>OX459028.1:10000000-20000000 GCA_949775025.1 Tricholauxania praeusta | reverse complement strand
CAGTCTTATTTCCATCGCATATAAGATCCTCTCGAGCGTATTGTGTGAAAGACTGAAGCCGTATACAGAAACGCTGATCGGATCCTATCAGTGTGGCTTTAGACCTGGTAAGTCCACCATAGACCAGATTTTTACACTACGCCAAATCCTGGAGAAAACCCATGAATATCAAATCGACACTCCCCATCTCTTCGTCGATTATAAAGCTGCGTTCGATAGCCCAGTGCGGGATTGCCTATACGCAACAATGTCTGAGTTCGGTATACCTGCAAAGTTGATAAGGCTCTGCAGGATGACGTTGAGCAATACGTTTAGCTCCGTCAAGGTAGGGAATGACCTCTCCGGAACTTTTAATACCGAGCGAGGTTTCAGACAAGGCGACCCGCTCTCGTGCGATCTCTTCAATTTCATTATGGAGGGGATCGTACGAAAAGCCGGTGTGCATCATAATGGCACCATTTTCTTCAAAGGTGTGCAGCTCCTTGCGTACGCTGATGATATTGATATTATCGGTCGGAGTAAGAGAGATGTTACTGCTGCTTTCACTGCTATTGAAAAGGAATCAGCCAAAGTGGGTTTGACGGTAAACGAGGGCAAGACGAAATACATGATGTCTACTAACAACAACAAGAGAGCACGGGATCTAGACTCTCATGTTACAGCGGGCAACTGTAAATTAGAAGTTGTCAAGGAATTCATCTACCTTGGCACTGCCGTAACCAGCAACAATGATGTCAGTCTGGAGATTAAGCGGAGAATAACAATTGCTAATAGGTGCTACTACGGTCTCAGTAAGCAATTACGTTGCAGAGCTCTCTCTCGATCGACAAAGCTAACAAGACGCTACAAGACGCTCATTCTACCTGTGCTTCTTTATGGCGCTGAGGCATGGGTGGTTTCGACAACAGACGCAGCCGCTCTTGGGGTGTTCGAGAGGAAAGTTCTCCGCAAAATCTTTGGTCCTGTTCGAGTTGGCGACGACTATCGCATTCGAATGAACCACGAGCTGTATGAGCTCTACGCCGACATTGACATAGTTAAGCGTATAACAATACAGCGACTACGCTGGCTGGGTCATGTCCATCGTATGGATAAAGAAGCTCCAGCGAAAAAGGTATTCGAAGGGAAGGTCCCCGGTCAACGACGAAGAGGGAGACCATGCCTCCGGTGGATAGACCAAGCTGAGGAAGCCCTAACCGCGCTTGGCATCAACGATTGGAGAAGGCGCGCGCAAAACAGAGGCGCCTGGAGAGAGCTAATGAGGTCGGCCGTAACCTGACAACGGGTTGTTATGGCCATCTAAGTAAGTAAGTAAGTAAGACTAAACAAATTTGATCAAAATCGATTCAGTACTTTTTGTGTGATCCGCAGACTTCGATGGACATAAATATCCATAGTTTTTTTTATATTGAAAAAATTGAGAATATTTTTATTTACGAATTTGGTGCAAACTTCAACTGCTTACAACTCGATAACGTATTTTTGCACATGATCCTGATTTCAGTAGTCCAGATCAAATACATTTAGCATTTGCATGTTTATGCTCAAAGTTTTTAAGATGAGAATTTCATCGGTTTTAATACCCGCTATTTTCATCAAGCCAATGATATTTTTTAAATTAAATAAAAGTAATAAATAGCTCGAAACTTCACCTAGACATATTTCGAAAAAAGAATTGAGAATAATTTCAATGAAAAATATTCAAATCGGATAATGAGACATTAAACTTTTAACATAAACCATTGTCCAAATGTATATGTCAGCTAATATTTTTTCTCAAATTAATCTACTTTTAGGTATGTGAATTTATCTTTTGTTTGTCGTTTTTTCGTCTTAAACCCGTTGTTTGTAGGCGTCCTCGTCAATCAATCGCTATCGGATTTTACATTCGAACTCGAAGAAGTCACACACCGTCAGTCTACTCTTTTAATAAAAATCAACTTATCATCAACGCTATATTTTAGCATAAACTCGAAGAGTTATGTAGATACAAGTATCATGGTTTTTTTTTATTTTTTATAGCGTAAGAAACTCGTTTCCTACAATAGAATTCGAAATATTTCCATTTTTAACGTTTTCCTCGTTTATATTTATGATGATGCTCTCCGTCTGTTGCGGATGATGGCTGCAGAAAAAAGCTTGAATTCGCATTAAATGAGATGAGACCGACCACAAGTTCGTCACGAAGGTATATATAACGTACATATGCCTTAATTCATATGTAAATTTTATTTCATATGATAAGTTCGTTTAGTGTACGCTATTGTCGTGTATCGACTGTATTCCAAAACGTCCTTGAACTTTAAGTTCAAGCAACTCAGTTATATGGATTTAACTGCAGCTGTATTACTAGATCAGTACAATTTTAAATAGTAGGCACATTATACTCAGGTGATTTCTTTATTATGGGCATAAAAATTGCTCCTTGGTGTTGATGTTAATTAACATCAACAATTACTGGTATATCCTTATTATGCGATAAAAAATGTTGTCATCGCTTTTAAATTGTAATTCAAAATATTTCTTTCATTTTAGTATGGAAACATTTTAATTGTTTTCTGCTAAAAAGTTACATATGTGGAGTTTACATTTTTTGTAGCTTGTTAGTTACCATAATCCTAAAAGTATATGTTTTTCTTTTAATACATTTTTAATCAAATGTTTAAAGCAAAAGTTTTTTAATAAATTAAATTTGGTTCAGCTATTATGTATTTTAATTTGCTCTCCAACATTGTTACTTGTGATCTATTAACAGCTGAGCTGAGCTGAAGAAATAGAATATTTTATTTGTTCTTAATTAACCACGCCTTAAGTTTAATATACGAATGCATTTTTGTCGCAACAGTTGCTCTGATAATTCTGTAAACTAGCTTACCTTGAAGAAAATGCCAAGGTAATATCTTTTTTCGCCAAGCTTCAAAAGAGGCATCGTCCATTTGTTTGCATATTGAGTTTCATCAACACAGTTTGGGCAATCTATAGTGGAAAAAAATCAACTTTATTGTAAAATCAAAAATTAAGTTTTGTAAAAAATCAAAATAAGATAAATAGTTTGCACCATAAAAAATAAAGTGTATGTACGTATTTTGACGACTGCATGTACCCAACGGGAAACGGAAGCGCGAAAAAGCGCTTCGAAAGTACTACAAGGGAATCAGGAAGCTGCCCTTCTCACTGCTTACATTTTTTAACATAGGATGCCATTGCGGGGATGCAAATCTTTGGAAGCATATAAAATAAGTTTCTTTGGATGTAAAGTAGAAGCACATTTGTGGAAGTATATAAAAAATGTGATACATATATTCAATGAAACTAAATACTAAAAAAAAAAAAACTTAACTAATTTTTATATTTGTCCCCGATCACATTTGAACCCAGACCTTCTGCATTATGCCAGTGTTCTGACATGCGCACATCTTAACCAACTTAGCTACTCCTCATTATTAATTTCGTAGAGACTAAAACCACAATACTTTTCTGTCAAAATGAAAACTTGTGTTTTCGATTTCTATGGTTGCCACTTGATAATTCATCTAATATACTTTTAGCCATCAAAAATATAGCAAGATGCTTGGTTGATGTCGTTAAACTGCGCATGTAACAGCATGAAATGTTCAAATCCCAGAAGAAGCGAAATAATTTTTTTTTTTTAAATTTAATTGGGCTTCGAATTAAATGCTTCCAAAAAAGCAAATCTGACGTGCTCCTCTTGGAAGCTGCTTCCGGATTTCCCGCTGGGTAACTTAAAAAAAAAAAAAACTTTAGAAAAAAACTTCTCCCGTAAATTTTTTTTTTTTTTGATATGTATTTTGTTTTTCAAATTCTACATAAAGTTATGAAAATGTTGACGCCTTAATCAAGTTGTATCAATTTTTTTTTCTTAGAAGTTACAGACGTTTTAAATTTAAAAATAAATAAATTTAATAACTGGGTTGGAATAAAATTCCATGTATGGAAATTAACTTTTTTATCAAAGATATGAGGGTACACTTATACGAAGCATAATAACTCTGCTGCAACACTTCTGAATACGTAACAATAAAGACAATGTCAGGAAATTATTTACTGAATACTCAGAAATGTTTCAAAATCAGCACGAAGTCGTATAAGGCACACTACGAATTATGTAAATTATTAGCATAATTTTTTAATAAAAGTTTAAAAATGGAACGCAGTCTTTAGTTCTGCTCAAAGCAATAGAGTTTATCCTTGGTTTAGCTAAGAACATAACCTTAAAAATTGTCAGATGGCAGGCAATTTCGCAAGAAATGAATTTATTGCTCTCAAACACAGATTTCTTCAATCGCTGGGGTTATTTAAAATACAAATATAATATAATGACTGTGAAACAAGCAAATTGCAGATGGAAACACAAAGACCCAAAAACAAAATGCTAAATACGAGCCATTGTATTGAGACAATATATAGCTAGTAGCTTTAAATTTATGAGTTTTATTTTCGCAAAATACTTTTACTAAAAGATTTAAAAAGTAATTAAAGAAACAAAGGCAATAAAAGTGTTAAGACTAGGCGTTATAAATCAAAGGAGCGCCCACAAAAGACAAATAAAAAGAAATAAAAACTAAGTTTGTGCGAAATTTGTTTGAACAGCCTTCACGCTTTGATGCCGCTTCAACCGCTTAGTCTCGAAATTAACAGTTGAGATATTAAGAACGGTCTTGACTGATTACAAAATATAGTTGGTAACAAAATTTATTACAACATAAAAGTGAATAATATGGTAAATTCAAAAAAAAAAAATCTATTTATGTTGCGTTTAAAAACGTCAAGGATAACTAACATTTCATACATGTCATCGACCGGATTCAAACCTAGTTCCCCTACATTATGCCACTGTTCAGAGATGCGCATCGTAGCCAACTGAGCTGCACTTGTTACTATTTTACGTTAAAATAAAATTATTTTACTACTGCGCTTGTAACAACACGGAATGCCCAGTCTCACACCCCACTGCATGCGAAAAAAAAAATGTTTTTTTTTTACTAAATAGAATTCCATAGAATAATTTATCAGGTTGATGTGTTACCTGACGCAAGTTAGAACATTTACGTCCGAGTGTATTTGCTTGCAACGCTGGAACGAGATGTTAACCTTTCACTTGCTTGTCAGCCTGAAATTCTGAATGTCGACAATGGCCAGTTACACCAATAATTATGCCAAGGTCAAATCACTGATTTTTATAATATTCTAACATATGTACATAAAGCCCAACACGTAAGTATACATATATTGACATATTTTATTTATGCATTCGATATAAGTTAACTGATGCAATGAAATCAAGTAATCGAACCGATCTTTAACGATGCAGAAAATCAAGGTTGATTGAACAATAAGAGTGTCTCAATATTTACGCAAAAATGATTTTGTTAGAAGACACAGCTTTCTTATAAATTTTTATTGAATCATAAAATATATGGGATAGCACATCGAATAAATGTCCTCCACGGCTTTGCTGGCAAATACGCACTATTTTGTCGAAATTTTTCATGACCGTTTTGTATAAAAGTGGCTGAAGCGCAGAAGTTTCCTTCTTCAAGGTGTGGTGGTCGTGGGCTTGTTGGTATAAGCCATAGACTCAAATAAAAAAACCCAAAGAAAAAAGTTCGACGGCGTTAAATCACTTAAACAGGAAATTAATCGACCAGAAAATGACAGTCATTGAATTGTCTGTATAGCATGCCTCGCTTGAGGCACATGTCGTCTGGATCCATATCTTGCAAGTTAAGCAAGCTATTGCCTGAGCAGCCTCATTTTCAAAGACATCAACATTTCCTGAGATTATTGACCCTACAAATTTTTGATGCAAAAGAGTGTGGCATGGACTGCTTAGCACATCAATATCAATATGTTTCAATTTTGCATATTATCATCGATCTGTGTCGTTATCATTGACAGTAACTTATTCATAATTTTCGAAAAAATAAGTACCGATGATTTCACCGTGGCACATGCCACATGAAATCGTTATTTTTACGGAACATAAAGGTTTCTCGTGAATAACTTGTGGGTTGACTTGAGACTAGCTACAAATATTTTGCATATTTACCGATACTGATTCGCAACAAAAACAGTATAATTTTTACCGCTTTGAAAACATATCACCTATATTGGAAAACCCTTTTCATTTATCTTATATTCAAATGGAATAAAGAACGCTGAGTTAATATTTTCGATATTTATTCATTTGATACACTCTAGTGCATATTTGCACATTTCGCCTGCTGAACAAAAGAATTCAAGTTGCGATTGCCCTCTTACAAAAGAGTTTTTGTAAAATTAAAAAGTACTCACAACTTTTGTTAATTGAGCATTTGAATGTTTGCGTTAGCACGTGCTTGGTTAAAAACATAAGCCATACAATTAACTAATGGTTTCACTAATCGCTTTATTTTGAAACAGTCATATTAGATGTAAGGTGCCAATCAACAAAACTTTATCGTGACTACATACGACCTACGGAAATAAGCTGATTTTGAAATTTTTGTTAATACACAGAGAAAATATATGGTAATTGTGAACAAATGTATAGTTTATGTAGGCAAAAAAAAGGATGCAAGATAAATCAACGTGCTGCATACTTAAGCAAAAATATTGAATCGATATCAATTTTTGGTAATAATTATCAAATTACTTTTTGGCAGAAACCTATATTTATTAGATGTAAGCAATCACTTCTTATAAATAAATAAACTATTGATATCTATTGAGAGAAAAGGACATTTCTTATTCTTAATGGAATATAAAAGAAAAATTTTTGAAAGTTAGAAAAAAATGAAAATGACATGAATAGTTAACAAAATGTTGAAATAAGTATATTAAAATACTCGAAAAAATTTACAAAAGATTCAAAAACGCTAAAAACGATGTTAAAAATTTTGAAAAAGTCGTAAAGCTTAGAAAGTTCGTGGGTGTTAAAAATGGCGAACAGTATTGAAAAAATCCAAAAATATTGATAAAGTTTAAAATGTTGAAAATTGAAAAATGAAATAGAAATTTAGTGTCGAACAGTATTGAACATATATTTTTCACCAATTCACTCCAGCAAACATTTTTTTCGTACCCACCATTAAAGATGTTCAATAAATATTTATTTAATCCTACCAAATCTCTACAATCTACTGAACCATATAAACTAGAGGTCTGCATGAGTGAACTTGAAACGACAATCAAGCCACTCGCCATTTTGCAAGTCCATCGAGCTTTTGTGCACAAAAACCACAGTTCAAATCAAAACAAATCGAAATACCAAGCAGAAGAGGTGAGTGGTGGATTTGCAAATAAATCGCAAATAAAATGTTCTACAAGTTCAAGCACTCGAAGTTTATTGCATTGTTTCGAGTGCACTCATGCAGACCTCTAATATAAGTCAAGCTCTAACCTTTTATACAGGTCGTAGTAATATTTAAAAAAAAAAACGTTATATATATTTTTAATAAATATTTTCAGGAACTGGAAAACATATTAATTTAAAGTTAAAATACTCTTTGCTCAGTGTACACAAAGTTACCAATTTTTTTTTTTAACGAGACCTTATGTGCCAACGCATGATATTGAATAAAGTGATTTAATTTGACATAAAAATGCTATTCATTGATTGATTAACACATTTATCTACATCTATCACAAATGCAAAGGTAACAGATAATTAATTTGCGAATCTGTACTAACTAACCGTGGCGGTGGGAAAGGCAAAAACTTTAACACGTTGCTATCGTGTAGTCTATTTCTTCCCTAGCCAAAAGTGTGGTCGGCAAACATGTGAATTACATTTCCTAATATGCTGAATGGTTTCAAAGATTTCACTTGAACTAATAGACGACCTTTTTTTGTTTTTGTTAAAAATCAATCAATTACTAAACGTATTATACGATTTTAGTAATTTTTACGTCATTACCCACGGGCTACAAAAATCTTATAAATAAAATCAATGTCAACTTGGGATTTTGGTAGCACATGAATGAAATAGACAACAGTTTTCAAACAAGCAAGGTCGATTGCAATTTTTTGCTGTTAACAATCAAAATTATAGATAATTGATATGTATAGAATTGGAGGAGAAAAAATAAACAAATTGCCTAAAACCTTGTATCGTTGTCTGAGCCAAACTTCCTTATAACAAAATCAGTCTAATTATCACTTCAAAGTTCTTATAGCTGTCGTGTGATTATCACTTGGGTATTTTTTTTTGCTTGCACAAAAATTTCACACTTCTGCTATAAAGAATAAATTAACTGAATTTTTAAGGAAAAAAAAAGTTATTATTGACTTAATGCATATAAATAATTTTAGTTTTAATTTATGCTTGAAATCAATTAAAAATGTTATAAGCAAAATGTGTGATAGGCAGAGTTTTACGGTGCCATAACATAACTTTAATGTACATAATACTCAAAAAATATTAGAATTTAAGAACGACCATAAACCTTGAATAATTTTACATTAGCACTGAACCCAACACCCATTGCTCTAATTACCGTTTTTGCACTTATTCTAAGAAAAATTATTCAAAAATATTGTAAAAGAAATAATAGATTTTTGGGAGTAAAGCAATGACTTTCTTGCTTTGGGGACTATGTGCGTTTTTAGAAGTGGTTTAACCCTCAAAATTTTCTTACTTATATGACATGATATAGATATTTATACTATTTATATGAAATTACTAGCATGGAAATTGTTTGTAACGCTTTGGCACAAGATAAACTAAACCGATTTTTATAATTTCATTTTTATAATAACATATTTGTGCTGGAAAGGGTTATTGCATACTTTTTTTGTTTATTTTTCTTAAGTAAAATATTAAATTTGAACGTTGTAAGCGAGATGTTACTGCTGCGTTCTCTGCTATCGAAAAAGAGTCAGCGAAAGTGGGTTTGACGGTGAACGAGGGCAAAACAAAGTATATGCTGTCCACAAACAGGGAGACGCGGCGTATTGGATCCTTTGTTACTGCGAACAACTATACTTTCGAAGTTGTCAAGGAATTCACCTATCTTGGCACCGCCGTGAACACTCAAAACGATGTCAGCCTGGAGATAAAGCGAAGACTAACTCTTGCTAATAGGTGTTACTATGGTCTCAGTAAGCAATTGAGTAGTAGAGACCTCTCTCGCCCGACAAAACTGACACTCTACAAGACGCTCATCTTACCCGTGCTACTTTACGGCGCAGAAGCATGGGTTGTGTCGCAGACTGATGCAGCCACGCTTGGGGTGTTTGAGAGAAAAATTCTTCGCAAAATCTTCGGTCCTGTTCACGTCGGCGACGACTACCGTATTCGAATGAACCACGAACTGTACGAGCTCTACGCTGACATTGACATAGTCAAGCGCATCACTATTCAACGTCTGCGCTGGCTGCGACATGTTGTGCGTAAGGACGAAGAAGCTCCGGCGAAAAAGGTGTTTGATGCGGAAGCCGCTGGGCGACGACGAAGAGGAAGACCATGCCTCCGATGGAAAGACCAAGCCGAGGAAACCCTATCCACGCTTGGTGTGAATGATTGGAGAAGGCGTGCGCAAAGCAGAGGCGCCTGGAGAGAGCTTTTGAGGTCGGCCGTAACCCGGTAACGGGTTGTTATGGCCACCCAAGTAAGTAAGTAAGTAAAATATTAAATTTTTTTAGGATTAAGTTTTTTGCAAAATCTCACACAAAAATTGTCGTTTGATTTTTCGTAACTGCTGCTTTTTGAATTCTATGTTGTTATTGTTGAGTATTTTGTGGCGACATGTGCCCCTAGTAATATGCTGGAATTATCTTAAAGTTTGAAAGTTTTTTCTGTGCGGGAGTTTTCACGCCCCTGGTTAAGAGCATGTGCATAATTTTAAAAAGTTTCATTATACGTGCGGTAGGTGTAGCCGATTTCACACATTTTCAATTCAACGAGCTATAATTATAGTTCTGTGTATCAAATTTTGATAAATTTATCCTACTCCATGTGTCCACAGATTGTGATTTCCACAGATGTTGATCATAAATACACGTGATTTCGGAATGTGCGATAAAACAGCTGCGGATCCGTTTCGAAGCGGTTGTGAGTCTATCAAAACAATGCACAGAGCGTCAATATGTAAGACACGTTTTTTTCGAAACCGTATTGTTTTAAAAAACCTGTCCGTATTATTTACAAAAAACCAGTTCGTCTCAAATCCGTATTATTTAAAGAAAAAACGAGTTCGAAACGAATTCATATATGAAGTCCGTTCGGAGTTCGAGACGAATCCGAAAAAGTAGAAAAAGCGATTCGAGTTTCATGCGAAAACTGATCAGTTTCGGATTAAGAACGTGTTTCCGTTTCGGTTAAAATATATGAAGAAGCTAGTCCATCTCGAATTCAAAACGGATCCATATACACACTGGATTTTCATATCTCTCATTCCCTCTTCTATGCGTTGGGTTTTTTATGGAAAATTGAGCAGTTTATTTTTCATATTTAAAAAAAAAGTTCAATAGCAAAACTCTTTACGCAAACAATTTTTATTAAAAAAAAAACATTTGACATCTTCATTTTTTTGTCACTATAACTCATAAAAAATGTTACTCTAACAAAATTTCTTTAACTTATCACACTCTTTCATAGCCCACTCTGTAATATGAAACAAGACTTACAAAATTCTGCGATTATGGATCAGGTGTAACACTTAAAGTATATTATGTGAGTTTTAATACAAAGGGTTTTAATTTATTTGAACACAGACTTTTTTGTGCATTATTTGAATTGTTATGCTAAGTTTGGCTAGGAAAGTTGCCACCCTAAAAGTCCGCTTCAAAATGTATAAGAAATTTATGAGAAATAACTTAGCCTTCACTTAATATAAAAAATCAATGAAAAGTAAAAGTTTATTATTTAAAGTTTCAAAACACTTAGCAAATGCACTATTTTGTTACAGTTTTTTTTCCAAAGTGAAAGTAAAAAAATACAAAAATTGTGCACTACAATTTAGGATGTTTACAGCTGAAACTAAAAAAACAAAAAATTCAAGATGATATAACAGACTAAACATGGGTCTGCTGCTACCACATGCAATCATTTGGAACATGCGCGCAGCTGGCGCAAACTTTAATAGTACAAGCGGAACACACTCGCCTACCTGTGACAGGAGGTTTGCTTGGGGTCGCCGTATAGCCTCCTATCAGTTGTAAAAATAGTATCACAGTTACAAACAAATATTTGTGCATTTTTGTCGATTGTTTTTGTTTTTGTTGATGATGTTATTGTTGTTATGTTAATCTGTAACTCCAACTGGAACTGATGACAGCTTCGAAAATATAATTTCTTCTACTTTATTAATTATGCAAATATTTGAGAAGACAAAAAAAGAAATGATAACAACAAAAAAACTAATTGGGAAAAAATTCCGCACACTTTTACTTAGTGGTATTTTTTAAAAAATATTATCGATTTTTTTTTTTTAATTTTTAATTCGTGCTCGCTTTAATTAATTCACATTTTCTAAAAAGTGTCGATTCAGAAGAAAGAAATCGTTCGCTGGTTGCTTTTATTTTAATTTATTGAATTTATCGTATTTTATGCATTAATTTTGAGCTCAGAGAGATGCAAAATCATCAGCGATAGACTCAGCTGCTGCTGCTGCTGCTGCACAATGATCGTGAGGCGAAAGAAGAAGAAATGCGATGAGAAAAATTTCAACGATGAAATTGAAAGTGAAACCGCGCTGCGTCAGCTGAAGCTGAAAGAAACGAAACGACAACGAAATCGAAAGTGTTGCTAAAGTGTGCGCATGTGCGCCTGAATTGACCGTCAACGAAGAACTGACTTCTTGTAACCAGTCTCTGTTATGTTAGCGGGACACTCTATGTCAGAGTCAGCGTCAGCACTGGAGATTAAGTTTAAAACAAAAAAAAGCAAATAATAAAGAGAGCTGCAGAGAGCAAAATACTGTTAGTAGCCAAAACCAGTCTACAGACTTACATATTTGCTAGAGTGGCGTTGATCGGTTAGCTTAGCTCGGACTGGTTCCAGCATCACTTTGAGGCTAACAGCGGTATACGCGTACAATTGTGCGTCAAATCGCTCTGAGCCGTTGATCGGCTACTTTATTGTATGTTTCGAAAAATCCCCGCAAGAACAAGTTTTCAAAATTCAAGATGTAAACGAAGAGGAGCCAATTTCAATTAACTACAACGACGACACAGAAAAAATTTAAGGCGTGTTTTTTTTTGTTTTTGTTTCTTAATGTTGTCTTAAACTGAAACTGGTCAAAAATTCTTCTGCGAAATGCCGAGGTTACTTGTATATTAAATTCGGATTATTACCGGATTTATACTGGAATTCGTTGATTTATTTTAATAGCTCATTTATTTAATTTTATTACTTTGTTATTGTTTAATTATGTACATATAAATAAAGCAAGAGTACTCTTATAATATTTGATTTCTCATTAATATGGAGTGCATTCAATAGACAAAGTATTAAGTCATCTTTTGACTGCAAAATATTAAGTCATCTTTTGACTGCTTAGCATCGCTTGGCATTGCTGGGGATATTGAAATTTGATGTAGGATTAATGGAAACTTAAAATGACGGCTCAAAGTGGCAATAACTTATATATTTTCATTCTTTGCAATCTGATTTTCCAAGGCTTATGCTGAAAAATTACAAAAAGTGCATAGGCGCAGCAAAATATGAAAATGCATATTTCTTACTTTGTAGCTCTACTACTTAGCCATCGCAATATATTTTTCAATTCGGTTTTATCAATAAAAATTTGTAGACTTTTACTTCTTAAACGATGTCAATAGTATTAATTTATCATAATTTTTAAGAGAGTTATAACTTTTTTAAAATTACTGCACATGCTAAGAATGTTCTTTTGTATAACATGACGTATGAGTGTCATTAAATTGTTTCGCAGATTTAGAAAGTATAATTTTTGCATCCTTCTCCGTATACGTAACGCTATGTCTTGTTAAGCACTTTAAATGGATACATACGATACCTACATGTAATTTCCAATAAAAACAATTTAAACTTGCATTCAACCGCTATTTCGAAAAAAAAGGTCTATATAAGTCATATTTTTAAGTGTGGAACCTGCCATTCATGACATCTGGCATTGAAATGTCAGTAAAAATTATTGTACTAAAAAATATCTTCTAAATGGGATACATATCATTGAAATCTAAGATAGATTTTTAATTCAATTATACACTATATGGGCATTTCCATTCTGGCGTTACGTTACGTTCGTACGAAAAAATATTTAAAAAAAAATACAAAATGGCACATTTTTAAATTTTTTTTTTATATTTGCATAGTAATTAAGTAGCAGTATATTAAGTAAGAAAATTGACAACAATCGACCATATGGATTTCAAGATATAAGCAAAAATGTGCACTAGCGTTACGTTACAAAAAACAGAAGTGGGTTTTTGACTTGGATTACAAAATTGCAAAACTCTGCGAATTGGGTAAAGCTTTTAGTATAAAACCTTTTTTAGTAGGACTTGATATAATATAGGTTTATTTTCCAAGTTGTCAAATTTAAAAACTTTTCTCGGTTTATTAGTTATTAGTCTTAGTATCTGACGTTACGTTACTTGGCGTTACGTTACTTAAATTTCCATTGGAAAATTTTTAGCAAAAATTGTTTTAAAAAAATTATTTAGCGCAAATAAAATACCACTTTTAGCTATTATATATTACTACCAAGAGATCGGTATTTCGTTTGGAGGCTGAAAAAGTCGAAAAAATATGAAATATGTTGAAATCAGTTGAATAGTATGAATTAAATATTATTATGGTTAAATATATAGAAAAAATATGGAAAACACTTAAAAAGTTGAAAGAGGTTGATAAAATATGGAAAATGTTAAAAAACGTCAAAAAAAGTTAAAAGTCGAAAAATTTAAAATAAACAAAATATCACACAAGTAAATTACTGACAATCTGGCGTTACGTTACGCACTTTCGAAATTCATTATAAAATTAACTATTTGTTTAGTAACCGAGTTTTTTATTAAAATTAGTTCAATTTATTAACCTTTGTTAACATACAAAATTTTACGGACTTGCGATCGTCAGAGTAGAGATAATGAGAATAAATGGATTTTTTCTGGCGTTACGTTATCTTAGAATTTCATTGAAATCAAACCAAAATTTTAAAATTAATTGATATTTGTTTGCTCTTTTGCATTTAATTTATGGTTAGTTGTCGTTCTAGGCAAGGTTTTGCGATAAGAATGTAATTGCACAAATACTCTTAGAAATGTAAATTGTAATGAGAAGATGCTCTTAGAAATAAGAAAAATTAACGAAAACGTGAACTTGAACTTTATAGCCCCATATATAGCCATCGTCACTAAGGAAAGCTTTGAACTCTTTAATTTAATTAAATTTGATTATCTCTCTTTAATAATGCAAGTAAGAAAAAACTGTTGGTTAACTTTACATTTTTCGGTCAGGGTAGACTTTTCTGTGAAAATGCCCATGTATGAAAAAACTGTGTGGGCATATTTCGACCCTTGAAATCAATATAGTACATTTTACTAGATTAATTTTTTAGTAAAAAAATATTCATTTATTAATGACACCATTTTACGTCTGAAATTTGATCATATTTTGATATATTCCCACCTCTGGATTAATATAATCGCTTATGAAGTTATTAAGTTCTATTTGAGTTGCCATATTGAATTCACAAAAGGCTACACGTCCCCTTGAAGTAGCTTGAGTAAACGAATTTCTGAAGTTTCCTCTGGAAATGGAGCTGAATTTCGGGCAGTGCTTTATTCCAACTGACGCTGAACATTCTACATGCTAACGTAATGTATGGGTAATTCTTTGATTATTTAAGAGACCGACTAAATAAAAAATTGAATGACAGCGTAAAATTTTTATGTTTTGCGAATAAGTCTTTAACTCCTCACACACTTATATTGCTTTAAAACTTTTTTTTTAGAAATTTGGTGCTATGAGTAAGGACACAGCATTATGAATGTGTCAAAATATTTTCACAAGGTCAATCAAGAATCGAAATTCAGAAAATCTTACGCAGATTATTATTTTTAATCTAATTTTTTTAACATTTTTAAGATTCAGTTTTGTTTTCTAAAATTATAGTTTTGACTTAAAAATTTTGCTTGGTCTTTAATTTATCAATACCAGCATTGATATTATTATAACATATTGCTACTTTACATTTAACTCATACTGTCGTATGAGTAACTTTTAATACTCTGCAAAATTAAAGGTTACACATACGCCCTGTTGTATATTAATTACTTGGCATTTTTAAAAACCTTTTTTTACTTTTCTAAAACTAATGAAAAATTATTGGTTTCAATGAAAAATTTTGTTGGAAACACCGGTTGTAAGCATGCGGCGTTGCCTCGTGTTAAGACATGCTTGCAATTTTAAAGTAGGTACAATTTAGCAAAAGAAAAATTAAAAGAAAATAATTTTTTTCAAAAACTTTTTTTAAGTAAATTTTACATTGATTTGAAGCAAATTTTTTTTTTTTTTGCTTGTGACATCTTGGGCGATTTCGCTTACTCCTAAAATTGTTCACAATAATAATCACCCAAACAAATTTAACCTTATAAGATAAAAGCTTAATTTCAATAGTAGAGCATATTTATATATTTCCCTCCGCTTCCTTTAAAGATGCGGATTATTTAAGTTTTAAGTTTAATTACCTGATTTTTGCTATCGTTTGCAAAATTTTGGTTTTAACTGATTTTAAAATATAAAATTTTTATGTGCCATAAAATTGCTTATCATTAATATTCACTTTAAGTTTTTTTAATCAAAGGTTACATATCGGCGATATACATATATGTTGTGAAACATTAACACCAATACAATTACTCGTACAAAAGATTTAGTCACAATGAAATTGATTGTTTTTTAAATCCGTTTCTGCTTAAGTTGCTGTAACAGGTTGTGCTGCAATGGAATTCTTCATGCGAAGGTATTTCAGACTGGTGCAAAATTATAAAAATTTATGGTATGACAGACGGTATCGGTGATAAGACATGCAATACAGATTCGCACACCAAGATGCCACTTGTTAAACAACAACTACAAGTGCTTACACTACAGACACGCATCTAGTACACAGAAGACTATGTGCATGGATGTGTATCACAGAGTTGTTAAAGTATACACTTATGCGTGATTTGCTATTTGGACTTTTCGAGAAAACTCTTGCAGTTTATAAAGTATAAGTTCATCCGGTACATACATTTTGGGAACTTCTTGTCGTAATTTCTCTAAAATGATGCTCAAGTCATTATGATTGCTTATGAAATTGTAAAGTTTTTTGAAACATTTTTTTCTGAGCTGGACTTCTTTGGACTGCCATTGCGAATTTTGAAATTTTTTTCTTTCCATTTTAAGCCCTGGCTGAGTTTCTTGAGTTAAATCAATTCAAAAATGATTTGAATACAATTTTAACTCATTTACTATATGTACAGAAGCTATCAACATTTTGCAGCTCTGTAATATAACGAATACCTATAGTATATTGTAGACCAACTGACAGCAATAGATGCCGTTTTGTGACTCAAATTGATTGATCGACTACATATATCACTTGGTGCAGCACACCATACAAGTGTGGCACATCACCTCTGACTACTATACAAAGGGGAGTGCAACGGCCATAGTGCCAGTACCAGAACGGGTATATGGTAATATGGAAATCGATGCTGTTGCATTCAGAGAGCGTGACGGCAATCGGTGTAGAATTTCGATGCTGCACACACAACAATCTCTGTTGGCCAACAGCTGCAGCATACGGACTACGCTTAATGTTACTGCTGCTGCTCAATAATAGTGAAACTGCTGTTTGTGAAGAATTTTCTTCAATGTTGTAAACAGCTAACGAGTGGGCTTGGAAATGAAACCTAGGTCATAAACATGTTCTTCTTCATCACAAACGTCAGCAACTTCACTTTTTCAGTATAAGCTGCATATAATTGCAGGTTAATAATTTTACTAAATCGAGAGTTGTTTGTTTTTTTTTCTCTGATAATTACAACATTTGTTAAGAATATTTAGATGCTCATGGGTAAACAAAATATATATCGACCTACAAATGTACATATGAAGTTAAGTTAGCTGAAGAAAAATATTGAAATTCATTAGTTGATTTTATTTACATAAAGTAATTAAATGCACTAGCGTACCTTGGAGGGGGGAGGGAAAGGATTGCTCCGGGTGCATCGGCTTGGGGGCTGCAAAATGGTCGTTGGTTTTTAGTATGTTTAATTAATTTTGGTGACCTTTTTTCAGTAAACCAAAAACTAAGCAGTAAATTGCAATGTACAGGGGTCTCATGAGATTTTTGACATTCTACAAATGTCCACGGTACGCCACTGATTAAATAACACTTTTGTTTTTGATTGCAACACTTAAAGATGCAGGGGCAATAGTTGTAATCAAATACATTCTCGTATGAGATATTATTTTTTAAAAAGACATAGTAGACATTATTTGGCTCTTGCAACATTTTTTTGACTAGTAACAAAATTTTTAGACTTTTATCAAATTTATTTTTTTACGACTTTCTGAATATTTTAGGATTTTTGCAAAGTTCATCAATATTTTTCGGCTCTTTCAACATTTTTCGACACTTTTGATTTTTTTTGATTTTATCAACATTTTTTTGATTTTATCAACATATTTCGACTTATTCCAAATTTTTCAATGTTTTTTACTCTTTCAACATTTTTAAAAACAAATCAATATTTTTCGACTCTCTCTCTCTCTCATTTCCCGACAATTTTCGATTTTTTTAAAGACTATCAATATTTTTCGACACTCGCAACATATTTTCGACTCTATCAACATTTTTCGACTTTATTTGGTTTTTTTTTTAAAATTTATCAATATTTTTCGATTAGGTTTTTTCTAAATTTATCAGTATTTCTGGGCTCTTTCAACATTTTTCGACTCTGTCAACATTTTTCAACTCAACAAGCATTTTTCGACTTTCTCAAAATTTTTCGATTGTTTCACTACTCTTAACATTTTTTGGCTTCTTCAACATTTTTAGACTTTTCAACATTTCCAATTTTACCGAAACTATTCAAAATGTAAAAGTTTTTTGATATCATTTGAAAATTTTCCGATACAAGTCGATATTTTTAGCATTCACCAACTGTTCGATATCAGTATTCTTCGATTTTTTCGATACTTTTTATCATTACTTGATACTCCTCCATACTAACAAGCATTAGTCTTTCTATTTTTTTTTCAGCACTCAATGGAAAGTAGAGCTAACTTCTATGATTTAAATGACCACAAGCTACCTTGTATTTTTACTAAATCAAATTAACATTTCCACATAAATACCATTGTTATGGCGCCATAAAACCATTTTTGGCATGAATAAAAGTTGCCTAATTAGTTAGTTGGTAGCAAATTCATAGACTATGAAATTATAGGTCTTATCAGATTAGATGAGATTTTAATTTATTAATTAGAAATTGACAGAGTGTATCCTGTAATAATTTTTTGTCTCAATTAAATATTTAAATAACTGGTAAATTGTTGTATTCGCATGTTATTTGATTGCAGGGATAAAAATCTTGCTAATCTTTGAATTTGAAGAACATAATTCCCTAACGTATAATAAATGCGGAAAAAAAACGTTCGCTTAGTTAATTTGTTGCATTAATCTTTAATCTTCAAAGAATAAATTACGTAATTTTAATGCCTACGTATTTTTTTTTTTTTTTTTGCTTAAGACTTCAAATATCAAAAACGTTTAAGATTTATATAACCGATTACTATTCAAAATGAACATAGCTACATTTGCTAATTTTGGACTAGTTTTTTTGATATAACAGATAGGCCTATCAAATTTGCCTTTTAGACATCTTCCTTTTGTATAGATTTCATAGAGTTCAATGATTTGCCCATACCACTGTCAAGGTCAAATACAACACACTTATTGTTAGTCCGTCCAGCAACAGCAACAGGCAACATTTCAAGTTTTGCAGTTGATATTCAGAAGAATTAAACTGACATGCGTAAACTAAAATACAACAATTTTTTAATTTGCTGTTTTTTTTTTAACATTCTCATAAGAACCCAGCACTCGTATAATTGTCGACGTTTTTCTCAAGTTGATTCTTTGACAGCTGAAAATATATATTGGGATGTGAGTTCATAAATTCTTAAGTAAATTGACAATAAAAATTGAAAATGCAGAATTGTTGATGAGTTTTCATAAGATAATAAGTTGAAAAGTCAACATTGGTCAGAAGCAAAAAGAATATTGCCAGCAGCAAAAATATGCATCTATTTCTAAGCCGGATTGACTCTTATTACTGAGAACATGTACGCTCTAAAGTGTTTCCGCCCTCCTTACTGAAAATGTTCTATAATGTAAGCTCACTTTAATTGTTAAAAAATTAATCAGTTAATTAATTAACTATACCCAACTCAAGGAAAATGTTAATCACTTTGTTCTTAAGTTTGTAGCGCATAGAAGTAGGCATGACCGGCATAGAAAAGTATATATATTTTTGATCAGTATCTGTCCGTCTCTCAATGGAAGTCACTATTGTGGAAAAACTAATCAAGAAAATTTAATGAAATTCGGTATCTTGTAGGCTACGCCTTTAAGCAAGCTTCTTTGGATTGAAAATAGACTAAATTGGCTTACGACCCATACAAGTAAAGTATTTTAAGCGCTATATTGAGAGAGTTATTTACTTACACTAATACTAAGAATAACTTGGAAAAACTCTGAAAAAATAGTTAATAAATTTTGACAAGAGGGCGTTGTACCTCCTTCACAAGCAAAAACTATAAAATGCTATACTAATAGAAATACATAACTAAATGGGTAGGAATGATGCGGAAAAGTTCTGGACATGAACTTAGCGAATTTCTACAAGTAGGCGTGGCACTTTCCTTAGAAATAAAAACTTTAAAACGTTATACTGAGAGAATTATTTAAAGTAATGAAACCAATTTTCACACAAATACAAGCATTAGTACCCTATTAGTCAGATTTAGCTATCTGTGACTACTGGCTTTTCAAACGCCTCAAAAAATTCTTTCGCAGAAAAATATTTTCTTCAAACAAAAAAGTAAGGGAGGATTATTTTGCAGATCTCCCGGAAAACCACTACATTGTTGGGATCTATAAATTGGAGAATCGTTGGATTAAGTGTATTGAAGTTGAGGAAAGTTACACAGTAAAAAAAACTTATTTTCTTAGTTAAAATTTGAGTATTCATTTCCGTATCGCGAACTTTTTGGACAACCTAGTATATTGGAAAATTTTGTCTTCGTTAAATACAAAACGTAATGATATTTTCCGAAAAATAAATTTTAGTTCCAGAAATTACCTTACGAGTTAAGTCATAATTTGCTTCTGGCAATGCTAAATATTTTGATATAGGGCACTTTTTGATCTGTTTTGCTTTTAACAAATCGAACTGGTACGTATTTGTGATTGCTTAAGTTTTATTTAATTGACTTATTGAATTATTTGACGAAAACTCACCAGCAAATCTATTAACTCAGTTTTTTCGTTAACTTCGGTAAACTTGGATGAGCTCACACCCCAGTGTGTACAACAGCTGTTGCTGTATTTTTATGATTTAAAATTAACATTTCATTCGTAGCAATAAAATTAAGCATTTTATGTTCTTATTCAATATCCGTATAGTGACTTAATCATCATTTCAGAAGAATTTTTATATCCAAATTTATAGAAGGATAAGCTGATTAAATGACAATGACCCTTAGGGCACTCCTTCTGTTTACGCTTCTGTGATATGAGCTATGGAAACTTTTTCTTATATTTTGACTTACCACTATCCACCTCATTCTCACTTGGATCTCTATTGAATACTTCTTCATAATATTGATCATGTTGCTCAGACTCAACACTTTGTAATGATTCCTGTCCATCAGAGTCTACATCATCATCTTGAAATTTTTGCTTAAGATTAACAGCATAATCATCTTCGGTATTATCGGCAACTTGCTGTTGCTGTTGGCGTACATCTACTTGTTGGGATTGATTTTTCCGGTGGGTATTTCTATGACGATTTCTTCCACCATTTGCGCTGGAACCCTTATTGATAAAATTTTTACGTTTTTCTAGAGATGTTGCTGCAAAACCACGTGGTCTTTGACGTACCGTTGGTGCTGGTGTTGCTCTTGGCAATATTTCATCAATAGTTGGAATTTTCTGACTTGTGCCACGATTTGGAAACAATCGTCGTTCAACGTAATTGGCGAAAATTTGTTGTGTTATTTTGTTTTGTCGTGCAATTTCTGACTGTTCCAATTGAAATTCGGTTTCTGTAAGTTGAAAAAGAAAGCACTTTATTAATTATAAATTTTAATTTTCAGCAGCTTTTCAACATTTTGCAACTCAAAGTGTGGCTAAAGCTTGGCGTTGTGTGTAAGCCTGAATAGCTACTACTTTGGAGAACTCTATTCATTTTATTCACATTTAATGGCATTAATTGCAACGATTTATCGAATATAAATTTAATTTGTGCAAAGTACATTTGGGTTAATCGAAAAAATATTTTCAGTTAACTACGTAATAAAAGTGAAATAAAAATTTAACAACAAAATTTCATTATACTTACTTTCGAGCAAATTGCTTAAAAAATTACAAAAAAATGATAGTCCAGCTACAAGTGCTTAGAGATCGACAATTATGAAATACTCATGTACGTATCATTAAATCGACATTTAATGGTATTTTTTTTTCTCAGTGCTCAACAAACACAAAAGAGCTAACAAACGTCTTAAGGCCTCTTTGGCCATTAACACTTGAGAATGACATACAAAAAAAAGCGTGTTAAGTGATGTGAAAACAGTGACGAGTACCTAAGTATTTTCATGCAAATAATGAAATAATGGTCACAATAATGAGATAGCGATGATCATAACAATTACTTCATGGCTACTGCCACTACGTTATTTAATAATTGCCAACGCCAACAATCACAGATTTTAATTCGAATTGAAGCCTCCCACAATTTTAAGTGTATGAATCACACGCAGCACTGGGAGAAAAACTGAAAAAAAAAACAATTTATTTAATCTTAATTTATTGCTACTAAAAATCGGGACGATTTTTGAAAACAAAAAAAATTGCGCCAGATTGTTAAATTGCTGGTAAGGTGTAATTTTAAACCCCAAATGGTTTAATTGCGTGCCCTGCTCTTTTAATATTTAGTTTTACGTGAAATTTCAGAGAGTGCATAACTTTTACAAGACTTATGCAACAAAATTTTCAAATTGCTAAATTTTGTGTTTTTTTCTTGGTGTAACAACCACCTCTGGTCCAAAAAGTAGTGCAGATCAAAGTGTTCAAGTGTTTGTCAATATTTACACTGCAAGTGTGATATATGTAAGTATACAAAAATATTATTTTTTTTTTATTATCCCACTTGCCATGAATGGACATTTGAAGACACTTCGCCTTTCTGCTTCTACTGTTGGTTATGCGTCAACAATGCGATTGCGCATGCGCCTCGTTGCTACTTAAGGGTAATCGTTTTAAGTTTATTTTGTAGTAAAGTTAAATTTAAACAATTTTTTGTATATAATTTTTTTTAGTTTACCCACATTTAATTTGCCACCTTAAGTATCATTTTTTCCTGCCTGCATGCGACACATGGCGCTACGAATCTGTGTCAAGGGTATTGAAGTTTTTGATTGGGTTTTTATGAATCGCGAGCAAACTTATGATATTTTTATTATTAACATTAATGCAGTTGAAGCGAAATTAAAAAGCGATTTATGTAACTGTTGTAAATTTGGAATATAAACAAAATTTTAATAATAAAAACGCCCTTAGCGTTATACAATAAAAATAAATACAAAAGTAATTGAATTACACGCATTTTAGTCATGGCTCGTTGGTGCATTTATTATGATGTTTCAAACTATTTACCCACTCTGATGAAATATTTTAAGTGTGTTGTAACTTTGATGAAAATTACCAAATACTATAAGCAAAAATGTTAACTTCTCTACCATATACTATTTTGTATGGAAGGTGTGACAAAAGTCAATAGTTTCTGTTGTATTAATGAAGGTTAGCAATCATTCCCTTGAGAATCAAATCCTTCAAAAACTTTAACTACAAGTAGTCGATTTCTAAAAATTCTATGGCAAAAGGATTTGATGCCTTTTTCGATTCTTTTTAGATACCAAAATTTGAAATTGTTGAGGAACATGAAAAGTTAAATCAATTGCGAATTTTTCTAATATATATATTTGTGCATCATTTGATGTGGAGAGATCGAAAATGAATTTTGGATATTAACAGATGATGCTTTATAGCAATCATTGATGAAAGTTTGAATATAAATTTTAAATATCACCATATGGCGCGTGCTTAGGATTGACCATCGAAAAAAAATGTTTCTCTCCAATGGTTATGGAAAGGCCAAAAATGCGACAATTTCCGCATCGATTAGTACAAAAAAAATTTTTTTAGAAAAATTATATAAAGTCGATCCCGGTAGAATCTCTGGTGATATTCAAAATCTCATTTCTAAACTTGACATTTTCAGTAAAATATTTTTGTTTTATTTTATTGCAACAACTTTTTTTCTATGACGTCATAAATTTTTTTAAAGAAAAAATGTCACAATAAAATAAAAAAAAAATATTTTTCTGAATATTTTGGCCAATTTTAAAAAAATTTTACTCAGTACAGTTTTTACTGAAAACTGATTGCTTTGGAGGAAAAATGATAAAAGATAAAACTTTGACCAAAACTGTTTTTTATCAGGATTGCAATAACTACATATCATAGAATAACATTTCCATTTTTTTTTGTTTATCATAATATTCATTTTTGCAATACATAGTTTTGCACATAAAAAATCACAGTTAACCTCGAATTGACCTTGACCTTGTTGCATGAACTCCTACAAATTTTGCGTAAGATGTTATCACTATCTTACTTTGTACTCAAGATATTGACCTGGGGAATCTAAAAAGGATCACACTGTACCAGGGTTGCCAAGTTGAAAAGAAGTTTTTCACCAATTTCTCACAAAAAAAAAAAAAAAAAAATTTCTCTCTCAAATGGTCATTTTTTTTTTGAGGAAAAGTCAATGACTTTTTTTTTAGCCTGCAATATTAAAAAGTTTTGGTGTGGGAAAAACCTTCGAGAGAAAAATGCGAATACAAAACGGTTTTCGCATTTAAATTTTTAAACGCTTGTAGCAAAAATAAATTTGTTTTAAAGAAATATTCTCCAAAAGGTGTAAATTGAATTTCAGACAGCCTTATATGCTTATTAAATTATGCAACACGTTGTAAAAATTGTTGCAAAGCGCATACAGCTTATGCAGCAACCAGCGCTTTATTGAAATATTTGCTACAATTTACAGATGCCAACTATAGTCCAAAGACAATGCTATATAAGTGCACCTGCTCGTAATATCTTATGTTTTTTTTTTTGAGTTTTCTTGTTTGAAATTACAAATACTAAAATTAAAAAAAAAAGAAACAAATAGACATTGCTGATTTAATCATCAGCGCTTTTGCAAAGTGCATACTCGTATGTTACCGCATGTAAGTACGTTGTGTGATGCATTTAGCCGCAATTCAAACTACCTACAATAAGCCTTCTTTATACAATTAGTTGGTGTGTTCAAACCATTTGTTAGCAATAAAACAAAAAAGCAAGTCATACTGGGGGGTTCAACTCATTGCATCAGTTTATTTAAGATAATTTACTTCACTCGGTTACTATGACTTTAAACGAAGTCCCAGTGGTAAATATTTTTTTGAGTTCTATATACCAGTGGTTCCCAAGCATTTTGGTCGTGGAACCCCCAAATTTGTTGCCGATAATCGCGGAACCCTGAATACTTATTTTTTAAACAACGACTTTTCAAAATTTAATATCTGATATTAAATGAAACAAGTACTATTTTTGTTTCAGATTTAATTGAATTAAACAAAACTTAAAAAAAAAAAAAAATTCATCAAAGAAATAATTAATAATAATATGAGACATAAACTAAAATAAATGAAAAAACTTTTAAGTGAATAATGCTACTGCTTCTTTGATTCCATGGTTCTCTTAAAATTAGGCGTTATGTTTGATAACTGAACTCGCATGTCCGGTGCAGCAACAAGTTTGTTACGATATTTGGTTTTTGTCGCAACATATTTTAAAAACCCAGCTTCACACAAAGTGGTTACAAACGGCAATAGAATTGGAATAGCCTGTTTTGATAAATTTGGATATTCATCGACTACATCTGACCGGAATACTGTTAGTGGAACTGCTCATAGTTTGGCTTCTAATCAAATTTTCATAATCCATGAAATGAAATCCTTTTGGTTTTTCTTTTATTTTGAAATGATTTTGTACCCAGTAAAACCGATGCTTGTGTTTGCATTATTTAAAAATCTTAAATTTAATATGGTGGTCGATTGTAAGCTTTCCGAGGAAAATGTGAAATAAAATTTGTCACGCGGAACTCCGAAATTTTTTGTGGAGCCCCAGGGTTCCACGGAACACACTTTGGAAATCACTGCTTTATACTATTGATCATAATTCTGTTCGCCAAAATATCGGACATAAACACATTGTAGAAATATTACTGAAATGCAAATGAAAGATTTCTGAAGCGTAACTGAAACTTTGTAAGATTTATGTGAAAGATTTCTGAAATGGCCTCAAATCGGGGATTGCCAGACGGCCAATATCTGACAGAGTCTTGCTCAAAAAGTATTTGATATTCTTGAAATTTTCAGCAGAAAATGTGAAGATTTTTATTTCTCTCTTCAAATCGAACGCTAGGTGCTAAAAATGTTCAGAGTTAGTAACAATTTTTTAAAACCTTTAAAGACAGCCACTGATTCCAATAGGTTTTGTAAAACCAGTTTGATTTTATAGAAAAGGTATTCTGTGATATATTATTATTTAAGTTTAGACTTTGAATTTGCATTTCAATTGCATAGCGCTAGAAATGCTGAAAGTCATAAGAGATATTAAAAATGTAAAAATCCGAATAATATTCATCTATCTTCATAAAAAATATTATTAACTACCATGCTACATTTTATAATTTTCAATGATAAAATCGTAAAAATATCTTTAATTTATTAATAGCAAAACCCATTCTAGATACATTCTGTGAAGTAAAACAGCATGCATCTAATCATGCGATCATTTTAGATAAAACAAAAAAAGAAATCAATTTCTCAAGGTCCTCCAATTGTCGTTCTAAAAACGTGAGCTAAGAAAAACGATGATCTAATTTTAATTGACATTCTTACCAGTGACCATAACTCAGAGGCAAATGCACCATAGAACATACCACAACTCTTTTTGTGGCGATTTTTTGTGGGTCTTTAGTTTTTATTGTGCTGCAAAGTTTAAAGCACCGATACACAATGGAGAGCATTTGACCCAGTTTAATTGCTTTGGGCTTCAATCAAAGTTACGTGGATGTGGTTTTTTCATCGATTTTTTCCCTTTTAACGATTGCAGTGCTGCACACAATTAATCAGTGAAAACCAATAAATCCAAATTTCGTGTATTTGTAGACCATGAAGCTAAATTAGTTCAAAAATTTGAACAAACAATAGAAAAGATATCAGTTATATTTACTCGAACTATAGAGCAGCAATTGCAACATCCAATCAAATTATCTTCTCATATGAATTTGTAAGAACGATTGTGCTGAAATATGCAATTACAACATCTAATTGTTATCTTGCATTAGACTAAGAGATATTTAAGCTTGCGCCTCATTATTCTTTGTTAGATAAATAAGATGTTTCAATATGCTGTTGGGCAAATCCACAAATAATTGCTGTAGCTGTGATAATTTTACCACTATTTGCAACTGAAATTTATTAGGTTACTTAAAACAATTAATGTAAACTTTCTGTCACTATTACAAATTGAAATTTGAAATCATTAATAGTCCATTGAAATGTTGTTGTGTAGGAGGAGACTGTGGTTTTCGGGGTTGAAATGCCACTATTTAAATTTTTTTTGAATATTATTGAAATTGTCCCGTAAGAAACTTTTAAGAGTAACTTTTTTCTATTTTTGGACCTCAATTTTTGTAATCAGTGACATATGTATAGAGATAATAAAATTAGTCTCTCACCATTAAGTATCTCCGACTTCCACCACAACGTTTTCAATAAATTTGAATGCTTGTGTGATCTCTAGAATGTTCTTAATATTCTGAAAAATACAAATTAATTTCGCAGGAAATATAGCACAATATACAAAAAGCATGGATCGGCATGATACATCTTTCAGCACAAAGTTTTGTGTCAGATCCGGACAACGATTTCAGCAGCTTTTCATAATTTCTCAAACCTTGAGGCTATCAAAATTCGAGCTGCTTTGCACAAGACAAAAATGTAACATCCCTTAAAAATCTGCTAAGCTTAAAACTATATTTTTTTTAAATTTTCAAATTGTGTTTGATCTTCTTATGGAATTGTCTCTTTGCCTTAATAACACTTAATACAACAAACGAATTCCAACTGATTTGCCTTCAAAAAAATCAGTTCGGTGCACACATAAAATGTAAATGAGGCTTGCGGTCCATTGAAAAAATAGAAGAAATAATTTAGAAAAAATGGCGCTTAATTGTAGCGTGCGCTATGCGTACAAAAAGCGATATTTTCATGGGCGTCAAGTGTGACGTATGCATTATGTTGACTTAATGTCTTGGTGCACTTGTAAATTGACCGGTCGTTATCATCAGATTTAATGTTGTCAGCATTCATTTTGTTAGTTTTTATTTCTTTTTTTTTTAAGTTTTTTTGTTTATCGAATTCAATGTCAAAAAATAAACAACTTGTGAGATAAAAATCATTTTTGTCATTGTTGTTATTTATTACATATAACAATCTCCGCTATTGGGAGAAAAAAAATTGTATGCATAATAAGCCGAAATAAATATTTCTTTAGAGTTAATGGTGATCTATCAATAAAATTTTGCAATTTATTGATGAATGCCTCTTTTATGTTTTTGATTAAAACTTAACATTTAAATATTAAGAATGTTGAAATTCTATGTTCGCTGAGTACCGTCAGCTATAGCAAGGGTTACCAAGTGACTGGAATAGACCTGGAATTTTATGTCAAAACCGGGGGCCTGGAAGGAAAAATTTCTGAAATAGCCGGGAAATAAGCGATTCTTGTGGCATAGACATTAAATTTTGTTTAACGAGGTCGTCAACTTTTCCTACACATGGTTTTAATTTTTAACTATTCTATAAATTGATTTTAATATATTGCTGACCAAAAAAACTTATAAGCTTATGAGTACATTTTTAATATTGCAGACCAAACAAACAAAAAATATCATAAACTTTTCTGAAAAAAATGTACTTTTTATTACCATTTGCGCAAAAAAAAATTTTTTCATTTGAGAAGTCCGGGAATGTTTTTTGTACGACTTGGTAACCCTGATTTTTTTATAGGTAAGTGCTTATCCCTCCAAGAACCAGGCGAAAGTCCTCCATGCTAAAGTCAGAAAGAGCCACTTATCCGGAAACAAGTAGTAGGTCTTCGCCCGAACAGATTGTTTATTGATTCAGAAATTAACGTTCGCATTGTCGTGGTGCAGCTAAATTAACGAAAGGCTCTCACATTTAACCTTCTGTGACCACAGTATCACTTTTGAAAACAACAAGCGCAATTTCATTAGAGGCATTGAACAGACTTGGTGTAACACCAATATCATTAATCTTATATAAGGCTCATTCGAAGGCTTCAAATATAGAGAGAAGGAAACTCCCTGATCCTTTTGCGACCGTCAAGGTTATCTGTTGTTATAAACTGTCAGCAAAAGGTACCTTCGCATAGCTATGTAATGTCTGGTAATCTTCACTCCTTTCAACGACAACGAAGCACACAAACTTTGGATCGCATGTATAACAGCGCCTTACAAGACAGTGTTTGCCGAATTCAGAAAATTTGGTTTCCCAGAACCATATCTATTGCCAATTGGCTAGAACAAGAAATACGTGAAATGTTGCAGAGAATCAATGCTACTTGCTATTGTTCGTGTATGCTGGAAGAGCTTTGTAGAGGTCATATACTCTATGAGGAGATAAAGGGCACAAACAATAAAAAAGAAGTAGAATCGATGAAAACTGTCCAAAGAAAGGCTTCCCACATTACACCATTCATTACAATATGTTTTAGCATTGTTTTTCGAAAAAAAAGTGTTAGCAATGAGTATTTTGACTTGGTTCATCGGAAATATAACTACTACTCTTTTATGAAGATTATAAAATTTAATCCCATAGTTATTTTCGTTGAACATTGGAATTTAAAAGTACTACAAACACGTTAATGTACTTTTTCCAAATATAAAATTTAGTTTTTCGGTCAATGCTAAAGATAACAAATCGTTTAGCTTTAAGTAAGACGTTAAACATCTTTTTTGTCATGAACTACACGAAAATTTCTACAATTCACAATTTATTTGTTTTTTTTGTGGCAAAACTAACCATAATCGGCATTTCCACTTTTAAGCATATTTTTAAATTAAAAATTTAATAAATTTAAATAGTCACAAAATGAAAAATCACTTCATTTTAAGTCTACGCTGTATTATTTCTTTGATATTTTATATATATATATATTTTAAAAACAAAAGCTTCGTATCTAAACGTGCCAAACTGGCTCCATTCTTAATATTCCAGTTTTTGCTCAGATTATGGCTTTTATTATAAAATCTAGTTTAGAATTCGAATTATTTAATTTATTCGCAATTTTATTATATATAATATTAATTTAATTTTGGCAAATATGACGATGTTGTTTTATTTGCTTTACAGTTATGATGATGTGTTCTATTAGCAATTTTCTATGGATTTTACATAATTTTTATAATCGAAATATCATGTGGTGTGATGGGCTCACAAGCTTTTTGAGCTGAGGTCAATGCTTTATGCAAATCACATTGTGTACAAGTTAACTTTTCTGTAAAGATCTGACACTTTTTTCGACCTTAAGTATGTATGACATAGTATATATGTATGTAGTTCATTGTCCCATAGGATTAATTTCATATGGGTTGATAAAATTTCAGTCGTCACCACTGAATTTCTTTTTTGTCAAAAAGAAGGCCATACGAAATTTTCTAAAAAATTTTGTTTTTCTCGTGCTATGGCGTAAGAGCTTTCACAAAATACCAAGCGTTAATCTGAATATCTTTTATAAGTAACCATTCATCGGAATTGGTTGCGACGACAACTGTTTTACTTAAAAAAGTTTGAGGGATATCGTTGGTTGTAAAATCATCATTTCTTTTCAAAAGCCTTATTTAAGACTTTTTTGGTTTTTATTAAATTAATTTTCCTGAATATTAAATTGAGACTTCGCGGTATTGTCCTGAATATTATTAGTGTCAACTAATCAACATTATAAGAACTCGGGACTTGTTTTAGTATTTTTTTATTTGACCTCTCCATTAACAATCAAAGTACTCTTCAAGTATATCCTACACTGAGAAAAGAGAATGTGGCCTTCAAATAAATGTGTTTGGATGATATATTTTTACAATGTTTGTCAAAAAATTTTGGTAGATTTTACAATACGCTTAATTGGAAGGCAAAGTGTTGTATATTGGGCCAAACATAATACCTACTTCAGCCGATTGAATAGATTTAATTCGATCGAATAAGTATATAATTGGTAAACCAATTTTTGTTTGATTTTACTTTACATTAATATGAATACTATAAAATTCTCAACACATTTAAGTAAAACTCGATTGGAATAAAATTCATTTTGTAAATATCAACCGCATCCAATATAAGGAAGTGACGATAAACGAAAATATCTTTATTTATGAATCGATATTTGAAAATATCGGTTGTTTGCTCATCGGTATTACTAAATTTATATGTATGTTAGTGGCAAAACAATATTACTTCCGCCGAAACCCGAATTCGGTGATTATTAACATGTGAATGTTTGCAACAAAGAAATATTTGTTTCAACCAAGTTATTATTTGGTAATTATTACAAATATATATATATATTTGGTATTATTATCCAAATAGTTAATTACAATCAATGTTTTTCGATTCGGTGGAATGTGTGACATATTAACTTATATGAAATATTTCGCCTGTATCAAACATATAATTTGTTAATGATTACCAAATCCCGACATATACGAATAAATTGTTGCTCTGTGCAGCGGTGTATTAATGTTAGCATAATAAAGAAACACAATATTAGAAACTGTAACCACTACCTCCTAGCATTTTTTTTTTTTAGTTTTTAAGCCAATGCAGTTTCTTTTACACTTCAAACATGTTAGGAAACCTGAAACTGCTAACTAGGAAGAAATGAGACGAAAGTGTAGCAACCAACTTGAATTTTGCGTCACAGTTCATTGGCCAACATTGGCGCCATTGTTGACTCTCTTAACAATGTCTTTGTCAAATGACACAGGTTTTCATAGATATCACTAATAAGCACTCACCTCTTTTGTCCCTTAATGACAACGAGACATTCCTTGTTTCATCGATATTCAAAACGCTTGATGACGAATTGCTTTTCTCGCCAGAATCCACAATGACCAATATAAGTGATAGCACAAACAACGAAATACGATACATCATTTCATTTAAAAAGTACAAACGAACAATTAATCAGCAACTAATAACACGGTTTGCTATTTACTAATTGCGACACGGTATAACCTCTGGCCACATAAAACCAACAAAACGAAGTAGTGTCTTGTGTTTCCTTTCTTTCGAAATTTTCTTATCATCGTCCAACCGAATTAAAATTGAGAGAAATCATTGACAATGTAAATTTTCTCAATAAATTTGGATAAACCTCTACCTTTATGGTCAAAATATGTTAAGCACTTGTTGGTATTGTACCTGTTCCAGCAGCACCACCACTCTCACTTACTGCTACTATTCAGTGTGGTATGGTGGCGTTTATCTTCGACGTTTGCTTTCTTTTACGATTACGACGCTAACAGCCAACAACAATATTTTGAACACTGCGTCGTTCTTTAACTATTCGTATTTAAATTTGAATCGATAAAATATAGAAAGCCTTTTCTATTTTTTTTTTTTTAAATTTCATATGCATTGTTGTCGTTGCTGTTGTTGTTGTTGTTTCATCTCTTACGCCCTTGTTGATATTTAAGATTATCGCCGTTTATCTTGACCTGCATTGATCTCTCGCGCAGCAAATCTCAAAATTCGGCATATTGCATTGATAAAAAATTGTGGTCTATCACTCAGAAATATTCAATTTGTAACTGCCGAATCGAACCGAACGGACGCGGTAACACTTGCAAATTGCGGAACGTTAATAAAACGATCGATATATCGTTTGCTCGTACATACGAGATGATCGTATGCTCTTTGACGTTCGTTTACTCTAAAAACGCTTTGACTTGGCGTAACACTCTTTCCGCTCACAAGAAATGTTGCTCTCTTTATTGGAAGATCATCATCCTAGGTCTAAAAACAAAAAAAAAAAAACCGCGTTTCGAACCACCAGAATACACACGGTTGTCGTTTGCTTGTTGCAGCTTAACAAGCTGATATTTTCATAGAGCTACGACGGAGCATTCGAGAGATTGTCTCGTCTCTTACTCTGATTGTATCTTTTAAAGCTAAACGAATAAACGCAACTAAAAATCGATTGAGATTCATTTGGACTTGCAGTCATTTTTTGCTTTCAACTACGCTTAACAGCTGTCTGCTGTTCGCTCCGTTGTATGTTGTTTGGCTACTTTTGACTGGTCAAGTGAGTTTTGTTAACATTTTGACTGTGGTATCGTAATGACCGCTCACAGCGCAGTTAGCTGCTGTAGTATTCCTCATTTAAGTAAGCAGCGTTAGAGAAGAGCTCGGATGCAGTTACTGATGATATAATTCAAACGAGGCGTACTTTTTCAGTAAGAGCTCCAAGCAAAGAGTTTCTTTTGTAGATTAAATTGGAATAAATATGCGATTAAGTTTCGTTATTATTTTAAAAACCTTACTAAATTATTTTAAAAACCTTACTAAATAAATCGAATTTGTCAAAATTATCATTACGCCCAAACATTTTTAATACGTTTGACGATAGAAAGAGGATCAAAATGAATTTTAGTCATCTCCAATGTTTGTTCCCAATCCTTTTTAAGCGGTATTATGATACACTTTTTGAATTATGTTTATTCCTCAAAATTTGATGATACCCATTATTTAGCTCATTTGGGATTAGTACACTAGCTCAACTGCTATACAAACTTTTTTAAATATCTAATAAAATGAGCCCACCTTTATAATTAAAGGCTCGTTACAATACGGAACTCGTTTACAGTATCGATCGCTGTTAAGCTTTTTATGGCCTTTGAGCGATTCAAAAGTTTTCTCGCGAACCCATCTCTATAGGTGTGTTGGAACAATTTTTGTCAAATAAAAATGTTACTCCACAATCGAAAAAAATGCATTTTCGTTCTCATTCATATATCTGAAGGGATTTTATATTCTAAACACAAGTCTGTGGTTAGTTTTTACCCTATGTCAGAACTTAAAGTTATCCTTGCTCGAAAGTATCAAGCTCATTACAGCAAACAATATTATTTTTGATCTAATTTTATTATTTGTACTTTCCAATGCGATGCTTTTTTACTAAGATATCAAAAATTGAAATATGTAATCTATACTGATGTCATAAGCAGAAACGAGCTAAGCAATTTCTTGTGGATGAGCTAATTTTGATGTCTGTGAAGTTGATTTTTCAAAAAATAAGACTATTGCTGCAATGTCTTCGATTTATGCTACGATGTTTGTCAAAAAACAAATTCCAAACTTTGAAAGACTAGAAAGAACTTAAAATCATACAAAAATTAATGTGAAGTTTTCACGTCAAATCTGACTATCGTTTATTTGCTCATATACATAGGTCGAAGTTCCAGAAATAATCTATTTTCTTCTACGAAGCACGGCAGCACATCCTGAGAACATTACAGCACAAGCATTTGTTTTTTTAGAATTAAAGAAAGCTGGGCTAACTTCACACTAAAAATTTATTTGATTATTTGTTAAATAGAATCCTTGAAGCAATGGACTTTTAGTTATTGCACATTCCATCAAAAGTTTTATTTTTTTGAAAAATCAAAAAATGCTGGATTAACTTTTGATATATAGCTTCAAAAATGTATAAGTGAAAACTGTGTTCTTATCGCTTTCTAGCAACGATATCTCAAAATCATGATGTTGTGTTAAAAAAGTTTCAAAGAATTGATGTTTAATGTACGAAAATCTTTCGAACGTACTAGATCTTAGCTCTGTGTTTGAAATTCAATAAAAAAAATACATCTATTTGTATTTTCTAAGTGTAGATCACTTAAGTATACGTAACAACTTTTCACGAAATGCAATAAGCAACATATTAATGTATGTACCACATACCTGACAATGTAATACCAATACGTGAAAGTTGCAAGTACATATTTCAAATTCTTTTAATAACGTGACTGTTTTCAAATCAGACATTTGCCAATAGACAAGACTTCGTTTCGGTTTTGTTGTTGTTTTTTTTTTTTGTGCAATTAAAAGACACACAGATTATTTAATAAGAAAATTTCATTTCGTTAAAAAAAATATACATTTGATTTTTAAAATTAATCGAAATTTTTTTTCATTACATAAACTTTTTTAAAGTTAATTTACAAGGACTGTTTTAGTTTATTTCTTTTTTCCTTTTTTCCCCTTCTTTCCTTTTCCTTTCTTTTTACCACAAATATCGGCTAGGGCAGCATCTAATTCGACTTCGTTAATTTGTGTCTCAGTGGTAATCTTTTGTATTGGTAATACAAGTGGCTCTTTTGGGGTCTTCAGTTCTATTTCTATAGAGTTTTTCTTTTTCTGACAACGTTGTTTGCTACCCAATTTCACCAAAAACACATCGCTATTGGTATCATCACATGTTTTGTAGCACACCTGCAAAAATTGAAAATGTTAGACAAACATATTTACTATATTCATCTTTAATGCTAAAGTCGAAGAGTCCCACGTTTTTGCAAAAAAAAAAAAATGCTACAAATGTTAACCACATGGCAGCAGTCATTTTAGATTAATTATCATACAAATCAATGCATTTATTTACTGAACTCAATAGCGCGCAAATACTTACATCTCTGTTCAATTCAATTGATCTACAATAGAAAGATGCTCATGAAGGTCTATTAAATTGCCACCTACATATGCGTGTAAATAAATATTTATTTATATTTTTAAGACGTTTTTTATCTGTCCATTTAACCATGTTAAAGGTTATTTTTCTTTTATAGAAAAATTCGAAGGTTTTTTTCATTAGATACAGGAAGAAATTTTCGCATGTACACAAAATTGATTTTAAATAATTTGCCAAATTTATCAATCATTACGAAATGCTCCAGCTTAAGCGTATCAAAAACAATTAAGGTTATTTATTTTTTTTTTTTTTTTGAGGTAAGGTTTATAATGGGTAAATTGTGGTTAAAGAATGTCTATTCAATATTCCTCAGACTGATGCAAAAACAGTCTTATTTTATATAAAACAACTTAAGACCCGAAAAGCGTTTGGCATTGATGGTATTTCTAATTTGCACCTTAAAAATCTTCCATTTACTGCAATTCAATTTCTTTGCAGCATATACAGTGATTGCCTTCGGTTATCCTACTTTCCTGATGGCTGGAAACATGCTAAAACTATTGCCATCCCAAAAATTGGTAAAGATCTTTCTGATGTTGCAAATTATCGTCCAATTAGCCTTCTTAACTCTATGAGTAAGATTTTTGAAAAAATCATTAAGTTAAAAATTGATGAATGTGTTGAGAATCTTGGTCTTATTCCAAATGAACAGTTTGGATTTAGATCAGGTCACTCTACGAATCACCAATTGAAACGACTTACTCAGTTTATTAGCGAGAAACTCACAGAAGGCAAGTCAACGATGGTTGTAGCTTTAGACATTGAAAAGGCATTTGATTGTGTATGGCAAGATGGTCTAATTTTCAAAATGAGGAATTTTTCAATTCCAATTTATTTATGTAAAATAGTTCAAAATTTTTTAAAAAATCGTAAATTCAACGTGCATTTAGGGAAAACCATTTCTGGTTTTTTTGATATTGTAGCGGGAGTTCCTCAAGGGTCTGTCCTTGGACCACTACTACATTCCATATATATTTCGGACGTTCCCAAATCGAACAATACAAGTTTGGCGCTCTTTGCTGACGATACTTGCATTTATTCTTCCCATAGTTCAGTAATTGACATGGTGGCCAATATTGAAATTAACCTTCATGAACTTAGGAACTATTTTTTTAAATGGAAAATCAAAATAAATTCACTCAAATCACAGTCAATGTTTTTTACCAGGAAAAGGGCTATTAGATACTTACCACAAAGAAATATCTTTTTTGGTAATACAGCTATTGAATGGTGCTCTGAGCTTAAGTACTTAGGAATGATTCTCGACAAAACGCTTACTTTTAAGAAACATATTGCTGAACGCATAAGCAAATCAGATCGTCTTATAAAATCTTTATATCCAATGATTAACCGTAAGTCACACTTGAGCTTAGAGAACAAAATAATGATCTACAAAATGATCTTCCTACCGATTCTCACGTATGCGTCACCAGTTTGGGCTAACGCCGCTGCATCCCATGTTAAAAAATTGCAAATTATGCAAAATAAAATCTTAAAAATTATGGCTAAGCTTCCTAGACACTTCTCCACCAGAGAACTACATCGTCTTACAAATATGCATACAATTAGTAATTTAATAATAATTCAGAAAGAAAGATTTGTCACAAGTTGTGCACTTTCGAATAATATTTTAATAAGAAACATTAGTTCCTTGTAAATTTATAAATTAAATGTCAAAATTAGGTTAAGTTTTATAATAGTACGGATGTGCGGGCACATTGGTACTCTAGTTGTAAGTTTATAAACAGTTTTTGAGGTTTTTGTTTAATTTTCCTCTTAATATAATATTAATTGAATTTTTTCTTATACTTGTCATTTGATTATATAATATTTAGAGCTGAAAAGAATATTCTGAACTACCAAATTGTATATTATAATTAACCTTAGTATCATGTATTTATTGTTGAATAGGTTGAATAAAGAATTGAATTGAATTGAATTGAATTGAGAATGTCTATTGATGCCGATAACTTAGCAAATTATTAAGGGTAAAAATTATTCCTTATTCTTTCATACAAGTTACTATTTTTACTCAAATATCACCCTAATGAAGACTTTAAGATTATAAAAAATTTTTATTCCTTTTAAAAGATAAAAAAGTCGCTAACGTCTGTAAATAGGGCACCGCACAGTGGGGTCAAATTCAGTTCATTTAAACCAAATTGATTTTCCAGCTCAATATGGAATGTCAGCACAAATTCAATGCAGATTTTTTGATTACAACAATTTTCGATCCAACATAGCCATTTGAGCAAAAAAACATTTTTTTCATTTCTTGTCAATTTACTTCAAAAGTAGGCCGTAAATCAAAAAACCATTGTAAAGGAGAAAGAAACATATAATGTTTGTGCATTTTTTTGGTTTTTGATTATTTGCTCGAAATTCATAACTCAATTCAAAATATATATTATAAATAAACTTGTTAAAGGTAACAAAAAACATTCTTTTTTATCAAAAATATAAAGTTTGCCTAAGGAAACTTTGTTTGGAACGACTGTTCACCAGCTTTTCACACCTACCATCGGTTTTTCTCTGCAATTTAAGATGGCATATCAGAGGACACCTCGAAAAAATGTTTGCTGAAAATGGCTCTAGAGGGATATGCTTTCGAATTGGAAGACTCAATAATTTTATTTTTAGTTAATTACCTTAGCCACTGTTAAGTTATTTTCAAATTTTATATTTTATCTAAAAATATTATAATTTATTAAAATCTTGATTTATCATTATGTCTTACGGCAGATATAACTATTTCAAATTATCTGTACATAATATTAAGTACACTGTATTAAATATTGAAGTTTTTTCTAAGGTAGCGGCACCGCTCTTTGCCACCAATTTGCTCATGGTATAGATTTACTTTCAGGAAAGATATTCATAGAGCAGGAATTAAGTGTATCGGGGAAATGTTGGAAAGAATTGAAGTCACTCGTTACTGATTGTGCACGTTGGGCAAGTTTGGTGGAGGCCGCCATATGTTCCGTGAGGAAATAAAGATAAGATATCAGATATGAAATTATTAGCACAAACTTTTTGTTCTGCCAAAACACAATGTGTTTCTTCTTCTACTATAAATTAGAGCTTAATATATTTTTAGATATAGCGCCTACTTTACTTTAAGTGCATGAAATTCCCCCAAAGCATTTTGTGCCACAACTCGCAAGAGATCGTTGAGAATATTCCGTCAAGAGTTTTAAATTTAAATCGGTTCTGCCCATAACAAATTCTTCTTTACAACTTAATTATATAAAGAAAAGGAACTTCTAACCCACTTAATAAATTTGCCCAAAAATGTTACTTAAAATCTAACTATTTTCGTGACGTATGGGACACCTTCCTTTCACTTGATCAACTGAAATACATATTAACCAACAAATTTACAATACTGCAATTGTAACAATATACCATGTATGTATGTAATTTTTACGACATGTAATTTTTTTCAGTTTTCGCTCACATCTGTCTAAGCGTACGTTTATTTTTTTGTTTTATTATGTGCCAAAATTACCTCAATCCCTTTCTTTCTGGTGTCTGTATTTATGTCTTTCAATGCATTTTTAATATCTTGCGGCTCAACTTGCATGCAGCAGTTGCGAATATCCCCTGGTAACTTAGGTGGCACAATGGGACCACAATCGTCATTGCATGATTTATTCTTACGATACAAATCCACTTTGTTATCCTGATATTCGCACTGATTTTTAATTCTGCTGTAATCTACATTGTAATTTCCCTCCGCACCGGAACAACAAGCATCATTGCCTGAGTATTTGATGTTGGCTCGTATCTTAGGTAATTTGGGATTGTTTAAGATATGACCAGCCGTTCTACGTTTTACATGATTTCGAGCGAAAACACTCTTTTGCAAGAGCTCACATAAACTTTCGCAATTGGAGTTTTGACTATCCTGCATAGAGATAAAATATGTTCAGAAGATTTGTAAAACAATAAACCGTGTAGCTAGCTACCTTTCCAGGACACTTCTCACATTCACAGCCACTATCTTCCATAGCATTTTCAGTGCCATCATAAATGCTTTCCACTTGATGTGTATCCTTCAGCACTCGTATTGTCAGACCACTACCATTTAAACAAGCTTCGAACTCATCATAAGCCTCCGGACCCGGATCAGGTTCTTTAGGGCATATAAAACATGGTTGAAAGCATTCTTCAGACTCTTCGTAGCTGCACTCCTCTGCATCTGGATCTGAAAGTGTATCAGATTTGTTTTTTTTGTTTTTTGTTTTTGTTCTTTTTGTTAGCGTTTTGTTCTATGGATGGTACTTAAGGTCACTCGCAAATAAAATAGAACATACCCTTTTTATTGGTTTTTGGGGATTTCTCTTTTTGTTTTTTTGAATTTTGTTCGTTAATTTTGCAAATGTTTTTTCTATTTTTGACCACTGTACTTTTGCATTAAATAGCGCAGTTTCCGTAATGCTCTAGCTTTTGCTATAACGACAATAGAAACGAAATATTTTTGATGTTTGAGTGTTTGATTGGAAGAAAAAAAATCTTAAGCGTTTACGTAACGCGAATTGTGCGCTTTATTCAATCGATGTTACATAATAAAAATTGTCGTTACTTTTGTATGTTCTCTACAAGAAAAAAAAAAAAAAACAAAATTAACTGAATTATTCTTTAACAAAAATAAAAATTATCATTCAAACTGTGAAGTTTTTTCAAATGTAACCCCATTTAAACTAAGTTTTCGGAAAAAATTAAAGAATAATAATTATTCTCAAAACTTATCTTGCTGTGATTTTCTGAAAAATAACACTAGTTTACAAGAAAAAAGATCTGGTTTCTCATAGACTTTTTGCGATGTATTTTGGGGCGTAGATTCCAAAAATGGCAACCATTTTTTTTTCTTAAGAACCGTTTTCGAGATATCCTCAAAAAACCCCTTTTTCGGCACTTTTTTCATTTATTTGACTATATCTCCATAAAATTTTTTTCGACTCAAAAACGATTTTCAGCATTCGAAAGACATTTGCATTCCCTTTTTAACGATATGCTCTTTGCTTGAATCGGATAAGGTTTTATGGAGTTACAAGCGCTCAAAGTCCAAAAAAAAACTGACTTTTTTGGTCTTTTTTGAAAATCACTCAATTTCAATTGCTCCATTTGAATGAAAAATTTTTTCTTTTCCAAATTTTTAAAAATTTTAATGAAAGACTATTCTTTTGCAAATATTTTAAGTATAATTTTGCGAAAATCGGACAAAAAATGTAGAAGTTATTCGAAAAAACACTAAAAAACTTGCAATAAATTAAACGAAAATACATACGTTTTTTATTTAAAAAGATACGGAGAATAAAAGTAAAGAGCCGCACACAAACACAATCGTATGTATTTTCGTTTAATTTTATTGCAAATTTTTTAGTGTTTTTTCGAATAACTTCTACATTTTTTGTCCGATTTTCGCAAAATTATACTTAAAATATTTGCAAAAGAATAGTCTTTCATTAAAATTTTAAAAATATAGAAAAGAAAAAATTTTTCATTCAAATGGAGCAATTGAAATTGAGTGATTTTCAAAAAAGACCAAAAAAGACAGTTTTTTTGGACTTTGAGCGCTTGTAACTCCATCCAACCTTATCCGATTCAAGCAAAGAGCATATCGTTAGAAAGGGAATGCAAATATCTTTCGAATGCTGAAAATCGTTTTTGAGTCGAAAAAAATTTTATGAAGATATAGTCAAATAAATGAAAAAAGTGCCGAAAAATGGGTTTTTTGAGGATATCTTGAAAACGATTCTTAAGAAAAAAAAAATGGTTGCCATTTTTGGAATCTACGCCTCAAAATACATGGAAAAAAGTCTATGAGAAACCAGATCTCGAGATCAAGCCCAAATTTGTAAACTAGTGTAATTGCATCGTAAATTAAAAAAAAAAACATTTTGAAGCTTAGAGTTTCTAGGAAGGTCTGAGGTAGTCAAAATTCTTTCAACTTTTCTTCTCCCTTAGGGTTCCCAAAGAGTATATTTCCAAAAACTTTTAACCGGCTTAGGCTTTGACACACCCCAGCGGCAAACAACACCGATGAATAGTTATGCTTCTTGTAGGCAGTAATGCTCACAACTGTAAAATCTTTTTACAAAGCGATGGACGTTTGTAGGCAGTTTGCCTACATCTCTATATACAATGTGTAACAAACGTAAGGCACATTGCCTTAAGACATCGCTTACTAAGTGCCTGCATAGTTTAACGAGTAGCAGTATGCAGCCAACAGGCAAGACCCCTTACATCTCCATATATAAAGTTAGCAGATGACAGACACTCTGCCTACATTTCTACATGCAAAATATGCGAAATTTTAGGCAAACAAAAAACTCTATGATATCATAAGGTTTTTTCAATTTCTTTTAATTTTGACGATATGTAGTGAAAAAATGTATATTTATGTCGGCTTTTAGAACGTTTGATTGGTACGCAGAACGTCTTTTTTAATTAAATCTTAATCATAATTTTTATTTATAAAATGATAAATTATGAAAGTGTTTTTTATCTACACTCACGGAAAAAATCAATAAGCAGGCTTGTCTTGATACCGTATCCGATCTGCCTCGAAAACGGCATTGAAATTCGCAGTTTATTTTAAGATCGTATATAAGCGAAATCCATCAAATTATTAGAACTATAATGTCTCAAGTTCGAAGTTCAAAAAATTGCAAATTCCGACCACTAGATTTAGATGAGCTGTTGGCATTCAACTTTGGAATCGAATTCCGCTTCCAAACTAAATCGAAATCAGAACAGGCTTGAATTTGAAGCTTGATTCCACCATAAACACTTATGATTTAGCGACATAGCCGAATAATTTCTAAATTGAAGAGAACCATTTTTGGTTTGGATTCGAAAAGAATCCATTGTACGGAAAAAAATTAAAAAAAGCATTTTAAGCTAAGCCTAAGAGAGATAAATTTACGAAATTGCACTCTCAAAAATTCAGAGTATGGAAACATCAGACCCTTTTCCTCACCATCAAATCACAATGTACAATTTAATTGAGATTGCAATCGTCCCTGCTAAAACTTCAATGGTCAATAAAAATTTTGATGTTTTGACGCAGTTATTTTTCAAACCGACATTTTTTAATCACAGCATTCAAAAGTGTTAAATACCTAAAAATTATACTAATCAATCCCTTTATCCCGTCCACATTTCTTTTGTAAAAACACTCAAATTTTAGGGATTTCTAACTTTTCGATCGAATTATTGAAAAACTAGACTCAATAAGGAAGTCGGCATGGGAAGTATGAATCATTTACTTTATTCGCTCTCTCAGTATAGCATATTAACTGGTTTGGTTGTTTGGGCGGCGCCACGCCCATGTGTCTGTCTCCGCTTTTAATCTAGCGTTTGTAATTAAAATCTATGGATTTTTGGACTATTATTTCTTCCAGACGATTGAAAATCTTTGTTATAATAAAGCTTAACTTTTTACTTTAGCTCAATATGTAACATCAATTTAATAAAACGAGTGCTTTCCAAAAATACAAAAAAAAAAACGTCAACAAAAGGGCACGATCCATTAAAATGTGGGTCATAGTAGTTAACATACCTGCTTCACACTCATCCACACAATCTTCGCAGGAACATGCTTTTCCGTTTTCACTATTATTTGAGAATGCACGCTGACATATATCAGGATTCTTTGGCTTTTTCTTACGTTCTGAAGGACAACAAGATGGCTGACATGTTGGACATGGTCCAGGGCCTTTATTTTTTTTAGGGCAATCTATGGCACAACCTATGCAAAATAAAAAGTCAATAATTTTGAGAATCCCCAATATAAAAAAATAAATAGACTGTACATATAAAGGGCATTCTAGGCGAAAGGAACGGAGTTGGAACTTGACTTCCGAATTGACAGTCACTTTTTTTTTTGCTAGTAGTATTTGACTAGTTAATGCATTACAGCAAATCATTACGGCATATGTCAATGTAAATATCTGCTGTACGATAATCTTCGGAATTAGTCGATCTTTGAAAATAAATTAACAATGGTCGAATCATGCCGAAATTTTTTATGGTAAGTTATCAAGTATTCAAATACTATCCACAAAAAAAAAAATAACCAAAATCGAATACCTCAAGGTCCATCTCCTTTCGTTTTACAATGCCTGAAAATAAATAAAAAATGTATAGCTCTAGTCTGAAACTCAAAACGAAATTTCAAACGTAAATAGGTATTTTGAAATTCGACTTATAGGAGTTATTACCCTCTGTCGATTGTCAAAAAAAGGAACATTATGATAAGATTACAGATTCCGAGTAAGATTTCGATATCATTATCGATGCGGATATCAAAAGGTTATTAATTTTTGTTGTGAACCTACCCCGATCGATATCATCCTCGCATTCATCACATGGGCAGCCTTTATCAGCATTGCAAGCAAAATATCGTCGACATATTGGACGCTTGTTATCATCCTTTTTGCACGGGTCGGGCATAGAACAGCGCGCACCGGCTGCAGGACTCGCAGGACCCCCGCAACTTGGAGCTCCACAGCTTGGAGATCCGCAACTTGGACCCTGGCAACTTGGACATGACGACGGACACTGCTTTGGACATGATGGTTTTTTGCAACATGCTGGTTGTGAGCACATCTTTGCAAATGGAAAACTTGATACGATGGTCGGACCATTACAAACTAAACGCATTATCAACACCAAATTTCCAGTTTGCGTGCCTTTCATGTTAAATAGTGGCAGAAGACGTTTAGTCAACTCGGCCGTGGGGCATAACTGTTCCTTGCGGCCACTGTCATCGTTTTCACAGTCATTATCCACTACGGTCTTGGAAGGTTGCTTCGGATCAGGTAGGCACTGAGTATGACGGGCCAATTTTTCCATCCAACTTGGATTCTCAAGATTAAAGCTTTCGGTGACCTTGTCGAACAGTGGCTTAATGGCTATATCAGTAGCACCCACCAGAAACTTACATTTTTCAGTTTTCTTTTTGTATATGTGAATCAATAAACGATCTTTATCAACGACAGGAGACTCCAACGAAAAGAGGCAGCACTTGCCACACTTGGGTGCCGATGTGTCAATGCAACCACCAAACTCACGATCGCAAATTGAAACGAAGACGCTGGATCGGAATGAGATCTCGCAGCATGTTGGGTATTCCTCGGGTGCGCAGTGATTTGGGCGCGTTATCAAAAGATCATCGACCACGAATTCAAACATGTACAGAAAATTTTGCGCCATTTTAAAAAATTTTGTTAAAGGCGTGTGTAAAAAATATATATATATATTAGATTTTTATGTTTAAAGAAAAAAAATTTCTGTTGAGTTTAAAAACGAAAATTATTTTGATGTAAAACAGAAGGTTTGTCTACCGGTTATTTTTTACAAATTTTTTGTTTTAACAAGTAAAGTTTATTATGGTACAGGGTTAACCTTTTATTTCAATGTTTCACTTTTTACTGTCGCATTACTTCTTCATAGGAGGTTAAGAACTAAAATATAAACAGAATAATTTTCCTTGGTAAAATGCTTTCCTGGTCTTGGTACATGTATGAAGAGTAATAAGGGAATCTTAGATTTTCATTATTAAAGTGGAAATCAATTGATTAAAACGGCAATGAACAATCAAAAAGTGAATGTCAAAAAACTATTACATAGCTACGAAAAGTATCGAGAAACTTGGAAAGTATCAAATAGTATCATATAAATGGAAAGTATCTCAAAGTATCGAAAAGCTCTGTAATTATAGAAATTGCAATATTCAGCATTTCTTGTTACAAAAACATGACAAATTTTATTTAAGAAATCATAAAAAATGTTATGCTTCCATTTTGAATTATAAAAGTTCTAGTTTTGGTCTATGCTGGTGTCCATATTAAACTCATCCGACTTATCAAGCTATATAATTTTAAATAAATGTTGCCATCTTAGTTGAGGTCCGCTAAAGTAGCAAAAAAAAAAGTTAAAAATTATACGGTTTAAAAAGGTTAAAAAGTGCTAAAATAGTTTTCGAAAACTAAAAATACATTTTCAGAAAAACAAATATTTTTTATCATCCGAATTGAAAAAAAAAAATACTGTGAAACCCTTCCATTTTTGGTTGATAACTGAAATAACTGCCCGAACGTCAAATATGTTTACCGCTCATTTAATTCTATAAAGTGTAATGGTCATATTTTTGCTATTTTTTCAAATTATTTTACATTCAACGCAAATTGTAGTGGTTTATTATTAAAATAAATAAAACTAAAAGAAAGTTTTGTGGATTTTTTCTACATTTCTGATATGGGATTTAAACTACTGAGACTTACGTATGTTTTGTGACATTTTCCGTTACCATTGGTTTTGTAATTTTCAGGAATATTATTTAATTAGATGAGTATTATTTTTATTTTCTATTTACATTTTACGTCCAAAACTAAGAAATCTTTGAGAAACTGTCTAACTCATAACATAACATGACGTGTGTATTTTCATTCCAAACTGATATAGTCGATATCGACTATAATTGAACTATAATTTTATTATAAATGATAGCAAGATATTTTTTACATTTGTTCAAAAATTTCCATGTATTTCAGGAATAAAGTGTGACTTTTATTTCAGACCTTTTTCTTACTATGTTTTATGGAGTTATATTTCTATCTATATATGTATGTATACCTCAGAAAACAAAATATTTCGCGCTTTATTTCTCAGGCATCGCAGCGCTAATTTTCCAGTTCCGACATGTAACTTATATAAAAAAATTATTTTCAAATCCCAATTCTTAATTGTTTTAATGTTATATAATACATCGTCGCTCACTTGTACAACGGCCCTAATTGACATTTTTTAAGTTTTTTGGGTGAAGGTGCATTTGAGGTTGGTCTTCAGGAATATGCAATAAGCTGGATTTAAAAAAAATGTCAATTAGTGCTGTAGAACCAGTGAGAGACCATATTTTTCTTGAAAGTTGATGCATATTCTTGAGAAAGTAAAAATTGGACACGAGCTTAGAAACTATATACATATAATGGTATAAGCCTATTTGAATTCATCCGTTGCGCTTCATATCTTGAATTTGTTTAAGCAAATATTCCATGCGATCCCTCATTAGTGGCTGACCACGCTTAGTCCTTTTACTAATAACTTTAGTCTTCTCTAGACGTTTCTTCTTATACTGCAGTTTGTGTTCAATTTTCTCCTGTTTTTCTTTCTGTCGCTGCTCTGCTGCTTCAGAAGTTTTGGCGGCAACTTTCTGTGCCTGTGCATCTCGTTTTTCTTTTATCTACATATGAATTTTGTATCACATAAAGTTTTTATTTTTATATGGAAATTGCACTTTTAGTTACCTTCTGTTTGATTTTGAAATCCTGCTTTGATTTATCCATCTTAAAAGCTAAGTTTCCAGGCCTTTTCCGTTCTTCAATCGGAGACTGTGATTGATCTTTTTGCAATGATTTTGGAACTTCATTTTTAGTTTTCGATTTTTGTTGTGAATGGTTTTGTCCAAAGAGGATCCAAAGAGATGAAGCTCTTCTCTGCCCAAAAATTCTGCTCACACGTATTGCTTGTCAGAGAATACGTGTGACTCGTTTCAAACCATGCTGCCTTATGTTGTGAAATAAAATTTTCGGAAAACTTGTCTTGATTGGGGATATTATCAGGCGATTGGGGGAATCACTTGGGAATATTTTCATAATGCTGTTATATAATTGAAAAGTTACATAACTTTATAATGTTATCAAAACAAAAAAAAAATGTTTCAAGATCCTTATTCATTTCATACCTGCAATTTCAGTTTCTTACAAAACTATGTAACTTCAATTATAATATTAACAAATGTTGTTGAAAGCAGCGCATAAATTGTTGTTTGAATGTCATCAGTTACTGACAGTTTTCCTGTTAATGCTAAGAAAACATGTTACATAATCGCAAACTTGAAAATAGTTGAAATATGTCTATATAATCGGCATGAAAACTTATGAACTAACAGTAAGCATGCTAAAAAGAGATCACTAAATTGAAAATAAGTTCATGTGAATAGTAAAAAACGAGCTACACGATTAAGAAATAGTCCAGCTCGATAAGGAGCTGCTCATAAGTCTTTAAGGGAAGGGAAGTGAGGCTAAAAACAGCATTACGTAATATTTGAACAGGCTCTAACTTGATTATTTTCTAGATGTAAAATAACTTTGTCTATAGATTTGTAAAATATCAATAAAAAATTTGTTAATTCAATAAAATTTTTGTTTCATTCAAAGGAGTACGTATCTTACCCACAATTCACAGTGAACGCAATTATTACAGAAATTTAATTTTAAAAAGATTTAAATCAAAAACTTGAGGACAAAACTCCACTCCAATTTTAAACCATTGCAAGTTTTCTTAAAAAAATTTAGCAATATTTTCAGTAAATGAAGCTTGAAAATAGGTTATTTTTTTTTGGAAAAATATATAAGCCAGACAGAATCTTTAATAAGCTTATGTTTTTAGTGACACTAAGTCTATTTTTCCTTTAATACTTTCCATTTAATAAAATTTGTAATTGAGTTTTAGATTTATAAGAAACTGACGACGGGCGCGATTGTAAGTGTTTCGGCTAATATCAATGTGAAATTAAAAATTTTCGGCTATATTTTATACTAAATAAGTACAAAAAAAAAAAATTAAACAAACGTCAGTGCTAACTTATTATGATTAGTAAGGTTGTGATCAAAACATTTATTTTCATGCGATCTGTATAATTATTCGCTTTATATGCAAAAATAAGTTAACTCGTTGAAAGCCGTCATATTAACTTTCTTTTTGGGAAAACTTTGCCTATTTCAAACATTTTACGGCGTGTGGTTTAATTTTTGTCCGTAGGGGCAACATCTTAACGTCGTGGTGAAAAAAATATTTTACTGAAAAATGTTGTGAAATATGAAAATTTCAAAACACAATTGCAATCGTTTTTAGACCTTGCCTAACAAGATATTTAATTTTTTGATTCTTAAAACTCGTTATTATTATTTGAGTGGGCATAATAATGTTCTTTTAATTCCGTTTCCTTCATAAAGAAACTGAGAAAAGAAGAAGAATACTGAAAAAATTTGTAGAAAGTGTGAGGTTAAAATTCCTAATAGACCCATGTAAGTTTAAATTGGACTCGTATGTATTAGTGAAAAGACTTGATTTTTACAACCGTGCAGGAGGGGAAATATTTTTAATTTGGTGAAAAGCCCGACAGCTGATTTTGAGGTACTACTAATTAGTGAAGGAAACTGATTTTTACAACCGTGCAGGAGGGGAAATATTTATTTTTATTTTTAATTTGGTGAACAAACTGACATTTCAATGGAAATGAAAAAATCAGTGGTGAAGTATAATATGACATTTGCCCAATGAGTAGGTTGCCATATGTTAAGATGTTTAATTAAAAAAAGCTAGGAAGTTATTTTTGCATATTTAAAGGACAGAAGACTTGCAAACTATATTATTTAGTACTTTATTTCATTACATTATTTAGAATTTATCTAAATTGCATTGTTTTTTTGACTACATAATAAAATTAGTTCTTTTATGTCCCTAATTTGGACCAAAATGTCCTAAGTGGTAAGGCCAAGAATTTTATTAGTCACCATGGGTGGGTGAGTTTTTAAATGCAGCGACGCGACTGATTTTTTTTGCGTTAGTAGTAGAATTCTGTCGAGAGCTTCATCTCTTTGGATACTCTTTGGTTTTGTCCTTTTGATACTTTTCCCATTTTTCCACGCTTGTTTACAAAATGTAGCAACAGCTGATAGAGACGTTTACTCTGATCAAAGAGCTGTCAGGGCTTCGATAATAAAATCAGTATGATTACACTTAGGGTCAAAGAATGAATACAAAAATAAAGAAGGGCTGATCTATTACCATCTGAAGAAGGTCTTTTTCCTTATTATTGGTCAAAAGTTTCAGACTTCTTCTAATAATTTATATATAAGCGCTTAACGTTAAGTATCATAAAAAGTTTATTTATGTACTGTTTGTCACAGGAAAAAAAAATCAACACAATAAAATAAGAAATTAGCTGTCTGCGCTCTATCAAAAAACGAAAATCAAATGGGCTGGCGCTAGCGCGTTGCTTATTTCGGGTTGCTTTAAGCCTAATTTCCATGCTATCTTTCTTGATCCCATATCAGGGATATCAAATCAAATTTTTGTAAGAAAGAAAAAGCATGGGAACAGAACCTAATGCGCTTGGAGAATGCGAGAGTGAGTAGAATGCATTTGCTATCTTTGTAGCATGTGATGTCCTCTCTGATATTTGATAAGATAAGTTCAAGAAAGATCACATGGAAATTAGGCATTATACGATATATATATATAGAATTTTGACAGATAAACGACGCTGACGCTGGGATAATAAAATATTTGGTTGGTTCTTCGTTCTCGGTTAAAATTCATAAATGTGTAGAATGTTTCATAGATAGTAATAAAAGTCATGGGAGTGCTGAGAATAAACATATTTTTTACAACAATGCAATGTTATTTTTCCAATAGTTACATTTAGGCTAAAACCACACGGGCGTTATTCCATCGCGTGTTGTCCTCAACGCGCTTTTTAAGGATAACTCCGGCGTTAATAAGACCAACGCACGTTGATCATATTGTAGAATGCCGAAACGCGCATTGAAAACACGAAAGTGTGGTCCAAGCGAAAAAGTTCATGTACTCACAGATAACTCTCATCTGGTCTGGACATAGACTTAAGATTATGACGCAAATTTGTTGAATTCGACCAAAGTATAATTTATTTTAATTATTAGTTATTTGGGCTTAAGGTCGTATTTTAAATTATTTTATAATAAAACCATCAGTTTCACCAATAATTTTTTTCCCAACGTTTCGTGGATAGTTCTCCACTTCTTCAGGGGTAATTTTATTTTTCGAAATCACTACGAACAAAAAACATTCATATAATTATCTTAGAAAAAATTAAAAACAAAACTAATAAACTTACGATGAACATTATAAAAATTTTTTAAAAATGAAAAACAAACTATTAAAAATATTTTAAATTATTTAAAACAAACAGAAACAACTTTCACGAACAAAGAACATTATGACGTTTCCGGGACTTCTTTACATAACTAAAGTTCTTTGTCTAAAATCTTTGTGAAAGCGCGGGGTTTAAGATTTCAATGTTGTATTTATATTAAGGACAAATTAAAAAAAACATGAAAAAAATACGAAAGGTGCGTATTCCTGCCGAATTGCAGCAATTGCAAAAATCACAAAATAATCATGGTAAGGATATGATTAGATTTGAACATTTCTTTAAATAGAATTCTTAATATTTTTAATTACATATGTATATTCTGTAGGCATCAAATGTACCACTAAGGATGAGTCCAGCGATGATTACTCACAACTTATTGCAAGAATACCTGGTCCAAAAGGATCTCAATACGAAGAGGGTATATTCGATGTAAGCATCGCAGTTGGTGAGCAGTATCCCTTTCGACCGCCCACATTCCGATTTCTAACACCTGTTTTTCATCCAAATATTGATCAGGGTAAAACTTATTTCATGATATATAATATATATATAATATAATTCAATATACAGCGGGCAAGATTTGCTTGGACTTACTTCGCATGCCTCCAACTGGTTCCTACAATCCTGCCATAACCCTAGAGTCAATACTTATTTCAATTCAACTTCTTTTGGCTACTCCTAATCCGGATGACCCACTTCATGGTGATGCTGCGGACTTATACAAAACAAATCGTGAAAAATTTGATGAGAAAGCAAGAGAAGTTGTAAGAAAATATCAAAGTTATGGAACAAGTATGCAGGTCAGAGATGAAGAAAATGAATTACAAAATGCTGAAAATATAGAGGTTCTTGAGAATGTTGTGACTAAAAGAAAAAAACTATGTTAATATTGTTTGCAGACTAAAAATAAAATCTGAAATACAAAAATATTACAAATTCGAAGTCGATATAAACCTTGTTTTGCAAAAGCACAGAATAATTCTTAAATATACCAGAATGAACTGTTCCTGGCAACGCTACGACACTAGACCAATCTAATGAACTAGTGGTGAAATATCTAGAAAAAAAACTGACTGAAAAGCTACGAAAAATAAACCTTTTTTTAACTATAGAAGTGTTTTTGATGCACTCCCTCTGGTTCAAGTCCATAACATAACACATTTGATATAAGATCTCCGAATGCAAATTTTTTGTACGTGACAACAAATAACGCGTAGGTGCGTCCTGAATAAAAAAAATATATACCTGGCTCCGAAGAAAAATCGTCTATTTTTGGCTAAAAAGACCTAAGTACGATAAGATTTGACGTAATTATTTTACTTTGAGATTGGTATTTCAAAACAACTCACATTTCATACACTACCAAGCTTTTAATATCATCTTCAAAGCAAAATAGCCAAATCCTATCGTAAGGATGTCCTGTGACTAAAAATTATTATTGTAATACTGCGAAGACTTTCTTCTGCTCATCAACTTTAATGCCGTAGGATTAAAAAGTACTTTTCGAAATTAATATTGAACGCAGAGCCAAAATTTTTTATAATTTAATTGCTAATACCATTAAAACCAACAAATTTTAGAAGAAATACATTTTGTCTTTTATTTACGATCCTTTTAATTTATTTTGCGAAACGCTTTCTGCATCGAAAATTTTTGGATAAATTTCACTTAGTTTAATTTTATGTTTTTTGCTATTTTAATTAATACAAAATTTCTTACTGAAGAGAATTTTAAAGTTAAAAAAGCAATAATAAATAGAACTAAAAAGAAAATCTAAAGCGATGAATTTTGAAATATGTAATTAACAACTAAATAATAGCAACGCATATATGAAATAAATAAAATTATGCGACGCCAAGCCGGAATGTTGGAGGCAACAGGAGTACAAATCATAAGATTATAAAATTGACTAAATTTTCTTAAATTCTTAAATGTACGGAGAATTTGCATCTATATTATTCGATGCAAATTCAAAATTCGAAACAAAATATGAAGCATTTAGTGAGTGCAAGACGACAATGACAAGCGACAGCGGCAGTGAATTAAAATCTTTTTAAATGATATTAAATTAGCAACCAAAAAGAAAAAAATAAACAATCTCAACTAAAGGCATTTTGACGGTGATCATTTCATCGCTGATGCTTTTTTCTTATTTGTCTTTGTGCTTTTCATAGAACGCTTCTAAATATTTCTTATATTCTGCTTGATCGGCCCACATCATTGATGCTTGCGCATTAAGCGGACTATCGTTATTCGGTTCACCAAGTAGCGACTGTATTGACAGTAGAATGGTGCGTACATCATAGAGCGCTGACCATTTATCCTTTAGTATATCTAGGCAAATGGAACCAGCTAAATCAACATTCGGATGAAAGCATGGTGTTAAGAATTTCACCACCGGCGGTGCATACGGGTAGGAATTAGGAAAATCAAGTGATAGTCGGTATTTTTGCCCACTATAAGCCGTATTTTCAGCGCCTGCTATAGTTCCGATCCATTTGAAAATGTTTTCGCCATCTGGAAAAGCTGAGATTCCCTTCTCCGAAGACATCATTAGATTCATGAGTTCCTTTTGTAGTCTATCGAAATTAAGCAGTTTATTATTATTGTTTTGAATTTAGAAATCAAACATGTGCACCTTTTACTAACTGCGTGGTTATCCTTGATAGCCACAGAGTCATCGTTGTGTTTGCTTCCAGAGGACGCGTGTCCACTGTGATCGGGGCTGATATTTTGTGCCATTACTTACGAATTTCTATTTTATCTTGGTTGCTTGCAAGTTTTCTGTTTTCCTTTTGCTATAACTATGAAAAATTTAATGTCAAAGTTCTTTTGTTGTAAATTAAAGATTTCCCCTTTTTAATTTATTTCAACTGCAAGCTTCCTTCTTTATTTGGTGGCTTTCTTTTTTTCCTATTTTTCGATACTGTTTGACAATACCAACACTTTTGACAGCTTTGTCAGTTATAACAAAATGGAGAATTAACAGAACTTCTTCTTCTTCTTCAAAAAATCTAAAAATTTAGATATTTCATACGATTTCAACAATTTTGTATGCATTTTGACGCAAGATCCGTCCGATGCGATTTCATCCCATGCGATCTGACATTAGTGATAAAACTGACACTAGTGGCATTAAGTGAGGACAAGGATAGTTTTGTAAACGCCACACGAACGTTATTCAACGCGCGTTACAGCAAGCCACAAAATTATATGAAATGGGCGTTCTTTGAAAGTGCGTTGTAATGTGGTCTCCAAACACGCTGGTATAGAGTATTATAAGGTAATAAAATAAATATTGACAAGTTGTTGTAGGGATCTGTGGATTTTTGTGGGAAAGAAAGAAGAAACAGTTGGACCAATTTTTTGATTTGTTTCCACTCCCTATCGGTACTATTGTTACAAAATGCTACTTTCTATGTTTGCAGTGTAAAATAAAATATTTGAACTGAAGTGATGACCTTTTTTTTTTTTTTTTTTGCTCATCAAAGTTATTTAAATTATTGTTTTAATTTGTTAATTTGCTGGGGTTTTTTGTTAGGAAGTGATTACCTTTTTTTTTTTTTTTGCTCATCAAAGTTATTTGAAATTATTGTTTTAATTTGCTGGGGTTTTTTGTTACGAAGTGAGGACCTTTTTTTTTTTTTTTTTTTTTTTTTTTGCTCATCAAAAATATTTGTATGAAAATTAAAAAAAATTAAGGTTTTCATTTACAAAATTCGAAATTGATATGTGCTACTTTTGTACTAAGGATGTGATACTTTTGTACTAAGGCCATCTGGTAGCCCTAGCCATACCATCATTCTGGTAAGCGCTGCAATTGGGTTTGAGTGATATTTCATTATATATATCGTATATTACAACTTATAAATGAACTTACAGCCAGTGATCAATATTCATGTAAAATTTTGCATTGCATCTACTTGTAAGTTCATTTATCATTTCATTATGTAATACAGTAACTCCTCGAACTGCACGATTTCGAACTGCGCGGTTTCGCAATTGCGCGGTTTCGCAATTGCGCGGTTTCGCAGCTGCGCGGTTTCGCAACTGCGCGATTTTGTTTTTACCACCGAAATTTCGCATTGCGCGGTACAAGTTTCGTGTAACTCCGTTTCTCTTTTTATATTTTTTCGTACTATTTTTCATGCAATATATATGCACATAAAATTTGGTGAAATGGCTTGTAATTTTTACATATGTACATAATTCACATTTTGTTTTCGAAGCTTTTCATGTGAAGAACAGTGAAAACAGCAGTGAAAATGTAATGATGTAAAGAGTTTTTGTTTTTTCTTTGTTTGTAATTACTTTATTTTTAATCGTAGCACAAATATTTTTTTACCAATGGTGTATTAGTGGGTGACCTACCGATATCTACAAAAATCTCCATTTCAAAAATAATGTTAGTTAGGGCCTTTCTATATTAAGGTAACGATTTGTATTTTTATAAATGAATTTATAATTTTTATTTATTTTTGTTTATGTTTTACGGTTATTTATATGTAATATAACTAGTCACTTAATAAAGACTTCATTTGAACTATGGACCTACTTTAAGCTAAATTTTTTATAAGAAATTTAGGATTTGGAAAGTATTCCCCAAATTTAATAACAAAGTGGGTTCACAGTGCGCGGTTTCGGCCTGCGCGCTGTTTTTGCAGAACGTAACTACCGCGCAGTGCGAGGGACTACTGTACCTACATAATTTAATCATGAATGCAGTCGTTGCTAAGCTGTTATAACATTTTGACTAAACAGCTGATGTAGCAAACAAATAAATAGTAAAACAACCACCATGTATATTAAAATATTAACAAATTTGTAAACTTCGGAAAATCGATTAAATTGGTAAGAAAAAAGTAATTCAGACATGAACACGGAGATGAGTAGTTCAGTGCAATCTCGCCGCACGGGAGGTATTGTGCCAGTGACACATGGCACTCCCGAGAGTGAGTTCAGTATCGAAGGATTCCAAAACTATACGGCCTCCGAAGTCTTTGTACAGGGTCTAGCAGGACTCGTTAATCAAGGCGACGTAGAAAGTATGATAAGGGCACAAAAACAAATGTACGAAAAATTAATAAATTTTTACTCAAAACTAGTCTAATTTGTTCTTTCACCTATTGCTAGGTTGCAGCGCTTTGAAAAAACTAACGAAATGTTGCTCAATTGCAACGCCCTCAGCCAAAGTCGGCTTAAGACAGCAAACGATGACTTTAAGCGACATGTCAAACTGCTAACTGACATGAAAAAAGATTTGGATTATATATTCAGAAAAGTACGCATAATTAAAAATAAATTAAGTCAACAATATCCCACAGCTTTTGCAGAAGCGCAGCCACAGCGCAGCAGTTTAGCAGAAGAAGCTGAAGACGATGAGGAAGCTGGGACATCAACAGCCGGTAGTGCTAGTGGAAGTGTAATTGAAAACAAAAAAGTAGCTGCAACACAAGCAAAGTCTACTGTGCACACGAAAGCACTTACCGATGACTCACCTAAAGGCGCCAGCACTACTGTTGAATATGTGCAAATGGAAGAAACTATAGAGAATGGAAAACCAATAGAAAATGAATTGATAAAACGAATATGTTCAATTGAGTCAGCAAATCCGAATGATTCCTCGGATTGCACATCAGAAGATACCGGTTAGAAATTTCTTTTAAGTTTAGGCAAATTATTTATTTTGTATTCATATTTATATATGGAATGTTTTTAAAATATAATTTGATATTTGTATTGTTTTGGTACTTTTGAAATAAGCACCCTACCGTCATAACTTAATGAAGCAAATATCCATGGATCGACATTACTCCACTCGGCACAATAAACAGAATCTTCATGCTGATCAAATGTCTGTAAGAGTCCATCTGCTAGTAGTTTTTTGCATTCAGTGGCATTCTCTTCATCTATCGATTCAACGCCTGCATTGCTCGCTGCAGTTATGCTTTCAGAACTCACAGAGCCTGCACAGGTCAGTACCACTTTACAGTCGCTTGAACTCGAAAGTATCAACTGATCATGGAATGTATTAAAACGTACATTCCACACCCAATGCGCATGATCGTTACGCACAAATACTGCTTCTTTCGGCTGTCGACAGTCCCACACTTTAACGTGACCATCATCGCCACCGGTAACTATGTGACATTGCTTATTCGGATTGCAATCTAGATCTCGTACTAATTGACTATGTGTTTCCTCTATGGACCAAGCACAATGATTGGTATCGCGCACATCATACGATTTTATGCTGCAGTCGTGTAGAGCTATGAATTGATGTCCCTGATGATGTTGTGACCATTTGCCAGTCGTAAAATGTGGTGTGTTTTTGGCAGTTATTTCTGCAACAACTCGAGTTTTGGCTTCGGCTCGGTCGTAAAGTACAATTTTACCATCAATCACGCAGGCAAGTGAAGATTTATTCGTTGGATGAAACTCTGTGGTCTTAACTTTGCTGCCAAAGCTCTAAAAAAAACAAATCAGATGTTATAGATACACTATAGATATAGTCATATTGGGATAACATGTATTGACTACCACAAGAACATCGTCGGTATGCCAATTTTCATTTCTTTCAATTTGGTATATATTATTGTCGCCATGTTGAACCAAAAGAGAACTATTTGGCAAGTTGAAACTTTTTATTGATTTTAATGTAAATACGAGTTCTTTGTGTATAGATCATTCTTTGTTTTTTTATCTTCAACTTTGACTACTTTACCTCAGTATCTAATATTTCTACTTGGTGCCACGGCAAAAATTCTGAATCAACCAGTTTTTCATCGAGATTCTCTGGTAATGTTAATAATGCTGTTTGAGTAAGCACTTGAGCTCCTTTCTGTGCGTTATAACAGGACGCAATAGTACGAGCATCATGTGGATTGCTATTAAGTTTCCAAACTTCACCCCAGGAATGACCAAATATCTGGAATAACATCGAAATGTTAAACGGTTTGTATAGTTTAAAATAATGCAATATTTCTTTTAATGTACTGTGTTAAATAGTACATTCTATACCTTGCTTTTAATGCTCGCTTTTTCTTCATTGTATTCAAGCAGATGCACTTGGTTGTTGGGTTTTAAAGAATTTGTTGCTATAAAAAAGCGCACTTCATTTGATTCACCATATTGTGGCGTAAGCGCACGAGCCTGAAATTTTAGTTACATGAAAGTACAATTCATGGAAAGTGCTGGAGTGTTTATCTTGTGAAGTACAAAAGTTTTATTCATATTTACTTGGAGCTCAAGTCCGTAAATTAGGCCAGAATCCTCCATAATTTTATTTTCGTCACAAATTTCGTTTATTTTTTTTACCCAGCTCACAACAGCTGTTCAACAAAGTCTGTGGTACTAAATGGTTGAATGTCGACTGGAATAATTTGATGGCTTATGTTTGAAACACAATTACGGCAGCAAAATGCGCTGTAGTACAGAATAAAATAAGCAAATGCAAAATCTGCCCATTCTCCGAAAACTGTAAACAACCAAACTAGCAGCACAACGCTTTGCTATATGTGGCTTTCTCACCCCCATTTCTTTTTATAATCCGTAAGTTGACAGGTTTTGCAATTTTGCTGCTTCTGCGCCATTTATGTTTCAAGCATCACGTGATAGATATAAACATATATCATCGGCTTAGAGTTAGGCTGCTAGCTCACAAAAATTAAATTTTACAAGAAATAGAAAAAATTGATTATAATTGAACCCTAGCTAAATCCAAAATATAGTCTTTTTTACATTCACTTTTGAAGTTGCAGTCAGCTTTCACACATACTTCCTACTCTAGCTAATGTGAAAGCGACCACAGAGTTAGCTGATTTTTTAAAATAATGTGAATTTAATGACTTCTGATCCGCAGTTTCTTTTTTGGGATGAAATCGCATCGTTTACAGCTAGATTTTTGAATCGGACGGATCTTGCGTCAAAATGCATACAAAATTGTTGAAATCGTATGAAATATCTAAATTTTTAAATTTTTTGCTGAAGTTCTGTTCGCGGATGATATCTTTGGACAGGAAATAATTGCAAAAGCTTTCGCGGAGCTTTTTTTTCATTTGCTCTTCTGTTTGACAGTCTGTAGCAAAAGAAGAAAACACGTACATTTTGGAAACGAGTTGAAAAGGAGCAAGAGGCTGAGTGGTTCGTTCCTATTTTTGTCAATAACTTTTTCATAATTCTTTATTTGCAAATTATTGATTTTCTCAAAGAAATTTAAAACAAATTAATTGTTTTTCAAGCAAAGCAAAAATAGAGGACAACAATCCACGACGTCATCAAGCTAAGCTAAGTTGTGACAACTAAAACGACAAGATGTCCTCGCGAGTACTGAAGAAGCTGCAAGGAGGTGATAAAGATTTGGATCTGCAAAAAAATGGCATTGATGACGAAGATCAATTAAGTGATGATGAAGAAGAGTTAGAAATCGTCCGCGGCAAATCGAAGCATTTGAATCCATTTGATTTGGTAAGTTAATACAACGAATGAAAATCGCATAAAAATGGAAAAAAAGAAAATGGGGACAAACGTGCCGAAACGAGTACACACTAATGACACAATTTCATGAAAAAGTTTTGCTGAACTTTTCCGAAATTGAAGTTCGCATGCTCCATGGCACAACAGACAGCCGATAGGATAGCTATATAGACCTTTGCAATTGCCGGTCGCTAAAAATTAGTTAAACGGTTCATAACCATAAATGCACTACATTTGGGGATGATTCTATGCAACAGTGCAACCAAAGTCATAAGTCAACTCTTATTTTTATTTTGCAGATGACATACATATGTACAATTTTTCCTTCTTAATTTTTGGATAATGTCTCCATTGACGTTAAGTGAAATTTTTGTTTTTGGACGAATTTACATTTTTTTGACGGATTTTATTTATTTTCTTCACATTTTATAGTATTAAGGATGAAATGTATATTGTACTATTTTTCTTTTCTCTTTAGTTAAACCAACAAAGTCCCTCGGAAAGCGAGGTGAAAGAAGACGATAATGAAACCGAACATGCATCAACAGCTGCCAATTTACCCGCAGTACCAGCGTCCAAAAAGAAAAAGAAAAAACGCAAGAAGAAGAGTAGCAAATATACAGGAAATCACATCAGCAGCGAGGATAATGAGGTGAATACTGGTGATGGGTGTTAGCGGGTGTAAGAATTTATTTGTTTATTTGCTTACAGAGTGCGCGGGATTGGGTCAAGTGAGTTTTAAGTGTGATAGGCATGAATATGTGGTTGCTTTTTCAAGAAAATGTATATTACATTTTTTTGAATGAATGAAGCTTCTGTACAATATTTATTGTCATTTACGCATATATTAACTTACTTTGATTTTTTTTAGGGAAAATATTTGTATGTACATACATTAATATTCGGTTAGGCGATATGATTTATCCTGCTGATGCGGAAAATGTGTAATTTAAATTAAATTTTTATACATACACTAGCTGTCCCGGCAGACGTTGTTCTGCCCTTTCCGGTATGTGGCGCGAAGCTGTATGAACTCATGCTATGGAATGTTAAAGCGAATCAGCCCATTTTTAAAGTGAAATAAACTTCTGTCCCTACTCTTTTACATATAGTATAGTATAGCAGACGTTGTTCTGGCCTTACTGCTAGGTGGTGCGATGAGTTTAATTTATTATAGCTTTTGTGTTTTACATAATTACGAAGTCTCAATCATCTGCATCAAGTAATTGCTGATATATACAAAATGTTGTTTTATTCGCATATGGAAGTGGCACCACCCATTTTCTCATTGAAACTTCTTTTTGCCGTACTTTTTATATACATATGTATCTAGTCTCATTCATCTGCATCACAAATTTTGGTCTTTTCTTATATGGAAGACGTGGTACTGCACGGTCATATCTGTGCCTCTTAATATAACAGATACGTGGTGTAAATTTCATGTGAAACGATGGAGTGGTGTTTGTTAAAATGCTATTATAAAAAAAAAATTTGTATGAGGGCCACCCTAAATAGAAGTTTTATAGACTAAACCATTCCTCTTAATATAAAAGCTACGTGGTGTAAATTCCATGAGAATCGATGCAGTGGTCTTTTGAAAAATGCTATTTTAAAAATATTTTTGTATGAGGGCCACCCTAAATATGCAGCCTAAATAAAAGTCTCATAGACTACGCCATGTCCCTTAATATAAAAGTTACGTGGTGTAAATTCCATGTGAATCGATGCAGTGGTCTTTGGGAAAATGCTATTTTAAAAATAATTGGAAATTTTTAATCGAATTTTACAGTCAATTGCAGTAACTAATATTCATGTGAAATTTCACAAATTGGTTAATGCTTTATAAACAAACATGAAAAAGACAAATAGAAAAATTAACCGATTTGTGAAATTTCACATGAATATTGGTTACTGCAATTGACTGTAAAATTCGATTAAAAATTTCAAATTAATTAATAACATTCAGTCCTGTTAACTTATCTCTTCTTAATACCACTTTAATCGGAGATATTATAAGCTGCGATTATATCTGGAATTAAGTTTGGTAACTTATCTCTGAATTTATTGAGTATTAAGAAATCTCAGTTTAAAAGTTCCCAGCTGTATGATATGTATTCGAAAGCGTTGGAGGAACTGTTTTTCAGTCTAGTTTTTCCTTTTATTATATCGCGGAAAACACGCATTTCGCTTCCTTTCGCGATTCTGTATAATTTCAACTTCATAAAAGTTTCCACAAAACTTCATTCGAGAGAAAAACTCTTTGATTTAAATAATTGAGTAAAAAAAACGTCAAACGTAGTCGAGTTAACTTCGTTAATCTGAAAAATTTCTCGTATTAACTTTAATCGACGGTTTGCTCGTTAATAGCCGATTACACGACATAAGTTATCGATGTTTATGACTAATCGGCGATTAAGACCAAATCACAGTTTAAACTACGATTTAGTTGAGATAAGTTAACAGACCTCAGTCGACTAAAACAAATTAAAAAAAAAAATATTTAAAAAATATTTTTTTTGTAAGGGCCACCCTAAATAAAAGTCTCATAGACTAAACTATGTCCCTAGTGAATCGATGCAGTGGTATTTGTGAAAATGCTATTATAAAGAAAAGTTGTATGATGGCCACCCAAAATATGCACCCTAAATAGAATTTTTTTAGTTTACCCCCTAATCTCAGACCTACCAAATATACACAAAAAATTTCATAAGAATCGGTCAAGCCGTTTAGGAGGAGTACGGTAACAAACACTGTGACACAAGAATTGTATATATTAGAAGATTTGAACAGTAAAATTTTTTAGATTTCGCTGATAAGATTGAAGAAATACTATAGCCGAGTAAAAATCTCACTAACTGGCTGGGTTGCACCTAGAACATTTTTTGTAATATTGTGGATTTTGAAAAAAATCACCTCATCAGTTTTTGGTCAATAACTTATTCACAAGAGTCTTATAAATAAAATTCATAAGCAAAATATACCAATCAAACTTCTGATCAGTGTTTTAACAGCCCTACTTTTAGCGTTATGAAACTGTGATTAAATGTTAAATGTTTTCTGTAGCACATAGTTATTTTTTAGGCGAGTTAAAAATTAAATTTAAATCGACAACGCGGTAATATCTAAAATTTACTTCATATCAAAAAGGAATAATCAATACATTGCAAAGTCTGATGAGTTTATTTTATTTTGTTATGCAACTCCTGAATTGTTTAACAGACAATAAATTTTTCTTGCAGTTCAACGATAAATATATAAGCGACATTGATTCCATTATAAGTAAAGTTTGTGATGCCTCTAATCAAAATCAAAAGTTATCAACTCCTCGCATTGAAATTGACAAATCTCTACTCTCGGTGGAGTTGAAAAACCTAAATCCACAAAATGAGATGCGCCGCACATTCGGTAAACGCGTTGTAAAAATTGAGTAAGTTATGTTTACAACAATATTTATTAAACCATTTACGTGAAGATGATGATTTAGCTTTAATTTTATATGGTGCAGCTCTCTTGTCTAAAAAACTAAAATTTACTTGCAGAAATAAACGCGGTCGTCAAAAGCTAACGCTTAAGTCAACCTATATGGTCAGTACCAAAGAAAGTTGGCCACCAATGACCAAAAACATCATCACAATGAAACCCACTGTGCCACCCGATAATGCCAGCACCAGCACCGATTCACTTTCTGTTGGTAAAGCACAATGGTTCGCCTTTGAACATAGTCAATACTATCAAAGCATACAGAATATGTTTTTATCGGCAGTGGAGCGCACAGACTCCGATTTTTTAGTCAATTTGATAAAACAATGCCCATACCATGTGGACTCGCTCATACAGCTTAGCGAATTATGTAATATATAATATATATATATGTATAATATTTTATTTATTTTGCTGAATTTTTATTATTTTTTACTTTAAAAGGTAAAATGACAGAAAATTTTTCACTTTCCGCTGAGCTAATTGAACGTGCGGTTCTTATATTGGAATCATCACTACATCCTAGTTTTAGCCTGATATCAGGTAACTGTCGGCTGGACTATCGTCGTCAGGAAAACCGGCCTTTTTTCATTGTATTATTTAAACATGCTCAGTATTTGGAAGGTCGCGCTTGTTGTCGCACTGCATTTGAGCTGTCTAAATTAATATTAAGTTTGAATCCTGATGGTGATCCATTGGCTATAGTATTGATTATCGATTATTATGCCATACGCAGCAAGCAATTTGCATGGTTTATAAAATTGTATGAAGAATGGGATCCATTGAGGAATCTTTCACAACTGCCGAACATGGCCTATTCGTATGCCTTGTCATTGTTTTGTTTGCATGGTGGTGCGTACCGTAAAAATACCTTATACTGTTGAAAGAGGTTTGATTAAAATAAATAATTTTATTTTAGAATCTGAAAAATCAGATAAAGCGCTGCAATACGCTCTTTTAATGTTTCCTGGTGTATTGCGTCCTCTGCTGGATGAACTTTCTGTGCAAACGGATCGACGTGTTATTGGTTCTTCTTTCTTTAATTCTGATGTTTCTGGCAGGTTGGTTTTGAGTGCAACATGCCGCACTATAATTTTGATTTAGAACTCATTTTTTAACTAATAATTTGGTCTAGTCAATCGCCAGCGTTACACCAACTTGTGTCGCTTTACGTATGTCGCGCTAAGGTAATTTGGCGTCAAAATAATATTTTGAACTGGTTGGAGCGTAACGTTAATACTGTACTTGATCGTGTCGATAACAAAGATGAAATTGTTGCAGAATATAATCAAAAACGTGCAGCTCGCTATGTAAATCCACCAAGACCGATTCTAAGACATGTTATTCTATCCGATTATAAAGAAAAAGTCCCATTGGCACCGTTTGTTGCTAAAGAAAAAGAGCCAATTGTGATGTATGATCCATTGCCCCCACTTGATTCTGTTAACTTCTATGAAAGGTATGCACCTTTTAAAATTAAAAATGTATTGAATGTAATATTTGCGTGTGCTTTAATTTTTAGAAAATCCTCTAGTAGCAGTCCTACTACAGCTACAAATCGTTCAGTTTCAATGTTTTTCCAATCATTATTGCCTACATTTAATTTAAATGAGCAGCGAAATGTTGCTGAAGCTGCTGCGGGCATGGCACCAAATGATGATGAAGTAGCACAAGTTGATCGGCATTTGCAAGCATTAAATGCAAATTTGGAGAACGTAGTTGCTGAAGGTAATAGAATAAAGAGTAGAAGTCATATTAAAGTATTCGTGTTATTTAAAATTTTAGGTGCAGGCAATGAAGTTGCAGCCTCATATCGTGAGCTCACTCTATCTCTTACATCTGTAGTTGATGCCATGCGTGATTTTTTACAAAATTTCCGTTTACCAAATGCTGATGCCGAAGATAATGGAAGTTCAGAAGAAGACACTACCGATTATTTTGATTAAGATTGAGGAAATTGTGTTTGCTATAACAAAACTTTGTACTTTGTCTTTAATTCTTTATGTATAGTTGAATGTGAAAATTAAGCATATATAAAACTACACTAGCATTAATTTTTATTAAAATTAAATATGAACCCAGAAGTTATGAACCCTAAGCAAAATTCCTAAAAAATTATGATCATACATTAAAATAAAATGCTTTTAAATATGATGTCGTAGCCACAAAAAATATGATTTTCTTTTCTTTACAAAAATTTATAGCAGAGCGCAATTGTACAGGGTGTACTAATCACTTTTTCGTTTTTTTTTTTCAATTTTGCCGATTGTGTAATTGTCCAGTCAGAATTGATTTAAACCTCTCCAATTGCAATATTACATATCGCTACCTTAATATGGAAAGGCCCTATCTTAAATTTTTATTATTTTACAGGAGAACGAATTAAAAGTTTTTGTGAGTTAAAGTGAGTAATGGCTTTTTTTTTATTTGCTTGTAATTGATTTATTTTCAATCGTAGCCCACACATTTTTTTGTCAATGGTGTATTAGTGGGTGACCTACCGAAATCTATAAAAATCTCGATTTTGAAAAAAATGTTAGTTAGGGCCTTTCTATATTAAGTTACTATACTAAGCTCGAAACCCTTTTCGTTGGATCATCAGTTTAGGAGTTAGGAGAATTAAATTGAAAGCAAATTGTTTCAGTTTCTTCGTTTGATTTTTAATTATATTTTATTATTTTTTTTAAGTTCATGTTACTATGTTTTTATTTCCATTGTTTATGTGTGTGTATGTTTTTATCATTATAATTTTTTAATAACGACTATAATGCAGAGCTGTTCTGCTACATAATCTGGTTGGTATGACAAACTATTTACTTATAAATCCATTTGCAAATACAAATTATTGATGGGCCAAATGATTTTTCTTTAAAATTAATTATTACAAAATGCAATTCGTGTTTATAACAATAAAAAAATTCAGCACATTTGCTTAGATTAAATTAAGAATATAATATAAAAGAATAAAAAGCACAAGAAAAAAACGGTAAAAATAGCATTAGTTAAAAGAAAAAAAAAATGATTTATTTTCTGTTAAAGTAACAATTCCTTGCAAGTATTTAACCCAGCTGATTATGTCATGGTACCAAAGACAGGATTGTGACGACAAATGCCAGGACCATACTCTTCGTAGGCAGCTTTTGTGTGACAAACTTGATAAAATTCAGGCTGTGGTAAGAGATGTAGAAAAATATGAAATTGTATATTTAATTTATTGAACGACTTAGCAAAGTACATACCGTTGAAGCAAGCATGCTGCCACCGAACCAAACGGCGTATCGCTGCATATGATGCGTAATTACTTGTACATCAATAGGTTTTGGCTAGAAAATAAAGGTTAAACATATAAACTTTATGTTCACAAGCTTTCAAATTTATTTAATTCACATATTTTTAATTGCATATTTTAAAAATATTTTTTTTGTGTATATTTGAACCAGACTACTTATATCTTTTTTATGGAATTAGGGGCGCTGAATCCGAATCGAGTACTTTTTAACCACAGTATGCCATGGTTTTTTTACTAATTTTTGTTTTAATAGAGCAAAACGGCCAACGGGTTTGAATTATGCGACATAATCAAAATAATAAAAAAAAATTGTGATCCTGGATGTGAATAGGCTAACATTTTATGAAGTTAAATATGACATGAAAGCTGAAAGCCAAATTCGTTTCAACGTAAAAAAAACTATCAAATGTTGTTTTTGCCATTTTACAGAAAAAAAAATCGTTTAAAACTGAATGAAAAAAAGTTTTTTTTAAGACTTGAATCGGTAATTTGAAGAGGGCAGCAAGCATATCGAGTTTTACTGTACCTTTTTGTGCTACATGCATCATGGGAACTAGCATCACAATGTGAGGTGGAAAGTGTGTTAGTGTGATAAAAGAAGCCAACATGTCGAAGGTTAGAAGTCAAAAGTTGTTTTTGGGAAAATTAAGCAACTTTTCTATTTAGGATATCATTCATGTATGTTCAGAAATCACACTTACCGTTTTTCAAAATGCAAATATGTAGATAGATAAGCCATTTGACTTTGAAAATGAAGATCAACGTTAGACTAACTAGTATTTTATGCGGTTTTTCGAATCTATAATGTATGTATGTACACAAATCATTGTTGTATCTTGTATATTGCATGTGGGTCGTAATCAGTGTTGGCATGTCACAAATGCGCGTGACATTTGCTACATTTACGACGTTTTTGACCTACGGTCGTAAACGTCGTAAACCATCGAGCCTTTGTGACAAGACTTGAGTTTGTGACAAAGACGAATTTTTAAGTTCATACTGGGAAAAATTATTTATTTATAACTTGATTCAAATCATCAAATTGTTTGTCAAACATATTCAAATACTCATCAAATTACATATAATTTTTTGTTCGTTAAATTGTTTAACACGTAATACGTGTAATTTGCAAAAATAAAATGACCATCTTAATTTTTTTGGCATATCGAAGGGTATAAAATGGATTTTAGTTCTTCGTTTGAAAATTTTCAAAAAACTTAAATATTCATAACTTTTTAATTTATATTTTATATAGGTAACAATTAATTTTTTTTCGTTTTTTGCGCTTTTTAAAAATTTAAAAAAAAATATCACATATATAATATATGTATATATCAAATATATATAATATCTATTTCTTTGTCCTGAGTTACCGATTTCGTGACAACTGATGTTTCTGTACGTTCAAATCGTTACATATTTGGTCCGTGATGGAAAAGAACACAAATTGAGAAGAGACGTTGTGAAATTGAATGAAATAACAGCTGTTTATTTACATTTGTTTATTTACTTTTCAAATTTTATTTGGAAATAATTTGACACTTAGTGATGTGAAATGAAAAGTAAACATATATTTGCAACCGGTTACTTTTGCGTTGCTTTAACAAATATTTTTTTTGTTTAAGTTTCTGACTGTTATGTAGATACGTTTTAGTTTTAAAACACATTATCTTGGAAACTAAAATGTTCTAAAATAAACAAAAAGATTATAATCAGTAAAAAATTCAACTTCAACTAAAGTACCCGGTTTTAAAAATTTATTTTGAGTACTTGTTTCTTCATATTTACACAACATTACTGACATTTATTAGAATCGGTAAAATTCTCACTTACTTCACAGTCAGTGACAAAACTGACATTTTAAATCGATTCACATTTCTTACAGAAACACTTTTTGAAAAGGTTATATTGGAATGAAATTGGAGAATGTGACAACTTATCGATTTGAAACGAATAAATTGAAACCGAAGTCGATTGAAATCTTTACAGAAACAGTGCAGGTGAGAGTGACGTCAAATCGGTAATATGAGTCGGTAACTGCGATCGTTACGAGTTACAGAAACGAGCTTCAGACTTGAATAAATTAATCTTCGGAGACAACGAATTAAAAAAAAATCACAAAAATAAATTTTAGAAATTCATATAAATTAAAGGATTGTATAAAAAAAATAAAAAAAAAAATTCATGTTTAAGGAAATTCGTATTTATATAAATTTGCATTCTTTTTTTGAAGTGTCAATTATGTTGTTATGATGCTTTTGTTGTTTTATTTAAGCCTCCATTCAAATACTGCGCGTGGTAGTGAAGCCAATTTAAATTTGGAACAACAAAATCGTCTATTTTTAATTTTATTTATTTTTGTAATTACGATAAATACTGGGAATTAAAAGTAAATTTAATAATGATACTGGCACCTGCTCTAGTTAACATTAAAAACAATTCATTTTACTCAGTTTAACATACCTTAATGCGACCCTCTGATAAATTTTCGCTAATCCTAAGACGTGTATCCGAGGATCGTTTAATGTCGCGTTGCAAACGACGTCCAAAATCTTTAAACATTGTCGAGCCACCGCTTAAAACAATGTTGTTGTAAAGTGGTCTTCGCACGTCTATTGGACAATTTTGTATGACATTGTCAACAATTTCAGAAAGTGGTATAGTAAAATCAGGATTTGAGAATTCGGGATGGAAAAAGATCTCAGGTCCTAAATTCAGAGAAAATCAAAAATCAAGCAAGTTAAATGGGCAAAAATTCTTAAAATTTATAAAACCCACCTAAGAATCTCTCATATCCCACATCAACGCTAAATGGTTGTTTTGTAACCGCATTTGTTCCGGTATAATTGCGTACCCATTTGCCTGGTTCCGTATCATATTTGGCAAATTCTTTAGCAATATCTGGACAAATATAACAATGTTTCTCTTTGATTGCTTTGGCAGTTTCTAAACTTTGCTCTGGTGGTATGCCCACCTCACGTTCACGCAATAAACTTTGTATAAATGAAGTTATGTTACGTCCAGCTATTGGAATATGTTTAATGCATGAGCCAATTACGTAGCCTTCAGCCTGTAAGTGATAAAAAAATATAAATATTTGAGTATACACAATTATATGCTTCGTTTGTGTGGTACCAAAATGCTGATAAGATAAAATTTTATTGGTTTTGGCGATTAGATTTGATATTTTCATAATCAATTATTATACATAAAGCAATTACTGCACATAAATCTACATTTCTGTTATTAAGCAACGCCTTATAAGCAAATTTAGCCTTTGGCTAAAATAATATTGCGGTAGTAGCAATGTAAGCTTTGTTATATTTTAAAATCCAATATTTTTATGCAGCGGTTCAAAGTTTATCGCCTGTTTATATGAGCGAAAAATAACTTTACACTCACCACTGGAATTACGTGTGTTACACCATCGCCACTGTCAACAACAATGCCCGTAAGTGTGCGTTCCTCGACTGGTCTGGAAGCCCAACTAGCAGCAAGGGCCAATACAGCCTTAAACACAAAATTTAAGTTAACTAATCAAACTCACTATAACGGAAAACGGTTCTACCACATACCTGCACTGCTATGTAAAGTCCAGGAACATTGAATGTCTCAAACATAATCTCAGCAGTATATTCACGATTTTCAGGCGTGTTCAACGGTGGCTCAGTTAAGAGAAAATGATGATCTTCTGGTTCAGCCCGCAAATACTTAAAAATGCATTGCTCCAGGAAGCGCTCCATTAAATCCCAATCTTCAACAAGACCATGACGCACAGGATACTAAAATAAAAAAATAGATTTATTGTATTAATGATAATTTGGAAACGTAGTACTTGATTAAATTGGTCAAAGTTCTTCTTGATATGCGTTAAAAAATGTTTCTAATATTTTGTAAAAAATTTTCAATTCGCAAATTTAAATTTGGTTTTATTTTAAGTCACGAAACCACTATTACAATTATATAGAAAATAACTATAGAAACGATCCTAAAACAATAGGCTATGAAACGTTATGCCAGAAGACCCTTATTTTGATTTTATTCAGAAAAAAAATCAGATGTGTCCATACATTTTGCAGAATTAGTGTCGTAGGGTTTTTGCGAGCAAATAATTGATGTCAAGTACGATTTTCACTGTCTATATAAATTAAATATTACGCCCAAACAAAACGGATATTAAATTTTTTTTTTTTTTGAAAAAAGCATGTACTTTTTGGGTTTTTTAATTTTTTCTCGCATTTAAACCAAAATAAAAAAAAACCAAAAAAAGGTTAAATGGTTCATTGTATAAGTGAGTCAAAGAAGGGGTCTTTAATTACTTTGGTAAAAAATTAATTCTGATTTTCGGGAAATGTTTAATTTTTGCGCAATATTTCAATCTGAACGTAATGGAATAGAATTATAAAAAATAGATTTTTTTTTTATTTCAACTTAAATATTTGTAAAAACAGAAACAGGTGTTTAACGAAAATAAATCGCTTGGTATATAAAGAAAACTGAAAAGACCTTCAGACTTTATATTAAAAGCTACTGTTGCTCAAGCAGTAATCAATGCGTTAAGAGACAAAGATACTGATTAGAGGCAATAAACTAATAATTTACGATATACCAAATCATACAGTTGAAATATATTTACTATCCAGCGCAAAATCTGTGACAATTTACAGCATATTGTTGATTAGTCATCAAATTTCAAACTTTTAATGTAGTTCAGAACTTGTTGTTGTTGTTTTTACCTTCACAGAATATCCAGTGGCATCGAATGCTTCGTCACCAATGAAAAAATCCAAATCTTCAACACCCTTTGTGACGCGTCGCGTATTTGTGTCACCGATACGTGCTGATTCCTTGATGGCAATCGCCGAAGGAATAATAAATTGTGGTTCCTTATTGGCAGCAAATCCTAATTTGGTATATCTAAAGAACAACAAGAAACGTAGAAAATGTAAATGGATAAGAAAAGTAAAAACAAGCTTGTTCCACTTTAATTAATTGGAGCTCCTGCATTCTTGATGACAACTTTTTTTCACTCTTTTTGCGAGACGCGACACTTACCCAGTTCCCACATCAATCACACACGCCGGTAGTCTACCTGCCATTCTGATGATTTTGTTTTAAGTTTTCACACACGTTAACTTAAGTGAAATTTACAAATTGTTTAATTTAAACCACACCTTTGGAGCTGAAAATGAATGAAAAATGAATGTGTCACTTTTTTCTTTCATCAAGTAGCTGAAAAAACTTCATACAACTTCGCCGTAGCTGTCGGCATAAAAACCTACTTCAAATATATACGGCGAACCTCAAGTTTTGACAGTCGATATTGTAAAAGATTTTTTTTTTATTGCCATAAGAAGTTGTCCTATCTTTGCAATATATAAAAGTTTTAGAGCTAGCGCGAAACAAGAAATCAGCGGCGAAGATGTTGACCCCATTTAAGGCTAAGTTTATTCGAGAGTTTTGGTACTTTTCACTCGCGCGTTAGTTATATGTAGAATAAAGCCCAATTTCCATGTGATCTTATCTTATCAAATATCAGGGAGGACATCACATGCTATAAAGATAGCAAATGTATGCTATTCACTCTCGCATTCTACAAGCGCATTAGGTTCTGTTCGCATGCTTTTTCTTTCTCACAAAAATTTGATTTGATATCCCTGATATGGAATAAGATAAGATCACATGAAAATTGGGCTCAATGCTTAGTTTTCATGTTATCTTTCTTGATCTTTTACCATCCCATATCAGGGAATATATCACATGCTATCAAAATAGCAAATGTATGCCTATTCATTCTCGCGTTCGTCAAGTGCATTAGACGCAGCTTTAAGTTCTGCATGCATGTTTTTTCATTCTTACAAAAATTTGATTTGATATCCCTGATATGGGATCAAGAAAGATAACATGAAAACGCGATTTAATCGTCATATTTTTAAAATTATTGGATACACTTCAATATTTTTTCTCATCATTCTTGTAGACCATAAATTATCTCTCTTATGACATCCACATTTTGATATATATTCAGGAGTTTACAAATAAGCGAATTACAGCAGAAAACCAACGCGTGTTTTAGCTTAACAACGGCGTTGACAAAACTATTATTGTATATGTGTTATGCTGAAACACGCGTTAGCTTATGCGCGTTGAAATATACTCCTGTGAACTGAGCCTTAGCTGTATAGCTCAAATTTCTATTACAATTTAAAATTCACAAAAGTCATTTTGTGTTGTTTTTGTTTCACCAACAAAAAAACTTTCTGACAACTGGAAGTTGTGTGTCATCTTGGTGCAAATTTCCAATTTACTGGCAAAAATTCACAGACGGATCATCATTTTATTTATTATAAAATAAAGAAGAAGGAAAACAACGATATATAAAATAATAAAAAGAAAAAAGGCGAAGAATATCAATAATTTAGAATTAACAATACGTTTGCAGTAGATTACGAAACAAAAATAATAGAAATGTAAAGATAAAAATGCAAAGTAAAAAAGTGTATAATTAAATTAAAGTCCAATATTATTGAAAATTTGCAGTGTAAGTGTGGAGGTATCGGGACTAAATTTAATTATTGAAGTGCAAAAGAACAGAAATAAAGCGAAAATTTGAGTTCAAAATTTCCAATTTAATAAATACATTCCATTAGAAAATATTAACCTGGTTTTCGGCCCTACCCCTCTCTGTATAAGTAGACACTTTATTACGCATCACCCAGCCTATTAATTAATATTCTTAAAATATGGACTTACACGCAATTGAGAATGGCGGTGGCGGTGGCCTTAGTGAAATTGATTTTCAGCGTTTGGCCCAAACGATTGCAACCAGCATACAGAAAATCCTGCAAAATGGTAAGTGGATTCAGAAAGACTGACCTTGTACAACACAAAATTCCACTAAACATAACATTTGCCCCCTCTTCCACTTTTCAATTTTAGTTTCTGCCATGCAACGTATGGTAAATCAATTTAACACACCACAAGACTCCCCCGACTTAAAGAAACAGCTGTGAGTGTTTATTGTTGTCGCTTGCTGCTTTAATTGTTGCTATGCATTCGATACGGTCATATCCAATTTTATCATTACTTTATTTAATTTAGACATCAAATTATGACCTACACTCATCAATTGGTATCTGATACGAACAATCAACTGAATGAAGTGGACAAATGTAAGGATCGTCATTTAAAAATACAGCGCGATCGCTTAGTGGATGAATTTACTTCAGCGTTGACATCATTTCAGGTGCGTTATAAAGATTAATGTAATGTACAGACAGAACTCAGAAACTTGGACAATGATAAGTTTAAATAAATGGTCGTTTTGTGAACTCAAGTAACCAGACAACCGATAGTAACCCGCTACCCACACATCTTGACCTCGTTCTAAACTGACGTTTGCACTCTTTCATCAGATCAAAAGTAATGTACATATATGCATATGAAAAAAAAAACTTCCAGTACAGACCTCTTAAAAATCCAGCAACAACTCCCATTGTGAAATGGAAGGTTTTGAGCGTCGTCCTTGACTAAGGACTTAGTAAAATTCGTGCCTTAGCACACCATTAGTTATGTTGTGAGAGACGTGGTAAACAAACATGTTTACATTTTTTTCAGTTCGAGCCCACACAGTTCGCCCAGGAAGCCATTGCTTTAAATCATGTGCGGAGAGCTAAGAATAAAGAAATAAGAATAAAATTCTTGATTTGCGACTTAACACCTCTGACAAATATTATAGTCACAATAATTTTCACCAGTACAATGTGATTTAAATTGACTTCTGAATTATCTTTTGAACTATCAATAATTCTTTCGACACCTGTCACACAAAAGTAAATATGTAAGAGAATTTTTATCAACCCTGTGCCAACAACAAATGAGTATTTATTAAAGCAGCTGAGGAGCGATTTTTTAATTTAAGTATGAATAAATTATACTTTCAAAGAAAACCGTATGTGTGACTGTAAGTACAAGAATAATTAAATAATATATATTGGAAGTGTAAAAAAAGTTTCGCTTTTGAGTATGATTTAAAAGAAAAACAATTTTTTTCCTCAACCAAATTAAAATCATTAAATATATTTTTCTTATAAATTTTGGAGTCTGAACCTGGTGTATGTTTTGCACTATTACTCGTACATTAGGAATTTTCTTGGAAATAGAAAAAATCGGTCTTGAGTCACCTTTAAATGTAGAGCCAATGAGCTAATATTTTGGGCATTCAACAATTTATTTTTTTGAGATTATATTAACTGTCTAAAAAGTAAGAGAAGTGTTCTTTTTGTCATTTGTAACGCCTTAAAGTACATAAATACATACATACATACATTCATATGTACATATATATGAATATAACAATAAAAAATCTAGTATGGTGGTTAAATTTTTTCTTATACCTTAGGACGAAAAAATCAATCCGAAAATTGATTTTCTTAGGCAGCTCTTTTGTAGATGTTAACAAATTCAGAAATATGCGTTTTGTTTAAATAGCATTAAATTGTCTCAAGTGTGTGCTTATCTCAACAATTACTCATTGTAATGTTTGTTTGTGTGGCTGTTTTTAGTAATCATAATTATAGCTTCTTATTTCTTAAGACTGGAGTTACGTTATCTATAAAATGATATCTTTATTTATTTTGGTAACAAAAAAAAAAAAAAAATAATACCAATTTTTGTGAAAAATTTTTTCTACATTTCGTTCAACGACGTGTAACATTCATCCAAATTTGCTGCACATTATAGCATTATTATATATTGCGTAGCAGTTCCTTTAGGGTCAATAACTCATACTTTCATGTCTTACAAAATAATTCAACATCAAGAGATGTTAAAATACATAATAACAATTCATTCATATTGGGAATAATAGCTTAATGGGGATAATAATGATATAAATGGGGGATTGTAAATTTGGCATAGATAGTTGTTAGAATACATTTTTTTTTTACAAAAAAGTAGTGACCTAGAAAATTTTTTACAAAAAAAAAATATATATTTATACTTAAACTATATATGGAGCTTTTTTTATATATAACCTAGCCTAATTAAACAAAGTTATAAAGCATACTCCAAGTATGTAAAAAATATCAAATTAAACATATACTTACATAGGTTCAATACAGCGTTTTAGCCAATATATATAATCTCTCCGCTTATGATTTATCTATGTTTCTTAACTATCCAATATCAAACTGTCATCCCCAGACACTGTTAAACTTAGCGTTCTGCCTATGCTCAAAATTCACAATGGGGAATTCACGATGCAATCGCTGCACGGACGTCAATCTAATTGCTATCAACACAAATTCTATGGCTTGAGAATGAACATGCAATGTTGTAGTAAGCTAAATAAGATCTTGTAAAAAATCATTAAACCATCCCATCGCCTGCGTTTGTCCATATATACTTAGCTATTTGATATCGTTCTTACTTCGTAGAGACTTCATATCCAAATGATCTCTTTATCTCTTGTTTCAACTGAATGACAATCAGAAGACATAAATTTAGAAATATATGTATGTATATGCTCCTTTTACGATATAGGCTTCATTTAAGGATATTTCGAATTCCAATGGTATGACACCTCACTTTTCCATTTAAAAATAATTTTTTCCTGACTTCCTGAATAAGAATCATCGTCGAAATCAAACTCATCTCAATTTACGGTAAAACTTGCTTACCGTTAGGTAAAATCTGAATCCGCAATATCACGAAAAGCATAGAGGGAAATAACTTAAATGATCATATGAAAGAAGTTTTCCCAGTAGACGTAATGAAAACTAGAATCAAAACAGTTACTAACATAATGATCATAAAATAGGCAGACTTGCACAACTGGGCTTTGCACATTAGCATAAATAACATTTTCCGATTCCACACAATTTGTATATACTTTTTAGGCCGTACAACGCAAAACAGTCGATATCGAGAAAACTGCTGTGCGAAAAGCAAGAGCCAATAATTATAATATAGCAAAGCCACCTGGATCGAATTCAAATAATTCCGCAACTAACAGTAACAATGGCTCCTTTTTTGAAGATAATTTCTTTAATCGAAAAAATCAACAACAACAGCAAACACAAATGCAAGAAGAAATCGATTTACAGGCTTTGGAGGAACAAGAGCGAGCTATACGCGAATTAGAGGTATATGTATATTGCATTTGTGCTGAAAAAGTTTTTTACAAATCGAATTTATTTAACCATTTAGGAAAATATAGTTGGCGTCAACGAAATCTACAAAAAACTTGGTGCAATGGTTTATGAGCAAGGTTTAACTGTAGATTCAATTGAATCATCTGTTGAACAAACCAGCGTTTTTGTATCAGAAGGAACAGATAATTTGCGCAAGGCCAGTTCTTATAAGGTATACACAAGTCTGAAAATATAACTTACAAATATAAAGCTACTCTACTATTTTCTTTATAGAACAAAATTCGCAAGAAGAAATTGATATTACTTGGTATTGCGGCACTTGTGCTAACTATTATAATACTTATCCTTGTACTAAAATTAAAATAAAGGTGATAAAAACAATAGAAACAAAAACATCTCATAAAAAAGCAACACATTTTAAATACAAAGCAAATAATAGCGTCCCAATCTTTTTGATGTTAAGAATAAAAAAAAAATAAGAAAAATTGGGGTTTTGATCGATATGCAATTAAAATCCAAAATTATGTTCTACTTACATTAAATTTAATATTTTGTGGCGGCATATATATCTAGTAATTTGTATTATTTATTTATGATATATTTTATCAATATTATACCAAATTCACACCTCGTTGTGATTTAAAATATATTTGAAATTTTCATTTTACAAATAAACACATCTTTTTGAATTTTCTGCAAGATTCGTTTTGTGTAGACAGCAATTATTCACGACGACCTATCTCTAAATTTTTTAATGAACTTTGTAAATTAGTTGCACTAAGCGCATGCTTATTGTGTCAACTTGACCATATTTTTGGTTCAAGTCAAGATTCCAAATCTTCTTGACTTATATTTATGTATTAAAATATATTTTATCGATATCATACCAAATTAATTTATACATTTTTGTTTAGTGCTTAAAACTTTGTTTTTGTTTATTCTTTTCTTAAAAAGCTGATTTTTTAATACTCAATTAAATTGTATGTAGTTATTGCTCTGAGTATTGAAAAATTTGCCTTAAATTTAATTTCAATTTAATTACAATTTTGTGGCACAAAAGAAGCCCTCACAATTGTAGTTATGAATGGTACCTAGAATTTACGAATTATAAGTAAAATATAAAACGTATCCAAAGTAATAAATTTAAACTATTAAATATTAATATTGAAATGAATTGCGTTTTGTTTTCTTAAATTAAATTTTGGAACTGCTCAAAAACTTAAAAACGTCCCAAAGAAATATGTGCATTACAATCTGAAGACTGTCCATTAAGTGCGCTGAATAGGAGCTGGTGTATTAGAAAAAGAGAAAATTGCGATATTTATTTCAATTATTATTGAAGACCAGTAGCCACGACCCACGGGTAGCTGCAGATATATTCAAGCAATATTTTCAAAAGATAATTAATGGACAAAAACCGGTTATATTGATAGCTTAACATGGAACACTACCTCCTATAAATGAGTTAGTTGCACCACCAAGTTTAGAAGAGTAAAATCAAGCTGTTAGGAAGTCAAGCAACAATATTGATACCGGATGCGATGCATTGCAATTGAAACTTCTTCAAATAGTGGGTGATTTTTTGGTGTATGGAAAAAAATTGGAGTATCTATCTGCCACTGCTCCCTGATAAATATAGCGTACAAGATCCTGCTTTTAAAACTGTGTGAATGCTTATAGCCTTTCTGTACCATACTGAGAAGATCGTATGAGTGTGGCTTCCGCACTCACAAATTGACTACGGACTTAGGGAAACTCTGAAAAAAATAAACCAGCTACGCACTATCTCTATTTCGGTTCTAAAGCCACTTACGAATATGTCCAATCCTGCACCCAGAGATGGCTATATGTAGTGCGAGGACTCTTGCAACCAGTAGGTGCAAAGCTCATAGTTTAAACGTCACATAATAATAGCAGTGTTTTATTTGCTTTGGTCAAACCAAAATGTCATTCAAATGCGTGAACCAGCACAATTTCGAGTTCAATTCATTGAACTTTTTTTGAGTATGCTATATTTGAAAAATAGATGTCGCACATTGCAAGTAGCTGTAGACATAAACCTTAAATAATCAAATATATATTTCAACTTTGCTCGAATTTCGCAGAGCCGATATTAGGTCATACGAGACCCCATTCATCTAAAAGGTGCTGTTCAACCACACTGCCATAAAGTCGGGTCTGATTTTAAAACAGAATTTGTGCCAAACACTGACATGTCTCCTAGTTAGTAGCAAAATTATAAAAGGTTAAACTCATGCGCTTTATTCACTTTTAGGCTTAAAACACGGCTAATGTCTGTTGTTTCATCATTGTTATTGTTTTTATTATGTGACTTCATTTTAATATGAGGGCCTAGCACCTACTGGATGAATAGAGCCTCGAATGACCTAAAACTGGTTCTGCAAAATTCAAGCAAAGTTGCCATATATATTTGATAATTTTAGGTTTGTGTCTACAGCTACTTGCAATGTGCGCCATAAAAAAATTCAATCAATTGACTTAGAAATTGAGAAGGTTCACGCATTTGTATGACATTTTGGTTTAACCAAAGCGAATAAAACACAGCTTATATATGTCAGTACCTTTATATATATTTTCAAATTAACAAGTGTTGAAAAAAGTGTATGTGTTGATTAAATGGAGGAATACGCGTATAAACCATTACTTTTGCCTGCTATTTTGTATAGATTCCGGCATTATTAGACAGTCAGTAACATTGCGAAATAGGAAGTTCGAGAGCAAAAGTCCGCGCCGGAAATTTGGTACTGCATGCAGAGATGGTAATCGAGAAGAAACTTCAGCATGAACTTCATCAGTTTCAAGACCGAAAGTCCGTCAAATGAATTGGTGACAGACGAATGAGAGACAGCGCTCTAGCTAAAAAATTTCCAATTCACAGTAGCCAGGTTTGAAAAAAAATGCAGATAAGACCATTTATCAACCAGGTAAACCCTGAGAGCAGAGCTACACATCTACAAAACTGAAATGAACGGATCGACTTTTTTTGCGTTGGAAGCTTCATAAGTAGGTAAGCGTTCAATGCACCTGTTTAAAAAATATAAAAATTGTAAAACTCATTACATATTTATTAACTAAATTATTTTTTCAATGTGTTGTAATCACAACGTAGATATGGCTTGCATCGATCATCATCAAAACTGCCTCATCATCACTGTAGCCAAACTTCAACGCCCATCATCATTACCATCCCAAATGTGAGTCTCAATTTCAATCATTAATATTTTAAGTAACACTTTAGCAGCTTAACTGCTGCCTCAATCCTTTCCAACGTCACATAAATTCCCAGTTTCCACTTCAACACGATCTAAAGCAATACTCAAGATACCAAAGAGCACGCGTGTGTGTGGTACGCTACAGATCCCATATACAAGTCGACCAGCCATCCAGCCCGCACACTCATTCACGTTTATAGGCATTTAATCAGTGATTGTAATGTTGTAGGCATCATGCATTTTTTTTCGGACTGTTGAAATGTTGATGAGGTGCGATCATGCGTTGTACGATCGACCGATCGATCACTTGACTTTTTTCCGTAAATCTTTTTTTTTTTTGGACCTGAGGTGTGTCAAGTGTGTTTAACACCACGTCATTGTGTTGTGTCCCTTAGTTGGTAGGGATGCTGGAGCGAACGTACATAACTTGGTAACTTATTTAACTGCTGATTTAACCAATGTCACGTTTCCTTTGCTGCCAAGATCACTTCAGCGAAAGGAAGGCTTTCATTTTACCTTTATTTTTTCTTACTTAATTTCATATCATTCTGCCAATTCATTGACATTGATAGCACATGTTGATTTGTAAGTTCGTCTGTCTGGCAGAGCGTATGCGTTGATGAATTGATTGTGACGCTCATCATCAGCAACATGATCATCATTGTGAGCATCTACCCATTCATACGAGTATGATCAAATATGCAGCCATTCATGGCTGGCATTCTCTTACTCCTATACCTGCAGTGTTGTAAGCAGCCTGAATGCAGTTATTTATTTTGTGTGCAAGTGACCCGCTCTTAAGTGGGATTTGAAATTATTTCATTTCCTCTTGGGGTTGGGTTTTGGATTTTGCTGCGAGTGTCTTTAAGAAAGTGCTCTGTATGTTATGCCTTATATTTGTGTTTTTTGTTGAGTCATTTAAGTTGATTTTGTGCTGAATATTCACAATTTTTATTTGATATCTCGCTGGAACTCTTTCTTTTTCTTCTTACAGTGTCTGATGATTTGTGTTCAAGTGTTTGTCTTTTCGACATATTGTGGCATATTTAAAGTGTCTTTAATTTAATTTTCCTAAAATTTTCAATAAAAATGGTAATTAGTTTTAATTGTTGTTGGTATCACTTTCAATGATCACCTACATAGACAAGAAGACGCCTTTGAAAATGGAGCAGCGTGATTCAGGAATAAAAGAGTTTAAGTAAGGGGAAATGCCCAAAATCTGATATTAATTTTAATTATAATTTGGGTTCTTCCGAAGCACAAAGTGGCTTCGAAAATCCCAGAAAGCATTGTGAGAAGAGAACTTGCGCATTTTCGAATATCATATTAGACTTTTAAGGCCACCGATTGCTCTTGCCATTTGATTGACCATCAGCCAAAAAATATGATGTTAGAAAGGATTTTTGCTCATATCAAAATTGGCTTAAAATTGAAAAGATCACACAACTTTTTTCTTTTGAGTTTTCAATTGAAAAAAAAAAAAAAATGAGAAATCGTTCAAAAAATTTTCTGCAGAAAGCATACCATTTCTTATGCCCAAAATCTATCCTATTTATTGAAAATTTATTTGCGCAATTTTCCATTTTAATTTTAGAAAATTTTATTAGTAATTTTGAGCGAAATTTGTGGTACGTTATTGGCCGATTTTTCTACTTTAAAGCCCTTTTATATTTTATGACACAATTGATACAAACTGACAGCCGGATAGTAGCATTATTTCACCAGGTGCAATAACATGCGATTACACGATCACACCCTAGGTATGAACCGGATCATCCAAAACGGTTACAATAACTTGAAACAAATGAAGTGAAAAATTGCAAAACACACAATAGATGTTGAGTATTGAAAACAAATAGAAGATCCCGTAAAAAAACTTATATTGTTTCAGTATGAAGACGCAATAAAACCGCTGGCAAGGATTAGTGAGCACAAGAAAAGGCCACCAAGGTATCGTTTAAAAATAGATATTGCTCGTGTAACAAATGCTTTATTTCTAAGGGTGTTCTCAACTGAAATGTTGCAGTTTGCTTGAAATAAATAATAATGTACAGCATTTTTTTATAGAAAAGGTTGTCACGTTCCAAAAAGTAACATATAATTAAATCTCCAGCTTCAGTAACATCATACAAACCTAAAAGATGATGTTTACAGACTTTGATAAATGAACTGGTTGCTCGTCAAAAACCTAGACATCTCATTAGCGATTTGTCGAAAATACTTGGTGGTAATAATGATAAAATTTCGGTGGAGATATTTATATTTTGAGTGATAGCAATGTGTATTATGTTCACTTACGGTGCTCTATAATAATGACATCCAAAAACTTGCTAAAGTAATTGTTAGTTAGTTATTGCTTAGAACTAGTATAATTCAGAATTTCATGTCTAAGCCGGGGCCTGGTGCGAATTCTTAAATTTCTGAAATAGACAACATTCGACGATTTTTGTGACATGGACTTAAAATTTTTGCTTAAAAAAGTTTTCCCATACAAAAATTATAGTTCCAATAAAAAAAACTATCAACTTTTCAGAAAAAAATTTTTACGTTTTACTATTTCAGGAAAAAAATAATTTGTTTTTTCGAGAAGGCCGGTAATTGCTTCTGATAACCCTGATGAAAACATTATGCCCAAATTAATAATTTTTAGAGAGAGTGGTTCAAAAGAGTAATTAGAAATAAGAGGATTAGAGTGTTATTGCATTTTCCATTGACAAATAAAGTTTTTAATTTTATATAAGGAAAATATTTGTATGACGGCAAATAATAATAATTTCTCCTGCACAAAAAGTTTTCGGACACAATTGCCGTAACGCCCGAGTATTGTGCCACAGAGACAAAATTCGAAGTTTTTGAGTCCCTGTCCCAAATGTGCGAATTGTATTCCAGTTTAGGTCGGTTTGGTTAAACCGACATGAGTAATGATTTGTTGATCTCTTAATGTCTGTGCCAGTTTTATAAAGGGGAGGTATAACTATTCAATAGTTTGCGAGAAAGCAAACAACATTGAATCTTATAAGTATTGAAATGAAATACTAATAGATTAGCTCAACCCTACTGGGAATTGTTTTAAGTCATTTGAGATTGTGCCATTCATAAGCAGCCTTATATTTTCAACCAAAGCAGAGAAAGAGGCCAACCGAGAAACTCTAGGATAAGATAATCGCTAATGAAAATGAATGAGAACATAAACAGATAATATTGAAATGTACAAAAAAATATCTTATGCCCAATATACAGGACGCTTAGAATCAATGGACATAATGGGATGGTCTAACTCTGTGCATCCTTCGTTTGGAGAAGGCAAAGGCGATCAAATTTTTCGCAGACAGTAAAAACCTAACTTGTAGTCATTTTGAACGTTGGGTTATTATTTATCAGCCTAAGAAACTTTGAGCCCTATTTTGATCCCATTTGATAAATATGAAATATATATATTACTTGCCAGAACATTAAAATCCAAGTTAGAAAGTTGAAAGTCAAAGTAAGGTTGCTATTGAAATCTTAAGTAAAATGTTTTTGGAATTTCCCATATAAGTATGCCAAAAAACAATGTAGCACCATAGCTGAATGCCTTAAAGTCAAAACATACGGATGACATTTTTTTTTGTTTATGCACTACCAACTCCAAAGTCACGTCTGGGATAAAAAGTATTTTTTGAAAATTTCTTTCTTACTACAGGATTTATTTTGGCAAAATGACTTTACAAATGAGATTCCAGTATGTACAATAGTATAGTATGAATCTGATATGTAAATATTATTATTTGTTTTTGCTAAAACAATTGAGGGATGAACGTTTTTACCGCAGTTATTATCTACCTACCTGATGTTTGTTTGATGTCGTCAACAAATTTTCTGCTACTTAATTTTTGTCAAGATTTACTTAATGTGCTGCCGAGGTGCAGTGTCTACTATTTTAGCTAAATATTCACATATTTTGTCAACTTATACACACTGATTATTTGCACAACCGAAATTTTATGTTTAACCCATTGTTAACTCATAATTAAAAAAGTAATTTTTTGACAAACACGTTTCTAACGAGCCTTCTTCAGCATCTTAAACTTATTAGAAATCAGTTATTAAAAAAAATTTGTTGTAATGTGAGTTCCTTGCCAAATTGAGTCAAATCACTCAAGTAGTGAATGAATCCATACATAATCTACGCATTGGAGGGATATGCCATTCATTACTAGTCTTGACATGTCATTGACCTTACACCTAGAGAATTACTATGTGTCTCTAAGTGCATCTTTTGGTAAATCGAGGCATTGTATTACTTACTCAACATTTATACTCTACACTCAGCATAGAAGGGAGCGTGGTAGCGTCACCACCTGAGTATGTATGTCTGTTTGTGGAAATCGTAATTACGACAAAAAATCAAGCGAGGTAATAAAATAAAATTTGGTACATAAGTTATACCTTTACACACAGCTCGTATGATTGCAAGGTAGGATTCGCTCATCGTCGCGACGTGTAATAAAATTTCTGAAGGATATTCTCTGATCTATTAACTCTCTTGAGCACCAATGGTTGATTTCTTTTTCTACCGATACCATAACGAGGCGTGCTCTAGATAAATTCATGAAATGGTACCATGTGTTCGGGTACTTTTTCGCGGAATAGGGCGTCGCATCAGTATCTCAGCTTTTGCATTGCAATGGTGCTCAATATAACGTCCTACTGACGTGATAATTTATTATTTCTTTGTAAAGCTGAAGAGTAAGTTTAATGTGAATATTTTATCTGAGGTATCTGTCGATCTATCGCTCGATTTCAGAAAAATGTTCATCAACATTACTATACTTATTCCTCTTCTCTTTTATCTATGTCATTTTTCTACAAATCAACATGGTGTCATGCACTTATAGGGGTTATCCTCTGACCTTAACCTCAATAAGGGAGCTTTTTTTCAACTAAAAACAAGTCGAGAAATCATAAACTATGTCACAATTGGTTAAGTGATTAGATTTATGTACAGAATAAATTTTGGGACTTTCCCGACGTGACTTGTATGCCTTACTGCAGCATTATTTGTTATAATGACTACACAAAGTGTCGTTTTGTCATGTTTAAATAGATTAAAAGAGTCCAACAATACCCAACTACTGTGGCTTCCGTGGCTGCTGATGAGACTGAGCTGATGACTTGCGCATAGATGTCATAATGAAGATGATGAATGAGACGAAATTTGTGACTGAATCTGCAGGTAGTTATTAAGCCACCCATACACTAGTGTTTAATGTGTGTATTGTCTGGTCAAACTATGTCTCATAAGGAGTAGCCACAACCAATGCAGAGTTAAGTGGCGTGTAATGATAATCGATGGGATTAGATCGTGTGTTTTCCAAATTTTTCATGCTTAAGTTAAGCTTAGATTTGGAAAATTTAATCAGTTGCAGTTTTATGGGAATTTTCATAATAGTCATGAGGGTTTTTAAAAGTCTATGATCGAACAGGTACATATGTATACACAATGTAATCCGTTTCATATGTAGCGTCTTAATGAGCCAAGCCATAATGATTGTTGCCAATGTCAATTTTATGAAATTTTTTTATCAGCATAGTACCTTCTCCAATAGTGACATTTTTCACAAAGTGGTCTTAAATTAGTCCTTTTGATAAATCCCTGTGCTTATGTAATTTAATTATTTTCCACGTTTTGTTTAAAATAACTGCATGGATCCCTTCACCACTGACAGGTTTCTGAAATTTTGAATTCATCTTGTTATTAAATCTCAAATTCAAAGACCGCCGAACACTTAAAGGCAATTCCGTCTTAGAGACTCTTCGAGGAACTGGGGCTTGCAAGACTTAGCGGCTCTTAAGAAACTTGCTGACCACGTAAGAGTCCTTAAAGGAAAGGTCTCATAATTTCTCGCATGAAAAACGGAATGGCACATTAAGGACTAAAAATTTCTCATTGGGATCAAGGCCGCCAAAAAACTAAGCAGCCATTTGACTAAGTTAAAGTTCGGAAGCCAAAGTTTTTTTTAATATTTTAAGGAACACTGGAGGAATAAATAATTCGAGCTATGCTCTTCTTTTTACTCTCGAATTTTTCTTACAAAAAATGTTCAGTTGCCCGGTAGGGCAGTCCACAGTCTAGCGATCTAGACTGACTTTGATCAGCGGATCAAAAGTATAAGCCCATTTGCATTATACTATGAAAATGATGATAACGACTAGAAAATCAATGTCTACAACAGAGTTAGTCAAAACTGTTGCCAGGGATTCGCGATAAGACATAAGGAGTGAAACGTACTTTTGAACAAACTGATAAATAAATGATGAATAAAGAGAGAAAGTCACTTACATACATATAATTGTGCTCCAAAAAGAGGAAAATTTTAAAAGCTTTAAGAAGACGGTTCGCACTGTTTTGCTGTTGCAATTTGAAAGAACAGGCGCCTCAATTGCAACTGATATGCTCATTTTGCATGGGCATAAGCGCCAGCTTAAAATTCACGCGAGAGTATTTGAGTTGGTTTTTACTGCTGTAAACTATTGGAGAAAATAAACATAAGAAAATGACAATACATAAATAAAATACATTAAAATATTATCTCACCCTCTTCTGTGACCTTTGGATACTGGCGAACCCATTCTGGATGGAAGTATAGATATGATAAATTATATTTATCTGTAGTTGGAGAAGAACTATTGTAGATATTAAAAGATACAACAAAAAATACTAATAAAACTCATGGCATTGTAGCGCCCTTCACCACATGCTTATCTTCTACAACCCCATTCAGCACTGGCAATTAGCAGTTTTTCACACATTTATTAACATAAGTCGCGTGCTGCTGGGGGCAAATGGGGGCATTCGCAAAATTTTCACACTTTTGTTTGCATATTGCTCTCTTTCAGTCTCTACAATGCTGACATGCCTCCCCAATTTTACTTTTAATATACGTCGCGGGTTCATACCAGGGATGATATTTGGGGGCTTTTAGGGCTTTTTTGAGCCCTTTTAATTTTCAAAAGCCCCGTGGCCCTTTTTATTAATTTTTGGCCCTTTTTCAAAATTCTACCGACAAATAATCACAATCATTTTATTTTTCAAAGGATAAGTGATTGTCGACTGGGATAAAACGTAAGTGTTTTTTTTCTCCTAAAAAATATTAGTGGACCCTTAAGGAATACGATGGCTTTCAACTTTTCAAACTTCAAATTAAAATTATTTCAAATCAAAAACCAGAGATTTTTTATCTGAAAAAAGTTTTATTTGATTTATAATACTGGTCAACACTAGTTTTGGTGCCGAGAAGCTGTACTTTTATTTTAATTAAGAACCTTATATTAAATACATTATTAGCAAAAATTTTGATATCCTACGTGTAATTTTCTAGATTTTGCCTTGTAAAAAAAATATAAGCTTTCTTTTTCGCGACTTTCGTGAGTTAGGTGTAGTAAGGACTATCACGTTGCATCCCCCAGCAATAGTCAGCCATCATAGGGCGATCCCATCGGCCTCGGTATCTTTCTTCCATAGTTTTTAGGTCCTGGTGAAACCGTTCTTCGCTATAGGATCCAAGATTTTCTAGGAAATGGTCAAGATGACTGTGAAGGTAGTGCACTTGATGGACATATTACATCCTAAGTTATTAAAGTGCTCTGGCATGTCATTTACAATTTCAGAGCAGTTATTTGACTTTTAATTTCCGAGAAAGAGGATGGTATTTTGAAAGACCCCTTTCGAGAATAAGGCCGTGCACATCCGAAAAAAAGAAACAATGTCATTTTCCGATTGAAGAAATGGTAGCAAGTCTTGCTCTCTTGTTCGATAGAACGTCACTTTTGTACCTGACGCCAACAGTTTTTTTCTTTTAATCTAAAAGCGAGAACCTTTGCAGATTCTTTAGGTAGTTCAAGATCCCTTAACAAATCATTTAATTCTTCTTGGGTAAAAGGTTTTGGTTCTATAGATGGTATTCCTTCGAAATCGCTGTCACTACTCTCTTCATTAATGACTTCTTCAAATGATGATTCACGAATAGAACAAAATACTGGAACAGGTACTTCCTCTGAATGTGATAAGGGTCATCTAGCGGTCATCACGCAAATTAACACAGTGTTTTTTTTTGTTCTTTCCATTGCATAGGCATTACGAACCTTATATGGTTTCTTTTAGCACTAATACACTGTCTCAAGTGTTCATAGGACATTTTACAAACAAATTGGAGTTTCCACGGCTTGTATTCATCCACAATTTCGACTTAAAGTAAGCAAAATAAGCACTTTTTATAAAATCTGCTATAGGTTTTCTGAACTTTTTTACTACGTATTTACCACAAATGTAACAAAACACATTTGGATCATTGAGACAACTTCTTCGCGATGAAGATATTATATAATAATCAATTTATTTATAGAAATCTGTCGGTTATAGCGAATATTCAAAACTGAAGGTTAATCAAAAATGAAACGTAGGAAAAAAAATTAAAAATATTTTTAATGTTGCCAATACATACTGAGTGCAAAACCACTAACTAAACCTCGGCACCAACATTTTTTTTTTTTCGATTTGTTGACCTGAGTAATAGGTTAAATTTGATGTGCTTCATCTACAAATATATCGATTGTTTCTGCATATCCTTTTGAAGAAATTTCTAAAAATCGATCTCACCATAGTTATTTAATATATCGCTCATTATCTTCAATTATTTTTATTTTTTGGGTTAAAACGTTATTGAAGAAAATGAGCTATATATACAAGAAAATCATGTTCATGTAAAACTTATGTTTACAATTAAATTTAAGCAACAAAATAAGTTTTATAAAAAGAAAAAATTTGGTTATAATATAAATGGTTACATACGATTTGATTTACAGAAGCCCTATTTATGTCAAAAAAGCCCTATTTTAGTTTGAATTTTGGCCCTTTTACAAATATGCCAATATCATCCCTGGTTCATACCACCGCCACCACCATTCAGTACCGTCTCTTTTTGACGTGTGCGCTGCCCCATCGATCGAGCAACGCGTACTCACTGTGGAAATCGGCAAAGATCAAAGCGTTTGCCCCAGCGCAAGCAGATGCTACAAATCGGCAAAATCTTTTGAAATAATCGCTTTTTGACACCCAATTTGTTTAGAAGTGCGCTGAAACGCGCGTACGAGTATCACGTAAATAATTCTATAAATTTACTACTTCATAGGTTGTTGCTGCTGTTCGGATGAATGCTTGAATGGATTTGCTATACCCGTTCGTATGTAGGTGATGAGAATCGTTTCTGCGAAAAAATGTTTTCATTTCAAAGTGTTTTGCTTTATTTTCTTATATTCAAGTGTGCCATATGATTTTCACCTTGAATTTATGAGGTATATTTTATTGAGGAATACTCTCCCCCGCCGGCCTCCAGCATCTTCGCCTACTGCAACACTTCCCTGGCACTTAAAGGAAATCAATCATAAATTTCGAAAAAAGAAAAGTTCAATAAAAATTCCATTAAATATTTAAAATTTTAAGAAGTCATTCATAAAAGTGGCAGATGCAGGAAGGTGGCTGAATTTAAAGGTGGAAAATAAACTTCAGCTGTAATATATAATACTGGCGATCAGAGATGAAACAGCGAAAGTTGTTAATGAATGAAATGAATAATTGTAATTTTTCCCAATAAAAATCTGTTTTTATATTTTTTTTATTTCATGTAAACCGGATGTTTGCGTAGGTACATAACATGAAAACTAATGAATGATTTGTAATTTTACATTGAATCATTTTGAAGAAGTCAAAAGCACTGTTTTCAAGTGCACATTTCGGAACTCTAATATTTATTACTTGTATATGATATATTTAGAACTTTTTCTAAGAAATTAGCGTCGACAACTTTAACTTATCTGCTCATGTAACTCCCAAACTTTTTACTAGTAATGATTGTGACGGCTTTATTTGTCGATTAATGTTGTATTCTTTATTTTTCTTGGGTTAGCAGCTTTGGAAAATATCGGTACAATTTCAGTACATTTCGATTATATCTAAAAATTTCCATTTTTTTAGTAAAATTACCGCGATGTACTATATGCCTGGAGTAAACTTTGCCTTTTTTTTAGTAATTTTGCTGAATTTTAGTAATTTTAAGTAACTTTTTCATGTTCATATCGAAGAGTACATTCGGCATCTAAAAAGAACATTTCAAGTCTCCATTCAGTACATTTCAACAAAACCCAAATACCTGTTGTCTGTTACCTTTTCACATTTACCAAGGAAGTGTCTCTAAGCCGAAAGAAGAACATAGGCTATATTTTTCCTTTCGAAAAAAGTTAAGGGCGTAGCACCTCCTGTGCACAAAGTATGTATTTTAAACGCTATATATACCTTGACGCATGGATTTATATATGTATATTGTTTGTAACAAACACGGTGCAAAGTGTGGGCGTGGTTAACATGATGACGAAAGAGCGAAAAAGTCGATAAATGTTAATAAAGTTCAAAAATGTTGAAAATCGGAATTTGATAAAGGAGATCAGAAAAGATTGAAGATTGAAAAGTTGAGAAATTAAGACAAAATTGGTAAGAGTCTAAAATGTGACACTATGTTAGTTATAGCATTGCGTGCGCGTCAACGTATGTTTTCCGTCAATTCACTCCGTATTTTATACAAAGACTGTTGTAGAAATTCTTGTGGACCAGAGGAAAAGAAACTATGGGACACCTTCGTTGCTTTTGCTCCGTCTTGGCAAGATATAGATTAATAATAATCATCGGGCAGTCGTTTTTTTACCTTTGGAAGAATTAGCAACAGGCACCTTCATATTGAACGAGTACTACAATGAAGAAACAGAATTTATTAATTAGACGGAACGATTTCTGTATCTAAATTTGTCTTGAATTTATATCCCTCAGCTAAAATGTTCACACATCAAAAAGTCGTTTACGAGCGGCACCAAAAAGTGTGCTGTGATTTATACAAAAATGTCTGTAAAGTTGATCTGAAAATCTCATACAAAAAGTTTTACCTAAAGGATAAAGTTAAACTTTTGCTTAAAGGAATTTATAAAAATTAATTCAATATGCTTGTTAACAAAAATTTAAATCTGAAACTTTGCTTCACTGCTACATTTTCCAGTACATTTTTATAATTTTGAGATACAACTGACTAATGCTGGCCCTGCCTACACCCTATAGTGGGAGATGTATTAAAGGGGCTAAAATATACAATTTCTCTAAATTTAAAACCATGAGAAATTCAACACCTGCTGCAAAGTTTTATGAAATTTAAAATATTTTTTATGCACAAAAAAATTTGCATAGCGCAAAAACTCTTTTCTGGCTTCTTTACATACATACAGCCTTAAGGCAAGAATCGCAACCTCAGACCAAAAAAAAATAAAGCACTTTGCTTGCAAAAAAATTAAATAAAATGAAAAAAATAAAGTTCTAATGTTAAATTAATCAGTGCTTTAAAAAAAAGGTTTTTTTTTTGCTTATGAATCCTTTATAGGTGCACTGTTGTGTAAAAGATGAACTCCCTTTTGGTTCATCATTGCATTCATTGGTCATTTAATAACCCCCTAAGGATATTTACGTACTCGTCGCTGTCGTTATCGGTTGGTTGGGTCGGTCGATTAGTCCGGGTGTCGTCACTTTTCCAACTGATTGCATAAATTTTGCGCGCTATCGCTTAACCATTACGTACGTGCAATCGCGCGTCCGCTTCGTTGCGGTCTACAGTCGTGGGTGCAATATTAACCCTAGAGCTAGAATACGAAATGACGAAAAGAAAATATTTTCAATCAAAACAATATTGAAAATAAATACGAATATGTGACAAGGATCGCATTGTACAAAAGAGTACAAGTGTACAACAAACACATATGTATGCGTAGGTATGTATGAATGCGTAGGTACGTATGTATGGATATGAAAATTCACCTTGGGGAAATTCTTTATTGGATGCTTATTATTCAATGAGCAAAAGGGTTATGCGTGGGCAAATTAATACTTTTTTACTCTAGGGATTTTTTCCTAAATTTATTTTGACATTGAAAGTGTCAAAAATTAATTAAATATTTCGTGAGAGAGTGGGAGCAGGCAAAAAAATAATAAGACAGCCTATGTTAACATTTTTTAACTATTAATTAAGGCCTTACATAATTAGCTAACTCCACTTTTTCACAACTTACTTTCACATCATGCATTTCAACTTTGATATATTTATGTACATATGTAATTATGTTTGTAACATTTCTAAAACTGGAGCATCTTACTAATGCATCTGTCTGCCGCGCTGTCAACACTGTCAACGCTGTCGCCCATAATTTTCCCTTAATTGCTTGTTAAGATCAGGGAAATCACGTGTCTACAATGTAATGCGTTCTGACATTTGAGTGTCGACTTTAATTGATAACTGATAGGTTAATATTCAAATGTCATTTAGAGAAATCGGTGGGTATAATTCTTGGGATACAGTATGTCATGTAAAAGCGTTAGTGAGCTAATTCTGAAAATAACTTAATCAATTGAACTTTAAAGAACAATCCTCTTTTCTTAGATTAGATGTGGTTTTTGAGATATTTAAGAAAATCAATTCTTAAATCAGATGCAAAGAGTTGAGAAACCGAAGCTTTTTATTTCAAATTTCATTATGAGATGTCTAAAGTTCTTTCCACTCCATTTCGGGACATAAGGTGATTCAGTTTTTAAGATTCGATCGAGTAAGTCTTGCTCTGTGGGGTCAGTAAAACTAATATTAATGAATAATTGTACTCTCTGTTTAGTGCTTTAAAACTTATGCTTGTACGCGAGGTGGCATGTTCATTATTCGAAATTCACTAACTTTTTGTCTGATGCTTGGCGGAATCATTTTTTGTATTTGTGTGATATTTGGTTTCATTGCTTTAAATAGTTCTCTCAGTGTAGACTTTTACAGTTGTTGTTTCCATGGAGGTTGCCACGCCCACACCAAGTTCGAAAAGTTCTTGTCCAGAGCTTTTCCAAATCATTTTTACTATTTGTGTAAAGTTTGGTTTCATTACCTTAAATAATTCTTTCAGTATAGCATTTTGAAGTTTTCGCGCCTTCTTTTCGAAATTTGCCAACTTTTTTTTCAGAGCTTCTCTTAGCTTTTTCTAGTATTTTTGAAAAATTTGGTTGCACTAAATCGATTTGTATGGATGGTGGACAATTCCGTGAACTTGTGCCAAACAGACAGACAGACAGACAGAGATACATACATACAGACCGACAGGCAGACAGACATGATTAAATCGACTTAGGTTGTGACGCTGATCAAGAAAATATGTACTTTTCTATACATGCCACGCCCTCTTCTATGCGTTACAAACGGAATAAGAAAGTGAATATACCCTCTGTGCAGTGTCTTAAAACTTTTACAACTTACTTGGGCCTCACAAACACGACGTCATCGTTGCAATGTTATTTCAATGTTTACTCAATACTCTTTATATTATACCTTATGTCCACAATAAAAAATTCTTCCCATTCTCATTATTCGTCTCTGACTGAAAATTCTCAAAATATGGTAAGCCAACCCAATTCCTTATTAGAATAACAATTGTTTACAACAAAAGGACAACCACAAGGATATCATAGACGCATACAAACGCACACGCCTTATTAGCAGTGCACATCAATAAAAACATACGCTAGATAGTGGCAAAGGCTTATGCAAATTTACTTACAACCCTGATGACAATTTCGTTAATATCGTCAAGGGAGAGACTGTTACTTTATAGATATGAGCAAAGTTAATTCAGTGCTTTAGAAAATGCGGTAGAAAACGCAAATAAGTTAATTTATATGCGTTACGCACATGCCACACTAACAATGTTATCTAGTTATTGAAATACAAATTGGAGACATCTCCTTGCGGGAATATTTCTGTGGAACTTAACACTTTTATTGTTGATATGTACTTTCACCAAATTGCATTGCAATAGAAAACTTTTCTATAACAAAATTCTACTTAAGCGTTACAAATTCACTTGAAATTCTTTAGAATTTGGAATTCCCTTCCTGTAACCGATCTATGCGTACACACTTCAAAAACATATGTCTTTGCAAGCAACCTGCCCTTGTCCTAATTTGTCATTCCTTTTCAAGTAGTTTTATTTTTAGTGCTGGACACATTTGAAGATCTAAAAGTTGCCAGACTGTTTGGCGACACTGGTGGTTCCAAGTCTGCATATTTTTACAAAACACACGACTACGTGCAGTGAAATATTTAAAGATCCTATGCGTTTATTTATGGTTTTACTAATGACTTTCATGTTTATGAAATAAATTTTTTCTTAAATCGTTCTGTATTTGCCGAAGATGGAGAATGAAGTGCGCTGCGCTTGCGTAACAGTGGTAATACGCATTGCTCGTAAGTGCACCATGAAGTGTAGAAAAACGAGCAAGGGAAATACGCACTCAAATTACGCGTAGAAAACCTCAAGTGGACATTAAATTAAAAGGCGTAAAAAGATGCAGTTCAAATTCCACTTATTCCGGTTTTACGCCTCTTAAAAGATCGAAAATATTAAAATTGGTGAAATACGATCATCTGTATAATATTACGATTGGTCACAAGGCATTAAAAAAATTTATGGGTTTTTAAGTGCTTTGATTAAAATAACGAGCATTTCACTAAACGAAATTTGTGTTTATGAAAAATATCCCAAGAAGGTACAAAAGTCGATTTTTACTTAAATCGAAAGAACGCAGATTCTGGTGAATAACACGAAATCGATCATCAATGACCATTGTAATAGGAAGAGTTTCTAGCGATTGTTGTTGAAAGTGAAATAAAAATATTTATCTATTCCATCATATTGGACTCGATACTAATTTATCAATGTAACTTGCTAGCTCCTGGGACTTGTGTTCAATATTTAGTTTGCAAGTGGCATGCCCATCCAATCGATTTCGGGTAGTAAAGGTAGTGATGTGTCCTCTCGTTTTCCTCAACACCTCGATGTTCTGGCACCCAGCAAAAATAACACTAATTATGTAAGAAAATAATAAAAAAATTTCGTAAAAACAGGGTGTGTAATTAAAATTTCCATGCTGCAACGTTTTTTTTTGAACAAAAACTTTTTATTTCTTTTCCGTTGAAACGTTTTCATCATTTAAAAAAAAAAAAAATAATTTTTGCAAATATTTGGTAAACTCAACTTTTTTTCAAAACATTCATTCAATATTCTCTGCAATCCTAAAAACTTTCAAATATACTTTTTTTTTGACAAAGCAAAGAAAGTATATCTCAATATTTTAACTTCAAATCATTTCTGGGGCTTAACACAAGTTGATTTTTGTGCGCTTGTGTAATTAATGATGTGTTATACTCTAGGAATGATAACAATATTTTCGTGTTTATTTATTTTATAAAATAATTCTATAAGAATTTGAGCAAATAATTATTCACATTTAGTTCATAACACAGAAAAACAAATGTATGTTATTTTTCAAAACAATAAATTTTCCAAATAAAAATTCAATATTATCATAAATAAGAAACATTTTACATTTGGGTGAAAAGTCTTAATTAAATCAAAGTGTTGATGAAAACTTGTCCAAATAGATATAAAATGATAAACAATAAAGTTTTTAAATAGAAATGGTTAGATTAAATCCAGCTGGAAATAAAAAAAAATCTTTTGCAGTAAAAAACCATCTTTTAAATTATAAAAAATAAATATCTCTTTTGTATTTCAACAAAAAATACTGCCAAATTCCAGATGATCCAAAAGTAACCATTGCAAAGCCAGAGGGAAAATTCCAAAAAATACATCCCAATGATGCGCTGATCTTTCAACTTGTGTAGAAATTTTTTTTGATTGACATGGCAACAAAATTGCAATTGCATGGAATAATTTAATTCTTCAGTTTTATTGTGCAATTCTTTAATTCCACAAACAACTGCTGCAACAGAGAGTAAATGAAAACAATGAGGGGTAAAAAAAGAACGAAAATCCCACACCAAATACAAAGCTGACTCAGAACAACTCCATTCAATTGAACCCGATTAAGTTATCAACGGTGAATTTAGTGCGCAAATAAAGAGAGAGGGAGAGAAATTAGCAATTTTTGTTAGGTCTGATATATCGCAAGATTCAAACAAATCTCTTTTTTTTTTCTTAAAGTTCAGTTCAATCGTATGTGAACAAAAACATAACAATGACGGCTCAATGGATTTTTACATTCATCCTGGTTTTGATGTGCTCTTTTGGTACTGTTGATTTGGGAATACAATAAGGATCAGTATGAGGATCGCTTGTAATTGCCTGGCAGCAAGGAGATTGTTCTTTTAGTTAATGTGAATAGAGATTACTCCTTGAAACGTAAATCGCCATCAGCTTAAGTTTTTGAACTGTGAACTTATTAATTGCAAAACAATTTGCTCTGGTGGTCGCTTAGATTTTTTGTTCCTTTTGTTAACCATAAATGCGAACGATAAAGTGCTAACCAATATTGTTTGTATCTGTTTTGGGGGGTCTGAACGCTGATGTGATACAAAGTCTTATTTTTGTTCATTTTTTGGGAAATTTTTTTTCAATAGCATTGAATGAAACTTCGATCGACAAAATGTGATTGGTAGTGGGGTGAATAAGGATGACTGGAAAAAGTGGTGATCATCAGTTTTAGATTTTTAAAAAGAAATTGTACGCTGACGTTTATTTCAACCACTTTCATGATATCCAAGGTCAAAGGATAAAAATGATTTTTTATTGATATCTCGTTTCATATTGGTCGTACACATATTTATGTATGTATGAACAAAACACCATAGCTCTTGACTATGTGATCTTGTACAAAAAAGTTCAGGCTGTTTTTTTTTAATGTATGGTGCCCCATTTCCTTTGATTTAAACAGCCTGTCGAGTGTTTTAATGTACCATCCCATAGTGATTTTATTTCCATACTAATTTTTCTTTACGAATCACTGTGATTAGAACTATGATAGTCATCTCATAGAAATATTATTGCCATAGTGATTTTGATTCCATAGCGTTTGCGACTATGATCCCAACATTTTGTTTCCATAGCGATTTTGTTCTTTTAGTGATTGTGTTTACAACTACATATGATTGTGATAGCGATCCTATAGTGATTTTGTTTTCAGAGTGATTGTGATCCAGCCACCCTCTGTTCATTACTCTAATAATACTGACTGAAGGTTAAATTACAGCTGCATTACTTCCCCACTTCGGTATTGCCTATGTATGATATGTGCATATTTGTATTATGACAATCCTACAAAAACAAACATTATAAAAACATCAACTTAAAATTGACTGTTGTGCAACAATTTGTATATTTGGCATATTTTCCCCAAAATATCGTATGTAACAAGAAACATATTTTTTCGAAAATTTCACTATATCAAATGGGAGCATCATGCAACAATCACTGAGAAACTTTCGATTTACTCGTGGGCTGTTTTGGTACTCATTGCTCCCTATTGTGTGTGTGTTGATTTAACAGTTTAAACGGATTGAGATGAAACACATTTTTCAAAACAAACACTCACACACACATGGACTTCTAAAATAATTTTTAAAGATTTTCCATACAAATTTACAACCACAAATGGACTGGTTGCATGAACATGGAGAGCAGAAAATGCATAGAAAACAATTTCAAATGACAGACAGCATGCTGTCTGTCGAATTGGTGAAATGAGCTAAGCTGAAGATGATGAGCAGCCATCTATTTTTCGATCGGTGAGCGAGATCCATTTCTCCAGATGTCATATTATTTTAACCCGGATCATGTTTGGTATTTGCTGTTAGCTGTCGGTAATTTGGTAAACTAATTGTTGGGAATGTTTTGACAACAACAAATTTGTTGGTGGATAATTACGTTGGGAGTATATATTCGATATTTGATTGATGTCTGTTCAATTTAGTGGTAATGTTGATGCTTGCTGTTGGTGTTGGATAGTGAAATCCGGAAGGAGCTCTATATGCCAATGTCAGTGCATTTGAATTGATGTGGGGAAATGCACGCGCAAAGTTCATTTGGTGATAGAACAGATGTTTTCCGAAGGTTAAATTATAGTACTATGGCTGTGAGCTGGCAATGTTTAAATATGGCACATTTTGATTTGTGCCACATCGCGCAACAGTGTCATACTACATAGTAGTACTGTAATTTTTTTTAAGTGTCTGATCTGGAGACCCATACTTACAATTAGAAAAGTTAAGGCTTATTATAGACTTGTTGTAAGTTAAATCTATTTTGAAGGATTTTTACAAGTATATCTACATTTTTTATTGTAATAAACACATACACACATTTGAAGATTAAACACATACCAAAATGTAAAAAAATTCTTTTAGTTAAGTAATAATCTTTCCGAATTTTTATTGAATTTTGGAAGTGGAACATCCTTGGAGCACTTATGTATCTGGAATTCGGTTCTTAGATATTACTCAATACCATTGAAGTTTTACCGAATTTTTCGAAATATTTTGATACCATTGGAAACTTTTCGAGTTTTTGTAAATTTTTTGGTAATTTTCGACTTGGAATCAATTTTTTCGATACTATTCGACTTTCTGCCTTCTTCGCTGTTCTTCAATACATTCCGACCTTTTCGATACTCTCTGGCATTTTCGTTGTCTTGTGACACTATTCGACTTATACAGATTTTCTATATGGTTTTCGATACCACATGATACTTTTCGACTTTTTGGACTTTTTCGGTGTTTTTCGATACAATAATATACTTTTTGACTTTAATCCAGTTTTTCGATGATCTTCCATAGTGTTTCTTTTTTTTTTGTGAATTTCGAGATTGTTTTTGTCGGTTTATTCCATGTTTCAAAACATGGCTCACCTAGTAAGAAGAATGCAGTATGGCTAACAACTATTTTACGGATAACGTAATCATAGGTTTCGCTTGTAGATGGTAACGTGTTAAGGATGACAAGGGCGTAAAAACACATTGTTGAAGTTATTTACTGCAAAAACGTATATTTTCGCAAAAAAATTAATTTGCACTCAAAATTAATGAAAAAAATAAAAATTTTAGCAAAAATTCTGCTAACAAAACTATTTGCATTTTTTTAGTTGACTTTGTTAGTTAAATTTTTTACGTAAATTTTACCTTAAACCAGTTCCAAATTATTTGATTTCATAAATATAAGTACATTTGTATATAAAAACGCAAACAAAAAATTCTATTTTTTTCCTTTCATGCTGACGTTTTTATGACAAATTCATTAATGACAACTGGACCACACTTTCTTACAAACACCGCTTTCAAGCTGACTCTACAATGATATTGTCATCGATGAATGAAAAATTTCAAGTGACTCTATCAGTTATCGAAAGTGTACGCATAACTGAATCAGACTAATATTGTCTGTTATGAGTCCCTAGTACGCAGACGGCTGCATGTCATTATCAGCATATATATGTAAGTCATCAGTGATATTGAGACATTTGTTCGAAAAATTCATGCATGACATCGAACGAATGTAGCCGTTTGTCACCTATAAATTAACATTTGTCATCGGTGAATCTTCGTGACGTTCACCACTGGGTAGTGATTTACTTAGAGGTACTTTCTTCAGTATTGTTTGACATTTCATAATCACAAGGCTTAGCCCGGCTCAGCGTCTACAAATTATTCAGCTGTATTGCGAAAATCAGCGTTGTACGAGAAATGTGTTTCGTGCGTTTAGAGGAACTTATGGTCCACATAATCGGAAATTTGCCTACCGTAATCGCAATTCACTAAACCATCGAAAATTGAATCCCAATTTTCATTATTGGATACGCGACTAAATAGACCACATCCAGCACACCAGCACGTAATGAATAGATTCGATTACCTAAGGACCTTAGTTTAAAAGCCTACAAAATTCAACTCGTGCAAGATTTGAAGGCGTTCGACCTTCCTAACCAAAATTGCCGTATTCGAGTAATCTAAAAACGTTCCGGAGCTGCCATTACATCTAAAAAAAAAATATATGTGGACACTCGGAACATAGCTATTGCATCCGTTATGCCATAACCGGATATGGCATCATGATAATAGACTACTTGCTACCTGGAATTGAAGCCCTTGATCTCGACATTTAGTTCACACAAGACGGTAATACTTGATACACAGTTCGTGAAACCTTTGTTGCGAGAACAATTCGGTGAATAGGCCGCCTGGATCATGTTATCACACCTCCAGAATTTTTAATTTTGAGCTACGTAAAGTCTAAGCTTTACCTGGATAAGCTGGATACGATTGAGGAATTCGTGTCATTGGACCGCAATTATTTTTGCTATTTTTAACAGTTAATAAATATTGATAATCACATACCACGCTTGAACGTGTCATCTAAAATTGAAACTTCAGCATGAACCATATGAGCCGCAGCTACGACCAACATTTTGTATGATAATAAGGTAATTAATAAATTATTTTAACTATCGGTGGGTTGCTTATTAGAAAAGAGTTTCACTTAAATATTTTCTTGTTCAAAAAACTGTTTTAAAATGCGTATAACGATTAAGATTTCTGGAATATGTCTCGAGCAATGATTTGAAAAAATTTGATTGCTGTCACAAATAAAATGCAAATTATCGTCTATTTAATTCTTCGTTCAGAATTATTATTTATACTAGAGGAAAAAATGTCTTTTCTTTTATATTGACATGTATTTTCAAGTGCATATAGCTGTCCAATATTCATCAAATAAATTACTTTATATACATCAGTTATTTTTATACATATATTTGAAATGCGTCTGTAAGAAATTATGTAGAACTTCATATACCAATGTACAGCCAACAACAACAATAACGTCAAAACCAATAACAACAACAGCAACAGCAACAACATTATCAATCAGAACAACAACATTAAGAAGAGCCACAATTATCATTCAATACATTTTCCATATTCCAATTAATTAATTGTTTGTTTACTTAATGAAATGCAACGAGTGTGAAAAGTGCCTTCTTTAGACTTCAGAGTTATTAAGCGTTTAATACCACATACAGCTTGGGGGCGCATAGTCAGCCAGCCAGCCAGTCAGCCAAGCAGTCAGACGGTGTATAGTACGTACTACCTACCGTCCAATGAATGTGGAGACGCGCTGATAACTCATAAATCAAGTGTGTAAACAGGAAATTCAAGTATTGAGGCTCAGCTGATGACGATGATGATAATGACGATGATGATGAAGATCACGATGATATTGTAGAACTTAAAGTTGATAATGATGATGTGAATTCTTTTGGTGTCGCTACTGCTGAAGACAAAGGAAAAAACTTGATTTTAGTATGGAGTGGATCCGTAATGTATGTCATTGATTTTTTATTTTAAATGAGAGGAAATATTAGCTTCACTTAAACTAAAAAATTCCCAAAATTTTGTTGCTATTTATTTTGTTGTTGGTTATATGTTGATATATGAAGTTCTTCATACTTTTTTATGTTAAGGATGGTATTATCCTTCAAAAACAAAATCACACCATAATTGATAAGAAAAATTATCTCAAACTCTAGATGATTATTTTAGCTTAAGAAAAAATGGCTCCAAAATCGAATAATCGCCTGAAGGAGATAATTAACAACCTTATTTGGAATGTTCTTTTTAAGTAAAAACTTTGTTATTGACGATTTTCTACATACTATTTTTGAAAATTAAAGAATCATTTATGGACGATTTATCATTAATAAAGTCAAATTTTTCTTGTCTAATTCTATGGGAAATCTTGCTATCATCAGAATTTAACGCTTTTAAAAACATTTTAACTTTCTCGACGACAGAAGTTATGAATTATCCAAAATAGTATTTTTAAAGAAAATATTTCCCACAATCTGATTTTTAATTTCCACAAGATTTTCTTAGTTAGCATGTATGTAGATTTAGTTTCTGTCTCCTCGTATCTCTTTAATTATAATTTTGCTGAACTTTCAACATTTTTCGAAACTTGTTGTTATAAAGGGTGTTCAAATTTAAGGTATCTTTTTAAATTTAAATAATATACAAAAATGGTATATTGATACTTTACGGCTATTCAAACTTCTTCAAAATTTTTTGACGTCTTCAACCTTTGTCGACTCTTTTAAAATCTTTTTCAGCATTTTTCAATTTTTCGTACACTTTTCGCTTTTATCAGCATTTGCCATCATATTTCAATGTGCGTACCTCGACATTTTCGAACATCAATCGGCTTTTCCGATGTATTTGGCACTTTTTCGAAATCATTTTCAAATTTTGAAATCTGTCAGATTATTTTTGATACTAGTTTTTAATCTTCGACTTAAATCCTCTCATTCGATACCTTATGAGATTATTGCTTACTTTCAGCATTCGCCAGCTATATTCTGTCATTATATCGCTCAAAGAGATTTTTTTATCGATCAAAAAAGTTTTGTTTTCCGCTTAATATTCAACGCTCAATTGAATATTTTCACTATCGAAATGAACTTTCGACTCCACACAATAAAACACATTTTCCAGCGATGACGCTTTTTCCGCATAGTCAATATTTTCACCGCTCATTTAAATAGTTAGCGTCGACAACACTTTAAAATTTAAGCCAAAAACACTGAAAAACACTTAGGGTACCCACCATAACACTTCGACTCACAAGAACGTTAGCAATCGAGCATGCAGTCAAGGTGTCTTCTACGGTAAAAGAAAAACAAACCGTTACTGCTACTTGCGCAGGAAGTCGATGTTAATTTTTTTATCTATTTTTTCTCAAGTTCCGTATTTATTGGTGTGTTTTCGTAACTTAGCTGTCAGCATTTATTCGTACATAGCACTGCTGCTGCCAGTCAAGACGATGATGGTTTTTGATCATAAAATGATCGCCATCATCATCATCATCATCATCTGTCAAAATTGCTCCAATGATTTTTATTTGTTTGCTTTGTGTAAACGTGCGTGAGTGAGGTTTATCGTGATGCATCCTAATGAAGATGCGTAGACGCAATGACGACAATTTTTTCCAAGAATCATCATCATTTAATGTAGGTGCACCATTGCAGGCGCACTAACGGTATCAGCTTTTCGATTCTGTAGCAGCAGCAGCAGCAGCTTCTTGGCTTGTGTGGCATTAAGTTGTTTCTACAAAATTTTCTCACTTCACTTGGCGCATTTAAAATAAACTATTTTTTCCTTTAAATTATTTAATTATACAAAAAAATATACAGAAACCGGCATTTTATGCATTTTTCTAGAGAATTTTTGAGTTATTGCATTTTATTGGATTTTTGTTTGGATTTGGTGGGATCCCATAAAAAGTTGTTGATTGCTTGAAAATGAAGAAAAAAAAAAAAGAAAAATTGTGAGATATTGTTAGCTAGCGCCAATAGCATAAGTTTTAAATGCCTTTCATAGTATGAAAAGATAGTGGTTGCACACCAAGGAGAAATCAATCAGAAGATAATCAGCCGAAACAGAAAATCTTAAAAAATTTCACATAAAAGGCCCAACATTTTATGAAAAATGGTACACCAAAAAAAAAAAAAACTTTTTTTTTCAGATATCTAAGTTCGCTTTTTTGGATAATGTTTTGACCCACTCATTGAACACTATCAATGCTAGTTTTCGACATATTTTAAAAAGTTGATCAAAACTTTTTTTTTTTCGTGGTAAAAGTTTTTTTTAATTTTCTGTCAAAATAGAGGGTAATTCTTAGTTTCAAAACTGGAAAAATCTTCCAAAAAACTTTAAGTAAGGGCCCAAAAAGTTGTGTGATTTTTGATGTGAAGTAATACCCTCATAAGCTTAAACTTTGCTTGGTCAGTTATTTTTGAGCTATTTAGCAGCACTTTTCAGATCTCCTTTCTTACTCAGTTTATTCGTTTTATTGTAGCTTTACCATCCTAATTAAATCAGCCATATTTATTTAACCGACATTTAGCTAAAAGCAAACTTATGGTTACGAATGATAAAAGCGTAGACAAGACAGACAGACAGACAGACGGACAGACATACTACCTATGAGTAATGCCATTTAGAGAGGTAGATAGAATTGAAAAACCGACAACGGCGAAAAAAGAAAAAATGGCGTTCGTTCGACAACCCTGAACGTTGACAGCGTTATTAAGAAGGGTGCGCTATAGCGAACAGACGGACAAATTTGAATGAATGATTTTTCAATTAACGCTTACAACGGTAACAATGTGGCATGTGAAGCAGGATGACTGACTATAGCCAGTAGAAATGAAGTGAATGCGCTCTATCCGAGGATGTGGTTAACCCTTGTGGCAAATTGTTAACATTTTCATGCTACTTCTCATTGTTATTACAATGGTTACAAAAATAACATTTGAAGGCGAGCAAAGAACGATAAAATTAATGCAACGTTTTTTTTTCAATTGGGTCATGCAGTTAATAGAAGCACAATAATGGAAGAGGGTGTTGTGTGCTGCGAAAAATTTGCTTTAGTTTCAGTCTATAACTCAATAACTATACATATCTAGTTTTTTTTTTAAATACATATATACATAGATGGATAGATAAGTTTTGGTAAATATGTTCTTATAGTTTGTGGAAGGCTCTTATCATAATTTGGTTTGGAAAAAATGGATGATACCACGCCCCTCTTTATATGAGAGAAAACAATTCATCATATCTCATCAACTATATGATGCCTATGAATGAAACTTGTAGGCGGTACCACGCCCTCCATATGTGACTGAATTTTTTTTATATCTTTCAAACTAAACTAATCCAAGAACATTCCACAGACAATAAGAAACATATGTGGCAAATCTTATTCATCTGCGTTAAATAGTTGCTGAAATATGAAAAATTTCAGATTTTTCTCATATGGGAGACATAGCACCGCCTGTTTTTTTAATTCGAAGTTTTGAAGTAGACACAAACATATCAATTTCCTATAAAGAACGAACTCCGTACGATACAATTTGACACACATTTCATAGTTTTAAAATTTTTGATATAAATTCGCATTTTTCTGCAAAAATAGTTCCTTTTGGAAGCAGAATAGTTTATGTTTTTTTTTTTCCACCAAGCCATTTCTAGTCCGAAGTGCCTTCTACAAAATTAGCATTGAAACAAGAAAATTTAACGCGTACAATCAAATTTTTCTACCCAGTTTTAGCAATGCCGCCAGCATAAGCATTGTTACAGATAAACACTTTTTTACGTTACTAATTTTGCTAAATAATTTATAACTTAACGATTTAGAAATTAATATCTATCTTTATTCCGAATAATTTGTGAACGGTAGAACAATACATTCTTATTATTGGCTTATGCCAACGATATTGAACTCCTGTCATCAAAATAATCCGATATTACAAGGCTTAGCGATCAGGAAGCCTTTTTTGGGCCTCGCATTAACACTCCGGAAACATATGCAATATCAACAAATATTCCTCAAATTTTAGCTTATACGGGAACAATATAAGCACCAAGAAAATATAAGTCAAGGTGTGTTTGCTTAATTCCATAGAATATGAAAATCAAACACCATTTTGCGAATATTTAAGCCCAAGTGTTGCTTTGAGCTTGCGAATCATAGTCTCTCCCTAGCGCACTGTTACGACGAATACAAACTTTTGTAAGCTCCTATGTGTGGAGAGTATTGAGAACATGGTGGCACTGCACAATCTCGAATCAGGAACTTAATTTAGCAAACCAATCTTACTTCTACTTCAAATGAGCCTATAGAGGGTCTGAGGTCAGGAAGATATTGAACTGGCACAGCATAAAAAATCAAGCCAGGGTTCAAATTTGCTATATAATTTTTACTTAGGCGCAACGCTTCTAAAGAAGTTTTTAGAATATTATTAATACAGCCTTAGAATGCTTTAATGCCTTGTGTGTACTAAGGGAGAAGAATACTATATTCCTTCAGTGGATATCTGGAGATAGCGAAAAATTATAGGCAATTAAAAGGCAGACTTACTAGCAAAGTAAGGGACTCTATGAGATACATAGCTCATGAAAGTCTCAGTACCCCTACAACATTATTATCTATTAAAAGATAGATAACTCGTCTCAATAGCGGAACAGAGGTGGGATCGCTCTTCTACTCGTAGTATTACAAAACTTTTGGCACTGTTTCCATAAGTTGGATACAAAGTATTTGTTATTCTTAACTCGGAGTGAACGCCGCTTATTGCCTTATTAGGCATTATGCCTTTGGATTGGCTATAGTATCTAACGACTAGAAATTGTCATGAACCCGATGAAAAGGAAACCATGGAACACATTCTTTGCATTTTCCTCGTTTTGGCAAGAAATCGATTAAAATGCTACGGGTAGCCCTTTTTTTTTCTATACTTAAAGGAACTAGTGAAAGTTCACCTACTTAAGTGAAATCAAAAGATTCGCTGAAACAATAGAAACCTTCACCAACAGGACCAGCATTTACCAATAAGTCTGAAGCATATGAGGCGCCCGGTTTCAAAACCGGCCAAGTCCATTTTTCATACTTTTGGACAAACAACGAAAAACGTTTATCTTCATCTATGTTAATTGAAAAATTAAAAAGTATTTCCCACATAATAGCTTATAAAATTTCTTACTCAAAGCACGTCGGATCAGACGTTTCAAGTTTTATTTGCGTATGTTTTTGAGAAAACAATTTTGGACTTGGCCGGTTTTGATACCAATTAACTGGACTTGGCCGGTTTTGATTACAAGACGTTGGAAAAAAAATGGACTTGGCCGGTTTTGATACCAATGTACTGGACTTGGCCGGTTTTGATTCCAAGGCGTTGGACTGGTTTTAAAAGCAAGTTCATGGACTTGTCCGGTTTTAAAATCCATGCGTCAAAGTATCTTTAAAAAATGTAATAATTCAGTTTTTTAATCTAAAATCATTGTAGAAAGATAAGGCATGGTCTAGATTTTTATGTATGAGAATATCTCAAAATTTTGTTTTTTGGACTTGGCCGGTTTTGCAACTGGGCGCCTCATATATAGACACAATAGGTCAATTCTTAAAATCATAGTCAAAGATGATTGAGTAACTTTTCCTAATAAATTATGATTTCCATTCCCTTTCAAAATTTTCTGTGAAAAATGAATTAAAATACATATCTTTAGTTTTTTTACTTCTGTTTCATATATAACTTAGCGCAAATGTTGCAGTAAAAAACTCAACAAAGCCTCAACTCATATGCTGGGCTAAAAATTTAAATATTTGTTTAAACACCACACACCCTCTTTGTGAAAAACCTATCACAAGCAAAAAAAAAAAAATCTCTTAACTTACATATACACATGCAGTAAAAAAATGTATCAAAAACGAGAAACAAACCATACATACACACATACATGCTGTGTATGTGTGGCAAGTTTTTCCGCCTTTAACCATTTGATTTCTGTTGGCTGTGTTTGCCCTAAGGATCAACGTCTGTTTTCGGATGCTTGCGTTAATTGCCCTTTAGTGCAAACGTTTAAAGCCCTTGTAAATCCCCACATCAAGTGGGCTGCTGCAGCGAGGGACTTTTTTTTTTGTTTTTTGGGAAACACTTAACTTTTTTATACGTTAGGTAAATTGCAGCGAGCATTTCTTTAACATTCAAGTTAATTATAAATCAAATATTGATACTGAGACGTGTGCCAGTTGCTGTGTGGCATCAACCAATAAATGAGGAAAATATTTGCATAACTTAAGGTTTTTATTCTATGTATTTAAAATATTGTTCTATTAAAAAATTTAGTATTGAATATATTTGCGAAAGGGTCATATCTCCAGTTCGCTTGACTAATGATTTTACAAATTAAACTCAAACTATATACAACTGTGAATGCTTATCTCATATTCTATAAGTTATGTATTGTTTTTTTACTTTTAAAGAATTCTTTTTTTTTTTCATATAATTTTAATAAGCTTAGTGAGAGCACATTTTAAAAAAATAAACAAAATACGATCCTCGTCGTTGCTGCTTTGTGCCTTTTTTTTTTTTTTTTGCTGCGACAGAATGAAAAGTATTGAATTTCCCGCGTTTACATATGCTTTGCAATATGGCGCCCAAGTTTCCGGATCTGCCAATGCCAGTTAACACCAGCGCGAGTGTGGGTACGAGCTGCTACGCTATGCGTTCTACAACAAATGCTTTCGAAGTGGTTGCGTCTGGAAATACAATCCTTTTCTTGCTGTGTCTGCAATCCATCTTGTAAACAAAATATTTATTTTTCCCTTTTTTGTGTTAAAAATGAAACTTTTTCGTTGAATTGTAATCGGATTCCGATAAAGTGTACGCCGAGTATTTGCTGCATTGCTATTTTGCTTTTTAGTTGGAATTTCTAAAGTGATTCAGTTTGGGGTATTAGTCAGTGGTATTGGTCACAATATTTTTTTTTTTTTTTGCTCTATTGCCTTAACTCAGTTTTTATAAGATTTTCGCATTAAAATAAAATACTTACTTATAAATTTAAATATACTTAGTAGAGCATATGAAAATTGTGCTTAATATGTAAATTATGACTTAAAATATTCGATGTAGTTTTTGGGTATTGAGGAAAATATAATGTCTCTGATAAATTGCAGCTTTTTGCACAAAAAACTTTGCTAAAATAAAACTTTTCTTACACATCAAATAATAAAAAACTTAAAAAGTAACACGAAACGCTTAATTTCTACTCTATTGCGCACCCTCAAACTTGCCTTAGGGGACGTCCATAAATTACATGAGGTGTTTTTATTGAAAATTCGGACCCCCCTTCCCCTTGGTGAGATTTGGTGAGTTTTGGCGGGACCCCCCGCCCCTCCCTTCCGTGAGGCTTGTCTTGTAATTTTTAGATGTATTCTGCTATAATAATACATACTCTTTGCATTAAAAACTTGACGTGAGATTTTCGTTGACCCCCCTACCCCTTGGTGAGATTTGGTGAGACTTTGCCGGACCTCCTCCACCCCTATTTTGACTCACTTAATTTATGGACGGCCCCTTACAAAATTTCCCTGTCCCGGTGTAATTAAAATTTCGCTAATTTTTGAAAAGTGGGAAAGAAAGATCTTCAAATGTTTTATGTAATAGACCGGGTCGAAATTTAGATTCATCCAGACACCGACTCAAAAGTTAGAAGGACCCTTAAAAACGATATCTGCGTAATTTTTTTTTTCGTTCCGAGAAAAACCAATGGAGCACTTTTTTTTTTTTTTGTTTTTTGCTCATAACTTTTATTCCTCTACCGAATGAATGTCCGAATTCACTCGAGAAATAAAGATTGCGTTCTTGCAAAATATGTGCCGTTAAAAAATTTTAAATTTTTTTTCTATTATAGATAATATTTAGTCCCAAAATTCGATTTTTTCACATTTTTTATATGGAAATATAAATTCGAAATTTTTTCACATTTTTTATATGGAAAAATCAAATTTTCGAACTAAACATTATTCATGACACAAAAAAACTATAAAACTTTTTAAGTCAAATTTTTTTGCAAGAACGTAATCTTTATTTTTCAAGCAAATTCAGGTATCCATTCTGTGAAGAAAAAAATTTACGAGCAAAAAACACGTTTTTTTTAGCCAAAAAGACCTTCATGAGAATCAAAAGTGCTCCATTGGTTTTTCTCAGAACGAAAAAAAAAAAAAATTACGCAAATATCGTTTTTAGGGTCCTTCTAACTTTTGAGTCGGTGTCTGGCTGACTTTATTTTTTTTCATACAAATCGACCCGATCTAATGTATAAGGGATAAAAATGTTATTCTTAATAATAAATTGCACGTTTTTGTCAAATGTAGGGGTCTTACCCTCTCTAAAATCGTATCGAAATTTAAAAATTGTACTCAAAAATCCATTGAATAGCATTGGCTTTCGAGTTGCATTCCTTTCGCATCGCATTGCAGAGTAGAGCCAGTAGCGTACCTAGGGGGGAGAGGAGGCGAGGCGGTGGCAGCAAGGGCTATGAATACAAATTCTACACAAAAATGGCTTGGTCAAGCATCAGACAAAAAGTTATCAAATTTCAAAAAGAAGGCGTGGCACATCCTATGCAAGTATAAGCTTCAAAACACTTCACAGAGATCTATTTAAATGAAGGTTGTCAAATTCATTGTGGGTACGTACATATAGTGAAATCAGTTAGCACATAGCACGGTGGAAATTTCACGGTAACGATTTTAATAAAAATTAAGGACTTAAGCGCATTTTTGCTGTTAACGCGGTGTCGGGCATTTAATTGTTGGTGAGGCCAAAGACAACACTCTTGCTATTTTTCTTAGTTCTTGATCGAAATTGCATTGTTCATAGGAATTTTTGAAACGATGAAAGATGTGTGAATTCTTATCGAACCGGAGGTTTTTCGGACAGAAAGGACAATTCGCAAATTTTTTTTTGAAGCAATAGTGCTTGAGGAAAATGTACTCGAAATAAATCAGTAGGTAATTTTTAAGTAAAATCCTTAGCCACTGAAATACATTTTTTAAATTCTATTTTACTGTCTAAAATTTGATCCAAATGTGCAAAAATTCCTGCCATTCCATATCAGAAATTGCTGTCGGACAGTGTTATTAAAAGTTTTCATACCTCCGACTTTAACTTTTTGACAAACTTCAAATTGGAGAAAATCATTGCATATAAAATTTACTTTAAATTTTAGGAATTCGATATTTCAGATTTCAACGCGTGTATCTTACGGTACTCGCTTAGTGAAAATTCACTGCAAACTGTTTTGTTGTTGGTGTTATTCAACTGTTTTGTGCAAAATAAAATGTATCTGTAACTGTGCAGCTACAGACGTAAGTATCTATATCTAAAGTTGAAACTAAACGCAAGCGCTGACACGACGAGCAGGTAATTTAAAATGACCATTAAAAAATGAGAGAAAAGAAAAATAATCGAAACAAAATTTAGCATCCATTGAAATAAAAGATACGGGCACAAAGATACAAAATTTTATTCAAAAAATACGTGGCGTGCGGCATTCCATGCAGTTGTCGTCGCGCTTGATTAAAAAAACTAGTTTTCGGTGGTAATTTTTTTTTATTTTTCGAGCGCTTTTATTTGTTGTTTCTATTGTTGTTGTTTCAATGATTTTGTTGTTGCTATTGTTGCTTTTGTTGAGGTTGCCCCCGTAGGCGGAGTCAAATTCTTTTTGGTCTACATAAGTAAATTTTGTTGTTGTTTTGCACAAAAATATTGGCACGCCCCATTTAGATACGCAAATATCTATGATTATTAAGGTGGATCAAAATGATTTTTTTTTTAAATTTTAAGCTGACTACAAAATTATTTAATATAATACATATAATGAAATTTTATGTGTGTTTTTAGATTTAACAAAGACCACACCCACTTCCCATAGATACATAAATTTTTAGTAATTTTGTAACTTATGTAAACATATCTTGGCTGAAATTATAATTTTTGAAAAATTATTAGGAATATTACTTATCAAACTCGTCATCTTGAATTTGTGGTACTTGTAGCAGTTCTGGACTTACACCACAAACGAAATTTTTGTTGCCGTGAGATTTTTGATTCATTTTAGAAAATCGCAAAAGTTATGGGTGTGGCACCTATGTTCAGACATTTTTTTGTAGATTTCTTTAGTTTATAAGTCAATTGCAGTCGTTTCGACCACAAAAATACCTCTTTTATTTTTGATTTATTTTATTATTAATTGACAGAGCTTAATTAAAGTCTACAAATGTTTGAATGACCTATATACATATATTAGGTTTGGTTTTTTGCAGATTATTTTACTCTCAAATTCTAAGTACGAAAATCTGCAGAGCCTCATGAGTGCAAGCTGGCTGTGCATCGATACTAATCTTATTTTTAATAGAACTACGTATTATACTTAGCAGAGCTCGATACCATGCTCAGCGTTTCTTAGACTCCAGGCAGGCCGGAATGCTGATCTTCTGCGGAAGGTGTTGAGCTCGAAATCAACAATTGAAAAGACACATCCATCCATGATAGATTGATGATGGGGCAGCGCCATGACACCAATTGCATAACTTTATATTGGCTACTTTTGCAGAGCTTGAAAATCTAACTTCATTGCAATTACTTGGGGTTTTTATTACGATATTTATTTGAATCCACCCTAATTTGTATGCCCTGCTAAAGGCTGCTTTTGTTGTTATTTTCGCTGTGCAAATAGTGTTGCCAATACTGGCCAATTAAGCAACACAAATGTGCGACGGTAGTGACACTCAGTAGCAGGAACTTTTGTTAGATGATTCAGAGCCGTTTATAGCCGTATACTGCTAACCATTTCAAAAAATGGCTGACATGATGATTTTGACTGCTTTTTTTTTGTTGGTGTATCTTTTTTCTGTGTGTTTTTGGCAATTGAAGAATTCTTTTATCTTTTGGATATGAGTGTAGCTAATAAATATCTATTGCTGTTTGTATTATTTTATTGATTAATTTTTGAATTTTTTTCGTTCGTTTCGTTGTTAATATTTTGTCTGTTGCTATTTTCGTTATTATTATTATTGTTGTTGTTGCTGCTGATATTCGCATAATTTTGCTAATTTGTTTTTGTTTATGTTTTTATTAGCGATTTTTATCTTGCTTTATTTAAATCATTTCATTTGATTTGTGCGAGTTTTTTGCTGTTGGTACATTTCTGTGATTTGTTCCACTTTTTTTTTTTGGTTTTTTGGATTTAACTTTGTTTTTGTTATTTTTATTTATGATGCAAAATTTCATTTGTGCTTTAATTGTATCCATAAAATGTGTTATATGATGCTAAGATTTGTCGAACGGATGTTTAATTTCTTCATAACGAACGTTACATCCGGTAATCTTTATTTTTTTTAGGTGATTGTTGCCTAACTGCTCATTTCAATAATTTCATAAAATTATTTTTTTCGTTTAATAAAAATTTTATGAAAATAAACCTGATATATTACAATTTATATTAATAGCATGCTCTGGAACTTGTTCTTTAAATTAACTTAGTTTATTATATAGAAATATTTTGTGGTCCAAAAAACACTTCATATTAGTCAGCTTTTGTCAGACGGCATATTACCAATAATGCTTCGAAATCAATAGAATTGAATCTGTCCCTAAAATCAAACATTACGTTGGATTATATTCCTTCAAGCTGGTGGAGATCATAGTGAATTGCATTTCATTTTAAACAATGTTCTTTTAAGACAAGAAAAAATACTGCATATATCATGGATACTTTTTCAGATCTCAAATTGCATCTCAAGTGAAGATTAACCATCCAAAGTCAAGCTTTTCAAAACTTTCTTACGATCTTGTGGTGGAGTATTATTATACTTCATGTATTCATATTTTATACCATGATCACTCGCAGCAGGGTAATTAGGTAGTGATAAGAAAAGACTGATTCTGCTCATCACTAAATTCAGGCAATTATACTTTAATGATATTCCCACCACAAAAACTAAATCACTACTGTCTAACCTTCTACGCAGGGTTACCAAGTGGCTGTGATTGATCCGGCCAAGCCCGAAATTTCTTGTCATAGCCAGAGGCCCAGCATGAAAAATGTCAGAAATAGCCGGAAGTTGGAAAAAATTCACACCTCACACGTCTGTTCCTGTTTTAAATTTTTGGAATCTTCCTTCCAAGCTTGCAATTTAGTTGAAGCTAAAATCTATGAGTACTTAGATGATAGATGATTTCTCAGACGAACAGGTCGTGATTAAGACCCTGAACTCCGCATTCATTAAATCAAATTTATGAAGTTAATCACGTAGATGAGTTAACCAGGCGTGTACTATGCCTTAAGGCAGCCGCTTCGAAACAAGTGCACTCGGAGCTAGTGATAGTTAAGAAAGTATACCTTAAGGATTTTCTTTCTTAAGCGCACCGCCAATGGAAGTGTGAAAGAGCTAAAAGTGTTTCAAGACTTTAATATGAAAGTTGAATATCCACCATTCTAAAAATATTTACTTATAGCACACCGAAAAACGGAAACAGTCCCAAAAGTAACTAAAAGATTTTGTTTCTGACAAAATTGTTTCTATATGATCACCTCTAAAACTTAAGTAAGCCTTAGGACTTCCATCAAAAACTGTAGGACATTTTTTTATATATAATTATGTGAACGATTTTCCTTTGAATTTTTCGGCAATTTCAGCTCAACGTTAACCAAATAATGCGAACGGCATAGATTTTTTGAACGATCCATAGAGTAATATCAAGAGCAAGTAAACTTTTATATTGAAAAAGTACATTTTTTACTTTTCCAAATCGGATGATAAGAAACCTTCATGATGAAGTACCTACACTTCCGCAAAAAAATGAGTTTGCTTTACTCTACGGCATTGTACGAGCAATTACGCGCGCTGAACGTCGCCTGCTGCTGATGCCGTTGCTGGGATTGGATTGACAGGCAGCCTTTGCAGCCATCAAAGCGATAAATATTCCAATAAATGACAATTCAATAAGCCATAAACGAGGAATGTTTATTTAGCATATACGCTGGATAAATGGATAGATAGATGGCTGGATGCATTTCTTGCCATCAGCAGCAGCCGAAGTAGCAGTAGTGGATAAACAGTATCCTATCTCGTAGTTGTATTTGTGTGCGTTTTTGGTTTGGTTCGGATTGTTGCTTGAAAATTGGTATGAAATCATGTGGAATTTTCATACAGAGGGCGAAGTTTTTTGTATATGGCATGGGATTTTTTCTTTTTTTTTTCAAGTTGCTGCAGCAGCCACTTTCGACCACTTTAGTTTAGCTGTTGCGGCAAATGATGAAATGTTTATTTAGGACCAAAATGCGCGCAGGAAATTGCTCATTGTCGTCGTCGTCGTCGTTATTGTAGTTGTCGTCATTGCTGCCTGCCAGTCAGTCTGTCTGCCCATTTGTCACAGCGGTTTTAGCATCCAATCCAATCAAGTTGACACTGAAGTTGCTGATGAAGGTGATGATGATCTTAGAAAAATGAGCACGCATTTGAACGACTTGCCGCATTAAATTTTAAAGAGCTGCCAGATTGATGGAGTTTGGTCACTGCTTAGTTTTAAGTTTTGGGTGCAAATAACTCGATTTGAGAGAAAATCAAGAGATTGTGAAAGGACTTGTAATAGTTCAATGGAAAATCTAAAGGCAACTTCCAAGGGGAGCACGTCAGATGTGCTTCTCCAGAAGCATTTAATTCTAAATTTTATTAAATTTAAAGAAAAAGCTTTTAACCCGCATCCATTGGGGCTATAATTGATTAAAATACCCGCATTAGAAGGCCTAAATTCAAATCTGGTCGGTGATAAATAAATAAATTCACTAGGTTTTTTTTTTCAGTATCAAGCTTTCTTGAATATATCAAGTCATTTTTTATACAACATCCATCGTATTTTATATGCTTCCTCAGATGTGCTTTTACTTAGCATTCTAGGAAGCGCATTTCATATGCATTCAAAGATGTGCATCCTCCGCAGTGATATCCAATATTAAAAAAGATTTGCAGTGAGAAGTGCATTAGATGCAGCTTTCTGCTTCCCTTGAAGCTAGGGCTACCAGATGGCATACTAAAGTAGCAAAAGTGCTACTTTTGCAAGGCTGTGCTACTTTTCACTTGAAATGTGCTACTTTTGGTTGAAATGCGGTACTTTTCACTACTTTCGAAGTTAGGATCCTTTTTTTTTGCTTTTGATGTTTGCATTGGAAAATAAAATTTATTTTAAATATTTATTTAATCTCCTAGGGTTTTGTCGTACGAAGTGAGGACCTTTTTTTTTGTTTTTGTTTTTTTGGTCATCAAACATATTTCTATGGAATTAAAAAAAAATTTCGAACACTGCAATAATATTTTTGGTTTTCATTACTAAATTGAAATTTTTTGATATGTGCTACTTTTGTAAGCAGGCCATCTGGTAGCCCTACTTATAGCACATCCGAAGCGCTTTGTACGCACGGTTTGTTTACTGTTGGAAAGTTAATGTTGAATTATCGAGAAAATTGGGATGCATTCAGAGATGATGCCAGTCACATTAATGGTAAAGTTGCATAAACTTACCTTGGGGGGATGCCGAAGGGGGCTGTCACTCCGGACGCAACGGCTTATGGGCGGAAAAATGACCGTCGTAATATGAAATTCATATTTTGTTTATTTGCCAAACTTTATTTAGTTTGATGGACTTCTTTAAGTAAATGAAAACTTTGTAAAAACTTATCAAATTTGAGTAATTTGATGTAAAGTTTTGTGATTTGATGTAAAATATCTCAGTGTTTCTGGGTTATGATGAGTCATGACCTTTTTTTATTAGTAAATTAAGTTTTTTGGTGCGTCGGGAAAAAAAAAAATAAAAAATAAATAAAAATAAATTTTCTGATAGGCATTAGGTGGAAAATTTCCTCTTCGCACCGTGTGCCAAACTTTCACGGTACGTCACTGTTACGCTTTGTTTACGACATTTTTGATACTTTAATACATTTTTCTATCATTTCATTACTTATAGGCAATTGACCTACTATCCTACAACTCTATTTCCAATCCTGGCTTTTTTGACAAATCGATTGATATCATGCAGTGCCACTTTGTTCTGGGTCTTCCTCTGCATGTTCAGCGTTTTTTTCATAATCTCACTGGAGATAGGATTGTCCTCAGTATCTAGCAGTGTCTATTCTCAAAGCTGTAACTCAAAAACATGACAATCATCGTTGACTGTAAATTAATCAAATCATTTCTAATCACCTGGCAACTCTGCTGCGCTCACTGCAATATCAGCAGCAATATTTTTTTTTTATATAGAGAACAAAAACAAAATTATAATTGGGCGTTCAGTTCAACCAAATACAAAATATGGTAGTAATAACTTAATGACAGCAACGGCAGCTAAATGCTGCCTATCATTCCTCCGCACAGTCGCCGCCGCTCGGGTGACATGTGCTGCGCGTGGTTTTAGTGGCAGAGTTTTTGTTGTTTTAACTTTTTTTATAGATGCACTATATCTCTTCTTTTCACTACTCCCTAATTTAAATAAACAAAACTAATTTCCAAATTAAAAATTATTACTGCCGCAGTTTAAGCTGTTAACTGTGGGAATCTGTAGGGAGATCGCCACAACAGCAGCAGTTGCAGCCGAAGTACTGCATTTTCATGTTGCTGATGCGCTGCAGTTATTTTGAAAGTGCAGGAGTTCGCTTCTGTTTTGTTATGATTTGGAGCACAAATTGCAGGGGCATTAATAAAATTTCTAATATTAAGCTATAAAGTTTTGATGTATACTTTTTTAAGAAATAATTTCCTTATTGTAGACAAAAGTGGACGATAGTGCTGTTGAAAAAATACAAAAAAAAAATTTAACTTTCACCTAAAGCATTGTCATATTGCTGAATAAAAATGATAATGCGTTGTTTTCTCGTGTAATATATTGTACAGGGTGTCCTCCGAAAAGGTATACTACATTTTTTGATTATAAATTTTGGTTAAATGAAAGAGAATGGATCTAATCTGGCAAATAGCTTATTTAATGCTGGCATTTATGTATGGAATATAACACCAGATAAATGACCACCTCTGCTAGCCTCATACTGCGGGGTCTTTTAAGCACATTTTTCATTAGATTTTGACATATTTTCACCCGGTATTTCATTAATTTCATCATGAATATTTTATTTGAGTTGCTCAAAGGTGTACATGAAACTTTCTCTTCAGATATCCCTACAAAAAAATGTTCGGAACAGGCAAGGTCAATCAAGAAGGTTTTAATATTTGAAACACCTTGGCTTATCGAATATTTTTCCATAATTAATTTGCCACATCATAACTTCATGATTGCCAAATATGAGCTGTCAAAACTAATATTTACCAAAATGGCGCCAATAGTACATATTATGCTTTCCCGGCGAAGGCCCTGTATTTACAAATTGCAATATTGAAAATGTTAATCACGAATCTTCTTAAGCTATCAACCTTATAAAAAAGGCACGAAATTCAAATTCGGCGCTCTTACTGGAACACCCTTAACTATTGAAGGGAACATCCTTAACGCCTTTATTACGCAGTTATTAGCATAGGCCACTGCTTTGGCATTTCAGGTGTTTAATTTTGAAAAAAAATAAAGGAGCATGGCATATACCCAACAAGCGAAAAATTGAAAACGCTCTAGTAAGTGTAACCATAGTCGGAATATAAAAGTTTGGTGACACTAGCGCTAGACAAGAAGTGAGCAATATAATGGTCCGGGAGGCAGCATTGCATTGCATTTGTAGTCATTTCCTCCCACTAATTTTTTTTTTACAATTGATAGTTTTAGTATGGCTGATAAGCAAATTAAGCGTCAGTTCCCAGTATCGTGGTGGGCCTGGTTGTAAGAAGCCGACCAAAAAAATTTCGATCGATAACTTGTAAAGTAAGCCGGAGGTAGAAAAATATGTTTTGACCAATGTTATAGAGGAGATAGAAGTACATCGATTTCATGCACGAAAAATTTCCGTATGACAAAATTTGATCCACCTTTCATAGTCTTACAATTACTAATGACCATATCCATTTTCGAAAAAATGAAAGTTTTAAATTAAGATTACTCGTTCAAATCTGAAAACCGCATTTTTCGCCTAAAACAACAATTTTTGCTCAAAATTATAGAATTTATTGAAAACTTTAAAACGGTGAAAGGTAGGTCAAATGTTGTATGGAGATTTTTTGGGCATGAAACCGGACTATAAGACAACATTTGATACAAACAAGTGAAGTAGTTGGCGTTGAACAAGTAGGCGCGGCATTTTGAAGCGGTATGTTATTATAGAGATTGTCAACTGCAACTACTTGTCAGTAAGTTATAAGATTGTTATGACAAAAGCTCTATGGATTCGCACCTTGGCAAGTGGCTTGATGGTCATTTCGAGTGCACTCATGCAGCTCTCTCATACATATTTGAACAATAACAAGATAATAAACAGAAGTATTCGAGAGAAAAAGAAGATTCGTAGCATCATTTAAGAGTTATCACAAAATCGTCGATAGCAGATTAATGCAGAATAAATATCGCAAGCCAATCTTCTTAGCAACATAGTAAGTCTTACTTTCTAAAATAAACAAGGCCACAATATATGAGCATTACTTAACCACATACAATAACTATGATATGAACTTACCACAGTTTTTACTTGTTTATGTCCCATATGTTAAATAAAGTAACCACGTGCAAGAGCAATCACTTGAGACTTAATGCAACATGGAAATGAGTGCGTCAAGTTCCATCCAAAGTCAATTGACCATAAACAATAGAATCAGTGGCATCATGCAGAGCGGGTATTGAAAACCAAAACAAAACGACCGCATTTTGCGTAAACGGAAATACTAAACAACCGAATTTTCCTTTAAGGAAATAGCTGTCTTAAAAGTAGCACCCACTGTAGAAAAGAAAATAAAATCTGTAGAACTGATGCCATAATGTCTGTAATGAAAAATTTATAAAAAAAAAACACAATTTGAAAAAAAAAAAGAAAAATCTTTTATATGCAACTGACAACAAAATACAACAGAGACTTGGATTTTTTTTCCCAATAACAACAACAACAACAAGGGAGCAATGACAGCAAAAACAATAACAACAACAACAGGGTAATAGAAAAAATTCAACCAGTTTGTACTCAAAATATTTTAATAACATATTTTTAGAAACAACAACAAAATGTTTATCTAATAAATATTTAAATATTTACAAAAAGTAAACAATAACAACAACAATAACAACAACAGCAACTTCTTCATTTACACTGGTTACTGACAGTCTGACTTGTATGATGGAATACTGTTGTTTTTACTGTTGATGTTGTTATTTTATTCTAAGTACGAGCGAGCGTATTCCCCCATTACCAATGTGGCCAACAAATACAAATTTTGGCTTAAATTCTTGTCCATAAACTGATGCAAAATACCAACGTTGTTAACAGACAGCAGCTCTAACATTTGTCTTTGCTCACATGCCTCTGTCAAAAAGGCGTCAACAGCAACAGCAGCAGCAGCGCCTGTCAAAAGGCGTAATTTCTATTAGTTCGGTTGCTGCTCGAGGATGCTGCTAATGACGACGATGATGATGATGATGGTGTTGATGGCAATGGAAAGAGATATGATAAATTACATTTGAGTTTTTTTTTTTTTTTGCTAAACAAATAAATATCTCAAAAATTCGAAGCACAACATAAAATTTACAAAACATAACTGCATAGGCAACAATAATATATAAAAAATGGGAAATATATTTACTACAAAAATAAGAAAGAAGTTCTTTTGTAATACTTTCAAAAACAAACATATGTCCAAGAAGTGCTGGTTTTCAATTGTATACTTGAATTTATAATTATTTGAAACAATTAGATTTGACATAATTTCTAGTACATGAATTAAAACCAAACTTAATAAAAAATAAATCAATCATTCCTAAAATATGTATCCGAAGGAAATCCGATCTACCAAGTTTTGTTTTTCCAACAAACAAAAATTGTACGTTCCTAAAGAATCTACAAGTAGAAAACATTGATTGATATTGTCAGGGCTATCAATGTATTTCCGATTACTACTAACGAACCAATAATACAACACTGATTGACTGTAGATGTCAGCTGATGAATCAAAAATTCTAATAAAACTAGTTGGCCCGGAAGGCATTATTCTGACCTTAAAGGAAGGTGAGGCGATGAGCTTTATTTGTTATAGTCTTTGCCTTTTACACATATAACATACATACTAAGTCTCATTAAACTGCATCAAATAGTTGCTTATACATATGTATGTAATGGATACCGGCCAAACTAGTTTTTAGAATAAACTAGTTTTTTACTAGGCCAAACTAGTTGATTTGCATGCCTGAAAGTATGCAATTTAATTTTAATACAAAAGCACTGTGGATAGCGAAATATGTTATAGACTGAACCGCTGCCGAAGACAGCCGCGAAGCCGGTATTGGACATATTGGATGATGTAAATCCTGAATATCCCATTTACCACATGATAAGCATACAATGAAATTGATAGTTTTATTGTTTTAATTTTGCTACTATCTTAGTCTTCTCTAGCCACACTGCTTCTTCATTAAGATTTGATTGCATATCTTTAGGCTTAACGGTAACTAGTTTGGCCTAAAACTAGTTTGGCCGGTAACATACATATATAGAAAATGTTGCACTTACATATATGGGAAGCATGGTATCGCCAATTTTTTCATTGAAACTTTCTTTGGCCCGTACTTTTTATATACATGTGTACCTAGTATTTTTATCTGAATTACAAATTTTGTTTTTTTGTGATATAGGAGGCGTGGTACCTGCCATTATTTTGATTGAAACTTATTTTTGCTCGTACCTTTTATATATGTGCCAAGTCTTATTTATTTGCTTCCAATATTTGATGAGATATGATGACTTTGATTTTGTTTTTAAATGGGGGGCGTGTCATCGCCCATTTTTTCCAAACCAAATTGTGCTAAGAACTTTAATTTTTAGACGCTGTGCCGAGCTAAGTCTTTTGGTGATGAAATTGTCAAACCATATTAATCAAAAATACCATGACAGTTTGACACGACTTACGCATGATCTCTCATAAAACCCCTACTGAAAAAAAAAAATACCTCTCAATGAATCAATGAATTAAGGTATGCCAAACGAACGTTGTTTCGGACCAAACCTGCCGGTGTTGTCAAGTTGAAAAGAAGCGATTCTCGGCCTTTTCGAAAAAAAGATTTTTTTTTGCCCCAAATGGTAAGAAGAAAATATTGAACTTTTTATTGAACCATTCATAAAATGGTAAAAACTTCAATTGCGGTGTAGACAAAACTTCGAATACCCGGCTATTTCAGAAATTTTTGAATTCTTACCAGACGCACAGCTTTGACATGAAATTCCGGGCTTGGCCGGGTCAATCCCGGCTACTTGGCAACCTTGGCTGGGCCGTTGGTTACAGCTACTAATCAATACTAAAATGCTTATACGCCCCTACTCAGAGGTAGGCAACGGGTTGGAAATGGCTTACATTTAAATTTTAGCATAGTTAATGTAATCATGAGTTATTTTTTTTTTTCAGATGTAAATTGAAAGTAATACTTACTTTCTTTAATGATTTCCCTTGAGAAGTTTTTGCTTCTGACATAATTCCTATGTAGCAAAAGAAAAATTTCAAGATTTGTTAAAGATGATGGTGAATATTGTCAGCAATTGGTGATATATCCATAATATAGCAATTTCTATTTTGAATAAAAAATTTTATTCGTGCTATATTTTAGGTTTCACAATCCCAAATCATGTTTAACATCAGTAAAGGGCTTTTATTCAAAGAATAAAATTTTTGCCAGCCACTCTTAAAAGAATCCGCTTTAAACAATATCAATATATCAAACGAAAATCCAAGGACTATGACAACTTGTGTAGCACCATCAAAAATCCCTAGCACGGTTGCACTGAGTTTTTTGCAGAGCTATGTTATCTATCATCTATACCAAGTGTAATTTGATGGGTATATAAATAGAAAATGCTTAAATATTTGATTAATTTGTTATCATGAGTATTAGGTATTCTGTATCTGAATGTCTATCAACATATCATTTCATCAGCAAACAACAGCAACAACAAGTGCAGCATTCAGACATTTCAACTCTGTTTATTTTCCCAAACTCATAATATTGATTTTCAGCAATCTATCCAACTCACACCTAATCAAAACCATTCGAAATTTCTAAATAATGGCTATAAATTTTGAGTTTGAAAGCATTTCTGGTAAATCATTAGCAATTCGAAACGGAAATTGTAGTTTCGGTCAAAATATCGACACTAAAATAACAGCAACAACAACAACAACAACAACGCACACACCACATGCACACTTTAGTGGCAGCTATCGATAGATACAGATACCACAGATATTAATTATACGCATACGATGCATATCTGGTGAATGGTGAATGCGATTAGTAACGTTGTTTAATTCACCATTAAATTGTTTTCCAAACAAGCTTAAAGTTGGAACAGTTTTTCAGATAATGATCGTATTTTTTTTCATTTTTCTAGTGTGAGATACAAATTAGTAGGAGATACAAATTGGTAGGGGGGGCAATTTTCTGTCGTGCGGGTAGAGGAATCACTGAGTAATATGTTTTAAGGTGTAAACTTAGACAATATATGTTTGTGTTGTAGTATTGATAGTATTTTTAGGTTTCTTTTTATACCGAAACATAAATAAATTGACTGCGAAAATCTTCGTTGTCGAATTTTTATTAAAAATTTTATAAATTTTCAATTTATTATATATGCATAAGTTATCATAAGTGATATCACACATATGCTACTGACTAAATCAAGACTTTTGTAGAAGAGATTACACTCTCTCCAAAATTGGTTGTGCTTACAATAAGAAAAATTTTTGCACAAATCGTAGTTAAGGGCAAAAGTGTTAAATGCCGAGTGTTGGTTGTATGACTTTATATAAAACCGTCTGGAAAAATAACCAATTTTTTTGCGCACATTCCAAAATTTTTTTTTTTTTTTTGCAGAAAAAAATAAATTGCTATGTGACATTTTAAAAAAAATTAAAATTAATGCAAACGTTAACAAATTGTAGAACTAACATCGCTTCGCAAGTAAAAAGTAGCGTGCTTAGAGTGTGTTCAAGGTTTTATTAAGACTTGCGAATTATCGTGAAGAATAAATAAAGCTGCTATTTCTAAGCATTGAAAAGTGTTTTCTTCATTGAAATACAATGCAGTGATAGAAGTCGTAATAAGTAAAAGTCGGTTCAATGCTCCAGACGGCCAAGTGACTCTAAATATAAAATTAATCGTATGAAGATGAATTCAGAGAGTGCCTGGAACTATGCCTCTAAAAAGCATCCCCTCATTATTATTTCCACAACCAATGCATGGGGCGGCAACAAATCGCTTCCATCCCTTCGGGTTTGTACCTAGATATTTTAGCTATAGCATGTTTTCCTCTGGGTCGCTGCTTCTGCTGAGTCCACGTTGTTCTTGGTATTTCAACTCACCGTGTACCCTGAGGTTTCTATTCAAAGTACTGCTTCGGGATGTTGTAGTGACCAATCCAACGCCATTTATGCTGTTTTATGACAACATCATACAGCTTTTGGCTCGTTTACGCCACAATTATTGGTTGGATATGATTTGAGGATGTTTAGGATGTATGGCAGGCAACGATTAACAAAAGCCAATCATTTTCTCATGATATATGGCAATAGTCTCGTGATATATACAATAACACGAATTTTACGTTGGATGTAAAGTGTTTCAACTTAGTACGTAAGATGAATTGACTCAACATGATTCCAAAGATAACGTGAGCTTACTTTACTTATTCTGCTTTTAACGTTAAAGTCCGTGCCACCATCAGATGATACGAAATATCCCAGGTATATAAACCTCCTCAATGGGCGACTGCTTCAGTATAATGCGCTGTTACGTGCAGCGGCCTGTGGGCACTATCTTTGTCATTTTGCCGTTGATACTTAGACCGACCGTCCATCTGCAGTGATTGAAATATCTCGTCAAGCCCGCTGATGGTAGCTGCTAGAATCATCATAGGATAGGCTTTTCAGCTTTTCAAGTGGCAGTGAATGCCATGTCTCTGAGATGTACCTACGATGGCAGTCAGTACATCGTCTATCGTCAGTAAAAAAAAGGATTGACTACAAAATATCCCCCACTCACTCACTACCTGTTGCACTTCGAAATAATCGAAGAGCTGTAAGTCTCCTATCAATGCAAAATTATTGTTTCACCCTTAATTAATTTTATCTGTGGTATAGCTGAATTTTGCTCGCTATTATTGTTTCAAATTCATTGCATTAATTTTATAATAAACGATTAAATCTGTTTTTATTATTTGGGTTAAACAAACAAATACAATTCGTTTCTGCTGCTCTGCAGATTAATGTGCAAATAGAGAATGTTGCTGTTGCAAGGAATGCATTACTTGTGGTATCTGCCATATGCGATTGTTGTGGTTGTGTTTTTATTCTGTTCCATTGTTTTACACAAATTTTATTGTTAATCTGAAGATTTGTTTACTATTTTGGTTTTTTTATTTTCTACATTTGTTCCGTCTTTCTGCGCGGTAGACATCGTAACGCCAGTCATTAGCACAATCCGTACTTCGATAATTTACACCTCTCCATATGGTATGGGGTGGGTATATGGAATATGGGTCTGTGCCTGTCCGCCAGAAGTAAAAGATTTATATGCAAAGCTTCAGCAGCAGCAGCAGCAGTAGCGTGTTTCGTACAATTGTTTATTGTTTCTTAATCAATTATTATTTGTTATGAAAACAATGCAATTTATAAGATTATTACGTGTAATAATGGAATTTACAATGGTAGACATATTGGCTCCATCCGTATAGTGAACTTTGTATGTTTAGGATTATTACAAATTGGAAAGCGGGGGTGTATACTTCTTGTAATTATTAAAGGCTTAGGGGAACATTTTACTATTTAGATAAGGAAAATCTTTTTACTTTTCTATTACCTGAATTCAAATTTAAACAGAAAGGTATTATGCATTTTTTACTTATTTATTTTTATTTTGAAATGAATAATTTTTTAGTTCATAAAGTGAAATTATATGTGAACATATATTATATTATATTTAGGCCTCTTCGAATTCTATCATTTGACATATATTTTGAGCTATAATACTTATTATACAGTTTCAGCTAAAACAAGAAAATTGGCTAAAATTAGGGCATTTTCGGGCATCGGAACAGGCTTTGGCAAGGCAAACTTGGTTCGTTAGTTTCATCAAAATGGCTCACTATCTTTCCCGCATATCCCATCCTGTAATCTTATGCACTCCACTTTTCTACAGCGGGTTCTCCGTCTCTCCGTCTCTCCGCAACACCATCAAAACCTCTTTATCTGAATCATTAACCACACACATTGAGCAATCATAATTTGGGAAAAATCCTTATAAGTTGAAAACTCTTACCTTGAAATTTGATTTTAATAGTTCAAATGATTCTCTTATCGTTTTGCATTATGAAGCACTTGCTTGTATGGGAGGGATCACGCCCTCATATTAAAATTCATATAACTTTTTCTTAGAGTTTTTCCAAACAACTCGTAAGTATATGAGTGAAATGTTAATGCAACTATATCATGAATAACCCTTTCAGAATTGTACTGAGTATGAGCATTTAGCGTGTCCGTGAACTAATTTTGAATAATGTCTGAAAATGTAGTCTCTTCACCAAATTTCACAAAACTTTTTTGCACTGCTTCCCGTAATGTGATTTCCACGGGAAGACTGAAAGACCACATGGCTTTTCAAGAATGTATATTCTTTTTTTCTATAACCACCACGCCTCTGGCTTATGTGTTACAAACGCTATGTTTCGTTACGCTAATTCTCTCAAATTTTCAGCAATGCTTCGAGAGTAGATCTTGTAATGAAAGCCACCACAAATCGCCCTTTAGGTTTATAGTCTTACCACATTCTTTAGAAATGAAACATGCAACTTTGAGGCCCTAAATGAACTGTAGTTATTTTTAACAAGTTTATTCACAAATGGTTATAAAATGCTTTCCTTTATGTATCTGCATCAATACTCTGAAACTCTGTAGCTCTTACATAAAGGCTGGTTCTTTCTTCAGACCGGAAATGAATTTCGATTGCGAAATTGCTTTTCTGAAGTAAATTAAATAAACATTTTCAAAATTCACCTACATCTGGGTGTGCAACTCGTTTTCTAATAACAAATTTTTACATTTCCGACAATTAAATCTTCCGCATGCTGCTGCGATAGAAAGAAACGCACCTACCACCAACCACCAACTGTGTTAAGCATCTCATCTCAATACTTTCATTGCTTCTGTTAAAATAAACAAGCGTCCTTTTTTTGAGATATGGTATATTTAGTAGTAGGTGGCATGTGGTATTTTCCAATAATGATCTTCAGCAACATCGGCAACAACAACTTGCATACCTTTTGCACGTAATTGACACAATTTGCCGCTGCTCGTAAGATGAATACAATGGAGCCACCAGGAGTTTAAGTTTGTCAACACTTTTCCCACTGACCACGCCGTCGATCGCTGAGTGTTGCCGGTTCGATCAACAGTACCTACTGACATGAAGATGAATTTGTGCCACGCCATGTGTTTTGGCTTTTTCGTCGTGCGACCGACCATTGTGCTGCAGCGTGCAAAAGTGCAGCCAGAAAATCCGTAACATGTGAAAAAGATTTAGCGACCACATGTGTGCACATCGAAGCGGACGAACTGATCTCGACGGACTAAGCTCAAGTAGATATTAAAAGATAGCAATGGATTTATTATATATAAAATACGTTGGGCTACTTTCGCAACATGCGCATAGTCTGTCCAATTTTATTTTCATCTACACCCCATGTGATACGTCCAGCCTCTTTGAGTAGCAAAAGACACGCGTATGGTTAGCGAAAAATAACAGACGACCACAGCAGGACTGGCGTCTGGCAAACGCTACTGGTACTTCTGATAATTCACCCTCCCTTGAAGGCGATAAATATGCTCTGCCGCGGGATACTAACGCCGCCACAGAAAGTGACTTCGTTTTCTTTTTCCTCTGAGTCGTTGTGTTCGGAGTTCAATGCTGTCTGCATGTGTGGCTGTGGTTTGGCATTATTCCATCAACGCTGGCTGCCAAACTGTTAGGGGGTTTTTTCATTTGGACTTGAGTTGGTGCACACCTTCAATTTGTCGTCAATCTAAAGAGATCACTGCAGGGCGTGATCAGGCAATTGGCGCCTATGCCTAGAAGTATCTCAAAATGCAACTTGGATTATTAGATGATTCACGTAGAGTCTTTGAAATTAAGTTTTTTTCCTAAGAGAAAAGTTAACCCATTTCCAACCGAAGCTCTTCATTTGTCAAAAAAAAATATGGCGATCACTGATTTTGCCCATTAAATTCTAAGTAAATATTGTAAAAAAATTCATTCGAGCACAATGTGTCTAGATGCATTCATACGAAGTCCTTGAAAGAACAAGCATAAATAAACCTCGGATAGTTTCAGAACTTAAGGAGTTCAGTCAAACTGAATCTGACGTTTTGGTTCTGAAACCTTGTGCAAGGTCTTGGAAAATGCTGTAAAAAAAGCCTGTATTTGGTAGCAGGAAAATAGTGGTCATTCAAGGGATGTAGTTCTTCAATAATACTGGATGACTAGGGAGCCGGTAAGCATTTTGGTATTGATATAGTCGTTGGTATTTATATGCAATGTTGTTCACATTTATATGAATTAGAAACTCCAATTTTTTTTAAATCAATTTTGAAAATGCAAAAAAAAAATAATATCAAACTATTTTATCGCGTCTGCCTCTGATACATTGTCTTAAGGATAGATAACGAAGATATAAAAGGCAGACGTCTATACTGTTGCATTTTTAACAACAGCAATTGTTAACATATAAAAAAAGAACCATTAAATAGGTTTAGCGTTTTCTTCCAGAATTTCGTTGTCTTCAGTATTGCCCCTAGAAGCTGAAAATTCAAGTGGCAGACTGCTTTTTCAAAATTTATGAGGTTGCAGATATAAAAATAGTCGATTTTGATCCAATTCGTATATCAATATTGGGGGCACCAGATTTTTGCAACTATATTAAAATATAAAGTTGCAAAGCTTGACCTTCTCTCTTGAAAACTTACTTTGAATTATATTGATATCTTTTTTTTTGTCCGAGATATCGCAAATTTAAATTTTCCAGCTATTCTGCCGTACTGGAACTTATGTAAATCTGTATGTAGACCTGTGTAATAAATTTCAACTAACGATATTTCAGAGGAAAAAAATTAAGAAGCCTAGTCTCAACCAGTACTAAAAGCAAAAAACTTACACAAAAATCAGAGATGCAAAAGCAAAATTGTGTCCGATTTGACGTGAAATGTCCAAAACAAAATAATAATATAAATAACCGAAAAAATAGAATAGCAAGTTTTTGATATCAAAACTTGCATGATATTAGTTTTATAACGATATAAGTACCCTTAATATTATGCATCTTAAGTGCTCAAAAACGTCTGCCTTAGAAAAAGCAGCGCTGTAATCGTCTGCCTTCTCTATATTTATGATTTTTTTATAAGTAAAGGAAGAAGCATACACAATAAAATGATTTAGTGCTCAATTTTGTTTTACATGTTTGTAGTTTTGAAAATTTTAAATAAGGCAATAACTAAGTGGCAGAGGTTGTTTCTCTCATTTCTTATGACATAATCTTTATAAAAGTCTCAATCTGCCTGTTAAATCGCTTAAGTTTTTAAAATTTTGAAAAATATTGCATTACTCTTAAGCGCAGCAGCAAAACGTCTGCCTTTTGCATTTATGTGTTCAGTATTTAATATAAAAGGCAGACGCGATATAATTATTTTTGCACGGTAAAATCCGGCTGTTAGTAATTTCTGTAGTGGTATGGAGGCAATAGCGACTATCACTCTGACTGTATGTTGCATCATAATTTATAAAGCATAGAGCTTCTTGGCGGGTTAATGATAGTCTTCATAGACTTATGTATGCCTTGGTAAGTCCTATGACCCAATAACTGTCAATAACAGGTTAAATCATAATAGAAGAAACTTCTAGAATCCTGTGGCATCATGCCGAATTGCCAGACTCACTGTCTTGCACCACTGGATATGGCGCTTAGTGCACCACAGTATATCCAAAAAAACTTTAATTTTCAATGTAAATATATGAAATAAATGTAGAGAAATACAAATCCAATAAATTTCTTCAATTTCTTGTGTAAACAACGCTGAACAATTCATTCAACAATTGAATGTGGATACCCTAAGTACCTGGTTATACTGCATTGTCTTACACCTGTTATCGGTTTGGAATGATTCTACCAAACGATGGCGTTATCGTTGCTGCGATCACATAGAGTGCCAGCTTCCGACACACAGAGAGTACCGGGTGCATGTTCATCATCAATATTATTGTGTAAACAATCTCGTAGATATACATATATTGTAGATATATATGCTCATATATAGGTAATCAATTTATGTAATTAAACTGCACGATTAAGTGTGCCAGAAGTTCAGCAACATCGATCGACATAATCATGTGCGATCAATGATCACATTTTTCAATTTTAATTTTAATTTTATTGAGAATTGAATTATTCGATGATAGCCGTGTTGTACCTGAGTGCCGATCGTAAATTCGAGTGATCAAGCGTGAGTGTTGTTCCTTCGGTGCGTCTTCATGGTATGTAAACAATTAGCACGTGATAGATGCGTTTCATTTCCTCAATAAATGATCGTAATTACGCTGCGTGAAAAATTACAAAATAAAATTAAACGAATTGAAATTGCGTAGATCATCAAAATTCTAAAGAAGAATTGACGATTAGCATTCAATTTATTCGTGAAATGTATTGATATTTTATTTTATAGCGATCTGTGAATGAATCTTTTATTTATTCAAATTATCCATTAAACAATTTAGCTGATCATTTAAATTTAAACAAATCATTGTGAAAGAAATAAACTTATGTTAAAAAATTAAAATACCCTATGTATTTTGGTGATATATCGCAGCTGACTACAGCGAAATTGCTGTTTCTTTTGTTGCATTAATAAGTCAAGTGGGAGTGGCATCTAACATCTGCTATTTTTTATATTGTGTAGAGTAGTTGGTATCCTCGCAATAGAAAACTTATGAAATTGATAAAACAAATGAGTTCAATTTAATATTCTAAAAAACAATAAAAATGCTTTATCAACTCCAGATATCAAAAGGTTTTAATTCGATCATTTAAAATTTATGTTAGGATCGTCAATTTCCATATACTTGCAAACACTACAAATTCAAGAGACATATTACACGAAAATCTTTGAAGAAATTTAATGAAATTTTCTTATAAAATCTTGCTCGAAAAACATTATTCTGAACAACAAAGGGTTAAAAATAAATCTTCCAACTTTCCACTTCCAATATGAACCATTTCCCAATAAATTATTTCTGCTTTGTAACTATTTTACTGAGCTTACTGTTCAGTACAGATTGTAATAACATAAGAAAAAAATTACAAAAACAAAACAACAAAAAACGCTTAAAGCTGGTCATATTACTTAGTTTCATCCTTTGCTAAATGGAATCAACAGTGATCTTTAAGCTTTAAAACACTACTTTTAAAGACTACTTGTCAGATGATCTACCCGATATCGATAACACGGCAAAGTATACTAAAAAAGTATTTGATGAAAAAAGTCACATTACGATATGTAGAACCAAAAGAATTGAGCTTTTGATATTTAGGATTAAGAAATTTAAAAGTACTTTCAAACGGGATATGATATGATGTTATGATAATTATAAAGCCATACTCAAGGCATAAGTAGAGATTACGAAGTCAACATTTATTCGTAAGCATTTCGATATTTTGCTTCATGATCACTCAGTCAAGTCTATTTCCCAAAAATTGGCGTAACATCAAGGAGGTCAAATGAAAGCTTACAGGCTCTTATTATTGATTCTGAAGCTTTAAAAAGAAGGCCGTAACAAAAAATATTTCATTTCAATTGCACTGTTGTTATACCCTACACTCAGCGTACATTGGTTTTATCATTCCTTTAGAAACACATAGAAGGAGGCGTATCTTACTTACTTACTTAGATGGCCATAACAACCCGTTGTCAGGTTACGTCCGACCTCATTAGCTCTCGCCAGGCGCCTCTGTTTTGCGCGCGCCTTCTCCAATCGTTACTGCCAAGCGCGGTTAGGGCTTCCTCAGCGTGGTCTATCCACCGGAGGCATGGTCTCCCTCTTCGTCGTTGACCGGGGACCTTCCCTTCGAATACCTTTTTCGCTGGAGCTTCTTTATCCATACGATGGACATGACCCAGCCAGCGTAGTCGCTGTATTGTTATACGCTTAACTATGTCAATGTCGGCGTAGAGCTCATACAGCTCGTGGTTCATTCGAAGGAGGCGTATCAGAAAAGCCTAGTTTCATACTGTGGAAATCAATATTACAGAAATACCATGCGAGATATTTTGGTTTGATCACTTGATGATTTGATTTTTAAAATTTACTGAGCATTATACTTTCAATCATAATTCTTGAGATTGAAAATGAAGCGAAATCGGTTAATGGGCATGCCCACCACCTGTACAAATAAAATATTTCAAATACTGTATTGTACTTATAAGGCTATTTACCAAGATTTTTTTTGGAAAAATTCTATACAAAAATTAGCCCTATATTCATAAGAGGGTGTGGCTCCTCTCACACAAGAAAAACTTCAGAACTCTATACTGAAACAATTATTTAAAGTAATATATGAAATGCTAAAGCATCAGACACAAAGTGAGAGCATTTTGATAAATGGGCGTGTAACCTCCCACTGAAGCAAAAGCTTCAAAATGCTATACTGAGTAGTGGTATTAGTGGGTATAGTAATGTAGTGGTACCGAATTTCACACAAATACTACGAATGATTCCGGGAAGATCTCAATAAAAAGTGGGCGCATTTTAACATAAAGGCGTTGTACCTCCCATAAAAGCATACATTTCAAAACGTCATACTGAGAGCTATTTGAAATGTGTCAAATTAATTATCGGAACGTTAGATGAAATTTGCACGCCAGTGGCAGAAAAAAATATCATTTGAATAAGAAATTTAACACTAAGTAAATGTTTTATTTTTCATAAAATTATTGGAATTAGACAAAGATCAATTTAAGATTATTTTTTTTAAGTTCAGAATATAAAGTTTTCGCTCAAAGCTAAGTACTAACATAATAATTGCTTCGATTAAAATTTTACAATACGTGTTCTTTTCGAAAAATTAAATGGGAATTCAAAAACAAAAATTTACCAATAATAAAAACAAAAATTAAATTCAATGTTTTTATAAACAGGAAATCGAAATAGTGTGTTAAGAAGCGGAGAATTAAAAAAATCGAAAAAATAGTGCCACCAACACTTGGATTCATTCCATTCCCATTCTGTCGTATCAGGCAACAGGCAGCCAAGGCAGGCAGGCCGGCTACACGAAGCACCGCACGCACCTTGTTACATTGTATTTTGCTATAAAAATAAAATATAAAATACAATTCGCTTCGACAGCAAACAATTACTCGTACGAATTGCTATGGGCACGGGTATTTTCAAAAATTTCAAATTCGATTATTGTTTTTCATAGAATTTGGTGGCCTTTCATTGAACGCATTTCTGCATGGTATCGCTGCTGGGTGATGATGGCGATGTCGATGGCGATGATCATTGTGGTGGCAATGGTGTTTGAGTTAATGCTGATACTACATGCGATGGCAACGTAATGTGGAACACAAAATTTAAAATTTATTGTCTGTTTATTTCATATATAAATTGAAACTGGAGTAGCTTGATTGTTAAGGCGGGCTGGTATTGGTATTATCTTAAAATCAGTACGTTTCGCCTTTAAAAAAATACCAGACATTCTGTCGACATTTTCTACGAATTACAATAAATCAAACGCTGATGAGTTTGTAGAATTTTTATTTGATTGTTGGTATAATGGGAATTCTTATATTACGGTTTATTTACAATAGAAACTATGTATGAAGTTTAAAAAAAAATGTTTTCCAGAATAATTACATTTACAATTATCAAGAAGATTGTTTGCTAACTTATAATCATTTAATTTATTTTTTCTTTTTGTTTTTTTTTTGGAAAAATAATTTAATCTTCAGAATTGATAAAAAATTGTTTTTTTGAAAAAATAATTTTGTCTTCAAATTGATAAAAAAAAACTTTTGGGCGTATGTCACTCAACACTTAGACTACTAATCGGCGATTAATTCCTTTCACTTTTGTTTTTCTTCTAATATCTAAAATGAGCCTAAGAATTATCGATTTTTTCTCGATGATTCCAATATTATATTATAGGAAAAAATTGAGATGCCCTTTACCATTTAAGGATAAAACAAAAAGAACTGAGATTCCGGCATTTGGAGTATTTCATTAGACGCGTTATTTCTTAAGCTATCCGATGTCATAAGAATCTCGGATATTTCTTTTTTTGAGATACGCCTTTTCGCTTAGTACGGCAGTATTTAGACCTTAACAGGTACTATGATAAGAAAAGTTTCCCGCAAAAACTGATAAGCTGACCTTAACTCCGTTTGTCGTAAGTCAATTTATGCTGTTTTTTAACCCAACCGACGAATTAATTCGAGTGCGCTCGATATCATTCGAAAACTTTCGACTCATCGACTTTTTCCATATTTTTTGTTATTCATCGATACTTTCAACGTTGATACTTTTCGAAACTTTTAAGTTCTCTTCGAATTTGTCGATTGTAAAAGCGTCAAATTAAATAGCTAAAAAGGCTAATAGCTGTAGTAGCTGAACTTTCTTCTAATGTGGCTTATTTTGCCATGAGTAATTTGTAGGGCTTGGCACCTCCTACACAATCAAAATATAAAAAAAAATTGCTGTGATTGAAATTTGGTACGACAACATTGATGACAAATTAACAATATAAAAAAGTAGATTGGATTGGACTTGTGAGATACATATTAGACAGAAAATCTGATACGGTAAGACTAACCGAGAAAAATGCAGTTTTAATGAAAACTTAAGACTTTCACACTCAACTTTATTGTGATTGTGGTGTCCTGTGCTTGATTTTTGGACAGTTCAAAGAGAACACCCTTACAATTTCACATAAAAATTACCAGAAATTCTTATTGAATTATTTTTTGAACATTTTTGCTTTGTTGATTTTTGAGCGATAAGACTTATTTCCATTTAAAAAATCATCCAAATAGACAAGATTACACAATTGTCCACACTTTTGAGATCATAATTAGATTCGGCAAAACAGCCCAAAAGAAAAATTAAACACAAATTAATTGTCGTCTAAATTTGATTTAAAAGTGCCTAAATAATTGAATGAATTATAGTGTGAAACAATCTCTCGTGAAAGGCTGATGGTCTTCAAATTAAATTGTGCAACAGTTTTATAACATCTGAAAACATTATTAATCATTTAAATAAATGTAAACAAAGCGAGAGCGCTTTCAGAAAACGACATCATGGTTTAAAACCGATGGAAGATTGCCAAATCTCATCTTCTGATTTTGAGCAAAAATATCGTTGTGTTGTTATCAACTTGCCAACTTTGGCTTTATCATATTTTAGTCTATGAGGCTTACATTTCCAGTTACTGAGAAATATCTTACTTACTGAGAAATATCTTACTTACTGAGAAATATCTTACTGGTACTGGCAACGTTCGATATCCTTTGTGATCGAGGGATTCGAGGGTATTCATTATTACTTCATGGGCAGGTGTGAAATAAAATTGTAACTGGAGTGAAATTAACCGAAAAATATCACTAACCGTCGTTACACGCTCACGTCAGTGTTACATTTTAAACTTTAATCGAATTTCTGAAATGTTTTTCGGATTTTTCAACACTCTTGACTTTTTCAACATTTTTCAGAATATATCGAAACTCAAAATTTTTCGACTTCTTCAACATTGTCGACTTATTCAAATTATTTAACATTTTTGATATCTAACAAATTCTCAGCATTTTTCAACATTTTCGAATTTTCAAAACTTATGGACTTTTGAACATCTTAGGCGTTTTTCCACAATTTCGACTTTTTTCAGCATATTTCGAATTATTAAAAATTTTCGATATTTATCGACTTTTTCAACCACATTTTTGGTTTTTTTTTTTACTTTTTTCCACATTTTCGACTTTTTCAACATTTTCAAAATTTTACGACTTTTTCAACATTTTTTACACTAACCCAACAAAAAATCGTTAAGTCCACATATCACGCTTAGTCAAAATATATAATTTTTTTTGTGGACTTATGTTTAACAAAAGTTTAGCTCAAAAGGTTTTCCACACACATTGTTTACATCAAATTAAGTGGGTAATAATGAATTGTTGAATATTTTGAAAAATAAAAGATCTGCAAGCAAAATAAACGAAAACTAAAATCAGCAATTTGGAACATTTTTCTTTCATAATTAAAACGTACGTTGTTTTTTTGAATTCATATGAGACCATTCGGTGTCAAAAGCAACAATCATGCAAAAACATTCGCACGGGTGGTCCATCAAAAATAACAAAAATGGTCCCATTCAGGCAGCAGTAGCAATGGCAACAATAAGTGGCTATGTAACAGCAACAGCATCAGCAGCAGCAGCAACAAATACTGGCGGCAATTTTGAATACAACAACAATGCTGTTGTGTTTGCATTTTGATAAGAGGAGGACATGTTTATGCAGGACAAACACACACACACATACGCACCGAAAGATACACAACAGAAAGTGTGTGTGTGAGAATGGGAATTCTGGGTGCTGGTTGTGGCACATCAAATCACGAATCCCATGGTAGCTATGACAAATATTGACACAATGTTGCAATACCGCGCGCAGCTTCATGACACCGCTCCAATTCGTTGGACAATATAGGCAATAAAGCGTTCCAAATGCGCGCACAAATTCCAATTTCAATATTATTCCAAACCTAATTAGATGAAAATGGCATTGAAAGCAGCGCCGTGCATGGGGCGCAGGAATGACATTTGGCCGCAGTTGGTTAATTGCAAGGAAACATAACATTTACATATAACACTGAGTTACAGATGCCGATATAGTTACAATAATAGATATGAATGTAACGCAATGATATTATATGCGTACACTGAGAAAATTGTTTTGCTTAAAACCACATATTATTGTAATTGGCCGGAGTTGGAAAACTTAAGGCGGAATTTGATTTGTACATAATGTATGTGTGATGGAAGTTGCGCTCTTAAGAAGATATAAAACAAGTTTTCGAAAAAAACTTTTGTATTAGAAGTGGCTTCGTATTTCGAAAGTGCATAATATTTTGTAAAAAATAACAAAATTTTTTAATGTAGAAATTTCTTTGGGTACAATATATTTCAACATACTCTACTTTTTTACTTTTCCCTGTGGCGTATCGGAACAGAAAATAGTTCAGAACTATTTTACTGTTTACTGTGCAGGGTGTGATAACAGTTCAATTCTCAACAATTCTATGCAAAAAGGAAATTATCACTCATCGGCTCAAAGGTCACTGATGATTCCATTTAGCAATGAATGAAACGAGTATGACTAGACTTTGTCATTAATTTGTTGTATTTTTTTAAATTGGTGTAATTTTTATTGCTTTTATCACACATTGCACTGAACAGTAAACTCAGTTAAATAATTTTGAATAATTTTCTTTCGATGTAAATAGATGTCCCGCAGCATCTTACGGATATGCAATATTTTTCTTTGCAACGGTCATCCGTAACAAAAGCAGCATGGTGCTGTTGTTATCCATCGAAATGATTGCATAATATTTGTACATTTTGTGTTTTCGCAGCTGTGTGTTGCAGTGTTGCAAATGGTAACTATTCTGTTGCCTCCAAATATTTAGTTTTTTAACATAAATAGCTCGTTAAATTGTTTATTATTTAATGTTGCTTCTAACGCACAAAATTATTCTGTTTTTGTTCTTTTGACCATTTGGTTTTAAGGCCATATGCTACGGATATTGCATTGTCCCCTGCATTTGAGGGGAAAACAACGAAACCTTTCAAATGAGTAACATACGTTTTGTCGATGACATATATATAACATATCTTATAGTATAGAAAACCTTTTTTTCTTCTAAGCATGAAACTCTATCTAACTTATTCAACATTTGTTAAATTTGTGATCATTTTCGAAATTTTTAGATACTCTCAATATTTTTCAATATTTATTTTATTTCAACATACCAGCTTGATCAAAAAGTTTTAGGACTCGTCACCGTGTGGCGCTCTCGTTCGTCCGATTTCAATTCTCTTTTTTTTGTTGTGTTGGTAGAAGTGTCATGGACGTTATGTCAAATTTTCAGCTTGACAGCTTGACATTTCTTGAAGTGACGCCGTATTGTGTGCATCTACTTTTGTGTGTGGTTTCGATTTTTTACAAAATTTCTGAATTTCATGCAAAAAAGGGACCGCGTTGATGACGCAAAAGACATGCTTTCCAAGGCTGAATCCGACCCAACATTCATCAAACGAATCATTACTGGTGACGAGACGTGGATTTACGAGTACGACACGCAATCCAGACATCAAGCGAGTGAATGGCGTTCACCCAATGAGCCGCGACCGAAAAAACCACGTCGTTTTCAATCGAAAAAGAAGGCGATGCTCACGGTTTTCATGGACTACAGAGGTGTTGTGCATCATGAATTCCTCCCAGAAGGTCAGACCGTCAACAAAGAATATTATTTGGGCGTTTTGAGACGTTTGCGTGAAGCAGTTCGCCAAAAAAGACCGGATTTGTGGGCAAACAACTCGTGGATTTTGCATCACGACAACGCGCCGTCGCACAATGCGATCATTATTCGTGAGTTTTTGGCCAAAAACTCCATGAATACCGTCCAACATCCACCGAATTCGCCTGATTTGGCTCCCTGCGACTTTTTCCTGTTCGGCCACCTGAAGAAACCGCTCCGCGGATCGCGTTACAGCAGCCGAGAAGAGGTCATCGAAAAATCGAAGATGGCCCTGATGGCCATACCGACGGTCGAGTATAAAAAGGCTTTTGAGGACTGGGTCAAGCGTTGGAATAAGTGCATTGCAGTCGATGGGGAGTACTTTGAAGGAGACAATATCGATTTTGATGAATAAACTTGTATTTTTCATTTTAAAAATAAAGTCCTAAAACTTTTTGATCAAGGAGTATTTCACATTTTTCAAAGTTTTTCGGCAAGTTCAACCAACATTTTTTGACTTTACGACCCTATTTGATTTTTTAAAGATTTCCCACTTTCTACATATAATGACAAAAAATTTTCGTTTTTGACAATATTTTTCGACATTTATCAAATTCTTCGTTATTTTTCGGATTTTTAAAATTTTTTTGACTTCTTTGCTTCATTCGATTTTTTTAATACTTTTCGACAGTCCTTAACACTTTTCGAAGTGTTCAACATATTTCGACTATCTCTACGGTTATCTCGATTATTATCTAAACTTTTCCACATTTTCCTCGAATTTTTCAATAGATTTGGGTGTTTATTTTGAAAATTTTTTCAATTGTTTTTATTTTTTTTTCTGTCTATATCTTAACTTGAGGTTTGAAAATAATTGTTCCCAAACTTTATCTTCCCAGCTCAAACCTATCAACGGTGCGGACAGAGTTTGTGTCCGATTTCGTTGAAATTTTACGAAAAAATCGACTTACTAAAACGTAGAAAAAATATAGCGTTTTAGGTATTTAAGTTGTATGGGAGGTACCACCCACTGTTGCCAAACCACGCCCATATTTTACCTGAAAATGCGAACAAAATACACCCAAAGGCGTTTTTTTTTTGCGGTCCCATAGGCCTATATCTACTATCGACTCGAAGATAATACTCCCAAAATTTCAGCTTGCTTTATCAAACCTGTGAACGGTGCAAATAGTTTGCTTCCTATTACAATTCATATGGAACGTAGAAAAAATCTGCCATTCGTTTTTCTGCTTTTTCGTTTTTCGTATACCGATACTTTTTGACTTATGTCTACGATTCGAAATTCTTTAACAATTTTCGATACGATTTTACGTATGTTGACTTTAATTCTCCCTTGGGCTTACTAGGGACACCTATGATGAATTCGTCTTCGGCTTTTTTTTTCAACTTAGCAGTGGCAGAATGTTTTAAAACCTATTTAGATACTTACTTACAGGTTTCTTTTTGATGTTACAATAACAAAAAAAAAATAAAATTGCCATGTACAAAAATTAATGAACCATGAAAAATGGGCACAAGTTTCCAGTTTACTAAGAAATCGATATCTCGGTCTTTTATAATAACCTATTTGCCTTGGCCCCGAATCCAAAAACCTTATTTATTTAGCAACCTGAAATGTGAGAATTTTAGTATATGAAATTTTGCAATAAAATTTTAGTATTTTTCGATACTAAAGTTTTTAATGAATTCACCTGTTTTTATAATAAATCACGTTCAGTGATTATATCTTTTTAAATTGATATTGATATTTTTATATGTAAAAAATTCCGATTGAATAGGAATTTTTATCCAAATTTCAATTAACTTAAATAACCGTTACTAACTTAACTAACGTTAATTAATGAACATGATGTTAGGGGTCTAAAAAGTTCGAAAATCGCGTTATGAATATGCGAACGACTTCATATGGTAAACTACGATAAAACTTTGTTTACCCAATGTGCAGCGCTACTTATCTATGGGTAACAATTTCAAGCATTTCATTTAAAACAGCCTTGCCGAATAAACACCAAAATCAACTTCATCAACACAATCCAATAATCTTCATTGTTTTCCAACTGACTTTTTAACATATTGAGAGTTACTTTTTTTATTTTTTGTGGTTTTTAATAAAATAAAAGAATTGAATTTTAACGCCACACTTCTAAGATATGTAGATAGCTAGATGCTCTGGTAAAGCTGAACAAATGTATGGGCACAGGCGCCGCTTTCAACACGCAGTTAGGCCAAAACAATGGTTGGATTTACTGCACAGCAAACAAAGGTTGCATGCAAAGAAGGTGCGTGCGAGTGCCTGAGCTGATACTGTTTTTTCTGCTATCATCGGTTTGGTCTTTGTATTTTGAAATCATTTTTTTTTAAAATATTAATGTATTTTAATTTCGAGGTTTGAAGTAAGCAAGCATGAAATTTAAGTTACTTTTTGATGCATAACAATGGAAAGTTACTATGGGTAACTAACTCTTCCTTATACTCAGACCTAATCGAATTCCAACAAATATACAACCGTATTATAAAAATAATTAAAAAATATTTAGTAGGAGTTGAAATTTTTATATGAAAAATATTTTTATCTTTATTGGCATGAGCAATTGCACAGCAATCTCCCTACAAAGAGATGTACCACGTTCAAATATCTGCAAAATACTCTGCTAAATTGTCAATGAATGAGAAATTCAATTTTTTATTTTGTTAACCAGGTGTCTTAATAAATTTTTGTTTACCAACTATGAATGTCAACTTAATCACGTCACATTCATTTGACAACCATTCAGATAGCGAAACAATGCGTCAGATTAAAAATTGAGGTAGCGCACAAAATAGCACTATGACATTAAGTGTTTGTTCACAGCTCTGACTTAAAAAAAAAAAAACTTTTATATCTATGACAAATAAAAATTAGACGTATAGTTTTCTGAGATTTTGTCGCGGTTTTTTGAACGCAAAACATGGAGTTTTGCAAAAATTAAAGTTGACAACAAAATGAAAAGAGGCTTGTCATTCTAAAGAAAACAATCAAAAGAAAAAATCATTCAAAGTACTGCAAGCGCAGCAGCCGTTTTGCCAGACGACCTTAAACATTATTGTTTTTTCTTATAAATGGTTGTTTTTTTTTCGATTTTTTGGAGCTCAATGATTTTTTTTTAAATCATTTATGTCCAACAATCTATGCTAAAATGGCTGTCGGCTTGTGGTTATGATACCCTACATCCTATTATATAGTTTATAGTAAACATTAGTTTGCAACAACACATTTACGAAGTGACCGCTTTACCACTGGTTGACGCTTTAAAACTATGGACGGCACAACTTGGCTGTTTTGCGTGAAAAGTTTTCGGATCGCATTATTTCACGTTTTGGTGGAGTCAACTGGCCGCGACATAGAGCCGTTGAACTATTTTTGTGGTTGAGCTACGCTAAGGGTTGTGCACTGAACAATCTGAAACGATATCGTCCGAATTGTTAAAAACAAAATGTTATCAAAAATTTCCATGAAAGAATCGACTCTTGCGAAATATCCAGATCTGGTCATTTGATTGATATTTATGACTATAGCACCATCGACTCTCTCATATTGAATTTTGACTAGGAAAATGTTATTCGGCCTATCGCGGCTGCACTTTTTCCGTAATAATAAAGAATTCAATCCACATTGATGGTGTAATGAAAAATAATTTTGAAACCACCGCGGATTTTCTGGAAAGTCTTTGATATTTCGGACCTATCTTTCTTAACTCTTGAAAAAAACTCTGTTTTTAAACCACATTTTCTGAAAATCCTAGATGATGAATACAATTTTTGAGTTAAAGAATGATTAGACGTTGTCCTGCCCTCACCGGTAGGTGGTGCGATGTGTGATTGAGTTTTTTCTTATAAGAGAGGTGTGACACCGCTCACTTTTTCTTTGACACTTAATTTTGCCCAAACCTTTTATATACGTACCAAGTCTCATTCAACTGCCTCAAATAGTTGCTCAGATATGATGAAGTCAAATTTTCTATTATATATGGGCACGTTTTCTAAGCCAAGCTATGCTAAGCACCTCCCACAAACCATAAGAAACATATGTATTAAATCTTTCTGTGATTCATTGAGATTTTCATACATATATGATTAGCTTTCTGGATGTTATCAATCAGAATAAAATTTGAGTTCCAGCTGATGTAGGGTATATTGTAATGGTATATAGCCAAATTCACTCAAAATTTTGATTTTTTTTTCTTTCACTTATTTTGGCGTTTGCTTCTACTTAATGGCAAAAGTGGCGCCAACATTATATGTCTGATTTCTTAACTTTTTCAATTTGTAGTATACTATAACTTTATGTTTTTGTTGTTGTTTACATACGCACACTTTACTTCTTTGGTCATCTTTTGCAAGACAATGAATGGCACTTCAGATGCTCAAATTGAGTGACCATCGCTTAGATTTTCTGTCTATCACAAGTGAAGTCAATTATTGATCCATCAAATTTAAAGCCGCGTGATGTCAGTTGGCAAGAAATGGAGAATAAGAAAAGAAAAATCAGCAGGAATAACAATTTCTATTGTGCCAAGAAAAAAGCCTTAATTTCTAATCCAACTTTTGTCTGAATTTTCGAGTTGAAATATTTCACTGCTTTTGCAACATTTTCAGTGTCTTTTGCACTGAACTTTTGTATTTCTTAAGGCAATTATTTTCTTTTGAAATTTAAAACGTTTTCTTTTTAGTTATTTTTATTAAAAGTCTCTAATTTGTGTGTTATTATGAATTTAACTTTGACAAATTTTTGTGAAAACCTTTGTTGCAGTCGGTGTAACAATGTTTTCCTTAAAAAGATAAAAAAAAATAATTATGGCAAAGTATTGTTATCTAAATAGCTTTAACTTTCACTAAAGTAAGGTTTTACATTTAATCTTGTCGCTAAATTATAATTTAATAATATTAAGGTCAAACTTTTACAATTTTCTTTCCTTAGTTTTGAGCTTCCTCAAATTGAACATGTGGTCCTTTTTATATGCCAGAATTCAAAAACGATTTATAGCAAACTTTCAAAAGTTTGGTTAGATTTTTTTTAGATTTGATATCACTGTACATTAGACATGTTCAAATAAATGGCATGTTCTAGAATACTTTGAGAACACTCTATTTTCTAAAATCTATTCATATTCGAGTATATCCTCATTAAAAAAATATGATTTTGAGGAACATCGGTTGTTCCCGATTTTACAGTCAACATATAATATCTTCCGCGACATAGATTTTATTGGATTAATCGTACACTTGGTAACAAATACTAATTCATAACGCGTAATCCATTATGTGGTTCGGAAAGTGAGCTCCATCATTCGGCAGCTGTCAAAAGTAAATATCATCCAAGGTCGCATTCGCTTAGCTTAGCTTAGTCATTTAGCATACATAATGAATAGTTAAGTTACCGAACAATGAGTTAAAATGGCGATACTGCCGTAGCTACGTTTCGCATTTTAAGTGGATACTATGGTCGTCCACTTGCAAAACAGAACTGGATGTATTCAGGCCTGTGTGACATCAAAACGAACGCTCCGTTGTAAATATCGATGATGTGTTAGTGAAAGTGTGTCAAATGACGAAAACTATTCGACTCCACGGCGTGATATGATATAAAAATTTAATCGAATTCAAAATTTAAAATGTGTTTCTTTTTTTAATTTAATTTCCACAGCACATACTGGATCATCCTACATATATATGTATGATTGCATAAGATCAATCATATATAGTTAACATTACCAAATCATATATTGAATTATTTCTTTGCAGCTAACATTCACTTCTTAATAATTATCAAATCGTGTAATTGGTGAAAGAAATGTTGTCTTGTCGCAAACTTATACATAGTACATGGATAAATATCGATTTAGGTATAAGCTAAAATCGATAATTATATAATAAATATTGAATCATAAGCAAGTCGGTACTTTTCAATATCGTTGCATTCTTTTATTACATGTCGCTGAAATGAGTTTCGTGCATTTGTATGAAGTGCTGTCCAGCCAAAACGCATTCCTTAACGCATGCGATGAAATTGAGATCATTATTACATTTAATTTTGTTTTTTTTTGGTTTGAATTTGATTTGAGTCGTCTGATACCGTCTGAAAGTATTTACGTTGTGTTTAAAAGGGGGTACACACTAGCGATCATGTTCGTCAGTCAAAAATTTATCAGTTGTGAATGATTGTTCGCAGCGGTCAAACTATCATTCATGTTTGAATCTCAAACCGTCATTCAACCTGTAAAATTTGACTGATAAACATGAAAAATAAAAAAATTGGGAGCGCGATATTAATTATCGCGCAAGATTACCAAAATAATACCCGTAATTAAAGGAGTAAATGGGCAAAGCAAATGGTTGCCACTCGGAAAAAATATTCCCATTATTCGTATTTTTGCAGGAATTTGCACGAGTCAAACCACCACACTTTTGGTTGATAAATATTATTAAAACCGGCACCAGAAGACTCCTATCGTTTCTTTTTTTTTAATTATCGTCTGTAGGACGACCGAATTGTGTTAATTTTTTTTAACGTCCTCAAAAGTACAATTTTTTTTATATTTTCTCATAATTTTTAGTAATTCTTCATATGAATTATTTTTAATTTCACGTATCATGTACTCTGGGCTTGTTATGTCCCAGAAGCAACGTTGAATTTCATAACAACAAATAAATTCTTTCAAAAAATCACTTTCATCATCCATGTTGCCGATTCAATGATTCAGCTTGAATGACGCTTTTCGGTACACACTAGCAGTCAAAAACAAATATGACCGCTGACTGTCACTCAACCACAAAAATTTTTGTGGTTGACTGTTGACTGACGAAAAAGGGTGGCCACACACGCAAGCAACAGAAATTTGAGCAAAACTGACGAACATGATCGCTAGTGTGTACCGCCTTTAAGTTGAACATGTTGAGAGTTGTATAATATTCATATTAACATAAAGTCAAGTAGGAATTTGATACATGTATGACAACTAAGTCTTCTCAAGCTTCTCAAACATACATTACGTTTGGCACAATGAACAACTCTTCAAATTCTATTTAAGGGCATTAATATACCGAGATATACATTGGTCATAGACATTAATATATCTAGCGAAATTTATTTATACAAGCCATTATATATTTTAAAATTCTATCAACCATACATTTATTTGAAAGAAACATACACTTTTTTCTCAGTACACCGAACTATTGATTTTACTACAAACAACTTTGATGATTTTTGGCTTTTGTCTGCTATAAAGTATAAGTTTTATTAAATTTGAGAATTAATCACTATGCCAGACTTTTTAGCTCAAGTTTCAATGCTCTTTACAGCACATTGTTCGCATATGATAAGACCATTATTTTACTTCGAAATTAATAAGTCCGACAGTTGAAATGTGTACAGATCTCATTAAGGTGTACACTGACCAATTTGAATGCATCCAACTCTGCTGCTAGCAAAAAGCAGGAAAACGCTTAAAAATCACTTCAGAGCAATGAAGATTGATGTGTTCTCAACATGAATCCCTCGAAATCATGTCTGTTCCCATCGTAAAGTAATCATTCATATATCTCGAAGAAACTATATAGTCAGCGAAATGTTTATTATATTTGTAGTTGATAAAAAAGGAACGCTAAATAAAGTCTCTTTGACCATTCTGTCCTCAGAAGCGAAAAGGGCGTATCTCAAAAGAATTCATATTCATGATTCTAATGACATCGGTTAGCTTAAGAAATCACGCGTCTAATAAACTATTCTAAATGCCGGTATCTTAATTCAAATTTTAAGGTATTTCCAATTTTACAGGTATTTCAACGAATTGACATAAACAAAACATCAATTATCTCGAAGCGCATTTTTTGAGATACGCACTTTTCGCTTCTGAAGGCGCTAGAGTATTATATCAGTCTGAAATTTGTGTATCCTTTACTATAATACTTTTTTGAAAATTCAGTTTTGAATAAGTCAATAACGAACTGCATCTCTTTGCGATAGCAATGAAGTTTGAAAACTCAACTCTTAATGGGTGCTCAACTCATGTTCCCCCTTGGTTAGCAATAAATTTTCTATAATCTTTATTTCTTGTTCGATCTGGATCTAATTGGGGCGTCAACTTCATTCACCGCCCCAATTTGGATGGAATTTTCTTAAAGATGTAAAGGTCAAATTTTACACAAAGAGTTTATTAACGAACATATTTGTAAGCATACTTTCAATGTTAAGTAATATTTCAAAAGTCCCATTGCTAATAAAAAATTAGTTTCACTTTGAAATCATAACTTTTTTTATTCTTTTCTACTTTATACTATATGGCATCGGCAAAGATTTTTGTTTATTTCTGCAACACTTTAAATCAAATTCGATTGCCTTACACAATCCACAGTAAATTTTTGCAGCAAAGGAAGGTTACTCTCTTTGAAAGGCCACTAAAATTTTATAACCCCAATAAATAAACGCTAGACTGCTTTACGACTAAATCTCGACTCCCGTAAGACACATGCTGTCGCCAAATAAATCGTTAAATGAAGTCTTAAAATTGTGCTTAATTCATTTATGATCGATATCATGTTCATCAAAAGAAGTTTCGTACTCGTACCAACTAAATGATCGCGCCGCGCCTGCCACTCCCACAATGATTTTTATTTACATAATTTTTATCAGCAAAAAACGGGCAAAAACAACGCAAAATAATAACAAAAATAGTGCAATGATGAAAAATTATGACTGCGATAAACTGTAAAATTTGATTGACTTTATATTGACGCGGATCGCTTTGATCACTGATCGAATTCTGTGCTCCATGGCAGCAGCAACAGCAGCAGCTGCATGATGATATAATTTAAACAATTCTTCAGCAGAACTTCACAGAAGTTGCAAATTGCAAATAACAATTATTATTTTTATTTCTTGTTGCTTTCTTTGCGAAAAGAAAACAACGAAAAAAAAAATGAATTTTTGCAATGAATTTTTCGCTTGGGGAGAGAATCAACGCTCGTGCTGCCATGTTTGTTGTTTTAGACGCGTTCTAACGCCACCAGATGACGCTGTAATGCGATCAATCGTTTTATAGCATACCAGATTGTGATGGCGTTATCTTCGATGATAATGATCGTGATTATGATTTTAACGATGACAGCCAGCAGCTGATGTTGAGTGAAATGTTGCTGTTGACGACGACGACGACGACACCATCGGCATCGTTTGAAATCACCTAATAATTTTTGAAATTTGTAACAAATGCATTCAATATCTTAGGGACTTATTTGTTTTTGTTGATGTTCAACCAACAGAGATATTGTCTTAACTTGATTCTTCTTACATCTTTCTATTTCTTTGGCTGTTTCTCCAAACATACATTGCTGTAGCAATAGCATTTTCCATAAAAAGTTATTTATTTTATTAAGTTATTTGTTTATTTGATAGCAACTAGTTGCCTGCACTGCGGATCTTTTGAGATCGGAGCTTATTTGACAGTATTACATTTCTAGCGGCATGAGGCATAATCACAATAGAAATAGGCATATAGGAATTTATGGTAGTTTTGAATTTGTGAGTTGGATAGTTCAAATGAATTACATTGCTGAAATGATAAGATCAATAAGCTTTTGGTCAATAAACCTATATTATATTAAAGTAATCCTATCTATTTAATGTCATGCCACCGGTGTTTTGCTGCTGTTTAATTTTAATACTATATACATGTATTACATAAAAAATTGTAAATGAAAAGGTAACAATTTAAAAACATTTCCAACATTTTTTAGATAGACTTACGTCAAAATTTATAAAACTTTCTATGAGAAAATTAAATTTTGTTCAAAAAATCCAAAATATCTGGAAAAAATCAGTGAGAATTTGAAATCTTTTTTGTTCAGTATATAAAAATTTTTAATGGATATTGATTTGGTTTGGATTGTATTTCATACTAGCACATAATATGTATGTTCGTTGGCCAAAAATTTGCAAAAATAAAGCTAGATTCAGACATTTTTTCCAAATATGTTTTATAGTTTTTTTTTTTTTTGTGAAGCTTAACAAAAAAGCTATTGTTTTGTGCAGAATCTTAAGTGTTCAAAACTAAACAAAGTTTTAGGTATATAATATGAGTCCAATCGACCGCTGCAACAGAGCCAGCACTTTGGAAAAGCCCCATTATTAATGTTTTGCAGGCCACGCAGTTATGCTGAATATCTAGCTGTGTAGCTAAAAAAAAATATTCTTTCGTAGATCTTGTGTATGAGAATTTTGTTGAAAACCTTCCAATGTTCATATTGCATTGCAATTAACAGAATATAATTAAAATAAAAATTTTGCAATTAACATACATGTCAAGATAAAAATCAGCATAGAATTTCCTTCGAGAAAAACTTTCACTTGCATAATTTAGTAAGCGATGTCCACGATAATTTTTGAGAAATCGAACGTTTGTGGTATATGTACTCGAAAGCGCATACATTAAAACAGTGTGGGTCAAACTCTGCGAATGTTTGCAGCATCATTGCACTTGTAAATTTTGTGTGTCAAACCAAAAAAAAAAAAACTCTTCCTCGCGTCATAAAACACAACACATGTGGTAACTGCTGCTTCCAAGCCTAAAGTGAATAATGCATTTCATGGAGTACTTAGTGTGTACTCTTAAATTCATACATACCTTGCTACCAAATTAAGTGCCAAACTTCTGACGAAAGTTCAAGGAAACTAAAAACGTTTGATTGTTAATACAAAAAGGAAAATGTTACCTTTGGCTCTATATGCTAGAGGTCTGCATGAGTCTACTCGAACATGTAAAACATTTTATTTGCGATTTATTTGCAACTGCAACACTCACCCCCCCTTGCTTGGTGTTTCGATTTGATTTGTGGTTTTCGTGCACAAAAACTCGATTGACTTGCAACGTGGCGAGTCGCTTGATTGTAGTTTCGAGTGCACTCATGCAGACCTCTACTTTATTATAGCATATACCTCCAATCAAAAATAAAAACTTTTTTTTTTTTCATAAATTCAATGTATTTTATTTAATTTATATATTCTTGTTTTCTCTTTAATTTGCAATATTTTGCCTAATAATATTTGTGTTATATTTAACATACAAAGCTAATTCAATATTCGAAATACATTTAAGAATTTATATTTAATACTTAAGATATTAAGATTTTAATTCATCACAAATTGTTTATTAGCTACACTTATATTAAATTATTATTTATACTATATAGTAACAAGTGCATGAGTGATAAAATTGTTTGTTTTCTAATGAAATAAAAATATATGTCAATAAATATTAAAAAAAACATTAATTAAATAAATGTTTTTATAGTTATTTTAAAATTCGTATACTTAACAATAATTACAAAACTAAATTGAAAAAAATTGCTTAAATTATTGCGTACAGTTATGAGAACAATAAACACGTTAAAGGAAATAAATTACTAAAAATATCCCTATGTTACTTTGGATATATCTGGCCATTTTTGACGAAAATCTTCTTTAAAATACTCTTTAGCAAAAGAAAAAATAAATTTACTGACTGCTTAAAGTCAACTGATTCGTAAATGATCTCCAATGTCCTATAAAATATTTGTGAGCTATTTGAGTTTTATTATGTCAAAAACCTCAATTTGCACAACTTTGCGCATATGTTTTCGAACAACGATATTTTCCGAATATTTTTGAACCCTGTTATCTATTTTTGTTGTTCAGTGTTATGGAGTATTGAAAAAAAAACCTATTTAGTAACATTTTAAAGCAATTTGCGTTATATACTTTATGATAATGAGGGTTCGGACTCTGCGGGCCCTCTAATGTATAGGAAAATGTTTTGAATTTTCATAAGGAAACCTTAATAGTATCAGCAATACTAGAAATACCAGAAAATGTGCTGTCTTTAGTATAATATTTTTTCCAAAACACTTTGGGCAACAATATCTTCATAGCAATTTTGGTTCAATGCTCAAGTGAAAATTAAAAATTTTTTTTGAATATGAGAACTTTGATATATGTTTGTCTATAAAACATATCCTAAATTGTGTGAAAAATCTGACTTAACAAATTGGAGTATTTTGAATATGGGTAAAATTTAAATATTTCTTCGGAGACTTTTCGCAAGTAGGCTTAACTGATCAAAAAAGTTACATACTTTGCTTTTTTTTGTCGATAATACTTTGCTAAATTTTCAATTTAAGTCCACAGTCCACAATATCAAAGAAAAAGTTGGAAAATCATTCTTATAACAGTTTGTGATTTTTAAAAATGTTTTTGTTGTATTTTGGAACTCTAATCGATCTTATGCCCAGGGGAACTCAGGCCTCTATATTACATACTTTTCACACCACAAGTCACTAAAGTTTGGCTATCAAAGTACGTTGAGTTTTTTTGGATAGCACTTCTATGCTGAATCGCTAAGTACACTATAGAATTATAAATAAAATCCAGCTCGGAACAACAGTAAACCACTAATTCAATTGAATTGATCCATGATTACTCTGTGGATTATTATGTTTTTTTTTTCAAAAGTTTTGATGCAATAACGCTTTATTATTGATCAAGAATTGTCAAGTCAAGCAACCTTATGATTGAATCAACTAAAATGCATTGTCGAACTAACAAGCACGTTTGTAGTTGGTTCAACGGTTACTTTGTAGTTGAAAGTAATTGGCTTTTGTTTTTACTATCTGTTCTTTGTTCAATTTGAGTTGTTGCAATTTCGTTTGTTGCAATTTTTCCGAATTGAAAACTTCACAGGCATTTGACAAGTCAAGAAAAATAAAATTATTCATGGCTCGTAGGCATATGATATTTTTGAAGCATCTTTATTATTTTTTTTTTTTTGATTATTGGTAATTATGAGATTATGTACTTAAAGGTACCATAATTATCCGAGCAAAATTCAAATAAAGTCAAAACTGCAATGGTGCGCAGTTTATTAATGGCTTAATGGACTACGATTTTTAGTTGACGCAAAACGAACCATGCTTTGTTGTTGAAATAACTAATAAATATCTCCACGTGCAATAGAGTTGTATTTAAGATATTATTTTGACTTTTGGGATCTTACAATATGGAATCTGTATTAAAAATTGTAGTGTAGTTTTGCAGATCTCATCAGCATACATTGCCAACTATGTCGAGGCATTACCGACTTACATACATAGAACATTTAACCAGTTTCTAAGAAATTTAAGTTTGCTTTTTTTTGTGACCCTAGTGTTTGCAAATTTAGTATTAGATATTTTCAAATAAAGCCAGTTTTTTAATCTATTGTTTTTTTTTTTATACTGATTCTGATCGCACTAACCAGATAAGTTCAGTAAGTGCCAATAAACCTTAGATTTCATCAGATTGAGGCAACTACAATATTTGGTTGACAGGTCCATGACTACTGGACTATCGAGTTAATTCATTATTTTTCGGGAAAATCAACCTGGGCCTGAAGACATATATCGAACTTACGAAGTGAAGTAACTCGAAAAGATGGAAATCAGACTTAGCTATTTGTCCGTGCAGCCAGTAATTTGTTAGACAATATTCACATACAAAATTTAATGAACAAAAACAATGAATCTGATCTTAACTTTAGAATTGCTCTAGCGCATCATGGTTTCAAGATATATTAGCCTCATATTAGCCTCTTACTGAGCTCAATATAAGAGGTTTTATTTTCAAGCTTCTTTGGCTTAAAATTTTTAAAGTTAAACTCTAAAGTTAATTTTCTTTTTTGTCGCAAATATCAAATATTATTTTTATACTTCATTTTCAACCTGAAGAAGGCTATAAGATGTTATTTGTGAATGAATTGTTTTATATACTTTTCTCAAGTTGAGTCCTTGGTGATTTTAGTCATGAATAGACAAGAAGAAATATTGAAGCTTTTTAAAATGGACGTTCAAATAAAAGCTCATTTCGAAAACTTTTTGATGTTTTTGGTCAACATAATTGACATACCAAGCTAACAATTCATAATTTATTGAAAAGTTCCAAGAAAGTTTGATTAATTAATTTTAGAGCTATAGATCGAGCTTCTAAGGCAAATTAGTGAAATAAAGGATTAATTACAGAGAAATTTAATTAAGAATTTCGACAAGCGGTCATTTGATGGATATTATATTTTGCACTTTATTGCCATGAAGCAAATACTACATATAATTCAATGAAGAACTCAGAAAGTTTTCTCTTTTTTTAACAGCTGAAAGTTTTATTGATACACCTTTTATATGTCAATTTGAGAAGTTGTGAAGCTATTCATAAATTTTGAAACATGCATTTTGAGGCATACAAAACAAATGCCAGAAAAAGAACATCTAATAAATTTATTGTTAGTGTGAATTAACTTCAAAAATGCCACAAAATAGCATTTTTTTGCACTTGGATGTAAGGGGTATCTCTAACTCCTGACGTGATGGAATTTTTTATATTACTCTTATTCCAAGAAAGTATCTATCTAAGTTTCAATAGAATATCGACCGAGATTATGAAGCGAAAAATTTTGTTCCCGGAAATATTTTTTTTACCTTTGATCTTGAAAATTTTGAAAAAATTTGGCGCACGATCTTTAACATAGTTATCATTTTCCACAACCTCCCTGATTTCCGTGTGGTCAGATTTGTTTATAGTTATCGGTAATTATAATTATTGTGCTGAGAATCCCATGCCGCTTGTCTTTACTTTCAAGAATCTTTTTATGCCATAAAATAAATTTGGTAAATGTAACCAAAGTTTTACCAAATCTCAGGTTAAAATTTTCTAACCTGGTGGCTCATGTTGTTGAGTCTAACTAACCTGGGAATCAGGTTAACCAAAAAAATTTTCTCAAAAAACGAAACCAACATTTTTTTTTTTTGTTTTTTATCGTATTCCCCTTTCCCCCCTTATTACTGTGCTTATTAATTGGAACTTATTTTATTTATGTTGCTTTTTAAAAACTTCAAAGAGAATTCAAATTTTTATTTGTCACCAATGAGATTTGAGCCTAGGTCTCCTACGTTATGTCACTGTTCAGAGGCGCGCACATCTTAACCAACTGAACTACTCTTATTAATATATTACGTGAAACTAAAAACAAATAACTACTGCGCATGTCACAACACAGAATGCCTAGGCTCGAACCCCACTGGATGCAAGAAAGAAATGTTTTTTTTAATTAAACATAATTTTCAGGTTAATGTGTTACCTGACGCAGGTTAGACATTTTCTTCTGAGTATATTTACTTTAATTTTTGAAGTTTCCTGTCTAATTTGTACCTTTGCCATGGCTTATAAAAGCATTATTAAAATCTAATGTGCAGTCCTAAGGATTTCGAGATGCTGAAATCGAATCTGTAGCCAGAATTTTTCATACTCTTAGTTCCGAAAATATAATTTTTGCTTATGACCAGTGAATCTTTAAAACATAAACAAATTAAATGAAAGTAATCATTTCTTATAGATTTTCCAATGTAAAGGCCATAGGATTTTCCTATTACGTCTGGATTTTGAGATATTTAACCCATAACCATAGGCAGTTTTTCTTTTTATCAATTTTGTAATAAGCATTGAGAAATCCATAAGAAGTGATAACCCGTTCTTTTTTAATTTGTTCGATATATTTTAATAATTGTGCATAATTCCAAAACGGGTAGATATAATCGCTTACAGCCTTCTGCAATATTGTTAGTCTTGGCAGTATTTAAGTCATGGATCTTTGAAGTAATCTTTAATCTTTAAATGTCAAAGTGCAATTCGGAGGCCTTTGACTTTTTTGTTAGAATCATGGATGCTCAAAACTGTAAGAAATTAATTTTAATTTAGAATTTAGTTTAATTTTATACTAGACTAGATAACTAGAAATCAAAAAATTCCTTTACATTGGTCATCATAGCCCTGGCATGGCTTTCGCGTGCAAAAGTAAATTAAAAATCGCTGAAATAGCATTGAAATGGGCTATTTATATAAATGTTAAAATATGAAATGAAAATAGCTAAAACTGTAACTCATGCCGTCGAAAAATAAAATTGATATTTCAATCGACTTTTTGTTCAATATCTATAAACATTGATTCAATGAATGAGTTTTTGAAGTTACGGAATGTGGGATCTACTGTACTTTCTCTGTCCCATCAATAAAATATAAATAAAAATTGTCCAAATTTGTTTTTGAGCGGGACATTAATTTACAAAATATCAAGCAAATCCAAGGCGACCCACACTGTGCAATTTACGTATTTTTTTAGACAAAATTATCCATGGTCGTGAATTCATCCCGGCCCATTATCTCCAAATTGGAAAAGTGACATCAAAAGTATATGTAATTCCCTACATTTAAGGCCAAAGCATATCAAAATCGGTTAAGAATTCAGGGTCGAAGGTAGTTTTGTCTAAGACAACACATAATTACACACTGTGCGCGTACCGTTTTTGCCTTTGAAGTGAACTAGGCAATATCTCGAGACGTTACACAAAAGAGATATGCAATTGGTCGCGCTGGTGAGTAGAGTAGAGCTTTGTGTGAAATTCCAATCACTTTGATTTTCTACTAATTTCTTAAAATTTTAGTAAAATTTATAGTGATAACTTTGAAATTTATTTGAAATAGCTATCCTAATTTTGATATGCTAGAGCAATTTGAAGTTCGGAATGTGTCGGAAGTATGTAAGAAGTAATATAGAGCATTACCGTTACGTTACGCACCTTAAATGACTTTTGATATTTCCAAAGCATTGAATTCGAAAACAAATTAAATAGAAATTCGGATTAAATTTTAAATTTTTGGTTCACCCTGTATACATATGCTTTTATTTTATATAGAGCAATTTAACATTTATTTGACTCAAACATATAATGTGTCAATCAATACTTTCCACTATTTGTTCCAAAATCAAAATTTGGGACTGATACTTTCGCCGAATTTGCATTTCAGCCCTAAACACAAAACTTTCATGTGAAAACGAATAAAAGTATCGCGTACTATCTGGTGGTTTCTTTCTAAAGTACATGCAGCATATCATCGCCAATGTACTACAAAATTGGGTTGTGCCAAGCTAACAAAATTAGTAAAATTATTTCAAGAGATAGTTGGAAATTTAAATTTTATAGCAGCAAATTTAAAAAAAAACATTGAAAAGTGTTTATAATGTAGCAATTAAAAAAAAGAATGTAGCTGATGGCCCACCCTTTATATATTGACTAAAACGGAATTGCCAGATTACAGGGATTAAAAGCTTAAGGTTTGAAATTTTCGATTGATCACTTGAAATTATCGTTTTCGGACAATTCCTAACATCTATCTTAAATGTTCAACATAATCTGCGGCCATTTTCGTTACCAGCTGGTAAAGTGCATAAGGGTTTTTTAAGGATATTTCTTTCTATGTTACATATACTTATGTACGTATTTACAGTTTTTCTTAAAATCAGATCATATGAGCTATGTGAAGTTATACCTATTATAATTAACAACATATTAAATAGTCGACATTACGAGGACATATCGCTCACTTACTTCAAGACTGGCATAACTCAAAAAACTTGATTTTTGAGTTAATGATGCAGAAATATCCGCCTTTTCATTTTTTATATTGTGTGAAAAAATCAAAAAAGTATCTTATAAACTTGCCTTTTGAGAAGAGTTCATGTAAACATACTTTTCTTTATTTTCATATAAAAATTAAGTTATTGAAAACTTTAAATGCGTTTTTCTCCCACTTTATGTTTTTTGAGTTATGCCAGTCTTGAAGTAAGTGAGCGATATATCCTCTAATATGTATACTTTAGTGCATATTTACATTATTTACAAGAAATTCATTACCAGCAAACACGTTTTGATACCGAATTCTTAAACGCCATATTTTATACCATAATCCTGGTAGTGATGCCCCACATGTGATCTGTAGTGACTCAGATTGCTCAGGTTACTCAAATTGCCCAGATGATTCCCACTTAAGTGATGATGATGGTGATGATGACTACTTATCACAGCGGCAGCTGCTGCAGCCGATGCAGCAGCAACTGATGCAGACACCGGTGGACTGGCCGATTGTATACTTCCCGTCGGACTACCAGTGTCCATTTGACAGACTTGACTTTGCTCAAAGATCATATCACGAAAACCCAACGTTGTATGTCCGGGCACACCAACTATTGACGGGCTACTTGTTACGACAGATGAATTGTTGTTGTTGTTGTTATTATTATTATTGTGAACGCTGGAGTTGTTGTTATTATTATTGCCGCCGCTACCATGGGTTGGTGTACCACCAAGTGTGCCCCCATTTCCAATAGGTTCTGATGGCGGTGTTTCCGGCGTATACCAACCGCCATGTGCCGGTCCATGCGGCGTAGCGATTGTCGTCGGTGAAGTACCCGATGAATTGCCTGAAGTGCCATTCCCACCGGTGCTACCCAACGAAACACCAATATGACTGCCACCGCCACTACCAGGTGTCAGTGTGGGATGTGTGGCGTGCGAATGTGGTACATGAACAGCTGCGACTGCAGCGTGATGATGGTGATGATGTCGCAGCTGTTGAGCGTGATGCGCGGCGGCAGCATGATGAACATGCACATGTGAGCTGGCTGATAGATTGTCATCATTCAAATGGTATGGATAGGCGCTATGATGCAATCGCGGATTATAGACATTCATGAGGGAGTCCACCGTGAAACCGGCATGTTCAACAGAACCGCTCATCATTTGCTGCGCGAGACTGTCGTGACATGAATTCAACATGGCAGAGCTGAGGCCGGCGGCGTGCGCTGCATCTTTGCCACTGAGGCAACCCAGTTCCATGAGGGGCTCTTTTTTGAAATGAGCATGTGCCATATGTTTTGGATCGAGCATACCGTTGGTCATCAGCTTCAATGGTTTAATATCGGCCAATTTCTCGTTCATCATAGCCTGACGTTTCATAGCCTCTTCTTTCTCGCGCAATACATCCTTTTTCTTGAAACGACGACGTCGACGCAAAAACGAACCATTATCGAACATGTTATACGAATCGGGATCGAGGGTCCAGTAAGAACCTTTGCCAGGTTTCTTGTCATCACGTGCGACCTTTACAAAGCATTCGTTTAAGCTGAGATTGTGACGTATGGAGTTTTGCCAACCCTGTTTGTTGTCACGATAGTAGGGGAATCGCTCCATGATGTACTGATAGATGCCATTTAGGGTGACCTTTTTATCGGATGCGTTTTGTATTGCCATGGCTATAAGCGCAATGTAGGAGTAGGGCGGTTTTACAATTTCCTTATTCTGATGCGGCGCACCCAGACTGTAAGCACTAGCAGGATAGGAGTAACGAGAATACTGATCGTAGGCATAATGTGCGGCAGCAGCAGCGCTAGCGGTGGTCATAGCGCCGGCTGTAGCGGCCGTTGGGTAGCCGGCGGCAGTTTGCGCGTAATGACGCGAAAATGAATTCTGATCGGTAAATAGGGTATGCATGATCACCAATGTTGATGGAGAGATCAAGCCGTTGAGATCGAGTTTAGCAGTTGATATTTAGTTTGGTTGTTGTTTCAAAATTCCAGCGTCTGGTGAGGAAAATTTCAAGGCTTTACACGTAGAATCTTTCGAAGATTTCCGGATAACAATGGTTAAAAATGTTTGCTTTCAAGACGCGTTAGTGAGCATTATTGTTTCGATTGTGTAGATTTTTGAAAACATGCATAGTTTGAATTCACTGGCGAAGATGTTTTGTGTAAGCTTAGAGAGTATTGGAATTTCTTTTATGTCTGCGTCGAAAATCGAATCTCGACAAAAAAATTTCACGAAATTGGTTTCATTTTTTCCCAGATTACAAAACCGTACTCGCGTAAGCTTTTCGGAATTTTATATGCACTTGTATGTTATGTTTTGCGAAATTTTTGTTTTTGACTTAAGGCCCGCTTTGCTTTGTTCTCGCCGAAAATATTTGCTTGGTTTCACTTTATCTCAAATATTTTTCTTCGAGTGCTAAACTGTTCCGACACAATATCCAACCACGGCTCATGCGACTACGGATATTTGCTTTTTTAAAAATAAGAAAACAAGCAAATCTTTTTTTTTTTCTATTTTATTTGTTTTGTTTTTGCTTTTTTTTATTATTTTTATTTCTGTTATTTCATCCACTTAACGGTTCTTTTGGATTTAGCTTCTGCACTTCTCGAGCTGTCCGATCCGTTCGGGATAGTAACACGTCAGATACTGAATCTGTAACTGAAATAACATTCACCTCGAGACACCACAACACAACGACGACAGCGACAACGACGACGACGACGGATACATGAAAATCTCGTCATCAGCATTTGCTCGTGCACTCGTACGGTTGTATCTGCACCCGCACTTTGTGTATCCAGCCGTATCTGTGTATCTATGTGCGTGCCAAGTGTGCGACGGCATCGGCGCTTGTGTGTGCGTGTGTTGATAGCTCGGATTGCGCTCATTTTTGTTGTTATTTTCATAGAGTAGAGTGGTTGATTTTCCCATCTGTATGCGGTATGTTTATGCACGAGCCAGTCAAACCCATAGACTCACCCAGTAGTCAGAAAGTGAAGACCTACAGCGTTAAATGTGCGTGCATAACTCTGTATGTGTCAGTGTATGTATGTATCAGTGTGTCGAATAGCTGCATGTTGTTGTTGATGTTGCTCTTTCTCTCTAAGTTGCTCTGCTTTTCGTTTGGCAGCAGCATATGTGTGAGTAGTGGATTTTGGTTTTTTTTTTTGTAATCACTGCAGCTGTGTGTGTGTGGCCGCCATTCATGATTTTTGTAACTTTGAATGGAATGAGGTGCACAATAGCAATTCCCGCCTTTCTGCTAACGAGCTTCGCATTAGCTAAGGTAAATTGAATGCACACACAAGCGCACAAATACACTGGCACTGACTAGCTGCTCCCAGGTAAAAGTTGATTGTTGAAACTACTTAAGCAGGCATAACAACAACAATAAAGTTATATCAAATATTTCGTTTATTAAATCCCATTTCTTACGCTTTTCATCTTCTGTTTTTGTTTTTTTTCTTATTTTGTTTAGCTTTAACACCAACGAGACTCTTTGGGCAGCGCTATTAATTGCCGCTCCCCGACATCATCATTTAGCGATTAAAATTTCGACGCAACTTAAGTGACCGTTAAGAACTCTAAGTACAGCGAGAATTTTAGGTTGTAGAAAGTCTTTAATAAAAATTGTCTTAATTTTTAACGCGAATTCATTCTCCTTTCAAGCTTTCTATTGTTATTGGTAAGCAGTTTTGCCATTGCTGTCGATTGCTCACTCCGCTACACTGTTCATTGAAGTTTGATGCGAAAGTTGAAATGAGACTTATAGCGGCAGATAATTTTACAGGCAAGGACACCTGATGAAACCGTTTGTTTGTCCTGAAGCTTCTCCCACAGAACAGCATAGTTTCTGGCTTCTGAACTCGATGGTATCTTAGTCCAACAGCATAGATAGTGTAAATTTTTCAAACTGGTGAGTTTCCATCATGTTGAAAGATTGCTAATATCCAGTCCAGTTCCAAAAAAGATCCGAAGTCGCTAATCTTACTAATTATAATATGCACCGCGCTCTCCCACCAAGGTTATGTTACAAAGTTAAAAGCTTACGATTCGTGAATTTGATAGAGCGCAAAAATTTTCTTACTAATCGCCAATATTGTTTCCGCAGAGCACGCTCTACGGCAGAACTGGTAGTGGAACTAATCGGTTCATCTTTTTGACGAAGGTACATATTGTATACACAAATAGAAAAATGAACCCTTTTAAAGTCAGCATAACTTGTGTTATTTATATTCTTGTATTATTTGTATTTAAACTGAATTCATAACTATTTTAACTTTATAACTATTTTTAATTTATTTATATTACTTATACAAAAGTCAGTCCATGTCCAAAATCCAAAATTGGTTCGAAAAATGTTTATTTGCCTTCATATAATACAATTTGATTTTTCAAAAGAATGTCTCTATCCTATCCTTATATTGTGAATAAAAGTCAAGCATTGTATGACTTCTGTCTACGAAGAATTACATATGAAATGTCAATGTTTCAGCTATTGCTGAAAAGAAAGGGTCAGTGTTTAATTTTCTCTATATGTTATAGAACTAACATTTTTTATATACTGAAATACAATTTATGATCTATTGAAGCTAAGTTATCTAAGGATACTAATGTGACAAAAAAAAAAACTGACGACGGTTGTTTTTAGACTAATCTCTGGGTCTGACCAAACGTTTCTTGTGCTTTTAAATACATTGACAATTTTAATATCTAAATGTTTCACTTAAAATAAAATATAAATTCAAACTTTTCTAAGGAATTCGCCTAAGTAAGATAGGTTAGTTAGTTAGGCGTAACAGAGGTTTCAAGAGGGTGTATAAACTTAATTCCACATAAACTGATTTACCTTCTTATTCTGTATCGTGAATCAAGTGATTGACTGATGCTGACGACGAGATTTAAGGTATTACTAATAACATGGGGATATATCCCCCTTAACCCTTAGCGGCACCACTTCAATTTTGTAACAATCCGGCACATTGGGGTCTTTCACGACCCAACGTTGAAAAAAAAATCTATAAATAAGCGAATTTTCCATTCAGTCATCTCAACACTGTGATCCAGTGTGAACTGTGAACCAGCGTTGACATGACTCTATTTTATGAAATCAAATGATTATTAGGGATATTTTTTAAAAAATGTTTGTGCTGCATGAGTCTAAAGTTAAGTATTTATTAGTTTGAAAAATGATTTCAAAATTTTCGTGGGGTCGTTCACGAATGTGAATGGTGGCGCTAAGGGTTAAATGAATTTTTAATTAAAAAATATAAATAAATATAGATTGATTTAAAGACCTATTCATTCTGTCTTCAGTTCATCTCCAAAAATCATGCCCCTATGTAACCCTTTGGGTATTTTGCGAATTTGTTGTTAAAATGTTCAGATGCAACCTTATGAGTCAGCTAGAAAAATTAGTAATAAGTGAATTACGAAAATAAAAATTTCATTGCTTTTTGGCTTATATTGATTTTTAAAAACATGAAAGAGCCCATAGCAGTGTTAAGCCGAACTTTGTCGATTGGAGACGGAATTGATGTTTAAAGATTAAGTATTCACAAATTAGAGCATTTTTTCTCTTCCCAATTTAGACACTCTTCTCGAATCAACAATTTTCTTACTCACGTATATCCTTTTTTGAGCTGAAAAAATCTAATCTCCCCTTGCCAATATGTTGGCTACGCCGCTGACTAATATGGAACGTGCAAAATGGGTTACATCAACTTGTCAAATTGGTCGAAGCAATTCAAACAATAGTAGATACTTAAACCAGTTTTTGTGAGACAAAATGCTTATACCCTCCGGAGTCCTCTGTTTGTCTCATCCCAGATTGTTGTTTCTAAACCATCTACGAACATTTTTCACCGAACTTACATAAGTAAATAGTTTTAAAAAAAAAAACTTAAAAAGGGTTCACTTATACATCCGTATGACATTTTTGATAATCAGTAACTAGTAATCTGTTTTTAAGAAGATGCCTCAATTTTCATGCCAACTCAAGGGGCTATATGTTTGTTCGCTGTACATTCTGTACAAGTATCGACAAAATATTATTTTATTATTTTTGCATTAGATTTTATAGGGTTGAGTACGTCGATTTCATAGCCAGCACTAGAACTACACACCTACAATCGTAAATTCACATAGATACACACTTTGATCCATGTAAAAACACACAAATACAACTACATCGAATAGAGTTTTCATGTTATGTGTTGGCGTGTGTTTTCATTGGATGGTATTAAAGATTCAAATTTTTCACCATTCACCAAACTACACTCGCAGCACGGCCGTCCGTCCGTCTGTATGTTGAGCCTTCGACGCTGCAACCATTCGCCAACTGCCTTGTAGGCTTTTTATAGTTCGCTTTTTGCTTTGCCGGGACGTTTTGTCAGTACACACCAGGATTTATGATGTTTTCTCATAACATTGCCAAGTTTAGTTTGCTCAGGTTTTGTATTGCCCACAGGATGTGCTATGGGATGGATGTACCGTGTGCGAAAGAGTCAGCAATAGCCGTTGTTCTTTTGCTTTGTAGGTGGCATATTAATCCTTTGCTTATGTAGTCAATGTTTTTTTTTTCGTTTTGGGATGGGAAAATTGTTGTATCTATTGATTATTTCGTTTGAGTAAGTTCTTAATTGCTTAGGAATAACATTAAAGTTAACTAGAAAGATTAAAAAACTTTTGGAGAATTTTAATGCGCTTTTTGAAAACGCTTTCTTATGTAAGTTTTGCGCTTGTCATGTGAACCTCAAGAATAAGACATAACCACTTTGAATCAATTTTTATAAGGTTGATCACTCTAACAAAATCAGAAATGGAAGCAAAGGACATACCAGATAACTTATTTTATAAAATTTGTTGTGATATTTCGAGTCGCACCAAGAACTTAAATCTGTACATCTAAACAAAATTTAATAAAAGTTGCAGTTTCATAACCCTCACGCAGCGTGGGTTTTTTGGAAAATTTTTGAATAGTTTTCGGGAAATATTTTTATGAATAATATTTATACCAATATCTATAGTGAGATTCGGCTGGACGTTGTTCTTGGTCATACGAGAAGTAATTTTTATATATCGTCTCATTGTCGTTTTCGGTTCCGATATTTATCGGTACCCGGTGAAGCACTAAGTACTAGAGATGAGAACGGGCCTAATTTTTGAGGCCTGTCCCGGCACGAACACGAAACAAGCATTTGGAAAAAAGTCCGGGCTGCTCGAATATTTTTTTTTTTCAAAGACCGGTCCGACCCAAAACTAACATAATACATTAAATTTCAAGTGTGTAACTTCTTTTTAACACGTATGATTTTATTACGATAGCACGTCAACATGACGGATCATGTAAACTGCCCTGTTCAACACTGCACATCTCATTTTGAAATATTTCTACAAAAATATTTTCAATATGATTAAATTAAACCCTAAAAAAAAACCAACTTACAAAGCAGTTGAAATCACTTGGCTTTGTAATGTTAAATCAGCCACCGTACACTCCCTTTTTTGCATCCTTGTTTCATAGCAAGTTAAATTATCGGCGAAATGGAGGATCTGTATTCAATAGTTCCCGAAAGATTAACCTAAGTACGATATTTATATATTGCATTAAGTTTATATCTGTAAAAATGAGCATGAAAAAAGTATTTTGTCTTGTTTTTCCGTGCCTCCTCGGGCTTTTTTGGGACTCTGATTTTCGGGCTTTTATGGTTAGGCCCGCAAGAAACCCGTCCGCAACTTGGTTTCGAGGCCCGAGCCCGTTGCCGGAAAGGAAAGGCCCGCGAGCCTCAAAAAAAAGCCCCGGCCCACGCCCATCTCTACTACGAAATACGGGAGCCGAAAATGTCAAAAAGGGTCATAACGAGTGAATACGGTGCTTGGTCGATGACATTCGTTGAATTTTTAACTAAAACTCTTTTACAATGATGACTGTATGCAATGGTGTATTGTCAATGTGCATAATTCATGACATCCACAGACTTTATCGTTTTCGGTGGTTGTTTCACTTTATTCAACAATTCTTGATCAATGGCTTGATTATGAAGCTAGAATATTATTTTGGGCTCAAGATCCCAGTTCCTGCCAGAGATGCGACGACAAGTCTACAAAGATTTAGAAACTCTCTTCTAAGGGGCAGTATACTATCAAGAACTATGCCCAGGTATTTGAATTTATTTTAAAAATCAAATTTCACATAATTTTCTGTACCAAAAAGAACGATTCTTTTGAGACTCTACATCGATGTGTAATTTTGTCTCCATTACTCTTTGTTATTTATCATGTCGCACGACGAATGGCAGCCAATACAAGAAAAACAGTTAAATTTTTGAGAAACAGGCATATCTGGCAAACGCATTCTGATTGATTTCTGTCCGTACTTTGAAAGGAACCATGCGTGGCATTTAAACTATATCTCAAAGTAATCACTAATTTTGTCTTCAGCCATGAAAACCAAGTATGATAGTCTAACGGGTAGTTCGGTCAATAATGTCCAATAAAATTTAGGATCGATTGCTTACCTGACGTATGCGGCAAAACACCGCTTAAGCGATATATCTCTTTAGAAAATACATCTATTACCTCATGTAGCATCCATTGTCGTAAAATTGTCGCAACTTTAAAATCATCCTCTAACTACAAACATCATTAAAATATCGTATTTGAATCTGTACCATTTGATTTAATCCTTCTTCCCATATAAATTTTAAATTTTATTTTTAAGCTGCCAAAAACAATAAATAATTAAATTATAAATGAAAATATTTTGTCAATAAGCAAAAAAATCGGGAGAAAGAATAACACAAGCTAAAGGAAAAAAGAAGAGGAACTTTTACATAAAAATATGCGTATGTACGGATTAGTTCGTTTAGGTACTACACAAAGTATGTAGTACGATGGCACATAATTTATCTCGTCTCAGAGAATGTACACCATTAATATAACGGCAGCGTGTGTCAAAAAATATTTCCACATCAGTTGTCCCATAGAAAATATTGTTTTTCTGTCTGTCTGTCTGTTTGTCTGCCCAACCGTGAAACAACGGAATTGTCTGCCATGCTGTCTGTATGTCAGACTGTCACTGAGAAATTCCACTTTATTTTATGGTTGATTTTGCGTAAGTGGAGACAATTTATGCGAAACTTTAGACGGATGATTGAGGGTTGATTCTTTTGGCATTGAGAGCAAAAAACTTAAATTTATTTCTATTTAAAAAATTTTTGTCATACATATCACTATTTATGTTTTCAATTTTTGAATAGGTGTGAGCTAAGTTTGCTGATTAGTTAAAAAAATAAAAATTATAATTTATGCAAGGAACTAACTAAGCAGATTAGAAAAGTTTTCAAATGCTCAGTCATCCGGGCTGTTTCTTTGAAAGCCAAGTTGACTTAAGCAAGGAGCAGCGAGGAAAGTTCAATTTAGACATTCGGAAAGTAGAATATCTTAGCAACAGGGATTCGCAGATGTTGACCGACTAATGTTGAGAATTCAATTTACATACTCTATGGGTGTGACAAAGGAAACTTTGCAGATCAGAAGCTACCTTAAAATTCCCCAAAGTGTTGTTGAGTCTAAGCCAAGAGGACATAAGAAGTTGACGACTGAAGGTTCTAAAATGGTCGACTCTGATCTGAGAAATGAAGCTATTATAATAAAACTCGGTATTCTTACAAGCACTTCTTCTCTTTCTTTCTTATAAATATTCCAATACTAAAATTGGTTATATTATTATCGGAAAGTAGCAGCACTTCTTCTGTGCAACTATCGTATTCCCCATTTAAAAATAATTAGGACGGCCGCCTTTTCTACTACCCTAATGCTCCACACTCCAATGCTTGCCTTGCTGACATACTTCAGTTCCGCAACGTTTGTGTAATCCATTTTCACTATTCGATTTCAATGGAAACCAGATCTTGACGGCATATGCTGAAGCAAATCCACATAGGAGATGGTCCTGAGCTTCCAAGTTTTCAGTACTCGGAGAAGATAACTGTTGGTGAACACTTGTAGATTGTGTAGCTGAGCATTGTTGGTAAAACTACAGAAAAACTTTCATCATGTTTGACTCACAGATTTTCAGCTTTTTTGTGGTTGACAGAAACGAGTACTGCCAAATATTACGAAGCTGAGTGAAGGTTTCCTTCGCTTTGTTGATACCAGCTTGGATGTCCGTATGATGTTGCCCAAATAAGTGAAGCTATCAATTTCTTCTATGGTAAATTCATCTATCATGAAACTATTGCGGCTCTGATGTTGAAAATGAATTTTTCAAATACCCGGATTTAATATGGCTATAAATTTGAATATGGCATTTCTAAGGAAATGATCAACGAACATCATGAAACTTAGATTTTTTTGAAGTCCTATTATCAAGAATGTTTAAGACTTGTGAACTTGGATATTTTTATGGTAGCTATGTGAGTTTCTTAAAACCGCTTGCATGGAAATTGCGATGAATTACTGGCATGTGTTAATATTCATCAACAGGGCCGTGTCTTGGTGTGTGCGGGCCCTTAAGCTGAACATTTGGTGCGGGCTCTAACGGGAGAGTTTCTTGCCTAAAAGATACAAAGAATATTTTTTTGAACACATGAAAAATTAAATTTTTACGATTAGGCTAACTATCAGATTGCTGACCAAAAAAAAGGGAGCAATTTCGTGGTGCGGGCCCCTATGTAGCCAATGCCAAAATACGGATCTGTTCGTAAACCTGGCCGTGATTTTGCACTTAATTGTATGATGGTGTAAACAAAGTGCGAAAAAACATTTCATGGGCAGTACTTGATTTCGATTAGCTAAGTCTTGTATGTAGTATACGAACGATCATAGGCAAAACACTCCTTTTACTCCGGGAGGTTGCATTTTTCATGATAATTTCATCCAAATTAATTTTTTTTTGAATGCCATGAATCATTGTGGGGCTGGTTATATGAGATCGAAAAAAATGTTCGCTCAATATCTAACTCGGAAAGTAAGCCACAACTAGAAAAATACATTTAGGGAAATATTGTAGAGGAGATAAAAACACATCGATTTCATGCCCAAAAATCTCCGTATCTTCTACGAGTTATTGAGCGATGATTTTCGGCCTCTCACAACATGCCCCACCACTACTAAAACAACTGACGCTTAGGCATTCATATTACTACCAGAAAATAATCAAACGGAATGAAATGATTGTGTCATTTGCAACACTGCCTCCAGGACTTTTCGGATAATCGCATCTCTACTGTAGTTTGCATATTTAGTTTTTAAACTGAAATTTTTAAAAAAATCACAGAACATTTATTTTTTCTGCAAATCATAACAAATTGAATTTCTAAATATAACAACAAAAATTAAAAACAAAATCTTTATTATTATTATAATTTGAATCACGACACAAAAGTACAAAAAATTACAAAACACTAGAAACAAAACATCAAATAGGTATTTAGTAGCAAAAAAAAAAATAGTATTAGTGACATTAAATATTCAATTATTGAATTTTTGTAATATTTTTCGCAAATCACACGCCAATTTGCAATTTAATTAATTTTGTTCGTTGTTGTAAAAACAAAAATTAAAATTACAAAATTACAACAACAACAACAACAAAAAACGCCGTATAAAAAATGTGTAAAATTGTGAATTTACAAAATTTATTTCATAAAACAGAGAGTGACGACAATTTTTTCCGCCTAATTTAGCAAATGTGGCAACAGAGCGTTGACATTGCAACATGGCGCGTCATTGCAAGTTCGTTACACTCGCTCGCTGTGTAAAATTAAAATTAGCGGTTTAACCAACCATATGGAAAGGGGCGAAAATTGAACGCATGTTGACAACACTGGCACATGTCTTAATTTCGCTTGACACAGCAAAAGATGTGTGACAACTTTTTGTTTTTTGCCGAATTCCCTATGAATGCAATATAAAAAAAAATTGTTTATTTTATTAGTGAAGCAGCAAAATTTCTGCTCAATTTTTTTGTTTGCTGCTTCTCAAGAAAAATCGATAATAAGGTTTTTAAAAAAAAAATTGTCGCATTTTTAAGTGATAAGCATATTGAATAAAAAAAAACCAAAAAAAAATAAAAATAATTTTCTTTTCCTTAAGTCCTACAAATTGCAACAAAATTTAATCTTTACTATGTTTGCATGTGTGTGTGTGTTAACTCACACCAGCTCTTGCTGATATTTCACATTTACATAAAAACACGCTCACTTAATGCCAACCAACAACATCTTTGTATTCGTGAGCAACGCTCATATTTCATATATGAATATGCAACACTTTGCCATGCTGCTCACACAATTTAACGCTCTCTTTCTTGCTTTATTAACACATGCAACTCTTGAATATGTATTGCAATGGGCGGTGTTTAATTTTCAAGCCACACCCACTTTGCTGTTTGTGCTGCTACTCCTCTAACCACTGCCTCATTTGTGTGACTTAACTCCCCATAGACCATTTTATTTGCTGCCCAGTCAATTCACCATGCACCATCGTGGAGAGTTTTGCTTTTAAGTTTTTTTGTTGTTGGAATTTAATTGATTTTTAAAGCTTAATTCTTTGCAGGCATTGAATTAATTTCAGTTCTTTTAAGTTTGGAAAGTTTTCTTCCAACTTCATCTTCATTCAAAAAGATTAACTTTGTTTTATTTTAACGTACATAGGTTCATTATTTTTCATTAAAAATGCTTAAAATTTTCGTTAAGACTTTGATTTATCCTAGAAAAATAAAAGATGCCTTGAGGATTTCGCATTCAAGCAAATTGAACCAGTTCAGTGATTCAATAGACTTTAAAAGAGACTTAAGATCCTCAGAGATAATTCATATAAAGAGTTGAGGAAACAACTGCGTAAGATTCAAAGTGCCGTTGTGGTAGAACCAGGGCCGGGTTAAGGTTATGTGCCGCCCGTACGCCAATAAAATTTTGTCGCCCCCAAAATTTAAAAAAAAATTATAAGATGTGAAAAAATCGATTTTTTTTAATAAAAACAACAATTCTTTTGATTAACATAAAAATATTTTTGATGAGCAAAAAAAAAAAAAAAGTCCTCGTTTTTTACAATTTTGCCGCCCATACGCCATGGCGTCGGTGGCGTATGCGATAATACGGCCCTGGCTACAACCATTGAGACAGGGGTGGGTAGATTATGCTCACTTAAAACTTTTAGCAAGTTACATGCTGGTTCCAGGACTGTATTATTAACCCTTAACCACTTCAATTTCATCACAATCTGACACATTGGAGTATTTCACGACACATGGTTCAAAAAAAAAATTATTATAAATTTATAGTTTTATAGAATTTATTGATTACACTAGTTTACAAAAAGATTTTTTTTTTCTGTTCCGTTAATCTGACGTCACTTTTCTTATGTAGATTTTCCTGCTGAGTTCGAAAATGAAAATGAAAATTTTTTGAATGGTACAGTTTTTGAGATATTGTGGTTTTTTCACATTTTCGACCTCTTATCACTTTAAAATTCATATCTTGAGCTGGAAATGTCCATTTTCCTTGTTCATAGTGTCAAATTAAAGATAATAAAATGTCAAATAAACGTGTGTAATTACATTTCTTATTAAAAAAGTGGTTCAAAAGATATAGATGAAAATAGACCAGATTTTAAGAAAAATCAAATTTTACATTTGATTCTAAAGCCACGAAAAAATAGAAATAAAGTAAAAAAAAATAATTTTACTTCTTACGCGTAGAGCTGATAATTTTACGCAAAATTTAAGATATCCCATAAGAAAATCGGCTGTAAAATGACAACGTTAGGAGCGATTGAATGAATGAATTCAAATTCCACATTTTATGAATATATTAATTTTTTCGACAATTTATTGAGCCTAATCGTTACAAAAAAATTGTTCTAATGTACCTTTGATAAGAGGATAGTTCACTTATGTACTTTTTCCTGCTGAATTCGAAAATGAAAATGAAAATTTTTTGAATGGTACCGTTTTTGAGATATTGTGGTTTTTACACTTTTTCGACCTCTTTTCATTTAAAAACTTATATCTTAAGCTAGAAATGTCCAATTTCCTCGTCCTTAGTGTCAAATTAAAGATAATAAAATGAAAAACAAACGTGTGTAATTATATCTTTTATTAAAAAAGTGGTTCAAAAGATATAGATGAAAACAGGTCAGATTTCAAGAAAAATTAAATTTTACATGCGTAAAAGTATCAGCTCTACGTGTATGAAGTAAAATTATTTTTTTTTATTTCATTTATTTTTCACAAAAACGTGTCAGCCTTACGCAAATGAAGTAAATTTTGAAGTTTTTTACCGATTTATATTTTTTCGTGGCCACAGAATCAACCGTAAAATTTGATTTTTTCAAAAATCTGGTAATTTTTCATCTATATTTTTTTAATTGCTCATTCAATAAAAAATTTAATCATACATTTTTGTTTGGCATTTTAATATCTTTAATTAGTACCAAAAACGACGACATTAGACATTTCTAGCTTAAGATATAAATTTAAAAGTGAAAGTCCATAAAGTCGAAAAAATTAAAAAACCACAATATCTCGAAAACTGTACCATTCAAAAAATTTTCATTTTCATTTTCGAATTCAGCAGGAAAAAGTACATAAGAAAACTATCCTCTTATCAAAGGTACATGAGAAAAATTTTTTTTGTAACGATTAGGCTCAAAAAATTATCGAAAAAATTAATATATTCATAAAATGTGGAATTTGAATTCATTCATTCAATCGCTCCTAACGTTGTCATTTTACAGCCGATTTTCTTATGGGATATCTTAAATTTTGCGTAAAAGTATCAGCTCTACGCGTAAGAAGTAAAATTATTTTTTTTTACTTTATTTCTATTTTTTCGTGGCTTTAGAATCAAATGTAAAATTTGATTTTTCTTAAAATCTGGTCTATTTTCATCTATATCTTTTGAACCACTTTTTTAATAAGAAATGTAATTACACACGTTTGTTTGACATTTTATTATCTTTAATTTGACACTAAGAACGAATAAATTAGACATTTTCAGCTCAAGATATGAATTTTAAAGTGAGAAGAGGTCAAAAAAGTGAAAAAACCACAATATCTCGAAAACTGTACCATTCAAAAAATTTTCATTTTCATATTCGAACTCAGCAGGAAAATCTACATAAGAAAAGTAACCTCAGATCAATGGAACATTTTGAGTGTAAACTAGTGTTATTAGGGTTCAATTTCAAAAAATACTTTAGCGCATTTTGTTTCAAAGAAATTAACCAGGGCGTTCTATCCAACAGTTGCAAATATTAAGACTTCCATTGAACATTTGTGGTGTTCAAAGTTCACATTTGAACTCACTGTGTCACTTAACCCAAACAAATTTAGAGCTTTCATAGTTTGTTTTTCCTTCCCAGATATTATCTGACGATTACTCTCAACATTTTTTAAATCGCTAGTACTTTTTGTTTTATTTATGGCCACGATCACTCACTGTGCGTTGGCTGAGTCTAGCCAGTAACTCTTTTATTGGAATTTTCGTATTTATAAAAATTAATATATTTAGGTGATGAAGTACTTAAATATTGTCTACATATTAATATATTAACTGAGCAAATTTATAGGATAATGTTTGTTGGTAGCAGTGTTGGCATGTCACAGGGATTTTTAGGTTTACGACGGTCACACGTCGTAAACTGTCGTAAATGTCACAAAAGTCGCAAACTCCAGATCAACCTCTTTTCACAACTACTAAAATTGTTTGTCAAACAGTTTAACGAACAAATAATTATATGTAATTTGATGTGTATTTGAATATGTTTGACAAACAATTTGATGATCTGAATCAAGTTATGAATAAAAAATTTTTCTCAGTAAGAACTTAAAAATTCTTCTTTGTCACAAACTCAAGTCTTGTCACAAAGGCTCGAAGGTTTACGACTTTTACGGTCGTAAACGTCGTAAATGTCGCAAATGTCACGCGCATTTGTGACATGCCAACACTGGTTGGTAGTATAATACTTTTTATAGTAGGGGAGGGTGGGGCTAAACCGGACACTTTTTGTCTTTTTGCAAAAATAATGTAAAAAAATTATTCGAAACCTGGGGTGTTATATATCATTCGAAAGCTACATCTTTTAGCTACAAATCGCATATCGTTTGATGGCTTAATATGTATTCAGTTTGGCGTGAGCTCACTCAGACTATACCAACCTCAAAATCGAAATAGCCAAAAATGGTGGGGCTAAACCAGACAGGGGGTGGGGCTAATCCGGACAGTCGCGCCAAAATCAAAATGAATAACAAACATGAAGGCACATTATGTTTAAATGTTATTTTGAATCTTTATTGATGTATTTCGATGTGTTTCGTACAAGATAAGATTGTATTTGATTGAAAAAATGTTGATTTTAAGTGCTAAAAGCAAAATGATGATGAAAAAAATTTTGGATAGAAAAATAAGAATATTTTTTTTCTACGAAAACTTAACGGAAAATCGGAAAATATTGAAATTCATTCAAAATCTTCATCTGGTTTTCTTGATCCAATCTGCCAATGTTGCACGCTTGACACCATGCAATTCCGATGCATCTCGAATCGACGTTTTATCACGAATCACCGAAATAACAGCTAATTTCATTTTTTCCTTATCGACTGCAGGCATTTTACGTTTGTAATTACGCACCATTTGCTGTGAATAACTTAAAATAATTAATATCAATGTTTATTGTGCTTTAGTTACGTCGTCGAAACATTCAATGTGCTTCAGAGGTGTTTATGAATAACAAACACGATTTTAAAATGACAAATAAGGTGTCCGGCTTAGCCCCACCAAAAAGTGTCCGGTTTAGCCCCATCGTGTCATTTTTTTAACTCGATCTAAAAACACTGATGAAAAATATTTTATCATAAAAACCATTAACACCATTCGATTCAGCACATCTTAATTACCTAAAAACACTCACCGAATATTCTGCGCACTTGTATATTAATTTCACAATCCAAAAATTTTGAAAAAAAAAATTTTACTTTCAGCGAAGAAATACATGCTTCTGCACTCTTCGACGACTGACGCTATACTGAATGATGAAATATTATCGACACTTGGGAAGTTAGTAGCTTATGAGAGGGTGCGTTCATCGCGCATGTGGCCGTTCCGATATTCAAAGTAGTTTTTGATTAATCGCGACTGTCCGGTTTAGCCCCGCGTCCGGTTTAGCCCCACCCTCCCCTACATAGATATTGATACTCAAAGGCATATTAGAATGAAAAATATTTAGAAAAAATCCGAGAATTTTTCTGATTTGGAAACTTACGTTTCAATTCCTAAAATTCTGTTGAATTTCGTGGAAAAACTTCAAAACCCCAAAACTCCCCCTAAATACGCCTTTAAGTAGATGACTTGCATTTTTGACTATTTCAATATTACACGCAAAATCATCAAATGAAAATATTGAAATCAGGAAAGATATTTCATGAGTCTAAAGTAAATGTCAAGGGATATTTTATTTTTAGCCCAGTCTAATGTACATATGTACATTCAACACATGCTGCTACACTCTTAATCGACCTCATTTACAAAAACCACCAATCTGTGAAGGATTGAGCAAATATCGTAACCGCAGCTAATCCTGCATCATTAGCATTATTTTATGATCCAACAGGATTTCGCACAGCGCTCCATAATGCAACGGGAAATCCAACAAATGTAAGAATTAAAAATTTTGTCCACAGGTAAATTTACTTTGTTATTTCACTGCTAAGCAAATCCTTGCAACGGAATTGCCCGAATGTCCGGAAATTGGGAAATTCCGAATTACCGTTTTTATCTGTTCATTAAGAATTCCTGCGGCGCGTATTAAGCCTAAACATGCCAACCCAGCATTAGTGCGCTATCCAATACTCATTCATTGCGTTTGGTGTGAAATGTAATGATGATGATGATGATTACGATTACTGCTGGTTTTTGGACGTATCCTTGTAGCAACGTTTATTTAGGTAGTCAAACAATTTAGCGCCTCGATAATCGTTCAATTCTAGCTTAGGTGGTCGGTCGCCTGCTAATACGTAACAGATTTGTGTACTACGACGACCGGAAGATTTAACTGGCGTAAGCGTCGGATCTTTTGAGTATCAAAAATTTGCGTGGAAAATTTCCCAATATTACGAAGATAGCATTATTATTAAGGATTATTTTTGTGGGTGTGGGATTTTAGTTGTTACATAGGCCTTATGCTGTATTGTATGAAATGTTGGCTTACAGGAATGGCAATTCGTTGGACATGCTCACTAAAATGCACAATTATAAAATTCTCACATTTAATTATTTCGTATGAAATTATGAATGAATTATCTTCGTATTTCATAAATGTTATTTATTTATATTAACGCATGTATTTTGTTTATTTTTAATAAATGCTTCACACCAATGCCACAACAATAAAAATAAAAACAACTCAACGGCAATAGAAAAAAGTTATGAATGACAATGAATGAAAGAATTGATGACATGCAGGAAATTCGCTTCCACGATCATCGTACCGATGAATCCAAAACGGAACGGAACGCAACGGAACCCGACGCCAAAACAAACAACACTTGACAACAAATTAGATTCTATTATATATTTATTTAAATAGAAAAGTTTTAAGAAATATTCTATTAAGACAAATAATATGAGTTTGTGAGAAAAGAAAAGAGTGTGTGCATCCATCCATTCATAAAATTAATTGAAAAAAAAGGTACAAAAAAAATTTTACTTTTTTTGGCTGTGGGCAAGAAATGAATAGTGATGATATTACTGATATATCAATATCAGCTATATAAAAATTTCTTAAACAGTTGAATATCCGCGTTAAAGTTACGAATACTAAATTGCAACCAATTTAGCTAATTGTCATTTAGACTCTTGGCCCGATTCACTGTGGGTTCAAATTCCAAAATCGTGTGATTAATTCACAGCAGCTTCATATGTAAAGTTTAAGTCTTTAATTTAGGTTATTATGTTTATAAAGAATGACCAGCGAACGACTGAAATGATAAGAACCAAAAATAACTCTTACAAAGAAATGTTTTTTAATTTTTTATAATTTTATTTGGAAATATTACACAAGGTGACAAAATTTGGTCAAATCTCTAGCTCTGAAACCTGAATATACTTTTCCGAATGTTCTTGATGCGCTGAGTTCGAATCCAATACCAGAACTTCTCTGATCATTCTGGTTTTCAAAATATTCTGACATATATGTGAAAAAATCACAATTTTTCGAGATATTTGAGGCTATGTTACATTGAAAAGCAATTTGTTTTTGTTAGACCATTAACGGGGTTCAACAGAACAACTCTTTCTCTACAAAATTCTTTTTTAAATTATATTGATATCATTTTTATTTCTCTAAGATATCATAAATTGAAGTTTATAACAAATTTGCCTCACTAAAACTTGAAGAAGATTTGTATGGAGAAATGCACAATAAATTTCAATTGACGATATTTCGGAGAAAAACAAAGATATCGATATAACTCAAAATGTGCCTTAAAAAAGACAGAGTAGTTCATCTGGACCACATTAATGGTTTTGTTATAAATTGTTGCCTTTCGATGTAACTTTGCCTCAAATATGTCAAAAAAAACCATGATTTTCGCATTTTTAGGTCGTTCTGGTTCCTATAAAAGCAAACTCCAGCTAATGAAACTATTTATTCTTTTATAAGCTATGTGAAAAAAATCAAAATATGACTACTAGAACCCAAGGGAAAAATTCGTTTTGACCAGTTTTATTAATAGAATTCTTCAGTCAACCTTTTTCTGCTTACAAATAAAGATTTTCGCACTCCATTTTTCATGACTTTTCAGTTTCTTCGGCTGAAATTTTTCCTTGAGTGCTTTCAATATCAAGCAACGCAAGATCTCCAAACAGCGCAATATCGATATACTACGATGGAACCGCCATTTGCTCCCCAATTTTTTGGCTTTCGAGCCCATGCGGGCAGATTACGTTGAGCTACAATCCGGGCGCCTCACGTCTTTTATGCTTTTGAGCAGCGGTGGGCACAAAAATATAACAAAAGAGGAAAACAGCAACATCAAGCAACAACAAACGAAATTTTAAAGTTTTTTTTACATTCATTTCCAAAATTGCCATTAGCACAAAAAAAAAAAAACAAATTACACTACAAACAAAAACAATTGCTACATTCGTCAAGACACAATGCGGCGCCGTCATTTATGCCTTTGTGTTTTGTTTTTGTTTTCATTTGAATTCAAGTCAACGCTGTGCTTCGATAGCGTTGAAATTCTGCGAATTTTGTGCCTCGATAGCGTTGAAATTCTGCGAATTTTGTGCCTCGATAGCGTTGAATTCTGCGAATTTTTTTTTTGCTTGCTTGTGCGTCGAATAACGGTTAGAGCAATGTGAGTAAATTGAGGCACTAAGTGCCCTTCACTGCTTTTGAGTAACACTCTCTGGCTTGAAGTAACTACATTTTTATGCAATAAAAGAAAACATAAACGTTCTGAGAGGGCTCCAGAGCGTTTAACTCGAAAGCGCTATGAGTTTTTCATGTTGAATCATATATTATAGCAAGCCCTCGTCCCTATACTACCGCCATCAATCGACACCCAAGTGTCATATGTTTATCCTGAAGGAAGTCTGCTGCCGTCAAATACGGTAATTGCTCTCCAAAAAACTCAGATTTTTTTTTTAAATTACGAATGTTCACCGAAAATTTAACGCAGAAGTTTCATCGTCTTCCTGTTGATTATTTTCGATTACTGAATATAAAAAATTTTCAAGCATATTCTCATACAAGAACATTCTGATTCTTTCTGGTTTATATTCAAAGGCCAACAATTCTTTCAACCTCAACACCGCTGCAAAGAGTGCATTTTTGTGGACATAAGATCTCTTCCCAACTGATTTATTTATTTTAAGTCTGGCGGTCATGTTCCGAATCATGTTATCACTTGGAGCGCTAATATATACTCTGACATCAATATGTTGTTGGTATTTTTTCTGATCTTGAGTAATTGATATTTCACTGGAATAGAAGAACTGAAGTAAATGGGCGGTAAAGTATCGTTAGTGATAACGCTCACGTAACGCTATGGTGTAACATTTCAGTTTCTTATTGACTTTTTCACCTTTTTTCAACATTTTTCGACCTTTTCAACTATATTCAACATTTATCAACAAAATTTAGACCTTATCAATATTTTTTGAGTCGAGAATCTCAAATTATTCAGCATTCATCGAATATATCAAGATTTTTTAGCTTCATCAATATTTTTCATTGTCTATTTTTTCGAATTTTTAAACATGTTTCGACCTGTTTAACAAATTTTTGACTTTGTAAATATTTTTCGACCTCTGTAAATTTTTTGAATTTTTTCGACTCTTTCAATCAGTGAATTCACAAGAAGGGTATTCCTTCAAACGCGAAGATGCTTCGAAAACTTCGTAAGCTGAGAACATTTTCGAGCCTCGAAAAAGATTTGTTTGGAGAAAAGCCTACGATCGTCCCGAAAACTTTCGATGCAAATTTTATGAGAAAGCAGTCTCGAAAAGTCGTTAGTGAATCAGTTCTGCCGTTTTTCAAAATAATTTGTTGCCATAAATTTAACATTGCGACTTATAAATTCAGAATTTTTAATTTTTTGTTTTGTTTTGTTATTTATTTCCTTAATCCTACCTATTTTGCTACAATTTTATATTTGGTGTGATAAATTTTGTTTCATGGCAGCGGCAACACTGATCAAACTCTCAAATAGCCATTACTCATTAGCTTGCACGTTTGCATAGAAAAAGGAGTTCCCGTAAACAAGCTCGCAAACTTTCAAGCTTTGCATGCTTTTCGACTTTTTTTTCAACATTATTGGACTTTGTCAACATTTTAAAATTTGTCCCAACATTTTTACATATATTGACCTTTGCAACATTTTTCGAACTTCTCCATAAATTTTCGTGTTTCGGTATTTGGTAAAACATTTGCGGAGTTACCTTTATATAGAATTAAATATGTGTCCTTAGGTGTATCTGTCTGAACGTAATTATTCCTAAATAAATTTAATAATAATCCATCGATTTATTGCTGCCTAAGAAATTCACATTTTAGTCATAGTACAAGCGATTTTTCGATACTAAATCGACATACCTACCAAGAAAACGTTTGACAACAACAAATTTCTGAAAATAATTAAATCTTTTTAAATATTTTCCACGAAGCAAATGACAGACAGCAGCATGGATTATTTCCAAAAATAATACAAAATTTCATATTTTTATAATGCCAACTATAAAAACATTGCACTGCTTATTTTTGACAAATTTTGACAATTACCAGGCGTTTTAAACATTTTAATTTCTATGAAATTTCGAAAATCCCAATTTTCTTGCGACGCGTCACAAAAAATAATATTTTTATAAAAATATTGCTGGCTTGCAAAAATATGCAAAAAAGAAAGAGAATAAAAAGATTTCTTAATTAAATATTTATTTATGATTCCTGGCTCTCCTACGTGGTGCTCTACACGTGGGTGTACGAGTAGGAAATCCTTTTCCATTCGCATTTTATTTTCTTTTGCATTTGGCAATCTTTTATGCACTCGGCAGCAATGTTTTCATTGCTGCCCATCGTAATTTTCTTTTTATCTCTGCTGTTGCGATGTGTGCAATGTACAATGGTCCTGAGCGCATCCTTTTACTGTTCACAATGCGCACGCACTTGTGACAATATTTTCATAATTTACACATTTTTGTCCTTTTGTTGTTTCTGTTGGACATTTTTGTACCCATCTTTCTGTCGTCTTTCTTGGCCGTAGGTGCGTACGTAAACATTAACTTTTAAAAGAGATTTAATCCTGATTATCCTTTGACTGTGAAATTTTCGCTGTTCATTTTTCTGTTTCTTTGTTTTGCTTCCTTGCATATTTATAAGCTGACAGTAGCAGTAGCAGTGGCTGTGGCTGTGGCTGTGATGGTCGTCGTTCCTGGGTGTGTCCTGTGGCTCACCGAGCAGATAATGATGCCCGATGATGATGATGTTGAAAATATCATCATTTTTCGTTGTTGTTCTTGTGACCACTGTAACTGTGGCTGACCGCATTTCGACTTTTTGATGCGATATTTCATCCTTTTTGGCTCGTCTTGTCCTTTATCCTATATGGTACACAATGGCTCCTATATTTGTTGCATTTGACTTTTTGGGATTTTAATTTGCAGATAAAAGTGAGACAATTATGTGAATAATTGGATTGTTTAGCTTTGTGGCAAATTGGATTGGGTTTCGTCAATCGTTATTGAGCTGTGACCATTTCTTGGTCGGTCTTTGGCTTTTGTCTTAGTAATGTGCTTAAGTAGTTATCCGGTTACCAGGTTTTTGCACTCACAGATCATGTATTTATAATTTTTTTGCTTTTTACTGATGCCCTGGAGTGGCAGAACTTGCAATAATAAATTGGAAAATATTATAATCTTTAGTAAAAATCTTCATATGAAAGAACACCCAAATAAAATTAGATAAGCCCCAAACGGATTGAATGAAAGAAGCCCCAAGCGAAATTTCGTTGAAATAGACCAAATAATTCATAAGACCAAATAATTCTCAATATTAGTATCTGAGCAAATCATACCCCATGTGTACATACCTCACATATGGTAAGACTTTTAAAAACAGCCACTTTTATATTGAAACTAACCTCATAAATCTCACACAAGCTGTATTAAACGTCAATTAACGACGAAACATTAACCTTTGAGATTATTACAAAAAAAAAATTCCTAATTTTATGAAATTACATGGATTTAATTCCTTGGCGTGCAGGATAACGATTTTTTTCTATTGATTGCGATGCGAATTATTAGTTATTGTTGTCAATGCCACATTAAAGGAAACGGAAATGGAATTAGTTTTCCCACACACTATCGCCATCTCTACACAGTAACGTAGAGCTGAAAAAGTATTAAGCGAAGAACGAAACCTAATAATTGTTTGCTGCATGCTGCTTCGCTTCACAGAGTGTTTCAGATTATACTTATATTCACCACAAATGTCACTTCCGGTGCACCAGTAAATTCTACATCTGTCAACCATATTCACCATCACTGTCAGCAATAGAAATGTGGCCACACTCTAGACCGGCAGCACTCGTTGTTCATACTCGTTACACGTCAGAAAATCTTTCGTTTCAAAATGTTGCATGAATCAGATTAAAATTATCCATAATCAAAAATTATACATATTTGAGTGTGATTTATACTTTTTTCTACGATATGTTAAAATTAGTTTTTTGTGCGTAACATGATGCTGAATAAAATTGGTTTTGTTTTCTTCATTTTGCCTTATTTCTTGACAGCAGTGAAGGTTCGCACAGGTTCGTACATATTACATATTACTTTTGTTATTGTATCATAATTTATGTTTAATAATGAAATATGCTTTGAAAATGAAGGTGTGGAATTGGGTAGCATCGTAACTGAAGCTGTGTGAAAAGTTAGTTTAGGGTGTGCTGAACAAATGCTCTTGCAGACTGAGCCCCGGAACTGGCTCTTTTTTTATGTTAAGATGGGCAGTCGCTCCAAGCGCCATGTTAGAAAATGCGTCAAAATGAAATTAAAGGCAAAATATTTACGGGTATAGGGGCGCCAAACATACAACTTGCTAAGCCCTAAAGACTGGTCGGAGTCGACGCTTCCAAGACCTCTAGAGTTTAGTCTGCGAACTTTACGAGGCATACATACATATAAGATCAATACACTCAAACTAATGAACGGAGATTAGATTTTAAAGAGATTGGCGAATGAGTTTAATATCATTTTAAGCAGCATTTTAAAGATAAAACTTTGAAATTTTAGAAACCACTTCAAACGTAGAGAATATATTACAGTGGCTAAGAAATAGAATAACAAATAGAGTTGAGCAAAATTTTAAGAATTTCGCTTGGATCTAGCTTACCGTGTATATTAGACATGTTCAAAAAAAAGTCATGTTCTAGAATACTTCAAGAACACTCGATTTTCGAAAATTTATTCATATTCGAGTATTTCCTCATTTAAAAAAATAAAAAAAAAAAATCCTATAGCTGCTACCAGAGCTGCAAAATTTTCATTTTTTGGAATTTGTCCAAAAAAATGTAGAAAATTTGATTTTTTTCTTATTAATAATACATTTTTTTTAATAATTTTTTTGATTTTCATTATGCACACATAAGGAAGTATGGGAAAAAAATTGCCGCTATTTTTAAATCCTTTACAAACAGAGAAAAACTGAGGTCTCACCGCGAGTAGAGCTTTGGTGTTTCTTGTGTAACAGCTCAAATCTTTTGTTGTTTTTACTGCATTCACCTTAATACACTATAACTTGAAATTGTCAATGCCACTGCATGAGTTTCCATTAAAAAAATAAACGAGAAAAAAAAATAAAATTTGATTTTTGGTCCAAAAAATTTCAAAATATTTTATAAGCAAATAAATTCAACATTTTGCTAAAAATATTAAAAAAAATTTAATTTTGATAATTTTTGGACCAAAAATGAAAAAAATTTTTTCTCTCATAAATTTTTTAATGGAAATTCATGTAGTGCCATTGAGGATTTCAAGTTATAGTGTATTAAGGTGAATGCAGTAAAAACAACAAAGGATTTGAGCTGTTACCCAAAAAACACCAAAGCTCTACTCACGGAGAGACCTCAGTTTTTCTCCGTCTGTACATATAGGCTTTAAAAATAGCGGCAAGTTTTTTTTTCGATACTTCCTTATGTGCACATAATGAAAATCGAAAAAATATCTTAAAAAAATATTATAAATAAGAAAAAAATCAAATTTTCATCGTTTTTTTGGCTATATTCAAAAAAATTAAAATTTTGCAGCTCTGGTAGCAGCCATAGGATTATTTTTTTTTATTTTTTTAAATGAGGAAATACACGAATATGAATAAATTTTCGAAAATCGAGTGTTCTTGAAGTATTCTAGAACATGACTTTTTTTTGAATATGTCTAGTGTATATAAAGCTTTGGCAACTTTTTTGTTACCATATTTTTGATCACATAAACTTACAAAACTGGGGCTTAAATCATTATAGCTGTGTGTAAAACTATTTGCAAAAGAAAAAGTTTGTTGAGATGCTCCTATTTAAACCGCCATATCAGGTCCGCCATGTGTTTTCTTATTTTTTAGCCACATTACTTTGGAAAGAGCTATCGTGTTGAGTAATTTTTTCTTCTTCCAGTAGCTCCAAGTTGCGTCAAATGTTGAACAAAGCAAATCGATCCTTTTGCATTACATTGTAAGCGATATTGTTATTTATTCCATGTAGAAACATTGTTTGTTGAATTAGGTAGCATCCTATGTAGAATCCGTTTAAGCGAGAATAGGATATATCCAACGTATCACTGTTGTTGGAATAGTCACAAATGTGTCTGTTGACTCGGGACGAAAGCCTATTCAATAGGTGCTGTTATAGTAGTCAATTTACAAATTTTTAATTTGTTTTAGTCGACTGAATGTTATTAATTAATTTGAAATTTTTAATCGAACTTTACAGTCAATTGCAGTAACCAATGTTCTTGTGAAATTTCACAAATCGGTTAATGCTTTATAAACAAACATGACAAAGACAACAAATGGAACAATTTAACCTGGTAATTGGTGACATATGTTTCGGCTATTACCACATATTCGGAGAATAAGTGGCGGAAGCCCGAAATTCGAAATAATAAAGCTACATCATATAGCAAGTCCTTAAACCGATGGTTTAACAAAGCTATGCAGCAAACGAGAAATGACAATAAAATTACAACAGATGGCGCAATCGCATAATATAAAATTGCACTTTGTGTATGTCGTTCAGCACAACCTCTGTGGCTCAAGTGTTAGAGCGGCCGTCCACATATAATTCATGGAATGGTCGGGGGTTCGAATCACATTACAAATTAACCAAAACTGGTCTGATGAGGCTATGTATATACATATGAATATGTGTATATATGTGGTAATAGCCGAAACATATGTCACCAATTACCAGGTTAAATTGTTCCATTTGTTGTCTTTGTCATGTTTGTTTATAAAGCATTAACCGATTTGTGAAATTTCACAAGAACATTGGTTACTGCAATTGACTGTAAAGTTCGATTAAAAATTTCAAAGTAGTCAATTTACTTAAAAATTTTTCACAAAATGAATAATTATTTTCTTTAAAAATCACGATTTTTTTTTGAGCTACATTTTCTGAACACATCTAATTTCAATTGGATTAGCTCCATCAAAATATGATTTAGTTTAGCAACGAAAATAATAGGAAACAATCGGATTGATTTCATTCAGGATTGCCAAGTGGCAGCTTTTGACCCAGCCAAGCCTGAAATTGAATGTCAAAGCTAGGAGCTTTGATGGAATTTAAAAATTTCGGAAAAAGCCGTTAGTTGGAGGATTTTTGTTATATGTACTTAATTTTTTTTTAACGATAAAAAGGTCATCAATTTATTTTTTCGATTATATTAATTTAAAGCAAATTTTTCCGACACAAATTTAACGTTTTTTCATTTTGTCGACTAAAAAAATTAGAGTTTACCACAAAAAAAATGTTCACCACTTTTGAGTAAAACTTTTTTCTTTTGGGAAGACCGGAAATGCCTTGTTTTCAACTTGACAACCCTGATTTGACCATGTGATCTGATAAAGGTATTACATATATTTCTTCGAATGATTGATCAGCACAAAATTATCTTTCCAAAAATATAAATGTATGTATCTCCGTCAATTTTTTTTTTTTCGTTCTGCTGTGTAATTATTATCTTTACTTTCAGAGAATGGTTCCCATAACTTTTTAATTTTGTTTTTCTTTTATTATGAATTTTATGTTCAGCAAAATATTTCTTTAAAGTATGTACTCATATATGTATATGTTGATTTCATAAATCTTAAAAGCAATTTAATCTATTTTTGGTTAATATTTAGCTTATCTAGCTGCTTAATTTTTATGCTTATCATTTAAACTACCGCTACTGAATTTTGTCATATGATTCGCCCGCCAATGAATAAATTCGTTGCGCGTTAATTCGAATATTTGATATGTTCATAGTAGACACCACCGGCTCCCACCGGGCCGCCAGTTCCATTTCCAACCCCACTTAAATGGTGATGATGCAATGAAGGTGTTGACATGACCACTGAAGGCGGTGTCAATGAGGGCAGATACACAGGCTTACGATCGATGAGGCTGTTACTCATGGAAGACGTTGGTGGTGGCGTCATTGATGAGTGGTGCTGTTGCATTGCAGATATTGATGGCATCTGTGAAAATGACATAGAACGTAGACCTAAAAATAAAAAAGAAAAATAAAATTACTCAAAAAGTTTGTATTGACTGGTTTAACGCCATTCGATTTAAAGTGTTTTTTATCTAATTTTTGTTTTTGAAATTTCTATAATCATTTTTTAGTATATATGTTATCTATGTATAATGATAAATTCACCAAAGAAATTTCTAGTTTAAAGATTTAGAGAATAATAAATTATTTAAAAAACACCAACCAACCATAGCCGAATTTCTAAAATTTGGAACCTGATTTCCTTATTAGCAAGATGATGCTCCCATAAATTTTTATTTGAGAAAAAGCTTCATCGGCCTTGACCGATATCTATTTATTCAAATTCGGAAATTTGCTTAGGGTAGATTTATACTTATATCCATACCAAAAAATTATCATGTTTATTGTAGAAAACAAAATATTGCAAAAAAATCACTATTATGTTGCATACACATTTTGACATACATACATATCGTCGCTCTCGGATAGAAAGGCCCTAACTCATGGTTTTGCAATTTTACAGGAGGACGAAAAACTGCATAAAAGCTTCAAAATCTCATATTAGGGTCTTTTTTCAATTGGGTATAAATCCGCTATGTTTTGAAATATCACGTCAAAATTTTGAGTGGACGTGTATTTGAGGGTTATCTTTTAGGATCGACAAAAAAGTAAATTACGAAACAGATGAGTTAGGGCCTTTCTACTCGAGAGCGACGATATGCACTTCCTTATTTACACACAATTCTACCTATCGTACCCCAACATAAAATAAGAAAAAACAGTTAGTTACTACTTACAGCATTAAATAAATAAAAAGGATAGTGAGTTGTAGATTAATCAAAGAGATGGCTTTGAGTATGCTAACATTGAGGGGAATAAAAAGGCTGGTGACTAGCAATTTATTCGAAATTGATATCGGCTCAACTACCTTAAAAATGCTAACTGGATATAGCTTTTAAAAGTTACCAAAGCAGTTTTAGCACCAATTCGCCGGGTCACGTAATTTGGTATTAAAAGGACACAATGAGTGCTACTTAGGGTTTCCAGCATGTTTGCTAAGCCACCACTCTAACCTAACCTAACCTAACCATGCTAAGTCTTTATGTGGTAATAAACCGAAACACTCCACATTCACCCCTATAGCTGAAGGGACTTTTGACCTATAATAAGGCTTATTTTGAAGACAATAATTTTTTTTGTATCAAATGCATTTTCTTGAGTAAGATTTTTTTTTTTTTTTTTAGGAAAAGTAATAATAAATTTACTATAATGAGGACAAGTTTCTTAAATTAAATCAACATTTTTTTATAAAAATATCAGAGACATTATTAAGTTTATTATTAGGACACCCAAAAACTCATTCCGCGGAATCATCAGATCTCACTCGAAATTTCACTAAAAAAATTTATTTCATTGAACAGAGAAGAATGAGGTCTGACATTTCGCGAAATGATCGAAATATACGCCCTTGTTCATACTCATATTGACTCAATTTTAATGAGAAAATTGTATGAAAAATGTAGTTCCAGAATATTTGGTAGTGAATAATATGAAAGGAGAGAGCGCAATAAAAATAACTTAAAAACGATATTTTCGTTTACAAAATACGGACTCGAATTTTTTTATTAAATATGTATTTAAGTTAGTGGCTATGAATAATAAAACCTCCAGTTTAACTGAATCATTGCTAAGTAACAACTTGGCAAAAATCTATAAGACATTGAGAAAATTTAGGATTTATCTCTCGTAGGTTTCTACAGAATTTTTTTTTTGCAATTCAAATGAAAATATTGAATTGAGCTATACCAATTTTTTAAAATCATCTTTTGCATCATCACTGCCATAATTTTATTAATTCTGTAGCATAAGTTTAATTACAACATTAGCACCCTGCTGTCGGAATGATCAATAAAACAATCACACGATCATGATCATATGTTGCGCGCCATTTGATTCGATCATAAAAGCCACTTCAGCAGCCTTCAATGACCCCGAACTTGAAGCGAACTCTTGAATGAGACAACTGACAGACAGAGAAATGCAACAATTAAACCCTTTCAGATAACCAACAGACAGATGCGTACCCTTCAAATCCAATACTCACCATTCTCAATGTTATAAGCGCCACTATTGCTGCCAATGCCGCCAGTAATGTTGCCGATCGATCCACCACCGCCAGCACTACTGCTACCATATGGATAACTCGCTGCAACTATAGAAGCAGTAGCATAATCCAGACCCGGATTTCCATTTTGCGACAAAGTTGCCGCCGTTGCAGTGATTGCAGCAGCAGATGAAATTGAGGAGGAAGTTGTAGCCAGTGATGATGCGATCGAGTGCGCAAGTGGAGGTGTTGAACTGTTATGTAATGCTGATGACGCGGCAGCGATATTTGAATACTGCGGCAAAGTATTCTGACTGTGTGCGGCATGGGAATTCCAGGCATCTGCGAAGCCAGCGGTAGCAGACGATGGATAGTCATAGGAACTATAAGCTTGTGCTGTATAAAAGTTAGGATTGTCCTGGAGTGGTAATAAAATGAATTTAGAATCTACGTTTATGAACAAAAATATTTTACATACCATGCCAGCAGACTCATATGGTGAGGTAGTATAGAAACCATTGGCCGTTGTATAGGGTTTGACTTTTAATTTGGAACGGTAGCCACGTGGACGACGACGTAAACTGCCTTCATCTTCGAACATGTAAGCGGAATTTTGTTCGATGGTCCAATAGTTACCTTTTCCCGGCTTACCAACACCCATACCCTTGGGCAACTTCTTGAAACATTCATTTAGGCTCAGGTTGTGGCGTACAGAGTTTTTCCAACCCACATATGGTCCACGAAAGAATTCAAACCTGTAAGTTATAATTTTCAAGGTTTATAGTTTAAATTTAATATTCGTTAACATGTCACACAATCATATATTTGGTAAAAATTACCAAAATGTTGTTTTGTTAAAACAAATATTTCTCTGTCGCAAACATTATACTAAACCATATTTAAGTAGGTCTAGTTGTGTTCATTTTACTTATACAAATTGGCAGAAACCTATAGTTTATTGTCGAATCCTAACAAAAATTATTGGGAAAATCTTTCCACGGCAAATTGTAATTGCGAAACATTGCCTGGATTTTGAACTGGTCCATTAACGCAATAGACGGTAAGGCTTACCACTGGACTACTGGGCTCCTCAAATCGCAAATATTCACTTCAAAATATTTGTCACCGTAAATATTTGATGGAGAAAATATTTTTCAAATTTGGTGGGTATAAAAATAGTTATAGCTTGACAACGAAAGATAATTCTACTCAAGAAACCATTTAAGGGAAATATTGAGGATAAGCTTGAGTGCTAGGATATTCGCCAAAAATCTATAACCTTTACTTCATTTATAATTCAATGCGGGGTTGTTAAATAAGGAATCATAGCCAATGCCAAATTTGTCAAAATGATTCCCTTTTACAAATGACAATTAAAAAAAAATGTTTGTTTTATAAGCAAATAAAATCTGTTAATAGGGTAAAAAAGTTTACATACCCCCATATAAAAATTTCACGATTTTAAGTTATTTCAAAAAGTAATTAAAGTGTGAAGGCGATATATGATTTAAGCGATAGATAAATCATTGGGAAATTATTTAAATGATCAATAATAACCAAGGCAAAAGTATTTTGTATTTTTTTGAGTGATTTTTATTTTCAGACGGTATTTATCTTTGAGCGATTATTTATTGGGCATATAAAGATATACCATATAAATGTTTGTGCATGTAATTATATTTGTAAGAAAAACTGGCTGTCAGGTACGTCTTTCATGAGAGCTTAAAAATATAAAAAAAAATACCCGAAAACGACAAAAATTTTTGGTCATTTTCCACTAAACCAATACTTAAAATTGTAATTTTTCTTAGTCGATACGTTAGAAAAACGTTATAACGCTTTGAAACTTTTGCTAGTATAGCAGATACCATTTCCCATTCTTGTATTGGCTGAGTTATGAGCTAAAGCATTCGTATCATACTATATCGCGATTGAAATTCCGTAAAATTCAAAATCGGAGCTATCCCTTTCTTCGAGAAATCGGCATTTCAGTTTTTTATGACCGTAATGTATACAGTAGGGCGACAGGAAAAAAATCAAAATTTTTTTAGTGGTTTTTAAGCCAACTTTTGGGAAAAACCATAGTCAGAGCGTGTTTTAAAAGAAAACATATCTTACGCTTGATTTTACAAGCGTGTTACGAAACCGTTTTAGATTAGGGGACCTAAAATTTCAAATAATCGATTTTTCCTGTCGATTTTTACTACATGTGGGGCATTCCATACCAAAACATCGAGGTTTTGGACCGACCCTCTTCGATTTCGCTAATATTTTGATATGTTTTAGTGCGTATTAAAAGCAACAAGCACACCAATTATTGAATAATCGGTTTTTTAAATTTTAAGGCAAAAACTTTTCAATTAACGATTGACTAATAAATATATATATATATATCAATAAGAAGTAGGGTATCATTTTTTTTGTATTTGTATGTAATTTATGAAAAAGAGATAAAAAAAATTATTCGAAGTAATAATCAGTTAGCTTTTAACGTTTAAAAATTAAAATCGACATTTTCGAAAAGTGCGACACCTTCAATTTTTCTTAAAAATTTTCTCAAAATTCTACTCTATATTACGCAACTTTCAAGCTGTAGTTCAAGATGTGCTAACAATTTTTTCTATTTTTTTCGAATTTTGAAAATTTATGAATTATCTATATCACTAGTTTAAACAAAAAAGATCTGGTTTTTCACATACTTTTTTACGTATTTTGATAGTTTGAGTCGTAAATTCCAAAAATGTCAACCATTTTTTTCTGTTAAGAATCGTTTTCGAGTTATTACTCAAAAACCCGTTTTTTTGTAATTTTTTCAATTATTTTTTTTATAAACTACATAGAAATACAAAAAAAAATTATACCCTACTTTTTATTGATATCAATATTTATTACTAGTCTATCGTTAATTGAAAAGTTTTTGCCTTAAAATTTAAAAAACCGTTTACTCAATAACGGTTTCGGATACAAAACTGGAAATTGGTGTGATTTTTTCTTTTAATACGCACTAGAACATATTAAAAAATTACCGAAATCGAAGAGGGTCGGGCCAAAACCTCGGTGATTCGGCATGGAATGCCCCATGTACATTAGGGTGATTCAAATTTTTTTTTTTTTTTTTTTGCTTCAAATAGGTTCAAAAGTTGCAGGCACACGAATAGAAAATTCTGGTGCAATTATAGCTCATAGTATTGATATTTACTGGTGGCTCATCCAGCTTTTTTATTTTCCATACGATTTGTATGAGGAAAATTCCTTTACAAGACATTTGCCTCTATATCTCGTGAAAAAAGTCTTATATTAATGGAAAGATCATAAAATTTCCTATAAAAAAGTTCCTTAATTTGTTTTTGTGAAGCTAACGCTTTGTCAGTTAATACGCAACAGATATTCATAAAAGACTCAATATCACAGAACGTGTACTCTTAAGCGAAGCTTAAAATCAATATGGATGCCTTTGTGCTCGCGTTATTGTCGACTGCCGAGCTGAAAGCTAATTAACTGACGAAGTGTTAGCTTCACGAAAAAAATGTTGGGAGTTTTTTTATAGGAAATTGAACCTGTTTTAAGCGAAAAAAAAAAATTTGAATCACCCTAATGTACATATCGCACCGTCAGAACAAGAGAGCCGCATCTCAAAATTTTAAGTTTCGAGAAAATTGAGATTAAAGATATCTGAAATTTTCCACTGAATTTGAAGACAGTCATATTTATAGTTATGACAGTCTTGAACTGAAATACTACAAACTAATCTCACAAATTTATGGAGTAACATTGACATATTTCGGAATGTGGCAGTGTTGCAATTACTTTGATTGAAAATATTTTTGGTTTATGAGAACTATACTGCCTAGTTTTGATTTGCCACTGTAAAAACTTTAATGGAAAATATTTTAAGATATCTTTTTTGATTTAAGGCTTTGTTGTTTTGATTGTTTTTTCTTTAATTTAATAGCAAAATATTAATATTTTGAAATGAGGCGGTCTTGTTTTGTTAAGAAAAATTTCAGAACAAAATATCCCTTGTCTAAAAATGTGTTATAGAAGTTATTAATTGAGCTAGAAATATGGTAGCAAGACTAAAATTAAGAACACTTAATGAGCTATATAGTGGCATACATAACTCGAAAACTCGTTATTTTGATTTGCGGCCCTTTTGTTTTGACGGTGCGATATATTAGGGTGTTTATTATGAAAATTTTGTCGATGGATTTTTTTTTCTATACTTTAACTTGAGCAATAAAAATAATTCTCCAAATACTTAAGCTTCATAGCTCAAACCTGTAAACGGCGCGGCCAGAGTTTATGTCTGATTTCGTTGAAGTCTAACGAAAATGCCGACTTACTAAAACGTAGAAAATGACTGCCTTGGTGGCCAAGATATAGTGTTTTAGGTATTTTAGTTGTATGGGAGAAGTAACCCACAAGGACAAAATACACACGGAATCGGGTTGAATCGGGTTTGAAAAAAATTCTCCCAAAATTTCAACTTCCTATATAAAACCTGCGAACGGGGCAGCCAATTTGTTTCCTATTACAATTCATATGCAAAAACGCAAAAGCAGAAAACGAAAGATTGCGTTTTAGTAAAAAAAAAAAATACTTCCACATGAATTGTAATAGGAAACAAACTAACGGCCCATCGTATGGTAAAAGCTTTATGAAATCTATCTTGTAGTTTTCGAGACTAATCCAGACAGACAACCATCCTCAGGCACTTTTTTTTCCATAATTTTCCCATAGAATAGCATCAAATAATTTTGCAGCTTTGAATTTTCGCATACAATTTCAGCAATTTAAACAGATTCCCACATCCTGTACATAATTTTCATTTTCTACACAAAAATTAGAAACACGTGATATCAAATTTAAAAATACATCATAAAAAATATTTCCTTATTTCAAAAACGATGTATCAAGATTTCAACAAATAAACATTGATAACATATTGATGAAACACAAAAAAGCATTCTTTCATTTGAGTCGAGTGTTTGTTTACAACACTAAGCAAACACCCAGACCAACAACTATCTATGTATAATACAATAAAATAAAAACATTTACATAAAAATTTAAAATTTATTAAAATAAACAACAACAAAACAGTAAATACGTGTGTGTGTGTATCGTGACGTTACGGTCGCCACCATGCGTAACTGGGCTCTAGGGAAAATCAGCGACAACTTTTGCTCATTTTTAAGCATAATTCACAGAACATGAGAAATCTGTGTAAATGATCCTCAAGCTAAGAAAAACAATGGGTTCAATTTTTTTCCTATCTTATGGATTCAAATTCTCATATAAATAAATAAAAATCGATGATGAGTTTGAAAAGGTTCTTAAAGGCACTGAGTTAACTAATAATAATGCAAAGCCAACGTGTTTTGTTGGAAACAAATAATTTAAGCGACATAGCATTTAAATGTTCAAGAGTAGCAACATATCATACTCAGCGAATTGTGTTTATCGATACTTGGTAATAATATTCACATGATATGTTTGATATAGACGAAATAAAATGTAGCTTATTACACAAAAATAGAAAACATTAGGGGATAAATCATATTTTTGGCCATAATTTCCAAACTAAAAATCGGTTGAAAAAACATTTCTTTACTGTAAACTTTCATTTGCTCGCAATTGCAGGCGCTTATTAATATCGATTTAGATGTAAGCCGATTCGCTAAAAATCGATAGCGAAACACGGCACTAAACTGAAGACGTTGTTTAAAAAAATTCGCCCAAAAAAATTTTATACAATAAGCTTTACTTCATATGAAATTTAACTTGAGGTAAACATCCAAAAACTTTAAAATAAATTCATATTCCATAGGATATAATGCCTCAAGTCTGATATACCTCTAGTTTTGGGTTATTTTTTCATTATCAATTTCAGGATAAATTTCATAATTTTTCTCTTCCCTGCAATCGTCGTGTAAGGTTTTGAGTTCTCTATAGCTTGAAATAAAATACATAAATAAAACTTTAACTAATCTATGCACATTTATTGAAGGTTCAAAGTTAATGAAAACACTTATGGATTAACCGCATATTCAGTTTTTGTTCTTTCATATCTTTGAAACTTTAAACAAAAACGAAACATGTCACGCCTGGGGTGCCCCTCAAAACAAAGACTTTTCAAGCCCTTACAGTTAAATGGGTGCTATAATATATTTATATTTTGAACAAAAAGTAGTAAGTACTATTTTCTTGGAAAATGAAAGGCAGCCCTGGTGATCCCCAAAATCTTTTTTCACTTTTTATCAAAAATTGAACCACTAAAAAATTAGTCTTAAAAATTTTAGGATTTCAATCTGATACCTTCTGTGCTTTGTCGCTGAAGTTATTACTATGCAATTGCTTTTTTATAGAGCTTTGTGAATACGACTATAGTCCAAAAAAGTGTACTTGACTATTAAGTCACTAAGGCACTTCATGAAAATCAAATAATTAGATCTCGGTCTATTCGATAATAAATGGAATATGGAAAATATGCCCAAATAGATAAAAAAGTTTTTCATTCGAATTTTTTTTTCACGAAATTTTAAGTAGACGATACTTCTCTCTCACTCTGCGAAGTATTTTCTTTAGGATTCGAAAAACATTAAAGAGTGTTCTCCCATTTAAAAGATTGTTACATAAGATGTGATGGCTTAAAAGGACTCAAAAACTCAATTATTTCGGTAAGCAAGCCTCCAATAAAAAATACGAGTGACTTGAAGCATTATGTGTCAATCGTTTAGTTAAACAAACATAATTGCCCACAGCTTAATAAACACAATCAGAGATAAAGATTTCTTACAAATTTGATCATCTGATTTGAGCATCTAAATGGATACCATGTTGACACGACAAATTGATTGATAACATAAATATATACGTGGTAATAGCCGAAACATATGTCACCAATTACCAGGTTAAATTGATCCACTTGTTATCTTTGTCATGTTGGTTGTATAAATGACTAAAAAGTTCAATACAAAAATTATTAATATGAAACAATTTCGAAAGAAATTGAAAAATGTGGAAAAATTCGAAGCATGTCAAAAATATTGAAAATACTTTTCTTGAACCATCCTTAAGTGCACAGAACTACAACTATTTTGTAAATTTTATGCTACAGTTGCGAAAGCTAAAATGATATACTTTAGCGGGTAAAAATTGCAATTTTGACACTTAAGAGCATATTCGGCATCAGCAGACAAATGCTGTTCGATAACGCAAAAGGAATTTTTTTTTTGAATGGCTCTATGCAGAAAGTGTACTGCATTGGATAGTTGGTCGTGGCACTTACTATACAAAAAAAAAAAAAAACGTTGAAATCCTATTCAGAGATAACAATTTAAGTAAATGTAGGAACATTTAATATGGGTTGTTCGGACAAGATAATAATGTAAGGAAAATCACAGAATGATGTAGATGCTGCTCTACAAAAGCGCAATTCGTTTCATGGTGTTTTAACCATTTTCAACTTGAAAAAGCAAAATTTAATTTGTTTCTATTGAAATGCACAGAGCATGCTTTTATTTACTAAGACCCTCAGCTAATTGTAATGTTTCCGGATTGGTTATACGATCTCGTCTTTAAAAATGCTTACACACCCAAAACTCAACACGTGCCAAGCTAATAAATCTCATGGTTCAAAAATTGCATACTTTTTCTCAGGGTTTTGGGCAGGCTTCGACAAACAAAAGGAAACAAGACAAAAGAAAGTGAATAATGCAGATCTGGGAAATATGACCGACTTTGAGATGGTGTGACATCCTCTGATTTTGGAACCACAATGTGAAGCATTTAATTTTTCCTTTTTGGTCACATGTCCTCGCGATATCAAACACACCCGCTTACATACGAGGGCCTCGAATCGCCACTGTTTGAAAAATACTCTTACATACGTGTAATCTATCTGGCGAAATTCGGCCATTTACATATAAATAACTTTAGACTGCCAAACCTACCTCCAGTTAATGCAATTTAGAATATTTCACTTTTGGCCTGGCCAAGCACTTTAGTCGTTATAAAGCACTTCATGGGTAGTTTGGGTGCAATATATCAAGCGGTTTAATACCTATTCCTTTTAAAAAGATTATCACCTTTCGTATATCTTCATGACATTTTCACTTTTATTTCTTATTTTCGAACGTCAAGCACGAATGTCTTCCGCGCCAAACAGAATAAACCCCTAACTCCACTTTCCTGACAAAAGTCGAGCGCCGTCAAACCGTCAATGGAGGAATTACGAGCATAAAAATTGTTGAATTATCTCAATAATTAAAATATGTGCGCCACATATAGCTCGTATTGCATATTCCCCATTACTATTCAAAAATGATTTGTTGTTTTTGGTTGCATTTAATATCTTACGTCATCCCAATCGCTCATTCATTTTCAACTATCTCAATGTATTTTTTCTTCGCCCACTTACCTCTTTTGTAAAAAACTATAAATTTCGCTGAGTGTCAATTTCCCTGTAGGCGATTCTTTGATCGCCATCGCAATCATATTGATGTAACTGAGCGCTGGCTTCTCTGGCCGTCGTGTGCCAGATTTCTTTGTCGTATCGGGTGACAATAATTCCTGACTCGGCGATGATTGTTGTTGATGATGATGATGCTGCTGCTGCTGTTGTTGCTGTTGCTGTTGCTGTTGCGACGCACCTTCACTTTGAGTACTCTGTATCGATTTGGCGGGTGACGAACTATTCGAATAGGAAATCTTTTCACCACCAGCCATTTGATTGTTTGAATTGCTATTGGAAATAGTGATAACTTTCGCAGCAATTACTGAAGAAGAAGATGGATTGCCGTCCTGCTGTATGCGCTGTAAGGAATGCGCCAAAATATCTGTAGGTGTGGCAGAAGCAGATGGAGACGCATTTTGCTGTTGTTGATCATGTTCGTTGTTACTCAGATAGTCAATTGAATTGAAGATCGCATTATTGGAACAGTATTTTATTGTGGAAGCATAGTGATGGTTTAATTGCTGTCCAAGCGATGCTGCAGGCATAAGATTCACTACCTTTGCTGGCGAGCCTCCTGAGTTGTTGTAGTGTAAATCATTTTCCGTCGGTGTTTTCGATGTGGAATTGGGTGATGAACCTGCTGAGTTATTATTCATAATAATGCCGTAGGCAACTGGACTTGAGGAAGCGGGTGGTGTGGACATGTGTTGTAAGGTTTGCATACCGTAGCCAGCGGTAGTGCTTTCGGAAACATGCACAGTAGGTTGGTTCATCATAGAGCTGTAATATTTGCGATCAAGATAATCCAGATTTGGTTTTTCATCCGACAGCTCTGGAGATTCCTGCTGCATGCGCATCATTACTGATTGTTCACTACATGGGATCGCTTGGAAATTCGTTGTGGACATAATGTTAGAGGGGAGGCCACGATAGAGGCTAGAGTGATGCGAATGCGTTAAGTGGTGAGGATGCGTGTAATGTAGTGCATGATTTACCGTGTGACCGTTTGAATCGAGCATCTCCTCACTTTTTATCATTTTATAATTTTTTTAAAATCACTTTTATGTTTCTAAATTAAACACAGTTCACTTTAGATATATTATATTTTCAATATCAGTAAGTTTTTAATTTCTTTTTTTTGTTTTTTAATTTCTCAATAAATTTTTTTTCCTCAAATTTTTATTCCGCGATATTGTACTTTTCTCTTACGCTTTTCTGAAAGAACTAAATCGATCTTCTGTGATTATCAAAGATTTTTGCTCTAGTTACGCTCCATTGGTAGCACACGATCTCATATTGAAATCCTTTGAAAACAAATGTTTGAGTGAAACTCTTGCGCACAACGTTTTGCTAGTTCATACTCAGTATCCGATGGATCGACTGTTTATGTAAATTTTGTTTACAATTTATGGTAGCTATTGGATAAATGTAGTTCAAGTGCTTCGACGGCCGACTCTTGAGTGAATTTGAATTTTTTGAGTTGGCTTGTAGAATGTATTCAATGAATTTAGCGTTGTTCTGTAACATGTGAGGTTTCACTTAAAGATCAGTTGTGAATTGAGCATACAAATATTGCTCATGAAATGAGAAAACATAAATTTTATCATATATTATATTTTAGCTGAGAGGATGATCGCAATAAAAAAAAAATCTTTACGCACGTTCAATTAGAAAGAAAGGATTTTAATGCAAGGGTAAAACTTTTACATCAGATCTAATAGAGATATACAGAGGATTTTTTTTTTTTTTTTAGATTGATGTCTTTACGAATACCATAACTAGTATTTTTTATGCAACGAAAACTTGAAATTTTATTGATTATTATTATTTTTAAGGCATATTGATACAATATCTCCTATGGTGTTAGTTTTCTTTTTAGTGATTCTAATTTTGATCTAGAACAATACACTGAAGCTATTTCTAAGTTAGAGGTTATAATTAAAACTGTAACAGGTTATTAAGTGAGAAGCTACTTTTGTTTGCATTTTAGCTCTGTTAAGCTCTGCGTACAATTTACGATAGAATTTTGATCGCTTCCTGACTCCCAGAACTTAAGCCTTTTATACTCTCTGATATTGACAGGTAATCGAAACAATTTCGTAGTTTACTTCGACCCCACTCTGTTGTTCGAAGACATTTATTTCTAGGAAGCTTTCCTAGCAAGTTTCGATGTTTCTTTTAGTTCTGTAACGCTAGTGTTCCTGTTATATGTATACCAATGAGAACAGTCTTTCCTTATCCGTTCTTATTGTATTTTTTTTACCCAGCTCTTTGTCCAGTGCTATTCCATATGCGTGCTCAGATAAATCAAATTTTCCATTTTCGTCCAAACATCTTACGCCGAAATAATGCCAACCATGAACTATTTTATTCTGATAATTGTTATATTGTTGACATATGATAGACATTTGACTGAATTTGATACACACGGAGGCTCCCTGTTAAAAAAGTTTCCCTTTGATGCATTAACGCTTCGTTTACTAACGGTAGTAGTTTGTTGAAAACTCTTTCCAATATTTAGTAAAAAATGATAGCATTTTCATTACTTTTGTATTTTTCAAAACTTTTCTGGCCGAAATACATTCCGACTCTAAGTCGAATACATTCCCAAAAAAAGCAAATGCAATCACTGGGAATAACCTGGCATTAATACTATCACGTCATCAGCTTAGACCACACCTTTGATACATCTAGTAGCTATACGAAAGAGTATTGTGTTTTTATGGTTTTCAATTATAACAATGGAAATAAAATCTTTATCTGAGAATTTTCACTCTTGAAAAATGTAATGGTAGTTGATCTATACATAGATCAGTCTTTATCACACAACTTCTTTACATTATAGTAATTTAGCTTATAAGACAGCTTTCTTCTAGCACAGAAAGCCTCTTAAATTGACTATGTTTTATGTTTGTTAATATGACCATCATGCTCTGCTTATAGTAAAATTATCTATTTTTCTAGAGTAGTACTTCGGGGAATGTATTTTCCATAATTCTGAATCTAAGAAAGGCGTATTAAGATATAAAAAGTTTTGATGTCACTGCCTTGTTACATTGAAGCCGTTTTAATATCTTAAGAGTAGATAAAGATACAATAGTAATTGGTCTGATATGTTTCACATTATTTTGATTTCTCCTGCATATCTTTGAAATGAAGCAACCAAAACCACTGGATTCAAAATATGTCTTATGTTATTTTTAGATATCTACACGATGCTCAATGTAGTCATTGTGATAATTACTCGATTTTAGTTGGCAATCTCAAGTTTGTTGGTGTGCTAGGAAATATATGTGTAGAACTAACTCTAGGCCCTCAGGAATTGTCAGATTTCCTAAGGTATGATGGAGTAAATTGAACATGCAAAATAATTACACTATCCTAACTGACAGTTTGTTAGTAGATATGATCAATTCACAAGCTTTGCTTTTTACTGTCCGGATAATCCTTTGGCAATTTTTTTATGTAGCTGCCATAAGAACCGTTCTATGACATTTATGGAATTTAGTTCTAGTTGCCTGTCTGAAATTCCTCCTAAGGACAATTTAGTTTTTTACTAAATTACTAAAGATATTTGGAAAGTATCTTAGTAACTTAAAGCCAACCTTTAAGTTTAATTGTAAGGGCTGATCTGCAAAGAATCAGCGATCTAAAAGGCCAAAGGAGAAGCCAGTCATCAAAAATCACACTACGTAAGCAAACAAAATGATCATGTCTACCTACTGGAGTGAACGTATAGTAAATTGGAACAACGGATGACCAAAAATGTCGTAAGCAAAACGTAACATTTCCATTTCCAGGAAGTTTAAGGAAAACTTAAGTTGGTGTATATTGCCTTAGTTTATGGGTTGATCAGAAAAATCACTTGAGGTCAAAAAAAAAAACCCCCTCGAAATTTGTTCTTGTGAAAATAAATACATAAATGGAGGAACTTTTGACTTTGTAGTGATTATTTGCGGAATACCTGAATCGAGTTAAGATTTTTTTTTAGTTTTACATTACAATTTTCATTATCAAATCTTTTTATCATATTGCTCCCTCTTTCTAAGAGACCAGCTATCTGTAAAGAATTCATTTCAACATGGAGCAACATGAAATGGTTCCAATCTAATGGCGTCATCAGCAATAAGCAAACGAGCTCTTCTGTCTGTCTAATTGAATGACGCTTGACTCGCTTAACTGCTTTGCCGGTAAAGATGGCTGATCAATGGGCCAGTTGAAAGAATTGTGAAACCGGTTGTTACTTGCTGTGAGACCGCCGCACCAACGATAAATGAGGTGTTGAAAGATATTGCCGTGAATTCTGTTGATTGCTGCAATGACTTAATGAAGCAAAGAGAAATAAACGAAGAAGAAAAATTAATGAAGAGCAACAACAAAATTGAATCCGCCATTGACTTCTTCGCACAGCAAAAGACGCGCATTATGTCGCCCAAATGATTCGTTGTCGACAACGCAGCTCCATAGAGACATAAGCATTTCCCTCTCGATCGATTTCAGCACCAACAGCAAACGACACGTAACAAATCGTCGAGGCTCAACATGAATGTCAACGCGTCTTTTGCTGTCGCTTATTCAACGAACGGTGCGAGTAGCCTCCAATGCTTTGAATGCTTCGCATAGGCAAGTAAATGCTCTGGGCTGTAGAATTTAAATGTGGCGGCGGCGAATGTGACTGCTGCGACTGCTGGCTGTTAAACATTTCAATTGTGCGAGAAGGCGGAGTTTTGTTTACATTATCGCCCGTATATTTGTCGATCGCGTCAGCCGATTGGTGGCTACACCGTGCCGTGTCTGTTCAAGAGATTCGCTCATTTGAAAGATCTTTTAATTTTTGTGTGCTTGAAATCATCTGAAATTCGTAGAATTTCAAAAAGTTAAATTTAATTTGTTCACGTTTTTTTTTTTTTGTATTTCCCCAAATGATTATTATCTTAGCGAATTTTATTTCCAGCGAAATAAATTATCCAGCCAAGCCAAGCCAGCAGTCAGCAAGGAGTGTAATAAAACATAAATCTCTTCGCTTGGTAATTAATGGCCACTTCGCATTTTTGGTACTGTACGGTTTATGGGGCTCCACTGCGAGCCATAATTGGGTCATTCATTTCTAAAATGTTATGGTGCTAATGAAAATTCTAAGTTTTTTTCATAATTCCAATTGGATATTTTTTCAGTATAACAAATACAGTATTCGCACAGTCTGTATAGGTGTAGGTGGTGTAAATTTTTCATTTACAAAATTCGAATGGAAGGCATTCCCCCTGTCGACATGTTTGTGGGTGGAGATGACGATGTTTGCAATATCGGGTTGTCTTACCTTTTTGAACTGCCGTAAAGGGCAAAATACTCATCCCTTTTTGTAGTTTTTTTATGCTACTGTTGCAAGAGCTTACGGGATCGATTTCTCCAGTGTGAATATGGGTAATTTGCTTACTTGACTATGGAGAACGATTTAGTCAGTAAAAATTACAAAAAGTACACAAAGGGCTAGTTTCTACTTAGAGGTAAACAATTTTTTGTGTTCCTAAATTAAATTTCCCAATCTGCGCACTTTTCTAATATGGCATTTTAGTTAGTTCGTAATCGCCTGAACACAATGTCGCAGGCTTACATCACAGTTAGTGGAAAGGGTCGCACAATGAGCTTAAACTGAGTATCCTTAAAAAAACTTATTTCTCATCTCAAAATGATATAAAGTTAGCTTAAGCTTGTTATTTCAAATGTTTATGTATCACTGAATTCAAATTCACTGCAACTTTTTTTTTTTGATCTAAAGAACATTCGTTCCAATATGGCCGCTAAATTCAAACACAATGTCATTTTTTAAGTTTTTATCAATTTGTTTTAAAATGTTGTCATTATGATTCGAATTTTAGTTGCGAAAAAAATGCAATAAATTTTTGGTAAAAAAAAACTTTTAAAGTTTCTAAAGTTCATCTACAGTAAATAAATCCAGAGAAAGTGTTAGTGCTAATGCATTACGGGCTCTTGCACTTAAAGCACATGAGGATGGACGGTACGGTGGAGAAGTTCACTATTCTATTTAATCGAAATTTCAGCTGCAGTATACTCTCTGTGAAAATGGCGGATCAAGCGCCATTAATGTCAATATTTTTTTAGATCATCAGTCTAATTATTCTTAATGAGAAATCATTTTTTTGGTTATGCTTGATATTAATGAACTGTTTTTTCTTATTTAACAAAATCACTCGACTGTTTAGAAATCCTATACAAAAAATCAAAATTTCTAATAATGAAAGGTGCCACGCCTACTTATTCAATCTTTCTATTTTTAACCCAGCCAGCGCTAATGTAATTTTCATATTCATTTAGATAGTTAATGAACCAATTTCAGTTTGGACAATTTCGCTGACTGATTATGTGTAGGTCAGACATTTGCATAAAAAATGCCGAAAAAATGTATTCCCATTAACAACCATGCAACTTCCATAGAAAAAATTAAATTGAATACATACCTAGTTTTAGTGTGCTAGCCAATAGGTCAGTGCTGGTGTGTCAGTACCGTTGTAGGTCATTAGTTTTCAGATTGTTATACAAAGATATTAGTTAATGTACCAAACATGGTGTCCAATGGAACTTCAGCTACCAACTAAAACTTCTCGTATATCTAAATGACATCTACCACTTTACCAACAAGCAGCATGACATGAAAGCAAAACTTTCCGACATTAGACAAGTTTCGGAAGAGTTTGATCTCAAAATCAATATTAATATAACAAACATTATGTCCATCCGATAAACTAGTAACAACAGTAGTTTCATGATAGTTGATTTCTGCATACAGGAGCTAAAGAGCTTTCCATTTAGGAAGAAAATTCTAGCATTCACAAAGCAAATGCATCTCTGCTTAGTATGGCTCACTCGCTTTTATCAATAACAACAAAGCTCAAAGTTCTTGATTCAGTTATACTGATGTCTGATGATGATCATATGCCGACGAAATTCAATTTCCGTTCAAAGAATACGTCGAAAAAAGCAATGAATTAGACGCACCCTACGCAAATTACTATCTGAAAAAAAAAACGCTCTCTTCTTTAATTATCTTTGCAACGATTCTTGGAACACGAAATCCGTGAATCGATCAAATGTTGAAGAGAATCAAAGTCACTTGCTTATGACTTCACACGATGAAAAAGTTTTATGGTGTAACTTAATTCATTTAATTTAAAAATTAAAAAGGGCGGTATGTATGTAAATATGTTCCGTGATATTACATTTTTAGTATTTAAGATCTAAAAGTGCCGACTGCCACTCCTTCTTACTTTGAACTGTGACCTTTGTAGATTGGTTACTCACCAATTGTGTTTAAAATAGATTTTTAACTTGTATATTGTGGAAACAATTATGAATTTATAAATAGTAGTAAGCTTTTTAACCAATTTATATAAAAAACATGCTCAATATGAACGGACTATGTTTGATAAAGAATTGTTTTTTTATTTTTTTGTTTGCCTTAAATGCTTTTCATAACTAGTGAAAAGAACCCTTAATACTTCTTTTGCATCGATTATTTCTTCATCAAAGGTATGTGTAACATCCCTGAAAACTATCTATCATACTAACCAATTAACATAAGCATTGATTCCTTAAATTAGTTGCTTCATAATACAATAATGACGATTATAAACAACAAAACGAAAGCAAAAGATCACAAAATTGTAAATAAATTGCAGAGGGAATTCCCAAACAATCTTAAGCTCGAGATCAATGAACGCAATCACTAAACAATCAAATTATGTATGTTTGTATGAAAAGTCGAGTACAAATAATGCTTATTTAATTTAAAATTTTAATGTTATTAAATACGCTCGTATCCCAAATTGTTTACTATTATGAGCGTTTATAAACAAATTCATTCATACTCTTCGTTACTTTGGTATTTGATGTGGCACAACTTGTATACTCGACAAAATCAGCCAAGTACAAATAAAATTCTCCTTGTTCACATGTTGTTATAATACTTTGTGAACTACTAACAGCGCTATAAAGTATGGAATCTATAGATCCGACCAACTTATTGTTTAATCTCACATCATTTATAATCAATTCATTTTTCCGTATTTTCCAAAACTCTGTCTGCCTTTATTTCAAAAAGAACGAAACTTTTTGTATATAAACAGTAAAGAATAAAATACACAATTTTCTTCTAAACAATCTAACGATGTATACATAGCACGAAAATACACTTGATATACTCGGTTACTACATCATTTATTTGCTTTTGCACACTGACCTACAACAACTTGTTGCTTTGGTATTTGATCACAACAGATCAGATGCAGATGGATTCAAATCAAAGGCATTACCATAATCATCATCATCATCATCATCATGAGCTACGACATTAACTACAAGTCGACAACAGCAACTAACAACTAACGAGATCATCAGCAGCAATTACTACTTCACGATACCATCAACATTCGGTAGATTCAAATGTTTTGAAAACGAGTGAAACTGATTTGCTTATTCATTCAAATCCAAAATATTTACCTTTGATGATGCTAAAAGTTTACGTTTTTTCCTTTCAGCTCTTTTAAATATTTACATAAAAAATAAAGCTTGATCGCATAAAATAGTTGAAAGAAATGAAATTATCAATGGCAAAAATAACAAAACAACAAACAATGATCTTCAACTTTCTTCTGCAATAACATGATCATTTTTTTATATATATTTTCTTTTTTAGTTTATCTCAGTCTGCATGCCCCATCTGCCATCTATTGGGTTGGAACAGCAATCCGTTCTATTGTACCCGTAGTGCCATGCGTGCACCAAGTACTTGTTCTCGTACAACTCGAACTGGAATAAGTATGATCTTGTAAATATTTATTCGATGGCAAAATAACAATTTTTTATTATCAAACACCGAATCAACAATAATCTCAGTTTTTTCCTTTAGTTATTTAAATTAAGCACCATTCCAAATAAACAATTGATAGAGAAAATGTAGGTGAAGTTTTGTTTAGGTTGAGACAAGTGGAAAGTTTATAAAGTTCATAAATACGCGAGTATTCAGAGGTCAAATATGCAATTTTGTTTTGTTTGAGAAAATTTTACATTTCACTCGCTGCAAACTGATAGCATTTGCAAATTATGACTTACGAAATATTGTCAAAGTTCAGCAGGAACAACTTGATGAATTCGTTGGAAAGGGTTGCCAGCACTGGCGCGCTTTTAATAATTTCATCTGAATGTCATATAAATTCTATTAAATCCATTCAGAAGAATTTTTAAGTTTTCGCCTAAGCAATTTTGGCTGAGATGCATAAATTAACTTAGCTTCTTGTTTCCATCGCTTAAAATTTTTTGATCTTTCTTCTTTCAGAATTTGTCAAATCCATCGCTTAAAATTTTTTGATCTTTCTTCTTTCAGAATTTGTCAAATTTTTCTTAATACTTTTCTTATATTGAGCTAATTAAAGGTTATAAAAGCAGCTAATACTCGCATTTTTAAAAAATCTTCAGCTTACCTCAATATTACATAGGACATTTTGAGCATTTAGAACCAATGACATGCTGCATACCCTTTCTGACGGTGCTTATGATGTCGTACACTTAAATAAATCTTCAAAATTGATTAATATTAAAGTTCATACTCTTCGCCAGACGAGATCAACCACTAACATCAGTGAAATGAAATAAATAGTGGGAGAACAGAATGGCACATTTCCATGGTCGGTCGTTTTAAGTTTTTTGATAGAATCATGTTCATTAAACTAACTTTCAAGTAATTTCAATCTCAGATACTTCAAAAAGGCACTAGATGTCATGCTCTATTGATAGCAAAGTGACGGTTTTCCTCTGATCAGTTTAGAGACGTAAATCGATTTTTGCAATTTGCGAACATTTTTAGAAACTGGACATGTGCCGTTTTGTTCGCCCACTCTTCAAATAATCATACGCTTCCATGGTAATTCAGCACAATGGTCTTAGCGCTGTTCAACAAAAATGTGGTTGCATTATGTAGCATTTTTCTAGCGCTGGAGTAACTCGCGGGCAATGTGCTATATTTGCTTGGCAAATGAGTCAAAATTTTAACTGCAAGCAACCTTTTTTTCGAAAGTGAAACAAACAGGCCATTTTAAAAGGCCTTTGTACAAGAACTATAAGAGCACTATTTTTGCAACCGATTCCGAGGATTCACTCTGATGGTCATGAGCCATGACTTATGATCCACCATGAGAATCTTAGTTTCCCATAGAATGTTTAGTAAGTTTATAAAGAAGAAGAATAGAAAAAGTATAGGCGTGTAGACGCGCTTGATTAGTTCGATTTTTTTTTTTAGTCATCCCAATTTTTGGGCCATAAAAAAAGTGTGCTAAGTTGTATTGTCTTATTACATTTGCATATGGAACCCAGCAACAACAAGATTTTTACAACTATTGTAAAGTTTTATGACATACAGCAAATACGACACACTGCACTAATGCACTTTGTGAATTCCCAAATTGTTAATGAATGTATTCCACTTTTGATGTACTATTAAAGGATAAACCTTCATGTACAATGGGTTTGTCTTCAGTATCATAGTATCTAATGAGTTTATTTTACAATTTAGTAATTTTGCAAGAACTCAACTTGTTTATGAAAATATTGTTATCAACCCGAAAAACCGAGCAAAGTTTTGACAGTTCTAAGGGTTTTTGTGTTAAATAAATTGTAAATACTAAGTTAAATCAAATTACCGTCAAAAGTTTTTGTGTCATAGCTCAGAAAAAATGTTCCGCCTAAAATTTGACTTGGCTTACTTTATTAAGTAAACCCAAAAAAATAATTAAATAATATTGCACCCCCTTTTGAAACTTAATGGCAATTAATTTAGCAATTGAATTTTATTCTGTTTTCCACTGAAATAACCAATTTTTGTGTGAATTTCATGGACGTTTGTTAAAATTTTTTAAATGGCCTCAGAAAATTGCAAAATTCTGAAGCAACAACACAACACCCAACCACTGGATGAACAAATCGAGAATATAAAATAAAAATAAAAATTATGGAAACGCAATAGAAATGCAATTAAAATGTGAAACTTTAAAGATGGCCGAAATAATGGCGGTGCGGACTATGAGTAACATATTTCGAAATCAAAGCCTGGTTAATAAAATTTTAAATTTTTTTCACCATTTTGCTACAGCATGATCGTTTTACTTTTGTATTTTGTTGGCGCGCAATTGAAATGTCGTTTCCTATGAATTCTTTGGAATTTTTTTTGCTCTTTTTTCTTTAATGCCAGTAATAAAATCCAAAGATTTATGTGTGCTTTGCTCTGCACTCAATTGTGCGCCAACTCGAAAGCAATTTCGATTTTTATGTCTTTTTGATCGTTTTTCGATCATGAATTGTTTTCCGTAATGTTGGCGCTGAGTCAGCTTTGTTTTTGTCGGTATGGTGTCGATGTTATGTCCACAGCATCTACGATGAACTGTTTTTCAAGAAGCAATGAAAAATACCTACAATTTCCTGCAACCATCAAGCAAAAAAAAAAAAAAGTTTCCATTTTTTTTTCATTTAATGTTCAATTTTGTATTGATCGCGTAATTTGGAAATAAAAGAAAAATTTCCATACGATCAATAATTTCCGAAATTCTCAAATAACGATTTCAGCGTCCAGGCGGCATTGCGTCGAAGGCGTCTGTTTCATTTCAATCGACAGTTGTTGTCGTCAACACCAACACCAGCACGATGATAATGATCACACCGGCAGCAGCAGCAGCAACAGTAATGCTGCTCATGTTGTTGCCTTGCAATACCCATTGATCGTACGTCAAACAGCCTTGTAGTAATTTTTCTACTTGAACTTTTCTTCTTTTTTTTCAATTTAAATTTTTTTCTAAAATGTTAAAAATAGCTAGGCATGTGAATCAGTATGCCGACACCGATACCGGCATCAACATCGAAACTGAATTTACCAAACCGCTGCTGCCGCTCCGTTAAAAATCCAATTTGATCATTGCAGCAATCACTATTTGGACTAATTTACGCGCTGTTCAGAGCTCGGCGCTCATTTTTTCTTTTCATTTCTTTAATTTCCACTGGCTTTCACTATTCGCTGCGAATTTCAAAATCGTATTGGCTGTCGCTGATGTGGAATGCTTTGGCAATGTGGTTCCACCGAATGGGGGGACATACTGTTTGAATCATTGCCATTTTATGCGAAGCGGCCAGCATGTGGGCGTGCTAAACTAACAAGCAGTGAATGTATTAAATATTTTAAAAATTATTTTTGCTTTTTCAGAAAAATATTGTTTGTTGGAAACATTTCTTAAAGTTTTAATTTAGCTAACATAAAATTTATAGTTTCGCCTGGTTCGAGGAATTATACATCTTTATCTTGTAACAAAATTGAGGAAAATTCCACGATGGAGTTTATCTTGAATGTTTCTTCCTCTTTTTTGGAAGTATTGCCGCATGACAGGTTTTTAAGTGTAAATGGCGATAAAACCAATGCGAACGTCGAATAAACCCAGTGGAAAATTTCTTATAAAAATTGGATTGACAGAATTTAGTTCGAACGACTAAGCTTTACTTCCAAGACTTACACGTCAAAATTTTTTGGAAGTAGCTAAGCATGTGGTTTGAAAGTCAAGTTTATCTTGTATCTTCTTATTATAAAAGAGAATCTGCTGAATCCGATGGTGTTCTCAGAATTTTTCTACGATTTTTTTATTATTTTTCGACAATATATCGAAAAATAGGCCATTGTATTCAAAACTACATTTTATTGCTCTCCTGAGAAATTTTAGGAGATTTGAAGTGGTAATTTATTGAAATTTGAGCGGTGATAAAATTGATTGAGCGATACTTGATTTTTTTAACTTAAGCTGCGAATAAATTAATTGAGCTTAATTTTTTTGAGCAGCGTTTTATTATATATTGGGTAGCGAAAAATTCAGTTCAATCAGCAGCTTTTTATTCAATTTGAGCGACAGAAAAGTAACATTCGGCTTGGCTAGCCATAGTATTTTCACATTAAAGTCTGTTCGGCGTAGTATTTACTTTCTAAAGCCAAAACTGTCTTTGCTAATCACAGTAGGGGAAAGTGGGGTACCTTTGACACTTAATTTTCAAACTACGTAACCGTATTTTTATAAGCTTTTTCAAAAAAAGTAAGTTTTGTCAAAAGTACCGCTGCACGGGGCACTTTTGACTTTTTAAGGGGCACATTTGACTTCGGTGCACTTTTTACAATTCATATTCGGTTTTACAATCAAATGCGTTTTATTCAAAAAATACGGGGCTATAGAATTTACCATTGGTTAAATTGGAAACTACTTATGTAGTTAACTCTTTTTAAACGATTTGTTACAGAAGAAATAACGAAAAATACATGTTAAGTCGTTCAATTTAATTAAGAAACTTAACATAAATGAGTTCGAAACATAAAAGCTATCAGTTAATTTTAAAGCATTTCAACGGTCAGTTCACTTAAATCACACTTTTTGACATATTCAACTAAATTCTCTGTATGGTGGTGTATATTCAGATGTCAAATGAACCCCATTGGCAGAAGTCAAATGTGCCCCAAACCTTCAAGAGGCGATTTCCTATTTTTTTAATTATTACTGTTTTATTTTCACAAAGCTCACATTAATTGTGTTGTTACTTAAACGTAATGCCAAAAAGATTTTGCCACTCAATTTACAAAAACAACCACATATAATTCACAAAACGCTTACGTACTTGGTATCGAAAATTACATCAGGGATCGCAAAAACATAAAAACTCGTGCTACTCCGAAGGGAGTTGAAGAAGAAGTGTCAAAGTTCATAATGTTTTTTTAAGCCAAAGTAGGTTGCTTTCTGCATTTAAACTTTTTGGAGCCTTAGTCGTTTTCATACTGAAATTGGCAAAGTCAAATGTGCCCCAGTGTCAAAGGTACCCCACTTTCCCCTACTTTTCACTAAAGTCTGTGAGTGCAGGGTCTTCTGCTCAGGGCTTATATCTCACACATAGCTGTTTATATACATATAAATTTGATTCCTGAAAATAAATCAAGAAAATTATAATTTCTTTCGACAAGAAATCGTTTTCAAATTCTTGGAAATTCGAACTATTAAAGATTTTGAAACCCATTTTTCGATCACCAGCTTCGCTAGCCACATTGTATCTAAAGCAAAGATTTTAATAAATTCAAAAATTGCATGCTAAATTTTTCGAATAATTTGTTCCACAATTCGGGCTATGACTTGACCTTAACTCATTCCAGACTATTGGGTATTTAAATACCCAAAAGAAGAGTGAATTTTAAGAAATCCAACCAAGCGACAGGTAAGAAGTGCTGTGGTTTTTACAGCTTTTTTGGGTAGAGGAAGGATTCGTCTGAAATGAATATTTTTATTTTTCCGAACTTCTTTGATTAACCTTTATTTTTGTGAGGTAGAATTTAGGTAACATGAAACTTCCAAAATTTTGGTGGAAAATCGATTCAGGCAAATTTGAAGACTTAAAGAAAAAAGCTCGAAACAAATTCAAAGATTCTATGTGGGATGCTATAATAAATCAGATTTGATTGAATGAAAAGTTGGACGGTAAATTTTTTTTTTTGTTTTTTTTTTTTGTCTCATATAGGGCTATTACGTAAAAATTTACCCATGCCATATCTCCGGTGTGCCGATGGGGAAAAATTTCAATTTTTCATCAGCAACTTCTATTGATCCCCTGACCTCCCACACCAAATTTTATAAAAATTGTACGGGCCCTTCTGGTAGCATTCTGGAATGGGTAAACTTGACGAACATTGATTTTTGATTTTCTAGAGTTACGTGTTCGAGTAAGCACAATCATTCACGTAGCCCCACACAAAAGAGTCAACCAGCGGCAAACCGCACGATCTTGCAGGCCAATTGATATCACCAAATCTCAAAATTGCGTGTCCTGGGAACTATTCGCGCAACGGGAACTTGATCGCTGTCTAGTTTAAGCCGCATATAATACAGATTGAAGTTTTCATCTCGTTCCTTCGTCATTCTTAAAGAAATGCCACACCAGACTTTCTGATTTATTGAGCGAAATTTTTTTCTTCGGCCTCTCACAACCAAGCTCACCTTGATTCTGGTGACAGCCGTTTATTTCGATCATACTCAATATTGATGGATCAATTGATCCATTAAGGACCATAATGTTTATGGATCAATTAACTGGATGACTAACCTTAAACTAAACAAATGCTACCCTGAATGACATACTTATATGATTGACAGCTGTACCAAAGACAGGGCTACACTTTCTGAACCACGAAATGGATAGTCCATTTTCATAGTATTCAAGCTTAACGATAATAATTAAAAAATTTTCTAGAAGTCGAACACTAAAGATGTACTTATATTGTGCGATTTTCTACAAAAAGATTATGTGAATTTTAAATGCAAATACACGCATCCCAATGAATCAATCAATCCTATATTTTACTTACACTACTAATTTTTCTTAAAATAAAATCGTTTGGTTGAACGATATGGCTTTTACATAGAAAACCATAAAATTTTAGCTAACATAAGTAAGTAAGTGGCAGAATACTATAAAACGAGAAAAAACAGCATTTTTATCCTATGACTTGAACTGACATTCATTATTTAGTAGATACTAAATATGAAAATGATAAAAGCATATTGGTCGGTACTCTGAAACTACAATCAAAACCCTAGCCTAATTACTTAATTCAGATCAACAACAGAATAGACGATATTAAAGATTCCTCCTAAATGAAAGTGGAAACGATTTTAAGTGCAGTTCATAGTTTGACTACCGTCTACTTAAAATTCAAAGTAAAAGTGACCACACGCATAAAGTTTTAATTTGCAATATGATCACATAAAGTGGAATCCTGACCACTAGGAAACAATTCCTTACACTTTTTATCTGCACTTGTCAAATTATTATTTTTTTCTTGAAAAGTAAAAACTGGCGCCAGCATTTCAAAAACTTACCACATTTGAAATGCATTACATTAATTACATATTTCATATCATGTCAAAATATTTTACTTGAATTTTAAACCTTAGCAGAAAAAAAAGGATATAAGTAAAATGAGCAGAACAAAAGGTTGTGTCCTCTTTGTCACATTTGTGTCATGGCAGTACAAACCACTTGAGTGTTGATTTGTAACAGAATGCCAGGGGTAGCATGTGACTGTAATCTGAAACCAAATGTCAACTTTACGTGTGAGTTGATGTGTACAAATATATCTTTGATCGTTTAAAAATATTGTCATAAGAAATATTTCAAGGGCTTATTCTTCCTAATTGATGTATTCTTTTATGTAGAGGAGCAGATATCTCTTTCGTATGCTCTTAACAGTTCAGAAAAATTAAAAGAACCCTCACTCTATCCAATCTAGTGTGGATGAATGAAGAAAACTTGTTTTCAAGAAGCCGTAGTAGCTAGATTTTCGGAATCAGAAATATATATAGACTATATTAATTAAAAGTTAACGAGTCATATGATTCATTATTCCATAAAAGAAACTTTTGGTCAAATCAGCATTAAAAAAGTTCAACCATTGCTCTGTAGAAGGTCCCTCTAACTCTCACTTTCCTGACTTTCTTCATTTTCAAAGGAATAGCGGCCGATTCCGTTTTCAGCCAAAAAGCTGTACCAACAGTGATTTTTTTGAAATGCAATTCCTTGGCAACTGATCCACTTCTTCTTCTGAAATGTTGGCCGCATTTTTACAAATCGGTTAAAAAAAAGTGCTCGAACGCTCAATAACTTCGGTCAATTAAGCATAATACACATATGCCCAATGATTAAACACCCAAAAGTAAATTTTTATCTTAGGCGATTGCCAAGGTTTCCATGTCGCCGCTTTTGACACAACCAAGCCGTGAATTGCATGTCAAAGCCGGAGGCCTTGTAGGAATTGAAAAATTTCGATAAAAGGCGTTAATTGAAAGACTTTTTTTAAAAGTTTTTTCTACAAAAATATATTTGGTAGCTAAAAGGTCAACATTTAACATTGCTGACAAAAAAAAAAACAAAAAGGTCATCAAGTTTATTTACCAATACAAAAATGTAACTTTTTATCATTTTAAGGAAAATTACACTAGTTTACACTCAAAATGTTCCATTGATATGAAGCTACTTTTCTTATGTAGATTTTCCTGCTGAGTTCGAAAATGAAAATGAAAATTTTTTGAATGGTACAGTTTTCGAGATATTGTGGTTTTTTCACTTTTTTGACCTCTTTTCACTTTGAATCTCATATCTTGAGCTACAAATGCTCAATTTCCTTTTTCTTGATGTCATATTAAAGATAATAAAATGACAAATAAACGTGTGCAACTATGTTTCTTATTAAAAAAGTTTTTCAAAAGATATAGATGAAAATAGTCCAGATTTTAAGAAAAATCAAATTTTGCATTTGATTCTGTGGCCACGAAAAAATAGAAATAAAATAAAAAAAAATAATTTTACTTTTTGCACGTAGAGTTGATACTTTTACGCAAATACTAAAACATTTCACAAGAAAATCGACTGTAAAATAACAACGTTAGAAGCGATTGAATGAATGAATCCAAATTCGACATTTTATGAATATATTAATTTTTTCGACAATTTGTTGAGCCTAATCGTTACAAAAAGATTTTTCTCATGTACCTTTGATAAGAGGATACTTTTCTTATGTACTTTTACCTGCTGAATTCGGAAATGAAAATGAAAATTTTGTGAATGGTACAGTTTTTGAGATATTGTGGTCTTTTCACTTTTTCGACCTCTTTTCACTTTGAAACTCATATCTTGAGCTAGAAATTTCAAATTTCCTTTTTCTTAGTGTCATATTAAAGATAATAAAATGACAAAAAAAACGTGTGTAATTACATTTTTTATTAAAAAAGTGGTTCAAAAGATATAGACAAAAATAGACCAGATTTTAAGAAAAATCAAATATTACATTTGATTCTGGGTCACGAAAAAATAGAAATAAAATAAAAAAAATAATTTTACTTTTTACACGTAGACCTGATGCTTTTACGCAAAAATTAAAACATTCCACAAGGAAACCGACTGTAAAACGACAACGTTAGAAACGATTGAATGAATAAGTCTAAGTCCCACATTTTCTAATCATATCAATTTTTTCTACAATTTGTTGAGTTCAATCGTTGCAATTCTCTATGTTGTTTGGTGTTTTCGTATTATTAGAATAAGCTTGCGTTAAATCTTCCATAGCACAGAAAATAAAATTGCACTGGTTACTGTGGAAAAGGAACTATGTTTAAAAAATTGATTGATTGATATTGTTGAAAAAATTGATATGATCAGAAAATGTGGGACTTAGACTTATTCATTCAATCGTTTCTAACGTTGTCATTTTACAGTCGGTTTTCTTGTGGAATGTCTTAATTTTTGCGTAAAAGCATCAGGTCTACGTGTAAAAAGTAAAATTATTTTTTTATTTTATTTCTATTTTTTCGTGGCCACAGAATTAAATGTAAAATTTGATTTTTCTTAAAATCTGTCCTGTTTTCATCTATATCTTTTGAACTACTTTTTTAATGAGAGATATAATTACACACGTTTGTTAACCATTTTATTATCTTTAATTTGACATTAAGAACGAGGAATTTGGACATTTGTAGCTTAAGATATGAATTTTAAAGTGAAAAGAGGTCGAAATTCAGCAGGAAAAAGTACATAAGAAAAGTATCCTCTTATCAAAGGTACATGAGAAAAATCTTTTTGTAACGATTAGGCTCAACAAATTGTCGAAAAAATTAATATATTCATAAAATGTCGAATTTGGATTCATTCATTCAATCGCTTCTAACGTTGTTATTTTACAGTCGATTTTCTTGTGAAATGTTTTAGTATTTGCGTAAAAGTATCAACTCTACGTGCAAAAAGTAAAATCATTTTTTTTTATTTTATTTCTATTTTTTCGTGGCCACAGAATCAAATGCAAAATTTGATTTTTCTTAAAATCTGGACTATTTTCATCTATATCTTTTGAAAAACTTTTTTAATAAGAAATATAGTTACACACGTTTATTTGTCATTTTATTATCTTTAATATGACATCAAGAAAAAGGAAATTGGGAATTTGTAGCTCAAGATATGAGTTTCGAAGTGAAAAAATGTCGAAAAAGTGAAAAAACCACAATATCTCGAAAACTGTACCATTCAAAAAATTTTCATTTTCATTTTCGAACTCAGCAGGAAAATCTACATAAGAAAAGTAAACTCAGATCAATGGAACAGAAAAAAAAAAATCATTTTGTAAACTAGTGTTATTTAAGTTTGTGAAGGCTGATAATTCTTTGTTTTCAACTCATCTTGGCGATTGTTCATTATGAATAAAGTCCTTAAAACTTATGGCAATTGTTCACTATGAAGAATTGCCCAAATGAACAATTGTCCGAAAAAATTTTTGAACGATTTGTTTTTGGGCGATTATGCGTACACCCCAAATTAATTAGTTCAATACCGATAAAAATTTAGGCAAATTCGGACGTTACTTATACGACATGGTTACCTCCAGGCTATAATTTTCTCTCTGCGACCCTATATATTGCACATAGAGCAACTACTGAATATGAAATATTTATGAACATTATTCCGTGTCTTTTATATTGGTATTGAATACTTAGGTGAATCTAAAATCTTCAAATTTCGTATCATCAACAGCGTCAACAAAGTGTTGCTCCAGCTGTTTCTAGTGGGTATGACAAATGTATGGAAGACTTCATGTGACCTATGCACACAGGTTGGATGCGTATGGCATCTTAAGCATTTCAAAAATGATTACGAAAACAAAATCTTCTTGTGTAAACAAATGGTATGACCCAGCACCCGGGTGCTTGTGTCTCAATAACGCGTGTCGGTTAATTCTTTTTCTGATCTCTGTGCATGGGATGTGAACGAGTGAGTACATACTACACGTACGTACTCGTATGTTAAACCGTTTGTAGTTTGTAATTGGCCTTACGCTCGTGCAGTACTGAGGTATTCAATGGGATGTACGGTTTAACGTTTGGGTAATTTATTTCCCATGTACAAAATCGTAATTATTACTTTTTTAATGTAAACAAATTGTTATTTTAGTTTTTTTGAATTTTATTTTTTGTGTTCTTTCTTTGAATGTCGAAGATTCTAATTTATGGTTTAAGAATGGTAGAAGATACATATTTTTTTATTGAATGAGCTTATAGCGCGCGATCCAGATATTTCTGTATTTTTAGAGCTAAAGTGTTTATTATACTAGATTACAGCCAAAATGTTCCATGCCAAAAAAAGTAAAAAACAACAAACATTTTTCGTTTTCGCATATATGGCAATATTGCTTGTGATTTTTGAAATACTCCCTTCTAAGTTAGCGATCAGCAAGACGGTTAAAAGTACGTCCATCTTCAATTTAACTTCGAAGATAAATTATTTATTTAGTTTTCGCAAATACAGTGTTGGAAAAAATAGTAGGGACAAACGCAGCAGTTCATTTTTTAGCTGGAAAAAATAATAGGGACAAAATATATTTTTGAGTTCCTAGGACAAAGTATGTATATTACTAAAATTGGTCTTAAGTGGTAAATTGTATTTTAGAATCGTATAGTAAATACTTGACATGTGGACCCTTTACTTACTTGCTAGATTTGGCCGATATTTATTGGAAATGGGTCATGGAAAACATTGTAGAGCTAAGTATGTTTACGTAATCTGCAGCTCATATTTTGTCTTTTATCCAAAAAGTTTGCCCAATTCTAGCCGCCGAAAAAGAACCCCCTTATCATTATAGATTCGCCACCGCGCTTAACAGTGTATCTCGAATCGAATTCCGCGTTTCTGGGCTGCCTAACGAAGATTTTTCCGTAATTTTGGCTTTGAATATTTTGTACTTTGGTCTAACGAATCACCTTGGGAACAATGTTTTCCACGACCCATTTCCAATAAATATTGGTCAAATCTAGCAAGTAATGGGTAAAACTATTTAGATTAGGAACATACTGCTAATTATACCGCCCCTCACACTCAACTTGCGAGACTTTTATACGCAGGTTGGCTATAGAAAACTTCAGGATTTGAAGAGTCATAGTCTGTGTTTTTTTCTTCTTTTGTTTTCGTTATAGAACACACTTGGATATTAAAGCGCCTACGCACTGTGCTGTGTCTCTATACAAATTTTGGAAATAAATAGAAGTAGTCATCCAATATTATTAATAATTTGTATTCACGATAACTGAAAGTTGCTGATTTTGAATATTTAATTAAATTTTAATTCGGCTTAATAGTTTTTGAGAAAATGGCTTTCAAAATTAGAAAATGAGGTTGCCACGAACAGTGGTTGTCTTTAATTAAAATAAATATAAGAGTGCTATATTGACTACATTAACATTTTCTAAATAAAGGAAGTCTGGTGAAGTTAAAACTGAAGTGAAATTTTGCCAAAAAATTTTACTTTGCTAAAAAATCACTTCTGAAGTTGAAGTTTTTTCATGTCTCAATTAGGTGCAAAAATGTGTTACCGGCTGTAAATCGTATGAAATTCCATAATTTAGAGATTTTTTCTAATCTTTAAAAAAATATATTTTTCTTAAATTTTTTGTTGAACATTTTTTTTTTAAAGACCATTTCCTCTATTCCTCAAAAAACATCTGACACTACCTTTTAAGTTCCTGAAAAATTAGTCAACATTCGTAATCTTGGAACAGAAATATTTTGGAGGAATATTACTTGTAGAATGATACGAAATTTGTGCTATTCGAAGACTATAATTTTCTGATTTATTTCCACTATTTAAAGCACTGTGCAGCAACTTACTTAAATTCAGAGAAAGTTCCGGTCACATTTTAATGCCAGAGTAAGCGATAACGATAAATCTGAAGATTTTGGAGTACTGACGAAATTAGGACAGCATCAATTGTGACCCCGAAAATTCAATGTTTGGTGTAGTGTTATGGCTCCTAATGAAAATGTGAAAGAAATAATCAACAGGGCCTTGTTTAGCATAACGCCAACAGGATGAAGCTACTGCCCACTGCCATAGCAACGATGATCTGCGACGAATTCATTAAGTATTTAAGTGGCCACCCTGACATTGCCGAAACTAGAGATTAATAACTGAAATTCATAAAAAAAAATACAATTCTATGAGTACTTTTATCAACTTTGCGTTACCATGTGCATGGCGTCAAAGAGCTCGGCGGCTTAAAAAATCTGTTAAAATGACTTGATCAAGCATTGATCCTATATAAAAATACACGTATGTATATGAAACGACGCCGTCTTCAGATCTTCAGATCACTCTGTATGAATGAAAGAATTTTTATAGATCATATAAATTTCGAAAGACATAAATTCTCAGCAACATTACTTTTTTAATGACTTTCTGAAATCCACAGTAATTCAAATTAGATCATGAAACAAGTGCATTTTATGAGCGGTTGGTCCTTTTTTTATGTTCACACAAATGAATACGAGTAAATTCACTTTATTAACCTTTTTTTTTTTGTAATCACATGTGCTACTGTGCATGGAATACAAATTCTATATTTGAGTCTAGAACACAAAATACGAGTACAATTAAATAATTTAATGGTTTTGAGCGCAATATTAGTTCTATGTATTTATTCAAATTGGCCAATATTTACTTTTACAAGCGCAGAAAATATCGCACATGTGTGCCTTATCGAGGGTCTTAAAAGGTACATTCCAACGTTACAAAATACTTACAGTACTGTTGTCATTATTGTACTATCGTAAGATCATGTTTGCGATCGCTCACGCTGACTGCTGCAGTATAAAATAGAAGAAAGCAATGCTCAATGCTCATTTCACAAGCGCTACAACAAAACTAAAATTGGACCAATTGATCAACACATGTGTTTTTATTTTTTCTCAAAATAACTCATTTTTCCTAACTGCCAAATAACTCGCGCCGATCTTGTCAATCGATCATTTCATGCAATCAATCGATCGCTTTCAACGTTTTTCCTTTAAAAAACAAGCTGAACGGGGGATATATGTAGTATCACCACTACCTATTTGCTCGTAAAATTTTTTTTTTTTTCAAAATGATCTTGATTTTCTTTTCTCGTCGTAGCTGTTGTTGTTATTGTTGTTGTTATTGTTTCTTCAGCAGCTAATTCTAAACCAATTCTTTGATCGATTGAAGTTTGCCGTCAGTCAGTCAGAGTTTAGTGCTGATCAGCAGCTTTTTTTGCTGCTATCAGCTAAAATGTACATGCGAGAACGTTCAAACTTTATAGTTTTTATATCACTCATACGGGTACGAATGTGAGTGTGTGTATGTGTGTGTTTGGAGCAGGGACAGGACCACCCAGCTTGATTTTGCAGCAGCAGCAGCAGCAGCAGAAAACAACCGCATATTCCATATTCATTTGAATGTACGCGCTGGTTGAGTTTTCAAGCTTCCGTCTGATGAATTGGTTTGATGTCTGATGCTGTTGACTGCTGCCTGCCGCCGTTGATCTTGGTGTAAACATGTGTAAATCATGCCAGCGAGTCATCATCGTCATCATTATCATTGTGACGTATCCTCGTTTACATGGGTGGGTGAGATAGATTTCAATGTTAATAGGTGGGGTTGGGGAGTTGCATGTACTTAGTTTTTATTTATTTTTTTTTTTTTGTTTTGTTCTTTTAATGGCATTTTATTCATGTGATATTAAAATGTTTAAGATTTTTGTAACAAATTGCTACCATTGTTTAATAACGTCAACTGGCCTTTGACCGGAACAGGAGCTAGGAAATGACAACAACGGCATTAGCTATCATCATGAAGCTTAAATACATCTACGATACTGCTGATTAGCTAACACAACCCATTACATTTATACAGGGTTGTCATTGGGGTAACTACCCATACAGAAACTTACTGGCTAGCGAGCTCGTTAATGATAATTTTCAGTATCAGAATGGGCATATATTCGCTCTAATTCTGTAGCAAGCAGTATCGCATTATCTTTAACGGGGATAAACAACTCATCAACAAGCTGGATAGCAATGTTAACGTTAAAGATTGTTTCTCCTGGTATATTCGACACCTTTTCGAGCTTATTTTTATACCCTACACACAAGGGGTATTAATTTTGTCATTCCGTTTGGAAAGCGCAGAAAGGGGCGTGACAGGTATGCATCTTGACCAGTGTTACCATCTAAGTTGAGTTTGGCTATCTGTCTGATCATCTGTTCGTATGGGAATCTTCTCGAAACTCGTTCAATTTTTGGCAAGACTTTTCTTAAACCATTTATTGTATTTTTGAGAAATTTGATTGAAAAGAAGGAACTTCCTGCCTTCCCAAAACAAAATATCTTTTCCTTGAAATGTTAAAATGTAAAACTTTTTTGGGAAAAAAATTGAGAACATTTTTTTTTTTCAGGAATTTTAAAAAATAATAAATATAAGTAATTTAGTTTTTCAATGGAAAAAAACTTTCTGACCTTTTTTTTAGTCGCCAATAATAAAATAAAATTAAAATTTTAGTGCGGGAAAACCTTTTTATCAAATATTTTTCAATTCCTACATGGTCCTCGACTTTAACCATTAATTTCGGACTTGGCCTAGTCAAAACCAGCAGTTTGGCAACCCTGATCTCAACTAACTTTCGTATAACGTTTTAAAACGTGTGCTTGTAAGGGATATGGAGCCCTTTTGTAGTGCTTGGCCGAACAAATTTTAGTATCTGATTTAATTACAATAAATAATTTTCTCAGTATAGCGTTGTAAAGGTTTTGTTTGCATGGGAGGAAGGCGTGTGCGTTAACCGAATTCGACAATTTTCAACTCCACGAGCCTATAATTGAAAATGTAGTGTGTACTAAACTTCATGAAATTACCTAGCTTCGTTTGATCTTACTCGTGATATTCACAGACGGTCATTCTATATTGACGATGACGAAATGATGTTTCGAAAATATATACATACTTTTTTAAACCTGACACGCCCCCAGAATTCATGTGCTCTGTATGTAGAGTTTAAAAAGATTGGAGAAAAATTTTTCTACACTTCTTAATATTGAAATGACATAAGACAAGTTTCTACTTGAGAAATCAAGATTTTATTTTTTATGAAATAAGAAAATAATTTGAATCAAAACTAATAAACTATTAGCGGCATTCACGATCTGTAGCATTTGGTCTTGTATTGTGTATTTTTGATAAATTTGATATCTTAACAAAAACAAAAGAATTGCTTTTTTCAAATACTATAAAAAAGTTACAATAGGGTTTTGTCATTGTATTTTTGATATTTAGAGTATTTAAAAAAAGCAATGGTTTTGTTTTTGTTAAGATATCAAATTTAATACAAATATCAAATTTATCAAAAATACACAATACAAGACCAAATTCTACAGATCGTGAATACCGCTATTATTTTTTTAGATATTCTAATGGACTGAGAGCTAGCGACGTCAAAACCTTAAGTATTTTGTTACCTCTATTAAGATTTCATTTTCGCATTTTCTTATTTCAACGATATGTACCCCATATGAAAGGCCTCTATCTTTTGTCAAAGAGCTGAAGTCATAAATTGGAAAGTAATATGGAAACAGGAGACTTTATATCTCTTATTTGAACTGTATAGTCCTTTATATATTGAAACCATGGTTAAGGTAAAGCACTTAAAAAGGCCTTTCAAATAATGTACAAACTATTCGTAGAAAATATTAAGATGTTTCAAGGTTTTTAAAATGGGTTCTACCACAGAAAAGCAACGTGACTCGCCAACGAAACTTTGATATTTATAAAATATGAAATATGTTTTTTCCTTATTTTAGAAAATACTTTTTCCCATAAGCCAAAAGTGGATAGGTATGACGTTACCAAGTGCGTGACGGGTGATGGAATACCATTTGAGGCAATAAAATTCACGTAATATGTGCACCATTTCTAATGTCGATTTTATGAAGAGGTCATAACCTCGAAAAAACTGGGCGTTAAAGTCATTCATAGGGGCTAAGTAAGATTTAATACAAACTTTATATATTTCGATTACATCCTCAAATTTCTTTACCTTCAGTGCAATTGAGCGTAAAAAAGCCTTCTGCAAACAACTGTTTCATCTATATATTTTTGTGTTTTTCAAAATGTTATGCCCTCTTTTTTTATTGAACTCGCCACCCAAAACCTGCAGCCAGACATTTCTGACAATCATAAATTCTGAGCTAAGACATAATTTCTTCGATTAGTTTATTAGCATAAAGTAATATGCCTGAGAACCGGCCACATTGCTGGCTGGATGCATCGCATCCACGTTTATGCAGGCGAGACATATCGATGTGTCCCTTGGAATGAAGACTTTGTTGTTGTTGTTGTTGTTGTGTTTTTACCAACACCAACACTTTGAGACATTTGGTATGTGCGGTGCTAAATACCGACAAATTTTTTTTTTTTTAAACTTTTTGTTTATTTACACTCGAGTCAAATTGAAAACAATTTATGAAAAAGAAATGAAAAGAAATAATTTCTACAGTTTCTTAGAAAAAAATAAACAAATTTGAACTTTTGGTATTATTGATATGCATAAAAAATGTGAATATTACGTATGATCAAAATAAAATATAAATTGCCATCGAAATTCAATGAAAAGTGATAAATTTTATTTTTTTTTTTAAATAAAATGTTCCTCAATTTATAATTGATCTGTGATCAACACTTTTTGTTTTATCTTTGCTAACATATGGACGAAGGACGGTTTTTATATACAACGATCAATTTGTCAACTTCCGTGTTTTTTTTCTCTTTCTTTTTTAAAACTATTTTAAGAAGAATTTTGTTTGTACATATAGCGCTTAATAAATATAAAACCATAGCCACCACCAAAACCACTTGACAAATTCAAGAGTACGGAATCATATTTCGTGACATATAGAAGTAGTGGTGGAATATTCAGCTAATGATCGATAATTGATGGTAGCTGTCGATCGTTGAGGAGCTGAGGTTGAAGAAAAAATCAAATAAAGTAAAAGAAACTCTAAATTTTTAATATCGTCTCGAACGTTTGTCAACACCAAAAATTAAATCTCTTTTTTTTTAATTTTGAATGGGTTGAGTTTTTGACTAAAGAGTAAAATAGATGATCGTAGAAAATAAAAATTTTAAAAAAAGTGACAATACTTAAAGGGTGATTATTTTAGAGTGCTAGAATTTTAAATTGAAATAAAACACAGAAATATTAAGAGTGAAATCAAATTTTTTATAATACTTAAAGGATTATTAAATGACATTTATTTATTGCTTAAAAAAAGTTTCCGGCAGAACTATGTTTACCATAATTAGCTGAATCTAGTCGCATTCGATTAGCACAATTTCGAGCCACTTAAGGCCTTGTTCCCAAACAGGGTACACCAAGTTGAAACGAAAGAATTCCCGGCCCTCCAAAAATACAATTTTTTTGTGGGAAAACTAAAATTTTTTTTTGCGAAAAAAGTTGAGGAATTTTTTTTTTTTTTTTCAGCACCATAACTAAAAACACTATTGCCAAAACAAAACCTGAGTTATGGGACCTTATTAAAACTTATGATTACTATAGAACTTTTTGAAACAAAATATAAACTTTAAGTAATTTCTTACATTCTGATTTTCTTTTCAAGATACACGTTGATTATAATTTAATCTATAAAACTGTAAAGAAATTATTTCAGAAGTGCCAAGTTTGAAGCAAGATGGAACATTCACTTGTGAGACTTCGGTGAGCCCACACACTCTTTGATTTGTACTATAAATTTGTCCAAGCAGAACGAAGCATCGGGTGAAGAAAAGTTAAAGGAAATGCTGTGTTAAGCTGCGTAAGGTAAAGAAGGGCTTCAAGAAGCTAAAATTAATCACATGGATTTAAGACGCTGCATTACTTACTACGAGACTGAAAATATCTTGTAAGCTAAACGAGCTCAGTTGCCATTGGAATCAGTTTGAGATCGAAAACTAAAGTCTCCCCAGTGATACATTTTATTGTGGAGTTTAAGGGCTTCTCTCCTTTTTATATTAAACCCTAACGTAAAAGTTGGGAGTCGCTCATACATTTGGATAGGTGATTACTTACACCTACGTCCATTTCCAAAAAGTGGGTTTCATATGAAAGTTAACTTAATCAGCTAAAATATTAATACATGAAAAAGAAATAAGAATTTGCTGATTAAATTTTTTTTGAAAAAAAAGGTTAAATATCGTCATACCTCAGGCTTTAAACTTTTTTAATACCCTTATCATCGTAGTCGTATACGACAGAAAAAAAAAAACGATATGACAAAATTAGTATCATGCGAGTCGTTTTATAAAATCGACAGTCGCAAAAACGACAGTCTATTACAAATTTCGAAACATAAACGTAAAAACGTAAAAAAATGTGACATATCAAAACGACATTTTTTTCGTTAAGAAATTTGTATACGACGACAAAAACTTTGAATTTATTTGAATTTTTACTGAGTGTTATTTTTTTAAATTTTTGAACAAAAACAACAACTTTTTGAATGTTCCCTGATTTATTTTTTGGATTCTGGCTCAGAAAACTTTGCACAATGCAGTTCTGTAAAAAATTGGAGATGCTTATTCATTTTCAATTTTAGTAAAATATAAATACATAACAAAATTAAATCAATTAAGTTCTCGATGACAAGGTACACGGGGCCAATTAAAAAAATATATGTGTCAAAATATTTCTTTTATTTAACCAAAACTTTTTAAGAAGCTCTAAAGGAATATCGGACATAACGGGCAGTCTAGTTCAACAGATTCATTTACACTTTCCAAGTGAACGTCGCCCCATATTCGATCACTAAACACATCTCACCGTGGTCACAACGGCAGCCAACTTCATGCGGTCATACTCACCACGCCAATTGGACGATTTTAATTTAACGAAATTGCAACAGCGAAGATCTTCGTTAAAAATGCCATTTTGCTGTTTCAGTCAGTTTTTGATTTTGTTTCGTGTGTGCGTATTGCTGCGTTTTCGTACAAAAGTAACGAATATTGTGGTAGAAGCTAAGCCCGGTGATTCATAAATTAGTTATTCATGCAATTAAATATCAATTGATTTGTAATAATCTAACGTTTTAAGTGATTTTTGTCATAAATAGCAAATATTTAATAAAAGTTGAAGGGCAAAGAAACAGCGCAGACGCAAACGTCGTCTTTGGAAAGAAAAAAGTGCAAAGTTGAAAATTTCTAATCAACATAAAGTTTATAAAATACTCTAGTTATTTCGTGGTTAAAAAAAAAGTTAACAAAAATGGGTTGTGCCGTGAGTACAGCGCGAGATAAAGAAGCGATGGAACGTTCGAAAAACATTGATCGGGCGTTACGAGCAGAGGGTGAGCGCGCCGCATCAGAGGTGAAACTGCTGCTACTGGGTGCGTCTCGTTTTATTTTTAAAGAATTTTTGTAGATTTATTTCACAATTTGTTTGTTTTCCCTCCTCACAACAGAAAGTAAAGTAATGTTATTGCTCATTGCAATTCCAAGAAATGTTCTGAATTTTAGTAATTTGCACTTTTCATCAAAATCAACAATCGCTTGATGTGTTGAAAAAAATGAAATGATGCATGGTTTTTCACCTGTGAAAGATAATTGTAGTTGCTGCGCAGTCGCGGCAGCGCCGTTAATTTTCTTTCTAGGGTTGCCAGATTATTCAATCGAAGTGTAGGAGAAATAGTTTCCGTGGTCTTAAGCGGCCCTCATACGATCAATATTCTGACAGTATTTTGCATACTGACAGTATTATTGATTGTGTGAGGTGGGTACTGATGTACTGTCAGTGTAGAAAAACGATACTGATGACTGATGGAAAAATCGTATATTACTGTCGAAGTTATTATATACTGGCGCCATACGGCAATTGATTTATATATATACTAGCATTACCCTGCGCGCTTCGCTTCACCTTAAATAGAAAATTTAGTCATAATTTTTTTTTTGTTTCAATGCAGAATCAAATATTTTTTATAATGAAAAATTTTTTATGTAAATTTAATTCAGTTCAATGCTTTTTGGTATATAATGTATTTGATTTTATTATTTGGAGTGTAAACATGTAAATTATCTGGATTTCCAACTCTTGAAAGTCCAACATTAACTGACCATGTGCAAAGCCTTCGATGTGGGGTCTTCGAGAGAATTATATTTAAAAAATATTTTTGTATGAGAGCCACCCTAAATAAAGGTTTTGTAGTCTTAGCTATGCCTCCTAACATAAGAGCTACGTGGTGTAAGCGCCGTGAAAGTGATGTTTAAAATTTTTTTTTGTATGAGGGCCACCTTAAATATGCATTTTAACGTGAGAACTACGTGGCGTGAATCGACTAACCGTCTTCGTGAAAATTTTTTTTTGTATGAAGGCCGCCCCAAATACAATTTTTTATATCTAATCTGTGCTTCTTAATATACAAGCCATGTGGTGTAAGTTCCATGAGAATCGATTAACCTGTCTTTGAGAAAATGATAATTAAAAAATATTTTTGTATGACGGCCACCCTAAATATGCACCCTAAACAAAAGTTGTATAGCCTATGACACCCGCCTGATCGATACTAACTTACTGTAAAAATTTCATCAAAATCGGCTGGATAGCTTCCGCGTCAATAAAAAACAGACAGACAGATGGACAAAAAATGAATTTTATATAATAGATAAATGAATGTCCTTTGAAGTGATATATTGCTATCCCAGAATTTTTTCTTATATGTCAATAAAAATATAAGCAAGAATTTTGTTTTTAATTTTATGTCATCATCGAAAATTTTTTCCTCAAATGAATTTGTATATCCATTAAAATGCTGCTTCTTTAAATTTAATTATCGTTCAAATGATGCTCATATTAGGTCTGTTCCAGCCGGATTTTGTGGTAAAAAATGAGAGTAAAAGCTGAAATTTCTCTGACTAGTCAAATCACTACAATTTCGGCTATGCGCAAAAAAATGTGTAAAAAATAGAAACTTTCAAAAAAACTAACTACGTAATGAATGACAGGGTTCAGGAGATAAAGCCTGAGTCGTAGTTGCATAACCATTAAACCTTCTGAATGCGAGCCAAGTGTAATTGTTTTGAGAATATTATTTATAAATAGGATATAATTTAAAAAGTGAAAGACCGATTTTAAAGTTTTGTACCTGATTTTCATAGCTTGATAAATTAACTTTGGATTGTGCAAGTGCATAAAGTGCATTTTAAAACGATGCTTGGTATGAAAATTAAAGGAACAGGTTTCCTTTAGCTGACATCCAATTTTATTTATTTTTTTTTTTTTGTAAAAGAAAGCTAAAAACAAAAAAAATATAAAATTGAAAAAAAAGTCGCTCGGATCTAGTATCGGAGATATAGACATCGCAAGTTGCGGATATAGCTTTTGTAAAAATTGTTATAAGATGGGAACCCCTGAATAGAAAATGGAAAGTATGGGTGTCATCAGAAAGATATTTTAATGGCCTACAATAATGGTAAGCAAAGTTTTGAAATTTGACTAATAATTTTGGAGGTATTACGACTTTTCTGAAATTTTGACCAATTTCTTTTTGAAAAAACCTTATTTTTTTCTAAAAATGTGTTAATCACCTAAAACTTTTTTAGCATGTTAAGAAAGCTTAATTAATTTCCTTTCAAATTATATATAGGTTGCTGCAATTTTTTTTATATGTACATCCTTTTTAAAGAAATACAAAAAAATTTATTCAATGAATTCTTATGAAAACTATGTTTTTGTTGACAAAAACAATGGAAAACAACCACAACAACGATTAGTACAGCTACAACTAATAAGACGTTTCTCATTATAAAATAATAAGGTTATCATATATATAAATAATTTTTTAAAATGTGAGGTTATGTTGAAATAAAATAGCGCCGCAGCCAAAAAATTTTTATTAAAAATCGCGCGCGCGATTTTCGATTAAATTGATTAATTTCTCATTAATTTAATTATTTGTTAGGCTGTTAAATAATCGGAAACCTTTCTGAAAAAGAGTCATCTGGGCTGTTGCTGAACTAATAATATTCATAACATTGTATATAATCGTGATGTATCAATATAACAGTTACCTAAGTTTCATAAAAATCTAAGTTTCATCAGAAATTGGCTTTTTACTCGTCCTCTAAAGATTTATGTATGTGGCAGGTAATACGTACGTACATACGTATGAAGGTGCCTTCGATATGCAAACAATTTTAAAATCAATTTTATGAAGCTGATAAAAATGACGGTGAAAAACATATTTAAAAAATTTTTATATAAAATGCTTTTTTCATCATTAGCTTATTGTTATCGCCAACATTTGCAGTCATTGGGTATAAGTTTGCTTAGAAGCAATGAGGTTATCATATCATGTCTACATCCTTTAGTTTAAAATTTAGATAGAAAAAGCAATACGTTTTGGCACAACCATTAATTTTTTATTAAGAAATAAAAAAAAATCATTTGCTTGGCACTAGTGACATTGCTACACATTAATTTCCACATAATCAGATTCTTGCAAGCACATTATAGTTTATCAAAAAATGCACTCAATATTTTTAGAATTTTGGTGGTGGGAAATTAGGTTGCTCTTCACTTAATTTCCTCTTTACTGATGCCCTTTTACGTGACCTCGTGCCATTGACAACCCTCTTCCGGTGCATTCCAGAAAATATATTTTATACTTAACTTCAACGTACAGATACGTTAAACAGAAATTCAAAATATTTCTGTTTTTTTCTCAATTTTTTTTTTCTCTTCTCACCAGTGTGAGAACTATCTTTTTTTTTGGGTTAATGTTGTATTTCAATTAAAATGCGTTTTGTTTTCGCTATTGACTTCATTTCAAATACCTGTTGTAATTCGAAAATTTTTTTGTTCTGTTAAATTTACATCCACTTGCTTAATGCTTAGATTAAAATGCATTTCAAATTTTTGTACGAAACAACTGATAGAAAAAGAGTGAGAGAGAGCAAATTGAGAACAACCACATGCGGTGCGGACCTTATCCAGATCGTTTTGGTTCTATTAAAATAAATAAGAAAATTATTGTTTGAACAATGCCTTTAATTGTACGTTTATTCTCACTCTACTTTCAGCAAATATTTTGCAGTTCACATTTACATAACTTTAAATATTCGTAATTATATTGAGTAAGACAATATTTTAACAATTTTGATGAATTTAATTTTTATTATTATATTATTAAAGCAAAAAACTGTCAAGGTAAGCTTTTTAATTCCAGTTCATCAAACTTTATGTTTCTCTATATTTTTTATTTTTGTTTTTCTGGTACTTAGTTTCAATATTTTGACACGCGCGTTATATAGAACAAGCGAAATACATTTTCAATTCTATTGTTTTATAGGTATACAAAATGGAGAACTAAGTTTTGAAGCCAGAAAACATGGAATCTGCTTCATTGAAGGGTTAAACAAAAAGGCACATGTCCAGTTGGTCCCTGCAACAGGACTCATGCCCAGTTTTTCCTGTTTTGCCTTAAGTTTTAAACATTTTTAAAATATTTTTTTGGGTCTGAATGGCTTAAAATACCGCGAACTGACCTAATCATAGTATGTTAATGTAATAAGTTCAGAGACATTAACTGTTTTTTTGCGATTTCTGAAAACTTTTAGCAACTGGACATGTGTCATTCCGTTCGTCCTCTTTACATAATTTTGAAGTCCAAATCTATTATAATATTTCACCAAAAATGAATAATCGCTCAAAAAAAAACCTAGATACAACTGTAATAGAAATATGTACAGTTACATAAAAAAAGCCGAAACGCTAAGCTCGATTTGAATGGTGACTGCAATTAGCTATTATACCGTGGTAAGTTTTGATTAAATTCACCACAGCACAAAAAGCACAACGTCTATGGTAAATACTGCCAGTATCATGTTTTTCTTTTTCATTTTGAATTACTTTCAGTTGAAACACCAAACATTGAAATTATTTGCCACAACAAAATCCCCTTTGCCATAAAATATACCAACACCAGAAACAGCAATAAGTTGCAGTTTTAGTTTTATCGCAAGGCATCAATCATGCCGTCAACAAGTACATAACAACAATAATAATAAACAAATTCCTTCATTCATCACACAGTTGCTATTGTGTTGCCTTACCTCCCCCCACTTCCACCGTCATCGAGTTTGTTGAAAATTTTCGTGGGGAAATTTTATTTCAATTGTTTTTTTGAGAAAAAAAAAAAAATATTATGAATGAAAATATTTGATGCAATTATTTTCATTTTCGCCATTGTGCCATCTTTTGGTGTTTGTCTGTTTTGTTTTATTGTAATGCTGCTAGTCCCTCACTTACACGGTCACTCACTCAGTTGCTGGAAACATTTCGATCGCGATCATTTTAAGCTGTAACACCACCCATCTACAAAAGTAGCTTTCTTTTTTCTCGATTTTCTTTTACTGTACACGATCGTGTTTTGTTTAGATATCAAATCTTAATTGAATTTTCCTTAACTTATTTCTATTTGCTTATGTGTTTTTACATTTTTCCTTCCTTTTCTCTCTTTGATCGGCTTTTTCAATTGTTTATTGGTGTCAATCTGCTCCATTGAGAGGGTTAATTTATAAAAAGTTTTTCAACACCGACTGTGTGTTTTGTATGGGGGTCACTTTCAATTGAAATTTGTTTATTAAATTACATTTCTAACTTTTGTTGTGACATTTTTTCAATGGACATCAACTAAATTGTGCAAATTTTCTTCAAATTGCAACAAGCTATTTTTTTACATCATTTTATCTCACAATCAAATTAGATCAGTATATAGCAAATAGGAAAATGAAATCGTTTATAATTCTCAGTAGTTTAAATCAGCGGTGGGTGAGCTTTTGCAAAACAAGCCGAGCAAAAACTGAGAATGAAAAAACCGAGCAAAAAAAAATTTAAGTAGAGAAAAAGTTCACTCATAAAATAAATTTGGTAAATGTAACCAAATTTTTACCAAATCTCAGGTTAGAATTTTCTAACCTGGTGGCTCTTGTTGTTGAGTCTAACTAACATCGTATACATCGTATTCCCCTTCCCCCCTTATTACTTTGCTTATTAATTGGGACTTAACTTAATTATGTTGCATTTTAAAAACTTCAAAGAAATTCAAATGTTTATTTGTCATCAACGAGATTCGAACCTAGGTCTCCCTACGTTATGTCACTGTTCAGAGGTGGGCACATCTTAACCTACTGAACTACTCTTATTCATATATTGCGTGAAACTAAAAGCATATAAGTACTACGCATGTAACAACACAGAATGCCTAGGTTCGAACCCCACTGGATGCAAGAAAGAAATGTTTTTTTTTTTTTAACTAAACATAATTCCATAGAACAATTTATCAGGTTAATGTGTTACCTGACGCAGGTTAGAAATTTTTTTCTGAGTGTTGACAAATTTTTTAGTAGTTAACTACTAAAGAGTTTTCTTTGGAGTGATTGAACTGAACTGAAATGAAGGACATAAATTAATTTTGAACTGATTTTTTTTCTTTTTATATTATTATTTTATTACATTTATTGTTTAATAATGTATGTCCAACACGACTTACTGTAATAAGTTATTGATAAATTTCGAACACTTTACACTACTCGATGTAACAGCAACAACAGTATGAAAAGTTGTACGTACAGAACCGAAAATATTGGTGCTGCAAATGAAAGTGTTGATTATTAGATCATTTTCTATGGGATATGTAAGGTTTCTATTGTTAAACCAGCCACAATTGACACTTTAAAAATTCACATAATTCGGGTTATTTCGGACCACCATAAGTTGTCCAAAATTGAACTAATCGAATGCGATTAATTAGATTTAGTTGTGGTCGACATACATACATATGCCAGAAAATTTTTTAAAATCAATATTTTAAGGTAAGAAAAATTTGGATTCAAACTTTATATAGCTTTTTTATTCCAATTCAAAGTTATATCAGTCTTAAGAAAATCACCTCATTTTATTTATGCTATGTAGTTATGACTATTGATATGTACCTTGTTTGATGGTTATTTTTAGAGCTTTAATCTTTGCTAATTTTGTGGGTTTTATTTGTAGCTTTGACAAGTATTTAAATATAACTCTGTCAGTAGTGTTAGATACATAGATATTATAGATTTGTTGGAAGAACACTATAACCTAAATTGAGATTTTTTTTTGACATACTAAGGCTTAAGGTTTGAGAAAAAGTTATAGTACTAAAAATACTTTTAAAATACGGTTACAAATCACGTACACTGTAAAAATTTACTTTTACTGTCATACTTTTTTTTTTGTTACATATTTTTACTCATTTATTAATTTTTCAAAATCAATTGCTTGATTAGACATAACTATCTTAATAAGTTGTCATCTTAATTTGTTTGTTAAATTTAATTATAAAAACAAATAATTTTCAGTAACCAATAATAACACTGTGCTACAGCAAAAATTATTCTTTTAAAGTGAACTAGTGCATGTTGTAGCTCTGGTCGAACACTACACAAAACCATGTTTAAATTTTTTGGAACACCCTAAAAATCTAAATTTAATGTCAAATTCAAGTGCACATGCTAAATATTTTTTTGTGTTTTTTTTTTCATTTGCTACATTCGTCGAGACACAATGCGCCATCGCTAATCCCTTTGCGTTGTTTTTGTTTTCACTTGAACTCAAACTCAACACCGATAGCGTTGAAATTCTGCGAACTGTTGCTTGTTTGGGCGTCGAATAACGGTTCGGGCAATGAGGGCGGAAAGGGCCACTACGTTCCCTTCCGTACTTAAAATTATTTGCTTTGGCATGTATTAGTAGCTGAGATGCAGAAAATAATTTTTATGGTTTCTTCATTATCATTTTTCCGGTAAAAAAAAACAACGAAAGAAAAAATCAGATCAGATTAGTTATTTCTTTATAAAGCGCTTAATATAAAACGGAAAACCGTTGCTACCTATTATAGATGGTTCTTATAACTATCAGCGGATGCAGACGTGCAGTTTAAGCAAAATAAGCAAGCTCTTAGCTTTAACGCTTAAAATGTTTTTCCCTTATAATATTCATAAATCTTTAACAACAAAATTACATGTTTGATGAACCAATAACTTGAAAATATTATCACCAGCTTCCAGCTATATGAAATTAATTGTTAAATTTACGTCATTGAAATTGTATAACAACAAATTTAGCTACCAACGTGCTTTCCGTTGCAATAAATATGAAAACATATTTCTTTACTATAATACATAACCTTGTTTTCAGTTTTTAAACTACTCGAAGCATTTATGTATATACAAAACAATTCCAAACAATAAATTATATATCGTCTTTATGTATGTATGTATTTACACAGCCACCATACACGATTGATAATAATATTGACTTATTAATAAAGTCAACTTATTCGTTGAAAAGAGTTAAAATTAACAAAAAGCAGATAACGAACAATCAAAAATAAATACAGAAAATAAACTCATATATCTTAAAATGAATATATTCAAATATCAACTCAGTGGCGGTTCATTTTTTCAATGGTCATAAGACCAAAGTTGAGGCTAATGAGGCAATAATTTTTATTTAAATCGATACTTATGCACCGTTACTTGCTCCACATGAACTGTTGTCATTCCGATCGGCGCGTATCGACAAACTGAATGGTGATCGCAGAGCATTTTTATATTTTTATTTTGCAAGTTGTAATCTTTTTTCTGTTATCTCTCAACAGCTTTTTAATTTGCTGAAATTAAATAACCAAGCAAAATTAGCAATATTAAAAAGAAATAAAAACACTTGCTACTAATAAAACTAATAACTTGTGTAAATTAGCTGTGGGCGCCCCCCATATGAACGACATTTCCTTACAATTGCTCATCAGCTAAGCTCAGCTATGAATATATCGAAATATTCAGCAAAAACGAGCTCTTAATGACTAAGTAACTGCCAGTAAGTTGATGGTGTACGTATGTATGTTATGTATATGGCTTCGAAAAGGCGTTGCCGTCGTTTTAGCCGGCGTTTGCGATCGTGATCGTATTACTTGCTTCAATTTCGCATGCGTTTCCAAACTGAAAGCAATATTTATTTTTCGTTATTTATTTTGTTTTTATTTGGAAAATCAAGTTCTTAAATTTGATATTTGCATCCCATCGTATTTTTTTTTCTTTTCTAACTTTTTGTGATAAAACTCGAAATCTGATTTGTAATTTTGCGCTATGTGATGGAGAAAGGTCGAAAAGTATTTTGAACATCATCATAGGTGTTTAATCTCAAATGAATGTTATACATCATTAAAGGCGATGTGGAAATGTGACTAGGTCGAAAATGAGTAAAGCTGGGCCAATCGGGGTCCAGGAGCAGCCTGTAATGATGTACGAAATAATTTTTAACCTTGGCGCAGTGATTGGTGTAAATAAGTGCGTTATGAAAAATTGGTCGAAATCAGGAAAGTCGATTTTCCGGAGTAGGCGAAATCTATTTTCAACCTTCCCTATCGAATATATAGGTTCAACTATTTTATTTGGAAAAATGGCTTTTTCTAAATTCCTTATTACGATTCCTTGGAATGGAACCGATATAATAAAATTGCTTTTTTGATTCCTTTAATGAAATCGAAATTGATTTCATTCATTTTGCCATGAAATTGAATAGTTCAATTGAAAATTTCAATTGCTTAGAATGGAATTAAATTTTGTCAATTCCAATTTTTGATTTATTGAATGGTTTCGAAAATTAATGCATTTGCTTTGCCACGGAATTAGAAAAGTTGATTTCGAGTGTACAATTTTTGAATTCCATATTTCGATTCCTGTAACTGAGTTGAAAATGAATCAATTTCTTTTCCCATAAAATTAAAACTCCCAACTTTTATATTCACTGGCATTGAAATTGAAAAGTATTCATACAACCCAGCTCTGGGCACAATTTATATAACTTTTTTTTTCTAATCTTAACAACTTTTGTTCAAAGTCGAACATTTCTTTTTTTTGTTGAGAAATGCAATGAAATTTATAACATATTTTTTAGTGCTCCCTTTCGGTTTATCAACAAAATGATCAGTAAAATATAGACAATAAGCCAATGGTGAACCATTGATTCTTGTAAATATCAATGTACTGAAGAAAATGCGCTTAACCACCTACACGCGTTTAAATTGTTTTATAACAATAAAATCTTTTTATGTTACTTTATTTGATTTTGATTCTCTAAGCACTATTACACAATTAATAAATTAATTTTTTGCTAATATGCAATGAGTCAAAGAAGATTTCCAAGTATATGCTCAGATATGGTTGTTGTTACGGTCGATTTTTTGCTTATATGTTTTTGTTGTTATTTTTATCAACAAATATGGCACTGAATTGTTACGTTACTCACGCTAAGTTTGATTGTTCTATGTTTTACTTTCTTCTTGGCCTTCTTTATTTATTTTTGTATTAATATTTTATTCTGGCATATCATTCACGCTATGTTTTTTTTTTCTTCTTTTTAATACCGTACTAGAAATAGAAGTTATCACATTTTTTATTAATTTAAATTTATTATTTATTTCGTTTCTTCTTCGATTCACTTTGCTTGAACAGCACAACTACTCAGCATATCGAATAAATGAAGTTGCAAACTGATTTATGTAAATCTAAGAATAAACAAAACTGTTATTTCATTAATTATTGTTATTGAAGTAAATGATTAATGGAGTATTAAAAATCCCGTTAATATATGATACGAAGTAGTAATGCTTTTTTGTATGTTATATAATCAATTAATAACTTGCGCGGCAAGCAGTAGCTTGAATCATTCTTTTATTTTTCTAATCATAATCTTTAAGCAAAAAATTTAGACTTAATACACTGACCTCAGAAGCAAAACGAGCGTATCTCAAAAAAATGCGTTTCGAGATATGTAATTGATGTTTTGTTACTGTCAATTTGTTGAAATTCCTGTAAAATTGATATATAGGAAATTCTCTTAGGTGATTTTTTATATCGACCCCTGTGCGCGAAATTATCGTATGTGCCATTTTTTCGAAATTGACTTTTTGATGCAAATTTAATCTATACCCCACTACGCATCACCTGGTAAAATATTGTAGCTGAAATTCTTATAGTTACTCCAAAAATGGACATGGAAATATGCCGGCATTTGGAGTAGTTCCTTAGACGCGCAAATTCTTAAGGGGAGGGTAACGTTAAATCGTACAAAAACAGGCACATTTTTGTGAATTCTTTTCGACAACACAGCTAAAATATATTTATTAAAACCAATGGTGGTAGATCAAAGTTTAACATTTGTAGAATATTTTGAAAAAATTTCAGGTGGAAATATTGAAAACTACGGCAATGGCAGCATTTTTTTGGAAGCGTCTCAGAAAACAGTAGAATTGCGGTGTCCACGATAAGTCGGTGCTGGATCATCTCAAATAAAAAAAAAATTTTTTTTCGTTAGATAATCGATTTCTCCAGGTTACGCTGGAGGGTTTTTTTGAAATTTCAATTTTTCAATTTTTGGGTACACTTCGAAGTGAAAAACGCGAAGAATCGATGCAGTAGTTTTGAAGTTACGGTGGACACCGACTTTGAAAACGCGAGTTGTGGGAAAAACGCTTTAAAGTTTTAAACGTGCACTGAGGCACGGTTGCTTAAACTGTTGTATCTTCGTTGTTTTTGCTCCGATCCGTCTCAAATTTTCACACAATATTCTTGGAAGGTTTTTCATTTAGATTAGTGAAAAAAAAATACGTTACCCCCCTTAAGCTATCCGATGCCATAAGAATCACGAATATGAATTTATTGAGATGCGCCCTTTTCGCTTCTGAGTGCTGTACAGTGGTTGAAAAATCCTCCCAAATTAAAACTGTAAACGGTTTCGTTAATTTTACTAAAAAAACCAACTTGCTAAACCGTAGAAAAAGTTTGTGATGACAAAGCAAAGCAAAACAACATACATAGGTTCTGTGCATGATCATGAAACTTATACTGCTTCGCTTTGTCATCACAGATCGACTTTAGCTGTTACTCCTTGTTGCCACAGATATCTTCAGGGTTGATTAAAAAAAATTTCATTAAATTTTTGATTATGTCTGAAAGTCTGAAGACCATTTTTTTGCAATCCATAAACTTCGTCTATCATAAATTTTTTCCGACGACGTTTTTTAATTTTGACCTTTTAAGACTTTAAAAAAAATGTTCATAATTTTATGGGAAAATTTTTTGAACTTAATTTCTTGATGAAAAAGTGACGTTTTTGACCTTGAATTTTCATGCGTTTAAAACTGATGAAAGTATGTAAATGGTGCGCATGCTCTCTGTTTATCGATATCTTTATAAAGAGTGTATTTTATGAAACTAAAGTTTCATTAGTAAGATAGGTGTCACGCCTTTTTATTCATATAAGGGACTCCAGATATGATGTGTTAAGATTTTCCGACGATGCGAAACCAACACAATGGGATTTGAAGGAGCGTATATTATGAAAAAAAAAAAAATATATTTCACCACAAACTTTTATGTAATCAGTCAATTCTTAGGTGTTATCGGTTAGGCTACAATTTTTTAACGATTTCCTTGTTTCCGCTCAAAAAAAAAAAAAACGAAATGACACGAAGCTTTTGATTATTTTCTTGGTAATTTAGATAACCGTTAAGTATATAGTAAGTGGCGTTAACTCATATAATGTTGTGAATTCGCTTTTAATTTCTAGTGGGCAAGATTGTGATATTTGGGAAGGCAAACGAAAAAAAAAAAAAATACGCACACACAAAAGGCATACAATTTATTAATTATAAATTTCCCACCATAAAGCATTAAGTAAGTGAGCATTTTTGGCTCGACCAATGTAGTCAACATTTTTGCCTATTTAACTTTATAGCAGCGTAGTCAAACATTTGGCATATCGTCTGCGCACATTTTGCACTGCATTATTTTGGCATTACCTTTTTTTTCATAATAACTAAGCTCCGTTAAAAAGTGAAAGCATTTTTTAATTTAACTTTTAATAGAGTCATACTATTATGACAATTTAAGTCGTGACGCCATGTTATTTCATTAAATTTAATGAACTCGTTGGGTGTTTATTTTTGACATGAGCATACTATGTTATGCGTTATACATATCTATATTTTATTAAAAAAAATTAAGGTGCTCTTTTATTTTTGATGACTGTGCTAATTCTTAAATAATTAAAAATATTTGTATACATACGTCAGCAAAAAACACTTCATAAGCAATTAAAAGAATTACTCGAAACTGTTAAAAATATAAAATAATAAAAACTTTTGAAGGTTTTATTTTCTAGCATTTATTAACCTTTATTATTATCTTAAATCTGTTTATTGTTTTAGCTAGATTAATTTTCATTTAAAAACGTCATGGCAACTTTAATAACTACAGGTGTTTTGCTTTTGTTTTGTTTTTATCAAAATAATTGTGCAAGACCTGAAGGCCTAACCAATTTCAACTCTCTCTCTTTATATATCTAAAGAATCAGAGAAAGTGCTCGTTATTTAGAGCTGAGATTTTTATTGTTTTTTTTTTTTTTGATATTACATATGTATGCCCAAATCAAGGTTCTAAACGTAGCAAAAAAAAAGGAAGTCAACTATTTTTTTTGTCATTTTTAATAATATAAAATTTCAATTGAATCTAAAAAAAATATAGTCATCTAACTTCCTAAATCTGCTATTCCTTTTATAAAAGATTTTTATCGATGAGCAAGAAAATAGAAAATTTTAAAATAATACACATGGGAACCTATAATATGGATTGTGAAAAATAAAATTTAACCCTTGTGAAGAGGATTCTGCATACGCACAATTTCCTTTTTCCGTATTGATTTTCTGAAAAAAAAGCAACTGTAAAAAAGCCAGTAAATGTGAGCAAATTTCGCAATTCATCATTCGCCTTATTATCTAAAAATATTTGCTTTCTGTGTAATATATGAAATATTTTATCTTGAAATGTAATAAATTACATAATTGTCTAAATTGAACTCGACATCATTATGACTTATCTCGATTTGAAGAATTTCGCGTCTACTCATTTTCTTATTTGTGAAACTTATTTAGTAAGCTTGTCAGCAAAAGATGCAATAATTTTGAAATTCTAAGTCACCAAGTGAGTTGTCACTTTGAACTTTTCAATTGACTGCACCAACAATGTGTGTTCGTTGCGTTATTCATTCATTAAAAACAAAAATTCATTCATAAAATATTTTCTACTATAAGAAGTTATGACTTCGATTGCCATCAATTGAAGCTTAAATTTGAGTCGTTCCTCAGCAGGCAATTACAGTAAACTCGAGTATATATAGCTTTTATTTTATCTTCAGAAACCAATACAAAAGCACTAATGCTTACACTCTAAATAAAATTTTGTGAAATAAATTACACATTTGGTAGATGGAACTAAAAAATGTATTAAAATCTTACTCATGCTAGTGCACGTTGTTCTGTGTATTTTCCTATTTATTGTAAGCTTTAATTCAGAGTACAAAACACTTAATTTTTCTCAATGTATTTGTGTTAACTATTACTTCAGTAATGTCTACTTGACATATAAATTGTATATTTGGGGTAGAGTAAATACCACCGATAGATAATTTAATAACTACATAAATTTTTTTTTAAATCAATATTGTGACATTGATTGTTTTTATATCAAACTTCAAATTAAACTGTCCAACATATTTTTATGGTATGAAATTCTGGCTTAACCAAAACGAATACAACACACTGCTCCTCTTTGTATCATGTTCACACCTCTCAAAATAAATACATATGTAGCTTTTAGACGACTAAATAAGGAATGAAATTAAAAAAAAAACATACACTAAAAGTCTAACAAGCAGCGAAACTAATTTTCGGGTTGTACCCTAGAAGGAACTTGTAAGGAACTGTTTTAGTAATTAACGTATTTCTTATTTATTATATGTTACCGGCCAAACTAGTTTTTAGCATAAACTAGTTTTTCCGGCCAATCTAGTTCATCCGAAACGTTTTAGGATGAACTACCATAGCCTAGGACGAATAGGGATATTATTTGCTTTAACGGCCTCACTCCCGATTTTCTAAAAATTTTAGGATAAGTGGGAAGACTTCGGTCGCTGCTCATTGCTTACATCCACGTATATGTCCAATGCCGGCTTTCGGTCGCGGTTAGCTATATTATATCCAACACGGACTTCCCTAACATACCGGCGTTGGATACATCAAAGTGAAACGCGGCCGAAGGTAGTATTGCATGAAATATTATATGTATATGTTTTTACCTAAAAACGTTACCACTTGTGTAGGGCTACCAGATGGCATACTTTAGCAGCAAATGTAATATAAAATACCAAACTGTAAATACTAATGTCTTTCCAGTTCAATGCCTATGCTTTATTAAGTTTTACCCAAATTTAGTTTTACTAATTTCTATATAAATGTAAAGTAAAATTATAACTTTTTGCAAATTAAATAAATAAATAAAATTATAACTTTGTTTTCCTTTCTTTCAGGTGCCGGCGAATCAGGCAAATCCACAATTGTTAAACAAATGAAGATCATACATGAAACCGGTTATTCACAAGAAGAATGTGAACAATATCGACACGTTGTTTACAGCAACACTATACAAAGTCTTATGGCTATTATACGTGCTATGGGTCATTTAAAGATCGATTTTGCAGATCCATCAAAAACAGAGATTGCGCGACAATTTTTCACATATGCATCTGCCGCTGAAGAGGGTATTCTTATACCGGAAATAGTGCTACTCATGAAAAAGTTGTGGACTGATGCTGGAGTGCAACAATCATTTGCGCGATCACGCGAATATCAATTAAATGATTCAGCAGCTTATTACTTGAATTCATTGGATCGTATCTCACAACCTAACTACATTCCAACGCAACAGGATGTTTTGCGGACACGTGTCAAGACAACGGGTATTGTGGAGACGCACTTTAGTTGCAAGGGCTTACATTTCAAGTATGTTGTGCATTATGTTATTTCGAACTATTAAATAATTAAGTTTGTTAATTTTCCACTTAGAATGTTTGATGTTGGCGGTCAGCGATCGGAACGTAAAAAATGGATTCACTGTTTTGAGGGTGTGACTGCAATTATATTTTGTGTTGCATTATCTGGTAAGCAATAATATCATATAAAATTAAACTTTGTTCGTTATGACCAACAATAGGATAGATAGATTCAGTGCTGGGTTGGATGAGCAAAGAAAAAACTGAGCTCCGTCTGTCTCCATTGTGGGAATCAAAGTTTTGCTTTTATTTATTTCAATTTTGATGTAGGTTTTTATTTTATTTTTAAGTATCTAGCAAAAATGAAATAAAAGATTTATCAGTTTTTCACAATAAATGAAAAACGTAGTTCAATTGTGCCTTCTTTTGACACCATCCTTCACATAAAACATAAACTTATGTGCATCTTTGTCAGTTTGCATGTTGGTGAAAATAAAATTACGAAGAAGGAGCTTGAGTATTTTGGCAAGCTCCCCCTAAACAAGACATGTAGTTTATTGACAAGCTCTTAAAAAATGTTTGTGATATTTTTCTCTCAATCCAGAAATTAATTTTCTATTTTTGTGATATTTTATTCTGTAAGTAGAAACGATTCCGTCCATAAAAAGTGTAATTCGGTCATAAGAATGACATTAGAAATTGTACATAATTTGAAATGGCGCTATATATTGATAAAAAATAATCCTAACTGTCTTCTCTCACCCCGTACATACTTATAATATAATTTCACCTTGTTGACCGCTAAATCATTTGTTTCGTTTAGGATACGACTTGGTTCTTGCCGAAGATGAAGAAATGAATCGCATGATAGAATCACTCAAGCTTTTTGATTCCATTTGCAATTCTAAATGGTTTGTGGAAACCTCTATAATTTTATTTTTGAACAAAAAGGACTTGTTTGAAGAAAAAATAAAACGATCTCCATTGACGATATGCTTCCCTGAATACACAGGTATTTATATAAAATTTTCGGCTATCAACTTTTTAAACAACTGTTTTACTTTCTTTTAGGACCCAACACATTCGAAGAAGCTGCCAACTACATACGTATGAAGTTCGAAAATTTAAACAAACGAAAAGATCAAAAAGAAATCTATACGCATTTAACCTGTGCCACCGACACGAATAACGTGCAATTTGTCTTTGATGCCGTTACCGACGTCATTATTAAAAATAATCTTAAAGATTGTGGGTTATTTTAAATTAATATACCATTAAAAGAAATAATAACTAGGAAGATATTTTATTTAAAAGCAAACTTTATTAACATTAAGTACGATTTAACGCTACCTAAAAATTCGGTAAAAAATGAACATAATTTAACTTTTTTGAATTTTCAAAAAAGCATTAAAAATAAATCAAAACAATGTATTTTAAAGCGCTGACATTTCACAAACATAACATTCGCATAATTTTCAACTTGCCTACATGTAAGAATAATATGTGGTAGCTGCTACCAATTAGCTACTACTCTTTTGCTTTTTCTTTAATAAAGTTACGAAACTAATTAATTTACTTTTAAGCCTTAGTTTTATTCTACATATAATAATTACTCCTATTTACAGTTACGAATTTTAATTATTTTGTAATATGTGTAGAAATTATTTTTAAATTTATTTTAGTAAAGCAACCGCCTACTATGACTACTTATAATTATTTTATAAATAATGAATTAAAAATAATATACATATAAACATTCAACGAATTAATCGTGCGCACCGTAAATATATCAAAAATCGTATTTACAAAATTTGATTTCTTTCTAACAAAAGGACCCAATTTGTATTAAAAAAAAACAAATGTTTTAATTTTACTTGAAATTGTAAAGAATAATGGGCACATATTTAAGGAGTCTGGTTCTGGAACTTATACAAATTAAACGTATGCCAACTTTTTGTTTATGATCTTCAGGAAATGGGGTACACACCAGTATCATCAGAAAATTTGAGCTTATAATTTTATACTGCTTTTTTATACTGGAACAATGAGTTATTTTAAGAATGAAAACGCAATCGAAAAGAGTTTCAGGATAGGAATTTTCGGACTTTCGAGAAACTTCAAGGCAAATATCTCAGAATTGTCCCAATACTAAAAATTGCATAGTTATGTACATTGTACATAGTACATAAGGTTTATATTGATTGCGGGACCAAAATGCCCGTAATTCTTTAATGTTTTTTAATAAAACTAAATTTATTTTTATTAAAATATATCTAGCAGCTGAAAAAACAATTTTGTATAACATAAATTATAAATAAACACTACTCAAATTTAAATAAAATCCTGCTTGTAAAATATATTTACGTTAAATTGTTTGCATTTAATTTAATCCAATAATAATGATGTAACATTTGACTTGGTGATGACATCAGAACATTCACATTCGAAGAGCTTAATGGAGTTGCAAGCAGAGCCTTGTAAATTTATCATCTGTAGAAGGGCTCACTGAGTTAACTGACGCCTCTTATGCATGGCACTTTTTTTTTGTAAACCTGTGCAATTTTTTAACCTCCTTTATTTGAAATTAGGGAACCTTGCAATCTCAATAAAAATGTTCATTCTGCGGAAAAACCAGACTTCACTGACGCAAAGAAACGGGATCTGATTCTTCCACGGAATGATTTTTTAAGATTTCAAAGGAATGCAAAACGTTAGTTATCTTGACTAAGTCTTCTATTAAACTTCCTCTTAATATCGTTCCGTTGAAATATACATTGGCGAAATTATAGGCAAAGCCTAGGGGTTTAAGCTTAGCACTCTCCGTATTTATTGGTATTAAACGTACATTGTATTGCGAACTAATTATTTTGAAATGGGGAACTATTCCCCAGCCCTCTTCTAGTTACACCAATGAAATTTCAGACCTCGCTCAAAATTTCATTTAAAAATTGTATCTATGTCAGATTATGTCCAAATTTCCCCAAAAAAAATTATTCACTGAAACAGAGAGCTGATCTTTTCGGCAAATTGATTTTTGAGATTCAGAAGTTTCTTCTCCCTTGAAGCATAAACTTCAAAACGCTATATTGAGAGAATTATTTAAGGTATCGCAACCAATTTTGAAATCACCAACTGAAGTGGCAAACATTGGAGTGGAGCCCTCAGGGTAGCAGAAAACGCGGTCGTCCTTACACATCGTGGAAACGATCACTGAAGCAGGAAATGTTGAAGAGATTTGAAGAAGAAATCCAAATTTTACACCAATAAACGAAAAGGTTTGGGCTAGCGCCAGACAAAAGGTGCATTTTAATAGAAGGGCGAATCTAAAAGTTATATAAGGTAATTCAAATAAATTTCACAAAAATAAGAGGAACGATTGGGATAGGTAAGGGTGTGCACCTCCCTTATAAATACAAATTGAAACACTACTAAAGGAGTTTTTTAAGGGGCAAGCAATATTGACAAATTCAGTAACGAAATGTTTAGTGAAATCTTAATATTCAAAAACTTTATGGTAGAGTGCCAATGTACGCGAATGCGGCGGCGTGCGAAAAATTTCAATGTGGTAAAATACGATCACTCGCACTCGCGAAATAGTATAGCTCAAATCTATTTTTTACGCGATTACATGCGGCTACGTTGCGTTCGCTGGCCTCTGTTCCATCTAAATACATAAATTCTGCTCTGAACATATTATGTGAAATAATTTTCGATGATTTTTCCTGTAATCAAGATTTGCTACTCTACACGCAATAAAAACAAATTTTATATTTTCCCGAGATCTTTGGTTTTTAAATCAGAAATAATAAATTAACTGTCAAAGAAATTTTCTTTATCTATAAGCTTTCAAAAGTTTTCTGTGCCTAAGCTTTTTTTTTTGTTAAAAGCTTTTTATTTATGCAAATTTGTGTTGCTCATACTTTGGCTTTGGAGTCGAAAGAGACTTTAACACCAATCGTTGTGAACAGATGCGATAGATACCCGCTTGACTTCAAGTAGTAGAACAATAAAAGTGATCTCATCACAGACGGCGAACGTAAAAACGTAAGTTATATTTGGAAAAAGAAATTAAAATTATTAATAAATTCCAAATTTTCCAAGCATTTTCTAGATCGTGAAAATGTTGGCGTTAAAATCAACTATTAAAATTTCTCCAATGTTCACTAATAGAACATTGGGACGAGAATTCACTCTGGCGTGCGGTGTCAACTACCCTGCAATAATGAGAAATTATACATCTTTGCCAGCAACAAATTACAACATTAAAAGTAAAGCGAACACAGGCGTATTAGGTTTGTAGACATTTTGAAAACAAGGTCCTAAATCATATAAGAGGCAACTACCCAATATCTCCATAGAAGTTCATCTGCGGAAATAGCAGCTAATCCATTCAAAGGGAATGTGGCTGCTCTTTCCGGCAAATTAATTCTTGAGATTAGGAAGTCTCTGGTCTTATATGTAAGAAATGTCCCATAAATGGGTTACTTTAAGAATCCCAGGGAGGGACTCAACTATTTTCGTTTGTGTTATCTTCTACTAATAAAAACTTCATATTTTCAGCACAAAAATATTTCAATATTAAGCCTAAAATCACACCATTTGTGTTGACAGCAACACGCTTTAATAGCGAACACCATCCAACATCTTCTAAACCCACTGGATGGCCAGAAAAACCTGCTGGTTGGCCTGATAAGGAACAACTTGAAAGATATGAAAAATATTTATTTAGAACCATCGCTTTTCTTATAGATGTAACGCGATATAGCGTTTTGTGGGCAATACGTACTTTTGACAAATATGTTGGAAAGCATCCGACGGTGCAATACTATTGGAAACAGTTTATGGAAAAACTTGAAAATTCAAGGAAGTAATTTGTTTGTGTTAATTTGTGCATTATTTGAATTAATTAATTAATTGTAACTGTTTCGTCAATAAAATAACTACTTTATTTAAAAAATTTATAACATGTACTTACATTGATTCCCAGCATAAACAACCCAAATTTAATTTTCATATTGTTGGAAGATCATTACACCGGCTCACAGGTCGAATCGATGTTAAAACTTTGTTGGTTTTTTTTGATGTAAACTCTACTCGCGAAACCTGGAAAATTTGTCGGCGCGAAACATTTAGCTGTTAATACAGTCTAAGTGAAATAATCTATAGCTGTGCTGTTATCATTTTGGAAACGATCATCTAATTCTACATCTCGGAATCGGAGTATTTGTAAAAACTCTTGGATTAGGAACACATATAAGAAATTGCATTGACACTCTGCTCACAACGCCTCTGCATTATAATCACAAAATCTAAAGAACCGAAGAATGTTTGCATATCCTTCATTTGAATATTGTGCCATATTAAAAATACTTGTAAAACATCAACTACAATGTAATGCTGTTCAAATTCAATAAGCAACTGATTACGGTAAACGGTAAGTGCACTGATTTTGTAGTAATTTTTAATAGCGGGAACTTTCATAACTGCAAGATTATTAGAAACAAAAAATTGTGTGAACTTAATAGGTTAGTTTGGGATTTATTTATGCCTTGAAAGCTATCACACCTATGTGCCCTATATCGATTTTCATAATATGGCTGTCATATGAAAGGTAATTTAATATTCAATTGGTTTATAAAAGTTTGATTTCTGTGCTATAGTTTTCGAGCTATGACAATTTTTCTAAATTGCCAAGTAACTAAAAAAAAAAACCGTTATATTTTGCAAAAAATGTATTATACTATATGTTAGCTTGTCGATAATTTTTTACATAACTTTTCGATGTTACCAGGAAAAATGTAACTACTGAAATTACAATTTTCAAATTTATGTCAAAACTTAAATGTAGGTATCGGGTACATAACCATTTCTTATTGTTTTGCTTTCTCTAAATATAAAAAATTTAAAACTTAAATCATTTTGAATCGTTCACATAAAATGCGGTTTTAATTCAATTTGTAACTCTCCAATAAGTTGGCAAGATATTTAATGATCTTGTTACGTGCTGCAATTAACTGTGGTGGATCCTTATTTGTTGGCTCATACATATTAGCACAGTGTGCCGTGCCTAAAATTCAATGATATTATGAATTAAAAGTTGTTTTGTTTGCAAAGCCTATTCTTTTTCTTACCGTTGATATATATTGTTGGTATTTTTGGATTCCTTGATTTAATAAGACCCAACGCATGCCACGGGTCAATAGATCCATGTACGTATAGTACATTGGTGGTCTTGGGCTTAAGTGCACCATAGTAGCTGTTAGTTTGTGAAACGACTTGCTCCAAATACTTAGAATCCATGCTAAGTCAGTAATAAAAGGATTTAAAAATTACATGAGTGCGTTTGACATACTGAAAAATGTTTACCTTTCAGAATATATATCCATGCATTGACGTATAAAGAAATCAACACCAAATCTATCACCAAAGGTATCACTTTTATTTTCAGAAGTTTGATAAAATCCAAACTCATTGCAAGTCTGATAGGTCCATTGGCGCATGCCCTGAGCTGCTTTAGACTCCCAAGATAGATCCTTCATTTCAGCAATCATTTTGTCATATTTATAATCGAAACAAGCGTCCCCAGATTTGTTCAATGACATGCTGTTAATCACAGCAAGACGTGTAATTGGTGATCCTATAGTTGAATTCATCATGACATCACATACCTACTAACAGAAAGTAGAAGTATTCAAAGGAATTTACTATGTTTTCTACGCAATACCTCATCAATTGTAATGGTGGCATGTGGACTGTTATCTTTATTATACTGTACAACATCAGCAAAGTAGCCAGCCAGATTTTCAAAGAAATTAGACATATCGAGCTTGTTCTCAATAGAGTCTTTAATAGGCGTGCACGTTCTAAAATTATAATTTGATGTTTTAGATAATCTTTGAGGATATGTGTGCTTATAGATCATACTTAAATTTTTCATCTAAACTTCTTTGGCCGATCATGTGTTTTACAAGTAATTCAACCTGTGCAAAAGACTTACTGACAGCTTCTACACAATCTGCAGAGTATGAAGCCAAGGAGTTTTTCACAACTTCAAAGTATTCTAAAGTAACAAAACAGTTTAGTTCAAAATACAATAGTTTATTAATGTGTAAATTTTTATAAGTATGATAAGCCACTAAACCGAAAAATCGAGATAAATATAAGTACTTAAAGTTTTTAAAAGATATGTACTTATAAAAACGTATAAAGCTCAACTCACTTATGTATGTGTGTGGTGACCACAAATTTTCAAATGATAACAAAATCATTTACAGTGTTTAGCTCTACATAATAGAATAAATGTATAATATCGTATTCGGAAAATCTATGGCTTAACATGTCTTTAAAACAACAGCTTCAACTGTTAGAAAGAAAATTACGTTTCCTAACTACTTTCTCCACTGAGAACTGCGATTGATCTAAAACTGTACATTCACGAAAATTTATTCGAGCTAAATCGATGGAAATATCAGACCCCTTCGTCATATAACACGGTGATGACAGAAACGTTAAATTTGAGAGGTTACAACAGTGTAAGGCATTCTGCCACCCGCGGGCAACTGCGTCAGAGCTTAAGCAGATACTGCGTGTACGTTTACTCGCTGCGAAATGCGATTCGGCTGGACTCGATTAAACTCTCAATAAAAATGTTCATCAGACTGAATCAACCCTAAGACTTCGCCTCCTGTTGAATAAAATTTAGGGTGGGAGGTTGATGTTTAAGCGAAATTAATTTTTGCAGTTTTATCGTCACTGCTTAAACGGCGATATGAAGTATTAATTTACTGTCGATAGCTAAACTGAAACTGAACGGGTCTTGGTAGTCAGGTTATCATATTTTCAAAGGATATTAGATATTATATTTTAATCTTGAACTTTTCTTTTAATACAAACCGTTAAAGTTGACTTTAGCTAATAGCGGCCCACTGGAACTAATCGATCCGTAAATTAACTCCGGATACTTTTCACGTGCCCATGCCGCCAATGATCCTGGATATGAGCCACCAAATGCAATCCATTTTTGAGTATCTGCCAGATTATATTGCATTTTCATAGCAGTTACAAATGCTGCTAAATCAGCCAGTGCTTGTTCAGAAGTAAGAAAAGCAAGATTTTCAGTTGACAAATCGCTAATGATAAGGTGAAAAAGTACACATTAAAGTCCAAACAGCAAAAAGACGTATTAAGGAAACTTATACCTTGTTGGACGACTACGACCATAGAATCTATGTTCCAGCTGCAAACATAAGGCACCAAAATGTTCCGCATAATGTATCCAAGCACCCTCTAGCATCCACTTTTTAGAGGCCTCTGCTTCACCGCCGATCATGAGAAATACAGGTGCTAAACTATCATTGCGATAATGTTCCGAGTTGACAAAATAACGCTAAAATTTAAGGGATAAGTAAGAAATTTTTAAGGTGATGATGTTTTGCTATCAACCTGCTTCCAAGTGATGCCATTGTTCACATCAAAATGATCTAATTTCTGCAAAAACCACATATCCTCTGGCTGTTTCTGACGAAGGTTTGAGATGAACTTACTTGGACCACCGAGAAATCCATGCACAGAGCGACCATTCTTAAATTGTCCTAAAGCCGTGGTAATTTGAAGATTTCCGCATACAGCTAATACAACAAATAGCCAAAGTAGATAAGAAAAACGTTGCTGTTGTTGAACCATTGAAGTAATGGGATTATTGATACCCATCGTAGCTGCTATTGTTTGGTTAGGTCAAGTGCTCGTAGTTGCGTAAGATCGAAAGACAATGTTCGCTGATAAGAAGTTCAGTAAACTGCAAACTGTTAAAGTCTAATGTTTTTGCTTTTTATAGTATTTATATTTACCAATAGGATGTACTGAAAAACTAAATTTGTAAATTAAATTTTTATATTATGATAAATAAGTATGCACAAAAAGCCCCACATGTCGAAATATATAGTACGATGGACTGTCACTTACATGTAGTGGTTTTGAAATTTTTGTCTAAATATTTTATTCAGAACTTAAACTTGCAATTTTGACCAAAACTGTTTTTATCACTAGCGCAAGAACTAAAAATCATAAAAAATATTTTTTTAAACAAAAATTTCTAGTTTTTCCCATTGAATATACATATGAAGAGCTGAGATGCAAAACCCGCCAAGTCCATATTTTGCGTTTTTAGGAAAATCGAAAAAACTGTTTTCCACTGAAATTTAACTACAATAAAAAAGTAGATTGATCCATTGTAATAGTTGTCAAAAAATATTAAAATCCTGATTTTTCATTACATTTTATGACCTAATCTATAAGGACTACAATGAAAAACGTTTCGACTTGGCGGGTTTTGAAACAAAAACTGTGGACTTGGCGGGTTTTGAAATTGAAAACGTGGCCTTGGCTGGTTTTGAAAGAGAAACCTCGGGACTTGGCGGGTTTTGAAAAATAATAATAGTAAAAGGTTTCGAAATCATTTTTTTAAAAATGGCTAAGTTTAAATTAATTTCAAAACATTTGAATAAATGTAGACTGAAATTTTAATTACACAATAGAATGTCAAAATAACATAAAACTATTTGCATTTATGGAAGCCGGATCTTTTTTAATGAAAAATTGGACTTGGCAGGTTTTGATTTTCAGAAATGTGGACTTGGCGGGCTGTGGTAAAAATAATTTATCAGAAATTATTGCAATCAAAAGTTTGTGAAGGGAAAATTTTTTTTTTACAATTTAGAGTATGTAGACTTGTAAACAAATATTTTTGCTGTCCCCTCCTACAATATCTCACATTTTAATTTTTTTGGACTTGGCGGGTTTTGCATCTCAGCTCTACATATGTATATGTAACTGCAATAAAAAATGTTTGTTTGTATTTAAAAAACCATAGTTGACCTCGAAGGTCACTGTTATTTGACCCCCTTTAAGTCTTGTAGCTTCTGCCCAAAACATTTATCACTATCTTACTTTGTACTATTGTATCTATTTATACTTTTATTATATATTGGCCTGGGGAAATTAAAATGGATCAGATTGTATACTGAACACAACCGATATTTGTTGTACCCTGAAACTATGAAAAATAAAATAAATAAAAAAATATACGTTTCACAAACTCAACCTGCCTTTGCCCCTTGTAGCTCAATAATAAATTGACTTGTATGACAAAAACTAACATATGTAAGTTTTTATAGACATTTTCATTATATTCGGTTAAATTTTACCGGAACTTTAACTGACAACAGATTTTAATTGAGATATTATGTCAAACTGCCGGTTAAAATTCCGGCTTAAATTCAACCGGACGTTGTGAAAGCGACCCTAAATGAGCAAACAATTCGTAGATAAGAACGCTAAAGTAAACGAATTGTCTAAAATATTTTTATTAATTAATTGCAATCACGATATCAATGGCCATTTGTCAATCACAATTTTTCATTTTTAAAATCTTAACTTGGACTTTACTGACAGTTTAACATAAAATTTCATAAAAAAAAACTGCATGGCCTATCAGTTAAAGTCTGGGATAAGTTTAAACAGAATATTGTTGATAGAAAAACTCAAATGAATTGATTGAAACAAGTATTATTTTGCTTAATACCATTTCTTTGCGGGAAACCTAAATTAGTGAGGTTATTGTGATTACAATGCGAAAATCAAATTATGTTATTTTTGTATGTATGTACGTATGTATGTACATACATATGTAGGTACGCAGTTTTGTGCCTCAAGTATAAATTTTCCTTATTGCTTACAATTCCACTTTTTGAAAACTGATTTTCCTTGTTTAAAAATCGTTCAGATAATTACAGATTATTATATTCATATCAACAAAAATCAATACACTCACCAGTTTTAATGAAATATAAATTCACTTTATTTTTTATTTACGCGATTGTTAAAAAAAACACCGTTCGTCCGAACTGCTTGCTGTATTATTGCGAGTAACAAAATCGGTATTAATACAACTAACCTATGAAGAAGCCAGAAATCGTAGAAAGAGAATTATAAATTCGAACGTAGTATGTAGTTCACTTGCACTCATTTGCAGTGTGCTCTTGTTAAATTGTTAACTCATAACGCCAGCAATTACATTGAGAAACAAAATAGTTTTTTTTAAATTATGGGTAGTCTAAGGTATCTACTATTAGCAAGCTAAATTTTTTTTTCGATTTTTTTCATAAAAGGGTCTATAAATGCGCCGAGAATATGTATTTAAAATTTCAGGTCAAAATTCAAATTCGAAAAAAAGTTATACCGATTTTTGTATACATAGTCATGTTTTGATTCTTTAACCCATTCGCGCCCGCTCCAAGGCCAGCTACCAGAAAGAATTTTTCTCTTAATTTCCAGGCTTGTTAAGTCTATATAAGGCATATTGGAAGTTTTTAGCTTTCTATACTAATCCGGCCACTAGATAATTAGAAGTTGCTTATAAGGAACTTCTAACTATAGAAGAGTAATAATGCAATAATTCTCAAATGTTTTAAATTGTACATTTAACTCCATTTATTTTACGTGAAACTGCGTACTTAGATTTTTGAAAAATAAATTATAAGTATTTTTATTTAATTTTTAATTTAACACATTTTTCTTGTAATGACATTTTTCAACTTTGCGCAAACTCTAGCTCAAAAACTCTTTATCCGATTCTAATATAACTTGGCTTGTTTTGCTTAGTATTAAAAATCTCGTGAACAAAATATTACCGCCTTTAAATTTAATTGTAATTTTTTGTTGCAATCCAAAATAAAATAAATAAGAAAAAGTATAAAGTAAATAAGTGGGAACCTCTGATTTAAATAATGACTCTTTCATATTAAAATTCCTACTAAGAGATATTTCTATTTAAAGTTCATTAACATTGTTGATTACAATTTTTTTCTCAACAGTTTTAATAAGCTTTATCCCTTAACATTGTTGCTAAACATTTTCGGTAAAAATTCATGAGTTTTTTTTTAATTTTATTTTCTTTATTTTTACTTATTGACTCTGAAAACGCTTGCAATAAAATCAGTGTTCTCCAGTGTTATGCTCATAAAAGAAATCTTTTTAACAAAGGGAGCGAAAAAAACGAACAAACATTTTGAGAGCTTTTCGTCATAAAAATAGAGAGCTTGCCAGCCGGTATTCTTTTAGTAATCCAAACAAAAACAATGCAGTTTTGAGTATAAATATAGAATATCATACAATTAGACTGTTGCGCGCCTCCAAAGTTATGTCGGGAACTTAGATTTGAAACCAGATACATTCTCAAGATTATCTGAAGATTAACATATAACAAAAAAAAAAAGATGTTATGTTGAAGATATTTTGAGAAAAATTTTAATAAATAAAAAAATTAATGTGTAAGCAAATTATTTAAAGTGATAGCGCCAGGTTTGATCTAGGAAACTGAAATTTTGGGAGAATTTTCTTCAAACCAGATTCTATAATATGGGCATATAGGATCGCAAATTTAAGAAAAAAACACCTTCTTCGTGAGTATTTTGTCCGCATTCAGCCACACGAAAAATGTGTGCGTGGTATGACAACAGTGGGTAACATCTCCTATACAACTAAAATACCTGGTAACATCTCCTATACAACTGAAATACCTAAAGCGCTATATCTTGGTGCCTTAGGCAGACTTTATCTACGTTTTAGCATTTCGGTGTTTTCGTTTAATTTCAGTGAAATCGGACATAAACTCTGTCCGTGCCGTTTACAGGTTAGTGCTAGGAAGCTCAAATATTAGGACAATTATGTTTATTCCTCAAGATAAACTCTAGGTAAAAAAAAATAAAATCCATCTACAAAATTTTCAAAATAATCAGCATAATGTATGTACACTTGCAATATGACTTCTGTTTTTTTTGCATACCTAAAACGATTTTTGTTTCGATTATCGTTTTCAATAATCATCTTTAGTTTATCATCTACATCTCTGCAAACTTCAAACATTTTAACTGTAACGGTATTTTTTTTGAAGCAGTAGTCATTACTACATGTGCCATTTTTGAGCGAGCAGTGAAATAGTAGTGCAGGCTAAGTAACAATATAATTTTTTTTTTTCGCTCAAAAAAATTATAATTTTTTAATAGAATGTAAGTTTTATTGCTTTATTTAATATTTATGCTGGCAAAATAAAAAAAAAATAATCTTACAACTTTAGTGGAACGAAGTGTGCACTGCTCTCACGAAAAACCCAAAATTATTCAAAATCTCATAAAAAGTTGTAAAAGTTATAAGGAAGTGGACGAGCTTATTGGTTGTTCATCAACCATGATACGCAATGCCATGACAAATATAGAAAAAGCTGAAAAAATGGGTGTTAATCAATTAATGCTCCAAAGCTTTTCCTTTTTCGCAAGATCCTAAAGTAATCTTCGATTTTCAATTTCGTTTCCGGAGCAAATCCGAAACAGAGTCGGAACAGACCTGAATATCTACTTTAAACACAACTCTATAACCATAGAAAAATTATCTTTTGAAAGTTATCTCTGACTTAACGATCTTTTTATAAGATTTTTTTTTTGTTTAATAAATTTTTTTTATCAGTTAAATTCTTTAATTTATTCAAAATTCAAAAAAAAAAATTATATATTTTTGTGCTAATTGTGTATATTACGTTGTAATATTAATTAAGTCACATCAAAATGAATAACCTTACTAAAAAAATTTCACTAATACAGTCGATATGCAGTAGCTTGAGACATAAGGCTGGCAAAAGTAAACCACCAAAACCAAAATCATCAAAATCCAAATCATCAAAATCGTCAAAAAAATCATCGAAAAAAGTCGATCCATGCAAAAAACGTGCACTTCCAGGCAAAGGTAATGAACAAAATGAATGAACTAAATATTTTTGTTTAGTTCGTGAAATTTAATTTCTAACCATGTATTCGCCGTACTAAGCGAAAAAGACGTATCTCAAAAAAATTAATTTCGAGATAATTGATGTTTTGTTTATGTCAATTTGTTGAAATACCTGTGAAATTGAGATAGAGGAAATTTTCGCTTAGTACGGCAGTATTGCTTAATTAAACCAAAAGCTGGAATGCAGTGAGTATGAAAAACCAAAACATGAATGCCAGGATACGTATACCCTAGACCCTAAGGTACTTAGATACGTATGTTGTGGCAGTTTATATTGGTGGATGCTAAATGTGGTTGCAATTTTTGTTCATTTACTGAAAAATATATATTGAAATCGAAAAATATGTTCTAAAACAACAATTTTTATTAATAAAATGTGAACCCAAAATTAAACCAAAAGCTGGAATGCAGTGAGTATGAAAAACCAAAACATGAATGCCAGGATACGTATACCCTAGACCCTAAGGTACTTAGATACGTATGTTGTGGCAGTTTATATTGGTGGATGCTAAATGTGGTTGCAATTTTTGTTCATTTACTGAAAAATATATATTGAAATCGAAAAATATGTTCTAAAACAACAATTTTTATTAATAAAATGTGAACCCAAAATCGTAGACGAGAAAAGTAAACGATTTATTGCCAAATAGTAAGCTCAGTAATATTTTACTGACTTACGGCGTTCTGAAATTTTATATTAGAACCGGTTTTTCCCCTAAAAACAAGAGTTGTTACAGATTTTTATTAATTCACAACAATCAAAAAATATTTTATTAAAAGTTGTAGAAGAGTATAAAACAAATTGATTTCTAGCCTTAAAATATTTCTCCACATTAAGATCTGACCAAGCCATTGTATGTACTTTGAAACGTGAGAGGTAACATGCTGACTTATAGAATTTAGCCTACTTTTTGTTTAAAGGTACAAATTAATTTAATTTTATAACAATTCCTGCAAATAGGAGTATTCACTTATAACAACGTTTTCATTGTTTTGTATACATTGGAGGCGGCACGCTCACTGATGTAATCCCGTTCAATTCCATCGATTTTAAAATCTTAAAGTTACGGACATCCTCGTGTTTAATTTCGATATCATCGCTCACATAGTACACTAAATGTATTATTTAACACTTTGCGCTAATATCAGAGGTGCCACATTCACACTTATAATTCCGCCCACTTTTTGACTCGCATATGCCTTATGTCGTATATCTGCTATCTACGTATGACGTAGATCTGCCGTATAAATGTCATAAAGATTTCTTTATAAGTTATCTTATTATAACGTGCTCAGATCTTATGGGCAGTGTCGCGCTTTTCAAGTGATTTTTATAAGAAGTTTGAAAACGGCGTAAGTAGGACAGTTTTTATTTTATACTATAGAGGTTTTTTTTTTGGCAAGACATCAATGGTTTTCCTCTACAATTTTGGGTTCAGTACTTTTCGAATTTGCGACCATTTGCAGCTGCCACCATTAAGAACTGTTTGGTGGCAACAATACATTAACATCTCAGGTTTACGTATCATTCACCAAATCGACACCCTCATATTTTACAAATTCAAGTAGCTCCAGCGCCTGAACTACATATTATAATGGGAGCATTAAAACTATAAAAAGAGAGATTGGAGCTGCAATCAATTCGTTTCTTGTACTGTACAGAGTTTTATTCACAGCTATAGATTGCTGGGTATTCCAAAAGTAATATGAAATTCGAAAAATAGCTAATAACGTAAGATCTTATGAAGTATTATCAGTTGGAGCCGGCTTTTCTATCTGTATTCAGAAAGTCTAAGGAAAGCCTAACCTTAGGCTTACTACTTCCATCTTAAAATCTTGCAACAGTTACAACTAAATTTCAGAGGCTTCCCGATCTCCCCTTAGAAACTCATTCGCGGGCACACCAGCCTCCCACTAAAAATTATACTCGAAGAATTGCAATGGGGTCTAATCTTTATGGCAAATGATCTTTTGAGATTGTGGAGTCTCTAAAATGTAGTTGTCACTGGCTGAAGTATGCTCAATCATACATGTCTTGGTATTCCAGCTTGTTCAGAAAGTTTGGGTTTATTTTAAGGCAGTTACTACAAGTTCCTTAATAGAATATTTATAGAAATTTTTGATTTGATTTCAGAACATGAAAAAGCTGGGCTATGGCGTAAAATTTGTCTTTTTGGTGTTATACCTAGCGTTCTTGGTCTTACTGCAATAGTATTCACAACGATTCATGAGCATGAACGCCAGCCATTTGTACCCTACGAATACTTGCGAATTCATAACAAAAGGTTTGCCTGGGGTGATGGAACCAAATCATTTTTCCACAATCCACGCGTCAATCCTTTAGCTGATGGTTATGAGGATGAAGAAAAAAGTTAATGCTACAATTTGGAGATTATTTATTTTATTATATACATACATATGTATTTTATTTTGATATTTAGCGTATGTGTGAATCACGAGTATTTATATACAGAGAAAAAAAATCACTTAGTTTTTATTGATAAAATTTTTATTGTTTTTTCGAATGCTAAGTTGAAGTTGAAAAACTATTAATAAAATTAACATTTTTTTATATCTGTGACGATATTGCAATTTTCATTTATATCGGGCATTTTTTTAGCATTTATGGGTGGACATTCAACGCAGCAGATGTTATTCTTTGGTGTATTGGCCAATAAACCATCGATGTTCTCCTTACTATGGACGCTAGTCTTGCTTCGAGCACTGGTATTAACTTTTGGCTCCACCGAATCCAGTTTAGTTTTACTAGAACTTGATTTTGGAGCAGAATCTGCAATAGGTGGAGGTTGAGTTTTTTTGGTCCAGTATTCCTGTAATGATAATAATTCAATTATTGTCCGTGGGTCTTATAGTTTTGTTCAGCATACTTTAGCAATAATTAGAGATTGTGAACTATTTATATATTGATACATCGAATGTTTTCAATAAATAAACTAAATAGTAAAGTGTTTCAAATAAATTATTTCGTTCAAAATTCTGACACATACTATATGTTTTGGAAACAAAGACGTTAAACATCGATTACGACGGATTTGAGAATAGAAAAGATTCGAATATTTGACAGAACAATCGAATTTAGGAATACATTGTGGTCAATCCTAGCAATATTTTTGGTTACGACAGATTCCAGAATAGCTATGTTAAAATTAAGTCCCATTCAATAAATAAACCAACACGTACAAATATTTTTCGATTTTGTTCGTTTTTCTTAAAAAAAAATAACCAAAACAACAAACACATGCACTCATCATTGCTGCGCATATTTTTATCGTTGTAATTTTTTTTATACGCGCTATGCACGGGACATAAGTCCCGTTATTGTTATTGTAGCATCATTTAGAAAAAAAACGAAGCGAGTGAACAAGGACACAACAATGCGCACATTGAGGACAGTTTCTCTCGTCTCGTTTGATCAGTGAACTTTTATTTCTGCACTCATGTTGATCTTGCTTGATTCTTGGAATTGTTGTTTTCTGCTATCAAGATCGAATTTATGAGGGGTTTTTTGTTGTTGTAATTGTTGCTTTTGTTGTAAGTAGTTTCTGTTTCCAAAACTTTGCCCATCTATGGTGTAATTCATTTCTGCTTATAATATCGGACAGTCGGAATTCACTCCTAAAAATATTGACCTTTTTAATATAATGCTTTTTGTCTAAGGTAATGTTCATTAAAATAATGACTTCTTAACTTTCTCTGCACCTATTAGGTTTATCTTATGGTGGCTATCCACAAGCATGAGAGAACGCACATTCTTTGAGTCAGTGCAAGGTAATTTTGCTATCCAATAGCATACATTCATATGCGTTCCTCATTTGTGAAAAAAATTTCAAGATTTCACACGTTCTTTTTAAATTAAAATAAAAGTGCATCAGTGAGTGAATTTGCTTTGGCCGTTGTTGTAATAAATGAAGTAATAGATGAGGGTGAAAAAAAAGGTGAAGAAATGGCTGCAAATGCGAGAACGATTTTCACATAAAAATTTGTTTAAAAAACTGAAGTGTAGAGAGTTCCAGAAACTTCTTAAGGACGGATAAGACACATCTGAAGTGTTACTAAATCATCTTGCACCGCTTATTTAAAAGTCTAGCCCGCTTTGCCTCTGCAATCGAGAAAATTGCAATGGAAACATTTACAATTAAAATCTTAACAATCTTAAAGATCGATAATTCACTTCGAAATTTCTTATTTCCACGCGCTGTCATTGTGACTTTTCACTAGTAAGATTGCACATTGATGCATTTCTGTGGAAAACCACCTTCAGAACTCCAATAACATTTAAGCTAGGCAATTTTTAAATAGGATCAACAAAAACAGATAAACGACTTTTATGCCTTCAATCCAGCACCTTTTTTGCTAATTAATCCCAATGTAGTCATTTTGGTAGAACTGTTCTCCTAACCTTACTATGCAGACTTCAGTATGTGATTATTAATATGAACATATATTTTATGCGGAAATCGGGAAACACCTGCAAGTGCACAAATACAAACTGACACGTAGGGAAATATTTTTCCCAAAAATAAAAATATTTTCCTGTGAATATTTATTTAAAATATGGCTAATTAATTTATATTTAAGGAAATCTCCGTCTGGTTGCAAGTACAAACTAATGATAGCGGAGCACCCGAATATACATATGTATATTCAGTCATCTCTGAAAACCATTGCGTCAAATATTTTTTCAAATGAAGTAGATCTTTCACTTATTTCGTTAACACGTCAGGATTTTGAAACATTTCATCCTTATCTTGTTAGTGTATAAACTAAATCAAATGGCATTCTCGAGCTAAATATCTCAAAATTCTGAAGTAATAAAATTGATGGTATGATTTAGCAATAGTCCTATCTGATCAATGCGCACCAATACATATATATTTTTTTGCATGGCCATGTAATTAATTGCAAATTTAAACAAAAATAAAATTACCTCTGGTACATCCCAAATGATAACAGAACCATCAGTACTTCCACTTACTAAAAATTTACCACATGGGCTGTAAGCAACGCTTATAATCGAAGAGGCATGTTCAGAGCCGATGCATATAACAACACCACGAGTATAGTCCCATACCTACAAATTGAAAATAAAATTTGTAGTTTTTCAAAAATCAATCAATCATATTGAAATTACCTTAACGAGCTGATCACTACCCACAGAAACAAAATAGTCGCCTGTTGAGTTGATGGAAACACAATTGACCGAGGATTTTTTGGAACCTTCGATTTCTCTTATTAGACTTCCATTATAAACCATCCAGTAACTGATGCGGCCATCTGAGCCGCATGTTAACATCTGTACGCCTGATGGAAAATATTTCGCAGTCATAAATTGGGTATTAGCCGTAATAACCTGCTTTCTGATGAGACGACTGCAAGAGGTTTAGCCGTAAAATTAGAGAATTCTCAAGTTTTTCTCCTACCAAAATATACATTACATACTTAACATCCCAAATAACACACGAACCATCGCTGCTGGACGATATACATTCGGTATCTAAGTAATTGAAATGTAACGACGTTATGGGTCCTGAATGATCTTTCAAAACTCCCACCAAGCTTTGCCGATATGGCTCAATTTTCCAGACACGTACTTGACCTTCAATCCCACCAGTAACAAGTACACGCCCAGTTGACGAAACAGCCAAAGAACTGCAACCTGCAAAAGACTTTCTATAGTTCGCAGTCAGATTTTCGAAATTGTTATTCACTGAAATGATTACCTTTATTATGTGCGTTTGGTATTGCAAAAATCAATCGTCCTGTTATAGGTGTAAATGCTCTTATAACACCATCATTCCATGCTGATATGATGCTTGTGCCATCATGGGTGAATTCTATAGCTGCACAATGAAAGTTATATACCATAATACGTAGAAGTTCCTGCAAGCGTTTCGTAGACCAAATACGAATGCACTCATAGCCAGCAGTAGCGAAGACAAGACTGAGATTTCTGTATAAAAAAAGAATACATCCATGTTTCTAACATTAGTTGAAATTTATGAAAAGCGAAGTTTTCTTTGGCCAGAAATTGCAATACCCTACACCACGTTAATAGTAAAAGTGCACGTAAGTTCTAAATTTTTATTAAAAGGGTATTAAATGAATTGGCTTCATAGAATTAACATAAATAGCTCTCTGTGTAGCGCTTTGAAGCTTAGGCCCCTATTGCGGTTGTCGATTTACAATAGACAAACGCTTTTTTTCTATTAACGATTTTGTTTCGTATTTTGTTTATCGATCACAATCGCTGGCTGTTCTATCATTTTGTTTTGATAGATAAGATTTTTTTTTATTTTAGTAGATATTTCTTTATTTTTTAAATTTTTCACATAAAATATTTCAAACTGAATGAAACTAAGCGGCTGTCTCAAGAAAAATAATAATATTTCAAGTCACAATGACGCAATTTTTTCTATTGAATTTCGTAATACCAAAATGGCATCGTTCCTATTAAATCGATGGCTATAGATTTTATCGCAAATCGACAACCGCAATAGGGGCCTTAGACTTGTATGGGAGTTGGCATGCCTTGTTTTCGCTAATTACCAACTATTTGCCTTATGCTGGAACGAACCATTTCTTATATTTGTGTGAAATTTGGTTTCATTGCCTTAAATAATCCTTTCAGTAGAGCGTTTTAAAGTTTTTGTTTCAATGGAGGGTGCCACGCCCTTTATCGAAATCGTTAACCATTTGTCTAGAGCTTGTTCAATATATTCTTAGTATTTGTGAGAAATTAGTAACGCTACATCAAATAACTCTCTCAACATAGTGTTTTAAATGTTTTAAGCCCCAAACCTTGTTTGTAGATGTAGTCCGAATTTCTTTCGATAACCCTGTTTGGTTTTCCCGTAATCGTGATTTCTACAGACAAACTTATGGATATGCCCTAATCGACTCGAGTGCTAACATTGATCAAGAATACTTGTACTTTTCTATACCTGCCTTGTCCTGTCCTATGCGTTACAAATGTAATGGATAAAGTGAATATACCCTGAGTGTAGGGTATATAAATTTGTATTCTTTGTTAGGATTGTCATTGTAACTTAGTGAGGCTTATTGACGGATCATGGAAGGAAACCAAAACTCAATATGTTTTAGTAATTCTTGCGAAATTGGCTGCCTGTTAAGCTTATGGGTCGCGGTCAAGCTCTACGGCTGTTACATGAAAAACGTTTTTACTGACGTCGTCTCCTCTCGCAAATTAATGGCAATACTCTGAGAGTAGAACTTGCCTAGAAAATCTTTTCCCACTAAGGCCAAAAGCTTAGCCTTAGTAGTTGGTAATTTTACAAAGAAAGATTGCCATGGCAATCTTAAGATAGATATCCCTTTCAACCTCAGAACAACGAAAAGAATATTTTTCCGAACTTTTACCTTTAAACGTTTTGTCTCAAATTCCTGACAATTCAATCCTTACGAAGTCAGAACGACTATCTCTTGGTGGAAAAAAACTAAGCTACTTAATACCGTAACCCGCCTTGAATCTATCCATTGGATTGTTGAATAAAATAGCTATTTTTTCTCACATATTTTTCACTTACTTAGGAAAATTGATATTGTAAACAGATTTTTGATGGCAAGTCTTTAGCAGCTTCAAATCGAACGTTTTAATGTTTAACATATAAATTTCGTTATTCTGTGTACCAATGTAGTATTCAATTGCATTTATTTTTACAAGTGATGTTACTGCACCATTTACTTTGGCTTTTTTGAGCTAAAATGAAATGTTGTAATTTTTTAAATTCACTCGGAAGATTTTTATAAATTAGCACAGAAACAGAAAGTGAATTGTTTCTAGTTTAATTAATTTCAAAAACATACCCTTTCCAACATAGGCCATGTTGGATTTGGATAGTCCTTGAACATGATATCTTTCATATCTTTGCGTTCCTGCACTAATTCTAGCACACCATCACCAGCTCCAACTAGCAAAAGTCCCTTATCAACGATGTGGACCGCACGTACGCCATTCACATATTTATTGCAATCTTTTCCGTATGGTTTGCGTGGATTATGTGTACCATATGCTCCTTGGAGTGCAGCTATTGCACCCATTTTTGTTACATTCACAGTTTCGCAACAGTTTATGCAAACTTTGCAAATATCACCGGTCATTGTACCCAGATAGCAAAACTCATCGCGTGGATCCATTTGCATGCCGGTAAAACGCCTTTGCTTCTTACCAACATTAACATCATGTACATGAAGCTTCTTTTGTTCACGTTGTATGCTCCATACCCGTAAGTGTCCTAGAGAATTAAAAATTTATTTTTTCATAGTGTTTAGGTCTATGTTATTGTCTTACTGTCTCCAGCTACAATGAAAAATGAAGGATTATTTTGCAGCTTACAAACACTTAGTGGTATTCCCGATATTCCTCGAGCTGCCACCGAACGACAAATTGGTGTACTAAGGGAAAAGAATGAAATGAATTAATGTAAATAAGATAAATGGGAAAATCGTTAATTCAATTAAACCGGAAACATTTGAATCTCTATAAAATCTCTAGCAGTGATCAAGAACTTCAAGTATTTCTCCATACGTAATAAAATTCGGGTCAATATCGCTGAAAGGGACTTCTAGAGTAATGGAGTGCCCATAATATATGTTAACTTCCATACGAGTAATATTCTTTATCGTCAACCGGAGCTTAGGGGCTCGAATACACCCAGACATGGCCCTGGCCGTGTATCTAATTATCGATGCCTGACAGAAATCTGATCTTGTTACCATCCAATGAGCATTTGGATATTGGGGAAGCCTCAGCCATATTTTCAGTATTTGTTGAAATTACTTGTTCGTAAATACAGGCTTCCACGATCGACTCCAAGCTTGAAACAACTCCTGGCACTGGTAATTTTGAAACTTATCTTTTATAAATAGAATTGATGTCGGAAAGTATATATGTATATATAATGTCCAACTGCTTGACTGACAATAATATCATATGTAAGTATGTGCGAGATCTTCCAGATAATCAAGAAAATTATATCCGTGAAGAGGATAAGGAAAGCATATTGAATTGTGAGATATCTCAAGTTCCCCGACTCCATCTTTGGTAATTGGACTTAGGACTTACCTTAAAACTAACCCTGTCTAAGTCTTAAATTTTGAATAACTTAGAGAACTTTTAAGATTTAAAAATTAAGATAATAGCTACTGTCGAGGTGCAGTACGATTCTCGTTAGTAGCATTTCTTTAGAGAATTAAATAAAAATTACATGTTAAATAAGATTTAATTTCAAAAAGAAATAATGTATCTATAAAGTGGTTAGAGCCAAATGTATAGGATTTTTTGGTCAATTCTCTTTTAAACTGACTAATTCAACCCTTGATGTAGCTTCGTAAGAAAAAAATTAATAATTATACATACTATGTTTCAATGTCAAATACAATTACGGTGCCATCATCTTGTCCTCCAATTGAAACAACATATTTATCCTGCGCAGTGAAACATAAGGATTGTACGCGAACCTAATAATATAAATGAAGAAAAAAATAATTAAAACCAATGACATAGGGCGTATTCAAATTACTGTATCAATGGTTTCAGTTTTGCAAAAAAAAAATGTAGTATGTAGGTTTTTTGTGCTTTCACACAAAATAGTCTCACGTACTAAAGTAAACATAAATGTAAACTAGAAAAAAGTGCAATTTTCATAATTTTTTTACTCAAATTCCGAAAAATTAAAATTTTGCAGCTCTGCTAGCAACCCTAGAAATTTTTTATTCTTTTTTTTTAAATGAGCATATACTCGAATATGAATAACTTTTCGAATTTTAAGCGTTCCAGAAGATTTCTAGAACGCTAGTTTTTTTTTCAACACGCCTAATGTACATAAAAAAAGCTCTTGTTAGTGTGCCATTGGATGACTATCACTGATCTGTACAAAAGGACAGATTATGTTTTGAGCTAACTTTTAAAAGCATCGAAGGATCTGCTCGCAACGTTTTTTGTTGTCAAATGGTGTCTCAATTTAAACTGATTATCCATTCTGTACAGGCAAGAGCGAAAGCTTAAAGCCCGCGCGTATGAGAAAGCAAGAAAATTTCAGTAACATTTCTTTTTGCAGTTAGCAAAACACATTCATTTGTTTTCCAACCTTATGTAGATCATGCCTAGCTAATTCTTTACGTTCAGCATAATCCCAAAGTATAACATAAGCACGAAAACCCATATGGTTTATCTGTCCAGAAGCCATGTAACGTCCACTGCAGTAAAAAAATTAAGTAAAAATATTTTCAGGTTTCTCTTCAATACAGAAATACATTTCATGTTTAAGGAAATTTTTAACTTACCTACTGCTGATATCCAAGCATGATACCGTATTAGTATGACCACTTACGAATTCCTGACGATTTGTTTGCGTGTGAGCAATGCCAATTTTATTGCCCAATGGAAATAATAAATGCTTTCCATCCGGATGTATTTTAAGACCAGATTCTACATCACCGTTTATACCAAATATGGCTCGTGGTTCTAATTTTTTTACTTCAACTTTTAATAAATCTTCATCCAGTTTTTCAGACATTTTTAATTAAAGAAATATTCAGTTTTTATTTTAAATGTAAAAATATATATATTTTGTATTGTGAGAAAATAAAATTGTGTTGTCAGTATTTTCGAAAAAAATTTTGAATGAAAAGTTTTACGTTATACAAATAGTGTTGCTAGGGTGTTAAAATTTAAAGCCAGGTGCATTTAGTTTGGCAATGCAATAGCAACCACCCTTACGATGGTTGCTATAAGTAACATAAGACATAAAGGGTGGTAAGGGGGTGATAAAATGGTCCTTGGTTTGTAGGCCTGTTTTTTTTTTTTTTTTTTTTTGTTTTTTGTAAATGAATATAGTTAATTGCAATGTGCAAAGGCCCCATGAGGTCTTCTAATGCGAAAAATATCTCATTTTGCTAAAATTTTTTGAAAGCGCAAGCAGATGACTTTTCACGGTGAAATTTCCTAAGTAGAGGGCGGCAAATTGCATCTTCGCCTGGGCGCTGAATGTGCATGATACGCCACTGCCAATAGTCGCTACACAGACAAGCGATTTTCAACGTAAAACTTTGTAAAATACGATGCATGCGGGGTCCGCCTTGTGTAATCGATATAAATCAGGAAAGTCTTGATCTAAGATTAGCACGAAATTGGTATCATTCACCAAGTAATATTCTTATTGAAATAAATCCAAAATATTTGTGTTCAAAAATTTCGGAAAGGGGTTAGCTTACGATATCCGTTTTTCGATAAAACACGTAAAATAAATCGAAAATGTTCAATATAAAAATCGATATCTCGTTTGCTTTTCGAGATATCGATACTTAAAAATTTGATTTTGGTGGTTTGGACGGATGGATGTTGATGTTGATGTTGAACTGAGTTTTGATGCATCATAGACACAAACCTAAAATAATCAATAATACATATATGTCAACTTTGCTGGAATTTTGAAGAAACGTTCTTAGTAAAGTAGAAACACATAATAAATATAAAAACAGTGATGAAACAACAGAAAACGAAAAGAAAACTTTGGTATATGGTATAACACTAATGTGTGATCTGGAATTCCGAAATCCGGGTCACAGACAATAAATTTAGAAGACCTCACAATCTCAATAAAAATCGAAGAAACATCGAAGCCCACTCAAAAAATCCGACTCTAAAGTGTGCAACAACTGACGAAAAGCTGGCTATAGGACACCTTTTGTGCTCTGCCCTACATAAATGAAAAATAAAAAATTTCAACGTTTCGGTGGGGCGTTTAAAAACATTTTGCCTGGTCATTTGTCATATTCTTTATTTGGGTACTGATTCTTATTAAAAGTTGCTGGATGCTCGATGTTGCTATTGTAAAAATAGCATTGAGTTGATGTTGTACTTACCCCAATCCCAGCCCTTCAGCAACATGTATCAGTTATTCGCGAGAATCAAACAAACTAACGAGTTCTGGACTTCTTTTGACTGTTTGTGTTCTTTGGTATGTGTTTTTACACGTTTCTTTAGTTTCGTCTCTATAATTCGTTGCTGTCAACTGACATTTGCATTACTAGCGAGTATGCGGAAAAGATAACAACTCAAAAAACTGTCCAGTAAAGAACAAACAACGAAAAATCACGGGAACACATAAATAACCAAGAAAAAATTCGCTCCAGCTACATTTGTGAGGAGAAAATTGTGCGCGGCGGTTGAATTATAAATTAAGATAAGAAAAATATCTTTAAGTAAAAAGTGGAAAAATTATTTTGAAGTGAAAAGTACATTACAGTTGGTGTAACCACATCCATATTTGTAAAGTATTACAAGTGCCAACTTTAACCGATTTCCTGTTTGCCCAATAATAAAATAAAAAAATTCGCAAACTTCTATTTCCATCCACAATGAGCGTCATGAAAGTGTGTTGCATTGGTGCTGGCTACGTTGGTGGTCCCACATGTTCTGTGATGGCTCTTAAGTGCCCAGATATCACAGTTACTGTAGTGGACAAAAGCACTGAACGCATCGCTCAATGGAACTCTGACAAGTTGCCAATTTATGAGGTAAGAAATTAAATTCATAATGGAACATAGATTGTTTGACTTGAATCAATTTACTAAAAAATGAACGACATAAAACTGTGTTACCTTTATTTTTATTGTCAGCATGCTTTGCGGGAAAAGGGATATCAGTTTGCACGAGCACACAATTGAAGTACAAGTACTCCAAGTTTTAAAGTTAATTTGAGTGAATAAGCAGAAGCATGTCAAGTCATGTAGGGCTGCCAACTTTAAAATTGTTCCCCGCTGTAAGGAAAGCAACAGTGACCGCTAGCGCAAACATAAATAAAAAAGGAATAAACTTTTGTGGGTTTCTCGGTAGCTTTTTTTTTTGGAAATACACAGTAAAGTAATTGATAATTATTTAATTTGATGACCATTATTCATTTTATTTTGAACGAAGTTGCTTTTTCATTTTGGGATGGCTTTAATTTTAATTTGGTTAAAGGTGACTTTGGAGATATCCATAGGAAGTTGTGGATATAGCTTTTTTTAAAAATTGTTCTAAGTTGGGAGCCCAACTAATCAAAATATGGGTGCCATTTGCAAGGTAACGTGATAAGCTATGAAATTGTATTGTGAAAGTTTCCAGTCGAATTGGCTGGCTTTCAGAAGTTCGTAAAGCATGCTGTGCCGTCAATTCATTTTATCCTCAACCACGTTAACATTAAAATTAAATGTAAATCAATTAACAAACCAAATTTTTTTTTTTATATATGGATACAATAAAATTACGGTGCGAAGAAAGCTGGCACTAGCTATTTTTATTAAGTATTCTGGGAAGATCTTGCCGTTCCCCCAACTGGTTTTATAAGGCCTACATTATATAAAAAAGCCAAAAAAAAAAACGAAAGAACTCTCCATGGCATCTACTTAATAAAAAAAATTAAAACTACGTAACTCCGAGAAAAATATATTGATAATGATTTCGACGAAATGGTTCTTATCCTTTGCAAGCCATTAGGAAGAGGCAGAATTAATAGAATGACAGTAGAAGTGCAAAAAAAATTCAACAATTTTTTCACATTCAAAAAAATTTTGATAAAAGAAGAAGACGATAGAAGCCACTTTTTTTTTAACTACCCTAACAAACACATTGTAGCTAGCTTTCGTGTCAATATGTAATATGATGGCAGTTTTGTAGCAATAAATTGATTTTATCGTAAGCGGAAGAGCGTTATCAAATCGTTTTAATTTTATTTGTTTAGTTCTTACGTTGACTGCATCTATTTAATTAAAAAATATTGAAATGAAAGATTCACATTGAAACTTCATTCTCAGATATTCTAAAATTTATGCTGACGATAATTTTTATGATGAAATTATCTCTTTGTTATAAGGTAACTGGCAACTCTAATCCCTACCTGTTTTGTTTCTTCACCTATCGCTGCTTTGCTGGACAAGGTCAATGTCACTTGCCCTGGCGCAGCGCTTCGAATTTCAATTGAATTTTGTTGTATCTGTGTTTTTTTAAGATGGTTTTGCTTATGCCAAAATTAAATTTGTTTACTTTGCACGAAAATTGATTTCGTTTCCGACGCGCATGCGTTGTTTAATGGCATAGTCCAATAAATGGTTATTAATTTTTTTTTCTTAAAGTTCTTATCTCATTGTGTCGACATTGTATGGCTTCTATTCTAAGCAAGAATTAGAGTGTGGTGGGCAGCAACTCTTTTCCTACTTTGCCTGCCATTTCCATTCATTCCTTGGTTATTTTTTTGCGTGCCTTTAATTTATTTTATTTATATCTGCATACTTGAGTTAGAACTTCGTGACTAGAAAAAAAAATGTTTACTGCATTACCCCATACATTTTTAGTATTGCCTTCACTCATTTAAACTCTGCGATACTTTGCTTGCACAATGGTGCTGATAAAAATACGCTATTCACTTAATTTTGATTGTTTGACAATTTCGTCAAGCGTGCGATAAAAAAGCGTTTACTAGGGAAACGTTCATTGATTATATAATTTTATCTGTGACGCTATGCTTAATGTTCTTAGAAACTTGGATAGCTGATTAGATTCATATTGACTTTTTAATTTTAAATTGATATTTTTTAATCTTTTCTTATTCGTTTTTTTTTTACAGTAATGTGATGGTGTTGGTTTCTGTTTTTTTATCAGCCTAAACTCATTTCCATGTTTCGACATAAATATTCTTAAATTGTTTATCAATACAAAGTCCTCTTGCCTTCCTTATGAAAGCAGATCTACTCAACTACCAACGATATCTTAAGGCAAAATAGCGATTGAGTGATAGACAAAGATAGACCAATCGATTTCTGTTATTCAATAAAATATGTGTTACTTTGTTTGGAAATATTTTGTATTTTGGAGGAAACCCTTATTGTAGCAATTCTGTGGTTTCGTTACTAAAAGCTGCGAAAATTAGTTTTCACAGTCCTCCTTTTAAGTTAGACTTACACCGAGATTCCGAAAGGAATAGCAGTATGATTAAATCTTTTCACATAATTTCTGGGAAGTCACTTACGATGAATGGTTATAGATTGCCTCCTCTAACTTTTCCAGTTGCTGACAACTCATTGTGAACAATTAATTTTTAATGCCACACCACTGCATACTTTTTACATTTATTCTGACTTTGTCATCGTCTGTAAAGCGTCACTAAGTCTTGACTACGATCTCTTTTGCACGTTTTTGTTAATTTTGATTCATTTGTCATACATGAAGAAAAGTTACAGAAATGATTTGATTTCGTTCCGTTTCAGCAACAATTTGTGAATGAAAATTCGATATAGTTAAATTAAGCGGCATGCAAAGATTAAGCTGCTTACTGTATTAAAAAAAAAATATTTTGAAAAATGATTTAATATTTTTCTTAGTTTTTGGGACTTGATGAAAAAAAAATTGATTTTTGTAAGGACTCATGGGATATATGTACATACATATTTAAATTATGTCATGAAAAATTAATGAATGAGATCTGCGCTCTCCGCAGAATGAACACTTTTCAGTAGATCGCAGAGTCTCTATATTTTAAAGCCGCTGCCTACATTTATTTCTATGTGCATGAACTGAGTTTGCCAGCTCTTAGCATAAGCTCAATGAAGTGTTCTGTAAAAATAGTATATATGTTATTTTGTGTTGAAAATCTTAATAACTTAAAGACAACAAAAAGCGCAATGAGAAGAATTTTTAATACTAAAAAAAAGTGTTGAGTAAAGTTTTTTATGCAATACAAAACAAAAAATATGTCGTTTAAATTTTTTAAAAAATAGTTGTTCTAAATTAAACTGGGTTAATCGATTCTCGTAAGTCTTATGTAGTAAAATTGTTAACTATGATTTTTTTTTAAATGATTGCTAAACGAATTTAATAGCAGCATAGTTTAAAGTGTCGAAAAAATTGCATGATATTGATAACATTTAATGAACAAAACATTGCTTAAGCAAAGTCGGTTGCGGAGGTGGACTTTGGTGGTTAAAACCCCAGCCGCACCAAAATCTGATAAGTTAATAAATTAAAATGATATTCTAATAAAATTTTTCTGTTTTCTTGTCTATTTTTCAATAGATTGTTTTGATGAAAAATTGTACAATTTTATTCTAAGAATAATATTTTTTATTATCCACCAAATTTCGTTAAAAGCGTTAAAAATTGGGGCAGGATTTTTGGATTTATTTTTGTCCAAAATTAAATTTTTGTTCATATTTATTATGAAACAAAATACTATTTTTATTCGCATCGATCGAAACCCATATAGATGAAAAAATTGTGTTTCTTCTTTTTTTATTTTAAAATTTATTCAATTTCGATCCCATTGTGTTGTTAATTGTAAATGACTATTATATTGTTGTTGCGAATCGCCCGCACCACTAGAGAGATGCCGCGCTTGATGGTGGATTTATCAGTTATATATTGAAAAGTCAGGATCCGTTTGTTTTTTTTTTAATTTAAACAGGTTGGTAAAGAAATCAAAATTGAAAATCTCGGCCTTGATAAATCATTCCTTTGTCCAAAAAATAGGAATAAGTAAGTTAGGAGCTTTTTTCTCATCAATATGGAAATGTTGGAAATACATAAAAAGTTTTTGTAAAAATGTAGAAAAAAAAATATTCGTTCGCCCCAGTCCCCGCACTTTGGAAACAAGATACAGCTAACTGTCGAAAAAATGCTTAAATTTGATGCATATTTGATTACCCCTCAAGTCAAATTTTGTGCTGTAAATTGCCAAAATAATTATATCTCAACTTTAAAGTTCTTGCAAAAACAACATTTATTCAAAAGTAACACAATTGTCCGCAAAAAGTAATTTTTAAAAACATCGCTCTATATGTAGCTTTTAGCTGAAAGTGTTGAGTATTTAGGTTAAGGTCTAAAGTCAGAATTGTTCAAACCGTTAATGTGTCTTTAAACGTGATCTTATTTTATTTAACATGCATATTAATTGGCAGAACAAGAAAATGTAAACATTGTGATGCAAATTTTATCTCTTATAATTTTCTAAAACGAAGCCACTTCACAAATTGCTGTGGAAATATATGTATTCTCATTGTTTACTGTTTACTCGCATATGATACCATAATACCAGTCTACAGATTTTAGTCAATTTTGAGTTTTTATTTATAAAAAGGTGACTGTATCTACAAAAACAAAGTGAATTTTTGCGTTGCTAGTATATGAAAGTGTAGTGTAGAAAATTTTACTGCCAACATTTTAAGCCTAAAAGTTCGTAAACTGAAAGACCGCCAATCATAAGTTATTGGTGTAAATATTTTGACAAGACGACCACTCTGTCGTGTTTAGGTAAAACTTTCTAAGTGCCATGGATAATGTAATCAGCTTTAATGACCTTGGCATTTAAATTTTAATAAAAATAAAATATAAATTTATATTTATCTCTTGATAAAATGATGTACTCGTATGTAATTCTTTACTATTCATTGATTTTTTATCTTCTTTTTTATTTTGCGCAATAGTCAATTTATATGTACAATAGTCGTTTGTAAATAAATACATGCATTATAAATATGCCGAAGCATTTGAGTAAACGACCTTAACCGCTGTTTTGTATTTAAAACAAAGAGAAAAAAATGCATTTACAAGCGGTGTTAAAATAAACATTAAGAACAATCTTTGAGTTTAGCACGCTTTCGACACTTCGATGTTTATTTATTAATATGGAAGGTCTGTTCATTTATTATTCGATAGAATTAAACAAAAATATATGATAAATTTTAAAAATATTAAACGATGACCCACACTTGCAATTGTATTGGAGAAAAAAACATAAACAATTGCTGTATAAAAATACCTGTAAAAGCAGTCAACGACAAATTCAGATAAAATCGGACGGACAATCAAAAGTAAAAACGAAAATCTATTGACTACTACCGATGACCAGAACATTCGCTATATTCTTTTCCTTGACAGAAGTCCACACCCAAAAAGATTGAGTATTGTTCCAATTAATACTCATTGCATTATCGTCGAGCAGAAAAATAGGTGGCAGCCTTTGTTTTATTTAACCTTCATCGACTACGAGTATAGTACCATCTTTGACAGCTTCGACTGCATCCAAGATCATTAACCTTATCAAGGTTCAATACGAAGATTTCAAATGTAAAGTATAAATCTTTATGATCCTTTTAACTCTGTGTGAAGTGCGCCGAAAGACTTTGCTTATGCAAATGTCATATGCCTCCACGTAGTCCGACATGCAAGAAAATTCACTCTGAAAATCATCCTAAATAAAACAAAATGCATGTTCAACCACCCGCCCAACCAGTGTCAGTAATAATTTCATTATAGGCGCATCCAATTAAAATGCGTATCAAAAGGCATTTTGATGAATAATTAATTTTATTTCGTTTTATTTAAGAATTCCGAATACTTTTTACTCAGTGAAACAATTATAAAAAAATACCAAAAACATACATAATGTTATAATTCTTAAATGTCAGCTTTTTAGTCGTCGCACGTTTTAATGTTTTCGAAGCTCTAAAACTCTCATCTGTAATGCTTTTAAACTGAGCTAATCCGAACAGACTTTTTTGCAATCAATATTCATTGACTCAAGATTATTTTTAAAATTGACAATCATAAATATTACCAAGAGGTACTTCCAACTATACTTTATTTTTAAAGTCGAATATTTATTTTTATTTGCGATAGCTAAAAAATCTATTAACTTCATAAAGCTTAATCAGTTTTTGTTTTAATTATATGTATATATATACATATACGTACATACATATGTAATACAGCAGTTACTTCCGCCGCCTCTATTTTTTGCTTATTTCTTTGAAGTGTTTTCAAAATTGTACTAGGCAGTTATGAATATATTTTTTCTATGTATGAGAAGTTCTTATCTTACTAAAAATGGTTTGTTTTCTGTTGTCTATCCAACGTTTTAAGTTTCTTCTTGCTTTAGCTCGTATTAATGATAAATGTGTTGAAAAAAAAATAAAGTAAAAGAATAATGTAAACATTTTTATGATAAGCTTTTGCAAAATATACACTTCTCTAACTTCAAGGTAAAAAATTTGCATGAGCTAGGTAACTGTTATTTTTTCCATTATGATAAATAACCACAATTCAAAGGATTCTTGTGCATAGCCTAATTAAATTAAAAGTTATCAACGCATTGAAAAAAAAAAAAACTTTTTCAATTTTTAATTATCATAAAGCTCAACTCATACTTTAATCCTTAACATCTTCAAATGCTTTCCCTAATCTTGTAGCCTCGATCCAGATCGCTCCTGGATAATTTTTCATTTTCGTGAGTTATATTTAGTTTTAAAGTTTCATTGTTTTCTCTAGTAGTACCTACCAGGAGGCCGACCATTGTTCGGTTTTTCGTAATGATCCTATAATAAAGATTTAAATTCAAAATAAAAAAAGAAAATTAGCAACATATACAAACATTTTAATTGCTCACCTCTCACCACTCCTATCAATGCAAATCGGGACAGATTTGGTCCAGTGAAAGCTAATTACAACCAATATCATAATACTAAATTTCATTGTGATCCTATCTACTCTCAATCAGTAGTGCAGCCATCTTCGGAATAAAGCTTAACCATATATAAAAATGTATATACAATTTTAGTCGTTTAAGAATAGTAGACTTGACTGTTAGACACAAGCTGTGCAAATTGTAAATATAAACCACCCAATATAAATACGAAAAAGTCATGTTAACTTTATCACAAGAAATATTTTTTTTTTTTAATGAAACATACTTTTAGAAAACAACATTGTTAAGCTGAGCTAAAATTTTTTAATTTTCTGTACTAAATTTATATACATACATCAAAATATTTGGTTATTTAATTAAGTTTGACTGAAGTAATAGTCCAGTGCAACTAGGCTTATACCTCGGAGCCCAGTTAAGTGCAGTAAATGGATTTGAAAGATGTAGTGAATGGATTTGAAAGATTTTTTTTTTGCTTAGATTTCTGAAGCCACAAACCATAAAGTTTACCCATTAAAAATGTTTCAAAAATCCGAAAAAACGCCTACCGCCCAAGATCTAAGACTCGAAAATGGATTAACACTTATTTAACTCTACCAAATATGAACTTTTCTCGACCTTTTGTAAGGTAAAGCCTTTATTATTTAGTCGATTACTACTTTTAATAATACTTCTTGAAATTTTCTGCAAATATTTTTGTGTGGGAACGTGCTTATAAAAGCTTCTGTTTTCATTTGTTTATTTTCATTTCCGCATTTTTAGTTTTTTGTCAACTACGTACATAAACATTGGGCAAAACACAACTTTTAAGATTACTTTTGCCAATCGTTAAGTTGAATTATGTATGTATATATACATAATCGGGCACTTGCGGATCAATTGCATTGACAAAATACATTCGATTTCTAATATTTTACCCGTTTCAGATATGAAATTGTACGAATATTTTAACTACACAGTCAGGGCTGGATTAACCTTACAGGCAAAGTAGGCACGTGCCTAGGGCGGCAAGATTTAAAGGGCGCCAAATATTGGCGGAAACTGAAAAAAATTTTTGCATTTTATTGATTGAAAAACTTTTGCAATGTACTTTTCATTTTGCTAGGTATTTTTTTGCTCATGAAAATGAAAAAAAAAAGATAATTTTTTCGAAAAAAAAATACGAAGTTTTGAGGAGGAGGGTCGGCAATTTTTGCAACTGCCTAGGGGTGGCACATTTCTTAATCCAACCCTGTACACAGTGCGATAGTTCGATAGCTTGTTAAAGTAACGAAAGTTTGTAAGTGGTTCCAGCATCCCTAAAAAAAGCAATCATACAAATTGTCCTAGAATATTGTTACAATTTGTCAATAATAACATAGAGTAATAATTTTGCTTTTCGAAAAGAGTTGATTTTCGACTAATTCTAGTGCTCGCGTATCTGGCTTAAAATTTTCTGGAATATCTGGTTATTATACAAATCAAAATCAGTACAAGGAGTAAACTGCTTCTACAGAACTTTGCGCTTTAAAGAGAGAATCAGCCCTCTCAAACAACACAACACCATACAAACGATGGTTTTCGAGATACATATTTAGCTAATACTTACATTTTATTCATGAAAAATTAATGTATTTTCCTTCTTTAAAATTGTGAGCGATATTCAAGTTAATCTGATTTCTGATTTCGTGTCACAAAAAAAAAATAAAACTAAATATTTTGAACACCAACGCTTCGTAAAATTCAATCCTCCAGAAACCTCTAAAAACGAACGTCTCGTACACTTAGAGTTTGAAAAATACTATCCCTTAGTTTCTTACTATTTTTTCTTGGCGGGCACCAATGTCGTGAAAACCTCAAACTAATTTTTGAATTGTATAATAGAATGTAAAAAGTTTTGTAATGGAATCAAAAATCGTTTCCAAATGTCAATCTCGGAAGTGTTCACTTTCAATTGTTCATTTTAATCTACTCATGTAATGTATGAATAATTCGTATGTTAATTTTATTTATCATTCACTCACGAGTTTAATTTTTTCACTCAATTTTTTCGTGATTAGAATTTTATATTAGGAGTTAAAAGACTTTTAAGTTAAATCTTATTCACAAATGAATTCAGAATGCAGAGGAGTCTTTTCTTTTTTTTTTTTTTTGAAGTGAAAACTTCTTATGGCACGTTGTGCGGCTGAGGAAAAAAGTATAAACTCGCGACACCGACCGTCATCGGGATTCTCCGTCATGAATGCGATAGTAAAATTTGAATGTTCTATTGTTTCTTTTAAATAAATATTCCAAGTGGAAGACAAAAAAGCAAAGCAGAAACACTAACTGACACATTCCATTCTCATTCAACGATTGTTATGCTTACATCTTTGTTTCTTTCAAATTCCGCGTTGTTGCGTTGACAAATTGAGAATGAGAGCGAGAGAAAAATTTGGATACCTATTCCGTTTTTGTCTTTCATTGCATTGCCATATAAAAAGAAAACGCACCCATACCAACTAACACACTAACTTGCCATTAAACGATTTGTTTTCACTTCTGTCGGAACTCCCGGAGTGCAACCCGCCGTTTTTTTTTTGTTCACGATTGGGATTTGTCCGTGCCTTAGTTTATAATATCGTCGTGCAACATTTCCTATCAAAAAAAAAAATGTGGCATTTTGTACCAAGTTACTTATATTTACATTTTCTTTTTATTTACATTTTCTTTTTATTTACATTTTTGTTGTTAAGTATGTAGTATAATACTTTTCAATAATGTCTTCAATAACAAAAACTAATAAATAAACACATTTCTTATCTTTGCAGCCCGGTCTAGATGAAGTAGTGAGAAAGTGTCGCAATGTTAACCTTTTCTTCTCCACGGACATTGAAACAGCAATTAAGGAAGCAGATCTCATTTTTATTTCTGTAAATACGCCAACGAAAACATTTGGCAATGGCAAGGGTAAGGCAACAGCTCTACACTCTATATTCAAATATCACTCATTCCACCACTTTATCACCCTCTATACCTAGGGCGCGCTGCTGATTTGAAATACGTTGAAAGTGCGGCACGCATGATCGCTGAAATCGCACAATCGAATAAAATTGTTGTCGAAAAAAGTACAGTACCTGTACGCGCCGCCGAAAGTATTATGCATATATTACGTGCGAATAAAAAACCTGGTATACGCTATGATATACTTTCAAATCCAGAATTTTTGGCAGAAGGCACTGCAGTTGAAGATTTACTCCATGCAGATCGTGTTCTTATTGGCGGCGAAGAGACACCCGAAGGTCATAAAGCAGTAGAAAAACTTTCTTGGATTTACGAACATTGGATTCCCAAACAGAATGTGCTTACAACAAACACTTGGTCATCGGAACTTTCTAAATTGGCGGCCAATGCATTTTTAGCACAACGTATCTCAAGTATAAATTCACTTTCGGCGGTTTGTGAGGCTACTGGTGCAGATGTTTCTGAAGTAGCACGCGCAATTGGACTTGACTCACGTATTGGTTCGAAATTTTTGCAGGCATCTGTAGGTTTTGGAGGCAGTTGCTTTCAAAAGGATATTCTCAATTTGGTGTATATATGCGAGGGACTTAATCTGCCAGAAGTAGCTGCTTATTGGCAACAAGTAATCGACATGAATGAGTATCAGAAATCACGTTTTTCACAAAAGGTTTGAAACCTCGGAAATTATAATTATTGCAATTTTAATATTTGTTTTATTTATTCGTTTATTTTCACTTAGATAATTGAAAGTCTTTTTAATACTGTTTCTGACAAACGCATTTCCATTTTTGGTTTTGCATTTAAGAAAAATACTGGCGACACACGTGAAACACCAGCAATTACCGTGTGCAAAACTTTATTGGAAGAAGGTGCAAAATTGGATATCTATGATCCAAAAGTTGAACCTGAACAAATCATCGATGATTTGACACATCCTTGTGTAACTGAATCTCCAGAGAGCGTTAAGAAAGCAGTTCAAATACATAGTGATCCTTACAGCGCTGTGCGTGGCACTCATGCGATTGTTCTATGCACAGAATGGGATGAATTTGTCGTAAGTATATTTATTTGATTCTAATAATTATAGGGATTGTACACAAGAATTTTAGAATAATCAAAGGGATTGTAAATAAGAATTTTTGAAGAGAATTTCTCGTAAACAAAAATATCTTTTCAATTCAGTTCTACCAAAAAAATGAATCATTACTCTCCAGACTTAGACTCATATAACTTGTCCCAAGTTGTGTGAAGAACTGATATTTAAAATGCTTATTTAAAAAATTCTACAAACCAATTTTAACTAAACCATAATATATTTTTAATTTGAAAATTATTAACTCTCTTATTAGTACTATTTACAATAAATTTAAATCTATTTTCCTCGCACAGCAACTTGATTATAAACGCATTTACCAATCAATGATGAAACCAGCATACATTTTTGATGGACGTAAAATACTTGATCATGAACGATTGCAACAAATCGGTTTCCATGTGCAAACAATTGGTAAAAAATATCAACGCACTGGACTCATGAGGTCATGGGGGAGTATACCGCAGCTGTAGAAGCCTTGCAGCGCACTTGAATGAGTCTAAATAATGACGACGATGACAAATAAAATAAACTTAAAGTATATACATATATAATTAAAATCGCAAATATACGATACATTTCGAAACGGATTAATATAATTTCCGCTAGTTTTCAAAACAATATTTTTAAGACTTTGTCCAGTATTTCAACCAAATTGTATATATTTCTAACCATTTATATAAAACATATACCAACTTTTGTATTAGTAAAATGTGTTTTTTTTTTTAAAAAAAAAGAAATTATTTAAATATTTAACTATTAAATGTTTAAAGAAAAAAAATTAATTTTTCAACCACAAATAAAATGCATTTTTTGTATTTTTAAAGAATAGTTATTTAAATATCAAAAGAAAATTTAATTTATATTGAATTTGAGTGCAAATATTTATATATTCATTTTGTCTATATATATGCTTATATATAAAATACCTGCTTTCATGTCTCAATAATGATTATTATAACATATCTACAATACATTTTTATTGTTAATTTTTCACATACATTTATTAAATCATGAAATAAATAAATCGAACTATAACTTCTTACATCGCCTAACTTATTCTTGAAATTTAAAATGCCTTACGTTTAATTATTTGTCGATACCAAAGAAATGCAGTAGCAGCTGATAAACTATACCATGTTATTATATAAGATAAGTGTTCGTTACGTAGTGTAACACGTGTTTGTCCACCAATAGGGCCGCCAGGAATAGTACACTCATAGGTTGCATCGAGAAAAACAGGCTCAGCGCCAGTAAGAGCGCACATCTTTGGTAAATCTCTAAAAGAAAATAATTAAATTTTTGTATTCAATTACCATCTAAGTAAAGTTTTTTATATATGAGCACTTTCACTTGAGTTGGCAAAATTAGAAATTAAAATAAAGCTTTAAGAGTTTCTGTCAAAAATTCAATGTGAAACTTTTTTACTAGTTCTTATTTTGCCTAATAAGCGCTGCGGATGACATCCGCAAAGTTTGTGCCGCGACTTTGTTACCACAAATTTTAGTGAAATTTCATGATTTGAATATGTTTCGCTTATTAAGGTCAAAATACAATTTTTTTTTTAACTCAAAGTTCTAAAACCAGGCCAAATAAATTCATTAACCGAGTCCACAAGCCTTAACAAGTACTAATATTGGGCCATCGACAAAGTTCTTCCTATTGAATGGCTCTACAATTTTACAAAACACGTAATGGCAATATTTCAATCATCAATTTAAAACTAAAAGTGAGACATTTTAGTATTTTAACCTAGCAAGAGATTTCATTTTGCTGTGAATGAAAATTTACACCATCAGAGTACTCAATAAGAATTTCAATTGCTTACCTGTACAGAAAAACATCGCCTCTGTGTTCCGGTGTAAATTGTGGGCGATTTTCACCTTTTCGCACTATACATGTCAGCTCTAAGTCTTTTGTGGTTTGTCCTTCGAGGCGTGTTTCTGGGCGCAACTGTTTCCGTGACACCCAACCACGATTAATGAGCACGATATCACTAACAATAGAAAAATAAATAAATAAAACTCATTATTTTTATTTTCAGCTGAACATTTGCATAATATTTGCTGCTGATAACGATATGTTTGCAAAAGCGAACATCAACTTTTATACCCTACACGCAGAGTATTTATTTTGTTTGGAAATCCAATCTTCAGTAATTGTACAAGATTTTCATAACCATGCAACTAACTTACTCTCTTTCCGCCAGCTTAAAAGGTGTTATTACTAAGTAACCATTTCCCCCATCTCTCTGCGAAAATAAGCCACCAGCTGTTTCCCCACCATCAGGACGTATAAAAGATCTGGGACCTAGGTGCATTTCTTTGTCATGCAAAAATTTGCCGCGTACTTTAACCAAACGGTATTCCATTGATTTCAAATCTTCCAAGCTTAAAAACACAAGAATATATTACAATAAGTTTGATTAATGTTCATAAGTTGTAACTTTTCTGGTAACGGCACTGGTGCAATTTTGGTCTGTACTTCCAAGTCCTTAATAAGATGCTCCTTCCAAGCTTTGCGTTTTACTTGCCAGCAACCCAGCCCAAATGTAGTAATAGGAATCAGCTACAATGATCGAATGTTTTAGCAAATACTGCACTTTACGAAATCTTATATTCTTACCAAAAGAAACCAACCCATTGGTGAAACTTTTTTGCTTTCCTCCATACGTAAAGTCGCTACTGGATCAGAGCTACCTTGCACTCGTTGGGCTAACCAACGACGATTGTTCACCACGACGACTTGCAGCGCTTGGTTGAGGACAGGACGTTGTGTAGCCACGCGCAGGAATTTCGTAGTTAGTCTTAACATTTTTTAAGCTGCTTCAAAAACCCCAATATAAACTATTGCACAATTTATATTAGAAGACCGGCCAAAACAAAAATACCAAAAATGTGAACAGCTGTTTTTGATTGACGGCGAACAGAATAGCTTCGTTCCAGAACTTTTTGGGTAAAATCCTCTAAAACTGTCAAACACGAGAGAATAAGAAAATTACGCTCTGTGAAATTGAAATAATGTAAAAAGTACAGGAACGGAAAAAACCATTTTTTTAGCACGAGAATAAACGTCAAAAAATTTTGAATTTAGTTGGTGCAAAAGTTAATTTTCTAAGTCCAGACAATAAATAAACATCTTAAATTGAATGTAGTTGAACAATAAATTCAATTCTATAAACGCAAACAATAAAATGGAAAATAAAAATAGTCAAAATAAGCTCAATGTTTACAATTCAGCTTGCACAACATAGAACAGCTGATAGTTTGACACTTTTAATGAGTTTACACGCAAAAATTCCTCGGGTAAAAACCTGTAACTTCTTACAAAGAGAGAACATAAATTACTCTCTCATTTTCGTTCTCACTTACAGGTTTTTCGTGTACGGGAACGCTTTTTGGGTAAAGTCCTGTAAAAACCTGCAAATTGTACTAATGCATTATTGTACGGGAACGCAACTAATGTATGAAGATTTATGACTGCTGTGCAATGTGGCTTAACAATGCCAGTGAAATTCATATAAGATAAACTAAATGAATTTCATTAGGTGAATAAATAAATATTGTTCTATATCTCCCCCTTCCCTCTAACGTATTACTTTATTTTTTGAAACTAACAGAGTGAATTATAATGGGAGCCTGCAGAGGCTGATCGGGAAAAAAATCGCAGTTAAAAGTAATCCAAAAGTTTTTCTAAGACTATCTTCCATATACGATTTGTACAAAATTATTAAAGGTCTTCACACGTAGTCTTGTTTACAATCAAAAGATTACGTCTAAGTCCCCTAAAATGGAATAAAATTGTATGTACATATAACGAATTATCCCATTTAACGTCGGACGATACCATGTGCCGGAAGTTGACCATATTTGTTTACTGGGAAAACCATTATGGTAAACATTAACCAGCTGATTACTATCACTTAAATTATACGAAAATTTTAAGTCCTTTGATTCAGCTTCTTTATAAATAAAAAATAGCATCTCCTAATGCGCTTAGTAATACTTTACGGCAGTCAAACTGGTACTGCACAGGATGTAGCGGAACAAATTTGGCGTGAATCGAAAGAATATGGATTCACTGGCCCGGTTCTACCGTTGGATGAATATCCTGTGCATAACCTTATCGAAGAACGGCTAATTGTTATTGTAGCAGCGACGACAGGTAATGGAGATGAGCCGGACAACATGAAAAAAACTTGGAAGTTTTTGTTACGAAAAAGTTTACCTTCAAATGCTCTACAGCAACTTAACTTTGCTTGTCTCGGCTTGGGAGATTCCAGTTATGCAAAATTCAATTTTGCGGCAAAGAAACTTAATAAACGGTTGCTACAGCTTGGAGCACAAAATATTGTGCCGTTGGGTCTTTGTGATGATCAACATGATCATGGCTTAGGTGCCGTCGCACTGCCTTGGCTGCAGCAACTTTGGGTGGAACTACAATACAAATTTAATGATGTACGTCCTGTTAAAGTGGCAAAAACAATATTCAAATGGAACATCCAAGTGCTTGAGCAGACAGATAATGTAGCCTCTGAAGACATTCTGTGCTGGCCTTTTCAGGACGAGTGTCAACGTTATAGCCTCTTAGAAAATCAACGTACTACAGCCACGACACATTTTCAAGATGTACGCCTACTGAATTTTAAAATTCCAAATAATCTACCCAACAATGGTTGGCAACCTGGTGATGTTTTTAATGTGCGTCCTTGCAATTCGCCAAAACAAGTTGAGCTATTTTTTGATTTGGTTCGCGAGCATAATCTAAATTTTACTGCTGATACTATTGTAAAACTTCATACTACTTACGAAGATATGCCCCTGCCAACAGCATATGCGCAGCCTATAACTGTTGGTTTGTTAGCTAAATACATTTGGGACTTAAGCGCTAAGCCTCGTCAACGTGCTTTTGAACTCTTAGCACTAAATTGTGAACATGAATTGGAAAAAGAGAAACTAATAGAATTTACCACCACAGAAGGTCTAGATGATCTTATACAATATATTAATAGACCTAGGCGTAATATCTTGGAAGTGCTGCAAGATTTTCGTCATGCTACCTCTAAACTGAGCCTGCACATGTTATTTGAATTATTTTCAATTATACAACCAAGAAGTTTTTCCATTGCATCAGTGCCTTCTAGTGGTACGTTAGATCTTTTAGTTGCCGTTGTTGAATACAGAACAAAGCTCTCTACACCACGCTTGGGTCTTTGTTCAAATTGGTTAAAAGACTTGCTGCCGGGAAGTTCCATCTTGGGTTGCATTAAGCGTGGTACAATGTCTTTACCAAAACAGTTGGAAACACCGATTATAATGATAGGACCTGGTACTGGCATAGCACCATTTCGTAGCATTATGCAGCATAAGTGTTTGCAAATGGAAAAATCACTAGGTGTTGGTGATTTGATCATATTTTTTGGATGTCGTGGTAAAGAAAAGGACTTTCATTTTCGGGAAGATTTTGAAAGATGGCAAAACGAAAAATTGGCTCAAACTTTTATAGCTTTCTCTAGAGATCAAGAACATAAAATTTATGTACAACATTTAATCAATGAAAATAAGAACTTATTGCAATCTTTAATTAAAACTCAGAATGCTGTAGTGTTTGTTGCCGGCTCTTCCAAGAACATGCCAAAAGAAGTTAAAGAAGCAATAATATATGTATTACAAGAGGATGCGGAATATGTTGAACAGATGATAAAAACTAAACGTTATCAGGAAGAAACATGGTCATAACAAAATATCGAAATGTTAAACAGAATGCTATAAATCAAAAAAAAGCAAACCGTCTAGCGGTTTGTAGCATTAACTGCATCAGCAAATCTAATTTTACAGTTCTCACATTCGGACCAGCTTAAGGCTGATAACTTTTGATGAACAATTGATAAAATAAATTAGACTTCCAAAATGAAAATATCTCTAATAAAACGTTGTACAAAAAATGTTAATGCTTCATTTGATTTTCATTCAACTAGCCTGTGCCATGACACTTTTTCAAATTTCGATTTTGGAATATAAACTGTGGTGCACTGGACTTTTGTAATGTCCAAAGAGTAAAATCTTAATGTCAAAAACAAGGATATCTCCAAATCATGGCATGGTAAAAAAAAGTTGTCAATAAACTAATGTTTATTAAATGCTAGGTTTTTGGGACTACTCAGTCTGGTTTACGAGTTAATGGTTTATTTTAAATTTACCAACGCACGCCTTGTTGGCTTAAATAATTAAGTAAAAACTGTGAAACATCATTGTATGATAGTTAAGAACCACAAGCCTCATATAAAATTGAGTTTATTTTGCTCTGTGATATCAATTTTTAAACCTATAGTTAAATAGAAAATGTATTAATAGAAGCTTATTTGTAATCGGTTAAATATGAATACTTTAGTAAGATCGTTTTTATATTTGAAATATTTTAATGTAAACGTTTAATGTAAGGTTTGTACATTTTTATCTTAAAATAAGCACTTAGTTTTACTTAAAAAAATAAATAAGTCTTGTGCTTCATAAAGTTATCAAATTTTCAACTTTTGTACTTAAATCAATATTCTTCCAGTAATTTATCAGACGGAGTACGACAAAAGGGGCAAAATCCTTTTAGCAATACTTGCAACTCAAAATCTTCTGCATAAAAAACCTGGAAAAAGTTATGTTAATGTTAATATATTTTGCATACACTATTTAACTTACCAACAAGCACTCAGGACAAAATGTCACCTGTAAATCAGGCAAAATATTGCGATAATAAATATTTTTCACATGTTTATCACGACGTTTAACAATAATGATGTGATTTGGATCAATTGCTCGTAAGGCTGTGCGATCAAGGCTTAAAGGTAAGGCACTAGCGACATCCTAAAATAATAAAAATAAGAATCATAAAAAACCATAAAAAAAAAATTTTGGATCCAATGAATTCAATTTAGACATAAGTACATAGCAAAAAATTTCAAATAATTTAAGACCTTGATAGTAGATCAATCGACTGAAAATAAATTGTTTTCCAAGCAGTTGCAGAGTGCTAACTTATATGCAAGTTTTTTAAAAAGACTCTCAAATAGTTTAAAACTTTGCAATGGTCTTAGCAAAAAAATTAAATTTTTAGCAGTTCCTTCGTGAACATCATTAAGCATCATAATGAATGAACAAAAATTGATAATAGAACAAAACATTTTTATAATTTAAAATACAAAAAAACAAAATGGAAACCTCAGTAAAAGGATCATTGTCTTCAGCAGGCTTTGGTGGTGCCAAAAGTAAACGTTGTGCCTCAGTATCAGTGATGTCAACTTCTGGATAAAATTCTACCAAAGGCAAGATTTCTGAAAAGTTTTAAATATTTTGTATAGTGCCATAGGATTTTTGGTTCATACATATAGTGGTTTCCACGTAAACGTCACGCCCGTTAAGTTGTTGGATATATTCTTTTGAAAATAAAAGTTTAATGTTTCCACGTAACGAGTGTGACACTGCAAATGGAAGCATCCATAATTATTTATAGAAATTACCAAAAGAAACAAATGAAAAGATGTACTCCTGTTTGCAGGTAGGACAGATATTGCCATTAAGATGCTGACTATAATTTGAACATTTATAGCAAAGTGGAAAAAGCTCTTCAGGATCGTTAAAGCCACTTTTGCAGGCTTTACTATTCAAGTAATTTATCTAGTAAAATATATTTAATAAGATAACAAACACATTCGCAAAATTATATTTTAACTTACATCAATTTGTTCTTGCACACCAAGTGGTGGCTTTAAGAACTGCAGTCGTTTATTCACTACTAGGCAAAGTTTATTCGCTTGAAGGAATTTTGCCTGTTTCGCAAGCGTAAAAAGCACAGCGCTTAATAAAGCAAACAAAAAGATAGAGATCATTAACAAAACTTTGCTCAAGTTTTGTTAAACTTACAACATGCTGACAGCTTTCGGTGCTCCTCTAAATTCTACCTCATTTAGTATATAACGACTAACATTGAACAAACTCACTGGTGAGTATGTTGTGAATGGCTCTTTCATATAACTGTAGATGATATTATAGGCATAGTAAACTTTAGCGATACGCAAATGGTTTTTGTACTCCTTCAAATGATGATCCATTAGATTTTGTTCACTAAATTAAAAAAATATATATGTATTTACAAAATAAATATGTTAACATGATCTACATATCTTACTCTTTTTCATAATATATATCTAAATATTGTTTGGCCAGTAACCAATAAAAATAGCTTGCATCAAGAAATCGTTCTTCTGAAATCGCTGAATTGCTGAGTGATTTCAGCAAACGATTTGCATCTTTAGTTCGACCAGCCCTTAGGTATGCTATAAGAATATATAACAATATTTATCACGTGTAGTTTATGTGTCATTAATATGTAATTTTTGGTTTTTTGTTTTTAGGTTGCTGGCGCTAGCGACGAGATTTTGCAAAATCAAAAATTTATTCCGCGGCAAACTTAGACCCCGTTCCGAGTCTGATATTTCCGCGGAATGAAAAATTTTATTGAGATTGTAAGGTCTCTTCCAACAGTCAGATAAAAAATATCGACATAAGCATTTGAAACTTAAGATTATTTTTTAGAAATTTTCTGTTAAAATATCAAAGCCAGTTAATAAACATTGACCTAAGTAATTTTTGTATAAATAGCCTCAAGTCTCTTTTTATTATTCCATCAATTGGTACCAACCTTCGTGTGCTTCTATAAACTGATCAGATTCAGCTAACCACTGCGCATGTTGGTAATGTACCATTGGCAGCAAATCAGGCATAGGCTCAGCCAAACGAAAAGCTTCTGCCCAGTCATGTGCTTCGACATGAAGTTGCACTACCTGTGCTTCGTCACCAAGCTTCTTAAATATTTCTGCAGCTAAAGGCAAAGCTTTCAGACGTTTTAAATTCAAAGCAACAAGCTCTAAAGATTCCTTTTCGCTTAAGCTTAAACGGCGACCAATATCGTAAAGTCTAAAATTAAAAACAATCAATTTTTGCCTTTTGTTTCATATTTGTCACTCAACTTACACATCAGCCCATCCTTGTTCCGAAACTATTTCAATTGCTTTTTTATGCTCTCCAGCTGAAAGTAGCAATTCTGCAGCTGCACGTGGTTCTTTAACAGAATACGCCCACTCAGCACGTTTTTTAATTAATTCACGTTTCTCATGTTCACTGCCATCTTTTACAAATTCTTGTGCCAAATCAAACATACGTAAATCAGAATACATTTCCAATGCACGCATTGTTTGTCCACATTTCTGATAGAAACGTGCTGCTTCTTTGTATTTTCCAGAGAAAGCACAGCTCTCTGCCTGCAGCACTTCTTTGGGTACCTCAGAACGTTTCTGTTTATCTCGCAAGTCATTTATAAGCTGTAACCATGGCAGATTTCTTACTTTAACGTAGGCATCACGTGCAATGTTGAGATGTAGTGACTCTAGAGCTGTCTGTGCCAAGCCCTCCCAATCGGCTGTAGTTACACCAAGACAGGCAACTTGATATGCTTCCCTGTGGTTTGGATATAAAGAACGCATAGGTTAAGTATTTTATTTCAAAACTTGCTGCTTTGATATTGGTCCAGTCAAATTACATAGGATAATTTTACTTCGTTATACTTTATGAAATAAATAATAAAATTTATGTTTCATTTATAACGTGATTCTCTCCTAGAAAACAAAAATTCTTGGGAATAAGTTCATTGCAACCGTTTGGGAAAAACTTTAGAAAGGTTTGAAAATAGTTTAATTTATGTTAAAAAACTATCGAAATTGGGCAATTCAATGTTACAAATGTCATATACATACATATATCATTTTGTAGTAAGACTAAGAACACATATCTTACTGATGGGAGTAATCAGTAACGCTTATTAATATTCGAAGGAAAGTAGTTTAAAGGGCCCTTATAAATTTCAAGATCAACAAAGCCTCAGATCCCAACGGAAAAGCAGCCCATTTGCTAAAGAATTATAGGTTTCTTCCGAAAAAATCGACCTCAACTACTTTCGTTTCATTGATATATGCTTGGCGCTATCCAATCCTAAAACTCCTTCAGAAGCATAGGGCCCGAAGAAAGGTTCTAAAAATATTTCAATCCCTGACTCGTTTTATGCTGCGCCAGTTCGTTCCGATTCTTATCATATCATCTTCCACAATTCGTCGCCACGAAGATCTGCAATCCTTGTTATTCATTATTTGCGTCGATACTATGTATTTGAGTCACTTAATACGATTGGATTTTTTTACTGAAAATCACATCTGAAGAATTTTTCAATTTACGTGTAAAAAGGGGAATTCCCATTTTATTCTGTAAGGTAAGTTATAGTATTCTAAGCATATTCGCGTGTTATTTCTTTATGATAATTAAATACACTTGTTGAAATAAATAGAAAACAACATACAAAGTTGTTCTCAGTATAGATCCACTGTGTATATTGCGGAATCAGCAGCCTTTGACATTCTGGCCATGTCGATTTAATGTGATCTAAGATCGACCAATCACATATTTGATTTGTTGAAAGAAGCATAGCCTAAATAATTTGACTGGATCATTTACTAAGAGTTTTTTTTTCAGATTTTCATATCGTCACTCACTCAAAAAAACCTGCTTCAATAAACTGCCACATTGTGGCACCTAAAGCAAGCGGTATATTATGCATTACATTTCCGCGCAAGCAGAAGGCTGTAGCACCACATAAACCAACCACAACCCCAATCATATTTTGTGGCGAACGTGGCGGTAAATTTCCAACGCGAACACTGAGACCTCCTGTTGTGTGCGTATAGCAAAGCATTGAGTCCAAGTGTGTGTTCCAAGTGACGGAATTCACTCCAGAATCTTGATACAACATTGTATCATTTACTATATCTCTGACTACTAAACGACCTGCATCATCAACAACAGCAAGTTTAGTGCGATTTGCATTTATATCTAAACAACGAACTGCAGATACCGCAGTTGTAATCATGAGTGGTAAGGCGTTGTCTAGAAAAATGCGAAAAACCTATAAGAATAACAAAAAACAACGTTAATTCTGTGTATGCATATTATTTCGAGACATTCAGTACAAACCTGACCACTCTTTAAACCTATCATTAAACCTTCACGACCAGCTGGGCCACCTGTTACCTTAATATAACGTATAAACGAGTCCATTATCCATTCACGCTGCAGCACACCATTAAAATCTAAGCTTTGCAGACGCTTGTCTTGACACAAAACTATGTGACAAGCGCACACCACCAGTAGACTACATTCGAATTTTTTCTGTATTTTTTCTTTTACTTTATAGTGCATAGGTTGATTTTCGGCAGAACTTAGCTCGTACAGAACAACACGTTCCGGCAATTGAACCGCCAGACGATTGCGATAAATAGCAATCTTTTGTACCAAATCACGACACTTAATGCGCACCTTCTGGCCAGATATTAAATGTTGTATAATAACATCACACATATTCTCTCGAAAAGCATATCGTTCACGATAAAGTGCATGTACCGTACTTGAGGCGATGGTATAACAAGCGAGCGTACCATCTTGACAACCAACAGTATATGACAAGCCATTCGGATGAAAAGCAATTGACCAAACCCATGAATCAAAAGTATCACCTAATGTGCCCAAGCGTACGCCTTCTTTTGTAAAGAAATGTAGTGAACGCGAACAACCACTAACAATCAAAAATTCTCCATTGGGAAAATAGCTGATGCAAAGTGGATCAAATCCTAATGCACGTTCTTTTCCGATCATTTGACCACTAAGTGTGTGAAATGTCAGAGTTTGACTCCAATCGGCTACGGCTATAGTATCGACGGCGTTAGCCGTAGCTGCAGTTGGATAGCATTGTACACCGAAAATTGCACTGTTTGCTGCACCAGGGCGATCTATCCGGCCTTTTTCTTCGCCAGACTTGAGAAGAAAAACAAAATTAATAATTAATAAACTATAAAAGATATTGATAACATAGGTTCACAAAAGCTTTTTTGATTATGTTTCTAATGACTTTGGGGTCTGGCTCTTCGACTTTTGCTGGATTTAGATTCACCACGTGAGGTTATTATTTATATAAATTTATTTTTACTCATAAAAGTATAAAACATCGCAGTTGCAATATTGATTTGATAGTGCCAAATAGACAACTGATTTGGAACCAGCTATCCAAAATCCAGATGTAGCACATAGTCCTACTGAACAAATGGAACTATGTCATCAGTGGACCTATGTTATCTAACGGAATAAATATTTGTGTATGTTAAGATATTTACTTACCTTATTTCTAATAGAAATAGATCCATTAGATAAACCAAGTATTAAATATTGTCCATCATTGGTCCATGCGCAAGCGTTTACACGTGATGATATTTTGTATTTCTGTACAGCTTTTTGATCCGTAGACCAGAATGCAAAATCCGAACCAGAACAAGATGCCAAATGATGTGATATTGGGTTAAACGTCATGCACTGGATCGAATCACTATGGCTATTGACAAAAAAAAATTTAATTTGGCACCAGTAACAATAACATATAACAATGATATCAGAGTTGTAGATGCATGTACGATAAAGTTTTCAATGCATTTCGTTAAAATTCTACAGATTTTTCAATTCCGGGCATAGAAAGCTAAGATACAAAAAACCATCGACAAAGATTTCATTTTGGATTATCGCAATCTGAATATCGAACTTTTGACCCACTTTTTTAGTTTATTGTGTTTGATTTTTTCGGATGTATTTGAAATAACAGTTAAAACATGAGTACTGCCAAAATAATAGAATTAAAAAAACCCCTTTAGAGCCATCGAAATTTCGATTTTGATAATCATATCAATTTTTTTTCTAAGTGGAAACTCATAAAAGAAAATTGCCCTTTTTATTATTTTATGAACATTTGGGATAAAATAAAACGCACTGCAAAAAAAATGCTGTGAAAAAATATTGAGGAATTTGTGTTCAGTGTAATTATTTTAGCTCAAAATAAAAAGCAAAAAACTAGTTTTTTCAGTAGAAAATTATCTAAGAAAACATTAAGTGCTCGGTGCACGCTATACTGAGCTTAAATCAAATTTTAGTATTTTTAAAAAAAAAAACCTTAATATACTGATATTGTGGGAAATAACGGACGGTTTATTATTTTCCAAACTTTTCACAGTATTTTAATAACGATATACAAAATTTATACAGCATAGTCTTTTATTTTTGGACACTCCAGTTGAGGTGGTCGTGGAATAAGTCGTGTACGCATACCAAAGCCACTGTAAAGAACGGAGAAGGCAGTGTAATGGTCTAGAGATGCTTCTCTGGTCATGGGATAAGGCCAATTCATAAGATTGATGGAATTATGGATCGCTTCATGTACGTTGACATACTAAAAGATGTGATTCAACCATATGCCTAGGAAGAGATGCCACTTAAATGGATGTTGCAATAGGACAACGATCCAAAATACACTTCTTAAGTTTTTTACCCCTGGCTTCAGAGCAATGGGCTATAAGATCTTAGTTGACCTGCCCCGTTCTAAGTCCTATTGAGAACATGTGGCAGATCGTTAACGTGAAAATTAATAATAATAATTTAGTACCTTTATGCCTAAGAGTGTGTCGTCCAGAATAAAGTATTTGTTTTAAAAGTTTTTATTTACCATAAAAAAGTGGTTCCTTAGTTTTGTCCGTTAAGTTTTCTGACTTAAAATTTTCTTTGAATATTAACTTTTTATTCATGGCCCATAATGTATGCCTCAAAATAGTGTTTTTCGCACTTTTCCAGGTATGTATTTCTCGAAATCTTGATGTACAGGCAAAAAACAAAAAAAGGTTTAATTTAGCATAAAAATATCATTAGGACCAACTGAGCTATCGCTAAAAAATTTGTGGTAGATAAATTTTTCAATTCAGAACCAAAAATGACTGTATGGTGTTACAAGTAGCAAGGGTACGTGCGAATATTTATTCTCTACAAATTATCTTTCAACTCTGTAAAATACATTAATACAAACTTACGAATACTTAAGAAGGCCCTCTAATTGATTCGTCCATACAATTACCGATTTATCAGCACCGCCACTAGCGAATTTTTTACCGTCACGTGCGTACACCACACAATTGACTACATCCTTGTGTGCTTTCAATGTATTTAAAAGGGTACCATCATTAGGATCATAAATGAAGACTCGGTCACCGGCGGCAACAATAAGTTGGGTGCCCTCTGGACTATAGCAAACGGAATGCACACTGCGAAAAGAAAAGAAAAATTTATCCAAACCCTCTGTAGGTCAATCGAATATTTAATACATATGTATATTAGGTCAAGTAACCGTACAAAATTTTGCAGGATTCCTGCTTTACCTTGCATCCTCGTCTTTTGCACTTGGAATTTCGATTTTGTCCAACCACTTCAAGACGCCACGCATTCTGTAGCATACAAATTTGTTTCTTTAATTTTTAGATTACTCTGTTTTTATAATTTAGACATTTTCACTAGATTTTTCACTTTTTACGTATTTACGTTTGTTTACATTTTATTTTTTGTTTGGTTGTCAATGGAAACGGGTTTAAGCTGCCGCCCGTACACTGAACGATTTGACGTCCAGAATGATCGAAGTCTGGTCAAACTTTCTTTCATTGTGTTGTTAAAAACTGAAACATATGGATGTATTATCTCTTGTTGTCTGAATTAAAATAATTTAATTGAACGCAATTTTAAACGAAACGAAAGCAAAGCCATGTCGAAAAATGGTGCCTCTTACTCGGTGAGTTTTTGAGAAATAAAGAGTTTAGCTTAGGGGTGCATATTTTCAATGACAAATTGAAGTATAGCTTGAGACAACCATATAGTTGGAGGCTGCAGTTTCTGTGATCAAATCTGTCTTATGCAGGTATCTCTAATGAGGGCTCATTTTATTACTATACGTTCTTGATTTCGAAGGCATGTTCTCGATAATCTGGTAACCGAAATGTTGCCTTTTAAATGTTCAACTGATCCCACTAATTTCCAGTTTTCTCAATATCTGGTTTTCAAGTTACGCACGAAAAACCCGGTTTTCAAAAACCGAGTCTTTTATTTTTGCTGCAACAGCATATGCCCAAAGAAGTTTTCTCAGTTCGAAGAAAACGAATTGAGTAGAGGTGGGTAAAATCGTTAAGAAAACACATCGATATGCATCGATAGTTTCTCCAAATTTATCGATTTCAATCGATAGTACATCGATAAGACCAAGAATATGTTTTTATATTTCTATTTGAAAAAAGTATGCCAATTCTTCGAATTCGATATCCTAGAGTTTTCACGACAATATTCGCGATTTTGTCGCGCTTTTGAGGTTGTAGATGGGACAATAAAATTTTGTATTCTATTTCTCTTGACAAGTTTTTTTTCGTTTTTAAACAAATATCGGACCACGAGTGCCCCTACGACGATCCCTGGAACTTCGCAGGCAATTGTCCATTTCAATACATATATGGAGGAACCACTGGTTGATGAAAATACGGACATCATCACATACTGGATGAATTATTCGTCATGCAAAGCTTTGCAAACAATTGCGTTAAAATATTTAATTGTGCCATAGTCTTCTGTCTCCTCCGAAAGAGTTAACTCTACTGCCGGCAACATAATTTCTGAACGAAGATCCCAATTGTCAGCTGATTTGGCAGAACGACTTGTATTTTTAAAACAAAATTATGAGCATGTCTTATTTTAATTTCACTAATTTTATGTTTGATTCGAGCACCATTCAAGTACCATATCATATAGTGATTCGCACAAAGCGTTTATTGATCTCACATAACGTAGTTATTTATCCAATACGTTATTGTTCATTGTTTAAGAAAAATTTATTATTTTAAAATATATTATGCATATATTATATTTCAAAATAAATCAGTTCTTATCGATGTCGATGTTTCGCAAAGAGACATCGATAGTTATCGATGCTTGACTCACATCGATGTCTATCGATATTCAACGATTTTACCCACCTCTAGAATTGAGAAACATAAACGTGATACAATAGAGAGAATTTGTCGTACGTTCATATGTGGAACGCTCGGCGATAAAACATAAATTGTGTAAATCGCCGTATCAGCTTCAAGGTATTCTTGACTAAAAAAATCCTTTGTATCAAAATTTATTATTGAAATAGATAGAAAGCGACGATACCACCTTCAGGATTTTGGCAAGAGAAAAGTGAAAAAATCACGTTAATTTCTTACAAACTCAACGAATAGAGGCAGCCATTTTCTAGTTTTTCGTTGAAAGTAGTCGAAAATTGTGGCTATTTTTCGTTAAGTTATTGGTTGTGTTGTCTCTGTTGCGCAAGTGGGGAAATGGAAAAATAATTTTTCTGCTGCTGGCATAACCAATCGTGCGTTGTGACGGTCGTCGTTTAGTCATGTCTGCGGCATAAGTGTTCTTTAACCGAAATTTAGATCTTTGTGAGTTTTACTGACAAATGAAGTGATATTTGTAAATAAAAAGTTGGTAAACTAATGGATGTTAACAAGAAACTTGAATGTGAAAAGAGCATTTTAGAAAAACTCTTGCCGCTGTTTGTTGTTTGCACGTTTCCTCTTCTAAAATGGCCGCAGTTTGGTTTCCCCGCTAATTTGACTAGTGAAATAATTATTATAATTTCCGAATGTTTAAAATTGACTGGCTTAGTGTTAAATTCATTTGCATTATATTAAATTTTCATGTTTGCAATTTTTAATCCTCTACCAAGTTGCACTGGCAGTGGCATCTGAAAGTTGAGTTCTTCGTTAAGTTTGCCTGGCATTCGTGCAGTAGCAGTGACAGCGATTAGTGAGAAGTTTTTCTTGGTTGCGTTAACGCGTTGGAAAATTTCATTCTTTTTAATTGTGCGAGAAAATATGAAAAACGAATAAAAAAATATTTTAATATCTAATAGTTGCTGTTATTTAGTTATTAACATTTTCCATGCCTATAATTTTAAAAGGTAAAAATTCCACCGTAGACATTAAATGTAAATGTTTTGGCGCGGCTGTGCATTAAATGGGTAGATTTTATTTGAAATAGGAAAAAAATATGTGCTTGTCTCCATTGGATTTTGTTTTCAGTGTTGTCAATTATTGCTTTTCTTAGTCAAGGGGCTTTTTATAAATTTTAGTGATTATACTCAAAAATTTGCGCAAATTGGATATGGGATACTCAATAATTTGAACGTATATACTAGCCTGTAAGATATTTGATTTGATGAATTTAGTGGCGAAAGATTTATTTTCATTTACATATTGTTTATGGCAACGTTAACGTAACATCAATTACACGGGAAAATTAAAAAAATATAATCTAAAAGTTGGACACATTTTATGTAAGTTTTGTTTTGTCTTTGGTCAGAAATACTAAACAAGCATAATTTAAACTTCTAACTACATAAATGTAAATAAAAATAATACATATATGTTATTGTAAAACTTTTTATTTTTAAAACTATCACAAAATACTTTTTGCAAAATGGGTTAGCATCTATTTCAGATATAACTTTTTCATATATTGGAAATGGGGGTGCTTTATAAGTTATAATAGAATACTATTTTGAAAATTGTTGTTCTTATCTAGTTTTGAAAAGGTAGCCTACAAAATTTGGTTAAAGATTTTGTCAGAGTTGACATGAGTTTGAATGTTAAGATCAATTTACCCGACAATAGCGTTGAGATACAAATTGTAAGTATTTTCCTAAAAAATGGCGTTAGATTTTTTTCTTAAATATTTGTCTTAATAGTTACTGCAACATTTTTAACAAATTACATTGCAGTCTCCGATGACTATATGGTCGAAAGCAGATCAGAGTCACACTTAACACTATAGTCGTTACTTATCAAACACTACAAAATAAATAGATTTAATATTGAACTAATTTATATCCGGGTTAGAATGACCACCAGGGTGGATGTTTTGACGCTTTCTGCAGGATCCGATGTATTTTTTTTTCTTTTTTCATTTAAAAACTGTTTTTGGATATGGTAGCAACTGGCTAGATATGTAGGGTTTCATTTTAATAATGGTAATTTTTTAAATACGGGTGTCCGATCAATCGTAGCAGTTAGTGATACATAATAGCTTCGTTCCTGTGCAATAATGCATTAATTTAATTTATAGGACCGTGTAAAAATAAAATTTTGTTTGGGCTAAATCTGACCAAATCCTATAAATTTAGGTTAATCCATTACTGTGCGAGAACTAGCATAAAAGGAAAAAATTTATCACATATTTATGACAGTTGCAGTTGAATTTTAATGAAACAACCTTTTACGGTGTACTGTATGATGTACAATCAGAAATTTCATTTTTTTGCGTTTAACAAGAAGCATGAGATTTCAAACGTCATGTTTTAATGCTATCTCGAATACACAGCATCGGTTGCAAACGCTCGAAAGAGAAAACATATAATTCAGAACTTACAATGGCCGCCGTTAAAAACTTAACGAAACCCATCTAGGGAAGTTTGCCATATGTCTGTGCGCAACTGAGATAATAATTTTGTTGAAAGAAGAGTTCAGTAGTAAAACGAGTTGCCAGAAAACGAGGAATAAATTGAGTGAAGGGACGCGTTATGCTACAATTTTAATTCAAGTTTTAATAATCGTTATAAAAACAAAATTAGTGTTTAAAAGTAAAGTTAAGAAGAAGAAGAGAGAAAAAAAAAACAAATTTATTTAAAAGTTGGCTAACTTATAACCTAATTTTTAATTTAGGTCTTGGTGAGCAAAGCATTGCGACCAGAAGAAACAACGCATTGGTCGGGCAATCGGTACAGCACATACAAATAACAACAAAAACAAAAAGCGACAACTATCAGCTCGAGCATCATCTCAGCATTTAAATTCCGAAGGCGCATTTTCGCCGTTTTCGTTTCTTTTAACTTAAGATCATGAATAATCCAATGAATAGCGCAGTGCGAAAAATTCATAATTTACTGTCAAGCGGTGCGGTCACAGTTACCGGTCCAAATCAGCCTCGTATATTAAAAAAAGTGGGTTCAACCACAGTCACCAGCACTAACAGTAACAGTGCCGTAGCGCAGCAGAATAATTACGGCGGAAGTCGCTGTTATGTCTGCGACGATGCCATCGTAAGTAGCAGTACCCAACATCAGCTCACCGAAATGCAGACATCCCATACAAACACGAAATTCCCAAATAAAATTGGGCAATTGGTTGGTGATGCTTTTATGGTCATCGTAAGTGTTGAGGATGTTGTCTGTTCGCGTTGTACAAATTTGATAAACTACTTGGACCGTTTAGAAAATGATGTAGAACGCGTGCGTACCAACATTATGAATTTGTTGCACAAGAAATATGGTTTAAACGATGATGGGGGCGGTGGTGGTGGTGGTGGCTCATCAGCTACTGCTACTTCTGGCAACATACTCGTTTCGCAGTCGAGTTCACCACCAATTAAAATGCAAAAATTAAACAGTGGAAACGTTGCCGTAAATCGTGTCGTAAATTCTGGCGATGAGGGAAATGACCGTGTAAGAAAAAGTGCTGTATTGCAGTCAGCGGACTCATCTGTTGGGAAACAATCACCACCAGGTTAGTGGAAATAAATTCATATATTGATTAAATATGCAACGGCGTAAAATATTAACGGTCTCATTTTATTCATTTACAAATCGTCCACTTATATTAAACATGAACGAGCTCTCGAGAACCCGGAACAGCTATTTATTTTCGACCTTTCCATTGATTGATATAGTGTACATATATTTTTGTACAAAACTACGGACTTAAATTGACCAAACACACGATGTAATTGCTCGAGGAGAATCATACTTTAATTATAACACTACTAAACTAACTAAAAATAACTACCCCATAAATTGTAATTAAAGTAGAACCACATTCTTTTATTATAACATAAAAAGCCAAAATTAACTTAAGGGATAATAATTCAAACTAGACATAAAAGAGTTCATTTCGAAGTCATTATTTAAGAAATTTTCCTTTAAATCTACTATGAGTGACCGAAAAATTACGCTAAACAATTGGTAACTTATCACAGTACTTGGCTACTCTAACAAGACCGTTCAAATGCGGAACAAGAAATTATTGGAGTTCAATGAAATGCTTCAATTGGTGCAAAAACATTTTACAGAATTTTTTTTTTATAGCAAAGTGGTATAAAATCAGCTTTCAGGCTTTGTTTGGTGGCATAGAAACCTCTTATTTTGTTGACTCTTGCTGTTACGTCTTTCGAGGTGCCGCCTTTAGTAGTGCACATGTTGTAAAAATACTTTCGTATATGTTAAAATTAGGCGGAAGTGTTCTAGTTGATAATGCTTCGTTTGTCGCAGTGTTTACATGAAGTACATCCAACCCGGGGGCATGGTAGGGATCCAAAAATTTCTGAAATAGCCCATGGCGTAAATTTTTTGTTTACCGAGAAACAAACAAACAAAAAAAAAAAACAAGGCGTGAGGTTTTTTCCACACAAAAATTTAAGTTTTGTCATATTGAAGACCAAAAAAAATTATTTCCCCATTTCAGGATAAATTTTTGTTTTGAAACCAATTACATGCGGCACCTTGGCTTTCACTGGCCTCTGCTTCATAGGAAAATATGAATGACAAACGCAGCCTGATGCAGTGCGTTGACAATCAGTGGCCCTCCACTATAATAATAGGCCTTGCTTTAGTAGTATTTTGTTTAACCTATTCGGAGGAAGTTAGCATACCTATATTAAATGTAAAGACTCAGAGTTAAACAAACTGAAATTCATAGGAGTTTTCGGAGTAGAAATTAGACTTGAGTTATATTTTTTTGCGAGTGGTTGTGACCTTGTTGCCCTATTGAAATTTAAATGTAAATATGCATATGTATTTGCTACGTTGTTTACACTACTGCTTTCGATAGCATATATAGCCGGTTTTGGAACGCAATATACAAAACTTGTTCATTATAAAAGTGCACTACGGCTCTTTTAAAGGATAAATCCTTTGCAGATGATAACGATCTTTCCCGATATTATTCCATATGAAAACCAACCTTACAAGGTTTGCCATTCAGGCAACTACTGTTGGACTCAAGGTTACAAAGCCGTATTTTTTCGCTTAACTCTTGTGTGTAGCCGAAATATTATTATGCCGCCTTAGTATTTATTCATTATTCTGTTTTTTTTCGCCATATATAGTAAGTGCAGTACAACAAATAAAAATATCAACACCACAGAGCCAACAGTCAACAACTCAAACGGTGCAACGGAAAACTACAAAGATTTACAAGTGTCTATCATGCGATTATAAAACTTCAGATATGCGTCTTTTCAACACTCACTATGAGACATGTAAACAACAGAATTTTCAGTGTAAAAACTGCAAGAAATTTTTCCCGAATTTTGGAGCTATGAAACAGCACATGATCAAGGACCACAATACACCGATGGACAACACATGTGCAGTCTGCCATATAAATTTTGTTAGCGATCAGGCACTGCGAAAACATATGGAAATCAATCATAGCACAAATGTGGTTGTTACTAGTTCTACTACAATACCGGCTGCACCTGCTGCAGAAGCCATTACACCGACAACTACATCTACGCCACTTTACACATGCAACCATTGTCAATTTAAATCTACAGACAAACCAATCTTTGATGAACACATGCGTAAGCACATGGCTGGTAATCAAAAACCAAAACCATTCAAATGCCGCCTGTGCTCACAACGTTTTGAAACACGTGAACAAGCAACGGTACATGCTAAGCAACATCAACCTAATTATTTTAAATGTGGTACTTGCTCTATGTCCTTCCCAAAGCGTGAAATGTTGGTAAAACATTTTGAGGTACATCAACAACAGCGGCAACCGTCGCCGCAACCACAGCCACAAAAGCAAACGCAGAACACTATACAACAACATCAACAGCAACAACAAATTCAACAACAACAGCAGCAACAACAACAACAACAGCAAACGGTTACGCAGACATCGACCAGCAACACTACCATGTTAACCACACAAAAATTGCTACAAGAAACTATTGATGAGGCACTTAGTGAGTCCGTATCCGCAACTACAACTGATGCTAACGGTGCGGCAAACACCAACATACGATTTTTCTCGTGCCACATCTGCTCGTTAACGTTTATACAAGAGAATTACTACAACCAACACATGGAGACACATAAGCGTGAAAAGAAAACCACTACTGTGACCACCACAACTTCATCAACGACATTGAGTAATAACTCGTCATCACTTCGTTCACTGAGTACAACGTCTGTATTGTTATCAGACGGCGGTCTTTCTAAAACCGCGGGCAACACAAAATCAGATAGTGGATTGGGAATAAGCGTATCCGGCAGTGGAATACAACATAATTCAGCAAATTCGGCAACAACTATTTCTGAAGCAGATATTGAGAGTATTTTTGAAAAAATGCATTCAGACAAAGGAGACACTGGCAATGAGTCGTCATCAGTTGTATCTACAACCGTAGAAACTACAAACACAACAGGTAGTGTCGCTGGTACAGCAGCTGGTAGTGAAAACTTAGTTATCACTTCGCAAGCTAGTTCTGGTGGGATAACTTTTAATATAACAATACCACAACCGGATGGTGCATCAGTTGCAGAGCAGGCAGGCGATGTAAGTTACAACAGATCTTATTTAATCGCTTTCATTTGAAAAATAATAGTAAATATAGAGCTTCATCTAATGGTAATTGACTATTTCTTTTTACAGAACACAAAATCACTGACAACCACCACAACAACAGGGCCTGTATCGGTTGGAATCGATATGCCTATGCTAGATCATCTTGATGAGCCCACAAATGGTCAGTCGACATCAACAGCAGACAGTGATCGGAAAGCCGGCGAAAAAGAAGACAAAAACTCTGAAGATAATGCCACTGCTAGTGGGAATCAAGGATCGACTGCCAGTGGACCAGTTAGTATGCCTAGCTTAGATGACGATAATGATGGTCACGATGAACATCAACAGCAGGAACGGGAACAGCAACAAGATAAGGACAAAGAACATCATTCTGACTCTGAGCAGGAAAAATCAACTGATGCCGGAAGTGCAGAAAAGGAAGATGCCGGTACAACTCAACAGGCGAGTGATACTGACGCAGCTGCTACTGCCGAAAACCCTGACACAAGCACAAATGAAGAACAGTCAGAACATCATGGAGAGGATGAAGTTACAGCTGAGCAAATGGCAGATGCTGGTGATCATCAAGTGACCATGGAACTTGACGAGGCAATGCAGGCACAAGTCGAGGGTGGTCAAATCAAATTCATCCTCAATGAAAATGGACATTTGCTTCAGTTAGATAATCATATTATCACCGATTCTGAAGGTAATCAGATCCTTGTACAAGATCCAGAACAAATACAACAATTGTTGCAAAGCGTTGGTGTGCTGCATAGTGGTGATGGTCTTGACGGTGAAACATTACAAATGATGACCGATGGGAATGGGCAAATGGTACTCGTTCAGGGTGACAACAATGAAACACAACTAATAGATGCGTCCTTGTTAAATGCTGATGGTCAATTGGTGATACAGCAGGGACAAGATGGAGATTTGTCTGAGGGGGCTCATGTAATAAGTGAAGATGGTACACGTATTCCAGTTTCTGTCTCGTATACAGCAGATGGACAACCAATTGTCCAGGTGCAACAGCAAGTGCAACAGCAGGTGATGGAAACGGCAGAAGGACAACAAATTATGCTTGACAAAGATGAGGCAGCGGCTGAAAATTCAGAAGAAGGTGCGCAAACGGCTACTGCTGGTGGGTCATCAACAGGAGGTTTCTTTGCTTTAGAGGATCTAATGCAACAGTCGTCGGATGCGGCAAACTCCAAAGAGGGGGACTAGAAAATAAACTTTGCTTTTCCATTGTGCACAAGTTTTAATACTTAAGGTATGGTTTCCGTATATATGTAGTTATAAATAATTATGATGTATATTGCAATCGATTATTTTACTAATTAATTAATTTTTTTCAGGTTTTTATATTCGTGCTGCTGAATATGTCCCATCACTAATGGTACACGGGCTTTGCATGTCGTCATGTTATTTTTTACTTGAAGAAAGTTTAAATATCAACTATTTAGAATTGGTCAAGTTGTAAATTACAGATACAGAGAAAAGTAGCTAGCTATACGTGTTAATCATTCAATATAATATGATTACAAACAACACATATAAATACAATTCGGTTTTTTTTAAATTTACTGTTTATTTTTAATTATTCAATTAAATCAATAATTAATATTATTTTTATTAATATTTTATTATGTTTTCATATGAGTAACGGATAACGGACATTTAAATAAATAAAGTGTTGCTTTTATTATCACAAAGAATGTCAACCAACACACATACACAAATTACATACATGTAATACAGAATGCATACATACATACAGAAAATATAATTATAAAGCAACTTAATGCATAACAAATTAAATTGTTTAACATTAATGTAGTCCTTAAAAATAGTTCTTAAAACAAATGCAAAAAATAATGAGTTTTAAATTTTCTGACTTTGTTTTTTGTAACAAAAAGTCAGCAAGTTAAAAAAAAAACATGCAAAAGTTGTAATTTTCTAAATCGGCTTTAATTAAGAGAACTAATAATTAAGTGAAATAGCTAATAAAATTCGCATATAGTTTTGTCAAAAAACGTTTTGTTTAAAAATAAAAAGAGAACCCTTAAAATTCAAATTCAATAAGAATTTTAAATGATAGATTTACAATAAAACAAATTTCAGCAATGCTTTGTTAAAATTTTAAGCATTATTTTTTAAAAACTTAACTTTTGTTTCATCTTATTATTAATTTTAATCAAAAACTGAATATATGTAACGAAAAACCAACACTTTAACTTTAAACATTTGAAGATAAACTAACAATAACTTATATTGCATTATAATTATACAAACAAAAAAAAATTAAGTTAAGGAAATTAAATACATAACTGTAAAAAAATGAACAAAAAAAGAAAAATAAAAATTCTTCGTGTTATTTTCTGGGTATATGCTTGCTTGATTACTATTGATAATGGTCTTCTCCATATATATGCATATACACCCCTGATCATAATAATAGATACACCAAAAAGATTTTCACTCAATTCCCAATAAATTCCATATTTGGAAGAATTGGCATTAGAATTCTTTGTAAAACAAGAGAGTACAATCTGGCGATGCCGTTAACTGAGAAATGATAGAAAGTACTTCACCTGTTTTTTCGCCAGTGAATATAAATCGAAAACGGGGGCGAATTCGCTGATCAAAATAATAGATACTAATATTATGCAAAATATGTGAAATTTCACGAAAATTGAAAAAGTCCTGTAAGAATTTTACTTAGTTTATCTATGTTTGTATAGAAGTATTATGGCATTTGATATGTATGCAAATGTACTAATTTTGCAAGGAATGCCAGCAAAGCATGACTAAATTCTTTCAAATTTACAGCATTCATTATTTTAACGTCAGTTCTTTCACCTTCAAACTTTTTTGAGTGATTACTCCCTCCCAATCGTCTTTTTGTTTGCACTTCGAAAGTTATTGTATAGCAATAAGTTAGTATTCATATTTAATTAAAAACCATCATCACTCATTGTTTTATCCGACAATAAAAGTTGATTACTTTATTTTATTGATGGTCTTCGCTTTCGAAGCGTTGAATGATTTAATTATAGATGGACATGAAAGATTTTTAACGAGTTATAACATTAATTTGGAATGTGACTTTTGATTATGTACATACTCGTACCTACATATATATATAAAGTTGTATTGGGAACTTTTTTTCTTGTATTTTATTGGTTTACATTCGTCGTAATGGAGTAGGTAGCTATTAACATGGTCTTAATTACATTTATCCCAACTAATGGGATATAACAACAAAATTTGGAAAAAATGTCTTCATTTAAAGTTTTTGTTTATTTTGCCGCTTAGTTTCGTTTTGAATTTTAACCAGCAATAGGTAAATATTGCGTTGAATAAATAAAGGTTTTGATTTTTGATGAATGAATTTGTTGATAATTCGCAAATAAACATGCAATCAAATTAATGTTGCAAAAATGTCATACCGCCTTTTATGCTTTTCAGATTTCATCGCTTAAAGCTTGTGAATGTCGTTGAATGGAATCAGGAAACATGCCACCTCAGGACATGACGTAAGTAAAGTCGTAAGTTTAGTCCTGAGTAAGGCACTTCAGAATTTTCGCCGAGCGACTTAGCTGCAGAGCATATGATTTGATAAAAATTTCGGAGCTTGAGAAGAAATACGAGCGATTTATTTTTCTCTCCAATACATACAGTCTCGAATGAGAAACGCCATCTTCATTCACAAACCCAGGAAAATAGTTGCAAAGGCCTAGCGATGCGCTCCAAAGATTATCCGATAATCTTTGATGCGAACATTTCGGATCTGAAATTTTTCTTGTTATGTCTTGGTTTACCAGACGTCTGCGATCTTTATCAAATGCCCTTGCATCCGCGGAAACCTCCGAGTGCCCACGATTTCACGTTATTTTCAAAAAATACTTTATTTTTATTTGTTCAACAATTTGAGAAGATAAACAGGCTCTCCAGAACTTTTTTTAACCGACCGGAGCGAAAAGTTGAAATTGTTCGTCTCTTCATCAGCTGGTAACCATAAACTTCAAGTAATTGCAGCACGCAAACTCTCAAGCCACCTGAATATATGTCGGTCATTCTTTTAATAACTGCACACTTTGTTTTCTTTACGTTTTAGAAAATTTTTTGAAACGAAATATCTCAAAGTTTCCAAAGTTATGGCTAGAATTTCGATATAAAAGCACATACATCCCTAGGATTGATTAAGGAATAACATAAAAAAATAAAAAAAACGGAGGTATTTTGAGAAAAAATGTTCAAAAACGTCAAAAAAACAAAATGTGCTTTTATTAAAAGAATGACCGATATATATATGAGGATATATATATATCCTTTTCTTGTGTTAAAAGTTGCAAATTTTCACTTTTACCATTTTTCATTCTTATTTTTGAAAAATCAGTACAATTCATATAAAGGCGATAAGAGAAAACTAAATTGATTTTTATAAAGTGGAAACAATATTCTTGCTATGCTACATTATTGCATTTTGATTCAAACGAGTTAACTAGTTGCTTATATAAAAAGTTTCATAGAACATTTTTTGTGTACAAAGCTCAAGTTTGAGCCCACTGTGTCACTCAACTCAAAAAAAAAAAATTTTAAAACTCTTATAGTTTTTTTTTTAAATCTCTGATTTATCAGACGATTGTCTATCTTCCACGATCTCCGTACGCCTTAGAAGAGTAAATTTTTGAAATCTGAATTTGAATTTTATCTTCAATATAAAATAGTTTTTATTGCAGGGACAGAAATCTTATAAGCTAATGATTTTAAAGCTTCTAAAAGTTCTTGATTGAATTTCATCAGAGAGATTTCAACATTCTTGCTAAAAAGATTTGTAGAATCATTTTATGGCTACAGAAATAATTTGTTTCGTGGATACGCGACTTAAGCTCTAAACTGCAAAAATATGCAAAATCCGTGGTCACGTAAGTTTGCACTGAAATCTTTTATTCTATAACTTGTTCAAATAATTATAAACTTTAATAACATCATAAATTTCTCTATATACATACATACTATGCATATACCACTATTTTGCGCATCTCATAGATGATATATGATTTTATTTATGTATGTTTCTAAATTTCAAATCCAGTTGATATTTGCCAATGCTGCTGCATAAGTTTTTGCAGCGATAAATTTTTGATTGAGCTTTGCTTAATGCCTAAGTATAAACTTATGTTAATATGATACGCTTTTTGTCGATATTTGCATAGAAATGCAAACTTGATTTTCCAGCATTTACGTATTTTTGGAAATTAACATTTGCACTAACGATATCTACATATAGCTCATGAATGCAGATTGATATCTGCTTTGTATTGTATTTGTTTTGAGGGATATTTCATATTTGCGCCCTTTGTTCTTTCGTTTGTGAGGCATATAAAGGTGCGTGGCAGTTACAGAAAAGTGTATATATTCTTGATAAGCTACATCTCTTGATTTAGACATGTCTGTTTTGACACGAAACGGAATAATGTGATTAAATTTTTTTCATCGGTTTTATCAAAAGTTCCTTATTTTTTGAACTGGTGAAGATATTTAAGTGTGATTAGAAATTTTTTAAACTTTTGATGCAATTTTGTGAAATTTGACTCATGGCTTTCTGAGATATGTATGTATAAAGGTCAAAGGTCAAAGTTCAACTGTTATGTATTTTGTTAGCGCGTAATTTTGTCAACGAGCTCGATAACAACGTTGCTGAAGGTAGTTCTTCTTGTAATTATGGTATAATCTTCGAGCATATTTTGTTCAAAAGATAAAAAAAATCGTGCTAGAAATATGAACTATTATTTCAAACCGGGACCTCTTAGATATAAGCAAATGATGTTAAGCAAAATAAAATTTATCGAAAAAAAATTTTTTTTTTGATAGATTTGCTCCTCAAGTTTATCGTCATAATTGGTGAATTTTTGAGTTTTCATCGAATGAGTTAGTAACGCGAAATTGTCTGAAACAACCTGATTTGTAAATTGCGATGTTAAGAAAGTAGGCAGGCCAAACAACAGTTGGTGACACAATCTACCATAAGGCTTATGTTTGAGGAACTTTTTACTCAAGTAAGGTTTTAAGTTATGTCCTCAGAGAGCTACTAGAATAGGTTAATGATTAATTCAAATACGGTATTTTGGTAAACAAACAAATACTTTACATGTAGTATAGCAGTGCATCTCTGGCAATCTCATCCAAAAAGTTCGGAAGAAATTCTCTTTCATTAAAATTTTCCACGCAGTGTAGGGTGCATTAAATAATTTAAGACAAAACCCTAACTAATTTATTTTTATTTTTGATTTCAATAACATCTTAAATTGACACCAAGCAAATGAGTCAACCTCTTCAAAAATACTAGACTTACAATGATTGAACTAAAATATAAGAAGATGAGGGGTCTTGGGGGCGTGAAAGCACACTTTTTGATTTCGTACCAACATCTACATACATATGTATGTTAATGTAATTTTTCAATGGCTGCTTTTATTAAGTAAAATGATTATTTTTTGTGAGGATTTTTTTTAGCGTGGGAAAATGCGAAGTCTCCAGAATGCGCTTCGTAAAAATTAAGCTGCTATAATATGACCGATATAATTTGTCATCAAATGATGTATCAAATTATCATGCAGGCAAGGGCTTAGATTTTATGCTTTAACAACATTTTTTCGATGGTTGATATTAACAGATATGTAAAATAAAAAGAGGAAAAAAACAATAGAAAGATTCTTCGAAAAATATCAGTACAGAAAATGTTAGGTTCTGTTGATCTTTTGAAAAAAAAAAAAAAAATTTTCAATATTGAGACTCATTTTAATATTGATAAATTTGTTTTATTGTCACATTCATATATGAGTTTTGGCCAGTTTCAAGCTTAAATTAAAAAATCCATTACTCTTTACTCGTAGAAGATAACATTTTTAGAAAAACTTTTTTTTTCCAAGTCTAACTAATTTCTCTCATTTTCATGTTCAACAATTTTTTTGGAAGAGTTAATATTAAAAAATAATTCTTTTACAATATTCACTTGAAATGATCTATAACTCACCATTAACTAGTCAAAATCAAATCACAAAAAAAAAAAAAATTCCAAAATCGGAATCCTCAAGGTCAAGGTCCCTTTGTTTCGACTTGTAATACCCCAGGCGGTTATAAAAGAAACTATTGCTACAGTGGATTGATAGCTTTATCAATAACGTAGAATACTAACAGCTTTCGCATAACGCTATGATTCATGACGTTGAATTGATTTATTTACTATGCTTTCCATACAAAATTAATAGGACTTGAGCTACTATACTGATTTGGACATATAAAGTGTTTTAAGAATCTGCTCATAGGAGGCGTTGTAGGCAAAAATTATAGTTAGCTCAGCTTAGCTAAGCATATGCTTGCGACAGGCATTAAAATGCTCATGTAATCATTTTTTTTATCACTTTTATTTCGGGCACTAGGCCTATGTAGTTTTAACTGCACAGCTATTGATATTGAAAAATATTTGTGATCATATGAGAGATTTTGGCAGATTGATGTATATGCGACATTAAAAGAATAAAGTTTTTGGAAACTTTTAAATTTTTTAATACAAATAAAAGTTTCATTTTAAAATCAACAATTAAAGGACTAAGATTTTACTTTTTAAATTGACCTACACAAATAAATAAATACATATTTAGGTTCATAATTTATAACTTAATAAATTTATATTTTTAACCTTTAAAGGGCTCATAGCGCGTTTCTCGACAAAATTAATAGTTAAATTAATTTTCTTTACTGTGTAAAATTGATGCGTCTTTTTGGCTTCACATATGACTAATATTATCAATAACATACGGCATATATCGCGTTATATGCAGGATATTTGCTGATGTTTTTGCTATAAATTTTTAATTTTATCGTACTATTATTATTATTAATGTTGTTGGTAACTATTTAATTCGCACTACTACAAACACGTCCATGTAAGACTCAACATCATGTACACTAAAACCTACGAGATTTACGCTCATCTACACGGGGATGTGTTCGAATATACTCAAGTGAACGTTTAATGTATGGCGGTATATCCAATATGTGTGAGCCTTCAGGATGATAACCATCGGCATCCGCAACATATGTCATGGTCACAGGTATACCCTCACGTGAGACATACTGTACCACTCCACTGGTGCCATATGCATTACCAGCTGCTTTTGTTGTAATGCCGTTGGTCGTCTGAAATCCAAAATTATAGTCGCCATGAATGTTCGGCGGACGATTGTAGTAATAGAGCGTTTTGGCGTTACGGTCCAATGGGCTCGTTAAAGCGTGAACTTGTTGATGACCGTATAATAACATTAACGCGATAACGAACAGTGCAGGTGTGTAATCGCACTAAGGGTAAATAGTTTTTAAATCAAAATGTAATTCGAAAATGTACAATACGAAAAACCAACCTTTAAAGTATACGAACTGCGCGAAAATGAAAACATCGCCAAACGTTGAGATGACACCAAAAATTTAAATACAATAAGAGCAAATGCAAAATTGGCAGATGCTTTTATAGATTCGGATTGGCTGCAAACAAGAAACTTATATAAAACAAAAAATTCCACAAATATACAATATTGGTGGATGCAAAAAACCTAAAAACAAATACATTTTATATAAAATCTTATACTTCATGAAAACTTAGAGAGAATTCTGAGCGCAAAAAAAAACAATTTTTAAAGTGTCATTTTTGTTGTTCCATTGTTTCTCTCCATTATTTATCAAAAAAAAAAAAACCGTCCAAAAACAAACCAGAAACCATAAAAAAATATTTCTATTCATAATCAGTCACTGACTCGATCGTTGACTGCGCTTCGTAGTGCTGTGCTGCATCTGTCGCATTTGTCGCATGATGTACGCGCGGATGAAGCCAAAATATTTGCGCTGTGCTGTCAACACTTTGGCGCATTATTAGTGAAGTAGAAGATTTAAATTTAAATTAACAACCAATTAGAAAGATTCAAATTAGAAAAGAACTACAAGCAAATCTTTTTTGAATTGCATTCATTTGTCGGTTCGAAGTTTGTTAAGTGTGCTAAGTGTGTTAAATGTGTTTGGTGTTTTTAATTTTCGACTAAAAACATCACATTAAAATTGTTTTGCTTCACTTCTGTTCAGCTATCCACGTACTACGACTAGTGAGTGTCATAAACATGTTTCTTAACCCTGATGATCAACCCAAGTAGTTCTTGTTTGTCGAAACTGATAAAATAAATATGATGATAATGAGACAGGTATTTGATATTTGTTGAAAAGGTCACTAATTTGATTTGGTTTGTGTATTCATTATGAAAAACATGCAATATTTTGATAAAGAAATTCAATACTACTTGAGGTATGTTGAAAAATAAAGCTCAGCAACAACATATTATTTTCTCTTACTGGTTTCAGTCGATGAGTATGAATTCAATATCCATTTTGCTCTTACAATGACGTTCTGTCGTCAGGTGGTTTTTTTTAAAGCCGGATTCAGATTTGGTAAGCTAACAATCATAAGAAAATGTTGGTTCAAACTATATCTAGTATGTGTGTGAAGATCGGGCGCCTTATCCTAGAAAATTATTTCTGCATAAAACTTTAAGTTTTTACTTGTATGGAAGGCGCCACACCCTCTTGTCAAAACACACCAACTTTTCGTCTGAAGCATTGCTAGTTGTTGTGTGAAGTTTCTCTGTCAGTATATTGCTTTGAAGTTTTTGCTTCTATATGGCAAAAACCATGCACTCTTGCCAAAATTCAGACACTTTTGATTTAGTCTACATTTTTGTGAAATTTGTAACTCAAATAACTTTCTCAGCATAATATGGGAAGTGACACGCTTTCTTTTCAAGATGCGCCCACTGGCTGTCAGGTGGTTGCCCGAACTAAGTGTCTACATGCAATGTTGTCCAGATTATTTCTATACGTACATATGTAGTGAGTACAAAATTGACACTACAAAATTTATCGCAGAGAAATAGAACAAATTCTGTTTTTTGGTGGGATTTGACACAGAAGATAAGTCGCACGTCCAAATTTTGTTTAGACATTAAGTCTAGTATTTGTGGGTACGTTTTGTCTAACCAGCCAGCGAGATCAAAGTCTCTTATTTTGTTTATCAAAAAGTTTTTTATTTTTATCAAAAAATATATAAACAAAGTTTTCACTTATGACCTCCACCATTTCAGCCTTAAATAAAATTTCGAAACATTTACTATTTAGAAAATAAAATGTACTAAAGCGAAATGGAACAAAGCGAGTTCTTTCCACGAACTAAATGAATTAGAATGAAGAAGACATCAAGGAATAGATTCGTTTACTTCTAGTCTAAAGGAGCTGATATTTGGTTACCGTTTCCACTTCACATTGTGAGTCTACCTTCAATGTTTCGTTTGGTGCTCAAAAAAGCAAACATTTTTACGTGATAAAATTTTTTGTAAATGTGTTAGAAACTCGAAAAATGAAAGAATCATTAAAATCGATTCAATATAATTGGCTTCCGAGACATAAAAATGCAAACATTAAGTTTTTCGCCACCAGATGGCGTCAAATTTGAAAAGTTTTCAACATCCAACATATGGCAGCGATTAGAGGCCTATATTTTTGTCTTCTTCTTACTATAATACATTTGTTTGAAAATTTTTGCTTAGTTTAAGTTTGGGTTGGGTCATATATAAGCGCCTAGCAGCTTTTAGGCTCATTAAGCTCATTCAACTTTTGCGCCAAAAGGTTACTTGCTATAAATGACTTACAAGTAACACAAGAAGTATAATTCTATCCTCAGCTGTTTTGGTTCCGTAGAGTTAGAGGAGTACGAAAATCGAAAGTTTTTGGTTATGTACTCGAAAAGTTAATCTCGAAATGAAAAAAAAAAGTATTTAGAGCAAAGCTCTAATAACGAACAAATAACACAGAGTGGACGGACGAAAAATCTACCAAAATATGTTGCAACTCTGTCTGAAAGGCGTGCAGCAAATCAAAGTTAATGCTTAAATAACCCAGGACAGCGCAAACGTGGAATAACGCTTGCTCTTACTAAGTAATTAACTTTATTGTTATCTCCTGACCGCAATAGCAACACAATGCTATGGCTATGTGGGTCACGTGATGTAAGAATTCAATTGAAGTGAACAATAAGAGTTTATTTATTAAATGCAGCTTCCTGTATGATACAATCGCATTAGGCTGCGGCTACTTTTAGCTCCACATCTTAATACAAAAACAAAAATAAAAAAAAAAAAAATTGCAAGCTTTGCCCATCAACTTTATATAAAGCGATTGCTTTGAAAATAAAAGAAATAAAATCAAGATGCTCATAATAGAAAATTTGACCATGCAATGTTATTAAATTTTATTTTTATGGTTTTAATAGCTAAATAATCAATATCAATTAATGCACTGCATTCAAGCGAGTTGAAGTATCACACCTTTTTCGGACACAAATGACGAAAAATTCATTAACACTCTTCAATGATAGAGTTGTAAAAAATTTAAAAAAAAAGAATTCAAATAAAAAAAGAAACTGAGATCATACTGTGCGCATGCGTATTGCTAGCAGTAGCTTCATATTGAATAAAAAAATTTGTCACAATAAATGATAAAACGACAGCAACAGTTTAATCAATAAAAAAAGTCACAGTTGTCAATCAGTGTTGGGTTAATCTGATTCGAATTCTATTCGATTCGTTTTTTTTTTGTAAGTTTTTTCTTGACTTTTTTGAAATATGTATAAGTCAAAAAAAAACTTTTGAATTTTATCTGCTAAGGGGACTTCCATAAATTACGAGACTTAACATTATTATAGCAGATTAAATGTAAAAATTATAAGGCAAGTCTCACGGAAGGGAGGGGTGGAGGCGTTCCCTCAGAACTCACCAAATCTCACCAAAGGGAGGGACGGGGTGCGAAGTTTCAAAAAAACACCTCATGTAATTAATGGACGGCCCCCAATAAAAAAGTTTTAAGGAAACTTTAATTTTTTTTTTCAAAAACATAAAAGTTTTAAGTTAACTTTTACATGAGAAAAATCTTTCATAAAACCATATACCAGATCAAGAAACATTTTAACAAAAAGAGTAGAAAGTCTGAAATTTTAAAGAGAGTATTCTTATTTTCGATCAAATAAGATAGAAATCATTGGAGTCCTCAAGGCTTTGGAAAAACAATTTTTTTTTATAAAACAGCCTAGAATGTAACTTCTAGCGTAATAAGGAGGGATGGCAAGCAGCTGGCCGCCCTACACTAAAAGAAGCTGCCAAAAGATGTCTTGAAATTCGGTGGATCAATAACTCCATATGCATAAATAATTCAGTGTTTGATGAGCAAAACGAAAAATTTTCATTTCTAAATTCAATGAAGCCAAAATGGACTGGAACACTGAATAAAATCAATGAATAAAAACAATGAACAAAATCGTTGTGTATCCGTTATGTTCCAAACATGGAACCGCTAAAAAAAATGCTTTCATTACTGTCAATTTGGGACATCTTTAATAATTAGCCTAATAAAATTGATAGATACGCGCTGTTGAAAGTCATTAGGTTCCTATTTAGAAATGAAATTAACACAATTATTACGAATTAAGAACGGAACAGACAGAAATAATTCAATCAATTCAATCACACAAGCAAACAACCACTAACTGTCCGTCGGAAGTCTTTTTTTAAACTTAAAACAAAAAAAAAAAAAAAAAAAAATTAAGGAGAACAAAAAGAAACCTACTAACTAACTTTTAGTAATCAACTCAACTTTCAACATAAAGAATTTTGCTTTCAGGCAGTTATCTTGATTGAAATAAGCAATTTTTAATATGCGCGAATAAATTAGAATTTCGTTAGATAATCTTTTACTGTTTTAGTAACAATTAATAACTTATATTAATGGAGTCACTGGAATAATAAAAATCACGTTTGTATTTTTATTATCGGCAGCAATTCAAAGGATTGGCATTGGCATTCTTATGAAATGGTGTTTCTTCTTCTCGCAGTTGCATCTGGAGAGAATCAGATAAGCCCAGCGCCGGATTCAGTTAAAGGCCTGCGAAGTAGGGGGCACTTTAGTTACGGGCCCCGAGCTCAAGTGATTTTTGAAAGTCAGCATTTTTACTTTTTTTTATCAATTTGAGCACGCCGAGAACAACACTAGCTCTTCGAGTATAAAGTAGCATTTTTTGCACAAAATTAAAAAACATTCTCGGTTGCTATATACATTGCATGTAAAAAGTGTCCGGATTTATTAAATGAAACGAAACAAATCATTTATTTATCAAAATTTATTTTGGCCGCTTCAAAATAGGCTCCACCACTTGCAATACAACTACGCACGCACTTATTCAGCTCTCCATACATTTTTGATAGACTGGTTGAAGAAAAACCTTCAGCTTCTTCAATGAATTTGCTTTTATGACTTCAATCGAATCAAAGAGGCTTCCTTGAAGAAAAACCTTCAGCTTCTTCAATGAATTTGCTTTTATGACTGATAATTTAAGCTTAAGACAAGAAAAAGTCAGATCAATTGAATACAGTACTTCGTGGATGACATTTGTTGATTTTTTGGTCATAATCTATTGCACAATGATGTCCATTAGTTGTCTTTTCACAAATAGCAGAGGACAATATCACCCTATTTATTGATTGTCTTACTGGAAGAAATTCACAGTTCACCGAGTGTTCCGGATGAGTTTTACACAGAATGTACATATGTTCTGAAGAGTTTAAGTGTCTAGCAATGACATTATACATCCTAGCTCCATATTTCAAAACTCCTCCTATCATAGCGGTTTTTTTTTTGTATGGAAGATGCCACGCCTCATTGTCTAGACCCATCCACATTTCGTGAGGTGCTTAGCTGTCCGCTGTAATGGCGCCAAGGTGTTTTCTTGTATGGAAGATGCCACGTCCCTTATTTTTAACAAAATATAATAAAACCTATGTTACTTAGGAATAGTGTTTCTTTTAGCAGAAGAATTTTTAGAATCGATTCAATAGTTCCATCGATTACACTCTAAATGCAAACAATCTAACAAACTTTATCTTTTTATATAATAAGTAGTCATTTAGTAAACTTAATTTTAATCGTAGGCTATTAACTTATATAGGATAGGTACATAATTTTTATGGAGAAGTGATCTTCACAGTTATAAGTTAAAATTGTATTATCGCTGAAAATACCCAATTGGCAGCTAAAAGTTAAATATTTTCTTTAACGATCCATGAGAAATCTGATCGTACTCGATATCATAGAATATTCGAAAACGAGCCGTTTCGCGTGCTTAACGAACTTATCGAACTTTCATATAAATATCAAAAAATCCATGTCGTTTTCTAGCTCGTTTTCGAGGGTGCATCCGACCGAGTTTTTGGAATTGTTTTCGAAGCTGCTTCAAATGATAATTGCTGTGCATCAGTAAATTCACAGTATTTAGTCAGATTAAGTGCCATACATTTTTTAATATAAATTTTTTGAATACAGGAACGATTTATGTTCGAAAAGCAGCTAATAATTTCAAATCCATCAAAAGACTTTCATGTCCTCTTTTACTTTCAATTTAATTGTATCGCTTAGTGATATGCTTTTCCATCAAAATTATCATATTTCTGTGCAAAAAATTGGCATAGACTACTATCGAGAAAACTTAGGAGACCGCGGCCAAACAATTTTTCGTTTTGGTTCATTACGCTTTTGGAATAAAACCAGAAATAGCTTAAGTTTCATTTTGAGAAATTCAAAACTCAAATTCGTCGGAGCGAAAGTTGTATTTTCCTTATTTAATAAAATGGGCTCCTAAGGGACTTTTCTTTATAAAAACACTTTGCCAATAAGCTAAAAACCAAAATTCAAATTTTCATGATTTTCAAATACATTACTAGTTTGTAATTCTTATAGATATACTTGATTGCATCAAAACATAAATCACTTTACATAATAAAACTAACAACAACTTTTTTCTTAAATTTCTCCAAAAAATAAGTTTCTATGATACATGTTACGTCAAATAATAAAAAATTTGCACTCAGACTCAAAACTAAAAGAATAAACCGCCTAAGCTGCTATTTGGGTTTCCAACTTCCAGCTCGATTCTCTGCATTCGGATGTCTTCGTATATACTCAATCGAACGTATTATATAACTCGGTATAGGATATGGTTTCGGAAAATGTCGACCAACAGCATGAAAACCCAACTCATCCGCTATATAACGTACCTCAATGGTTTTGCCATCCGGCGCTATATAACTGAAGATACCGATTGCCTCTAGAGCACTGCCAGCAGCCTGTACATTAATGCCATTGCTGGTGCCAAAAGCGTATTTGTAGACACCGAACTGATCGGTGGGTGCAAATTTATAGAGCGTTATCTGTGCGTCACGTTCCGCTGATGGCTTATCATCGATGGCATGTACTCGCACAAATGCATTGATGATGGCTAATAAAAGAAACTGTGAAGTTTTGAGCGTCTTGATAGAAATTGATTGATTTTGATATTTCCCTGGCACACGGAGTTGAACTTACGAATTTCCATATGGTGTAGCGCGTCAACGTGGTCGTCGTCATACTGTGATGTTGCTGATGATGATGCTGTTGTTGTGAGTTCAGAGGTTTTTCTAACACTGCAAGGTTTTCTTAAAGAATTTTGCTTTTTATATCTGGCATTTTTTTCCTCTTAAGGTTTTTTTTTTGTTTTATTATTTTCTTACTAGTTTTGTAGAGATATTCCGATTTGTTAATTTTTTCGGTTATGGTTTTATTTCCGCTGTTGATTTTATGGTTTTTTAGATGTTGCATTGTTTAATCAAAAATATTGATATCTCTGCTGCCATATATGAGCGTTTTATGAGCTCCTATTCAATTGTTGTGTTTCTTGAACTGATTTATTTATATCAACTTGTTTATGATAATTGAATACACCGTGAAAAAAAATGTGCCGAATTGGCATCAAGTCCAATGTGTACTTACAATCTTTTAGCTATTTGCTTGCATGGGAACGCCGCAGGGTGTAGTATTTAAGCAAGTTACTTATGTCACTGAAGAAACATGATCGCAAACCCATCGTTTACCTGAATAAAGGAGCCTTAACTGCAAGTGAGCGAATACTGACTTAACTTACGATTTGAACATCGAATAGATATACGCAAGAATAGTTTTGGTTTACGAAACAAAGAAGGTGACCTTTAAATAGATCTCTGCAATTAACAATATTAAGACAATTGCTTTTTCGTATAACTTATACTATTTATATAGCATTGGTTTTATGAAAATGGTTTGTAACGCTTTGGCGCAAAATATACTGAACAGATTTTAATAATTTATTTTTTAAAACATCATATTTGTGCTAAAAAAGGCTATTGCATACTATTTATTTTTATTTTTTTAAAGTTAAGTATCTCACACAAAATTTGCTTATGCTGCTTCCTGAGTTCTGTGTTGTTATTGGAGTTTTTTCTCTCTTCTCATTTCTAGCGTTTGTATTTGGCTTCAAAGTTCAAAGCACAAACTCTCTTTCAATTGTTTTTTGCTTTTGTAGAGAGAGTATAGAATGAGATGTTAAGGGAGTAATTTCATAATAAAAAAAAAAAACAATGGAATTGTGCGTGCGACGCCGGGGGTATCACCAGTAATATTACATTATAATAAATTGGGAGGTGATTTTAGACCTATTTTTTAAATTTAATTATTCATCGATATTTAAATTATTGCCTTGGCATGTACGAGTACTAACTGCTGAAAAGATTATTTTTTTTTTCATTTTTTTTTCCCAGTGTAGAAGTATAACTGATTCTCTCAAACTAACTATGTTTGCATTTTTACCAATGGGCGGAAGTTTAAAGTAGTATTTAAAGAAAAAATAAAAAAAAAATCATTTTTTGAACGTAAAATATTATACGTCACATATTGATTTTTTTTATCACCAACAACATTTGCATATGTAAATAAATATTTTTTTTTTTTGCATTTGCATTTTTTATTTGTTTTATTTACGACCGTAGCTTTACAGCATTATTCGTCTTGTGACTATAAAATTGATAGCAGTTGCCACAATGTTTGAGTTGCGTGCGATAAGCGCTAGTGCTGAATGTCAAGTTTGTGACTTTGGTCTTTTGTTTTTTGTCAACTTTGTGTCTTTTTTACCGCTCGTTGCATTAATTTATGAAAGTAAATGATATACAAAAAATTAAAGCAAATAAAGTTGTTGAACTTTTTTTTTTGCTTCAAAACTTAAAATATTAATTTATCATAGTAGATAAGGGTCAGTGAACGGATTACAATCAATTGGCTTAAAACAAGACTACTCCTACGTTTCTAAACTTAAAAACAATAAATTGAATATTGTTGACTTGCAACAAAATTAAATACGTAATTGTCACCAAGTATGTAGATGATTTTATTTTTATGACGACATTTAATGCTAATTTTAGCATTACTTATCACTTAAATGGCGTATTTTGAAATATGTTATTAACCGGTTGACTGCGAGTATTTAGTATCGGTTTAAATATTTCAAATAAATAAAACTAGATTTTGCTTAGGAGATCTTTTAACCATTGTATAGTTTGTAATTTGAATACGATGCGATGTACATGCATATGTATATTCATATTCTGTCTAAGCGTTTTGCTCACGTACATAGTTACTATGTACAAAAAGTTGTGTGTTTTGTTTCTAAAAAATTCTAGTTTAGTTTTTGTTGTTGTCATAACACTTTAAGTTATATTGACCTGTTAAAATTGTTGGCATAGGAACTATAATGATATAGAAACTAATTAAATACCACTGAATACATTTTGTAAGCAACAAAGAGCTAAAGCTTAATTTTCATTCAAAGTATTTGCTGCATGAGTGCATTCATAGAAGTTTCCTTCGAATAAAAATCGATTGCGTACCGATACGATACCGAAAAGAAACGAGTAGCGTAGTCGTACCACTCGTTTGGTTTTTTCCCTACCTCGTATTATTCGTACTACTTTTATTTTTTTGCTTGCATTTATTGATACGTCTTCCACGTACGTAAAATACAAGTTTGAATATGAGTGCTAAAAGTATGAATATGAGTGGACTAAACGAGTAGCAGCGTAAATGAATGTGAAAAGCATTAGGAAGGAAAGCAAATCAATATGATTAGTACTAACAAGGAAGTAAATCAATATAGTTAGTTCTATTCCTGTGAACAATAATAAGTACTGTTAAAGACATAAAATTACTGTAAATAAACTAGGGGAATGATATTTTAATATAAAAAGTATTATTCTATTTGCAGCATTACATTTATATTTTTAAAATTTAGTTCTGAGTTTTGGACTTGAACAGTGGTGCCCCATGCGCAATCAACTTTTTAGGAAACACGGCTTCAAAACTCATGTCCGAAATATTTTGAAAATCAGAGTCTTGTGCTGAAATTAAAAAATTTTTGGTAAAAAAATCGCATGAACACGATTAAAAATTAATTTTAAAGAGCAAAAGATAAAACTTAACGAATTGAATTTCCAAAACTACTTTCTTTAACTACGCCTGCATGAGTTTTATGTTGTTATGAGTGCCGATTTGTGTTATGAATCCTAGTCACTAATTCAGAATATACGATTTTTCTTATATGGAAACGTAATACTATGAATTTATGAAGATGCCAAACTCCATCAGCACTTATATTTTTAGTAATCCTTTCATAAATTGCGCTAGCGTTGATAATCGAGTATCTATTCTAAATTCATGTTTCTAGGAAGAATGGCTTGATAGTCTGCACGTCGGGTAAGAAGGCTTTTTTGTACGCTTTTAGGCGCTACGCCTCCATTTGAATTTCACGTAATCTTTTCTTAAAAGATGCCTATGTTAAATTCTATGTTTATGGAATGAAAAATGTGTTTTAAGCTATGAACGCAGTTTTATATATTGGCAAGGCTTCTGAATTTTTACAGATTAGTTCTTAAGAGTTCAGTATATAGGAAGATGTTAATTCGTTACTAAAACGCAATATAAGTTGTTAAGAAAAAGCTATTTATTATAAATAAGCTAAAAATTAAATAACTTCTGGAATTTTTTAGCAAATTTTAGTGATAACAACTAAAGCATAAATCCTTTGGGATTCAGAATTTAAAAGAAACAAATTGTATATCGAATTGGCTTAACTATAGTAACCCACAACCTTTCACTAGAAACCTACATAAATGCACTGTGTTACAACGCAGTCGACATTTTTTTTAAAATATCAAGTAAGGCAATCGTAGCGCAAACAGTTACTTTGGTTAAGCCAAATCGATGTACGTTTTTTTTTCTTTTAAATATAGAACCCTAAAAGAACGATGCTTAATTTGGAATCATTAGAACTTTGCGAAAAATCACAGAAAAAACATAAAAAATGAGTTTTGATACAAAAAAAAAAAAAAATGTGTTCTTATAGCTTGACTCTAGCTTAGGTGAAATAAATTTTTAAAACGAAACTTTTAAAGTTCAGTTGCTTATAAAAAATAGACAAATATATATTTTGCAGTTAGATTTATACAACATATTACTATTGAATAGATAAACTTCTCCACAAAATTTTATTAAAAAAAAATTTTATTAACTTAGGAAAATTATCAAGATGATTTTCTTCACAATAAACTACAATTTTCTATAATCCACTGCCCAATAAATATTTTTTTCACAAACCATCGCTTTGTTGAAATCTGGAATTTTAATTTTCAAAAACTCTCCAGCAATAATTTTCAGTTGCACTGTCAAATTGACTGTGCACAGTGCTGAAACAATAGACATAAGCAACGAACTTGAAAATTTTATTTTATATTTTATTATATCTTGCTTGCTTAATGTAAACATTGTTTTTCTTATACAACTATATTGACTGCTTGCATCAGTGGATGCGCCTTAAAACACTAATTCAACATAAACATTAAAAACTTTAATAATAACATACGACTTGTATATTATTCCCAATTGGAAGCATTAAACCTTTTGCCTAAAAGTGACATTAATCATCAACATCATCGTCAAGTCAGTAGCACAAAGTTCAGTACAGTTTTATTGTTGCTCCTTCAATTGTTGTGGTGGATGAGAACGTATATATTCCAAAGCTCTCAATACATAGGCAGGCACTGGTGGTGGTGTTGGCAGATGATCACCGACTGGATGATAACCTTCCTCGTCTGCGGTGTAGGTCAAGGCGATATGTTCACCTTCAGGCGAAACATAATTGAGTGTACCGCGTACGCCGCTTGGATTACCAGCTTCTTGGAATTGAATGCCATTGCTGGTCTCGTAGGCGTAATGATAGTTGCCTTCTGCATCGGCTCCATCATTCTTTAAGCTGCGAATTTCGGCATTTTTATCAATGTTATCAGCGCAAACATAGGCCAAGAGCACGGTGCAGAGAAGCTGTATGAGTGCAAAAGGAAAAATAAAAGAAATTGAAATAATGGGAATTGTCGTTTTGCCATTGTTGTCGTATGTTTACTTACAATTTTGTACATTTTTGTTTTTGTGGTATTGTCTCAAAAAATATTGAAAGACTAAGGATGAAGCTGCAACTGATACTGTTTAATATTGCTAAGTGGTTCGAGGCTTTTATACTTGTGAAGTTTAAGACAAAAGGGTATTTTTTTTTCTTTAAGCAGAGGACATTTGTTAAACAAGTTAAAAAACTTTGCATCAATTTTTGGCTAAAAGAAAAATTACCAATAAATTTTATGTAGCTTATTGACAGCAACACTGCACAAGAGAAAAATTCATTGAGCTTGTTAATCGATATTTTATTAAAGTAGCCTCCACATTTCTGGTACATGGCAGCTATTTGTAGCACGAATATCATGGTGTTAAGAAAAGAAGAAAAAAATGTAGATAAGTTTAAGCACTCGCGGCGTAATGTGTGAACTTGATGATGTTTCGTTATGCTGCTACAGAATGCCAAATGAGTCGGTAAATGTTGAAATAAATTGAAAAAGTTGGAATATCAGAAAAAAAATTTAAAAGTTTCTAAAATGTAACATAAGCGTTAGCGTACGATCTGCAAAAAAAAAAATCAAAAGCTAATACATATGCGAATTGCAAGCGAAACTTAGAGACATACAAAAAGGAGGAAAATGTTCACATTCAACTCGTGCAAGAATTGGAGGCGGTTCACTTTCCGAAACATCACCGTTTTAGCCGTTGGGCTCTTAAAAAACTTGAAGAAGATCTACTGTTTTCAACCAAAAGTTTGTTCAGCGATGAAGCCCATTTCTGGTTTAGTGGCTATATCAATATGCGAAATGAGCTGTTGGAATGAACGGCACATATTTCTTCAAAAATGAGGCCGATCGAAGCATAGCTGTGAATGTCATCCATTATTATGCCATGATCACGGACAATTTGCTGCCTGAAATTAGAGTCCGTAATCTCGACGACATTTGACTTCAAAAAGATGTTGCGAAGTCCATGAAACCATTGCTATATTGCAAGAGCATTAGGCTGAACAGTTAATTTCCCACTTCGGACCGGTGAATTGGCCTCCAGGCACCACACCTCTAGATTTTTGCCTTTGGGGCTACGTAAAGTCTAAAGTTTACATGAATAAGCCGTCTACGATTGAGGAATTGGAAGCCAAAATTACTCACGTCATTAGGCAAATACCACTTGAAATGCTCGCAGGCGTCATCATCAATTTTGAAACTTCGGAATTGACAACTGTGAAAGATCACAACTGCCTTGTTTTGTATCGTGACCGCCTGCTTCGAAAGGCTTAAGATCACGGATTAACTCGAACTATTTTATATATGTAGGTTCTTATTATAGGACGTCTGCTATTGAGTTACCAAGTAAAGGACATATCTTCATCCTTGATTTGAGTCGGGATCTATCTTTATCTCTTGCCGTCCTTGGGTACGGCCACCAAGTTGAGAAAATCGAACTCTACACTAAGCGTAACATTTTGCTCTCCCCGCGAATCGGGTTTCAACCACAGCCACCACGATGCATCCCCGGAGGGGATCATAAAACTGAGCCAAGTACAGTACAGTTTTCTATGTACTTCTAGTTTGAGTTTAACTTAACGCCCTCAGGCACTGGTAAGCACCAACTACATGCCCCTTTCTAATGTACAGCAACGGCCAATATTTGAAAAAAATTCTTTTTATAAAATATTTAATGGTTCTTTTGTATGATAATAAGGATTAGCCGTTAAGAGTTTATATTTTTTTATTTTTGAAAAAAGTACCTCTAAAACCGTGCAAAACCGGGATGATTACTTTAAGGAAAAAAGAAAAAACTGGGAAGTATTGGATCGTGACTCTATTCAGCAAAAATTATCTGCATAATGTTCTTTTTCAGAACTTTAATATGGTTACAAAATATTACTATCTAATCAATTTAGGTACCTACACTTTCTATGAAGTTTTTCAAACATAATAAATATTTTTCAAATTTTTCTAAGAATTCAATAATTTAATCAAAAATAAATAGAATGTAGGAACAAGAGTAATAAACAACCATCACACAAAAGCTCTTCCCACGTGTTTTACAAATCGACCATCTTCAATCAAATCAAGTCATGAATTATGAAGATTAATGATATGCACATGCAAGGCGTAAAAATAAAGGTAACACCAATAAACATGCGTTTAAGCTAATATTTTTTCTACTGGATTTTTTTTTTTACCTGAAGTTGAACCAAATTAAACTACTTGTTCACATAGCGGGTTGAAGGTCAGCAACGTTCGTCTTCACTTTTCAGCTGCTTACAGATGAGTGGATTTCTTTTTAATTTACTAAGCATCATGCTTGACTTGAATTTATTTTGGCAGCTAAGCCGGTTTAAACCATAGTATGGCTCGAGGGCAGACTTTATTTGGAGTTGGTCATCATCATCATCATCATTATTACCAACATCGCTATGATGATGACGCTGCATTGCTTTGCATTGATATTTTTTTGATTTTATTGATTACAAATTAGTTGCGCTACTATGTGGCTTTTTTAAAAATAAAGCACAATAATGAGTCCGCACATAGTTGGTAAGAGAAAAAATATGAAATTAAATTGCAGCTTAGTAAAAAATCACATTATAAAATCGCAAGTTTGTTTCCTAAGTCTTTCATTTTTTTTTCTCTACGCAGCACAAAGCATGCGCCATATGCTATAAGTAGTTTTAATCCGTATTTTGCAACTTTTTTTGTGTACAGGAAAAATATATGAGAATTAATTATTTCAATAGGACAAAATCATTTTCATTAATTTAATTTTGTTTTTTTTTTCGTATATTTTTGACCTTGAATACTTTTGTATGCTTAATTTTGCAGAGACATTTATTACTTTTACTTCTTAATAAATTACTTGCAATTTTCTCAAAGTCATATAGACTTTAATAACAAATTTTTGTGCTGATTTTTTCCTAACAAAAATCAATAAATCGAATTTTTGTAATTATGAAAAAAAAAATATTAAGCTTAAAGGCATATGTTTTTTTGTTTATAATTGCATTTTTATTTGAATCCCTTGGGCTATAAAAAACAACAGAAGCAAGTAGTTCGTGCCTTTGAACCATACAAAACTGTTATATCACACGTTAGTTTTGTTTATCTTATTCACTTTCATTTTCTAGCTATTCTTTTCAGACTACTAGACACTAACTCAACTGAATTATTTCATGTGCAGTAGTTATTCAGCTTCAAAACATTTAACAGCTCATGAAAATGGTAACGAAAACTGAGTACTTTGTTCAGTTTTACGATGCAAATATGGTAAAGTTTTTACTGTTTTAATCCCAACAGTTTTTTTTTTCGAAGAAAGTTCGAATAACAAAAAAAAAATATTGCATGCGAAGGCTATGCTCACTATTTTTTTCTTATGTTAAATGTGCATCTAAACTCGATAATAAAAAGTACAGGATATATCTGAGATTTTTGATGTCCAAAAAAAAGGTGTTATTCGTATAAGGTAAAAATTTGGTTCTATTAATTACTTAATTCGGATATTCTTAGGTATTAAAAAGCTAGTGACAAAAATTGAAAAAGAAGTACAAAATAAGCGCTGTACTCCCAAAAGCAATGGAAATTTATGAATTCTTAAATTTGCCATTCACCTCAGCAGTGTTTCCTTTATAAGCAAACATCAAAAATTTAGTTCTTACACAAATATTGGCCATTATTCTTCATGCAACGTTAAAAAAGCTCAAAACTATGCAATATTTACGTAGTAAAAGTTTTACTTCTAATTTGTAGTAAAACTTGAAATAATATTGTTTGCATACTTCTAGGTGCCGCTTAAAAAATAAGAGCTGCGTTAGCGTGCACAAAACATTCCTCTGTCATATTATAAGAATCTCAATGAATGAATTTGCATATTAATTTTTATAAAATTATTGAGTTAGCTTTGGTTTTCCGGCGCTGCATTATGAATTATTTATAAATAAAAGCATATCACACGGATGTTTATTAAATTATTTAAATACGATTTGTCATTATATGAATGAACAATATACATGTGCCATATTGCGTTGTTGTTTGATAAGAGAGTTAGAGATAAAATAAAAATGCTGCAGCATAGTGGATATGTTAGAACAAAAAAAAAATTTGCTTTTTTATTTTTATATTGTGAAATCCAAAGAAAGACTCATTTAAATTTCAAATTACAGTATAAAATCGGTTAGTTTTTACTTAACACTGAAAATTTAACAAATATTTTTAACAACTTTATATTAATATTGACACTTACAAAATTCATAAGTTAATAAAATGCAAATTTTTGTAATAAAAGCTAAATTAAGCATAAGGTTTAACATTGGCCGTGAATTGAATTAGGTGCACTCTTTGGAGCAAAACAAAAGTGGTTTAAATCAAGTTATGAGTTGTTGCACTAATTTCACTCATTAGCATAAATTTTTTAATAAGTTAATGAGTAAAACGAACAACATTTTTAACCTTTTTTTAAGTGGCTGTCCCCAATCCATTAAAAGATACTACCTAATTAATTTTAATTTTTTTTTCGGTGTGCTAGACTTTTAAAAATCTTAAAAAAATGTCGTTATACATCAAAACTCTGAGGAATCCAATTCTGTTGAGAAAATTTTAGGAACGCAATTATTTTAAAAATTATAATGAAAACAATGCAGAATTAAGAACAATTAAGAATTAAAAAAAAATTTAAATTTTTATATATTATTATGTTTATAAACTCTGAACATATGTACAGTTCAGTAGCGGAGCTAGTGAGGCAGCCATCCCGAGCGCAATGACTTGGGAGACTGCAAAATGGTCCTAGTTTTTTGATATTTTTTTGTGCAGTTTCACAGTCCTATATCTTGAAAACCACTGTAGTAAATGCTCTTAATTTTGGCATGCAGCTTATTTGATGCTAAGAAACTTCATTTAATTAGAAGAACGCTATAATAGCCAAAGAAAACGTTGGCTTACACATTTTCAATACAGCAGCAGCAACATAATCCTTAGTAAATCTCTAAACTACTCAAAAGTAAACCTTGCAAATTTATTTGTCCTCAAAGAACGTGTTCACCTTTAATGCGTGCAGTGGAATAGTTCGACCGTCTAATCATTCAATGTTGCAAATACGTCTTCTATAATTAATTTTTTTTTTATGACATCGACACATCAACTATGCAGCTTCTGCCCATTTGAATTTATGAATTTTTAAACCCAAACTCAATTTGAACCAGTTTAAGATTTAAAAGCTTAGCTGCGATGTTTTTGTTGCTTTTTTTTGCTCAGCGTTTTACTTTTAATACGAATAGCAAATAAATTAATTATATATATTTTTTTTATAATTTATTATTAATGTTGTATTAGGTATTTGTTTTAAAAAATGTGTTGTTGTTTTTGTGATTTTATTTTGTTTGTCACAAGTTGTGGGTTTAGATAAAAGAGAATGTCCAGCAGTATTAGCTGCTTATTAAAGTGGTTCGTACTTTAGAATCGATACTAGATTCCATGAGAACTTAATATTTTTTTGATAGATTTATTTCATATCAAGCGAAATAAATAGTTCAAGACGTTCGCAGTTTTTTAGATCGTCCATATAATGAAACTCCACTTGAAAATGAGGTTGGAAAGATAAATTGTCAACATATAGTAATATTATAAATTGGTATCACCAGTACCTGTACTTCAGCAATATATGCTTCTCATCATCAGAATATTGTGCACCAAAATATAGAATTATAGTAGTAATTCGACAAGATCATATAACAAACACTACGATTGTTAAAGGCGGTAGAACAGTAGCCAGTAGAATGAATAGAATGACAGTGGTGATTAGGTGCTGTCCATAAACTTGTAGCTTAGTGTTATGGTGCATTAAAATATGGATATGAAAATTACATTTTATTACAGTATCTTTGGAAAAAACTGCATCTTAAATATTAAAATTGAAAAAAAAAAAATGTTTGTTTTTGCTTTGACTTTAAGGAGCAATAGTTTTGAATTTGAAACACGGATAGCAATTGTGGTACTACTAAAAATATGTGAGCTAATTACTCACTCTCACTTATCTTATAGCTCTAACTACAATACTTAGGAAGTTATGAGATAATAATATTTGTTTGTAACTACTATTCTGAAGGAACTTGTTAAGAAGTTGTTTAAGATAGACCCCTTCCATGAAATTTTTTTACTCACAATTAGGGCTACCAGATGGCGTGCCTACAAAAGTAGCACATATCAAAAAATTTAATTGGTAATTAAAAGCAAAATTTAAATTCCAATTTTGCAATGAAAAGCAAAAATTTCAAAACCAATATTTTTGATGAGCACAAAAAAAAAAAAAAGGTCCTCACTTTGTACGAGAAAACCCCACCAAATTACAAGAATATTTCAAATGCAAAAGTAGTGAAAAGTAGCGCATTTCAACCAAAAGTAGCACATTTCGAGTGAAAAGTAGCAAAGTAGCACAGCCTTGCAAAAGTAGCACTTTTGCTACTTTAGTATGCCATCTGGTAGCCCTACTCACAATGAACCAGGAAACTTTCAGTATGACTGTTCAGAACCGGAGCACCCTGCATAAAAAATAGATTACATTCCGTGGCGTAACGTGGACATTTGGCGACAGAGGCGAAGAGGTAATTTTTCCCCCGTAATTTTATTAAATTAAAAAAAAATATCATCTTTCACATCCAAAAAACCATACCATAATGAGATATATTTCACATCAAAATCTGTACATGGCACTTCACTATTTACACTTTTCATTTACTAAAATAAGGTGCAAAAACTTTAGTTATTGTGCCAAAAAACAAAATTACAATTTTAACCTTTTTGCGTTCCCCTTAACCAACCCCCCCCCCCCCCCCCCAACAGAGTACGCTGCTTTTATCAATTTTGCCGAACAAAGTTATAATTCATCATGTCTACATTTCGAGATATTCTAATCTAAAAATACAAACAACACGTTATCAGTAGCAAAAAATTAATTTCAATCTCTGCGAAATGATGATGCCTTCTTCTCCTTGTGTCCTTTATCTACTCACGGAGCAAACTCCTCCAAAGTGGACGATCATTAGCGAGTGCCTTCAGTTCTCTCTAACATTTTCCCGATTCACATATTGACTGCTCTAGAGAACATTCATAAGAATGCAGACTTCAATCGGTGATTTCCATTACAACTTTCATCATTTGATTTAAGTGAGAATTGGATCTTGACGTAATCTGGTAAGCATGATGATTCCTTATTGTTGCAACAACAATGGTTACTTAGCAATTTTTCCACTTTTTTTATTCGATACTTTATGCGAGCAAGCAAAGAAGTATCAATACTTCTTATTTAATTTATGTACGTATCATGCTAATAGATGTGGGACATTTTAAGAGTGGTCATTTGGCCCAAGAATCTACAAAAACAAAAAGTAGTGTAGTATACTTTGAAGCTCGTGCTCGATGCTAATGCTAATGCGAATGCGAATGTATGTGTGCCATAAATTTGTCTATTTTTTAATGATATTTAATTACCGTTCAAGCAAGTAACAATTTATCGAGAAAAAAAAACAGATAGCCTTAAATTGGATTTTATCTTAAGTTGTTGTAAAAAACAAAAACCCCTTAATGGATTTGTTTTCATGAAGAAGCTCTAAGTCACTTGCAGGTTAATTCATGTTAAGTTGTATGTACTACATAGTTGGCAAAAAAAAACTTAATAATTTTTAGTCTTTTTTTTCTGAAGCGTCATTTAATGAGTTCAAATTTCGATTTGAGATTTTCATTTTCGTTGTGATGGTTTTAGGTTTATTTATTTTTTCTCTATTTTGAGCCGCTATGCTTATTTGTGAATTTTGGTATAAAAGACAAAGTTGATATGAGCTCAATAACAGTTAACTAACGAATATCATAGCAAAATGTTCAAGACTGTGAGTATTGGCTTAAAGAAAAAAACAAAATAAATAAATCATTTATAAGAAAGTGCATTTATAAAATCATAAAAGTACCATAATATATTACAAGGATTATTGCAAAAAGTGTTTTTTTTTTCTCAGTGCATCTAAAATTTGTTAAAAAGTGGAAAAATGCTCTTTCGTTATTGCACGTGTTGTAAAGATCCAAAAACACCTTTTTGAACTCAAAATAGTTCGACAAAAAAAAAAATATTTGGATAGGCGTTCAAAACATTTCTGGAAACCCAACGAATTTGTTGCCAAATCAAATTAATGATGTTTTTTTTACGTATTTAACGTTTTTTTTAACATATTTACAAATTTGGCAATTTGTGAAAATGAAAGCACAAGGGGCCTAAAAATATGCAATAATTTTAATAGTTTCTCGTCTGCCAATTGTTCTATGGTTTTTCAGTATTAAGATTTAAATTTTCAAATTCGTTTCTATATTTCGGTATGTCTGAAGAAGTTTCTTACCATTATGCAAAAGTTCTGTGTGAAGATAAAATATGGACATATTTCGAAGGCTATTCAAAAAAACTTATAAAAAATAAGTGAATTAGTGACTTTTTTTTATAGAAACACCATGCTCTTCACAGTAATGCTAATATTTAAAATTAAATTTCATAAAATCTGTGCCAAATGTCATAATAGAAGCTAGAGAGTTCAAAATGTTTTGAATGTTTTGTTTTTATTTTTTTTTGGATCACACCCTTCAACCATGGTTTTTCTTGAAGTTTAGACTATCTTGAATCAATATTCAAGAAGAAACAAATAAATTCAAAGGGAGATATAGTGGAAATTGCTTTTAAATTAAAAAAAAAATTAAAAGTTACATATACAAATATGTACATAAAAAAATAAGTCTTTCAATTTTAATTGTTCCACCAAGAATATCTTTATATATAAATATATATCTTTCCCATGAAACCTTAATAGTTTCAGATACGTTTTCGAAAATTTTCATTTTCATTTCAGAAAGCTTTCTGCAATTTTTAAATTATTTAGATATATGTAGGTATAAAAAAACGTTGATTCTGGAACACATCAAAACGATAATATATGAACTACTTCGTTTATAATGCGCCACAAAGATTTCATTTGAACATTTCAGGGCACGTTGAATTTGAAACCTTTCAGAAACAATTCAGAACGATTACATGTGTGAAAGGTTCAGGAAACCTGAATTCTTGAATCTGAAACTTTTCAGAAACACTTCAGAATGATTTCAGGTGAAACATTGCATTTGAAATATATCAGGAAGATTTCTGTCACGTTCCATTTGCAAAATTTCAAATGAAACATTTCTGCAACGTTACATACTGTTTCTGAAACTTTCTGAATCGTTACATACCGAGTGGAGATCCTCTATCTGAAAAACATAGCTTTCATTAGAGCAAGAAGGACAGCTTTTTCATACGTTCATTTATTGAAAGATTATTCAAACTTCAATTGCAACGTTAGTTTTTGCTCTCTCAAAAACTTGTGCATTATAATTTGAGGTTAGTTTTAAATAAAACTTAAGGGAACTTCATACGGGATACCAAAATATACAACCTGTCACTCTTTAGCACTTTTCTACTTTAATAATATACTTCAGTCCTAGCCTCGTTAAAATTGGTTACATTCATAATTCACCTTAGTCCGAAACTTTTGCTTTTGCAGTGTCTGAACGCAACATTAACTTTCCAAAAATGAAGGCTAATTTTTATTTAAAATATGTATATGTACTTATTATTGCTTTTATATATGACTGATTTTATGCTTCCTCTCCTAACTCACAACTCATTTTAGCTGCTCATCTCCGCTGCTCTGCTAGCCTTCGCGTTCGCCGACAACATCGATAAAGATGCCCAAACGCTGAGCTACAAAAATGATCCCGCTGATGCTGAGGGCAACTACGCTTATTCCTTCGATACCAGCAATGGCATTCAACAGCAAGAAGCAGGCAATGCTAATGGTGTCTCTGGCACATTTGCATTCGTCTCGCCCGAAGGTGAAAAATTCTCTATTCAATATACTGCCGATGAGAATGGCTTCCAACCCACTGGTGATCATTTACCAACACCGCCACCAATCCCGGAGGCCATCCTTAAGGCATTGGAATACATTGCAGCTCATCCCTATAAGCAAGAAGACGCTAAAAAGTAGATGTATTACTAACAAAAAGAAGGATACCATTTAATTTATCTTATTGTTAGTAATTGAAGGAATAGACTTAATGGAATAGATGTAGTAAAAAGAGGCCAACGAAGAAAAAGAAATGATTTGCGATGTTTAGCTAGTCAACGACGACGAAGTTTTCTTTTTTTTTAATTTTCTTTTTGTTATGTGATTTTCTTAGAAAACTGAATTTGTCCAATTTATCTTAAGTATCTAAACATTTTTTTTTAAAAAATCAAAATATTTTGTAAATACATTTTTGTATATATTTTGCTATGTAAATAAAAAAACATCATCAACAATATTATTTAATCGACTTTGCTCTATCTGGGGTTACCAGAAGACTATGTTGTATCACAAACTGGCAGAGCTGTGAATGAATGCATTCATTTTCAATTTTAACTCATGAGAAATTCCGCATTCAGAGTGCAGCTATTTAAAAATGAAGTCATCTGTAGACTTCAATGCCATAATCTTGCAGCCTTTTCTATCACAAAAGAATGCAATTATTTTGGTGACGTCACGTTTTTGATTGGAATCATGATTGGAAGAATTTTGATTGCATTGAAGTCATCTCAAATCATTTTTAATTCTTTGCAATCACTTGAAGTCGCTGCAATCACTTGAAGTCGCTGCAATCATTTGAAGTCAGTGAAGACACTTGAAGTAATTTGCTCTAAATTGACTCGCTCGCTACCAGACAGCGATACAATATACAACCGTTTTTTTTTTTTAAATAACAAAGACTTTCACTGTTCATTTCTCTGTACATTCCAAACGAAAGTATCGCTAGTGAGACATCGGCCCTATCAGAAGTACTGTTGGCCCAGATATGAAATTTTTCTTCAAAAATTTCAAGTCTTGAGCCGATTGGGACCTCAGAACAAATTTATTGCTACGCGTTTGCCTCTAACATATTCTGCTTCCAGTTTAATTTACTATCTAGGCAGGGTTACAAAGTGACCGAGACTGACTCCGCTATGTCCGGTATTTCATGTTAACCGGGGGGAACTCAAAAATTTCTGATATAGCCGGGAATTGGACGATTTTTTTGACATGAACTTCAAAGTTTTGTTTAACGATCACAAAAAACAAAGAAAAAAGCTCATCAAGTTATTGCTACACCAAAATTAAAGTTTTTACCATTTTAGGTATTAATTTTTTAATATTTCTGATCAAAAAAAGAAAAATTATCAATTTTTTCCTACAAAAAATTTGAATTTACTTTTGAAAAGTACGAGAACTGCTTATTTTCAACTTGGCATCCCAGTATCTAGGAATAGGTCCAAATATTTACCATATTCGCTAAGGTTAAGCTTAGTACCATTTAGCTGAAATCAGGAAGTCTATGCTATCCTGTGGAGATAAATTCAAAATCAGATTTATTGGCTTGTTAGCTTGTTCGGAGCCACTTAGGTTAATGTAAGTTTTCCACAAGCAATCAGTGCTTAATTGCTAAGAAATTCATAACACGTTTTCCGGAAATGTTCAAAGCGCCTTACCTACGATCTTTGTATCACCTTCAAAAAAAAAAAAAAAAAATTGTAGAAACGGCAGATATAACGAAATTATTTGCAGCTTTAGGACCTTATAAGAAATTTCAGGTATAAAGTCAACATTTAATCAAAAATCAACACACAAAAGTACATATGTAAATGTAATAAATCCGAAATAAATGCGTGAACATATAAATAAAGCCAAGATAATAATTAAAATAATTTTTTTGTTGACATAAATATAAAACAAAAACAAAAATTGCTAATTTCTTTAGCGATCAATTCCAAGTCAAACGTTTAAACTTGAGACAAATTTTTAAAATGCCATGTGTAGAATTAATCGACACGTCGTTTTCATTTCCGTACCTTCTGCAAATGACATAGCATCTTCCATATTATGCAATCGTCACCTACTGTGTTTGTTGATTTTAGGTTTGTTTTCATCTTCTTTTTGGAACTTGTTTTCAGATTATCAACACTTTTGCTGACACTATTCACGGTCTGTATCCAAGTTGGTATTACAAGTTAGGCGGCAACACTAAGTGGACGTTTATTTAACTTTTTTTTAATTTTATTGGGGTTTCTTCATTTCTGTTTATTTTGACTTGCAAATGTAGGTCAGCGATGAGGTTGCTTCTTATGAAAACGAAAAAAAAATAAAATAAAATTTAATGTGCAATTAGGTAAAGTTACTGCTTTTGCACTTTTTTAAATAACACAAATCGGTTTTATTTTTGCAAAAGGAACATATTTTTGTTACACAAGTGAGGTTGCATTATTTTTGCCCTAATAATCTATGAAGACAGCGTCACAAAATAGTTGCTATGGGCGTATTTTTCTAATATGCCTATTTAGTTTGCCTGAGCACAATTCCACCGAATTAGGTTTCTTTAAACAAAGTTCCTGCCCCAGCACAAAAAACTATACAGTGCGGTCTGGATCCGGATCTTATACACCCTATCAATTACAATGTTAAAAAAAAAAGTTATTTTAGAGCAGTACTTACAAACAAAGATTATCTCATAAATTTGTAGTAATAAAGTAAGCGCAACAATTGGAAAGTGTTTCATTAGGTAATTAGTTCACAAAAATCTAAAGCCCAATTTCCATGTGATCTTATCTTATCTTATCAAATATCAGGGAGGACATCACATGCTATTAAGATAGCAAATGTATGCTATTCACTCTCGCATTCTCCAAGCGCATTAGGTTCTGTTCGCATGCTTTTTCTTTCTTACAAAAATTTGATTTGATATCCCTTATATGGGATAAGATAAGATCACATGGAAATTGGGCTTAAGTCAGTTCAAAATTATCGCTTAGTAGTTAAAATTTTTTTTTTTTTCAATTTTCAATGTAGTATTCTTATTGCAGGGAATTAAATTTATACGTATGGTTGTTTGGAACCGAACTAACATATATAGCCAGCTGAAACTTGGCATTCTAATTGCTAAAAGTGCATATACTACAAAATTTTTGAGTAGAAAAAATTACGAGAAAATAAAATATTGATTTTTAAGCCTTTTTCAACGTATTCTATATTTTTTCGACTTTTTCAACATCATTCAAATTTTTCGAGTTTTCCAACCTCTTACAACTATTTTAAAACTTTTCATAGGAGTATTATCGACTTTATCAGCCTTTTTCACCTGTTTTAATCTCTCTCAACTTTTTTCAACATTTTTCAACTCTTTCAGTTTTTTCACCTGTTTAAAAATTTTTCAAAATTTAAATTTTTTTTTTCAACATTTTTCGACTTGTTTAACCTCTTTTGACGTTATTCAACATTTTCCATATTTTATCAACCTCTTTCAACTTTTTAAATATCTTCCATATTTTTTGACATATTTAACCTCATTTAACTTTTTTCAACATATTGCATACTTTATCGGATTTTTCAACCTCAAATCGAAAAATTTAACTATGGTCGGTTTCCTGATACTGTTACCTGCTACTAAGTAACTATAAAATCGTTAAGACATATCAACTTTATGGCGTCATAACTAAATCGGATTAGATTATAAAAAAATTGTTTTTATTAAAGAGGTTGCAACAGGTGAAAAAGGCTGTCGAAAAAAATTTAAATCGGTTGAAAAAGTTTAAAAAGATATGGAACATTATGAAGAAAGTTGAATGAGGTTAAAATAGTTTAAAATCGCTAATGAAGAATGCTGAAATGGTCGAAAGTCGAAAAAATATGGAGAGTAATGAATGAAAAAAGTTGAATGAGATTGAATAAGTGGGATGTATATGAATAATATTGAATACCCGGAAAAAGTTAAAAAACGTTGAAAAAAGTTAAAAGAAGTTGAAAAGAATGTTGAAACACTTAAAAAGGCTAAAAAGTCGATAAAGTATGGCATAAAATAAAAAAAATTAAATATAAAAATGTTGAAAATGTCAGCTAGTTATGTTTATTTTCAAATTGGGAAGTGAATTTTGTACAGGAATACTTAATTCGGTCTCAATATGTTTCTCTTTTCGGTCAACTGAACGACATACTGGCAGCATTGCGACAAGACAATCACGAACTAACCAAAAAGTCATATTAGAAAAGTGCGCAAATGAGGTATATTTTTATAACGCTATTTTTCGGATTATAATGCGGTCATCTCGCATGTTTCTCAAAATTTTATAACCTTTGAATGCGATTTAAGAGAAAGGTCGGCATGTTATGAAACCCAATGTTAGATCCAAGAACATTTTACTTCATGTGCTGAAATCCAATGTTAGATCTAAGAACATTTTACTTCATGTTCTGAAACCCAATGTTAGATACATATAAATTTTACATATAGATTTTGATACGATTTTGATACAATTTTGATCATCGTATTATTATAGCGATTATATGGGAAAGATTAAGTTCTGACTGCGGCATCGATCGCGAAATAGTTTTGCTATTGAACTTTATATTAGACATGGCGTTTATTACAGGCCATAGTGTAAAATGTTTATTCCGGTTAGTTTGCGTTTTTTGAGTTTTTTCTGTATTTTTTAGAATAATTAATGTGAATTTATTAAAGCTTTATTTTTGCCCGTGTCTTTCTTCGTGGAGTAAATAATTACTCAAAAGTACTAAGAATATTCAACATTTTATTTGTCTCGCGAGCAAAACCGCAGGAAAAACTAAAACGTGTCACTCATTTCATGACAAGAACAAAATCGGCACGTCTTCGACTTGCGTGATATATTATATGTATATTGATTTCCTGGATCAAAGGACAACCCATAGGGCAATCTTTTTTTAGGTTGGAAAAGTAGTGCCTCATTTCCGTAATTTAAAAAGTTCAAAGCTCCGTTATTTTTTAGCCGATTGTCATGCATATAGGATTGTTTTAGAGGTAATTGTAAGCACTTTAAAAAAAATCTCTTTGTAATTGTTAAAAAAAAAATATATAAATAAAACCGATTAAAATGTGAACTTTAGGCCACTCCTTGCTGAGAGGGCGAACTTAAGAAACTGCATTTGGCAAATTTCAAGTGATCCAGCTACATACTTTTGTAAAAAGTGCTTCCACTATGCGATAACTTGGCAAAGCAGCAGCGCTGGTGGAAGAAAGATCAATTCACACGAGCGTCACATGTTCTTACAACAATAATTTTTAATTTTTTTACGAAATTCACTTTGCTTATCTTTTTGGAAACAATGAAAAAATACATATGGATTGAATTTATCATTCCTTATGGAACTATTTAAGTGATTTGCAAGATTTAAGATACAAGATTTTTCTGTTTAATACGAAACTCTTACATTGACCTTGATATAAAGGTGGTCCGAATAAAGTCAAAAATTGATACAGACAGAAGATTGCTCCAAGAAATGTTAGATGACCATAATTTTTTATCGTTAAGAAATTTATTTTCATCGAGTACATATAATTATAGTAAAAATATTTTTAAGCTTTAAATGATAATAAAATTAAAACAAAAGTTTGTACAGAGCAATAAAAAAAAATGTGCAAAATTTAAGTAAATTGTGTAGTATGTTAGTACAGGAAGTACCTTGAAATGCCTCAAAAACTTTATATAACATAATTTGCACAAACATACAAAGCAAAACAAAAAAAGAAATAATATTGACATCATAATGATAGCGATAACCTCACAAATCCCTTACTAGTTGCTAAAAGAAACAAGCTATTTAAAATAAAACAAAAATCTAGTTTTGTTTTTACTAAACGTTACAATTTGCTAGATTCTTTTGCTGCCGCTTTGGCATCCTTAGCCTGCTTCGCTCTTGCCGCTGGTCCAAAACGTTGAATGAAGTCCGTAATGGGCGCAATAAGTGACTCCGGGTTATTCATATGCAAATGATGTGAGCCATCACTTTCGAAATACTCAAAATTCGGTTTTGGCCGCAACACTTCGAGTACCTCATCATAGTATTTCTTATCTTCAAAGTAGGATGATTGGCGGGCCTTTATAAACAAATACGGACACGTTATACGTTTTGCCATCTCTACGCAAAGCTCTTGTGAGCCTACAGCATAATTATAAAATTTTAAACGACGATCACGGCAAAAGAAATACTTGTCTGGATATTTTTCCGACTTTTGTATATTACGTGCTAACATATGCTTGCAGAGATCTTTGCTAAGCGAATGGAATGTACCGATATAGATGCGTTCAATCAGCTCATCGTACGAATAGCTGGGTGGCTCATCAGTACTGCGGTTACGTTCGTCTTCACGTAAAAATTCATCCATTCTCGTTTCCATTGTGCGTATTACGCTTGGAAACGGTCGCTGATGTGGTTTGAGTGCATCGATTCCAATGACCATATCTACTTTTTCAGGAAAAACTGCTGCAAAAACAAAAGCGATGATTGAAGACATTGAATGACCGACTAGTGAAACTTTTTCCCATTTGTACTGTTTCATTATAACACGTATTACATATAAATTATCGATGGTATTGTAATAACAGCCATCTGGTAAACGTGACGACAGCCCGTGGCCGGGCAGGTCGACGGAGAGAAAAGCAATATCGGGTGGCAATAATGGCACAAGCAGGTCATAGGTACCTGCATTGTCTTGCCAACCATGTAGTCCAAGTATAGGTTGTACATTTTGTGGTCCAAACCACTTGCCAGAGAGATGTCCCCACGGCACAGGTATTGTTATTTCAGCAAACTGGAAATGAAAAAAAGGAACTAGATTTATGTACGTTAAAATGTTTAAGCAGCGTGTGATTGATAAATTTCTTTATACTTCTTTTTTAGGGCTTCTGAAAAATACGGCATTTTACTCACTGACAATAGCACCAAATCTTTCAATGTATGAATACAGAAAAAATTATAACGCAATTTAAATATGCTAATAAATCATAATGCAAAACCGTTTAAGACTGTACACTTTTAGAAATTTTGTAAGTTTGGAGATTGGAAAGATTTAGATTGTAATTAGTCAGTTTTTTTTTTAAATTTTATATTATAAATATTTCCAAATACAAGATTTAAGAACTGATTTTTTTAACAAAAAAAAAAAAAAAAAGACCAATGAAAAGGTTAATTGTATGTAGTAATTATATCAAAACATCTTTTGAATCAAAATTATATCTTCCCGTACATTGTGAACTTATTCTATTAGCAAATTTTTTTTGTAGATGTTTGGTAGACAGTTTCAGTAGAATCATAACTCTTATCTTGAGAGAAATGAGTTAAAATTTGATTTGACTCACTTTCTTCGACTATTTTAGTTGACACCGAGCTAACTCAATGGGGATAATTTTAAGGCTTGTGAGGTAGAAACTATTTTTCAATAACATTCTTGGTTTTTAATTTAATCACTTTCTTCATTTTTTCTTACGCTTTTTCGATCGTCCTATGTTGAAAATACGACTGAATAGAATATTTTGTGTGGCCTACGCTAGTGAATGTATTTATTAAGTACAAAGTTGGACTAGTTAGTTACAAATTTAAAGCCACAAGGTCAATATGGCCAATGTCATAAAAAGTTCCTTGAAAGATTGTACTGCAACTATGGTAAGTGCAAACCGTAAATATATTTATCTGGTTTAAAAATATTTTAAGTAGATTAATGAAAGAAGCGTTTGTTAAAAACAAAGCTAAAACTAAAAATTTTGAGAACTTAAAAAAAAGATACTGGAAGTACACTAAGCGATTGTACAATTTCTATTATAATTGCATTCCAGCAACGAATAGATATTTGTATTGTAAATTCTTTACAATTTTATGGCAATTAAAGTTTCATTAACATGATTTGCGTGATATTTAGATGTTGGACTTTAAACCGAGAGCAGCGATATCTTAAGTACTAGTCTAATAAGTATTCAACGTGTTTCTCACCTCTTTAGTTGGTGGCTCTCCAGTTAAGTCACCGGCATGTCGGTATCTGCGAGATAAATCAATCTTGGCTCCACTGCTCCGTGAGTTATTTTCCATGGTGCCCACTGAAATGTACAGGAAAAATAAAATTTAACAAATGAAATTAGATTCATAAGTGCAAACCTAAAAACCTCAAAACTGCTAATAGAACTTATCGCCAAAGATTAAAATAAAATAAAGATTAGTTAAGTGAAACACAAAAAACAAATTGTTGATAAACACAGCGAGACGAGAAAAAATAAAAACGTGATTTCTATGCGGACTTTAAACATGATCGCCTGAAACTACGGATTATCTGGGTGAAGCATGATATGAGCTTTCCATTACTCTTATTACCTACATGTTATTTTATTGGCTGGTATCGAAATCGCAGACATGTCTTTACTTTTTCAAAGTTTAAAGTTCGTACAAATTAGACACAACGTGCAGTTGCTACAATACTGATTTATGGGGACGAGCACAAAATTAGCAACCGGACGTACTTACAACTGATTTGTTAGAACTTTTATCGGGTTTTAAGTTATATTTGCAAGTACATATAGATAACAATAGTTTGTTAAAATAATTCTAATTATAAGTGCACCTTTTTATATTACGGATGATTTCATCACGCTTGATTGACATTTGCAACAACAAAGAGAGCGTGAAAGAAAATGTGAAGTTCTTTAAGAGTTGCAATTAACCAAATATGTATCTGTATTTTAGTAGTAGGGAAGTGGAGATTTAACTATGGAGCATGATTTAGGCATAGCCCACACGAGCTTTTCAGCATGCTACAAAATTATATACAATGGGCCACAAGGTCAACACTCGTTGAATAACACTCGTGTGATCATACCTTAATTAACATGATTACAGCCATATTACAATTATCATGGTAGCAGTGAAAATAGTTTCTTTGGAATTCTACCGCTTGATGTGTTTTTTGTTTGTCTATAGGGCGAAACACATAAAAAGCATGCATGCATCGATGCCTGCATCGTATGATTTTCAACACACATAGAAAGCATTGAAGTTTAAAAAAAAAATTATGTCAAAATACTTACCTGAAGCATTAGTAGATGCAGCAACTGCATCCCATGATTTTTCCCTTTTTATTTCATTTTTATAGCCCCAGTCTTTTATATTCGCATATTTCATTTATTAAAGTTTCTTCAAACATGGAACTTTTTTAAAAACTGAAACAAATAATTAAAATCAAAACATAATCAAATGTCAAAAAAATCTGTCAATACCTCGATGCCTACAAAAAGTTGAAAATTTACCAACTTCAGGCATGCTCATTGAAGCATGCATGCATGCACACCTTTTATGTGCGTTACTTCATAAGCACACGTGTATTTAAATGATATGTCAAATGCTTTGATGCATGCATGCTTTTTATGTGTTTCGCCCTTATGTGTAGGAGATTCAAATGTAAATTGACATTCCACATACATTTTCATTGTTTATTTATTTTATGCCTGTTGAAACATTAAAACCCAAAACCAATACTAAACTTTGTTTTAACAAGTAGATTCGCCTTATTGTCCACTGTTCGTACAAAAGAGTAGTAAAAATGACAGCACAACACTGCCATTTTCGCAACAAAAGTCTTATAAACATATGACTTTGACGTTTAAGAAATGTTTCTTTTGAAATTAAAGCAAAAAAAGTTGATTTCAGGCGGAACTTGTGATTTTCTATTGAAAAATTAAGAAAAATAAACAGAAATGAAATAAGTAATCAGAGATTGTTAAAAACAGCCGTAATTGTTATATCCGACTGCAATATTCAGCAAATGAAAAAAAAAAATCTAAAGGTGACGAAATCGCTTCCCAGAATTTATATTGCTGTCAAATAAAATTGTAGAATTGCATCAGTTGAATTGCACTAGAATAAATTCCAGCATTAGGTTAAATAACCCCAAAAGTGAGTAAATATTTTTGTTAAGAATTACCTATAAATTATTTGTTCGATGGTACATGTGCTAATATTTACAGAGATGTAAAATAATTCAGCCGTCCGTTTCAATAAAACTCCAGAGTTTTTAGCTATTTTGAAATTTAAAAAAATTACAGCAAAATAGTAACCCGTGTTTAGTGATGATTTCATCGTACTAAAAATAAATTTTACATATTAGTTTATCTCATTCGTACATAATAAATCGATTTCTCTAAGTTTGTCAGACTAACAAAAACATTTTGAAGTTTATTAAATAGTCATAAAGTCAGGAATGCTACTTTCAGACCAATCTCATTGGCATCAGTACAATTGTGCCTTGAAGAGCATCCACAATGTAATGATTTTTCGTCATTCGGAGATCTTTCAGCACATTTCCAATGTAACTATTTTTCTGATAAATTTTTTTCTCGGAAATTTGTAACACGTAGTGGAAAAATTGATATTTTCCTTGATGTTATGCTTCGTCTCAAATTTTTGAGGCTCCCCTAGTCGTCTTACTTAATGTGAAAACGGCCGCAAATGGACCAAACATGGATTAAAAAAATGTCGTGTATGTCATTCACCCAATCGTTTTTGATTCTCTATGAAAAAAAAAAAAATAGATTCAAAATGCTATTCAGTCACACCGACAATCTACAAATTTGATTTGATTCATTCAATATCACTCAGCTTAATAAAAAAGTAAAAATTTTGCAGATCATTGGCTTAAACTTGGCCCTACTTTCATTTAAGTGTCCATATCTAAAACTCTCGACGGGATAGAGTTCAGATTTGTTTCAGCATATAAAATTTAAAGCAAGTGAAGAATTTTATTTGAGTGGCAAAATAAATTTTCTTATGCCTACTTTGAGGACAACATGGAAAATTTAATTTAGTCCTTTTTCCAATTTTCTATGATAGATCGTATTTTAACGTCCCATGCGCAACTCAACAATAATATCTAGTGCTATTAAAAATAACTTCTACGTGCTAAAAATGGTAGCCTAAAATGAATCAGTTCAGTTTATTACAGCTCTGCTTGTCTTATTTTTATCAGCAACATTATCTGATAAGAATGACTAGACATTTGTTAAATTGTTTTATTTAATGATAAAAATACGTGAATGAGCATAAAGTTTACTTTAGAATGTTTATGATAGTAAGGGAATTAGTTAACCAATTAGCCGGTACATAAGACAACTGAAAGTTTTGGACCGTCAAACCTTTTTACTTAAGATTACTATATTTCATATATAAAAACTATTGCAAGCGTATAGATCTTATGTAGATTTTCCCTCACTTTAGTAATTTTGTGTAAGATATCTCCACTACATCATTTTTATCAGGCCAGGCTAACTCAAGAGTAGTAAAATAGTTTTTAAATATCAGATCCAGCCAAACACGTTTCACTACCCTGCATAAAAATTCCTATTCATTCCAATTGAAAACCATTGAATTGTAGTGAATCGTAATCATGCAATTTTAATACAATAATTTGAAACAATTCATTCCAATTAACTAAAAAAAATTTAATATGGACAATAAATTTTCCATTTCAATTTTGTTTAGAAGAATTTTAACTTTTCACGAAATGTTTAAATTGCAAACCTTATTTATTTAATTTAAGGCTAACTTTTTAAATATCTTAATTACAATACTTAAAATTTCTTTATAATTCCAAGGTAAAATGTCTTCTTCAATGCGCCTGTCATCCCGAAGTTTACTTCAGTTACTTGAAAGCACAAAACAAAAATTAAAATACTCAACAGCGTCACCGTTGAAGCCTGGTACTTTTATTTCTAGAAATGTAAGCAAATTTATAACAATCGGATTTTATTTGTGTTTAATTAAATTTGTATTCCTTAGTTTGAAGAAATCACTATACAAGTTCCATGGGGACACCTCGCAGGCAAATGGTACGGGCCGAAACATGTGCGTCCGCTCTTAGGGTTACACGGTTGGCAAGATAATGCTGGCACTTTTGATACGCTAGCACCATTGCTACCATCTGATATGGCTTTCTTGTGCTTAGATATGCCAGGACATGGCCTTTCCTCTTGGTTACCAGAGGGAATAGCTTATCACTCAATAGATTATGTAGCGCTTTTATTGCGCATAATGGAAGATTTCAATTGGGATAAAATTTCGCTAATTGCTCATTCAATGAGTTCCATAAACTCATTTGTTTTCACCGCTTTATTTCCCGAAAAAGTTGATATGTTAATAGGGCTGGATGTTTTGAAACCATTGACGCGTAGCCCTGAGAAGATTGTTGAGAACTATAGAGAACGTTTGTTGGGCTTGACAAAAGTAGAGCGTCGTATGCGTGACAAATCTGAGCCACCTTGTTATGAATGGGATCAATTAGTTGATCGTTTGCATTTGGGTACAGAAAAATCTGTAGATAAAGAATGTTGCAAATATTTGCTGCAACGCAATATTAAATCATCAACACATGAGCCACATAAGTATTACTTCACACGTGATAGTCGACTCAAAACTTCATTATTTTACGCTTTCTCTCGTGAATTACCTTTAGAAATGGCGAAACGTATCAAATGTCCACATTTATTTATTAAAGCTACTGAGGCGCCTTTCTATGAACGTAAGGAATATTATGACGAAGCGTTAGAGTTGCTAAAAACGACAAATCCACTTTTTGAGTATCATGAGGTAAGTGGTACGCATCATGTGCACTTGAACGAGCCAGAAAAAATAAGCAGCATTATTAATCCGTTTTTAAATCAATGGTCGAAAAGAGGATCAGGATCAAAAAATTGAGATCTAAAACTTAAAATGTTAATTATTGATAATGTACAAACAAAGTGATAGTGTTTAAAAAATGTTCGAATTGAAAGTATGTATGTATGTAGATGAATTTAATAAATTGATTGTTATTTCTTAAATTTGTAGAGCTGGAGTTAATGAAAGAAATCTTAGTACATCATTTCAAAACTTACTAGATCATGAAATTTTAATTCATTGGTTTTGTTTTTTATAATTCAATGAAAATTTTATTTTCATTATTTCATTCATATTACATAAACATATGTTAATGATCAAAAAATCAATTGAAAGATTTATTTAAACTTAAGACTTATTCCGTCATTGCATCAGCATTTTTATCATCTTCACATCGAATCAGGCATTCTTCATAAGTCCACTTAGGAAAGACACGTTTAAACAAATACATAAAGACTGTATCCTGAGAACGTAGCATGCCATCAAAGTAACATTTCATGTGCCCATGCGTGCCCAAAGATTCTTTAATGTGACCTATACGACCGCATTTAGTGCGTAGCCTCACTGGCTTAAAATAGTCAACATCTTCTTTGTTAAAGAACATGTAACGTATTGTTGCCGATTTACGATTAATACGCATTGGATGACCACTGAGGACAACACGTTTAAGAATAATCCGATTGGGATTGCACGACAATACACAACCCCGCGCTACCAAAGCAAGTGTCGAATCTGGATTTTCTTTAAAAGCGAGCACAGGAACGGTTGGAAACTGAACAGGTGCATAAAATGTGGCACACACAGTGGTGTCTGGTCTAAAGTAACGCTCAAACTATAAATAAATAACAATGTTTAGCATGCGAGAACACGAATTTAGCAATACTAACCTTGTGCTTGTCACCATTGGTGTGCTCACTGAAAATTGGATTAACCACAAAACGACGATAGCCACATTGCAAAATAAGTTTTTCCTTTGATTTAATTGGTACCTCAGAATCGGGAATGCGTTTAAGCACAACATTCATAACTGACATTTGATGCTCATGAGGCAGCAGACCGTAAACAATGATATTGTCGGTTTGCTGAGCAGATTTAAAAGCCTTCCAACTACTACTAGGTACATTAACTATATGTATCGTAATGTACCAACCGGGCTGTTGGAAAATAAATTAAAAATTTAACTATGGTTTTTGAATGTTTTTGTCGGCATGACTTACTAAGGCGCCATCGACATCCTTTGCTTCGGCAATAATGCGTCGCCTTGTACGATCAAAGTTTCGAAATTGGTAAATTCGTGCATAATCGCTTGGAAGATTTTCTTTGGGATCCCATGGTGAGGTTCTGCAAATTTTTAAGAAAAATAAATTTAAATTTAGTAATATATGCAGAGTGAATGCATTATCATATGTGAGATATTCATTCAAACAACTCTTTGAAGCACAGTTTAAGTTATTAATTAAATATACATAAGTTGAGAAATTTCACACACCTAAATGATTCAAGTCCTCGAAACTTTTGAAAACGATCATGCGCTGTTACATCCAATGGCGTATCAATTTCATCTGGCCATAATTGATCAGAACGTGCTTCCTTGATTTTATTCAATGTTTCACGTTCTTCATGGTAGTCCATTTGTAGATCATATTTCTCATCATTAACTTCCGCATCCGAAACAGATGCAGTTTCCACATATTCTTCTGTTTCAGACTCCAATTTCTCAAATTCACCGTCAAATGATTTATTTTCACAGGACATAAAATCATCCTCATCGTTGTTGTCATCGTCGTCATCATCTTCCTCACTCATGTCTTCATCTTCAGCATCTTCATCTTGGCCATCGTTCTCTATAACAGTTTCGACATCAGGAATCCAAGCAGCCTGATATTCACTATAACCTTTGGGTATACGTTTAATTAATTTTGTACGTTTTGTCTCTTTTTGTGATTCTGCAATTTCCTCTTCTGTAGGCCATGTTTGTTCAGCATCCATAACATCAGGAATATTTTCATTTTGTAATGTGGTTTGCTTTAGTGGGTCAGCTTTGGCAACAACTCTTACTTCATCATTTGGAACATTTTTACTTTTGTCCAGTTTATATGGATCACCGGGTGCATCAATTTGTTGCATTTGAAAATCACCCAAACCTGGTATGTGTACTAGTCCATTGACATCAAGTGGATTTCCACGTAAAAATCCAGTTACCTTTAATGTGCCTACAACTTCAGCTGAATCTGCATTTGGTACGAACTCTACTTTATCGCCGAACATATGTGGACGATTTGCTTTATGGTGTAGCACATTCTTCTTTTGACCACCAATGCGACGCAAAACGTTAAGTCCTAAATGAAATTGATAATACTTTACTAATATGTTTTAGAAAATACTAAATGCATTTTGGTCGTTTCTTGAGAATCAATATGTATAAATATAGGCCTGTTAGCTTCCTATACAACCAACAAATTTGAACTAAACATTTGAGTTAACTTGATATAGGAAACTCAGATGATGTTTACAACTACATTAAAGCGTAAAATTTATTTCATTTCTACATTAATTAGAATGTCTCAACTTACCTTCTGCATTTGTGTCCAACTGCATGACTTTCTCATTGGGTAAATATTTGGAAATAAATTTTTGAGCAGCAGCTTTTGAGTTGGCACGTCGCTTTGGATTTATCGATTCCAAGTCCATGAGTGCAGCAATCGGTGAAGGAATACCCTGCGCTGAGATCATATTAAAGATACGTTGACCCCATTTGTCGAAAACTTCATCCTCGCCCATAGCCGCCGACGTAAGCAAAAGAGTAGTGTCGCATACTTTCAAATAGTCCAGAACAGTTACCTCATTACCACGTCCGATAGGTGGTATTATAAAGGCAAAACGTTGCTTAAAGCGTGGTATATTTACATACGTCACACCAGCTCCTGAACGTTCAATAACAGCGTCAGGATCACAACTTTCTAAAATTGTCAGTGCCGATTTAGGATCGATTTGCAAATGCATTGGCAACAGGCAAATGAGAAATGGTGCGGTATTTTGACCACCAAGCTGCCGTTTTATTGCGATTGCTTCTTCACGTTTATTTTTGCGTTGCTATAAGCAGCAAATTGGTTAATTTAATTTTTTAAAAAGGAAACTGCCACTTACTTGATTCAGCTGATTACGTCGTTGTTCCTTGCGTTGTATTTGCTTATGTTTGTGTGACACCGCTTTCAAAGAAACTTTTCCTGTTTGGTGTAAAAAAATATATAGTATGTACTGTGGTCTATGGTCGTCATTCTACATACCTTTTAGTAGATTGTCGATAGCTCCCTTGGATCGATGCCGCCCAGTTTTATGCGCTTTATTTGTTTGTTTCAATGGCCCCGGCCGATGAAAAGCGTTGTCAGCCATTTTAACAAATTGTTGGTGATTGTAACTTAATATAAAATTTATTATTCTCCTTAGAATTTAACAATTACATTAAGCACATGTGTTTTGCTTTGGAATGCACACATGAAAAGAATCACTTTGACAGTTAGATTGTCATTTTTGACATGTAAACAAATTAGACAAGTAGTGTTGCCATTCCTTGCTCAAAACAAAATTGCTCAAGCTCATTATTTTGTCAGCACACTGCAGTTAGTCCCACTTAAGATAATGCCTAATTTCCATGTGATCTTTCTTGAACTTATCTTATCAAATATCAGGGAGGACATCACATGCTATAAAGATGCTATTCACTCTCGCATTCTCCAAGCGCATTAGGTTCTGTTCGCATGATTTTCCTTTGTTACAAAAATTTGATTTGATATTCCTGATATGGGATCAAGAAAGATAGCATGGAAATTAGGCTTAACGCACTTATCTAGTTAGTAATTACTTGGATTTTTTTTCTTGCAAACGATAAAATTAAGCACAAAAGCTCAAAAAGAAACGGAATGCCAACAGTGAGAAAAGCATATAAGATATTTATAAAGTTGCCCATACGATGATATGCGTGCCCTACCTGCTTTTGTTACACTCTATTTGACAAAAAGCTCAACGACGTCAACAGGCCTTCTGGCAATTATTCGCTAGTCTGAAAGGACACTAAAGGATTACGTAGACATTCAACTTCATAGTTTTGCGATGGAGTGTGACTTGTTTACTTTGAATGTAAGCTGTTAACATTATTTTTGCGCGTTCTATTTAGAGGCCACAGTAGTACTCAGTCACAAAACTATTTGGTCACGCGTTGCGCAGACTTTGTTAGGCCAGGTCACATGAACCTACATGTTGGACGTCATGGCTTGACAATATATATGTTTGATCATGATTCGAACGTTGAAAACAACCGCTTGACCAACATGTTGAATGGTTTCAAGTTTTTTTCATTTTCCTGCTGGCTTGAACAGTCATTACAACTGGTTATCAAACATAATCCGAATTTTGTATTTCAAATATGAATTCGAGCTCATTGAACAAAAATTCATCACAATTCCAAGAAGGTTATATGTAGATAGCCGCTTAAAGTTTTTGGAAATGCTGTTGAATTTGATGAGGTCATTGGTCGATACATAAACGATAAATAAACGATAATATTATCCTTCGAAAAGAGGTTTTTCAGTTGAGAGGTCAAAGGTCCTTGAACTACGTAGCAATAATGTATCGACCTGTTTCTTTGCAATTTTAACCGAATTCCAAGGAAGAGGGAAATTTTTATGTACTTTAAAAAAAAATTTTTTTTTTGTGGCTATTGAAAAAAAACTGATTCTAAACTAAATATTCAATATGTAAATGAAATGCTAATAAACAAAAAGAAAACAGTTTCTTTTAATAAATTTATTTAATTTATATCATTTTATACCAATATTGTCTCTATATAATATATCAACTATTTCTATGGCTACAAGACAAAACAGCATAAGTCGAGGTAAAACAACATATGTAAGTCTTATGTATAAGCATATGACTAATGCTATTTTGCCTTGTGATCACATATTTCATTTATTTATAATTTCATTTATTTGTAGTACAACAAATTCATATATTTATGTATATCCATTTATATATTGGCATAAAGCATAAATTAAGTATGATATTATCACATCTTAATTAATGTATTTATTTTGAACTACTCTTCATTAAAGTTTCTTTCAACCATATCTGCCTTCCATTTATTACACTTGTTACAAAGAACAATTTTATAGCATATAAAATCTGTACATAATGTTCTGCATACTCGTATATATGCATATAATAGTATGATGTTTTTTTTTGCATTTTATAGATTTTTTCCCAAATTAAAACAATTAATAGAATTAGTTTTTTTTTTGTTTAAAATTATGATTGTTTAATTACACAGTAGCTACAGTATGTATACAAAGAGCGTAATCTACCTAAATGTCCTTTAACTTTTACTAAAGATTTTTTCCATCTTATGTGAGGAACTAACTAGAACCAGATTACTACTGATGAGATGACTTATCTTTTAACTAGCAGTGTTCTTACTGGATAACGATGTCGTCAATAGCCAAAAGAAAATTTAAATATTCTTATTTTGTCAATGAAATGGGAAGAATGAGAAGAAAATTAGGAGAACTCAGTTTATTTGCAACCAAACGGAGCTGAATTTTTATAAAATTGAAAAATAGGTAATTTCAAAGTAGTAAGGTCGAAAACGGACTTTGAACATCATTGGGGACGTCCTTAGAAAACATTCTTTTAGCATTAATAGATGAGGAAAGATAGGTCGTAAATGGACTTAGGATATCATTAAGTATCATATGGGGCATCTCTGGGTATTAATCGGCCAGCTTAAATTTTTTTTGCACCAAGAGATTAAGAAAGGTGGCAAATGGATTTTGTATATCATATAAGGTTTTTTATTTCAAATTTTAAATGATACTACGAAACGCCTTTAGTAATGGCCAAAAATAGTTATCGACATTTTTTCATCGATTAAGCTTAAAAAAAGGTTTTCTGAAATATAGAGTTTGTGCATTCATAGCTGCAAAAAGAAGAAAATTGGGCCAAAACAACTTACATTTAGAACATGGTTTGATTGAATATAGGAAATGCATAATTGATGTAAAGCAATCAAATATTTATTCGAGCCATTGTTGCCAGGTTGAAAAAAAAGCAATTCCAGGCATTCCCAAAATAAAATCATTTTTCTCCGGTAAAAAATAATTTTTTTTTTGTGGGATAAGTTGATTTTTTTTTGCTCATTAAAAAAAAGTACATGTAACAAAAAACATCAAAATTCCTAGCATTTTCGAAAATTTCTCAATTTCTAACGGGCCAGTCATTTTTAGTTGATAAAATAATTTCATATCAGTTTATATCGATTGAAAATCATACCCTGCTTTCTTATATTTCATGATCGAATAAATGTCGAACTACCCATTTGATATTGATATATAAACCTATCACAACGATTACATAATATACATATGCTAGATAATACCTTCTGTATACATACCATACATTAATTTTTAACAGTTTCGTAGTATTTCAACATTTATATAGTATGTATATAGTAATTGTTATGAAAATTCTTTATAAGCCTAACTAAATAAATGCAAAAAACATAGCGTTTGAAATTTTTTAAATAGAAATTATTTGAAGTTGACATTTTAGAAACTTAACATTTATTCATTCATTAATATTGGCAAAAACTGTCAATAATTCAACTTTACAACTGTCTGGAAAATGTTTATTTGTCGGCAATATTAGATTTCATTCCCAGAAAAGTGTATTTGATTTAAAATTGGGGAACGGGTCTGATCTATGCGGCAAATTAATACCCTACAGTCGTTTATCAGTTGCAAAGATTTATGTATTTCTATTAGACAGTCTTTGTTATTAGTACATATTTTATTTTACAATTTTTGGATTATTCGTTTTATTATTGACACAAATTTCTTTTCTTAAATTTTTGGGTTTCTCTTACATTTGTTGTTGATTAAATTATTGTATATGACAGCATTTTTGTCTCTTATTTATTAACAAAAAATAAAAAAAAAAACAAAATATCTTTAATGCTTTTTAAATTGTCATTTTTAAAATCTTAACACATACATACGAATGTATGTGTTTATTAAATTGGTATATTTAATATTTGTTTGAGCATATAACTTTTCTAAATACATATAGATTTTCAATAGATACATGCAGTTCTTTATTTACATATCGTCGTTTAACAATTTAAGCTCATAGAGTAGACTTATGCTCACAAGTTAAAACAACATAAAGGTCTTATGCATAAGTATGTGACTTATATTGTTTTGCCTTGTGCGAACAGGTGCTCCACATCCGAGACTATAAGCGTAGCAGACTTTGAAATTTCAATAAAAGTTTTCATTTCATTTGTAGTCTCCGACTGCGTAAGATTAACTTGCAAACGAATGAAATACTGCTATGGAGTATCAAAGTTGGTTTAAAATATGCCTGTAGCTTCATATTTTGTAGGTATGAAAGCGCCTTACTTTGATCTTTCCTGTGAGAAAATTTCTTTCAAACAATTCTCAAAATATCTTTGATTATTATGTTTTACTTAGAAACTTGCTAGAATTGGCTTTCTAATAATAAAACATTTTAGACTCTCGTAATAATTGCTATTTCTAAGGGATATTAATAGATTAATATGCTTTGAGAAAGGGGCTTTTAGTTTGAAGAGTAAAGAAGTGGATTATACAACCACGCACGCATTAAATCATTTTCGATACCAATTTCAAAGCTCAATCCATCTAATTTGTAATATCTCAAAAACCAAAAGTAAGTTAAGATGCTGCTGTAATGTTCCATAAAAATTGTCATATTAATTCCCGTCGTAAGACTCCGTTTAGCAGAAATAACGAATTTCTAGGCAAATAAGAGCTAGTGGTCTTGAGAAAGTTAGTGACAAAATTGTAAATTTGTTTAAATTGATATAGCTAATATAGGCGCAGAAATGGGCTCGCAAAGTAATCTTAATTGTGAATAAGTTCACAGTAGGCAAGAGCAAGAACAGGAGAAAGAAGCGGTTCCAGAGATCTTCTTTAGGAAGAAGCAGTCTTCACAACTCCTTTCAAAAGCACTTTCTTTTATAGATAAAACAAGCCGCTAAAGGGGCCATCTTAAGCAGGTCTGATAGAAATACTCTTCAATCAGGTCTTCTAAGACCGCTTGGCTCACAGTAGTATATGAAAAAAAGTCATTCACGTGTCACTTCCACGAAGAGCCCTTCTGAGCTGCATTACAGGAGTAACCCTTCTTACACTACTTCATATTGGCAAGCTTTTCCAACTCTTTTCAAACGTACTTTCTTTTTTACATGAAATGAAAATCGATATGTGGATATATCGACACATTCAAAAATTGGTATTGATGGACACATTTTTCAATGTCTTACAACCCGTTCTCGTTAAATAATAAGTAGATACCCATTAAATTTTGGTTGCCAAGCGAACTTTAAATATCACAAAATTCAAATAAACTACTTGCGAACTGTAAAATTAAATGAATCAAAAAAACAAAAATTGAGAGTATATCTAATGACTACAAGGCATAATGGCAAGTGCATGTAAAGAAGGCTTTATATAAGCGCTACCTTACGCAGCAATGCTGGTATATATACTAACGCTGCTCCAGCAGTGCTAGCAGGTTTTCTCCAAGACAGTTCTTGCTCAATTGCCTACTGAATTATTTCATACAACTTTTGATAGTCCATGCACATACGAGCAAATTAACTTATCTGATATAACCAGTGCTGCCCAGAGAGCGAGCAGGGACTCAAATAGCGTAAAAATGAGAACGAGCAGGCGCTTAAAGAGCGTAAAAAAGCATGCACGTACACAGAATTAATAAACAAGTCTTCCACACATGCTTATCGAAGGAGCGTTTGCTTGTGGTAGTACGCACCACTGGATATAACATACATAGCATGTGAGGGCTATGAAATTGATGACCCTAAGTGTATTGGTTTATTCGGGATCTTTTAAAAATTTTACTAATAAAACACCATTACATTTAGAAATTGATCACTACATCAATAATTTTTCATCCTTTCTCAAACTAATAGTAACAATTTAAAAAAGTCTTTCAGAGAAAATATACTTAAGTAAGGTCCTTTAGATATGTTGAAAATCACAGAGATTCCGGTAAAAAATACTGTCGTTGACAAACTTTATGAAAGGCGTGGTAAAATGGTGAATTTCATAGATAGAATACCAAGAACAAACAAATTTAAATATGAAACTTACGAAAATGTATAATCGATAAAGACTTAAAAATAATAGTTATAGGTGAATTTATTGTTGTGGTTTTTTTTCAGAGCTGTTTAGTAATATTGAAATTGAAATTATATTAGCATGTAGTTGGTTATGTAGTTAAATAAGCTCCAAGTTGTAGTAAAAATATGTTTACACATTATAGCTATTTGCGCATAAGAATTTAATGAACCCAGCAATAACACTGAAAAAAAAGTAGTTGATTGCGGTATGTTTTATAGAAATTGTAAAGTAGGAAAATTTTATGTAGATTAGAGCGATTCATTTTAGACCAACATTTTTCTTATTAGTTCTCACATCATGTGAAAAACTAAAAAGCTCGATGAGCCACCAGTAAATATTTATAGTATGAGCACCAGCATTTTTCTTACGTGTACCTGCAACTATTAAAACTGTTTGAAGCAAAAAAAAATTATATCACCCTTTGAACATTTTCTTAAACGAAATATCTCAAAAGCTATGGCGAACAGAATAAAAAACTTAACATTTTTCTTTCTTCCCATTTTTAAGATTTTATTTATTTTTAATAAATTTGTTTGAACATAAATTTTTTTGTTTTTAGAGCAAAAATGATGCTGTCTTTTTAGTTATTGCCCATAGTTTTGGAGATGTTTCATTTTAAAAATGTCATAAAAAATAAACAAAGCACATAGTTACTTAAGGAATGACTGATATATCTATACTATTTATATAAAATTGCTTACATGAAAATGGTTTGTAACGCCTTGGCGCAAAATAATCTGAACCGATTTTAATAATTTCTTTTTTAAAACAACACAATTATGCTAAAAAAGGTTAAAGCATACTTATTTTTTTATTTTTTAAAGTTAAATATTCTTTTTTAAGGATTAGGTTTTAGTGAACCCTCACACGAAAAATTCACAAATTCTCTATATAATTTGTATGGAAAATCATATGCGTCTGCTGAAATTTTAACTGTATTTTCATTTCAGCGTAAGCTACTAAATTTTAATGTAAGAACAGAAAAAAAAAAATTGTCCAAAATGAACCGCCCTTTCATTCATCTGTATAGTAGATATATAAATATTTTTGGTCATTTTAATTTTTTTGGTTTACAAATTTTTATATTGACACCTAACCGCACAAATGGTGTAAGTTCAAGATTTGAGCATTTCAGAAAACAAAAATTCAAAATTTAATCATACTGTGAATGATTATCTGTATCAATTAACAGGCAAAATCACCCACGTACTTAGCGCTGTTCTCACAAATTCTTAACTTACAACCTTTGTGTGGTGAGCCATTCATATTTACCTTTAATATTACTAATTTGTTTAAGCAAACCAGCTAATTGAGTATACAAATTCTATATAATTACAAACACTTAGTTCACTCTGCAATTACATTAGCATCATTAGCTTTGTTGCCAATTGCATTTTTAACAATTTCAATCATCAAATACATTACAAAATTTACTAGTTACTTTTCTATTCCATACGAAATTTATCAATTTATCAAGTTTTGCTCCTAAGAAATTATAGGTGGAGATGATGGTACACAACGCTTTTGCAGCCTTTGCTCCCTTCATTTACATGCTACACTGCGGACAGGTTTGCTTCACTTGCGTCTGTTCTCTTACAAAGTCCTGCACATTGAATTTTGCTTCGTCTATGGATTCGTTGCGGCGACATTTTAATTGCCTATATGGAAAAATAAAAGTTTTATGTGAAAAAAATTATTAATAAACATTTTTGAGTGTAGGCGTCGAAGGCACTTGAGTGTGCAAAATATGAGAGTCGGCGTTTTTATTTTCAATTTTTTGTAAAGGTTGCTAGGGTTCATAACTTAGGTAATCTCTTAATATACTGGCAGAGGGAGAGTAAAAATCATATATTTTTTTAAGGTTTTCCTCACTTACTTTAAAACTATGCATCAAAATCACAAGAAGAAAATGAGAAATTTTTCAAGGACATTATCTTCACCGATGAGCTCATTTGAAATTGGTGACTATGCCAATAAATAAAGCACTTGGGCTGAATAAAATCCTAGAGAATTGTTTGAAACCAAAAAAAGTGATGGTGTGGATTTTGGTGTAGTGGCGTAATTGGTCCATATTTTTTTCAAAAATCAAAATGGCAATGCAATAACTATGAATTTGAATATCGAGAGATGGTTAGAAACTTTTTGTGGAGTCAATTGGAAGATATTGATGTGCAGAATATGTGGAATTAACAAGAAGGTGCAACATGCCACACAGCAACGAAATCAGTCGATCATTTGAAAGAGAAGTTTAATAATCGAATGATTTCTTCAAGAACAGACGTGAATTGGCCACCAAGATCATGCGATTCAAAGCCATTTGATTTCTTCTGATGGGAGTTTCTTGAAGTATAAAGTTTATGCGGATAATCCGTTCAACACCACCAAGGCAACATCATCGAGCAAATATCACTAATTAAACCATCATTAAGCAAAAAAGCCACTAAAAACTTTGGTAAGAGTTTGACAGCCTGCCAGGTTAGCAGAGGAAGTCAATTGAATAATATTTTTTTTGTTACTAACCGGAATTAATGTTATTTAATTTCCAATAAAAATAAATATAGATTTCACACAATTTATGTCTTTTATTTAAAATTTAAAAAGATACTTCAAGTTTGAAAACTCTTTATTGGATTTGACCTAGTTATAATTTATAGTTCTTTTTGAGTAAATGAAAGAAATTCATTATCCAACCATTTGCATCGGCTAGCAGTAGGAACTGACAAAGTTAGACTGATAGCAACCTACGTTTCAGGAAAGTGTTTCATTCATAAAATGTCGACCCTATTATATTGCATACTCACCTCCTATGCTCAAGATATTTTTAAATGGAAAAAAGTGAATAATTCTTCCATTTACGTTATATTTTAACAATACAATTGAAAATTGTGTTTCTCAGTGTAATTTCATGCTCAAATTAAAATATTAATATTTGTGGTACATTCATAAAATATAAGCGAAATATTAATTACCTAGCAACAGCTAAAAATGCCAACTCCACATTAAGTCCTGTTTTTGCCGATGTCTCCATAAATGCGACATTATATTCACGTGCCAAACGATCGCCCTCTTCACGTTTAACCTGTCGGTCACTGCTACTGCAATCGGCTTTGTTGCCTTGGATATGAATTCAATTGTTGTTGTTGTTGCGGCCACAAGAATAAAAGTCACATGGCGTTGTTTTTATAAGGTAAAGAAATGAAGCAAAAGAAAAAAAAAAAAAATAAGTGAGTCAAAGTGATTATAAGCAGAGTGAGTGCCGCATGTAACGTATTAATTATACTCGTAATAATGTAATCATAAGATGCGTATTTTCTGTCATGTTTAGTATGGGCACTAAGCGAATTTCTTCATAAAATTCCATAATGAAAATTATCATTTTCATTAAATTTAATATTACATAATTTTTTGTCTTGGATACTGGGCTGTAGAGAACTTAATCTAAAATAAATATTTCTAATGAAATAAGACTAATATTTAAAAAAATCAAAAACAGAGTGTTACTTAAGTAATAAGGCTGCGATTATAGTGAGGCTGTTAGCTGTACTGTGTTGCAAGTAGCTATGAGTTGTGTGAGTGATGGTTCTGCCGCTTATAATAAAGCTTATGTCAGAGCATTTCAATGTAATTAGTTCTCGTTTTATCATCCATATAATATTAAAAAAAACATCTAAGCGAATCTACATATATATGTACTCAGGAATGTTGAAAACCGAAACACACACAAATACGCTTTGAAATTTTGATTTAATGATGACAGTTTGGAACAGCACTAAGCAATACAGCTTCACTAAATCCACTTTCATAGTAACACGTGTAAATGGTTTTGGCATTGTACACAGCACAGCACAGCACAGCACAGCACAGCACAGCACAGCACAGCACAGCACAGCACACCACAGCACATCGCAGCACAGCACACATTAAAGCTAACAGCCTTACTGTAATCGCAGTGTTAACTACAGCTCTACGATAGAAAAACATTAAAAAATTGTAGAGCTCTAAGTTCACAATTTAAGATGGGAAAGTTTTTAAGTTTAAGATAAACTTAACCTCCGGAGTTGACTTAAGCGTATAAAGGTTATTAGGGAAGTGTGTTGGAATGTTGAAGTTGAATATAACATACTCAAAGCATGTTGATAGTTTCAGGGGCTTCAAACAGCTGTTGGTGGCAGACTTAAAAGATCTGCTACTTATCACCCAGAAAAATCGATTTTTAATATTTTAGAAAAAAAAAAAAACTATCGGGACATGTCGGTGATACTATCTAATACACTCAGTATTATACTTAGCTTACTCAGTTTTTCAGTATTACACTGAATATCTTGTGTCTTTTGTCTCCTCAAGGAGCATAGAGCACGATTTGTAGCGAGTGCTTTCAGTCCACGTATTTTGTGTTCTAGCGATCGCTTTTACGCTGATTGAGCTTTGTTTTCTACTACTCTTAGGGTTCCATTCTAATGTGGTTTGCGGCCTAGCAAATCGACTATAAACAAAATATTTTCATTTAATATCCACAGTTTGCTTGGAGTTCCGAAAAACTCAATTCACTTATCACAAAAAATCGCAGATTACTGCGCAGTATGAAAATGGTTCAACTGAGCTATTCCGAAACCGAATATTGCCCAGCGATCTTGCTATGATGCCATTGTCTTGCGATGATTGAGCAAATTAATAGCAGCGCCTCAAATTCAAATTACAGCTACCAGGTTCAAGAGGAAAACGCAGAACTAATCTTGTCTCCGAAATTTGATGTTTATCAAAACTAGATAGCTTAGTTTAAAAACTCAAAAAAATTCGGCTATTATTGTAGACTTGTATATACTACAACAGGTTGTATAAAATATAATCCAGCCGAAAATTGCCATACAATGGTATTTCCACGCAAAGTCGTTATCGGCCAAACGAACTGAAAGCACTGGTGTAAAAAGCACAAAATCATTTGACCACGATCATTTATGTACATTATAGAGTGTGCTTATTTACATAATTTAAATAAGATAAGGATCTTGAATGCTTACCCAGCAACATAATGACAACATCCTCTTGTGCATACTCGCGTATTTCCACTAACCAGGCCCGTATGTTATCAAAGCTGATTTTGTTTGTCACATCATAGAGTAACAGGAGCGCTAAAAATAAAATCACTTGGCTAAACTTCATTTGAGTATAAAAATTATTTTTATATTAAATTTTTAGCTTTAAATTTTAATAAAAGTACTAATGAATGTCTTATTTGAGACACTCCAACAATTTTTTTTAACAACAACCGGTACATGACGTTCTCCAATTTGACTCATGGGTATACAATTTTACGGGTAGAAGTGACAGCTTTGCCTTATGATCGCGAGATATCAATGATTAAGAGCTGAAATTTCGAAGATTCGAGAAATTCATTAAAATTCACACGAATATCCTAAAGTATCCATTTCAGCGTCATTTAAAGCAAAACATCGTAAGCTTATATAAATTAAATTTATAATATTTTAAAAGAAAGGAAAGCCAATCAATTCTATTATATTTTAAATCTTATTGGTCATTCCTTTTGACTATCTTAATTCCCATGAGGCAAGTCGAAGAAAGTTTTCGAATTTCTCGCATAAACGTACCATGTGCATCTCTGTAGTAAGCATGCGTCACACTTCTAAATCGTTCCTGTCCTGCTGTATCCCAAATTTGCAGTTTCACTCGTGTGTTTTCTACCAACACAACTTTGTTCTACAATAACGAAATATAGAATTAAAAAACAATTAAAGTTTAAAATCTATGCGTAATTTCGTCGTATAGACTGACATTTTTTAAAAAATCTTGTAGCCAGTGATAGTATAATACTAAAGCTGAAGAAAATCCTGAAAATATGCAACGTTTAATGCAATGATTTAAGCACTTATGTTGTAATCGAAAATATTGGATTATTTACATTGCATACTCTTAGGCGTTTATTGCTAACCAATTTTTACTATCAAACATTTTAAAAAGACTAAAAATTATCGCTGTGACATTATATTTTTTTATATTAATAAACATTTATATATTTAGAGCTAAAAACATATTTTCAAGTGTTTAGGGGAGGAGGATAGATATAAGTAGTAGTGCCGGTGAATATTTCTTTTATTTTATTTATCAATGTCAAAGCTATCGGAAAAAACGCTTGCTGGAAGATTATTCCACAACATGACCGTGTGAATAAAAAACGGATATGATGTTCTGTTCAGCGTCAAGTAAACAAAAAAAAACATGAGCTTGCTGAGAGGCTTTGAAAAAAAGAGTGGGCATACAGCACCAGGTCAAGCACCATTGATAGAAATATTACTCCGATATCGAATGTTGTTGAATTTGATTCAACAGTTCCATGAAGTTCATTGAAGTTAAGGCGCTAGACTAAATATGCTTATTGTATTACACTTAACACTGAAATAGATTAAACGCAGATCATATGATGAAATTGTCAAAATCTGCTGTTTTACTGAGAGATGGGATGGAACTGTTCATTTGTTTGTGAGATGGTAGATGATATGAAGTTTTACTGGTTTTAAAGTAAACTTTATTTACACAGTCCTACTCAAAAATGCATTTGAGATCGTTAGTAAGAGGCTCATTTAAAATTTGACGTTTATTTCAATTTCTAAGAGGCCTGGATGCTATTGAAGGAATATGATAGACTGATGTTGCTGTTGTTTTCAAAGGAATGGATTGCATAAGCAGTCAAAGATAGATGGTCATTGATTAAAATTATAAACAGTGTAGAGGATAAAACGAAACTTTGAGGTACTCTAGCGTTAATCAGGTGTTCTTCATTCGCAATACGAATAAATTGACCACTGACGAAAGTAAACTTCCAATTGAACTACCAACGCCTTATGAAATTTATTTGCATATGAACATAAGCGAAAAAATGTTTTCGAAATATCGATAGCAATTATTTTACTATACACTCAGTGTAGAGCGCCATAACGTCCTAAGCAGAAGGAGTTTTGCGAAACAATATTATTTAATGCTCTAGTAGTTGTGCTCTAAGTAGTTCACGAATATGGAAATTGATTACGCATGCGATGGACATGATGTCGTAGCAGTTAGATTTGCTGGTATGACTTTATGTTGCTAATAGCTTCTGTCAAAGTTAAATAATTTATGGAAATTAATTGATTGATTGACTTATTGATTTTGAATAAGAAAGCCATATTCATTATACATACTATATAAGAAATTGAGAGCCCATAACCAAAAGTTTAAAGTTTGCTTTAATTTTCAACAGTGTTTGCATTTAACTTTATATTGGAAAATATTAAATATCTCATTATTCTCTGCTTTGTTAAATAAATTAACATTGAAATTTAAAACATCTACCTCTTTAAACCATACTGTAAAAGTTTTAATCTATTGTTGTGTGTGTGTGTTTTTATTTTGCAATTTTTAGCTAGCGGCATTTGCTGCGTGTGTGTGTTACGAGTACATAAAGCTACAGGAATAATTAAATATCACTCATACGCACTGTTATGCCTGCAAGCAAACAATTGACTTTCGCTGTGGTTAAACGCTCATTTTAATTTTTTAATTAATTTGTGAAAAATTTATACAATTATCATTAAACTCATTTAAAAGTGTGCATTTTTTTATATAATATAAATAGGTTGTTATATCTAAAACTGTTTATTCATAAAACTTGCTATAAAAAAGATACCTTTGTTTTTCAATTCAATTCTATCGTTAGTTTTTTATAAAAAAATGTACATAAAATTTTCTTTGTACGTTAGAAACTTTTGAATCAAGCACACGTATTAACTTGAAATAGAAATATAAAATACTTTTGCTGCGGTTTTACCCGTGATGAACTTAAATTTTGCTATTTAGTTAATCTATACGGAATATATTCTAATACAAAATTTCTTACATTGTAATTTTCTTTTTAAATACTTTACATTAAAAAGAACAACAGTTTTAGAGCAGAAAAACCACGATTTTAAATTTATAATAAAATTCCATGCAATAAAGTTGTGTACGTCTGAATAAACAAAATCAATAAAGGGCTTTTAGGGATAAACCTAATGTAGTATGCATAAAATAAAATCACCAAAACGATTTAACAGCGCTAACAGCAGTCGTAGCCATAGCAAGGACATTGCCTATATACACGGTGGCATATTGGCGCATTTTATTACAAAACAATCGAATCAGATTTTGCTCTTAGACTAATGAAACAACATGGTAGATCGTCATGTTAACTTTTACAAATCCTTAGGTTAATGTGTATTTTTATTTATTTTTTGTTGCTTTTCTATTAAGTTAATAAAATTAACATATGTTGTTTTAGTATATATTTTTCTTGGGTTTTATTCGTTAGATAAGAATTAGATTCATTTTATTATTATTAATATAACAAAATATATGTTTTTAGTTAAATACCTAAATATTTTCTTAGTTTTTTTAAGTCATTCCCTCCTATTTTTGTGTGATTTAATTTAAATTTAAAGATAAATTTTAATGTATATTTTTTACATTTTAAAAGCTAATGCTATTATAATTTTTTGATTTAAAAATTTATTTTAAGTTTTCGCCAAAAAAATTTTGCCATTTTCCAAATGATATTTGGTCTTCGTATTTAGATTTTATGCGGAATTTTTTTGGCAGATTTTAAGCGATTCATAAATCTTGAAACTTGAAACAGGATGTTACGAGTATTCGATTGCCGTAGTATAAATAATATTTGCTTCTGCATTAAGAAAAAAAAAAAAAACAACAACGAATTATTACCATTCTCATATTCATTTCTAAAATCATCTAATAACTAATCCAATTACATAAAATATAATTGTTAGACTTAAAAGTTTGGCGCTAAATGAATGAGCTTGTATTTGTCGTTCTTTTATGCTTTCAAATTGAAATACAATTTTCTTGATTAAAATATAAAGGTAAACGAAGCTACGTAAGCTTCTTGATATTTTTAGTATGAAATGAATTGTCTTTGTGTTGTATAGAATGCTGCTGTTTGAAATTCTCGGTACTTGTTAATAAATACAATTTAATGCCAAAAATTAATACTTCCACTTAATGCTGCCGTGTAATGGCATGTCATGTTCTCGTCCTTACAAAGTTTGATTGTTAATTAGAATTCGAAAATGCGAAACCATAATTAAATAGAGTTTGCATGTTGTCTGCAAGACCTCATTGTGCTGCAAAGACAAAAGGTTTCCTCTCAAGGCTCATGTGCGGAAATTGTGAGTTAAGTTTAATAAAGTTATCCCTTTAGTGTTTTGTTTTTCATATAATTTTTCTTATTTATTTTTTCTTAATTATTACACGCGTTACCTGAATATAATTCGTACTTTTTGCCTATATATTTAATTTTTAGTTAATGTTGGTTTTCTCGGAAATAAGCCTTAGAAGATGAGGAAACACATCGATTTGGGCATGCTTTTCCAATTTCGTGCCATTGTCGATTTTGGATTTTACAACGAAAATGTTAAGGTATAACGCAGAAAATAGACATATTCGTTAATTTTTGAAATGTGTCACGTAAAATGGTGCAAAATGCTGAAAACCCTTATGAAAAGTTCAAATATTTTAAACTGCTAAGTTTCATTAGAAAGCCTGAATCTTATAGTTTCTGAGTTTTTTCATGATTCGATGCAATGATATTCTGGGCCTTACTGCTTGCTTGGAAAGCCACTGTATTCCTCTTCTTCATAGACATCAAAATAATATCAAATATTATTGAAGAGGAGTGTGACTGATTGATATGTAACAACATATTGTATGTTTGGTTTACGGTGCGTATGAGTAACATTTATTTTAATTAAAGTTTTCAATGTTAATTAGCAGTTGTTATATGTATTGTCTAATATTATTAAGCAATAACGATGTAAGAATAATAACTATGTTGTTGTTCACGCATCAATAAATAATTTAATTTACAATTTCTTTCATAAAACAATTTGGAAGAAAATGCAAAGTGGAACATCTTATTACCTGAATCTCTACAATTGAAGAATTTCATTAATTTTGCAATGTTTTTGTTCTTCATTGCTTGACATAACAATCAACAAAGTAATGTAAATTTTGCGAAAACACTTGGTAGCATTGAATTAAAAAAACAAAATCACAACACGAGTACTCGCATATACAACAAAAAAATGTTGTTTAATTTAATTAAGTTTTGATTTCTCAAAGGATGAGTGAGTGGTTCATTGACATGCCATTTCGATATAAATAGCTCTTATTTGCAGTAGTTGGCTTTGTTGTAAGATGTCTTTATTTATTTTTCTTGATGTTGCCGTAGGCTTTATACTTATTCACTTGGAAGCGCATATATAGGAAAAGAGCTGAAGTAGATGTCAAAAGAAAATTTGTTTTCACCTAAGGGTTAACTAAAAAGATAGGTTTCTTAGAGGGAAGTACACTTTTAAGAAAGATTTTTCGCAAGAAATTATAAACCATTAAAAGAATTGCATACTGCCAATGTTTTATTTTTTATTTTTTGTGCAATGGATTTTTTTGCCTTAAAGTATGTTCTTTAAATTCGTCCGAAAATGGTAAAAGAAAGTGGCTTGAATACGTTTTCCGTTGATTTTTCTTTCGCCAATTACCCTACGTATAAGTTGTACAGGTACTTCTTCCATCTTAAAAAAATTCCCATAAGACTGTTGTAAAACTTTTTTTGGAGGTGTTACGATTTTCAAGCAAAATAATTTCCAAACTTGCACGGCTTGCATGAATGTATTGTTAATAAAAAATGTTCGAAACATTCGGATTTGATGATCGTGGCATAATTTGTAGCAAAGCTGATTTTGAATGAAAATATGTTTCGATAGAAACACTCTAATTAATCCCAAAGAAAAAAAAATGATAAAAAAGTATCCACGAGACTATAATTTACGAATTGTCAATTGACCTGGCTCACGTTCACATACTTTTTGTTTAAAACTATGTCCTTCATAACATATGTCGAGACGTATTCTATTCTTATTATCAATTTCCATAATATTGTAAGTACTACACACTATTTTATTTTCTTGGATAAAAAACGATCGAGCATAGCTTTTCTGAAAAGCAAACGGCTTAAGTGTAGTCGGTTAAAATCACTTATGAGCCACTTCGTTTGACCCTTAAGTATTGACGCCGCTCTTGCTCAATCGACTACTTTAAGCGCTTGTGTAGCACAAATAAACCATTTTACAAAAAAAAAAAAAAATTCTGGGTAGAATTATTCCTTAGCTTTTATTTACATCATAGACTTTTTTCAAGAAATTAACAAAAAATACTTTCTCGTAGGACATCAATTAAAACTAAGCATAGGACTTATAGACGTCAAATAGTAGCCAATTGTTACAAAAAGTTTTTTTTTGCGATTTTAAGAATGTGCATTTTAGCTTTCTTTATAAATACAATTTAAAAAAATCAATTAAGTTCAAGAAAATTGGAAAAATTTTAATTTCATTTGATTTTTTTTTTTCAAAAATTAATTTTGAAGATCTTTATATCATCGATGAATTCTTAAAACAATTCTTAAAAACATTTCATGTGATATATTCATTATTTAATAACTAAAATTCTATTTGAAATTTCAAAAAAGTCACGCACTAAAAGGACTTAGATTGGCAAAATAGAAAGCATCACAAAAAGTTCACAGGACTGTATACCCTAGCCTATAACTAACTAATTTTTCCGTTTTTCAATTACAGAATGTGACTTTTTAATATCAGTATCAATTTTGTTATTTTCAGACTAGCTCCCTAGCGCATAACATGCACGGGATGCTATATAAAAATAACTGAAAGTGCACAATACACAAATATTTATATATATTTACAATACGTTATACAACAACAACAACAGCAACAGCAATAATACATTCGTTAAGGCCCCTGAGGTAATTTTATCTCTGATAAAAAATAAGGCAATAAGATGTATTTCAATGCATATGAGTATCGTAAATGAATAAATAATAAAAATAATAACAACAACAACAAAAAGCAGCCAATTGTAATAAAAGAAATATTACTTTTGTATTAGTTTAAAGTACAGTTACACAGAATACAAACAAAACAATAATAAAAATGCTATTATGAATAATGGCAAAAGAAACAACACCAACACAAGTATTTGTAAATACACACACCTACACACACCGACAGAAAAATGAAATAAAATTGAAAATCATTTAAAATATGAAATAAACAAATAAAAAAGTCGACATAAATAAGTATCACCGCAGAAAGCGTTTACACGGAATGCAAAAGAAAATTGAAAGCTTACACTTGTATTGGAGCAACAACAACAACAATAATGAGACAACCAAATCCTGCACAGCTGTAGATCTTCCTTAGTCTTTTTAAACACTTATTTATATAGCGCAAATAAGCTCTAAAACGGAAATGGCAAAAAACACACAACAACAGGATATTCAACATAAAAATAATAAAAAAAAACATCACGAATGCGCATAAGAAAAAACGGAAAAAATTCAAATTGTTAACGTTACCTAGGATTTATTTAATACTAAAAGGATTTCAAGGTGTTTTTGCGCTTAAGCTTTTCAAGACAGCGTAATAATTTCAGCAAAATGTTGTAAGTCCAAAACTCAAAGTCAGTTTACGTAAGTTGTTTTTTTTTTGATGATTATTCAGCTTAAATTGAATAAAAAAAAATTCTCGCAGGTACATAAAGTTGAAGTAATTTTGGGTTTTAACTGGAATTATGTTTATGATTGGGAAAGAGTGCTAATCATACATACATTGAACAATAGAGCATCAACATTTGTGAAAATGTTATTATACCCTACACCGTGGGTATATTCACTTTGTCTCTCCGTTTGTAACACATCGAAGGGGGCGTGACAGGTATGGAAAAGTATATATATTCTAGATCAGCGTCACCACCTGAGTCGATTTAGCGATGTCCGTCTGTCTATCTGTCTGTCTGTCTGTCTGTCTGTCTGTCTGTCTGGGTGTCTGTTGAAATCAGTTTTACGGGAAAACCAAGAAAGCTAATTGAATGAAACTATCACACACAGGTCACATCTTCTTGCAGGCATCTTGCTATTGAAAATGGGCAAAATCGGTTGACAGACACGCCTACCGCCCATACTCTATGTATATTTACCCCGGCAAATTTTGAAAAAAGTTTCAGCGATTTTGATGAAACTTGGTGATTTGGTGCACATGTCAACCAAATTAGGATTAGGCGGGGTTTCAAGTTTCCAAAGAGTCGTACAGGGGCGTGGCACAGCCCTAAATTTTATCATTAATACTACCATATGAGCCGTTTATTTTGAAAGTGGCATAAGTCACTCTTCGTTGAGAACAAAAAATCAAGTAACTTGATATCGACTGTGTAAAATTTATTTCATTTTTTCTTATCAACGAAGAGTGACTTATGCCACTTTCAAAATAAACGGCTCATATCTTGTAAGCCGTTCAAGATATTGCGATTAAATTTGGTAAACGGATACATATAAAATATATCTTGAATTGTGATAAAAGTGGGCGGAATCGAAAAAGTGGGCGTGGCACTTTTCAACTGTTAAAAATTTTGATTCCGTATATCTCAAAATTCGCACAAACGATTTCCATAAAAATTTTGGAGATGATGCCGCTGAAAGCAGTCATCAATACAAGCTCAGCTACTGGACCGAAAAAACTGGTTGAAGGGCGTGGCACAGCCCACAATATTTATAAACGTTATATTTAAAGAACTAACAACGTAATCATTATAAAATTTAATGAGGCAGATATACTTGCTATAAGGTCTCTTACTACAAAAATCTTGTCCAATAGTACCTGTGGGCGTGGCACCTCCCATATAAGCAAAAAACGTTTATTGTTATAGATAGTGTGCTATGAGAGTAATCTTCATAAAATTTGGTGTATAGACGTCAGTTACTATAAGCTTTAAAAATAAATTAATTTTGACAGGATTGCATCAGTGGGCGTGGCATCTCCCATATTAACATAAATTTGTTAGCGCTGTTTTAAGTGAACTATTGCAGCAATTGGTATGAAATTTAATGTATGTAATTCTGTCGCTATAGGGCATATCTGAATCAAAAGTGGCTGAAATAGCATCAGTAGGCGTGGCACCTCCCATACAAATAAAATACGGTAAGTGGCATATTTATCGAAATATGTGAGCAATCATACTAAAATTTGGTATTAGGGGTTTGATTATGGAAAGCTATTTCTGGATCAAAACCGGGCTGGATTGTACCAGTGGGTGTGCCACCGCCCTAAATTTTGGATTTTTGTTGCAGCATATATCGCAAACTATACAAGCTATTGAGCTAAAATTTAATATGAGGATGTCGATCGCGAATATAATTTATTGTACCAAAAGTGGGCGGAACTAGAGAAGTGGGCGTGGCATATTTCAAAATTTTCATTTCTATTCGATTTTTTCCAACATTTTCTATATTCTTTCGACTTTTTCAACCTTTCATCTTTTTCCAATATATCCTATATGTATTTGTTCGACATTTTCAACCTCTTTCAACTTCCTTCATAAGTTTCTTTATTTTTTCGACTTTTTCATCAATTTTGAATTTTTTCAACTTCTTTCAACTTTTTTAGAGTTTTTCAACCTCTCTCAACTTTTTTCAACATTTTGCATATATTTTCGACATTTTCCAACCTCTGCCAATCTTTCTAACATTTCACATTTTTTTCGACTTACTCAATGTCTTTTCAACATTTATTTAAAAGGTTATTTCAGTGCAGTGTAGGGTATGTGAGTTTCGGCCTGGCCGAAGATAACACCTTAACTTGTTTTTTATTTCAATTGCATAAATAAATACAATAACTTTGAACACTGAACGAATTTAATTGAGTTTTTTTTCTTCAAGTATTCCATTGTATTTTATGACCTAAAGAAATTAATTCCGAAATTCCCAATTTCACTTTTCGAATGCCTAAATATCCCCACAAGTCTACGTGAGACAGTTAATAAATTACACAAAATTCACAGTGACACCAGCAGAGGAAAAGAACAACAGCAACAACAACAAGAACAACAGTATAAACAACAAGAACGATAATAATGATAACAACGACAATCATAAAACAAAAGCCATAACATCAAAAACAACATAAATTCAACGAAAAGACGACAGCAGGTGTCGTCAACATAAACGACACAAAACGACAGCAGTATCAGCAGCAGCAACATATTGCTCACCCTAAAATCAATGCCAACTGTTGATATAAAGTTGCCAGCTAAAAATGTTCCATCACGAAATCTGACTAAGATACAAGTCTTGCCAACACCCGAATCGCCCAGCAGCATCACCTGTTGACAATTTAAAGATGTGTAGTGAGAGACAAAAGTAAAGTAAAATGAATTCAAAACGATATTTTTTTCCTTGAAAAGCGCAGATTTATAAAGAACAAAAAAAAAAACACATTGAAATTTTCTCATGAAAACATCCATGCGGAAAATATTAATAGAAATACAAAATATTTATCGTACATTAATCAAAATAAGATGAAAAACTTCAATGGTATTAAATGAAGCTTATTTTCATATTATTTTAAAAAAAGTTCGATGACTTATAAAAATAAAATGTGAAAAATATCAAAACGAAGTAAACATCAGAATAAAATTTTAAATAAAATAAAGTTGTTAACCCACATTCTGATTCACACAGACATACACACACGAAAGCATTAAAATCCAATACACGTGTACATTTATGTTCTTGATAACGGGTCGGGGTGGATCATGGATCATATTTATTTACATTTTTTTTAATATATATGGCATTAGTATGCAAATTTTCGTTGATTAAATCACCTTAAAACATCCAAGAAGTATCTAATTTGTCAACAGCCTAATGAGTATAATTAATTACAGGGTGAAACTTGAAGAAAATGTTTAACTTAGTGCCGGAAGGTAAGATCCGATGAGGTTGTTCATTGGTGGTTCTTCGAGAGTCTTGCGCACTTTACTTGAAAAGTACTTGTATTTATTATTAGTATAGCAAATTAAAAAAAAAAAAATAAAAATTGCGTGATGAAATTTGATGCATATCATTATTCTTTCGCCGTCTCGCCATCGTCAGCTATTAAGAATTTTTTTCCTTTGAGGCTTAATATAGTAAATTACATTAATCCTATACGAATCAGTTTACATTTAAGGAATGATAAGATAAGATATCAGCGGGAGCCTAGTAGCACAGCGTTCACCATTTACGCAGTTGGTTCATGGTTCGATTGAAGCATAGAATGTTTTCTTAACTACTCCCGCTCTCACAAGTCATTGACAATGATTCGAAAACATGGTTTGTCATTAAAAGCAATTTAAATTATCGCTTTTCTGACACCTTTTGCTTAGGATTTATGTATGATACATTGAACTTCAGATAGTTTTGATTCATGCAAATGATGTCATTGTGCTGTGTTTTGTAAGGAATTAAAAGTTTTTCAACCCAATGGAAAATATCTCGGAAAAACACTATATTAGAGAGGTCAATAGATAATATTTAAAGCGAGATTATTACTTCTAAAGTCATAAGCAGAAATATGCTTAACCATTTTCTTCACAGCAAAAACCCTTTTATTGCATTTATCGAGATTTGGTAATAATTAACATGTTACATATTCCAGTAAATTGAATAATATTATGGCATTATTCATATATTAGGTATGATAACCAATAGATTATATTTGAACAGTTGCGAATGATAAATTATATATTTGATAAAAATAACAATATTTATTACTAAATATGTCTTATTTTTTTTTTGTTGCAAACATTAATTTGTTAATAATTACTAAACATTTATTTGGCGGAAAGATTGTTATTTTTCTATAAACGAATACATTTATTCATATATAGATTTTGTTAAAATTATTGGGCAGCAAATTGATACCTAAGAACATCGATACATAAATAAATAGATATTTTTCAGTACGGTCACAATCTCATATTGGGATTTCGTTGGCATTTCACTACTCATATTCTAAGTACCAAAATTGTATACCAGATGTAAGGTTCTTTGGTAGTGTTTTACTCAAATCTGTTGAGAATTACACAATGTTTATATTAATATGAATTGAAATTAAATAATGTAAGGATTACCAAAAATATATCTGGGCCCACCAAATTTCTTATCAAAAAAATATCATGTTTGGCTCAAAAAGCGATGCTTTAACATGCATTTGCTAACATAATATTATCAATAAAAATTTGTTTGCATATAATAAATATTTTTAAAATTTATCAGAAAAATACATTTACTTGAAAAAGACATTATGATAGTGCATAAGAGTGAGGCAATATACAATTTGCCTTTATATGGGGTTTTATTTGCACTTTTAAGGATTCACGTGACCTCTGAATATTGCAATTCTTTTGGAACTACAAAAGGCATTTTTTTATTTTATTTTTCAACGAACTAACAAATTTTAGGGTGCATCTATTGAATTTTATAAATTATTTTTTTATTTAATCTTTGAATATTTTAAAGCTCCCCATAATTCAAACTCTTATGGATTTGAATTTTTTATGTAGACAACACATAGACTACGTGCTGGATCTTTTAGTTGTATGTGGTTTTTATCATCCCACATAAAAGTCAAAATAGGAAAGCTTATAGTTATGGAAAATCTTAGAGGCATGGTGGATCAAAAATTGAACAGAGGGCTTAAAACTTTCATTAAAGTGAAAAATCAAAACGACATTCGTCTCAAAAAAAACCGTTTTGTCTCATAGTAGTTTCGAGTAGAAAAAGTTAATAAAAGTCAAATTGTTTCATAAAATTCAGGTAACTTTGTAGTCCCCAGATATATCTCAGCAAAAATGTATCTTGAATATCGTATTTTCGGTGTCCAGGACATTTCAGTCAGTCAGTGGTTCAAGAGCAAAAAGACAAAGGAAATTATTCGAAGTTAAAAATATTTTATCACTAAAGAACTTAAGGCATTAACCTCGAAAATACCTCAGACAAGGCATTGCCCATATAAAAATATAAGCTTTATTCTTACGTAACAAATGCACATGATATGAAAGATGACACACAGGCCAAGATTGTCAATAGTATGTCAGATTCTAGTGAATCAGATATATTTTTAGGTTAACCCTAATGTTCCCAAACATACACCTATACACACACACCTGCGAGCGTTGCAAATAAACTCAAAATACAATTCACTTTAACGAACAGAAAGAAAAGAAAAGAAAAGAAAAAAAAAATTGAGAATACAACTGCAACAGTTGGCAAAAAACAAAAAATGTAACAAAAACACGCTTACCCATACAAACAACACCATTTATAACATCCCAGTAGATAACTGAGCAAGGTCTCCAACGGAAAGAACTATTAGCATTCAAAGGTGTCGATATTTTCGTTCCTTCAACCTTATTTCCGTTATTCTATTTGGAAGTAAAAATAGCACCTGCTTGTTTCCCTTCCACTTAGAAGTGAATACGAAATTCATATAAAATTAAAGTAAATTTGAAGGAAGGTGGAAATGCCTGCTACTTTCCAAGCAAACTTACTAATAGCTCACCATAGTTCTGCTTTTGCACACTGGGATGCTACTCGTTTGTGTATACAATACATACACATGTATAACACTTTCACACATAAACATTTTTGTGATTTCCTCTTTCGTGCTTTTTATTACATTAGTAAAAATTGCTTGGAATACAAAATCAATTCTTATATGCAACACTTGTTTCAGCTGTAAAGCGACCGAGTTGGAAAATAAATTTTTCATTATAGTTATAAGGATATCTGGAGCAAAAACACAAAATTTTTTAAAGCGAACATTTATGACAATGCCCTCACATATTGTATTAAAACTATTCCACTAATAAATAATATTAATAAGAAATGACATAAATGGAGAGAAGCTTCTTTTTAGTAAATAAGTTTGAAATTATTGAGTTGACAACATTCATATATTCGCCTAGATTATTTAGCAACGTGACTGGCTGATATCAAAGATTTGATCCAAATCAAGTTCTGATGACTTTCAGCAATTTTTGGATCATAGCTATAGGTTAAGACTTCAAATGCCATCTTTAAGTTTTTTTCCTACCAGGACATTTCGAACTTAATTCAAACAAAAGTGCGAAAAAAGCAGAAAGTAATTCAATGTGAAAGAAATCGGTTGAATATTTCTGTGGCGAATGCATTAAATTCGATTTTGCTATATAGTATTTTTGCGTTTGATAAGAGCATTTGGCTTCCCTCAGCTACACTCAAATTCAATTTTTAAATTGTCCCGAAAAGATATTTGTTTTCTTGAATGGAAATGAGTTTGTGAGAAATTTTCTACCAACTGAAAAAATTTAAATTTAAACATATGTTTAAAGTATATATTATAAGTACAAGAAATATTAAATAAAATGCAATTTTAAGAAAAATCGTCAAACTTTTTTAATGATAACATTTGCTTATAATTAAAATAAGTTTGCTAAAGGGGCTATCTTCACACTAAGATAATATGAAATAAAAAATAAACTAAATTGCTAATAAAATAAATAATAAAGCCCAAATCTGTTTAGTATCAAAAAAATTTTAATTTTTCATCAAAAAATGAAGAAAATCAATTTTTTTCAATTTAGTTTTTTTTTTTTAAATTTTCTGGCTTACACATTAGAAAGTAAAAAAAAATGTTTTTTTATACTTTTACATCTCCAAATTGTTATAATAATTAAAAAAAGCATTGAAAAAAGTGACTGCATTGATGAGGCAAAACGGGTATCAAATTCGAGACTCAAGTCTACAAGATAAGCAACGTTAGACTCTAACCTAAAATTAGACAAAATTTAAATCTGTTTTTTTTGGAACTATGATCTTTTCATTGATTTTGGTTCGTTGAATCTGAAATAAATGCTTGTTTCGCCTTATTACATCAAGGTTAAAAAAAAAATATTAAAAAAATCAAACCTTATAGAGGATAGGACTTTTTGAAATAAAATACATAGATTTTTTTCCACCCTCTGCAATTTCAAGCTTGACACATTTTTCTAATTTGATCGGTTCATTTAGAAAAATTCAGCAAAAGCCGTTTTTCGGCACAGAGATAACTTTTCTAAGTTTTTTCTTTCATTCACTGATTCAACCATTTATGCCAAGTTGAATTTTTTGAAGAATTTTTTCGATGAAAAGTTTTCAATTAACTGAACTAAAATCAAATTGATTTCGACGATGAAGTGCCTGTCATTCTCTTTGTATTTCCTGGAAGTTTATTGAATGGATATTGAATTTTCAAAATCTATTCATAGGGAGCGTTATAGGTTTTCGTGGTATAAAAAACTTTTAATTCTCCTAAAATAATGTATAAATTTCGTTTTCCTTTCGTATACTAAATAATCAGCTCAAAGTAGTTATGAAAACATTAAAGGTATAACTTTTGGGTAATCCAGTAACAAAGTTTCCCGATTTTCATTATGTACTCACATACATTCATTATAATACCCGAAAATTTATTTTTTAGTGTAAAAATCCATAGCACTAATTTGTGCCTAACATCTTTTTTTGATTTTATTAAAATAATTTTAGTTAGAGAATAGCGTCATAATAAAAAAAAGTTAACATAAGAACTCATCATCATTAAAAAATAATTGCAAGTAATCCAAAGCTTTTTCAGCAAATTAAAAAAGTTCCAAAGCAAAGCCCAAAAAATAGGTTGGCGAAAAAATGTCTAGACATGCCACCCAAAAAAACGAAAAAAAAGCTTTAAATTGGCCTAAGTACTGAAATTAAATAAACTCGCGTAGATTAAAAAAAAAACAACATTTTTAACCTTTACATTTCAAACACTTGTCACATGCTTGCTGTTGTAAAATCCTCAAAATCCCTATCCTTTTTCTAATTGAAGTTTTTTCGCTTTTTGCGTCAATGTCAACAAAAACGTTATATGAAATATCAATAGAAAATCCCAATAAAAATCAACTCAATGATTAAGAAGTTAAATTTACAGATTTCATTATCTGTTGCATGGGAGTTAAAAAGGGACAAGTGCGGCAGCAGCAAAGGTGTCAGTGTAGAATGTCGTGTCAAAAACTCTTGAACAAAAAAAAAAACATCTTGATGTCAAATTAAAACGGATAAAAAAGAGACAAACAAAAAACTTTGGGCAACATTTACAAGTGGCAAGAATGTTTACAATGTACTTCAAGAGCAGCAACGGAAAATAGGGTGTCTTACATATAGGAAATAAAATGTAATTGGAAAATTACGAAATTTTAATGTACTCAATTTGATTTGATAGTTCTTGGTCATTAAAAAAGAAAAGTTCGACATATCTCAAATTTTATCAAATTTTTGACTTTCCATTGACTTTCCGTAATTTTTCGAAACTTGTCGACTTTTATCGATTTTTTTATGCTTTCCGATATTCTTTATTTTTTTTGTTGCTCTTCGACACATCGATATTTTTCGACTTTTTTCATACTCTTTTCCATTCTTCTCGACATTTTACGATATCATTGAATTTTTATCGGATTTCACGATACTTATCGACTACGAGGGTTTTTTTTTATACTATTCCCCTTTTTTGATACTTTTCGATATTTTAAGAAATTTGCATTTGCATTCGCATTTATTCGCTACTAAAAAAGAGAAAAACTGAATCCACTTAGTCGTTATCAACAGACAAATTTCTACTCAGATAGATCGATAAGAACTACAATTTTTTTATGGTATATAGATGAAATAAACTCTTTTAGCATTGCCGTGAAGCAGATAAATGATCGATTATAATTGGTGAACATTTATCCATGAACCAAAAAATATAATGCAATAAAAAACTCAAAAACTTTTCGCAAGAACACAGTCTTTTATTAACTACTTATTAACATCATACATTTTTATCGATACACCCTATAGGATTGCGTGCTGAGAAAAAAAAATTCTTAAGGCCTTTTTACATGGAAAGGAAAAAAAACTTTTAATTCTTTCTTTCAAACTTTGCAAAGGCGTTAAACTTGCTGCATACAGCAGGTCAGCCGAAAGGGCTTTCACACTTCGAAAACTTGTCGCTTTTTCTTGATTTCTCTTCGATAGAGAGAAGGGAGCTCTTAAATTGGTTTTTTCTTTACTTTTAGTTGAGTTTTTCAACTGATTGACAAAGTTTTTTGTTGTGCACAAATTTCATTGTTCAAATCATGATTTTATTTCTTCTGCATAAGGTTTGCATCAGCAAAAGATTAAAATTGATATTTTTTGTTTGTTTTATATTTCTGAAATCCAACAACACCAATTTTAAATTTGATTATCAATTTATTTTACTTTTTTTATTTAAGGTGTCTCAGCAATACGTTCAACCCTTAAGTTTTGGCGTTCAGAAACTTTTGATGGGGATCAGTTCTGTCTCCCATGCAAAGTTAAATAAAAAATCGAGAAAAGCCCAATAATTTGTCTCTTATTTCGAAGCTTTTTTTTAATGCTAAAACCCTTTTTTAGAAATTAATATTACGCAAATTTACATGCAGGTTCCATAACTTTTAAAACGTCAAATAGAGAATATAAATTGTATAAATTGTGCTGTTAAAAAATATTTGTATATATATTTTCGCAGCGTTCAATCTATTATTGTACAAAATTTCATTAAAATCGACCCATTAGTTGAGCAGAGATAAAGTATTTCCTTTTAGGGACGTAGCTTCGCTAACTAAAAAACAAATATCTTTCCTTACGAAGTAATCTAGCTGCATACCAATAAGTTTAATAAAAATCGCATAGCAGCTCAGCCGTGGCAGTGTTTTTTTCCATTAGAAGCGGTGCCTCGCCCACTAAAAGAACAACGAATTCTTATACCCATTCTTTCTTTTAATCTATATCCACATTAAACTTCATCAAAATTGGTTTATTAGCTTAGCCGTAGAAATATATTTTACTGTAAGAGGCGTGGCACCGCCTCCTATTGGAAAAAAAACGGCGGGTTGCACTCCGGGAGTGCCGACAGAAGTGAAAACAAATCGTTTAATGGCAAGTTAGTGTGTTAGTTGGTATGTGTGCGTTTTCTTTTTATATGGCAATGCAATGGAAGACAAAAACGGAATATGTATTCAAATTTTACTCTCGCTCTCATTCTCAATTTGTCAACGCAACAACGCGGAATTTGAAAGAAACAAACATGTAAGCATAACAATCGTTGAATGAGAATGTTAGTGTGTCTGCTTTGCTTTTTGTCTTCCACTTGGAATATTTATTTAAAAGAAACAATAGAACATTCAAATTTTACTATCGCATTCATGACGGGGAATCCCGATGACGGTCGGTGTCGCGAGTTTATACTTTTTTCCTCAGCCGCACAACGTGCCATAAGAAGTTTTCACTTCAAAAAATTACAATCGACACTTCCCCTTTTCGAAACCTTTCCAACAGAAAAAAAATCAAGCGATTATTTTGCGTAATGGCACATAAAAAGTGATGGAACTGTTTTGCTTTCGCCTATTTATATAATGATAAGAGCTCTTTCAAAGTGCAAATAAGAAATCAAATAAAAATCCTTAGCAAAAGAAAGTGCTGCAGAATATCTGGAATTTCCTTAAGCAGAATTTTCTTTTTACACTGAAGTAACTCTAGAAAGAAATCGCATCACGAACATTTACAAAAATGGCAAAAATTTTCAAAAGAGTTCGAGAAACCCGGAAACTTATTATTGAGCCACATTTTCAACAGCTGTTTAAATGGGCAGAAAGCATAGCAGCATATGCAACACCATCTCCAGTAAATAAAAACGTTAAAGCACTTAGCCTTGTAGAGATTGGTTTTGCGGTTGAGATTCCAAAAAAAAAAAAAAAACATCACAGCTGCCGGAACCTATAAAGACAGAGGCGTTGCTTTGGTAAGTATATGGTATATGATTTCACTCAAATTTATAGAGATAAACCTTTGCCCGATCACTGGAGAATCAGTTTGATGTGCCCAATTGATAAAAAAAGATGTTCATTAAAATCAATTTGGCCTCCGCCCTAATAGAACCCAACGAACATCAAATCTATACTCAAAATCTATACATTGGTCATTTCAGTTACGCACCGTAATGTTGAGCTGTGGAGATGAAGCAAGATTTCAAGTACCTGCTGGGGCAAATAGTTCACTGTCTTACACAAATTTGTTCAGCTGCTGGACTTGCAATTGCAATTCAAAATGTAGCATAATGAATAGGGACTGGCGGTTAACGAAACAAGTCCGATTTCTTGCTGTTTAGTAACAAATTGATCTCTGTCAACCGACATTAACAAAATGTCAACTTCGGTAGCTAATGTTTCGAATAAGTTACGGATTCCAAGAGTAATAATCTTTTGTTGGTTGAGGTTATGACACATCCTCGACTTTGGGTGCATGCCTTCGAATATAATGAATTATTTTCGCCTCCTCGAACATAAACGCAATCACAAAATGAGCGCGAGATGGCATTTGAATCACTATTGAGTCAGAGTAGAAGTGTATTGAATCAGATGCAGAATATTTTAATATTTGAGAAAAAATGTTTCGTTTTATTTTTATAGCTTCAGTCCCTTCAGTCGCCACACAGTGTATGAACAGTTCGTGCATCAATTTCCATAAAAACTTCTTGTCGTTTCAAAACACAGAAAATTTACTTTATTTGGGGGCGTCAAGCCCCTTTCGGTTATATTTTGTCCACTACTTGCCTACGCTTTTAAATGTTTTTCATGCAGAAACTCCAATTTAATATATGCACGACCCTCGAGTGATTGCTGAAAATTTGTTTAAATCAAATTTGATGCCTTTGAATGAATGATGTTGTTATTGTTTTTTTTTTCTTCTAACATTTCGTTTTTTTTTTCATCTCAATAAAAGTTGAAAAGAAAGCGCTTATTTTGCAAAAATTTATGCTACATTGTTAGCGCATTTGAATGGAAAACTTTATAAAGAATTTTATGTTGATCTCTGTTGTTGTTGCCCACCTTCTGTTAAGGGCCTGCCTCCTACTTGGGCTATTTGACAGATATATTTGTACTTTTTTTTTTTGTGTTTCAATAATATATTGACTTTAGATCTTCTTTGAATTTGGTACTTTTGCTATTGATTGTATTGCTTGCATTATAACATTAATTTGATTGACATTGAGCACTTTATCTTAAGCGCTTATAAAATTCCATGTTCTGGCTTATTTAACATGGAAGTGTTTTTTTTTCTTATTTCATTTATATCAACGTATTTGGACTTTTAAAAGTTAAAAAAATTAAAAAATTTTAGAAAATAAAAAATAATTTTAATATGTAAAATTTTTTTCGATTCTTAAAAATTTCGATAAAACCATAATGCTCATTTTATTTTTTGGGAAATTACACTTATTCTGTCCCTAATGTAATGAGTAAAAATAATTTTCAACAAACCTTAGAATATCTCATTTGTAACTTCCACACGCACATTCATACCACCACAAGACCACAACTTATTGTCCTCATAAATCATTTACACTTCAACTCGCGTACAAAACACAAAACTGAAAACAGGACATTAACCTGGAAAAAATCAACAACAGGAGGAATAACAAAATGAAGCCAAATGTTAAATAACCCATAAAATGAAATTACAAAACAAAAACAAAAATAAAAAAACAACAACAATAGCTACTACAACAGCAAGAAGAAATGCTTTTCAAAACTTATTCATCACCTTTCCAAAAATATCATAGATGTCACTATTTCTTCGGTTACTGCTGCCGGTTGTATTCTTTAATAGCGGTTTACTGCCACTCGCCTCATGGTATCCATTTGCGAAATCATTTGTGCTGTCGGAATTTCCACTTCCACTTCCGTTTCCTATGGCAGCACCATTCACAGCAAAAGAACCACCAATTCCGTTAACAACTATAGAGGACTGTCTGTGCAGTAATTGTTGTTGTTGTTGTTGGTGTTGTTGTTGGTGATATTGTTGCTGGTGGTGATGCTGTTGTTGTTGTTGCTGCTGCTGTTGCTGGTAATGATGCGCATAATCACCTCCATAATCATCAATGCCATTCACCTTTTCCAGTGTTTTTGGTGATAACTGACCAGGGGTGATATTTTGCCAAGTGGGTTTCACCAAAGATTCACGACGCTGAATATCTCTTTGCACTGGTGATGTCGATTTTTTGATGCTGTTGCGTCGATTATTATTGTTACTTGTAGCATTTGAGTTGAGATAATTGCTGGTGGTGGCTGCAGAGTTGGATGTTGTGTTGTTGTAACCAGTTAGCGGTGAATTGCTGCGAGCGCTTATTGAACCACGACGCATTTTGATGCTGTTAATGTTTTATGCGTGATGTTTAAATATGCGATGCTAAAAAATTGTTTATTTGAAGAGATTTCTTTTAGTCAAAAATATTGCTGTTTTATCTGAGATTTGTAACCGTGAGATTTGTAACTTTCATAATTTTATAAAATAGTTCATAATTTTGTTTGTATTTTTCAAATATTTGCGTTCAATCGCAAAATTTTCATTGATACAAAATAAGGCTTAGCTATTTTTCAGCTACTTATAGTTAACTATTTGAAAAATATATTTAATTTGTATAAGAAGTTTCTATATAAATGCATTGCTTAAAAAATATATAATTTCGTGATCGTTAAGTATCAACTCCTCATCATTTTTTTAAAGGTCATACTATGCTTCTTAATAATCTCCTTGCAAAAGAAGTTAAACTGTACTTCGGCTGACATAATTCGGAGTTGCACACACAAATCTGTTTCGGGAGCTGGTTGCATAAACATCAGCTTGGGTAAGAAAAAATATTTTGCGAAAGAAAAAACGAGTGTGACGAAACTTTCATAATTGACTGCGGCAAGCTAATTGCATGCAAACAAAAGCAAAAAAAAAACTAAAAACAAAAAGAAAAAAGTTGAAGGATCAAGAAACTTGAAAGCAAAAAAAAAAAAAACAAAAAAAAAAAAAAATCATGCAGCGATTGCAAACCTCGAGTTTGTTTGTTTCTTTACCTAGAGCAACTGAAAGATCTGAACGAGAACGAAAATTACACAAACAAAAAGCATGCGGTGATAGCGAAATTATATAACTTGAGTTACAGCCTATCTTAAATTGATGCGTATTGTGTACGGTGAACTCATGCGAATGAAAATGTGTTATATGCTGACCCTAAAAAAATGTCTCAAATACTGCATGCAATACAATAGACCAGGCATGGCCACAAGAGCTGAGTAAGGGAGCTGGAAATTGATAATCACATGATTAAGATAGACAATACATAAAGAGCTCGTCATAATTAACGTTTGTTCGATCTGGCAATCTCTGCAACAGACAACAACCTCACCAAATTTACGCAATTCAAAATTGGAAATTTGAAAAGCATCGCGGACGTACGCTGGTTGGCTCTATACATTTTTTATGTGCATGCACTAATTTAAGGTGCAAAATTACACAAACAAAAAGCATGCGGTGCTTGCAAACCGAAATGACTTAGCTCAAATAACGGAAAGAGCTCGAAAAGAGTTCGATATTTTTTATTATTCGTATAAGAGCTCGAAGAGCTGAACGAGCTTTGAGCTGTCGCAAAGTTATTTATTGACAGTAAATTGGTGCTTTCGTTTCCGCCAAGAATAATCTGGAAGTCAGAAAAGCAACACAAACGGATCCAAAATTAATAATGTAGTAGAATCTGGTTACTACTAATACATCTAAAAAAAAAGACAATGAAAGATGCACGTTAAAATCACTAAGGATAGGATCTATGTTTGATACTTTACTCATGAAATGCTCGTTCAGCATAACTACTTATTAAAAAATGGAGATCTTTTGACAGTAGCAGAAAAAAGAAAAATCCATTAACACTATAGTATATCTATACATTTCTGGCACCGTTTTACCATCATTGATTCAAAATATTTGGTAAAATTTACTCGGAGTAAATAAATTTTAACGACCAGTATTGTGACTGTACGCTACCTCATTGGTATAGTATCAAACGAGGGGTGTAAAAATGGTTCCCGCTGGAAAGAAAACTGTGGCTCATAGTTCTTTGCTTTTGCTCTGTATATAAAATACTTCGGTCAGTTTTTCAAAATAATGGAGGAAAAACTATGTGACGTAATTTTAAATTCTTTATCACAATCACCTTCACATGAAAGATTTGACAAGTAAAATACGATAAGCTACGTGACCAATACAGCGGAAGTACCAAAACAGTAGATTAGGTCGAATGAAAGGATATGACAATTAATAAATCAAGACTAAAAATTAAAAAATATATAAATAAAATGCCAATAATAGTTTTCTTTTAAAACCAAATTGCACTAAAAAGTTGAAAATAATTTTTTTTTTCAGTGATTATAATAAGCTAATTTGAATAATTTTCCATTTTGTACATAAAAAAGTATGTAACAACCATGTACCATTCATTATAAGTTAAATATATCACTGATTGTTAATTAAAGTTAAAGATAAATCAAAATCATCAAAAGTTATATTTTATGAGCGCTCTTTCTACAAATGTTGAAAATTATTTTGATCAGCTTATAGTCACTGAAAAAAATGTATTCGCCACTTTCAAAAGCAATTTCGTTTTAAGAGAAAATCATTATTTCCAAAAAAATTTTTAATTATCTATTTATGAAACATGTCTAACTACGTTTCTGTGGAATCACGGTGTTTACTGCATATAGCGTCGTCTTTTGTTTTGTTCGAAAAATCAACACCTTTTATTATTAATGAGGATTTGTTGCTGATTTTTCGTGTTGTGTTGGTTACTTTTGTAACTCCAATTAGTAGGAAATTAAAAATAAACTTTTCTGTATTTTCATTAAATAGCAAAAATTTCCATCTGTTTTATGGTATCACAATTTCTGCCACTGTTATTCAATACAAAACCTTTGACTAAATTATTAATAGCTATTTGTGAGGGGCTTTTACACCGTAAAAGGATGTTACTCTTAGTTAGAACTATGTTCCAATACATAAAAGTGAGAGCTGTATACTCTGCTTATTCAACTAATGTAATTTCTGAAACTTTTCTTTGTGGTTTAATTGATTTATACAAAATTTTTTATTGAATAATGTAAACTGTTGGCAAATGAAGATTTGTACGCTATTTAAATTTACATTGTTTTCTATATACATATATGTGAGCACAATTTATTGTTGTCATTTTCTGTTACTTTACGGTATGAAATCAAATACTATATTAAGGAAGATTGATCCAGCATAATGTTTGCACATGATGTTGGCAAAGTGATTACCGAAACAATGAGGCGTGCTAATGAGCAAACTACGTAAAAGATAGCAATCGATTTTCATTTGATGATTGATGAAGAACTGGGTCATCATCGTCATCAACTCAGAATAAAAACTAATTGGGTGGTATTTAAGAAACCTAAGTAATTACCAATATGTGGAGTATTTCTATTTGGAATATATCTAGATGAATGAATTGCAAATAACTAGATGAATTACTTAAAGCCAACTTAATTACAAGCAACTAAATTAATGAAAAATATTTGGAATTGACATTTTTTTAATAATTTTCAAAGTGTCATGTCGACAAAGTCCGACAAAAAAAAAAAAGCAGAGATTGGAAAAATAGGAAAATTGAGTCTATTTTAACTTCACTTCACACATACACTCAACACTGTTACACACATTTTTAAAGTTGTGTTTTTTTTTCTTATACGCGCTAAGACGGAATTTTTATGATTGTTATTTGTGCATCATTCAAAAAAAAAAAAAAAAAACAAAAAAACCTAAGCAAGCGAACAAGGAAACAACAATGCGTACATTGAAGGCAGCTTATCTTGTTTTGTTTGATCAATGTACTTTTATTTCTGCACTCATGTTGTTCTTGCTTGATTCTTGGCATTGGCTTTTGGTTTATTGGAAATTTTGTTTTTGCTATCGAAATCGAATTTAAGGCAGGATTTGTTCTGTTGTTGTAGTAATTGTTTTTGTTCCTTCTGTTGTAACTAGCTCCTGCTTCTAAAATTTTGCCCACCTATGGTCTAAATGTTCAGAAAACTTTAATATAACTTTGATTTTCACAGAGGCTTCATCAATTTGTATGAAACTCGGTGTGATAATAAAATGAGACCACAAATATTTTTCAAAGCTGTTTCAGAGCTACTAGAGACATTGTTACGAAATTTGTAAGGCAGATAGAAATCGCTTTGTAAACTGAGCGGTAAGTGTTAAATGGTGAAACCGAAAAGAATGCGTGGAAATTTCTATAAAAACATTTTCAGATTTAAAATAAAATCGGTAAAAAAAAATCATTTTTTTCTGAGATCTCATTAGAGAGCGTTTTCATAATGTCATCATAAGAAAGCACAACTTTAGGCTATCATTATCTTTTACCAGACCGCAAATAAATTGTTTTAATAGGTGTGGCATCTTTCATAAGAACAATATGCTTTAAATCATGTAAATTATCTAAACGTTCGATTTTGTACATTTAAAGTGCATTTATGTCATACGATTTTGAAAGCATCTTGCGAACGAAACAAGATAGAAATAATAAAGATATTAACGTTTTCGTTGAGTTTAAGTTGCAATAACGCTGAAATCGCAATCTATTGTTAAACGAGACTAAAAATTTAAGCAAATTTAATGATACTAAGTTTAAACAAGCACTGAGAAATTGGTCCTCAGTGTATACTCGAAATGTTTCTAAAAATTTTCATTAAACTATGAGACTGCTGTGTTGGTTTGATGATGGGGTAAACCACTTATCTTTAAGTTTCTTTGAAGTTCTTCAGAAGTTAAAAAATCTGCCTTACAAAAATTAAAAAACGTAGCATTAGGAATTGCTTTTTATTTATTATTCCTTTAATATATTCAGCATTTGTTGGCACAACTGGCAATTCTACAACTAATCCGTTTAATATATGTTAAAAGCTAAAAAAAAAATTTAAATAAGTCCCATTATAGAATACAAAAATTGTAGATTTTTATAAGCAACACAAGTTATGCCTTTGTTGTTGAATATAACTTTTCAATTTTTTCAATTCTATTAACTTTTAAAATTAAACGAAATTTGATTTGGTTTTATAATATTGACATTATTTTTTGATTTTTATTAAGTTAACAAATTTGTATATCATCATTTATTCTTTAAGTAGACGTTTCAAATTTAATTTGCTACATTAATCTTCTTTTATATGCTCGTATATTAAGATAAATTTGTCAAGCAGATACCAGTGCATGTACATTAGGGTGTTTTTTATTAAAACTTTTTTTTTCTGAAACATACATGACAATTTCTTAGTATATTTAAAGATATAAAAGATAAATTTATCTTCAGGGAAATTTCAAAACTGGAATATTTAGAATTTGCCTAAAGCTTCTGTCATATTGAAATATATTGCAGCGTCATAATTTTTGCTTAATATTATTAAATTAGATGAAATTAGTAACAAATTGCCAGATAAACTCATACTGATTTTCTGTTTTAAAAATGTTGCTGATATTTAAAAATGTCATTGTACAAATCCTTTCCCTCTTGTGTGATTTATCTTCTCTTGGAGTATAGGCACCGTCACTAAACTCTTCTGACTAGATCTCAGTTCTTCAGATCTTTTTCATTCGAAGAGGCTCTGTCTGACGGCAGTGAATTTTTCTTGTATTTCAGACTGCTAATTGACGAGAGGGCATAAGTCATTACTGAAATTTCATTGAATGCAACGATTTAAGAATTGAACTTCCTTCAAAATAATTATTAAAATTCTTTGTATTTGATTAAATTAGAAAGCCTATTACTTTGAAAATAATGGAGTAAGAGCAATTGGTAACTCAACATTTTCAAAGACCAGTAAATAATCTTAATAATGATAACAACTCCACACTTACATCAGAAAGGTCCACATTTCAAGAAAAATCTATAATGCTTTCGTGCAATTTTATACAAAAAAGGTTCATCGGCTTTGTGTGACTTTCGAATTCAAATATTTTTTTGGGAGTGAATTATTTTTTATATAAAAAAAAATAAAAACTCCCTAATGTACATATGAGTGCTTTTACTTTAAAACGTTAACAAAAGGTATAAATCAGAAAATAAAATGAAGAAAATGAAAAAAATTAAATAAATCGTTTTTATTTCATTCATATTTCTATATAAGTAATATAAAAAAAAACATTATTTTTACAAATATACGAATATTCCAATATACATATCATATCAAATATATCAATAGCGAAATGTATGACAATAGAATGTGCAAAAATCATAAGGACTTAAAGACATGGAAAGTTATTGGGATACCCAGTGAACATTTGAAGAATGGGGAAAAACTTGGTAACAATGTCACCGTTCGGCTAATAATCTAAATAAGCATCAGACGTCGGAATCGTTGTGGGCTGGTTGTAAGAGGCGAACAAAAAAATGTTCGTTCAATAATTTAGAAAGTAAGTCTCAAGTAGAAACATTTATTAAGACCAATCTTGCAGAGAAGACGAAAACACTTCGATTTCATGCCCGAAATGTCTTCGTATGACAAGACTTAACTCAGCTTTTATTGTCTTAAAATCACTAATTTTCTTAAAAAATTACGCTTTTTGTTAAAAGTATTACTGTAATATTACTTGGTCAAATCTGAAAATTGCATTTTTCGCCCAAAATAACTATTTTTGCTCAAAATTAAAGTATTAATTGGAAATTTTAAAGCGGTGAGTCGAATTTTTCGGACACGAAACCGTTGTGTTTTTAACTCCTCTAAAGCATCTGTCTTCATTTTTTTCTACTTTATTTCGATTATAAGCCATATTCATAGTGGAATGAAAAATAAAACGCTACCTGCCGAACTGTTATTCATCTTCCTAAAGAGTATTGAGCGGGTCCGCTTATTGATTGTGCAACAGTTCCAAATATTTGCTGGGTAAATGTTTGTATGTTTACGTTGTAAAATACACACACACACACACTTAATGTGCGCCCATGCAAAGGCTTAAAGACACAAGCATATTTTCAATGTATTTAAATGATTTTGCACATGTATATGTTAAGCTCTGTCTGTAGATGTTTTATATATTTCAACATAAAATGCACACAAATGTATGCAAATTAATTTTTTATTCCACAGTCTGTTTTCCTATCTGTCCGTCTGTCTGTCTGGGTGGCGTTTTTGTCGTTGTAAGTATACATTTTTTAGTTGCATGCAACAAGTTAATGCTCAGCAAGGGTAGTGTTGCAGACTGTTAATGTAGTTGAGTGTATGAGTTTTTTTTTAGTTTGAAGGACATACTACAAATCGGTGGGTAAACATTCGACCGTAATGGGAATATTTTTATGCTTAATTTATTTTTCTTTTGTTTTGGCTGGAATTTAATTAAATTTTTATAAATACCGATTTACCTTTGAATAAAAATAACTAATTTAAACTTTTTTTAAAACAATTAATAGCTGATTAAATAATAGTTCGGCTTGCGGCAATATTTATTGAAGAAGTTTATTTTTAAAAATTTAATTAAATGAACAACAATACATTTTTCCCATATATTATAGGTTTATTCGACAAAATAAACTTATTCATTATTTATGAAACACGACTTCATTCATGTGGCCGCCTCTGCTGGCTTTGCAGTAGCGCATCCTATCAGCCCAATTTTTCATGACATTGTTGATGATTTCGGGCTCTATATAACGAGCGGCTTGGCAAATATTCAACTTGAAGGTCTGAATCGTTTGTGGATTGTGAAAAATCGATTGTTTGATTGACTCTATGGCATGTCACATCATCCTGTTAAAACAAAAGGTCATCCAAGTCAAAGTTATCAATTTCTGGTCACAAAAGGTCGGTTATCATGGCTCCGTAGAGTTTTCCTGCATATTTTTTGAGAAATAAATGCCATTAATGCCACCACTCTGCAAACCGCTCCTAACTGTCAGTCTTTGAGGAGGCGTTGGCTTCTTAATGATCTCTTGTAGGTCGCCAAGATGAAAATCCAACTCATCAGCAAAAATGATTGATTATTTAAGCAAAATCTTCGTTCATTTCAAAACTCAATTCACAGTTCGGGGACTGACTTTAAAAATAAGTTTTCGATGTTTTTCAATGTTGATCAAACACAAATCGATTCATTTCGTTCTGTGGAGATATGATACATACATTCTGATAATACTTCGAGCGGGAAAATGTTGTCAGTGTCAAAATAACTTTTGACTTAAAAAAAGACCCACTAGATGGCAGTTTAATGATTTTTGTTAAATTTGAAAATTCTAAAAAACTTTTTATAACGTCATCGACCAAGCACCGTTTTCCGTTGGTCTCGTCAGACATTTTCCTGCGCCCAAGGCTAAGGAAGATGCTTTGAGTTGATACAAACAAATTTTTATTACCTTTAACTTTCCGACCCAGCATTTTTTACTGGGCACTTCTTATAAGCTGATAAGTCTTCAGTACTGTGTACAAAATAAATTAAAGATGGTATGATTTTTGTATCATATAATAGTTTTGTCGTAGAATGGCTAACTCTATTTCATTTACTCACAATAATTTGAAGAGATTTTTACTAGGTACTTCTAGGTACTGACGACTATTGGTGCGCCCAACAGTGGCTTCAGTATAAGAGAAGAATTTGAAGTTTGTACTTGTATTGGCATTGGCTAACTTTAGATGCAATTTGCAATATTTCTTAAGTTTTTCAGCAAAAATAATTAATTTAGAGCGAAAAAATAAATAAAATAAAAAAATCAAAAATATATAAATAGTTTGAGCAAAAATATTCGCTCTTTAGAAAAACTAAAATTAATAGAAAAACTCTGAAAATTATTGAGAAATTTGATGTAAAGTTAAAAACACCTGGACTAATTTAAAAAAAAAAAAGATCTTAAGGTTTGAAAGATAGTTCATAGTGCTCAGTGTAGGAACCATTTTCCACACAAATTTGATATACATTTTTTTCCATACCCACCAGTACAGACTTTAAGCAAATAACTGCTTTAGTTTCAACACAAATAGTATATATCTCATTCGAAAGGTCCTTTATAGCAGAACCACTATGTTGTGATAACATTTAACAAATGATTAATTCATAACATTACGCGACAGCAGAAATTATCTTAATGTTCCACTTATTTTGGAGAAACAACACGAATTGCAAGTAAGTACTTAAATATAAGACGAAATAATTAAAAATGCTAAAAAACGTTTCCCAAATACAATGCTGATGAAAAACCTCGTAAAATCACCCTAATTAAATAAAATGCTTAACATAATAAGCAGTGCTTTTAAATAAGGGTCAGATACTTAAATTCATCGCAAATAAGCCTTGCAAAACAAAGGGTTCTTTTTAATGGCGTAAATAATTTAATGCTTGAAAAAAATATGCCACAATTTAAACTGTTTAACCCTTGTTCTAATTAGGGAAAAATATTTTTGTTCATTCAATTCTGTTAATTCAATTTTATGGAATAAAACCGACTGAAACTGTCAATATTGGTTTTTTAGCAAAAAAAAAATTTTCATTCCGAAATTTAAAAAAACTTTCAGTCAATTAAGGTAAGTGAGAAAAAAATGCTATTTTTTAACTCTGAGGATTATAAGATTTTTTTTATTATTTTTTTTTGACGCTAATTATGCCGCCGCTAATTGCGTGCTACAAATTTTTTACTCAAATACTAATGGTAACTGTAGCACATTGTCTTCAAAGTTTGATGCAGTTGTGCCATTGTTAAGTGAAGTATAGAAAAAATAAAGAAAAATAAATTTTTTAAAATAAAATAAAGAGTTTATCCTGACTTTAATAAAATTAAATTTAACTAAAAATCTGCACGCATAATAAATAAATATTCTGTACTAAGTAATTTTATTAAAATACATAAACATTTAGTTACAAATGTGATTTATTTAATTAACTTTTACTACTGCCAATTTAATATAATGAAATATATAATAAACTTCACTAAAGTGCAACTTGCGTTCAATAGAAAAAACTCTGTACATTTGGTGTTTCTATGGCTTTCGGCAAGCTGACACAAAATTGAACGCGTTATATGGGTTCACTTGGTTAGATTAAGGTTATTTTAATGTACTGAACCAAATGTTTACGATATGCTGTGAAATATCTTCTCCAAGTGGAAATATTTTAATTAACCAGCCGAAAAATTCATTGCTGCAATAAAATTCACCCTTAAATAAAGAATTTTATAACAAACAGAAGGGGATATTTACGCTAGACTGACACATTTAAAAAAATCGATTCTATAGCGATTTTTCCATACAACGGCTTTTTAGTATATCACAGAGAGGCCACAACTGCCTTGTTTTTTAACGTGACCGTCTACCTCGAAAGACTTAAGGCCACGATGTGCCGTTCCACACTTGAATTATTTTACATACGTCAGTAATTATAGGTCGACTGCTATTGTTAAACAGTTACTAAGTAAAATTATGCTTATGGACATAGGTTCACTCTTTGTTCCATTCGCATCTCTTGTCATCCTTGAAACGGCTAGCACGATGAAAAAATGCATCTCTACACCGACCGTAACACTTCGCTGTTCTTCCGACACAGGTTTCCACAGCCACTACGATGCACCCCCAAAAAGGCCTACCACATGCTATCCATCATATTGGGCTCTATACAATTGCCAGGCTAGGAACGAATCCTTAGGTGCTCCTGACAATCTGTAGTACCAGATTGGTGTAGATCTCTGGTCAGTATTTCTTTAAAAATCCAGAAATAGTAATTGGCCAACAATTTGCTGATTGCCGCTAATAGGAGTCTTGTATGAAAAAATTCGCTGGGTATGAGAAATGGGTTGTCTACAACATTGATTAGTACAAGAAATCTTGGAGTAAAAAAAGATGAACTAGCTCAAAGAACTTCATTCAAAGTTGATATTCATCAAAAAAGATGATACCGTCTGTTTGGTGGAATTTCAATTGTTTTTTTTTTAGGTCTTAACGGACAATATCACGAAAATCTGACTCTAATTTTTGGGTCCGATGGATCATTAAGCTTATTGTTAACTCATTATTATGTTAGCTCTCATTGATGACAGATATTCTCAAGGCGTGCAGCATTCATTACAGATTAAGTCTTTGGCATATCAATGACCTGAATAATTTCATTCTTTTCAACCATTCGCTATTTTCAACCATTCAAGAAATTATTTCGTTTTTGGAGACGGTGTCTCACCAATATTTTTGAAAATCTCAAAAACATATGTTTTTTGCCAACACTGAAATTTATTTCAGCAGATAGTAATTTCAAGGCTAAAATTTAGTGTTCTCCTCTGATTTCCCCTACTTTAATGTAAATAGCTACTGCAATTTTAATTATTTCACATATTGAGCATATTTTGCTCAGTGGCTGGAAAGTTGATAACTTTATGGTTAAAGGAAAACTAAATTATGAAAAACAGTTTTTGAAATTTTTCTATGAAGTTCCTATTAGCGACAGTCAGCAAATTGTGAATTAATCACCAATTTTTGGAATTTTTGAGTAAAGCGACCTCTAAGCGTCAAATGTTTTGACTCAAATTTTTTACAGCCTACATCATGTATACAAATACGACTATCTAGTCTGGTGCTTTAAAATCGGATAAGGGTCGATTTTTTTATGTCAGTCTAATTTACGTAAATCAATTAAAATGATTAATTGGGAAAATGAGTAAAACAAATGGAGCTGATGTAATAATATACAGTGCGCCAGCGGCATACAATTTTATTTTTGTTCGGTTACTCAAAATTTTATTCAGAAATTACATACATACATATCTACTTATTTGGATGGAGTCATGAGAAATGTCGTGGCAGATTTAACATGAATGAGTAGCCTTCCGAGCGGATATGACTTGTTTTCGGAGTATTAAATATTATTATCATAAGACTTAGTCGAACTTTTAGACTAAAAAAAGTTTTTATTTTAGTTGGGAAATGAATTTTGCCTAAGGATACTCTATACAGTCCCACTGTGTGCCCTTTTTCTTTCAACTAAGTGACAGATAGGCGCCATTGTGTTCAAGCGAACTTGACGTTACATCCCGGACTATATGTTGAGGAGTGCATTTTTCCAGATGTAATGGACTCTTTTTAATATCTGTTTTCGTCTCTTCTCAAAATAACATTGTTTTTGAGTTAGATATATCAACGTTTTGGATAGGAAATATTTTCGCCTAACTTAAAGATTAAGTTAACTTACACTCAGTGTCGGCGAGAGGAGTACAAAAGGGGTATTTACTCCCGAGCTCGATGTTTAATAGGAATCAGTTCTTTGAACCAAAGCTATTTTCAATTATTATGTATAAATATTACTATTCATTTAAGAATCCACGAAGAAAAATCGTCGTTCAAATGAATCAGAGTCTGAATAAGCCTCATGAATCAGTTTTTACCACCTTATTTAAGACTGTGGGCATAAGATGCCTTATTCTACAACGCAGTAAGTTTTTCACCAATAAGTGCATCATATTTGTCGACTTCATATCGAAGTTTACTGACAGTGATATCGAGAAGTATGTATTGACATAGCATCTATTGAGGCCTATTTTAAAGGTTATAAATTACTGAACAACTAGAGTTACTTAATAAAATTGTGTAGTGATGCATATTTAATGCTCCGAACTCGAATTTACCCTCGGCGGTCCTGTTCATACTTAACTGCCCGAAATGTTACAACAAGATATAATATAAAATATTTACACATCGTTCTGTTCCGCCTCGTTTCGTGCCGTTAAGTGTGCATCAAAACAATGTCACACAGTGTAAACTAGAGACTAGGGTTTGTAACCCCGGGATCCCGAAAACCCGGGATCCCGTTGTTTTTATCAATCCCGAAATCCCGGGATCGATCACTTAATCCCGGGATTTGACTTTTTTATGCCTAAAACGAAAAATAACTCACAGCCCACTTAAAATTTTTTGTAAAAAAATCGTATTTGGTTCAACATTTTTTAATTTAAATTTTTTCAGTTGAGATTTCTATGACTATTTTCATATTAGAAATTCTTGGATTTTTTTTTTGTTCGGTTGCTGCGAATTTGGGAAGCAAATGGCTCTAATAAAAGACTGCAAGACTAGATGGAACAGTCTTTTATCAATGCTTGAATGCGTCTATTTATTGAAAAATTGTATACAGAAGGCATTAATAGACATAAGTCTACCTGAAGGTGAATCTTTGGCTTTATCCAATAATGAGATTGAAATGGTATCTGATATCATTAATGCGCTAATCCTAGTAAAAGCTACAGTCGAAGCCCTTTACCGTCGGGATGCTAATTTGTTCACAGCCGATGTTGCCATAACTTTTATGTTAAAAAAACTTAAAGATGCTAACAACGTGTTAAGTCAAAAATTGTATTCAGCTCTCATTCTTCAAATGCAACAAAGGCGAACAGATATAAGTGGTATCCTTCAGTATCTGCACAATGGTAGAATCAACGTTCAATCCGAATCTGAAATAGACATAGTAATAGTTCCATCTTAAACAAAATGCCGCAAATAGTTGAGTTACTCGAAAGACTACACGCTTCAAATCTAGTTACATCAGAAACAGCTAATGAGACTGAATCTGAAGTTGAACTTTCTGTTTTAAATGAGGCACCTCTCGAAATTGTTTCCGAGTCTCCATCTGAATCTATTTCAGACGAACTTAATAAAGCTATGAAAAAAAGCGCATTTGCCGAGGATACCAATTCGATGTGAGACGCTGTCAGTGAAAATTCAAAAGTAAATGGGGGAACACGTGGTGACTTTTTACAAAGAGCCTATGATTTTTTAATGACTATTAAACCTACCAGTGTAGAGTCTGAACGTGCTTTTTCTGCGGCTGGACTTTTCGCAACTAAAATAAGAAATCGTTTGGGCGATGAAACTTTGGATGTGCTTTGCTTCCTCAAAACGTATATTAAAAATATACAAAATTAATTACTATTAATTTTCAAACAACGAATGAACTCCTTATAATTTAATAATTAAGTATGTATAATATCATATAAACAATGAATTTCCTTATAAATTAATAAATATTTTTTTATAAACATGTTTTTGGAATGTCAAGTTTTTAATTTTTTTAAAATTTTACTAAAATAATGTGTTAAAATTTTTCAAGAACAGGTATTTAAAAATCCCGGGATCAATCCCGGGATCCCGGTACTAGATAAAAGTAATCCCGAAATCCCGGTATTACAAATATGGCACGGGATTACAAACCCTACTAGAGACGCACATAATTTTTCATGATTCACATGATATTTTGCATTGGAAAACCATATTTTATGAAGTTACCGGCTTTGGAGTATACTTTCATTAAGTGTTATTTACATGAGTATTATTACGAGCATACTATAAGTGTTTCATGATATATTTACTTTTATGGCATCATAAAATTGCGAAGCATAAAGAGAAACACTTAAAATATTAATGCCATCTTTGTGCCGTAATCAAGATTCTATTAAATCCGTTCAAAGTGACTCCCACTTAAGTATTTAAAAAGCTGCTACCAAAGCGTCAAGGACATAATACTCAACATTTTGACTTAAATTATATATGAGTTTGCATATACATAATTTATTTAAGAGCTTATGGCTTTAATAACTTAATGATTGTTGTTTTTGTTGAGCTGGGTGAAAGTACTTGTGATGCTGTATGGGCTTAAGAAAATTTTTCCACAAAATTGAGTTGCAATTACTTTGCCCACATGTTTATACAGATTTTTCTACGACCCAGATAAATATAAATTGCAAAAGCTATGAAAAGTTTGGTTTTTCAATATTTTCTTAAAAAAAATAAAACAAAAGCCAAAAAAGTTCTATTTGTATTTATTCTAATATCAGCATTTTGAGCTAAAGACTTTTTTTATTTTTGAATAAGAGAACGTTGTTCATTGCTATGAAACCATAAACATGCAAAATTTTTCCATTACATTATTTTCGATAAAAGTTTTTTTTTTTTTTATCACAAATTTGATGTCTGAGATGAAAAATTAAAGTAATGTTCATTAAAGAGGGAGCTACCATAAAACACCTATCAGCTGCTTGAGTTAAGCTTGCTAAGGTTTGAGGCCAAAATAAAGTATAGGCATTCAACATCTCGAGATTTCAACAGCGTTGTGAGCGCCTTATGAGGCACTGTACTTGTTGATATAGATATATAAAAATGTATGGAAGCTTCCTAATTTTTGCTTATACTAAGGAAATCAAAGTAACATTTCAGATATGAGGCTGCGGTTATTATTTAGATAAGTTTTAATCATTGCAATTTTTAAGAATAATTTAAAAATAAGCTCCAACTTTTATTTTGTCATTCAACTTTTTTGTCGTTGAACTTTTTTGTCGTTCAACTTTTTTTTCGATCAACTTTTTATCGGCCTTATCTTTTCTTGTACAACTTTTAGTAGTGCAATTTATCGTCACTAATTTTTCTGTCGCATTATTTTCTTATTATCTAATTTTCCTTCATTCAACTTTTTTGTCGTCCGACTTTTTTGTCATCTAACTTTTTTTTATAAATTTTTTGTTGTCCAATTTTTGTTTCAACCAAGTCTAATCAACTTTTTAATCATATAACTTTTTTATCGCCCAAAAATTTAAATTTTTTCGACTATTCCTAATCGACAATATCAACTTTTACAAAAAAAAAAGGCTCCAAAGGCCCGGGGCCACCATTCAGAGATTGGTGAAAATATTTAAAATTCCGAGACGGCTTCTATTGATGTTTAAGTTCCTTTCCTTCTCTTATAGTTTAGATATTTTATTTTTGGAAATGAGTCAAAAACCGTTTTTTTAAGAGGCGCTTGTTGGTTTTCAAAACCTCTTTTCGGATTTTCTTCATAGATAAGGCCGAAAAAGGTCCTATGTAGAGTCCGTGGTCGAATAAAAAAGATCCCAGAAGACCAAAACGGTCTAATCTAAGTTGAGTGCCAACAACATAAGATAAACAAGAAGTTAAGAGAGAATAAAAATAAAGTTCTCATAGGATTATTCAACTAAGCAGAATATAGTGAAATAACGTCGAATCAAAGTTTTTAATTTTGCAATCAATCGCTCTCCGCCTCTGATCTAATATTATATATTAAATATATACCTGTATATATATTATAATACTAGCTATCCCGGCAGACGTTGTTCTGCCCTTACCGGTAGCTGGCGCGAAGCTGTATGAACTCATGCTATGGAATGTAAAAGCGAATCAGCCCATTTTTAAAGCGAAATTAACTTCTGTCCCTACTCTCTTACATAAAGTACCTTACTGCTAGGTGGTGCGATGAGTTTAGTTTATTATAGTTTTTGCGTTTTATATTATTACCAAGTCTCAATCATCTGCATCAAATAATTGCTGATATATACAAAATGTTCTTTTATTTGCATTTTCTCATTGAAACTTCTTTTTTCCCGTACTTCTATAATATAAAAATGAATCGCAAAATGTATCTAGTCTCATTCATCTGCATCACAAATTTTGGTATTTTCTTATATGGAAAGCGTGGTACTGCACGGTCTTTGCTGTGCCTCTTAATATAAAAGATACTTGTTGTAACTTCCATGTGAATCGATGCAGTGGTACTTGTGAAAATGCTATTTCAAAAATATTTTTGTATGAGGGCCACTCTAAATAAAAGTTTTGTAGGCTTAACTATGCATCTTAACATAAAAGTTACGTAGTGTAAGTTCGGTATGAACCGATTAACCGGTCTTAGTGAAAATGATTTTTTTAAAACTATATTTGTATGAGGGCCACCCTAATTAAAAATTTTGTGAGCCAAACAGTGTCTCTTAATATAAAAGACACGTGGTGTAAATTCCATGTGAATCGATGAAGTGGTTTTTGTGAAAATGCTATTTTAAAAATATTTTTGCATGAAAGCCGCCCTAAATATGCACCTTAAATAAAATTTTTATGGGTTTTACTATGTTTCTTAATATAAAAGGCACGTGGCCTAAGCTCTATGTTAAACGATGTAAGGGCCACCCTAAATAAAAGTTTTATGGAGTTAACTATGTCTTTTAATATAAAAGACACGTTTAAATTCCATGTGAATCAATGGAGTGGTCTCTGGGAAAATGCTATTTTAAAAATATTTTTGTATGAGAGCCACCCTAAATATGCACCCTAAATAGAAGTTTTATAGATGAAGCCATGCCTCTTAATATAAAAGCTACGTGGTGTAAATTCCATGTGAATCGATGCAGTGGCCTTTGGGAAAATGCTATATTAAAAATATTTTTGTATGAGGGCCACCTTAAATAGAAGTTTAATAGACTAAACCATGCCTCTTAATACAAAAGCTACGTGATGTAAATTCCATGTGAAACGATGGAGTGGTGTTTGTGAAAATGCTATTATTAAAAAAAATTGTATGAGGGCCACCCTAAATAGAAGTTTTGTACACTAAGCCATGCCTCTTAATATAAAAGCTACGTGGTGTAAATTCCATGTGAATCGATGCAGTGGTCTTTGGAAAAATGCTATTTTAAAAATATTTTTGTATGAGGGCCACCCTAAATATGCAGCCTAAATAAAAGTCTCATAGTCTAAACCATGTCCCTTAATACAAAAGCTACGTGGTGTAAATTCCATGTGAATCGATGCAGTGGTCTTTGGGAAAATGATATTTTAAAAATATTTTTGTATGAGGGCCACCCTAAATATGCAGCCTAAATAAAAGTCTCATAGACTAAACCATGTCCCTTAATATAAAAGCTACGTGGTGTAAATTCCATGTGAATCGATGAAGTGGTCTTTGGGAAAATGCTATTATAAAAAAAAATTTGTATGAGGGCCACCCTAAATATGCACCCTAAATAATTTTTCTCGCCGTAAAAACCATCCTTGAACTTCAACGAACATTTTAAAAAAAGATTTGGCCAAATTGGTCCAGGCGTTGTTGAGTTATGCGCTTACCAACACATTTTGCGATTCATTTTTATATTATAGATTAATAGCAAATCTTTTAAGTATTATTGTTATATGATAGGTCTCGTTGTCCAATCCCGCCTATATTTTGCAAGGTTTTTAACACAGGTTTGTAACACAATAAAATAAAGCTGCCAGACTTTGCCATAAGTTTCTAGTAATCTGTCAAATTGTGCGCACGATATTGTTTACAAAGCTAGTTTTTGAGATTTGTGAATTATTATGAACAGTAAGCAATGCAATTATTTCTTAAATATTTAATAGTGTGTTTTTTTTTTTGACTGTGACACAACCTAATGAGCAAACTTGCAGAAAATAAAGATCGCTCGATAAAAAAACTAAACTCCGTCACAATGTGTTATGTTGTGTGTGCATTTTGTCAGATTAGGACTGAATATCTCCAAGCAGCATTTTACAATCAATTACTGTATAATAAGGTCACCATGCAAAGTTTGACAGCAAATACCACAACATTTTGTGTTTTCGTACAAATTGGTAAAAATAATTTAATTTAATGTCCTCCTTTATGATAATATAAAATTAGTTGACAGTAACTCAAGTTAATGTCATGACAACATTAGTTACTCAAAAACCTGTACAAATACGCCCAGGTGTTGTTGTAAATGTTGTTGTAAATTAAAAACATAAAAAACAATTAAAAACTTTTTGTTTTATGCCGCAGTCGCTGTTATAATACAAAATAATTTGCAATAATAAAACTTTGTCATTTGTTTTTATTTTTTTAAGGGACTGCATAAAATTAGGCACCCTATATTTTATGAGTTAAAGTTTTACAAGTTGATTTTACGGTAAGATTAAAGTGAAAAGTTTTTTTTTATAAAGCTTCCTTTTGAAAATTCAGTAACTTTATAATAGAGTAGATATTTTAAGGTAGAGGTGGGGGGAAGATTTTTGTGTGTAAGCTTGGATACCTTTTTTGTGACCAATTTTGTCAAAAGCTGATTAATTTTGTTGGTAGCCAAGGTAAATGATAAAGTTTTTGAATCATAGATTGCAAACAAATTTCATCTGGGGTAGTATTTGCCATGAGAAAATAAATATCTGCTTTGACAAAACTTTTAACCGCAATATGGTCAAATAATATTCTTTTAAAGTTTTTGAGAAAATACTGAAGTAGTTTTGTAAAAAATGAAAATATTTTGTTGTAATTAAATTTCATTTAAATTAAATCTCTTTGTGAGAAGCAAACGTCATAAGCATCCTGGGAATTTCATTTTCAATTATGAATATCATTTACAGCTACCATGTTAATATTTTAAGGACTTTAAGGCTTCTCTTCCATCAGGCAGTTGCTTTAGTGTGGTTTGCGGTTGATGTTGTTATCTTTGTGGTTGTTTTTGTACGCGTAGTTAATTTTGCCAGAGGCTAAAACAACTTAATTAAACCAACATTTTAGTTTGAAGCAAACAAACATTTGGGTCTACGCATACAAAGAGTATCTTTAACATACCCCATTGGAAAATAAATTTGCATAGACAAAAATGCTCAAAGTAGTTAGTATCATCCAACAAAAATATCGCTGAAATTTTGCCAAAATTTGTTAAAAACTACACAAAAATCACAATCATTTTTAAAAAGATCTTCAGCGCATTTCATGCAATTTAAAATGCACAGAGTACAGTAGATTTTCTAATGGATATTTTTTCAAGTTTTAGACTCGGATTGGAAAAAAATTTTCGGTGTCAGAAAATTTGTGTACAATGAAAAATAAAAAACAAAATAAAATTAAGATAAAAACGAAAATTTCATTGCATGTATTTAGTCGATAAATAAAAGTTAAATTAAGTTGGCAAATATAAGAAGAAAATGAAAATTGTGAAGCAAGGGCGCGGGAAAAGTGAGAATATTTGGATATAGTGAGTTGAAATTTTCAAATATTTACAGCTCGTTGTACTTACCTTGCTGTTTCAACTCAACGACAACAATTAATAAATTTTGGTAATATGTATTTACTATGTCAAGAACTCAAAGTTAAACTTTAATTGGTGGGAATAGGTGTATGTGGGTGACTATAAAATCAAAGCGATAAAAACTGACGTCAAACAGTAACAGCCTAGCTTTTAAGTAATCTCAGATCCATAAAATAAGTGGATGTCTCGCAAGGTTACCTGGATCGAATATTCCATACAAAATTGATGTTTTCAGCCTCTTATAAAGTAATATTATTTGAGAGCAGACTGAAAAGTAATCCACGCCATCAGGGCATAGAAGCAATTCTACCAAGAGCGGGTGAGGAGTATATAGCATGAATACTTAGGGATGGGAAAGCTTGCTACCAGATTGATCGCAGAATTTGCTCTCAGTCACCAAGAGACAATGTACATAGGAATAAGACTTTTTGCGCCGCTTCGTTACCATGAATGAAACATGAATACATAAAAACTCACCAGTGGACTATCTCTGGAGGATCGAAGCCAACCGAAGCCAACTGTACTTCTGTCGGCCAACAAGATGATGCCTCTACAGCGCATTTCGACATTTGAGACAATTATTTTGAAATTGATCCAAGTTCCTCTTCGTTGGAAAGAAAAAAATTAAGAAACTTGAAATAAACTGTGGAAAATTTATTAAATTTTTTTCTTCTCAACGAAAGGGGACGTGCACCACTTTCAAAATAATGGGCTGATTTATCGAATTTTTCGTATCGACTCTTCCGATATTTTTCACATTTTTTTACAATTTTTCGACATTTTCGACAGTTTTTTGCATGTACGAATTGTCCGACACCTTTCGATTTTTTGGATAGCTATTGTTATATTTTAACTTTTCCGATATTGGGCGAGAACCTTTCGAGCAGTGAGTATGCATATACAAAACAGCTATTTATATTGGAGTTGCTTTGGCTGTCACTATTAAGAAGGAGTACATAATTCCGGCAACATACTCGTTAACAAAAACTTAGCCCATTTAAAGATAAGTTTTTGGCTGATCTAACAGAGTTTAAAAATAGCAGAACTTGGGTTAATCTTCTCACTGGGGCTTAAAAGAAATACCAAAACATGCAGTCACTTAATTTAAACGTCTATACGCGCCAAAAAAAACCTAAGGATAATAATTGTTATCCTTATTGTAAGTGTACGCCTCAACACTCTCATTGGTGTTTGAGCTTATGTTTGGTGTAGATCGTTGCTGATGGTTGCGTTTTGTTGGCTGTTGATTGCTTGTGGTTTTGGTGAAAACCAAAAGAAAAGAAAAACAAAGTCAACAACCACCAAAGCACCTTAAATTGGCAACTAATGAGCTTCTTTAGAGCCAGTTACAATACACCAGACATCAATTGGTGGTTATTAAGGCGCCTTATATTGTGCATATGTAGATGTATGAGTTTCTGAGATGTGCCATATTTTACTGATACGAGTACACACATACATGAGAATGTGTGTTTACATGTGCATCACAATTTTAATAGAAATTGGGAACTTAATTTCTAAAGTTTTTGGCTTAGGACATTTGACATGAAATGCGTCATTATCATTTGTGGGAAACAAATTTTTCCATTATCAGCCCAATCTTTCGATATTTTTGTCAATTCATTGAAATTAAGTGAATTAAATGATTCCGAAGAAGATATAAAGACAAATAAATAAGAAAAAGACATTAATTTAAGCTTACCATTAAGTTGACTTAGGCATGTTTGATATTTACTATGTGGATTTTATAGCAAAAATATAGTATGTACTTAAGCCCTTTTGTAACATTAATGATTTGACTGCTATTGTTTTTGTAACAGTATGATGAAACTTGATTGCTTAAAAAGAATTTAGTACCTATCTATAAAGTTATTTAGTTTTTGTTAGAAAAAAACAAAAATCTTTAAATTAAAGGAGATTTTACAATAAATTAATTTTACTTTGGCAGATATTAAATTGAAGACAGAATAAGAAACTGATTATGGAATAATATCGAAAAACGTCTGTAAATCCATTTAGACACTTTCGATTTTTATTAACTCTTACGTTTTTCTTAAGTATGTTGAGACTATATCAAATTCATATAAAAATGAATGAGATTACTAAATATTTATGTGCTCCAACCAAATCTTTTAATCTCTTTAAAGAAATATCATGTCTGATCCAATAAACAACGCTTTAACTTCCAATGCATGACATAATATGGAATACCAAAATTAAATTGTTAATAAATTTTCTCAGCTAAGGAATGAGAGAAAGCGTGCAAAAAATAAATGAAAAATAAGCAGAATTTGACAAAAAAAAAGTTTATTAGAAAATAAGAACATAAAAACTTCAAGAAAAGTTTATGAAAAAGGGGTAACAAATTTGCGAAATATTAACTAAAAGTGATTAAGAAATAAACTATCAAAAAAATTCTTATGAGAAAGTTCTATAAAGATAAAAACAAAAGAAGATCTAACGAAAATTAAGGCGAAAAATAAATTGAAAAAATTAAAAATAGTTAATAAATTTAGTAAAAAACGAACAGAATAGGGCAAAATAATTTTGAAGTTCCAACAAAACTTATCTGAAGAAATTTGAAACAAAAAAATATTGAATTATAAGCAAAAGATAAATGGCTAAAATTTTGAAAACCTGAAAGAAAAATATACCAAAATAATACCTATAGAAAATGGGGAAATACCGAAAACGTAAATACTAAAATTTGATAGAGCTGCACCAACAAAGAACAATGGAATAAGATCAATGAAAAACAGACAAAAATTAAGCTAAAGGAATAGGCAAAATATTAATAATAAAATAATATTAATAATAAATATTATCGAAATTAAACCAAATATTTACTAAACATGAAACAGACAAGCAAAAGCGATTTTCTTATTAAAAATAATAAATTACTCAAATTTCAAAAGGCTCTTAAGAATATTCTAAATATTAAAATTTTCTTTAACTAACCCGTTCAAAAATCTCGAAAAAACAAAGCCAATTACGATAACATCAGTGTTAACGACACATTCAAGTTGCTTCGTTTAAAGTTCCTATAAACTTCAGTTGCCTCCAGGTATTTGCGCCTCAATTGTCTTAAGATAAATTGCGTCATTCATTGCGTATGTAAAACAACATACCATACCACCCTCGCCAATGCCAATACCAATTCCCAATATCAATTTCAACATCAATGTAGAGATAATCAAGAGCACGTTGCTGCACGTTTCGCTAACTTGGGCGCGTTAACAAGTGTCTCCTGCAGCTGTATGTAAGTGTGTCTATATGTGTATGTGTGTGTATTAAATGGAGGACTAACTTGTGCTCTGACAGGTGTTCAAATCAACAGACTTAACAAATATCAATATCTAAATTCAAATACAACTCAACTGAATTAACTTTGAATTGAATATTTGGAAAACTTTAAGTGTTACGTTAAACGTTTGATGTTACTTTCCGTTTTGGATTGGTTGGTATGTGGGTATACCGAAAAATCTCAGGGCAAATCTTTTTTTAAATTTTTCATATTTGCATAATGTACAATAAAGATTTTTTTTTGTTGTATTATTTGATTTTATGCTTTGTAAATTTTAAAATTTTATTTTTATCATATTTTTGCAAAACAAAAAAATATTCTTTCATCTATAGATAGTTACAAATCAAAGCATTCTTTGAGGGGTGACTGCAAATATCCCAGGAGGAAGTCAAGTAATAAGTGACAGTGTTTGCTTAGAGTTTTATTGAAAACATCTTTAAAAGTGCATTGGTGTATTAGATGAAATTGTATAGGCTGCAGAAAAAATCTCTAAGATACCATGAAAAAAAATATCCTTAAAAACAGGAAAAAGTTATGACTGTTCGAGAATATTTTATTAAATACATTTCAATATTTAAATAATTAAAATATAAATACTCCATTTTTGAACTATGAACTTGCAGAGTGCGTTATTTCATTTTACTTTTGAGGCACTTGTTACTGAGCGAAATGATTTAAAAAGAAAAAATAGATTCGTTAAAAAAAACAAAAACTTATGCAGATGAAATGTACATATGTTATCAGCCAAATTTTTTTTAGGAAAAATCTTTTTTGTACAGCAGGCGCCTTGTGAGACTTTTCGACTTTTTTTGAGGAACCTTCCATTGCTTATAGACTTTTTATTAAATTATTGCCTTTGCATGGAATAAGAAAAAAATTTTAATAAAAGTCAATGAATTTCTGCGCCAATTTCTTTTCTCTAAAATCAAACTAAGAACATAATAATGTTAAAGGAAGCGCTATTCGAAATCAGAACGAAGCATTTCTTTCAGCTCTTTTAAAGTATTTAGTTATGGAGCTATTTTTTTAATAATGATGCACTTAATGTGCTAATGATCATGGTAATATGGGCACCATTTGAAGCGAGAACAAAGCGCTTTAGTGCTATTTTGAAAATCATCAGTTAAGAGTGCCTATGAAGCGTTTTATTTCCGATTGGGTTGTTTTATTCTCTCAACGTATTTATGTAGGGAGAAGATTTGATTGATACAAACATTTTTATTTCTAAATATACATTTTTTAAATACAAAATTGAACATACATATTTGAACAATCAAATACATATTTAATGTTCTTTAGTTGCTAAGTTAAATAAGGTTTCTCTTGATCTTGAACTTTTTGCAAAAATGACAGAAAAAAAAGCAGCGAATGTGTGCAACCTCTCGAAGTGGAATTTTATATTATTTGGGTATTTATACACCCTGTGACAAAAAGTATCAAGAAGATAGAAAAATCGATAGTAGTCAAAGTGTCTCGGAAATTATTAAGAAGTCGATTATCGTCATGAAAAAAGTCGATACAAGTCGAAAAGTATTAAAATAGATTCGTAGTATAAATTAAGTGGGGTTAACTGTACCGAAGTGTTGAAAAAGTCGTCAAATTCGAACTAAATAAATGATATAGAATAACTAGATAGAAATCAAGAAGTAGCACATAGTATCAAACAAATTGACAAGAGTTGAATAGCTTAGAAAAAGCCATAAAGTTTAAGAGTGTAAACTGCATGATGTTCCCGGATAAGTGGTTCTATTATTTCGATGACTCTGACGGGGAATATTTTTGTTAAGACCTTAAATGGAACTTAAAGTACCATAATGACACAGAAATTATGGTAAATGATAAAACCTCTTTTCCAGGGATTTTCACTATGGTTCCAATCTTCAGTTATGCGCTTTTTTCTAAATTTGGATAGGCAGGGGAAACGAAAATTCAGCGATAGATGTCGCGGAAGCTTTTCGGCAACTATATGATCTCCACCCGCCACTTTGTTATAAAACCCACAGATGGTCTATTTTGACCATGTTAGTACGTTTATTTCATCATAGCCATGTTTATAGCCGGCAATCAGTGCTATTAATAATAATAGAGTTTAGCTACTACAGCTATTAGCCTTCTTAGCTATTAAGCTTGAAGCTTTAAGTCAAGTAAAAAGCTTATTCAATAAATAATGGAATTGCACTCTGCATATAATTTGTGTAAAATCAAATATTTAAAAAACACAAATACATGAAATTTCAAATATCACAATATCTCTGGAATAAATTCTTGTAATAAATAAAAGGAAGTTGGCGCTTTTGTGCAACAACACTTGAACATCACATTGTTAAGCTGAGTATTGTGTCACTTAATTAAAGCAAAATTAGAAATCAGAAGTAAAACAAAAGATAAAATATCAATTACGCAGAATGAAAGAGGCAGAGCGAGAAAGTATGTAGCCTCAAGTGTTGTTGTCTTTAGATGAATGTGCTCGTATGTAATTTAATAAAGACAATATATCAAGCGATTATACAACAGTCCTCATTAATTTAGTTGTTGTTCGGTTGGCACAAAATTAATCACAAGCCAAAGTCTACGTAATTGTAGACTTAGCTCATATTGCTGTAAGAAGAGCTTTTGATATCCTAATAACTACATATCACAACATAAACGATGATATAAGAATTTTCCTGTATTGTTTTTCCAAGTACACAATACGACCATAGCAAAAAATATTCCAATTTTATGCGGAAATGTGAAGGAATCGAAGAATATTCCGAGTAGCATAAAACAAAGGGATGTCTAAATTATGGCATAGGGTTATTTAGCAGCAGCTGGAGCGAAAAATTTATTAATTATTGAAGGAATGCAATATTGATATGAATATTTGAAATAGAATACCAGTTTCAAATTTAACATTGAAAATTCCATAGGAAATAATAAGAGAAATTCCAAAAACAAATTTTTAAAAATGAATATTTAAAGCAAATTCATATTTTTATGAAACAGCGGGGTTTGGGCAGCAACTGGTATGAAATTTAATGAAGTTGGGTAGTTTAATTTTTCAACCTGTCTCAACTTAATTGAATTTAGACAGTTTTTTCAACATTTCAGCAAGACGTATTCAAACTTTTCTCATTTATTTTTCGAGATTTTCAACAGCTTTCAACTTTTTTCAAGTTTTTCAATCGTATTCAAATTTTGTCAACATTTTCTATATTTTATAGACTTTTCAGGTTATTTGAACTGTTTCAAACTCATTCAACTTTTTGATTTTTTTAAAAATTGTCAACCTCTTTCAACTTTTTTAGAGTTTTTCAACATTTTCCATTTTTTATAGACTTTTTCAGCCTTTTTAAAGATTTTTTAACGTAACTCAATATTTTTTGACTTTTTCGTATTTTATTTCGACTTTTTCAACATTTTTCGGAATATTTAAACTTTTACAATATTTTTTAAAATTTTTCGACTTTTCAACATTTTTGAACTTTTTCAATATTTTCCATATTTGTTCGCCTTATTCAAACTCTTCCAAGTTTTTCAACATTTTTCGTGCAGTTTCGACTTTTCAAAACAAAAAACTAAGGTGACTTAAACTAAGATGCATCTAGGTTCCTTCATGAACGCATTTGTGAGGAAAATGCGTGTTGCTTTAGAAAAGTCATAATTTTGGTCAATTATCTGTTTGAAAATTTTTTGTAAACTCTTCCGTAGACTCAAATCTCCAACAACTATCAAAATATCGTACGAGTTTATATTCAAAACTTTCTAGTCCTGAGTAAAGTAGATTTTTTATGAATTTCAGTCGCTGCTTCAGTAGATATTTCAAGCATTTTCAATTAATAATATAAAGATTTAAAATCTAAGTTTATTTAACTCAGGAATGCTTCATAGCAATTTTCCTGGTAAAAAAGCACGAATTGCTTTTGTTATATTTGACCTTATTTATCTCAAAAGTCGTATATTACTATAAGCTACCAGATTTGGACTTAACGTTGAAAATTGCATTGAAACTTATAAGTAAAATTTTAAAAATTCTTATTTCCTGGAAATTTTCAATTTTAGGAAGACTTTGCTTTATTTTAAATTGTACTGATCCCCACTAATCTAAGCACTTCACTTAAAATTTTTCCAAAAAAGGATATGTTATCCATTTAAGTACTCCATTTGAACAACGTGGGCGTCCTTTAAGCTCCGCTCTTTTTTGAATGGTTTGCTTAAGCTTCTAGTAAAATAGGTAGACTGTTAAATATTGAATATTTCATGTTGTTTACTTACAACTCATTGCACACAGGCGCGTTTTACGCAATTATTATGCATAACATAGCACGTATGTATATGTACGTACACATACACACCCATGCATGATTTTGTTGTTGCCCTCATCGTTTTAAAAATTTGTTAAAAGTGTTTTCCGTTGATGTTCCCTGTCTCGTTTTTTTATTTATTTTTTCGTTAAATATTTACTCATCAAAATGAAAAAAAAGGACGCATTTTCAGGAAACTGCCAATCGATTGAATGTTTAAAAATATTTTCCAGAGGTTATTTTTATCATTTTTACATTTACATTGACGTTGCCGAACATATTGTGCACGTACGCGTACTCGTATGTGCACCTTTTTGACTGACAATGAATTATGAAATTTCTATTGAGTTATAGCCAATAGTGCTGCAGTAGATAAAATAACAACAAATTGAAAGTTGACATTTGTATTTTGTGGATTTGTTTTCATTGTAATTGATTTGATGTAATACTTTTTTATGTAAGTACTTTACATTGAATTAAAAAACCTAGTAAAATAAAATAATTTTTATGGAGAGTGATTGGTTTAAATTTTATGGTTTACGCACAACCCTAAATTAAAAAATTAGGCCAAAGACGCTTATTGACATACGTCCACAGTAACATTGCATTAATAGACTGCTAGTTTTTATGAAGTTTCTATCGAGGAAGTTGACGGAGAATAAATTAGCCGTCAATTCTCTAAGGGGGTAAAATGATCCCTGAAGAAAAACAGATTTTCGCTGGATTTTGAGTTATCAAAGCTATGAATTTGCATATGAGATGGGCTTATTTGGAAAGCAATTCTGCCAATTTTAAATCATAACATATTATTCCACTGTATAAATAAGAGCTGGTATCAATATCATATGATATAAAATATCATTAAGTCAGCGACTATTTTGTGGAAGTTAAAGCACTTTACTATATAAAACTTGTGTAGTAAGTGGGCGTGTTAGATAGCAGATTTTGTCTATTTTTATAACAGCGCGTCAGAAATTATGAGTATTAACTATTGAAAAATATAGAAAAACTGATAGTATTTTACTGTGGAAGTAATAGCACATTATGGGTATTCATCTAAACGCGCAAAACCCTCGCAAGCTGTGCAAGCTGTGCAGTTTTGCGCCGTCGCAAACGAACTGTCAAAAATCGTATGGAAAGATTTTTGAACAAACAAGAAAAGTTTGCGCGGCAATTTGGTGCTGATTGTGCAATTGTTGTCATTCTCTTTTCCATACGATTCTCTCAGCAAAAATTTATTGCTTACACATTTTGCATTTTTCACACTCTTTTTCCATACGATTCTCTCACAAAAATATGACATGCTCATCAACTGTCACAAATTGCACAAAATATTCGAAGGGGCGTTCGTGAAACACACCGCGCAAAATTTCCTATTTGCACAAAATGGGAAACTTGCGCGTTTAGATGAATCCCACTATTAACTAATTAAGTTTTAGTTGAAGTAGGCACATGTGAAGAAGCAAATTCCACACATTTTTGCAACAGCAGATTCTTAAGAATTTAATCGAAAAATATTCATTCATATGTTCGAATTCGTGTATTGATTGGTAAGCAGCAAACAGCCTCCTGCTCCTTTGCTGAGTATTCTCAGTTTTTTCCTTTCTCTAAGGAAAAAAACCTTCTCCTACATAAGAAAAAACCATAATCAAGTTAAGTTTTCAATCAAGTTCAAGGCAAGACAATTTATAGAAAAGTGGTTACAAAGTGAGCAACCTTTAATAATGCAACGAACAACCTTCAATGAGTTGAGCGAAAAAAAGGAAACAAATCAATTAAAATTCAATATTTCATATATTCAAGAGCATAAGTTCGACACATCAGTAATACACAAAAGAAATGCCCACACTATGTCCGAAAAAGGGCTTAAGTCTTTGCACTTTCAGGCAACCACAAATGAACACAACAAAGATGTCCGTGTGCATGGAGAATGTAAAGGACGTGTGGTTTTGACAACTCATTGAAATGCGGCGACTGTCGTGGACTAAAAGTCAAGTTTTGCTTTTTGGTCAATCCTTTTTGCAATTTTTATTGTTGTGGCACATTTTCTGGCTAAAAGGATTTCCTTTCGGTTTTCAATTTTTCAAGCAACATGTTGAAAATAAAATAAGCAGATTCTGAAGATTGATAGCGCAGTACGGAGGGAAGTTTGACACAAAAAGGAAATCAGCTCATTCACTTCCGCTTTTTCACATCAAACATTTGAAGCATGACAATAGTGGGCAGCTGAAAAGGAAATAAAACTGAAAGCATGCAAAATGCACCTCTGAGTCTCTATTTTGGAGTTGGAGTAGTCTTACAGTGCGAGTGGAAAAATGTCAGTATATGTTGCTAAGCAGCAGCTGTGGGCTGTTACTTGAAAAAAATTGTAGAAAGATTTACTTTTATTTGCTTATTTTTTAATGAAATTATCAAAAGAAAACGGAAAGAGCAAACGAATTATGGTCAACCGATGAGGGGAAAGTTTCAAGAGACGAAAATGCAATTAATTTTGAAACAGGAAAAAATAAAAAACTAATTTTTCTTTTGGCTATAGGATTTCGAAACATAAGAAAATAAGTTTCTAACTAATTAAGTGCTTGAAAACGTTTGGGGTGTATTAAAAAGTTCATTAATGACACAAGGAAGTTACAATAAACTGATTTTTGATTATATTCCAATATTTGATACCATTAACATAGATCATTGAAGTTATGACATTCTATATTGAAAATAATAAAGCAGCGGGTGCTGTTGTACATCTATTTCGGGGCTTATCGGTTAGCTTGCACAAATCTTGGAATAAGAACGCTTAACGAAAAAGTAGTCCTTAGAAACCTTATTCATTAGATCTAGGACACTCCGCGAAAATTTGAATTATCGCTTTGCTGAAGCTACAGAGACATCAGATCGTCAGATGCTTTTGCCGATATTCAAACTGAATTCTCCGAACTTAAAACTTAAAACTTGTCATCTAATTTATTTTATCCGGATAAAAGGATTCGGTTTCGAGGAAAACTTTCCTTCTACACTTATCGCGCTAAGGCAGCATCTAATTTTCACAGATACACTGGATGAATTCCTCGAGTACTTTTGTGGTGCTCATTTCCGGAAAAATAATGGGCCCAAAATGGTCCTTTCGTAGGTCCGGTGCCGCACAAAGCCATGTCAAAAATACATCTTTAATCTTTCCCCATCGATTGGACAAAAAAAAAAATTCTCCTTATATGGTCCCAAAACGGTGCCATCTTGGTTTCATGGGTTACGCTTAAAATTCATTTTCAAACCGTTCTGCATCGTTTGAAGCAAAACAAATTGATACCAACATGTCATGTCAAAAACCTTTTCCATCAATTGGACTAAAATGGTCTCTTCTTGAGCCCAGAGAGCCCCAAGCTCAAATTTGTTTATCAACCATTTCCCACCGATTGGTGCTAAGACTTAAAAAAAAAACCAAATTCAACCTTTTTCGTCGCTAGGAGCTATATTTTTTTTTTAATGGAGCTTAAGCACTTCATTAGACCGGCCGACGATTGGTGACTTACAAAAACTATTTTTGGCCTTTCCCTATCAATCAGCACGTGTTTACTTGTATTGTATTGAAATTTGTAGATTGCAACTCAATTTTTGGTCACAAGCTATTAACTGCAAGCTATTCCTAAAAGCAACTCACTTGCAAGATTCAAGCCGACTTGAAAATTCAAATGGAGCTTGAAAAAATGAATGCGAATGTGGAGTTGAATTCACATTGAATAAAGTCGACTTGCTTGTTTATTTGCAAGCCAAGCCAAGCTTGAACTTGTTTTTTTTTTGTGAATCGCTTGAAAGTCAAAGTGAATGGATTCATTCATATCACTGGCAACATAAACGTTTTTAAGCAAATGCTTATTTTTTGCCGTTAATTGATAAGTCACAAGATATAGCAAAGTATAGCGTAACATTAGAAAATATCAGATAGTATCGAAAAATCAAAATGTATTGAAAAGTCTACGAAAGTATCGAAAAAGTCAGGGGTACTTCGTCCTCTTTAGTCGTCTGTTGCACACAGCAAAAACAAAAAAATGTATTCTATAATCGGACTTACTGCAATAATTTGTTAAATTTTGTAATTGGGCAAATCTCGTTACTTAATTTCTCACAAATTAAAAATATATACAATGAACATATTGTACAATCAAGGCTTTGTTTCATTATACAGCCAATTCCAATGAAACACATTTTCTGAGAATAACTATTGTGTAATTGTAGCATCGGTAACAAACATAAAAATCTGCAATAACATTGCTGGCATGTGCCGACATCGTCATCGCATCACAATGGGTGCAAAAGATTTTCTTTCCATGTCAACCATTGCCGTTGCTATGTATGTTCCTTACCGATGCCATTGCTATACGCACTGTTCCAACCTGTGGTTGCTGTTGCGGTTGCCGTTGTTACTGGCGAAATTTAATTAAAACTCTTGGATGCCAAATCAGCTTAGCATGGCCAAATACATAAGCATTTTTAAGAAGTACAAGTAAAAGGCACAACTTAGGTGTTGGGTGCTGCTCAGACCACAATTATTTTTTAAGTAACATAATCATTTTTTTTTTAAATAAATATATTAAATCGTATTCCTTAATAAGCGTGAAGAATACGCAGCAAAATTTGCTGCTAATTAAAAACTGACCATTCTAAAGAAATTAAGATGTTAAAACAGTACATGGAGAAATTTTGTTTTTACTAAAACAGGAAAAAAAACTGTCTTGCTATGAAACTGCAATTTTGGGAGAACTTTCTTCAAATCCGATTCTATAATGTAGGCATATGGGACCGCAAATTTTAAAAAAAACCCTAAGGGTGTATGGGGAAATTTTGTTTTTACTAAAACGAGAAAAAATCTGTCTCTCTAGGAAGCTGAAATTTTAGGAAAATTTTCTTCAAACCCTATTCTATAATGCAGGCATATAGGACCGCAAATTGAAACAAAACTCTTAGGATGTATTTTGTATGCATTTTCAGTAACACGAACAATATGGGCATGGATTGACAACATACAACTAAATTACCAAAAACGCTATAGCTTGGCACCTAGGGTAAGTCGGTTCTTTCATTAAATTTCAACGAAATCGAACATAAGCTCTGTCCGCGTCGTTTACAGGTTTGAGCTAGGAAGCTCAAATATTGGGACAATTATTTTTATTCGTCAAGCTAAAAGACAGGCAAAAACAAGAATAAAATCCATCTACAAAATTTTCAAAATAAACACCCTTAAGCATACGCGTAAATAAGTTAATGCTCACCAGTGACCAAAAATTGACTTTGATAATATATGAGTTACAGTTACAGTTTTCTGGTGACATTTTAAGATACAATGAATTATTTCCAAGTTATTTATAGGAGTCATTTTCGACAACGGTGTTTAAGATTTATTTCTTCAGAAATGTGACTAATTAGTTATAAGATTTGTTGAATTTTCTTCAATATTTATGTAATTAAGCATCTTAAACAATTTTGAGTATCTGCGAATTTAAAATTTTCGAAAATTTATTTTCATGGATGCTTTTAATTGAAAGTTACAAAAAAGATTGGATTTTTTTTTTAAAAAAATAACATTTATGCAATGTATTGTAAATGGGAAATTTCGATAATTTATTAGTACGAGTTAATATTATACAATTGGGGCGGGAACAATTAAAAAGGAAGTGACGGAAACATAAGTCGGATATTCAAATTATCCTTCTTATTATTTCACTGAAACACTGTTGATTATGTGGCCAACCGGTTGTACTGCGTACTTTGAAGTACAGGCAAATGTTCTAATTTGTACTTTTTGCCACTACTTAATTAGTTCTGTATATATTTTGGTCCTCAAATTTTTCCTGGTAAATTTCTTTTGCTTATAAAAAGATTTTTTTGGTTTTTTTTTCAGATATTTCTTTTACTTCTTTTCAGTTCGGTTTGTACTTGTTTTTTTGTCCAAAGTAGTTAGTTACGTTACTCATACGCCACGTTGTACCTTTCCGTTCGGTCAGTACCTGTTTTAGCTCTTAAATAATTGGTTACGTTACTCATACGTACGCTGTACCCTAGTACTATGGTAACTAATTTTTAAATGACTATAGCTTAATTAAATGATTTTTGCAACGTTTAAGGAATAAAACATCAGAATTTTAAAATAATTTATAATGTATATAAAAAATCGTTTAAAAAAATGTATGAAAAATTTTCGATAATAAACTAAAATGTCTGCGCAAAACTACTGGAAGGAATACTATATAATCGTTCGAACTCTCGAGCTCAATTTGGAAAAGATGATGTAAGAAACTTTTAAAAAAAAATCAGTAAAAAAAGTTTAATGTAAAAAAGTAACGAGATTTTGAATATGGGGAAAATCCGCATTTTTAGCACTTCTTGACAACTTTGAACTGTAGATGAGACTGCAGTGTTACTAAACTTTTTTGGACTGAAGTTTTTTTTTAAAATTAAATCACCAGAAAATGCCAATTCTATAGCAGTTTGAAAATTGCAAAAAATCGATAAATAATGCCTAAGGCTTCTACAGAAAGTATAAATTAAATTAAGTATGTCATACCATATCGTCGTTACGATGTTCTTAGTAAGACATTAAAAACTCTGTTCTCACAATTAAAAAATACATTTAACTTTCATGTGTTTTGAAAATTTTGAAAAAATGCTAAAAACCACTCCAAACTCATCTAGAAAGCTGAAATTTTATGTGGGTTGCTGATTTCAGCAGTATATTAACATTTGTTTTCCATAATTTTTTGAGAGCCCACATAAGATAAAAATTTTAAAATATATTAAAAAAAATCAGACAGATGTGTTAACAATTAACAAATGATATGTTTGACATTGCCGAAATAATTTTTTGATATTACTTGCCATATCACATATTTCGAAGAATTAAATGGAATTAATGCGTTTATCATAAATTTGGTAATACTTATCAAATTATGTTTGGACATCCTACTTGATCAGTCATTCATTTGGTGATAATTTTCAATAGACATTTGTGACCAAACATTCACTTGTTAATAATTACCAAATCATAAATTTAGCTGATGGAACATTATTTTTTCGCAAACCTATGCATTTGTTTATATCGACGTAATTAAAAACCGATAGACCAAAAGTCGATATTTAAAAATTATTGATTCTTAAATAAATTAATATTTTAAAATATCGTATCGTTCGTATTTACACTGTTATAATTACCTAGATTGTATACCAAGCACTTGGTACTTAAATAGTATTTTACTAAAATATTTTAAAAATTGTATTCATATAAATATGAAGTGAAACCAAATATTTATAGAGTTATCATTTTGTACCAATAAATTTCTACAGTACACTTAAAACAATGTCATGTTTGGCCTAAAAAACAAAACTATAACTTTCAATTAAGAAAATTTGAGATGTTAACAATCTACCATAAATTTTTTATGGCAAACATTTATTCTAAAAGTCTATCAACCAAATACACTTATTTGAAGGAAGCGTACGTATATATGTACATATATGTATGTTTTTACTTGTTGCATAGAAAAACATATGCAATCACAGCAAAAAAGGTAGAAATTTTTGCTTTTGGACGAATAATAGAAGATCCAGAGTTCAGTAAATGATCAACCACAAGTGAACTCACCCTACGGCCTTTTGAACAAACGAATTTTTTTTTTTTTTTTGATACAAAAGACTTTAGACCTAGTAAGGTTTCTGATTGCAATAAAATATTGTTAAGTCTCAAACCAACGTAATAGCATAAATTGCTATTTTGTACGAAACCTTAGTATAAATTAGAAAAAAAAATCAAGCTGTTTATATATTTTACGTATTTAACAATAAAGTTACAAATCTCAGCGGAATAACCTTCATAATATTTAAAAAACTTTGAAAATACCTTTGAAATTAATCCAAGCAGCTGTAAATCCAACAGATGTTTTCTACTCTTGCCTTTGTTATATTTTAAAATACATGGCGTATTTTACCCCAGAGTATTTTATTTTAAGCGATTGCAGGAAAACGCTTTAATTAAAAGAAAGAAAACACAATTTCCGTTGAAATTCCTGAAGTACACGCGCCAAAATGCTGATTTCAACTAAAATTTCAATACCAACACGTACTTCATAACATGCCTGTGTAGTGGTAACAACGACGACGACTATGACAAAAAATTTACGAAAAGAAAAAATTTTTTTCCAAATATTTCAAATTTCAGTTATGTCCAGGATAGAATTTTCTGCGCACGGATTTAAAAAAAAAAATCGCACACACCGATGTCGAGCACGACAATACTAACAAACTTAGACAACCGTTAAGTTGAAAGACGCGCACACAACTGAAGTGTGCATAAAACGAAACCTGACAGTTATGATGCCAAACAACGATACCAACAGCGCAGCCATTTTGGCGCCAGCCAGCCAGCCAGCCAGCCAGCCAGCATACAACAGGTACAGTGTCAGCAACATGTTGCGCAGCATCTTGTCATATCCGGTTGTTGTGTTAAATGGCTTTTTGTCGTTCAAGCATTTCTGTGCTCCTGTTTTAAGTAACGACATTGCGCTCACTTGCCGCCATATTTGTTGATAATGGCATGCAGCATGTTTCTATTGCTCTTTTATGTGTATGTTGCAGTCGCAGTTGTGTATCTACACACATACACATATACTGAGTATGTGTTGTATCCCAGATAACAGTCGAATTGTTGTTGCTGCTGGTGTCGATTTTACATACAACACTCGTGCACTTGAACTTGTAGACAATGAATGCCATTCAACTGGTAGTTGTTGCTTTACTATTTGGAGTGAAATATGTTGATGCTACATCATGTTGCGCGTCATTGAAATTTTTTGGGCGCCACAGGGTGTTTTATTACAACAATTTGCATATGTAGTAGCACAGTGGACTTGATAGGGAAGAAACTTTTGAAATTGTTTTTATTTTGCCACAACTTTCGTCTGATGTCTTCAGGCTCAAGATGTTTATGGTGTCGGTTCAAAGTAAAGTTAAGCAATTGTGATTGCAGCATAATTACTATATCTAAAGTTGTGAAAGTTTGGCATGAGCGTTTATTCTTCGTCAGTTAATCAAGTAAAAAAATTAGGTCTTTGTATGAAAAAAATGCATTTTTGTTTTTTTTAGGACCTGTTGTTTCAAATTTCATGTTTCCAGAGCAAACAGTTTGACCTGGGCAGCATTTCTTAGTTGGAAAAAATGTATTTTTAAATGGGAAATTTAAATTTTTGAATTTCTTGGATGTACTGTACCCAATAGCGTTTTCATAACTTCGAGGGCTTGTGGTGGAATGGTTTGTTTATATTATCTTTAATTTTTTAAGTTAATTAAAATGTGATACTCTTGTTGATTTTACTCATAAACTGCAAGTTATGGCTCCTTGCTTACGAAATTAAATGTATGTAAGGAGCTAAGCTTAAAAACAAACGTGACGAAGCACGAAACTTCTTTCGAGGGCATCACTTAAGTTGATAGTCCCATGGCGATTTGATTTCCTTAATCTAGCATCATGAGTTTGCTCATAGATAGCTTAAAAATCATGCATGAAACTCATTTTAAAATAATGCATTGCTTAGGATCGTTCCTATTAAGAATTTTCCGTTTAGCCTAATCTATTTTTTAATTTTTCGAAAAATTTTAAAGTTTTGAAATAGCTTAGAAATTGCATCTCCGATATCTCAATTTTTTATAGCTAAGATTTCTCGCTTAACAAAAATGACAGACGAACGAAAATCTGACTTAAGGTTAGAGTTTCCATATAGTTCTGGAAATCTATCAAATGGCTTGAATATAATGAACAATATAAAACAATTTATTTTAGCTTGCAACATAATTCAGTATTTGAACTTATAAAAGATTGCTGTTTTTAAAACTATAATCAGTTTACAATATTGGATTTTTCATTTTATCCCAATGTACCTGGCAAAGGTGTTGATGTCATATTTACATATGTATGTATGTTTGTGTGTACATTGTTGTTGTTTGTCTCCGTTTGTGTGTGGTAACGTGTCGTTCAGCACTGGTGCTGGTTTTAATTGTGTTACTACTTTGGCTTAAATTAATTTGTTTGCACTGGACCAACTATGACAACCTTCCAGCAACTGTACACACTCCCTCGTTTTGGTTTTTGAGATTGAGTGCTATTGGTCAGCTTGGACTGTTGTGGGTGTTGAAAATTCGATTATCTAATTTATAATTTTAGCAATGTTGCTGTAGTAACTGTATATTGTGAGATTAAATGAAAAGCTGCTATTTATAAAATTGAGCCAATGCATTTCAAATTTTATTTTCATTTATAAAATTATTTCAATTTATGCCAAACTTAATATAAAAAGTTTTTTGCTTCAAAACCTTTTTGTAAAGTTTTTAATTTGAAGTGATGCTATTTTTGTTTGTACCAATAAATAAAAACTATGACCCTGTTGGCTATTCTATCACAGTGGACATTTCATAGCGTAATATAATTTATACTGTGGAATGTAAGGTGAAAGTATAACGTTTGTCATCAGCAGCTTTAAATATAAGTCTCTGAAGTTGAAATTCATTTTGAACCACATTCTTATAATAATGCTGATATTTCAGTGAGTGAGTGCGTTTACACTATTAATTCAAAATGTTGTATTTTCAAATCATAGAAAGATTTATTTAAAGTTTTTTTTTAAAAAATCAGAAAATTTAAAACAGAGCGATAGGCTCGTTATGTTAAACACTTGTATGAAAATATAAATTCTAAAATTTTCGCGAATGTCTTTTATGAACGACTCCAAACTATTCTATTTTTGAGCTGTTTAGGCCACATTGGAGCTTGCTTTATTGCTTACACTGTCTGTTTTCTTAATTTTCACTTCTTGCAAGATAAGTTCCCTTTACGCAGATCGCGTTTAAATTTTATGAAGTATTCGTTTGCAAGCAAATCACATATTTTGTTTATGACTTTCAATGGAGACATAAAAAAAAACTAACAATTTGGTGGGTCCAAACACTTGCAACCCTTTGTGTGTACTTGTAACTTTAAACTCTAAATGATAGTCAGTGACATTCAAATTAGCGTTCTCTCATCTATTATTCCGCACTAAAAGCTTTTAACGCCGCCTACCAATGTCCACATTTTCGCAGATTTTATCATGTTTATAAATATATTAAAAATTGATAAATACGAGAAATTTCATCAAACAAAATTAACCACAAAGGCTAACCGCCCAAAAAACTGGATTATGGTGCACAAGCCAATTACGACTAGTAGCTTGCAACATAGCTAGTGACTCGAAATAGGCAAAAAAACCGCGTTTATTTTAAATTATACTTTTATAAATATCTTTTTTTTTTAAATTTAATAAAAGTTAACACAATCAACGCAAAAGCTTTGCATTTGCTGCAAACTGAAATGAACAAAAAACCACTAAGAGTGTTGTATAGGGCTACCAGATGACCTGCCTACAAAAGTAGTGTATGTCAAAAAAATCCAATTTTGTAATGAAAACCAAAAAAAAGGTCCTCGTTTCTTACGAAAAACCCTAGCAAAATTAAAAGAATATTTGAAATAACTTTTATTTTACAATGCAAACATCGAAAGTAGCAAAGCCTTGCAAAAGTAGCACATTTCCTACTAAAGTATGCCATCTGGTAGCCCTAGTGTTGTAGTTGGCCTTGCTAATAACTAAATACACGCTACACTGAATTGCGCGTAAAAGTTTTAAGTTTTTATTGAGAGGGTTTTAATAATGGTGCAAAAGTCTTGTCAATTTAAAAACATTATTCTGGACCAAAGAAAGATAGTTAGGCTACTTTAATCGCAGTTTCTTAGCCATTTGATTAATGTCCATATCTGCATGGGTATATTGTCCGGAACCCACACTGAAGGAAATGTTTCTTATTACCATGTATGAAAAATTTACAGAAGTTCAAGGTCTTGGGCATACAGCAGCGCGTAACTTAAATATTCAAATTTTTAGTTAAAGTATGGTGCAGTCTTCAAATAATGATCTTTACATCTTTGCCATGCACGCAAAATTTTAGAGTTAAGTTAACCAGTTCCCAGCTAATTTTTCTTGTTCAGCGCATAGGATATAAATTTTATTTTTTTTTCGCTAAATAAACCATCTGATTAGCAAGGAGGTATCACAAAAGTAAGCGTAATGTCGTAATGAATAATGTGCAATAAAAACAGAGTTGTAATGCTGTGAAAAAAAGTGAACTTCACGTTAGAGTTAAATTTGTTTTGTCTTTTTTTTTAATTCTATTGACATTGATAAAAGCAAGAACAATAGGAAAAGCCAACTCAAAAAGATGTCCCATCCCAGCAAACATTTATAATCCAGGAGGAGATATTTTCAATCGCGCGAATCAAACGCAATGAAATAAAAGACGAAGACTAAACTCTAAAGTATTAACAAATATTTAACTGGAGGTTTAAGTTCAGTTGAGCTTCCACGTGTGGAATATACTTAGTTGCACATTTCGCACCTAAAAGGCCAAGCGAAATTGAAACCTTTTTGCTATGCAACAACGTAACTTGTGTAGACGATAACGTCGTTGGATAAGAAAAATTCTTAAAGTTAATTATTTTTATTTTTCCTCCTATTCCTATAGAGGAAAATTACCTAATTTAGTTTGATTACTTATACTGATAGGGTAAGAGAACGTAACTCGAGCTAACTCATATTCTTTAGTTTGACTACTTATATTGGTAGGGTAAGAGAACGTAACTCGACCTCATATAACCCACGTTTTATTCGTTTGTGTGCTCGCCAAAGAATACGCGTTTGAAACATAAGGTAGGGTTTCAAGCGATTGTTGTTGAAGACGAAATAAATATATTCATTTATTAAGTCGTTGGATCGGAATAGGAATTAATCAACCATGGCTACATTGCGAGTTGAAGTTGTTGTTTTTTTTTTTTTTTTTTTGTAAGATTTTATAGATTACTCATAAGACAGTGCAACATTTTTCTGATCATTGTTTTGGGACTCATTTTTGAGACTTGACGGTGAAAGTTCTTGTAAAAACTAGAACTTCTGCGTTATTACTTTTGTCAAGTTGGCTCATATAAGGATTTTCTGATTTTGTGGAAAAAATCGTTCAACCTGGATTTTTAGAATTTTTTGAATATTTTCACACGGCAATTTCTTAGTCAACCCTAATGAATATTGTTTTTGTGTCTTTAGCAAAGTTGTAGGTATTGAATAAGAGAAAAAAATGCAAAACAAACTTTCCCGAAAAAACTGAATTTTTTCGATTTATATGGCAAAAGGTCAAAAAAAATTCAATTTTTTTCATTTTTCTTCCAAAAACTCGCAAATTAGTGATTTTTTCTGCTTTCTCTCATTAACCATTTTAAAGCTGGCATCAAATTAGACAAAATAAGAAAAAAATTCAGAACTTACCCGAATAAAGTTAATTTTTTCGACTTATAGGGCAAAATGTAGAAAAAAATTCCATTTTTTTCATTTCCCTATAAATCGCAAATTATTCATATATAGTACTCTGACAAAAACAAAACACGTTCTATTTTCAAATGCTATAAATAACAAAAATACAATGCCGAAATTCTATTGTCACTGTTTTATGGTATAACTGAGTTCCTAAACGTCAGTTGGCAGTCATACGAGTCACGCGTTCCAAAATGCAACCTTTTGTAATGTTAAAATGTCATGCTTCCCTAAAGGTCAATCGTTTGCTTACGATGCGTAATGCAAACTGCGCATCACTAGTTTTGATGATGCTTTTGTGATGCAGACAGGTCCATTTTCTTTCAAGTGTTTTAGTAATACTTTATCAATATATTTGTAATATATAATGAGCCTAATAAGTGCTTACAACTAAAATCTTTTTTCCTGCTGCGTTCGCCATTGTTTATAGTGATGCTTTGCAAACAGATGTTTATAATTGTCAATATTATGACAATGAGTTTGAACAATGCATCTCGATTCCAATGTTGCTTTGTTTCGAAACAGTATGCTAACCGTAACACTAACCGGAACTCAGCCTATTTGTGTATTTGCAAATCAGGTATCGAGACATAAAATTTTGCCACATAATTGTTTCCTTATAAATCTTGCACATTTTTTAAGCAAAATAAATAAATATGTTATTTGAGAGTACTGGCAATCGAAGCAAATATCAAAAAAAAAAAAAATGCCATAAGAGCATAAGTCCATAGTAGTAATTTACAAAAAAATACTATAAAAACTGCAGATAGTGAATACCACTAATATAACTCTTCTCCAAAAGTGTAAAATTAATCGGCTAGCGAACTTCCACAATCTTTCAAATGTTGGCTGGGATGGTTGTCGTTTTGCGCACTTCACTTGTCGTATGAGAGTGAGTTGCTATGTGCGTTACCTCGCTACTTTCTAGGATATTCTGTTGATTTCAAGGTTGGTGACATGAACTTTTTTCTTTCAATTTATTTTTCTGTGAATTTCCGCTAACATTTTGTTTGCAACAACAATAAATATGTTGTTGTTGCGTACCAGCTTTTTGCTTCCATTGCAGTTTTATTTTTTCCTTTTGATTTTTAAACTTTTACAAAGTTCAGTTTTCACGCTAATGCAATTTGGCCACCTTATGCAACGCTGTTGGTGTGTGTTATCCATTAAGAGAAGTGGGCACCACTTCAGTAAAAGCTCAGTGAGAAAATGGTTGATGAAGTAACTGTTTTAAGTTAAATATAACCCATGCAGAGGTTAAATGCAAATAAAATTAAAAAATTGCGCAGCAATTAAGTCAGTTTTCACTCATCATAATTAGGAAGTAATACGTTAGCACAGTGGTGAGCTTTTTTTCCAACTGGGTCCTTTGCGATGCAGCTTGCGTTGCCAGGACACTCACTGTTTTCAGTGCCTCTATCCAGTGTGTTTATGGTTTAAACATCAGAACTTTTCCGGACTGCAATCAAAGTTGTTCGCTGTTGAGTTCATAATTGAGTGTGGAAAAAGTTGTACGGCAGATACGGATTAATTAGATATACGGCACTCAACTTTTTTTTTAATAGTTGCTTGGTTTTGATATTTCTAGGAACTCTTTTTGCTTAGAGCTAATTATATATTTTAAAGTTTTTTTTTTTTTTTAATGAGTTAATTTTGTTTTACTTTATATTGTAGCGAAATTTGGTTTATGCTAGAAGACTCTTGAAATAAATACCAACGAAAGAAACTAAACGATATTAGCACCATCTAGCGCAAAATGCTAAAAAATAATAAACCGAACAGACGCTGCAGTAAACAATAAAAAGTCAACAACCGAGAGAAATTATCGCCGTCGTACAACGTACAACGCCATCTAACATCTAGCATAATAGCTAGCTCAACGTCAACGTGGTGAATTGTGGATAGTAGTAGAATGCACGCTACAAAGTAGCACTGGTGGGTTGTAGATAATGGTAGAATATACGCCACTTAGAAGGTACTGGATTATTCGAGAGAGTGATGACCAGGGATGATATTTGGGGGCTTTTAGGGCTTTTTTGAGCCCTTTTAATTTTCAAAAGCCCCGTGGCCCTTTTTATTATTTCTTGGCCCTTTTTCAAAATTCTACCGAAAAATAATCACAATAATTTTATTTTTCAAAGGATAAGTGATTGTCGACTGGGATAAAACGTAAGTGTTTTTTTTTTCTCCTAAAAAATATTAGTGGACCCTTAAGGAATACGATGGCTTTCGACTTTTCAAACTTCAAATTAAAATTATTTCAAATCAAAAACGAGAGATTTTTTATCTGAAAAAAGTTTTATTTGATTTATAATACTGGTCAACACTAGTTTTGGTGCCGAGAAGCTGTACTTTTATTTTAATTAAGGCCTTATATTAAATACATTATTAGCAAAAATTTTGATATCCTACGTGTAGTTTTCTAGATTTTGCCTTGTAAAAAAAATATAGCTTTCTTTTTCGCGACTTTCGTGAGTTAGGTGTAGTAAGGACTATCACGTTGCATCCCCCAGCAATAGTCAGCCATCATATGGCGATCCCATCGGCCTCGGTATCTTTCTTCCATAGTTTTTAGGTCCTGGTGAAACCGTTCTTCGCTATAGGATCCAAGATTTTCTAGGAAATGGTCAAGATGACTGTGAAGGTAGTGCACTTTGATGGACATATTACATCCTAAGTTATTAAAGTGCTCTGGCATGTCATTTACAATCTCAGAGCAGTTATTTGACTTTTAATTTCCGAGAAAGTTTTTAGTAACTTCAACAAAGAGGATGGTATTTTGAAAGACCTCTTTCGAGAATAAGGCCTTGCACATCCAAAAAAAAGAAACAATGTCATTTTCCGATTGAAGAAATGGTAGCAAGTCTTGCTCTCTTGTTCGATAGAACGTCACTTTTGTACCTGACGCCAACAGTTTTTTTCTTTTAATCTAAAAGCGAGAACCTTTGCAGATTCTTTAGGTAGTTCAAGATCCCTTATCAAATCATTTAATTCTTCTTGGGTAAAAGGTTTTGGTTCTATAGATGGTATTCCTTCGAAATCGATGTCACTACTCTCTTCATTAATGACTTCTTCAAATGATGATTCACGAATAGAACAAAATACTGGAACTGGTACTTCCTCTGAATGTGATAAGGGTCATCTAGCGGTCATCACGCAAATTAACATAGTGTTTTTTTTGTTCTTTCCATTGCAAAGGCATTACGAACCTCATATGGTTTCTTTTACCACTAATACACTGTCACAAGTGTTCATAGGACCTTTTACAAACAATTTGGAGTTTCCACGGCTTGTATTCATCCACAATTTTCGACTTAAAGTAAGCAAAAATAAGCAAAATAATATAGGTTTTCTGAACTTTTTTACTACGTATTCACCACAAATGTAACAAAACACATTTGGATCATTGAGACAACTTCTTCGCGATGAAGATATTATATAAAAATCAATTTATTTATAGAAATCTGTCGGTTATAGCGAATATTCAAAACTGAAGGTTAATCAAAAATGAAACGTAGGAAAAAAAATTAAAAATATTTTTAATGTTGCCAGTACATACTGAGTACAAAACCACTAACTAAACCTCGGCAACAACATTTTTTTTTTCGATTTGTTGACCTGAGTAATAGGTTAAATTTGATGTGCTTCATCTACAAATATATCGATTGTTTCTGCATCTCCTTTTGAAGAAGTTTCTAAAAATCGATCTCACCATAGTTATTTAATATATTGCTCATTATCTTCAATTATTTTTATTTTTTGGGTTAAAACGTTATTGAAGAAAATGAGCGATATATACAAAAAAATCATGTTCATGTAAAACTTATGTTTACAATTAATTTTAAGCAACAAAATAAGTTTTATAAAAAGAAAAAATTTGGTTTTAATATAAATGGTTACATATGATTTGATTTACAGAAGCCCTATTTATGTCAAAAAAGCCCTATTTTAGTTTGAATTTTGGCCCTTTTACAAATATGCCAATATCATCCCTGGTGATGACTGCAGTATAAAAAGGGTTGTCATCTGAGCTGAACACACAGTAGAATTAAACCAGCGAAGCAGAACAGTAGAATTAAACCAGCGAAGCAGTAAGCAATAAAGTGAATACAGTGTGATCCGTAGTAGAACAAAACAGTTTTCTATACAGTGTTAAATTAATATTAGAATTTGAACGTTAATAAAATAAACCATTTTATAACTAAATAAGTTTGTGTGTTTTTAATTGTTACACAATCCAGTGATCGAACTCAGAAAAGTGTGAGAGATCGAAATTATCGTCAAAGGGACAGAAATTTCGTAACAATTGGTGTCAGAAGTGGGATTGTGTAAAAAGAATTAACAATCAATTAATTAAAAAATAAATAAAAATGGTTAAGTTTGAAGAACTAAAAGTGGATCAACTGAAGAAGGAGTTGCAGCAGCTGAGTCTGCAATCTACTGGCGGAAAGGTGGAGTTACAGAAACGCTTACGACAGGCTCTTGAGGCTCAAGGTGTAAACCTGGAAGAGCATGAATTTTATAGTGATGTATCAGAATCAGCAGCGAAAGTGGAAGAAACTTCTGGACCAGCGGCAAGTGGTGAAGTTGTAGATATGTCAAAATTCGAGAAAATGTTAATGGCGATGAATAGCAATATCCAGGCCTTTCATAAAAAAATTGTTCAGAGCTTAAGTCAGCAAGCGCTGCAGATCCAGGCGGTTTGGGAAGAAATTGATCAGAGCTTAAGTCAGAACGCGACGCATATCCACGCAGTGAATCAAAACACTGAGGCTGTTCGAACGGAGGTGCACAAAATGGAAGAAGTTCAAAATAATTTTAAAGACGTTAATAAAAGGATTCAACAGTTGGAAATAAGCGAACCAACCACTCAAGTGATAAGAGAAATCAGCGCAGAGAGGCTTAAGGCACCCTCGTACGATGGAACAACGCCATTTAGTGTTTTCAAGCTCCAGTTTGAAACAACATCTGGTCACAATCGTTGGGATAACGAAAGCGCAGCTGCAGTGCTAATTGTGGCATTAAAAGGCGCAGCTGCAGAAGTTTTGCAAACGGTTCCAGTGGCGGAGCAGAAAAACTACAAGGCGGTGATGGATGCCTTACAGCGAAAATATGGCAGTGACCACATGAAGCAGATTCACAGATTGGAGTTGAAAAGTCGTATCCAGAAATCTGGTGAGTCCTTGCAGGAGTATGCTGCGGATATTGAGCGATTGGCACACCTTTCCTATCCTGACGAGCTAAGTGTCGTATCAGAAAAATTCAAAATAGAGGCGTTTATTGACGGCATACGTGACTTAGATACAAAACGCGAAACAATGCGGAGCCCGAAGACAACATTTAATGAAACAGTAATGGTTGCCCTCACTGAAGAGATGATTGCGTTGACATGCCGCCCATCACTGAAAACTCGTCGGATAGAGATGGAGGCTGAAAAGAAAAATTCATCGTTCGCCAGCGGTAGCTTCAGCAGAAAATGCTACAACTGTGGTAAGCAGGGACACATGGCACGTGACTGCAAATCACGATCTGCATCACGTTCACCAATAAGAAAAATTGAAAATCGGATGGAGGTGGATTTTAAAAAGAAAAGTTCATCGTTCGCCAGCAGTAGCTTCAGCGGAAAATGCTACAACTGTGGTAAGCACGGACACATGGCACGTGACTGCGAATCACGTCGTAAACGATCTGCATCACATTCACCAAAAAGAAGAATTGAAAATAGGGTGGACGATGGCGAAAATGGTAGCGAGCAGCAGGCGCGTACGTGGAATCAGGGTTCGATTCCGGAGAGGGAGCCTGAGAAACGACTACCACATCGCAAAGAAAGCCAGCATGAAAATGCGGATGCATTTTTCCGTCGTCTATGTAAAATTGAATGTTCACGGACGGAAAATAAAGCTGGAACAATTGATGTGCGCCGTTTGAACGTTTTGCCTGAAGAGGAGGTAAGATGGGACCAGCGCAGTGATCGGGATCGTGGTGATCGTGAACGAGAGCGTGAAATGGAACGCGAACGAGAGCGGGAGAGAGAACGTGAAAGAGAACGTGAACGTGAACGAGAGGAGGTTAGAGAGCGCGCTGAAAGAGATAAAGTTGAAAAGAAGGATCCAGAACGGCCTGATAAAGATCGTGAGCGCAGAAGAAGAGAAAGGGAACGCAAACATGAGAAAGAGCGAGAACGAGAGCAGTCACGCCGAGAACGTTCTCGAAGTCAGGAGAAATCTTCTAGACGTCGTTCTAAATCGCGTAAAAAGGAACGTGAGAAAGAGCGTGATAAAGATCGCGACAAGATGGAAGCTCGGTGTGACCTGCGAGCAAATACTGAAGGCTTCAAGAAAAGTCAACTAGTGCTGCTACACAACCCACAACGGAAACGAGGCTTGTCTCCTAAGTTTCGGACTCACTGGGATGGACCTTACCGGATCGTCACAAGGATTAATGATGTTGTGTATCGAATTCAAAAATACCCCGGGAACAAAAGTAAATTAAAGGTAGTCCACATCGAAAGGCTGGCACCTTATACTAGGGACGGAGAGACTCTTGTTCGGGACGAACAAGTTTAAGCGGAGGGCAGTGTAGCGAAATTTGGTTTATGCTAGAAGACTCTTGAAATAAATACCAACGAAAGAAACTAAACGATATTAGCACCATCTAGCGCAAAATGCTAAAAAATAATAAACCGAACAGACGCTGCAGTAAACAATAAAAAGTCAACAACCGAGAGAAATTATCGCCGTCGTACAACGTACAACGCCATCTAACATCTAGCATAATAGCTAGCTCAACGTCAACGTGGTGAATTGTGGATAGTAGTAGAATGCACGCTACAAAGTAGCACTGGTGGGTTGTAGATAATGGTAGAATATACGCCACTTAGAAGGTACTGGATTATTCGAGAGAGTGATGACTGCAGTATAAAAAGGGTTGTCATCTGAGCTGAACACACAGTAGAATTAAACCAGCGAAGCAGAACAGTAGAATTAAACCAGCGAAGCAGTAAGCAATAAAGTGAATACAGTGTGATCCGTAGTAGAACAAAACAGTTTTCTATACAGTGTTAAATTAATATTAGAATTTGAACGTTAATAAAATAAACCATTTTATAACTAAATAAGTTTGTGTGTTTTTAATTGTTACACAATCCAGTGATCGAACTCAGAAAAGTGTGAGAGATCGAAATTATCGTCAAAGGGACAGAAATTTCGTAACAATATTAAAGTTTTGTGATTGAACTTAGTATAACTGCTAACAGTCTGAGCTCCTTCCGTTTATATGCAATATCTGGACATCACTTAACATTTCTTAGTGAAACGGAGTATTTCGTGCTCATTGAGGTCTACATGAAAAAAAAAAATACAAAAAAAATACAAATCTATACACCCTGTCAGGGTACATATTTTCGGAAATTTAATGCACTAATCGATGAGGATGTTGGAAAATTCATTTATCGATTGCTTAGTTAAAATTTTTTTCGAAGTATAGCCCTTAACGATCCTGAAGCGCCTCTGATCATATCTAAAATATATGTTCAACTTCCCCATGGAATAGTGAACTATTCGAAATATGAGCCTAAAACGGCTCAAAACAAATTTTTTAACTTAGGCCATCGACTGGAGCATTAGTTTTTTTTATTAATGTACAAAACTGGAAAAATTTGCCCTAGATTTAGGCAGATGGGAAAGTTGCGTTAATTAAGGTCAGAACACTCAAACGCTTTTAACCCAGACAAGAAACCTATTTCCATCCAAAGTCAAAAAAAAACCTTATGTATTTCTTCATAGCTGCATATGACCACCTCTAGGCGGCTTACAGATTTTAACCTCTACAAAGTGCAGGCTTAATCGCAATAAAAATTTGACGTCATATTAATGCTTTATACACCCAAGTTATCTTCTACTCAAATTATGATCTAAGACAAAAATTTATCCATTAGAGGGTTAAAAAGTGTTTTTTTTTAAGATTTTTGCTTTTATTATTGTGGAATTTTTCTATAATTTTTTTAGGAAATTACTTTTTTTTTACTTTTGGGTGATTTTATTTTATTATCTTATTTTATTTAAACCAAATAATGGGTAATTTAATTTAAATATTTTGTTTTTCCTTGTGACTAGTTTTAGCGTGCTGTGTAATAAGAGCTTCAAATTCATAATGTGAAGCTTTTAAGATGAAAAAAAACTTTATATTTTTTGTTTTCTAACATATTCGCATTTATTATCAATTACAAAAATTACTACGAAAATCTAGTGAATTGTAAGAAAATCAATTTTCTGCATTAAATTAATATTACGTTTACATTGTTGATGTAATACGTTATATTACTTTGCCTACGCGTTCGTAAGCTTCTAGAAAACAACAACAACAAAAACAAAATCAACCATTCTCATATTAAGTTGGCTTTCACCTACAAGCGTTCAAGTCCTCATACACAGGGACATGCTATCACAAGGACAGCAAGGCAACTCTTATTCATAAGCCACTTGTGGTACCTACTTGTGAACGAAACCCTACATCATTTGAGAAAATTAAAATCCAAAACGAAACTAAAGCACACGAGAGAGAAGAAGAAGAAGTTAACACAATATTAGAAAGAGGCAGACAAATTTTGAAACCAGACAAAGCTCTTTAGCAATGCAAATTTTCACTTGAATATTACGCAAAAGCAGGAACAAAAATCCAAGTCAATGAATAAGGACTTAACGTAGGTGGGTGGTGCTGCAGCTCGGGTATCGAGGAACTGAAAAACCTGATAAGGTTATTATTTTCACTCACCAACGTTAAGTAACAATTTGACTATCAATAGCAGCAGCAGAAATTTCGAAAATCAGTTGATTGGAATATTTAGCCTTATTAATAAATACCCAGCTGGAAATTGTGACTTGAAGAAGATATTTAATAATTATTTTATTCGCGGTCAGTTAATTCAATATTTTTTAGATATCATAAGCATAAAGTCAACTTTCCCGGCATATGCAACGATTTATCTACTATTTATTAACAAGCTAAAGTTGTATTCATGTTTGCTTGTGTGTATATCGGTCATTCTTCCAACTATTTTCAATATTTTCCAAAATATTTTTGCATTTTTCAAATTATCATACTTTTATTGACTTCAGGATTTTTTCAACCTCTTTCAACTTTATTCAATATTTTTTATATATTTTCAACTTATTCAATTTACATTTTTCGACACATTTTCTTAATCATAGGATCAAAATAAAAAACCGACCTGCTGGTATTTTTTATTTATAAATGTCTCCCCAAGTTCTATCATTCACTATTTAGCAAAAACAAATGTATATCGAGCTACTCCATTAGAGAAACTTGGGAAATAATGAACACGCTAATATACTTTTGTGCTTTATCCTGTACGCTAGTAGAGTTGATCCACTTTTTTAGTACGCACTTTGTTTATTGAGTAAAGCAATATTTTATAGAGCCTTGAATGTTTTAGAGATCGAATTCAGTCTGATGATGAGAGTCTTAGGTTTCCATACCAACAATTCCAATTGGGTCACTCCGATTTAGTAACGACTTATTGGATAAAGGTGTATGTAGACGTTGTGTTATGTCGACTGATAACATAGGCAAAAACGAGTTAAGGTAAAGTCAACTCAGTTTTATCCTACAGCAGTTTGCTATTCTTTGTACTTTGTAGCAGCTGCCAATATTTTTGTTTTTACAACTTAAGCAGGAGTTGATTTTTCTTATTAGCTCATTCGTCCTTTAAGTTGTGTAACGTTGTTATGCCTAACCTTTTTTTTGTTGAATGTTAATCATAATGGTAACAATGCTGATTAAATAATTCTTAGTAAAGGCAAAAAACCAATATGATACAATAAAATATATTAAGGTCATCATGCTACCGACGAATACACCTAAATTTGGAGAATATCCCTGCAGCTTATGAACCCAGAAGTTTCTGCAGTTATGTTAATTGGGGTTGTTTTATCGATTTTCATTTACATTCAAATTGACAAATATTTTATTTAGAATAAATAATAACATTCCGCAGATGAATTTGAGATGAATTGCTTAAATCAATTCTTGAAAGATCAATATCAACATCATTATGGCCTGAATGAAAAAGAACACAAATGTTGGTGAAAGCTGCTTACGAAATTTCGTACATAATAAATTCATAAAAGAACTCCATCTATTTATTTGTAAGCTCTTTTTTCGTTAAATTTAATTTCTTAAAAATATTCACTAAGTTATATTTCACATTCAACCATTCATATCGATTATCAGATTATATTTATATTTTGATGAAATTGCTTTTCATAGTTAGTGATTTTATAATAGAAAATTGCGTAGGTAGCATATTTGTGCTTTTTACGACTGATTAATTTTAAAATGAACAATTCAATTAGGTATCAGCCGTTGGCAGATATTTCCCAAAATTATAATGTAGGTTACAATTACTGCACATTATAGATAAGTACACTCAACGCTGGCGCAAAGAAAGCGCCAAATTTGCAGTGAATTAAGTGATTAAAGGCTCCAAAGGCTTTCACTAGTTCTTAGACAAATCATATGCACCTTATGCGAAAAGTTTTAAAGAGTACATACTTAATTTTTTCTAACTAATCAATGACATCTGTCATCATTTTTAAGGTAACTTTTTAGTACTCCAAATTTTACATTTCAATTGTGGATTATACACGAGCGGTGCTACAATGGGTTAAAAATTAATTTAAATAAAGTTCACGAATTCCCTTTTTCATATGCATGTTAAGGAGGTCCATTGGAATACATTTTCTCCCCTCTTAGCAGTAAATGAATCTCGAGGTTGTGAAAAAACTTTCATAAACAAGAAATACCTTTAAAACGATGTACTAAAAATACTTTTGCATTTGCTTAATATGAAGGCTTTGGTATATTGTCATTTTCAACGTTTTTGGCTTTAAGTGCCACATCAATTACTTTAAAAATCACTGATATGTTCGGGTTAGAAATAGCTGTAGTTTGAAATCAAAATGGTTTGGTGTTCGAAATTTTTATTCTCAAGGCTTTTACAATGGCATCAAAATTAGTCCAATTTTCATGTAACTTAATCTTGCATCACGATTTTGAAAATTTCTTTCACACATACTGATATTATCGCGTTTTTGCTGACTTCATTTTTTATGACATTAAAAGAAAATAAATTTTCAAAAAAATTAAAGATGCAAAAGCAAAATGGTGTCCGATTTGACGTGGAATGTCCTATATGTAACTCTTATATTCTCGACTATTGTGAGATTTTGACGTTATGCATATTACACTTCAAGTATGTATAAGTATACCTAAGGACAATATCTCCAACATCAATATTAACAACAGCAGCATCAAAAATGCCGAAAGCAACACTAGCACCAGCATTAACATCTCCAGCAACTGTTGAATGTATAAATAAACTTGAACAAAGACTGGCTTACCAGACGTTCTCAATTTAGATAATGTATACACGAATGTCCTCGCATCCTCGAAAACCTCGACTTGTAGTTATTTATTTGTCAATTCAATATTGCAAAGTGTTAACTTGCAAAGTGAAAACTTTGAGGAGTAAACAATTTCTCGAGATCTTTTCTTTTAAATTTCTCTGGACATCCTTGTTTGTTTGTTGTTTGTCTGGTAACCCTAACAAAAGTAGTCCTAACAAAGGTAACCCTAACAAAGGTAACCATGCATTTAGTTCACAAGGTAAACAAATAACACAAAGGAAAACATCTACACGTAGATATATGTATGTACTTGAATACAACTGCATACATACATGTGCACATATTAGCCAGTGCATATAAATAAATCAAAATGACAGAAAACAAGGAAGGCCACAGCATGCAGTTTTTTGCTTTAATTGATTTTACTAAATGGATACTATGGCAAATAACTTAACATGTTGACGCAACATGCTTTTGTGTTTGGCAACAAAAGGAAGTGAACGCAAGCAAAATTCAAAGGTATTTTCACAAAAGCATCAATGTTAGTGACAACCTAATTAATAGAAACAAAACACAAAAAAAAAAAGTCGTTAGTCAAAACAAAAGCACATTAAATGAGGCCCCATATTTGAAGTTTCTACTAATTAACATAGTTAGTGAATTACAATGCAAATACCAGACACAGTTTCTATGGCTTTTATCTAACTATCTTCACAGAGATTAAGTTCACTTTAATTGTTGCTCATTATTTCAACTGTAATAGTTAAAACACTTAAGTCACGTACTAGTTTAGTTACTAGATATTATACATTTTTTGAAGTACATAACTACATAAACCATGTGACATTATCGCCACACATAGACCACAGAGGACACAGCTTCTATTTAATGAAAATTAGAAATTCCTCGTTCATTATTATGGAACTTATTCAGGAAGAAGATATAGTATCTTTTACAGTAGCATATCTTTTAGTATTGCAAAGATTGATTCTTGAAAGGCTCTATCTATATTTTTGTATGCCATATAAGTAGTTTGTTTAAAAACATAAAAAATATTTACTTTATATATCAATTTGTAAAATTTCAATGTCCAGCATCAATGTGCCTTATATACTTGCCAGGATTTGAACCTCGTGCTCCCCAATTTTTTAGTTTCTGAGCTGATTACCCTCTGATTACGTTGAGCTACGAAAAGGGATGCAACGATACGAGTTATGAGTATGTAATTTGGAAATGCAGGTGGCACAGCTCCTTGTTTGGCTGAATTGTCTCCCATTGCATTTCTCGTTATGCCGTAGTGTTATGTTACTTACATAAGTGGGTTGTGTCGAACCACGCGATCGTGGTTCCAGTTGACTTTAAAATTCCAAGATAAAATCATGTGAATTTTGAGTAAATTCAAAGTTGAAATTTTAGTGAATTTAGTACATAAATAAGTCATGAGTCCATTCATGGTTAAATAGCAAAAAATACTGATTACAAAGCATCCGTCAGTTGTCAAATTGACTGTCATTAGATACAGCGTTGTCAACTTAAAATTAGAATCGCAAAAAAACCACCCTATACTTGGAATATAACTAACATCACTGTGTCCATATGGCCGGTAATTATAGCACTCTGACTATTTAAGTCTAAGTGCGGTCTTATTGATCTTTTTGGCAAAAATATTAATTGGCCATAGGTTAGGTTAGGTTAGGTAGGAGTGGCAGTCAGTTACAAAAACCGACTCACTTAGACCAAGTTTGGTCCATTGTGATACCACAGGGTACTTGACTATACCCTCTCATTGAACCATCCAGATTTCGTTATGAAACTAAATAACTGACCTATGCTAACATGTCTAAGGTCCTCCAGGTCATCAAACAAAAACGAGCCAAGTGTTTTGTGGCGTTTTCTAGCAAGTGCAGGGCAGGAACAAAGAAAATGTTTAATGTTTTCCTCCTCCTCCACATCCCCACAACTTCTACAGTAGTCAAAAGACCGAATACCTAATCTCTCCGCATGTCTGCCGATAAGCCAGTGGCCAGTTATTACTGCAACAACTGACGAGACACTGTGCCTAGTGCGGGATATTAGTTCTAGAGATCGCTTAGCGTTCCATTCCGGCCAGATTTGCCTTGTTATATTGCAAGTTAACCCTTGGGTCCATCTTATGTTAGCCTTTTTTATCATGTCTTCTTTAAGCAGTAACTTGCAGGTAGCAAGTGGCATGCCAACACCTTCCTTGTCTTGAGGAATTTGTGCAGTAGTCCCCTGCCTAGCAAGTTCATCAGCTTTGCAATTGCCATCAATGTTCCTATGCCCAGGCACCCAGATGAGGTGAATGTTAAAATGCTGAGCCATCTCATTTAGAGACGAGCGGCATTGTTGGGCCACTAGTGAGTTTAGGAAGACTGATTCTAAGGATTTAATAGCAGCTTGACTGTCTGAATAAATATTAATACCCTTCTTGGATACCACATTTATTCTCAGCCAGGATGCTACTTCTTCTATTGCTATAACCTCTGCCTGAAAAACACTACAATGGTCTGGTAACCTCGCAGCAATACTTATCTTCAGTTCCTTAGAGTAAATACCATAACCCACTTGGTTATTTAACTTGGAGCCATCCGTGTAGAAATTAATATGGTTCCTTCTCCCCGGGATTCCTCCCTTCCAGTCATCCCTAGATGGGATATGGGTTACGTAATCTCTCTTGAATGAGATTACTGGAATAGTGTAGTCCAATTTAGAGGGTACGGAATTCAAGCTATTAAGGATAGTTGAGTGTCCTGTACTTCCCTCGGACCAGCAAGCAGTTTCCCTGAGTCTAATGGCGGTACATGCTGCCATTCGTTTACCAAACAGGTCAAGGGGAACGAGATGAAAGAGGACCTCCAAGGCATCAGTCGGTGTGGTCCTCAGTGCACCACTGATGCACATGGAAGCAGCTCTTTGAACCTTCTGCAATTGTCTGTAATAGGTGACCTTGTCTAAGACAGGCCACCACAACACAATGCCATATAACAGAATCGGTCGAATTACCGCTGTGTAGAGCCAATGAATAATACGAGGTGATAGCCCCCATCTTCTCCCCACAGCTTTTTTACAAGAGTATAGTGCTACAGTTGCTTTCCTAACTCTCTCAACAACATTTATTTTCCAACTTAATTTCCTATCCAATATCAGACCAAGATACCTTGCACTACTTTTTAAGACAAGTCTAACGCCCTTTAGCGAAGGTGGTACTATAATTGGAAGTTTGTGACTCCTAGTAAAGAGTACTAGTTCAGTTTTGTTCGGATTTACGCCTAAATCAGCCTCATCTGCCCATGAGACGAGTCTGTTTAAAGCATTCTGAAGAATTTCACACAGTGTGTTTGGGAATTTACCACATGCAATTAATGCTACATCGTCGGCATAGGCAATAGCTTTACAGCCCAGCCTTTTCAGTGACATGAGCATCTTATTTATTGCCAGATTCCACAGTAGAGGAGATAGCACTCCACCCTGCGGCGTTCCTCTGCGGACAAACCTATTAGCTTCAGAAATGCCAAGATTTGAGGTAATGGCTCTGTTTGTCAGTAGCTTTTTAATCAGCTCAACTATGGAACTGTTGATACCCAGTTTCTGCAGTTCATTAATAATAATACCTGGGTCAACGTTGTTAAAAGCTCCTTCAATATCCAGGAACGCCGCCAGGGCGAATTCCTTACATGCAAAGGATTTTTCAATGCTGCTCACTAGTGTGTGAAGTGCGGTTTCTATAGATCTGCCTTTCGTGTAAGCATGTTGAGAAGTAGACAGCAGTTCAGGTTTGATACTGCTGCGAACATAGATTTCTATGAGTCTTTCCAAAGTTTTTAAAAGAAAAGAGGAAAGACTTATTGGTCTAAAATCCCTTGGATTTATGTAAGAGCTCTTCCCAGCCTTTGGAATGAAAATGACTTTAGTCATCCTCCAGGTTAGAGGAATATAGGAAAGGTTAAGACAGCCCTTGAAAATAGCTGTCAACCAAGGTATAATTAAGCGAGCAGATTGTTGCAGCTCAATTGGTGTCACACCATCAGGTCCTGGTGATTTATAGGGTTTGAAGCTATTTATCGCCCATCGAATTTTGGTTTCCGAAACAATGTCCCCGAGAATAATTGAGGACATCTGAGGTTGAACATTCAATTCCTCTGGTTCATGCAATGAGTTACCAGGGAAGTGAGTATCTAGTAAGAGGTCTAAGGTCTCTTCGCTAGATGTTGTCCAGGAGCCGTCAGGCTTTTTTAAAAGACCTAGAGTAGTGGGCGAGGTAGATAAAATCTTCCTTAGCCTAGATGCTTCTGAAATCTCTTCAATGTTTCCACAGAAGTTCCTCCACGAGTTACGTTTAGCTTTTCTTAACGAACTCTTGTAAATTTTGAGAATAGATTTATAATCATTCCAGTCATTGTCCAAACCTGATTTTTTGGCTTTGTTAAATAAATTCCTACTTCTTCGTCGAAGAACCTGAATTTCATTTGACCACCATGGGGGTTTCTTCTTTCCTCGAGGTTTACTTACAGGACAAGAAATCTCCAGGGATTTATTTAACCCTCCCGTTAAGTTTTGAACCAGCCTGTCTATGTCGTGGATAGTTGACGGCTCTACGGGGGTTGAGATAGGCAGATACTCTGCTATTTTCCTGTTATATATTCCCCAGTTTGTCCTTTTTACATTTCGGTGAATAATCGGTTCTGGGGGGTTAACAGTGAGAACAAATTCTATATAACGATGATCTGAAAAAGAGTGCTCGCTTGAGACTCTCCAGTCAACGATACAATCAAAAACAAAGTCCGAGACCAATGTTATATCCAAGACTTCTTCCCTGTTCCTTACTATAAAGGTTGGCTCACAGCCTTTGTTGCAGATAAGTAAGTTAGTGTTTAAAATGTATTCTAGAAGTGACTCACCTCGATCATTATCATCTGTGCTACCCCAGACAGTGTGATGCGCATTTACGTCACTGCCTATGATTAGCCCGGTTTTGTTTAAGCGGGCCTGCTCTACAGCCGCCTTTAAATATGTCGGTGGTAAACCACTCGCCATGTCGTGAGCCATGTAACACGATGCTAACCAAAAGCCTCCAGCTTTTATCTCCAGGCTAGCAACGACTGTATCTAGGTCACTGTAATTAGAATGCAAAAACAAGTTAAGATTAGTCTTTGCCAAAATGCACGCTCTGGGGTTACCTTCCACATTTGCCACCAGTAGCTTATAGCCAGGCGTCCTCAGACCACAGACTCTCCCGGCATGAACCCAGGGTTCCTGTATGAGGACTACATCATCTCCGCTTTTACTTAAGCGGATCAGTAAGCCGGCGGACGCCGCTTTTGAGTGGTGGAGATTAATTTGGAGGACCCTCATCGGATTCCAAATCACCTCCCCTCTCTACGACTGTTATGTCCGCCTCGTCTTCATCATCCTCTTCTAAAAGAAGAGCTTCTTCCAGGAGGCCCCCTACCTCCAACGACCTATCGGAATCCACGGATTCGGCTTCTTCAAGGGACGCCTCAGGTTGACCGCTTGGAGTGCAGTTGTCCCCCTCTGGCTCTACCTCTTCATCCCCAACCTCCATCTCCACTGGCACTGGTGGTGCAGTGGCGATGGTCTCCGGGGAGGGAGAGATAGCACCTTTGGAGGCCAGCTCTTCGTCCTTACGGTAAACCTTGAGCGTCACCTTGTTGAAACCATACTTGACGACCCCCTTAGTTGCCGCCAGTAACTCCACAGATTCCTTGTTTAACAGGACCATGGCCTGCATGGATGGTCCGACTGGTGCTTCTAGCTTCCCAATCTTCCAGTTTTGAGTTGGAAGATTGGGATTGCATAGTCGGAGCATCCGCAGAACTGCGTCCTCACCCGACGGTGTGCTCGGTAGCCAAACGCGAGCCCGGGGCCTGGTAGGAATTTCATCCTTCTCCACAGCCTCCAGTCTCGCGCCTGGATACACCTCACCTAGCCTACTCACAGCTACCTTGTACAATTTGGCAGACCGTTCATCATCACAGGAGATGAGTTTAAAAAGGCCCTGATGCCAGCCTGCCTCCTCACATGATGGCACAGGACCAGGAAACTCCTCTAATATCTGGAAGAGGGTATTTGCCAAGGCAGCGTCTACCCACTTCCATTTATCCCGAGGAATTGCCCCGTCCTCCGCCGCCCTGTCAAGCACAGCCAAAACTCTCCCCTTACAACCTTTTACAACGTCACTAAAAGACAGAGATTTACCAGTAGTCTTTTGACGTTTAGACTCCAACATCTCGTCCTGGGATCTCTGCCTTTTAGGTAGTTTTTCTAAAACGGCCTGTTCATGGCCTTTTTGTTCAAGGACTCTCTTCGCCCATCGAAGGGAGTCCTTGTCCTCCTTGGACAGAGAGCTGGGATCAGCAGCTTCCATACGACGACGAATTCTATTCGCCGCCTGCTTGTCCGCGATTTTCATTTTAGAGGGTCTAAGACCCTTAAAACCCTCCCCTAAAGGATTCTGTTCCTTCTTGGACTCCCCAGCCGACTTTAACTGGCTTAGCCGTGAGGCTGTGGCCGATGCCGAACTGGATTGTCCTCGATTTGACAGCGAAGATCCCCCCTCATGTCTGGATTCCCCAGCCGACTTTAACTGACCATGCCGTGAGGCGGTGGTCGATGCCGAACTGGTTGGTCCAGAAATGGGCATTAAAGCCCCCCCTTTTTTTGAAGGGTTGGTAGGGTTGGACGTGAAGTCCAACGCCCTTACCTTCCCTCCCACCTTCAAGACAGGTCCAGCCACCCGAAGGCCAGCGCCAGTCCCACCTGAGGTGCTTGCGATATCGCGATTGCAGTCATTTTGAGTCTCTGACTCAGAAGTCTTTGTTTTTACATTAGTTTGTTTGTTTGTTTGTTTGTTTTGTTTATTTTTCAATATATTTTCCATATTTGGTCCCACGAGTACAGGACGAATATGTCCACCCACACAGAGGTCCAGGTGCGTGGGTAAGGCTACTTAATACCGGAGGGCGCCAGGTATCCGGTATGCTCCGTTAGCGATTGGGTTAATTTTTATGAAAACAGGGCTCCCAACCTAAACGATCCTCAGCACGGGTCGCATAACACTTTGATCCAGCCCTCGCAAGGAAAAAGGAAGGTCCATCCTCACAGAGCCTGCATGTGTGGATAAGGCTAGGTTAAAACGGAAGTTTGCCAGACTATCCGAGTCCGCATATTATCGACTAGATAACCCACTAGCCATTCATCCCTTAGCATATGCTGTTCCACCTTGGATTGGGGGCATTTCTGCCTGAAATACCTTCAGGAAGATACCTCAGGCATTTGAGGAGCTAACCAAACCCCTAGCCTAGCTATGCTAGCCAGCTCTACAGTCAAGACTTAACTTCCTGGAGAGCCGTTTCCAGTGGCCACCAGCTTGGAGGTCATAGCTACACTACCAATTATCACTGATTGTGGCACGACACGCATGTACTAACTGTTAATCATGGTGTAACGCTTTGTTCCACTAATCAGTGCAATCGGCTGACCACCATTAATTGGCCATAGTAGTATAGAGTATTAAGAGTAGAGCAGTTAGTACAAAAAGCATCAGTATTAGCAGTACCTACAAATTTTTGTATTCCATTTAACTTTATTAAGACTGACTTTGTTTCTAAAGCTATCCACCAAACCAGTACCTACATATGTACAGGGTGTTTTTTTTAGAGGTTTGTTTTTCGAATAGAGATAAAACTGGCATTTTATGGTCAAATCTGGCAACTCTAATGTCATTTATGTTCAGTTTGGTTTGCCATTTCATCATAAACAGGTTGACAAAAGAACAACGCTTGCAAATCGTGCAAATTTATTTTGAAAATAATGGTTCAGTTCGCGAAGTTTACCGCAAGCTCCGTCCATTTTATGGTCGACATAATCGTCCATCAGAGCAATTAATTCGGTTAACCATGGGTCGTTTTCGCACTACGTTTACTCTATGTGATAATACGCATCCGCAGAGACGTCGAACAGTGCGCACCGAAGAAACAATTGCCGCTGTAGAGCAAAATGTTGAAGAGGACCCGAATGAATCGATTCGCCACCGTGCACAGCAATTGGAGCTTTGTCCATCAACTTTATGGAAGATTTTGCGCAAAGATCTTGGCTTGCGACCTTACAAGATCCAGCTTGTGCAAGAATTAAAGCCGCGAGACCATGCAATGCGTCGTGATTTTGGTGTATGGGCCGAAAATGAGATTGATCTCGATGCTGATTTTCATCGCAAAATTTTGTTCAGTGATGAGGCTCATTTTTGGTTGAATGGCTACGTCAACAAGCAAAATTGCCGCATTTGGAGTGAAGAGAATCCACATGAGACCCTTGAGACGCCATTACATCCACAAAAACTGACTGTTTGGTGTGCTCTATGGGCTGGTGGAGTCATTGGGCCATACTTCTTCCGAAATAATGCTGGAGTCAGTTACCGTTAATGGAGACCGGTATAGAGCCATGATAACCGACTATTTTGTTCCCGAATTGGATGGCATGAATGTGGATGAGTTGTGGTTCCAACAAGACGGCGCTACATGCCACACAGCGCACGTCACAATCAAATTATTGAAGGAAACATTCGATGAGCGCATAATTTCGCGGAATGGACCTGTCAATTGGCCACCAAGATCGTGTGATTTGATACCATTGCATTATTTTCTTAGGGGATATGTGAAGTCGCTCGTCTACGCCAACAAACCAGAAACGTTAGGGGACTTGGAAGCCAACATTCGTGGCATACGGCCCCATATGCTCGAAAAAGTGGTTCAAAATTGGACCTGTAGAATTGGCTTTATTCGAGCCAGCCGCGGCGGCCACATGCCCGAAATCATATTTAAACATTAATGGCATAAAATTATCCTTCCAATAAAGCCAAATTGATGGACATTAAAACGATTTTCTTGTGTTTTATTTCAATTCGAAGCTTTATAAAAAACACCCTATATATAAAAATATTGATATTACTATCGAAGTATAGATCCAGAGATTTATTTTAGAGTTGAGGCCCCAGGTGATTCATAAAAGCTTTTTACTTGCAAAAAAGGCATTATAAGATATTTTTTTAGCAGTTTTCAATATTTGCAGTTGAGTGTAGTACCCAAAAATTTGCACTGATTATAAAGTTATACAATTAATAATAGATTAATCTTGACTCTTCCAAGTCTTGAAATTTTATATTTCCTAGTAAATAATACTAGTTTTGTCATTTGTGGATATTCTTATTGCTAAGAGTGCACTTTCAAGTAGATTGCGTAGTTTAACGCCAACGCGTTAATTATAGCATTTGTCGACCAGCTATGCGGCCAGTTGCTTATGCACAATTTTGTCTAATAAAAAAAAAACATTCTATAGCCGAGCTTGCTAAGGAACGGGGTCGCATTCAAACTATTCTAGAAATGTAGCAGGTTCAAATCTCTGTTGTGTTATTCAAATCATTTTATAAATAAAAATTGTAAACAAAATTAAAATAAAAGAAAACCCTGTTCTAGGACTCGAACCCGTGACTTCTGCGTCTCAGTCAAATGTTCTAACAACCGACATAAATACACATTTTTTACTATCGTTAAAATTAAATGTAAACTCTTATTATAAAATAGAATTTCTACGTCAACCCATTCTATACTTTTCAATGTAGAAACAAATATGATGTTCATATAAAATTTTATAACTTCGGAATTTATAAAATTTATACGATTTTTTTATGGATTTATATGAATAACTAAAAATTTTATACTAATATTTTCAACCGTGTGTATTTTATCAATTGGCTGGTTTGCTTTTCATGCGAAACTTAAATTTCACAGCGCTGGTTAAATCCGAAATTATTGACCAAGCAGGTTAAGAACCATCACACAGTTAAGTCGGAAATTGCGTAAAATTAAATTTTTCACATTTTTGCCAAGTCATATGGTAACCACGACAACTACGAATGGCATTATGTATGTGGCTGTTGGTCAAAGTCCTTGAATAAAGTTTTCATTGCCAATAAATGATTCCTGCTTGCCACATATACTTCTACTATACGTAGAAGTAGCATACGTTTGATGGAATCCATAAGCTTTAAGGTTGAATTGACTTTCAAGTTTGACATTGCAAATGTTTGTGTTAAGTTTTTGCATCTTTGTTGATGAATATTCGTGTATGTGAAATCGGATTTCTAGGTAATAGATTGCTTTTCTGTTCATGGTTATTTGGAATTTAAGGCATGTTAAGTTAAGAGAAATGATTTCAGGAAAGGAACACATTTTGCTGCGAATAGTTATAATTCTTAAATTTTTAAGGCGTTCTGTGGAAATGCTTAAGGATATAACGGTTGCACATTGCATTTGTCTCAAAATGATATAACGGTCGCGTGAAAAAGCCAATTTTAAGCTATACTCTTGCATAAAGAATCTAAAGAAATCTCTATCCCAATGAGGCAATGGGCGTTTGTTATTTATACCAGAGGTTACACTTATCATTTTAATCTTTCTCTGTTGTCTAACGTGAGATATTACCATATACCAGAATACTATTGTGCGTAACTTTTGACAAGGGCTTTATTTTTTTCCGCTTATGCAGTGGTTACTTGTCTCTTTGTAGCGTGTTCTTATTTAAGTCAAATGCTATTTACCAAAAGAATGTTTGCTGCTAAACAATTGATTCAATATGGCTGTTTTCATACTGGGTGTTTTCATGCAAATGCTATATATACAGCCTAATCAGCAAACGTTTGGAAGATTGTTGAATCATCCATCTTTCAAGCAATGGAAGAGGAATATTAAATGTAAATATATGGTAGGAGCAAGACATTAAGGAAATATATCGATGCCATTCAAAACCCTTGCTTCGGTGATTAATATTTGGCTCGCGATTAAAGATCTTTGCTAGGTTTATATATAGAATAAATTGATAACTCTGCCATCCTAATACATCGTTAGTTACACCTTATAGATCCTGCGACTTTTAATCTACTTGACGATTCTACTAAAGTTACTCCATATTGTTTCGTTAAAAATATTTTGTTACCATCCTAGCAATGCCTCCGCACACATGATGGCATTGCAATCAGAATGATACCAAAAATCTTTACTAATTCTGTACTAAATGAGCGCTCATCGCTAAGATGAAAATGAAAAAAACCATTAACAGGGCATTTCTCTAGTGAAGGTCTTTTTTTTACAAATCTGCAAGCTTAAAACCTAATCCTCAACATTTAAGCGGAATATTGAGCTTGGAAGGTAACTTCTGCATTGTATTGATATCTCTTTTAATATAAATTTTCAAAAAAAATGTCACAGCGATACTCTCTAATTCCAAAAAGGCCATTGAATACAATTAAGAACTCACTTACCGTTAAGGCAATACCGACAGTAGCCGAAAAAGAACCGGCACGAAATTCACCTGTGTTATATTTAACGAGAAAAGAAGTCTTTCCAACGCCAGAATCACCAAGTAGTATCGTCTGGAAAAAATATATGCATTTATGTATATGAAATGGTGAATCTGAGCTTTATTTTCTAACCTTGTGGTTCACAGTATCATCAAATGGTGGTTCAAACTCATCATATTTATACGATTTCCAACCATCACTATAATTCTCCTCAAAATACTCTTCATCTTTATAGATGGCTTCACTGAGCCCATACAATTGTATAGCTTCCCTAGGAGGTCTATAGCCGGGATAACCACTCGGCGAGGCAGTGCGATATGAAGTCGATGCATTGTCACGTTGCAATTGTGTCGTTGTAACGCCACCGTGGTGCTGTGCATAGTAATCACGATCCAGTGTAAGTCCATCCGCATAGGCGGAATTACGTGTAAAATGATAATCGGCGTTTGCATATTCGTTACGGCGACGTTCTTCGATACGTCGTTGTGTAGTTTCAAGATCTTCAAAAACGTCGTCACTCATACTGCTAGCATCATCAGGTATATTGGACATAATGTGAAGAATGCGGGGGAAGGGGGTGGGACCGTTTGTTTCTTAAGTGCGTGGATATAATTAACTTAAATAAAAATTGACACTTTTTTTTGAGGTTATGTTTTGTTTAACTTATTGAGGTATGCGAGGCGTTTAGGTGGGAGGTTATGCTTATTAAACGCTTTTTGATTTTGATTTTCAGAAGCTTATCTATGTAACGCCATCTATGCGTAGTTGATTGTTAGAGATTTCGTTGAAAAAGTAACTTGCGTTGTTTTAAGTATTCTTTTTTTATACATAAAGCAAGAGCTTCGCGTTAAGTTTTTTATTTGCTCAAGAGCTTGGACATATTTATTGCGCCTAAAAGCTTTCGTTTACCGATTTAAAAAGCTTTATTGTTCAGTTACGTCCAAAACCTTTTAGTGTTGCAAAATTTAGTGCTTTTTTGCGCTTTTAACTCCTATTTAAGCTTAATAGCAGCTGTCAACATAGTTGTCAGTTTAAGTGTCAATAACGTTAAATGTCATTTTCACATCCTTGCACACTTTCACCTCTCTTTAACAATCACATCGTGATATGCTCTATTATTATCCATATATTAAGACACGATATCTGCAATTTTGTTATTATTGTATTTATTTATTTATAGCTTTTGTGTTGTGCAATACACGTACATACATCATGGCCAATACATGGTTTTTTCTTCTTTTTTGTTTATGTTATTCAACCGATTTTTTACGCATCTTTTACGCAACGTTAAAGCGGGTCAACCTTATCTATTATGTGTATGTTGTTACGTTGACACTTGCACTTAGATTTTGACAGCTACTTTGTTCCTTTTGTCAAAATTACACAAACACACGTAAGCACAAATATTAAATGACTTTCGCACAAGTTAGTTTTTATTGGTCACTGGGGGGAGCTCCGCACGCTATAATCTAAATATTTTCATTTCTTGGTTTTTCTTAGTAGTATATCAATTAAAAATGTATGCTATTTGTTCGTTATAACACATGTATATATTTTTATCATATATTTATATGTATGTATGTGAAGATATTGGTGTTTTGATATATACTTTTAACAAGGATAATGCACTACGAAACGCAAAGCTGCTTTGTTGCATTCACTTTTTTGTAAATTATTTATTTAATTTTTGCTTAATTAATTCCCTAAATAATATTCGTTAATATTTTTGGTATGTTTCTACTACTACTATTTTGCTATTTATACGTAAATTGGTGTTTTTGGATTTTCACTAAAGCACAATAATTTAAAATTAATAATATTGCATTTATTTCATTATAAAAGCATTTAATTGTCACATATGTTTTAAGCGAAACTACACTATTGCATTACTTGCCACTACGTTTTTAACAAAATTTGTTGCCTTAAAGCTACTAATTTGGTCAGCAACTTAATTTTAATGATTTTCTTAAAATGTTTGTTTTTCAATCTATCACAGCTAACAAGACAAAAAAAAATAATTTATTTTAGCACCACATACTTGCTCCACTCGCTCACTATTTTTGTCTAATTACTATTTAAATGCTTTTCCTTTGCACTTGTTTAGTATCGCGTCATTAGAAGCAAAAAACTCCCACCCTCATTTTATTTTTTTATGTTGATAAAGCCAGCCTCCAGGCTTCCACTTGCCAGGCCTCCTTTTCAATTTCCGCTTATAGCAATTGAAATTATAATCTACTGCATTTTTGTTGCATTTCGTAGCTTCTCATTTCATTGATATATATTTTTATTAAATTTTTTTGTTAATTTTTCTCATATTTTGTAGTATTCTTTTTCTTTCTTGCGCACGTTTTTCTTTTTTAACACAATCAATTTCGCGGCGCTTCCGTTCGGCACTTCGAGTTGTAGTTTTCGCAAATAACGCGGAGTTGACACTGATTTTGGCTTTACGTATGTGGAACTTCGTACGTAACACAGTGACCGTATAAACTTTATTGAGATTTCTGATGTTTAGTTGTTGTGAAAAGCAGAGCGAGAGAGAGACGGCAAAAAAGGATGCGAGAGGACATGAGAGTATATTACTAGTGGTGGGAAAGCTTTATGCAAACGGCATTTCCCGTTCCTGTTTCTTGGTGAAAATGAAAATGGCTGTGCGTACATGAAAGAAATATACGTAGAGAGAAAAAACAGCACAGCACAGTGCAGGTGCATATTTTTAGCAGAAATTAGGCCACTTTGGTAGTTGGTTCATCTAAATTATTCCATACGGCCTTAAGTTGCATTTTCTCTGATTTTGTAAAATTTTTGAAGTGAAACTTCTTTAGCACGGGTGTTATTTGAAATTAGCCGTGCTGTGACTTAGTCTAGTTCTTTCCTCGAAATAACTAAATAAATAATATATCAAATCAAATCGAGTGCCTGAAAACTATCAGCTTCGAAATCGGTTACCCAATTATAATGAGAAAGAGAGTAGTAGATTATGCATACATACAGATCGTGGGATCAGTTTAGGCCTTATGTTCAGAGCTGGGCACCACTACACGTGTATTTCTTTTAAATGTTCTTCAATGCATGTGTAGTTGTGCTTTGTTCGCTTTTCAAAGCAAACTGAATTAAATATTACGCTCTCTGCTTTATATACGTATATGAAAAGTTATTCTCATTCTGCCGCAGTATCGCGCGCGGTACGTTTTGCCCAGCCACGCTTATGTTTATAAAGTAAAACAGATTTGGGCACCTTTAAAGAGAGGTAGGCAAAAATATAAGATCGAAAACTTGGGCTTACCATATCGATTTTGATCTTAATTAGATGTGTTAAAACTGATATTTTTCCAAATTTTCTAAGGCAGAAATCTCTGAAAACTGGACTATTTGAAAATATAAAAAATCAAACAACCAAAATATTCGCGCTACTTGCTATGCATTTCCAAGTTAAGCACATCTAACATTTAAACTTTCAAAATACTATTACAAATTAAGCAATTTATTCTTACTGTTCTGATTATTTTCGTCAAATAATTTTTAGTATTTTACCATGACACGTTACTCATATGAGCTTACTTGCTTCGCCAATGATATTAACTTGCGAAAGCTTTCTCCTAGCCACCAAAATGCTTTCGTCCGGCCCTGTATGTCTCAATAGAACATTTGAATATTTTTTTTTGTGAATGGGGATTATTTGAAAGACGAATGAAAGGTAACAAAGAGAAAAACATCAGCTGGTAAAATTTGCTAAATTGTTGAAAATGGCACACAGTGGTTGACGTAGTTGAACCCTTGTGTCTCATTAGGTATTGATGGGACAAGAAGAAGAAATTTTATCTCGTTTGGCTGAAATTATGCTTACAAGATTGAATTGGAAACACTATAACTTCGCATATTTAACAAGTTTGTTTGATAACTTGAGCTCTTGAGTTTGTTTTTTTCGTCCGGAAAGTCTGAAACCGCCCCTGTTCAACCCATTTAAAATTATTGAGGCATCGCATGTGATTTGTTTTTTATTTCAGTTTTTTAATGAGGCTTTGAATTAACTTCATAGCATCTGCTATTTAGAGAATATAGAACATTTAAATAAGATGATGTTCCCAAAATAAATTGTTCTTGAAAATTTTTATAGTGTTTTGTTTTACAAATGACAAGTGTGTTAAGCTTTGAGAGAAAGAGAAAGAGAGAGAGAGACTAGAAAATCATGCGTAGAAATTTAGTTCTCTATTTTCTACCACTCTTGCTCATATTGTATTAATGCTATGTCTGTCATCGCGGTTTTATCTATTAAAGCGGCTATCGTATCAAAAACCACCATCTAATTTGTCACATATTAAATTAGGTTTGTAGAGTACAAATGCAATTTGCCTACTTAAAATATCGTCACGTTACTCATATTTGCTGCACGTACATGAACGTGACATTAATTTGCTGTCTTTTTATAGAATATTTTTTAGCTAAAAGAAATTAGCTATTTATTGCTTCTGCTTAGACATTTGAGCGTCATTAATAGTGGTAATATATAACTTTCGAATCAACCCTTTCATCATAAATGGTACATAAACATATGTTTTCCTTTCAACCTTTTTATTAACTTTATTCGTCTTTTAACCTTCGACTTTTCAACTTTTCCATTTTTTTCGACTATTTCCAGCATTTTTGAACTTTTTCGGATATACAGTTTTCTTCAATTATATTGTAATTAATCAGCATTTTATGGATTATCCAACATTTTTAACTTTTATCAACGTTTCAACATATTTCAACTGTTTCAAGACAAGAAAATTTTTCTTTGACTTTTGAATTTTTTTAAATTTTTTCAACTTGTTTCAAGTTTTATAGCATTTTTCAGATTTTCCAACATTATTTATACATTTTATCTTTTCAACACTATTCAACTTTTTTTAATTTTATGTACTTTATCAACATTGTTCAATTTATTCCTTTGGCAAAGCATCTGTTAATTGCAATTAATTAATTTCGAAATTAATGTTGCTCTAATCCGGATTTTTTCTTTCATATTTAAAGAATTTTTTTTTATTACAATTACTATAGTCGCAAAGTTCAATTGGCTTGATATGTTGACATTAAAGACTTTATAACATTTCGTCCATCACTGTTATGTATTTACATTCTTTTCAACGCTTCGTACTCCAACTCAGATGCATCTCGTCACCGCGCTATGATTTCCTTTTGATCCCTTTAGACGTCATTGTTCTATGTTTTTCAAAATGGAAAAGTGCTTTCTTTCTTCACGTTTGTAATCTAATCAGTTGGTCTGTAATTGAGCTCGAGTGTCAAGCTTTGCAGTACGTACGGAATATGTATGCATATGTCTGTTTAGTACAATCCGTGTATGTATGCGTGGCTGTGTGCCGGTTGCTTTGATTGTATTTGTTTCATCAAATCTTTGCTTTTGTTGGCGTTAAGTGTCATTATGAGTGGGTGGTTTTGCTGACGCTCTAAACGTTTTTATGAGTTTTCGTCATTGCTTTGACGAGCGCAAAAAAACGTACTCTCAATGGGACACTTTTTTTTTTGTTGTTGCAAAGTTGTCTGCTGATAACATTTTCAAAAAACACCGCACTTAATTGGGAAACTATTGAAGTGGAGGTTGAGGTTGTTTATTCTAATTATAGCATTTTTATGGATGTTTGGGATTTCAGTGATTTTTTATGACACAAGCGTTTGATTATGTCAGCTAGCACATATGGCTTATTGAGTTTTATGACGTAAAACATTTTCTTTGTATCGTACTTTTTGCTTGAATTCATTGAACGGACGAAATGATATGGCTTTTACAAACCAAAGTTATTGTTGCATATATGTACATACATACATATAAGTACATACATATATCCGTATATTCAAAGAAATATCATATCAATTTTAAAACTGACTAAAGTTCTTATTAAATTAATAGAGTGTTAAGGTGAAAATAAGTAGTTAGAACGCTATTACTTTTGTACAGAGTGGCACACTAAAAGACTGAGTGGCATAATACAAAAATAACTCTTACAAACACTTGGTTTTTGATCATTTATAACACATAATTTTTTGAAATATGTGCGAAAAATAATTTTCCTCAAATATTCCATTTAAGGGTTAAGGAATACTCTCTTAAAGTTCTGAAATCGTTTGAGGTTATTTACGTAGACACAAAAAAAAAAAATCGTAAGGCTCCTTCATTTTTAATATTTTTTATTTAGTTGATTTAGTTTTTCTGAAAGCAATGCTTTTTGATTGGACGGGGAGATCAGTCGCTAACTAATCGCGTACAGAATGTTTTGCAACTTATTATTATTTTTGTCGACTTATTCAGTTTTCTTCTTTGTCCGTCGACTCAAGTTTATAATTCCTTATGTGGTGTCAATTGAATATTTCGTAAATGTACTGAATTTAGAGTTGTAGTTGAGCGTACTTTTTATCTTTTCCTCAGAGTATTTTAAGAAAAACGATATTTTTGAAATTTTTGTATTTTGTAGAGATCAGCATGCTAATCAAGAATATATATACTTTGTACATACATATGCATATGTAAATAAATTTGTATGTTTCGCGCAAAAACGTCTGAAATATCCACAAAAAAATTAACCTTTTACCATTTCCGTGAAATTGTTTTTATAAGGCCGGGAATTGGTCTTTTCAATTTGGCAACATATCTACATACATATATACATGGTATATATTCTTGAACGGCATGCTGAATATTACAACATACTAAAATTTCATGAATGTCGAAGAGGTGCGTCTTAGAGTAAACTATTATGCAAAAGCTTTTTAGAATATTGGAAAAAAGTACCAAATACAAAGAAATCGAAAGTTCGCCTTAGAAAAGACTTTTAACCCGACGACAAGTCGTAAAAATTATACAATATAACTTATAAGTTCTTTTTGCCTAGGAGGGTCGATGCCGCCCCAAAGATAACGAAAAAGGTTATTCACTTAAGGTTTCTTCCAAATTTGTGTTATAAAATAAAAATCGTTCATCAGATGAAGAGGATGGATCAAATAATTTTACATATATAACCAGATTCTGACACCTGAGCAATATTTTTCTTCTTAGGTTATAATAAAAACGAGTCGAGCCTTAATAAATTTAGATGACTTCTCTTCTGATTGGCATTTATACAGAGTTGCCAAGTCGAAAGAAGCAATTTCCGATTTCACAAAAATAGTAAAAAGTATTTTTTTTTTTTTGTAAAATGTATTATTCTTTATTTCTTTTTTCAATTCATAAAATGATAAAAAGTTGAATTTTTGTCTGAGAAAACTTGACATTTTTTTGCAGTATTTTATGTACATGTCATCATTTTATGTACATCGTCCAATTCACAGCTAATTTAGAAATTTTTGAACTCCTACCAGACATCCGGCATTGACATAAAATTTCAGGCTTGGCCGGCTCAATTCCGGTCACTCACCAGCAGCCCTGCATCCTTGTAAATTATGTGAGACAAAATTTTATTTTTTAGTTTATTTTCAACGAAAGGGTTATTTTCAGCGCGAAACCATGAAACTTATCAAAAAATTGGCTTTGACAGTTCGACAAAACAAAACAATCACTCGATACTAGGATATGGAAAAAAATGTTTGTGTTTCTTAAATAGGTCTATCATTCAATTATTCCACATGCTTGTCTTCCGTAAAAAGCGTCCAATCTTGATCATGATTTAATACTATGTATACTTTGCTGTAAATTTTCAAACATTCTAAATGTCGTCAAAACTTTAACAAATTTTGTTCTGCTCTATTTTGTCGGCGTTTACACGAGGAAAGTCTGAAAGACAAATTCTTGTCCATTCTCTTGTGTGATTTTCGTTTCGCATTTGCAACATATGACAAATTATTTACCTCGTCCCTTTCGCTTTTCCCCTCTTGCCTACAAACAAGGAAACTTTGCGGCAAGACTTTCCTCGTGTAAACGTTGAATTTACAACTTCAATGAAAAGAATGGAGGCATAACATGTAATCGCTGCAACGATGTTAATTGAATCATGGCCAGATGAGTATATCGCGCAAGTACGGTGAGCAATCCATATGTGACATTAGAGATTTTTTGACATTAGTTTTGAAAAAAGTCTGGCAGCACATTTATACTTATATGGTCTGGCTTTATTGTTTCCGAAAATCTGGCAGCACCTTAACGCTTGTTAAAAAAACACCGGACGCGATTGCACGTACTACGTTGTAAACAGAATAAAAGCTGATATTTTATCGTGCAAAAGTAACGAAAATTGCAAAAAATGTGTTAAATTCATTTAATTTACAAAAATAGTACATATGCAAGTTTTTAAAAATTGAAAACCTTGCTAAAATAGTGAATTTTATCAATTAAAATTTATGGGCAGAAAAATTTTCACGTCTGCCAAAGTGAAATGTGAAAAAGGAGTACGTGTGATAAAACGAGATAAATCTCTGTGCTACGAACTGTTGATGCACATGTGTATAGGCCAAAAAGAGACGTAACGACTTGAAGGACGTTTGGCTTTTTGTTTTTTATTTATTATTTCAATTTGTTTTTCATGCGTTTTCTTTCGCTCCCTTAAGAAAAATTCAACACGCGAATGAAGTAGTTCACCACAAAAAGTTCTTCGCATTTTGCGCACAAAGTTTGTTGTGAACTGGCGAAAGTTATATACGTTCTACAAATAAATTTTAAAACAACATAAATGCAATAATAATATAAATTGTAAAATAAAGTTATACGATTTTCATTACAATTTGAAGCGAGTGTTACCAATAGAATTGAGTTTGTTCAAAGTGCAAAAACAAAAAAAACCCAACAGGAAGAGTTGTTGCAAATTCTAACTTGGTTAATTTTTGCATTAGTTTGTGAAATTTCTTTTAAATTCTACGAAGTGTTTGACAAATTTAATCATCAAACTGGATAACATCATGGGCAGCTCGGATGATCGCGTCTACGCCGCTGAGCGAATCATACAAAAACGCGTTAGAAAGGTAAATATTTTGATTTTATTTATACTACATTTATGCCTATCCTGTAACTAAGTACATAGTTATATTAAAAATAACTAGAATTGCATTTTATTTAGCGCATGTGTTAGTCCTTGAATATTCCAGCACAGCTGCCATGTCCCGTGTCTCGTTTTCGTACACTTTCGTTTCGTGTTTGTCATCCCCGTTGTCCTTAGTAAAGTTGCGCTGCTGTTCATCTGCTGCTGTCTGTCAATTCATCCCATTCGCATGCACATTTTAATTTGCTTTTCTATGCTATGCCACATTTGCTTTCATTTCTTATTTCCATTCTGAGTATTTATGTTTCCTCTTGTTCCCAATAATTAAATCACTAATTATAATTATTATTAAATTGTTATTCAATGTCCTGTTTCTCGATTCGTCCTTTTCCAATTCTTTGCACATTCACTCAAACAACCACATGCACATTTTCGGCTTTAGAGATGTTGGTAAGATATCGATACATATATGCACTAGGTATTGTAGAATCGTTGAGAAACAAAATTGGAGGTGTTGAGGCTTTGAATTGAGATTAAATCAGAACTAAAAGAATGAGTTAATTTTCGAGTCCATTTGTAGGATTAGCATCTGAAACTGAACTATTTTTAATACAATTCTAAGGAATTGTAATTAGGAATCGAGTTTTCCAATTTCGAGGTGAAAGAAATTAATTTGTTTATATTACGTTGGCAGCATTAAATTAGTACTTAAAAATGTTCTGAATTTTATCAGATGATTTAATGATTCGGATTTGAGCTAGCTTTACTCAATTCGCAAGTATTTCAACTAAAAAAGGTTCAGACTTTAAGCAACAAAGGTTGCTCATTTCACTTAAGGACTCCGTACTTTTTGTATGAGAAAGGCCGTTCGGTCAAATGAGCTGAAATTTTGGAATGAGTAGTTTTTATGATGCTAATCGAAAGTCCCAATAGGCACGATAAAATCCTTTGACAGGATTATGAGTTAGTGGCCAATAAAGGTTTCATTTTACGCGCAAAATTACGACTTTTTATGTTTTTTTATAAAAAAATTTTCTTCGGTGATTTTTTGCATCAATAGCTCCTAGGCAAAAGGTCTAGTAAAATTAGTTTTTGTTGAAGGCTTTTTTTAATTCCAATTTGAATTTCGAAAAGTGATGTTTAATTGTATAATTACACAACTCAACAAGACTTTCCACAACGAATTCCGATACCATTTCTTCTATTAAAATTTCCCGTAGAATCCGAATATCGTAATGATTTTTTTCGAATTCCTCCAATTTTCCATATGAATAGCATAATTCAAAAAAATGCTTTGTTGAGAGCACATACTTCAAATAAATGCTTGTAGCAACTTAAATTGTTAGCCAATCAATTTCAAATTTTTGTATGTTCTGGAGGAAAGTCAAGCCAAAATTTGAAGGTATAAAACTTCCTAAAAGTATCTATGATATGGCTCTTATGACCGAAAATGGATAAAACAAATCCTTTTTTTTCGTTTTTCTAAATTTGTAGAGCAGTGATATTGGACCAAAATTTTCAGGAAAGATAGTAGTTAGTTTAAAAGTATCGATCTTCGATAAGCGAGGTACATATAAGTAACATCCTTAATATTAGCACTCACATTATAAATATTGTGTATCTTTCTGTGTTGCTGTTGTTGCTGCTATTGCCACTGCTGTTTTTATTCTCATTTCCTTTATGCAGCATGTCCTTCTGTTATCCTTGACGTGTGTGTTGCACTTCTGTTTTTTATATTGCTGCTGCTTTTCGTTTATACGGCTCATGGCATTGTTTTCAGCTGGAAAATCAATTATTTTTGGTACGCGCCAAAGTTAAACTGTTGTTGTTATAATTATTCCTATACGTGTATTTGTTGTTGTTATATTGTATTTTCTTTATAAATTGCGTCGCACATTTTTATGCATATGATGATGACTGTGACTGCATATCATATTCAAAAGAGCGACATATGCTTGATCCTGATAGGCACGCTCCATATCGCCAATCGAAATATGGTTTATCATGAGCGCCTGTTAAATTTGAGTTTTCATAAATTTTTATATTTTTGCTCCATTTGTGTAGGTCTGAATCAAGTACTCTGAGTATTCTTTTAGGCAGAAGTTTCGACCCATGCATTAGGATGTATCACGAAAAAACTTCATAGTTTTTTCGTCATATTTTGAAAACTTATCCCGATAGTGCTTTAACACCACACAGTTTTCTTTTAACCACTGAAGAGATCAATTTGTCATAAAGCAGCTTAATGGATAGCGTTATATTATGCCCTGCTTTAGGATTTTTATCTCGACATCTCTGATGTCTACATTTTAAACACAAATGCTGATGCTCCCATATTAAAAAGCTTCATAGGCCTTGAGTGACTTCTATATATTCGAATTCGAAAATATCCTTGAGGAAAAACAAACACTATTCTGTACATATTTTGTGTTCCTTTTAAATTTGTTTTCTTTTTATGTTTTGTACATATCCATACTTAACACTTTCTTTAATCTTATATTTTCAGGGCGTTGTGGAATATCGCGTCAAATGGAAAGGTTGGAATCAGCGCTACAACACTTGGGAACCTGAAGTGAACATACTCGATCGTCGTCTGATTGATATCTATGAGCAAAGCAATAAATCCTCCAATACACCATCGAAACGTGGTCCTAAAAAGAAGGAAAAAGAACGTGATCCTGATCCCGAATCCGAAGATGATGAATATGTAATTGAACGTGATGAAACTGATATAAGTCACAATGCGTCAGTTGTCGCAACTATGCCAACAACAACTGCATCCAATCATCATCACCACCATCATCATCACGAAAAAGAGAAAGATAAAAAAAAAGAACATCATCATCATCATCACCATCATCGCAGCTCTAAATCTTCTGAGCGAAACTCACGCCGGTCTGAATCACCACATACTCATGCTCATGAGACTAAGCAGCAGCAACGTCAACGCACAGAATCATCTAACAATTCCTCACTTGCATTCATTCCTGAAGTCGATTCAAATTCATCCAGTTCAGAAGATCAACCACTCAGTCGAAAAGAAGTCAGTGTTGGCACCAAACGTAAAGCAGAGGTACTCAAAGAGTCTGGAAAAATCGGTGTCACCATTAAAACATCACCCGACGGACCACCAGCCGCTAAGCATCAATGCTTAGAACCGGCGGCATCAATCTCAACACCTCTCAAGGCGGAGGCCGAGCCACTCTCACCTGAAACGCCCGCATCACGGCCTGAACAAGCAATTCCTTCAGAGAAGCCACAACACTTTAATGGTCATGAAGCGGCAGCAGATGATGATTCCTCCTCACAGGCAGATAGTCAGCCAGAGAATAACAATTGTCTTAAGATAGATTCATCCTCCCAATCAGATGGTTCACTTTCACCACAGCATTTGCAACAGCCGGCATTACCATTGACGCCGCATTCGCCGAAAGTAGTGCCGCCGCGCTTTTGGTTGCCAACTAAATGTAAAATATCCGATAAAGTAGTTATCACTGATGTTACAGTAAATCTTGAAACTGTAACTATACGAGAGTGTAAAACAGAGCGTGGTTTCTTCCGAGAACGGGACATGAAATCAAGTGACTCGGTGGCATAGAAAGTAAATAGAAGAACTTAGTTTGAGCAAAGCAGGACTTTTACTTTTACTTAAATCAAAATAATAATATGAAAGTGTAAATAAAAAATTTCTTATTATTAAGTATTTCGAAATCCTATCACCATAAAAACCTGACAGTGGCAAAGCATTGGGAAAAATTATTTTATCTTACAACTTATTGGTAACTTCATATTTAAAAGCCATTTTTTTGGCGCAGCTTTGTCATTGTAATGTTTTGTTAAAAAAGAAGTAAACAAAAATATGTTATAAATTGGTGTGTTAATTATTATTTTTTTTATTATTTTTACAAAAATAATTAAAAAAGCACATTTTTGAAATTTTCAGTGCTGATATCAATCAAATTTCAGTTCTGTTTCATAATACGACATACATTTTCTTAAAAGTTTTGGCTGAAATGAATTTATTTTTTTTTAAGTTAATGCTCTGAAGAAGCTTTTTAAGCTTTTGCAAAGTTGACTTCTCTTGTATACATTATATCCTCACGGAGCATAGGGCTTGTACAAAACTCTTCCAACGTGCACGAACAGTAGCGAGTGCCTTCAACTCTCTCCAACCTTTCATCGTTTTACGTATTTCCACGATGATTTCCCAATGCTTGCTGCAATTGCCTAATCATGGATGTCTGATCTTGACAGCATCTGGTGAGCAATTTGAGATTGGAAATGGTCTTGGCCACCAAATTTTTCGAATTCGAAAGATATAAATAATATAATGAAAATTTAACAACTCAGCAAAAGCTGTAAATTGATTTTGCAACGGCCAATTTTTCTGAGTTGCTGAATTTTGCAAAGATCCTTTATCGACAATTTATATAAATCCGAAATTACTAAACTCAATTCATTACTTGACCTCCACATACATTTCTTGATGTTCTTTAATTATTGACAGACTTTATTATATTGTTATTCAATTGTCATATTTGAAAGAAAAAAAATCTTTGATGAAGAGTTATCTACCAAAAACTTATGTAAATGTGTGTCATAAAATGAAGCAGAGGTTGAAAATTTTAATTTCTGCTATTTGTTTTTAATTTGGCTTATTTCTATTGCAATTCATTTTTATTGTGTATTAAAGACTTATGTATTTATTTTGTAATTGCACATAATCACATCTTAATATTGATGTATTTACAGCTTATAAAGGAAAATTATTATAATACAAAATAAGATTGGACATATATTTTTATAGAACAATATTAATTATCTATTATACCTAAGGTTATATCATCATATGTAAATGCATTAGGAGTGCCTAAAAAATTAAGCATCAAATTTTTTGTCTTACCATGAGCTTAGGAGGCTTTAAAATCAAATTTTCCATAATAATTAGCTCACATTATAGTATACAGTCTTGATCAAATTTATTTGCTAACTCTTCGGTCTTTAAAAATTCCAAATATCTTGTCTCTCACAGCATTGCAAACGCATAAAAAACCAGCAGTTGCTACGCACTACTAAAAACAGCGCTGAAATGATGAAATTTTTTGCTAATATTCGGGTACAAGCATCGAGTAGAAGAATATAAACCTAGTTGTATGTATAGCACACATTACGTAGTGGCTTGGGTGAAATCGTTATTTATGAGAATCATTAGTTGCAGAAGCATTATTTTCCATGACGTGCAACCTGACTGTTTCCCTAAAGAAAAAAAAATTAATTTTCGTTAACTCGAACACGCCAGATTCTTAAGAAGTTTTCTAATTTAAGTTTCTCGTTATTTAGTTAAATGTTGATTTCCTTAGTACATAAACTAACCTATAGGAGGTAAGTCTAAAAAACAAGATGTTTGATTTTTTTTTGGTCCACTATAATACACATATTTTAAAGCAATTTAGTTTAATGTTGCTATGTTAACAACAATTTTGTCATTTAAATTGCTTCTTTAGAAAGTTAACTATTTACACTTAGTGAACTGAAAAATAGCAATTTTTATGTGGCGCTTAGACTAAATATTAAACACCTAAAATGATGTGCCAATTAAGTCAAAATGTAATTCCTAATATGTATGTATATTGCATACATATGGTTATTAGCGCAAAGTAGTCATCAAATTTTAAAGCAATACAAATAGGTGGCTTCTATTTTAAATAACTTAAATGTGTAACCATTCGTTATATTAAATTATGCATTAAACCAATAATGTGGCTACCACAAATAATACAAATAATTTAACAATTCAGATACGCTTTAATAAATGTATAGTCGCAGACTGAGGATATCCAAAAGAAGAAACAGAATGGCACATATTGTCAATCTCTTAATATCCTAAGCACATCTTATAATCATATATTGGGACTTTATTTTTTGTTCTTTTTAGAAACGTAAACGTAGACTACTCTTTTATGTAAATATTTCCCATAAAACTATTTTAATGCAAGAAACAAACAATGGATTTGTATTTATTATAAAGTGGTATTTTAATTTTGTGTAATTAATAATTTATTGCAAATTTTAACGTTTCTTCTAATATTTTGTAAGTCAAGCAGTTGCAAATGTAACACATGCAAGGAATCATTTTAAATTAATATTTAAACATTATGTGTGTTTGTATTATCAAATATATTAATATATAGTCTACTATATATTATTAGGTCCATTCACAAGTTTATTCGCACTTTTCTTTGGTATTATTTTATAGGTAGCAATTTTATTTATGTGTACATTATAGAGCGCCTCTTTCCATTTTCGAGTTAAAATCATAATCTCTTCCTTTTGTGTCCTCTATCTTCTCACGGAGCATTAGGACCCCCTAAAACTCTTGCGTAGAATTCTTGTATGTTTCAAAGAATGCGGCAAAATGAAGAGAACTTTTACATTATGTACATAAGTACATCAAATTTGGATAATAAATAAGTTTAAGCTAAAGCCCAGTTCAAATTGAAACTCTCTACAGTTTTATTCTGACTTTAAAATACTCAATTCGAAATAACGAACAAACTTATGAATGGACCCAATATTATAAATTTATGTAAAGGTATTATGCATATAATACCAATTTGTATTACAGTAGTAGTTACACAAATAAATATATATATATGCTAGAAACTGTATACTTACTTGTTATTGAGTAAAACTTGAATAAAATGTATATATCAACATAAAAATAACATCAAATGTTTTCTTTCGGAGGTGTGTGTTTACGTTCTTCAAATAAAGGGCATAATTCGAAGGAAAAATTCTTAAAGTCTATAGTAGTATAAGAAAAATTATGAAAGTATTACAACTTTGGTTGCGTGGACATACTGACACAGATGGTTATGAAGCAGTTGATGAATGAAAGCCAGGATAGTCGACCGTAAACCTCTGCCACAGAGGAATGACAGCGCAAATTTAGTGCCAAAAAAAATAAGCTATATATGCACACAGAGGACAGCCCAAATTTCGTGCTTAAAAAAATAAACCATATGCATATGGGCATTTCCGCCAAAAGCCAACCGTGACAGAAAAATTAAAAGTTACTATAAAAGCGTTACTATCTGATTTTATCTAATTAAAATATTCAAATTTTGTTCATTTAAGCAATTTACACCAGAATTCATTTATCACATTGAGCAAACCACCTGCAAACTTGCATAAATGCAGTTTCGCTTTTTTTGTAATAAGTATTTTGCCTTAAATATTTAAGTGTGTAAGAGAAGTGATACATGATAGTCTGTCCGAAAAATCTCTCTTCCAACGTCAATTAGCTAAAAACAATGCAAAAACATCAAACCGATCTCTATTAACTGAAAAATTTTAATTTGCTTAAGTTCATCATCTAAAGTCACAAATAAAGTAGAAAAACATCATTTGTTCTCATTTCGAAATTGATAACAGCAGCAAATATGTCAAAATTTTTGCACAAACAGAGTTTCATGTACATAATTAAAAAAAAAAAAAAAACGAGTGCAAAAAACATAAAATTTTTTTTGGAGCTGTTTGAAGTTGGTCATGTTCGAAAACATAAGTGTAATAAATAGGCAGTTCAAAACGGTTAAACCACTTTTTCACAGCCATAGCACAACAAAATCCCATTATTTTTTTTTTGTTGAAAAGGTTGTGAAGAGAAGGAGGGACATGTATACTTTTTTTCAATAGAAGGCGGTGCCACGCCCCTAACGGGAAAAAACGTTTCAACGGCTAAACTAATGGACCGATTTTGATGAAATTTTTCTTAAAGATAGGTTAAAACCTAATAAAGATTATTAAAACTCTGGTTCCTTAAAGGTGGGCGTAGCATTGCTCCAAATGGAGAAAAACGGTATCACGGCGGTACCACGCCTCTTACAGGAAAAACGTTTTAACAGCAGAAAGACAAGTTCTATTTTTTTTTAAGAAAAATATCTGCTCCTTCCTCTTTTCTTTGTTAAATTGATCTCAGTAATTGATTTGATAAATATAAACATTAAATTTGTTTTTTTAATTACTGTATACATCTTAAATATTATTATTTATATAAATATTAAAGTAGTTTTGAAAAATTGCCCAAGTGAACATAAGCGGAAAAATATGTCCCGTTCGAATGGATTATTATGCCTTGTAAGAAAAAAAGTAAATAAGGTTTTTCAATCAAACGAAATCTATTAAAAAGTTACATTATTCCATAACATTTTAAAATTTGTCGGATTAAAAAATGTTGAAAGGTTTCGCTGACTTCTGCTTTTCTATAGATGGCCATGAAAAACACTTCCGTTTTTTGTCCCGTTCGAATGGCTTTTTAATTGCCTCTATCTTGGAACCAGTACTACGTCTGGCATCAACTTTACCACTCAATATAGTGCTATCAAAGGGCTATTCCTTAAAGTAACAGCAAAAAATAAAATTTTTTTACTTTGACTTTTATTCCACTTAAAAAAAAAAAAACTTCCGTCCCGTTCAACATGAGAGAAATGCCCATATGTAAATATATATGAGGCGCCCGGATTCAAAACCGGCCAAGTCCAAAAAAATAAAATTTTGAGATATTCTCATATATAAAAATCTAGACTATGCTTTATCTTTCTACAATGGTTTTAGATTAAAAAAAAATTTTTTGACACAAATATTACACTTTTTAATTTATTATTGATTCATGGGTTTCAAAACCGGCCAAGTCCATGAACTTGCATTCAAAACCAATCCAACGCCTTGAAATCAAAACCGGCCAAGTCCACTTTTTTTCCAACGCCTTGGAATCAAAACCGGCCAAGTCCAGTTCATTGGAATCAAAACCGGCCAAGTCCAAAATTGTTTTCTCAAAAACATTCGCAAATAAAACTTTAAATATCTGATCTGACGTACCTTGAGTAAGAAATTTTATAAGCTATCATGTGTGAAATACTTTTTAATTTTTCAATGAACATAGATGAAAACAAACGTTTTTCGTTGTTTTCCCAAAAGTATGAAATATGGACTTGGCCGGTTTTGAAATCGGACGCCTCATATATTTCTACAAAATTGCAACCTTTGTTAAGAAAATTAAGAGAATTTTTGTACTTAAAATTCCAGCTCTTAAAAGTGTTGTTCGATTTGTAGCTATTTTGTTAATTAGTATTTTAGGTAGTAAATTAAGTAGTTATGTTATTCAGTAGTCAATTTTCTTGACTCCTTTAAAACAATTCCAACATGCACGATCATTAGCGAGTGCCTTCGATTTGCTACTCTAACGATAAAAGTAGTCAATTAGGTATTAATTATTCTACAGAGTTTATGCAACAGTACCGGCATTTGTAAAATAATCCAATAATGACCATCAATACGCCAGAGGAGGTACTTATAACACAATTTCTTAACAGTTATCGCCGGATTAACATTTATGTTGAATTGTAAGTCCAAAAATATTTGCCGCCCACTCTGGATGAAACTTTCCATCTTACAGTAAAATTTATGAAAAGAAACAAATTTCTACTAGAAAAAATAAGTTACTTCTTTCAAAATGTTCAATTTCTTAAATATGCCCATGCCTTATCAGCAGTTGCCTCAACCTGGCACCTGTAACAACAATGTTAAGAGAATATCCGCAGTTAAATTTTTCTGTAAATTAACTAAGGCCCCTATTGCGTTTGTCGATTTATAATAGATAAACGCTTTTTTTCCATTAGCGATATTGTTTGGTATTGTGTTTATCGATCACAATCGCTGGCTGTTCTATCATTTTGTTTTGATAGATACGATTTTTTTTATTTTACTAGATATTTGTTTATTTTTAAAATTTTTACACAAAATATTTCAAACTGAATGAAACTAAACGGCTGTCTCAAGAAAAATAATAATATTTCAAGTCACAATGACACAATTTTTTCTATTGAGTTTCGTAATACCAAAATAGCATCGTTTCTATTAAATCGATGGCTATCGATTTTATCGCAAATCGACAACCGCAATAGGGGCCTAAAATTACTTTTTTTGTATTTCAAAGGATACTGTTCTAAAATACGAGTAACGATATGGATCACGGTAAAACTCTTTTTAAAATAAAAAGGGATGCCTCCCTATAACTAGCACAACAACAAACATTTATTTAATATAAAAAAAGTGTGATATCTTTAAATATATAGTAGACTAAAGGGATGGCTCGCGATTCCGCTTTCAGACTTTTATAAATTTCGTTAGAGAACTTAAATTTTTTAAGCAAAGACTCCATAACTCCGAGACGGCATATTAATGGTCTTAGTTTTTTTTTTTTATTCCTAATGCAAGACAAACTGACAATGAAACTAAAATAAATTAAGTCAGTGAAAGGAGACAACAATCTAGTCAAGAGTATATTAATTTCACGGCAATCAGATTCTTAAAGAAAATGAATACCAAACTTTCGGTTAGGGAATGAAGAGATCGCAGCAATATAAACCATAGCTTTTTAATATGATAAAATAGTTGCTTTATTTCCAACTCCTTACACTGAAGTAATATGTCATCATAACTTTGAATAATACAAATATTTTTTTTATTATTTGTTTTTATCAACTGTTGCTTCAGCACAAAGATACCACCATTAGCGGCATATATTCAATGACAGTGTCATTGAACAGTTTTTTTTTTTTTTTGACTATGCTAATTTAAAGACTATGTTTAGATAAAGGTTTAACTTATAATTATGTAATTATATAACAATATTAGAAGCTATTTGCATTACACGCAAAATTAGTTCACTGCTAATAGTTAACAATGATCTAGGCCGATCTCATACAAAATCTGTAACGGCCCCAAGATTTTTAGCGTACATTATTGTAAAAAATTAAATTAAATTAGAGGCAAAAAACAGAAAATTGAGGAAAACTATCTTTTTTTTGAATATAATTTTCTAAAGCTTCAATAGTTAAAGCCGGAGTCTACATTTAGGTTAAAGTTCTTTAAGAAAACAGTTTCACAATAACACATTAAATGAGCTAGGTAGATACAGTGTGGCACAAGGTGAACGTTTGACGGTTTGAATTCATTTTTACTATTTATTTCAATTTTTTTTATTCAGAGTTTTGCAAACATGACCTGAGGATTTTAATATGGAACACACAACAGTACAATCATCGAATTTTATTTTGAAATCGTACAAGTGTTTTGATGCAGCGTGCATATCGCGTTGAATGATAAGAGTAAGAGGTAAGAGTTCATTTTCAATTAAATGACTTTGTTAACAATCCAAACTGCAGGATATGAGAAACGGAGAATCCAAGCGCAGTTTATCAACGATAAATTGCACTCAATTAAGTGCACTATTTTTTCCAAAAATGAAGTAAGTGCATTTACAATCAACGGTGTTGGAACATTTTTTGGGGACAGCTTTGAAAAACCATTTAAAATTGTGGAAGAGTTCACCTTTCTGGACAATTCTCCTTGTGTTTTTTTGAAAGAACAAGTATACGTCAATAAGCCGGTGACCATTCCCTAATTGAAAAACAATATCCGCAATTAAATTCGTGTCATAACACTTGACATTTTATGCAAGGGCATGGGTCACCATTGTCGAGATACTATACTTTAAAAAAAAAATTACATAGAATTTACTCTGAAATAAAAAAGTTATAATGAATTCAAACAATAAAGGCCATTTTGCGCCACCCTGTGATATAATATAATCGATACATATATGGATATTTTTACTATTTCTAACTAATAATTCGCTGATACACATTTTCTTCGATTTTTTTGCATCTTTTCAATGTTCTCTTTTATCGGTGTACGAATTTCGAATGCTCTTGTAACAGATTCTACTGTCAATACTGTTGCTATAAATTGTTTGATTGATATATTCCAGGAATCCAAATCGTAGGAGCTACTGCTGCTGCATGCAGCACCTGCGCCACCGGCAACAGTGCTGCGTGCTCGACGTAGTTCATCTTCGAGTGCTGAAAACATACGTGAAGTGCTGGGCGGCTCGGATGGTGTTGTGGGGTTGCCATTGGTGTCGGGCTTGAAATGTTTAATTTGGTTTTTAAATAAATCGTTATACCAGAAACGATCTTTCATAGGTTTGGTTTCTTTCAGACTTACCTCATCATTATTGATTAGATTCAGCTGGGTAAAACTTTCCAAACTATCTTCTTTTTTCATGTTATTGTTGCCCAATTCGATAAGATTTTCAACTTGAAATTAAATCCATATTAATTTATCATCAAAGCGCTGACTACAATCATCTACTTACAAGCTCTACTCATATCCTCATCCTGTTCGCCCATTATTTCCACAAGACTACGCCATAAAAATTGGAAATTTGCCTTTCTCATGTTGGGGATATTCTTATGTGACGAAATTGTATCATCTGGCTGATCCAGTAAATAGCGTAAACTGCCCAAACTCTTAGTGTCCGTTGTCGAATCAGTGCGATCAATTTTTGTATTCATCAAATCGCTTATCTGAGAGAAATTCGATATTGTTTCAATATTTACTTGTGGCGGTGTCACCTTTGCAGCGCCCAAATCTGAAATATCTGAAAACGTGTCAATCGATTCGAAACGTCCCTGCGTGCGTAGACCATCACTGATCATGAGAACACTACCATTTGCGCCATTCTGCGAACTACCGCTGACACCCCCCTCATGAGGTAAATCTACATAAAAAGTTGAATTGCGTCCATTTCCAGTTAGCATAGAAGAAGCATTCGAAGTAGTCGAGAGATTGGGCGTGCGTATCATGTCATGGAAGGTATTACCAGAAATGCCAGCTAAATTGTGTAGATGTTGCGTTGCAGAAATCAGTGCATATTCATCTTCATCAAAATTATTATCAGTTGGAGATGGCAGAGCTTCAATTGATTCGTTGGGGTCATCGCTGAAATTTGAAAGTTGGGAGGAGTGGTTTTTTTTTGTTAGTTACATAAAAATTTCCATTATTAAATAAACATAAGACAATTACTAAAGTGTTGGTGTCAAACACCTACACAATATGTCCAAATGCTAACCTTCCAAACATCAAAGCTTTCCATACTAACCCAAAGAAATCCTCGGCTTCAATAGCCTCCTCAGCATCTTCCTTGGTCTTGGATTTCGGACGACGTGATTGCTCGATTTCAATTTTCGACAACAGCGGTGGCAAATGCAAAATATAAAGTAGTTTTAATTTTTCAGTACACTTACAGGAACAAACCAAACCCAAAGCATTAATAATTTGTGAGAAATCTAAGAGGCCGGTGCTCTTTTTGTCGGTCAACTAGTATGTTAAAAACAAGTTAATTAAATGAAGAGTATTGATTGATTTTATAACTCACTCTAAATAACTTCTCAGCTAGATCTACAGTCTGACAGGTTCTCCACGGTGTCAGCTCATAGAAAAGTACACGGAAGGTAACGAAATCTACGCTGTATGCCTCGGAACGGCTACAGTTGTTATCCGCAATACCACGTGTGTGTGTAGGTGAGGGTAACAGCGTAGGTGACTCGCCGGTTGCATGGATCTTTAGTTGATGCGCTTTCTTCAGCGTCATTTTCTCCTCATGTATGATCGTAAGCAACAATTGCAATTCTTCCTTATCGAAATAATTGTTATCAGCATGGAATTTAACAATTGTCTTTTCGTTATCAACATCGAATTGACGCACTGTGAGGCGTCGATGTTTATTGCGTAGTTCTTCAATCCTTTGTACGGAAATTTCTGCGCCAAATCTTGTATAAGCTTCATGTATCAGTGTCTGTACGGTTTGCGTGCGTTCACGTGAAGCCTTTCGTTTATCTGCTGTAGGTGGAAGTTGATAGTCAGGGTTATAAATGCCATCCAAATATTTTTGAAGCACAACCATTGCTTCGCCATCATCACTGCATTGCAGTAATTTTTCACGATTCCAGTCGAGAACTTGAAGCGAAATCTGCAAAATATAGAAATTTTAGTTTACATATTTTTCATCAGTTCAATGGACGATAACATATAAGGTTAAGCAGGGCGCTTCAATCGCACCCCTCCCACAAAACCGATGAAAAAATATCCGTTTAGTAAAAATTCAAGACTTTTACTGTTATTACGTTTCTTTCTTAATTACTTCATGATTTGTTCAGATTACAAAGTAATTACTCGCCACTAAAAAATCGTCATGACGTTTCTATTAATTTTGAGTAAATTTAAAAATCATCAGCAGTAGCAAGAATTTAGTCCTTCCAATGAAAAATAATCTGCAAACTGATAAGAATACGTGAGGACGGCAGACTACTAACGGCAGACTTTTAACTTTGTTAAAAGCAAACCATTATTTTCACATATTTCTGAGGTATCTGAGTTTATGTTAAGCATTGCACAATGTTAGTAAAAATTAATCAAATGATAAAAAACCCATAGAAAAACTGTAGGTACTACCCATACATTTTGTTTGGTTTTGATAGAGGCAAAAAATCTCAAAATTATTTGATATCGATATCAGATCAAGTTTCTGTTTAAGTTTTCCTTTTTTGATTCACTACATATTTTCTCTTACCACAAAGATTATTTTAGCGCCATCATAGAAGAAACAATCCATTATATGTAAGGAGCTTTCATAAGAAATGACACTTATGAAGATGGTTAAAAACCATGATAGCGAAATCATTTTTATTATGCCCAATTTTTCAAGATGACTGTGTAATTCAGGCAAATGCGTTCGGACTAATTCATTTAATACGCCTTGATCAATCTGTAATACAAAAAAAAAAAAAAAAAAACTGAGTAAATTGTTAAATTAATTTTCGCATTATAACTCACTTGAGCACCAACAACTTTATCCTTATAATAATCGGGTAACAAATTTTCACAGAGACTTGCCAACATCCAAAATGCATTTTCTTCATCACAGAACAACAAAAATACAGATGCGACAATATTCATAGCCTGACAGTATCCAACATGTGGATTACGTAAAGCATAAGCTTGTAGCACGCGACGTAAAGCGCCAATACCGTCAGCATGCTGAAAAGCTGGATGCTCTGGCAGTGAGCGATGCAGATCTCGATCAATTTCATCATGAATAAAGCACTGTTTAACACAGGCGGCCTTGATATAGAAATAAGAAGATTTAATAGAGTTACACATTGAAATTAATCAAGATATATTGATATTGAATTAACCTTTTCAACCAAATCTTCATAAAGCCCTGGATTCATATTTTTTTCATGTATAGCACCCGAGAAAATTAACCACACTTCTTGACGCAATCTATCCGGTATACCGTCAACAATTAGATTGATAACATCAGTCGTACGAAACATGCTAATGCCACGACCGAAATCACGGAAATGAGATTCCCAGCGTATAAACTAAAGTAGGTGCGAAAAAGTGATGGCATGAGAATCACGGGATATGTATATATTTTGCAGAAATACCTTCTCATTTTGCTTCTTTACCATTTCCTCACTAAAACTAGTTTTAAAAGTATTGATTAAGGCTGTCTGCTTGCTCCAAGATATATCGTATTTGGCACGTTCCCGGCTCACGGGTCTATATTTTTGCAATGCACAAAAAAGTATTTAGTTGGTAAATATTTAAATAAAATTATGTTAAGACAAAACACATACACATGAAAACGTGCTAGCAAATCGGTGATTTTTGTTAATAAAACATCACGATCGATTATTTGTGCAAATACAAAGTTGACATTTTCCGATGTTACCAAAACAATTTGATTATCATAGCGATGTGGTCCATCGTCCTTCTTTTCAACGCTCTTAATAAGAAAATACATTTTTATTTCAATATGCAAATGTAAAAGAATTATTTACCTTAATTATTCTCATTGGTATCACTAAACTGACCAAATTTCCTACATCACTACGGAAGCAAAAGAAATTTGTCGACAAATAAATGTTGCCGCCAGCATAGCGTTTGCAATATGGTGTCCATAGGTTTGCTAAAAGACATTGACAAAAACATTGAAAAAAATTAAAAAAAAAAAACGCACAAAAATATTCGAACAAATTTGAACTTTTATTCAACTTTTTGGGCAAAGATTGGTAATGAAAAATCTGCAACAAGATTTTTTACTGTCAATCTTTAAAAACTTTGCTACCGTCAATCAGGCCAGTTCACCTTCATCAAGGCACTCGCAAAATTTGTACAGATTGAAAGATTTTGATTTCACAAAAACTTCAAAGCTACCAAACGATTTTAGCAATTTTTAATTTTCCGAGCGATATCGCTTATACTCAAAAAACGATAGACCTAATTATTTTACCTATGTCATTTTATTGAGCTTTACTGTTCCATATGTTTGTGTGTCAACACCAAAGAAATTACAACTTAAAAAGATAAATAAAAAGGAAAAATGGGCTAAAGCTAGTTATACTAGTTTCATCCTCTGCTAAGAGGATTCATCAGTAACTTCTAAGCCAATTAGTAAGAGTATGCAAGCCTACTATGTTCATTTTTCTGCATAGATCTGTTTAGAACCCAAGCAAAAACTTAAACAAAGAAAGCAATAAACTCTTTTTTTCCGTTTTGTTTATCTTTGTTATTGTAACTCCCCTGATATTACACGATTTCTTGCTTTTACTTTTTTTTTTTTACCTTTAATTTTACCATCCATTATTTCTGTTTGTGGCAATCGGAAAAACATGCGAAATTCTTCAGATTTATGACGTGCTGTCAAATCACGTAAAAGTATGCTTTTCGATGTTTTGCGTGTACGCGGTTGAAATAATGTGGAGTCATGATCCACAATAGGGCTTTCTGGATCCTGTAAGCGAAACACATTTATTTCAGTTTAATCGAAACACATTTATTTTAGTTTGAAAAAAGTATATATATGTAGATATTTACTTTAATCATTTGTTGTATGGCCATTTTATTAAGTTGTTCGATTAAATCATGAGCTTCGCCCGCATCAAATAAAATCGTAAAATTATATTGCATGTTATTGATGGTTTTCAAATAGATTATATTGCCATGTCGTTTTATATCCTCAAGTTCAGCAATGCGTATAACGCGTTTTGTCTCCTGTCCCAACATATAGGAGTAGAAACACACATGATTCATCGAAATGTACAAACGTCCTTGACGTGGTATTTTGTTCTTTACATAACTGCAATTAAAAAATCAATTAAAGCATAAAAAAATAAATATATAATAATGCAATCGATAAGTTGCTTACGTGCAAGAATATGTATTGACCAATTGCTCTTCTTCGGGCATTTTGAAAATCTCTCGAAATTTTGATCCAACCACTTTAAAATTGGCCGATTCACCGGTTTCGTCTTGATTATTCTGTGTATAGAGCGATTGTATTTTACATAAAGTGAAGTTTGTTATTTCTTCTTCACTTTCCATATCATTCAGGACTTTAAAGAGGTTTTCAGAAAGCCATTCCCAGTCTTTGATGATCTCTTCTCGCGTTAAGCCAATGGCGATTTCTATTAAAAAAGTGTTTGTGTTAAAGGAGGATGATATTGTATATGGATTCGTAGTGAAATATCGTTTGAAATGTTTAACTAAGATTTATTTTGAAAACCAGCTTCTTCTAAAAGCAAAAGTTTAAAGATGCTAAACTGAAGATGATTTTTAAGTAAATGTCACAAGTACGTTGGGTAATACAGGCAAATACTAAACAAATAGTGGGTGTGGCAATTCATATACAAGTCGACAATTTAAAAGATTTTTTCCGTAACTGTTACAAAACTTGAAACAAATACGTTGGGTAATACAGACACGTATTTGGCAAAAATTGGGTATGTTTATATGAGTTGGTGTAGCACAAAATGTATTTAAAATTTAATATACAGATAACACTAAGCGATGCAACTAAATTGCACATTAAAAGTGAAATAGAAAGAAGGGGCTAACGATTTCGAAGGGGCGTTTCGACGTATTCATTAAGTACGGTAAAGGGATCACAAATAATTTCGAGTAACTACAATAATTTTCCATGTAACCTATTCGCACAAGTTTTGATTGTGATACTAAAGTCGGTACGACTTACGATGTAAGGGATGGTGAAAATTAAAGAATATAAAAAAATATAACTATAATGGTATGTATAAAAAAAATTTCTAACAATTTAAAAGGTTTCGGAACCTCATACAAAGTCAGTGCGTCTATAAAGTAACTGATTGCACAAATCAATATTTGTGGCTGCAAGATTTTATTCAGGTCGTACACGCTTAAATTCTCCTTTGTGATCATTCATTTCTGCGTAGACGACGTCATCTGAACTGCTTATCAAATTAGACCAAAGACTGAGAAGCAGAATTTAAAATGTAATAAACAAACGATTGTAAAGTAAAATACAATACATAAGTAAACGTTTTAATATATGTAATTATATTGTAAGATTGTGAGTAGAGACTTTATCGCAAGTTCACAAAATTGTAGATTCAGATGTTTTAGTTATTATTTCAAATGCCTAATTTTTATCACTTTAACTTAAGATTTTATTTATCATCATGACATGCCGCTGGAGGTGGTTGTTTTAGCGACATTAATCGTTCATCCATCATTTGGTTATCTGCGATTGAGCTAAGTTAATGTAATTAAAGGAAGCTAAACTGAGCTAAAGTTAAGTTCTTTGTGGGAGTGTTGCTGCGTTGACAGCGAACCTCGATAATTTCACCACTGATTGGAGATTTAAAATTCTACCTGGGAGTTAAATGAACACTTGCCTGTTGGATGCTGTAGATCATTGTCCGTGTATAAATAGTCAATTTTCAGACGTAATTTCTCGAGATAAACTATAATAAAGTAGTATACATCAGACTGTCGGTTACTTCCCAAATTTCTTTAATGGAGTAGATGAGTATAGCAATTTTTATGTTGAAAACATATATAATTTTTGCATTTCACGATTGTTCCACAAGAATTTTTTCAGTGTGTTCTTTACTAGTAGTTTGTTTTTATCAGTTTTTTTTTAACAAAAACAAAAGCATACCGAGCTACTGGACTTTAGAAATTTTGAACAGTCAAGTTGACTGTTGCAAAAAATTTTAAGGAAAAATGTAAAATCAAAATGACAGTGGCGTATGCTAAGTTCGCAGCAGTTGTATATCCAATTCAGGATTTTTGGGATTCAGCGACAAGATTTTTATAGATTTGTGTGATTTTGAATGTCATAAGTCTTGATTTCATGTTAGTCCGCTGTTCCTTAGTAAACTTTTATAATTGACGCCCACAATGAAGTTAACGTATTACTCTCTAAGGTAAACTTCCCAACTCTGTAAACAAATATAACTGCAAAAGTTCTTAGTCTAAATAATTGGTATTGTTATTTCTTCAAGCTAAAGTTTGTGGAAGATTTTGCAAATATGGTTTATACCTCAACGAATTATGAAGAAACAAAGCTCATGAAAGAAGAACATTAAAAGTTTCCATATAAGTTTCTAAAATATCAAAAATCAATGCTTCATAATTCATTCTTAAATAGTTTTTATGGAGTGTGAAACGATGGGGAATACATCCAGAAGTAATCTTTTTTTTTTTCTAAAAGAGATATTTATTTTTTCAATAAAAAAAAAAACAATAACATATGTAAATATTATATTAAAGTGGACAATAGTTATTGTATTGAAGCAATGCACAATGAATCATTAGAGAAGCTTATCATCAAAATAATTAGCGTTTAGCGTTCGTTAGAAAAGCTTAAGTAAATGAATCATAGGTGGGAGTTATAAAAAAAAAAACAATTGATAGTGAAGTGAGGGAATTATTTAACAACACAGTGCGTTTTAAGCAAAAAAATTTGTAATGTTGGAGTTTTATCCCAAATGTTAAATCTAAATTATATCTTATTATTACATCTTTTTTTTTTTAGGTACACTTACTTTTTAAATATCTGCCTTTGCTAAAAAATATAATACATTATAGAGATCCTTACTTAAAAGTAATTTTAAATTCCTTTCATTTGATGTATGGTAACATGGTACAAGCCTATTATGTATATTTCGTTATATTTATTTTAAAAGTAAGTACACAAAACAAAAGCTTTTTACGATACAACTTTAGGAACTTATAGCGATAACTTGATTTATTTGATATTTAACTTTGTCACATTTTCAAAAAATGAATGCCATGCCTACCTACCTACCTTTCATATATTCGACCAGATAAAAGTTTGTAATGTACATCATTAATTTTTAACCAAGGATTGTTACAGATTTAAATCTTAATAGGCTTGACGCATTCTATTAAATTCAAATTTTCCTAAAAAAACATTTTTTTTTTTTGCTGAATATTAGTCTCAGGTTGAACTGAGTCACAGGGAATTGGGAGCACAAAATCCTAGCATACGATTATAATTTTTAGAGAGTAGGGTTCGTTGAGAAAATAATCAAAGTATCTCTTTAAAGACGGGTGATTGGCTTTGTTTCGGGGGTGTAGCCATCAGAAGCAGTTATCGGATATTTTTTTTTGTTTTAAAAATCCTAAAATATCACATCTGTCTCATAATTTTGCAAACTTTGCTCTTTTTTAAATTTTGATCAACTTTTTTTAAAGCCATTTTTAAAGTGTGTTATCAATATATAACTTGTGCACTTTCAAGAATCATTTGTAGATGATGTTTCGTTATTAAAACTTTTTTTTTTAAATCTCGTGAGTAGTAATTAAAATTTGGTTTTTTAAAAAAAGCGCTGCAATTTAAATTATAATAATTAAAGATTAAGAAAAATTTGAAAAAAAATATCGTTGAAAAAATTAGTATTGAGAAAAATTGGCGTATCTCGAAAACTATGGCACATAATTAAACTTTTAATCACTCTCATTACTTGAAAATAGATCGACGGGTACCTATTTTGTAAGTTTTTTTAAATCCTATAACTAACTATAACTTCCAATGGCTGTAACTATCTCCGAAACTATATGTGTTCCCAACTTTTGATTCCATATTCGTTACCAGCATTAAAAATGACTTAAGATAAAAATTGATTAATAAAAAAAAGGAGCGGCTTAACTAAACATAGACAAAAATTATATCGTGTGATCTATTTTAACTTCTTTAGGCCAATATCTCGAGAACTAAGTTAGATAGTGACAGATGATTCAAGCAAAAGTTTAAAGATTCATTCTAGGCGGTCAAATAACAGTGACCTTATCTTTAACTTTGAAACTAGTTTTAAAGGTCAATTTGAGGCCAACTTTGATATTTATAAATTTAGGTCCAAGAAAAAAATGTTTCTATAGAATACGAATCTGCAATAAAAATGATGTGTTTATTTAAAAATACAGTTGACCTCGAATTGACATTGAAAATTGGTTTCAAGATCAAAGCCAAGGTCCACTATTAATTGACCTTAATTGACTATCTTACTTAGTTTTCGGAATATTATTATGAGGAAATTGAAATGGATTACTCATGGATTCTTTGAAAGTATGTTTCATGTATAAAGAAAGGATTTAAACCATTTTTTTTAAAAAATAAAAATCTGCAGTTAAACAAAAATAAAAGTGTAAATAAATTCAATTACCATAGTAGACCTCAGAGGTTGGTGTCTGATGCAATATGCGAAACGGTGCCGGTTTCGTATCAAAGACGATATCGAAAGTGTTGACCAACAGCGAACCAAAGCCACGCGATTCACCATGACCACGACGCTTCTGTAGTAGAAAATATTTGGAACGCATTTCAGAAATCCTGAAAAGAAACAGTGAAAAGAAAGAAAAAAAAAATTAATTTTCACAGATACGAGCAGACAATGAAATTGTGTTTCTCATGTTAATTAAAATCATTAAATGCTAAAAGTCGTCATAAAAAAAGAGTTCAATGGAAATTGAAGATAAGAACGCCCTAAAACAATGCAACTGCAAATACATACAAAATACCAAAATAAAAAATAATTTTACTAAAATAAAACAGCTGCGCAAATTCGTTAGCAATAGGAGTACAGTGCACGGGAAGGAGAGTTGTGCTCCCAACTAGGAGTATCTGGCAAATCTTTGCTGGTGGTGATATGTACTTACCAAAATGCTGGTGGCAGCAGCATCTCTTTTGGTTGTATCCACATTTTGATCCAACTATTTTCAAGTTCTGTTTGCTTATTAAAAAAATTTTAAAACATAAATTTTTTTTTGTGTAATTTTGTGATTCTTTTTCAATGGAGAATTTCGTTTTTATTTTTCTTTATCTACGTCTCTTTTAAATCTTTAAGATTTTCAGTTTTTTCACTATCTGATTGCACTCAAGTGTATTTTCAACAATAAACATTTCTTGTAAAAAAAAATTCACATTTTGTACTACGTTCTTTCAACGTTAACAGCAAAAAATGGTGAAGACAAAAAGACACCAAGATTCCCCAACTCAGATTTCCTTCTATTTCTACTTCGCCTATTTTACTTTATTGCTTTTTCGTATTTTGTTTGATGTGCTTTTGTTGCGGACATTCCTTAATGTTTTTGTTGTAGTTTTTGTTATGGTTCTTATCTTTTTATACTTTTCTGAATGACTCCTGTTTACGTGCATCGCATTGGTGCGAAAGAGAAGCATATTTGCTATGAAACTTTTTAGCTTAACGTCAGCTGTTGTGAGCTGTCAAATTGAAAAAAAGAGCCCAGAGAAGAAATTTGTACTTCCGATGCAACCGTGTCATGCAAACTTGTGAGAAATAACCAGCTTCAAAATGTAAATCGCTTATGCACAACTTTTCAGCAGCATGTCTGATTTCTCAATTTTTTAGTCATTTAATATATAGATAGGTGCACTTTCTTGGGCTTAAGTTTAATTAAGCTTCTACTCTTCAATTTCCATTCACAATATTTTACTAATTTTTGCTAGTTAATGCTGAGAAATGCAATCAGAGGGTGTTGATCGCATCTAATTTCCGTTATGAACTACTCGGATGTTACAAATATTATTAATCTAACACTTGGCCTAAGTTGGGAACCCCTAAATTTGTTTCCATATGGATAGCATATGAAAAATAAAGCATAATAATATTTTTTCCAAAAAAATGTGTTTGATGTCTAGTTTTACTAGCAGTTTAAGAAAGCTTAACAAATTACTTTTCTGATTACTTATATTACACTTGAACCAAATTATTTCTAATAAACTCTTTTCTTACCGGTAATTTGGTATGTACTACAAAAGTGAACTAAAAATATATTTTAATATGTTCGACTTTCATACACGCCTAACGCTCATACAAATTAAACATTCAAAACGCTATACTGAATGAGTTGTTTGATGTAGTGTAACCAAACTTCATAGAAATACTAAAAATTACTTGAACAGGCTCTGGACTTTTAAACTCTATACTGAGAGGAAATATTTGAGGAAATGAAACCAAATTTCACACATTTCCAACGAAATGGTTAAGTCGGTTAAGTCTAGTAAAAGACAAAAACTTGGTGAATTTCGACAAAAGAGTATGGCTATATTTAGAACTTAAAAGTCTAAACTATGCAAACTGTTAATAGTACTGATTACATCTATAAGATGCTTGATCATGTATGATTATATTATTATTTCTTTTATTGAGCCCAGTAGAGTAATATAGTGACTCCAGGCTCTTGTTCAAACACCCCCAGTATTGGCCCCCCCAAGGATGATGAATGGTGAAATGACGCTACCGCTTGCACGTATGTACATATGTAGTTTAAGGGAAAACTAAATACTCTTTCACCATTGAAGTTTCAATATGGACTAGAACTTTTTGTGTTAAAGAAGTTTTATCGGTGATACCACAAAAACATTAGCTTTTTTGTGCTTTTACATGAATATAATTTGATTAACATTGAAAGTCGATATTTATACGTCATGAATACATAATTAATTCGCTTAGTGGTGCGAATCTCCAGCACCAGAAGACAACATTAAAAACTAAACCCAATTCCAGCAACTTTCAACTTCCCAATCAAATACTCGCCGCAATATTTTTATAAAATATCGATAGTTCATCAATAAAAAGTTTTAATTTTTGAATAACGACAGAATTTCATTGAAAATTCTCTGTTACATATATCGAAAGTAATAAAAAAAAATATAACAAAAAATCGAAGAATCTAAAATAACAAAAAAAAAAAGTTCATCCTTGTAATTATTGTCAAATGAAAATTTCGGGAATAATTTAAAATTTTTTGTTAACGTTATTTATCTTTTTTTTGGTAATATTTTGAAAAACATTGTGTGAGGAGGACTAATAAAAATGCTAAAAAAATTTGTACCACTTAACGCCGACGCGAGTCCTACAAAAAATCCCTATGAAATTCGAACTTATATGGGCGATAGCGTTCGAGCTCCTGAATGGAAAATTGAACTCTGCCAGCGTGATCGCAAATGCCAAAAGCCTGGAAATTCGACCATTTCAAAAGTGCTCACCATTGAAGATGAACTACGTCGATTACACCAGAAGGCGAAAGAGTCGCGTTTTCAGCGACCTTTCAAAAAGAAATGTAAGCGTTTCGACGATTTCAGTGTTTGTGTCGTACCGCAGCGTACCCCAAAAGAGCTGAAAATGAATGCAGTAATGCGTGAAAAATATCTAAAGACAACTGTAGATCTGAAGGCGCGTGTACATGAAGCTGCCTTACCTGATGAATCGGTAGTTCCAAGTCTTGTACAATTAGAAAGTCCCACTTTCATAGCCGAGGAAGAGGAGGAAGCGGACGAAGAAGAAGAGGAGGAAGAAGGTGATACACCTAAAAAGAAGAGAGTTAAACCCAAACAGGCATCTCCGTCTTGTAGTATGGATGTCATTTTTATGCCGCCACAAAAGTTGGTAAGTAACAATAAGCGATAGGCGTGTGATGAAAAAATATACAATTTCCAGGTTAAAAACTTAGAGCTTTAATCAGGATATAGAAACAAATTTTAGCCATCTATGTATATCATAATTATCTCAGTTTTGCAAAAGTTTTTCTCCCAGTTATTGAGGACTGTGGCGATCGATGACCATTGTAGATCATTAAATGGCTCCATAAGAAGTGCGTCAGAATCTTCCCGGGCAAGCTCATACCTTGTTCAAACTTGTCAAATAATTAAGGAAGTCAGCATAACAATTGACTCTTGATTCCGGCCATGGAAATCATGTTTAACGTTAGAATCCTAAGGATGGAGTCTTGAACTTAACTTCTCTTTCAATGTTGGGCGCAATTCATTGAAAATTCTATGACAGCTCACATAGTTTCTGGGGTTATATTCGAGTGAGAGATGTAGTTAAATTACAGTTTTTGATACTGATTTCTTGACCATAACATGAACCGTAGGTATCACATATAGCCTCATGGTGATTTGTAATAATTTAAACAAATTATAAACATAGTTGCTTAATACTGCCAGCTTGCCAACGAATCCTTATGAACCAGAGAATTCATAAACAAATGCGCATTGTTCTAGGTATATTTAAGCACGATATTCTTTAGTTAGCTATATTATAGCAGATTTCTGCTGAATTTTAGGCCACCAAACTAGGCCTACATGATAAAGTGGAATACTGCCTTATACATACATCTCTGTCTCCCTGATCGAAGCTAACACACCACGTGTCAAAGGGTTATGCCCTTATGTGTCAGCTTCAAATAGAAGAAAATCTTGGTTTTAAACTTGAACTGAGTCATGACCCGGTGTATACCATATTTATCGAAGCTTTAAAACAAAAAAATTTTAAGTTCGAAACAATTATGTTTTTAAATATATACAGTTTAGTTTATTTTAAATTCATTGCTCATTGAAGGTTTTGAAACTTAAATGCGAATAATTCAATTCCTTATACATAAAAAAAATCAACATTAACTTAAGCTCCATATCATTTCTATTCCATTAAAACAATATCATCGATATCGGCTTCATTGCATGGTGATGCCAGTGTAAGATTCTTGTAGGCGCCACTAATGGCTTGTGTTTGCATGTGTACACCCAACTGAGAGATCAATTCTAGTGCTTTTACATCTGAGTTCAAAAGTGCAAATTGATGTATAACCGCCAAATGCGGGAAAATACCATTCAAAAGTGCAGAAGATCCAGCATTCAATATACCTTCGTTGATATGCGAAGAATTTACATTTGTCATATCCGATGTTGCTTCATCACTGGAACCAGACAGCGAATTGGAATTGCTTAAATCGACTTCCCAAGTGGTTGTTTTTGCTTGTTCGGTAACTTTGTTACTCTGTTTCTCATTTTTCTGATCTATTTCATCTTCAGCAGTATCATCACAATTATCTTCATCATCATCACTGTTATTGTCTTGCAACACCAGTGATAAATCTACCTGTTGCTTCTTTAGCTCAATCACCTCAACGTTACTTGATTTGTTTGGATCATCAATTTTTATCGTCGTCAGCGATGTTATGGCAGAAATTTCCTTTTGCATAAAACTTGGCAAAGCGTCTTTATATTCGATTATTATATCCTCCACAGCTAGCTCACCGGCCAAGCCTCCTTCTTCCTGAGCAATGCCCAAATCTTGTGCATTATATTTGTATTTACCGCGAAAACGATTCAACCAACGATATGATGGTCGAAAAGTTGGTAAATTTAAAATGGCAGCCATTTTCAGTGCGGTTTCTTTTAGCACTTGATTAGTGATGCTTTTGCGCAGTCGCAACTGCCTGCAGCGTTCGACCCATTGATGAAGTATAAAACTAATGGCGCTCATTTCAAATTTGCGTCTTTTACGTGTCATTTCCTCAATGATGATAGATGCATCTGCTTCCGATAGAGTTGCCAACTGTTGCAATAATTCTTGCTTCTTTTCAAGTATACGCCGTATTTGTGTAGCACAACAATGGAACATTTTTGCCAAGCTATTACGCGATATGCTCGTCTCATCGTAATAGCGTATAACGGCGATTTTCTCATAGAATGTGAGGATGTTGCGTTCGTTACGTCTTTTGGACTGTAAAGAAAATGATTTGCTATTAATATTTCATATTAATACATTTTAGAGTCTCATATAGTTTTTTGGGTACATTTACTATTTTTCATTGAATTATGCGTGAATATTTTTTCATCAAAGAGTGTGGCTCAGATTTAGCTTCGAAAGAAATTTAGCTAATTGAAAACAATCGGATATAGTTTTCATGAAAATTGCAATAAGCTTGCAACAACTGTAAATGCTTCGTATGAAAATATTGTTAATTTTGTCGCTGTCACTTAAAATTTCTTAGCCGATTTCTCTGACGTGTGAAAGACAGAACCGCTCAAACTTTGAATGCGTTAATACAGAATTGCATTTAATTCGCAATAACACGATAATAGTGAAAATAAATTTTTAATTTGGCGCCCTGGGAACTTGCTCGCTGTGCCCGCCCCTTTCGCTGGCCCTGATGTGTACATCAGAAAATAGCTATTAAAATAACATTTTATTCAAAATTAATTTAAAACTACCTCGAAGTGAAAGGAACAATCACACACAAAAACTTTATTAAAAGGGTGTAAATTTTTCTCTGCTAAAAAGCGCACAAAACAAGGCATTCCTTTAACAAGAGATGTTTTTGTTTTTGGTGTTTTTATGTTTTAATTTTTGTCCCATTCATTTAATCATATCTTTACATAGTATTCTTAACCAAAATTTGGCTTGTTTTTTTCTTTTCAAAAAGCTAAAACATTTGAGATGAGTTTTTCGAGTAACTCAATAGTTAACAAAGTAAATCTGGTCGAACTAGGATGCTAAGTGCTCTCTACTCACTATTCCGTATCACGTCAGTTATTGTAGTCATAACTGGCCGCTGCTTCATCAGCAGACATGCAGAAAGATTAGGTATTCAGTCTTTTGACTTCTGTATAAATTGTAGAGATGTGGAAGAGGAGAATAACAATAAACATTTTCTTTACTTAGTTCCTTTTTATTGATTGACCTGGTTGACTTTAGACATGTAAGTATACTATAATTAGTTCAGCTACTTTAAAATCTAAATGGTTCAATGAGAGAGTACAGTTAAGTACCCTGTGATAGCAAAATGGATCAACAAATGGTTTTAGTGAGTTGGATCTTAAACTGTGCTATCCTAACTCGAAAAAACTGAAAAAAGTAAGGAATTGCGTAACATTTACCTGCAAGGTTTCTATTATAACAAAAATTTATGGAAAAATAGTTTTCTATTATAAGCTGTGTAAATTTTATCGCAAAATGTTTATTTATCGACTGTGTTTTGTTTCTATAAATTTATTTTGCCCAATCTAAAGAGTTTAGGGCACAATTTTTTGCCATGTTAGTATTCAAACAAAAATAACTTATTAATTTCCTACCTAAAGAAATTACATTATGAATGTATACAGCTTCTGCAATTCTTAAGCATATTTTATTCATACCAAATTAAGCAACATTCGTTTCTATGTAGTTTTTGCTTTAAAATTTGTAATGATGCTAAATTTGGTATCGTTAAAATTTCATAAAAACAACAGAAGTTGTTTGGTTTTTAATTTGTTTACAAAATATGGCATTTATCAGCAACAAATAATGAATTTTGGTAACTAAAACAAATAAGTTTTAATAGCTTGAACTAATAGAGACAAATATGCTAAGAATCATAGGCGTAAGCTTTTTTAATTTTGACAAAATAATCAAAAAAGAGAGAAAAACTGCTTTAAAGTTCATTCGCGTAATACTCTCAAGAAGAGCTACGTTTCCAACATTTTTTTGCTAAAAAGTACGAATCTTGGAAAATTATCACATAAGTTAGGGAAACTTTACTCAGCATCGAAAACGCTGTATAACTTCGCTATATACATATGGTATGTATTTCAGTTAAAACGTATATAAATTAATATTGAATCATGTCACTTAAACATATTTTGATAGGCCTCGGAGCTTGATAAGAGCCTATTTTACAACGTACATACATCGACAGGTAACTGCTAAATACTAATCTTTCGAAACCACCGGTCTACATTTGGTTTGAAAGGTCTTTTTAAGAATTGATTTTTCTTGAAAAAACTAAATGCTTTGTACTTTGGCCTAGTTCAAATTCACAGTCCGCCTGTAGTGCAAAAAAAAAAAAATCAATAAATTAGAGCACATTAGAAACTTTCCCTTAAAGAATTCATTAGAGGTGCACACTATTACCATTAAGTACCTACATAGATACGTTTACAACTAAGCCTGAATATCATACATACTATACATATGCAGAATGGCTTTAATGCGCTTAATAACACAATGCAATAGAAAATGACACGTTCTAACTCTACGTTATGCTGCAGTAACCCTTATGGCAGAAAGAAACCATAGCAAAAGGTTAGCACGTTATGGCCACGTAAGTGAGTGTCCATGTTTGTGTAACGTTGTATGTATTAGTGTCTGAGTAATGTGCAAGCACGCTTGTGTTATGTGCTGACACTGAATGTAGAGGCCATGTGCGTTGTGCGATTGTTACGAACATTGACGACCCAGTAGGAATTATAGAAGTCCTTCTGCATGCGTTAGCGCTACGACAATGCCTTCTCAAAAATCAAGTTTTCATGCAAACATGCCTTCCAACAGCAGATCTCCAGCATGGTCAAAAATCGTCTTATTTGAGATCTTCTGCAACTGTTATTATAATTTACATTAGAAGACCTAACAGCAGGGCCATAAGACCTAAAAACTTATACAATACAGTTTTTTAATTTTTCCTTTAAAAATAATCAAAATGGACATGGCAGGCCTGTTCTTCTTTCATCCACTTAAAAGCAAGCACGGAAGGCCAGTTTCTCTTTGGAAGGCAAGCTCAACCAAATTATTTCGTATGTCTTAAGAAGAAATTTAGCTATTAACTCCGGTTTTTGCCTACTGGGTACGGACATATACAACAACAATAACAAATAAAGTAGAAAATAACAAGGGCGAATAAAACAAATAAAAGTAACCCTTAGAGAGCGTTTCTGATGAATTACAAAAACAAAAATAAAAATGTAAGAAAAAAAACTTCATAGTGGAAGAAAACAGTTTTACACTGTGCAACAAGCATAATATTTCAGTCGAGTAAGAATTTAACGCACAGTTCTCACCACATACATAGATTGATTATAATGTTCTTTGTAAAAATATGTCAATATTCTGCTTAGTTTTTGAGATAAGTAGAAATACAGTGACGAAGAAAATTCAGCCATGCGTACACACACAAATTTGTGATGTGTGTATTTTCGTTTAATTCAGGAATATATTTTTTTAATGAACCCAAAATATATTTTTCGTAAATTTGATGTTTTTTTTTTAAATTGTTTCATTAGTTTGAATCTTTTGGTCATATTTGGTAGTCCTATTCTTATTTGATTTGATTTCATATCAATATAAATACAGTGGAACCTGGAAATAAATTTGACCTCTGCATCTCGAACATAGCAATGTTTGACTTAACAACCTTTATAACTCGATTATTTGAAACGAATTACCTCTACATCTCGACGAAAAATAAGATACCGATTTTAAGAATATGCCGACAATGTACATCATTGTTTCTTAGAAATTAATGTAAAAGCCTATTTATATAATAAACCAATGTTAAAGGAATTTAGGACTGACGTTAACACGTGATTTCATTTGAACTTTAGCGAAATTACTTTATTGTTGTCGATTGAAAAATTATCAGAAATAATTTGGCACTACTGCAATACACACCAATGTCTAATACCTTTATAGCTAGGATTTTTATTTATTTCACCTCTCTTAACTCAAAATTAGTTGGAATAAATCTTACAGAGGTTCTACTGTACTATGTTATTGTCAACATAATTAAGTAAAATACTTCTAAGCTACCTTCTGTCTGCTTAGTATACAACTTAGTTATTTACGTTCGGGGCCAGCAAAGCCTATAAGACTCTGGTGTTGAGTGGCAACGATAATCTGGCCAGGGGGTAGGGGAGAGAGCCTGTTTTAATATGTGATTCAACGTGAAAAACTAATAGCGTTTTCGAGTGAAACGGTCTGACACTCTCAGTACGTTTCTGTTCCTTTTTATTGCATTAAAATGTAGAGACAGAGAGACTACAAGTGCTCCAGACCGTGTTACCCGAAAGCGCAAAAGGCGTATGTTACTCGGACCGTAGCTCAACGTAATGTGGCCGCATGTGCTCGAAAGAAAAAAATTAAGGGAAATGTGGCTGACCCTCTGGCAGGAATAAATGGCATATCGAAGTTGCGCCGTCTGACGGTGGTGCGCTGCTTGATACTCAAATTTATGTTTATATATATTTTTAAACGCAATATTTTTATATTTATAAACAAACTAAGTGGCATACAGAGATCGGTTTTGCGACAAAACAATATTTTTCCCATCAAAATCATGATTTTGTAATTATTAACAAGTGAATATCTGCGACATTTAAATATTTTCGTACTAATGTTAATTATTACCAAATATATGATTGATATAGTAAAATAGCTAATATATAATTTGGTACCTATTATCAATTACATGATTAAGCCAATAATACCATTCAATTCTATGGAACATGCGACGTGTGAACTAATATCAAATATTTTTTTTGTCTATATTAAATATTTTATGTGTTAATTATTACCAAGCCTCCATACATACAATTAAATTGCTTTCTCTGTTTATATAAAATATTTAATAGTAACTACTGCTAAATGTTCTCTTCTGAAACACACTACCCTTATCGAAAATATTATTCTTTTAAATCAATATACAAATTTGATCATTTGATTACGTTCACAATTAAACGAAATAAAAACAAAATTTGTTTTCGGGTTGTACAATGTAATTTCATAGTAACTATTTTTTTTAAACTTACCCCTTTGCTCGAAGAAGTTGCCGGAACACTTATAGCAGTGGCGCGTTTTGTTAAATTTGCCATAACAAAGCAATAACTTTATCGAGAATTTTTTATTAAATTTTATTAATCATCAGCTACTGCGGCCGACTGTAGTTGGCAGATTATTGCTTTTTTTTTTGTATTGTAATTGTAGTGGTGATTGAAATTTTTATTGTATGTGACAGGTAAAGCTTAGAACATTTTTAAAAAATATGTACCATTATAGTCAGTATATAATTTCAATGAAATTTTTTTTGATTTAAATTGCGCCAATCCATCTATTAGTCCTGAAGGAAGTTTTGGTATTATCAAATCTCTTCTTCTTTTTCTCTTTCGCTTTTGTTCCACGTCAACTTTCCGTATGCTCCTCGTACGTGTGCGTTTCAGCGCAATACTGAATGCTCCATATGAAATAAAAACGGTACAATATTCGTATGGCACAGCAATAGCAATGGCAACAGCAACAACACGATGACGATGTTGACAACGACAACTGAAAACAACAACAGCAACGATGGATGGATGGTTGGCGTTTGATGATGACGACTTTTTTTTTTAAAAAAAACTTAAATGTCAATGTATGCGTTGTTTGTTGTGCGCGCTCTATGCTCTTATTATTGTTTGTGTAATTGCTGTTCTTGTTGTTTTTGTTGTTGTTGTGATACTAGTATTTATTTGTTATTTAAATAATTGTTGCTATTGTTGTTGCTGTGCACCTGTGTTGTATAGCAAGCACCACCAACGTGTTCTTAGTAGAAGTGAACTAACTATTGGGTAAAATGTTGATGCGGCGAGGTACGACGACATGGAGTTCAGCTTCAGTCTCTTTGTGCTTGGAACAGCATCGTGCAAAGTAAAGTAATGAATAAATAGTCAGTGTGGAGCTCCTCGTTTTGGCTTCGTTGCTATTCGCAACTATTCGTTTTTGCTTATCGCTGCACAGTGGAAATAATGTTATTTTACAATGAGACAAAACTTCCATAACATACTGAAATTTTTCTTGTTTGGGATAATTTGGGTGCGAATCTTCATTTATTTAAAAATTGATCAACATTTAAAAAAGTATAATAATTGGGTCATTCCATCTATAATTTGCCTTTTTTTACCCTGAGGTGTTTCAAAATTTTTTACGTAGTAGATAGAAAAAAATGAGATCAAATTTTTTCAACCAAATTTTTTCAACCAATTTTTTTCGATAAAACAATTAATTTCTTAACTCTGTTCAAAACCGCTCATAAATAACACAAAAATATTTATTCACTGATGAATATAAAAAACAAACACAATTCAAGTTCACTTTCATATTATTTTTAGGTAGCTGTGTACTAGTATTTAGATGACAAAAAAACTGCAAGTCTGGAAAAATTAACACCTAAATCTTATATATGCTGAAAGATAAAGAAATTGACGTTTCAAGAAAACATCAATTTCTCAAATACTCCAAAATCGATTTCAGCTTTTTTAGGCTCAAAATGCTTAAAACATATAGGAGTACTATCCCTGAAAATTTTATCCATGTTTTTTTCACCCTATTTGATTTGACAAGCATTTTAGTAAAGAATTTTGAAACTCAAAAATAAATAATAAAAATAAAAATTTGTATATTCCATTGAAACTTTTGTTAATTTTTCGATACTTTTTGCAATTTTTATAATATTTTTAAAGTTTCGAAATCTTCAGCTTTTTTCAAATTCTTAAAGTTTTTCAATTTTTTTGAGTTTTCTATTTTTTTTTGCAAATTTCAAAAATTTAAGAAATATTAAAAATTTCAAAATTTGGCATAAAATAGAAAACTTAAGGGGGGGTGGGGGTGGTCAAAAATCTTCAAAAATTGCGTTACTTGACCGCCCCCTAAGCAATTTTGAAAATCGAGTTTCAATTTTAATGGGCATTATGCCGATGAATCTTTTTCGATTATTTTTATGGTTGAATATAAAAGCTGAAATTGGCTTGCGACAATTGGCTGCTTATCTTTATTTGTAAAGTTACAGATAAAATAATTTAGAATGAGCTCGTCAAAAATTATTCTGTTCTTGTTCATTTTGCCGTGTATAGTAAGCACTGGATATAAAATTACACATATCCGCAAAATATTTCTGATATTTCCACGGAATAAAGATTTTTATAGAAATTGCAAAGCCTCCAAAATTTATCGTCTCTGTTAAATTATAGCTTACAAATGTTTGGAAAGTTATAGCTCGATTTTCTCAAAACCAATTTTTTTTCAACTCTCGATTTATTTATGCTTAGGAATTTTAAATGTTTGATTTTTACTACTATGGGCTAGTCTTATTGCTTATGTTCCCCATAAGAATTTGGCCTAGTATTTATTTTCTCCTCCTGCTAAATAAGATCCATTTTCACAGATCGTATCAAACTTCATAAGTGTTCACTTACATAGTTCGGCAACTGTGAGTCGACATTTGAGCCATTTTCATATACGCTCATACGTACTAAAAATACCCTGTGGCATAGAATATCAGTTCCATACCACTGTGCATTAACTTGCAATTATTTAACGACAATTGCGATGCCGAGTTCGAATTTTACATCGAGTAAACAAAACGAATTGCTCTGCTACTTTGTAACTTCGCTTCAATTGTTGTTGTGTTTCTCACAACGTTGCATATTTGGATTTCTCGATCGTTGTGTTTTATTTATTGCATTATTGAGGGAAATCATTTATTTTATGTCAGTCTCTTCCAATTGCCTTTTTCTATAGTACTAAGGTGCACATGCACATACATAGGTATCTATGTATATCCTGTCTAATAAGAAGTTTTCTTTTCTCCTTGATAAAACCGTTCACACTGCTGGTTGCTGGCCGTAGCAAGTTTAACTGGAAGTTGCTGGTATACACTCATTACAAAAAAGATTAAACAGACAGCTTGCCAATCAAATAGCAAGACACTCGGTGGCCTAAAACGTACATACATTTTAACGTTCCAGAAAATGCTTTTTCAGGATTTTGACGTTTCTTTATAGGATTATTGAAACCATCCCGAGTTTCGAATGGATCAATTTTCAAATCAAAGTTCATTAAATTGTGCATTCGCCATTATTTTCAGATTGTCGAACGATATATCAACCAGATTCTGCTTCTTTCTTTAAAAGGATCATAGGATTTTTGAGTTTTTTTAAAAAGAGTTTAAAAAGGTGATTCCCATTTTCACACTTCGTGAATATTTTACAGACGCACGAAGAAATTACTACATTTTATTTGTAAAATTTATTCAAACCAACCAAATTGGCACAGAAGTTTTACGCATGGTTACTATTCTATTATTGTCTATTATTATTATAACGAAAATCCAAGTAAAATTAAATTATCGCATAAAAGCGCTTAAAGCAAATTAGCGACTTAAAAAGAGTCGAAGAGGTTGTTTCCGCCTAAATTTTATGTCAATGCATATGGAATGCATCTTTATTGAGACATGTTGACATGATGGAGAACGTTCGGATTTTTTTAGCATCTCCCTTAACTTATCAAATATTTGAATAAAATATTATTTTCAGAAATACTTTAGATAAAAGTGGCAAATAGCTTAGTTTGTTCTAAGACCAAATCAACATGATTCTTGAAAAAGAAGAATTATATCTTAAAATACCTTTAGATAAACAAGAGTGTATCAAATATTCTACTGTGTGAAATATTCTACCAAACAATGCTTAATTGCTACAAGAAAATGTAACTTAATATGATGAAATTATTAAGGTAACTTATTTGTACTTCTTTTTTTAATTTAGCTCGGTTTTTTTTTTCAGTGTAACCAAGGGGCTTACTTATTTTATGACAAACTTCAACTCCACATTTTTATGTAGTTCCGAAAAATTGTTACCATAAGCAAAAAGCTTTCGAAAAAGTTGGGTTCAAAACCATTTCCCCGATGCATAAGACACTTTGCAATCGCTTTGAACGTAGTCGATTGTTAAACAAAGGATAGGGTTATGAATTAGGCTCTTGAGTCTTTTTCAAGAGAAAAATTTTGCATCTGAATTCTGTTTCTGTTTTTGCAGTGGTAAAACGAAGTCCAAGATCAATATTGTCGAGTTTAATATCTAGTTTGATTGGAATATTTCTTGTTTTCAGTGCATTCCAAAACATGGATATATGCTATCGAAGACAGTTGTGAAGTCAATAAAGCATACATGCTGGGCTCGGTTGCATATTTACTCTCGGTTATTACGGAGAGTGACTATATTATCTTTGCATGAGCAATTTACTTGAAAGGGCAGTGATCTCTCGAATTTGCTTTGAATGCAATTGAGAATAACCTTAGTGTGATTACTCTATGTTTTTTATATGTGGTCAAGCCATTCGTCACATGGTCTCTTCTTTTCCGAAGAGAGAAGCTATTGAGCCATTAAAATTGCGTTACCATGGATGTAACCTGGTGTTTTCTTAGTTTTAAGTTGCTAGATGGCCAGTATTAATCCTTCAAGCTATGGAGGCAGGCCAGGTGATACGTTTCTGTAGATGCTATCATTTTCTGTTGTCGATACATTGTTCGTACCAGCTATTTAACTTCGCCGATTTGAATGTAAGTAAAAGTCATATTTTGGAGTGTCATAGTTTTAAATTACATCAAAGTATGAGAACATTGGTCAAATGGCTTGAATTTTGACTACAGTCGGTAGATAATTTTAAGCCATTACTTACTTAAATATGATTTTGAACGATGAGCGCCACGACTTTCAATAATATAGTACAATCTTAAGACCACTTTTCGAGCAATTGAGTATTTACTTATTTGCGAAATAACACCACATTTCTGTGAAGGCAATTTGATCATGGTGCGAATTGATCCTATACTTGCAAGATAAACTTTGAACGAATTTTAAGTTTTAGTGAATTTAGTAAATTTCCACAATTTGAAAGCATTATTACATTGTGAATGTTTTCATAATAAAATGGCGAACCTACTAATTGTAAATAAAAGTAATACCAAATTTGCCAGACTTAATGAAATTTTTGATTTTTCCTTTTTTTTGGAAAGTATGACACTTTTATAAAAAAACACTAAAGTATGCCGTTTCTACTTTCGATTGAATGTGAAAGGTTGATTGATTTTTCGGAATGCTGAGTTATGCTATGGAGTCCGGTGAAGTTGTGGATATGATCTGTCTTTTATGCGAGAACGGTATATAGAGAAAAAGGTTCAAAGTTCAATAGATAAGAGTTCGCTTGGTTTGGATACATCAAGCGAATGTAGGACAACGGATGTACGTACTCAGGACCACCTAAGGCCACATTTGATTAGGATATGTTTTTTTTTTTGTAGAATTTATCTGAATTCATTCCATTAGCAGCCACATTGATGTTTTGTGTTGTATATAAAGGCTGGAATGTGCACCCAACAGATATGACAAGTCCTTAGATACAAAAGACATGCTATAACTCACGGAAAATTTATCTTATAATTTTTCCTGTTGCTTTTAAATGGCAGTTTCTTACGACGCGTGAAAATCAAATTTTTGGTCAGAACTATTGTAGAATTGCCAATAATACCAACAGAATAATTCTTTGTATGTATAATACTCGTATGTTCAATCATTCATTCACACAACCACATCTGTTGTTGTTCGGTGTCGTATTATTTATAAAATGAAACTGGTAAACAATAAGAATTATAGTTAGAAATAGTAGCTATTTTTTTTTTTTCAATTTGGCTAGAAGTCAACCAACGTTGGCTAAATGCCAAGTGAGCAAAACATTTTCATATTCTCACCGTTAATAAAATGCGAGTAAATATACTCGCACTAAATAAGCGACAAAGCACAACCACTAAACAGCAGCAGCAGCAGCCACCTGACAAAAAAAAAAATAACACGAGTTTTGCTAACTTGGCAATAAGCAGAAGTAAGTTTATACTATAAATGTCAGAGGAGGTGAAAAAAAAAACAACAAAAACCTGTGAAGAGGGGAGAGCGTGTAAAAAAAGAAGCAGAAGCGTCAACCAACTCGTTTAAGTGCGCTATTAAAATGTAGCATAAGTTAGCACGGGCTGTGTTTACCAAATGATTAGATTGTTGGTCGTTTCTTATGGCAACCCGTGTTCTACGATATGCGATAGAGTTACCAACACTTATAGCCGATGCGCGCATACAATCACACGTTTGCTTACAACCTTATGCAATAAAAAGTGTACGCTGTGGCGTATGCGTATTCTATGTATAGTGCCTCACTTATATGGCATGTGGGCTTTTATGGTAAAAATAAATAACCGCTTAAGTTTTGGTAGCTTGTAGTTGCTTAAAAATTTAAGAAAAAAAGCTGAAATCTCTTGCGATCTATGATCACAAGGCAAAATAGCATAGCTCCCATGATTGTGCATAGGAACATTTCGTGTCATTTGTTACCGTTTTCACAACTTCTTAAATATTGTATAATTTTAATGAAATCTCTCCAACTTCAATCTTTTAGCTTGAACTTAAACGTCCCAAAAGTGGAATGTTCATTAATCAAAGCGAAGCACCTATTGTTGATCCATCTGAAATACCCTATAGCACCTACAATCCACGTTTACTGCAACAGCAGTTTGAGGAACAACAACTAGGAAAGATCGACATAATACAAGGCGAAACTGACAAAGATATATGGACTTGGAATTTGGGATTGCAAAGACGTGAAAGTGATCTGGATAATGAATTTTTGAAATCAATTATTCCAGATTTTGGTAAGTAAGTTTAAAGCGGTTGTAAAGTAATGCAAAAAATTAATGATTTTAAAATCCTTTACAATATATAAAGACTGCGAGAACATGGAACTGCAAATGTACATAATACCAAAGGATCTGCACAAGACCTTCGCCGCAGAGGTCGTATTCGGCAATGAAGCTTTATTGCCGGAAGAGCCAAAAGCAAAACCAAGGTATTTCAAATAAATTTTATATATTAGAGTGATGTAAATAAAATCAGGGGTTTTGATGGATTTCTGATTATATTATGTGGGAGTAAACTAGCTAATTCACCAACACTAAAGCTAAGTCTAGTATAGTGGCGGATCATGGCATATAATTTTTCTATCGATCGACTGGTTTTTTTTCTATTTTTTGTATTGTATTGCAATCAAAAACACACTTTTTGATGTCTAATATAACTGCTATATTCATTGTACACATTAATTCACAAGTCTTACAATGCTTTACAGTGTAATCAATTAAAAAATACCGATGCTTCGAAATAGTATTTTGGAAACATTTGAAGAAAACTTGCAGTCGGGAAACGTTCTAACGTTCATTATATCGCATTAAAATTTGTTTTTTTTGAACGGCACTTTTTTATCTCACCGTGTTTTTGTTCACCGCGTTTTTTTGCTTCACTCTAATTCGGTTTTGAATAGTTTTTATTTATTAATTTTCTCTGTAATCGACAGCTTCTATAATCGCCCTAAAGAAATAGCCTGCCTTTTTGTTGCCTACGTTGAAAGTTTTCGTATGAGTCCAGATTTTTGGACTGCTGGAACCATGGACTCAATACTGGCAGCTGCACAGAGATTAATGACCAGAAGTACCGTGCTTAATTATAAGTCACATGACAGCGATTTTGATGTCATACCGCAAATTGTGGACAAACAAGCAACAATTGGACTAAAAATTCATTATACTGGCCCCCTAAAGGAGGAACCCAACATTTTCAAGTCACTTGCGCTGTACTTTTCCAAATATAACGCCGCAGTGCTGTGTTCGAATAAACTCTTTCTATTGATTTGGAAACGCTGCCAAAATACCTATTACATATTCGATCCGAATGGACGCAATACATTGTGCCAGCGTGATTTTGGCGAGGGAAAATGCTCCCTCATGCAATTGCGTTACGTTGAGCATTTGGTGCATTTAATTGTAAATTTTAGCGATGCAGATCTTAACACCGACTATAATTTGTATGAAATATTTTTGGTCAATTATGGCAAAATATCGAATCCCATAGCATCGAAACCCTACCCGAAACGTACAAGAAAATTATGGGCCGTTGTTAATAATACATATGCACTGATACCGGCGGCAAACAATGGCCTACAGCAGCCGAACACTGGCAATGAGAACAATCCCTCGATAATCATAGCTTTGCTGGCATTACTTTACGCTGGCATCGAAACTGCCTCCACATGGCGTATGGAAGTTATTGATGATCTGGTGAAATTCGGACAAAATTATTATAAGGCCTTTGTCAAGAAACTAAAGCTCAAGAAGAAACAACAATTGAATATTACCGATGTACCTGATAAGATCATGATGGGTGCTTTTCAAGCCAGCATAAAGAAGGGTCCGTTTCTGTTCACAGGTCATGTGGTCAACTGTCGTAACTTTCGTGAATCGCAGCTAACTATCGCAATGAAAGAGCTCTTCTCTGGCAAATGGGAGGCGGCTTTGCTGCAGATTGACAATTCAGTGTTAGCAGTATGGCGTGATTCGGAGTATTTTTATGTCTTTGACTCCTTTCGGCGTGGTAAAGCTGGTCAAGTGCTTGATCCGGAAGATTTTCTCACCAAAGGTGTAGCCTGCTTGCAAATGCATACGAATTTTGAATCATTATGTCGTGTCCTATACGCAAAAGCACTCAAAATGCGCCGTGGTGGCAAATTTTTCATGCACGGCATTAAAATCTGCAACATCAGACCAAATTCGTTGACTGCGAAAAATAGATACAAGCGATTGCAATTGACATATCCGGTCATCAAGAGTGAAGTAGACAAAATGCCCAAATTGGATAAGAAAGAGAAGAAAACCAAGAAGGGTAAAAAGGGCAGATTGGAACGGACTTATAGCATACAGACGGTACCAGACGAAGAACGCATACCTGAGTTTGAGAATATTGATGTTGTCGAGGGAGTATTAGAGGAGGCACTCTGTGAGATATTAAGCAATTTGCCAGAGGATATACTAAAGCGCCCTCCACTCTATAAGCAAGCAGAAAAGGTGCTATTAAAATCGGATAAGACTTACTTGGAAAAACTTAAATACGACTTACGTCATGGCAAAGATTATGACAATATCTATGCAGCATTTCGTACACAACCGGATGCACCGCCACAAGTTATTAGTTTGGAAGACGAATTGCTCATACCAAGCAATTTCGAAACATTACCTGATGGTGCATGGATCATATTTAGTAGTTATATGATGCCGACCATAGAGGATCAAACCGCCAAGTTAGGTGGTTTGCTCTCATGTCTAATAACTGCAGCGCTATCTTCGAAATACAAAATTTCCACTTGGAACACAGAGCTTGTTGATTTTGCAATAGATGCAACAAATAGTTTTGGCGAACAATTCGAAGATTATGAAAAAGTTTTGGAGATGATTGTATCTAGGAAAATACCTAAAGTAAAAATTGGCCAAACTATGTACGCTTACAAAGTCCAAAAAGTGATGAAGTCAACGCTGGTGCGGTCGTTGCGTCAAGTTTTGCTAGAGAGCCTCATCAGTTACAATCGTTTGCTGGTTATATGTCAACGTTTTTGTTGCCTCTTAATAAAACGCAACAATTTCCTTTATATGTTTATTGGCTTTCCATGCAATGCAGTTGGCATACGTAAATTCGGTACTGGTCCCGCTTGTATGCTGCGCTTTATCGAACTGGATTCACTCATACGACGCATTGAATTTGGCTGCAATCCACAGGGTGATCCAATAACGAACTATGTGGTTGTTGCTCTTAAGGTGAATGATATTACAAACGAACCACCGCAGCGATTCAAGAAGTGGCCAGATGAAGATCAAGAGGAAATGTATGCTACCGAGTTGCAGCGTGAACAGGAATTGCAGAAGCGAAAACTAGAGAAAATACGATTCTTGGACAGCGAACTGCGCAAAGAGAACGAACGTATAACGAAGTTCTTGACGATGAAACAGCGCAAGCTGCTGGAGAGGCAATTGGCGCGTGAAATGAAACGCCAAAAGAAGAGACCCGCAGGTAAGAAATATGAAGGGTGCAACATCTTATATGAGCTGAATAATTAGTGACATAGCGTGATATATTATTTTTCTGACAATCTTACATAGTTGTTCTAGAATTCGCAGAGGTTGTTGCGAAACAATAATCAGCGAGCTTTGATAACAAGCATTCGTTGAAAAGTGGCGTGCTCTTGATCGTCACATTAATTTTGACTTTGTCGATGGTATTCAATATATGTAGCTGTTTTCAACCTCAATAGCTACTTATTTACTTCTTTGAATCAATTGAATCGACTCTGATTCTCTAATGTATATTTTTTATCGAATTTATCCGACTTTTCGATACTGTGCGATACTTTTCGATACAAGTCAACATTTTTCGAATTCAATTGAATGTTATATCAACTTCGTCAATTTTGCTATTTCCTTCTGCTATTCAAAAATTTTATTCCTTTTCCCATCTCAGTAGACTTTTCGTTACTCAACAAAACTTTTCGATGCTTTTCAATACGTTTCAATATTTTTTCATTCTTTTCGACTTTTATCGACGCACCTATTCATAATTTTTCATTAGAAGCATTGACTCAATATGCCCGTTAACATTTCTCTTTTCACTAGGCAAATCCAAAATGGCCAAGGGATATTACCTCATTGAAGAAGATGAGGAATTCGCAGGAGGTGAAGATGAGGAATGGCTTGGTGAAGGTGAAGAAGAAGAGGAAGAAGTTGAACTTAAACATCATCCAGGCAAAAAAATGGCACGCATGATGCGGGATGAATTTAAACCACGGCCTATTCTCTATGGCTATCGTCTGCGTCAAAAGGATTGTCTCTTTAAGATACAAGGCACTAAGTATCTAACGGATCGTTCAGTGATATTTGTGGACGAAATTAAAACTTGCTTCTTTGCAAGTACACTGGCAATACTCTATGCAATATTACGTCCACTGAATCAATGGAGTTCACAGCGTATTGATCGGGTCATAGAAAATGCTGAATCAATTGGCAGTAAGGTGAAAAACTTTACGACAGCCTTTGAACGAATTATTAAGAATGTCACCGTTGACGATTACGAATTTGATATTTGGGCAAAAATCTATGATGTCCCTGGTGTATGGGGTTCAACATTAGATCGAAAAATTTCGAAGGCGACACAAACAAGACATTACATGTTGTTGCAGACGCCGAACGCTACTTTTGCTATTTACCGTGATGATTACTTCCACTTATTCGATCCATATCAGACTCTATACACGCTGCAAGAAGGAGAAGAGGAAGAGGAAGAAGAAGATGAAGTAGTGGGAGAGGATGAGGATGGAAAACCAATTAAGAAAAAGAAACCAAAATGCGGCAAAGGCGCTAAGCTTTATCCGGATCGCGATACTGCATCCTGGGTATTGTTTCCCAACGTTGAAGCCATGATCAAGTATATTAATGCACGTATTACTGATACGCAATGGCTTGAGAAGGAAATGTACACTATGCATGTTGTCGACATTATTTCGTACAAGAAAGCATCGCCCGAGTCGCGCATATTACAGTTACTTACTGATCTCTCTGTACCAATGGATACCAGACCGATCGCTGATGCAGATGAAGAGGCACAGATTTGTGCACACGCTGAAACGCTCAATTGGTTGGATCTCGATAACTGTCTGCCAGTTTGGAGTCGCATGAACCGACGCAACACCGCTGGACGTTATCGTAATTTGCCTATAACGAAACTCAAGAAATACGATATTGAAATTGATGGTCGTTTGTGGTCACTATGGGGTACATTGCATCCACAGGCGGTTGTCTTTAGTGCAGCATCTCGTGGCAAGCAATACTTGGCCTGTAATGTTATCGCCTGCTGTGCAGCTAGTGTTTATCACCTGATAGATTGGAGTAGTCAGCTCTTGGATAGCATTGTTGTTAGCGGTGATAAATATCATCGGGAAAGTATGGCCAACATTAAACGTAGTGATTATGAGTTCTCACTTGAGGACTTGAATATCGAGTGCACTCTGGAGAATATTAAATTCGTGGTGCATATTGAGCATGTAGCCTATGGCAAGCTGTATTGCTCTCCAACAAATGACAGAATGAATCTAGCGGAAGCGTTGATGTACTTTTTCAGTCGTTTTCAGTTTGGTGTCATTCAGTGCAATCGCCGTTCTTTGGCTATTGGACGTACCTTGGGCTTTGATGGTGGTTACTACATTTACGATTGCCAAAGCAGAGAGCATCCGTTATTCCCTAAGGGGCAGGGTGCTGCATACTTGTTGCGCACCAAACATTTGCAGGTTCTACTCTACTGCATTGTGGTGACCATGAATATACCCTACTACAATATGCAATTCACTATACATAAGGTACAGATGATACGCGAAGGTGAACCATTGGATGAGGAAGAAGAAGGAGAAGGTGAAGAGGAAGAGGATGATACGCGAAGATGAACCGTTAGTTGAGTAGAAGAAGGAAACAATAAATGAGCAATAAATTAAAGTTTGGTTAAAATTTTTAAATTTCAATTTAAATGATTTATTCGTGAATTTGATGAAACAATGACGAATCAGAAAAAGAAAACAAAACGAAATAAAAATGCAAAACCAAAACTGATGTTATGTATTATGTTATTGTCAGTTTCTTAAGAGACACATAAGTCTTAAAAAACTTCACATTTTACTTGATTCCAGCGATTCATGCAATGCATTATATATTAAGGGCTTGCCTTAAGTAGATTATGTGGAAACTTTTTACTGGTGCCTTCTAGAATAGTTTAAAAAAGGAAATGAATAAATTTCAAGAAAAATTTTTGCATACTTTCCCAGCGGCAACCCCGAAGAAAAGTTATACTCTTTGTAGGCAGTAATGCTCACAACTGTAAATTCTTTTTACAAAGCGATGTCCGCTTGTTAGGCAGTTTGCCTACATCTCTATATACAATGTGTAACAAACGAAAGGCACATTGTCTGAAAACATCGCTTACTAAGTGCTTGTATAGTTTAATGAGTCGCCCACATCCCCACATACAAATCATGCAGCTAACAGGCAAGACCCCTTACATTTCCATATACAAAGTTGGCAGATGACAGTCACTCTTTCTACATGCAAAGTATGCGAAATGGTAGGCAAACAAAAACTTATATTACAAAAGTTTTTCAACAAATTAAAAAATTGAAAAGGAATTTATATTTAATTTTAACGATAGTGAAAAAAAATTGTATTTATGTCGGTGGTTAGAACATTTGCTTGGGACGCAGAATGCGCGGTTTCAAATTTTTTATTGAATTTTCCTTACAATTTTTATTTATAAAATAATTTGAATAGCACAATTTGATTATTCTGAGTTTTGAACCTGCTTCGTTTCTCGAATAGTTGGAGTGTGACCCCGTTCCTTAGCAAGCTCGGCTACAGAATGTTGATGTTTAATTTGACAAAATTAAACAGTTAAAATAAAAAAAAGGGACTTCTGCAAATTTATATTGTATCCTAATCCCTTAAGAAACGTCACAAAAAACACCTTTTAAATATCAACGCAAGTGAAGACGATGATGAAATGAAGCAATAATTCAGTGACGCCGGATACAAAAAAAGTCCGATGACCTACTACTTAAAATTTTTCTTTTTCCCCTATTAGCAATAATCGCTAAATCGCTTCCTTAGGGGACGCACATAAATTACGTGAGGTGTTTTTTTGAAAATTCGGACCCCCCCCTCCCCTTGGTGAGATTTGGTGAGTTCTGGCGGGACTCCCCTCCTCCCTTTCGTGAGACTTTTGTTATAATTTTTAGATGTAATCTCCTATAATAATGTATACTCTCTGCTTTAAAAAGTCGACGTGAGATTTTCGTTGACACCCCCTCCCCCTTTGTGAGATTTGGTGAGATTTTGCTGGACCTCTTCCCCCCTATTTTGACTCACGCAATTTATGGACGGCCACTTATGATTAATGGAAACCATCGTTTCGACAATTGAAATATGACTCCACTGCGACTAAAAATGTTTGCTGTGTTAATTGTAGCAGTGCACAAAGAAAACATGATATATATTGTACAAAAATAATATTAACGTTTGTATATTACGCCAAACTTTTCATTAACAAGATATTAAAATGACTAACAAGGAGAACAACATACAGATTCAATACCTGAAACGGAAACGCCTTTGATTACCGCCATTTTTATAATGATAACCATCAGCGGCCAAAATGTGTGCGGGCTCCGGTTCCATTATGGCTTGTGTCATTTGTGGTTGCTCCACGGCAGCCATTGCCATACGGATGGCCTCCAACATTTCCATATGATCTTGCTCTTGTCCTTGCTCTGGTTCTTGCTGTTGCTGACGCATTATCACTTCCTGATACTGTTGGTAATTTGGTTGTTGCTCCTTCACTTGTACGGGCACACTTGGTGGCGAATAATATTCCACTGCAGGCATGCGTGGCTGCATTTGTGGCACTGCTTCCTTTTGTAATGGTGCCAAATATTCAGCTTTTAGCGTAGCTGGCATTAAATCTTTCAGTTGTAGCTGTTGCGGCTGTGGTGGCAAATATTTTACTTCTGGCATTTGCATCATCATCATCGGTTGCTGTTGTTGCTGCTCCATTTCATTGCCATTGTTGTAACTATTTAAGGTAGGTTGGTTTGGACTCACATATTCGATTTGTGCGGGCAATTCCTGTAACTGTTGCTTTTCAATGACGGTTGTGGTGGTGTGGTGCATATGCTGATCGTTGCGATCCTGTGTGCTTGGTGGCAGATAGTGTTTGGATAGATGTGAAACATCGGCTGCAGCAAAGCCAAATAGCGCTAGTAATGTTATACTCAAAATTTTCTGAAAATATGAAGAGATTTGTTTAAAATAACACTGAACTGTAAGTTACTTTAAAAAGATCTTACCATCTTTTATTTGCTGCTTGGTTTTTTTCTTAATCGAACTACGTTTCTGCGTGATGTCTAGCAATCTAATGTTGGCTTTTACCAAATAAACGCTCTATTTATATAGCCAGCATCGAAGTAACAGTTTGGTTGGGTTCAAATATTAAGCGATTTTTTTTTTCTTTCTAAGACTTATGGCTAAGAAGACCTTCGACTTGAAGTAACTAAATATTTACATTGCTAAATTTAAGTATCATTTTTTGTTTTGAAGTCTTGGCAAAGTGAGAAAAGTAATCTTATTGCTAATATTGATAGTAATATTTTATTATGTTTATGTTTCACGCACAATATTAATACGCGAAGCTTCAGTTACAAAGAAAAAACTGAGATTTTTATATCGAGTGGAGGTCTTTGCCACCGGAGTCGTTGATTTGCATTATGGCCTGGGATATTGTAAGCTTTCATGATGAATGATTGTTAGACAACATCAATGTGGTGATTCCCACAAAAGTTGCAATATTTGGCTATGCATCTTTGTAAAGTTCGTGCTTTTTAAAGTAAATGCAAAGTTGTAATTCTGCACAAGTTTACATATTTACCTACCCTACTATAGACGTTGCTCAGGTGGTTTTCTGCGGATATATATAAAAATCACTGATTCTGGGCATTACTTTTGGGTGTAGGTAAAATTGCCTAAAGTATTTTTGCTTAAAAAAGAAAATTATAATAATTTCCGACAAAAAAGTTTGTGTATGATATATAAAGAATTTTTGAACAAAGTCAACTTAGAAGTTTTTTTTTCGATTTTATCTTTCATTAGTTTCGGCCCATTTTTATACTAGCGATTTCTTTTATTAATGTGCAGACAAAATCACAAATAAGAATAATTTCCCAAAAAGTTTGAACGTAAATCGGAAAAGTCTTTGAAATTATATACTATATTATCATATGGTAATCGAAAATTAATAAAAAAATAGCACAAATATTAAAGAAATTAACCGATAATGCCTCGAGGATATTATTTCTCATCAAAAGCTTAGACTTCGCACAATGAATCCAGTACTAAGCTGTGGGTCCCCCTAGTATTGAGTATCGCTATTGTGTGGTGTTCTTTAAGGAATGTTGAGTTAAAACCTTAAATAAAAAAAAAGTATAAAAATAAATTATTTTATGATATGTACCACAAGTCTAAAAATGTTTTTAAGTAATGATCAAGATGATAAAATAATTGTCTTTGTAAATATAGCAAGGATTTTCGTTACCTTTGATCAAATTATAAACAAAATATCCTTAAGGCATTAGCAGTATTTAAAAGTTTTCATTGAAGTCTGCGTTTATCTATTTAAATAGCACCCTAAATATGATGTTTTTTTATTTTTAGCTAAAACAAAACGTAAGAGCCAACGTGACTAAAATCCGCCCACTTATTTGTTTATTTCATCAAATGATTGAGTTTGGTTATACTTACATACTTTTATTATATTGTACGCTTCGAAGAGATAGAAAATAAATAGTTTTACTTTGAACTTTTCGTAGGAATAGAAATTTTCAAATTTTACTGTGATTATGCTGCCCTCAGAAGCGAAAAAAGCGTGCCTCAAAAAAATTCATAGTCGGAATTCTTATGAAATCAGATGTCTAATGAACTACTCCAAATGCCGATATCTTAGTTCAAACATATTAAAAATCTCTTGAGAGAATTTTCTCTATCACAGTTTTGCAGGTATGTATTTCAACAAATTGACATAAATAAAACATCAATTATTTCGAAACGAATTTTTGGGAGACACGCTCTTTTTGCTTCTGAGCGCAGTATAGCTAACATAAACTACATTAGGTAGGCTTAGATTGTATGGGCAGTAGTATCAAAAAATGGTTTTAAATACTTTTCGCATCACAGGCTAGCACCGGGGGTGTCCTCAAGGTGGAGCTCCGTTTTCTTCCTATGGAATATGTGTGGTAGTTGATGAATTAGTCTGGTGACTATATATCAGAAAACTGATATATTTTTGTGAAAACTGTTATTTTAATCTAAAGTATAAGCTCTGCGGTTAGTAATGTAATACAATATCTGTGCAAATCTCCTCCTCGGCTATGCCAACAAATGATATTGATAAAATTTTTCATGTTTCGCATAATATGGGCTGTAATTCCTGAATAAAAGCTCTTTTAGTACTAGAATTGTTGGTGGAGCATTGACATATACTCCAAAGAAAAAATTCTAATGATATTGCATCGAACGATCTTGGTGGACAATTGAAGTCTCCATTTCGAGAAATCAATTTATCTCACAAAGAGTGTGACATGTAGCGCCAAGTCGTTCACGTCTATAGCATGAATTCTAAGCCAAAAAAAAACTCTCTCAATATTGTTCGGTAACGGCTTAATTTCTGTGAGCGTCTCAAAATGAGCACATCTGGGTTTTCAGTCACACTCACAGCTACGGCTGCGATATTTTCAGCTGACCTTTATGTCTTCATCTCTCTAAAAACTTAAACATCGTGAGTAATGTTCGGAGAATAGTTTGTACTTAGAAGCTATGATAGCATGTCCTACTACAGCTATGAATATTTTTCGGATCAGTCTCAACTTCACACCGAATTGAAGTATAAAACAAAAAGAGCTTCCATCAAAATCAGCATTGAGGGTGTTGGAAATATAAATTGCATGCAATGGAAGGACTTTCAATCACTTACAAATTAAATTCCCTCCTACTGTGCTCCCAAAAGACAACAAAGTACAATAACTTCACAACTTTCTCAAAAATCTTGTAGTACAATTAAATAATGAAATACAATGCAACAGCAAAGAGAAAACTATCAATCTCAATTGTAACAGGCGCCAAGGTCTAGAGTCCCAACATCAAATGCTACGGATCCCTAGCAATGTACTTGATCATCTTCCAGGCATAAATATATGATATAAAAATAGCACGTTACTATTGTTTCTGCTAATTAAACTGCCTTGAGAGCGTTACCTGCTATTGCAATTCGTAACGAAGTGGCTGATAAGTGTGAGGACATCACAACCGCCAAAAGGTTTAGCTAGTCTGTTTTGGTATTAGACCAAATAAGATCCATGGTTAAATACTAAAACAAGAATAGAACGCCTGTAGGCAGCTTGTAGGCAACTAAAGCACTATAAGATTCAGGGCGTGGGTCGAATCCATACCTTAACTTCAGAATAATTGTGGGCATATATGAGTACATTGAGAGGTTGCTGAAAATTGAACTATACCTTCGACAAAATAGGTGTAGTTGAGGACAATAGCTGCAAATAATAACGAGTAGTCACCCGAAGATATGCTTGGTAACTGGGATGTCATTGCATGTCTTAGATGAGGCTTCTGGCAAAACCCCACTTCCAAGTAACAGTAATGTATGTTAAGCGAGTTATACAATTTCTGAATAGTGCTGTAATACTCTGCGACTTATAACTGAGACTTACTCAGTTAATAAGGAGAGATGTATGATGCAAAACGCAACTCTAAATAGCTGAAATACTCTGAAATCTTTAACTGTGAATACTTCAGTCTTTCAGATGCGAACAGTTAATTTTGATAAAATCCAAATTTAAAGTTCCTTACCATTGCTAGAATACTCCGCAATCTATAAATGAGAATAGCTCAATTATTTAGAAGGGGTTTTATAAACATAATAATTACCTGCCACGCCCTATTAAATGTGTTACCAAAAGCAGCTCAAAATGAATGAATATAACCTGTGTGTAGGGCATTCAAATCGATAGCGTTAACTTCAAGTGCCCGAGAGATGTTGACATTAACACATCATAAAATAAAACACTTGTTTACACATTTTAAATTGATTACACTTGATGTTCGACGCCGTTTTTTCCGCTATACTATAGACGCATACATATACATCATGTTGTGTATAGCGCTCTTGGCAACACTGTTAGTATATTGCTGCGCTCATTAATTCAATTTGCAACGGGTCGGTCTACTCGCAATCTTCTTCGCATTGCAATTATTTGATTTTTTTTTTTATTAAATTTTTCATTAATTTCGCTAACTCATTTATGGTGTATGGTGTATTTACAATAGTTAGCACTTCAATAGAAAAACAATTATGGGTTTAAATTTAACAATAACGATATCATAACAACAAAAAGAAGTAACAACACTTGACCGATATGATCGCTTTTTGATTTGATGTTTCGCTTATTTACGGTATCTCTTTATTTTCAATATTTCTTTTCTTCTTTTTTGTTGACTTTTGGCTGCAATTTTTGTTTTGTTTTCTTTAGATTTCAATTACTTTTTATGCGGTTTTCTGGTATTTTTAAGTGCTTCTCATTTGTCATTTAAAGCGTTGTTTCGGATGAAAAAAGGGCTTAAGTTTGGCATCGGTTTGGTTAATGACAAGGTTGACTTTGAATTTTGCCAAAGTTGCGTAGAGTACTGAGCGGTTACTGTTATTCAAGGTTGCCTTTTTGGCTGCTTGACTTTTTGAGAGTTGCTATATATATGGTGCATACTGTATTTTTTATTTCTATTGATGCTGGCAGATAAGTGAGATAGGACTTTATTTAATTTATTTTATTTGCTCTTAATTTTCCATTTAGAATTCCGTTTTAGAGCTCAAAAAATCATGAGATTACTCTTGTTGGCCAGAATTTAATGGCGATTTTGAAGTTACAAGTGGACTGAAACATCCCAAAAAAATGTTATTGTTTTATTTTTAAAAAATATCGACTCATGATCATCTCAACACAATGCTGTGGTCTGCCGCTCAGTTAGCGGAACAGGGGCGCACAGCGGGACCATATTGGGCTTCCTTGAACAAAATGCATTTCAGCACAAAATGAACTAAAATCAACTGAAATTTTATAGTCTAAATGTTTTTAGCTCGCTGAGCATAAGTCTGATGGAAGTTTTTTTTTGAATTTTGAATACTATCCAGACCAGAATTAACTGATCGAGAGACATAGAATAAGTTGATCAAAGCAAGCAAGTTCGATTAAGTCGGAATATATTAAAAACAGAAGAGTTCGAACAGTATCGAATAAGTTGACAGGAGTCCAAAAGTCTAGTAAAACAAAAAAATTAAAAACATGTAATTAAATCGAAAATGGTACATTCTAGTAGCAAAAACGTTTTAAAAGCTTCTTTTAAAGGCATTTTAAAGACATGTAGAAATCATATATACATAAGTTCTCTGAAGAGGTTTACAAGAGCATTTTGCGTGTGAAGTATAAAAACATATTCCCTCATTGCTATTTTTGAATAGATTCGGTATAGTATCATTCTGATGTGCCTTGCAAAGAATTCAAATTGAGTTGGGTTAAAAAATGTCATACTTAGAAACTTACGAGTCTTGATTTAGCTAGTCTCTTGTGTGTCTTTATACAGTAGACACAAAAGTCACTTGAAGGACTTTCCGTTTCATGTTTTTATAAGCATTTTATTATGTTTGGCTCTAGAGCGCCTTATGAAATATTTTTTGAGTGCAATAGCGCTTTCCATGAACAAATTTTGAAGTTTTAGTATTCCAAAATTAATCTCCTTAGTAGATATTATGTTACAAAATGAATAATCAGGCTTTTTCTGATATCGTTTTGGATTTGCTCCGAAATCGGAATTGAAATTTCAAGTATTTCAGGATCATACAAAAAGAAAAGGTTGTCAATAATCGGAAGTTCGAAAAAATTTCCGACCATTAAATTTATATGTGCTATTGACATTCAACTTCGGAGTTCAATTTTACTTCCGAACTAAATCGCAATCAGAACAGGCCTGAATGTGTTAAAATTGAATCATTACATTGTCAAACTAACAGCGCTCTTTAAGGATAAACTTTTGAAACTTTAAGCCTTTTAAGCTCCCCACTGGCCAGCTTAAGGATACCACAAGAAATTACATTTCATCACTACTGAATCGAGTCTTTAGTCTGAAAAATTCTTTAATCGCATTCCGTGATGTTACAAATCTGTTTGGATCAGATCCCATCGGCTTGGATGGAAAAAACACCTGACAATATTAATTATAGTTAGATATTAAGCGGGTTAGTCAATGATAATAAGCAGCTTTAATTAAAAGCTATTCGAAGTGCACAAAGTTAGTTTTTGATTTCAAATTTCCAAAGTAAAACTCAACGAAAGCATGAAATATGAACTGAATCAATTATTTCGGACAGCTACTGAACTTTCAATTTTATTGAGCTTAAAATGGCTTAGCTCACGCTTATTGTGATTATTTTTGGGAAAAACTAAAATCGTAACCTTTGGTTTCTAAAATGTCCATTAACCTCGCCACTCTATCAGAAAATTTCGGTAAGGCGCATTTTTTCGGAGCAAAAACATCAATTTTCCAAGAATTTTAACTCAAACATTCGTAAATCAACAAACTCTCAAAAAGGAAAATTTTATCACACATCCTAACTACTTGTTCCAATAACAGAAACCTTTGAAAATCACTTTCCTTCCTAGATTTCTAGCCAAAAGCAGTGTATCAACTCATTGAAAAGGCATACGCAGATTTGTCAAAGAATATCAAAATAATCACGTCACATTTTCAATTTATATCAAAATTTCTATTCAATAAAATTATTTTTTTAAAATTTGGCACACAAAATTTTACACGTTATAAAAATTTAGCCGCCTGTTAGAATTTTATATATTTTTGTAATTTATATAGCCGAAAGTAAAGCAAGGACGCGTCCCCAGTCCGTTTTTGCCTACGTTCGGAAAGAAATCGCAAAATTATGAATTGTGCAACTTGCAAAGTGAACAAGATCGGTCCGAATACAGCGCCATATGGCGGTTACATGTGCGGCAATGAGCACCTACAGTGCGACCAGTGCAATAACCAAAGCGATGGTCAATGCGGCATCTGCAATGGTGGCACCAGCTTTGTGCAGATGAACTTTAACATGCCGGCTGGCATGACGCCAACGACTGTCGAATCGCTGCCAACGGCATCGTCGACACACACGGTGGCATCATCAACTGACAACAATCAAATGATGAAAGCGAATAGCTCCTATATGTTTCCGAAATCACTATTTGCCGATATTGACACACAGTCGAGTATATCACAGGAAGTGTTGAGTATGCAGGACTCGCACGATCAGCTGACTGATAATGGCGATGATACGGATCGACGTGAGTATGACTTGAGTCAGAAGCCACCGATGGCGAATGCGAGTTTCACAAAAATGCAACAGCCAACACCATTGCTGCTGAGTCGATCACAAATGGAGACGCTGTATTTTGTTAAAAACCAGAACTCTGCGTCGAATTTCAATATTTGTCAAAGCAATTTCGAGCAGGAAAATCCTACAAAAATTATACCGCATGAAAAGTCAGAGAACGCTATGCCGCATCATGAAAGTGGAAGGAATATGAAGGAGGTAAGTCATACGAAAAGATTTTGGTTGACAAATAGCAATTCATTTCATAATTTTCTTATTCAAACCATAGCTCCAGTATTCTGAGGATCCAAATGCTATACACACATCCGAAATACGTTTTATAGAATCAACTGAGAGCCTTCAGAACTACTTTTCTGGAGGAACTATGCCAAACCTTAAGCCAAATACCGCAGACACAAAGCAGGAAACAGCAACTACGACAACGGAGAATCCAAATCAAAATTCCCCGAACCAAGCCGAAGGTCTTTCTGTGAATCTACTACGTGATTTCGAGGGCAAGAACTCTGCAAATCCTCAAGAAATGGTTGAAAACTACTTACGCTCTTACGGGCCACTTACGGTTTGTCATTTTCCCGCCTACTCATTTAATCACAACTGCTTTCATGCAACGGCACCTTCAGCTGAAGGATGGAAGCAGCAAGCCCCCGGAAGTCGTCCTTACAACAATGTGCGTTCCATTAGTGTCTCTACTGAATCGGAGCCCGCTCTAGGCAGCTTTGTACCAAAACAACAAGTCGACACCGCAGGAAAATACCCACATCCGGACTTCTTCGTAATGCAAGCGACAGGTTTACCCGAACCTGCACCAGGCATAATACTACAGAATACCGACAAAGAGTGTCCAAGTTTAGATATACGCATGCAGAAGGTATTAGAGACTTTTCATGAAGATCCACATCAACCGAAAGTCAGTGAAAAGCCTTTGATGGAGCCATCAAAGAATTACATAAAAATTCCCACGCCCGAACCGCTGTCATTGGAGCCACCAGGCGTGAAACCTGTCGAGCAACAGTCTAGCGTTTGTGAGCTACCGGGTAAAGAAAGTGACAGTCAGGATATTATCAATCTATTGTCTCAATCACATCGCGCCTATTACAATCCGCCTGACGAACCGGCTCCTGGAGTACATCAACGATATCAACCCGAAGAGCCTCCACCACAATTTCAACTCATCAGCTGCTCCAAATTGATCTCCAACGAGCTGCTGCTGGCAAAGACGCGCTTTATCAATATGAAACCTGTCCAAGCTTGTCAGCTCAACATAGAACGTTCGCCCATAAAATGTCCCGAGTCGACATGTCAACGCATGATCTTCGTATCGGACTTCAATAAGCACCTAGTGGTCGATCACAACAAGCTACCAATGGAGCGCATTGCACCGCAACAATGCAAAAATTTCTTTTTGGATCCAAGACTATCGCATTCAGGCGTATGCAAATGCCATTTACTATATCTGATACGAGATAAAATTACGGACTTGGGTAGCAGTAAGTTCAAAGACTTTTTGCCTTTGCTCGTTATGAGCAGCCGGGTAAAGTTGGGTGATCTGGTTGGTGGCTTAAGTCAGGACAATGCCGGGCTCTACGACGATGATTTTGATTTCTTAATGATCTGGTTGACGGGCATAGTGCCTGATGAGTTCCCAGTATCTACCAGTCTGACGGTATGGCCACGTTCAGGTTTAGTACCCAAGTGCCATTTAGTGCATTCGGGTGAGGTTTATTCCATACGTAAATCTCAAAGTGCAGCTGATGTCTGGCGAAGTGGTCAGATGATGCTGTTGTCGTCAAATGAGGTGAATTTGTTGACCAACGATGGTAAAGATATGATAGAATTGCAAATTGTAGTGCACTGATGGAGGATAGTCATAGTGTGTTGTGTAGAGGTTGAAGATATGTATATTGGTAATGGAGCATAAATATGGGAGCATTTAAAAAGTCTTTAGCCAAATAACATAAAGAAAATACAAGAGAAAATTTAATAAAAAAAAGTTTATGAAAGAATGAAAGATTGAATATTACTGGATGAGATCATTTCTAAAATGGTATACTTCTTTAAGGAAATGTTGTTTATCGGTTAAACAAAATGTAAGAAAAATTTTCAATATGGAAACTATCCCGTAAATGACTGAGTGTATTTAATACTTATGATTTATCCATGACCTTATGTTAAAAATCGAATAAATTAAATAAAAATTAGGCGAGACCTTAAATTTGATAACTGGTATACATAATTCATATGCTGAACTTGTATATATTGCATATTGTATTAAATTTGTTTTTTTTTCCATAATTGTTTTCGGTGATGCCACACCATTTCAAATAATCATTATAATGTAGTCACTGTTACTACAAATCTTGCAAAACTTTCTTGTGATATTGAATTTTAGAAACTTCGTCAGATAGTCCCTAACATATGTTAAAAATTTCGAGGTAGGTTTAGATTTGTGTGGTTGGTAAGTGTATCCGTTAAGCCGAATAAAAATGAACGGAGCAAAAAAAAGTCAACCTGACGGAATCTGAAAAGTTCGAGGGACTCTTGAAAACGATTTCTGCACTTTCCAGCAGTTTTGATTCTCTTAAAGGCCCTTTTTATTAAATAAAACTTTTTATCTCTTCATTTTCCCTGTTTGTGTGATCTAAGTAACTTGCCGGTTCCCACTGGTGGAAACTTAAAGTCGCAAACAAATTTCAAATGACTTAATGCATTAGCAAGTACCTTCAATTCTTTCTAACATATTCCCGATTTCCGTATTTCCTGCTCAAGTGAACGTTTTCACGAAGATCTATTGCAGCCGCGTTTGCTGCTACCCTGAGGGTTTACTCCAAACTAATAGGTAAACTAAGATATTAAAACTAAAATACAAAGAAAGTCAATTTAATAGGGTGATTTAATTAGAGGTACTTTTTTCAATAGGGATTTTATGACAGAGTTATTTTCATCATGAATAGACTTGCGACAGAACAACGCATGAAAGTTGTGGAAATTAGCCGCAGTTACGGCCAACACTTAAAAGAAAATTTCGAATATATGAATAGTTACTCTGTATGACAACAAAGATTACCCCATAAATTGATTTTTTTATTTATTTTTTACTTTTGAAAAAATTACCTCTAAATGAATCACCTTATACATATTTGGTTGATATTTTTACACACATAACGATTTCGATATGTGGCTCTCATATACAAAATATGAGATGATTATTAGGAAACAGTTTAAGTACCAGAAAGCATCTCAAATGTAGTACATATTGTTTTTTAGGTTTTCGGCCTTTTTGACAAGAAAATCTTATTTTCCGATTACTTGAATCTTCTCTTAAGTTCAACTTAAGTGCAGCTTTGTAGGCGATCCTCTGGGAAGTAAGTAAGTAAAATTTATGCCTCGAAATCGTAATTGATCGTTTTTTGTTTTTTGAAAATTGGAAAACTATCTTAATCAAAATACTAAGCAGATTGGACAGCTGAATACCAATAACAATGATTTAAATATTTTCAATTCATGTCATACTAAAAAATTAAATATTTAGGATATAAAAGTCCCGCATATCAAACTAATAACTTTTTTATGTACCATAACAGTTGCTATAGAAAAGTGCTACCTCTATCTTCTACCCCAATGATATTTCGTTTTAAATGTCTTTTTCAAGTGCTTTGTTTTCACTAAAAGATCATTGGTCATTTGATCAAATCTAAAGTTCGAAAGAGCTACCATACCATGCTCTTGCTATTCGTATCATAATAAATTCAAAAATAATTTGTGGTCACTAATAAAATTCATATCATTTGAAATTTATTTTAAGGCCCTAAATCGTGCACTGTAATAATGAAAAATTCAGAAATTTTAATTATGTGAAACTGTATATCATTTGAAAGGTTTTCTCTCTAATACGCATAAAAGCATGCAACAGTTTTTTTTTTTTTTTTAGTTTTTTATGCCATACTACGGCTGTTTATTTATTTAAGTGCGCTGTGATACAATTCAAAACTCTTTTTATTTATTGAAAATGCCGAGGTGTAACACCATCACAAATTTGGCACGTATATTTTCAAAACTTAAAAGGAAATAATGCAAAAAACTCTATTGTGAGGCAGATTCTTACAAAGGACCCACCTATTGAAAAAGAATATGTTATTCAAAAATTTCAATAAACAAAAATATAGCAGTGATACAAACCAATTCCCATTCGAAGTACGGACTTAATATGACAGCGAGCACAATAAGAAAACACAAATATGTCGGTATTGTTAGAATATGCATCTGATCATGCGCCTCTTCAGACTGTTTGAAAAAAATAATAATATAAGTACATAAATATACAGATGGAAGAACTTTTACTTGGATTGCTGTACTACCCTCAGAAGCGAAAAGGGCGTGTCGAAAAAAATGCGTTTCAAGATAATTGATGTTTTGTTAATGTCAATTTGTTGAAACACCTGTCAAGTTGGAAGATTTTTTATATGTTTGAACTGAAGTACCGGAATTTGGAGTACTCAGTTCATTAGACACGTAATTTCTTAAGTTATCCGATGTCATAAAAATCACGAATGTGATTTTTTTTTGAGATACGCCCTCTTCGTTTCTGAAGACAGCGTAGATCTAAAAAGGCACGTCTACATATTACCATTAAAACTGATTTTTATAGACACATACAAGGTAGCTAAATAAATATTTTCATTTTTGTTGTATTGCTTAGGACTCTATAACACTTTCAGTATTGGTTCAATACATTTTATTCAAAAATATGTGCAAAAACAATATTGCAGTAACTCAGTCGTTTTCTTTAAAGTTAACAGTTCTGACCTTGAACTTAAAATTATCAAACAAAAAACAAATCCACTAAATTTTTTTAAACAAAAGCTATAGTTCTTTTAATATTGAGATAAATAGAAATCGAAAGAAAAATTTGTTGCAACACTGGGAAAACAATTTCTTTGAATATAACAAATTATATTTCATATAGAGCAAATTAAATATTTGATTGAATTAAACATAAAATACTTAAACCAATATATATCAACATTTGATACAAATACAGTATGTTTGATTTAAATAGATATATGATTGCTCTATATGAAATATACATTTGTTATATTCAAACAAATCGTTTTCTTAGTGTGGAGAAAATATTGAATTTCTTGGACATTGATACGAAAAATACGTACATAACTTTGAGTGCATTTAACTAAAAAGTCTACCGTGGTGAACATAATTACCGTTGGAGAAAATTGATCAGCTTAAAAATACCTTTCAGAAAATATATATATATTATCTTAACCATATTTTTTTAAAAATTTTTCTATTGATATCTTTTATTTCACATAACTTCAGTTATCATCATCATAATCGCATTATATTAGGGTTGCTCACAGCATTTACCGTTTAAATGTGTAATGCAATAATTTACCATTTTACACGATGTTTCGTTATTGTTTCCCATAAGAAACAGAATTACACTAATTGGCAGCATGTTTTTAAGTGCTGAAATTTAGTAATATTGTGTCCAATGCGCTTTGTAGTACAGAAAATTATGCAAACATTGATAAACTAAGACTTGTAACCTTTTTCTAATATCAAATGAAAAAAATAACCAAGAAAACGTCAGCAAAGTTTTGACAATAGAAGGTCTTTCATGAGAGGACTCAGAATAACAATAAATAATGAAAATAATGGCAAGCATACTATGAAACTGTGAATAGGCTTATTATTACAAAATTTTCTAACAACGATAACGAAGCAATTAAAACATATTACTGGATGGAGTAAAATATTGGTTTTTTCCAGATGATTACTTGGATTGCGCAGGCCTGTGATGGCTGTCCTCTTCGAAAAGCAGGTAATCGGGTCTGTTCTGATTCTGTTCTGGATTTGCTTCTATTGAAATTCGAAGTTTATATCATATTATGGGAACTATAACAGCTCCAGATTGAAGTTCGAAAAGGATACCATATCATATTCTAACTATTAGATTTAGAAGAGCTATTGACAATGCCATCACAATTGCTGAAATATCGTCTATCCATACATTTTTGAAGTTATTGTATCAGTACTGAAATTTTCTAGCTCATGCGAGAAAACCAATAGATATATGTATCTTTCAAAACTTTTCGAGCAACATTCAAAAATCGTTTTCTGAGCTGATGTGGACACATTTCGTATTTGGTCAAATGTAACCAAGAAACGAATAGAATTATAAAAACCAAAAGTCTGATATATGCATATACGCACATATGTGTGTCGAATATATACACCTATGAGGGTGGAGTGAAAATTATATTTTTTCATGGGATGACCTGGTCACGTTCAAATCTGATAAGCAACTATCGGGTAAAATTTTTTTCGAGCTTGAACTTAACATTACCGAGGTTGGCCATATGCTGAAAACAACATCAATTTCTTGTCTCTATCTTCCACAGATTTTTTCAGTAAATCATTATTTGGTCGAAATTTTTTGTTTTTTGTGTGCAATCCAAAAAAAACCTCTGTGTATCAGATTTTTCCGCATATGATCAAATAAAATTTTTTCCCCCCACATGCGAATCTTAAGAAAATTAAAAAAGTCGAAAAATATTGTACCTACTTACTACTGACGCAAATTTTGGTTTCTTATTTCGGGAGAAATGGATGATTGGTTCGGGTCCAAGATGGTAACCACAAATTGTTTCTTTTCCACTCCACCTTAATGTGTATATGAATTAAAAAAGTATGAGTGCATTCAATACTTACTGCTTTGCTTGGCAGAAATCCAACATGAGACTCGAAAAGAAAGTACACTCCCGTCAAATAGGTGCCCACATAACAAAGGAATAGCCATATGCCGATAATATCATGGAATGGTGCAAAGTACAGACGCATCTTTTTGTTTTCGTACTGGTAAACAAAAATTATGAATGCAACAATGAACTGTAAGAGAGGAAAAAAAATTAAATAAACCATTTCATTATAAAGAGCAGAAAGTGCAACAAATTGATATCAAATGATCAAAAAATTACCCATACCGATATATGCAAAATTTGCAAATTTCAAACAAGATGAATTGATAGGTGTGTTGATATATATCAAAAATGGCTAAGTACATTTCTGGAAATTTGTTGTATTGTGCAGAGATCAGTACATAGTTAAGCATTCACATATGTTAAAGGCACACCCATTATTCAATTTATTCATTAGAAAATCCACTTTCAATTTTAGGTTATTTTTCAAAAGTGACTAAGTACAGTTATTTGACACATAAACTGTCAAAACTAAAGGAAACTGATAGATGATGAATTTTTCAAATGCACTGTAGTCCACAGATTTGTGCTGTAAGATTATGTCCAAATAGTAAATATGAAACATGTCCAAGTCCATTAAAAAATGGTTTAATTTAAACTAAAGACATTTTTTACTTATTTAAATATCAAAAGAATGGACTTAAATCTGGAAGCATTATTTTCTCTAAAAATAGTTTTGCATATTAATCGACATATAAATTCCTTAGTATAGTGGATTTCATTGCTCTGAAAAAAAAAAAAAATATCGGCGTTTTTTCCCATAATTTGAATGGAAAGTTTAACTTGTAAGTCAAAAAAATGCTCAGCAAATACCTAGAGGTGTTCCAGGCTATTTTGCAATAAACTATAACATACCTGTAAAACAAAGCACGCCAAAAACAAATATCCAACAGTGATGTGCGCAAAACTTGTCAAATGTATTACGCGTCCCTTGGTAGTTGATGAATTCATGAAAGCATTTTCAGCAGCCAAATAGTTTGCCTTATAGTCGCCGGACGTTAAGTAACCTGCTGTAAATAACGCCGCTGCAATTGTATGAAACACTAAATGGAAATATTTGACCATGCGAGTTTTCATTCCACGAAAAACACGAAAAATGAAAAGGCCAAAACCCATGCTAATAATACCGCCCAACATAAGAGGACCGTGTAAATTTTTGACTTTCACATATCCAATACGGTACAAAGTGTCCTCGAAACCCAAATGCATTACAACGACGACGGCACTCGCCACAATATAAAGGAACAGAATAACTACAATCGCTATTTTACTTGCAAGCGCCATATTATTTTGATGTGAAGGTGATCCGGTGTATTCCAAATAATATGGACTATGTCGGTATGAAATTATAATATAAAATTGTTGTCTTGTACTGACAGATTGAATAGAATTTTATGAGTAATGATTTTTTTTTTGTTTATTTAATAGCTGTCTAAAGAAAGTCTTAACCATTTGTGAACAAATCAGAAATAACTTAATACAGTAATTTTGTATTATTTTTTTTTTTAAATATAATGTAATTTAATCAATTTTTTTTTGGTTTTACTACCTGAAAAGTTGGATTTTGTGAAGGAACTAAATTTTCAAGAAAGTCGAAATTCGAACAATTTGTAAAAACATATTTATGAAAAATTAATCCTTTAATATTTTAATGCTATTAGCATGAAAAAGAAACGAAAATTTTATTTATAAATAGACCGACATAGTCAACATAAGTTATAACGTGTAGTTTAGGAAACAATGTATTGTTACAACTTTCTGAACACTTCCTACATTTCAAACGCTTACTACATGCCAAACATTTGCAATGCACTTGGAATCGTAAATTTGCATGGACTGCAGGAAACCTGAAAAAACGGCTGTTGACAGACTGTTGACTTCCATTTGACCAATTGACAGGGCCGCAAGTTTTGAGACTTGAAATGTTGAAAGATCGTACATTGTTATTTTTTTTATTTGAAGCGTTATATAACATGAGAGTGGATAATTTTACATCTTTTAGCGAATAACCAGCGATATGCTGATGTTTGATATTTTACATGGATTATCAACGGATGAACGCATGTAAAAATAATGTCGATCTTATGTGTGTTAAGCTTTGAGGTCTACGAGCATATTTTTGATATACCAACAAGTTGTACACCACTCATTTGGAGTGAATTGTTTTCAAAAAAACGATTTACAGAGCTTTGACGTTGTATATGATATAAACCATTCGCTTGATATTCGTATTGAAAATATCAATTTGTAATTTGGCACCTCATTCGAGGAGAAACGTTATGATGAAATATTACCATAAAAACAAAATGACAGTGACCTTTTTAGCCAGAGAATGGATGGGTTGCACCATTGTATTCTATTATCCGCCAAATTTCCTCTCACGGGTTGGTTTGGCTCTTTTTTATTTGTTCACTTATCATCATGGTCAAAAATTGGTAAAGTGATGACTTTTGACCCCTTTACGAGTTACTTTCTGTTTCAGTTTTCAGTCGGAACTTGTGCTCTTTCTTTTGCTATCAAAGATGAATAAATGGCTCCCATGAGTAGTGTAAGTGTAGCTCCTTTAAGTCGACATATCATTTCAAAGGAATAAATCAGAAATTTTAAATTTGTAACAATGAAGTGAAAAATTATGTATTTTACGGAATATATCAAAGTTTTTTCTAAAAATAACTGGTAAGAAACTCACGGTATTTTTTTTATAGATGATGTGATTTGTGAAAAGTGACCATAGGAAAACAAAATTTCCAAATTGATTATATTTTGAGGAATTGCTGAATTTTGTTGCTTGGGTCTAGTTAGAACACACGAAAGTGTTTAATAAAATCTTGAGCCATTTTGCGTGCAATGGGGGTCTTAGCCTCTTTGGGCTACCCCTTAGCTCCGCTACTGAACATAACTATATGTATTTCCATACCTTCGAGCTTTTGAAGTATTCTTTAAACTATTTGTAAGTCCTGCCGCGGAAATACGAACAATTACATTAGGGAAAACGTGTTCTCAAAGAAATTTTCATGAGAATAACTATATAGAATTGATCGAATATTTTTGACAAAAACTGTTTCCGTCAGTTGGGAATGTAAGCGCAGTGACTTTGGCTTAAGTCACACTGCAGCAATAGAGAAGTTTAGTATTAAAACATAAAATTTCTGCATACTTAAGACATATCCGGTTAAGTTTCTCCTTAGAAGACAGTCTCTGTATAAAAGAAAAGAAAAAATAAAAAAAAAATTAGTTCACTCATCACATTCTTGTCAATCATCTGTCATTCTAAAACTTCAGTTTTCTACATTATATTTAATAGACATTAAGTTTTTATATATTTCACCAGCACATATTATCCACACATAACATACGGATCAACTTCACGACAATACATCATGAGGAGGGGTTGGACCAAAATCGCTTTAATATTTCTCTTTTTACTTTACCTCATCGTTTCTGGTGCGCTCGTGGCACTGTACGTCATTAACGAGCTTTCTATGATAGATGACGACGATGACGACGATCATGGCTGGAGTTTGCATGGTATCCTTATGTTGGCCGGAACCATTTGCTTGGGTCTTGCCCTCTTTATGTTTCGTATCTTTCGAGGATTTAGATCACGAATCGTCAAGTATTTACATTTTTTGTGTCATACAATTGCACTGGTGCTGTTTATAGTCGGCATCTTTGTGGGTAACCATCAGAGGCCTGAACCAGTGGAAGTGGGCGATGAAACGCATTTAACAACTAAGGCGCACATCTATAGTGGATACCATTTTATAGGATGTTTTGGTGTACAGGTAAGTATATTAAAGTTGTTACCTTATAACATTTGAAAATTTGCTATGTAGATATACTGGAAAGAATTGCTGCCCTCCATTTAACGAATTCAATCGGTTTTTGTGAAAAAAGAGCCTCTGATACAAGTTTTTCATTGAGACAGACTTTCGCCAGTTTATAGACATTCAAGACCTCAGAACAAACTTGTAACGTGAAAATTGTTCCCCAGTCGATTGCAAAGCCTTTCATATTTTTTAAATCTTCTATACGAATTTTTCGATCAAAGTACAAAGCTTGCCATCGGGTTTGAGATATCGGGCTTAGATATTCTCAGTCATCGACTCAAAGGTCACTGATGATTCCATTTAGCAATGAATGAAACCAATAGCTGTTTTTTTTATTGTATTGTTTTTGTTCTATGTATTTTTTCAGAGTTATCCCAAACTTAAATGATCAGTAAGCTCAGTAAAATAATACCGATATTTAAAAAAATTTCATGGGATTAAAGTTGCATGCGATAAAAATCTGGAACTGAAGATATACAATTTTTGCTGTAATCTTGCGAAAAATATTCGCAAGGCATGTGCAGAAATCCAAAGGCAAAGTTGTGTGCAACTGAAACACAAAAAATATTTCTGCTATCAGTATTAAGATTTTCGAGGTCAAAGGTAATTTCAATATTACTTTCGAGGCATAAGAAGATCGTTTTGAATATTCTTTCATATTTTCGTCAATAGTGGACTTGTATTTTTTTTTTTGAACGGAAGCAATCCTTATTTCAGATTTTTATTTATTTCGATCGAAAATAATTGTAATTATGGGTTTTTTGTATTTTTTTATCGATGTTCGATCGAAAGCTTTTTTTTTTAACTTCTTTAATTTTTCGTGGACATTAAATTAATTCGATAATTTTCAACTTTTTTTTAAATATTTTTCTTTAAGAATTTTTTTGGTTTGTTTTGAGACATAATTATTATATTAATAATTTTTGTATTGAACTTTTTTAGTCATTTATACAACCAACATGAGAAAGATAACAAGTGGATCAATTTAACCTGGTAATTGGTGACATATGTTTCGGCTATTACCACGTATACACATATTTTATATGCATATACATAGCCTCATCAGACCAGTTTTGGTTAAGTTGTACTGAGAATCGATAATCGGTAATAGCCGAAACATATGTCACCAATTACCAGGTTAAATTGATCCACTTGTTATCTTTCTCATGTTGGTTGTATAAATGACTAAAAAAGTTCAATACAAAAATTTTTCTTTAAGTTTCGACTTTTTCGGTGTTTTACGATAGTTTTTAGCTATTTTCGATAATTCGATGTTATTAGTTTAGTTTTATCTCATGTTATTTCCAGCTATTTGTATTGATTCTTTTGATACTGATTTCATCGCTGTTCTAAAGTTTGAAAAAAGACAAACTTGCTTCATGTATAACTAAACCCTATTTTTATCTTTCAGTATATTGTGGCACTTTTCATATTTGTCTACCTCTACGAAGATAAAAAGATGCGCATGTACTTTGCACCATTTCATGATATTATCGGCATATGGCTATTCCTCAGTTGTGCCGCAAGTTTCTTGACCGGACTAAACTATCTTTATGAAGTTCATTTGGGAGATAAGAATGACGAAATAGTAAGTAGTATGTAGTATCGCCCAAAGTTAAAGTTTCAGAATTTTAGGCTATTTTTTTTTAAGAAAAATTAGCCATAAAATTATTAAAGAGTAAAAACCGTCAAATAAAAAATATTCTGTGAAAGAGTCACCGACTTTTGGGCAATCATCACTAAATAAAGCCCAAAAGCTGTTGTGTTATTTATAAAAGATTATCTCATTAATTTTTGCTCTTAAATTTGAGAGAATTTTTATAAAGGTCTTGGACAATTTTTATTTATATGTGTATGAATATTCTATTGTCTTCAACAAATAACACTTTTGCTTTTTTAAATTCTTTAGCCTCTTTTCATGCAGCTTACTCTCGTTACGAGTTACTGTTATTTTCTAATTGTTCTTGGTGTCGTTTTAAGTCCATACTTCGAATGGGAATTGGTATGTATCGACTTTGCGGCTTATTGAAATTTTAATCTCTCATTTAATTTTTCAACAGGTGGGTGCTTTGTAAAGATCAGCATCAAGATAGGTGTTCAGCAATACTTACGTTTTTAAGTTTTGAAAATATACGCGCTAAATTTGCGATGTTATTACTTTGGCACCCGCAATCAAAAAACCAAGTGCTTTAAATTGTCACACAGCTCACTTTAATAAACAGCCGTAGTTTGGTAAAAAAAAAAAAATATGTTGCATGCTTTTAAGCGTAACCAGAAATTGAATCAGTGGTTGTCCACAATTTACGTTTGGGGTATTATTTTCAAAATAGCGGATACTAATTTTTTTTAATCTCTTGAAATTTTTATGTTTTCTTTTTTATCAACACCACCAAAAATAAATGGTAATAATTTCTTCTTTTTTATCTACGCCTAAAAAAATAAATGGTAATAATTTCTTATTACATATTTGACTTCCAGGTGCGATAAATTTAGAAGACTTCGTTATCTATAAGGTAAGTATGGATGTGGAATCGGTATTAATCTTGAACTTAATAAATTGTAAATAGATTTTTAATTTCTTCACATTGATAGGACATTGTCATTGATAGCAGTTATATCGTAAGCATACTTTACAACTAATCCAAGCATGTACGATATTATTTTGCTGAGCTATGTGGTTTTTACGATCACTAAGCCTCGGTAACAAAAGTCAGTTCTGTTCTTTATTTCAGCACGCTGACAATAGGGATAAAGACATCAATCTACTAGTCAATTCTTATGTTCTGAGGTGTCCTACCGTAGAGATCCTAAGGTCACAATAACGGCGGGAGTGGTAGAAGTAAATCAACCCAAGGGCTCACAACTTCGGAGGCGGTTCAATAAAGACCGTGGTATATTCATAAGGACATTTTCTTTGAACCAGCCCACGATTATTCCGGCCATTTGACAAGTATTTAAGTATGGCAAGTCTGAATCTGGTTTACATTAATAGTTGCGCAAATATTTGCGAAGAGCTGATTTTCATGAGGTTTGACTTATATGTAATAACATGAAGAGCGCTTGTTGAAGTTTTTGTTTACCATAAAATGTTTTGGGAATATCAAGGAAAAAGAAAAAAACAGAAATATCTTCAAACAAAGCGAACAATTTTGTTACGCATAAAAATCAAGTTTTTAATTTCGTGGCTGAATTACATTTATGAAAACAATAGTGAAATGAAAATTGTTTTATGTACTATATATTTTTTCATAAATAATGAAAAAAATAAATTGCAAAAAAGATATGTTAACTGCACACCCTGTGTTTGGCACAGTGATCGTTGCTTATAAATGAAAAGTAATAAAATTTGCAGTATACTTTTAGGAGTGCACAGATAGCACGAGTTCACAAAAAAGTTCATATGGGTCCTTTGCTCACGATTATGAGCAAGTGTGATACATTAGGCTGGACAGACCTGCATTTGAGATGGCTGTCAAGCATATAAGCTACGTACTACATTTGTCACAATTCTTAACGAACCTTATTTTCAAATCAGAAATCACTAATATTTACCAACCGGATTGATTCTTTCGCTCACTAAACAAATTTGGCGAAATGAATCAACAAGTCTGCTCATTTCGATTTCGTATTTCAGGTACAACATTCACTGTTGGAATTTCCATCTATTTCTGAAAACGCAGCCAGAATTGCTAAGTATGACAACTGCAAATTCATTTGAATCCTCGAATTTAGTGATAAAAATTGAACAAAAAAGCATTCATTTATAAACATTCATCATCATCAAGAATAACTTTATATGTCATGCAGGTCGGAAAATGTGTCCTGCATTTAGAAAGTTTTAGATTGAATCAGATTAGATTGAATAAGGAGATGAGAGCATTTAATACATTCATTATTAGTTTATCATCAATCAAAACTCACAGGTATTTAGTATTCCGAACGAGGAAATCTAATATACAAAATTCTTGTGTCACAGTGTTTGTTACCGTACTCCTCCCAAACGGCTTGACCGATTCTTATGAAATTTTTTGTGTATATTTAGTAGGTCTGAGAATAGAGGTAAACTAAAAAAATTCTATTTAGGGTGGCCCTCATACAAATTTTTTTTTATAATAGCATTTTTCCAAAGACCACTGTATCGATTCACAAGGAATTTACACCACGTAGCTTTTATACTAATGGACATGGTTTAGTTTATGAGACTTTTATTTAGACTGCATATTTAGGGTGGCCTTCATTCAAAAATATTTTTAAAATAGCATTTTCCCAAAGACCACTGTATCGATTCACAAGGAATTTACACCACGTAGCTTTTATATTAAGGGACATGGTTAAGTCTATGAGACTTTTATTTAGGCTGCATAATTAGGGTGGCCCTCATACAAAAATATTTTTAAAATAGCATTTTCCCAAAGACCACTGCATCTATTCACACGGAATTTACACCACGTAACTTTTATATTAAGAGGCACAGATAAGACCGTGCAGTGCCACGTCTTCCATATAAGAAAAGACCAAAATTTGTGATGCAGATGAATGAGGCTAGATACATATGTGTATAAAAAGTACGGGCAAAAAGAAGTTTCAATGAGAAAGTGGGTGGTGCCACACCTTCCATATGCGAATATAACAACATTTTGTATATATCAGCAATTACTTGATGCAGATGATTGAGACTTCGTAATTATGTAAAACACAAAAGCTATAATAAATTAAACTCATCGCACCACCTAGCAGTAAGGCCAGAACAACGTCTGCTATACTATACTATATGTAAAAGAGTAGGGGCAGAAGTTGATTTCACTTTAAAAATGGGCTGATTCGCTTTAACATTCCATAGCATGAGTTCATACAGCTTCGCGCCACCTACCGGAAAGGGCAGAACAACGTCTGCCGGGACAGCTAGTATTTTTATAAACGATTAAGATTTCTTGTATGGTATTCCTGTTCGTCCTTATTTGTTGTGTAAATTTTGATGTTGTTCTTTTGAGACTTACATGTTTCCCGATATTAATGTTCCTTCATATTTATTCTTGATGAGGATGGCTATATAATCGACATAGCTTTGTAAAGAAATCGAATGGCTTGGTCTTTGTGCTCCACGTGATGTTTGATTTTCTCCGCGAGATTCTGAAGAGCATGGATTGTAATTGCTACTGATTCATATGTTTATTGATGCAAACGTAAGGATCTCCTCACAAAAACTTTTTCTATGATATACTTACTTTTCCATCCTTTTTAATAGACAGAACGTGAGGCTCCTGCATTATTTAGGTCAGTAGACCTACACTTTGGTTATGTATTTTCATATGACCTCGTTACAATTGCTGTTGGTAGATCCTCATGCAAAACTTAAACTGTAAAGAATTAGCAGCTATAAAGCTTAAAAGGACTTAAAATATTTTTGTATTTTCTGCTAAATGTACCATCCTCCAACATCATAAGTTACAATTGAAATTTATTATGCACTGATATTGTTGTCATATCGTAAATATCAAAGCAATAGTGTCAACATTATATTTCATTTGTATTTAATTTTTGTCAGATTTTAGAGTAAACGTAGATTTGAAAAAACTTTGATTTCAATTTTTTATATTTTAAATATTCGTTGCATTTTCAAAATCCAACAGCGATGTCCAATGGTGCTTTACCCAAATCAAAATCATCTAAATCATCGGTTCATCAGCATGCATCTCAAAATAATCTGGATGAGAGCGGAATCGTAACTTTGCAGAATACAAATAGTGAATTTTCATTTGAATTAAAGCCAAAGCCAAAATTGACCTGTATACCAGAAAATTCATGCAGTAAATTTTTTAGTAGCCTCAGGTATGTTATGTGCTAAAAATAGTAAGTTAACTTTTTTGGCGTTTCTTGAAAATAAGGAATAATGTTTGAAGAATAAAGGCTTGAATATTATTAAATCCGTATATTCTGAATGAGAAGTCTTAGAGACAAGCCTCTGAAAGAGTTTAGAGGTAGAGAATACTGCAAAGACACACTTAGGTTAGGTATGATTAAAAGCCTTTTGACATAGGCTGACTTAAGCCGAACATTTTATTGTGAAACTGGAAATACCATTTTCAAAAATGCAGCGCAAGACTTAAGTGTTTGATAATTTCCACATCGTCCCCATAACGCCTACAGTTTTCAAATGGGAAAACTCATAGACTGAGGAGATGCTAAGCCTAGAGAGTTTAATAAACAGTCCATATCATGCTGTCCAATCTAGGAGAAATGCACCTTGGATACAGCTGCTTTAGACTTTCATATAAAGAAAGGTTGCGAACTCCAACACAAAAGTTGTTAAAAGCAACAAATGAATAGCAAATCACATGCCAATACTTTACTTTTCTAGTGAAATTTAAGAGGTAGTCTGATTAGCAACCTTTCCAACTAACTTTATGTCCCAATACCACTGTAGAAATAATAGGAAAATGTTGAAACGTTGGGCTATCCCATTTCAAGGTAGCTGAAAAGATGGAAATGAAAAATGATTAAAGAAAAAAGATGGCAGCCTGGCTGTTGAAATCTTCACATAAGTTAATGTCGTGACTGGAAACAATAGCCTGCCCTGGTAGCCGAACAGTAATATTCAAGTTAAAATCTTTTGAAAGGACATTAAGGCAAATTTGTTCGTGAAAAAGCTAAGGTCATCTGCTTTCATAAAGTTTACCCGTCCCTTCAATTATAAATCGATTTATAATCAATTGTTAAGGATATTCCATAAGTTGTATTACATAATAAGAGCTTGGAGATAAGGCTTTTTTTAAAATGGTCGAATTCTCTGATTCGAAGGTATGTCATTCCTAAAAATTTTCGTATGATAAGATTTGAACCACCGTTCATAGTTTTACAATTACTAAAGACCATCTCCATTTTTGAAAAAATATAGTTTTCATTGAACGTTTTTAATTAAAATTACTCGTTCGAATCTGAAATTTTGATCAAAATTACATAATTTATTGGGAGGAAATGACTTTGAAAAATGCTGGGTCCCGGACTATTATTTATATGGTTATATATGATCAAATTAGAATAGAGAGATTAAACATGGGAAATGCCTCAGAGCATGACATACAGTAAGCTATAGTCCCAGCGGCAAATATGTTATACACAACATCAATAAATAGCTATACTCATTGTAGGCAGTAATGCTCACAACCCCAGCCACAACTGTAAATGCTTTTTACAAAGAGATGGCCGCTTTGTAGGCAGCTTGCCTACATCTCTATATACAATGTGTAGCAAGGGAAAGGCAGATTGCCTTAAAACGTCGCTTTCCAAGTGCCTGTATAGTTTACCGAGTTGCCTACATCTCCACATGCAAAATATGCAGCCAACAGGCAATACCCCTTACATCTCCATATACAAATCAGACAGCAAACAGACAGACTGCCTACAACTCCATATACAATGCAGGCAGCTAACAAACAGACTGCCTACAACTCTATATACAAAGGAGGCAGCCAGCAAGCAGACTGCCTACAGCTCCATATACAAAGCAGGCAGCCAGCAAACAAATAAAAAAAATATCACAGTAACAATTTCATTTGTGAAACATACAACACAAAGGGTATAGCTTTTCATATATGAAAATTCAGAGTACTTCTCGATTTGCCGCTGGGGTATAGAGAAATTTCTTCGACGTCAGACTTTACACTTCTTTTGTGCGCGAAGAAATAATCAGCTGATAACAGTTCTGATTCTCTTTTGGTATTAAAAATGCTTTTTGTATTGAATTTTCTTAAATTTCTACCCAGTTTTAGTATAAGAAACGGACCTAGGTACTGTGCATTTTCTATTGATTTCAATTTATATTTCATTGCAGAAAAACTCAGTCGATGAATGTGGCACAAAAAAATGAAGTTCCTGAAAAAACTTGGTCGGTGCTATTTATTGGCTCAAAAAGTAATATACCAGCAAAAGGTTTTTTTATGTAACAAACGCAGAATGTTGCATAATTTAACAAAATAATTGATAAATCAAAAAAGAAAAAGAACAACACCAATACATATACATATATATATATACTATCATATATGTATTTACGCAAACGCACCGCAATAGAGCCTTTTCGTAGTCGTGTCAATAAAAAATCCACTTGCAATATACTCGTACAACAAAATGTGCTGTGTGCAAACTTAATTGTTTTTTTAATAAAGATGACGTTTTATAGAACTCTGAATTGTCTTAGTGATGGAAAAATTTTATAATTTAACTCGAAAGTCTTTTATTTTTGCTTCACTCTGAGACACTTTATTTAAGTTTTTGCATAAATCGATTTAGTCGACTTTGAACTCTGCACTTAAAAAATTTATTTTAGCATAAAATTTTATTGATTTGGACAGTAAAGCCACTTAAACGTTTTTGATTTTATTGTTTTGCAATCGGTTGAACTTTTGAAATTAAATAAATGAAATTTCAATTGAAATAAAAATTTGAAAATTTAAAAAGCGTCACATTGGTCTCAACGGTTTTAAGAAGATTGCACCCACTTTGGAATGAGAGTAGCATTGTGATTTATACAAAGAGACTTCTTTTCCAGAGCCATAAGTCTTAAGCGGTACAAATGTCATCAATCATGCCAGCATTCAGTTTATTTGGCAATGAATTTCAACTCTATTCTGCTGAATTCAAAGTCCTTAGCTTCTCCGTCGAGATACAGCTATTTATCCCCAACACGAGCCTATGATAGGAGTTTTCCATAAGATTTCTGTCCAGGAGTTAGTGGTCAGACATCATCTACTTACTGTTCGGTAAAGTGTGTGATAACACCAAAGAAATAACAAAAACAAAACAACAAAGAACGGCTTAAGCCAGTCATGCTAGTTTCATTCATCGCTAAATGAAATCATCAGTGACCTTAAATCCGATTATTGAGAGTTTCTAAGCCATCAGACTTTTTGCATAACTTTTTATGATGAAACTGGTATGACTAGCTTTAGCCATTTTTTGTTGCTTTGCCTTTTGCCTTTTTAATTTCCTTGGGATCACATACTGTAAAATCAGTTAATATCTTTTAGATATTGTAAGGAAGAAATGCAAAGAACCCGACGAGGAAGTAACGCTGGAACATATGTACAGATTGACTACCTTTGAACCGGCAATGCCAAATTCCATAAATAAATTGTTTCAAATTGAAAATTTCGCTTTAAAAACTAGAACTTATGTGATCGATGAAAATCACGAAGCCAGATCAATAATATTTCCTTAGGAAAGGGAGTCAGTGGTAACACAATGTAATTATTTGGCCTATCACAATCAAGGAATGTAAGATCAAGGAATGTACCTGAGAAAAATGTTTTTTTGTTTTTTAGGCGCCATTCCGAAAACTTTTGTATAGTTTGCATGTCGTACTCAATCTCTTGTCACTAGTTATTATGCGTTTCATGAAGGTGAGTTCCATAGAAGACGTGCATACCAGCCAACAGTATTCAGAATGGCGCCCCAAAAATGAGTCGGAACCCAAAAAGAACAGATTTGATAAAAAAGTTCAAGGCAAATCCTCAATTAGCATACAAAAAATGTATGGAAGACTGGAAAGAGCGCTGGCGTAGTTGCATTGCTAGCCTTTATTGCCTTTTTACACAGAATATTACAAACGTATTAAAGAAAATATCTTAACTAAATTTAATAAAAGCTTGGAAAGATATAGCATCTTGTTGTAATTAATAAAAATATCTAAAAGGTTCAATTAAGTTGAATGATTATATATAAATCGGGTATACAATGGTCCCATCCGTGGCCTAAGTTACAATAGCACAGCATCTCACGTATATAACCAAATCTAAACTAGCCAAGGTCAGAGAAATTTGGCAAAGAAAATCCAAGAGGAAAGGTACAGGTGATCTTAAAGATCACTTTGAGCATTATTTTGAAACACTATTAAATAAATTCAAGCCAAAATCAAATACAAAAGCTTTTATCTCGAAACTATAAATATATTTCATTTATTTAATTTTTAACGCTAAAAAAATATTGCTTTTTATCTGACCAACTTTTGTTCTGAATGTGTCATAGCATGAGAAAAATATTTTTTCTACTTTATTTTTTGGAATGGAAAAATATTTTTAAATCAGTAAGACTGATGACATCTAAATAAATATTAAAAAAAACTGTGACTAAATTCTGTAATTGGCAAAAAAATATTTTTTTTTTTCAAGCAATTGGTAAGAAAATATATTTGGCTGCAGTAAAAATTAACATTAAGCCCCGTTTTATGTATGGCGAAACAAGTGAGTGACTGATTTTTGTCTGCCTTTATCTTGAAAGTGTAAACTTGAATTCAAACTGTTCTATTATACATAGATAATATTCATTCCCGAAATACGATTTCTTCACATTTTTTATATGGAAAAATCGAATTTTAAGACTAAATATTTATAACAGAAAAAAAACTTTAAATTTTTTAAGGTCAAATTTTTTGCAAGAACGCAATCTTTATTTTTCAAGTAAATTCAGGTATCCATTCTTGAAGAAATAAAAGTCGCGAGCAAACAAATACGTTTTTCTTAGTCAAAAAGGACCTTCAGGAGAATCAAAAGTGCTCTATTGGTTTTTCTCGAGACAAAAAAAAAAAAAAAAAAATGAAGTAGATTTTGTTTTTAAGGGTCTTTCTAACTTTTGAGTCGGTGTCTGGCTGACTTTATTTTGCTTCATACAATTCGACCAGGACTAATGTACTTACATAACAGTCGGAGTAGGTCCTTAATTAAAGTTTCTATCGGCTGTTGTTAATACATCATTATCAGTCAATCACCTATTTTGCCACACATAAAACGGGCGTAAAATATTTTTATTTTATTTACAGATTTCAGAATATGCAATGCCATCCCTAAAGGCTTTTCTGACGTTGACAAAGGTTATAGTCGTCTATTTAGCTGCAGCTTTGGTTTACGATACAAATTATTAGAATATGTGGCTATTTGAGTTAAAACGAAAAAATGTAATATTCGAAACTAAATTGTAAAGTTTGTGTGATATGAAAAATGAATTAAAATTCAATTTTTGAAATAAATAAAAGAAATATTTATTCACGGATTGCAGCCTCATGCATCAAAGAGCGGATTATCATCTATCATGTCAGTATGATGCCGCAATTTCAACCATTTTAAGAGTCACGATCTACAGAATTAGGGCATAGTTGATAGTTTACCACTTGTCAAACCAAGCGAAGGCGGTAGCTCATCGAAACGAACGTTGATGACTTCAAAAATGTGGACGTAAAACTATTTAGTTAATTGCTTCACCTCACCATGCGTGAACACCCTCCCTTAAGCAATATGTGAACGACCTGTTGCGTTGGAACACCATGTGGTATGGTCTTTTGAAATATTTATAATTAATGAGGAAGCTGTGAATTTTTGTACATTTTTCTCATCAGGTGAAAAGCGTTTAAGAATAAATTCCATAAATATTTTGCTTAATAACATTAATTGTCATAAATTTATTCGTTTTTAAACTTTCTAAGACCCATCAAGACAACATCGAAGAGACTTGCAAAGTATTTTTGGTAAAATATTTGCGTCTGCAGCACAAATCCATTCAACTGTCTGCTGCATCACGTTCTGAACATAAAAATTTACAAAAAAAAAACCTCAAAGTCCAAAATAGAGGCAACGTTTTTTTTCACGCATGCTTCATCACTGCAATTTGCATAAGAGCAAGAGCAGAACATAACAACAACAATAAAATTAAAAAAAAAACAATTTTTTTTTCTATCAATCGAAATGCAATTCGTATGCTGCTTGTTGCATAACATGTGACTGCATAGAGTTGCCAACTCACATGTGTAATGAACTTAAAATGTAGCTTTGTTTTTGTATGTTTTGATTTGAATTATTGCCAAAAAAGGCTAAAATTTATTGCGTTCATAGATAAATAAATTAACAGGCTCCAGACAGAGCACACATGCTGCTCGTATGAGTAAAAATTTGTCCAACTTAATGTTTAACATGCGAAAATTTATTACTTTTACGCAGAAATAAATTAACTTAATTATTAGCAATTAACGACTTGTTTGCATAAATTACACAGGTCGACAAAAAAATTTAGTTTTTTTTTTGTGTGAGGCTTTATTTTAATGACTATTTTCATATCGAAAAATAACTAAATCCAGCTATTCCTTTGGAAAGAACATTTTTCGCAGAACATCAACCGTCCACATAAGCCCTTAAGAAGAAAAAAATAGCTTCTTTGAGTTCGCTATCATGCTAGGAGATAAGAAAGGCTATACAAATTTTTAAGAACGAAAAAACAGCGGCGCAGATCGTGCAGTTGCTGAAATGTTGAAAACTCCCACGGAGTACTCCACTGAACGTAGGCTGTCCTTGAGTTCTTAAAACAGCGAATAAGTGGGGACTGAATCATAGGAACTTTGGTAGGTATACCAAAAAACGGGATTTATCACTATGCCAGAACTGCAGGGATATCCTTTTACTGTCGATTCCATACAATATCTTTACATAATTTCTCACCAGAGACAGCAAAAATTAACAGGTGCTTTATGTGCCTATGAAATGTCTTAGCCATATTTTGCAATTACTGAAGTTGATCCTTGGGCTTACCGATGATACTCATGTAGAGTTTCTCGTAAAATAACTTTAAAAAATTTAAATTTTTTAAGTTCTTAGCAATCGAATTTCAGAAGGATAGAGACATTATTTTCGATATTTTCATTGAAACTTATAAAACGTAGACATCATTTTCACGGTGACTTAAATTTTGAGCCTTTTTTCCCGCAAAACTGTCAGTTGCTAATTTGACTACGACAACACTAAATCGTTGATAAGTTACTTAGCCACTTTTCACTTTACTATGCTCTTTTTATATTTTAAAAATATTTATTTTATTTTTATTTCCTTTTTTTCATTGTGTTTTTCCATATTTATGTCAAGGTCTTGCAGCGTCACTTCACTTTTCATTTATTTCTTGTCAGTGCAAAAGTCAACGAATTTAGCATATTGTAAAGATATTGAGAGCAACGATATACAAATGTACATTAATACTTGTGCGTGCTAGGGAGCACAATCCAATTTCGAAATTCAGAGTCTTGGGATAACACTGAATTGTAGTTGCGATCAATCCTACGATTTTTGGTTTTGGATTCTGAATCAAAACGAATATTCAATATATCATGTCATAAGACCATTTACGACACACATGCCTGTAAATCTGAATGCAGTCGTAATCGACTAAAACTATTTTATGTAGATTAAGAAATATATTTTATTTATGCTGAAAGAAACTGATTTAGTAGTTTATACTTTAGCATATCACCTATCAATATCGCTTCGAAGGAAGATAATGGTCGGCATATATAATATGTATATAAATATATGTGTTACTAACGCCTACAATGAAATCATATCCCACATACTACATACATTGGTCACAACACCCGAAAATTTCATGTCGCAGCTCCGCAATATGTCCAGCTTTCCTCGTCATATTTAATTTTATCCAAACAAAATTTAGACGCAAATACTTGAACCCTATTTTGAGCATTTATCTCAAAAGACCGATTAGATTCAAATTTTTACCAAGTAATGAATTATTGGCAATAATGTAGAACTTTTGATTTTTATAATTTTTTTAAATTCCTTTCTTAGTTGAAAATTCAAAAAACCGTGCCCAGCATCAATTTTTCAAAGAGAGTTTTACGTATTTCTACGTAAAGTATTTTATTGAAATATTTCGAGACTAAAACTGACAAAAAGTGATTTCATGAAAAATTGCTCAATTTCAAAATGCCTGTTTCAGTTAAACATGCATGCGTTTTTATATGCGTCCCTTAAAAATTCCTTAAAGTTGGAAGATGAGCTACCATGCCATTTGAATCTTGGTGTGCTGAAAACGAATCCCTTGCCAGAATTGCTGCATCACGTCAGGTTTTCGAGATATCCTCAAGAAACATTTGTTTTAAAAAATGTGTTTTTTGCAGTTTTAGGTTAAGATATCTCTAAAACCTAACGTTATAAAGAAATTCTGAACCGTAATTCGTTTTCATTACACTAAAAGCCATACGGTATGGTACCTCATCATCTTCCAATTTGAATATTTTTTTTTTTGTTGGGAGTGTGGAAAAGCATTATTATATATTAATGTATAATTGATAATCCTGAAAAAATCTCTGTATACTGAAATTTAGATTTTAATCCCAAGAATCCTGGGTTTAAAAAAACTCCCACGGCATTGAACTCCCCCAAATGTACATTCATACGCGTATGTAAAAATTCAGTTTAAGATCTCAAAATAAAGTGGAACAACATAAAATTTAGACACAAATCGAAAATTATTTTGAATTGAAAAATAATTTCAAAAAGCTTTACAAGCAAAAAAACATAAAAAAGTGCTTAATCGCGCGAGAGCTTAAAGTGTCTGAATGTCTGTTCATCGGCGGAGTCTCGTTGTCTGCTGCCTTACGTCATTTAATCCGTTTTGTTCGCACAAACGTTTGCGTATGTTTTGTATTGTTTACATGAAAGTCATTGTAGGACTCAATCGATCAATTTATTTTATTTTATTAAAATTATTTTATGTAAAGCTTGAAAGATTTCCATGTGCTTTATTTGGACAGAGTTGCCAAATAAATCTGTTTGTTTGCTTAATAGAAATCTATGTTCATGTGGATTATCGCAGATGCGTGATTTTCAATTTAAATAATGTGCTAAAAATGGCCCATATTGTAGCTTATTTTTGCAAGCTTTGTGCTTTAAGTAATAGCTAATATGTTTAGCATACTATGGCCAAATATTTCGAATCAAAAAATAGAGAAAAAAAAATTGCTCAAAAACAGGCTATTTTATAAAATTTAATTCAATTGTTTTATTTAAGAGCGACGGACGCACATCTGCTCAACATACGAGTATTATTTGGGTAAGATTTGTTCTTAACAGAAAAAAAGCAACTCTTAATAAGAATGGAAGAAAATAAAAATACATGAAATATGTTGCAAAATTGTTAAGAATGCCATGTTTTCAGCGGAATATAATTTAAATAAAATTTAATTTCATATGAAAGCAATTAAAAGCTTAGAAAAAATTAGTCAAAAATCAAAATAGAAAAATAGAAAATTGAATGGAATAGCAAATTCCTTAGGGCAGGAAACATTTTATTTCGTTGATGAACTTTACTTTTAGTAATATTAGTTAGTTTGTGTGTGGACTGATTTTTAAATCCGGCATGCAACTGTACTTTATTTTGTATGTTAACATTTTGAAAAGTACAATGGTTCCAATATACTTTTGTAACATTTACAAATTTCATTATGTATGACCAATATTATCAACATACAATACCCAGCGGCAAATATGTTATACACAACATCGATGAATAGCTATACTCATTGTAGGCAGTAATGCTCACAACCCCAGCCACAACTGTAAATGCTTTTTACAAAGGGATGGCCGCTTTCTAGGCAGCTTGCCTACATCTCAATATACAATGTGTAGCAAGGGAAAGGCAGATTGCCTTAAAACGTCGCTTTCTAAGTGCCTGTATAGTTTGTCGAGTTGCCTACATCTCCACATACAAAATATGCAGCCAACAAGCAAGACCCCTTACACCTCCATATACAACTCAAACAGCAAACAGACAGACTGCCTACAACTCCATATACAATGCAGGCAGCCAACAAACAGACTGCCTACAACTCTTTATACAAAGGAGGCAGCCAGCAAGCGGACTGCCTACAGCTCAATATACAAAGCAGGCAGCCAGCAAACAAATAAACAAAATATCACAGTAACAATTTCATTTGTGAAACATACAACACAAAGGGTATAGCTTTTCACATATGAAAATTCAGAGTACTTCATCGATTTGCCGCTTTGTATCAGATTTTTGAGGGTTTTTCAAATTACAAATGTCATTAATAATATTATCTAATGTGAAATGAAGAGAGCCAAAACCTTTGAAAAGAAATGCAAAACTTCAGAATAATTCCATGCAACATCAGCTTCCAAGCAAATTTTAATTTTTTCCAAAGTACCAAGGATAAGACTTTACCCTATTCTCCACTTCTTTAAAATGTTTAGACTTGTTCAACATTTTCGACTTTTCGAACATTTTGTCATAATTTTTAGTTAAGTTTCTTGTCAAAAAAATTGTTTTATAATTATTATGAATAAGAAATATTTTATCAGTTGTCAATAACTATTATTTTTCAATGGATTCTTTTTTACGTTAAGTCATAACTATTACTCGTATGCATAAGGAATTGTTTATCCATTGTCAATAACTATTAATTTGGAAAAAATATTTTTTTACGTTGTTTTGAAAAAATTTTCAAAGCGACTCTCATTTTTGTAAATATTTTGCACCAATCGATGGGGAGGTGGTTCTTATGACATCACCAGAGGTGGTCATCGGTTCGAAAATGTGCGCGATTTTGAAATTTTTTTTGCTTCAATCAATGAAAAGAGGTCTAAAAAGGATGTTGGCCTTCACTTGAAGTGGTAGCGATACTTAAAAGTGCTCTATTTAGGTCCATTTTCGAAATTTTTTTTGCAAAAAATCGATGGAAAGAGGTTGACAATGGGTTTTGACCATCACCAGCGTTGGTTAAGAAAGTGTTCGATTTTGGTCCGTTTTGAAATAAAAAAAATTTTGTACCAACCGTTGGAAAGAGGTCGAAGTCGAAAAAAAAGTACTAAAAAGTGCCCAATTTTGGTTCATTTTCGAAATTTTGTTTGCACCAGTCGTTGAATTGAGATCGAAAATAGATTTTGGTCGTCATCAAAGGTGGCCCCGAGTCACAAAAAGTTCCCGATTTTGATCCATTTTGTAATTTTGTTTGCATCAATCGTTGGAAAGAGGTCGAAGTCGAAAAACAAGTACCAAAAAGTGCACGATTTTGGTCCATTTTCGAAATTTTGTTTGCACCAGTCGTTGAATAAATTTTCAATTAATTTTGCAGAAAATACTTTTTAATGTAGAAATTTTAGCAACTCGGAACTAATCTCGGCATTTTATCTAACGTTTTTTCAAAGAGTTAATTCAGAGTTGTCTTCATAACTTAAAAAATTTATTAAATGTAAAACTGTAAAGTACGTAAAAATTTAACAAACAATGCGGTAGAATCAGAGATGATAAGTTTAGGAGATTTTACAATCCCAGCAAAAATATTTATTTTTCGAGAACCCCATCTAAAATTTCCTTTAAAAATATGATTGTTTTTTTTTTTTGGGGGAGTGTTATCGGATTTTTTGCCAAATGTATTTTTAATATTGCAAGGTTTCGTAAATTTGTCGCGTCTGATAGAAAGATGAAGCTAAAAGGAGAGAAACTCAATGCTTGCACCTTAGAGTAATGTGCATTGATTTTTACGTATCAAAGTTAATTTCGCCAAAAAATTCCTTACACATTAAACAATTGGAAAGACTGGCAAAAAGCTTGTATTTATTATTTTCAGTATGAGTAAATAAGTAAAAATTGTAATTTATTATTTTTTTAATAAAGAAATATTTCATTCTATCAAGCGATGTTTAAAATATAAATCAAAATTCATCAATGTCTATAACAAAATATTTTTTCAAGTTCTTATATCATTTCTAAATTTCGACCCCATACTGTCTGTCTGTCCATCTAATTTACATACAAATTGAGGGCGTAAGCAATTAATTGAATGATGAATTTGTAATACATCATGATTGATAGAACAAATCTTGCATGCAAATTGTCAGATTGTTTACTCGCAAGTGACTAACTGTGACCATGTCTAAATTAAATATTTAAATGGCCAACCATTAGATGTCACTAACAATGACAGTGTTCAATTTAAGGAAAAAAACCGAACACCACACACCACTGACAACCTACAAATTAAACCATTAATAAATAATTAAAAAAATTATGCAAATGAAGCTACTGAAGTAGCAGCAAATGCTGCAGCGCCATTGATGCTGCTGCTGCTGTTGCTGATTGTGAGTTCAATGAAAGATTGACGCTTTTCATTTAACATGGACTACTGCTGAGCAGTCTAATCAGTCATCAGCCAAGATATATAAGAATTCTGTTTGTTTGCATTAATGAGCGCGTGTTTATCACTCAACAGCCCGCGTACTCGTACTACTCAGCTGCTTGTGCTGACAAGCAAAATTTTGATGTTGAATTCAACCCATTCAATGGGAACAGAATAAAAAACTTAAACAAATGTGAATCTTCAAAATTTCAACAACAAAATATTCCAATTAAATTTTTTTTCCGTAACAATGGAATTTTTGCAGGAATATTTGGCCTTTTTTTTTTTTCTTAGAACCAGGAAGACAAAATCCAAACAATTGCGTCCAAAAATGCATGTCACTCAATATAAACAGCGATAGCATTGCAAAAAACTAAAAAACAAAAAATGTCGACTTCGTTACGCTTGATGACACTGTTTAATAACAGCAACAAAAACAACATCAACAACAAAAATAACAAAAATAGCAACAATAACAAATTACATAGCACCAGCCCAAGTTCCTCATTGCACTTTTGTATCTGCTGCAAGCATCTCATTACTTGAGTGCCATCTTCGTTGTCTGGGCATTTTTTTGATCATTTAAGCCACATGCGACATTAACTTGGCCGACAACTTGTGAAATTGCAGTTGAAATAATTGACAACGCAGCTAAATTTAGCCATGTGGAGTGTTAAATCTGAAAAAAATGCGAATATAATGCGAACAATTTTTTCAGGCTCTTTAATTTGATGGGCCGCAGTTGTTCTTGTTGACCTTTTTCTTTTATTTTGACTGACCTGCAGTGCAACTTACAAGTTGGATTTTTTTTTGGAATTCATGTTTTTGATGGATGTTCATGAATTGTACATGAGTGCTTATTATGAATAACACAAGTTAACAGAGTTTTTTTTATTTTTGGCTCTATTACTTAGTTCTAAAGAAGTTGGTGAAAGTGGTCTTGAAGAATGTTCCCATATTTGCTTATAGTCCAAGAGGCGATAGTAGAAAAGTGCAATAAATGAACTTCAATGCTGAAATCAGGAAAGAAAGTATTCTTTGAATCTTCAAAATTGGCAAAATTGACAGATGCAGGCATAGTAAAGTGGGATTTGTTCGGAAAGGTATTAAACTGTCCCATAAAGCTAATGTATTTTTTATAAGGAAATCATCACGTACTTTCAAGTTAAAGATGATTATTGGACAAAGAATGAACTTACAATTATTTTATACAACAAGCATTTCCAGGATGGCTTGGATATGATGAACAAAATGTTATGTCAGCATTCCAACAAAAAGGCGATATTCCACCGGCCTCTGGCATAGATTTTCAACCAGAAACCAAAAAGCACAGGATGAGCCATAGCTGTGAAAGTTCTTAAATAGAACATAAATTTGCGCAAATATGAAGGGAAGACTAAAGTGAAGTCAAAACCATAACATATTGTGGAACTGACCAATTATAAAAATTCCAACAGATTGCAAATAAAAAACTGCAGCCACCGAAACGATTTCATTCATTTTGGGCAGAAACGTATCATGCTCATTTAGCATCCGGAGCGAAGATACAATTCGCCACTCATTTCCTAAAAAATTTTCAAAATTTCACTATCTTTGTTTACTAAAAAAAATTCAACAAAATAAAATAAACATATCACAAACCAAGTACCTTTTTCCCGCCCCCTAAGCCGTTGCGTCCGGAGCAATCACCCCCTTCTCCCCTCAGTAGGCGAGTTAGTGATTTCGGGTAATATATTTTTTATAAATTGACGTCTCCCGCTGCAAATAGTTCCATGAGCATTCAACTTGAACTTTGAATTTTTTGTTGCTTTCAGCTGATTCAAGGATTCGTGGCCTCCGATCAGTAAAATAAAAAGATGCTTAGGTATTTGATTGGCGCTTCCTAACACTCTACTAAGACTCTTTAAGAAACCTGTTGTTTGCTCTCTTTTTACATACAAATCGTACACTGAAGGAGCGTTTGAGTTTGTTTCTGAGTAAATCGTTGCACTTTATGCTTTGAACACAAAAAGAGCGGTGGCGGTAAAGCGGCGACGAAGATACGCTGTCAAAAATTATAACATACTTGATCATGTGATATCTTACAGAATTACGGCGTACGACTGGTGACCTGCCGACGATTCCCCGTCGATTTAGAATTAATTCTATTTTTACGTCGGATCAGTGTTGCATTTCTTTGTGATTCTCTTTGCCAATAGGATTTTCTCAGCAAAATTTATTGTTTACAAATTTTGTTTTTGTCACTCTCTTTTCCCTATACGATTCTCTCACAAGAAATCAGACGTGAAAAGCAGTCGTCCGCCGCAATTGTGATCATTCAAACGATTTTTCGTCGTATATTCGTCGCCGCTTTACCGCCACCGCTTTACCGCCACCGCTTCACCGCCACCGCTTTACCGCCACCGCTTTACCGCCACCGCTTTGCCGCCACCGCTTTGCCGCCACCGCTCTTCTTGTGTTCAAAGCATTATACGTTTTGCAGTTTCCGATATATACATACATTTTTTTAAAATTTTATTTCTTTTGGATATTCTATAAGCATATTTGTTCTAATGAGAACCACACATCTTCCGATCGATGAGGCTTTAATATTTCTCTTGCTTTTTTTCATCACATTTATGCGAATTAGAAAAACTAAGATTAAAGTCAAGATAGCGAAACTTTTTTATAAATTGTAATTTGTAATTACAAAAATAAGAACTCAATCGCGTCTGCCTCTGTTATGTTATGTTAAAGGCATAGTATAGATAACGAAAATATTAGAGGCAGACGTACACACTGCTGCATTTTTAATAACACCAATTGTTAATATGTAAGATTATATAATATTGTGGTTTTTTTAGAATTTCGTTGTCTCAAAAGTTGAAAATACAATAGGCAGACATGTTGATCTCTGCTTTTTCAAAGTAAATGACATTGCCGCCAATTCGCTCTACTATAGACACTAAAGACTTGTTCAGATAATCATTAAACTTGTAAGTCAGTGTTGCTATAAATTGGTAATCTGATATGCAATAAAATGACGTTAACCTATAAAATGGGATTTCACTTAAAATTTAAAAATAAAACTTGTAAATTAATGCAATCATTAAACATTTAAAATAAAATTTACATGAAATAACTTGAGGCAAGACTTGATTAATTTATAGGAATAAAATTATAATAAAACAAGACAGCAACAACAATGACATCATTACATTCGGTGCAGCATTTTTTCCTGCGATGACTACATTAATTAATCATACGTAATAGTGGAGAAAATAAAACTTATGAGTGATGATCACCACTATCGCAGTAATCATCAATATCATCGCTGTTATCATCATCGTCATCATCATTATCGACAACATTCTCTACACTTCAGTTCTTAATCTCCACTTGACATTCGTTAATTTTTCCATACACCGTCGTTGGTACTAATTGACAGCGCTGTTGTAGGTGTCATATTCGCTGGTGCTGTGTCTTGTTGACATTTCGATTGAGCTGTCAATTGCACTCAATAGAATGATAACTAAAATACAACAACAACAGAATTATTAATAATAGCAAACTACAGCGCCACTTAAATTTATGAAATCATCACATAAATAGAAACGCTATTCATTTAGTCGAGTTATTCATTCGAATGTGCATTAATCTTAGAAGCTTTGAATTAGTCGTCATGGTGGTAAAAATAATTTTGAGAATATTTAATGATTGGTCGAATATATAGTTTGTTTTATTAGAGCGAAAATTGTTACTTCAAGGCCTTGTTGCAATTAATTTGCTGAGATATGTAGTTCAATTTTATTTTGAATTTATATGTTAAGTTTAAGATGAGGTTGACATAGTTTACTTAAGATATGAATTTCTATTTTTTTATTATGTGCAACTTTTTTTTGTAGATCACAAAATATAATAGTGTAATATGTATGAGATGGATAATGGCATCGAAATCAGCCAGATTTTCATTTATATCGATTTTATGCAGCGATTTTCAAAGTAACTTCCACACTTCGAGATTTCACATTAGCTTTCTGTAGATTGAACGTATTTTAGTAAATAAATTTACTCTTTTACACAAAAATATTTATGTGCATCGCTTTGAGATTCCATATATAGTACTATAGGGGATACTTTAACTTTTGGCGCATCTAACACTTGACTTAACCCTTTCGACACGGCTTTCCCCTGGTAAAGTTAGAATTAAATCTTTGTTTGGAATTGGTTGTTTGGACGTTTTGATAGCATTCTCTAATAAATTTGTATTTTAATTTTTAGTACTTTCATTGGTACATATGGTGTACCGACCGGGTAGAAAGGGTTAAGGAATATTTTATGTATCACTTAAAAAGTCTTTGCTCGTACTTAAATTTCTACATGCAGACTAGTCCTACAGTTAGAGTGCGGAAGTCGCTGTACTTCTGAAAGTCAGAAAAAAATTCTTACGAGGCCCAAAACTTTCACCTATTGAGGTCAATTTTTTTAAGGAAATATTAAAGCGCTAGAAAATACATATCTATCAAGGTACATATAGATAGTGTCCAGGGGCGTCGAAACCGTGGAAGGGGGAGCCGTGTACTAATTTTGCCCCCCTACTCGCAAATAAGTTATATCATAATTTGATCAACATTTTTAGGACTCAGCAAATCTTTTTATTAATGTTATTATCTCACATCTTGAGTCCATTGAAATGTGACAAAATGAACATTTAAGAAAGAGTGTATGAACTGAGAACCAAGCAAACTCTCCATTAGTTTGTGAGTGTTAGTTATAGTCACATCAATAGTCTTACATCTGAGTATTGAAATTTTCGGTCCTTGCGAACAACTTGCTCGAGCTCTTCAAAATCAAGATTAACAGCCACAGGTGCGAAGCAAGACAATTCAAAGACTCCGTTCCGATACAGAATTTGAACGAATTGTTAAAGAGGTGGAGGATGAATGAAGCTGATAAGTTTGAACTTGAATATTCTTCTGAGCCCAGAACCAGAAAAATCCCTCGACACTTAGAACAAACCGATTGTTCCACTCCTAAATTAAGATTATCATCAAGAGATCGATTTCGGAAATACTACTTTGATGTGTTGGATTCAAAACTGGGCATTTTCTCATCTCTGACAGTGTCGTGCACTTTTTTGAAATTTTAGTTACCATTTTGATGCACTGCGACAATGAAAAGATAAAGTATGTGCTCAAAATTATAATTGCTAAATATACTTTCCAGATGAAGATCATGTCATATGAGGCATAAACATTTTTTAAATAAAGTATTTACATTTATATTATGGTAATAACTATATTAAAAAGTTATATATTTTAGTTAAATTCAAAAAAATCGTTTTTTCAGTGTATAAGAGGCACGTCAATGGTCAATCATAATATTTGCATTAGGTTAAAAACAAATTATTTATTAAAATAGCAATAATAAGCAATAAAATGCAGTTTAATAGAAAAGTTCAACTTCATCAATCAACAAATAATAAAAAATAATGGTAAAAATACGACGGTACATTAAAGGAAAAAAGATCACTTAAATCGATTTAAATCGAATATCACGCGAAGTAATTGAGAAGATAAATTATTATGTACGATATTGCTATGATCTCAAAATTTAATTGCTCACTACAAAGTGATAGATGAAACAAAATTTTTTAAAAAAAAGCCCGTCTGCAATTAAAACTTAAGAGAGAAAAAAAAAATAAACAAATTTTCAGAAGCACAACACAAAGTAACCCATTACGTAGTATCGCTGCGAAAACGCAAGTGATCAACATGCAATCGTAGCGGAAGCGAAAGTTAAGTTTTTGTAAAATTTCTTAAGTGAAATTTTGCCATATTGCCAAAAAATTTCATTGCATTCGCTCAATTTAAAAATTTTAATTCTTCACACTTTGCCAATTATTTAATTAATGAGATCAGTTCGGCTATTTCGAAAGGTGTTCACATGACACTCACTCACTTGCTCGCTAGCAATTGATCGTTTTCATTCATGAGTTTAAAAATAACAAATCATTCAATTACAAAACACTCAGTTGTTGTCATAGAAATAATTCTAGCATATGACATCATTATTACACCCTGTAAGTTACACGCTCATTGAACAGTGAACGTAAGTGATCGTGTTTTGATCGACATGTGGGCTATGAGCCAAGAGCAGAAGAGATCACCGGCAAGACAAGAAGTATAGAAATTGTTGTGTCAATTCTATTTGTTGGTATTTCACTCACTCGCTCACTTCAGACGGCCGGTCCGATCAGACGGAATGTTGAGGTGTTTATTAGTTAGCGCTGACAGCATTGTCTTGGTCACTGTGTTGGCAGTAAGTGTTGACAAGCGTTTATGTTGCTAAACAAAATGTAAACAAGATCAACATGTTGAACAAGAAGGACGCTATATGTTGTTGGGTGTGTGGGGGTGACAACAATCAAAGGGAACTTGACTTTCTCAAAGAATTTACAAAATTTGTTTTGTTCGTAATTTCTAATTTATGTCGCGCCACAATTGCTGTCTAATGTCATGCTGTCGAATTGATTATGCCATGCTGTATCATAAATTATTGCTGGCAGTGTCATTTTACGACTGCTGCTGTTGTGCTGGCAACAATTAAAGTCTTGGCCTCGAGTGATAATCTTTTGCCTAGCAGTCAGCTGTAATAAAAAAACGTTTAATAGCGACCTTGACAGATCGTGGGCTTAGTTAAGCATAAAGATAAAACAGAATATTTCTAACGCTTAGGATATCGGGTAATAAGCTGAGCATGTGTTTGAAAAAAAAAAAACAAACATAATATTTGCTTTGCTTCGAGACAAAAATGAGAATTTTTTTTTATTAAAGTATCAGTTCAAAAGTCACTTGCATCTTTTGAGATTAGTTCCCCTCATAAAGACGATGCGCTTTTTTATTGAATTTTTTGTGACTTAAGGTATGTCACTATGTATGAGTATTTTTGGAAACACATTTTAGCAATCAATTTGAAATCAATTTCAAATGAACCCATCCAAGTAAAACAATGTCATTCTAAAGATATACATTTGATAACTTTTAAGATATATAAAATATGTCGACCCTATGTTAATATCTCCTGCAAAACTGACGACTATGCCTACCCTAGTTAATCCAAGAATGTTCTCAACTCGAGTGGCATTTTCCTGATCAGCGTCGAATTCGAAATGTGTGACTTTGTAGTTGAATCCGAAGCAATAATAAGGTTCCACCTAGTCTACATTTATCTCCAGTAGCATTGTCAGCTCGTTGCCGTGAAAATATCCCCGTTGAAGACAAGTTTGCTGTTATGTTAAACTCAAAGCGTCACCTTTTTGAAGCCATAAACTTCTTACTGAACAGCACCAATGCCTACATGGATGAATCGACCGACTGTTTTTCCAATTTCTTAATCTTAAGTTTGATAGCAGAAAGATTGTGATTTCACACTCGGAGTATGCGCAGCAGTGTGTCTTCCCCCCAGAAGAAATTTCATAATTCTTCAAGGCCTTTACTCTCGTGGCTGGGTAAAGCTCACCCAATGTACTTACAGTTAACTTATAGAGCATAGTGAACCATTCACTTTTACGGAAAATGAGCTTCACGAGGTACTGTTATCAACCTATGGCCAAGGCTGCACACTGCAGTGAAACTCCACGATATTCTCGAATTGAAAGTCTGCCAGAGCAACGCCTACCGATTTCCATTGATCTTAATAAATTTCCCTGTCCTATGACACCCTATCCAAAACTGAAATCTGCCATATCCGTAAACAACCATTTGTAAGGACTAAGCTCATATAATTTTGATAATCTTAAGACGCCTACTTTTAAAAGAGTTTTTCTACAACGAAATTTTGTAAAAGGTCTTAAGCTCCTAGCACACAAACAAATCCTTAACTCACTCATCTGGGATCACCTGTGTTCCCTTTTTGAGGATTTTGATCAACAATGGACTCTCCCAATGAATGACTTTTGCTGTGCTGGTCGATCCCAGACTGAGCTGAAAAGGTCCCCCAGAGACAGCATTAGGATTAAACGAAGCGTCCAATTATCTCGTCTGCACTTCAACTCTAAGAGCTGGTATAGGTGTTTTAGGTCATCAGGTGTTTTACGGTTTGCTCTCCGACTTGTCTGCCATATGCTGGCATAAGTATGTTTACCTCCAGGTAGAATTATATGTCTTCCAACCAAAAAAAAAAAAAAAATAGAAAGTTTGCAATAGCCTAAGTTATTTCAGCAATACTCCTCACAATAAGAAAATTAGAAAAATCAAATAATATAATCCCCACTATTACACTAATGCAAAAGTCACTAATAAGAACCACTTCCCTCAAAACCACTTGAATGCATCGCACATTAATATTCGACAGAGAGCGAAACACCAACCATGAAATATCAATTGAATAACTTGCCATTTTCAATTTCAATTTCATTTCCATTCAGCCGACAACATGTGACATGATGTCATGCCACAGAGTAGAAAAACCAAACCGCAGTAACAGCAACAGCAACATCAACAGCAGCAGAAGCAGAGTAGGACGCGTCACTCTTGCTGGACGGCGCCGCAAGAAAACGCAAACTGAAACATTTTAATTGTTTATGGTTTTATGCAAAATTATATCAATGAACGAGGCGAATATTAAAAACGACCAATAAAAAGATATAAAAATAAATAGCAAAAAAAATTTATAAAATATTGTGGTGTGAACAGTGGCGACGCTGGCTACTTTTGTGTTCGAAGCAGAAGGCAAATTTGACGGCAATTTTTTGTTTTATCGATTATTTTGAATATTTTGCTTCTCCATGTCGTATGAGTAAATGTGAACTTGAACACAGAATCGCTTAAAGTGTAGTTCGTCGAGTATTTTTTTTTCTAATTTTTGAAAACCCGTAGACTTAGCGCAAAAATTAAATGTGTTTTTAAGAAACATAAAAAATGTCCTCTCTTCCGATTCGATCGAATTAAAGAATAAAACGGCCCAGTCATTTTAGAGGCAATTTTTATTTTAAATTTTGAACAATTTTTTTGTCTAAACGTAAATTTAGGAAAAGTATATTATTTAGCTTTCATTAACTTGATAAGTGGGTTTTACTTGAAACGGTGGTAAATTCTCAGGCCCGTGCATATGGGGTGTTTTGGGGGTCAAACTCTTCCCAAGAGGATTTTAAGATAGAGCTACATTTTTAAAAATCTTCTTGATTAGGAAAAATTTTAAAGCTTTGTTCATCATCGGTGCTATGTCAACTGATAAAGGTTGGTATGGCTGTTGAATGAAATCTTTCATTGAGCGAATCGTCTTATGATTATTATTTCTTGGCCTGACTAAAGCAATCTAATGTTTTGTATATGATATATCATATTTTATATGCATGCATTTTTTGATGGTATTTTTGTTTTTTTTAATTTGATAAAACCCCTTATGAGTAAATCCTGTGCATGAACCTGATAATCCTGATTTATTTATTCTTTTCTAAAAATTTAGTTTCTGAGAAAAGCATTGATTTGAAAATGATATGTATGTGAAGAAAAAATCAATGTTTTAATTTTCGACGGTTTTGATTTTTTTTTTGAAAAAATTCTTAATCTAATTACGCATGGAAAAAAAATCAAATAAAATTGATTAAAAATATTCATTTGAAAATTCGTTTTTCAGCTTACACCGGACGCTTTGGGTGGCTGCCCTTTTTGTCCCCTAATAGCTGCGCTAGTGGCTGTGAATATTTTTGAGACAAATACGCTATGAAAACCCCACAACAACAACGATATTGAAAATGGGCCACAACTCATCTGTACTATACTGTCAGAAAAATATGACAACTTAAAATGCGATCACTAGGTTACAGATGGGAAAGTAACGTGATACGAACGAAAAAAAAGAGAAAAACAAAAAACAACAGCGTGACATCATGGACGAATGTCAATTGACATTCTATTGATGATAGACGAGAAAATTGGCAAATGAATAAAATGAATGAATGTCAAGATAAATGAAGATGGATTGCATTGATTTTAGATTTTCGTTTAATATCCGTTGAAAGAGACTCGCAATGCAAATTATTTAAGTGTCCACTGCATAACAAGCAATAAGTTAACGATCAGTCAACAATCGTGCAATCTATGCACGTTGATTGATTTAACTTATTTATTAGATTTTGAACTTAGAAATATTTAAATATATTAAAAATTCAATTGAAATTCATGATTTCGTTCATAAAATCAAATCTTTGAATAGTTATTTTAAATGGTTTTTGAATAAATCTAAATTTCATGCGTTTAAAGTTAATTTTTGATGCATGTGATTTCAATGTGAGATCGCTCGCATTGATTGTAGCAGAAAAATTAACATATAACCTTTCTATTTGGTGATAATATAACAAACATCCTTGAAATGAAGTGTTTTATTTCCGCTACTGCAAATAAGAAATTCACCACAGATTTTCGGCAGCCTTTAAGCCTGTGAATAACAGGAATCCTTTTGGATTCCATAGGCAAATGTTGCTGTCAATCGTTAAGTAATGAACTGAGTTGAGATTGATAGAGGGTCAAACATAATCGAAAAAAAAGCTAGGTTAAGAAAAATTTGTTTACCTATCATACTTTTAACTCAACTGAGATATTGAAAAGACGAAAAGGTTAGAAAAGATGCTATGGAAGCTTGTCGATGGACGGTAGAAGAAGAGATGTTGAAAATTGAAAGGATGTTCTCAATTAAATTCATACTGCGTACAACTCCAAAATAGAGCTTCGCTTCCTTTAACTTTTCATGATATCAAATATATCAAATATGACAGTTTTGTCAATTCTTGAATGAAAAATGTAATTTTTAACATATAACTTGACTATGTCAGTGTGCAACAAATCTGTTTATAACAGAGTTGACATACCATATCCTTACTTTTTATACAAAACTGCTTATACGGAAATGGTTTGTAACGCTTTGGCGCTAAATATACACAACTGATTTTTATATTTTTTTTACTAAAAAAATATATTTGTGCTAGAAAAGTTTATTGCATACTTATTTTGTTTATTTTTTAAAGATAAATATTCTTTTTTTATGATTGCATTTTTGGAAAACCTCACACACAAATTGTGTTTGATTGGCTGCTTCTTGAATTCAGTGTTGTTGTTGTTGTTTTTTATACTTCTCGTTTGTACCGCTTAGAAGTTCAAAGAACAAACTCTCTTCCATTTGTGTTTTTTTTGTTGTTAAGGGAGTAATTTTATTATGAAAAAAAAAAAAACGGGAAGTGCTTCAACAGAACTCACTCTCATAGTTCTGTTACGTTTTGGGAATATGCTGGATTAACTCCAATTTAAATTAAGGAACTCAATGAACAACTCAACTGTCTACAAGTTGACTATGGCAGTAATTTAATTCGAGCTTCAAATAACTGTCAACAAAACGTCAAGAGAAGTTGCTACACTCAAAACTATCACTGAGGATATTGAAAAACAAACCCTTTAATTGAAAGGTTTTTCAAACAAAATACCAAATTTTATGAGGGCACAAATTAAATACTGACAAAAATTAAAGCATGACACATGTTCTTTTATTAATTTGTTGCAAATGTGGACAGCTTCAATGAAGTTCACGCTAACAATGTGTAGACGTCAAAAATGACAGTTAAAATGTTATCAGATTGTAAGGATTGTCAATCAAATGAATTTCCTTATTAAAGAAGTCAATCTTTTAGTGATTGTTAAATAAAGAGCAGCATCATTTAAGCACAGATAGAAGTAAAAAAAGAAATGACACATGTTCTCGCAACAATTGGCGACAAATTTTGACAGTTGTAATGTAGGTGGCACTTAAACTCCCACAATTATGGTAGTAATGTAAAAATTAAGAACTGTCATTGAACAGCATATGTATAAAAGTTCATTAAACAATAAATGACATTTTAATAAGAGAAAAAATTCATAAATTACTCGCAAGAGACAACAACGAACAGAGAAATTTCTGCCCTCATTAGTTGAGGTCATGGACTTTGCCAATTAAAGCAGTTCTTGTGTTTAAACATTTTCTTTTTGTTTTTTAATTAAAATGCTTTTTAAATGAAGCAAAAAATTTACCATATAAATTATGAAATATTTATGATATCAGTAATATGCAACATATGATTACAGACTCGGTTTGCTCATAAATTAAGTACTTAGTCTAAGTATGTGAAAGTTTTGTAGTCACTAAAGTGCGCGCTTGACATGTGAACAAATTTGTGGTGTATCCAATATTGACGCTTTTAACATCTCATTTTCGAAGCATCCACTATATGCTGCTTAAAACTTAAAACTCCCACAATTTGTTGTGATTGTGGCTGCTAAGATGAAAGTGCATGTTAAATTGATTTTCGTCAAATTAACACTATGTCTATTTAATAGACCTCAATTTTCCACGCATTTCCATTAAGGAATCTCTTTGGCAGAGAGTTAGTTATTTACACGCTTAAAAGCGCGAAGACCGCATAATTTGAATAATACGAGATAGAGTTAAGACTTTGACAAAATATCCACGTACAATATGTGTGGATGGATGTTGTGTACTCAATATGTGGCTAACGAGTATGCGCTAAAATATGCACATCTTTCATTCATTTTAATGGGCAATTTCACGTTCGATGAAAGTACAACTTAAAAATGTAAACAATTTTTTAAGTGGCTTGGAATTTTAAAACAACTGACAGTAATTATTAAGTTATTGTTTTTCATAAAAAAAAACGGATATATATGAGATATGCGCGTTAGAATAGAGTGGCCGCTGAAAGACTAAATGATTTAACTTTTACTGAAAGATTTATCTATTAAAAATTTAGATGTATGAGTTTTTTTCAGTGTAACGGTTTAAGCGTCACAAGCGCATTCAAAAAAAATTTCTTTTCACAGCATTTTCCAAGGTTTCAGTTCAGTGACTGCATTTGGATTTTGTGGAAATCCACTGAATCGAGACTTGGTACGTACTTTCTAGAGGGCGAATGTACTTTTTTTCTATATACAAAAATTTTACTTGAACACTGATCGCTGCTGGCTGTAAGACTTACTATCATTTAATTACACTACTCTATAAATTTACAAAAACTTACACCACAACGAATGGCGATAACATTTTCTATAGTGTAATTTTCCATAGAATCCGAATATCCTAATGATTTTTTTTTCGATAGGCCCTAAATTTTCATATATTTGACAAAATTCGAAAAAATCACTGTTGCGAGCACATACTTCATATTTGTAGTCGTTGCTTAGTACCATTTTTTTACAACTATAACTTTTTTTGACTGCTCTAGTCTGTGAGAAATAGAATCTTATTTAATGAATTGATTTTCGATGTTATCTTGAATGGTGGCCTAATAATATTTTTCGTATGTACCATTTTGTTTTAGCTAGCTCATGACATAATCTATAGAAAAAAAATGATAGCTGTTTTTATGTTCGTACATCACGGGAAAACTGCCTGATCAATTTCAATCAAATTTATTTTGGACTATTTTTTGGACACTTGGTCTCAATCTCCAATTAAAATTGTAACGATATTCCTGTTAAATATCAAAATATCTAAGTTTTAAAATTGGTAAAAAAATTAGTTTCACACATAGAAACAAGCGTGAAAACATAACAAACCCTGTAGGGAAATCAACTAGTTTTTTAATAAAATACATTTTATTCATTCATTGAGTTGATAGAAAAATGAACAATCAGCGAAATAAAGGATAAAACATTCACTTACATCATTGTGCAGAAGTACTTTATCATATACTTTCTTCCTATATGTACATCTAATTTTTCGTACTACTTTATATAATATATCAAGCATGCATAACGTCAATCATCAAATGGAAATTCAAAGTGTTTTTGACCTCTTTTCATTCACAAACTTGTTGAACAAATACAACTGACCTTGTACCCATACGTTTACAAAGCTTAAGTTTTTTTAACTTCAAACACTTCGATCACTTAACAACACATAACCTTGAAATTAACGTACATATTTCAAATAAATCGAAGCAACTCATACAAAAAAAAAAAAACCAAAATAAATGTTCCCTCTTAATTCTCACAGAATTTTCCAGCGCTATTTACAGCGGCATCTGAAACAACGGATAGTCCAAGTGCAAAACGATAAAAACAGAAATCATTGCAGGCTGAAAATTAAAAAAAAATTTTTTATTTGTTTTCTCAACCGAAGCATAAAATAAAATTTATGGAACGCACTGCGCAGCAAAAGCAACATGAGGCAGCCGCTTGCCTGATCACGCATAATTGCAAAAATAATAAAAATATTAATGAATTTCAAATAAAAGAAAATTACGCGCTCGCCTTACACTAAGCGATTGTTGCCAACATTGAAATGCTGAAAATGTTGTTGTTTTCTTTTTGTTATTGCTGTAATTCGAATAATGAGGCGTTGGAAATTTTATTGCATTGACTTTCTTCGAACAACAACAGCAACAACAATGATAAACAGAGAAAATCGACCAACACCCAAAACCACCTACAATTAAAATCTGAGCATTTAAGCGGCGTGTTGCGGTGCTCAGTCAGCATGCGCCAGATATACACGTGTTTTGTTTCAGCGATGATTGTCATCGCTATTTTTAGAAAATTCCGCTTCGTTTTTTTTCCATACAACTTTTTTTTATGGAAGTAGTCATTCATTCCTGTCCAGCATACGGGAAAGTGCTACAAGTAATTTTTTTTTTTCAAAAATAACAGACGAAATGCTTACAATTTATCCCTCGATTATAATAAAAATAATAACTACACACCTGTGGCTTAGCCAAGGAGTTCAAGGGGGCTTTGAACCCCCACCTTGTGTTAGGGATAAACTAAATAAAATTAATATGATATAATCCAAAATGTTTCATATTTTGTAAAAGAAAAACCTGTGCATCAGAAGATTTTATTGAATATCCTTAAAAGTGGGAAAAAGTACGCAACGAAAGGATTTAACTAACAAACAGTGAAGTGTTCGGCTTTGAGCTGTAAAAATCTCCGCCTCCCTCACCACATTTCTTCATAAATCAAATTCAGAAAGCCAAAAAATGAAAAATTACAAATTTTAATATTTCAATTTGCTCATAATTTACACAATTAAAAATGCGAATATTTAATTTAGCTGGAATTTTGATTTGTGGTGCCATATGATATGGGCCAAACAACGAATGGGTGGCGCTGATGGACTACCGCACACCGCATATTCTGAATCACCGCCCACTACTATAGTGGGTGTTGTTGCTGGTTGGTGTTTACATGTTATCAATTGATTTTTATGTATTACTAAAAGGCTTATTTTAAAATTGTCTGCTTCTGCTTATATTACATGTGTTAGTAATTAAAAATTTAATTATAAAAGATGTATAATTCAGGAAATGATTGATCATAAATTAGGCGTATTTATTTGCGCCTACCATTAAAAAACATTGAAAGAATTTACGAAAACAAAAACTTTTAAAGTGACTAGATAAAAATAAAAATAAAAATCTGCAAACAGCAGTATATACAAATAATATGATACACGGTTATATCTAAAAGTGAAAATAATAAATCAATTCATCAAGAAAGTTGATGTCTGAGCTTCATTATGTTTCGTTATGTTAGTTCAGAAAATGTTGAAAAAGTCAAAGAATGGTAATAAAGTGAAAAAAGGTGAAAAATTCGAAAAATGCTAAGAAAGTCGTAATATATTGAAGAAGTCGAGTGGCAAAAAAATTTGGATAAGTCGAAAAAAAAATTTGGAAATTCTTGAATAGTCAAGAAAAGTCGAGGAAAATATAAAAACGTCAATAAATGCTGAATGAGTTGAGAAATGTTGAAATCGTTCAAAAAAGTTGAGAAGGTTGAACAATGTTGACGGAGTTGAAACATGTTGAATAAGTTGAGAAATGTTGAGAGTTGAAAAATGTTGAGAAGGTCAAAAAATGTTAACAAAGTCGAAATATGTTGAAAATGCCGAAAAATGTTGACCGAGTCAAAAAATGTTGATAAGGTTGAAAAATGTTGAAAGAGGCGAAAAATGTTGAGCTATGTTGATAAGGCCGAAAAATGTTAAAAAAAAGCGAATAATGTTGAGAAGATCGAAAAATGGTCACAGAGTCGAAAAATGTTTAATTATGTTGATCGAAAAAAGTTTAAAAATGTGAGACGGTTGAAAAATATTGATAAAGTCGAAAAATATTGAATCATGTTGATAAAGTCGAAAAATATTGAAAAAGTTGAAAAATGCTGTAAAATAAGTTAAGAATTTTGAAATGCCATGATGAAAATGTCAAAAATATTGAAGAAGTCGAAAAAGGTTGCTAAATTCAAAAAAAGTATTTAATGTTGATAGATCTCGATTAAGTCGAAAAATTTTGTTAAAAGACACAGAGGGCTTAAAAAATCGAAAAATGCCGATAAGTTGAAAAATTTTAAACAGAGCGAAAAATGTTGCTTGAGTCAAAAAATATTCAAGAAGTTCGAAAATGTTGAAAAAGTCGGAAAGTCGGAAATGTTGAAAAAGTTGTACAAGGTCGGAAATGTCTAAAAATTTTCAAAAGGTCAAAAAAGTTGAAAAAGTCGAAAAATTTGAAATAAAATCGAAAAATTTTGATTGAAGTCAAAAAATTTTGAAGAGTTAAAAATTTTTAAGAAACTGTTAAAAAGGTCTTTAAGTATCAGAGTCGAAAAATGTTGGAAAAAAAAAAACTTTTCCGTTGGGTGAGTGTGCTTTGCCACCAATTTACTGCCACATAGATTTTTGTTCATACCAGCCAGTAAAGATTTTCACGCATCAAAAAAGTGTAAAACTAAAAGAAAATGCATTATTTACAATTTAAAATATTCATCATGTGAAAATTTCGCTATTTTCGTTGCAAAAAAGTTCTCTGAATAAAATTTCTTAACGCTATAATTTTGATATTTTTAAGTTAAAAACAACATATTCTGCTAGTATATTCACATGTACCCATTTTTACGACTATTAGGTTAGAACAATAAATTTTTAATGCAACATTTGCATCTAAACAACATATACATATGTAAATTTAGCTCTTTATAAACAAAAACGTACGTATTAAAAACATGGAATAAACAAATGTACAACATTCGAGAATAAATATTTACATTGCCTAATTTTTGTCACTCATGGTCGACCAAAACTGAATGCTACATGATGCCAAAATAAACTTGTTATGCCTAAAAAGTGTAAACAATTGCACAGACATCAAATAAATTTCAGGCACAAACAAAAAGAAAAATAAAAAACCTCAACAAATGCAACGATTTGCATTCACCATTATTGGTGAAAACATGACCGAAACATCAACAAAAGCCATTACGTTAGCATATGAGTAGACTACAAAAATTGCTGTTGATGACACACATGAGCTCGTTGCTTTTAACACCTCCCTGCTTCCGATGAAAATGCTGTGAATAATTTCGAAAAAGTCTCATTTAATTTCCATGAATAAATATAAAAATAATCTTTGATATTGCGATTTACTTTTGCATATGATGTTGATTTTGTGATAAGCGTAATGATTATATTTTAAAGTTAAAGTGACATAACATTGGCAGTGTAAAGGGTATTGAATAAGCTCTTATCGCGCAGCTACATATTGCTACAGGATGATTCAGATATTCTTTTAACTTAATGAAAAGGATGTAATATGACATGTCGTGGGACTTAAATTCGAATTCACTCTTTAGAAATTAAAAACATTTTAAAAATCAATTCTTTTAAACATCATAAATTTTGAAAAGTTGTTGTGCAGCAATGGTGTGAATTATGTCCAAATGGTTTGTGATAAAACATCAACTACAATGTTCAGCTCTTTCGCCCAACTATTTATTCATCATTTTTTGTGGTTCAACTCTTTGTCGACAAACTTTTTTATTTTGCAACTTTTTCATCGTTCAACTTCATGGTTTAACATTTTTGTCCTCCAACTTTTTCATCGCTAAACTTCATTGCTTAACATTTTTGTCCTCCAACTTTTTCATTGTTCAACTTCATTGTTGATCAATTTTTCTGGCGTCCAACTTTTTTGCTGTCTGATTTTTTTTTTTGCTGTCCAACTTTTATGTCGTCCACCTAAGTTGTGCTGAACTTTTTGTTTTTGAGCTATTTTCTCGACCTTTTCTAACGGTTGGTTCAATAAGACTATATTTTTCCAAATGGGCTCTAAAATTTCAGGATTCCTATTCATGGCATTAAAATTTTTCAGTGTTCTTTCAATAATCAATTTTTGGACAACTACAATTTCGTTTTGCATTAATTTTGAAAATTTGTTGCATTGCATTTGTATTGATTTACCATTGAAATTGATAATATCGAATGTATTCTTCCCAACTGTAAACTTGCATGCATAAAATAACGAACATGGAAAACCTTTTCAATAAAAAATTTTCATTTCTACATTGCACAAAAGCTTTGCATATAAATTTGATACTTGCTCGGATAATGCGATTTATTTCAAGGCAGTTTTCATTAGCTGAAACATACATTCATAAACATATATATATTAGGATGCTCAATTTTTGCAATGCAGTTTTAAATATTTATTTTTGAATGATGCATTAACATTGCCTAAAATGTGCTACCTTCATTACTATTTTCATAACATTTTTGTTTTTACTACTTAGCTACCACATTATTATAAGTATAATATTTATAATTATAGGTAACATTTTCTTTTTGAAAATTTTGAATTTTTCACGTTCAAACAGTTCTTAAGTTAATAATATAGCGTTACTTATTCTGAAGTTATTGCAATTCAATAATAACTCCCATGTAAGTTAGGTACAACGTGGCGTATGAGTAACATTTAGCTTAAATGGCGATATAATGAAACGTAGTTACATTGGCCACAACTTTTGTGCAAATTATGACAAATTAATTATTTATGCACCATTTGTAAGAAATAGATCGAAATTTGATAAAACGAAATTGGATTTAAAAAAAAAATTATTATTTATTGCTAAGTAGCATGCTATTAAAATGGGAATAAAAATCAACATTAAGGCAAGGTCAGACACAATATAGTAAATATTTATTTATAGCGCATGTTTATTGTTAGAGTGTGAAAATAAGGTTTTGTAAATAATGACCACTCTATTATACATGCATTTGTGTTAATATACCTATTTGAATGCACACAGACAATAAACACAATATAAGTGTACACGTAGTAAGCACTTGTGTCAATAAACTGTCGAAAAATATTTGCAACATTTTTGCTTTTGATCTTCTTTGTAAAAAGTAGAAAAAAAAAAATGCGAAATGCAACTGTTACTTTTATATTGATATCTTCGCTTTGTATTTTTTCAACAGGGTGCTGCATAAAGTATTAAGAAAAGTTATTTTATTTACATAATTTTTTTTTTTTTTTTTTTGAAAAATTTGCAGAGCACTAAGTTAAAAAAAAGATTATAAATTTATCATGACCTCATCCCCATATTATATATCCTTCGCATCAAGGTGTAAAAATTGCATCATCATCGATTTGTACCACTCAGCATTGACAGTAACGGCAACTCCTTCTTTGTTTTCAAAAAAATAAGATCCAATGATTCCACTGTACCACAAACCACACCAAATTGTTACTTTTACGGAATGTAAATGTTCTTCGTGAATAATTTTGAGAACTGGTTTGAGACCCATAATGACGATTTTTCTTACACATCGATCCATATAAATGGTAATGCGCTTCATCAGAGAAGATGATTTTTTTTTTCGGAAAAACAGCTTAATTTTCAAGTTGGTCTAGGGTAAAATTAGCGAATTCACGACGCTTAATTAATGAATTTTCTAGGAACGGTTTGGCCTACACATTCAGTTATGTACTAACATAATTCCTTATTTCAATCAAAACTTTAAATTTAGAGGTTCTTGCAAAATTAATAAAATTCTGTCTATGATTTGATAGTGGGGAGCTGGGATTGACCTTTCCGGCAAATAAATTTTTGAGATTTTAAAATTTTATCAATATATAGTTGCCAATTTTATTAAGGCCATTATTACATTTGTAAGATTTTCTTAAAAATCGAAATTTACTAAACAGTTAAGAAAATACCCAGTATTGAATTGCACTTTATGTATTTACATAGCAAAACTGCAAAGATAAATAAAGTCTTTATAATACGCTCAGTATGCTGTTGCACTATTTGTGCTGAATTGTTGCAAATGCATCTGTTCCTGCTAGTCAAATCGAAAGTACAAATACGTACATATGACAGAAATGTGCATGTGAGTGTGCGATGTGTGTGCAATGTCAGCAAAAGTGACAATCAAAAGCTGTACAGACTCAAATACGAAAACAAATGAATGCACTTGATGCGTTTTTGAAGCGGCTTTTCAAGCAGAAAAATAAAAAGTTGCCTCAATTTTTCCGTATTTAGATATTATTTGAGTTTGATTAGCAGCAGATAAAAATAGATGCTTCATCATTTCGTTTATTTTGCAAGATAAAACAATATGTTGTTAACGTTGTGGAAATGTAAATTTCCTATTCATCAAATGTAAGGTTGAAATTAACTGCATTTAAGATTTATGTAGAGTGTTTTAAAAAGTAATTTGTTGAAATTAAGGTGTGATATTTTGGCTAAGCTTCCTTTATTTTATGTAGTTTTCGCAAATAAAGTCCTACTTTGAAAGTTAAAAAAACTTCATAAAAAAATATTTGATTATGAAGATTGAGCGCACAATATGTTGTGTTAGTGACATTATTCTTGGGTGATGAAAGAAACGTATTGGCATAAGAAAAACTAAATTCATACAAAAATGTTATTCAAAAAAATCATACAAATTTATGTTAAAAATTGTTGAAGAGTATTAATAAGTCTAATCGCTTCAGTACAGATTTTCTTCCATACCAGCCAATAAAGATGTTCACAAATCAAACAGGTGCAAATTAGGAACCTAAAGTTTTGGTCACCCATTACTCATATTAGTGAACACTCCTATGTATACTTTACTTACGCCCTTCACATCCCACATAAGAAGTTATTTTTTTGAATGCAACTGAAGTGTATTTAAGTAAAACTCTACTAACCAACTCTTGCCAATCGATTTATGTATTCCAAATAAATTTAATTGACTTAACTCTTATAACAATTTGTTCTTGGTGCATTGCTAATTTATGAGCACCATTTTTGGCAACATACGATAACAATATTGGTTAAGTGTTACCATCGTCACACAATATATTGTTGGAGACAGAAAAATTTGAAAAAACTACGCTAATGAATGGGGAAAAATTGGTCAAATTTCAAATTTGCAACGACATTTTTTCCTGAGAGTAGGATGCTTAAAGACGGAAATTTTTATTTATATTTTATATTTGGTTCTGTATTTGAGGATGATGTAGAAATAGTTTCATTGAAGAAGCTAATGAGCTATACAACGATATTATTCAAATAATAGAAATCTGTAGTCTGCATAAGGAGATTCTTCAATTCACTGCCGCCAGGTTTGAAAAGTAAAAGCATGTTAAATCATAAGGGATAATTTCATGAGCACATCTACAAAAGATATTCTTAGTGTAAGACATAATCAAATCCAAGCAATCGGCACAAAATCCAAGTAAAATCAAATTATCGTCCTAGAATTTCAACAAATTCCTGCCATAGCTTCCGAAAAAAAACCCCTTTTTTTTGGTGAACATTTCTTTTAGTTTATATTATAAAAATAAAAATAAAATTTTGGAAAAATCGGCACTTCTTTCTGTAATGGATAAATCACTTTGTTTCAATAAAATATACCCAAAACTCTAAGAAAAACAAAATCAGCTACACTCTGATACTCCCATTTGACCTTTCACTTTCATTATGTTAATTTATAATCCAGATGGCAACACATTGACCGACTTTGACTGCTACCAGAATTTGTAGCTGCGCGCCTTGTCAACATTTAGCCAACGCATATCGAACAACGAAAATCAATTAAGCCATGGCTGGGTTACGCTGCACATGCGTGTGGCATACAAATTGCATTAAATTGATGTTTTTGCATTGAGAGCTTTCGATATATTGAACAAAATATATCATGAGATAAATGCACCTATAGTCAGAAATCATTAATTGCAGCATTGTTTGATTGGCATTAGCAGAAATTTCGCAAATATAAATAGCTGATAATAAAATAAATTTTCTATTTATTACCAACTTAATGATTTTACAAAAATTAATTTCAAATTGGCATTAAGCGTGACTGCACTCAGAGATATGACTGCTAATTAATTGTGCAGTTATTTCCGTTCCCAAGATTTATATATCGTCGATTCATCACCTCGATATGTAGCTTTGTTTGCTCTGTGAGATTACGTGTTAAAATAAACGTGTGCCAATGCAAATTTTTGTTGCGAAACCTACAATTTTCCTAATGAACACCACGCGCTGGTGTCGTCATCTCAAATCTGATATTCATATAGCGCCGCGGTGTTAGTCACAGCTTATTTGGCTTAAATTTTTAATAAAAATGTTTAACTGATTCATCGTTATATGTCTGCCATTTACAGCATGCAAATGCAATTTAAATGTAAATTTTTTTTCTGTTTACTTCATATAAACAATAAAATGCAATTGGCGATTATAAAATGAACAAGAATTCTTGGGAATTGCAAATTTTGGTTAAGAGGTAGGGAAGGGAAACAATGTAACAAAACATTAAAAAATTTGAATAAGAAATGGGGGTATTCAAGCCCACTCATATATTAGGGAAGCATAAAAAGAACAGTAAGTAAGATTACCCAAAATATACCAGACAAACAATTAGCCCTTATTACCAAAAAAAAAACTCATTTTAATAATGGGCTTCAAAGATTAGCTAGCATAAATAAGAAGCTATCAAACAAATTTGGCTTGAATAACGACAAAAAAAAAACCAAAATAAATGTCTTAGATCGAGAGGGAAATAAAGCTCTAAATTGATAAAAAAAACACTTCGCAAGTTAAAATTAGATTCGCTCAAACTTTGATATGTTTTTAGGTAAAAAAAACTAGTTAATAAGTTATCTTCGACCTGGCCGAAGCTTACACACTCTACACTGCACTGAAAGTACCTTATAAATAAATGTTAAAAATTCTTTGAAGAGTTTTTATAAATCGAAAACAATTGTTTAATGTAAAAACGGTTGAAAGAGGTTGAAAAATGTTGAAATAGTTGTTAAAAAAAAAAAATACGGAAAATGTTGAAAAAGATTAAAAGCCGTTGAAAAACTCAAAAAAATTGAAAAATGTTGAAACAATTCTAAATCGCTGAAAAAGTAAAAAAAAAGAAGAAAATTGAAAGAGGCTGAAAAAGCCGAACAAATACATATGGGATATATTGGAAATGTTAAAAAGTTGAAAAAGTGAAAATGAAAAATGTTAAAAAAAAAATCGAATGGAAATGAAAAAGTCGAAATATGCCTCGCTCACTTCTTCAATTCCGCCTACTTTTGACTTAAAAAATTATATTCGAGATCGACATCTGCATACCAAATTTAAGCACAATGGCTTTTATTGTTTGCGAGATACGCCGTAATTAGTTTTAAAACTTAGGGCGTTGACACACCCACTGGTAAAATATGGTCCGATTTCAATAGACATAGACAACACAGATAACACTACTGCACTAAATTTTGGTATGATTGTGCACATATTTCGATATACATATATGCCACTTATGGAATTTTACTTGCATGGGAGGTGCCACGCTCACTGGGGCTATTACGGACTATTTTTTGGACACTTGGTCTCAATCTCCAATTAAAATTGTAACGATATTCCTGTTAAATATCAAAATATCTAAGTTTTAAAATTGGTAAAAAAATTAGTTTCACACATAGAAACAAGCGTGAAAACATAACAAACCCTGTAGGGAAATCAACTAGTTTTTTAATAAAATACATTTTATTCATTCATTGAGTTGATAGAAAAATGAACAATCAGCGAAATAAAGGATAAAACCTTCACTTACATCATTGTGCAGAAGTACTTTATCATATACTTTCTTCCTATATGTACATCTAATTTTTCGTACTACTTTATATAATATATCAAGCATGCATAACGTCAATCATCAAATGGAAATTCAAAGTGTTTTTGACCTCTTTTCATTCACAAACTTGTTGAACAAATACAACTGACCTTGTACCCATACGTTTACAAAGCTTAAGTTTTTTTAACTTCAAACACTTCGATCACTTAACAACACATAACCTTGAAATTAACGTACATATTTCAAATAAATCGAAGCAACTCATACAAAAAAAAAAAAACCAAAATAAATGTTCCCTCTTAATTCTCACAGAATTTTCCAGCGCTATTTACAGCGGCATCTGAAACAACGGATAGTCCAAGTGCAAAACGATAAAAACAGAAATCATTGCAGGCTGAAAATTAAAAAAAAATTTTTTATTTGTTTTCTCAACCGAAGCATAAAATAAAATTTATGGAACGCACTGCGCAGCAAAAGCAACATGAGGCAGCCGCTTGCCTGATCACGCATAATTGCAAAAATAATAAAAATATTAATGAATTTCAAATAAAAGAAAATTACGCGCTCGCCTTACACTAAGCGATTGTTGCCAACATTGAAATGCTGAAAATGTTGTTGTTTTCTTTTTGTTATTGCTGTAATTCGAATAATGAGGCGTTGGAAATTTTATTGCATTGACTTTCTTCGAACAACAACAGCAACAACAATGATAAACAGAGAAAATCGACCAACACCCAAAACCACCTACAATTAAAATCTGAGCATTTAAGCGGCGTGTTGCGGTGCTCAGTCAGCATGCGCCAGATATACACGTGTTTTGTTTCAGCGATGATTGTCATCGCTATTTTTAGAAAATTCCGCTTCGTTTTTTTTCCATACAACTTTTTTTTATGGAAGTAGTCATTCATTCCTGTCCAGCATACGGGAAAGTGCTACAAGTAATTTTTTTTTTTCAAAAATAACAGACGAAATGCTTACAATTTATCCCTCGATTATAATAAAAATAATAACTACACACCTGTGGCTTAGCCAAGGAGTTCAAGGGGGCTTTGAACCCCCACCTTGTGTTAGGGATAAACTAAATAAAATTAATATGATATAATCCAAAATGTTTCATATTTTGTAAAAGAAAAACCTGTGCATCAGAAGATTTTATTGAATATCCTTAAAAGTGGGAAAAAGTACGCAACGAAAGGATTTAACTAACAAACAGTGAAGTGTTCGGCTTTGAGCTGTAAAAATCTCCGCCTCCCTCACCACATTTCTTCATAAATCAAATTCAGAAAGCCAAAAAATGAAAAATTACAAATTTTAATATTTCAATTTGCTCATAATTTACACAATTAAAAATGCGAATATTTAATTTAGCTGGAATTTTGATTTGTGGTGCCATATGATATGGGCCAAACAACGAATGGGTGGCGCTGATGGACTACCGCACACCGCATATTCTGAATCACCGCCCACTACTATAGTGGGTGTTGTTGCTGGTTGGTGTTTACATGTTATCAATTGATTTTTATGTATTACTAAAAGGCTTATTTTAAAATTGTCTGCTTCTGCTTATATTACATGTGTTAGTAATTAAAAATTTAATTATAAAAGATGTATAATTCAGGAAATGATTGATCATAAATTAGGCGTATTTATTTGCGCCTACCATTAAAAAACATTGAAAGAATTTACGAAAACAAAAACTTTTAAAGTGACTAGATAAAAATAAAAATAAAAATCTGCAAACAGCAGTATATACAAATAATATGATACACGGTTATATCTAAAAGTGAAAATAATAAATCAATTCATCAAGAAAGTTGATGTCTGAGCTTCATTATGTTTCGTTATGTTAGTTCAGAAAATGTTGAAAAAGTCAAAGAATGGTAATAAAGTGAAAAAAGGTGAAAAATTCGAAAAATGCTAAGAAAGTCGTAATATATTGAAGAAGTCGAGTGGCAAAAAAATTTGGATAAGTCGAAAAAAAAATTTGGAAATTCTTGAATAGTCAAGAAAAGTCGAGGAAAATATAAAAACGTCAATAAATGCTGAATGAGTTGAGAAATGTTGAAATCGTTCAAAAAAGTTGAGAAGGTTGAACAATGTTGACGGAGTTGAAACATGTTGAATAAGTTGAGAAATGTTGAGAGTTGAAAAATGTTGAGAAGGTCAAAAAATGTTAACAAAGTCGAAATATGTTGAAAATGCCGAAAAATGTTGACCGAGTCAAAAAATGTTGATAAGGTTGAAAAATGTTGAAAGAGGCGAAAAATGTTGAGCTATGTTGATAAGGCCGAAAAATGTTAAAAAAAAGCGAATAATGTTGAGAAGATCGAAAAATGGTCACAGAGTCGAAAAATGTTTAATTATGTTGATCGAAAAAAGTTTAAAAATGTGAGACGGTTGAAAAATATTGATAAAGTCGAAAAATATTGAATCATGTTGATAAAGTCGAAAAATATTGAAAAAGTTGAAAAATGCTGTAAAATAAGTTAAGAATTTTGAAATGCCATGATGAAAATGTCAAAAATATTGAAGAAGTCGAAAAAGGTTGCTAAATTCAAAAAAAGTATTTAATGTTGATAGATCTCGATTAAGTCGAAAAATTTTGTTAAAAGACACAGAGGGCTTAAAAAATCGAAAAATGCCGATAAGTTGAAAAATTTTAAACAGAGCGAAAAATGTTGCTTGAGTCAAAAAATATTCAAGAAGTTCGAAAATGTTGAAAAAGTCGGAAAGTCGGAAATGTTGAAAAAGTTGTACAAGGTCGGAAATGTCTAAAAATTTTCAAAAGGTCAAAAAAGTTGAAAAAGTCGAAAAATTTGAAATAAAATCGAAAAATTTTGATTGAAGTCAAAAAATTTTGAAGAGTTAAAAATTTTTAAGAAACTGTTAAAAAGGTCTTTAAGTATCAGAGTCGAAAAATGTTGGAAAAAAAAAAACTTTTCCGTTGGGTGAGTGTGCTTTGCCACCAATTTACTGCCACATAGATTTTTGTTCATACCAGCCAGTAAAGATTTTCACGCATCAAAAAAGTGTAAAACTAAAAGAAAATGCATTATTTACAATTTAAAATATTCATCATGTGAAAATTTCGCTATTTTCGTTGCAAAAAAGTTCTCTGAATAAAATTTCTTAACGCTATAATTTTGATATTTTTAAGTTAAAAACAACATATTCTGCTAGTATATTCACATGTACCCATTTTTACGACTATTAGGTTAGAACAATAAATTTTTAATGCAACATTTGCATCTAAACAACATATACATATGTAAATTTAGCTCTTTATAAACAAAAACGTACGTATTAAAAACATGGAATAAACAAATGTACAACATTCGAGAATAAATATTTACATTGCCTAATTTTTGTCACTCATGGTCGACCAAAACTGAATGCTACATGATGCCAAAATAAACTTGTTATGCCTAAAAAGTGTAAACAATTGCACAGACATCAAATAAATTTCAGGCACAAACAAAAAGAAAAATAAAAAACCTCAACAAATGCAACGATTTGCATTCACCATTATTGGTGAAAACATGACCGAAACATCAACAAAAGCCATTACGTTAGCATATGAGTAGACTACAAAAATTGCTGTTGATGACACACATGAGCTCGTTGCTTTTAACACCTCCCTGCTTCCGATGAAAATGCTGTGAATAATTTCGAAAAAGTCTCATTTAATTTCCATGAATAAATATAAAAATAATCTTTGATATTGCGATTTACTTTTGCATATGATGTTGATTTTGTGATAAGCGTAATGATTATATTTTAAAGTTAAAGTGACATAACATTGGCAGTGTAAAGGGTATTGAATAAGCTCTTATCGCGCAGCTACATATTGCTACAGGATGATTCAGATATTCTTTTAACTTAATGAAAAGGATGTAATATGACATGTCGTGGGACTTAAATTCGAATTCACTCTTTAGAAATTAAAAACATTTTAAAAATCAATTCTTTTAAACATCATAAATTTTGAAAAGTTGTTGTGCAGCAATGGTGTGAATTATGTCCAAATGGTTTGTGATAAAACATCAACTACAATGTTCAGCTCTTTCGCCCAACTATTTATTCATCATTTTTTGTGGTTCAACTCTTTGTCGACAAACTTTTTTATTTTGCAACTTTTTCATCGTTCAACTTCATGGTTTAACATTTTTGTCCTCCAACTTTTTCATCGCTAAACTTCATTGCTTAACATTTTTGTCCTCCAACTTTTTCATTGTTCAACTTCATTGTTGATCAATTTTTCTGGCGTCCAACTTTTTTGCTGTCTGATTTTTTTTTTTGCTGTCCAACTTTTATGTCGTCCACCTAAGTTGTGCTGAACTTTTTGTTTTTGAGCTATTTTCTCGACCTTTTCTAACGGTTGGTTCAATAAGACTATATTTTTCCAAATGGGCTCTAAAATTTCAGGATTCCTATTCATGGCATTAAAATTTTTCAGTGTTCTTTCAATAATCAATTTTTGGACAACTACAATTTCGTTTTGCATTAATTTTGAAAATTTGTTGCATTGCATTTGTATTGATTTACCATTGAAATTGATAATATCGAATGTATTCTTCCCAACTGTAAACTTGCATGCATAAAATAACGAACATGGAAAACCTTTTCAATAAAAAATTTTCATTTCTACATTGCACAAAAGCTTTGCATATAAATTTGATACTTGCTCGGATAATGCGATTTATTTCAAGGCAGTTTTCATTAGCTGAAACATACATTCATAAACATATATATATTAGGATGCTCAATTTTTGCAATGCAGTTTTAAATATTTATTTTTGAATGATGCATTAACATTGCCTAAAATGTGCTACCTTCATTACTATTTTCATAACATTTTTGTTTTTACTACTTAGCTACCACATTATTATAAGTATAATATTTATAATTATAGGTAACATTTTCTTTTTGAAAATTTTGAATTTTTCACGTTCAAACAGTTCTTAAGTTAATAATATAGCGTTACTTATTCTGAAGTTATTGCAATTCAATAATAACTCCCATGTAAGTTAGGTACAACGTGGCGTATGAGTAACATTTAGCTTAAATGGCGATATAATGAAACGTAGTTACATTGGCCACAACTTTTGTGCAAATTATGACAAATTAATTATTTATGCACCATTTGTAAGAAATAGATCGAAATTTGATAAAACGAAATTGGATTTAAAAAAAAAATTATTATTTATTGCTAAGTAGCATGCTATTAAAATGGGAATAAAAATCAACATTAAGGCAAGGTCAGACACAATATAGTAAATATTTATTTATAGCGCATGTTTATTGTTAGAGTGTGAAAATAAGGTTTTGTAAATAATGACCACTCTATTATACATGCATTTGTGTTAATATACCTATTTGAATGCACACAGACAATAAACACAATATAAGTGTACACGTAGTAAGCACTTGTGTCAATAAACTGTCGAAAAATATTTGCAACATTTTTGCTTTTGATCTTCTTTGTAAAAAGTAGAAAAAAAAAAATGCGAAATGCAACTGTTACTTTTATATTGATATCTTCGCTTTGTATTTTTTCAACAGGGTGCTGCATAAAGTATTAAGAAAAGTTATTTTATTTACATAATTTTTTTTTTTTTTTTTTTGAAAAATTTGCAGAGCACTAAGTTAAAAAAAAGATTATAAATTTATCATGACCTCATCCCCATATTATATATCCTTCGCATCAAGGTGTAAAAATTGCATCATCATCGATTTGTACCACTCAGCATTGACAGTAACGGCAACTCCTTCTTTGTTTTCAAAAAAATAAGATCCAATGATTCCACTGTACCACAAACCACACCAAATTGTTACTTTTACGGAATGTAAATGTTCTTCGTGAATAATTTTGAGAACTGGTTTGAGACCCATAATGACGATTTTTCTTACACATCGATCCATATAAATGGTAATGCGCTTCATCAGAGAAGATGATTTTTTTTTTCGGAAAAACAGCTTAATTTTCAAGTTGGTCTAGGGTAAAATTAGCGAATTCACGACGCTTAATTAATGAATTTTCTAGGAACGGTTTGGCCTACACATTCAGTTATGTACTAACATAATTCCTTATTTCAATCAAAACTTTAAATTTAGAGGTTCTTGCAAAATTAATAAAATTCTGTCTATGATTTGATAGTGGGGAGCTGGGATTGACCTTTCCGGCAAATAAATTTTTGAGATTTTAAAATTTTATCAATATATAGTTGCCAATTTTATTAAGGCCATTATTACATTTGTAAGATTTTCTTAAAAATCGAAATTTACTAAACAGTTAAGAAAATACCCAGTATTGAATTGCACTTTATGTATTTACATAGCAAAACTGCAAAGATAAATAAAGTCTTTATAATACGCTCAGTATGCTGTTGCACTATTTGTGCTGAATTGTTGCAAATGCATCTGTTCCTGCTAGTCAAATCGAAAGTACAAATACGTACATATGACAGAAATGTGCATGTGAGTGTGCGATGTGTGTGCAATGTCAGCAAAAGTGACAATCAAAAGCTGTACAGACTCAAATACGAAAACAAATGAATGCACTTGATGCGTTTTTGAAGCGGCTTTTCAAGCAGAAAAATAAAAAGTTGCCTCAATTTTTCCGTATTTAGATATTATTTGAGTTTGATTAGCAGCAGATAAAAATAGATGCTTCATCATTTCGTTTATTTTGCAAGATAAAACAATATGTTGTTAACGTTGTGGAAATGTAAATTTCCTATTCATCAAATGTAAGGTTGAAATTAACTGCATTTAAGATTTATGTAGAGTGTTTTAAAAAGTAATTTGTTGAAATTAAGGTGTGATATTTTGGCTAAGCTTCCTTTATTTTATGTAGTTTTCGCAAATAAAGTCCTACTTTGAAAGTTAAAAAAACTTCATAAAAAAATATTTGATTATGAAGATTGAGCGCACAATATGTTGTGTTAGTGACATTATTCTTGGGTGATGAAAGAAACGTATTGGCATAAGAAAAACTAAATTCATACAAAAATGTTATTCAAAAAAATCATACAAATTTATGTTAAAAATTGTTGAAGAGTATTAATAAGTCTAATCGCTTCAGTACAGATTTTCTTCCATACCAGCCAATAAAGATGTTCACAAATCAAACAGGTGCAAATTAGGAACCTAAAGTTTTGGTCACCCATTACTCATATTAGTGAACACTCCTATGTATACTTTACTTACGCCCTTCACATCCCACATAAGAAGTTATTTTTTTGAATGCAACTGAAGTGTATTTAAGTAAAACTCTACTAACCAACTCTTGCCAATCGATTTATGTATTCCAAATAAATTTAATTGACTTAACTCTTATAACAATTTGTTCTTGGTGCATTGCTAATTTATGAGCACCATTTTTGGCAACATACGATAACAATATTGGTTAAGTGTTACCATCGTCACACAATATATTGTTGGAGACAGAAAAATTTGAAAAAACTACGCTAATGAATGGGGAAAAATTGGTCAAATTTCAAATTTGCAACGACATTTTTTCCTGAGAGTAGGATGCTTAAAGACGGAAATTTTTATTTATATTTTATATTTGGTTCTGTATTTGAGGATGATGTAGAAATAGTTTCATTGAAGAAGCTAATGAGCTATACAACGATATTATTCAAATAATAGAAATCTGTAGTCTGCATAAGGAGATTCTTCAATTCACTGCCGCCAGGTTTGAAAAGTAAAAGCATGTTAAATCATAAGGGATAATTTCATGAGCACATCTACAAAAGATATTCTTAGTGTAAGACATAATCAAATCCAAGCAATCGGCACAAAATCCAAGTAAAATCAAATTATCGTCCTAGAATTTCAACAAATTCCTGCCATAGCTTCCGAAAAAAAACCCCTTTTTTTTGGTGAACATTTCTTTTAGTTTATATTATAAAAATAAAAATAAAATTTTGGAAAAATCGGCACTTCTTTCTGTAATGGATAAATCACTTTGTTTCAATAAAATATACCCAAAACTCTAAGAAAAACAAAATCAGCTACACTCTGATACTCCCATTTGACCTTTCACTTTCATTATGTTAATTTATAATCCAGATGGCAACACATTGACCGACTTTGACTGCTACCAGAATTTGTAGCTGCGCGCCTTGTCAACATTTAGCCAACGCATATCGAACAACGAAAATCAATTAAGCCATGGCTGGGTTACGCTGCACATGCGTGTGGCATACAAATTGCATTAAATTGATGTTTTTGCATTGAGAGCTTTCGATATATTGAACAAAATATATCATGAGATAAATGCACCTATAGTCAGAAATCATTAATTGCAGCATTGTTTGATTGGCATTAGCAGAAATTTCGCAAATATAAATAGCTGATAATAAAATAAATTTTCTATTTATTACCAACTTAATGATTTTACAAAAATTAATTTCAAATTGGCATTAAGCGTGACTGCACTCAGAGATATGACTGCTAATTAATTGTGCAGTTATTTCCGTTCCCAAGATTTATATATCGTCGATTCATCACCTCGATATGTAGCTTTGTTTGCTCTGTGAGATTACGTGTTAAAATAAACGTGTGCCAATGCAAATTTTTGTTGCGAAACCTACAATTTTCCTAATGAACACCACGCGCTGGTGTCGTCATCTCAAATCTGATATTCATATAGCGCCGCGGTGTTAGTCACAGCTTATTTGGCTTAAATTTTTAATAAAAATGTTTAACTGATTCATCGTTATATGTCTGCCATTTACAGCATGCAAATGCAATTTAAATGTAAATTTTTTTTCTGTTTACTTCATATAAACAATAAAATGCAATTGGCGATTATAAAATGAACAAGAATTCTTGGGAATTGCAAATTTTGGTTAAGAGGTAGGGAAGGGAAACAATGTAACAAAACATTAAAAAATTTGAATAAGAAATGGGGGTATTCAAGCCCACTCATATATTAGGGAAGCATAAAAAGAACAGTAAGTAAGATTACCCAAAATATACCAGACAAACAATTAGCCCTTATTACCAAAAAAAAAACTCATTTTAATAATGGGCTTCAAAGATTAGCTAGCATAAATAAGAAGCTATCAAACAAATTTGGCTTGAATAACGACAAAAAAAAAACCAAAATAAATGTCTTAGATCGAGAGGGAAATAAAGCTCTAAATTGATAAAAAAAACACTTCGCAAGTTAAAATTAGATTCGCTCAAACTTTGATATGTTTTTAGGTAAAAAAAACTAGTTAATAAGTTATCTTCGACCTGGCCGAAGCTTACACACTCTACACTGCACTGAAAGTACCTTATAAATAAATGTTAAAAATTCTTTGAAGAGTTTTTATAAATCGAAAACAATTGTTTAATGTAAAAACGGTTGAAAGAGGTTGAAAAATGTTGAAATAGTTGTTAAAAAAAAAAAATACGGAAAATGTTGAAAAAGATTAAAAGCCGTTGAAAAACTCAAAAAAATTGAAAAATGTTGAAACAATTCTAAATCGCTGAAAAAGTAAAAAAAAAGAAGAAAATTGAAAGAGGCTGAAAAAGCCGAACAAATACATATGGGATATATTGGAAATGTTAAAAAGTTGAAAAAGTGAAAATGAAAAATGTTAAAAAAAAAATCGAATGGAAATGAAAAAGTCGAAATATGCCTCGCTCACTTCTTCAATTCCGCCTACTTTTGACTTAAAAAATTATATTCGAGATCGACATCTGCATACCAAATTTAAGCACAATGGCTTTTATTGTTTGCGAGATACGCCGTAATTAGTTTTAAAACTTAGGGCGTTGACACACCCACTGGTAAAATATGGTCCGATTTCAATAGACATAGACAACACAGATAACACTACTGCACTAAATTTTGGTATGATTGTGCACATATTTCGATATACATATATGCCACTTATGGAATTTTACTTGCATGGGAGGTGCCACGCTCACTGGGGCTATTACGTCCGTTTTTGAATCAGATATACCTTATAGCAAGTAAGTCAAACCAATTGCTGCAATAGTTTACTTAAAATTGCGCTTACAACTTTATGTTAATATGGGAGGTGCCACGCCCTCTGATGCAATCCTGTCAGATTTAATTTAATTTCAAAGCTTATAGTTACCGTCACCTCTACACCAAATATTATTTTCTCTTAAGTATACGACTACGCTTAAAATATGAATTTTTAATGATTTATTTCGTAAGTATTTGTTTTTCATATCTCATGTAGTTTTTGACGCTGACTTTGAATCTGGTAATTAATTCTGCAGAAATAGTATGGTTTTGTGGTAAATGAGTTCAAGTGTTTTTATGTCAAAGGAATACATTTTTGACATTTTCGCGCTCTAGCAGCAAGGAAATCAATTATTTTGAAGGTTATTTTAGCTCATAGGAACTTAGCTGCAGAAATTTCTTATTTTTTGTAACGAGAAATATCAGAGAAAATGTTGACGAAAATGCTCAAAAGCGGTCAAATGTGTCAAAAACACCAAATTTTGTTAATTTTCGAGCAATTGTTTAAAGAACATCAATTCTATTTGAGAGCTTTTGAGTACACAGAAACTTAATTAAACAAAGGTTCCCTTTTTTTTGAGAAAAGTTTGATGAATTCTCTCCATATTTTTTCATTAGGACCCGAATTCCGTTGAATAAAATTATGCGGCGAAACACAAAAAATTCGGAAAAATCGTTTTAGGGAAAATGTGCACGGTCAAATTTTGCCTAAGAGTTCCTTTGCTGCCAAGACTTACTCAAACTGTGTTAAATACACCACATATTAAAATATCCTAGAAACCAGCAATAAATGAAAAGTGCTTAGTAATTGAATGCTCCCAATGAACTATCATACAAAAAATGCCCAAGTGCAGCACAAAAAATGTAACGCATGCGAACTAACCACCCCGACGCGTATCGATACCACACGCAGTTCTCGACACAAATTAATAAATGTGTTAATTTAATTCGTAAGCCCATTTGTTGTTTATTCATCAAAACAACAAAAATTAAAAAATTTTACATCAACAACAAATTGTTGCTCATGTTCGCACTAATTTGTACAACAATGTTGCCGCATTTTTTGTTATTGTTGTTGTTGTTTTGGTGTTGCTAGCTGTACATACAAAGTATTTTATTTTTACTGAAACAGCAGCATGAAAACAATGAATTTGTTTATATTTTTGTTGCACTAATTATTTGTTGTTGTTGCAGTTGCTGCTTTGCTTATGGGCTTAAGTCTTTTCTCGCCTGAACTCAATAATTTTTTGTTTATAATAAAAATAAAAAAAAAAGTTAAAAAAAAGTTAAAAAAAAGCAAAAATTAGCTACACTAACAACAACATAAAACGAAAAAATTATATACAATGCAATATTGTGCATATGGGAAGACTGACTGACTAACTGACTGACTGACAAACTGCGGCATCAAGTTCTTTGCCAATAACCGCAATTTGGGCCAAATACCAATGTAAGAGAAGCAATAAAAAAAACGCAACAAAAATAAAAAAAGGGACAATTCCATATGTGACTTTTAACTCTGTTTGTAGAGAAAGGAAAGTCTGTCAACAAAAGTGAATAAGATAATGCAAGTAGGCGTGGCACTACCTATAGGAGCATTATATTTCATACGTCATGTTAAGCGGATCAACTGATTGTGAGTAAAAATAATGAACCTCGTTAAATTAACACCAAGTAATGCAAGTATTTATTTCACAATAAGTTGACGAAATTGTGAAAGTGGGTGTGGCAATCCAGAATAGAATCAAAATCGTTTTATTTTACAAGATAAAAACAATAACACTAAAGTTATGCACTTAATAAGATATTCGTACTATACATAACTAGACATGAGCCCCCACTAAAGGCACCATGCCCACTTAAATAAAACCGCCCACATTTTACCTACTAAGCAATTGCATTGTATACTGTTTATATACTTACTACGTTTTAGCATTTACGCATTTACTTTGAAAAATACTTTTTTTATTAGTTTAATAGGCGGTACCACGCCCATTTTTATCATCTTGCCTATGTATAAAATTAATGCTGATGTATCACACATAGTGTCTATTATCATTTTCGTTCTCTGGGCATGCTTGATACAACGAATATCTTTGTTTGCTTATGTGGGAGATACCACGCCCACATAAGCAATCGCGCCTGCTTTTTGTGATATAAATGCTTATGCTACGTAGTTTTTTTTAACCAAATTCGCTTTGTCTGGCTGCATTATATTATGAACAGAACGTTTGTCTCTATTGAAATTGCCATGCCCACTAGCAAGGTTCCGCCTCCTATTTGCAAGTATTTATCTATTAGTTTCATTCTGCTCACTTTGTCGATTTGCTTGTTATGACATCTTTAATTATTTGCCTGCGTGGGAGGTGCCGCGCCTGTTTGTACAACTCCGAATATTTTTCGTACAGAGCATTATTTTTCAAAATTTTTAATGCTCTATATAAAAATGAACATACCCAGTTCATATGGCCAACAAAACGGGCAAGCAGGCACTGCTTCTGTAGAATTCAAAGTTTTTCGGCAAAAAACAGTAACAGCAACTTTTTTTTTCGCCCAAACACGCCTTCAGAGACAGCTCAAATATGGGCAAAACTAAAAACAGCTCTAATTAAAAAACTTTTTTTTTACTTAATGCGTAGAATTGCCCCAAAATGTAATATGAAACTATTCTTCTACACTGTACCTATAAACATGTATATGCTATACGACTTCCTAGAGCATTTCGGCAGCCAACGACAACAATCATACAGTTTTGATGGCTAAGATAAGCATCTAATATCTTAAAATTAATGTAGTAGACCAACAGTAGTAGTAGAAAAAGTAGAAGTGCTAGAAGTATGAACATATATGCTGTTGTTGTTTTTTCATTATTATTGGACAAATTATGATTTACAACAATAATAAAAACTTATAATGGATTTCTATATAATGAAAAACCGCCATAAATTAGAAACTGAAAGTTAAGTGAAGGTGAACGAATTTATTTTTATCGCATTGTAAGAATCAAAATTGAAAATAAAACAAAAAAAAAAAAACCAGCAATAAAAGTTACTCCAAGAATGTAACAAGTAAAATGTTTTTTTTTTCGGAATATAGTAAAACTTTTAAGAGTCTACTTAAATGCGGCTACATCTCAAGTCATTTGCAGAGTTTCCCTACATCTGAGCACAGTACGAGTATATTGCGCTATTATTACTAAAGTTATTGCGTATGCAAATTCAAAGCTATAAAACTGCAATGCTACAGGCAATGCAATTTACAAAGTTATATGGAGAAATATTTGTTATTTGTGAATTCATTGATTTTAATATTTTCGGATTTATTACATGCCACTGTAAGCAATTTCCGTAATTAAATGCTACTAAAATCAAGGTCTTCTTTTGAAAATTAAATAAAACCTTATCAGCATACAGTCAACTTGATAATTTTATGTGTAATAGGGTGTTTTTTCTAAGCAAAGCTTACATTTAAAGTAAGATCGGGAAATAACTGTGTAGACAGTAGCTGATGTACCGATTTTATAGTCCACCATAGAGCATATGTATGTATATGCGAATGTGAAATGCACCTTCATGTATGGTTCGTTGACTTTTGTACCGCCATCGATAGCATATAAAGAACGCACTGGAAACAAGAGTTATTTCAATCGAACATCATTCAGCCGCACTGAAAGAGCTGTAAAAGCCGCATCGTCCACAACGTCCTCACTGTCAATTGTACCAAGTACTGAGGTCAAGCAGGGTTTTTTTTTAAATTCGATATTTCATTAATTTCATCATGAATATTTTTTTTTCAGTTGCTCAAGGATTTCTTTGCCTCGTTCTACAGATATGCCTACAAATAAAAGTCCGAAAAGTCTTGTCCGACGACCGTGGAGACCAATCAACATCACCATTTTTTAAGATAACATATTGCGGAAAGAGTTTTCGCAGTAATACTGGCTGCATCCGAAGTGGCAACGTCTTGTTGGAACCACATAATAAAGCCCAAAATATGGAGTTCTGGCGTCAAAAAGGGGTCAATCGTGTCACGATATCGTTTTGCTGCAACATTTACTATTAAGCCGTTTTCACTTTCAAAGAAGTGAGATTCAATGATTCCAAGTTGCATACCAGACTCTCACTTTTATTGGATGTAAATCAGACTCATGAATAGTTTGTAAGCTTTTTTTTAATTTTAATTTTTCTTAAATGAGTGACAACCATTGTTTGCGACAGTATTCTATAAAGCAGCCATATATGTATATTATAAGTTGAACTTCGATTATCCGCGATGATTGGGACCGAGCTCAGCCTGGATAATGGAATCACTATTTTATATTATCCCTTATCAATTTTCAAAGGCGTAAATACATAATATGTGTGCGCAAATATGTATGCATATTATTTTATTGTTTACAGCAACGTTTTACAAAAGTATTCAGTTATTAAATTCATTTAATGTTGTTTGTCTACTACGTTTAGGTTTTATTCTTTCTCTTAGAAGATGATCGTTAATCAAGTCAACTTTTTCTTTAATTGTAAAAACTTTTTTTGACAGCATTGTATAGAAAATATGTATGTGCAGCGAGAGTTAATAGGCAGGCATAAAAGGGGACTCCCCGTATTATATCCTCATAGGCAGGCACAAAAGGGGACTCCCCGTATTATATCAACTGTGCGTACCGTATGAAAAACGAACAAAAACACAGAGAATGAAGCAGTTAGACTTTTCTCATCACGGATAATGGAGTCAATCACGCTTAATAGAATCAAAATAAGTAATGTTAAAATTTTTAAAACTTCCCGGATAATAGATGTTCCCAGATAATAGAATTGCGGATAGTCGAAGCTCAACTGTATAGGGCTTTGGAAAGGCATCCGTGGTTGGATTATTGCTCCAAAATGTATCACCATCTTTCGAATACATCCCATCCTGTAATATTATATACTCTACTTTCCACAGCGGAATCTTGGGCTAAAATTCCTGCTTGATTCGGATATGGATAGTTTGGTGGCCCCACACGATCTCAAATTAGGAACTTCACTTGGATACCAACTCAATTGTGGTTTTGAAAAGACGGCAGTCGGCAAAAAATAGGTTACATGATTGGGAAGACGCTAGAAAAATCTGTCGATTAGTGCGAAGGAAATCTCAGAACATCGTAGCGTAGAATGAGAGAAAGTTATGTGTCAAAAATCGGAATAAACTGGCATAGCATAAAACAATAAGCCAAGAGATTTTGCTTAAGCAGAGAGTTATATTTGAATTTTATGAACCATTGATCTGACACATTTGGCTCTGAGTACTTTTTCATTTCATTTCCATTAAAATACTTATTGGATTTTCTCATATCCGATTCGAACAACCATATGCAAACTTAAGTCTTTTGATTCTGAATTGTGACTAACTTTAAAACCTCTAAATGTCTTAGGTAGACTGAATTGTCTGCTAAAGATTTTAATGAGCAATAAATTATCTTAAAAATGACACGGACTTATATCTTAGAATTCAGTTCTATATTTTTCATTTTAAGCAAACTCTCGCATAAATTTTTATATGAAAACTTGTGCCAAGTACCTTAACAAACTAAAATTCGGAAATTTGTTTGGGATCCCTTTTTTCTACTGTATAGATGGCTATAAAAATATTATGCAAATTTATCAAAAATTAATAAAAACAATAAATAAAAAAAAATAACTCCCATAACACACCAACTTCTTACTTCATTTTCAATGCGGAGAAACTGAACTTTTTGCTTTAGAAAAGAAGCACAGAATATATATTATCCACAACAGCATCATAATTCCAAAAAATTCATAATGAACTGAAATAAATGCTATCAACTATCTTTACGGTGCAGTTAAAAATTATGACACTGTGGACAGAATTATTGACTCGTACATAATGTATTGCAATGCCATGGATATTCTGGGCAATGTGCCAACAAGGAAACAGCATAACATAACGAACGTAAAGAAAAAAATATTCTCTAAGGATAAAATTTGTTTCACCACCATCGACATCTTATCTGAGTGCGGTGATTTTTTTTTTGTTACTTCGCCGCATTCAAAAGCTAATGAGATTTATCGGGATAGAAAAAAAGAAAAAATTTATAAATTATGATTTTTGTTTTTCACTCAGACACATAATTTGCAACTTTCAGTAACTGCGTCAATATTCGCGTATCTGTTGAATGTGCGAGAGTATGTGGTGCCTATCATCGATTGCTGAATGATTAAAATTTTGTTAAATGGTGCTTGTTTACGCGTTGATTCACTCAATCATTCGAGAATCAATTAAAATTAATAAACAAAAGCTGCGAATTATGTTCACAAATCGATTTTTGCATTTAATTTTCCATTGCAAATAATTTGGAGCAATGGCTTGGCGGCATTTTAAATAAATTGAACGTCGTTTATTTCGGGCACATTTTTATGTTCGATCAGTGAATTTTTTTATAAATTAACTTTCATATTTTAATAGTCGTATATTTAATATATTGAGTTCTTTTAAATTAATTTTCAGCAAAATTTGTTACTGCGGCTTTGTGAGTTGTGTGAGTTATTTGTTAATTAAAAGTTGTGCTAATTTTTGTGCACTTAAAAGTTTGGATTTTTATGTGACTATTTCAGTGACATTTCTGGCTGCTTGTTTTTAATAATCAATTCCGGATACTTTTCACTTATAGAAGTATGTCAACTTTTCTGATAGTTTTAGACTTTTCGATACTACTTGAAACAATTTGATACACTTAGACTTATCGATACTTTTCGGTACATTTTGATACTTTTAATTTTTTTTATCGGCTTTTGCCATACTTTTCATGGTTTCATATTTATTTTTTTGTGTTTTTTTAAGCCTACATATTAACAATTCACATTTATTTTTAACCATAAAAACATTTTTTCGATTAATAAAATTTTTTTTTCTCATTCGATAAAGAATTTGTAAAATGTGCCCACCACCTAATCATAATTTATTTGGCGCTACTTTCGCTGATTTTGAGTGCTTCTAAATTGTAAAATAATAATCGCCAAATCTCTTCCTGGTGCTTAAATTGATAAGAAACGCTGATAACGCAGCGTAACACACCACAATTAAAAACTCAGTGAGTGAGAGCCTGTAGTGTAGACGCCGATAAGATTATGATTGTGCAATAAAAATTAAATTTTAATTTCATTGCATTTAAATTATGTGATAAACATTGTCGACAGCAATTTGTAAAAAATCTATAAATATTACAAAATTAGCATTTTGAATAACATCAGCGTCATCATCTACAGTTGCTGGCAGACAGCAGCAGCAAATTGCAGCCAACACTAACGTGTTTAATTACAATTTTTACTTAAATATTTTGAATGTAAATAAGGGCGCGTAAGTTGAGACAACAAAAAAAAAAAAAACGTTGTGTTGTAGCGCTCAGATACTTACTGTTAGATACAACTTGAGATAAAGATGCTTTAATGCGAGCCGCATGCATTCGTAAGCGTCAAAGTGTGTGCTGCTTTTTGTTGTTGTTGCTTTTAAATCATGGCCAATTTGTACGGGTATTTTTGTTGTTTGTTTGTTTGTTTTTTTTCAATTTCATTTTGATTTCAATTGTTATTTTGCCGCCTTCAGTTTGCCGGCATAGGTTTTTTTTTTCGTATGTGAAAATATGCAAAGAGAAAATTAAAAAAAATTAATAAACAAAGCGACGAGAAGCTTTTGCGCGACAATATTCATGAAATAAAAAAGTGCAATCGTTGCTGTTGTTGTAAAAACAGCTGTTTTTTTTACTTTTTTTCACATTTTTTTTTTGTTGGTTTTTGTTGCTTTAGTGCATTTTGCTCAGTTTTGCAATAAAAGCTTTATTAATCATGCAGAGAGCGGATGTTGCTAAGCTCAGTTTGCACTTAAGTGTTGCGCTGCATGTTGCTAATGTTTAATCTCTGTTAACAGAAGATTAAGCTGTTAAGATTCTTTAACAGAGGTGTAGCTGTGCGCAGGGCGACGATATTAAGCAGATGATCATATGATTTCTGGTCACGATACTTTTGCGCTTTTTTTTTTGTAGTTAATTAATTTTACTACCATTTTAGTGCTCTTTTTTTGACATTAAATCAAAAGAACATAATACAATTTTGCAACTTTTAATACTTACTAAAAAATTAGTTTATCCACAAAAAATGTGATTTTAACGTTCTTTTTTTGTTTTTTTTTCTGAACTTACAGAAGAAAGAGTATACCGAAAAAATCCGCAGTATTTTTGAAAAAAAAACAATGTTTTTTCGAAAAAAGCTAGTTCGACAACTTTGATCAAATTATGGCAACATCTTTCTTAAAGTTGCGGATTTCTCAAATTTAAAACTAATTATATTTTGTATCAGAATTTAATTAAATGTGTACATCATTTGAAAGGAATTTTTTAGAACCTAACTTTTGCTTGGGATAAAAAGTTGCTAGCATTATATCAAAGAAATATCACTTTTATCATTATTTGAGACCCAGTACATGTAATCAGGGGACATATTTTTTACAAAAAATCTTCACCTCATTGTTGAACCAAAAGCATTAAATTTCGATTGCTCTGTACAAATAACTATCCTGTATTCTTTATTCTAACTGCGACATGCCTATTTTTCAAACTTCTTTAAGCGTATTATTAAGAACTTTTTGAGTGCTTCCAAACTTTTGGCCTCGTCTGTATATTTTCAGCTTAAAAATACAAACATTAATAAATTAAAATCTAAAATCAAAACAACAATTGAATTCATGAATCTCATCCTTTTTTAATTAAAAACTCAGACACTCCTTTAAAGCAGCACAAGAAAACATTTTAAGCTCATAAATTAGAACATCAGACGCTGATCTCATCAAATGCTATAAACACAACTTATCTTACGTATAGATACATGCTCTCAAAAAATAAACTAGATAACTTTATTAAGATAAAATGAGTCATGACTCAGTCACTTAGCGCATGTTTCGTAAAACGTAAAGTTTTCGTTCTTTGCTAAAATTTTTCGAAGATCAAAATAAAGTTTTTAGCTTTCTTGCCAAATTTAAATTAATTTCTGTAATTTTGCAAGTATTTAAAATGGACTAGGATCTGAAAGTCAATACAGAATCATATTAAAACGATTAAATTTTACTTCGTTAAATAAAAGTAGATTTTATTTATACAGCAACATTTTCGGCACTCATATTGCTTTTAACTTGTGTCATAGTCATGTAGAATTCCCAGAAAATAGCACCAGCTAATGCAGACAATTGTTCTTCTTTAGATGAAAACTATTAAATTATAATTTTTTTCAAATTCTTCAATTGATTCAATTGGCTTTACTAACTCACAGTGCTTTGTGTAGTGAAAATAAATCAGAATAGTTTTAGACTTCGAATAGCAAAAAGTTAGTATCATTCGAGAGGTAATAAAAAAATTGAACAACAATGTATTTTTTTTAAGAAAAAAGCTAAGTAAAATTTTGTTTTTAAAGTTTTTGAAAAATTCTGAAAAATATAATTTTGGTGCATTTTCCAACTTCAAAGAATAAATTCCCAAAAAGAGAAAAATTTCCAAAGTTTGAAAGACATTTACTAAACAATTTATGATTATAAGCGTCAGTTTTTTTTTTTGTTTATAAGACTGGACCTTTGTCTACTTGGATAAGATATTCAGTTTTTTTTAAAAAATTGATTTTGAGGAAATCTCTAAATTAAGGTGTTTCATAAGAATTTCATACCCAGTACAAATGAAAGCGGTAACGTAATTTTGTACCTCATTGAGACAAGAAAAAAAGTCAAGTTCTGAAATGATTTTTCAAAAAGTAAAAATTTTAGGTAAAACCTCACTTCAGCTTTAATTTCAGCAGACTTTCTTTATATAGGAAACTGCAATGTAATGAACATAGCCCACTTGAATTTTGTTTTGATTAAAGACATTGCAATCACTAATTTTCTAAAAGTATTACATTAAAATCTAATTAAATATTTAAAAGCAGAAACCTCAAGTTATCTTGGATACAAAATTTCATCAAGATTGGACAACTTTTTCTATTTATTTCCAAAATGTGTATGTGCACAATGCGGCGTGGTCTGAGCATATTTTTGGGTCGAATTTATCTAGTATAAGCTAATCCTGCTGCATGCCACAGGGATCGATGTTTCTGGAATGTTGCTAAACGGCAAGTGTCATTCTTGTAAAGTTACAGCTTTGTTACCACAAATATACATGTTGAGATGTAAGAGGATGGCACTTGCTATAGCAACATTGAATCTTTTACCACGCAACAGTATCATCTTTTTTAGCAGAACGTTCAAGATAAATACATATAATGATAAAGATAAATAAATATGTATGCATGTATAAATATATACCTATGTATATATCTATTTATATTTCTATGCCTCGGTTCGTATCAATTCGTATCGCATAAAAGATAATTCTTCACAAATGGATAAATGTTGCGCTGAATGTTGCTAAAGCGGAGTACATTTGCTTTACCACTATTGTAGCAAGCTGCAAACACAAAGAAAACATCACAGCAACTTAAAAGTTTCGGCAAAAATAAATAAGCGCGTGCCGGCGTTTAGACAACAGCAATAACAACAACAAACAGGCGTTATATCACGACGACAACGATATAAAGTGAGAGAATTGAAAAAAAAAAAAACGTGCGCACAAATGTTTCGCTCTCAACATGTTGCTAACGTTCAATGAGCAATTGTTGCTCCACACAACCACAAATTGTTGTTAATTTATGTTGCTGCATATTGATGATGTTTTGCTGTTCAATTTTGCTGTTGTTGTTTGCATAGATATGAACAGCTTTAGTGTGAAAACTTCATTCTACCATCAAACAGCAAGTTCAAGCTTTCATTCGCAGAAACATTTTCAGTTGCGATTTAACGCTCGGTTTGTGCAAACGTGTAATTTGTGGTGTTACATTTTCGCTCATCAAACGCGTATGTTGGCAGTTGTAGTGTAAAAAGAAGATATAAGCAGACAAATTTATATCAACTGTTTTCTGTTTGTTGTGAATTTAAAAAAAAAAAAACAAAATTTTATTTTCCAAATAAAAAAATATTTACAAAATTTTTCTGTTCTATTTAAAATTAAAAAAAAAAATAATTAAATAAAAAATTGCTGTGCAAAATCCAAAGTGTTAAGTTAAAAATTTTATTATTTTGCATTAATTTGCAAAACAACATTAAATTTGACAAAAAAAGAAAAATCCAGCATAAGGTGTCAGCAACTTTGAACCAGAAATTACAATAAGAGGTTAATGCAAATTTTTGTTTTTTACACTGTATATAATTTTTGTTCACATCTTTCTTAAATTGAATTATTTATTTTTCATCATTAAGATTTGTGTTAATTCGGCTCACCATTAAATGCCACTATTTTTTGTGTAGGTTAACTTCCACATCCTTTGACAGCTCATTAATTTAATGTTGTCCCCAAAGCTTTTAAATAATTTCCTGTAATTTTTCTTCCTTGTTGTGTTTTTTATTCTAAAATATTTTGTTTTTTTTTTTTTTGCAAAAAAATGTTAGCAAACCGAAAAAAAAGAAAGAAAAATCTGTAAAAAGTTCCACTAAAAAAATATAATGCTCATCATCATCGCCAGCATATCCTTGAGATGCTTAAACTCACTTGCTGCGGCCTATCGGTGCTGCTGCTTTTGCACCACCCCGCCACATAACTCGTTCTTCTGAAAATAAATTCGGCGTTGTTGTATCGTATATCCTTGAACGGCGATTTAATGCTAAGTTTTATTTCGCTGGATTTTTTATTTTCATTTTCGTTTCGCTTTTTTTCTGCTCTTTTGGTGCTACTCTATTTTTGTATGTTGTATAGGGCGAGCGCCTCCTACTTCATTTTGAACAGAAATTCAACTTGCGTGTGTAAAATTGCCGCGCAACATAAACCATTTATAATCTTCGTAGGGGTAAAGGGACATTGCTTTTTTTTTTTTTGCCTTTGTCTAGCTGTTAACAAGCTTTTTTTGTCAACTTTGCAAAAATAAAGTAGCGATTTTATTTTAAAAAATAGCACTAGCGCAAAGTACTTTCATGTCACCTCGCTTTATTTGAGGATAACCTTTAACCTATTTGGTGAAAGCATAAAGGTCAAAATGGTCAGTTGGGTGAAACTTTTTAAATATTTCTTATGTATATTTTTGTTTTATGAGAGCTGTAAGGATTAAGTTAGAAAAGAACTAAGTGTATTAAAAAATGTTCTTATACTAGAAAATAAAAATGGCAAATCGAGAAATATGTCGAAAAATGTCATACATGAAAGTCTTGAACAACGGAATATTCTAAAAATGGTTTCAAATAAAAGTCGTTTTAGGTTCTTTAAGGCTTTTCAACAGAATGTTAAGCTAATTCCTGTGTGAATTATTAGGTTGTCGGTGCAGTTGCTTAGTGATATATAATGCTGAGTGAACCAATTAATGATTTAAATTGTGCAACACACGTGTATTAAACTCTGAAATACAAATTTCTTTTAGCTTCAAAATGAGACAGAAACAATTTCCAACGAAAATTAGATAAAGTTTAGGAAAATGACATTGGAAATGAGAGAATTGTGAAGCAATTTCGGGCAACCTCAATTTTTGCATGAATATTCAAATGGCATTATAACGAACGTGTAAAAAGGTCAAAGGTAGTCGATTTTTTATGAATTTCACCGTATTCTATTTGATGGATTTCAATTTAGTGAAGAGAAACAGAATATTTCCTTTAAGAAAAATTTCGTTAATTTTTTACGTAGGAGCAATTGTTCATATTTTATGCGAATGAAATGGAAACCATCGTATAAAGAAGAAGTTTTTTATTTCTGTTGCTCAAATTGTTTTCAAATTAAAATTTTCTTAATTTGCAGCAAAATCTAAGACAGTAAATTGGTTGTCTAATTTGCAAAATAACGATAATATCAGGTATATTTTTTTGTTTAGAAATTGATGGAAAAGCTAAAATTCTTTGGACATAGATAGGTAAAACTTGGGACTGGATATAACTGATTAATAACTAATTTTCTATATTTTTAAGCAAGAAAACTCCTACTTGAAAACTAAAGGTATAAAATGGGTAAACAAAAAATTAAAGAAATGTTGATCAGTAGAATCAAAAACTATAAACATTTTGTTAATTATTTCCTAATAACAACTTGGGATATAAACGAGATAGGTACATGTTATTGATGGGGTCGTGAAGTTAGAAAACATTTCATATTAATCACAAATATATCTAGTGTACAATATTATACTTTGAGCTGACCAGCTTTATATAGGAAATATGTGCTTTTAGTTTTAAAAAAAGTTTTAGTACAACAATTTTATATAAATAAGTTATATATTACAAAGTGCTTAAAACATAATGCTCACAGCTTTGACTTAGAACATTTTTAATATCAACGCCAAAGAGCAAAGAAATAACAAAGAAAGGGTAAATCATTCATAAAAAATGCTGACAACTTTCTTCATGGAATATTTTTTTTTTGTCTAAGACTGTTAACTTAACTGAACTGATGTTTAAATAATCGATATATTTGAAAAAAAAACGTGATTTTTGTAACTTTGGACTCTTTTAAGATGAGAATTTGCTAAAAATTAATAAGTCTGAAAATCTTCCAAGGATTATGTCTTATTTTACTGCACCAAGAAATTTCGTTATGATAAAGGCACGGCCACAATTGTTGTTGCTTATAATGTTAACTAAAAATTGAGAGAGATATAATTTTACATTTTACATTAACAGCGAATTATGATCGTGCTGTGACCATGATTGTCTACAAACCAAAAACTACAGCATGTCGTTTCAACCTTTTTTACAATTCAATAATTTTAAAAATTTTGGTGATAAAATTTTATATACTTTATGCTCAAATTGCGTCGAATGAAATATCAATGTTTTGCAATAAACATTTTTTTTTTGGCTGAGAACTTTCAACGTAATAACAACCAGTTTTTTGAATGAAAATTTCAAATGCCATTTAGTTACACATCTGTACTATGGCACTAATATAAATTTTTGACTCATATTGGCCTTAAAATATAATTGTATTGTTAATTTTTAAGTTAAAAAGTGATTTTTAAGAACTTCCAGACATACCAATACCAAACTGATTAGTTGAAAAGCCAGCGAGCTATCTTAGGGTGCTTTTAATTTTTATTCTCATATAACGCAATGCCTGGTTTTTAAGATTTTTCGCCTTTCTTTGGCCCAATTACACGGATATTATTTAAATGAAGTTAAAAAAAACGCATTAAAATTTCGAAAACTCGTAACTTGCATATATTGAGTCATAGAAAATAGTTCTATGTAGCAAATGTAATATACTTGTAACAAATTTATTGAGCTATAATTTCTGTTCCAAAAACTTTTCTATAAGACCGGTGTGTTGCGAAAAATTTACCTAAAGCAACGGCTTAGCACTTTACAAGGACTTTATTCCATTAAACATATAGTTTCCTGACGCTCTTATTTTATCTGCTCTAACAGAAATGGTGTAACAGTTTGACAACTCATTCCATCGAAAAACCATTAATATTGCTTTAATTTTGATTAAACATTTTCAATGTAGCTGCTTTTGAATGTAATATAAAAGGCATTTTTAAATTACATTAAACAGAAAAGCACCGTACAGAATTAATAACAGCCAGACAAAATTTTCCGAATTTTCACCTCACTATCAACCGATTAAAAGTAAAATCCTTTATATTTGACCTTTGTGTATTTTTATTTTTCTTTTGTGTAATATTGTGATTACAAATATAACAATTTTCCAAGAATAAAGATGTATAAATAAATTACTTTATAAAAAATTGTGCAGTTTTTTTTTTCATATTTAAATTGCAAAATCTGCTGCTCATTTTATTTATTAAATAAATAACAATAGTCATCACTTTCAGTCTTTTATAAACTTAGACCCTATGATATTTTTTTTTTTCGAGATTAAAAACTTAAAGTGGCGACAGCTGTTATATTAAGAAACACTCAGCCTTATAAGATGAATATATATTTATATTTTTCACGATTTTGTTTGAAGCTTTTGTATTTCTTTAATAAATAAAATATTATGCCAAAATTTACTTTGTATCTAATTCAAATGCGCCTTGTTATCTTATAAAATTTGACAAGTACGAGTAAAATTTTGTAAATTAAATTAAAATTGAAAGAAAATTTATACGGATCTGTTTGCTATACTTTCGTGTTTTTTTTTTTTGCCATAAGTTACTTGGGTCAAAAAAGTTCTATGGACTCTTCTCTTTTGCATCTTTCCCGTTTTGCTGACCATTTCATTACCAACAGTTCAACAATATTTCCTCGAATTTAAGCTCAAGTCAAGTAAAAGTATTCTCAGTTGCCTTTTAATACCGTTTCTCCTTATTACCTTTTTGTTTATTTTTTCTCTGAAAACTGCTACAACACGCTGGACAGTAGAGCCAAATGGTTGTTTAAATGTTCAAAAATTAGCCAAGGGCAACAAATTTCAACGGATATGAATGATTTCTCGTATTAGTAGATATTCTCCAAAATATTTTAAGGACAGAAATTTTTACAAACTTGGAAAAATTTAGTATTGGATTACCAAAATATGTTAGAACTATGTAAATGTATAGTTTCTGGAAAATAACGCCCAAAATAATGAAATAATAGCAGAAGAAAATTTGGATTGAAAATTGTTTGGAAAGGAAAAGAAAACCGTCTTTAAAACTTTAACTTTTGTGTACTTTTTTAAATACCTCCACATTTTCTTTGTCGCTAATTTTTTTGTGCAATTTTCCACACCCAAAAAAAAACCAAAATCCACTGTAATCACTAGAGACTCATCGTCTAAGAGGATTTTTGTGCATTAAATTCAAATCAGCCACCACTGTGCTGTGTCCAAATTTGAAAAGAACACGCGACATTATCGGGCTGCTTTAGTGACCGTAACCTTGACTTTGCAAGACAGAGGTGGCATTCGCTTATATCTTTTAGATTTAATTGGATGTATTTAAGTTTTATTGAAAAAGGTAAAACGAATGATAAAAGGGTTTTTATATCACTTCTGATTAAATAAAGTGTGCTGTGGGTTTTGTTTCCATTTCTTGTGTAATTTCGAGAAAATCTATGTTTTTATCTCTTTATTTATTAGGTACTTTTGTAGCGTAACAAAAAGAAAATAAGTAGGTAATTAAACTGCTTGATAGCCATCATTGTCTTCATAATGCGCTTTTTTTCTACCTAACTAATGTTCCTAAAATGTTTAACAACGTTTTAATTCTGCGCCAATTTGCTGATGTATCCCATTATATATTTTATATTTAGAAACAAAAATGTATTTATGTGTTTGTATTCATAGCAATATTTATGTATGCACGTCGATTTTCGCAAGAATCCTTTGGTTCACTTACGTAGCTGCTTTCTTCGTTTGCTGGAATGTTTGTGTGTATGAGTTTATGTATTTTTTATATTTGCTTTCAGTTAGCCTGGTCCAAATATAGAGTGTTCTTTTATGGCAATAAAAATAAAAGGCTTTTTTCCATTTACTGCTTTATTTTGGTTCTTTTATGTGCTTTGTTTTAAGAGGAATTGAATTTTACGTTTTCCTTCATTTTTATTTCGTACAAAATTTAGCTGTTGCTGATGGTATGTGATTTATTTTTTACAGCTTTCATAGGTCACACGAAAAGATTTGTATGTAAATGATTTTTTTTTTTTCTTTTCGGATGTTAAAAGTTTGTGCATTTTTTTTCAATCAAATTTTGTTAGTCTTTTTTTATATTTAAGAGTTCATAACTCTTAGCAAAATTGCGCCACTTTTCGCTAATAAATTAAAATGAAAACATCTTTATTTGCAGTAAAATTTTCTTATTAAAACCTTGACATTGCGAAAAAATAACTCGTAATGTAAATTTGTTACTATATTTATATTCATTTAAACAAAATATGAAAAAAGCGTTGCTGATTAGATTATCGCTCTGTATACAAAGTAGTTTTTATTAATTAGTTTGCTTTTGTCATCATTGTTACTAGACGTTTTTTTATTTATTTTTTTATTATTTTTTTCTATTTTTTCCTTTCCAGTTTATTTTTTATTGTAGTTTGAATGTTGAAGCGGCTTTTAAGGTAAACACTATTTGCCGGTGAAATCTTATCATTGGCATAAAGAATTTCTTGAGATTTTAGATTTTTGTCGAGCTAATTCTCCTACATTGTAGCTTTGAGATATTTTTAGTGAATTAATAAAAATTTATTATCGCACAGTAGGTTCCACACAAAACTTGTTTTACTAACTTAGTAGGTGTGTGTGTCATTTAATTAAGTTGATTCCAGCGCTACAAACATTTATTACTTAAAAATTTTAATGTTAGTAGTTTGATGAACAACTTAACATTTAAAAGTTCAGCGAGTTTTTGCTGAATGCAACCATTGTGGCGCTTATAAATTAAATATTTCTCAAAATAGCATCAAATAATTAAATCTATTTTAAAATCTACTATATCAATTTTAAAGTTTCGTGCAATATTTTAAGAGTTTTTCAGATGATATCAATGGTATTTTAGATGCTATCAATTTTGTTGAAATTAATCAAAAAACTCCCTACTTACAGCGATTTTTAGAAAAGATTTAAGAAATCCTTGGTACAATAAGTGGTTAAAAAGCATATTATTTTTTTTTTTTTTTTTGAGAAAACGAAAGTTTTTTGATTCGTATTCTTTTTTTATTGTTTATAAATTTTAAAAACCTAAAACAAAATATTTTGCAATCAATTTAATTAACTACGAAATTATTACGCAGACGCACAATCAGCATTTCCCATTGCAAAAAAAAGTTCGCGTGCAATTCATTTCAATAACATCAGCGCAATATTTGGTTTCCTGTAGAGTAAATAATTGACTGCAATGCACTCCAAAGTAAACATTTATTAAATGAAGTTATAAAAAGTTGCAAAATTTATTTTTTATTAACTTACATATACAGAAATTCTCAGAAGATTACTTCTATACTTTTCAGTTGCGCTACAATGATGCTTTCTGTTAATAAATTTACTAAACTATGAGATAAAACACCGTTTTTGTTGATTATGTAAAGTCATAATCTCATTTACAATTAACTTTATAGTTTACGATCCGTTGCAACAAAGTTTTCATTTGTGCAAATTCCGATGGTGATATCTCTGTAAATATTGCTGAATGGCAACCAGGCGTCGATATAGAATTATTCATTACAAAGAATACTATGGGATGCATTAAAAGTACATAAAAATATAATACCTGAAAATTACCCGCATAACAATTCAAAATTAACCTTTAAATGAAGGAAGGAAGGAAGGAAGTCCCAAATGATGCAGACCTTTACTTTTCATTACAGAGCAGAACAGAACTTTAAGATGCATTAAAAATATATCAAAATATAATAGCTGTCAATTACCCATATAAGATTTGAAAACTAACCTTTAAGTCAAAATTTATTCAAGAAAATAACTCATTCGCAAACCTTTGCTTTTTATATTTATCTACATAAAATTTTGTTTAGTAAAACTTTTTGTAGAATTGGCGAACAATATTGTAGCAAAAAAGTTTTAATACCGGCAAAGAATTTAATTTTAATTTTTCTCAAAAACTAACAGCGTCGTTCGTCTTTTGCACACAGAAAACAATTATGGATAGTATTTTCTGATCAATTAAAAATATATTTTTAAAATTATTTCCGAAAACTTTTTAAATCTTTTTTGAATAATTAAATTCTTCTTCTTTGGGATTATCGCTTTAACAAGTTCTATGTCAAAAAGTCCGCAATAATTCCTATGAAGGATTAGAAGATAATTCATACAAGAGTTCGTACAGTGGTTGAAATTCAACTATTATATTGAGAAAACAAAAAAATACTTTTTGATATATAAAAAAACTGATATAAAAAAGAGCTATCTATTTTTGTCATCATTCTCAAAAATAAAAATCATGATATAGTGTTGACCAATCTCTCTCTCTCCTTAGAGTTCAATATACATATCTCCATACCGAATTTTAACAAAATCGGTTTAGGTGTGAAATCACATTTTCCGATTGGGGGCGTGGCAATGCCCACTTTGAAAAAATATCATTCCTCAGCGTTCAATCTATTTCAGTACCAAATTTTCCAAAACCGGTACATAAGTTTAGCAGTGAAAACAGTGGCGTCAATTGGATAGGTCTAGGGAGGAGGGGGCATTGGCTCCCCCCAAGGATCTGAAATTATTATTAATAACATTAATACAATTCAAAATATCATCAATTCGATATTAATAATTAAATGATAATTGAACTTCAGCCATTTTTCGCAGCGATCAACATTCATGTAAAATTTTACAAGTTGATACAATGCTTTATGTATTAAACAAACTTTGAAAACCAATGAAAAAACAACAACAACTCTAGAATATGGACATATATTTCGATTCTTAAAATCTCAACAGTATATTTTTGGTCGATGCCAACGTCATCATCAAAGTTTGTTTAATACATAAAGCATTGTATCAACTTGTAAAATTTTACATGAATGTTGATCGCTGCGAAAAATGGCTGAAATTCAATTATCATTTAATTATTAATATTATTAAAAAAAAGCCAATAAAACAAACCAAAAAAATTGATTCGATATGTTATTTAAACTCTCTCCACCTACAAGCTTTTGGTGAAATTACGCTACTGAGTGAAAACATTTTTTTCTGCGTAGCACCCCCCACACAAAACTTATATTTTAATCAGAATGCAATATGTCTTCATTCCAAATTTCATCAAAATCATTCTATTGGTTTGGCAGTGCAAACATATTTTCCTGCTTGAGGTGTGGCACCGCCTTTCTAACAAAAAAAAAGTCACGCGATTATGTTGTGTTAGAAATAGATGGAACCGTTTTGCTACTGTCATAGCTTATGAATTATGCCTAAATGTTAACCAAAATTTGAACAAACGGAATAATACACGCCACCAAAGCTGTGGTGAACATTTGGCTAGTATTATCTTTCGCACTTTCTCATTGTTCATGTTAAAACACTTATTGGATCACCCCATATTTTGCAAGATATTTCCTTTAGTTAAGTTTTTACTGTCAGTACAAAGCATAAGTGAATATTGGAAATTCAATTAAAGTACTAAGCCTTGACTGTGAAAATTACAAATTCAAGGTAAAATTTAATGTTTAGTGAAGTGCCAAATAAGGCTCACTTATAGAATTACAACTACAAGGTACTTAAAATAATTTCAAGTAATAAAGCTTAAACAATATTAAAAGAAACTTCATTACGTTTTTATTTGTTTTTTCTTTTAATGCTACGATTACGTAGTTTTGTTTAGCACCATGCGGCAATCTAAGGCGCTATATTCTCGCTGCCGACTTTACTACTAATTAGAATTGGAATAAATTTTTCCTCATTTTTTTATATCACCTGCCCTTCCGGTAGCATAACACTAATTACAAGCTGTGTGACAAAAAATTAAAAATAACCAAACAAAAAAACTACTGCTACTACGAAAAAAAAAAATAAAATATAGAAGTTAATATAGTTTATACTACAAAAAATTAAAGTGTCGCATTAGGGTGACTCTGATTTTTCGCTAAATTGTGTCGTGTTTTATGTTTAGCTTTATTTGGGACCTAAATAAATATAGGAATAAGAGCAGAATCTTAAGTTAAATTCAATAAGTAGCAATCTTAGCAGGGACACACACCAGCTGCCTTAACAGAACAGCAACTGAAAAATGTTAACATCATGCTGTAGAAGTTTTAAAAGGAAGCAAAATGTTAACAGCGTGCAGAATTTAGTCGTGTGGATCCGGAACAATGTTTCAAATGATATTAAAATTTTTAAAAGTTTTTGCGAATTTACTGCAACAAAATTCCAATACTTCAAGCTGAACTTAGTGGATTTTAGTAGTCTTAACTTAACAGTAATACCTTGGGCAATTTTCCCATTTTATTTCTCATATAATTTTGCACCCAAATATTTGATTTTTATTAGACAATTTTGTCACTCAACTTCAGCAAGTTTGTAATGTTTTCAAATTAAAAGCCATTTACAATAAGTGCCACCCTAATTCATATGGTTGATATAAAAAACACAAGTAAGTTCATTGTAAATAAAAATACGCTGCCTTACGCAAATGAAAATGAATGTCATTAGCTGGTCTTTTTTCGTTTTCGTTTTCTTTTTGTTTGTTTTCTTTTCGAAGGTGTTTTCCCTTTATGTTTTATATTCGCGTTTTTATCGTTTTTGTTTTGTTTTTTTTTTGGTTTTGTTTTTATTGTTGTGCATGTTTTTATTTTGTGTTTTTTTTTATTGTACATCATTACAAATTAGATTTTAATTACAAAGTATGATGCTCATTTAATTATGCTTGATGTATTTAAATATTTAAAAGGATACGTACACATGTGTTCGTGTGTTCGTACTTAGTACATTACTCGTATGTGTGCGTGCGTGCGAGTGCTGCATATGTGCGCGTGATATTAATCTTAAGTGGATGAGCTTAACGAAGAGCAAACGTAGTTTTTTTTGTTATATTATCTGCAAAAACGTGCGCAAAAAACGAAAATTCGAATTCGAAAATTCGCAAAAATCTTTATGCGTCAATAGACAATGAAATCACATATGCTGTGCCCAATTTAATTGCGATACTTAAAATCAGAATTAGTCATAGCTTGAGTAGCCGCTCCAGTGTCTTTAAAAAAGAGATAATTTTTGGATTTGAAAAGTATAATGTTTTATGTAAAGACCGGTGTAGTTACCGTTTCAATAAGTACAGCTTAAAAAGGGAAAATTTGTATATTTTTTATATTCCTTTTTAAATTACAATAGTATAATATAATTATGACTTGATTGTGAAGTAATTAAAATTTTTGTTTTGATATGAAACATTTTATGAAAATATAAACGAAGATTTTCTTAAAAAATAAGAAACCAAAACATAGTCTTCGTGACGTGAAAAAATCTAAGTCAAAGAATTAAAAATTTTTTTATGGAAAAATAAAATAAATCAAATAAAAATATGAAACAAAGTAAGAGATATAATCTGTTAATCAAATAATTTCACGTTACTGTTTTTCTTACCTTTAGTAATCAGATATCAGATAAAACATAGCAAGTAAATGAAGAAAATCCAAACCGTTTGAATTTGATCCCTTTTATTTTAAAGAAGTTTCGGAAACAGACAATGAAAATACAGAACTGTCACTGGAAATACAGAAAAGGATGGTCACATGAACAAATGTTCGTTCATTTAAAAATACCATCGAAGCCAAATCAATAAAAAATCAAATTCAATCGATCAAAAAATGTCAATTCATTAATAAGCAATGTTCATCATACGACATGTGGTACAAATTTATTTATAGCAAATAACTAAATAATCGTGTCATATCAAATTTCGACGATAAGCAAAACAAACTTAATTGATAATTTTACGATTTTCGTGCAATCACATCAACATGCTTTCCAAAAAAAAAGCGCAAATTTTTTGTTTGCTTATCAATTTTGCACATGTTTGAAAAAGAGACTTAAATCGCAATTTAATGCGTGCGATAAGAGTAAAAATAATTGGACGCATACCTTGTTAAACAAATAAAACTTTATGATGTTAAAAAAATTTTAAAACAATTTTGTTTTAGCTGTATAGCTTTTTATTTGCTGCTGCAGCGGTAATTGAACTCAAAGTATTTAGTTTACCTTTCAACGAGTGTAAACTTAGGAATTCAAAAAATCCATGTTGGATTGAAAATACGCGTAATCGGCTTATGGACATGCCTCCCGATCATAAAAATCGTGGTCTTTTTGAGAGAAAATTTAATAACGTAACATGACTTTTAGTAACAAGGATTATAATATACATATGTACATAGTCCGATATCATAAAGAGACATGGCATTTAATTTACAAGCAAACTCTTTAAAATGCTATATCAGGCGTACAATTTGAGCGAGTGCATTCAAACTTCTGCCAAAATTTATAAATTATTAAGGAAAGTACCAATAAAAATGAAGATATTTGGGCGTGGCACCTCCCGTACAAATAAAAAGTTTAAAATGCTATACTGTGACAATATTTTAAGGTTATGTAACCAATCATCACAGAAACATAAGAAATGATTTGGTCAACCGCTAGAAAAAATATCGAGAAATGTTGTTAAGAGGGCGTGGCACCTCCCATGCAAGCAGAAATTAGTTATTTAATGAAGAATTCAATATAAGTACTAGGAATATTTAATATAAGTACAAGGAATAGTTAACAAGTACTTGATGAAAAGTGGGCGTGGACGTGGATGTGAAAAAATGGGCAAATCACAAATAAACTAAAACTTTAAAATGCTATATTGAGAGATGCTTTATTCAGCTAAATGCTGAAGAATTCAATTCCTTAGTAAGTAAGCAAGAATTTAAAAAATAAGTAGACCAGCTTAAGCAAATGGGCGTGACAGCTTACATACTATAAATAAACTTAAAATGTTCCATCGTGGAAGCCTTTTTATTAAATATTACAAAATTTGGTATGACAACATTTGGAAACAAAATCTTATAAATATTAAGGAACGGTTTAACCTGTGGGCGTGGCATTTTTTATACAAGCAGGGCTTGTGAACTATAAATTCTTAAGTTTATTAAATTACCATAAATAACACTGTGTAGTGAAATTGAGGAACAACGACTATTGACAACTGGGGGTAATTTCGAGTCACAAAGTTCGAAACTGTCCCCCAATAGAAGATTTTAGTCAAATATTCTGAATAAATTTACAAACAAGACATGTGACTGAGAATTTTTTTATACATTCTGAGACAAAAATGCTGCATAGATGGGTAAAGAAGTGGACGGGTAGTGTAAATTAAAAATTTTTTCTCGTTACATGAAGAATAACTTTGCTTCAGATACCAAGCTCCTCAGGTTTCAAATATAAAAAAAAAATCATGAAAAGAGTTTACACCCGTTTCAAAATCAGGTTAATTAAAAGTTATCTGAAAACTTTGATGTGTGTGCCAAAATCTGATTCGAACTCAGCGACAACAAATTACCCACAGTTGTCATCAGTTCAGGTTCCTACAGCAATAAGGTCTCACTTTTGCAAACGGTGTAATTAAATAAATTACGGCATTTAGTAAAATAAACAAACGCTTGATGCTTAAAAATATAGTGCTGAAACGCACCCCTGCTATCTTCTTCCAAAAATACTATTTTAGTAAAATATTAAAATTTTTTTTTTTGATGCCTCCATGTTAAGCATTTAATTCTTGCCAAGGCCAAAGATAACACACTAACTAATTTACACTTTTTTTTTCAGTCCAAAAACTTGAGCTACTCTAAGAAAGAAATGATTATCTTAACTTATCAACTAAAAGGTTTTTTTTCAATGTTTTCAATTTAATGTAATATTTTAAAATAAGTTTACAAGACACAGCAATGGTTATAAGCCGCAGCTTAATTGCAGTATGTATTTGTCTTGTGTATTATAAAAAGAAAAGCTGAAAATAGATATATACCATAGATAATATTGCACGATATCAAATATCATCCATCCAAAAGTTTCTTATAACTCCATTCTAATCGGCATATGAAAATTGCAATAATAGCAACCGATCTAAATTAAAAAGTATGAGCAAGAAAATTTATTCATCCAAACATTTGATATCTCAAAAAACCAAAAAAAAAGATGACAACAGCAAACTGAAAAAAGAAGCGGTGGAATAAAATCGTCAGCAGAATTTGACACAATTTTTGCTCAACGCTGGCTGATAAGATTAGATAAGAAACATAAATGAAAAAAAGAGCACATGTTGCTGATATTATGGCTGCGGTTGCCGGCACCGCTACTGTTGGCAACAACTAACGTTACTGTGGCAGGGAAACGTGCAATATTTTAGATATGGTTAAGACAGCCTACATACATATAGACATACATAGAGTATGTATAAAGTAACAATGGATGTAAGAAAATATTTAAATAACTTTGAGAAGTTTTTAAGTGCATTTTTGCGCTGAAAATAGTTATTTGAGGCAAAAAACAAATTGATGATTTCATTCGTTGTTTACTATTAAAGTTGAAGTAGTTTTCCATGAAGCTGTTGCCAGCTTTTATGTTGTTGCCGTTGTCGTTGTGGTTCTTGTTGCGACATTTACTGTTGTTGGAGGAGTAGCTGTGTAGTTAAAATTATGAAAAACAAACACAAAGTTACTTAAGAACGCAAAAAAAATACATGTAAATATGTGTGTCTATAGTTTTGGTTTCAGAAAAAAAAGAGATATATAAGAGAATATGTTTTCTAAAACGCTGGGAATTTATTTAAATGTATTAATTTTCATTTTTTTACGCATTTTAATGTTGAAAATGTTGAAAAAAGTTCAAAAATTTAAAAAAGTTAGAAATTTTTGATTGAGGTTGAAAAAACCGAAAAATGTTGAATAAGTCGAAAAAAAATGGATACTGTTGAAAAAAGTTGAAAGAGGTTGAAACAGTCGAAAAAGGCTGAAAAAAGTGACACAAAAGGAAAATGTTGAAAAGAGATTGAATACTTAGGTTGATAAACTCGAAAGAAGTTGAAAAAGTTTAAAAATTCGAAAAAAATTGAAAGATCTTGGAAAAGTCGAAAAAATTGGAAAAATGTTAAACAAAAAGTTAAGAAAGCAATAGCTTGAATAATCAGTCTAAAGATTTGTGGCAATGGTACACCCGCCTGGTACAATGCAGTTCGATTTTCATTCATTTCATTTAGAAATATTTTTTAAGTAGTATTCTTTTACCAAATTTTAGTATGATTGCTCACATAGCTTGCTATATATTTAATTTAAGGTATTTTTCTTATATAAGAGGTGCCACGCTTCTAGTGCTATTTCACCCACTTTCATTGCAGATATGCCTTACAGCAAGTAAGCAACCTACATTAAATTTCATGCCAATTGCTGCAATAATTCACTTAAAATAATGCTCAAAACTTTTTGATAATATGGGAGGCAACACGCTCAATAACAGAGTCCCATCAAATTCAATTTAATTTCTAAGCTTATAGTAGCGACTATTTCTACATCAAATTTTATTAGGATTACTTTCTAGGTAGTATAACAATGAACCATCATTTGATCTAAGTGTGTCGGTTCTCAAACTCAAATTGTCACTCCTCCTTTTACTGAGAAAATTGCCAAACTATTGCAATTTGGTGGGCGATAGAGTAAAAAAGTATCATGTCAGGACTTTGTTTTACGGAATACTTATCATAAAGAAAAGCTACTTTTCAAAGCGAATGTCTGAAAAATATGCAATTTCGCTGAAATTCCAGCATTGAACAGTTTTACTTTTTCCAAAAACTGTTTCATTTAGTTTGAAATAGTAGAAACATGCCGTTGTTATGGGTGGAGCATTTAAGCTCAATCCGTAGATAACCTTAAAAATATTTCTAAATGTTATTATAAAATAAAATGCATATGTTTTGGGAAATATGAAAACAAAATATATAAGTAAGTTGACTCGATATTTGCTCATTTGAACTTTCATGACGGTTGAGAAATGAAAGATATCACATTTTCAAGATTCAGTCATAACACATTGAAATTTAAACTGATTAGTTATCTCATTTTAGAAGTTTTTCATTATAATGTTACTTAAATTATTATGCTGCTACTATCTGCAAAGTGTCGTGTGCTTATGAGCACATAGTAGGAGCGAGTAAAAGGATTTTTGAAACGAGAAAGATTTGATTGTGTTGTTTTTGATTTTCTACCACCAATTGTAAAAAATATTTTTCAATACATGTTGATATGCCTGACAGTTTTTATGTGCATCTCTCTGCAGTCATGTGCTTTAGATATTTGGGAAAAATATTTTTAAATGTGCAGCTTCTCATGCACAAATGACAGAAACAGTTTTTGAGTAAAATCTAAACGGTATGCAACAATTTGATATCTTGTTTTTTGGTTTCCTTTGAGAACACCGTGTGTATTTTGGAATGAGCGTTAAGCTTAAGAAAAAAATTTTCAAAAAACGTAAAACACAACAAAAAGGCTCAGATATCGATATTGTCAAATCATTTTTACGTAAATTATGAACTATTGGAGGATTAACATATTTGCTGCTTATCGAAGCTCAATAAAGGCGCAAAGTAAGCATTTACATTCATCAACTTCCATATAATTAGCATATACTTCGCATAGGTTCATTAAAAACTGCTGCTAAGCTTAAAAATTTTGCGCAAATTTTCCCAACTCTACACCTTTTTCTATTCCTGAATTTTTTCCTGGGAAAATTCAATGTTTGCGTATTTTTGAAGAATTTTGTTAAAATTGAACCAAATTAGTGTTTTGTTCCGTAGAAATTCTCTTGTGCAATTAAAAATAACAAACAGTTAAACACACACACACACAACTATAGCAGTACTGTTGACACACTAACATACACACACACACACATAAACGAATATATGCTTTCCGCCTACAATGAACACATGAATTTTTCATTTGAATTTCATTTCACTTTAAGTGCAAACAATTTTCATTCAACTTTTCATCGTTACTTTTTTCTTTTTGTTTTTTGTTTTATCTTTTCTCGTTTTGTTTTGCCACTCTGTTTCGTGCAGCGGCATATTTAATGAAGTTGACAAGAAATGTAAACAAATTGTGTCTATAGTGGGCTAAAATTAGCAGAATATTGATAACTTCCTTTAGCGCTAAAAATGTTGCAAATAAAGGGGGTTGAGTTGGTACCTGAATTTTCAGAGAGTTTAAACAAATGAATGACTTTTGATACTTTGATCGCCATCGCTATGTGATCTTTTCAATTTACACGCGTGAAAGAAATGCTGAGCTTTTGGAATATTTATCAAATATCTCATTAATTGCGAATTACCCCACAGTATAATTTTTATTCTAAGGATGTCTTTAATATAGAATTATTTTGATTCAGAACCTCTTTTTTATCTTTATTTCAACAAATATTTTTTCTTATACTTCAACTATGTTGTGAAAACTCTTCAGTTTTTATTAAAAAAAATTATAATTAATAATTTTTTAATTTCTTTTCAGGTAAATATACTTGCCACCAGAGTATTACTCATGCATGCTACCGTAATAGAACATGTTTGAGCTGAGTAACAAGAAACTCCCAAGAGATTGTGTTTTATATGTATGTAAGTATGTATGGTTTGTGATACACTGGGCCAGAAAAAACAAAATTTTTTAGTTTTTCTAAATTTAATTTTCTTAAGCTTAAAAGAAACCATTTTTCATATATGGGGTAAAACACGCGAAAACGACAGCGAAAAAATTTTTTGGCTCCGATTTGGCTGAAATTTGTCATTATTGTAATATCAATATCCAGCAATAGAACTGCGTTCAAGAATTCGCTCTAGTATTATTTGTTGTTGAGATACGCGGGTATGAAATTCACGATTTTTGTACTTTTTCAGAATAAGTGTTTTTTTTCGAAAATTCATAGCTTACAGCAAACTCTATCAATTAATAATTGGTATACCCACGATTTTAGGTTTTTACTTGTACTTTTCGAAAAATACTGTTTCTGAAAAAAAAAATTTTTTCGCAAAAATTTAGCGAATTTAAAATTATTTTTGAATTTTTTTTAAAAAAAACCATTTTTTTTTATTTTTTTTTTTATTTTTAAAAAAAACTTTGATTTATTCTGCGCTTAATGCCGTAAAATTTTTTATGAGGAAAAAATTATTTATATTTTTTTTTTAATGAAAAATGCATTTCTGAATATTTTTTTGTTTTTTTTTCATTTTTAGGTTTTTAGATGTACTTTTCAAAAAAAAATACTGTTTTTGAAAAAAAAAAAAAATTTCTCAAAAATTTTGCGAATTGAAAAATATTTTGCATTTTTTTTAAAAAACCCATATTTAAAAAATTTTTGTTTTTTTTTTTTAAAAACTTTGATTTATTCTGCGTTGAATGACGTAAAAATTTTCGCGGGAAAAAAAGTATTTATATTTTTTTTTTTAATTTTAACAAAAATTAAAGAGCTAAAATTTTGTAAATTGAAATGAATTTTTGAATTTTTTTTGAAAAATCAATTTCTGAATATTTTTTCGGTGAACTTCAGATTACAGCTTGATACGCAAGCTTCAAAATGATATGCCATAACATGAGGGCAAGTAGTTAATTAAAATGTTTGAGCGTGTATCAGCTCAGAAACAAATCATTTTTAAGGACCATATGGTACGAAAATAAAAACTCGAATAAAAATATTAAAAAAACGCTAATTTTTTCAAAATATATACCTATGTTAATTAAGAAGAGTGCGCTTCAAAGAAAAACATTTAATAATCTCAAAAATGAAATTAAAAATTAAGCGCTTTTTCATCGGAAGTTCTGAGATCTCGAATTTGCAAATTTTTTAATTTTCGATGCATTTTCTTAAGGATTAAAACAGTTCGGACCAAAATGAATAAGCTCTGGCAAATACTAATTAAATTGTTTATTTTGGCAATAATTATCTCTTATTAAATTTCATTTAAGTAACTCATAAAATAATAATTATTCAACAATTTTCAGCATTTTTTGACGTTTTTATATTATTCAATATTGCCCATATAAACATAATGAAATGCTGCAATTGCCAGTACTCATCCCATTCGCATTCTTTTCGGATAATCAGTAAATGCTTTTCAAAAAATATTAGAGGACTAAAAGCCAAGAGATTAACCCACTGTCACTTCAAATGTTAAGCATTCTAGGGACTTCAAACGTTGGATACTATTTCCTTCATTCATTTTTAGGCAAAAGAAAGAAAAAACTTTTCGTGTTGAATTGAAAATTAAAAATTTATAACAAACCACTTCAAGGAGAAGTGCCAAAGTTTCTTAAGAATTTTCAACTGTTGGTTGCTATTTTTACATGTAATTCAGAAAAAAAAAATGTAATTTGTTTGCTTTTTCTAAAGCCTGTTGGCCTTTTTAAGTTAAATTTTTTAATATGTTACTGTTATATCATAAACAAAAGGATATGAATATTAAAGTTGCTACTCGCAAAATAAGCGAAAGTAAAAGAGCAACGAATGCTCGAAATATACAAACTTAAAGAACATCTTAAAAAGAAAATGGAAAATAATCTTCAGAAGACAAACGAATTTTCATTAAGTAGAGATTAAAAACAACAGTACAAAATGTGCTGCATAATTTTAGGCGCCCAAAAGTAAATACTTTGGCACGCTACTTTAACGCAATGCTTTGTGCTCACATCCAGATGTCCTGCAGCTTTCATTGGGTTCGCTCTGTTAAATTGGAAAGAAAAGGAAAAAAATGTAAAGAAAACCTAAAACGGCGGCATTGAAACAGAAGGAAACTGAAAAATGGTTCCACAGCTATAAACTTTGACCGTTGTTATTGTAATGTTAATAAACAGTTTGGGGGGGGGAATATACAAAATTAAAATAGAGCTACATTAGCAGCAAATTTTTGTTTACATGAATATTTTACATTTTTTTGCGTAAAGTATTTTTTGAGAAATTGAGTGCTATCTGTAATTAAATGCAGCAGATTGTGATACTTTTTTTGCTTTTAGTTATACTCTAGAATATTCGCTATCTATGCCGACTGAAAGAGTATTTATATTTTGGATATTCGCTACAGCTGTTAAGTCTGGTATTTTCATGCTTGCATAATATTTTTGTCATTGAATTTAAACTCATTCTCCTGAGTCTCTAAAAACACTCCTTCTCAAAAAAACTATAAAAAATTTTTTTGCTAACACTAAATATCAATGGCAGGCTGAACTTATTTTGAAACATTTTTCAAGCGGTTGGCTGATTTCATAACTTCAATTCACATTTTAAATATTTGTAAAATTTGAGCACAATCTTGTTGAAAATGCTTTTCATAACAACACAGTAAACTTTTTTTTCTACATTTTTTACATCCATGCGACAATCACGTAAATTACGTCTGTCCAAAAGTCATCCCACAACATCATTTATTTGATGGCAATAAGAAAAAATTGCTCAATAAAAATACAAATCATCCACAAGAGTAAAAATGCTCTTTCGACATCAACAGTAACGATGGCAGTGCGCATATTTATTCAAACAGTAGCCTGACCCTGGCTACCTGACCTGACCCCAGAGCACCTGACCTGACCATCCAAACCTTAACCTCAAGCAACACGTTTAATGTGACCCAAAGTGTCATCAAAATGTTTGCATAAATTCATGAATTATTGAAGTTAATGCGCTGTTTGCTCCTCGACGACCACGTAGTCGTCCTTGTTGTATTTATATTTCTTATAGACGGAGAGGCGACTGTAGTAAAGTGGCGTGTGGAAGATTAAAAGATGTAGCTTTCAGGAGTAATAGTTTTATATTTGACAAAATTAGCTAGTAGCTTTTGTCTGGAACAGTTTTTTGCATATCTAGGATATCCTAAGTCAAAGAACAGTTTTTTCTTTAAGCCGGACAATAACAGGATGTATGGATTAGGAAAGTTCTCATGCAGAAGATTCAGCGCATTTTTGACGTGGGCTTCATCGTTTCCATAATATTCAATATCAAAGATAAAATATTTTTTCAAGAACTCACTTTCAAACGATCGGATACTATTTTATGCTGGAAAAAAAGTTATATACGTATATTATGTGATTTTCAATGTAAAGTTTAGAAATCAGCGCATTCATGATATATTGCTGGATATTGGTGCTAAAACTATACTTCGGAAATAACATTTTATGTAATTTAGTTTGTTATCAATTCTCAAACTTTTGTTTTTTTTTATTTTAGCGTTAGCGGTATTGTATCATTAAATTATATACAGCCATGGTCATGCAAATAGCACAATCTCCATAAAAAAGTTTAATATATGTTTTTCCTCATTAATAGAACTCTTTCAGTAACTAATGAGTGGCATAAAAAAATTAAGCAGTAAGTAAAAATAAGTTTTCAAATTTCTTGTTGACTAGGACACACAAATAGCACAATTCGAGAAATCTGTTGAAAAAAAACTAAGAAACTTCTACAAGGTTTGAAAAAAAAATATGTAGCAAAGTACTTACCGCTACAGCATTTTGAAATGCATCCATGATTTTTAATTACTTACAGCTTCACATCTGCGTTATATACTTTAAGGAAACTTTTGGCTCTTTCTATTGGGGTGGAGTACCAAGCCTTCTTTAATCCTATCCAAAAATCATTTTTAAATTTAATTGAACCCTTGCTAGTTTATCTTGATGGGTCTTATAACATCTTACCCAAATACTGAAACTTATACACATTACTTTTCCACAGCCGCCTCTTCAACTATTACTTTTTCCCTTCCCACGTCATATTTCTCACTCTGTTCATTAATTCAGTTCAGTTGGCTAACAACATTGTTGCTGTCTCTTTTGTATACCAACTCGCTTATTTCTTTTTATTACTCATTTGCTGTGCCACACTTATTGACTGACCACTAGTCAAACGACCCTGTCGGTTCTACCGTCGGAAAGCAGCTTAAATTACAGTTTCATATCCTGAAAATGTAAATTGAATTTGAGTTTTGCTTCCTTTTTTGTGGGTTGCTGTTTTACTGCCGATATGCGGTTTGCGATGAAAGTTTTTTTATTTCTTTTCTGCCGCATTGTTTTTTGTTTGCTTTTCAAGGTAACGTACTGCTGTTTGCTCATTAAGTTTGTTTTTTTTATGAATTTTTTCGGAAAAAAATTATGTTTACGATTTTGTTGTGCCCTTAGTTTTATTTAATTAAGATTTTTTCATGTAAATATCCTTTGGGTAAAAGCGTCTACAACGACAAATTTTAGTGGACACAAAAATTTTGGTTAGATTTGATCTTTTTTTTTTTTGCCTAAGATTTTGTTGCTTTACTTTCTGAAATTGTTGTATGGACTTATTAGCACATTACATATAATGTTTTTTTTTTGCTCATATTGTTTTCTATATGCATAAAAAATAACTATTTAAGGGGTTGGCAAGAATTTTTTATATGGCTACGTATTTCGATAAATTTTATAACTCATTAACCCTCCGATTAGCGTTGTGGTCTGTCAGACCATTTTGAAACTTTATGTGTCATAACTTTTTTTTTAAAAAATATTTCGGCAAACGGTGCCATGACTTTTTCAAACTCGATGCCGCGAGTCGACTGCGATGCATTTTAAAATAGTAGGCTATGATTCGTGGAACAAAAATACAGTTCAAATAAATTTTGAACGTTGTTAAGCGTTGTGATCTGTCAGACCACAACAATAAAATCGATTAATTTTCGATTTTAGAGACGCAGTGGGAGCTTGTAGCATCATCACTAGGAGTTTCGAATGTTGTCTTGATACAAAAAGCATCTCCTTACTGCAGTAAATATTACATGGAGAGGTAAATCAGGGCCAAAGAGTGGTAATGGTTATGGTTAAAAAGCCCTTTGGAACAGGGCGAACAATATATGAGGACATTTTCTTTTCATGATTTGAATTAGCCAGTGAATTGATTTCTAAGAACCTGCCTTACGTCGGAACAGTTCGTAAGAACAAAAAAATTGTTCCGCCACAATTTTTTGGCATCCTCTACATGTCCACAAAACAAAAAAAAAAAAAATCTCGATTCCATTGCCTGAGATGTAAAGCTCCAATTTGGGACTCGCACTCAAGACCTATGTGCTATACATAGTACATGTGTGGCAGCAATCTAAATAATATTTGTACTCGTAAACAGTATGTGTGTACGTATGTCAATTAATATTTAATGTATAAAATAATGAATAAAAAAGATAAATTCAACCACTATGGTACAAAATCTGTCTTTTAGTCATCTGCTTCTTCCGCTTTATCAAATAAAGGTAAGGGTTTACAGATACATATATGCACTTAAACAATACTATACACTGTTCCCACACATTATATAACTCCTGGATAGACCACACCGCGATTTGATAGTTTATACCAACAAAATAGATTATGTGGTCTGTCAGACCACAACGTATGGTTTACCGCCTTTTGGGTTACCGCTAATCGGAGGGTTAAAGGCCTTATGTAAACACTTTTCTCACACGACTTTTCATAAAACTTCACTATGAAGCTTCCTATTGGCTGCACGGTTTCAGTTACAGGAAAACAATGAGAGCACAGTCATGCCCAGATTCAACCGACACATAGTCCTTAACTATTCAACAAAAAAATTTTCACAAAAAACAATTTTCATATAATAGTTTGTGCTTTGAGGACCAGGAATTGAAGTTTTCGGAAATTTTGTCTAGTCGAAAGGAATAAAAAAACATTATGGGTATTCTGAAACTTACAACATTTATCCTTTTGAAGGAAGGTAGAACTTCCTATGCCAAATTTGCCAAATTTACCTAAAATAATTTTAAATCCTATATGATAAATTTAAGCTTATGCATTTTGTATAATAAATTAATTGATGCACTTTTACAACACTGATAAAAAAACTTAAAATTTTTTATTGCTTGCGCCTAGAAAATTCTTATTAATGACATCAATTAACTGAAAAATTGAAAAAAAGAAATCCAAATACTGCACACCCCCACTTTCAATCTAAAAAGAGAAATACACAAATTGCATTTTGCTACAGCTGCAAATAACTGGACGTAAAAAAAAATTAAGTAAAAACAAAATAAAAAAATATAATTTTTCTTTTAGTTACTAACTGGGTCAATATTTAATTATAAACTCAACAAGTGAAATGCAACTGAATGAATGACCGCAGCACTACTACGTCACTGTAGACGCGTCTACAAAGATAGTCTGCTCTAACGTTAATGAGTCCGTTTTGTGCATGAGTTATAGCATCGCTGCACCAGAACGTTAATCAGGCATGTACTTTTCACAAACGACTTGTGCCTTGCTGCATTTGCTGTATACAACTTCTACGCCTTGGTAAAATCACCCCCTAAACAGCAATTGTTGCTGTCAATTAAAATTTGTGATTTTTTAAAAAATTTATTGTTTTTTTATAGCGTAAAAAGGGGTTAATAATGCAAGTGAAGTTTCATTTTATTAATTTTTCATACTTTTCGAATTCAATTTTTCTTGTTGTTTCGCTTAAAATCTTTTTTCAGAAAAAGTTTCTTTCCCAAATACCACATTTAATTTTGCAAATATTAAGCTGCTTCCCGATAACATATTTTACTGCTTAGCCAAATGAAAAACTAAACATTTTTACATTTCCCCCCAAATATTTGGGATAAATGTCAAATTTAGCTTATTCCCGCAAAATAAATTGAGATTCACTTTGTGTTTTTTTCTGTATGTTAAATTCTTGTGCAAATTTACATTTTAATGCATTTGTCAGTTGAAATAATATGCCTCACCACACGTATTACCCATATAATTTCTGTATTTGCATATGCAACCGCTACAGTGTGCACTAAAAATAATGCACCACAGCACAGCATAGCGCAACCAATACAGAAAACATCAAAACAACAAAAACAAAAATCAAACTAAATATTTAACTTGGGGCGTTAAGCGTGCGCTTCATTATTTTTAGAATTCTTTTTTTTTAGATTTTGGATTTTTGCAATTTTCTGTTGTTGCATTTCTGGCTGTGGTATCTGCTGTATCATCTTATGTTGCTGCTTTTAATGTTGCTATTTTCATGTTTCATGCATTTTGATTTGCATTTTCTATTTACGAATGAAATATCGGTCATATGTATTACTCCATCATTAATAAATATTGACATTTGACTAAATGAAAATTGCACAGACAAAATTAGCGATGAAAAAATTTGAATAATTCACATGAATAATGTGATGAAAATGTTATTAAAAATTTGTGCACTCGTTTATTTTTAATGCAAAAATATTACATACATCAATTGAAACAACGCACAGTGGTAAATTATGGTGAATTTATGAACGAAAATTGGTCAATTTTAAGTCATAGTTAATGTTTTTTGTTTGTACAGAATTCATCTGAAGGTCCCTGATTGACATGATAACTCGACACTAATTTATTGGCAAACATTCCGCAAAGCTCAGTCTTCTCTGTATCAAAGATATTAGCAAGGGTCTTAAAGATCCAATTATTGAATAACTGATTTCCGTTTTCCCTGCGTATGCCTTTTGTTACTGCAATAACGCTTTAAAGCTTTCGGCAGTTAATTCCTCGAAACTTGAGATGATTTAACATCAAAAGATCTTAAATCCATTATGAAATACTTAAAAATATGGAAATGATTCAATTAGGTTTAATGACTATATGTAATTCGTGTATATATATGTAGATTTGTACATGAGATCCTTCTTTTCAAAAATACCATATTCGGTTGTCGAAGCTGCTTATACAAAATCTAAGACTTCAAAATTTTGCCAATTTATTATTTTTTAACTCTATTACTTTGCCACAGCAAAATAATAAATTTAATACTTGGTTTATTTTCTTAAACATCGAAGTTTTTTTTTATGTAATGCTGTGTTATAATCCATGCAGCATTAAGCATAATTCTTACAACAAATTTTTTAAATTACATTACACATTCTTGTAATTTAGATACACAGTTAAAAAATCGGGTATTAATTTTTCAACCAATCTCAATATTTTTTGGTAAACACCAACATTTTTTCAATTTCTTCTTAAAATTTTTAACTAACTGTTTTAATATTTCATTCTGACCTGACCATTACTGACCTCAAAAAAAATAATTCTTTCAAGGTAGAAAAAGTGTTACCAGTTGTTTGAAATATTCATATTTTTATAAAGCCCACATAGTCTGAACGAGTAATTTTTTTTTATTTATGAATAATGATCAGAGCTCGGCACCACTACACGCATGTTTCTCTTCAATGTTCTTCAATGCATGTGTAGTTGTGCTTTGTTTGCTTTTTAAAGCAAAACTAAATTAAATTTTACGCTCCCTGCTTTATATACGTATATGAAAAGTTATTCTCATTCTGCCGCAGTCCCGTGCGCGGTACGTTTTGCCCAGCCACGATAATAATAAGCGGTGCTGCCCAGAGAACGATGAGACGCTCAAAGAGCGTAAAGATGAGAACGACAAGGCTTTTAAAGAGCATAAAAAAAGCGTTAAAGAGCGTAAGAAAGCATGCACGTATACAAAGTTGATAAACAAACAAATGAACACATGCTTATCGTGAGGGCATTTGCTTGTAGTAGTGGGCACCATTGATAATAAGTTTGAAAGTTTTTCTATCAGGTAGATATATCAATAATTCTCATTTAAACTTAAGCCTGGGGTCTTTCTCCGTAATACAATTCAAAAGCTAAAATATCTCCATTTCGTTCGCATAAATGACTGCATTGCCAATTATTTGTCCCCTTGAACTTTCGTTGGAGGTGTGCACCAAATGCGATTATCACATTTTGGTGCACAGTTAATTTATATATGATTGAATTTTGTTTCAAATCACATTAAAAAGTAAGGCTCCTAATTTACGAAATTGCATACGTGGCGTATACAGTAACATAAAAGTAGTTCCAGTCGATGGTAAAATAAAAATTACAATTGAATTTTGAACTGTGTACACGGCGACACATAGGGTTGCCAATTTAAAAAAATACTTCCATGTCTTCCCAAGACAAAAATTTTTACCTTAAATGATGAAAAGTAAATTTTGTTTTGTAGGAAAATGTAAATTGTTTTTGGAATAAAGTAATTTTTTATGTGAAAAATTAAAAACTTTTATATGGCAGAAAGAACTTGATGACGTTTTTTTCTTTGTTCGAAATATTTCAGTTCTTACAAGGCTTTGACATGGAATTCCAGGCTTGACCGGGTCAAAAGCAGCCACTTGGTAACCCTAACAGCCCTGGTGATACATGAAGTATCATTAATTTCATATTGCAAGTTGCGTATACGACACGTTGAATCTAAATAACATCGTAGATTAATTTCATATGGGTATAGCTTTTGTAAAAATAATGGTAAATGAAAAATTCAAGCAACGTTGTAAAGATAAAACTGCTGAGTCTTAGAAAAAAAATATTTTATGATAAGATAACTAAGGAAAAAACTCAAAATAAGAAATCTCTATAATTTTTTGGTTTTTAATTACAAATTGTCTCAGTATATTGCAACAACTTTTTAAAGTCTGTTTACTTATCAAAATTAAATTTTTTGATGTCATATATACAAACATTTTTCAAGCAAATATCATAATTTAAATTTAAATAACGCTCTCAATATAGCGTTTTAAATGTTTTATTTGTATGAGTTGTAGTTGTTTTCGTAAACCGATTTTGCTTCATTTCAATTTCAAGAAACTTGTTTAAAGGGGTAGGCCTGTGCCACAAATTTCCTTCACTAATTTTGATTGGGCTTCGTGATTTCCACAAACATACGGACAATGTTCAATCAACTCAGGTGGTGACACTATTTAAGAGTATTTACACATTCCTATACCGGCCATGAGCCCTTCATGCGTTACAAATGGAATGATAAAGTGAATATATCCTGAGTATTAGGTTTAAAAAGTGATCGATTAACAACAAAGATTTTATGAGTTTTCAGCGCCTTCGAGAAATAAATTTCTAAGAATATGGTAAAAAATCATTTTTCGGATATCCAACATTTTCTAGAATTGCATATTAAGCACATTTGCAGCAGATATTATAGCAAAATGCAATCACAATAAAAACAAAGAGGAAGAAAAATAAATTATATAACAAATGACAAAAATGAAGACACAAAAGCAACAGAAAAAACATAGCATTTATTATGACAAATCATTTCCGCTTGGAGTTTAGAAGAACTGCAATGTTATTCACATATAAATCGTATTGAGTCAACACAAACTTCCGACGCCTAGACGTTAGGGCATTCAATGTGAATGCAGCAATACAACCACATACTCGTACTATATAGTAAAATTTAAAACTTTTTTTTTTTACTTAACATCAATAAATATTACGCACATATGCACTTTGATAAGTAACTTTATAAACTTTAAGCCAAATAGTATTCTCAGTGTGTGCTTGTTTGTATTAGTTAAAGTTATTCAAGTTGACTTGAACAAATTATCATTTCACTTGTATGTATGTGTGTGTGTGTAGCAACAAGATAAATAAGGACGAAAAGTACAAACTTAATGTAATGCAAAATGTAGTATGCGTATGCATCTAAGTTTAGAATTTCAACCGCATGTGATATTATTCTTAGTGTGTGTGTGTGTATGCGTATGTATGTGTATGTACGTGTGTGCATATATTCCAACTATTACGATATGCAACAATGCTGTCATACTGCGAAAGCAATGTACTTGCTGCTGCTGGTAAATACCAAGCTGAATTTAGATGACATTTGATAATGCAATTTTTGTATCCTCTTAGCTCACAGGATGGGATAAATGGGATTTTTTTCTTCTTTAATATAAGTAAAGAGCTGAAAGTGCATATTATAATTGGATATTAAACTTTAACAGAGCATATTTTTGGGGAGATAAACATTTTTGTTAGATATAAATCTTCAAATACTTATGTGTATTCTTTGTGTTCATTTTTAATATAACTTAAAGAAACATTTCATAGTAAGGAATTGATTTTTGCTCGTTATAGCTGTTGCTTATTATTCAAATTGACTCAGTTTATCTTTAAATATTTCAAAAGCTTTTAAAGTCTTAGAAAATTAATAACCAAACAATGTATGTTAATGCAAAATTAAATTCTTTGCTGGGTTACTATATATTAGAACTTATTTTTTAAATCAAAAGCATTTTTACTAACAATAACTGTTATTAGCTTTGGATTGAAACAAATATTTAACTGTCGCAATTAATTATATGTTAATAGTTACCAAATCATAAATTGAGTGAAACACACAATTTTTTTAATCGCACACATCTGATTTTGCTTAAATTTTTATTTAAATCATTCAGTTGCTAAATTTGATCTATAGCTTCAAAGTAAGATATGTATATTCCTGATTTATTTTTATTAATTCACATAAATTGCAATTTCGTCATGAAAATCTTCAAAATTTCAAACACTTGCATTTATCATAAGACAAATTCTACCACCTTGACACCGACATGCTAGAAAATATCACTGACAGCAATGTTATTTCGGAAGAATTTGGTTTGAAACTCAATATTGTTCAAAAATAAACCGTCCAATCAATGCCAGCAGGGAAAAATAGATTTTTAGTTTTTACGTTATTGATAAAAATTTTACCTTTCATCGTTTTTCTTCTAAGCTATCAACTTTCAGTAAAAATTGCACTGAGTAAAACGATCACAAAATTGCTCAAATTATTCAGAAAAATATTTTTTTTTCTATAACGATAACTTAAAAAAAAAGAGAAAAAATTTTTCTAAATATTTTGACAGCAAACAACACAAAAAAAAACATATCTACACTTCTTTTTGCCATTCAATGTAAATCAGCGATAAATTAATATAGGTTAGAATATAAAATATAATAGCTGATCATGAACTCAGCTTAAAAATTGGTTTCAAGGTCAAATGCAAGGTCACTGTTAAAGAATAGAAATCTTATAAAATTTTTCGCAATTACTTAAGTTTATTAATGATCACAGTTGACCTCGAATTAGTCTTGAAAAATGGTTTGAAAGTCTAAGGCAAGATCACTGTTATTAAACCCTCTAGAAACCTTTTAAATTTTGCCCAAAACATTCATATTTGATGCATAATTTACAAGCATTCACCAACAATTGCCTTAGAAAATTTTGATGCCAACAACAACAAGATCCCATTTTCTTACAAAAGAGAAATCGACACACATCGCGCCAATCAACAACTCTTAAAGTAGCAAGGAAAACAATCATCTTAAATATTAATGGACACAATTGCTGAAAAAAAAATGTATGAATAAGAGCAATATTTGCTAGAATTGAAGTTACTACCTAATGACCGTGTACGGTGGTATAGTTTTGTGGATGCTGCCTTAAACATTCTTATGTGTGACATGAAAGATATACAGCAGTAATGCTGAAATCTAATAAGTACTAACCTATGCTATTTACATAAATTTGCTTACATGGGAATGGTTTGTAACGCTTTGGCGCAAAATATACTGAACCGATTTTAATAATTTTTTTCTTAAAACAACATATTTATGCAAAAGAAGGTTATTGCATATTTATTTTTTTAGTTTTTTAAAATTAAATATCCTTTTTCTTATTATCAAGTTTTTGCAAAACCTGATACAAAAATTGTCGTTTTAGTTTTGGTTTTTCATTGGTTATGCTTATATGTCAAGATAAGCGCAGTTTAAAATTCCAACTTGTTTTAAGAATTTTCTTCAAAACTTGTGACTATTTTTGAGGGTTTTTCAAAATATAAATATTTTTGCTTTTGAAAACTTCTTTATATAAAGTTTTAAAGCTCAAGTTTTTGACTAGTACAACTCAATCATGGTTCTTAGATAAATCGTGTTTTGACGACAATGATATGATCAAAACTGTATATGGCATACATAGTCAGTTTGCTTGAAATGTATTCTTAAGTAATTCAAAATGTTTGCTTAAATATTTAATAAAATTAATGATAAAGATCGTGCGATATAAAACTATAGATGACAATAAAAACGCATACCACTATGCCGCCATTAATGAAACATTGACATTTTGCATTGAATAATCTTATTAGCAACTAGCAAGGTATATATTAAAAAAAAACATAGTGCATCCATTGATTATGTCTAATTAATTAATAAGCTACTGCGCTAAAAACCGGTTACTCATTAGTTGCATTTTATTTATCAAATTATTTCAGTTTTCATCAAAACTCTTCACAGTAACATTCTTGAAATCTTAGCTGGATTTCAAAAATTTGCAAAAAAGTCTACATTTGCACACTAAGCAGCAACTTAATTCTGCTAAAAAAAACTGCTTCTAAAACAAAATAAATAAATTCAAAATGTGAAACCAATAAAATAACAGTTAAACAAACGAATCAATTTATTTCTGATAAAATAAACATTAATATGCAAAGCATTAAATTTTATTTATTTTCGACGCAAAAATAAACACCACATAGCATAGCATCAAAGGCGAGCAAAAATAAATAACCGGTTATATGATTGCATAATAAATGTAACGATAAAGATGATGTTATCAAAATTTTCGAGTGTTCTTAAATACATTACCAATAAGTATTTTAAGAACTTAAATTACAATAAAAAAAAATGTGGCTACAAAAGAGAAAAAAACCGGTTACATATTACGGCAGCATACATAATTAAAAACCGCTGCTTACAATTTAATTTGACAATAAAAGCCAACCATAACAATTACATCAGAGGCATATAGTAGTCAGTAAAAAATCATTTAAAGGTGACATATATCGTGCTAAACAACCGCACACTTTAAAGAAAAAAAGTTATAAAATAAATTTTATGTTGATTGCGTGCAAAAATTCTATTTATTTATTTCTTATTATGTAATTTAATTTACAATAGCAGCTACTTAAAAAATTGTTATTTCAAGCAATTAAGTTATTGTTATTGTATTTTTAAGTGTCGCCATTACATTATCTGAGAAATCTGTCATTCGCGCAAATCATCTACTGTGTGTTTGTTGTTGTTTCTTGTAATTCGTAAGTTCTTCTACAAGGGGTGATTGATCTATGTATTCTTAAGTCAGCGTTACTGAGCCGTTGAAATCCATGCTTATTATTTGTGCCCAGTTAAGTAGCGTCTGTGGCTTCAAGTGTGTAACCAATCCCTACTATTGATTACACAGGTCATCAGGATAAAAAGTACTTTTTTTATATATTTTTTTTTTATTTTATTTTATTTTTCATTTTTTTTAAATTATTTTATAGTCTGCTAATTACAGTAATTTTACATAAAATTAATATGAAGGAGGTTCAGGGGCGCTCTATATCAGACTTGGGTATTTTTGGACTTACTTACTTACTTAGATGGCCATGACAACCCGTTATCAGGTTACGGCCGACCTCATTAGCTCTCGCCAGGCGCCTCTGTTTTACGCGCGCCTTCTCCAATCGTTAATGCCAAGCGCTGTTAGGGCTTCATCAGCTTGGTCTATCTACCGGATGCATGGTCTCCCTCTTCGTCGTTGACCGGGGACTTTCCCTTCGAATACCTTTTTCGCTGGAGCTTCTTCATCCATACGATGGACATGACCCAGCCAGCGTAGTCGCTGTATTGTTATACGCTTAACTATGTCAATGTCGGCGTAGAGCTCATACAGCTCGTGGTTCATTCGAATGCGATAGTCGTCGCCAACTCGAACAGGACCAAAGATTTTGCGGAGAACTTTCCTCTCGAACACCCCAAGAGCGGCTGCGTCTGTTGTCGAAACCACCCATGCCTCAGCGCCATAAAGAAGCACAGGTAGAATGAGCGTCTTGTAGAGTGTTAGCTTTGTCGATCGAGAGAGAGCTCTGCAACGTAATTGCTTACTGAGACCGTAGTAGCACCTATTAGCAATTGTTATTCTCCGCTTAATCTCCAGACTGACATCATTGTTGCTGGTTACGGCAGTGCCAAGGTAGATGAATTCCTTGACAACTTCTAATTTACAGTTGCCCGCTGTAACATGAGAGTCTTGATCCCGTGCTCTCTTGTTGTTGTTAGTAGACATCATGTATTTCGTCTTGCCCTCGTTTACCGTCAAACCCACTTTGGCTGATTCCTTTTCAATAGCAGTGAAAGCAGCAGTAACATCTCTCTTACTCCGACCGATAATATCAATATCATCAGCGTACGCAAGGAGCTGAACACCTTTGAAGAAAATGGTGCCATTATGATGCACACCGGCTTTTCGTACGATCCCCTCCATAATGAAATTGAAGAGATCGCACGAGAGCGGGTCGCCTTGTCTGTCGCTCGGTATTAAAAGTTCCGGAGAGGTCATTCTCTACCTTGACGGAGCTACACGTATTACTTAACGTCATCCTGCAGAGCCTTATCAACCTTGCAGGTATACCGAACTCAGACATTGTTGCGTATAGGCAATCCCGCACTGGGCTATCGAACGCAGCTTTATAATTGACGAAGAGATGGTGAGTGTCGATTTGATATTCATGGGTTTTCTCCAGGATTTGGCGTAGTGTAAAAATCTGGTCTATGGTGGACTTACCAGGTCTAAAGCCACACTGATAGGATCCGATCAGCGTTTCTGTATACGGCTTCAATCTTTCACACAATACGCTCGAGAGGATCTTATATGCGATGGAAATAAGACTGATACCCCTGTAGTTGGCGCAGATTGTCGGGTCTCCTTTCTTTATTACAGGACAAAGCACGCTGAGATTCCAATCGTCGGGCATGCTTTCCGCTAGCCATATTTTGCTGATGAGTTGATGCATCCACCTTATCAATTCATGGCCACCAGCTTTAAACAACTCAGCTGGCAGGCCGTCAGCACCCGCTGCTTTGTTGTTTTTGAATCGCTGGATACTTTTGGACTACTTTTATTAAAATTTGAAAAAAGTTTAAAATAAACAGAATACATTTATTTTCACTAAAAAAAAATCTACATAAATATTATGTTAACCAATGTTGCCTAAAAGCTTTTTTTTAAATTATTTTTATGATTAAGTTGCTGTTTCCTGTATTATTATTTTTTTTTTTTTTTTTGTATTTTTTGCGCTGTCAGCGCTTGGTTTTGACAATTTTTTTTTTTCATGGACTTTGATTCTTTCGATTTCCAACGCTGTGATATCTAAGCCTGTCATGTCTGTTTGGGGCAGTAACCAAAAACAATTTCAAATTCCAGCAACGTTTTCTGTTGCTCTTCATTCCCAAAATTTTTTTGCTGCTGTCATTGTTTTGATTTTTGGTACCTTTTATTGTGTGGTGTTGTCGTCGTTGGCGGTTTTTGTTTTTTTCGTAACTCTCCACAAGCGCAATATTAGCCAACATTTTTTTTTTAATATTCTTTTTTTTTCCACTTTTTTGTTTATGCGGTTTTTTTGTACGACACGATGCTGACTGTGAATTTCAAACCCTTTTTTGCCACCTTTGAAATATGAAACAAACAAATTTGTTGTTGCTGTTTTTTTTCGGCGGGCTGTTTTTTTCGTTTTGTTCCTTGAAATTCTTGGAATTTTTGTGGTTTAACTAATGGTAAAAATTGTTTTTTCATGTTCTGCATTTAAAAAGTATTTAAGATTTGTGAAGTATATGGAAGGCCTTGGTGCAACATGGAGTTAACAATAGAATTCATAAAAATTTGATGTAGATTGTCAAAAGCAACAGAAAAATGTGCTTAAAAGAAGGCGTTACAACTGAGTACTAAGAACGAAATTTTGTGAAAATTTTTATATTTAAAATAGAAAATAGCATAAAATATAATCGTACTTTTCTTGAAATGAAAATTTTAGTTAACTCCTTCTTGTAGCAATGGCTTCATTTATTTATATTTTCAGCTGCATATATTTATATTCTCAAATTATTTTTTAAGACCATTTATGAATTTTTTTTATTATGGATTTTATGTTTTGCTAATTTACGTACATTAGCTTCGGAAATTGATCGTAAATATTTATGAGACCATAAATGTTTAAGAAAGGTTACCATATTAAAGTCTAACAATTCTTTAATATTTGAGTTATTAAACTTTTTTTTATGAATTTTTTCAAATTTTTCCTTTAGAACTAGTAAATCAAATGTATTTTGAAACTATTTGAATAATAAAAATATTTCATCAACTTATACCTAATCCTATTTTATTACTGTCCTTGAGTCAATCATTCATTTGGGTACCTTTGCTCTTTCTGTCTGCAGTAATGCGCATGTGCAAAAGTATCATTTATGTTATTAAACTCAAGCTAAATTTTTCAACAGAATTATCTTTTTTTATGACGATGAATATGTTAACTCATCTTTTGTATGCACATTGGAGCCCCACAAGAAAGCCATGAAAACATTAATAAGTGAAGCTAGCAGCGTTTCCAAATGTTAACTTATCGCCAAAAAATAAATTATCGTTTCAGTTTTTGAAAGGAAAGAAGAGATGGGAAGAGAATCACAATAAAAACTTAAAAGCTACAGTGATATCTACATTATTTTTGTATCTATTTCTTAAACAAAAAGAATATGTTAAAGAAAAAAGTTTCTTACGGGCCCACGAGCGAAGGGAAGTGTTCGCTGGTGGAGAGTTGGTGACTAAATCGAGCATTGGAGTTTAATGTGATTTGCCAAAACTACCAACTAATTTGGATTCAGCAATCCAAAATCTACAACATATGTAGTCTGATTCAAACAAAAAATAAAACTTAAGTTTTCATGACTTTTAAGTGTTGATTGACAATTTTTGTTTAAATAAAAAAATATTATTTACTCGTAGTGAAATATGTTTTACCTACAGATTTTGATTCTCTGAACTCGAACCCGATATCAGGTTTGCCTGATCCTTGCAGGTTCTTTTTATACCCTACATACAAAATATATTACTTTTTTTATATTTTGTTACTCATATGGAAAGTAGCACGACAGGTATAGAAATTACTGACAAAAATCAACTTCTAAGTGTAATGACATGTTCTGTCTTTAAAAGTCACAATTTTTAAAAAAGATCATGGATTAAAAATGTGCCAAATCAATTCACCGACACGTTACCATCCATATAAAAAGAACATATAAATTACTAAAAGAGTTATTTGATTTGTCAATTTATTAATAAAAATCAAGACTTTAATAAAAAATTGGACAACATTTAAAAATAAATTGCTAACAACTTTAAGGTTCTAACATGTTTTTTATAGCTTTTCAATTAACTCGCCAGATGATACCAGCTTTTTTAAGAGTATGCCTTAAGATTCCTAACTTATAGTGATTTTGGGGTAAATATATCATCGAAATCCGATTGCTATGTCAAACGGCAGTCATATCTACATAAATAAAATTATAGCCATTTTCGATGTTCGCGCATCACGCAAAAATTACTGAACCAATTTTGATTAAATTGGTTTAGTTTTGTTCCTTAGACGCTTGGTCTCAATCTCTAATTTAAATTATTACAATATTCTTGTTAAATATTAAAATATTTAAGTTTTAAAATTGCTAAAAAAATTAATAACACACAAAGAAACAAGCATGCAAGCATAACAAATCGTTTAATGGGAAGTTAATGTGCTTGTGTGTTATGTTTTTGTCTTCCCCAGGGGCGGGTTAAGGTTAATTATTTAAAAAAAAATTATAAGATGTGAAAAAATCGAATTTTTTAATAAAAACATTTCATTACCGCCCTTACGCCATGACGTCGGTGGCGTATGCGGTAATACGGCCCTGGTCTTCCCCATGGTAATAGAATGGAAAATTTATGAAAGAGAAGCAACGAAATATTCAAATTTTACTCTCGCTCTCTTTCTCAATTTGTCAATTTACATTGCAAACAACAAAAACCCGGGATTTGTGAAAAGAATGATCAAAAAACAGACGCCGCGTACAAAGTCGTGGGCATCAGCTATTGTTATATAAAATTGACCCATACGATGGGTACTATAAAATACTGTAGGTGCTTTGAAATCCAAGGTAAAACGCCAACATTTGCAATTACCACATTTTAAAACTGACCTTCAATACAAGTTGATTTTTTTTAAGCAAGAGAAGTTCCTCTCTGAAAGCTTTATTTGTATGAATATGTTTTACTAAAATTTCCTACAATGCTGAATAATTGAACAATGCTCAATCTACAGAAGATTTGCTGAATTAATTAAAGAAAATGTTGAATATAAAACTCACTTGGCGATAGAGAGTTTATATTAAACTGAAGCTGCATTCGATTAAGCAACTAATATTTTATGAGGAAGAAGTAACGTTTGTTATTTTCAATTAATGCAAATATTTAAAAAAAAAATAAAAATGATGAAACTTTTCCTTAAACTATTTCGAAAATCGGTGCTATTTGAAAGATATCAAAGTAATAGTCTGGGAGACAAAAGTTTTCGTTGAGTTAAGGTACCTCCATTTACGTTTTTTTCGATTTAAGACCCTTTGAAAATAGCATCCCTAGAGTCAGTTACTCAGGAGGCTGGGAATGTCGTAAAAATTAAGTTTTGAGAATACGAAGTGAGGCCAGTTGCTATTTTCAAAGGGTCCATCATCAAAACAAACACGCATAAAGTGGCCTCAAATCATCAACCACTTTAGCGCTCGCCTCCCAGACTATATATTTTGTGCTAAAATGGCTTTCAGTAAAATTGATTTCGAATCTTAGTGCAGCTGAAAATTAAAACAAAAAAAAAATAAAATTTTAAGTATTCAAGGCAAATCACCCAGTATGCATGCGTATTCCGCAAAATTTATGTAAGTTCTAGCAAACAACACGCACAATAAATGAAGCAAATAGAATAAATTTTGCACAACTCAATTGCGCAGAGTAAACAGAGTTTGATATTACACAAATCAGCATTAATTAGGGGACCATAATTTAAACACCGATCAATGCAAAGATTTCAATTTGTTTACATGGGCGTGTGCATGTATTTGTGCCAATCCATACATACACAAAACAAATATTCCAAAACAAATATTAGCAAGGTTTTGTTTACTTTTCGTACTCGTACTGTTGTTGTTGCTGTTGTTGTTGCTATTGCTATAACTAACAATTGTGTGTACTCTGCTGCGAGCATTTGATTGTCGTTTTGCTGTGCGATTGTCGTGAACGTTTCGCTTTTAGCATTTGTTTGTAAACTTTTGCATTTCATTGACTTTTTATATTGAAAATTTTGGAAAATATCCGGCATCAAATGGCGGCGCCAAACATAAATTTCGCATAAAATAACACAAAAGTGGGAAAATTCGCGTTCGAATAAATCGAATTAATGCGCGTTGTCGACATAACGCATCTAATTTGAAACATCAACATTTTGAATAAATGATGACCGTCATTTTGAAACTCAGATTGTTTAGATAATTTTTGGATTTAATTGTTGTTGTATTAATAAAATCGAAATTTTAATTAGCCCTGATGTTGCTGTATTTTAACGAACTTTTAATGAATACAAAATGAAGTGTTTGGCCTGAATTTTGTATATTTTGATTGATTTGTCTTGTTTTCCTATGCAAATTTTAGCTGTAACAAATAAAATCTATTTAATTTTAATATTAAATTAAAAATTTTTTCCAAATTGCTTAATCTTCTTAATTGAGGTTATGTTGCTGAACTTAAAAAAAGAAGTGAAAAATATTTTCCATTTTATCCTCAATGTGAGCAAAATGTTAATTAGTCTTTCAGCCTTGCCAACTACACAAAACAAAACAATAAAAAAAAACCTTAAGAAAACTAACCACATTGTCACCTTTTGTCAAGCCAACATCCTGACCATACAAATTTTCACTTTGTTGCGCACAAAAAAAAGCCCATATCCTGCTGCCGTTTAATTCCTGTTGCGCCTTTTCGTACACTTTCTTTGCTTCTCGCTGCATTTCAGTATCTTACTTTCTGTCACTTTTACTTTAGTTCTTTTGTGTTGTTGCTCGCTTCCGTTTCCTGCAAGCATTACCGCCAATAATAAGGATATATACAAGCAAAAAAAGGCTCTGTGTGTATGTGTTAACGTGTATTTATGACATTATCCTTTGCAGCATCCTTGCTGAGCCACTTGTTTCCCTTTTCTTTGCGGACTTTTTCTTTTTATTGTACATTTTGACAGTCAATAAATGTTGCGTTAAATGTAAATGTTTGCCTTTTATGTGAATTTATTTATACCATATTCTTTTTGTATTTTCCCTTTTCTTGTGTATTCATTTTGTAATGCCATTTGTAACGCACAGTAGATTAAGGTGTTAAGTATAGAAGAGGAATCTTGATCAGCGTCACTTCCTGTGTCGATTTAGCAAGGTCTGCTCGTAGGCTCACTGGCTACATTTAAAATTATACCTCATGGGGTTGATAATGTGCAAAATCGGTTTACGGACACTCCCACCGCCTCTTCAAATTAAAAATATAAAACGTTGTACTGAGAGTTTTTTTAAGTCATGCAATCAAACCTTTCAAAATTACTGAAAATGATTTGAACTAACACTGGACCTTCCAAAAAAGCAACAATTTCAAAATGTATGTTAACGCCAATAATTTTTACAGAAATATTAGGAACATTTCGAACAAAAAACCACAGTAGATAATCGACCACTTCCGGAAGTCTGCAAGTAACGTCGATATATATGGAATTTTTGCTTTCATGCTTCGTTTTCTTTATAGTTCTCAATTAGTTTATGGAAATTTTGTGACAATTGAAGTTGGCAAACAAAAATTACTACGTACATTTGATATCTTACATTCAATATAGGGTGCAATATTTTGAAAATTATTGACACTCTAATGTTTGTTATATTGTTATTTATCAATATGATAGATTGACTCGCTATTTACATAGATCAATTTTACATAAAAATTCAAGAGAATAAAAATTTTTTCTTTTCCTTCAATAGTCGTCAAGCAAGCACGGCAGACCTACTTTTCTTTCTTCCACAGAAGTTTCACTTTTACCGCTTTTGCCTAACACAAAAGCCTACTTTTTTGGTCATTCCATATAAAAATTAAATCAAGTTTTGAAAGAAGTAAGAAAGGCCCGCTCTCCTTTTTCTACTGGAATCAAGCAAAAGTTAGGCAGATTTTGACAATATTCATTGGCGCTTCCCATATAAACATAACATCGCTATCAGGTAGAAAGGCCCTAACTAATTTTTTTTGGAAATTTATTTTTTTGTCTATCCTAAAAGATAACCCTCAAATACACGTCCACTCAAAGTTTTGACGCGATATTTCAAAACATAGCGGACTTACACCAAATTGAAAAAAGACCCTAATATGAAATTTTGAAGTTTTTATGCATTTTTTTCGTCATCCTGTAAATTTTCAAAAACAGGGCGACGATAAGCTAACAATTTCTTAGGAATTTAGTGTAGTAAATAAGTATTACAAAACTCGGTAGGACAACATTTGGTGATACAAAGAGGCAGAATTTGGAATTGTGGGTGTGGCACTTTTTATGCAAACAAAACTTTCAAACTATGTTTTTCAGGAATAATTAAAATAAAATTTATTATGAATAAAATACGGAATTCAGTGAAACAAACAAATGGTGGATACTTTTTACAAATAGCACAGCAGAGCAACTCTATAGCGTCACTCCCAAAAAACCGTAGAGGTGAAACCCTTTCAATAAAAATTTATGACCTCAACGTGCGCTTTTACTACCATCATTTATTTATTTATATTTTGCTTACTTCTTGTTTGCTGTTAAATTGTTTGGAAATATTTTTAGTACTAACAACTCTCTGGATCATTCAGTAATTCATGAGGTTTCTATATTGTTGCTTTTCTGATGTACTGAAACTTTTATAAAATTATTGCTGTTTTTCTTTTTGTCCCCGAAATGTTGCCTGCAAACGCATTTATTCATTTCAAATGCAGTTTCTTTTTTTGGGAAAATTTAAAATGTAAAATTCACAAATAAAAGAACGAAGAAACTTAAAGTTTTAAATAACTATTAATATGAATTTAGGCCTAAATTTTGTGTGGTTTTCTCTTAGCGATTTTTTTGGATTATTCTGTCAAAAAATCAATCAAAAACTTATATGAATATCACAAACATTCAATTTTTAATTGAAAACTTTTTTAAATATAGTTTTGTTAGTGATATTTCTTAATTATTTTTGAGCGATTATGTATGACGAGTAATTTCAGCACTAAACTATACATCCCAGTCACACAAGACACGTTGTTGCCGAATCGTAAATTCATGTGAATTGATGCATATTTAAAACTATTAATATTTACGTAAAGTAGATGAAATTTTGTATTATCTGCTGATAAACTATTTAGTTTTTTTTTTTTTGGTTTTATGGTTTTCTTGCTGTGCGCTATCAAAGTTGAATTTATTTGCGGTTTGCATGCACTTTGTGCAAAAAGTACATTTTCAAATGAATTAAATGCGGTTTTTGTTACGAATTTTCAATTGAATTTTATAATAAAAACTTCAACTTTACGTTACCTATTATTTATTTTAATAGAAACTGTTTAAACTTTGTTGTTGTTTTGTTAATTATTCCATAAAACTGTGGTTTTGGAAATATACCAAAAAGAATACCTAGCTAAGTTCACAGACATGACTTAAGTGCATCGTTTTAGTGAAACAATGTCTTTCATTAATAATTCAAAAATCTTTTGAAATGATTTCATAATCTATTAAGTGAAGTGAAGGATTACGCCTAATCATCAAATTTGATAAATCTCTGAAAAAGGAACATCTCCCAAGCTTTTGCATGAAAATTTAACATTGGTTTGAGCAAAAGTTGGAAATGCAACAAAGAGTTTTGCATAGATTTGGAAATTTAAAAAAAAAAAAAACCGGACATGATTTTCTCAAAAGCGTATTATTGCAATTGGTGAGCACGTAAACTCAGAAGCTACCGAATCGATTCACTCGATATTTTTGCAGCATTTCTGTACATAATTTTCTGAATTTTTTCTTCAGGCAAAAGAAAGAAAAGTTTTTCTTAAAATGTCATACTCTACAATACGCATTACTAATTAAAATTTCCACAGATCTTCTAATTAAATTAAGCCAAATTCGAGCTATAATAGTATAATTAAAATAATCTTTAGGGAGTACATAATACAATAAAATTGAATCAGTAAAGAATGAAGAATTTTTAGAGCAAATAAAAGTTTACGAAAGATACTATTACTAGACACAACCTACTAAGAGTATAACTTTCCGCGGGTAAAGTATATTAGAAGGAAGTGTAAGGGAGTAAAACTGTTTGGCAAAAAACTTTTCTTAATTCAAGTAAATATTTCCATTAAGATAAGTAGAGTTTGAGTTAAAAAAAAATAAATAATCAAAATTTGTACTGAACAAAAAAGCTCAGTAAGTAACATAATATTAAATTTTATTCCAAAATTGTTTTGTGTCTCAGATATATCAGCTGTATTACATTCCGATCAATTTTCTCTGTCTGGCATCTCGGATCATGACATGTTATTTTTATGTTATGATTTTCAATCTTGTGACCCAGTTGTTCCTACTCACTTTTGTTTCAGAGATTTCAAAAGAGTTGACATAGATGCATTGTTTAGAGAAGCTATGTTGCTGTCATGGAATAATTGCTGGTTCTATGCAAATGTCGATGAAAAACTTAATTTTTTTATGTCACTTGTTAATTACCTTTTTGATAAATATGTCCCTATCAAAAGCACTAAAATCAAAAATAAAGAACAGCAATGGTTCACAAATGAAGTTTTGCAGGCAATTAGGAATCGTAACAAAAAGTATGCCCAGTGGAAACATAATCCAACAAGTAACAACTGGGAATTATTCCGTGTGGCTAGAAATCGCGCCACAGCTACAACACGTGATTCCAAAAAAACCTTTTTTCAATCGAAACTTGATTCTAAATTACCTTCAAAAGTACTATGGAGTAACTTAATGAGCTTAGGCATTGGAAGTAAAAAGAAAGCCGAATGTAAGTTAGATGTGGACTTCATGAATAACTATTTTTTGCAATCGCATGCGTCTGTAGATGACTCTAATTTTGTCCCAAATCCTAATTGTTATCATCAACTTGGTCAAGAATTTTATTTTAATAATGCTACAGAGAATGATATAATTCAAAGCATTTTCTCTATAAGGTCGAATGCTGTCGGAGAGGATAAAATTAGCTTGAGGTTTATCAAACTAATTCTTCCAATTATTATTAGTTCCTTAACGCACATAATAAATTTCTGTCTAACAACATCGACTTTTCCTGAGAAATGGAAAATAGCAAACATAACACCTGTTGCTAAAAAAAGTTCCTGTTTATCTGCTTGTGATTTTCGCCCGATAAGTATCTTGTCATCACTTTCCAAAGTATTTGAAAAATTTATATCAGCACAAATAGTAAAACATCTTAATGTCAACAAACTATTAACTGAAAATCAGTCTGGATTTAGAGCTGGGCATAGCTGTTCAACAGCAATGTTGAAAATTTTCGAAGACATCCGGCCCTCATATGACAGAGGAGATCTTACAGTTTTAACTTTATTGGATTTTTCAAAGGCTTTTGACACCGTTAACCATAATTCTCTCTTGCAAAAGCTCAATAAATACTTTGCTTTTAGCCTAAATGCCATAAAACTTGTCAATAGTTACTTATCTAACCGACTGCAACGAGTTTTATCTAAGGATAAACAGTCGAGTTTAAGATCAATAGTATCTGGAGTACCTCAAGGCTCAATTTTAGGTCCGATCCTCTTCAGTATTTTTATTAATGATATTGTGCACTGTTGTAAAAATGTTAGTATACATCTGTATGCAGACGATGCACAAGTGTATCTATCGCGTCCTATAGGTCTTTCAGAAGATCTTGTTTTTAGAATGGAAGAGGATCTTAGTTCGATCTTTGTTTGGGCCCAACAAAACTATTTGAATCTAAACGCCTCTAAAACGAGCGCTTTAGCTATATCACATCACACATATGATATGAGCAATGTCACTACACTCAATATAGCAGGAACTCAAATAAAATTTAGTAAAACAGTCACAAGTCTAGGCTTCAAGCTCAATACAAACTTGTCATGTGTTGACCATACGAACTTTACTGTCAGTAAAATATATAACGTATTAAGAAAACTTTGGCTCACTGCAGCGTTCATTCCTCAAGATACTAAACTGAAGCTGGTACGAACTTTAGTAATACCACATATATCATTTGGTGAGCTAGTTTTTGGTAACCCAGATAGCGCTTCCAGGCAAAAATTGCAGCTGGCACTTAATTACTCAGCTAGGTACATTTTTTCTAAGAGGAAATATGATCACATATCGCTATATTCACATAAAATACTTAATTGCAGCCTTACTAATTTTTTAAAAGTACGTAACTTAATATTTTTACATAAATTAATAAATAAGCGATGTCCAAACTACTTATTTACTAAATTATGTTTTGCACAATCGAGCCGCACTTGCAATATTATTGTACCTGATTTTAATTTTCGTGTGTCGTCCAGGATGTTTTTTGTTAGTGTCGTTATATTATGGAACTCGTTACCAAATGTTATTAAGTCCGAAAGTCGTCCAAGATGCTTTAAACTGGCAGTAGTTAGGCTTTTATTTAGTAACCCTACTTAAAATATTGTTACATTATTTATTCTTTGTATTTTTATATTCTATTCATTTAAGTAACATTTTAAATTTTGAATTGCTTACATAATTAACTTCTTCTATATTTTTCTATTGTTAATTTTAAGGTTGTACTTATCTTCATTATTACCATTATTTATACAATTGATGTACTACTAAGAGACTTCGAGTCTTATTTGTACAAATGAAATTTCAATAAATCTAAAAAACACATATAAACAAAATTTTTAAGTTTTCTTCAATAGAAATATGATTTTCAAGAAAGATTTTAATAAGTTTAGGAAAAGCCGACCGCTGCTCTAAACGATGAAAATAATTATTGTTTAATGTACTTAATTAACTTAATCCGAACGGAAGAGTTTGACTGCTCAAGTCCCATTTTATTTGGATTACAGTTTGTCAAAATATCCACTATTTCGGAATTCTTCTGGAATGCTTTAAATCTGCTTACACCTTTTGATGATTATTCCTTCGAATTATCCACTTCTTAAATGCTTTGTTTCAAAATCGGCAGTTATCCAAGTATTTTTTAGTGCAAAGAAAATTAATCAAAAAGATTAACTATAACCTTAGAAATTAACTATTTATAACCTATTCAATGCTAATCTCTTCTTTTTTCTCTTTTTTTTCCAGGTACAATTGCAACAAAGATCACGTATTCTTATAAAGTTAGTAGCATTGCGCGCATTTATTAATAAGTTTTAAGTTTTTAAAATTAAGAAAAAATCCATTTATATTTTATTTGCAATAGCTTGGAATTAAAAATTTCTCAAAGTTCTGATGTGTTCTGTTTAGTTTCTATTCGAAATTGGTACTGAAAAATTGTTATACGAAAGCACAATGCAACTAATCCCAAACCAAAAAGAAGCTATCATCCAAAAATTTCTTAATAAATTGCCAACAAAAGAATGTTTGAGCTTTATTTCATTTGATTAGGCTTGGGTTAATCTTCCTACGAAATATATTTCCATATGTTTTGTTTTTTATTGCATTAAGCGAAATTTTCTATAGCCGCCAAAAGTTTTGTTTGCGAAATTCTGGGAAAAAAATACATGAAAGTTTCGAAATTAAAAAGTCATACTGAATACAAACCATAAAGATCATTTTCGGCACCATGGATTAATTTACTTCCCTCAAATTTAAATGAATTATAAGAAAAAAACCTAATATTTTCTGATCAGATTAATCAAAACAAATCTTAAAAAGTTATTGCCAATATCTCAGATTGGTTTGCGTATGTTGCCTTCAGCAACCCCAAATTAGTAAAGGGAAATATGATATATTTGAAAGTCAAAGAACTTTGTCGTCCAGTGTTACTAATGTGGGTAGCAAAGTTTCCAAAAAACTCAGAATAATGCACATAACATGAAAATTTCAACCAAATTAGTAGTCTCTTTTTTATTGTCAACACTGGCAGGAACATAAATTAATGCTACCAAACTCAAATCCAATTTATGGCCATAACTAGAAATTGGCTAATACGGCGCACTGAACGAAGTAAATTACGCGCTAAAAACACTTGTTTGTGCCAAAACTTCATTCAAAATGATTTTAATAAGGCAAATAAACAGAACAACGCTGGCCTTAGTATTTCACAGGTTTGTCAGGTTTATTATTTTATTTACAACATTTTCGTGCGTTAATTAATTAAACTATGAAGTTTATATGATACTTAGCAGGTTAACATACAAACATGCACACATACATAGATGATGTGCGTGCCAGTAACGCCTACAAACATACAAAGTATGAAGTAGTCTAGTTTTTGTGATGATATTTTCATTCGCCTTTTTTTTTTTTTTGGGATTCATTTAATTGTATTTTAATTTATTTAAATTGGTTTTGTTTTGACTTCCAAGTGTAGATAGTATGTAAGTGAGCAAATGTATGAATGATGTAACGCCTACCTAAATCGAATTTTATTTCGTTTATTATTGAGTTTTTGTGACGTCAGCAGTGTTTGTGTGGTCTACTTACAAAATAAAAACTAAATTATCGAGTGAAGTATTCATGGCCGTTTCTGGGGAGGATACTCTTAGTGTAACACCGCACACCTAGATGAGCCCCACTCCCCCCACCACAAATAAACTGAATACTCCAATTTTATCAATTTTCAGATTTCCTTTAAAATATTCAATTTCGTCTTCAATCACATCAATATCCTGTAGCCTAGCTGGCCAAGGATTGGAGTCACATTCAAACTTCTAGAAACGTTGTAGGTTCAAATCGATTGAGATTATGAATGAATGAACATATTTTTGAAAATCTTTTTATAAAAGAGTTTATAAACAAACATTCTAAAAAGTTAAACATCTGTTGCCAATGAAATCTATCTCTAAAATGAAATCTAAATTTATTTTAAATATTTTTTCAATAATTTTCTTTTTTAATTAATTTACTTTATTTTTCTCTTGCCTACCCTTTTGCATGCTTCTTATATGAATTTGTAGGCCAACTGGCTACTTGTTGCTTACTTTGTATATGAAGATGTAAGCAATTCACCAAACTATACGCACAATTTGTTAGCGATGTTGTAGGCAATGTTCCATTCGTTTGTTACACATTGCATGCGTAGATGTGGGCAAACTGCGCACAAACTTGTGCCTAGAATTGTAAGCAGTACTGCCACGCTTTAATGTTCATCGAGGTTTTTTATAGCATATATTCCGAAAGGTAGATAGATTTTATAGTGTGAGGGCACTTTTCTTGCACATTAATTTGAAAACGTTGGGAAAGAGGTACTGAAATATAATTCAAAATGAAATAACAAAATATTTCTTCATTCGCCCCAGTCCCGCAAATTCATGATACGGCACTGGTGTCATATGATTTATAGTGTACTTTGTTTGACATTATCACTTTTAATTATTTTTGTTTGCTTATTGAGCCATAAATAATATTGTACAGTTTATTGACATCAATTTTTGAGTGCATGTTTTAATTAGTCATTTTGTGTATTTACTGCATTGACCTTTGACCCAATTGCGGTGGTGCTGGTGCTGTTGGAATTAATTTTGGCTTTTACTATTTTTGGATAACATGCACAATTTCACTATGTTGGCATTTAATTAAAAATTTAATTACAATTTAAGCGTTTTTTATGAACAACATACGGGACATATAAGACAATTGAATAAATTTAATGTTGCTGTAATTCACATATATCCTTTTGGAAATGTTTCTCCATTTATTTGTTTATCGAGAATAGTGTAATTTCCGTTGTGTCAACTTTTGACACTTGAGAAAAAGTTTTGAGAGTTAATTCACTATTGATTCTTGTTAAACTTAGAGTTAATAAGGAATTATTTGATGAGATATTTGATCATCCCCTTCTACAACAAAGAATCCAAACTTGGCGCAAACTTACTTTTTATGTTCAAAACGATTTTGCTGTATGTGTCTACATTTAATAAAATTCCATTCTCAACATAACATCATAAATATTGTTAAGATTTCAATTTACCTCAAGTCAAAGCAAGTAGTTACTTGTGTGCTCTTGTAGTAAAAGCCAATGCATTGCATGGTTGGCTTGTTCCCTAAGAGTTTGCTGCATAGTACTTTAGGAAAAAATTGTAAAGGATGCAGCAGGCTAAAGCGTTTCAGAAATAGTTCAAGTTTAAACAAGCTGGTAAGGTACTTATCAAAAGAGTTGAAACTATTCCAGCATCAGGTATACACACAGTTAACTCTGGCAAAAGTATTGCAATAGTTGCAACTAAAGATGTTGTTTTATCACCAAGCAACTGAGAGGATTAAATAATAAATGGTAAATAATAGCTGAGTAAAAATTGTTTACACAAGTATGAAATATAAACCTTTAGAATTAATAGATATTCTATATTTTAACTGATACTAGCTGTTTTCCTGCAGCTCTGCCCCCGTAGACCCCGGTGAACATCCTACTAACATTTTTCAAGGTGTTTACAAACTATTTAAATCCAACTATAGGAGCCTTGGTATAGACTCTTATGTGTTTTTGCTGTATGGGAGATGCCACATTTTGTTGTCAAACCACGCCTACAGTTTATGAGAATCCGAATCTGACAATATATATACTAGGGTGGATTAAATTTTTAAGTGGTCTGGAAACTCTATTTTTCTGAAAGTTCATGAAATTTTAAACAAAAAAGTCCACTACACCATATGGCTACAATGAATTTCGAGCCCGCGAGTTTTTATTTGAAGTATTTAAAACTATTCAAACTGCTTATGCTGCCATCTGGTGACAGTATTCAAAACTTTTCATTCATTCTATTCTTCAACTCGTATGCAATAAAATGACGTTTCCTTTATTCAAATCGGTGAATTAGTTTCGGAGTTATTCAAGTTTAAACAAAACTGTTGAACAACTCATGGCTTCTGTTTGCCTGTTTTATGAAATTTTCAATATGAAAAACTAAAGCTCGCTCGTAACAGCAGCAGGGAAGAGTTGTTCAACAGTTTTGTTTAAACTTGAATAGCTCCGAAACTAATTCACCGATTTGAATGAAGGAAACGTCATTTTATTGCTTACGAGTTGAGGAAGAGAATAAAAAACTGTAAAGTTCTGAAAATTGTCACCAGATGGCAGCTTAAGCAGTTTGAATAGTTTTAACTACTTCAAATGAAAACTCGCGGGCTCGAAATTCATTGAAGCCATATGGTGTAGTGGTTTGCTTAAAATTAGACGAACTTTCAGAAAATTAGAGTTTCCGTACTAAAAAATATTTCTCCATACAATTTAATCCGCCCTAATATATACATCCACAAATTTAAAGGAGCCAAGTTACAGAAATTCAAATGGTTTTTTGTCAGAGAGATGCAACGCCTCGTTAAACAATCAGCCCATGTTTTGCAAGGTACTTAGCACAGATAGTCTGATAGATCTAAGTAGCAAGGCTTAAAACAGTAAATTTCATAAGATTAATTTTGTATTTTTTGTATGGGAGGAGGAGGGTACCTCATCTATTTCTTCTTCAAACCCCCAATTCCTATTCCGAACAACTCCATTGACTTCTTGCATTTAGTTTTATATAATAGATTGCGATGCCAGTAAAAAATTATAGTATGGGTTTTCACTTAAACGCGTATAGCATTCGTATACTGTATATAGCAGAAAAGTTTTTCTACTCGTATTTGTACCGTCAAAGATGGTGCCATAAAATTTATGGGGTACACAAATATAGGTTTACGAACCAAATTATTTGCGCATACTCGTATGAACATAAATTTTCTAGAGACCATAAGTTCCTATCTGACGAACCACTAGAAACGTGTTATATCTTAAATATCTTCTAAAACGAAGGCGTTGAAAATTAAAATTATTAATTTTTTTCAATACTAAATGTTGCATTTAAACTTGGTCACAGGAACACTGTATCGCTTCAGGTTTTCGAGACATTCAGTCCGTAACTGCAGAAAAGTGCCATTCTCGGAAAAGAATATCACCAAATTGTTATGCACTTGAAGCTTTAGGAACAGATTTAGATGAGGCATTGATAAATTCATAAGAAATGATTACTCTATGTCCCCCTCGTAGCCTGTACTCCTCACGGAGCATTGGGCCTCCACGAAGCTCTTCCAACGTGCACGTGCACGTCATGTCAGGTTTTTATTTACCACGCAAGATTTTAATATTTTAGTGTCTGTGTCATATGCACTTCCAAGTATGTGCTTCTGTTGAGTTTTATTTCTGTAATATTTCACTGGAAATAATAAATTTTTATAATATAAGGCAGTAAAATCATGATTTGGTCCCTATATGCGATGCATGGTTATGTATACATATGTACGTATATATATTTATGTATATACATATACATATGTATGTAAGTATCTATAATGTTATACCTATTTTTAGGCACGTGTTGGATAAAATTTTACTCTTACTGTTAATATAAAATCAATAAAAATCAATTAGTTAATTGTTTTTGTTGTTGGTGCCATTGTTGTCGTTGTTGCTGTTGCTGTTGCTGTTATTTCTAATGTTTGCTGTCTATGCCGCATCTATAAATAAAAGCGACGTGTTCAAATATTATTTGCAATATTGGGAGCAGAATAAAATAAAGAATGGCATCTGAAATATATGGATACCCCAGATGCCTACGCGCAAAATATGAAACAATTTAAGTACAACAAAATAATATGTAAATAAATGAATGTAGAGATCCTTTTATTGATGGATGAGTAAAAGGTTCTTAACGTCCTGAAAGTTTATCAATTTAACAGTGGGTTTTTTTTTCTTCGACAGAGATAATTCTAAGGAATTTTTTATTTTTATTTTTTTTTTTTAATATTGTGAATGATTTTAATTTAGCGAAATAAGGTTATGATTGCAATAAGTACTAAAAATAGCGACAAAATAAATTATTTCAATGATGTCAACTCAATTAACATTCTTTGCAAATTCGAATTTAAATGATTACAGATAAAACACCTGTATAAGCGCTGTAAGTGCGCAATTTAAAATTGCTCTGTAAAAAATGTTACTTCAGACGTTTTGAGCAAAATCATATACTGAAAATATATATATCCACTAAAAGCAAATTCATCAGTAATTAAGTTTTTCTGTGTCTTTTATCTCCTACCGGAACATACTAACTTATGAAAAAATATAACGGGGAGGCAAATGGGTTAATAAAAAATGTTTGTATTCGCAGTTTTAAAATTTCTTTACAACTTTATGACTTTCTGTGAGATTCTTGATATGAATTTTATTAAACTCTGGTTGTAACAACAAAACTGGTCATATGTTTATTTGCTTAGTGAAATATTTTAATTTAGTTTCTCAAGATATTCCGTGCTAAGTTTGAAACAATTTCATAATAGTTGTATATGATTTTTCAAAAATACTGAGCCCACAGTATAAGCGTCTTCTTTCTAGATTGCAAAATAAAGATTTTGTTTTCAAAAATAATATGAATATTAGAGAGCTTTTAATCTGAAAAAACTTTTTTTTCTCAAATTCACATAACTCTCAAATACTTAACGGTCGGATGATGATTGATTGATTGAATTAGAATTTTAATTTAAAAATTTTCAAAAAGTCGAAAAGATATAGAAAAGATCAAAAAATTTAAAAACGGACGATAAAAATTGAAAAATTCGGAAACTTAGTATAATTCGATGAAAGTTGGAAAATATTGAATAAACCTGAAAAAAGCTAAAAATCGCACATACGTTAAAAAAAGTCGAAAAAATCGATTTTCGAAAGTCGAATTTCGATGAAAGTTGAAAAAAGTTGAAAAAATCGCTAAATGTTAAAAAAATTCAATTCAACCAAAGGAGTTGAATAAAGTGAAAAATGTTGAAAAAGTCCAAAAAATTTGGAATTCAAAACAAAGAAAAACAAGTTAAGGTGCTATCTTCGGCCAGGCCGAAACTCACATACCCTACACTGCACTGAAAGTACCTTTTAAGTAAATGTTAAAAAAACGTTGAAGAGATTGAATAAGTCGAAGAAAATGTGAAATGTTAGGAAGGTTGACAGAGGTTGAAAAAGTCGAAAATATATGCAAAATGTTGAGAGAGGTTGAAAAAGTCTAAAAAAGTTGAAAGAGGTTGAAAAAATTTAAAACAATCAAAATTATTGAAAAAGTCGAAAAAAATAAAGAAACTTATGAAGAAAGCTGAAAGAGGTTGAAAAAGTCGAACAAATACAAATAGGATATATTGGAAAAAGTTGATGGGTTGAAAAAGTCAAAAAGATATGGAAAATGTTGAATTAAATCGAATAGAAATGAAAAATTTGAAATATGCCACGCCCACTTCTCCAATTCCGTCCACTTTTGGTTCAATAATCGACATCCTCATATTAAATTTCAACACAATAGCTTGTGTAGTTTTCGATATATGCCGCAGTTAAATTTAAAATTTAGGGCGGTGACACACCCACTGGTACAATCCAGCCCGGTTTTGATCCAGAAATAGCTTTCCATAAGCAAACACCTTGCACCAAATTTTAGTATGATTGCTCACATATTTCGATAAATATGCCACTTGGGAGGTGCCACACCCACTGTTGCTATTTCAGCCACTTTTGATTCAGATATACTCTATAGCAACTGAACCACTTACACTAAATTTCATAGCAATTGCAGCACTTAAAACAGCGCTTACAAATTTATGTTTATATGGGAGGTGCCACGCCCACTGATGAAATCGCGTCAAAATTCATTTATTTTTAAAGCTTATAGTAAGTAACATCTATACACCAAATTTTATGAAGATTACTCTCATAGCACACTATATATAACAATAAACGTTTTTTGCTTATATGGGAGGTGCCACGCCCACAGGTACTATTTGATTAAATTTTTGTAATAAGAGACCTTATAGCAAGTAAAGCTACCTCAATAGATTTCATAACGATTACGTTGTTACTTCTCTTAATATAACGTTGATATATATTGTGGGCGGTGCCACGCCCTTCAATGAGCTTTTTTAACTAAAGTTGCTGAGCTTGTATTGATGACTGCTTTCAGCGGCATCATCTCCAAAATTTTTATGGAAATCGTTTGTGCTAATTTTGAGAAATTTTTAAATGTTGAAAAAAATGCCACGCCCACTTTTTAGATTTCGCCCACTTTTTTCTCAATTCAAGATATTTTTGGTATGTATCCGTTTACCAAATTTCATCGCAATATCTTGAAAGGCTTAAAAGATATGGTAGTATGAATGATAAAATTTAGGGCTGTGCCACGCCCTTTCACGACCTTTTGGAAACTTGAAACCCAGCCTAATCCATATTTGGTTCATATGTGCACCAAACCACCAAATTTCATCAAAATATACATAGAGTATGGGCGGTAGGCGTGTCCGTCAACCGATTTCGTCCATTTTCAATAGCAAGATGCTTGCAAGAAGATGTGATCTGTGTGTGAAAGTTTCATTCAATTAGCTTTCTTGGTTTTCCCGTAAACCTAATTTCAACAGACGGACAGACAGACAGACAGACATCGCTAAATCGACTCAGGTGGTGACGCTGATCAAGAATATATGTACTTTTTCATACCTGTCACGCCCCCTTCGATGTGTTACAAACGGAGAGACAAAGTGAATATACCCTTGGTGTAGGGTATAATTAAAAAGTCGTAAAAACTTGAAATGGGTTGAATAAAAATTTAAAAAGGTTAAATACTTAGATCGAAAAAAAAATTGAGTTGAATTGAAGTTGAATAAGTCGAAAACGGTTGAAACTCTTGAAAAAAGTTGAGTAAATTAGAATAGATCGGATATATTGAAAATATTTGAAAATTCTTATTTGAACCCATGTCCATGTACCTTTTTTTATCAATTAATTTAAAACCTTGATGTTTGCGTTCATTTTTATATGAAAAAGCTTCATTGACCTTGAGCGACAAATATTTTAATTCGAACAAATTTACTTGGGAGTGGCTTATTTTCTGTATAGGAAATTATACTGCGAATTTGAAAATAACAACATTTTCTAAAAAAAAATGTTCCTAATACTTATTTTAAGAGGTCTTTAGAGAAAAAAATTTTATAATATAAAATTAATAAGTTTTTTTGTCATATAAAAGCTGCAATAACTTGTTGAAGAATTTATGCTAATGTTAAAATTTCAAAAACTGCAATCAATGAAAAATATAATTTTATAGTCGTGAATTCTTCTTTTTATTATAAAACATAACACTTTTTTTTTCTCTCTGACGCAAATAAAAAGCTTTTAAAATATTTGAACAAAAGTATTTCGAAAATTTTTCGATTTGAGCAAAACAAACTAATTTGAAACATTTATTAGCATAAATTCCGTCTTTTAAAAACTGTGATAATTGTTAATAATAATCATTTAAGTAACTATGCGTGGAATTTGTCAAAAATATATGTATTTCACTAATCAAAGGAAACTACTTCCTTTACACCCGTTTTTCTGTGCGGCAACTCTGTTAGTTAAACTCATTTAGTAATAAGTCCGAAATCATTATTTTCACAAAACAATGGAGCACATATTGGACCCTTTCAATTGATCTTCGAGTACTTAAGCCTTGTATTTTTTTTTATTTAGTGCATAATTTTTAAAGGAAAATAAAATGAATAATATTTTAAAGCTATGAGAACTTAAGAGGGCGAATTGCATAAAAAAATACAAATTATTTGGTTTCTATTTCATCCTATAATATTCTAGTTTAAGAACTTTTTCAAAAGGGCAATTACTTCTCAAAATACCGAAAATTCTATTTGATAATAATGGCATTTTATTCGTCAAATGGTTTTTTTTTTCAAAAGTAAAACTATTCGAAAACAAAAACAAATTGTTTTTTGTATAAAAATAATATTTATGGAGTGAGCGACTAAAACGAAACATATAATAAGATAATAGTTGTCATTCGATAAGTTTTTAAATACAATAATTTCTTTAAGAAAGTTGATTTTTGCGACTGGTTATTTTTATTATAATTAAACATTATGAACTTACAGTCATTTTAGTAAAGACCAATATTGTAAATTTTACTTATTGATCAATGCTATTTTTTATTCAACAAACATGACAAAGATAACAAATGGAACAATTTAACCTGGTAATTGGTGACATATGTTTCGGCTATTACCACATAGCCTCATCAGACCAGTTTTTTGGTTAATGTTGTACATGGAGTCGATCCCCTGACCGTACATGCATTTCAATTGCATATCTGTCGACGGCCGCTCTAACAACTGAGCTACTGAGGAACTGACCTTGAACTGTACAAATTGCGTATATCCATTTATTATCTCTTGTCACTTTCTCGCTTGTTGTCACAGCTGCTAAGCCATTGGCTTAGAGACTTGCTATGATTTTATTTTTCGAAAATTGTGGTGTTGCCAGCCACATATTTTTTTGAAATTGGCGTGTTCTTCCGTATGGTTTAAGAAAGTTGATTTTTGCGACTGGTTATTTTTAAAAAAACTGGTCTGATGAGGCTATGTGGTAATAGCCGAAACATATGTCACCAATTACCAGGTTAAATTGTTCCATTTGTTATCTTTGTCATGTTTGTTGAATAAAAAATAGCATTGATCAATAAGTAAAATTTACAATATTGGTCTTTACTAAAATGACTGTAAGTTCATAATGTTTAATTATAATACAATAATTTCTAATATATCGATACAACGAAATTTAAAATAAGATTTCTAGTAATAATGCATTGATTTGAAATCTCAATAGTACAAGCTTCTGTAACTACATCATTTGCAAAATGAATTTAAAAAAATTTAAATTTAAAAATTAGAAAACTACTTAAACTATAAATGTAATTAAAAATACCACATGCGGAAAAAATACTATAATTTGTCAATTCATAAAAATATTTGTAATTAAATAAGACCGAAAAATTAACAGCAGTTCAAATAAATTAAAAATAAAATAGACAATTAAAATTGCTTGTAGAAAACCACATAAATTAGGAACAACAACAGAAAAAATAACACTGAATATTTTAAAAATCTCGCAAACTAAAATCAAAAATATCGTATTTACTGAAAAAGTGTGCCAACAAATATTGGCGCTTGCTGAGTGGTTACAAAAAAGAAAGAAAAACAAAAATATTACAATCATAATTTGAAATAGAATTAAATGTTTTTTTTATAAACTTAAAGATCAAAATAAAAATGAGTCACTCGAAAGGGTGACAGCAAAAATCAGAATATCAAACAAAAACATAAAAAGTGGGCTTAATGAAATATTATAATTTTTTTTATGAAATTTATTTTTTCTTTATTTTTCCAACTGTTCCTCTCAGTTTATTTATGAATTGTTTATTATTTTGATTAATTTATTTTATATAAATGCTTTTGTTTTTCTTACAATATATATATACTTAAAATATTTTTTTTAAAATATGTGCTTAAGGCCTTTAATCTTTTTTTGAAAAATTTATAGCTGTCAATTTAAAATGTTAGTTTTTTCGACATTTTTTTAAATTAATTTGACTTGAGCTTAAAGTCTTAACACTTTGCGTTTTAATTTTGAAAAATATTTGTTTAAAAACTAATAAGTACCTTGATTTATTTGTCAGTGTTTCTTAAATAAGTCTTTCAAACGAAAAGTAGGTTAAATATTGGTCTATTGTCATATATTTATAATTTAAGTGGCTATAGTAGAATACGACTGTGAGTCATTTTAAAAATAAATTATAAATTTTATTTAATTTTTTTGGTCTTCGTTCATTAACTCAAAAAGTATGCCATAAATCAAAAATATGTTAAGTCTGAAATTATTAGGCAATTTTTAGTCAAAAAAAACACTGTGCAATTAGAAATAATAATTAATTAATTTAGATATAATTTTTCCTAAACTCTTTCAGTGCTAAAATGATAATTTTTTCATAAAATAAAAACCTAAATTTGCAAAACTTTTTAATATTATTTACCAACAAACAAACTTTGTAAGTAACGCATAATAATGTCACATTTCATTTGGAAATATTGTCTCACAAATTTGTTTATAAATAAAAACGCGTTGTTTCATTTGTTGCAATCCTATGTCGGCTCATTTGAAATGCAATTAAAATTAAAATTCCTATTAGCAGCAACACATGAAAAACTGCCCGCATTTAAATTACATACTTGAAATAGTGTAGCATGCAAATGAAAAAAAAAATTATAAAGAAACAATAAAATGCATAAAATTTAAAATCAATTAAAATTCAACGAAAAACGACTTTGTCACATTGGGTCGCCAACAAAAAAAAATTATAATAATTAATTGCATTGCATTTTTATGGACACATTGAAGACATTGAAAATATATCAACTCTCATAATTTATACACTATACGACAAATTTCGAGAAACGTTGTCAACTATTAATAATATAATAATAAGTATAATATTACGCTGATAACATAAATTTCAATTTGAAAAATTTGTTTTTTTGAGATATTGTCAATAAAAAATTGGTTTAGTTTAAAAAAACAAGTGATACTAAGTTACTTCAAATAATCAGAGTATTAATTATTTTACTCGATTTTAATTTGCAAGATCATAAAATTTGGATATTTTAAAAGCTTTTTACTAAAAAAATCAGCGCCCTCGAAATCATCTATGTACCAAAATAGATTTTTTTATATAAATTGAATTTGTTTTTAGTCGACTGAATATTATTAATTAATTGAAAATTATATACATATTCATAGCCTCATACATAGCCTCATCAAACCAGTTTTGGTTAATTCGTAATGAGATTCGAACCCCGAACATTCCATGAATTATATGTGGACAGCCGCTCTTACCACTTGAGCCATGGAGGGTTTGCCAATGACATGTACAACACTTTTATATGCACATAAAGCGCCATCTGTCATGTATTTTGTCATTCATTGGCAAACAAGATTTATTTGGATAAGCTCTGTATAAAAATTGAGCGATTTTTGACATAAGGACGTGTTACCATCCATGCAAGCCATAAACTTTTGAGAACTATAGTCAGATAGTTATATAAAGCAAAATATCAACATACAAATATTTCAAGACATTATACTTAGAGACTTTAAGTTGACAAAAATCGCAAGCATTTTGACAAGAGAGCTTGGCACAAGTTTTAAATGCTGCATTGCAAATATACAAGATATTGCAAATAAGTTTGATATAAATGCTAGCAAAGCCTTTCACAAGCACTAAACAAAAAATAGCCGTATTTCAATATCAAGGCGTGGCGCCTCTCACAGTAGCAACAGCTTAAAATTTCAATACCAAGATCTATTAAATTAAATGTTGTCAGATCATATGGCGTCGCGGCCACATACTATTGCAGCTTCACAACATTTGTTGATACAAAATAGCATTAGAAAAGAGTAGCCGGCCTTGCAATGGGATGCCTATAGACGGTTAAAATCATTTTTTTTTTATATAAAAGTATAAATGTGTAAAAAAAGTTTTTAATTAAAATAAAGAATAAAGTGAAAGAAATGCAATCTCTTCCAACTCTGATACAGCGCTTATAAAAAAAAAAAAAAAGTGTTGCAGCAACATGTTGTAGTTGCTATATGTAGCAATATTGTTGCCACTTGTGTTAAACAGAGTAGCCGCATAGATTTATAGCAGAACGTAAATCAAGCGAACGTACACATCAATTTATTGCATGAGCTTTTTTCCACCCCACTACATCCCTTTTTCTCAAATATCGCTTTGCTTTGATTTTGTATACGCGAATTTGTATCGAAACCGACTCGTACACTCGCATTGTATTTAACGATTTGGTAATTTATTGTCTCAGGTCACAGTCGCTGGGCTACAAATTTTTATTTTACTAAATTTTATTTTATTTGCAAACATTTTAGAGTTTTTTTTCTATAATTTCTTCAAACTGGCATTACAGCACAGTTTTGTTAAGAAGTAGAAAATTTATGTGCACATTCCCAGTTGGAAAGAATTTGTAGCAGAAATTTATTCAACGGTTTTTTTTATATACGCAACTATTTATTTTGCCCTGATTCGAATCAATACAATAACTACTTTTCACTTAAGTAAATATAATATTCGAAAACATCATTGTATCGATTTTTCCACATAACGATTTTTTGTTTATTGATTTTTCCTTACATCAATATAAATAAATTTATGTTCTCGCAACAAAAAATATTTCTTCCACCCATTAAATGATTTGGTAATTGATAACAAGTGAGTGCTTACAACAGACAAATATATGTTTCTACCAAAATATAGTCTGGTAATTATTAACAAATATAAGATTGATTCAAAAACATATTTAAAAATTGATAATCGAATCCTTGAATCATTCCTTTTTTATCAGTTTGTGAAATTTCATAATAATGGATACAGTAGTATACCAAGCTATGATAACTTATCGATTTCACTTGTTCGGGAGGTAGGCGTGACGTGGCAATGATCTTAATGCGATAATTTTTAATGTGGATTTTACTATGGATATAAGTCATTCAAGTTACAGAGTTATGTTCAGATTGTCGGGAAAAATTGAAAAATCCTTAATGCAGCAGCAAAACTCGCTATGTCGAAAAACGTTTGTCAAAGAACGGCAAGTTCAAGGAAAAATTCTTATGAAATCGTATTCCTAACGAACTTTTGTTTTGAAATGACATATCTCAGGCAATACATATCATCAAAAAATATAATCTACAGAAGTTCTTCTCACTTTCTGTAAAGAAAATATAGATAGCGTCCAACGAGTTTTGTGGCTGACCGACTCATTTGCACTTGTCAGAATATTCAATTTGTTTTAATAAATTTTATTAATTTTTTTTATTGATGATATTTCCTTATCGTTTGTTTGTTTATTTTCGTAAAGAAATTTCCTTATCGTCTGCATTACATATTCATTGAGGAATTTCTACACATTTGCATTAAGATTCCACCATGTGTCATACATAAAGTAAAAAATTCACTTAGAATTGAGTCATGATGATTTCAATACAATTGTCCGACTGGGCATGTCTGATGTTGATAGAAATGAAGGCATAGCGATGAGTGAGCAGATGTTTATGGTCTATAAATGTTTGTCTTGCTGTGTGTGTGTGCTGTGTCTGTTTGGTTTTTCCGCAATTTTTCCTACACTTTTCCGCTATTGAATTTACGTTTTATTTTAATTTCTTTCGTTTTTTTTATCGTTTCAATATTGATTTAAGATTTTTATTAGAGCAGTTCAATAGCTCAACGATTTCAGACGTTATTTATTCGTTAGACTTGATAATTTCGCTTTCAAGTATTATGCGATATTTTGTGACGACTCTGTGTACTTTGTGCTTAAAGTGGTAGGGTGGAAAATAATTGAAAGCTTTTGAAGAGGCGTTTTGAATGGGAAATTTTAAGAAAAATAAAATGATTTGAATAAGTTTTGTGACAGAGTTGCATTATTGATTTTCATTTACAACTTCAAATTTCATTTCGAATTTTGGCAAATTTTACATTGATATCTAAAGCATTAATTTCTTCGATAAAGGTACACCCTAACTTGTTTGTGTTAAGCAGCTACGTGCGCCGCTAGTGGGCTTTTAGAGACAAAGGATAGTGGCGCTTTTTTTCATATCATCCATTCTTTTTATATTATTTTCTATTTTTAAGTATTTCTTCAATTTCACTCTGCTCACAACCCATCCATTTTGTTGGCGTAGGTTCGCTTGAGTGGCATAGCCACATGCAACACATGTGTGCGTGACCTTTGCAACATCAACATCAACGTGATGATGAGTGTAATGATGATGATGGCGACAACGTTGCTATAAAATGAGCAGAAAAAAATGAGACGCCAAAATAAAATACGTTTTTTACAATCGGATTTTTGTTGCAAAAGTGAAAATTCTTTGTTTTTACAAGGGTGGGCGATGTTTTCTTTATTTTTGCTTTCAAATGAACTTGAAAAAAAAAACCAATTTTTTTTTATTTCTTACAAATAGTGAGAGTAAATAAAGTTTAAATGAAATAGAATATTTCACAAAAAGTTGCGCAAATCTTGGCGTTAAGTTTTGGAAAAAAGTATTAAAATGGTTTTTAGTTTGTAACATTTTATTTTATATTTATTTGCTCTCAAGGGGCACTTAAATGGGACTTAGCTAAATGAAGAATTTCTTTTAGCAGAAGTGTTTTTGATTTTAAGATATTAATTGTTTTTAATGCTCTGGCGGTAAGTCAAATTTATTAATAAAAATGATAGGCATTGCTCACACCAATAACGACAAGGGAGTTTTCATCCAAGAATGATACCACGCCTTGGCAACATTCACAGCAACATTTTTTAATGTGGAAAACAGTAGTCTATCTATTTTTGCGATTTGAATTTGTACGAACAGCGGCAAAGAATTACAGAACTTAATATATCGAAATGTTGCTATCATGTATACAAGTGTTAGAGCAAGTACTTTAAACACAAAAATTTGTAGCCTGTACTTGCTAAGTATCTTGAATGTTGATGATCTTAATGATGTTTGTGGCTCATTTCTTACGCTGTAATAAAAATTTTGTTTTATGGCAAAATCGACCTTACTTTCAAATATACATAAATTCAAACTAAATGAGCTAAGCACTTGATTCGATTTTACAATCTGATAAATTGCAAAAGATCATAAAAGCAAAAAAAAATCAAGAAACGAGTTTTGTTTTTTAGATCAATATCGCAAGGCTTAAGCAAAAGTTAGCCGGTTTAATCCAAATTAAGCCTAAATCGTTCATAAATAAAAAGATTTCAATAGAAAGTAAATGGCGTTCATTGTCAGTTTGGTTGCACTCGTAGAGATCATCATAAAGATCAGCCAATTGTTTAGAAGTAAACTGTTGAATATCTAAACGAGCAGCAACTTGAGACTTTAAAAGCCGTCAATAGTTTTCTTCGTTTTTTTCGTTTACTTTCTGTTCTAATAAAATTGCAATTTATTAGAGTTGTGCCTTTAAAGAGTGGAGTGCACACACACACAGGCTTTTATGGATTTCGATTAAGCGTTAGAAGTCGCTCGATTTGAATGAAGGCATTCAATATTTAATGTGCTTATGGGGGAGTTTTATCGAAAAAAGAAAAGGAAAAAAATATAAAATTCAGATAAAGACAAAGCATTGTTGTGCTCGACTACAAATTCTTCAATGGCGTAGTGAAAATGTTGAGACCTCAGGCAAATATCGAAAAGTAAAATCTTAGCTACTGCAAGTATTTCATAAATCGATCGATTTCTTTAAGTTTATGCCTTAGGTTGATACTCAACGTATATTAAAAATAATGAAGACTCATATCGATCATGAGGTTATTGTAAATTTATTGGTGTGGCTAATTTGTTGCATACACAGAAGTCGAATTTTCTGTATAAAAAAAAATTGAAGAGAGTAACGTAAAAAAATATTCTATGCAAAAAAATTGATCATAAAAATTTTATTATCTTGCATTCGTAATCGCATCTCACGAATTAAGTGGCGCAAACGATACATACATCAAGGCGTTACTTGAATTTCATGCTACTAGCATTTCCTACTTACTCCATTTTTACTACCAATACCTACTACTATTCTAAGAGCCGGCACTTAAATTTCCTACATGAAAACTCATATAATTTGTCATGATGTAGGCAGTAAAGTACGATAATAGGAACAACATAAAATAGCAGTAGTAGCGCTGCAGTACTGTTAGGTATTACATTTATCTCCAAGATGTTTATCTTATGAATAACATTAGACAGTAACAATAGAACTCTGATATACAGGAAGTTATTTAGAACAATGAATCGAAAGCGCATCCAGCCACACACACGAAAAGAGCGCGAGAGAGATAGCGGGGTGGTGTTTCAAGGTACACAACCATAACGAATGTAAACTATGCAGTTTGTGCAGAATTTTCATGGTCTCAATGGTTACACAATAAAAAATATTTTTATTAGAAGTAAATACGGTTGTAGATAAATAAATAAACACACTAAAAAGTTTGAGCCTCATGACAATGGAAAATTTGCCATATATAAAAGTCGGAAAATATCGTAAAGATTAAATGGTATCGGTGGTAAAAACAAAACTCGAATAGTATAAAATCGAATCAATGAACATCGAAGGATTCAATGAAAGTCAGTATGCATCAAAATGTATCCAATAGTTTAGAAAATAATCACAAAAATCGAAAAAAAACAAAAATATCGAACAATAACGATAATTCAATCAATGGCGTATAGTAATGAATTGTAATGAAAAACATCTAAAAAGATAGTAATAGTCAAAAACTGTTGACTAAAGTTTGAAAGATATGAATAACATCGAAAAAATCGAAATCGGAAAGTATTAAATAGTCAATAGCAAACGAAAAACATCGAACAGTATCGAAAAAATTTAATAGCGATCAAACATTATTTAAAAGTATCGAAAAGTCAAAAAGTATCAAATAATATCGAGAAACATTGAAAATGCCTTACAAAAAAAAAGTTCAAACCACTAAAGTTATTTTGACCGCTGAATCCGAAAATGCCAAAAAAAGGGTTCCAAAGTGTGGATTTCGAAATATTGAAACTCTTAAGTGGCGAAAATGGCGAATCTAGGCAGCAATTGTTTAGTAAGAAATTCTAGGATGCGATCAAAGCTACTCGCATCAAACTGATAAGTCATAGAGTATAGTAGTACCAGGAGACCGACCATAATTCGGATTTTCAATTTGAGGTTGAAAAAGTAGAAAAATGTTGAAAAAAGTTGAAAGAGGTTGAAAAAGTTGAAAATTATTGTTAAGTGTGAGAAAAACCGAAAAACAAAAAAAAAAACATGGAAAATGTTGAAAAGCGTCGAAAGACGTTCAAAAAATTATCGAAAATGTTGAAAAGGGATGAAAATGTCGAAAAATGTAGGAAAACTCGAGAAAAACGGAATAGGGTGAAAAAAGTTAAAAGAGATTGAAAACAGGTGAAAGTTTTGAAAAAATTTGAATGAGTTTGAAAAGTCGAAAAAATTATGGAATATATTAAAAAAGACTTGAAAGATGTTGAACAATTGAAAAAGGCTGATAAAATCGATAAGATAGTTGAATTAGGTTAAATAAGTCAAAAAAATATAGAAAAAGTTGAAGGAGGTCGAAAAAGTCGGAAACATTAGGAAAATATAGAGAAAGGTTGAGAAGCCGAATAAAATTGAAAAAGTCGAAAAAATTAAGATTGTTGAAAAAAGTTGAAACAGGTTGAAAAATGTTGAAATCGATAAAATATGGAAAATGGCGAAAAAAGTTGAGTAATTTACGAAACAGCTATAGCTATACAGTTATAGCTACCGCTTAGGGAAATGCAGCGTCCTTTTGAGGAGATAATCTTACTTTAAATATTGAAGAAGAGATTAAATCCTAATCAAAGGAAGAAATAAGCATTGAGATTAAGATAAGATACACAAACCCACAGTCATTAAAATCTCTCTGAAAAGTGAGGCAGAACAGATTGCTTGTTGCAACAAACTGAAAAGATCTCGCTCAAGTTCGAGAAAATTGAAGAATTTCAATAGCTTAGGCAATAATAGACAGAAGTAAGTCCAAGGGTATATGAAAATAATCAAAATGACTTGAATTGGAAGAATACTTGGAAGGTTCGTTGAAAATTTCCTCATGATTGAACAATATTTTTCAAAAGAATAGCACTCATATTAAAGTTTCAATTTCAATTCTATAAAAATTCTTTTTTTTTCTCCATGTAAAAGACTTAAAGAAAGAAAAGCCCTCACAGAGCAACAACACAATGAAGCTCATTCATTTAATTTTCCGCTTACAAGAGTGGGACACAATGCTGCCTTAGGAGAAATTGAATTTTCATTGAATTCAGCAACAGCAACTCAGTAGTCAGTTGAGAACTGACGGCCAAATTGAATTGAATCGGAGTACCAAAACCAACAAAAATTGCCAACTTTTGTTCTTGACATGAGGTTTTTCAATGAATCGCCTCAAAAAGTGGGAAGGGTTTTGCACAATTTATTCCACTGTACAAGCAACTTATGTCTCCTGACAGCTTTGCCGTGTGTTTGTGCTTTACCTGCCGCACGCCATGTAGTGGAAAATTATTATTGACATACGAGTAGCAAAGAAGTAAGCGAGTAGGAGGTTACGAAACGCAAAGGTTGTACTATAATCTCATACTACACAGCGTTTGCGATTAACCACATCTTGCGGAAAAATTGCTGTCGACTGCATCTGGAGCACTTAAGTACACAAAGTTTGGTTTACTGTTGTTATGCTGATTGTTCGTTAGCATTATGGTTTTGAAGGTTTTCTTCAAGTTCTCCGTATTTTTCTTGTTATTGTCGCTTTTGGCCAATTTGACGATTGTGGCTTAGTGCTGCGCGTGTGAAGGTGTTTTTATTTTTTTCCTTTTCTGCTTTTGTTTTGTATGTTCAATGAATGTGAGTTCTGTAGACCGTCTGGCAGCAATTGAAAGTTTTGGGGTTTCTTTCTTAGTTAAATGGAAGACGCTTTAGTTTAAACGAAATTTTTGTGTTAAAGTGCTCAAGAGCTAAATGAAAAGATTTTATATCCATTTTTATGGAAGCATCAATTAAATTTTCTATAAATTGTACCAAAATATTTTCACATAACTAACGAAAATTTCTCTTCAATTTTATTTTCTCTTGCAGATTAACGTAATTCCACTACAAATATAGTCTTCAAATTTATTTATTTAGTTTCGGCGAAGCTTTTGCCATAAAACATAAACCTAAGAAAGTATCATCAAGTGTTTGCACTTCCTTATAAAGGAAAGCAGTAAATATTTACATAATTGAAACACTCGGCGACGACGACGGAAACAACACGACAGGTGAGTCAAAATTCAAAGATCCATAAAACTTCAGTGTAGACTAAAATGACAGACTAACTGACAGAAAGTTTGACAAACAATCAGTTAAATTGAATGCGACAGGCAAGGTATAAATAAATGTGAATTTCAAACTATTATTGTAGATAACAGAGATGCAAAAAGGAGTATATGAATTTGCAAATTTATGCTTTGTATTGTAGATATTTTGTTGCGTGATGTGTGAATCAAATAAACTTTCGTTGTCTATACTTTAGCTAATTATATAAAATTGCTTACATAAAAATGGTTTGTAACGCTTTGGTGCAAAATATACTGAACCGATTTCAATAAATTTTTTTTTAAAATAACATATATTTGCTAAGCAAAGTTATTGCATACTTAATTTTTTTTTTTTTTTTTTTTTTGTAAGTTACATATCCTTCATTTTAGAATTAAGTTTTTGCAAAACCTCACACGAATATTGTCGTTTTGCTTTTTCGTTGCTATTCAATAGAAAATCTTAAAAATGCCGAAGAATGTTAAACAAAGTTGGAAAATGCTGAAAAACGCAAAATTGTAGAAAAATATTGAGAGAGTTGAGAAATGTTAAAAAATTGAAAAATTCGCGAAAAGGTTTTGTAAAAGTTAAAAGTCTTAAAAAATCAAAAAATATTGTAAGCCGAAGAACGATTTTTGAAAAATAGACTATGGCGTATCGATTGATTCTCAAAATAATTTTTCTATTCTTATCAATCTTCCATTTATTTTTATCACCTTTGCTTACGCACTTTTACAGCTCTGATATATAACTACTCCTGCTATTACAGTTATTCTTCGTAACCTCATTTGTTGATACAAAAGCTGTAATTATTCTCAACGGAGTGGAAAATCATAAAATATTCAACGGAATCATTTATAATCAACTTAAGATAAATTGCAAACGTTTAAAGTGGGATGCAAGGACATAGAAATAGAGCGAAAGATAGACAAGCAAACAGACAGACAAAGATTCATGCAAATATACAGAATGAAAGGTCTGGCGAAACAGAGAGAAAAACGTTGTAAAAGGTTGCACAATAAAACGATGTCAAGTTGCACAGGTTGTGCATACAAACACAACAAAATATCATATCAAAAAATATTTCAGAGTAAATACTTCTTCGCTTTTATAGAGTGAAATATAAATTGAATCAAATTAAAATTAATTATCTTTAAAGTGAGAAGATACTTCGTTAGTAAGGAAGAAAACTTTTAAATTGATTTAGTATGGAAATGTTGCGCTGTCAGAGAAAATGACGCCAAGTATAAGCAATTAGAAAGCGATGAAGTTAAGAATTTATGTTAGTGAAAATATATCAAAAGAATTTGAGATTTTCAGGACTTAAAATTGATATAACAAATTACACAAATAACTGCATATTTATGGACCTTTAAGCTAACATCGCAAGATCAGTAACATAGGAGCGAATAACTATTTGAATTCCAAAACATCAAATTGTAAGTTCTTGCGAAATTTGCTCGCATATAAAATTTCTCGGAAGAGTTTTCTTTAACGCACACATACATAGGTGAATTACACGTTCTGTATATAATTCTTAAAAGTTATTTTTTTAAACTTTACTTATGACATTACCTAAAAAATTGATGTCATTTAAAGAGCTATTGACAGGGCACACTGTTGTCTGCGGGGCTCATAAGATTTTTTTTAAATAGCGCCATTATTCAATTATATAATCTTTTCACACGAAATCAATACAAATAAAAGCTTAGTCATTAATTAAATAAAAGATAAAAATCACGCATACGCCATGTTTTCTCATCAATATGTATGAAAATTCTAATCCTTTCAACTTTTCAAAAAACAACAATAAAATTAAATTCACTCTTTCGATAACACGTACGAAATACATAATAATACAACGCGTAACATACAAAAGCACGCACACATAGAAGGCAACCATTCCCACAAGTGCAGATAAATAAAGGGTGATTTTTTTAGAACGTTAAATTGTAGAAAAAACTTTATTTAAATGAATTTTTGTTTAATATATATTATTTTTTGACATTTATTTTTTGAGAACAAGTTCGGCCATATGTTCACCACGATTAACTCCAAGAAATTGGAAGACTATTTTCATTCAACTTTGGATTACTTGACGCCTACCTTTTGAAATATCAAGAGTTATGTTGTTATTCAACTTAATATCACTATAGAAAAAAGTCCAATAATCAACGCTATTTTTAGCAGGGTTGCTAAGTGACCGTCAGTGACCCGGCCAGACCCAGAATTTCATGTCAAGGCCAGTGATTTGGTAGGAATTTAAAAATCTCTGAAAAAGCCGTGAATTGGATAATTTTTGTGATATAAACTTAAGCTTTTTGTTTAACGAGCAAAAAAAAAATCATTAAGTTTTTCCACACAAAAATATAATACCATTTGAGCAAAAAGTTATTTGTTTTAGAGGCCATGAGTTGCTTTTGTATGACTTGGTTCCCTGGTTCTTCATCTTGTGGCTATGCCGTGCTATTTTGCGACTATACAAAATTTCATTTAATAAGCAGCTGTGTTACTGTCATGCAATTCCACGCTAAAAATTATTTTAAAACAATAAATATCATAAAATAAATATCAATAAAAAATCAATAATTATCATTTGAAAAATTGGCTTCGAATTTAATGCAATATAAAGCTCTACCACCATAAAAAAAGAAACACCCTTTACAAGTGTAAATAATTTAACACCCATAAAAACGTGCAGATGAACGCATTTCGCTCGGCGCACATTCAAATTTGTAATTCCAGAGTTGAACAATAAATTTTTAGGCTAAACATGTGCGGCATAATAATAACAACAGCACCAGCAATAATACAACAGCAATAATACAACAGCAACAATACAAGAGCAACTAAACAACAATAAAAGCAAAACACATACGAACAACAAATAAAAGTAACCAAATGAGATAAACAGAGAGAGAAAAAAAGAAGAAAAATTGAAAGCGATTTGCAATTCAATTCAATGAGGACGAGTGCAAATAATAACGAATTCTGATTACAAGTGAAAAAAATGAAAAAAGTGAAAAAAAAATGCTTTGTTCTCTTACTTCTCACGATTTCAGACGATCCACGAAATAGAAAAATAAAATGAAAAATGTATTGCAAAAATTGGAAAAAATTGTTAATGCAAAAAGAAACAGGAATTTTTGCGATTTTTAAATTAATAAAATAAAAGAACAACAAAAACAATTGAAATAAGTTGAAGGTTTTTAAAAAAAAGTATGTTAGTCCTTTACAAAAACTGTGAAAATCACTTTGGCTTAGAAATTTGGAAAGCGAAATTGAAGAAAAAGGTTTCTAACAATTTTAAGCTGAAAAGTATGCAACATTTTTGTACTGTCTTTATTGTAATTTATACTTTTTGCATTCATTCCTTCATAGTAATTATTATATTACACTGAGAAAATTGTAAGCATGTTCAAGAAATTAATTTATATACACAGGACCGTGTCTAGTATCCGCGGGCCTCTAGGTTGAACATGTGGTGTGGGTCCTAGCGGGAGTGGATTCCGGCTAAAAAATTCACAGACATTTTTTTGAACAGCAAAGAAAAACAACAAAAAAAGGTTTTCCCATACAAAAATATTATTTTTACGAAAGTTGGGTCAAGTCTTTTCATACGGAAATTTTTCTGGAATTAAATCGATGGTTTTTTGTCTCCTCTACAAAATTTGTCTCAATATATTTTTCTACTTGGGGTCTACTTTTCGAGTTATAGAGCGAATTACTTTTTTTCGGCCTCTCACAACAATCAACTATAAAAAAAAAACTATATGCAGAATGAAATTTCCATGAAAAATGCAACGCTTTTCCTTCGCATTACATCTCGAAAAATAGTATATCGTATTTTAAGGATCCTTTAAATCAAACGAACAGTACAAAGCTACAGTAGTTCGAATATCAAATATCTGCTCTTTTCTCAGTGTAAAAAGAAAAAAACACAAACATTGGCAAGCTCTATGCTTTTACGTTAAGCCGATTGTATTCGTAACCAAAATGTTACCTGCAGCAGGTAACAATCAACTTATTTATTTCCGGACGACCTACTACTGTTTTAAGCCGGAAACTCTTTGAGAGCATGCAACATAAGGACGTAGTGTGGGATAGAAGCTGGAAAAACATAAAAAGCTAAAATATGGCGGCATGCAACAGTGCAGATGGAAATGTTCGTACAAAGTAGGTACAAATTCCATGCCACTACACAAAATGAAAAAATAAAACTTTCGCGTAAGGATTATATCAACACAATGTGTTGTAAAAATGCCAGGATATGCAGGATATACTGCATTAATATATCAAGCCTGAGAACAAAACAACGTTGGAAAGTTTAAGAACTGTTGCTTAATAAAGTTGAAGATTGCATTGCATGCAGCTAAGTAGAAACTTCTTGGAGCTTAATACTTTATAGAAATTGTGAGCTCATGCTACTTAAAACTTGCCGTAAAATATTTTAGTAATGAAAAGTTTTCACAGCGTGGATTTCTGTTTGTAGTCATTCTTTGAAATAATTTTGCACTTACTTATAATAACTCAGTTTGATGGATACTTAACCAATCCTATTGCATAGTAAGTACTTAGTACTTAACATAAAAAATTCATATGTTTCGAAAATCAAAGCAATTTTGCATTAATATTTTTCAGTTCATAATTTTCTTTAACGAAGTCTATTGAAAAATTTAATTTATTTGTACAACCATGCAAATGCACATGCTTTCAGTGGGACGACATCCCATTCATTTATTCATTTCATCCATTGAATTGTTCAACTTTTTAGCTCTTTGCAAAATCGCATTCTAAAATGCGCACATCCATTATTCTGGAAAAACAAACAGTAGCGTACAACCAGCACAGTAACTACACTAATACCTATAAAAGAAGACAATTTCAATTGCAGCATACACATACATATGTAAATGAGAAAATCCCTTATCATTTTTCCATTTCCACTTTAATGCAGTTGGGAATTTTTCATGCGATTTTGTTCGTTTCCGTTTTTTGTTTGTTTTCATTCGATTCACTTGAATTTCAAGCATTCATTCATTCTTTCAATGACTCAATCCTTCTCATTTCATTTCGAAAGTTACATCTATTCATCCAGTCATCCATTCAACCATTCATCCATTTAACACTCCAACTTGGCATACGAATTCAATATCAATTGGGAAAAAAGACTTTTGATGCGCCTCAATTAAAGCTTCATTGCTATTAGTGATGCCATTTGGTTTTACCAGAAAGTTTAAGGTGAGCGTGTGAGAAAATTTTCAAAGTCAATCAATATCGTTAGTATCGATATTGAATTACACATAAAGCTATTTAGGAATGCACTCAAGGTATTCAAGCGCTCTAATTTGATGGCGGTCTGAGAAAAACAATCAAAAGTTAAGGCAAAAGTCGTCATGTATTATCATGATAAATCCAAAAAAAATGGGCTATTGGTCCAGAATTTCTAGTACAAAAGATAGTTTGAATTATTTTTGTGAATTTTGCTATGCAAGTGTCTCTTGTGGATCAGATCTTTCACTGCAATTCGCAGAGTCATTAGATTCGTCACCTCATATTGCTCATATATGTGACACTTAACATCTTCTGTTTTTTTTGGAGGCGTGGTTTCCAATTAACCAAAATATTTTGATTTATTGTCGGTCATATTATTCAACATCAATTCAGGAAACTAAGACCCTATATCTGGCTTCCAATATCGCAAAACTTGCGTGTATGTATACTTTTCGTGTATACTGCGAAATACGATTCATCTCGACTCGATTACATTTAACTGTTATTTTGTGTATTATACTATTGTGTATCACGCACACATTGGCATGTTTTGATAACACGCATCTGTGTAGTTTTGTCTAAATTAAGACTGTGTAACAAGCTGATCGAACATGTTCGAACTATTGCCATACGCAACGAGCTAAGCTCGAACAACTTGATTCGTTCCATTCAACTCATGTTCGTGCGGCGTATCATACGATGGCAACTTATGAGTTTCGAGCTACTCGTATGTTCGATTTTCGACTTTTTTCCGAATATACTACGCACCACTATAGTTTCTTCTTTTCTTCGAACGACTTCTACGCAGGCACAAACAAAAGCACAATAACAAAATGTGACCGAACACATTAAGCTAAACGAACTGAATTGAGTCGAGTTAAGCGAACTTGGTTTGGTGCTGGAATTCAGTGAAAAGCTCGTGAGCTTTAAATTTGTTCGAATGAGTTTAGTTCGTTGCACAGCCTTAGTCTAAGTCTACCTAGGGATCAATATAAGCATTGTGCGACGGTGAGATTAAGAAAAAATGCCACAAAAGCTTAGATTGTATTCTTAATGCCATGGGGATGTGAGGATTATTACGCCATGGCTTTCAAAATCTACGTTTTTTATATCTTCTTCCTTAGAAATAAAAGCATTTTTCTTCAGACGGTAGATAGTTCAGCTAGGTGCATCAGTTATTTATGTCGATAAGTTTTCCCAAAGTTGATATACCGAGAAAGTGTATCTATTTGGATCGATTTCGATCTGTAAGGCGGAATCCGTATTGATACTATGCGTTCAGTGTGATACAATGTGGCGTCAGATGTTCATATACCACGTTGGACCGGATGTTGTACATTACATTTGACAGGCATACTCCCAGATAGTTCGTGCAGAACATGGAATAAACTTTTTTCTATATGGGACAGATAGAATTGATATGTTACTCTCCAAACATTCTACATAAAAATCATCCCATCTTTTGGAAAATATTGATGCTAATCTATCGCAACCAGCGGCTGTATTGTTCTTTGACGATTTCTATTGCTAGAGCTACCCCTTAAAGACTTGGTAAAGCGATTTCTTCGTTAATTGCAACTGATGTTCATTATTTTTCTTTCAAAAGTTCAGTTTCTTACCCAATAAGCAGCTATTAGAAATGCATGATATGCATTACCAACATCAAAATATAGTTTCCAAATGATTTTTCAAAAGGAACCTCATATCTGCTTTAAAATCCACATTCACCATCAAGACGTAATTTCTGATGATTTAGCCAGAAAGGTTAACGTAACGTTTACTTCAAATTATGTTTATGAGATAGAAATGCAATCGGCCTCAATCTCTCTCTCTGAAACATTTTTAAGGCTTTAGAAGAAATGGAGAAAACTCTTATTGCCCAAGAGACCGCTGTAGAAAAGTCGAGTGTAGGTTCTTCGAGCTCTATCATTTGGCATTTATTTCAAGCAGTAATCTTTTAGTTTTAATAAAAAAAAAATATTTCAGAAGTTCAGGCATTTTCGGGCATTGGGACGAGCTTTGGCAAAGCAACTATGGTTGCTAAGTTTCACCAAAATGCATTACTTACTACCTTTCTTGTGCATCTTATCTTGTAATCTAATACACTCGACTTTCCGCTTCTTTGCAACTCAAGTGATAAGCTGCTAAGGGTTGAATCCGTGCTTAAGTTTTGAATCCAGAAATCCTAAAGTTCGCTACATTTTTCATTATAATCTTACGCAAATATCGACTATTTTACATCATCATGCCAAACAACTGCTGTTGCATTTTTCATTGTTATTAATAAAAAAAATAAAGTAAAAGTAAAACGAAAACGAAAAGAATAATTCAAAGTTTTTCCTCATTTATTTGTATATTTTCCCCTCCATTTTCGAAAGTATTCCTCATGGCACGCCATCATTGATGCCGGGTGTCACTTTCAATTCACTGTCAGACAAAAGCCAGCGAAATCTGATGAGCATAAAATTGAGCTTAACTTGAGCAGTTTGCTTTCATTTTCTTTATTTTTCTTTGTTGCTCTTCTTTTATTTAATTTTGTTTTTCTTGTTTCGAAAACTTTTTCTTTAAAAAAATAACAGCAAAGAAAAAAACATCAGAAAAAGTTAAGAAGTTTATTTAATTACAGCGCATAAGTGTTGCCAACAAAAACTTTTTTCACAATTAACTTTATCCTTGGAGCAGCAGCAGAGAGAAAAAAGCAAATACCCCTTGTTATTTTGAGTTCTTTTTGCTTAAAATTAACTTATTTTTGTTGTTGTTTTTTTTTAGATTTCTATAAATGTTATTTGTTTTTGTTATTCTTTTGCTTGAAGGAAAAGTTTTCCTCTCAACTTTATTAGAGGGAGTTATTTAAAAAATTCATAAGGAACTTGCAGCAAGTTTTTTGTCGTTTAATAAAAAAGTGTTTATTAAACAATTTCCAAAGTTTATTATTAAGTTGAGTTAAACATAAATTTATGTTTACTCTTTTATGAATGAATTTTGATGTTACATGATTACAACATTTGTAACACCTTCTTGTTAATGATTGCCAATATCATCTATTAACCCGTAATTTTTGACCCTGGCTTGGTTGCTATCGTTGTTTGGAAACAAAAATTGTTCGTTCGGTAGCTGGCAAGTGTTAAAGTTTGCACCAAAGTTGAATTAAATTATCACCATAGTGCAAATTGATGGCAACTACTTAAAATATTAATATTTACCTTGATCACTATGTGTGTATTGAATTCCAAATAGTTAGCATTTTTTTGATAAAGTCCAATGCACGTGAATAAACTTTAAATGATACTACAAATGAGAAAACATAGCTATCACATAGGAAAAAAATTTTATGTGAGAGATTTCAAAAAAAAAAAATATTTGCTTTGGTATAATAAGATAAGAAAGAAAAAAACTTCCACAATTTTCAAGCGTTGACTAAACTGCATAACCCTAAAACTAGAAACGTGCAAACTGACCGTTCGACAGCTATCCATATCGTTACATCGGACACTCCAAAAAAATCACCCGTTATAGATAGTCTTTAAAAAAGTTGGGTAACTGTTGTTCGATTAGTATATAGTACCAGGAGACCGACCAAAGTTCGGTTTTTCGTTTTCAGGTTGAAAAAGTCGAAAAAATGTAATGCAATTGAATGAGATGTCGGAAATATTTAAAAAATATTGAATATGGTTGAAAAGCCGAAAACAAGTTAAAAAAAATTTGAAAGAAGTTGATTATATATGGAAAATGTTGAAAAACATTGAGAGAGGTTGAAGCAGGTGAAAAAGTTTGATAAACTCGATAGTATATTAAAATGTTGAAAGTGTTGAAAGAGATTGAAAAGCTCGAAAAAAGTTGAAAGTCTCGGAAAAAGATGAATGAGGCTGAAAAGCCGAAAAAACTTGAATGTGGTTCAAAAAGTCCAAAAAATATGGAACGTGTTAAAAAAAATTGAATAGGTTGAAAAATATTGAAAAAGTTGAAAGGGTTTGAATAACTCGAAAAAAGTTGAATAAGGTTGAAAAATTCGAAAATATATGGAAAATGTTGAAAAAAGTTGAAAGAGGTTGAAAAATGTTGAAACAGTTGAAAAAGGTTGAATAACTCGAAAAAAGTTGAATAAGGTTGAAAAATTGGAAAAAATATGGAAAATGTTGAGAAAAGTTGAAAGAGGTTGAAAAATGTTGAAACAGTTGAGAGAGGTTGAACAACTCGAAAATATATGGAAAATGTTGAGAAAAAATGAAAGAGGTTGAAAAAGTCAGACCAATTTGGGAAATTTTGAGAAAAGTTGAAAGAGGTTGAAAAATGTTGAAACAGTTGAAAGAAGTTGAAAAACTCGAAAAAAGTTGAATGAGGTTGAAAAAGTCAATCAAATATTGAAAGCGTTGAAAATATTTGAAAAATGTAGAAAATCGTTGAGAAAAGTTGATAGAGGTTGAAAAATAATGAAGCAGTTGAAAGACGTTGAAAAACTCGTTGAATGAGGCTGATTATATTGAGACCAAATTTTATTAGGATCACTCTTTTAGTTTACTAAATATGGCATCAACGTTATAAGTTTGTATGGGAGGTGCCACGCCCACTAATTAAATCCCATCAAAATTCATATAATTTCAAAGCTTATAGTAACCGACACCTCTACATCAAATTTTAAGAATTTACTCCGATAGCACACTTAATATAACATTTAAAGTGATTTGCTTATATGGGAAGTGCCACGCCCACAAATGTAATCTCGTCGAAATCCATTTAGTTTCAAAGCTTATGGTAACCGACATCTCAACAGCAAATTTTAAAAAAATTACGCCCATTGCACACTAAATGTAGCCTAATAAATCAGCTGAAAAAAAGGATATATTTCCAAGGCGACAGCATATACAAATGCGTACATTCTTCATTTCTAAAGTTGGTATTGCATCATTTGAGGTCTTAAATTATCAGCTATCAAAAATGATCTATGCAAAAACCACGCTCCCAGTTACTCTATTAACTGTAGATAAACAACAGAAAACCAATTAACATAAGCACACACCTACAACTTCAAGACAGAGAGACAAAAAAAAAACAATAATGTGGTAATCGCTGCATGCGCCCTTTTGAACCCCTCCTATTACCCCCCACTCCACCCCACACACAATCACGCACATTAAGAAGTGATGATAATTTATCTCTAGTAAACTGCAATCATTTCCAAGAACAATGATGAATGGAATCGCACACAAGCAGCTGGGCAGTGCCAAGAGGTTACTGTGTCAATTGACACAAGATGCAAAGATGCAAAGGAGTGCGCGTAATGAACACGTACCAAGCAACAACAGCAATTACAATGCAACAGGAACGATTGAGCAAACAAACACGCACAATAATAGCACACAATAACAAACAATAAATAAATGTGCGCAAACAAATTAAGATGCAGACATAAGATACAAAATCTTTGCGAATAACAACAACTGCAACATGAACATGCAAAATATCTGACATCCAACAACATAGACATAATGGATGAGTTGTGGGCGTGAATTTGTTGGAGCAAACGAATTAAACTTTTCGCATTTTAAAAAAAAGAACTTGCACCAAAAGTTGCGCAAAAAAATTGAAAGCGCGTGTTACGCTTACCCGCGCGAGTATCTACGTTTTTGCATCTTTCCGCTCACTTGAGTATCTAACAAATTTCCTTTAATATTTTATTCAACTTTCAGATATATTTCACAACATTACTTGCCACCAATAACAAAAAAGCAACACCACCCACTGAATGTTGGCTACTGTGTGCGTTGTTGCTGTTCTTTAAATCACATTTGCTGCCATTTAATTGGGCCAATTTTAATGGACTGCACTGTGGCGTAACTTTAATCTTTGGAAATTTATCTTGTATCTCAGTACATGCTTATGGAATTCTACGATACTCTGTAGTAGTTTGCGCATAGATTCGCCTCTTTGTCTACAATTTATAAGAAACTTTTTTGTATTTATTGCTTTGGGATTTATTTTCATTTTTAGACAATGCATCAAATTATGACTTTGTGCTAAGTAAATTAACTTAATAAAATCCATATAACTTATTTTTATTAAAAGTTAGCTAATCGACATTATCTGTATCTTCATTATTTAGTAAATATGTAATGTTTAAGATATGATATTGACTTTGCAGACATATTATTTTTGTGTAAATTTTAATTTTAATTTTGTATGAAACTTCATTTTAATTTTTACATGATACCCACTCGGGCATGTAACGTTCCGGAAACCTTTCAGAAATCTTTCATAGTTTCAGATACGTTTCAGAAAAATTTCCCTTTAATTCCAGAAAGCTTTCTGTAATGTTTCAATGACCACTTTTTGCTTTCATTTAGAATTTTTCTGAAACGTTACAGAAACATTTATTAATGTGTTGCTGAAACGTTGCAAAAAATTTCAGCTGTGGTCTAAGACGTTACAGAAACATTTCAGAAAGCTTTCTGTAATGTGCTGAAAATCGCTTTTAGATTTAATTTGAAACGTTTCTGAAACGTTACAGAAACATTGCATGATATAATGATACATATTTTAATGAAATATTTTTATATAATTTGTTTTAAATAAAAAATAAGATTTTTCTGTAATTTTCGGGCAATATTATATTTTCTTGAATGTAGTTTTGCTTACACCTGTCTTCTGCATTTTCAATTAATTTTTCAAATTTCGCTAAAAATTTCTTTAACCAAAATGAAATGTTCCCTTCTTTGCGATAACAAACAACAAAATGTATTTTAATCAATTTATCAGCAAGCAGTAATTGAAAGCATCAAAGCTGTCAAAAGTAAATCAAACAGTAGAAAAAGCAACAATATTGGAACAACTGAAGCAGCAGCAACAACTCCGACAATTACTCTTAATAAACAACAACATTATAAAGTGCAGCAGCAGCAGCATGTTGCTCAACTGAAAGCTATGCGATTAATTGGATAAATACATTCCAAAACAAATTGATCAGTACTGTTGACAGCAGCAACATGCTGCATTCTCCCAGCAGTAGTAGCACAGTGGAGCAAATGGTTATTTAACCAAATAATTATGTATGAAATCTAGTTAAACCAAGAATGAGCTTTGGTCCACTGTAAACACGACATGTCATTCATTCATTCATGACTCGATTAACTACGTCACACTGACAGAGACCGATACTACGCTATCTAATAAACATAATCGTCTGCGTGATGCGGTTAGGGAACATAGCACAAAGGCAGCATAGATTCAGCGCGCAAAAAACTATCGAAGTAGTGGCATAAAAGTCGCTGAACCCATTAAATGCGAATCACTTTTTTTTTGCTGCCACACGACTGACTGAATCTGTCCCATTTGTTGACGCACGTCAAGCTACGGCTGCTGAGCGAATACACGCGGGATTGTTTGTTGATCAAGCAGAGAGTATGCTGATCAAGGAGGAGAGTATGCAGTAGCGCAGTAATAAGGAATGATCAAGAATGTGCATAAGCTAGGAAGCTGAAAGTCAACAGCTGTGCTTGATTTGCACAAAATCGTTACGCAATTAATGCAATTGACATTTTTTTGCAAAAAGAAAAAAGCAACAAATTAAGCCTGCAGTCGCGCATGCGCATGCACAACCACCATCTGTCATTTGGCTTAGTAAAATTGTTGACATGATGTTACTCGTGTCAATTGAATGGCGCTCTGCGAAATTTATTTTTTCATTGCTACCATAAAAACATCTCAATTTATGATTTTTTTCCACTGATTTTTTCCACTTCACGAATTGTGTTGAATTCGTTGTAAGATTTTTATGTTTCATTTTAACCCACTATATATGTTCATTGTACATACAACAACTGGTCCAATCAACACGCTTTTGACCATAAAAAGTCACACTATTAAAGCGCCATCGAACGTTGATGGATTTATTAGTTTACTTTTGGTGTTGTTGTTTTTTATTTTTTTGTATTATTCTTGACATTTTTTAAAGTTCATTTATTTTAATGGAATTTATTTAACCTGTTTTTTGTTATTTGATAAATTACTTCACATTATGAGAGTTGTTATGATGTTAATTTTAATTTTATTTCATTTTAATTTAAATAAAGTTCAAGTAGAATATTAATATAATGATAGCCAATTTATTCAATATACAGGGTTGTTCTATTTGGCATATAAATATTTAAGGAGCTAATTCACTGGCTCATTGTGAGTATAAAATTGCATAGTAGGGGGGTTCTACCTTCAACTTCCTCAGAGTTAGAAGTTGCTTAGAAAAGTTCCTTCAATGCAATTGGCTAACATATTTCTTTTTTATAATCGTTATTGCTGATCGTATTTTCAGTTCAGAAGTATTATTCATCAAGTCAAGAGAAGCTTTTCTTTTGAATTTTATAAAAATTAAACATTTCTCCAAAAGTTTTCTATAGTATGTGGTCTTTTTATCCTCAGTTTTCTGTGTCATACTAATTTTCTCATTTTCACCTTACAGTTTTCCAGGTACACATTTATCTACATTAATCCCCAAAGTGACTATTTGGCTACCAAACCTATTAAACTATGCAATTACCATTAAAAATAATTTTATTTTCAATGGTAATACACAAACAGTGGTGGCGGACTAATTAAGAACACAATCTATATTCCTGTTACTAATTCTGATCCTTTAAGCAAACAAAATTTTTAATTTTTTTTTAAATGCACTTACTCAACGACAACTACATAAAAATAAAGTCCAATATCGTCTATAGAAATATTTCTCGAAATAATTCATCATTTATGAACAAGGATGGCGATATAATTAGGACCGATAACACAAATTGTTAATAACTTTAAGACTTAGTTAAATATTTAGTTGGAAGACCTTAATTTGCAATTGCAGCTTTGCACTGCTTTTTCATAGAAGCAATTAGTTTTTGAAATTTAATATAATATAAAATATAAAATTTTTTCCTTGAAATGTTGATTATTAGTTGGTACCAAAGATTTTCAATAGAATTAAGATTAATGCCATAAAACATTTTAAGAAAACTAAATTATCAAATAACGTTCCTAGACCCCAAAGCCTTCGGGAAACGGATAAAATATCCAAGCTGAGGATCATTCGTGAAGCAAAATACAATTATTTTTTGACTTTCAAGGAAATATTAAAGATAAGGTTGATCCCAATCCGCTATTACAGCGATCAATGTCGAAAGAGATTGTGCGAGAATCAACTTTTTGGAAGATCAGTACGTCAAAAGCCGCTTTGTGTCTATAATTGGATGTACTACTCTGAAAGAACTGTTTTAAGCACCATGTAGCTCAGAGAGTATTGAAGATGGACTCCTTTAACTTTTTCATGCAGCTGTTAAAATATATGATTCCTTAGCCGGCCATACACATAATGGGAAGTATTTGCTTTGACAGAAGAAGGTTTAAGGAAAGAAAACTTTGATGCCGTTCAGGCAAGTAAGACCCAAATTTCGTTCTCACAAAAAAAGGACTATCTGCCATAACAACATTGCGTATTTTACGGTTGTCCTAAGACTTACATCATTACAAAATCATTATTACTTTAGAATTGAGGCGTTTGAACCATTGGAAACGCCGTGAATTTGCCGATTTTACCCAGGAACAACAATGATACCGATTTTGTCTAGAAAAATCATCTTTCCGATGAGTCGCATTTCCAACTCTCCAGATCGGTAAATAAGTAAAATTGTTGTTACTACCGTTCCGTAAAAGTAACAGTTCGGTGTGAGTGTTTTTTTTTAATATGAGGTAGTAGTTGCCTTTATTGTCAATGTTGAGCGATAAATATCAATGATAACGAACTAAAATCGCCTGAATTTGGAGCTACTGATTTAATTAACATGTGGTTTCAACAATTCAGCACTACTTGGCACACAGTTCATGCTACAGTCGATTTATTGTGTGAAAAGTTCAGAGGGTCGATAATCTTAAAAAAATGCAGTTATCGAATCACCTCCAAGAAGTTGTGACTTAACACCATTGGAGTTATTTTTGTGGAGTTATTTTAAGTCTAGACCAATAAGCCAACGAACAGTGATGAATTGAAATTTATTATTGAAAGCCAAAATCGTTCTTTTGAGAGATATTCTTTTTAGAACATAATAAAATCGATTGTACTTCAAAAACAATCTAAATATTGTTGGTCTATCTTATTTCGATTATGTATTACTTAAAAAAAAAAAACAGATAACACTCTTATTGAAAAACCCTTTATTGTTCATTGACTACACTTTAACCATTCCATTTTTTTTTTTTTTTTTTTTGAGAGATGTCAAATTTGACATACCCTTCCCCTGCTGTGCTACAAAGTCTTTTGCCTAATGCAGATTTACATACGCAGCAAAAAATAGCGTCTTCTGTGACATTTAAATAAATTAAAGTCTTTAATTAGCAATATTTTATTAACTACATGTTTTTACTTTTAAGACACTTTGTTATAAAAAAAAAAATTATAGTGAAACACAAGTATTCGTAATTTATAATGAAGCAGCTATTTAAAAAAATTAATATATTCTATTGATGATATTAAATTTTATTTTTATTTAACTGGAATTTTTGAGTTTTGAGGGTACTACTTTTTGATCTATTTACTTTCTTTCCAAACAGAGATCTTTTTGATTAAATGTTTGGTACATTAGAAGAAATAAATTTTCTTTCAACTTCTGTTACCACAATCGTTTATTTGTTTGATTCTTTTTTAAAAACTAAATTTTTAGAAAATAGCACAACAATATATACATTATTACTAACTAAGAACTTATTGTCATTGAGGCAAATGCTCACAAATAACTTAATAATTAGTTTAATAACTAAAGTCCATGTTACATCTCAGTGTACAATACTTTTTTGTTACAAAATCTGTAAAATCTTTGAAATTTCAACTATGCCTTTGAGTTAAAAAATCGAATTGTGTGAAAAAGAATTCAAGCGTAAGGCCTCATTTACACTTTAATGTTTTGTTCTTTTTAGCAATCTTTTTTTCTAAAAAAAAAATATACAAAAAATATGCAACACAATTTGCTAAGTACGAAAATTCCAACGAAAAATTCTATATATTTACCTACTTGTTCATAAAACGAAAACAAATAATGCCTACATCAATACAACAATGTTACAGAAACATATCTATAGCACTGACATAATTTCGCGAACGCATTTTTTCTTATTTATTGATATAAAAATTAAATAAGCAAATACTCGAGCATTTGTTGAAATTTGAATTCTTCTTTTTTATGGGTCAACGTGCTTGTTTATTTTGAGCACTGGTCAGTCAATGAGTACAAAAAAAATTGTAAATAAATTTCGTATTTTTAATAAATTTTGCCTAAGCAAATACAGCGCGCTGAGCAGAAACAAACAACAGATGGCAAGACGCTTAATTGAATGTGTTTCTTTCAATATTTATCTCATTCTGTTGAAATAATTTTTGAGCTGGTGTAATAAGGTTTTGAGTTTAAAAAAAAAAATCATTTAATTTTAGAGTTTTATTTGCAAATATATTTTACTGATGGCAATATAGTATTAAAAACTTCAAGCTAAATAGCTAAGAAGACTAAGGCTGTAATAGCTGAGCTCCATTATTTATTTAAAAAATCCTTTAAATTGCTCGAGCATTATGATTAAAAATAAATTCATTTTATTTTTCACTATCCGTGAATTGCGAATAATATGTATGTTGAAAAACTCCTAATTATCTAAAAAATAAAAACCAATATCATTCGAACCATAAATCAAGCAAATACCATTGTTTTTCATATCAATTAAAGAGTTTCCAATTTATGTCAACATTATAAAAATAATTGTTCATTATCTTATGAATAGCAGAAATTAAAAACAGAAATCCCATAAAAAATTAGAGCACATACATCCATAAATATTGGCCCCCATTTAATTGGGGTCTCCCTAATCCATGCCACTTCAATTTCGAACAACTCAATTAATCGAATGTGATATGATGACGATGGCGCGTTCGTGATATGCGTTCAATGCAATAATCATTTTACACAATTCGAGTGTGGAGAGTACCTTCAATAAAACGCTTATAACGCTATTATTAAACATAATCTTAAACTATGCGGCAGCGGCGGCGGCGGCGACGACGGCAGTGGCTAACAGCACCAATTGAAGTGTTAAGAGCTTTCATTATTAATGCTTTAATGTCGAACGTTGTTGTAATGTTGTAAAGCGCCCACTGGCGCTGCCGCCGCAGATAAGCCGCTTATCATTAGTATACAACGAGCGGCGAAGCAATCATGTTATGCAACTTTTCCAAACCGAACTTCATTTGTCTATGTGAAAAATCCTATGACGTTTGAGAAAATAAAAAAATGCATTTTAAGGCTTGTGGGCTTTATTACTTAAGCCTCTTATTAAATGAATTTATAAGGTTATTAGGGCTCTTTCTTTTCCGTTTGTCTTCTAACTGCCGCATTAAATGAGTAATTTGTTGTTGACTTAATAAATGATATCGTCACGCGTGACATTTCATGTGCGACAGACACTCAATTTGTTACAATGACTTAATTGCTTTGTATGGGAAAGAGCGAGCTGCTTAAGAGAGTTTTGAGGGGAAATTGCATAAGCAGCTAATTGGTGGGTGACCTGGGGCAAATGTATTGAATTTAGGCTCACTATAATTAGATTAATCATTACTAGAAGATATTTTCGATTGGCTTGGAATGAAAATACGTTTTACACTTTAAACAAAAATGTGGTGTGATGTGTGAAATGTTGTGTTTCGATGTGTTCATATAAAAATATATCACGCAGTCTGAAAATGACGTAAAGTATCGATATCTATTGAAATAGGTGAAACATGTGCAAGTCTCAATTAACCCCTGAAGATGGAAAACTAAAATAAATCCGAAAATTGCTTGAAAATGTTGAAAAACTCGAAGTAAATGAGAAATATCTAAAAATTCGAAATGTTCAAGAATTTTAAAAGTTTTCATAAAGCTGAAAGTCGTTGAAAAAGTCAAAAATATTGTGAAAGTCAAAAACTATTGAACACAATCGAAAACTGTTGAAAGTTTTGGGAATATGTTGGAAAAGTCGAAAATTCTTGGAAAACGTTGAAAAACACAATATGATAAAAAGTTTTAAAAAATTGTTCATTGTAAAAGTCAATAAATCTTAGGAAAATCGAAAAATTTTGACGCAGCTGAAAGTTGTTGCAAAATTCGAAAATATTGTGAATGTCAAAAATTATAGAACACAATCAAAAAATGTTGATGATCTCCGAAAATATTGAAAATTCGAAGAAATATTGAAGAAGCTAAAAATGTTGTTCAGTCCGAAAAATATTGAGAAATTCAAAAATTGTTGGAAACTTCGGAACACATTCCATAGATTCGAAAAAGTTGAGATAATCGGAAAGTGTTGAAAAATACTGATGAAGCTAAAAAATGTTGAAAAAATCATAAAATGTTAAAAAAATCGAAAAATATTGAAAAATTCGAAAAAATCTTGAAAAACTCGAGATATGTACTTTGAAAAATTCAAGATATGTGTTAATATATCGAATAAGTGTCGAAAAATTTGAGAATTTTAAAAAAGTCGGGAAGTGTTGAACAATGCTGAAAAAGCTAAAAAAAATAAAACCATTAAAAGTGCAAATAATTGAAAAATATTGAAAAACTCGAAAAAATTTGAAAATTCGTGTTAGTCGTATGTTGAACAAATGTCCAAATTATCAATATTAATTGAAAAATTTAGAAATGCTGAAAATATCATATATTAAAAACTATTGAAGTCCAAGAAACTGGAATTTGGAATCGACATATTCAATTGTATGGTAAAAGGATCCTTTGTCAAGTCCATTCAAACAATTCGAATTCGGAATTGCAAAAGGAATAATGTGACTTATCTTTTGCCATGAAATTGGAATCGTCAACTCTGAATTACAATTCCTGGAAATGATCTGAAAATATTTTTTCAGAAAATAAAACTACAAATTTAAAAAGGTGAGATGTTGGTCAAATTTTATCACAAGAGGTATTGCGGCCATGAAATCGATGTGTTTCCTCTATAACTTTGGACTAATTAGATCCTGGTATTTGGTGTTGACTTCTCGAATTATTGAGCAAAAGACCCTATATCAACCTCTTAAAATTTCGTTCAAAAATGTGTGTGGCTCGATTTTCTATTTCAAATATCATAAATATTTAGGTATCAAAATACTGTGGGTACTCACTGACTTCAGGCTGTTCTAGGCTATCGTGTATGACATAGATGCCCCTTACACTTAAACTTAATAAACATGTAATCCAAGAAGAAAACAGTCGAAGAGAAAGGCCTGTGCTCTGTGCGTTTATATTGAAAAGAATGCGGATTTTTCTTTTTTTGCTCAACACTATTAGCAGTTAAGGAAAGAAAGCGAGGCCTTGTGCTGTCAATTATTTTCACATTGAAGTTGGGATATATAGAATTTTTTTTGTCACAAGAGTCCCATGTTCACGACACGGCTCTGAACACATACTTGATAATGTAGTTCTTTTCGTCGATTCATATCGGAAGAGAAAAATTAAGTTATATATAGTATAATATAGTAACAGAGTTCAGCTACTACAACTATTGGCCTTCGTAGCTATTTAAGTAGCTTGAAGCATTAAGTCAAGTAAAAAGCTTATTGAGCTTAAAAGCCATGAGACCCACTATATCAATTGTTGAATTAATAGTTTTTGACCAACTACTGGCAGAAGATAAAGTATTTTGCAGCAAGTAAAAAAAAAATACTTAAGTGAGAGGTGGCCAGAACTTCTGGAAGGCGTTAACTCTTTGAAATAGTGAAAAAAAAATATATAATTTATTCACAGAAAATCACAACAAATATAGAGGATGTTGGAACAATAAGTAATTGAATAGATAAGCACAGCTACAAAAAAAAAGAATATCAAAAATTCACACATAATTACAATTATGACATCACATGCGTGAATCTTATACTTGATAGTTACAAAAAAAAAAAAAACTTACAACAACAAATAATTTCATAACATACTTTACACAAGGGGGTGTATGAAAGTAAAAAGCTCATGCTGTAAATTATTTAAAAATAAACAGATAAGCTATAAATGTACATTGGTAACGAAAAAAAAAAAAAAGCATAGTTGACATAAGCAAGATGCACTTGTCAGCGTGCGCGTACTGTCTGTCTGGATTCCCAGTTGTTTTATCTCTCTCTGTCTGTCATTAAACACACATGACGTTTGAAGCTACGTAAAACTGATTGACTGATTAAAGCTCAAATGCAACGCAAGTTATGTAAAGAAACATCAACATCAAAAAGACATTTTTTATTGCTTTATTGCGGGAGTTATACCACACTGTCAACATTCGAAATATCAGCATTTCTCTTTTTTTTATTTCATTTACTCTTTCAATATTAATAAATTAAATATAATAAAAATGTGTTAAGTCTTTAACTAACAAGCTTATGCTTTTTTACACATTTTTTTGTCACTTTTCCCCAAACATGTCGAAGTCAAATTTAAGCCCATTTACAAGTTTAACACAAACAAAGGCAACAATTGTGCCGCTGCTTTCAATCAGATCTGATTTCACATATCCAAGCGCCTGGGCACTCTACAACAACGACTTATTCAATATTTGTTAGGTTGAACTAATTCTCTTATACAACAACAATTGGATAGAAATAAAATGCTCAACTGTCAATAATAACAATTTAGATAGATAGTGTAGTGTTGAGCAGCAGATCATTAGAGCAAAAGTTATAATACGGACTAAGCCATAATAATCATGATTTTTATGCGTCTCTAACTGATAAAGCTGACTTTTGCTTTTCCTATGCGATATTTTACTAAATTTAATTTAACCCTAAAGTGCTGTATTCTTTTTTATTTGTTAACTTAGTTTCTTGGAAAAACTCTTTTACAAAATGGACGATTTTGGACGATTTTTTTGAGAGAACAATTTTGAAAAAAAAAACATTTAGAAGAAATTTTTTTTTGAAGGGACAAGCAAGCTCACAAAGTTTAGTTTTTCACATCATCATACGTTTTCCAAAATTATAAATGTGGCAGACATACTGACATACATAATTTCTGGTCACTGCTTTTAATTTTCATTATTCGAACTATCCCCTTTAAGCTCCTACACTTTAAACAACCACAAAATGTTTAATACTACGCGTATATTTGAGGGTTAACGCAACATTTTATTTATACGCTAAATTGGAAAGTTTGCGTTGCGCTGCCATTTGAAAGGCTTAATTTTGTCACGTTGTACGCCATAAAATTTAATTATTTATAATAATTTTAAAAATTCTCAGCATAGAGGCGCGTTTCTTTGAGAAATCCTAATTGCATCTGGGCTATGATTTTTAAATTTATTTCTATTTTTTAACGAATTTTGTAAGGCGCGGCTATGGGAGTCGCATTAATAGAGTTATATCATACTACTTAGTGTTGAGTGGCGTCTGGCAGGCGGCATGCCTCTTTGAATAAATTTGGTATTATTTTTTTATTTTTAACTGGAAACTTATCAATTGTTTATGAATTAATTTAATTTTATATACAATTTGCGAGTAATAGTAATAAAATAATTTGCAATTTATTTTCAGATTAAAAGGCGACCTCTTTTTGGAATTTTATTTATTTAAAGTGAGTGAGTATTTTGCACAGTTTGTTATTTAAGAATGAATTTTAAAACATATGCCTATATTGATATATGTTATATCAATTTTCAAACTTTTCTTACTTTTATGAACAAGCTATGCTTTATTTTATGTATGTACATTAGGGTGATTCAAATTTTTTTTTTGGTTTTTTTTAAAGTGCTGTTGCTTAAAAAGTAAGTTTATGATATGAAGAAAAAGTTCACGAAATTTCAGCTCTGTAACTCAATTTTATAAGGTGGCGCCGGAGCCTGTTAGTTTTACATGTAAATTGTATGGAAAAATTATTTTTTACAAAAAAGGTATCTAAATGAATAGGTGATTAGTGTTGTTGAACTGAAAAGGGTAATTTTTCGACGTAATTTTTTACACTGAATCCGAATCTGGCCTCAGAATTGACCCATCATGTCGGAATCCTGAAATATTTGAGGTTGATTACCTGAAACATGATGTTTTTTGTCTACTTTCGAGGTCATATATAGGATTCAAAAAAAGTTGATCAGCTTATTTTTAACAAAAGCATCATTTAGTGCCATCCTTGCCCTTTAAAATGAGCTTTCAAGTGGTGATCTGTGATGTTTCCTTGCAAAGTTACAGCTACACTACAAATAGTGATGGTATTTGAACTTTTCGTGAATGTCTGAGCTTAGAGTTAGAATGATCTTTTTAGAGATGAAGCGTGCTTTATCTCAATTTCATTTACTTGACATAACTATTAAAAGTTCCCTTTTGTCAAAGTATGCGAACTTTTTTTCTCGTGCTTTTTCGAACAATTTCTAGTAATTGTATGAAATTTTGGGTGCGCTATCTTTCTATCTATATAAATAAAATGATAGCCGTTTTCGATGAACGGGATTCACGCAAAATCTACTGAATCAATATTGATAAAATGTTTTAGTCATCTTTCTTAGACGCTTGGTCCGAACATAGAATTTAAATTATCACGATATTCCTGTTAAATATCAAAATATTAAAGTTTTAAAATTGCTAAAAAAATTAATTTCACACATAGAAAGAAGCATGTAAGCATAACAAATCGTTTAATGGCAAGTTAGTGTGTGTGCATTTTGTTTTTATATGGCAATGCAATGAAGGAGAATATTCAAATTTTACTCTCGCTCTCGCTCTCATTCGCAATTTGTCAACGCAGCAACGCGGAATTTGTGAACAATGAAAAAAAAAATTACAGTACGTTCACACATAGAAAACACACATGCTGTCCTAAATGGCTTGACAACATGTGTGTCCATCCAACATGTGTGCCAAGCAGTCGTTCCTAGAGATCACATTATCGAACATTGATGTTGGACAACTTGTGTGATAATGTTTACTAGGCTAATTGAATGTGTTGGTTTGTGCGTGTGCTTTGTTTTTGTCTTTCACATGGCAATGCAATGGAATATTTATGGAAGAGAAAACAACAAGAACTCTAGATCTGTGAAGAAGAATCCAAAATTGACTGTAGTTCTATTGAAAAAAAGTAAATTGTTTTCCTTCGCAGAAAAACAGGCTTTACAGGCGTACAAGCTCGCGGGCATCTGCTAGTTTTAAAATACTCTTTTAGTATGGTACCATGCCCTGCTATCAAAATATATGCAATTCATTCAAAGCTTGTCCGAACCAGAATGCTTACTATTTGAGAGAAATTTCGTTGCACCTTTATTAAGTTTTTGCTTGTATTGGAAATGCCACGCCCTTTTATCAAAGAACAGCAACCTTTCGGCTGATGCTTGGTATTTACGCAAAAAAATTATCGCATTACCTTGAACAATTCTCTGGTTATAGTGTTTTGAAGTGTATGCTTGTATGCCACACTCTCTTGTCGAACTCAGTTTTTATCTATAAAAAACTTGGCGCCACCTAATATCTGACCTCATAGGTAAATCCGCCACTGATTACACTATTTATTTCAATGTAATAAAAAAGTTATTTTACGTTTTTAAAGAACTTTGTGGTTGAAATTGTTTTGCGCATAAGAAAAAAATATTTTTCCCCTAAATCACTTAGATCTTTTTGAGATAAAAATTTCATCTTATGGTGTAAAGTCATAAACGAAGTATTTTTACTTTACAGCGGCAATAAATTAAAACTCAAGTGATTTTTTACACTTCGTTGATTTGACATTCAAAGTGAATATATCGTTGGTTGGAAATGAGTTACAAGCAAAAACAAGTGGGGAAATACGCGAGTATAAAAGGGAATTTTTGCTATCGGTAATATCAACAGTTTGCTTTAGACCTTATGAAATATGTGTGATTCATTAGAAATATTTTCTGTTGTGCGAAAAGTACAGTCAATGTAGTTAGAAATTTGGCAAAACTTTAAAACACGGAATGTTAATAAAATAGATTCAAGGCGACAAAGACATTATTGGTAAAGGACCAGACAAGAGAACGTGGCGTCCGCAATGAAAGTAAAAACTCTGAGTTATCGTGCCTAGAAAGTTTTTCAAGGGAATGATATGAAATTGAGCAAAGATCTAAAGTGACACAGGCAAAAATTAGATGAGATTGAACAATTGTGCATGGCACCAACCACAGATGAAAAACTTTTAAGTTTATGTATTCGGAGAACTTTCCATCGAAATAATATGACATATGACTGATAAAATCTCGAAAAGTGGTTGCGGCAACTCCCACAGAATTAAAAACTGTAATTTTTACTGTCTGAAAAGTTTTCCAAAGAAACGGAATACAAAATGATAAAGAACTTCTCTGAAAGAGATGTGGACAGCACAGGGCAAGTAGGCTTTTCACCTCCTATAGTGAAAACTTTCAGTTATCATCGCTAAAAAGTTTTCCATTAGGAACTAAACTTTACAAATATATATACAAAGTGAAAAGACAACACAGAGAAGAAAATTGGGCGATATTTGACAAATGGGCGTGACATTTCCTATAGAAGTAAGAACTTATTTACTATGTTTAGAACGTGCTATAAAAAGAAAAACAGAGCGCACCAAAGTACTCGTAATGTAATGTAACTTTATACAAGACACGTACAAAAAGTGGGCGTGGCTAAATTTTGATCCAACATAGATGCCAAATTTCTAAAATGACCTAGAGGCAATGGTTTTTCTCAATAGAGAGCAAAAAAAAATTTTACTTTAACAATTTTGCTGTCCACGAAAAATCTGTCGCAAAAGTCCTGCTATACCCAAAATCCGCCACTGGTTACAATTGTGTTCAACTCGAAGGAAATGGAATTGATTTTGAATTCAATTAAAGTTTCTATATATTATGTATTAGGTTCATTTAAACAATCCGATGCGATGCAACACAGCTTGCATATTTTCATGAACACTTCAAATGTCAAATCGATTTAGTTGCCGCATCTTCATTGCGTTCGCATTTCTCACTACCTTTAATGCACTCAATTGGAATTCGATATCTACTTTGACAAAGACATGAAATAAAATAAAAAATAAAATAAAATTTATTTTCAACAACGAGTACGTAAAATTATATGTATTGTCATGCTCGTATGACTTAACAGTGATTGCTTGCACTATAGAGGATCAAAGTGTCGTCTGTAAATATTTTGACAATTTTAACGCAACAAAAGGAGTGAGCAATTCTGTTGGCTTTTTATCGAAAAAAAAGGAGGTCCAAAGACAAAAAAAAGCTCATCATATTCTGCTTAATATTGTGTACAACATCTGCAGCATGAAGCAGATGAGTTGTCATTGAATTTTATTTGCAAGATTAAATTTCAAAATTTTTAAAGGTCTGTATAGTTTTGTGCTCTTGTATGTATATTAGAGTTGTCCAAAATCATATGTGTAACCAAAATAAGTTATTTTTCTGGCTAAGCGCAATATATCAATGAAGGTATACCACTTACAACTTTCAAGCTCGTAGCGTGTCATCTAAACATTTATTTTCTAATTTAAATGGTTTTTTTAAATTCAGGTATCAAAAGTTTTATTTTTTTTACCTAATTTGAACCACTCTTATGTATATACTTTCAATTTCAGAGATGTATAGTGTTATGGGTATGCTTAAGCATTAAATTTTAAGTATGTCAAACAAAAAAATACAGAAAAACATCCTTTTGAAATATAATATAGGTATTAGCTTAATTTATATAGGGTGGGCCAGCAAAGATTTCACAATGAGAGCAATAAATAAAAAATGCTTGCATTGGAATTATTTTGTTTCCTTTATTGAATAATACATATTAGTCGATAACAATTATGTATAAAAGTTAATTTTGGCAAAATGTTCAACACAGTTTCGGCGGTATGTATCAATCCGCTTATTCAAATTAAAGTAATACTCTGTCCGAATTGCTTCTCTACGAGTAATTTATCCTTTATCTCTTGAATTGTTGCTAACATATTGGCATAGAACTCACTTTTAAGATAACACCAAAGAAAGTAGCCTAAGGATGTCAAATCGGACGATGTCGGTGACCAATTGACATCGCTGTTTCTCGCGATAAAGGCGTTTTTTAAGGGACCAAATTTTTATGTTTTAGCAACTTTCGTTGAGTTGAGATGAAAGTAGATAAAATTAAACTTATGCGCTTTCATAAATTTTGAAAAATTATAGCAGACCTCAAGGATTTACTCCTAACGTTTTGGCAAAGGATGTCCCATATGTGGCTGGTATAAAAAAAAGGTAACAAAAAATAGAATATTTTTAGAGTGCGTATAGTATTCATTTAAAAATGGGTACTCTTTGCATCTACAACCCTATCCTAACTTCGTAAGCTCAACAAAGTGTATGACTTTTAGATGTTCTCTACTGTTAATGATTAATATATAAAAACACATTTCTTTGCATTATTTTGACTAGTTTGCGCCATTAATGTTATGCCATATTAATTTTTAATGAATCTACTCAGCGCGTTCATTAAATAAGGATTAATTTTTGCTTAAAATAAAAGTTTTACTTCCGTTTTTAGTATAACATTAATATTTAAATACTTTTTCAAAATAACTTAACAACTTTGTTTTTGTTTTCTCCTTATTTAATGCTACATTTTATTTAGAGGTGATTTATTGCCTTATCACTATTTATAGGCCTGGAAAGGAAATTTTAATGACTTAAACATCCGCAAATGTACGCATTGCCAACACCAGTGAACAGCATATGTTACTCAAATTATTGTAAAATCAGCGACAAACATTTTTATCTTTTATTTTGACTTGAGATTATGACACTTAAAATATGCGATACTTTTTGAATTGATTAATTATTTCAGCCAAATAATAATTATTATTAAAAATTTTAAATTTTTATAATGAAGCTAAAGCAAAACTCTAAGCAAAATAGCAAGTAAATTGTATAGAAATGAACTTTAAAACTTTCATGTTCCTTCCATACGACTACTATGGAATATATAGTACACTTATTTTTACAATTTTTTCATGTTGTGCTTCTAGGCGATCCTTCAACATTTGCTCCATGAAACGCAAATTAAGATAAATGTAACATCTACTCATGTCTTCAATTGTAAGTGTTTTCCTTATAACTAAAATTTCCGATTTTGATCACTTCTTTTTTTTTTGCACCAACCAATGAAAAGGGTTCTGAAATGGATTTTGGCCATCACCGTCATAGAAATAGAGGTGGTCCCGAGTCCCAAAATAACCCGATTTTGGTTCATTTTCAAAAAAATTTGCTTGTACCAATCAATATAAAGAGGTCGAAATTGGATTTTTGCCATCACCAAAGGTGTTCTTGAGTCCAAAAAGTGTTCGATTTTGGTACATTTTCGAAATTTGTATTACACCAATTGATGGAAAGTGGTCGAAAATGAATTTTAGCCATCACCAAAGGTGTTCCCAAAATTCTAAAATGCCAATAGCCAATTCGAATGTACAGGGGCCCCATGTTGTTTTTAATGTGAACAATCGTTTTGCTAGGGTTTCGGTATTGGTAAGCTGATTACCTTGAAAGTTTATCACAGTGAAATTTCGTAGGTAGAGAGAGGCAAACTGCATCTTGGCAACGGGTGCCGAATGTGCCCGCTAAACCCTTTCGAGAACATTTATGAACTTCAAATCCATCCCAATCTTAATTTTTTCACATGTGCACCTACTCAACAAGTTCATCGAAATTATAATAGTCGTTTCTGAAATACAGTTACGCTCGTTTAAGAATAGTAGATAAGTGAACAGTCGGAAAAGTTCACAAGTGTAAAATAACACTTCGAATAAACATCGAATAGTGTCGAAGAGCTCGATATATGTGGAACCATGGCCAAAAATTTGTAAACATTCGATGTATTTAATTCCTTTGAAATATGAAATAACTCATTTAATCTCCAGAAATCTCATATAATGAGAAAAAAAGCTAAGAAAGAAGAGGTGAAAAAGACAAGTCAGTTGGAAAATGTTGAAAAAAGTTGAAAAAGATTAAATAATCGAAAGAAATAGAAGTAGTTCAGAAATATATGAAAAATGTGGAAAAAATTTGAAGAAAAGTTTAAGAATTTTAGATAAATATATGCAAAAGAAAAGGAAGCACTTACCCATTAAGTCCTTGAATTTCTCCTTATTATTTGAAGAAGCACTGCCCGAAATTGCGATGTAAAACATTTTAAGAGCACTGAAAAAACATGACAGCAGATGTTGCACCTTGGCAGCTACTGCAATACACTGACACTAATAAACGATTTTGTTGTTTTTATTGAACACAAAAACAAAATCGTGAAATTTTAGGAAAATAAAATTTAGTTTGTAATACTTGAGCACTTATTGCTTTTAAGAGCATACGAAGCAAAAAAAAACACAATTTATTTACACATAAAATAAGAAATAAAAAGCTGGGCGGCCAAATAACACACTGCACTGGCGGCTCTGCCGATGGCGCCGCTTTTAACGATATCTTGCAATTTCACTGAATTTTATTTAACAACTTTATGGAAATTGTCACTAAACACTAGCTAAAACATGAATTTCACATTTTTTATATTATTTTTTTAATGTCCCAGGATATGCAAAATTAAATAAAAGAAATAACGTACGAAGTAAACGCTAACGAAATTATAACTAACCGATGACAGTTGTGAGATGCGTTGCCACCTAGTTAGTTGAAACCAAAACTGTGGATTTTTCTTAAGCCACTGTCTTGCAGGTGTCAAAAATTAATGAAAAACGAAATTCTTTCGATTCACAAAAATCAGAATGTCATAAATAAATTTTTTTGTAAAATGTTAGTTCTTAGACATAAAAGTTGATAAATGTTGAAAGATCAAAAGGAGCCACAAACGCGCTTTTTTATATCAAGTTTTCAATACCTTTTGATATTTTGACTTTTATCAACTTTTATGGACTCCTAAATTACTTGTCTCAGTCATTGTTCTGCTATACTGTCATAGTTTTTAAATAGATAAAAACTATCGCCCAAAGTATGATATGATAGGATATTTAGGTTTGACAATAAACGTCTTTTATTTACTAAAGAATTTCACCAACTTCTCGATATATTTTGAGTTTTTTAGTTATGTTTCGCCTTACATCAATTTTCGTCCTCACTTTAATAGTTATAAGATGCTTTTCGATACTTTCAATATTAGTCGATACTTTTCGCATGAAAGCTATTCAACTCTATGCAGATCTGGCATCACATATCTTAGATCTCAGTAAATTCTGTTGGAATCAAATATGACAGTAAAAAGACCTAAAACGTTGTCTTGAATAGACCCATCTTTATTTATTTAACGGACGTAATATATTATTTGACAGCTTAACAATTCTCCAAAAACAAATACCACAAATTACAAATGACATCAGTTATTTTGCCAATTTATGGATCGCTCACTTACAACTTTTCACTTCTTCATCTCAACACTTTTGCTGCCACAGCTGACGTCACTCGTAATAGCTATTTCTATTTGCAACTGCCACAATGTTGACTTTAGCAAGGCATTAGCGCAAGTACCGATGTCAACTAATGACAGCTCATGAATGATCTTTGACTGTGCAGTGCATTTGAGTTGAGTTACGTTTGCATTGACATTATTATGTCAACAGCAATGCAATGGTATGTAGGTGTTTTATTTATGACAGCCATAAAGCATGTCATAAGATATTTCAAGGGAGGGTACTCCTAAGAGATATTTACTTTTAAAAGTAATTATTTTGTTAAGTTTCCACTTTATTTTGCATCTATGCTGAATGTAGTTTTTGCAAATTTTCCAACTGTAATGATTTCTTTTTGTGAAAAATTTCCATTAGCATAGCTCAAATGCCCCACACTTTTTCTCATTAGGCACGATTTCTTATAATGTTTTACTTGTATAGTATTTTAACATTTCTGTATAGTAATGGTGATTTTAGCTGTCAACTTTAGACATTCTTAAGCTGTTGAGAGTGTCATAAACGTGACAATGCTTTCTTTGAGTCTCCCAGTAAGACTGATGTGCACCCAATAGGAAATGCCATTGGGTTTAGAGTTTTTTAAAGTGAGCTTAGAATTTTCCAAGAATTGTAAGCTTTCAACAATTATTTGCAAAAGCTTATATCCTATAACACAGAGTCAAAAAAAAAGTTTTGAAGTTGAAAGATGTGGTACCATACAGTATATTTCTTTGGAGTGCTTAAAACGAATCTGGAGTCAGAATTTTCCGAAAAAGTGAAAAATGTGGATAGGTTTGGACATGTGAACGTGGAACTACCACCCTATTAAAGCAAAATACTAAAAGAGCCATATCAAGGAAGTTTTTTAATGGAATATTGTAAAGCTTACAATGATATATAGTAAACAATCACCTTTCTGATAAAAATGAGCAGTTTTTAACATGTGAGGGTTGCACCTCCCGTGAAAGGAAAGACTTTTTGGTATCATATAGTGCAGTTTCTCTAAGAGAATGTTATAAAACTTGATAGAAATGACACTAACTTCTTTTAAACGAAAAGTACAAGGAATTTAAAAGGAAGGAGTGGCCCCTCCTATAGAACCGGTGAGCTTAAACGCCATATCAAGAAACTTTGTCAAGGAAATACGGCCTTAATGACACGGCCATCATTCGGATTGAAAGTATGTGGCTCTTAACAGGTAGGCGTTGCACATCCCATAGTAGTAGAAACTTGAACTTATCATTTATAAAGAATTATCTAGAAAAATTTTATGAAATTTTGTACACAGATACAAAGTAACAAAGGCATTATGCGAATGAAAGGTGGACGAGATCAGACCAATTAGTTTGGTATTTCCCATAGGATTGAATACTTTAAATTATTGTATCACGAAAGTTTTCTAGCCAAACTCGAGACATAATATAATGACTAAAGCACTTTTTGAAAGTAAACTGGGCGAGTACCTAGAAAAAAACGTAAAGTTATCATATCAGACAAGTTTTCCAAGGAAATGAAATGGTACTAGAAAAAATACATTATCTGACAGAAGTTTGTCTCAGACAAGTGGGTGTGGCATCACCCATAGCAGCAAAAACTCTTAATTGTCATATCAGCAACGTTTTTCAAGCAAACGAACTAAAACTTGAGGTAAGAGCATTTTATACGGGATGCACTTTCTGACCGAAAATCGGGAAAAATTTTCAATTATCATATTACGAAAATTTCCCACTGAACACAATGAAATTTGGTAAAAGAGCACTATGTGATAGAAGTATTTCCTGACTCAGAAGCAGCTGCATTCGGTTAAGATGCAATTAAAAATACAAAGGCACTATATGTCACGAATACCGTCACAACAGTAACTGAAGGAGTTTGATCAAGAAAACCAATGTGATGGGGACTAATATGAAAAATGCTATAAAGACATAGAGATAAAGATGTCGATGGAGTTATAGATATAACTAAAGATAAATATAAAGATACAAAAAATTATTGAAGTAAAGAAAAAAAGTAAAAAATTTAGGGAATCTAAACTTATAAATGGAGAGTAATGAAATCTGTACACACAAGATGTAACGGACAACTGCTGGTATCAAATAAAACAATAAAATCATTTTTATATCCTTTCTATAGAAACCTTGACAAAATATGACAAGTGTTTTGTTGATGTGTGTGTCATGGGACAGCATTCGAAATAGTCACATTAAATAAACTTTCACATGATATATGTGCAATATAAGTACCGACATAGTAAAGAAATTTCATGTCAACAAAACGACACATCATTTTTTTATTTTAAGCCGACCGCTGTCATAAAGCCTGAATGAATGATTCCCTTTTTTTTCGGTTTTTTCAATGGTAGCATCCTAGACGAGTGTTTTGTAAATAAACTTTATGAAATTATAATGGCACACGTCGTCATTGTAGGACATTTTTCCGTTGGTAAGATGTTTGCTAAGCGCATACATTTATCCACATACTTTCGTTGTGACAAACCACTAGTGACGCTATGATGTGACGGTGTGGTATCGTCAACATTATTAAGAGATGGAATTTCGCAAGGAATGTAAACTGATTTATCACGTTCATCTTTGAAATTTTATGTTTCCCTAGTTGTTGACAATGAGGAAATTAATCATAATAAAAGATAAAAATGACTTATATTTTTATTGTTATCTCAATCGCAAAAGATATTTTTCTACACGTGGAAAAAATTTATCATTCAGTAAATAAAAAAATACACAAGGGCTAACATTATAATAAAAACTACGACTCACTAAAAATGAAGTTTATCTTCAATCTTAATCGTAGTAGCGAAAAAAAAAATGTTCTCATCTAATCTTAAATCAGCATAATATACTAGGAAGGTACAGCATAATGATGGATTGATTACTGCTGTTGCTCTTGTTTTTTGTAGTTAATGTTAATTTTTGTTTGTTGTTCTTCTTGTTGTTGTTATTGTTTTGACTTGTCTGACATTGAAACATCACAAATGTGAATATATGTTGTCGGCGGTTAATAATGAGCTAAAATCGAAAAAATATCGTTAGAATTGTCAAATATTGACCAGGTGTGTTTTCCCTCTAGGAAATTTAGTAATTGATGACTATTTAGACGTGATGACTAATAAACGAAAAAAATGTTAATTTTACTACTTTCAACTTTAAAATTTGCAGCTTTAAATCGGAAATAATATTTTCAAATTTGTAATGCCATTTTTCCCTGAGTGTATTGACAAAATAATTACTCTGAATATGACTCATAATATTACAGTTCTTTGGATGCTACAAAGTTCAGCTAAGTGTGTAGCACCTTATTTTAGAAAGGGTATACGAGTTCAATCCCCAACATGACAAAACTTTTTGCATTAAAATTTTTTTTTTAACTGACTGACGGGTTGAATAACATAAGTGTTTTAATTAGATTCCACGTAAAAAAGAAAGAAAACAGATTTAAGATTTACTCCAGAGCATTCACGTATTCGGTTGAATTAACCACATCATTGAAAATCATCAGTGAAAATTGAAGAATAATTACATCCGAACAACTAAGTACGTACATACCCTAGTACATTTTATACCAATGACTCTTTAATTGCTTGGTTTCCTAACTTATGTGTTAGGCAACTCAAGCTGTAGGCAATTTAGGGACTGGAGCCTCAGGTTGAAATATTCGCATTGCTTGAAATTGCTTTACAACAAGTATGTTGCCGTATGCAGTTGCAGTATTCCCACAACATAGTCTTATGTCCGTAATATAAAGTAATTAGTTTTCCAAAACACTGACCAAAGCAACTCCGCAACTTCGGATATCGGAAACGGATTTACTTCACTTTGTACTCTCCTTTTTTGTGAAGAATTATATCTACATTTCAAAAATTACTGAGTAAAAGAAAAGCAAAAAAAGATCCACTATTGGCTCAGTTTTTGGATAGATAGTCAGCGCATTGGTCACTCGATTACCCCAAATAATCTTCTCCTTCAACAATGTCCCGACAAAATATGGTTGAGTACCAGGTCCTCCATTTTTGGCCACTTTGTAGTAATTCTTCTGTGGCTGCTTCGAGATTTTGAGGATCAAGTCGTAGATCCCGCACCTATAGTTTCAGTGCCTCTGTAAGTACAGCACACATTTCTGCACTTGGCTCCGCTGAAGGGCATTGCATGGGGCCTATATAAAGCTTTTTGGCTATGGGTCCTTCTGACTTGAGGTCAATAGCTCTTCCTCGGAGTTCAGATTTGCCAGTCATTTTGAATTTGGGCAGCTTATCCGTTTATTGTTTTTTATGTCCGTCATGCTATAGCACAGATAAAATCTCTATAGCTATCGCATTCGCTATCTGAGACAGCCAGAAATTAGAGAGAAACTGACAGTAAGGCCCTACAAACCATCCAAATCCGTGCTGAATTCGAAAGGCAGTCAGATGGGAAAGAACTAGTTCAATATCCTTTGAAGCTTTTAAGGTCATTTGGTCATTGCAACTCAAGTCACCACAGCACGGCGATCGTGCAAACTACCACAGTCAAGCTTCTGACAACCTTTAATGTCATCTCATTTTAATAAAGAACTTTTACTTTTTTGAAATTAGTGACACACCACAGACTGATAAGTTTCCTATCGGGTCAAATTGCGTGTTCTGACGTGCGTGTTCAATTAGTTATTTGAATTTTAAAAATTAATTTCTTTGAAAGATAGAGTTTTGACTCAGCGCAGGTAGATGAACATAAATTAGACTGGGAATACCAAATGAATGAATTTTTCATGCGAATGCTTAGATGACGCCATTTATGGCGCAGTTCTAAATGGCATAATAAATTATCTTAAATTGCTATTATTTGAATACACTTAAGGCATGAAATATTGATCAAATTTTTGTCAATGAAAGTTTAATATCAAAAGCACGTATGACATATGTATGTTATGTGACTTGAGCAACAAATGCTCAAAATTTAAATTCTTACATGCAAAATATTTATCTGTAAATCTTTGACTTAATATTTTTCAGTAAAAAAATCGTATACAAAACAAAGGCTATAAGCTGTTCCAAGCATTCATTATTATTCGATGCCAACCAAAGCCTAAATGTATGCAGTATAATCAATCATGTTATTTGCTATCTAAGCTTTTATCTAATTTCCATTACATATTTTAAAGCTTCCAAAGTGTAATTAAAAGATATGTCATACCAGACAACTTAAATCCCAAAAATTTTAAAGTGTACAATTTCCCAGCACATGTTGAAAAAAAAAAGAACCCTTATCACAAAATACAAGCCACTTAAATTTTTGCTGGAAAATTTAACCAGCAACAACAAAAGAAAAAAAAACCCAAACTTATCAAGCCAACACATCGTTGACCATTTGTTATAATCCAATTTCCCATGCTTAACATTTAAAGCGAATTTGAATTATTATCCTGGACAATAGTATCACAACAAGAGTTGATATAAGCTGCTATATGAATTTTTTTTTTGTTGTTTGCCAACAAAAACGACGCCATTCATTCAGACACCACAGTAAGTGGTCATAAATTTCTCGCAACCACCCACCCCCTATCGCTGAGCATCCTTTTCCAGGCCTTGACTTTTGTTTTCTGTGCCGCCACAAAATATGACAAATGTTGCTGTAACAACAGATTTGTGGCTAACAAATTTCACATAGAAAACACAAAATTAAGCTGACTAAAGATATAAAGGCAGGACTCTGTTTGATAGCAATTTTCCATGCTTAAATTACTGTGTTTGAAAAGGAATCTTTCCAAACCAAACCTTTCAGAATTTGTATGTACTATGCATGTATTTATTAAAACAAAATAATTTTTTGAGGTTATTTCGGTTTAGCTGTCACTAAGCAATAGGGATGCTTTTTATATCACCCTACATTTCTTGCCCCTTTTTTGTGTGATGTCGCCAGTAGATCATTTGCATGATATGCAATATTGAAAATATTCATATGCAAATAGAAATTTTAGCTCGTTACTTCCACTTTTGTTTTTGCGTGGCAATCTGAAAACTTTGCATATTTTGCTATCGTGTAGTGAAGAATATTTATGTTTTGATTTAAAAATAAAAGACCGAAAATGTTTTGTTTAATTTTCTTTAAGATTTTCTTTTGATATTCACATAAGAAAAAAAAATATTTTTGATTTTGATGATTGTAAATTTAGACGTTTTTACTAAAAAAATTCTGAAAACAAAAATATTTCATTTTTATAGAAATCTTCAGATAAGCCCAAAGTAACTTTGAACTGTTATAGAACCTCTTAAGAGGGTGGCTCTTTCGGAAAAGCTAAATATGATTTTTGAACAAAATGATAATTAAGTATAGTAAGCAGCACAGCATCGGTCGATAGTACGATGTTTGATGTGAAAGAGAACATCCGACCAACAACTAAAGCACCGTTATATGCATTGCTTCTGAAACCAGCAGACTGTGATCGGTTCGTGTATACTCAACGACGTAGCAATTTAAGGTGAAAAAAAAACTAAACAATAACACGTCAACGCCAAAATGTGTTAGGAAAACAAGCTAAGAACCGCCAGGACTAAAAGCTTTGAATTATAATCAGTGATTGGGTTCATCATTTTGACTCTTTGACTCTAATTTAAAAATAACCCTTCTTGTCTCAGCTTTTAGAGTTATTTAATTTTAGTTCCGCAAAAACAAAAATTCTCTGAAATATAAATAAAAAATCTGATAAGCCTTCGAGAATAGAACACAAACATCCCATTCAATGGAACGTCATGGCGATACACTGGAAAATAGCTAAACAAAGATATCCAAGAAATTGGAAAATATCTGAAAACAGCAAAATAAATCAAGTGAATCGATTACCAGTGATTGATTCAGCTCGAATTATCAAAAAAGCGAACATTTGAAAATAACAGAGTATACCGAAAGAATAAGAATAATGGAGTCTCTGAACAAGTAGTTGCTTAGAGGCTTGTTAAAAGAAACATTTTGTACAGAACACTTACATAAAAGTCAAAATAGGTATTCAACTTAACGCTCGAAACCCTCGCAATCGTGCATTTTTCCACCCTCGCAAGAGAACTGTCAAAAATTGTATGGAATATTTTTTGAGCAAAACCTTCCATACAAGCTAGCGCTGCTAATTTTGCAACTCTATAATTATAATTTTTTTACAACAAATTGCCATAACATTAACATCATAAGATAAATTGGGAAACTTGCGCTTTTTGATGAATGCCCTTAGTAACTAAAAACAATATCGGCTGCTTATTATGGACAACTGGGCGATTTAAGCCTCGCAAGGAAATTTTTCACTACTGAAAACTGAGTTCTTAATAGTGGGTGTCCAGCACATGCGATCAAACGTTGGTGCGCAGTTTTTGTTTCATTAATTCTTGTCCAAAGGCTTGAGTTGGACATATAAGGGGCCTCACTAACCTTATGCTACTGATTTGTATTTTTTGATAAAAGTAGGCAGACCGTTCTGAAGATGGAATGGTAGAAAAACCAAATGAAACGCACATCATCTTAAGTTTTGGTTTACTTTAAAGCTTTTGTCATACCATTTAATACCATGTTTGTCTGTTTGGTTGAGATATTGTGGTGCCGCAGAAGACGTATTATTTGACTACCAATATTTATCACTTAATTTCATCATTAAGATTCACTTAGTGCACTCGTACTGGTGACCAATTTAAAAGACATGTATATAATCAAACACAATAGTTTACTAAAATGCTCAATCGCTTAAATAACATAATTTATTTATTTGCAATATTTCATCAAATTAAACAAAAGACAAAGGACAACAATTCATAATTCAAATATTTCGCATAAGGTCACAATACTCGCAAACAGACATAAGCCCCCACGTACGCAATCAGACAACCACTTTCATAAATTAAAATGTCATACGAACATGAAAACTTAACGGAAGCGGAAATAGCGAAAGTTAAGCGGACGTTGAGTGCGTGCCGAACTGCATGTGGGCATGTGAGTGTAAATGCAATGAACGCATACACGCACAATTGCAATTGTTGAACAACACAAATTGAATTACGTTGCATACTGAGGAAGGAAAACACAAAGCAAAAAGGATACAAAAACTGCAATAAATCGCATGACAAACGGATGAGTGGCTGAGCGGAAACAATAATTAACGGTGCATCAAACGCACGCAAAACCATCGAAACGACGGATATGGGACGGAAAACGATACAGAGTTAAAATAAAAGCATAATTTCAGGCGCCAAACGAGTGTAACGTGTTGTCATGAAATTTAATTGCATTAATGATGATTTCTTACGCTCAATAAACTGTTTGCCGTACTTATGAGCATAAATTTTAAGCAAATTGCAGCTGTTATGGTTTTTAAATTTGCATGTGGGATGCTGTGTGCTATTTGTGGGTGGCTTGCGGCTGACCAATTTAATGTTGCTGTTTTTTCTCACAATTTTACTTTTTCATAGTGATGACAATACTTGTATTTTCCGAAAAAAAAATTAAATGTTAACTCATGTGTTGTCTTCTGTTTATTTTCAATGAATTTCAAAATGATGCAATACTTTGAATTTGAATTTATTTTGAATCAAAAAAAAAACTTTTTTTATAACACAGACAAATTTATTTTATTGCAGTTTTTAATGGTTCTCATGAGAACTTATAATTTTGTTTTTGGATTTTAAAAATTTTGAAAACCATTCTGCATATAAACAAGTTTTTATTGCAGTTCTGTTAAAAGCTATTAGTTGTGTGCCAAATGCCAATATATTTGTCAAGTTTTTGCAAAGCGGCTTATGGATTGTGTATCATTGTATCTCTAGAACTTTTGAATCATCTCATGCATAGTAAATATGCTCGAAAATTGCATATTAGTGTTTGTAGCTTATTTATAATATTTTCATTTATTTATTTTTCGTAATGATTCACTATTTCAAATTTGCATATTTAGTTCAGTAAACAATTTTATTTGCTTAATTCTATTTAAGCTAAGACAACATCTCACAGATGTCATTTAAAAGTTAATAAAATACATACATACAAGTTCATGTGATGAAAAATTATATATGGTCTTGCAGAGTGACGAGTAGATAACTTCTGTCTTGGGTGCTGCGTCAGCGAATATGTTACTATTTTGATTGGCCTTGATATTTAATTACATTTTAATTTGTTTATTTTTGTATTTATTCAAATTTCATTGGACATTAGCCAAAGCAATTCAATGCGTTAGAAGTTTTAGAAAATAGAAACATTGTGTTTTTAATTTTCATATACAAATTTTAATTCAATTTATGAAATGACATTTTCGAAAGCTGTAGTGTATGGTAGTGTAATATGTGTAGTGAAACTTACCGGCTTCTCCAAGGTCATTTGTGAGAAACAAACTTCATCGCTGGAGATAATTTTGTTCGAAAAATCAGCATACAATGCCTGTTGTTCCAGTACCCAACCGGAGTAACTTTTGAATATTCAATGGTGATTAGGCTTCAATTCTTGCATGCATTGGACTTTATGTGAATGAAGTTGTAAATCTAAATGCGATTTCCGCCATAATGCATCATAAGATAAATTTGAATTCTGAGCGCGCCGCAACATTGATAAATTTGGGATTTACCTACTAACTGTGTAAAAAATTGTTCGCTCAGTTAGACGATTATGACAACCATAGTCGCCGCATAGAACGCAAAACGTGGCTGCACTTTCCGAACAATGAAATGGATAACCCAATACTAACAATTTTGGTTTTCACTTGGTTAACTACTGCATCTGGATAGTATCTACAGGCATTTGATATGTGATATTTGTTTTACTTTTCCACTTAAGGCTGCACTTCAACTATCTTACACACTGCACACTATAAACCTACTTTCATTACTCCACTGCCACATATGTATGTAGTGGTCATGACTTTTGGCTTTATTACGGTTTCTAGCTAAGTAACAAGAACTACACAGAGAGAACCATTGAATATTTCTATGCCACAAACATAGGCTTGTTAATATTTATCAATTTTTTTTGCAAAAAATTGCTACTTAAGGATATTGATGTTTCCACTCGGTATATAACGTTTCGTAAGCCTTTCAGAAATCTTTCATATAAAATCGTATAAAATTTCAGTTACGTTTCAGAAATCTTTCATTTCGATTTCAGAAAGCTTTCTACAATATATCAATATCCACCTTTAGATATTACTTTAGACTCTTTTTTATCTGCTTTACGTCATGGAGACTCTGAATTATTGTTTCATTGCCGGTTGGTTACTGAAACAACATCATTTCTTGCGTTGATACTTAATATGCAGATGTGTATTTTATGTGACGTTTCTTAATTTATAATTGTCAATAAATTCAAGCATAAATTTATTTTTAAATCTAATACATTTATTTGAAGGAAACATACATTTTCTGTCAGTGTACAACAACAACAACTACAGACAATTTCCTTAGTTATTTCACTTAACTCTGCAATGCTACACTTTCACTCAATGATTATTGAGATTACATTAAATATCCCCTTTCCCACTACCGCTCTAGTTCCTTGAACATGTCTCCTATGTAGAGGTATTAGGGAATAGGGCAAGCGCATTTACGGAGCCTTGGAAAATGATAGTCCACTTGTTTGGATTGAAAATTGATTGAATCTGTAGTCAGTGAAACTGAACCTTCGCTGATGGCGGGCGGCATTTTGGTCGAGACTGAGAAGGTTTTATTTTTGCTTTTTTTCGTCTCTTCTTCTGTTTAGAGCGCGTTTCTTCTGATAGATGGCAATCATGATGAGGTTGACTTGAGAAGCTAAACCGTTTTCATGGTTGGTTGAATCAAATGATTAATGTGATGTTAGAATTTATGGTGTTTAAATAGAAGAGCAAACACGAAGCCAGCAATATTTGCCAAATACTTTCATTAGGTTCTAAGGTGCTTTATGGAATTTGGAAAAGTTTTGAACAACTACTAAATAACCACGGAACTTATATTACTTTAGCAGTTTTATAAAGTTTTCCATTAAGTTTTTTTTTAACTACATTATGTCTTAAAAAAATATTACACTTATTATGCAAGTACCACATAAAAAAGTATTTCCTTCACCTGTACGACATTTCCGCTATTTAAATGCAAAAATTGCTTGCACAATTTTTGAAAACGCCCACCTTATACAGCTGCTGAGACAACTTAAAGAAAACCTACACAAAAAAATGCCAAAATAAATTACTTATGTAAAGCTTAAGTTTTTCATTTTTTGTAAACCTTTAAAAAAAACTTAGCAAAGCAAATAAAATTCCTTAACGATTAAACTTGTAATACCAACGAAAAAAATCAATTGATTTCTTAAAACTACACTGTAAACTGTACAGTATGTTGGTTAACAAATAAACGCCATCGTAGTTTAAATACATAATTCATAAACATTCATTCATAAATTTGCAGTAAATTGCAATTTAATTAAAAACCAAGCCGGTGCTACGCAACAAGGTCAATAGACAGCAAAACTTTTAATTGTTGTTTATTCATTTTTTAACCCCTCTTCTTGGCCTCCGGCTTAAAAGATAAACGGTGTAGACACACTGACGGGCAGCAAGTTTGACAACTTTTTTCCCAGACAGATTGGCAATCATTGGTAATCAATGCAGAAATTCCAACATTCCAACCACAGCGTGATGTGATGCATAGAATGTGGAAATGGTATCAAATAGAAAGTATCGATACCATGTGTACCAACAAAAATCGGCTTAGTCCTTCTCGAAAGATGTTGGAACTCAACAGTTTCAATAGTCTAAAATGCAGAGAATACCTTTCTTCAGATCTTCAAGAAGATATCGTTTGTGGTGTTGGCGATTACTCCAATGTGGTTTTGTTCCAAATCGGTAAACAAACAGTTGATTAGTTATTGGAACTTGCTTTTGTCACCATTGATCGCCAATTCCAATCATTTCGTCATATCTTTAATCTCAATGAAGAGCGATCATCGAGTATCGAAAACATATCGAATCTTTTGATATCAAGTCTCTCTCTCATTGCTATCTCTAAGCATAACTACAGTCAGTCTTACAAATGTATAGACATTTTGTGTGTAGCACTGCATGTCAAGCTGTATTTTGTCACTTATTTTTTATGAATAAATAAATTTCATATGTATGAGTGGATACGTATCGAACCTACATCAATTAGCTTTCAATTGCATGCCACTTTCAATGGCAAGCAATCGCTATTTGTCTGCTAAACTACTGTGCTCATGTGGTTCGATTATGCTGAGGTCGTAGTAGAAAATGTAGGAGTGCTACAGATTATCTTGATTTCATCACATCATTTAAATTTTGAAATGAAAAGAATTCAATAAATAACTAATATTCGTATTATTTATTATTTTATTATAATGTGCATATACATAGTAGGCCGGGAACTTGAACTTGAAAAATGGTTTGTTTGATTTAAATGACTGATCAGGTAGGTATTTAAATATGAAAAATGGTTTTGTGCTGCACATGAGTTTCAGATACTAAAGACGCAGTAATGGCGGTTCCAGGATTCCACATTTGAGAGAATGTTTGGCATTGCATGTGAAATTGATGAGCAAATTTAAATTAGTGCTAACTTTGTTCTTAAAAAGTTAATCATTAAAGTTAAACTTGATGAGCAACAAAAGGCTCTTCGTGGTAGAAAGTATTTTGGAACCTCGTAACCTCATTGAAGTCAATTTGATGAGCAAAAAAAATTTATTCAGAAATTGGTGCGAAACTTCTAAGAGACACTGTAGAACAAAAAATACAAATAAAAACAACCTTCAACTATCTTTGACTAGTAACTGATTTCCAGAACATAGTATGTACTATGTAAAAAGTGTCCGAAATTAAGTTTTCTTCGATTACCGTGGTGTGGTGTACTCCGTATTTCTTTTAGAAGGACGAACGGTAAATGAGGAATATTATTTTGGCATCATATATCGCTTGCGTGAGAATGTCCGAAGAGATGGGCCAGATTTTTGGAGGGACAACTCACAGATTTTGCATTACGACAATGTACCATCGTAAAATTCATCATCCGTCATACGAATGTCAGCAAACAACCCCGATATAGCCTCGTCTGACTTTTTCCTATTCCGAAGCTAAGACTACAACTTCAAAAAAAGTGCTTTGACTCGGCTGAAGTCACAAAAGCAGATTCGCTGAAAGCTATTCTTCAATCATCAGTTGTACTGCAAGCGACTTTTAAGGCAAAAATATAAATTTTAATAAATAAATAATTTTGTTTCGTTTTATTTAACAATTCTGAATACTTCATTTTATACTTTAACTGGTGAAAATTATTTCAGCCGAAATGATCTAAGACTTCGAGTTTTTTTCTATTGTTAAAAATTATGTCCTCACATTTGAATATACATACATATAAATCATTCAATGACAAGCTTATTTATACCCTACACTCAGGGTGCATATACTCACTTTGCCTTACACCTGTCCGTCTGTCTGTCTGTCTGTCCGTAAAAGTCACTATTACGAGAAACTATGCGAGATAATTGAATTAAATTCACATGCAGACTACACCTTCAAACAAGGCTGAAATCGGTTTACGGACACGCCTACCGCCCCTACAAATAGGATATTCCAAGCGATATATAGAGTGAATAAGTGAGATTTGATGTAGTGTAACCGCATTTCTCACAAAAAATTATAATAACTTGGAAAAGCTCTGGCCAAAAAGTTAGTGAATTTCAATAAAAGGTCGTGGCACCGCCCATGCAAGCAAAAACTTTAAATTACTATAATGAGAGGATTATTTAAGTTAATGAAACCAAAATTCACACAGATAAAGGAAATGGTTCGGTCTAACATCAGATAGTCGAATTTCAAAAAGAGGGCGTGGCACCTCCCATTCATGCATAAGCTTAAAAACGTTACATAGAAAGATATTTGAGTAAATTTTGCCAAATTCAATTTGGCTACGTTTAGTCAAACCAGCCAGTACGTAGTATGTTAGAAGAAACACCCTTTAAAGACTTACGCACGATTATACTCTGTGAAAAGTATTTAATTTTTGGCGAAGCCAAAGTTTACTCCCTTCCTAGTTGTCTTTTGGTTCAGACTTAACAGCGTTTTGATGACGTAAAGCTGTTGATGTCAATTTTTTGTATTTAAGTTTGTATACTTTTCTATTTTATGGAAAACTGACTATCCACAAAATAATGATATTTTTTATCTCTGAATTTAATAATTACAAATTCGCACAGCTGACACAGCGTTGCACATTGGCATGCTTTTTAGATAGGCCTAGAGATAAAATATGTAATTTTTATTTAATTTATCTTTCGCACAAATGGGGATCCATCCCCATAATCTGCCTTGCCTACGCTACGATACGGTATTGAATAAATTTTTACCAAGGTATAATTTTTTCACTGTGGTGTCTCATTTGGTTTGTTTTTGCTGTAAAGTTCTTAAAGCAATTCCGAAAATAGCTTATGTGCACAAAGCTTTTCGTTACAAAATTTTCCACTTCGGATATTGTTTTAAGAACGTTTCTTAAGTTGCTTAAATATTTTTCTACACTTAAAAATTATCTTCTCAAAGCATCCCAACTTCAAAGTTCAATTAATTATGATCATATCCGAAAACTATTCGTAAGCTTTTTAACAAATTATTAAATATGTTTTGTTATTTAAATGCGTTATTAATTTAATCACGTGTTAATAACTTTAACATTAGTGAAACAATAGACCTGGCGAACAAACCAAAACAAAAACACGTTTCTTAAACTTTGGCTTAACTTAAGGCTTCCGGCTTTAACGGCAAAGCAAAACAAAATGAGATAGCCCACAAAAGGTCAATGACAAAGTTTAATGAACTTACAAAGATTTAAACAACAGTTTAGTAAAAAGTGAGTTTAACGAAAAGAAAAGCAAACAAAACGAAATTAAATACAGAAGCCACATGAAAATAAAAGTTATGGCGTTAACAGAACGAACGATTTGTTTACTGTGGTAGTTACGACTCCAGTGGTGAAGTGACGCAACTTCAAAGAGATTAAACAAATTGTTGCCACGATTAAAGTTACATCATTTTAAATTTTATGTTGAACAATTTAATAAATCTAAATTTAATTAAAATTAACATTTATGAGCAAATTTTAGTGTTAACTAACAACTAAGAAGTTACTTTCAAGAATTCTGTCTACCAAGTGGCTATGTTGTGTCGGGGCTTATGTTATTTCAAGGTAAAAGGTGTTGTTGCTTGATTTCATTAGAAACTGCGTTGCGCTTTTTAACGCCAAGGTTGGTATCATAAATTTTGTAGCAACACGCGCCTGTGGGTTGTCGGCATCATTTTTTTTAAGTCTACGATGTTTTTTAGATATAGCTGGCATTTGGAGCATTGATTGATAGGTTTATCCGCTAAGATATTCAGTTCTATTTTGAAGATTTTTGCTTAAGCTTAGATCGTCAATTTTAGAAGTTTCCTGGTATGAATTCTTACCTTACCAAGAAAAGCTATGAAAATTAGATTTAGGTCTGCTAAGATACAACTCTTAAATTCTTGGCAATAATTAAGATCCTTTGAAATATGACGCTTATAATGAAAAATAAAATATTTGCGTTACTTTCAAAAAAACAAAAAAAAAAAAAATAAATTAAAATGGTACACGATGAACCTTTGCGTATATGAGACATTTCATAAGGAAGTGAACTCTAAGGGGACGTCCAAAAGTTACGTGAGTCAAAATAGGGGAGCAGGGGGTCCGGAAAAATCTCACCAAAACTCACCAAGGGGGAGAAGGGGTCAATAAAAATCTCACGTTAACTTTTTAATGCAGAGACTATACATTATTACAGCAGATTACATTTAAAAAATTCAAGGCAAGTCTCACGGAAGGGAGGGAGGGGGTCTGAATTTTCCAAAAAAAAAAACATCACGTAATTAATGGACTAAGCACAAAAAAAATGTCACAAAAAAAAAAATTTTTTTCCCAATTTTAAGGACTGTTTACTCATAGCCATTTTTTATCAAATTTACTCTTAGACGAAAAAAATGTATGACGTCATAGAAAAAAAAATTTAAAATAAAAAATATTTTTCTGAATATTTTGACCAATTTTAGAACTTTTTACTCATGCGATTTTAACTGAAAACTTATAGTTTAGAAGAAATAAGTGATAGAAAGTTAAGTTTTGACCAACAACGCAAAAACTAAAAACTTTGCGAAAATTTTTAAAATCAAAATGTATTCTAACTCTTTCAAACTATGCTTTCAAATCATTAATAAATATTTTTTTATTTTTTTTAACTTTTTTTAATATTTTACAAAAATTTTATGTGATCTCTTCCGTTGTGGATGCCATCTTGAGCCGCCATTTTGAAATTGGCAAAAACTCCCAACGTGATTTATAAGTTCAGAATTTGAGGAAGATTTTAGTGTATGGCTTGTTACAAATACACCACACAAATTATGGACACTCAGGTGGTCCGGATAACGTGAAACATGCCATGTATAAATATTCAGTCCATTATATGCTCATATGAAACCTTTTGTCAGCCGTGGAAATTTGTAATGAGTGAAAAAAATGTTATCTCCAACCTTTTTTTTGTAGTTCTTCCTTTAGATTTTTGAATGATTTTTTCCAAGAAAATTTTACTCGATATTTAAAAAGGAAAAATCGTCATAAAAACAGGAATATCTTCTATTTTTTTAGCAGCACTTCATTGCTTTCAAATACTGACTTGAAATATTCATCTCACTTACGGTTACCAGATGCCCTGCCTACGAAAGTAGTCCATCTGAAAAAATGCCAATTTTGTAATAAAAAACGAAAATTGTATAATTTTTTTTTGATTTCCATAAGAATAAGTGAAAAGTATGTATGACATTTCAACTAAAAGTAGTAGATTTCAGGTGAAAAGTGTTAAAGTATTTTTGCCTTACAAAAGTAGCACATTTACTACTAAAGTATGTCATCTGGTAACCCTAATCACACTGAAAAGCAAATTATATATTATTTCATATAATCCAAAGTCAAAAATGATTACACAATTTTTACCTGCAAAAGTTAAGATGTTATTCATGGAATTATCCGCATATGCATAAAAGACAAAGCAACAAAATTTCTAATCAATAAACAGTAGTCAACAACAACAAAAACAAACATTTAATGACCCTCAGGCAACATGATTGATTCCCGTAGATTAGTTGACTGACAGACAGCTTATTGAAATTCTTAATTAACTAATTCAAGTTGTTGAATTTCGAGGAACATTACAAAAACAACAACAACAAAAGCAATAAATAAATCATGCCAAAACTGTAAGCAAAATAACATGCACCATCAGAAAAGTTTTTTTAAATAAAAATTACTGCGAAAAAATTTAATGCAAACTGAGTAATAAGCCACAGAAATGACAACGCCCATTTTGCTGCGAAGCTTGGGCTGTTTGTTTAAAACATGGACAGTGGTTCAAGCACATATAGGCGTAAAATTTTTTATCCTTGACAGAGCAAAGGTATTTCGCTTTGAGGATGAAAACTTTTAAGGTGAAATTAATTTACTTACATACATACGTATGCTAGGGTGTATCACGCCCTAAGGTAAAAAAAGTGTCACCTCTTATTTTGAGAACTTATTTCCAAAATGTTTCAACTCCAGAAACATCACCCTGTCATAGGATTTGAACTTTTAAGCAGCATCACAAGAACTACTTATTCCCAAAATATCAGCTCCCAGAAAACCTTTCCCATTCAAAAAGTTCGGGACTCTTTGTGCTTGAAAGGATTCTATTTTTAACAAATAAAATATATTTCAAAAAAGTTAAATAGAAATAGATTTCTGTATCATTGCTTATTAGGGAGATTTTACGCCCACTTAACTAAGACCATCCCCCGCCCGCTGCGTAATATATTTTTATGTCAACAAATGTTTCACATTGTGGCGTTTGTAGTATTTTTCTGTCAACAAATGTTTAGCATCCTTAAGACTCTCAGTCGCGGTTCATTTTTTAATATAAACTTCATGTTAAGTAAGTATATGAATACGAAACTAATAGTCTTAAAACATTATTCCGCTCAGATAGAAATACCTAAAAAATCATAAAAAAAAAACATTAACCGGCAAATGACAGTAAATAAATCAATTTAAGCAGTTTAAATATACCGAATAAAAAAGGATCTATACCAAGTAATATATCATGTTTTATTATTTAAAGCACACGTTTTCAAATAACAATTTGTTTTATTGCTCATCCCAGACACTGTGGGTGACAATTTGACACAACAATAAAATATTCAAATCAAATTGTTATTCCGTTGAAATAAAATATGTAAAGACACTGACTGCTACTTATTTGCATTGAAGTTTTTGCCAATTTTAAAATAAAGTTGATATTTTTTGGATTCTTTGGTTTTATGGGCGACATGCGGTCATAAAAGTGTTAAGCATACGAAATTTACATTTTAATAAGGTTGGGTTGTATTTTTTAGCTTTACTCAATTTCAATGCGTATAATAATTTTGAAATACCTTAATACAATGAATTAACATTTTAATTAATTTTTATGCCTTTTTTTCTCATTTCAGTTCACATTTTCAAAAAAGGAAAACATGTAAAGTCAATTAAGGGAGCAACCCAATAGAAGACTAGTTTATTGCAGACCCTTTATATTCATTTGCCACTGAATATAAAAGCTGAACATAAACCAATTTATTTATTTAGTTGATTAGGAACACAGCAAGATGCGTTTTCTAATCTTAATATTAGCTTTAGGTAAGTAAAGGTTTTATTTCATTCAAAATTAAATGATTTTATTAGAACAGAAGCAAAAACAAAAACATCAACTACAACAACAGAAAAAACCCCACCATAACGAAAAACAAATTTTGCAATAAACCAAAAGTGATAAAAATAAAAGTACACTGATCAAACGAAACAAAAGCAACTGTCCTCAATGCGCGCATTGTTGTTTCCTTGTTCTCGCTAGCTTCGGTTATTTTGTTTTTTTTTTACATGCGTAACAGCATGTGTTTGTTGGTTTGACTGTTTTTCTTAAGATTTTTGTAAAGAGCTAAAATTGGCTCATTTTTCCTACTTTGCCCACCTATCGTTAAAATAATATTATGATTTCAAGATATATTCGTGTTCGTGGTCTTTGACCATAAGTAAAAAAAAAGGTTTCAGGTTGATGTTTTGCAGATAAATATTCCAAAAACTTTGAAAATGCAAAACTAATGGGTTATAGTAGTTTGCTTATGTACACCTTATTTCTTATATGTATATTCCACAAACTTATATATTTACACAAACTATTATTTTTCTTTTAACATATTCCAGCCATTCACAACATATCTGCACAACATGTATCTGCCGCATCAGCTGGCGTATCCTTCATTGATGGCAATGCGCTAGATCATATCTCTACTGATGCACCAGCCGCAGCGCGACCGCAATTGGCTGATAATAGACCGCGTATTCGACGTACAATGTACGCAATGTGCCCACCACATTTTCGACGCATTGGCACCGAATGCTATTCGCTGCTAGATGAGCCCTACAGCTGGCTGGAAGCACATTTCTATTGCAAGGATAAAAACAGTAAATTGGCGGAACCACAAAAATTCTCCGATCGCAAATTGAGAGAATTTTTGCAGCAACATGATGCAGAAGTGGGCCGTAAGTAATTGAAGCAATAAAGTGGGTCATCATTTTTAAACTTAAATTTCTTCTTTTTTTATTTTAGTAAACGATCCAATTTGGATTGGCGCAACTTACGATTGGCAGAGCGACGTCTGGCAGTGGAGTATAAGCGGGAAAAATTTGTCTTATGATGCTTTCAGTCAAATGGATCCACAGTAATGTTTGATTTTAAAGTTTTTGCTATTTTTAGTTGCTTATGGTCATATTTGGTATTTTCTGATAATAAGCAAAACTGCCCGTACCGCACTTGGTGATATCCAAAATTATTATCGACCTTTACCATTGATTACACAGTAAAATTCGTTTCCCAGGCGGTCCTCTGGCTTATGTGTTGCCCAGAATTGGGACGGGGTCGGACAAAGCGGCGACGATTACACGCTGTCAAAAATTATAACATACTTGATCATGTGAAATTGAACAGAATTGCGGCGTACGACTGGTAACCTGCCGACGGGTACCCGTCGATTTAGAATTAATTCTATTTTTACGTCGGATCAGTGTTGCATTTCTAATGTATTAAAATTTGTCACTCTCTTTTCCCATACGATTTTCTCAGCAAAATTTATTGTTTATAAATTTTGTTTTTGTCACTCTTTTTTCCCATGCGATTCTCTCACAAGAAATCAGTCGTCCGCCGCAATTGTGTTCATTGAAACGATTTTCCGACTGGTTTTTTTTTTTTTTGACAGCGATTAATCGTCACCGCTTTTCCTCGTTCTAGTTTGGGGAGTACAGGCCGCATCTGGTGATACTATTTAGGGACTAACACTCGATGTAAAAATGTTCCATTTCGCTCGAAAGAGCTAATAAAATCAATGTGCATACGATGGAAAGAAAATAAGCCTTTCTACACATTACAAAATCTTTTGATCCCGACTTCCAGCACTTTAAAATCGGTTAGACTAAACTACTCATGAAGTACAGCCAAAATGTTCTAGGCCAGTTAGCAATACATGGTTTTCAAATGGTGAACAAAAAAGATAGAGCATATTTGGTTTTAAAAATGTTAGGAAAAACGGCCACATTCGGCATTTTTTCTTTAAAATATGACTTCCCTTGAGACATCATTGCCTATATTTGAGCAAAGTGTTTTTTTTTTTAATCTCCAATGATTGGACTTTAAAATTTTACTGATCTGATCTGAATTTTACTGAAAAACGTCCGTGTTCCTTTCATTTTGTTCGAAATTTTTCTCTCTCCATTTTGACAAAATGGATTTGATTTTTTAGAAAATGATTTTATATGAGAAAATCTCAAATTTCACCACTGACAAGAAAAGGTTCCTCTACATAGATCATATCTAACGTTTAAGTGAGAATATTGCGGGCGTTAACAAATATACGAACTTTAGGTTTAATTATGTAGAAGCTTCTTTCTATTAGGTAGTGTATCACATGAGATGGAATTTATCAAACACTATATATATAATTTTAAATATTTCTTTGAACCTTCTAATCAATGGCTTTATAAAGATCAGATAAAATATTTACATTAGACATTACTTATGAGCACTTTTTTGCAGGAGCAGAGCAACGTTGGAAAATCATTGTGCTGTGTATGACCCAAACTTAAAATACAGGTAATGTTAAGTTCTATTTACGCTTCCTTACATTAAAATCGAGCTTCGAGATTTTTTTAAACGCTTATGAAATACAAATACACAAAGAAAATTGGGCTTTAGCTAAAGGTTTCTACAAATAATTATTCATCAACTCGCTAACATTTATTAAATATATTTTTAATATAACAATTACACATGACACACATACTATATTTAACGGCATATTAATATTAAACATTTTTATTGCAACACATTCCAAGCACACAAGCTCATTTGAATTACTTGTCAATCAATGCCAAAGAATTGCGAAAAAGAAGCCATCAAATGTCAAATCAAAGTGACAACTAAAAGCAACGTGTTAATGAAATCAATCAATAATCAAAGCGCCAGTTTGGAATTTCAAGAGAGCATTGGTATCACTAAATAACGAATGTAAATAAGTTTCACTATCACCCACAAACACGCATAGACATATGTATGTACAAACGCATACCTATACCAACATACATACACTTAAAATTAAAATGCATTCAAAACTGCCATCATAAATGAGGTGCGCAATAAATCAACCGCATGCATAACAAATGAATTGGGAGAAAATTAATTGCATTTCGCAAAGCAAATGAACAATGCGCATGCGCCAATGTCTAATTAACTAGACAGTAAGAATGCGCATGCTGGAAAAAAACTCATTACTTATTGACATACATTTTGCAATTTTTTTTAAAAATCTAATAATTTTCTTTATTACTTTTTATCTTTCTGCTCAACCCCACTCACCAACATGCCCAACGAAGATGGTCAGCACGTTCATGTCCGGATAAACATCGATTTATTTGCCAGCATAAGATGCCAAAAGTAAGCGAAAGAAATCGTTTTAAGGTATACGATCGTTGGAATCAAACATACCCCAATGAACTGGCTAACGAAGTTATATTGGAAGTCATAGATCGCGGTACGAGGAGGTAAGCAAACTGATTTTTTTTTTCTTCTGTTCTACTCTCTCATTTTGAGCGCTGAATCCGAAAATTCCAGTGCCGAAAATTACGTTTATGGGCATGACCAGTAAACCTTTAGCGAATAGAATTCAAGAATGGAACATAAAAGTGGTTGCAATCAAAAATCATTTTATAGAAATGTTCAATGGAGATGCAAAAATTCCTTTCATACCAGAAGAGGGTAGGACTCAATCCGTTAGAAATCAAATTGCCCAATAATTTCAATTGCGTGGAATATGGGGAACTTAAATATAATATCGCAAGTATAGAAATTTTTAAGCAAACTCTTCTTTCTAGACTTGAATTGGTAATGCAATGACGTTTAAAATTGCAACAAATCATTTGGTCAATTATTATCTCTCACAGCTAAAAAATGTTTTTAGATAAAACTTCATTGACTTTATTACGTATTGAACGAAAGCTTAGTTTATGAATTAAATGTACATTAAAAATATTAGATCTTAAACTTTATTGTTTTAACTAACGAAACAATTGAAATTACAATTCAGCATGATCTCCGACAACAGTATTTGTTGCTGGTGCTGTTTCATTTGACGCAGCCTTCTTAGCTTCGTCGGTTTCCAAAAATTGGTCCCAATTGTTAAGCCGACTTTTGACAGCATTTTCTGTTTCAGCAACTCTGCGATATTAGAAAAAAAAAATAATTAAAAACTTGTTTAGGGAGATCGAGTAACACTCGTTACTTACTTGTATTTGGTTTTGCCATCCCAATGCTCTGCGGTTAGTTGACGTTGTCCAAAGAAACGACCATGCATCATTTGTATCACTAAATCAGCCTCTTCTGGACTTGACATATTGATTTGTGCAACACCCTCTGGATGTAACTAAATGAAAGCAAAATTGAATTTGCAATTTAAGATTAAGAGGATCAGTGAACCTATCGGTTGTCACTTTACTTACATCATAAATAACCACTTTGCGTAAGTTGCCACATTTTGTACATTCCTCTCGCAAATCATTTTGATAATCCAATATTAGTTGCACCTCTTTTTCAAAAATATCCGGAGTAAATAGGTTTTTTATAATGACCGTTTTTTCGTTTTTCGAACGCTCACCACGCAACTTTTCGGGACGCCAATCAAAGAGTCTAAAAAATGAGAGAAAATTTCAAAAATTTCAAAATTTAAAAGAGCGTGCAGACAAATAAGAGCGTTAGTTCATTACTTCTCTTTCATCTTTTGCATTTTCTCTTTATCTTTCTTTTTGCGCTTGGGTTTCAGCGCTGGATTGTATTCACCACGCATTTGAAATTTAGCACGTTGGACGCGTATTTTGTGGCCACGTATATCAGACTCATCCAATATTTTGAGCGCCAAGTCCACAGATTCAACCTAAAAAAAAAAAAAAATGGTTAGATAGAAATTCATTAAAATACTGAAAATTTGGAAAATAGTTATTTTAAATTCATATGCTATAACTCTGTAACAGAAATATATATTCCTTTTGTCTGCTGGCATTTTTAGTTTATATAAAGTTTTCAATTTTAAATAAAACTTCCCACTAACTTTACACATCTTTTGCTATCTTTTCAGAGCAAATCGTCGCGTCAAAGCTGAAAACAGCAATGAAGAAATTATCATCCCACCTCGTCCTCGACCCGGTGGTCAGCGTCGCCGACGTCCACGACCAAGTCCACGACCCAGTCCACGCCCAAATCCTGCTGTCACCTCAGCCAATTTGCCAAGCCCGAACGACATTAACTATCAGCAACAGCCGAACTTACATCCGAACGAGATCAACTATCACGAAACAACAACACGTCCGAGACAAAGGCGACCACGTCCTCAAATATGGACTTCTTCCCCCGCCATGACACCGCCAAATTCAGACAATGAAATATTGCCACCTTTCAGTACGCCACAACCTACTGCAGCAGAAGCACGAAGACGCACACAACAAGATCGCAAATTACAGCGACAACGACAAAAGGAACGCAATCGTAAGCAAAAGAAACGTGAGCGACAAGAACGCATGCGCCAAGATAAACGTCTTAGAGAGCAAGAAGGATTGCAACGTAGGCAGCAAGCAGAACAAGTAGCTGAACAACAACGGAAACAACACGAGCATGAATTAGGTGAAATTCGACAACGCGAGGAGAGCGAAGCTGAGCAGGAACATCGACAGCAACTAAAGCGGCAAGAAGAGGAGGCACGTCAGGAAATTTACCGAGCTGAGCAAGAGCATGCGTTTGCGCAACGGCAACGCGAACTCGATGAGCTGAAACGACAACGCGAAGAAGAAGAACTAAAACGCTTACAGGACGAAAATGAAGAGCGAGTGCATCAGGAACATTTACAAAAGCAACACGAACGTGAACAACGTGACCGAGAAGAACGTGAACAATTGGCACGTAAAGCACAGGAGGAACGAGAATTTGAAGAAAGGAAAAACGAGGCGGAACGCTTGGCAGAGGAAAAGCGGCTCCGCGAAGAGTATGAGGAGCGTTTAAGGCAGGCGCAGACTGAACGTGACCGTGAACTGCAGGAGGAACAAGAACGTAAACGATTGCAGGATGAAGCTAACCGAAAGCGACAGATAGAAGAGGAAAAACAACGACAGGAGCAAATAAAACGTGAACAGGAGGAAGAAGAAAAACGTCTAGAGCTGCAACGATTGGAGGAGACGAAAAAATTGGAGCAACAAGAGCTAAGTCGTTTGCGTGAAGAGAAGCGCAAACGTGACGAGTTGGAACGTAAACGTGAAGAAGAGATACGTAGACGTGAGCAGGAATTGCAACAACAAGAGGAAGAAGAAAAACGCATACAACAGGAATTGAAGGAGGCCGAAGAGGAACGTCAACGTGAGCACGATGACGAAATTAAACGCGAGGAAGAGACCGTTAAACGGCGTGAGCTTGAAAAGAAACGCGCAGCCGAAGAACTGCAACGTACAAGGATGGAACGACTTGAAGGTCCTAAGGCACAAGAAGATGAACGCGTACGACAAGCACTACAAGAGAAGAAACGACATTATGCAGAACGCATTGCGAAACTATCGCCGGAAGATCAAAAGAAATTCTTTGAATCGCGTAAGCGAAGGAAGCAACTGAAAGAGAAGAAGCGACAGGAAAAGCAAAACAATGAAGCTTTCATTCCAGATGACAGTGAGCAGTAAAGAATACAAAATAAAATATTAACACTAAACAATAATAAAAATAGAAAAGAAAAGTAGAAGACTAAGTTAAAATGTGAAATCACAAGAGAAAACATAAATTAAATTTTTCCTATTAATTTGCGTATATCACCAGTGAATTCCTTCTCGCACGAAAAAAATTCAATTTTCTTATAAAAGAATTTAGGATCTTTATTTTTTTATCAAACTGATGCACACTATTTTTGCACTTTTAAAAAAACAAAGGGCTAATTTTACCTAAGATGACGCATAGGTCATAGAAAAGAGTTTAAATTTTAATAATTAAAATTCTTTTTTGGCTGTTTAAGTAAAGTGGGCCTGTTAGTTTTAAGGGCTTTTCTTTTTAATTATTTATAATATACTATAGTTATATAGAATTGCTAATTGTTTAGTTTGTTTCTATCCTATAATTTCAAATTACCTGTGTAGCTTTTTGGACTAGCAATGTTTTAAGACTTCAAGATGGACACATTTTGTATTAAGCTTCTACACTTGCGGCATTGGTATAACCTGCTTGATAATCTCGTGGCTTTATTAATTAGTAGTAAAGGCTCTCAGTCGATGTTTAAATGAGGCTAACTTTTAAGAGCTTCAAGTTTTCTATCACATCTTTAATTGTACTTATGTGACGCTCTCTCTGTGACACAGATTCGTATAGTTTGAAAGGTTTAAAAGCGCATGGTATCACTCAAAAAATTCCAAATAATCAACTATAATTGTAGAGTAGTTTTGCTATGACCAAGTAACATCTCTGAAAAACATTCGTTTATATTGAGAGCTCTGGTTGCCTGCTTTGGAGCATACTATTAGAATTTGTATTTCCTGGGCAATTTCAAGTAGATCTCCAGCAGGATTTGAACAATTTTTCTGCGTTTTTTTTTTTTTTTTTTTTGCTAAGTGCAACCTTGAGCGTGGCGCGACGAGGTCTTTTTATCAGGATTGGAACACAGGTTACGAATACAAATACTATCGCTGTTCGATCAACACTTTTTTTGGCTTTCATGGGCAATACATCAGCAGGTGACACGACAGCTTCTTTTTTGTCTAATGCCATTTTCAACGTCATTTTCAAATTCCACCTCTTCCAATTCCATTTGCCGCATTTCATCAGATACAAAATACAAATACAAAATTGAAACGTTATTTGGACTTTTTTCTACAATTACTTAAAAACTGAGATCGAATAGCGAGGGAACGATGAAAATTTGATGAGCAATACACGCAAATTTAGTCACGCTAAATAGCTTACTAATCATCAAAATGTAAGGCAACAGCATGAGCCATCAAAGTGTAAAAGTCGTATTCTGTCAAAGATCGGGTTGTTTAAACTATAAGAGCATTTTTCTCGAAAACGTGTTTTCGCACACAAGGTATGTTTTATCAGAGAGGGTCACATATTTGCTTAGCAACAAAAAAACTTTCAGCCGATATTAAAATGTCCACCAGTAATTTGTAATTAAAGCTCAAGAAATTAATTTTATTAAAAAAAATGCTTTTTAATATGATCGATTTTCAATTTCAAATATTAAGCTCGTCCGCACATATCTGATAAGTTTGCTTTCTTCGTTCAAAAAACTAAAATCAGCCTTTGTATTTATAGTTTTTTACTATTTCATCGTTTGATTGAAAATTGTTAAATGTGTTTAATAATTTTTCTTACAAACTTATACGAACTAACCAGGGGGCAAGAGTATTACTTTACTTGTGTTAATAGAAAACATTTTTCTTAAAAATAGTTACTGCAAGAAAATTGTAAAAATTAAAAAAATACAAAAGGATTAATGCGAAAAATCGAATAATATAACAGAGTTTAGTAAAAGCAAAGTTTGAATAAAAAATATTACAACTTCGCAAAACTTTCATTCTTCTAATTACTTTTACTGTAAAAAAAAAAAGTGCCAACAACTATGTAATAAACAATATTTAAAATTGCTAACCACTCAAGCAGATGTTACAAGTATAAGCAATGTTGCATAGTTTTAGGCACTTATTATAAATTATAACAAAAGTAATAAATAATAATAATGAAATAAAATTGCACCGCATCAATTTACTACTTGTAAGTATTATTTACAGCAACATAAATTACAACGCACATACATTTTTTCTATAACAAAATAAAAAAAAATAAAAGTTTAAAAATTATCAAAACAAAACATATTACGTAAATACAACTTGTAAATAAAGTAAAAATAATAATAATATATACACATAAACATATTTTTTTAAAACAATGCACACAAAAGTTTCCTTAATAACCAAAATGCTTGATGATAGTAATCTTTAAAAACAAACTTACAAACGTATAATTAATGCACTTGCAATAAAAAAAATTAGCCATTAATAATTTTTATTTATATATATACAATTTAAATAAAACTTTATATTAAAAAAATATCATACAGATATAAGTAAAAACAAAAAAGGAAATTTAAATGTATATTTTTTATAATAGCGGTGTTCACTCTTTAGTGTAAGTAGAGTGCTTCAGCACAATCTACACTGAAGTTACACTCAATTCTGCTTTCAAATTACAATTTTACACTAGCTAAGAAGTCTTTTGACAATACAGTGTAGGGTGTTTTTTTATTTGTTTTTAATAATAACAATTTTCATGTTGGTATTTTTATTTTTGAACATAAAAAAAGAAGCGGAACACTTAAATCATTTTTTTTTAAAATGGGCATCATTCGAAAGATAATTTTAATAGCTATCAAATGTTTGCTTTTTACTGAGTTTCGACATAGATTTACTGCTACTAATGACACAGAGTAAAATTTGAAAATAAAAAAGGACGTACAATTGTACAACTTTTTACACCTACACTGAAAGTACACTTGTACACAAAAAAGTGACCACCGCAAATGTTTGCTGTTTTTTTTTTTTAAGAATGCGATTTTTTTATAATATTTGTATGTATGTATGTCTTTTCTAAACACTTTTACAAATCTCTACTCTATTCGTATACGATGTAATTTTGCTTTCATCTTCTACTCATATTACTCGTATTTTATTAAAAAAAAAAAAAAAAAGTCAAATGCAATCATTTTTAAAATGATTTAAAATCAAAATAAGTAAAACTATTTTGGCAACAACTAAAAGCAATAATTAACTAGGATTTATTTAAGATTTAAATGTTATATTAAAGAGAAACAAAAAATGTTTTAATTACCTCAATTGTAAGTTCTCATTAACAAAGATATGTAAAATTTATGAATTTAAGCAAACAACACTGTTTTTTTTTTCGTAATATTAATGCAATTAAAATAAAAGCGAACGAAATCATATAAAATAATGTGAAATTATGTAATATTTAATGAAAACAAAAAATTAATTAATATTAAGAATAAAAAAGAAAAAAGAAACTAAAACGAATCCTTTTTTTATTTCATACGGAAAAGTTATAGTTTTCGAAATTTTCAAATTATTTACAGCAAAAGTTCCCTTAAAATTTTAAATCTAAAGTACGTAATAAAAATCTTCACCACGTCTTGTTTGGTTTTTGAAAAACGGTAAGTTAACCAAAGCAAATCAATAAGGTTGATATTAGTTCGCCAAAAATATCTTACATCTCGTATCAGAAAGAGTTTAAAATTTCTATCAAAAGGATGTTTTTCTACCACACTACGTGCTAGCCGGTAAGCGTGTTAGTGAAACGAATTCGATTTCAATCCCTAGAACCTTGTTTCAAGGTTCAACCTGTTTACCGAAATTCATACTTTCGTGCTCTTAATAAATTTTCTATGACACTACACAAAATTTGGAATTTATTGCGAATATCGGTTTTCAGTTGCAATGGTCGCTGGTTTATTGACTTATAATTATTTGTTCTTTTAAAAAGGCTCTAAGAAAACTGTTAGATGCGCTTACATCTGGCGATCGTGGCAACCAATTGAAGTGCAAAATAAAGAGGTCGTTGAAAATATTCCGCAGCAGAGTCAATGTGACTCCATCCTTATGAAATCACAGTTGAGTATGGTTTTGCACAGCTAGTCTCAAACAATTTTCCAACATCACCTGGTATTGAGCACCAATGACGGTATCTGCGGAACGGGCTTAAATGGGCCTTTTGGATGATGTTCCGCATCAAACAGCACACTTTATTGGGTGTAAATGTCTCTGATGAGCTCTATTCTTGAATTTTTCGTAGCCCATATTCTGCAGTTTTGCTTATAAACGAAGCCATTTAATTGAAAATGGACTAGTTGTCAAAACAAATGATCGTCGCTTTTCAAAACAAAATTCATTGATTTCTTATCTGTTTCTGGTTCTCCGTCAAGAGCTATTTTCGGATTTCATTGATAAAACATACGCAACTTTGTCGAACACTGAACTTCGTTTCTTGTCGTTTACTTTTTTTTTTTTGAAAAAAATTAGTTCACTTTATGCGGTGACAAATAATGTAGGGATAAAATAAACTTTGGTCAGCAACAAAATACACTTGAATGAGCACATAAGAGCATTGAAATTTCATGTTGATTACACTGTCTGGAGTTGTGCCAGTAGTTCAATTAATTACTAAGATAATACAACCCATCATCTTCTATAACAAAACTTACCTTAATATAATCACACAGCCCATCGCCTTTAATTTGACCATCAGCTTCTGCATATAATTTTAATTTATATTTTTGAGTCTGAGGATCACGCATTATCATGCCACACTTTGACATCACCTCAGCAAATTCATCTAATGTAATATCATCCGGTAAATTGGAAACATACACTTTTGTATTTTGTTCAGAATTTAATTCAAACCATGCTGCAGACGAGAAAAAATGAAAACAAAAGAAAAAATATAATAACTTTTCACAAGAAAACATAATAAATTAAATTATCTTACTTGGTGGTTCCTGGGTAGCCTTACGTTTACTACCGACTGCAGTACCCGCTGCTTCTGCAGTAGCAGCACGTGCCTCTTCGGCCATTTGTTGCAATTCAGCTGCCTTACGTTTTACTTCTACCTCATCTTTCAATTTACGTTCCAGCTTACTGGCTGTTGTATTGTCTATAAAACCATAGTTCATTTGATAACGTGCCATAAAGTCATCATCGATTTTCGGAAACCAAGCACTTTTATCCGTATCCCAAAAGAAAATGGTACCATCCTTATCAGTATAAATACGTTGACCATCTTCATCAATGCCATAGGTCACGTCGTTGTTTGCATTTGCCGTTGCCGTTGTCGATGCCAATGCCGATCCCGTAGTCTTTTGCGTTGGTACTTTAGGTATCCAAGCATTTTGTGTAGCATCCCATTTATAATGCTCAGTTTCAGTTTCAGTTTCAGTTTGTGTGCGTGTCGTTGTTGTGGTATCTTGTGATTTTTGTACTTTTGGAATCCATTCATTTCTTTCACTACACCATTTGTAATGTTCATTTTCATAAGGATTATCATTAGTACTGCCTGAGGAGGTTGTGGTGGTGGAGGTGGTGTCAGCATTATCGCTTGACTGAATGCCTATCCAGTTATTTTTATCCGTGCACCATTTGTATTTGTATTTTGTTTTAGGATCTGTATAGATGGCGTTACCATCGTCTGTGTACGTGATATGCTCTATATATTCATCACTTGAATCTGACGGCGACGTATTTTTTGCAGTAGTTATAGAAATAGTTGACACTCCTTCTGAATTTGTTGGTGTTGTTGTAGTTGCTGTTGTTGCTGCCGCTGTTGTAGTTGTTATTGTTGCTGCTGCTGTTGTAGCTGTTGTTGTTGCTGCTGTTGTTGTTGTTATTGTTGCTGTCTCTGCAGTCTCATCGTTGCTTTTATTTTCAACAATGCACGCATTTTCAACATTTTTTTTATCTTTTTCACATTGTGAAATCTCAACGGTGGTATTTGTTACTTCATTCTTAGTTACAGCAACGATGGAATCAGTTTCGTTTGTTGTTTCTATTACGGTTGACTCCACCTCTTCTTGTTTACCAGTAGTGCTTTGATTATCTTTGATGTTAGCCTCAATTTCTATAACATGTTCTGAAATTGATTTTGTGAGCGTTTCATTTTTCAATTCACTTGGATTTTCTTTCTTCGTTTCTTCTTTTGATGACGCAATTGCCTCAGTGTTGCTTGCATTATCCAAATGCTGATAGTCAACGCTGTCTTGGGGCACGGTTTCACTCATATTGGTTTTTCTGCAATTCAAGAGAAAAAAAAGGTTGAATCATGAAATTATACATTATAATTTTTTTGAAAGGAAACTTATGTATTATATTAAAAGATATATAACATTAACTCGGCGTACCCAGGTAAGAGCCGTATTAACCGTATTTAATTCCGCACACACACACACACACAAGTTCAAATCCACCCACTTTTTCCTAATTTCAGATTGGGTGATCAAATGTTGCGTAACACCAACTCTTATAATTTTTACTCAAATAACTTTTTTAATGTAGCATTTTAAGTTTTAAGTCTTTATTACTTTTTGTCCAATGCTTGCTAGAAATATTCCTGGAGTTTGTGCTAAGTTTGGTTGCATTCCCATACATAACTCTCTCTCCTAGTATTTGTTATAAATTTAGTTTCATTATCTTAAATAACTTTTTTAACAAATTTTTTTAAATGTTTTTTTATTATGTGCGGTAGGCGTAGCCGCGAACCGATATCGCCCATTTTCTTTTGCACTACTATCTATATCGTAATCGTTAATTTCACGGAAAGGCATGTAGACAAACAATAAGACAGATGGATGTGCATGACTATATCCACATACCCATTTTCTATGCGTTATAAATGGAATATACCACCTGTGACTTTGCCCGCACACTTCCCGTTGTCAACCACGCCTACATTTTACGCAGTCCTTAATGCAGTCAATTTGATCTATGTACTAAATTTCACAGACTGGTATATACTTAGTAAGTATAAAGGATTGCAATTTAAGTGTTTTTTCAGTATGAGAGCAGACACACCCCATTGTCCAGTCCTGTTTCACAACTGTAACTGCCATAAAAGCCAAGATATAGCGTAAATTGTTTTTGCTGTATGGAATCTAGTTCAGTTTCCGGACAAGCGCCCAAGCTTTCGTATTTTGAACTGTCAATATTCGAAAGAATAAGGAAATTTTTCTTAATTTTTTTAATGAAAAACTTAAGATTTGAAACGCTGATAGCACCTCTTTATTTTGTTTCTTAAGAAATATTCTTCGAAAGTTATAATTTTTGAAATTTTAAGCATTCCAGATTAATATGAGCCCTAATGTACATTGATTTTGAATATTTTAATTTAGTCTGTTGCATTGTTGCAAAACTTATTTGAGAATAGCTCTAATTATGTCATCAAAAATCTAAAAATACCATTTACCATTTTTCATAAATTAACTGAAAATACGGAGTACGAGTAAATTGCTCAAACGTGCTAAGCATTTGCGGACTTTGATATAACACCAGATGATGATGATGAAGAAGAAAACAAACAATCGCACAAAAACTTAAAGGAAATCAACCATTTCCAACCAACACTACGTAAAAATGTAATTATTTATTTCAGCGAAAGGTAAACATGGCAAGAAACACACTCACATACACTCACGAGTATTCTTCTTTTTCGTAAATAAAAAGAGCCAACACTAAATGGCCAAAAGGTGGTAAAGTTCCCAAGTTAAGAAAAGTAAGAACAACAGCAGCGGCGATGTTGAAACTATTTTTTCTGTTGTTTGCGTTAAGGTTTTGTAACTTGGTCAGAATAAAAGAAAAAAATTGTAATAATTAAACTTATACGGCGAGTATATGAGCATTTAAAAATGTCAGAGGTGAAGGTCATATGGGACAAAAGCCGAAAAGACAATAAATCAGTCAGGATAAGGCAAAAACAATTCTCTTTTTGGAAATAAAATAAAAGTAAATTGGTATTGATTTATAACGCTATGAAAAGACAAAAAGTGTAGCATACTTTTGAAAATAATTTTTCGCTGAACGTATTATTCGTACATCGTTAAAAATATATAAATATAACTCAAATACACATAAATTTAACGCTCAATAGAGTCATCAATACCATGAACAATAATTGAAATTGGCTGCATTATTTAAAGCCACAGTTCAATGACCAAATGTACGTCAACAATATTTGCCAATAGTTCAATTACCTCGTTACTACAAGCGAACTCAATTAAGTCCAAAATACATTGAAACCCAATATTTAAAATTGTCTAAAATGGGAAGTCAGTTTGACTGGACATGCGGATGACAATTTGTTGATTTTATAAATAGTTTGACTTAGTAATTGAGTCAGTTTGACTACTGACTGCATATAAGTACTAGACAACAATTAGGCTATAGTTTCAAAAACAGCCTACTTTTATTATCAACATATAAAAACAATATAACTGCAAAGTCTACAGAGTAGTAAATCGTGAGCGGTGGAAAATCCTGTGTGTAAGAAGTAAATAATGGGATAAAGCAACGAAACAGTTGTGCACTGAAAACAAAAATTGATTTAATACAGCAAATGTATTTTTGATATTAAACAATCAAGTATTTATTTGATTCAAATGTACTTCTAATAAAAAATAGTTTAAATTTTTGGTTGAAACATTATATGTTTGACTCAAATAAATATTTAATTGATCGATAACAAATATAATTTTCTTTATTCGATTAAATCATTTTCACACTATATATACAGCCGTGGACCACTAATTAGAAACAGTTTGTCCTCTTGGTTTTTACTACCTTTAAAAAAAATTGTTTTCATGCAACGGTTGTTGCATTTGTTGTTTTTGTTGTTATTATACATGTGCCCTTTTGCGGTTTATGTGTTTTTGTTGGTTTTATTGAAGAAGTGACCTTTGGCTGATGTGAAAATTAAGAGAAGTGCATAATTTGGCTGGCCACCTAATTAGAAACAATAAGTTGTGTTCAAGTCAGTAGCAAATTTTTGGACCTTGAATTAATTTTTCTGGTAAATTATTAATCAGACAAAAACCTCAGTTGTGGAGAAGCTAATTTACTATGTTTCAGATACTCTTCAAATTGAAAAACCTCGAAGTTCTGACCCAGCAACCCGGACACCTCAAAATGTCATACCGTCAAAATGTCACCCATTTTGGTTGCTCATTTAGGAACTGTTATGGTGCTATTAAACACTTCAACACTTTTAAAACGACAGAAAACGTGCTAAAAAAACGGACCGGTAAAACAACGGAAACAACGGATGCAAAAGTTTCTCAATTGGCTAAATTAGACCCCAAAATAACCCCTAGGAAGATTTAACGCCAAATTTTGAATCAAACTGATGCTATAATATCCACACGTACTGTACGAAGACGTTTGGTGGAGTCTGGGCTTCACGAAAGAGCTTCACGCAAGAAGTCTCTAGTGACGAAAAAATAGAAAAAAAGAAGGATTGAGTTTGCAAGGTCTCACATGAATTGGACTACTTATCAGTGGAAGCATATAGTTTAGAGTGATGAAACAAAAGTTAGCCGCATAGGCCCAGATGGTTATCAGTACATACATCTCAAATATACGGCCTTGCATCCAAAATTTATCCAACCGGCGGTCAAACATGGAGGCGGATCAGTCAAACCTCAATCCTTCTTTTTTTCTATTTTTTCGTCACTAGAGACTTCTTGCGTGAAGATCTGAAAAGTTGCATCCTTTACAGTATGGATCTATTGATTCTCTGCCGTTATGGCAGTAAGTTTTGTTTTGACAGCATTCGAAAGTTAATACTGCCAAGGTAATTGTCATAAGATCTAAAGGGTGAAGGTAAGAGATATTGTTGGGATATTAAACATCTCAGACGAACGTATACGGAAGACCCTATACGAAGATTTCGCATACGAAAATTTTCAACACGATAGATGCCATGATAGATGCCACAGTTGTTTACTGTGGAACAAAAATGGAATCGAGTGTCTTCACAACATTTCAGTAACGAAAGAAGAGTACAAGAAGTAGGTTTCATCTGGCGGACATACGGGACTCGTAAGGTATCGTTCTTATCGACTATTTGGAAAAGACTAATCCGGTATTCGAAGCCTCTGACCTATTTCTTGTTATAAAGATAGAATCCTTACCAACATTACAGTTCCTGTATACAAGTACAACTGAAATAACCAGAATCGTGTTCGGAAGCAAAGTTATCAGAGTAAATTTTTACTCTTGGAGTTATGCGAAAAGAAATATATTTGTGAACATTTAATAGCGTGAAGTTAAAATTTGTGTACAGTTTTTTTAAAACTTGTGAACTATTTTAATTAATAAACAAAGTTATTTTGAGTACATTGAAATGTGTGTTTTTGATTGCAACACAATCCATTGATCGAATCTGTAGTCAACAAAGACCATTTTATTTTAAAACTACAATTAAAAAAGTGAACTTGTGTCGTTTAAATCTATGCATCTCGATTATGTACTCTCACATTGTAATGAAAGTAAATTTGTACAAGAGTTTACCTCAAGTGGCTTTAATTTTTCTGTTTAATCAATCTCTCAATAAGATTACAAACGAATAAATGCGCTTATAATACTTAATGCTGTTTCTGATGCTAATTAAAAGATTATTTAATGTACAGGAGTTTTTAATTTAAGAAAAAAAAATCTTTTCAAATAAATTCCAACAAAAACTTTAAGAAAATTAAACAAAGAACTTTAAAAGGTAAAGGGTTATATCACGGCTGAAGAAAAAAAGAGTTTATGAGGTCAATATGGTTAGTCAAAGTGCAACGGCCAGTGTGCAGGAAGCCAGGCAGCAATTATGCAGATCCAAGTAGTGAAGAGCCCTCGAATAGTTCACTGTGATAACCACTTACAGTAGGGCAGTAGTGCAAAGTGCCTCTATTCCCCCCCATTTGCTTGTCGTTTGAAGCCGTCTGTAAAGCATTTTGGTTTTTGCAGCTAAAGTTAGTGGCTTTCAAAGCGAATTGCAGCTTTGAAGCTCTCTTATTCCGATTGCTTGTTTACGTTGTGGTCATGTTTTGCATTGAATAAGTAGAACGTTGTCCTAGTGTAACCGTGTCGTGGTGAGTTTTCATAAAATAAATAAAACTCTATACAAACGACTTTCAAACAAATCGAATAGAGGAAAGACAACACGGTACAAACTATGACATGAAGTTGTAATCATTGAACAAATTTAGCCTTAGGTAGGGTTGTCTGTCAAAGGCTAGGCTACACTTTATGAATTTGATCAATTTGGTTGCATGTTCAATTGTTTGCGTTTTACAACAACCAGACACGTTATGAATTTATTGACTTAATCGACAAGTGCACAACAAGTGTACTCGTATTAAGTAGTTTGAATTTTAAAAGAACAACTATAGCCGAACCATAAATCAGTTAAAAGTAATAAAGTTGTTTGGAATTCATTTATTTTAGGACTCTCTGGATAGATCTGCATATATATAAAATTAATTTTTCGTTAGTGTAACTCTTATTGATTGATTTTTAATTTTTTTTGAATTTGAGTCATTTTCTTTTATAACTTTTATATAATAATTGTCAATCGTGAAATGTAGCATATTCAGGAATGTTAGTTGGGTTGGGCTTATTCGTCCTTTTTCCATCGTCAAAATATTTTTACCTGTTGTAATATTAATTTGCTACCTTTATATCATATTGGATAAGAAGGCAGCAATAAGTGAAGGGTGTTTTTAAAACATGATATCGGATGATTTAAGTTCTCTTTCTTTGGTGATTTCGATACATTGATTTTGATTTTTTTCATTAAGATTCGGTTTTTGAGATATTTAAAATGAATAATTATAATTAAGTATCAATTCGCTTTGCCAATATTTCTCAACAGTTTTTATTCAATTATCATGAAACTCAAAAGCTGCAACTATTCGCTTTAAGACACAAAAAATTTCAGAGAGATTTCATTAAAATTGTTTTAATTTACGTGAAAGTGATCAAAAAATATCAGGTACAGAAACCACGTTTGGCGTTATAAGATTACAGGACGAAATTTTCAGGAACGATTGCTAAAATACGTAAAAATTAGCTAACGATGGTTCCTGTGATAGACTTGTCCATATTCAAGACAAGCAAAGCTCACCAAAAACAGTTTTTCCCACCATCTTTTTGCCAATTAACCGGACAGAAATTCCGTTTGGGCTAAAATGGTTTTTAGGTGTGCAGATTTCGGATTTTGAAGCTGTTTTTCACAGCTTTTTAAATGCAAATTTTAACGAAATCTGTTAACTGTTTTGACAGCCATTCGAAAAATAAATTCTATATCGTTTCAAATAAAACACCCTTTAGAAGCTTACCTTAAAAAGCCTTGCCCAAATTCTTAGGAATGTGAATGGAAAGTAGAGTTTTTTTGCTTTAACAAGTGCAGAGATAAGAAAATTCGCAGAAAAAAATTAATGAAATTTAATTCAAGGTTTCGGCTTCAGTTATTCGTTTTCAGAAACCATAAACACAACACTACAGATAGGTCACAAATTTAACTGAAGCAGCTTTGTGACCTTGAAAATAATTATAGGATGAAAAACTCTTTTCCAACCATTTACTATGAAATTACGTCGAAGTTTTCGTTAAGCACGTAAACATATTAATTACTAATACTTTTCTCAACTTTATGAACCAAAATTATAGTGAAATGATGGGATGGGATGGTAAGAAGTGCTTATACAGAAATTTGACTGGCATTACAATTTAAGTGGCACTTTATTAGAACTCACATTTTTATGTGTCTGTGGGTAAAGTCTATCAATTAACACGCTAATACAGTTTGCAACTAAAATAACCTAAGGATTAATTAATGAATAGTTAACACAATTAATTTTGACCAACAAAACAAAAAGTATGTTAACTTTAACTAAACTTTGGTCACAATAATATGTAGCATCATTAATCATCGCAAGCCAGGAAGTAGGGTTAGGTTTTGTGTAACTAAAACTTGAGTTTTACTGAACAATAATAATTTTGTCACAACTGTTCACTTGAGTTTCATTGTTGCTAATTTTGATTTGATGTTCTTTTACAACTGTACAGATTAGGCTAAAAAAGTTGTTATAAATCTCCAAAAAAATTTATTTTCTTAAATTATTACTAACAGATTGAAAGGAATACAAAAAATTTAATTTTCTTACAAATGTGTAAGCTCAAGGTTCCATAATTACAAACTTTATTTCATAAGAACATCGCATAGTTCTTATCTGGAGTCATTACCATCAAAGAAGGTATTTTCATTTATACCCTACTATTGAGCAACTGGTATACCTGTTTAATTTGAACGAATTGACACTTCATAACAATAACACAGGTCAACACTAGTTTTGGTGCCGAGAAGCTGTACTTTTTTTTAACTAAGGACCTTATAGTGATTACATTATTATCAAAAATGTTGATATCCTACGTGTAGTTTTCTAGATTTTGCCTTACATGAAAAACACTTTACATTATTTAAATAAAAACTTTCTTTTTCGCGACTTTTTCGCGAATGAGGTGTAGTCGGACTATCACGTTGCATCCCCCAGCAATAGTCAGCCATCATATGGCGATCCCATCGGCCTTGGTATCTTTCTTCCATAGTCTTTAGGTCCTGGTGAAACCGCTTCCCTTGTTCTTCGCTATAGGATCCAAGATTGTCTGGGAATTAGTCAAGATGACAGTGAAGGTATTCCATTTTGATTGACATATTACATCCGAAGTTATTAAAGTGTTCTAGCATGTCATTTACAATTTCAGAGTAATTTTCTGACTTTTGTTGAGTGAGCAATAGCAACTGAACCAAATTTTGTTTCCATTGTGTAGAAGGACACACTTAAGACTTCGTTTAGAGCTGTCTATAACGAGACGCCATTCATTTGGATAGTATTTTGAAAGGCCCATTTCGATAATAAGGCCTTGCACATCCGAACAAAAAACAATATAATTTTTCGATTGAAAAAAAGGTAGCAAGTCTTGCTCTCTTGTTTGATAGAACGTCACTTCTGTACCTGATGACAACAAGTGTTTTTTTCTTTTATTCTAGAAGCCAAAACCTCTACAGATTATTTAGGGAGTTCAAGATCCCTTATTAAATCATTTAATTCTTCTTGGGAAAAAGATTTTGGCTCTGTAGATGGTATTCCTTCGAAATCGCTGTCGCTACTCACTTCATAAATGACTTCTTCTAGCAGAGTCTAAGTCTGGATAAATCATTTTTTTAACGTTTACACCATACAAATTAATACAGCAGAAGTAACGGTCAACAAAGTGATTTTTTTGTTCTTTCCATTGCATAGGCATTCCGAACCTCATATGGTTTCTTTTACCACTAATACACTGTCTTAGGTGTTCATAGCACATTTTACAAAAAATTTGGGGTATCTACGGCTTGTATTCATAATGTATAAGCACTTTTTATAAAATCTGTTATAGGTTTTCTGAAATGTTGCACCTTGCATTCACCACAGCGGTAACAAAACTCCTTTGGATCAATGAGACAACTTCTTCGCGATGAAGACATGATATAAAAATCAATTTATTTTTAGAAATTTATCGATAAAATAGCAAATCATGCACAAGGAAGTGCTTATTACAGCGAATATTCAAAAGGACCGTTTATCAAAAATGGCACGTAGGAAAAAAAAATTAAAAATATTTTTAATGTTGCCAGTACATACTTAATACAAAACCACTAACTATATCTCGGCATCAAATTTTTTTTTTTTTCGATTTGTTGACCTGTGTAATTATTTTATTAAATCTTAATGGACTTAAGAAAACTTATAAATATTAGCGAGTGCTTTAAATCACATAGTCAGTTTATGTACACTAAGAGAATTTTTAATGTAAAATTCCATTGAAAATTTACATTGACCAATTAAATTTTTTAATTGATTTTATGTTAAATAGCATTCTACTATTGTATTTCTTACATTTTTCATATATGACTACTACTTTGACCCTCTTTATGTATCTCAATTCGTTTTGTTTCGTCTCTAATTTGTCAGCCTAAAAATATGCTAGTACAATTCTTATATTGTTTTAAGTAATTATTCGTAAACCACAGGCAAGAAGATATTTTCATTATCATTTAAAATATAATAGCCTATTTTCAGGCTTGAAAATTAGAGACGAAGCGAGTTGGATCGTGATGCATAAAGAGGCGAAAAGAGACAAAAATACTACACAGACCGATAAATGTTTTTCTCAGAAGCCACAATATACTTTTCGGAAAGTTTTTGACGCGCTAAATTCGAATCCATAGTCAGAATTTCCTTGATAACTCTGGTTTTTGATAGATTCTAGCCAACTGCAAAAATCACGGTCTTTTCAAATATTCGAGATTTACATCGAAAGGTAATTTTTTTATGAAATCATTAATGGGATCCGAAAAAAACTGCTGATCCTTTTCAAAACACACTTACCCGGATATCATTTTTCATCTATGAGAAATTGTATGAGTTTCGAAGAGGAAGAGTAGTTCTTTCGAACTTTATTAATAGTTTCACAAAAAAAAAATTACCTTTCGATATAACGTAACCTCAAATATCTCGAAAACCGGAGCCATCAGAGAAATTTTGAACTCATATTCGAATTCACCACGTCAAAAGTTTATGGTGTATTCTGGTTACTAATATCCTAATGCACATAGGTATTATTGTAGCTAAGTCAAAGGTCAGTCTATTTCTCATATAAATAAATTAATTGTTTCTAAGTAAAAGTTTAATATACACGAATGAAATTAGAAAGATTTGCTTTTGTTAATTTAATGTGAAAAATATGTACGAAATAGCATTTTCTTAAAAAATATACTCAGAAAACAACGAATTTATCAAGAAATAACAAAAATCATACCAACTCACTCACAGGCATTTACTACTCACAGCAGGATGTAATGCTGTTCTTTCAAAAGGAACTCTACTCACCATAGTGAATTTTATACTAACCGTACAAGTCCAAGCTACCGTATACCGTAGGTTAAGTGACCCATTTGAACAACAACACCACAAGCAAAACAACAATAATATTACAACAAAACAATTGACCACTACATAGGCTAACTGCTGCTTTCATGCTTCACGTACTAACGCAACGGTCATCCAACTACTAAAAATAAGCATGCTAAGCTAACGGTAACTAGCACGAGCACAAGCACAAGCAAGGACTTGCGACAATATGTCCAGTATACATTTGACCGGCTAACTGACCAGACGAACTATTGGTTCCATCATGGATAAGTGATCAATTGTGCGGCACAACACGCAATCTCATAGTGTGAAATTGAATTGAAGAGAACAAATGTCCCTTTGTCGTTTGTGTTGTTTTTTTTATTAATGCATTACGCCTTAAAGTATGCAATGTTAATACAATACAACGCTTAATACATAAATACACAAGGGAATACTAAAAAAAAATAAGTATTCCAAAATCGATAGTGGACAATTACGACACCAAAACAATAAAAGCAATAATTTAATCAACGTTTAAATGAGATTATTTTAAAAGAATAAAATTTTAAGTGTAAAGTTGAAAAAATATTCAGTGCAAATATATAGAGCTTAAAGTGTTCAAGAAGTATTTTAATGAAACCCTTGGTAATTATTTTAAAAGAATTACGAAGAAATCGTTGCAAACAACAAAATGGATATACCTAATACTGGCGCCATCTTTACACTCGGAAAATCATATTTGGCTGAAAATACTCAAAGTTATTTTTATATTAAGAACGATCCAGTAAAACGACTTATATCGGGACCACATCAAAGTGCTGTGATTTGTGGTAAAATGTACATTTCTATATGTTAACTATGTATGCGCTGAGTTTCACTTTTGGTTTAAATTTCGAACAAAGGCGATCGAAACTCAAATTAACTTTTTTAGAATTTTTGAATTTGATCAATATCATTTTTAGATATTTCATTGTTCTTTAAGTCTTTTAATAGACGAATCGCTCTCATATCATTTTAAAGGGAATAAAATTCTAAAATTTCTTTGGGAGTGGATTTCGTTCTGACATAAGACAGGGCAACAAAAAAAAATCAATTGTTTGAAATGTTTACAGGTTCTTCGGTGAAACGGTTATATAACACCTGAATGAAGCAGTCAGTTTTTAGCCATTTCTATTAAGAATTATTCTTGTAGTCGGTGCACACGATGGAACAACTAATTTTACAAAAAACAGAAAAATATTTCGTCTTAAAACTTAGTGAACAATACTTTTTTTTCATTTCTTTTTTTGAGAAGAATTTTTTTTATTTTTTTACCTTTTTTGAAAAAACTTATTTTCTTTTCTTTTCTTTTCTTTTCTTTTCTTTTCTTTTCTTTTCTTTTCTTTTCTTTTCTTTTCTTTTCTTTTCTTTTCTTTTCTTTTCTTTTCTTTTCTTTTCAGTTTTCGAAAAAAAATTTTTTTTTCTTCGATTTTTTCCCATGAAAAATGGTGAATAACAATAAAAAATAAATATTTTTTTTTGTGACCTTTGTAGGACAATCATACTTTTAAAGCCAACGAAAAATTATTTTTCAATAGATTTTAGGCCTTAAAGAATTTTTTTATGAAATATGGTGAATAACACAATCAAAATGATTTTTTTTTTTGTGGTCTTTATAGTCAAAAAAAAACTTTTAGGCCACATAAAAGGAAAACCAGTTATTTTTCACCAGCCAAAAAAAAAAAAACTTTTTTGGTTTATTTGCATGAAAAATGGTAACAAACACAAAAAAGTTTGTTTGACGAAATTCCATCGTGCTCAGGGACTCAAATTACATGGAAGACAATAGTCAGAGACTATTTTGAAAGAAAAACTACTTTTTACAAACATCAAAAAAAAATACTAAAAAAAAAATTAAATGAAACTAGCGACCTCTATGTCTTAATAAAATTGGCTGAAATTTAACTGATGTTTTTTACGTAAGGTATTACAAAACCATTTGAAACATTCGATTTTTTCTTGTCATCCTAATTCTGGTTGGGTGTTTATTTTTACTATTTTGTAGACTCCTAATTTTATTTTTTTATTGGGCTTAAGAATAATTCTTACAAAATTTCAGTTTCCTAGCTCAAACCTGTAAGCGACGCGAACAGAGTTTATGACCAATTGTATTGAAATTTGACAAAAAAACAAGGACTTACTGAAACGTATTTTAGTTATATTGCACGTCCCTCACCCTGTTGTCAAACCCTGCCCACATTTTTTGTGTAACTGAAAATGCAAGCAATATATATCCGAATGGAAGGGTTTTTCTTTCGAAAAACAGGAGATAAGCCAAAAACAAATTATTTTATATCTCGCTAGCAAGCATTTTTCTTTTTCGCTGTAACTGTAACACATCAAAACCCCGATAAAAGTACTCCATAACAACTTTAAAGGCACTGAAAAAAATCACTTAAGGGCTTCATTTTCGCTACGAATAGCACTCTTCTCTAACTGTGTCTAAAGTGCTTTAAAAGCACTACAAAAAAAAAACTTATTAGTACTATAAATAAATACTTTTTAAGTCGATGAAGTTACTTGAAATAAGTTTGACTAACTGAGTTAAGGTATGTATCCTAGGAACCCACAATTGTAACGAAAAATCAAATTACAATCAAATTTCAACAAAAAGGATATTAGAGAAATTAAATTTTCTGTGTATTTTGCTTAAATTCCAACCATTTTCACATTGCAGAAACTGAATCGCAAGCCAAAATACAAATTTTTTGGCTACCTTCATTAGTTTAATTTATATGTATTTTTGCATGCATTTGCAAAAGCAATAAGAACTTGATTATAGCCAATTCTTACGAAAAATAAAATGAGAAATTCGAAAATTTGCAGAAAAAAAACATTAAAGTAAAGCCCTGTAGTGACGTCGGAAGTCAACACTTTGATTGTTTCCTTCATTTTTTAGAAATTAATAAGTAAATCAGGATTGCAGGCTTTTCAAATAGAGCCATTTTTGAATGAGCAAAAGAAGGAAAATAACCCACTTTACCAGGAAAACAAATTGATGACCAAACAACCAAACGTATTTTCTATATGAATCATTGAGCCCGGGATGGCTGCTGCATTAAAATTTAAACTTAAATTGTTCACTAATAATTCAAATGAATTTTCACCACTATCAGAATGTTTTCTTCAATGTTGCAAATTATTAATGCCTCAAAATTATACAAATTACGTTATTAGTCATCATTAATAGTTTATCAATTTTAAAATTAACACTACACTACGTATAGATGACCTACTGCACTCGTTCCATCGTGGCACATTGGAGTAGAAATTAATGAGTCCTTTTTATGTCAATTGTTGACATACAATTTATAATAACACATAAGGCCAAAAATGCTTTATTAAAATTTTTTTACAACATCGCACAATACTGGAAGAAGAAAAAATTGGAAATGCACAACATTTGCTCCTGAATATTTAATCGCGGTCAATCACGAAGTTGATGATTTAAAAGATTTCGAAAAAATTCCTTTTCATTCTGACGGCATTGCATGTTTGCTGCAATTGTGAAGTGCCAAGACCTTTCACTTTCCATTTGACTGGCAGAGCATTTAGAAAATGACTTAAATTGCTGTTGATTTCCTTTTTAACTGATTTCTAAATTGTTGAACTTTTGTTTTCATTTTAAAATTAAATAAATCTTATGACATGGTAAACTGCAAATAGAGAAATGAAGTGAATGGTTCAACAATGGCATGAAACAGGCAAAGAAAGGAAGAAACAAAAAACAATTCGAACGTCAATTAAAAAAGTTTCGGTAAACTACTTCAAGTCGGCACAATCAAGGCTTATTCATGAAGTTTCCTGGTAGGCTCGACTTTAGAAACTTTTTCTGGTATAAAATGTTGATGAGCTAAAAATGTTTTCACTTCGAATCTAGAATGTTTATCTTATCATTTAAATGAGGAAGGTCTTGGGATTATGAAATTTGAGTTAAGACAGCCATAAGGCAGAATCTGATATATTGAACAACTAAAGTAGGAAACTTTTTTTACTACACCGTGCGTTTCGAAAATAGCTACTTGAAATACTTGGATCCAATTCAGAAAAAACAATAACTGCTAGAAAATCTGCCGAGCACGTAGGCAAAAGAACACGAAGAAGGACAAACTTGTTAGCAATTATTGCCCAGTCTGAATTAAGACCTACGATTATTTGACAAGCGATGTAATGATAGAATAAAAAACTCGTATGAGACGAAATTCTACTAAATTTAATGTCGCTTGACATTAATTGCTAAAATAGTTTTAACCCTAGGAGGTTCAGGGATTTTTTGGCGCTAACTGGTACAACTAGGTCTGCGCAGACCTATATGGGATTTGTATTGGAATACATAGGCGGGTGTCCTAAAAGTATGTGTAAATGTGTTTAATGCTATGAATAAGACAAAGTGAACAATAAAAACATATTTTAACATTTTTTAGGTAACAATTTACCATATTTTAGTTATCATAGGTGTGAGAGGTCTGCACAGACCTACTTGTGCCGTATGAACCATTTCGTTTGAAAACACAAATAAAAACGAACACAAAACCATAAACGGTCGGATTTTGTGCTCATCGTGTTCGCCGTAGCCGCTTCTGGGAAGTCATGGACGGATTCATCTCTAACACCCAAACAAAAAAAGTTATACACACATTTATATGCAAAAGGTCTGCACAGACCTGGTTGAACCTCCTAGGGTTAAGGACAATGTGAGAAGTTTTAAGGGCAATGTGAGAATTTTCAAGTTAACCTTTTAATAATTCCTTAAATAAAAACGAAGTACAGATGAAAATCAGTCTTAAACTACCCCAACATGATTCTATTGTTATGCTTCATATGACCGTATGTGGGACAAATATATTAACGTGTGTAAATAATAAAAGTAGGTTAATGGAAAATACCACATTCAATAAAAAAACATTGCCCACCAAACTTCCCATTTAAAAAAAAAAAAATTACCAAAAACTCAATATTGGGAATGGAAAGGAAAATAAATTTTAAGGCTAACAAAAACCCCAAACAAACTTTCTGTCTGTGAGCAAGACAACAAAACAAATGTTGAAATAAAAAAGTGAACTAAAATATGTATGTCTATAATTAACGTCAATTTAATTCATATCAATTACAGAATCAGGACGACTATTTGTTTGGGGCGAAAACCAGCACGGACAGTTGGGAATTGGAAGCAGCAGCAGTGGCAGTGGCAGCGGCAATAACAACAATAATGGCAACAACGATATTGTCACGAAACCAACATGCGTCAAATCACTCAAAACGTTAGGATTGAAAGTTGACGATGTTGCATTTGGAAATGACTGGGCGGTCATTTTGACACGTAAGTCCAAAACAAATGACCCTGTGTAATCCACAAAAGAAAACAACAAAAAAACCAACTCAACTCAATCATTTGCAAAATCATGCAAACAATAAAATTGCAACAACAAATACTATAGAAGAAAACCAAAAATAAAAGAAATCCTTTTTATTTTTGCCTTTAGATTCCAATGAACTCTTCTTTACCGGACGCAATATATTCCATACAGACACAAATGTTAGCAAGAACTTTAGTGAAGCCCAAGTCGATGGAGAACATTGCGCCATCATACGAAAACCATTTCGTTTAGAAGAGTTCGACGACTGTTTATCCAATAGTGAAGAAGCGGAAAACTTCGCGACGGTTTTGGCGGGAAATGAGCACTTTGCTGTGATGACATGTGAGTATATACTATATATGTATATGTATGGTATAATGAGGTGTAAGAGGCGTGTTTATGAACTGCAAAGGCGGAATAGACTGAGTTGTAAATAAACACGAAAATTGCATAAAATAAATGACAAACAGTGCCAATATATTTTTTTATATTGGCGTATAAGCACTCAGTGGGTAGACCACAGTTGGGAGTTTCGTAGAAAATTAATAACCTGCAATTATAGAGTACAATTTTATAAACTATGACAATATTAGCTGCATAAAGATATTATCCAGCTTGTTTTGTATGGAATTATTTTCTCGTTAGAACGCAAAGTATTTATTTAGAACAGGGTGGAATGAAAAATAAGGTTTTATAACTATTAGTTAAAGGCATTTATACAAAAATTCCTAAGCCGCAATTTCAACTGAGATCCATTGAATAGACGATGTGTAGCTTCCAAGATCATTAGCTTAAGGCTTTAAATGTTTAGTTAATCCAAGAATTTTGCAGACTTTTGAGTTTATACCGGGCTTGTGCCAAGACAGTCTGTTTTCACCAAGATTGTTTGTTGTCACCAATCTTGTTTTTGTTAGTGTTTACTTGCCCAGACGCCGGTTAGAGATACCAAGCGTGTTCAGGTGCTAGTTAACTTGATCCTTCTACAGGAGATTAGTACGTCCCTTTCTGCGAGTTCCACACTGAGGAAACAATTTGTTTCAATGTAATAATTGTATATAGAACAATTTCTTATAGAGCAATCAAATATTTTTTTGAGTCAAATATATTATATTTTTGGATCAAATAGTGGTAAATGTTGGTTGAAGCCTTTTGTTGCTCTAAATGAAATATAATTTGATTTGATTTGTTGTTCAATCGCTGAACATGACCTGGCCAACGCAGGTGCGCCTTACTAAGTCCATGTCGGCGTAAAATTTTTTTTCGAAAACTTCCAATATCTTCTCATCGTTGTACGTCATCTTCCATGCTCCAGCGCCATACAACATAACATTGAGAATAAGTTGTTTTTGTTCATCTAGATAGAGCTTTACTTTTTAATTGCCTACTGAGCCCTAAGTAGCACCTGTTGGCAAGACTTATTCACTAGATTTCCAGGCTGACATCGTTATCCAAGATAGACAAAATCCTTGACCACATCAAATGTATAGATGTCAAAAGTAACGTGTTATCCAAAACGCCAGGACTTTTTGTTTGTTGACACAAGATATTTTGTATTGATATCGTTCAACACAAGATCCACTCTTCGCGATTCTTTTTCAAGTTTGGAAAATGATGCGCTGACTGCCCGTGCATTAGTGCCAATAATGTCAACAACATCAGAGTATGAACGGATTACTTTTTCCATCATCAAATTGAAGAAATCCCATGACAGGGAAACACCTTGCCTAAAACCTCGCTTCGTTTCGAATGGCTCGGAGAGATCCTTGGCAATTCTTACCGAGCTGGTGGAATTGGTTAGTCTAATCTTGCAAAGTCTGTTTTTGTTAGTACTAAACTATATTCTTAGCAGAGATCTAAACCGTATTTAATGTGGTATGCTTTGCCATATCGAACCAAGAACTCTAACGAAACTCTCCGACCTTAAGGTTATGTTAATGAACTCAGCATAATTTCGGCAGAGCAATAGTACTTAATGGCGGTTTTTGAAGAAACTCTACCAAGCTGAAACTCCAAACTGAAAATTTTTATTAAATCATCAGATAGTAAACCGTTAGATCGAAAACTGAAGTTCACATTTTAAAAAATATATTTTTTCAGTAAGCCTAAAGTTGGTTTCGTTTGTTAAAAAGTGCGATAAGCTTTCAGTATATTATGAAAATGGCCCTAAAACTTAAATAAATCTAATATTTAGAATTTGTCCCTTTAAATTATAGTATTTCATTGGACTACATGAAAAAATGACTCTGAGCTGACATTAATATTGATTAATAATACAAAAAGCCATAATATTTTTAGCATATAAAGTCCTAAACATAAAACTATAATATAAACATTACCTTCACAGTACACAGAAATAAAGTTACTTTACTTCCGTTCTAGTTTCATTGAATGCAAATATTTCTTTCCAGAAAACAAACAAACAACCTACAATTGGCACTTGCGTCCCAAAATGTACTGAAAAAAATAGACCGAAATCCGAAACGCTATATGTTTGCAACGCAACGGCACTGGTTAGCGCCAGCAGCGATTTGCTTATCTGATATCTTTATGCAAATGATAAATACGAGTTTGTTGCCATTTATAGAGTAGTGAGTAGTGGTAGGCAGGATTTTCCGCATGCTAATGTGGTGAAAATTCCAAGTAACTACAAACATACGCACACATGGTAGTCAATTTTCAAACATCAAATTTTAAATATAGAATTTCCAAGCGACGGACGACGAACAACAGTTGTCATCAATTTTTTATTTTCACACAAATTTAGTTTGAATTCTATTCATCATGGCACCTTTTTTTTTCTTTGATAGAGAAAATACCAAATGGTAATAACCGAGGCTTACAGAACTCATGTCGTTAAGAGTAATGTAAACGTGTAGAAATAAAATTTCCTAAGAGAATAAATAAATATTTAAAATATTACACCACCCTTATATCAAATATTTTTATACCCTACACAGTGGGTACATTCTGTTTATCAATCTGTTTGTAACGAATAGAAGAGGGAGTGGCAGGTATAAAAAAAAGTATATATATTCTTGATCAGCGTAATCACCTTAGTCGATTAAGATGTATCTGTCTGTTTGCGGGCTGTCTGTCTCTCTGTGTTCTGTGGAAATTACGATTAGGGGAAAACTAAGCAAGGCGCTTGAATAGAATTTGGTATACAGGCCATACTTTCAAGCAAAATTTAAAATGGGTGAAATCGATTCACGGCCACGCCTACCGCCCATACAAATAACACGTTTAGCATGGTATATTTAGATAGTTGTTTGATGTAGTGCAACCGAATTTCTTACAAATACAATCCAATCGGGAATTCCGTCAAGAAGGCGTGGCACTTCCAATGCAAACAAAAACTACAAAAAGCTATACTGAGAGCAAGAATTTGGCAAATTTCTACAAATAGGCGTAGCATTCTTCAAAGAAACCAAAGCTTTAAAACGTTACACTGAGAGAATTATTACAAGTAATGAAACACAAGAACAAAAAAAAACGTCTTCGGATAAAAACGTGGGAACTTCAATACAAGCATAAAATTCAAAACGCTAAACAGGGAGCTATTTAAATAAATGTGTTATATTCAATGTGGGTACGCTTTGATAAGCCAGCCAGCATCTAGTGTGGTAGAAAAAATACCCTTTTAATAAAAATGTAAGACTTACGAGAACTTTTAATATTAACGCGGTGTAGGGAATCGAATTTTCGGTGAGGCCAACGATTACACCCTAGTTTTTTTTAATCTACATCGCAACTATGGATTTTTCAAATTTTTATTAAATATTCTTCACATTATCTTTTGTACAAAATGACATGTAAGTTTATTTGATCAAATTCACAGTTAATTTCTTGTGTCCACTCTGCGTTTGGAGAAGACACTTTGGACTAGCAATGGTTTGACGAAAAAAAAAACAATCTTTTTCGCTGCGTCGGTATGTCAAAGGTCAAAGTTGCTGAAAATTAATTTTTGTGACATTTCCCGCATAAGCCGAGTACATCAACAAACGTAGGGGGCAGATTAAATTTCATTTGACCGACACCGGAGCAAAACCTTTAGCTTTTAAAATGGGCCATTGAAAAGTGTTTAACACAATTTTATAAGAAGTTACAACTGTTTCAAATTTCCCTTATTTTAACCCGAAGAAAGTGACTTACTAATTTTTTACTGTAATGCGTATTATAGATACGAAAAGGGACGAAAAGTCACGTATTTTTGTCGATGAGTTAAGTGTAACTTGTTAGTTGAAGTCGTAAGTGATAAGAAAAATTTAGTTTTGAAACGAATTTGCAAACGGCCTATTTCAATACACGCTATCAATTAGGAACCTTCACTAAAAAAGAACCAGATTTAAGTGATAAAAAGAAATATGGAATTCGAAATGAGTTTTAAAATAACTCGATTGTGTCCGACAACTTACATGAAACAAAATTTTTAAATTTGACAGCAACATAAAATTAAATCAAATAACATAATAAAGTTATTATTTTCTTGTTTCAGCTTTTGGTCGCCTTATCGGATGGGGTTCAAATATGAGTAATCAGCTTGGCTTCGTAAGCAACAACAGTGATCATAATGAGCCATTCGAAATAGTGCTTGATGCACCAATACAACAATTCACCTGTGGTTCTGAATCAACATTAGTGCTAACCGAAAGTGGAAATCTTTATTTAACTGGCAAATTAAATGAATTTGTCTTTGCACAATTCACGGAACTCCAGAAGAATCTTTCAGCTAGTGAACAAATTATATTTACGCATATTTCGAAAGCAAATGAGATTTATATTGTTACTAATGCTGGCAGCATATATCGCAGCATCGAGTCGGTTAGAAATAAAAGTTTAATATTTCAACGATTTTACGATTATGATAGTGAAGAGAATGGACCAATATGGAAGCTACTCAAGGGATCCTCATTCTTTACAGTACTTACAAAAGCAAATAAATTTTATACAACATTTTCAGAGAGTGGGCATCATTTGAAGACATTTCGTGAAATATCAAAATTTAAAAATTTACGCTTACTCGACATGGCTGTGGGAGATAAGCATATATTAGTGCATGGCATACCAAGATCATCCACGCTTTCAGCTACAGTGGGAGCAAATGGAGAGCATCAATTTATGAGTCGAAGCTTTGTGATGTCGGCCGCAGAGTTGAATGGAAATTTAAGAGGACGAAGTGGAAAAAATTTAACTAAACAAAAAATCGTCGAAGAGGCGGAAACAGCAAACGAAACAGAAGACAACATAGATACTTTAGAGAGAAAAGAAACACCAAAGCCAAATACACCGATACATCAAAATGGCGAGGCTAGTGCTGAAGAGAATGAAGAAGATTTAAGTTCGAAAACTATTCCAGTAGTATTAGCAGTATTAGATCAAAATGGCAATGACGACTTGCAAACACAGAATATTGTACCAAATGACGGAATAGTTGACAAACTTAATGATACGGCGAAATCGATAATGGAACGTGATATTCTGATTGAAGAAACATTTGAGAATGATATTGAAAGCTCTAGTATTTCAAAAATCGATAGTACCACAAGCTCTCCAACGGGTTCAGTTAAGTCGCGCAAATCAGCACGTTCTATTAAATTCAATAAGCAAGCTATGCCTCTTACAAAAAGCATATCAAGTGAAAAATTACTTCGTCCACGTACTCCCTATCCTGAGAGTAGTCCTGGTAGCACACCTCAAACGGCTAAGAAAATTATACGTAATTTTTCCTATGAGGCAGCAATGGAACATGATCCCATTGACAACACAACACCAGCTCTTCATGATAGCTTGGAAAATATTACCGAAAGTGAAGGTGACGGCACGCCCGTAAACAGTAAGATGAATAATAATTTTTAGACAAAATTTTAGGTATAAACAATATTCTATGTAGTACGGTGTTGTTTTTAAAGTTTTAAAGGACAAACGAAGGCAGCAGTTTGTACGACTTTTTGCAAAGATTTTTGAATGGCAAAGTAGTCGATTTGACTTTCAGTTTTACCTCTAAAAGAGATCCAACATTGTTTATGGCAAGGCTTTTGCTAAAACAAGATGGTTCCTATAACCAGCGATTGGTATTACAGGAGTATACAGGCCTCTCTCATTGTTATTTCCGGTTCCGCCACAAAGTTTATTCATTACAGGTCTAAGGCGACTGATATCCTGCTCATATAGCTGCTTAAACGTATTCGTCAAGAAAGATGTTACCATTCTAAAAAAGAATTTTGATTTGGGTCAGCCAATTAAGACAAGTTTATAAAAGGGTCACATAATGACATCTTCATTAAATAGATTTTTGAATTTGGGAATCTTCTGTAACGGGTTTGCTCGGGATCGCCTTTCGTATACTTCGTAAGTCTATCCATGACTGTCAGCACTCTATTGGGATGTTTATCTTTGATATAAATCATTTTGGTCTAAGTGACTGATCACAACAGGATTTTCTTACTTCAAGTACATAATCTATGGCACATTATTTCGTCCTCTAAAGCGATTACGTAGAGTTGTAACATACGCTCAAACAAGGAGGATATTGTCGATGAGGTGACATCAACATTAGATATAATAATAAAAGATTTCTTGATTTCCAATAAGGATGAAACGTGAAAAATTTCAACAAATCTGACAACATTGATGTTCAGTAAAATTTCCTATTTCGTCATGAAAAAGTTGACACCACAGCATTGATTGATGTTGCGTTAAGCCTTTTGAGCTCTCAAATTCTCCATTCTTAAATTGTTTACATTCATTTGGCTCATGTTTATATCACTTTAAAACTTTTATATTACTCTTTAAAAACTTTTATTAATACTAATAGCATTCAGAACAACTCTACATACACCAACTCCACCCTACGAAGAGGATGAAGAACTTACAGTAGAAATACAGACAACAACAGATTCGTTCGATCACACAGTGGTGAACGAAATACGTTTCATTAACAACGGCGTAGACGTTACACCAGTTGTTCCCTCAAAGGTATATATTGAAAGCTTCAACGGATCACCTGAAAAAAAAGATGCAAAGGATATCAATGCTGACACTAAAGGGCTAATCGATAAAGTTGGTGAAGAATTGGAAATCAAAGCAGTGGCAGCAGTTGAACAGAAGAATGAAGTTGAAAAAGACATTAAAGAAACCAAAGAAACAATTGGCGATAAAGTCGAAGAAAAATTCAATCAAGCTGTAGGAACTATGGGCACAGCAGCACATAAAGTAGCAACCGGAGCACGCGGTGCAATCGATTCAGTTGGTGTCAATGCCAAGAAAGCTGCTTCAGGTGCAATGGACGCAGTCGACAGCGTAGGTACAAATGCTAAGAAAGCTGCTAGCGATGCAGGCCATGCTATGGGCGCATTAGGTTCAAGAGCGATGGGGGCAGCAAGTGATGCGAAAAACGCAGTGGGTAACGCTATGTTTAAAGTAGCGGATGATACCAAGTATGCCGTTGACTCGATGACGACGAAAATTTCAAGTGAAATGCATGACGCAAAGGAGAATATTTCTTCCTTGTTGCAAGGAAATAAAACCAATTCGAAGATAACAAGTGAATATGATGACACCGAAGATGTGGAATCATCTGAGGCAACTTCCAAGGGAGGTTTGAAAACGATAATAGGTGATGATGACGAACGCACTACAGCTTCTGTAAATTCAAATCACACTTCTGCAGGAAACCCTTTCGAGAGTAGCAATAATCCTTTCGAGGGTAGCGATAATCCTTTTGAAAATGGATTAGACGAAGCTGTGGAGCAGAGCTATCAAAGTGGGAAAAAAAAATTGCGGGATCAGTTGGAACATGACACAGAGAAAGGAAAAGGCAAAATGCGCCAATTTTTCGATGATATCAAATCAAGGGGCAAGGGATTGTCGTGCAAAAGTGATAAAGCAATAAGAATTGAAGGTGAGTAAGAGGTAAGCAACATTTTGATTACGCACATTAGTTTGAAGGAGTTACGCCTAGTCCTGCTGCAGAAAAAATTCCATTCCACTGAGTATTTTTTTTTTTTTAAATTAATTTTTAGTTTTAGTTTATTTTTAAAACAAATTAATTGCCGGTTTTAAGAGAGTTATATTCTTATCTTAAAAAACGATTGTTTTTTAAAGAATTTTTAAGATCCTTCTATGTATAAACCTTTGTAACGTTTTCCGTCTTCAAGGCATTGTATTTTATATTTATAAAATTCGATTTGTCAAATTCGTTGATTATGCGTAAACATGGTTCAATTAACTATAGTTGAATCATGGGCGTAACTCCTTAATAACCTCAATAGTGATATCGAGATTTGATGTTTTTTTTTTAAACAAATTAAATTAAACAAATGTGCACAAGCATAACAACTATAACATCAGAATTACCTAATGATAACTATCAATAGATGAACCACCGCGGTACACACCAGTGGAGGCAACGTCTCAAATGCATGGGAGTACGGGTCAACTTAACAACAACGGCAATACTTCGAAGGTGTGCACAATATTGTAAAATTGCTGATTTTGCGAATTTTTTACTTTTGCATTTGTATAAGAATAAGAAATATACTTAAAATATCAGATGAATATTGTTAACATTAGTTTATGAAGAAAATCAATGAACACTTTAAAAAAAAAAGAATATTTTAGATGCATTGATTTTTTCAGCATCACTTTTCAATTTTGTTGAAAAAATTTAATTATGTTAAGTCCTTGCAATCTACTTACCAATTTCGTCATTCATGCAACAATTTGCGAGATGAGTTGAAGCAAATATTACAAATAAAATTATAAAATAATGCAATTTCTCCAATAAATAACACAAATGATTCAAATGTTTTTTTTTACTTTAAATGTCAAAAAACAGCTGTTTAATAATTTAGTATGCCCAACAAACAAAACATTTCAAACTACGGAAAACCTAGTGTCAAAGTGTCAAAACACAGCTGTCATTGTTCAAGGCTGAGCACATTTCATCCAGCATTATGACAGCAAGAATCAAGGTTGAGAGATAAAATGGTGAATTACAATTCAAATTCATATTAACGCAGCAGTGAAAGTTACTCCATCGCTGCCAAGAATAATCAAAACATCTCACAGAGTTGATTGGGTTCGAAGCTTAAACAGCAACGTTATATATCAGAGACTTTGCATTTCTGACTTTGACATTAAGATTAGACATCACAAGATACTTTTTGTATGTGGCTTAACGGAGGAGAGCGTGGTCTAATCATTCCACTGCATTGTGCTTCTACACATGCAAAGTCTCTGAAATATAACGTTTCAGAATGGCATAAGATTCGTTAAAAAAAGGAAAATAAAGGTCTATCCACTGAAATTTTTTTAATGTAAAGTAACAGCTTGTCATATTTATAGAGGATATACTGATGGCAGCATTTTACAGCCTATCAAGGTAGAATTGATACAATCTTCTTCCACGTAGCAAATTATAAGAGCTAACACATCCGCATTCACTGACTTTGAGCCATATAAAGTGCGAATTCAGCTATGATGAATTGTTAGATGCCGTTCGTCACCGCGTGAACGCGTTCATTGGCATTTGTCTATGGTTAATACACATTGTAATAGATTATCATATATATCAATATCGCTATTTATGCTGTCTACACGTAATGTCGGCCTAAAACGCCGACTCAATAGCTTGCTGTTATTCGGGCACTTACATTCACATATTTCGGCGTTCATAGTTTTCAAAACAAATTCAACACTGTTTAAAATTAAAGGAAAAAATTATTTCTGTTATTGATCTTACATATTTTTATTTTATAATTTCTCTAAAGCGGCCCTCACACGATCAGTATTACTGACAGTATTTTGCATACTGACAGTATTACTGATCGTATGAGGTGAGTACTGATGTACTGTCAGTATAGAAAAACGATACTGATGACTGATGAAAAAAACGGATATTACTGACGAAGTTTTTAAATACTGACAGTAATACTGATGGTGTGAGGTGAATACTGACAGTTCATCAGTATTATTTGCACAGAAAAGCTTTTGGGGCAGATCCGGCTGAAAGTTGGTCAGAGGGTGCAAGTAGGCACGGGACGGCAAAATCCTGGGAGGGGGCGTGGCATGCCCCATTTTGTGGCAGATAGACGATGAGACAGCAGAACTTGAAAGAAACTTGGAAAAGTTCCTCATTCAGTGGCATGGAACATTGCGTCCAAGGGTATGGTCGTCCGATGCCTAGCTGGAGGCGTGGTGCAAGTTTGGATGGAATCTGCCCCAAAAAGTGGCATGCCATCTTCGGCTGTCGGTCACGTAGCCGAAGCATAGTTCGCACCTTCACCAGTCGAATGTCAAAAAAACTGATTACTGACAATGAACAATACTGACCGTGTGAGTGGTACACTGACAGTAATGTAAATACTGTCAGTACTTATACTGTCAGTAATATTGATCGTGTAAGGGCCGCTTAAGTTAAGACTTTAAGTTCATTTTAGTTAAATGCTATTTTAAACATTTTTTGTTACTAAGTTTAATTAAAAATTTTTTATGAATTTTTTTTTTTTCTTGTTTGTAAAAAATAGACTGAAATCTTTCAAAAGTTGTTTGCATATTCTTTCCAATTCACGGAAATCTAATAATTTAGCGTATTTTTTATGCTGTCAGATTATTATGTGGAAAGTTATAAGAGAACAACAGTTTTGTTACAAAAGACTTGATACGGAATGTTTACATGCAGCGGAAGCATTTGGTATCTTCGACATTTTATATATAAATTTGCATTCATTGATACTCACGTTACTTACAGCTAGCCTTCTAAATTTCGCCGTGAGCAGAGAGCTTGAATTTCTTTACTTGCTCATGTGATTCTTGTGTAAGGCACATATAATTCTTGTGTAAGGCAGTCGTATGCAAAGAAAGTAAAAGATTTTCTGTAATCGAACAATGTCGTCAAATTTCTATTCATTGCTTTCGTTCGAATTTCACATTCAAAACTGTCATTCCAATTCGCTTGCAACAACAACGCCACACAGAACCGCCGTCTATTACAATTACGATTGTCATATGCCTTTCCTTTTCTTTGCGTTAGCTTTAAACAAACAACAACTGTCAAATAAAATTTTGTGTGCTCCTCGGAAAAAGCGAAAATTTTGTAACTTTTTTGTACGGGAAAAAAGAAATTTTTTAAAGTTTTTAAATTTACATCGGTAATATAAATTAACTGAACTAGAAAACAGTGCTAATGGATATAAAGAAAATGAAATAATTACGAATATACTAAGTATTGTAAGCGTTTGATAGGCTGTTGATGAAAAGATGAATTGAGAAAATAGGAGGAGAAAAGCGAAGTCGAAAAAAAAAAACTTGAATTGGGGAAGCTCGAGGAAAACTGGATGCCTTCGCAGGTAGGTCAAAGGTGAAAAAAGCAAAAAGAAAAATTCCATTTAAATGAAATGGTTTTGGTGGCGCCGAAATGTGTGTAGATTTGCAAAAGAAAAATGCAAATTAATTAGCAAAAATGCAAATTAATTAAAATGCGAGAAAACATCTCAATGAAATGAAGGCAAAAGGGAAAAATATGGCGAAAAATGTGTGTAGAAAGTGGTTGTTAGTGATTTTTTACATACTTCCGCGGAAAGCGTGTGCACTGTAACTGTGGTGAAGGTGTCTGTCAGCCAACCCGTCAACCGCGCCACGGTTGTCTGCGCGTTTCTTAACCTCAAACTTTAGACGTCGTTGCTGCTATCGGTGTCGTTTTGTGTGCGGGGTCGCAGTAGCTGCGATTGCTGTTAAAGTTGGTTAGCTGGACATTGGGAATTATGATGATGCATTTAAAAGAAACCAATAAAATTGATCGAAGGATAACAATGTTTGGTTTTTTGGAATGATTAATTGTATGTTTATAATACAAAATAGTTTTGCTGCGTGTGATATTCTTCGCACTTTTTTGGTGTCGCAAAAACACATGTAACACAAGTGGCTTCCAAACGACGGACACGTTTGCAAAAAAGAAAAAAAATTATGGTTATAAGCTCTAGTGCCGATAACATTTTAAAGTACATTCTGTATAAATTTACTAAAGAGAATTGTTTTTTTTCCCCAAGTTTCAAATCCTTGGTTATGGATTTCTTATAAAAGTTTTTTATTAACAAATTTCCATGTCTTGAAACTATTTCTAATATGTTCAAAAATTATGCAAGCTCCCAATACTCTAAAGAAGAGAAGTTGTTGCTGATGCTGCTTACTGTCGGTAAACCAAATTCGATACAGCAACGTGTCGCATTCATAATTTTTTATTTAAATTTGTGAATTTTTAATTCGAACTGCCTCACTTTTAACCGTTTGGTAATTTGGATTCATTTCATATTTTATGTTAATTTTGTTCATTAAATGTTAGTCATGTTTGCACATAGATTTGTCGTCACTCGAACCATCGATGTAACCATGTGCTCGTAGCTGTGCTGTAATCAGTTTAATCAGCTTAAACCGTCGATAACAAGTTTGTTGACTTTTTTCTTCATATGAACAAACTTATGAAATTTGTTTTGTTAAGTTCAAGTTAGCCACTAAATGATGTGCTGTTTATATTTTTCATGAAAACAGTCTGAAATTTTTATAAGTATCCAGATAAAAATTTTCCTTAAAGCGTTATGGACAGTAGAAATTATTATATTTCGAATCAGTTTTAATAATAATTTGTATGTATAACCTTAGCTTATGGGTATTGTTAAATAAAAGCGTATAAATTAAGCGTCCGAGTGCTTCATTCGATTGACTGGGTCAAATCCCACCGACTACAAAAAAATAATAAAAGTTTGAGTTTGTTTTGCATATTGCTCACAAGTCACATAACTCGGCTGTGGATATCCACCATATGTAATAATGAAATTCAAACACAACAATATGGTATTGAGAGAAGCTTAATATCTGCTAATAATTTTATGCTAAATAGCGCTTGAAGAAAATATTCTAAGAATAAACAGTAACTAGAAGCAAAATTTCTGTTTGTGTTTAATTTTTATAACCATATATATTCATTGCATTCATATAGTAGTTACTCTAATTGCACAAAAACGAAGTACAGTACTGCCCCCACAAGATAGAAGCCCTATCTCCTAAAAACTAAATTTTACAGAAAATAAGGAAAACACTCAAACACAAAATTCAAAACTGAAGTAAGGGTCAATATAAATTTCAATATAACTCATCACTGAATTGGATTCTGGAAAAAAAGTGAATTTTTTTTAGACCAATTTGAGAACGTTAGAAAACAGTTGAATTTGGCATCTTATAATATACTGTAAATATTTGTCGAATTCGGTACTATTCACTTGAATAGTTTCCTTAACTTAAGAGATAAAAGTTTGATATTTCTTGTGTAGGAGGTGTAGCACCCTCTTGTTAACTCCCGCACTATCGTAGTTTCGAATTGAAATAAAGCACTAAAAATTTTTCAAATAATGCGATTTTTGGCTCTAGATCATTTCATGCTATCGTTTAAATATGATTTAAGGCATATTAGCGCCGAAATTGGCCAATATTTGGCACTGTCTGAACAATATCTTTTTCAAACCACTGAAAACTTATTTGCCAAGTTACACACGAAATGCGAATTTTTGAATCTTCAATGATTGCCACGAGAAGTAATTCAGTGGTGTCAACTCATGCGATCTTGGATGTCAATTGACTTCGTAATTGCAAAAATCATTTGTATTTTGAGTAAATATAAAGTTGATATATTAGTGATTTTAGTATATTTCATTGATTTGTAAGCGGTCCGATGTCAACCATTTCATGATGAAATGACAAACTTTACTGAATACAAATGACACCAACGTCGCCAGATTTGATAAAATTTTTGTTGTTCCATAATTTTTGGAAAGGACATATAAGACGCCATATAATAATACAAATACGTTTATTATATAAACTAGACATACTGCTTTAAGTGCAGTTTTAGATGCATACAGCACAAGTTCAATCAACAGCATCCTTTTTGAAGAATAGAACTATAATATAGATATTATCTCCTATAATACAATCTTAAATAGTAAATAGTTAAATTGCTATTTCGATTTTTTTTTATGAAATAGAAATGCGTTCATTCCTTCGCCACGGAATTGAAAAACTCGATTCCTGATCCCAATCCGCTGGAATGGAATTAAAATTTTACAATTCCGAATTTCAATTCCTTGAATTTCTTTTTCCATCCATGTCAATAAGATACACCAAACATAAGTTAACGCCAAGGTGTTAATAAAATCATAACCTAAGAGGTCAGAAAAGTTTTCAGTTAATTTAAAAACAAATTTTGTGCTGAAAATCCCGATTGCACAGTAATATTAGGCTAAAGTTCACTATAGAAAACTCAACTCTATTAATATCAATTTACTAAATCCATAAAATTGTCTATACAGGAGAAAGAATTGCTATCATATTCGCCTTAACTCCAGATGCTATAAATAATCTGGGAACATATCAAAATTATTGAGAATAAATATGTTGTTGACCAATTTGTTCATCGTGGTTTCTTGACTATTTATTTAAGGCCGCGAGGTGGTTGCAACGAGAGCCATAATTATAGCTAATTCATTAGGAATTACAAATTAATCCAGTAAACAAAATCCTTTTTGCATCAATCAGTTAGAACTTGAAATCACGGAAAAATGTTTAATTTAGTAACCGAAAGTAAAATCCATTGAGGTTACCTCATATTAAGGTTTTTGTTCATTTACAAGGAAAGTATGCCCTAAATCAGAATTAAAATTTGGCGAAGTTGTAGAGTAAAAATACGTATACGACATTCAAGCCTTGTTCATCATCTAACATGTCTTTAGGTCAATTTTTCACTGTCGTTTTTTTAAGATGTCGGGTGTGCTTCATGAGTTTCAACGTGTTTCTTTCATGCCAAGGTATTCTTGTGTACTTTCGGAGTTTACGTTGTAATCCCACAAGACCGGCAAAGTAAATGTTTTGCTATGAATTTCTAACGAATCAAATATCGTAAATTACGAGTATAACAGTTCTTTTATTAAATTTTGATTTCCAAGAACTTATTAAGCACCGCCTACTCAGTAAAATATTGTTATTTTTTTCGTAAAATGATTATCTTGTCTTATCTAAATTTTCTTATATCTTGATATTAATTAATCTACGCATTGTTTCAGGCAACGTTTCTATAACTTTCCGGACCATTTGCCATGTTGTAAGACGCTAAATCATGAAGATTATTTGTTAAGAGCATTGAATGTGAATGCTATATTTCCTATACACTGAATACATATTACATTGATTGGATTCAACTTTTGATTTATTAAAAAGTCTGCATAGAAAACTTACGACGCTTACATCAGAATCAACTTATAAATCTCACTTTTTGCAAGCAAATCTAACGATATAAATCGGAACAGATGCATATTAAAAGCTTACAACATGCACACGCTGCTGCGGCTATGGCCAATTGTGAAATAGTCATTGTTGCTGCCTCACCTAATCATGTCAACGAAAGTGCTGCCGCAGCTGCAGCTGCTGCTGCTAGTGCTCAGCAGCAACAACAGCAACAGCAACAACAACATCAACAACAACAGCAACAACAACAGCAGCAGCAGCAACAACAACAAAACCATACTACTGAAATTCAATTACCATTTAATGTCCATCTAACTGCTGCCAGTGCTGAGGCTCATGCAGCAGCTCAAGCAGCTGCTATGGCAGCGGCTCAAGCAGCAGCCGCTCAAGCTGCCGCCGCTGAAGCACATCAACAACATCCTGGCCATCATCATACAATGATACAGCAACATCCGTTATCACATCTTGTCGCTACGGCCAGCACAAGTCCTACTATATCCGAGGATCATTATATCGGTGGTGATCGTAATGGTCATCATAATTCTGGTCCTGAAAAACCCTTCCAATGCAACGTTTGCGAACGGCGATTTCGCCAATTGAGCACATTAACCAATCATGTAAAGATACATACTGGCGAAAAACCTTACAAATGTAACATTTGTGATAAGACCTTCCGTCAGTCGTCCACTCTAACAAATCACATGAAAATCCATACCGGCGAAAAACCATTTACGTGCACCTATTGCCCAAAGAATTTCCGGCAGCTAAGCACGTTGACGAATCATTTAAAAATTCATACAGGTAATTAAATTGTTATATCCGAGAATAAAACTTAGTTTCAAAATAGCCTTTAAATTGATTGGAGAGACATTATTTCAAATCAAAGCTGTGAAAGAGTCCATTCATTTGCAATTAAAATCCATTGAAGTCACTGCCAAAATACACCATTCAGAGTGCAGCTATTTAAAAATGAAGTCATCTGTAGACTTCAATGCCATAATCTTGCAGCCGTTTCTATCACAAAAGAATGCAATTATTTTGAGTTAAAATTGAAAATCAATGCATTCATTCACAGCTCTGTTTCTAATTCATTTAACTATTTCATTAAATTTAAATTTGTATTTACTTAAATATATTGGAAATATTGGAATATTGGCGAATACAATGAAACCAACTTGGTCCGCAAATAACGCTGCTCTACAATTGCTAAGCATGATTTGACAAGTCAACCCTATATATTCTATACTAGTTGTCCCGGCAGACGTTGTTCTGCCCTTTTCGATGTGTGGCGCGACGTTGTATGAGCGCATGCGATGGAATGTTAAAGCGAAACAGCCCATTTTCCCAGTGAAACTAACTTTTGTCCCTATTCTTTTACAAATATATAGCAGGCCTGGCAGACGTTGTTATGTGGGGCGATAATTTTTTCCTTTGAAACTTATTTTTGCCCGTACCTTTTATATACATGTTTATGAACTAAGCCCCATTCATCTACGTCCAGTAGTTGGTGATATATGATGAATTTGATTTTGAAGGGCGTGTCATCGCCCATTTTTTAAACCAAACTTTGTAAAAACCTTCCATAGGCCACAATTATGAAATCTTCATGTAAATTCTATTTAAAAAGTTATTTTGTATAAGGGCCATCCAAAGTATGCACCCTAAATAAAATGTGTACGGCCTAAGTTGTGCCTCTTAAAATAAAAGCCATGTGGTGTAAGTTCCATGAGAACCGAATAAGTGGTCTTCCATAAAATAATATTTTAAAAATGTTTTTGTATTAGGGCCAAACTAAATATGCACCCTTAATTAAAGTTTTATAGCCTACTTATGCCTCTTAATATAAAAGACACGTGCTGTAAATTCCATGTGGTGTAAATTCGGAGTGAGTGGATTTACCGGATTTAGAGAAAATTGTATTTTAAAAATATTTTTGTTTGTGGGCCACCCACAAATAGTAGAGATCGATATTTCAAAAATCAGATCGAACTGGCACATCTTAAAACAACGAGTCAGATATCGAAATAGTTAAAGACCAAACGCTCCTAATGAGGCTTTAGTATAACAGAAGTAGCAGTTTTCGAGTTACGAATTCGGTTTTTCTCGCATACTGAGCGAATTCGTTTGCATCTATTTCTTCGGAGGTGTTGATGTTTCTGAATTTTCTAAAAATTTTCTGGCAGTATTGCCATTATTGGATGAACCAAATCCTTTAATGGAAACCCTTAGGCATTTGACATTTGTTTGCAAAATTTTGTTAATTACCTTGCTTAGGTACGTACATCAACAGTTAAGGTTAACTTTTTCCGAAATCTGTTTTGAATTAACGTTTTTCGCTTTAGGATGCAATACTTCTCTGGCAGCAAGTAAGCATAAAACGTTATCTTTCACCGATAGGTGTTAATAAGTTGGTCGCATGATTATTAAAAAAGCAAGATAAGTCTTAAATTGTTGAAAAAAAGAATTTAATACACAAAAAATTGTTTTTAAAGTTTTTCATAAATAAACTTACATGAGTCGACATCTTGAAATTGATAAATCTTAAGTAGCTTCAAATACCTGCAGCTGACTTTGATACCATCATTTAGGTAAGTGATTCTACTAATCAGCACTGAGGAAATTTAGTGGATCCATGTAGATTCTAAAAAGTTATATCCCATACAACTTTTTTTTTATAAACAAATCTCAAAAAATTACACCTAACTTTCTTACCCATATCTGCTTAAATAAGTGCAACTAAAATAAAATTTTAAAAACAAATCAATTATGGGAAATTGCTTTTAAAAATGTCGATTCTACTGACATCTACATAAAGCATTGATAATGATACTTTTTGTTAAAAAAAAATAACTTCATTAGAAGCTCAACTTTGGAAGGCTGTTCTGCAAAGGCTCTTCAGTGAAATGAGGCAAAATTCTGATCTGTTCCAAAAACGCAAAAAAAAAATTTAACAAATTTTCGATCAAAAAGAAAAAATCAAAAATGAGCTGTTACTGAACAAAATAAATATAAATCGGTTAATAGTGACTGTGAACCCTGATACTAATTTTAATTTTTTGACTTATCTTAAAAGTTTTCTTTTATTTTTCTAGGTGAAAAACCTTTCGAATGCGCCGTCTGCAAAAAACAATTCCGCCAGTCTAGCACACTTAATAATCATATAAAGATTCATGTTATGGATAAGGTTTACTTGCCCATGAAAATCAAAACGGAGGAGGATGAAGGATGACTAGAAGAGATGGTGATTGCGAGCGTTAATCATACTGCCAGCGGTGGTGGTGATCACGCTCACGCGCAGCAACAAACAACAACGACAGCCGCCCAGCACAATAGCAGCAACAGCAACAATAATACAATAGTAACAACGACATCAGCTGGTGGCGTTGGTGCAAGCTGTATTGAACATTTCAATGTCACCACTATTGGTGAGCTCTCGAATGTACAACTCAGTAACATCAATGCACAGTTGGTGGGAGGTACCGTCACCGCTGATGGCAGCTTAGTGACAATGGGGGGAATTGTTGTTGGAAGATTACATCACGCAGCAATTAGTAATGCCCATAATCACAACAATAATAATAACTCTCAGCAGCAGCAGCAGCAACATCAGCAGCATCGATCAACAACACAGCAAACGCAAACATCGCAAACGGATGTTGTCAAAGTTGAAACACAAAATGAGTTTCAAGCCGAAGGATGAGAAGACTATGAGTTGTTGTTCGAATATATAGTAAAAGAAGATGAAGAAGAAGCAGAACAGGAGGCAGCTGCTGCTGCTGCTGCTGATGCTGTTCGTCGAAAGTAGTAGTACACTAGAGTAGCACTCTTATCGTTGTTGTTGTTAATTGTTTATTTGTAGTTGTTGTTAAATGAAAAAAACAAAAATCAGGAGAAGATAAAATTAAATAACAATAATTTTAAGTTAAAAACAACAATAAGAACTCCAATTTGTAAGACAAATGTTGCTAAAATTTACTTATACTAATTAATTACTTTGAATTAGTTTTTAATTTAATATTTTTTGTAAGTAGCAAAGTTAAATGAAATTAATATTACATATTTCATTTAACTAATGAGAGCGGCTAAAAAAATGTACTACCGATTCATATCATTTCAAAGATAAGTATTGTTTCGTAAAACTTCTATGAGTTTTATAACATAAGGTACAATCGTTGGTTTGATAAAAGTATAATAAAAATTTGCACTGCGCTGCCACTTTTAGTTCTTAAGTTAATTTCAATTTATTTTGCTTATCCACAAAAAATTTATTTTATAATTGTATAAAAAATCAAACTTCACACGAAACTATTAGGCTTAGTTTGTATTTAATTATGCTTAACATATGTTAACACTATCCTATTTGCGTAAGCTTGCTACTACAATATTTTGCTCAATGTCTTTTAATAGGACACTGGGTAAAAGCGAAATATGTAGAGCAGTTCAAGTAGAAAGTGTTTGGAAAATGAAGCTGCAAAAAAGAACATTTTTAAAATTAATTTTATATTGAATATTCGCTAATCTTCGCTAATGAAGATAATGCGCCGCTAAACGGTTTCACAAGGTCGAAAATAGAAACCGTTTAACATTTTATATGTTATATTGAACTGAAGATAAAAACGCCAACTTACTCAAGCGAAAATATATTCAACACAAATAAAACAAAAAAATTCAACAACACTTGAGTATAGTTAGAAATAAATAATATTTTGTATAATTAATTGTATTTTGTAGCAAAAATTATTAAATTATTCTTTAGACCGAACAAAAGAGTTGAAATACGAAAAAGGAAATAGTAATTAATAACTTGTCAAATGTTTAATTTTGGTTGGTACCAATTGTAAAATTATTTTATTTAATCGTAGATTAAAAATTTTAATTTTTGAAATCTATTTTTTTTGTGTTCTTTATTTGTTTTTAGGAATTACGTTCTTTAGTAGTGCAGTGATTTCTTTTATTCAGCTTAAACCTAATTTCAATGAGATCAGTTGGGAATTAAGAAGTGCATTTAATATTAGCTTAAATGATTTTCTATTTTATGCCTAATTGCATATTACAACCATGTATTCGGTTGGTATGTAATTCAGAAAAAAAACTTATTTCTGATCACAACCATGTATTTCAAGTTTAATTTTATTAAAATAATCCGCTTTTCTATATAATTGCTTACTTAGCATCCGAAAATTGCAACGGAATTGGTGGCCAGAAATATTTTTTAGAATTTCGACACTCATTCATCATTGAAGAAAATATTAAGATTCATATTTAATGGCAGCAACTGAATGGAAAACACATCTAATACATAATCGAAACACGAAGTAAAGTTGCCTCAATACAACTCAACTCACGAAATGTTGAAAAAGCGTGTTCCGCCATTCAAAATACAATGTTGTTTTTCAAACAAATAGTATTTCGACGCTGATGAGAATGAATTTTTTCAATGATAATTAAATACAACAAACCATGAATCTTTTATGCTCAATGAAGTAACAAAGCATTCAATTATTTGTTCTGTTCAAATATTGTTGGTATTGATAAAAAAAATATGTTTCAAGAAAAAGTTATATAAAATTAGTGTTGTATTGATTAAAAGACTACACGTTAATGGAATATTGTTGAAAAATGTCACATCATATTGTGCAGCAACATCCACAAACAAATTTGACCGAAAGGATTTTTCAAACAACTGCAAAACTGCAGCTTGTCGCATTTGCCGATACTCTGGATCTGACTCATATTTTGCTTTAGCACCTTTCAGCAAACAGTAAAAATAGTCCAGAAATATTTGTTTTGTAAAATCTCCTGCATCCTATTGTTTCATCAGCGAAAATTAATGTGCAAACAAGACCATTTTTTTTAAATGAAATGGTTTAAGTCGAGAAGATAGAAGTCTCGAATTTTTCCTCTTGCTTCATGTTTAATTTCTTTGATTTTATTTAAAAAAAGCATAAAAATGATTCCTTGATATTGTGAAGTTCTTTATGATTTTCAACAGTTTTCATTTTGTTTCAAATTATAATTTTTATTTAACTTTCGGCTTTGAACGCTTACAATGAGTTCAACATCATACACGAATAAATAACAAATAACAACTCTATGTATACGAAGTATTTATATAAAACAACAACTCAGAAACAATAACTTCCCCAATTCCCCCAAGTATAATTAAATCTAAAAAAAAATTAATGTTGATTAATACGTAGACTGTTATAAAAATAATTAAAAAAATAAAAATATTTAATTCTAGTAGGAGGAGAGGGGATGAAACTAAAAAATTATTGAAATATAAGACAGTCCAAATAGTTTTGTTTTCCTTTAATTAATTTTTTAATGCTTGGACCAGATTTGTCCAAATTCAATTCAAAACAAAAAATCAATGAATGAAATTAGTTCTGTGCTGACAAATTTGTACATACCTACACTCATTACGATAATTTTTTTATTTAAAAAATTTGTATAATTTGTCAACGGTTACATAGGTTTTTGGAAATCTTGTACTTTAGCTAATTATTATATTAAACTAAAGAATAACACAAATGGATAATAACTCTAAAAGATCTATAATTATTGCTTTATATTTTTAAAGCTTTGCAAAGTTTTTACATTAAAAAGCTTTGCTATTTGAGATGAGTGTACACCCAATTCCGTTTTTGAACGGTCTTTTTTTATGCGGTTTTGCTTTAACACGGTCTAGAAAAAAAAATTAATTCCGTTTTTGCATGATTTCTTTGAATTTAGCACGATTAAAATTTAAAGAAAAATGTTTTTGTTTACCATAATCTTTTAGAAATTTAGTTACAGGGTTTAAGGATATGGAACTAATCCCCTTTTTTTCTATGTATTTCAATACATACTTCATAACTTTTTTTACACGGTTTTTTCTGGAACGTATCAACCGTGTAAAAACAGAATTAGTTGCATTTATATTTGTTTTCTTTTTCTTTTTTAATCAACAAACACGATACAATATCAATATGTATTATAAATTTTAGTTCGCAGCTAAGCTTATAAGTTATAAAATAATTATTAATTTTTTATTTTTTCAGTTTAGTTTTAGGAAAAAGTAATAGCTTCGTTTGTTAAGAGGTAACAAACGTTCACAAAATATAATTCAATGTTTTTTTTTAAGAGCTTTTTTAAAGATACCTCAAAGCCTTGGCCTGAAATATACTTACGACATAGTTTCTTCGAAGTCAATTTCTATTGCAAGTTTTTCTGAGTAATACCTGTGCGATACCAAACGAAAACTTTGGATGCATTATTTATGGGTATAACTAGCCAAAAATTATTGGTTGGAAACTCTGAAAACAAATGGTAAATTATTTATTCCCTCAATATTACAAAAAAAACAGTAGTAACACGTTGATAAAAAGATAGAGTCACCGTCTTTAATGCAGTTAAATTATTAATTTTGTGATTAAAGTAGGCATTGTGAGTATTATTTTTATTAATTTCAGCAGTAATAACTGAGCTACTGTTAGGCAGAGATTAGTGCAAAAACATCTTTTTGGAATAATATCGCGAAAGGTGTCCGATGCTGACTCATAGGCATAGGAAAAATCCGTCCGTCTGGTTGTGATCAATATATCTCCGTTGGCGCATTTCGAGTACTGTTGCTAGACTTAATTTTTTCTGATGTATGGCAGCAAAGTAGCCAATTTTTATACTGCTGCATCATAAGTTAATTCCTTAAATGTTGCCATGGTCTTCAGATTTCATGACGATTTTTACGTGATCTCTTCCACCTCGAAGTTTTTTTTTGCAAATATGAAAATAGAAGAAAATAAACTGTTCAAAAAGCATTAAGGTTATCCTGGAACAAAAAATTCATATTATAAATTCCGGTAGGATATAATGTTTCAATTTAAGCATGGTTTTCTCAACTATGGTTATTTGTTATTTTCCCTAAAGGGCTCATAGTATTTTAAACCTGTTTTTAAAATTACTACATTTTTCTTCTATTGTTTCCAAACGCAATATTGAAAACATTTGCTTAGTGTCTCTGCGATGAGTGTTCTATTGTTTGTCCTTAATATCTTGCTCTTGTATGTAGTACATGATCATTGAAACGTTAACGAATACTACAATTTTATACCTATTCGTTAGCGAACATTTTTCTCTGTTGAACTTTTTTGGAATTTAATTAGTACAATTTTTTCGGCATTTCATATCTTGGCACAAGCTTAAAATTATTGTTGTATACTTACAACCCACAGACTCGTCACGAAATCAGTCGACGATGTCTTTATCCTCACCTCCGACATTTTTCCGTTTGAAATTTAAAAACTTTCACTTTTGTATTTGCGTAGCATTCAATCGGACTTGCCTTTCTCTATTTTTTCTTAAGAATGTAGGTTATACAAGTCTTTAACCCTTAAAAGTTCAATCTAATTCTTAATTAATCTAATGATTAATTCATTTCATTTAATTCGATGTTTATTTTAAAACTTATAAGCGAAAATCATTATAAACAAAGTTTTTAAAGATATTACAAGCTAGACTTTTGAAAAACCATGTATAATATTGTACATATCTTATTTTTTCTTTTATTATATAAATTATTCAAACAATTTTATTATGTCCCAAGCTTAAGTTTAGAAATAAATAGATGACAAATTAGAAGTCTTAAATAAATAAGATTACAAATGTAAAATTACAGGGCGCCACAAATATGGTTAAGTTAAAAAGGATTATTTTACGTTTAATTTTTTGTAATAGTATTAAGTAACAAGTATTTAAAACGCATAGGCGAAAGTAACAACACTTTTGATGAATATATTCAACATATATGAAACAGTAGTGTTGTAGCATTAGTACTAGTTAGTAGTTTGTATAAATGTGTAACTATAAATGTAAAACATTAACTGAAATTTATAAAGATACAAAAAATAAAATTAAAAACAAAAACTGAATTTAATATAAATGAAAACTGTCCCTAAATCAATCCAAAAGCAAAATATAAATAATAGTTGTGCTATGTAGAGAGAGATTTTAAACGTAGAAGTATTCAAAAAATCACTTATAAATGTAAACAGAAAATTATCAAAAGAATATGCAAGATAAAAAAATTCATAAGAAAGCCAAGCTAAGACAAGTTTAAATAGATGCTTTCAAAACATACAACAAAATCCATTGTTGTTAAATATATAATTAGTCGCTAAGCGATTATATAAATTAAAACAATATTGTAAAGCATATATATATAATACACATACTCTGTATTCACTTAATGTAGTAGTTGAGTTGCATATGATTTTTGGAAACGAATTTATTAAAATGTTATTTTAAATTAAAAAACAAAAAAATTAAAAATACATTGTGTAATAAAAATTTTATTTATGAATAAAATTAAATAAAGTGTATAAAGGTTTACGTTTACGTTTGTTTTGTATTTTAATGATCACATTTAAAGCAACAGAAACATGAAACACAACAAAAATATTAGAATGCGAAACTTAATAGTAACTTTAACAATACTGCCGCTGCCGCCTTTCACCTTATACCATAGTTATTACTTAATTCATTATGAGTCAACCTTATTTTTCCGTAAAATTTGCCAGAAATGTTTTCCACGCTGTAAAATCAATATCTTTTGCTTCTTCGCTTTGTTTCGCAATTATGCTATTAAGAATTACAACAAATTTTAAATCTGTACGATATTTTAACACTACATCTTGATCAATACAAATATCAGCTATTGGTAAATCAACTTTTGGCTTTGACACACGCACCGCCATTCGAAGTTGTTGCTCTAGCTTTGATATATCTTTGCGCATTCGATGTAGCACTAGTGCACCACTACCTTTTGTCGGCCAACGATGTACTGAATCAGTAACCGATTTAAAACTACTTACGGTTTTGTCTTTTGTTAAAAGTTGAAAAAAGTTCATAGCACCGTGCCATTCGCAATAGGCTTTCAACGCTGTCAGCAATAGTTGCAAATATTGTTCACGTGACAGATCTTCATCGTTTTCGTTGAGCTCAATTTGAGGCTTATATTTGAGCCAACGTTTTTTGGATATATCGAAGGCGATCTTTTTCGGTGACATGTCTTCGTTGTGTGGAAAATAAAATAATTGTAGAAAGTAGTCTATAAATTCAGAGCGTACATAAGGAATGCGCAACATTTCGATTGTGTTGAGATAGCTGGATACATGAGAGGTGTTGTGGGCTAAAAAAAATTATATATTTATGTTAACATTTGAAATCGCTGAACTAAAATAATGAAAATACGCGTGGGCATTCAAAATGAATAACAGAGCCAATTTCTATATGTATCATCAAAATTGGCCTATCTGATATAGTTTTCGAATATTTTGTGATTTTAAGAAAACGAGGAATGAATTATATGTTTCATTGGGTTTCAAAAATTACCAGATTATCCAAAAACGAAAAAGTTTTGACAGCAATGCACAGTATTTATTTCAAAAAATCTTTTGGCTACTTGAATCTTTAATATTGAAATTTGCTATTGCAAATTGAAATTAGAAAAAGGTGTTTTTCAACCCATCATGTTTGAGGCCAGCAGTTTTGAGTTGATTTCAAAAGGGAAATAACTTGGTTAACTTTTAACTTGTTTCACTTTTTGATTGCCACTCTTGTGCACGGAAATTTAATTACCTTTAAAAGTTACAAAAAACTCATGTATAAGAGCTTTTGTTTCAGTTCCAAGGTTTGGATAACGCACACCAATAGCTGAATATTCCAAATCCGCAACATTACTAGCAACCACAGCTAATGATATGTAGCGCTAAAAAGTTTCAAGTAATTTACATACATATGTATAAATAAATAAATTATTGAACATTTCAATGCAAACCTCTAGAATCCTAAGATGACGTGGTTGCGCTCGTTTATTTACGCTAATGGAGAAGAGCGTAAAAAGGTGCTTCACGACACCCGTTGAACGCGAATATTTTGATAAAGCCAGGACTAACACAATTAATGGACGATTATTGTCGCAGAAAATCCAATCCTTAGCTTTTTTGTGGTGATGTAAAATCCACATTACAAAATCACTTTCAAGAATATGCAATAAAAGCTCCAATGCAATTAATAAACGTTCTAATCTTATAGTTAGCGACTGGAGCGCTTCGAAAGTTTGCAATCTATTTTCATGTTCTTCCCAGTCCCAAATATTCAAACATTCACTATTCAACATTGAATCCGCCATTTCTTGAGATTGTGACTGCTGTGTTGGGGTTTTTGGAGTTATTTCTTCAGGATTTGAAGGAGAAGTTACTACTGCTACTGGTGCCTCTTTTGGAGGCAGTTCAAAACTTTCACCATCTTTTTGTAAGTCTTCTTCGGTGCATTTTTCTAAAATGTTTTCTAGTAGGTCAAGTAAAATTTCAAGTATATTGTTGGATTTCAAGGTTGGTTCATTTTTCTTTGAAATTTTGGTTGCATCTAATGGAGTTTGGAAAAAATTTATGTAAAATTGGCGTAACGTCAACCAACATGGTGGAAATTTGCGCACGATTATGGAGAATAGCTCAATTGATTTATTGAAAAAATGTCCAAGGTAATTGTTGTTCAGTGATTTTGTTGATGATTTAGAATTGAAGCTCTGAAACGAAAAAATAGAAAATTTATTAATTTTGAAATTTATAGGAATATAATATAGTCTCAAACTACATTGTATTATTTTGGTTTATCGAGAATAAAACAAAAAGGTGTGCGGATTTCAGATTTTGCTGCGTATGTATCTGAAACACAAATATGAGCTCCACACAAAATAGAAGCTATATAATGTTTATGATACTGTATGAAATGAAATAAACTTCTTGAACTATTCTAATTGAGTTGCTTGACTGTTCAAACATTCTTCAATGAAATAATTAGTCATTGCACAGCTAGGAGAATAGTTGCGTTTGACTCTACTTTACCTATTTTTCAAAATATAATCAATTCTTTGTCATAACAGCTACTATATATATTGTACTTACCAGCACTATTTCTATGATCTTGGTAAATATACCTTCACCGGGAAATTCACCACGATGACACATATCCAATGACCAACTGACAAAGGAAACATAACGTTGCTGTTGCAAGGCACAACGCAAATTGTTGGCTTGCGTGTGATCCGGTGCCGGCGGCAGTGCTGCACGATAATGATGCTGGTGACAATGTTCCAAGTCTTCGGCACAACGTGGTGCAAACTCTAGTTTTAAACGTTCAGCTGCATTTATATATAAATTTGATATAACAGAGAGTAGTTTGTCTGGTAATGAAACTGTACTTCGTCTTGGCGGTGGCTTGGTATTTAAATCGCCATTTACTGTGGTTTCATTATCATCATTTGTTTCTCCAATTGAAGCATTACTCCTCAATCGGCGCAAACTTTTAAAATGTGCACTACTCGCCAACTGAGCTAAGGCTGCTTTTGAAGTGCTCGGCTGCTCGTCTTCCTCAGTATTAGAGGTATTAAGCTGTTCATCTGCCTCAGCATTAAGGGTCTTGGGCTGCTCAGTATTGGAGGTTTTAGGCTGTTCATCACTGGAGGTCTTGGGCTGCTCATCTGCCTCCACATCAAGGTTTTTGGGCTGCTCACTATTGGGGGTTTTAGGCTGTTTATCGGTCTCAGCATTAACGGACTTAGGCTGCTCAATATTAAATGTATTTGGCTGTTCATCCATCTCATTACTGGAGTTTTTGGACTGCTCATCTAGCTCAGCATCAGGTGTTTCGGGATGCTCAGTATTGGATGTGCTAGGCTGCTCAACTGTCTCAGCATTGGTGCTTTTCGGCAGCTCATTTGCCTCAGCATCAGAGGTCTTGGGCTGGTCATCTGCCTCAGTATTAGAGGTCTTGAGCTGGTCATCTGCCTCAGCATTAGAGGTTTTGGGTTGCTCATTTATTTCAGCATTTGAAGTGTTGGGCTGCTCATTTATCTCAGCATGGAAATAGCTAGGCTTGTTAGCATCACTAAAAATACGCTGAATATCACTATCAGTATTCGAATCTTCCTTAATGTTCAAATGTATTTGTGCTTCTTCTGACTTCTTAGCATCGTTTCCGTTTTCCTCAACCTGAGTATTTGTTTTTGTCTCTTTTGCGCTCCCCTTACCAGTTTCTTTTGCAATCAGCGCTTCACCAAAGCCCATGGCATCGGTTTCTGTTGGCCATTCTCCCCATTCTAACATGTCTTGTTTCAACCTTTTTAATGAACTTGAAGTTGTTTCATTTTCTATTCCGACGTCATTGCATTTACGTTTTCCTCCGGGTTCTTTATCTGTTTCGGTTTCCTCCATAGCAACTGGTTGCGCTTCTATCTCACCTCTGGCAAGCGTTCGCATTTTGTCGCCACCGTTATGTTTCTTCTTTAATTTGTTCACTGGCTCGGAATTGGTTTTGGGATTTGTTATATTTCTTAAGTGTTGGCGCGTAGTAGGTCTGGCACTAGAATTTGTTGGAATTGGAGATTCTAACTTGAATTTATTTTCGTCCGTTGATTTTATTTTTTTAGATCTAGTGATGCGCATTGTACAAACGATAGAATATTTTTTTCAAATAATTTTGTATTTTTCATTTATAGAAAATAAGCTTCAAAAAATTCACATTCACAAAATTGGTAAAAACAAAAAAAATTTCAAACGTGAAGTTGCGCTCGACTCGCTTGTCAGCTGTTTTGTACAGTACGGCGAGAAATAATTCATGTTCTAGAGATGCGAGTATTTAATAATATGCGTTATCGTGCACAGTAAAATTGATTAATATGAAAATTGATTGATTGACTTAAGCCCAATTTCCATGTGATATTATCTTATCTTATTTTATCAAATATCAGGGAGGACATCACATGCTATTAAGATAGCAAATGTATGCTATTTACTCTCGCATTCTGTTCGCATGCTTTTTCTTTCTTACAAAAATTTGATTTGATATCCCTGATATGGGATAAGATAAGATCACATGGAAATTGGGCTTTAAAGTGTTATATGTATAAAAATTTCTTTTAAATGTCACAGGCAACAATTGACAGTTCATTAAAGTAGAATTCATGCAATCGTATCGAGTAAAGGACAGTGAGAGTGAAAGTGCCGCATACAGTCGCGTTGAAATTATATTATAATTTATAAAGGGTTTTTTCATAAATTATAATTATAAATAACTAAAAATTTTGTTCAAGACAAACATGCAAGGGGGATTGATACATAACTTTTGCAACCCTTTGGCATTTTTACTACGCTTATGAAAGCAAGCTAGTGGTGCGAATGAGAGAGCTATAAGTTTTGCCGCAATTTTGGTACTTAGTGTACGCGAATTCAGCATTCAACATATTCCAAGAAATTTTTCTAACTTGATGTTGATTACAACGGCGAACAATTGTAATTGTTATGTTTCGTTCGTGTTTTTAATGGGGTGAGTATTATTGATATATAAATATATGTTCATATATTTTACATTTTGGCCAATTTCAATACATTCTCGAAATAGATATCACAAATAAAATTAGCCGATGCACAGTACGACTAAAAATTTATACTATAGCGATGTTAGTTTTAATTGGTTGTTTTGAAAAACCGATTCAAACATTTTTCATAAATCGTTTTTTTACAGATTCAGTGCCCTGTAAGAATGTATGGTCGTCAAAAAATTTATAGACATTTAATAGACATCTGTGGAACCAAGAACTCTTGATTCTTATTAAGCTCAATAAGATATGCAATAAATATTAAGTACGCTCTTATATCTGATTGTGTTTTCGAGATATTGGGAGCTACAGTTGAAGTTGTTGCATGATTTCCATGCTTATGAGCATAGGCGGACATTTTAAATTCCAAAACGGCTAGTTTTGACTACTAATACTTCAACTTTAGGAAACCGGTTTACGTACAAGCTCACTGCCCTTAAATTTGTTACACTGAGAGTATATTAAAATCTCTATACTGAGAGCTAGTAGCGTGAGAATATTTTAATTGCTCATCAGTGGACCATAGAGAGAAGTATGAAATGTTGCGTTTATTTCAACAATTTAAAAAAATTTCCCTACAGACTGGAAGCTTCATTTGGTATTGATAAATATTATTAAATGAGATATACGCTTACAATAAGTGTGAGTTAAAAAAAAACTTATTGCGTGGTCTTGTAAAATCCTTAAAATACACTGAAATCACTTCCAAGTTAGGAGACAATTTTAGCTTTTTTTTTTATTGTAAAATGCGCTTAAACAAGAAAAAATTTTACGTTTTAGCTGCTTTGCTCACCCAACACATATGCAGTACGACGAGTACAAGTGGCCAAAATGAACAAAATATTGTCATTAAAAGCGAACATTATTTTTTGTAGTCATATGTGTTTTCTAACTACCCTACATACAAGATATGTATGTATATTAATTTGCTCTTTCCATATATAACCCAAAAAAAGAGGCGTGATAGTTGTAGAAGCTTAACAATGTTATTGAGGCTTAATGCAAATTTATTATATTTTAGATACTGATTACCTATTTGTAAAATTAGTTTACGGACATGCGTACTGCCCACGAAAACTCAAAGTTGCCTTGAAATTTTTACAGCAGTGTAGGGTATTTTATTATTGACTTAGCCAAAGATAACACTTTTACTTGTGCTTGGTGCTATTCGCATGTTATGTTGATATTTAAATCAACTCTAGTTCGTGTAGAATAATTTTTGTTCGATTACAACATGTGTTTTTTTTTTTTGCATTTCTGTTAAAGGCATTAAACGATAAATTTGGTTTAAATTACAAGAGCCAAAAATAAGAAAAAAAGAACTTAATTTGGGAGTTCATGTTGATTTGCAAGAATTTAAATTTGGTTTTTCTTACAGCGTGCCACCAAAAATAGCTGCATGTTGTGCCATTGGTTTTATGTAATTTTCTTTGTCACTTGTGTTTTTTTTTAATGCTGAGACCAAAATTAATCGTGGCTTCAATTAATGCCAATGCTGTTAAACTTTGTCTAAAATGTTTTGCATAAAAATTAAGACAAGATTCTTGCTTAGATAGCTGATCAACTTAAGTAATGTTTTTTTTCTTTTTTTGTTGCTAGTGGCATATTTTTGAGACAGAAATTGAAGCAGTTTCATTTAAATTTTCTTATTTACTTAAAATAAAAATAAAAAATAATAGTAGCGAGGCAAAAAACAAATATTCTTCTCAGGAGAGCAAGCTTTTAAGGCGTCTGAGTTCAACAATATTTTCAAGCAATTTTGATTATTGAAGCCATTAAAACTTTCGAGCCTACTTAATACTATTAATTTTTGAATGTTTTTCAATGTCCTTCTTATAAACTTTCATAAAGTCAGTATGATCAAGATGAGGCGGCGGCTAGATGGGCCGATATCTTGCCTACTTAGAAAGAGCCTCTTCAATTCAAGCACATAGAAATATATCACATATCCAAGCTCTTCAAAAGCACATATGTGGGACTCACTCACTTAATTATTTTTTTTTTGAAAATGATAGCAAAATTTTCCTAAAAAAATATAGCCGGAAATTCTACATCTTACGTATCTTTCACAAAAGATTGACGAACTTTTCCTTTAAGATAATTTTTATTTTAATCATTGGTGAAATTTTGTTTTCGTTTTTGGATTTTTTTTTTTTTTTTTTGTTGTGGTGGGTATGATAGAAAAGCTTTCATGAAGTGAATTGGCTAAGAACCTAACGGCAACGTCCTGCCCGTGCTCACGATTACTGTCAGGCTTATGTTGCATTTTAGACTTTTATCGACTTTTGCGATTCTTTCTTACGTTTTTCAACTTACATCTAATTTTTCAACATGTATCGACTCTCTAAATATCGCTTGACTTTGTCCACTTTACTTCGAATTTTTGAACATTTTTGATATAATTTTCTGGACAGGTTCACTGATACCCAACTTTGAAACTGGTTTGTATAGTAACTTCAATTTTGTGCTATTTCTGTTAAGATAAAAACTTCGAAAATCTCATAATCCATTTTTGGGTGGCTATTCATTTTATTAGGTGATTTTTACTTTTTGCTTGTAAGCGATTTTTCCAAATTTTTAATTTTTTCTTCATGAATTTTAAAAACTAAATTAAAAATAAATACAACCAATAAAAGAAACATTTCTCAATTTATTCTTAGAAACGAAAGACTTAAGCTGCAAACTTTTTTATATCTTTGACTTAATTTGAGCAATAAATTTATTGATAAACTAAAACTGCATGTTAATTAGCAAATTAACAGATCAATAAATTTAAAACGCTTGTCTAAGTTAATTTTCCAATAACTAGTTAATAGTAGAATTATATAATTGAAAAAAAAAAAAAAAAAAAATGTTAAGTAATTTCGTTGTAATTTACAGAGCAACTTAATATCTGCTCTAGTTCACAATTTTAGTTTTTTTTTTCTTACAAAGCTCACACTGTGTGCGTAACGTTGCAGGCAGTCATTAAAAAGGTGTAGTGGCCACAACTTTATTGACTTATGAGTTTAATAGCTTAAGTATTACATAAAAATAGCAGTCCATTGAGAATTTATGGATATTGCAGTAAAAAATTTTTGATTTTTCTGTTTACAGTGGAAAATTTGGTGGCAATGGTGAGAAGTCAAAAGAAAAATAAAATGATTTGTCGCGATTGAGACATTTGGAGCGTAACAAAACGTAATGGAACTGTTGGAACAGCGAACATAGCAACAGCATAGTTTGCTAAAATTAAAAAAAAAAAAAATTTGAGAGCAAAAACGCATCTAAAACAAAAATTTCAAAAGTTTGTGTCTTAAGTCTTTTGTTCCGAAACCAGATTTTTTCTCAGTTATTATCTTCTCACATTCCTTTTAGCCAAAATTTACAATAGAGTAGAAAAAATTCCAAAAATTTGTCAACTTCGCTACAGAAAACGTAGGCAATTAGTTGGCTGCAAATACGGCAACAGACATTTTTTGTAAACCAAAAGCAAGCTACAACGCAAATTAGGCCTATGAGATATTTTTTTGTGAAAAACAAGAATTTGCACTTTAGTTGCTCTACTTTTATTTACTTTTTGTATTCGCAAACAGTTGCAATTTAACATGTGGCATTTTATTGACCATATTAAGGTAAAAGTCAAAAGACATCATTTTTGGAGTTAATTGTAATGCTACCGCAGAGTTTTAAGATACTTTTAATGAAGCTATCATTCAATTTCTGACAATCTTTGAAAAAATTCTCTGCTATGCAGATCATTACAAATATTCACACGGTTTTTATTCCCCCAAAACACTGAAAGAGACATTAAACAATCACCGCAAAAATTTACAACCAATAACACAAGTGTGACTACAACAATGTACATAGCTGGTTTTTCCTTTTTTACTGTAAGTATGCTTTTCACTGAGCAATGTTCTGATTTTGGTCAAAATGTTGCAGCAGACACCACCATAGTAGCAACAGCAGTAAAAATCGTTAATGAGCTCCAAAAGTGAACACTAAATTTATAACGCTTTTTGAACTTTTTGTCAGTTTGTTGAATTTCATAATATCTAACAAATGCTGCAGTTACAACGATAACAGTTATGAGCGATTAACCCATTGTCTACCGTCAACGTAAATATTTTTAGGAGGTTCCTGTGTGCAGTTCCGTCCGTTTTCAACACTTTAAAATCCATATGAATAGATTATTCTTATCAGTTAATACAGCGCAAGCTTGTCAAGTGTTCACTTTTGACCCGGACAAGCCTGAAATTGCATGTCAAAGCCGCGGGCCTTCTAGGAATTGAGAAGTTTTGGAAAAATCCGGTAATTGCAGAATTTTTGTTAAGATTAAAGTACATCAAGTTTTTTACCGACAAGAAATTTAATTTTGTAATATTGGCAACTAAAAAAAAATATTTTATTATTTTATTTTGGGAAGGCTGGTTATTCCTTGTCTTCAACTTGGCAACCCAAGTGCAAATTTTTGGTGGACTAATTTTTGTCTCGTAAAATCTTTTTTTTTTTTCTTGTTCGATGTTCATTTATCCATCAGTTTCTGAGCTTTCATCGTTCGTTGTTCATTTGTTCACTAGTTCTTGTGCTTTTATGTAATTTGCATTTTATCATTAAAAGATCATTAGTACTTATTGCAAAAAAATTAATGCAGTGTTAAAATTGTGCACAATTGGTTAATTACATTGTTCGCTATGTTGTTATATCAATAATTCAGCAAAGCACATTCAAACTGCCTATCTGATGTACAAAGCGCGTTTCTTTTATTTTTTTTGTTCCATCGTGTAGACATTCTGGCAACACTGACAATCGAAACGCTTTCTGGTATTAATGGTCATGAGGGACATAAAAAATAACAACTTTTAATTGGCACTTAAAATTGTCAAATTTGTTACAATAGACCAGACAAATGTAACACAGAAGTCATTAGGTTCACATACAAAGAACAGTGGAACAAATGTAGAAAAGTTTTGGTCTAAAGTGTTAGTTCTTTTCTGTACGGTATTTTCTTCTTCAACTTCGAAAGCACTTGTAACTCACTCCTAAGAAGTCAAATCTTCTTCACATTTATTATATTTTTTTAAGTGTCTCTGATGTTCGCAACTTCGTTAGTTGTAAAAAACTTTACTCCAGGTAGGGTAATAGCAATACTGCAGTCTTTCAAGGGGAAGCAGCTTACCATAAGATTGGTATATTTCTTAACTACAACGGATGTGCCCAGCATATTTGAACTAATTTTGTTGGGATACTTTATTCCATCATATTCTCATATAATCCCAGTATATCAACACAGTGTGCAGCACTTAAAACGATAAGCCACAATAACTCTTGTGCACCATAAGATATGAGCTGGCACTCAAGTTATGAGACACACATAAATCTCTTCAATTTTGAGTTACAAATTGTTGCATGCTTTGAACATCCTCCGTTCCCTAAGAACTTCTCAAATCCGGGACTTCTTATCTAGTTTTTTTTCCTGTGCAAAGTTTTGCTTCCAATACTTTGACTCAATTCTTTTTATGAAAACCTGCTAAGTTAAGTTACAACTCTCGTTTATATATATTGGACTATAATTGTTATACTGATTTATATATACAATTCTTTTGACTTTTAATAAATGTTCCAAGAAGCCAGTACCTGACATGCGTACTTCCTAGATTTGGATAAAGATAAAGTGCATATGTTGAGCGGTGAGCCCTAAGGAGACTTTTAACGTTTCCTCAGAGTTTATTGAAATCATTGAAGTATAGCTACCGATTCTGAATTGAAAGGAGCGAATATATGAAATTCAGAACACAGTTGGCTTGTGCAGTTGCTTTTTATTCCTGTCGTAAAATATTCGATTGATAGTATAGTAACCATCCGAGTATAATCAATAATGATACTTTGCGATGATAAAGTTATAAGATTTACTATTTTAATGGTTTTTGACCATGTTTGATTATGTTCATACCATTATTACAAAACATATAGAAAAACAGATCGTTGACTTAAAACTATATTAAATTGACTAACCTAATCGATATTGATCTTAAAATTTTAACTTAACCTTTTTCTTAATTTTTGGCTCTCCAGAGAAATTTTGTCCGCAAATATGTTTCCAAACTCTTACACTGAAATGTTTGAACCTTATCAGTGATCACCGATGACAGGCTTCGAAAGTAGGCTTCAGTCTTTTTATTTGAGCAAAGATTATCAATGATTTTTCAACATATCGTCGTAGCTATGCCAAAGACACATATCGTTTAATCTTTTACAAACCACACACCAATTTAGACTTGACATTTCAGAACCGCCCGAAATTTTTTTAACAACTAATATGCATAAAATTACTTGACACGTAACTACTTATATCAGGATTTGGCTCAACACTTTTTTTATGTCAAAATATCCGATAATTGGAAATTTGATAATTGGCTGGAATTTCTCCAATCTTCTTAGACTTGAATTCTATTATCTCCAGTTGTACTGATCAGATCAATGTCTTTTTTTTTTCATATTTAATACCTTATAACGTGAGCTCCAGAAGCGTATTAAAAAAAATTTTAACAGTCAACAAATAAAAATTAATAGCAATTTAATTGCTTAAATAGTTAAAAGCATATTTCCTCCAACTAAAATTTATTTGAAACAATAACATTTTTTTCTTTGTCCTTTTATCTATAAAAGTCATTTTTCGAAAAAGTAAAGTTTCTAGTAAATCGGAAGTTAAACCAAACTTCAAGTATGAGTAGATTGGAGAAAATCAACAAATTTTCGAAAATTGATATGTGAATATTTTCGAAAAAGAAAAATTTTCAGCAAAATCCTGATATCGAGGATCGATGCGAGAAAAAATATTCATGACATTTGAATAAGTCGATTTTTTTTAAACCCATGTGGCTTGTAAAAGAATGACCGATATTCGTTATTAACAATGTATAAGTTACCAGCCAAGCTAGTTTTAGGCCAAACTAGTTTTAGGCCAAACTAGTTTTAGCCAAACTAAACCGTTAACCCTAAAGATATGCAATCAAATTTTAATGAAAATGCACTATGGCTAGTGAAGAATAAGATAATAGCAAAGTAAAGCAATAAAACTATCAATATCATTGTATGCTTAGTAACTAATTATTGGGAGGCCTTCGGCCGCGGCTCAGGAATTACATCCTCCAATATGTCTATGACGTGTTCAACATTGGCTTCGCTAGCCACAGTTCTTTTGCATTAAAATTAAATTGCATACTTTTAGGCATGCAAGTCAACTAGTTTGGCCTAGAAAAAACTAGTTTATCCTAATAACTAATTTGGCCGGTAACATATACATTTCGATGTAATGATATGTACACAAAAACTATGTGTAGCAGCATTAACAGCTACTGTGCATTGTCTTTAAGTGTTGATTCCTATTAATTTTATAGCTTTTTAACAAATTCTATACATTAGAAGCAGGCGGACAAGTAAATGTATTATGACAATAACTGACATATCTAGGCAAAAAAAAATAAATGAATGACAAGCAAGCAAAATCTTAATTGAACAACAATTTATCATTTTTAGATTAACGAACGGTCTGTGCCATTTTTGTGGACTTCTGACAAAAGTTCAATTTGTGTTTTATTTTTCAAATGTTAAAGTTTCTTTAATAATTCTTGCATTTATTTGTATTGATTGCTCATGGCAAAAGAAAAATTAATTTCCAAATAGAGTTTTTTGCTTAAAATTAAAAAAAAAAAAATTAAATACTCTTTCCTGTCATACAATACATATGTAGGCTTATGCGCTCACTAGGTCACATTTGCATATTAGTAAATTAAATAAAATTTATGCGGCGCCACCTGCAAATTCACGCATTTCCATTTGCAACAAAAAAAGCTGACTGTAATAAAACTTTTAATTAAATAAACAACAACTCATTTTTCATAAAAAAAAAATCCAATCAAAATTCACTTTGGCAAATCAAATCAAATCTCGTACATAGGTATATAATTTCGGTTATTAAATATAATTTTAGTCCATTTACTTGTATTTGCTTAACAGCTCTTTAAGTTTACAAGATACCACGCTTAAACTGTAATTTATTTCAATTTTCGCGCCAAGTTGAACAAAACAAATTTGCGTGGCAACAATACAACCGAATGGATAAAATTCAATATTCGTGTTGTTATTAATGTTTATTAGTTATAAATTACCATAATTTACAACACTTTAATTTAGTGGATCATTAATTATTTTCTGTTAGTTTTGATTAATTTGTAATGCAAAAACATAGCAAACAAAAAAATAACACTTTAGTAGGGATCGATATTCTTGCAAATTTATGTATCAACGCTATCCGAATCTTCTCCTGGGTCATGTTAACATTACTCTGTTAAGGCATATGGTTTGTGTCTTTGCTAGTTAAATATGGACTTAACTTCTCGCTCTTCAATTTATATTGGATATTTTTTCGGAGATTTTTCGGACATAAAATTCGGTCACTTCAGCCATGACAACCATTTTCATTATAGTCTTTTCATACCAAATTGTTTCATCAAAATTTCATAAATACTTGCATAATCGAAATCCTTTACTCTCACACTCTTTCTCCATTTATTTAAAATTTATATTTTATCAATTTCATAATTTTACATAACTTGCATATTTTTGCTACTTGAAAATTGGCCATTGTACATTTACTTTCATCGTCTGGTTGGAAAATTTCATTCAACATTTTTATCATTAATCTGTCAACTAATCATAGACTTTGAAAAGGCTGGCTGTTTGGTTTACTTCAGTGACTTACAAATGCAAGTGAAAGGATTGCATGTTAATCGCTTGAATAATGAAATGTTGCCCAAAATGCCGACGCCTACTCCAAATTTCATTTTGGCCGTTGCCAACGTCTTATGTGACAACGTTGTCTAGTGTTTTATTTGATCAGTTATGTTAAAAGCCTAATAAGAGAAATTTCAATTGATTTTTAAATTAAAAAATATAAAATTAAATAATTCTGAAATGTTACTAAGCTCAGACACGCTTCTTTTCAATACGCTTGTGTTTGAAAAACACCCTTTAAGTTAATAGTAAAAATCAATAGCAACATGAGAAATACCCACTACGATTTTAAATAATTACTTTAAATATGAAAACACTTAAAAGATTTGTTGATTTATGCAAACTGTTGCCAGTAATAAGTTTGCGTCAATTTAATCAACAACAACGAGCAGCAAATTTTGAAAATAAATTGGAAAATTTAATTAGTAACCATTCAGTTAAATGAAAACAAATAAAAAGGTGACCAAACTTGAATTTTTTTTTCTCAGAAAATCTTAGAATTGTATGAATGCTTTCGATTGTTTGTGGGCATAGCTGGAAAATCAACGTTATCATATTCACAAAATGACTTGATGTGCATATTAAACGCATCTCCTTTTATATCAGTCAATCCTGGTTTATACAAAACCTTACAAAATTCTAGCTCAATCCTGAATCTCGACATTCTTCTTTCATTTGCTATAACATAGTTGTATCAGTTTTTGACTTTTTGTACATTTTGAGACATTTTTGGATATTAATCGACTTATCATAAACCTGAGCATAAATTAAAAAAGAAATAATAAATAAAAACAAATCTAAGACCCAACATATAATGATGACAGTAAAATAAACAATTATCACATGCCAACAAACTGGTCACCTCAAGCGCACTAACATACAAATGGATGAACATGGCAACAGAATGAATGACACAAAAACAAACTGACAGATATGCAAACATGTAAATCGTATAATTGTCATTAGGCAAATTCATTCAAATATGGGTCAATAAATTGATCCACAAAACAAAAATGAAGAAAAAAAAAAGCGAAAAAAGCTCGTATTTTAATTGCATATCAAAAATGTTGCAATGCATAATGTATTTGTTGCAATGGCAACTGTTGTTGCCGGCTGTTGTTGCGGTGCTACTGCTGCCGCTGCTTGCAAGCAAACCAGGAAAAGTGTGAACCGCTTGCAACGCGGCATGCGATTTGGCAAGTTGGCGAAAATAGTCATTAGGTTGCGTTTTTAATATGATTTTCTTTTTTCCATTTTACTGCTGTTTGTAACTTTTCTACTGATTTTGTTTTCTTTCTTTACTCTTTATCTACTGTTTTTTGTGATTTAATTTAAATTTATTTTTTATTACGTGAATTGTTCGAGTGTCTGTCCTAACTAGTAGCTGTCGGTCATTTTGGTTGCTGCACAGTAGGTCAGTGAATTATTTTCATCTATAGAATTTTTAGGTGAATTCAGCTTAAATTGCTGTGCACTTGGTGTTGTCTGGTATCCTTTGTTAGTTAAGGTACGGTACTGACACGATTCGTTTACAGATTCTTAGAGAGATTATTGTCACATATGCCTATGGTTGAGGCTCAATATGTAGTGAAAAGTTAAAGCATAAAGAAACAGGAAATTTTGAGTAAAAGGAAAAATTGCATTAATAAATTTTCTTGTAATATTATTCTCAACCTTTTATATCCATATTACTGAAGATTTTATATTCGATTTTTCTTCAAAAAAAAAAAAAAAAACGCCCAAAACCCAAAAAAGAAAAACTACCAATTACATCTTACCCGAAAATAATAAGTAGTCATTCAACAAGAGGTGTCAGTTTAAATAGTTAAAATCGAGAAATTTCTTAAATTATCATCATAGCACAATTATTGTTGATAAATTTATTTTAAAAAACAATAGCTAAGACAACGTTTTTTTTTTGTAATAAGGGTACTTTCTTGGGGTTTCTTTATTTATTTAGGCTACAGAATAGCATATCCAAATATAAGGAAAATTAAAAGAGCAAAAATTGAAAGGGTTTAAATTAAAATTTTTCCGAAAATAGCCCATGTATTCCATTTGAAATTTTTGGATGAAATAAAAATCGATTTTTACCCCGGGAATTTGTTCCTCAATACCTTGCAATGACCCACTTAAATTTTCACGCCAATGGCTTGCGCCAAACCCGAGATATTCCCTGAACAGATTATTGCTTAGACCGATTTTCTCGTTTTTCCATGATTTTCAGGCGAGAATAACTCGAAATGGGTGCATTTTCATGACATGATGATTGAGAGAAAACTTGTTTGTTGTTTCTTGAAAAATATTTTCCTCGCGAGTAAAAAAATGTTTGCACATGCGCAGTATGATTTTTTGTTCAATTAGATTTGTTTTTTTAGTTTTAATATCGTGAGCCTCGAAATTTTTTCTCTCATCCGGTCCCGAAATATTCGTCAAAATGTCCTTTGATAGTCACAAAATTTTCAGAGTGGAGACTTTTATATTGCCCTCAGTAGCTCGATATGACTGATGCGCAGGAAAATATATTTCATGTTGTTTTAACGTTAAAAACGTAGACATTTTCAATTCGTTAAGATTCTAAATAGCATTCAAACATTTTTTAATATTGTTTTACATCGAAAATATGAATTTAATAACATGTAATATCGATTGTACATTAAAAATCATTGTTTGACCTTGAAATTGTGAGTTTGAAATGATATCGATGATAAAATTATTGTTTTAAATCAATGAGTTTTTTGCCAAAGTGTCTATTGGCTTTGAATTAATATCCTTTTAAGCGCTAACTGGAAGTTTCTCGGACGAAACTATATCATTTATTCAGGGTTTCTGCAACTGAATTTAACAATTTTTTGTTCCACAACAGGCCAATAGAATAAGACCGTGCCCTTTATCAATTTTTGCGTAAAATCAAACCAAACTACTGTGCATTAATTGAAGAAAAAACTATATCTGCCCGCCGAATATACTGACTATATACCGACATACATTGCACAGAACTGACCAGCAGCAACAACAACAACAACGACATTAGTCGCCAAAAGTCGATCAACATTTCTAAGGTGCAACAGAAAAAGTGTTGGTGCACATTAAAAAGTGGACTCGAATTGAAGCAAAAGGGAGACGGACTAAATGGCGCAAAGACTGTGAGGGATACACGAACGGGCAATTGTTGTTATTTTCATTGCATTACATAATCATTGCTATCTAGTATCTCACAGTATGAGAGCAAGCGATTTATCTTTCGCTTTTTTTGGTTTACTTTTTCTAAATTAAACGAAAGTCCAACCATGTGGCAAGTTACAAAATAAATAGCTCAGTCGCATGCGCATGCGCAATTGCAGCTGTAACTAACTTTAGAAGGAAGCGAGTAAACCGAATTTGTTGTATCCACAGACTTCTTAAGCATTTGAGGGTTTGTAATTTTATTTCTGCTGTCTGACCAAGTGACAATCATTTGGATCACTTTCAGTGCATATTTTCATCTAACGCTGTGGTCTACTTAGCGTTGTCGGTTGTTGTTATTATTGCTAAACAAGTCGTTGTCAACTTTTGATTTTTGTTGGTTAAAAAGCTTAGATTTGCTGTCGTATTTTCTTAAAAAAAAAAATCTTGACCACATATGCTCTAGACACGAACACGGTATCAGGATAATTTAACTTTTTGACATTTGACGTGATTTGGAGTCTTAAAAGTTGTTGCAGATTTTAAGGCGCTGATATGTTGCGTGTCAAGTGTTGTTGCCAGCGTGAATTGTGTTCACGACGAGTTTTTGCATATGGCATGCTGATTATAAACCAAATAGGGTATTTACAAGTACATAAAGAGACAATTCTTTATAACTGACCCAAGCTGTACATGTTAATTTCAACATAAGACTAAAATCAAAATTCAAATGTTTATTTATTTCATTTTGATTTATATGCTTTGTGCAAGCAAATTTCATATTTTTATGTTACAGCCTTGAACGACTAGGGCATCACTAAATTATTTTTTTCTTTCTATTAGTGACCTTTAAGATTTCGTTGTTTAAGATTTTTCACAAATGGTATTTTTATCTGCTTAGATTGAAATACTGATATTTAATCAGGAGATGCCATCAGCTCATTGTGTTTGCTTAGTTCGGGCTAAAAGTCAAAGTAATTAATATTGTTGGTCATAAATTTCTTCTCTTGATAAATGCAGTCTTGTCTTAAAATATATGATATAGTATAGTAATACTTACAAAATTTATGCAAGTCAAAGTTAGCGAGATAGTTACGACTGAAATTCCTGATCTAAAGTAAAAGTCACTTTCGTATTGATAAAGTTAGATTTATACTTGAAAAAGTGTGTGGCCCAGGGTAAAACTTCATATGGTTAACTTGTAGACTGCCTAAAATATATTGCCACACTAAAATATCTGTGAAAAAATACCCCAGCGGCAAATATGTTACAAACAACATCGATGAATAGCTATACTCATTGTAGGCAGTAATGCTCAGAACTTAAGCCACAACTGTATATGCTTTTTACAAAGAGATGAGAGCTTTGTAGGCAGCTTGCCTACATCTCTATATACAATGTGTAGCAAGCGAAAGGCAGATTGCCTTAAAAACATCGCTTACTAAGTCCCTATATAGTTTACCGAGTTGCCTACATCTCCACATACAAAGTATGCAGCCAACAGGGAAGACCCCTTACATCTTCATATACAAATCAGACAGCAAACAGACAGACTGCCTACAACTGCATATACAGGGTGTTTTTTTAGAGGTATAGAGCTTCGAATTGAAATAAAACACAAGAAAATCGTTTTAATGTCCATCAATTTGGCTTTATTGGAAGGATAATTTTATGCCATTAATGTTTAAATATGATTTCGGGCATGTGGCCGCCGCGGCTGGCTCGAATAAAGCCAATTCTACAGGTCCAATTTTGAACCACTTTTTCGAGCATATGGGGCCGTATGTCGGCAATAACGCCACGAATGTTGGCTTCCAAGTCCCCTAACGTTTCTGGTTTGTTGGCGTAGACGAGCGACTTCACATATCCCCAAAGAAAATAATCCAATGGTGTCAAATCACACGATCTTGGTGGCCAATTGACAGGTCCATTCCGCGAAATTATGCGCTCATCGAATGTTTCCTTCAATAAATTGATTGTGACGTGCGCTGTGTGGCATGTAGCGCCGTCTTGTTGGAACCACAACTCATCCACACTCATGCCATCCAATTCGGGAACAAAATAGTCGGTTATCATGGCTCTATACCGGTCTCCATTAACGGTAACTGACTCTCCAGCATTATTTCGGAAGAAGTATGGCCCAATGACTCCACCAGCCCATAGAGCACACCAACAGTCAGTTTTTGTGGATGTAATGGCGTCTCAAGGGTCTCATGTGGATTTTCTTCACTCCAAATGCGGCAATTTTGCTAGTTGACGTAGCCATTCAACCAAAAATGAGCCTCATCACTGAACAAAATTTTGCGATGAAAATCAGCATCGAGATCAATCTCATTTTCGGCCCATACACCAAAATCACGACGCATTGCATGGTCTCGCGGCTTTAATTCTTGCACAAGCTGGATCTTGTAAGGTCGCAAGCCAAGATCTTTGCGCAAAATCTTCCATAAAGTTGATGGACAAAGCTCCAATTGCTGTGCACGGTGGCGAATCGATTCATTCGGGTCCTCTTCAACATTTTGCTCTACAGCGGCAATTGTTTCTTCGGTGCGCACTGTTCGACGTCTCTGCGGATGCGTATTATCACATAGAGTAAACGTAGTGCGAAAACGACCCATGGTTAACCGAATTAATTGCTCTGATGGACGATTATGTCGACCATAAAATGGACGGAGCTTGCGGTAAACTTCGCGAACTGAACCATTATTTTCGAAATAAATTTGCACGATTTGTAAGCGTTGTTCTTTTGTCAACCTGTTCATGATGAAATGGCAAACCAAACTGAACATAAATGACATTAGAGTTGCCAGATTTGACCATAAAATGCCAGTTTTATCTCTATTCAAAAAACAAACCTCTAAAAAAAACACCCAGTACAAAGCAGGCAGTCAACAAACAGACTGCCTACAGCTCCATATACAAAGCAGGCAGTCAGCAAGCGGACTGCCTACAGCTCCATATACAAAGCAGGCAGCCATCATGGAAAAGAATTTGGCGAATTTATACAAGTAGGCGTGGCACCCTCCATAGAAATAAAAACTTTTGAACGCTATGCTATCATAATTATTTATGGTAAAGAAACCAAATTTCACACAAATAATTCGGTTTATGTATTAGACAATAATTTGTTGAATTTCAAAAAGTGGGCGTGGCACCTCCTATACAAGCACAAACCTTTAAATACTACACATAGAACTATTTAAGTAAATGTTGTCAATTTCAATGTGGGTACGTTGAGTCAATCCAGCCTGTGGAAGAAATATCCTTTCAATAAAAATTTAAGTCTTACGCGGACTTTTACTTTTTGGCGAGAACAAATAAAACACTCTCAAGAAGCTTTCAAAAATTTAAAAGCTTAAAAATAGATTTATAATTCCCTGCGTCATATTTTCTACTCCTCTAATGGATACCTGGAAATAGCACCATATAAGTCACATTGAAATCTCAATTCAATTAAATTCTAAAGTTCTTCATTCCACTTACCGAATTTGAGATGTATTTACTTAAAGATGAAGACTTTGGCGTAATGTCGGTCACTATAGTAACTGTACGAGTACAACACCACTAGCCGGATTTAATAGCCAAACGGCAGCTTGGAACATTTTGATAATTGATCAAACAAAATAGTTACTTTCAAATTAATATTCATTTATGTAATGCGTTTATCTAAAATTCTAGACAACACTGTGCGCTTAGAAGGTGCAGTAGCAACACTAGCTGTCAAATCTTTTTAATGGCCATTTTTCTAAGCGCCCAAATCTCAAAACTTTTTTGTTGTTTCTACGCTTTGTTTACTCAAGGACTCTTGACAACATTTACGCAGCTCATAAATTAAGATAAAGTGTTCCAGTTAACAACATGACGTCGAAAAAGCCAATTTACCAATGATACAATCGCTGCTGGTGCTGCTGGTGCTGTAACTCAACATAAAGATCGTAACAAAAGATATCTGGTGCGAGTAGAATTTGTTCGAATTTTTTTTTTCTTTTCATTTCTTGTTGGATCTTGATTTTGTTACCGTTTTAAGTTTTATATGCATATCTCACGCTGTCCGATGATGTATGCGTTGACATAATTGTTTGGACATTTTCAGACAGGTGCGGATACGGCAGCGCTCGTTAGATGAGGTTAAATGCAGCTAAAAGTGCTATTGCAGTGCTTACGATCATGTGAATGCAAATGTAAAGTGGTTTTTCTTATGCGAAGTAAATGGGCATTTCAGAGCGTAAATTTAATAAACGCAATTAAGTTTTTTCGTTTTTTGTTTGGTTATTTCAATTAAGTTTAATTCAACAAAAAATTTAATTCATTAACGTAAACTGAAGTCCATTAAAATTAAAGCTATGATTTTTTTTTCAAATTAATAGCTGAACCTTTGCTCTTTAATAAAGTGTATTGAAAATTTACAACTACAGTTTGCACGTAAACTCTGTGGTTTGACATTAATAGTCGAAAACCAAAATTTATGAAGGTCCTTTCGGAAAAATCAAAAAACTTTCACTTTTTGATTAAATTTATTGTAATTGCTTGAACTGCATTATTTAAGAGAAAGTTTATTAAATTATTGTGAAATGTGCGTTTAGAGTTTGTTAAAATGATTATGGAACAACAAGAAGTGGATGCTGGTATTTCGAACAAAATCATCTTCAGCGATGAGGCTAATCTTATCTTGATGACTTCGTTTAATGTCAAATTTGTCGCATTTGGGGTTCAGAAAATGTGCGAGTGATTGTTGAGAAACAAGTAGTGTTGATTTTGTACTGAAAGCACCATCGGACAATTCTCTTCGAAAATTTGTCTGGTCAGGCAATAACAGTTTATGGTGCATGCTATCGCGTTAAGATAGTCCAGTTTTTTGTGCCTAAGTAGCAAGATATGTATGTGGAGAACATATGGTTTCAACTAGATGATGCCACATGACATACAGCTGGAAAAACAATTTAATTACTGCATGAGTCATTTCCTGGTTGTAAAACTTCATGTTTTTGCAATCAGTGTTCGCCGCCCAGATCATGCGATTTTACACTTTTGTTCTTTTTTCTTTGGAATTTTTTGAAGTCTAAGGCTTATGCCAACAAGCCCATGACAAGACGCGCCTGATGGAAAAAATTGAGTGTTGTACCAACGGAATTTATGCAAAACAGCAATAGAAAATTATGGTAAAAGAGTGCGTGTGCGCCAGCAAAGCCTTGTGGGCCTTTTACCCTGGTATGCTATTTAGTTTGAATTTTCGATAGGAACATTTGTAAAGTTTCATTTTTATTAATTTCTCATTTAGAGCCTGCTGGTGATTTTTGGGCTCAGCAATAAGTAATTATAGGTATTTAATGTGGTTTCAGGTTATCCTTTTCCGGTATATGTTGTTTTTCTAGGTTTTCATTTACGACATTTGTAGTGTTTCCGGAATGGGTTTTTGCTATTATTTAGTATGTGATGCGTGAATTAGGTAAAATGCTTAAGTGAGGTGACTACTTATGTTTTTGGTGATGTGGCAGTAATACGTTGATGTCGGCGTGTTGTATTTAAGTGAACGTTATTTGATGTAGTTAACCCTGCAGTTGCACGTTTGAACATAGTATGGCGTGTCTGTCTTTCTTATAAAGATGAGCACATTCTTAAAGAGGCGTATATGAATAATTTAAAGGTGTGTATAAATGAGTGCGAATTATGTTTATTAACGCTAATCAGTACGCATTTCTTCCACTTGTCTGCTCTTTCTATCTCTTCATACCCTATCAAATAGGATTCGATAGGAACATAGCATGAACTAAGTTCGTACAACGTTTCAGCTCTTGTCCTCACGTAAGCTGCCCAATAATCAAGCATTTGCTCCGCCATGTTTTTTTCGAATATGAACTCTCATCTTAGATCAACGATGACTCCAATGTTGGCCATATTCTGATATAAGCTATGTGTACTGTAATTATACTGACCATCGCCCACGGTTGTTTCCTTCCAAAATAAAAAAGAAAGTTAGCCAGTAATCTGAAATTATCCGAAATTCGGTATAGAGATGGACTAAACCATGAGAAAAAGTACATTCTTAAATAGGGGGTGCCACACCCCTATTAGGAAATAAGATTTCACAGCTAAATTAATTAACCGTTTTAGATTAACTTTAGCATTTAGAGAGATTGATCCCTGAGGAAAGATATTTGTTTTTTAATGGGCAATGCCACGCCCTTTAGCAAAAATATGTTCTTACAACTATTTTGATAAAATTTGATATGCAGATTGACTGAACCTTGAGGAAAAGTATTTGCCTTTAAGCAGATGTTGGCACGCCCTTAGTTGGGATATATGTTTTCAAAATTAGTATAATGGAATGATTTTCATGAAAATTGGTATGAAGATAGATTGAACCTTAACAAAGATATAGAGATAGGAATGGGGAAACATAATATTATAATTTTGTTTTGGCAGTAATGATATTCTATCTGTTAAAATGGTACTAAATTGCTTACTATTGTCACTAAATATAATGTTTGAAGTTCAGCCCATGGACGAACTCTAGTAATTTAAAAGCAATAAAAAATTCATGTAATTAGGAAGTCTTACCCTCTGACTGCAAGACAAATAATTTCCACATTAAAAAAACTGATAAATGTGTTCGATTCTTAAGCTAAATTGCATGCTACCCCTTAAGTTTAACCTAGTTAACAATTTCGTAATAACTACATTTTGCTGTCGCTATAATAGAAAAGTTTTACTTTCAATGCGTTACAATTTATCGATTGCAATTAAAATTACAACGCGCTGCTGTTGGTGTTGGTGTTGCTGCTGCAATCGATTGAATATGAACTGCATTGCGCATGCGCAGCCAGTTCACCACTTTCTTGCGCACATGAAATTGCGCATGCTTGGAAAAAAGTAGATCACCAAACACAACACACAGTGTACAGCGAAATGCATTTTCTGTTGTAATTTTTATTTTAGCAAATATTTTAGAGGATTGCAGTGCACATTAGAGTGTTTACAGGTTTTGCTGTTGCTGCTGCTGCTTCAGGCTGAAAGCGCGTGGAGTGCTGTTACATGAATTATATACGTTAATAGATGCTTGTTAAGCTGTGGCTATCGTTACCGCTGACCAACTGACTGAATTACCTAGAGACAGTCAAAATAACAACAACGATATTTAGCGCAAAAGCGACAACAGGAAAATTAATTTGACTTAAAAAGACGTTTTTTTTTCGTTTTGCGAATCTGCGAAATTGGGTCAACTCTAAAACGAAGCGTTTATTAAACGATAATTGACAAATGCAGCGTCTTGTTCAACGCATTTCAAAGTTATTTCAATTCATTTTGTTGCAACACATCAATGCCGCTCATATGCCGCATGTCGCACGTTATGAAAAACGTAAACTACCGACGATGAATTCGAAACCCCTACTCTGTCTGCGCTCAGTTGGTCCAAACATTTAACTTTTGATTGATAGCGTTGCGTTGATGCAACGTGCAACAATGCGTGCAATAATTAACATGTTGCGATTGCAATAACGGACAGCAGCGAGAAAAATGTAGCACTAAATTATGGCAACCACTAGCTGGCTTTTGGCGATTTTCCTCTTTTTTTTCGTAGCGCAGACGTTCGATTGCACGACTTTTATGTGTGCGCATTAAAAATCAATTAAAAACTCTAACCAGATTTCAATAAATTGCCGATTGCAACAACAACGAAATGAGTAGAATACTAAAAAGAATTATCAGCTCAAGTGGCATGATAAAATTGAGCACTTAAGCAATAGACCTTGTAATGAAAACTTTACTTTGCCCCCACGCATACTGTGGGGCTATATAACACCTCTTAAGGATGGGTCTATAAAGTGACACACGGTGCAGGGTGTATGACAAAGATATGAAGACTTCGCAGCTCATAGACCAAAGGTATTCCTTCATAACCTGTTTTCCAAAGAAACTACTTTAATTTTTAAACCAAAGTTTAGGAAACCCTTTTAACATACAAGAATGTATCAAACTGACCCTTAGGGCCGAAATGACTAGATAGCTTCTTCTCACTTTATTATGCCACCTTACTCAATCCAATTCAATTCAATTCAATTCAATTCAATTCAATTCAATTCAATTCAATTCAATTCAATTCAATTCAATTCAACTCAACTCAATTCAATTCAATTCAATTCAATTCAATCCAATCCAATTTAATCTAATCCAATGCAATCCAACCCAATCCAATCCAATCCAATTCGATCCGATCCGATCCAATCCAATCCAATCCGATCCGATCCAATCCAATCCAATCCAATCCAATCCAATCCAATCCAATCCAATCCAATCCAATCCAATCCAATCCAATCCAATCCAATCCAATCCAATCCAATCCAATCCAATCCAATCCAATTCAATCCAATCCATTCTTATCTTATCTAGTCTTATATTAATCATATGTACTATATTTCATCTCGATTTCTAGTTAAAATTTTCAAAAAAGACGTTTATTTGGGTCGATCAAACTTCAGGGCGCTGAACTATGAGCTGAAAAGGGTTCCACTGGTAAAAATGAACAAACTTTCGGCATGTCTAGCTTGCTTCTATTCAAACTGATCTGCACCAGTTTTGAGATAAAGTACAAAATATGCAAATATTCAGTAAACAATAAATAAAGTTAAGGTTAATCACAGACACTTCAACAACATGACAGTAACAAAAATTAAAAAATCAGAAAAAAATACTTTTTTATTGTCAGTTTTTACTAAAAACTTAATTTCACTTTGAATAATTTAGTAATATTCATCACTGTTTTCTTCTTCATAACTCTGTGTCTCCTTCGATGCATCCTCATATGCATCATGTTCTTCACTATCCTCTATTTCATCAGCATCCTTTTCATCAATTTCATCACTTTCATCATATTCTTCGTAAGCTTCATGTTTGCCTGCACCTTCATCGCTTTGCTCCGCTTCATCTTCATTTGATTCTTCAACAACATTGCCTGTGGCATCTTCCTTAGAACTTACAGCATCGTCTGTATGATGCACTTCGTGCTGCACACCCAATGGTGGATGCAAAGTGTGCACACTTTGCCAATTGATGTTGCCATTGTCCTTACTGTCGGCAGCATTAGCAACATGTTGTGGTACATCATGACCATGAACTGTTGTGATGCCATTCGTTATAACTTCAGCTTGAAAGCCATTTACATCATCGGCTGTGTATTTGACGACACGCAATGTACCATCGGGGTCAACTACGCTGTGATTAAAAGAAAAATATTTATCTGTATTAATACATTTAAGGTAATTTTTTGACTCGTTTTAAACAGCTCCAAAAATATTTATAAATGCATTTTGTTACGAGTAGTCTATCTAGACAATACTCGTACAGTGACAGAAATATAATAAAGTTCGCTCAATCAAAATAGAGAAAATAAAGTTTTTTTTTCTAAAAAATTAAAAGTATATAAAGGAAAGTATAAATTGGAAATTGAATTTTTCAATTCCATGGCAAATTAAAAGATTAAAGGAACACAACAATTTGCATAGTTCCACCTACTTATTGTTAAATTGTCAGTTGGTTCACGATGAACTGGTCGGAACTTATTTCGCTTAGAAAAACAGTGATGTCCTAACTTTCATTAGAAAACACAAAGTTTTGGGAAATTTCGTTGGTTTTCAATATTCTTGATTTATGTAACGATTTTTTTCCACTTTTTCAAGTATAAATTTCTTTTCTTTACTTCACTTTACTTTTCAAAATTTTAAATTTTTTTATTTTTCAAAATTTTTCTTGACTTATTTAATATTTTTCGATTTTTTCAACATTTTTCGATTTTTTTCAACATATTTTGACTATTTCAACATTTTGAACTTTCCCAACAAATTTTTGGTTTTTTGACATGGAACGAAAAGGAGTATTTTTTCGAATTTTAGGAGTTGCCGAAGAATTATAGAACATGAGGTTATTTTGCACATATCTAATGTGCATACATATGTACATATATCGACTTTCTAAAAATTCAACACTTGTATATTTTATTAAAATTTTCAGATTTTTACCACCGTTTTAAGCTTTCTAAACATATGTTGCCATCTTTTTTCAATATTTTTTGACTTCCTCAACATTTTTCGATCTTTGCAACATTTTTCGACAACATCAACATTTTTCAATCTCTTTAACATTTTCAAACACTGTATATCAACATTTTTCGATTTTTCAACATATTTCCACATTTTCAATATATTAATCGACTATATTCATTATATTTCAACTTTTCAAAATTTTTAAATTTTTTTTTGACTTCTGTCGAGTTTTTTGGAAAAATGCTTGGCATTTATTATATTTATATTAATTTATTAATTATTCTATTTGACCACAACTTGATTTCTTTGTTCAAAGAAAATTACGCACTTTTCATTAACAAACATTTCTGTCACTGTTTCGCATACGCATTTAATGACTGCTATTTCACACCAACCTATAAACACCCCGCACCTCATCGCCATCACGTGACTCTTTGCGATTCTGCAAAACGTGCGTCGTGCCATCTTCAACGCCATAGGCGAATTCATATTCCGGTTTAGCGATAAAATCCACATGTGACCCACCATTCAGCGCATCGTGCACCAACACTTTGTGCTCCGGACCGCGCACGGGACCCACAAAACGCGCATACGAGTAACCCACAGCAACGCATTGCGTTGGCAATGCAACGCAGATGAACACCAACAAAAGTTGCATCAACATCTTCAGCCTTGCAAGTGCGACACGCAGTCTTCTGCGATCGAAAGAAGAAGCTGCTGTTGCAACGCCTGTTATGCGGAAACCAGCAATTACTGACGTATTGCGACGATAAATGTCAACTTTTATTGCACCTGTTGACTTTTGTTGTTGCATTGAACGTGTGTGATTTTGCATTTTTATCAGTGTGATGAATTGTTTTTGTTTTTTTTTAGTTATTTATTTACGAATATTTTCGCGTTAAAAAAGAAAATCAGCCCAAACTTGATATTTGCGTTATCTTTCGTAAGATTTTGACTACTAAGTGCGATTTTTGTCACTTGTTGTTTATTTATAGATTAACTTTCTGCGGAAATGTCTTGAAAGTGCACAGAATGTAACAATACTCCAATAATAATCGAGAGACAGCAGCAGGAAAAACGATAGATACAATTGTACATTGTTGTAGTAAGCAGATATTCCGTAGATAATTGAAATTTCCGCTTGACTTGAGTTCTCATTTTGTGCAGATTTGCATTTGGGCATGAAGAAATGCAGCCTGGCTGGTGAAACCGCAATTTCTTCACTTGGCATTCGATAACATGTGTTTTGTAGTTGGCAGAGTCAAATTGAAGTGTAAAATGAAGTGATTAATAAAAGGTCGAAAAATGTTGGGCAGATCGAAAAATGTTGAAAAAGTCGAAAAATGTTGAAAGTCGAAAAATTTTGAAAAAGTTCATGAAAAAGAATGTTGAAAAAACGAAAAATGTTGTAGAAGTTGAGTAAAATGGAATAGCCCTAAAATGGTGGAAAAATGTAAAAATATTATAGAGGTCGAAAAAAGTTGAGAATAACGAAAAAGTTGTAGAAAATAAGTTTTGAAAACCGAAAAATTTTGAAGAAGTCCGAAAAATGTTGAAGATGTGGAAAAATGTTGAGAAACTGAAAAATGTTGCAGAAGTCGATAAGTGTTGAAGAAAACGAAAAATGTTGCGAAAACCAAAAATGTTGAAAAGATCGAAATTAATTGATTAAGTGAATGTAGTTGAAATCTAAGAAATTTTGAGAAGGTTGCAAAATGTTGGGAAAATCGAAAAATGTTGCAGAAGTTGCAGAAAAAAGTTGGGAAATCGAAAAATGTTGGGAAAATAGTATTGAAGGAGTCGAAAAACTTTGGAAAGTCGAGAAATGTTGAAAAATGTTGACAAGAAAAAAAAAATTTTTGAAAGAGTCGCAAAATTTTTGAAAGTATTAAAAGATGTTGTAAAGATCGAACAATGCAGAAACAGTCAATAAAAGTTTCAAACATAAAACTAACGTAGCGTCAGCGTGATTGTAACTTTTTCCCCGATTGTGTCAAGTATAGATAAACTTACTCGGAACCCATTATAATTTAAATACTGTAGCTTTCAGTTATATGACAAAACTCAATGGCTACTAAACTGCTTAGTCAAAATACCACACACATGCAAAAATATAGCAACTTTTCAATAAGTGCGCGAAAAAAGTTGAATAAAAATAGAAATAGAATTTGATTTACGAGCACCTAAGCTTTTTTGATTGCAAAACTCAATAGGCAGAAATCTTAGAACTAAACCGAAAATAATTGAATCACCAATAACGAACCTACCAATAAATAAAATCAAACACAAAAATCATAAGAATTGCAACTTTATAGCGTGTCACTGCTAACGACTGCGCATGCGTGTAGGTGCACTTGGCGATTGCGATTGCCAATTGAATGGTGTGCATGGTGTACACCATTAAGATCCCATTGGAGTTATTTTTGGCACCGTAATGACATACGGCAATTGGTTATGTTTCGTTTTCCAAGCAACGACAGGAGAAACAATTGCGGCAATTTTAACCCAGTTTGCCATTGTCAGCTGGGAATTTATGCATTTGTGTGTCAAAGTTGACATTCGAAATGATTTGCTTGTGAATGAGTTGGTGGTGGTGTCTGGTACCTAATGCGTATGTGACCTGCTAGGGAAGTCGAATGATTATTGTTGCTGAGATCAATTACCTTTGCCAAAAGCTTAAGGGAATATGTTTAATTTTGCAAAGCATTTTGTTATATATCCTACAGGGTACATTCATTTATGTGCTTTACCGCACAGCAGTTGAAAAGTGCACGCATGTGGTCTGAAAAAAAATGGTTTTTTCTTCACATTATTTTGCTAAGTTGATTTCGTTATTTATGACTTGTAAATTTTTGATCTTAAAAGCATTTATCAATTATTTCATGTCCTGTTGCTTAGCTTAGTCGCTGTAGTAGTTCGTTTTTATACATTTAATCATGGCGCCAAATCAATTGAGTAATTTTTGAGTTATGCGATTACAAAAAGTTTTTATTTTTTTTAAACTTTCAATTTCAATACCTTAATTCTGGCTCACAACTTTTGATGGGATTGTATACTTTAAAGATTTTTAAAATTTGGTACATACATATTTTAAAACTATTTATGACGATCACTAGAAATTTAGCTTGGCCAGTGATATTTATTCTTCACATTAAATTCATTTGTAAGAAAATATTTGGAAGACTTTGAATGGTATATGTTTGTCGAAAGTACAATATTCTATCGGCCAAAATTGTTACTAAGAAATAAAACTTCTTATTCTTACTATGTAGTCCGTTTTGACCCGTCACACCTTGAGGGGTAGCAAATCGACGTAATTTTTGGGAATCATTTTAGATATAAAAGAATATCTATGCTATTTTTATAAAATTTCTTTTATGGCCTATGGTTTGTAACGCATTGGCGCAAAATAAGCTGAACCAATTTCAAAACTTTATTTTTTAAAACAACATATTTGTTTTAAAAAAGACTATTGCATACAAATTTTTTTAATTTTTAATGTTAAATATTCTTAAATTTAGAATTAAGTTTTTGCAAAACCGCGCAAAACTCTCTCTCGCGTCTAAAGTTTCAAATACGGAGCGGACCGCTTTGACACGCTTACATAAAAATGACAAAATTTTGAAGAAAAAATTTCTTTTTGTCAACATCAACATTTAATTTGAAATGTTTAAAAAAGATTTCTGTAGCGGTCACAATATTTCAAATGAAAAATTTCTGATATGTTACGTATTATTTCTGAAACGTTATATGCCGAGTTGATATACATCAGTCAAAAACAGTTTTGGAACTTTAAGCGCCATAAGTACTTAAAGTGCAGAGGTTGAGGTATTCTTTTAGTGGATACTACATTTTCGTGGATATCGGCTCCTTAAATAGTTAGAGGCAGCAATAATGACTCACTTAGTCCGTGAGGACTCAAAGTATTAGCACAAACTCTCTGCTATTATCTAGTTAGTAAGTTTTGATTCTTGCATTGTAGCACGCATCCAAAATGTAAGTGTCAATCTTTATGGTATAAGCAAAACTTTAAGCAGACTACATTTATGTTATAAAGTTAATTTTGATAAAATCATAGTATTTGCAAGAATATCCTAAATTGATCATAACAAGGTAACCAGCAACAAATACGGAATGGTATCTAAATGTCTATTTTTGTGAATTTCTTTGTTTTTTATAATTTTGCCCACAACTATGGCCAAACTTTTAATGTTTTTTTTTTTGTAACAACGCCGCCAAAATAGAAAATTGCATAATCGTCTTTGTTGCTGTTCGTTCAACTGCCGTTGCTGCTGATGCTGGCCGTTGGCTCAGCATGTCTGGCACAGCTGCTGCCAACAACTGAACCGACAATCTTGCTGTCGCTGCGGCTGCTGCAAATCGCTGCAAGATATGGGTAACTAAGTTAAACTGAGCATGTTTTTTCGTTTTCAATGCAACTTTTTTTTTATTATTTGAGCATCTATACAAACATCAGCAGCAGCAACAGCAGAAACAACAACAACTGCTTTTGGCCATGCTAAGACAAGTGAAGTCGTGATGTTGGTAACTTGTTGGTTTAATGTTTTATTTTGAGATTTTTTGCTTCTTTTTTCCAGCCGCTTACTTGATTATTGTAACTGTCCCTGCTTTAACTCTGAACTCTCTGCAAATAATTTTTAATGGGACTTATTGTGGTTGTTGGTTTTCGCGTTTTTTTTTTTTGACAATTTAAGAAACCAAAAACCAATTTTTTTTTTTTCGTTAGTTCTTTTTGGTCTACAAAATTTTCCCATCATTTAAATGCTGTGTGAAAATTACATTTTGTTGCACTTGCCAGCTGGGGCGCCGCCGCATCATAAACGCCGTCCATTGTTGTGTTTGTTGCTGTTGGTCGGTCGGTCGGTCTATCGCACATCAACGATCAGCAGCCCAATGATAAATTGTTCGATGGCGATGATGTTGCGTCTGAATGTTAGAGTTTGCACTATGGTCAATATTGAGCTTTCGGTATTTTTCAAAAACTATTTGATGTTATTGGAAATTTCGATATGTTTGAAATTTTCGATAATATCGACTTTATCGATTTTCAACGATGTTTCCAAACTTTTCTAGACTTATTGATTTTTTGTTAGTTTTCGAAACTATTTGATACTTTTTTAACTAAATCGACTTTTTGATATTTGTTTCCAAACAATTTTTTTTATTTTCCGATACTTTTTGATTATTCGATAGTTTTCAATGCTGTGTGGCTATTTTTGACTGCCATCGATGTCTCGATTTTTTCGAATATTTATCGATACGAATCGTGTTCTTACTACTCTTGTAACACTTCGATATTTTTCGATGTTATCGATTTCATTTGACTTCTTGATACTACTCGATACTTTTAAAATTTAAAGAATTTTTAATTCCATGGCACTTTTGCGCTTTTTGATATCGTTTGATAGTTTTTGATGCTCAACGATAAGTTTCAAATTTTTGTTACTTATCGATTCGTTTCCAAGCTATTCGATACATTTTGGTGGCACTATATACTTTTCGATTATTATCGACTTATCGATATTCTTTTGTTTATTAGGTTTTTGATACTTATAGACTTTTTATTATTATTTGTTGCCACTCGATACTTTTAGGTTGTGCAATATTCTACTGGGCTCAAACAAAAAGTTAAAAAAGTTTCAAAAATTTGCTCCACGCTGCAGCTATTTGCAGCAGCAGACATTTTTTCGCACACTGACCTCAAATAATTTTAAGCACAAACAATGCAGGCTTGTGCTGCCCAAGTGCGCCGCCACATTATGCTGTGTAGGAGTATCATTTAGCTGCATCATCATTTGCAACAGCAAAGGCAATAACGACAACAACAACAACAACAACAACAACAGCTCATAAATAAACAAACAATATGGTAACCATAACATTTTGTACAATTGTAATTATTGTAATTATCAAGCTCACAAATAATCTCATCAACTTTATCATTAACAGGCTCATCGTCATCGTCATCAACAGCAGCGGCAGCAGCAGCTTTATTTGCAACATTTGCAGAGTCATCTCGTACAATGATGATGAATGCTTGTTTGCTATTAATTATGCGGCCATAGTTTACTCTTTGCATATGCAGAACTGCAGAATGCAAATCGTTTGCTTTTTATTGTGGGCTGGATCTTTTTTTGCGGTTGAAGATGCACAGCATTGAATTTTATTTGTTGTTTTTGTTCGGTGATTTGTTGTAGGCTTGAAAATTTTACTAATTCCATTTTTTGTTTGTTTATGTGTTGGTCTTTAATTGATTCAATTAAAGTTGTTCATTCAAATTGTGTCTTTTACATTTATGGTATTAAAACAAAAGACTTAAGCGGCAAACTCGACTGAAGTCTTATGGTTTTTAATAAATGTTATGTTATTTCACTAATTTTTTTCTAGCATTAAACCATTTCTGTAGCTTTTTATCAAATAAAAAGTTTAATTTATGTTCATTTAAAGAATTATGCAAGTAAACCAGTAGGCAAACCAGACCAATATTTATTAATAATATTGCGATTAATAATGTTTTTTTCATGTGATTTTTCTACAAATAAAATAAAACTGTCATCATAAAAATGTAGTGTAATAAAACTTTGTTTTTATTGAAAAATATCAATAATAAAAATGTGATGTAAGTAGTGTAAAGTAAAGTACGAAAAACTGCTAAAAACATGGGACTGTTTGGAAAAACTTTGCATAAAAATTAAAATTTGGAAATAGCTGCCTTAAAGCATTAAATTAATATCTCAGTTAAATCACAAATTTTCGTTATCAGAAGCCGTTTTTTGAAAGAGGAAGTTGGTTTTTTTTATGTAACTTCTAACGTAATTATGACTTGCAGAAATTTCATGGGTATAGCAAGGACGCTTGTTGAAAAATGTTATGTGATGATTAAAAATTGTCTGAACTATGATTTTTCAAATTAAAATTTAGAATAACTAATACCATATTGAAATATCTATAAATTGAGTTTATAAAACTTATTGACTTATACATATGATATCAGCCATAGGACGTTGAAAATTACAATCAATTTGAAGTAGTAAACGCAGCTTGTCAACTTTTTGCAAATCAAAGTTCGTAAACAAAACTATAATATTTCCTTCCTTAAAAAAAAAAACTTAATTTCAAATTAAAAAGAAATCATCACTTCCAACATTAATTGATGCGTTGTAATTGGAGTAATTACCAGTATACCTTTTAGCATCAACATAACAATAAATAAATGAAAATGGGCAACAGCACTACCCATTTCAATTTCCATTCAAGTTTCAATTTCAGCTGCAGTTTCAGTTTCAATTTCATTTCAATTCAACCAGAGACGCATATCAGATGTAGGCCGCAAAAGTGATGACTGTCAATGCGTCGTATATTATTGATCGTTATTTGTTGTTGTTGCAGACTGTTGCGGATTATGTGCGCACAACTAAAGTGTTGCTGACATGAATAAGCAGCAGCAGAAAAAAAAGCAATGATCAACATGGATCAGTGAATATATGACAGAAAAAAATATTTTTTTAACTGCAATTTTTATGTTGCATAAAAACGTAAAATATAAAAACAGAAGAATAAAAAAATTGCAAGTTACGTTGTAAAAATAGGAGTAAAACACATAAAGTAACACCTTCGATTTCAATTTTATTGTCTTGGTTTTTTTGTTTTTGTAGCTAATAAACTTTGCATAAGGTGCGTTAGGCGGTGTTAAGGAAAGGTTTTTTTTTATTTCCATGAATAGTCCATAAAGAATTTGCACAGCCTACAAAGAACGTTAAGTGGAGGGTAACTATTTTATAATAAAATGATTTGAATTGTTCTTTTTTTTAGAGTCTTTAGTGTAAAGTTTGTTGGCTGCGAAATCGCAAAATGAATTGTTACAGAATCAACTTCCCAGGGAATTATAATTTCATTGCTTTGGCAAGGAATTGAACTGGCGTTGGTTCTCTTGATTTTTTGGTTCTATGTATTGTTGAGAGAAAATATCCAAAACTTTTGTTTGGATTTGGAAACCAAAAGAGTCCACTCTGATTTAAAATGAATTCATACATTAGTCAAAGTGTTTAATGTAGAATTAAAAATTAATTAATTTCAAATAATTTGCAACTTCATAATGCAATTTGAAAATTTTTACGATTGAAGTAAAGTTAAAAAATTTAATTTTCAATACTTTCCATATTAAATTTTAAGTTGTTTGTATTAAAAAGAAACGGAAAAAAGTGATATTTTTACAATTTTTAACTTTAAAATTGCGAAATGAAATTCGAAATAAAATTTTAAATTTGCAATGCCATTTTTCTCTGAGTGTACCGTATAGTATATAGTGGAAGGTGAATAAAATCAAATCAGTCAGCCAGCGATTCATACTAAGCAGATTTAAGCATGTAATTGAGCTTAAAAAGCCACTGAACTCAACTCTATTCTTTTAAGCTACATAGTATGTTCTCGATCACTTAAACATTAAATCGAGTCAGCGAGCTGATGATGCTAGTCACACTAGTTTCATCTATTGCTAAATGGAATCATCAGTGACCTTTGGAGCCGATGAGTGAGAAAGTGAAACAAAACAAAGCAAAGTAAAAAAATTCTCAAATGAGTTACGAAAACAAATAAATATACAATAGAGAGTTTTTGCTTTGCTTCAAAGCGGCAAATACAACACAAGATCGATGAATGGTTATACTCATTGTAGGCTGTAATGCTCACAACTCCAGCCAAACTGTACATTTTTTTACAAAGAGATGGCCGCTTTGTAGACAGCTTGCCTACATCTCCATATACAATGTGTAACAAACCTTGTCTTAAAACATCACTTACAAAGCATGTAGCCTACAGGCAAGACTTACAGCTCCATATACAAAGTAGACAGCTAGCAAGCAAACTGCCTACAGCTTTATATACAAAGCAACCAGCCAGCAAGCAAATAAACAAAATATCACAGTAACAATTTCATTTGTGAAACATACAACACAAAGGGTATAGCTTTTCATACATGAAAATTTAGAGTACTTCATCGATTTGCCACTGGGATTGTTTACAAATGATGGATTTTCAAGCTCTTAACATATTGAACACTTTGGCGAAAAGTTCCCGGCACATAAATGGTTGTTGTATGACGATGTACATACCTTTGTGTTTTCTTATACATATATGTACGTATGACACTGTGTGCGAAAATGTGTAATATCTTCTTAACAATATTACCATCATAGCTGAGGAAATTTTGGATTTTGAAAGGCTTTCTGTTAAATGGAGATAAGCATTTTTGCAGAAATTCTATAATTTGAGCGACGATTTTTAAGGATTAATTTAAAATTTTTTTGTGAATTAAAAGTTTTTTCATTTATAAGTTAGATGAAAATATTTCATTTTGATCTATCACTACACACCTGTAGTAATTTTTTTGTTAATCCGTGTATGCTTATTATTATGTTTTCCGTTCCATTGTGCATATTTGAACCCCAACTTTCAGTTCTGATTCTCTACTTCTACTCGCCAAAGATGGAAAAATGCTTAAACAGCATCACTTTTTCTTTATAAAAGAGGTAAAAATTTCCTCTGCTCATCTGCTTGGAATAGCAGACGCTCTTTATTTTTGTTTCAAAAAACTAAAAATAGTCTGAGAAAAAAAATCCTTTCATATCTACCCAAAAATTGTACCCAATTTTCATAAGATAGTGCCACAACTTTAATGACTTGATTGGACCAGATCATATCAAAAGCGGCTTTGCTATCCATTTCAAAGACCCAAAAAAATCGAAAGTTGGTGCAACGAAGGCAACAACAACAGCAACACACGCACAAGTTCTCTAACGCCATGTGACGCAATACCGATCTCCTCCCTTTTGCCACGTTAACCCATTTTTCAACAGCCAGCGCTGTCGACGCCACCTTAACTTCAACGTCATTGATCGCATTGGCCGCACCTCTTTTTCCCCGTTGACGTTTTCGATTTGTAGCAGCAGCAGCAGCAGCAACAACAAATTTTTTGCACTCTTGTTCGCATATGAGATCGGCACATGATCGGCAAATGCGTGGTACATAACACCATATGGGCGTGTGTGTGTGTGTTTGCCTATGCGAGAATCTACCAATACGTGTGCAAATTTGTTAGACTGAAGTTTTGTTTTCTTGGTGTTTTTTCATTTTCATTGAGCTGAACTTTTATCCCTCCATGGATGCTGTTGTCGGTGTTGTTGCTGCCGCTGCTGTTGTTGTTGCTGTGGAAAATGGTTTTTCATTTTTTTTTTAACTTCTTTGATTTCGTGTCTGTGCGGCACTGCAGCGGCGCTGTATCTTCGGTTTTGTTGCTGCGTTCGTATTGCAGCGCGTATATAAATGGTTTTGGTCATCAGTGCTCAGCATCAGTTCAAAGATTTCTAGCAAACGGTTTGAAGCTCCAACTTCGAAGAGTTGATTTTACCTCATAGTCTTGGAATTTTATTGCATTTAGAACTTTTCTTGCCGTGTGCGCCGTTTGTCGTCGATTTTAAAGTCCTTTTTTTGCGCGTTTGATTTAAAAACCAGCCGTTACTTACGAAAATGAAGGTATTGAAAACTTATTGGATATGTGTGCTTGTTTTAAGAAAACAAATTGAAATATATAAAATGAACAAAGTGTTAAAATTGTGTTTTTAAAAGAATCAGTTATGGTTGAGAAATCGCCATGTGAATAAAAAAGACATTTCAAGAACGTTTTTGTAATATGTTGTCTCTAATGTGTTTACTATTAAACCGAGAATTTTTTTAAAAAACATTTAGAAAGATTAGTGTCACTTCTTATGTGAATCATAAAAATATTTCACTTTTATATTTGTTTTTATTTTTGATCATGAAAGGTTTATATTTTTTGGAATAAATTTCTTAATTATTCCCATACTAAAAACAAAAGGAATATTAAGTCATATAGAATATTATAAAAATAGCGCCTTATTGGATACTGCTCAGTGCTTTGTTTCAAAATACTTAAATATTTTTCAGAATTTATTCAAGTATCTTTACTTAAAAAATTTAATACGCACAAAAATAGATAAATTGCATATATTACACTTTAAAATTATGTATGTACGAATATTCATTTATATCCTTATAAATCCTTCGAAAAATCTCTGGAATGAATTTTGGCTCTTAAGAATCTTCATTTATAAGTAGCGTTTCATATTAATAACACTACATTATATTTGAAATGTACACCGAAAAAATGATTTTGTTGTACATAACAACTGTACATGTATTTGATACAGAGCAATCAAATATTTATTTGAGCCAAGCATATTTCATGCTATTTGGAACAAATAGTGAAAAATCTTGATTGAAATAAATACTTTATTGTCCTATATAAAATATAATTTGTTATATTTAATTGATACAATTCCTTCATACGATTTTATGCTATACGTTTCAATTTGTCTAAGTGTCATAACTTTCAATAATCCAGAATACAATTCAGCCCCTGTCTATGCTGCGTTTTTTTGTGTAGACATTTCGAGAGTCTTTAAAAAGCTTATTACAAGATTTTGCAATTCAATTTATTGATTCTCATAGTTTTTCATTTGCTTGAAATATATTAATTTTAATATATTTAATTAAAATATGATTTCTGGCACATCAATGCACTGTATTCTAGCATTTCAAATGGTTATTGGGATGCTAAATACTATGAGATCAGAAACTTAGCAATTGGGATCGAGAAACGATGAGCGACTTACTCGCTAATTGGATAGAAATAAAAACATATTAAATAAACTTGAAAAACAATCTACTTCTTAAAGAATAAAAGGACCATTTTACGTAAGAAAAGAGTACACAGAAAAAAACAAAATCAAAACTGACATAGATAAAAATATATTTCTTGGAAATAGTTATCTCGAAACGTAAAAGGAATTGGTACCCAATATAAAAATCCTTTAGAAATGCTCACTACTGCGAACTTTTAAAACTTCTTTCTTGTAAAACACTTCAAGTCTTCAAATTTACATTGAAAATTTAGGGACAATAAATCGAAACCGGTATTTTTTGAAACATTCGCGATACTAATTAATTCGTTAAAAACTCAAAAATCGACTATTTATGATGATAAATTTAAGCATAAATTTGAAATCAGCAAAATTATTGGCATGTGGTATTTGAAAAAATTATTCAAAACTTACATTGCGTTCCTTTTTTTGGCTCTCGATTCTCTGTGAAAAGGTCAAAATTAAATTTAGGAAGAATGAAGTAGTATTCTTACCGTTTGATTTGTCCCCATTTAATCAACCAAAAAAAAAAAACCTTGAAAGTGGGACAACAATTCTCTTTAGGAGTCTTTCCTTCATCCTAAATTTACTTCCAACCTTTAATCATCTATTGGCTCAGTACATTATTTATTTTTCTTATTTATAGCCAAAAAAAAGGCGGGGTACAATCCACTCTAATATCTAGTTTCGACCTCTTTACATCAATTTTATCTTTTTGTTTATTGATTGCTTATTGTTCAATGTGACTTCAAAGACAAAAATGTAGTTTGGATATATTGCATACTGAAAACTTGGGAACGGGCCGCCACATTTTGGTGGCACCAAATGAAAGAGTGCACTTTCTTTAATATAGTGGCATATATATCTTTTATTTAATGCAATAAAATCAACAATTATTGTTGATATTATTGCGTTCAGGCAGTTCAAAAACAAAAACAAGAGCAAGACTTTCTTAGTAAAGCGAGTTCTGAAAGTGACAAATTTTAACGAGACAATACAGCAATAGGACTTAGATGAAAAGTGCCAAGAAGTGTCATGCTATGTACTTCATTTTTCGTTTTTTTTAAATTTTACACTCCAAAACAAGTACAAGCCCACGTATAAAAACCCCTATTAATTCAAAACATTCAAACGAACGAAAAATTGTAGTGATTCATTATAATATGATGATTATAATGATTCTGAGGATGGTAATACCATCCAAACCTTTGATAGGATTTTGTAGTGCCAATGAAAATATGTGGGACTTTATATTTTTTTTAAGGTCTGATAAAGACTGGCAATTATATTTTCATGCTTTTTCGGTCAAAAAACTTCTTACAATTCGAAATCGAGTTGACCAATCAGTGACTCCATTTTTTGAGATTATTCGGCCTGAGAATGTCATGTCATGGTAAATCTGGCTATATGAGCAGTAGCGTCATCTCTATTGACGATGCCACTGTGTTGGCTATAGGTTTCATGTGACATAAGAAATTTCTCCAAAAAATAGCGTTCTTGATTTTGCTTGTGTCCTTTAGCTTACTTACTTTTTGTACAACGAAATTTTAATATACTAAAAAGAAAAAAATCAAGTATTTTGTTCTTAAAGTAATCGAATATCATTTTTTATTTTCAGTACATCATTGCTATTGTGCTCCTCATTGCTGCAGCGCAAGCTGTTCCAATTGAATATGGACATTATGGGGCGCCGTTACTACAACACGCTCCTGTGTTAGCGCATGCAGTACATGCTGTTCATGCCGAACCTGTGGTAAGTGCACAATGTGCTATTGAATATTAAAGTTAAAAGCAAAACATCTTATCTGAAATTTCAAATAATCTCATTACATTTTGAAACTCTCTTGCGCAGGCCTATCCAAAATACTCATTCAACTATGGCATTAAAGATCCACATACCGGTGACATTAAATCACAAGCTGAGGAACGTGACGGTGATGTAGTTAAAGGTCAATACTCGCTCGTTGAACCTGATGGTTCAGTGCGCACAGTCGACTACACTGCCGATGATCACAATGGTTTCAATGCCGTTGTACATAAGACTGCACCAAAAGTAGTTGCACATGCACCAGTATATGCGCATGCGCCTGCTCCAGTATATGCACATGCACCGGCATTGTTGCATCATTACTAAGCAGTTCATTGGTGATGCTGATGACGATGATGAAGTTGCAGTTGAATGAAGAGGAAAGTGAAGCTGAAAACCGCAAGTTAGAAGCTGCATTTAGAAGTAAAAAGAAATAAAGGTAGTTAGTAGAAAAACAGCAAAATTTGGTATAAAACGGAATGGAACGAAATGGAAAAGCGCTAATTTAAATGACATGAAGATCAGAAGAAACGTCGTAAGTAGAAGAAGATGATGCGGCAGAGATCGAACATGCATTACTCACCCACACAATAATGATTTAAGCAAAGGTAAAATAAAAAAATTGCAACAAAAAAAAAAAGCTGAAAAAAAAATAAAAGGAATGATCCAGGAATAGAAGAAATAATAGTAGGAAAACAGAAACAAAAACAAACAAACGAACGAACTTTTAAGTTTTATGTATTTAACAAGTTAATTTTTATATCTACGCTATATAATTTTATGTATTTTATAGATTTTAGGAGTGTTCTGTTTTTAAATATTCTCAAATGTGTTTTCTTATATGTATCATCGTTCATATTATGTGTTATGTTACGCGACGCTCTCACACAAATCATACACCCACACTTAGACAGCACATTATATTTGTATGTATGACATTTCGCTATATCTCGAAAACTTTCTCTTGAACTCTTTATTTTATTTCATACTTTAATCTCTTGAGCGAATTTACACAGTTTATGCTGGCAAGATATCTCTAGAATAGTGCCGGACAGGACGCTGCGCATGATCAGCAGAAACACAAATCTCGTATACGTGTGTATGTGTAAAATTTATGCATGCACAAGAGACAAGAGATGGCATAGAATGTCTCTCACGTTAGCCTGGCACTGTTATAAAGCCGTGATCACCAAGCACTCACTGACTTAACGCTCTTTGTTCGCTTCGTTTCGTGCACGTATTGCTCTCGTAGTGATCACTACACTTAGTCTCAATGCAGACGAGGCAACAATTGCTAGCAAGTTAGCCTGTCTGCGCCCATAATATCGGCAGAAGCTGACAAACTAAATTGGGACTTAGCTTCAGCAATGAAAGTAAAAACCAAGAAGGAAGAAAGTCGAATGTTTGGCAATGCAAAGAAAGGGAAATGTGGCTTATGTTGACACTAAAAGAGAGTGCTTTTAACTCCACCGTAAAGGGACTCTTAGCTTCTGTATAAATTGAAGTTGTTTAAAGTCTTTGTCTTCTCTGACGCTTTTGTAACATATTTTACTCTTTCCTAACACACTCTGAAAATCTTAGCCCCAACATCGCTATTTCTCTTACTTATGATTTGCTAAACATTACACTCTTCTCTCTGTAACACCTTTATGGTTTCAACTCACTTAAACTGTGTAATGTTCAATGGTGTGTATTCAACTTTCTCTCTGTCTATAATATACTCTCTCTTAATTTAAGTTTTGAATAGCGATTTTTTTTCGTTGTTGTAAATATTTGCATAATATTTATGCAAACCAAAATGACAGTAGGCGTTTTGAGGCGTGGCAGCATGTAGTTTGTACATAGTTAGGGAAGAGCGAAAATGTAAAGAGAAAATTATTGTGCCATTGTAAGTGCGTAAGAGAGAGTCGGTCTATGGAATCGCTTTTCGAAAACTTTTAATTAAAGAGTTATATAACGAGAGCAAATTATACATTTTACTACTCACGTACACCTTTTACATACTATCTCTTTTTTTCTCTTTTTGTCTCTAGTCTTTTCACTTTTTTCTCTCTCTCATAATCTCATTAACACATTTATTTTATTTAAATGTTGAATTTAATTGTTTTTATAGCAATTTCATTTTATGTATTAGCGAGCCGGTAACTGTGCATTAAATCACAAGAAAAAAGTGATGTTCACTTACACACTTTATTTACTCTCTTAAATCCAAAAAAACTCTCTTTGTTATCTAGTTCATTTAATACTATAAATTAATTTCTCTTTACTCTCTCTTTCATCACATTTTATATTTATTTTGTAACATTTTGTGCAGCTTTTGTCTATGATTTCATGTATTATCATAAAACATTTTTTTTTACTTTTTTTATATAAATATACGTATATGTCTCTCATTCTCTCTTTAAATATATAATTATATACATTTTTATTATAAACTATTTTTTCATTGTAAATTTTAATATCTGCAAACATTGTTTAACACTTTGTATTTGTAATTGTAATGAATTTTGTATTTTTCTACCAACAAATTTACATTGAAAATCTTGAACATTTTGTCTTGGACCCATGATGAAATCAGGGTCCTTGGAAATATGCAATGATTTTGTGAATAATTGTAAAATAAATGACGAATAAAATGAAACAAAAATAAAAGAAATTCTTTAAAGAAAATAATATAAAGTCTTTTAATATTCAATAAGAATGAGAGTCGCAGTGATTGTTACTTTCAAAGCACTGTGAAAAATAGCAGTGATTTCAATTACAATGCTTTTAAGAGAGCAAACTAAAGAAATAATGCCAATCATTAAAAGCCAACATACCGTATAGCGCTGGTCAAGATCATGAAAGCCTGCGTGTTGAGGTTTTACAGGCAACTGATTACGACATTGAACTTGGAAAAAGAAATCAGAAAACTGTGTAAAAGAAACGATCGCACTGGATCCCTTATTTCACCAGTTGAAGCAAAAGACATGATAACATTTTTTTTCAAAAAATTGCCCTAATACACTCCACATAGTAGAGACGTTCCTGGAATTTGGTGCAGTAAACATTAAACTAAAAACTTACTCATATTGAAAGTACCGGTTCGATGGACTAAAGCAGCGGTGGGCATAGAAATCTAACAAAAGGGCAAAACAACACCATCAAGCAACAACAAACGAAATTTTAAAGTTTTTTTTTACTTTTATTTCCAAATTTGCCATTAGCACAAAAAAAAAAACCAAATTGCACTACAAACAAAAACAATTGCTACATTCGTCAAGATAAAATGCGGTGCCGTCGTTTATGCCTTTGTGTTTTGTTTTTGTTTTCATTTGAATTCAAGTCAACGCTTTGCCTCGATAACGTTGAAATTCTGCGAATTTTTTTTCGCTTGCTTGTACGTCGAATAACGGTGAGAGCAATGAGGGCAAATAGAGCCACTATGTGCCCATCACTGGACTAAAGCATCATTTGATACGAACGAATAATGGTACGAATTCGGGTTCTTTGAGTTCCTCGTACTGGAAAACATTAGACGTGGCTGGAGTCACAAGTCACGAAGCCTGCATTGACTGTACCAATAAGACCATCCATGCTAGAATCAACAAAGCAAATGTACTTTTGCTCAGCTTATAATAAATCTCAAAATCTCTGAGTTAAACGTGAAGTCTTTTCTTATGCATGGCTGTGGAATTTGGTTAAGTAACAGCTCTCTTCTATACATTTTAAAATTATTTAACAAAAATTGTCTTGATTTCCATTTAAATCAAAAGGCGAGAATGGAAATGAATCTGACACTGATTGTAGAAATCATCAATTGAAGTCTGCCAGCAATCATTAGAGTGGAACCCTCAGGAAAGCGGAAGAAGCGACCGGAGGATAAGAAATTTGAGGGACGCTAGAAGAATTTTATGGAGGCCCTACGCCTTATGAGAATATAAAGGACACAAGAGTAATTGCATTAAGTAAAATATTGAAAAATTTAAGGAAATGCATTATTAAAACAAAATAATCATTTTTTTGCACATTTTTCAATTTTATTATCAAAATTTAAAATTAGATTCATGGTATTTACATTTTTATGTCAATTTAAATTTCCGCTAAAGTCCACACTTAGTTCAGACATAAGTAATAAAATCGCTTTGCATCGTTAAAAGTTCTGTTACTTTTGCTAATTGACTGTGAATTTCGTAGAGCAAAGAAAAGAAGGATGAGTTGCAGAAGTAAAACAATTAAGCAATTATTGTTGGCCATGGCTAAAATAATTTGAGTTGGCATAATAATTTGTTGTTATTCAATTTGTATTCAGCGTAGAACTCATTGGGACGGAGAGTGTGCTAAAGCTCAAGAACTCAAAACTTTCATGCCTTCGAGAAATTCTATTGTCTCTGCTGAAGCTTAGAATCGTTTTGAACTCGAACGCGTGCAAAAGTCTTTCGGCAGGTGGCAGATTATATTCAGTAGCTCGAAAGAATGTTTGTTCGAACAAAATATCAAATTATTCTTGTAAGTTTGGAAACAAAGAGAACTGTGAACAGTGTTGTTGTTTATGTGCGTGACTTAAATTTGTAATAATCTGCAGTAATAACAATTCTTACTTTATAAATTATACTATTATTTGATGAAAAATAATTTCCAAACTAATGAATATTGTAATAATAAATCTGTGATATTACCGGACATAAAATTAAACTTAACAAAATTGAGCTAAAAACTTAGTTGTTTTGAATATCGATTTGTAATAGCGACAGAAAGTTTTTATTAGTCATAAACATTTTATTATTATTTTAGGGAAACTACTAAGATTTTTATAAAAAAAATTCAGTAATTAGTAATAGATTATGTACGGCACTTCAAAGGCATTTTTGTGAACTACTTTTATTGTACATAAATTAAGTTCATAATATTTTGCTAGATTTTTTATTAAATTCAAAAATTTTAAATAATGGCTTTTTTAACTTTGTCAATATGCAATTAACTTTTTGAAAAAAGGAAAGAAATTTTTTTACAAAAAGCAATAAGAGAAAAATGGGTTAATTCGAGCGCACACCGATATGAAATTTGATCTAAAGCTAAAAAAAAACTTTAAAATCAAAGCAAGTGGGCCGATTGGATTCGAATATAAGTGAAATGTGCCGAAGATCATCAAAAAAATCGTGAAGCATTAATGGTATCTATAAAAGCGAATAGCATTGAAAAACATTGGAAAAGTTTCAAATTTTGAAATGATCAATATAGATCAGTCGGAAAATGTTGAAAAGTATCGGTTAAATTGATTCAAGTCAAATCATATCGTGTGGATTCGAATATCATTGAACAAGTCGATATAAGTGCAAAGAAACCGAATAGTGCTGATAGAGTCGAAAAATTGGGAATAGCGTCGAAAAGCTACCAAAAAGTCAATAAAAGTTGAAAGTACTGAAAAATATCGAAATGGTAAAAAAACGAATAGTATCGTAAAACAAAAAAAAAAAATCACTGTGAAAGTCGAGAAATTCGAGGCGTATTGAAACATCGAAAAAGTACATAAAATCGTACATGCGATCGTGTTCGCAAAAGTTTAAAAGAATTAATGGTATCGAAAAAGTAGTATTGAAAAACATTGAAAAATTCGAAAAGTATAAGGTTTCGAATTGGTCAATAAAAGTCAGTAAATATCGAAAAATATCGAGATGATCTAAAAATGATAATATCGAGATGATCTAAAAATGATAAACAATATCGATTGATTGATTAAATCGATAAAACTTGACCTGTATCAAAAAGTGTGTTAGTATCGAATGTTATTGAAAGATTCGAGATTTGAATAAGAAGTAATAGTATCGAAAAACTACAAAAAAGTTAATTAAAGCCGTTAAGTAATGAAAAACGTTGAAGTAATAAAGTAATAAAACTGAATAGTATCGAAAAAAAAAAAAAATCGATAAAAGTCAAAAAAGACCAAACGTAATGAATTGTAAAAAAACGCAGAAAAGGTTGAGAAAACAAATATTCGGTCGAGTTGTATCGAGTTATTTCGCATATCATTGAAAAAATCGATGAAATTAAAAAAAATTAAATGGCCTTAGTAGAAAACGAGCTCCGTTATAATGTTGTTTAACAATTCGTATGAAAATAGAGTCATTTTTATGTTGTTTTTGAAAAACGAGAAACGGCTGTTTTTGATGTCAGTGTGAAAGCTTTGTAAGTAAAACGAACATCTTAGAATTTTGATGGAAATCTTTTTTCCATAATGCTGTTTTATTTGGACAGCGTTTTGAAGTGAGCATATTTACGGCATTATCCGGCTACTTGCCCGTTTATTCCACACATCGGCCATTACATTACAAACCGCGGGGATTTCAGGAAAAATAAATTCGACTTTTCAAATGCGATAAAAAATTTGTTCCTGCATCTTCAAAGAAACTTAGTTGACACGTACATAAATCAGAATTTTACTGGACATTTTTTTTCCGAAATTTGATGATAAACAACATTTGAATGTAACAACTGGTGAATTACAACCCGAAATTGTGCATGGCCTTATAGAACAGTATGACATTAACGTGGCAAATGCACAGAATGTGCTCGTTTATCTCAAATTTTCTCATACTTGACGTCTATTATCAATTATTGCAATTAATTAAGAATTTTCTTCTAAAAATTTCGATTATGCAGAATATTTATTTTATTATGTATTAGTTTTTTTTTTTCAAAACCCAAAGTGATTTAAAAATGTCAACAATAAAGATAATTTAAGCAAATATTTAACACCCTGTAAGAAAGCCTTAACTGATATCTTTTAAAATCTTCAGCCTAAAATATTTTCTCTTGTTGTCTTGCATTTCAGCTATTTTTGTTAATGCTAAAAGTATGCTACGCAATTGGAGAAACTAAGCCATTCAATGCTTCAATCGATGCGCATGCGCAGACGCCACCGAAAGAAAACAACAGCAGCGTAACTTCATATTTTCGACGTGATCCCTATGGTAGGCAACATTTTTTTTTTTAATCCAAACATTGTTGCTGAAGCAGTGTTGCCATTTTTATTTATTTGCAGGTCCCAACACTTATGCATTTGGCTACGAAATCAATGATAAAAACACCGGCAATGTGCAGTTTCGTGATGAACGACGCTATGCCAATGGCACAGTGGAGGGTTCCTATGGTTATCTGCGTCCAGATGGGCGCATAACTGTAACAAATTATCTGTCCGATAGAGAGCGTGGTTATCTTGCACATACCGATACTTTTCAAGCTGGAGAGCAGCACAAATGGGAAGGCCATTGGCCCACGAAAAAGCCAGCAATTGCTATGGAACGTCCAGGTAATGAATTGATGTCACAAAATGTGACATTTGATGATAAGCAACATTTGAATGTAACAACTGGTGGGATACACCCCTCAATTGTGCATGGCCTTAAAGAACAGTATGGCATTAACGTGGCTAATGCGCAAAAGGTGAAAGATGGTGAACAGCAGTCCGATATAAATCCAACACTTATGGATATTGTCAATGGTAATATACCACTCACGGGTGGGAAAAACAATAAAACGCTGGGTTTTGAAACAGTGCATAATTATATACCTGAAGATTTTCCAATTACGCCATTTGAGTTGCCAGAAAAATTAAAAGATCAGATTAATGCTCAAGCTGAAGATGCCGCCAATAAGAAGAAAGTCAAAGTTAATAAATATAACAAGGGGAAAATTAATAACTCTGAAAAGTCTATGGATATGGAAACGCTGAAAAAAGCTCCAGCCAATAAAACACAAGATATCAATGCGAATGTTAAAACTGAAGCTAATGCGACGGAATTATCCAGGGCAGTGCCAAAGAAGGAATCAAGTACTGCATTTGTGGAGAAAGAAAATAATCTACCGCTGCCACTGACTGATGCTGAAAATGGAGAAAGAATCGGTGCAGACTGGTATCGTCAAGTAATAAATGATGCACGCAAAGATTTTCTGCAAAATATTCCCAATTTAAATTAAATGCAATTTAGTACATGTGATCATCCATGGGAACAGGGATCTTACCTACTCGGATAATATTTTTAAGGAGAGATTTTCGGATTACAATCTATTAGTTTACGTAATTTAATTTAGTTTTAAATTCAATGATATGTTATCGAAAACTAATCTATGAAACATTTTCAATGATCTGTTTTATGATATAGAAAAATAATTCGAAAAATCGTAAAAGCTCTAACCGTTATAACTTTAGATTGAATTGAGCTAGAAGAGCTTTTAGATCAGCATAATGTACAGTAAGTTTGCTCCTATAAGAGTATGGCACATTAATAACTTTGCTTCAAGAAGATAAGAGAATTGCACTATTTCCCAATGGATGTTCACGTATATATTTTGGTGTTCAAATAGCACATAAGACATGTAGTAGCTGATATTGAAAATATTGAATTGTTAATAAAAATATATATAGTCAGATGTAAATAAAATCCATTAAAAAATATATCAAAATAAGGAAAGTTTTTTCTATAAATTACTTCTGGTGCATCATTTTTGTTTAAAAATTGAACTACACTTGTGCAGTATCGATGGAAATTTTGGTACATTTGTACTTTTCAGTGTACTTGTGTTGATAAGTTTTTAGTATGTTTGGCACAATCGAATAAATTTTTAGTACATTTTTGGTACATTTTGTGTATATTTGGACTACTTGTAATCATTAAATTTTTCTTCAATAAATTTAAAAAAAATGTGGTAAAATGTGCGTCAAATGAAAAATTGAATGACATATCCATTCGTTTTTCAAAAAAGTACATTAGCCCTAAAAATACATTTCAAGTCTCAATTCAGTATATTTGCCTAAAACACAATTGCCATCACTGATATGCAGCGAAATTCAATTGCAGGTAAAATATTAATCTGGCAATACCTTTAGCTCTTTCAAAAACAAACAGCTGTTTTTTAACACCTGACTGATAGCCAAAATGAACGTGGGTAATTGATCGAAAGTGAACGAAACTTTTTGACGATACGTAAGAGTTCCGTAAGAACCGAACTTGAAACCGTCGCTACTTAACAGCTGCTTCGATTCGTTGGCTAGCATAAGATTTTGGGTTAAATGTCAAAAGAGACGTAACGAGTGCAAACGTTCGCTCAGTTGCTATCGTCTTGTCATGTCTATTTTGGTTAATACTTTAAGTCTTAAGCCTAAACCAAAATAGACGAGACGAGACATAACGAGTAAGTTCGGGTGTATGTAAACCAATGTTGATAGCCAAAATGAACCTACGTAATTGATCGAAAGTGAACGAAACATTTTGACGATACGTAAGAGTTCCGTAAGAACCGATCTTCAAAACGTTGCTACTCGTCATAACAGCTTTTTCTGTTTGTCGGCTAGAGTAACATTTTGGGTTAAATGTCAAAACAGACAAAACGAGTGCAAGCGAGGGCAAACGTTCGTTCAATTGCTACCGTCTTGTCTCATTTATTTTGGTTAAGGCTTTAGTATTAATATTTTTAGTTATGGAGCGGTATTTGACCGAATAACCCATTTTAATTATTACACTTACAACTCTGAAAGTTCGTCTATTGCGAAATTATATTGATAACTAACATAGACCATATTTTGGAATTGTAAATAAATAAATCGAATGATCTTTTTGTTCTTGGTAAAATAAAGCAAAAGTTGTGTGCAAATAACCCTATAATAATTCCAGGGTTAAAAGCCGAGAGTCGTCGCGCTATTTGTGGACTACGACAGAACTTTTACCGAAAATAAAAGACAAATTTTAACGCAATTGCGAAACTCTGCAATGCAACTCATAGCAGTTCGTTATCATTTTCCACGTTCAAAATTAAAGTTTAAGCATCATAGTTTAATGAAAATATCAATATTTTATCAAAACCCAATGCACTACAATGCATTATCATGGTAAATTATTCTTTGGAATTCTATTTATTTTGTAGTTGACCTGATTCCCATGTTGAATAAATATTTTTTTATAAACGATATATCTCAATAGGAATAGTATAAACTGATTCAATTTATGAAAGAGTAGGAGCTTTGGATATCGAAATGCCAAAACCTTCTTAGAGTTCATGGTTCTTTGAAAAATAATTTTACCACACCAACCAATGAGAAATGATTTGAAATGAATTTTTGACATAAAACGAGGCACTTTTGTTTTCAAACAAAATCTTTATTTGGTGCATCAGGCAAAAAGGTAATGAATAAGTTTTGGTTATTAACAGAAACGCCCCCAATACTCTTAAAAGTGTGTTTGTGTCGCTTTGTGCAGCTACATACATCCGAAGATCTTCACGTGATATCCAGTGTTTTTTCGCAGAGCTGGAAATAGAGCATCACATAACATAAAATAGAAGGGAGTAGCTTATTTTTAAACTTATTCAAAACTTTTGAAAATATTAATTTTTAATACAATCGTGCTTAAGATGATCAGCAAATGAAGGTGCTACGACTTTTAACTTGTTATGAAAATTATATTCCCTTCTAAGCGCGACCTTTGCTCAGTGGAAACCGTTTGCCATGTGCTAGTTATGGCTCTATTTTTGACACTCTTGCATTCACTATTGTACACTTTCAAGTTTGCCACCACGTGCAACCACAGTTCTGTGTAAATAACTCGAACTCAAGAGATGGCCGAGAAATAATCGAAAGTTGTTTGCCATCAATTGCTACAGATATAAATTAAATAAAACATCTGATCTAAAGATTCAGTGCACGATTTTTCTACACAAACAGTTTTTTCAGTGTATTTTGCTTATGTGTTAAAAGTTCATATAATAAAGTATTAAAACTTGATTTTTTGTTCTATAAGTCTACATTGATCATTGGTCATGATTTGACATGTTAAGTGGACTGGATATTTTGAGAGAATTGAGGGAGTTGCAACTGAAAGACAAATCCGCATGAACTTCCAGTTCATCCGGAGTAAAAGGCTAAAGTCTTCATAAACGTCAAGTAAAATTTTAAAATTTTCAATGTGGCCAAACATTTTGTTAAAATCATCACAACAGATAATTGGATTTAAAAAAAGATCAAAATGATGATAAATCGTCACTTAGAAAAATGCTGATTGCCAAAAGTTAAAGCAAGTTACGAAGTACTGCCAACGAGATGGTCTTGGCGCTAAATTATCCAACATCTTCTTATGCTTCAAAAATATGAATTCCGTTGGAGAAGTAAAGATTTCCATACCAATAATAATACTCAAGTAGTATTAAGTAGTGCTTAGCTTTCGATCATTGAGTGGCAAATCTTAGGCATAATATCTTTTGCCCAATATTGTTAAAGATTATTAGCTATGCGTAGAATAAGTCTGCACTAGTACTCATTGCCAAAATTCACAAATTTGTTTTCACATTCCAATATTTAATAGTTCCCATTTGCTCAAGTGACACATTGGTGTTGTATGTCAGATTTGGTCCAAAATAAAAACCCAAGCTTGAGCTAATGCTGTGCTCTTAGATTATTCCTACATGGGGTGATTCACAAAGATAAGTCAATAAAATTAATAAGCTGAAATTTGTTGGCAGTTGTAGTGGTGCTAACTTGGATAATTATTACTTGTTAATTAAATCAGCGGAGTCCTGCTACTTTTTACATAAGCACCACACACCATAATCACACATGCGAGTACTTTTGGATACCACTATATTGCCTTAAAATATTACTACAAAGGTGCCTTCTGAAGTTGATGTTAAAATAAATTTCTTAATTTTTAAAACGGTGGTGAAAGCCATTCCAACTTGATTAATAGAGATATAATATGTTTTATAATGCAAAATCAAAAAAGTAATTAAGGCTTTTTTATTACTTTATTTTGGAACAAATTTGATTTTATTGATCACCCATGATAGCGAAGATACGTATTATGTAAGACCAAGAAAAAATGCTTTCGATTTTTACTCATAAAATTTAAATTGGGTTTATAACCGAAACAAATCAAATTCACATAATCAGAGTATTAACTCATTTTAATTGATACATAATTTGATGAGCGTTTAAACACAACATAGCGCAATAAATTAATCAAATTAGTGAAATGATTTAATAAAATGTGAAATGTTTTTCAGCTAACCAGCTATTATCAATTTGAGGAAAACCATCATTAAAACCCCGTTTCCCTATTCACTGTTTATCTCTTGGCCAATAACGTAATCGGCGCATTCGTAACATAACATTTGATGAATTTTATATTATTTAATAGCAATTTATTAACACCAATAAATAGCTGCTTTTCAATGAAATTGAAAAGGTTCGCATTTTTCCAACGTCAAACTCTACCTGCCGCGTACCATTCCCAGACTTTTACTTCTTCAAACAGCAGCGGTAATTTTCACCCAATTCATTGATACATCAACTAGAAATAATTTATCTGCCACTCTTCACTCCTTGCTCGCACATAGTCATATGGTTGGGAATTTATGGTTTTTCCGCTGAACACTTCAACAATTTTATTGTTGCGACTGCCGTCGGTGAATGCAATAAAATGATGGCCAATATGCCAACGGCTAAAGAGACCATAATTGCGAAAGCACAAAAAAAAAGAAAAGTGCACAAAAAAAAAATGTTAAAAAGTGTAATTTAATTTTATTGAAAATAAATAAAAATTAAATGTGATAACAACAAGCTGGCCACATGTCTGTTAGGGTGGTTCAAAATACATTATAAAATACATTGCATTATTCAAAAATCAAATATCCGCTAAGGTTGTAGCACGAAGCTTTGTTCAAAAAAAATATTATTTCATAACTGAATATCTGAGGATTAGGGAAGCTAAGGGAAGCTTAAGGCTGTGCTGAACTTATTAATAAAATTGGTAGTCTTATTTATCATGTTGCTTAACGCATAAAGTCCCAAGCCTGAGCTACTGGACCAAAATCGTTGAAGTTTCATCTAGAGGCTACATTTGGATCGTAGGTCTGAGCTTTGATTTTTATTTTTTTTTATCTACTCAGGTTTGGGCTCAGGTGGGTGGTTGATTTATCGACCACTGGGCACAAACGACATAAAAAGATGTAATATTTTCTGATATGAACGAAAATCATTTCTGACGTATTGCACCTGTAGTATTTTTAACATGAAATATACCCTGAATAGTAGTTACATTTGAGAGAAATTATTTTACCTGATTGCAAAAATTTTTACCGAATTTTCAAAAAAAAAAGAAGCGAGAATGCCTCCGCTCCAAGGCAAGAAAAAACAGTTCAGTAACCGAATCACGCCAAATAAGAAATAATGTATGCTGATAAAAATCCAAACTAACATATTAACTAAGCGCTTAGGCGATACCACTCTCTGGCTCACCTGGAAAAAAATGCAAAAGTTACTGGTCGAAAAATCGAAAGCTGGAACTTAATGAGTTAATAATGTACGTTCGTAAGACAAAAATTGAGGTACATTATATTTTAATCCGGATTAAAGAGGATATGTCCCCTGAGCTTACATATGTATGAATTCGGAACATTGTGCGTAATTCAATTTTTTTTTTAAATATCTCCTAAATGATCTTTTTCTATAACTTTTTTAGAATTTTTTTTGCAGGTGTCTTAGCTTTTGAATTGCAATGCTCTAAAATGTTAATAAAAGAATTTTTTCAAAGTTAGAGTACGCCCATTGGTTGAACTTCAACCAATACATTTAGTGACAATACAAAAGTTATCATTACCATCTTACTTGAATAAATGTCATCGGACCGAAAAATTAAAATTATGGTATCATGTGTCCCAATTCTGATCTATGTCGCTTCTCTGAATGAACCCAAATCATTCTATATCCATATCAAAATTCAATAAAATCAGTCGCTTAGCCGTGGAAAAATATTTTGCTGTTAGAAGCATGGCACCGCCTAGTATTACAAAAAAAATTAGATTCGACGCCACTCCTCTTCACAACCTTTCCAACAAAAAAAAAAATAAAAAATCAATCAAAAATTTTGAGCAGACCATGTTCGTTTGTTTTTCTGTGAAAGTCACAGTTTTAGAAAAGTCAAGTGTGGTAATTTACAAAAAAATGTCGCACACTAAATTTTAAAATATTGCTATTTAGGCCCACCCTAATATTTGTCTATTCGTTTTACTTTTCATTGATCCATCAAAGAAGCTGCTGTGGCTTGTCTACGCTGTTATTGTAATATGTGGTCTTTCAAGGAATGCGGAATTATTTTTTGTTTGTATGTAATTTTCTTTTGGCATAGATTCAAATCGATTACTGTCACATGTTGTTCCTTAGAACAGCGAAATCTTAAATATTTTATCCTGAATAGCTTCAGCCTTACTATCAACCTTAGCATAGTACTTTCTATGGTATACATAGGCCATATCAGTGTTAGCATGCGTAGTTGAGCTACCACTAGGTGTATAAGGTTCATATCTAATAGGTTATTTGCTCTTATACAACAACTACAATTCAAAAATATTTGATTTGAGGTTTTGTCCTATAAATAACTCAAAATATGTCGAAAATTACGATGAATACCAAGTAGCGTCGAAATGTCGAAAATAATGCCCGAACAATGTTGCAGAAGTCGATAAATGTTGAATAAAGTCGACAAATGTCTAATATTGTGGAAATTATTAAATATTGTAAAAAAAGTAATTGAGTGTCGAAAAATATTGAATAATGTCGAAGAAGTCAAATGATACCGATGAATACATATAAATACAAGGCCGTCTACTCTTGGCTTTAATTTTTTAGTGGACTTTATGTGCAATTCTAGTGTTTAAATAAGTTTGCGATAATGTACTTTTCTTATACTTTTTTCTTAAAATGAATTATTCTTTAATCCCAGACTTTAAGTTTGTGGCATTAACCATACTTTCATATTTCAGACTTCCACAGATACTGGAGAATCCAAAGAAATCCAAATTGATACTTACCATATTTTTATCAATTTTATATGATAGCATCTTCAGAGTTAAGCTACATAGAGCCATGTCTAGTCTTTGTATCCCTGCAAATCTCTGGATAAATATGGAAACCACTTGCTACTTTGACCTTTGTTGTCAAAAAAGGATTCAGACAAGGTAAAGTGCTGTTATGTGACTTCTTTAACATCATACTCGTACTTGAAAGAATTATGTGAAACTAACAAGCCAGCATCGGAAGTATATTCTATCAAAAGTCTGTACAACTACTACCGTACGCCAACGATATTTGAGCCAAACTCGACACATATGCTAGTATTGAAACGGAAGCTGCAAATATGGTCGTATCAGCAAAATAGACAGAACGTCACAGTCGATAGCTACAACTTTGATGTTGTCTACCTTGGCTCTGCTATAAGTTTTGATCACAACACCCCAGCAGAAATTAAGCAAAGAATAACTCCTGCCAACCGTAGCTTTTGTGGCCTGAGAATGCAATTGAGTAGTAAAACCCTATCCTAAATAACTAAGGACCTCAAGCATCCTTGTCCTATTTTATAGCTCGGATGCATGGACATTATTGAGAGCGGATGAAGATATCCTCGGTCGTATCGAAAATTCTACGTTAGATATTCGGTTCCGTGTGCGTTGGCGGGCTATTGAAGAAATGACTCAACGACAAAGTGTGCGAGCAAATTTGACTTAGTTATAAAACTGTAAAACTTAGTTAGCTAGGACATGTACAGCGAATGAATATCAATGTTCCAGTCCGCAAAGTTTTCGAATAGAGACAACGCAGTAGATGGCCTCGTCTTTAGTGACACACACAAATAGAAGGATACCTCAACCAACATGGAGTACGCCACAAGAGGTCTTTAGTTAAGGCCGGTCTAACTGAAGAGGCCTCCCACTAGGCATTTTTGCATTTATTAGGCTCTTCAAGAGTTCTATATAACCATTCTTTAAAAGCAGAACTCTTGGAAATATTCGCTAAAGAGGTTTTAAAACACAGAATAAATGCTACTTAAGACCAAAAGGGCACCTTCTATGGGGACCTTCAAGAGGTTTATGTAAGAGTTAGCTATGACGTTTTCAAAACCTATTCAAGACTTTAATGAATTAATACACCTAGAGGTCTATAAATATTTTGTGCTCTTGGAAATATTTATACACAATTTTTTTTCGAACGGAATTTTAATTAGGTTTATTTTATTTTGACGAAGTTTTAATAAAGATTTTGTTTTTGGTATACATACTTTTTGCAGTATTACAAAGTTAAATAGATAAAAAGAGAATAGCAAATGGAATTATAAAATGGCAATATGAAAATGATGCAACGAATAATTATGATTTTCAGCACAATTATTGACCAAAATCTACGTGCGAGCAAAGATTTATCGTGAAGTTTGGGGTTTTGCTTCGAAAAACTTAGCGCGCTTCTGAAATATTACATATTAGAAAAATAAAATATTTGGGCTAAAATTAATTTTTAGGTTTTTCTTTAATATTTATGTCTCAAAATACGTTTAAGTGATTTTTTAGGTAAAAGCAAATCGAAATAAAATGATTTACTGCACAAAAAATCATTATTTAGGCTAAAAAAAAGAAACGCATTTATTTTTTTGTTGTTGTTGCTATTTCGTCGGCATGTATATTAAAAAAGATGGCCGACGACGCCAAGTTTTTAAAATTCCTCGATAAGTGGCATATAAAACTTAAGGATTATCTCTAAAGCTTCATAAGAGGTACTTTAAACTTAAGGATTATATTAAGGGCTTAATAAAACTTGACAGTTTTAATTTGCTAAAATTGTTTATTTAAAATAATTTTGTGTCCATTGTTAGGGTTACCATATGAACAAGTGGCAAATTAAGAAAGAGATGTTTTATGAGCTATTTTCTTTATAGAAATACGAATTATAACCCAAATTCGAATAAACATATTTTGGGCCATCTTGCGTTTATTTTTGTTTTCTCAATTTAGTTTTGGTAATTTGTGCCTCATATTTTTTTATTGTCCAATGCCAAGATCTGGATAATTAAAGAGGGCGAGAACGAGTTTTGCTTAATATCTCGGAAAGTAAGCTGCAACAGAAAAATATATTAAGGCCAATGTTCAAGAGAAGATGAAATCGATTTCATATCAAGTCTTCGTATCACAAGATTTGACCCTCCTTTCATAGCTTCCGAAAACTAAATTTTTCGCCGTAAATAATTATTTCTGTTCAAAATTAAAGTATTTATTGTAAGTTTTAATCAAAGTTGGGTCACTTGTCACATGGAGATTTTTCGAGCATGAAACCGATGTGTTTTGATCTGCTCCTCTACAACAGTGGCCTCAATATATTTTTCTGTTTGTGGCTTACTTTCCGAATTCTTGAGTAAAACTTGTTTCTCGGCGTCTTTAATTGATCAGATCTTGCCATTGGACAACCAGTGTACGGGCAGGCGGCCATTTTTATGATGTACTAGCATTGTTGAATGAAATAATATTTAACTTTGCGAAAATGTGAAAACGGAGTAAACAAGTCAAAAAAACGGTACTACTTTTGGAGACTTGAATCAAGAATTTATCAAATTCCAAAACTTTAATTTTTAAGAAAATGTTTAAGTTATAAGCTATTTACTATTTTTATAAGAGTACTGGTCATTTAAATTTTTTTATTGAATTGCGGACTTTTGGTAACCCTACTTTTCGATAAAAAGTTTTATGGAGCTCTTGTGAAGAGTTCTATAAATAAATGAAACCAAATAAAGTTTTATAAAGCTCTTGCGAAGAGTTCTATAAATGCATGAAACCAAAAAAAGTTTTATAGAGCTCTTGGAAAGAGTTCGCGTAAGAGTTGAAGCTTATATTGGCACTTATATAGAACTTAAAAACTCAGAAATTGAAGAGCTCAATAAAATGTATGGCTCTTAAAGTAAAAAATAAATTTTATTTATTAAAAAGCTTTTATCAAACATTTTTTAAAGATCTTGATAAATATTAAAATGTTTGAATACAAAAATATTTATAAGCGTTTTATGAAGATCTTCCGAATCCTTCTTAAGACCTTATAAATACCTTAGCTCTACTTAAAAAAGAAACTTTTACAGACGATTTAAGAACCTCTCACAAGACGTTGTTAAAACTTTGATAAATACTTTTAAAATTTTGAGTATTTGTAAACATCTTAATTGGGAGTTTTGAAATGCTTTATAAATAATTTTGATCGCAAGATTTAATTTTATTTTTTTAAGAGGCGAATAAATACTCTGGTATAAGTTAAGAGCCCTATAAATGTTTATTAAATGCTTTCGAAAATTCACAAGAGCTGTGGATTATTTTAATGCCCAGTGGGCTGTTGGTTAAAGTCCAGGTTCACTCCGAGCTTACTGTATTAAGCAGAGTTTATATGTAACTCATTATTTTAGATTATATTTTCATATTTAGAGCTTAATTTGATTATTTAATATTTAAAATTATTATCCTTTATCATTTAAAAAAAAAAAACCTTCAGATGCAACATTACGTTAGTGATGGTATGCTGTGCTCCGATTTTTATCACATCGCGCTAGCTATCTAAGGTGAATAACCGTAATACTTTCATTTGCACAGCTGTGCCATATTACCACATCTCAGACCACAAATTATAGTGTAGGCAACAACTGTGTGCATCTATCATGTACTGCAACACACAACGTTTGCCTCGGAGTATCAAAAATGCACCACATTTCTATCTGCAAGAGCTGCAATTAGCGGCAATAAAACACGTTGCGTTGCAATAAATCAAAAACTATGTTAATGTCGGCAGAAAACCGTGAAATTGAAAACGAAACTGAAAACGAATTATGTAAAATGTTACAAAAACTCTGTTCGAAAAACATAAGTTGAAGAAGCGAAATCGTTAAACTACCAGTTTGTAACTGTAACGCGTGGATACAAATTGAGTTTGCATGTCGTTCGGTTTCCTTCCGTTTCAATTCAACTTTTATGTTTCTGTATATTTTTGTGTTTCACTAACGGTCATAAATTTTATTGAATTTTGTAGCTCTTATTTATCTTTAATTCCGCCAGTTGGCGTGTTTGTCGGCAGGCAGCTTGCAGGAAATGCAGCGCAAAGATATGCAAATCAATATGCAACGTAATGTATGATACTTTATGATATATCTTATATATAGAGTAAATATGAATTTCTGCAGCATCCATTATCAAAAAAAATTATTACTTTTTTCTTTGCATCACCATTATATCGAAACTGTGCCATGCTTGCTAGCATTTTAAAGTCTAAGTGGCAACCTAATGATCGCCTGCGAGACTAAGACAATGAGTTGTTAAAAAACTTGTGCGCTTATAATATGCACGGTAGGAAATTTCAATTACTTAAGATATTGTATCTTAATATTCATAAGAAATGGAGGAAAAATATAAATATAAATAAATAATATAAATATAAGAATATAAATATCTAAAAACTAATTAACAATTTTGTTTTTTCTATAAAAATTTCTTACTTTTTTTTTAAGGCCCTTCATTAAATTTTGCACAGTTGTTTCATCGACAGTACGGTACGATCTTTTCCACTTAAGTCTGAAGTCTTGAAAATTTTTTGCAGTCCTGCCACTCTTTCGAAGATCTCTTTTCATTAGAGCCCAATATCTTTCAATTGGGCGAAGCTCTGGGCAGTTAGGCAAATTTGCTATTTTTGGTACAAAATTGATCTTTTTACTTGCATACCATTCCATCGTAGCTTTAGAGTAATGAGAGGTTGCTAAATCTGGCCAGAATATCACGGTACCCTCATGTGCACGAATAAATGGTAGAAGACGTTTTTCGAGGCACTCGTCTATATAAACTTTGAAATTGATTGTGCCTTGCGTAACAAAGAAGCTGCTTCTGAGGCCACAGGTGCATATGGCCTGCCAAACCATATATTGCTTCGGAAATTTCGAATTTTTTTTTTTTTTTTAATTTACTAGGCACATTCCCCTTCTTCGGTGATGTATAATATTCGTGCCCAGGTAGCTGCTTAAAATCTGCTTTAACGTAAGTTTCGTCGTCCATAACACAGCAGTCAAATTTAGTCAGGTACCTTTCATACAATTTTCGGGCTCGCATCTGAGCAACAAACTGCTTTTCATCAGAACGGTCTGGTACTTTTTGAACTCTATATGTCTTCAGCTTACTTTTTTCCTTTATCCTTTGCACAGTAGATTTTGATGTACCTGCTCTATCCGCCATATCTCGCACTGAGGTGTTGGGATTCTGCTTAAAAAGGCGCTTCACCTTCGCCGCTACCTTTGGGTTAGAAAATTCTGGTTTTCTGCCTGAACCCTTTTTTCGTGAAACAGGTAGACCCTTCTTATAATTAGAAGTAACCGTTTTGACAGTTCTTTCTGATGCACCAACTATTTTTGCTATAGCTGAATATTTTAACCCTGGATTTTGCAGGTATGTGGACAAAATCAGTTCGCGGACTTTTTCTTGCTTGCTAGACATCTTTGTCGTTAGAAGTGCTATCTTCAAGTTTTATACATCATATCAAACGTCATTTTATATGAAATAAATATTTTGTCTTTTTAGACCTATAAGATTATCAGGTAGAGTATAATCTTAAAAAATAAAAGTGCACGTTTTTTCTGGGACAGTCCTTATATGCAGAAAAAGTGCTTATCCTCCACATTCTTCCTTTCAGTGACCGTAATGGTAATGCTTTTTTAATCAGAATTTCCGCATCGTTAATTGTTATTAATTGAATTAATCTTTTATATAACAAAAAGCAACCTTATTGGTTCATATTTTGCTGATCAAGAATATCATGTCATAAGCTGGAGGTGTCATCATAGCTGGGCACTAAATTGTTAATCCGTTAATCGTTAATTAACGAAGTTAGCATTTCGACTAACGGATTAACTTTTAAGTTAACTTTAAAAAATGTTAACGGACTCGTTAACTTCCGTTAAATTTCCCCAAGTCCGTTAATCGTTAATATAGTACCTACTGTTTACCAAAAAGATAAATCACGCACCGCGCTGCGAAAAACACGCTCTGACAACAAGTACTTTCCGATTTATATGGCTGGAAACGTATGATAGCAGTCGAGTGGATGAAGTAAAATAATGCATGAAAAAAAAGGTAGAATATGCGTAACGACAAGAAGCTGCCGTAAGTTCGAAGAACAGAGATCGTTTTAAAGTCTAAAGAAAATCCTAAGAGCCACAAATTTTTCAAGGGTAAAGTTCAAAATCTCGTCAAAATGTGGCTAGACATGAGATCAAAAGACTTGTTCCACGATGCGTCATTCCTTGGGGAACAGATATTCATAAATCTGTTTATTAAATATAATACTGCTCTAACGTGACCATATATTTTTCGGCAAAACGCGGAACAGCAAAAAAAAATTCATGAAATTTGAGTTAAAATCCAAAAATTTATTGGAAAAAGTTGATGAACTTTGTTTTTGTTTTTTTTTTTTTTGGTTCTCACTTCACATTCAGATATTTTTCTTCAACAAAGAGATTTATTTCAGTATAGAAAAATATTTACTAAATAAGTGAAAGATCCTCACTTTTACATTCCTAAAAGCCTAGTAAAATGAAATATATTTCATGAAATCAAAACAAATGCGGACTTGTCCCGCAAAACACGGATAATATGGTCACGTTATGCTAAACCCTCAAGCGCCGCAGCTGAAAATCTTTTTTGCACGGGCAAAGATATTTTAACGTCAAAACGAGCCTCGGTTTCAGACGAGAATTTCAACGTATTAATGTTCACGAAGGGAATATCCAGATGACTAAATTACACACTCCAATTATACACGTGTTTTTTTTTTCTAAAGCAACGATATAAAAAATCGATTTTTATCACGTTTTAACGGATTAACGATTAACGTTAACGAACTTAACTTTTTTAGTAAAGGATTAGCGATTAACGAAGTTAACTATTTGATTAACGGTGCCCAGCTATGTTCTAAACAATGGCAGAAGTTTGTAACAGAATTTCTTACATTATAGAGGTCATTCCCGACACTTTTAGGCACAGCTCTGCAAAATATCTGCTCTATTCGAAAATATTGCAATAATTTTTGAACTTCACCTTACGCACCATTAGGTTTTTTCGAAAATACCTTTTTTGTTATCAATCAATGGGAAAATTTCAAAATTTTGAATTTTAAACAACATTATTTGGTGCATTTAAGAATTATTAAATATATTCTCTCATAGAACTCTGAGGCACTCTTGATGTTGTCCAAAATAAATTTCAACCTTTTCACCAAACGATTGGTAAAAAAAATTATTTCAGATATAGGTACCTACTTATTGTACACTATAGATATTTATTCCCAACTTTTAGATCTATTAGTTGAAAAAAAAATATGATTGTAAAAAAATTGACTGACGAAATATAAAATTTTTGGAAATAAGCCTAAGACGGGTCTTTATTGGGCACATGGACGCATGAATTGATATATGGGCATTTCTCTCATGTTGAACGGGACGGAAGTTTTTCTTTAAAATGGAATAAAAACCAAAGTAAAACACTTTTATTTTTTTCTGTTACTTCAAGGAATAGCCGTTTGATAGCACTATATTCAGTGGTAAAGTTGAGGTCATACGTAGTACTGGTTCCAAGGTAGAGGCAATAAAAAAGCCATTCGAATGGGACAAAAAACGGAAGTGTTTTTAATGGCCATTTATAGAAAAGCACAAGTCAGCGAATCCTGCCAACATTTTTTAATGCAAATAATTTTAAAATGTTGTGGAATAATGGAACTTTTTAATAGATTTTAATAGTTTGTTGCCGCAAAATCGGACTAGTCGATCTCGAGTTATGTCAAACAAAAGAGACCCAAACGTGACAAATTTCGCATATGATACTTACTAACTTCAAATCGATATATGTCGATTCCTAGACGTGATCCAGCGAAACGCCGGGACACGTATAACTTTTTTTTTGAACGATATAACTTTTCCCGGTAGTCAGAAGCCCCGCCGATCACTGACCCCTACCATTTGTCGCACAGTGTATTTATATAAATAATAATATTTAAGATATATACAGTAATTAAAAAAACAAATTTAAGGTTTATATTTATCAAATTAATTAGTGAGATCAATTTTAACGAAGAAAAGAGGAAGGAGTAGAGTAGGAGTGGCATCTCCCACTAAAAAATATATGTTTACTCAAGTTTTAATCTATCTGCAGACCAAAATTCATCAAAATCGGTGTAGTGGCACACCCGTGATATCGTTTTTTCCCATTTGTAGCGATGCAACGCCCACTTAAGGGACTTAGAGCCTCTACTAACCTTTTTTATGGAACATTCTATCTCTTAACCAAATTTCATTAAAATCGGTCCAGTAGCTTAGCCGTGGAAACGTTTTTTCCCGTTAGGGGCGTGGCACCGCCTACTATTGAAAACAAAAGTATACATGTCCCTTCTTCTCTTCAAAACCTTTCCAAAAAAAAAAAATTGTGGTTTAACCGTTTTGGGCTGGTTGGCATTTTGGCGGAAATGCCCATATGTACATACAAAAGTCAGGTCTGTAATGTTATTCAGATATTCAAAATTCAGATAATCGTATGTATAAACAGTGTGTTTCAATTGAATTTTCAGTAAAAATCGTATTATATATAAAGTTTTTAAAATTGGTCGCATTTAGAAAAAAAATATATGTTTTAATTTTGTTTTCTATGACGTCATTAATAAAAAAGAAATGTCACAATAAATTACAAAAAACAATATTTTTTGTGTTTTTTTTATCAATTTGAAGAACTTTTTACTTAGAGCGATTTATATTGAAAATTGATGGAGTAAAATTTATATAAGATGGTTTTGACCAAAGCTGTTGTTATGCTAAAAAAACATATATCCTACAACAAATTTCTATTTTTCTACAATAAAATATATAGGTTCGTGTATAAAAAATCACAGTCTTCATCGAATTGACCTTGAAAAGATCCTTGTTATTTGACCACTTAGAAACCTAATCAGTTTTACCTAAGACATTTCTCACTATCTTACTTACTTCTCGAGATATTGGCCTAGGCACATTTAAATGAAATTAATTTAATAGAAAGTAACAAGAATCTAAAATAATGGTTATTTTTGATTAAAATCAATAAAAAACTAGAGATTTTTTAGAGAATAAAACTTAAACCTTAAGTCACCGTCATATCTTTAATTGAATACAATGGTTTTTATAGAAAGTTATTTTTGATTAGGAATTAAAAAAAAAAAAAAATTGGAGGTAATGGTTATTTTTGATCCAAAACCATAAAAATTCAGTTATTTATTTTTTAACAAAAGTAATAAAAATTAATGTTTTTTTCTATCCAAAATATAAAACAAAGTATTATAACAATCCAATTGACCGTTTTTTTAATTGATAAGATAATAAAACTCCATAATGATGGTGTTGTTTGATCTAAATTGATTTAAATAAGAAACTGGATATTTCTTATTTATAAGAAAAACAGTCAAAGGGACATTTTTTTCTAAGCGAACATAATAAAAATCAAAATTAATGGTTATATTTCTACAGAAAAAAGTAAAAAAATTTTGAATGTTCTTAGCTTTCAGTTGAAAATAAAATTAAGGAAATCAAAATGATTCATTTTTCATCGAAAGCAAAAAAACTTAAAAAAGATAGATATTTTTGATCAAAAATAAAGCCAATTAAAATTGACGATTATTTTATGTCCAATGAAATAAATGTAGAAAATTACATATATTTTAATTAATATCTAAAAAATCAAAAAAAAAATCTGATTCTTATTCTATGCAATTGTTCATTATGTTCTCTACTTACGTGAAAGGTGCAATAATCCTTCACTGCTCACCATGATTCCCACACGGGTGGCTCCATATGTGTTGACTGTTTGTTTGTGTGTGTGTGTGCGATACTTAGCGCTATGCAGATCAAGCGTTTTAATACCAATTGAACATAAAGCTGCGCGCTAGGTTTTCATAGCTGTTTTTGCTATTTCTATTGTTGTTGTTGTTTTTATTATTATTTGTTGCTGCTGCTGCTGACGTTTAAAGCGCGCGCGCAATCACCCGGAAGAAATTTCAAATATTTCACCTGTTGTACGTAGAATTATTGCATTCGTTGTTGTTGTTGTTGTCTTAGTTGCTGGCGTTGGATTATTACCAATTCTTTTTTTCATTGTTGCTGCTGCTGCTCCCATGTGCTTTCTTTCAAATTCGGTTTCTGTTTTTTTTTTGTTCACATATCGCGTGCGATTTGTATTACATGCAACAATTCGTAAAGAAAAATAATGAATCGCAAAATAAAAATTGCACACAAAAATTCTTTTATTATAACAATTGTTGTTGCTGCTTTTATAGTTAATTATGCAAATATGGGTTTTTGGTCTGTCTGTCTTTTGACTCTCGTAGAAATAAGTGAAAAGAAATAAAATAAAAAAATATAATAATTGCAATATTAATGTGATTGCTGCAAAAGAAATACCCTATATTCATGTATGACATAAAATGTTGCTGGTGTAACATACAATCGCTGTTGTTTGTAGTAGAGTTTGTTATGAAATAATTGAAAAATATTTTTATTAGCAATAAAATTTGTTTATTTAATGTTATGCTTAAGTTAATTAAGTAGTTTAAATTAAATGAAGTTAAAGCTTTCTTAAAATTGTTAAATACAAATTTTTTTTTTTTTGTTGACCAGTGTTATTATTAAGGAGACTACATTTTTGATTGAAACTTCAAATTGCAATTAATCAAATGGCAACTGTTGTCATTGGCGTAAGTGTTTGCTGCACTTACATAATGAATAATTATCATATTTTAATTGCAATTTTCCTACTGAAATCGATTGAAACGCCAATAAGACAACATCATTTCAGTTTGCAGTCGAGAAATTATTTCTTTAATTAATTAAGTAACGATGTAAATAATTAAGTGGAAACTTGATTTCTTCCATATGGTTGACTAACAGTATCCCATTCGACTCATTTACACCGAGTGCGGTTTTTGTCAACTTCACCCAACTTCCTTGGTCAGTGTTGTCGTTACATTTCAACACCGTCTATGGTATCGTACATTCATCCGTTTCACTTTGAAGTTTACATTAGCAACGATAGATGTAGCGCACATTGGAAGGCATAAGGATTAATTGAAAAATTATTTTTTTTGATACATGCACCACTAACGATAAGAATCACAGTCTGAATTTTTGGCTGAAAGCTTCAGCACTTTTATTGAGTTCAACATAAGGTAATATATGTATATGTCCCTTATATTCAAAAAATTACTTTTGAATTTGGCCAAGGTATTTGTCGAAGGCATTACCATATGAGAATATCCGAAATTTTGAGCCTTATTTTCAAAAATTAATCGATAGCCGACAGTAAAAATCACAAAGTCAGAAAGATTTTTGTGCTAATTTCAGACCTCATTTCTAATCTTTTTCAAGTTGCAATACTGGTGTACTAAGAACGGAGTGTTTCTCGTGAGCTGTTGAAAATAATATTAAATGAAAATGATAATTTTGAGTGGTAAATGGCTTTAATTGAACGATACACTTTTTATTCGCGACTCAGGTCTTGTTCAGAGTTCAGTGCTGGATTTAATTTTTCACCACACAAATGAATTCACTACAGCTTAGAGAATGCTCTTTTATCGCTCAAAAGTAAATTTTCCAACTTTCAAAATACAGCGCTCAAATACTTTTTCACTGCTCAAATGATTTTTTGTCGTCCAAAGTCGTCACATTATCTAATTTTTTCACCACTCATTGTGCCCCAATATATCATTCTCAGAAGTGACTAAGCGACTGAATAGCCAATATTTTCCCAGTTATAATGCATGGATTCTTTTCCACTATAAAATCTGTAATGTTATTAGCGATATTGAAAAGCCACGTAGCTTATCGTTATGAACTCTATACTCAGAGAAAAGATAAAGTATTTTATATCTGATTTAACCATAAGAGCTTTGACTTAGCGCCAAAACCAAAATTGTTTAAGTTATAGCGAAAAATTTTTTATTTGGACTCTAAAATAAATTCACATTGATTCGAAGTGACAAAATATTAAACAAAAATAGTACTTTCAAATACTTTGCAACTTCAAAATGAAGTTCTTTTTACGATTGAAGTTTTATTTTCAATACTTTCGAATTCAAAGTTAATTTAAAGTTGTTTGTATTTAAAATAAATGGAAAAAATGTTATTTTTACTATTTTCAACTTTAAAATTTGTGACTCTAGATCACAAAATAAAGTTTTCAAAGCTGCAATGCCAAATGTATAAAACATATTTTGACTGACTGGAGAGCTGAAACATAGTACAGATAAACGTCATGCAATTTTTATTTCCCATTCCAACAAATTCTACTTCTTGCATTTTTGATTCTAATTGATACCTTTCGATAATTTTCGACTTTTCGATGTATTGCTATAAGAGATAACGCTTTGACAAGTGATGGCAGAGTTTCGAAAGGGTGGGCAAAATAATGGTGAAGGAGAAGGCAACGTGTTTTTATAAAAGTTATTCTATTTATTCTGACAAAGCTATACTATGTCTTTGAAAGTTATTGCACTTTAACTCTTAATGTTTTTCACAATGTGCTTACTAACTACAGCTGGAAAGCTCAAATGGTGCTAATTTGGCTTAAGCTTGATAAAACCAGCAGAAAATTAAGGGAGGTGACGGAATAATTAGGTAGAAAGGAAGATATAGAAAATGCCTGAATGGAAAACCAAAACCAGTGACCTTTGGGTTGTAAGCGCTGTGCAATGCTACAACACCACAAGGTCGGCTAGTACCTGGTACTCTTTGAATTTAATAGACTTTTGATAGTGCTTGTGATACGTTTTCGATACTTTTTAGGATACTTTTTTGATACCGTTTGATATTATTTTATACTTTAATAGCTTTAAGCTTTTTGATATATTTTAACGCTTTATGATATCTATTGACCTTTTAATACTTTTCGTTACTTTTTGACTTAACTTTTCTTTGTTTTCCGATATTATCTGATTCTTTTGATGTTATTTCAATACCTTAAATTTTTGACAAATTTTCGACATTTAACAATGTTTTTCAATACTACTGAATACTTTTCGATATTTATTGGCTAATATCGACTTTTTGGTACTCAATACTCTTTGATCTCTTGCTGTTCTCAATAGTATTTGTTAATATTTGAGGCAATTTGAATTCAATTAATTTTTTTTTTATTTTATCAATGCTAAACGATGCTCTATGATACTTTTTGATACTTTTTGATACATTTTGATTAATATCGACTTTTTGTGTTGTAGGTGCTTTTTTTGCTATTTAGTAAAGTTGTCGTACTACTTATAAAAATAAACGAAACCGAAAATGAATTCAACTCAATCCACTACTCAAAAGTGTCAAACGGGTGCTATTTAATTGATATTTTCCAGTTTACAAAGCAGTCGCAGTCTTGGAAATACCATGAATTTGCAAAAGATAAGAAATCTTTTTTTCAGGTTTTTAATTTTGCTACACTTTTTTTTTTTTTCTTGTAATATTAAATAACTTTTAAGACTGCAAATAATATGAAAATCTATCTATCTTTTGCTTATTAACTAAATTTTATTTTAACACAATATATGTTAGCAAACACTGTACTCTAAATTTGGTGTGCTCGCATTATCCGGCTTAACCGGATATTACGAAATGTGCAGTTTTTAGTCCACTTTTACTGTCTTGCATGCAAGACATCCCCTGCAGCAGGTAACAAAACGAGTCAAAATCAGGCGTCTAATGTTTCAACAAGTCTGTTGCCAGTTTGCAATGTTGATATTTATGCAATTTGTTTTTGTCTCTTTATATCGATTACATTTGTTGCTGGTGCCGTGAGCATAAATATAGACGGCTTTTCAGGCTTAAAGGTGCCAAAAGGGTAACTGACTAAGGTTACGGCATAGATTAATCAATAGACTGAATATTTAGTGGTCAAGATCAAGTGTAGGCCGATGTGAAAGCAAAGTGAATGTGTATGCAACAAAATTTCGTACATAGTTTTTTTGAAATAATTCATTTTCAAAATTTACTTCAAAATGTCATCACTTGCAGAAAGTTTCTCACACTATTGCTATGTTAATTTGACAAAAAAAAAATCGCTCTTTATTCACCAAAGCTAACGAACAGCGAACCGGCGATCATTTAAACGGCACAAAACAACCATTTAATTGACAGCAGCAGCGTAAGCGACGAATGACAAACATCAAAGTAGAGCAAAGCGTGTTACGCATGCGCAACAGCTTGAAGCAATGAATTGTGTGCGTTTGCCTATTTACGTTAAAGTTCATTGCTCTGGTAAATAAAAATAAAAAATAAATATAAATCTGTTTTTCTTCAAAATTAATTTTAACGGCTAAAAGCAAAGTGAATGCATTTTTTACGCAATTTTTAATTGGACAACTTGTGCTGGAAACGAGTTTTAAGTGTTACTTTACTTTATATCATTAGAGAAATTTTTATTAATTTTCTCAAGCTTAATGTCAAAAACGTTTCGGTGTGCAAAAATAAGCCAATGAACAAAAACAAAAATGCTAAGCTAAACGCAGATAAACGAGTTTTATTACCGTATTTTTCTGTTTTGGTGCAACCTGAGACGTATACGTAATATCTAATTATTTGCAGCCGTTCGTTCATTACGCCATGAAATGATATATGTATGTTGCAATCTACATTTTAATAACTCCGAAGCGTTTAACAATTTTCAGAGATCATTAAGCTAACGAAGCATTAAAGCTATATGTATGTTTGAGCATGCTAAGGGATTAAAAAGATACGGCAACGCATCAATTCAGTTGTAAATTGAGAGTACTTAGGATTAGTATGAGAATTTTTACATTGTGGAGGGTGTACGACTTTGCTAGGCAAAAGCTTTATTAAAAAGGTTGTGGAATATAACATTGGATTGCTTGATATGAATGTTAACATTTTTTCTTTGTATAAATTGATCGAAGCCATTGTGAAATGGACGCTATCAGTTGATTTGATTTAAGCAGCAATTTCTTTTTTTTTTTGCCACACCGTGCGGCGTAAAGGAAAAACTAACGATCATTTTAACTACATTTTTTTGCCAGTTAAAAAATCATTTTTTTGTACAAACCATTTTGTAGCGGGTGCGACTTTAAGTAACTTATCTTGATTGATATACAAATTTAACTATTAATTAATCATATTTGCATTCTGTACCTGATTGCACAAATTTGGCAACAATATTTTATTACCTTTTACTTTACCCAAAGTACTCGCAACAACGCCCACTTAACTTTCATATTTGTTTTTGGCAACGGCGGCTAATTTCATATATTTAACAGTCATTACTTGTCAAAATTATTTGCGAGTTACTGCCATTTGAGCTTATTGAGGCAGACCATGCCAAAATTTGATATGAATGATTGTCGACAGTTGTTGTGCATAAACCAAAATCAATTTCGCTACAGTTTAACAATCCATAGCAATTGTCAATTTGAAAAGAGTTAAAATTGAATGAATAAATGTTGTTTTTATGACATGTTAATTTCACATAAAAAACTTCAAAAATTTGCAATTCCAGTAAAATTTAAATAATCAACATACACTGCCCTCATGCTCATCATTAAACAGCCAATAAAAGTTTAATTGTAATAATTGCTAAATACGAAACCATAGAGTGCAATATAAAACATATTCCAGTAACCATAACTCTATTCATATGTGGTTAATCATATGATTTAACTAACAATCAACAACGTGCACATCAACAATAGCAGCAGCAGCAGCAATTCCGTGTTGCGCATGCGCGGCGTATCTTTATGTCAAACAAAGCTTTCAAAACGAAAAACCAAAAAATAAAACAAAAAATGGAACATGTAATGATCTTTTGATCTCATAGCGATGTTTGTGGTCGCTATTCAATTTTTGAAAGAAAAATCCTGCAAGTTAAAGAAAAATCAAACAACAACAAAAAAAAAAACACACCAACTACAACAAAAGCCTATGAATTTTTAGTATTTTTTTAGTAGTGAAAAAAGTTTGTATTTTAAAGGAAGACAAAGTAACCACAATAACGTCAATACCGCAGTAACAACATCACTTAAGAAAAATATAGGTGACCGGGTAACAAACGAGTGTACAGTGGACAGACAGACAAAAACCTAAAAAAAGCTGTAATCTTTTTGCGGACAGTTGTAGATTTAGGTACTTGATGTTGTCAAAAATATCTTGCAAGAGAGCGTTTGCTTGTCAACAGGCGATATGCTGGTTTTCGTACGTCTAAAATTTGATTTTAATGGCCACCGTTTACCACTTACGATTTCAAGGCACTAACACTTTCGGAAAAGCTTCAATTTAACACCTGATGTATTTTATGTGTCTAAATTTAATGGTCTGTCCTCTCTAGCTACTTGTGGCTATCTATCGGTCGGTTTGCTCTACTGTTTCATGACTGCCAGCTGTCGCCTACGTTTGACACAACATTTTACAGTGAAAAAAAAAGAAGTGCTTTAATAAAGCAAAAGACTTCACAATGCACTTGCGTGGAACTTAACCTTTTCGTTGTTTTTGTACAATATATTGTACAAAAAAAAGTATCACATTTCTATTCTTCTCTTTTTATATAAATAATTTGGTCAATATATTGTACAAAATGCGAGAAAGGTTGTTATTTTTTTCAAATATTTTGGGCGACCTTGGTTAAAAAAATCTATTATTGGCCTGCTTTGTAAAAGTTTTTGAATATTTTAAGCTTACAGAAATAGTTTTGCATTGACTACGCAAAAAAGTTCTATCAGCATCAGGAAATTAATAACTTCTTGGACAAGATCGAAGTAGATAAATTAGGTTTTGAGGAAGAAGAATATGGAAATGGGGAATAAACTGCCGACATCGATCCCGAAAATGAGATTCATATAGATTCTAATATACGATGTACAAATAATAGGTGTATACAAGAGTATGAACCAAATCGTTTTGCTTTTGACGTAATGGCGTAAATGCTTTAAGGAAAAACCTTCCTGTAAGATTTATGATAAAGGAAGGCCTAACTCTTGAGGAATCAAAAACTATGAATTTTTGCGGAAAACCTGAATTTCTGGGATTAAATCAAGGAAAGAAAACAGCAACAGCTTTGCATTTGAGCAAAACATTGACAAATTTCGGTAATAATATGTTCTTCGACAACTTTTTTGACTCTTACAACATGTTTTTAAACCTTCCATAAATTTTCTGAGCCTAAAATATGAGTTTTTATTCTTTTTAGACTACGCTACTAGACTTTTAAAGAATTGTAATATTTATATTTTCGTTAATCACCAAAAAAAAAATATAAATAAATAATGATTTTCTTAAATTTTATTCCATTGATGCGGTTTGGTCAATGTATTGCACAAATTTTCGTAAGGTCTATAGACTTTCCCAAAAACTTTTTGCTACATTTTTTTTTTGTTTTATTATTAATAAAACTTATATCTGTGAGAATAAGACAAAAAAAAAAATTTTCTGGCCTGAAATGAGAAAGTTGATAAGAAAGGGTTAACGCCAGTGTTCATGAGATAAGAAAGTTAGTTAGGGGGAAACAAGGCAATGAGTGAAAATATTAAATTTAAAACTGAAGGGTGATTTTTTAAGACTTTGGTTTTATTAAATTAAATATATAACAAAAAATTTGAATCAACGAAAAGAATATTTATTTGAAGCAATACATCAATTTCTGCCATTTATTTTTTATAGATTATTTTATGTTAATGTTGCCTGCGGCTACGCCTGAGGTGGTCCATTCGTAAGCTCCAATTTCGGCATACTTTTTCCAGCATTTCAGACTGTATCTCACCAATGGCAGCTTTAATGTAATCTTTCAGGGCTACAATTGTAAATGATTTGTCCCTACATATAAGAGACTTTATGAAGCCCCACAAAAAATAGTCTAGTGAGGTCATATTGCATGATCTTGGCTGCGAACAGACTGCACCAAAACGTGAGATTAATTGCTCACCAAAGTCGCCTCGCTATAGGTCCATGGTATCGCGTGCCGTGTAGTATGTGGCACCGTCTTGTTAAAACCACATGTCAACCAAGTTCAAATCTTCCATTTTGGGCAAAAAAAGTTGGTAATCATCGTGCGGTACCCTGCTTCATTGACTGTAACGTTGTGACTTTAATTTTTTTTTTTTTGAAGAAGAACGGTCCAATGATGCCGTCGGCCCACAAGCCGCACCAAACAGGGTGCATTTTTTTTTAACTCCGTCTGGCTGATCTTTAGAAAAACTTTGCAATTCTGTTTGTTGACGTACCCATTGTGCCTAAAATGAGCTTCGTCGCTGAAGAAAATTTTTCGATAAAAATTTCCGAAACACATTTCACACAGAGCACGAGTTTTAATAATAAAATTCAATGATTTTCAAGCGCTGTTCATTTGTCAGTCTATTTATAGCAAAATGGCAAACCTTATTTAGCATTTTTGGCGTTAACACATGTTGAAAATCACGTGTAAAGTGTCAAAAAATTTGCACTCAAAAAACAAATAGCTAAAAAACAAACGTTACAAACCACTTGTTTCGCACAATTATTGTGCTTCCAGAAATCTAAGTTTCATATATGAAACTAAATCTCCAGAAGTTGCTGGCTCGTCAAATCAACTCACCATTAGCAAAGCTGTGCTACCTTGATACAGATCCATAAAAGATTATGCGCCTATAAAGACTGTTGCGGTGTGTTTTCATAATGGTCTCGGTTCAAGTTATCCAAAAACTTAGAAGTTATAAAACTCCTACTTTCTGTTAGTCCATACTTTGACTTACAGTCCTATTGCTTTGACGGTGCGATATGTCTTGATAATATGATTTATATTTACCTAAGAGATCTTTGGAAGGATACCAGTCACATAGAAAAACAGTTCTGCTATTAAAAAAGCAATATGGCTCCCTAAAAACTTAGTTACGTTTTTTGGTGGATAATACTAACATTAAATGTGGAGATTAACTAAACGAGATTAGCGTAATTACGCTATTCGTTTACACAATAAGATTAACTGGCAACGAGATTAATTTTGACATATTAATCATCATTTCCGTACACGCTTTTTTTGTGATATATATTTTGATATATATATTTAACAGAGAAAAAAAATTTACTCATTGTTATTGTTCCCATGTTTTATTTGACCAATTTTAAAAACTTTTTGCTCAGAGTGATTTTTACTGAAAATCGATAGTTTAGAGGAAACTTAAGGTGAAACTGTCATTAAAAATACTTTCATCACATTCTGGCAACAGTTGGAGCAGTTGATCTAACAATAATTTTATAATAAGTAGAGAACCCCATCAGAAAGGGACTACCAGAACCGAATTTTATTGTTCAGCAGGTATGTATTAGAGGTCTGCACTTGATACGACCATCAAGCCACTCGCCACCATTGCGAGTCCATCGAGCCCTTGTGCACGAAAATCAAGAATCAAATCAAAACAAAACGAAACACCAAGCAAGATAAGTAAGTTATGTACTCGCAAATAAAATATTCTACGTGTTCAAGCACTCGTTCACATTCACTGCATTCATTGCTTTTTCCCAAATTCGGTGTGGTAAATGTTTTATTTTGCTTGGCTTGAACAACGTTGACGGCGTATGACGAGTCAGAGTACAAACGACGTCAAGAGCATTGTGATGGTTCTGTTTTGTGCGAGTCTATTGATAACTCGCACAAAGTCAATAGCACTTGACATCGAGTGCAAAAATCTGTTTACCCAGCAAGCGCACTCGTGCAGATCTCTAGTGTGTAGAGTAACTTCGGATAATGTGATATGCCATCATGTTTCCTTAAATAAGCAACTCTCGACAAAATTTTTTTTTTGTCAATATAGCAGTAAAGCAAAAAGATACGTGCTGCAAGGTTTTGTGCGTTCGCATTCACTGTTTTTGGTCTCAGTGTGGTGAAATTGATTTAGCCACAAGTCGAGATATTATTTGTGTGCATTTCATGTATGAATTAAGCTCAAAATTAACGTGATAACGTTTTAAAACATGTTGCTAGGGATTATTTCTCAACATAATTACTTAAAGTTACTGCTCAACATTGTTGTTAAGCATAGTTACTAAACAATGTCTTGTCACAACCAAAATAAAGTTTTGTACTATTTACAAAAAATAGAATAATTTCAAAAAATTCTCCCCATGTAGCGCATAAATTTTATGCTACAACATTAGTACACATGCGCAGCACCAACAGCGCAACAATAAAAAAGAAGGCACCTAAGCACAATGCAACAACAGAGCAAACGGCAACAACAAAAAATGCCAAAATGCAAACTATTTAAAGTAGATCACCTGCTGTTGGTGTCCGTCTGTCTGCATTTGGTTTTCGAAATTACCGCAGCAACAGAGAGCAACAACAATGAACGCACATGTGCTGCTGTTGCTGCTGCCATGCTTCTGTAATTTTCTTTCAATTTACTGTGGTAACAATAATTAAACAATTTTTGCCTAAGCTGTTGCTGCTATTATTGTTGTTGTTGTTGTTGTTGTTGTTGTTGTTGTTGTTGTTGTTGTTGCTGCTGCTATTATTGCCATTTGGCCACACTTACTCCAAATTTAATTTCTATTGAAATTGAAATTTTTGTTTTTTTTTTTTTATTGCCAAACATTTTGATAGTCATTGATGTGGTTGTTGCTGTTGCTGTTGCCTTGCAGCAAGTTGCTTGCAAGGAATTTTCTATATTGTTGCTGCTGCTACTTGAGTGTCTGCTATTGCATAATTATGACTTTTAAATGACGTTGTTATAATTGCTGTTGTTGTAAATGCAACAGCCAAGACAACGTTTTAATGCCTAATTAACAATAAACTGTAGCTCAGCTGCAACTTTTGTCGCTGATGACTCATAAAAAAAAAACTTTTTTCTGCAACTATAAATTTTTAAGAATCTTGACCCAATATTATGCATTTTTAATTTAAGGTGACCATTTATTAGTTTTTTTGGCAAAACGTGTCAAAGAATCGATAGCAAATGCAATTGTTATAAAAATTTAGTAATCACTTGCAACAATCGCCTTCCGCTGACCCACTAATTGTTTGCCTCAATCCATTTTTAGTCGTTTGTTACGGTCAATTGGCCAATTAAGCTGCACTCTAAATTCGTACACAGTTCAGCTCTTCGATCTCTGTTGTATCCATCCGTTCATCAAAGTGGTGCATTTTGCAATCCTTTTTGTGGTTGCGTTGCATTTTTGCTCCCACGCTATGGACAATTTTTCTGTTTTCTGATTTTTTTTGGAGCATTGGTCTTTGTCAACATTTGAAGTGAGCTTTGGAGATCGTGTCCAAAATGGTGCACTGTTGCTAAACTTGCAAATTCCCTTGAGCATTGTTTGGCTGTCAGTTGTGATGTCATTTGCAATTGGTGACACTGATTGTGTAAAAGGAGCATGTGTCTGTACTTTTTTAGTTGATTGTCCTATAATGATGCTCAATATAGGAACAAGAATGGAATTGCATGGAACAAGCAGAGAGTATTCTATTTACATCTCATTTCTTGCAAGTCAGTGGCATGAATCTGAGGGTTTAATTTACGCTGAAACGCCATTCAGATCCGATATTAAAACCTAACCAACAAAAAACTCGATTCTATTTACTACGCTGACGCTGGAAACTTGCGTATAGATTCAGTAGTATTTTATAAAAACTACATATTCTGTTATAATGAGCTTTTTCTCAGAACTTCCTCCGGGTTGCTGCCCCCATATTTCAGAAAGTCGTTTATCCAGCTCAATAAAATTGGGGACTTGAATAAATACAGCATGAAGACAAAGCTGCACATCGGCCATTTGACGCCGAAGGAAAAGTTGGCCCGGCATGAAATCTGACGTCGTGATATGACGCCTTTGATTCGCATCAAACTTTGCAAATAATGTGGACAGTGATCTCTTAACTTCAACCAAATTGCTATTGTAATACGATTTCGTTGATGCTCGGAAATTAAATCAAAATCTAAGAGATCAATTTTTCATAATAAATCGAAGCTATTTTGTTTGTTAAGAAAATTCTTCATGGATTTCTTGTTGCTTTAACTTTATATGACCCCAAGTTTCAAAAAACAGAGTATTTCGGTAATGCCTCTAAGCATCTTACTATTCATAGAAGAAGCAATATTTTAACGAAAAACTGTACAATATCGATAGTTTTCGAGATATTAAGATTTAAATGAAGTTTTGATTGAATTGATAGAATGAATTACACAGATTAAAGCATTTTACGGCAATCGCTCTTTCAAATTATGATATTCTAACACAGTATGTATCATAGAATAAGCTTTCTTCGTATAAAATGTAATTTTTGTACTGAATATCTCGAAAACCATTGTTTGATTAGCTTTGAATTGTTTAGGCACTACAACTTGAATAGGATGAAGAGAAGGCCATGGAAAATTTTTGCTTTTGCTACGCCTTGGCAATAAATAGATTAAAATATGTACTTCGGGCAGCCACTTTTCTTATCCTTAAAGCAACAAACAAAACTCCTCCTATGTGAGATCAAAAGATTCGCTGTAAAAATAGGCACCTTCTTATATGACAAGTACCACAATGAAAGGACTAGAATTTAGTAGGAAAACTGAAGTTAAGTGTCTAAGGTATCACTACGGACCCTTGCGGATTATGTGGCCGGCACCGAAACCCAACAACCTGACCTAACACCATCGGAAGCATTGTTTCGAAAAGCAAACGTCTGGGGCACCATCGCTTCTTTGGTTTCTATGAAGCCCCTTGTATCGATTTCAAAATGTATTGGAACATTAATCTAACTTTGAAACAATTATGAAAGCTACGACCAGCAATGACTGACTTTTCATTGGCTAAAAAAATATTCGTTTTACACTTTAAAGGTGTATTATTTTAAAATTAAATTAAATTTCGTCATTGAAATTTTAGAAGGACGATTTCTGCATAATTTTTTTTAAATCGGTAAGATTTTGTGGAGCGGTTTTGGTTCTGCTGAAGGCCATTTTTGTGCAAAACAAAACAAAAATTTTTTTTTTCTTCACAATATTTACTGTTGCACTTAATATCAGGCCTCAAATAAAGGATTTTGTGGGATTTTTACATTTGTGTATCAGCATTTATTTTTTATTTATTTACTTATTTGAGTACAATGAGGGATTCTTAAGCTACGAGATACAAGGAATCGATTTAAATAAATTCATATTTATTGGAAAGGTATTGAGCTCTACTTTGCTCTGATATGTTCCATGGTGCTTTTGTGTAATATAAAAGCACCATGGAACATCGATCTGATAATTTTTGCACTCAGTTTTAATCGGATCACCTTTCCAATAAGTCTAAGTCTATAAGAATCCGGAGAGCCAAAACCACTCAAATCTGTTTTTACGGGTATATTTTACGCCATTTCTAAAATCAATTGTTCCTTGTAAGATTCAATCCATAAAAATTAGTTTTCGTCACTTAGAACGTTTTTTTATGAAAAATAAAAATAAACTTTTCATTCCTTTGGGTCCTTTAGGAAGACAAAGTTTTTGTTACTAAAAAAAAACACAAAACTATTGCGCAGTAAGCAACGATTTGTTGTAATTTTAAGAAATTCAAGAATCTATTGTCATTGCAATGACAATGGCAACACTCGATTTTTGGCAAATTTTTCTAATATATCTGCTTAAGTTTTCCAATAGCTTTGAATAAAATTTACATTTTTTTATGGTGAAAATATTAATTTTCTATAAATATTGCTTGAAAAATAAAAAAAATCCTAATATACTCACTTCATTTATTTTTCCCTTAGTTTCAGTATACTATTATGCGCATTTAATTTTAAATCATGCCATTTTATGTAATAAATGAAAGTAATTTAACGAAACTTCATCAATATTAAATGATATTTAATTTGATTCAATTAAAAAAAAAATCGAAAGTTTTTCTTTTAAGTAATTAAACTTTTGGCTACAGCGTAATAATGTCAGTTCATTAGAACCTCTGTAAATGCCTTCCCAATATTTTTTAATCGCATTTCTGACCTCTTTAGCCAACCAATGATTTCTTCACTTTCAAATAAATGACAATTTATAAAATGCACAATAAGCTACAATTAATTATCACCAGTAATAAACCACAAAAACATTGAAAAAACAAAAGAAAACTTAAAACAAAAAGTCCAAGCGGCGAAATACAGACTGTGTGTGTTCCTTTTTCCTGTGTGTGTGTGTGCGCGTATATATGTTGATGTTTAACTGAAGCCGACGCTGCTGCACTCAGCTATTGCTGTTGCTATTGTTGTTGTCGCTGCATGCCGCTAAATGCTTTCCACACTTTTGTTTATTTTAAAACATTTCGATTCATTGCGCTGCTATTTCGTTACGTTTTTCAAATTGTTGTTGGTGTTGCTTTTTATTACGTTACGTTTAGTTTGGCTTGCTAACGCTGCAGTGGCATCAGCTGCTATTGCTGTTGCTGCTGCTGCTACTGCTACCATTGCTACTGCTAGCAACACTTTCTTCCTAAATATATAAAAGCAACAAATTTTCGTTAGTCCAACATCATTCAGTTGTGAAAAGTGTTTTAGTTTGGATCAGCTCAAAATAGTGATCTCGTTTTTTTAGAAAAAAAAAAATAATAATAATAATATTTTCAAAAAAAGTACTATTGAAAAATATTATCAAAACAATTTTTTAAGAAAATTATAAAAATAAACTGTTTTACAATCAAATAGTTTAAATAGCAAAATCTAAAAAATGGCACTCAAGGTAGGCACTAAAGGATATTACAACAAATTAATAAAAAAGTGATGAAAATTAAATAAATTAATAATTTGAAAATTTAAAAACATCAAAACAAAAACAACATGTTCTTAAAAATTAAAATAAGAACCGATCAGCAGTTTCATTGTGTTAAGTGCAAGTGCTTAAAACAAAAGACTTAAGAAACGAACTCGGTTGGTGCTTAGGCACTTTGTTGGTTTTGAAAATGTAGTGTTGAATAATTGCTAAGCGTGAAAATTATTCAAAAATGTAAATTACAGTGGATAAATCGCAAAGACTTCTATGACGTTACAAAGTGAGGAGGCAATGTAATGCTTGGTTACATTCAGTCCACGGAGCATATAAATCTGGTTCATATCCCATTTAGTTTTTTTTTTTTATTCTGCCTATAAGCTGGATGGTTGTTTTGAGTTAAAATGTATGTTTAATCACAAAAGAGCGCTTGAATAAGATTTTCAAGACAAAACCTTGCAGAAATTAAGGTTATATCTTTTCAAAAATTGCTGAAAGTTTCAAGTTCTTTGCGCGGATTTTCAGCAAAGGGACGGCACTTAAAAGGCCATTTAATGTACTAAAAAAAGGATTTGAAATATAAACATTTTTGAAAGTTTTTCGAATAAAAAATTGTAATAAGGAAAAATAACAAATTAAGAAATTTTTTTTCTAAAAGAGTGTATCGTTTGATATATATCATCGCAGTATTTTGTCCCTATTTTCAAATGATATCTGTTGAAAAATTTAAATTCACTTAAAAAATGGCTTTTTAAATTCGTTCATTAAAATGTACTTTCGTCTTTTATTTTTTGGAACGAAATAAAAATTTTTCAAAAAACAATTGTTAAAATTTTTAAGTTTTATATAGCAATTTTAAAGCATACGAGTATATATTTTTAATTCTTTTACAATGTTTATTTAAATCCATGTTGCGGATGTAATATAATTTTTTAAAAAAAATATGTACTCAATTTCCGACACCTTTATATCCGAAACCAGATCTGAGCCATATATATTAATTGAAAATTGTCTTGTGCTCAAAAATCAACCCTTTTCTCATGGAAAAAAAATTAATTAAAATCTGACTTGAGTCTGAAATAGACTTATTGACTGAACTACAACAAGCACTCCAAGCTTGCAAAAATGTGGATTACAGTTAAATTAAGATTTATTAGTTTATATACTTTTAAATAGCTCCTAGTTTGGAATGTTTTGATTGAAAAATATTGAATTTAATTTAGTTTTGATTTGCTTAAGTTTTGCTTTGCAATGTTTCCTAAAGACATACTCAATGACTTAAGAACCCACTATCTATGTCCAAGATATTCTGATATTTTTTGATAAATACACTATATATAGTTATCCATACATTTACAATCATGCTATTTATTATTAAAAAATAATAATAATCACATGGTTCAAAAAGAGCCCAGTTTTTTTATCAACATGATGTTTCTGACCACTATGCTCACAGAATACGCGGTATAGTATGACGCCAGTTTAATACAACGTTTTTACTATAAAGTCTTTTACTATTAAGGCTTGAATCGAAAGCGAACAACGCAAAGGCCGCACCGCTAACCCCATGCTTCACAAAAATAGCAACAGCCTACAAATATGCAATAGAAAACTGTTTTTACATTGTGAGCACATTAAAAAGCATAACAAGTAAGATGACATTGCATACTTTTAGGCGCTTGTTGATATTGTTAGATAGCAAACTGTCTTGAATTAGTCCATATCTATATATTTAATAACTCTTTTTGAAAAACTTCATCGGATATAAAATTGTAGCTTATGCAATTTTCTGCTATTCTAAATGTGTTCTCGTGGCGATGCTACTTCAATTTGGTTATAATATGCTAAACGAAAAAGACTTTTCGCACCGGTATTGTGCAGCTACTTCATGTACTATCTTTATTTATTTTAATCTTAAAAGTAGAACTAAAAATTGTTTGCAGCAGTGGCCTTTATTATTTTTATAGAAGGGTAGTTATTTTTCCTCACAGTGATAGAACAAAGTAGAAAAAGTTTTTCATACCAAAAACCTCCAGCTGACAATTTACTATTCAACTGATTTGATGATATCAAAAATGCTGGTGCTGAAATCTCCATAATTCCGAGAACTTAAAAAAAACTATTTTTGTTTGGAAAAAAAATATCATTTGTAATACATTAAAAGTAACACTTGCTTTGAACAAATTGAAAATTTGCCGATTTCTCCATATTTTTGATCATTTTCAAACAATATAACTTACGTAGCACACATTGCTGAGAAAAATCGTGATATAAGAAATTATTATTATTTATTAAATTATTAATTATTATTTTACGATATAATGCCTCATTATATATTTTTTTCATTTGTTTCTTAAAACCAAATTATTTTAAAACAAATCAGTTTTCAATTGTTAGAACAAAAGCTTTCATATCGATAGAAAACTATATTTTTAAGTTCCACAGGAAAAACTTGCAAGCAAAAAGTTTCTATCGCCCATATCGATGAAGAGTTCTGTGGGCAAAAGCAATAACAGCTTAAGTCGATATTTGATCACTAGGCAAAGGAACATAAGTTGTGTGTATAAGCATGTGACTTATACTGTTTCGGATTATCATCCACTTAAGCTGTCATTGCTTGTTACCACAGAATTGTCACCATAAATTGTTCGCTTGTTTTAGTAGTTTCAAATTCAATTTTATTATTCAACGCTTCTTAATCCAAACACCAAACCAAAACAATAATAAAAAACACTTTTACTTTAAGTCATAAATTAGAAAAATAAAACAGCACTATTATTAAAAAAAAAAAAACAACTCACTGGCAGCTACTTTAGTAAATTAATTAATTCAATATATAAAAAATTTAAAAAAAAAACTGCATTACCTGTTACATCATTCATTACCACATAACATACTTAATGATCATGCTAAACTTATTTCTTTCTTTTCTTTCCTTTACTTTTAATTAGTATTTCATTTTTGCCTCTCTGCTTTGCCTTACATTGGCCTACCCCACGGATTATCAGCACTACTTTGATGGTGGACACCATGGTGGCTATGAACATCAGCAATATCAACATGAGGAGCCAGCGCATGAATATCACCATCAGATCGAACGAGCTGATGAAGAACATGGCTACTCACATGAAGCCGTCGCCCATGAGGTGCACGAACATGAAGATGAACATGTTGATTATTATGTAAGTCACTTAATTCTAAAAACAAACATTTTTTATACTAAAAAAAATATATTTATGTATTTTATATATTTTTTATTTTTGTTTTCTTTAATTTTAATGGTTTTTTATATATTTTATTAAAAAGGCACCACCAAAATATGCTTTTAAATATGGCGTAAATGATTATCATACCGGAGATGTTAAGTCACAACATGAGACACGTGATGGTGATTCAGTGAAAGGTAATTGAAAGAGAATAAAAGTTAAGAAATTTAGTTTTAAACTTTATAAAATATTCAAAATATATATATCTGTGGTCGAAATTTTCCTCTTATATTTTTGAGCTTCATGAATATAATTGACAATGCAATATAATGAAAGCTAGCATTTGTATGATCATTATCTATATATATCTATATATATAAAGATGGCTCCACCAGCAACACCAAAAAGTGTGCGGCTCTCATGTTTGTTTGGTCATATTCACCCCATTTTATATTCTAGCTATATACTAAAATTTTTATTCCACCTCAAGTGCGACAAAGATAAATTTATGTACAAAAGCAAACGTTTCTCTGACTCCAAAATAACCGCATTTTAATAGAAATTAAGCTTTTACCATTTTAAATTTGTCGCATGAGATTCGTATCGATACAACTTTTATTTCATGGGAGATTTTCTGTTTTCATTTTAATTTCACCTCAGTTTTATGAAAAAATGTTTTTTTTTTGTTTTTAAAAATTCCATGAAAACAAAAATCTCATCAAATTTCGTAATAGACTTATACACAGAGTTAACGCCCTTGGTTTTCGAAAATTGTTGACTTTCTTCCAGTATTTGAAAAATAAACAAATTTTTTGCCTCATTCATTTTCCGATTTAGTTCGAAAGTGGAATTGAGTTCTGAAGTTGAATGTTAATAGCTCTACTAAGTCTGATGGTTGGAATTTGATATTATTTTTTTTTTAGCTTCTAACTTAAGCTGTTAAAGTTCCGATTGACGTATTTCCCTTTTTTTGTATGATTCGAAAATAAATTTCGAAATTCAATTCCGTTTCCAAAGTAAATACGAAACTGAATCAGAACAGACCTGACTTCAGTTTGTTCCTAATGTCATTCATTGATTTTCATTTAAGTAAACTATTACTAAAACCGTTGCTATTTTTCGCAAAGTGTAGGCTTTCTCATTATATGCAAAGTGTAATATTTTTCTTGCATGAGATTTTTTTCTTATGAGAGTTTTATTTATTATTTATTTCTTGGAATTTTTTTGTTAAAAAAATTGGCAGCAATGCAGTTTTAGTTATATTTACAAGAAAAAATATTTTAAAATAAAAAAAAAATGGTCTCAATGAGAAATATTTTGGAAGTGACCAACTTTAAAAATTTTCAAACTTTTATTTAAATGATATTTATTTAAAAATGTACGCTTATTAAAACTTCATCTTCTAAATTTCTCTCCCACAGGTCAATACTCGTTGGTTGAACCAGACGGTTCCATTCGCACTGTTGATTACACAGCCGATAAGCACAATGGTTTCAATGCTGTTGTCCACAAGACAGCACCAGTACATCACGAAGAACAACATGAACATCACTACTAAGAAAGAAATGAAACAAATGCCAGACTTAACATAAACTAAGCTACTACTGCCACTACTACTACTACTACTAAAATGGGCCAATTCATGCTATACTCGTAGATAGAGGAAATCAATTCTCAATTAGAAAAATTTACAACATGCCAAATTAGGAGGTCAAAGCGATAGACTGCAGTGTTCATCGCAACTCTCTTCTCTCAACACAAAACTTTCATAGCTCTTCATTTATTTAATTTTTATTCACTTACTCACTTAATACCCAACTACGCTCAGTTAATTTAACCATTATCATTTGTTTTTTCTGTGATAGCGCATTAATTAAAAACATTTTTCATAACTAACGAAAGCCACTAATATATAGTCACTCTTTTTTTACAAAAAAAAAAAAAAAAACTAAATACTTTAATTTAACTTAATTTTGTTGTATTCAATTTCCTCATTAACATTTAACATTTTCATCAACAGACTGTCTTTACATTACTCATGCTAGTTAATTACCTTACGTGTAATGCTCTTAATACTTTAAATATTTAACTTAACTACTTTACTTTACTTACTCTCGTATTTGTGTAGTACTTTAAGCTGATCAAAAGCAAAAAAAAAAACTCTTGTGAAGTATGAAATTAGCAAAGAAATTACAATCGAATAAACGTGAAAATTTAATTTTTATAATAAAATAAGTTTTTAAAATAGTTTTAGTTAAGTTTTATTAACAGTTAATACAATGCTTTAATAACTGATGCGATGTTAAGAAAGAGCATTTAAGACATGAAACATTTCAAAACAGCATATCTCCAACTATAGCGATGTAATGGTGGTGTACATGAATTTGTACATATAACAGAGTAAAATCAAAAGTTGTTTAACTGTTATATATTAAGTGTATTTCATTTTATGAAATATTATGGGTAGCACATTTTAAATTATATCAGAATACACCAGTGCAATTGGACTCTAATAGACTATCTGTGCACTTCCAACTTTAACAGAATCAAAGCAGTTCCATTCCATCTATAACAGCAACAATTACAGAGCAAAAGCAGCTGATTTCTCGGTTTAACAGAATCAAACTAAAGCATTTCTAACTGTAATAGAGTCAAAACAGCACTTTTCAAACTGTAACAACGAAAAATTCCAGTAGTCAGAGTGCCTGAATGAAAACAGTTTACTTATAACAATGACAACTGGTACAGAGTCAATTAATTTACTTCAGACTATAGTAGCAAGAAAGAAGCGCATGCCGGATTGCTACAGAGTCAAAATAGCTCATTACACAATATAACAGAGTCAACATAGTGCAATTAAAACTATAACAGTTTTAATGCAGTGCAATTTAAATAAAACGAGCAGATTCTGTTATTAGCAGAATTGAGAGTATTCATATTAAAATATGTCTTGCAAATTGATGTAATGCATGCACTATAAGCTATAACTGGAACAAATAACTCTTTGAAAACTTTCAAAGCTTATATCATCTTGGAAATAAACGCAGGAGCGGAAGATGTATCAGGACAACATTAGAGAGAATCAATGGAACTCCATACTGATCGCGCAGATAAAGGGCACAAGAAATAACTGTCTAAAACAAAGTATTAGTGAAATCAGTACACTTCTCACTCTACTCAGAATTGTAGTAATAATAGTGGCTTTCAAAATATGTTTTAAATAAACCATAGATCAAAAACAGTGCATCTCAAACTACAAAGAATTTAAACAGCTTATTTTTAACATAACTAAAGTAGTTCATCACAACTTTTTCCAGAACACAGCCAAAACGACGCTTTTAAGACATTGTTTTCAGCAAAGTGAAAGCAATCAATATCAAACTACGTTTTATCAATAAAAAAACAAAGCACTTCACATTTTCTCTACAGTAATTAATTGTTCACAAAATGTTTGATTCTACTGAGGAATTTTTTCAGTGCATATAAGATCCCTTTTAAAATATAACTAAAGAAGGTGCTTTTCAAACGTTGGCTACTATAAGATTTGATCACTTTGTCTCAAACTCTGTTATGAACAACGTTGAAAAGTGAATCTTTCATTAGAAGAAATTCTGGATGTAGCCGATATCTCTCTGGCTATAAACGCAAAATAAGAATGAAAAAAGAAATAAAAAACTATTCCAAAATGAAAGTTTTAACAAGAGAGATGAAGTTGGCATTATTTTATGAGAAAATACCCTGGATAACTGACCCAAGCAATATTAAAATTATCAAACAGTTTTGATTGATACTATTGATATAAAATTGCTTACATCAAAATGGTTTGTAACGATTTGGTGTAAAATATACCGAACCGATTTTAATAATTTCCTTTTTACAACAACGTATTTGTGTTAGAAAGATTACTGCATACTCATTTTTTTTATTTTATGAAGTTAAATACTCCTTTTTTTATGCTAAGGTTTTTTGCAAAACCTCACACAAAAATTCAGCATAGCGGGAGCACTACCAGCAACAGGCAAAAAATATAGTAGCATTCCAAAATGAAAAAAATTCAAAAAAAAGTTTACTTCCATCTAAAAAAGAGAAAAAATTTGCTACTGGAGAGTAATTAACGAGATAATACCCTAAAAAATTAAAACATGTCAAAAGCAAAAACAAACAAAGCTCCAACATGACTGCATTAATAATGTCACTTGACGTAATATTTACATTTCGCACTTTTTACTACGCACAGCACAAAAACCATTGAACTTGCACTTAGCAGTAGTGACGCCAAAGACCAACAACAACAAACATTAGGCGGTGTAATGTCTTGTTATCGGCCAAATGTGCGTGCCAAAAAAAGAAAAAGCAAACATGGCCATTAGCAACTTAATAAAGCGTGGTAAATGTTTAAGGCCACACTACCAGCGGCGTCGTGAAAAAGTGAAAATGCAAGTAGCAACAGCTGCTGTCCAGTTAGTGCTGCGTACAAAATGATGTGTGGTAAAAACCAGACCAGTCCATAGGTGGTTGTTTTTTTAATAGGAAATCAAATGTTTATTTTCGTACAACAACTGTTGTTAGTTTTTTTCACACATTGCAAATTTCCCGTGAATGTTGCCAGCACATGTTGCCGAAACAAGTTAAGCTTTATTTGCTTTTATAGCTTGAGATGTTGCTTTATATCCGCATCTTTTGCAGTTACTACATCAAATAAAATAAATAGTAAATAAGAGGAAAATTGGCATTTTATAATTGATGTTGGTGGAAAGTTGTTGGATTTTTCTCAGGACTAAGGCGATGCAACTGCTGCGAAAATATACAAAGAGGCAACTGTGACTTCTAAAGGGAAGTTAAATTAATACTGATTATGAGTATTAGCAAATACCATTCAACTGAGCATAGAAGCCAAATTTTGAACATCGAATGAAGCACGTTATGGATTTTGAACGTTTTGAAAAAGAGCTGCCAATTTTAAAATAAACAAAAATGCTCATGAGAGCTTATGTACAATACCGATTTAATCAGAAAAGTAACATCTATACCGCATCGGTCTGTCGGTTCGATTAATGCCGTATACTAACTCGAAATGCTAATTTGTCGGTCTAAGAGACCTTCGCGTGGGTGAAGATTAATTTGAGACTTGCTTATTCAAAAGCTCATATGGGGCTCATGTTTGGTAGGACTTATTTTGGCTAACACAAGAAACGTTTCCGATCCAATTCAGAACTCAGTCTATTTTTGGATATTAAAAATATTTAAGCCGATTAATGAAAAAATCTAGGAAATTATCCACCTTTTGGTTAAAATAACATGAACTAAATCAAGAATTTAATTACGCCCCTAATTTTGACTAAAATTAATATTCGACCTTTATATTTCGACTGATATTAATATATGTCAACATGAAATGGACCCAAAGCGTCTTTTTGCTTGGCTTGGCGACGTTTCTAATATTCTTCAAAATTCGTTTTCGAGCTTCTCATTTTTAGTTCGTTTGACATTAGCAATTTTACGATTTCAAAGCGTTTGGTTGCAATAACTTTTTAATGCTAGAAAGGGGGCTTTTTGTAACGAGAACAAAAAGCTTCAGTGCTTGTCTTCAAAAGCTTCTAGAGAAGTTATGGAACTTTTCATAAATTGCGTAGCGCAGATTTTTGACAGTTTTGACTCTCCCTTGTGTCAACATATAAGCCCGAGCTCAAGCCTTATCTGGCTGTCTGATTCAAAAATGTACATTCGACAAAAATTTCAGAAAATTGTTCGCACTGAACGCACGAATTCCAGAGAGTTGAACTAATTTTCTTAAATTCTGACTTTAAAACAGTCTTTATGTTACTGGACTGGAAAGCAAGGGCAAAAATGAGCAAAAGGAAGTTCAGTTCTTTATACTACAAAAAATCTCCAAAGAATTAATTCACCATGGGAACAGCCACAATTTCGTTATGACCATTTTTTTAGCCTTTGGCTATAAAAACATCTGCTGGAAACCATAAATTGTTTGCACAAACCAAATAAGCTGTGTGCACAGTAAGAAAAACTATATTGTGCTTATAAAACTTTAAAAAATATAATTACACTCAAAGTTGTCAGTAGAGACACCGCAAATAAGAGAATTCTGCTAATAAGAGAAAAACAAAGAAATTGATAGAACCGTAATTTGAACCATCATAAGAACTATCCTGCCAATAAGAGAACGTAAGGGAACCTTCCAATAAGAAAATGAGATGAGTCTCGAGCGAAATTGCGTCCAAGCGAAAAACGTTGCAGACTTGCTTTTTTTTTTGGTTGATGCTCATTATTTTTACGAAAAAAAAACTGTCGACGATCATTGAAAAAGACATTGCGAATTGCGACGAAACTGTATTTTTCCTTTGGGCAGTTCCAAAAAAAGTTTCTCAAAGGAGAAAAATGTTCAGGCGGTAAAATATCGAAAGAAAGATTACGTGTCATGTTATGTGCATTTGTAGATGGGACATTCGAGAAGCCACTTGTCATCGGTAAAACATAAAAGCCGCGTTGTTTTAAGAACATCGACACAAACTTGATGCCAGTTCATTGATTTTGGAATAAAACTGCTTGGATGACTACTGTCATTATGAATACTTGGTTGACACAGTTTAATGACCGAATGAAGGAACAAAAATTTAAAACTCTACTTTTCATGGACAATCAATGGATTTGTCGAACATAACCAATGTTTCTTTCCCGCGGAATACCTCAAGTGTGTTACAGCACAAAATTTTAAATCTTGACTTTCACTTCGAATAAAAGAATAGGAGAGAAAAGACAAATCCCCAGGCGTAGTCCCTTATTGACAAGTTTGAGTGAATTTTTAATTTTATTATAATTTTTGCTCACACAGAACTTTTTTTTGTATGTTCACAAGACACCCTTTTTTTCCTTTTTTAATTCTTGTTTTTTTTTAGTATAACTGGAATTTTGATTCACCCTATTACTAGCAAAGTTAATTAAGTGATGGGGCCTAAAATTGTGCAAGAGTTTTTTAGTTTACTTGTACAAACTCTCAATTTTCTATAACAAAATAAGCGATATTTGTTGAAGCCTAAAAGATTGTCAAAGTTAAGTAAATAAAATTGTGGTGAGTATCAAATTAAGAGGTGAGTTTGTGATGATAATCAGATGCTCATATGCATTTCATTTTAAACAAAGAATTGATGAACTTAACATTTTGGGGACTGTTGAGTTCCATATTATGTTAAACCATTTAAGCACCTTTGATTTCATCTTCTAGGCGATGAACTTATAACTTTTATAAATTGGCAGTTTAGTTATTCACTAAACTTCATATGTAACTATGCATTATGATTCTACTTATATGACTTCGATATTTTTTGAAACAATAATTCCGAGACCGCTTTAAGCCACAATTGCTTGAAACTCACGCTTTTGATGCATTTCATCTTAAACAGTTTTTCCTGACATCAAATCCATCATCTTGACGCTTGCAATATGGCATTTCATCTACAAAACTGTTTTGTGTATCTCTTTCTGTAAGAGAAACGCGATTAAATTTGCTTTAACTTGGAAAAGTTCTAAAAATGTTGGCATATTAAACAGCAACATCTTGCAACAATTTTGGAGTTGATCAATGTAAGGCGGGTGTGTCAGCCTTTTAAATTTAAAAAATTATTTAGCCATTTTTTTACCAATGATTTTTAAAAGAATGTTTATTTTATTCAAACACTTAGAAGGTAAATAAAAAATCTTACTTAGAAATAAATATTTGTTTGATGGTTAGATTTTGTTCCGATAAGCGTTAAGTACTTTGAATACCAAAGGGCTTAAATGTTTAGTGATCATCGATTATGGTACCTTTTTTTTCTTTTTCGCCAAAATTAAGAATGAGTTAAACAGACAAACCATTAAGTAAGGCTTGAAGCTGCAATTGAATGGCTGCCTTTAATGAGGGATCATAAGATTTTTTTGGCTTTTTGAACTAAAACTCCACCTAATTGAAACTCTCATTGAAGTTTAGTGGTTTGTTACGAATCACGCAATTGCAGCATTTAACTTTGCTGTGCCAAATAATCGCTGCCATGGTTTTGTTTTTTTGGCATTCAGAAATTTTCGTAGTTTAAATAACTGTCAAGACCATGTGCGTGTACAAAGGGTGGCATAAGGGGGTTGTGACCCTAACTGAGATTGAGAGTTTACTATATAATCGTGTTATATATACAAATATGTGAAAAAGGTAAAAAGTATAGGTGTGCTGCGCTCCCCGAGAAAAAGTGCAATGATGGGATTGAATGGTGGGGAGCATTTTTTTTTTATTTATCTTATTAATTTTTTTTGTGTGCTTTTCTCTACACCCACAATTTTTGAAGGGAACACTTTAATCCTAAAATCCTTGATTTCAACATCACTTTCAAAGCCAACAGCACAAATCAAATCACAAAATAACAAAAAAAAAAAAATCCCAACACAAACCGTTCAATAGAACATGGCCAATTTGAGACCGAACTCTTAATAGCAAGATTTTACAACTTATTTTCTTATGATTCAAATCTAAGGCAAACAGCCAACGGCCAACTGACATTTGTGATTGGGCGTAACTGCTGTCGCTGCCGTTGCCGTTGTTGTTGCGGCGCCGATGGCGGTAATTTACGGAACTACTACCGGCTAAAAAAGCTATGAATAGTTCGTACAATGCATATGCATAATAGAACTGAGCGTTGAGTAGGATACGTACGTATTTCTAGATTAGTCATAAAAATCAGATCATTTAACTTTGGCACAGTGCTCGTGTGCAGTGATTGAGGGAGGGACAACATCAAAATCACCACCAACAGCAGCAGCAGCAACAACGGCAGCGACAGCAGTTTTATCTGCTGCGTTGATTATTGTGGGAAAATTTTTGCAATCTGAACCAAATGTTACACGGCAAAAAAAAAAAAATTTAAGAACTTAGAGAAAAACTTGATAGCGTCTTTAGATGAATTTCGCACTCATTTTTTCACACTTTACTGTTTAATTTTTGTTCAAGTTTTATACGAAATATGTTTAATAGGAAAAGTTTTAATTTTTAAGTGAATGAAAATTCTCCGTAAAAGTTTTGACAACTTTGTAGAAATTGAACCTGAGTTGAAAGGAAATCACCTGTCATTTGATTCAAAAAAAAAAAAACAAAAGACTATTTTGATACTTTTTGTTACTTGTGGGGTGATATCAATATTTTCATTGCTAGTCGATCCTTTCAGACTTTTTTGAAACAAGAAGATTTCCATTGACTTCTTAATTGTTATCAAATACCCTTAGATTCTTAAATACTTTTATCGACTTTTCCAAAACTATTCTATAATATTCATTACTTTTATTGGCTTCTATTGACTTTTTCGATACTTATCGATACTATTCGACATGATTTCAAACTTTCAATACTATCCTATTATAAAATTCAAAATTACGAATTTTATAATATTTTTTACTACTCTTCAATACTTACGACATTGTTCGATACTTGCTGGTATTTCGATACTGTCTGTTTTTTCGATACATTTGGAAACTTTAAAATTGTAAGTAACTTTTTCGACACTTCTTAATACTTTAAGACCTGATAACTTATCTCAACTAAATCGTAGTTAAAACTGCGATTTTGTCTTAATCGCCGATTAGTTACAAACATCGCTAACTTATGTTTTGTAATCGACTATTAACGACCAAATCGTCGATTAAAGTTAATACGAGAAATTTCTCAGATTAACGAAGTTAACTCGACTACGTTTGATGTTTGTTTTACTCAATTATTTAAATCAAAAATTTTTTCTGTCAAATGGACGTTTGTGGAAACTTTTATGAAGTTGAAATTATATAGAATTGCGAAAGTTAGCGAAATGCATGTTTTCCGCGATCTAATAAAAAGACAAAGTGGACTGAAAACCAGTTCCTCCAACGCTTTCGCATATCAAAACACACAGTCAGACAGGAGCTAAACAGTGCTAATTTTCTTGTATTTATTAGCATTTATTCAAATTTTATTGTCCAGGATTTATAAGCTCGGAGTAAGTTGCTTATGACATTGCAATTTTATGCAATAAGCAGCATTTTGGAAGCCTCTGGGGACCTTGTCGGCTTTTCTTCCATATCTGCATCTCGCTGTTTAGAAATATTTTTGTTATTTGCCAAATGTACTACGCTCAATTAACCTCAAATGTCTATAAGAACAATTCACAATTGACTTTAAGTGTTGCATTTTTCGTTGAACTGAGATTCTTAATACTCAAAAATTCAGAGATAAATTACCAAATTTAATTCGAGATATAACCGCAGTTTAAAAATCTCCGATTAAAGTGGAGTTAAGAAAAGAGATAAGTTAACAGGCCTAAGACACATGGCGCTAATTCCAAATCAATTGAATTCTCACTTAACAACTCTAAGGTCGCTGATGATTCCATTTAGCAATGGATGAAACTACTTGGTATGACTAGTTTTAACCTTTTTTGTTATTTTATTTTGGTGTAATCACTGTAATGAACAGTAAGCTGAGTAAGCTCAGTAAAATAACTTTTCTTAGCTCTTTAACTTTCACACTTTGATCTTTTTAAATCTTATTCTATGCTCTTAGACTTTTATCGATGATTTGTAAGCTTTGATTACTAATTGATACTTTGCGACTTTGCCAACTTTTTTCGATGCTATTTGACTTTTTTTTAATTTTGATTTTTGACCTGTTGTTACTTATTTTATTTTCTCACGAGCTATACTGCCGTACTAAGCGAAAAAGACGTATCTCAAAAAAAAAATATCCGAGATTATTATGGCATCGGATAGCTTAAGTAATTACGCGTCTAATGATATACTCCAAATGTCTGTATCTTAGTTTTATCATATACAAAATGTACTAAGAAAATTTCTTCTATCTCAATTTTACCACAAATTACTAAGCGAAAAAGACGTATCTCAAAAATACGAAGGAAAAATATAATTATATTCGTATACGAATAAAAAAATTAAAAGAATAACGGGAATTAAACGCAAAGCTTCCTTGACTGGATCACGTTGTCATTGTCGTTGCAAGTTCTTGTCGTTACTTGTTTGTTTTCGTTTCGAAAAAAACATGTTCGTTTGGAGAAAACTCCCTTCTTTTAAGGCTTGAGATTTCATAAGTAACAATCATGTATGCCTAATTTTTTAAATCTTTATCTTAGTATACGTAGTGTAGTTTCTAAAAATATAATTTGATTTTAGTTTTTATTTAATATTATCTGTATTTTATAAGATAGAAAAAATTATATCTTTTGTATGAACGTTTATATGGCAAGATTAAAGTAAAAAGACGTATCTACATTTTTAAAGCTATAAATACTAAGCGAAAAAGACGTATTTCATGAAAAGCGTATAAACGCAGGGAATTTCGATATTTTGAGTAAGTCATAAATAAATAACCTTAAAATGATATTTAAGTTGCCATAAATAAGTTAAAAAATTCGTAGAGAAAGTAAGAATAAAACGACATTTACAAAATATCAATTATCTCGAAACGAAATTTTTTGAGATACGTCTTTTTCGCTTAGTACGGCAGTATAGGTCACGAAAAATTTTTCTCAATTGATGTTTTCAATCATTTATTAAATTTTTAATTATTTTGTCCAATATTTCTTCTGAATTTTTTATAAAAAATAATTCTTAAAATCTATGTCGAGTTTCGCTTTTTTTTGGACCACGAAAAAAGAATTAATAATTTTCCAAATATAACAGCACAGATCTATTTCAAAAACAAATGAAATGAAAAGGATTTTCTGGAAAACGTCACATAAAAAACAAATTGTAAAAGTCTTACAAAAATCGTTATGTCTTAAATGTTGCGGCATTTTCAAAATGAATGTTTACTGTGCTGGATTACTATGCCTTAATCTTCTTTTGCTTGGTAGTTTTTCCCCTTTCTATTATAGAGCAATTTTCCCCAGAAAAAATCTGCTGGACATTCATTGGACATTCATTCTTTTCATTTAATGTAAATATACATTTAAGCTTTAGAGGCGGCTTGCTGCTGGTAGTGACTTTGTACCCTTAAGTCACTCATAAAATGTGTACATTATTTTCTAAGAAAATAATATTTAAATTAAATTCTCTCAATGCAACCAAATGAGTTACCAGCTAAAAAGACAGCACATTACCTTGTGAATTAGAATTTGTGGCAGATATTAAAATTTAGTTTAACCAATGTACCATAAATTTTTTATGTTTCAGAATTACAGGCGTTAAGTCGCCGCTGCGCTGGCTGAAACGTTGCATGACGTGTACGTGCAAAAGGTTGACGGTGTTAATTTTACTACAGCGTTCGTTCTAGTTATTGCTGTTATTCTTCTGTGAATTTATATTAATATTTATAACAATTGTGGTCAATTGCTTGCCTTCTAAGTTTCTTATGCAAAATGCATGCAAACATTCTGATTCATGTTATTAGCATTATCGATAGTTTTTTTTAAATTTAGTTGCCTGTAAGCAAAATCGTACTAATTGCAAACATTATTTCTATACTATATATACAATGACTAGGAAATAAATGTGACTATTAATGGCTCATTTCTTATTGTTACGTTTAATTTTATGATGAGAAAATGTGCAATTCAATTTCAATTACATTTGAATTCGTTCATACAATTTGTCTGAATTCAACCTGTACTTACAAATATTTGTTAAACATTTGCAATAAATTATAACGTTCACCACAATTATTGGAGTTATTCAAAAGAGTTCTTAATTGTTGTGAAAATTCAATATATTTGCATGATTTTTAATCGTGAAAAATAAAACAAAAGAACACGCATCTAAACAAAAGACTTAAGCAGCGAACTTGTTATAGGAAATACGATATTCATATGAGTGCTTAATTATTTTGCTTAAGTGGAAGTATTTCTTGTTCTGATTATTGCTTAGTTTGTGCTTACAGGGTGACTAGAAAAACGCTTGGTTGTGGGTCTAGCCTGTTGGCTGCTTTTACCAATTTTTTATGTCTGATTGTACTGACCGGTGTACTCAGCGGAACTCGAGACTCTACAAATCATTGTATTTAATGAACATTCAGCGAGCATCTGGAAGACTTCAGCAGCAAGTTGTCCGATAAGCCAGCAAACGTCTCGGTACACAGATTTTTTTCGGATGATTTCCACGTAGTTAGTGCCAGCAATTGTTTCATCATAAGTGAACTCAGCATAGAATTTTTATTAATTTAAGCAGCATCATAGCACCAACTGATGAATACAACTAGGACATTCTCGCTAGAGTCAACAAGACGAAAAGCATCTTCGCTTAACTTTTCTTGTTTGAGGTCTTCTCAGTTCGCAAACTGAGGTACGGGCGGGCTAATCGAATTTGAAACTGTATTGCACTAACTTTCTAATGTATATCAAATAATTTGTTAGCATTTCATAAACAAAATTTGTTAGAAAATTGGTTTCTTCATAACACTACAATATTCTACATGGCCTGTGTATAAAAACCTTCAAAAACTTTGCACTGTCAATGTCAATAAATGACCAAATACAAAAAAAACCCATACGATGTAAACTATGTTAATGGCTACGCATGCTTAACTGCCAACGAGTTTCATTCATTTAGTGATATGATTTTTAGCACAACCTTCACTATAACTTGTCTCATAAGACTAACGGCAACATGCGTAAGTTGCATGCGTAAAAAAAACGTGATTTTTTTATCATGTGCGCAACACGTTTTTGGGCCGCAACGTCAACGAGGTCTTTTTTTAACTGTAAAAAAAAATGGGTGTAAATTTAATAGAATTCAAGTCGACATAATTTTTTTTTATAAAATTGCAGTATCAAATTCTTAATTTGGAGAACAGCTGAAAAAATTTGCAAATATACAGTAAGACAACAGCAAGTTCGTGTCTTAAGTCTTTCGTTTTGCGTTGCAAGTACATGTGCATAATTTCCTACGGTTTTTTTTTTCTTTCTACATTTGTGTGACTTTTTCAAATGCTGATAGCACATGTGATTTTTTTTTTTTGTTTTTTTTACAACAACAATAACAAATATTACGCAACAGCATGTAATAACAATTATAACAGCACAACAATAAAGAAAAAAAAAAGTTATGCGGCGAACTTGACACAGTTTTTTTAACGGTTTTTCCTCATGTGTATCTGCAAATTGCACAAATTTGTGCATGAGAAAATTCAAAAAAAAAAAAAAAAAATTATGAAGAAGTAAACCTTAAAATTGTTGACACGATTTTGATGATTTTCAGCAAATTGCTACACTTTCGTGGAAATGAAAAATAAGCACATGGGGAAATTCCATGCGGATGGCTATTGAAAATAGAATAAAACTAATAATTAAGCTTACAAAGTTTGCATTTTAATTTAAAATATTTTCCTTAAAAACAAAAATCTACTGATTTGTTGGTCAAAAAAATTTAAAGCACGCATCCCAAAAAGTAGGGATGTTATCGTTTGTTCTTTATTTTAAATTTTCATTACGAGCAGCAGAATTAGATACTGAAAGGATAAAAATTTTAAAAAAAATGGATATGGATCTGATATGTCATATATGACCGTTCTGGTGCTTTGTTGTGTCAAAAGTTTACGTTTCTCTCGGTCTTCTAACTCGTCGTGTGTCATTTTTAAAATGAAATAAAATCTAGGGTATGAATGTTTTTGTAATGTTTCTGTTATTTGGTCTGTTCTGTTATTTTTTTGCTTGGTAGTTTTTCACCTTTCTATTATACAGCAATTTTTCGATCATTCCATTCGAAGGCTGCTTTGTGATGTTGTCGTTTGGCTTCCTCACAGTATCACCAATCCAATGCCCTTTACGCTGCTTTATCAAGACACAACTTTCGACTCGTATTACGTCACGATTCCTGGTAGGATGTTAATTGCGGCCAACGAATCTTTAGGATGTAGAGATTAACAAAAGCCTGTAATGTGATGTTTTCATAATTTTTTACAGAAATTTATCTGAAAATTCTCTATTAACAAATCTCTTACAGATTGAAACAGTTTGGATCACCGCCATTTTGGATTGATTTTAATAAAAAAAAATCCCTTTTACGCCACTATGCGCCGTCATATGGTACAGAGGATCTCAGGTGGTTAAACTGTTTGACCTACGCAATTAACGTCTGTACCAGAACAATGCACTGATATGTGGAGTGGCCTGTGAGCATTATTTTTGTCTTTTTACTTTTGATCTTTAGACTAACCGATTCTTCATTCATCTGCAGTGATTGGCATATATTATCTAGTCCGCTGATGGTACTTGTTGAGAAACAAATATCATAGGCATTGTCCAAATAACTTAGCCTTGCAAACGGTCACGAATGAATGTCCTGTCTCTCAGATCTAACAGATGACATTCAGTACAACATCTATCGCCAGCAAAAAGAGGATTTGTCAAAAAGTATTCATATGTCTCACTCCCTGTTGCACTTCAGAAGAGTCGGAGAGTTGTCTATTGTGCAGAACAAAGCATCTTACTCTGTTGTAGGATGTCTTTATAATAGCAATTCCATATGCATTGGCAGTTAACCCAGTCAAAGGTCTTCTGGAAATCTACGAATATGAGGCAAATAGATAATCGGGTGTAAAACTTTCAATATCTCTAACTTTTGAACTATGAGTCTGCGTAAAAATTTAATTCCATCTATGAACTCTTTCGATCAAAAAATTTCAAAAAAAATTTTGAAAGTACCGAGTATTATGAAAAATTGAAAAATAACCAATTATATTGAAATGCTAAAAAAAGGCGCTGAATGTTGAAAAGTCGACAAAAGCTTAAAAATTCATTATATTCGAATATGAGAATTATTGAAAATTTAAAGCACAATATGTTGGATCATAATATCGCTAAGTATCAACAAATTGATAGAAGCATCGCAAACATCAAACCGTAATAAAAATCTGATTATCATCCAATTCATCCAGCACTGAAAGATCGTCTTCATCTATAAAATAACCCACTAAGTGTGCAAAGTTATGCCTTTGTTGGCGCCATTTTTTTTCTTTGGTTTTTTTGTGTTTACATTCCAGTAGCTACATTAATTAAGTCATTAGTTTGACTAATCAAAATTTAAACAACTAATATCTGTGATCATCAATCAATCACATTGCTTTTTGTTGTTACACAAAACAAGAAATCAACTCATCATTTTCTGCTTCTTCTTCTGCTTCATTGCCCGTTGGTAACATTTCATGGTGTCCGTCTTAAGCGCTCTGCTTATCGCACCACAACTGTAGGTCGTAGAGGCAGCACTCGCTTTAGTTTCTTCCTGAACCATAAGTAAAGTAAATGTATTTGTATTTTGATGATTTGGTAACATAATGAATAAACTAATTATATTTTAAAAGAATTTTTATTTTAAGCAAAACAATGCAACAATTTTTAACATGAATGAAGTTGTTACTTTTTTGACCAATTTACTACTTTTATTACCTTGAATTTTTGCCTTACGCAGCATGTGCTTAAAGAAGGAAATAAAAATCTCAACAATTATTACTAATGATTGTTGAATTCAATTAAATTGAAATGTGCATGCTTTGCATGAGAAGCATAATATATATGGGCGTGATGTTAATTTGAATTTTTAGATATAGAAAATTTTATATAGCCTTAAATGTTCTCTAAATTTGCATGCATATTAAAAGTTTTGTATGATGAGTCTATTGTTTAACTACTAGCAAATTTTGGAATTTTCATTTAGCAAAAATAGCACTGCGTTCCAAATTCAATGTTTTGTTTTTTCAGTGAGTTCTGGTGTCTAAGATTAGAAGTCAATAAACTTTTCAATAGCCACTTGGAAATTGCTTTTATAATCGAGAAATAATATGAGATTAATTAAGATTAAAATGGTTTTTGTATTTTATTATTACTTTATAATGTGGAACTACCAATTTCATTCATTAAACTGATTAAACCAAAACTTAAATTTAAACATGCAAGTGTCAGTGAAACAACTCTTTCCAACAAAAGTCAATGTCTCCCAATGTTCTCGAGAGAAAACAATATGCAAATTATGAAAACCGGTCAAGAAAATCTCGTCTATTTATATGAATCAATAAAAAACTTACAATTTAAAAATAAATAATGATATCAAATATAAATATTATTTTGGTATAACTAATTTGTATATGTTAGAAAAACAATGTTGACTATACCTCGTTTTACTATATTTTTTTTTGAAGTGATCTATATTAAAAAACTATTTTGAAACTATAATTTTATTGTATTTTTGTAGTTCCACAGACTTATTTCTTTTTAAATTAGCTTATGTCAGCTATGTTAAGCTAATCAAATGTTCCGCAGTGAATGAATAATGGAATAGCAACGCAACTTCAAAAATGAGACAAAGAGTAAGAGCTTGCAAAGGATTTACTTTACTTCTTGCGTAGCATATGAAATCCAAAAGTCGCTTCAATCGTGCACGGTCATAAGTATGATCCCGCAAATATCTCCGCAATTTCTCCGTTTCACAGATTTCTTTTTTTAGCGATCGCTTCCACGATGATCGAGGTCTACCCTTATGCTTATTGGTAGACTTCAGTTGATGATTTGCACATTAAGTATGTGTGCTCTATACACTAGAGGTCTACATCAGTGGTGGGCATGAAAATCTAACAAAAGGGCTAAGCAACAACATCAAGCAACAAGAATCGAAATTTTAAAGTTTTTTTGCTGTCATTTCCAAATTCGCCAAGAACTCAAAAAAAAAAACCAAATTACTACAAACAAAAACAATTGCTACATTCGTCAAGACACAATGCGGCGCCATCGTTTATGCCTTTGTGTTTTGTTTTTGCTTTCATTTGAATTCAATTCAACGCTGTTCCTCGAAAGCGTTGAAATTCTGCAAATTTTTTTCCGCTTTCTTGTGCGTCGAATAACGGTGCAGGTAATGAGGGCAGATGAGAACACTACGTGCCCACCACTGGTCTACATGAATGCAGTCGAAACGATCAGCATATAAACTTCCGATTACAATAAGCTTCGAGTGCTTATAGAACATTTTATTTGCGATTTATTTGCAAGTGCAGCACTTACCTCTCCTGCTTGATGTCTCGATTTGCTTTGGTTTGATTTGTGCACAAAGGCTCGTTAGACTCGCAACGCGGCGAGTGACTTGATAGTCGATTCGAGTGCAATAATGCAGACCTCTGTTTCAAAAGTGCCTGGAATTGAGTTTCCTTTGATAACCATGGAGTGTTGCTCTCAGTAAATAAGAAATACTATTTTGGCATCATTAGGCACTTGCGTGAGAATTTCCGCCGAAGACTGACCGATTTGTGGATGCACAACTCATGGATTGTACATCACGATAATGCACCATAGTATAAAGCCATCATTGTGGAAAATATTTTTGCCAAAAATTCAGTTAAATGTAATAGACATCAGCTGATATGGCCCGCAGTGGCGTAGCCTGAACATTTACCGACCGGGGCGGAAAACCAAAATGACGGCTTATAAAAAATCCGTCCGCCAAAAAAAAGGTAAGCACTTTTTACATCACATAAATCTTAACAAAACGAAATATTTTTGTATTGAAAACAAATTTGAGCCATCTTCGTTCACAAAATAACTTTAAATTTCTAAAAAAAAAGGTTATTGATCAAAAGCAAATTTTAATTTATAAGTACGAAGAATAAAGCGCTTGAAGTCGGTCGAAGCTCTGAAAGAAAATTTGCTGCATAAGCTGAAGGCTTTTTCTCAAATCAGCGTACGCAAAGTTTTTGAAAGGCTGCTACATCAAGCACTGGCCCAGTTGTATTGCAAGCAATGGGATCTATTTTGAAGGCAACAAAATAAATTTTCATAATTAAATAATGATATTTTGTTTTATTTAATAATTTCGGAATTTTTATTTTTTGTTTCATGGACATCGGGGAGAGACATTTAAACTTATAATTTTTTTTGATCTCAATTGAAGTATTTATAACTCAATTATATCGGTGAGTTAAAATAGATCGAATGGTCGCAGTACAAAATAAAATATAAAACTTAAAAAAAAAATATTGCAAGCAATTTATTGGAGTGTGACAATAAACTGCACTTGGGTTCTTAACAGAACTACGCAAAAAGGGAAACATAACAGGCTTAGAAGTTCATACTAATGTGTTTCAAAGACACACATGATTCTACTTAGTAATGGATAAAACTAATAAGACTACCTTTAGCTCCATTTTTATTGAATTCATCTTTGCTTCGTGTAATTTTTTCTGGTATTGACAAAAACTATGCTGAATAGTAAGCTCTAACTTTGACTAGGAGTGTTTCCAGTTTTATTTCATGCTCATGACTTATTTACATCCAGTAGTAGAATAACGAGGAAAACTATTTAAATTTAACTTGATTTTCATATCTTCTCAACTGTAATGCAGAATTGGCAAGGTCTCCTTTTTTTTCATTATAAATATGTATATAGCCATGAACATAACTGAACTAGTTTTAGAGCTTTTGTTTCATATTGCATTTCCAAGTACTGCATATGGTTTTTAAATTACATATATTATAAATCATTATGTTTTTTTTATATGACAGTAATTAAATTATAAACTTTTTATTGCAAATTATATAAAGACATTGCAATATAACATTTGCTGCTATTTGCAACATAAACTACACTGCAGGCAATTAAATTCTTTATTACTTTTCGTAGGAACATTCATTGGCATATCCAAGGTCACCAGTTAACAACTTAAATTTCCATACCACCTTTTCTTTCCACTCCACACTGTGTCATTGCCTAATGAAGCTTAATATCTGCATGGCGAATTCGGAGTCTTTTTAATTCGATGGAGGGTAACTCCTACTGTTGCAATTAAACGAAAATAATTTTGCATAGGATGTAAACTGAAAAAATGCAAAATCCAATTAAAATTGTAATTATTTTGCTATACACTACACAAACTTACATGGTAGTTACTTTCAATCAAACGCAAATAAAAATCAAATATCACGAAAATTCTTGTCAAGTCAAGTCAACGAATGCTGCTACTGTTGCACCAAATTTATTATTGCTATAGACGGCGGAAATTGCCATAGAAAGAGTTGTAACAAGATATGAGCAACTCTATTAATAAATAAATTCACATGTTGCTATTACCGCTGCTGTTGCAGTGGCAATTGTAGCTGAATGATTATTAGGGTGGATCATATGTTTGAAAAACATTTTTGAAGAAGTAAGTGAAATAATGAAATTGTAGCAGGTGACCGATAATGGTTCTGTTAAATAACTTCAAAAAAATATGGTAAATACTTAAAAAAGTTGAAAGAGATGGAAAAATCGAAACAAATTGAAAACAGTTGAAAGTCTGAAGAAGGCTGAAAAGTTAAAAAAAATATGGAAAAAAATTTACCAAGATGTTTCTACACTTAAACACGACTTTCCAAACGGTTTGAATTTTTTTTTTTTTTTTTTGAGATTTTCAACCTCTTTCATCTTATTATTTGAACCTTCAACTTTATTCGTCATTTACCATACATAATCTATTTTTTTTTTTGGCTTTTTTCAACCTGTTTCAACTTTTTTCAAAGTTTTCCATTGCCTTCGATTTTTTCAGCATTTTTCAACTTTTTTCGGTCTTTCAACCTTTATCAATATTTTCCAACATTTCTCTTTCAACATTTTTTCGACTTATTCAACCTCCTCCAACTTTTTCCAAAATATATTTTCAACCTTTTCAACAGTTTCATATTTTTTTGATATTTTCAGCGATTTTCAACTATTTCAACCTCATTCAACTTTTCAAAATCATCTAAATTTTATCGAATTTATTAACCTTTCTCAACTGTTCAACCCTCCTCAAATTTTTTTCAACACGTTCGACATTTTATTCGGCTTTTTCAACCTCTTTCAAATTTTTTCGCGATTTTCAACCTCGTTCAATTTTTTTCGTGATTTTCAACCTTTTAAATTTTTCAAACTCATTCAACTTTTTTCAACTCTTTTCATACCATACTTTCGACTGTATCAGCGCTTATCAACTGTTTCAACCTCTTTCAACCGTTTTTAACATTTTACATATTTTTTGGACTTTCTAACCTCTTTCAATTTATTTTGACTTTTCCGACCTCTTTCAATCTTTTCAACATTTTTCAACAAAGACTCTTTCAGCCTTTTTCACTTGATACAAAATTTTTTCAACCTCTATTCAAATTTTTTCAATGTCTTCCATTTCTCTTCGACTTTTCCAAAATTTTTCAGCTTTTCAACCCTTTTCAACATTATCCATATTTTCTTAAATCTTAAAATATCATTTTCAAATTTTGTTTTCAGCCTTTTTCACTTTTCCAACAGAATTCAACTTTTTTCGATTTTTGCAACCTCTCTCAATTTTTTTTTTGTTTTCCATATTTTTTTCAACTTCTTTAACCTCAAAAGGAAAAACCGATCAATGGTGGGCCTCCTGGTACTATATCCCAAGTGTGTTTTTTTTTTCATAGCACCTCAAAAATTCTTAGCTTATAACGTTTCATGAAACACCCTAATTGATGTAACAAATAAAATCACACAAAATTGAACGTGAAAAAGCGCAAAAACTGACAAAAAATTTTCGCAGTTGATTTAACAAAAGCATCAAATTCAATAGATTCAAATGAAATTCAACTTATTACCAATCTTGTGAGGTGTGGTGTTGATGTTGATGTTTCTGGTAAAAACTCAGCAATACGCCATACATTGCAGTGCACCGCAATTGTTGCTGTCGATGTGGTTTGCCTTTGTTAGCAATTCATTCTTTGTTTCAAATAAAATTTATTAACAAAAACCTAAAAAATAAACAACAACAGCAACAGCAACAACATGGAAAACAAATCACGGGAACGTTACCAATGTACCGAATCATGTTGAACCAATGAACGACATTGACAAGGCCATCGTGTGGTATGCCCGGAATTGTTAGCGCTGCAATTGTTGTTACCTTTGTTAATGTTGCTGTTGTTCTTGTTGTGGTGGTTGTTATTGCTATTGCTTGATTGCATTGCTCTCTGTCTGTATTCACATGTTGTCTTGGGAATTGTATTTTTTTATTTTATTTCATTAAATTACTAAAAAAAATATATTTTAAGTGTCGTCTAAGTGGACATACCCCAGCAATTTACAATGAAAAGGTAGGATTTTGTAACTAATAATACCATTGCTGTTGTTGTGGGAGCAACACCAGCAAAAAACTCCTTGAAGGTGTCCTCCGATTTTTTACCTGAAATAAAATTCCAAAGTGTCACAACGAAAAATAAGGGTATATTTACATCGTATCAGAAAATAGTTTAAAGAAAATAAAATTAGACCCAACTACATCAATATCAAGATATGTCCTCTCGTAGAACAAACCAGATTTTGTATCAAAACTAAGTAGCAAGCCTAAGCGAACACGTCTAAGATTATCCAGAGATAGAAAACAAGCCAAGTAGTTTTAGTCGTGTCCTAGCAAAGTAAATGTTTAATCTATTCCTCCTCTCAACATCGTAACATCTAGCGATGTTAAAATAGGAAAACTCCAATCTCTCCGTATGTTTACTGTTGCGATAATGGTCAGAGTATATAGCAAGAACTGAAAAGACACACTGTCTTGTACAGGATAATAGTGGAAAAAACCAGGGACGTGAATCGGTTTTGAACTGAACCGGTTCAGAACTGTAAAACCGTTTTTTTACTAATTAACTGAACCATTAACCGAATCCTAATTTTCCACAAGTGTTTGATCCGAACCGAAAACCGAACCATTTTTTGTAAGGGTTTAAGGGTTCATTCTGACCAATTTTCAACTTTTTCCCACTTTTTTAGTTTTTATTTTGTTAATTATGGAAATTAATGAAATTTTCAAAGAAATAGGGAAGCATGAGACTGAGTTCATGAATAAATCATTAATAGATAAAGTCAAATCGTTTGATATTCTAAGGCGGCTTTCAAATAATGTTGATGTTTTGAACTTTTGGAATAACTACCCTGACAAAGAATAATCTGCATTGACTCAAATTATTTTTGGAGTTCGGTAGAGAGGGAATTTTCCACCCGGAAATCGTTGAACCGAACCTAAACCCCGTTTCAAAGAAAACAGAAACCGTTTTGACGAACCAATCCAAAAGTGCAAAAATGGTTCGAACCGCTGAACCGAACTGACCAAATTTTTCACCCGGTTCACTTCCCTGAAGAAACAGTTTTTGTAAAGCGTGACCTATTTTTTTTGAAACAAATCCCATGTTTTGAAAATTGGTTAAAAATAAAGATCATATAAAAAATAAATAAATAAAGATCATATATTTAATATTAAAAATTAAAATTAATTTGTTTTTGCTAACCCATTCCCAGATGAGTGAGACCAACTTTATCTTTGACGTGAAATGGGTGACTATCTCCTAAGACAAGTTGAATACTGTTAAATGAAGATGGTTTTATACTTAAAAGTCTATGATAGCTCCTACAAAGATCCAGCTCTGTTTTGTTCAGATTGACATCCAAGGCAGTCTCATTCACCCATAACAGAAATTCGCTAAAGGTGAGCTGAAGAATTTCCTACAAAATATTAAGGGAGATGTTGAGTAAGACGATCGCTCTTTTCATTCCAAATTTCATAAAATTTCATCATTTTAAACAATCTCTCAAAGCAACAAAATTAAGACCCTTTACAAACCAAATCTCAGTCAAATACTGTTGAACTTCGATTATCCGTGGTGGTTGGCACCGAGCTCATCCCGGATAATTAAAAATACTGGATAATGGAATCACTATTTCATATTATTCCTTATCAATTTTCAAAGTCGTAAAAACATAATAGTGGTATTCATCTAAACGCGCAAGTTTCCCATTTGTGCAAATAGGCAATTTTACGCGATGTGTCCCATGAACGCTCCTTCGAATATTTTGTGAAATTTGTGGCAGTTGATGAGCATGTCAAATTGTAATTGCCAAAATATAAAATTTAAAATGCCGATAGAAAGCAAAAAACATAAATTTATTAATGAAATTGTTTGAAGAAATCGCAGAAGTCGATTTATCAATACTGCAATTCTTCGGAAAACACGATGGTAAGAGCTATATTGAGTTGCACAATTAGCAGCACAAGCTTGCGCTATCAAAGTGTCGCGCAATTTTTTCTATTTTGTTCAAAAAACTTTCCATATGATTTTTGATAGTACGTTTGCGAGAGCGCAAAAATGCACAGTTTGCGAGGGTTTTGCGCACTTAGATGAATACCCATAATATGTTTGCAAAAATATGTATGCATATTATTTTATTACAGTTTTGCAAAAGTATTTATATGATTATATTGTAAATACCGTATTTTTGCGAATACTTAGGAACTACTTTTTTTTTAGCTATGGTCGTTAACCCATTCAATTTTTTCTTTAATTGTAAGAATTTTTCTTTTTCTTGACGGCATTGTATAGAAAATATGTGCAGCGAGAGTTAATGGGCATGCATAAAAGGGGACTCCTTTTTTTGACTATCTCTAAGGCTCTGAACTTAATTTGCATTCAAATAATAATTTTTGTTTCCACAATCCAACAGAAACTAAACAGTTCTTCGGCAAAAATAACTTCAACTATCAGCTGCACTTCAATACCCAAACAGAGTCATTTCAAATGCATCCGCTTGTGGGCGTGGCAATAGTTAACAAATTTCCGTTTCACATTTTGTGCGCTTGTAATTAGTAGTAGTAAAAAATGATTTCATTGATTTTTTGGTTGTCGATCAAAAGCAAAACGAATGCAGTTCTCCGGAGTAGCGATACCACCAGTCGTCGTTTGATATTTAAGCCGCTGTTGCTTGTTAAGCAAAATTTAGCAATATATTGGTTGCTTTATGAAATTGTTGATTCTGTCATAATGAGTTTTAATGTTCATTGTGTTATTAATAGGATTTTCTATTTCATTTTATGCGGTAAATTGCGCTGCAGTTTTTGTAATTATTTGTGGTAATTTGTCATGTTAACTGATATATTTAAATGTTGCATTCGCGCTCTTAGGCAACTGGAATGTGTGACAACATACCCATGTTGGTGATTGATATTTTATTACGACATCAGTCGTTGTAACGTCCTGATAAGATTTTATTTATAGGCTCATATGTCACACGGAATTATGTCACATTTAGAAATGTTAAAAACCTACACAACTGACAGCGGAGTTGGTCAGCAATGACGCCTATTGTGTCAAATATATGTTCTGTGCAATAAATTTGAATTTGTTTTTAAAGTAAAACCATAAATAGTGAGTTAACTTTAAATGGTGTAAAAATTTAGTCCCATTTGACGTAGGTCTCTATTGATTTACCCACACAAATTCGCAGTCTAAATTCGTATATATTTTGGATTATCATGACAAGTCTTATTTTAATTAATATAAGAATATTTTGTCCTAAGTTCATAGACGCTGATATATTTTGGAAAGAATTTTTGTGCTTAAAGGATTACATCTTCAAAACTTGAACTTTTTCTGCGCTTAAGCCTTCTGGATGCATCGTATAGACCTTTACCAAATTTCATCTTGAAATTGCGACCTTTTCAGTTTTTAAGCGTTTTTGATCAACCAAATCATTTTTTTCAAATACAAAAATCTTTTCAAAAAAAAAAAATCAAAAAACCTGCCGCCATTTTTTCATTTAAGAAAAAACATAACACGGGAGTAATTAATAAAATTCTGTTAAAATAAATTAAAGTGTTGATTTGAACAAGTCAAAAACACCATAGATACACGAGTAGCTCCAATGAACTCCGCTGCGCTTTACTTACAAAGAACATAGAAAAGGTGAGCCAATAAAGTAACAAGATCCAACACAAAAAACTCCACATCAGCCTGGCTATGTTGAGCTATGATTTCAATGGAAAAATAAATAAATCAAAAATTGTGCAAATTTCGATACCCTCCCTTTCAACAGGTCAACTCATATTGGCCATGCTTTAGTTTTATTACTTAGATTTGCTTCCTTAACCTTTTCACATTTTATTGTCTGCGCTCGATAATAAAATTTTAACACAACATTTAACAGACTTTTAACAAAAAATTAATCAGCCTTTCACAAAAAAAAAAAAGCCAAAAAAACCTCACACACCAAACAGCAAAAAAAAAACCAATGAAGAAATTAAAACTCGAATAGCAGCTCAAAAGTGCACTGAACTTGGTCCAGAAAAAAAAGGCATTCAAAATTGCATAACCCAGTTACCCAGTTACTGAGTCTCGCTGACTGTTGGGGGCGAAAGAAGGCAAAAAAAAATTGTAGTCAGCTGCTTGCTATGTTGCATTTGTATGAATGGGCGGGCGGCATTGCAAGGTAAATTTGAATGTGCTGCCATTGTAAGGCATGGAAAATTTGATAAAACTCAGGTAAGGCTACTGTTATAGTTTTAATTGATCGCATTGAATGAACCTTGAATGGATATAGTTATGAAGTACAATTTTACACTTTTGATTTCTTAACCACAACTTTTAATCGCAATTTCCCAATAGCCCAATTATAGTTTTGGTAATCGTAGCGAAGTCGAAAAATCTAAATAGGTTGGTCTAACTTGACCTCAACTACATGAAAGTAAGTAATCTTTTTACGACTATATGTTCAATAGTCATTGCTCAAAAATTTCTCAATGTCCTAAGCAACCACCAATACCAACACTCTTACAAACGCATACCCCAACACATTAGCATTTTCAGAAAGAATTCAAAGGGCACTGCGCCCCATTTCATAGTTTTCCTTGAAACATTGCTTACGATGATTTTAGAGTCCGAAAACTTTTGGTCATGCAAAAAATTTTCTATATCCGCGTACTTATTTTTTTTCTATTTATATTTAGCCACCCTCTTTTCAGCCAATTTAAACTGAAGCACGATTTATACTACCAACACAAAAATAGTGAGTGCACACTCGTTTCAACCTCTTGGCGTTGGCGCAAATTGCCGCAACGCCACTCCAAAATGTTTCGTCGCATTCGATCTATTAAAATTTTGCATATTTTTGGGGGGTGGCCTCTGCCATCAACGTGGCTTAAGCTCAACTGCTGCAGTTATTTATAGGACTTTAATTTTCTTGGCTTATTGAGTGTAAAGTTTTTGTTACATTTTGTCGTTCGCTTTTTATTGTTGTTGTTGATTGTTGCTATTTAGTGCTGATTTTTCTCTATGTACATGGAACGTTCCATGTCAAGCTCTGTTGGAAATTTGATGAAAAGTACAATTTGATGAAATTACTCGCTATCAATGGTAATTTTAATGTGGGATTTTTGAAAAAATTAAAATGCGAGACCAAATTTTTTTTCTGTTGCAAGTAACTTTTTTAAGTTCAAAGGCTTGGAACTTTTTTTTGACTGATTCTGATATGATTTAGAGTAAAGCATCAAAAAATTTGCCAAAAGGTTGCATACAGAGTGAACTACATATTGAAAAACTAAAGAGTTTCATCCGATTTCTTAATTGTTGTTCTATTATTTAGCCACTCTGAAAAGTTCAAAGCTTCGCAAAAGGCTAGGTATCATCAGTCGTAATGTTAGTCATTAAACTTTTAAATTTAATGTTACGTATACGTCATGTGATACCTACATAAAATATATGTGAGATAATGTTTGAACGGCTATTACGTCTGCCAGTAGCTAAATATTTGAAGTAATAGTAAGCCTCAGGATCTTTGAAATATAAATTTATTTACCACAAATCGTGGACTGAACATTAACGCCCAGAAAAGGAATCATGTGGTTTTCACACATAAACACAAAATACCAAGTCCTAGGCTTCCAATGCTTAACAGCATTTGTTTGCCTAATCCTTGACAGAAAATTGTCTTGGAAGCTATGCTTTGAAGAAAGAGCACGCAGAGCATATGATGCTTTTTATTTAAAAATTCCAAGTACTGGAATAAGCGGAGCATTAAGTACTAGACCGTCTGTCGATGCTTAACTTTATTTAGAGCCACTTGATATTTTCAGTAAAAGCACTACTCGATATGCTGGATGCGCTGAATTTTCTTCTAGTTTCCTTGCTTTACTGTAGTGTATATTCTGCTCCAATATAAAAAAAAAGATATAATGTAAGACTGTCAAACATCACATGTTGCACGGGAAGGGCAACATGGCTATATTATGATGTTAATAGAACGCAAAAAGAGATTTCATTAGACCCTGAACGTTTTTTATGTTTCATTATGGGTCATAATTTTATAGGCAAGCCTACTCGAGCTTACTGGCGTTGGAGATTTTGTAGAAATTGACAAAGAAGAGTCTGTCTCTCATTATCTTTGTGAGATCACAGCGCTGACAACTCAGCGTTTTAAGGTATTCGAATGCCACTTCTTTGACTCTCTTGAAGAGATCGCTGAAAATAGTTCAAAATCCATTTTGCATAGGTTAATAACTTAGTTAGAAGCCAGGTATACAATTAGCTCAAATTCGTCGTAAGTTATGACGGCAATTGTCTTCTTCCGCGCAAAGTCTCCTATTAAATATATTTTTTAAGATCGTTTCAAAGATAAAACTTTGTTTTTTAGAAAATAAACTTAGAAAATATATTGCAGTGGCCAAGCAATTTCTAAGTAATTCAGAAGATCGTACAAAATTTTTAAAAAGTCTATTCTTATAAAACTCTTTATATAAGTTTTAGCAACTTTTCTGATACCATATTTTCAATTATATCAGCAGCTCTCAAATGAGGAACTTAAATCATCTTAATGAAAAGAAAATTTTTTCTTGAGGTGGTAAATCACATTTTAACTACAAATAATAATAGGTCAACGAGTAATTTAAACCCAGTGCTAATTTTTCGGCTGACCAGCGGGCATGGGTAGGTAGCGAAAAATTATATATTTACAATGTAAGTACCATAGTTTTTTTGTTGCTTTTTTTGCCACAAAATTAATGATATGAAATTCGGTGAAATGTGTAACGAATTGTTGGACAAACATTAATAATATGAATTTATTGTCTTAGAGATAATATTTTCTTTGGAAAAAATCAAAAAAAAAAAATATTTTTGTTACATTAATTTTTTTAATTTATCAACTTTGATAGAGCAATGAACTTTTTAGCGTTTATTAAAAAAAAGTTTTTTGATTTTTTGTCTGAGCTTACGCACTGCTCTACATCTCAACACAGTGGTCTGCAAATTATAAATCAAAATCCGCATGTTGTCAGCTATTGCTCTTGCAAATTATTTATGTCTCCATGCGGCACATTCCAGTTGAATGCCTTAGAAATCGTAAATAGTAACGTAAACAGTGCATTAAATTGCGTTACATTGCGTCAACTGTTGCTATTGCTATTGGTCGTGCCGGCACGCATGCGCCATTGCGCGTTTCAAAGCGCAAGGTCAAAACTGTAACTGGTTTGCTATGGCAACTTAAGTTTCATAATTCAATGAAATGTAACTCTGCGGAGATTTTTACGTCACATAAAAATAAGGAAATAATTTACTAAGTAAATCTGCATACGTACACCGACTGCTTGAGTTCTGCAATGTATTTTTGTACTTTTTATCGGACTTTTAATAATTTGCGATTATTTTCAAATATAACGAAAATAGTTATGGGCAGTTAAGCAACTCAAAATCTCTAAGGCTTGAAACAATATAATTTTAAAATATGTACTTTCATAAATCTACAAATGTCCGCTATTGTTCGGTACCATAATATAACAATTCTTTTGAAATATAGCTAAAAAAAATAAATTGACCCAATTCTAGCAGCTCACACAATCGCAAAGAGCTATGTACAATAAATACGACGCCAACCACAAAATATATAAATCATCGATAGATACTGGCACAATATTGCGATGACCTTGCAACGGCTCAAAAACGAACACCACCAATCAAAGTAAAAAAATCTTAAATTTTTTTTCAATTTTTTGTTATCTATTTCAATTACAGCGCGCAATTAAAGTGTAATTTTTATTTAAAGATCAAATTTGAAAATTTATAATAAAATAATTATAGAGCCCCGCTTTACAATGCTAGCGCTACTGGTTCAAGGTTAAATTTTTGCCTTTTTCAAAGGAGACAATAAAGAAAAGACTTCTTTGATGCAACAAAAAAAAAAATCTTTATTTTTTTGTTCGTTGAATCTTTTTGGCTTTACATTTTTTGATTGATGTCTGTATTCAACAACTGAAATGAATGAATGAAAATTATTACATGCCCGTATTTATAAAAATCTTACAACCCAGTGTTAGGAAAATATAATGCTTCGCTATTTTATAAGCAAAATAACAAGGAAAATATTAAGACAAAGTTAACCACAATTAAATGGGCAGCACTCAACTCAGAAGTTAACGTTAACGCGTTGCAGTAACCGTCATCACCAGAGCCAACAACATGGCATAAAAACTGTAATTAAATTTAGACCAAAAACTCTGTGTTGTGCACTAGCAATTGACCACATTGTGGTATAGAGTTTGCTTGTAGTTTTTCTGTCGTTTAATTACGGCTGCCTACAGTTTCGAATTGACTCATGTTGTTGGTTACTTTATTTTAGAGTTTATTTTTTTAAGGACTTTTGTAAAATGATTTATGTAACAATTCATTTCCGGTTATGTAAATATATGTAAGGATTTTTCTCGAAACTATTTAGGAAAAGTTTCAAGGAAATTTTAACAAATTTAAAATGATTTCATTTTAAGACTTTCCTAGTGTGTATAATACTAGCGGATTCGCACGCGTGCATCCCGTGTTTTTTTTTCGCAATGAAATTACACCCCTAACACCTTATTCTTTATTCTCTCTTCAAAAAAAAAATTAAAGAGAGTTTTTTCTTTGAACTTCAAAGCGAAATACAAATGGTGCAAACGAGAAGAAGAAAAAAACAATAACAACACAAAAATCAATAAGCAGCGAAATAGCAAATCGACAATTTTTGTGTGAGGTTTTGCAGAAACTTAATCCTAAAAAAAATATTTTAAATTTAAAAAAAAGTATGCTATAACCTTCTTTAGCACAAATATGTTCTTTTTTAAAAAAAAATATTAAAATCGGTTCAGTATACTTTACGCCAAAGCGTTACAATTATGTAAGTAATTCTATATGAACAGTGTAGATAGTTAAAATGAACATTTGCTATTCAATAACATGCTGCTTATTTTAACAATGTTACTGCCAGCATCATTTTCAAGTTGTTTCGCGGAAAATCCTCAAATTCACGGCATTTCCATTGATCTAAATTCCTGCTGGATAGCAATTTCATGTGGATGTAAGCTGCAAATTACGCCATATTATTGTGCATATAGCCCTTCCAAGCTATTGAAAACACCTTTGATACAATAAATTTGAGTCTTCATCAATATTTTCATCATATTTTCGTCACTTCGTCCAGACCTATGTCATATTGTCACGCATGGATTACGCAACGAAAGATAATGTTCAAAGCTATCAACAGTTCGACGAATAGTAACATACTGCGATATTTTGCAATACAAAAACGATTGTTTTGACAAAATAGAATTAGATAATTTCCAAGTTTCTGTGAGGCGGATCTCTTTCTATGTTTAAATTGCAAACCTTACTAAAAATAGATTACTTTGACACAACGTTTTGCTGTTTTAAATAGGGGCACACTGTCAATTTGAGAACATAAAACCCTCATCGTAAAACCCTTTGTTAGGCCTAAAACCCATCTTTCGAAAGACTGAAACTATAGTATATGATAATAATCGTAATGCTGCTTGCTAAAATGCTGCATGGAGTCATATATTGCATAAAGCATTCTATTAGCTTAACAATGATGCGAATGAAGCTTAAAAAGTGAGAGCCTACTAACTCCATTGGCTGGAACACATAAAGCAAATAGAGAACAATGCTCCAGTTAAGCAAACTTAACGTCACAGCCGTCAAGTTTTAGAAGAAAAAGCAGATGAAATCTACGCTTCAGACACCAGCCTCTTTGATTTACAAAACCTTAAAGAACTCGCCCAATATTGTAAATAGATAGGAGCCACATCATTTTCATAGCCATGACCTTAAATCGATTGTTAGTCGCATTGAAAAATGTAAGTAAAACTTTGTCGATTTTGACTTTATAAATAAAAATTTTGCTCTTAAATGGCTCAAGTTAATTCCATATTTTTTATTTTTTACCTAATAAAAAAAAATTATTAAAACAACATAATTATTACTAAGCCACGCCTACTGAAAATTCAAAATCATGATTTTACTTTCAAATCAGTGAAAAAATCAATTATATTGAATTTTTAGTCTTTTCAATTCTCCATGTTCTTTAACACGCGCTCAACTGCAGCGAATTGCATTGTTCTCCAACAGAAATCTTTACTGCCGTTTGACAAATCCGACAAATCATGAGCCAACTCCCCACCCTGCCCAAGCAACTACCCACAACGATCATAATTTTAATCGGTCATTGTTTGTCTATGGCTTAAATGTGTACCAATGTTCATAAGCTCGTAAACAGCAACAACACGAATAGTTTGGTCATTACGAGCGAATATTGACAGAGCGGATCTAAAGATAAATTGTAACAGATGAAAATTTCAGAAAAGAAAAAAATCCGGTAATAAAACCACGATAATAAAAATGTACAACATAATATCATAACAACAACTTTGAGAACAATAACAACAACAAGCTAGAGTTTTGTTGTTGTCATCGTTGTCTGGAGTGTGCAATGAAAAATTAAAAAAAAATTAGCTGTTGTTCTCTTACAGTGGATCAAAGTAACAAATTGTTATATGTAATGGTATATATAAAAGGGCTCAAGGGTATGAAAAATATTTGATATGCAAGTATTTGAAAACTTAGCTCTTTTTCCAACGATTTTAATAGAAATAATTGCTAGCATTCGACGAAAAAATCATGTCATGTCATTTTTCATTACTAGGGTAGCCAAACTTCCTACTTAGCTAAGAAAATTTTAGCTCAGCTACTAAGAAATTAAGGAACAACACTGCCGCCAGATCAGCATCTGCACTTTCAATGGAGCCTTAAGATATGAGTATGAGCACAGTATGCGATATATGTGCTGGTGTGATTGTGTTTTCTTTTCTTATCTCATATTGGAGCAGGAAGTGCTAAAGACCTACAGTAGGTGGCCAAATTATTGGGGACAGTACTCATATTTTTGCATTTTCTATTTTGAATCATTTTTTTGAGCAAATAAATGAATCTAGGTCTAGTAAGTATTTTTAATTTATTATAATATTCTATTAAGATAATAAAATCAACATATTAAGTAGTGTACATTCAATTTTTTTTTCGTAAAAGTAATATTTACGTTCTCTGAAAATTTTATGCAAATAATTATGTTTGGTGATTCCACCCATAGCTGCAATTATAGCTAGTATGGGTCGGGCATGCTTCGTATACAATTTTTTTGGATGTTGTTGGAGTTCGATGTTGTAATGCCATTCTCTGACGATTGCTTTAATCGGCTTCCGCTTGTTAGTATTCAATTCTTTGACGATTGGCCGTTTGGTTAGCTCTCACATGTTCTCAATGGGGTTCAAGTCAGGTAAGATCCCAGCCAAGGCAAATAGCCTTTGTCAGCTAGAATTATAGTTACACTCCTGGCTTTATGACAAGATGTCGAATAGTGCATAAAAAGGTACTCTCGTCACCAGAGAACCATTCTTCGAGCTGTGAAAGCACGCGAGTTCTTAGTACTCGCTTGTGTTGGTCCTGCCTTATGGTCCCTACCACGATGTGTAGGGGTTTCATGCCTTTGGCTGCGATCATAGGCCACACCATGATGCTAGCCAGGTGTTTAGTTCTCTCTACAAGGCTGTCGGGGTGGAACTGCTCGCCGGGGCATCGTCGGAAAAATTTACTTTTGTCAATCAAAAGTTCGAATTTTGACAAGTCAGAGAAGTATACGTGTAAAACACCATTATTAAAATAAAAATCAGTAGTTCACGAACTATTCTATTTTGAGAAGTAGCACGTACCATTACGCAACAGTCATTTTTAAGTGTTATTTGGCCCATTGCAGTCGCTTCTTTTTCATTGCTTCGGTCAGGCACCTTCTTTTGATAGGACGACAAGCGATCAGGTTCTATTCTGTCGAATGCAGCCGACCTGTCCTTTTGGTGATGAACATTTTCCCGTCGTTTATCATCGGTTAAGTGAGCCATACTTTTCTTACAATTTTCGGGGCAGATGTCCATAGTTTTACGGTGGGTACGAGATGTGGTGATTGTTTCTTCCACATCTCCCTACGCGGTTTGCGCTCAGAGGGTCGTTTTAATCTATTTTTTGTAATGGGGTTAAAATCCAACTTTTAAACACCTGCAAGTGTAGCTATGTCTCTCTGGGAATATGATGAGTGACATAATTATGTCTATGTTACTCTATATTTTCTTATAGACGTGTCTGGAGACTTCTCCATTCAAAAAAGAAACACTGAAGTTACACCTCAATACCGTTGTCCAAATATAAATTAATTCATGAAACTTAGTAAAACTAATTAAATACTTACTATAAGAACCATTATTTACATTTTGAACATTACGGACGGGAAAGGCGGACAAAAAATTATTTACTCAAACTTCAAACGACTAAACTACAACAGCACGTTTTACCAAATAAGAAGTAATCTCACTCAACCTCTCTTATTTAGTAGATGACGCAGACTACTAATGTTGCCGCTTATCAAAAACAACAATAATGATACCAGCAACAAAAGCAAATTAATAAACTTCATGAAAACTAATTTATATGCTCAAAAAATTCGGTCAAACTAGAAAATAAAAAAATTTGAGCACTGTCCCCAATAATTTGGCCACCTACTGTAAATAAAAACAAGTGTGCATAGCACTTACTAATGAAGAAAAAACTTTAAATTATCTTATCACTAAGATTTTTCTTGGGAATAAAGCATATTTTGATAAAAAAAAAACTCGCGTGGCACTTTCCAATGCAGAAAAACTTTTTCAAGAAGCATGCCCACAAGGAAGTTTTTCAAGAAAATATGATAAGATATGATAAAGTAAAATTTAGTAATGCAATCTTTAATAAGCTTAGTACCTTAATCAGCGTTCAGGCAAAAAGTGGCAATGTCACCTCTTATCGGTATGTTTGACACAAACATACAATTGTAAACTGGACTACAGAAAAGACGAATTTGGAAAGAATGAGTGTGTTACTAAGGAAGGAGTAAAGAAACGTAAGTGTTCACATCAAGTTAGATATCCAAAATGATGAAAATTGAAAGATGAAAATATGGAGACACAGATTTTGATAGTAATCAATATATACATAGAAACAGAGATGTAGACAGATATGTAAATAGAATAATAGGTGGAGAAAGCGATGTACATAAATACTGATAAAATATGACAAGGATTCAACTAGAGAAATAAGAAGAAAGCGCTTCAAGATAAATAGGAATCAGAAGGAAAAGGAACAAATGAAATTCGATGGAAGACTGAGATCAATTTCGAAGTCAGCAAGTCTAAGAACATCACGTTAAAGCAACAATGTGTTCACTTGTTTTCATTTATTGGGGAATCAAAATACTCAAATTCCTTGAAATAAAAATATCAAATAGACAAAAATGTTAACCCTTAAGTGCATGGAGTCAGCCCACAATATGGAGACCAAGCTCCTTTTATGTATAATCAGACCCTCATGGACATTCATTTTCCTGGGAAATGCACCGTTTTCCTGGAAAAGCTCAAAAAGTGTGATTTGTGCAGTGTACCAAATATGGTACACGATGCATTAAGCCTATATATTTGAAATGAAAAACTCTTTTTTTTTTATTAGAAATTAATGAAAAATTAATAATAATGAAATATGGAAAAGAATAATGAGATTTACACAATTCCGGGCTCAGAATTGCTCTATCACGTAAGGTTTTTGAGATATTCTAACCTAAAAGTGCCAAAAACACTGTTTTTTGACATATTTGAGGTTATGTAGCACCGTGGTTTTTTTCTATTTTTCAAAAACTAAGTATTGGATCTTAAAGTACAGTTCTTCTTCTTCCAAATGCTGCTGAGTTTTCTGAGATAAATTTTTTTTTCGCCGAGCTATCACATTTTCAAATCTTTTCATATACAAATGTCCCTAATGAGTTTTCAGGTATAGGGAAAATTTCAAAATGCGATTACTCGGCGAAAAAAAAAGAAGATATTTCAGAAAACTCAACGGTATTTGAAAGAAAAAGAATTGCTCTTTAAGATCCCACCACACAAACTTTTTGCAAAAAACACAGTTCTACATAACCTCTCAAATATGTCAAAAAACATTGTTTTTGCACTTTTAGGTTAGAATATCTCGAAAACCTTACGTGATAGGATTTTTTGACTATTTTTCCAGTAATCAGCAAACAAAAATCTAATAGAAACACTATTCGTACCTTAAAAAGGGATTTTGTTGTAGGACTGTGTTATCAATATTTAATTCACTGGTGAGGGTCACTTTTAAAATTATTTGTAAACACAACGTTCGACCACTTTGACAGCTTACTGTGAACTGAAAGTAGACATCGGAGAGCTAAAGAGACATTTATGTGAAAGCTGGTAATACCTGCTACAAATTGAAGCAAAACTTAACGCGATGCAGGCTGCTTGGGTAGACTTGGCACGTAGCATTTGATTGAACACCGCGTGACTGACCGCGTCGACTATTCTAAGCAATTTAACTTTGAAGAGTCGGCCTCTTCGAGGGATCTGATTCATCTCTGGTGGTGTCTAAAATAACTTTCAACATTTCTTCTTCAAATGCTGCGAACTGCTTTTGGATTAAGCGTTCTTGAATTGAATTCAATTCTTTATAGTAATATCTTGAAACGATATTAAGTAGAAATATTTTAGTTTCTATTTTAGTTGCCTGAATGAAGTCACAAATTAATAAATTCCTTTTGCTCTGCCATTAAAAGAATCAATTCTGAGCTATAATTCCTCAGAAGTAAACTAAAATTTTTCAATTCAAAATGTGAGTCTCTTGAATGTTGTTGACTTATGAAGCAATTGTTTTTGTCATAAAATTGAAAAGTTGTTTCAAACTTAGCAATTTCCTGGAATTGGAATAGAAAACTTATCATTCCCAGCCAACGTTGCTTACTAAAATCAATCGACCAGTTTTTTCGCATTTATTTTCCTCATATAATATATATGTCATATATGTTTTGAAACATTCAAATGTCAAAAAATTCGAAAACTGTTAACTTAAAAGTCGATTAATTTCATAAAGTTTTACGACTTCTCGATAGAAATAATTGACATTTTTGTGCTGTGACTGATATTCATTACAAATTGAAGTCTGAACTTTCAGTCTTTCTCCACATATGTATGTATGAAATTCTTCTATTCCTCTTATGTTAATCCTAGTAAATGTTACAACAGCTCGCTTGGCACAGCCAAGGTTACTCCAATTAAAAGCCTTTAGCTTATTAATAAAAGGCATAATAAATTCAGTCTACGTGTTCCACTGTACTATGATTAATCATATCGTGGTCTAATTCATGTTGATCTCTTATCGTCGGTGTCAGCAGCTGTTGACTGTTTATCCGTTACATGACATGATGACCTTGATAAAATTACAGACAATGTAAATTCAAAGCGACGTTGTCATGGAATATATTTAAAGTGTCGAAAATAAATTAAATTAAACTTTTCTTAAATTCAACTTACTTTTTTCAGATTAAGTTGGCAATAGTGCATTGGTACTTTGCTGAGAAATTAAACAACGTACTATTACAAGAAAATGAACAACACCGTAGCATTTGCAACAACATTTGGCAATCAATATAACTTGGCGCCTCATATGTGCAACATAACACCAACTAAAAAAAGAACAATTGATTAATGAAATTGAACAACCAAGTTCTTCAGTATACCCACCCTTTTCATGAGTAAAAAAAAAACGACGGTGTAACGAATTTAGATTTTGAGCGGGGAAAATTTTTTGAATGTTGCCACTAATTTTCGATTTTATTTTTACGGACAAGAACATAAAATTAGCAACAGCAATGGATTAATGCAATGAAATCTTATTTTTTGTACATACAAAAAGTCACAACAAAACAATAAGTACATACACGGAAAAAACTAAATAAATATAGCTTTATTTTAAATATGAAAAAAAAAATTCTCATTAATTAAAGCAAATTATTTCTTTCCGTGAACAGGCGGTGGCGAAGGCGGCGGCGGCAACATTAACAAGTGAGTAGAGCACAGCATAAAGTTGAAGCAAAGAAAGGAAAAAAAAAACCACTAACATAATAAGTTGCAATTCGCTTTTATTTGCGTTTGAACTCGATAAGCAACATGAGATACCACCAACAACAGTGCACTTACACAGGTATAAGCTTCACACACACACACACACACGCTTTGCAGCCACTTTGTCTTTAGTTTGATTTTGCGTTACTCCACTCCAGCCGTACCATACCGCACAATTCATTCGTTTCATGTAAAAAAAAGTGAATTTTCGTCGTCGTCGTCGTCGTTGCCATTACCGTCATAGACATCTTATTGTATCGTCGGGTGGAGTCAAGTATATAAAAGCAGCTTCCTTCTGGGTTCTAGTTATCAGTTGAATTTAGACGCTAAAGTCGCTTAAGCAGAGTCGTTAACGTTAAACGCGCTTAAAATTTTTTTAGCAAAAACAAAAAACACTAAGTCCCCTCAAAAAATAAATCTAGAAAAAATGGCATTTTTCAAAGTGAGTTTTTATTGTGCTGGAAATCACAAAAAAAATATATTAAAAACTATGAAAAAATTTGTGCAAAGAAGTGACAAAATTTGTGCTAACCCTTTGTTTTGTTTTGCTTTTAATTTAATTTCGTTTAGTCCTTGATTTGTTTGGCTGTACTGAGCTTTGCTAGCGCTGGCGTGCTACATCATGGTGGTCATGCTGGACCAGCTATATATGCAGCTGCACCACAAGCTTATGCAGGATATGCTGGACATGGATATGCAGGACATGGACATGACGATGTTGATTATCATGTAAGTTTATGTGAGCTGCGAAGAAAATTATGTGGGGATTAATTGACTTAAAACGAAAGACTTAGGAAACGAACTCGAAAAGTTGATAGCCCTTAAAATGCAATTTAAAATGCAAAATTGAAACCTTTCTTTGAAAAGTGTTAGTAAAAAGTTTTAAGAATTTAAATTTTATATGTATATGGTACCATATATATTTTGATTAATAACATTCTGGTAATAAGATTTCTACATTTTATTTCCGGCAACATAAGACCGACGTTCAGTCTGATATTTAATTCCGAATACTTATTTTCTAAAGAAATATTTCAGCGGCAGGAAATCTTTAGGACTTTACAAGAACTTAGACTCAAAATATACGATATATTGAATAAATATTCAACTAAAAAATATGGCCATGACAAAATAAGAAAAAAACGAAAATTCTTTTAAAGATAATGCATTAAATCAGATTTATTACTTATTGAATATGAATATTTTGATTACTTATTCTTAAAAATCGCTTTAAAGGACAAGTTACGAAAAAATTTCAATAGCCACTCAAAGTCTTAGGACGAATCCTTTCTTAGTAATGTTTTTGAAAAAGAGTCTTTTGATTGGAAATTTCGTTGCAGCGATATATTTCCAAAATTATTGCAAAGCAATTGGAGCTATAGAAGCCTACACTATAAAACATCTTAAGAGAAATATAATTCTCTTATAAGCTCGTTATGCAACCTCTGACATTTTTGTCAAACTGTAGCTTATTAGTTTTGTTTTCGCAGCTATTTAGTGTCTTTTAAGTTTAGTTTTGTGTCTTTCACATTTCTTAGTATAAAACAAGACATAAAGAGTTTTTTTGAAATATTGTACTTACAAAAAATGGCTTCTAAGCATTCAAAAAACAAAACAAAAAACCTATGGGTCTTCTTCTATGTTGAAGACTCAAATAGCCACCAATTTGCTTGTCTAATCGAAAAAAAAATCGATAAAACATACTTGACTTTTCGGCAAGACTTATTTAAACTTCAGATAAAGACAAAATGATAAGCAGACAATTCTGCCAAACAATTATCAAATAAGATGCAATACTTTACAAGTAAAATATCATGGAATTATTGGAAAATATTAAAAATATTACCATAGTATGATGACTAGAAAAAGTAAAATAAATTTCCCTAATCCAAAAGTAAAATGACACATAAGCAAAATTAAAAATTCTTCAAAAACTTAAATCTGGGAAAGTTCATACTGAAAATATTCTTCAAAAATATAACTACAAATTTTGGGCGGAATATAGGCAGCGTTTCAGGTCATATGAAGAACCTCTAAGCTTCTGACACAATTTGGCAATTAAATAAATATAATTTCCCGGGCTCTTTAATATAATAAAAAGCTAGGAGCCTGAAAATACCCTTGATCCCCATTTAAAGGCAATTCCCGTCAAGTTCTAATAGCACATTACGTTTTCATTCAATTTTTGCGTCAACTGACTCTGATATCTCAATTCAAGCAAAATATTTTAAGTTTCTTAGCAACTTTCTGCCATTGCTTGGGGTCATTTCAAAACTTAATGCGGAAAAATATTTTTTAAACAAAATTTTGTATTAATACCGCGTACAAAGTGCAATGTTCCACCTTAAGTTAGAGAAACTTTGTGTGTTTTTTTATAATGCCCTATTATTGAACTAATCAGCATTTTTATTAGCTAATTATCGAAGCAAAATCATCTAAAAAATATCAGAACAGTTTCTGATAGCTCAGATTATGACCCGCTCAAAAACGAGAGCGAAATTTTGTCCAAAAGCAAAAACGGTTGAAAAATTAAGGAACAAAAACAAATAAGATTTTTAAGTAAATTTTCTTAGTTTTTTAACGATGATTCAAAGCATTTTTTTTAGCATAAATACTGTCAAGATATTCAAATCAGAAACAAATCTGGCTCATTTATACATTTTGGACTTAAGCTAATTTTTCTAAAGATTATAGGCCAAATAATATGTGAAAAAAGCTCAAAGCTTTGTTTATATTAAATTAAAATTAAAAATCATGGAAATATAGACCTACATACGAGTTGTTTATTTCCAAAAATGGTACCAAAATATTTAAAGTAATTTGTCAGAAAACGCGAAAATCGAACAATAAGAAAAGTGTGCATTTCGGAAAGAAATGTACTTTTCAAACTACTTTTTAAGACATATGTGCTGAGCTTTGAACAAAATAGCCTACATCATTGGATTTCTGAGATGATTTACATAAAGAAATTCAATTCATAATCAATTTCATAAAAATTCGATCAGGTCGTGTTTTTGAAATAAGCGACTCATATGCTAAAATGTAAAATTACAGAAAAATTAAAACGTTATTATACCTTTAATAAAATAACAAAATACCCACAATTTGTAAGAAAAATTGGCTTCGGAAATATGTCTGTAAAGAGTATTATGACTTTCTTATGAAGACTAACCTAAAATATGAAGTACCATTCATAGAAACATTAATTTTTAACCCCATGTAAATATGAAAAAATTACTAAATGTGGAACAAATTTGCAAATTCTAACTAAAATCGAAGAGTTTCATAATGTTGAGATGTATTACATTACAATTAATTTTATTTAGCAAAATGGCTTTATGTCATAAACTCAAAAAAGAAATAGTTAAAAATGCAGTAAGCAATTTGTGAATATTGCGCAACTTTAAACTCCTTCTTCAAATATTTAAATTTCATACTAAAACCACACATTAAACAAATTAAAAAGAATAGTTAAATTAAAAATTTGTTAAAAGTCAAACATTGTTAACAAACAACACAAAACTGACAACAGCAACAATTGCTATCGCACATAAGCATAAAACTTAACCAAGTACCAATGCAACTTTGCATCTAAGCCACCACCAGAAGAAGTGTCTTGTTGTCAGTTCGTTGTATCGCAATCAAAAAATGTGAACACTACTGACAGACTGACTTAGTTACAAATTTCGCAGTAGTAGAGCAGCTTTTTTTATGATGGTGCATAATTAAAAGTAAAAAAAATGACAAAAAAAAATTGTACCACAATAAAGCGCCACTTATGGTCACTTTAATGATTGCGCATGATGTTGCAATCTTTTCGCTTGCTGTTGCATAGCATTTTGTTGTTTGCTATGAAATTTGACAATTTTTTTTTTTCATTACAAAGATATGCTGAAGATATTGTTGGTAACTAAGGCAATAATCATATGATTTCTTTGGTAATTAATTGCTGCAATGAAAATATTTGCAAAGTATAAAAGCGTTTGTCGTCTATATCACTTTGCATGCAACTTGTGTGGTTTTACATATTTTCAAAATTCGATCTACTTCAAGTGACAGCATAATTGCTGTGTCTTAAATTTTTAAATTTAATATTCGTGCAACTTTGTATTTCTAGTTTTGTATTTTAGTTTGAATAAAGACAAAATAATTCAATTTTCTTAAGCAAAATGTGCTGACGTGCAACTGACAATTTTTTTTCAGCTTTGCTGTTATGTACTATAATTTGCCAAGCGCCTTAGGAAAAAAATAATTGTGGAATATAAAAAAATATTTTTTTTAATTCAAAAATATTATTTATCTTAAAGTCAATAACCTAACTCATGTATTTTCAAACAAACCAATTAGATAAAACAAAAAACTCAAGCAAGAAACTTGTTTTTTATGGCTGAGTTCAAGCAAAATATTGCTGCTATAATTAAAAGAATTCTAGCAGACTAGAAATTATTTGGCAGCCTACTTTATAAAATAAAGGACGAACTTGACGAAAATCTCGTGCAAAAAATTATAAGTTTATTTTGTAAAATGAAAAATAATTTTATTGCACCAACTGATGAAAAAAATCGGAAATTATTTCTGTGCACTTAGATTCACTGAGGAAGAATTTTCAGTACACAAATTATAATTTTTTTTTTGCTGAGCTTACTATTTTTTGTTTTTTGAATTTTTAATGAAACATAGAATATTATTTCATATTGAAAATATTTTCCCACCAATTTTGTTAATTTATCACATTTAAATATTTTGCATTTAATAAATGAAATTAATCACAGCATTAAATTCTTAATTTATGCAAAGTTATTGCAACACCTGCTTCAGACTTTTAATGCAATTTATGCTCTTTTCTGTTGCTGTTGTTGTTGTTGTTGTTTCTCTATTGTTGCCGTCACTGCCATCAACGTTTGCATGCAATTTATTTTTAGCAACAACACACCCACTCATTTGCTTTTTGATTCGACTTGAATTACATGTTCTGGAGCAAAATTCATTGCCCTGTAATTGTAACTTATGATGCAGCGTAAATGCTTTGTTTTGTGACGTTGTGTTGTGTCACATGAGTCACATGGTTGTCTGTGCAGCTCAAGGTTGGCAGCACAGAGCTATTGCACTATGTTGTGTAGTAATTTGTTCACAGCTGTGTTTGAAAGTGAGCGTGAGAATGAGAATAAATTGAATTGTGACGTTAGTTAGGTATTAGGTGCTTGAACAAAAGACTTAAGTAGCAAACTTGAACAAATTGAAGAACAATGTATTTACTGACTTATGTCTTTTTTTCTCTCTCTCTCAACAGTCCTATCCCAAATATCATTACAACTATGGTGTTGCTGATTCACATACCGGCGATGTTAAGTCCCAGCATGAAGTACGCGATGGTGATGTCGTTAAGGGATCTTATTCGCTAGTTGAACCCGATGGTTCAGTGCGTACCGTCGACTATACTGCTGATGATCACAATGGTTTCAACGCTGTCGTCTCGAAGAGTGCACCAACCGTGCACGCTGTTGCTCACCATGCTGCACCAGTAATAGCACATGCTGCTCCAGTAGCCTATGCCGCTCCCGCCTATGCACATGCTGCTCCCGCCTATGCACATGCTGCACCCGCTTATGCACATGCTGCTCCCGCCTATGCTCATGCTCCTGGACCAGTAGTTGCTCATCATGTTGCTGCCGCACCAGCTGTGCCGTACGCATCAGTGGCGCATCATGCTGCTCCCGTCGGCCATGCTTATGGTTATGCCACACACGATGCGCACGCACAAGTTTCACACTATTAAGTGCTAGCAAGAGATGATAGTTGACGGACCACGCCCCCCAAATATTTCTTAGATTTATTAATGTAGCACATCATATCACATGCGAACAACGAAACGACGAAAAATGAGGAAATTGAAATGAGAATAACAGCAACGATGTAGATAAAAGCTAAGAAGGAAGTGAAGTGAATGGAAGCTAAAAGTCAGCGTAAAGAGAAAAGGAACACAATCGAAAGTAAAATGGAAGAATTGATTAAAGAACATGAGAGAGTGAAGCTCTTGAGAAAGAGAGTGCAGTATATTTAAAGAGAGTTTGCTTTTAGTCTTTCTATTCTATTTTCTCTTTAGTCAAATCACTTCATATCATTTTAAGCGCTCTCTCTCTTTAGTGGCACATTTTTTTTTGCTCATTTCTGCCGACATTTCTCAACTCAATTTTTATGCCTATCTGTGAAAGCCTGTAAAATACTCTTACTTTTGTTAACAACTCTTTTGTAAATAGTCCTACAGATCTTTGCACTAACTACACTATCGTTCGACCTGCCCTATTCCCTCCCTATGCATTTTCCAAACCAAAACCCCACTCATTACTTGCTCCCGCTAATTGTAAAATGTTCTTGAGTTCAAGTTTTTGTTGCTCACTTTGTTTCCTTAATCTATTTTCTTCAATATGCTTAATTTCACTGCCACGCCCCCATTCTTTATAAAGCCTTGAAAGCAACGCAAAGCGTCGATTCATCATTTATTTAAACATTTTCATATGCATCTCTCTTGAGCCTCAAAAATCGATATAACATTGACACGCCCATTGCCACACCTACAAAGTCAACACACACACTCATGCACACATGTAAACACGCAAAAACAAACAAACAAACAAACAATCGAATGTTTGATGTGTCAAACCAGCAGCTGTAGCAGAAAATGCAAAAAAAAAAGAAGAACTCTGTAATTCCTGTAAACTACGAGTTACATAACTAAATGCTTATGAAAACTTCTTATCATAAATTATGTTTATTACTGTATTTCCATAAAATATTTAAATAATACGATAATTTCTTAGTTTTAAGTGAAACAACATTGAAATGCTATAAATAAAAAATGTAGTGAATTGAACTTGGGCATTTTATTTTTCTGTTTCAGCTTTTTGCCGTTGATATCATTGGCAGCGATAATTTAAATTGACTTTTACTTTCATCTTGACAGCAGCGTCATTTTAATTAATTACAATTTTTAACGCATTAGTAATAATGTATCTCAGAAAAATGCTATTAATTGCATTGCAATGTTGTAATTACATAAATTGACTGATTTATCAATTGGAAAATCTGGTAAACGACACAACGATAAACATTTTTATTTTAAATATGAGATAGTAAAAAATGTTTTATATGTGAAACAATCTGTGAGGATATTCTTTAACTTAGACATATTACTATAGCAGATAGTAAAAGTAATATAAAAAAGCTCATATTGATTTAAAGCACTCAGAATTCAAAAGCTTATGAATTATTGAAGATCAGAATTTAAAAGGTTAATGCTGAGAAAATCGAGTTAAATGCTTTCAAACCTAGGAAACCAAACAACATTTTAATCTTGTGAGCTAGTTTTGCTCAGGCTTGTTCGCAAAATTGAACTAAGCCTGTTCACAAAATTATATCCATGATTTTATCATATTTTTTTTTTTTTTGAATCCAAGACTTCAACCTTTGAACAAAAAGTGGAATCGAGTAAAATCAAAATCTCACGCTAAAAAATTCATATTTTCCAGATGATTTAACTAAGTCAAAAACTTGTACTGAATACTAGAGTTGATAGGTTATTTTTTAAGGAGCACGATATTAACAAATTTGTTCCCAAATTTAAGTATAAGTTTTAATTCATCAATTTTTTCGCTGCTTACTCTCACAGTGTTTAATCATAAAATGAATCAAAGTGAATCTCGAACAGTATTTCCATTATATAGTACGAGTAACATATGGCAAACATGTAAAATAGGCTATAATTTCTCAGAAACTACTGACATACTGTACGCAGAAACATCGCGAGAATCACCGAGTCCTTTACTGGACACTTGGCAAGTATAATGAAAAATTGGTTTACCATACACCATTTCTGCCGTAGCTGTCTGAATGTAAAGAAGAAAGAATCTGTTGAGCAATTTCTCTGTATCTATTTTAATTCGCTAGAATATTGGATTTTAGGAATCCTATACCAAAATATATACATAGTTTCAAACATATTGAGAACAAAATTTAAGTACCAAAAACAAAAAGTATCAACACAATCCTATACTGATAAATTTTCCGTGTTTCCGCAGAAATCTAGAACAACCTTTTTTAATAACCTCAATACCAATAACTGAAATCCAATCACTGCTTAACTTACCAGGACTAAATGGATAAAGATTTTATCGTTCCTTTTTTAAATTCTTTTATCAACATTCTTTACCAATTTATAGGGTCACGTATGTGGTATTAAAACGGCACATTCAATGCTGCTTAAGGCTTCCAGCATGAGTGCTAAGTGAGTGAGTGTTTTATGTAATCTATCCTACGGCAGTAATATGCTCCATAAATAGGCCTACATTGTGACGGGTTAAAACCAAGGTTCCATGGTCTTCTGACATCACGTGGTATCAGAAAGCATCTGATCATACTTCTAAGAAAACTACTATCATTTAGCTTTCTTTACAATCCGAGGACATAAGCTGGCAAGAAATGAAAGTCTATGCCACATAAGCTCTTGAGCAGGATAGATTGAAAAAATATGCTTATAGGAAGAATAAGCAAAAATACTTTTGACCTATTCCATGGAAGGCAAGATCAAACTCTATGTTTTCTTTCTACGTTTCGTTAATTTCTCTGCAGTTAACCACGAGATGAATTAGATGGGTAAACACTACAAAGAAATTTCTGCTACATAAAAGCTATGAATTCTTTATTTGTTTAAGCGTAGCTTCACCTCCGTACTTTCGTTTTACTATCTTCGCTTTAGAATTGAGCGTAGAAATATCAACGTCAATATCTTTTAAAGTATGGAAGAAAAATTAAACAACATTTTAACAAAAAGTAATTGCGAAACAGCCAAAGAAATGTGTTTTCGTTGAAAAAAAAACCAATGTGAGCGTATTCATTCTAAAGCTAAAAATAAAATATTAATTTTAAGACAAAATTACAAGCAAAAATAAAGCCATAAAACAAAGCCGAACCCAGAAGATTTTAAGGGTTAAAATTTTTATTATGCTATTTCTCTAAAGTACTCTCAACCAGACTGAATAACATGGTATAGTTAATTTTAACAAAAATTTTAATTTTACTGGGAAAATTCTGCATAAAATAAGTGTGAGCAATCAATATCAGCTTATAGGTTTTCATATAAACATTGGCATTAACGATATTTTGCCACAGTTCACCACCACTGTTACTGCAAAGCAACAACTTTTTGTTTCACAAATTATTAACAGAGTATGTTAAAGCATAATTAAAAACTATTGCATACTTTTTGGATATGTCAAGCAATCATACTAAGTACCCAGCTGGAAATAAAATAAAATGTAGTAACAATTCATTATTTTTGAAGCGCATTGAAGGGGACCCATAAACAAATTTAAGAAAATTCTTTTCTCTATGGCTGCTTAGGGCTAATTCAACCAGAATATCAAAAAAAAAAGTTTGGCCTACTTTGCAAACTGAAATCAAAGTACCTCAAGCTAATATCACGCATAGCATATGGGTTCGTAGAAGGAGTAACCACCAAGACCATGTCTTATAGAATATCATGCTCTTAGAAATCGCATCTTGGTTTATAGACATTATTATGCTTTAAAATATTTACCGAGATGCTTTGGTATTACTATGGACTTATCTTGGTCCAAAGACCAAAATATCTGTGAGGTCAAGATATTCGCTTCTAAATTTGGTAGATATTCATAAACAAAGTGTTTTTTATGGCATTTGGCGGCATAAAATCATTTTAGTCTTAAAGGAATTTGTAGTTGAAATTTTAGTGAACTTAGAAAATTTCCACAATTTGCAAGTGTTTTGTTGTTGTTTACTTTTTTTATGGTAAAATGGCAAGACATATTGATCACAAATCATTTGTCAGCTGTCAAATTGGCTTCTCACAACAGCGTTGGCAATTCAAAAACTAAACCTCTAGTAAACTACGAAATATCATATATTCCGGAGTTTACCACAAGTAACGTCTACCTACACACCGAAGGATACGAAGCAAGTGAGAGAAACTGTTCCATACTTCTGATAGTGGGTGGAACTAACTATGCAAAATTCATGGATTGTGTTCTGAGAGTGGAAGTGTTCAATGGAATTCATGGAATTTTCACAACGCATTCAAAACTGTCGTATGTTTTATAATTGGGTAATCACGACTACTTTAAGATATTTAAGACTATCACTTATGAACATATGAAACTTGAGTTCTCATATGCTGCTAAATGAATATTAAATTTTTTTGATTTGGCCAGTTGACTATTTTTACCGCAGAAGTTTTTAATTTCAGCAATAAAAATTCAATTTGTTTTTAAATATGAGATATTACTGAACTGCTAAGAGCAAGCCAGTGCAATATCTAATTATGCATACCTGCTTGCGAATATATGAAAATTTCTTAATGTAATTTACTTAAAGTAATTATTATGATATCCTGTAATTAATTTTTTTCAACATAGTTAATATTAACAGCACCAACTTTTTTCTTTGTTTACCAATGCAACCAACATCTATGCATCGGCAACTATCAATTTACCATAATTTGCAAATGATTTCAGCAGAGAATGCAATTTTTTCTAAATTATTCTTGCAAAGACTAAATTGAACTATTTAATTATCATGGTGAGAAATTTATTGTGATCACTTAAACACAAAAGCTACACAACACCTCATTGCGACAATATTTGATGACGAAGCAGTTTGATTGCTTGGCCTTCTAACTCGAACTTTGTCAGTAACTTAAACCTAAGATATCAACTAAGAACTGTATGTACTTAGTATGAGTTAATAATATTAATACTTTAGAATTCACAATTAAGCTTTAAAATTCTTGGTAGTTACATAATATTAAAAAAGAAAGTCATATACTCAAATGCAGAAAACAAAAGACTCAAGCAACGAACTTGCATTTAAACATAAAAATATTTTTAATTTTTTGGGGAAATTCTCTAGCTTTCAAAATAGGTTCGTTTGCTGTATATTTATTGTAAAAAGTTACTTGTAAGCATATTTTTATTTAAGAGAACAGTAACTCAAAAATTTGCACTTCCGCACGTCACCAGTTTTTGGTGCTCTTCCGGCACTTGAAATTTATCGGTAAGCCAAACAAAATTTTCTTAATGAATAAATCTGTTCAAGTTACAAAAAAAATTGCTTGAATAAATAAATACATAAAACTAATTTAAGCAAATTTAAACATAATTTTAATAAGCCAACCATAGAGGCTGAAAATCAGCGAAGCATTAAAGTGCAGCATTAAATTTTATTTATTGTTTTTTTTTTTTTTTTTGTTGCATGCTATCCGAGACGTAAGCAGTTTCAATTTTATTTGCTACGTTTAAGCTTAATTAATTAGGTTAACAATAAAAGTTGAATGTTTTAATGTGAACATTGCGAGCGAATTGCTTAAAAAAACTGATCCAAAAGATACTATTTAAAGAACAAACTACTCAAAAAGAAGAAAAATCTATTTAAGCATTTAGCTAAACAGTTAGAGGTCATCAGTGGTTTTCTTTTACACTGTCAGCTCCACTGCCGGAAGGAACTTCGAAGTAACAGCGAAGTTTTTTTGTTTTATTTAGCTAATACAGCTAAATAAGTTATGTAAAAATTTAATTTTTTTTTTTTGTATTTTCTTAGATAGCTTTATGAACTTGAGAGATAAAATTATTTAGGAGTAAATAAACATAGCTAGGTTGTCTCTGCAGTATTGTTAATATAGCAATTGGATGGTTTTCCATTAGAAACTGTCAACATTAAATTCCGATTGAGGCTAAATATATTACTAAAGATAAGGCAAAACTGTTGCCAACACTACCAAAAGTTTTCTACCTCAATTGAAAATGTTTCTTATATAACTTAGGCGTATGCAACTTACATCTAAAATTTTAAGTGATTGTAGATTAATGTTAAAAAAGAGAAAGGAACTCTTATCTTTCGGTTACTATGTCTAATTAAGCTAAAAATTATTCAAAAGGACCATTGAAGAAAGAGAACAATTTTAACATTTTCTGTCTTCAGCAGCTCGACAGGCTTAACATCTCTTGAAGAAGTCATTGCATTAATTTTTCGTATCGCAACATCTGAGTTTCTTTCAATAAATTGAAATTACTTGAAGCTTTTAGCTTAATGATATCATAAGAATTCGTTGAAACACTTGGATTTCTCATAGTTAATATGCTGGACAATATTTTTCTCAATCCAACCGCATTCTACTGAGATAGAAAACTAACGAAGGCATCAACATAGTTAGGGTCTTAATTTATGGTTTACCACTTAAATGTCAGAATGCGTTTAAAATCTTAAATTTATGGGAAAAAAATATTATTTATTTATATTACCAATGGATGTGCACCTAAATATTTGCTAAACTATGCTAACATAATGACATAAATGTGTCGATTTGCAATTAATTCAACTTAATTAGATTTGCTTCTTTCATCGAGCGAGCGCGCGTTTTTGTGTAACACCGGTGACAGCTGTTAACATGTCGCTAACTTGGCTTACATATACCTACTGCTTGGCCATGTCATGCAGCTTCTGCTTTTTCAAGTTTCATTATTCATTTTATAGATGATTTCAATTAAAATTTTTAGCATTTAAAGTGCTAGCTAGATACCCGTGCTTTTTTGCGTCGCATGCTTAAATGTCAACTCAAAGAACAAATAGTTCAAATCATTTTGGTCTTATTCTCTGATCTTGATAAATCGCCAGTATTAAAAGTGGTCTTTGAAAAGGTTATTGAAATAGTGAACGATGCTTTGGCTTCAATTTCGAATTGGTTCAATCAAAAAATAAACAGAAAACAGATAATGTTGTCTTTCAATTATTGACTGTTTTATTTAAACACTCACAACAATAGCTGATTTTTGCGTTTGAAGACGAAACTATAAAAACACAAGTAAAATTTTTTTAGCATATATTACAGACGAATTAAACTTTTGCTTTAATTTATTTATAAAAGCAATTTTCCCATGCTTTATTTGATCAGAAAACCACCTTGTCAATTGAAACTTTAACCTAATTTCCTAAAGTTTCATAAACTATATCGTATTTTCATAAAGTACATATAAAAAACCACACAATATCATTTCACATACGAAATAATTTAATACAGCACTTAGTTGGCAAAATAGGCCCAACAAACAAAAGATTTAAGTAACGAACTCGCATTAGTTGCATATGCAGCGCTAATGCTGCTTCAAGTGCAAAAGTATTTCAATTGTAATACTGAATAATTGTTGATAAATAATAAAATATAACAATCAATAAAATATATGCCACTGTCACCTACTTAATAACGAAAGTAAAAATTTAATTTAAATTTGCAATTCATTGAACTTTGGAGCATCGCATACTGTGGTAAACGCGTATATATGACGAAATGCTTCAATGATGATACGTAAATCAAATTGTTATCATATTTTTTTGCAATGCTCTAAGGTTATTACCTTTTTTAGACTCACAGCAGTAATAAATAATTTTGACATCGAAAGTAACACTTCAAATGAGATATCTTGCAAATATCACATGGTTTTTGTCAAAGTAAAAAAAAAAAGAAGATTTAATGACCGTTATGTATTTTTGTTTTCCTTTCCACTTTGTCATAAGAAATTATATCTTTGGAGAATATATCATTTAAAAGCTTGGGTTTGGTACTATAAATCTAATTTTAGATTTGTGTGCTACGCCTTACAGGTAGTAATACGACCTACAAGTGAAAATATGAATCTAACAATACGTTACATTATATTCGCGAGATAACGTATCATCAAAACTTAGGCCACGGATGGGTCCACTGTTTATCCGATTTAGATGTAGACATTCAACTTAATTTACCATTTTGTTATTTTAGAAATGTCACCTTAATACGCATTAAAAATATTGGCCTAAGTCTATAACCTTCAGAAATGAACTAACGATACAAAATTGTCTGCAAAATTTAAAATACTGAAATAGAGTTGAAATGGGAAATTGTGTATTGAGAAATATTTTTAACGCAAGAACCTTGAATATCTACCTATAGATTTCTACAATTTTGCAGATATTAAGGATATTTTGTATGGCCAAAAATACCGCATGCAAAAGCTGATTTTTTTAGAAATCTTACTTTTGAAATCATGGCTCCTTTGGTTAATTTTTCCATTTTACGTTATGATCAAACCTTTGAACTCAGTGGAGCCCCATAAGTCGAAAGAATCAAAAAAATGCGGTTTTTCTCTCTTACCTCAAGAAAAGTTCATTGCTCACTCAGCAATTGTCGTTTTGTAAGCTTTTCACAAATCTTTCACATGAAGTCTGACAAAATTTTAGCTTCGTTTCAGGAATCTATCATTTCCATTTCAGAAATCTTTCTGCAATGTGTCAATGCCTACCTTTTGATTTAATTTGAAACGTTTCTGAAACATAACAGAAACTTTGTACGATTACGGAAAAAACAAAAATTTTATTACGTCATCGGACCTTGAATTATTGTTTAATATTATCCGCGTATCTTGAAGTTGATATTTATTAGTTATTTTTTGTAGCAATTTCCTAATTTAATGGAAATAATAACACAATGCTCTACTTAACACAGCATCAAACAAAAAGTCAGTCTGGCAGCATACTTCTAACCATGTATCAACATTTGTCGTATAATAACAAAAAAGTTATATCGAATCATGGAACGTCATTTAGAATTCATTATAAAAGTTCAGTTAACATTAAATGTGTAACCTTTCAGAAACATTTCAGAATGATTTCATGTGAATGAATTCAAATACAACGCATCAGAAAGACTGTACTTAAAAAGCTTAGAAAATTTAATTCTGGAGGAACACTTTACAATGATTACATGTAAAAAATTATATTTCAAATATATAAGCAAGATGTCTGTAATGTTTCGTTTTGCAAAGTTTTAAATGAAACATTTCTGGTACGTACGTACTATAGTATTTATGAAAGTTTCTGAAATGTTATATATCAAGTGGATTACAGTAACAAGTATCACAAATGGTGAGCCGGACCGACTTTCATATTGACGTATAAGTCCACCGCATATCAAGCAACTGTACACAAATGAAATTAGCTCTTTCAATAAGGGAATTAGACTACATTGGATTGAGCTTCATTCTTGCACATAGACCTTCACATTAATTTTAGCTCTGTGGTGTATTTTAAGTCACAAATTTAAGCCATTTGCGCATCTTACTCTACTTAGATTAGTTGTGATCTGTTTATTTGAGTATTGCATTTGCTAACAGATTTAGGAATTATATAGTATGGGGAAATTTTTTCAATTACTTCAGCCTCTCAACCAGAAACTATGAGCTAAGAAGCTGAGTAATAAAAATTTAAAAGAAAAATATTTCTGAACATATTCACAAGTAGAGAAAGATAAGGCTTTTCCTTCAGTTATGCTATGCATCATATATATAGAGGAATTTATAATGAAACTAATAGTTTTCACACCTCATAAATTTACTAAGCAAATTTCAACAAAATCTAATTAATTGAAACCATTCGCAGAAAAACTGCCAACAGATATCATGATATAATAATAATTTATTATTTAAAAAGAAAAAATAAAAGAAAGAAAATGATGAACACCCTGGTGTTAACATAATGGGCAACGACACCTGGCTATCTTGGCAACCGACAAACACAAAGGAAAGTGTCAATTATGCAACATTAGCACAGACCAGACCAGACCAGATTATTTGCACATAACATCAGTGATTAAAAGTCAACAGCAACGCCGCCACCCAACATTTGAATGCGCATTTGCTGCTCCCAACAAGTGGCAGGCCGCCAGTGACCAATTTAATTAATGAGATGCGTTAACATTTGTATTGCTTCTTCTTTTTCTTTTTGACTTTCTTAGGGTGGGCATCATTCAAGCTATTTGGTATGCTACTGACCACATTGGACACGGGTCATTTTTCGCTTTTGTTTTAATGCTGTGGACAGTTGGCAGTTAACAAGCGTAAACAATAAAACGACGACGTTGTGGTAACATCGATGTAAACTTTTAAGTACTGGACAGCGACGACGTAGCTCAAGTGTGGCACAGCAGCACAACGTTTGTGTACAGGTTGAGTGACGATTTTATTTTCAGTGGAAGTTTTTTTTTGTTGCAATGAAAAATTTTGCAACTTCTTCATTTACTGTTGTTGGCGTTTTTTTTTCGAGTTTTTCTTTTCTCGTAAATTTCATTGTCAAAGTTAATTTTATTGTTTTTGAACTGTTGGCAGTAGATACAGTTAAAAAAATTTCCCAATTTTTAAATTGAAATAAAATTATTAATTCATTAAAATTTATTTTGTCGTCTTCAAATCACACACATATTTTCCAAAACTAATTTATTGAGCGACTTGGTGTACTCACAATTTTGGTTAAAGTGCCACTGCTGTCAACCATAATTCTTGACCGAATTTCTGTTTTTATTAAGAACACTGACAACGTTGAAAGCAAAAAATTTTACAGTGTAATTTCAGTTTTATTTTTTATTTTTCATTTCTTCATTGTGATCTAATTTTGGAGACAACAACAACAACAAAGTGAGCAATAATGAAATTCTGTATTTGGTTACAATTGACTTCATTTACTTCAGTTACTCACATTACAAATTAACGCATTTCTTTGTTTTAATTTTTCAAAGTTTGCAAATCGTGAAAAAATGACACAACCCACAAAATAACAGGTACTTCAGCTGTGGAAAACTTAACTTTTTTTTATTTCAATTACTGTTCGCATTTTAGTGGACGTGGGGAAAACCTTGGGACAAGCACTTTGCATGTGTGGCTGACTAAATTGACATATTAAAGCAATGGCACATGCTAACTTTTTTGGTAGTATACAATTGGCTTATTCAACTCAAGGTCGTTTGAAAGATATTTTGAAAATTTTTATAAATTTATTTCACATATAATTTTCAAACACAAAATTGCTCATATTTTATAATAAATGAAACATAAGGCATTAAGTAAGAAGTTATTTTGCTTCTGTCCAATATCAAGTAAAAAACTCAAGAAATAATAAAAACTAATCAATTAAATTGTAATTAAAAGTTGAGCAAAAAAATTCACCACAAAATGTAATAATTAGTGCAAAATACTGAACCATAATTGGCATTAGACTTGATTTTCATTTGATATCAAGGTTAAAATGCCGATAAAATAACCACAAAAGTTATAAAAAAAAATTGAGAATTTCAAGATATCAATGTGTTGCAGCAAAAGTGGTGGGAATTTATCTAAACTTAAATTTCCATTAAAAACGTTTAAGAACTGTGGGACCCAAAGAATGCAATCAATTAAATTTATAAGTAACCATAAAGGGTCAATGTTAATCGCATGCAATATGAGAGTATTTAGAACAAGAATTTAAGTACAAAGTACATTCTGTATGGAATCCTTAGCAGTTTACTAATGAACATTGGAATGCTTTTTTTCTTTCTCAAATTTTCATTATATATTTTTTACATTTTCCATTAATTGTTTGATAGCCAGGAATATCTATCACAGCATAGCCTCAAATTGATTGTTTGTCTCGAGCTCAAAATGTAGCAAATCAACGTGATCTAAGTTATGGTTTCCCAGAATAATTTAGCCTAACCTATGTCAAGAATCATTAATGATGTCATGGCAATGACCTAAGCAGTTTAAATGTTACATCAATGATAGGTAGATAATTTGCTTTAAAAATTTGTTCATTTTATCAGTTGTATTTATTCTTCACGCTTAAGTATTTATAATGTAATATTTTTAATATTCTGGCCCTACTAACGACTGCGATAGCTTTTTAACAGTCGACTGCCACAGTTCTTCGTGAACTGTTGCTTCGATTAATGTATTTTACGCAGCATTAGCTGACTACCGTCTGCGAAAGCAGAGCTTATGTTGCTGATGTAGCTGTCCATCGCTTGTACTATTGCATTTTAAGCACTGCAATGATGACCACCACCAACATAGCTCAGTGTATATCAACGAAATCTGGAACAAGATTTTGCTGATGAAAGAGAGTAGGCCGTACAAAATTTCAGTATTCAAATTAACTCTTACTTGATTTTTTTGATTAATTTTTTGCACTTTATTTTCTCAGAAAAATTAATCATCTTCACAGAAAACCGCATCGTAAGGATTGGTAAAAATCTTTATGCTTTACTACGAAAAATTTTTATATAAACTTGAGCCATTTTTATAACCTTTTTGGCAACTATTCACATTTTGTCAAGGTTATGTTTTCAAATTCTTTTGTTTTGCATTTTTCATATTGAATAATGGAATAAGAACTAAAAACCAAAAAGTTCATGCAAAATAGATATGAAATATTGGGAAAGGGGTTCAAAGCCCCCAGAGCCACTTTATGAAATTTTGTTTTTATGTGATTCTTACTATTAACTTTTTTGAAGAATTTTTTCTTAATCAAAATTTATTTTTCGTTTTTTAGTGATTTTTCGCAATTTTTTCCAATAAACACAAGTGAAACTTTGTTTTCATTTTAATTTTTACACTTTTTAGACAGAAATTCTAAAAAGTTTTGCATTATTTTTCTTTATAGCTACAATACTATGGACAATTTAGCATGCAGTCATAATCACCTAAGTTTTTGGGCTAGTTTTCATATGAAATTAGACTGAAACTGTTTCAATTTAGTCTTGTGATCTTTAAGTTTTATTTATGGCAGTTATTTCTCGGGCAATTTTACTTTCACTAACTTACAATAGCCTTTCAATAAATATCAAATGCTGATTTTTGTCCTGTTTTAATATTTTCGACCATATGGTATTGTATATTCAGAAAAATCTAATTACTTTTATTAGAACAAAAGACAACTAATTAACAAATGCTATTTAGAATGAGCACTTAGAAGAAAAGCTACAGGTGGACAAAAAATATAATATGTTTTATACACACCCAAATAAATGATAAATCAATTTTATAACAATCACTTGAAACGTATGCGGACATTAAATGACGTATAGTCATTTCAGATTAATTCATTACTAAAGACAGGAAAACAAAGGAAACGCCAAGATCATAGCAAAATTTTGGCAATCTATTACGACTAATTTGATACGAATTAAATTAATGAAGGCATATGCCATTCTAGCTGCGGTGCAAAAAACCCAACCTTATACCTATTAAAGTAACATTAATTGAAAGTGACCTTGAAAAATATGAAATAATTTAAAGCAAAACAAATTGTGTTTTCGTTAGAACTCAAACTGTTAAGAACATGATAGCAATTTGTTAGCAGAACTGAACTTCGTTAGAACAACTGATTTATTTTATGAAAAGAAAACCACATTAAATATTTTAAAATTCACAGGCTCTAAGTACTTGACCCTGTTGAGCAAATGCTTAAAATTGGCGCAATTTGTTGCTGTCAAGTCAGAAGAGACAGACAAAAAAATGCAAATATTTCGTAGCTTGTAATTCGAATTACTTAAAAATATTACAATTTTTTTTTTTTTTTTTTGTTAAAATTAAAACAATTGTTAAATTTTTTTTTAAATTGTTGGTTATCAATATGACAAGGAAAAATTTACATTAAACAAAATGAAAAATTATCTAATTGTAGTTAAATTTTATCTTAAGGTCAACGCTATGCAAACAATTGAAATGTTTCCCACCGCTTGTTATGCATACGATATTACGTAGGTTGTTTCATTTTGAGTTTATTGGTAGGTTCTGATGATTTAATTTTTCTAAGCCGATTTACATGTCAGCCATAAGTAAAAAATAAACCACAATTATTCAATTGATTTTTTATTTAATTAAAAAAAAAAATTTTTTTGCTTAAGTTTAAAATTATGGAGAGATTATGGTTTCCGGAGCGCCATTGCTTCAAATTTATATCTAATATTTTAAAATCAAGCGTTGGTTACTTGATTTTGCTTAAGTCCCAAAAGTTGCTCTATGCAAGTTCGTTGCTTAAGTCTTTTGTTTTTTTGTATAGCATAGAGAAAAATCAATTTCTTCATTCAATTTTCTAAGCTAATCATTTTTTTTTCCATTTTTCAATGGAAAACAAAACTCAAATATCAATGAAAATTATTTAAGCCACACACTTTGCATGCGCATAACCCTTGACCCCCATATCCAAGAGATACTATGTGTTCAAGTAAGAAAAAAAAAAGACACCCAAAACGTATCACAATAAAATCAAAATGAATCAATTGAACGTGCAGCCAACTAACCGATCGTCCAACCGCCTGACAATCAACGTCCAACAATAAAGAAAAAAAAAACATCGTCAACATATGTCGCAGTTGCAACTACTAAGATCTGTCGCTAATGCGCATAAACTAAAGCACAACAACAAGAGCAACAACAACAATGGCACACAAAAAATAGCAACAATAATAAAAACAACTAATGAAAATAGAAGAAAAAAAGTGTAGCAACGATATGTTACAGCAATCATTGGCAGCGCAGCGAACAGCGCTGTTGCTGCAACAGCAGCAGCACACGGCAATGATATGAGTTTCTCACCACACTGCACACAACAAAGAAATTTAAATTAAATCGAGATAACAAGAGAAACACTGGAAAAAATATATATGTGGCTGTATTAAATAATTAATTTTAAGCAGAAAAGTGTTGATTAAAGCAATTTATTTTTTAATATCAATTACTGCGAGACTATCACCCTAACACGTTTTCACAAATAGCGTCTTACGTCATAGCGACTTTGATATTTATCAAGAATAGCAGAATACACCTATACATTGTGGCCAATAATAACTGTCCGTAAAACAAAGTGTTGTAGAAATCAAAGTCGTCTACAATATTTTTTTTTGTTTATCACAAACGCTGAACAATATTCCGAAATTTCTTAAATTGATGATAAAGTTCGAAACTATCACCCGTTTCTATGATTACACGACGTAAACGTTTGAAAAACGATTCACAAGCAGCACGCACAATTTTCGGCTTCATTTCGTTCCAAATCCTTGTCAAACGCTGCTTGAACCTATCAATTGTTAAGCCTTTTGCTGACCTTACTCAACCTAGCATATGGTCTCATAAGCAAAAATCCAATGTCTTGAGATCCGGTGATGATGTTGGCCATTCTTCTGCAGAGATGAAATCAGGCAAGTTTTTGGGCCCTTTCTCTATTTGTGATACTGTTCCCCACACCTTGATTTTGATTACGTTTTGATATCGCTCAGTAGTCAACTCATCTTTTGAAGCATTCGCAAAACTTCTTGCGTACACACGGTTATTTTACTGGCTGTGGCTGCCTTGTAGGAAGAACAGTTTTTCAATCGAAAAGATTACTTCATCTCCACCATGCCAGTCAAGTAGCTCCTTACTTTTTGTAACAGGTAATTGCTTTTGCTTATTGGTTAGCCCATGAAGGCGTTAGCTTTTTTTTTTTGTAGGCCCTGAGTCGGAGATCATTCCTAATAAGAAGCTGCTTGGAAGTTTTGAACATTTTCATATCCTTTGCTACAGAACAGGCTGATTGAGCAGGATATCGTCCTCTCACTTGTTTTATGATGTCATTTGTTCGCACAGTTCGACTGCATCCAATTTTTTTTTTTTTCATCTTCGAGCCTCTCGTTTCCGTATATCGTTTTGTTGTTTTATGTATGCATTTTTGTGCTATTCCGAGTGGTTTTAGTGTTTTTATGATGTCACAATTTCCATTGTTTATAACTAAGTCAAGTCCATGGCGCTTCTGAGTTTGATATAAAGAACATTTTTTTGCCGTGTACTTTAATTGTGTACAATTAAATTTTGAAAAGCAATTCATTCTTAGATTATGAAAAAATTCAGTTTTTCAAATTTTTTCAGAACAATGATTTTTATGGACAGTTATTATCGGCCACACTGTACAAACATGAAAAATTTTGAAATTCGATGAAACATTTTTTAATTTCTGATTTCATTACCTAGATAGCTATACTTCACAATCGCAATCTTTTCCAAAATGAAGTTATTTATATTTTTCTGAGAGGGGATTCTAAGCTTCTGACTGACCTCAGATTCGACCTAGCAGCGAGTAGCGGAATATCTATGAAAAAGTTTTTTCAATACTTTTTTTTCCTATTTTAATGTAAGGATGAATGCATTCAGATAAGCTTTCAACGAATTAAATGTCATATTTTGTCTCTATATATCAGGACAAGTCTAATGGTCTAATGTCCTGAATCGTTACCACCAGTAAACACTCATACCTCAAAAACTATTGTATGGTTCATTTTGAAATTTTATCAAAATTTCTATGAAATGAAAATTTTTGTGAAAAAAAAAATAAATTTGGATAGACGATTCTTAAAAAAAATTCCATTTGCTTAAGACCACTGCATATTTTTTGTACAGTGGAACCGCTTTAAGTCAAACCTCGATAAGTCGAAAGCCTCCCAATCTCGAAAATATGTTATGTTCAATTCCCTTCAAGCCCCGAAACATCCATTGTTCGAAATCTGACTCCTTTTTAAGTCGAAATAGTTAGTGAGTCCCTACAAGTAAGTTCAGTATATATTTTTCCTCTATGTATCGAAAAATTAAATTTGACTCCGAATCTCAAACATTTTAATGTTTGATTTTACAATCTTAACAACTACATTGTTTGAAACGAATAACCTCTATAGCTCGAAGAAAAATAAGATACCGACTTTAAGAATATACTGACAATGTACATCATTGTTTCTTAGAAATCCACCCAATTATATGAAATGGTAAAGGAATTGAATTTGAACTTTAGCGAAGTTACTTTATTTTTGTCGATTGAAAAATTATCAGAAATAGTTTGGTCCTACTGCAATACACACCAATGTTTAATACCTCTATAACTAGGATTTTTATTTATTTCACCTCTCTAACTCAAAATTAGTTGGAATAAATCTTATCAAATCGAACATTTCCTGACAATATTCGATTAAGTCGAAGTCCCCGATAAATCCTAAACTCTGTAATTTTTTCGAGTGTAAAAGAAAACAAAACATTTTTTTTTTTTTTTGTTTTGCATTTGCAGCTTAATTCACCTCAAGCTAAGAAAAATCAAAGCCAAATTAAAGTAAAATCTTTGTCATAGTTGAGTGACTGCTAACAATAACAGCAGTCGCACAGTAGGTTACCACAACAACAACAACAACAACAGCAAAAGCAATCGCAAAAATGATGCGGTCACAACATTAACAACAACAATCCAAAAGACAACTCAATTGAGCAGCAGAAAAGCGCCCCCAAAAGCAATCACCAACGGCAACAGCAGCAGCAAACGCTGTTGCTGCCGCTAGCAATTGCTGTTGCTTTTTGTTTACACTGAGTATTTAATAGAAATGAAAACTTAGAATTGGCACAGTATTCCGGGCAACTTGGCAGTGTTTATATCGGTGCCGTAAAATACAAGATAGTAAATTGAAATTGAAATTGAAATCAAAAAAATTATATTTTTTATTAAGAAAAATTAATTTCAAAAAAAAATTAATATTTAAAAAAAAAATATTTTTATAAAAAAAAATTAACTCGTTTTTCAATTGTTTTTTTCCATTTTCTTTTAGAATTTTTTCAACGTTTCTAAGAAAAGTACAAAATTTTTGTGTATTTTAATAAAATGGCAAACCTTATCACAATTATTTTGCTGACAATTACGTTATGTGCTACGACAGCAATTGCTCGGCCAGGATATGCAGTAGATTATTATGTGAGTTTAAAAAAAAAATAAAAGTGCGAAAAATTTCAAACAAAAAACTGTTAAGTGCAAAAATATAAGCAAAAAATGTTGATACAAAACGGAAGAAAAGGATTTCCACATTTTTGCAATGACTCAAATAATTAGTGCAAGTTAAAAGGCGACATAAAATGAAATCACCTCATTTGTTACAAAATGCTTTGACAATTAGTTACTTGTTATTATTATAACATAGCAAAAAAAAAACTATAAATATAATAATTTCCCCTGCTCATTAATTTCTTAAATGAATGGTCATTATGAATTAATTTGATTTATTATGTGAAAACAAAAAAAATACTGTGCTACAGTGACAAGTGTTGGATTTATTTTAGCGCATTAAAAATTACAAGACTCAAAGTAGCATTTAAAAAAATTTTATAGATATACTTATGTTTTGTAATATGCTTACATATGTTTCGTCAACAATATATCATTTGAATGTAAGAGATTTCGCCCAAGTAGTAAGGAATAAGAAGCTGAATTTTATTTTTAAGTAAAACTTGTTTGGCGCGTAAAAGACTGAGCTATGTCATAACTTTTCCAAACTCTGTTTGCGCCATTCATATATCTGATATAGGAAGTTAAAATTTTGGGAAAATTTTCTGAAAATCCAAGCCCAAATATAAGCCTCATTTAAGTGTATATTGTTTGCATTTTCAGCCATATGATAAGTGTGAGCGTGGTTTGACAACAGTGTGTGGTACTTTCCATACAAATAAAGTATCTAAAACGATATATCTTGGCACCTCTAAGGCAGTTTTTAGTAAGCCCATTTTTTGGTCAAACTTTCTATGAAATCAGACACAAACTCCGTTCGTGCTGTTCAGTAATATTCAGATATATTCTGACGGAAATAATAAAACAGAAAAAACTGCAAGCACGATAAATACTGCAAGATTAAATGTTATAAAATAGGAGACCTATCGTACGTTGAGCGCTTTAACCTTTTGTATTGTACTGTACAGGGCTCCATTGATTCTTGTATTTTCTAATTTTCAAAAGAATAGTGCCTATAAGGTTTTTTTTCATTTTTGAGCCAAAAACCTCTTTACAGGAGATGGTCGACAAACATATTTCTTTTACACCAAGCGATTTGGCTATGAATCATGTTATCGCTAGGAAATACTTTGATCTTTTAATACTCGTAGTTACAAAACAAACCACTAAAAATAAAAAACAAATAAAAAAAGATTGACTAGAATGATTGAAAAAAGTAATGACTAATTCAAAGCTATTAGTTTTTTCATTTATCTTGTTTTTAATACTTACATTTTGATATCATATGATATTTTTTACTTTTTCCATATTTCCATAAACTTTTCTAAGCTTATTACATTTGCAATAGTATTTAGTACTCTTTTGAACTCTTGATTTCTATCGACCTTTTAATATTTTCCGACATTTCGTCTGTTCTTCAATATTCTTCAAGGCTTTTCAAGTTTTATCAAACTTCTGGGTATTTTTCAACTCTTATTTACTTCGTTATATTCTTCGATACCGCTAGATCTTTTAGGATATTATTTTTCTATTTTCTGTTTCTAATAGGATAAGAATGGTAATAAGAATGGTAATTTGCTAATTCCATAATTTTCATATTTTGGAATGTGATTTCTGTTAAGTATGTGCAAATGTTGGCAAATTTTGCCTCTAAATAATGAGCTCATCTTTCTTGAGTTTTTGAGATGATAAATGACCTCAATACTGTGAATTTCTTAGTTTTTCATAGAAAAAATTTGAACGGAAAAATTATAGAAATAAGATTGATGGATGATATAGGCACAAAAAAAAATATGTCAAAAAAAAATTTAATAAGTAAGACTTTAGTAATAAGAGGAAGAACTCATGCGCTTTAAATTGTTTTTTTTTTTTATTTTGAGCTATTGGCGGTTTTTCCTAAGAAAACATGTTCTAAAATAGGCAAAAATAAGCCAATTGTAAAATGGCTATTAAACACTTCATTTTCACTGTAATTCTTTAATTCTTTTATTAAAGACATTTTGCTTCCTCTTTGAGATTTCCCCATTAACTCTGGCTGATATTTTTTCATCTTTGAAAGAAATTCCTGTTTGTTATATTCAATAATTTTTTTTCCAATATTTTTAGACGACAGTACGAGTACAATACGGGTATATGAAATTTCTTATATCATATTTATATCATCTAAAAAACTGCGAACATTTTGAATAGGTCAATTCATGCATTTTTTATGTCTTTAATGAATATTTGAATACAAGTATTTAACAATCGTTTTCTCAGGTTTTTCCATAAATATTTTAAGCATTGCTTAGAAGCATTTTTTCATTTCTATTTTCACGCCACTTTTGTAAAAGTTTTTCATTAAAATGGTCTAATAACAGTGTTACTCAACAGTACTATATTTTTGATTAAGTGTGTTTAGTTACATATATTTGTTCCCAGATAATTACTAAACTCTCTATGAGTAATTTTGGCTAGTTTTCTAAAACCATCTTTATTTTAAACACTTTCAGGATCATCCTAAATATGCCTTCAACTATGGTGTAGCTGATCACACAACAGGTGACGTTAAGTCACAGCATGAAACACGTGATGGTGATGTTGTTAAAGGTAAGAAAACTTCGTTGTTTTTTTTTTGTGTTTTACAGCACTTACAAATAAATTATTGCAGGACAATACTCACTTGTGGAACCCGATGGTTCTATACGCACTGTTGACTACACTGCAGATTCCATTAATGGTTTTAATGCAGTCGTAACGAAATCAGGACCAACGGTGCATGCGCATGCTGTAGTCGCCAAGCCATTGGTGCATCATACACCCATTGTACAACACTATGCACCAGTGGTGAAACATGTGCAACAAGCACCAATTGTGGTGCAATCGCAAGCACCTTATGGTAAGTGAAAATAATAGAACTTTGAAATTGCATGCAACTTTTTAGTCATTTCTACTTATGTATTTAAATGAAACTTAAGCAAAATAGCAAGTTCGCAGCTTAAGTCTTTTGTTTTTAATCCTAAATTTATTTTTTTTTTTTGTTCCCCCGTTAAAATACAGTTAAGCACTACAAAATGTTGCACTTGTTCACGCCCTTTCCCCTATATTGGCTTGTTCTTCTTCTACTTCTGTTTGGTAATTGGTTACGTCGTAATTTTTGTTTACGCACCGTAAAATGTTGTACACCTGCAAATAAACAATGGAAAAAATTGATAAAAAACGCAATTTTCTTAATGCGTTTTTTGTATTAAGTTACTGCAGCCTCAATTTTACAAAAGAAAATTTTCTTCTCACCTTACAGGCATTGACACATATCGCATGCTTAAGTTGTTCAGACGTCACGCCAACTACTATAATAATCAATATCTTAAATTTCGACCTGATGATGATTTTGATGTTGCAGCAGTAGGAGAAGAACAAGCAGCGTATTATTAAAGAGTTTATTTGATTTGAATTGAATTAAATTGAATAAATATTAAATTAAATTAATAATGCAGTTTAGTGCTCAACAACAAATGCGAAATGTTTTGAATTTTAATGTTGCATTTAAATGCAGTGGGTTGTCGCGTTGAAATTTTAGTAAGGCACTATATATTCAAACAAATAATCATTGCTTCATTGCTGTATTATAGAGCTAAAAAGCTCGAATAATGAAAAAACATAAGCTAAACATTAAGGGCTTGGATTGAGTAATTAAAATCATAAGAATGAATATTTTAGTGTCAGAAGCTTTTGCTTTGAGCAAAATAAATAATTTAAGAGAAAAGCATCAAATTTTTTTGAAACCAATCTTACTTACTTACTTGGGTGGCCATAACAACCCGTTACCGGGTTACGGCCGACCTCAAAAGCTCTCTCCAGGCGCCTCTGCTTTGCGCACGCCTTCTCCAATCATTCACACCAAGCGTGGATAGGGTTTCCTCGGCTTGGTCTTTCCATCGGAGGCATGGTCTTCCTCTTCGTCGTCGCCCAGCGGCTTCCGCATCAAACACCTTTTTCGCCGGAGCTTCTTCGTCCATACGCACAACATGTCCCAGCCAGCGCAGACGTTGAATAGTGATGCGCTTGACTATGTCAATGTCAGCGTAGAGCTCGTACAGTTCGTGGTTCATTCGAATACGGTAGTCGTCGCCGACGTGAACAGGACCGAAGATTTTGCGAAGAATTTTTCTCTCAAACACCCCAAGCGTGGCTGCATCAGTCTGCGACACAACCCATGCTTCTGCGCCGTAAAGTAGCACGGGTAAGATGAGCGTCTTGTAGAGTGTCAGTTTTGTCGGGCGAGAGAGGTCTCTACTACTCAATTGCTTACTGAGACCATAGTAACACCTATTAGCAAGAGTTAGTCTTCGCTTTATCTCCAGGCTGACATCGTTTTGAGTGTTTACGGCGGTGCCAAGATAGGTGAATTCCTTGACAACTTCGAAAGTATAGTTGTTCGCAGTAACAAAGGATCCAATACGCCGCGTCTCTCTGTTTGTGGACAGCATATACTTTGTTTTGCCCTCGTTCACCGTCAAACCCACTTTCGCTGACTCTTTTTCGATAGCAGAGAACGCAGCAGTAACATCTCGCTTACAACGTCCAATGATATCAATATCATCGGCATATGCAAGGAGCTGGACACTTTTGTAGAAAATAGTGCCATTACGATGTACACTGGCTCTTCGCAACACCCCTTCCATCACAAAGTTGAAGAGGTTGCAGGATAATGGATCGCCCTGTCTGAAACCTCGTTCGGTATCAAATGGTTCGGAGAGGTCCCTTCCTACTCTGACGGAGCTGGCTGTGTTGCTCAACGTCATTCTGCAAAGCCGCACCAGCTTCGCAGGTATACCGAACTCAGACATGGTGGCATACAGGCAATCCCGTATCGGGCTATCGAAAGCTGCTTTAAAATCGATAAAGAGATGATGGGTATCGATCTGTTTTTCGTGGGTTTTTTCCAGGATTTGACGTAGTGTGAAGATCTGGTCTATGGTGGACTTACCAGGTCTAAAACCGCACTGATAAGGCCCAATCAGTGTGTTGGCAAATGGCTTAAGTCTTTCACACAGTACAGTCGACAGGACCTTGTAAGAGATGGCAAGAAGACTGATTCCCCGGTAGTTAGCGCAGATTGTCGGGTCACCTTTCTTCAGTACAGGACAAAGGACACTGAGATTCCAATCGTCGGGCATGCTTTCTACTAGCCATATTTTGCAGATGAGTTGATGCATACACCCTATCAGCTCATCGCCGCCGGTCTTGAACAATTCAGCAGGCAGGCCATCGGCACCAGCCGCTTTGTTGTTCTTAAGTCGTTGGATCACAACTCGTACCGCGTCATGGCTAGGTGGTGGTACGTCCACACCATCGTCGTTGATTGGTGGCATCGGGTTAATTTCTCCAAAGGCGGGATTGGTGGAGTCATCGCCAGCAAGCAGCTTGGAAAAATGTTCCCTCCATAATCTCAGTGCACCCTGCGTATCCGTAACCAGATTTCCATGTTCATCTTTACAGGTTGATGCTCCGGGCTTGAAACCTTGGGTCAGACGCTTGACTTGTTGGTAAAATTTTCGAGCATCATTCCTGCCCCGTAACACTTCGAGTTTCTCACGCTCGTGCCTTTCCTGCTCTCGTTTCTTGCGTCTGAAAAGGCGCCTCTCATCCTTTCTCTTTTCCCTGTAGTTTTCATGCACGGCTCGCGTTGCTGCTGACTGCAGGGTTCTTTTGTAGGCGGCGTTTTTCACTGCAGTAGCTTCGCGACACTCCTGGTCATACCATTGATTTCGCGGAAGTGGGCGTTGGAAACCAATGACTTCCTCAGCGGCAGAGCGCATGGAGCGGGACATATGCGCCCAAAGTCCACCGGCATCATCGGGTAGAGAGTCAGGTTGAAGGAGCAGTTCTGAGAGGCGAGCGGAATAGGCTTCGGCCGTCCGATGTGATTGCAGCTTAGCGACGTCCAGCTTTCGTTGCGTACCAGAGCGTACATCCTTTGCATTGCACAGCCGCATGCGTATCTTGGCTGCAACAAGATAATGATCGGAGTCAATATTGACTCCCCGGAACGTACGAACATCTAGCACGCTCGAAGCATGCCTTCCGTCGATCACAACATGATCGATTTGGTTGCGTGTTTTCTGATCAGGGGACAGCCAGGTGGCCTTGTGGATATCGAGGTGTTGAAATCTGGTGCTACTTACTACCATGTTTCGCGCCGCGGCGAAGTCGATCAGCCGTAGACCGTTGTTTGAGGTGGTCTCGTGAAGGCTGAACTGACCGACAGTGGGGCCAAATATACCTTCTCTTCCGACCTTTCCGTTGAAATCCCCGAGTACAATTTTAACGTCATGGGCCGGGCAGCGGTCGTATACTTCCTCGAGTCTCGCATAGAAGGCATCTTTGACAGCATCGTCCTTTTCTTCCGTCGGGGCGTGCGCGCAAATCAAGCTTATGTTGAAAAATCGAGCCTTGACGCGGATCGTAGCCAACCTTTCGCTCACAGGTGTGAACCTGGAGATATGGTGGCGAAGTCTCTTGCTTACTACGAATCCGCATCCCAATTCGCGCCTCTCCGCATGGCAGCTGTAGTAGATATCGCAACTTGCTTGTTTAGAGCAACCTTGTCCTATCCATCTTATTTCCTGGATGGCGGTGATGTCAGCCTTAATTTTTCCGAGGGCATCCGCCAATTCGATAGAGGCACCTTCCCTATTGAGGGTCCGGATATTCCAGGTGCATATCCTTAAATCATAGTCCTTTTTTCGTTTGCAGTGGTCGTCAACGTTGAGGGGTTCATTATCCGAGGCTTTTTTAGTCTTCATTGGAGTGTTTTTTTTACGTGGCGGGTACCAAACCCTGCGCACAACCCAGTTTACTTCCAGGGAGGACACGCTGCACACATTCGCTCACTATCTCAGCGGATGCGGAGATAGCTACCCAGATGGAGCCGCGGGGAGGCTGTGTGTCAACTTGCTAATGGTTGGCTCAGAGATCGCTCTGGCAATCCCCAGGTGGAAAGCAATCAGAAACTTTACTCTGACCAACCAAACCAATCACTCGCAGTTAAGTTCAAGTGGTCAAAATATCACAAATCTTAAGAAATTTACTTTCGCATTTCAAAGATCTTTCTTAATATAATAGCATAATTAATCCCTTTAGAAAGTAAAATTGTGTTCTTTCGTTTAATTCGTTCTCAAATTTTGCTTTAAAAAATATACTGTTTTTAATATAAGAAGGTACTAAATCCAATTCAGTGATGAGTATATTGAAATTTATATTAACTCTTACTCCTGTTTTGCAGATGAAGGAGTTTTTTTCCTTCATGTTTGCAAAATATTGCACTTCATAGATATGGCTTTCAATGTTATGGCTGCAGTATAGTAATACACAAAACAAAAACAGGTGTAAAAAACTTCAAAAATGTTAGGCACCCTTTATGGTTTTCAAGTCAAAGTGTATCTAATTATTTTCATTGTTTTAAGAACTTAAAACAACGTTTAACCATAGATACCATTTAAAAAAAAAAATTTAATCGAAATACGACAAAACTAAAATAAGTACATAGTTAACTGCAGTAATTGCGTCGTTCTACCCACAAAAGAATTGATTTTTATCATTGATTTCTATTACGTTAAAAAAAAAACTCTCAAGCAGACAGGTGCGTCTGCATATCATAAACAGCAAATCATTTGTAGATAATTTGCAAACTTAAGTCAGCAGCAGCAACAAAAAGTGTTGTAGACGTTGTTTACAACATAACCATATAGAGAAGTACAAAAAAATGTACCAAAGACAGAAGAAGAGACTTCAACAATTAAGACGTAAGCAACTCAAGGTACTTTATAGGAAAAAGAATGGCGCCAATGCTAAAATAATACCAAATTATGTAAAAAAAAAAGAAAAGAAAATCGGCTGAATATCTTTATGGTATTTTTGTAATCATTTAAAATTACGGATTTTTATTAAAAAACAAAAAAACAATTTTAAAAATATTACAAGCAACAATTATAACAAAAATATCAACTTTCCATATCTAAACTTTAAATGTAACAAACAATTCCCACATTAAGCGGTTAGATAACTTCACAGCGAGTAAAACAAAAGACTTAAGCAGCAAACTGCATAAGTTTTTCTTGGTAATTAAATGAATCATTTCACACAAATAATGAACCAGTTTTTTTCTAAGTTTGTTGCAATTTATGCAAAATTCTATCATATGACTTGTACAAAAAACAATAAATATGCGCATTGAATTTCTCAGCGAAAGAATAGCTGTCTCATTCCCACATTATTATGTCATGTGAAAAGCAACAATAACAAAAGTGAAAATGTCAAACTCATGTGTTTTTACATAGCACAAGATGTTGCATTGTTACTGAAAATTGCTGTTAATTCCGTCACCGCAGACAAAAAAGCGAAATCAACACACAGATGTCAGTGCTGTCAGCAGCAGCACTTGCAAAAATATTGTAGTGATAAAAAAAAAACAAATTTCTCAATGTCGAAATGAATTTTTCAGTTTTGCATAAAAATTTACAAAATTTTTTTTCTGTTAACAATTTGTTGCAGTTTGTACCTAATTATTAGTTAATTTGCTTTTTGGGGTGGTGCGAGAGGAGGTGTTGTTAATTGCAGCACGCAACTTGCAATCAGCTGGGAGGGTGTTATTTGCGTGGGAACTTTATTTCGTTTTCATTATGCAGCTTAGGCTTAGAAAATAATTTCATTGACCTGAATTTATTGCTTTAATTTTTAGCTTTCTGCTATAGTTTTATGATTTTTTTATTTTTGTGCTAGCTTGAATGTTTGCTTTGAAGAGAATTTTGTTTCATAATTAAAATTTTATAAAAAAAAGTTTGGGGTGTAACTTTTACCATCAGTTTAGGAAAAAAAATAAATATATTGTAAATAGACTGACAATAAATGCTTAAAAAAATTGCCAAAACTTAACGCTTCAATATATTTTTTTTCTTTTCGTCCAAGTTTCCTTTGTAAATTTCATAAGATACATAAAAAAAATTAAACTCAAACAGCTACTTAATTTTATTTTTTTAGAATAATTTTTATGAAAAAAATGATAATAAATATTATTTAGTTTAATTATTTAATATTGCTGCTACTTATCACACTGTTTTATGATCTTCTTTTTTTAAATCAAATTCAAAAAAAATATTATGAATAAATTAAAAGTGACTCAAAAAAGAAAACTCAACTTTAAATTGTGACACTACCTTACGATACTCTGCTCCATTTCTGTTTCTATAAAACCACAATAAGCTCTGCAACATTAGCAACAAACAGTTGCAACAAAAGTGAAAAAATTGTTAAAAGCAAAAAACAAAAAAAAATTAAGAATGACAAAAAAATAAATAGGAAAACTACAAAAACCATGGCACAATGTCTTCAAAAAGAGTACGTATTCATAAGTGAAGCTAAAAAAAATCATTGCGAGTCTTTGTTGCCGTTGCTGCAGCATCTGCTGTTATTGCAGCAAATGTTGTTAACTCTTTTACAATACACGTGCTTTATTTTTTTTTCTTTTGCAATTGATGACATTGCTTTTGATGCTGTTTTTTTTTTCTTTTTAAAGTAAGTTTTTTTATTATTGGTTCATTTTGCAATGTTGTTGCACTTTATATCAGTTTTGCCATATAAACAAAATATTTTCATGTAATTTTATTAAAGCAAGCCAAAGTTGTTTTGTAGTTTTTTACAATTTTTTTTTTTTTTTTTTTGGTATACCGCAAAAAAGATGATCGTAATAATTTCACTATATACAATCAAACTTGAACTGGAGCTAAAATTATTTTATAATAACATTTTGTAACAAATTTTCACTTAAGATTTCAGTTACGCGGTCTTAAAAAAATATATGTTAATTAGTTCTTCAATTATATTAAACAATTTTCAATATATTTTATTTAAATTATTCTTACAGCTGAAAACCACTATGCCCATGCAGCGCCCATACACTATGATTACGATGATGGTGGCTATTATAATGCGGGTGCTCAATATGAAGCAGAATATGTGCCACAATATAATGGACATTATTCAAATTACGATGCGGCTCACTATGGCGGACACTATTGATGGTAACGCGTAACCTGCAGCGCAGAGTTATTGCGATTCTCAAGTTGTGGCTACCAAATGAACGCTGTTAATTCTTAAGCTCCTTTTTATACCATAATTTAATTTGAAAAATGTAACGAAATAATAAAATATAAAAAAAAATCTATAAAAAAACAATACATGCAGTTGTGAGTGATTTTTTTTTAGATATTTTTATAAGATTAAAGGCTAGCTTTCAAAGCATTTTCTATATTAAACAATGTACAAGATCAATATTAAATAATGCAAATGACGGATTCTGTGCACAAAAAAAAAACTGGCGGGTTGCACTCCGGGAGTGCCGACAGAAGTGAAAACTTGAAACAAAAAATTTATTTCCACGTAGAAAGAAGTATGCAAGCATAACAAATCGTTTAATTGCAAATAGTGTGTTAGTTGGTATGTGTGCGGTTTTCTTTTTATATGGCAATGCCATGAAAGACAAAAACGGAATATGTATTTAAATTTTACTCTCGCTCTCATTCTCAATTTGTCAACGCAACAACGCGGAATTTGAAAGAAACAAACATGTAAGCATAACAATCGTTGAATGAGAACGGAATGTGTCAGTTAGTGTGTCTGCTTTGCTTTTTGTCTTCCACTTGAAATATTTATTTAAAAGAAACAATAGAACATTCCAATTTTACTATCGCTCTCATTCATGACGGGGAATCCCGATGACGGTCGGTGTCGCGAGCTTATACTTTTTTCCTCAGCCGCGAATGCTTTCTTAAGGAGGTGCACAACGTGCCATAAAAAAAAAAAAAAAAAATAGTTCAATCCAAAAAATTGCTTAATACGAATTGCGTTATTATCTTGTTATCTTAAGCTGTTATATACCTTACAGCAAGGGAAACAATAGCAATTACAATGAGATAGATTAGTAGATTTTTTTCTCCTTGCTATGGCAAGGCTTTGGTTGTTAATCAATGCAATGCTTGAAAAAGTTTCAAAAATAGGAAATCTTTCCACGCTTATGTCTCAGCTTTTGGTTAACCGATCTCAAACCTGATAGTTTTTAAGTGCTCTGCTCGATAAGTACTTTAATTTGATATGTCATTTATTGCTGTAGCTATTCCAGATCCCTTCAAGTTTTATCATTTTAATAAAACATTTTCGTCTCATGCTATCGCAGTTTAATTTTCTAAAGGTTTTACTTTTACCACGTGTGAACTGCACACATGATTTTTGTTTTTAGCCATATCATACAAATTGCATTGAATTAGTATAGGTATCGATGTGCTCGTGACAGATTTTTCATGAAAAAATTTTGTCGATAATGGAAATTGTGGCCTTTGTCTCAAAGTGCCTTTTTTATGAACTTTCTTTGTAAAGAAAGGTACAGCGGAAGCAACTTACGTTGCCTTTTTCCGAAAATGTTGGTTTTTGAATTGTGAAAAATGTGGTTACTCTGCTTAAATAAATACGACTGTCACAAATTTGGCTGTGTTTGCTGACTATCTCGTCTTGTAGTTGACACAATTTATACGGATCTTTCAAAGGCTCCTGACAAAGTTTCTTAACAGCTTTAATTAAGAACCTATCATAGCTTGAAATCTTTTTCCAAATATTTAAAATCTCTTATCTAAATAATAGAGTGCAATTAAATCTAGTACTTTGTTTACTAGTTTTGATGTTCCACGAGGAGTATTCCTTTTATTTTAGTTATTATCGATATTTGCTGCTGTTTTGGGAACGCTACTTTCTTATTTTAAGCTAACGACTTCAAGTAATTTCAAAAATTACATTTGCATTAAAATTATCTTGCAGTCTTTTAAATATAGTTGACCTACAGATCGATTTTAATATTTTGATAAATTAGTACTCTCGAAATAAACCATTTTTATTTACCGACAAATTTTTCCACAGAACTTCAGAATTCACATACTCGCAAAGTTGTAGCGTTATATCTTAACTTCAATATTAGTAATCTTCAGTAATTTGGTATCACTCTTTATCGCTTCATTTCGTTGTAAAAGAGAGAGTTCAATTATTGGCTTATGTAACTAAATATTTCTACCGGGAAGGGTTAACTATCACAACTATTAATTTGTCAACATGTCGTATGAGTAACGCGTAATTGCACGCAATGCGTTTCAGTTGCGTAGAAACCAACATGCTATGCTAATAGCTACTTAAAATAAATCGATTACATAATGATATATATAAAGTACATATCGCTCACTTACTTCAAGACTGGAATAACTCAAAAAACGTGATTTTTAAGTTAATTATGCAGAAATATCCGTCATTTAATGTCTTATTTTGTATAAAAAATTCAGAAAGTGTCTCATAAACTTACCTTGTGAGAAGAGTTTCTGTAGACATACTTTTCATTATTTTCATATAAAAAGTAACTTATTGAAAACTTTAAATGCGTTTTTCTCCCACTTTATGTTTTTTGAGTTATGCCAGTTTCGAAGTTAGTGAGCGATATATATTTGTATATATCAATTCACAAAGTATAGAAAATATGCGAAATATAAATAGAAAACATTATAATGATAGATTTAATTTGGAAATCATTTTCATGCATGCAAAATTTTTTAAGTGTGCAATTATTATAAAAATTTTAGTTAATGAATTCATATTTTATAAAAACTTTAAAGATTTTAATGGTATAATATTTGATAAGGTAAAATAAATTATTATCTGCTAAGGTAATCGATTCGAATCTTATGGAGCAAAAAGAAAGTCAGCCGGAATCTGTGTGAAAAGTTAGAGCGACTCAGAAGAACCAAAACTGATCCATGAATATTTCTCCGACCGAAAAAAAATTGTGCTGAAATAGCATTTTTTGTGAAGCGCTTGTTTTGCCTTTTGGCAATTTACGTTTATAATTTTATTTTGAGAAAAGATTTGAAAAAGTGTCAGATTCATAATCAATGCTTCAAAAATGCAATATTTTTATAAAACTGCTTAGTGTACAAAATGTCAAATTATCTTGCAATTTATTTTTTATTAATTACAAATACTTACTTCTACCAATTAATGCTCATTTTGTCAGGTCAGTATTTTTTAAAACTATTTACATAAAATATAGCACGATGGCTTATAATAAAAATGTTCGCACTCATAACTTGTTCACAAGGAACCAGACCAAGTTTTTAGCCTAAGTCTATTGTAAGTACATCATCATCATCATAATAAAAAAAATAAAATATCGTAGGCATGCACATCATATGCAAATTAGAGCATCCAACAAAATTTTTTGTCGGTGTGGGCTGCTTTTCATTAAACAACCTTTGATTAAACAATGCAGTTTATTGTTTTAGCAAGACAACAAAAATTAAAAAAACTATAATGGCCATGTGGGTTACGCAATTGTTGCAATTGCAAGTTAAGTGCAACCGCCAAATAAAGCCTTTAAAATTTAGACCTCACTTACATGAAAGTAATGGTGGCAATCAGCTAACATTCAATGTTTCGGTAATGGTCACAAAAAGTGCGAATACGTTTGAGAAAAATAAATGCAATTGCTATTTTCAAAGCCTCCTTCACACAAAAACCAACAAACACTTGGCTTCCGTTAATAAAGAAAGATTTATTTGGAGCAGCGCACAATGGACAAATGGATTTCATGGTTTTTGCACATCAGTTGAATATTTAAATAACTGGTAATGACAACGAAGTAAGAGCCAAAAAGAAATTGTTAAAACAAAAGCTGTGGAGTGAAAAATATAACTTTGTTTATTTTAATTGTAACATATATTAAGATATTTCAAAGCGTTTGGAAAACATTAAAAGCGTTGTACGTCAAAAAAAATGTTGCATACTTTTGTGCTTCGCGAATTTTTCGCTAATTTTTTAATATTTTGCGTTTTAAACTTTAAGTTCCGCTATCAAATAAATTTTTTTTTATTTTTTAAATTTGTTTTTTTTTTCTAATTTATGTAAAAGACTTATCAAAATTATTTTACAATAAACAGCTGTTGTCCCCAGAATAAGTCTGAATTCAATGTTTGAATATAAAGTTCTTTTATTATGCAACATATTTGTTCTTACACAGTGTTCCTCAAAGCATAGCACGCAGGAGCACAATTCCCCCAATGGATTACAAGTAACGTAAGTAAGTAAGTAGGTAAGTAACGCTTAATTTGCTGCCTCTATGATAGGCCGCTCGAAGTCATACGTCTTTGAAGGCCAATCGTTCTCTTTCATGAAAAATTCAATGTACATATTTTATGTTTGTGTACACCAAATTCTCTGAATTCTTAGGCACTATGCTGTAGTGCCATTCGAAAGCAATGCAATACGCAGTTAAATAAATTGTACTCTTAAAATCATTGGATTGCATTGCTTTCGCATCGATTTACAGAGTAGAGTCACTTAATTCATTTTAATACCACTATGAAAACCTCTATTTTGACTATTATTGAATAAATAAAATCGCAAAATTTGATCTAACCCCTACCATATACGAGAGATCGAAAGTTTCAAAGCAACTGCAGCAGAAAGCAAGTTTGTGCACAAACCAATTAAAGATCTTTCAAGGTTGAAGACTCTGCTATCTGCACATAATCTGCCTAAAGGTAGGCAACATTTCATTGGTTTAATCAATAGGTGATTTTTTTTACAACGACTAACTACATAGTATGATTGCAGCCAACATTTGGAAGATGATTGAATTCTTCAGCTTTCAGGCGATGCAATTTTCATATATTTCAATGTTATTGAGATCGCAGATATCGTCACCTCAGTGTTTCAGTGTCCGAAATGTAATTTTGCCTATTTCGTGTTTCTGCACTATAGAATCTTTCGTCTGATTCCGTCAAAAATTTCTCTTCCTGTTAAAAATATCTCACGATGTCATATGTTTTGAAAGCAGAGGAGAAAGATACCCTCAGGAGTGTCTTTTTTTGCAAAACTTAAAGAAAAAATACTTTATGCATCGATCGAGGCGTGTACTTTTTGTAGCTTCGTGTCGAAAGCACGACGAGGTGTAGTAGTCATGGAAAGTTATGTTAAAAGTTTAAGGTTTCATGTATAGCGATTTTTAGAAAAGATTTATTCACTGGTCGTATAGAATGTACTTGAATACTATATAAAAAAACGTCCACAAAAGTTCATCATTCATGTACCTAGGGAGGTGACTGCACCGCGCGCAAGCACTTGGTGGCGATAAAGTAGTCCTGGTAATAAGAATGGATACAAGAATTTCGTTTCTTCTTTGGATTTTTTTTATGTAAATGAGAAATAATTCGGGGAAATTCGTTGATGATTTTGTAATTCAATGTTAAAAATATCTCATTTTGCTAGGGCCTTCCAGGAGCAAAAGTAAGGACAGATCTATTTTTTTTAGTCGCAAAATTTTTACAATTTGAAAAACAGACAATATTTTCTATTGGTAAGGGGTATCAAATTATCAGTTCGCCCCGGGCCCCCAATGTCCACAATGCCCACACCATAGTATCCCAAAATTGGTTAATTAAAAAGTGGTCTATTAAAGTTAAATCCCCTACGCTGTTCGAATGTATGAATGAATACCTACAAGTGATATGCATTTCTTGCTTTTGCTTAATTCAGGTCAGTTGTAAAATTTATAACAATCAAAAATTAGCACTATTTATTGTATTATGTGATTTTATATAAAAAAAAATAATAAAAAAACTGAGCAATAGAAATTAAGCGCTAAACAGCACCTCCCACTAGTGGTGGTACCGCTGAACAACAACAGCATCACAAGTCTGTTACACATACGACGGAGGCAGCAATCGCTTAAACCGCACAAAGTGAAGGTGCCATTCGCCACCGAACAAAAGCGTGTGGCAATATTACATGATTTATCAAAGATTTCACAGTTTTTGGCCAATTTCTTGAATATAAAGCATTTAACAACAATGTTAAATGAACCTCACTATTGCGGCTGCTGCTGCTGCTGCTGCCACTAATGATGGGTGCGTTTTGATTTGATAAATTGCACTCTTTTATTTAAAAATTTGCGTATTCATGCTGCCATGTAATCTTTTCGATATGTGTTATTTTATTTTTTTTTGTGCTGCTGTTGCAATTAACTTATGAAATTTATTAAAAAAATCAAATTTTTTTATGAGGTTCAGCATTCTTGTCACAAGCAATACTTTTGTACTGCTTTTAGCTTATGAATAAAAATCAAACACAAAATCTTCAATTAGCAAAAATGCTCAAGAAAAACTTTAATGAGCCATCAATGAGAGCACTTTGTAACCAATAACACTGTGCAACATACTTAGAAAACTTCTCCCGCATTAAGACTTGGCCTTACTTACTTACTTACTTGGGTGGCCATAACAACCCGTTACCGGGTTACGGCCGACCTCAAAAGCTCTCTCCAGGCGCCTCTGCTTTGCGCACGCCTTCTCCAATCATTTACACCAAGCGTGGATAGGGTTTCCTCGGCTTGGTCTTTCCATCGGAGGCATGGTCTTCCTCTTCGTCGTCGCCCAGCGGCTTCCGCATCAAACACCTTTTTCGCCGGAGCTTCTTCGTCCATACGCACAACATGTCCCAGCCAGCGCAGACGTTGTATAGTGATGCGCTTGACTATGTCAATGTCAGCGTAGAGCTCGTACAGTTCGTGGTTCATTCAAATACGGTAGTCGTCGCCGACGTGAACAGGACCGAAGATTTTGCGAAGAATTTTTCTCTCAAACACCCCAAGCGTGGCTGCATCAGTCTGCGACACAACCCATGCTTCTGCGCCGTAAAGTAGCACGGGTAAGATGAGCGTCTTGTAGAGTGTCAGTTTTGTCGGGCGAGAGAGGTCTCTACTACTCAATTGCTTACTGAGACCATAGTAACACCTATTAGCAAGAGTTAGTCTTCGCTTTATCTCCAGGCTGACATCGTTTTGAGTGTTCACGGCGGTGCCAAGATAGGTGAATTCCTTGACAACTTCGAAAGTATAGTTGTTCGCAGTAACAAAGGATCCAATATGCCGCGTCTCCCTGTTTGTGGACAGCATATACTTTGTTTTGCCCTCTTGGCCATGCGATAAAAATACTTCCTTAGCTCCTTCCCAGAAAACTTTCTCACACTGGGAAGTTTGTGTAATATAATGGAGATTTTTCTAAAGTTGATCTCATCAGTTTTTTATCAGCAACTCGTGTTTTGATGTCAAAAGCACATTATTGCTAAGTTTATAGCTAAGAGTCCAACTAATCTCTGATCCACAGCTGTTGACAACTAATTGGAAACGATATTATTCATTGTGTTATTGGTAGCTTTTCTCATTTATTTTTCTAAGCTTAAAAAAAAGAACTTAATTGAAATCAAACTTATAGGAAAAAAAAAGTTTTATGAGAGATTTTATGCTCAAACCTCTGATTTGGCTGAGTCAACTAATTGGAAACAAAAAAATAACTTGCAAAAAATAAAAGAAAAACTTGATAAAGGATTCCAAAAACGATACTGTGATATTATCATTGTTTGTAAGAACATTTTTTGACCAAATTTGCTTATAAGCATATCCTTAATCATGGGTAGTGGCCAAAAGTTGTACATCGACCATGCGTAAGTCAATTGTTGAGCTTCGAAAGACGTCCATGAGATATCAGGCGATGTCAACACAGCTAAATTGCTAAAAAAAAAAATTTATTCTGCGCACTTTATCATTTCGATAAGTATGAAGCAACAAAAAATGTTCCTCGCAAAAAGGGACCTCGTAAGACAAGAATCGCCAGATTATGCGCAAGGCAAAATTGAATCCTCGTTAGACTGCTGCAGACATCCAACGCGGAATAATTTATCAATATAAAATATCCAAACAAACTTTCGCTTATCAATTGGTTGAGGCTGGACTCCATGAACGAATTTCCATTGGTCACATTTCAACAGAGGAAAAGCCGCATACAATTCGCTAAGACGCATACCGGTTGGCTGCTCATTAAATGATGATGAATGATCCCAAATTCTCAAGCCGGCAACGAGTGTTGCATTGTGTAATCAGCTTTTGCAACTTGTTGTTATTGAAGCACCTTCAAAAATGTGGCGGCGCGCTTCTTTGGTGTTGCTACAATTTGCAATCAAACAAAAGATGCAATAAAAAATGGAAGCAAAAGAAACATAAGAAAACAACTTAAGAATATGGTAACAAATGCACAAATAGTAAAAATTGTTTGTTGTTGCAGCATGCTGCTGCACTGTGGTATTTTGTTGTTGCTGCTTTTTTTTTAGTTACCTTAATTCAAACGACTGGTGGGCGGCCTAGCAGCCAATTTTTACTTGTTTGGCCCAGAAACTTTAATTGAAAGTCGTAAATCACGTGTTGCACGTTTTGTTGTAAGTAGTTGTTGTTGTTGTTGTGGTTGTTGTTGTTATTATTTTTGCTGTTACATAGAAATTGGCTGCATCGTAAATTGATGAGTAGGTACTAGGTAAAATGTTGTAATCTTCTGTTGTGCGGCTATTTACGGTCAGAGGTTTTGCTTTATTTTTTATTTGGATTTTGGGTTTTCGTTCAGATTATTTTTAAATAAAATAAATTCGGAGTGTTTAGTTGGAGGGATAAAAATTAATGCATCGAATATTTTAACTGATTTCGGGTAAAATAGAGTGTCTTATAGCAAAATCAAATTAAGTAACGACACACAAATTCATTTTTTTATTTGATCGTGATTCGAAAAATGCACAAAAATTTGTTCATGCTAATTTCATACAAATTAGCTTACATATAAAATCCTAAGGGTAAATACCTTATTTGAAAAGGGTTTCTTAGTACGAGAGCTTTTCGATAAATTCGTGAACTTAATTTTATTCTTAACATAAGCTACATTTGGTTCTATATGCTTAGTCCAACATTTTTCATAAATATTTTAATCTCTTTGCAATAAATTTCCACCCTCATAACTCTATTACTTCAGTATTACATATTACAGAACAATGTATTTATAAAATATCAATGTATCATAAAATATCGATATAATTGATACAGTTCTTCACTTGCAAGAAGACAATTCTTGAATATCACAAAAATTTCTCATTTAATCTCTGGTAGTCCTTGAGATGTCAAATAAAGTGACTTCATTAAAATCAAATCGTTTGCGAGCACATGGCAAAAAAAACTTGTGAGATACAATCAGAGAACAATGGAAAAATAAGTTGAAGCATCAGCTGGAGATGCAAACAATAATATATCTACATATGTCAGATTTTGTGATAAATACTTACAACAACAATTAAGCATTTGTTTATTTTAATTAAATCTCAGTTTTGCGCACGTCAAAACTTATGACACTACTCAGGTCTACGAATGAAATAAAGCTATGTTACCTGACAGACTAATCAACTGTTTGAGAATAGCCAGCCAAATTACAAAAAACTAAAGTGCAAATGTTGATATGACATGGAGGCGTATGAGTGACACGGAGCATTGAATTAAATTAAATGTAGCAAGAACGAACTGTTTAAGTAATTGCTGGAATATTTCATTAAGAATTGTTATTTTCTTTTATAAAAACAGAGCGAGTGGTGCTATTTCAAGCAGAAGAAATGAATAACCTCTTTATATACATTAGCCCTCTATTGATTTGATTGGACACACTTGAAATTCACATTTCAAGTTCAAAAAATTGAAGAGTTTATGAAACCAAATCCAACGATACAAAGTTTGTGGAATAATAACTATTTTCTGGGTGTATGGCATACAGATAGATCAAAAGTGGATGGCGGGACAGGTTCAGCAATTAACTAATGTGAACTTATGACTACAACTAAGAATATTTGCCTAGATTTTGCAAGCTATGATTTATGTTATTTATGAGCACGCAAAATCCAAACTTAAGATAAACATCCGTGCAAAAACAGTCTTCATTTTTCCCGACAGTCGAACCACCTGATTAAATCAGAGCCATTTTTGGAGACGCGTCTCACGATAAAAATAATTAGATAGTCGTAATAAATTGGACTCCAGCCCACAGAGACTATGGGGAAACTACAGGCCTTCTTATCAAGGAATGTGTCTCCAAAACATTTATTGGATCGAAACCTATTTATACTCAACAAGCATATCTCATTTCAAAACCATACTTAAGCCTCTGCTGAATCAAATGCATTCTGGCTAAGTAATATGGTACAACTATGCACTAAATATAATTTCTTCCCTAAATCTGATTGCAAGAAGGCGAAATTCTTGATTTACCTTAATGGGAATAGTTTTAGAGACCTGGTACGACCCATTAGCAGTCAATATACTTAAGCACCTTGACAAAAACAATATCACCTGCATACTATACATTAATGATGATGAGAATCCTTAGCATACTTTCAGAATGCCTGACCCTCTCCCGTACCAAGAGAAACATCTTCAGCATAAGATCAGCTCCACCGAAAGTTTTGCAGAAATGAACCCAGAAATTTAACGTAAATTTCTGACATGCCGAGTTATAGAATTGCTCTAGATTAAGTCTGGATTAGCCCAAAAAACTCTAAGTGAGATAGTAATATCTGGGCTGCCACCTATCTATTGCTGGTGACATCAGAAATGCCGTCACGGATTTGAAAAATTCTAGTGAAAATTGACTGTAGAAAATTAAACGAACAATATTAGCCTGGTATGACACGGCTTTTCATGTCGGAAATATTTTTAATTAAAATAATTATCATTAAAAAAAAATATAATATCCTGCAGTTATCGCGGAAATTGATTTCAACCAGAGCATTCATAGGAAATTTCATGTTCTTTCAGAAAATCTGGTATGACGACCAGTGATGGCATTTGGGTTTTGTGGAAATGTACTGAATTGAGACTTGGAATGTACTTTTTAGATGCCGAATGTACTTTTTCGATATGTACATGAAAAAAGTTACTTAAAAGTACTAGTTAACTGCAGACATTTTTCGAGGTAAGTTTAATAAAAAAAATAGTAATTTTTAGAAATAGCCGAAATGTGCTGCAAATACGCGAGTTTATTGAAAATGGGCCAAATGTACCACCGAATGTACTAAAAACTTGTCGAATGGACTGACGACGATTTTTCAAGACGCAAATGTACTGAAAAAAATACAAATGTACCGAAAATGCCATCACTGAATTGAATGTTGTTAGATAATTAATTTACATCCAATGTATTACGGGGCGCATGAGTAATGCCGAATTGTGCAGTGTAACAGAAATGTTTTTTGAGTCAGTGATGGCATTTTCGGTACATTTGTACATTTTTCAACACATATGCGTCGTGAAAAACCGTCGTCAGTACATTCGCTAAGTTTTCAGTACATTCAGTACATTTGGCCCATTTTCAGTACATTCGGCAACATAAAGAAACTTCATTAAGTTCACAGGTCAAAGGAAAATTGTTTGCACTCAAGAGTTTTGATTTAATCTCTATAACTTGATAGTTTTCTTTATATAAATCATCACTTCTGAATAATTCACAGAATATCTTTATGACCTTCATGAAAATTGCATACAATTTGCTGGTGTTACACTTTGAAAGCTTAACAAACTGGCTAAAATTTTCGTGAAAAAATTCGTGTCTTACTTTGCATAGGGCACAGTTTTTATTTTTTTAACTTTTGTGTAATTAACTTTTGTGTAAGTACCGACATCCTCAAAATCCATCAAGTTTCTATTCTATTTATCAACCCATTCTCTATACGGCTAAATATCAACACCGATAGGAAAAAATGACATATGAAAAAACCATAAAAAAAGCCATATAACATCACATTCACCCACCATGCCCCTTTATTTCTAAATCAAATTAAGCCAATGAAATTTTCTATAAAAGCAACCTAAGTTCAAAAATTCTTCAACATCAATAACATGAAGCACACGCAAATTCTATTTAACACTTGACTATTTAGATTGGCAAAAGACATTAATTCATTGTGATTGTCAAAAAAAAAATGTTGCCAAGGCAAGAAGGCAAAAACAAACAAACATGCGGCACGAGCTACAACCAACAAACAGCATTATTATGGCATCGGCAACCAACACTGCAGCAACGCCGACAGCAGTAAGAAAAGTTGTTGTCAGATGATACTTTGTTGCTGTTGCATCAGCAACAACCACTGCCAGCACTGTTACCGTTACCATCATTGCATTTGCAATTGTGAACGAACAATTACTTTTCCTCAACTTTTAAATATAAAGTGATTTGTTGTTTTTTTTTTCATAATTTTTGCTTGATGTGCAGCATAATGGTTGGTGGTGGCATGAATTTTAGCATCCCAAACGGATACAAATTCAAACGCTACTCAGCTCTTCAGCGGTGAAGTGTGCGATTCTTTTTTTATTTCGGTGAAGTCAACCAAAAAACAAAAAAAAAAAAAAGGAAATCAAAATATTGGTGAAACTGTTGTAAGTTCAAATTGTTGTGTTTTCAAAGACATTGGGACAAAATGTTGCAATATTGATGAATTGCGTGAATTGTTTTTATTTCCCAACTTCGACAACAATAAGTAAATTTATGTGTGGCATAATTACAACAAAACTAGAACAACTTTTTATAACAAAGACAACAGTAACAGTTGTGCTTTAAGTGATACAGCAACAACAACAACAGTAACTACAACAATTGAAAAAAGTGAACGTCTCAACATTTTGCTGCTGCTGCTTAATCGAAGGGTTTCATTTCACAATTTGAACATCCATTGAATTTTAATTTTAAAGTCGTGTCGCATCACGAAATTCAAAATTTGAGTGCATCGTGCAGCTGCAACAAGCCATTGGTAAGTAACACACACAAAAAAAAAGCTTGAAGGAAACCCTTGAAAAAAGTGATTTGAAGCAAGGCTTATACAGTGAAAAATTTCAAAAAATTAAAGGAGTTTTCGCTCGAAGGCAATATTTTAGGATGTTAGCAAAATCACCTACAAAATAGTTACAAAAATAACAGTAAGGGAACATAAATTGGATTTAAAAAAATTGCCCCCAAAAACGAAAAGAAAGCTTATGCCAAATTAACTCAATCCTTCATAAAATAGAATTAAAGTCCACGGTGTCATTTCCGAAGCAAAAGTCGTTCATAATTTTTATATACAGCTGCTAACAAAATAACAACGGTCCATAGCCAAAGATAGAAAGTGTACTAATCTTTATAAATAAAATGACAGCTGTTTTCGATGTTCGCATATCACGCAAAAACTGCTTGATCGATTTCAGTCAAATTTGTTTAGGGTTATTTTTTAGACGCTTGGTCTATATCTCCAATTAAAATTGTCACGATATTTCTGTTAAATATCAAAATATTTAAGTTTTAAAATTGCTAAAAAAATTAATTTCACACATAAAAACAAGCATGTAAACATAAAAACTTGTTAATAGGAATTGAATGTGTTAGTTAGTGTGTGTGGCCAGCAGTTTTTGGAACCATGCATTACCATTTTTACGATTTGTTATCCTTGATTTCATATATTATAATTAGATGGAGAAAACATGCATGATGAGGTAAGCGAAGACGTAATGCATAAACAAATTTTCAAAAACACAATAATGAATAACATACTGTGAAATACATTGGTATCTGTAAAATAACTGACAGCGTGGGCAAATGGTTTGGGTTGTGAGCTCTTAACTCTAAGTGCGCGAGTTCGATACTCGGACAGACATTTTTTTTTAAATTTTTTTTTATATCGATGAAAAGCTACTCGGTAATGCAAAGAATCATCCACTACTTTTGCTATGACATCACCGTGTTAAAAATCATGTATTCTGTAGGCGATAGAAAGTCTATGAGATCGATGAAAGTTAAGATTACTATCAATGAACAAAATCTGCTGGGTGCTTTGTTTTTTGTCGTTCCCATGGCATTTAAAAAAAAAGTTAATCGTTTACTAAAAATTTTGAATAAAATTTGGAAATGTCTGAAAATAAAAGCTGTTTGCTTAAGACGAAAATATTTGAAAAATTATTAAAGTTGTGCTCGAAAATTTGTCAAATAAATTTAGAAGGAACTTAGAGCTAATGGCTTATATATGTCGTACTGGTGGTACTGGTTATGTATGTCGTACTGGAGCGTTAACGTCGTTTTGGATGTAAATAAGGTAGTGGAACATTAAATTTTATTGCCCGGTACTTTTATGTTCATAAGTGACCGAATAACTTCGATTATAACTTAATTAAAAGCAAGCTACGCGTATAAATTTACGCGGATTAGCTAGTAAAAAATAAAAATATAACTAATAAAAATAAAAATTAATTCTGAAATTTTTTTAACAATATGTCATTAATATTTAGTGGCATTGCTTTTATTTCTACTAACAGCATTTCATCAGTGTTTCACTGAATCAACCAGACGTAGACATCTTTCCAAGGACATCAGGCTTTTTGCACAAATTATTACTTTTTGGCTTTTCAATCCTACTTGCTTTTTCGAGATCAGCCAAAATTTTTCAAATGGCATTAATCTTATTATTCCGAATCCACTGCTTTACTCGTGTGCTTTGAAATGTTATTTTGTTACATAATTTATTTCAATTCATTTCATTTCATTTCTATATGAACATAGAGCAACATATTATTTTACGTAACGGACCGAAACGATGATAAAAAAATCCATACCATAATAGACGATCTTTCTTGTTTAAGGGTTTTTGTAGTAGGTTTACTTAGGATAGCGTTTGGTGAACGTCTGACATAAATTCTTGAGCAATTTTCAACATAAGGAACTATTTTTCTCTCATTAGTCCACAAAATATTGATCTATTTTTTGGAAGCGGTCACAGGAAGTGCTTATTTGCAAACTTTAACATTTTCTCAACGTGCACTTACTTCAAAAGTGGAACTTTGCATGGACTTCGAGGGAACAAATTATTGTGTCTACATGGCAATTACAAGTCATCTTGAATTTGCATAGCTGCTGCTGATGGGATTTTTTTTTTGTCAAACCCTGACAACACGTCTTACTAGAGTTGTGGCTAAAACATTTTTGCGTCAGCGTATTTTAGCCTTATTTCGATGCTTCAAGCCATTGGCTATTATTTTTGCAGAGCAATTTATTAGGTTCTATACTCTTTATGAGTTTTCCCATCATTTCTTTACCTTTTTCTAACAAACCATGTTTCTGATCTGAACAATGTTTTGCATGGCTCACTTTTCAGAATTCGGCAAAGACTCATGAAAATTGTGTAGCAGGTTAAGTGGTGTTCATTTTCTTAGCAATTATTTTATTTTTTAAAACATTCAAAAGTTTTGCTTCAATTTGATCGTATTCTATTTTTATCTCAGTGTAGCTTGAGCTTTTCATTTGATTTATTTACTCTCAATTTGACTTAACTATAGTAACTTGCAATATGGCTGCCATGAACTTCATTTGTGTGTTCGCTTTGAGTTTGCAACCTTTCAAATGGTCATTGCAATTTATTATGCAACATTGTCAACAACAAAAAAAAAACAAAAATAGCAAAAATAACAACAACATAACTTATATAAATTTAAGATTTATTTATTCATACTCAAATTTATGGTCATTTATTTATTGCACCGCATGAGATTTTGATCATTTCACAGTTTTCACTTACAGAGGTTAGGTAACCTTTTTTCCAATCTACCTACCGCTAGCGTCGTTTCTATGGTACACAAAGAGTCATGCAGTTTCACTTGTAAGTAACTTGATAGTGGTGCAAGGAATTTCGAAAATTAACTGCTAGGGATAAGTTGCTAAACGTTGAAATACATAAGGGTGCAGCTTTATAAGGAAAATTAATGAATGATATCAAAACTGGCAAAACAAATTAATGCAACTCATCGAATTGAAATGTGCTGGAACGTGATTAACTTTAACATTATGGTCAAACCTTAAGGGAAATCTGCAGTTTTGGCAAAGTTTAGTTTACTTTGATGTCAAAAATATAATTTTCAAAAAACTCATATCAAAATATAATATTATTTTATTTCTAAAAGAAAAATGTGTAAGATTGCAGAGTTTACTTATGAGACAAATTACAGCTCAAATATGGTGAATAGTCTTTCGCTTCTGACATGAAATCGCTCAGCTTGCTGCACCTTCAAAGACCATAAAGCATTTGTTTTTTTTCTTTAGTTTTTTTTTTTTTGCTGGCATTTAGTGTCACTGAGGTGCATTTAATGAGCATTGGCAACAAATTGTATAAATCACCCGCACAAAAATCCAGAACCACTGATGATTGCACTCTGTTCGTACAGCAAACAGATAGCAACATTTCAACAGATAAATAAAGTCAATAAATTGTAGTTTTTTGTTTGAACGATGATTAAGAATTACAAATTAATTTATGCAGCAAGACATGGCAACAACAGAGTGCAGCACATGCCAAGGCACAATAATTTGTTGTTGTTCTTCTTATCTAACTTCTATCGCATGTACTTAGCGTAGAAAAATATAAAATTAATTAACATTTTAATTGTAACAACATAACTGGAATATTTCTAAAAGAACAAATTTTTTATGAGATGGAATTTTTTAAAATTAAATGAAAAAAAATTCAACAAACTTTACTATGGTATTAAAAATCGGTTAAGACCGGAAATCCTTTTTATGAGTAGCGTTTTCACGCAAATTGGCATCATTGCGTCGAAAAACTACAGGTGACGTTGAGGTTAAAAGTTATGTTTTTTTATGCTTAAGAAACCTTATAACTTTAGCCTTAAACATTTATTATAATCTAACTTATTCCTTGAGATATTGGCCTGCGGATATTTAAATGTGTCTGACCCATAATATTTTCAAAAATGTTTCTAAATTTAGTTTTCGTATTTTGTAAAAATGGCTCCTTAAGTAAGAATTGCAGCTGTACATGAATTTATAAGGTGCCACCTTTAATTATCTACTATAATTTTTTGTTATATATTTTTAAAACTATTTTAAGTATCGGTGTAATCCAGTAACTACACTCTGCTGAAATATTTATTTAATTTATGTAGTAAAAACAAATAACACTATGAAACCCTTCCCACTTGTAGCAACCCAAGTATCTTGTGGTATTTCATTAATACACTTTATCAACACAACATGTTGCTTAATCAGGTGAAAGTGTTGCCAACTTTGAAAAAAAACATATATTATTATGAAATTTATAATTACTAACATTTATCTTACAGTCATTCATTTGGATTTTCAGAGCTGTCAAATGCATTTTCAATTGAAACTTCAAAATGTTGCAGGACAATCACTGGTATGACAACATACACACACATACATACGTGTATACAATGCAACTTAAATTGCTAATAAATGTTGCAAAGAAAGGTGCCACAAATATCAAAAACAAAAAACTAGTCAGGCTGTGTTATCGTTCGGGAAGCTGTTTTGTTGTCGTCTGTCAGTCTGGCTTGTTTTTTTTTTCACTCTTTCATCGCAGTTGCGCAAAATCCACAACGATTGCTCGACTTGTGCGGCAACTCCTTTGGCTACTTAGTGGCGATCTTTGAATTTCTTTTGCATTATTCTCTTACTGCCGCATATTGCATTATGAAAAACGATTTAATTTTCCTATTATAAAGTAAATAATTCAATATTTTTTCCAAATGTTACACCAGCAGCAGACGCGGTGTTACCAATCATTTCCATTTCGGAATGATGTTGATGGAAAACTATGCCAATTATATGCAATTTTGTTGTTGTTGTTGTTGTTGTTGTTGGGGGAATTTCATTTGACTTTACAAGTTATTGGGGTTTTTTCCTCACACATCAACTTGTTAAACCTGTTGGTTTTCGCATGTTGGTAAATCTGGGATAGTAGGTAATTGTGTAATTTTATGATGCATTCAATGATGCGCTGCGGGTGAATAATTTAAATAAAAATGCAGTTTAATCAACACTTCAGTTATTTGATTGACTTTTGAATAAGTGAATGAAATAATTTATATATTAGTTTGTGTTTATAATTAGCATTACATACTTTTTAATTGATAATTCTTAGAATTAAAGTAAATATCTCGAAAAAATTGCACTTAGATTTTTTTTTAATAAAAGCAAACTTCAGTCGAAGAACTTGAGAAATGTAAACTAAAAATAGTGACAGTTTTGGGAGAAGCTCAAGTTCTCGAAGCGCATGGTATGAGCTCACAAATTTTAAATAAAACTAAGGACTGATTTTTTATACCCAACTCCTGCTCATAAAAAACTGCTAATAGAATGCATTATGATTCCGGCTGAAATTGTAACACAAGATTCCTAATCTATAAATAATTAATATATCAAAAACTTAAGGAAATTAAAAAAAATGAACATTAAGATTAAAATGATTATAAAGCTCAGTGGCTATCGTTGATGTTCTTTCAAATTTTTTAAAAAATTTTGGCTTAAATTTATACAAATTTGAAACTTATTTCTTTTAATGATGTTAAAATTGTTGTCCTGTGATGTTTTTGTGAATTTTAGTGAATTTTCGAAAAACAGCCCATTTGAAAAAATTTCAGTTTTCGATCCTCGATATCTCGTGAACTAAGGCTCATTAGACAAAACTGTAGTATTGTATCCTAAGGTATATGGAGGGAAATGTCAAAAATCTTCGAAAATTTATTATTAAACGAAAATGTTGATATCTACACGTCGAAAAACTTTGAAATACCCGATAATGTTTGTAACGGGTGATTTTTTTACTATTTGTTTTTGAGTGTACATATTTTGACACTTCACACATAATTTGTAATACGCGTCAACGCCAAGAATTCTCAATAAGGTTTGCCATTTTACTATAAATAACAAACAAATAGCGTTTGTAAATTATTGAAATTTATTATCAAAATTCGTGCACTGTTAGAAATGTGAAAATGAGAAAAAGTTTCTTCAGCGACCAAGCTCATTTTTCGCTCAATGGGTACGTCGACAAACAGAATTGCTGAATTTGGTCTGAGGAGCTGCCAATGCACCCTGAAAAATGCACTGTTTGGTGCGGTTTGTGGGCCGGCGACATCATTGAACCGTACTTTTTCAAAAATAATGAAAATCGCAACTTTACAGTCAACGGAGCAAGGTATCGTGCGACGATTATTGACATTTTTTTTGCCCAAGAATTGACATATGGTTTCAACAAGACGGCACGCGATACCATGAACCTATTGAGAGGCGAGTTTGGTGAGCAATTGATATCACGTTTTGGATCAGTCCATTGGCCGCCAAGATCATGCGATTTGACCCCACTAATGGGGCAACATGAAGTCTCTCGTATATAACGACAATCCAGCCACATTTGCAGCCCTGGAAGACAACATAACAGCTGCCACTGATGAGATATCGGCCTAAAAGCTCGAGAAAGTATGCCGAAATAGAAGCTAATGGTTGGACCTCCTCTGGCGTAGCCGCGGGCAATATTTACATCAAATGATCTTTAAAAAGTAAATGGCAGAAATTGATGCATCGTTCCACATAAATATATTTTTGACTTTTGCAATTTTTTTGTTCTTTTCTTAATTTTTAAAAACCAAACTTTTAAGAAATCACCTTTTAGAAACTTTAGACATCTCAATATATTTCACAGTCAAATCAAATTTGAAAATTTGTCAAAACAAGAAAGGCAAATTTTTAGGTGAATACATTTTTCAGCTAATAATCTTTAGCACCTCAATCTCTCAATAGTTATGATAATTTCATATGACTTTTACTTAGTTGATCTTCAATCAATACATCAACAGTTTTCAGTCATAATCTCCAACAGTTGCAATTACCTTTTTAATTGTCCTCTAATGAATAAATATTCAGTAATGTATTTTGATCTATTCACAACAACTGAAAGTCATAAAATGCAGTGTTAACATAACATAAGATTCACCGCAAAAACCAAAGTAAAGAAAAATTTAAATTGTGGGCGCCACCAAAACTTCAACTTAACTTTTTAATCAACAAAATAAAAATAAATTTTTTTGCGGCATTTCACTACTGATTTTGAGTTCAAAAGGCTTCACACGTCTGCTGCACAGCAACTTAACTTATTGTTAGATAAGCACCTATTGCGCCAACCTGATATTATTTCAAAAAGACTTAGCGACTTGATCAAATCTTTACTTTGGACAACAACGTGACTAAGCTGTTAAACATTTGCCAGCGGAAAGTATTGAAATTTTTTCAACACTATCAGCACAGCACAATCAAAAACATCATCACTGCAGCACATAGCCAATCATAGGAGTTGGACCCTCGAGTGAAGTGTTTTAACACCTCAACACTTGCACAGAGATGAAACAAAAAGGAAATCCCAAAAAAAAAGGGTTAAGTGCGCTGAACTCCCAAAAAAGGGTTCATAACCTTAGGCAGTTGCTTTTGCCTTTTTTATATTGATTTTTGCTGCAGGGTGTTAAGTGAGGTTGCAACCATTACTGATGTTGCTTTGATCAAAGATGGTGTTGCTGATGATGTCATAGCTGTTGTTGTACCATTGCACATAAATGCAACTTTAACTGTAGCGATAATAAGATAATTACTAACGTGATGCTGCAATAAAAATTCAGTTATCGTTTATGGGTTCAATCACAATGTATATGAGTGGAAAATCCTTCTTTTTTTTGTGCAATTTTCATTTTTTTTTTCTGCCAAGTTTCATAAGACTCATGATAAACTTTTACTTTCAATAAAATGTTTAAAACATTCCCTTTATTGCTTTCTTCTTCTTAATAATGCAGAGATCATGTTGCACACTCATCGCCATTGGCTTTTCCTGTTAAACTTTTTTGCTGCCACAAGCCTCGTTTTGAAGTTAATCTCATTGGCGCATGCGCAACAGCAATTTGTGGAGTTTTACTCGGACTACAAAAATAATCACATCGAAGATGCGGTAAGTTTATAGTTTTTTATACTTACTATGTATATAAATTTAAATTTATCTTGAAAACTGTCATGCTGCTCCAAATTCTTCAACGTTTCATTCACTTTATGGTCTTGTTTGTCACGTTGCGTTGGTGACTTTAATGAGGTTCTGTTTTATGTTGCCACATGCAGTGCGTGCGAAAATAAATTGTCCTTCAAAATTGTAGTGAGCTGTTTATTTAAAATATAAAACAGTGAAAAAAAATAGCTAATCTAATGTATACACATTGAATCTGGAAAAATTTTTGATTGATTGTTTTATATCAAAAATATCACTTAACTTAGAAATTGACCAAGTGACAAATCGAGCATGCTCAGAAAAATTTCAACTTTTTAAGCAGATTGACAAACAAAAGTTCTCTGGAACATTTTCTCAATAACTTAATACTTTTTTTATTAAGTTTGAATAAATGACTACTAGTATCATACTTTAAGTCCGGTAATAGTGTAAGGCCTGTTTAAGTTTTCTTTAGCCACTTCGATTCTTGGCTCGTTTTTTTATGCTGTGCCAGTTCATTTTGGTTTTGAATATATTGCTGGGTCTTCCTCTGCATCTATCTTCCTCTGAATTCCACTAAGGCACTGATCAAAACTCTTCCCTGTCGTGAAAATAATAAATTTCTGCCTTAAGACAAGACAAATTTGCAAAAATTAAATTTCTGACTTTCCTCATTTAAAAAAAAAATGTTGCCTTACATCTGTGTTACTATTGACTTTTTCAACATTTTTTCGAACTTTACAACATTTTTTTCGACTTCTTCAAAATTTTCGAACCCTGCAACATTTTTTCGACTTCTTCAACATTTTTCGAACGTTACATTTATTTACTTCACTAGATTTTTCGACCACGTTCGACATTTTGCAACTACATGAGTTATTCGACTTCTTCAACATTTCTCAAAGTCTTAAACATTTCTTCGACTTCCTCAATATTTTTCAAAACTTTCACCATTTTTTCGACTTCTTCAACATTTCTCGAACACTTAAACATTTGTTCGACTTATTCTTCAACATATTGAGGACATTTTTTCAACATATTCAACACATTTCGACTTATCAAATTTTTTCCATTCATTCAATATTTCCCGACTTTTTTACCATCTTTCAACTTTTCTAACATTTTTTTTTTTTTAACTTTTCAACAATTTTTGACTTATTCAACATTAATCGAACTATTCAACATGTTTTTACTTAGCAAAATTTTGCGATTTTATCAACATTTCTCGAACTGTTATTAATTTTAATGAGCTGACGACTTTTAAGCATTTTTTGAACTTACCAAATTTTTTTCGAACTTTCAATATATTTTCAATTTTTTCAATATATTATGACTTTTCAATATTTTGCAACTCGCTTAACATACCTCAAACTTTTCAACTTTTTAAAGTTTTTTTACCTTTTTAACATTTCTTCAACATATCTTCGACATTTTTTTAGCTTATTCAACATATTTTAACTTTTCAACATTCTTTGAACTTGTCACATTTAGCCAAAGAGACACAACTCAAAATTTTGGAATTTTCAGAAAACGCAAAAAACTGTTTTGAGCTTGGTAACTATTTTTCATAAATAAAGTGTGGATTATTTAGATGAAGGTACTAACAGAATATGGTTGGAAACCACGTCGCGATCACAATAGCTTGAACTTTTCGACACTAAAAATAGGACACTTTTCCATATTGTAGCCTGATTTCCATTGCAACATGAAGAGAGACATAACTGTTTTTTGACACCAAAGTACAGCAAAAAATGAACCAATCTTTTTTGTGCTGATAGATATCGCTCACTTACTTCAAGACTGGCATAACTCAAAAAACGTGAGTTTTGAGTTAATGATGCAGAAATATCTGCCATTTCATGTTTTATTTTGTGTCAAAAAATCAGAAAATTATCTCATAAACTTGCTTTGCGAGAAGAGTTTATGTAAACATACTTTTCATTATTTTCATATAAAAAGCAACTTATTGAAAACTTTAAATGCGTTTTTCTCCCACTTTATGTTTTTTGAGTTATGCCAGTCTTGAAGTAAGTGAGCGATATGTGCATGATGAACAGTTTTAACAAGTAAACTTGAAAATGACAAATTTTGAGTTGTGCCTCTTTAGCTAAATGTGTGCGATATGTTCGATTCATTCAATATTTTTGACTTTTTCAACACTTTCGTTTTTACTTTTCTATCATTTTTCGATTTATTCAACATTATTCGAACTTTTCAACATATTTTCAACTTTTAAACATTTTTTTCGTCTTTTCAACATTTTTCAGATTTGTTCAACATTTTGCGATTCGTTTAACATACCTTAAACTTTTCAACATTTTCTCAACATGTTAAAATTTTTTTTAACTTTTCAACATTTCTTCAACATATTTTCGACATTTTCTTAGCTTATTCAACATATTTTAACTTATCAACATTTTTCGAACTTGTCGACATATCTTCGATTTATTCAATATTTTTGTCTTTTTCAACCCTTTTCACTTTTCTAACATTTCGTTTTTACTTTTCTAACATTTTTCGATTTATTCAACATTATTCAAACTTTTCAACATATTTTCAACTTTTTTACATTTTTTCGACTTATTCAAAATTCTTTGACCTTTCTAAAAAAAATGTTCAACCTTTTCAACATTTTTCGAAATCTCCAACATTTTTCGACTATTTCAACATCACCATGCCTTGACTTAGATGTTTTTCTTTCCTCACTGATCTCCAAGTGTAAATGAATTCTCTACGTCACTAAGCACACTTCAAACTCTAACCACATTCAGCCTATAACTGAACTTTAAAAGCTTTATTTTTTTAAGTGCATTTTCCATATTGCTAGCAACTTAGCTCTACGATATGAGCATTTCTATTAAGTTCAGTAAACTCATCAAATTGTGCAATTTATATGATCAATAAAAACTCAAAATTCTCAATGCAAATCCAAATTATGTTGGTTAAACGATGGGCCATAAATTTAATTTAATTCTTTTGCCAATAAAAAACCTTTAATTTATTGATAGTAACACTGTTGTTTGTCTCTTTCTTTACCGTTTACTTTTTAACAGATCAATTACGCCTATCGCTACTACATTGATGATTTTGCCAATTCCAAAGTGCAACTCGATCATAGCGAACAGCGACACGGTACCCGTGTGACTGGATATTATGGACTACTTGAACCGGGTGGCTATGTGCGCAATGTACACTACGAGGTGGATGGTGACAAAGGGTTTCGTGCGCTAGTGCAGACACGCACTGCAGCGAGTCGCACACATCAACGCATACAAGTGCGGCGTCAGCAACCAAGGGAGCCAATACGTCATGCGGAGCCGGTGGCATATGTTATATAATTTGAACTATTTTTCTTTTAGTTAATTTTTATTGCAATTAAAATATGTTTTTTTAAAGTTCAGTGCATGAGAAATTATTTTACATTTTTCAGCTGCACACAATTTTATTAACAGTTTTTTAAGTGTTTTTTAAAAGGGGAAAAATGTCACCCTAAAATGATTATCCGTAAAATTATTAATTAATAAAAATCTCATAAAAAAAGTTAATTAGTTTTTGATAGCTTTTTAAAATGCCAATAAAAAAATCAAAATTTAAACTAAATATTTATAATTTGTATGCTATTAAATTTCAGTCAGCAGTTACTTCAACTTTAGTTCAATCGCTCGCTAACCACTCGCTGCGATCAATTTGAATTTTTTTGATGAGTGTGGGAAAATTATAATTTTGGCTTAAGGTTTCATTAATTTTTTTTGCGAAATTCGTTTGATTGTTTTTGTATTTCGTTTGTATTTTGTAAAAATGTGCAAAAATATACAAAGATTACACACGTCTTTCATTTTAATCACTCTAAATAACTTAAGTGTTTAAAAATAACAATAACAATAACTGAGAAGCCGCTGCATGTAATAAAATTTACGCCGATTAATTAAGTCAAGCGAACAACAACAACAACAACAACCATAACAAAAAATATTAAAAAAGTTTTGTCGCAAATTAACGATTTTGGCTTTAACTGAAACTAAAAGTGTCAATAAACAAAGTTCATTGGCATTGGCACTTTTTTTTTTTTCTTTGCACAAGCAATAACAACAACAGCAGCTATAGAACGTGTTGTTGTAATTAATAAATTTTTATGTAGCTTTTGTTGTTGTCTGCAATTTTATTGATTAAATTCAAAATTTGAAATTCTTTAAATTATGTGGGCTTTTTTTTTCTTAATTGGATTTTATATGGTGGTGAGCGGAGTTAAATTATCAGTTTCTTCTTATAGCCTGATGAGAGAGTTTTTTTTTTTATTGTTTAAGGCTCTTTTAGTAGTAGAACTGTGTGATTTGCGAAAGGAGTTTGACGAGTTCCAAAAAAAATTTGCTGGTATTTCCGTTTGCAAATTGTGATAGTGGTAGTATCAGAGCTCCTTTCGATGCACTGTCAACTAGTTAAAAATCAGTTAATCGGACGTGTCCTGGAATTTATAAAATTTTTAACGAGCAGAGCAGTTGAAGAATAAATTTATGCGTCATGTTATTTCTATCTTACGGTGAGTTTAAGACAACAACCATGCCTGAGCATAGAGGACTAATCCTCTGGTTTGTTGATGCATATTGCACAGCTTTTGAAAGAATTATTTTTGGTGCAAATTCAGTTTAAATTTTGCATTTGAGCATTAGAAACCGTATAATTTTTCATAAAGTTGCTAGTGGGAACACTAGTGAACAGATTTGAACTTGCGTAAGAATTGAGTTGGTTGACGAAAGATGTGTTATTATTTTTCAAAAAGTTAGTAATGTTATGAATAGCTTTTTTTAAAATCTTCTGATAAGACAATACTTTGTCTTCTATTCGGAGTTTTTTTATATTTAATTTGTAGCCCTAACGTAAGACGGAATATATGCACTCCATGACTTGAACAGAAACTATATATGGTGCATTCCACGCTAAGTCGGATAGGATTTTGGTTTTGCATCCCTGATTTTTTTTGAAATTTTTTTTAGGACTGATTGATATTGTTCTCGACCAAATCCATCTCAAACCATGCACGCGGATTATTTCATGTTACGGAATTGGTTGCCGATTATATATGTTGTTTTTCAAGGGATATAAGGCGACACATTTTTCCCCGATTTGATTAAAAAAAAATTTTTCATGCAGCTATGGCCATTTTAAGTTATACCCATTTTAGGCTGAAAATTGTTTCAAAAAAGCGGCATTTCCATCCAAATCAAAATAATTAACTTTTGTCTTTTGATTCTTATAGAACTTCTTAATCTCTGTTAGAATCTTTAAAAAAAAATTCAAAATGGTTAAAAATTGGCAGAGTTATAGCGATATTTATGAGAATAAAACAAAGCTAATTTTCTGAAAAACCCCACATTTTTTTTCGCTTAAAATTTTATTTTGGACTAGTAATAATATAAGAAAGAGATGAGATGATACGAGTTTAAAGCGCGCTAAGAGGCATTTGAGGTGAGGAGAATTTTTTTTCCAAAACAAATATTTAAATTTTTGTTTCAACCTTGCCAGCCGTCTGTGACTACTTTCAGCTTATTTTTAGTAATAGCATCATTTAGTACTATTCTTTCTCTTTAAAATGAGCTTTCAAGTGGTAATCAGCGATTTTTCCTCGCAAAGTTACAGCCATTTGAAAAAAACATGAATTTGATCCCCTACGATCAAGACAAAATAAATTTGTAGCCGGTTGGCTAATATTGTTTGGTCGTATTGAATCAAATTCAAATTCATTCAAAATTAATTATTTTAATTTGGATGAAAATGCCATTTTTTTTTAAACAATTTTCAGCCTAAAATGGGTGTATATGGCCATAAGTTCTAAAAAAATTTTTTTAATCAAATCGGGGATATATGGGTCGCCTTATATCCCTTGAAAAACAACATATTTAATCGGCAACCAATTCCGTAACATGAAATAATTCGCGTGCATGGTTTGAGACGGATTTCGTCTCTCCTAAGTTTTTTTTTATTCAAGAGATATAAATTTTTGGAAATGTCGATTTTTTTGAAAGTATTTTTTAAAAATCTGTTAATCATTCATCAAATTTTAAGTCTAGTCTGATAATGATAAGTTGGTACGATCAATTTTTCTCAAAATTTTCAATGTTCATATTCTAATTGTGTTAAATCACACAAGTAGGCGTAGTAACTCCTTCTAATTTTTCTTTGAATTATTTTTTCATAATATTTTACAAAATCTTGCTTACTATAAAGAATCTTAATCTGAATAAAACGCGAAGTCATGCATGATCTAATCCTCACAAAAATGAGCAAAAAGCTGACATGCTAGAGTTTGCTCAAGATATTTCCCACATCTTTGGAAAACATATCAAAACATAATGATTGCTAAGCACGTCAACAACCCAATCAGTCCATCTTCATATACTTAGATTCATAAACATGCTTTCAACTACATCAAAGCTATTTGAAAAAGGTTTTTTAGAAAAATTGCTGCTACTTGTACTTCCTAAAATACAATTTAAAACTGCATGAATTCGCAGATAATATGGCGCAAAATGTCCAAATTCGACTTAGGACATTATGTACAAATATCTGTTTAAAGTCCAAAAAACTCTAAGCAATTGATTGTAAATGTGGCCTCATAAGCCGCTTACATGTGAATGTCCAACGAAAACAGAAGAACAACTCATGGATTTTGCACCACGACAATGAAACATCGCATAAAGCCATCATTGCCCAAGAGTTTTTAGCCAAAAATTCAACAAGTGTCATCGATCAAGTATTGAAATCACCTCATATATGTATGGCCCGTCTGAATTTTTCCTGTCGCTGAACTTAAAATTTCCATTTCGAGCAAAGTTCAACAAAGCCTAGGAAAAATATATGAAACCGTGGATCAAGTGCTGGCGCAGCAGTATTGCAAGCGATGGGGCTTAATTTGAAGGCAGCAAATTTTAATGAATAATTAATTTTGTTTCGTTTAACTTAACAATTCCGAATAATTTTAACAAAGAATGTGTGATGCTGTTCTAAATGTAACTTTCCTTCCACGTGACTACCGATTTTAATGATTTTAAATAAAACACAAATACATTTATTTACACAAAAAATATTTAAAGAAATTTTATTTCATTAAAAATTTATTAAATATTTATAAATTTTTTTTTTTTTTTTGTTTTTTAGAAAAAATAATTAAAGTACCTAATTGGCATATTTATATACAATAACAGATTAAAAAAAGAAGAAATACAGAGACAAAATAATAAAAACTATTTTTTTCTTTTAAATTGTTGCTTACATTTTAAAAAAATTTTACCAACGAAAATATGGCAAAACGTTTTTTCTATAAAAAAAAAACAAAAGAATCAAGAAAACTTTATTTCAAAATATGAAATTTTCGTATGAAATAAGTGCTGGGAAATGAAACCACTAACAGACATATGCATTGTAATTTTAAAACTTTGAGGTATAGTCATCTTTTTTGTTTCAAAATAAAACATTTCAAACAGCTCAACTTAAAATGCTGTTGTTGCTGCTACCAGCAGACTTGTCGCTGTGTTTGGACTTCAGCAATTGGGACTTTTCACTAGCGCTCTTGTCATAGGCAATTTGTTGTTGCCCTGTTGTGAATGCAGCAACTTGTTGTTGTTGTTGTTGTGGATGATGCCTTTGCTGTTCCTCTTGCTGTTGTTGTTGTTGTGATTGTTGTAACGCAGTTTCAACTCTAAAGGGCAACGGTTTCGTTGACAACGGTAGCTGTTGCATTTCCAGCAGAAGTTGTTGATTAAATTGTTGTTCGTATGATTGTTCTTGGGGCAATTCAAAATGAAACAATGGAAGCTGAAAGAAAATTATGAAAAAAGAAAAACAAAAAGAAAATGGTATGGAAAACGAGATAATGCAAAAAAAAGAATTTTTTTTTTAAATAAAAATACAAACACCATAAGGGGGTGAGCAGTGGAAGGATTAAAGGAATTGCAGGAGTTGTTAAAACAGGATATAATGATAAGTGGTTTTTTAGTGTTATCGAAAGCTGTATATGCTGGAAGGGTTTTGTAACATGAGTGCACCAAACCTACTTATATAACTATCCTTTTTTATAAACTGTTTGTTTTGTACAAAAGAAATTATTTTTTATTTTTATTATAAATCAATACAGCAATCCATTTTGTATTAATTAACTTAAGCGTTATAAAGCAAAATAAAAGAATTTTTAAAAAGTTAAAACAAAAAATGCCCCCCTTTCCCCCTTAAAAATAACGATAATTTTGTAGTCTTACATAATTCGTTTGTGGCACATATTTGACCTTCTCGTATGCTTTGTATTTTTTCGTTTTTGCATTATATTTGCCCTGTAATTTATCAGTGTTGCCAATGACGCCATTGTTGTTGTTGCTGGTGTAATAATTGCCCGGATAATACCCTTTGCCTGGTACTACAGCATAATATTTGTTACCAACATTTGGTATGTATCTTACAGCCAAGCTGGGCACCACTCCATTGCCCTGCTGTTGCTGCAAATATGAATTCACTTCGTTGGGTGAAACAATGCTGCCATAGTTGTTGTTGTTGTAATTCGTTTGCGCAGCCGGCTGTCGGTCAAAGGTCAAATAATTATTAGTAGCAGGTCGTGGACGTGAGGGCGGTGGCAGAACATAACTGTGCGCGTTGTGTACGATAGGAGAGAAAAACGAAGAAATGTGAGAAAAATAAGTGAAATAGATTTCAAGTTTGTTGCTTAAGTCTTTTGTCTGTGCTTGCAGAGAAAACCGCGTGCTGCATAATGTCAAAACGCCAAATGACTACTCACACATATGGATTCGGATTTGGTATATCATTGCTTTGATCTTCCCATACGGGCGCTGGTTCACGAAATGGTGGTTGTGGCCGCACAGTTGTGCGCGGTGTCGGTGGAACTATGGGCCCTGTATTTGTATTCCAGTCAACGCGTATCGCGCCGCTGAATGCTGTAAGGCAGGTGACTAGCAAATAAAGTTCGTGTGAAAGTTGCTGCTGAAATTGGAAGAAGAAGAAAAATCTTTAATTCATTTTGTTTTATTTAATACGCAGCGTGCGAGTTCGTTTCTTAGATCTTTTGTTTCAAGTGTCATGATAAGGGCAATATATAATAGTTTTTTTTTGTTGAATTCATTGCTTCACCTTAAATTATTTATTTTTTTTTTATTTTTTTACAATAATACCTTTCCAATTCTTTAAGACTTAAGACAAAATTGCTGTGCCATTGAAATTTCACTTTATTTTATTGATTTTTTTTTTAACTTGAAATTCCAAATCATATTTTCTTCAACATATTACATAAGAAATTACTGTACTTTTATTTCTCATATAGCAAAAACTCAAGCTTTTGTTTTATTTTAGTACCTTTTTATCACATTTTATTACATTTTTCCTGCTCGTATGTTTGTAAAAATGCGTAACTAATTTTTGAATAAATTACTTTTTAGCACCGACATCAAATTTTTATTGCTTTTAAATTAGCTAATTACTTCACACCTTTTTTCAACATTATTTTACACTATGATTAATATTGTGGCTTACGAGATATGACAAGATCGTTAGCCAGCAGATGTTAATTTTTAACCAAATTACAATGTGTCAGCAATTGCGTACAGGCGAGCCGTTTAATATGAAGTCTCTCTCAATAATTCAAACGCAAACAATAAATTGCAAGTTATGCAAAAATGGGCTGCAAAAAATGTGTGTATTATAAGTGTAGGTGCTAGGGTGATGCAAAAAGAAATACTTTTTCAGAATATATCGACGCAAATGAATTTAAAAAAAATGCAGCCCGTCTAATATTTGTTGTTTTTTTCATATAAAATGTCAATTTATGGTTAAAGTTTTCTAAAAAATAACAAAATCATTTATCTCAAAAACTTGAGCATCTTATGGCCGCTCGGATCTAAAATCATGTTAACACACACAAACAATTTTTTAATTTTAAGAAGCAATTTTTGCTTTAACATGATATTTCTCGACGGTCTAACGACTTCTGACGTGCATTGGTTGCATGCCGAAAAATTATTTTGTTTTTCTTTACATCACTCTGTTGTGTACAGTAAAATGTTTATTTGGTAGTATACGATAGTTTGCTGCTTAAGTCTTTAGTTTTCAATCTGAATAATCGTTTGCCTTTCGTACGCATACGCAAGCGAGGATGTATTTATCTCATTGTTTAAATAACAACAAGTAATTTTATTCAATTTTCTACATGTTCTCTAATATACACTGCGCGCCACTTGAATAGGGCCACATATTTTTTATTGGATTTCTTCTGATTTTTCTTCTTGTAGATGTTTTGAACATATTTTTTTATTCTAATTTCGTAAATATGTATATAGTTTACAAATTCATAGAAAAAAAAGTGTACCTCGTAGAGTACCGTTAGCTGTTTTTTTTTACTTTGTTGTTATGAGGTACAAAAAAATGCGTTTTTATTTGCGCCACTTGAATAGGGCCACTTAAGAAAATATAGAAAAACAATGTTATCTGATGTTTTTTTTTTTTGGAAAATTTGTTTATATTTAAGAAATTCAAACTATCCGTAGTGTGTGGAGCCTCTTTTTTTAAAAATCCGTTCAAAAATACGGTTATGCATTGCATCGAAGAGTGACTCTAAATAATTCCAAGAAATTGTTGCCCATGGCTTGAACTAGTGATTTTTTGTCTTCAAACTGCCTTCCGTTTTCATAAACTTTTCTAACCAACCATCCTCAGACGTTTTCCATGATGTTCACATCGCGCAAATACGGCGGCCATGCCAAAACTTGAATATTTTGGTGTTGAATCCAGGCTTTAACGATTTTTGCTGTATGTATCGGAGCATTATCTTGCTAATAAGTCAATGGAATTTATTCAAATATTCTTTGAAATTGTGGGAATGCTCTTTCCAGAATGGATTTGTCGCAGTTTGCTTTCATTTTTGAGTTTAAAAACACCAAATCTATTGTTCCATAATATGAAATAGCCCCCATGCTATTACGCCACTTTCTTGCTGTGATGTCTACCCAAAAAGAAAATGTTTTAAAAAAATAAAGTGTGCAGCAGACCGATAAAATTGATAGTTCCATATTCCACACAGAGCTTGCACAAGTCATGAAAATCTAAAAGCATTACAATTTTAAAGCAGCATAATCTCTACGGAGGATTTATTGACCAAAGAAATATTTGGTGTTTTATTCTCGAAAACCCTGAGTCAAATTAATTTTTTGATTGAAGGTATAATATCAGAGTATATCAACATAAACAGAAAAAAAATCAAATTTTTGGGGAAAATAAACGGTTTTAAAGACAACATAACATTGTGAAGAAAACTTAAAAAAAAAATAACAATAGCCGCAGTTACAGAAATTATCTAAACGAATCATACGCCTAAGCAATATATCAAATACAGTAATATTAATTTAAACCGAAACTGACCGGAAGAAATAGTTTGTTTTAAGCGAAGTTCGTTTTATATGAAAACTTTAATAAAGCAATGAATATCGTTATTTTTTCAGTTTTGTTCTTTTTAGCCAATAAAACGTCTTAAACGGGGTTCGGTTTAGAGGGATATGACTCTACTATCACCAAGTTTCATTCCAGAACAAATCTTTTCAACTGCAAACCATAAATCAGGCGATTATGCAATAAAATCTATGCTAGAGTGAATTGGTGGAAAAATGTACGCATCACTAGTTCAACTTAGAATTTTAATGACCTCTCCAACATTTTTTCGAATTCTTCTACTTTATGAACATTTTTGGAATAATAAAAACTTTCGGTTTTTTGGAGATTATGCAAATTTTTTAAAAACTTTTTCCGACTTTTCGACTTGTTCAACGATATTTCACTATTTCAAATTTTTTGAGCCCTTCAACATACTTTAACTTTATCAACATTACTAAACTTTATCAACATTTTCGCACTTTTCGATGGACTCAAAATGTATGTACTCTTTTTGCATTATCAACATTTTTGGATTTTATCAACATATTTCGACATCTTCATCATTTTCCAACATTATCAACATTTTTGAACATAATCAACATCTTCGCCACTTTTTGACTCATTTCGGACTTTTTCAAGATTTTTCTTACTTTGTCGATATTTTTCGACTTTTGCAACATTTTCTAACTCTTGCAAGAATTTTCGAACTTTTCAAAGCTCTTCAATTTTTCGATTTTATCAACATTTTTCGACTTAATCAACGTTACTCAATATATTCAATTTTCTCAATATTTTTTGACTTTTTCAATATAACATTGCTTTTTTCCCATTCATCGAACTTTTAAACATTCATCAACTTTTTTAGCATACTTTGGCTTATCAACATTTTACGATTTTCTCCAAAATTCGTTGGCATTTTCAACATTTGTCTAACATACAGTTCACATTTTATACTACAAGTGCTAGCACCCACCACTTAGCTAATAGCTCCTAGTGGATTTTTGTTGGGTACAACATATAAATACATGTACCACTTTAACCTAATTAATAGCAGTCAATGCTTTCACGACAGACAAGCAGTTCAATTTGCATTCCAATTGAAAATTCAACAAAACAAATCAAAAGCTATTACAATTTATATAAAATAAATACTTTGTAAAAATTTTACATTGTCAGCAACTGCTTTGGACAATGCAAACATCATCATAAATATTTATAGATGCAAAAAAAGTAAAACTAAAATGCCGCACATTAATGCACAAACCACATTTTACAGCTGTTGCTCATGCCACATTAATTTACTGGGTTAGTAGTTGCAAATTAACTGCAGCTGCTGTTGCTGCTTTGCTAATGAAATGATGATTTAATTGGCAACTACAAAAAATTGTCGTTGTGACTACAGAATTTTAAATTAAACACATTATTCAGCTAGAAGATATCATATATTATTTTAAATTTTGATCGAAAAAAATCAATTGTTTTTCACTTGCTTGAAACAATGAGAACATTATGTCGTAATAAGACTACATGTTATTTTTCCATGTTGACTTTGAAAATTTAATGATTGAAAAATTGTTATGAAAAAATTTTAGTGTCAAGTTCAACACTTTATTGTTTGTTAAGTGACCGCATAATACAAAATTATGACTTTATATGGCACAATTAATTGGAAATCTCGTTGATGAATTGAAATAATTGCAATATTAATTAGCCGAGTTAAGATCAATTGATTAGGATTATATGAAATCATTTATGATAATCATGCAATAATAATGATTTATGTTTAATATGAAGCTTAAGCTTGCGTAGCTTAGAATATTGAAACGAAAGACTTAAGCAACGAACTTTTTGAAAATTTTCTTGCAATATATTGATAATATTGAAATTAGGCGTTTCTTTTTTAAATTTCTGGATGATTTTGCTGTTATCAACATAATAGAAATTAACTTATCACACGCACTTTATTTATTTATGGTAACTCGTCAAATACTTATAGCCCAGCATATAAAAATAACGAAATCACAGACCTCAAGGCTCAACGCCTTTTGTTTTGGCAAAGAATGCCCCATTTATTGTACGTATGTACAACTAAGCATATCGACTTATAAGTTTTATAATTTTTGGCACCTGCTTGAATTAATTTATGAAAAAAATTAACATACAATTGCAGCAGGCACGTACTCAACCGTGCAATAAAATTTCATTATTTTGCCATTAAATTTAACAATTTAACGTTAAAAAACGATAAAAGCGTAAACTTTAAAATAAAAGTGTTAAGATAAGCTTTACACATGCTCGTAAGTTCAAGGTTTTTGTGTAAATTATAAGCTGAAAGCAATTAAAATCAACCTTGTTGCAACATGTCACAAGAACAATCAAACAAAAAACCAAAGAAGCGCATGAAAAAAAGGAAAAACGTGCGCCAGCTATTGTAGTAATTTCCCAAGCAAATTGTCTTGTACGTCTTGTAAGAGTGAACCTTATTTAGAAAATATTCCAATTTAAAATAAACTTTTTGTTTCAAGATAGCTGGAAGATACTAGAAGGAAATATATTTTTTTTTTTTCAAAAATAATTATTTTAAATATAATTTTTTATAAAAAATATAAAGCATATAATCCTATGAACGATAACAATGAACAGTGTCGTATAAATTAAGAGAATGTTTACTCATTACATCTGTATTTTTAGCTCTCAACAATTCGCTTTACTTGGAGCCTCTTGATATTTGCGTTAAAAACTGATTATTTCAGGTTTTTAAAATTTGTTTCTTAGAGTTTCCTTTTAACACCCCACAAAAAGCGCCACCTTCGCTTATAACTCAAAAAAGGGGCGTGGTAGGTAGATCTGTCTGTCTATCCATTTGTCTGTAACACAACAATAAATTGCATCAAATTGGTGTGTGTATTATTAACACGAGCCACAAAGATTAATCAGAAATCAATCAAATAAGGAACACCCCAGCACACTGCCACTGATTGTTTCAAAAATACGACAGCAAATGCATCATAAATTATTGTTGGCATTAACTACGCAAAATGAGTTAACAAATTACAAGCAAAACGTTGAAACTTTTTCTTTACACTTTGTGACTTTGAGCTGTGATTTACTTTTTGCTGTTTATTGGCTTAAACGAAGGCTTCTGTTGATGAGCCACCTACCATATGGGGGAGTTACAGACATAAATAAAAAACAGCAACTGAAAAAAAGGAAGCCAGAATTAACGTTGTGGCCTCCGTCACAGCTTTTACATTTTCAGTTATTTGTGTTATTTGTACAACGTGTTGCTTCTTCTACTTATGGCAACTACTCTTGGTGTTAAATCGTTAAAGTGACCTTGACAATATAACAACAACAGCAACATCAGTAAGAAAAAAAAATATATTGTTTTGAAAAAAACTACCTTATGACTTTATTTGTTACCTAGGGAGGGCTTGTATCATCTTCATTTGCTTCCACCATTCCACCACACGATTGTTTATGATGACTTCTTTTTTCGGCATTGTGTATTTTAAATTAGTAGGCTCAAGAAAAACAAAATCCTCTAGGCCACGTTAGCAGCAATTTTAATTGTTTTTGTTTTTCTTCTTTACATTAATCATTGTTAATTTTAAAGTAATTAAACAAAATTAAACTCTTGTTAAACACATCGTCTATAGAGGTGCACAAAAAGACCCTTGGCCTCACTATTTGTAGCATAAGGTTTTCTCATAAGCTAAGACCACAGGCGGTTATTTGTAGGTAGCTGAAATCTGAACAGCATTTTAAAAAGGTTTCATTTGCCAAAAACAAATAGACTATCACTCAAGCCCTTTATTAAAAAAAAAGTCGGTTTTTTGTTGTTTTTGTTGTCTGTGAATCAGTTTAATTCGGCTGCTATACATAATTCATATTGTTTGTTTGTACATTTTAATTAAATACTGAAGTTTAGATTTACTAAAATCTGTTAAATAATTATTTCCGAACTCACTGAAATATATACAAAATTTTGTTAATTTTGGTGATTTTGCTTCAAATGTATGAACACTTTTATGTCACCAAGTTAGTTAAGTATGAAAGTCTTACATTTTTATTTAAATGTTATTTTTTTCTAATATTTTTGGGTTGGGTGTGGTAGTGATAAGCTGTTGTACTATATGCAGGGCCGGATTTAAATATTTGGTACCCCAGGTTTTTAAAGAAAATGCTGAACTTGTTTTTCATATTATATTAATTTTTTAATATAAAATAGTTACTATTTTTAATGTATACTTTATTGGCCGAAAAACTGTTTCCTTGACTTTTTTATAGCAAAATCCTTGATAATCGTCAAAATCGATTTCACGTAGTAGATCACTTTCAATGCAAAGTATTGATAATGCATCCAATCTATCCTGCTTCATCACATTACGGCAAGGATTTTTTATCTCTTTAGTTGTGAAAATGATCGAAAATAAAAGAGAAAGAGGCATAATTTTCCAGTGCAGTAACCATTATCGGCAGAGTGCAAATTTCAAATATTTTCTTAAGCTCAAACGAGAGTGGCTTCAAGCAGTGTTGCCACAATTATTTTGAAAAAAAAGCTTGACCAAGCTAAAACTTATAATAAAACATATAATTTTATATCAGAATTTCAATATCTGGTGCCCCCTCCGCGCTGACGCCTTAGGCGTGTGCCTAGTTTGCCTTACTAGAAGTCCAGCACTGACTATATGTCATACAAATACTGGGCGTTATACTTATGTCATTTACACAACTTAAATTGGGATTTAGCTTCATAAAATTATCAAATTAGACAAGTAAAGGCATATCTGTAGTTCTAAGGTTTTATCCCTCAAATTTACATCGGTCAATCAATATCAGTAAAGAAAGCGTTCATTAGAGCTACTTAGTTGCTTGGAACATAGTAACTACTTAAAATCAAAAGTTGTTCAAATATTAATCAATATATTCAATCAATCAACAAAAAACCACATACGATATCACTAATATTATAAATGTGAAAATATGGATGTTTCTTCCTCAATCACTTCTGAAGGCCTAAACTGATTTAAATGAAACTTGGTGAACAGATGGTATGTATGTATATGTCCTGAATATGAATAAAAGCTTAATTTTATCACAAAAAAATCATAGTATCGTAAGATTCAAATTGCTTTAAATGACTGTACAAAAAAGTTATTGTAAAAGGAAAATAGGAAGTATTTCTCTAAAGTAAACTTTCCCAATTTTCACTTATGACGATGGAAATAAAATAGCTATATTCAATGCGATAATTTTTCTACAACTTTTATAAGTTTTTGCTACTAACTGATGAAAATTTTTCTTGCGGCCTTTAACCTCTCATTGAGTATAGGGTCTCCACAAACGTGCACGATCAGTAGCGAATGCATTCAGTTCTCTATGTATAACATTTCAATGATTCACGAATTTCCTGTTCTAACAATCCTTTCCACGATGATCATGGACATGCTACCCTGATATATGTTTAATCAATTTCCAGTTTCGTCATTTTTGAATAGAATGTGAACTTGATAGGATCTTGTGAGCGATTCGACATTGTAAATTTAGCAGCAGAGTGCTATTGGTTAAACCATGTTTTACTTTTTATTTTAGTTATGTTAATTTTCCGACCTACTCCTTTCGAAGAAGATCTGATGGCAGTAAGTTTTTCTTGCATGTTGGACTGCTTAGTGGCGAGGAGACATATGCCATCGGCATTGATGATGTCTTTTCGATGCACGCTAAATGATACGATTTTTAGAGTTTAGAGCTCAGCTGAGAACATCGTCAAGATCTATTAGAAATAATATTCTTGAAAGCGCAGACAACCTTGACGCATACCTTACATGGACTTAAAGAGATCAGAAAGTTTTCCGCTATGTGGTACTCTACATTTGAAACTTTCCTGAAACCTACTCTGATAGGATTAATGGTCTTGGATGCTGCAACTCGTCTGTTCAATCCCTTCGAAATGCTTTATGATCGATTCTATCAAAAGTAGTACTTTAGTCAATAATAGCCAAGTGTAACAAAGCCTGCCACTCATTTATCTACATATGAGGCACCCAGTTGCAAAACTGGGCAAGTCCAAAAAATCAAATTTTGAGATATTCTCATATATCAAAATCTAGACCTATCTTTCTACAATGTTTTAAGACTAAAAAAAAAATTTTTTGACAGAAGTATTACATTTACATTACAGTTTCGAAACCGACCAAGCCCATGAACTTGCTTTCAAAACAGGTCCAACGTCTTATAATCAGCGCCTTGTTTTTCCAAAAGTATGAAAAAGGAACTTGGACGGTTTTGCAACTGGGCGCCTCATATATAAATAGTGCTTTAGTATAGAAAAAGAAGAACGGGCTAAAAGCCAACTTCAAAAGCCATATCGTAAACGTTTCCGGAAATAAACTTCGTTTTTTATGAGTTCGAAAGAATCGCTCGGATCGAAAAAAAGAAACTTCGATTTGGGCCCACATTTTGTGCCAAGTGGGCAGAAACAGCAATTTAAAGATAAAGTGCTATGTCTATGCAGCTTTAATAGCTTTTCTATTACATTACTTTGAGTACAAAATGTAATGCTAAGCAAAATTTTGTAAAATACCCCTGACTTAAAGACCATAAAATTATCCAATTATCATCAAATTATGTATTTATACCGCATTTAGTCAGCATTATTTAATCTACCTGGAAAATTAATGTTTATTAGCACTTAAGGTGTTGCCAGCATTAAAATTTCTGGTGTTTTTTTTTTTTTTTTAAATTACTCCAAGTTGTTAAAAAAAGTTTATAAACAAAGAAACAATAACAACAAAAACAGTAACAGTTTAAATGCTATCAAATAACAATCAGCCAAGATTCAACCAACAATGAGAGTAATCATCATAAAAATAACTACAAAAATGGAATAAAATCGAACTAAAAATTAAATGTTAAATTAATGTTTGCATTGAGCAAGAAAATAAAAATTTTTAAAGATAAAAAAGAAAAATAAAAGCAACAACGGCATTCATTCATACGACGCACAGTGATTTATTTTCATTAAAACAGCGGAAAAAATTGTAGGGAGTAAAATAGGTTTTTTGATAATTTTGAAAAGTCCACTCTACTCTAAGCACCTCCAGGTTTTTTCTCAATTTCAAGAAGGAAAACAAAAGAATTTTTCTACCTTTGAATCTTGCGAGAGCCGTCTGAAAATAATTTGACTTACTTTGTTTATATATGTTATACTTATATGAAAATTGATTTACAAACCACTGTGCACCACACCCTACAGCTGAGTGAGTGAAGCTATAAAAAAAAACTTGGTTTTATTGATGGTACCCACATTTTTTCTCAACGCTAACCAATTACAGCTTCAAACAGCAGCGATATTTGGGCAAAATGCTTGACCCACAATATTTTTTTTTCACTATGGCTATAAAGTGTGACTGAAACTCATGCAATTGCAGTTCTTTACGAAATCATTTCTTTATTGAACAAAGATTTAATGATTTTATTTATTACGAAAAATAAATAATTTTTGTTTAAAAACAACAAAAAAAACGCTGCCCGCCGCAACAAAGGTGCCAAACAACACAATGGAACTCACGCTGCGGGGTCAGTTAAATAAGCGAGGCAGAGATTCAGTTGCAAAGATGGCAGATAAATCCAATTTGAAGTTGATTGCAGAAGCAATAAAATCACACACAAAATACTACAAAAAGAAGTTAAAAGGTCATGCCAAATAATAATGTCAGTCAGTTACAAATCAAATCGGTAGCCGTTAAAAATTATGACCATTCGAAAATATTTGTGCATTTGAGGGCTTTTTTATGGAATTACATAGATTAAGTTTTCAATAAAAATTCTTAAACGTTAATTAGCAGCTGTTTCTTCTAGCCATCGCTTTAGGCTCTCTTCGGACAAGGTGTTTTTTATATTTATTTACAATATTTTTATTTAATTATAGTACTTTAACGTCAAGCGCTTGTCTTAAGCTACATGTTGTGGCACAAATGCTTGCCATCACTATAATTGATGCAAAATTATATATAATTGCATATAAATATGCATGTTAAACATAAATCAATAAATGAACTGAGCTTGAAACTAAAAAGTTACCGGACGTGCAAATCAATTTCAAGTTAAAATTAACCCGGATAGATATGGTGAATATGTACGTAAGATTGTCTTTTAACATTCAAAATGTGCATCCTCTCTGTGGCAATATATGAAGACATCATAGGGAGTATATAATTATTATTTGTAATTTTATGTCTTGTTCGTGTGACTTGCAATGTTTATGTGCTTGATTTCGATGATGCTTATCAGAGTTTCATAAAATATATTTAAATACAAAAAAAATATTGAAAAACTATGAAATTTCGAGAAAAAAAAAACTCATAATAATATAGATAAATTAAGTATTTTAAAAGATAAAGGCTATTTCAGATTGAGAGTGCACATATCTTAGTATAAACGTACAAAACATTCCTAAAATTATGCTCAATGTGTGCTACATTGAAATGACTTGAGATTTCTTAGTTTTTTCAAGCAAACTGCTATTGACGAGGAAAAACCTTACGAAAGAAAATATTTTCCTCAAAAATATGCCCAATATGAGTTTGTCTAAGCGATTTTAATTATAAATAACATGTTACCCTAAAATAAAAAAAAAATAATGTATGCAGTTCACACCTTCAGAAAACTAAATTGCGATAGAACGAGACGAAAATGTTTTTTTTTTAAATGATAAAGACCAAATGCATTTTAAACCGGACTATTTCATATTACGGAATTGGCTACCGATTAAATAAAAAATTTCAACCACAAATTACGACGTTGTTGTTTCATATGCTTGAAAGCTTTAGGCTCAATTTTTTTCAACTCAAATTTTTAAAAGGTGAAATTTTTTTTCAAATTCTGAATTATTTTGGTCAAATAAGGGCAAATTTTGAATTCAGTAAATCCACTTAGAAAGCCTAAAACCCATAGACAAAATTTCGGGAAAGGTCTTAAGAACTTTGTTTAACTTTACATAAAGCATATTTGAGCAAACAATGCTGAAGACTTTTTGAATAACTTTCGTCACTTTCACTAAAGAATGTTGCTTATGAGACAGGAGAAAAACTTTTTTTTTTGTTTTATCAAAATTCATTAAAATCAGTGGTTTCATTAACTTCATGCGAAAGTTCAAAACATAGTTAGTTAAAACTTATTCCATTCACTCGAACAACGCATAATTTCAGCATATTAAAATAACAAACTTTTAATTTATAAAAATATTGAGATGAACTATTTCTATATCTTAAAGCAATATAACAAAAAGTAAATTTGCTTTTAAGTTTACTGGACTAGCAACATATCACGAAATATTGTTGCTGCAAGCACACGCGGTGTGATATTGGAATGATGTTTCATTTTATTAGCATAGACAATTTTGGTAAGTGTTGCATAAGTTAAAAAATATTAAAAAAGTAGAAAAATATTTAAAGAAATGAAAAACGTTGAAAAAGTTGAAAAACTTTAATATACAAAAAGTCTTGAGGAAGTTGAAAAATGTTGCGAAAAACGAACTTCGAAACATGCTGAAGTAAACAAAAAATGTTTTAGAAATCGAAAAACGTTAATATACAAAAAATGTTGAAGGAGATGAAAAATGTTGCGAAAATCGAAGCATTCGAAACATGTTGAAGTAACCAAAAAATGTTTAAGAAGTTGAAAAACATTAATATACAAAAAGTGTTGAAAAATGTTGCGAAAGTCAAAGCATTCGGAACATGAGTCAAGTAGTCAAAAAATGTTTAAGTAGTCGGAAAACGTTATTATACAAAAAATGTTGAAGAAGTTGAAAAATTTTGCGACAATCGAAACATATTGAAGTAACCAAAAAATGTTTAGGAAGCCAATTAATGTTGAGTACGTCACTAAAATGTGCTAAAATCTAACACTAGCATTATATGAGCTGAGCATCCGCTTATCACACTAAGTACTTAGTTTGAGTTTTCTTATTTGCTATATCTTATTCTTTGTCACAATACCTCGTGGCATTTTATGCAAAATTGCAAGGAAACTGAAAATTGATTGAATTTAATGCGTTTAAATCAAATAAGCAAACATTCCATTCCATTTATAGGATATAAGCTAACAAGTTTTGCTGAAAAATCAATTAAGCTACTTATCAGGAAATAATGACTGAAGAATAAAATATTTGATGTTGCTAAAAGTTCAGCTTTATGATTTAATAGAAACGATAAGGAAATGTTTAAATATCACTCGGATATTTTTTTTTTTTTTGATAAATTGCGACTTAACACTCTGCGATTGATTCTATTGTTGTGAGAATATCTTTAGGTTTTCTTAAATAGAACAATTTGTGGTTTTATAATGACTTGCGAAAGTTCTATTATTGTCAGTTTATAAGTCGTAATATGTAACTAACATGTTTGTAAAAATATTAAATTTGTAATTACGTTGTTGAGAAAATTTAAGGCAAACAATGGTCTAAAAATAAACCTGTAGCCGTAGCATATGCTGATTTTTAATGTTTTTTTTTTTTTGCTTGTGATTGTTGTTGTTATTGGAGTTTTGCGCTTGACCATGAACTTGAGAATTAACTTCAATTGTTATAATAAATTTTGTTTGCATGTTACTTCTGAAGTTGATTACAGCTTTGTGTATATGAGTTACGAAAAAAAAACTGTGTAATTGATTTTATGGGTGTCTATTATCCAGATTTTTTTTTTAATTGATTGATTTAAAGTTGTTTTTTGACATAAAAGGCTTTTAAGTTTTGTGGCTTGGGTTTCTTTGTAATTGAATTTTGAAATCAAGTTTATTGAACTTTTTTTCGAAAAAACTTGCTGCCAGTTTCATAATTTTTTTTTTTTTTTTCAAACAAATGGAGAAAAAATCTCGTATTACCTAAATTATCATACTTAAGAATAAAACTGCATAGTTCTTGTGAAGCGAATAAATCTTCATCTGAAAATACAAGTGGTTTTTTCTCTATACGATAAGTTGGAAAATTTAGCACCAAAAATTTGAAAACATTTTCAAAATGGGGAAAATTCAACATAATGCTTTTCTGTAAAATTTATTTCAAAAATGAATAAAAACTATCGGATGTTTTTTCAGTGCATTTTGATCATTAAGAGATAACTTCTTATACTGTAATGAACATTTTAGTACTCTGAAAATAAGAACATTACATCTCATATCTAAAGAGCACTAACCTTTGAATCAAATTTATTGACATTCTGGAACGGATCATCCAAAACAAATAGACGTCACACATCTGCTAAGTTTTATTTGGTAAAATTACTACCACTGGTGAGATTCGTAACGTGGAAAACTTTTAGTCAAACAATTTAAATTAATTCTTTCAAGATATTGGATTTTATGTCGGCTTCGATTTCATACTGGCATTTATTAATATTTATCAATCGTTTTTCGATTTCGCACAAAATTTTGATTCAACTTGAAATATTGAAACAGAATGGAATTGGGGGTGATGCAAGCAAAGTTAAAAGAAAAACTTTCCCAATGTATCTTAAGAGCACCCTAATTTGTAGTCTTAAAGATGATAAAATATTGCATACATCAAATTTATATTTCATTTTTAATGAAATGCCAAACTAAGCAGCTGTAATCAAAATAAGAATATGCTGGCATATGTATGTTTCGAAACTTCAAAAAATAACTAGGTACTTTGTCCTTCATACACTGAAGCTACTTACTTAACAAGAGCATATTATAGTTACACTGCAAAGCAAGGTTCTATGTGAAATTACCTCATAAGGCTAGAAAGCAATAAAAAAAAATATTTAACGCTGCTATTACACGGACTGATATTTAAGTTTTTTTCTTCTATCTTTTATTACCGTAACATTCATTAAAAGGTTTAATGAAGTCTATGCTAATTTTTATGTAAATTTTATCAAGTAGTTTTCATTGTTAGCAATTTCAATGAATGAGCGCCATTGAAATAAATAACATGTTGCATATGAACGTTGAGAAAAAATTTACTTTTTATTGCAGCGGCTATTTGAAAATGTGCATTAATATATATATTCTAGTATATACGTAAGTATTAAAATAATATGTTATTATTTATAATGCAGTTTTTATTTAAATTACTTTGAAAAATTCATAAATTTCAATAGTTACGATTAATTAGATATCAATCAATGGTGTAAAAATGCATAAGTAGAATCCTCAACTGCAGCAGTAATTAAGTATTTACAATTAGGATGATGTGTGTGTTAAGAAGAACAATAATTTTTTCAAATGATTTCTTTAAAAAATAAATTAGCATACTCAAGTTTGTTACTTAAGTCTTTTGTTTTTATTGTCATAATTAAAAATTTCAACAAAACTGTCAACAAATAAATATAACATTTAATTATTGAAAATAATTAAAATTGTGCAATTTCACTTAACATTTAACTTTATTAGATAGCTAATTCAATAACTCAAGTAATACAAAGCGCTATACGCTGACAATGGACATAATTTCATTAAATGCTGACATTACAAAAAATTATTACTTGCGCTTGTGTCGAATTTGTTCTCAAACACAATATGTTCAATTAAAAGTTTACGTTTCATTTATTAACTTTTGATGATATTTTGAAATGTTTACGATTCTTGTGCGCTTTAATGTTTTTATTATTGTGCAGCATTTATAAAGATATAAAAATAAATGTTAAAATAAGTACAACGACGAGTACAATAAAACTAAATTTAAACTTAATTAAGTTGCAAACTTTTGTTTCGAGCATGTCAAATTGTCATTGTTGGAACAAGTTTGTTGTCTAAGTCTTTTGTTTGCGTAAGAAGTCAATTCTTTGTGTATAGAACTTTACGCAATAACTTAAATTGTGTCTTTTTTTTAGGCTTCCATACAAAATTGTATATGTAGTTTTTAATTTGGCATTGAGCTTGTACCTTGCTACAATAGCCTTTGTTTCTCTACCCTTTTTCTAATTTGTTTCCTATTCTTTGCCAGAAAATATTACAATCAATATTGCCACAAGTTCTATTTGTTTATTTATTAATATTTTAATTACAATTTAAAAATTATAACTGAGAAGCATTCACTGTCAGCGTTTTCAGCTTTTACTAAATTTTTATTCAAATTATGTATTTTGAAGTTTTTTGAAAGTTCTTGATAGTTTTTATTTTGCCATCTTTAAAAACAGATTGGATTGGAATTGGATTGGAATACTATTTTAGTCTTGGAAAAGTAAAGTCTTGTACTTTTAAAGGAGAAACAACCTGTAAGGAGGTATGAAACAATTAATGGGGAAATATGGCAAAATAAAATGTGGGTTGCGGTTTTTTTCTTAAGAGATTTTTATGTGTCAGTCTAGGCCTTGGTAAGCATTTATTCATTACAATTGTGGTTCAGCTAGGAAATTATTGGTTAATTTATTGATTGCAAAAGCTTACTCTCGAGAATGGAATAAAAAATCCAGAAAGAATTTAATGATAAGGTGCAGAAGCTTGACTTCTTGCAGCTTGAAAAACAGATAGGCTATCCTTGAATATATCGAATTTCCAAACTGTTGACTTGGTAAATAAAAGGACGGTTAGAATTACATGTAGTTCACTATCAAAAGCACTTCCAATTAGCACAGAGTAGTCCGTGTGTTTGTACGGAACCACTAGCATTTATTTTTTTTTTTTGTTTTTTCGGGTGGAGGATGTTTAAAAACGCTTCTGCGCTAACCTAAAACTACCGTCATAGTTTTAGAGTGTGTAAAAGTCACTAAAAAGAACACCCTCTTTTCAGGCCTTTATCTACCTTGGGACTGCGTTAGCATTGCTTCGGGGTAGGGCCCATTACTTGCTCTCAAATCATATACCTGCGTCCAGGTCCCTCTTCTTTTTTCTGAGAACGTCCTCAGAAAATTCTGCAACTGCATTCCAGTTCCCTTCGCTCTGCAGCATCCTTTCTATCACATTGTCAGCGGAGCACTCGCCGACTAATTCCTGTAAGGATGTGCGTTCGTTATTCCATCGAGTGCAGTTGAAGAAGGTGTGCTCTGCGTCATCTTCATCAGCGTCTCCATATATACAGAAAGAGTGCTCTGTTTTGCCGATACAGTGTAGATATTTCTGGAAGTATCCATGGCCCGATAAAAACTGAGTGAGGTAATAATTTACTTCGCCAAAGTTTCTCTCGAACCATCTTCTTATGCAAGGGATCAGTCTTACTGTCCACCTGCCGCGAACTTCCAAAATATGTCTGTCCTGCCATTTAGAGAGGGTTACTTGCATTGCGTCTTCAGAACTTATGGCCAGGTTTCCTTCCTTAACCACTGACATTAAGCACTGCAAATATAGCACCATCATCAGATTTGAATTGTCGGAGAAAAACAGTCTCCAGTTTGGCTCAATCAAGGGGTTTACGGACTCGGAGTGTAACATTTTATATAATGCTGATGAAGAAATTAACTGAAAGCGACCATGGTGGGTAAGTAACTGAAACTGGACGTATTGGAGTCAAATCTTGTAATGTCTTTTTTGTGACGTCTAATAACTATATGGCTTAGCCCAGATCGTGTTTTGGGGTTTTCTTTTTCGATTTTTTAAATCATGAATTTCATTACGAAGGACTGTGAAAATCTCGCCGAAAATTTGCCGACCTCTAAATGATTTAGGATTGTAGTAAGTTCACCTTCAGCTAACAAATTCACTATCGGCGTTGTACGAAATGCTCTAGGACTACGTGTTATAGCTTTGTGATATGGGGCTTTCATTTTATTTAAATAGTCTTAACCGTAGTTGACTTTGAACAAAATGGTTAATTTGGTTGCAGTAAGAAGGGTGTTGGTAAGTATGTGAATTTTCTAGGACGAAATGTAGTAGATCATGTTTGACCTGGCAGCTAAACTTGTCCTTAAACTAAGACAATGAATCGTAATATTTTTAATTTTATTTACATTTGCAATTACATGTGAATTTTATTTAATAACAATAGAATTACTGTAAATTTTTTGGCAAACGTTTTGCTAACATTTTTCTTCAGAAGTTTTTGCTTCTGAATGATGAGACCAGCTATTAATCTATCTTATGGCTTCTTTACAACTATAAGAGATCTTATTGGATTCCCTTTTATAGCATAGGATATATACATAAATAGGTTGGAGTACTTGACCCTTGTTTTTAATGTCCCAGCAAGACAAAAGACTTCAAATGTTATCAAAAATAGGGTAACAGACAAGAAATATTCCTGTGGAATTCCGTTAGTGATAAGTCTGTAGCACACAAATTAGTATATATCGAATATTAATCGAAAGAGCAACGCTGCTTTGTCATTGTTCAAACTCAGAATAAAAATGAGAAAAGTCTCATTGAAATGGAGCACTACGACCATCATTAGCTTTTCAGTGAAATCACTATTCAAATCAATACTTTTAACGACATCTTTTGCCAATTTCCTGGCATATGTGTAACATAATTTTTGAAAATCGATATATTAAATAATTGAACTTTACACTTATTTTAATTTTTTTTTTATAATTTTTTTTTTGTTATATATATTTATACAAGAGAATTCAATAAATTCATTACAATTAATGTGACATTAAAAAATGCTGATGAAATATTTCGAGCGATTTTCATCATTTTATATCATAATTTAAGAAATAAATTACCATTGAAATTAAAATAAAATCAATTTGACTACATTAAGGCATTAACAAATGATATTAATTTATTAACATAAAATTTAAGGCGTAGTGAATCCTTTAAGAAATTTCAAATATTGCGGCATTAAAGTAACTTTTTTCTTTTAAATTACCAGTACATAATTTCGGCGTAAGACTGTCTGGCAAATTGTAATTTAAAAAGCAAAAAAAAACTTAAAATTCATTTAAGTTTAATGGCTACAACGTGTCTGCCACACAAGTGCAAAACGATTGCAAAATAAAAGTCAACGGCAACACAAACAACAAAAACCACCAGCCAATTGCGCACCAAGTCAACAGCAGGCAATGACCCACAAATGCAACGCAAGCACTTGGAGTGCGCAGACAATTATTGTAACTTTTGTGTGTGTGTGTATGTGTGTATTTCTATAACTTTTGACATCACAACGACATGGGTGATGTGTTGTATTTATTGTGTACTTCCGTTTGTAGTACAAATTTATGATATAAAAAAATTTATTTTTAAGAAAATTTTAAGTAAACTGCAAATTAAAAATTAAAAGATTTTTTGTTATTTTTTATAGATTTTGAGCGAAATATCCTATTTATTCTAAACGCTTTCCATTTTTATTAAGGCGTTGTTATTTTTTTTTTTTTTTTTTTTTTATTTTCTGTGGGCTACTTAACCTACAACCATAAATTATGTTCAGCGATAATTATTTTTTTAATTAAAGTACAAAGTTCCATAGCAAAAAAAAATATATTTTACTTATCTGATCCCTGATCTAGGTATCTTGATGCTTGATAAAATAAACAGTAAATAAATACAAATGTTTTTTTTTTTTTTGCTACAACTTAATTCGTTTGATCTTGTTCTTATCTTGAACAAGTTATTAATTTTTCTTTAAGGTTAATAAAACTGTAAATTGAAAAAATTATAAATTCCACCCACTAAATTGCAAACGAGCAAAGAATTAGTTAACGAGTTGGGATACAAAAAAGTCAATAAAACGATAAAAAAAAATCAATAAAACAATTTTTTTTATTTTTTTTTTTTACTATTGAAATCTTGTTAATCTGAAAACATTATAACTATGACATAAAGGGTGATTCCATTGAAGATTACAATTTAAGTCTGTTAGTAACTTTTCCTGTCAAAAAATAAACAGCTGATATTTGACATGTGGCATTATTAAGTATTAACATCTCCAAGTATACTGTGTGCGGTGAAACTGAAGTTACATCAAGTGATATCAACTTAGAGTAGTTTGGCGTCGCTGTGACTTCTGAAGACAGATTTTGGCTTACACGCCTGAAAAAGTTTCCATATGTAAATTTTTTCACAAAATTTAACTAAAATGCTCCATAGGTGGTTAGTGTTGCTGGAGAGGTTATGTTAGTGAAAACAATATTGGCATTTTTTGTGAGGAACAAAGTTGCCTCAGATATCGAACCTCTGAGACTTGCAATAAAATGAGTCGTATAATTAAATTAATTTACTATTATCTCAAAACGCTGACATGTAGGCTAAAGTTTTATGCCAGATATCCTAAATTAACATCAGTCGATGTTCCTTCAGAATTTATATCTTAATTTTGCACACATTGTTATAAGTGACACTCAACACTAGAAAGCACCTATCTCGGAATAGTAGGAAATTTCGCTCAGTTCGTGCATAGCGAAATGGTAATCATATCACTATGGTAACCAATACAATCTGAATAGTTAACAAACTCAATTGAACAGGCTCAGCCAAGATCAGCATGGCCGATCACTCGGCAATATGGCCACAAAGCATGACAGCATTCCAGCGTTAAATAATGGTTTTAGTCTCGTTATTCATGTGCTTTCGTATGATCTATATCAAAAACAAATAGAAAAATTCCTCGAAATTGCAGGACAATCTGCAAGAGTGTGCCTGGCAAAATTATGATCGATTTCATTTTCCATATTTGAATCGCTTATAGTTACTCAATGCAAAAATCCAATGGTGCAGGTTATTTTGTTTCAAATTCAGCACAAATGCTTTCGAAATTGGTTTGAAAAGTACACTTCCTTACAAAACGCGATCTGATGAGAGGCTATTTTGGTCCAAAATGACAAATGACAAATTATTTTATCAAACATTTTGTAAGCTCTAATTGAATCACCCTTTAAATGTGAAGTGTACAAACTGCAGCAAAAATTGCACTACAAACTGCTTAAGCACGTAAATGTCTGTCTCCTTTTTACCCAACTTTAATGTTTTCTCAATACAACAACAACAACAACATTAATAACAACAATAAAGCATTTCAATGTTGTATTGCAAAATGTGCACGTACTAAATAATTAACATAGCAATTGAAATTACAATGAAAACTATTACCACGCCCACTGCCAATGCGCGACCATAACTAAAAGCAATAGCAATAATTCAATAAAGACTCGTACAACTTTGGCAGCAATCGCAAATAAATTTAGCCAAAGGTCAGTATTTTTACTGAAGAAGCCATTGCATTTAAGTCCACAGATCAATCGTGAAATATTACAAATTTTGAATGAGATCCAGAAAAAATTATATTTTTAAGTTTTTTTAAGCGATTAATTTTCAGATTTTTTTCACAAGAATAATTACTGTCGTACCGTAAACGAACTTCACTTGTATTCAGTTTTCTTTGGACCCATAAAAGATATGTCAGCAAGATTGGTTGTTAACAGTCTTATTCGATATTTTCTTTCTTCGACTTAATTTTTGCAAAGTTACATATTAATTTTTTATCCATTTACCGAGTAAAGTGACTTTTTTTAAGAGATAATTTTATGTGTTTTTTTTAAAAGTAATTCAAAATGTTAACTTCAGCTTTTGACGGCTTGTGATAAAGTGGCTCATTCTAAGGCTTTTCAAAAACATCAATAATACGGGGTGCAAATAGTGGGTTTTATATTCTCCCTTACAATAAAAACCCTTATATTGCTATTCTTCGAACTTATACCAAGTTGTGATATTTGGTATTAAATACAAAAATATAAGCGAGAATATCCGAGAAAAATCGGCGATAGCCAGACAAGAACGATACAGATCAAAAATTTCTCGCACGAGAACGAGTACCAGACGATAAGCTTGGCGCCACTACGCATCGGTGAAGCACTAGTTCGAATTGAACTTTGCCCTCAAAACTGATGAAATTTCTAGAGATCAGAGGTCACTTTACACTTTACTTCACTAATAAAGCTAAGGGTTTTCAAAATTTCACATAAAATATGTCAATTAAATCAAAAAAAAAAATGCGATTCTTTCTATCTGTCCCCAAGACAAGTCTATGAAAAAAATTTAGTGAAAATCACGCACATTAGGAGAGGGCATGAGTTTTCTCTTAAAGTGAGATAAGTGATTAATATAATAATCAATTTGGCATGTCTTCCAGTCAGCTACAATTACTGCTTGAAATACACTTCAGTAACAAATTAAAATACTAGCTAATACGCAAGCTCTTCCTACTGGTTAATTTTCCTCAGTGCATACTAAATGGTAGAGTTTACCTTAAAAAACTCTTAATATTTTCGATATTAATAGTTTGGAGGATCAACTTTCAGATTAAGTCTTAAAGACTTTTGTCTCAAATCTTACGCTGCTCTTGATGCGCATTCCTTAACAAGATATTCTACTACTGGTGTCCATTATCTCCTCACGGAACATTTAGTATTCACAAAGCTCTACGAACGAACACTATCAGTGGCCTGTGCCTTCCATTCTCTCCAACATTTCCAAGATAATTTAAGAAAGTGTACTGTTGCAATATTCATCTTACCATGGGTGCCAAGTGAACAACACATTAAAGGATCTCTCACAAAAGTCGACCGCAGCAATGGAGAAGGAAAGAAGCCATAAAAATGTACAAAATTGCACGAGGGAGAGAGGGGGTCGAAAACTTTTCGAATGTCCAGTTGTTAAATGTCACTCTTAGAATTAAAAAAAAAAACAAAAGAAGACAGAATAATCCCTTGTGGGCGTCCCTTAGGTGGGTAAAGAAATCGGAAAGAAATGAATAATTAGGGGAGAGGGGCTAAGATTCCAGAATTTCTGAAGATGTCTTTTATGGAGCACCCGTAATATGAAGCGGGTGAAATTGCGAGGTCACTGTATACTGTTTGACATGTGGTCGCGCTGTGAATATTCTAAGTATATACGCACTAGTAAAATTTTCCATTTTCATTTAACATTCATTGCTTCGTAATGACCAAGAACCGCCATTATATTTTATTGCTGTTTAATTGAAAAATGTACGATCCTTAAATATTTTCTGGAGAAAAAGAGTCATAAGGAGACCATCCGAATCTAACTGCTAGTTACTAATGACATTATTCCTAACATTTATTTTAATTATTTTTAACTATGCACTATAGCTCTTTCTTTCAAATGCTAGGCAACAAATCACATCCTACTTAAAACTGCAACATCATCACTTTGCTTAGTTTATTGATTTTATGGGTAGCATTTTCTAAAAATTTATTATAAGGAAAAAACCTAAACTCATAAAAAAAGAACGACTCAATAAGCTGCCAGCAACATTTATTCTTAAATGTTTACTCTTTTAATAAACAACATTTTTTTTTTTTTCAATTTTCTTTTTCACCATTGTTTGTTTATAATCATCGTCACAATGTCTGGTGTTGCTGTATTTATTGCATCTTTTATTGTTGTTGTTGCTGCTGTCGCTTTACGGATGAATGGACGAGCGGTAATGAATCAAACGCAATGATTTTGTCTGCTGCTAAATTGATTGCAGGAATTACCTGCAATTGGTTATGGTTAGTCGTGGCATAGAATTATTGTGCATGCAACGACGTCCGTATTTATTTTTAAAATTTGACATTTTATATAATGAAATTGAAAGAATTAAAAAAAAATTCCATCATATTGTTAAAGCTCAATTGGGTTTTTTTATTTGTGTTAATGCACATGAAACAAAAAACCGAAACGAAAGACTTGAGAGATGAACTTCCGTTTATGAACATATTTACATTGTGAGAACAAACAAATAATACATTAATTGATTTATTATTTTCATTTAAAATTTAAAAAAAAACAGTTGCAGTGGAAAATAACAGCTACTAACTAATGTGACTCAGACTATAAAGGGTACATCAATTTGTACAAATTTATGAATTTTGGACTCTAAGAATATTTATTACATCGTTTCAGAAATAATTTTCAACTTGTTGCCCTTAAGTTTCTTGACAGTTCCTATTTGTCAAAGGTTAATAATTTGTTATCAATTTTTTTGATTTGAATTTTAAGTCAAATTTTTTTTAAAACAGTGAAGAAACTGAGCGCTATTCCTCAATCAGCCTACGAAGAATATCTGGAGGGTGAATCATTTGAAGGCGATAAGATAAATTTTGATGAAAAGTAATAATTTTGCACGTCTTTTTTAATAATTTTCGATGTCTTTTACATAATATAGTAAGTGCTATATCTTTTATTTTTAAGTTAATTTTGCAGCACTCATAGATATATTAAAAAAAATAAATAATGTTTTAATTTCACAAAACAAAAATAATATTTTCGATAGTTCAATGTTTTTTGCGCATTTTAATATTATCTTAACCCTGGCTAAAAAGTATTTTCACAAAAACCTTACAAAAATACTTATGGTATTCATTAGTTGTTCAATTACCTACAAAAGTTCGTTGCTTAAGTCTTTTGTTTTAATTGATACTTTTATATGTTACACTTGCCGTAGCAACGGTAATGTTGTACAATCATAAAGCTATTGCAACACCCAACCGATGGTCAACATGTGCTGTACATTTGAAATGGTTTTTGCATAAATGTGAATGAAATGTTGTTTACATACATTAAGAAAAAAAAGCATTAAAATTTGAATAATTATAAGAATTTTTTATGCAGATGAGTCGTCATTAAATTGAACTTCAAAAAACATTTTTTTTTTTGTTTTGTTAAAATTTTGATTGATTAACTCTTCAGTGAATCGTTACATTTTAATTCAAGGTTTTTCTTGTCATATTTTCTTATATCTTGAATTGGATTTCATGAACTTTAGCTACATTTTTTCTTCCAATGCAAAATTCTGTTAAAAAAAAAAGACTTCACAAAAAAAAACGAGTTTACAAACAAAACAAAAAAACTCAAAAAATTTGCAGCAGCTAATATGCTGGTGTTTTAATTGTTGTTTTTTTAATTGTTTGGCAAATTGCTGTGCATTCGTTACCATTATTTATCATTATTATTGCTATTATTATTTGTTAATTCTTGCTTATTTGTTATTTAACTTTGATGAATTTGTTTTAGTTTGCAGGAAACTGTATGGTTTTTTTTTCTCATCTATTTGTTATAAATTTACTTGATTTTTTTTTTCGTAGTTTTTTCAATTTATAACTTAATACGATATTTTAATTAAAAATTATTAACACTTATGCCTCCGAAATTGTTAGAAAAGATCAATTAAAACTTAAAAAGAGGGAAGCGCTGCTTCACAGCTTTATTTATTTTAATTGTAATTGATAGCAAAAATAATTTGCCATAATTTTTTCCTCAATTAGTGATTTTTTTTTTCTTTGGTTTATTACTTTGGTTTATCTCACAAGCACACAGTTAGAGAGCATTGAAGTTTATTAACATTGGCAAATACTTAAATATGCAAAGTCTGCAAACATGGCATGTGTGAAGATGGCCTTAAAAGTGAATCTTTCCATCAAAAAAAAATTGTATAATTAACCAAAACATTGGAAACATGCACATGACGTGCTTCAACATAATCCATAAAATTTTTAACTTGCATTTTTCCATGAACAGTAGTGGGGAGTTTTGATAAATTGGTTATTTAGTAAATGCAATTAGAGTAGTCAATAAATTACGGATTTCATCTGTCAGAAGAGCATATCTTACGTGAAGTTTCATGTTGATCTGTCAAATAGATTTTTTTCCCTACAGCTGTTTAAAATGGACGTACTTTTTGTCCTTTGAAAAAATGGGAAAATCGTGCAGTGCTTAAATACTAGTATAAAAAGAGACTGCCTAGGAATGAAATGCATGATGATATAGCGAATATATTAGAGGAAGATGTTCCTTCATAAAAAAAACAGTAAAATGATGGTGGTACCACATTGCTGATGAAGAACGTGAAGTATAATATCTGACCAAAAACAGGATATGATAAAGAAAGATCGCCGATTAACTGCGAATGAATCAGCTAAGGCGATATGCGTTTCACATGGTTCAGTACATGGAATTTTGACATATCTTTTGGATATCAGAAAGCTAATGGCAAGATGGGTGCCGCATTTGCTACTTCGTAACAAAAACGCATTCGAGTGAAGCTTTCTTAAGAGCATTTAATGTGTTTCACACGAAATAAAATTGATTTTGTTTATCGGCTTGTAACAATGGATGGCTTACCACTATGATCCTGTACAGTGACAACAAACATCTGAGTAAAGTAAGCCCAGTTATTTCACTCCAAAGGGTTCAAAATCTTCAAAAAAGGTTATGGCATCAGTTTTTTGAGATGCCAAGGGAATTTTGTTGATGGACTACCTCAAAAATGGTAGAGCAATAACAGGACGATATTGTAGCAACCTTTTGGACCAGCTATATGTAAGAGTTCATGAGAAAGAGCTGCTTTAGCGATGTAAACAATAATATACAGCCATGACGAAGCCAACAAATGTGTTTTAACTGGACTTAAACTGACTGAAGTAAAGTATGAATTGTTAGAATATTCACCAGATCTGGCTCCATCTGACTTCCAACTATTCCCATAACTCAAGAGATTTCTGTGTGGAAAGCGGTTTTTATCAAATGAAAAAGCAATTGCAGCCGTAGTGGGTTAATTTGAAGACCTTCCGGAAAATCACTTCAGGAATGGGATGCATAAATTGAAGAATCGCTGATAAAGTGTGTTGTAGTTAAGGGAAATAATACTGAAGAATAAAACATACCTCAAGACCAAACACATAGTCTTTCATTTGTGGGCCCGAAACTTTTTGACTATCCTAGCATATTGAAAGAATAAGTGCAGTTGCCCAAATTTTATATAAAAATATTAACATGATATTTTTTGAACAAGATGTTTAAAATACTAATGAAACACTCGGCAGTGCTGGTTTTAGGCAAGGGTCTATGGTGTATACATTTTTAACATATCGAAGTAATTTATTTTGATCACAAATATTTTTTAAAATTAACTTTATTTCAGTATTTGGCCCCGTAAAGTCTAAAAACGGCCCTGGCTAGTGATACTAGAAAACTTAGACAATTTGTTTTAGCGTTAGTATTGTCACTTATCAAATTTTTTGTTATTCGAATACCAATGATAATACTATATGGTACATATGTACATATAAGATCGAAAATGCCGATGTCATGATTATTGGTGCGAATGAGGAAACTTTATGTTAGCATATGAATTTTTTTAAAAATATTTTTGAGTTAGTTACTCTAATACCTTCCGGGGGCTTAAACATTTGAAAGATGCAGCGTCAGCATATTGAGGTTGTTTTTCCTGAATTTAAATAAACAATAAAAATATTTGCAGCTTATTTATATACCATCAAAACTATGAAAAAAAAAAAAACAAAACAACGTTGATGAATTGTCATATACTGCTGCTGCATGACAACACTCAACCTCACGTTGCCCAAGTAACATGCAACTGATTGATTTTCACTTTTTCAATTTACCGAAAATTGTATTCGAAAATTACAATGATGCGGCTCCAGTAATTTATGCATTTACAATATAAAATTTCGTCAAAAACAAATAGCGATTAAAACAAATTGAAGCTTTTTTCTATAAAACGAAAGACTTAAGCTACAAACTTTAAACAAGTGGATTATCAAATATAATATTTTTATAGAAAATAAATAAACTTACCATTTTTACTGTGTAATTTGTTAGCCTAAACAGCAAATAATGATGTACTTTAAAATAAGCTGCTTGTTCCTCTTCCTCTTCTTTTGCGTTAAAACTTTTTTAATGCTGCGCCTTTAAGTCTGCTGCAAGGCTACCTATCGATGCTGTTGATATTATTTTATTTATTTATTTTTAAATAAAGTTTTACACTTAACTAAAGACACAAAAATTAACATTTTTTTTCGCTAATTATAACAAATGCCAACAGCTTGTGAAATTTAAGACCCTCTATTTATTGCATTAAGTTGCAATATGAAAACAAAAACTTAAGTTTTTTGAAAGTAAATCACAGATATTAAATTGCACTTAATATTTGATTTATTATGAAATTTTTACCATACACATACACACCCTATTTTGGACAATAGACGTAATAGGATTGCCCTTTTTTTTTCTTTTTAAGTCAAAGCTTAAAAGCTTTAAATGAAAAGGAGACAACTTTAGAAATTGCACAAAAATTTCAAATCAATCGCTTATAGAAGGGGCTTATATAAAAAATGCCGAAATTGTTTTTTAATTGGACAAATTGTTAAATAAATTCAATTGCCAAAAATAATACAATTTTGCAGCTGTATATAAAGTAGCATGCGCAAAATAAAAAACACCTTTGATTGTGCGTATATTTTAGTAAACGACCTAGTCACACCTTATTGTGTGCTCACTTTGAATGATTTAGAAACTTTACGCATTTGCAATTTTAATGAACAGCTGATATTTGAAATTCATTTTTTGTAAAAATTATCAGTGTGAGTGACAACGAACAAGTTGTTTCTCGATTGTTGTTTCTTTAAACTCTGCATTTGAAATATTTTAACAAAATATTTGCTAATAAATACTTTTGGCTTGCAGTTAATTTATCAAATTGTTCTCTCTTAGATATCAGCTTCGCAATCTATACAATTTCAATATAACCAACATGATTAATTTAAGTATTAATATTACTTGCATTCTCTGCATTACTGCTAACTCAAAGATTAATTATTTTATTTCAATTAAAAATCACCTTAAGTTTGTCATGTCGGAAACAAAAGACTTAAGCAGCAAACTTGCTTTGACAGCATACAACTCATTTATTTTATGCAATTTGTTTGGTGTTCATTTCCTATTTTATGCCAACCGAGAAGTCATATTGTTGTGTTAGCAAACAAAAAAAAAACCAAAGACTTAAGAAACCTACCCGTTTGATCATAGCTTGTATTGTCATGTACACAAGAATTAATGCACGCAAGCAAGAACTTGTTCAGTTCCAGTGAATTAATTTGAAATTATTTCATTTTAATTGCATTGAACTTATACATGCCCTGTACCTACCCTAAAAGGTTTCAACAGTGAGGTGACAAAATATTTTATTTGCACGCGAAAAGCGTAGAGATCAAGTATGTAATTACGTAGGGGAACAACAAGTTTCGTGTTAAATATTTATATAATAAATTAATTAAGCAATTAAAAACTGAATAATTCAAAAACTATTTATATCAGTAATGAAGTAATAATGGAATTATTTTAAAGTTTTTTTAAGAAATATTTTTTTCTTTATTTGCAATATATTTTTTACTCCTTAAATAAAATGCTTAAGTGGTATGTCCATTTGACAAGGAGAAGCAAAGAAATTTTTCGCTTTGTCAGCTGCAGTCACAATATATTTTCATTATATTTTAAATTTAAATTGTTTGCAGAAACTTAAACACAAAAAAAAATAAGTACATATGTCAACTAGAACTTTATTAGTCATTCCTATTTAGTCATTAAAGAAAAGGAAAAATACCTGGTTTGACAATACGACAAAAATTCTCAAATATGCACAAATTAGGTTTGCCTCATGGAAATGGCATAACAAAAACGGAACAATTTTTCTTTATACATATGAGTAAAACTTTCGGCTAAGCGTTGCAAGCTACTTTGTGCTGAAAATTAATTTAAACAAACTCAAAACTAACATAACTTTCTCTTTATGAAGTTTTCTAATAGAAATGTGACCATATGAGTAGGTTTTCTTAGCAAACATTTTACTACACGATTTCAATCACAACTTAGGTTGATGTATGTGCATTGAATCAAATCAACATAAGGTTTTTAAATCAAATGAGGCGCCCAGTTGCAAAACCGACCAAGTCCAAAAAAATCAAATTTTGAGATATTCTCAGATATCAAAATCTAGACCATGCTTCATCTTCTACTATGGTTTTAGATAAAAAAAAATTTTGTTTGACAAAAATATTACACTTTTTAATTTATTTTTGATGCATGGATTTCAAAACCGGCCAAGTTCATGAACTTGCTTTCAAAAACAGTCCAACATCTTAGAATCAAAACTGGCCAAGTCCACTACATTGGTATCAAAACCGGTCAAGTCTACTTTTTTCACTCAAAATTTGATAGTTACTATATCAAAACCGGCCAAGTCCAGTTCATTGGTATCAACACCGGCCAAGTCCAAAATTATTTTCTCAAAAACATACGCAAATAAAACTTGAGAAGTCTGATCTGACGTACTTTGAGTAAGAAATTTTATAAGCTATTATGTGGGAAATACTTTTTAATTTTTCAATGAACATAGATAAAGATAAACGTATTTCGTTGTTTGTCCAAAAGTATGAAAAATGGACTTGGCCGGTTTTGCAACTGGGCGCCTTAAATGTTGTTCGTTGTAAATTTTCTATTTTATTTAGAACTAAAGTCATTTTTATTCAACTGCTAAAAAAATTAAAGTCCTGAAATGCAATGATAAGCAACATATCTTTTCATTGTATTGATTAAGATTTGTAGCTCTGAAAAAGGAGGATTTGAGCTTTCTTAACCTGTTTTGCTCTTTAGCCGATTTCTTAAAAAAAAAGTTTTAACAACATTGGTCGCACGAACAAATTTAAATATATAGTGTGCTACCTAAAGTTTTGCATGCGAGAATTAAAGTTCGTTTCTTAAGTCTTTTGTTTGAAATGTTTCTATTTTTTTTTTTTTTCAATTTACAAATAAGAAATTAATTACCATCAAAGAAATTAACTACTTAAATACTTATACCAGCGTCTTGTAAGTAAAGCACATAAATTTCTTACATACCACTAAGCGAAATGCTCAAATGCAAATGCAGCACAACTGATAAAAAAAATCATAAAAATATCACAAAAAAGAAAAAAAACATCTAAGCACCACAAAAACATTTCATTACGCGCGCCATGCCATATGTCATTAAAAGGGTGTTGTTGCTTGCTGTAGGTCATTAAACCACAAGAGTTACTCGCAAACCAGTTACGGACATTTGCAGAAAAATTTCAAACACAAAAACAACAAATTTCAACTGTAAAATAAGAAATTTCGTTGCGCACTTTTTTTTTGCATTTGCATTTGCATTTTGACTGCTTTTGCATTCAAGTGGGCGGGATGGGAGGTGTAGGTATTATAATCAAAGCAATTGATCTTGATTTATATTTGCTGCCATGGTACGTGACACAGAAAATGTCACAATTTTAATGTGATCACGCAAGCGCAAATAACTGATTGGTAGACAAAGGCAGCGATAAACATTTTGAAGTTGTCATGCCACATTATACTCATGCGCATGTGCGCAAAAATAATCACTATCTTTAAATGAGTGCAATTAAAATGGTGCCAAACACTTAAAGTGTGGCAAATCTTACAAAATGTTAACAATAGTCGTAATTTTGATTGTAATTACTGCACTACTGGATTATACAATTTGGAGTGCAATTTAAGATGATGTCTGCTAGCAAATTTTAAGTTTTATATAATGATGTTAGAGGAAGAACGTCATAAATATAATGAGCAAAATTTGTATTCAAAGCTTTTTTTTAAATTTTATAAATTTTCAAGTATTTTGATAAAATTTTGTACACTATAGCATATATTTGTTGTAAGCTGCACACAAGATTGAGCTTAATTTCATTTCAAAAATTATCATCATCTAAAATTCTTAATGATTTTGCTGCATTTTTTTAATAATTTTAATGACTTTTCAAAAAAAAAAATCAAAAATTAGTCATAAAAATTGTTCCAAAATTTCTTGAGAAAAAAAACATTTTTGGATAATATTTTTTACATAAAGCTTACTGGCTCAAAATATGTTCATATTTTTTATGCGTTTTTATTAATTTGTTTTTTAAAGAAAAATAAAATTAAGTCATAGAATTTCTGCAAAAAAAAAAATAAATTTGTAACGACTTTACTGCCGTACTAAGCGAAAAAGACGTATCTCAAAAAAATAAATATCCGAGATTCTTATGGCACCGGATAGCTTAAGAAATTACGCGTCTAATGAAATACTCCAAATTTCGGCATCTTAGTTCAATCATATAAAAAATCTACGAAGAAAATTTACTCTATCTCAATTTTACATGTATTTCAACAAATTGACATAAACAAAACATCAATTATCTCGAAATTAATTTTTTTGAGATACGTCTTTTTCGCTTAGTACGGCAGTTTAGGTAACAAAAAAAATTTCAGAGTTCATGTCTGGTGAACATCACTTAAAATAAAATCAACACAAAAAATATTAGAACGATTAGAGCGTCTCCTGTATATGGGTATAACAAAATCAATTGTTCAAAGTACCGGCAGATCGCAACATTTTCCAGGTCAAAAGTTGCTTTGACTTATAAGCTGCAATTTATTCTAAAAGAAGATACGAAAACTTTGTTATCCATAGCTGGGTTAGCAATTGTCATGAACTTGACGAAGAGAATTCCATGCAACACCTTCTATGTTCTTACCCAGCCTTGGCAGGATACACGGAAAAAAAGGTTTTGTAAAAAATAACGTGAGATATTCAAAAAAACCAAAACAATCAGGAAAAATTGTCGTATAACCCTGTAATTTCTAATTTCATGAAATACTCAGTATAAATTGATGCAAAAACTGCAATCATTACAGTCTAAAACTTTATTATTACAGTTTCAGAATGGAAAATATACAATGTGGTCAGGGAAATATTTAGTTAGCAAAAAGTAATAAATAATTAATGAAAATAAGTATCACATAATAAATTATTTATCTTATGATTCGATATAACTTTTTTGTCACCTTCGTTGTACAAATACGACATAAAATGTAGATACATGGTTACAAGAAAATAATTATATGAATTGCTCCAGGCTGGTTTTCTGTTTCGTGCTATGTTAAAGAAGTATGGTTAGGAAGTATAATGAAACATAAAATAAGAAAAAAAATAACATAAAAACAAAAAGTAAAATTTTCGTTTTTAAAATTTTTTCGGAGTAAATGATAAATTTTACAGTGTGAGCACTGTAATTTTTCATTGACAATCACAATCAATTATTACAGTTTTTCGCTTACTATCTGGGCATTACAGGGAAAAACTGTAATTATTGTTGGAAATCCAATGAGTTTTTACAGAATTTTTTTTTCCGTGTATAGCTTCAAATATTTCAGACAGCCATTTTTCTCATCCTTAAAGGAACTAACTGAAGTTCACCTAAGTGAAATCAAAAGACTGAGTAGACAGTTAGTGGGAACACTATGGACCCCTGTGCTCTATGTGAGGTTATGCGGCCGTCATCCAAACCTTACCTTACAAAGTTAAAAAATAGGGTTTCCGACGTGCTTAAACTCAAATATTTTAAAATATGATATGAAGAGCAAAAAGTATTTCGCATTCTGCGGACCTAAAGCTTTTTTTTCAGTCTTATTTTGGTTTTTTAGTCAACACCAAATAGGAGTATTAGGCTTTAAGTTTTGATATTTCATTTTATAAAAATTGTTTTTTTTTTCACCTTCTTAAGAAAATTACCCAAAAAAAACATGAACAACTCAGGTCATTTTTCATATGCAATTATGCACAAATTTGTATGGTTTATTTTTCTATTTTCGTAATTTTGCCACCAAAAATTATATTCAAAATATGTCATGTTTAATCAGAGAAGATAGTTTTCTTCATATTTTTGAGTAATTTGTAGTTTTAAAGAAACTTTGTTATTTGTTTTTGAGCGATTTTTTATTTCTATTTGAGATCAATTTTTTTAAAATAATTTTTTATAGTAAGTAAATTCATATTATTCTTATTATTTAATTATTTACTGTAGCAATCCTGCTTACATCAAAATTCTTGTATAATTTTTTTTACTTCAAAGTAGGAGTCACTGCGTGTAAAATTCTTAGTCAAAAAATCTAAATTACATATTACAAACAAATATGTTTTAAACAAAATAAAATAAATATCATTCATTGTCCACCGCAACTCATAACATTGCATATTGTTTTTCTCTTTTTATTGCAAATCTATGTTCACAAGTCAAATTCGAAAACCATGCAGCAAAACAAAAGACTTAAGGCACAAACCTAATTAATGCCTTTGTGCACATTGCAAATTAATCCAATTTTAATGAGCTGTTTTATTCCAATAATTAGCTATTTTTTTGACATTTATTTCAACTTAAACCGTGTAAAGAAAAAACTTGAATTTCACTTGAGGGCATTTGTTGTAATTATTATTATAAATGTGTAGTATGATTAATGAGAAATAAAATAAAAAACATTAATTTAGCAGCCAATAAACTTGACACTTTTTCAGTTCACTTTCAGTGTCACAATATGCAACACAATTTATTTATTTTTTTTTTTTAAATTCTTAGTTTTACGTGGAAGTGTTTATTTTCTTCTTTTTTACAACAATTAAGTAATTCATAATAATTTTTTTTTTTTATTTTTTAAATTTAAATTTTTGTATAATAATTTTATTAAATATTTAACATTTTTTTACTTTTTATAAAAATCGCGTTTGATAAACAAATTGAAACCGCACACACTACAATAAAGCGTGACAAAACACGGTGGAGACACGAGCCACACTAAACGCATTGAACTCCAACGATTCAACACGATGTCTTCGACGTTATGAGATTTTGAGCTCTGTTTTTTTGTTGCCTTCCTTTTTCTGCTTCTGGTTTGATTATTTCATTTTTTCCTTTTTTTTTGCAGTGAATTTTTCTGTTTACATTTTTGTTGTTGCTGCTTTGCATCATAACAACGAAGTATTCGCAAATGCCGAATTGAGATGCTAAGAATGAGAGCCAGTCGTAAACAAACGGAAAATCAGCGTATGTGTAATTGATAAGAATGAGATGAGCTGAAATTTGTGAGAGAGTCAGTGAGAAAAAAAAAAGGTAAGCGAAAGAGTATTAACAATGAAGTGAGCAAATTGGTTAAAAGAAATAAAAATTGCTTGCTTTTTACACTACATATGAATGTGTACAACACTAAGCGCTGGCAACATGTTGCTAACAAATGCTCGTTAACATTTTGTGTTTGAAAGACTAACACAAATCTGCTTAATTGAGCAAAAAATGTATTTATTTAAATGAATATTCATTTTTTGTATTTCGTAAACTTTGTAAAATATAAAAAGTTACTATAAAATTGTGTAAAACAATGGCTTACATTGTTTATGAAGAAGTCTTTAAATTAACACAAAGGCATTTAAACAATAGCAATTGAAAGAAAAGCTTAAAAGAGAGTCTTAAAACTCTTTAAAGGAAACATTATAAAACAAATTTGCATTACAAAAGCATAAAACCTTTTCAAGCTATAAATCATTAAGGAAATAATGCTAAAGACTTATAACTGTTTGAATGGCAAAAAAAAAAAACAAAAACTTAAATAACAATAAGCAAACACTTGTAAGAAAGCGGCAAAATGCAAAAGTTTGTATTTCTTTGTTAAAATAAATGCTAAAAAATTGATTTCCATTTGCACCTAAACAAAACTTAATTTTGGAAAATATGCTTTAATCAAAAAAAAAAAACATTTACTGTTATTGTTATGTTCAGGCCAAGGCTGCTCTAGACAGCATCGTTATATAAAGAAATTTTATTCAATTTTCAGCTACCATTTGCTCTAAAACATAATAATTTCAAAATAACGAACAAAAATTTATCTAATTTAAGCCGACCACACAAAAACTAATTTTTTTCTGCTAACAGTCAAATTGTTCGCTAGCAAAACGTGCGTTTGGCATTTCCTGACTGTGCCCAAGTACCAGAAGTTGAGCTGTCCGCATCAGAACATTTTCAAACTAAAAATTTCCATGCTGTTATGGATCATTTAAAATCTTGATTGCAGCATATGGCGTTGATTATCCAGCCGTATAGCCTCCACTCGGTTTTAGTTCATCAAGTTTCAGCGTATATCAAATCGGGTTTTCAACTAAAAACTTAAGAAGCTCATAACTTTTATATAATTTGAGTTAATTGGGCTAAATATGGAGTTATTGTTTTTGTTGCACTACCCTTTATCCGAATACAGCTTAAACTTAATACCAACTTCTGTCAAGACAATTTCAATCCACCATATATTCACATAGTACTGTATTCGTATTTTACCCATACGATTGATTTCCATTTAAGTTCGTTTCTTAAGTCTTTAGTTTTCAAAAGAACAAATATTTATATTGATAATATACCAAGTAAAACGCCAAAGTCACAGCTTAGAATGTATGAAATTACTAGAAAAAAAAAACCAACATTGAAAGTCCATTAGATTGTCACAATTTATAGCAAAATTTATAGTTACAAGTGTTAGCAATTTAATGATGTAAAATAACCAATTACGAAGAAGACGCATAGAAAAAGAGTCAAGCAGCTGCATTGACTTTTATACTTTGCACTCTTTCAATACAGAGTTCTCGTTCTTTGATTAAGACTTGACTACATTCGAATATAAGATTTTTTTTTTGACCTTGAATAAGTTGCATCGCTCTAGTGCTGAGAAGCAGAAAAAAACTCATCACATGCTCCAGTTTTTTATTTATTTATAAATGGTCAACACAGGCTGACTAGAAAAAGTGTTTGTTCATTCAATGGCAAACAATGAGGGTATCTCTGTAATTACAATTAATGAATTGAAGCGCGTCACTGAAAAATGTTTATTTTATTTATAAAAATCGAACTTTTAGAGCAACTGTTTTTTGTGACACATCATAACGCAATTCGGGCTCATTGCAGCAAAAGTTTTACTATTTGAAAAATCACAAAATACTGGGCTTTTGAATACGCGATGAAAATTTTTTCAAAAAAATGTTATTAATTTTCACTCAAACCAAATGTTTTGATTTTCTTTATAGATTTTTGGTTGCTAACACTGAATTTAATGATCATTTTGCTTCATCACATCACGATTTTTTTTTAATATTTTTAATTTACGTTCTATACAGTTGGTACCAAAATTAATATTTAATTGCGTTAAGAAAATTACGCATTCATAGCGCGTGCGTGTAAGCCATATAATACCTTAAATATTTATATAAAAAATCTGTACATTTTTGCAAATTAAGCACCGCTTATTGTTGAGTATTTCTTCCGTATTTTGACAGAATATTTGTGAATTTCAAATTATCACCTCAACATTCTTTCAAATAAGATTACTTATTGAACACCAATCAAAATTATGAGACTTATAATTGTAAGTATTTGCATTCTCCAAAATTATGAATATGCGATTTAATTGTTTGCTTTTAAAAATATTAAAAAAATTATAATAATACTCAACTCGCTTGACTCGCTTTCTCACGAAGTGTCAACGAGAAATACTCTTCAAAACAAGTTCTCACTTTCAATTTGACAGTAAATTGGCAGAGTGTTATAATTTACCTGCACTTAATGTAATTAAGTTCACTTAACAATACTTTTCATTAATAAACCGAATAAATTAGAAATATTTCAAACTTTTTGCACTCAATATTGAAATGTTTTTCGTTAATTCAAATGAATAATTCTTAAAAAAAACAAAAATTGATAAGAAATACTCGCGTTGACGTGTGTTGAATTCGTTGATACTGTCTAGATATTTTGCATAAAAGAACCCGGCACAAACCTTATGGGTTCACGCTAATTTGGCTGAATTTTCAATACTTTGTTGTTCTGATCATTTAGTTTAAAAATCTACAGCTTTCGAGCTATGAAGTGACAAAATGCAATGCTTTACAGTTGGTCATATAGACTGAGACTACATTTTTCTCATATGATAATCGAATTTTTATTATATAAACAAAATGTATGTAAAGGAAGTTCTTGGAATGCTGTTGTTTTCTAAAAGTTCTGTTATAAAAAGTTGAGCAAGTAATACAATCAGTTGTTTCGAGAACAATTATTTTTTCAAACTGTTCCCTTTACATGATGTGACTAAACTCCATTAAGATTATTATTATTTTTGTACATTATAGAAATTTACATTAAAGACAAAATCTGTTTTAGGTTAGTACCGGAACTAGTAGGGTGATAGAGGGCAGTCGCCTTGGAAGCAATGCCTTGGGGGTGACAAAATAGTCCTCGGGATATACATAGTTTATGTATCTAATAAAAAATTCTCATAAGATGTGAATTGCTTAGGTTTTTCATAGAAACAAATTTGAATTTGGGTTCCAATGTAAATATATTTAACTTAAACTATTTATGCATTAAGCTTGTGCTTTTATATAACATATTTAAAATCAGGTAAATCAGAATTGCAATATATAGAAAATTCAGCCGAACTGAGTACCATTTCCTATAAAGTTTGTACGGGGTTCATTGTTAACGCTTTATTAATTCTCATTTGTTCCAATGTTTTTTTTTTTGTCTTAACGAGTATTAATGAGTTTTTTAGTAGGCAATATTTGCATAACTACGTACGTACAATTTTATGTGATTTTTTTTCATTAATTTGTTAATTTTAAGCACATTTGAATGTTTTTTTCAAATATTTGCTTAAGAAATTGCGCAGTATATTGATAAATGATATTATTGCCCGAAGACACAGTGGGATACTATTATACTTTTTATGGAATTATTAAAATTTCATTCTTTTTTGAATTATGAATGAAATTAAATCTGACAGTTGCTTAAGTTACTCACGATAAAAGTAAATATATGAAACAAAAGTGTTATATTATCGCTAAGCATCACATCGTACATTAATGTAAGATAAAATCAATAAAATTCATGAAGCCTAGGAAATTATTGAAAAAAAAAACCAATTGAGCTTCGTAGTGTTATTGTTACATGTTATATATAATTAAGGACTATTGTCAAATATTATTTATCACATTACATATTTATATTGATAAAAAATGTAATTAATCTGCTTATTTGTTCATTTAAGTACTTTTGCAAACAAAAGACTTAAACCACAAACTTGCACGCATACCATACAATAATCGACCACACAATCGCCACAGCTTAAATATATTTCGCCATCAAATCGCAGCAGCAATGATAATGGTACCATCTATAATTAACACTTAATATTACCATGACAACTAGAAATTAAGAAAAATAATCACATAATTAGTTGCAAGTCAAAGAGTTTGTAGTGATTGAGAGAAGCCAATCGCATGCGTTCCAACAAAACAAACAAATGTTTCATTTGATTGGTGCAATGCATTGAACACAACAAAAAAATCAAATGGTATTGCGTGTAAAAGCGGAAATGTTGTTGCTCCATATTTGTATTTGTTTTCTCTTGATTTTTTTTTTGCTGCAGCCTGAATATATTGCAGTGAAAAAACGCATGATTTATGTGCATTTTTGCACAACATGCCACATTTTGTTATAATTTTTCTTTGACTGTCATTTAACATGTTAAAAAGGAAGCACAAAAGCGTAAGTTTTTTTTTTGCTTTTTGACAGTATATTATAAATAAGTTACTGGGCCTTTCCATACCTATTTTCAATTCAATCGAGGAACAATAAAGCTAGTCCCATTTTCAACTTTTTCCATCGATTGTTGAAATAATTGCCCAAACTATGTGGTGCTGGGTAACAAATTTGTATGATTTTTTTTTCAGGGATTTTGGAGATGCTAAAGGTAATAACATATGCTCGTTACTTAAAAAAACTCACTAAATTATTGCACGGTGTAATCAATAGATGTTAGATGAAAATTGATGAATGTTCAAGCAGTCTCGTTCCAGATTAAGAGCAGCCAATTTAGAATTAGAGCTCAAATTGACAAAAGCATACTACTTAGGTACATAGGTAGATCTATGATGAACTAAAATATTGCTAAGAAAATCGCATTTTAATTATCTCTTGAAACTCACTCACTTTATTGCTCTAGCTCCGTCCGCTTTTTGCTTTCATTTGAAACGTTTCTGAAACGTTTCATACTATTTCTGATAGTTTTTGAAACGTTACATGCCGAGTGTGTATTTGTATGAATTTTATATTGATACAATTTCTATTGTAACATAAATATATCTTTATTTAGACAGATTAAAACGTTAATTCTGGAACCCTTCAGTAACACTTTAGAATGTTTGCATATGAACGACTTTGCTTACAATTTGTCAGAAAGATTTTATTTGAAAATTTCAGGAAACGTTGAACTTGAACCCTTTCAGAAACACTTCAAAATATGTACATGTGAAATGTTTCGCTAATAACTTGTCAGAAAGATTTTATTTGAAAGCTTCAGGAAACATTGAATTTGAAACCTTTCAGAAACACTTCAGAATGATTGCAGGTGAAACATTACATTTGAAATATCAGAGATTTCTGTAACGTTCCACTTGCAACATTTCAAATGAAACACTTCTGCAACGTTAAATACTATTTCATATAGTTTTTGAAAAGTTGCATGCCGAGTGGGTTGATTCTATTACGAAAATGTTAAAAATAGTGGAGCCAACTTCCTGGACATTTTTTTAAGCGTATCGCCTAATGTCAATTATTCGATAGCTTTCGATACCCTTAGAGTTTCATTGACTTTTTTTAATGTTTTTCAATACTTTTCAACGTTTTTGGTACTTTTAGAATCATATTGAGTTTTTCGAATTTGATCGATACTCTGAGCATTTGTTCGATAATTTTCCATTCTGTTCAATAATTTTATTGACTTATCTGCTTTTTTTTAATAAATAATTTTTTATAAGCTTACCAAGTAATTACGCAATTTTCCTTTTTTATTTTGACTTATTCAATATTGATTACAAAATATATTAACACTACAAAATATTTTCGAAACTCCTCATGGATTCGCCTTCATATACTTAAGTTCATTGTTTTTAATAACTGTCTTCTTTTTCCGTAAAGCGCATTAACTCGCAGTAACCGCAAAACCGCCTGTAAATCGATATTTAAGTCATTGCAAGGCCTTGAATTGCGCATGTCATAATATCTCAACTTAAACCTTACAATTAACAAAAAAAACACACATTTTAGTAGGCATAGATAATGCGAAGCGATTTATACGGCCTGCCGCCATACATACGACAATTGTGCGTTAAGTGGCTTTCAAATTAAAGCAATCAGTCTGCTTATCAAAGACGCTTAATAAGCCGCAATCAAAAAAACAAAATATGAATTATAAAACTGGATTAAAAACAAGCTTACAAACACATAAATACATACACACACTCTCACACACTGTGACATGAAGAACGTGTTGACAGTTGCGCAACGAACTGAGGCGACAGACGCATTTTCAAGAGCGTTTTTCAAAATTAATTACCTTTGTTGCGATTATTATGATTTGTGCGTAGCTTAAGACGCTTGAGCGCTTGAAGTCACGCACTTCTTTTGTCTCACCAATGATGTATTGGCTTTTGACAATTGTCGTCAATGTCAAATTTACATTCTTTGTATGGGGTTTTGTTTGCTTCCCACGCATTTGTTAATTACACTCAAATTATTTAATTTTAATTGTCAACTGTCATTTAATGACTTCCGAAGGTTTCATTATAAGCTCAGATCATTTTTGTTTTTTTTCTTCTGAATTAAAATTTGTCCTGTGGTTAATCGTGGGTGTGTCATTTATTACATGTTTATATAACTCTTTCCGTTTAACAAGTTGTTTACTGCAGTGCTGTAATAAAATTTATCAACTTTGCAATAATTTTTCCTTAAATTTATTGGTTCCTGTTTTGACATAATTTATATTTAAACAATCTGATGAAATTTTTGATTTTAAATTTGTTTGGAAACTTTAAGTTGTTTCAAGCAGAATGAGCTGATTTCACAAAATGTTGTTGCTTAATAACTTTCAATTAAGCAATTTGAGAAAAAGGATTGACATGCACTTATCACTTCATCACTTATCATTTAAATGCTTAAATGTATTCCCACTGGGCATTAAAATAATCCACAGCTCTTGTGAATTTTCGAAAGCATTTAATAAACATTTATAGGGCTCTTAACTTATACCAGAGTATTTATTCGCCTCTTAAAAAAATAAAATTAAATCTTGCGATCAAAATTATTTATAAAGCATTTCAAAACTCCCAATTAAGATGTTTACAAATACAAAAAATACTCAAAATTTTAACAACGTCTTGTGAGAGGTTCTTAAATCGTCTGTAAAAGTTTCTTTTTTAAGTAGAGCTAAGGTATTTATAAGGTCTTAAGAAGGATTCGGAAGATCTTCATAAAACGCTTATAAATATTTTTGTATTCAAACATTTTAATATTTATCAAGATCTTTAAAAAATGTTTGATAAAAGCTTTTTAATAAATAAAATTTATTTTTTACTTTAAGAGCCATACATTTTATTGAGCTCTTCAATTTCTGAGTTTTTAAGTTCTATATATGTAAGTGCCAATATAAGCTTCAACTCTTACGCGAACTCTTTCCAAGAGCTCTATAAAACTTTTTTTGGTTTCATGCATTTATAGAACTCTTCGCAAGAGCTTTATAAAACTTTATTTGGTTTCATTTATTTATAGAACTCTTCACAAGAGCTCCATAAAACTTTTTATCGAAAAGTAGGGTTACCAAACGTCCGCAATTCAATAAAAAAATTTAAATGACCAGTACTCTTATAAAAATAGTAAATAGCTTATAACTTAAACATTTTCTTAAAAATTAAAGTTTTGGAATTTGATAAATTCTTGATTCAAGTCTCCAAAAGTAGTTCCGTTTTTTTGACTTGTTTACTCCGTTTTCACATTTTCGCAAAGTTAAATATTATTTCATTCAACAATGCTAGTACATCATAAAAATGGCCGCCTACCCGTACACTGGTTGTTCAATGGCAAGATCTGATCAATTAAAGACGCCGAGAAACAAGTTTTACTCAAGAATTCGGAAAGTAAGCCACAAACAGAAAAATATATTGAGGCCACTGTTGTAGAGGAGCAGATCAAAACACATCGGTTTCATGCTCGAAAAATCTCCATGTGACAAGTGACCCAACTTTGATTAAAACTTACAATAAATACTTTAATTTTGAACAGAAATAATTATTTACGGCGAAAAATTTAGTTTTCGGAAGCTATGAAAGGAGGGTCAAATCTTGTGATACGAAGACTTGATATGAAATCGATTTCATCTTCTCTTGAACATTGGCCTTAATATATTTTTCTGTTGCAGCTTACTTTCCGAGATATTAAGCAAAACTCGTTTCTCGCCCTCTTTAATTATCCAGATCTTGGCATTGGACAATAAAAAAATATGAGGCACAAATTACCAAAACTAAATTGAGAAAACAAAAATAAACGCAAGATGGCCCAAAATATGTTTATTCGAATTTGGGTTATAATTCGTATTTCTATAAAGAAAATAGCTCATAAAACATCTCTTTCTTAATTTGCCACTTGTTCATATGGTAACCCTAACAATGGACACAAAATTATTTTAAATAAACAATTTTAGCAAATTAAAACTGTCAAGTTTTATTAAGCCCTTAATATAATCCTTAAGTTTAAAGTACCTCTTATGAAGCTTTAGAGATAATCCTTAAGTTTTATATGCCACTTATCGAGGAATTTTAAAAACTTGGCGTCGTCGGCCATCTTTTTTAATATACATGCCGACGAAACAGCAACAACAACAAAAAAATAAATGCGTTTCTTTTTTTTTAGCCTAAATAATGATTTTTTGTGCAGTAAATCATTTTATTTCGATTTGCTTTTACCTAAAAAATCACTTAAACGTATTTTGAGACATAAATATTAAAGAAAAACCTAAAAATTAATTTTAGCCCAAATATTTTATTTTTCTAATATGTAATATTTCAGAAGCGCGCTAAGTTTTTCGAAGCAAAACCCCAAACTTCACGATAAATCTTTGCTCGCACGTAAATTTTGGTCAATAATTGTGCCGAAAATCATAATTATTCGTTGCATCATTTTCATATTGCCATTTTATAATTCCATTTGCTATTCTCTTTTTATCTATTTAACTTTGTAATACTGCAAAAAGTATGTATACCAAAAACAAAATCTTTATTAAAACTTCGTCAAAATAAAATAAACCTAATTAAAATTCCGTTCGAAAAAAAATTGTGTATAAATATTTCCAAGAGCACAAAATATTTATAGACCTCTAGGTGTATTAATTCATTAAACTCTTGAATAGATTTTGAAAACGTCATAGCTAACTCTTACATAAACCTCTTGAAGGTCCCCATAGAAGGTGCCCTTTTGGTCTTAAGTAGCATTTATTCTGTGTTTTAAAACCTCTTTAGCGAATATTTCCAAGAGTTCTGCTCTTAAAGAATGGTTATATAGAACTCTTGAAGAGCCTAATAAATGCAAAAATGCCTAGTGGGTTATTTTCGATTAGATCAACCGTATGGCCAGAGAAATCAATTAATGCTGATTTCTGGTCAAAAGTTGATTTTGTGTTAAAATTTGATTTTGGAAGTTTTTTACTTTGATAATATACGGGTTGTACCAATTTGCTCGTTAATATTTTTAAGAAAATAACAAACAGTCCTTATGCTAGATACACACGAGGCAACTGTTGCAGCAACACAGCCATGTTGAAGCAACCGTTGCTTCGTGTGTAGCTGTGTTGCCAATTGAAATTGAAAAACTGTTGCAGCAAGACAGCCATGTTGAAGCAACCGTTACTTCGTGTGTAGCTGTGTTGCCCATGGATTTTCGTGTTGCAGCAACCGTTTCCAGAATATCAAAACTTTTTGATATTTTTGGTCGGTTGCTGCAACCGTTGCCCCGTGTGTATAATTGTTTACTACATTTACTCGATTACTTTGTCGGAAACAAACGAGTAAGAAGGTTCGCACGGAGCAAAATTAGGTGAAAAAAAGAAGAAATGAAATTGGGAATTTCAAATAATGAAAATTATGTTAACTTTATTAATGAGTATAACAATTTGAGAGAGCTATGGAACATATCTTGTGAAAAATATAAAAATTAAAATCTTCCGCTTGTGTCTTTTCTGCACCACAGCTACACCCCACCTAGCATTTAGATGATAATTTTTTTTTTAATCACTTATACGAGTCATTTTTGACTACTATTTATGACCAAAAAGTGATTACTAAAAAAAAAAAATACAAAAAAATTCCAAAAATCACATTCCGATCTACCCAATGATCTAAAACTGATTGCACAGGAAAACAGTAACCATATTATCACTTTTTGATCTACGTAATGATTCGAATATGACTTATTCTTCAAAATGTATTTTGAATTGTGTTCTGTTTTGTAGTTCATAATAACTTTACTAGAAGTAGATAATATAGAAATACTTTTACAATAAGTAAAATTATGCATATAGGGCTGATGGTGATGAAAAAAACGGCAAGGACACGCAAAGGAACGTGGATGCGAAAAAAATTAAGTCATATGACTCGCAAATGATTAGAAATATGACTCGAAAAAGACTCGCAAATGATTAGAAATATGACTAAAATATGACTCGAAAAAGACTCGCATATGGCTCGACAAATACTCGCAAGTGATAAGATATATGACTAAAATATGACTCGAAAAAGACTCGCAAATGATTAGAAATATGACTCAAAAATGAGTCGATACTTATCAGAAAAACGGGTCATAAACGACTCTTCAAGAAGAGTCGCGAATAGGGTACAATTTTCTCCCGACAAAAGTATCATGTATGATCAGAAAATGAGCGCATTTATGATCATTTTAATCTGACAGAGGACTCGAAAAGACTCGAATGTGATCGGAAATTTCATAAAATGCTGGCTGGGACACAGTACTGAAGTTGCGGCAACAGTTGCTACGTGTGTAGTGAACAAACAAAACACGTTGTTGCAACACGTTGCTGCAACGGTTGCCTCGTGTGTATCTAGCATTATAATAATATCAATTGTATGCTTACATCTAAAAATGCGGCTCTGATTTTTTCAATTTAAGTAAAAATGATGAAGCTGTCATACATTTTCTTATAATAAAAGCTGCATAGGTTCTGGGCGTGCTCTAGAAATTTCAGTTTGAAAATTATAAGTTTCAGAATAAAAACATTTTCAAAAAAACAAAATTCCAGCTACTAGTGGTTTGTGCTACACCGAAATTACATAACATGCACACATTAGAGCTTCAACTCACTTCCCTTTTTATAACTTTTTCCCCATCATTGCCACTGATGAATCATCAAATGTTACAACAATCGACAGCATCAACGCGTAAATCAAGACACATCAGCAGTGATCGCATGCAACGTTAAACAAAATTTTATTTCACTTGAATTCTTTTTGATGTTGTCACGTTTCGAAGTGCATTAAATAAAAAACCGCAAAACTTTATGCCGCATGTTTTTTTTAGAATGTCAAGTTTAATAAAATAAAATTAAATTACTTTTACGATTACATTTATTTAACTTTATTCATCTTCTCTACCTCAATTTTCTGCTTGATCTTCGACATTAACATTTTTTTGAAGATTTTTGGCAAAAGATAAGCCAAATAATTTCATATTTGAAAAAACCAAAATTTTATCAAGATGTGCACACAGTTGTAGTCACAATTGATTGAGAATAAAAAAAAAAAAGTGTAATTTACGGGTACATACAGTAATTGAAAAGCACAAACTTGAATACAAATAAAGACAGTCATTCATTCATTTCGAGAAAAAAAAACCAAAAACACAATACGCGCTTGCAGGCGGAACTGAACGTGGGAAAATGACATAATGAACAAAGTTAAAACGGATAATCAAACTAAATTGACGTATGGAAAATATTGTACTTGAAATGTTTATTCTTTTTGTATTTATTTATTTTGCAATTAAATTTTTAATTACACAAAATGAGTCATAATTCATAATTTTGTTAATACAATCACAACGCAGCATCACCATGCAACCTTCTGCGCATGCGCTTAACAGAATTTGCATACTTTAGAGGTTATGCAGAAATCAACAGCGTATTTAGCTGCAACAGCACAGCATCTGTGTCATTGACGCAAGAGAGAAAATTTCTGTTTTTTTTTTAGCTTTTACTATTGAAAACGTTGCAAGTTGCAATATATTTAAAGTAATTAGTGAGTACAATTTAAAAAGCTTTATCAATTATTCATAAAAATAAATTAAGTAGTTATTTATAAAAATTAAAATTATAATTTTAGAATGCAACACAATCCAGTTATTTATATTACGAGTTCGTTCACTGTCGTGTGTTGATTTTCAAAAAAAAAACACTTTTCACTGTTAAAAAATAACTGCTTTATTTACTTTTCACAGTAATTCACAAGTCCTAGCAAAACTGTGTAAATACTTTAATTTCAATAAGCAAAACAACAATGTTTACTAGGAATGCGATGTTAATATGGCATATCACAAAACTTAAATTGAAATATGAAAATAACTCGAATTTTGAAGTTATTTCAACTTTTTGAAACAAACCGACAATACTGATCTTTTCTGAAGTTTTGTTTGTTATATTCATCTCTTTGAACCCTAACTTAATTCAGTCGATTGAATGTTTGCCAGCCAGTTGAATATTATGCTTATATCCCAAAGAGTGCACTTTTGAAACTCAAAGCATATTATTTCTTCTAAATAGCTTAAGGGTACAGTCCTCATTTTTCATTGGCTTAGAACGTTTTTTGTGGAGCTAAAATTCAAACTTAATTCTTAATCAACTTGATTTAACTAATCTAATTAAGCTAATTTTATTGAATAACTAAACTATGTCACGGTGAAAACTCTAGTCAAAATGGAATTTTGAGTGCAAGGTCTTGTTGTCATCCAAACATCAAAAATCGATTAACAACTTGACAACATTTGCCACTAAAAAATGTGCATCTTATCTGAATTGACAGCACTAACGGCTGCTGGAATTACATGATAAGCTAAGATTTATTTGATTTCAATCTTAAATAAAACAAATTTGAGTCGAATGCGATTAGAATGCGTGTAAATGAATGTAAGTGCCAAGTAAACGAGTTGTGATTTTAAGCGAAACATTTTAATTGAATTTCAATTGGCTCTTATGTGTTGGCAATGAGTAGAAAATGATTAGAAGTAATTAAAATATAAAATTGGCAAAGCTTTGTATAAAGTTTTTCAACTGACATTTAATTTTTCTCATAAATGGGTGCATCAAAATTTAAATAAGTTCGTTGCTTAAGTCTTAGGTTTTCAATTAATGCTGTGGAAATTGCTGAATGAAATGCCCACTGTGGTAATGTTACTGTATGCACTTTCTAACAAAATGAATAACTTCCGGTTTCAATCAATTTTAAGCCAACAGTGGAATTATTAACAAAGCAGCTATAAAAATACCATTGAAATCAGCATCCAAATAAACCAAAACTTGGTTGGAATACAATTCAATTTAAGTTCTAAGCATAGCAAAATTACAAAAAAAAAAAATCTTTAAGCTTCTGATTAATTATGTGACACTTGATATAAATCAAAGCCTCAAGCGTTAAACAGAACATGTACCACAGTATGCATTGTAAGAAATTGAAACAAGATTCTTAATTGAGAGCGCAATTAAAAAAAATGTTTACCATTTAGTTTTTTTTTTTATCGAATAGATTTCAAGTGTGCGGCATAACCTTGATTTATCTAATTATATCCACATTAAAATTCTCCAATAAGTAGCTGACCAAACACTTTTTTTTACCAAATTCTTTAAAAAAAAACGCGTTACCAATTAAGTACCCATAACGAATAATAAAACGAACATATGGTTTTAGTTTTTAAGTAGTCGCAGAGACCACTTAAGTTTAGGATTTTATTTGACATGCAGCGCCCTCTATCTGGCCCTGATCCAATGCAGCTTCTTTTTCTTTTTTGGCTGCTTCCATTATTTTAATTCTCTGCGTAACGTGATGACGTAAAAATTTATAGGCAAAAAGTACTAAATACCATATTAAAATTATATAGAAAATTTGATCAAATATCAATATTATGGCCAAAATGATTTCCAATGAATTTAAATCAGCTTTATGTTTCTTCAGCCAAAGATACTCGTCGTCCTTGTGCGCTGAAATGTGAAAAAAAAAGGAAAAAATAAATGAATGAAAACTTTTGCAAAAATAAGAAATCGTTTGTTGGATATTTCTCTAAAGAAATTCCAGCCAAATAGCTCGTTTTCAAAGTGTTATACTCAATCGCGTTCATTGGAGCGGGGGAACTGGGAGCCCCACAAACATTGGCAGCGAACGATGCACCACACTAACAGAAGCCTTATGCCGAGTCCATAACCTTTGTGCGTGTTATATAATTATTCTACGGCATTTAGTGGCGGATTAGAGCTTCAATATTTAAGGTTTATTTGGCGCCCTACTCATACACACAATGCAATAAACAAATCAAATGAATCGATTATATTGAAAAGGAAACAACTTCCAATTTTCAAGTTTTACAAAAAATACCAGAAGCCATCCCCAGTCCATAACATTTGAAATAACTTACAATTACTTTTTTCTTTATCAAGGCATTAAACCTGATGCTGCACGACACTTATACTATAATTTTTAGATACTTAGGAGACCCCAGAATGGGGTTTTTTCGTTCGTGATATGGATTCTTTACATAATGATGCACCGAAATGAATTTTTGATTATACGCTTGCAAACCCCTTTAGTTATCTGATCCGAAACATTTGACTCATTATTTTACTCTCGAATCTTACAACTATTTGGTCCTTACAAGCTTCTTTAACTTAGATGAATTCAAAAATTGTAAATATTTCTTTGATAGAGGCACCATTTTTCTTACCCATCAAACTTGAATCAGAGATATTACAAGTATGTACTTACATCGTAATGCACCAAGTTCAATTGTTGAATTGGCATCCAGCTGCAAGCATTCAAAAACGTCTTCCCATTTGCCCGCCGCGGAAAGTTCAGCGAGATTCTTGCACAGCATTTTTATTGATTTTTTCTAATTTCTCTCTTCCTTTTATTTTTTTATCTTGTGCAAAATTATAAAAAATTTTGTTTGTTTGCTTGTTCGTAAAAAAAATAAAATTTTATGAATTGTCATTAAATCCGAATTTCATTTTTCATTAAAAAGTTTATCCCAGCAAACTAAAATAATTTTTATGTTTCAATTTTTTAGAAAATAACATGAGACGTTTCACGTCAACCGCAACATTGCTCTCAGTTCCAGGTGGTGCAAGTCCCATTTGAGAAATACTATTAATAATATAGTAGTGCAGTTGCTTTGCGGTTACATTTTGTTTACTACACCCTGTATTCGACGCATGTATGTATGCGAAAAGAACACCAAGAAATAGATTTTTGCAGAAGATACTTTTTTAAAAAAAAAAAACCTAACACTTTAGAGGATAATCCTTTGACATGTGGTGTGTTAGCTTCGAAAGTGAAGATAGAAGAGTAGGAATGAGGTTACCTATCGAGCAACGGTTTTGTTTTTAATTTTTAATTATTCTGGAACAACGATAAGTGAAAGTGATCTGCGGCAAGCCTTATTTATGCCTTTGAACTTCACTACACTTCAGGTATTGATGCTTTCCCGACATAATGTACGTTTCTTACCACAGCTGCAAAGCGCTCAATGTGGTGCTTATTTGCTAAGAGCTCGAAAAAACCTCCACAAAATTAAGGAGAGGAGAAGAAAATAATTAGAAAGAGCGAAAAATTAGGAAACATGGGAAGTATGTTGGCATGCCTGAACCGGGAATCGAACCCGGGACCTCTGGGTTGTGAGTGCAGTACACTACCATTGCTCCACAAGGCCGGCTAACGATAATTGATGAAACGATAATTGGTGGTAAAATGAACTTATGTAAAAATTCCGAATGCAGGTTTCTTTTAAATATTTTAAATAATAGCCTTTTTTATACACGTTTTTTTGTCAAAAATCTGATATAACCGATTGACCCCAAACTTTTATTTTAGCTAATAATTATATCCCAAAATATTTTTCTGTTTCTTCGAAAGCTGGCTTAATTGCGGCGGATGATAATTTAAGATTCGTGTAAATAATTTCTTTCCTGAACTAATTTCCGATAGATTGGCCTTTAGAATTGTCGTAATTATTTTTCGACTATTTTTACTTTTTTCTTAAATTTGATCTTTTTTATCAAAATCAAAAATGAATTTAACTTGTTTTTGAAGATGAATACTATTGATTTTTTTTTTTTCCAAGAAAGAAATCTAAGGTTTTTTTGTTTTATATACATTAAGTTCACGAGAGCGTTTGCTCTTCTTTTCGAGAAAAAACTCATTGAACATTTCGGCATTACTATTTGCACCGGCACTGGAGTATCAGAACTTTAAATTAAAACAACAATCAATTTAGATATCTCGAAATTATTTAATTCATATAAAAGAACATTCAATGGAATTCGTTTCCATCCATGTCAAAACTTCGGACAGTCCAAAAAAATCCCCCTTTATTTTAGGGAAACATCCTTCAAAACATACGAAAATTTAAATTTGTGTAGTTTTTTTATATTTCCATTTAACCCATTGTAGCACCTCTCAAGCATAACATATAACTTTTTTCTTGCGTAGTTATTTCTGAGAATGTCCAGCTTAGCTGATTGACCAAACCTTATTATCGGAACCTACATAATTCTTAGTCCATGGGATTGATCCCTGTCGACAAGGCAGCGAAACCCAATTTAAGGCAATCTCTTCTCGTGAACATTCTACACCATGCCAACTGCACTTACTACATATTACATCTTAGGCATCAGTATCAGTATATTACTCATTCACTACGATTGAAGGTTTAGCATACTGTCTCATTGTATTCATGAGATAAAGTAATTTGTAACATCTCGATCGATCTTGATGTGTGAAAAACAACATCCCTCAACTGACCAAAATTTTTCTGCTCGCACAACTATTTAGTCGCATGTATGTATGCGCAGTCCCTTAAAAATGTGTTTACGACCATTATTATTGTAAAGTTAAACAAAAATTGTTCAAAATGCAGGTAGCTAAGATTTTTTCGAAGTTCAAACTTCTTAAGTAGCTATGCTTAAAATTTTGAAATCTTTATATACATACATACATATATGCATATTTTGAGAAAATTCTTTATACGATCTTTTCTTGAAGAAATAATTTTACTAAATTCACATAATTTGTGACATGATTCAAATTGAGAACTCATCTCAAATTTAATATTTCTTCAGAAGTTACATACTTAGCTCGAAATAAATAAATCTTCGAATTTATTTGTTTTTTATAATATAAATTGGTTTTATCTAAAAATTTACTCAGAAACTGAAATTATGGCAATTTAAAATAAACCAATCCAAAATAAAAATCTACATAACTTGTTTATTTTTTATTGTTCGTTGTTGATCGGGATATTATTATTTAGTGCAATATACTTGCACTTATTATTTTGAAACAACAACAGTAAACGGTTCCTTAAAGTTTAGCGAACTGGTTAAAAAGTTCAACAAAATTCAATCAAAAGCAAAAACAACAATTTGTCAGCGCAAACGTAAACAAATTCGAGTAAAAAATAAGTTATTATGGCGCAAGGAATGTAAAGCACTACTCGACGTAATTAAGGCACTTAAAAGGCGAAAAAAAAACTCAATGAACTGAATAATAAGTTTTGATGCGTAATAAAATGCAAATACGTATATATCTTTCAATTTTAATTGATAAATTTTGATTTCCTCTCATATTTGAATTTGAAAGAATAAATGGTAAAAAGATTTCTTTCATTTTTCATGGCACTTCAGTGTTTGCACTTTTCTAGCAGTTCGGTCCTAAACAAATTTCATGGGATCATCAAGAAAAAAAAAACTGGCAGTGCTGAAATTCTAAATTGAGGTCGCTGAACGTGAATAGTAAACCAAACTTTCGTATCAGCCCTTTTCTGCGTTTTCTTTCGTTCTTTATTCTTACGCATTATAAGTATGGGATCATCCATTAATTACGTGAGTCCAAACAGGATGGCAGGGGATCCGGCAAAATCTCACCAAGTGGGAGAAGGATTCAATGAAAATCTCACGTCAACTTTTTAATGTAGAGAGTATACGTTATTATGACAGATTACTTTTAAATGAAAGTTTCACGGAAGGGAGGTGGAGGGTCCCGTCAAAGCTCACCAAATCTCACCAAGGGGAGGGGGATCCGAATTTAAAAAAAAAACACCTCACGTAATTAATGGACGGCCCTATCTACTATATTCATAAGAAAAAAGTTATATCGACTCATAATTTCCTGTTCTAGAAGAATCATAATTTCATCACCTTGAAGATGATTCAAAATAATTATTTTTTTTCTTGATTTAATTCATCCTCCAGAAGAACGTTGAGAGGTTTGCTTATTATATATTTGTTTGTGTTAAAGTCTTCTAGAAAAGTTATAAATTCATTACCGGTAATGTGGAAAGTTAGAAATCTTTCATATGTTTGCTGGGTGCGGGCACTTTGAACAAAACCTTAACACAAGTAGCCTTAGTAGCTGTGTTCATACTACTAAACAGTACCTTCAACAGCTTTGACAGCTGTGTCATTTCAAAATCATTTCATATCAGGGCTGCCATAAAGAAACCTTACAGAAGTGACTCTGTTGCGATTTTTGTTTTTTTTTTTTATACATTTATAATAGTGTATGGCCCATAATCATAGTCGCAAAATAAAGTTAAAACCTGGTTTTTACCCAAAATCGTAGATACAGTCTGACCCCATAAAAAAAAGAAAAACTTGCATTAAATTATGAGAAAATTTTAAAAAATAGATTACCTTGCGTTATTGACACAAAATATTGTAGACAGTGAACAAAAGGAGTAATAAAAAAATCGAATTCATGAGGCAGCGTGGCGTAATGGTAAGGACTGTGAACTCATAGTCCTCAGTACGTGGGTTCGATTCTCGTAAATGTAAATGTTTTTTTTATTGATATCAATGAAAATAAATTTTACTTGAAAACCTAGTTGTAAATATATAAAAGCACGTTTTCCTGCTTTTAAATTTAAAACGTGCTTATAAGAAAAAAATCATATTTTCTGACGAGATTCGAACCCATGTCCTGTGGGCTATGAGTTCACAGTCCTAACCATTACGCCACGGTGCCTCATGAATTCGATTTTTTTATTACTCCTTTTGTTCACTGCCTACAATATTTTGTGTCAATAAAGCCCAATTTCCATGTAATCTTATCTTATCCCATATCAGGGATATCAAATCAAATTTTTGTAAGAAAGAAAAAGCATGCGAACAGAACCTAATGCGCTTGGAGAATGCGAGAGTGAATAGCATACATTTGCTATCTTAATAGCATGTGATGTCCTCCCAGATATTTGATAAGACATGATAAGAAAAGATCACATGGAAATTGGGCTTTATTTTGCGATTATGATTATGGGCCTATGTGTTTACATTGCAGCCTTTTTCATAAATTCAACTCTGCAGCCCTGACATTGTGCTCTCTTTTGACACACAGCAGAGCTCTCATTTCGCTGCCAGATTTGTCGTTGTTTTTGCTTCAAGAAGAAGAACCACTCCAAGAGTTTTTCGATGTCGTTGGACCAAAAGCTCAAAAGTAAAAGAAAATTGACAAGAACAGTGAAAATTATTCCGGAAAATTATTTACGACGAATATAAAGATACCGTAAATGCAATTTTATACGGCGCATAATAATATAAAAAATTCTACGCAAAAGGTTAAAAATTCATTTTACAACACAAACAACCGACAAAATTAAAAGTAAAAAAAATCATAATACGTAAAAACTAATATTAGCACTTAAAAAAAAAAAGAAAGCTGTTGGGCAAAAGAAAATTAGACTGTAAAGTAAAATATAAAAATGATTTGCATTTTGCAAAACCCCAAACTGAGGCGACTGTAAGAATTGAATTCAACAATTTCATGAAAAAAGCATTCATCTCGAAATTTACTTCTAATCACGGACGGCGGAACACAACAGCCGCGAACTAAAGGTGGTTACACAAGGCAAACGCTCAAACACACATCGACACTTGAAATGGCTTCAACAATGCAACTGGAATTCGCCCAGGCGATGTCAGATTTTAAGACCATGTTTCCGGATATGGATCGCGATGTCATTGAGGCAGTGCTACGTGCTAATCAAGGCGCTGTGGATGCAACCATCGATCAATTGCTTGCCATGAGCACTGATAATCAGGTGAGTTCGAGTTGCCAATGGCTAGAAAGTTACAATAACATAATTGAACTTGAATCAAAAAACTGTTACTCCAAAGGCTGTCTTATCATAATATTTAAATTGAAATCATTAATGATAAAATTGTGAAAAAATAATATTTTACCTAATCCATATCATAATTTTACACACTTAATATAAGTCCATTGTCGGTTGTTCTCAGAATTCAAAATATCTATGCTAAAATCTTGCTTCTGACCTTCCCAATGGGATGCACATATTCACATTCATTACGCATTAAATTTTATGCGCTTACAGTCAAGTTAAGGATACTTTTTTTGTTCCAAGTTACAATCAAAATTAAAGTATTGCTACGCCAGACATTTTTGTTTAACTAATCACTTTTTTCTCAATTCGGAGCTATTTCAATTTTTAAGTTCACATGATGGTAGAACTTTGGTTTAAATCAGTTAAAAACTAAACGAACAATGTGGCAAAGTTCAGGACCGTAATAAGTACCAGCGGCATCACCGAATTGTTTTTTCTCCTAAATTTCCACAATATGGTAGAAGAGGTGTTGCTCTCAAACCTTTACTAACGGTCTTGGTCAAATGACACTAGTAACAATGTCGCAATGTCATAGTTTGTTACTAATATGACCCCGTGGTCAGACAGATTCCCCATGCATATGTGCAATGCACGAGCACTTAAATACTAAACGATTTTCCGAATTTGAAATTTTTCGTAAAAATGTTAAATTTATAAAAAAAAAAAAAATTTTGATAAAATCTAAAAAGTTGAGTGTAAATCTCTGATTAAATTATACTTACATATGAGGCGCTCAGTTGCAAAACCGGCCAAGTCCAAAAAAATAAAATTTTGAGATATTCTCATATATAAAAATCTAGACCATGCTTTATCTTTCTACAATGGTTTTAGATTAAAAAAAATTTTTTTGACAGAAATATTACACTTTTTAATTTATCAATATTCATGGGTTTCAAAACCGGCCAAGTCCATGAACTTGCATTCAAAACCAATCCAACGCCTTGGAATCAAAACCGGCCAAGTCCAGTACATTGGTATCAAAACCGGCCAAGTCCACTTTTTTTCCAACGTCTTGGAATCAAAACCGGCCAAGTCCAGTTCATTGGTATCAAAACCGGCCAAGTCCAAAACTGTTTTCTCAAAAACATTCGCAAATAAGACTTGAAATGTCTGATCTGACTTGCTTTGAGTAAGAAATTTTATAAGCTATTATGTGGGAAATACTTTTTAATTTTTCAATGAACATAGATGAATATAAACGTTTTTCGTTGTTTTCCCAATTGTATGAAAAATGGACTTGGCCGGTTTTGAAACTGGGCGCCTCATATGTATATATTAGACAGATAATAATTCTTTTGAAAACTTTATTTTGATTTTCGAGACTCATTAAAACCTGAAGACACAAGTTCCAGTTTTATATCTTTCACGCAGCGTGGGCTTAGCGAAAAAACAAAATTTTTAAATCTTCATAAAGCGCTGTCAGTTTTTGTGAAGGCTTAAAATTTATAGATGAAAAATCTAATTTTCAATCTCTGTTTAAATTGACATTTTGACAAGCTTATTATGAATTTTTATTTCTAAAAAAGATTCGTCATGCAATTAAAAATTATTGCTTGCAATCATGTAATTAGTTACATTAATCAGTTGATTAAACAATTGATTATACAAAACATATGCGACCATCCATGGAACAAGGGACCTTTTATTTCCATACAAAATTTCTTGAGGAGCAAAAATTTAATCGATCGAGTTTCTATTTATAAGTTAATGTAATTTAATTGTGTAAATTCATTATCGATAAATATGTTCTCGAAAAATCGTAAAAATTCGAAATATCTAGCAAAATGAGCTAGAAAAATTCTAAAAACACCATTGCGATAAGTACATGTTTTTTCCATGAAAGGTCACCTATATATGCATCTATTTAGAAAGCTTTGGTGCTACACTTATCAGTCACAAGCTGATGCAAATAAAATGTATGCACACTTTTTGTGCATTTGCTTTAAAGCAGCGCTTGTAGTATAATATTTTGAACCGACTTTCATACACTCGCGCTATAAATTAGGCTTGATACTTCTTATAAAACTAGAAGAAAAACTTTCAGGGACCAACGCTACTGCTTCGATGTGGCCATATGAGATTTGACTTGCCCCATACATCCGTTGATGTAGGCCATGATTAAACTGGAATATGTCATAGACATTTAAGAAACTATGTGTCTAAAATCAAAACCTAGCTCCCGACGAGAGATATAAAAATTCACATTTGAAAAATTTTTAAAAACAGCGTGGTTTCATTAAGAAATTCTGTTATATGCAAAAAATTACCACATTTTTATTAATGTTATTAATAATGTTTTTTGACAATTTACCCAAAAACTTAAGTCAGTAAAGACACAACTTTATTTAAATTCATGTTTTATTTCGTAAATTCAAACATCAAAACCTCTTATATATAAAAAAAAAGCTGAACTTATTTGTTAAAGCATTGAAAAATGTTAGTTTTTTAAGGCTTTTTTACAGTCAATTCGCGGTGTGTGGGTACGACTTTCTAGAGTCACTGCCATAACATCGTCTTGATCATTTGCAATTACGCGTCGTGAGACATGCTTCAGCTACTGCACACATCGCTCTGTTCCCTGAATGTGCGATCGAATTCCTGGATCAAGCAGTGGTATTTCATCACAGTTTATGTACTCCATCAACTGCTCATATGGGATGCTTGCAGTAAATAGAGCTCAGATAATATGTTGACATTATCTAAGTCGACTAAATCCATATAATCTGTGCAATTAAAATCAATGGGATACTTCTTATAAGTTCTATGTTTAGTTGAGTCATATAATAAGTTCACGATAACACATAATTTTTAATAGCTCTTTCGCGAACAGGTATTGTTAACATAATATTTTCTGGATGGGCGAAAAATGCATTGTTTTGGATTGTTTTGTTTACCATTTCTCGAAGACTTAGTGGTAAAAATTGAGTTGACTGTATAAATTTATATAAAAGTGCACTGCCATATAACATTGAATTATAAAATTTTACCTTAAAATACTTTGATAATCAAATTTGCTAATATTTTTAAATTTGTTGAAAATAAAGGCGCAAAAGTCTGCTGCGAAAATGAACAATTTGTAACGGTTTCATGTTGGCTAGATCTTCTGGACAGCAGCTTAGATTATTGGATAGAGATATAAGAGTCAGCAGAAAAACTTTGTTCATCTCTAGTGTCGATAGGTGGAGGCATATTCCTCAATGAAATCGGTTCGAAATCAGATAAAGCCCACAACGAAATGTTTGTTTTCCTTTTAAGAGACTTTTTCTCACCCGTACAGTTTGACCCACCCAAATGCACATACATGTTTTGAATTTGATAATTTGCGAAATTTTTGAATGGGACGTTAAAGTCTTATGGAGGATCCATCATTCATTTCATTCCTAACTACATATGTATGTGAAGGGCGTCTTAATTGACATTGCCAACTTAAAAAGTATCCGAGTGCAAATGGTTTATCACGACGTTTTGCTATTTACAAAATATTCAGTCCCACGATTTCAAGTCGTTTTTCTGGCGAAATCTGTTTTTTTTTTTCGAGAAAGATGATTTCTGTATTTAGATCATTATTACTATTACTATTTAAGTATTACTATTTAAGAACACCAACTAATTTATATTTTTCATAAAACAGAACGAAAAACTACGCAACGAAATGGATACTACTTCACCACAACGCAGTCTTATCAATTTAAACGATGATGTTGACGCTGCACCCGCTCCGCCTCCACCAGATGTTACACCTTCCATGCAACTTATTGACACTTCAGATGCGGTAAAAAGTCCTCCAACACATGGAACGCCAGCTGTAGCTGCAAATGCTGCATTGTTAAATCTTGGCGCTACCGCTTCTCCCCACCATCATAACACTGGCGCATCGCCAAAACAACGTCCGCCAAACAAAGTAACAACACATCACTCCAACACCACCGCTACTAACAATACACCTTCTAAGCAACGCAGCACCAACAACAGTAATAATGGCTCACGACGCTGGAATCCACCCATACTAGGCCCACTACCAGCGGGCTTCCTACGCTTACAACCAGCTCCAGGAGCAATGGACGGTACACGTAGTGAATTTGAGTTACCCGATGAACAATTTGCACTAATGTTACAGAATGAAGAGTTCATGAATGAATTACGTTGGAATCAAGATTTTATGACTGCACTGGAGAAGGAACAACACGACAAGGCCAAAGGTGAAGATGATGCGGCTTTCAAAGAACGCCTGAAACATATGGGTAAAGTATCTCGCAAAAAGTTTCTACAGATGGCACGTGTTTTTACATGGCAACGCAATAAAAAAGTTAATACAGCAAAGCAAATTGATTCGTTGCCACTTAAAGAGGAGCCCAGTGATGATGAAGATCATCATCATCAACAACTACAGCAAAGTCAGCATCAGGTGCGTAAATAAAGCGAAAATGAAAGAAAAAAAAAATTTACAAATTTTGTAAACCTTGGCTGACGTCAATGAATCTCGTATTTATTTAAGCAGAATTTAAATCTACAGCTTCTTTGTGCAATTTAAAAAATTAATTTCGTCGCTGTGACGATAAAAATTTTCAATGTTTATTTTATATTTTAATAGTCAAATATATTTTTTGATACGTTTTTTTTTTATAATTTTATCTAATCTCAAGAGAATAAAAAATTGTGCAATAAAACTTAGTGCAATATAACTCTATAAAGTTGAATCTGTATATTTTAGAAACTTAAAAAATCTCATATTTTGTTCATATTTTATATTTTATTATTAATGTCAAAATTAAATATGATTTGTTGACAAATTTCAAAGTGTTTGTAAGAAATGCTTGTAGTTTTTAGCTAAATGCTAAACGACTGAATAGTTGTAGTTGTTCTTGGATTTCAGAATGTTTGAAATAACAAGAGGCTTCAGAATCTGAAAAGAACAAGAGCCCATACTGAAATGCTTTTACAAATGTTGTTGCATTTGTTTGAAAATTAAAGAATTTCATTACTATCTGAAAAATATATTTAAGTACAATTTTAATGTAGCAAATAATAAGCGTAAAAATCTAGCGTAAGTTGCAAAGTTTATTTAATAAGAAAATTTTTACTTTATGCTTTTGTTAACTTTTTATTCCATAACTTAGATCTTACGACACATGTTCTCTCATTTTTTTTTTCATTTTATGATGCAATTTACGCTGGTCAAAAACGCAGAAGACAAAATTTAACAGACATATAATTCGATAAAGACTAAATCGAAAGTCATCTACTCTTTATGACATTAAGAATAAAAATGTTGAAACGATGATTCGAAACAAGTAAACTCATTTTAATGAATGAAGGCTAGTCAGCTAAGTATAAATAATGAGTACGATTAGAAAAAAGGTGCGTCTATATCATTAAACCAAAAAAACATAAATATGACTTTATTGCAGTGTCTATATTACTTGCAAAGGAAATTACTATAATAGAGTTGTGGAAGAAATCATACTAATTTTATTTTTTTGCAAATAAGTACCTACATTATGTAAACATCATTTATTAAAAACTGGCACCATATTTTTTTTTTCACTTTTGCCCGCCAAAACTCGAAACCCGCATCTGCTTTAAAACTCTGTTGGAAGTTGTTGCCCTTTTCGCATTGAAATTGATTTCATTGGATTTTTCAACACCATCTGATGAATCAGAAATCGTAACCAAATTCGGAGCTGGTAAGGTGACGCATTGTATACATTTGCAGAAACTCATCGCATACTTTTTCCAGTGCTAGTCTGTTTGCTTAGACAAAAACAGCAATCGATCGAATGAAAACAGAGTTCTCTCGAAATCGATTGCCTAAATTGTACCTAAATTATAAAAGCTTTCCAATTGCCTCTTTTACTCAAACGGTATTTTCCGAGTAGATAAGATTCGTCAAATAGCATACGTTTGTTGAGTAAAACATGAGGCAACTATGTAGTTTGAGCCTGATGTTTCCGCGAGCGAGGCATTGAAAAGTCTCTACAATATAGGTGTATCTGTCATTAAAAAGCCATAATTCATGTGCCGCTTAATATATAAAAACTGGTATATATTTCATAAAATATTCACATAAAATCACGTGATAAAAAAAAGTATTAGATTTTAATTAAGTGTCAAAAAAAAAATTCTAAAATTTCTTATGTTGAATGCAATAATTTTTTAATTCATTCTGCTATGTAGATAAAGCCACGTCCATATACTTAAATAAACTAAAGCTGTCTTTCTATGCAAAATATAAAAAAAAAAAAAACCTTTTAAATTTTTTTATTTTCTTTACGGTCATAAAAATATAAGGCAGTCTTTACACGCAGTCTGTTTCGGAAAATGTTTTAAAGAACAAAATGAAACATCACATTTATTTGTATTTTAATCGTTTAAGCCTTAATTAATTTAATTATGTTGTATGACCAATCTGAATTTTTTAATTACCATGAAATTAGTTGCACTAAGCGAATGCTTAATGTGTCAACTAGACCATTTTTTTAAATGGTTTAACTTTCTAGATTTATGTATGAAGTAGTAAAATTTTAATAATTTTAATGATTATGTCCGAAATTTAAAAACTTTAAATGTAGAGCAAAATTTAAAAAAAAAAAATATTTTAATTAGATGTTAGGAATTAAACTAATATTTCAATTCAATTAACTCCATATATTAACTCTACTTAATTTAATAGAAAAATGAAAAACTATTTAAAGTAAAAATATCTTAAAACAAATATAATTATAAATAAAATGTTTCAAAAAGAAATTATACCTTGTTTTTCTTTCTTACATTTGATATATTAATTAATAATACTCGAAAATGAATTGTGTCTTGGTACAAGCGTATAATCGCACTTTTTTTAGATATTTGCCCCTGTTTGTCTGAAAAACTGGACATCATAGGAAAATATAATTCGGAGATTCGGTTAAACGGTAAAAATTACAAGATAAAATTGAGTTTTAAAAAAAAAAACCCGAGCTTAACATCCAAAAAGACGTAATAACAAAAATGCTTAATAGAGCAATTTCATATAGAGAGTTTCATATAGCAAATAGACGAAACACTTGTATGAAAAAAAGAAACACAATATTTGAATTTTTTAGATAACTAAGTTAACTTTGAATCTTTTCAATGTTTTACATAAGAAATTCATAACATTTCGTTTTTCACATTATTTAATGTATTTATTATATAAATGAGTGTCAAAAGTTCTTATGGTCAAATAAAAAACATTTTTCAAAAAACTACTAAGAATTTACCTACCTTTCATAGTTAGCTACTATCTCGCAATTTTAGTCACCGAGTAAGAATTAGCTTTATAAACATACAGCAAACATACTAGCAAATAGCCTAATACAGCGCTAATTGAGGGCCTTCTTGTGCTCGGGGTTATAGCCCCTTCTAGCCCTCCTTAAGTCCAGCGCTGGAACTCAGCTGACCAAGCAAATCTTCTGCGTAAAGGCTATCAGATTTTGGACGTTGTTTTCTCATGAAAAATTACTAGAGCGATTTTTTTTTTTTAAATAATTTATCTTGTAAATTTAATCCGAACATTTTGTGACGGAAGTGAGCTACATACCTAAAATTAGACGATAATTAGTCACAGATATGCTTTGGCAGACTGTTTTATATATACTAGCGTATACCTTCGAATTAACTTTCATTTATGCGGGTTTGGTGAAGAGTTTTTGTACCATGTAACTATAAGTAACACAATCTACATACATACATACATACGAGCACTTTTATCGTATTCATTTTGCTGCTACGTTAACTTATGATCTACGTGTGATCAATTTCAACTACGCCCCTGCTACTACTGCTGATCTGCCACACAATTCACTTGTTTTTAAAATTCAAAGTTCGTTCGCTTTGTATATCATTTCTAAAACCCATGTCTATATACATACATGTCTGAAAGTTCTGCAAGCAGAAGACATTTTTTATAGTTATCGCTCGTTGTCTGGCTTCATATGCATTTTGTGTTTACAATTTTGTCAACAATTTACATGAAATCTGAGTAGTTATATTTGGTCGCGACGCAAACGCTAGGGGAATTCTAAATTGACATTGCAATTGTTTTTCTTTTTGCTTCAATTGCAGTAGGTACTGCAACAGAATTTTAACATTAACTTTTATAGTTTGAATTGCTTGTAACTTTTCGAGATAAGTTTAAATTTGTATGTGCGGTAGGCTTGCCTATGAACGCATATCGCCCATTTTCAATCCTCAATTTATTTCGCCACATAAATCTGCCGGTATGGAACTAGACTTTTTTACAGCACACTTCATTTTGCCCGGGTAACAAAATTATTAAACTGAGTAAACGGTTGCTTCTGAAAACTTAAAAATGTTGTCCTCGCTAGTCTTAATGTCGTAAAAAACGACAGTAACAAAAAGTTAGATCATAGCCCTAAGGGGTCGTCCATAAAAGATGTCCGCAGCTGGGGTCGAGGTCTCTTCAGACATCCATTTTTTGAAAAAATTATTTAGGTGGAGGGTAACGAAAGCGAACAACTAGGGGAGACGCAGAATTTTTGCGGACGTCTTTTATGGACGACCGCTAAGTGATTTGCTGTGTCGTTGTTAATTTTTAGGCGAATATGAACAAGAACAAGATTAATAAAAGTTATGTAGCCAAACACATAGACTTCCATAAGACGATTTTGAATTCACAGCTCGATATAGTCACTAGTTACTAGTCAACAAGACAAGATATACATTTATGTGGGGATATGTTCAAGCAGTTCAATCTCGAAGCGAATTGTTTTATAAGGATAAGTTCAAAATAACCAAAAACAAATTACAGCGCAATTGATGAATTCAAGCAATCAAGAGCATCTGCAAATTATTTTAAACAAAGAAAACTAATTTAAATGATAACAATACAAAAATAGCAAATATTTATAAAAGTCTCCTGACTCTAAGTGACTGACTTGTGTGGTTGCAATAAAAAGTACATAGAACAAAAAACAAATAATAGGAAACAACCGAAAAACACTACAACGAATTTGTTATCTTATCGAGGTATGCGAGCGCAGCCAATTACTGAATGAGTTGGTAGAGAAGAAGGGCGAGCTGCGAATGTATAAGAACAGGCGCTGGTTGTCAAGGGTGTGGAATATTATTGAAGTCGTTGTCGTCGTTGCGCCGCCGTCATTAAGTACTGTACTGTGCCATGTACAGTGGAATTAGCCAGCATGTGTTTTTTTTTTTTTTTTATTATTGTTATCTATCGTCCCGCATTAGGAGTCAATTACAGCAATTAATTTAAGATTTATAAAAATTATTGAAAACGAAAAATTAAGACCGCAGTTCTATGGGAATAATCAAATTATAGACATTAAAAATAGACTTGCAGCAGTATCGACCATAATAATATAACTCTACAACGATCTATATTTCCGTACACAGCAGGTAAAATCTGATGCCTCTGATGCTACGATTTATCAATTCAGCCCATTAAAAAACATTTTGCGTGCGAAACGACCAATACGAAACGTATATGTTTGAGTTGAAATACGGCTTAGAATACACCTTAAGAAGAAAAAACTCAAATCGTTAAGAAATCATAATGTTCCTCATGGTAATTCAGTGTTTGCACTTTTTTAGCAGTTCTTGCCCTAAACAAATTTAATGGTATCAATAAATAGCAAAACCATTAAAATAAAGCTTACACTTGCAAAAATCATTTTTCATAGACGAAGGCATGCACTGAATTTTTGGTGCAAACATTGAAAAGTGCCATGAAAAACTACATAATTTGGTACTTCGTTAAAAAAAAAAAACCATTTTAAAAATTTTTTTTTTTTGTTTGTTATTCATTCAATAATTTGCGTTTGTTTTCATTATTTTTTGTTTATTTGTTTTTCTTTAACATAATACATTTAAATTTTTTAATAATAGGTTCTTATTTTCTTTTTCTTTTTTTAGCAATTAATCAATATTAGATTTTTAAAGGGGGCGTTCACGTTTACTTGATTTTTTTTTTTTTTTTGTAATTTTTTTTTTTAGTTTTACTTTAAGGTTTAAATTTGTTTTAATTAAAAATTCTTTTAATTTACTTTTAATTATTTTGTTTTATTTTCATTTAATTAATATTACTATGAATGTGTGTTTTGTGTGGCGGTTGTTGTATGGTTGTCTACATATTCGTATATTTTTAATTTTTAATATTTGTGTCGCTTGTGTGCATGATGATTTTGTTGCATTTTTTTCTTTTTATTGTTTTTGTTTTGTTGTATTTATGTAAATTTGTGTATAAAGAATTAGTAAATAGTTAAATGTAAACACTGTCCAACACGAATTTGTCACGCTAAATTGGTAAATTTTATTTTAAAAAATCCAAACATGTCAAGATTTTTGAAATCGATGAGAATGAAACAACATATCATATCAGTGTTCAAACAGTATCTCAACAATAAACAATATTTCAAATTTGAAAAGGGATAATAAGGCATTTAAAGTTAACAAACAATTTAGGTATAATTTTTTAATCTCTTTCATTCTATCAGAAGAGAAATTCGAAACCAATAATTCGATATCAATAATAAAAAGATGTTGATTGTTAAAAATTTTAACATGTTTGGATTTAATCCGATTTACAAGCTGTTTCTAAATATGCATTTAGTAAAGTATCACAAAAAAATTTTAATTTATAAAAAAATATAACATTAAATTTTTCATTACACAATTTTTTTCAGTCGTTATAAATTAGAATAAACTGTTAGTGCCGCAAAAAAATTTGTAGTGAAAAATATAAATTTCGGTTGGGAAAAGTATGGTTTGTTGAATTTCGTACGAAATATCGTATAATGGTTGATATAATTTCAATATGCCATCAGGCAAGGAGTTTTGCATACAAAATTAAGAGAATGAAAAAAAGTAAATAAAAAAACTTTGAACTTAGTATTTAATTATTGATTTCTCAATTTTAAATTCAACTTTTGAAGCTATTGTTTTAGCTTAAGAAGCCGAAAAATACTTTGTATTTAGCAAAAATAACAATTTATATATTTTAAATTAATAAGGATTGATAAAAAGAAAGTGTGTTTTTAAAAAATTCTACCTTAATTACTTTTTTATTTGATACAATGGAATGGAGTAATAATTTTTTGTTCACTATGGAATATTTTTCATACTCAGTCTTCGTTATGCTATAATATTTTTTTTGGAAATTGAATTGTGAAATGTTCGATTGAAGAAGACCAAATCTTGAAATTTCTACGTCGTTGACGAAAATCATAAAAAATATGTCATATTGCCAATGAAAAAGTGCTATTTCAACCGCAGTTGCGCTGGAAATATAACTAATGCTTATTAACTGCATTTTCATTGAATTTAAAACTTTTGTATATGAATTGAATTGTACTAGCGCTATTTTCATCATTGTTTTTCCTATTAATACTCAATTAATTTTCTAGGGTGTGGGCAAAACCACAAAAAGTATGATCGTTCGAACAATTTCCTTAAAGGAAAATTATCTAAAAACTAATGCAAAAACGGCTTTAAAATAAAATTAATCGTCAGCTATTTCCTAAAAAAAAATACTTTTATTTTTTAATTGTAATAAGTTGTATAGAAATTCAACTATCTGTAAGTTTATTCTACGAGCACTTATTACTGAAGTACATGGAGTACTACAAAAATCAAAGATAAAAACGCAGTGCTCCGTTGATTAAAATTTCTCAGCGCCTCGGAAACTAAGATTTTCCGGAAATAAAAATGCTAAATGATCGACAAAAATTTTTGGGTATTTTGCACTAAGCAAATTTGCCTTCAATAAGACCTTTCAATAGCAATGCAACATAAAGTTAATTAATGTTTATCATTAACATTTCTCAATGACAATGAAATGTTGGGGGCATTGAAATTCAGGGGCTGTCAATATTTTATAATTGTAAAAAACAAATATAATTTTCAAGTCTAAAAACGATTGTCTCGATTGTTTTTAGCTTGGAAACTAAAATTTAGCGATGCTCCGGAAACTAAAATCTTCCACAAATGCAGTTGATTTATCTTGAAAACATCATTGCCATTTGTAACTACAGTCGACGTCCATTAGAACGAATACTCACGTCTACGCTGATTTGTTTTTTTTTTCTCAAAAGCCTGAAACATTGTAAACAATACATGGATTTGTATCTTTTATAAGACATTTAAAATCTTTGATGCATTGTAGTTTTGAAAACTACAAGAAAAAAATTTAAGAATAAATTTGAAAGTTGTAGTGAGAAGTGTTATTTTAGTATAGTATTTTAAAAAAATTATAAGTATGGTTTATTTAGAAAAAGTTTAAGAAAACTTTGTAAGATTAAACAATTTTTTCGATTTAAAAAAAAATGCTTCAAAATACTTCACACAATAATTCGTTATATTGGACGCCACCTGTGTAATAAAACTTAATTTCCATTAGAATTGGGTACTAAATGGAAATATTGATAAATGATGCAAATTTACATATTTTAGAAACAGCATTTTTAAAATTTTTTTAAATTGCTTATTCGATAGCTTTCTATTAAATCTGATTTTTGGAACAGTGTTTTTTCTTGTATTTTTTGACATTTTTTGCTTATTTCTACTATTGTTTTTTTATAATTCTTTTTTTGTTTACCTCTTATACCAAAAAAAAAATAGAAAAAGTAGTTCAAAAGTAGTTTATCTGTTGGTTTTTTTTTTTTTTTTTGTTTTCTTGTTTTTGTTTCTTCTTTGTGAATAGTCTTATAGCAGAACACAGAGGGATTTTTTGGGTTTTTTCTGTTTCTTTTCCGGGGATTTCTTATTAATTTGCCTTACTAAATCGTAGAAAATATCATTAACATTAACTTTAGCTTTGGCAGATGTCTCCATAAAAGCACAATTGAATTGATTGGCCAAACTTTTACCAAGCTCTTTGCCAACGACACGTTCATCTTCAAGATCGCATTTATTACCGACCAGCACCATTGGCACATCATCCGTATCCTTTACACGTAAAATTTGTTCACGCAGATCCTGTAAGTCATTAAACGTTGATTGTGCAGTAATCGAATAGACGAGCACAAAACCTTGGCCATTCTTCATATAGAGATCACGCATGGCGGTAAATTGTTCTGTGCCCGCTGTATCAAGAATTTCCAGCATACATTGTTGGCCATCAACTTCAACCTGCTTACGATAGCTGTCTTCGATTGTTGGATCATATTTTTCAACGAAAATACCCTGTACAAATTGCACTGTTAGCGCAGATTTTCCAACACCGCCAGAACCCAAAACAACAATTTTATATTCACGCATTTTCAATTTTCAATTTTCAAATCAAGGGTCAGTGTTCTGTCTAAAGTAGTTGACAGCGTAGAAGCTTCAGCGTTGTCTTCGTTGGTTGCTGTATACAAATTTGAATTGCCTGCGTTATGATGATTGCTTTTTGCAAGCGACTAATGGCAATTTATTTTTATTACTAAATTGGGGGTAATTTGCGTGTAATCAGCCTTTGGTATTTGCAATTTTAAGCTTAAATTTTTTTTCTTTCAGTTCCGGTGCAAGATTATTTAGTTCCGGTACAAATTTGTTTTTTTTTTATGAAACTTGATTTTTTAAAAATTTTCTATAACCAGCACTTTAATTTTGACTTTTGGCCGGCGCTCCTTTTAGTTGCTGCTGCCGCTGCTGCGTTGTTGTTTATCCACCAAAAAATGTTGTCTTACTTTGTCGTCGCTACCGATCTGCAATACAAAATGAGGAAAATTCTTTAATTTTCATTCTAATTAACTCATCAAATGCGAGTTGCGTTCCCACAATTATGACTCACTTTCGTTTGCAAATTTCAATTTTTTTTTTTTCGCTTTCTTTTCTTCTGTAATTACCTTATTTTTTTCAGCATGGGGTGCTGCTACGCCGCGTCGCAGTCGACTTCGGTTCAATCAAAAAAATGAACGTTCTTTGGAAGAATTTCCTTTATCTGCTGTGTGTTGCTGCCGTGCTGTCACCAATGCCGCACTTGAGTTCGTTCATTCAATTCTTTGAGCAAACAATAAACGAAACACGAAATAAAAGTTTTCAAATCAAGAACACAAAATCAAAAAAATTAATTGAAAATTTCCGCTGCTCTCTTTCTACTTTGCTTTTTCGCGTTGCTTTGACACTTTAGGCTGGTTTTCTTATTTTACTCTTTTCAGTTATTTTCTTTAACTTATTGCACTTGCACTATGTTAAGTAATTTTTGCGTTTTCTTTTTTAACAAATTATATATTTTTTAAGTTGTATAAAATTACTTTTTTACTAATTCAAGAAAACGAGCAGAAATTTTGTGTATCTTTGCCCGACGCGTCAGAATAGATCCGTTTAATTTTTCGCTCTTTGTTCGTTCGGTATGGTGGTTTGGCTGTGTGCTTAGCTGTGTTTAGTCTGCTTTGCTGATGGGTGGAGTTAACTGTTGCTCTTTTACCGAAAAAGCAATATGTATGTTACCGGCCAATCTAGTTCATAGGATGAACTAGTTTCGAAAAGTGTCAGGACGGACCAGAGCGTTGGATATACTACAGTGAACCGTGGCCGAAGTCCCCAGCGAAACCAATGTTGGAGGATGTAAGCCCTGAGTAGCGGTCAAAGCCTAAGATGGTTTTATATACAACTGTAAATCAAAAAAGGTTCTGGATTTTTTTATTCTATTGTTCATAGTTTTTGAGATACATATTAAGGCGATAAAAAAAAATTCACTGTTTGAAATACTAAAGTCTCCTAGTCTAAAACGGTTCCATAACACGTTAAGTAAGCTTCTGTAAGACTATAGTTTGGAGATTTATTTGGCCTCCCATTAAATATGAAATAAATTCAAGACGCAATGGAAAAACCCCCGGCCCTTGGTTGGTACGGGCCTGACGTTGAGTTTCTGCTTGGACAACTGTGACTTGTTGCTAATTGTTAAATGTAAGGCGTCCATTCCAATGGGTTGGCCCCCTTATAGGAGCATCGTGATGGCTGTGGCTTATACCCAGGAGGAATATTATTTCCTCGGCGTAACGGCAGTTGTTTTAAATAGGTCTCGACTCCAATCAGGAGTTAAGTCATATCCATTTGCATGGCTTAGGAATGGAACCTTCAGTAGCAACATGCTGGTCGAAGGGGCGCCGCTTGACGCGTTGTTTCGGGTCTGTTCGCAGAGCACTGTCAAATTTAGCGGTATCGGAGGGATTAACGTTAAACACCATAGGCATTTATTGAGGTTTGTCCGGTGAAATTCATTATTTTATGATTGTGTTGCTATAGTATTTATTTGATGCTCTATTTCCGTCACTGTCAATTGTCCATTTGGAAGGAAAGAAAATGACGAACTCAGTGCAATTTTTTATGCACATCTCTGGAGCAATGTTTAGTAATAAAACACTGGGAACAGTTTTAGCACAAGAACACAGCCCTCAAATCATCATTTAAATTAAGCAATAATTGTTGGCAGTGTTTTTCGAAATTAATTACAACGAAAAGTATTATTTTTTGTATGTCAAAATTTCTTGTCGTCGGACAATGCCAACGTGGCGATATTCCGTTGTAAACCTGGTGGACCTCGGCTTGCTTCCGTTCGATGTTAATTAAATTATTTTACTGACTGCTCACAAGAACTGATCTGGAGCTGGTTTCAGATATGCCTTTAATGAAACGTCTATCTTATCTTCTGTATAAAGCAAAGTGTTGAACAATTAAGAGAGTTGAACATGTTCTAGGGTTAATCGGAAGAACATAGGTGTGGCTGTTTATTTAGTTCAAAAGGTACATCGAATCAGAAACACCATGCGAATTAGTAAAATGTTTCATAAACCACAATCTTCAACAGACAGCCACCAAGTTTCAGGAATGAAAAACGTTACCTTCGTTTTAGAGGCTTAGTGATCGCCGACATCATTTGTCTAACTGAACACTTGTGATCGAGAAAGCTCAAGCTATGACCTCCAGTGGTTTGGTGGACACACTAATAAGATCATATAAAGCTAAACTCTGCGGCCTAACAATTCTTCGTTACTTATTTCTTGGGTAACTAATGCAAATTTTGGTTATTAATTTATAGGTGCCTATCAGATTCTTTGCCTGTTTTGGGAATATCTTGTTTTTTTTTAATCTTTCATTGGCTACTTCTCAAAAGCAAGATTATAGTTTCGAGGTTTATCGATACAACCACAATTATAAAAAATAATATAATTATAAAAAAGCTAATTTTATTTACTAGAAATAATTTTCATTTAAATACAAAACAAATATTTTACATTTTTATCTGAGGACCGACGAGAGCTAAATGACAGCGCTGAAGCTGAACCAAAAATTTTAATACACAAATATATAACTCAATAAAAGCTGAATATTTTCGAATTAATGGCCTCATCTTCAACTTTCAAAGGTTTGATAATTAAGCCCTTTTATTACAGCATGGGTACTTTTGCATTATTTTCGTAATAAAACTGAAACAAAATATTGTTGTAAAGTTTATTGATTTTTTTTTTTTTTTATTATTAATTAATCTAATGGTTATGTAATTTCATACCGCTAAATCTTTACGAGATCAACTTCCGATATCAAACCCAACTAGTATGAAATGACTTCCAAATTCAATGCTGTTATATGTGAAGCCATTATTTCAATTATTTACTCACCATTTTGCTCTAACCCCAAATTCAACGTATTTTCGTAACCATGCCAGCAGCGATTGTAACCCCACTGACACGTAGCATGACACGACCCAATTCCTTAAAGTCGGCATACAACTCAATACAAATTGGACGCGTAGTTTCGATTTCCACCAAGGCACATGAGTTGTTGCCTAAGCAGCGTGGCTTCTTTTTAACAATTTCTCCAGTGCCTTTGTTGATTTGTGCGTTCAATTTACATATTACTGCTGGCTCGATGAGCGATTGATGATGCAATAGCACTGGAAATCCGATTGTAATAGGTACCTTAACGTTGAAAACCAAAATGCGCGCTTGAAAACGTGTTGTTACAGGTATGGAGTTTTGTGGGTCACATATAATACAACCAACAGTTATATTATTCATATCGACACCCGCTAGAGTAACTGATACTTGATCACCGGCAAAAGCATTTGCCTGTGGCATTTCATCGATGCTTAGCCCTTTAACTTGCGCTTGCTCACGATTGGGACAAACTAAAACTTTGTCATTTACACACACAACACCCGTCTCAATACGTCCTGATATACAGAAACCAGAACCAGTGCCTTTAAAAATATCCGAAACTGACATACGGAATGGCCTATTGACAGCACGTTCTGGTATTTTAAAATTATCGATTACCTCAAGCAAATGTGGACCTGTATACCATGATTTTAACTCTGGCTCAGTGGCTGGTTTTGTTAGATTTTCTCCCGTCAGTCCAGAGCAGGGAATGAATGTAACATCGGATTCCTTAAAACCGGCTTGTTTGAGAAAACTTCGTAATTTTTTAACAATCTCATCAAAACGATCTTTTGACCATCCAACTGTATCCAATTTATTTATGACAACACCCAATTGATTGACACCCAGCGAACGTACTAAGAGCGCATGTTCACGTGTTTGTCCACCTAACTCGAAGCCAGTTTCAAATTCACCACGTGTCGCATCGACTACTAGCAAGGCGACATCAGCTTGTGTTGCTCCGGATATCATATTTGGTATAAAATCCTTGTGACCAGGTGCATCCAGCAGAGTGACAATTTTAGTTTCAGTCTCGATGCGTGAGTGTCCAACGTCCATTGTGATACCTTTACAAGAATAAATTAAAGTAAAAACTGAAGTTATCGAAAATAATGCAAAGAAAGGAATCAAAAGGGACACGGAGTGACGCAATGCATAAGCAAATGTGTAGTTTAGACACTTTCCATGGAAACAATAAACTTTGTACCCACCCAAACGTGGAATTAAATATAAGAAGATGAAAAAAATGTAAATGATATACATAGAAATAAGGAAAAACGTACTAACATTCAAAAAAGGACAAGTATAAGGATATGAGTTAAACTAGCGTTGGGGATAAAATTAAATACAAGAGCATGGATAGCGATTTCCACATTCGTTGACTTCGTCAAAAAACTTTATGACTACGGCTTATCAAAGTCACCCAAAAACAAGGTCAAAGTCATAGCAAAACAAAAATTAGAATGAATAGTTTTTAACATTGATGAATAATTAACCATTGAGAGAGGCGATAAATTAAAGAGACATTCCAATTTTATTCCACGGAAACATCAGACCTCGTTCCCCTCCCTCAAATCGCATAAATTAAATGAACATTGCTGTGCGAATTGATACGAAAAATTTAGAGATGCCTTTCAGATTTAACCAATAATAATCCTGACCTTCACTGTATCGCTATTTGATAAGTTTATGATCATAATATGTGTTGATAAATGATATGTTTGTAAGACTAACCTCGTGCGCGCTCCTCTCCAGTTTCATCCAAAACCCAAGCATACATAAAACTTTGCTTTCCCAATTTCTTTGACTCCTGTTCGTATTTGTGCATTACACGCTGCGAAACGTTTCCCATATCAAAAAGTAAATGACCCATTAGTGTACTTTTTCCAGCATCCACATGACCAATAACAATCATATGGAAATGAGCCTTTCGATCGGAACGCTCCTTGGTGTACAGTTGTTCAGCGTCGCGCTGTGATTGATCCTTAGAAACTTTAAATGTGCCGGCAGCAGCACTTTTTACCGCATCTTCCTGTAGCTCAACTACTGGAGTATTGCGACCCGAAACAACGGGAGAAGCTTGTAGTTGTGGTGAGTTAACATCAAAACCTCTACGAGCTTCACTGGCGTTTGCGATGGATTGAGCGGTAATCGCAATTGTTGGCATATTATCAGTCACACGTATTGTGATTTGTTGCGGATGGTTTTGTGTTTGTAACTGCTGCTGTTGTGATGCTGTTTTTGAAGTTAGTGTGGTTTTCCCCACCAACTGCTGTTCTTTTTCCTTGCTTCCACCAGCGGAATCATTTAGAATTTCATCTAGAATCTTTTCAATGTCATATGCACATCGCATCGATGTTTCCACTATACGTCCCTCAGAGACGGTGTCACCGACAACGCTGCGGACTTCATCGATACAGGAATTCAATTTCGCCTGATCCTCTTCCTTCAGTTGTGGCATTTGAAAATTATCTGAATCACGTCGTGTTTTCTCATATGCCTTTTCATCTTCCTCATCACCTTCGTCTTCTTCTTCAATATCACGATTGTTTTTTACAAACGATGACATGCTCTGTTGTCCACGTGCACGATCGTAAATCCATTGTTGCGCATCCGTTGGAGATATGCAGCTGTCATCATCTACTGAATGGCCGTAGACATCGTCATAACCATCGTATTCGTCGTTGTAGTCCATGCTACGCACAATGCGATGTCGCGACATTTTACTTAATTTATTTCTTTTTATCTGTCCTTTTTCGAAAATATTCCAAAATTTAACTTTTTAAAACAAATATCTTGAAATTTGTTGAAAATTATCACTATTTGTGAAATCTCATCGTCGACGATGCAGCAGCAGGTATAAAAAACAAAAACCAACCACAAAGCAAGTGTCAGTTGAGTCGGTTTTCTTTTAGTCACGTCTTTGTTACAATTATCAAAGAACGTAAATGTAATAGAAGATGTCCAGAATTAATTTTTCCAAATGTAATTGGAAATAACATTTTGAACCTAGAATAATGGAAATTAAGAAAAATCCACTTCTTTGGTGCATAATAAAAATGAATTTGAATGGTAAAAAGAACGTAATTATCGAAAGTTTTGTGAAATGCATTTTAAGGGCTTGCTTACTATGCATACATACTGAAATTCCTCGCAGATTAATTTCTTAGTAACCAATTATTATTATTCTCAAAAAACTTATAATTGATATAACAATTATTTGAAGGAAGATGAAGAAAATCTATAAAAAAAACTTTGGGCGAATCCAAAGACAAGTTATAAATTATTTTTGAGCTAATTAGTTGGTCAACAATCGTACGACTATAAAGCTGACATCGATTCTAAAATTCTTTTTCAATGAGAAATTTAGTAACTGTTTAGGCCCAACTAAACCATGCATCGCCTAGCGTAACCTACTGTCAAATTTGAACGAAAAGCCTGTCAAATGCTTAAGAAACTCAGAGTAGACTTTTTAGTGGCTATGTTGTACTTCGTTGAACTTAAGAAGCGATGTAGCCATAGTTGCAAACGTATGGAATATTCCCACAATTGCATAAATTTTATTTGTTATATTTCCTAAATAAATTGAATTCATTCACTAAATTTTATTCGATGACATTTATTTAAATACTTAAAGCAATAAATATGTAATCCAGATATTGTATTTACTAATTTTAAGAAAAAAATAAGAAAACAAAATTGCTCATTTTGTACTATGCGTGTAGATTGTGGGGAAAAGTATTAGCAAATGCAGCGCGTGGCATCATTGAATTGTCAATCAAATTGTTGTATGTATTGTGTGTGTATACATTAAAATGCATATTTCTGCAACTGCACTCCAAGCCCTTTCCTTCACATTTTTATTGTAATAAAATGCGTCTACTTTATTGTACAAGCATCTTCTTTTCTCCACATTTTCTATCAATTTTAAAATAAAAGTATTTTCTACTTCAGATTCCATTGCACAATTTTTTTCTACTGTATACAATGCATAGACAGCTGATTCCGTACAGAAAGTGCGTTCAGTTTCGCTCTTTCCTTAAGCAAATGACATTTGTGGAAATTGAACGAAACTTTTTGTTAAGTACGTTGTAGCTTTGATATACGATTTGTGTGTATTCGCACACTTGCAGAAGTTGACTGCAGTCAAAGCGTGCATGGTTTAGTTGGCCCTTTTGTTGCAATGTGCATTCTCATAAGTCTTAATATGTACTATTCTAAAAATCGTCCAACTGTTAGTTGCGTGTATGCGCATGCTCTTAGGCTAAGGCCGCACTATCATAACTTCGGTGTTGACATAACAAACAACGCACGTTGAAAAAATGTCCGTTAATCATGTGGCCTATTGGATATAATTTTGTAGAATGTTGAAACGCGTCTTAGCTAATACGAATGGTTGAAAACGTTCGTGAGGTCCTAGCATAAGCCAAGTAAAATAAACCTGGTATGATGTTGTTTATCGCAAAGCTGCTTTTGGCTGACTTGCCCATCCCTCCCACTAACATTTGCACATCACTTAGGACAGCCTATTACTGTAGTCCCTAAGTTGGAGCGTCAGTATCGTTTTTGAGTCAAAGTTTTTACATGCACACACTTTTTATATAAAGCATACCGAAACAAGCAACGCTAGTGACACCTTTTTAGATTTTCCTATTTTGACAGAACATTGGTAGCTACTTTTTTATTTAACTGTTTTGATTGTTTTTCCTCTCACAAATAGTACACAAACAATCTCCACAATATATCTGACTCTTCGCTCTTAAGGTTGAAGCTCGAATCATTTGCGTAGCGCTTGCAAAATCACCTAGGGACCATAGTTAAAATAAGTATAAAGGGCCAACTAAACCATGCACGCTTTAACTGCAGTCAACTTCTGCAAGTGTGCGAATACACACAAATCGTATATCAAAGCTACAACGTACTTAACAAAAAGTTTCGTTCAATTTCCACAAATGTCATTTGCTTAAGGAAAGAGCGAAGGCCCAACTAAACCATGCATCGCCTAGCGTAACCTACTGTCAAATTTGAACGAAAAGCCTGTCAAATGCTTAAGAAACTCAGAGAAGACTTTTTAGTGGCTATGTTGTACTTCGTTGAACTTAAGAAGCGATGTAGCCATAGTTGCAAGCGTGTGAAATATTCACACAATTGCATAAATTTTATTTCTTATATTTCCAAAACAAATTGAATTCATTCACAAAATGTTATTCAATGACATTTATTTAATTACTTAAAGCAATAAATATGTATTCCAGATACTGTTTTTACTAATTTTAAGAAAAAAAATAATAAAACAAAATTGCTCATTTTGTACTATGCGTGTAGATTGTGGAGAAAAGTATTGGCAAATGCAGCCCGTGGCATCACTGAATTGTCAATCAAATTGTTGTATGTATTGTGTGTGTGTACATTAAAATGCATGTTTCTGCAACTGCACTCCAAGCCCTTTCCTTTACATTTCGATTACAATAAAATGCGTCTATTTTACTGTTTAATTATCTTCTTTTTCACATTTTCTATTAATTTCAAAACAAAAGTATTTTCCACTTCAAGTTCCATTGCAAAAATACAAATACAATACATAAACAGCTGATTCCGTACAGAAAGTGCGTTCAGTTTCGCTCTTTCCTTAAGCAAATGACATTTGTGGAAATTGAACGAAACTTTTTGTTAAGTACGTTGTAGCTTTGATATACGATTTGTGTGTATTCGCACACTTGCAGAAGTTGACTGCAGTCAAAGCGTGCATGGTTTAGTTGGCCCTTTAAATTAGCTATCACTGTACATGATTGAATAATAGTTGAATCATGTCACTGTACAAGGATTGGTTGATATGTCAATAGGGGCGTACACATGATCAAACAACTCATCAAATTGTTTGTCAAATAATTTGACCAACAAAAAAATATATGGAGTTTGATGAGAATTTGAAGATGTGAACGCTCATCAAATTGTTGGTCAAATTGTTTGATGGAAAACAAAGAATTTTGTTTTTCTGCTTGTTTGACAAACAATTTGATGAGTTGTTTGATGGTGTGTACGCTCGTCAAATTTGCTAGTACATTTTTGTCACTTGAAAAAAGATTTCAACGAGTGCACATCGTGCGGATGATGAAATGCTATGCGGCTCTTATTTATTTTACATACTAGAAGGGTGTTTTTATTGTTTTTTTTTTTAAATATCGCTAGAGGAGTCGATGTTGACAATATCAGAGGATGTAAATTTTAATTAAAATAAATTTTATACTCAAGTAACGACGGAACCAATTTAGTTATAATTATTTCGATTATTGGAATCGTTTTAGTTTGTATTTACAATTTTTTCTCTTTGTTTAATTGGTATGGTGGACATAAAAATGACGGATAGTTATTATGGTCTTGAAAATGACATTAAGTATTAAGTTATGTAAAATTAAATTACTATTTCATCAACATATATACTTTCGTAAACATAATAATTTGTCCGCCATCACGATGATTTCCCTTCGGTGGTCGGAAGAAAACTGAAATTTGACGAAAAATTTGATCATGTGTACGCTGAGTTGTCAATTTGTTTGACAATCAATCTGATGAATAATTTGACGTTTTGAACCCCCTTAATATCTTTTTTGACATTTTCTTTTGATTTCCGAAGTCAACTTTGATAAAAATGTCAAAATGAAAGACCAAAAATAAATATTGGACGATGGTGTAATAACAAAGGTGGCGTACTCATGGTGTAATAACCAAGGTGGCGTACTTAAAAACGAAATTCTCAAAAGTTTGGGTTTCTTGTCCTTCATTGTCTCTTTTCGTAATTTTTTTTTACACTTCGGTGTTTTGATTAATTGGCCCGTTCAGCAACTTCAGTATTTTTGAAGCGCTTTAAGCAACTTTTTACTGAGAGGTATTTGTGTTGAGTTTCAAAATTCTGATGCGAACAAAAAACTACGCTAAATAATGTAGCAGGCTTCAATATGATAGCAATAAGTCTTTTTTGTTTTTGCAATAACAACCACATCGACTAAATTTTTAAGATTCAATGTAGTTTGCAGCTATCGTTCAGAAAATGTTCAAGATCTTACGCCTAAGCGCTGCAATTTCTCAAAGCGCTTAAGTTTTCTGAATGGGCAATTAAAATGTTATGAATGTCAAAACTACAGCAAATAGGATGACAGATGATTGAAAATCGAGGCTCTCCCTAATTACTCCACCATGGTTATTACACCATGGGCGTACTTAAAAACGAAATTCTCAAAAGTTTGGGTTTCTTGTCCTTCATGTCTTGTTTCGTAATCTTTTTTGACATAATCTTCGGTGTTTTGTTTAATTGGCCCGTTCAGCAACTTCAGTATTTTCGAAGCGCTTTAAACAACTTTTTACTGAGAGGTATTTGTGTTGAGTTTCAAAATTCTGATGCGAACATAAAACCGCTAAATAATGTAGCAGGCTTCATTGTGATAGCAATAAGTCTTTTTTGTTTTTGCAATAACAACCACAGCGACTAAATTTTTAAGATTTAATGTAGTTTGCAGCTATCGTTCAGAAAATGTTCAAGATCTTACGCTTAAGCGTTGCAATTCATCAAAGCGCTTAAGTTTTCTGAATGGGCAATTGAAATTTTATGAATGTCAAAACTACAGCAAATAGGATGACAGATGATTGAAAATCGAAGCTCTCCCTAATTAATAAAATAATATTTATTATTACATGTATTTTTGTATTGGACATGATCTAAAAAAAATCCAGTCAAGCAACCCAAATTGAAACAAGTTTTGTTTCTCCCTCTCTTCTTGCAAGTAAATAAAATAAAACATCGAAAATCCAAAAACAATTGTAGCTGTCAAGTTTTTCCACTTTGTACTTTTCCTTCACTTTGGTTTTATTTTCCTCAGTTTTGTCAGTTTTGTTCTTGCCTGTGCCAGAGACAACTATATATTTAGTTGGTTTTGTAAGTGCCAAAGATTATGAACAAGATGCGCAACTCTTTTGCGCCAAAATTTTTTACTCACACGTATTGATTGTCAAAGAATACGTGTGAATCGCTAAAAACAATGCTGCCGTATGTTGAAAAGTATCAATTGTATAAATTTACTTCTAGCTTACGGCAATATTAGGCAATTTCATGATTTACTTGGGAAGTTATAAATATATCAATATGTTATGATATACTTAGCTTTTAAATTAATTCATTACAGCAATTGAGACAAAAGGTTTTTAATGTTTCGTAACTATGACAAAATTTAAAAACGGATGCAATGTCTATGCAATTTTAACAACGTGTCTTTTGATGCGTAATTTCACTTAAAAAAATTTTTAAATGAGAAACCATCTTGTAATTATAGCAACAGATATAGCTGCTACCATGATATCGCATATTTTTATTTCGCAAATGAAAAAATTTTAAGCAGCAAACAGGAAAATCCAACAACAAAAAAAGAAAAATTTTTGATTTATTTGTTTTGTGCTTATAATTTATGTATACATATTTTACTTTTGCATTTATAAAATATGGTGTGGTACTTTTAAAAACTCTGAGAACAGACTTAAGGGCCTATGCGAATTTGTACATATGACGTCATGGACAGCTACATTTGTCGTATTTTTATTTAACCCTTATTAAAAATTTAACATTGTGGATTAATTCGTGTATATTTATGATAATAAGAAAAGAAATCCAAAATTTTTTTTTAATCTTAGTTTGTTTTGTGTTAAATGTGCACAATGACGCCTCATATATAGAAATACACAAAACCACTTGCCTTTCGTTCTGTGTCATTGCACAAGAAGCTGTTGAAGCACTAAAGCGACTTAACGTAGCAATGCGCTGACTTGTTGTTGTTGACTTGACTAATTTTTGTCTAAAAGATTGTTCGTGTTTAAAGAAATTTACGGCTTAGATAACTATCTAAAAAAAACATTTTATTTCGTAATGAACATCAAAAAATATTTACCTATCTCCTTAATAGTCAATAATTTTGTTAACGAAAATATTTTGCTACACTTAATCCTTAATATAAAAATGGTTTTCGACCTTAGTGGCAACATTATAACACCAAGGTGAAATGAAAAAAACTAGAAGAAAATATGCAAAAATTTTAAAAAGCAATTGCAATGTCTTTTGGATATTGGAAGAAAAGTTTAATACATTTTTGATTTTATAAATTTATGTTCTTTACTTGTGGCTGCTCAATAAGTCTTCCATTGTTCAGGTTTTTGATAATGCTGTTTAGAGGAAGAAGAAGAAGAACACAAATAAAAAATTGAGGTTAGGTTCAGAGTTTTGTCTTGGTGGTTAGGGGGTTGGGTGAAACAAATATTGCGGGGGGCAGAGTTTTGTTCTGTACGCGAGCGGGTGGAACTGAAGCGATTTTTTCAACCGTGCGAGTGAGGTGAAAGTTTTTGAAGTTTTGGTGAGTAAGTGGCAGCTGATTTTGATGTTTAGCCAAAAATGACATTTCAAAACAAATTAAAAACAGTAGAGGAGTAAGGTAAGCTATTTATTAATATATTTATAGTTTTAATAGCTAAAATATTTATTTTCTTCATTTTTTAGATAAATCATATACTCTTCATGTTACTGTAGATGATATACAGCAGTCTGGTGTATAGCAATCCGATGTCTGATGCACAGTTCAGTGGAACAACAAAAAACATGGAAGAAATTTTTTGTGAAAACCTAAATGTGCAGTGCAGTTTGTAAATGTCACGACAATGCACTAAAAGAAGAACTTATAAATAAAAAACATACTACATGCCCAAATACATTCCATACAGCTTGTTGCAGATATTGACCCCAAGTAAAAATCAGGTTGCAGGTTCGCAAATTCTAACAGCTGGACTTATAATATGTCCGCGTCACAGTGTCGGTCAATCGGATCTAAAATTAAATGTTAACTGGTGTTTCATATGTGTAACTGGTGAGCAGGTTGTGTGTTGTGATACATGGCCGACGGCTGTACATGCAGCTTGCTTAAATATTCCTATTGACGTGGATGAAAGTTACGTTTGCGAGGAATGCGAAACAGGCCGAATAGATTTGCTGCGAACCAATAAGTGCAGGCACTTTTGTCATTGAGTAGGTCGGTGAAGTAATCAGCGATGCAGAGCTTAGGTAACGTTTGCATCAGAAATCTATTGATCGTGATGAAAACTTTTATTTTGTCTTTGGAAAAAGGCTATATTATTGATGCAGGCCCTAGAGGAAACTTGGCACGTTTCATGAATCAGTCATATGATCCAAATTGCGACACACAAAAATGGCCAGTAAATGGCTTGGATAGAGTGAGTCTTTCTGCAATTACTGATATCTCGGAGGTGAATTATATTTGAACACTTGTATATGCATTTTTTCAATGTTTTTATTTTTTACTTTTAGAATACAGAATACCACCATTGGAATGATCTTTTAGAAATGAAAAGAAAACTTCTTTTTGTGGCGCTACAAAGTGTGCTCGTACTTTTATTTCATTGTTTAGAGAACAAATTAAAAATTGTTTTTTATTTTAGAATAAGAAATTAGCATATTATTTCTAGTTCTATGTTCGTATTTTATTTACTGTAAAAAATACAATATTAAGCATATAAAAGTTCCAGTAATATTACACATTTTTATTATGAAATTAAGAAAAAGTCAAAAACGTTGCTTTCATTTAATATAAAAATTTTAAAAAAAATATATAAATGTAATTATAATAAAAATAAAATATGTATACATATTATAGAAATTCTATTTTTTATTTTTGTTCAAATAACGTGGTCGAAAAAAATACTGTTCAGGTTCAGTATCCAAAAGCATTACGCAGACATAGTCGTTAATATGACGCACTGATCGTCCTAAAAAAAGCGACAAAAATTGTTGGTTATTATCATAAACATAGCGCAATTATTTTCATTGATTAATCGCCTTCAAGCAGAGATTCTCATAATATTCGTTCCCAGCACCATCACTTTACGTGCTATCTAGATATTTCATACGCTCTTGCAATTCTGGTGAATTACGATTAGGATACGGCATGTTAATGACCACACAGCGACCCAAATTATCAGCAAAATTAAATCCTTCACTAAGCTTGCCACCGACAACACTGAGTAGTAAGGCACCATTTTTATCTTGACGCTCTATAACAGCTGCATACTCTGCTGACATTTGTTCCACTGTCTGCCCAGTGGCTGTATTTGAGCGTGGCTCACGGAAAACATGCTTTTTTTGTGAGATCCTTTCAAGAAAACCATGCTGTTGGAAGTGTTTGTAAACTGCTTCCACAAAGTCATATGAAGGGAAGAAGCAAACTACACCAGCAGGTATTACATTGCAAAAATTTTGCAGCGTCATGCCAAGTTCGGAGAGCTAAAATCAGAAAAGAAGTTTTATTTTTTGTGCCGTTTCTTTAAATTTTTTTTTGGTTCAAGTTTTTCGACAACTCTTGAGTACTTTCAAGTTTCATAAATATTATTTCCTCCCAAAAGCTAAAATTACCATTTCAACATTATTCCGGTGCGCGTAGTTAGAGCAGAATTGCTTTCCTATTGGCACTTTTGTAACAACGTATGGTAGCACAGCATCAGGTGGAACAACATTAGAACTTTTGCACCACAGGCTCCGAACATGATTTAAAAAGTTGATCAGTTCTGAAAAAAGAAAAATTAGTAAAAATATTATTTTAAAGAAATTATTTTATACAAATCCTGGCTGTTGTCCAATTCAAGCAATAATATTAGTGGTGGTGAAGTCCAATGTCGAGTTTGACAGTTCAGTAATGCCGTATGTTGTGATTTCAACAACAAAAAAATTCATGATTCATTCTAACTTATAAAAACGACAAGAGTATCGTTTGATATTTTATTTGAAATTGTATTCAATAATTTGTTAGGCTTTGCCTAGAAAGCATCAAATTTTTGATAAATTACAAAAAAAAATTAAAATATATTCCAAATTTGGAAAAAACACCCAAAGTGGTTAAGCCATAGCATAAATAGTTACCACACCAAGTTGAGTTTTCAAATCCACCAACACAACCAAACTTTTGTTTTGCGTTGGTATTGGAATTCTGCCGAGAGTTGCATTTCTTTCCATATTCTTTGGTAAGTGCGCAGCAAACGGAGAAGAATAAAAAGTAAACTGCATTTCTTCGTAAAGCTTTTTTTACAAGAATCTAAAATAGTTCTATAAAATTATCAAAAAGTAAAAAAGTGTGCATGTGTTTCCAAGTGTAAAAAAAAAGCAATAAAAAATCAAAGTTAAGTAAAATTCTGAACGCAGCTGTGGCCAACATTTCTAGTTTCAAAAAGAAAATTTTAAATAAAAGAAAATTGTGAAATTGTATATACATATTTAAAAAAAAAATAAAATAAATTTTGAATGTGCTGAGTTGTACGATCTGCAAATTTATCTTAAATATTTAATCTATTAATCAATAAAAATTTGTACAAAAAGTAAAACAAAATAAAGAAGTGAGACTAAAGAGAAAATTTTATCGGAAAGTAACTCCAAACGAAATACGGTAAACACTGTTCAACTTCTTATATTATATATGACTAAAATATTTATTATTTTTATTGCAGCGAAATTTAAATTCCGTAAAGAATTTTGTGAAAAGATTCTCCGCAAATAAACTCTGCGGCTAGGATACTTTTCAAACCTACACACCCATATAAGTACAATTGCTCGTACAACACCCTACACTGCATCATGAACACCAACGGTAATTCGGTGCGTCAAAATAAGGAAAAACGCTTTTCCATCCATGATGCCTTCGAAGAGGAGACAGACGAAGCCATACGCGTCTATGGTTCCACAGTTATATCCACACCGATGCGAGCAAAAACGCGCTCCACAGACGATGTCACTATACGCATACAGGATCCAAAGTGAGTTTGTTGATTTTGTTACATTTTGTTTAGCTTAAATACATCCATCCCTCAAAAAATGTGCATTTAATTGCCCTAAATAACAATTACCCTAAATCACTGCACTCTTTCAATAGCCACATCGAAGCTTAGAAAAATTATAGTTTACATGATTCAAAGCTAAGTAGGAATTGATTTTATGAATATGGGTTTCGGACGAATCCGGATTCCATAGCTTTTGCCCATTTTCGAACATTACATTTATTCGTTATTGTTGTTAATAATGTGATCAGAAGGTTGGGTGCCTTTGGTGATGTTCAAAATTTTTTTCAACATTTTAGCATCGGTTGGTGTTAAGCAAATTGGCCCAGTTAGGCAAAAAATTAAGATTGAAAAAAAAATTGTACAGAATCAAAATTAACTCCGAAAATGTCGTTAAAACTCTGTTCGTTTTAAAATGATATATGATTTTGTAATAATCAGGCACAGATTTTGCTCCCGCAAAACTGCTATTTCAAAACTTCAAGTTTAGCTTCACTACGAAGAGTAACATTGAAAAAATCTTAGATAAACAGCTGCGACTTCATCTTTTCGAAATTTAACTTGAAACTTTTTAAATGTGTACTTTTAAAAATGTAAAAAAAACATAATTTTTGGCCTCACTATTAATAACTAAAAATTAAAATTTCGGACAAATTCAAGACTACACTTGTTATCACACATGCAATAACTAATGTTTTCAGAGGCTTTTTACAGCGTTTGTTTCTGGGGTTAGAACTTCATGAATTGTAAAACTATTTCTAAGTAGAACAACAATAAATTAACCCAAAATAACTAATTGCCACATTTTTATTTAATGAATGAGTTTGATGCAATGCAATAAAATGAAAATGTTGAGACGCCTGATTGACGCCAAAGTTAAAATATAAATAGATAGAAAAATGCCAAATGATAATTACTAGATGAGTAGTAAGTTGATGCTGCATTATCACAATGCAAACAATCGCATAATAGCAATATGCGATATGTTGAGCGGAAACAGTCAGCTAGTTTCTATAGAGTGGAATGTATATAAAAGTTGTACAATTCATTAATTACACTGTACAATATCAAATTGCTTAAAAAAATAGCAAACGGAAACTGACTAATATAAAAGTTGACTGGGCCAAAAATAAAATAATAGCTCTGGTCTACAAAAAAAAAAGGAAATAAAAGAAAAAGTTGCCAAATTTACATTCTTGGTTGAAATTTGACCACTGATTCCAAAAATGGCTATAATTTTTTCCAATCAAATCCGGTTTTTCAGGTATTTACGAAATTGGCTTTTTTGAGTGCTCAACAAAACCAAGGAACATAAAAACTACAAAAATCACACATCTCAGATAAACAAATTATTAAATATATGAAGACTCGATATTCAGTCTAAAATTTTTAGTTTAAAAAGTAAAATTTGTATGTACATATACAGCGCCGGGTTAAGACTCTGCGAAGTCGCGATTCGAATGCTTCCTGATGTGCTTGTAGACATTACGTCAACATTCGTGGCATAAAACATTTATTTATTAAAAAAAAATTAAACCTCCATCCACTCATGTCCTTAATTATCCAACAACTTTTTTTTTTTTGTAAAGCTGTGTAATCTTCAACCTTATCGCATGTACTAATTTATTTTAAGTGCATCAAGCAAATCCAAAAATTTTGTAAGCCAGTGATATATGCAATCATATAATCGAAACTATAGCAAACAAAAGCTAGCGTAAATACAACAATTGGTAAAAGGTTAACGTACTTGGTATATAGCGAAGGCTTAAAACACATTAATGAGTAAAGCATTCAATGTTGTTTCTTTTATTTTATTTATCTTTTTTTTTATAAAAAATGCAACGTCACACATGCACATGCAGGCAATTGAGTTCAAAGTTCTTTTCTACCATATCATGCACTTTAATTTCAAATTATAACAACAAATAAATCAACAACAACAAAGCTTGTTATATTAACAACAAACAAACAAACAAAAAAATAATAATAACAGCAGCTGTAATATAAATAAATAATAGTGCTACGCATTTATGTATAAAAATAGTAAACTAACGACATACCAGCCGCTGCTAATATAAATAAATAAAGCAAATACGCACCCTTGTGAATGGATATGCGCACATATGGGAGATAGGACGTGTAAACTGTGATGTGATGTGATGTGGATTATCGTATTATTAAAGCAAACGCAATTCGTAATGCGAATACAATACAAATCAACCAGGCCTCAAAGTGAAGTCAAGTGTGATTCACTTGAATGTCATTGAAGTAGATTATTTACAAGTCTTTTGAGTCTATTTATAAGTATGTATTGAAAAATATTTTTTTTTTGTTTTCCACAATTTTATTGTAATTTTAATTATAGCAAATTTTTCTGCTTTTATTTTAACTAATTAAAAGCTTCAAAGATTTGTGTTAAGAGGATTGGTCCTCATTTAAATTTAACTAAATATAATTTAAAATTTTTCTTACAAAAATAATTTTATCATTTCCTACAAAAGTATTATATTTAAAGGTAGACCATCGACATTTCGTTTTGAAATTGCTGTAAAGTAAACATTAACACAAAAGCTAATTATTTATATAGCTCGAACTTTTACTTACAATTTTAAGAATTCTTGAGCTCAAAACAAGGACAAGCTCGGATGTAGCCAGTTTTTCTTAACCAAACATTGAAACTCTCAATACCGAAATTTTATACTATACTGATATATACAATTTTTTGTTGCATTATAGTGACTCAACTTTATATTCACATTTTTTACAGACTTTTTTTAAAAATTTGTATTTTTTTTTTTCATTAAAGGCATTTATTTTATTTATTATAGTATTAAGCTTAGTTAGTCATTATAATTTCGATAAAAATAGAAAATAAACGCTTTTCTTATTCAATTGGTTTGTCGAAAACTGTGACCGAAGCACTTCTTTAGCTGGCGTTATAAATTAGCTGACTTAAAGTAAACTTTGTTACATAATATCAACTTCGTTTGCCTTCAGAAAAATCTTTATCTTTGGCTTCAGCTCAATCTAAATGTTTTTAATGGATCTTAGCTCTGATGATTATGAGAACCAAGTAATTATTGCAAGACGGTTGTCAACAAAAAATAAAAACATAGCTAGCAAATATCATGTCTAAGCATATCAATTTCGTTAAGAACTTGTACTAAATTTTTAAAATTCCAAATAAAAATGTGTACAAATCTGTATATTTTTTATTCTGAACAGAGTATTATTATATATTTTCTTTTGAAGAAAACTGTTGTGTATTAAAGAGATAATTTAAAATCGATTTTATTGTTGACATCTTACGAAGATAAGCAGCTTCATCGTTTATGGAATAAATACCATTGATGTCGTGTGGCTCTTTGAATTCATATTTATGCGATTTATCTTAGCAGTTGCGGTTACTTCTTCAAAAATTGATAGAAAATATTGCAAGTAAAATCTAAATTATATTTTACGAGCAAAAGAGCTTTTAAATGTTCATATGAAAATTGCCCGAAACGGTTTTCCAAGTGTTTCTAATTGAAAAGAAACGCGTTCGAATAAATTGAATGAATTCGATGATTCATAGATAAGTACATATATGCGAATAGTTACTGAGTAGTCGTTTGGAAAATATTTGAAAAAATTTTAATGAGATATCTGAACAGCATGTACTGTACAGATAAAATCTGTGCGGTGGTATAACTACTAATATCCTTAATTGTTGGAATATTTCCCACACATTCCGCCCTCAAGCTTCCTTTATGTCCATTAATTGAGCAGTTAAGCATAATATGCAATTTGCTTGCAGTTTTCCACAAACCACTTGAATGTGTCGCTTTATTTTCTATTTTTATTTAAATCATCATTATGTTTAGCAAATATATTCCATATTTAAATAAAATAAATGTATTTTGTTAAAATAGCAAACAAAATAAACTTATGACAAATAAGTTGACTTCCTGTACATTTGATTCAATTTTGCAGCAGCAAAAAAAAATGATTAAGACTTGTACATAAATAGATATGACCCCAAAATCCAGTGCTAATACTTTATTTTTAAGCTGAAAAAAAGTGCAGCCAATTTCTCACATTCCCTTTGAATATCCTGACATTTTCGTAAAATGCAAATCACTGAAAACTGCACTATCGTTTATATTTACATATGAAGATACCCATAGAATTATTAATAACCCATGCTGTTGCATTTCAATTACATTTTGCGCGCTCTTGCTGTAAGCTGCTTAAGAAGCTACATTTTTTACATTGGCACCAGTTGTATTTAAATTTTTGAAAAATGTATTCTATGGACTTATGAATTATTTCCGGTATATCTATTAAGACAAAAGCAACAGCAACATCAATACGCTGGCGACAACAGCAATGGCGACTACAAGATGACTGCAACACCTTAAATAGACAAAGCTGTCGAAGTGACTGTGAGTTGTGTGTTTTGAGAACGTGTGGCTCGAGCCACTTGCTATTTACTTATCGACGCTACTGCGTGGTAGCTTTATTGAGAAAAAAAGGTAGTCATAGCATATGTATGCGGGCATTAATGAATCAGTAATTCTTTTTTTTTTTTGCTTTGAAGATTGGTGTGTTGCATATATTATAATACCAGTTATTATCTGACGGAATTTCACCGTGTTGTGTCATAAAACAATTTTATTTTAATTATTGTTGTTTTTTCTAAATTTCCCAGTTCCAAATCAAACATAACTGTCTGAAACTTAGTACTTCAAGGGTTTTTCGATCGCTGAATATGAATTCACTGGAAATTTTTTGATTAAAAGAACGGTCGTTCCAACATTGCCGCTTGACTGCGCCCATATCACATACCATCTGTGGAGTTGATAAAGTCTGATAAAGACGCCCGCATTGGAAGAGTGTTTGAGCATTTCAGTTTCCCATTTGTGCGCTCTTTTTCTTTGGAAAAGTTTTCGGTGTAAATTTCGGGTAGTGGTAACGACATTTGCGGCACGTGAAAGTTAAGTCTTTCAAAAGCCTGACGTGATGGAAAATCAGATTCAGTTTTAGCAGCTCAAAAACCATACGACTGCATTACTGGCATCTCGATTTTTTATTGTTTTAAACCTGTGTTATTTAAGCTTCATTAAAACTTTAAATCATAATCAAGTTTTTTTAATGCCTTTGCTTGAGTTGCAGCTGTAATTTAAAAAAATAAACTCGTTTTTTCAAGACAAATTATGTTTTTTGGAGTCAGTTTTATTATGCTCTAACATGAAATATTCGTTTTATGTTGAAGTGGCAAACAATTGGTTCACAACAATGCATATACTGTAATTCGATTATAATAAGAAAATTACACAAACGGATAAATACAATTACACAACTTAGAGGAACTATATATCTTTACTAATGTACAATATATCAAAAAATCAGGACGAATAGAAAAAACTAAAAATAAGGGTATGTATGTATGCACATATAGTAAAAATTCTTTTGTTCCTCCATGATTTGATCACTGGGTATGGCCAAAGGCAAACTTTTTGTAGGCCTGACGACTTTTCTAAAACTTCGCCCGTTTTTTCAAAAACGTTATTTTTCTTAAAAATGTATCAAACACATGTCTTAACATAACTATTGAGAAAACTCAAATTTTTCTTGTGAATTTGAATCACTCTAGTGTACGAATATAATACATATAACATTTTATAAAAAAATATTGACTTTTATACAGTTTATCAATATTATTTTATCGCTCAAATTTGGAAAACAAAATCGAGAAAGCTGGAATGACCGCCCAAAACTTTGACTTAATGTAAATTATTTTGTGCTTTTTTTTTTGCGATATTTCTTTATGAGATTTAAATAACAATTTTCTCATATTATTGTCTGCCCATGGCAATTGATGAGGAAAAACAAGATCCCCAATTAAAAACAATGAGTTTTTGGCATACGTCTGCTTCTGTGGTTGACGTGTTAACTGATGAGTCGAGTTTTAAACATTTTTTTTTAAAATTTTTTTCTTCGTTTTTTTTATATTTTAGTTTATCTCATTTTGCACCATCATACTAATCAAAAATTTTCATTAGAAACATTTATGACTATCCTCTACAGATTTTAATAGATTTGAAGAGGCATGAACAACTTTTCTTTTTTATTTTGCTGCTGGTAACATACGAGTACGCGCTACAAGTGATTTACCCTGTAAACACATTAATTAATCATTTGTACATAAGTGTTTAAGCAGAAAATCCCAAAATTTGTGAACCAATTGATAAAATATTATTTTGTTTTTTATAGCAAGTTGTTGCTGAAATTAGAACTCAACATTTACGCAACCATATGGATTATAGAAAATACTTTACAATGTGTTAATTTGATAGCTAACGATGAAAATTGAAAACGAGCTGTTAGCGTAGCACTTAAAACTAACGATTCAGACATGTCCAATATGATCATTATATGAATGCACTATCACAATGCATTTAACTGATAAGAAAATATCGAATTTCATTCAAGAAGTATAAAAATAAATTATTACAGTTTGAACAATTTGATACATGTAATAGAATCTACGAGTAGGTAAAGAGAACGTTTTTTGTCACTCAAAGCATATATTTCGGTTAGGGTACTTTTTTTAGTATCTGCATGTCTAGCTTGTAATAAAAGTAAATATAGTATACACAACTAGTACTAAAATCTATCATTTAGAAAATTCAACAAGAATTAAAATTTCATTTATTTGTGTATGCTGAATTGAAATCAGCTTGCAGAATTAATGCAGCACATCGGGACTTCGACGTCAAAAAATCTATAAATAATAATCTATAAATTCAAGTTGTGAAAAAGTAATTTGAGAACTCCTTTATGTAAGTATCAAGTACATTGCGTTAGAAAGTATCGAATATTATGAAAAAGTATCGAAAATACATTTAAGTTTGGAAGTATCGAAAAGTATCAACGAAAAGTCATAAAATATCGAATAGCACCGAAATGTATCAAAAAATTTAAAAGTCTTACAGCATCGAAAAATATCGAGAATATATTTCTTTAGAAAACTGTTTAATTCAATTTAAGAAAAGCGAGATCTTCCTCAGTGTTTTTTTTTTTTTTTTTTTTTTGAATGTTCAATAACATTTAGTTGATCGTTAATACCTTACTCATAAACCAGAAAATATTTTTGGTTACTAAAATTTTTTAACTTGAACGTTAATCCTTGAGCATAGACAGTAGCCTGATAGATCCCTTTTGAAGAAAAAAAAAAAAAGTGTCATTCTGATGTGCAAGGCGGCGTAGTCTGCTAAAGTAGCTTCGAGTTATTGACGTTACAATCACATTTTCGGAAAGTATTGATGCTTGATATTTTACACAAAATATTGGTGTTTAAGGGTTAAAATGTGTTGTTTTTTTTTTTTTGGCACAAAATAATTTTCGAAATTATGCAGTATTACTGTTGCTTGAATTTAGTTGTTGACTTAAATTTGTAACTTTTTTACCCTGTACATTAAAAAAAATCTTTTATCAGTTTCATTTTTGAAATCTTCAACCTTAAGTCTATTATCAAATCCATTTATATTATGCCACAATCATTTTTAAAGGGGGCGAAAAACTATTTTTAGACAACCTAGCGAGCGTAACGCCTTTTGACGCATGCAGACATACGAAGAGAAAAACCTAAAGACTTAATATCTACTTAAGAAGACTGGCAGACAGACATTGATGACGAACATGATTACTTCAACGTCTGGGAGATTTTTCTGTTTTTTGTTTACTTGTAACAATAAACGTCAACGAACGCGTAGAGTAAAAACAAAACTGACAAAGAAAAGAACAAGGAACTGAATTTCAATTAAACTGTTAAGTCAATTTAACACCATGATGAAGTGGCCATAACTTTGATCGCATCTGTTTATAACACAATGCTGTTGAATGCAATATACAAAAAGAGATTTACGAAAGAAATTTTAAACTGTTGGTTTGAATATGAAAAAAAAAATCACCCAAAAAATTTGGACTTAGTTAAAGCAAACAAAGCATTGCATAAAGTGAAAAAAATTAAATTAAAGCCTCAATGCTTAGTGGAACCTTGCAGCTCTTTTCCAAAATGTAAGTTGGCGAAAAATAAAAAGACCAAATATTGGGGAGGTATGTTTCCAAGTTTTTCTCTTGTATTATTGGAAAATTATTTTTCAGATGTTTTAGAAATTTGTTGTTTATAAAGAGAGCTATGCTGCAAGTTGTGATGAACAAGCCCTACATGTCGGAGTATATTGAAATAACTAATGCCCTTTTAGGGAAAACATATTTGGGGCTTTTCTATATAACATGGTCAATTACTAATGTACGCACAAACTTTTGACTGTAAATTAAAGGTAATATATATTGAGCTATATTTTTAGGCCAAATCATTTTTTTGAAAAAATTTATGGTTTTTTCTGCTATAAATTGGAAACCAAGTTTTTTTTTTCGCTTTGAGCGCTATAAAATAAATTCATGATTTCAAAATTCACTCAAGTATTTTTTAAGTAGAATTGCATGCAAGTTAACGTTCTTACTAAGTTTAATTTCTTTTGCGAATTATGCTTCTCTAGAGCATTTGACATATTCAGTTTTTATGAAAAAAAAAGACGCATTTCAAACACTTTTGTACATTTTTAAAATGCCTGAAAGAATTTTCCATTCTCCATTCAAATTTTGTCTTCTATTCTGTATGCAGGTAATTTTACTGTACATATCTCTACTATTTATATAAAATTGCTTATATGGAAATGGTTTGTAACGCTTTGGCGTAAAATGTACTGAACCGATTTGAATAATTTTTTTTTAAAACAACATATTTTTTGTTAAAAAAGGTTATTGCATACTTATTTCTTTTATTATTTTTTTTAGGATTATAGTTTTGAAATTTTTGAAGTTTGATTGTCGTTGTTTGTGCTTATGATGTATATTGAATCATGTCTTTGCGCTATCCCTTAAGGGACCAACCTAGTTTGTCAACTTCAACAGCCGATCTTTATGAAATTTTAACCACATATTCGTCACATGTACAGTAATCGCATGAACCAAAATAAAATCAAAATGATTGATTGAATTGAATGTATTGTTTTTTTCTATTATAAACCGACAAATCTTAATTTTTCGAAAAGTTTTGCTTATCAGCCGTCATTTTTCCATAAAGTTTAATAATCCTGGTTCAGACGATAGATACTGTCAAACTAAACTTAATTTTTGTCGGTTTTTGTGTTTCAGACGATTCCTTGCTACAAAATCATTGGTACTACATAGCGCCCCTATGAACGATTAAAAATCGTTTCAGTATTTTAGAAGCAATTAAGAAAACTCTTACTTAGCCCCACAAAAGCTATTCAGTAGAAAACTAAAACGTTGGGATATTTAATAAGTGTACTTCTGTGTATAGCTTTGTGGTGAAATCGTTATTCGTGCAATCATCTTGGTTATTTCATTCAACAAAAGCAAAAGTCAACAACATCACAAATCAACATTAAATTTTCCTGTATTCCTATAGCTTTTGCATTCATGACCACCACTTCAGCTTCATTGCAGCACATTATTATGTCTATGCGAGTTGGATGCAGTGAAGTCATAAGAAGTAGAGTAAAAAGTTGAATTTATTAAAATGATTTTGATTGGAACGCATAAGGCGTTATATCCGTATAGTGGTGGTGGTGGTGAATGTTAGTGATGGTGGTGGTATAATGTAAATCTCCTTATTGTTAAATAATTTCATTGTTCTTTGTCTGTGGCTGTTGTTATGGAACGTGATTGAAGTCATATTTGCAATTTGTTGCATGTCTTCTGTGTGGGCTGGAGCTGGTTAGTTGAGTTTTGATCTGTACTACCTCACTCTGCTGTAAGGTTGCATGTTCTCTCCTGTCAGAGATGTTGAAAATTTATGTAATTTAAAGATTTTAATTGCTTTAATTAGATTGAAATTTATACGATTTATAGTTAGAGCTCTTTATTCATTCAGTTTTATTGCTGATTGTTTTTAAACATTAATGTTTTACTAATTATTTTGTAGTTATTCCACCTTTCTATTATTATATCATATTAAAGGTTATTTTTGTTCTGGCTTTAGATAATTTTTATTTTATCTTAAATTTATAATTCCAATATTTCGACGAAATATTTAATATTTACTGTACAAATTTTGTACTCAAGTTGAAATATTAGAAATTTTAAAATGCTATAGTGAGAGAGTTTTTAAGGTAATACAACCAAATTTCATACAAATACTAGAAATGGTTTGGATAAGCACTAGACAAACGTTGACAGATCTTGACAAGAGGATGATGCACTACTGAGAGCAAGTGTCTTCTTAATACGAATTTAAGGATTACGTGCACTTTTACTGGTAATACGAGAGTAGATTATTTAATTTTTGGCGAGCCCAAAGATTACATTCTTATTGGCTTTAGATTAACCATACATTTTTATGGTTTCCTTAAAAGCAATAAACGACAAAAGTTATACTTATTTGCGTCATTTTCGAAATAAGCGTATACGCTGACATATGTACATATACAATGACTTAAACTGTTGCAAAAAACCAACAAAAAATTCACTTTGTTTTAGGTTAACTTATTATTCACTTTGTTTTTAAAAAAAGGAAATATTAACTATAATCGCAAACCGCAACCATAAAGAGCTCTACACTTGTACATACACTCATTCGGTACGGTTTTTGTTTTTAAATATAGATTTATAAGAAATATTTTATTATGTCTACCTACACACTGCCGCAATTACTATAAAATGAATTCATATAAGTGCATCTCAGAAAAATACATATCTACGTATAATACATATGTAGGTATATACTCGTACAAACACCTTAAGTTGTGAATATTTTTACAAATATATTGTTACTTGTTTTTAACTCATTTATTACCCTTAAAATATTGCATTCTTTTGTTTGAGTGCTCTACTTTGAGTTCGGGAGGTGGCGTCACAAAAATAGTATATTCTCGTACTCGTAGCCTGTTAGTTGGTGACATATGTTTCGCCTATTTATATACACATATGTACATATATACATACATATGCTCGTACACACAGCCAGTTTTGGTTTATATGAAATCGTTCATAATTATATACCAACTCCACAGCATCATAATACTTTTCGAATCAAGCTGAAAAACTGCCGATTTTTGTTCAGATCTAAGCTGATTCGTATTCAGAAATAAAAATCCTTTGGTTTTCTATAGTTTCAGATAGTTATATTGATTGCACTTTCAGCAGGAATATTCAATTTGGTTAAACTTTGCGTGTCTGTTCCTCTAACTGAATTTCAGACCGGCGATATTGTGCTCAGACTACTATCAAACACATTAAACCTCCGATGACCGACAAAGTCCCCAGGGACCTATGACATTTTTAACGATGCGGGATTTCAATAAGGTTCAACCGAATAGTTCGAGCCTCCGTGACAACTATAAATAAGAAGTGTAAAACCGATTATGTTAGGTTAGGATACGATTCCGTTTTCATCATATTCGTCAGCTCGAAGCCAATTATGATGCCGATGACCAACTAGTTCCGCAGGATTCACTTCCCGCTAATATGCAGGGCATGTTGCTGTATTGTATGAAGCTTATTATCGGTCGAATTGTGAGTCAGTAAAGGAGTTGTGAAGTGATACACATTTGACTCTGTATAAAGCAGAAATCTTAATAGAAATCTTACTAGAAAGTAAGACGGCTGATACAGATTACGTATGGGCAATAATGATGGCTAAGTTGGAAAGGGCGTATACACCGCATGAATAGACGACTTTTTTTTTGAACTTGTTCGATTTTTTTTTAACCTTTTTCAACTTTTTTCGGTTTTTTAAACCTTTTTCGCTTGTTCAACCTTTTTAATTTTTTTGACCTTTTCAATCTTTTTAAAATTTGTTCAACCTTCTTCAACATTTATGTATGTACTTAACTTTTTTAGACTTAACTATGTAATATTTTTTAATTTTCTTTAACCTTTTCAGCTTTTGTCGATTTATTCAACTTTTTCAACCCTGCTCGTTTTTCCGACATTTTCAACATATTTTCGACCTTTCCAATATTTTTGGACTTTTTCAGCATTTTACGAATCTTCAACATTTTTCGAGTTTTTCAATACGCTAAAACTTATTCAATTACCCTCAAGAATCTGCCTTGAGTTTCTTATGTTAAAACTGACTATGCTTTATAATTCACCTGTCAAAATTATATAAAAAATCTTTTTAAATTTCTTTTAAATACAAGTAGGTGATCATATTATTAGAGCCACTACGTAAAAAACATATATTATAAGCAACAAAGTTAAATGTGCCATTACCAATAAGGCTTCTTAACTTGTAGACAGAAAAAAAAAAACGAAATGGGATAGTTTTTTTTTTTGTCAGTCTAATAAACATATTACATCTTATTATGAAAATAATCACGTTGGCCCAGTATTTATTTAAAATTAATTATTTTAATTCATATAAATTATTCTAGTCATAATTGTAAGGAATTCACAAGCAATTATGATATTATTGATGATATCATAACTTGTAGTTATAAATAATTGAAGAAAAAAAAGTTTTCATGTTTACCTACAGATTACTGCATACAACTTTTTCTTTTTATAAAAAAAAGAAAAAATTTACTTTTATTTTCTATAGCAGAAGCTATGAAGCTTTAGCTCGAAAGTTAACTACTTTTTTCATTAAAAAAAAATTAAGATGAATTTAAATTTACCCTTGAACAGATTTAACTCCGTAATAATTTTACTCTCGTTACTGTCTGATAAATCAAATTGTTTGTTTACTTGAGCATTTTACTAAAATGTTTGATTTAATTAACAGCATACCATATTTATATCTGTACTATATGTACGTAATTTAATGCATGAGCTGCAAAAATATCATGCGTATTTATTTCATGCCATTAAAGGGTTAAAGCAATGCATTAACACTTACGTGAATTTGCTAATGAGGCTAATTTGGCCATTTGATGCTGTTGAATAATCAAATTACAAATTATTTCCGCGATGATTCACAATGAAAAAAAAATGCTCTGAAAGTCTACTTTACGTTAGGTGCGCGTCACTACGGTGATATGGCATAAATTAACCTTGATCTGCATTGAGTAGTTTATAATTTATTCGCTTTGTTATTTAAATAACGTGATTAATAGGTACAAAAAAGTATAATAAAAAGCTTGTTTAACATCTGACGCCAGCGTTAACTTTTAAAGAGACATATTTTTGAGATTAAATTTACTTTACCAAAACTGAAACTTAAAGTTAATGATACATCTGCTTTATTTAAAAATAACACAGTAGCTAAAACTCACCTGACGAGTTATAAGCGGTGTCTTTAATAATCTAAAAATAAACTGCATTCGTTCAGAGATGTCTTACATGATTATATTTTATGAGTATATTATAATCACGTTTTATTTTGTTTATACCATAATTTTCTCTTTTAACTCTCTACATCCTAATGCAATGAAAAATTAAGCACTGCAAAGGCTTGTTTGTTTTAAGTTCTATCTTTTAGGAAATCTTGCTGGCTATAAAGAATCTCAGTTCGAACAAACCACAAGGTCATTAATGACCTAATCACCACAAAAATAGTCAAAGAGCTACCATGCAAGAATTTACTCAAGATATTTCCCACAACCTTGGAAAACATATCAAATCATAATTATTGCTAAGACCTATAAACTTGCTTCCAACTGAGAAATGCCCAAAGCTGGGATCTCGATTCGGGACAATTTTTCTAAAAAAAGCATGAAATCACCTTTCGAATGAGACCGACCTCGTTTTTTTTGGGCATTGTTATCGACGGGAATTTGATTTTGTCCATTTTTTCTCAAAATATAACACTGTGCGCCGTCTTGTTGGAACCACAACTCATCCACATTCATGCCATCCAATTCGGGAACAAAATAGTCGGTTATCATGGCTCTATACCGGTCTCCATTAACGGTAACTGACTCTCCAGCATTATTTCGGAAGAAGTATGGCCCAATGACTCCACCACCCCATAGAGCACACCAAACAGTCAGTTTTTGTGGATGTAATGGCGTCTCAAGGGTCTCATGTGGATTCTCTTCACTCCAAATGCGGCAATTTTGCTTGTTGACGTAGCCATTCAACCAAAAATGAGCCTCATCACTGAACAAAATTTTGCGATGAAAATCAGCATCGAGATCAATCTCATTTTCGGCCCATACACCAAAATCACGACGCATTGCATGGTCTCGCGGCTTTAATTCTTGCACAAGCTGGATCTTGTAAGGTCGCAAGCCAAGATCTTTGCGCAAAATCTTCCATAAAGTTGATGGACAAAGCTCCAATTGCTGTGCACGGTGGCGAATCGATTTATTCGGGTCCTCTTCAACATTTTGCTCTACAGCGGCAATTGTTTCTTCGGTGCGCACTGTTCGACGTCTCTGCGGATGCGTATTATCACATAGAGTAAACGTAGTGCGAAAACGACCCATGGTTAACCGAATTAATTGCTCTGATGGACGATTATGTCGACCATAAAATGGACGGAGCTTGCGGTAAACTTCGCGAACCGAACCATTATTTTCGAAATAAATTTGCACGATTTGCAAGCGTTGTTCTTTTGTCAACCTGTTCATGATGAAATGGCAAACCAAACTGAACATAAATGACATTAGAGTTGCCAGATTTGACCATAAAATGCCAGTTTTATCTCTATTCGAAAAACAAACCTCTAAAAAAAACACCCTATATAAGAGTGTAATTGTATTGGTAAACGCCATAACACTCTGCGTAGAGTAGAGTTTGTAAAAATGTGAACAACTTTGGCAAAGCTTGTGAATTATCTTAAACAGTAACAAGTAGCAATTATTTTTAGAACAGTTGAAAAGTGTGTTTTTCATTGCAACACAAGACAGTAATCGAATTTTTAAAAAGTTTAAAAGGTAACAATATTTACTTCAAACTGTTATTAAGTTTTAATTTAGTAAAAATTGGGGGAAAAATTTTAAGGTCTAAATCTTACACAATAAAATGTTGGAGTACAACAAAATTTGAGATCAATTTATAAATGCATTGCACCAACGTATTGTTAAAAACTAATTATACTCTGATATTGCAAAACTATATAATTTCAATAATTGGCGATTGATTTGGCAAGAGCGAATTATTATTATTTTTGAAGTGCAACCCGCCGTTTTTTTTTATTTAAGTAATCAACTCCACATTATATTATGTTACTAAAAAAAAAGTTAACATTTCGAATTCATATACGAAAAGTGCGTTTTTCTTTTGTTACTCATTCAATGAAGCAGCGTGACGTTTATCCTTAGGCAAATTTGTTAAAACTAATGAAGGTTTTTTTTCTAAAGAAATGTACAAAAAAACTCCAAAGCCTCTTAAGCTCAAACATAAATTCTGAATATTTTACTTCAGCACCAAAAGCAATTTGTGTCTTCTAAGATCTTGCGATGTTAAACCTTTCACCTAATTTGTACTGCATAGCTCCATAATGAAATATTCGTTTACGTTTTGTTAAGTTTGATAGATATGAGTGTGGTATATTCAGATTTAAAGGTCGTTGACATTAACTGGGTCGATAGCTTTTGCACAAATTCGCGATATAAATTTCAAAATTAAAAAAAATGGTGATATTATTTTCACGCATTTTATGCTATATAAATTATTTAACAATGTAATGCTAGCTGTTGAATAATTTCGAGTGGCGTTTATATAACAAATAAAAACGATTAAAAATGCTTTGTGAACTAGCAACACCTACATATACTATAAATAGTTAAAGCAAATTAGATACGCGAAAGGCTAATGAAGAAATGTTTAGAGTTCATTCTACAAAATATGACTAAGAGCAATTGTTTGCTATATATTCAAAATAGAAGTTTTCAATACCATACTAAATTTGATGTTTAAGTGCCTTGGGATATTCCCATACCAGATCTTATACTGCCTTTAAAATATTTGATTTGGCACTTAAGGACGTATGTACATATGTAATCGAATACCAGTTAGTCGTATTTATAATTTATTCATATTTTAACCTTCAAATCATTCAAATTTTTCGAAAATTTGGGCATTCGAGTGAGTATCGGAGACACCAGACTTCAGGGGGTCAAGTAACAGTGTCCTTGCCTTTGACCTTGAAACCAATTTACAGGGTCAATCGAGAGCAACTATAATTTTTAAATAGATATTATTATCAATAAATTTAAGCCCTAGAGAAAACTTTTGTATACAAATCATATCTATTTTTTCCATAAAAATCTGCACTACAAATATTCGTAGGTATCTATAAAAAATTCACAGTTAACAGCTTACAAAAAATATTTCGATCTTTTATTTTCATTATGTTGCATTTTTATTAAACTACACAAACTATGTCGAAATTCATGAACTACAGAACAAGGAATTTTTTTTGCAACTAACCTAAGTATAAAAAAAAAACAAGAATTTGTGGCTACATGCTTTGAATTCATCTTTTTAGATTTCTTTGAAGACTTGTTTTAAACCCTGACCTAATATAAAAAAAAAAAAAACATACAACAGGTACGAGTTCATAAATTTAACCAGCACCTACTTGTAACAACGTCTACGAGTACGTACTACGATATCACATGCCTTTTCATTTCATTTTATTGTTTTTAGTTCATTGCTTTAGTAAATTGACGTTTCGGCAACATGCCAGAAAGTATGCGAGGTACACGTAACAGTCGGAACAATGTAAATACCAGCGTCACTTATTGTAAGTCAAGAAGGCGAGTTGGCCACATTGATTTTGGTTTGTTTGCTTATAATTAAACGCAACTTTTGTTTTTAGCCAACTTTAAATAGATTCAAACCCAACTGCAACACTGTAGGTCTTTGTATGGGTTTCTCAAAAATATCGAAAAAATGCTGTTGCAATTCCATTAAGCGTTTAATTAAAAACTTTCTAGTATGTGAATGCATTAGTCACATTTTGTTTAAACAATTTTTTGTATGCATATTTTGTTGTGTTTTTTTTCTTTCTTTCATTTATTAATATTTTACTTATCAGTAGTACCTATATATGCATATTATTTTGAACTCTTTATCAATATTAAATTCCATTTAGACTTTTTTTTAACATTTGTTACATTTCTGATTACGATAGCTAATGCGCTTAAGGGGTTATGCCCAGTTAGAACTTAAATAAAAATCGATTTTTCTTTTTTATACCCAAAAAATATTTTATGGTGATCCGAAAAGTAATCGAAAATACAGACATATTTGTAAAGACATCATTACTACTCATAAACCTGTTTCGAAACTTTAAATGCATTTTTCTCGAAACTATGTTTTTCTAAATCGGTGATCAATACATCTCGAAGACAACCAAACCAATCAGGATCAAATTTTAACCCAAGTCCTTAATCGTAGATTTTGTCGATCCCATCAATATTATTAATTTTATAAACAATTTAAAACCAAAGTTATGGGGCGAATATTAAAATTTTTTTTTGTTCAAATTTAATATTGTGCTTATTCCGACGATTGAGATCTAGATTTTACTATATAATAACTATATCTTCAATATTTTTTGATTTCACATTACGAGTTCAGAGATATCGTGATCACCGCAAAACACTTTTTTTTTAGAGATACTCTCGGAGATCGGCTGCAGCAATTTCTTAAGTCAATATTTTTATAAAAAAAAAATATTAATATAAACTACTACTACTAAACTTAATCAATCGTAAAAAGATTTTTTCAAAGAAAAAGTTATATATCGCTATTTTTCGCCATAAATCTGTGCATAACCTCTTAAGCAATTTAATTGGTTATCAATGTTTTCTTTAAAATTGGTAATGAATTTTAAATGATAAAAAGGTCATGACCGTAAATTATTAAAATAGAAATCAAAATTAAACCACAAAAATCATTTTAGAACTGTACCCAAAGCAAAAGAAGTCCCGATTTTTCTATAAAAGTTTTTTAACGTTCAAAGTGTAGTAAAACACACAATTTTTATTTAATTTTCATCGAACTTATCTAGCTTAACGCTCTTACTACTAAGTTAAAATAAAATAAAAATTCTCTAAGGCTGAGGCACTGCCCAAAAACGATATTTACTCTTCTGACGAACCTCCTAGATCAATAAATGAGGAGTGAATTTTCAGAAATTGCAAATCACTAGCTTACTATGATTATGTCAGTTCGCGCTGCTATTTTAACTCATTCACCCCAAAAAAAAAATATTTAAAATATGTTTATTACTTTAAGAGAAATCAAGGAAAAATGGACATGCTCCCTTTTCAGGGACCAACTGCACATGTGCCTTTTTGCTTAACGCTTTAAGGGTAATGTGCCATTTTGCTAAACTCTTTAATGGACATGCACCTTTTTGCTAAACTCTTTAATGAAGCAGTTTCCGTGCTACGACCTTTCCTTGACTTTTTTCTGGTTTCAAAACTTATTCCGTTTACAGTTTTCTCGATTTTAGTTTAGTTTAGATTAGATTGATTTAGTGCAAAGAAGTATAATCGGTGTAAGTGTCAAATTTGAGTATGATGAACAAACAGTTTGATAACAGCAGCAGTGTGAATTTAGTAACAATTCAATTGTAGATCAAAGAAATTTCTTATGATATTCAAAATACAGCAAGATCAAAGGAAAACACTAATTAATAGTTGAAATTAAAATACTTATGTATGCTAAGTTAGGTTCAATTTATTCAAAACCAGTAAAAAAAACAACTAAAATTTTTATTCCATCAGGGGCCTATTCTATAAAATGAAATTTATCTAGTCACGCGAAAATCAGTCTGTTCTTATCTCAACAATTTTAAACATTGTTCTGACTATGGATTTTTATACCATGCCGCCAGAACAAACTCCAGCCAATCATCGTTCAATCACATGCGATGATATCTATTAAGTTTTCAAAATTGATTAATGACAATATTCACTCATTTTACGTTTTCTTAGAACACATAAAAATCATAAATTATCAAACTTTGATAAAAAAAGTGCACTAATTATTATAAATACTTTAAGAAGAAAAAAGAAACAAAAATCAACGCTGTAAACTTGACACTGATTGATACGTTATTGTAATGTGCGCAATTTCAGCCACGTGCTACTTACTATGACAGTAAAGCTATAAAATCTAAGTACTTTTGTTATTTTAGAGAAATAATGATTTTTAGATGATTAATGCAAATACGATATATATAACATACTCATATTCAATGCTACACTGAGAGCAAAGTAAAACAATTTTTCTAATCAGCTGGCTCGTTGAATTATACACTGTTGGTTTTTGTCTGTGCATTTTTAAAGACGAGATTGTGCAATCAAATTGTAAAATGTTAAATTAACTAGGAATCTCGTTGATTTCAAATTAAAACGCGCACTTTTTGCATTTCCATAGAAACAAACTCTTATTTTCATTTCGATGTTGAAAGTAGAAAAAATACCATAATCTGTGTAATAATTTGTACTTGCAATCTGTAGGTTATACGTTCAATCCCCCAGCAAGTTGATCAAACATTTCGATTTCTTTTAATTTACATTTTTTTTATACAATAAATTCTTTTTTGTTAAATTCAATTAGATGCCGAATTAAAATAACAAGATTTTAACAATTCGTTTCCTGGTTGAATTAACCAGCTCCTTGTTATTCTTTTTTTCTCAGTATACATTCATTTAACGAAAACATGATCAAATGTAACTCCAACCTTTGATTAAGTAAACCTGTATTTTTTTTAGCACCTAGTGAATGTTATAGATTGAGTACTGCGAAACGGAAATACAAACAATTCACGCAATTATACTTATTATAAAAATTTACATCATTGAGAAAAAAAATATTACAAAAATTTGCATTGTCATTTAAAAATATTATTCAAGATAAGAGTTTGTCATATTCACTCAATATACGTATAATCACTATTTGACTAGAGAGAATACGACCGAAGGTATTTTATTAATACGTCAAAATACGCTTTTGCACTTTTTTAATTAATTCTAACTACAAAATGTTTGTAATACATCTACTTAGTTCTCGAAATGAATACCCTTTTTTTCCTTTTCCGCCTCACATAGCTACTAATGAACTTATCTCACACAATATGTTCTGAATCGAAATTTCTTTATCTTTGCAGAAACTACAATAAATACGCTGAAGACACCACGTCACGTGACAGTGACTCGCTCATACAAGAATATGGAAATCTACCCACAGACGAAACAAACACCTACTGTTGGCGACATCCAAAAGTGCGTGAAAACTGGCGAACCGTTTTGGCAGCCGTCACATTGCTGCTTGTCGGCACTGGGCTCTTTGTGATGGGTACCTTTGCAGTTGCCGATCCAGCGAATACATCACAGGGTGTTGTCTTTTTTGTGGCCGGCCTAATTTGCTTTATACCCGGCGCATATCATGTAGTATACATTTGGCTTGCGGCCAAAGGGTATCGAGGGTTCGATTTCTATCATCTGCCATTGTTTACATAAAAATGTAAAATGTGTAACAATGTAAGAGAGTGAGTGAAAACAAAACATAACAATTAAAATAATAAAAAGAGAAAGAAATATTAAAATATAAAATAATAACATTATTGTAGACATGCACGAGTTTAAAGAAATAACGAACTTAAAGTTGAGTAAATTTTAAGCTAAGCGTATCGTATAAGGTGAAACAAATACCATCATACATATAGTATCTTTAAAAAATATGTTGGTAAAATTTGTTTCAATTTGTGTTTTTTTTTTATCAGTTCAAAATTTTATTTTCAATTTATATTTTTAATACTTGAAGACAACAAAAATAATAAAAGAGTAAATAGAGACTAAAAGTAATAAAATAACTATTGAGCAAATACAAAAAACATACATACATAAATACGTTAGTTATAGAACATACACTCGAAACAATTTCGTCTATATATACATAGATAAGACCATATATTTTTTTGTGTTCAACAGAGGCACTGAGTAATTTCGCAGATTTAAAAAAAAAAAAAAAACATTGAAAAGCTAAAAATCGTCCGACTAATAACCGTTTTAGTTTGAGCGTAAATGCAGCAAAGTGCAAAATATATGTTTTAACAAAAGCGAAATATATGGTCTTACAATTCTACCGACTTATGCTTAATTTATACATATACTTACTACTTACATATTATCGTAGACATACACATAAATGGTTGTTATAATTTTTGTATAATTTAAGATGAGATAGATTTCTAAAAGGCTGGAATTGAAGGTATATTACAATTAATTTTTAGGAAAGCTAACACTCAAAGTAGAGCGTGCTGTTTTGACTTTTTTTTTTAATAAAATTCAAAATTTTAAAAATAAGTTTCATACAAACAAAATCAGTGTCGATTTTGTTCTTAAGCATTTAACTTGTAAAATCTTATGCCGATTACGTAAAAGTACATGCCATGCATACTTTTTTTTATGGGGACAGTATGCTAGCCAAGTGATTAGCGTATCTAATAGCAGTATCGGCTTACCGGGATAGCCTTTGTCAGGACTAAAGTCATAATAATTTCAATATCAAAATTTTTTTTAAGGCCACTTGCACTATGGGTGCAATCAATTCTTATCTGTCCAAAACTCTGTAACTTTTATGAGCAATCAATGCAGCAAATAGCGCATTTCGACCATTTTTTACCTAACAAACAATTGAAATCGCGAAACCCATATAACTTGGTACTTAAGTACTTTACGTATAATCATCAAAATCGATTTATTGGCACACAAGAATTTTTTAAGTTTCGAAAATAAAATTAGAAAATGATAGAGAATTTTGTTTGCGTACATTGTATTTAGGAAATAATTTTAAGCTGCTGGATATTTGGCCCAAGAATATTTTCTATCAGATCTGGATATTAAAATTCAAATACTTTAATGTTACTTAAGATGTAACTTTTCCTGTTTGTTTTTTTCTTTTCACTTTAAATTCAATTTTAACTATGTCTCCCTTTGAATTCAAGATAATCTTAACTTCAAGAAAAACCACGATTGAAGGGTGTGCTCTAAAAAAAAATCGAAACCATGCGAAATTGTCATTTTAGCCCGGCGAAGATTTCGACCTTCAACTATGGTTTTTATTGCAATTAAGACTAAAACCTACAAAAAAAAAAGCACTAAAGAGACAGAATACTAAAGCAAAAGCGTGTGACATATCCCAAATAAAAATAAACATATTTCTAAAAGACATTTATTAAAAGAGCATTGGTCGAATTAATTGCAGACTTTAAAATTAAAATCTGATATGGCTGTTTAATTCTGAGACATGGTATATAAAAAATGTTATGTACTTTTTTGCAATTGGTTGCATATGCATGTAGAATACTAGTACGCGTACAGAAATTACAAGTTAAAAACAAAAAAATATTGTAGTACGAAAGACTTAAATTTTATTTTACCTAAATATAAGTAATAAATATTGTGGTTTTATAATTCTGTTCACATTTTTTTGTTGTTGTTTTAATTTAAAATAAAAATTTAAATTAAGTTTTATTTAAGAATTCATATTTAGTTTTTTCATCTCTTTAAAAATATAATCAAATACAATTTCAGAAAAATAAAATTATAAATTAAGTAATTCAAAAATTAACAAAATTCTCATTTTAACTGTAAATTTAATATAAGTTAATATGGTTGTACAAAATTATATTTATACAATACTTATAGTATGTTACCATATTTTTACAGCCTTATTCATAATCATTTCTAATGGAATTGTAGAGCGTTCCTATTAGGAAACTTTCCACAATAAACGCTTTATAAAAATATTAGAAATTTTTATGGCTAGTGCTGTTTTACTATATCTATCAATGATTTTTTTGCTAGGTTTGTTTTATATTATTATTAAGTGAACGATCCCATTAAATATTATATAATTTTAAAATACAATATTTTTGTTTTTATTTCATAATTGATTGAGTTTTGTAATAGACGGAGAGAAAATGATGTTTTCTCATAAAAATCCTATAACGTTTAATGTTTTATTTTTCAATTAATTAAAGGTCTGTAATAAATTGTGTTAAAAAAAATTTATTTTTAATATAGTTTGAAAAAAAAAAACACAAGCTTCTTGAACAAAGCTGAGCAAAGTTACCTTTCACTTTATTGATTCTAGCATGGATGTCGTTGTTGGTACCGCCATCTGGTGTTATAACGCTGCCCTAGTAAGCAAGGCGAATAGACATGCTTTTTGTTATATTTATGTTGATTTTCAGACTCACTTCTGTCCAAGAACATCTGACGACAGTGAGTGTTCCTTGCATGTGGAACTTCTTGGTGTTAGAAACTGCTGTTGCATAGTGTAATTAATAGATTGATTAAGGTGAGAAAAATTTTAAAGCAGATTTTCGGAGAGTTATTAATTTGTAACATAGTATCCTCATCTGCTCATGTATTTACAAACGTCTAAATTGACCGTTTTCTCATGTAAAACGGTGTTGTTCATATTTCACCCAGTTGTCTCCGCTTCAGCAGACAACCGCCGTAGATTTTTATTTGAAAATTTAATTTTTGTAACAATACAAGGAACTAGATTATTACATTATTTTTGATTAAAAAAAAATATTTTTGTTTGCATTTAAGTATTTATTTTTTATTTACATGTTCAGTAATAAATGACAATGCTAATTTTACTATGGAGTTGCACCTTTTATATATTATAAAATAAAAACTATGTTCATATATGCATATAAAAATGGTCAGTCAGATATGCGCTATGACATATTGAAAGTTCATCAAAATAAATAAAATAGGAAATAAACACCCAATAGGAAATAAATACACTCAGAAAACGATTTGTTTGAATATAACTAATGCATATTTCATGTAGATCAATCAAATATTTATTTCCGTCAAACATATTGAATTTGGATGAAATAGTGGTGTATGTTGGTTGAAGCATTTTATGTTTGACTCAATCAAATATTTAATTGTTCTATATCAAGTATAATTTGTTATATTCAAACAAATCGTTTTCTCAGTGTATCGGAAAGGCTTACGTGGTATTTTGTATATTTGTTTCTTAGGATCAAAAATAATACTTTGGGCAATTTCCTTTTTTACTTACTCGATATCCCATATATTAAATATTCATAGCTCCGCTATTTTTTAGCCGGTTGACAATCACAAAGATTTGTCTTAAAGGTGATTTTATGCGCTTTTAAGAAACGCAACTTTGAGCCTATTATACAAAAATTGAGTCAAAACGCGAGCTCCAGTTTTTGGCTGCTTGTGAAACGGTGTTACTAAGAAATCCTCTACAGGTTAAAGTTCACATCGAGCTCGTATGTACCGACCAAGACCAATCATATTATTCAAGACTGTTAGAACTTCGTTGAGAAGTTATTGCAATCGGTTGTTTTAAAAAAATTATTGAGGCCGAAAATTAAAGCTCATATTTTGACAAACTTTTTGTACAATAGACCCAAGAGTGTCGCATGTCATAAGAAGCACGTAAAGCTACTCACTATAATTTCCAATCGGAACTACGAATATTTGTAATTGCGCAAAAAACAGGTTAAAGGAATCAAAAACATGGTGAGCAGGGCGAACTTTTCCTTTGATGTGATATGAGCATTACATTACTAAACTCTCAGCATAAAAATGTTTGTTGCCATACAGAAATATCAGAAAATAATTGTTTCACTGACTGGCGCTAATTTCGGTCGACACCCCAAAAGTAAACATTCTCCTTTGAATTATTTCTAAATTTTTTTATTTTTCTAAGTATTAGCAAATATGAAACAAACACAGAAAATCACTGAAATTTTTCAACTTTTTATATGATCTTTTAATTAAGTTATCCAATGTATGTATGTATGTTGCCAAAAGGCCTATTTATGTAATGTAAGAAATTAATGACATACATTGTTTTCAAGTATGTAATATTAAATTATGCTAAGCATTACGTATCCGTCCCAATTTTTGCTCTGACTACATAATATGGGTATTAATGATATTTTTAGATGCATACGTTCGTTTGATATATTTTCTTGTATCGCATAGTGTGTGATTATTCAAATTGTTTTCGTTTTTTATTACTCTTGTCACAATGACTCAAAGACAAAACAAATCAAAAATGAACTTAATTTGCACATTATGACAAATACAATCATTTAGCATCAAGGTCCTGAACCGATATGATCTAACATAAATGAGTTCCAAGAACTATTGTTTTTGGCATTTATTTACATAGATTTGTTATATGAATGAATTCATATAGACCTTTATTCGTTTCAATTTTTATGTAAAAAATCTATATACATTGAATAGTATTAAACGAATCAATGTTTGCTCAATCTACATATGGGGCATTACAGGTCATAACGAAACGAGCTGAGCCTTGAAGTCTTCGATAACGCTGATTTTGACAGTCTTTCAACATTTATACAAAATAAAAGAATTTATTTATTAAATATTTCTTATCTCTGTAAATATATACGAAAAAATTGTTAAGACATAAAGTGTTAGGAGTTTATTTGAAGTTTAGTTTGGAGTTTAGTTTGAAAACTGTATCTTCAATAAGATATCGTTATTTTCAGTCTAACGTAAAAACTAGCCAAAACTTCGTACTATTTTTTTTAAAAAAATTTTTGAAAAATATTTTAAAATCTTAAAAAATATGGAGCCTACAGAGGATCTTAATTTGATTTTGATGCATTTATTTTTTTTTTTTTCAAATTTTAAGAAAAATATAACTAACTAATATTCTAACTTTTTTCGTAGATTTGTCACAGAAATAAAATATTTTAATATTTAAGTGATTAATGGTAAATTATAAATTGCTCCAACACTATTCACTGAAAAACAAATCAGCAAAATCGGAGACCTTAAGGTTCAACTCCTTACGTTTTGGCAAATAATACCCGATTGATATACTAAAATTAGGAATAAAATTGAATAAAAAAAATAGTGAAGCATTCGAAGACTTGGTTTTTTAATATATGTAAATGAAGTAATGTACCGCATTTATGTATATGGATTGAAAACATTTTATTTGCAATTTATCAAAAAAAAAAAAAATATCGTATCGATAAGATTAATAAGTAAGATTTGAAAAGGATTATTTTTACTAACGGATGTAATAAACAAAAATGAGCTTAACTGTGTAATTAATTTCAAACAAAAAATTTCGAAAGTCTTGTCTCATCCGCAAAAAAAGTTTAAGCAATTGAAATTATTTTTAAATGAACTTCACAGTCTGAGATCGTATATCTTGTTAATTTAAAAAATCAATTAATTTTGCAAGAATTGAAAATGCCAATAATTTCTATATCAAGATCTTAACCAAAATCATCACCTTTTGCAAGATGAAGCCCACCATTGACTTGGTCACGCTAATGTTTCATTTCAACTTTTGCGCAATTTTTCGACATTTTTTGACTTTTTGTTGTTGAATTTTTTAAAATATTTCAACTTTTTATAATTAAACATTATGAACTTACAGTCATTTTAGCAAAGACCAATATTGTAAATTTTACTTATTGATCAATGCTATTTTTTATTCAACAAACATGACAAAGATAACAAATGGAACAATTTAACCTGGTAATTGGTGACATATGTTTCGGCTATTACCACATAGCCTCATCAGACCAGTTTTTTGGTTAATGTTGTACATGGAGTCGATCCCCTGACCGTACATGCATTTCAATTGCATATCTGTCGACGGCCGCTCTAACAACTGAGCTACTGAGGAACTGACCTTGAACTGTACAAATTGCGTATATCCATTTATTATCTCTTGTCACTTTCTCGCTTGTTGTCACAGCTGCTAAGCCATTGGCTTAGAGACTTGCTATGATTTTATTTTTCGAAAATTGTGGTGTTGCCAGCCACATATTTTTTGAAATTGGCGTGTTCTTCCGTATGGTTTAAGAAAGTTGATTTTTGCGACTGGTTATTTTTATTATAATTAAACATTATGAACTTACAGTCATTTTAGCAAAGACCAATATTGTAAATTTTACTTATTGATCAATGCTATTTTTTATTCAACAAACATGACAAAGATAACAAATGGAACAATTTAACCTGGTAATTGGTGACATATGTTTCGGCTATTACCACATAGCCTCATCAGACCAGTTTTTTGGTTAATGTTGTACATGGAGTCGATCCCCTGACCGTACATGCATTTCAATTGCATATCTGTCGACGGCCGCTCTAACAACTGAGCTACTGAGGAACTGACCTTGAACTGTACAAATTGCGTATATCCATTTATTATCTCTTGTCACTTTCTCGCTTGTTGTCACAGCTGCTAAGCCATTGGCTTAGAGACTTGCTATGATTTTATTTTTCGAAAATTGTGGTGTTGCCAGCCACATATTTTTTGAAATTGGCGTGTTCTTCCGTATGGTTTAAGAAAGTTGATTTTTGCGACTGGTTATTTTTATTATAATTAAACATTATGAACTTACAGTCATTTTAGCAAAGACCAATATTGTAAATTTTACTTATTGATCAATGCTATTTTTTATTCAACAAACATGACAAAGATAACAAATGGAACAATTTAACCTGGTAATTGGTGACATATGTTTCGGCTATTACCACATAGCCTCATCAGACCAGTTTTTTGGTTAATGTTGTACATGGAGTCGATCCCCTGACCGTACATGCATTTCAATTGCATATCTGTCGACGGCCGCTCTAACAACTGAGCTACTGAGGAACTGACCTTGAACTGTACAAATTGCGTATATCCATTTATTATCTCTTGTCACTTTCTCGCTTGTTGTCACAGCTGCTAAGCCATTGGCTTAGAGACTTGCTATGATTTTATTTTTCGAAAATTGTTATCTTTGTCATGTTTGTTGAATAAAAAATAGCATTGATCAATAAGTAAAATTTACAATATTGGTCTTTGCTAAAATGACTGTAAGTTCATAATGTTTAATTATAATAAAAATAACCAGTCGCAAAAATCAACTTTCTTAAACCATACGGAAGAACACGCCAATTTCAAAAAATATGTGGCTGGCAACACCACAATTTTCGAAAAATAAAATCATAGCAAGTCTCTAAGCCAATGGCTTAGCAGCTGTGACAACAAGCGAGAAAGTGACAAGAGATAATAAATGGATATACGCAATTTGTACAGTTCAAGGTCAGTTCCTCAGTAGCTCAGTTGTTAGAGCGGCCGTCGACAGATATGCAATTGAAATGCATGTACGGTCAGGGGATCGACTCCATGTACAACATTAACCAAAAAACTGGTCTGATGAGGCTATGTGGTAATAGCCGAAACATATGTCACCAATTACCAGGTTAAATTGTTCCATTTGTTATCTTTGTCATGTTTGTTGAATAAAAAATAGCATTGATCAATAAGTAAAATTTACAATATTGGTCTTTGCTAAAATGACTGTAAGTTCATAATGTTTAATTATAATAAAAATAACCAGTCGCAAAAATCAACTTTCTTAAATTTCAACTTTTTTCAACTTTTTCAACATTCAATGACTTTTTCAATATATACAAACTTTTTCTACAATTTTTTGAATTTATTAACTTTTCCAACATATCTGAACTTTTTCAAAATATTTCGAGTTTTATTTCATTTATTTTTTTTTTTTGGTTATTGAAAATTTTGCGATTTTCGATACTGCTTTAGAATTTTTCTGAACTACGAAACATCATTAATGGGCCGAATAGACGAACCAAATAGATCCTTACGCACTGAAGTTATGCTGTGTATGAGCTGATTTGCGCAATTACGCATACATAGAACTGTGTAAATGTCAAATGAATTTTTCACAGTTCAGAGGGAAATAAATAATGTTGGCGAAAATTTCTCGACTTCTACAAAGAGCTGTCTGCTCTGTGGTACATTAAATGTAACGATTATACCAACCCAATTTCACAATGCTTGCTTTTATTAATTTTGTTTTTTCCTTTTTACAGCGACGCACAGTGGTATCTAATGAACAAAAACCATTTCTCAGCTAGCAGAAACTGGGATTTTGTGATAGAAAAACAACGCTCGATTTTCTTTTTAGTCTGTTAAATTAAAAAAAAACATCAAATGAAAAGCTTTCAAATAGAAGTAACACATCGATTTTTGGTCAAAAAAATTATTAGTGCGATGACATTTTTTTTGAGTCATGCCCGATTATATAATATAGGCATAATAGGACCGCAAATTTAGAAAAAGGGCCTTCGGGTGTATTTTGTAAGCATTTTCAGCCACACCAAAAATGTGGGCGTGGTTTGACAACAGTTGGTGGCATCTCCCTTACAACTAAAATACCTTAAACGCTATATCTTCACACCTAAGGCAGACTTTCAACAAGTCGGTTTTTTCGTTAAATTTCAATAAAATCGGACATAAACTCTGTCCGCGCCGTTTACAGGTTTGATATTGGGACAGTTATTTTTATTCCTCAAGCTAAAATATATGCAAAAAAAATTAAGTTAATTTACGAAATTTTCAAAATAAACACTCTAGACCATACTGTATCGAACTCATTGTTTTTATCAAAAAATTTGCAGTGAATTTATATTCAGCGATAACATTTGATATTAAGCTGGCTAAAGAATTTTGATCAAGAAAACTGAATTCGGTACCACTGTGCAACGGCGTACCATTATATATGCTTTTTGAGATAAACCAACCGCTCACACAGCAATATTTGATGTTTTTACGAATTTCAATAAATATATGGTTTTCATGTGGAAAATTTATTTCAAGTATGACACTTGGTGAAAACATTTAATTTAGTGCCGTAAATAGGAAAATTCCTACTTCAAGCATATTTTAAATGATTCTGAATAAGGAAAACAGCTGCACCAATCATATGTTTTTCTGTGATTTTTGGTAAGAAAAGCGACATGCGTGGGGAAGTACCCCATAATCAAGTCAACTTTTGTGAAATGGAGAAAAATTAAAATGACTTTGCTTTATCGAAAATCTTATATTACACATGTTTAGATCTAACATTGAAGTGCCAAACGAATTTTGTATTTTTTGCCTACTAGTGCTGTATGCTTCAATATATGTAATTTATTATTTTAATACTAAATACATTAACACTTATGTAATAATACTTATGCAATATAAAATACTCATATACTATTTAGTATTTATAAAGGATATGCGTCGTATGCTACTTAATATGCTTAAGCTTACTTTAATATTTATTTAATAAAATTTATTTGTAGAATCGCGTATATTTTCAATGTAAAAACAAGGTATTGTATAATAAAAAAACATTTCACAAACGAATGCATATTTTAACTTGTTTTCTTTGACAATAAACTTAAATGGATTAAAGGTATTTAACACGCAATCTGTTTTGGTTAAAGATTTTTCCTGCTTCTTGGCCAAGTAGCAACAGGAAATTTTCAAGTTCAGAAAGTAAAATTTGAATAATTGATTTTATGTCCGTCCAGTTTTTCTTTTGAAACTGTTGCAAAAAAAAATATACTGAGAAAAAAATAGTTATATTACACTGAGAAAAAATTTACAAGGAACTGGGTAATTAAACCAGTAAATTTAATGTCTTAAAATCCTGCTATTTTTTTTTTATCCTGAATCTGCTTGAAATTAACAGAAAGAAATAAGTTAGTTACACTGTTAAAAGAAAAATGTAATTATATGGGGGAATAATTAAATAACGAAAATGGGGAATAACATAAATTTTTAGTGCATTGTCTGTCTGAACATTTATGTACGTTTGACCAGCCTTGGTTTGTCGAATGACTATGATTGATTAACCTTTATTTTCGTGTGACCACCCACGACCAAAAATAATCAGAAAACCAAAAAAAAAAAAATTTCTTATTCCAAAAAAAATCTTTCTTCTGTGAAAGACTATACTGCGTTCGATTAACCGTCCAAAGACCGCTTTTTTGAAAAAAATATCGACAGTTATTCGATTTCTTCATTAAAAATGTTTTTCATTCAAATCGGGGGAATACGTGTCCTCTTATTTCCTCTGAAAAAGAACATATTTTATCGACAACCAATTCCGTAATTTAAAGTCAGTCAGACAGCATGATTTGAAATGGATTCGGTCTAGAAAATTCAGGCTACCCTTACATATTACTTTGATTACTACTTCATTATCAATAACCATTAACAAATCTTTGATTTCTTTCATCAGACTCAGCGCATCTACTATATGATCATCACTTAATCTATTTTTTATTAGAATATTAATTGTATATTCGCATTGAACTTGTGTCACTGACGTCAGCACAATTTTTATCATTTTAAAAACGTTTTTGTAAGACTCGCTTTACAAATTATATTCATGCAATACCTTAAAACAACATACTAAGTGATTGTTGCATCGATTACATTCACTCATTATTTCCGTTTCGGTCCCAATTTTTCAGACAGATTTTTCTTCAAATAGGTATTCCAATTCCTCCACTTCATATTCCGCGAAAAGATCAGACATTACGAAATAGGAATCTGCTCCTAGAGATTTATAATTTTCTGATCGAACATTTCTCAACGGTCGATTGTTCACCGGCTCACTCTCGCGTAATGCGATCGGCCCACTGGGAAACTTCCTAGCGTCCTGGTGGGTCAGTCCAAGCCTCATTGCATTTTCTTCAGTGTAACCATTCAAATAATTAGGATAAAATAAAAATGTTAAGAGTCACATATAAATTACAACAATAAATTTTTAGTGTTAATAATTATTTGGTATGGAATCAAATGGCATTTTTATGGTAGTATAAAAAATTGAGTTAAACGAATTCTTAGAAGTACGTTCATGTCAACAATTCACGAAGAAATGTATGTAAACAATTGCGTTTAGTATAAACCAAAAGTGCAAGTGTGAGTGGCTTTAATTGGGATCCAACCAAGCATTCCATGTGCATTAGGGTGTTTATTTTGAAAATTTTGTAAATGTTTTTACTATTTTTGTTTTGCCTATGTTTTAGCATGAGGCTTAAAAATAACTGTCTCAAACTTTGAGCTTCCTACCTCAAACCTACAAACAGTGTTTGTGTCCGGCTTCGTCGAAATTTTACGAAAAAATGTGCTTACTAAAATGTAGAAAAAATCTGCCTTTATGTATAGCGTTTAAAGTATTTAAGTTGTATGGAAGGTACCATCCTCGGCTGTCAAACCTGCTGCGAGTGATTGAAAATGCGGACAAAAACACCCTAAGAGGGTTTTATAAGGCTGAAAAAGTAAAAATTATATGCAAAATATTGAAAATAGTTGAAAGAGGTTGAAAAAGCTGGAAAATTTTGAACAACGTTGAAAAACTTGAAAAATGTTGAAAAAATCGAAAATAATTGGAAAATGTTGAAAAAACTTAAAAGAGGTTGAAAAACTGCTGTCAAACCTGCTGCGAGTGATTGAAAATGCGGACAAAACACCCGAAGAGGGTTGTGAATGTATCGAAAAAATAAATCTTTTTCCATATTTTTTCGAGTTTTTAACTATAACTATATAACTTTAACTATAATATATAGTTTTATATAATAAAAATATAAGTGAAATATCATCAAACGAAGTTATTGTCAACACCTTATATTTTGGGGAGCAATAGTTTTTATTTAGAAATAGTATATTAGAACTTGTCAATATGCATGTCGTATAAAGAAGGTAATTGCAAACATGTTTACTTAAATTCTTTTAAATTACAACTGGCAGTATAAACTTACATCTTAACTGTGCTTAAGCAACTGAAAGCATTAAATACGCCAATATGCATCGATTCAACAATCCATGTTAATCCACTTAGTAACCGATACATTGCTCCCATATTCGTGAAAGAAAAAAAAACGAACTCTTTTAAATCTTCAGTAATGGAATTAAATTCAAGAACTACGATTCCATTTGCAGAACAGACAAGTCATCGAATCTACCAATTCCAATTTTAGCAAAAAAGGAGAATATTTTCGAAAAATAAACACGCAAATAATTGCTGATATACATATGTACATATGTTATTGGCAAATGGTGGAAAGTTACAAAATATTCTTCTGCCATTGATAAGTGTAATAAAACTACGAGTTATACTATAGTGAGAATCATTTAGAAATCATTTAAGTGAAGAAAATACGCAAATACTCCACTAGGTGGCTAAAGTAGCGTGATTTGCATTTCTGGGGGTGGTTAAATCAAAAACTTTTTTGGAATTTGTTACTTTTACTATAAATAGCTATCGCCATAAATAATGCAAAATTGTTCACCAATTGATATTCGACATCGAAATACACTGAGTATGGGAGGGGGGACCGAACGATAAAAAAGCCCATTAGGTGGCATACTGATAGATGATACTTAATACAAAAAAAAATTGCCAGAACACTAAATGGAAAATTGCAAAGGATTAGGTACGACAAAAATGTACGAGCACGAATGCGAATCAGACGAGGATTGTGAAGTCTACTGTAAGTTCGTGCTAAATTTTGCAGCAGCACAAGAATTTTAATTTATTATTCCTATATTCATTGCAGTTTTAAAACCTGTCAACGAATATAACATTGTGGATAAAATCAAAGAAGCCAACAAGGAGCTCTTTGCAGATGATTCTGATGCAAATACTGCAGTGATCAGCGATGAGGCGGCTATATCCATGAACACCAACAAGAAAGTGACTTTTGCAACAAATTTAGAAGATTTTGAACCGGCAACGGAGTTGCAGGAGCCCGATGCAATCCAAACTGACTCAACGACCGAAGTGGAACTGCCAACAGATGGTATACAGAAGAGGTTAGCAGCAGATTTTAAATTCCCCATTATAGATGAAGAAGAATTGAATGAGGAGGAAATTGGTGAAATGTTGGAGGAGGATAACGTTGCCGCAAAGTTCAACAATGTAGCAAGTATTGAAAAACAGGATATTAATAAAAATGATAGTAAAACTAAGAAAAATAAAACATACGATACTGAGGCAGAGGCTGTTGCAGAAATCTGTGAAGAAATTATAATTATGGATATGGAAAATGGTAATGAACTGCAAAAGATAAGTTCGGTTGAAAGTCAACTGCGGAATAAAATGATGAAACAGGCAACTTTTGATTACGATGAATCGGATAACAAGAGTCTTACAAATCTACTAACGTCTGATTTTGAAGAGGAAGATGATGAAGACTATGAAAAACTAACTGAAAATGATAACGGCGATGATGACGATGATGATCAGCTATCAATAATTGTTGCATCCTATATACCGGATGATTTTGATAAGGATTCATTTGTATCCGAAACTAACAGCAACACACAAAAAGTGACAAAGAATAAGAAAATTTATTTTTCATTTCGTCGCAAAACGGGTTCTTCCAAAACCCCAACATCTGCCTCCTCGAGCACAGCATCGTGCAGGCATATGCCACCACCGGAAGTAACAGATTTGAAATTAAATTATAAGACTTGTTGCGAATATCGTAATGCCGTACAAGAAAAATTGCCCAAATATACTGGATATTTATCGGAATATGGTTTGACACGCGAACAATTGGCTAAACGAGAGGCAAAATTACAGCGAAAGGAACGTTTTGTGCTGGAACAAGCACTTAAGGCAAATGACCAGGAAATGCGTAAGATGCAGGATAATGAACGGGCTTTCATAACTTGGCTAAAACAAAAAATGCGTTTTCCCATTAACAAAACACGCAATATGTTTGATGTTAATCGCTTACCAGGTTGCCGATCGGAGAGCGCTGTGCAAAATCGGAACAGTAGTGGTAAAATTAAGTAAAAATATTTATTAGTTAATAATTTTGTTCGAAAATTGAGCACGACCAATATGTGCATTAGAGCGGTTCATTGTGGACCAACATTTGTTTGCCTCTCTCTCACACGAAAATCTTAAATTCAGGGTGAAATAAAAATTCTGTGTAAATTTGACTTGATCTTTTTAATGCATCAAACATTGAACTCTTAAATAGAAATAAAAAAATTTACGATGTTTAATCAATCGGAGGACTTAAATGAAGAAACAGGTACAATTTTGATTTTTTTTTTTTTTTGAAAAATGCTAGGGAATTCGTCCAGATTAATTAATTTTTTTTATCTTTTTCTATGTAGTTTTCGACGCTGAATGAGTTAAAATGTATCAAAATCATCGGTTTTGTCAATTTTCGTGCACTTGTCCCAATAAATTTATCTTAAAAATCTATTTAAAAAATGCAAATTGATTTATTATTTACTATCATAATATGACCACGATATGAAGCCAAATACAACAAAAACTGTGCAGGGATCGGCAAAATGATTTATTTCTAGTAATATTTTCAAAATGAATTCCAAATAACTAACAATCTGTAAGCGACTGAGCTTGATTTTTGAATAGTTCAACAATCAACTGAGTAAGGTGTTTGAATAATTGAAAAATTTATTTAATGGATTGACGGGGGTGTTGTAGACAAAATTTTTTTTTCAAAAAAAAAAGGTTTTTAAATAAATCGATGAGAAAAAATCTAAAAATGGATATCAGAAATTACTGATTAAGTCGCTGATTCTCTTAAGCATTTTTTGAAAAATGTATTATTGCATCAATCAATGCGAAAAAGGTAGAAATATACTTTTGGTAAACACATTTTTTCTTCAATCGGGGCCACGCACAGTGTTATATTTTGAGAAAAAATGGACAAAATCAAATTCCCGTCGATAACAATGCCCAAAAAAAACGAGGTCGGTCTCATTCGAAAGGTGATTTCATGCTTTTTTTAGAAAAATTGTCCCGAATCGAGATCCCAGCTTTGGGCATTTCTCAGAAATGCCCAAAATATGGTCTTTTTCACTTTTAGACAGTTTTTCCCAATTTTAGTACAATTCTGACTCGTATACATATCCGATGATAATTTATTTTGAAAGTCGAGAGTATATATATATATATATATATATATATATCTTTTAAAACTAATTCGTTATAAAAAAAAATTTTTTTTCGTATTATAACTAAAAAAATGACAAAAATGACAATCGACTTTCAAAATAAATTATCATCGGATATGTATACGAGTCAGAATTGTACTAAAATTGGGAAAAAACTGTCTAAAAGTGAAAAAGACCATATTTTGGGCATTTCTAAGAAATGCCCAAAGCTGGGATCTCGATTCGGGACAATTTTTCTAAAAAAAGCATGAAATCACCTTTCGAATGAGACCGACCTCGTTTTTTTTGGGCATTGTTATCGACGGGAATTTGATTTTGTCCATCTTTTCTCAAAATATAACACTGTGCCACGCCTCCTTCATCTAAAATCCGTTTTCGACCATTCCCATCGATTGGTGTAATAAAATCATCTTCTTTAAATGGGGTCACCAGATGGCTGCGCATTTTGAATACATTTTTAGAAAAAAATTTCACTGCACCAAACGAAGTCGAAAACGGATTTGGGATGAGGCAACGAATCCAAAATCCAATCCAATAAGTAAAAGTGGCCATATGTAAGACCCATAGGGATTTTGTCCATAGCGACTAAGTCCGTCTATTTTTTTCTTTTCATATAATCAAACTTAAAATTTGAAACGTTTTTTTTGGAAAATTTTATTGTGTAATCATATGTTTCATCATTAATTATAAATATAACTGCCAGACTCAGTTAAATTAAGTTACAAATATGAACTTATTTTATGAATATAGATAACGAAATATTAATTTGGAACTGGATATTTAAAAGACTCCAAATATCACTGAAAAAGTATTGAGAGCCTTTAAAAAATAATGCATGTGACATAAAATGAAAAACAAGTATCGTTAAATCTCATTTGACACACAGTTAAAAAATGTTTAATGACGAAATTTTTTGGACTTATGTGAATGCTCCAGGCTATTATCATGCGACCGCTTGTGACTACTTTTGCTGTTGTTGTGCTTTTGCAACTTTTATCCTTTTGCTTTGTTAGTGTTTTCATGTTTTTGAATCCTACGATCATTTGAAGGATCAGAATTAAAAGTAGCAATAGCAATGTTATAATGCATTTGTAAATATTCTTAAAATTAAAAAAAAAATAGACATTGAAGTTAGTTAAATCTCATTTAACACACAGTTTAAAAAATGTTTAATGACGAGATTTTTTTGATTTGTGTGAATGTTCCCGACTATTGTCATCACGCGACCGCTTCTGGCTACTGCTGGTGCTGTGACGTTTATCGCGGCTTTTATCCTTATCTTTATCCTTGTGTGAGTGTTTTTCATGTTTGTCACGGCTACTATTATGTTTGTCTTTCGAAGAATGTTTGGCAGGGCTATAGGGATGAAATAGAATAAAATAGAATAGAATAAAAATTATTTTTCGATTATAGAAAAAAGCTGACACCATTTTAAAAAACAAATCCATGACAAAAGAGGGATTTAAAGTAACCGTATATTTACTTCAAGTTTTGTGTACATATTAACAATTTACAGATTTGGAAATAAATACTAAATTCATTTATTATTATGAATTTTATTTAAGCAGAAAAAATCTTGAGAAATAATAAAAAAAACCATCTGCATTAAAGTTCACAACAAAAAAATTAATTACAACACGAATCAAACTTGTTGGAAAAGTTTTTGCCAACTTCACTACATAAACTTGATAGGAAGTTTTTTGCTCACTTTGAATTTAAGTTTAAAATGAGTGAACCTGAATAATTCTTTATATAGTCAAATTTACGATATTTTTCCATCTTATTACTTGGTATTTGTCTAAAACTGTCTGGAATTGACTGGTACATAAAAGCAAATATAGATTAGCATTAGACTGACATAAAACTAACGACCCTCCTTCTTGTTTCACTTTGCCATAAAAGTTGTTGCTAAATTACTCAGGAGTTTGGGGAAATAATGTCAAATGAGAGGAAGTATGGATTATATGGATTATACTCAATTAACAAAATTTAAACAAAACGCATTCCTTGCGGTTCCATTCAAAAATATCTAATTTGCCTGAATATTAGAATTTTCCCTTTCAGATGTATTCAAATTGTGAGCTCTTTTTATCTCGGAAATACTGGTCTTAGCACTCTAAAAAATTTGCCGAACTGTACTTTAAGGAAGTGATCAAAGATGCAGGGCTTTAGCCTTCTAATGCTTTCCAACATTGGAAAAGAGAAGTTGAATTTTCGCAGTCATCTTTATTTTGGCATCATCCTCAGTATTTTCTGAGTACATATTATCATCGGTATCTTACATACACTGGATAGAGAATGAGTCCTTCTCAACAGAATTAAAGTTTCTCACAGTATATGTCTTACACGTTGAATTGGGATGCAAATATAACATTGTGGGAGGAGGTGATCAAAAATGTCGAAAAAATAGCGTTACGTAATTTATGAACAGCTACTAACATTAAGTTTTTATAAAAACATTTTCAGTCACAAAATAAATATCTTAAAAATAACTGAAAGTTACTATGATAAAAACTTTTTTAGGCGTTTCGTTTTGATTCGTTCCAGCTAAATGATTTGCCACAACCGTACAGAATTTTTATTTTATTTAGAATTTGAGTAACGTTTGAAAAAATGGTAGCTAGTCATAAGGACCGTTTCAAAAAAACAATGACTGCTACAAATATAGTCATTAGCAGCGCTTTACCATTGGTTCGCGTTATAGTTTAGAAGGATCTGTTAAAGACATCAGAACCAAAATATTTGAACGATTTTAACGGAGTTTAATATCCCAAAATGTGACTTATTATGTTTCAAATTTATACCCATTTTGATGGCCAGTTCAGAAGTTCCATTATTTAAAAAAAAAAAAACTAACAATAAGTCCACAATGCCGAGCACTAACATACTAAAATTGTATCGAAATCGAATATCGGCAATTTAAATTTTGTTAAACTATATTTTGGCCTGTGGTAGTGAAATTACGATTTTTATCAAAAATAGACTACTATTTAATTCGACTATTAAATTTAGAGAAAAAAAAAATTTTGTTTTACATTTATCCTTATGAAGCTCTAAACTGTTGGCTAATCAGCTTCTGGATTTTGAAATAAAAGCAACACTAGTTACTTCTATATAGAAATCTTTAACTGTTCATACCAATAAGACGTTGTAGCTTGTGGGCGAAAAGTCAGAAGATCGATTTTTTGTGTCAGTCTTATGTACACACATGTTTACCCTTCTGTAGTCTTCATATTATAAGCCTTTTGTCATAGAATTGTATTTTCATGTTATGGCAAGATGAAAATAAAAATATGTATAAATAAAACCAATCCTTTTAAGATAAACCAAATTTACAATAAAACTTTTAAATACCGACGCTGTGAGTTTAACATGCAGAATAATATACATATGTATGTGTAAGTTTGCACTTGGCAGTTCAATTTTGAAGATGCTTATTTCATTTTTATGTTAAAAAACAAACCTATGCATTGATGAAACATTTTTAGAAGATTTAGAAGAATGTGAAGATGTTTTGTTTTTGTTGTTGCTCTGTTGTTGCTGAACTGCGCGATCTCTGCGACTTTTACATTTTGGTAAGCATTTGCAATTAAATTAAATTGAAAACAATTAACAATTTATTTACACTTATAAGTACATATGATCGGTAATTTCGAGCCTCAACCAAGCCAAATCTTTAAAACTTTATTAAAATAAGAAATACTAATATAATTACCTGTGTTTTGAACTTTTTGCGTGTTTCTTGGTCTCATAACTTTTGCCGTTATGCTTATCTTCGGTATTATATTCCTGATTTCGATCTTCCTCTGCTGCCTCACGTTCTAAATCAGACCAATCTTTTCCTGATTCTTCATCTGAACCAAGTTCTACCGTAATAGGAAAATATATATATACTTATAAGGCAAAATTAAACAAAAAATCTGCAACAAACCATCGCTATCATCAGTTTCATCTTCAGACGCTTCAGAATACTCAGATTCATCCTCTGAATCTTCATCTGATTCAACATCTGTTGGCTCATATGCGTCATCTTCTTCTGACTCAGCGCTTTCATTGGCTTGTTCACCATCCGATTCAGGATCCAAAAATGTCCAACCACCTTGCTCAAAGAAGCCTTCCGGATCATCTGTTATAGTCTTCATAATCTTAGCCCAATTCAGTGATTGAATACCCTCTGAGTAGCGTATATCGCAGGAGCTGTAGATTGAATTGTTAAGATATCATTCTAACATAGCAATTCACCTACATTAACTACTTACTTTAACCACTCTTTGACGTGATCCAGTAAATTCATCGGAATAGCGTTTACCATCGCCACTTTTTTATTATAATCTTTGAAAACAAATATCATATCAAAATTCCTTAAGTGGAATTGCACACGCTCAAAGTGCACCAATTCAACATCGTCCAAAGTTATCACAAATGGTGGCCATTCAGTCAAATTTACTAAGCTTCCCGAAGTTGGTTGCAGCGTCACAGTGCTGCGGAAGGGTGCACCAGGGAAACCCAACTCACGGAATGGTGTATCGAATTCAACTTGCTGTTTTGTCATTGATTCGACCTTCTCGCAGAAGCTCTTGAATGCTGTCTTTAATTTATGACGCAGTTCACGTTCTGCCTGTTCAGCTGCCAAATCATCACGATCATGCATATGCTGATGTTTTCCCAAATCAGTGGTAATCTCACCAACTTCTGTGTAAAATTGTACATCGACATGTTTTTTTTTACCAAACATAATTGCATGTTTTAGATGAAAATGTAAGAGGATAATCATTTCACCATCGCAGGGTTGAAAGAATGCGCTCTTAATGTTGTTATAAAGGATATCTACTTTATCGCCACGAACTGATATATAACGAAAACCATTTATGTGTGCTTCAAGACTACCGGTCATACGTTTTGTTACAATATTAGGACGTATATATAAATCTTTCAATTTGGGATTACCCTTATTTTGAGAAAGTACGAGAGTATCCTGTTTCACAAGATCCTCCTTTTCCCGCTCTTCTGCTTCTCGTGTTTTGAAGCGTTTCTGAACCTCTTTAATTAAACGGAAGGCGTTGTTCAAATTTGATGATGGAGCAGCAATTTCACCATGTTCTTTGACATTTGAGCTACGGTACGTACTGTAGAAAGAAAATTTAAATGAGCAAAGCAAATTGAAAGTGTTAAAAAGAAATAGGAGCTTACACTTCTTTTACAAATGTTGCCTCAGGCTGTGGATAAAGTCCACCCTCGTTGCGTCCCATAGTTGCGCCTGGATGAAAGAAATTTATTCGAAGATATGTGTATTCACCTTCAACCGATTGTGAAATGTTTTTAATTGTTGAAATGTGAAAAGGTACTGGTATACCAAAAATAGGCATTATAACCGTTTCATACTTTTTGTCGACGTATAACTTCAGCTCCTTTACTTCCGGCTCTCTTGGCATTTGACTCATAGATTTGTAAGAGACAGTATTCTTACGAACTTTCTCAACTTCTTTTGATTCGCCCTGCTTAGCAAGTCGTTCCTTTGCTTTTTCATTAAGTTGTTGTGCAAGTTCTTTCTGATGTTGCTTACGCTTTTCTTCTGTGTTTGTCTCTGTACGTAATTTATTTTCTAGCACAGCATTACGTTTACTACGTCCAAGTATCTCTGAACTTTTATTATCTTTCACTTCCTCCTTCTCATCGCCATCTTCTTCTTCACTATCATCCTTGATAAAAATTCCAATATTTTTGATTTTCTTCTTTGACGGTGTCATTATACTTGCTGGAGCTTGTTCGCCTACCAGCACAGTATCGCCAATGAATAATGCATAAACTTTGCCTTCTTTTTCAGATGCATCAGAATTTGTTAAGTTTGATATACCAATGTTAACATTAAAAATCATATTCTTTTTTACAACAGCTTGACACTTTGGACCAATTATAATTGAATTTTCACGGAATTCTATACCCATGGCAAATCCAAAAGATTTTGTCATACTTTCTACAAGTTTTGGTTTTTCTTTTTTAACATACTCCAATGTGGTATCGTAGATTTCATTGAGTTTTGCGCCTGGTTTAAGCATTTTTAAAACTTCCTCTTGTACATTCACTAAGAAATTGTAATTTTCTTGCATTACTTCGGTAGGATTAACAAGAAATGTGCGTGAAATGTTAGAGCAATAGGATTTATAACGTGCGCCAAGTGAACAGACAATTGCTCCGAAATGTAAATGATTTTTATCACTGAGGGCAGAAAACTTTAAGCTGTATGCACCACCAGATTGTATGATAGGTGGGTAGCACATTTCGAGCAATGATGGGTCAACTCCGGTTACATATTTTTTATCGCTAAGAGCTGATTCAACACCCTCAGCAAGCTTTGAATGTTTGACTTTCTGCAAATTATAAATTTAATAAGCTAACAGTAATTTCTGTGTAAAAATTTTGAAATACCTTATCCGAGTCAATAATATCCATTATTTGGTCCTTCAAATATTTGTTAAATAAGTCTACAGACACTAATGAAGCTTTACGCATATTGTTTATTTCTGGTTCATCTTTTGGACACATGATATAAGCAATGGCGCCACCGATGTCAACATTTTCAAAACTTTCCGATTTTAGGGCCGCTTTCCATGACTCACAGAATTCTCCAGGAAAACCATCTTTGCTAAAAACACCCAACGATTTGCCGTTTTTGGAAGATTTCATTATTTCTTTCAATTTATCGAAGTTTGCTTTATCTTTGTCATTCTGCAAAAATAATTGAAACTTAGCTATTTCTTGTGGCTTTAAATTTATTGAAATTTACCCTATCACGAATCATCAGTTTAATTTCTGGAATGTCTTCCCCTTTGCGTTTTTCAATTTGTTTTAGAAATTCGATTTTTTTTTTGCTCGTTAAAAAGTAAACACCATCGGCAGAAAATACAGAAATTGTGTCGGTCAACTCGTAGCCAAGTAACCATGTTTGCAACGCTGTGGATTTGGAGTAAACAATATCCTCATCAACGCCAACGACTGACATGATGCAGTCGACTTTTTTAAGCGAATCATCATGTGTGATTGTTGGAGTCTGTAAAATCATAATTCATGGAAATTATTTCAACTTTACTATAACCTTAATAATTTTATTTTAATTTTTTAAGGATCTCTTGTAGTCCTTCGTTATTATTTAAAAAAAAAAACGGTATAAAAAGTATTTTATATATGAAAAAATAATGGTTGACTATTTCTAAGGGCCTTAAAACCATTTCTAGTTTTTCAGTTTTTCTAACAATAGATAGCAGTCAATAGTTTCGGATGCTCAAGAAAAATTGCCGATATTTTTGTTTTATTTGGTGCTCTCTTTCATTCACTCCATGGAGTGATTTTTGGAGATTTGAAAACATAATTTTTTTTTATTTTTTCACTAACAAATTAAGGATGTAATGCCTCAAAGTTCTCACGTTCTAGAGAGATTCTGCGACAAAATTTGAGTTCGGCATAAAAAATTCTATAAGAAATATGATCGTTTAGTGAATTTCAACAGGTTAAGTGGATGCTAAATACATCGCCGGAATTGATTGATCTTAGCCAATATTTTTAAATTGATTCAAACGCACAGCACATAAAAATAGAACGTATACCACTGTTATATACAATGGCTCGTAAATTCACTGAATATGAGAGCAAGAAAACGGAAGTTTTGACAAATGTTAACTGTACTAACCTAAAGTGTAGTGGTAGGAATAATAAGCGGTCACTATAAATTACTTAAACACCTCAATGGAATGAACCTGTTTGGAGATACTACCTGCAGACAATTGTCTTGGAGATGATGAAATATCTGTATGCATCTTAACAGAATGTCCGGCACTCTGTCGCACCTGGAACAAGTTTTTCGAGAATGGATCATTTTTCTGCACTATAGCAGATAATTGTAATTTTGGGAACAGATTTACCTTAGCTCATATTCGCCAAATAAGTTGTGGAAAAAGCTTTTCTAAAAATTGTTATAAGTCGGGCACTTCTGTATTGATATCATCTGTATGGGTATGGGTATATGGATATCATATGAAAGATAATTTAATAAACTACAATATAGGGGCATGCATTTTCGATGTCACACTCATAGTTTTCGAGACATTATGTCTTTTTTTTTTGTTTGATTAATAGTCCATTACTTTTCTGAAATTTTTACTAATTTTTTTAGAAAACCATTATTTTTATAAAAAACTGCATTATTGACATATAATTTTATTAACATATTAAGAAAACTCAATTCATTCCCCTTAAAATGAAGTAATATTTCAAGGCATCAACATAATATAAAAAACTTGCCAAAATTCACCAGAATGTTTTTTTGTTTTCGGTGAGAAAGCGTTAATCTAAAAAAGTTTTGTACAACATTTACACAATTTTAAGGAGAATGAATTAAGCTATCTTGATATGTTAATAAAACTACAGGTCAATAACGTATTTAAAAAAAAAAAAATCGGTGAAAATTTTCAAAAAATAAAAAATCGGTGAAAATTTCCGAAAAGCTATAAGTTAGATATCAAAAATTTTTTCTTCAATATTGTAGCTTATTAAATTACTTTTCATGAGAAATCCATATTCTGGAAACCAATACAGGGGTTCTCGACTTATAGTGATTTTTAGAATAGATATATTCACAACTTCCGATGGCTATATATCTGATACCAAACTTGATCGACGCTTTTTGATTACAAATTTATTCTTAGAATTAAAAAGCACATAAGAAAAGTTTAGTTAAACAATCATAAAGTATATTTAAGCCGATTTTCATGTCTTGATAATCCGGTTTTTAAATTGCTTTGAAGTCTGTAATTATTTTTATCACCAACAAACACCCTGTATAGGTGGCGTTTCATGCGTTTATCAACACTGATTCCTAACCTCCAATTACAGTGGACAATTACCAAGCTGGTCAGAGCACTCGTAGGGCTAAAAAGTACTAAAACTTAAAATTTTGGAATTTCACAATATTATTCTTATCAACAATGTCGAAATTGTAAAAAAATAATGGTACACTACTCCATCCAAGTTAGTCACACTCACCTTCCACTCGGTATACAAATGTTTTATCCGTCGGAAAAATGTCTCCTTGTCCAACACAATATTCGACATTTTTGTTAAATCTACGAGTTCTCACGCAAACCACTTGCAATTTTGAACACACCTCAACCACAATACAAGCAAAATGCCGGCTTTTCTTTCTATTTAGCTAAATTATGTTGATAATGAATATTCAATTCAATACGCAACAAAATTCCTTCAGACAATTCGCAAGCGAGCAAACAACTGAAAGATGCAAGCAAAAATGGCGAAGCGAAAAAACATTTGTCAAAAATAACAACATGGCTGCAATTTGCCGCGTAATTTCTTCAAGCATTTTTCCATTTTGATCCATTCTAATTCACAATGATTGTGAACCCGGGTCAATTTCCTTATTAATTTAATCGTTATTTCTTATTGTGAATATTCCAACCAGCATTTGGCAGCGAACTAAACATAAACAATTAATGTTTGAACAGCTGATTGTTAAGTGAAAACTATCAGGCACAATCATCTTGGTAGTAGTAATTCCAAATGACAGTTTTTTTAATTATTTTAAGGGCTACCTATTCTGTCTAAATCAGTTAATACATGGCACCGACATTTCCAAATTACATACTCATAGCTAAAAGCGCTCAATTGGATGAACGTCAACGTTACTCGCACACTTGATCGCATGAAATGGACGACTGGAAACCTGCCGACAGGTACACGTCGATTTAGATTTAATTCTTTTTTCATCGTAGGCGTGCGACGATTAGTGCTGCATTTCGAATGAGCTTGTGTCAATTTTTTTATTTTCGTTTTAAATATCAGTGAAAACAAAATGGCAGCTGAATTTTCCGTCGCCCGTCGTTCGACGCAATTGTGCTTAAGACCTCAACCCATAGAGTCCGTCAAGTCCGTTGCGTCAAAGCTTACTACAAAGAAAAAATTCATTAGCCCAGTTCACATTATCACATATGCTGTCCAACATGGCTTGACAGCATCAATGTTCGAGAATGTGAACTGTAGGAACGACCGCTTGACTCACTGTTGGATGGATTTCAAAAATGTTTGATTTTTCTGCTGGCTTGTCCAACCATACGACCTGTGTGAACTGACTGTCAAGCTTAGTGAGGATTTTTTATTTTAAGAAAGATTTCATGCAGTTTACTTCGATGTGGACGGTCATAAATTGTTCTGCAATTGATGTTTGATTGCATGCTCGATAATGTGAACGCAAAGCAATATTGACAGTCACACATCTTGTCATGCCATGTAGGACACCATGTATGATAATGTGAGCCATCCTATTGGTTTGTGTGTATGGTACAATTATTCATGGTAGAGCTATCTTATCATTCCCAAATAATGCAACCATGAAACTGCCTATCATATATGTCAAGAATAAACAAAACAAAAGAACACAGGAAATCTGACAGCGCGCGCCTTTTAGCTATGGGTGTGAAATTTGGTAATGTTGGTGCCTAATCTAAGCCGATTTCGACAGAAAAGATAGGCAGAAAAATAAAGAAGAAGAACTGTGACTTAGAATTGCTGCTACCATGATAATTGTACCATGCCTTTTACCTACAAAATCATATCTCTGAAAAGAAATTTTTAATCATAAATATCGAAATGTTCGCTTTTTGTTTTTACTAATTTGGGATTTGACGCACAAAAATTATGATTGAAATGGAAATAATATTAGTAGGAAAAAATATTTTTCTTGCATCTCTGAGTTTTCTATTGTGAATGACAGCTATAGCAGCAGCACTATTTTGTCGTGCTGGTAACTCCCGACTAATGCTTTGTATTTGAAACTTTTCAACGTTTGTTTGTGCTCTCGTATTTATTTCGTAATGGATAATAATACAAAAATTTGATTTCTGATTAATACTTTATTCATTATATAAAATGTCGTCACAACGTGATCCAATAATTGTGCGTACAACGCGTTTGAATAACCTAATAGTTGGCAAAAAAGCGGCTTCGTTCAGCGGCGTACTTGTCACAGGACCAGGCGTAAAAATTGGTAGACGCAGCTTTGGTGGCGCCAGCGCCGCTTCTGTTAGTCCTGCTGTTGCCAAAGCGCTGAATCGTGAAGGTCTACTGGACGCTTTTTGTTTGTTGTATAATGAATGTGATAAGGATGCACTTAAAAAGCGTGACAAAAACATCGCGGAATTCGTAACCAAATGTGAGCAAAATTAGGGTTGCCATGCCTCTTTGATACCTGTGATGTCCCCGAGGTTATTTGCCTGTAAATTTACTCGACTTGATGTTATTTGCCTGTTAATATCCTTGATTGAGTTATTTTCTTTTAAATGTCCTCAACTTAAGCTATTTGCCTGTAAATTTTCTCGACTTAAGGATATTTGTCCATAGATGTTTCGTCTTGATTGTATTTACCTGTAAATGTATTGGAATAAGATATCGCAAAGTGAGGACTTTATTTTTGGCTTAAGGGGGTCCGGGAGTTTTTTAAAAAATAAAAAGACATTTTTTTTAAATTTTTTTTTTTGGAGCTGCATTATTTTAGACCAAAACTTTTTTTATATAATTGAAGTATAACTATTCAAGATTTATCTCTGAAATTTTGGTCCAAAAATAATTGTCAATAAATTAGAAAAGTGCAGTGCCGTGAACGACCTCAAAATTTGCGGTGTGCAAGATATCTGAAATTTTGAGTTTTTTTTAACTGTTTTTTCCAATAAATGTGTGGATGTCAAGAAAGCTTGTTTCTTTTGCTTTAAAATGATGTACCATTTGCATAGTCAATTTTTTTCATTTCACCTATTTCTATCGAAAAAAGTAAAATCACTTTGGTTAATTTTGATATTAAAATATATGGCAATTAGATACTTAAATGGCTCTTTTTCCCCGATTTTCTTCAAATTTGAGTATGTTGTACACTTCAGTATGCTTATCAAGAATATATGCATATGTTGGGCGCGGAAACGGTTCCTTTATGTTTTTTTAGCCTGAAAATCGCTTTACAATATATCTAACACCGTCTTCGATATCCACAGTAATTTGACATAACAGTTAGGTCTTCGGTCACGGTTCAGGATTTACGTCCTCCAATATGTCCAACATCGTCTTCTTATAACACCCATATTTTTAGTATTTATTTAGGGGTTCCCAACTTATGATTTTTAAAAAAGAAATATCCGCGACTTCCGATGGACTTCGGAGATATACGAAACTAGATCCGACGCTTTTTTAAATTTTTTTATCACCCTATTACCCCTAAAAAAAAGCAAAACGAATGTGACCAAACCAATTAATTAATTCTAATAAAATATGCAATCAAAAAATTAGTATAATTTTAATTAGTCAATTTCTCCAAACATGGATGTCATATAGAAGATAGTTACCAGCTCTTAAGACTCAAAGCTCGAAAACTATTGGATAGATTTAAATTCTTCATAAACCAATATTTTATTAAATTCACTTTTATGACACCCATATTTTGGATATAAATTCAGGCTTTTTTACTTTGTATTGATTTTTAGAAAAGTTATATCCGCGATTTCCGATGGCTTTTCATTTATTCAACATGTAATATAAAAAAGCCTTGTTGGCCTAAAATAAAATATTACAGATAGAAGATAAGTTAGAGTTCTTAACACTAAATAAGAAAAATAATATAAATATAAGTAAGAGCCTAGTAATAATAATAATAAAGGGCTTCCATACCACAAGAGATTTTCTGTAGTACATAAAAGAAAATACATCTTAAAATTAGTATTATTTGACATGACCAGCAACAAAATCAAAAGCAACAATACTACTTAAGTCAAATTTAAAGTTCATTATTTTGAGCATATTGAATGATTTTAGTTTTAAAAGTATTCGAATGTAAGGAAAATGAGCGCAAACTAATTGGGAGTTTGTTCCAGCATCGAGCTGTTCGTATGCAAAACGACCGTTCAAAAACCGAGGAAGAAATTCTTGGTATAATAATTTGTGGATTTCTCGTCGAGCGTGAGAAGAAAAAATTTTGTAGCAAATATCTAGGAGTCTTGGTTATAATAATTTTATAGAAGAATAATAAAGAACGTAATTTGATGAAATTACGAAAAGAACATTGCAAAAATTTTAGAACGTACAACGAGACATGATCGCGCCAACGAATACCAAATACAAAGCGAACAATTTTGTTAAAACTGACTTCAACTTTCCGAACATTATAACCCACAGTACCGGAATACACTTCAATACAGTAAGACAGACCAGACATCAAAAGAGAGTGGGCAATTGTGTATTTTTCTCTGAATCTAAATCTTTTCAACACTTCCACTTTTCTTAGTTTAATTTTTTTTTGCTTCGGGACGCCAAAAGTTGGTTCAAGTAAAACTAACATAAAAAACGTTTGCTCCTTCTTATGTATTTTTTAATTTAAGATCGTCCAATAATAAATGAAACTGCAAAGTTGCGTGTAAATGAACAAGACTTTGCTCTCAAAGCTGTAATTGGCAAAGGATACTTTGGAAATGTTCACCTGGTGCTGGAAAAACAAACTGGTGATATTTATGCCATGAAAAAGATTAAGAAGTCAGTAATAACGACATCACAAGTGAAAGAAGAACGTGATATCATGTCACGTCGTTGTTCAGAATGGATTACAAATCTACAGTATGCATTTCAAGTAAGTGTGAACAGTCGTGGTTTTTGTAATACTTCAGCTGGAAAACTTCTCTAAATCCTTAGGACACTGACAATCTATATTTAATTATGGAATTCTTACCTGGCGGTGACTTACTTGGTCTGATGACACGTAATGGTCCATTTGATGAGGATCTCACACGATTTTATTTGGCTGAATTGTCTCTTGCCATTGACGCTTTACACACTATGGGTTATGTGCATCGCGATATAAAACCAGAAAATATTCTCATCGATAGATTTGGTCACATTAAATTAGCTGATTTTGGAAATGCTGCTGCATTAGATCGGGACGGGCATGTGATGAGTTTGTCGCCAGTTGGGACACCTGATTATATTGCACCCGAATTGCTGCAGACAATTTCAACGTACAAATTGACAAAGTCAATGCATGATGTGAGTTTTATTGTACGTATTATTTATCTATTTTTTTTTTTATTCTATTTTATTTTGATTTACTCATGTTACATATCGGTAATTTTTTTAGAATTGTTCGAATATTTTTTTACAGCTTATAGACGGGTCTTGTAGGAATTGAAAATTATCGGAAATCTTAATTGCAGGGTTTTTGTTAACCAGCAAAAAAATAAAAAAACGGCATAAAGTTTTTTTATACGAACTATACGAAAAAAAATAAAATTGGCGAATAAAAAACAAATTATGGGAAGGCCAATTAATTCTTTGTTTTCAACTTAGAAACACACACATCTCACTATTTTGCTGAAATCATTTTTATTTCGTAAATATCTATATACGAGTTTTCGATAATTTGATTTAATATTTTAAAGTAATAATTGTTACGTTAGCCTTCGAAGTGCATTCAAAATTTTTTTTTGTCAACATATGAAAAATATCAATTGAATTATTTAAATAGTTCTAACATGAACTAATGAATTAATTTAAAAAAATAACATTTTATTCTTTGTCCTTTTATCTACAAAACCCATTTTACAAAAAAGTTGTGTTTATTTGATCGGAAGCACGTTCCATGCGTCGTACGCTGCGTATCTTACGCTCGAAAATATGAATATGAACGAAAAATTAAATAAAAATTCAACTTGAACAGTTTTTGGAAGAAAATAGAATAAGATTTAGAAATAAAATATTCCTGAGAACCAGCACTCAACTTTGTTGATTGAAATGAAAAGAGCGGTTATCTTAGATCTTAAAAGAGCATTCAAGACTGTCGACAGAAATATTTTGCTGAAGAAGCTGGAAAACTATGGAGTAAGAGACGAGAAGTATAGATGGTTTCAGACATGAGTATTTGTCTGGAAAAAACAATGTGTGAAATTCAGAAACGAAATATCGAATACCATTTTTAAAAAAGGTTCTAAAATAAAATGATGTCATCAATGAAATTCAGTACCTCGCTATTATCAACTCTCATTACAAGTACACGATGAATAAAATAGCAACAAAATCATGATTTTTGAGAAGAATGAGGATACATGTATCAGTTCCTAAAGCAATACAAACTTATAATGTAATAATCCGGCAATGTTTTGAAAATTGTCAAACAATCTTGATATTGAGTCCAACAATTATTATAAAAAAATTTCAAAAGTTGCATTATAAAGCGTTGATATGTATATTTGAAGAGTAACAGAAACCTTAAGTTGTTAATCAGAGAATTGTGATATTTTTAAAATAAAAAAGGGTTATCGACAAGGGCTTATAAAGGCATAATAAAGGTAATGAATTTTGTAAGTGTTGTTAAAAAATCCACTTAGATGTTTTTAAAGCAAAAAAGCATAAAAATGAAACCAAATTAACTTTTCCGTCCAAAAACTTATCTCTTCGGTTGTAGTGAATAAATAGTTAGAATTTTACTCAATAGAAAACCATTTTAACTAAAACAGCAAAAACTTAGCTTCTAACTGACAAATTTTGAGACCTGTTGAAAAATTTAACATCATTTTGGATTTACATTATTTGTTGTAATTGATAGTCCGCCAAAAAGTGAATCAATATGCACGGCAATATATTCAAATCGAAATTTTTTAATATCAATATGTTAAGATTAGATTTCTTTCCTGCCCTCCACTTTTTTATTTTTATCTGTGATATTTTGCCAGTTAATATCTCTGAATTTAGAAAGTAATTGACGGACTTAAAATCAGAGGGATACAAGTGCAAAATTCTAGTTCTTACTAAAAATTGGTTAAATTGTAAATTAAAAATACCACCAACAAGCTATCAATGACACTAGACCAATTGTATGTACTATTGCTGCTATATTTGTAGAAAAAAAACTAACTATTACTACTGAAAAAAAGCTTATTGAAAAGTGCTTTTGATGTACTTGTACCCCTCTCGTTCTAGGTCCGTCAATTGTTTGAGATGCTTCTGTCAGTAATCGTTCTGCTTGCCACTTAACTAAATTGGACACCTCGGAAGTTTTTTTTATGTAATTAAATTGGTTACAACCAGATGATAATTGATAATGCCGGATTATCGAAATTTGTAGTATACTCGTATTAACTCACAATTTTCAAATCACTGAAGTTTGTTGTGTTTACTTTCATATTTCTAATATATTAAAAATATTTCAAATCTTAACATACATAAATATTTGCAATTTTGGTTAGGTTTGGGTATTGTAATGAATTTGTATAATCGTTATAAGCACTTTTTAACTTTCAGGTTAGCTGTGACTACTGGTCTATGGGCATTATTGGCTATGAACTGATTTGCGAAATAACACCATTTCACGAAGATAACGTACACGAAACTTACTCCAAAATTCTAAGCCACTGTGAGGAAAGTCATCTTAAAGAGATCATTAACTTTCCTACTGACTTAAAGATATCAACTAATTTTAAAGACCTCATATTGTCGCTCATTACAAATCCGACTGATCGTCTTACTTTTGCACAAATAAAAAAGCATCCATATTTTGAAAGTGTTAAATGGGATGCGTTACGTTCACAAGTTCCACCAATTATACCAAACATAAAGAGTGACGATGATATCTCAAATTTTGAAGATACTCCTCGCCAACCAAATAAAGCGGGCAGATCTGGAACATTTGTGAAAAAGTCACTTAGTACAAATATGAAATCAAATGATTTCTGTGGAAAAGATTTACCTTTTATTGGTTACACATTTGTTCATATGGAAAAGCAAAGTGCTTTGGAAGAAGCTGCAATTGCGGATGAATCACGTTTTAACAAATTAAATGCAAAGATCAAAGAATTACAAACAAAATTAAAAGAGCGAATGGATGAAATCAGCAATTTGAAACAAGAGATTTTACGCGCCGAACAAATGACAAAACAATCAAATTCGCAATCAAAAATTTTACAAGATGCCAAGGAAGAAATAACAAAAATGAAAAATATAATTAAGGAAAAGACTGTTGAGTTGGCCGCTTGTAAGACACAAATAAAAACGCTGCAAAGTGCTGTAAAAATTGAGGAAGAAATGTGGGCGAAAAAAGAGACAACTATCACTGAGCTTTTGCGTATGAATCGTCAAAAATATGAAGAGGCTAAAATCGCCTCCGAGCACCGTTATGAAAAATTAATTGCCGAAAAGAAAAATGAACTGACATCAATTATTCAAAAATTAGATGCAAGAGAAAATGAATTAACTGCAAAAAATGAAGAATGTGCACATTTGCAGGAGAAAATGGAAAACTACAAGGATATGTTGCGTCAATTTAAAGAGCAATCACACGCAGACAAAGTCGAATTCGAAAATAATAAAATGCAATTGACCGCAGCTTACGAAGAAAAACTAATGGAAATGCGTAGTAAATTGCGTCACGAGAAAGACTCAAAATCACGACTTACAATGGAGCTACGCGATGTGCGTCATGAACTAGATGATTCAATATCTTCATCAAAATCTAATCAAGTGGCAAAAGTCACAACAGAGAAAAATAACGACAAAATATTAGAGCGCTTGAATCGTGAAATTGAATCAAACAATTCACTTTACGCTCAAAATGTTGCACTGGAAAAACGATTGGCAGAATCGCAGAAAGTCTTACAAGACAATCAACTTGAGATTGGACGTTTAGAAAGAGAACTTAAGGTTAGTAATGTAACAATATATGACCATCTAGTACCAACATTTTGTTTTTTAAGAGTTATTGAAGTTTTTTTGGCTCTAAAGGAAACATAAATGGATAATTTTAACATAGAAAAATTACCACTATAGCCGAATACAGACTTAGTTTTTAAATAGCATATGTAGGTAAATTTAGATTAATAGATTTATCAAGATCTATGCGTAAATGTAGAGAGGTCATACCCAATTTTAGCACGTATAAAAAAATTTAGTTTTTGAGCCAAATTTTATTCAATATGGTCAAATAAATTTTAAGTAGCCACTGTTTTTATTATTCGGTGCCGTGTGATTTGGTATCAACAAATTTTAATAGTCTAACTGAATTTTAACATTTCATAACCAACAGCTATATATTTATGTATGTCTCAACTATGCAAGGGTATTTTAATTTTGATATGTACATATTTTAAAATTGCATGCATACTACGACTAGGGCTGCTGTGAGAAACGTTTAAATAAAAAAAAAATGGAAATCGTAAAAAATGGAGATATAACCTTTTGAAAGTTTGCAGTCTATATGTTTCTGAGATGTAACCAAAAAAGATTTCAGTCTGAACGTCGTTTACACTGGGCGAAATTATCTTCGCAAATGTGATGAGACTAAATTAAGAAAACTCCTATCTTATTCAAAATGTTCATTTCGCAGAAACAACTGGTATATTATCGTTTTCGTCTAATATTCGTAAAATGGTTTCAATTATTTTCAAATTATTCAAATAAATACAACTTAAAGTCTCGGAAAAACAGAGAAGCCTTTGCAAATAACTTTGCAAATATTGTTTTTAAAATCTTTGCCACACGATGAACATTCAAAAATTGACTTTTTTAACTTGTGCTAAAGTATGATTTTTTTATTTGGATTTGACTGTAGCTAGCCGAATGCAGCAAAGGTCTTGCAGAATCTTCACTTGCTTCCCAGTCTCCTTATCAGACGGCACCTGGTTCTTTGACTGAATTACAAAACACTGAAGAGCAGCTGCGCGCTGATCTTGAAGAAGCTAAAGAAAAAGAAAATGTGCAAAAGGCGCGAGCGGAAAAACTTCAAGAAATCGTAGATAAACTGGAGACAATGATGGAAAAATTCAATGGACACACTCTTTCACCTTCTAAGCCACATCCGGCACCGCGTCAGATGCCTAGTAGCGTAGGCGATATGTTAGAGCGACAAAATGAAAAGCTTGAGGATAAATTAGCAGCAGTTCGTGAGCAAATGATTGTTGAAAGGCAAGCAGCACGAACGGCAAATCTTGCGCTATGGAAAGTTGAAAAACAATTTGAAGAGACATTGGCTGAAAAAAAGATGATACAACGTAGAATGGAATTAACTGAGGAACGTATTAAAAAAGTACAAAATGAACGTGATGAGGCGCAACGTTTATGCAAGCAAGCACAAAGTGAGACACATCAAAAAGAAGAACGCCTAAAAGAACTAAGAGACGAAATCGCATCGTTAAAGTCCGATGTACTCAAAGAACATCGCATGTGGGAGAAGTCAGAACAAGAGCGTATGAAGGGTAAATCGGAAGTAAGTGCATTTTTACTGTTGTTTTTTATGTTTATAAGATGTGTTCTTTTAAGGGGAGGGTAACGTTAATTCGTACATAAACAGGCACATTTTTGTGAATTTTTTTCGACAACACAGTTAAAATCTATTTATTAAAACCAATGATAGATCAAACATTAGAAGAATATTTTGAAAAATTTTCAGGTTGAAATATTGAAAACTATGGCAATGGCAGCAATTATTTGGAAGAATCTCAGAAAAAAGTAGAATTGCGGCGCACACGATAAGTCGGTGCTGGATCATCTGAAATAAAAAAAAAAAATTTCGTTAGATAATCGATTTCCCCAGATAACGCTGTGGGGTTTTTTTGAAATTCAAATTTTTCAGTTTTTGGGAACACTGAAGTGCAAAACGCGATTTTTGCAAAAAAAACGGATAATTTGTTATTATAAAATATTATTATTATTATTATATATTTATTATAAATGAATTTATAAAAAACAATGGTAAGCACTAGCTGCAAAGGCTATCGGCTTTCGTTAAAAAATAAGTTTAACATAATTATTAATAAAGAATGAATATATATATATATATAGGTGAATATCAGGAGATCTTAATAAATTTAAGTTAGAAATACGTTTGTACATGAGTATAATTAATCAGATTGAGTTATGTAAGTTTAATTTTTTTAAAAAATTGTATATAAGAAGAACATTCGAGTCAGATGGGTTGGAAAGAAAAGGATAGGGGGAGGAATTCTGGAAACAGGCTGAGTAAACTGAACATAAAGAAGGACAGTTGGAAAGGATATGAGGAATAGTTAGTGGGGAGTTGTTGCAGAATTGACAGATGGGTTGAGGTTCTTTTTTCAAAAGGTATAGATGTGTTGCAACTGAGTGTTCTAACCGGATTCTAGTGAAACATCTATTTTGTGCTGTATTTGTGGAGCTCGGTAATCGTAGTGGAATATTGTTCGGGTTAACTTTTTTGTAGTTGTGATTGTAATTGACCCAATCCATGGTGGTTTTCCAGCGCAGTTTGTGGAGTGCACACTTGGTTATGAAATGCTTGGTGTTTGGAATACACGAATATACGGGGTACTGATGAACAGACTTAGCGGCTTGATCTGCGTACTCGTTACCTTTGATACCTGCATGGCCTGGTATCCACATGATCTTGGTCTTATTTTTCATTTCAATGAGAAGTTGTTTTATGACTATAATTGATTCATCACGGTTCGAAAAATTTTTGGCTGCTTCAAATACAGATTTACTGTCAGTGCAAATAATATATCTGTTTTTAGAGGTTTTAGAAAATTCCAGCGCAGAGATGATAGCTTTCGCCTCAGCATCAAAGATTGAAGCTGCCTCCATCATTATGCTTTGAGATAAAGTATTGCCAATTTCGTCAACCACAGCAAACGAAACGGAATCTTTGGTTTTGGAGCCATCCGTATAAAGGAGATGCCAACCCAAGTTTTTGAAAGTCTGAATGCTGTCTAAAAACAATTGATTATATAAAGCTGGAGAGGTATTGTCCTTTTGAAAACAGGTCAGATTAGAGATGAAAGAGGTATGGTCCAAATTCCACGGGGGAAAAAGTTCGCGTTTGGTTAATGTTTCCTTTATGTTAATATCGTAGGCCCTTGCTGTGTCGATCAGGAGCGAAATCGCCGATTGTTTTTTCATTTTGGTTTTCCTCATTTTGACGGACGTAACTAACTTATCCAGCAGGCTAGGGTTTGGGTTGGCGAGTTTATGGATGTTTCGGCATCTTAGATTTAAAATTCTGTTTTGAATGGGATCCAGTCCACTTTCAGCATGCAAGTTCAGCATTGGAGATGTTCGAAAGGCCCTGAGGCTCGATCTAATGGCAGCATGATAAGGAGCTTGCATATTCACTATATGAGTTTTGGCACAGTTTCCATAAATAGTCAGCCCATAGTCAATCTTAGACAGAATAGTAAGCTTAGTAAAATTTAGGAGGAAGTTAGTGTGGACTTGACTCTTAGTAGATACTAGATATTTAAGAACGTTAAGTCGGTAAAATAGATTTTTTTTTAAATATTTACAGTGCTCTTTAAAAGTATATTTACAATCAAAATAAATTCCAAGAATTTTCAAATAATCAACATTTTCGATTTTAGAGTTATTATGAATTAAATCAATGTTATTACAGTTAATTTTCCTACAAATGTGAAGATGCTTGGTTTTTGCTAAAGAAATGTCTGCTCCGGATGACTTAGACCATATGTCTATTGCGTTCAGAGAAGCTGAGAAATTGTTCGCAATCTCATTGACATCTTGTTGTTTTGCTATAATGAATAAATCATCGGCGTAAATGCAGTGCTCTAGTTTCCTCATGCTGAGGATTATACGACTAAGGTCGTCGAAAGCAATTATGAATAAGGTAACTGATAGAGGTGAGCCTTGGGGAATGCCGTTGAACAGTGGATACATTTTAGAAAAAACGTTGTTGATTTTGCATCTAAATTGCCTATGCGTTAAGAAGGATTTAATAAAAGTATAGATTTTTGGGCCGATCGGAAAGTTTTTTTAAGACCATGTGTATTCCAATCCTATCAAAGGCCTTTAAAAAGTCAATCGATAAGACTGAAATATGATTTTTAGCAGAGAGATTTCTACAGATCAGATGATCAAGGTAAAGTAAAGCGTCCAAAGTACCAGAACCAGGTTGAAATGCAACTTGATGAGGGGAAATAAGCTTATGAGTTTTTACTAACCACATAACTCGTTTGGATATAATTTTTTCTAAGAGCTTGCCAACACAAGGCAGTAGAGAAATGGGTCTATACGAATCAATGAGATCACTAGACTTATTTGGTTTCTTAATCGGACAAATAATAGCAGTTTTGTAGCTTTGCGGGATGATACCAGAGTCAAAAATATTGTTGAACAGGTTTAGAATGCGGCGTTTAAAGGATGTTGGAGAATTTTTGATCATATCATAAGGTATTTTATCGAAACCAGGGGTCTTGCCTGTAGATGTTTTTAAGCAAAGCTCTAGTTCATTCAAGGTCAGGGAGGTTTCAATTTGTTTTGCGAAATTTGAGCAGCTAGAGGAAGTTGGAAGGTCAAGAATAGTTTGTTTACTTATCTGAAAGTCAAGTGAAAATTTTGTGTCATGGGAGTTGGCTGACCAAGTTTTTGCAAACTCCTCTGTGATATCAGAGGGTTCGGTAATACAGCTATTGCAAGTGCTAATTCTTTTTATACTGTTGGAGGTCGAAGTTCCTACCAAAGTACGAATAATTCTCCAACTGTCAGAGGGGGATGCGTTGGGCTTAACAGACCTTGTAAAATCGTTGAAACATCGAGCCTTGGCTTCCTTTTTGGCTTTGTTGAAAAGAGCATTTTTGCGTTTATAATCTATTAGGTTTCCAATTGAGGCATGTCTTTGATAGGAACGCCATGCATTTTGTTTTGTATCCCTGAGAACTTTTAATTCTGGAGACCACCAAGCAACTGTTTTGGAAGATTTTCTATAAGTGGTTTGAGGTACCGAACAATTAGCAGAAGACCGAAAGATTTTGTGGATCTGTGCAGCTTCCTTATTAACACAAGGTGCCAGGGGATAATCGCCAGAAATTTCAAAAACTTTGTTTTGGAACAAACGCCAATTTGCACGTTTAGTATTATATTGAGTTAGCCTAGGAGAGTTATGTACCGAATTAAGTGCAACAGATTATTGGAAAGTGATCGCTGTTGTGGAGATCATTAATTGTATGCCATGTACAATGAGGCATTAAACGAGCAGAACATAGACTGACATCTACATTAGTAAAAGAATTGTGTGAGCTGAAGTGAGTGGCAGTGCCATCATTCAGGACGCAAAGGTTGGAGGCTAAAATAAAATTTTCAAGTACCTGACCTCTCTGATTAGTTGAAGCCGACCCCCATAGTGGACTCCACCCGTTGAGGTCACCCACCATAAGAATAGGAGAAGTTATATTTGCTAGTAAATTCAGTAAATCGGTTGTTGAAATAGATTGCATGGGAGGAATGTAAATCGATATAACCGTGAAATTGATTTTTAAGTACAATTCAACAGCCACAACAGATAAATTAGAAGTAAAAATAAGCCGCTTGTGAGGTAAAGATTTTTTAATTAGTACACCAGTACCTTGCTTTGCAGTTATATTGTACGAAAAGTTATGAAAATAACCAATGTACGATTTAGGCACAAAAGGATTGTCGTCATATTTACAGTGGGTTTCTTGAAGACAGATGATGGATGGAATTTTCTCTTTGATGAGCATTTCTAAATCTATATAATTATTACGATAGCCTCTGATATTCCATTGAAGAACATTGAGCATCGCAAGTTATAAGAGAAAGAAAAAATAAAGTCAACAAAAATCCACATTATTTACAATAAAGTGACATGTTTATATATACATATGTACATTGGATGAGTTTTTTATTTATTCAATTTGCTGAGGGCTTGTGATTTTTTAAGAGTTTTAGGAGTTATTAAAACTGAAAGCTCTGGGAACTTTTTGTATAATCGAGAATTGGGTGAAGTTTCTAAGTCGTTTAATGTGTTTGATTTTGTTTTATTTGGTGACAATGATATTTCTGTGTCCATTTGTGTAGTAGTGTTATTATGTATGTCTGACGATTCAAAATTGCCTTCGTATGGTGATGCTGGTATTGTTATTGTTGTTGAGTTAACTGTGTGCTTTTGCTGTATGTTTTCTTGGTTCGTTGTTTGTGCTGTTTCAATTGAAGAATTAGAGTTTGTCTCTGAGTTGAGTGGTTTATTATTGATATTTTGGTCTAGCTGTTGTGGTAGTTGATGTTGTTGGTTTGCTTGATGTTCCGTTGTTAATGATGTATTTTGTTCCGTTACTGTAGCGTTGGTGTTTCTTAAAACTTGTGCAAATGTGGGTGCATTAGATGTTTTTTTAAAAGGTTGAATGGTGTGTAGTGTTGGATTGTTGTTAAAAATTTTCCAAGCCTCTCGCACAGGGCATCTTCTATCAATTTTGATTTTATTAACTGCTTTGTGTTTAAGGAAAGTTGTACAGGAGGGATCGTAGGAAGGATGCGATTCGTTGTTGCAGTTAACACAAAACTTCCTTATGCAACTCTGGTGGGGTGGGGGGTAGGCACATTCTCTGCAGACCTCAGTATTGCGGCACCATTTTTTTGTGTGACCTAATTTTTGGCAATTGGCACATCTCATGGGATTGGGAATGAATTCGGCGACGGGCACCCTTTGCCAGCCTAGTTTGATAAAATCTGGACGACGGATCAGGTCAAAAGTTATAATTGCTGCACCGGTTGCAATCAACTTGCCTTCCACATTTTTCATTATTTTTTTAATGTCACTGATTTTTTGATCTTTCAAGGAAGAAATCAATTCTTCTTCTGTAATATTAATAATGTTTTTAGAAAAAATTCTACCCTGTGTGGAATTGAGACTCTTGTGTGAAGATATTTTAACTGGTACAGTGTCAACATGTTTAGCTTTTAAAAATTTTTCAGCTGATTTAAGGTTCAAAGTTTTTAGAAGAAGGTCACCAGATTTAAGTTCTACCACTTCTGTATAATCCCGAGATATATAATTTAACCCTTTCTCTATTTGAAAGACGTTGTAAGATGATAAAGGAGGTACTTTTTCCTCAGTGTTATACCCGACGGCAGTGATTATTAAGTAGCGTGGTATATGATCATCATTAAGTGTTATTTCTGGAAGAGGTTCAAATTCGGTAGATCGTAAACGCTTGTTATTTGTTTTAGTTGTTCGTGCTATTTTTGGAGGATTATCTGGGTCTAGGATTTTAAACCTATTGTGGTTAGGGGGAAAAACCCCGTTCATTTTTTTATTTTTTTTTTTTGATCCGAGATTTTTATATGCTAATATGCCACTAGTATATAAGATTGTAAATATAAATTTACAAAGAAAGAGGAGAAAAAAAATGAGATAGGTGCGAGAGAGACACAATTAAAGTGAGAACCGTAAGAAAAACAGCGAACGGAATTGATCTATACGCGGCGAATGCCTGAGCAAGACTGTATATTATAAAATAATAAATATTGATAAATTTGAAAAAAGACTCTCCAGCGTTATCTTGTAAAATAATGTACAGAAATAGTGTACAAAATTTCAAAAGAATCGATGTAGTAGTTTTGAAGTTATGGTGTGCACTGACTTTCAAAACGTGAGCTATGGGAAAAACGCTTTAAGGGCGTCCGGGAGTTTTTCGAAAAATAAAAATACATTTTTTTAAAATTTTTTTTTTTTTGAAGCTGCATTTTTTATAGACCAAAATTTTTTTTACATTATTAAAGTATAACTATTCAAAATTTATCTCTGAAATTTTGGTCCAAAAATATTCGTCAATAAGTTAGAAAAAGTCCAATGCCTTTAACGACCTCAAAATTTGCGGTGAGCAAGATATCTGGAGACTGGCTCATCCGAAAAAAGAAAATTAAATTTTTTACGGTTAAGCAAATAGTTAAGGGGCGTTTGATCGGTGATTTGTGAAAAATATTAATTTTTTACAAAATGGTCGTGCAGAGAAAATTTTAATTTTTTGTGCACAAACTTGAGGTCGTTTTAGCCCATAAATCAAAAAATATGTATTCAAAAATTAAAATCGAACGATCAAACGCACCTTAACTATTTGCTTAACCGAAAAAAATTAATTTTCTTTTTTCGGATGAGCCAGTCTCCAGATATATGCATTGAGTCATGTATGGGGCACGGTTGCTTAAACTGCTGTATCTTCTTTGTTTTTGCTCCGATCCGACTCGAATTTTCACACAATATTCTTGAAAGGTTTTTCATTTAGATAAAAAAACAAAAAAAAAAAAAGTGAAAAAAATACGTTACCCTGCCCTTAAGAAACATAACATAACTTGTAAAAAGCTATAGGTTAAATAAGTAAGGCAATATTCAATTCCCAGATACAGAACCTGCTATGTATTTTGAAACATGATTGTAAATAAATAGCAAAAAGTATTTTTTATGTTAATTAAGAAAAATTAGATTTCAAAAGCCCCGATTTTACAAAAATATTTTGGTGTTAAATATGATTCCCGATTGTGAAAGTTGTAATGAAAATGTTAGAAATATGGCAGGTTTTGCGAACGATAGGTACTTAAAGTTAAATTTAAGTGACTCAAAATAAGTTTTTAGATCGAATTATTTTTACTAAAGCTTGGGATGGGGTGAAATCCCAGCTGTATAGAAAATAAAAGAAATATGTCAGGTTTTGCATACAACTGAAAATTCAAACCTCAATTTAAATAGTTTATAACAGGGTTTTCTACCACTTTAACAGAAATTTAACTTTCGAGTTTACACTAGCTCTTTAATTTATGGTTAAATACATCTATCTATCATGTGCTCTATTTTTTTAAAATCTATTTCAAATATTCTGAAGCAACATTTTCTTTTCAATTGTTTTTTAATTTGATTTCTTTTTTAAATTTCTAATGTCTGCACAGATCATTGAACATATCGCCAGTGTACATAAGCTAGAAGAACGACTTTCTGAACTTCGTCAAAAACTGCAACAAACACAACTCAAATGTGATACATTTGGATTGGAGAACAAACGGCTCATACGCGAACTCAATGAAGAGCGTGAAAAAAGTGCGTCTGCCAGCGATAACGCTTCGGAAATACAAATACAAATGAAGAATCTACAGGATAATTACGAGCGTCTCAAATATGCTTGCACAATTACGGATAACCAACTAACCGAAGTTGAGTCAATGCTTGAGGTTGAACAAAAACGTAATGTAGCTCAGCAGGAGAAAATTGATAAACTTTACGCTAGTGCGCGCCAAAAAGATGACACCATCACCCAACTGCGTAACGAATTACATGAAGAACAATCACTAAAGAAAGCTGCCGAAGGACTCAAAAGCAATTTGTCCACCGAATTAGAAGAACATAAAATGAATTTGCAGGAAATGCAAAAGAAACTGATTGCACAGCAACAACAACTTATGGAGCAAACTATCAATCTCTTTGAAACGCAAGAACGCGTTGAAGTACTTACAACAGATTTTAATAATTTGCAGACAGTAAACAATAATTTGGAAAGAGAAATTTCATTACTCAAAGAGGAAAATGCGCGCATACTCTCAGATCTGTTTCACGCAAAGGAAGAAGTACACAATTTGCAAGTTGAACTTAAAGAAGCCTTGACTAATGCTAAAGAATTGCATTTAGAAATTGACGACTTACAGTCTGTGCTAGCGGAGAAGGAGAATTTCTACTTGCAGCGTGACATAAAGTCTGAAGCCACATTAGCGCAGCATAAAAAGCTTATTGACTACCTGCAACTTAAAGTAGAAGATTTGTCTCAAAAGAAGAAAAAAACTTTGGCCGACAAAATATTTGGTAGTAACACTACATCAGCTAAGAAGGAGAACATATCACCAAATGCTGTGGAACAATCAATTTTATATCGTGCACTTCAAGAGGAACTGCGTAGAGAGAAACAACGTTGTAAATCGCTGCAAGAGCAAATTGATAAACTAAATGGTATAAATTTCACGGGAACGCTAAAATCTCCAATAAAGACAGGGAAAAATGAGCAGCAGCAGGAAAACGATACTACAAACATAATATCGAGATCGCCAAAAAAGCCAAACAACTGTGGTACAACCAGTCGTCGTCGCACATATCAAACACACCGTTTCGAGTTGGCACTTCTTGAAGGATCTACCAATGATAACGTCCTATGTGTAGCATGTAAAAAAACAATTGTATCTGGATCGCCCTATTGGAAGTGTAAGGAATGTAAAGAATGTGCACATCGGAAATGTCGTAGCGAAGTAAAAACTTCGTGTGATAGCGTTGGCGCAATTCCAGCAAACACTGTGGCTGTAGCAGAAGATACTGACTTGCATTCAGCAAAAAATACAGCGCCTGAAATGTGTGCTTCATCCGATAGCGAATTGGATGCCATTTCAATAGGTAAATATTCATATGAAGGCAAACTAAATGCTGAATCCGATGAAGCAGGAAATACCGAAGATTCGAACGCCTCGAACGAATACTCTGGAACTTTAATTTATTCTGTGGAGAGGAGTTCTGCTACTCAAAATCGAAATGAGCAGCCCTTAGAAGTGAATTGTGCATATGAAATGGAAGAACAAAAAGTTTTACTACTAGGCTGTAGTTCTGGCCTTTACACCTATCACATGGATTCACACAATTTGGTTCATATTGCTGGTATAGATTCAGTAAATTATATCGCTATTTCCCTTCCATTAGCTAAAGCAATTTTGGTCGGATCTCATGGCGAATCGTTGTATCAATGCGATTTTCGTCATTTGCAAACTCGTAGTCAAGCTAATGCCTGCCTCAAGCCTGCCCTGGAAGCTTCAGTACTTGATCTCCCCTTTGCTAATCGAGCGTCAAATGAAAAGTGGCAATTGGTTAAGATATCACATGAGGCAGATAACGCTCTAGACTCTGTTGCCATTGCAGCGACCTCAACACGAATTGTTATATTAAAATATGACCTAAAATTGCAAAAATTCAAACCTGTACGTGCTTTGGATACAGCTACACCAGTGTCATCAATACTATATACGCGTCACACAGCTATTGTTAGTTCAGACAAATACTTTGAAATCGATTTGGATACTTACGCTGCAGAGGAGTTTGTTGATCTGTCTGATCAATCGCTGAGTCATACACGTTCTTGCCAACCAGTTGTGGCTTTACGCATATCTCGACAGGAATTTCTGCTTTGTTTCATGGAATGTGGAATATTTGTTGACGAATATGGATGTCGTTCGCGTCCTTATGATTTGAATTGGGAATACACACCCACTGGATTTTTATACCGCGAACCTTTTCTCTATATTTCACATTTTCAATCGATGCAGATAATGCGTTTACATCGGTCTTATTCAAAAGATGTAGCATCAACTGGTCACAAAGATATTGATGCAGACATAGATGATCATTCGTTAACGTTTAAACGCGCTTATATTAAGTTTTATATGCCTAGTCTCTTGACGGAGAGTGGAAAATTTAATGTATATTCTCTATCTATTCAAAAAGATTCTGGATTGCAGCAAATCTATCATTTGGATGCTGTACAGGCTTTCCGGGATAAACTAAATGAATCTATGGAGACAATTTCATCAATTGCAACTTCAATTACGATGGGTTCTGTTGCTACAACAGATAGTATCTAGAAGACAGTATACCCTTGCTTTCAACAAAAACTAAATAATTTCCAAAAAATTTTATTTTATCAAACCCATAGACATGTGCACCGTATTTTTCTCAAATTATTAAAATAATTCATAATTGATTGTAAGGTCTACATTACATTTCACATACTACTTCTAGTTTACTACTATTTCTTTTATATTTAATATTAATTTTTATGCACTATTTTTCTGTGAGTTCATATTTCATGGTTTTTTTTATTCGTTATTTAAATATTTTTAACATATTTTAAAGATTTTATGTAACAATACATTTGAATGGATTAAATTTGTATTTCTTTTTGTAATTTTGAAAGGAGTTCTTTTATAGAAATAAACATAACTTTTATTTAAATAACTATAATTTACTTCTATATCCGTTTACGAATTTATTGAAGGTCTTGATATTGCTCGATGCGTCTTTCTTATGTACTTGAGCTAATATTTTCCTCGCATGCAGGACCAAATATTCGACGAAGGATTTTCCTTAGTTCAAAGGCCATAGTGCATAGTGTCCACACTAACGTCTTTGACTACATCGTAAATTAAGCTTTAATTTGCACCATTTTATTCCAGAGGCAAAATTTGAGCGGTGTTGTTAAAAATAAAATAAAACTCGTCGATATTGCAATTAGTTTTAAAAATTTGTCGTTTTGGGAAAAACTATTATTAATTTTGCAGACATAGTATTTGGATTTAATGATTCGATTCAATGAAATTTTCTATGAGACTCGCTTTAACTCAAATCGTAAATTTCATTTATATTTATTCAAAGAATCATGAAATTGGACAATCGACTTACTTAGGGTTACTATACTACTTTTCACTTGAAATGCACTACTTTTGGGTGAAATTCACTACTTTCGATGTTTGCATTGTAAAATAAAGTTTATTTCAAATATTATTTTCATTTTGCTTGTGTTTTTCGTACAAAAGGAGGACCATTTTTTGCTTTTGTGGAAATCAAAAAATTTTTGTTTTTTATTAGAAAATTGGAATTTTTCCACATGCACTACTTTTTCGTAGGCAGGGCATCTGGTAAGCCTAGACTTACTTTAAAATACTTTTTCTACGTAGTTTTTAATTCTAAGAAAATATGTAATTTGCAATGCCGCCAGGATCTAGTTTTGGAGATCTTATCAAAAGAAGTTACTGACAGGTTTCCATTAAACGTCAGTCGGAAACACTGGAGCAATTTTAAAAATTGGTGTCATGAAAAGAAATGTAATGAGGTAAAAGATTAAAATCGGTTATAGTTTTCAAAATATGATGATATGAGTTTTCAAAAAAAAAAAACTGACTTTTTCCAAAAAAAAATTGTACCTACTTATTAACCTATAGTTTATTTAAAATATCACAAAGTTAAATTTATATCTTTTCACTTGATATGCCATTTTTTTTTTAAATTTTTCAACTTGTAGGCACATCACTATTTTCGGTACCGCCCTTTCTTATAAAAAGAATATGTACATTAGGGTGATTCAATTTTTTTTTTTGCTTGAAACAGGTTCAAAAGTTGCAGGCATACTAAAGGAAAATTCTTGTGAAATTATAGCTCATAATATTAATATTAACTGGTGGCTCATCGAGCTTTTTTGTTTTCCATACAATTTGTATATGGAAAAATGCTGGACAAGACATCTGTCTCTATATCTCGTAAAAAAAATGTTACATAAGCGGGACCTAGCCTATTGGAAAGATCATAAAATTTTCTATAAAAAAGCTTGCATTTTTTTCCTGAAGCAAGCACTTCAAGCACGATTCCTATAACGCCCATACTAATATCGTGAAAGGAATGTGCGGTCAACCTCTCTAAATTCATGTTTTTGAAAAAGTGCACATGGGAAGTGTAGGCATTATCCCAACTTTTCAAGTACATAGGGTATGCTAGGGAATTATATAACCCAGCACAAAATAGACACTTTACTAACTTTGAAACCAAAGAAATTTGGACATACACATAGATTAAATATCTAAACTTTAGAACAATGAAATTAAAACAAAAAATTCAAATCTCGCGCCAACACAAAATTGGAAGCCATCTTTTTTATATGTGGAATAAAAACAGAAAGTGGTTGGCTGTTCCAACCGACATCAACGTCGACTGAGCAACAATTTACACCAACAACGTAACCGCGTTGTGTTGTATAGCTGTTTCACTCTAATCTATGTACTTCATATGAAGGGCGCCAAAAGTGTGACTGGGTAACTTAGTAGTCGCATATTATTTAGAGAAAGTAGGTAAAATGAAACAACAGTAACAAAAATAAATTATTCCGACACTTCATGCACGAAATATATGAGTGCGTGTGTATCCAACATAGTAGCGAACGTCGCCATATTGCGCACTATGGTGAACGATGAGAAAACGAAACGAAATGAAAAAATTTCTTTCAACGTAAAACGAACGAACTACTGGCTTGCGAATATACACGAGCAGACAAGCAGAAGGTGAAAAATTTTCGTGTGCTGCGTTTTGGTAAAAAATATCTTTTGGTAAAATCCAGTGAAAATTAATAAACTTTTGCTTGCAATTTTATTGCGCAAAAATTGGCAAACTTTTGATAAACATTTGTGTTGAAAGTGCGTCGAACTGAAGCAAAGGTGTGCCGTGAAAAAGGAAGAAGAAAAAAAAAAAGATTTTAGCGGTGGTGTAGCGACCCCCTCCGCGGAAGCCCTAGGCACGGAACTGCGTGATTGTTAGAGACATTTAATTTTTGGAACGTAACAGAATTGTCACATCAGCAGGAATATAGAAGTGATTTGAAATTTGGCATTCTGTTTATTAAAGAAATTGCGAAAAAATGGGTGACGGCATGCCAGAGCTAGGCTCAAAGATTAGTCTTATATCCAAGGCTGATATTCGCTATGAGGGTCGCCTCTACACTGTGGATCCCCAGGAATGTACCATTGCATTATCTAGTGGTAAGTACTCTAAGTAATTGTATAAATCTTTGTTTTTTTTTAAGTATCTGGGATAAGATTTTTTTAATCCACGAAAAGAAAATGGTTTCCTTCATTTTGTCTTTGGTTCGTCATTCGTTTCTTATTTTCTTTTCTGCTGATGTATGTTTGTGCATACATATCCATATATATGTATTTGCATTTTCGTCGTGTCATGTTGGCTGCGCTGCTTGTTTTCTTTAATTTTGCTGGTTCAATGTTGCAGTTCATAGTTTTTCGTTTTTTGCCCTTTTGAGGTTAGAACTGACTGTCCAATTGGAAAGTTTTCGTTCCCGAACGGTATTTCGTGATGATTTTTTCGCGAAATTTTTTGTATTTTTGGGTTTTTATTTTCGTAGGGGGTAATTTAATTTTCCTAGGGCTATCAAATGAAAAAGTGACAACTCAAGGACGCTGAGAAAAAAAAACGACATAAATGAAATGGTTTACCCGGAGGAAGAAATGGCCAAACAAAGTCCTTCCTTACATTCACTTCGGTGGAATTATGACTAGAAAAACAAGGAAGGTTATCTGTCCAAATATAATTCATGGAATGGTCGGGGTTCAAACCGTACAAATTAACCAAAACTAGTCTGTTGAGGCTATGTACATATAGTAATAGCCGAATAGTCACCAATTACTAGGTTAAATTGTTCCATTTGTTGGCTTTGCCATGTTTGCTTATAGAGCATTGACCGATTTGTGTAACTTCACATCACAAAAATAATTAATAAAATAGTAAAACTTGACCTTTTTTTTGTCTTTGTTCGTTAAACAGCAATTTTCATATCATATCAAATTCTTATGCGGTGCGCATATCAAAATTTCGAGTTAACATAGCAAGTTTGCAGTCTAGCAGTATTACAAAACATTGGCCCCTTTTCTATAAAATTGATACAACATTTTTGTTATCCTTAACTCGGAGTGGTTGCAGCTTATTGACCAGGGTTGGGCATAGTATTTAACGCCTTGTATAGAAATTGTCATGAACACGACGATGATGTAGTCTTTGAACACCTTTGATCTTGCCCCGTCTTGACAAGAAATGTATTAGAACACTTCTGACAGTAATTTGTTCTTATCCTTGAAGGAACTAACAAAAATTCACTTAAGTGAAAAAAGGACGAAAGACTGAAGCAAAGAGTTTGTGGTGACACTATGAACCTCTGTGGTCTATTTGAGGCCTTGCTGCCGCCTCCCAAAGCGAACCACACCCATTCCACTTTTCCTTTGTTTGACAAGCTTACATAAAATACAGATAATTATATATTTGTTCTAATAAAATATTTTTTGTATTCTCAACAGTACGTTCCTTTGGTACAGAAGATCGAGAGACGCAGTTTCAAATCGCGCCCCAGAGCCAAATTTATGATTATATCCTTTTTCGTGGCTCAGACATTAAGGATATTCGCGTTGTTAACAACAGCTTGCCACATCCTAATGATCCAGCTATAATGCAAGTGCAGTTACCCAATGGACAACATTTGATGCCACATTTTTCCATGCCTACAATGAATCCACCCCATGCACCACCATTGGGTGCCGGTGCATATGGCAATCCATTTAGCGCAATGGGTGCCCTCGGTGGGATGGGTGGTCCAGGAACAACAGCTGCTTCTTTGGCACCAGGTGCAGGAGCTGGTGCACCAGTAGCACCTCCAGCTTTTATGCTCAATCAGCAACATCAACAACAGCAGCAGCAACAAAATAAGCAACAGCAGCAAAAGCAACCAAGTATGTATATTAATGTACTTGTATATATACAAACTAAAAATTCCATCCTTGAAAAAAAAAATAACCATACGTTAACTCATCTTCATCCATCAATCATTCTTATTCTTCTACTTATCAAGCTCAAGTTGATTCCAATTCGATTTCCAATCAATTAACTCAAGCATTAAGCGTTGGTAATGGTGGCGCTGGCGTCGGTAATGGTAGCAGTGGTGTAATGGGCGGCGGCATAGTTGGCAAAGGTTCAGCCGCTGGTTCTGCCAACAATCTGCTTTCAAATGTTAACACAAATTTGGCAAATGCGGCTCTACTTGAACACAAAGATCAAGGTGTGATGCTAATTTTTACTCTGTCACACTCGCTTTTTTTTTCTCAAAACTTCGTTTTATTTCCTTTGTGGTTTTTAATTTGCTTTTTTTTTTTTACAACCATCGCCTTTGATATATACGTGTAAATCCTCAAAAATTTGTATTTTTGTGATTCCAAAAAATTAAAAATAAGACGAGCGTAAATGATGGATGGCTCTTTTTTTCGTTAGACCTTTAGGAACAATTATTTGTAGGTGCATCTACATTTTCTGATTTCCACACATGTATAAAACTTCATCAATGTACGTATCAGGACTGTGACCAATGTCATAAGTTTTCCACCCCTCGCAATCGTCAAGTACTAATTAATTTTTAGTTTTCTAAAGCCATGTAAGCGAATATTCAAATTGTGGTCCTCCATATATTTAAAATTGTTATTTAGAGAGTACCCATTATTTGAAGCGTTACAAATAGTTCTCGTTATATCGCTGCAAAGGTCTTATTGAGCACTATGTTTTTAGCAATTGTCTGGATAAAATTGGTAAGTATGAGGATTCATCGACTTTTCGCCCCCTAAATGTAATTCCAATAAATGTGTTCCGATTATTTAATTTAGTGGGGCTATAGAGAATGAAAAAATGATTAGTAGTGCAAGAGCTTAGATTTTGTAAAAGTTCAAGTTTTTAATTTTTGTTGATCAAATAGAAAGTATGTCCTAACTTAAAAATATATAAAGTAGGAGAAAGAAACCCCTGGTATTGTTTTGAACAAAAAGCCCTTCGTACGATAATATTTGAATTGTTATGATATAGTAACAAACATTGTAACTCGCAATTCATAAACTACGGAACTATTAAAATATACCAACTTCAAAGCAACATGACTCTGTGAAGTCTTATTGTGTAGAGGTCTCTTCCGACCAAAAATCGAATCTCGTAACATTTTAGACAAAATACATGTTAAAAGTGGGAATTTTTATTTAAAAATAAATACATTCTAAGGATTGGTTGAAAACAGCCATGTTTTATTCGCTTTGGTTAAACCAAAATTTCATACAAATTCAATTTCTAGTTCAATTGATTGAACTTTTGGTTTTGCTAAAATTGAAAAATAGATGTTGCACATTTCAAGTAGCTGTAGACACAAACCTAAAATAACCAAATATACTAGTTTTAAATCACGCGAGGCCCTGTGGATCCAGTAGGTGCTAGGCCCAAATATTAAAATAGGGACACATAATAAAAAAAAAATTGATGAAACAACAGACATTGACCGCTGCTTTGGCTCTGCGTTCATTTGTCCTTTTTAAAACAACGTCAAATAGTTTTGTTTTTCGCCTTCTATCTTCGAATTTATTTTAAAGATCGGAAAACCAAAAAAAAAAAAAAAACTTTTGCATTAGTGTCTAAAACAGTTTACTATTATGTACTGACGAGTGCATCGGGAACCACCCTAATTTATATACATAATTAAGTTTATTTTAGTTTTGATATTTTTTGTATCTCTTTTTACCAACATTTTTTTAATTGCTTTTGTATAAGGTTGATTTTAGAGTAGTTAATTTACATTTATATTACCCAGTGTAACTTTTTTTTTCTCAGTTTAAGACTTGGCTTCCATAGTCGAGCAAAACTCTCGACCTCATCAGTTTTTGGTCAATATCAAATCATATCAAAATTGTAGCTAAGAGTCCATTTAGCAAATTTCATGAACTACACAAAAATCATTTCTCGATTTTTTCCGTTTTACGAATACAACAGGCGATGCCTTCAACTTTTTTTTGTTACGGTCCTAAGCAACATTGTAGCCCCAGTACAATTGAACAACTCCTCATAATCATCTCTTGATATCAAAGTCGCCATTAGCTTAAAATTTCTCCCATCGATGACATCGATTAATTGATGTGTGTAAACTGCAACGATTAGCTTTTGTAAGTTCATTGAAAATAAAGAGTACGAGTAATTTGGAGAAATGTGCAGCAATAGGTTAACAATGTGAAGCAAATTTAAATTTTTAATGCCAACAAATTATTTGAGCCATTAAAAAAAACTTGACCGGAGTTGTTTTTTTGGGTTAAGTGTCCAGGAAAGTTTTTCCAGTTTATTCGGCTGCAATTATGATATGGGCATTTCCATTGGTCCCGTTCGACTGTTCAACACATTTAAAGTAAAAAAAAAGTTAAAATAAAACGAATTTTTATTTTGACAATAGCTTTAACTTATAGCTCCTCATTAGCTTTATAATTGGTGTTAAGGTTGAATTTGGGCAATTTTTCGTTCTCAAAATAATTGCAAAAAACCAAGGTGTCGCACGGGACAAAATCTTCCGTTTACGTGGAAATGCCCCTATGTAAAATTTCGAACAAAAAATCTCAGTCTGGAGTCTTATTTTAATATAAAAATGGAAATATTTTAATGAAACCTGGCTTATGTCATTTTAATATAAATGCTGTGGCAATGTTTCGTTTTGATATCGTCAGTCGATTAAGTTTTCACATACCACGGCAAGTTTTCGTCACTGTTCATTGTGTACATTTATTCTAAAGCTCTCTTTGGAATGCATAACATTTTATTGAAAATATGCCTCCATGAAGGAATCTAGTGATTGGACCATGCCTATTCGAACATTTTTGTGTAATACAGAGTTGCAATGGGGCACATACTAAACCAAAACGTTCAAGAATGGAAAAGTTTCGTTTTGATCGTCCACTCTTACATATAACTTTTCCAAGGCTCAATGATAAATTAAATTGTTTGAATATACTTAAACTCTCATGAATTTTTATTTTTTATTTCGTAATTCACCGTATTTAATTTTTTATTTTATTTATTCTATGAGAATATTAACCTTATAATTTTACACATAAAATGACACGCACATACAAATGTTTTAAAATCTAAAATGTCAGTTTCTGTCATAGACTTACTTGCCGGTGCATCTCGTGACTCGTCACCATTATTAGAATTTGTCTATCGAAAAAGTCCTACAACCGATATGGGAGTACAGGCAAATCAACATCCAAATCATCAGCAGCAACATCATAATCAACAGCAACACAACCACAATAATCAACATCATAACCATCATCAAAATAATGCTGGACATGGTGGTGGTGGCGGCAGCAGCAGCGGTGGTGCTGGTGGCGGCGGCGGCGGAAGCAGCGGTGGTGGTGTACATGGTGGCAATTCGCGTGATGCTGGACATAAGCGACAAAATCACCAACAACCACAAAACCGTGGAGGAAACATGAATAATCAACGCAACAGTAATAGTAACGATTACTACCATCCACGCGACCGTCGTGATTCTACTGGGCGTAATATGGACAATTATAACAACCAATATCATGATAATCGAAACGGCAACAACAATTACAATAATCAACGAAATAATCAACCTGGATCTAATCGTGCCTGGACAATGCACCGTGGTCAAAATAATGCTGGTGGTGGAGGCAACAATAATATGATGAGAAATCGTGGAGGCGGTAGTGGTCGTGCACGTATGCCGAATCAGGTAATTCAGATCATCCACAAAAAATATTTTGAAAAACAAAGTTCAATTTCATTTATTATTTGTTAAAGAACGAGGGTCAAATTCAAAATTTTCCGAAGTATGGTATGTTTTTACCAGTACTAAAAATATATAATTTTAAGGTCGATCAAAGCATATCATGATATGATACCAGATACGAGTAATCAAAGTTGAAGTTAACAAAAATCAGAGTTTTGCTAAAATGTTGCTATCTATTAGATGGACAGAATTTTAGCTGGAACAAAAGACAAAACAATGTGCCATAAAATATTAGTGTAGTAAAAATTTATTAATAAATGTGGTCGAAACACCCACTAAGAGGGGGTCGGGAGCCCCCTGATATTTTTAAAATTCCATTTTTTTTTTTATCTTTTTCCATCGGTTTAATAAGTTTTTTTTTGATAAATCGACCCTTGGAGGGGTCCGGGACATCTCTGTCAAAATTCTTTTTCGACATATCGAAAAATGGGCTCAAATCGGTCGCTTAATTTAAAGTTACAAATTTTATTCAAATAAAACATACAAATTTTAATTTCAACCATTTTTGAATATTGAATGAAATTTCTATTCCTTATTTGCATTGGTTTTTCTTGTTTTTCTTAATCGACTTTGAATTTCGAAGATAAGTGTTATTTATGTGAAATTCTCGATAGTGAGAAAGAATCTGGGTGAACGAAAATTTAGCTTGAAGCGATTGTTCACGTGAGATTCGCGATAGGACTGTATTTCAAACTGCCAGTTAAAGTTCCATTTAACATTGTGAAAACGTTCCTTATTGCTCAAAAATATATTTCCGGCGTTTGTCTACCACGGGTAGATGTAATTAATGGCATTCCATTAGTTGGATTTTGGAACAGCTATATCTATCGAAAGATCTATCACCTTAAAAAAAATCAACTCTAAATTTCGAAAAATAATTATAAATTCACTTAAAGATTTAAGATTCTTAAATTTCATTATTTTGCAAATAACACTGCTCTACAAATAGGATGCAAACTTGATATTTCAATAAGCTGCATGTATATGTTATTTTAGATTTTTGGTTAAATTTATATGAATTTTATTTTACCTAGGGCTATCGACCAATGGGTGGCGGTCCTGGTGGAAATCAAAATAAATTGCGTAACATCAAGAGTACAATTAAATTTACACAAGACTTTGACTTTGAACAGGCCAACAACAAATTCGAAGAGCTGCGTTCACAGTTATCGAAACTAAAGGTGGGCGATGAACCCAAAACCACAGAGCAGGTATTTTTATGATTTTCATTTTATTTTTGTGTTAGTAGGTAACTTGTGTTTATTGCTAACTGAATTAAATTATACATAATTCTTGTAATTGTTTTTGTATTAACAAATTTTTTTTTATTTAATTCTCATTTTCATGATTTTTTTTGTAATATTTTAATATCCTCAAATAACGTTACCACATTCAAACAAATGCGATTATCCAACATAACTCTTGATTTGCCTGTCTTATTGCTTTGATATCGTATATATCTCTACTCATCTATCCTTTCAACAATAACTCTATTGAAACTCATTCTTACTGTTTGTTTCTTGTTTATGCTAATAATTGATGTTTATGTTGCTGTTTCGTTTTATTTCCGTTTAATTTGTTTACTTTAACATGAAAATACCAAAAAATGCACACGATCATGATCGTTTGATAACACAAACACACACGCATGTACTCCGTACCGTGACAACAAATGTCGACAACTACAACGATTAGTGTTCATCATCACCTACTCCTCCTTCACAGATTAATGGTGAAACTGATAAAAAAGATGATTCTGGCAATGAAACTGGTGCCGGTGATCATGAACCAGAAGATGAGGAAATAACTGTAGGCTACGATAAGACCAAATCATTTTTCGATAATATCTCATGTGAAGCAGCTCAGGATCGTTCAAAGAATAAAAAGAATGATTGGCGTCAGGAGAGGAAATTAAATAGCGAAACATTTGGCGTTTCTTCAACAAGACGTGGCGGGTAATTCTGATTCTATTTGAATTTCTTAAGTTGACCTTTCTTGTGTATTTTATATTGTAATTTGTTTTATTTTTAAATTGACATATATAGTTACCGTGGTCGCGGTAATTACAATCGCAACATTGGTTATAATGGCGGGGGCTACAATCGAGGCTACAGAGGTGGCAATAACTATCGCAATCGCAATAGCAACAACCGTATGGGCGGTGGAAACAGCAACAGTAACAATCATGCCAATAATACTGGTGGAAATAGCAACAATGACAACATTGATGGTAGTAACGACTCAACAACAATTAAGAGTCAACAACCACAAAGTGTGTCAGCAGGAGCAGGCGGTAATGCAAGTACCTCAGCTACATCGAATGCTAAGACCACAACAACTCAAGAAAATAGCACTCAACCACAGGTTGCATCCGTTGGAGCCGGTAAGATATTTAAAATTAAACGATTTTATTACATGTAAACAAAAAATGATGCTTTCCGGTAGCGTAAATTAATCTAGTTGCGAGCTTATAAGGAGCAATATATATTATCATCTATTTGGAGTAATAAACGCGTATTTAAATTTAGCGTATAGGAGAACTTAAAGTTTCAAATCGAATTCCAATTGGATTAGAAAAATATTACTCTACCCCAATGACACAATGTTAACTAAGAGTACAAAATATATGGAGCTCGAAGAAGAGGTCCTCTTGGATCACTCTTAAATTACTTCATTGCAAATTTTTTTTTCAAGTTATCTACTGAATTTTTCTTGGGACTTTAAACTCCCCTTAATAATTGTGTGTAAAAAAAAATACTTTTTCCGAATAAAATCACTTCTTTATGTGGAGTTAGATTCTACTGGTGACCAAAACTTTTTTTACCCATTTATTCATAAAATATGTCTCAAATCAAACAAAATATATTAAAAAACAAAGTTATAGAGCAGACCAAAACTCAACAATTCATGCGTTTACCTCCGATCTTTTGTCGCACTTCATTTCTAGCGCGTATGAAATCGTTTTGCATTAAATTTTTTTTTTTTATAATCTTTTTATTTGCAATCTGTTAATAAATGTAACACTTTATTTTATTCAATTAAAAATTTTAAAAAATCTTTGCCAAAAATTCGATATTAATTTTATAAAAACATTCCAGATATGTGTGATGAAAAAGCAACCAATTACTAAAAACAAAAACTTGGTTAGAAAATTAATTTATTTTCGTATCTTCTAGGTCAATAATGTTGGAAATTGAAAAACACATATAATCGCACCTGAAGTTAATCTTTCATAAAAAAATACTTTTGAAAAAATGTATTTTTAACTGTTGACGTCCTTCTCTCCCATCTGCAAATCGAAATAACACTGAGGAATACATAAAAACGTATAAACTACAAAAAAAGAAAAAATTTAAAAAAAATTTAACAAATTTGCGAACTTCAAAGGAAACTTGTTAAAATCGAAGAATGGAAGAATGAAGATAACAACTTGGTAGTAACACAATAGCAAGAACTTTGTAAATGTTACATGAGTTCAAAGGTAGCGCGCATCTTCAAAAATAAAAAAAATCAACATATTCATGAATACAAAAAGGAAAACAATTTACAAATATAAAATTTATATATAAATATATTTTAATTGAATAAATGAGAAAGCAACATAAAATACAAAGAAAGATGTTAAATCACAACAAAACAGAGAGAGCGAGCACAATTAAATGGAAAGATATACGAGCATTTATACAATAAGTAATATATGCTGAAAAACAAAACATAATAAAATAAGAAAACAAAATTTATATTGTAAAATTTTGAAAAATAGAGAGTGAGCAATAGTTTGTATGTGTGAAAAAAAAAAAAATAAACACTCAACTTGATGGACCCATTGAACAAGCGACATAAGCCCAATTTAAACTCTAAGAATTCTATGCGCAAAAAATTTAAAGGAAAATGTAGTTAAGGATTAAAATATTTTAACAGTTTATATAAATAAAAAAAATCGAAAAAATGTAACAAGAAAAGATAATTTTAAACAGGCTTGTTAAGAGAAGAAGAAGGAAATACTAGTTCAGAAGTTGCTATTTGAAAAAAAACGAAATGATGAGATATAACATTAAACATTTGAAAGTTGAAATAATTTTATTACGATTAAAAAGAAACATTATGGATATGTAATAGTTTTTTTTAGTTTTTATAGTTTTAAGAGAAATTTATATGAAGAAGTAAAGGCTCCTCTCTCTCGGTCTCACTCCCACTGTATCACAAACTTAATGGTATGTAATTTGATAATGTAGAAGAAAAATTTGATAATAAATAAATTAATGAAATATTCTTTTCCTTTATTTTTTGTAAAAATAATCAGGAGAAAAAAACGTATTTCACACAACAGTAACAAATTAAAAATTTAATTAAAAAAGTATTTTATAGCAAAAAAGAGAAACCAATTAAAGAAAATAATTTGCCACTTAAAGCAATAATATACTGGATATCACATATATTCGAAAAAGATGATACAAAAGCAAATAAAAAAAAATTAAGTATCTCTTTTTACTCATTCCTTATGTCAATATTTTGCTTTTAAACAAATTCAAACCGAACTCAACTTTATTATTAATTATAATTGTATTTTTTTGACTCAAACTTAAAAAAGAGAACATTCTAACCAAAAAAATGCTTTAAATAAAAAAATAATAACCATTTGTGTTTTTGTTGCTTCTTCTTTATTTTCTAACATCGAAATGTAAAACGATTTGCACAAAAATAAAAAAAAGCAAACTGTCTAGCGGTTAGTAGCATTAACTGCATCAGCGCAGTTTAGCCCCGCTATTATATTGAAATTTTGTCATTTATGCATGCCTTAACGTAGGGGCAGTCCGAGTCAAGCTTACATTCAGCTAGAATGGAGAAAAAAGAAAAAAATAAAGGAATATGATTAGTTTCTTCCAAAATCAAATAAACGGTGGCACCAAACAGTTTTGTCTAGCAAACCAGAGAAATATTTTTTTCGGTATCATAGGAAATGAAGAGAAGTAAAAGTTTTAAGAGAAATCCTTAATAAATAAGTAACAAGACAAGACAAGTTGTTAATAAATAAAGTAATCTGAGGGAGCATAGTACTTACGTTTGAAACACTGAACTTGTGGATCACCACCCCATACGTAATGAAATGCGGCGGTGACCAGCCGTCATTCCAGGTTGGGCAGCATTCTATTTTAATGAAAAAAAAAACAAAATAATAAATTAAATATTATTTTATATATGAGAATTTTACCTTTGAATGGCAGGTATTTTATTTAAATGAAATTTAAAAAAAACTTAAAACCGTTCGATTGGAAAAATTTGTTCTGTACATTAAAAAACTATTCCAGTCTCATTTTTCGGACATGTTTTTGTTTTGTACAAGTCGTAGAAATTGGGTCAGAGCGAACCTTTCAGCGTCAAGCAGCTGCGTTTACTTATGTATATCTAAAAAATTCATCTTTGGAACAAAGTACTTTTCGAGAACCCAATACGACTTCAGACCAAATCCATTTCAAACCATGCAGTCGGACTGACTTCAAATTGCGGAATTGGTTGGCGTTTAAATATGTTGGAAATAAGGGGACATATTTCCCCGATTTGATTGAAAAACATTTTGTTCGAAATTTTAAGAAAATTTCAAAATGGTTGAAAATTGGCGGACTAATAGCGCTTTTTATCAGAAAAAAACGAAGCTAATTTTCTCAAAAACCCCATATTTTTTTCGCTTAAAATTTTACTGTGGATTTGTAGTAATATTATAAAGAAATGACAAATTTAATGCGGGCTTGAAGAGATTTCAGGTCAGGAGAATTTTTTTTCTCAAAATCGAAATTTAAATTTTTGTTTCAACATTGCCAAGCCATCTGTGGTACTATTTTCAGCTTATTTTTAATAATTGCATCGTTTAGTACTGTCCTTTCCCTTTAAAACGAACTTTCAAGTGGTAATTTGTAATGTTTCCTTGCAAAGTTAAAGCCATTTAAAAGTGACATGCATTTGTTCCCCAACAACCCAAAAATATTAACCACGACGACTTATTTCATCTTAAAATGGCTGTCATTTGATGTCATTTGAAAAAGAGCATCAATAAATTGGAGTGGGTCCGGATCGTAGAAAGTGCTGTTCTTGACACATTTCCGGAGAAAAAAAATATCCACCAATCGATAGGAAAAGATTGAAAATAGATTACGGTATCAGGGAGGGTTTCGCCCCTCCGTGGTTTTAGTGCCATTAAAAGGAAAAATCTTCGGCAAATTTTAGTTTTTCGCGATAACGGTGATTAAACATTCATTTATTCCAACAGTGTTAAGCTGTGGTGCAATAACCTGCTGTGCAAATTTTAAAACCATTTTGTCTAATGCCTAATCGCAAGCCTTCAAATAAGCTATTTTAATAACAATAAATCTCAGAACCTTTGGTGACCTTATTTAAAATTCCATATGGTCCAATTTTTCTAATCACAAACTTTTTTGTAAGCCGTGCATGGAGTCAAATGCAATTTTCACAAAAAAAATCTACTAAGCCAACCTAAAAAGAAATAGCTCTTATCTTTCCTATAAAAGCTGTTCAATTTTAAAGAAATGATATCAGTTGCATTTGAACATTCAGAATCATAGCTTTAACACCAAACTCAACAACATGTTTAATTTTAACGGTAAAAATGTAGTTTATGTTGGCGGTTTCGGTGGTATGGGCTATCAGGTCTGCCGCATGATGATGAAAAAACCTATAAAGGTATAAAGCGTTAATTCTCATCAAAATGGAATGTTCTTGAGCTAAAAAAAAATAATCATTTCTTTCAGCATTTGGTCATTTGCAGTCGCATGGAAAATGTTGAAGTTCTCAAGAAACTCCAGGCTGAATGTGACACTGTAAAGGTTCTCTTTGTACAAATGAATCTGATGGATCATGCTAGCATTGACAATGGCATTAAACAAGTGGTTGGTGTAGTCAATCATATTGATATGCTCATTAATGGTGCTGGTGTTTTAGCTGACAAGGATGTTGAGACCACAATTGGTGTGAATTTGGTAAGTAAAAATTGTTTGTTTAATGAGTTTGGATGAAACTTAGTTATTCAAATATTTTAGACGGGTCTCATTTACACAACTATGGCATGTATGCCCTATATGGATAAAAGTCAAATGGGTCATGGTGGCATGGTTATGAATATTTCATCAGTATTTGGATTGGAGCCAGCACCAACTTTTGCTGTATATGCTGCTGCTAAGCATGGTGTAGTCGGATTTACACGTTCGATGGCTGTAAGTTTAAAATAACTAACACAAACTTTTATTTTATTATAATATGGACACACTTGAAATTAGAACCTTAAACTTGAGCTCTTGTAAAACTCGTATTATCGTCAAATCACATACATTTTTTGAGTGAATTTCGAGTTGGGTCTGATATTTCCGCAAATGAACATTTTTATTGAGATTACAAAATCTGCTAAACTTATCGTCTCTGCTCCTACTTGGAATTCTGACTCATACTACTCTGGAAAATTTGGAATTTTTACTATATTTAAAATGTTGACTTGACTCGACTCGAAACTTTTGGTCATATTAAATTATTTGCTCGTATTCGGACTAGTCGCTGAGATTTGGACTCCAACTTGAAATTCTAGCTCATAAGAGTTCATACCTGAAAGTCAGACTCCTATTGGAAACTTTTACATGAAAAAATCAAAATGTATTTACATTTATAAATGTTTGGGGACCTCTAGAGTTCATGCTCCTCTTGGGATTCATGCATTTTAATCAAGCAAATGAAGCGTCCCTTTGCTCATAACTGCGATTATCTTAAATTTAGTTTCTTACCTGAAATTTAAGTCATACTAAAAATCAATTGAAATTATTTTTCTAGGATGAACAGTTTTATCGTAAAACTGGCGTCTGTTTCATTTGTGTTTGTCCTGGAATGTCTTCAACCGAATTAATGGTTAATATGCGTTCTAATGTCACAATGGAGCAACATTCTAAAGAATTGATGGAAGTCATAGCCAAGTCGCAACAACAGACTCCAGAAGAATGTGCTTTCAATATGATGAAAATCATGGAGCTAATGAAAAATGGCAGCGTCTACATGTGCGACAAGGGACAAATGAAGGAAGTTACACCAACTGTTTACTGGCACATGTAAATCACCAATTGACAAATGAAAGTACATAAAAAAAGAATGTACCAATAAAAAAAAAGAAACTATGCAAAAATTGAATACTTCTATTTCTTACTTACTTACTTAGATGGCCATAACAACCCGTTGTCAGGTTACGGCCGACCTCATTAGCTCTCGCCAGGCGCCTCTGCTTTGCGCGCGCCTTCTCCAATCGTTAATGCCAAGCGCGGTTAGGGCTCAGCTTGATCTATCCACCGGAGGCATGGTCTCCCTCTTCGTCGTTGACCGGGGACCTTCCCTTCGAATACCTTTTTCGCTGGAGCTTCTTTATCCATACGATGGATATGACCCAACCAGCGTAATCGCTAAACTATGTCAATGTCGGCGTAGAGCTCATACAGCTCGTGGTTCATTCGAATGCGATAGTCGTCGCCAACTCGAACAGGACTTAAGATTTTGCGGAGAACTTTCCTCTCGAACACCCCAAGAGCGGCTGCGTCTGTTGTCGAAACCACCCATGCCTCAGCGCCATAAAGAAGCACAGGTAGAATGAGCGTGCTAGCTTTGTCGATCGAGAGAGAGCTCTGCAACGTAATTGCTCACTGAGACCGTAGTAGCACCTATTAGCAATTGTTATTCTCCGCTTAATCTCCAGACTGACATCATTGTTGCTGGTTACGGCAGTGCCAAGGTAAATGAATTCCTTGACAACTTCTAATTTACAGTTGCCCGCTGTAACATGAGAGTCTAGATCCCGTGCTCTCTTGTTGTTGTTAGTAGACATCATGTATTTCGTCTTGCCCTCGTTTACCGTCAAACTCACTTTGGCTGATTCCTTTTCAATAGCAGTGAAAGCAGCAGTAACATCTCTCTTACTCCGACCGATAATATCAATATCATCAGCGTACGCAAGGAGCTGAACACCTTTGAAGAAAATGGTGCCATTATGATGCACACCGGCTTTTCGTACGATCCCTTCCATAATGAAATTGAAGAGATCGCACGAGAGCAGGTCGCCTTGTCTGAAACCTCACTCGGTATTAAAAGTTGCGGAGAGGTCATTCCCTACCTTGACGGAGCTACACGTATTGCTCAACGTCATCCTGCAGAGCCTTATCAACTTTGCAGGTATACCGAACTCAGACATTGTTGCGTATAGGCAATCCCGCACTGGGCTATCGAACGCAGCCTTATAATCGACGAAGAGATGGTGAGTGTCGATTTGATATTCATGGGTTTTTTCCAGGATTTGGCGTAGTGTAAAAATCTGGTCTATGGTGGACTTACCAGGTCTAAAGCCACACTGATAGGATCCGATCAGCGTTTCTGTATACGGCTTCAATCTTTCACACAATACGCTCGAGAGGATCTTATATGCGATGGAAATAAGACTGATACCCCTGTAGTTGGCATGCTTTCCGCTAGCCATATTTTGCTGATGAGTTGATGCATGCACCTTATCAATTCATCGCCACCAGCTTTAAACAACTCAGCTGGCAGGCCATCAGCACCCGCTGCTTTGTTGTTTTTGAGTCGCTGGATAGCAACTCGAACCTCTTAATGGCTAGGTGATGGTATTTCCACTGCGTTATCATCGATTGGTGGTATCGTACTGCATTCTCTCTGGGCGGAATTGGTGGAATTATCGCCCGTAAGCAAGTTGGAGAAATGCTGCCTACATAACTTCCATACATGGCCCTGATGATTACAACCATTATTTTCACGACTTAAGAAAAGAAGAGTCTTTTTGGGTAGAGATCACAGCAAGAAAGTGGCGTAATAGCATGGGGGGCTATTTAATATTATGCAACAATAGATTTGGTGTTTTTAAACTCAAAAATGACAGCAAACTGCGACAAATCCATTCTGGAAAGAGCATTCCCACAATTTCAAAGAATATTTGAACAAATTCCATTGAATTATTAGCAAGATAATGCTCCGATACATACAGCAAAAATCGTTAAAGCCTGAATTCAACACTAAAATATTCGAGTTTTGGCATGGCCGCCGTATTTGCGCGATATGAACATCATGGAAAACATCTGGGGATGGTTGGTTAGAATAGTTTATGAAAACGGAAAGCAGTTTGAAGACAAAAAATCACTAGTTTAAGCCATGGGCAACAATTTCTTGGAATTATTTAGAGTCACTCTACGATGCAATGCTTAACCGTATTTTTGAACGGATTTTTAAAAAAAGAGGCTCCACACACTACTGATAGTTTGAATTTCCTAATTATAAACAAATTTTCAAAAAAAAAAACATCAGATAACATTTTTTTCTATATATTCTTAAGTGGCCCTATTCAAGTGGCGCAAATAAAAACGCATTTTTTTGTACCTCATAACAACAAAGTAAAAAAAACAGCTAACGGTACTCTACGAGGTACACTTTTTTTTCTATGAATTCGTAAACGATAAACATATTTACGAAATTAGGATAAAAAAATAAGTTCAAAATATCTAAAAGAAGAAAAATCAGAAAAAATCCAATAAAAAATATGTGGCCCTATTCAAGTGGCGCGCAGTGTATACATGCACATTTGGTTCTTTATAATAATCGCAGTTTTTTCAGCTTTAAATAATGTTTTTTTTTTTAAATGCTTAAAAAGTTTATGATTTTTGAATAAATTATGAATTTTAAGTATCCGAATTATTTATTAAAATGTCTAAATTTTTTAAGAAAACTGTGGGATCTCGGAGATTTTTGAATTCTTACAGCACTTCAATAAAGTGATATAACCCTAGAGCCCGCTGTAGAAAAGTCGAATGTATTAGATTACAGAATCAGATGTGGGAGAAAGATAGAGATTCATTTTGGTGAAATTAATCAGCCAGGGTTACCTTGCCAAAGCTTGTTCCGATGCCCGAATTTTTGGCGATTTTGTTATTTTAATTAAAAGTATATAAGATTATAACTTGAAATGTTTGCCAATTGATAGAACTCCAAGGGCCTTAATAGAATATAAAGGTTGCATTGTTGAATTATGGGTCGCCAGCCGTTTTTTAGGCCAATTTTTTGTTTTATATGTGACAAGCCATGTTTGGGACAGGATTCGACAAGACAACCCTATATATTCTATTTATGCTCTTCGAGCACTATCATTTGTCATACATTTCAAGCTGTAGGCTATATTAACAAAAATTGATCCGAAAAAATGATGGCAATCCATGTTTGGCACAGGATTCAACAATGCAACCTTATATATGTACATATTCTTGACCTATTTAGGGTCATTTCGTGGCAACATCACACTCCACTCAAAAGTTTACTCAAAAAATGTATGTAATTTATTGGAAGGGAACGGGGCCTGCTCTATCCGGCAGTTGTATTTTTGAGATTGCAAAGTATCGTGAGCTTATCGTCTCTGGTATTACTTCTGTCAATAAATTTAATTGAAAAATCTTGAAGTAAATTTTCTTCTATATGGGTGTGGTCAGGGCTGTCGAGAGAAAACCCAAGACGGTGGTTGCCACGTAAGGCCCCGCTCCCAGGATCATATTATTTTTTCAATCAAAAATTTATGTACAATACATAATTTTCTTGCTTTGGCCGAGCTAAAAACATTGATGACCTCAGTTAAATCCAATTTCCTCGCCAATCCCGATACCAGAAAGAGATTTGCTAATCTTGACACTCTTGTTTGTGCCAAACAGGAATGGTGAAAGTTTTTTATACTTGGGAGAACGCTAAAAGAGCACTGGCAACTGTGATTTGTAATGTATAATGCGCAAAGCGATACAAACATTTAGAAAATGTGTATCAAATTTCTTCGAAGCAATGTCATTTGACAACTCGAATGGAGGAAGACAAACACTGAAGTTCGCACCGTAAATGTGCTTCAGATGAATGATTTCAGCTGATAACTCTTGAGTCACGTCGTTAGCATATTTTTCCATAAAACTGGCTGCAGCGTTCATTTTCGAATATTTTCATCGTACTTGTTTTCTACGAAAATAAGTTGTGAAAAAAATCAAAGTTCTTCTAAAAATGTATAAGCCCCTTCGAAGAACTGTGGGCGTGGGAGGAATCCTTGTCCCCACCTTCTATTGACGGGCCTGGGTGTGATGTAAAATATCTTAACATAATCATCGTACTTAGCTTTTTATTCTGAAAATATCAAAAACTAAATAAAAAAACTTTGAAATAAATTTACATGTGCTTGTACATTAGAGCCACTCGTCACGTTGCGGGTCCATCGAGCTATTGTGCACAAAAACCACAAATCGAAACACCAAGCAGAAGAGGCGGAGGCAAATAAATCGCAAATAAAATGTTCTACAAGTTCATGCGCTCGAAGTTTATATGGTGTTCGTTTCGAACGCACTCATGCAGACCTCTAATGTGCGTAAATACGATACAATAACACATTCTTTTTAAGTTTCAACAAAAAACAGTTTATCTTATCAAATTATAAACATAACTCATAATCACTCTCAAATATATGGCTAATCATACAACATTTTTTGTAGAAAAAACTTCGCATGCACCATTTAATCTTTGATTATGCATCGTTTAAAGCTGGTATCCATACCACCGGTATTTCTACCTCTTTGATTTCTTCCACATCCAGCAGCCATACCGAACCATTTTTGGCCACTTCAATAGTATTCACTAAATTTTTCGCGCATACCGTGGCAGTTTGACGTTTCACACGCATAAACCGCTCCATCATCGGAGCAATATGATCGAACATTATTTTGTCGTTAGGTGAATCTAAAAGTGCTGTTTCGGTGAAACCTGGACATATGGTAACATAAGCAATGCCCGTTTTTGCATAAGATAGAGGATTCTGTAGAATGAACACATGTTAATTCTCTATGACGTACCGACGAATAAAACTAAAAACTTACACTTAAACCGCGTGTGAAAGCAGTAAGCCCACATTTAGCAGCAGCATAAATTGGAAAAATAGCACTTGGCCCAAGACCAGCAACAGAGGATATATTAACAATCAAACCACCTTGGCCACCAGCTGATTTGTCCATATATTTCATTGCGGTTAATGTACTGTGCATGACACCGAGCTATGTATATGCAACGAAAGTTGTAAAAACAGTGGTGGTCATGAAGGGGGCATGTAGAATTGTTTTTGTGTTACAGTGTTAAGTTGCACAATAACCACGGCATGTTACGTGCTTAATGTGCAATTTGCTAGGAGTGTAACCGTGCTTAATGTGCAATTTAACACTTAATACAAAAACAAGACACGTGCTATTACTTAAATACCTACCAAATTAATTTGTATTGTGAGATCAACCAGATGATCATTCATCAATCCACAACCATTAACTACCACATCAAAATGTCCAACTTTTTGAAAAGTTTCTTCATACGCTTGCTCAATATTCTTCGTATTTGTTATATCCAATGTAATAAAACTAATGCCAGCACTTGAGAAATTCTCTTGTAGCTCCTTAAGCACTTCAGCATTCTCGTTAAGATCAAAAATAACTAAGTTCTGCAAAGTTGCGTACGAAAAATATAAATGAAAAATTCAAAAATTTATGATCGCTAATGGTAGACATGATGTACCTTAATGCCCTTTTCCAAAAATTCACGTAAACATTTCTGCCCAATACCTCCGAATCCACCAAGATATATCACAGTTTTTCCCTTTAGATCCATTTTGTGCTGAAATCTCGATAAGAAGCCAACGAAATAAAAAAAGAAAAAGTTGAAAATAAAGCTGCCAAAATGGTATGTGATCTGAGCCACAAGCTGATAACCAAGCAACTAAACTGTATACAGCGAATTTTTAGTATCTAAGCTTTGTTAAGATTGTTCTAAATTGTTTTTTTTTTTTGGCTTTGAACGCTCATAAATACATGATACAATGTGTACACACACATACATACATCACTTTATTTGTAAAGTTTATAAATTTATTTCGTAATTTTGTAGTTGTTTATACTTTTATACCGGTTAGTTTTGCAATTCGCTGATAAACTCAAATGTTGGTGTTTGTGGTTGAGTTATTGACATCGTTACCTGTGCATTGGCGTTAATAGAGATATGCAATGGGATGGGGTAAGCCGCCCCCCCACAGATAATTGGCTAATGATTATTAAAAGGAACCAAACGATATTTATTATAAAACGTGGAACTTGTTTTAAAAAAGGAAAAAAAAAAATTTTGCTTTAAAAATTGCTAGAGGCCGGAAACTTTGTGATTTGCTTCCAAAACTAGGACGCCAAAAATTTCTTGGAATTTCGGTAAGCTTTGATTCAAAGGAAAAGCTGTTAATTTCGGATAAGACTTGAGCCTTCCAGCTATTTTTAAATCAAAAAATATATAAAGAAAAAGGTTTTTTTTTTAAAAACTAAAACTTTTTTTTCATAAATCATCAAAGTTTTGCCCACACAAAAATTTAATTTTTATGATTATAATTATAAAATTGCTCACCAATTAATATGGTAACGCTCTTTTACGACTCTTTTTTTCAAGACTGAGAGGTTTGGTGACTGAGACAATGTTGTTCTTAACCACATAATGGAGTGGCTAAGGAATTCCAAAAATCTCTGAATCAGTGTTGCCAAGTTGAAAAGAAGGAATTCCCGGCTTTCCCTAAATAAAATAGTTTTTTCTTGATTTTTTAATCCAATCAAATTTTTTATTTTTTGTATTTAGATATCGTTTTCAAATAATACCAGAATTCATTCTCAAGCAAAATTTCAGGAATATCGGAACTTACCAATTAAATTTGGCTAAAGCCCATTGTGAAGGAATTTTCCTACTGGGGTGAGCTACGAGCATGTCTATGTTGGGCCCCAACCCTCCACTCCTCCCCTCCCCACTAGTTACGCCAATGTATTTGCGTTAGATTTTAATGCTATTCTACTCATAAATATTTTAAGCACGAGTTACTTGCTGCCTTTTTTTGGGTTACAGTTTGTTGCACGTTGTTATAAATTCTACTGTGACTTAAAGCTTTTGTTACACACAAATGTTTTACAGAGCTAATTTTTCACACATACATTACATGTAGTACATACATATGTGCATTAGAGGTCTGCATGAGCGCACTCGAAACGAAAATTAAACCACTCGCCACGTTGCGAGTCCATCGAGCCCTTGTGCACAAATCCTCAAATCAAATCGAAACACCAAGCAGAAAAGGCGAGTGCTGCACTTGCAAATAAGTCGCAAATAAAAGGTTCTACAAGTTCAAGCACTCGAAGTTTATTTCATTCGGAAATTTATATGATTGTTATAATGAGTAAAGTTTTCTCAACTGGGCACATTAAAACCCAAGTTATTAAACTTTTTATTGCATAACTTTGAAGATATATTGATCAATTTTAAGGCCTTATACTTATTTTTGCAAAATTTGGATTTTTTAAAGAGTTATGAGCAAGTGAACTTTTATGTGGGTGTTTTTTTTAAATTGCGATTCCTCAGTAAATATTGAGAAAAAGTTAATGAAATTTTCGTGATAGGACAAGAAACGTTTTACAATTTATATGAAAAAAAATTTTTATAAAAATATTATTTACTAGCATTACCCTGTGCGCATCGCCTCACCTCAACCGTGGTGTAGATTCGATGTGCGGTCTGCGTGAAAATTCTATTTAAAAATACTTTTGTATGAGGACCACCCTTAGTATGCACCCAAAATAAAATTTTTACTGCCTAAGCACTGCCTCTTAATATAAAAACCATGTGATGTAAATTTCATGAGGATCGATTAAGCGGTCTTCGAGAAAATGGTATTTAAAAATATTTTTGTATGAGGGCAACCCTAAATAAAAGTTTTGTAGCCTAAGCTATGCCTCTTAACATAAGAGCTACGTGGTGTAAATTCAGTGTGAATCAACTAACCTGTCTTTGTGAAAATGATATTTAAAAATATTTTTGTGTGAGGGCCACCCTAAATAAAACTTTTACGATCTAATCTGTGTCTCTTCACATAAAAGTCATATGGTGTAAATTTCATGAGAATCGATTAAGCGGTCTTCGAGAAAATGATGTTTAAAAAATATTTTTTGTGAGGGCCACCCTAAATAAAAGTTTTGTATTCTTTGCTATGCCTCTTAACATAAGAGCTACGTGGTGTACATTCGGTGTGAATCCACTAACCTGTCTTTGTGAAAATGATATTTAAAAATATTTTTGTGTGAGGGCCACCCTAAGTATGCACCCTAAATAAAATTTTTATGATCAAATCTGTGCCTCTTCACATAAGAGCCATATGGTGTAAATTTCATGAGAATCGATTTAGCGGTCTTCGAGAAAACGATATTTAAAAAATATTTTTGTGTGAGGGCCACCCTAAATACAATGTTTGTAGCCTAAGCCATGCTTCTTAACATAAGAGATACGTAGTGTAAGTTCGGCGTGAATTGATTAACTTGTCTTCGTGAAAATGATATTTAACAATATTTTTGTCTAAGGGCCACCCTAAGTATGCACCCTAAATAAAATGTTTACCATAAAATCTGTGCCCCTTAACATAAAAGCCATACTGTGTAAATTTCATGAGAATTGATTTACCTGTCTTTGAGAAAATGCTATTTTTAAAATATTTTTGTATGAGGGCCACCCTAAATAACAATTTTATATCCTATGACACCCGCCTGATTAATACTAACATACTGTAAAAATTTCATCACGATCGGCTAGATAGTTTCCGCGTCCATAACGGACAGACAGACAGACAGACAAAAAATGAATTTTATATAATAGATTATTCATAAAAAATTAAGTTTTTAATAAACAAATAGAATTTAAACCAACTTCTCATATGTTCAGAAACAAAATTTTTCCACAGAATTGTTCTGTAAAGTCTACACAAGTTTCTTCTGAAAAAAAATTTTAGTACGTTTCATAAATAAAAAAGTTACGAATGTTTAAGTGTCGCCACCAAAGCAATTTTCCTCCCAAAAACCATCTAAATTTCTAAAATGCTTTGAAATGCAATTAAAAGCTTGGCGGCCATTTGGCAACCCTGTTTTATTTCCGGCAGTAATATGTAATTGCAATATACCACTTATTTTCAAATGATTTATGTATTTAATTTTCGTTTATTCAGAGTATGAACATATTTTTATAGATGTTAAATTTTAAGTAAAGTTATTACTTTCAATTGGCGGCGACTGGCAAATAGGTGCGTTGTGGTAGCGTTGCGATTTTGTATCGCAAGAAACTACCAGGAGCAACAATAGGAGCGCTTAATATCGGCTGCGTACGTATGATGGTGTGTTGAGCTGTTGTCCTTTGCCGATCATGTAACAACTGGTGACGTTGTTGCTCCTGCTCGTAGAGTTTGAAAAATTCTCTTTTAGCGGCAGCAACCTCAGCAGTATCTTCGACTGGACGTGGTAACAAATCCATAGCTGAAGCAGGAAGCTTAAAAATCATTGAAGAATCTGCACTCTTCGGTGATGCGTCGGTCAAGCGTAGTTGTGCTTCTCTATGAGCAGCTAAATGTTGTATGCGTGCGGCAGCAACTTCTGGAGTATCAGTCACTGGCTGGGGTGCTACCAAATCCGCGGTGAGTGCAGGACGTGGTAAATTAGTGGCTGATACACGAAAACCATCCGCATCAGCGATATAATCAACAGTTTGAATTTTGCTATCAGCATCGCGGTAGCTATAGGAACCACGTGTGACGCCATCAGCTGTACGATATTCTTGCTTGCTGGACAATGGTTCGCTGTATCCATAAGAGTACTGACCCAAAGTATCTTGTGTATGATACTGTTGTAATATTGGAGTAACAGCCGAGCTGCTAAATTTACTAAGTATTGTGTGTGGACTATATTGTAGCTCAGGCACAGGATAATAGTAGCCCGTGGAAGCGATAGCCGACGCTAATAAGCCGCTTAAGCAAATGAGGAGCAACATCGTTAAAATGATAACTAAAATGGGCTTTGAATTCAGAAAATATTTTTTTTTATCTGCAGGCGCTGCTAGTGATTTGGACTAGTACTCGCACTAAAGAATTATGTTGTGGCTTAACAATATTGTTCTTCCTTTTATATAAAAACAAAAGTCACATGCAGAATTTGTCGAATTAAATTTTTGGCAATCTTAATTTATCTGTGCACGTTGCAATAATCATAAAATCGGAATCGTCCTCAGGAAGGTCGTCAAGTTTATTTGTCGTACTTTCATATCATTGATGTTTTTCATGTGATCGTATGTTATCTTATCGTATCGTACTGTTCCTTCCTTTTCCATGTCAATGACTATTAGTCGGACAGTCAGCATGCCAACATCAACACATCATTCTGGCCGTTGGATCAGTTCGTATTACAACGTGTTTAACATAAATTTCTTGGATACCGCCGCGATCGCTGTTGCGCAGCACATGGCATTATCTTGCCTGCTTGTCGGATCTCCAGTAAACGGTTTCGCTTCCTTGGCGTAATGTGTAAGAACTCAATTCGTTGCATCTCATTGAGGGCTGTTCCGATGTTGATAATAACTTGAATTATTACGGATTTTATTGACTGCGAACTGGCTGCTTGCATTTTGATAACATTCATAAATTAAGTCGTATTCAATTTGTCGGAATTTAATTTGTATTTAAATTCCGCTAAGGAGGATGTAAAAAATAAATCAAAAAGGGTAATGCAATTGTGTATAGGAAATTTTATATTTCTATTTATAATTGTGTCTCATATTTTTTCAGACCCAACAAGAATCAACTCAACTGGTACATATAAGTCAGGAATCTTTGAACTCTAAACGTTTTTTCCAAAGGTGTTTGACAACTAAATACCCACTCGTCATGTAAAGTTTCAGAAAACATTACGTAACGTTGCAAAATTGTTTCATTTGAAGTGTTGCAAATAAAACGTTACAGAAATCTTTCTGAAATATTTCAATTCTAATGTTTCACCTGCAATCATTCTGAAGTGTTTCTGAAAGGTTTCAGATTCAACGTTTCCTGAACCTTTCAAATCAAGTCTTTCTGGCACATTGTAATCGAAGTCGTTTTGAAGTGCTCCTGAAGGAGGTAATTTTACAAAAGAAACAAACATTTCTTTCAACGAGTCAATGCCCAGCTATGACTTTATGTATATTTATATGTACATATATCTACCTAGATACAATGTTAGCTCATTTAATAATAGTATATTAAAAACAATACATACTAGACAATTTTCCGCTGTACTACTCAAATGCTATTAGCTGCATTATGTAATTTGCACAAGGTAAAATTACCACATAAAAGTTTTACTTTCAACCGAAAGAACGTAATAACCTGCATTTGATAAGAATAAATGCAATTTGCTGTTGTAGATACGAGTAGCATCTACAATCTAGTAGATACACTCGTAACTTGCATTAGTGGTTTTTGCAATATTAGATCACGAGTAAAAAAATTATTATAAAATAGAAGAAAGAAAAAAACAAACTATATTAATGGTTGAAGATTGGTTATTTGATCAGGTTGTAGCTGCTATCAATCACAATGATCATCATTAGATGTAGACCCGTACCGTAGGGGGCCGAGTTGGTGGACTACACCAGGCGTTGCGGTCATAGGAAAGCGTCACTTTTTCGCGTAAATTTTTTAGCTTATCATTTCAAAGCATTGCTCACATAAAGAGACATTAGCGTAGTCAAGGGGGAGGGAAGGGGCAAACGGCAACTGAGGAATAAATAGCGCAAGAATATAAATGATATAAATTTATTTAAGGTCAATTTCCAAGATATAGGCTATTTATAAAATATTGAAATAAATTAGGAAACCATGTATCGATTTTAACATCTTTCTTTGGAAGATAATTCAGTAAGTTATAAAATTGAAGAAAAAAATAAATTGAAATTAATCAGTTAGTTTTTGAGTTAAGCGTCACTTTTTCGCGTAAATTTTTTAGCTTATCATTTCAAAGCATTGCTCACATAAAGAGACATTAGCGTAGTCAAGGGGGAGGGAAGGGGCAAACGGCAACTGAGGAATAAATAGCGCAAGAATATAAATGATATAAATTTATTTAAGGTCAATTTCCAAGATATAGGCTATTTATAAAATATTGAAATAAATTAGGAAACCATGTATCGATTTTAACATCTTTCTTTGGAATATAATTCAGTAAGTTATAAAATTGAAGAAAAAAATAAATTGAAATTAATCAGTTAGTTTTTGAGTTATAGTGAATCTAATGGCGGTACTAATAAAGACATCCATGCTAATATGAAGAAAGCTCAAAGTAATGTCGCTGAGAAGGCTCTGTCGACCTGTGTAATAAATTTCAATTTGCGATGTTTCGGAGATAAAAAATGATATCGATGTAATTCTGGGTGGGTTTTGAAGGGGAAGAGTGGTACTTTCACACACCGCAACAAGTTTTGATTAACAAAATTAATTCTCGGTGTAATATATTCCCGAATATAGCAAATAAACGTATTTCCTCTCGAAAATCTGGCGTGATGGGCAATAATTTTGTTCAGCAAAATTGATCAGGACAACTTCCACTATCAAAATTAAAACGTAGTTACTCTGTTAGAAAAACAATGTCACACTGTGTTATTGTTATTTTTAAATATCTTTAAATAAAGCTTAGATATTGCACAAGTGGACATATACATTTTATATATTTCATAATGTAATGTGCTGAAATGCATGTAGGGTATATTTATTCATGTTATTTGTTTCTGTCTTTTGCTCTCATATTTTATGTGTGATGTCTTTAACTTGATCTTATTAGTTGAAGTATCAAACTTTGATTGCGCTGTGTCGCCATTGCATGAAATTTAATACCCTAAATACGGTCTGGTGGGCATCTGACAAGAAGTCCGAACATTTGATAATAAGTACAAAAGTAAGTAAGTAAAGGGTAAAATAACAAACATTCAAAGCCAGTTTATGAATATTCGAGGTCAGTGATTATTGCACATAATGGCGAGAGATCTAATTGCAGCAGAAACTCATGCAAAAGACTGATTTCAAATATATTATAGATAGTAGGTATTTGGTATAAAAGCACCAACCTAAAGACAATTGAACAACAGTTAATTCTGAAAATCTTTGACAAAAGGTTTCAAAGCTAATTACAAATTCTGATCAATATATAAAAAAACAACGTCAATATGAGGATACTACTTGGCTTGGCTATAATAGTCCTTACCAGTGCTTCTACTTTACATTATAATCCATTAATACTAACAACGACAGCAATAACACAACAACTCAGAGACCAATTGCCAGCCACAAGAGAATATCTTAACCAGGATCATCAAGGATTCTACTCATACGGTTATAGTGGCGATAGCTCAGCAAAGGCAGAATACAAATCCATTGATGGTTCTTCTATTGGTTTCTATTCCTATGTGGATGCTAATGGGAAATTGCAAACAGTAGAATATGTTGCCAATAAACAAGATGGTTTCCAAGCTGCAGCTACAAATTTACCAAAAGCACCCGTCGACAATCGTGTAGGGCCAACACCAGTGAAGGATACACCAGAAGTTGAGGAGGCGAGGAGAGCACATCTTGAAGCCTATCGTAAGGCAGAACTTAGAGCAGCAAATGCGGAAAGGGAAGCTAATCAAGACAATACTGAAGATGATAATGATTGTAGGGAATCCAGCGCGGAAATGAATTCAAATGAAAGTAATACTGCTATAGAAAATGATGATCGTAGAGATGTTACAAGCAAGGAAAGTCAGAAAAATGAAGAAAATAATTTAAGTAAAGAAAATGTACAAGTTCTACAAAATGCACAAGAACAGCAAAACGATCGCAATGAACGTTTAAAAACACTTTCTTTACAAAATGAACTATCTGATGAGAAGCTTTTTAATAATTTAAATATATATACAGATAGTTTGCCACAAAGACGGTTGAGTAATTCATTGGATTTAAGCCTGCTCTATGCAGGTGGTACAGATCTTAGTTATTTGGAACCACAAACCACACAATATGCCACATTGCATCCAACAACCTATGAGACCCTACAATTGCCAACACAGTCTTATTACTCAGTATTAGCACCGAGCACACCACGTGTTCTTAAAACTCTGCCAAGATATAGGGGCGGAATAGCAACAACATATGGAAATAGCTTACCGATTGCTTTAGGTACAACATATTTATCACATGGTACATATGCCAAAAAATGAAAAGTTCTCAGAAATGAAGACCTAACGTTGACGCTCAGAGAAAAGACAATTAATTATAAATAATGTGATACTGAATACAGCTTGCTTCCCGAAACCCTATAATTTTCAACTTGTTCTATTCTGTAATAAAAATGGAATATATTTTTTTTTATTAGCTTAATAAATGCATTGAAAAATTGTTCGAGTTTTTTTCTATATAAAGGTTGTTTACGGTGTAAACTTACGTCCGAAAATGAGTGTCCAGATTTATTGGCGCCTCGCCCTAAGAGGGACCCTACAAAAATGTGTTTTTTAATTATATGTGCTTATCATTAATTTTTTAGGGTAAAGAAAAACTGTTTTTCAAAAAAGAACTATATTTTATTTAAGTGTTTCAAAATGATTGAAAAAAATCGATTTTGGTCAGCATAAAAGGAACAATCAATCGTGGCATGGATTTTAAGAGCAGACTTTTTTGATAACTGAACATCTGGCGGGCATGAAAGAATATTTATCAAGGTTGCTTAAATTAGAGGTATATTTTTGAATTTTAAATAAATGACATAAATTCCATGAAATTTTAATTGAAAATTTGTGTACATTAGTTCCGGTTAGTTATGAAAAAGAATGTCGTTCAAGTGATCTCCTGTGCTAGCTCGGCATGCAGGTAATCTTTTACCAACATTTTGAATGAATTTTTTGCATAACAACAACTTGGTCCTCAATGTGATACTCCGAATTTTATCTCGTGATAAATTGTGACCATAAAGTAACATTGGGACAATGAGTGATGGCTGTAAGAGTTCTTCTCATAATAACTGGCGCTGCAATAGGTTTAAATGGGTTGACAGAGAGTCCCTTGTTCATTTCTCCTTCGAACAATAATTGACAAGTCATCCGCATAACATAGGGTTTCGGGAGCGACACTTAACGATTAAAAGAAATGATAAGCCGCTTGATATATTAACTTCACAGCAATGTTTGCACTACTAGAGAGCTATCGGTTTCTTTTTTTTATAAATTTTTAACAATCTTAAGGAAATATATCACTTTATTTCAGTTTTGTAAGTTATTGAACAAAAAAAAACTTTATTTTGATTTTTCAATACATTTTATTTTATTATTTCGATTTAAACAATTTAGGTACATGAGGCATGATGAAGTATTACTCGTAATTAAATGGTTTTAAAAAAAAAAAATCCAATTTGCATGGGTTGATTTGTTATCGAAAAAATTCACTTTTCTCATAGTGTACATCGAAATCAGTAATAATAGTTGGAAGCTAAGAAACGTGAATTCAACGGATAATTGTAGCTATAGACACTCGGAATCACAGCAGAACGATAGGCTACTGGCAATGTGGTACGATAAACAGCTGCGGGAATAATTTCTTGATCAGCCAAGGCCACATTGCGTCGTTGCTCCTGTTCCAGGCGTCTTAGGTGTTCAACCTTAGCAGCGGCAACCTCAACGGTATCCTGAACGGGGAGAGGCAATTCCACAGTGCGATCGGCTGAGTCCACTGTAATGGAATCGGATTCAGATTTTGCCAAACGCAACCTAGCCTCCTGATGAGCTGCCAAGTGAGCCTCACGGGCCGCTGCAACGTCAGCGGTATCGGCAACGGGAGTTGGCGCCTGTTGCGTACGAAATTCTGGTATTGGTACAGCACGTGGTAAGTTCGTGGCCGCAACACGAAAACCACCAGCATCGGCAGTATAGTCGACGGTCTGTAATTTACCATTAGCATCGCGGTAGCTGTAGGAGCCACGTGTAATGCCGTCCAAAGAACGTACTTCCTGCTTGACGGAGTGTGGTTCACTATAGCCGTAGGCATATTGACCGAACTCGTCTTGTGTGTGATATTGCTGCTGTACGGGTGTAACCAATGAAGAGCTGTGTGCACCATAAACATATGGGTAGGCACGTAATTCGGGTGCAGTATAATATGCAATGCTGCTAGCAGTGGCAACCGCTAACAAGGTCGAAAATGCAATGAATATTTTCATTTTAATGTTGTGTATATATTGATGGAATAGTTGTTGATAATGATGATGTTGATGACTATGCTAATAAAGCGCTATTAGTGATACGTACTAGTACTCGCTCTAAAGAACTCTGATGCTATTGCTCAATGTTCTTGATCCTTTTATACTTGATTCTAGACTGGCAAGGCCAGACCACTAAAAGAGAATACTTAATGCAAAAGCTGGACAGAACATTTGGAATTTGTGCTATAAAAACAACTAAGCGTATGCGGACGAAGATTGATAAAATGAGTACGGGAAAAACAAAAAAAAATGTTGGAATAGCATACGGCCATAAAGACATGGATTGCATGTTTTACACATCGAAATACGAGACAGCAGCACGAATACCAACATGGGTATTGTATACATTACAAGTTACAATTCAATTGTGGCCTACACCAACACCTTTAGGTTAAAACCATGCTAAGACTTGTTTGGAGTTTAAGGCATTTCTTTCTTAAATTACACTATCCCTAAAACTGGAGCAGTTAACCAATGCATACGTGCGCTATGTACGCAGATGTCTGTTTTTATGTGATCTAGTGTTGTACTAAATAAAATGATTGGATCTTGAAAGGCTTATGTTAGCAATTTTGATTTTTAGCAATAATCCGCGCAGAATATGGTTTTTGAATGAAAATTCGATTATAATGTAATCATGTGGACACTGAAGAGATGAAGGAAGGAACATACATTAATTTAACTTTGTTGTCCATTTGACATATTTTAATTTGTTGATAATAATTTTCTTAGATTAGATATCATTCGTAACCATAACCTCAAAATACATAGACGTGTTACTATTGGTTATTTACACTGTGCGAAAAATTTTCCAAGTTTTGACATAATTTATTTATATGTAGTAGCGATGGCAAAACAGTTTCATCCCTTTTTTAACTGCCTGATTTTTATTTTTGTTGGAAAGCTTATGAAGAAGGGCAGTGCCGAATGTATTTTCTAAGTATTAGGTGGTACCACGCCTATAATAGGAAAATGCGTTTCTACGGCTAAGCTGATATAACAATTTTGATAAAATTTGGTAAGGAGATAGATTGAATCCTAAGGAAGGTTATTAAAAACTCTGTGTTCTTTTAGTGTACGTTACATCACCCCTAATGGGAAAAACGCCGTTACTCTTAAGCCACTATACAGATTTTCTATATCAAGATAAAAATAGTTTAACTAAAAGTGGCGGCTTAGGCCAAATTTTACATTGAAATAGGGTCAGTATGGGTTAAAGACAAGAATTTAAAAAAAATCATAAAATTATTTTATTTTTAAGAATTTGATTTGTTTAAGACTAATAATTATTATATTAATAATTGAACAATTTTATATTAAACTTTTTTAGTCATTTTTATTCAACAAACATGACAAAGATAACAAGTGGATCAATTTAACCTGGTAATTGGTGACATATGTTTCGGCTATTACCACGTATATACATATTTATATGCATATACATAGCCTCATCAGACCAGTTTTGGTTAAGTTGTACTGAGATTCGAACACCCGACCGTATGCATTTTTGAATTGCGACGACCGCTCTAACACTTGAGCTATTGGGCATGTGACCTTTGTTGAATAAAAATGACTAAAAAAGTTCAATATAAAATTGTTCAATTATTATTATTTTATTCTATTTCGAACCAATTGAGGGGGCATTGCATTTGATTTTCGCAAAAACTTCAAATTAGAACCACTCTAATACAAACATGTATACAATATAGTTTAATAATATCCTTAAACGTATAAGGGTGACACCTTCTAATTGTCTTTCTCGAATTGAAATTCTTTCAATGCAATTACTTCTGACCGTCACAAGAACACATAGTATGCGGAAATCCCTTTCACTGCAATTGATAAATTGTTGCAGGTCATTTAAGCATGAGCGTTTAACAATCTCTTCATTCTGTATTTTACAATAGCAGTTTGTCTTCTCCTTCGTATTATAACTGCGCATGCGTGCAGTCGTAGTCGTCGCCGTTGTCTTCAGTGAAACCCAAATACGATATCCAAAAATAAAATATTTTAATGAATTAAAGAAGAAAAAGAAATAAATAAATGCAAAATTCAAGGTAAGTGAAGGCCAAGGGCCACATTTACGATGGATCTAAAAAATAACGTTCAAAAAACAAAAAATAAAAAAAGATAAAGGAAAATGTAACCGAACCGAACTGCAACAAATGCGCTGCCAATTGAAAGAAGTAAAACGCTTTGCATTTTTTGTACCACTTAGGTTATTTATTTTTAAGCAACTTGGCTTTACCGTAAATGAAGTTACGATTAGTGGATGGAGATGGAGTTGTACCCTGCTAAATGTGATGTCAAGTACGATCATCGACGGTTATATTGAATATATGTATGCAAAGGACGCAACTGGGCACTGCTGGTTCGTAAGCAAGTCATTTGTGCGCCAAGTACTGTAATGAGTTTTGATCTTGGACTTGCTCTTGATCTCGACTTGCATCTTGAATAGTGGCAAATTTGCTGCTAAACAAAATTAAGCCAAAATAACAACCTTGATGTGGAGTAAAGTTTTCAGTTGGATCGATGATCGTCCGTCCTCTTACAGTTCAGTCCGTCCGATCATCATCATCTGCGTCTGCATCAACGGCATTCAAGTCTAAGTGCATTTGAGTGTTCTGCCTGTGTGTAGCCATATTGCTGATGCTGTGCTGTTGGCTTGTTAAGGCATTAAGGCAGGAATTCTTTAGGTTTATTGATGACTCTTTTTGTTGTTTGTGTATAATTTCGCATTCATTACCAGGTAGCTTACGTGTAAAAGGGCTAGTTAGGTATGTCCCTTAATGATGTACGTGTTTCCTTAGGATGTTTGGTCAATAAATTTTCAGTAGCTTAGATTAAGTGGATTAAATGCAAAACACAGATTTTTTTTTATGCAAATTTTTTATTTTATTTTTGCTAAGTGAATTTATTTTATATTCATTGTTGTTGTAGGTATCTACTTAAAGGTGTGGAAAGAAATGTAACAACACCTTTTCTGAAGTGAAGCTAGATAAAGTTGTCTGGAAGGACTTTTATAGTCCTACGTTAACATTGTTAACTCGATGAAATATATTTGTTTTTAGTGCTTATATGTCAGTAGAAATGATGTGTTGGATGATTTTTAATTTCAGAAGCTCTTAGCTGCCATAAATTAACTTCTTAAGATAATGAAGAAAACAAAAATTACAGTCAATAAATCTGTCAGATTTCAGAATAAGTGAGTAAGTAAGTCATACTCATAGTATATAATCTCGTTATTTCTTTTGATAAATTATGTTTCTATTTATTGAATAATAGATTTTTCCAAACTTGAATTGTAACTTAGGGGACGTCCATAAATTACGTGAGGTGTTTTTTGAAAATTCGGACTCCCCCCTCCCCTTGGAGAGTTCTGGTGGGACCTCTCCCTTCAGTGAGACTTGCCTTATAATTTTTAGATGGAAACTGCTATAATAATGTATACTCTCTACATTAAAAAGTTGACGTGAGATTTTCGTCGACCCCCTCTACCCCTTGGTGAGATTTTGCTGGACCCCATCATCCCTATTTTGACTCACGTAATTTATGGACGGCCCCTTAGTAGTGTTTGCTCTCCGAATAAGTAACGAATATGATTTGCGTACATATTTACAATTTTAGAAGTAATAATACATATCGACATCAAGTAGATCCACCAACATGTTCTCTTAAAGCCTTATGTAATGCTTTAAGGTGTTTTTGTGCTAAAAAAGGTATCGATATTTGTTTATGCTAAAATGGAATATTTTTGCTGTGCGCCCAAATGGTTCGAATTATGCCAAAATGATCTATGGTAAATCATCAACTACCCTAGTAGCAGAAGGGGACGTTATCAAGGCAAAAATCCAGCTTACAAAGCAGTGATGTCTGTAGTGTCGTACTTAAAAAGATACTTTGCCTTTGTAGCGAAATTTTGGTTTCATAATATCTTGCTAGAGCAGCATATACAACCACAATTAAGAGTAACGTGATGAATTTTAAAGATAATATTTGGCTGATCATAATCACTTAAGGTGATATATCTTGTATGTGTCAGTATAAAAACTCTCACGAGACATTCCACATAATGGATTTATAAGTAATTTTTTATTCACAGTATAAAGTCACATACGAGACATGAGGAAAAATGTCTCGTATGTGTCTTTATACTGTACATAATTAAATACTTTATAGAAACATGAGGCAGCATGTCTTTCAAGTTACTTGCAGAAAATTCTAACCTAAGGTTTGGCAAAATGTTGGATACATTAACCAAATTTATTTTCTGAGTGTGCACAAGGTTTTTTTCTGGGTGTATTGAATAGAGCATAAGCCAAATGTGTCCGATAAGCTTATTAGACATATTTTACTTATTCATTTCCTGTCGACATAGAAATGAATAAATCACAAAACAAGGAGAAATTTAACGCATATCTAACCATAGCATTTTTGCATTTTAGTCCAGCTGTGCGTGAGCTCATAGCCTCATTTGTCCATTACTTGTTATGTCCTTTAATATTCAATATACTTATATTTAATTTTTTTTATTAGACACGAATTTTCTTTGCGTGACATAAATAAAATGTTTATTTACTAATGTCCAGGTTGTTTTAATGTGCCGCCGAGATTTTATTTAAACTGTTCGATGTTAGACCAAAAGCGCCTATAGACTTTATTTAGAAAAAGCTGTAAAGATAACAGCTGCCTTCATTCTCTTTTGAAATTTCAGTATAATTTCCGACTTTTTTCAGTTTAAGGACTTTCGCTTGTTAGGGTGATGTCTGCAACTTTTGCTGCAGGCACACCAATTTTGGTTCTCGAATATCGGACATTTGACAGTTAGAGTGACTAATTATTGATGCAAAATATTGTATGTAATTACTTGCTTATAAAATTCTTTGAAAATTTTTGGATCAAAAATTAAATTTTATTTTTTTCTCATTTAATTTTTTAAGAGAAATTTATGTAGTGGCATTGACAGTTTCAAATTATAGTGTATTAAGGTGAATGTAGTGAAAACAGCAAAGGATTTGAGCTATTACACAAGACACACCAAAGCACTACTTGTGCAGAGACCATAGATTTTTTCCTTAAAAAATAGCTGTACAATTTTCTTTCGATACTTCTCTACGTGTATATGAGGAAAATTGGAAAAAATTTAAATAAGTTTGTGGTTTTAAATAGTAGTAGTAGTAGTTTTAAATAAGAAAAAACCTAATTTTCTTACCTTTTTTGCTCAAATCCGAAACATGAAAATTTTGAAGCTCTGGTTGCTACCTTGTAGCCCTTGTTGTTGTTTTTTTTTATGAGGATATATTTGAATATGAATAGGTTTCGAGTGTTCACATACATACATATATATATGATAATAACTTGAAAATGAATCTGCAGTAACCAAAAGGTAAGAAATTTTGCAAAATTTCACCTATTTATGAAGACGCAAAACATGTTAAAAAAAATTCCCAATATGCATTTAAGTTGTAATTTAAAGAAATAACTTTTTATTTTAAATTTAAAAATAAATTATGAAATATATAATAAAATAGATGACAACAGCAAATAGAAATTATAATAGTTTTATTTACGCTCTGACGATAAACAAAAATAAATTTAAGAAACAAAACAAAAAAACTGAAGAAGATTTGCTAAAATCGCGTCACTCTTTTTCGCTCTGTTTAAGAATTTCACTCAAAACATTTCCAAGTGAAATTTGATTTTGCTCAGACTTTTCGCATTATGGGATTTTCTGTGTTTCATAGCCGTGTTTTATCAGTACATATTTTTCTCCAGCTGAATTAGACGAGAGACTCGCTGTATTAAATAAAAAATCTCACAAATTTTTGTTGATAAAACAGTACAATAAAAAATTAAATAATTCAATAATATTTTAAAAAGTGAAGCTTAAAGTAAGTGATGTTTTTTAAAAGTTTTATAATGTGTAGATATTAGGCTCCGAGTTGGCGATAATTTTTTAAGGAAGTCAGAAAAAATAGCCTCAAATTTTAGCGAAATCATAAGAAAATTACCAAAAGTTTTAGTTTAACTTAAAATTTAATATTTTGTGTCAATTTCAATGAGATGCAATTGAATTAAATCTGCTTCCGAATAGAGCATCATTTTCTGTTTTTATTTTTGGCCTGAAAATAGCAACAAAGGAAATCGATTAGTTTTGAATCAAAGCTGTCCATGTTTTCCTAGCAATGTGTTGCTCAAAAATGGTAACATAAAAATAATTGTCCCAGGAATTTCTTAAAAACCCGTTTAATATTAACTTTTTACAAAAAGGATACAAAAAAAGTGGGATTAATTTCCACTTTAACCATTTTTGAGCAACACAAGGAACACATGGAAGACTTTGATTCAAAATCAAGCGATTATGATTTTTTCAGAAATTCTTGGAATTTTAATTTAACGATTTTTGAGAATCACACATTACAGGGAACACATTTGCATAGGTCTCTTTTGTACACATTTTCGGTCCAAAATCTCATTTATCATCAAATTTCGTCACCAGTTTTTAATATGAACATAAAACCTGCGCAATGCATTCTTTTTTGTTCATAAGAGTATGATGCCATCTATTGTATTTTGAACTGACCCCACTTTTTCTGTATTGAATTCCTTAATTTCTTTATGCTGTTTTTATTTTGAAACAAAATGGAAAGTGGTGAAGCTTCTTCACTTCTTTTCTATTTGCTTACGTTTATTTGGGTAGGGGTAGGTTGTGTTTTTGAGTCATCAAAATTATTATCTTTATTTAAAAAGAAAGTGATTTCATAAGAATGCATGGGTACAATGAGTAGCAAATGGCATGGTACAAAGTTTTTCCTCACCTTATGAAAATATTGAGATATTTCGGTTGTCAGCCGCTTAACTTGCTATGAAATCCAAAATAGAAATCACAAGAGCAATCCTGTTATGAGAAAAAAAAAAAAAAAATTTCAGCCGCTTGGAAAATAAACGAGTTCTTAAAATAATTTTTTCAAACTTTTATTTATGCTTATATTATCGACTAAATAGCGTAAAAAGTTTTACATTTCGTAAGTTCGATCCTCTGTTTTTTTTTTATAAAACTTACCTATGGCACCGTATGGAGTATATATCGCTCACTTACTTACGCCATTTCAAGTTTTATTTTGTGTGAAAAAATCAGAAAAGCATCTCATAAACTTGCTTTGTGAGAAGAGTTTCTGTAGACATACTTTTCATCATTTTCATATAAAAGTAAGTTATTGAAAACTTTAAATGCGTTTTTCTCCCACTTTATGTTTTTTGATATAAGTATGCCAGTCTTGAAGTTAGTGAGCGATATGTACAGAGTATTCCTATTCATTACCGTTCCTGAGGGTTTTCAAGGGTTTTTCGAATACGAAAGCTGATGAACTTTTTTTGCAAATACAAATTTTCCACCGCGAAAACTTTCTAGGCAGGGGGCGATAAATTGCAACTTCGTCCCGGACGCCGCGTTGTCACGATATGCCACTGCTCTTATTGGAGCAATAAAAGGTATATAACACTTTTTATTCGACTCAAACAAAAAATCAACTTTTACTCAAATTTCTCTCAAAAAACATTTTTTCTTAAAAGTGCTCTTGATCTTTCCTTTTATATTATCTTTTTATTATATAAATGAAATTATAGGTCAATAATGAGCTAAGCCCCGGTAGGGGCTTAAATGAGAGCGCTACGGCGAGCTAAAATTATTTTTTCTTATTATGTAGTCAACTGCTTAAAATTTAAAAATTTTTTTTTTTAAATTGGAGACATTGCTCCTTCAGTAGACGTACTAAAAAAATAAAATTGAACTGATTCTTATCGAAATATAGATAAGTTAATATTTTGACATACAGCAACAAAGAATATGATATCTACAATATGTCAATATTAATATACATATTTATGCATATATTTTGATAATGGAAAGTCCGATCTAAATTACCTTTTTATTTTGTGTTGAGTAAATTTACTTAAACAACATATATCTGTAATCTAAAAAATTTTAAAAATTGTGAACAGATGGCGTTCATAGTAAAAACTTATGAAGGTGTAACCTTTGGCCTATCGAAAAATGGAACACTTTTTTCTACATTAACAATAAAAGTGCGCGTAAGAGTCTTAAATTTTTATTAATGTATTTTTATGCGAACTTGTTGGAGGGGAACAGTAGATTTACTCTGCTGTGCTATATGTAAAAATATGTTTTTTACTAAGCGACAAGCCCTCTTGATCCAGGTACATTATTTTAAAAACCTATCTCAAAATAGTTTCCTAAAACTTTTGCCTATATTGGAGGTGCCACGTCCTCTGTCTAATCTAGTCCAATTTTTGTCCAAAACTTGTAAAATTTGGTTGTATTACCTTAAATATCTCTCTCAACATACCACTATTAAGATTTTGCTTTTATTGTATTGTAAACTAATTTTGTCTGGCGTTCGTCCACATCATTTTTGGTATATGTTTTAAGTTTGATTGTATTTCTTCAAATAACTATCAGTATACAGTAGCATACCTAGAGGGTACCGAGGGGTGGCTTCCCCGGGCGCAACCACTTGGGGGGAGGAAAAATGGTCCTCGTTATATGAAATTAAAAAAAAACATCAACGCTTTGTATACCCTAATTATGGCTACTGTGATTACCTTTAATATGAAGTCATCATTTTTGAAATCGACACATCCGTTTAAAAAAGTTCAAGTGATGGAACAGGGACGCAAAATGAAATCGGATTGAGTATTCTTGAACAAAATTAATTTCCCAGCGCAAAGTGAATATAAAACTGAAACTAAAACTATAAAAATGAATGTTAGCGACCTCTGAAATCCATAATCATCGACCGACATAGCTTTTGATAGCTTTTCGGAATTTGGGACTACTGTGAGCCGGGCGCAAGATTAATTCTTAACATTTATTTTTTAATGGAAAAACTAAAAAACATTACTAAAGGCTTTATCGTAAAAATTTAACTAATGTAATAAATTTTAATGATTTGTTATGTGTGTCATTTTGTCTGAATTTTTCACTTGGTCAGTCTGCAATTAGTATATATGCGTACTGATTAATGATGAATGAATATTTTGGGGGAGCCACCTCGAAAATTAGGGCATACGCGCAAATGTAAATAAACATTTGGAACGGGAGTGCATCAGTTTGTACAGCATTTGATTTGAGTATATGAACTCGTGAGCGCTAAAGCTCTTGAAAATAGCTTTTTCTTTAAAAAGCTTTCGTTTTCTCAAACACTCACCACTCATAACGAGTTATTTTCGTAGACTGATAACGCATTTTTTGAAGAAAGAGAACACAGTAATTAACGCTCACAGTTTCTTGGTCAAATTTATTCATAGTTCTGGCTCTAACAGCGGTTTTGCTGATTATTTGGTTACCAACTTGTTTTGATGTAGCTTTTTTCTATTGCGTTTGCTTGAAATTAATATGGGGATTCCGCGGCAGCTGATGTCATCACTCAAGAAACAGATAAAGGTTTAGAGGTACATGCTTATGAAATTAACAAAATATTATTTTTTTTTGTTAACAAGTAAAAACAATTAAAAGTGTGCTTACTTCTTGAATATGATGAAATTCTTATCATTAAATCGAACATATTTTATTTAGCTCTTGAAAGTTCTGATTCCGTTTCGGATTTGCTACGGCAACGGAACTAAAATTCCAAGTTTTTTTTCAGGATCATACAAAAATTGGAAAACCCGTCAAATTGTCGGAACTGTAAAAGCTCAAGTTTGAAGTTCATCATCAGATTTACCGATACCATAACTCAAAAGATATGCTTATTTTCTTTGAAGAAAATTTTATTATTTTAAAGCAGGGTTGCCAAGTATATGCTGTCCACAAACAGGGAGACGCGGCGTATTGGATCCTTTGTTACTGCGAACAACTATACTTTCGAAGTTGTCAAGGAATTCACCTATCTTGGCACCGCCGTGAACACTCAAAACTATGTCAGCCTGGAGATAAAGCGAAGACTAACTCTTGCTAATAGGTGTTACTATGGTCTCAGTAAGCAATTGAGTAGTAGAGACCTCTCTCGCCCGACAAAACTGACACTCTACAAGACGCTCATCTTACCCGTGCTACTTTACGGCGCAGAAGCATGGGTTGTGTCGCAGACTGATGCAGCCACGCTTGGGGTGTTTGAGAGAAAAATTCTTCGCAAAATCTTCGGTCCTGTTCACGTCGGCGACGACTACCGTATTCGAATGAACCACGAACTGTACGAGCTCTACGCTGACATTGACATAGTCAAGCGCATCACTATTCAACGTCTGCGCTGGCTGGGACATGTTGTGCGTATGGACGAAGAAGCTCCGGCGAAAAAGGTGTTTGATGCGGAAGCCGCTGGGCGACGACGAAGAGGAAGACCATGCCTCCGATGGAAAGACCAAGCCGAGGAAACCCTATCCACGCTTGGTGTGAATGATTGGAGAAGGCGTGCGCAAAGCAGAGGCGCCTGGAGAGAGCTTTTGAGGTCGGCCGTAACCCGGTAACGGGTTGTTATGGCCACCCAAGTAAGTAAGTAAGTTGCCAAGTTAAAAAGAATAAATTCCCGGCATTCACACAATAAAATAATTTTTCCTTAAAATTTTTCTAAAAAAAATTTGTCAACAATTTTAAAAATAACTAATATAAGTAATTGTCCACATTTAGTCGCCAATATTAAAATATTAAATATTTTTTTGTGTGGGAAAATTGTGATGACCATTTTTCGAAATCAAAAATCATACAATAATTTTCAATTCTACAGAGCCCTCGGCTTCAAACTGCAATTCCGGGCTTAGGCGGGTCATAACCCGAAAAGCAATTTCTTTTCTTCTTCGTTTTTGTATCATATGTAGTCTTGAGGCAGTATAATTTTGAAAGAGAACGTTACTGAATAGGAATATATTCCAACACGTCCTTGTTTTTCTCTATCTGCATTTGACAATTATAGAAGAATTTGCACCGCACTTACATACCCTTACATACATATATAAATTGTAAGAGCTACAGGAGACGATGAAATTAATCCTTATAAAATGAGTTTTTTGTTTTAACTTTAAGTCCCACCCTTTTTCTAATTTTTGGGGACTCTCAAAGTATTCTTGGATTTTTTCCCAGAAAAGTATAATAATATTTTACCTTTTAACTTTGTGACCAAAACAATCCTTATTTTTAATGAAAATACTACTTTTCATAGAATATCGGTTAATTGTATACCTCATTAGGGTGATTCAAATTTTTTTTTGTTTAAAATAGGTATAATATAGTAGTATCAGGTACACGAAAGACAAATTCTGTACAAGAAAAGCTCATAATATTAATATTTACTGGTGGCTCATCGAGATTTTTAATTGTCCATACGATTTATAAGGGAAAAAATGTTTTATTAGGCAGCTTAATTTATATCTCGTGAAAAACGTGATTTTTAGAAAGAAATAGATCAGAATGTTACAAAAAAAAATCTATAGATAAAATGATAATGTTGGATAATTATTTAAAATATAAAAATTTCGATAAGCATTGCTTATCAACAAATTCGGACGAGCAGGGTGAAAAGTTTCAACAAGTGTCTTTGCCATCTAAAATAAGGAAATAAGATCTGTCCTCATATTATAGAATTTGTATAATAAAGTACATGTTTATCTCCAGGTATAGGAGACGTATGCTATGATGACAAAAATTTTTTCACTTAAAATGAACAAATTAAATTAAAATAATATGTAAAGTATTTCTACCGACACTATGTTAAAAATAAATAATGTAATTGGAAATAGAATATTTACCCAATATTTCAGCCCCCTCCTCCTCCATAGTCTGAATCCTAGACCAGCGGCTACTAGTGGGTATGAACAAAATGTGACGTGTCACGCACATGTTAACATTTGCAGCAAGTTTTGAATTTTTAAACATTTTTTGAATACTTAAACATTTTTGAACTCTCCAAAATTTCTCGACTTCTTCAACAACTCTCGATTCTTTCAACATTTTTCAGATTTTTCAATGTCATGAGCATTTCAAGACTTTTTGAATGTCTTTCAATTTTTCCAACATATTTCGACATATTCGATATTTTTCGTTGCCTTAAACTATTTTTGGCTTTATTTCGTCGTTTTCAACATTTATCGACTTTTTCAACATTGTTCAAATTTTGCATTATTTTGGATTTTTGCACCTTTTTTTTTTTGATTTTCAACTTTTTTGACTTCTTCAACATTTTTCGAGTTTTTCAACATTTTTCGGATTTTTCGACGATTTGAACATTTTTTTTTTTGACTTCTTCAATACATTTTGCCATTTTTAACACTTATCGACTTTTGCAACATTTTTCGATAGTATTTTAATTTATTCAAAAGTTTTTTCTATTTATTCAGTCTTATTCAAAGTTTTTCGACTTGACCAACGATGTTCGTTATTTCAATATTTCGTTTTTTCGACATTTTTCAATATTTTCCGACTTATTCTAAATTTTTTTGTGCTTTTAACTTTTTTTTTTACACATTGTAGTTTTCAACATTTATCGACATTTTTTTCAATTTTTTTAAAAAAATTATTCCGATCTATTCAGCATTTTACTTTCAAAAATACGTTTGGCATATATTACATTTTGAAATACTTAAAGCCAAAAGGGATTCAACTGCTGCTAATAAAATTTTTACCTTAGCTAATGACCCTACAGTTTCATGCATGCTCCGACAAAAAATAAAAAATATATTTAAGTCAAATAAATAAAATAACCATAGAGATTGTACTTAATGGCGTCACTATTTTTTCGCTCTGTTTAAGAATTTCACTCAAAACATTTCCGAGTGGAATTTTTGATTTCGCTCAGTTTTTTCGTGTTTTGTCATTTTTTTTGTGTTTCATAGCCGCGTTTTGTCAGTACATATTTTTCTCCAATAGAATTAGACGAGACTCTCGCTGTATTAAAAACAAAATTCACAAATTATTGTTAATAAAACAGTATAATAAAAAAATTAAATAAATAAATAATATTCTAAAAAGTGAAGCTTAAAGTAAGTGATGTTCTTCAAAGATTTTATATACACATAGATATTGCAAAATATATGACACTATATTTTTTAAAGAAGTCAGAAAAAAGAAGCCTTAAAAGCCATAATTTTAGGCAAATCATAAACAAAATTTTAAAAATTGAAGTTTAACATAAAATTTATTATTTAGTGTCAATTTCAATAAGATGCAATTGAATTTTCTTTTCCTTCGAATGCAGCATCCTATTTTCGTTCTCTATGATTTTTTTGGGTGGAAAAGCAACACATTTATCATCAAACTTCATCATCAGTCTCTGATATGAACATTAAACATGCGCAATGCAATTGTGTTTTGTTAAGGGTATGATGTCATCTACCTGACCCCTCTTTTTCTGTATTGAATTCCTTGATTACTTTTTGGTGTTTTTTTTTTTTTGTTTTCAAACAAAATAGAAAGTGGAAAGTGGCCTCTTAACTTCCCTTCTACTTATTTATGTTTACTTGGGTAGGGGGGTGGGTTGTGTATTTGAGTCATCAACATTTTTGTTATCTTAACGTGCCTTTAAAAGGATGCATTTAAGGATTTAATGAACTTTAAATATTTTATTATTTTCTACTAAATTTTTGCAAGAAATTTTAAATTATATTTCCAAATTAGCGTTGGATGAACTGTGTTGGCAATAGCCGCGATAAGATTTTTTGAAATTTTTTCAATACTATCAGACAAGAATTTCTAGGTTTTTAGTGTAGACTTTGTACACCAAAAATGTTCTAAGAAACTTTTTATGTAAGCAACTGTTATATAGAGCGTTCTAGTTAACTTGTTTGAAACAAAATGCAATAGTGTAGCATATTGGCGGAAAATACATTGTTTCCACTTTATAAAAATCAATTAATTTTTTTACTATCGTTTTTCTATGAATTGAACGAAATTTTCAAAAATTAGAATGAAAAATACGCAAACTTTGACAGAAAAATAATATACATACATATATTCCCGGATTAAGAAAATATTTTTATATAATAGGTTTGTTCGAAGCAGATTTTGTGGTAAAAATTGAAAAGTGTCAAATCGCGATTTTTGAGAGAGTAAAAGCTAAAATTTCTCTGACTACTCGAATCACCACAATTCTGTCTCGAACGGAAAAATTGGTAAAAATTGAAGACTGTCAAAAAGTTGCGCGTATTTTAGTAAACAAACAATGGCAGAGTTTAGGAGCTAAAACCAGCACCTTAGTTGCGTAACCGTTTGGTTAAGACATTCTGAATGCAAGGCGTGTGAAGCATTTTCGAGAATATTATTGAAATAACTTAAAAAGTAAATGTTCGATTTTAAAGTTTTCTGCCTGATTTTTATAGCTTCATAAATTATCTTGAACTTTGATTTATTTTAAATGCATAAAATGCATTTTAAAACAATGCTTAGGATAAAAATAAGAAGTTTGACGTTAAGTAAATTTTAACCAAAATTGTTTTACATTTTGAGTTAAACAGTTTTGATGCATGTTATGCTAGGCAAAAATTTTAAATTTCGCATACGCTGTTACGGAATTCACGTTTTTTAACAGCTAGTTAGTCCAGAAAAGTTGTGCACTAAATTTTTTTTGTTCAAACAAAGAGTTATGTTCGATGGAATTGTAAAAACAAAAAAAAAATGGAGCAACTTTCATTTAGCAACACTTCCAATTCCTTATGTTAAAACTGCGCACTTCGAAAAACAGTATCTTAAAAATAATTATCTGGTTGACTACCGTACAACCATTCAGGTAACATTCAACTTTACGATTCCTTTTCAATAAAAAATCGCTCAGCTATTTAATTAAATAAATGAGCATTCACCAAAAATGTTTTGATTTCAAGCTTTTTGTTATGTTGCTTCTTCTTAACACAACCTTAAAAGAAGTGAAAAAAAATCAACGCTGAAAATTATTTTATATGGAAAGTATTTGACAGGTATAATTCAGACAGGAAATTTCATTTCCCTCGCATGCAAAAAGTGAGTCGCCAGTCTCGTTCCCTACGATTTTGACAGTCTTCAATTTTTAGCCACAAGAAATTTATCTTGGTAAAAATTGAACTTATTTTTGGGAGGGGAATTGATCAGCTGTTTCTTACTCTCATTTTTTCTCTCTCAAACACCACATTTTTTCTGTCTCGAACACTTTTTGTGGTAAAACTTTATAAATATTTATAAATATTTACCTATTTTTTCAGTCTCGAACAGACCTAATATGTGAGAAATTATGGTTAACCAAAATAAAAATTTCCAGCTGCAGTTTTTATGTATTTTTCTTATGAATTTTTTACTATTGCAATATTTGAAGGAAAAAATATTTTTATTTCTTCACATTTTGCAATCCTTTGCAATAATTGTATCAGTTATAAAAGCTTACAGTGTGAGGGGAGGTGCACAAATTCAGAATGGAGTTCTTTCCAGGGAAGGGAAAGCGTCTTTTCAACCCCCCTTGCGATAAAAGATATAATTTCGAATGTTTTTCAATAACAGAAGAGATAAGCTTTCGAAGCTGTTTTTCTCCAATAACTTGTAAACTATTAAAGATATTGCAAAATTTGTAAAATTTTTGAAATCACTGATAACCATTTTGAAGAAAATGTATCAATCACATCCCATCTTTGTATGGTAGGTAGGCATGTCCGATTTTTTTTCATATTCACACCTTTTTGTTTTCACCTTTTAAACATTTGTACTAAATTCAAGAGTCTAACGCAATTATTACTATTTATGACCACCGTTCCATACAAACCCATCCAAATTTGCTTACAGTCAAAAAATAACTTCAAGTAACCAAAACATGCATGTAAACCAGCGGTGGGCACAAAAATATAACAAAAGAGGAAAACAACAACATCAAGCAACAACAAACGAAATTTTAAAGTTTTTTTTACTTTCATTTCCAAAATTGCCATTAGCACAAAAAAAAACAAATTACACTACAAACAAAAACAATTGCTACATTCGTCAAGACACAATGCGGCGCCGTCATTTATGCCTTTGTGTTTTGTTTTTGTTTTCATTTGAATTCAAGTCTGTGCCTCGATAGCGTTGAAATTCTGCGAACTTTGTGCCTCGATAGCGTTGAAACTCTGCGAATTTTGTGCCTCGATAGCGTTGAAATTCTGGGAATTTTTTTTCGCTTGGTTGTGCTTCGAATAACGGTTAGAGCAATGTGAGGAAATTGAGGCACTAAGTGCCCTTCACTGATGTAAGCTATCGTCATAACAATGGGAATTCATCATTATTTTTTTTACGAAAAAGAACTTAAAAAAATGCCATGAACTTTAATTTAATTTTATTCAGACGAGATTCAAGGCCAATATGACCTTGCAGATGAGATCAATTTCCGTACAAGTACCGCCCAAGAAGAGAAACAAAAGAAAATACCTCATTTACTATTTACCATTCTGAACGACTTCAACGACTGACATCAGCCAACAATGACAAATAGCGTTTTGCTGTTATAAACTACACATAATACGAGCATTAACTACAGTGCACTTTGGGGCAGATAATGACTATAGCTGGCCAAAATTCGAAAAATCTACATTAGAATCAAACATTGAAGTTGTAAGAAGCTTTCCAGTATTCTTAAGCCACTAATTGTTGTATGCTCATACTAAAATTTAAAAAGGTACAAAATTTCATAATTAAATGAAACTGTCACTTATAATTTTTTTTTAAAATTAATTTCTTTCAAAGCATTTAGTAATACAGTTATCATGGTGGTTAAGCGAGACTATAGATCTGTTTGTTTTAATATTTGACATGATGATTGCTACTTCCCAATATAAACGCGAAAGTATTCCTTTCGTCGAAATTGTCTTCGTAATCAAAAAAGAAATAGAAATGCTACAAAATTTGTTGTACTAGAAATTCTATTTTGTTCTATTGGTTCTCAGAAATATTTTTATATTTAATTTGTTCCCCCTTTTTTCGCCACTCAGCTTTTTTTCTTTGTAGGGGTTAAAGTTAAACGGTGAAAATAGTTAAAGTACATAACAATCTTTAAAAAATAATATTGAACTTTTTTTGAGAAACTCTGTTTTTTTATCAATCAAAACGTCATGGAGAAAACATCATTTACAAAGAGAAAGAATGTGTATAAACGTGGAAAACGCATGGAAAGCGCAAAAAGTGAAAAAAAAAATAGAACTTTTCAAACAAAAATGTCCGTGTGTAAAAATATATATCATGTATCACAATGGATCAACATTTTGTCTAAATGAGTCAGTTCGTTACTGACTGCCACTCCTTCATAAACATGCATATGTACAAAAACAATTATTCTCTTTGACCAACTCAACATAGACTTGTCCCCATAGTGCGGCGCAAAGTAGTTTGCATTTTTTGCTGTTGTTAATTTAATTTATTTTTTTTTTCTTCTACTATGAGTATAAAAAGAACTATGTGTTTTTTTATGATGTCGTAATTTTTTTGATGATGACTTTTCATTGATATGATGTACTACAGATGGGTGTGCGTTGTTTACTGGAACAACTGTATGGGGCTGAAAAATACAATTAACCCATATTTTACAATTTTAAATTTAAATGTAGTTACGGCTCATAGCGTTTGCCTCTTTATTTGATATAATAAGTTGAATTTAATTTACGAACAGACTCATACATGTGATATGCATTAAAAATTTAATTTTTTGATTTAAATTTGATAGCCTTATACAGCGCCAAGCACTCGTATGCATCAGTCCTTGACTTATGTTTTTATCTTAAAGGCAACACCCGCTGGCATAGTTCTTTACGAATAAAGTATTTAATAACCGCTTAAGTATTGCCCGTAAATAATCGTCTTACAAAACAAACAGGTTTTAACTTCAATTTATGACTGATTTATCAATTTTGACAATCAGTTGTCTAAAAAGTGTGGCTCATGCTTTAAATGGATTATTATTGAGCCTTAAAAGGGAGCACAACTTAATTATTTGTTACCAAATATTGCATATATAGCTTGTATGTTATATAAATATATTCTAAGTCATTTTACTTCCTGATGTGATTTTAAAGTGTAAAAATGAAAATCGATTTCATATGTAGAATGGTTCTCTTTAATGAGCAAATAAATTACAATATGTGCCTAGAAAATTAGTTTTTACGCACTTCAAAGTCATGCGTTTGGTGTATTAGAAAACTTGTTTTAGTCACGCAATATTTTTGGTAGCTGCATATATACTATGTATGTATAACTAGTACATATATAGCTGGTCATTTTAAATTTATATTTGCTTTGAAATGTTTGGTGAAATACGTACATATAATAAGGGGTAGGCATAAGAGTTGCGTCATTTTTTTCTATTTTTTCTATTATTGTGAAGTACTGAAAATGATAAGGGATGAACCTTGACATAATCATATCCAATAGTTAATGCTCCCATGAGCTCAAATGTCTCTAAGTGTATGATATAACCAAAAATGTCACCAAAATGCCAAGTCCCTAACGCAATTCTAACTTTTACCTCAAGGCCTTCGAGTTTTCAATTTTGTTTTTAATATAAAAAAGTATAAGAATACATGCTGTTTGTTTCAGTAAATTCTGTAAATGCCATTCCGGTTTCGGTGGTATTTTAATGGTTATATTATAATTTGGTTTTATACCAACAAATGTTTCCATACCAAGTTTGGTGACTTTTTTTTTGGAAAGATTTCTGTTCATAGCCTTACAAAGTTTATCTATGTATGGGTAGTTCCACTTTTCTAACAACGCCTACTTTTTGTGCTATCTTGCGGCACAAAACGTTCCCGCACCCTGTCCGGTAAAAATTGCGCACAGCGTACTAAAGTTTTTACTTGTATGGGAGGTAATTACCCCATTTTCTGTACAGTGCTTGTTTGTGTCACAAAATGTTTCTAAATAAAGTTAATATGATGTTTCAAAGTTTTTATTTGTATAAGAGGTGCCACGCTCACTTCTCTCAACCCAACCACGTTTTTTCTTACGACTGCTTGTGTTGCCTGGCGTTTTCGTACCAAGTCTGGTGTAATTTGCTTGAATAGTTTTTGTAGTATTGACTTTCCAAGTATTTGCTTGTAGTGAAGATGCATCGTCCACTTGCCGAACCCTGTCCATTTTGTATGTAAGGCTTGTATATACCATTCCTAATATAGAAATGGGAAATGAGAAATTGGGTCTAGTGCTTTATCGTATTTGCTGGTGCCACGCCCTATTATCCTAATACACCCACTGATTTGTCGGTTTAATTTAGGTTGAATGGACCAAGTAAAAATTAATTAATTTGTTAAACATTTAAAGTTAAGCGGCCCAAATTTTATTTTTAACTTAAAAGCATGAAAACCTTTGAAACACATAACCTAGATAAGTTTTAACAATGTATATATAAGGTTTATTTTAAAGTGAAAGAACCTAAAACTTAAATTAAATCTGAACAAAAACATTCTGCTATGCAGATATTATTTTATGATAGCTATTGCTTAAAAATAATTTTGTTATATTCGATTAGCCTATCAGCATAATTAAATAGTTTAAAAAAAAGTTTAATCACTCTTAAAGGAATCACCCATTATATCTACAAAAGTCTACAGTTCTTCCTATAATAAATCAAACCTAAAATTAAATTAGAATTATTCTAGCAAGTTTTTTTTTGTTTTTATGCCGGACAATCAGTTCTGACATCATGCTCCAACAAAATTTATGCCTAAGCACAAAAAAACAACGATTATGATAAATTATTACAAGCGCTTGTTTTGTTGAGAAAATATTTTATTTTTAGCCAAATGCTATGAATATTGACTTACGCACCGAACGAGTAAATATTTTAATGCCGAAGTTAACATTTCAAAGCACAAATGGAATGAAAAGCTTCTAAGCGATTAACAATATGTCTTAATTTACAATCATTTGTCAAATTTTCTTAATTTTATTTACTTTTTTATATTTACTATACACATATGCCTGTATAAAGGCATTGTGAAAAAGTATTTTTTTTTTTGTATACAAATGTTATCATGGTTTGTTTTCTTATCGCAATCATACTTGCTATATCTAATAAAATACACAACAACACAAACGGTAATCATCCCCGCTAGGTATGTCAAAGGTTTGACACCTCTTCATAAAACTAGTATATGTACATATGTATATATAAGTGCAAACGATAAACAGAAAAAAGGCAAGCTACTTTCTTCAGATTGGATCTGAAAAGCTACAGAATGACATAGAGATAGTACCTAAGTAAGAACCATTTATTAATCTAGCTAAAACCATCTTCATACCGTATATCATGAAAAGAGTGCTTACCGTACTAAATGGTAAAATACTTGAGTTTTCGAACAAAGTGAATCTAGTGGTTACTCTTGACAAAGCGCTGAATTACAACTTACATACTGTAACCATAATGACATTTTTTGTCTGCTTAGGTTATATGGTTAAGTCTATTGTCTATAAGCAGAGTACGCGCGCGGTACGTTTTGCCCAGCCACGTCTATAAGCAATGGTGGGCCCAACATGCACGCAAAACTTCGTTTTCATGTAGTGGTACAGCAACCATATGGATTTCTACTTCTGCTGAAGTAGAACTGAATCGTGCGCTCACATTTGTATACGTATACACAAATGTTCTCTCGTTATTCTCAAATGCGATCTCGTTAGAACTTGCAGAAGAACTTGTGCCCATCTAGGTATATAAAGGCTGGTTGAAATACAACTTTCTTATCGGAGCTTATTCTAATGGTGTAAAATTATTAGATATCCATACCATTAATTCAGATGTACAGTTTATTTCGAGTTGATAACATCTTTCGCTTATACTTTTAATTTAAAGTTTTCATAATTTGATTCAAAACATTTCTTTATTTCGAACAAAGCCAATCTATTCCAATAGATTTTTGGTCGCTTACTCTGAATCCGAAGTCGAGTTTACCTATCAGGTTACATTTTTTTTAATTCAAGAAAATACTGAATTTTTATATTTAATATGAATTAAAAAAAACCCCCGACTCTGCATTTGGTAAAACTTTTTTCAGTCCACTTTGTCCAATTATTCAATCGCAGAAAGTATTTATTTCGCTTCCTTTCGCGATTTTATATAATTTCGAGATCATAAAAATTGGCGTATTGAGAGAAAACCATTTTTGATTGATTGATTCATTATTCAGAGAAATATCTCATATTAATTTTAATCGTCGATTAGCACGTTAATAGGCGATTACACGACACAAGTTATCGATGTTTGTGACTAATCGGCGATTAAGACCAAATCGTAGTTTAATCTACGATTTGATTGAGATAAGTTAACAGGCATAAGAAACATATTCTACATAATACATTTTTCATGAAATCGATCTTGTTCTTTTAATTTCTCAGTTATATATGTAGTTTCATATCAGATACAATTCACTATTTTCCCTGAATAGCTTTCACATCAAAGCATCAAAGTCATGTCATCCTAATTACAATTGACATCGTCAATTACTCCGCGTTAAGGCAAAAGATTTAAAAACCGGTTTTGATGCAATGCAGCATATTTCAATACCCTTCACTTAAAATGCGGTTCTTAACAATCTCAAAATTAATGAGTTTTCACGTTTGTGTTTATGTTGATTAGCACTGTTTACATGGCGGAAACTTAAAGAAATCATCAGTCACGTCCACTGACCACATGCATGTCGTTGTCACTACAAGGAGTTCGAGCTTACAAGACATGTTTTCGTCTTGTTTTTTTTTTTAAGGACAATCCTACAAAAATATTCTCACATATCAAGATTAAGTATTTACTGTGAAGTAAGAACTTAACTCATGCCGCAACATAATTAAATTGTAGCTTTAAGTTAATGACAATCATCTGTCTTGAGGTAAAAATAAACCAGATGGGAATATCCATCTGCTTAATGTAGTAGTGCTATAAAAGGATCCTAAAACTAGTTCTTGCCATCATGAGCTCAAATGTCTACAATAATCAAGTTTGACAGTGTTTTATGTCCAAGTGTGAATTTTGTTAATTGCGGTTTATTATCGTGCGTATAAACTTATGAGTTCAGATAGCAGATACATCTGTCAGTTTTAAATAAGAAAATAGTTCATTACTTCCCAAAAACAAGAGGAAAAACATTAGTTTACTACTGATATTCACATTAAAAACAGTAATGTGTGATTCGAGTGTAAGTCTTGAGAATAATCCAAATACTCTTTACAAGCACTGTGCTTTGCTCAGCAACAATGTTGACAAAATCGGGTATCAATTTATAATATTCAATAAACAATCAAGCATTGTAGACTTCCGTTTTTGTTGACATATTTGATTTGAGCTCGTTGTGATTATATGTAGATCACAAAGTTCACTTAAAAAAAAAAAACCACCCTTTTTATTAACTGGCGTGTATTAAACTTTTTTCCTGGTAGTACTTTACACCCGTCTGCTTACTGAGGGTTAAACATCTTTCATATCAGAATTTGAACTCGTGACTTTTTTCAAAATTCCGACGGTAATATTCGTTATGAAATTAAATTGCCTTACTTCCTTGGATTTTGGTAAAATGGTTACTTGTTGTCTATTAACACTAACATGTGAAAAAGCATAGAAGCCATCAGCTGATTATACAAACAGATGTAGCGGAGTATCCAATGCATTGAGCTGAAACGTAAAAAGTATTGTTTTGTTAGCCTTTGATATTTTAGTTTGAATATTACTCTCAGATATTTTATAGACTTTATAAGCGTAGTGCGGTGTATGAGCTCATTCGTTTGTTTTGTTGCTATTAAATTTCGGTTTTAAAGTTACTGAATAAAAAATTAACGGGTTCTTTTATATTCAATAGATACGAGTATCTTATGACATTTTTTTCATTAAGTTTTTGGTTAATTGTGTTTTCATAGTGCTTTGTTGATATTTACTTAAACATTTTATTTAATATTGTGTGTAAGATACTACGCATAATCAAATTTAAATTTCTAGTGGTACATTAAAAAGAAAACATAGCATCGTGGAAAATTTGCAGACAGAGTTAAAATTTAAATATCAACCTAAAAGCTAAATAAACATATATCTGCAATTTTCCATATGTATACTTTTCAATTTTTTGTATAAGTCCTTAAACTTAAGCTTAATATTTGATGTTTAATTATACTCGTCACCGTTGTTTCGCAAATTAGTTTTAGACTCAAAGTCTAAAGTTAACCACAGCTTCACTTCGCTTACATGTGATTGATAGAGTAATCGACAAAATTTGTTTTCAGCGATTACTTTCTAAGTTATATATCGCATTGTTTATACTTAGTACTGATCATTAGATCTTACTTTGAGAAATGTGTTTTTTTAAAAAAAAAAAATCCAAAAAAGTTCTGATGATTGGATTTTCATTTTACAGTTCCTCGATCTGGAGGCTGTACCTAACAGTTTTCAAAACAAAAAGTGTTCCTGTTTTTACAGGTTCTTCATTTGAATACCTTGATGAAACAGATGAAACAATCATCTAGTGTTTCTATTGCTTCTTGTTGCAACCCTAATGATATAATTTGTTTTTTTATTCTTTTATTATTATCATTTTATGATGTCATATGCAACAGGTGACGAATTCGTAAATAAACTCATTTGAAGTGAAATTATTAATAAAAAACATTTTGTGATAGTAATTGGATAGACAGTTTTTGTAAGATATGATTCCCAGCGTTGTTGCACATAGGTAAGATGCAAAAATATATACATACATATATTTATACCAACATATATACGTACATAAGTAGATTTTTCAAATGATTTTCTTACACCTTTAAGGATTACACTAGCCGACTTTTTTGACATTTTTTTTTTGTTCCATGAACTTTCTTAATTTTTTATGATGTAGTTAGGTCCCCTAAGTTCAAAAAAAAATGTTGATCAATTTTTCTCACTGTTAGTTTTTTTTCAATTCTTTTTCAGTGTATTTTTATTTTTTAGGCCATATCTCATGCAAATATAAACCGAATAAATTTCGAAAAAAAGGTAATAAGATTTTCCACAACTCTTGTAAAGACAGGTTTTGGTTTAAATATAGAGGTTATGAGATAAAAGCTGACACATTTGAAAAAATTGATTTTTTTAAAATTTGTATCCAATTAAAAATAGCTTTAAAAATATAAATATTTAAAAATACATCAAAATAGCTCTTTAATTACAAAGAAGAAGAACTCTTAAAAAGAAAATAATGACAAGTTTTTGAAAATCTGTGCATAAATGCAAAAGTTATAGCCAATTTAGTATATATTGTCATAATTTCATTTTACCAATTTTCAGTTTTTTCTTATCTATAGGCTATTAGTCCAGTAGAATTAGTCGTGAAAATAAGAAAATAAAATACTTCGTTGCAGCACTCTGACAGCGGAATATTGTTGAACAAGCTCTTGTAAAAGAAGACAAAATAAATCGAACCGACAGCAGGTATCCGGGGTGGAATGGGGTGCATTTTTAGAGGTCGAACACAGATTTTGACGATTTCTGGCTAAATTATGCATCCTACCAAAAAAAGTTTAAGGTAAAAGTTGTAGGAAATAAAAAGATCTACAACTTTCGCATTAATTATTTTCACCTTAACCTCAAAATTTTTCGAAAAAATTGCTGAAAACCGGTTTTTTGGCTTTTAATTTTTTTCTTTGACAAAAAAGTTTTTATGAAGCTGAAACTTAGACGGAAATATTAGGAGGTTGTTGTTAAATTTAATTTTTAACCAAAAAAGCCGAAGTTTTCCAAATTTTGATTTAAACAACACTTTTCGAGTAAAGGCCATTTTTCAACCACTTTAAGGGGTCACCAGTAGCAATTGAAGGTATATGAATCATTCAGCGAATGCATATACACATTTAATTTTCAGGTTTATATAGCTAGAATGTAATTTTTTTTGTTTTTATTATTACAGATCCAACATGTCCGATGAAGCAACAAATTGTAGTTCCCCTGCTCCCGCTGAAGCACCTGCCGCTGAACTAGCAGAATTGGCCATAGAAGAGCCACCAAAAGTTAGCCTTCAAGATCAATTTAAGGCTTTTTGCAAATTCGGTGATATCAAGTCAGATGGGAAGTTAATAACGCTATCACAAAGTGATAAATGGATGAAACAAGCGAAAGTAATCGATAAGAAAATCACTACCACCGATACAGGCATTCATTTCAAAAAATTCAAAGCAATGAAAATCTCATATGCGGACTATAACAAATTTCTAGACGACCTGGCCAAGACAAAGAAAATTGAGTTGTCAGAGATAAAGCGAAAATTGGCTGGTTGTGGTGCACCAGGTGTAGCGCAAGTATCGGTAAGATTTACGAAATAAATTTTTGGAAAATTTAAAAACTTAATTATATTTTTCATTTTCTGGTAGGCTGGCAAGGCGACTGCAGCTGTAGATCGTTTGACCGATACCTCCAAGTATACAGGATCTCACAAAGAACGCTTTGATGCTACCGGTAAAGGTAAAGGTATTGCTGGTCGTAAAAATGTTGTTGACGATTCCGGTTATGTGGCCGGTTATCAGCACAAGGATACTTATGATGGTTCACATTAGAAGGCGCAGTATTGAAAATGCGCTTGATGTAATAAGAAATTTGCAATAAATCAAAAAAAAAAAAAAAAAAAATAAAATATGAAACAAAAATCCATATAATCCAACTGTTTTTACCAAGTGACACCTAATTAGTTTTTATTTAATTTTTTCGTTTTAGATTTTATTTATAACACTTCTACGTACATTTGTGATATTTTTAAGAGTAATATAGATATTGTAATTGCTATATACTTTATGTATTTGTTTATATCTGAATTAAAACGTTACAACAACTTTAGACCATCAACCATTTTCGGACAACCTTTTACTACCTTTAAAAAAATTAAAAAACACCGATATCAAAAAGTCACAAAATATCCATAATTCAAATAAAAAAAAAATAACTATTTTTATTCCATTTTGAAGTTGAAAATTTTATATAAATCCAATGATATTTATACATATTTATCAATCTATGCATGGATAATATACCTACAAATATGAAAAAAAAAAAATAATAAAACTTTAAAAGAAATACTTGAAATATCGTATTGTTTTTTCTTATTTTAACAATTTTCGGAATAGTTAACAAAGAAAAAAATATATCAGACATATAATGAATATTAAAAACTTCAGGAAATTGTTGCAATTTTAAAGGCTTAGATTGTTATTTCTAGAACTTAAACAGAAAGAAGCGTTCGAAGAAAATGTTCTGCACAAGGAATATCAAACTTAATGAGACATTTTTTCACAGTATTGTGGGTTTTTTTTAGACGATTTCGAAATCCTCCCAAAATTTTATACTCAACGAAAGTCTTAAAAAAAGTCTAACTAACAAAATATTTGTGTCAAAAGAAAAAGTACTCAAACATAAGGCATGAATTGTCCCTAAAAATTAAAAACTGTTAATTGAGCTTTTAAAGCAGTGGATAGTGGTCTGGAATGAATCATGTCATGGTGTCGATAGGGTTAAATGGAGACGGTATAGGTTATTCACATATATGTAATCTAATATATTAGAAGGGTACAAGTTCAGTAAAACAACACCTTTTCTTATCAATTTAATTTAGTTATATCTTAAGTTTTAAATTTTTATGTCTAATACTCTTAAGGCATAAACATCTAAAATATCATTGAATATCGTAAGTGCTTTGAATGGATCCAGCTCATTATAAACAGTATGCCAAAATTCATTAGAAAGGCAAAAAAAAAACTGAAAAGGCTAAATAATTTTACTACAGTATTATAAAGAGTGTTTAAATTGGCGGTTAATAATGAAAAGTGATCAAGTGATATTTGCTCATGTTGTCTATGAGGTGTTGAATAGTTTGAGGATTATTCGCATAAGCTTTACTCTTCAAGAAACTCAATACTAAAAATTCCACTGATTTTAAACCACATGTGGTCAATTCACGTTTGTTCTTCGAGAAAGTATTCAATTATTAAACTTCTCTTTCAAAAGATCGATTGATTGCGTTGCTGTGTGACATGTTGCAGTGTCCTGTTGTGACCGATTCGCTAGTTTCCCCCGAGTAGTTCGTATTTTGCCACACAAGAATTCTTTAAGTATCTCATAAGTTTTTGGAAAAACAAAAACGAGACTTCAGAAAGTAATCTCAAGTTTTACAACGGAAGTCTTATATTTACATTTCTGCATTTGAAATTGTTCATTGCAATATGTAGCTAGTCAATAGCTCATAACCCAATTTAATTCTGCTAGGAACTAAACTCTTAACCAGATGATCGTAGTTCGATGGCTCGATTTCATTTAACACTTGACTGCCTTCAGACACTATTTGTGAAATTGATAGCTGAGATAGATTTTTTTCTTTGATTATGTTTTCCACAATACTTTTGCACAAGCGCAAGTGAATCTTATTTTTCATTATTAACTGTTGCTAACATATATATGTATGTAGTTTATACTGATTTCAGTTATTAATACTAATCGCATAATAAATGCCTTAAAGTATCATATTCCCTAATGGCTACATGCATAATATTGATGTTAACCTTACGCCACACAGCACAGGGTATAAAACTGGCAACTCAATTGGCTGGCTAATCAGTCTAAATCAATAAATGGTACATCAAAGTGGATTACTATCAACGGATTTGCATTTTCTTTGGTAATAAAGAAGCCTTAATACATAGTAAATCAAAAATGGCGTTCCGTGGCAAAAATGCAGTAATAACAGGTGGGGCTAGCGGTATTGGATTGCAAGTGGCTAAGCAATTGTTAGCAAATAATGCAGCGGTGAGTATTGAGGCTAAAGTAAAATAGCTCTACGATTTCAATGAACTCTTTAAAATTCAATAGATGGTGGCCATAATTGATCTACAAGACAATGTTGAGGAGATCATTAAACTTCGTGCTGCACATCCTGAACAGAGTGTTTTTCTTATCAAAACGGATGTCGCCAACAAAAAAGGTGTCGAAGAGTCATATGAAGAGATTATGAAAACTCTAGGTTCACTAGATATAGTCGTTAATGTGGCTGGTATCTTCAACGATCAGGATATACAGCGCACCTTAATGGTTAATTTGGTAAGTGACGTTATTAAAATGTTATTTATGTACATAGAGCAAATGATTTTTCGAAATTCAATTTCTAGATGTCTGTATAAATATTATGTAACTCTGATTACGTTCAGAGCTCGCGCATCGATCTAGAAATTTAGTAATTCGCTCTTAATTTGCTTTTGAAGTAAAAATTAAGCATTCGGTATGATACTTTTTGCCTTTAATCGACTTCTTCGATACTCACTCCTTTCGGAACTTATCGATTTTTTTGGTACTTACCGACTTTTCGATAACTAACAACTTTTCGCATGTTTTCGGACTTTTATTGAATTTTTCAATTATTACCGATTTTTGTAATGTTTTTCGGTATTCTTCAAGTTTTTCGATTGATATCTTGATGGATTTTTCGACGATCTTCTCTAATTTTTGAACTTTATCGGCTTAGAGAGGAGCTTAGTTTCGTAAGTAAAGCTATCGGAAGCGGGGATATAGATTTTTTTTAAGTCATTATAAATTGAAAGTTTTGGAATTGTTTTTAAAATCATGCGCATAGTTTCAACTAGATATTTGTGGAACGGAGCATAGCACGCATATAAATATTTTTTGCAGTTTGCATCGAAAGTTAACTGGTGGCAAACAGTCGCACAACTATTTAGTTGCAGGCCGTTGTTTATCAACAATTTTATATATATTTTATTATTATTATTATTATTATTTATATTTTGTATAATTTTATTCTATTTTGTAATAATTTTAGGGTGGTATTATGAATTCTACATTGACCGCTATGTCTTATATGAATAAGGAACAAGGTGGTAACGGCGGCATAATTGCAAATATGTCATCTGTCGTGGGATTGGATCCTATGTTCCTACTGCCGATATATGCTGCCACAAAAGCTGGCATTATCCATTTCACACGTTGCTTGGGTGTAAGTGTTTTTGTTCAGTTGAACAATAAAAAGTATTGAAAACTCTATTAATATTTACAGAATGAGATCTATTTTAACCGTTCTGGCATCAAATTTATAACAGTGTGTCCAGGCGCTACAATTACTGATATGTTCACTAATTTTACTGAAAAGATCTTGTTTAACGATATGGGCGATGAATCGTATCGTATTTTGGATCGCCTTAATAAACAAAGTGCAGCTGATGTGTCACGTTGTATTCTTTTAGCACTTGAAAAGGAAGAAAATGGTGCCTTATACATAATTGAAGGTAAACGTTTGTTTCCAATGGAAATGAAACGCTATTGGCGTGGTATTGAAAAGGAATTACAGGAGTAAACAAGGTACCACTTATGGTGTGATATAAGCAACTTATAAGCAATCTGATAGTTTATTAGTTTTTATTCTTAATTTAATGGTGGTGTTAAACTAATTGTAAGCGCAATATGGTAATTATAGTGACATTTTGAACTTATATGTCACTCGGAACAAATAGTATTTATCAAAATAAAAAATTTATTTACAGAACTTCTGAGGTCTATATCTTTCGTCATAGAAAATATATGTACATATATAATGGGACTGTAAGACAATTCAAAAGAAACCTAAGTGGTGAGATTCAAATAAACTAATTGAATTAGTTGAATAGTAACTCATTATTTGTTCTCCGCATTTGATCACGTTAGAGGATCCGCATACAAGTGACTAAATAGTTGTGCAACTGAGTGCCACTATGTCTCAATTCAAGTGACCTCACATGTCGAAAAGTATGGCTTGACAATATGCGTTGGATATTGTCAAGCCATGTTGTCTAACATGCTGATCATGTGGACTGTGATTAATGAAATTTCTGCGGTGAGAGGATCGCGAAGAGTTGATTTCTCTTTTTGTAATAAATTTAATTTAGAATTTAACTAGGTGAACAAAGTAATATTTTTATTTTGCTTAATCGGTCAGGACGCATATTGAGTATTTCAAGAGTAATTAGAAATTGCAAAGCAAATATCATTGTTAGTATGCTGTTTCGGTATCAGGTATGCATCGGTAAATGCGATCGTCAATACGATGACTTCATACAAACCTCTTAAGTTTTCTATAACTATCCCCTTATCTGATGGGCATCTCTGTAATACGTTAAATTACTAATGTCATCCGGAACACAAAGGCTTATGTTATACATATCTACCGCTGTCAAAACGGCGTTGAAATTATATGCAAAGTTTTTGCCGAAAGACGCGGCATTTTCAACAAGGACAAATATTTTATAAAGTAAAGTACATAAATTTAAAATTAAAAACATGTCCGAATCTGAAGAAGTTCCGTCTGCGGACATTATACGCATTATGGTTGCTACAGACAATCACCTGGGTTATGGTGAAAAGGACGCCGTTAGAGGCAAGTTGTGAAATGCAATTTTTTTCATTGTAATAATTTATTCTTTTACAGGTGATGATAGCTTCACTGCTTTTGAAGAAATCTTGGAAATGGCAGTAGCGGAAGATGTGGACTTCATACTTTTAGGTGGCGATTTGTTTCACGATGCGACTCCAAGTCAAAATTCTCTAAATAAGTAAGTATTATATGTGTTGTGCAAGGTGGTGGAAAGGGGGTAAAATATATGGGATCTGCTAGCCCCACTTACACTAATGAAAGTGGTGCCGTTATGGTTTACGCCGTTGCTTAAGTTTTCACAGCACAATTTGGTTTGGTTGGTATTCTAGTATTTAAATATATTTAAATAATAAATAAACGGACTTTTTACAAACTTGTACTATTTCCTCTTATATAGATGTCTTAAGCTGCTGCGACGTCATACATTTGGTGACAAATTTATTGCTATGGAATTTCTCAGTGATCAAAAAGTTAATTTTCATGATGCACTTAATCAGTCTGTCAACTATGAAGATCCTAATTTTAACATTTCCATGCCTGTATTTTCCATACATGGTAACCATGATGATCCTAGTGGCTATGGACGTCTAAGTTCGTTGGACTTGCTTTCTACCACTGGTCTTATTAACTATTTTGGACGTTGGACCGATCTTACCAAAGTTGAGGTCAATCCGATTCTACTGCGTAAAGGTGCAACACAATTGGCGCTATTTGGCCTCAGTCATATTCACGATGCACGTTTGGCTCGCCTTTTTGAAAATGGTAAAGTGATTTTTGATTGTCCTGACCCGAGTACTGGCGATTGGTTCAATCTAATGGTGCTGCATCAAAATCGTGCAGATCGTGGTCCAAAAAATTATCTACCCGAAGAGATATTGCCAGATTTTTTGCACTTAGTTGTCTGGGGACACGAACATGATTGTCGTATCGAGCCTGAGTATAATGCTCGCGGAGACTTTTATGTTTGCCAACCGGGGTCCTCGGTACCAACCTCGTTGGCAGATGGTGAATCATTGCCAAAACATGTTGGGTTGCTGGAGGTCTATAAAACGAAATTTCAAGTGAAACCATTACCATTGCAAACAGTACGACCATTTATTTTTGAATCAGTGGCATTGTCTACCCTCACTGAAGAGCTGGGGTTAGATGAGGGCGATGCATCGAACAAAGTATGGCAAATGGCCAAGAATCGTGTGGAGGCAATGATAGAAAAAGCTAAGACCAAGTTAACTGGACATCCGAAGCAGCCAACGTTACCGCTAATACGTTTGCGTATTATATACACAGATGAAGAACAGATGTTCAATGCAATACGTTTTGGACAACAGTACAATGAAAAGGTGAGCTTCTATGAATTCGTGTAAAAAACTAAACCTTCGTTATTTTAAGTTTTATTGTTGCTAAAACAACGAAAAAAAAAATGTTATTAACAATTAAAAATGTTTTTAGGTTGCAAACCCAAGTGACATGATACTTTTTAAAAAACTTATCAAAAAATTTAAAAAGGATCCCAATGAATTGGACAAAGATGTTATAAATAATGCTTTTGAAAAAATGGTAAGTCTTCAATCATATAGAAACCATGTATTTAATTTCAGCCGATGCTAAAAATATAAGTTCGGTCCTTAAATTATTACAATTGACATAATAACGCTGATTTTGCAAAATTTTAAATTTCTTTTTCATATCTGCAGAATTTTAAGGGAAATATTTTCTTCTTGAATTTCTCTTGTCTGAGTATAATGCTCGCGTTATTTAAAAATTTAAACAAACTATTAAAACTGTCTAAGATAAGAATATCTTAAGAACCGAAAGTAACATATGTCTAGTCTGCCATTTGAAAATATTTTCAATGTTAAAAAAACCGGTTCAAATCCTTAAACAAAAACATACCAATATTTCAGGAAATTGAAAGTGAAACACGCGTTGAGGACGTTGTCGACCGTTACTTCGATGAGGTGGATGAAAGCAAAAAATTGAAATTGATGCCATCAAAAATACTTTCTGAAATGTGCTATAGACTGGTTGAAAATAATGACAATGATGCTGCGGAAAGTATTATTAGGTAATAAATTTTGCTAATATCAAATTAGTTACTACCAATTAATTCCTTCTTTTTTTTTGTAACTTATGTAGTTTTTACAAGGAAAAGGCCTTAAACCACCTTATGGAAAAGTTACCCGGTGAAGATGCGATAAATGAAGAACTATTGGGTTTTAAAGATAATGAAGCTGTTTCACATGAGGCAGTATGTAAAATGTTAGATGCACGTGGCTCAAGACCTAAGAATACGGCAAAAAGCACTGCACCTAAAGCTAAAGACCCTGAATTTGATCCCTTGGCTGATGATGACGTTGAGGTTGTTATGGTTGGGGCAAAAGGCCGTTCCCGCGGTATAGCAGCGAAAGAAGATAAAATATCAACAGCAACTCGCGGAAGAGGACGTGGCAAAGCAGTTCGTGGTGGTGCTGCAACAGTACGAGCGTCTGTTGCTACTCCGACTATAAGCCCAAGATCTAAACGTGCTATGCCACAATTAGATGTGTCAGTCGGATCAACGGTAAGCTTAAAAAAAAGTTATTAATTGCAACTAACTGAATTAAAATGAATTTTATTTATTTTGTGTTTAAAGCGTGCTTCGCGTCAGCAAACTTTACTTGATGCAATTGGACAACGTACTTCTCCAAGACGTGGTAACAGAATTCCCACTTACGATATTTCCGATGATTCTGATTCTGATTAGAATTATTTCTAAGAAATAAGATTTCGTGTCTATTTTTGTATTTTTTAATAAGTGTCAACAATTTGCATTTAATTTTTGTCAAAATAAGAAATTTCCAATTCATATTGTCTCTTATAAATCAATAAAACATTCCTTCATACTAATCATCTCGCCATGTCACCAAAACTTCATCGGTGCGAAATCTTTGCGTTACAAAGGACTCTTCAAATGGCATACGTGTACCTGAGCGAAACATTTCTGCGCCAGCATGTGCTATCATTATACCATTGTCAATGCAAAAACGTTCATCAGTGGCAAACAGATTGCCACCACGTTCTTCGCACATAATTCGCATCATGTCCTGTAGACGTTCATTACAACCAACACCACCAACAATAAGAACTTCATTGGACCCACAATGTGCCATTGCACGTTCAGTGATTTCTACTAGCATTGCAAAGATGGTCTCTTGTAGTGAATAACATAGATCCTCATTGGTATATTCCGGTGTTGCAACAGCGTCAGCATCTTTTTTACGTTTGTTTTTTCTTTTACTTGGATCTGCAATTTCTTCAATGTTGGATAGAATACCTGAGAAGCTAACATCCATTCCTGTTAGTAGCAAAATATAAAACAACAATGTTTGACTACATTTCAAATCGTTAAATTATATTTTAATTCATAAGTTTAGATGCAAAGAACATCAGTCACCATGGTGCTTACAGATGTAACAACTTTTTTGTTTCACTGCTAATATTTAACAATAAGAGCATCCACGTATCTAACATATTAAGGTTCATAGTTGTTACACATTTTATGCCGCCGTTTATTGCTGATAATAAAATGTATATCGAAAAACAAATTCAAATAAAAATATAGACCCAGTTAAGGACACTAATGGAAACCGAGTCTGTAAGTCCTGAATGGCGGGCCCCAGAATGGAAATTTTCTTCGGTATGTTTTTCTGGGATATATTCTGTTATTGGTCAGGACAAACTATATATCTGTCCCCAATAACATATATGTACATAAGAAAACTGATCGAATTTACTTCTTGGAACTTAATCAAAATTAACCAAATGAAAACCTTTAGTTTATGAGAGGTGTAATTTTCTTAGAGCTCTCCCCATTTTTTTTTAGAACTGTGTGTAATCGACATTATTAATCTATTGGTCCGCTAGTGTTTGGTTTTTGAAAATATAAAAGGTTTTTTTGCTCTAGGGAGAGTGAGATTTTCGCCATATGTATGGTGAAAACCATCTAAAAATTGGAGTAATCCCACCATATGTAGAGTATTGGATACTTAGGTTTACCAGACGAAAAGTGTAACAATCCACAGGCGATTTATTCATTCACACAATTAAATTTTAAGTTCACTCACCTTTGACAACATACGGAAGCTTAACAAATTTTTTTCCAAGCTTAGCAAGTTGTTCAATATTGTAACCGGGACTGGGATCGTTTGATAGTTTAATAATGCGGGCGAATCGATCCAAACAATTACCAACGGCGATATCAATTGTTTCACCAAAAATACGGTAGCGTTTATTTGAATAAGCAATGACCTGTGTGTTGCCACCGCTTACATATAAAACAATTGGATTTTGTGCTCCCGTAATGAAGCGTCCCATTTCAATGTGACCAATGCAGTGATTTACGCCAAGTAAAGGTTTCTGCCAAAGCAGCGAAAGTGTGCGCGCTACTATGGCACCCACCAGCAATGGTGGAGCCATGCCCGGCCCCTTCGTGTAACAGATGACATCTAGTGCTACTGGTTGCAAATCGGCCTCCTTTAACGCTTCTCGAATAAGGCTTAAAATTTGTTCACGATGATGCTTAGCAGTTTCCTTGGGCAAAAAACCTTTGCGAAATTAGGATATCTCATAATGATAACATAAGAATTTTTTTAAGCTCACCTTCACCGGGTGGTGTTATATATGTTCGCCTCACGTTCGCTAATACTTCACCATCTCGCATTATGCCAATGCCGATTTTATTAGCACTTCCTTCGATTCCTAGTGCACAAACCATTGTGAAATTTTCAAAGGTTTATTTCTTTAACTTTTGTGAAAAAAACTAGCAAAATGATTTTTTCACAATAATAAACAAAAATCCCAAATGTCAAAGAAAAAGTTTTCGTAATATCAGAGCCGGCAACTGTAAAAGGCAATGTCAAAAATTGGCTCTCAAAATCTGTTGATGTCAAATCGCTTCGTTTGAAAGAGCCGGGCTGATAGGCTGCTACGATGATAAATGCTTCATCTTTAAACTTTTACCCAGCGAATGTCAAAATTAATTGATCGACTAAATGTCTAAACAGAATTGGGACGTGCAATATCGTCCAGATTTTTGCTATACGCTTGTAGTGAGTACAAAATTGACAGAATTTACACAGAAGATAAGTGTCGCGTTTTTATGTTAATGCTGCGTTTTCATGTTATCTTTCTTGATCTTCTACTATCCCATATCAGAGAGTAAATCGCATGTTATAAAAATAGCAAATGTATGCCTATTCACGCTCGCGATCGTCAAGCGCATTAGGTTCTGACAACATGGTTTTTCTATCTTAGAAAAATTTGATAGTAGGATATCAAGATAGGTAGCATGAAAACGCGGCATAATTTTCTTGATCTTCTATTATCAAACCATTATGGAAGGAATGATATCAACAAATTACATAATATTAGTGTTGATATTCATGTAAATAGCCTCGTGAACATCGTTAGTATTACAATAGTACTGCGAATGTGTTCATATCCTAAGTAATCATTTCTGTAAGTATTTAAATGTAGTGAAAATTGAAACATTTGGAACTATGCCTAGTTTTCATGTTATCTCTCTTGATCCCTTTTCAAATCTTAGGTACCGTCACTGGTTTACAAAAGTGGGTGGCAACCCGAATATTGATAACTTCAAATGTATGTGCACATAGAACATACCTAAAAAAAAGAAAAAGAACAGAGCTTCAGCAAAAAATCTAAAAATTTAGATATTTCATACGATTTCAACAATTTTGTATGCATTTTGACGCAAGATCCGTCCGATTCAAAATTAAAGCCGTAAACGATGCGATTTCATCCCATGCGATCTGACAGTCGCTGTCAGTGTTGACACAATAACAAATAGTGACGCGTAAACATGTAGATTAAAAAAATTAAATATTTGCAAATTAAGAAATTAATAAATATTTTCTTGAAATACAAAAATTGCACTAAACTGATATGGATACGGAATCAAATTTAGTAAACAAAGAAGAAAACAAAATTGAAGTGAAAGCTGATTCAGTTGAAACAGAGCAGATTGAAGAAAAAATTTGCGAAATTCCTCGGAAAGAGCCACAAGTAATCACAGAGGAGGCGCTGATAAATGAAGCAAGTGAACCACAGCCAACACTGCCCGAAAGTTTGAAGGATGAAAGAGCAGATCATGATGCACAAAAATCATTTGCTCTGGGCTCTGAAGTGAGTGTGGAAACTGGGCGGAATGAAATAGATGATACCAAAATTCATGCAGAAATTAAAGTGGCTTTAGACTCACGTACAATAGCACAGTCAATTTCACTCCCTGCAACACCAACACTGTCGGGACGTATGTTTGAGGCCAAAAAGCTAGATGATACACTGTTGCATTTGGAATGTATGGCCCAGCAGGAACAACAGCGTGTTAATTTCGAGCAGCAATTGGAGCAGTTACGCGCTGCATTGACACAAAAAGATAATATGATTGCTTTATTTCATCGAGAAAATGGCATTTTGGAAAAGGAGAAACAATCTGTAACGTTTCTTATGGGATATTCCGTTTCGCAAATGTTTTTTAATTAATGCTTTTACATTTTAGTTTCGAAAGGAAACAGAAATGGCAAACAAGGAAAAGGAAACTACTGTCATAAAATTTGCAATGAAAGAAAAGTTGCTAATAGATGCAAAAAAAGAAAAAGATGCTGTGGGAAAGCAATTGGCAGAGGCTAAAAAAGAAATAAAGAATGTTTCTGCTCGTTTCCAGGCAATTAATGAGGAAAAGTCTCGTATCACATACATGATGGATGAAAAAGTAATTATATACATAGATATTTCTCATAACGATGCAGTATTGACCCAAAAAACGATGTTTTTTATTTCTCTGACTAATTTGGGGTGGGAAGTAGAGATGGGCACGAGCCTAATTTTTGAGACTTGGCCCGATACGAACACGAAACAAGCGTTTGGGAAAAAGCCCGATTTCAATACACATTTTTTTATGACTTTCTTAACTAACGATCAACACAGTTTATTTCTACAAAAATATTTCAATCTAATTAAATCAAACCCTAAAAAAACCTAAAACACAAATCAGTTGAAATTGATAAATTTACAGCCTTTGTGTCTCCAAATCAGCCACCATGAACTCCCTTTTTTGACAACAAGTTAACGTATCGGAAAAATGAGATATCTATATTATATCATTCCTGAAAGATGAATAAAGTGCGATATTTACCTTTTGCATTAAATTTATATTTGTAAAAATGAGTATAAAAAATATATTTATGTCGTGTTTTTCATTGCCTCCACGGGCCTATAATTTTCGGGCTTTTGTGGTTAGGACCGGGCCCGCACGATACTTGATTTCGAGGCCCGAGCCCGTCACCGGAGAGAAAAGTTCCGCGGGCCACGAAAACAACCCCAGCGCGTGCCCACCTCTAGTCGGTAGACAAGAATATTCTAAATTACTTAAACTGGATTTTGCATTGAACAGTTAGTAAGTACCACAAGCTATTCGTAGTTAGTATGAAACAATATCCCATCTTCATCTTTGAAAATTATATTAAATATTTTTGTACACTCAAGAGAGTTTAGAAAATCGTTTGAAAGGCGTAAAGACATTATACACAAGAAGTGATTGTGCATCTGGTTTCATAAATCCACACAATGTAGCTGCTTAAATAATTTTTAGCTTTGCAGCCAGCTGTCACTTAATTAACTTTTACCAGAAGGTCTAACCATCTTTTCTTCTGGACGACGTTAATATTGTCGCTCTGGCATTTTCGATGCAAATTTTGCTAATAGAGGAATTAAAAAAAATTAAAAACTTACAAGAATTAATGAGTTATCTTTCAATTTCAGTGCAATGAAGTGCGTAAATATCAGCGTGAGTGTGAAAAACTGAAAACTGATTATGGTCATTTAGAATCTAAACTAAAGTATCATATTAATAAATTAAATATGGAAACGGAAGCTAAACAGGTTTGACTTTAAACAATTTCTTACATATGCATTTGAATTATGGTTACAAAATATAAAATAAGTACAGGAAAATTAGGAAAAAAATAGCTAACGGCCCAAACTTTAGTTAAACCATACATTTTTTAGATAAAGAAAACTGAATAGCGTTTCGGCGTATATAGAACCGATTTTGTGTTTTATTTAATATAAGAATTGTCCATTAATAACTTGGTTGCATACATGTACATAAGGAGGTGACAAAGGCTTAAAAATTAAAGCTTTATTGCTTAAAACCTTATGTAAAGACATAATATAAGTCGTCTGGACGACATTATGCAATACCAAAAGGGGTATTCAAATCAAACAAATCAAGATGTCAATAGATGAGTTTTGATGTCTTCTGTTTGTTATTATTTTTTTCAGACAAATTAATTTATACGTTTGTATTTTCTTAATGCTTAAAAGTCGTTTAAGTTTTCCACACGTAAAACTAAAGCACTAGAACTCCAACTTTCAAAATTTTTTCATCTTACTAAGTACATGTATACTGAATGTATAAGAAATGGTCGAAAACATAAAAAACACAAAAATATTTAGAATTTATCCAGATAAAACTTTGACCTGATTTGATTGTTGTATATATATCTATTTAATATTTTTAGTTATTCGCAAAAAATGAGTTATCAAAACAGTTCTGCCCACGCCAATTCACTTAACTTTTATTCACATTAAAAGATATATCTTTTAAATTTTGCTTCTTGTGCTCTAATTTTCCTGTACTAAATCTAATTTTTGATTTTGTACGAGATATATTTTAATATATCGGATAAGCATAAATCATTTAAAAAGTAGTTTTGATAGAATGATACTTTTCCTACTGTATTTAGCTCTATTAAGTCATAAGGACTAGGCAATAAATTTTTTATCAACATTTTTTTCTAGGCACTAGAAAAAAAGTTAGAGGAAGAAAGAAACTCTCCAAATAAATTAGAGGAAAAAGCGAAAGGTATAATGGCGTTTAAAAAACAAAACACTAATTGATTCTATTTTACTAACTCTTCTACTTACAGAAAAACTAAAAATGGAGCACGAGGCCAATACCATACTCTTGAAACATGAAATTACAAGTAAAGATAAAATTATCGAAACACTTAACAAAGAGCAATCAAAAGCTGCAGAGCGAATAAAACAATTGCAGGAACACCTCAAAAAAGAAACAACAGAGGTAAGTAAATGTATTAGTACGGGTTTTAACAATATTTTCCACTTCCATATCTTTTTTTAGAATACTCAATTATCCAAAAACTTAGAGACATTACAGCAAGAACACGAAAGAGTACAAAACGCATACAGTGATGAAATGTTAAATTCTGCAAAACTGCGTGGTCAGCTTGACGAATTGCAGCTGTTGAAAACACAAAATACACTGTAAGTTTCATTTATATTATTTTGTTGAATTAAATAAATTAATATATTTTCTTAAATCATTAAAAAGTAATGAAGAAAAAATTATTACGCTTACGAATGTCACAAAGGATCTAGATGAAAAATTGTTTGATAATGCCCAGGACTTACAGGAACTTCATGCGCGGGAGCAGGAACTACTTAGCATCAATAAAGAGATGAGTGAATCAATAGTTAGTTTTCAAAGTGAGATTTGTTTGCTCAAGGCAAAAGTAAGTAAAGTAGAATTAAAAAAAAAATTGAATTTAGATATTGATAAAAAAATTATGCCCCGGGTGAGGCTTGAACTCACGACCTTAAGATTATGAGACTTACGCGCTGCCTACTGCGCCACCGAGGCTATGTTGCCCTTCGCGACAAATATTGCATTTAAAATCAAAAATAGATATAAGCATTGAAATAATAAATACAGGGTTGTTTTGGAAACATCATGATATTAAGAAACTTTTTGGGGATAACATTACAAAATTTTTATGGCTTATTGTAGGTTATGGTTGCAAAGGTTACAGTCCGGTCGAATAGCTTTCGAGTTTAAACAGAAAAAATAAAAACAGTGCACATATCTATATAAATTCAAAAAAAAGTTTGAAAACTATATATGTAAATGATGTAATCTTTTGTGAGAATAAATTTTATTTTTTAATGTAACTTCACCTTTTATTTTATATTTTCAGGCTCAAGGTATTGAGGCTGAAAATGAGTTGCTTAAAAAAGAAAAGCTGGAATTTGATATAAAATATGCAGACTTGGAAACTCAATTAAAGAATGAGCTGGAAAAAAAGTCCGAAGAGCGTCAATTGCTAACAAGACATCTATGCGAAAAGACCAAGTCGTATGAGACCACAAAAATGAAATTAGAAAATACTTTGGGTGACTTGGAGGCCACAAAGAAAAAACAATCGCAGATAGTTAAAGTAAATATTGTTTTGTTTCTTTTTTCAAATGTTTAATAATTTTTATGTGGCTATAGGAATTACAGCGCGAAATTCAAAAGTACAAAAAAAATTTAGAGCAAAACTCAAATCTTAATCAAGCGACAGTGCTTGTTAGCTCACCAGCTAAAGCTTTTGCTGATTCCGTACGTAAGGTCTACTGTAGTCACTGCCAAAAAGCATTAAACGGGGTATCGAATCGCGTACCATCCGATCACTCTGATGCATCTCTAGAAGGTGCGGCTACAGTGCGTCAACTTAGTCATAATGGAAGTCAAAGCGGTCAAAGCAGTCGACGTGCAAGTAATTCTTCAGAATCTGAGGCGGTGACTAGTAACGTGTTAGGCAATGAAACACAGGTGAACGAAAAACTAATAAGATTGTTATACTTGGCATGGCATAAAAAGCCCTACACTATTAATCTGAGTTGTGTAATCTTAGGTTTTGAAATTTATATTTCATTTAATTAGGGTCCATCTAAAAAACATCTGGTTGAACGAATCTTACGCTTGCAACAAGCATCAGCTCGTCAAACAGAAAAAATTGATTTTCTTGAGAATCACACGCTTTCACTTGTTGCCGAATTACAAAAAAAATCGAAAGTTGTACAATACTACATGTTGCGTGATCAAGCGGGTGCATTAACATCTAGCAAAAGTGATCAAAATAAATCTGAGTTGGCCAAATATGGTAGTGGTGTTATGTCTGCTATATATGGTGGTATTAAGAGCGCCAATCAACCTAGCTTGACATTAGAACTTTCACTAGAAATTAATAAAAAATTGCAGGCAGTGCTGGAAGATACGCTGCTAAAAAATATTACGCTGAAGGTATGAAATCAATAATATAAGTTTTTGATTTGAGTAAATTTAACTATTTTTATAGGAAAATCTCGATGTCTTAGGATTGGAAGTCGACAAATTAACAAGGAAAGTAGCACTGTTACAAGCGAAGGAATGACACGGAGACATACAAAAAGTTGCTTGTACAACCACACATGTCTACGACTTTCGTTAGATGACTTCTCATTTGAGATGTAGGTCTCAAATGTCCTGCCTGTTTGTTTTATGTTGCAAAGTTAAATCATTCCTAAAAACGTTTTCGTTATTGCTGTATAAACCCCTGCTCAACATTCCCTATTTTGATGTATGTTTAATTTATAAAAAAGTAAAGCATAATATACAACTCAGTGTAATATTGTACACGTTTAAAAGTACAATAAAGAAATAGATTTTTTAGAATTATCATCTTATTTTAATTCAATTCTTCATACAATTTACAATTATTCTTTTTAGCACTCATTGAAATTTCAATGGTTGGTTTTTCATCACCCTCAGCAAGTCGTGCAAATTTTTGCAATTTCGTTTTGAAATGAACCTTCATCATTGGATTCTCTTCCCCTGTCTCATTTCGTATGAATTCACGTAAAAGTGGTGGAAAATCAATTTTGGTTGGTAATATTTGTTCTTGCGCTTTTTTGTTATTTTCTAAGTATTTTATTTCCTCATCTATTGGTACCAAAGCATAGTCTGCCTTGTAGCTGGTACCATAAATAGTAATAGGTTTTGGTAAAGTAACGCCGCGCCAAGTTCTTTCAACCGTTACTTTTACTTTACGTACCTCCTGAAAAAAAGAAGGAAAATAAGAATTTCCTTTTTAATTATATAACTTACACCAGGCACAGAGTCCACCGCTTGGACGTTTAAGATACGCATGTAACATGGCTCCGGATAACGTTGAAACATATTTCGTATGAGCATTCGACCCACTCCCCATTTATCTGTAGTAGCAACGATTTCCCATAGTGTTTTACCTTTAAAATCTGTCGTGCGTCCAATAAATTTAGCTTTATTCATTGTGTTGATTTATTGAAAATAGTTTTATTTTGATTTTTAGGTTTTTTGTGTTCAACTTTAGCAATTTTGCTCCAATTTCTTAAAAATGATTACGAAAACATCCTCTGAATGTACGAGAAGAGTGAGAAACAGCTGGTTTTGAAGTACCGAACGTAATGCTGCCACCTTGCATGAAAATAAAACATATGAGTGGCGCGTTTGACTTTATTGCCATATTGAAATTTCAAACTTTTGTTTAAGTTTATTCAAGTAAATTTTAAACAGTTCGATGCGGAAAAGTCATCTATAAATTCTTAAATTTACTGAAAAGAATGAGTAAGAAATGCTAAAAGCACAGCCGAGAACCACATGCTTTTTACAAAACCGGAAAAATACTCTTTGAAAAAAAATTTAAGACTTTTACGTTAAATTTTATTGGTGGTGTAGGGAATTTTATGTTTAGCGAAGTCAAAGAAAACTCCTTAATTAGTTACTTGGAAACTTGAACAACTCTATGAATATTTTCCAAACAACATAGCTGGCATATCAATCTGATCCGAAATCTTTGGTAGAGACATTTGCATCGAAAAGTTATATCCAATCAAATCGTTTTCATAGTGTAAATGAAGGATCAAAGTTGTTTCATGTAGCAGTTCATTTGCTAATTAGAATCCTATGCAGATGCCTGCCCCTGGAATTTTTTATTTAAACGGTAGATAAGTGGCACCTCTGGCTTAGGCTTCGGTTTGTAAATAGTTCTAATTTTGAAATTAGTGTGGCAAAGGTATATAGTGTTAAAAACCATAAGTAAGGTAAGAAAATATTAAATTTAATTTATTTCATATGTATAGATTATATTCTACAATATCAAACAGCCTTTAACTCTTCCTTTTTGATCACAATCTTAAGCAAATATTTACCTACCAAGGCCCCTAAGAATGTCCACGTGTATTGAACTTTTCAGTTGGATGACCATACGATGTTGGCTCAATGTGCTCATCGTAAGATTCAACTTCTTTTTCACCTCCACTTGGTCCAGTTTCTTCATCATGACTTGAAAGTTGGGCAACGTCATGCAGCCCAATTGTTGCATGCGCTGCAGCCTTTGATGCGTTCACCTGCGCTTCTGCTGCAGATGATGCAGCATTTATAGCAGCTTCTTTTGTTGCATTAAAATCGATTCGTGCTTGTTTCAATTCCTCCTCAACCTGTTCCAATCGATTTTTAGCCTGTCCCACCATTGACGATTGTGAAGCCAATTGATTGGAAACCTCAGAAGAGGTCTGCTCAGCATGCTCCGCCACTGCTTTGGCATTGTTCACAGAAGCTGTCAACACTGAAACTTGTTGAATGGCCGCATGTGCAGTTTGTTTAGCCATTTTTGCTGTCTTCTGCGCTGATTGCAGTTGTTCCAATTCGCGTTCCAACATACGCTGCGCTTCGGCAGCTTGTTGCTCAAGTTCCTGCAGTATTACCTGCTTGCCTTGAAGTGCAGCTTGTGCTGTAGCTGCTGCTTGTGAAGCTGCTTGGGCCAAAGTATTTTTGGCAATAAATGCAGCTTGCTTGGCAGCAGCATGTTGATTAGATACCGCTGAATAGGCTTGGTTGGCGGATCCTTGAGCAATGGAGCGTAAGCCGCTCCCAACGCTAAATCCAGTTTTCTTACCTCCGCTTATCACATTATTGCTTCCAGATGCAAAGTGCGAGTTCGAGTTGATTTTGTAATCATAGTAATTTTCATCTGATGAGCTGCTACCACTTGGCGATGATGAAAATGTTAGGGTGTGTTGTGGTGGCTCCTCCTCATGGGCTGTTGCTGAACTCCCATATGATGATGGTTGTTGCGCAGCTGGTTGAAAAAGATAACTGCCACGTTTTCTAAGGCGATTCTCACCAGAAGAAGTCTCAAAAGCTTAAAAATATAGTAGGTTAGTTGATGTTGGAGAAAATGTCAAAATCTACCCGTTTAGAAAACTTACCAAAAATAATTAATATCGCAGCCCAACTGGAGTTCATTATGGCTTGTTAGCACCTGTTGAAATATGAATTTTAATATCAAACGCTGCATTATATAGTGTAATAAATTATTAAAGCACTCAAAGCCGCTGCATCTTTATGAGGTAGACCATGACCGAAAGCATATTTGTTGGTATTTGTAATTCATCACACGATTGGGGAAGTTCACTATTTGTTCGTTATGTCTGGTATGTGTTTTGCTAGTGGACTTAACATACATGATTTTAATTTGTTTGAGTTGAAGGATTGCCTAGCATTTTTCAATATTGAGGAAGAGATTTGCATATTTACATGGGTTGTTAACATGCTTGTTAGTGGCATTACTGCGGACAACAAAAAATATTTACTTTAAATTGTTTAATTAAAAAAACCTTAAATAGAGTTTTTAAGTAATAACAATAATTAAAATAAATTATGGCTAAGAGCGCTTATGGAACTTGGCATAAAATAACTCGAATGAGTTAATGACTTTTCGATTTTCAAATTACTTGGCTCTCGGCGAGTAGTCATTGTATAATCAATTCCAGCACGTCTATAATGACCTACATATATATTGTTTCTTGCTTACGAAATAACTCTTAACATCGCATTTATTTCTGATCCCTATACACTCAAAATAAAATTTACTCGGAAAGTAAGATAACAGATATAAAAAGTGAGATAATTTAATCATATTTGAAGAAAATAAATTCTGAAACAATGAGAAATCTTTCTAGATATTTGATAAAAATTATATCTGATGATAAAATTTTTTCTGGAAAATAATACAATTTTTAAATATGTAGCTTTGGGATACTGCCTACAAATATGTATGCGTACACCAGGGGCGTATACAGAGGGAAATTTTTAAGGTTCAACTTCCGCCCCTCGAAGCCTTGAAAATAATAGTAAACGACATTTTAGTTTCGATACTACTTATAAATTATATAATTCTGCAAAGCATAGACTCCCAAAATTTATTTCAGCAAACGCCCTTGATATTTCAACATGTAGTACCAGGAGGCAAACCACTGAGTGGTTTTTCAACTACGGATAAAATTTAAATTCAAATTTAAAAAAAATAGCTCCTAGGTCTGTTAACTTATCTCAACTAAATCGTAGTTTAAACTGTGATTTGGTCTTAATCGCCGATTAGTCATAAACATCGATAACTTATGTCGTGTAATCGGCTATTAACGAGCAAACCGTCGATTAAAGTTAATACGAGAAATTTCTCAGATTAACGAAGTTAACTCGACTACGTTTGACGTTTGTTTTACTCAATTATTTAAATGAAAAAGTTTTTCTCTCGAATGAAGTTTTGTGGAAACTTTTATGAAGTTGAAATTATACAGAATCGCGAAAGGAAGCGAAATGCGTGTTTTCCGCGATATAATAAAAGGAAAAACTGGACTGAAAAATAGTTTCTCCAACGCTTTCGAATACATATCATACAGCTGGGAACTTTTTTGGATTTCCTTCCATGTCTGCATCTCTCTGTTTTGAAATATTTTTGTTATCTGCCAAATGTACTATGCTCAATTAGCCTCAAATGTCTATACAAGCAATTCACAATTGACTTTATGTGTTGCATTTTTCGATAAACTGAGTTTTCTTAATACTCAATAAATTCAGAGATAAGTTACCAAACTTAATTCCAGATATAATCACAGCTTATAAAATGTCCGATTAAAGTAGTATTAAGAAAAGAGATAAGTTAACAGGACTTAGGGAAGGTGTTACACCTAATAAATATATAAATACCAGAAACAAAATTTTTGCATCAATTGATGGGGAAAGGTCGAGTAAAATTTTTTGTCATCTCTCCAGGAATCTTATAAATTTCTTAAAAAATTCCAATATTTAGGAATTAAAATTTGAATTATCCTTTCAATTCCATTGGTAAAGGAATTGCATCATTTCTCGATTACATGTGCGAAATCAAAGGACTTGAATTTCATATTTGACTACTTCAATTTCATGGCAAAATGAACTGATTCTTTGTCTCATCCTCAACTCTAAATTTAAAGGAATTAATTCCTTTTATCACGGTGTTAAAAATGTTTATTCCGAATTCTAATAGACTTTTCCAAAAAGACGATTCCGAACTCGAATTGCTTGGAATTGTACTAAGTTTTCTAAACTGCAAATTTTAATTTCTGACATGAAACCGACAATGGAACTATCTCCTTTTGATATGGAATTGAAAAAGTCGATTCCGAATTCAAATTCCTTGGAATCGAATTAAAGTTTTACAATATTTTGATTCCTGGATAGAATCGGCACAGATCCCTATTTCCAATGAAATTGAAAAACTCGATTCTAAATTCCAATTCCCTGGAGTAAAAATCGAAAAGTATTCATTTATATCCAGCTATGCTTTCTAGTCAAAAAATTCGTAAAAGTAAAAGCATTTCAGTTGAATTGTATATAAATATTTTATTTTAGCGTCATCATTTCCTTTCTTTTCTTTAAAATTAAATAAATTAAATACAGCACATACATATAAAATAATTAAACTCTTAATTACTACATAAATTATGCAAACAAGATCATGAAATCTTCAGCAAATGCAACATTTATCATCACTCTTTGCTGAAGACGGTGGCGCATGAGTAATACAGCACACATAACAAAAGTGTTGACAGTGACTTTTATTAGGTAGGAAGTTGAAGCAGAAATGATAAAGAGGGGTAACAAAATAATGACAAAATAACTTTAGCGAAAAGTTACTCAAAGCTTCCTAACTAAATAATAAATAATTTCTTTCTTTGCATTATCAAAATAAAAATGGCATTAAAAGTGAAAATAAAAAGCATCCGGAAGCGTTCTATGACGCGGTATACCAAACGGTTTATCTATACTTAATCACTTGGTGTATTGCGTAAGTTGACGAATCCAATCCAAGTAGTGTGCAACACGAACGTATACACCAGGAACATTCACTTGACCGCATCCAATTCCCCAGGAGACAACACCAACAACATTCCAAACGCCATTGCGTTCGCACACCAAAGGACCACCACCATCACCCTTGCAGGCATCTTTGCCTTCTTCACCACCGGCACAAATGAAGCCAGGATTAAGTTTGTAACCATAACCCAAACGTGTTTGACGCAATTGTGTCTCACAGGTTTGATGCGATAGAATTGGTACATCAACTTCTTTAAGAATATTTTGATATTTGCCCTGTTCACCAAAAGCATCTTTGCCCCAACCAGTAGTCCAGCAACGTGCACCAGTAAAGTCTGAGAATTTATCGGGCAAGCAAGCAGGACTAATATGTGGATTCTTAGTAAAATCAACTGGATGATCAAGTTTTAAGAGTGCCAAGTCATTGTCCAAAGTGCCAGCATAGTATTCAGGATGAATTTGTACAGAGACTACATCACGTTCAATGTAAGGGAAGAATTCAACATCATGATTGACATCCCATTCACCAAGACGAGCGCGTAAATCAAAACCATTTTGACTGTCAAAAAGAAAGAGAATTTATAGTTAGATAAATGCAAATTACGTAAACGCAAATGGTAAACTTACGATTTAATGCAATGAGCAGCTGTAATCACATGTTGAGCATCGATCAAAGTACCACCACAAGCGTAAATCGATTCTTTGGGATCCTTCTTAAGAATAGCTACTTGCCATGGATATTCACCAAACTCACTGTCACCATCGACGTAAACTGGATTCTTAATGCGTCCAGTAATGCCAGCGGCATTACGTACACCGCAACGACCGAGTTGCTGTTGTTGTTGTTGCTGTGGACGGAATGGACGACGACAGCACACTTCATTAACACGGCAAGTTTTCTCAACAGGACGGTTACCATAGTATGCACGCTAAATAGAGAAATACGAAACAATGAGTAAAAATGTGTATGGTTCACATAGTTAAGCCGCATTAAGACCACATGTATGTAGTTATTGTGTGATTGCAAAATGTTACCTGTTCCGGTTTAACCGAACGTGCCAACACACTTCCCTTTGTCTCAGCCATCTCTCCATGCTCTACAACACTTCTACGTCTGCGATCTCTGGGAAATGTTATATATGCGCTACCTTCAGCAGCACCTGGTGCTTGCGTCGGTATAGGACGTATTGACTCACCTAATGCCAATTGCTTGCCACGTCTACTACTACTAGCTTCAGCATAGTTTTCCTGCTGTATGCCATTATCTAAATCAGCTGGTGACGTAGAATCAGTGTAACCAGCCGTTGAGCTAATGTTTGCGCTTCTGTCATAAAAGTTATTGGCAAAACCACTTGGAGTACCATAATTTCCAAAATTACCAGTGGTACCATAATTTCCAAAATTTCCAGGAGTACCATAGTTTCCAAAATTACCAGTGGTACCATAGCCACTTGTTCCATCAGTATGACCCACGCTTGTGTGACCAAAGCCAGTATGAGTGGGATAAGAAGGACCGGTTGTACCTGGATAATAATGTTGTGCACCAGTTGTATGATGTTCGGCAAACGAGGTATGTCCAAAATGATTCTCATGATGTTCGTGATGATGTATTGGCTGTGGCAATGATAGTACTGATGGGCCACTGTGGTACTCAAAGATTGGTTTGCTTGGTATCATTTCAATTGAATAATGTTTTATTGGAACATGATCGGTTATAATATGTGGATGATGTTCATGGTGGTCATGGTGATCATGTTCAATGCCATGTTCAAAACCAGAAAAGTGATCATGATGATGATAGTGTGTACTATGTATTTCCGCTGGCTTACGTTTGAAAAGATCACCAACTTTTTTTAAGATATTAGCATTCGGTGTAACGTGCAAGTTGACTAATGGCTTCACAACTTTATCGCCATATTCGGTTTTACTTACTTGCACTGATAGAAGAGGATTAACATTTAGCAAACCAAGGTTCAAACCATTAGGGCCAATAGAACCGAAATACGGATTTTGTGCGGGATAATAATCGCCGAGTGCATTGGGTGGATATGCTCCTGATGGATACGGTAATCCAAATGAAACACCGTAAGTTGGCAAGACCTTACGCTGGAGTAGTTCGATGGCTTGGATGGGTCCAATGCCTTGACGCTACAGATTAACAGGATAAAGTTAGTGATTTGGAAGAGGATAATATTTGGCTTAAAAGCAGGTGTTTCGGTATGGATACCGGATGCAAAAATGCACTAAAGTCTTAAAAGCTTCTTAATGAAGTAGTATCGGAGTTGTGATTAAACTCTTCTACGAATTCAATAATAACTTTGTACTTTAACATGCTAGTAAAAGTGAGACCATTGACCCTTAATTCTAAGTGCGATTAAAGAATTTTGTTATTGTTTAGATTAGTTACGTTTCGGAGCGTTACGCGTTGCCTATTCGCTACCACACATAAACTAACCAAACACGCACTAAAAATCGCATGAAATTGGCAATAAATAGTTTATACAAAAGGTCGAAATAGCGGCTGGCGAACTGGCAAATTGGTTTGTAGAGTGTTGCTGGCGAAACTAGGAGAGTCGATTGAGACAAAGAGTAGTGTGTACTAGTTCAGCTAAAACGGAACATTTAGTTTATCATCTTGCAAAACAAACGAGGATTAGAAAAGGTGTTAACAAGGCTTGGGTTAAAATTTTAATTGCTTGAATGAATTATATTCTTAACTTACCCCTTCAGCATCTACAGGCAAATCAGCATTATTATTAGCATCATCAGCTTGAGCATCAGCTTGACGCTTACTACGTTTTGGGTCATCTTTCTTATCCTTCTCTTCAGTAGCATCATCTTTTTTGGCCTCGGGCTTAGTGCTTGCGCTAACTGTAATATTAGAAGCAGCGTCGTCACTTAATGCTTCGATGTCCTTACCCAGATTACGTGGATCAATCGGCAAAATCAAATCTTCTTTGCGTCCAATGCGATCCGCAGCGGGACACTGATTAAATGGCACACATTGACAGTCGACAATTTGTTGACGTGCGGTATCGTAACCACCTTGGTAGGGGGATTGATCACCATAGCCGGTGCTGATGCCATTAGCACCATTAATACCGCCAATATTGTGCAGTTCTTTCTTGAAATAATCGGGGTTGCTGCTGTGATAGCTGCCACTTGCAGACTGACCAAAGCCATTTTGTCCAAAACTGGATGAACCCGAACCTTGTTCGAAACCAGCACCATTTCCTGTTGTATAACCAGCACCCAAACCTACTGAAGGCTTGTACAGATCACCGTTTGGTTTGTAGTTTAGAGGGCCCGAACCTTGTGTGAGTAGACCACCTTGGGAAGCGCCATTGAAGCCGGCATTAAATGCAGACGATTGCGAGAAACCACCTTGAGTCTGGGGTATAAACGCAGTCGATGATTGTGCCAGGGCAGAGAAATCCGTATTGATAGTTTGACCACCACCAATTGGTATGGGTACAGTTGGTATCTTAGCATCAGCAGCATCACCACCTTCAACATGATGGAAATGATGATGTACATGCTGTTGTAAGCCAGCTGCTGCATTGGCAGCATTCGGAACCGCAGCAGGATTGTTAACAGCAAAATTTGGCGAAGAAGCTGAAGCACTGGATGATGAAAGCTGACTATAAAAGTTGCTATGTTGTGAACCAGAAGTTTGTAGTTTATCTGGGCTTTCAAAATTATACGGCGGTGGTACATCTGAGTTGCCAGTGTAGATGGGACCTGGCGGCTTGCTACCATAAATTACAGCACCTGGAGGTGGTTTGCTAAAGCTTGCGCTGCCGGTGCCAGCCATTGCAGATGGTGGAGGATTTTCCAAATATGGGCCAGTGTAAGATGATCCTGGACCAGATGGTCTATAATTTGGCTTATATGAACCTTCGTAGCCAACTTTACGTGGTGGACCGAAAGAGTTAAGTGATGAAGATGGTGGACCGAAAGAGTTAAATGATGAAGGTGGTGGAGGACGTGAATTGAAATGAGCTGGTGGCGGCATGGGTCTAGCTGGGCCATAAGGACCGCCGCCAAAATTTGGTGGTGGTGGACCTTGAGCATAAATAGTCGAATAGTAGGGACGTTTTTCCTCAACGTCACAGCTCATTAAACCCAAACCGCAAAGTTTGTCGCGTATAAGATTGCGTGCTTGCATGTCATTACCCTGCATAAGAGCTTGATCGATGTTACCATCAGCATAGACTTGATCGTATTCCCCCAAATTGCGACCTTCACGTCTAGAGTTCAGAATTTGATCGATGACGGTGTTAATATCGGTGTCATTGCTGTAAACTTGTTCATGTACATCATAGTTACGACCTTCTACCGAAGCGCTGGCTTCCTCCGGTTTTGGTTCAGCATCAGCAGAACGGCGACTTAACATCGAATCCTTGACCGGAGCCCAACTGCCACCCCAAGAAGACTCATCCGCCAGCGAAAGAGAGGCAGTAGCCATTAAAATCGCGGCAACTACAGCCATGTGAGGTGATATTCTCATTTTATTGCGAAAGCTGAAATGGAAACAAAAAGTAACAAATTATTAATAGTTATAGTTATGCAATTATGCAAGTAAAGCAAGCAACCAATTTGTGTGGACTTAACCCAAATATGGCACTATCAAATGGTCATCGTCCCACTTTTTTTTTTTATGTCAAAACAAACAAAATTTTTGGCATCAAACCATAAAAAGTAAACAAAGAAACAGTTGCTGATGAGGAAAACCGGTGTTATATTACCGATACCAGCAACTGTGAGCAAAGAAAAAAGAGTTGTAAAATAAAAACAGAAACGCTTTTACTTTCATTTTAAGGTCGTTACCACATTTAAGCCACACTACATACACATGACGGCATGACTTTTATTTTAATTTTCTTTCGCTTGATTATTGAATTTCTTATGGTCGTTGAGTCTGTTCATGACTTTTTTAGATGTTGATGTCAAGATATGGCTATGAGCAACTTCACACAGTAAGTGTGGGGTTAGCGAAAAAGGGACAATAAAATACCATAATTTATTAAGCAATTTCAAAACTTTTGCAATACCTTGTAGTTTTGTCTCTCTTTAGTTTTTTAATGGATTATTTTCACGTCAACATTTAAGTTTGGGGCTATAACAAGATTTTTATGCATTACATGGAATTTCTCACATTTGCTCTTATTTTTAGCTTTTGATTGTTATGTCATTTTGATTGTCTGCTTTAACTCCATTTAAGTAGTTTGTCTTAAAATTTCTGGAGCGAAAAATTATGCGTCAGTCATTCGGTTGTTGTGTGGGTTTTTTTAGGGACTTACATACATCGTTATGCAAGCCATTATTGCATCGCTTGAGTTTTATTATTTATTTTTTTTTTTGTTTGTGGAAAGTAAGCAAAGACGAACGGAAGTGTGTGCAATGCCGTAAAAGAAAATTTGCATATGTTTTGCAATGAATTCGTTGAAATGAAAAATCGCATAGGAAAATTAATTTCAGTTGAAAAAAATGCTCATTAGAGAAAGTATGGGAAAAATGGTCCTAATGAAGAAATATGCTATAATTTTACAATTGCTATTATAAGCAATTTTTGTTGACTAAAAATGCATTATATTTTATCCCGAAGCATGAAAAGTTCAATCTCGCCTAAAAAGCTATACTATTTACATAAAATTTCTTATATGAAAATGGTTTGTAACACTTTGGCGCAAAATATACTCAGCTGAATTAAATAATTTCTTTTTTAAAACAACATATTTGTGTTGAAAAAGGTTATTGCATACTTATTTTTTTGATTTTTTGAAGTTAAATATCCTTTTTTTTAGGATTAAGCTTTAGCAAAACCTCACACAAAATTTGTCGTTTGATTTTTAGTTGCTGATGCTTATGCTGATTCTTTAATTCTGTGTTGCTATTATAATTTTTTTTTCCTTCTCATTTGTACCGTTTGTATTTTTTTGGCTTCGAAGTTCAAAGAACAAACTCTCTTTCAAAGGTTTTCTTTTGTTACTTTTAAAGATAATATAGAATGAGATGCTAAGAGAGTAGTTTCACTCTATAAACTGAATTTCTAAACTTTAATACCGCTATGCAATGGCGGTCTTAGGGGCTGGCGAACCGCGTAACTCACAGAAGCACCGCACCGACTGCTTTTTTTTGGTCAGCAGCTTGATCATGGGTAAATAGTTTGTTTTGAACGTTGCCATCCGTCAAATCAAATACATTCTTTAAGTAAAACTTGGAGTGGAGTCTGATGTCGGAATGGAGATTTTTATTAAGATTGCAAAGTCTCCTAAATTTATCTCATCTGCCAAGCAATTAGTTTTTTTATAAATCATGCTCGAAAAGATGAAGTGCCTTGACTCTTTACGAGATCATCGCCGATATTAGATTACTTAGCTTAGCACCGTGGCAATATCTCATCAAAAAAGAAACTATGTCAGTGAACTTGAATTGGATGAAAACAACCCATTTTTAAATCACTGAAGTTTTTTGAAAGATCAATAAGGAAAACTCGCAAAACATGTTAAACTCGACAGTTTTCGAAGTTGTTTACGGGAACACCCCTATGAATGTAACAAAATATGTAGAATTAAGTAAATAAATAACAAGAAAAATATGAAAAAAAGCTAAACAAAAATTATGACAATAGCGCTTTTAGTATTTTTATGTTTTGTAAAAAAATCGTAATGTTAGATCTGTGCGCAAATTTCAAATTGGCAGTAAATTGTTTCGACAAACGGCAACACTGATTCATTTTCCAACTTTTTAATGCTGTTTGTGTAAACTTTGCTCCATACAAATGTTTTTCGAGGCTCGAAAGTGTTCTCAGCTAACACATACATACATAGAGGAATGCCCTGCTTATGTTTAGAAATTTCGTTTCTATGATATATGCGTACAAAACTTTGGCAACAAGCTTCCTTCTTGTAAACTTGAAAAATTTGTATCTCAATTTCGAACTTTTAGCGACGTATTATTTAATTTTCCCTTAAATAATTTTCGAAATACGTATTAATTAGGAGGTTCCTAAGAATTTCTAAACGTCATAATCCTCATCCCGTTTACAATACTTACATATATACGGTGTGAGAGGTCAAACCTTTTCTTATGTAATTATTCAGCAAAGCCACCAAAAAACTTTATGGCTTGCCAGAAAGTGCCACACCCATTGGTCCTCTCCCGCCCATTCAGAACAGAACAAAAGTTAACTAAAAACGAATCACCCATATCAAATTTTATCAAAATTGCTTTAAAGTTTCTAAATTATGATAAATCTTTCTTCTTTTAGGAGCTGTTACGTCCTCTTACAGAAATTGAATTTTGAACTGGACCGAATGGAATTTTTAATTTTTTGCCGTAACATTTCTAAAATTCGTTATCAGCAAATGTCATATGTAAGTTTTTGAAATAAAAATCTTTATATGTATGTATGTATATCGCCTATCCAAGAGATAAATAGATCAATGCAATTCAAAAATATTTTTTCACACGATTGTCTGATGCGGTCACTGAACTTTTCATTGTGAAGGAAGTCATAAAGTAATTTTAACTTTTGTAATGCAAATGCAATTTCAGTCAATGAAGAAAATGCATTAATTAACTGCAACACTTTAAATCGCTTGTTTATTATACAATACATAATAGTTGGCCATAAAACCCAAACAACAGCGCAATGTCAGTGATACCAAGTTTTGTTAACAACAATAGCACAACATTAACAATGAAAACATTTCACTTTCATTATTTGAGTTGGTTTTTAGCGGCTTTTTTCGATTTGAATTTTTTATGCAATCCCTTTTTGCGCGTTTTTCGAACACTTCACAATAATTTTGTTTTACCTCTATTTGCTTTTCTTTTACTTTGTTTACTTTTATTGTATTTTGTTGCATTTGCAACATTTTTATTTGTTGCTTTTGTTTCATTTTATTTTATATCCTTTAGCGTCTTTAGTTTCTCCTACTGTCTTACCTTTTTCTTCGGTTACAAAAAAAGTTTTAAAATTTATTTTTTACTCGCAATCCTTATGCAATTTTTTTGTATATTTTTTTTGTCTTTAATTTGGTAATCTATTATTTTCCACTTCACTTTGGTTTGTTCGATTCGGTTTGTTGGTTACTCGTTAACTGATTTTTTATTTCGACCTACACTACGTTTTATACCCAAAATCAGCCAAACGTTACAAAAGTAGAAAAAAGATCAACGTTAAAAAACTGCAGACTCTTCGCTCAACTGTTTCTTCATAGACTCTTCCAATATGTGTAGCTTGCAGTTGCGCCGAAATGAGTTTAGTTTTGGGCCTTTATGATTTTGTGACGTCACTAAGCGTTGGTTTTTTTTTGATTGCCTTCTTTTCTGCGAATGCATGGAGGTTGTCTTATTCATTGAGAGTTTGGCTAAAAAAAGGTAGGTAGTGTCTATGATTTAATTTGTCGGTTGTTACTCTCCGGAAGCAAGAGAAAAATTTGAATTGAAAAGAAAAAAAAAAAAAAATAAACTTATTACCTAAAAGTACATAAGTACTATATGTAGAGTAGATCTTCTACCTATGAGTTTGAAAAATTAAATTTTTTATTTTTTCACATTTTTTTTTGTCTGACTCAAGGTTTCATGTAAAATTTAGTTCAAGTTTTAAATACATTATTTTTGGGATAGTATACTATTATAATAGTATTTTTGTGGATAAATTAGCTTGGCTTCAGTTGCACAATTTTTTCATATGCATAAAAAGTCTTCAGACTTCACCTACTTATGTATACATATGGGGTTGTCGACTTTGAGAATCATAACTTCTGAACTGTTTTCAATAAATTAACTTGTGCACAAAAAGACCTTTACAAAGCCGGACAGATCAGGCTCAGCGGATGACCTGTCATCGATGCAGAGTACTCGACACCCGAAAACTTTGCGGATGCCAAATTTCCCACTCGAACTTTATAAGACTTAGCTTTATATTTCAATTTGTAAAAAGGTCACGCCACGCATGACGTGCCAACTGTAAGGTTTTTAATAACTTACATTTTATCGCGTTTTCGAGTGACAAACTTTGGAGCACTCTTGGAGTCTCTCCATCGCTACATTTTTATGTAATAAAAGTATGGAAGAAAAACGTTCTAAAAGTGCTCCAGAGCGTTTCACTCAAAATCTTTATTAGTTTTTATGCTTAATCATATATTAAAACAACCTCTTCCTAGACTACCGTCATCACTCCTCCATTACATATTTTGTCGGCCGTGATAAGCGCTCTCTAGAACTGATATCCACTGATCTTTTGACTTCTGTAGAAGCGTTGAGGAGGAGGAAATATTAAATTATGTCACTCCACCTTATCTAAGCCAATCATAAACAATTTTATCGCGTCTGCCTTTTATATAAAAAAATGTGTCTATATACAAAAACAGATAAATGCAAGAGGCAGACGTTTTTGTTGCCGCGTTTAAGAGTTATCAATTTGTTTAAGCATTTTATGATGTTTACAAACTTAAGTGATTTTATCGTCAGGCAGATTGATATTATTAATAAGAGAAATGACCTCTGCATTTAAAAATTGCAATATTACAAGCATGTGAAAAAAAGTTGGGTACTAAATTATTTTATCGCGTCTACCTTTTGGCTGACTTTTACTTATCAAAAACATTTTTTTTTATCCTAGGTATGGGTTTTCAATGAAAAATACTAAGTTTTTTAAGTTTAAAATTTATTTACTCATTTATCCGAAATTGACAATTTTGACACACACAACCCTATTTACTTTGAAAAAGTGACAATATACACGTCTGCCTCTTGTATTTTCAGCTTCTAGGGGCGATACTGAAGGCATTTAAATTCTGGAAGAAAACGATAAAATTATTTAATATTTTTTTTTACATATTCGCAATTGCTGTTACTAAAAATGAGGCAGTATGCACGTCTGCCTTTTACATTTTCATTATCTATACTATGCCCTTAACACAATATATCAGAGACATACGAGATAAAATAATTGAATATAGTTTTTTGTTGCAACTTCAAAATTCATTTAACTCTTACTTTTTCTAATTCGCATAAATGTGAACTATATTGCATATTAATATCAATGACGATAAAATCATATACCCAAAATGTTCACCGGTTCCCTAGCTATTACGTTACTCAAAACGCTGATATTTTCTACAGTAAGTAAAAATTAACAACGGACTTTATAGGAACTAACAGTTTTTTCAGACGGCGACTCACATACTAAACTTGCAGGTATCGTTACAAAAGCTCTAAGGTTGACCGATTTTATGTTATTTAAAAAAAAAGTCATCATCCGCTATAAGCCCGTCTGTTACAAACGTATTAATAACCCTTATGCATAAGCCCTTTATATGGGATATGTAACAAACAAAAACAATATGTAATCATAGCACAATGAAAAAAAAAAAAAAACATAACGAAGTGCATTACATTTTGAGCAAAATATATTAACAATTTGTTGCTTAAATTAGATACAAAAGGCCAAAAATAAAACCAACGCACTAATAAACCTAAAAAGCCAAAAAAAAAACTTTTCTACTGAAAAGGGAAAGATGACATGATTTCCCGAAAGAGATAACGTCAAAACAAAAATTTAAAATACGGGTAGCTGCCGTACTGACCAAAATGCGAACATTAAAATTTAACATTAAAAAATTAACAATTTAGCGAGTTGTAAATAAAAATTACAAAAAAAAACTCACAGTAAATAAACATGAATGAACAACAAAAAAAAAAAGTTCATTATATGTAGTAATACATTTATGTAACACCCCCTTCAAAATATTAAAATACAAGATAATGTAGTACACAAAACAGCTTCGAAAAGGAGCGTATACAAAAAAGAGGGTCAGATGAAAAAGGTTGCTGTGAAATGAAAAAAATCAAATTAACAATAAATTATGATGTCAATGTGACGTCACAAAATATATACATGACTAATCGTTTATGTCGAAATCGTTTACTTTACTAAAATATATTTTGGTATAAATCATATTTTTCATCAATAAACCTTAAAAAAAAAAAGCAAACCGGATTTTATGGCACACGTTATTCATGCCAACAATTTGGTACTGTGCGAACGACTCGGTAGGAAAAATATTTAAAATGTTAATTATAATGTCCACTATTGATCAACGTTTGGTGTTTTCGCTATAATATACCACGCCCATTTGAAATACAAACCAAAATTTGAAAAACTAAAACGATGGTTAATGTTATTTGAATAGAAAAATATCAAGCAATGCGTTTTGAATTGCTTTGAAAAATTGATGAAAAACAAAAAAGTATCGAATATATGAAAAAATCGATAAGAGCGAAAGTTTTCGATAACTATCGAATAATGTTAGAAAGCCGATAAAATTCGTGAAAAATGAATAAGTTGTATGATGGTTAAAGATGTAGGAAAAGCTAAGCAAAGTTGGAAAATTTTTAAAATATTGCAAAAGTTGAAAAATGTAGAATCAGTCGATAGATATTGAAAAATTTTGATTAACGTTGGAAAAGTGAACAAATGCTAAAAAAGTCAAAAATGTTGAAAAAGTTGAGAAATGTTGAAGAAGTCAAAAAATATTGCAAAACTTTGAAAAAACTTAAAAGTTGAAAATGTGCAAAATGTTTAAAAATAGCTAAAGTTTGTCAGAACAGCAGGGATATCATGATATTGTTGATCTCATCAAACACCATAAAAAAATAAATTATTCTAGAGCACATAAGTGCGTGGCTGGCCTCGTCTCATTAAACTTTTATTAACGTTGGCATCACACCATCGATAGCAAAATATCTTGCGAAAAATAACTAGTAAGCTAAAGAAACTAAAGAAGAATGTGACTGCAGTGATGGCGAACCGAAAGAGATTATCTCGAGTAACGGAAAGAGGTGAACGAGCCGAAGTGCCTTGAAGAAAAAATTACACAAACAAATATCATGCGATATCGAATCGAAATCGTTTAAATTGAATATGTGCGTTGAGGACAAAATTACACAAGCAAGAAGCAAGCGGTGACTACGAATCGAAATGAGTTAGCTCGAATAACGGATAGAGCTCGATTTTTTTTGTTATTGTTGTAAGAGCTGAAGAGTTCGAAACCATACTAGACCTTACTAAACGTGGTACTCGTTAGATCTTCGGCTAGCTTTTCGAAGATTTTGTCCTCCTTCCCACCAAACAGTTCGGCATGCACTTAAAACGTTCGAATCTCTGATCTATTTCAGAAATGTGTGGTCGCAAAATCAACATTGATAACTCGAGAAGCATTGCCAGCTCAAAGCATTGCCAGCTGTATTTCCATAATAGGAGCATTCAGCATAGAAGTATTACATATATAATTTTTCTTATTGAAAAAAAATCATCGCAGTTTATAATAGGCCTAATAAAGATATGTATGGTAGAATTAGCATAGTGGAGAGCACGATTGCTCAGATTCGTTTGGTGGAAGAATTGTGTGATTAGGCCCTAAGCTCAGATAGCAGATAGAATACGCAGAAGAAATTAAAACTTTCCCTTTTTGTGCAAGACATTGAATAAAATGAAAATACCGAAAGAAGCTAAAGCTTATACTGAAAAGGCAAGGTAATATAAGATATATATTGACGACTTTTTGTGATTTGTGGTTAGAAAATTTAAGGAAAATTGATTCCCCGACTATTTAATAGCAAAATGTTTTATTAAAAAAGCAAGTCGGAGTGGTGAGTGACTTAAGCTATGATTTCCGATTAGGTATTTCATATAAAGTTGTACCGAATTTACCCCAATGTCAGTGGAAACGTCATCCAACAATACAACAGTGCAACAAATGCGCGGAATTACCGAAGATCACACAAACTTTAATGTTAATAAGAGTACGTTTTATTGTTATTATTAAAAATCGTCAATCGCTCAGTTGCAATCAACACGATCGATCGGCTGAGTTCGTTGCCAGCGTGTGCTGGATTAGTGAGTATGGTCAAGTTTGACCTTCTTTTAGTATTTGACGGTGACGATTTTCAGTCATTATGCATACGCTCGCATTGTGCTTCAAAGCAATTGACAATGCACGGCGTTCGTATTGACAAAGTAGAACTGAAAAGACAGCGTTTCGAGTAGAGCTCAGATGTTTTGGTTTAAACAACTATATATTTTTGTTATGCTAATTTTTATGACTAAAGTGTGGCTAAATAATAAGTTTTATTTTTCAAACGTTTAAGTTATCAGCTATTTTTTTTTTAGCTTTTAGTTGAATATTTATTAGTTTGAGTTAAGTTATAAATTGGCTATTCGTCATTTACGAGTAGTATTGACCATTGGGGTTTTGCCGGTTGATTGTTTCTGTTTACTTTTGATTTCATTGAACTTTTGTTTTTCCGAGAACATTTTTGTTGAATAGGTTTTTTTAAAAGTAAATAAAATTTTGTTATTCTTGGTAAAATATTTTTAGGTAAGTGTATTTAGTTTAACTTCCGGGCTTAGAAATATCATAAAATTTATAAATTTTCTTTTGAACTTTATATTACGTATGCAAAGCATTGATAATTGGTTTCCTCGTTGGAAATAGAGCTTTGTTTGTTCAATTCTTAAGCCTAGTCTCAATCAATGACCTTCTAAATATCCATGGATAATATATTGAATCATTATAAGAACTGCATAAGACTTTCAGAAAATTGTTTCACCTTCGATAAACTCGATATATATAAACCCGCAACTAACCAAATTAGCAGTTTGGTGTTGTAGCATTATTTAAATACCATAACTTATTTTTAGGGCATCCTTCTCTAGAAGGTATATTTTTGTATTTACTGTAACATGTATTTACTGTAACACAAGTGACAAAAGGCGAGTTTTCAGGCTTTATGTGCAGATCGCTTGCCAGAACATAGACTTGTTTTTAGAAATTTAGCCTTTATCATTCGCTTGTACTCATCTGTGACGTGTTAATGCTTCCTGGTACTGTAGCGTTCTTATCTAACTATATATTTGAACTTCTTGTAGCAATAGGTTTCGCCATCCATTACGATGAAGTCAAATTTAGTCAGAATTGTTTGGCGCGTGCTTTTGATGTTATACTTTGAATTTCATCGCGATCCGGCACGGATTAGGCTTTGTAGCACTGCAGTCTCTTTTGTCGACTTACCCTCTGGACCGAATTCTACAGATATTCTTACTTTCTTTAGCACCATGCGGAACGAAATCTTTGGACAACTTTCCGCGCACCCCTTATATCTTCATGGCCATGCTGACCACCACTTCCCGACTTTTTCTCGACGGTTAAACGTTATTTATAGTTCGTCAAAACAATTTCAGCTGTTTATTGAAGAAGTTTAAACTTTTTTGCTTAGTTGCTGAAATTTTTATTGGAGATGTGTTTGTGCAAAACTAATTTTCGGCATTTCAACTTGTTGGTTATTTTAAACTTTATTATTCAACTTAACATATTTTTTTATATACGCTTAAAGATGATGTTAAGATTATGTTACCAATGGTATACATTTTATTTTTAACTTATGAGGGCAGTGTAGTGACTTGAACTTTTTAGATTTCCTTTTATCTGCGGCCCCTAACAGAGGCTAAAAAGGCTATTCATTAGAGAGCATTTAAGCAACTTGTCTACTTTATACTTTAGAAAAATATCCATAATTTTCTTGCATTAAGCTTTTCAGCTGTAATAGATAAATGTAAGATAAATGACTTGGTATTTATTTTTTGTTGCAAATTATCTAACCAGAAACACATTTGGTAATGGATGTTGCTGCAATTGTAGAAAAACCCAAATTGCATAAAAAGTGTAATGGTGCAAAATGCAGTGCAATGTAGGAAATCTGGAAATTCCCAAAACATAAAAATTGCAACTGTGACTTCATTGAAGTATCAAAGCAAGCGGAAAATACATACATAAGTACATATGTACATATAAAGCCATATACATATGTATGTATCAAGAGAGTAAAAAGAAAAAAATCAGATAATAAATTGTATTAATTCGGTATAAAGCAAATTAATTTTTAACCAACTTCTTTTCAGTTGATTCTTTACACAAAAGCACAGACAAACGAAGCACAACAACTTTTGAGATTTTAATATGACTTGGGGAATTCCCTCGTCAAATTATATAACATTATTCGCATGCGAGTACGTTGTACTCATAAAGGCAAACCTCAAGTTTAAGCCGCTGTTGAGACTGTGTATCCGACTGTATGTTTCTTGGTCAAACTTGTTGCTTAAATTAAATCTATACTGAAAGGTGGTATATTCCATGCACAATTATGATTCATGATTTTTTGACTTGTGTGTTGAATAAAAAATTATCAAAGACTTGACGACTTGGCGACTTTTGCTTTGTCGATCATAAGAAACTGGGTTAAAATACGTGCAACGTATTCTGATTTAAATATTGAGTTTATTTCAGCACCTAAGCAGTTAAGGTCACATTCAGTTTGAATTACAAAAATTTATATTTAAATGGTAAAAAATTACTAATCTCTAAGGAGATCTTGTGACAAAATATTATAATGTCTGCCTCATAGGTACCGGGACATTGTATTGTCTGCATTAATGGAAACACGGATAATTGGCTAGCTGCAAAGGAATACAGACTTAACAGGGATTAATCATAGGTGCGAGCTCGGCTGGTGTTCTTTATTGGACAGTTTGCTTGAAAAACAATTTTTAAGCAAAAACAAAAAAACGTTGAATGCGAAATTATTTGGAATGTATGTAATTAGAGTCGATATAGTTACATCAAAAGGAAAAAATGTCACAAGAGATTTTTTTGTTGATTCCATATTTACAGTTCTTTAATAATGTTACATGTGCCTAAAGTATATATGAAACTTAAAAACATTCAATTTTGCTAAAAATTTGACACGTCAAATTACCACAGCTCCTAGGTGAACGGAGTCCTGAGAACGAGCTATATTTTGGTCTGAAAATATCTATTTTTAGTCCTTTTAAAATATTTTAGTTCTCAAAGCTCACAAAATGTAACGAAAGAGTTCACAAGGTTTACTCATTTTGCAAAGAATTTTTCTGTTTCCCAAAAAATTTTCCACGATTACAAATCAGTGAATTAGAGAACAATTTGGAGGGATTCTTTATTCATGATAGGGATATAGGAAACGTTACAAAAAATAATTACATATTAAGTATAAGCACAATTGATGACGCGGATGAAATGAAGCAATAAATCATAGTCCCGTTGACGTTATAAAATATCAGCGCAAGTGACGCAGATTAAAAAAAGTGTCCGATGGCGTAATAAAAATTATACAGAAACGTTCCAAATGATATCAAATGGCAGACATTGACACAATAGAAAATAATTTTTGATATGGAATGAAACTTTGTAAGATTGTATGTGAAAGATTTCTGAAAGGTTTACGAAACGTTACTTCACGAGTGGATATGCACTAAATTTTTTCTGTGATATAATGGAGGGAAATGATAATACGTGTAAGGTACACTATAACGAATTTAATTAAATGTATGACGCATGAAATAGCCTCCCTAATCCTTCACTCACTTCTCGTGCAGCCTATCATCCATTGCGTATAGTACAGCAGCTCCTACAATACGTATGTTGAGCGATTTGCCGACAAAGCGTAGCAAACGTGCCAGCATGGATTGATTTTGTGATACAAAATGCTATCTGTCATTATAATTTATATTCTCTAAACTAAAAAGTTGACGTGAGATTTTCATTGACTCCCCCTCCCCCTTGGTGAGATTTTGCCGGATCCCCTCTTCCCCTATTTCGGCTCACGTAATTAATGGACGCCCCTAACAAGAAGTTCAATACCAATCTCCGAACTGAAATCAGAGCACTACATCCAGAAAGCAAGACTTCTAGAATTGTACAAAATATACATAGTCTTTGGATAAAGTTAAATAAAAATTGTTTATTTTTGTCTTAAGTGAAAAGTAGGTACAATATTATTTTAAATGAAATTTTACATAAATATACTTTCCATGCATTATTAACAATAATTCTTTGGACATCCGTATAGCTTTATCAAGGTGATGCGTAAACATTTTACAATTACATATGTCAAATAAACGATGAAATTTCATATTCCATCATGGTTTTCTTCTTACCAATTTTTTTTTGGCTCAAATGCAGATGCGTAACATAATATTAGCCCCAATAGGAACCTTGATTTTAGGTCATTTCTTGGCAATCATTGCAGAATTACAGCATAAGTCGTAAGACAACAACGATGAATGTCGAATGTGTGCGTGGGTGAGGGTTCGATGTCACAATTCAAAGCAGTTCAACATCGAAAAACAATTAACCTTGATTAAATACAATTTTGGCTATTCAGTTGCTTTTAGGTTGACATTGTTGCTTAAAGTGTTACAAATATGACCATAAAAATACGCGCTTGCTAATTGGCAATAATTGTAAATTTACATATGCGAAAAGAGATATAAAAAAATTCCAATTGCCAAAAAATTATGCCAAACATAGCAAAGACTCACAAAATATTAGCTATAGGGTTCAACAAAAGTTAAAATCCAAATTTTAGCCTTAGCAAAAGCGGATTTTCTCCATGGCGCTAAAAACAATTGATTTTACGCTCAATGCGTTGATGACTCATTTCACGATCTGCAAGTGTTGCAGCCATTGGCTTTGCGCATGCGCAACTCATTTTGGTTTCTTTTCTTTTATTTTTATTTATTTCATATCATTTTCTTTATTTTGTTATGTTTTCTTGTCGTGTGCTGTTAAATCGACGTCACACCTCGTTTTTCGTGTTATCGTGTGTAATTGAAAATGCAGCATTTACTGCCGGCAACGGTTGGACAGACATAAAAAAAAAAAAAAATTACAATTACAATCTTCAATCACCGAGAAATGTCACAATATTTAACTTATAAATGTAGGTAGGTTTCATAGATGCAATTACCCATTAGAAATTAGCTAGTTGTCCAATAGGCTTTAAGTGCATGTGCTTAAGTTTTTTTGGTATATACTTTAACCTGCGGATTATAATTAAAACTTTAGAGCTTTACGTGAAAATATGCATTAGGCATCGTGTACGACCAACGGTGTGGCAATAAAAGTAATTTTTTTTGCAGATAGCTCGGTTTCTTTATATTAAAATAATACTTAAATCCTGCCTAGTGCAAGCGACTACAACCTATAAAATTAATATGTGATCTTTTCTGTTGAAATCACGGAAGCTCTACTAAGGAAGCTTCCATAAATGATGTCACAGTTTTTGGCGCTCTTTTGACGCCCTCCCCACCTCTGTCACAATGTATCACATCATAATGTAAATTCTGAAAAGGAACAATAATATTTGTTTTCTTATTCAATGTAATTTATTAATCATCACTCATTTTCTCAACGTTTTATTCGGAGTATCCTCAAATCAATGACGGCTTTTTCAAAATATTATTCCATAACATGACAAAATCAACAGAATAGGGTTTTTTTTTCAGTTGCCTACCTAGTTTTTTTCGAAATAGTTGTTATAATTATTTATTTATTTATTTATTTATTTATTTATTAACAATTAATTACAAAATTAAATGCTAATATAAGAGTAAGCAAGAGCAGCGATGGCCTTCAGCTTATCCAGTGGAAAATGGAGTTTATATTAGTGAATATATATTAGTATGTTTCAAAAAATTTATCATGTCATGTATGTTTTTCTCGGAGGGATTTGCAATTAAATGGAAAGGGTCTCTATTTTTAAATATCAGCTGTCTAGAAAAACTAAAAGTGGGACAGTAAGTAAAGATATGAGTAAGGTAATTATGAGGGAGTACTGGACAGGAACAAGGTAATGTTATATTAGGATTCATCAAAAAACTATGGGTAAGCTTAGAATGACCAAGCCGAATTCTTTCAAATTTTATTATATCTGATCTTTTTAACGACAGTGTTTTAAGAAAATCATTAACTGTTAATTTGTTTGAGTTGTTGGATTGGTACCAGTTAGACGAGGAGTCAAATGTCGATATCTGTTTGTTTGTGAAGTAATTGTTTATAAATTTTTTTATATCTGAGAAGTTGAAATTGTTTGACATTATTAATGGAGCTGTAGTTGCATATTTTGCTGCTTGGTCTGCAAATTCGTTACCGGAAATATTTGAGTGGCCTGGAATCCATATCAGAGTGATCTTAGGGTAATTACCTATTAGAAAATTTCTAATTTGGGTAGAGTAAAAGTTGTCATTTGTCAGGTTTAGTATTGAATCAATAGCTGAAAGGGAGTCAGAACATATTGCAAAGTTACCGCAATTATTTTTGGCATATATGACTGCATCATGTAAAGCAATAATTTCTGCAGAGAAAACGGAGCTGTATGACGGTAGAATTGATATTTTTATAATTTTGTTTAGTGTAGTGATGCTGTAGCTAACAATATCATTACGCTTTGAGCCATCTGTGAAAATAAATGTATGGGTTTTCAGAAGATCCTTATTTTCTAAGAATCGCGCATTAAAGACTTCAATTGAAGTATTGTTTTTAATTAACTTGCGCAATGAGGTATTGCAAGAGTCAGGATTTAAAGTCCAAGGTGGATGGGAAAGATTGTTAACTTTCAAAGGCAAAAACGGGATATTTAGATCAATTGATTTCTGTACAGCTATGTATATTGCTGACCTGATTTTTGGAATTTTTTTGGATTTGTATATTTTATTGACTATACAACGGAGAGGGGTGTCATAACTAAACATTAGTGATTTTGAAAGCTTTGCTGTGATTAGGTCTCTTTGTAGTTCTATTGGTAAAATATTAGCTTCATATAAAAGATTATTTACAGGTGTGGTTCGGAATGCACCAAGAGCAATTCTCACTGCGGAATTTATTATAGATTTAAGTTTATTTAAAGACGATTTAGGGGAATAACCGTATATAAAGAGGCAATAGTTAATTTTTGACAAAATGAGAGATTTAATAACTGATACCAATGAAAAAGTATTACAGTTTAACTTGTGGTAAGAGAGACATTTAACCACGTTAAGTTGTTTACTCAAAGCTGTGCATAGTTTATCAATGTGAGCCTTCCATGTAAATCTTGAGTTAATTGTAAGACCCAGTATTTTTATGGTATCAGCTTGTTGAATGTTAATATTGCTAGCGATAACGTTGCAACTGCAATTTTTTTTGCGGCAAAGATGAATATATTTACATTTAGTTGATGATAAGACGGCACCAGAAGTATTACTCCAAGATGATATATCGTCGAATAATTGAGTAAGGTTATGTGTTGGATTTTTATTCGTTTTAGACTTTATAATTAAATTGAAGTCGTCCGCATATGCAGTAAAATCTATTTCCTTATGAAGAGCAATGATACCACAGAGTTTATTGAAAGCTATTAGAAATAGTATGACCGATAGAGGAGAGCCTTGTGGAATGCCATTATACAAATTTCTGAGATTAGAACATAATGCACCCAACCGAACAGTTATTTTTCTACTGGTCATAAAATTGAATACATATTTTGTAATCTTGGGTCCAATTTTCCAAGCAGAAAATTGGTCAATGATTGAATGTATTCCAACTTTTTCGAATGCCTTTTCGAAGTCAAGAGACACAATTGTGAGGTGTTTTTTTAGTGAAAGACAATTAGCAATTTGATACTCTACATTAAGTAGAGTATCGCTGGTCGACTTTCCTTTTTTAAAACCGAGTTGACGAAAGTCTATTAGTTTCTTTTTAGAGACGAACCAACATAATCTGTTAGATATTATTTTATCCATTAGTTTAGAAAGACATGGATTGAGGGATATTGGTCTGTATGATTTAGCAAGTGTTTTATCAGATTTGGGTTTAAGTATTGGTATAATTGCGCTTATTTTGTATTGCTGAGGAATGTGGTTGTCGAATATGTTGTTGTAGAAGTTCTGAAGTCTTATTTTTGTAGATTTTGGCAGATTAGTGATCATAGGGTATGAAATTCTATCGATGCCCGGAGTCCTTCCTTTAAGCTTTGATAAAGAAGAAGAGAGTTCTAAAAAAGTAATTTTGTTTTCTATGAAACGTGCATCTGTGCATGGAGTAGTGTGGGCAGTGTTTCTTAGAATTTCGTTTTTTCTTCTTATGAAATTAGTAGTATAGCCAGAAAATCTTCTAATGTTGGTCCAAATTTTTTGAATTGGGGTATCTGGATTAATGGTTGAGGTAAATTCATTTAGTGACTTAGTTTTCTCTAGTTTAATTTGCCGTTTCAGAATCGCATTGGCTCTTTTGTAATTTAGCATGTTGGTTACTGAAATATTTCTTTTAAATATATGCCAACACTTATTTTTAGCTTGTCTAAGTTGCTCTAATTTTTTATTCCAACAAGGGACTTTTCTTGAACACAAGTTAGGATGAGTTTGAGGAATAGAATTATTGGCCGATTGAAGAATAATTTTGCGTAAGTTAGCAGCTTCTTTATTAATATTTGTTGTGGTTGGAAAGAAAGAGTCTAATTCTAAACAATTTTTTTGAAACAATGACCAGTCAGAGTTTTGTGTTATAAATTTTGATTTATATTTTTCATGCAAATGAGTTGGATTTGAAAATAGAGAAATCAGAATTGGGAGATGATCACTACCAAAAAGATCAGTTTCAATTGTCCAATTAGCGTGGGGTCTAATGCAGGGTGAACAAAAAGTGAGATCAATATGAGAAAAGGAATTGTGCGTACTAAAATGGGTTGGCGATCCATCATTTAGCAGAATGAGATTAGATTGGTTAATAAATTTTGATAAAACTACTCCTCTATTATTATTTTTTTGCGATCCCCAATCCTTGTGCCAAGAGTTGAAATCTCCTGTAACAAGAGATGGAGTAGAAATCGTGTTAAAAACGTTTGACAAATTTTTCGAATTAAAAGGTTTTTGGGGGACAATATATGATGATATAATAATAAATTTAATTTTCGAATTTATCTCAGCTGCGACTGAATCAAAATCATTGTTGATAGTAATAGGTTTATGTTGTAATGATTTATGTACAAGGAGGGCAACACCTCCATACCTAGTGGAAGAAGTGTTATGGGTATAAAGGGTAAAGTTAATAGGAATAGGAATATTTAATAAAGAATGAATATGCGTTTCTTGCAATGATATTATTTTAGGATTGTATTTTTTAATCAAAATACTAAGTTCATTGTAGTTATTTAGATAGCCTTTTATATTCCATTGGATAATATTGAGTGTCATCGCTGAAATTTAAGAAAATTAATATCCTTTTGAATAAATAATCTTATGAGATGTGTTGATGAATTTATAATGAATGTTTTGCAAGGCAGGAAAGAATAAGAAAAAATTTTTAATATGAAAATTAATGAAATATTATAAAAAATACAATTAATTAAATATATGTATGAACAAAGGAACTTAAGTTAGATGTATAATTTTAAGTACGTAAATATAAGTTGTATGTAGAATAACAAGTTAACGTATAAAAAAGGTTTATTTTCGCTTTCTCCTAACACCTGTTTTTTTTAAATTTTGTTTTGCTTTATAGGAAGTGTTCTTTGGAAGGATAATTATATTTTTGTTATGTGCAGGAACCGATGGAGTGCTTGTAGATGGAGTGTCAAAATTAAAAGAGGTGTTATTTATGCTATGTTTGTTTTGAGGAATTTGGTCATAATTTGACATTGTTATGGAATGTGATGAACTGGATGTTGAAGTTTGGTCTATGTCAGGTATAAAGTCAGAGTAATTTACTATTTTTCTCTGTGTTGGGAATATTTTTACCGATGTCTGTAAATCAGTGTGTTGCGAAGAACAAGAGCCATTAGCAATGTCAACTTCATTGAAAGTATTTTTGTTCTCGACGTGAGAGTTATCCCTTACGACTGCTGAATATGTTTTGTGAGTTAGATGTCGATCATTGTACGTATTAATCGCTTTTTTCCGATCAGCTTTTTCTAGTGTTATGATTGCTTGTATTTCTTTTTCCTTTAAAAATATTGGACAATTCTTATCATAAGCACTATGGTTAAAGTTAGTGTTGGTAATGCTATAACAATTGATGCACTTGCTTTCTAGTGAGCAATTTTCGTTGAGTTCAAGATCTATATGAAAGTTGCTGGAGCAATTTGAGCAGACTTTGTTGTTTTTGCAAATTTTAGCGATATGTCCAAACCTTAGACAGTTACCACATCGCAGCGGGAGAGGAATATACGGACGAAGTTTAACTTTTTCATAACCAATTGAGATGTCAGAAGGGAGAGAAAGAGAAGCAAATGTGATGATTACTAAACCGGTTTCTTTTAATGTGCCATCATCCATTTTTTTTAATATTTTCTTGATCTCGCATACATTTTGAGGTTTGAGCTCCTCTAAAATCTCTTTTTCGTCAATATTTCTCAGATCATTAGAGTATATTACTGCCTTTGTATAATTGAGAGAAGAGTGTTCTGTTACTTCTATTTGGATTGTCGGTGAGAGGGATATTAATTGAATTAGTTTAGTTGCTTGTTTATAATTGTTTGTTTTAATTAGAATTGTTCCGTTTCTTAATTTTTTGCATATATCAACAGTTCCTTCGCAGGTACAGTCAATCACTTTTTTTATCAAGAAAGGTGAAACGTTTGATAATGTATCAGAACTGTTAATGCGCGACATAATTAAGTATTTAGGGCCCTGATGAATAGATTGTAAAGTTTTTGACTTATCCAATGAAAATAGTTGCTGTGGTGGGCCTCCAGCCTTTGACGGGTCTGGAGGATCCTTCATGGTCGGGATTTGGGTTTAACACAATTTGAAAAATGTGTATCACTAATCCGTACAAGTTTATGAATAGGTATATATTTTTGATATGTTTTTTTTTTTTAACACCAGGGGTTACTAGCTGTTGTACAGTTCACACAAAATCACAAAAATCTTGCTCGGACGAGAGAAAAGAACCGCTCAGCACGAATGTTGGACGTAGACTGTTATAATTAATAACAGGCAATAATCGTCTCTCGTTTCTCCACCCCGTCTGAGTCCAAGCCCCTGTCTGTGACAAACTTGTCATGTGGCAGGTTGTTTTTTGCTGACTTTTATGTGCTTGTTGAGAATAACGATGTTAGTGAAATATATTCCAAATTTACGATTCAAAATAGACACTACCAATTTTACCCAATGGAACGTTATTTTAAGGTAAACAAAATTGTGACATCACACTATTGAGAACCCCTTTAGCCTCTGTTACAAACTGTGACAGATGAGCTGACCCCCTCCCCTTCTCGGACCGTGGCATCATTCATGGAAGTTCCCTTGTGGGAAAAATCTTGAGGTAGACATAGATTTGTATGGTGGTAGATGCATCCATAAACCAAAATTGCCGACTTTTAATTCCATGAAATATGATTGAATAAGTAATCAGTGTACCAAAGTTCATTAATTTTAATGTGATCTGGAAATGCAACTATTTCCTTTTAAGGATCAGAGTTGAAAAATATTGGCTTCATGGTCGATCATGTGAACTTAGTTCAATTTATAAAAACGATAATTTCCAACTGGGTACTTTGAGCATGCTGTATGTAAATATTGACAAAAAATAAAGTCACTGAAAATGTTGTACGATTGCATCATTATTGCCAATGATTGATTAAGGGATTTTTTTACATGGGTACAATAAATAATACTAATTTATAGAGACATAAGTCTGAAATTTACCTAAAGACCGTTGTAAATAAACTTGAGAGATCAGGTCAAATTTTTTTTTCGAAAATATCCACACGTGTATTTGCGATATAGTGCTGAATTTTCTTTAATCCTCTCATGCTTGAAGTCAATTGCCTCCAGTTTTACTGATCGGATCAATGTCGATTTTTTTATTTAATACCTTTAATATTTTTACTGTCAAGAAATGAAAAATAATAACAATTGCTTAAATAGTTCACCCAACTAAAATTAATTTAAAAAACTCTTTTATGCTTTAACCTTTTAACTATAAAACCGATTTTTCGAAAAAGCGGAGTCTCTATTAGATCGGAATTTGGACATTTTGAACAAAAAAAATATTATGTAAAAATTTTGCTTTCTGCTTTTAACTTGAAGCGAAAAATTTTTGAAGTGAATCCGAATAGGGTGGATTGCATGCGGTAGGCTCCTTCGGGGGTGCATCGTAGTAGCTGTAGTTGAAACCCGAACGCGGGAGGAGCAAGATGTTACGCTAAATGTGGGGTTGCATTTTCGCAACCTGGCGGCTGTTCCAAGTATGGCAAGAGATGATGATAGATCTCGACTCAAACCAAGGGTGAAGTTATGTCCATAAACATAAATCTACTTGATAATTGTTTTCAACAGTAGTCGTCCTATAATTAGGGAAGTATATAAAGTAATTCAAGTATAGCACGGCAAACCGTGGCCTTAAGCCTTTTGAAGCAGGCGGTTACGTAAAAAAAAGGCAGTTGTGAGCTTTTATTTAACTTAAGAACAGCATTACAATCCGAAATATTGCAAATTTTCAAAATATCCATCAAAATCCATTCATCCGAAATTTCACTTCATGTTAACATGATTCTTTTCGCGAAAATTAGTAAATACCTTTAAATTACTCGGCGAAGCCTCAAGACATCTAGTGCCATTTTTTGTATGTATAAGCCACTTAGTTTAAGAGTTCTGGTTCTCAGCTTCTTAATAGGTCGAACAATTTATATTGGAAATAAAAATTTTTGTCACATAATTTACACGTCTTTTAAATAAAAAGAAAATATATATCGATGAAATTCTGTAAGCTGGTGTCAAAGTTAGACAATGTTTTCTGAAGGATAGCTTTACAATCCATAATATTGCAAATTTTCGAAATATTTGTCAAGTGCTGTATCGTTTACAACACCGAAATTCCACTTCATGTTAACATTATTGCCATCACAAATATCTTTAAGTTACTCGGCGATGCCTCAAGACATCTATTGCCATTTTTTCTATATATAATCCACTTATTTTTTCGATTATAATACCAAAACTGATTATCACCCTGATTATGGCACATCCACAGGAACACAGACGCATTTTTACTGGCGTTCACAGCTTCAAGGCAGGTGTCGCTACCACGCTGTTTTAAGTCCCGCGTAAACCCCAATGCAAAGTTTTGTGAATTTCCAGGATGTGTAAGACTTACGGCACAAGGATACAATACTGGATTGCCAACACGCGTATCAACACATAGGTTCGGTGATGCTACACTTTGAATGGCGCCGTAGGCATATTCTGTCGGCTCGACAGGAGGATAGAATTTCATAGTGTCCTCAGCAGCTACCTCCAAGTACCATTTAAATGATTTACATTTGAGTTTCTCACGTAGAGCTTTCTGCTCAGTCAGGTCACCTGGATCAATAGAATCAAAATATGTACCTGAACGTTTGTAGATGTAGTTCTTATATTCATCCATCCAAACTTCAGCAACACGTTTGATATTCTAAAAAAAAGAAAAGAAACAAATTTGCTGAGGATATTCCCCTTATAATTCAGGTAACTATGGTCACATACATAATTTTTGATACGCAGAATATTTCCTTACCTAAATTACATGGGAAATAATCTAGCTCCGATATTTACCTTAGCCTGGTAGTCCTTCCCACGTGGATTTGACATCTTAAAGTTACCATACCTATATAGATGTCCCACTCTTGAGCACGGCACATTAAACAGTTCACCTCCACACATCCAAATTTTAAAGCTCAATTCGAACTGTTCTCCACCCCAAATATCAAGACCTTCATCATAACCACCTAACTCCCAAAAAAAATCAGCTGATATAGCAAATAAGCCGCCAAGCATTACCGGATTTTCGAAAGGTTTAGTTTCGTCTATTAACTCCTCCGGCTGCAGTCTTAATGATCTATAATTTAAGTCCCAAGTAAAAGCACCGCGTTCTCCTTCATTTCTATACATAAACTCAAATGTTTTAAACGCAATAGTATCAATATATGGTGCTACCACGGTGCGTTTATTAAGCGCAATTGGCTCCAGTAATGGTGGCAGCCAATTGTAAGTGACCTCAACGTGTGAATCAAAAACGACCAAAACTTCAGCTGTCGCTTTGCGCAGACCAACCATACGAGCGCGAATTAAACCCATGCGTTCGGGCAAACGCACAATTTGTACTTTGTCAAAGTGATCCGCCACATATTGATCCAGCTGTTTGCCGAGATTTTCAAACTGACTAAAATCATCAACGATTATTATTTCCTTAAGTAATTCCGGGGGTGTACGATTGGTGATACTGTGCAGTGAGCGCAATAATACACTCAAATATTCATCACAGAAAGGTATAACAACGCTAATTGCAGGCAATTCAGCGAGATATTTCTTATGCTTACAGCTAGAAAAAAAATGACAAATATCAAAGGCATACAGGGGGAGCGTTAAGAGCCACCTTACCCCTCAGAACGTCGATCTGCTAGTGAGCGATTCACCGAGATCATATCAGACAAGATTCCGTTGAAACCATACTTCTTATATGTTATATTCGCTAGCTCAAGATCCGTATTAACGTTGCACTTTTGCCTTGCTCTCCAGTACCGTTGCGTAGATTGTCGAGATACATTGCCTCGTAGTCATGCCAATCTTTTCGGACTATCCGTGGCCTGCTTGATGAATAATTTTCCAAAGGCGTTGACGGTATTTTTATCGTATTAAGTAAAAATATTATACCCAATGCATATAACAAAAAAATTAATCTAGCCAGCAGTTGAAGGCTGCATTGCGGCATTTCAATTTTTGGTTGCCGTAGATTTGAAATGAAATATTGAACTTAGTCGAACAATTGTAAAAAATGCACTGATATCTAAAAGCAGATATCAAATCGATTGAACAAGCAATATATTAAACCATATCCGTTTCTAATTGTAAACATTTGGTTTAGAAAGTGTTACGGCACGTGCTTCTAATTGAAAATTATGAAATTTCCCCTATTCATTACACAGCAAAAAATGCATTTGTGGAACAAACATGAAGAAAAGACTATCTGTGGAACTTGGCTTTCCTTTCGGCATCTTCAATTTGCGCAATATTTTGTATAATGGTTTTCCTGAATCTAAGTCGTTCAACTTCAGTGTTCTTGGCTTGCTCACATTTTAATTTATATATGTAGCTAACTTTATTTTGGTTACCTATATAGTGTTCAATCAAATTGTTGGATTATATTAAAATAAAATGTTGGAAACTTATCAATAATTTCAAAATATTAATAAGTCAAAGGAACGACATTACAGTGCCGTGAACCGCCAAATTTTTTAATTCAAACCGATAAAATCAGGCATTTCATTTCTGAGTAAATTTCATGTCACTTCGTGTCACTTTCAGTCGGAAGTGAAATGAACATGCCCAGTGAGTTTAAGTTGTCCATTGTAGCGGAATAACTGAAGATTTTATGGAATTAGCGCACGAGACATGATTTATAGAGAATCTTATAATCTTTCATTTGATATGGAAACTTGTTTTGGGAAACGTGCATTTACTACGAGATATGACCGTTTATTCGACCTTTGTCGATTCTCGGCACTATTAAGCACGAAATAAAAAAAAAAAAAAACATGCCCAAAATCTATTTTCGATCTTTCTCGCTGTCGACCATTTACTCCACACGAGCGTGTCAATAAACGTCAATTTGGAAAAATAAAATGAAACAACAGGCCTATGCTAGAAGATATTCATAAGTAGCTCACGCAACACTCGTATACATACGAACCGGAATGAAACGGCATTCAATGAAATGATTGTGAAACATGAAATGTGAAATGATTGCGAAGATCACAAAATCTTCTTTGAGCGTGATTCTGTGTGAATGTATTGAAAGTTTCACGAGCTCATGAGTGAATCACATGCAGAGTAGCTCACTGCTGCTCTCTGTTACAGATACATAGCAATTGCGGATGTGCGAGCATCTTTTCTAATAGTTACTATTAATTAGGAGCACCTAATATTTCAACAAAACTTATGGAAATTAAAAGGCTGTGCTGAAAACATTAAATTCGAAAAAGTAGTTTTTTGGCTGTCTGTGACTACACTAAAAAAATTGTAGTACAATAATGTTTCGACTAATGTCGAAATGATTTATGCTTAATCATCAACTACTCAAGTACTACCGACTAAACCATCGAATTTGGAGACTTTCGAGTCTGTTTTTTTTACTTACATGTAAATGACTGGAAAATTACTAATTTTAGAGATGATATGGAGACTGCAATCTCAAAGTTCGTAAGCATTAGGTCTTACTAATGTCAATCAAAAAATGCTTGTGATTTGACTTTTTTGCAGAATGAATTTTTCAAACTGCAAAGTCTCGTAAATTTATTGTGTCTGTGTGCAACCAATACGAGTACATTTATACTATTTTTATAAATTGATTAAATGAAAATGGCTTGTAACGCTTTAGTGCAAAATATACTGAACCGATTTTAATAAAAGCTTTTTTAGAACAACAAATTTGTGCTATAGAAGATTATTGCATACCTTATTTGTTTGTTTTTTGAAGTTTAGCATCTTTGTTTTAGGATTTAGTTTTTGCAAAACTTCACACGAAAATTGTGGTTAGATTTTTCGTTGCTTGAGCTTATCTTGCATCTTGAATTCTGTGTTGTTGATTTTTCTTCTCATTTGTACCGTTTGTATTTGGCTTCGAAGTTCAAAGGACAAACTCTCTTTCAACAGTTTTTTTTTTGTTACGTTTGAAGAGAGAATATAGAATGAGAAATTTCATATGAAAAAAATAAAAAAGGGTGAGTGCGCGTGCAAAGCCACGAGTACAACTAGTCTGTGTATAAAATTCGGACAGTTCTCATTAAATAATCAACTAATATTTCTATTTAAATCTTGATTTGACTGACTTTTTTGCTTTATTTCAAGAAAGAGTCAAAACTTATCCTTGTACAATTTAATAAAAACTATCCAGAGCAGTATCATTTACAACACCAAAAATCCACTTCATATTTTGATTTGCTTTCTGGCAATCGTTCACATACAGTTGCCTTTTACTTGGCAAAGCCTCAAGACAACGATTACTATTTTGTCCATGTAACAGCCATTTATTTTTTCGATCATAGTGCCAGAGTTGATTTCCACCCATCGAATGACAAGTAGCCATCAGTATTGTAGCATTTGTGCGACGACTCGATACATCAAAACAAGTATAAGTTTGTCGCAGTCGTAAATCACGGCGAAAACTCAATGCAAAGTTTTGGGTATTTTGGGGATTTGTAAGATCGCTGGCACAACTATACAACCCTGGACTAGCGCCCAATGGTCTTTGTAATGTATCGATACACAAATTGGATGTCGCAATACTTTGAATAGCACCGTAAGCATATTCTGGCGGCTCGACAGGTGGATATTTTGCTAGAAAATCAAAGGCGATATTCTCCAAATACCATTTAAATGATTTACATTGCAGTTTTTCACGCAAGGCTTTTTGTGCGGTCAAGTCACCTGGATCAATGGGGTCGTACACATCACTAAGACGTTGGTAAATATATTGCTTATACTCATCCATCCAGACCTCAGCCACACGTTTGAGATTCTAAAATATATAAAAAAATGTTTTTTGTTAGTGCTTTGGTGAAAATTGTGGAAAAATGTAATGCGATCATATTCACCCTAAACGTATAGTTTTTCTTTCGTGGATACGGCATTTGATAAGCAGAATCTCTATACAGATGGCCCACTCTTGAGCAGGGCGCTTGCAGTAGTTGGCCACCACACATCCAAATTTTAAAGCTCAATTCAAACTGTTCTCCACCCCAAACATCAAGACCTTCATCGTAGCCACCTAATGCCCAAAAAAATTCAGTAGATATCGCAAGTAAGCCCCCAACCATGACTGGATTCTTAAATGGCCTTGTCTCATCAACTAAGTTCTCTGGCAAAAGGGGCAATTTTGTGTACCGAAATGCCCAATCAAAACCACCACGTTTGTTGTACGCATACAAATATGCAAAACTTTCATAAGAAATTATATCGACAACAGGACAAACTACAGTGCGTTTATTGAGCGCTATAGGCTCAAGCAATGGTGGCAACCAGTTGTAATTGACCTCAATGTGTGCATCGAAGATGACCAGCACTTCAGCCGTTGCGCTACGTATACCGGCCATACGAGCTCGAATTAAACCAATGCGTTCGGGCAAACGCACAATTTGTGCTTTATCAAAGTGTTTCGCTACATATTCGTCCAGCTTTTGTCCAAGATTTTCATAGTTACTAAAATCGTCCACCAGTATTACTTCCTTAAGTAATTCGGGTGGTGTGCGATTGATTATGCTATGTACGGTGCGAACCAATACGCTAAAATGTTCATTATTAAAAGGAATCACAACGCTGATTGCAGGTAACTTTGATAGATATTTCTTAAAGAGGCAACTGAAAATAATTTGTCAGATTTAAGTATTTTAATTTGACAATAAATAAAAAATCTTACTTCCTATCAGATGTTTCTCGCATCGAGCGATTTACAGAAATTGCATCAGATAAAAGTGCATTGAAGCCGAACTGCTGGTATAATCTCTTTTCCAGGTCATGGTCAGCGATTTCGCCTAACTTAGCGCTTTTGCCATGCTCACCGATGCCGACACGTTGGCTATCCCTGAACATTGCCTCATAGTCATGCCAATCTTTTTTGGATAATCTCGATTGCTTTACAAAATTATTTTCGATTTGTATAAAGAAAATGCTCAAAATGTAAACAAAAAACATTCCAAAAACATATATCATAATTATGAATATCAACAACAATCGATAACGACTTGGACGTATTCTGCACATTATGGCTTGATATAAAACTCAGCTTTTGTCAAATTACGAATATTTTAAAGCAATGAATGAGCTCCAAACACACTATATTACGTATAAAGAGTTTGAGTAGGAACTAAAAATGATTCTTCACAGCTGATTCGAAGCATGAAGTGTCGAATTTGTCTAATTGATAACAAGCTCACTTGTAAAAAATCAATTCTGTTTAGTGCTTAGCAAAGAAACTCCTGAGATGATAAGATTAAGTTTTTGAAAAAATATATATTGATGGTCGATTTGTTATAGTTTTTTGATTTCTATTGGTGTGTAGTAGAATTTGATGACTAGAAATATCAAAAAGTTTTCAATTCATAACGTATAACAGTAAAACGTCTGTAAGTCGAACTTGAAGGGAGACGCCAAAAAATTCGACCTATAGAGTTTTCGACTTATGGAGGACTTCGACTTAAGAGAATTTTGTCAAGAAATGTTCGACTTGTAGAGGTTAAGATTTATTCCAACTAATTTTGAGTAAGAGAGGTGAAATAAATAAAAATCCTAACTACAGAGGTATTAAACATTTATGTGTATTACAGTAGAACCAAACTATTTCTGATAATTTTTCAATCAAACTTCGCTAAAGTTCAAATAAATGCACAAATGATATGGTTTTTTTTTTTTAAGAAAGTTGATTTTTGCGACTGGTTATTTTTATTATAATTAAACATTATGAACTTACAGTCATTTTAGCAAAGACCAATATTGTAAATTTTACTTATTGATCAATGCTATTTTTTTTTTATTCAACAAACATGACAAAGATAACAAATGGAACAATTTAACCTGGTAATTGGTGACATATGTTTCGGCTATTACCACATAGCCTCATCAGACCAGTTTTTTGGTTAATGTTGTACATGGAGTCGATCCCCTGACCTTTCATGCATTTCAATTGCATATCTGTCGACGGCCGCTCTAACAACTGAGCTACTGAGGAACTGACCTTGAACTGTACAAATTGCGTATATCCATTTATTATCTCTTGTCACTTTCTCGCTTGTTGTCACAGCTGCTAAGCCATTGGCTTAGAGACTTGCTATGATTTTATTTTTCGATACATATGTCACCAATTACCAGGTTAAATTGTTCCATTTGTTATCTTTGTCATGTTTGTTGAATAAAAAATAGCATTGATCAATAAGTAAAATTTACAATATTGGTCTTTGCTAAAATGACTGTAAGTTCATAATGTTTAATTATAATAAAAATAACCAGTCGCAAAAATCAACTTTCTTAAACCATACGGAAGAACACGCCAATTTCAAAAAATATGTGGCTGGCAACACCACAATTTTCGAAAAATAAAATCATAGCAAGTCTCTAAGCCAATGGCTTAGCAGCTGTGACAACAAGCGAGAAAGTGACAAGAGATAATAAATGGATATACGCAATTTGTACAGTTCAAGGTCAGTTCCTCAGTAGCTCAGTTGTTAGAGCGGCCGTCGACAGATATGCAATTGAAATGCATGAAAGGTCAGGGGATCGACTCCATGTACAACATTAACCAAAAAACTGGTCTGATGAGGCTATGTGGTAATAGCCGAAACATATGTCACCAATTACCAGGTTAAATTGTTCCATTTGTTATCTTTGTCATGTTTGTTGAATAAAAAATAGCATTGATCAATAAGTAAAATTTACAATATTGTTTTTTTTTTTTTATACAAATTATCTGCAACGTTAAGAGATGCTATGACAATTTATACGAGCTCGCCCACTCATATTCTACGCAAATAGTATATTACTAGCTTATATCACTAAATTTTGCTATACTTTGTTTAATTACAATTGCTTAAATAGCCCCCTTATATTTTGAGTTTTGCGTTATTGTTTGTATTAATGAGCCACACCCATTTGTCTAAAACAGTCCAATGATTGCTTGAGTCACTAAACGGTAGCAACCTCATTATACTGGATTTAAATGTTTTCTTGTTGGATAGTTATCATGCCCAGATTATACAAAAATCAGCCTAGGTACTGGCGAAGTAAAACCAGTTGAGGAATTTGAGGAATCGCACATAATAATTTTGCATCTTTATATTTTCAAAAAAACTGTCAAGTGCTGTATCATTTACAACTCCAAAATTCCATTTCATATTTGGATTATCTTCCTGGCAGGTGTTCATGTGTAGCGTAAAATTACTCGCAACAGCCTCCAAACACATATTACTCCCGCCTCCATTGAGCCATTTATTTTTGCGATCATAATACCATAACTGTGTTCCACCTTCATGATGGCAACTAAACGTAATCACAGGAGCATTTTTGGCTTTTATTGGAACATCAAGACAGGTATATGAACGATTCCATCGTAAGTCACGGAACGAAGTCAATCTAAATGTTTGATTGTAATGTGGATTTTTGAGTTTGCCGCAAGGATAAAGACCCAGTGATTTTTGATTCAACCTAGCGACACACAATTTAGGTGATGCAACACTTTGTATAGCACCATAGGCGTAATCTGGCAGCTCAATGGCTGGATACCTTTCGGCAAAATCATAAGCAATCTCATTCATGTACCATTTAAAAGGTTTACAGTGCAATCTCTCACGCAACGCTTTTTGCTTCATCAAATCACCGGCGTCAATGTTCTTGAAGAGATCGTAATAGCGCTCATATATAAAGTACTTATACTCATCCATCCAGACCTCAGCTACACGTTTAAGATTCTGAAAAAGAAAAATACAAATATAATTCGCAAATGAAATATTTTTCTAAAAATTTACTTATTTACTTTATACAAGAAATTTTTATTTTTGGCATTTGGACCTTTATTAAGATTTCCCCTGAAATGATGAGCCACTCTAGAGCACGGTACATTCAGTAATTGACCTCCACACATCCAGATTTTAAAACTCAACTCAAACTGTTCTGCACCCCATATATCAAGATCTTCATCGTAGCCACCTAATTCCCAAAAGTAATCGAGAGACATAGCAAATAAGCCACCCATCATTACTGGAGTTTTAAAAGGTGTTGCTCTGTCCAACAAATCCTTAGGCTCCAATTGGACATAAATAAATTTCCAATCAAAGCCTCCACGCACTAAACGTGCAGCAATATATTTCAAATTTATGGGATGAATTATATCAATAATGGGACACACTACAGTGCGCTTATCGAGTGCTATAGGCTCAAGCAATGGTGGTAACCAATTGTAATTTACTTCAATGTGAGCGTCTAAGATGACTAGAACATCTGCAGTCATCTTACGTGCACCAGCCAAACGAGCACGAATTAAACCCAAGCGTTCGGGTAAGCGCAATATTTTGACTTTATCGAAATGTTCTGTTACATATCTGCTCAGTTTTGCAAAAAAATCCAGATCACTAAAATCATCCACAAGTATAATTTCCTTGAGTAACTCCGGTGGTGTTCGATTGATCAAACTATGCAAGGTGCGCGCAAATGTGCTCAGATACTCGTTGTGAAAGGGAATTACAACGCTGACGGTAGGCAACTTGGCAAGATATTTCTTATGTAAACAGCTTGAAAGAATTAATTAAGTACAAGCAATTATAATTAAGCGACTTTAATTATATTAAATTACAAAAACTACTGACCCTTTATCACGTACATCTGGCACTGAGCGATTGGCTGAAATTGCGTCGGATAGTAGCGCATTAAGTCCATGCTGCTTAGACATTCTGTGCTCCAATGCACGATCTATATTGATGCCTAACGTGGCGCCTTTGCCCTTTTCTCCGATTCCAATACGTTGATATTCGTTGTTCATGGCTTTGTAATCGTGCCAATCTCTTCTTACAGCTGGTTCTACTACATAATCTTGAGCAATATTGACCAGAATATTAATTTTTTGTAAGAAAATAAATAATATTTTTATTGCTGTAAGAAGGAGTAGTATTCTCAATCCAATGAGTTTGATTTGTACTTTCCTATACCGCCGCATCCCACAAAAAAGCCAACAAATTTATAGCCAAATCAAGTTCAGACTTAAATAAGATTTCATGAGTAATGAGAAGTACAGAATTAATATAATAAATAGCCATACATTAAGTCTGTTCAACCATAGCCATATCAAATGTTTAGTGTTCGAAATAGAGTGATCAAAAGAAATATATTACACTATAAGAAAATTGAATGTAATTTGACAAAGATTAGAATACAACACATGCCCGCACTGAAACTTGCCTCAGATCTGAATGGGGAGTCTGGTAGACTTTTGAATGCTGTTAACGATGAAATACCCAATAAATTTCATCATATAATTTTTGTAAAATGTTGCATTTCACACCCACAATTACCCACATAGACTAACAAAGTATCCTACGTGAGTAAGAGTTCTTTACATCTCTTGCAATAGGTGCCCAAACACGCGTTGTTTATGTTCAGAAAGTATTGACGTAGATCGTTTATGTTCTCTCCTGAGGCCCTTTTCTGTAATGCGATGTGAAAGCAGTCGTACCGAATCTCTAATAAGGCCAACCGTATGTGATTCGGACAAAATTTCTCTTCGGTTACTCATCATTTTTCATGAAAAAATATCGAACAAAAATCAAAAGAAATTCTGAAAGGAATTTATATGTTGAATTTGTGTTAGAAATTAATAGACACTTTACATTTATCTGATAATTTTTCAACTTACGCTGCTAACCATTTAAGTATTTTATACTTACTTAAATATTTTCATAAAATTGATCAAGTGCTGTATCATTAACTACACCGAAATTTTATTGCATGTTCCGATTATCTTTCTGACAGATTTTCACAAATACTTGACGATTTTCCGGTGAACCCTCCAGACAATACCTGCCACTTCGTTCATGTCTAAGCCATTTATTCATTCGATCATAATACCAAAACTGATTACCACCTTCAAAGTTGCACCATCACTTCCAAACAAAAGCTAATTTCATCAAAACAGACCCATTTATTTTGCTGCTAGAGACGCGGCACTACCTACTATTAGAAAAAAATTACATTCTGCACAGCAACTCTTCACAACCTTTCCAACAAAAAAAAATAATAAGTGACAATGTTGTGTTATGGCAGTTAGACAGGGGTCTAACAGTTTTCCAACTGCCTATTTACATATAATGTTTTTCTTGATGGATTTGGCTTGATATACTTATTTAGAATCTCTGTAAAGATATCCACTCTTGAACATGGCACATCTAACAATTGACCGCCCCAAGCATCAAGACCTTCATCGTAGCCACCCAACTCCCAAAGGAAGAGTTTAAGTTAGAACTAACCAATAATATAAAAGCGATTCTTCACAGTTTAAAAAATATGTCAAAGGAATGAAGTGAAACTAATTTCAAAATAATTACTGTACACTGTCAATTCTAAGATGCTAAAAATTGTAAAATTTACAACTTGCTTACAAGCACATATGTTACATGTATGTGTAAAAAAGCATTTCGCCAACAAATTTAAGTTTTTGAAAAAACAAAATACTACAAATGGTTGGAAGACATACCCCCGGCTACCAAAAACGTTGGAAGACAAAAAAGTTAAGCTACAAAAATATTGGGTAGCAAAAAAATTTTAGCGACAAAAACGTTGGAAGGCAAAACAGTTGGAAAACAAAAAAGTTGGACAGTAAAAAAGTCGGGAAGAAGAAATTTGAACAACTTAAACCTAGACGACAAAAAATTGTGTGACAAAAAGTTGCACGACAAAATAAGTCGTATGGCAAAAAGTAAGACAACAAACATTTTGACGACAGAAAATTGAATGTTATTTCGGCTACCTTTTATGTTTTCGAACATTATAGCTGTCCAAAGTTTTGTCATCCAACTCTTTTGTCAAACAACTATTTTGTCAACCGTTTCCAAAAATTTTTGATCAAAAAAAAATAAAATTATAACATCAAAAGTTACAAAGTGAAGTTTATTTATCCCATTTCAGGTAATTTAAATTATCAACTACGATTCCGCATATCTTAATATGTTTTTTAGGTATTTTATCAGCTTTTTTAACAATATTTGAAGATATCAATTATTTATGGCCTCAATTATTAGACCTTTTACTTAAATCAATTTCTTTAATAAATTCAATCGATCAACTTAAATATGTATGTATAGATAACTTATAGGCTACTGAAATTTATCTATTTATCGATATAAACTCAAAAAGTTATTCTCATTTGTTTTCAAAAAATCCATCAAGTGCAGTTTCATTAACAACACCAAAATTCCATTTCATATTTCGATTATTCTTCTGACAGATGCCCATTACCAGTTCAGAATTACTCGGTAATGCTTCAAGACAATAGCCACCATTAGGTCCATGTACAAGCCATTTGTTCTTTCGATCATAATACCAAAACTGATTTCCACCCTGACCATGACATCTCACTTGCCAAACGCTAGCATTTTGATGATGGTCCCAAACGTCAAGACACGTTTGAGTGCGACGCATTCGTAAGTCACGCCGCCAACTTAATGCCAATTTTTGATTATCGTGCGGATGTGTAAGGTTATTGCTGCAAGGATAAAGTCCAATTTTTGATTGATGTGGTCTGTTTAACGCATCCACACATAAATTGGGAGACCCAACACTTTGTATAGCACCGTGGGCATACTCTGGCGGCTCAACGGGTGGATATTCTTGAATTATATGAAAAGCAATCTCTTCCATAAACCATTTAAATGATTTGCACTGTAATTTCTCACGTAAGGCCTTTTGTACGGTCATATCGCCAGCGTCAATTTTCTCGTATTTACCATCTCCATATTCATATATATAGTGCTTATATTCATCCATCCAGACTTCAGCAACACGTTTTTTATTCTGAAAACCAATAAAAACTATATCATAAAATGTGTGTGGATAATATTAGGCAAAAAATGTATATAGTTCAGAGAAAGCTCATTATACCCTCACGCCCAACTTAAAAGTGTCATTCATAGAAAGATACAATCGGGAACATACGTACACCAATTTTGTAGAAAACGGTCAAATTTAATATACGACCGATTCCGAGACGAAAATTTTCTTCGGGTATAGACCTACAAAACGCCTATATCTAAGGATGGCTATAACTCTGTCTATCAAGCCGAAATAAATATATATACTAAATTATAGACAATGACTATATCAACTTACAAATGTATTATCGATGGTAACAGACTGACCACTAATCTGGCAAGTTAGGAGTTGCAGTAGCATTTGCCTGTTGTGGGGATATGTGAAATTATTCATGTCAGAAAATGCACCAAAGAGTCAAAGCAACTGCTGAGCCTCAATAGAAGCTGCAACCAAATCATCATATGATTCCTAACTGGACACTGCGGAATTGAATATCAACTATTGAACACTACAATTATGTCACTTGACTAGACATACCAACCTTAGTAAAAATAATTTACCTTTAACAAAAAGTCAGTTTTTCGTGGACTTGGAGGAGTATCCATGGGTCCTCTATAAAGATGTGCCACTCTTGAACACGGCACATCCAGTATTTGGCCTCCACACATCCAAATTTTAAAACTCAACTCAAACTGTTCCGCACCCCATATATCAAGACCTTCATCGTAACCACCCAGTTCCCAAAAAAAATCAGCAGATATAGCAAATAAGCCACCAATCATGACGGGATTCTTATAAGGTTTTGTTTTATCCACCGAGTCTTCTGGCAAAAGCTGTGATTGCGTGTACCGTAATAGCCAATCGAAGCCACCACGCAATCCTTTTAGCATTGGAACATATTCAAAATTACTATGACGTATTGAATCAACAAATGGACATACTGCAGTTCGCTTATCAAGCGCTATAAGCTCCAACAATGGTGGCAACCAATTATGGTTGACCTCGATATGCGAATCAAAAATGACCAGCACTTCAGCAGTGGCCTTCCGTGCGCCAGCCAAACGAGCGCGCATCAAACCCATGCGCTGGGGTAAGCGCACAATTTGAACTTTATAAAAGTGCTCTGCCACATAATTGTCAAGCAGCGTCGATAGTTCTTCACGATCACTAAAATCATCGATGAGTATAATTTCCTTAAGTAATTCCGGTGGTGTTCGATTGATCAAACTATGCACTGAGCGAATGAGTACGCTGTAATGTTCATTATAAAAAGGCATTATAACACTAGCTGTTGGCAACTTGAAAAGGTATTTTCTGTTGAGACAGCTGGAAAAAGAAAGTTTGCAATTGCTTACTAAATTATTAGTTCGTAATGTATTCCTTACGCTTCATCGTGTATATCGGCTACTGAACGATTTACCGATATTGCATTGGACAAAAGTGCATTAAAACCAAACTTCCGATACAATTTCCTTTCCAATTCACGATCTATGTTGCCGCTCAACGCAGCGCTTCTGCCTTGCTCTCCAAGTCCAAGACGTTGTGCATCATTGTACATTGCTTCATAGTTATGCCAATCCCTTTTAAGATGTTGCTTTCTTACAAAATCTTGAGCAATTCTAACAAAGAGTTCATTTTTTGGCATTGGAATAGTTGACATGTTCAAGGTGGAGTATAAGAATAACATTCCCAATAAAATTAATAAAAACAAAAGTTTAACACAAAACTTCAAGTGGCATCGTCTCATTTTAAAATTTGGAATATCGATATTACATATTTATTTAATAAATTAAATGATTTTAATGAAGTCTACTGAATAAAGTTTATATCTCTATAAAGGTAATAAATGCACTGAATATGAATATGAGCAGAAGTTAGACCTCACATTTATCTATTTTTTTTTTTTACTGTCACAAAACTTCACGGTTGTAAAGAATAACCATAGCGAATGATAGGTGGTTCGTAGAGAAGGTGTTATCAAAAATATTAAGTTATAACAATCAATTTTAAAAACATACGTTTTACAAAGCTCAGCACTGCGTTTGGTAGTGTTATTGGTAGTATTGCTCAAAAGTGGGCGACTTTGAATTTATACAACCCAAGTCTTAAAACTTTGTAATCGGTATTAACAAAAGTTACGAAACTTAGTGAAACGAACATATCGACCCCTGTGCGCGAAATTATCGTATTTGGCATTTTTTCGAAATTGAATTTTTGATGCAAATTTAATTTATACCCCACTACGCATCACCTGGTAAAATATTGTAGCTAAAATTCTTAGAGTTACGCCAAAAATTGACATGGAAATTTTGGTTTTGTACTGCTAGCTAAAGCACAGAAAAGTAGAAAAAACCCTCTCCTGTAAAATTTGGTTTTTGGCACATACGATAATTTCGCGCACAGGGGTCGATATGTTGACTTTGGAACAATCGCCAGATAATAGGAAAGGGAAGAAAAAAAAAATTTAAAAGTTCTAATTTTTTGAACACCAAAAATGTTCAATGGAATTTTTTAAGCAAACAACTGTTAGATGGAGCGCTCTAGTTAACTTGTTTGAAATAAAATGTGCTAATCTACATTATGCTACCATAATGACGGAAAGTAAATCATTCCCACTTAATAAAAATCAAATTGCCTTTCTTCCATCGCCTTTATATGAATAGTATAGATTTTTCAAAAATTAGAATGAAATTGATAAAATTATTGAAAGACTGACCCACATATGTCGACAACAGCAATTTTATTTATAGATATCAGTATAGGTTCAAAAAAGACTGTGGTACTGCAGAGGATGTTGCAAATGTGACAAATTACGTCTGCCATGGTCTAGATCAGGGAAGGGCACTTAGTGCCTCAATTTCCTCACATTGCTCTAACCGTTATTCGACGCACAACCAAGCGAAAAAAAATTCCCAGAACTTCAACGCTATCGAAGCAGAAAATTCGCAGAATTTCAACGCTATCGAGGCACAAAATTCGCAGAATTTCAATCGAGGCACAGCGTTGACTTGAATTCAAATGAAAACAAAAACAAAACACAAAGACATAAATGACGGCGCCGCATTGTATCTTGACGAATGTAGCAATTGTTTTTGTTTGTAGTGTAATTTGTTTTTTTTTTTTGTACTAATGGCAATTTTGGAAATGAAAGTAAAAAAAACTTTAAAATTTCGTTTGTTGTTGCTTGATGTTGTTGTTTTCCTCTTTGGTTATATTTTTGTGCCCACCGCTGGTCTAGATCAGTGAAGGGCACTTAGACCTCAATTTCCTCACATTGCTCTAACCGTTATTCGACACACAACCAAACGAAAAAAGATTCTCAGAATTTCAAAGCTATCGAGGCACAAAATTCGCAGAATTTCAACGCTATCGAGGCACAGCGTTGACTTGAGTTCAAATGAAAACAAAAACAACACACAAAGGCATAAGCGACGGCGCCGCATTGTGTCTTGACGAATGTAGCAATTGTTTTTGTTTGTCGTGTAATTTGTTTTTTTTTTGTGCTAATGGCAATTTTGGAAATGAAAATAAAAAAAACTTTTAAATTCGTTTGTTGCTGCTTTATGTTGTTGTTTTGCTCTTTTGTTAGATTTTTGTGCCCACCGCTGGTCTAGATCAAGGTTTTAAGGAATTTGCAGGTCTTTTTCTTGATTTTCCGAAAGCCTTTGACCTAGTTGACCATAAAATATTGTTGCAAAAATTAAAATACTGTGGGGTCGTGGGGAGTGAGCTGAAGTTGTTTGAAAGTTACTTCAAAAATCGTAAACAGTATGTTGAAATAAACGGTATACAGAGCGATATTCTGGACGTCTCATGCGGTGCTCCTCAAGGTAGCGTCTTAGCACCACTATTTTTCTCCTTATACATATATTAACGATCTGTGTAATTTAAGTCTTACTGGTCGCGTGTACTTATTTACCGATGACGTAAGCATATATTATCCACATAACATTTATCTTGTATTAAAAGACGAGATGTGTCGCTCATTTCAATCCAATTATATGAAGTACTTGGCCATAACGTTACAAAGCAACCTTTCGTGGGACTTACATATTCGTGTAATAAAAAGTAAAATAGCCCAGATTTCGAATAATATATATGAAAATATGGTTAAATAAAATCCATAATTTGAGCTGCAGTTTTTCAGAACTTTTTTTATGAATTTTTTTTCTATTGCAATATTTGAAGGAACAAATATTTTTATTTCTTCACATTTTGCATTCTTTTGGAATAAATGTATCAATGAATGAAATTCCTTTAACAGAGGGAATCAAATAAGGGGTATTTTACGCATTTTCATCCCTCTTGGGATAATAGATATAGTAAATTCGAATGCTTTGCAATAACGGAAGAGATAAGCCTTCAAAATGATTTTCTCTCATGCAGTAAAATCTCATTAATCCGGATATGGCTTTATCCAGTTCCAACTGTAATCCGGACTGGGTGAAAAGAGTAAAAATTTCCATTATAACCCTTGTATTCCGAACCGACCTTAATTTCGCTGATCCGGAATGCATGTTATATCGTGCAATAATCAACAATACAGTGAAATGGAACACGTATAGTTGTGCTATATTCACACGCCTTATTTTATATTCACTTATACACTTTGTTCCGCCTAGTTCTATGAACGCATTATTTGATACTTCCCACAATATTCCACCTTTTACACTTTTTTTCCATGCATGAGTACGTAGCACGGGTAATTCTCGAATATTCTCTAACCTACCTACAGACCATTATTCACTACATTACTATTATTTTAGTTTTGAAAAAGTTGCCTTAGTAGAACTCTCATAATACTGAACTTAAATTTTTCCTTTTTAGATAGTTATCTTACCCTCTTGTGCCTAGAGATTACAGAAAAAACCGCAGAGACTTCGCGCCTCTTGGCAGATTATACAAAAATTTGCCTAGGTACTGGCGTAGTAAAACCAGTTGAGGAATTTGAGGAATCGCACATAATAATTTCGCATCTTTATATTTTCAAAAAATCTATCAAGTGCTGTATCATTTACAACTCCAAAATTCCATTTCATATTTGGATTATCTTTCTGGCAGGTGTTCATGTATAAGGTAAAATTATTCGGAACAGCTTCCAAACACATCTTACTCCTGCCTCCAGTAAGCCATTTATTTTTGCGATCATAATACCAAAACTGTGTTCCACCTCCATGATGACAAGTAAACGTAATCACAGGAGCATTTTTGGCTTTAATTGGAACATCAAGACAGGTATAAGAACGATTCCATCGTAAGTCACGGAACGAAGTCAATCTAAATCTTTGATTGTGTTGTGCATCTATGAGTTTGCCGCAAGGATAAAGACCCGGTGATTTTTTATACATCGTATCGACACACAAATTAGGTGATGCAACACTTTGTATAGCACCATAGGCGTAATCTGGCGCCTCTACGGCTGGATACCTTTCGGCAAAATCATAAGCAATCTCATTGATGTACCATTTAAATGGTTTACAGTGCAATCTCTCACGCAATGCTTTTTGCTTCGTCAAATCACCGGCGTCAATGTTCTTGAAGAAATTGCCATAGCGCTCATACATAAAGTACTTATATTCATCCATCCAGACCTCAGCTACACGTTTATAATTCTGAAAAAAAAAAAAAAATACAAATATAATTCCCAAATCAAATATTTTTCTAAAACTTTGCCTACTTACTTTATACAAGAACTGCGAATTTTTGGCATTTGGACCTTTATTAAGAGTGCCCCTAAAATGATGCGCCACTCTAGAGCACGGTACATTCAGTAATTGACCTCCACACATCCAGATTTTAAAACTCAACTCAAACTGTTCTCCACCCCATATATCAAGATCTTCATCGTAGCCACCTAATTCCCAAAAGTAATCGAGAGATATAGCAAATAAACCGCCCATCATTACTGGAGTTTCGAAAAGTGTTGTTCTGCCCACAAAATCTGGAGGCTGTAATGCAATATAATCAAGGTTCCAATCAAAGCCTCCACGCAATAAAGGCGAAGCAAGATATTCCAAATTTGTGTGATGAATTTTATCAATAATTGGACACACTACAGTGCGCTTATCGAGTGCTATAGGCTCAAGCAATGGTGGTAACCAATTGTAATTTACTTCAATGTGAGCGTCTAAGATGACTAGAACATCTGCAGTCATCTTACGTGCACCAGCCAAACGAGCACGAATTAAACCCAAGCGTTCGGGTAAGCGCAAGATTTTGACTTTATCGAAATGTTCTGTTACATATCTGCTCAGTTTTGCAAAAAAGTCCGGATCACTAAAATCATCCACAAGTATAATTTCCTTGAGTAACTCCGGTGGTGTTCGATTGATCAAACTATGCAAGGTGCGCGCAAATGTGCTCAGATACTCGTTGTGAAAGGGAATTACAACGCTGACGGTAGGCAACTTGGCAAGATATTTCTTATGTAAACAGCTTGAAAGAATTAATTAAGTACAAATAATTTTAAATAAGCGATTTTTATTATATTAAATTACAAAAACTACTTACGCTCTATCACGTACATCTGGTACTGACCGATTGACTGAAATTGCGTCGGATAGAAGCGCATTAAGTCCATGCTGCTTAGACAATCTCTGCTCCAATGAACGATCTATATTGCTACCTAACGTGGCGCCTTTGCCCTTTTCCCCGATTCCAATACGTTGATATTCGTTGTGCATGGCTTTGTAATCGTGCCAATCTCTTCTTACAGCTGGTTCTACTACATTATCTTGAGCGGGATTGACCACAATATCACTTTTTTGTAAGAAAACAAGTAGTATTTTTATTGCTATAAAGAGTGTCGTTCCCAATCCAATGAATTTGATTAATACTTTCCTATACCGCCGCATCCCACAAAAAATCCAACAATAATCTCACCGAAGTTATTGTGTGATATTTTAGCAAAATCAATTTCAGACTTAAATAAGTTTTCACAAATAATGAGAAGTGCAGAATTAATACATTCAAAAGCCATACATTAAGTCTGTTCATCCATAGCCATATCAAATGTTTATTTTTGGAAATAGGGTGATCAAAAGAAATATATTACACTATAAAAAAATTAATATAATTTTACAAAGATTAGAATACAACACATGTCCGCATTGAACATAGTTTTTGTAAAATATTGTATTTCACACCCACAATTACCCACATAGGCTAACAAAGTATCCTACGTGAGTACGTTACGTGTAATACATACTTATGTACATTGCAGAGGGAATACTTGACACATATTTCAATAGGTGACCGAAAAAAAGCTGTTTTCGTTAAGAAAGTTTTGATGTAGGTCCTTTATGTTCTCTCTCCTGGGGCGCTTTTCCGTAATGTAACGCGAAAGCAGTGCGATACGAAAACCAATACGATTCAATGCATTCTACAAATTATAGAAATTCGAAAAATAGGGCGTTTTTGAAAATAGGCCGAAAACAGGGTTACCAAGTCGTACAGAAGCAATTCCCGCCCATCGTTGTTTTAAACTAAAATTATGAAAATGTTGATAATCATTTTTTTTTTAGTCAGCAATATGAAAATATTAAAAAAGTAATTCGGCAATGGTAACAAGTTAATTTTTTGGAGTGAAACTTCTTTAACACGGGTGTGATTTGAAATTAGGTGTGTATACTGAAACACAAAAAGCGACACTATTTTTTAGCTACACTGTCACTTGGTATGATTTTTTCCTCGAATGTAGGGCTTGGTTGACGGTATCTTAAATAGCTATAGCAATACATGATTTATCAAATTGAAGTACTCATTAGGCAGAGTGCAAATTATCAATTTAGAAATCGGTTAAATAAAAGTTGAGATATAAGCATTTAAAGTGTGTATGTATTTTTGCGGTTGGACCTACACTTATTTCCATACAAGATACAGTTAACTCAAGAACTGCTGTTTTAATGCCCAAAATGCTACAAGCAAAACAAATCAGATAATAACTTCTGGGTTCGATGCGTTATCAAACCTAACCGGACCTTATCCGATTTCGAGTAATCGGACCGGATCTCTAATAAGGCCAACCGTATGTGATTCGGACAAAAATTTCTATTCGGGTATCGAACAAAAATCAAAAAGAAATTTTGAAAAAATTTATATGTTGAATTTTCATTAGGGATTAATACTTAGACACGTATACATATATCTCAGCATTTCTCATGCTACCCATTTACGTGTTTTAGACTTAAATATTTTCATAATTTACTAAGTATCTTTCTGGCAGATTTTCACAAATACTTCACGATTTTCCGGTGAACCCTCCAGACAATACTTGCCATTTCGTTCATGTCTAAGCCATTTATACATTCTATCATAATATCAAAACTGATTACCAGCTTCAAAGTTGCACCGCCACATCCAAACCGAAGCAAATTTCATCAAAATAGGCCCATTAGTTTTGACGTGGAAACGTATTTTGCTGCTAGAAACGTGGCACCAACTACTATTAGAAAAAAATATTTCATTCTGCAATGCCCTTGCTCACAACCATTCCAACAACAAAAAATAATTAAGCTATTATGCTGGCTATTTATATATAGATAATCCTCACTGTCCCACGAACAAAAAGTACGAAGCTGTGTATGTCTCAACTCTGTGTATTCGATTGTGTGAAGAAAGATCGGCTAAGCTATTTTGTAATAAAGGTAACAAAAAATACTTTTTAGTATTAAGTAACTGAACTGGAAAGAGCAATTTTTTGTCATCGCTCCCAAAAATTGAAGTCATGGCATCATGTTTCTTTATCCCTACCTCCACCTTTATCGCTTCCTTAGAATTCAATCTATATCCATACCAAATTCCGGTTTCGTTAGTTTAGCTGTGAAAACTATTTCTGTATCAAATTCCAACAAAATCGGTGTAATAGGTTAGCAGTGAAAACATTTTTATCTGGTAGGGACGGTACTTCACCCACTAAATGAGTTTAGAGTTTTTTGAAATCTTTTTAAGGGTTCAATCTATCTCCAAACCAAATTTCATCAAAATCGGTCCAATAGTTTAGCCATGGAAAAGTTTTTTCCTGTTAGGGGCGTGGCACAATCTACTCAAAGCAAATATCTGTATCTATCTTCATACCAAATTTCATCAAAATCGGTGAAGCGGCTCAGCCGTGTTAGTCAGTTAGCCGCGGAAACGTATTTTTCTGTTAGAGGCGTGGCACCGCTTATGTTGTGTTATGGCAGTTAAAAAGCGGTCTAACAGTTTTCCAACTGCCTATTTATTTATAAATTTTTCCTTCATGGACTTGGGTTGATATATTTAGAATCTCTATATAGATGTCCAACTCTTGAACATGGAACATATGACAATTGGCCACCCCAAGCATCAATATCTTCATCGTAACCACCTAAATCCCAAAAGAAGAGCTTAAGTTGGAACTAACCAATATTATAAACGATTTTTAAAAAATATATCAAAGGCATGAAGTGAAACTAATTGCAAGATAATTACACTGTTAATTCTAAGATGCAGACCGCATGTTATATCGTGCAATAAACAACAATACAGTGAAATGGAACACGTATAATTTGTGCTATATTCACACAATATTGCACCTTTTACACTTTTTTGTCATGCATAAGGAATTCTCGAATATTCTCTTACCTACCTATGTACATAGTGTTATCACCTACATTAACATTATTTGTCCTAATCTATCTTCTTTTTTATAAATAAAATGATAGCCGTTTCTGATGTTCGAAAATAACGCAAAAACTACTGGACCAATTTTGATTAAATTTGCTTAGTTTTATTCCTTAGACACTTGGTCTCAAAGTCCAATTAAAATTATCACGATATTCCTTTTAAATAATCAGTCATCGACGGTCTTTCAATGCGTTTAGTCGACTTGCAAATTCCTGTGTATTCTCAAAAATTAAAACAAAAAAAAAAAAATAAAAACGGTTATTTCTCCTCTTTTTTTTTCTACTGACTCTAAAGCATTGCTTTATTGGAGATTAATAGCAGCTTAAAACATTTCACTTAAACGTGCTCGTGTCAACTCATCAAGCGATGAGTTCTCAAACTCAATCAGCTCAAAAATGCGGCGAGAAAATAAAAATAGTATGCAACCAGTGAGCTACAATCGGTTTAGTGCCCTAACTGATGAAAATGAAGACGAGAGTCATGCATCCCCTCCTCCTGAGGTTCGCAACTCCTTCCCCCCGATAAATATTTTGAACAAAAGTTCTAAATTTATAGATGAGATTATGACTAGTCTCAACATTTCTAAATATTCTATCAAACATACATCTATCGGCTCAAAACTAATTTTAACCGATGAACTGAATTACAAAATCGTCACGGAGCGGTTACGTGTGTTACTCTGTGATTTCTACACGCATAGCTTAAAATCAGAGAAACCTATGAAAGTAGTTTTGTCAGGTCTTCACGAAATGGATACTGATCTACTTAAAAATGAACTTATTAATAATCATAACGTTAAAGTGATTCAAGTTAAAAAAATGACTATAAATAAGAAAAAATTTGTAGATCAAGGCAACTACTTGATTTACATTGAACCTAAAACAACGAAAATAAAAGATTTACGCATTATTAAATCAATTCTTAGAACAATTGTTCACTGGAGCTACTACAAAAAACACTTTAACATGTTAACTCAATGTTATAAATGCCAACTGTATGGACACGGTTCAGATCATTGCAATATTAAAATTGCATGCTCGCATTGTGGTGAAAATCATCTAACGAAAGAGTGCAGTAAAACATCAACACAACCGAAGTGCGTTAATTGCAATGGTAATCATAAGGCTCGTGATCGGCAATGTCCAAAGAGATTGGAATATATTAAAATAAGAGAAAACATAGCTTCTCGTACCCAACGATCAGTTTCGAAGAAAACAAATCTATCAACAAAATACGTCTCCTCTAGTAATTTTCCACAATTACCAAAAATCAACAATATCATCAATCAGCAATCACCTACTCTCAGAGCTTGTAATACCAACATCGCTCCAACATATAGCGCCGTCGTTAATAACAATAATAATGATCTATTTTCTCATGATCAAATTACAGTTCTCACTAGAGAGATGATTAGTAGTCTTCATGTCTGCAAAAACAAATTTGAGCAGTTCAATGTAATAACTGACCTTGTATTTAAATACCTCTACAATAATGACAGCAACAAATAAGTTTAAAATAATGTTATGGAATGCAATGGGCATTCAAAACAAAAAGTTTGAATTTTTCGATTTTATGAGAAAACATAAAATAGACGTAGCGCTCGTGAGTGAAACTTGGCTTAAAACTGAAATAGCTTTTTCTGATATAAATTTTGTTGTACATAGAATGGATCGAATTGCTCGCATTCGCGGTGGAGTAGCAATAATAGTTAGGAAAGGCCTCCCTCACCAACTTCAACCTCAAATTTCCTTATCATTATTAGAGAATATATCTATAAAGATTAAAATTTTCGACAACACCTCAATTCTTCTGCATGCTATTTATTTTCCTGGTGGAAACTGCAATCCCGTGAAACGTTCAAAATATAAGTCAGATTTATTGAAACTATGTAGACAAACAGAACATTTTTTCATTTGTGGAGACTTTAATGCAAGACATCAAAATTGGGGGTGTACCAGAAGCAATCAATGGGGAAATATTTTGAACGATATCAGCATCTCAGAGCCAATTAGAATCGTTTTTCCTTCTTCTGCGACGTATATCCCGCATAGGACTAGAGCAAGCCCATCGGTGCTCGATTTGGTCATCACCAACCAAAATTCAATAATTGAAAATACAAAAATCCATAACGATTTGTCATCCGACCACTTGCCGTTCACACTTGATATTAACGGTGTATATTCGCCTACCAAAAAATATTATTTCAATTTCCATAAAGCAAACTGGCAAAAATATCAACAAATTATATATGAGTCAATTGACTTGGATGAAATTTCGTCCCATTCTATAGATTCATCAGATAAAATCGATGCAATGATAAATGATTTTACTAATATTTTGGATTATGCTAAAGTTTCCTCGATTCCTTGCAGTTCTTCTATTACAACAAACTACAGGCCTCTACCGCATCACATTAGAGTATTAATGAATTCCAGAAACTACTTTCGACGCCAATGGATCAGATTAAGACAAATTTACCTTCAAAGACATGTCAAGTACCTAAACTCCCAAACTCATGAACAACTTCTTATATTTCGCAACATAGAATGGCAAAAACTGTTACAGTCCATTCCTAAAGGAGGCAAAACTTTATGGAAAACTGCCAAAATTTTGAGGAAGCGCAATAAAAATATTCCTCCTTTAAAGGTTAACAACCAAGTACTAGTCACCAATGAAGAAAAATGCATGGCACTCGCCAGACACTTTGAAGACGTTCACAAAACTACAGCTAGCCTCAGCAATTCAAATACTATCAATTTAGTTGAAAACAGTGTAAGATTGTTTAACGAAACAAATCATAACGAATCACCAAATGCATTTTTCATACGTCCTTCAAATGTACGCCTTGAATTAAGGAAATTAAAAAACAGAAAATCACCCGGCTATGACCAAATACATAACTCAATGCTGAAGTCAATTCCTAAGAAAGGAGTTTTGTATCTTGTGCACATCTACAACGCATGTATTAAACTTGGGTATTTTCCACGAGTCTGGAAAATTGCTAAAGTCATTCCATTGCTAAAACCCGGTAAAGATCCCACAAATATTTCAAGCTATAGACCGATAAGTTTGCTCAACACACTTGGTAAAATATTTGAAAGAATAATAAAAATTACAATTCAAAGCTTTACGCAACAGAATGGTATTATACCTTTGGATCAATATGGATTTACACCACATCGTTCAGCTACACACCAAATAAAACAAATTTCAGACGCTATCAGCAACACATTAAGGCAAAAAGAATCCTTAGCCATTGTTACTTTCGACATTGAAAAATCATTCGATTGCGTTTGGCACAAAGCTCTTGTGTTTAAGCTTATAAATTATAAATTTCCATCGCTATTAATTAAACTTATTCAAAGTTTCCTATGCAACCGTCAATTCTTCGTCTGCTACCATCAATGTAAGTCCGACAATCTTTCAATATCAGCCGGAGTACCTCAAGGTGCTGTTTTGAGTCCAATTCTTTATAACATATTTATATCTGATTTCCCTGCATTGGAAAACACGTCGAGAGCATTTTTTGCTGACGATACCGCAATATATACAAGCTCTAAAGATTGCCAAATTATAATGGACACACTTCAAACTTCACTCTCAAAGACATTACAATATTACTCTAAATGGAAAATAAAAATTAATGCCGGTAAGACATCTGCATCGTTTTTTACTCGGAAGAGAAGCTCAGTAAACCTTCCTCAACATAAGCTTACGATTGGCTCAACCGAAATTGAATGGGAAAGCAATATAAGATATCTTGGCGTTATCCTGGATAAAACTCTTACTTTTCAAAAGCATATACTAATCTCTATTGAAAAAGTTAACAAAATGATAAAAATTTTATATCCACTATTAAACAGGCATTCCATATTAAATGAAGACAACAAACTGCTGATTTTCAAATCAATTTTTCTTCCTATTCTAACATACGCTTCTCCCGTTTGGATTAACTGTGCTGAAACACATTTCAAAAAACTCCAAATTGCTCAAAACAAAGTTTTAAAAATGATATTAAATCTGCCTTGGCACCATTCAACAAGTGATCTTCATCAACGCGCACGAGTTAACACAATTAAAGCACAATGTTGCAAAATCTCTTTTAACTTCCATTCTAGTCCTTAATAGTTTTTAATTTTAGTTTTAAGTCAAACTTAGTGAGGTTTTTGCATACATTTTCCTCTGAACATTTTCATATACTTTCATTAACTTGTCAAATTTCAAAATCTATTTTATAGCTGCAAGGAGTATAATGACTCCAATCACTAAAACATTTATTATTATTAAAACACTAAGCTGTAAAGAATTATATTCAATAAACTTATTACTGAACTGAACTGAACCTTTTAAATAATAAAATATTAAAATTTTAAAATTGCTAAAAAAGTTAATTTCACACATAGAAACAAGCATGTAAAGCTTTAACCAAAATAGTCGTGACGAGATGGTAGCAAGTGGGAGGGCAATACAGTGTTACAATATAGTGTTTGTGCATTTTGTTTTTTACATGGCAGTGCAATGTAATATTTATGGAAGAGAACCAATGGAATATTCAAATTTTTCTCTCGCTCTCATTCTCAATTTGTCAATTTACATTGCAAACAAAAACAACGCGGAATTTGTGCTGCCCAAAGAACGAGCAGGCGCTTAAAGACCGTAAAAATGAGAACGAGAAGGCGCTTAAAGAGCGTTAAAGAGCATAATAAACCGTTCACGTATGCAGAATCATCAACACATGCTTATCGCTGCTTGTGGTAGTGGGCACCACTGCTTATGTTATACATACTTACTTATTGCATACGTACGAGTGAAATTTAAAAAAATTGCATTCTGCTGAAATTTTGATACACCAAAGAATCATAAAAGATAGCACCACAGCCCTAATTTTAGCTCTCCAGGTAAAGGGGATCCTGAGTGCGGTTAGGTCAAAGTTAACAAAAAACGCTATTCTTACAAAAACAGCCGCATTCGATGTCTAATATCTCTGAACCTGGTCGACCATTTTTATTGCGTGATATCTCATTTTTAAGGGAATGAAAATTTCAAATTAAAAGTTACCTCATTTTACTAAGACATTTTTCACTTAATATTGTCGCAAAAAAATGGATTAAGGTCTAGACTCTAGAGGCTTAAAATTATTTTTTGTGTTTATAGTAGATGACACAACAAAAAAAGTGATATCCATAACTTTAAATTTAGATTTGTGGGCTTTTCGAACTAAAATTTTTTAAAACCGTCTAAAAACTGCTATTTTAAGGACAAAATATGACATTTCTCAGAATTCCGACCACCTAGGGAGCTGAAATTTGAACTGTGGTGCTATCTATTGAAGAAATTGAACGCGTCAAAATTTGAACCAAATCGAATCGTTTTTAAATTTTATACGTATGATATATGTAGACAAGTAATATTATTAAAAAACAGTAAATTTCGATTTAAAAAAAAACTAAGGATTTCTTCTGTTTTATCGCTTATCGAATAACATCCCAAATAATCACCAATTAAAGGTTTTGTTATAACTCACTTTTTTTATTTAAAGTTGGTTAAAGCCCACGTTTGCTTGCCTTGCCAGAAAAAACTAAAAACAAGCTACGCGTACAAGGTCACGGGCAAAGCACTTATAAATCTTTGTCTTTAATAATTATAATTTGAATATGCCTTTGGTATTCTGAACTGGGGCCGGTTTTAATTGATCCGGACTAGCGAGATTCTACTACAACGTGAAAACTATAAAATATATGGCACAATTTTAAGCATTTTTGAAATTACCGTTGCCACGCCTACCTACCACTTTTGATTGGGAGGTAGGCGTTTCAGTGAGCGGATTTTTGTCTATTTTCACATATTTTTTGCATTCCAACGCCCAACACGGGAATCGCATATAATAATTTTACTTCTTCATATTTTCAACAAAAAATCTATCAAGTGCTGTATCATTTACAACTCCAAAATTCCATTTCATATTTGGATTATCTTTCTGGCAGGTGTTCATGTACAGCGTAAAATTGTTCGGAACAGCCTCCAAACACTTATTACTCCTGCCTCCGTTGAGCCATTTATTTTTACGATCATAATACCAAAACTGTGTTCCACCTTTGCGATGGCAAGGATACATAATCACAGGAGCATTTTTAGCTTCAATTGGAACATCAAGACAGGTATAAGAACGATCCCATCGTAAGTCACGGAACGAAGTCAATCTATATCTTTGATTGTGTTGTGGACTTATGAGTTTGCCGCTAGGATAAAGACCCGGTGATTGTTGTCCTAACCTATCGATACACAGCTTAGGTGATGCAACACTTTGTATAGCACCATAGGCGTAATCTGGCGACTCAACAGGTGGAAACGCTTCGGCAAAATCATAAGCAACCTCATTGATGTACCATTTAAATGGTTTACAGTGCAATCTTTCACGCAAGGCTTTTTGCTTCGTCAAACCACCGGCGTCAATGTTCTTGAAGAAATTGCCATAGCGCTCATACATAAAGTACTTATATTCATCCATCCAGACCTCAGCTATACGTTTATAATTCTAAAAAAAAAAATACAAATATAATTCGCAAATGAAATATTTTTCTAAAACTACTTACTTTATGCAAGAACTGTGTATTTTTGGCATTTGGACCTTTATTAAGAGTGCCCCTAAAATGATGCGCCACTCTAGAGCACGGTACATTCAGTAATTGACCTCCACACATCCAGGTTTTAAAACTCTACTCAAACTGTTCTCCACCCCATATATCAAGATCTTCATCGTAGCCACCTAATTCCCAAAAGTAATCGAGAGATATAGCAAATAAACCGCCCATCATTACTGGAGTTTCGAAAAGTGTTGTTCTGTCCACCAAATTTTGAGGCTCTAATGAAACATAATCAAAATTCCAATCAAAGCCTCCACGCGTTAAAGGTGCAGCAATATATTCCAAATTTATGTGATGAATTTTATCAATAATTGGACACACTACAGTGCGCTTATCGAGTGCTATAGGCTCAAGCAATGGTGGTAACCAATTGTAATTTACTTCAATGTGAGCGTCTAAGATGACTAGAACATCTGCAGTCATCTTACGTGCACCAGCCAAACGAGCACGAATTAAACCCAAGCGTTCGGGTAAGCGCAAGATTTTGACTTTATCGAAATGTTCTGTTACATATCTGCTCAGTTTTGCAAAAAAGTCCGGATCACTAAAATCATCCACAAGTATAATTTCCTTGAGTAACTCCGGTGGTGTTCGATTGATCAAACTATGCAAGGTGCGCGCAAATGTGCTAAGATACTCGTTGTGAAAGGGAATTACAACGCTGACGGTAGGCAACTTGGCAAGATATTTCTTATGTAAACAGCTTGAAAGAATTAATTCATTACAAATAATTATAATTAATCGATTTTAATTATATTAAATTGCAAAAACTACTTACCCTCTATCACGTACATCTGGTACTGACCGATTGACTGAAATTGCGTCGGATAGAAGCGCATTAAGCCCATGCTGCTTCGACAATCTTTGCTCCAATACACGATCTATATTGCTGCCTAACGTGGCGCCTTTGCCCTTTTCCCCGATTCCAATACGTTGACATTCGCTGTACATGACTTTGTAATCGTGCTAATCTCTAGTAGTTGGCTCTACTATATAATCTTGAGCAGGATTCACCAGAATATCACTTTTTTGTAAGAAAATAAATGGTATTTTTATTGCTATAAAGAGTAGCGTTCCCAATCCAAAGAATTTGATTAGTACTTTCCTATACCGCCGCATTCCACATAAGCGCCAAGAATAATCTCACAGAAGCTTTATTTTTTTAATGTTGTTTTTTTAGCAAAATCAAGTTCAAACTTAAATAAGATTTCGTAAGTAATGAGAAGTACAGAATAATTACATTCAATAGCGTGATATATAATGTATATATAAATATATACCAACCATAGCCATATCAAATGTTTCGAAATAGAGTGATCAAATGACAAAGACGAAGCTTAGAACACAACACACTGAAAATTTGCTTTACATCTGAATGGGGAATCTGGTAGACTCTTGAATGCTGTTAATGATAAAATACTCAATAAATTTCATCACCCACATAGACTATCAAAGTATCCTACGTGAGTAAGAGTTCCTTACAGCTCTTGGAATAGATGCCCGAACACAAGTCATTGGTGTTCAGAAAGTATTGACGTAGATCGTTAATGTTCTCTCCTGAGTGTCGTAAAAATTCAAAAAAAAAAAAAAAAAAATCGTGTGTTTTTGACAGGGTAATCAAGTCATACAGAAGCAATTCCCGCCCATCGTTGTTTTAATCTTAAATGATGAAAATGTTGATAACCTTCTTCTTTTTTTTTTTTTTTGGTCAGCAATATGAAAATATTAAAAAAAGTAATTCGTGTTAAGGTAACAAGTTCATTTATTGAAGTGAAACTTCTCCTTAACACGGGTGTGATTTGAAATTAGGTGTGTATACTGAAACACAAAAAGCGACACTATTTATATATATTTATACGGGATCCATGGCTACAACAATACATGTTATATCGAATTGGAGCTGGCTAGCCTAATTTATTCCCTTTTATGAAAAGCACTATAAAAACCTATACAGCCCTGATTAGCTTAGTTAAGTCAAGGACATTTTAGGTTTGTCAGTTCAGGTTAAGAACCTTAAATAGGTCCTCTAAAAACATATAAGGCCTTGATCATCTTAGCCATTTTGTTTTGGTAAAATTACATTCAAATATTAGCACTTTTATATTTTATATAGGACACTTTCATATTTATGGGCACATATTTATGTATGTATGTATGAATGTAAGTTAACTCTCGCCTCCGAATTAATCGAAAAATTAATACACTATGAGCGTATTCCCCTAAACGCGAAGAAGCCTCGAAAACTGTGTAAACTGTTAAAAACGCGATTCTCATAATTTTTGTTTGTTTTTCTTTTTGTGTTTTGATATTTATTAATTTAATTCTACCTATTTCGTTATTTTTTTTTTTGGTGTGATACTTTTTTTTCATGGCTGATTTTGACACTGATCAAACTGTGAAATTGCCATTCCTCATTCGTTGGCACGACAAATTGTTGAAGGTTGATCGAACTGATAAAAATAATGTGAAAACTAGTACAGTGAAAACCTGAAAAAGAAAAAATGGTGAAACAGCGAGAAAAACTTTTCAAGGAGATGAACTGGTAAAAGTAAATACAGTTGGCTATTGGATTCGGGAGCTTCTCGACATGTTACTAACAATAAACAGTTTTTCACGATTCTCGACGAAACGTACAAAAGTGAAATTCAAGTGGGTAAAGCATATCGCATATCACGAAAAAATTGGTTATTAGTCATGATGTGAAATTTGATTTAGTTTTGAACAAAAATCAAAAAACTTTGAAAGAGGCAAAAGAAGACAACATTAAGTCATCGGATCAACAATCAATTGATGTTAAATTGAACTCATCGGTCAAGATATCTGTAAATGATTTGGTTCACGAGGAGTATTTGAATTAAGAAGAGAGAATAGAACATAAAGCAGAGATTGAAAGTACTGGTCAGAATATTGTGCAACCACGTCGTTCGGAGCGTACAACAAACGATGAAACATGAAATCAAAGAACCAAAATATTATGAGGCAGGGATTTCAAGTAATTAGAAAAATTAATGGATAAGTGCTATGAACGACGAAAAACAACACATGGAATATGGTGAAATTACCAAATGATCGTCAAGCCATCGGATGCAAATGGGTGTATAAATTAAATCGAATGCTGATGAAAGTATTCAACAATACAAAGCTAGGACTTCTCGCAAAATTTCGGCACTGAATGAAGTTTTTGTAGCAAAAAATTTGTCACATTACTTACTGTTACGTCAAAAGAAAAAATGATGGTAATGATGAAATTTGGATTACAAGATGCAAAGGGTATGAATTCACCAATATAATTTGGTTATTACTCGTCACCTTTGGATAATTCAGGTCAGTTAATTGATAAAACTAATTAGCAAAGCTTAATTCGCAGCTTATTGTATATTTCGGTGAACACTCGACCGGATATATCGGCAAGCATCAATATACTTGCACAAAAGGTGTCTGTCTAATCAAAGTCAAAATGGTTGGAATCAATTGAAACGAGTTGTTAAATATCTGGAGACAACATCAAAATATAATTTAAAGCTGGGAAATGCAAATAACCATGAAAAGGCATTGACTGGTTATGCAGATGCAAACTGAGCAGAAGTTAAAGTCACACGGAAATCAAAATCGGCTGTGCATTTTCTTCAATGGTGGTTTAAACAATTGGTATTGTACGTGAAAAGTGTAATGTGGCTTAAATATTTATTTCAACGAGGAGGAGTTTTGCATATTTGTTACGTTTTAAATAAAATGTTAAAGTAGCAAATAGAACACACTTGTTGTAATTAACTTTAGATTTGATTGTATGTACTTAGTTTTAATTTTGTATCGAAAATTTTTCTTCAAATAAAATTGTTATAACTTTGAGAAGTTTAATTTCAAAAGGGAGGTGCTTAAATTAAGAAATGAGTTCCCGTAAAGCGAGGGTAACAGGTTTCGTCTTTTCACCCCTTTTGGGATAATAGATATACATATATTCGAATGTCTTGAAAAAACGGAAGAGATAAGCCTTCAAAATGATTGGTAGGCGTGTCCGTGAGACGATTTTTTCATTTTCACATATTTTTTGCATTCCAACGCTCAACACGGAAATCGCACATAATAATTTTACATCCTTATATTTTCAAAAAATCTATCAAGTGCTGTATCATTTACAACTCCAAAATTCCATTTCATGTTTGGGTTATCTTTCTGGCAGATGTTCATGTACAGCGTAAAATTACTCGGAACAGCCTCCAAACACATACTACTCTTGCCCCCAATGAGCCATTTATTTTTGCGATCATAATACCAAAACTGTGTTCCACCTTCATGATGGCAAAGATACGTAATCACAGGAGCATTTTTGACTTCAAATGGAACATCAAGACAGGTATAAGAACGATCCCATCGTAAGTCACGGAACGAAGTCAATCTAAAGTTTTGGTTGTATTGTGCATTTATGAGATTGCCGCAAGGATAAAGACCCGCTGATTTTTGATTCAACGTATCGACACACAATTTAGGTGATGCAACACTTTGTATAGCACCATAGGCGTAATCTGGACGATCAATGGCAGGATACCTTTCGGCAAAATCGTTTGCAATCTCATTCATGAACCATTTAAATGGTTTACAGTGCAATCTCTCACGCAACGCTTTTTGCTTCGTCAAATCACCGGTGTCAATGTTCTTGAAGAGATCGTAATAGCGCTCATATATAAAATACTTATAGTCATCCATCCAGACCTCAGCTACACGTTTAAGATTCTGATAAAGAAAAAAATACAAATATAATTCGCAAATGAAATATTTTTCTAAAAATTTACTTATTTACTTTATACAAGAAATGTTTATTTTTGGCATTTGGACCTTTATTAAGATTTCCCCTGAAATGATGAGCCACTCTAGAGCACGGTACATTCAGTAATTGACCTCCACACATCCAGATTTTAAAACTCAACTCAAACTGTTCTGCACCATATATATCAAGATCTTCATCGTAGCCACCTAATTCCCAAAAGTAATCGAGAGATATAGCAAATAAGCCACCCATCATAACTGGATTTTTAAAAGGTGTTGTTCTGTCCACCAAATCTTTAGGCTCTAATAGGACATAAGTAAATATCCAATCAAAGCCTCCACGCGTTAAAGGTGCAACAAGATATTCCAAATTTGTGCTTTTAATTCCATCAATAATAGGACACACTACAGTGCGCTTATCGAGTGCTATAGGCTCAAGCAATGGTGGTAACCAATTGTAATTTACTTCAATGTGAGCGTCTAAGATGACTAGAACATCTGCAGTCATCTTATGTGCACCAGCCAAACGAGCACGAATTAAACCCAAGCGTTCGGGTAAGCGCAAGATTTTGACTTTATCAAATCGTTCTATTACATATCTGCTCAGTTTTGCAAAAAAATCTAGATCACTAAAATCATCCACAAGTATAATTTCCTTGAGTAACTCCGGTGGTGTTCGATTGATCAAACTATGCAAGGTGCGCGCAAATGTGCTAAGATACTCGTTGTGAAAGGGAATTACAACGCTGACGGTAGGCAACTTGGCAAGATATTTCTTATGTAAACAGCTTGAAAGAATTAATTAAGTACAAATAATTATAAATAAGCGATATTTATTATATTAAATAAAAAAAAAACAACTTACGCTCTATCACGTACATCTGGTACTGACCGATTGACTGAAATTGCGTCGGATAGTACCGCATTAAGTCCATGCTGCTCAGACATTCTCTGCTCCAATGCACGATCTATATTGCTGTCTAACGTGGCGCCTTTGCCCTTTTCTCCGATTCCAATACGTTGAAATTCGTTGTGCATGGCTTTGTAATCGTGCCAGTCTCGTCTTACAGCAGGTTCTACTACATAATCTTGAGCAGGATTGACCAGAATGTCACTTTTTTGTAAGAAAATAAATAGTATTTTTATTGCTATAAGAAGGAGTAGCGTTCCAAATCCAATAATCAGTGCTTTCCTATGCCGCCGCATTCCACAAAAAAGCCAACAACAATCTCACCGAAGCTATATTTTTTTTAAGGTTGTTTTTTTTTTAACAAAATCAAGTTGAGACTTAAATAAGATCTCATGAATAATGAAAAGTTCTGAATTAATGTAATAAATAGCCATACATTAAGGCAGTTCAACCATAACCATATCAAATGTTTATTGTTCGTAATGATGATCAAAAGAAATATATACACTATAAGAAAATTGAATGTAATTTGACAAAGATTAGAATACAACACAGCCTCAAATCTGAATGGGGAATCTGGTAGACTTTTGAATTCTGTTTATGATAAAATACTTAGTGAATTTCATCACATAATTTTTGCAAAATGTTGTATTTCACACCCACAATTACTCACATAGACCAACAAAGTATCCTACGTGAGTAAGGGTTATTTACAACTCTTGCAATAGGTGGCCGAACACAAGCTGTTGCCGCTCAGAAAGTTTTGACGTAGATCGTTTATGTACCTCTCCTGTGCTATATGAAAATTAAAAAAAAAATATGGTGTTTATCAAAATAGACCGTAAAACATTATTACTAAGTCGTACAGAAGCAATTAACACGGGTGTGATTTGAAATTAGGTGTGTAACGCAAAAAGCGACACTATTTTTTAGCCGAATTGTCACTTAGCATAGTTTTTTCCACGATGGTAGGGCTTGGTTGTGGCAGTAAGATCGACTCCACAGGCGGGCCCGGAAATTATAATATATCGTTCCCATTGACCTATACATCAGGGATACGGATTCAAAAGGGACTTTTTGGTTAAAAGAATGCAACAAGTTTCAAAATTATGAAGGTCACGGATTTATTTAAGGATATGGAGTGGGATCTTCGCCTCACGGCAAGTGATTACTGAGTACCAATACTTGATTTCGACATTGCCTACAATATCAACTATCCAACAAGAGAATCCAAGTTGGAATTGGGCGGAAAATTTGGGCATGGAGTTGTATTTCAGACAAATTAATTATTGTACACTCAAAAAAACGATTGTTTAGAAAGTGTTTGTGGCAAATTATCGAATGCTTAATATAAGCACTTATTATTTCAAGCAAACATTTAACTTTTGTCTTAAACTATAAGTATTTGTAGACAATATAAGCAAAACCAAGTAAAAGTTAAGTTGTGGCAAGTGATTCAATTACTTCTATGGAAAATTTAAAAAAAGATTTCATAAAATGTTGCTTCTAAATGATATAATTATTTACGACAAATCGTCAAAATATTTCAGTCAAAAAATTCGATTTATTTAAGTGTTTCGACAAACACTTGTCTTTTGTCTTAAACACTTATTCATTTCAACAAACGATTTATCACTTATAAACTTTTCATGTTCATATTTTGCAGTTCTATGATTCGATATTACTTTTTTGTTACTTACATTGTACATATACGATATCAAATGTTTATAAGAACGATGACGATGTTGCCAGGCTGTAGTCCTATGATATGTTAACTTTTAAAAAGTAATTTAGTACAATAATTTTCAATTATCAAATTGTAAGTAAAATCAAAAGTTTTTGTGACAAAAATTTTATTATTTTGTAAGTAAAATAAAAGTTTTTGTGAGAAAAATTTTATTATTTCACGCAAACACTTGAAGTATGTAGTTCCATCTATATCATTTGTGGCAAACATTTTTTTTTTTTTTTTTTGAGTGTAGCATTTTTTAAGCTGAAGCTATGCTATGGACTAAGCCGCACAGATAATAAGAAACATAGAGCTAACTGCCTTCAAAGCACTGAACGCCAAAATCGTGGAATCTAGGTATGTAGAACACTTCAAGGAGTCACTACGTTCAATCCGGTCAGGCGCGTATGCAGAGGGGGAGCCATGGGGGCACGTGCCATCTTCATCATAAACAAGAGCAGGATGCAAAGCCTCTTCGATAGGCCGTTTTGTAATATAAGCAGGGATGAGACATTCTAGTGGTAAGATTTTCAGCCATTCACCTTTGAATCTTATCTCCAAGGAATTTATCATATGGTCTAAATATGGATGCTACGAAGCCACAATTGTCTATTCACTTGCACCAATTGACTATTCACTTACACCAGGGGTGTCCAAATTGCGGTCAGTTTTACTTTTTTGTGCGGCCATTGATTAAATTATGTTTATATGTTTAACCTTTTCACTTTATTTTGAAAAAATTAAATCAATTTTTGATTTCCGAAAATCAATGTTATCTCGCTATCCCCTACAAATAAATTTCATTTAAGAAGCAATAAAAACCAATAGGATCATTTCGAAGCATATAAAAATACTAAAAGATTTGCTACTGATATAGAGAAATTGATTGTGAAATTCCATGAACGGTTTTCAAAATTGTTAAGCTTAAAGCACGATGTTGAACTGTTTTCTAACCCTTTTTCAATTGAAATAAATTCAGTTGATTTGAAAATTCAGCTGGAATTACTGGAACTGCAAAATGACTCGTTAGCTAAGCAGACATTTCAGATAATAAAATTCACTTCCTTAAAATTTACTCAACAAAAACTGATTATTCAAACATAAGAAATATTTTTTTAAAAAGAGTGTCTTGCGAAGATCAATTTTAAAAACTCGTGCCCTCCCCAATCTTAAATTCTAGATCCGCCACTGAATCCGATAGTATACCATAGAGCTCTGCTGGACATGCGGTCATAATATAGTGGGCGACTTTGAAACCGTATACAACCCAAGTCTTAAAACTTTGTAATCGGTATTAACAAAAGTTACGAAACTTATTGTTAGTGAAACGAACATGTGGAGACAGTGAGAGATCGTGGCCATAAGTACAAAAAAAAAAGAAATAAAAGTGTTAAGGACTTAAAAATACTTTGAGACAATCGCCAGATAATTTATACTTTTTATACAAACAACTGTTGGATATAGCGCTCTAGTTAAATTGCTTGAAATAAAATGCGCTAATGTAGCATAATGACGCAAAGTACATTATTTCCACTTTATAGAAATCAATTAGCGATAGGAGAAATCGCCTTTATATGAATTATACCGATTTTTCAAAAATTAGAATGAAAAATGTACGGTAGCATATTTGCAAACTTACACAAAAAAAAAATGTATTTCTCCAGATTTCGAATTTTTTTTTGGAACTATATTATATAAGAAAATATGGTTAGCTAGAATCCAAAGTTCGAGCTGCAGTTTTTCTGAACTTTTTTTATGAATTTTTTTCTATTACAATATTTGAAGGAAAAAATATTTTTATTTCTTCACATCTTGCAATCCTTTGGAATAATTGCATAAATTGTAAAAGCTTAAAGTATGAGAGGAGCTGTTTAAATTCAAAAATGAGTTTCTTTGAAGGGAGGGTAACAGGTTTCGCCTTTTCATCTTTCTTTGTATTATGGACATGAATTCGAATGCTTTGCATAAACGGTAGAGATAAGCCTTGAAAATGGTTTTCTCTTATAGCTCGAAAATTATGAAAGATATCGCATAATTTTAAGTACTTTTGAAATCAGCATTGCCAAATTAATGGAAAATGATACCCATTTTTTTAAAAAAAAACCTCAACCACAACTGTTCCGAATTTCAAGAGTCTAGCGCTATTATTACTAAATATTTACAGCGAATCGATTTTTTTAATATTCACATATTTTTTGCATTCTAATGCTCAACATGAAAATCACAATTTAATAATTTTACATCTTTATATTTTCAAAAAATCTATCAAGTGCTGTATCATTTACAACTCCAAAATTCCATTTCATGTTTGGGTTATCTTTCTGGCAGATGTTCATGTACAGCGTAAAATTACTTGGAACAGCCTCCAAACACATATTACTCCCGCCCCCATTGAGCCATTTATTTTTGCGATCATAATACCAAAACTGTGTTCCACCTTTGCGATGGCAAGGATACGTAATTACAGGAGCATTTTTGGCTTCAAATGGAACATCAAGACATGTATAAGAACGATTCCATCGTAAGTCACGGAACGAAGTCAATCTATACCTTTGATTGAATTGTGCATTTATGAGATTGCCGCAAGGATAAAGACCCGGTGATTGTCGATTTAACCTATCGACACACAATTTAGGTGATGCAACACTTTGTATAGCACCATAGGCGTATTCTGGCGGCTCAACGGCTGGATACTCTTCGGCAAAATCGTATGCAATCTCATTGATGAACCATTCAAATGGTTTACAGTGCAATCTCTCACGCAACGCTTTTTGCTTCGTCAAATCGCCGGCGTCAATGTTGTTGAATGAATTGTAATAGCGCTCATACATAAAGTACTTATACTCATCCATCCAGACCTCGGCTACACGTTTAAAATTCTGAAAACGAAAATTCAAATATGATTCTAAATTGAAATATTTTTCAAAAAATTTGCTTACTTACCCTATTCAAAAAATTTGCTTACTTACCCTATACAAGAATTGTTTATTTTTGGCGTTTGGACCTTTATTAAGATTTCCCCTAAAATGATGAGCCACTCTAGAGCACGGTACATTCAGTAATTGACCTCCACACATCCAGATTTTAAAACTCAACTCAAACTGTTCTGCACCCCATATATCAAGATCTTCATCGTAGCCACCTAATTCCCAAAAGTAATCGAGAGATATTGCAAATAAGCCGCCCATCATTACTGGATTTTTAAAAGGTGTTGTTCTGTCCACCAAATCTTTAGGCTCTAATTGGACATAAATAAAATTCCAATCAAAGCCTCCACGCGTTAAAGGTGCAGTAATATATTCCAAATTTGAGTGATGAATTTTATCAATAATTGGACACACTACAGTGCGTTTATCGAGTGCTATAGGCTCAAGCAATGGTGGTAACCAATTGTAATTTACTTCAATGTGAGCGTCTAAGATGACAAGAACATCTGCAGTCATCTTACGTGCACCAGCCAAACGAGCACGAATTAAACCCAAGCGTTCGGGTAAGCGCAAGATTTTGACTTTATCAAAATGTTCTGTCACATATCTGCTCAGTTTTGCAAAAAAATCCAGATCACTAAAATCATCCACAAGTATAATTTCCTTGAGTAACTCCGGTGGTGTTCGATTGATCAAACTATGCAAGGTGCGCGCAAATGTGCTCAAATACTCGTTGTGAAAGGGAATAACAACGCTGACGGTAGGCAACTTGGCAAGATATTTCTTATGTAAACAGCTTGAAAGAATTAATTCAGTACAAGAAATTATAATTAATCGATTTTAATTATATTAAATTGCAAAAACTACTGACCCTCTATCACGTACATCTGGTACTGACCGATTGACTGAAATTGCGTCGGATAGTAGCGCATTAAGTCCATGCTGCTTAGACAATCTCTGCTCCAATGCACGATCTATATTGCTGCCTAACGTGGCGCCTTTGCCCTTTTCTCCGATTCCGATACGTTGATATTCGATGTGCATGGCTTTGTAATCGTGCCAATCTCTTCTTACAGCTGGTTCTACTACATAATCTTGAGCAGGATTGACCAGAATGTCACTTTTTTGTAAGAAAATAAATAGTATTTTTATTGCTATAAGAAGGAGTAGCGTTCCAAATCCAATGATCAGTACTTTCCTATACCGCCGCATTCCACACAATAGCTCACAGAAGCTATATTTTTTAAGGTTGTTTTTTTAACAAAATCAATTTCAGACTTTAATAAAATTTCGTGAATAATGAGAAGTACCGAATTTATACAATAAATAGTCATACATTAAGGCTATTAAACCATAGCCATATTAATTGCTCATTTTTCGAATTTAGTTGCTCAAAAGAAATATATATTTTACACAATAAAAAAAAATGAATGTAATTTGGCAATGATTAGAATACAACACATGCCAGCACTGAAAATTTGCCTCAGGTCTGAATGGGGAATCTGGTAGACTTTTGAGTGCTGTTTATGATAAAATGTTCACATAGTTTTTGTAAAATATTGTATTTCATACCTGCAGTTACCCACATAGCCCAACAAAATTTCCTACGTTGCTTGTATACATATGTACATTGCAGAGAGAATCCTTGACAGCTCTTTCAATAGGTGATCGAAATCAAGCCGTTGGTATTCAGAAAGTTTTGTTGTAGATCGTTTATGTTATCTCTCCTGAGCTTTGCAAAAATTCAGAGACAAATAAGGGTATTTTTGAAAATAGACCGATAAACAGGATTACGGAGTCGTATAGAAGCAATAATATTAATTATTCAGAAGTATTGAGGATAGGAAAATGCAAACTCTACTTTTAACCTCATTTTAAAAATACTTTTCAGTACTATAATCTTAACTCAGCAACTTAGATTGTGCGTGAAACACCAGAGGCAAATCTAATCTAAATTATGATTTTCAAATTTTTGATCTAGTCAAAAATACTTTGAAATCTCACAAGACAAAATAAAACCAAAAATTTTCACTAGTTTTTGGGCCGAAAACAATATATTTTTTTTTTCTTGTTATTTTTCTACACGGTTGAAAAAATTATTATAAGTTCTTACACGAATATCAGTTTATATGAATTGAGGTATAAATTTAATAATTTTTTCAACATATAAAAACCAGCGGGCAGTTGTTTATGGTCAATTTAGTCTAATAAAACATCAACATTCTGTAGCCGAGCTAGCTAAGGAACGGGGTCGCTTTCAAAATATTATAGAAATGAAGCAGGATCAAATTTGTGTCCATTCAAGTTGTGTTATTCAAATTATTTTATAAATAAAATTATTTAAAAGAAGTATCTGTTCCAGGACTCGAACCCGTGAGTTCTGCGTCCCAGTCAAACGTTCTAACAACCGACATATATATACATTTTTTTATCATCGTTAAAATTAAATATAAAATCTTGTTATAAAATAGAATTTATACGTGAACCTATTCTATACTTTTCAATATAGAAACAAAATGATATACATATAAAATATTATAACTTCGGAACTTATAGAACTATACGACTATTTTATGGATTTATATGAATAACTAAATGTTATTAATTTTATACTGATATTTTCAACAGTGTATGGTTTTTGTAACCATTTGGTGAAATGGCATGGCACCTTTCATACAAAAAGATGTGGGTGTGTTGGAGGTAACACGCTTATTCTTCCGAATAGGAATATTTAGTTATAATAGTTACTGGACTTAGCTTGGTCTTCATTGAACTAACATTTTTTGTGCATCAACGGTTTTTAAGAAAATTAATTTGCGCATGGTGAAGAATTTCTGTTCTACTAAAATGGTTAAGTTGGGGTAGAATGGATAGAAGGCCAATGCACCTCGGCATTTATATAAAAAACCTATGGAAATAACTTTGGGTAAGAGTCTAACAGAAATTTTTACTCTATTATTTTTTCTTAATTTTAGAGGCATGGCCATAGGAAGTCGCGGATATAGAGGTGTGAGTTGGCAACTTCTGAATCGATTACAAAAATATGCGTGTCATATATAGCATATAAGGTAATTTAATAAGCCATTCTAATTTTATACTTACATATGTACCTATTATTTCATTAAAAATTTTTTAGGTAGAAATACAAAAAAATGTTTTTCGGCAAAAACAAATTTTGATTTCGTACTAGAGCGCTTAGCCATAAAATTATCTCTTCATATGTTAATAGAAACTATCGAGTGCAGTACCATTGACTACACCAAAATTCCACTGCATATATAGATTATCCTTCTTGCAGATGTTCACAAACACTTCCCGATTACTTGGTGCAGCCTCAAGACATCTGTTGCCATGTTTTCCCGGTATAAGCCATTTCTTAATACGATCATAATACCAAAATTGATTTCCACCTTGATGATGACATTCCCACAGCCATACGGACGCATTCGGCTTATAATCCTGTACATCAAGACAAGTGAAATATGCACCCTGTCGTAAGTCACGACGCCAAGTTAAAGCGAATTTCTGATTGCTTTGAGGGTTTTTCAAATTTTCAGAACATTCAAAAAGTCCAATTTTTGAATGACGACGTTGGTTTAAGGAATCAACACACAAATTAGGCGAGCCAACATTTTGAAGAGCACCATAGGCATAATGTGGTGGCTCAACAATTGGGTATTCTTTGAGTAGATCGATTGCAACCTCTTCCAAGTACCACTTAAATGATTTACAATGCAATTTTTCACGTATAGCATTCTGTGCGGTTAAGTCGCCAGGATCAATGGTCTCAAAAATACCATTAGCCCTTTTATAAATATGTTCTTTATATTCATCCATCCAGACCTCGACAATGCGTTTATGATTCTGGAAAATTTAATTTTTTGAATATTATGAAAAAAGTTGTTAATTCTTATAATTATTATACCCTATATATGGTACTATAACCCCGTGGATTTGACTTGCTAAACATAGAGTCTCTGTAGAGATGTCCCACTCTCGAGCAAGGTACATTTAACAATTGTCCTCCGCACGTCCAGGTTTTTAAACTCAATTCGTACTGTTCACCACCCCAAATGTCAAGTTCTTCATCGTAACCACCTAATTCCCAAAAATATTCTGCAGATATGGCAAATAAGCCACCAATCATAATAGGATTCTTATAAGGCTTTGCTCTATCAATTAAATCCTCTGGCAAAAGCTTCAATTGTACATACCGTAGTGTCCAATCAAAGGCACCACGTGCGTCCGTTTCATATTGATACTCAAAATCGTTGTGATTGATTCTATCGACAACAGGACAAGCTACAGTGCGGTTATTCAACACTATAGGCTGAAGCAATGGAGGCAACCAGTTGTAATTGACTTCGATGTGCGAATCAAAGACGACAAGTACTTCAGCAGTAGCCTTTCGAAAACCAATCATACGTGCTCGAATAAGCCCCATACGCTCGGGCAAACGTACTATTTGTACTTTGTCAAAGTGATTCGCAATATATTGATCCAATTGTTGGCCTAGGCTTTCATATTGACTAAAATCATCAACAAGAATAATTTCTTTAAGTAACTCCTGTGGTGTACGATTGCTTATGCTGTGCAATGTGCGCAATAGCACGCTTAAATACTCATTGTTAAAGGGTATGATAATACTGACTGATGGCAGCTTGGTTAGGTATTTTTTATATAGACAACTGAAAAAAAGTGCGAAAACTTAAGCAATATGCTGAGTACTTAAAGTACCTTACCCCTCATTACGTATATCGGGTATGGAGCGATTTACCGATATTTCATCCGATAATAATGCGTTGAACCCATATTTCTCTGACATTTTGGTTTCCAACACATGATCTGCGTTATCATTCAATGCGGCACTTTTTCCGTGCTCTCCTTTGCCAATACGTTGTGCATCACTGTACATGGCCTTGTAGTCATTCCAATCTCTATCCACAGTTTGCTTTGCTATAAAACTTTGAGCAATTTCAATCAGTAGTTGATTATTTGGCAATAGTATAGATGACATATTTAACGTTGCGAGTAGAAATAAAATCACCAAAAAAAATGATAACAGAATTATCCGGACGAAACGATTCAAACTGCACCTCGGCATTACAGCGAAATTGTGCAAAGGCTAATTAATCCCTGAAGTTTAAATAGAAAAATATTGAAAAGATAATATTCAGTACTCGCAATTAAACTGATTTCTAGTATCATGTGTTTCATACTCAAGTCATTTACTTTTCGCATAAATTTCATGGCATCGAACCGTAACCTTAACAAATGCTCTGCGATTTGTAATACATCAGGTTTCAAAATATAACAATTTATTAAACAGCTAGCGTAGTAAGAGAGGGTAATGTATAGTGAATAACTTTCACCGAGAACTACTGGAAAATTGGCCTTAATTCTATTTGTGTTAAGTCGACGTAAGCTATTTTTACTAGAAATATTTTCAGTTGTTGATTTTGGAAACATTTGTGTAATCCATTTCCGTTTCTGCCGTATGATTTGAATAGCAATCGGATCTTGACAGCATCTGGTGAACACTTGTAAATTGTCTAGCATAGCTTAAACAGCGAACTTTTGAGCCTTCCACGCAGAGAATGCCGCACATCGCGGTATAAACATACTTATATCGTCTGAGCACTCACGCCATGGAAGCCAAACTCCACCGTAACCTTTTCATGCCTGACCTGGATCAAGATCGTTTTGGGAGCCACAACCTTTGGCACCAGTCTCCCCTTGTAGCTAACTGGGACCTTAATTATCCACGCCGAAAATGGAAGTCCCGCGGTCTGCCCCTCGTGCTTTACCGGGACCTATATCGTTTCGTCAAGCACGCTGCTGATACCGGGTTTCGTGGTCTCAAATTCAAACGAAGTTCATCTTTTTAAACTGAGAATAGGGCTGAGAATACGCCCTTTTTACTTTCCTCATAAATCAAATTATTCTTTTTTTCATTATTTTTATAGTTATATATTAGACCGGGTTGATTTGTATGAAGAAAAAAAAAGGCAGCCAGACACCGACTCAAAAGTTAGAAGGACCCTTAAAAACGATATCTGCGTAATTTTTTTTTCGTTCCGAGAAAAAACCAAAGGAGTGCTTTTGATTCTCCTGAAGGAGCTTACACGATAATTTCAAAATGGCTGAATCAGACAGGTCAGTTTTTTTTTTCTGTGTATTAATGATTTTTTATTGATACTATATTGATCGTCAATATTACGACAATGTGTTTGAACACTGCAACTTGATTGCGGAGTTGCTTAGCTTCGAAAGAGTATGCTATCAGTTGTTGACGTTTAGGAACTCAGCTATACTATTATGTATCATGAAATACTAACATTAACGTTTTCTTAATTATATATTTTCATAAAAACTATCGAGTGCAGTTTCATTTACAACACCGAAATTCCATTGCATATTCAGATTATCTTTTTGACAGATATTCATGCAGAGTGTAAAATTACTCGGCGAAGCTTCAAGGCAGTAATTACCCTTTCGTCCATTTATAAGCCATTTATTTTTTCGATCATAATACCAAAATTGATTTCCTCCCTGGCCATGGCATCCCCATAGGAATACAGGAGCATTTTTGTAATGTGCCGAAACATCAAGACAAGTACCGACACGACGCATTCGTAAGTCACGAAGCCAAGAGAGTGCAAACCTTTGATTGAACTGTGGATGTGTAAGATTTTTACTACAAGGATAAAGTCCAGCTTGTGATTTATGTGGCCTGTTCAAGCTATCGACACATAAATTGGAAGATCCAACATTTTGAAGAGCACCATAGGCGTAATCTTGCGGTTCAACTGGTGGATACTCTTTGAGTTGATCGAAAGCAACCTCATGCATGAACCACTTGAATGGTTTACAATCCAATTTCTGACGTAACGCTTTTTGTTTTGTCAAGTCGCCGGCATCAATTTTATCGAATTCACCATCATTGCGTTCGTAGAGGTAGTTCTTAAATTCATCCATCCAGACCTCAGCTACACGCTTATAATTCTATAAAGTACATAAATAAAAATAAATTTATTTTAATATGTCAAGCATAATAGGCAAGTCTTAAGTACAAGTATGTCAATACTTCATAACTGTATTCGCTTACCGTAAATACATAATTCGTATTTCCCCGTTTTGCCCTGCCAGCCCAGGCATATCTGAAGATATGTCCTACTCTTGAGCATGGAGCGTCAAACATTTGGCCTCCACACATCCAAATTTTAAAGCTTAATTCATAATTCTCACCACCCCAAACGTCAAGACCTTCATCGTAGCCACCTAATTCCCAGAAGAATTCTGTGGATATGGCAAACAAGCCACCAGCCATAACAGGGTTTTTGAATGGTTTTGTTCTGTCTTTTAACTCTTCAGTTGAAAGTTTTAAGCTTACATACCGAAATGACCAATCAAAGCCACCTCGATGTGGTAGAACGTGCTGTGCATGGTATCCAAAATTAGTGTAGGCAATAACATCAATCAGAGGGCACACAACAGTGCGTTTATTGAGCGCAATGGGCTCTAGCAAAGGTGGCAACCAATTGAAAGTGACCTCGACGTGTGAGTCAAAGATGACTAGCACCTCAGCTGTGGCTTTACGTGCACCAGCAACACGTGCACGTATCAAACCCCGCCGTTCCAACAAGCGCACTATTCGAACATTAGAAAAGTGTTCAGCCACATAGTTGTCTAGTTGCTGCAACAGATAACCTCGATCACTACAATCATCGACTAGAATTATTTCCTTAAGTAGCTCTGGCGGAGTACGATTGACTATACTATGCACCGAACGTAGTAATACGCTTAAATATTCATTATAGAATGGAATTATCACGCTGACTGTAGGCAAATCAGCTAAATATTTCTTATGGAGACAACTGGAAACAAATAATCGTTAGTAGCGCTACATGTGCTGTTAAATTTAACTTCTTACGCCTTGTCTCTTATATCGGGCAATGAGCGATTTACCGATATTGCATCGGATAAAAGTGCATTAAAACCTTCTTCCCATATCATATTCTTTTCCAGCTCACGATCTACTCCATCGCTTAATGCGCCGAATTTACCCTGCTCTCCAATGCCGATACGTACTGCATCGTGATGCATTGCTTCATAGTCATGCCAATCTCTTTTAACCAGCTTTCTCGTTTGTCCTGATGATGCATCATTTTGCAATGATGACCACATTTGTGTGGAAGCAAAGATAAATACGAGTAATATCCCAATTACAAACAAAAATATTAACTTAATAAGTCGTATTAGACCGTTTCCGCGCATATTGCAACTTAAGAGCTTATTAGGAAACTAATTAAATTGATAAACGCACTGATTTTAAACAGAAAAGCGTGACGAAATCAGCTACACTGATGAACAAAAACTGACTTTATGGCAGTCAATATGCTGAAATTGTGGACGCCTCGATAGCGAATGTAGAAAAATACATTTTCTAAATTAACTCGCCATTAACTGACTAACAAAAAGGTAAATCTTAATGAATACGGCCGAAAAGCTTTCAGCAAATGAAAGAATAGAATATGTGAAGTTTTGACAACTGGAAAAGAGCTATCTTAACTGAATAATCCAAGTTCAATAACATCTACTTCAATGGAATCCAGTAAAAACTCCACAATAACATTCGCACTTAAACTACTAGCATGTTTACGTATTGACATAGGCGTCTATTTAAATCAGCATTGGACAAAACACGAAAAATCTACCACTTGTGACACATTACAACAAACACGTCGGTTTTTCTTAAGATTGTATTGATTCGAACAATTCTCCAACGGGTTTTCCTTTGACAGCGGATAATCGTTGCCGATTTCCGCTTCCCTGAATGCTAAGTAAAAGCACATCTTGGGAAGCATATAATATACGCTTGCTTGAATGTTGAGTAGAAGTACATTTTTGGAAGTATTATATATAAAAAATGCGATAGATATATTCAATCAAGCTTAATACTGAAAAAAAAAAAACTTAGCTAATCGTTTTTTTATCCGGCGATCAGATTCGAACCTAGGACTCCTGCGTTATGCCAGTGTTCTGAGATGCGCACATCTTAACCAACTGAACTACTCTTATTATTAATTTCGGAGACACTAAAACTACATAAGATTTCTCTTGAAATGAAAAGTTGAGTTTTCTATTTCTATAGTTGCCATTTGATAGTTGATATTATATACTTTTAGCTAGCCAAAACATAACAAGAGGCTTGGCTGATGTTGTTTAACTGTGATATAACAGCAAGGAAGAAGGCCCAGGTTTAAATCCCAGAGGATCCGGAATAAAAGTTTTTTTTCAATTAAATAAAATTTCCAATTAAATGCTTCCGAAGAAGCATATCTGACGTGATCCCCTTGGAAGCTGCTTCCAGATTTCCTATTGGGAAGAAAGCATAGCAATCGACTAATTTTTTGCATTTTTCCTAATGTACAGATGTGTGAAATGCAGAAATTCTGATATCCAAAAGCACCTTCATTATCAATTCTTAGTAGCAAGAAAAACAATGCAGCAATGATTTTTGCTATAAAAGCGCCTTGTAAGCCAAAACTTGCAACGAGTGCTACTTGGGATGTATTAAAACCGATCGTGAAATGGTTATTTACTTGTACTTTATTATCTTCAATTATTTTTATGAGAATTTCTTATGGATAATTGTGGGAGCACCAAAAAAAAAAACAAGCAACTTATTTCCAAAATATTGGTAAAAACTGAATTTTGAGCCCCTTATCTTTGAAAAACAACATTTTACTTTGATTTGATTCATTCTTTCGGAACCGAAGCCTTCCATCTGATAAAAGTTATTCAATTGCTCATTTTGATATGCTGATGTATGTACATCAATAAGTACTATAATGCTTAGATAACTTAAAAGCTATGTATGTAAATACTTAAATATAAGACTTTTTCAGAAAGAAAAGCTTTCAAGAAAGTAAATATTTGATTAATTATATTCGCGTATAATATCTTCTGAAACGAAGTTCATCATTGCAATAACGAAAAGTAACCATAAAAATGGCCCTTTGGGAGCCACTGAAATTCGTTTGATTTATGAACCTGTAGTAGCTCTCTTATCTTATTTATTTAACTTAAGAATAAAGCTTTGGAACCTACATTTTATATTATATTTAGTTATTTTCTAAATTTTTGTAAAAACCATCAAGTGCTGTTATATTAATTACACCAAAATTCCATTGCATATATACATTATCCTTCTGGCAAGTATTCACATATAGTTCACGATTACTCGGTGAAGCCTGAAGACACCTGCCTCCATGTTCCCCATGTACAAGCCATTTTTTAACGCGATCATAATACCAAAATTGATTTCCACCTTGATGATGACATTCCCACATCCATACAGGTGCATTTTTCGCATGTACCTGAACATCAAGACAAATTGGTTGACGACGCAAACGTAAGTCACGACGATAAGACAGCGCAAATTTTTGATTTGTTTGTGGATTTATAATATCTTCGGCACAAGGATAAAGTCCAGCTTGCGAATGTTTTGGTTTACTCATTGTATCAACACAAAGATTGGGGGATCCAACATTTTGTATAGCACCATAGGCAAACTCTGGCGGCTCGATAGGTGGATATTCTTTAAAAATGTCGGGAGCAACCTCTTCCATAAACCATTTAAATGATTTACATTGAAGCTTTTGACGTATAGCTTTTTGTTGAGTTAAATCACCGGCATCAGCTTTTTCGTAGGCACCATCGCCACGTTGATAGATGTATTTTTTATATTCATCCATCCAGACTTCAGCAACACGTTTATAATTCTGTGAAATACAAAAAAAAAACAAATTACATACTTGACACTTGTGTTAGTCGAACATTAAAGGCTGATGAAAAGAAATGGTTGTTAAGAAACAAACGCTTCTCTACATAGGTTGATTCTTTTGGAGTGTTCGAACTTTAAATTCAAATAAAACAACAACCAATTGCAATATCTCGAAACTAATTTATATGAAAGGACAATTGAGATATCGCGAAAACCTTTAATTCATATGAAAAGACATTCAATGGTATTAATGCTTGAAAACAATTTTGGGCACATGTCCACCGCAACAAAGCGCATTCTGTCAGTTCAATTTTCAATCACTTTTTCATGCAATTGGGGTTCTATGCCTGCAACTGTCCGAGTTATGTTGGCTTCCATGGCGTCAATTGTTGCAGATTAGATTAAAGTTTCAACATAGCTTCAAAAGAAAAAGTCAAAAGTCGTCAAAACAATCGATTTTGGCAGACAATTCATTTCAAAATTGTAGGAAATCATGTAAATTTTGACTGAATATTAAGTTGAAATTTTTGCGAATTTATTAAATTTCCACAAGCGTTGCTCTGATCGCTATCCCTATCTGAACTTCGGACACTCCAAAAAAAATCACCCTATACATTGATGTTGAGTGGCACCAAAGTTAATGTTCTTGCACTGAATTTAGAAAAATTTTGAAGAATTTTTATTAAACATAAATACTTACTACGGTAATAAAGTTCTTCTTCTTTCGTGGATTTGGCCTAGGACCCATGGGTCCTCTATAGATATGACCCACTCTTGAGCACCTCGAATCAAACATTTGACCTCCACACATCCAAATTTTCAAACTTAATTCATACTGTTCACCACCCCAAATATCAAGTCCTTCGTCGTAGCCACCCAATTCCCAAAAGAACTCTCTCGATATGGCAAACAAACCGCCTGCCATAACAGGACTTGGGTAAGGTTTAGTTATATCTATCAGATGTTCCGGTAAAAGTTTCAATTGTATATACCGAAATGTCCAATCGAAACCACCACGTGCGCCTTCATGTTGGGCATGATATTCAAAATTACTATGAACTATAACATCGATTAGAGGACACACTACATTGCGCTTGTCAAGCGCAATGGGTTCTATTAATGGCGGCAACCAATTATAATTGACCTCAACGTGCGAATCGAAAACAATCAGCACCTCAGCTGTGGCATTACGTGCACCAGCCATACGAGCACGAATCAAACCACTGCGATCGGGCATACGCACAATTTTCACTTTGGTAAAATGCTCAGCAATGTAGTCCTCCAACTGCTTGAAGAGATATTCACGATCACTATAATCGTCGACTAGAATTATTTCCTTAAGTAATTCGGGGGGTGTACGATTAATAATACTGTGTACTGAGCGCATCAATACGCTAAAGTGTTCATTAAAAAATGGTATCACAACGCTGACTTGAGGCAACTTTGCAAGATATTGTTTGCTATGACAACTGAAAAAATAGTACGCATGAAAAATAAGCCATGCTAAAGGTAGGTTTACTACTTACGCTTTATTTCGTATGTCTGGTAAGGAACGATTTACTGATATTGAGTCGGACAGCAGTGCATTAAAGCCATTTTCGAATGACATTTTCTTTTCCAACTCGCGATCTTTATCATCGTTCAACGTGGCTGATTTGCCCTGCTCTCCAAAGCCAACACGTAGAGCATCACTGTACATAGCTTTATAGTCATGCCAATCTTTTTTGATCAGTCTGTCGGTCAACAGTTTCGTCGCAAAATCTTCCTCAGGTGGATTAATTATATTCTTTATATTAATGAGTATAAATAACATTCCAAACACAAGAAAAACAAAAATGTAATTAATTAACCACCTATGGCTATATCGACGCATTTTTACAAATTCCAATTTTATCTTATCGCTGTACTGCAATGCAGCACTTTAATATATATATATTGTACATATAGCGTCACCAAGGATTCCTCCGAGAATTAGGGTGTGTACTTTGTAAAGCGAAAGTCTTATTGGGAATTGATTTTTAGTTGAGCTTTCAGTGAATTTTTCCGTACAAACGTAAATAATTATCAACGAATATAATAACGCGCTGCTTTCGAATGGCACATGCACCTAAGAATACTAAATCAATTCTCTTCGAATAATGATTTTTGCATGGTAAACATTGAGGCTTGTATTTAAATGAGCGGTGATTTTTTTATCTATTTTTATTTTTAGCAGCGTTTTATTCAATTTTGTGTGATACTTAATAAAATTGATTGAGCTGTGAGTTGTGAGCAGCATTCAATTTGAATTTTAGCAGCAGATTTTAAGCAGTGAGTCATGAGCGTCTTCATTTAAGTTCATATTGAGCGGCGTTTTATATTATTGAATTGATAAAGCGATGATGAAATTAATTGAGTTGTTAATTGTTAACAGGGTTTTATTCAATTTCGAGCTGTAAAAAAAAAAATTCAGTGATAAGATATGATTGAGAAATTATATTGAGTCTTATATGTACATATGCCACTATACACTTTTTGTTATTGGCTTATGATTTGTTTTGTATTTGGCTCGATACTTTCAATATAGAAAAATTGTAAAAAATTTTAACCAACTGAGGTAAAACATATATCTTCTAAAAGATAGCTTGGAGTTGTTTAACTTTCCCAAACAATTTGTACTCGTACGCCCATCACACAAGATTTTTCCCTTAGCATTTTTCTAACATAAATTTAAATAAATCAGCATTTTTTATTGTTGTTTTAATGTAAATGTAAAGAAGTTTTAAAAAATGCATTCTCTTAGACCCTGAAATGCCTCACGTTTCTCAATGAGTTGGCTCAGCAATATAGCATTCACCTCATTTCGGTGTCTTGGCGTAGGAGGAAAATCTGGGATGGGATGCCAAGCGATCTTAAGTAGTGTTATTCCGCACTGAACAGAATGTCTCGGCAGTTGTTATGATAGACGACAAAAAACACCTAATCTAGCCTAGTATAATCTTAAATAATCTAACCTCACCAAACATAAGCTAACCTAACCCAACCCAATCTAACCAAACCTAACCCATAATATTATATTATTCCAAATTGAAATAAGCAGACTGATAAAAAATTTAATATTATTGAGCAGTATTATTTCATGGAGTAGACTCAAATTTTGGCCAGACTTACCACTTTCTGATACAATCGATGAAACCGATGGCTTGGATAAGAAAATTAATGGTATATTTCTTTGAATCAAACGTTTCACTTACATATAGCTGAGAATTTTATTTAACTTATTAATTAATTTATCTTAAATTAAAAAATGTATGATGATGTTTTTCAAAGTAATTTAATAAAATAAGTTGATTTTATTGACAAATAATAATTTTTAAATCATGAGAAATATGATAGAGTATCAAAAAACAAGTCTAACAGCTTTTAGTGAGATTTGGTAAGATTGGAACTTCCTTCCCATTACTCATAACTGTACATTAGAGCGGTTCAAAACAATTTTTACGATGTGTATGTGGATATCTATAGCGTTGCGCTAATGCAGTTAATGCTTCAAACCGCTAGACGGTTTGCTTTATATAGCATTCCGTTTAACATTTCGATGTTAATGCTAATTATAAGTTCACCTAGTATTAAGAGTTTAAAACTTTAAATGTGTAATAACCATTTTGTATCTCTTCTTGAAGACTTTCTTAAAAAACAAAGCTAGGATATTGTCAAAAATTAATTACACTTCAGTGTGCTAGCAATAAAAGTATGTGTCTTATGAGACAGGTGCGGTAGAGTTACTCCGTTGTATTATATGTAAGACCATCTAATACATTGCACCACTAAATATCTGAGCAATATCAATAGTTAACATGACATACGTCACGCCTATTTATTCAAACTGTTCCAGTGCTTGATGGGAAAAAACAGCGATAACGAGAGGAACACGTTACAGTTCCAAAATTTCTAGTACGAGAACGAGTTTGAGACGACAAGCGAACGAACATGATACGATCATTTTTGAAATACTACTATAGGCAAGTAAACGACCTTCTGTCGCGGCCTAGATCTAACTTATCTTATTTTAAGTCCAAAACGACTTCGCTAGTTATAGTGCTCTCAATTAAATTTTTTCATCGCTCAGTTAAATTTTTTTTGTCGCTCAAATAAATTTTTTACTGCTCAAAATAATAAATCTTTGTCTCCGAAAAAAAGAGGTTCTTTAATTAGGTTTTCAACAAATTTTTTCACCGTTCATTTAAATAGTTGCCTTACATTAAACCATAAATATAATAATTATCAATTGTTCACATTGCAGTTTGTAAAAAAAAAAAATGTTATCAAATATTAGATATTGCACTCAGTTAAAATTGATCGTTAAATAGTCAATTCTATTTGGTACTGAAAAAGTTTTACTTTATTATTCAACGCTAAATATGTATGTACATGTGTTGGTAAAGGGTCTTCCAATAGTGTTGCATCCGATGGGGATGTCTGACATTCATATGTATGGTATATCGTAATTGGCATGCGAGTTTTGCTGAAATAAAATGCACTGTAGGGTCGTATTTCAGACACATAAATTTCGAAAACTATCACTAGCTGTTCAGCTGCAAGGAAAGATATTTTAGTTTTTTTAAAACTTCACATTTTAACTAAGCTTTAGAGCTGCTGGAAGATACATACATATGTACATAGGCTTATATTAAAAAAAAAATCAGCCAAAAATTTGAGATATACATATGTAGGTATTTTTAAACGCATTCTTTCGCGTATGAATTTTTTTCCACTTATCTAAAATTCAAATAGTTTTCTTCATAGTTCATTTGTTTTTATCGGCTGATTAGAATGTGAATGTGTGCAGTGAAATTTGAGAAACATCGACTGTTGTCAGCTAAGATTAGTTTGGGGTAGCTTAGCTCGAATCTACCGGAAATTGGCATGGTAATAGCTCTTCTACGAATTTTTTTTAATTTCAAGCCCTAGAGGATTGGTGAACCGATTTGTTTTCTTCATATGTTAGAAGTTTTCTCAATTTAATAACTTTTTATGACACCTATAAGAAAAGCTATTTGCTCTATTGAGAAATCAACGTAATTGTGCACATCAATATTTGCAAAAGATAACAAATGGTATATTTGATGTAGATAAAATACATATTTGATATTAGTTATCATGCCACATGTGCTGCAGAATTGAAGAATGTTTTTGGATTAATCATATATTCATATGAAAAGAACAATTTTGATATACAGCGATAAACTAAATATATTTTTTAGAATGTAATTTGATTAACTTTCTTAGGCTTTTCTTAAACACAGGAAAAAATCTAAAAAAAAATTCACATTTTCTCTAGCTGATTAATGTTAATTTGATTGCAAAATATTTAAAACGAGAGAAAAAGTTTAGAGATATTGATAATTGGTTTTTGTAGATAATTTTAAGGAAACTATTTTCTTGTTTGCTAACTATCTCATATAACTAGCAGATATTACCAAAACTCATTTCGAGTTTCGAAGTGCCTTATCAGTCTTAAATTTTCTATACATACCTTTGTAATATATGCAATAAGAAAACAAAAGCTTATTTAAATATGTAGGCAGTTCAACATTTGTGTTTATTAAAAGTTAATGGTGCTTGTTGTACTTAGTATGTAGTTTTTAAAACTTAAATTATAGCTATTGGCAAATATCATGTTTTACTTCAAAGTTGCAGCATCACTTCAAGTGTTTATTACTAAAACAAACACAAATACTTATGATAAAATACTTAAGTACGAATGCGAATGTGTTTATGGCAAATTTGTTGAATTGGTGGTCACTATGCAAATGACGGCATGTCGTTAAAGAAACTATCAAGTGCTGTGTTATTGACCACACCAAACTTCCATTGCATATTTGGGTTATCATTCTGACAGGTATTCACATACAATTCTCGATTACTTGGTGAAGCTTCTAGACATTTTCTACCATTTCGTCCATGTATGAGCCATTTATTATTCCGATCATAATACCAAAATTGATTACCGCCTTGACCATGACAATCCCACAGCCATACGGGTGCATTTTCATGTGATTGTTGAACATCAAGACAGTCCATTTTACGTCGTAACCTTAAGTCCCGATGCCAACTCAAAGCAAAGTTTTGATTTTTTTGTGGCATTTTAATGTCATCTGCACAAGGATAGAGTCCAATTTGTGAGTGACGTGGCTTACTTAGTGTATCAACACAAAGGGTAGGAGCTCCAACGCTCTGAATTGCACCATAAGCAAAATCTGGTGGCTCAACTGGTGGATAGACTTTAATTAAATCGAAGGCGACTTCCTCCATATACCACTTAAATGATTTACAATGCAACTTTTCACGTATGGCTTTTTGTGCAGTCAAATCTCCAGCATCAACTGATTTGTAGATACCTTGTCCATGTTCATACAGATAGTCTTTATATTCATCCATCCAAACTTCAGCTACACGTTTGTAGTTCTGCAAAGAAAAAAAGTATAATTGTGTAAAAAAAATGTTCGTATTATAGCAGATGCTAAAGAAAAAAAGTATAATTGTGTAAAAAAAATTTTCGTATTATAGCAGATGCTATTTTATAATAAAGACTTTTCTACCTCCCCTTATAAATTCATTTCGTGGAATCAGCTCCAACTCAACATTTTACTCAAAAACTGCATTTGATTTAACGAAGGGTAAAGTGCTTTGATTTTCCGATCAAATAATTTTAACTCAAAAGCATCCTTTAACTCAACAATATATTGTTTTGCAATATAGCTCATCTGATTAACCGTTAATTTTATACTTAGAACCGAGCTATTTTTAATTCGTCATTTCTGTAAACAATAGCGTTGGCGTAGCGTAGATTTTAGTTTTACATTTCAACGCTGCACCAATTCAATATAGTGCCGTACAACTTTCTTTGCTAATTTTAGCCTTTCAAATTGATTATCAATTTAAGATGAGTGAATGAAAGTAACATGTAACATTTATCTCAATTTGCGTTCTATGCCACGAATGTAAAAGCAATGTCTTTGACTACCTCACAAAATGGCCTAACCGCGCAATTTTATCTAAAAAGTTTCAGAAATAAGCACAAGAAATGTTATGCTCCATAGTAAATGTATAAAAGATGGAAGCTTTAAAACTAATTTGTTTAAACTTTTAATTTTGTATCATACATATCACCTTCAATTGATAAGCAATTTGAAGAGCTTAAAAGTTATGTTCAAAAGTTTCAAATCAGTTTAAGTTTTTACAAAAGAAAAAGCTCTTGTTCTTGTACTTTTTGTAGTTAAATTTATCACTGAGAGCTGAGAGTAATTAAATTATTGCTCTCTCAAATAATTTGTCTAAGAATTCAACCAAAGATTTAATTAAAAAAATACAAGAACAGTATAATGAAACTGAATATTTTGTCATGAAAAAAAAAAAAAATAGGAAATCTTTCCACACTTTCTTTGTTTAACCGATCTCGAAGCTGATAAATTTCGGGCACTCTGCCCGTCAACAAAGCCTTATCTTCGAGGAAAAACTACTATACTGCGTTTCAGTATACATACCTAATTTCAAATCAGATCCGTGCTAAAGTTTCACTTCAAAACAAAAAAAAAAAATAAATAAAACAATGGAACTTGTTTCACAACTAATCAGTTACTTAAGCCGCTGACTGACATTTGACTTAGTAGCAACTTGAAACCAAGTTGAACTCTTAAATGTGAACATTTTAACAGATTAGTATAGACATAAAATCGATATTTACCTTGTGCAAATAATCTCCTTTCCGTGGACTTGGGTTTGCATTTCTGGGACCTCTATAGATATGTGCGACTCTCGAACATGGTGCATCCAGCAATTCGCCTCCACACATCCAAATTTTGAAGCTCAACTCATACTGTTCACCACCCCAAATATCAAGTCCTTCATCGTAGCCACCCAATTCCCAAAAGAATTCAGTAGATATAGCAAACAAGCCGCCAGCCATAACAGGATTTCTAAATGGTTTTGTTTTATCTACTAAATCCTCTGGTAAAAGCTTCAGACGTTTATAATAAAATTCCCAATCAAATGCACCGCGTGCTCCCTCATCTTGTGCTCGATACTCAAAATTACTATGATCAACGACATCAATAAATGGACACACAGAAACACGCTTATTTAACGCTATTGGCTCCAAAAGCGGTGGCAGCCAATTATAATTAGCTTCAACATGTGAATCTAAAAAGATAAGCACTTCACCGGTAGCTTTGCGTGCACCAGCCATACGTGCGCCAATTAAGCCGGTACGTTCGGCTAAACGTAAAACTTGCACTTTAGGAAAATTTTCCTCTATATATAAATCGAGCTGCTTAAAAAGATATTCACGATCACTAAAATCGTCGACTAGGATTATTTCCTTGAGTAACTCTGGTGGTGAACGGTTCACTAGACTGTGTACAGAGCGTACCAGTACGCTGAAGTGTTCATTATAGTAGGGTATCACAATACTGACAGTAGGCAATTTTGCGATATATTGCTTGGTGCGGCAGCTAAAAATTAAGATATTAAAACGGTGTTTAGAAGATAGAAAAATCATATTTATCCTTACCCCTTGTAACGTATATCAGGTAATGAACGATTCACTGATATTGAATCGGATAGAAGTGCATTAAAACCATTCTCTAATGACATTCTTCTTTCCAGCTCACGTTGCGTTTCATCATCCAACGTGGCACGTTTGCCTTGCTCTCCAATACCGACACGCTTAGCATCACGTTCCATCGCTGTAAAATCGTGCCAATCTTTCATTTCCTTACCCGGTGGCGCTAACTGTTGCTTTGGTGGTTGCTCTTGCATGTCGGGGAGTATGTCATTTTTCAGTGGAGGTACCGCAATATGTGGAGGTTTTCGCTGCTGTAGTTTTTGAGCTTTTTCTGCGCTTTTTATCGGATTTCTATTATTCGTATATGGAGGATCGTTTGATATCCAGCTTGTGATGAGTAAAAACAGTAATCCAGTAACAATTAACAAAAAAATTGCTTTGATCAACCATTTAAGATTGGGACGTCGCATTGTGACTTGTGCATAAATTTTTAATTTAATTAATATAAATTTGTAGTTGGTATGTTTCGTGTTCCTCGTTGAGACATACGTTGGCGTGAAAACTTCTCTGCTTGAACTGAAAATGAAAACAAAAAATTCAAAGTAAACACTTGTTTTGCCAACACACTTTGCTACTCCGGCTATTGCTGGCGCTGATAACATAATACAAACAGGCATTGCTAAGTCATTAAAAAAAATGTTAAAATTTAGTTCCACAAGCAGTCAAGATAATTTTGTGTATGACGACACGATATAATTAAATGATAATTATTACAAGAGCGTAAAAACGAGAGAAATGTAGGGGTACTACTTTGATCGAACGCACTCAAAAAATAAAGTTCCGCTCCTTTAACGAGAATGGAAAGGCAGCCATATGCGAGTGGTAATTAAATACCACTTTTCACAGTCTTAACAAAGTTTTTTCTAATTTCTAGAATACACCTTCTTAGAAAAGTTCAAAGTTATTACTTAAAATTGTGTACCTTTCATATAAATTAAGTTTGTTAAAGGGTGCTGGAGGTAATAAATCAGTAAATCTTTATTCGGTCAGCATCTGATTTTTGGTTCAACTTATGACCTTAACAGTATACTTATGTACATATAACAATTTCGGAGAATGCAAGCGAAGTAAATTTTTACAGACTTGCATATATCAGTGATTATGCAAAAAATTCAAGTTTGCTGTAGATATTTTTTTTGTACAATTATCAGTTTAGGGTCTATACTAAATAAGTTTCAGGCGCCACGTTGGGTAAAAAAAAATCTTTCAACAAGGTCAAAAACTGAGATTTTGCAGTGAAATTTTTTTAGCACGGGTGTGATTTGAATTTAGGTATATGAAGCACAATTAGCGACACTATTTTTTTTTTTTAGCCGTACTGGTTAGTTTGGTTTTTTCCTCGAAGCTTGGTTTGACAGGATCTAGAAAGCTACAGCAATAAGTGATATATTAAATTAAAGTACTCATCGAGCAGTGTACCCGAAATATATCTGCTTCGATATCGGTTAAACAAAAATCTTGTAGCCAAAAAAAAATAACAAATCATTTTTGTATATTTAGGAACAACAAAAAATATTAAAAATTTAATTCTTTTAACTCTTGCGATCTCAAGAAGTCTTTATAACGCGTCAACAGTCATTACGGTACTGATTACCATGCATTAAATAATATCCATAGGAAAAACTCAAAATAGAAAATAAGTTATACTTTCATAACATTAACGATTTTACATCACAGTTGTTTCAATTGTGAGTGACGCTTAATTTATTTTACATTTGGTGTATTTATCGATAGTATCAAATTTTTACATCAAAATATAAAAAAACAACAAATACAAATAGTTAACAGCTATCATTTAGCAGATAAAAATACTGACAACTATTTTTAGTTATCTGCGTATTTTGTTTATGGTGTTTCTGCATTAATATTTTATCAACTCCACATGGTTGGTTGATAAAGAACTTAAAGAGAAGCTGAAATATTTTCACTTTTTTGCTTTGATTACAGAAAAAAGCTGAAACGTTTCAAACTGGTTTGTATTAGTCATACTGAACTCCAAGTTGGTGTTGAATACTGATTTTTTAAGTATTTTTATGATTTCGTTAATTATTTAAAATCATTTTTATTTAAAAATAATTTTATTTAAAAATGGTTTTCAAAATACATACATACGTATATTTTGTTTGGGTTAGGATTAATTTAAAGCGTCTTTTTCTGAAGATGTTTTCCTACCATTCTTTCTAAATTGCACTCAAGAATTTTTAAGTAAATTTTCTTACGAATATTTTGTCACTTAGGGGAACCTTTATTGTATTAAAAACACAAAACTAAAATTTAAATTTGTAAAAATATAAAACCATATTAAGGGGACCTGCATACCTTCTGTTTTAAGGTTAAAATGTTAAATTAAACATTTAATACAGCATGAAGTTGACACGCTGAGCTTAATATGAAATTTAACACTTCCAACAAAAACAAAATACTACGTTTGAACATCTCTATAAACTGTTTAGGTAGGCCGGTAGGTTAAACAAAACGACAGGCAAAAATTTTCAAAATTATAATCCTCGATGCCCTAACAGCTTAAAACCTTATACGATGAATAAAAAGTTTTCGAACTAACGATATATTGTAGAAACCAAAGAAAATCCATAATCTTCAATCTTAAAAATAACGGCCAGTGCAGTTGTGCCTTATGTCGTATGTATACTTATGTGAGTTGACGAAAACAGAAAAGTGAAGTATGTTGTTTTTCGCAGTGAACATTTTAAAATTTAGTTGTTTTCCTTCTTTTATTGTTTTCTGAATCATCCATATATCGTCGCTCTCGGGTAGAAAGGCCCTAACTCATGTTTTTTGCAATTTTACAGGAGGACGAAAAAACTGCATAAAAAACTTCAAAATTTCTTATAAGGGTCTTTTTTCAATTGGGTGTAAATCCGCTATGTTTTGAAATATCACGTCAAAATTTTGAGAGACAAAAAAAATCAATTTCGAAAAAAATGAGTTACGGCCTTTCTACCCGAGAGCGACGATATGTATAATAAATTATTTAAATATGAGAATTTTTTGCGCTGAATATACTGATTTTGTGTTTCAAAAATCTGACAACCCTACTAATGACTGAATTTTAAATTAGCATTTTCCAAAATTTTTAAAATTTTTTCTCACTTATTTGACCGACACACAGAGGCTTGTTTTTACTTTTCTTGTTACAAAATCATAATTTCTGAAGTAATATACATAGAATATGAATAAATTACATTGCTATTGACAGAGCAACAAAAGACATATTTTGTATACAGAGTATAAAACGACGGAAAAATTCAAGGAAAACAAACGTGTTAAAAGGTGTAAACAATCTCGATTTACATGGTGTTAAAAAGGTTAATGGTAGGAAAAGAAGTCAAAGCGGATTTTTTTTTTTTTAATTTAAATTAGATTTAGATATTTTAAAGAAAGCTTTTAGTTTCTTATTCCTAGTTGGGAACAAATATATGAATACTGGTATATAGTAGTATCTACACATAAACTATTTTTTTTTGTAAATACCCAGCAGCAAATATGTTATATGTTATCCTTTTTCCAAAAGGATGGCCGCTTTTTACGTAGTTTGCCTACATCTCTATGTACAATGTTGGCATATTGACTACATCTTCGCTTGAAAAATGACTGTATAGTTTGAGCTGATTATATCTCCATATACAAAGTTTGCAGATAACATATGTTCTGATCATATTTATACATGCAAAGTAATCTAAATGTTAGGCAAACCAAAAAATTCTTTCAAAAAAGTTATGTTGAAAATATTTTTTTTTTTTTGCCGGTAAAAAAGAGTTTATATGAAAAGATTTGGAATAGATGTTAGATCAATTGAAAGGGAATGAATTAAATTTTCTTTCACGCACATTCAATTTTTAGCAAAAATTGTTGATAATCCTTCTATCCAAATTCAGCTATTTTAAATAATAAAGTCGCAGTTATGTTTTCGTTGTTTATGTTGTAAATATTACTTATTGTTCTTGCAGTTGTTTTTATGTTAGTTGTTGTTTTTATATTTGTTTATAAATACATATCTGTGGGCATTTGACAAAACAACCTCTTTCGATCTACGGTAATAATTCAATATACCGAAATTCTTGCATTGAAGCAAAAATCTTGTGCTGTATTGAATTATTACCGCAGATCGAAAGAGGTTGTTTTGTAAAATGTCCACAGATAGGTATGTAGGTACCCGTATAGTTTTTCAAAAATGTCATTGAATTAATTTGTTTCCCGGTAAAAACGGTTAGTATGGAATAAATTGTTATAAATTATACATAAATTTAAAGGGAAAGAATTATGCTTTAACATTCTAAAAAATTATTGGTTAACACGTTTTATGGGAAAAATAACGGGTTTTTGAAAAAAGTCACTCAATAATTCAGAAAAATCGTATCTTGAAAACTACAAATAAAATTTGAAAGCAACACGCAACAATGTAGTAGCTTATTAAATTATCTTTTTTATCACATCCATAGGAGTCGGCGAAATATGACAGACATAAAAAAAAAACAAAAAAAGAATTTGGTTCAATGAAAATTGGCGAGTGCGACATAAAGTAAACTTTGGCCTAAACTGATTCTATCAACATTATACCTATTTTTCCAAGTGTACTATTACAATAATTGCAACATGTACCAAATACTACGAACTCAAGGCAACAGCATAACAAAAACCACACCAACTTACCAAAATTTTGTCAACGTATTATATGAAGCATTAGCTGTTTTTTCTTTCAAGAACAATAACAAATATCATATTTTCTGTAGCTTTTTTTGTTTTTATTTTATTTTGCAATGCATTGTGGAATAAACTTGAAAAAAATTTTTGATAACAAAGCAAAAGAAATGCTAACTCCGCGAATCAGTCTTTTCCTCTTCAGGAATTCAGGTAACTACTGTGATTAAATTGAGAACTTCAGATTTTATGAAATGTCAAGAACAAGAAATGTCCATGGTGTAATAACCAAGGTGGAGTAATTAGGGAGAGCCTCGATTTTCAATCATCTGTCATCCTATTTGCTGTAGTTTTGACATTCATAACATTTCAATTGCCCATTCAGAAAACTTAAGCGCTTTGATAAAATGTAGCGCTCAGGCGTAAGATCTTGAACATTTTCTGAACGATAGCTGCAAGCTACATTTAATCCATGATTCAACTATAAAGGTTTTCGCAAGCTGTCAAACTCAAAAAAGTCATTAGTCAAAAGTCAGATGTACGAATGTCAGAATTGTTGAACAAAGCAAAAACACGAAAAAAACAATTACAATTCGTGTCACAAATCTGATTTTCTCAGACGCTTTAATGGAACCTAATGTTGCGGCAGCGCTGCCACAAAACATATTTAGTGATGTTGAGTTTCATACTAACGCTGGGTTCTTGGGTGGTAAACAAAAAACTTAATTTTAAGTTTCGTAACTTTAATCTATTTTTTAGTTTATTTTATAATTAAAGTTGAAATAAACTATTTTGTTTTTGTTAAAGAATTAAAGAACTGAACAAATTTGCCGTTTTCTACCTCTAATACGATAACACATGTCGTCCCTTAAATATGCACTACATTAAAACATGACGTCCCTCTGATGCTTCCCAGCCATGTACATTTATGCGCTTTACTTCGCGGGCTTAGGAAAGTGGCAGCGTACTTTAGTTTTTATTATATCGGGATTGAATATCAGCTGTGCAGTGTTAAAAGCAGCCGTTAATGTTCTACAAATAAAAAGAAGCAATGAACAATTTATGCGTATTTTGCAATCATTTAAGTAAACGAACCTTTGCAATATATTTTTTCCTTCGAGAAATCCGCGGAAACAAATTAATTTATATTTTAAAACAAATTTATTCAAATTTTAATGAATTTTTGTTAAATATTTATTTTTCACAAAAAAATTCAAATCGCATAAAAACGTTATCACTTTTTGTTGTGGTTGATCAATTCTGACATTAAACCAACTATGGAAGAAGCAGCATTTGACTTTTGCATAAACCTGTATTATTCAATCATGCATTTAATCTTAAAAATTTAGTCGATGTGGTTGTTATTGCAAAAACAAAAAAGACTTATTGCTATCATATTGAAGCCTGCTACATTATTTAGTGTAGTTTTTTGTTCGCATCAGAATTTTGAAACTCAACACATATACCTCTTAGTAAAAAGTTGTTTAAAGCGCTTCAAAAATACTGAAGTTGCTGAACGGGCAAATTAATCAAAACACCGAAGTGTCAAAAAAAATTACGAAACAAGACAATGAAGGACAAGAAACCCAAACTTTTGAGAATTTCGATTTTAAGTACGCCACCTTGGTTATTACACCATGGAAATGTCCAAAATGGTAAGAGAAACGAAATAATGTCAATGCACACGTTCAGCCAGTCTTAGCGCTTTGATATATTACATTACTTTCATTTGAACAGTTTTTATGCGAAAGCGCAAAAAAAAAATCGCTTCATTATGAAATATACTTTTTTAAAGTTATAAGGCACTTAATTTAAATGATTTACAAAAATATCGTTTTGTGGGAATAGATTTGGCTGGCTGAACAGGTTCATTATGCCTTTTCAGCTGTCAAAATATCAATTTGCTAAGTCAGTCAAAGTTTCCTTGTTAGTAGGCAAGAGGGGAAAAACCAAAGAGACGAGGTAAAATTTTTATTATATGTCGCATACGCAAAACGAAAATCACAAAAAAAAACCTCGTGTAAACGCCGACTAAGCACAATGAATGCGAGTGCGATAAGGAACAACACGACAACACGATTTTTCTATGTGTTAGAGCAAGATACGCAAAAGAGCTTTTTTTGAGCTTCCATTGCGCAACTTGCTCTAGCATATAGAAAAAATCAATTTGTCTCGTTTTTTTTTTCTCGCACTCGCATCTCGCATTAATTGTGAATAGAGATCTAGAACAAATATGTACATTAAAAGTACAGCCCAATTTCCATGTGATCTTATCTTATCTTATCCCATATCAGGGATATCAAATCAAATTTTTGTAAGAAAGAAAAAGCAAGCGAACAGAACCTAATGCGCTTGGAGAATGCGAGAGTGAATAGCATACATTTGCTATCTTAATAGCATGTCATGTCCTCCCTGATATTTGATAAGATCACATGGAAATTGGGCTTACTTCTCAGTAAAATAAGATTTAAATTTTTTTTTTTCAGTGGTCAGGGTTGCCAAGTTGAAAGCAATGAATTAATGGCCTTCCCAAAATAAATTAATTTTTCCTTTCCTTGGTGACCTCTGGTCGTCAAAATAAAATTCATAACAAAAATCCTTCAATTAACGGTTTTTTCCGAAATTTTTCAATTCCTGAAAGGCCCTCGGCCTTGACATGCAATTAAAGGCTTGCTCTTTTATGAACAATTTTTTTAATATTGTTGGTCGAAAAAAGAGGTCATCAACTTTTTCTTAAAAAAAAAGTTTTACTTTTTCCTTTCTTTTGAGGCACGACTGTTTGACTATTATAAATTTTTCGTTTCATAGTTTTAGGCGAAATTTTCATTTTATATTTGGATGTTTTTATGTTTTAATATCATCAAATAATTGGGACGATTTTTCTTTCCATATCCAAATAAAACTACTTAAGAAGCTTGAAAAACTCCCAAAATGTCAATTTAGTGCACTGGGGAATTATTGTTCATGAAAATTTGTTAAAATATAAAAATCATAAAACAATTTGTGATTCTGTTCTTTTTAAGAAATAAACCCTATTTAATTTATGTCAGGGTTGAATGCGAAATCTACCAAAGTACAAACAATATTATGCCCTCATAAGCACAAAAGCGGTATCTCAGTGGAAGTGAGTTTCGAGAAAATTGATGTTTTGTTAATGTCATATTTTTGAAATACCTCTAAAATTGAGGTAGATGAAATTCTCTTAGGAGATTCTTTAATGTTATTATCGTATGTTTATATCGACGTTTGGCTTGGTTCATTAGACGCGTAATTTCTTAAGCTATCAGATTCAATAAGAATCAAGAATACGATTTGAGATATCGGTTTTGTGCTTCTGAGAGCAGAATTCTATATACGTGTTTCTTATGGCATCGGATAGCTTAAGAAATTCCACGTCTTATGAACTACTCCAAAAGTCGGTGTCTTAGTTTTAACATTTCCTAATATAATGTTTACTAGTTATCTCTCTATCGAGGGCAGTACTGCCCATTTAAAAAATTTGGCATAACAATAAGAAGGCAATTTCTTTTTAAAATTCATATATTGAATGCAAAATCTTGTGTGTAAATAATTTAATTATTTTTATTGCTTTACATAGTTAGAAATAGATGCTTTAATATAGCAAAATTTATTCAATTGCTTATTCTAAGCAACTTTTTAACTTCTTCTTTGTATTTGATCAAATTTTGTTCATTCTCACCATCGTTAATAAGTTGCTCTACACTTTCAGCAAAAGATTGACTAACTTTTTGCATCTGTGTTTCCGTATCAGTTACACCCCAATTTAAAATAGCTTCTGCTGATTGTTTTGACTTGTTGCGTTCAAAATAATACCATTCCATATCTACCTCTGATTTGGATGATTCCCAGGGTTCAGTAATAAATGATTCATGATAGCAAGCTGTAAGTAAGTACACCGCATAGTCATAGTTTTGCTTTCGTAATGGACATCGATCAGCAACTATTGTGATGACACCAGTTTCTTTATCATAACGATCGCCAATTAAACGCAAAAATTTATCTTTTGCATGAGCATCAAATTTAAGATGAGATAATTTTACCGATAGTGTAACACGACGTGCATCAGGATGACGAATCGTAGGCAATCCATGACAATAATCTGTGCTGACGATATTTACGGGAAATCTCCGTTCCCATTTCTCCTCAGTCTCTAGGCCTTTTGGCCATGGAGTACAGAATTTTTTTATAGCTTCACATTGTTGTCTAATAGCCGGCGGAGTCAAATGGAGAAAATTTGGTATTTTCATTAATTCGGCATTTGCAAATTTCGAAGGTGATGGTGCACCTTTTACAGTATATCCTTGGCGCAATGGCAGCGGCACTGCTGCTGGATGAAACGAACGTGGTCCAGGCCAAACTGAACTCCAATCTTGATCGGTTGCCATTTTTAAGGAGCGCGGCGGTGCTACTTCGTTTCTCTTAAAAACACGTCGTTGTTTAATGTCTTGTGCGGCGCGCAGGTTGAGTACACGAAATTCTAAATAAAAATGATTTGAGCTTATAGATGATAGTTTAATATTTTTGCTACTAAGTTTACCTTTTTCGTCGAAGTCATTTTCCGGAGGTTGGGTGTTCAAACCTCTCAGCAATTGAGTCTTCCCAGCCACCGCGCTGTGGTTACGTAAATTTCGTTCTAACAAACGTGTTAAGGATGCCATCGATATGTTGACTTGGATATTAGTAATTGCGTGTTCAGGAACAAATAAATGCAGCACTTTAATTCAAATTCTTTGAAAATACTCTGTAAATAAGTTTAATGAAACTTGCAAAAAATTAAAATTGACGATTAGCCGCTGCAAGTAAAAACTCAACAGGGCTGCAGTTGATGTATTTTGGTTCAGCTCAATAGAAATTTTTTTCGCTTTGAACTTGGGGGAAAAAATAACTACGTGCATATATGCTGATCCAGATCATGAAGCTCAATTTTTCTCTTTAATCCAGAAAAAAAACTATTTAAACTGTTAGTTTTATTTATTTTTTACTCGAAAACTATTTGACTTATAGAAAAATTGAATTGCTTTTATTTGTTCACTATTCAATAAGCCTTAAGGAACATATTATGTATATCCTTTCAAAAATTCCTTGTGAAAAAAAGAACATGTTAATTAATGTACTTAATTTTTGACTCTTGAGTTGTATGTGTGCGTAGGTCTTTAAAAGCTTACATTGTAAGTTACTAGGTGGCATCCACTTGCATACTAACTATCACATGTATGCGCTATATTCCATAAGATGAAATTTTCAAATTGCGAATTAAATTTAAACGAATTCGAGAAAAATATTCCAAAATAATGCTTCTGCATTCCGGGGATCAAAATTGTTTTTCCGATTGCTGAAGCCTTAAGGTATTGGAGTCCCTACAATGATTCAACAGATTGAATCACAATTATAAGAAAAAACAACAACTTAACAGTTGAGTGAGAGAGAAAAACAAAGACACTGTCATTTATTCTGCTATTATTTCTAATGATAAGAAAAAGTGTCTATAAATCCATTTGTGACAAGCTAAAATTTAAAAAATAAACAGAACTCTTATTTTAAGTGCAACAATTTGAGTTTTTGTAACTAAGTACAGTGGAATCGCGATAATTCGTACCCCGTTAATTAGAAAATCTCAATAATTCGTAGCAAACTGTTGGTCCCTTGAAAAAATCGCTTTAATTCGTAAAAATTCCATACATTTTGGTCCCTTCGATAATTTGTATTTTTTTTTGTGCAATAAAGTCTGTTTAACCTCTTATAAATCGTAATTGGATTTGACAACCTCTTATAATTCGTAATGCAAAACAAAATTCTATGGAACTATAGTTTAAAAAACAATATCAATCATAGTAGGCTACGTTCATCGTTCATATTTTTTGGTGAAATTTTTTATGATTTCGTGGTCAGTTTGTTTCTTGCTTTACCAGTGGTGTTGGAAAAAGAGAGTGTGGCGTGAAAATGGCAAATAAACGCACTCATAAGACTTTATCAGTGCTGCAAAAGCAAAATATCATTTCAGCCATTGATAATGAAGAAAAAAAATTTATCGAAAAAATCGAAACCTCGTTAAATCGAAAACCCCTGTAATTCGTAAAAAATTGCTAGTCCCTTGCGATTACGAATTATCGCGATTCCACTGTACTTTCTTATTTCTGCTTCATTCCACCAACTATAAAGTTAAACTGATAAAAAACGAGACGAAATAAACAAAAATAAAATAAAAAACGATGGAGCACTTGACTTTATCTCGGTTTAATAACGATAGTGAGTAAATGTTTGTAAATCATTCAAAGAGCATTGAAAAATACAGTCGACCACAACTTTATCTTTAGTTAAACGGGGACTAGTCAAGTCGACGATAGAACTTAAGTCAGTTGTGCATTTAATTTATTCAATTGACGCTTAATTAAGTTGCAGCAATGGTCCCTACTCCATTAAAACGACGTGTACTCTCCATACAAAGTCATGTGGTGCATGGTTATGTGGGAAACAAAAGTGCAACATTTCCACTGCAGGTGAGTTGTTTCTTTTTCGTTTGCAAGACGAAGAGTTCTAAGTAAATTATTTATTTTACAGGTTCTAGGCTTTGAAGTGGATGCCATTAATTCTGTACAGTTTTCTAATCATACAGGTTACAAAGTCATTAAAGGTCAAGTTTTGCAGGAGAAAGAGCTAGGTGAGTTCTGAGTTTATTCTTGTTAAGCGTATTTTAATCTTTTGTGTGTGTTCATTTTCTTTGATCCATGCAGCTGACCTCTTTGAAGGCCTTGAAGCAAACGACCTTTTAAAATGTTATTCGCATTTACTAACCGGCTACATTGGAAACGCCTCATTTTTGCGTCAAGTGGCTGCAATTCTAAAAAAGCTTCGTCAGATAAATCCCGATCTAATATATGGTAAGTTTTATTGTTGTCAAACAATAATAAATTATGTATGTATAGTCAAAAAAAGATATGTTGCTGCAATGACATTTCTGTTTTTTAATCGCAGTGGGTTTTTATTCTTTATTTATTATTATTTTGAAGACATTTTATTTTGCGGAATACTAAATTTCAACTAGAAATCGTATATTTGATATTTCGTTTAGCTTACACTTTGAGATTAATTGGTCTCATAGGACATGCAATGTTGAAATAGAGAATGTTATGCTTCGGAGCATAAAGTGGCATTCCTTTACGCCATTTGCAGTACTCTAGGATTAATCTTTGGATCATTCGATTTTCTGCTGGGATAGTCGTATTAAAGTTATACGTACATAGCCTTACATACATATAAAGCGTTGCAATAGAAGGAATAGCTTAAAAATTTGCAGCTTGTATTCTACTAAAATAAAAATAAACTCAACATTCAGGAAAAGATAAAAAATTATGGGTCTGCTAAATCGAAATAAATTTAACGACCTATCTCAAAGCTATCACCGTTTTGCTTTTCTGTCCGTGTGCCTATGAAAGTTTGATTAGGAAAGATCGCCACTCAGAGCCCCAAAAAGGGTTGCTACGCCACTGGTTTAGCGCTTGAATCAGGATATTCAAATGACCGTAATTGACCTGGGTGTGAACAGGAAATGTGGTAGGAATTCAAAAATTTGTGAAACCACCAAAAATTAACACACAGAAGTTTTATGGGCCAATAATTCCAAATTTGATGTTAGTTTGATAAAATTCAAAATAGTGGATACAAAAAATTTAAACTTCGTAAACTCTTGTATGCATTTTTTTCACGCCATCCGCAACTTTGAATTAAAGGCCGAAAAAAACACGGCCCCACAGGTTAATGGAGAATTCATAAACGAAGTTGATTTTTAGTCTCACACTCTTCCATAAATGACCAAATCAGAAAGTCCGCTATATGTATATACCATAAGTATGTAATTTGATCATTTAAAAAATTAGTTTATGTACGTCTATGTAGTTTTTTCTTTAACTGACAGATTTTGTGAACGATTTTATGTCAAACGGTTAAGATTCAACAGGACATTGCGATAACGACTCTTAGCCTAACATGAATGAGTGTTAATTTAACTTAACTTACACATTCGTAATGTATTAAACAAATATTTAACTATGTTTTTACTTGCAGTTTGCGATCCAGTTATGGGTGACAATGGCGAAATGTATGTGCCAAAAGATTTGCTACCCATATACCGTGAAGAAATTGTGCCACTTGCTGACATCGTCACGCCTAATCAATATGAAGTTGAACTACTCACCGAATGCAAAATAAACAATGAATCAGACATTTGGCGTGCGGTGCAATGGTTTCATGATCGTAACGTTGATACAGTAGCAATTTCAAGCAGTGATTTAGGTAAAAAAGGTGAATTGCGTGCATTCCTTAGCAAAAAAAATGGTCCGCGCTATGCACTCAATATTCCAAAACAAGGTGGTGACATATCATTTACTGGTACTGGTGATTTATTTGCATCATTATTCTTATCGCATAGTTATCATTGTAATGATCTGGGACAAGCCTTAGAGAAAACAATTGCATCGCTACAATCGGTCATAACACGCACCATTGATGGTATGCCTGCGGAGGTGCGTAACGGCGAACGAAAAGTTACATCTCATGAAAGAGAATTGAAACTGATACAAAGCAAATCAGATCTTGAAACACCAGTTGTTGTGCTTAAAGTAGACCAAATTGAATAAGATAATAAGCTTGTTAATATTTATGCAACAGTTTATAAAGATATATTTACCTATAAATAATTGTAACTAAGTACATATTGACAAAAATACATATTTGGTTTGGAAAAAAAGATGAATTAAGTTTCAATTTTCAATAAAATTTTACTGTGTGCAATATCACAGGGGCGATTGAAAAAAAATTGGCAATTAGCAGAAAAAATTCCATTTGAAATTATGTCGCTATCAAAGGTTAGCAAATGCGATTATATTGCAATAGATTTTTGTAATAAAACCTCTTTGAGGAGCACCTAGCAAAATGTAAGCTATGTTTTTCAATTTTTAAACCTTATGACTTTCTTCTAAGGTAGACTTAAATAGTTTTTATTTTTTCAATCCAATCTTAAGTAGCTGAACCGAAACGCATATACACAAATGCGCAAGAGTTCGTCATCTGTCTTAACAAATATCTTGTCAAAATGTCCATCAAGTTAAAATCAAATAATTCAGCAATAATTACAAAAAAAAGGTATAAATTCTTGAATGTAGTTGGAAAATCAAACAGTTTATAAAAATATATTAGCAATGTCGCACATAATTTTTATATTTTTATATGTAATACTTCTGGTAAATTTAAACGCAAGTGTACAGCAATTAGCTGAGACAACTGCAAGACCTCAGAAAGTTAAGGATTCACTTGTGCTGCCATTTATATTGGAAAAACGTAACGAAAATAATTTAAAGCGGTTCACTTTGCTAACAACAAGCAGCAGCGCAAATCATTTAGTAGATGCTGCAAATGAAGACGTGTCGCCTATACTTCAAGGATCACAGGAAAAAAATGCAGTTGTTACTAAAGCATCTAAGACAGATGACTGGAATCAGGCTAATTATTACATACCAACTCATTTGAAGCCATTGAAGTTTTCTTCTTTTCATGGTTTTGACGCAAGTCCGATGAATGCACATAGCTTATCATCGGCCTTACCTGCAACAGTGATGATTTTAATAAATCTTGGTATTCTATCTTACGTTCTTGTTGGTATATTGGGTTTTTTAAATCATTTACTTCATTCCAATACTGGATTTAAACATGGAGGGCATGACAATGCACAGTTTTACTTCTAGTTATTAAAACATGGACTTAATTTTTGCAGCTGCTAAAAATGTTTTGTTTATTATTTATGTTTAGCATACATCAAATAAATATATTTTTTAATCTGATAAAAACAAAAAAGTAAAATTAAATATAATTCTCAGAAAAAGGTTTACAAAACATACACGAATAAAGCTTATTTATTACAAAATTTTATAAATAAATTATTTTTTAACTCTAAATGATGCTGCACGATTTATTCGCACAGCAGGCTCTGAACTCCCGTTGAAAGCTTTCGTTGGGGCCTTTCTAACCAAGTTTGCTGTTGAGGAAAGTGCTGAAGAAAACATTTTATTAACAACAAAAACGTTAAATATTTTAAAATGTATTACCTCTCGACACAACAGAGCGTGGACTTTTACGTATACGGTTTGGACTAAATTTTTTATTTTCTTTCCTACCTACAGAAACTGTTTTCAAAATACCATGACGGCTCATATTTGATTTAAGAAGAACTAAAAAGTAAAAGCGTTATAAGCATTTATAAAAAAAAATAAATTATATACAAAAAACTAACCATTCTTTAACTGCTGAGACTTATTTGATGGCTGCACACGCACCATGTTCTCTGATAGAATATTCGAAACTATGTTGTTTTTGTGTGCAGCATTAAGTCGTGTTATCGTTGATGTAGATGGTGTGCAAAGCTCAAATGAAGTATTACAATCAGAATCAGTGGACAAAACTAGGGTCTCATTTATATTTGCAATTCTGTTTGGCTGGTCAGCAAATGTTATTGTTTTTGGCTTCTTAAATGTGGAATGGCAATCACTATCTGAATCAGTGTCAGCTAACATGTCCACACCCCAATCGGAATCAGTTCCAGAACACAATCGCTTAATGTGTAGTCGTTTTTTAATTTCTTTGTCATCATCTTCACCATAGTCGGAATTCACACGTTTGCCGTTTGTTAAAGTTTCAATATCCTGATCCATTTGAATATCTATATCATCATTAATATCCTTTGTTACTTCGTCCAAAAGGTTAGCTTCATAATCGCATACTAGTGCGCGTACTTTTTCAATGCTACTTTCCAATTCCGCTTTTAGATTGTTGTCCTTCGGTAGGCTTTCAACAGTATTTCTTAATATTTCACATGCGGCAACAAACGATTTTCGCATTTTATCTGATTCAACCAGATAATGGCAATTAATACGTGAAATATGGTCCAAACGTATCTTCTGTTTAGAATATTGAATTTCTAAGTCTTTGCCTTTTACATAGGCTTGTAGGACTTCGAAGCATTTAGATTCTTTTATTTCTTTTCGAAGCTTCTCTAAGTCTTTATGCGCTTCTTGAAGTTTTTTGCGCCAGCGCACTAAATCTTCTCGTTGATTTTCTAATTGTTTGCCAAAACGTGTTACAGATGCTGCGAAATCAGCAAAAGTTTCCTGTTTTTATTTACAATGAATGTATTTATTGAAATTCAAAAGGGAAGTTTTTAATATTAAAGTATAATATCCAATTGAAATTATGGTAAATATTGAGAAGTAGGGCTCCAGGCCTAATCAGCTTCAAATTTTCTTTTTAACCGTCTAAGACAATTTTGTAGTGCAATAATAAGTAATTAAGGGTGGAGGGAGAGGATTTTTTATTATTTATATTTTATACATAAGAATTAGGATAAGTGGGCGGCGTTCCGCCACGGCTCAGCGTATACATCCTATAGTATATCCAACACAGACTTCGGTAGTCAGTGATTCTACCTTGATTTCGCAGTAAAACTTTATGTTAATCGTTGACAGGAGAAATTTAAATATTTTTTTTTAAATCTTTTTTCCCTGTCATGAATTTTCTATTTTTAAGTAAATTTAGTGCCACTTCTAAAAATTAACATAGCTTCTAAGACATAATAAAATAGGGTAACTCCAAAAAAAAGGGAAATTAAATTGCAATACCTTCATTTCAGGCCTCTGAGATATTGCAACAATTCAGGCTGGACAGCCATATATGTAGTGATGTAACGGAAGAGATTTCAAAAACAATAAATACAGTGCTGCATTTGGTCAGTAAAGGTTGGTTTCATTTACACTAAATTAAGAATCAAAGTCTATCTTTATTTTTATACGGAATTCAAACTATACGGAGAGCTTTTTTAAAAAGAAAACTCGAATGCTACATTGTCGGGACGAGAATTTGAAATAAAACCGGCTTTTGCTTTGTTAGATTACGACCTTCAGTATTTGAATGTCACCAATGTTTTTCGGCAAAACAAATCGCATTTTGCAAATGTTACAATGAAATGACAGCAGTAGAATTGCAAAAACAAAACTAGCAGCTGTTCGGTGGACGCAATGAAATGTCAAATTAATTTGTTGAAAAGTTGAGTTGAGAATAAAAATGTATACAAGAAAAATATTTCCATTACTACGTCCAACCATTTGGCGCGAAGTGCAAATTACCAGCTTAAGAGCAGGGACAACTGCACTTGCACGGCAGCCCAGTAACAATGGCACCAAAGTAATCATTGCACCAGTCGAAAAGTCACAATCTATTTTTTACCAAGTAAGATGTTACGCAAAGAGTAAAGACATTAAGAAGGATAAAGGCAAAAAAGCCGGCGCCGCAAAAGTTGAAATAAATGAGACGCAACTACGCGAGGTCATCAATTTGGATGCTGTAAATGGACAAATGCAAAAAGCATTGGATCAAATGTGCGAGGAATTCATAAAACATTTGTCATTACGTTCAACAACTGGCGCAATTGATTCACTGCGTGTTCAAGTAGATGGTGCTGATCATGAACTTCAAGAATTAGCGCAAATTTCGCGAAAGAATCCTAAAACGATTGTCATTAACATGATATCATTTCCTCAGGCAATCCCCGAAGTCATGAAGACAATCGAAAAGAGTGGCATGAATTTAAATCCTCAACAGGATGGAACTACACTATTTATTCCCATACCAAAAGTTACGAAGGAACATCGCGAGAATCTTTCGAAAAATGCTAAAGCACTTTTCATTAAATACCGGGATGCAATACGCGATGTCCAGAATAACACTGTTAAAAAATTAAAGAAACAGTCAGATATATCAAAGGATGATATATATGCCATACAAATACAAATAACAGCCATCGCAGATAAATTTATTGCTGAAGCTGATAAAATTTTGGCAGCCAAGCAAAAAGAACTCTTGGGTGCCTAGTAGACGTTTAAGACTGCAATTTATATTAACTTTTGCTCGCATTTTCAGAGTTTATAGTTTAGCATATTCACTTAATAAAAAAATCACAATGCATTTCTTGCCTTCAGTATTTTATTATTGCGATTACCTAGAAATTTCTTGAGAAAGCATTCTGATTTGTACAGGGAGATTAGAGGCGTAATGAATTGTAGAAAATAGTACTGGCAGAAACAATGCTTTGCAGTGAACTCATAAGTTCTAACAAAGAAAGTACCGGAAACAATGTGCACATTTATTTGTCATATTGAAAATAATTTTAGCAAAACAAGTCCAGAGGCAACATTTAAAATTAAAAAAAGAGTTAAGGCTTTTAATTGCGCAATGTGTTGTTCATCGAATTCGGCATTTTAATACTCTATATAAATTGAGAGGTTGAAAACTTTCCAAACGATGAAAAATGTAATCAGGAAATTTTCATAAAAATTCAAACTGAAATTTAGTAATGCATTTTCATACATACCTTATGAGAATGATCAATGGTTAAAATTCTTCGGCAAACCTCAGCATCTTCTTTTAATTTTGTGCGGAATAAAAAAATTTTCTCCTTGCTATTCATGCCGTATACATACTCCTGTGTCCGCACAATAATGCAATATACAGCATCAATTTTATCAAACCATATTTTCAGTTCATTTTCATCGTAGCCACGTGAACCACATGAGACGGTTTCTATTTGCTGCTGAGACACCTTGGATTCTAAGTTTTTGTTGGTTTCCATTAATTCGTGTACTTTCTTTATGTAGAATTCCTTTGGCATATTGGATTTCAAAACATTCTGCCGTAAAGTAGTGCGTATTTTTTTTGCACGGCTAGCGTACTGAAAATAAAAAAAAAAAATCAATATCAAAAAAATTACACACTTAAGTACTACCTTTAGAGTATTATAAGTATCCTCGTATGTCAAAGAACTCATTGAGACATTCGCAACCATAAGTGTTTGGCAGTTACCTCCCAAAGAATCTTTTAAAATCCGTGTCAAATTGGAATCACGATATGGTATGTGTTTCAGCCCATCCGCTAATTTATTTATGCAATTGCCCAAAGCCAAAAGACTTTTATTGATGCTTGCACCTTCTTTAAAACGAACGCCAATGCCTTTTGTGCTAGCCGCACGCTCACTGCCAGCCAAATCAATCATTGACAACTTCACCATACGTTTAGTGCCAGTCTTTTTTTCTGTCATGCGAATATGCACTTGAAATATTGCATGTGACCGAGAACTTTCAGCATTTGCGTCTGTTGGATGCTGTGTTCGATTGTTATTCCCTTGCGCTAACATTTGCAGCAGTTCATCTGCACTATGAATTGGTTTAAGCACCAAGCCAGAGATGACTACCCCGTTGGAATCCTCTTGCAATTTCATTGGTCCAGTTTTCGTTAAGAGGTTCATGACTTGTTCGTTGTAAACCTCTACATAGCTAACACCTACATCAAACTTACGCATATCGCTTTGTGAGTTTATCTTCGCGAAAAGATCTTTCATAGTCAGAAAAGTTATACCACGAATGTTTTCACTGCCTAACATGGTAAATGTCTTTCCAGCACCAGTTGCGCCATATACGAACACAGAACAGTTGTAACTTAAATTGAAAACAAATATGTATGATTTGATTACTAGATTTCACACCACCACTTACCCATTTAGCACTGAGTCTATAAGTGGTGCTGTACATTCTTCAAATAATTGATCATTTGTGGCATCTGTATCGTAGACTCGGTCATATTCCATGGCCATTTTTTTATGCATTCTTTTGGTGACATCACGATAGTTTTGCTTCATGCCTTGAAAAAAGAATTCATCATCTTCCTCGTCAGGGTCAAAGAGTAAAGTTGTCTTGTCCATCACTTTGACGATGCATCGTTGGCTCTGCTCCAATTCACGCCGATTGTAGGGGCGTAACCTAACTACAACCTTAATATTTTTCTGCTCTCCCATATAATCTGCTTGTGCTAAATAAATTTAAACTATTCACTATCCAGCAAACAGTCAAGCTATTTTACTAAAAATTAAATAATGAAAAATCTCGTATAAGTTTATTGACGGTTGAAGCGTTCAAATTTCAATTGAATTGTTTATTATTTTTATCGCAGTGTTGGCTAGTCTGAAAATGCGTTCGAAATTAATTGAATAAAGTTTGTTTTTCCAACTTTGATTGTGCCACAATTGACATAATAGATTCTGAGAATTAGTTTTTTGACTCAAAGTACATACTTTGATGGTTGCATCAATTCAAAGCTTTAACAGTTCTAAGCGAAAAAAGCCATTTAATGCAAGTGGCTTCCACAACCGTTATGATAACCTGTTATCAAAATTATAACTGTAGCTATAAATAGAACAGACTTACGGCTGACGACTAGAAATCTGCCGAAGGGTACTTATCTAATTACTGTTCAACCTAAATTAGAGCGTTGGGCGTTAACTTTGCCAGCATTGGAGTTGAGCGCTGAACCTAAATAAGAGCGTAACGTTAAGTGTCATGTTGAGGTTATTTGTTTACTGTTTGTGACAGAAAAATAAATATACACAATAAAATAAAAAATTGGCTGTCAAAATTGGAAAATCGAATACGCTGGCGTTAGAACGTTGCTTTTATTATTTTATTTAAAATTATAAAAGCTAACATTAGATGAGAGCACTGGTTGCAAAGACCATCGTAGAACGTTGCTTGTTTCGGTTGGCTTCATATAAAATGTATGTGCATGAGAGAATTTTGACAGCTTAACGACGCTGGCGCTCTAATTTAGGTTGAACAGTTAGTTTTTATATTTTTTTGTTGTCGGCGTGTGACGATCAGTGTTGAATTTCTTAGTTGTACCAATTATATATTAAAGCCCAATTTCCATGTGATCTTATTTTATCCCATATCAGGGATATCAAATCAAATTTTTGTAAGAAAGAAAAAGCATGCGAACAGAACCTAATGCGCTTGGAGAATGCGAGAGTGAATAGCATACATTTGCTATCTTAATAGCATGTGATGTCCTCCCTGATATTTGATAAAATAAGATAAGATAAGATCACATGGAAATTGGGCTTAACTTAATGAAGTCTGTGTGCAACCAATGACAAACTGTATATGATTTTCGAGTTAATTTGTCGGTCAATTATCGTATTCAGCTAACTTTAATATTACACATGCGCAAGTCTTATCGGTTGCGTCAAAATGGAGTCACAGTTCACGTATGACCACACCATCGCCCTAATTCTTTTTTTGCGTTGCCACTTTATCGTTTCATAGATCTTACCTTTCATGCTCTCCTTTGCGTAAGCATTTTTTAAGAAGTCAGTAAATTTATTAAGTGATTAAAATTTTTTTAATTGATGATTTAACTGATCTGATTTTTATTCTTGACATATATGATAGGCAATTTCAAGGTTGCATTATTTGAGTTTGTCATGATAGTTCTACCATGTATAATTGTACCATGAGCTAAACCGAATGTTGTGACAGTTTTTGAAAACATAATTTTCATTGTAGTGCAACGATTATTTTTTTTTTTAGCATTCGTCACATTTTAATTTGGCATCACTTTGCATGACAAAAACTAAGTTTAAACTTGACACTAGTGTTCTATTGTTTGTTTGACGTGTGCAATTCGAACTCGAATTTTGCAGAATTACGTCGTTCGTTTTGGTTTGTTGCACGAAAAAGTACGCCATTTTTATTTTTCTGTGGAAATTGACAAATAACATTTTGCGATTCGCGTTAATAAAAATAAAAATCGAAATAAAACTATCAGAAAAGTTTATAGTTTTCCATAAAGTTTTAATTAGTTAAATATTTTTTTTTTAGAAAGTTAAATACGCAGTTAGCGATGAGTGGAAAAGTATTATTTGCATGTTCAAAGTGTTTTTCAAGGCATCAGTTCGAGGAGCTGTCGTCTGGTCAGCAACTTTGCAAGGTGAAAAAAAAAAAAAATTTGCAAAATCTAAACAATACGACGCAAAATAGAGAAAGCCATCCAATTTTGAAAAATATTAGAAAGATTTTGCTAGTGACGATGACAGATAAACCGGTTATCTACATATTTGTGTTACGAAAATTTAAAAATTCTTGTAGAGCAAAAAATATATCTTGAATTTTATTTTGTTTTTATTTTATTACTTCCAGGGTTGTCGTGGTTCTACCTCAGTGTTCAAATGTTCATATTGTCGTTCGGAATTTCAACCCGCTGGGTAAGTTTTCGTCGCTATGATATTTAACTCATTCCGTGCCTAACAACTCATCATTTACAGTAAATCACAAAGCGCTTGCAAGAAATGCGAGCACAGCTTAAACAAATATGGGAAACCGAGCGCCTGCGAGTGTTGTAACATAGTAGCTGCGTTTGGCAGTTCCAAGTGCATAAGGTTCGTTAAGAAAAACAGTTTCTAATTGTATTATTATGTAGTTTTGCACTTTTATAAAATTTTTCTTAAAAATAGCATATATTCAATGCAGACACAATGCAAACGTAACAGTTTTTCATTAATATCACTGCAAGTTAATGAATAATACATTTCTGGATTGTTGGAATATTTAAGTTACCCGCATTGCATTTTTAATGTAATATCGCTTCCATGACCTTTAAACGTTAAAGTTCAATGGCATAAGAAACTCTACAACCACTAAATGCTTCGTTTTTGAATGTTTAGTGGTAATGGATTGTTATCCCACTATCAATTTAGCCATTGAGTATGAAAGTACGTGCACTAGTTTCTCCCTCTGAGCTAAGCATAAAACATTAAATTAATTTTTATACCTCATTTAGTTTTCGACACATTTAATATAAAAATTGTCATCAATTGTCATATTTGAAGATCTTTCGAACTTGCCATTTTGCGCGCCAAATAGGTAATGCGATAAATGGGTAATTTGAAAAAAAAAAATGGCAAAAATATATATTTTGTAAATGTTTTTAACTAAAGGTATGGGCATACACTATAGGTAATAGCTATGTTTTAGCAATGCTATGAAGTTTAGATCGGTTTCAAAACATTTTACGTGGGACAATCAATATATGAATATTTTAAAGTAGGGGTGATTATAGAGAATAAATTTTAAATTCGTCTTAATTTAAGTTTAAAATTAACTAATTAATTTCAACAAAACACTCAAATACATATTGTATTTTTTTTTCGAATAACCATTTAATTTTATAATCCCAGTTTTTGTCAGAATCTTTATGTTTGCGTTATGCCTTAAAGTTTTTTTTTATTAAAACCATACCAAACCAATGGCACCAAACCATAAATCACTGCAAAAGTAATAATACTCCTTCAGTGTTATTTTTAATTACATTTTTCCAAATAACGAATACAGTCCCAAAGATTTAAATTTTAATCAATAAATTCGGAAATCGTTAAGTACATTTCAATATAGCTTTTCTTTCTGCTGAGACAGAAACATATATGAAATTTTTGGAAACTTCACCTTTTTTGATTCATTATTGAATTCATATCCTTAAATGTGTGTATGTTCAGAATGAGTGCTGTTTCAATAATCAATTAAGATAATTTCAACCGACTCATTTAATTAATATTTCTTATTAAGCATTTTTCAATACCAAATTTCACATTTTGTCACATTTATTTTTGAAGTAATATTTTTGTTACGATTTTGCATTGTGTTATTGCAAAGACGACTGTCAACAAATCTTTGAAATTTTCTATCGGCTGTAAAATGCTCATTTGCAGATCAGACTCAATATTCCCCACAATGATTTTTTGAGTGGGGTCTAATCTTTCCACCGAATGAAAATTTTCCAGTCATTTGCAATGTCTTGAATTATTGACAGTTTTTCGATTTTTGTTAAACTTTTTTTTATATAGATTAGAAATATTCTTTCGTAGATTAAAAAAAAAACTTTCGATCAATAGTGTAAGAGTAAAAGTATTTCTTAAGTACGTCGTAAACCCAAAATAAAAATTTCAACGCTTATGAACGCAAACATTTTTCTCTTCTCTTTTTTTCCCCATAATAAAAACAAAATATTTGTCACAACACAATTGCTTTGTAACACCACTTCTACAAAAACAACAATGATTATGTGCCATGGCATTAACAACATAGGTGTGCAAGCTATGAGGCGAAATATGGACCACCAGTCACATGTGATGAATGTAAGCAGCGATCAGCGTTTGATAAACACGATGAAAACAAAAAGGTTAGCAAAAAGCAATTAAATGAATTTCAATGATGAGCCTTAATCAAACCCAATGAAGTGTTTCTGAAACGCCGGATTGGATGAGCAGCGAATGCAACACATTTTTGATGACAGCTTTAGAATGCTTACAATGTTACTTATATAAAAGCACAATCTCAATGATGTTAAAAAGTTACAGTCATTTAAATACGCATTAATTTAATTAGTCTATTCCATGTAAACTGCAAAGCGTATAACATAATGGTGTTTGCGTTCATAAGCTTTGGTTTTTAATGGCTAAGTTTTGATTTATTTATTGCATTTAGAGGAATTTTTTTTTTGTTTTTAATTTTAGGTTAATGGAAAACTGCTCTGCTGGCTGTGTACGTCTGCTTTTAAACGTGCTGTTTTAAAGGCTCAACAAGAAGGACGTATAATCTCAAAAAAACGCCCACACGAAAAATCACATCGAGCGGAAAGTTCTTCATCGGCGTCCGTAAAAAAATCATCACGTTCCACTGATATCTCAAAAAGTTCTGTGTCTGCAGTAAGTGCTGCAGGTCTTGACATGCCAGAAAAAATTTCACGTACTGGTTCAGGTGGTAGTGGTGGAAGTAACAGCGGAAATGGTTCAATAGCTGCACCGGCAGTAATAAGCATAGATCCAAATTCAGCTGATCATGTTGTAGCCATGACAAATCTTAAGGAACGAATAGCAAGTCTAGAAAAGCGTTTAACATACAAAGACAAAGAATTGCTAGAAAAGGATAAATTGGTAAGAAAATTATGTGGAAATTTATTTTGGAATGGTTGTAATTATTTACTTTACTGTCAGCTAACTGAACTCAAAGGAAAAAATTTCGAAAAAGAAATTGAAATGCGCAACAAATTGAAGGAAAATGATCGCCTGCACGACATGAAAGTTGAAAATTTAAATAAGAAAATCTCTTCTTTGCTGAGAGAAATCGCTGGTTTGAAGAAAATTGGCAAGAAAAATGGCGTTGGTGGTGGCGGAACTGCTAAAGAAAGAGCAGAGAAGGCGAGAAAAGAGAATTTGTCACCAAAAGAAGAGCCAATCGAGGAAAAAGAAGAAAAAGAAGAAGAGGAAGATGACAAAGAGAAAGAGGAAGACCGTGGGGACAAAGATAGCAGCGACTCTCGTTCAGATAGCTCGGACTCAAATTAAAAATGACAGTATGGAGAGTAAAAACATTTCAGAAATACTCTACCCCACGAGAGGAAAAGCAATTAATGCAAATACTTGTTCATCTCCCGACCCAACGAAGAAACTTGTTTTTTTTTTTAATGATGTAGTTTTATTTCTTAATTTATTAATTAACAAATTTTTGTAAACTTTTGCGTGGATCGACTCAACGTTCAAAGTTTTTTTTTTTATTTGTCACACAAGCTTAAAATTATAGATAAATGCTTAAATTTAAAAACACAAAATTTATCTAATGCGTTTTAAGTTTGTATCATAAAAATAAAAATGCTTTGATTAGTTTATTAAAATTATATAAATTATTAAGATTATAAAATTTACCATCTTTTTTTCTTTACTGAAAGCTCGAACAAAAATATTTAAAATTAAATATTCTTTTATTTGAATTCTTTTGCTTAGCATATTTTATTTTTTTTTCATTAAATGTATTATGACAACCAGTGTAACATAATTGGCTAAACATGTACTTTTTTTCCTCAATAAAAGAATTTGAAAATGAAACAGTAAATATTTTTTATTGTAGACGTGAGTCATCATCAAGGAAAACATTTTATTTTAACTAAAAGTATATATACAAAGTATGCACATAATGAGGCATATCTATAGACTAGTGTGGTTTTGGCTTATGTCCATCGACATAAAAGTTTCGAGTAGCTTTCGGTAATTCGACTTCAATACCATCTAATTTTTTAGTGAGTACAATTTGACAACCTAGACGTGAATTTTCATGTAAAAACGGTGCCATATCAAGCAGATCATCCTCTTTTTCGTCTGCCTCTGGTAGCTTATCCAAATATTGGTCTTTTACGTATACATGGCAGGTAGTGCAGGCCAAGGAAGCTTCGCAAGCGCCTTTAAAAATAAATTAGTAAATTTTTATGATAAGAGAAGAAAGAGAAAAGTTTACCTTCCATTTCGATGCCATAGCGGTGAGCCAAATATAAAATGTTATCGCCTATTTTACCCTTGACTTCCGTTCGGTTACCGTCTTTATCAATGTATGTGATGCGAATGCTATATTTAAGGAGAAATTATTTAGTTATGGGCTTATGATGACAGTAAAACAGAAATAGTGTTGAAGGTTTTATCGATTAAAATTTGGAAATATGTAAATAAAATTTAATTTTTACTAAGAATTATAGTTTAGTAACAATAAGTTACAAGAGTGTCCGAACTGAAATAAGTCAGATAGATTTGTGATGGAAAAAAGTTGTTGTTTTTTAAATTAATTTTAAATTAGAGTTAGATTCGACCTTCAGCATTCTCTTCTTTTCTAGAAATTGAAGGCGGTACGTGGCGATAAGGACTCCCGCAGACATGGCTTTAATTAGCTAACAATTTTGTAGTCGGCAATCCTATTAAAAAGTCTATACTTGTGATGTGGCCAACTTGCGCGGACCCCAATGATAATTATAATATTTAAAGGCCACAGCACGCGAAGGGCTTCGGCCTAATTTTTTGTTACTTGCATTCTGTTGCCTATTTCACTGTTACAGAACAGCGGGACTTTAAATTTAGTGTTAGATCCGAACGGTGATAAATTAAGGTTTTCATGGCAAGAAGTACTTGGACTACTACCACTTACTAGTGAGAGAAGAAGCTGCAAAGTAAAACATTACATATTCGGTTGGCAGCCGGGAGGCTTTAACTGCGAGCCACAAGCGTAAAAGGCGGACATTACTGAGCTATTACAATCCCTGCAAGGTGATAAATGATATACAGTTCAATAAAATTAACTTTCTTTTGCAAAATATAGTTTAAAAAAATTTTACATGTAGATTATGAGATTTTGACAAATTAAATGTTTGCCTCTTTTAAAAAAAAGGATAGTCTAGCTCAATGGTACGGTTAAGCGGTCCAGTAAGGTTTTTGTAAGAAATTGATAAACAAATTAAAGACCATTAACTTACAGAAAACTTTTAAGTGCGCTCAAAAATTATAGAGCAATAAATTAATCAGAAACATATTCGGTTTAGTTTTAAGTTAAGTGTGATCAAATTAATATAAATAAAATCAAATATCTTTATTCTTTTTATTCCATTTTTTATTGAATAAGCTTTTTACTTGGTATAAAGCTTCAATGCTAAATAGCTAAGGCTATAATAGCTGTAGTAGCTAAACTCTATTATTATTAGAAATAGGCAAACATTTGAGTTGGTGATGTCTCAAAAACTCGTCGTAGGAACTTTATTATATTTCGTATTTCGGAATCAGCACCTTATTTTGCATGAGAGACGGTTATTGGTTGACCGACATCAAAGCCAGTGTTGGGTTGTATAATGGAGCAATTAATACTTTTATAGAAATCATTTAACCCATCGTTAAGTTCCCGATGCTTGAATTGCTTTTTGAATTAAACAAAATAGATACAATATATCTAATGTTTATACTTACATTTCATCTTCTGATTTTGGATCCTGCCATTCATATTCACCGTGCCAGAGAGCTAAGTATGATTAATTTTGTCACAGGTTTAGTAATATTTATATTATTGTGTCTTAACTGAACTTACATTTTGTTGTATGCAGCAATTTGTTGCAAGATAACTCTGGAGTTTTTCTTGAATTCTTTAAAAGTAATTTTTGTGAAATTCTTGCCTGCCGCAAAAATAAACAAAGCATTTTGACTTACTGAGGTTATGTAAACAGCTGATAAGTAGCTGACATTTCTGAACAGTGTTGTCGCTTTAACTACGCTATGATGATTTTTATGTGGCTCCAAATGTCAATTGTACGCTTTTCTGTGCAACACAGAATTAGCCCGAGATACGCACACTTACAAAAAAATACTTCTGTCAGTGATGATAATTATCTTAAAATCTGATTCCATCATGTCCCAAAATATAGCAATTTATTCGACTGGTGATGGTGCTAAGATGAGTAATCGAATGTACGAATATTATTTTGTTATGATGCGCGAATGCATATTTAAAACAACACTAGTTTCATATGGGCTGTGTAAAAAAATTTTCATTTTGCAGTTTACCAAAATTATATTGGTGATTATATTGGTTAGGCTTAAATTCTACTACTGCTCCTGTGCCGCGAATTTTTTGATATTTAAATTTTTCCGCACGCCGTCGCGTTTATTAACATTGACCTACCACTATTAAACATCGCTGTGTGACTTTTATTAAAACGGTATCACTGCTCATGTCACTTTTTTCTAAACAGCTGAGACTACTTTAAAAATCTACAATTTTAAATTTACTAATTTAATGGAATCAAATGAGCAAATAAATGATGCAGGTGCATATGCAAACAACACTGGAGTTCAATTTATGGAGCATCGTACCATAAGTAAGTTACATTTAAGCATTTTAATTCAATAAAGTCACCAGCCCGCTCTTTTATTTATTTACTTATCGCTAGGATGGACCACTGAAGAAACCCAATTCCTAGTTGAAATGTACAAGAAAAATTGTAACAACATAGGCCCGCACAAGATGTTTCGTTCAAAACTTCATTTGTGGAATGAAATCAAGATGCGGCTCAACAAAGCATTTGAATTGCAGCGTACGACTATACAATGCATTGGATGCTACAAGTCTATGCAGAAAAGATCCAAAAATACAAACCAGTCCTCTGAATTGAGCAATAAAGCATTTGACGCTACAGAAATTTCATCTTCCGAAGATGAGCCAACGCACGAGAATCTTTCTACAATTGCCGGGATCATACGTTCAACACTTTTGGAAATACATCAGCTGAAAGAAGAAGCTAAGGAGCGTAGACATCGTGAGCGTATGCAATTACTGGAACAAATACTACGTGGTGATACAGCGAACTTGAACATAAATTTGCACATAGAACCAGAAAACGAACCAGAAGCAGAAATAGAACCAGAGCTTGAGCTAGAACCGGAGCCAGAACCAGAGCCGAAACCAATAATTTCGTTCCAGTCAACCGTAAAATCTATTCAACCTCTACCTGTGATGCAGCGACAAATGGAAAATAGAATGCAATTAACGCGAGAGCGGTTGCTGCAAATGCAGCGTAGAAAAATGGAAGATCGTGAGCGGAAGCATAAAATGTTGAAGATAGAGCAGTAATATGTAAATTAAAGCAATTCTAAGGTAGAATAATAATTATTTTATAACTTTGTTTATAAATTCTTTTATAAAAATACATTTTTGAGTTTCAAAAACAAAAGATTGTAAAATAATTGGACTGCATCTCCGAAAGCGTGCGCCGTCTGATTGACAAGAAAATTTGAATATGTATTGGATTGTGCTTATAAAAGAAGTAATCAAAATAATTTTTGGCGTAATTAAATAGTATGTAGTCCTTTAAATTTAATATCTATTCCACAAAAAAATTGGAACAATTTTAAAAATGGGTCTAACTCAAAAACTACCTGACCGATTTTAAATTTTCAAAACTTTGTTGCAACTTAAAGCAATTTTTGAAATATAAGTATGTATCCGCAACTCAAATAAATGTATCTCGGTTTCCACTTAAGCGTGGCAGAAATGATTTCGGAGACTTTCATTTGCAGTAACAGTATGTATTTAACAAAATGTCAGGTCAATTGAAGGGCGGACGTTTACGGAACTCCAGGTGATAAAGCTTCGTCAGGGACAATAAATTTGCAAGGCATTGCACTTTCCAAAATGTATTTGTCGAAGAGATCAACCCCGTTCCCCTGCTGAGTGGGGTGTAGTCGTTCCACCACCGAGACATGAAAAGGTTGCTTAAAATTACAAAAATTCAGCAAAAGCTTAACTTTTTTGCGAAAAAAAGGTCAGCAAAGTTTTCTACAGGCATTTTTTTAAATTTTTGGAACGTACTGAAAATGCGCCGAATGTATTGAAATTGGAACAAATGTACCGAGAGTATTGAAAAATTTTCGAATGTACTGACGACGATGTTTCAAGATGCAAATGTACTGAAACAAGTAGAAATGTATCGAAAATGCCATCACTGAAAAAAACACAATATTTTTGTTAAAAGTAATTATATTTTTATTTTAATCTAAGGTCCAAACTCGGAGTATTAGAATATAATATCTCCCAAATGTCTGCCTCAGCTCTGCCTGCAAATGATCACTGCGGCTGTAATTCGCGAATAATAGCACTGATATTTTCTTTTAGTGCTTGAGTCGTTGATGAAGCATTAGCATTTTCATCTTCAACATAGCCCCAAAGAAAAAATTCTAATGTTGTTTAATCGCACGATCTCGGCATCCAATTGGAGTCTTCAATTCCAGAAATGAAATTTCAAGTCCACAAAAATTGTTGTTTCAATTGTTTTCACTATTTCAACATGATGTGTAAAATTACCCTATGTTCATCAAAACTTGTGCGAAATTTAAAAAAGACACCTTAAATGAAAGACATCGTTGTGAACCTTTACTTTACTTTTACCTTTCAAAAATTGACGTAAAATTGTTGATATATTGAATTTTAATATTAAAAGCATCCTATGCTATGTTCAGAGGCTATGTTAGTGATGGCATTTTCGGTACATTTTTCAATACATTATCGTCGTCAGTACATTCGAGAAGTTTTCAGTACATTCGGCAAATTGGGCCCATTTTCAGTACATTCGGCGTATTTTGAGTACAATTTCGGTACACTTTCAGTACATTTCGACCATTTCTAAAAATAACCATTTTTGTAGTAAACTTATCGCGAGTAATGTCTGGAGTAAACTTTGCTGATTTTTTTTTTATTTTAGAAAAAAAGTTAAAATTTTGCTGAATTTATGTAATTTTTCATGTTCATGTCGAAAAAAGTACATTTGGCATCTAAAAAGTACATTTCAACTCTCATTCAGTACATTTCCACAAAACCCAAATGCCATCACGAATTTGTTTTCCTGTCCTTACAAAAGCACAGTCTAATTTCGACTTCTGATTAGTTCAATCTTACACCAGAAGAGATTAAAACTTCTTTTGTTTTACTCACAAATATTATATTGCATTTTTAGTTATCATCAAAATCTCTTAATTGCCTTTATACTAATTAATTTCTTTCTGTTTCTTTACAGGTAAGTTCAAAATAAAATGTAAACAGTTTAACTATGTAACTATATACAGTTGCGGTCAAAATAATAGAAACAGGGTGTCATTCATGAACTGAAAGAAGATATTTCGAACAACTGAAGTTTTTTTTCCTCCAATATTTTACAGTATTGTTACTTGATAAGTACACAAGATAAGCACATGACATTTTGTTCCAAAAAAATAACGGTACTTTCTAGGTTTGCTATTATATTGAGTAATGTGTAATTTCGAGCGGTCAAAATAATAGCAGTGCTCAACTCTTTTTCTTCTCAAGACTAGATATTTACTTTCATTAAAAAAATTTGATCGTAACAAGTAAATTCCATTATTTTTGTATAATTCTCCAATGATTTTTTTCAGTTTTTGGATTTTAGTGGGCCGTGGAAAGCATTCTACGACAGAGAAAATTAAAATTATTAAGAATTCCATTTCGCAAGGTGAGACTTTTACGGAAACTTAAAATTTTTTCGGATGTTCATTGGAAATGGTTTAGAAAACGATGAAATACACAAATACATGAAAACACGAGGACGTCTCCCCGGGACGTGAATTGTTCGATACGGCTTTCGATACATAATCTGTTGTTGCCTTCTGCGGAAATAAAGAAAGTACTTAATATAGTATCGAGTGTAGAAAACGTTAAAAGAAACTCAGGGAAACCAATTTGAGTGCCCAGAATCCACAACCACTTCTATTGTTTAAAAAAATGCTTATCACAAAGAGACCGGATTTTGCGCACGGGTACTTAAAATGGCCACTATTAGCTATTACTATTAGCATTTGTAACATTAGTCATTTAAGTCCAGCTATACTATACTGTCTGCTAACAATATTATGAACTAATTTGAAAGTCAAAAATTGCAAGAGAATTTTAATTTCAATACTCGTACCTTCAACCATCCCAATTTATACTTTCCCATACTCCCAAAATATTTAATGCCACTTTGCGTTTAATCAAAGTACTTACGCTATAACAGCGCACATACCAAACTATGACGCATACAAGTTATTCAGTGAAGTTTTTTTGTTGGTAATATCCTAAGAAAGGAATCAGCTCGAGAAATAATTATTTTAATTTTTTGAAGAAAGCTTAAATTTCAAAAAATATTGAGAGAAGTATTCAAGGTAATACTTCGAAATAGTTCAGACTAGCACTAGATTAAAAGAAGGTGGCACCTTTTATACAAGCAAAAATTTTGAAAGATATGCTCAGGAAGTTATATAAGTTAGTGCAACGAAATTTCCTAAAAATACTAAGAATGGTTCGGGCAAGCTTTAGCCAAACGTTTGGCTAGTTTCGACAAGAGAGCGTGATAGCAAAAACTTGGTAATGATATATGTACTATTTAAGTAGTACATTTAGTAGCTATTTAAGTCTTTTAAACCTTTTCTGATCGATTGGCGAATTACAATTGTATTTTCACAAACAGAGCCAAACGTCTGCAATTCTTCCAATGTATTAATCCCAATATATATATTTTTCTTTTTTGAAAAAAAGAGATCAAAATGGTCAGCTATGAGGCGTATGTGGATTTGCAAGAGCTTAATTCGTTATTCGACTATTTCATGAGCATATTATTCGTATAATTATCTAGATTAAACTTATTTGAGTAATGCCCAATTTTGTTCACTGCAAAATATTAGAGTTAAATTAGAAATCCAAGGAGTCAAACAAACAAAACCAAGATCACTCACTTCAAAAAAGTGATTTTTTCAGCGAATGTGGAACTATATATTTACGAGATTTTCCTTTCTGAAAATTTCAAAATCAAAAAGTTCCACGGAATGAATTTAGAAAGGGGAATTCAGAATTCTCAATAATATAATTGTTTTTGGTAATGGCATCAGTTTTCTGGAACTTGAGATCGATAATCATTTTCATTCCGCGAAAACATCAGACCTCACTTAAAATTCCTCTCCAAATATGCAAATGAGTTTTTGAGTTCGCAAGTCTCTCGTAAATTTATTGTTTCTGACTAATATAGTACATAAAAAGGAATGTCTGTTATTCATCATATACTTATTATTTACTTTTAAAACTAAACAATAAATGATCTGATTGTCAATACCAAAACTAGTTCATTATCCCTTGGGCTGTGCGTATCTCATAAATAATTCATTATGTTGTCCTAGCACATCACTGGATAACAAAGTAAACAACGACAGCGAAGAATTCATTGCGTTTTCATTTGCCTTAAGCTAATTGGGTTCTAACAAGCGCAGCGAATGCAATTTGTACGCTCCTTATGTACACACGTATAAAATTCACGAACAAGCGGCAGAATATCCTGGAGGTGTTTCATTGAAAGCGCGTTAAGTAAAATAATTTAAAGAAATTTGATATTTTCATGCGTGCTACGGTGTTGGCGGGTGTTTTTTCTTTTTTTTTTCATATTCAACAATAACAACGAATATAACGAATTTCACCCTAAAAATGCGAATCAATTGAAATGCTGTAAATCTCGAAATCAGAGTGCACCTGGAGTTCCATGTGGTGTGTGTGTGTGTGTGTGTGTATGTGTTTGCTTGCTGCCTTTATCGATGCTGGACATTTGTTATCGTAAAAGAAAGTTAAGGGGCACGCATATGAAGCAACTGAGGTAACCAGAGTTTCAAAAATTTCATTTAATGTTTTGTAACGTATATGGGAGTAGCTTGTAGTCAGAATATCCAGCAAGTTCGAGTGCATGCTAAGCCAAGCGCAGCTTTTGAATATTTTAGCTTTCTGTCCAAAAGTGTGGTCTTTGTCTGCGCAAAGCTCCAAGAAAACTGGCTTCAAGAACTAGCGATGTTAAAGCTACTGCAGATATAGAACTAAACTGTACGAGTACTAGAAGTATAATAAGATTATTATGCCAAATCAACCATTTGCATAGTGCCACTGATACCTTAAAATAGTATCGTAAAAAAATACGGCAGAAAGTGGATGGATCTCTGAAACTGTTTATTAATTAATTTTGTATCCTGGGCGGACTTTTCAACTTTCGCTAAAAAAGGAAATATATACGTAAGTCGAGGAAATATTGGAGAGATTTGAATGATGACACTCGCTAGTGACAATACTATTAAGTATTCCGATTGGTTTGATTAACTTTCAACTCATTATATGCTATCAGGTTTTTTGCTTGAGCCCCAAATAAAAAGTGCTGGAAATTGGATGGTTGGTTTGGACTCTCTTCGGCAACAGGCAAATCGAAACTTGAACGATATGGTAAACAGTTTCTTTGAAAACAACATAGCTAAAAATTATCACAGCTTTCGCGAAATGGCATATTACTTACATAGGTAAATATGGATATTTTTTGTATCCATATTATCAACAATTTTTCGAAAAATGCATGTGAACATTTCCACGAAAACGAAGGTTTTTGTCCAGTGCGACACCTTGGTTTTTTGCAATTATCTTGAAATCGAAAAATTGTCCAAATTCAACTTTAGGACCAATTATAAAGCTAATTAGGAGCTATAAGTTAAATCTATTGCCAAAATAAAAATCAGTTTTATTTTGACCTTAAATGTATTTGACGGTCGAACGAGACCCATGCCCATATTCTTTGAAATTTTAAAATCCCTTTAAAGAAAAGTTTGAGATTGTAGAAAAAAATATGAGAATAAAGTTTTACTACATTTGACTTCTAGCTTTACGTGCAAATTGATTTTTCCATTTGTTAAAAGTATTGTCGCATGGTGTAACGTATGACTCAATAAATCTCGATAAACTCTGGGCACCCTATTTCATAGTAATCAAAATCTATGACCATTTGCAACCCGCATTCAGTAGTAGAGTAGTATATACATTAAACTTACAGAATTACTATAATTATTTTTGTGATAAAAATAATGCATTTTTATACAAAAATTTTACCAATCCGATTTATTAGCGAATTTTTTCCTTTGCCACCACAAATTGTCCCCTTTTTTCTGACTTGTGTTAGTCACAAAATTTCAATACGTGTAGGTTCTATTTATATGTAGTGGGATCAATGAAAGTTGTTCTTGCAATTGTTTTCCTTTTTTCGGATTATCTTTATTCCTTTTGACATTCGCCAAAGTAAGCCAGCCACTAACTAAACAAAAATAAATGTGCATTCATTTACCCCATACTACAATATATCCCATATAAAGCAGTAAATCAAATATTCTTAAATTCATAATACTATAGACAACAGAGTAAAAGCAAATAGAGATTTTTCAGTTGGTCTTGTGTTCTAATAACGCTCTGACACATTGACACTGACATTGACAAGGACATGAGCAAGGACAATAAGCATATGAATTTCAATGTGATTGCAGCATTGTTTTCAATTTGCATGGTGGCATTATTTAGTCATACTGTGAAAATCGGTTAGAGTTACTTTGTAATCGATTTGTTTTCAAAGGAGCCCTAAAGACTAGCATCGAAGTTCATTATTATACTGAGGATAGTAGGTATTTTTGTCCAAATTTGATTGACTAAGGAATGAAAATGTTTTAATCAAATGTTTAAAATAGTTCTTCTTCAAGTCAATGGATTTTTTTTATGATATTCTAATATTTCATATCCTTCCAAGTAATAATTTCCGCGCTTTGGAAAAAATTACAGAATTAACGATTCCTTAATTTTACAATTCAAATACAAACAAAAAAAAAAAATTCAATTTGGAGTGAAATTGCCTAGGTGGCGACACTCAAACAGTCGTAACTTTTTTGTTTCTGAAACGTAGTAACATTTTTTTTCAGGTTAAATGTTGTTTCTGTACATATGAGAAGTTGGTTTAAATTATATTTGCTTATTAAAAATGTTAATTTTTCATAAGTAATAAATAACATTTTTATAAAAACTTTATTTCATATAAATTGTAAAATATTTCTTGTCCTATCACGAAAATTTCATTAACTTTTTCCCAATATTTACTGAGAAATCACAATTTAAAAAAACACGTACATGGAAATTCACTTGTTCATAACTTTTTAAGAAATCCAAATTTTGCAAAAATAAATCTTCAAAGTTATGCAATATAAAGCTTAAGTTTAATAACTTGGTTTTTACTGTGCCCAATTGAGAAAACTTTACTCTTAACATTTAACAAACCCCGCTCAAAATCCAAAATGCCACTGTGGTCTCTTCATGAAAACAGGAATAATTATATTAAGGCACATGTTCTTAAGCAGCTGATAAGTTGTGGCTAAAGTTAGAAGCTGTTCCTAACTTTACACACAACTTATTACTTCAGTATGAAACTTGCTACACTGAGAAAATTATATTTCATGTACCTAAAGCAATTAAATATTTGTTTGACTCAAAAATAAATTGCTTCAGCCAACACTTACCACTATTTCATTCAAATACAATATGTTTGAACCAAATAAATATTTGATTGCTCTATACCAAATATACTTACGTTTGTTATATTTAAACAAATTGTTTTCTCAGTATACGTAACATATTTACTGAAAGTTGTTTTAGAGATTTTAGCAAAGCATCGAATTTCAGTTGCCAGTAAGATTTGCTTTTCAAAAAAATATCAATTCCAAACGCGAAAAAAAAGAAATCAAACGCCATTTGGTCAAAATCACATCATTCATCTGTTTATATTTCCAAGCTGAAAAAATATCGAATGTTCGCTAAAAAGAGTTATAAAATCTTCTTAAAAAAATCATATTCAAGCGCACGCTAAGCTATTTATTAGCTGCACGTGACTGCTGTTTGGTAGAAAAATTTAAACAACATAATCGAAATGTATTAGAGAGTTCCTTGAGCAACAGTCCTTCAAGTACTAACACACGACTTTAGTCTCCTTCTGTCGTTCTGTTGTTGTATTAGCGCCCATGCAAATACCGCTAAATTGTTGCGTTGGTGTGAACTTAGCGCACGTGCGCTCAGTTAGTGGTTGCACGTGGCGCTGTTGTTGATAATTTAGTTACGGTGTCATCGTTTACATGGATTGTTGCTCCTTTTATCATGTAATTAGAAAATTATCATACCACATTTGCCGCCTGTTCGCCGCCACGTGACCATGTTGTGACACCACAAATTTTCGCGACGGCGGTGTTACCATGTGGACACTCATCTCTTAGGAATAAGCAAGAGTGTCAGATGTTTAGTTATTTAGAAAAATAAAAAAGTTAAAGCGAAAAAAAAATGTCCGAATGCGGTTTGTCATATTAAGTTCTTGTAATATGCATCTAATTTCAATAAAAAAAGATCTTCGATTTTTGTATCAATTCACTAAAAATATCTTGAGGTTAAAGAAATTAGGAAAATTCTTTGCAACATCAGCGTGTGATCTTTTTAATGCAATTAACGGATATAGAACCTTCCAACTTAGAGTGATGGCTAACCTCTAGAAAACTAAGAGCCGTTTTCAGAATGTCCGATTAATTTTGACTTAATCTTTAACTGACAGATTCCATTTAAAATCTGATGTCGAACTGCCGATTTAAGTCCAGGTTAATGCTTAACCGGACATTATGCGAACATCCTAAGATAAAATGAAAAAATGCAAAATCATGGGGTTCAATTTGGCGTGGAATGGTCTACATATATGTACATATACTATACGTACTTAAAATTCTTAACATATCTTATATACCTTAAATACTCTAACTAGACTAAATACATGTATAAAAACTACGGGCAGAAGTAAGTTTCTATCAAAAAATGGGTGGTGCCACGCCTTCCATATGCGAATAAAACAAAATTTTGTATATATCAGCAACTATTTGATGCAGATGAATGAGACTTGGTAATTATATAAAAGATAACGGCTATAATAAATTAAACTCATCGCCCCACCTAGCAGTAAGGCCACAACAATGTCTGCCAAGTCTGCATATGTAAAAGAGAAGTGACAAAAGTTGATTTTACTTGAAAAATGGGCTGTTTTGCATTTACATTCCATCGCATGAGTTCATACAACATCGCGCCACCTTCCGGAAAGGTCTGCCGGAACAGCTAGTACCAAATAAAACCAAAATTCAGAACATGCGGCCATCTTTTTTCGAAGTTCCAAGCCTCTATGAAATTCAATTTGGAATTAGCGGTCAGCCAGAACTACCATTAAAATTAAATACCTTCGAAATAACAACAACAAAAACTGGATGAACTTTTCAAGGTACAACAAGTACTCGGAGCATATCTCACCTCTCTGTAAAGAAAAAAAAAAAATCCAGCCAGACTTTAACCAACCCAATTCGTATTGATATTTTAATGAGCGACTTTCGGCCAAAATAAACAATTTGTGTTTTTGTTGTTTTTGGAATCTCTGGGGTGCTAAGCACTAAAGCTACCAGCAAAGTCCGCAACGACGACAATGATGATGAATATTTTGAGCAAAATAAATGAACTTAATGCACTAGCATGGAAATTGCTGACAAATCAACCCTCAAGCAGAAATTGTTGATAAGCTCCGCGGCGACACTGAAATACCAAAATTCACAAACGCAAAAAAAAAAAAAATGGAAATTCAAAAAATAGCTCAGACGTCACCAGTGCGATGACTACGACGACTTCCAGTCTGATTGCGAGTGTTAAGTCCCTTTGATCACTTGCTTGAGTGCCGCACTACAACGATATAGTTCAGTCATCCTTCCGTCGCCGATTGGTTGTGCGCGCGTTGTGATTCCTTTCCAGCCGCAGAGCAATCAACCCCCTTTTTTGAAAGAAGTGAAAGTGAGAAATCGTTAATGGCGCCACGACCGACATCAATGTAATGAGGGTTGCTCAATTTTGCAGCGCAGACCTACACGAATAAAACTAAACGGATCTTCAGAGCAGGCGTTTAGTTGGTGAATGAACGCATAACGGTTAACATAACGAAAGCATATGGAATAAAGTTTACGAAACGCGCTCGCAGCGACACAGTTATTCTATAGAAAAAGACGTTACAACTCTTGGTTGCACCAGGAAGGAAGCAAAAGCAAAATGTCCTCGTGCTACAGCGGCTTCGAAGATCGCTCTTTTGAGTTTGATGATGATGATGATTCATCATACGACAGCGGTTATGAGAAAAGTTTCGAAACCGATTGCAATGTAACAGCTCGTAAGCTTTTCTTTGATGGTTCCGTGGAATACTTTCCTACAGCTGATGCTGTCAACACACTGAATCAATCACAATTTCTTGGATTACTCGACACAAGCAGCAATCATAGTTCACGCAGCGGCAAAACTTTAGTGGAACATCTGAACAGCAAAGTGCCAGCAGCACACAAGTTGGATGGCTGCGACGCAGATCACTTTGCGCCAGAGCTAGGTGTACAGACTTCCACACCTTCGAAAAGACCAGCAGGCAGTGAGCAGCCAACTGAACCGAAACCCAAACGTAAATATGCTGTGGGCAAAAATCGAGTCACACGCTCACGCAGTCCAATGCAGGTTGTGCGCATAAAGAAATTTCGCCGTATGAAGGCAAATGATCGGGAGCGTAATCGTATGCATACCCTGAATGATGCACTGGAGCGTTTGCGTGTAACACTGCCTTCATTGCCGGAAGAAACGAAGCTGACGAAGATTGAAATTTTACGTTTTGCACACAATTACATTTTCGCCCTAGAACAAGTGCTAGAAAGCGGCGGTACAATCAATTTGGACTTGGAGAAATTACAGAATTTCACTTTGAGCGGTGAACGCATTACAAAGGAACTCTTTGATGCTCTCTTCGTAAATCCGCATCCATATCATATGATGGGGCCAAGATTTCCAATAATACCAGGACGTCTGGCCATGCATCAGCAACATCCTCATGTACATCCGCAGTCGCATCCGCATTCTCATCATCTTGCGCACAGGCATCAACCGGGCTTTGATGCATATGACTTTTATAACAGCATGCGTCACTATGGCGCAAATCGTCATAACTTAGGCCATGATGAGCCTGGAAATACTCACTATTCAACGGAAAAACACCAACTTTTCAAAGAAACTTTTGAAGCTGCTGCCAACGGCAAGTTGGAGTCTGCGGCAGTATACCAACATCAGCAGGTGGCATCAATGCAATACGGCATGGATGCTGATTACATGGAAATGCCGTCGGAACAGCAAGCGACGAACTATATGCCCAATGCTATGAGTACGAATGCATCTAAAGCTTTTAGCAGTCACTTCAATGGAGAACATGGTACCTACGAACAAACAGTGCTGCCATCGTCTGAGAAACCACAAACATCTGCGACTCCGCGTTCGATAGCATTACATCAAAGTAGCAGTTTTTACTCACAAACCCCACCTTGGAAGGACTACACTGAGCAAATTGTGAATACAAATCATGATAGTTATGATGAGTTTTCGGTGTTATAGCTAAAAAGTATTTTCTTCATTGATAGTATCAAATGTTGTTGAGTTTGTGATTGAATTATTTAGGGATAATAATGGTGTTTAACTAACTTTTTTCACTTGAATGGAAGAAACTTTAAAAATCGTAAAAAGATTTGAATGAGTTTTCTCTACCATGAGCTCAAACTTTAATCGGAAGCATATTGTCCTTGCTGAATTTTCATAGTTAGCGAGAAAAATGAGCCTTAGCATAAAATTGGAAAGTCAGAAAATAAGTAAGTTGGAATGAAATTACACCTAGATATTATATTTCATGATCTATTGTAGTATTCCGGTTCCCTTTACTTGTAAAAAGAAGGCCAGCTCAAGTAGCTGGTTGGTAGTCACAAATTAAAAATTAATAACTGAGGAGATTCTACGGTCAAAAAAATATAAAAATAAAAGTTATAACCCGTTTGAACAAAGCTTGTACCAAGGGCCTCTCTGTGTATCTCGATTAATCTGTTTTCGTCTCTAGTTTGGTAGCCTAAAAATGTACTAGTCAAATTTTAATGTATGTTATATTATTATTAATTTAAAATATAATAGCATATTTTCAGGCTTTAAAATGAAAGACATAACTAGACTAATCCTGATACATAAAAGTTTTAAAAAATAAAAAAGTTTATTCGAATTATTGAAAATTCTAAAAAAATTGTGAAAAATTAAACAATCTTCGTTCCCCATTGATTTAAATTTTTCTTGATAACTTGTATATATCTTAAAATCTTTGCAAGCATACTTCTCGTTTATTTTTTGACAGCGAAAAGCTACATTCTTTAAACATTTTTTAGTAACCGTTCTCTTTCAGTTTTCAATCTGGCTAAGTGATACACGAGTTTCATGCTTTCTTCACCCAAATTTCACCATCAGTAATTTTTTGACAAAATGTTCAGAGGCTTACTTGATGTTGGCGTTATGTCATAATCCACAAGTACATAATGTCCAAAAAAATTTGGTAGCTTACCTGAAAATTTTTCATAAAACCATTGTGATGTCCAATTGCAATACCACAGCGTGTTATGAAAATTTTTGTTCTTAGTCCAAAAAAAAAAAAAAAAAAAATAATACGTATAGCCCAACATTATCTGAGTTAGCTGAAAAAGCCTTGGCTTTAGAAAAATTAGTAATTGAATTGAGACATTGTTATTATAATTTTTTTTAAAGATTTAAATTCCCTTTCAGTTATTGAAATAATATTAACAAAGGATTCAATTTCTTTTGCCATGGAATTGAAAAAGTCAATTCCAAATTTCGATTCCTTGGATTGAAAATTTTACAATTTCAAATTTTGATTTCTGGAGTGGAGTCGACAAAGTATATAATTCATATTGCGATAGAATTAAGATATACGATTCCAAATTTCCATTTCTTAGGATGGAATTAAAATTCCAAATTTTTATTCTTGGAATTGAATCGATAAAGTAATCAATTCTTTTGTTGTAAAATTTAAAAATTTAATTATGATTTCAATTCAATTGATTTCTGAAGTGGAATTGAAAATGCAATTCGAAACTTAAATTTTTTTGAAGCATTCCTTTAGGAATGAAACTCCCCGAAATCTGGAATTCCAAGAGATTGAAGTTCGGATCTGTCATTCCATTCAAGAAACTAAAATTTGAAATCAAAAAAATTTTAATTAATTGAATGGAATTCATAGAATTAAAATTGTCGATTCCGAAAATAAATTAATATTAATTGGAGTTTTTAAGGAGTTCGATTCCTCGAGGAATTTTTTACCCACTTCTGGTCGAACGATATATATTCATAGATTGTTAGGTAAAATAAAGACAATTGAAGTACTCTACTTAGCTGCTGGAAATTCCATCTGATGTTGATAGCTTAAGGAAACAGGCCGGAAAACAAATTTTTGTCACATACTCGATAAGAATGCCTCAAATTAAAAATATATTAAGTCTAAAGTTATGTTAAAGTAAAAAAATTGATGATTTTTTTTTTTGGTGAAAAATATCTCTAAACTATAATATATTTAACTGAGTAATGTGCCTTTGACATTGGTTTATTTTTAAAACTTCGTAGGTAAGGGATTCCTAGAGAAAATTTTACCTACTATGAAAATGTTTAAACAAATCATTTTTAAAGCATCATTACTCATTTCTCTACAACTTTCTTGTCGAGTAAGTCTACAAAAGTTGAAAAAAAATTTACTATTTGAAGTATTACGGCTCCTACAGGAAGTAGGAGTAGCACTTTCTGTTAATACTTCATATACTTAAATTAATAAAGTTATATACAATAGATCATGAATTCCACTACTACCTTACAATTTTTGATTTTATTTTAAAACTGAGCAATAACTCTTCATATACCATAATTCATCAAATTTTCTTTTTCAATTTAAAAGTCTTGCCAAGCATGCTGGACACTTGGTTAATGAGCTATTGCTTACTTTTAAAGCAATTTTCGGCAGTTTAGAATTAAGTCGTCCAGTTGCAAAACGTTGTAATTCCAAAAAAATCGATATTAGGAATAATTGATTCAATTAGTCTATAATGATAAAACCTATATATTAAAGTCCTTAAAAAAAAAATTATTTTTTTCTTGTGATTTGCTACGTTTTACAATTGGGCAACTCAAGTTTAGTTTGAGGAAAATATTGAAAAGGAATAATATGGTATATCCAAGTATAAATTTCATTTTTATATGCCCAGATAAAAACAATGCTTTGTTAATAATTGTTCTTAAAAACTAAAAAAAAAAACTCAATATTAATTTTTATTTATTTTATTATAACAATAATCTAAAAATTATTTAAAAATTACTTTTGAGTTTTTGACTCAACAAATTATGTAACATCTTTAAATAACATAAAACGATATAAATGCATTTATGCAAATTTTTTAAGGTTTTACAAAAAAACGAACAAGCGTTTAAGTTTTTTGTACCACCTTTAATATTATACGTACTCGTAACACCAAGCTTTTAATTCTTTCACACGAACTTATAGAGGTTGTCTAATAATGTACCTTATTTTAGATTAAAAAATATTTTTTAAGTGTAACTTGCAGGCGATAAATATCTAGTCATCTTGTTCGAGGAATTTATAGGGATTTAATTAGAAGTCAATATATTGTATTTATAAAATGAAATGTAATTTATTTTTGATGAATATTTAATAAAAGTTAAAGACGATTAAAGGTTTATATATTACTTTAAAAATAACTGATTGGTCACTTTCACATAGTGAAAGAAAAAAAAAAAAGGGAGGGTGTCGCCAAAAATTAAATACCCTACACCGCATTAACAGCAAAAGCCGCGTATTCCTTACGTTTTTATTAAAACGCAAGGGGGCGTACGCTCACTTTTTTATTCGATGCTGAACCGAATTATTTGATTTCATAACTTCTTAACGTTCTTAATTGTTTGCTTGTATGGGTGGTGCCACGCCCTCTTGTCGAAATTTATTTAATTTTTATCTAGAGCCTGCCCGAACAATTACTAGCATTAGTATAGAGTTTGGTTTCACTACCTTAAACAACTTCTCAAGTATGACGTTTTAAAGTTTTTACTCACATGGTAGGTGCCACGCCTTCTATTGAAAATGAGTTTAGTTTTTTTTTTACTGCTAGGTCGAAGCATTTCAAGTATTTGTGTAAAGTTTGATTGTATTTTCTTAAGTAATTCTCTCAGTAGAGCGTTTTTAAGTTTTTGGTGCCTTTGGGGAGTGCCTTTTTATCGAAAAAAATCCTTTGTACCAATATGTGTAGAAAATAAGTTTCTGACATCGATTGATTTGAATTCGGTGAAGAGCTTGGTTATGGTTCATTATTATTTGAAAAATAACTCGATTATCCTTGTTCGATTTTTCGCAGTCTGTTTATTCATTTCTTTTGCCTTGCAGTTAAAAAAATCGATTCCGAATTCCAATTGCTTGGAATGAAAATAACATTTTTCAATTCTAAAATTTGATGCCTGGAATGGAATCGTCAAATGAATAAAATCCTGCTGCCATGTACATGATTCCAAAAATATCAATCATTCTTACCCAGCTCTACCTAAAGTAAGCTCAATGCAATTTACCAAATTTTCACTTAAAGATTTTTTAAATATCAACTGAATGTTTTTTTTGCTGCTTTTTAAAGCACAATATGACACATTTTCTCCACCATAAGCTATGCACAATGCAAATTGTAAAGCTACATAGATGAAATATTCGATAAATATCAATAAACTTGCTCGTTGCAAATTACCCAACAACGAGATTCCTTTGATACCAACAAGAGCAAAATGATCAAGTTAATTCCCATAAGGATAATAGATATGATGTAATCGAAGGATTAAATTTGTTTCTCTTTTGGTTTTCTTATCGCAGCCAAAGAATCAACAAATTGTTTTTCCTGTCACACAATATTTTTCAAAAATTGCAATTTCTTCTGGCTGAGCTGACAATATGAAATTTTTCATACATAAAATCATTTGTAAATCTATACATTAAAGATATGCTACATAGATTGATAAGCATCTACCCTAATCGAAAAAAGAAAAGTTTTTCTGCTGGGGATGCCACCCTTATAAAAGAGGTACAATTAAAGCAGAAGAAAAAAAATGTCACTACTCTTTATGCATTTGAAAATAACTGAAAATGCGTACGCTGAGTATTTAAGGCTAAATGCATCCTGCTGAGCTACTATGTCCTTGTGTCGTGAATGGTACAAATAATGACAAAGATAAATCCTAACACCTTGGACAAAAGCATTGGAATTGGAATACAACCTTTCGTATACTCTAGCCTTGGATTAGCCCACTGGCATGACATTTGTCTGGGATGACTACGAAATGTGCGTTAAAAATTTTTTGATCGGGCTTTTTGTCATTAATGAATTCAACTAATATGGATTAATGCAGTGTCGTGGAATAATCGTCATTCTTTGTGGGTTCACGGTAGTGAAACATAATGGCAAGTGCGAATAAGTTTTGAATTTGAGAGTTATGTTTAACAAAATCTTAGATTTGAGCTAGAAAATCAATTGTGTAGGCACTATATCCATAAAATTTTAAGTTTGAATGTGCGCCTTAAGTTATGCAAAGTAACTACACGTTTCCTTTTACACTCAAGTTGGTAATGCATTTTTGTAGAGCATACGTTAGATAGTTAAATAACCTCAAGGTTGCCACACAATATCCCAATATTGTCCAAAGTCACGTTAAGACTTTTGCATCATAGTAATTTAAGATCTATTGAAAATATCGGTGACGCGCTCAGCGTTGCTGGTCTTATCATTTTCATCCATATGTATAAGGAAAATACGCAAATTGGGTACTGGAACAATTGACATTGAATGATGATTTCTCGCTCGGTGGATTCGTAAATGAGCAAAATTTCTTTGAGAATGATAAATGGTCGATTGTTATCGCCAATGCTGAGCGCTATGACCGTATGATATCCGAATTTTTTGGCTTGCTATTGAAAATGATAGCACCGCAAGCCATACAATACGACCAATTTTGGCATTATTGCGGGAAAAGTTCCAGGATACTTAATTTCGAGACTTGATGGTGCTAATGCTTATGTACATAAGTGATTCTCTTACTCGAGCGCAATTAAAAATCAGCATTTGTCAAGGTATGGATGCGTTACAGTCCGAAGTGTGCAGAAAAGCCATTTAAAATTTCCTCAATCGAATTAAGTTCTGCAGAGGGCTTTGTAACATACATTTTAAGTATGTTGTATTCCATGCATGATAAAGTCCAAGCAATTTAATGAAATAAGTTTATCAAATTAACTTTCAAATAATACGCATTTTGTTAAAATCAATGCAAGAGTCAAAAGATCGGTGTATTCCCTGTAACTTCCGTCTATATCTTTGTAAATAATGCTGATCGGCAATCATCTCTCTTTTGTGCCCTTTGTCTCCTCACGAATAACATTTCCCCCAGTCACGCATTTCCTGTTCTATTGATCGTTTCCGCCATGATTTAGGACAATCGCATTTTCTGTTATCCTGAGGATTCCATTCTAAGGCAGTCATCACCATTTAGAAATTTACTAGTACGGTGAACACTAAAACATAGTAAAATTGTATCAAAATCGTTTAAAAACGCTTAAACATAAATAACTACGGCAATTAAATTTTTTTTGAATATCTTCAACGATATTTTGGCCTGTGATTTTGTAATCTTTTGAGAAAATTATATTAAAAATTATCTGAATTCCTGTCAGCGCTTTGACTCAAAACTTTTGCTTTGATGTAACTTTTTAGCCGTTGCGCAGAAAAACCATTAAAGGATCGTCTTTTTATTCAGGCTTTATATGTCAAAAAAAAAAAAAAATCCCAGTCTTTGGTCACTTTTTTTCTTGACATACATCTGAAAATACATTTAAAAAAAAAATAGAGAGAAAAAAAAGTTTTATTCTTAAAAAAAAATCACAGCTCTTGTGAATGCATTCAACAATTTAATTTGAGAGCCATTCACATCCCCTATGCCTTCACCCTCTTCTACCCTAATCGAGATTGTTTTTCTATTGTTCCTCTACTGGTGCATTCATTGTATTTGGCAGGTGACGTGAAATCGTCTTTTGTTTCATTCCTTTCACCCTATGTCGAATTTTGTGTACTCTAAACATTGTTAGGAATAATATTTATTTGTGTGTGTTTCAATAACTGCGGTGCGAGTGTATGCGTTAAGCCGTAGGTAATACGGGGTTGTTTGTATAGCCTTAGGACCTACTCTGTTGCATGCTGATTTCTTACGTACATCATACTGCATACACGAAATTATATGTTTCACTGATGAATTAATGTATGTAAAAGTTATCCTTTAAAGAAATTTTTTATGGCTTATTACATTAATTCACTCTGCTTTTCGGACTTCAAAGATCTGTATTATTAGTGCTGTAGAGTAGGAAATATTATGAGAATTAGTAAACTGATTAAAGCCACATTGGCGCGATAGGGATTGGTGTGAATATTCCTTAACATGAGAATTTACATTAGTCTCTTCTCTGTATACGCGCATTCTTATCCAATCTCTATTTCGAGCTCACCCGTATCACATTCTGCTGTCTCTTCAACTCTTCAGGGGAAGTGTAGTCTTAAAGCAAATCTCCCTAAAGGTAATTCCATCTTTTCGGTATCATCACAGTATTCACCAGTTTAGATACCTATTCAACGGTTATGCTCATGCAACAACTGACCGTTCAAAATTCTCAATGATCCAAATATGAGTTCAAAGGTCATAGTTTTCAGAACTTAAGAAACGTAACTATGTCATTGGGTGGCAAAGGTATTACCAGGATCCAGACTCGAGCACTGAGCATTGGTGTGGTTTTATCTTTTGCGACTGTTTACAACCAACTTCCTTGGTATATCCCTCGACTCTATTAATCACGAAACTGTCATCGTTGTGAGCCATCATTCCGACAGAGCCCACCCTCAATTCTGATGGTGGGTCACGCCGCTCCTGTAGAACTTGAATGCAAAAACAGTTTACTAAGAAGCTGGATGCCTCCCTTGACAACATCGCAATTAGGTCCAAATAAGGTCCTGAATTGTTGCGTTTGTTATACTTTTTAGCAATCGAAGTCTCCTCAGTGGAACTTTGTCTACTTTTGAATTGGTCTTCAACCAAAACAACTTGCTTTGTCCTACAAAGACCAACCATTTGTTGTTCCAAAAGTGGAACTTCAACTTGTAACCTACAATTGTCACAACAAAATCAAATAAAAACATGACTAAAAAGGTCTATATTTGCTCAAGTTGACATTAAGCCTTTAAATATTGACTAAAGCGATTTTAACGGATTAAAAATCATCTTTACAATTTTAGCTATTTTAAAATTTGTAAATTCTATACAGTCAACATAGCTACATGAGCGAAATCTCAATATATGAAGGTTATATCCATAAGAATACTTGCAACTGTTTGTTTATCCAATGTTTGTCGGTTGAAAGAACACACAGAAATCAGTTGAAAAAAAGGATACATCAAAAAAATGCTAAAGACCTACAACAATAATGCCAGATTTAGACAAAAGTAAAAAAGTGAAACTGTTACGAAATCCTTTAACCCGTATTCATGGTATTCACAAGTACACAACAGACATTTCACAGATAAACCAATTCGGCAGGGGTAATAAAATACAACAACAATTGCCAAAGGTCGATGCTGCAAGTTCAGAGAGTATCGCCTAATGGAACGTGTAACAACACCACCAAAACGAATTTACAAAACCTTTTTGCCGTTTTTTTGTTCCGCTGCCGCTGGAGAAAGGGTTGAAATGGGTTGACGAAATGTGTTGCACGTTGCATTGCTGTTTAATGCGAATTTTCCGAAATTTTACATTTGATATAATGGAAAATTTTATTTATAGATTGTGCTAAAAATGTTGAAAAAAATGTTCGCCAATTTGAACCTCTTGCTCATTTACTGACGTTTTCAATTATTTGGTGTGACAAATGCCATTGCCTACAAAAAAGTTACCTTTTATTATATGATATTAATGTTTTTTTTTTGCTTTACATTTGCAAGAATTCGTTTTATCAATTTAGCAATTAAATTACAAAACAAAAAGGGTTCAACTTGCGCAAATATTTAATTTTTGATTAAGTGTTTCATTGATGCATTTTCTCCAATTTTTTATGCTGCCACATATGATGTTATCACGTTAAGTGAAACGACATATCACAAGTAAAAAGCTAACTGCAACTACTATAATTCCTTAAAAAAAAACTTTGAAAAAGTATGTGGAAGAAGTGGATGCTGTAGTTATTTAATACTATGCAGACATTAACACTGAAAATTTGCTTTAATTTCTGAGCACCTCCGGGGTTATAGAATTACCCTAGATTAGGTAAGATTTGGCTCAATAGTATTCGAAATGAGTTTGCAGTGTCTGCGCCTATTACTAGGTTCAGTATATAATCTATGTTCTTGTTTTCGATGTTATTCATAATAATGACATACAAAAGAAAATAATTTTAACCACGAACTTAAGCTTTAATTTTTAGGGGTTTAACTCAGAAGTAGAGAATTTGAGTGCAGTATCCCACTTTGAGTGTGAGTAGCTGTATCTCCTCATCAAATTTGATCTAAGACGGTCCATTAGTTTAGCTGTGGAAATATACTTTGTGGAAAGGGGCGTGGCACCGCCCATCAAAACAAATATCTTTTCTCAGGGCTCAATCTATCTCTGTACTAACTTTTCGTCAAAATAGGTTAATTGATTTTGCAGTGATAACATTTTCCTGTTAGAGGCGTGGCATCGCCCACTAGAAAAAAAATATTTTTCTTCTAAAATTAATCTATCTTTTTACCACATTTCATTAAAATCGCTGTAGTGATGATATCATTTTATCCCAGTAATGGCGGTGCCACACCCATTAAAAGAACAAAGAGTTTTTAATAAACTTTCTTTGGGTTCAATTTACCTCCTTACGAAATTCATTAAAATCGGATCATTGGCTTAACCGAAACGATTTAATACTGACGGAGATAAAAAATATCATAAACATTAATTCTATAAACTTTCATACAGTACCGCTCAAATGCTTTACAACTGAAATTAGTTTTGAAGAAATATCAAACTATTTCGGTGAAACAATAACTTTGAGTTTAATTTTATGTTACTTTTATTAACTTCACTTATTGCCGATTTTTTTACCAAAAATAAACATTTTATTGCGTTAGCTAACAAAAACAAAAAAAATTTATAGAAAACAATAATAGCTAAAATTCAATAGCTCAAAACATGCGCAACTCAGCACAATACCAAGAAAAAATGCATAGCAGCAGAATATTTGGTTCTGTAACCGTTGTTTTTGATGAGTGTATGACATCTTCTAGACATTGACTCATAAATTTGCTAATTAATAAGGTAAAATAGCGTTCCAATCTTTTTCTATCTCAGCGAATAGGTCATTATCACTTTTGAGCATTTTCTGACCGATTATGCGTTTTACCACCATCCATATGTTCTCAATCGGGTTGAGATCGACAGACTGCGTCGGCCATGATATGATGTCAACTCAAATCGACCCTAAAAACAAGTGACAACCTATGTTTAAGACCGGATTCGACCAGGCAATCCTATATATTCTATTTAGGCTCTTCGAGCTCTATCGTTTGGCACACATTTCAAGCATTAATATATAACTATTATTAAAAATCGACCCAAAAACCGGTAGCAACCCATGTTGGGGACAGGATTCAACAATACAACCCTTTATATTGTTTTTAGGCCTCTTGGACTTCTATCATTTGACACATATTTTGAGGCATTATATTATATAGTTTCAATTGAAACAACAAAATTGGTTAAAATTCGGGAATTTTCGGGCAACGGGACAGGCTTTGGAAAGGTAACCCTGGTTCCTTAGTTTCACCAAAATGGCTCACTATGTTTCCTTTACTTATACACTCGACTTTTCTACAGCGGGCTCTTCGGCTATGTATTTAACACTAGTTTTTTATTAAATAATAAAGACAATTGCCATCTATCCATCATGAGAACACAAAAGGCAAATATTATATAATGGTTATTTTGTTGCCAGCTTCCAATATCTATTGAAAAGCTATAGATTGATAGCGCAAAGCTGTGATTATCGCACCCAATTTAAACAGGAAGTTCGCAAATCTACCTATTCCTTTGTTCCCATTATTTGCGATAAAAATCTGTTACTTTTTTACCCAAAATTTCGGTCATTATTAAAGTAAAATACATCAAATAAATGCATGTGCAGTACAGCTTAAAAAAATTTAGATGAAAAAAAAAGTCCTTTGATAGGACTATACCATAATTATTATTTGCAAGCCAACAATCTCTCATTCATTTTTCATTAATTTTTTTTTCTTTATTCCTTTATGAATTCTTGTACGTTACTTTTTGTTGTTGTTGTTGTTCATTATTTATTGTTATTGCTGTCACTGTTTGAAATCACGCAAGCGAGATTTGTTGCGTTTTACTTTTTGTTCATTGTGTCCTTCATTGCTCCTTCCTGTCTTCGGTCCTGCCAATGCTTCCGGCCGTTGAAGGTGTTCGGTAGCGCGTTAATTGTTTGCATTGTTTGCTATTTGGACATCTGGCTCTGGAAAACATGTCAAAAAGTAAAAACCGACATTCTGACTTTAAAAGTGTGAATTAGCTGAGGAGTTGTCCACTGTGTTGTTTACGTAGCACACCTGTTTTCTGTTAGTTTGGAAATGTAGATGTCCTTGCGGAATATACTGGTCGAGCACTTAAGTGTGATATGTTGACTTTTGCATGTTTTTGACATAAACAAATAAGCAATGAGTTTAAATTTAGTGTTCTTTATTGTGAAAATGTGCGCATTGCATAGTTAATAGAATAACAACATATGTAATGTATGTAAGTTGAAAAATTTTAAAAAAAGATAATATTATGGGAACAGGTTGTGATAATATACTATGTTATTATTCTTTCTCGAATTCTTCTTTTTTTTATCCACTATGGATTGAGAACGCTTATTTCGAAGCGTAATTTTCTCAAGTTAGATCCTTTGTTTATAATACTTTTGGGTAATATTGTTTACACTTAAGTTCCGATGTGTGCATTTCCAGAAAACACACTGTTTTTTTGAATTTTGAAAAGTACTCTCTAAAGAAACCTGATTTATATTTTCAATGCAGTAAATGTCAAAAAATCCTTTCAATTACCAACACAGCAGCGCTTGTTTACATTCGCCCTAACTAGGCATGAAACCGTTGTTTGCCATTTAAATTTCGTTTTTTATTTAAATAAACCATAAATTAAAGATGTCACATTAATTATTCACATTCATAGGTCACCACTGCATTTTAATTAGCATTTCCTCTATTTCATTTTCAAAATGCAGAATCCAATGGATGATGAAGTTTGACTTCTTTTCGAAAGAGTTTGTTGAGTTATAGAAAAAAGGGGCGTTTCATTTCAAATGCAAAAGAGAAAACTACCAACAATACATGTGGATACTTGATGAAGTTCAACCAAGAATAATTTCCAAATCAGCAATAGTTAAAATGTTGCATTGCAACAGAGATGGCACTAGAATTTCGTAAGGGAGTCACTTTCAAGAAATTTGCATAACAATGAAGTGAACATGAATAAATTAACTTCTCGCAGCGAGTGTACACTCGTTACATTAAAAAAGCAAATATTTTCTTATTTTATTTTTTTTTGACAATTGTTAGGGGGATGATAAATGTTTCAATGATTGTATAATGAATCAGTAACTGAAAACGGGTGTGAAGCTGTAAATGATTATGGAAAAGGTTTTTAGTAGGAATAAATGTAAGAAAATATTGAAAATCGATCACTTTGTTTAATTCTTGGCTACGTACTGTTTTCGGAGCTTAGCACACCTTAGTTCAGCTCACGTTGGTTACAGCTATATATATACAAGGTAAATTATTAGAGTTTCAAGTTTAAAGAGCGTATTCCCAAGAGTCAACAGTCTCCGTCGAACCAATAAAAAAAGGCACTATATCAGCTTTCAGCTTCCAGCCTTACTAGCCAATTGGGGTTCGTCCATAAAACTCGTCTCCAGCAGGGGTGGGGAGGAGGTCGTAAAAACAAAGGATACGATACGTGGACATCTTTTATGGGAATGGATCAGCGATATCGCTGACAAAAGTTAACTAAAATTCCATTTTTAAGAGCTACTTCGAAATTGCCTGTATACAAAACCAACTCTTGCTTGTGACTCCGTTTGTATCCATTTCATATCTATCTTGTCTCTATTACATTATCCATCTATTTCCGTTCAATCATAAGCTCGCCAGTTTTTTTAGATTCATCAGTGTATCGGTTTTATAGCATTAGCAAAACTTAACTCATATGTTGTTTTAACATTGTTGATTCTTCCAGAGTTCAAAATCCACTTCTGTAATGCAACGCATTTTTCTTACGGATCATGTCTTTGTCATGTTGCACCTTTGTACAAATTTTCATCACAATTCCCATAAAGAAATCTGCAGACTTGACAACTTAGTTTTAACTTCCATGGGAGACATTACGCATATTTGGCAAACCCACTTTTATCCCAATGGTGCCTGCTTTACTTTGTATATTTGTACACAGTCTTGTTATATTCAGTTGGAAAACTTTTTAGATATAAAAAAGTTAAAACTTTCAGCTCCATGGAAAGTGTCAAGAGCACTTGTTGAATCGTGCCTGATTTTCTTTCAAAAAAAGCACATGTTATTTTCTTTCTTTGTACATACTTAGTTTCTCTATTGCCAAACTCAAGGTTTTTGCTTTAATGAGATCTGCCACGCTTACTTTTGATATCCCGTCCACCATTCGTTCTGTCTTTATCATTTTCTATGAAGCTACATTTTCTATAGGAGATGCCACACCCACTTGTGCAATCTTGTCTGGTTATCGGCCCAATCGTGTTATTGTCATTTTGTACATTTGTAAAAAAAAACAAAATCCATAGATCTTTCTAGATCTAACAGTTTTAAGTTAATTCTTTGGGTAGCATCGCACACATTTGTCCAATACCGCACACTTTTCGTCATGATGGTACATTTCCCACTGTGTATGTATGTTTTTAAAAAGTTTTGCTACATTAAGTTGGAAAACTTCATAGGTACGATAACTTAAGCTTTTGACTTCAATAGAAATTGCAACGTTCACTTTAACACTACCACTGTCTTTTTGACTAGTTGATGCATGTGTCTTTTTCCGTCTTCGGACAAATTTGATTTCATTCCTTTGGTATCTAGTATGCATATAAATGAAATATAGCTGTTTTCGATGTTCGCTCATCACGCAAAAACTATTGGATCAATTTTGATCAAATCTGTTTAGTCTTGTTCCTTAGACGCTTGGTCTCAATCTCCAATAGAAATTATCACGATATTTCTATTAAATATAATGGTATCGAAGTTTTAAAATTGCTTAAAACAAATCGTTTAATGGCAAGTTAATGTGTCTGTATGTGTGCGTTTTGTTTTTGATTTTTTCATGACAATGCAATGTAATATTTATGCAAGGGAAACAATGGACTATTTAAATTTTAGTTTCTCGCTATTATTTTCAATTTTTGAAGTTACATTACAAATGACAACATCTCGGGATTTCTGAAGAACAATCAAAAATGACAAAAGGTCTACAAAAAAAAAGAAAACTTTAATTGATTGCATTTGCAGAAAAATCTAAAAAAAGCTATATGAACAAAGTCGCGGGCATTAGCTAGTATGTATAATATATAAAAATGTTTGCTTCTGCCACATTCAATTATCCATTCTCTTTAATTTTTCATCCAAAATGCCTTAGTAGCTTTGAAATTTTGTAAGAATATAATATTTAATTCCTATTGAACTTTGAAATTCGTTCAGATGTAAAGAGTTAATTGGACATAAGATATTATTATATACATTAGCTGTTGTAATTTCGATTGGGAATAGTAAGGTCACTAATGAAATTTTGTAGCAGGAGTTGAAATCGTGGTCTAACTTGCTAGTTCACTACGAAACTTCGGTAATACTGTATTATATGATATCTACTGTACTGAACAGTGAGCTTATATAAATAACCAATAAATAAACTTAAAGCTCTATCTGGGCAGTTAATATTCAATCCATATTAAGGTTAACCCCTTTTTTTCGCATTCGATACTTAACGACCTTACAATTGAGAGACCTGCAAGAAAATATTTAAAGCAACAAATCCTCTACAAGTATGATGATTTATAATTTTAGTACATCTATATACAAAGACAAAGAATTAGAATTCAAACGTATTCCCAGTAGAAATCATATCCCCAATGAGAACTGTTTCAAAAGGCTTGTTAAACGACTTAAACGAGAAGATGAAAACATGCATATCAACAAGGGAAACTCATTCAAAACTCTAGTTTTTTTTTTAAAGCACAACAATCATAAAAAATATTCAGCTCATAAATAATAAATATTTGATAGCAGAAATCATACGGAGTACATGTACCGTTCTCATTAACCCTGAATCTCGGAGCAGCTTCAGCTTCAAACTCGGCAATTTTGAACTCAAACTTTTAAGGGTGTATGACTGACTGGAAAATGAAAACTGGGATATGTTGGAAAAGTAATGATTGTTTCATTTTTGCTTTTGTTGTTGTTGTTGTTATTACATTACTTTTGTGTGTGTCCATGTTGGCTTTGATCAAAGGGTGCAACCGAGTGAAAATGAAAACAAAAGTGAAAAATTGTAAGGGCGCAAAAATTAAGGCAGAAAGGCAGTAAGGTAGGAAGCCACTAGCATGGAATGCAAGGAAGGAAGGAAGGAAACATCACGGAGGAACGGAAAAATATTGACGTTACAATGTTCAAGTGCAGCAGGAGTAGGAATATTTTGATAACTTTTGTACATTGGCATACACTCATACACATGTGTTTTCATAGCAATAAATCAAGCAGAAATTAACTTCAGCCAGTTAAGCCAGGAAGATGGTAGATGATTTTAACTATGTGCAAGAAAAAAAAAACAACTTTTTAAACAGCACACAAAATCTGAAAGAAATTTTTAAGTGGTCGACTCAAGTTATGTCTGAGACCAATTTGTATTTAGTGAGTCATCATTAGTTTGAAATTCTCAATTTCTCAGGAAAATTTAAATCGGTTGGAGTTAAAAATATTTTCTCTGTGGTTTAATTTTTGAAAAAAATTTTTTGAGTGATACGAAAAACTAACTCAATCTACACAATTTTAATTATATTTTATTGTAAAGGTGTGTTCACAGGACTTATCACAAATTCAGTAACAATTTTAATGCTTTGATAAATTGAAATATAATAGGAGTCTTCACACGTAGTCTTGCTTTTGTGTTAAAGTATTTAATAGAACATGTAACACTAAATAAATGTGCGCATTAAATATTTGACTTGATGCGTTCAATGTGCAACTTAACACTTTACCTCGAATGCAAGAATACCCCTAATGATTTATTAACTATTTTTTGAGTTTACTGATTAGTACAGCATGTGTAAACACAAAAAAAAAGGCAAATCCGAGGATAGTCTGTACGTCAAACCATGGTTACAAGATTAAGCAGTAAAGAATTTTAAAAGCTGCTTTATCTGCTTTTTGTATGAACCAAATAAGAATCATAGCAAAATTCAAATTGAAATTTTTTCACTGCATAGTCAAGGTCACTGAAAATTGGTCTGCTATATAACTTAAAATCATGATCCGACTTACAAACTATCGTATTCGTTGGTATTTTTTTTTGTTCCTTGGAACTTACACCTACTACACATTCTTCAAGTGAACAGAAGTTTCGGAAAAAAATAAAAAAAATTAGTGCTATACCTATGTTTTTAGCATTGATAGCATTTGAAAAAATTTACCCATCTTGAACTCATTTCAAATTAAAAACTCCTCTTGAAGTTTGGCGGGGCTCAAAATTCACGAACCCACAAATGTATATTTTTTGACTCAAAATGACCTTCTCACAACATCTACCAACGGCATTAAAATCAAAGAATTTTCGCATTCATTGGTGTTGCAACACACTAAGAGTCCGAGGCGGTATATTTATAGGGAGCTCCCAAAAGTAAAATATATTTTATTATGTAAGGCAATTAAAAAGTGGGGCGTTATCTTCACTGAACTACAAATTATATGCGATATACTACAGAAACGAAATAATCAAAATGGAACAAAAAAATTGGTATACCATATAATCGTTAGAAATGGGATCAAGCTCCTATTTTATTTTTAATTTGCAACACTTTTTGTTGTTGTGACACTTAATTCAATTTGATAGCATTACCTACACTGAATTATCTGTGATTTTTTGACGTCACAAAAAGTCGCTTGCATATAAACAAAGTTGGGTGATGGATCTGATTGCCACGGCATCATCAATCATTTTCAAGTGTCTGCGTGAATAGCACTTCTTTTTTTTCTAATTGTGAAGTCGTTAGAAATTATTTTTTTGCTGCTTCTGTTGAAATATTTTTTTGATTACTGCATGGCATGTTTTTTTAATTATGCAAAAGTGATAAGATCTCAATTCAACGTGTTGTCATTCTATTTAAGTAAAGAACGATTATTTTTTGAAATCAATGTTTTTGGATAATTGAAAAAAGCTCTAGAGGTCAAAGTAAATTCGAGGTTCTATAATATCTATGGACTCAGCGAGGTCAAAAAATGTCGTTGCACAAATAATGGGACCTTTTCGTTTATCCTTGAAAAGAATGTTTTATATTTGTTGAAGTTTCATGCATTTGGACGACATCCCATTACGCAGTATACTATGAAGTATGGGAATAACTCAGCTAGGCTGTTCTAATCCCGCACCAGATGTGTACTGTCATGTGATTTTTTCAACCTCATGCTGAAGCAGTTAGTGCGTAACACGAGAAATACGTGGATGCTGTTGCCTTTTACAAATCCGTGCAGTTACTAGACATACAGATGATATTAATCTGTGTCTTTCAGCAATCTTTCTATGAATCCTCTTTTGAAATTGAAAATATGGCAAAACGATTGGGAATGGCGATGAACAAGAAAAAACCAAGTACATATGCTATGCGTTAAAAAACAAAATTGGTCCATTTTTTGGGTTAAAGTGACACCATCGAAAGCTATAACTTCGAAAATTTCAAACAGTTACTGTACTTTAAAGTAAACGTTGGAAATCAAAAGAAATGAAACTTTGGGCAACTTTTATATTTTCGGATTATCGAAACTGTTTGCTCGATACCCTTCTCACAAAGGGTCACCAAAATAATTCTGTATTAGACATTAATTTTGTCTGAGAGTAAGACAGATTAAAGTGTCTTTTGAAAAGAAAATCTTGCGTTCGCATATTTGGTCGTTAACACAAGGTTGCTGTATGAAGCAAATTCAAACCGAGAAACCTATTAATTAGGAATTTTGGCGAATATATTGAACTTAAAGCCAAAACAGAGGTTAAGCGTTCCTTTTGCTCAGTGTCACAAAAACTAGTTTTTGTTTTGTTTCACTTTCTGCTTGAGTTCTCAACAACTCTAAGCAAAAAGGTATGTTTTCCATTTCAGAATTTGAAATTCTTACGGATCGTCTGAAAGGTCGCTGATGATTCCATTTAGCAATGAGAGGAACTAAGGACTGTCCCAGAAAAAACTTGCACTTTTATTTTTTAATATTATACTCTACCTGATAATCTTATAGGTCTAAAAAGACAAAATATTTATTCCATATAAAGTGACGTTAGAAGATAGATAGATAGCACTTCTAACGACAAAGATGTCTAGCAAGCAAGATAAAGTCCGCGAACTGATTTTGTCCACATAACTGCAAAATCCAGGGTTAAAATATTCAGCTATAGCAAAAATAGTTGGTGCATCAGAAAGAACTGTCAAAACGGTTATTTCTAATTATAAGAAGGGTCTACCTGTTTCACGAAAAAAGGGTTCAGGCAGAAAACCAGAATTTTCTAACCCAAAGGTAGCGGCGAAGGTGAAGCGCCTTTTTAGGCAGAATCCCAACACGTCAGTGCGAGATATGGCGGCTAGAGCAGGTACATCAAAATCTACTGTGCAAAGGATAAATGAGAAAAGTAAGCTAAAGACATATAGAGTTCAAAAAGTACCAGACCGTTCTGATGAAAAGCAGTTGATGGCTCAGATGCGAGCCCGAAAATTGTTTGAAAGGTACCTGACTAAATTTGACTGCTGTGTTATGGACGACGAAACTTACGTTAAAGCAGATTTTAAGCAGCTACCTGGGCACGAATATTATACATCACCGAAGAAGGGGAATGTGCCTAGTAAATTCAAAGAAAAAAAAATTTCGAAATTTCCGAAGCAATATATGGTTTGGCAGGCCATATGCACCTGTGGCCTCAGAAGCAGATTCTTTGTTACGCAAGGCACAATCAATTCCAAAGTTTATATAGACGAGTGCCTCGAAAAACGTCTTCTACCATTTATTCGTGCACATGAGGGTACCGTGATATTCTGGCCAGATTTAGCAACCTCTCATTACTCTTAAGCTACGATGGAATGGTATGCAAGTAAAAAGATCAATTTTGTACCAAAAATAGCAAATCCGCCTAACTGCCCAGAGCTTCGCCCAATTGAAAGATATTGGGCTCTAATGAAAAGAGATCTTCGAAAGAGTGGCAGGACTGGAAAAATTTTTCAAGACTTCAGACTTAAGTGGAAAAGATCGTACCGTACTGTCGATGAAACAACTGTGCAAAATTTAATGAAGGGCCTTAAAAAAAAAGTAAGAAATTTTTATAGAAAAAACAAAATTGTTAATTAGTTTTTAGATACTTATATTCTGAACACTAGCCATTATTAATAAAAAAATAAAAAAAAAACCAAAAAAATTGCTGGGACAGTCCTTAGTATGACTAGCCTTTTTTTTTAAGCTATCAACATTTACAAATTTTACAAAAAAAAAAAAAACATTTAGCTTAAGAGTGCATTAGAAATTCCTAAAAATTACCGGAATATACTAAAAAGCAGTCCAAGCTTTAAGTATAATTGCACTGAAAATGCCATCACTGTGATGCTGATTTTGTTCAAGAGTTAAATATTCGTTGACAGTATCAGTACAGACTCATCAATCGAATAGAAGCTTACGCTTTAGCTTAGAGATTCTTCAAAACACAGCATTAGATCTGGGAAAAAAACCAAACCAAAACTGGGCAAAATAGAACAACAGATCATTAAAGCTGCAAAATTAGAAAGAACTAGCCAGCTATATAAAAAGATGGAAGGCTTTTTTAGTTCGGACAATAAGTGGCTCAAAATAAGTGGAATTTCTGAATTGTGTAACTATTGTGAAACAAACTACTTAAGTGTTTCTTTGAAATTATTTTAACATATTGAACGCATACAAATTATGCTGAGTATTTGATACTGAAATAGTGCCTCATTGGGAACAATTAAAAGCTAAAAATCCTTGGTTTGAATTGCGTAAACCTTAAAGATAATTATGAAAAAATGCATGAACAATGTTTACTCTTAAAACATATGTTAGAACATACAAAAATTAAAATTGACATGTGTTAATTCTGTAAAAGAACACAAAACTCTATGTGAATTCATATGGAAAGCACTCGTGCAAATATTTGTAAAAATGTTGAACTTACAATTAGTTTTATATCTAGTTTTATTTGTTATGCACTTGTTTGGCATAAATTCCTAAATGATACCAAAAAAAGATAAGAATTATCTACATTTGTTGTACTATATTTTAATATGGGATTTTATACGCAAATTAAGCGTGAAAACGTATATCCCTTGCAAAAATATTCAACAAAAACTTCACACTTTTGCAGATTTTTTTTTTTTTTATATTTTATTAGCATTTTTTTTCTTAAATAATTTTATATTTATTTAGACTACTTGAAACTATGACATATATATACATATTACATAAATTAAATACATAGATATATCATTACATTACATGGGCAAAACGACTTTTATCACAAGAAAATTGAAAATCAAAATTAAATAAAAAATACAAAAACAAATCAAAAATCGTATTCAATAATCACAGGCATATTTAGACTACTGACCAACTTATAGTCCTAAGATATGCGCAGTCTTTGCTCTTAACCCTAATATTTTCTAAATCTATACCACATGACTGGTTGCTACAATGGTCCATATATGGGCTCTGAATAGAAGACCGATGGCGCGCCATTATTGCCGCCATACGCTTCAATCGAAAGTCGCGATACCTGCATACTACGTTTGGAATGTTTTTTATACCTAAAAGAGAAATAAAGTTAATATTCCACAGCTTTCATTCGTTTACTAAATACCAAAAGCCTTACATTTTCTTCAGACAACATGCCGTGCATGCGGCAACAATTGCTGCCAGCCCTATAAGCGCGGCCAGTATAACCAGCCAAGTGCCAGCTGATGCCATCATGTTAGTTGCCGCCTGTGCGCTGGGCACGGAACACGACTCCACTTCACTAACACCATATTCCACATATAAATCCAAAAATTCCTGCCGCATTAATTCGGAATTCATTAATTTTTGCATATCCTGCAGTGGCATAGCAACGCCATTCTTAAACATTTGGAAGCAAGAGCTGGTGGCGCTAAAGTCCAACGTTGAGTCCGAACGCGTCAGTACTTGTGTATCGAGTATATGCAACTCTAGATGATGTGGCTTGAGCTGCTGTTGCAATTTCTCTTGGAATGGCTGTATAATGCTCTGTATGTCACTGGGTGGACGCGCAAATACAAATTTCAGTAGCGACTTATCGCGTATGACAAAGATCTTCAAATGATTGAATGTATGTCGTTTGGCTTTCACAGAATTATTGGCACGTATTTTCATTTGGAAATAACCATCAACATAATCGGCAAAAGAACCACCGGTGCGTAATTCCCCAGTCTGATTGCTGAGTGTGAAAAGATTCTTCAGTGATTCCGTGGCAAATTTACGCGTGCGCTTATAAAATTGCGGCACAAATGTTACATTCTCAATGGTCAAATAGATGGGTGGTGCTTCAGCATCTTTATCACTGGCATATATGGTCGTTATTACCGTATCTATGGGTACATTGATGCGTATGCCGATGGAAGCACTTTTCGTCTCGAAATGTGGCAAATTATCATCGATATCTAATATGCGTATTAGAACTTGTATATGCGATTGATCCGAGCGATCGTATTCATCACCAATAAAGCTATAACTTTGTTTACCCAGTTTCAGACATTTAATTGTCAGCGTATACGCGTCTATTGCTTCTCTATCAATGGGGCGTGTCGTCTTGATAATTGCAACGCTTTCATTAGTGCGTTCGATTGTGAAGACATTTTCGTTGTTGCCATCAATAATGACATAATCTATGGCAGCATTATCACCGATGTCAGCATCCAATGCGCTCAGCTTGCCAACTGTTGTACCGGCGGATTCTTCTTCAAGCACTGACAGTTCTAAGGGACCCTCACCCTGAAAAAAAGTGTAATTTTTTTGTTGTTTTTTTAATATTGATGACTCGCCGAATGTCAATAGAACCATTGAACTCGACAGCGAGTACAATAATCTGTTGGCTCAGCAAGCGAACTCGTGCTTGAACTCTTTTAAAAACTTACTGTTTCTCGTGCGAATCTGGGCTCATGATCATCAACATCAAGCACCTCAACTTGAAGTATGCGAGTCACTGACTGCCTAGGCTGCCCGTTATCCACTACTTCTATAATCAGATTATACATATCCTTATACTCTCTGTCCAATGTATACAATGTTGTTATTAGACCAGTATTTTCATCAATAGTAAAAGCTTCCGAGTCTGCAGTATCCTTAAGTATACGATAGAAAAGCATGCCCGAAGGTGTGCTTGGATTGTCAGGATCACTGGCAATTATTTGGAATACGGGTGAGCCAATTGGAGCATTCTGAAAATAGGATTATTGTTAAATTTATGAAATTTATTCCTCAAATTACGATTTAACCCACCTCTGTAATATTTGCCATTTGTCCGATTTTAGGTGAAATAAAATATGGTATACCATCATTTGCGCTTACATCGCCAATATAAATTTCAACATTTACATCGGCCGAAATCGATTCCTGCTTGGGTACTTGGTTGCCATTATCTTGCGCACGAACAATCAAATCGTATGGCATTGAGCGTCCCTTACCGGTCAGCTCTCGTTTGGTCTTGATTTCTCCACTAGTTCGATTGATTTTAAACATACCGTATACCTCTCCTTCATTCACCAATTCGTAGCGCACTTCACCGCCAGGTCCATCATCCAAATCGTTTGCGAAAACGTTCAATACAAACGAATCCATTGGTGCATTCTCTGGTATGACTGCTGTATAGTTTTTGAGACTAAACTCTGGCGCATTATCATTGACGTCTAACACATTTATGGTGAGATCTACCACACTATGCTTTGCATCAGTCGGCTTGCCAGGTGAGTCCTCGGCTTTGACTTGCAGATGCAGATACGGTGTACGTTCACGATCGATATTTTGATTGTGTGCAATAATAACCTCACCGGTGGCACTGTTGATTTCAAAAAGTGCAGCATTCTCACCCTGTAAGGAGTATACAACTTTGTGGTAGCCCAAGCGTTCATCACGCTCTGTTAGAGCGGCATCCTTGTCTGTAGCTCTGACTTGTATGATTTTTTCGGGATGCCGTTTATTCTCAATTATCGTAGCTTGATATCCCTTTTCTTCGAATATCGGACTGTTATCGTTGACATTTTCGACGGTTATGTTTACCTTCGTTATTGTGCTGCGGTGGCCATGAGCTGCGTTTGCTTTCACTTGGAATTCAAAATCTGTTTCACCACGCTGCAACATTTCATAGTCCAGACGTTTGCGTAAAATTATCTCTCCCGTACGATCATGCAATTGGAAATACTCGAGCTCTCTTGGTTCAACCAATTCAAAGCTGGATATCTGTTGTCTCGTCACAGGATCTTCGGCGTGTAGTATAAAGAGCGCACTATCGATGGGCATTTCTTCTTTGATCTTCACATTGATGACTGGCTTAGAGCTTGTCCAGCCTTTGTTTTTAAATACTGGATTGGTGTCCTTAAACGATTGCACATAAATTGTTACTTCAGTGGTGTCCGTTTGCTCATCTGGATTTATTTGTGCATTCAGATCACGCACTTCTATGGTAAATATAACAATGGCAGCCACATCATGCCTCAAGCTGCTGTTAACAAATATCTCGCCAGTGTTGCTGTCGATACGGAATGTTTCCTGTACATTGTAATTGATTTTATTGGCAAGACTGACGCCAGCCTTGCTGGTTGCTTTGACTGGACCTTTGATTTTGTATTCCAATTTTGTGTTCAAATCTTTATCTATGGCCTTGACTTTTAGCACACTTTCGCCAATATCGGTGCGTTCCGATACGTAGCCTGCATAATTGGAATGCTCAAATCTAGGGTTCTCATCATTGATATCCTTGATATTGACATAGACTGTTGTGGTTGCTGTTTCGGGAATTGGTGTGCCTGCGTCAACAGCATTAACTGTTATCTCAAAGCTATCCATGTTGGCGTCACGATCGATGTCAGATTGTGGCGAGACGGTTATAAGGCCAGTGCTGTAATGAAATCGGTTAATTTAAAATGTGCACACCGTTCAGGACAGAATTATTACTTACATTTCATCGATTTCAAAGTTGTCATTAGCTCCCACAATACGATATCTCAGCAATGTATCTAAGCCATCTGGATCGTGTGCTGCAACGGTTGTTACATTGTAACCGGGTTCGGCATTCTCAGGTATGGAGACACGATAGCTTGGTGGTCCAAGCACTGGAACATTTTCGATATTTTGGAAATGCCCCTTAAATATTGGACGTTGATTACCTGAAATACCGACGCGTATAAGCACGCGTGTTGTACTCGTGAGTGGAGGAGTGCCTGAAGGAGAGAAAGAAAAATGCAAATTGTTAACATTAAGTAAAAATTGCAGGACTAAGCAATACATACCAAAATCTGTGGCCGATATCACCAGGTCATATTCGCCACGTTCAGTATCCATTGATTTGGCCATTTTCTGCAACGTTATCTCTCCAGTATTTTCATTAATGGCAAAAACATTTCCAGCAATGCTATTTTCCGATACGATCGCATATTTGACACGTCCTCCTCCTTGCGTGGGGCCATCATCATCATGTGCACGTATAAAGAATTGTGGCTCAAAAGTAGCAGTTGATTCTCGTATGGTACGCGTATATTCTGTACTTTCGAATATCGGAGCATTGTCATTAACATCAATAACATCGATGTATACATGCGCGTTAGTTTCACGCCCTCCACCATCGACGGCGACAATTGATAAACTGTAGCTGCTTTGTTTTTCGTAATCCAAATTTTTCTGTACATAAAAACCACCCGTTTGTCGATTAGCAAAGAAATTATCCGAGCCAAAGCCCTTCAGAATATAGGTAACTTCTCCGAATGTCTCCGAGTCCTTGTCAGTTGCTTGCACTTCACCAATCATAGAGTTCACTGTTAGATTTTCGGGTGCTAAAAAGTGATAGCTGCTATGATCAAATATTGGCGAGTTATCGTTAGCATCTTGCAGTTGTACTCGCACGCGTGCTGTTGCCTTTTCAACACCATTCACTGAAGCCACCAAATCAAATTCGAATTTTCGTAATTCTGGATTTTTGACATCATAGTCCAAGCGGTTAGTGTCGAGTACTTTAACAACAACTGGTGTGCGCCCCTGCGCCTCTGTAGGGCTGACAACGAATGTATTTTCAGAATTGCGTACATCACGCAATGACAACTGATAACGGCTATTCTCACCCATATCGCGATCATCAACAAACACCGACAAACCCGGCAGCGGCATACCCGTACCCAAGCTCTCAGGTATTGCTATGCTAAAAATATCACCATTGAATTTCGGCTCATGATCATCGACATCTGTTACAACTATGGTAATGCGAGTCGTTGAAAAATCAGCGGGAATTTCGCCATCTATTAATTCGGTGGCGCGTACGTTAAATACGTAAACACCACCATTTTGTAAAATTTCAGGATTTTCACGATCCAAAGGTATAAGCGTGGTCTTTAAAACTGCAGTACCATCCTGAGGATCACCAAATGGTGCCAACTCAAAGTGACCAAAATGTTCATCTTCCAGGGAAAGGAAGATCATACGTGGTATGCCAACATCACCATCAATTGCCTTTACTGTCAGAATGCTTACGCCATGTGGTGTATTCTCTTCCATGGTAGCAGAGTAGGGTGCATTTAAAAATGTTGGCGGTTGATCTTGTACGTCAATGACATTTATGGAAACACTGGCGAACGAGGTTAGGCGATTTTCTAAGGCGCTATCTGAAGCAGATATGGTCATGATGTATGACGGTCTACTTTCGAAATCTAACGGTTTCTTTAGTGTTATTTTGGCAGTATATTTGCCATCGGATATTCTTTCGGCGCGTACATCAAAAGTTTCGCAAATATCGTTTTCCTGAAATGAAAAAAAAAGAACAGGGAATGTTATTTCTGATAAGTCTTGAGTGAGGAAATGTTAAGGTCTGATTTTGTTTTTGTGTCGGTGAAAAAAGCAATTAGAAAATATGAACTTTGGCTATCGTTTGAACTATACAGCTTCAGTGTCAGTAGTATATTATTCCATTTCTTAAAAGGATTTCATTAAGTGAAAAACTTTCGTTAAGATGTGAATAAAATATTCTTGACATAATCTGACAATATCTACTTATTTCAATTGAGCATTAGACAATGAGTAGCATTCATTATATTACGAGTAATCATTACTATATGGCACTTACATTGACGCACTTAATAGTAACTTCAGCATTAATGCCATCATCACGATCCACAACAATAATGTTCGGTTTGATTGTTATCTCAGCGTTGACTGGAGTTGCTTCAGTAATGCTTGATGTATAGGGTCGTCCAATAAATGTTGGATGATTATCATTGAAGTCACGTACCGGTATTTCGCGACGCAATGAAACTGTGTTTGGTTCAGTGCCATAGATACCCTCATCAGTGATGCTAATAATAACTTCGACAGTATCTTGCTGTTCGCGATCCAATTCTTGACGCAAACGGATTACACCCGTTTCTCGGTCAACGGAAAATATTGGCCCAGATATGCTGTACTTCAGACGACTTCCCTCTGGGTCAGTGCCTGGAAGAAAACGAAAAAAAAAAACATGAGAAAAATATGTAAAATTAGCAAAAATACAATAACAATACAATTGCCAATGTTTCAATGTTAATCTCCTCATGAGTAAGGCATTGCGCTAATGCCTCCAACTTCCCATGATGTATTTCACTTGAATGTAGGTTGGCTAAGAATACAGCTGTCTAACTAACTAAAAATTGTTTGTTTTTTTTTTTCAGCGCTTTTGTTGTTGCAAACTTTTGTAAAAATGCAAATGCTCTTTTTTCTCATAGCCTTCTTTGAAGTTGTTGTTCCCGTTTTGTAAGTTATAACCGTGTTTCGTTGGAGTTTTTTTTGGTTGTAGTACCCGTGGAAATTGTGTTACGTATTTTATTGTGAGTTCTCATTATTAATTCTTGGTACTTCATCATATGTCTAGTGTATTGTTATTACTTTGTAGTGAGACAATGAACTTGAAATGTAGTTCTTTATAAATAAAAGCATTGTTGACTCTTTTTTTCTCACTTTGGGAATAGAAGTTTGTTGTGATTTAGTAAATCATTGTCTTTATTGTTTGCTATTTTTAATGTCACAAGAATGTCCAAATACTAATGGTTATACGCAGTATTAAATCAAGTCAAAATTTTACATAAATCATTTATTCAATCTTATGAAATGCATTATAGTGGACAGTGGCGTATTCAAGATTTGATCATGGAAAGAATTTTTTAATTCACTCAAAATGGTGCCTGAGAAGCTGACTTCCTCTTTTATACAAAAAATATGAAACATTTTTAAGTAGCCTTATTTTCATAAGAAAATGAAAGGAGTTAGATATTTTAAAAACGCATTGTCAATCATGATGCTTGCCAATTAACCTAAATAAGGACCGGCTTAGTTTATTCACATGTTCCTCAGAAGTGGCCCTAACAATTTGTCTTTTTAGCGAATCTCATAAATTATGCATTTTAGCTCCATTAATTAATAGGTATAATTAATAATTTAACTTTTTTTTTTAATTTTTGACATGGAAAAAACAAGTTCCAGATTCTGAACAGCGTTCAAAATTGGAGGAAATGAAAATTTATTCAGAGAGCTCTAATGAACCAACACAATCCGCCTGTAGCAATCTTATGACAATATTCGTCACGCTGCAATTTTCAACGGAATTTATAAAGAAGTTGTTGTTTTTTTTAAATCACCAAACACTTTTGTGTGTAAAAATATTTATTTTTCTGAAACTTTGTATAAGTAGCTCATGTTAAGACAATTTGAACCATAAAATTTTAGAGCCCAAATCACAAATGATCAAAAAATTTTGTTTTGACCTCAATTTTAAAAATTTTGTAGGCAAACGAACGATTATAATGAAAATATTAAATTTGTAGCAATTTTTCCGCAGAAAATCATGGCATCGTACATTTGGTCGTTTGCCAACTAGAGGTTGAAAACCTTCTAAACTCTTCAGTTATTAACTTATTAAACTCAAATAAAAAAGGTCGATAGATTTTTCTGAATAAAAAGGATTTATGCTATACTTTAGGACGGGACATAAAGAGAATTTTGTATGAAGATGTTTTTTTATTCGTTGCAATTTCCATTAATTAAAGATAAAGTAAGCTTTGTACAAATGTTTCCAAAAGTTGCTTTACGATTTCTTCGCGAGATGAATTCTTTCATAACCCTTCACAAATCTAATGATCCAGTTTTTTTCTTATAAACATGAAGGATCTTTGTATGGGTAAGACGTTTTTGGTCATTTGTAAACGAGAATAAGTCTTTAACCGTCGCAAAGCGCTAAATTACCTTTCACAAAAAGCTGCTGAACCTGCACTGTCATTATTAAATTTACCAGTCGATAAACTTGATCTAGAAGGTGTTACGTTGTGTGGGATGATTTCAGCGAGATAGTCAGCGATTTCAGGACAGCACGTTGGTTTTTTGCTAGGCATGTTTTCAATATACTATTGATGTGATTGATATGGTCGATACTATTGATGTGACTATAACTAACACTCACAAACTAATGGGAAGTTTGCTTGAAGCTCAGTTCATATACTCCTTCTTAAATGTTCATTTTGTCACATTTCGATAGACTCAAGATGTGAGATAATCACATCAATAAAAAGATTTGCTGAGTCCTAAAAATGTTGATCAAATTATGATATAACTTATTTCCGAGTAGGGGGGCAAAATGAATACACTGCCCATCTGCCAAAATTTCTAGGGGGTAGCTGCCATCTCTCCCCCCGGTTGCGACGCCCCTGGTCTTAAAAGAAGATTTATTGGAGCCGATATATGAAAACTGACTAACTCTTTGGTGCATAGGTATTCAGACATCAAAAGAGTAAGCTGAACCTCCGAAAAGAACATTTTATCTGTAAATTCCGTACATTCACGAAATATCACAATATTTCTTTTTAAAATTTTACATAAATGATATCAAAATATCGCTTTAGGACAGGTTGAAACGCCTCCGGTCAGCTCCAAAATTTTTTTTTCGAACTTTGGTGCGATACATTTTTTTTATTAATGGGGATAAAATACTCCCGTAGAGTGTCAGATGCGACCGACTATGTCCAAAAAGAAATTTTATGAAGTTTCTCCATCGATTGGCAGACTACAAATAATTATCTAAATGGAATCAAAACACCCTTTTAGGAAGTTGGGGGTGCTTTGATTATGTCCAAAAAATTGTCTGCATTTATTCATCGATTTGTACGATAGAATTTAAAAACTTTCCAAATGGTGACCTCCAGCGTTGATGCAAATTTGAGGTCCCTTTTTATGGGATTATTCAATTCTCAGTTACCGTACGATCTTGAGGAGTAAAGCATTGCATTGTTAATCGGCGTGTATTTTGCATTTGTTATACAACTGTCAGAATCACGAAAGACCCCATTCCTAAAGAGCATAAACAATTATTATAAGATGAAATACTCTTGTGCTACTGTGCTTAAAAAAAAATACATGCAATAAATTAACTAATAACATTTTTCTCTCTTTGATAAGTCACGATCATTTCGTGCTCAGTAATATCATAATTCCTTAAGAGATAAAATATTTTTTGTTTAGTTTTTGATTCGCCATGCGCCAACAATGTCTCTGGTAACATATTTTTTGAGAATTATATTTTAAGAGTATTATTAATGTCTGTTTTTCTTGCTGAAAATATTAATATCACGCTTAGTTATCATCGGCATTTGATAAATCTGTCATTGCTCCAAATATAACAATTAAGTTGGCATTAATTACGCACACATTATAGTCATATTATTCGTGTTAAACTACCGTAACAAGTCTTACCAAAAAATTAGAACAATTTTAGAGAGAAAAAAAAAAGTTTTATTTAAAGAAATATGCTTCGCTAAGCGTAAAATCAGAGGTTTTTGTGCCGCACGCCAAAAAAGGTGAGTACAACATTTCATGGGTAGTGAACTGGTAACATTTTCATAAGCGACTCAAATTAACACAGATGCAAATAGCACACCATAAGTGAAATAATTGGATCTCTTAATTGTGCAGCTTATTAAAAACTATATATTAAAATTATGTTGAAAGAAACTAATTAATTGGTTCGAGTGCTTTCGGCTCATTTATTTCAATAAGCAAATTTGAAATTTTGAAGAAAATTTATCATCACTAAAAGTAAGTCAAGTAAACATTCAAGTAAAAAATGTGAAAGTAACCGCATCATGCACGTAATATGTAAAACATATTTGTGTGATGGATTGTATTTTGTTTACTATTTTCATATAAAAAAACAAAAAAAAATAAGTGTTAACGCATGCGTTACAGGTTATAATAAGTGCACACACATCTATGTACTTATGTATACTGACCCAAGTGGAATTGAAATCTGCTATGTGGGAAGCACTCCTTTGAAAGCTGCAAAATTACTGATGAAACAACAGCTTTCTTCGACAACAAAGTGGTGTCACTCAATTACTCAAAAGAAGCAATCACTTGTCTTAAAAAAAACTGAAGAGCAAAACATTTCGCAATGATTTACTTAACAATTTTTATGCAATTTTGTAACTTTTGTTAGATGAGCAATATCTTGAAACAAAGAAACTCTATTGGGCAAAATGACATTCAACAAAAGTCTCTCTAAAAATTAAACTGTGATTATAATTAAAATTCTATAATTATTCTTCCATCGATAAGTGTTATAAATTCTTACAAAAACTAAGCTCCAACTGCTCTAAAATTAACATAAGTATACCATATATTTACAATGCACATTGATCCTAAAGAGTTTCATGCCCGCCCTCATCACTAATAGCTTAGTTTCAAGCTGGGCATATTTGTTTATCGCCATCTAACAGTTTAATAACTAGGCATGAGGTTTGAAAAATAATTTTCCTCTTTAACTAAAAATGAGGTATTTTTTCTTGTTAACTGATTGCCGCGCTGCTTATGCTGCATGCAGCATTTGTGCCATAGTAAAGTACGTTTACACTTTGCAGTAACAAAAAAGTCAAATATCTTTACAATAAATCGAAAAAATTTTAAACAAAAAAATTTGTTTGCTATTCAGTTTTTTTTTAGGTTGCTGCCAGCAACTGCTGCTTCTGACAAAGCGCACGCGTAACGTTGCTAAATAAATAGAAAACAGCAAAGTCAAATTGTTGGGGATTCATGTCCATGTAGAGTCAGCAAGAGTGGTACATTTGAAAGCTTGCCATCGAATAACGTTTAGTGTAGGTACAAATAGAGAAAATTAAAACGAAATTAAATTCAACTCGAGCATTAGTAAATTAGTTGAAGAAATTACTACACTCGATGAAATTAGCAATATATTGTTATAAAGCAGTCCACTAGCTCTAATTTTTGGTTAAATTGCATTATTGAATGGCAACGAAGCTCATTAAAAGATCATTTTCTGATCGTTATTTTTTGCAGAAATAAAAATCAAACGTCAAATTCTAGAATGCTCAAAATATTTAAAAATTTTTGTCCACAAATTTATTTTTACGTTGGTGGTCTCTGTACTTTGAGCTTTGATTTTTATTTCTCTAGAAAATTTTAGTACTGAGAATTATATTTTCATTTCCCTATTTTAAAGATTTGAAAAAGGCTTACTTTATTTTATTAATTTTAAGAAAAGAATCTACTTGGAAAATTTCAAAATGCCAAGCCTTGAGGATTGAGCCGAAAGTTTTTTCTGGGACAGTCCTAGTGTTTCACCGAGGCCGAGGCGAGGCGAGGTTCTAGTTGATCTCGGTCTCGCCTCGTTTTATAAATTTAAGTCTCGCCTCGCCTCGGCCTCGGACGAGATCTTCCCATCACATGCCTCGCTTCGTTTCGTTCTCGGCCGAGGCACCTCGGTAAAAAAGCGAGTTTTTTATTAAAATAAATAAAAAATTATACATGTATCCGGGCTGATAGGCTGATCAAGCCTCAAGAAATAAAATAAAATATCTGTTTTTATTTTTGGTGAATTGGATGAGATATGATGAATTCAATTCTTTTCTTATATAGGAAATAGAGGCATTGCCTATTTTTCCAAACCAAACTAAGCTATGAACCTTTTACAAACTATAAGAATGATATGTACCAAATCTTATTTATCTACGTCAAATAGATATTGAGATATGATAAAGTTAATTTTTTCTTATATTGAAGGCATGGTACCGCCTATTTTATTAATTGAATCTTAGTTATGCCTCTACCTTCTATAAATGTTCCAAGTTTTATTAATCTGCATCAATAATATCTGTTTATAATATATGATTAATTCTGTTTTTCTCTTATGTGGGGGTGGCATCACCCATTTATCGTAAACTATGTTACGGAGCATCCCAAATCGTAAGAAACATATATGTATGTCAAATCTTTCGTCGGTCGGTTGAACGGCTTAGGAGTCCATTAGCAACGAACTTACATACAGTGTCGGCCGAAACTTAAGCACCCCTTTAGTAAATTTTTTTCAAATCATGATTTTTTTTATGAAAACTACGTTCTTAAAACATATTACGTATTTATTTTATTTATTTATACGCAAACCAAAAGAAGAAAGAATGAATTCTAAGTATTGAAAAGCCACTGTAAAAATGGAGGTGGCAGTGTAATGGTCTGGGATCTCTTCTCTGGTTAAGGTTTTGGGCCAATTCACAGGATTTAAGAAACTTTTGATCGCTTCGTGTACGTTGCCATACTAAAAGATGTGATGTTGCCATATGCCGATGCATCAGGACGATGATCCTTGATCTTTATTTATATACTAGCATTACCCTGTGCGTTTCGCTTCACCTTTACCGGTTCTTAAAAAGACTATTAGAATAAATCAATTTCAATGCAGTGTTGTCAATCACGCAGTTTTGCTTATAGCCTTACATGCTTCGCTAATCGATCAATCGAGGCGAAGTCGCATAAAACCTGATGCCATCTAAGCACTTCTGTGCATTAGCGTTTGGACCAAATCTGAACTCGTAAAAAGCACATGCTGGTTAAAAATAAAGCAAAGTAGTTTACTCAAAATAAAATACTGAAATATTAGTTAAATTTAAATTTTAATATAAAAATTACATTCATTCATATTTTGAATCTGCATATGGGTCTTACAAGTTCAGATTTGGTCAAAACGCACCTCGCTCTTGGTTTCGAAAACGAGGCTAGGACGAGGCGAGTTCGCCTCGCTCTCGTTGTCAAAAACGAGGCTGTCTCGTAGCCTCGGTAAAACACTAGACAGTCCATATTTCTGTGCATTTATGTTGTGCATTTTTGGTAGAATTCACGATATTTCCATATTGGATGGCCGATTATTTTTACTTAAAAGTATTTTCTTTTTGTTAAATTTCATAGCTTAAAAATATGTCATAGAACTATTGAATGAACTAATTTCTTACGGATTGAACTAATTTCTTACGGACATGGGTAGACTTAAAAAATTTGTATAGAGTAAGCGAACCTCAAAGCTAAGCGTAAAAAACGTTTTTTACTTTGCATAATAAATTGTTTGGTCTCCACATTTTTTCACCTTCATTTTGTTGAAAAACGAAATAAACATTTTAAGAAAAAATTTTTCAATTTATTTAAATATCTTCCAACTTCATTGCAATTTTTAATATCTACATTATTAGACTTTTTCTATACTTTGCCAATTTCAACAACATTTTCGATACCTTTTTGAAACTACTTAGTACTCTTCGACTTTGTTGCTACATTTTAATTGCATTCGATATTTTTTGATACTGCTTGTTACTTTACTATATTAACATTACGAAACATCATCAAGTTCGCAATTCATGCCATGAGCAATTGCACTCATTTTCATTGAAAAATATTAATCAAATCTTATAAAGAATTTTTATAATAATAATATAGCTTTATAGCTACTACATCTAAGGTAACTTAGCTATTTTGCTTGCAGCTTTCCATTATACGAAGAAATTTTCAAGCTAAATAATAGTGGGGGAACATCGATATTAGTTTTAAGACATCAGCAGATGCCTCAAATCGACTCTATTTATCTATTTTATCTATTGCCAGAGCATAAGGCCTTTACAAATTTCTTTTACAATCATTCGCGACTTACTTAAATTCTATTCAAAATTTCCCCGATTCACAGATCTCGTTGTTTCCAAGAGGACAACTGTGTTTCCTTGCGCTAGTCTCCAAAACTCAGATATCAGTTTTAAACGGAAACCGAATCTTTTCGGCATATGATGAGTAATCATGATTCTGGGTAACAAAATTTTCAGTATACGGCAATGAAAATAATTTGATGAATACTGTATGATAGTTCATAAGAATCCTTTTGTAACTTTCCATACGAAAAGCTGTAAAACTACATATGTATAAATATGGTAGATGATGCAATTTTTAGGGCACAGATGTCTTTTTGAACTAAATTGGGAATAATTTTTTGTTTTAATCTGAAGAGAATGCAATTCCGTTATTCACCAGAGTCAATTTTTTTTTCAGTGCTTTTCCCTGCTACTCTTTGTTGTGCCTGTTACATGATTTCTTAGAGTTTGACTCATGGTTTTCGGCACCTACTTGTTTCCAGCTGCTGTCGTTGTTTCTTTTGAACTTTTTTTTTCGACAAGAAACTTTTTTTGCTTAAAAAAGTAATGATTCATGATCTATTCATTTACTAGTAATTTGTCTTATTTGTTGTTGTTGTTGTTTTTAACGAATGCGGAATCCATTGCTTTACCATTAAAGTTGTTGTTAGTAGTACAAGGAGACTTTTGAGCTGAGCTGAGTTTTTCTCAATTTTTGAAAAAGTCTCATTTATTGTGTACTGTAACTTGATAGTTCCCTTTTGTTTTACCGCATAAGTAGGTTACGTTTGCTGAGTTTCGCTTTCATTTATTTCCATACTATGGAAATTGTGCAAAAAAAAATAAAATTTCTTCGGTTATTTTGTGGCTTGGGTTTTTATTACAATACAATTAAAATATCATTATAGATATGATACCACAGCAATTTATAGATAGCGATGAATAGAAATTCTCCAAATTGTAAAATAATAACAGTAGTTTTCAAAATTTTCAATTGAAATAACGAATAGTTTAGTTGATTTTTCATTCGAAAATCTAAAGTATTTTTCCACAGAATGCAAAAATTTATATGGGCTATGGATTCTTCAACGGACCAACATATTCAATGCAAATAAATATGAGATTACTACCTTGATCAAAAAGTTTTAGGACTTTATTTTTAAAATGAAAAATACAAGTTTATTCATCAAAATCGATATTGTCTCCTTCAAAGTACTCCCCATCGACTGCAATGCACTTATGCCAACGCTTGACCCAGTCCTCAAAAGCCTTTTTATACTCGACCGTCGGTATGGCCATCAGGGCCATCTTCGATTTTTCGATGACCTCTTCTCGGCTGCTGTAACGCGATCCGCGGAGCGGTTTCTTCAGGTGGCCGAACAGGAAAAAGTCGCAGGGAGCCAAATCAGGCGAATTCGGTGGATGTTGGACGGTATTCATGGAGTTTTTGGCCAAAAACTCACGAATAATGATCGCATTGTGCGACGGCGCGTTGTCGTGATGCAAAATCCACGAGTTGTTTGCCCACAAATCCGGTCTTTTTTGGCGAACTGCTTCACGCAAACGTCTCAAAACGCCCAAATAATATTCTTTGTTGACGGTCTGACCTTCTGGGAGGAATTCATGATGCACAACACCTCTGTAGTCCATGAAAACCGTGAGCATCGCCTTCTTTTTCGATTGAAAACGACGTGGTTTTTTCGGTCGCGGCTCATTGGGTGAACGCCATTCACTCGCTTGATGTCTGGATTGCGTGTCGTACTCGTAAATCCACGTCTCGTCACCAGTAATGATTCGTTTGATGAATGTTGGGTCGGATTCAGCCTTGGAAAGCATGTCTTTTGCGTCATCAACGCGGTCCCTTTTTTGCATGAAATTGTAAAAAATCGAAACCACACACAAAAGTAGATGCACACAATACGGCGTCACTTCAAGAAATGTCAAGCTGTCAAGCTGAAAATTTGACATAACGTCCATGACACTTCTACCAACACAACAAAAAAAAGAGAATTGAAATCGGACGAACGAGAGCGCCACACGGTGACGAGTCCTAAAACTTTTTGATCAAGCTGGTATAGTTATCATACTCGCACGCAACACTGATTGGCACGATTTATTTAGCATGCCTTTTCCATTGTGCTGATATAAAAACAAATAAACTTTGGCCAATTAGTAAAAGACCATATTTTTTCAAAAAGAAATAACAATAAAATGCATCTGCAAAATGGAACTGTAGGTACCACCTTAGTTGCAGTTGTTTGTTTTCTTTGAAGAACAAAAACAATAAAGTGTCAAGTTTTATGTCTCACCTTAATGGGTACGCTCTCAGCACATTCCCTTTGGCCAAAGAAGACACCTTTGCATGAGCCACTGCCACTATTTATCTAGCCAACATGTGGTTTTTGAGACACATCAACGTCAACATCAAATTAAAACCGCATTTATTACGTAAGCGAGGTGGTAACTGCGTGCCTGCATGTTGTATTAATTACGCTTATGAATTAAGCAAAACGAATCACCAGCTAGCAGCTACCAGTTACCAGGTTTTCCAAAGCAACAAACAAACAAAGCAACTAATTGCACCTAACAAAACCAACAATAAAAATGAGTTTTTTTTAAGATTTTCCGACCGTCAAGGAAAGGAAAAAAAAAAAAAAATCAACACCACCATAGACGCGATTAGGTAACCTACTCAGTCCCGCTGAAGACAGAGACACCAATTTTTTTGTCGGTTACCGTCACAGCGTGCATGCGACAGTTGTGGCGGAGCAGTTGCAGCTTTTAAGTTGAGTTGACAGCGCGACAGGTTCAATTCAAGATAAGCAAATTAATTTTTATGTCTCAGTCTCAGCGTTGATTTGATGGCGTTTCCTTTGCAACTCGTTTTTGCGCCTTTTTTTGTATTAAATTTTTTTTTGTTGCACTTTCCATTTCATTACAAAACTCATGCCATTACGTACCAAATTTTTTGTCCGTCCAACCATTTGTAATTGTATTTGTAAGTTCGTAATCAGTCAGTAACTCGTAAGTCAATACACAATTCTACAACTCACGATGCACAGTGGTTCGTTCAGCTGCATTGTTTTTCCAGCGGACAATAGTTTATATCTCTTGAAGGAGTAGGGATATTTTTTAATTAAGTTTTTTTATTGTTTATACTTATCTTGCTATTTATTATTCACTGATGACTTTACTCAATATGAAGGTCAAAGTTCAAATTTTATTTATAAAATATTTTAGCTCCACGGCTCTAAAACAAAGCGCTTCATTAAAGCTCTTGATGTGCTCCAATGAAATGTAAAAGCTATCAAATAAATTCGTGGTTTTGTTATTCGAACCACTTAAATAGTCACCTGAGTTAAAACTAGCAAGGGTGCTTTCTTTATTCTAGTCAAAAATTAAAAACCTTGCACCGCATTAGCAGTAAAGATGCGCGCAAACCTTAAACTTTTATATAAAGGGTTTTTCATTCACCACACGAGTGCTGATTGTTCTGACTAAACGTACCCACATTGAATTTGGCAACATTTACTTAAATAGCTGTCTGTGTGGCGTTTTAAAACCTTTGCTTGTATTGAAGGTGCCACGCCCTCTTTTTGAAACTTTCATTTCGTTAAATAAATCACTCAGTATAGAGTTTTAAAGTTTTTGTTTCACAATTTTTATTTCTATCGAGGAAATTCGTTAGGTTCTAGATTAGAGCTTTTCCGAATGATTCCAGCTGTTTGTGCGAAAATTGGCTTCATTACCTTTTCTCTCAGTATTTCTCTCTATTTTTGAAATTCGCTAAATTTTTTATCAGAGGCTTATCCAAGTTATTCTTAGTATTAGTGAGATGTTTGGTTACACTACAACAAAAAGCTCTCTCAGTATAGTGTTTAAAAGTTTTATTTGTATGGGCGGTAGGCGTGTCCGTGAATCCATTTTTTCACATATTCAATTCCAAGCGGCTTGTGTAACCTTTGTATCGAATTTCATTCAATTATTTCGCTTAGTTTTCTCGTATTCGAGTTTTTCCACAGACTTACTGTCAATTGTGCGAAACTTAACCCTTAGCGGCACCATGGGGTCGTGAGCGACACCAAGAAAATGTTGAAATCATTTTTCGAACTAATAAGTACTCAAAAATTCTTCGCAAAATCTTCGGTCCTGTTCACGTCGGCGACGACTACCGTATTCGAATGAACCACGAACTGTACGAGCTCTACGCTGACATTGACATAGTCAAGCGCATCACTATTCAACGTCTGCGCTGGCTGGGACATGTTGTGAGTATGGACGAAGAAGCTCCGGCGCTGGGCGACGACGAAGAGGAAGACCATGCCTCCGATGGAAAGACCAAGCCGAGGAAACCCTATCCACGCTTGGTGTGAATGATTGGAGAAGGCGTGCGCAAAGCAGAGGCGCCTGGAGAGAGCTTTTGAGGTCGGCCGTAACCCGGTAACGGGTTGTTATGGCCACCCAAGTAAGTAAGTAAGTACTCAAGTTTAGCCTCATGTAGCACAAACATTTTTTGAAAAATATCCCTAATAATAATTGGATTTCATAAAGTAGTCATCTCAGTACTCGCTCTGAAGTCTGAAATTGAAAATTCACTTTTTATACAGTTTTTTTAACGTGGGGTCGTGGAAGACCCCAATATGGCGGATTGTCACAAAATTGAAGTGGTGCCGTTAAGGGTTAAACAAAATTAATATCGTATTATTTAGGTATTAGTACCTATACAAAATTGTGATTTTTGTTGGCTCACAGTTCATTGTAATATTATAATTTTCCATTGGTTTGATAGATAGTATTTTTGTATTTCATATAAAGAAGAATTATGTTAAAAGATATTCAAGCTCAACATTAAAAAAATCAATAAAAAATTTTAAAAAGCCAACATTACATTGTTTCAAACAAATTTTTCGGCTGTCTTATTTTATTATACTATACCAACGAATACAATATAAAAGTTGTGAAATATGTGAAAAAAATAAAAAAATAAATTTAATTTTAACCGGTGAATTATAAATTTAAGTCAGTGTGCGACGTCGACGTTGATGATGATGACAGACAGTAAAAAAAAGCCCGCCAAAATGAATGTGAACGTGTTGTAAACCATTTAAATAACTTGGTTAATACAAGTAGCAGAGTTGCCACCACACAAGCAGCAAATTATTATGAGTGCAGTTTTATATTTATTTCATTATGTTGAGTACGTGTTAAAAAAAAAACATCTTTTATCGTATGAGTACGTTATTATTTTGTTGCCTCATTTCTTGTGAATATGAGAAAATGTAGGTAATCGCGGTAGTTTTTGTTTTTTGTGCAATTTATGAATTGAGTTGCTAGAACTGTAGGAATTTGCAAATGTTTTTTTAACTATTTACTGTTGTAATAGTTTATTTTTCCAGCATTTGTGGAAGTGCTATTTAAATGCATTCAACTTCATATTATTTTATTAATAAGGTTTCATTTGCATAAATCTGCTATGAGTAAGTAGGAAACTCTTTTGACATTTAAGCAGATTTTGATTATGCAGTGGCTTATCTTCGTTACATACTAAGTATGTAATAGTTTTAGACTACTACTACACTTTTTAGGTTTGTTTGTGTAATTTTTAAATTCTTAAATTTTGTATCATGAAAAAAGTCAAGTGAAACAAAATATACGCTGAGAAACCTTAAAATTTAAATGAATTATTTTCGGCGATCTACTAAAACTCTGCTGACCTTTTCAAAGCAAAGTTTCTACTTTGTATGTATATATGATTTAAAATAAATTTAATCATTTTTTTCATGTACTTCAAGAGTGTATTTATTGGGGGTGACATAATAAATTCTGAAAAAGACTTTCTTCGTCAGGCTGGGAAACTAGATTGCCCCCTAAAGGCAAATAGGCATACATGTGATACTACTATAGGCGCAGCCAACTAATTCCCGAAACAAACAGTTTTTATAATAAAACCAAACAACTGATTAATACAGTTCTTGGAAAAGTTCATATCATGAAATTTGTTCATGTCCACATAACAAGTGCGAATATAAATTGCACGTTTTGTAGATATTTTCAAGTGATATTGAAAAGATTTTTCTTTTACGAAATCAAGGGAATATGCATTGGAGTGTGCATTTTTTTTTTTTTGCTGATAGTGAATTCTGCATTCAAGGTGTAGCGCATTTTAACATAATTAAGCTATCAGAGTAATAAATTATGCATATTCTCCATTTTCTGGCTTGAGATTTATTTCATGTTATTAATTTTATATACCTTTCACGACCCCTTTTATACGTTAGAAACGGAATCCACCTGAGTCGATTTAGCTATGATTATGGGAAAACTAAACGAGATAATTGTGTATAATTCAGTACACAAGCTACATCATTAATTAAGTTTCTTGAGATTGAAAATGGATGAAATCGGCTTACAGGCACGCCTACCGCACATAAAAATAAAACATTTAAACGCTACATCGAGAGAGTTATTTGATGTAGCGTAGTCAAATTTCTCACAAATTCTATAAATAACATTGAAAAGCTATGAAAAAGATGTTAGCGAATTTCAATAGGAGGGCGTGGTAACTCTCATATAAGCAAAAACTTCCAAACGCTATAATGAGAGAATTATTTAAGCTAATTGCACAACATTTACACATAAAGTGGGAACTATTCGGAAAAGCTCTAAGCAAGAATTTCTAGAATTTCTACAAGTGAGTGTGACAACCTATATAAAAATAAAATCTTAAGAGCGCTGTATAGAGAAAATTATATAAAGTTATAAATCAAAATTTCACACAACACAAAAAAATGGTTCGGACAGGCATCCGATAAAAAGTTGGCGGCACCAGCCGTAGTAATAAGTCCTCGAGATATTAAGTATTAAAATTTAAGTTTTTGGGTTGTGCCGCACCTCAAAACAAGATTTTTACATAGATTTGATTTTATATCTAATTCATATTATACTTAGCCTTAAAAAATATGCCTTAGAGGTGAAAATTTTTCAAGAATCGTTTTCTTTTTTTGCTTAAAAAATAGGTTAACCTATTAAGAATCAGGGAAAAAAAAAGTTTATGTCGAAAAAAGAGAGAATGTTGATCGAAATTTTGACTTTTTTATATAAACGTGTCAAAGCGACTATCATGTGCGTGCCGCGGAGTCTTGCAACGAAAATAAGGCTCAGGAGGTGTTGTGTAGCGCGGACATTTTGTAAAAATTTTTAATAAAAAAATTAAAAAATTCCAAAAAAAAAGTGAATACAATTTTATTAAAAAAAAATTTTATAGCACTTAAATAGTTGCGCAACCTGAAAAAATCCTAAAAAACACGTCGATTCTTTGCGGTTACAGTAGTTCAACCCCTTAACATGTGTTCGCTATACACAAAACTTAAGTTTCCCATCGATGCTTAAATCTTTCATTTTTGTAACTTCCAAAGGCAAACAATCGCTAGAAGAAATACAAGAAACTAAGAAATGCTGGAGAGAATTGAAGGCACTCGTTATTCATCATGCACGTTGGAAGAAATTTGTAGAAGCCCCATGCTCCTTGACGAAATTAAAAACACAAGATGAGAAAAAACTGGCTTTCATCCTATTATGTCTGACTGGCTTTGCTAGTAAGACCAACCCTAGTGTATTTATTGATTGAGACCAAATATGTACTATTGATCAAAAGGTGCTTTAGAAGCATAGTGCCTAATTTAAATATAGCTACACTTAAACTGAATTTAAAACTAAAATCCGGGAAAAATTCATGCTTTAGTGGGAACGCTAATGAAATTGTGCGGCTTATACGAAATAAACATGATTTGAGGGGGTGAAACTTCAGAAAAAAATACTTCTATTTGTAGACACACCCTAATGAACATAAAATAGTTTGGACACTCCTTTACAATCTCAAAGCAATTAAATAGAAATCAGCACGACACAATCGTATCAGATTTAATTAAATTTAAAATTCGAATGCTTAACGGTTTCACCAATTTATTTCATATATTGGCAAGGTTAATGGCGTAGGAGCTTATAAAAATAAAACTGGTTATTTTTAGATAAAAAAAAGAGAAAATTTCGCACTGACATCATGAATATTTATACTATGCATATTAACATATCGATAAATCAATTCAGATTCAGACTCAGACAACAGTGATCTTAAGACTTTCAAACGATGTTTTTGTTTTTGCTTTTTGTATTTCACACTTTTTCGTAAGTTTGCAGCGGTTAACAAAAAAAAAAAAGTTGTAATTTAAGAACAAAAGTTTTTGTTAAGGTCTTAAAGAAATGTTAAGGCCGTAAAAACAATGACGCTTAGAATTTTACTTAACCCGTTCAGTTTTTTGTTTTGCTTAGCAACCATTCACACCTTTTTTTGTAGGTCGAAACCATTAAAGTGGTAAAAAGAGAGAAATGAAAAATGCAAGCACACGCAGTGGGTTACCCCTCCCAGCATAAGTGACCCAGCTGAGTGGTATACAATTTATGTTTTTTTTTTAAGTTTTTTTCGTTTGAAAATTTAGTTATAACAGAATTTAACAAATTTTACAAAATCGCTGGACAGCTGAGGTGAAAGTCGTTGAACCTTCAAAAAAAAAGACATAAAATAAAATTGACTTGTGGGAATCTTTCCAAAATACGTAGTGATAGCAAACGTAGCTCTTAAAGAAAATACTAAATAAATAACAGTTATTTTCAAGAATTAAAAGCGTTGCAATTAAAGATAAAAGTTTTAATTATGTTGTCATAGAAGAAAGTAGAAAGCTTTGATAGCACCCATTGTATTTTTGGAAATGTGCGCTGGACACTAAATCTGAATATGAAGCAAATTTATTGTTAATCACATTGGAAATTGATTGTCTTTTGAAAATTATATTGCAAAATTATTGGTATGTGGAATTAGCTTTATTGATTTTAAGTAAATAGCACCACATATTTGAAACATTAAATTTAATTTAAATTGTTTAAAAAACTATTTAAATTTTCATCGAAATAATTTCTCCCACAACAAATTTTGCTAAGCCTAATGATGAATGTACACACCTCAATGTAAGTGTTCGAACCATAACATCATGAAATGCTGCGCATTCCAATTTTTTGTGTGCGAATTTATTTATTGATTTCTGTTCACATCGGAACATTTTTTATTACCAAAAATGACAAAATCAACTTCAAGTTGCAGTTGCCAATTTTATGTTTTCTAAAAGCCAAACTTGTTTGTGCCACATAAAGGCAAAATACGCGGAATTGCAGCGTGCAAACTGCAACAGGTTGCGGCTGACAACAGCAACTGGAAATCGTGCTGACTTTTTTTCACTCGCAACATGTAGCCAACAAGTTCAAAGTGGTAGCAACATTTTAAAAAACTGCAAGTAAACAGGGTGTTTCTCATATATTTTGAAAAAAAAAAACGTCATAAATAAATAGTCACAATAAAACATGCTACCTTAAGACCAATATTCGGGAAATATTGGTTGGGTTGTTCAAAACTGCTACTTTTCAATCACTTGTGATTCAAAGACTTAAAGATTCTGAAAAGTTTGATTTTAAGAATTTAATAAAAATGCTAAAAGTTAAAAATAAAACGCCATTTTGGGGACTCATCATCAATTATCGATCTTTTCCCATCGATTGGTGTAATGTATTTGCAATATGCCTGGTGACTTCCAAATCAATTCCTGGCCTTTTGCACTCCCCAGTTTAAGTCTAGCATCCTTAGTAGTTTTCTTACAGTAGTGATCTTATTGCCCTAGGTATTCTGATGCCATAGTGATTTTATTTCTCTCGTGATATTGAACAATAAATAAATCTTATCCCATAAAGATTATGAAGTCACGACTTGATGACTATTTTGTTCTTTCAGCGATTGTATTCCCACAGTAGTTTTGATTCCAGTGATTCTTTTTCCAGTATTCCCGCATTGATTTTGATTAAGTAGTGATTTTATGCCCCTAATAGTTTTGTGCCCAAAAATATTTAATTAATTTAGTGAATGCGATCCCATAGTGATTCTGATCCCATATTGATTTTGATTCTGCTATTCCGATAGAATGGAGATTTTGTTTGCTATAGTTTTTGTAATCTCACAGTGATTTTGATTGATCTTATGCCTCTAATAATTTTGAGCTAATTTTGAAAGTTGGCGCGTAAAAATAGGAGTTAACTTTTTTCTATTTGTAGAGTGTACATTCTTTACCCATTTTGTCAAAAGTAAAGAGAAGAGTTTACCAAATCAGAGGAAAATTTACTCTCATTTAAGGCCCCAGCGGCAAATGAACTCTGAATTTTCATATATGAAAAGCTATACCCTTTGTGTTGTATGTTTCACAAATGAAATTGTTACTGTGATATTTTGTTTATTTGTTTGCTCGCTGCCTGCTTTGTATATGGAGCTGTAGGCAGTCCGCTTGCTGTCTGCCTCCTTTGTATATACAGTTGTAGGCAGTCTGTTTGTTGGCTGCCTGCATTGTATATGGAGTTGTAGGCAGTCTGTCTGTTTGCTGTCTGATTTGTATATGGAGATGTAAGGGGTCTTGCCTGTTGGCTGCATACTTTATATGTGGAGATGTAAACAATACAGGCACTTGGTAAGCATTTACAGTTGTGGCTGGGGTTGTGAGCATTACTGCCTACAATGAGTATAGCTATTCATTGATGTTGTGTATAACATATTTGCCGCTGGGGCAATTTCATTGGGACTTTCCCAAATCATGTGAACTAACTATTCAAAAAATTCATAAGCTCGCAGTTAAGTCAAAATTCCAGAGTAAAATGATTTATAAAATAAAAACTTACCACTCAAATTGGCCCCCCCCCCCCCTCCTGGAATTGAAATGATATTGAATACGAACCTTTCAATTGATAAACAGCGCTGCCAACTGGTGTATTTTCCAAGAGACTAAAACGTGCCATATCACCAGAGCCGGGCACAAAATGTGGCGGTTGATTTACAATTTGACTTCGAACGCCATGTGAGTGGAACAGCAACAGCAAAAGCAGTAGCTGGAGCAAAGCCGCAAAGTGGTCAGATGACCACCAAAAAGAATTTCGCATTTTTTGTGTATGCGATTTTTTCACTATTTTTTTTTTTAAAAGGTTTTTTTTTCACACAAAACTTATAACTCAAAATATGAGACTTTTTTTCTTAACTTTTTAATTTACTTATTTATTTTGTTGATTTTATCACTTATTCCTTTTTTGGTTTAAAAAAAAAAAAACGAAAAAATTGGTGTCAAATTTTTGCTTCGCTTGTGAATTTTTGCTTTGAGAGTTGGAATTGTTGTTTGTGTTATCGTTCTTGTTGTTGATATTAAAGTTGATATTCTGGATCTGTGGATGCTGCTGAGTTGTTTTTATTATTGTTGTGTCAAATATAAACTACCCAACTAAACTTAAATGATTTTTTCTTATTTTAGTTCACCTTGAGTTTTGAAGTTGCTCTGCCAATGTTGGTTCTTGTTGCTGTTGTTGTTGTTGTTTTTGCGTTTTGTTTAGCGAATATGCTATTTTGGACCTTTACCAACCAGTTTTATATTTTTATTGTTTTATTTTGTTGTTATTGTTGTTGTTTTTGTTGTTGATGTGTGACTTCAACGGTCACGAATGTTATACTATTTAACACTAAATAAAATTTAATATTTTTTTTTCTAATGTACATTTTATAATGATTCTATGCTGAGCGTAAAATCATTAATAGGCTTTTTGGGAAATTTTTTTAATGACTTTTTGAACATATTTTTGTTCTGATCAATGTGGGTTAGCAGGAAATGAAAAATTAATTTTAAGTGTTACATTAATTAGTTTCTTATAAAATTAACAATTTGCTAATGAAAAGCGTAAGTTTTTGGATTGTAATTATGTGTTTAACATAATAATTATAAAAATTATCTGAAGAATTCCGGCACTTTCATTTTTAAAAAAGGTCAAGTGAAGAAAAATTTCATGAGAAAACGATTTGTTTGAATATAACAAATGTATATTTCATTTGAGTCAAACATATTGTATTTGAATCAAATAGTAGTATATGCTGTATGAATCATTTTCTGGTTAACCGAATCAAATATTTAATTGTTCTATATAAAAAATATACATTTGTTATATTCAAACAAATCGTAGTATATGATTTGTGACCATAACATCCATGTAAATTTATTATACAAAAACAAAAATTCCCAATGAGGAAGATATTCTTATTGTTAAGAACGTAAAATATTTTCACAACTTTACGTGCCTAATGATCGACTTAAATTTAATTTATTTATTTGAAAATTTTCTATTCGGAACATTTCTAGTAATCATTTCACTGCAAAAACCAACCATTTAGTTGACAAAAAAATTCCAGGGGCAAACTAAAATAAAATTATAAAAAAAAACAATTTTTGCCGAACAACAAGATTTACCCCGGGGGGAAAAAAAACCCACGTAAAACAAAACTCAAAATATATATATAAAAAAAAAAAACAGTTTTACCAAATAATACCAGGGAAAACAAAACTATCAGTAAATCAGCTCTTACAGGATAAGACTCATTCCATACGATTTTTGGTCATTATGTACAAGAAAACTAGCTCAATGTCTAAAAGTTTCATTGAAATGATGCCCAAGCGTTTTGTCTCTATAGCTTCTAATGGTTTTTTCTTCACTTTCGCGAGCCTCATGAGACTCAGTCACATCATGGCTTAGCACACTGTGTCTGAACCGAGCAAAAGTTTGAAAATTGATTCTAAATCGATATTTGCACGGTGGTTACGTGTCATATGACGATTAAAATTTCGAAAAATACAAAATCGGAATCTTCGAAAAATCGGCGTTTCAGTTTTCTGTAATATATACAGTAGGGCGAACAATAAAAGTTACTGCTGCTAAGCCAATGCGATGTACTGTTTTTTTCTTTTGAATATGGTATGCTAAGGGAATGATGTTTAATTTAGTATTACTAAAATTTGCTTAGAAAGTGCAGAAAGTGTTGAATTTTTACCTTACAAAATTATAAAAAATGGTATTTTGATAATAAATTTTGCATTCTGGTAATGCGTAAAGTACGCTATTTGTAAATTACATGTAAAATGTTGAAGACAAAAATTTGCTGCTGTGGACAAAATGGATTTTTGAGTAAAAATACAGTTGCCCATAAAAAATGCGTACATAAATACCAGACAATACAATTTATGCAGCGTATTGCTCTTGAATATAACTCAGTTTCAATAAATTCTGCTTAAAAATGCTAAACTTATAAAACTTGCAACTCAGCTTGGTAAGCCCCAGTATCAAACAATGCCAATGCTAAAAAGGGTTTGCTCAAAATTATACCATTAAAATAAAATTTATCTTTCGTACAGTAAACATCCGGTTTTCATGGTTTTTTTATAAAACATGATTTTTTTGTGCATTTATTTATCGCCGCACCACCAGCACAGAATTCTAGCCAAGCCAAGCACAAATATATGGCAAAGACATCGACAATGACAGCGAAACCAGACAAAAATAGACCGCACTTAAGCTGCGCTTTCTACACTTAATTTGCAAAGATACGACCGACAACGACAATGATGCCAACATGAAATTTTGTTAAGGAAAAGAAAAGCAACTTAAATGAATAAGCAAAAATAAAGACAAGAAATATTGCAGACAGATAGATGGAAGCGTATGAGGAAGTATGGATGCTGTAAAGTCTTGAATCTTTAATAGAGTATATTGGGGTCATTGCGATCAATAGAAAAATTTACATAAATTTTGTTATAAATTATTTTTGGCATATTTTACTAAACATTCTAAAAGCAGCAAATCATTTTACGAATTTCTACAAATATTTAATGATACATCCCAAACATTGATTAATGTGAGTAGTCTCTAGTCTTCCCCTAAAAATGTACTACTATTTATTTGTTTGCTTGAATCTCTCTCTCGCTCGCTCCTCTAAGGTGTTGTTGTCTATGTTGTGTTGTGTTTACGTACTTTTTGGGCCTCAACGCTGGCTAACGCAACGCAACCAAAAGAGTGATCTTGCCAAGTTTAATGATCATGCCCCAAGAAAAAAGCAGAGTTTATAGGAAATACAGAAATACAGACTGTGCACAGTGAATTTGTTGTGTTTTTTGCGATTGATCGTCGTTATGTTGATCATTATGAGCAATGCCCAAGATGGTACTCGCTTGACTTAGGCTGATGCTTAATGTTTGGGAACAGAACAACGCGAGAAGCTGCTGCGTTTCAATTTGTTCTGTTTGTTATTATTTTTATTTTTATTTTCTAACTCGATTTGTGATGCTGCTGCTGCTGCTACTGGCAGTTGTTGTAGCTGGAGAAAACTACTTTTTCTAACAATTACTAGGAAAATTCAGTAAGAAAAACAAAGTGTTCGTTAATTGCGGTCACGTTTAGAATGGGATAGGAATAAAAACAGCAATGGAGTGAGTGCAAGTAAACTGCCATAAACTGTAATCTGACTTTTGGTAGATGAAAAAAAAAGTTAGAGTTCAAAATTCCGCTAAAATCCATAGCTACTTGAGCGTTGGTTTTTTTTCTTCATTTTAAATTACATTAATTTACTTGATTGGTTGACCATCTAACGGTAATTAGCACATAATTAATTCAATTTATCTTATTTTTTAACACATTGTATATTAATTTCTTTTTTTTTTATTTGCAAATTCCAGCAATAAATTCATGCAAATTACCGTTGCTTCGATTTGAGCACAAGAATTCGTTTCACATTTGAAAACTAAACCGGATTTATACGCACGCAATTTTTTCGGCCTTTTTTTTTCTTTCTTTATTTAAAAATGAGAATTTTTCTTTTGCAAAAAAAAAAAAAATGAAGAAACCACGAATGCGCGTCCGATAATCCACGTCTTAACGCTTCAAAACATTCTCCCGTAGTGTTGAGCTGTTGCCATTTGAGCCAACTGCTATGCTACCTGTTGTCGGTGCAGATCACTTTCCTGCTGTGGTGGTGAATATCTTTGACTTGTGAGTTTTGTTTTAGTGTGCCATTCTGAAAAAAATACTGGTTTTTCCATGCGGTTATCTTAACATCGGGGCTTGTACTCAGCGATCTGATGTCTATGCCATATGCCATTAGTTCTGGCTTTAAGGTGCAAGACAGTTGAAAATATTATTTTAATATAATTTTTTTATTTTATCTAGGTACTTTTACGCTAAGGTACTCTGAGGTATTATAAAACTTATACGCAGGTTACGAAGTCGTTTTGTTAAGCTCTGCCCCTAAAATGGAACTGTGTATCTTGTCAGAAAAGGTAACGGGAAATAAATGTTGAACTGAATTTATGTTTTTTAGAATTAATATACGTCCCCTGAGGAAGCCAGCAAGAAACTGACGAAACATCGGAAAAAAGTTAGATTCGAATGAAATCTTAACTAAAACTTACTAGTCAAAAAACCTCTTCAAAGAAGAAAAAACTGAAAATATATAAAGAAACAAATGGACCAGAAAAAAAATGAACTGAATTGATGTTTGCTGCTTTTTTTTAAAAGTCAATATAAAAAGTGGTTGCTTGACTCGTATCCTTGTCTTTTATTTTTAAATGTCGAAAATAATTTTTTTTTTTTGGATTAAATAAACGAAGAATATTTTGGAAACAAAGAATATTTTGATAGTGAAAAAAAATGTATTGCTCATTCGATGGGGATAGTTGGAAAATATTTTTTGGATATTTATCAAAGCCGAGCTAACTTGTGGGCCTCTTTTCGTGATGTTCAAAATCGACTTTTGAGCTTTACTCATCGATGGTGAACTTTTTTTTTTTTTAAAAAGATAGGCCCAAAACGGGGTCTTCCGTGGTGAACAAATATGTTTTGTTTCATACATCGTACAAACGATATCCCAAAGGTATGCCATAAAAATATATCCAGGCAAATACAATTCCATTTTAAAAAGGAATAAAAGTTTTTTCGGACTTCATTATTTGTTTCATAAAAAAATTCCTTTTGATATAACATAACCTCCAACATCGTAAAAAAAACCGTAATTTTCGCACTTTAAAAAAATTCTGACCTCAGAAAAATATATTCCGGTTTCTAGCTAAAAATTTGTCTGCTTGGTATTCTTTAAAAAATTCTTCACACAAAATGTGATCGCAGTTTTTACGCTAAACTTAACCTTTTATTCCTTAAATTTATCTACAGAGTACATATGATTGACAAAATGAGCCCTCTATTTTGAAAGTGATACAAATCCTTCAACGTTGAGAAGATAAAATTATGTAACTTGATATGAGATGTATAAAATTTATTTCAGTTTTTCCTCTCAACGAAAAGGGGCTTGCACCAGTTTCAAAATAAATGGCTCACATATTGTATTAAAAGTGGGCACAATTTTAAAACATATCAAAATTTTTTAGAATTTGATATACTTAAAAACATTATTGAAGAAAAATTTCAGGGTCTTGCTTGGCTTCGAAATTGTGTGTTTTTTTTTTTAAAGTGAACATTAAAATTAAGGTCATATAAGTTAAAATTGAAGACTTTAATATAATGAAAAAACGCCAACTTAACATATAAACTCGATCAATTGTATATTAATACTAGAATTCCTTATTTCGAAAATTTTTTTGGGAAGACAAAGTTTATTTTCAAAATATTTTTTATTCCTTGCCTCGACATCTATGGCAGTGATGGGATTTTCGGTACATTTGAACTTTTATTAGGACATTTGCCGTCGTTAAAAAATGCCGTCAGTACATTCGTCACGTTTTTAGTACATTCGGTACATTTGGCGCATTTTCAGTACCTTTTCGGTACATTATCAATATACATTTTTTGCTTGTTAATTTAAGTAAATTTCAATTTTATCTTAAAAGCCTTACTTCCGATGATATCTTCGACCACTAACTGAAAATTTGGCGTATGATTTAATTAAATTGGAATTTTACATCATTTTTACCAATCAATGCAATGCAAGTAAAAATAAGTTTTCTTTTTGTTTTCTATTAAATATTTTCTTACCGTGTACAAAACTTTGTGTATTTTGCAGCTACATTTATCTGTTTCTCTTTCTATACAAACTCACCAAATCGCACATGTCTTGCGAGATTTTTGGATTTTACTCTCTTGTAAACAGCCGGTATTTTACTTTTGTTTAGAAAAGGTAGCTAAGTAAATCTGAGAAAAATGCGATGATAAAAGCACGCGCAAATTAGTTTTGAATTGTAATTAAAAAAAACTGCGGCATACATTTAGGCTGCACATTATACTCAGTCAGATAAAAACTCTAATCCGCAATGCAATAGAAGCGAGCTCGAGAAGGGTAGATTCTTAACTTGCATAAATTCCACGTTATTAAACTTAAACAAACTAGCTTACTTTGATTACACTAGAAAAATCGTTAAGGAAAGTTCACGCTGGGTTTTCAAGATATAGCTCACTGATTTTTTTTTGCGGCTACCAGTTAGTTGCTGCTGATTGCAAAAGTTATTAAATCATTTAATATACCATACCCTAAGTATATCAAACAAAAGCTAATAAAACCTTAGGAAGGCTGAGTTGTTAAGCCACAATTAGCCACATTTTTTTATACCCTACACACAAAGCTTATTAATTTTTTTTCATCCGTTTGTAATGCATTGAACGAGACCTTCTCCTAAGTCGAGATGGCTGTGCTCATCTGTTTTCTGTTCTAAATCACAATAGCGGGAAAAGAAAGTCGTTAGGTATGAGAAGGCAAAATCGGTTCTCGGATTGGGCTAACGTTCATGAAAATATAAGCTTTAGACGTAGTTATTTCCGGAAATACTAAGCATACTTTAAAAACATGATCTTTCTTACTGGTACTACAAATTATTTAGGTATATACCATACAAAAAACTGGAGCAATTTAGCAAAAAAGCCGTGCCCCTCCCATACAAGCAAAAAGTTCTACCTTTATACAGAGAAAGATATTTGAAGAAATTTAACCGAATTTCACTTTCACTTGTTGATTTTAAAAAGGAGGCGTGAATGCCTCCTTTACATACAAATGCTGAAAATGATAAGCCGATAGTTAAGAGAGAGTAATTTTAGATATTTGAACTAAATTTCTCAAAAGTTTTGAAAATAATGTGGACTACAGCTACGCAAAAAAAATTAGCAAATTTTGGCAGAAGAGCGTCGCACCTCTTAGGGGTTAGTTCGGGAAAAATAAGCGTTATTCTTGAAAAATATGTATAGTAAAACAAAGAAGTTACTGATAGCTAAGTGAAGTTATCAAAATTAAGGTACTTTACGCCCATTTTAAAATAAAGTTCTCAATAAAAAGTAGAGAATGAATTTTAGGCAATGGTATCAAAATATTATTGATATTAGTGTTTGTGGCGAGGGCGTGGCATCACTTCATTTCTGTTTATTTATTTATAATACACTTCAACATTATTATTTCAAAATAATGATTTCCAAAACTGATCCTTAAATGAAAAAATAAAATGGAATTTGGGTCCACTTAAGACCAAAATGCCTATATATCTGCCTATAGACGGGGTATCATTTAATTGCCTTAAAATTCAAAACTAAGGCTTCGAAAAAATGTTTGTTGCATTTACAGAAAAGCTTAGGCTTGTCATGCTGGATGGACGTTAAAACTATTTGTGGAAAGTGATAATTTTTAAAAATTTTTTAAAGCCCAGCCCTACCCAATTGACGCCTCTGCGGCAGGTGCTATGTTGTGCAACTTGCATATATATTAGACCAAAACTACTGGTATTTGAGATAATGATTTTAAATTTTGTCTTAAAAATATTTCTGGGGGTCGCATTGAAAGTAATTGCCGACTCTTGCCCGAATCCATTATTTTTAAAATAGTTTATTTAATTAAAATATAACAATTACTATATAATGAATATACAACTGACATATAGTAGACTATGAGCTGGCCCTAAATAAATGAACCAACATTTTTGCTTTGAAATTAAATATTTCTTAACCATAAATATTTATAAAGCATCGTCCACTTGAAATTGTATCAGATCCTCGACAGGAAAACGAAACAGCGAAGCAGTGTGTGCTTCAGCGGCCATCTGATCGACATTGTTGCTGTTGTTGTATTTGAAATTGCTGCGCATTTCCATGGGAATTTGTTGCGATGCCACTTCCTCCAATTTGTTGTCGACGAGTGGTTGTGCATTTGGAACTTCGGCAGCAACAATTGGATGCTCGAAATCAATAAGAGATTGAATGCTGCTCTCTATGTTGTCGCTACGCGAAACGGGTTGCTGATGAATGATGGCAGCAGTTTTATTGGAGTTCTTACAGCGAGATTTTACTTTGGGTATAATATGGAGTTGGGATGAACCAACACCAATGGTTGACTGACGGTAAATGCTGGCACTTGGATTGTTACTGCCGCTGCTATAGAATGGATTAGTGGAAGAAGACGATGCTGGTGAGTTCTGTTTGGGAAATACATTCAAATGTACCAATAATTGATTAGAACTTGGATTGGCATTTGAGGCTGACGATTGTGGTACGTTGACATGATGCTCTACTGGTGCGACAAAATTATTTTGTTGCTGACTCGGGAAAGTGAAGCTTGACTGTTGCTGCTGCTGCTGCTGCGTCTGTTGCTTGGGAAGCTGCTGGGAGAGATTTGTGTAGAAAGGATTTACATTTTGATAGATGTTGTGCGGATTGCTCGATTGATGAACTTCTGGTTGAGAAGGACTGAATGGGGGATTATAGTTGTGGTTGTCGCGTGGTCCACTAAAGTGTAGTGCGCTCGCCGAAGGAGCTGCTGCAGCAGGAAAGCTATAGTGCTCGGCGAAAGGATTACGCATAGCGGTTGCAGGACGTAATGTGCTCAAAATTTTGGCTTCCTCAAGTGTAAAAGCTGATGCCTTGTAATCTTTGGTAGGTGTTGCAATCGGATAGATATCTAAGTTCAGCTTAAATGGTACACGTTTTGTCTTTGATTTTTGTGACTGATTCAAGGCGAACATATACGGATAACTCTGCATGAACGGATCAGCGGTGTATGGACGTTGATTGCTGTGCTGCAGTAGCAGTGACGGAGAGTGCGCCAGGACAGGAGTTTTACGTTTCTTTTTGCTTTTCATGTGACTGGTTTGCATCTGTTGTTGCATGGCTAGCAGATTGATATCATGCGGGGAACGTGGCTTAAAAGGATAAAACTGATCCATGGCGATACGCTGATGTGGTGCATATGCGATTAATGGTGGCTGATGATAACCGCCCATCCAATGCATTGGCATTTGCATTGGTATGGACATTTGCAGATGTTTCTTTTGGCGTTTGTTGCGAAAGAAGTTTCCTATACCGCTTGATTTCAGATTCTTAAAAGAGCCGGCAATATGTAGTCCAGTGGGCATCATAACTAATTGTGGCGTCTTTGCTGGCATATTTCCCAAATGAAGATGCTGCAGTATATCCTGTATATTATTCACTTCTGCACGCTCCGATTCGGGACGTGTCTGTAATTTGGTAAACTCATGTGGCAATGGTCCATCATGTGGAAAATGAAACGGTTTCGGTTGCCCATCATTTCTGTCTACAGCATCCATGAAATTCGCTTTCATTACTTGTCGTTGTAACATTGAAGGTTGACGTGATGCGTATCGCGGTGGGCGTGGCATTTGATTATGAATTTCACTTTTATTTGGTGTCATAGTCGCTGCACGTCTTGGTAATCGTTCGTAAAAGTGTTCAGTGATGTTGTCACCAACGCCATTACTGCCTCTTCTACCGCCGCGAACACTATCACCAACAGCAATAGCATCACTATCGCCATGCACAGACATGGCTGATGTTGAAGCAGCTGTTGTGGCGGTGGCGGCGGCAGCAGATGCTGCTGCAACTAATGGTGGTTGAGGTCGTTTCGCTTTCGTGAGCCATGTTCCGTAAATGGGTTGCTCATGAGCGTTGCTGTCGCTTCGCTCCAATAAGTAGGCAGTTTCGCCTGTAATTGCATGCGAGTGAATCTGTTGTTGTTGCTGTTGCTGCTGCTGATGATGATGCATCTGCATTGGCAGTATGGGCATCATTGGCATGTGTTGTTGTAGATAATGTTGTTGTTGTTGTTGCTGATGATTGCGCATGACTATATGCTTTAGTTTTTGATGCTTTGGTGCTTTAATTGGTTGTTGTCGTGGACGCAAAAATTCGGTTGCTATGAGCTCTGGTTGATGGTGGTGCGCTACGGCTGCAAATGCTGCTGTTGACGTAGGGTCTGCCACGACGAGCGTTTGATTATGTCTGTTAATATGGTTTGTCGTGGGTGTCGGTGCTTTTTGATTCTGATAGAACGATGCAGCGGACGATACCTTGACAATCATAAGAGACATCTGGTGGGAGAGTTAGAGAAAAAAAAAATTGAAACTTATTGTTTGATTTTTACGGGTAGGGAAATATGTGCTGTATAATTCCATTAATGAACGAAATAGGCTTTCGGGTTGCATTTCTTTTACATTCGAAAAATGTCGGCTGCACCATAGGAGCATAGTGGGAAACACATACAAATAAACAAAAACAAAACAATCAAAACGTTTTGATCCTAGCATTTCCTTATTTTGACCAGTTTGATTTCATTTTATTTTTAGACCAAATGATAACTTCACGTCAAAATCTTAGACCAAATGAAGAGTTGGCCCAATTTTTAGTTTATCTTAAGAGTTAAGAGCGCGATTAGCCTTCCTGGATATATAGCTCTGTGCTTGCGTAAAGTGATTAAAAATGGTCTGGAGTAGCCTTTATTTGTGAGTAGGAAAAAAGGTGGTCATATGGTTTTGAACAGGAAAAAACCCAATTATCGTAATATATTTACAAATGAAATAATAAAAAATTAAAAATTCGAGTCATTTAGTCACCTTTTGGAAAAATATGATTTAAGCTTGATTAATTTTGATTCGTCATTAGTGCTATGTCATTTGAAGTGACAAAGCACTACTGTCATTTGAGAATGCACGTGTTTCCTTAAATCGACTCATTTTTATTATTTCATGCCTTGAATGAGGCAATATGTTCGGTGTCGTTGGGCAAAATCACTTCCGCTCTCTCCTTCGTTTCACCTAACGACTTAACAGCCGACTCTATTAAACTGTTGAATGTTTATCAAGCTTCGTGTTGACTTAGAGAAGGAGTGTTATACTGTTGAACAAGGATATATTATGCGTAATGGTGATATCGTGCGATACCTTATTTCGCATTGAAGGTGAGAATCCGAATGAAAGATTCTGACACAAGCTTGATCTATCTGATGACTCAGATGGCACTTTAATCTCCAGAATGGAAACTTTAGAAAATGTCGACTTATGGTAATGTTAAGCAATACCTAACTCTGTTCATATTCACGAATATAGAGTAGGTCTCCACAGGACGTTCATAAAAGCATATCACAAATCGGTCAATAAACATATAATTCTCAAAATGTTTGAAGGCAAGACTTGAAGCTGTCTTTCAACACTACGTCACTGCCCAAGACTCTAAGGACAATATTAAATACGTTTTCTACGATGGAAAAATTGTCTGAAATGACGCAGTAGAACCTTAGAATAATAATTGAGGACATCAATGTTAAGGTTTGTTAATACAATATACAAATCAAATGAAAAGCAAAGCTGTAAGTAGCGAGAATGGAACTATTTTTGTCGAATTTTGTGGAATAAATTTACTCTAAATTGATGAAATGCTATTGCCACAAAAAGAGAATTACAAAATGACCAGGACTTATCCACGCAAAAAGACGCAACGGCGTTAAACAAAAGGATATTAATGAAAATAATTTTTCAAAAGATGTATTTGTTATTGTACCCAAAAACAGTTTCAAAAACAAAGACAGATTGCCATATATCTTTTTAAGGCATTTAAGTTTGAACAAATTCAAAATCGCAAGACGTTTTAACGTCTTTTCCAAACAGAAACTCAATAGTTTATATGCAAAGTTAAATAAATGAAGTATTCTGAAGAGAAAAAACCGAATATATCGAATTCAAATTCAAAAGGCAGGAAGTGGAAACATAGGCCGATTAAAATTATATAAATTTCCGCATTAACGTTGTCCTAAGTTTATTCCCTTGCAGCAACAGTACCCACTTCAAAATTTGTTGTCAATATTTGTCCTTTCCATTATATGGTGCACTCACAATTAAAATACAAATGAATAACATTCCGGCTAACCAGGCACAAACGCCGACTCTACAATAACGTTGTCTTTTCCTTTGAAATTCGTATTTAATGGATTCCAATTTCTTATAGGGCACTGCAGAAGAAAAAAACATTTTATCTCTTATGGTACTCGTAGGTGCGCTTCCAAAGGTCCTTAAATACGAAATTTATTATTCCACTTGCTACTTAACCGTTGCCGTACGACTTCTTCTTCATTGCGAATTGGAAAAACGACTGAATTTATGAAATTTATTTATTTAAGAAACTCTTGTCTTAATTTAGAAAGAAAGTTGATATCGTGCTGCCGAAAAAATATGAAAAGCAAATACCAATTGCGCCTGCCATTTACCACCAGTGCAAGTTGTAAAAATTAAGAAAAACATTTCATTTTTTCATGATGAATCTCAATTATGAAGAAAACGTAGCATTCGCACATGTGAGGAAGCAAAAATCAAAAACCGTGAAAAAGTGATTTACACCAAACGATTGGGAGTTATTTTGAAATGTTGCTGATGATTGCCAGCCAGATACGAAGGTTTCACATTGTGCACGGGTGCTGTGGGTGCAATTAATTGGCAAAGCGATCATGGTAGCGTGTTATTTGATTACGCACTTCATTTGGAACATTGATTTTTATTGTTGGTTTTGCAAATGCACGGTAGGCGTGGCACAGTGTTGGGCATGTAAACTTTAACAAATGCACGTTAATTTAATTGTGAGCTTGTGGTAAGTCCAGCGTTACTTTTCTGCCAATTCACTCCAGTTAAGATTTTCTTACACTCCCGCCCGCCAGTGTAGATGTTCCAATATGAAATAATTTTCCGCAGCCACCAACCAATCTCTATTAAACTCATATATCGCGTCTGCCACAAGTATATTGTGTTAAGGGCATGTTATAGGTAACGAAAACATAAAGGCAGACGTCCCCACATTTTTTTTTTCAACGAAAATTCATAAATTTAAATTTTCCAGATATTCTGCCATACTGGAACTTATGTAAAAGAGAACTGTATGTGGAGCAATAAATTTCAATTGATATTGTGCAGAAAACATATTAAAAAATATTGACAACCAGTACTAAAAAAAAAAAGTTTCAAAAAAACAGAGATGCAAAAGCAGAATGGTGTCCGAATAAATAGTAAATTATGCATAGCAAAATATGCACGGAATTGATATTATATAGATAAGTATATCCTAAATACTTAGTATGCATTTTAAGTGCACAGAAACGTCTGCCTTCGAAAATTCAGCGCTAAAATCGTCTGCCTTTTCTATTTTTATGATATTTATAAGTAAAAGCAACAAGCAACTTTTAAAAACAGTAAAAACTATGCGGAAAATGTTGTTTCTTTCGTTTCTTATGACATAATCCTTAAATTTAGTGCAATCTGCCTGACGATAAAATCACTTAAATGTAAATGTACATATGTAAACATATCAAATAATTAAAAAAAATTTAATTTCTTTTAAATGCAGCAATAAAAACGTCTGCCTCTTGTATTTATCTATTTCTGTATCTACACGCATTTCTTGAAATAAATGGCAGACGCGATAAAACTGTTTATGGTACTTTTTTTGTTTGCAGTTTAAAAGCGCTCTCACTTAAATCATAGAGACAATGCAATGGCAGAGATTGTTCCTATTATTTATATCACTTAAGACTTAATGATATTCAAACTCTGCCGCTCGATAAAATCGTATGAAAACTTCGACCACCGGCTCCCTAACTAAAAGCTTAAGTTTTATATGAAATTTGAAAAAAAATTACATAAGAAACTTTGGCAATACTCAGAGAATTTTGCGGTACGTATTGCCGCGAATGATTATATATCTGCAATATATTTACTGATTACTGTAACCCAAAGTGCCATCTTGGTAAAAAAAATTCAGTAGCCTTACTGTCCAGTGAATTATGGGATACGTTCATACCCCTTAAACTCAATTAACATCTACACAGACGACTCTAAATAAGACATAGGCGTGGGAGCTAATGTTAACATTCCGATCATTAACGTGAAGCTAAACTACAACCTACCTCCGGACTGTAGTATCTTTCAGGCCGAGTTGGAGGCAAAAAGTATGGCAGCGGAGCATTGAGCCATGTAGCACTCAAATCTTATGTCAGCTGTACAATAAAATCCAAATCATTCCTCCGTTGCTACAATCTGCTACAAGACGTCAACAATGAATTTCAAACATGTCTTCTTTGGGTGCCTGGCAATTGTGGCTTTGAAGACATCAAAATAGCAGACGAAGAAGCAAAAATTGTGGTGCTTCTTGAAAGAGATCCAATTAAACAACACATTAACTTTGGTTTTCAGAAGTTTCCTTACTCTACATCTGCTCAGACATAAATAAGGATAAATAAAAATTCGAGCAGAAAAACAAGCAACTTTGGCCTACCTTCTGCAAATCAAAAACGGAGTACCTCATGTCCTTATCATGCATTACATGTGGAACTGTGGTAGGAGTAACCATCGGCCAATGTCGTAAAGGTTATCATGCTTATAGAATAGTTATGTTGGCCCGTAACAGATGTCGCAGCTACAATGAGGACGAAGAGGAGATTTATTTTTATTATGGCACTGCCCTGTATTTGGCAAACTAAGACGCTAGCTACTTGGATAGATATTTTCAGCGATTTTGACAAACTATCTATTGCTGACCTCAAATCGGTAAGATGCGCAGGTATTATAGGCGAAATAGTCTATTCGATTTAATCCGGTGTTTCGAAACAATCAGGGCACTTATGTAAGTACTTTGACGCTGCTGCGAATCGAGATATATGTATGTCCGGCTTTGGAGAGCCATAAAATGATAATGCTATCGTCGTGCCATATTATAATTGGTACCAAAAAAGCTTTTTGTGAAACAATTTTCCTGAAACTTTGACCAATTTTATTTAATATTCTTATCGGAACAAAAAATCCACGTAATCAGCAATATATTTGATACTTCTAAAGATCATCTCCCAAAATAAAATCACTCATTTTTTATTGGTGACTATATATCTGTAATATAAGACTCTTTCCCATTTCATATTATGAATGGAATTCCTCAGCCTTTAAATTAATTTCAACAACTTTCGTAATTATAATATTTATAAAAAATGAATTTTATTTTTCAACAACGTTAATTTTTCATAAAAGCACGAAATAACAAGTCAAGAATATATATTTTTTTGCTTAAATTTATTGGCTTAAACTTTTTTCGTTTTCATTATATAAAATAAAATAGTTTTGACTAAATAAAAAATCGAAAACAAATTCAGTGGTGTGTGGAATCCTTAAATAATAAATCTAGTTATAGGGAATATTTAAAAATAACACTCAACTTTTGTAAAAACAAATTTTACAAAACATTCTTTTAAACTCTGATTGACTAGATGTATCTAGCCCTAGATAAATTGTTGGTACCAAATCGCTAGATTTTTCTTTTGCAGTAAATTTCTTTCTCTTAACAATTGTTATTCACATCATCCTTTAAGTTTTAACAAAGGCTCGAATTGGGCTTCGATATCAAAGGACACTTTAGTACTCAAATGGGATATTTGGTACTGGGTAGCTATAACCGGTAGGTTTCTCTGGTGGCGAAGTAGCCCTGGTTGGGGGTGGAGTTGCTCTTGTTGGAGGAGGAGTTGCTCTTGTTGGTGGTGGTGTTGCTCGGGTTGGTGGAGGAGTTGCTCTCGTTGGAGGTGGAGTTGCACGGGTTGGTGGAGGTGTAGCTCTGGTTGGTGGAGGAGTAGCTCTGGTTGGTGGAGGAGTAGCTCTGGTTGGTGGTGGTGTTGCTCTGGTTGGGGGTGGAGTTGCCCTCGTTGGAGGAGGTGTAGCTCTTGTTGTTGCAGGAGTTTGTGGTTTATTGGTTGGTGGCAAGTAAGTTGCTGGTACACGAGTTGTTGGTGGTCTTGTTGGTGGTGGTGTTGCTCTTGTTGGTGGAGGTGTTGCTCTGGTTGGAGGGGGTGTTGCTCTTGTAGGTGGTGGAGTTGCCCTTGTTGGTGGTGGTGTTGCTCGGGTTGGTGGATTAGTTGGTGGCAGATATGTTGCTGGTACACGAGTTGTTGGTGGACGTGTTGGAGGTGGGGTTGCTCTCGTTGGTGGAGGTGTAGCTCTCGTTGGAGGTGGAGTTGCCCTTGTTGGTGGTGGTGTTGCTCGTGTTGGTGGGTTAGTGGGTGGTAGATATGTAGGTGGTGGTCTTGTTGGTGGTCTTGTAGGTGGTCTTGTTGGTGGGCGTGTCGGTGGTGGAGTTGCTCTAGTTGGTGGTGGTGTTGCACGGGTTGGTGGTGGAGTAGCTCTGGTTGGTGGTGGTGTTGCACGGGTTGGTGGTGGGGTAGCTCTAGTTGTTGCTGGAGTTTGTGGTTTGTTAGTTGGTGGTAAATATGTTGGTCCTGGAGTAGTTGATGGACGTGTTGGTGGTCTTGTTGGGGGAGGAGTTGCCCTGGTTGGTGGTGGTGTTGCACGGGTTGGTGGTGGAGTTGCTCTTGTTGGTGGAGGTGTAGCCCTGGTTGGAGGAGGAGTTGCTCTAGTTGGAGGAGGAGTTGCTCTTGTTGGTGGTGGTGTTGCTCGGGTTGGTGGGTTAGTTGGTGGTGGACGTGTAGGTGGGCGTGTTGGTGGTGGAGTTGCTCTGGTTGCTGGAGGAGTTGCTCTGGTTGGTGGAGGAGTTGCTCTGGTTGGTGGTGGAGTAGCCCTCGTTGGTGGAGGAGTACGTCTTGTTGTTGCCGGAGTTTGTGGTTTATTGGTTGGTGGCAGGTAAGTTGCTGGCACACGAGTTGTTGGTGGACGTGTTGGAGGTGGAGTTGCTCTTGTTGGTGGAGGAGTTGCTCTCGTTGGAGGAGGTGTTGCTCTTGTTGGTGGTGGTGTTGCTCTTGTTGGAGGCGGTGTTGCACGGGTTGGTGGGTTAGTTGGTGGTAGATATGTTGGTGGTGGTCTTGTTGGTGGACGCGTTGGTGGGCGTGTTGGTGGGCGTGTTGGTGGGCGTGTTGGTGGTCTTGTTGGTGGAGGAGTTGCTCTTGTCGGTGGTCTTGTTGGAGGAGGAGTAGCTCTGGTTGGTGGTGGTGTTGCTCTTGTTGGTGGTGGAGTTGCTCTGGTTGTTGCTGGAGTCTGTGGTTTATTTGTTGGTGGCAAGTATGTTGGTCCTGGGGTGCTTGTTATAACGGTAGGTGGGCGTGTTGGTGGTCTTGTTGGAGGAGGAGTAGCTCTGGTTGGAGGTGGAGTTGCTCTCGTTGGTGGAGGTGTAGCTCTGGTTGGAGGTGGTGTTGCTCTTGTAGGTGGAGGAGTTGCCCTTGTTGGTGGTGGTGTAGCACGGGTTGGTGGATTAGTTGGTGGTAGATATGTTGGTGGTGGTCTTGTTGGTGGTCTAGTTGGTGGTCTTGTTGGTGGGCGTGTTGGTGGAGGAGTTGCTCTTGTTGGTGGGCGGGTTGGGGGAGGAGTTGCTCTTGTTGGTGGAGGAGTTGCTCTTGTTGGTGGAGGAGTTGCCCTGGTTGGTGGAGGAGTTGCCCTCGTTGGTGGAGGTGTACGTCTTGTTGTTGCCGGAGTTTGTGGCTTATTGGTTGGTGGCAAGTAAGTTGCTGGTACACGAGTTGTTGGTGGACGTGTTGGAGGTGGAGTTGCTCTTGTTGGTGGAGGTGTAGCTCTGGTTGGAGGTGGTGTTGCTCTTGTAGGTGGAGGAGTTGCTCTTGTTGGTGGTGGTGTTGCACGGGTTGGTGGATTGGTTGGTGGTAAATATGTTGGTGGTGGTCTTGTTGGTGGCCTTGTTGGTGGTCTGGTTGGTGGCCTGGTTGGTGGTCTAGTTGGAGGAGGAGTAGCTCTGGTTGGTGGTCTAGTTGGAGGAGGAGTAGCTCTGGTTGGTGGTGAAGTTGCTCTGGTTGGTGGTGGAGTAGCTCTAGTTGTTGCCGGAGTTTGTGGTTTATTGGTTGGTGGTAAATATGTTGGTCCTGGAGTAGTTGAAGGACGTGTTGGTGGTGGTGTTGCTCTTGTTGGTGGTGGTGTTGCTCTTGTTGGTGGTGGACTCGCCCTTGTTGGGGGTGGAGTTGCCCTTGTTGGGGGTGGAGTCGCCCTTGTTGGGGGCGGAGTAGCCCTGGTTGGTGGAGGTGTAGCTCTCGTTGGTGGATTAGTTGGTGGTAGATATGTTGGTGGTGGTCTTGTTGGTGGTCTAGTTGGTGGTCTTGTTGGTGGTCTTGTTGGTGGACGTGTTGGTGGAGGAGTTGCCCTTGTTGGAGGGCGTGTTGGGGGAGGAGTTGCTCTTGTTGGTGGTGGAGTTGCTCTGGTTGGTGGAGGAGTTGCCCTCGTTGGTGGAGGTGTACGTCTTGTTGTTGCCGGAGTTTGTGGCTTATTGGTTGGTGGCAGGTATGTTGCTGGCACACGAGTTGTTGGTGGACGTGTTGGAGGTGGAGTTGCTCTTGTCGGTGGTGGAGTAGCCCTCGTTGGTGGAGGTGTAGCTCTGGTAGGTGGAGGAGTAGCTCTAGTTGGTGGTGGTGTTGCTCGGGTTGGTGGATTGGTTGGTGGCAGATATGTTGCTGGAACACGAGTTGTTGGTGGGCGTGTTGGGGGTGGAGTAGCCCTCGTTGGTGGAGGAGTTGCTCTTGTCGGTGGAGGTGTTGCTCTTGTTGGTGGTGAAGTTGGTGGATAAGTGAATGGTACAACAGGAGTTGGATACTCATAGGTAGTACGTCTTATTGGCGGACTGGTTGGAGGGGGTGTTGCTCTGGTTGGTGGTGGAGTTGCCCTTGTTGGTGGGGGAGTAGCTCTTGTTGGTGGTGGAGTTGCTCTTGTCGGTGGTGGAGTTGCCCTTGTTGGGGGCGGTGTAGCTCTAGTTGGTGGTGGTGTAGCTCTTGTTGTAGCAGGAGTTTGTGGTTTATTGGTTGGTGGCAGGTATGTTGCTGGCACGCGAGTTGTTGGTGGACGTGTTGGTGGTGGAGTTGCCCTTGTTGGTGGAGGAGTTGCCCTCGTTGGTGGAGGAGTAGCTCGGGTAGGTGGTGGAGTTGCCCTTGTTGGGGGCGGAGTAGCTCTGGTTGGTGGATTAGTTGGAGGCAAATATGTTGCTGGGACACGAGTTGTTGGTGGACGTGTTGGTGGTGGAGTTGCCCTTGTTGGTGGAGGAGTTGCCCTCGTTGGTGGAGGAGTAGCTCTGGTAGGTGGTGGAGTTGCCCTTGTTGGGGGCGGAGTAGCTCTGGTTGGTGGTGGTGTAGCTCTTGTTGTAGCAGGAGTTTGTGGTTTATTTGTTGGTGGCAGGTATGTTGCTGGCACACGAGTTGTTGGTGGACGTGTTGGTGGCGGAGTCGCCCTAGTTGGTGGAGGTGTTGCTCTCGTCGGAGGCGGTGTAGCCCTAGTAGGTGGCGGAGTAGCTCTAGTTGGTGGTGGTGTAGCACGGGTTGGTGGATTAGTTGGTGGCAAATATGTTGCTGGTACACGAGTTGTTGGTGGGCGTGTTGGTGGTGGAGTTGCCCTCGTTGGTGGAGGAGTAGCTCTGGTAGGTGGTGGAGTTGCCCTTGTTGGGGGCGGAGTAGCTCTTGTTGTTGCAGGAGTTTGTGGTTTATTGGTTGGTGGCAGGTATGTTGCTGGCACACGAGTTGTTGGTGGCGGAGTCGCCCTAGTTGGTGGAGGTGTTGCTCTCGTCGGAGGCGGTGTAGCCCTAGTTGGTGGAGGTGTTGCTCTCGTCGGAGGCGGTGTAGCCCTAGTAGGTGGTGGCGTACCTCTGGTTGGTGGTGGTGGGAATGGAATTATTGGCTTGGGGTAGTCATATCCATCTTCAGCCGCTCCACGCTTATTTCTCTATAAATATAAGATTATTTGGAAAGAATTAGCCGAAAATCTAAATAAGCGGGGATTTGAACTTTAGCACTTACCACAAGTGTATTTTCGCTTGCATCGGCGTATATCCCGACGACGCATAGCGCCAAAATAATAAGTGCGCTCCTCTGTAAATAAAAGAAGTGGAAAATTTTGGTTAGGATTTTAAATTTTTCTCTTAAGGCTGTTGGATAATTTAAAAATGTACAAAAGTACTCATTATATGCTGACGCGCTATGTTAAATTGCTGAGTTGCGTTAAAGTCAAAGTGTCTTCTTTCATAATTTTATTTTGCGGCAGTCAAAGAGCTGTCAAATGTCATGTTATTTTGAGGCAAAAAATTTTGAATTTATTGCAAAGTGAAACTGAAATTGAGTATGTACTGAACGTGGTGATGTGGTACCTTTAGGCAAGTACCGATTTTTTTTTCTTTTAAGCAGAATATTGAAATTGTTTTTGCAATTTTGAATTTCCTATGCCAATAGTCAGTTAATCGTCAGTTATTCATCATATATGGCTTTAAAATTAGTTATTTGTCGACTGTGAAACCATAATTTAAAATAACAAAATAAATTAAATAAAAATGGTTTTAATGTGGTAATATAGATAAATTCAAGCACATAAGTAAGCTGAAACTAGAGTGGCTGTTCTTATATTTTTGATGGCCAATTAAAACAGTGACTCCATCCAACTTTACTTTTTTTTGTCACACAAACGTATACCCCCTTCGAGTCTCCCATAGACCACTGGACAAAAAATTGACAAATTTTGAAAATGAGGCCTGGCAGCTCCCATGCAAGCAGGTATTGAAACCAAATTTCACACAATCAATTGCAGTAGTTCGGAAAAGCTCTAGATAAGAAGAACTCTGCGAATTTCTATATAAGAGCCCCAAAAAATGTAAGTTAATGAATCGAAATTTCAGTTAAGCGCTAGGAATGATGCGAATAAGCTCCAAACAAATCGGCGAATTTCGATAAGTTAGCGCGGCACTACCAACTATACAAGTAATAACTTCAAAACGATATACTGTCACTACAGTGTAGGGTATATAAGTTGCCTGGCGTGGTCGAAGATGCCACTATTACTAGTTGTTTTGTTCTTTTTTGAAACAATAAAAGAAATATCTATTGTTTACATATTTAATTACCAATAATTAATTTTTGCACTTTTGTTTTAATTTTTTAATTTATGTTTATACTTAAAACAGAAAAAGTCGACCCTGCATTATAGCTCAATTTTGTTACCATCATTAATCAATTTTTGTCTTTCGCACAGAGATATTGAATACAAAAAGCTTCCTCAACAGTTTGTCAGCAGTAACGACTACATATTTTGAAAACAACACAAGATAGATGATAACTAAATTAAAAGAAGTAACACTATGAATGGCCTTAAAATTTGATAGATCTGTGAATTTTTTTGCTCACATTTGCAGCTTCGCACAATTAGTCTTAATTTACTTTACAAATCCCACAAAGATTTTATATCTCGTATTTGACCATTTGATAGAAGAAGAAGAAAAAAAAAAACTGTCCAACAAAAATGTCAAATTAAATTATGCAAGAATCCGGATTTTTTATTTATTTTTTTCTATTAAAAGTTTTTTCCGCTTCAACTTTTGATATTATATAAGCGTTTGATTACATAATAAAAATGCGCTATTGATGGTCATAAATTTTTTTTTCTCTTAAATTGGCAACGCCAGCGCTAAGCTTAGAACAAATGTTGTAGTTGTTGTTGTTTGCTGTGTGTGGCTCGCATCGCATCGTCTACATCTCAAGATATCCGCCTATTAATTTATGCTAATCATTTGCCTAAATTTAGTAGTTTCATTTCTAGTTAGTAACTGGGATTTTTTTTTTGTGTATCTATGACAGGCGATATTTGTAACAATTTGTTTTAAATAAAAAGTGAAAGGATTTCCATGCTCGTGCTCAAATGAAGAGTCTTTTTATAGCCTTAGGGTAACTAGTTTTGGTTTCTTTAATTAATGCTAATCAGCTGTTTAATTTGTTCTGTCTGTCTGGTTCTAAATAAAAAAAATTTTGAAGTTTAACATAAAAAAAAACTGGTAATTTTAAAACAAGTAAATGCTTTTATTGTTTCAAATGATAAATGGCATTTGGTTGAATTAAAATCACTAAGTCTGTGTATCATTACCAAAGTATTTACACTAATCATATGTTAAATTAAAATTTATTTAAAATTTAAATGCAATAAATTATCGCTAAAAGTAATTGCTGTTTTGGACAAAATTTTTCAGTATTGCAAATTAAGTCTGTTCAAAACGAGACATAAACATTTATTTTTGAAATAAGCTATTTTCATATTTTAATTTAAGTGTACGGCGGCACATCCCAGTAGGCAAAAAGCAGCGCTTTTAGAAGAACTTCCCTTGGCAGAAACAGCGCTTCCCAACTCCTTTCAAACGTACTTTCTTTATTTGCCTTCTAATATCAGGCCTGATAGCACGTCTGCTCTGGGAAGGCATAAGCATCCCATGAGTATACTTATATTTGCATGAAAATCTAGTTTTGAGAATGCCTTATATAAGCGCTTACAAATGTAGCAATACTCGGAAATATATTGACGCTGTCGTAACAGTGCTTGTAGACCTACTCCGAGGGAAGCATTGCTCAATTGTATACTGTGATTTATTGAGACAAGTATAACATTGAGTAAGTTCAAAGCTAAGTGCTAATTGATAACTTGCAAGCTCAACTGATTTGGACTGTGCTAAAAAATTAGAAATTTTGCTCTATTTTGTAAAGAAAAGAATTCTCTGAAAGACTGCAAGAAAGACTTTGTGGAGGAGGTATACTAATAGTACTTTTGGCAAGCTGGCTTACTCAATTTAAGACTGAACATATTTATATAACAGCGATGCAATGACCTATCACAGAGAAATTTACTGAAATTTTGCAAAAGTGTTATCTAGAACCCAAGGAATATAACAAACCATATTAAAGTAATTGCTTCCTTCGTTTTGGTACAATGATTTTTCTCAATATTAAACTTTTTATATTAAGAACAGACCCTCCATTTCCCCCACTCTTCTCACCAAAATGCTTAAAAAATCAATTTTTTGTTTCTAAGTAAATATACCTATCCTTTGTAAAATTCTTGATGGGAATTGGTTTGATAAATATTTCTTTTTTCAAACTCAGCGAAGAATCTTACACAAGAATAAGTGGGTTTTGTTTTCCAACCAAAACTTTTGTTTTTTGTTTATCTGTGTAATTGATGCTTTATAAATTCACGTACTCAATTTCGCAAATAAGCACTCAATTTCTCGAAAGCTTAACCTTCAGAAAATCATATTTAAATTCTTAATCGAAATAGAGTCAAAATTCGATTCATTGGGATAATTTTTTTTAAGTTCCATTTTAATTCGAAACAACGACAGTTTAGAAAACACCCTTTTATTTTAAATAACTTTATGTTCAACTAAAACTATATTAAAAGTCTATCTCAAATAAAGCTAAAGTGTAAGGATTATATCAATAAAATTTATAAATAATTAAGAAGTTAGTTAGCATGAAATATTTTTTTTAAACTATATCACAGATCAATTAACGAGAGAAAAAAAAATTTAACTAATACTTTGATTGAGTTGAATTAACATGATTGTTCCCAGCCAGCTTTTTGTGAAATATCCGATCACATTCGAGTCTTTTTCGAGTCCTCTGTCTGATTAAAATGATCATAAATGTGCTCATTTTCTGATCATAAATGATACTTTTTTCGGGAGAAAATAGTACCCTATCCGCAACTCTTCTTGAAGAGTCGTTTATGACCCGTTTTTCTGATCAGTTTCGACTCATTTTCGAGTCATATTTCTAATCATTTGTCATATATCTTATCACTTGCGAGTCTTTTTCGAGTCATATTTCTAATCATTTGCGAGTCTTTCTCGAGTCATATTTTAGTTATATATCTTATCACTTGCGAGTCTTTTTCGAATCTTTTTCGAGTCATATTTCTAATCATTTGCGAGTCATATGACTTAAATTTTTTCAGTCCTATATGCATAATTTTACTTATTGTAAACATTAATATTTATATATTATCTATTTCTAGTAAAGTTATTATGAACTACAAAACAGAACACATTTCAAAATACATTTTCATGTCATATTCGAATAATTACGTAGATCAAAAAGTGATAATATTGTTAATGTTTTCCTGTGCAATCAGTTTTAGATCATTGGCTAGATCGGAATGTGATTTTTGGAATTTTTTTTATGTTTTTTTCTCAGTTATTACTTGGAATCACTTTTTGGTCATAAATAGTAGTCAAAAAATAAATTGACTTCTCTTGTTAAATATTCTATTCTGACATAAAAATTACTTTTTTTTTCTTATATAGTTTGTGGCTTAAGTTTTTCTGAGTGTATACTCTAAGTCGCCATTAAACGCAAGAGTACGGTTGTAGGATTAATTAGTCATTGTTCAATAAAACAGACCCTAAACAAAAATCAAGAAAAAAAGAAGAGATGAATGGAAGCACTTGCGGCGTGAAGTGTGAACTTAATGTTTTCTGACGAAAATATATGTACAATGTCAAAGTTATAGAGGTCGATGAAGTCAAAAAATTCAATAAGTCGAAAGAAGTTGGAAAAAACTGTAATAATTGCAAATAGTTGAACCAGAAGGTTGAAAAAAAAATATGAAAATGATGAAAAAATCGAAAAAAGTTCAAATGCTGAAAAGGTGAAAACATGAAAAAGTCGAAAAATGTAGAAGAAGTCCATAAAAGTTTGAAAAAGTGATTAGATGTAAATAGTTGAGCAATGTTGAAAAGTCGAAAAAAAAATTCAGAAAAGTGAAAAGTCCAAAATATTGAAAATGTCTAAGAGGTTGAAAATGAAGAAAAAAGCCTTTTGCTCGATAAAAAAGGATAGCGGTCGATGAAGTCAAATAAGTTGAATGGGTCGAAAAAGTTCAGTAGAGTCGACGAAAATTGGGAACGAGTTAAAAAAATTGAAAGAAGTTGATAGAAGTAAAAAAAAAAACGAAATAAGCTGAAAAGCCGAAAAAAAGTTGAAAAGTCGTACGAAGTTGAAGTAGGTCGAAAAATAGAAAAAAAATTTCAAAAAGTTAAAATTAGTTGAGAGTGGTGGAAATGTTAAAAAAATCAAAAAAATGTTGAGAAGGTGAGATATTGTAAAATCGAAAAAAGCTGAAGGCGTCGAAAAAATCTGAAAAAGTCAAGAAAATTTGTAAAAATTTGATAATAGTAGAAAAAAGTTGATTGAGGTCGAAGAAGTCGAAAAATTTGAAAAGTCGTAACAATTTGAATAGAGTCGATAATAATCGATGGAAATCAAAGAAGTCGACAAAATTTGAAAATGTTCTGAAATAGTTGATCGAAGAAATTGAAAAAGTCGCAAAAGTCGATGGAAGTCGTCAAAATTTGAAAATGTTCTGAAATAGTTGATAGAGGTCGAAGAAATTGAAAAAGTCGCAAAAATCTCAACAGAGTCGATAAAAGTTGTTACAAATCGAGGAAGACGTTATAGCTTGAAAAAGCCTAACAGAGAATGATAAAAGCGAAATAAGTTGATAGAGGTCAAAAAAACCTAAAGACAGAAAGTTGAAAAAGTTGTATGAAGTTGAAATAGGTTGAAAAATCGAAAAGAAAATTGAAAAGTTTAAAATAAATTTCAGAAAAGATGAGTAAGTTGAAAAAAGTTAAAGCAAAATTGAAAAAAAAGATTCAAAAATTTGAAGGAAGTGAAAAATTTGAAAAGTCGAAAGAAAAGAAGTTGATTAAGATAAAAAAAAAAAGTCGAATGAAATTGAAAAAAAGATAGAAAAATAAAAAAGTCGTAAGATGCCACGTAATATTAAAAGAGTTTGAAAATGACAAAAGGCTTACGAAGTTGAAAATGTCGGAAAAGTTTTATGGGACGAAGAAGTTGAAGCAATTAAGTCAGTCGAAGAAAGTTGGAAAAATTAAAAGGTTGTAAAAAGCCGTAGTATAAAGTTGAAGAAGTCGAAAAATAAATTGAAAAAGTCACACAAAGTAGAAAAATGTTAAAAGTCGAAAAACTTGAAATATGTTGGAAAAAATTTGCAAATTTTTTAAAATGCCGAAAAAAGTCGAAACAAATTAAAAAACTCAATCCAATTCACTCTCTCATACCCGCCAGTTAAAATGTTCACACATCAATAACGCCCATAATATGAAATTTCGCCCAAAAGTTTTCTTAAAAATAACCCGGAAATCGTAATGCAAAGAATTATGTAAAACAACCTCAATAATCACTTCAATGCAACTTAATGAAAAATCTGTCAATATCGAATCCATTCATTCACCACAGTTCTAAAGTGCAAATATTTGGTAACAACTCACACATCATTTTATCTCTTAACTACATTGTTAACACTATGTTGACATTTACTGATGATAACATATAGTCAATAAAACATTTCAAAAATTTCAATTAACATTATTTAGTTTGCTTGCTAGTCAATGCTGAAATCTCACAGTTTTTATCTTCTTAGTTTTTCCCAATTCAATTTGTTTTACATATGTTAAGCCCATCATCATCATCATCACCATTACCATGATGATCATATCCCCAGCAAGATTACCATTGGAGCAGCAATCATTAGCGCTTAATTTACAAGTTATTAATTAACATTTCTTTAAGCCATAGTTTGCATTAAGAAGACGAAGAAGAAGAAGAAGCTACAGCAAGATAGCAATTATAGCACTCCGCAGGTTTTTGCATCTGCGGTGCCTTCATTTTTTGTGTTTTTTGTGTGCTGCTTTGTTTACAACAGCAACAACAACAACAATAATAATAATGGTAGCACAACGCTATCGACGTTACTAGTTCAAGGACACATTTTTAATAAATTATTTGGCTTCGAGGAAAAAAATCGTTGTTGGATTTTTGTGTTGTTTGTTCTATTTATCTACAGTAATTCATTTTAATGTTTAACTCTATACATTTTATGGCGTAGCACTTCCGACAATTCATCAAATTACAATATTTAAATAGATGGGCAACATAAGATACATTTGCTATTGAAGGCCAAAGGTCAAAAGTTAAAGTTTTTAGTGATTTCTTTTTTAATTCTTATCAATCATAGAGACAAATTGATGGGTATCATGAACAAAAAGTGTTCAGTGTTTTAATTTTAGCGGGTGTATTGCGGTGGTTGAGCTACGCAACTTCCCGGTATTGCTAATGATCTCAATTCCGGTATAATAGAGTTGCTTTGTTTGACACACAGTTTTACTTAGGACCAAGTTGGTTAAAATTCTCACTCACTTGCTGGCTCAGAGTAAAAAAAGTGACAAAAGTTTGTTTAATTGATAATTGAGTCTCTTTGGCAACAGGGAAATAAAATAATTGTCAGTTTACTTCAGTAATTAAGTCACGCTTAGACCCAACAACTTGTTATACATTTGCAAAAGTTGTGTTTACTTTGAGAAGCTAAAACTTATGAGAATAATATTTCCACAAAGCTTATCTGATGGAAAATTTTAAGTCTTTAATTAATTCAATTAATTAGTCAATCTTTGCATTTCGAAGCTTAAGTTCCAAAGACACTCAGAATATAATTGGCAAATGGGAGAGGCCGTTGTGATTATGAATTTTCTGATAGAAATCTTTGTTTAATCGTTATAAATTGATTTTTTTATCGATTTGGATTTCTATGCTCTTAGACATTTTGGATTTTTGTATTGTTCTATCACAAGCCATACATTTTCAATGTTTGAATTTTATAGATGTGTTTCTAATACTTCTGATATTCTTTGATTTTTTCGATAGTTTGCGAACAGTAGCGCTTTTCTACGTCTCTCGATGTTTCAACGTTTTTTAATATTTTTTCCATAAGTTTCGACTTTGTTCAATGCTATTCGATAATTTTAAATAGTTTTCGAAAATTATTGACGTTTTCTATCGAATATTGAACAAAACTATGACTATAAAATTCGAAACTTTTCAAAAAAAAAAAAAATAGTAAAGGTAAGTCCAAACTTCCAATTGACTAATGTCAGAACAGATCAAAAAGCACAGAAAAAATCAATAATTGTCGAAATATATCAAGAAAGTTGATACATGTAAGTGTATCGAAAACTTTCGAAAAGTATCGAATCAGTCCAAAAATATCGAATTATATTAAAGAACAAAGAACATTTCAAAAAACAATGGAAAAGAGTATCGGAGATTATCGTACAGGATCTTAAAACTTCGCACAAACCAAAAAGCAATGCAGAGTGCAAAAAAACGAATAGGTCCAAACTGCACTCCGCTGATAGAAATAGAAAATGACGGATATACATACATATGTATTTGATCTAAAAATATAAATATCCAAAATAACGATTAATTTGGATCTAAAAAAATGGAAATCTCATAAAAATCCAAAATAACGATTATTTTTGATTTTTGAAATAAAAATCATATAAACCTATGCTCCTCGTTAAAAGAATCTCGTCTGTATACTTATTCTCACATTTCGCATTTTTTTTCTTTGTGATTTTTTTGATCTCAATTATTGAAAATAACGATTATTTGCGGTGCCTAGTAAATACAAAGCGAATGCTGAAAGTATTTCTACCGACAGTAATGATATCCGTTGACCTGAGACTAATTTCCCTTGGTACCAGTCCTTTTAAGTCCCTTATACATTTTTTCAAGTGCAATAATTATAGCTTTTGTCTATTTTACGACATTAATACAGACACTGGATGGCTCTAAGCAAAACTTTTTCCTAAAATAAATATTTTTTCTCTAAGTGTACGGTTTTTTCTGAAACACCATGCATTTTTTTTTGTTTGTTCTATTAACCCATTGTTATAAAAAGTACCAGTTTTTAATGGTACCAAAATAATGGACACAAAAGTTTCACCTAAAAACTTTTATGTGTTCACAATTTCGCAACAAATTAAAATTGCAGTCTTCACGGGAATTTACTGTACTCGCACAGCAGCAACCGTCAATATCGGCGTGGGCAAACTTTTTTTTCGTTTTTTTATAAAAAAAAACCAGTTGTCCTTGACATCATTTAATCATCGATTTTATTATTGCACCATACTAAGACATAGCAATGAAATTATTTTTGGTATGCTATGACAACGGAGTGTATGTGTAGTCTTGAAAAAAGGAGTCAAACCAAATTTTATATGAAAAATTGGTTAATTCCATGAAATATAATAGTCCCTTATTCAGCAGAGCTTTATACAAAATAAATGTGACATAATACGCCAACTGGTTTGAGGATTGCATTTTGTCAAAACAAAAGACTTAAGACACAAACTTGCCGCAATTAATGTTAATGCAATATATTGAATTACATTTTCTGCATTAAAATGTAATTAAACGTGTTGGTCATTAAGGTAACAACATACACATAAATATTAATTGCCTAAATATGTTATTTAGTAAATGTCAAGTTGTGCTTAAAGTTGCAATTTGCTTAATTTGTTTGGTGCTCATCTTTACGAAATTTCTGTGTAAATGTTAACAACTTGTGTTTTATGACCATAAGTTTTTTGTTGCTTTTTGTTTCTTTTTTTGTGCAAAAACTGCAACAAGTCTTAGAATCAAAAAAAAAACAAATAGTAAAATTTTTATTTATAATTTTAATGATTTGAAAGATTCTTGCTTTTGCAAAAAAAAGTTGAAAAAATTAAATGCAATTGCGCTGTGTGCAATAATTAAAATTTCAAAATGATGTTATTTTGTTGCGCCCAAGCGATCGGTCACTGCTGGCGCTGTCGCTGCTGCTGCTGCTGCCAAGACATTTATTGTTCGCCTTTTAACTGCAGTTTGCAAACTGCTGCACATCAAATTAAACTTTAACCAACAACAGACTCATCATCATCAATACACCGACAGCAACAGCAACAGCAACAGCAACAGAAATTTTATTAATATTTGTATGGACAAGTTGGTTGCTTGGTGATGTTTTCGTCATGTCGTGTTTGCACAACTTAAGGCATAAATCATTAAAGATCTTTAAAGATTCAGTTTAAATGTCACATGCAGATTGTGTTGCAGATTAATGCAGCAGCAGCAGCAGCAGCAGCAAAAACGCCAGCAACTGTTGGCAATAATTAAGTCTATTGAACGAGTGTGTCCATTGCAAATATTTGCAATAATTTTACTTGAGTGGCGATTTTTATTGTTTGCTTTGCATATGTTATATTGATTTTTTCACAGTGCAAGTTTTTCAATTTTATTTGATTAGAGGGTTTGGTTTTCGATTTCCTTATTTATTTAATTGCAATTTTTAATTTCGTTTTTTTTTTCGTTTTTAGTTTGAACTGTTTTTTTGCTTGTTGCAATTTTCACTTTCTTTTATTAGAGTACGTTACATTTTTGTCAGTTTCTTTTTCATTTCTTTGCTTTACAAAAAATTCTTTTCACTTTCGTTTTCATTACCATTTTTGAGCACAATTAATCCGCTAATGCTGGATTATTACGCGTGCGAATTTCGTTTATCCTTTTGGCTGTTCAGATTGTTTTCTATATATTTTTATAATCCTTTTGTATAAGTGTGGATGTGCACTTCGTTTATCGTATCAGAATTCAATTTGTCAATTGAGTTCGAACGATCCAATTTATTAGAAGAACTGAACTGTAGAAGATGTAAACCAGAAGAAGAAGTAAATAGTACTGCAGACTGTGTTGGATCACTTCTAGGTCGGAGTGTGGGATACCAACTAAACGATCAAAACCTATGGATTTTCTATATATACTCGGAGCAGTTGTTTCAGCACGTTTCTGTTTGGGCGACAACTGGTAGCACTCTGACCGATTGATCGAGCGCTCATATCGGATGCTGGCTGGCTAGCTGGCCAAGCAAGTTACCTCAATCTTCTTTGCTTGTGGAGAAGAAGATGCTACCACTACAACAACTGCGCTGCTGTGGTTAACTTGAAAACTTGAAAAAAAGCAAAAAAAAAAAAACCAGCTAACTTAACAAAAGAGCTAAAACTGAAATTTAAGCTGAGAAGAAGAGATAAACGTCTTTTTTTCTTGTTTTTTTGGCGAATAATGTTTTGATGACGTCGGCGTCGTGTGCAACTGTCGTTGGATTTGTCTTTTTGTTCATACTCTGCTGTTTTTTTATTGTCTTTTTTTCAGTTGTTTTCACATATAAATTTTATTTTATTTTCTTGTATATAAATTAATGTGTAAAACCAGATTTCCATGAAGATCTGGTCTCTGCCTATCAACGCAGATTATCATTATCCACATTATCTTCTATATAGTGTGTAGGTACTGGGAGCTTCAAATATTTTGGCATTGCTTTTGACTTGTGCTAAAAGCATTCTTTGGGCAGCTGATCGCGCTCATCATCATCAGCATCAACATCATTGATAGTTCAAATAAATTGTGTAAAATGGAATGCATAATTATATTGACTTTTTAATGCACGGATGAACTTTTAAGAAAAACAACTCAACTATAATTTGATTATTGCAAGCATTTAAAGTCAGTTTTTTGAAGAAAATTTGTATGCTAAAGATATTTATTTAATGCGTTCATAAAGTTTAATTTAAGATTAATGATTAGATAAAAAGTTTTCTATTATCAAAGATATATTTTGATTCAAGCAAAAAATTCTTAAAAAAGCTTTAAAATAATTTCTAGAAGCAGGTTCTAGATTTGAATGCCCCTTGATAGGCTTTATTGACTATGTAATTGAATAATTCGTGAAAGGTAATTTTTTATTTTATATGTTCAATTGTAACCTTAAAAATGATAAATCGACAAAGTGGTATTAAATTTAGGCATGGACGGTTGATTTTTTTTAACGGTATTTCAAAAACTATAAATTTTTAGTATACATAAGTACATACGATATATATAGTACATAAGTGTCATACAATTCTTTGGAGAAAATTGAATTTCCTATCGAAATTACCACTTTATAAAGTTATATAACTTATTTTGTCAACAAACAAAATCGGATAATGTGTACGTAATTGAAGCGACTAGTTTTTGGGTTATAGTTCAAAAAAATAAACACCGTTCTCAAAAGTCCAAGTCTAAATTTAATAGCACGCTGTGAATTTATAATTTGTAAGGTACAACTGACTATATAAAACAATAAAATACTTTTAGTGTAAGTTCCTTATACCCCTGTTTTTTCAATAGTTAGTCAATAGCTTTCGAAAAAAAAATCCTGGAGAATTGGAATTTCTGTTTCAGGGCATGGCAGAAGTAAAGAATGTGTTTGATAGTTTCTTCGTCGTCAACATTTCCTTCAGTCTTTACCAATATTCACGGCATGCTGGTTCACTTAACACTTATCCTGTATTGAAAAATAATAACACTCACCGTATTAGTGGGCCAATTATGTCATTTAATCATTTATTTATTTATTCAGTATAATTTTGAAAAGTAATTTTTACATTTGAATGGACATTGCAAATGAATTTAACGCAAAAAGAACATTTTGATGACCGACAAATACCGTTTTATTGACAAGCACTAATTATGCGTGCAGTACGCTCGAAGTGGATACAAATAATAGCAAAACAGTCACATATTTCTAAAAACGGGTAATCCCCGTATTGCATGTGGCAATGCTCAGTGTGTTACAAAGACAGCGATAGAATAAAACAGTGAAGGGCACTTAGTGCCTCAATTTCCTCACATTGCTCTAACCGTTATTCGACGCACAACCAAGCGAAAAAAATTCCCAGAATTTCAACGCTATCGAGGCACAAAATTCGCAGAATTTCAACGCTATCGAGGCACAAAATTCGCAGAATTTCAATCGAGGCACAGCGTTGACTTGAATTCTTTCATTTGAATGAAAAAAAAAACACAAAAGCATAAATGACGGCGCCGCATTGTGTCTTGACGGATGTAGCAATTGTTTTTGTTTGTAGTGTAATTTGTTTTTTCTTTTGTGCTAATGGAATTTTGGAAATGAAAGTAAAAAAAACTTTAAAAATTCGTTTGTTGTTGCTTGATGTTGTTGTTTTCCTCTTTTGTTATATTTTTGTGCCCACCGCTGGAATAAAATATCGATAAGTGGAACTTTACACGTAGTGTCGAGTGTTTTGCGGTTCGATATATTTATTGGGCAATTGTGACCCATGTTGACGGTGAACGTAACTTTTTCTTTACCGGGCAAACTAAACGTGCTAGGAACTGTTTTCTTTAAATTTTTTGTTTATTTAGTAAAAAAAATAAAAGTCATAAAGCTCATACATGTATATCCCTTGAATGCATAGCGTACCATATGTGGTACGTGCCTAAAATCATAGCCAAGTCTACCCAAACAACCTGCATCGAGTTAAGTTTTGCTCCAACTTGTAGCAGGCATTACCAGCTTTCAAATAAATGTCTTTTCAGCTTTCCGATGTCCACTTTCAGTTCCAAGTAAGCTGTCAAAGTGGTCGAACGTGGTTTTTACAAATAATTTTAAAAGTGACCATCATCAGTGAATTAAATATTGATAATTTCCATTATTCATTTCCATATTTCATTATTATTTATTTTTCATTAATTTCTAATAAAAAAAAGGTTCCAAAAAAGAGTTTTTCATTTCAAATATATTGGCTTAATGCATCGTGTAACATATTTGGTCTCCTTATTGGGGGCTGACCCAATGCACTTAAGCGATATGGTACAGGGCCGGTAGTATTTTAGTTAAAATACATCGTTGGGCAATTTTGAGCCATTTATACTGGAAAAGGGTTAAGCTTCATTATATTGCAGGATATCCCTGTAGCACAACGCTTAATTACCTTTCTCAGCTTCTGATTTTTTTAAAGGCAACAAATGGGTAGTATACTTAAACATTTCTTAAGTGGTATGGCCTTGCCTAGTAAGTTCATATCCCCTAAAGTGTAATTATTGAAGTGAAACTTCTTTAGCAAGGGTGTCATTTGAAATCAGTTGTGTATACTGAAACGCAAAATGCGACACTATTTTTTTTAGCCGTACTTTCACTTAGTATAGTTATTTCCTCGAAGGTAAAACTTAGATGACGAAAACAAGAAAAGCTACAGCAATAAATAATAAATCAAATTTAAGCACTCACCGAGCAGAAAACCTGAAAATTATCAGCTTTGAGATCGGTGGACCAAAATCTGAGACATAAGCGTTGAAAGATTTCCTATTTTTTTTTTCAATTTTTCAAGCATATCACTGATCAACTGCAAAAGCTTTGTCATAGCGAGGAGAGAACAAACTTTGTAATAATATTTTCTTCCAATAAAGTAAGTAAACCACTTCATTGGAGCTTGATATTTGATGAGAAAGAGTAAAGGAAAAACAACATCGTGTTATGTTCTTGTAGTCTGGAAACTTTTATTTTGTGAAGCATATTTTTCAAAAGATTCGGCATTTTTATTTTATTTTTATCATTATAATAAAACTTTTTTTTTATTTCAAGTCTAAGAGGTTTGATGTATGAGTCAAAGTTGTCCCCCATGAAAAGACAAACGGTTTTTCATTTACACTTTGCCTCCAACATGATCAACATTTTGTCTAAGACCACTGTATGAAAAAAATCCCAGCAGATTCGAACTCAGTATGCCTCCGATTTCGCTGCACACAGTGTAATTATTGGTATCTTTCTAGTACGATAATTAAAATAGTTATCGGTGTCAAAAAATTTGCTTATAATGAAAGAAGAAATATTAAAAAACAAAATAAATATAAGATGAAAAAAAAAATTTCATTGCATACATTTAGTTGTTAAGGATGTGTCGAATTCCATTGCATACTTTAAGTTGTTAAGGGAAGATAAAATTAAATTGTCATCTGTAAAAAGAAAACAAAAATTCAGAGAAGCGCGTGCCAAAGTCCACGAGCGAATTGAAATGTCTGGAGGCGGTAAGCTGATGAGCGAAGCGAGCAGGGGTAACGTCCTCTTATAAATCATAATATATGAAAATAAATTCGAAAAACCTTGAATAAGTCGAAAAACATTACAAATGATGAAAAAGGTTGAAAAAAGTACAAAAAAAGTTAAGAAGAAACTGAAAGGAGCCGGAAAATGTTGAAAATGTCGAAAAAATTTAGACCTGACTGAAATATAGTATATTGAAAAAAGCAATGAAAGCCCTAAGGTAAGATTAACCTTTCAATGAGCGTGACTCTTCCGCCAATTAACTCTGCAATAGATTTTCTACCATAACCGCCAGTAAAGATATTCTCACATCAAAAATTATGACAAATGTACGTACACAACTCGCGAAAATTAAAAATTCCTGACAGAATTTGATCAAACCTGGTAGAGTGGAGCTGAAGCTTAGACACTCATAGCACAAGCATAGTTTTTCGAGCTTCATGAGCGCTTTATCACATATGGCCTCTTTAAGACGGGGGCCATATAGTACTATATAATACTTCTACTCAATATATGAAAAATATAAAAAGTCACTAGTTCCTGTTTAGTTCTTTCTACGGCGAAAAAAAACAAATGCTGAAAAAATCGACTTCCTCCTTTGTGCTACATAAAAAAACCATTCATTCATCATGTAGCCATTGCAATGAAAAAAAGCTGGAAATAGAAAACCACAACCTTTGCAAGCGCTGCTTTTTTTTCCTAAGCGCGCGCTATTGGAGAGGTTACGTTGGCAATGACGACAATAATTGCAGTTTTATGATGAACATTTTATTTATGTGATAATAAATAATAAAACTGATTTTTTTCTACTCATAAACTGGTATGCAGAAATAAAATATAAATTTAAACGCAAAGGTAAATACGAAAATTCTTTAAAAAATTAATTCAGTTTTAGCTGGTGATCACAAATTTGTTTTGAGAACAGTAGCTCAATATAACACTATTGTATTTGAAGCACTTGTTGTACTACTTGACGGCCACGCCTTCTCACATTTGCATTAAAATTGATGTAGCCCTGAATGAATTTTTGCTTTTTTTCTTTTCTAAACACATGAACACGCTTAATGATGCGCAGTTTGAAACATTAATCTTTTTTTTTTTATTTCGTACAAAATGCTTCATAAGTTAATCCAATAAAGCATACGTTCAAGCTACAAATGCCTTTGAATTCAATTATCTCATTTAAAGAAAAACTCATAAAAATTATTAACATAACAAATTTGCAGTGGATTCATAAAATATTTGACCGCATATTGAAAAAAAAAAATCTGACAAAGAAAAAAAGACAAAATAACAAAAAACAAAATTATGGCCGAATAGTGGTAACTCTTAACTTATTCACACACACACACAAGCACACATGCAAATATCGGCAGTTACTATTGTAGTTGTTGCCGGTTGGCGTTTTATTGGCAATTGCAGTAGTAAGTACAGCAAGTACTTTGCAGTTAACTGAAGCGTTGCCAATGCTTGCGATTACCTGATGCTGATTAACAGTGGTGTTAGGTTATTAATGTCGTTGTTATTGTTGTTGCTGTTGTTGATGACTCTTGACCACCGTTGTAGGCATTTGTTGTGGGCTTGATTATGTTGTTGTTCGATATTATTGTGTTGCCAGAAGAAATAAAATTTGATTTATTTTTATGTGGAAAGGTTCTTTTTAAACAAAATGGGAAATGCTATTTCTTGACTTATTTTCTGAATGGTTTTCTCTACTTAAAAGACTAAACATAGTGTTTAAGTGCAGGACTAAAGTAAAAGAAACAGTAGCATCTTTTGTTTGGAAAATGTTAGACTTAAAGTGCAAATCAAAGATAATAAAAATTTGAAAATCATCATTGGCGCTTCAAAAAAAAAATTTTTTTCTTAAAAATTGCTTTAAGCATTTTTAAGACTGATATTTTTTTCTATCATTTCCAATGTAATTTTTGACGCTGACTCCCAGGGTGGTATTAAATTTTTTCCATGACACTCAATTTTTAAGACAAATTAAGTGAAATTAAAGACACCATTTTTCCCTTATAGCATTTCTCAGTACACAAAACTTAAGTTGCGAAGTTTTTCTTGAGCATTTGCTTAACACGCGAGTAACGCCAGCATAACATAAGCAGTGACAACATTTGCAACAATAACGCTTGCAACAATAACGCTTGCAACAATAACGCTTGCAACAATAACACTTTTTAAAATAACAAGGCGGTGACCTGAACAGGGACACTCCCAAAAAAGTGCATACAAATGTTTGACTTTTTTTTTTCATTATCTTTAATTCGTAGAAGCATCTTCTCTTTGACGAAATCTTGAAATTTTTAGTAATTTATTTGGCACATTTAAAAACTTAAACCCCCCCTAATTAAAGGAGTCTTTATTGAATTTCTTAAAAGTGTTCAAATCTTAGACATATTTTTAAATATTGAATAAAAGAAATTGTGTGAAATATTTATTTATTTTTATTGAAAATCAAAGTACATTGATTCCAGTTAGTAATGAAAAATAAATGTTGTTTACCAAAGTTTTGAATCACTTTTTCGCTAAATGATGGTTCAGTTAGTGATATTTGGTCGACTATGTGGTCTTTGAGCTGTTGAACAGTTTGAAGACTAAGGTTTACTCTTTAAGAAACCTAATGAGAAGAAATCCAATGGTGTTAAATCGCATGATCTTGATGGCCAATTTCAATAATTTCTTTCAACAAAGTCTCATTTTCTACGTTTTTCTATGGCTGAATAAACGAATTGCCCTTATCTTAATAATGAAAACATGCTGTTTACACGTATTTCGATCCATTTGAACTAACCAGAATGTATGTGCTTTATATCTAAAAAAAACATCGGTATAATCTAGTACCTGTCAGAAAATAGCGAAAAATTTTAAAACTTTCTCAAATTTGAAAACTCTTTAGAAGCTATAGGATTGGCATACGAAAATGCCATTTGTTTTTGAGATTTTCCAACATTTCTTAAATTTTGACCTTTGTTTTTTAAGAGAAGTTACTGTAAGTGCAAATAAGCGTTCTGGTGTTGATCAATATGTAGAGATGCGATACAGATCCTAGGGTCTTATGTTAAGGTTCAAAAGTCCTAAGAATAAATGACTTGCTGTATATGATATGTTGACTGCATTTCAACCTCCATATACTCCGATGGGTCGAAGATTAACTGAGGTGTAAGTGCAGGAGTCTACTTAAAAGTTCCAAACCTTTTCTAAGGTATCTTTGGTATTTTAGTAGCCTGCAAGATAATGTGCAATACTAAAATGGGAAATCTAGCAATATTCTACGATAGCTAGGTTGCCATCATGGCTCTATACTCGAAAACGATAAAATCTTAATTAGTACAGCAATGTTGAAAAAATTAACTGAGCTGGGGAGTTAGAACAATATAATTTTCATTTGGGTTCTAGGCCCCAGGAACATTGAGAGTAATAAAACGGCTGAGAAATGCAAGCTTAAACTTCCAACATCTGGTAACATTCGCAGCGTTGCGAACTATTTTGATTTATCTCTCGATCGATGCTGCGTGATCTGTGTTTTCGAGTTTAATGTTAAGGTGGACCGTGTTTTAACTCTTTTGGCGCATGCGCAACATGACACGCTTCACACGCACACTCAAACTAACACAAATATTTGTATACATATATGAACAAACATAAATATCAGTTCTGTATTTAAAAATAACCTCTTCATAGCATTAATAAGATTTTATTTTGGAATTTTATTTTTTTTTTAAAAAAAAAAAAAAAATCTTGTTTGAAGATGCGCAACTCAATCCGGTGACAATTAATGTTGCTAACTCGTATTGCTATGCGAGTTCTTCTGTGTCGACACATTGCGCTGAGGTCAACTTGAGTAGGCAGGCAGCCGCCAGTCATACAAAGCTGTCAAGTGTAGCAGCAGCAGCTGCATCATGTTGCTTGGCATAAAAATTTGCCATTTAAGCGCATTTGATGAAGATCTGGCATTGCGGCTATAATGCGTCTATTACAATCGTTAAAGTGGTGTTATATTGTTTTTTTTATTATCTTAACACATGCTGGTAAAAATCGAAACAGGCGCAAGTACCAATTAATATTTGAGACAAATCAATATTGAAATTATACATTAAAAACATAATTTGTTTTTAATTACCGGTATATTAGGGTTGGCGTGTGTATAAACTAAGTAAGTAGTTTTTTGTTTTAATTTGAATAAATTTTGCAAGAATTTCAGTTATATTTTTTTTTTTTTGCAATATAACGCTAGACTTAAGCAATAAACTTTAATTTTTCATAAAATTTTTAAATGCAAATGATTTTTTACTCTGCATCAAACGAAAGACTTAAGCAACGAACTTGATTTAGTTTTAATGTACGATGTTTTACTAAGATAGCACTAAAGTTTTTAGTTATAAAATTAAAACCAGAACTTTAACATTTAGTAAAAAATATCATTAAAAAAACTATAGACTTAAGCAACAAACTTGCTTTGAAATTTTTTTGCTCAATTGATTTTTTGAAGAATGTTAAAATTTTCGCTGCTAATCGTAAGACGTATTTTTTAATTTTAAATATATACACCATTTTTCAAGAAAATTAAAATTTTCCGAAATTTTTAAAATATTAATTAAAAATATAATTTTTACATCGATTATCTCTCGTCGTGTCAACACGGTACTACAGGACAGTCTTGTACTAACTGCAATCGCGATCGGATGTGAAAAAGAAAAAAAAAAAATAAAAAAAAAAAAAAAAAAGTAGAACAATATCAAAGCTAGTTACAACGGCTGTTTTACCAGTCTCAAACAAAGTCATAAAACTTTGCAAAGCATAACAGCAACAACATGAGTGAAGCAAATGACGATGATGATGCTGACAGTGAAATGAATGCAGTCGATAGTGAGGTGAATGTAAATGAAAACAATGACACATATAATTGGCAAACAATAAATATTTCCAAGAAAAGAACTCTTCCCTCATTAATTGGAAACAATCCAAAACGCCAACTCATTTCTGACATCACTGCTAGCACCTCAAATGTTAACAGATTTGCCATTCTCGACAATGGTAATGAACCAACAGCAGAGAATAACAACAGTCAAATGGATGCTATAAAACCGCCGCCTATATTTATACCGAATGTTAATAATATTAATATTATGATAAGCAACTTTTGTTCTATTATTTCTAAAAAAGATTTTTCTTATAAGTCCCTACGAAATAATGAAGTTAAACTTATGGTGAATAATGTAGATTCATATAGAATTTTAGTGAAATATTTAGAAAGCCGAAAAACTAGTTTTCATACTTATCAAATAAGGCAAGAACGTGCATATAGAGTTATACTTAAGGGTATTCATCACTCCACCTCTGTAGAAGACATTAAATCTGAACTCGTATCACAAGGTCATAATGTTAGGAATATTTACAACATTAAAAGTGGTATTACTAAGGAACCTCTTTCCATGTTTTTTATAGATCTCGAACCAAATTCAATTAATAATAAAAAAATTTACGATATTCGTTATATAAATAATGCCGTTGTTACCGTTGAACCTCCACGTAAAACTAATGATCTTGTGCAGTGCTATCGTTGCCAAGAATTTGGACACACGCAAGCCTACTGTAAGAAACCTTTTAGATGTGTTAAATGTGCCCTTGATCATCCTACTGCAGAATGCAAAATGAACACTAACTCTCTACCTCGATGTGTGCATTGTTTGCAGAACCACACTGCGAATTATAAAGGCTGTCAAATATATAAAGAGCTAATGCAAAAAAAGATGAACAAGATAAATCCCTCTGTCCCAAATCGAAACCAGTTTCTGTCGTCAAATTCAGTACCACTTCAGCAAAAAAATTCAACAAATTCTCCTGAGTTTTCATACGCTGATGTATTGAGAGGAGTATCCAATGAAGGTGAAAATAATCTGTTTAAAAAAATAGAAATTATGCTAAATAAACAAATAGAATTAACTAACACATTACTTAATATGATGACAGTTATTGTGAACAAGTTATGCAAATAAGTGATATAAGGATAGCTGTGTGGAATGCCAATGGGCTTTCTAATCATACTCAGGAGATTGAAACATTTTTAAAAATTAATTTTATAGACATACTTTTGATATCTGAAACCCATTTTACATCAAGAACGCATTTCCAAATACATGGATATGACTTAATATCTGCTAATCATCCAGACAATAGAGCGCACGCTGGCTCTGCAGTTCTAATAAAATCTTCGATCAAATATGACACGCTTCAAGAAGTGATTCATTCATATTTACAGGCTGCTGGAGTTAAAGTAAAAACTGAATACGGTGACGTTTCAATTTACGCTATTTATTTTCCACCAAGGTATAGCATATCATGTAAAGATTATGAAGATTTTTTTAGTGGATTGGGTGCCCGATTTATAGTTGGCGGGGACTTTAATGCTAAGCATCCATGGTGGGGCTCGCGACTTGTTAACCCTAAAGGTCGAGAGCTATATAAATGTATTCAAAAGAAACATTACAAAACATTGTCAACTGGCAGACCAACGTATTGGCCTACTGATCCCTCTAAAATTCCAGATTTACTGGACTTTGTTGTTTTTTCTGGCATTCCTTGCAGCAGCCTTGATATTATGGATACCGACGATCTCAGTTCGGACCACACAGCTCTGATAATAAACTATCACGCCCAACTGCGTATGGCCTCAAAGAATTCCCAAATTATTACCAATAAAACTGATATTCGTTCTTTTGAATATTGGATGGATAAGAACATTAATCTGAATGTCTCAATAGCGAGTAATCAAGACTTGGATGAAAGCGTACAAATTTTTAGTAACTTAATTCATGAAGCAGCACTTTTATCTACTCCAGTTGAGAATAATTCTGGAAATACAAGAATCTGTAATAGATTGTTCATAACTGCCGAAATTAGGAATCTTATTCGTAATAAAAGAAGGTTAAGACGAGTTTGGATGCTAAGCAGAAGCCCGATTGATAAACGTAATTTTAATCAAGCTGCTAGATATTTAAAAAATCGGTTGTATGAACTTAAAAATGAAAGAACTGCTACATATTTGAGAAATCTAGACGTCTCAAAATATGATGAGCATTGCCTATGGAATGCAACAAGGTATTTAAAGCGTCCTGTTAAAAGAAATATACCCTTAAAAGATGCTGATGATAACTGGTGCAGATCTTCTAAAAGCAAGGCAGTTGCATTTGCGACTCATTTAGAGCAACAATTTACAGCGTTTTCTTCAACCAGTTCTACCAGTGATTCTGATGTCCATCGATTTTTAGATGTTCCGTGTCAAATGGATTTGCCAATAAAACACTTTACGCCCAGTGAAGTTAAAGCTGAATTAGCCAAGCTTGGCAAAGGGAAATCTCCTGGTTTTGACAAGATTGATACGAAAGTAGCTAAGTGTTTGTCCAAAAAAAGTATAATTTTTTTAACGCTGATATTTAACTCTATTTTGAGATTATGCCATTTCCCGACACAATGGAAATGCGCCGAGATAATTATGATTCTGAAGCCAAACAAGCCTGAAAATGCTTTAACATCGTACAGACCAATAAGTTTACTGGCAACATTCTCAAAAGTATTCGAAAGAATATTTTTAGGAAGAATGAAACCAATTCTGGAAATGTACAACATTATCCCTGAATACCAATTTGGATTCCGTAACCATCACGGTACACCCGAGCAATGCCATCGTATTATAAACATTGTAACTGATTCACTGGAAAACAAAAAATTTTGCTCAGCAGTGTTTCTAGACGTGAAACAAGCATTTGATAGAGTTTGGCACCCAGGATTACTATTTAAATTAAAATCTTCATTACCGGCTAATTTCTATTTAGTGCTGAAATCATACTTGAGCGATAGATGCTTTTATGTAAAAGTTGATCAAGACTGTTCCCATATCTGTTACATACAGGCAGGTGTACCACAAGGCAGCGTTCTTGGTCCAACGTTATACACAATATTTACTTCAGATATGCCAACTAGTGAAAATGTCACAGTCGCTACATATGCTGATGATACAGCATTATTAGCTTCGATGCACTCACCATCTGATGCTTCTGACCTTATCCAAACTGAACTAGACAAATTACAAAACTGGTTAGAAAAATGGAAAATAAATATTAATGCTGAAAAATCTGCGCACATAACATTCTCAATGAGAAGAGGTGATTGTCCTGACGTGCAATTAAACGGAACCGTAATTCCAAAATCTCACAAAATCAAATACTTAGGACTCCATTTAGATAGAAGATTAACATGGAAAGACCATATTAAAGCGAAGAAACAACAGTTAAGTATTAAGTCAAAAAGAATATACTGGCTTCTTGGTCCAAAATCAGAATTGAATTTAAATAATAAACTGATTCTATATAAAACAATCCTCAAACCAGTGTGGACTTATGGAATTCAACTTTGGGGCACAGCATCAAAGTCAAATATAGAAAATCTACAACGATTTCAGTCAAAAACATTACGGCTTATTACTAATGCACCTTGGTTTGTAACAAATAACGTTTTACATAGAGATCTAAATATTCCAACAGTAAAAGAAGAAATTAAAAATTTTAGTAATAGATATCTAGAAAGGCTTAGTAATCATCCCAATCCCTTGGCGATTAGTCTGCTAGATGAAAGTGAAGATGTAAGAAGACTTAAGAGAATGCACATCTTAGATCTGCCATTTAGATTTTAATTAATATGTAACTTATATAATTTGTATGAATTAGTCTGAAATATTTATTGTTATTAACTTGTATTAATTTGTTTGAATTAGCCTGAACTTGTAATAAGTGAGTTATTTTGTACGTAAGTTTATTGTGTACACTGGTGCACAGTATAATATGTTAAGTTCTTATTTAATATCTAATTTGCTTATTGTTTTGTAACAGATTGCAAATAAAATTATAAAAAAAAAAAAAAAAAATATATACACCACTAGCAACACTGACAGTTTCTTAACATTTAGTATTTGTTCAATAAATGAATATTATGAATATGTATTTCACAAATAATTATCTAGCCATACATATGGAAATGAGCTAAGCAAGCATAATCGTTGCTCAAACGCTACCAATAGTAACTTCTTGGTTATTGTTAAATGCTCATCTATTATCTTATGAGGGATTTTTAATGTTTCTGCCTACACACCTACACATACATATACATACATATGTACTTGGTTTTGCAAAATATCTTTCTTCATGAAATTATTAGACAAAGTTGCATAAAATATAGTGGAATAGATCGATTTTTAGTGATTTTGTAAACGAAGATTCTACATCTGAATCTGTTTACCATCTTACGAGGTAAAACTTGAAAATCAGCAATCAATTTCATATAAAAATTTTTTATCGTTTGATGACATCATATTGGTGACGACCTTGCAAAGACTCGTAGTGACCGCCATAAATTTTATGGGAAAAGGAAAAATTATAACTTTAAAATTTCTAGAAATAAAATGAAAATATTTTATTTGTGGACAGACCTGAAATGCTGTATAAAAACTCTGCTTTCATTTGGGTCCTATTCGTAGTGTAGGGGTTAAAGCTTTTGGCACTCTAGATGTTGAGGAAGGCTGAAATTTGATTTTAGAGTAGGAGAGCCCACAAGGGTCCTTCTAAAAAAATAAATTTGGTTAAACCAATCCTTGGGTAATATGTAATTTTCAATGTCATCGGTCTTATAAAAGTCCGTTTTGGCAAATGTTTCTGTAAAAAATTGGCGTATGATCGAATTTTGAGCAGGATCGATGTTCAAAGGGCAAAAATAAGTATTAGACATTAACAAGACCAGTGTCGGAAATCTCTGAGGTGATCTCTGATATTTTTTATAGACATCTGCACATACATATCGCACACATTTAGCTAAAGAGGTACAATTCAAAATTTTGGAATTTTCAGAAAGCGCAAAAACTGTCTCTCCGACACTAAAAATAGGACAGTTTTGCATATTGTAGCCTAATTTCTATTGCAACATGAAGAGAGACATAATTGTTTTTTTGACACCAAAGTACAGCAAAAAATGAACTGATCTGTTTTGTGCTGATAGATATGTGTATGATGAACAGTTTTAAAAAGTAAACTCGAAAATGGCAAACTTTGAGTTGTGCCTCTTTAGCTAAATGTGTGCGATATGAGCTAGAGCAAAATATTAATATCATTATTATAGTAAAGCAAATGTTTTAAAAAACTTATTTTTATCTTTTTGATGGAAATCTTAAATTTTGCAGAATTTATGAGGGCAGGATTTATGAGTTTCTTTTAACTTAAGTATGTCATCATTTGTAATTCCGAAAAGTGAATAGGACAACAACTTGTAACTTTTCAACATTTTTCGACCTTTTCATAATTTTCCGATTTTTTTTAGCAATTTTCAAGTCTTATCGAATTTTTAAAAACGTTCTATACTGACAAACGAAATGTTATTAAGTTCACACATAATGCCGCGAGTGCTAACGATTCTTCATTCATTGCTTCCATTTGATTTGAGCGACTTAACCATTTTCTTTTTATGACGACTTTTCTTACAAAAAAAAAAAAAAAAAATCAGCTTAAGCAAAATTAGAAAAAATCGCCCAAAAACAGAAAAGGTTTTGCCATAAATTAATGAAAACATGTCAAAAAATGTAAAAAAAAACCCGTGTATTTCGTTTTTATGAAAATAACATAAGATACCTATAAAATATGAAAAAAACAAAAAAAAATTTAATCAGTAGGTTTTTAAGCCTGTTCCCGATGGGGTACAATGGCAGAACATAAACTTAAAAATTTTAAAATTTTTAAAATTTTTTGTAATTTTTTCGATTCAACTCGATAAAACTAGGAAAACAAAAGTGTTTTGCATTGCAGATCAAGTGTAAACTTTTTTAATTTAATTTTAATTTTTAATTTTCAAAAGCCTTATGAACTCTGATCTCCTCAAAATACGCAAAATTGAAAAGGCAGTAACAAAACAAAGCTTTAAATGGGTCAAGGGTGTTTTATAGCCATATGTGGTATGCCATATCGGTGTTTAGTTGTATGACCAGCAGAGAAATTATATATTTTTTCTATTAATTCATAGGGTTATATTAGATAGTATCAATACACCAGTAAAAGATCATACTGACAGTAAAAAGTCATCATAATAGAGGGACATCTAGTGTTAGCGACATACCTGCAGAAGTACAGAAAGAGAACTCAAATTTAAATGCAGAGTTATTACAAAAACTCTTCTTCAAAACCTGGTTACATAAATCTTTCTCGGCGAACTGAGTGACTTATACTATATTTCTTGAAAAAGCGTTTAAATAGATTGTAACAGTTGAAGGCACATCAATACTCTATGTTTCGTCATAAAATTGTTAGTTAAAATCATTCTGACAGATCACACTCATTAGCTTTTGCGACCAAAACAAGCTAGACTTAGAGCAAAATGATCTAATGTCAATTAAATTAACTCCTTGAAAATTATAATCAAGCAAGCGGACGAAATACGAAAAAAGCCTTAAACTGCATTTAAACTGAACTGACAAGCGTTGGTGTACCGGAAAAATTACTTTCACTATCCGAAGTAACTACATAAACATCCATTGTTCCATTGTTGATTTAACACAGTGGTAGGATATGTGAACATAACAACATAACTTCTCACATTCGACAAGGATGTTTGATTTCAACATTGCGATCCATAAAAGTAACAAAAAATAATCTCAGAGGTTTAACCAGAAACCGACTTCAACTATCAAAAAAGTTGAATCCTTGGACTATGCTGAAAATAATTAAGTTATTTTTATCTCCAAGAGATGCTCTATAAATCAAATCAAAAAGATTGAAAACGAAGGTAAAGTGACATTTTAAACCCTTATATTATCAAAGTCAAGGGGGGAACTAGTAAAGTGTCGTACCCGTTAGAGAATTATTTTTATGCCCAGTAAAGTGGGTGCTTAGAACCATCATTAGACATCAAGCAAAGATCATAAAATCACACCATGTCCACTGCAAAAATCTTTATCTACACATAATTTATTTAATTAATTAAAAGAAAAATGGCCAAAAGTTCCTATAGCATTGTTTGTTGTGAAGTGAAAACCTTTAATTCACTAAGTTATTCATTGACAGTTTTTGATATTTTTAGCCTTCATTGTCATAATCGAAGATGCGCTTTTTCTCCGCTTACAGCAAACATGACGACGATGACACCAACTCAACTTAAAAATGCAGCATAAATAATGACTTGCACTTTGTTGTTTACATTTTTCCTGAAAATTATCTAATACTTAATATTTATTTATTATTATTTATTCAATAAATATCTGACAAGTATGTCTCTATGAGTAACGTACATATGTGTATTCATAAGTGGAGACGACATTTGTTTTTCGTTTTTTGGCCATTAGGAGTTGGTGTCATTGGCTTTAATTTATTTTGACCCAATTTTAAGAGATTTTGCAGTTTTTAAAAAAAAAACTTAATATTGACAACAGACACTAAATAAAACATTTCTAACTACGACAAAGAAGTTTCTGCACATCATCAAAAGTTATGAAATAAAACAGAACCATCAGAAACAACTTAGATACTCGAATGAAAAAAAAAAACATCAACAGCAGGTACTGTAAAATTAACTTAATTACAACACTTAATGTAGTTGTAAAAAAATTGTTTTTTTTTTCTAATTTTAGCTTTGAAGCTGAAGAGGAATTAAAAAATAAAAGTTATAAGACCTAGAAGCCGCAGCACAAATAAAAGTGAAAACGTTTAGCGCAGCGTTGTGTCGGGCAAGCGCAATTAAAGCCAACGAAGATTTAAGATACAGTTGTGTTGTTAATTGTGTTGTTTATTCAAATGTTGTTGGGTGTAGTTATGAAAGAAGTTCAAAGTCATATCAAAAATTCATGAATAAATAAATAAAATATTTGATTTACTTAAGCGTTCGTTAGCACTAAAAGCTGAATGCTACGATATGTTAAATGATAATAAGTAAATGAATAAAATAAATTTTTGAATTTTTGCAGCATGCAATTCGTATTTGATTTTATATAAAAAGAAATATACTATACATATGAACCACCTCACTAAATGGATTGTTATTTAATTATTATATTAGGTATGTTTGCTACTATTGGAATTTCAATTGAAATATTTGAATTCCTGAAAGTGAACGTGATAGTAAAATACCAACATGGTCAGAGAGATATCATACATATGTGTGGAGGTTAGGTGCCTAGCGGTATAAGTAACATATTTATGTTTTCCCAAAAAACTTTTTATAGATTCACAGTATATTCTAAAAATCAAATGTAACATTTCACTCGGCAAAACGCACCACCTATTAGTCATGTACTTGTAACCCGAGTTCACAACATTTTGATCATTACATATTACATATCTACTTAAATATTAACACGTTCTGACAGCAAGTACGTTCCGGTTGATATGACTGGAAACGTATGACAAAAGTCAAGTGGATGCAGTAAAAAGGAAGCTGCCGAAAGTTTGAAGATCTGAGATAGTTTAAGTGGTGGAGGTAGCAACGCGAGTAAGATCGACGATGTTGAGGAAGACTTTTTCAATTCTGTCACTCAATCTAAAGAAAAACCTAAGAGCCACAAATCTTTAAAGACTAAAGCTCAAAATCTCGTCAAAATGTGGCTAGACATGAAAGCAACAATGTTCAACGATACGGCATTTTTAACGCCAAAATAAGCCTCTCATTTCGACACATTAATGTTCATGAAGGAGAATATCCACATTGTGCCAGATGACTACATTACGCTCTTCAATTACACTGTGCGACAGCCAAAATCGGCGGGGGTTCTGAGTACCGAGAAAAGTTATGTTGGTCAAAAAAAAGATAAACGTGTCCCGGCGTTTTGCTGGATCACGTCTAGGAATCGAGATACAGTGGAATCGCGATAATTCGTTATCGCAAGGGACCAGCAATTTTTTACGAATTACAGGGGTTTTCGATTTAACGAGGTTTCGATTTTTTCGATCAATTTTTTTTCTGCTCCATTATCATACTTACTTACTTACTTACTTACTTAGATGGCCATAACAACCCGTTGTCAGGTTACGGCCGACCTCATTAGCTCTCGCCAGGCGCCTCTGCTTTGCGCGCGCCTTCTCCAATCGTTAATGCCAAGCGCGGTTAGGGCTTCCTCAGCTTGGTCTATCCACCGGAGGCATGGTCTCCCTCTTCGTCGTTGACCGGGGACTTTCCCTTCGAATACCTTTTTCGCTGGAGCTTCTTTATCCATACGATGGACATGACCCAGCCAGCGTAGTCGCTGTATTGTTATACGCTTAACTATGTCGATGTCGGCGTAGAGCTCATACAGCTCGTGGTTCATTCGAATGCGATAGTCGTCGCCAACTCGAACAGGACCAAAGATTTTGCGGAGAACTTTCCTCTCGAACACCCCAAGAGCGGCTGCGTCTGTTATCGAAACTACCCATGCCTCAGCGCCATAAAGAAGCACAGGTAGAATGAGCGTCTTGTAGAGTGTTAGCTTTGTCGATCGAGAGAGAGCTCTGCAACGTAATTGCTTACTGAGACCGTAGTAGCACCTATTAGCAATTGTTATTCTCCGCTTAATCTCCAGACTGACATCATTGTTGCTGGTTACGGCAGTGCCAAGGTAGATGAATTCCTTGACAACTTCTAATTTACAGTTGCCCGCTGTAACATGAGAGTCTAGATCCCGTGCTCTCTTGTTGTTGTTAGTAGACATCATGTATTTCGTCTTGCCCTCGTTTACCGTCAAACCCACTTTGGCTGATTCCTTTTCAATAGCAGTGAAAGCAGCAGTAACATCTCTCTTACTCCGACCGATAATATCAATATCATCAGCGTACGCAAGGAGCTGAACACCTTTGAAGAAAATGGTGCCATTATGATGCACACCGGCTTTTCGTACGATCCCCTCCATAATGAAATTGAAGAGATCGCACGAGAGCGGGTCGCCTTGTCTGAAACCTCGCTCGGTATTAAAAGTTCCGGAGAGGTCATTCCCTACCTTGACGGAGCTAAACGTATTGCTCAACGTCATCCTGCAGAGCCTTATCAACTTTGCAGGTATACCGAACTCAGACATTGTTGCGTATAGGCAATCCCGCACTGGGCTATCGAACGCAGCTTTATAATCGACGAAGAGATGGTGAGTGTCGATTTGATATTCATGGGTTTTCTCCAGGATTTGGCGTAGTGTAAAAATCTGGTCTATGGTGGACTTACCAGGTCTAAAGCCACACTGATAGGATCCGATCAGCGTTTCTGTATACGGCTTCAATCTTTCACACAATACGCTCGAGAGGATCTTATATGCGATGGAAATAAGACTGATACCCCTGTAGTTGGCGCAGATTGTCGGGTCTCCTTTCTTTATTACAGGACAAAGCACGCTGAGATTCCAATCGTCGGGCATGCTTTCCGCTAGCCATATTTTGCTGATGAGTTGATGCATGCACCTTATCAATTCATCGCCACCAGCTTTAAACAACTCAGCTGGCAGGCCGTCAGCACCCGCTGCTTTGTTGTTTTTGAGTCGCTGGATAGCAACTCGAACCTCTTCATGGCTAGGTGATGGTACTTCTACTGCGTTATCATCGATTGGTGGTATCGTACTGCATTCTCTCTGGGCGGAATTGGTGGGATCATCGCCCGTAAGCAAGTTGGAGAAATGCTGCCTCCATAACCTCCATTATCATAGCTGAAATGATATTTTGCTTTTGCATCACTTATAAAGTATTATTCGTACGTTTGTTTGCCATTTTCACGCCACACTCTCTTTTTCACATACCTCTGGTAAAGCAACGAACAAACTGACCACGAAATCACAAAAAATTCCACCAAAAAATATGAACGATGAACGTAGCCTACTATGATTGATATTGTTTTTCAAACTATAGTTCCATAGAATTTTGTTTTGCATTACGAATTATAAGAGGTTGTCAATTTAAATTACGATTTATAAGAGGTTAAACAGACTTTATTGCACAAAAAAAATACGAATTATCGAGGGGACTAAAATGTATGGAATTTTTACGAATTAAAGCGATTTTTTCAAGGGACCAACAGTTTGCTACGAATTATTGAGATTTTCGAATTAACGGAGTACGAATTATCGCGATTCCACTGTATATCGATTTGAAGTTAGTATGTATCATATGGGGAACTTGTCACGTTTGTGGCTCTTTTGTTTGACATAACTCGAGATCGACTAGTCCGATAAAATAAAAAACGTGTTAACGGATTAACTTTAACTTGCGTTAAGTTTTCCGAAATTTAACGCTTTAACGTTTAACGAAGTTAACTTTTTTAGTAACGGATTAGCGATTAACGAACTTAACTATTTGATTAACGGTGCCCAGCTATGGACATCACACAACAAACAAAGTTTAAACTTTTTTGAAATCATTTGGACATATCCTTGGAAGGATTTTGCGGAACTCATCGTCACTGTAGATGATTTCCAAGGCTGCTTAGTCCTCAATACAGTCAGCTTATCTACGCCATCCCATAGAGCTGCATCCTGTTCCTCTAAGTTTTTTCTTTTTTGACTAAATTTTCAGGAATATCAAAGGTGGTGTCGATGTTTTTTGAGGCTCAGTGGAAGTTCTCTTTTAAAATACATTTTGCAACAAAAAATAAGAAACAAAAAAACATTTCTTAAAAAAAGAAATCTATTTCAAATTTTGGTTTTTTGAAGAATACTGAAAAATATAATTTTGGTGAATTTTTCAACTTTAAAAACTAAATTGCAAAAACATTTGCAAATTTTAAAAGACTATAAAGTCCATGATTATAAGTGCCTGTTTTTTTTTTTTTGAATCATAAGATTGGACCTTTATCTAGCTGGCTATGAAAGAATAATCCGCTTTTTCAAAAAAAAGATTTTGAAAAAAAAAACTCTAAATTATGGAATTTCATAAGAATTCCATACGCTGCACAAGTTATGGCGGTCTCCCATCGACTTAAAAAATGTCAACTTCCGAAAAGATTTTTTTTTTTTAAGTAAATTTTTTTTTATGCTAAAAATTTTTGGTAAAACCTCACTTCATTTTAAATTTCAACAGACTTCTTATATTTAGAAAAAGTCAATGTTATCAACCTAGCACTCTTGTATTTCTTATAATTAAATACATTGCAGTTACTATTCGAAGCAACCGTATTTTCTAACTTTGAAATCTATTTTCTCAAAAAATACTGAATCACATCAAAATCTAATTAATATTTAAAATCAGCAACCTTAAGTTATCTTTGATATAAAATTTCATCAAGATTGGACGACTTCTTCTATATATTTCCAAAATTTTTATGGGCACAAAACACCGTGCGTTGGTGTTACCAATCCGTCTCCACAACATCCAGTGGCAGAAAAGTCTGTCATATCTCATATTTTCTACTCATTTCTGCACTTAACTCGTTTCGACACAAAGTATCATATGTACACCTTGGCATTTAGTCTGCACATATCACATTTTTTGTGAATAACTACGAAGTTTAAAGGCATACAATTTACTTCAGACCACGATCAACTTCACTTTAGCCTCAAAGAGTGGAGTAAAATAAGACAACTGAACGTTTCAATTTTCCCATTAATTTTTTTCGTTTGACTACCCTTCATTCAAAATATATTTAGGAAACAAAAATTTATGAGGGAACATAAAGTTGGCCTCCAAGCGTGGCGAAAAATTCTACTGCATTTTTTGTGCATATTTGTCCGCCCTTTATTTTTTTTCGTCCGTCTTTGGCTTGTTCAAGAATCAAAAATTTGAAGCCCAAAAAAAGTTGAAAAAAATTACCGCAGACTTAAACTTTTTGTATGGCCAATTTCATGATTTTTAACCAATTTTGGGTGTCATGTTTCCTCAGAAATTTTTTCCTTAAATATCTTTTGAACCAAGGGTGGACAAGCAAAAATTTGAGTAAATAAACACAATCTTATCACAATCTCCCAGGAATATCTGAATAAATACTTATGTCCATTTTTACTGAGACAATATGGTAATTTTTCGATAGATGTAAACTCTGCCTGAAAAACGCTGCAGTAGTCTAGTAACCTTGCAGTAATTCTTAACTTCTGTTTTTTAGAGTAAATACCATGACCCACTTGCATATTTCACTTAGAGACATGCATGCTGAAATAAATATGGTTCCATCTCCCCAGGAATCCTTCCTTCCAGTCATCCCAAAAAATAATTTAACAACTTTACGCAGGTGACTTCGTTTCTACTTAAATACAAAGAATTTTAACAGCATCCTCAGTTAATTTAAAGTTGTTCTAGTTGATTTAACAAGTTGCTCTTCTGATAAATCAAAACAACGAACAATTAATTGTGAATTCATCAAGTGCATATCGCGTTAAAATTAATTTTATAATTAATTTCTTTGTTACTTTACAAATATAAATTATAAGGCGTTATGGGATCTATTGACTCTATTACTCTGCATGAATGCTAACATTTAAAAAGTCATTAATCATTTATATTTTTGCATTAAAATTAATTTAATTTATTGTAAATTATGGATTATTAATCGTATGAAAACGAAAACTGAAGCGCATGAAATCGTATGTATTATTAATTTAAACGATTTAAGTTCTCGTTTGAAATTCACAGCAGGAGCTACCCATCAAAAAGCCTTCAATATAAAAAAGTGTCCATTTTGACGGATACATGAGCAGCAACGCGTCGAAATAAATATCTGTAATATAAAAGAATATAAATTTTATATTGACAAATGTGCTGCTGCTGTTGAGCACAAACTTATGAAAAGCATTAAAAAATTAAAAAATTTAAATAGCATTTTTTATGTTAAGTCCATGCGCTTAGATGAATTTATGTAAATTAGTTCTAATAATTTTTAAACATTAAAGTCCGTCTGTAAAGTTGTTTTTTAACTTGTCTATTAAAGTTTTTCATTTCGTTAGACAGACTATTAGATTCATATAATGAAACAATTAAAAATTAAAAATAAAAAATTATTTTCGTACTTTGTAGAGCTTTATAAAATTTAAGTCTTGGAAATAATTCAAATATGCAAATTTTAATTTTATAGCAAAAATCTGGTTTTTTGTCAAAAAAAAAAAAAAAAAAAAACAAAAATTAATAAAACTTGAATATCATGCTTCAAGGAAGTTTGTTCACATTTGTGTTTGTGATCGAAAACTCGAGATTATCTGATGAAATATGAGTGAATTTGATGGCATGCAAAACAAGAATAGTAGTCCATCGAATTTGCCTCTATTAAATTGAGAAAAGGGCATAGGTTTGATGAGTTGCTAATATCATAAGTGTCGATGGGATATTCCAATTGATGTGAATTTGTTTAGAGCAGAGACAAATAAAAAAATTATGATCTGAACTCAATCAGTAACAGTTCAGTATGACAGCAATCTGTTAAAAATGTCCGAGATCATATCTTATCGCGATTCTTTATGTAAAAAATTACTTGCGGTGCGCTTTTCTTTTGTGGTTCTTACCTGAATTTTGAACCAAATTCGCTTTTAAGCAATTTTCCTACTTTTAGGTCAAAATTTTTCAGGCAGTAATTATACCCTACACCGAGGGTATATTCACTTTATCTCTCCGTTTGTAACACATTGAAGGGGGCGTGGCAGGTATGGAAAAGTATATATATTCTTGATCAGCGTCACCACCTGAGTCGATTTAGCGATGTCCGTCTGTCTGTCTGTCTATCTGTCTGCTTGTCTGTCTGTCTGTCTGTCTGTCTGTCTGTCTGTCTGTCTGTCTGTCTGTCTGTCCGTCTGGTCTGGTTTACGGGAAAACCAAGAAAGCTAATTGAATGAAACTTTCACACACAGGTCACATCTTCTTGCAGGCACCTTGCACCTTGTATATATACCGCCCATACTCTATGTATATATACCCAGCCCAATTTTGAAAAAAGTTGCAGCGATTTTGATGAATCTTGCTGATTTGGTGCACATGAGAACCAAGTTAGGATTCGGCTGGGTTTTAAGTTTCCAAAGGGTGGCACAGGGGCGTGGCACAGCCCCAAATTTTATCATTTATACTACCATATCTTGTAAGCCGTTCAAGATATTGCGATGAAATTTGGTAAACGGATACATATCAAATATATCTTGAATTGAGAAAAAAGTTGTCGGATTATAAAAAGTGGGCGTGACATTTTTCAACATTTAAAAATTTTGATTCCGTATATCTCAAAATTGGCAAAAACGATTTCCATAAAAATTTTGGAGATGCGGCTGAAAGCAGTCATCAATACAAGCTCAGCCACTTTACTGAAAAAACTCGTTAAAGGGCGTGGCACTGCCCACAATATTTGTAAACGTTATATTAAGAGAACTAACAATGTAATCGTTATGAAATTTAATGAGGTAGATATACTTGCTATAAGGTCTCTTATTACAAAAATTTAGTCCAATAGTACCTGTGGGCGTGGCACCTCCCATATAAGCAAAAAACGTTTATTGTTATAGATAGTGAGCTATGAGAGTAATCTTCATAAAATTTGGTGCATAGATGTCACTTACTATAAGCTTTAAAAATAAATGAATTTTGGTGCGATTGCATCAGTGGGCGTGGCACCTCCCATATTAACATAAATTTGTTAGCGCTGTTTTAAGTGAACTATTGGAGCAATTGCTATTTATTTATTTATTTATTTATCTATTCATTCATTGTACAAATAAGATTTCTCTTTTTAGTATGTACAAGCAAACATAATTCAAAACTCAAAATGAAATAAAAATAATGCAAAATAAAAAAAATAAAAAAAATCTTAATAAAATTAAGACTAAAATTTGAAAATGATTACTGAAAAGGTATATGTAAAAGTTCAATGGAAATATACTTAATTAAATTAATGATATAGGAATAGGAGAAATAAAGAAAAGGGAGAAATAAAGAAAAGAAAAGAAAAGAAAAGAAAAGAAAAGAAAAGAAAAGAAAAGAAAAGAAAAGAAAAGAAAAGAAAAGAAAAGAAAAGAAAAGAAAAGAAAAGAAAAGAAAAGCTGGAAGGAAAAAAGGGGGAAGGAAAAAAGAAGGAAGGAAAAAAGAAGGGAAGGAACTCTAGAGATCTCCAGCAAAATACTTAAATAGTTCACGCCCGAAAACATTTGCATTTCTAATTCGTCTCAAATGAGTTGGTAGCATATTCCATATATTCATATATCGCGAACTATGTATGTCGATCACAAATATAATTTATTGAACCAAAAGTGGGCGGATTTGGAGAAGTGGGCGTGGCATATTTCAACTTTTTCATTTTTATTAGTTTTTTTTAACCTTTTCCAAATTCTTTCGACTTTTTCAACCTTTTAACTTTTTCCAATATATCCTATATGTATACGTTCGACTTTTTGAACCTATTTCAACTTTTTCATAAGTTTCTTTATTGTTTTCGACTTTTTCATCAATTTTGAATAGTTTCAAATTTTTTCAACCTCTTTCAACTTTTTTAGAGTTTTTCAACCTCTCTCAACTTTTTTCAACATTTTGCATATACTTATTTACGACTTTTTCAACATTTTTCAACCTCTGTCAACCTTTCTAACATTTCACATTTTTTCGACTTATTCAACCTCTTCGTCTCAACGTCTTTTTAACATTTATTTAAAAGGTACTTTCAGTGCAGTGTAGGGTATGTGAATTTCGGCCTGGCCGACAACTTAACTTGTTGATTTTTGTTTTGCTATAATCTCCTGAAATATTTCGCTCACAAAAATTTTTAAAATGAATTTTATGCTAACTTTTCTTATACCTTTTCTGAAAAATACAAAATTAAGAGGCGTGGCACCTCCCATACGAGCAAAAAAGATATAAGGTTACATTTTGTGTTCTATGGAAGTGATTCTAATACAATTTGGTGTTGAGATGTCGGTGACCATAAACTTTGATATTAAATGGAATTGAGTGGGATTACATCAGTGCGCAACATTTTAGCACGACTTTTTCAACCTGTTTTAATTTGTATCGAGATTTTCAACCTCTCTCAACTTTTCGAGTTCTTAAAGTTTTTTCAACATTTTCCGTATTTTATCGATGTTATCGGCCTTTTTCAACTGTTTCATCCTCTACCAACTTCTTTCAACCCTTTAATTTTTTTTTTTACTTTTCAACCTTGTCTAAATTTTTTCGTCACTTTCCATATCTAATCATTTCTTATAGCCTATTTCTACTGTTTCAACATTTTCCAACTTTTTCCAAATTTTTTTCCATTTTTTTCGACTTATTTCAACTTTTTAAGCTCAACTTATTCAATATTTTCCATGTTTTTTGGACTTTTTTCAACCCTTTTCATTTTTTTTATTTTCAACTTTTGCAACATTTTTGGGATCTTTAAACCCATTTCAACATTGTCCATACTTTTTTAACCTTTTTCGACGTTTTTCAACATTCTGAATAGTTTTTCGACTCAAAACGAAGAACCGAAATATAGTTGGTCTCCTGGTACTAATATATACGAGCGCTAAGCCATGGTCGGTTAGTTTTCATTATTTTTATTGCGAACCACGGAATCATCAAGGTCATATAATACAAATTATTTTGTTTGCTCTTCTCAAAGTGGGTGAGTTATGTTAAACAATTGGCAGCGTTCTGCCTTGATTAGTTTGAATTCTGCTGTCGTTGACAAAATATTTGTGTACCAAACTGAGTTAGTTTTATTTTAATATTTACTGATGTTGCAATTTATAAGATTTCATCAACATTTTTACTAATTACTGTTAAAGTTGGTGGTTTCTTTGTAAAGTTCTTGTCATGATCACGAGATGTTGGATACTCTTTGACATTAACATTATCGTTAAGGATATTAAAAGAATTTCCAGTGCTTTTAATAGTTATCACTGATATGAATATTTTTTTTTGTGAACGATGTTTATTTTCACTTTAATTGCAGAGTTTTAGTTTTTTATTGCAGCAGAATCGCTTAAAACAAATTATTGCATTTAAGACCTTGATATATTCTGTTATATAACAGACAAGAATTAAAGAGCAAAGGTGTACTTTATTTTTATCTGAATTAAAAAAGGCATAAAAGTTTGTTTTTTTCTTGTTGTTGTTTCACTTAAATTATGTTAAAATCTTTACTTATTATCATCCAACAAGTTTCTTCAAAGTTTGTTAAAATTCAACTGCTTGAAATATATGCAGACAACACCTACTTTTATTATTTATAGCCTCATATTCTAATTATCTTATATAATTACACTGGTCTGCAACGTTTTGTTTTACTCTAAATAAATCATTCTCTTCATAATTAATTTGAGAATGCTGATGTGTAAGCCAAATATTTACATTAGCATTTATTTTCAAAATATATATAGGGTTCCATATTTAGATATCATCGATTCTGGTAACTTCGTGTATTCGTTTTAGAGACACCAAGTTTTTAAAAATAAACTTAACTATATTATTAAAAAAGCCTAAGTGTTTACCTACAAAAATCACTTTAAGTTATATGATATCTTGTTTTCTTCTAAATATCGTAAACTGAAACTGTCCAGTAATTCTGCCGTACTGAAACTTATGTTGATCTGTATGTAGATCTAACAATAAGTAGTAAGTTTCAATTTACGATATTTCGAAGAAAAAAAAAGATATTATTATAATTCAAAGTCGGTTTTGAAGGGAAAACTTTAAGTTTTAAAACTTTATAGGAAATACTTTGTGTCTTTAAAATAAATGTATGAAGTTGACCAAAATCGACGATGATGACAAATATTTGTGTATATAACCTAACGTGACCACATGATCCGCGTTTCGCGTGGCAATTCCGCGCTTATGATTTTACGTCCCGCGCGGTCTGCGTTTTCATTTTATGAAATATATCTCATTTTGCTAGGGTTTTCGGACTTTCTTTCTTAAGTAAATATTTTGACTTACTGAAAAAGATTTCATTGTTGAAATATATCTGAATGTGACAGTGAGAACCCAAAAAAAAAAAAATATCAAGGTTTTCCGAAAAATGTTTGGACTTAAACGCAAATTTGATGAACTTTTTTATTGTTCCGCGTTTTGCCGAAAAATATGTGGTCACGTTAATATAACCTCATATATTTTGAAAATAAGAGCTGATGTGAAAATTTGCTTTAAATATTCGTGTTCGGCGCCCTAGACTTAGTACGATGACATATAATTTGTTTGTAGAACACAAAAAAAAGCAGGGTTTTGAAGACCAGTGTATATATTGGGGAATTTTTAACTTGCAAATTATCTTTATCTAAATGAAATTGCCGTCAAGTAATTTCACGATCATTTACATATTTAAATTCTAGAATGTACAGTTATAGCAATTTTTAAATATCAATTTGCCAATATTTTATAATTTGTTTTTGGCACTTTTTTTTTATTTTGCTTGAGTAAATAAAAACAATTTTTTAATGTGTTTTTGTTCGGTTACATACATAGCTATTGTATTTATAAATATTTCGAAGATAACAAATGTTAACAGTTTAATATATTGCCATAATTTGAATATTCTTTTTCTTAAATGTCAAGAGGATGAAATGATATGAAACCTATCCAGTTAAACCAGATCTAAATATTTGTGTGCTAATGTGGTTAATATGAAATTATTTTACTGTAATACTTTTAAGCTAATAGGATCTGAGGTTCAGAACAAAGAGTTTTGCGTTGTCATTTGCACTTATTCATTACTTTGTTAAATCAATTTCATTCATTGAATTATGGGCCATTGAAGCAGAAGTTAAAAAAAGAAAAAAAAACTCATTATTCGATTTTTTGAAAATCTCCCTAAAAGAAAAATTATATTATTGGATGGCATTTGAAATTCTTTTCGCAAAGTGATATCGATTTTGGCTCATTGACTTTTCGAAAGCCACAGTAAAATATTTAGCTTTAAACAATATGAAGTCAAATAAAATGTTGTGTATGTCTAAGATACGGACTCTCGTATCTCAAGCTTTTGATTAAAAATTATAAAAAATCTGTTACTGAACAGTGTTTTTATTTATAGAAAACACTTAACTGTCGTGTCTACTTAGCAGCAGACAAAAGAAATTATACAATATCTGTTGAATAAATTTAAGTACCAAATATAGCTATTGTATTTATTATTTATGAATTTAATGTTCTCAAATACTTAATAAGTTATAAATGATAGTGTTTGCTTTGTTAACCTTAAAAGGGCACACACACGAAGTATAAAAAATTATTTATTCCCTTCTAAATAGCTGCAGCATCTACTTCAATGTTAAGATATTCCTGAAGGCGCCATAATTTGCATAACAAATTTTACTATCAACATAAACAATTTCTTACAGAAGCTTAAGTTCACTTGCCTCGAGTGGCTTGACTTCAAAATAAGCTACCTGTTGACATACTCCAATGTATTTTATTATCATTATAAATGTAATTATTATTATCATCATATAATATGTAAAATAACACATAAATAAAACAATATTCGATATGAATAAACTATGTTCATCTCTTCCTAAATATAAATAGTAAACAAAGTTTGTCGCTTAACTCTTTTGTATTGGAACTTAAATGCGAAATTGTGGAATTGCTTGAATTTGGATAGACTTAATTTAATTTAATTGAATACTTAGCAAAAAAACGATCGTGAGTTTGTTTCCCCGAATTCTCGTGACCTTAACATTTTACATTTTGTATAATTTATGTAATAAATTTTTCTCACCACAAAGTCATTGAATTATTGTATTTTTTCGATTTCATCTCTTTTGGTGTTTTGTTTTGTTTATGTCTTTATTTTCTTTTTACTCGCCACGAACTTAGCTTAAATATTAAATAAAAAAATATACTTCTTCTTCTTAGTTAAAGCCTTGTACATTATCTGTAGAAGCAAGTATTTGAGGTATAATAAATTGGCTTTAATTGTACGCGTGTTGATTGAGCTTTTGCCTATGAGACAATAAATTCTTATTACGATGAAGTGCGGGTTGTAACACGAAATACATACAATTTACAGCAATTACTAATTACAATTAACGGTGCTATGATGTTGTTGAATATAATTATTAATATTGTTATGATAATGATGAAGATTTTGGTATCAGTGGTGGCACAAATTAAACAAGCTTACAAATTTTGGGCCCCATTTCGAGATCTGGTTTCTCATAGACTTTTTTTTATATTTTGGGGCGTAGTTGCCAAAAATGCTAACTATTTTTGATTTGTTGAAGTTTTGGTATGCTTGAATTTAAAGAAAAAATTGTTAGTTCTGACAAGACTTGCGCTGTCTAGCCGTTTTGAACAAAAAAAAAAAATCTGAAAAACATTTTTTTGGTATTTAAACTATAATAAAAAAAAACAAAAACTTTTATTTTAAATTCGGGCTTCGACTATTTATTGTCATTTTGGTTAGCTTTTAATTAAAAAAAAAATTGTTCATTTCCGACAAGATTTACTTTTGTTAGAACATTTTTTTTTGGGGGGGGGGGGGGGGGGTACATCGCCTAAGACTTCAATTTGCATACGCTTGATATATTGAAAACTATGATGATATTACGAATTTTGATGTTGACAACCTTGATTTTGAAAATTGTTTTTGAATTTATGAAACAAAACTAAAAAATAAGTGATTTATAGACGAATTTAAATAGGTTGCTTTTGGTTTTTCGGCAATTTTTTCAAAAATTAGCAAAAAAAGGGTTACTTTAATCAAACTTCAAATTTTCAAAAATTAATAAATTTTTTTTTACTGTTTCTTGTTTAAAAAATATTGAAAAATACGTTTTTAATAAAATAAGTCTCAAACTCGGCTTATAAAATATATAGCGAGCATTTTAGTAACATCGTGTCAAAGTTATAGTACTTTAAACGCGTTTTTCTCGAAACCACGTTTTTCGAGTTGGCGGGCATAATAAAAGAAAACTACTGGACCGATCTTTCTGAAATTTTTATATGCTGCTGTGCACATATAAATGCAGTGAAAGATCGGTATTATAGTTTTTGATTTTTGGCACGATTCCCGAAAAATTGGCAATTTTTGAAAAATTTACGCCATTTTGTTATTTTTGGACCAACATTTTTGCCTGTAGTTCATTCCCAGGCGGCTTTGATGCTGATTAAAACCTCTTATTTTTTTTTTCAGATGTTCCAGTGCCCGCCGTGATTTTTTGGTGTTTTTTTCAAAAAATTCTAGTGGTCATAAATTTCATAAAAAATTTAAAAAAAAAAAATTGTTTTAAATATTGTTTTGTGTCCAAATATGTATGTAAAGTTTCAAAATTATATCTTGTTTTTTATAAAAATTATACGCATTTTAAAACACTTAAGAAACAATTTTTTGAAGGTGTCATGTCCTCTTAATAAGATAATGTAAATCTTTATATGAAATTGCTTATACCGTGTGATTCATTTCAATTTCTTCAGGCATTTGCCTAGAGAGAACTAAGTAGGATAGTGTTAAGTGTTTAAGGCAATAGTTATACGGTTTCTAAGGGTCCAATATCAGTTACCTTGCCTTTGATCTTGGAAACAATTTGCAAGGTTAATTCGAGGTAAACTGTGATTTTTAAAATTTTTATATTTTTTATTGCAGAATTGTATTTTATAGCAAAAATAGAAATGTTTTATGTGACAAAATTTTTCTCTGGAACTTTAATTTATTAATGATGTCTAAAAAGAAATTACAGTAAACCTCACACTGACCCTAAAAAATAGTTTTCAAGGTCAAAGCTATTTATCCCTTTAGAATCCTTATAACTTTTAACTAAAACACTTATCACTATCTTATTTAGCTCTCGAGGTATTGGTCTGAGGAAAATTAAAATGGATCACACGGTATGTTAGTAATATTAGTCAAGACTTAGCTGTGTATAACAATTTAACAAAGAAATATTTCACCACCAATCTCATGAACAAATTTTGTAAACTCATATGTTTGTAAACTATATGCAAAATTTCATTAACATTATTTGCTGCCATAGCTTGAAATAAATTTTTAAGTAAAATCATTGCTAGTGTGATTAATTCCTTGGAGTTATGCAACATTTTTCATAAAAGTCGACTTTGTTAGTCATTGTTCTTCCGAGAATCGGCTATCAACATTTTACGAAGATCGGTAAAACTATACAATGTAAGTACTTAATTAAAATGTTTTTGTAAGATTTGCGATATGGAAAGTACAACGCTAAGCGATCAATGCCAATTTGAATTTTCGTGGTATTATTAAAAATTGACATGCTCCGAAATTGCGCAAATTTTTCTGAATTTTTCGTGTGGCAAAATTACATTCAGTAAAAACGACAGTTGAAATTTAAGAAGCAATTTTTCACCACAAGGCCAATAATAATATTTTCACATATTGTTTCATAAAATCTCTTATGTGCACGAAAATCGAAATTGCATGCATGCTGTGCAACTTGAATCCTTAAAACGTAGTGAGTTCAGCTGCCTTTTCTACCAACAGTTTGCTGCATGCTACAGTTACGGGTTTTATTTTTGATGGTCACGGAGTAAAAACTGGTTACAAAGAATATTATGCAAGAAAACGACCATGTTAATATATGGGTGGATATTTCAGCGACAATAAAAGTGAATGCGCTACAGAATACATTGAACTTGCGTAGCGCTTTTTTTCCAACATCCTTCAGCATTGAACTAAAGCATTACAAATTTATGAACAAAACTGTTAACTACCACAACTTGTTTTCTTAGTTATTCTGTTTATTTTTATAAATTTCCTAACTAATTAAATCCACCAGAAGCGTAACAAACATTCGACGCTTGATTAATAATGACTTGATTTATGAACTCTTTTAGTGATTGATTTAATTAAAATACTTCAACATTAGAGTTGGTCAAAAAAGAAAAAAATCCGAATGCTTCGGGAACGCTAAATAGTTTGAGAGCTAACTCACTTAGACCAAATAATGATTCATTGTTATGTATGTCATGGTGTATTTAACTAAATCCACTCGTTGAACCAACTGTAATAAAACTACTTAAGTTCCACTTCAATGCTTGCCGGCGCACTTCAGTTGGTGAATTCCACAACGTGTGCCTAATCCATTTCCACTTTAGTCGTTTGATTTGAATGGAAATTGTATCTTGAAAGCATCTGGTGAGCAACTCGACATTGGCGGCAAAAATTAAGAAAAAAAATTATTTTGTGATTTTTTAATAAAAGTTGGATATTTTCAAATTTAAAGCGTTCCCGAAGAATTCCAAAATATGCGTTTTTTTTTTGTTTTTTTTTTTTTGACGTACTCTATTGATATCTTTGAACTTGTGGGGAAGTGCAAAATAAACTAAAGGCTATTTTCATTAATTTAGTTTTATTATTTCCCCCATATAATTTTGAAAAAAATTATTTGTTAGAAGGAAATACAAAAGTGTTGCCATTGATTGTGATTCTGAAAGCGAAATAGAAGACTCGCACACAGAAGTTAATTCAACAATTAATTATGGGGCTAACCTTTTATGGTTATATCAAAAGATGACACTGTTGACAACAACATGTTCCGGTTGTCATAGTGATGTATTATGAATTTGGCTTTAGATTTTGGCTGAACATAATCAAATCAAATATGATGTTAACTGTTTTAGAAGGTCAACATATTATGTAGTAAATTTTTTGTTTGTTCCATAAATTTGTAAAGTCGTTAATTTATAATTTATTTGTAGTAAATCGAAGGAACAAATAATACGTGAATCGAGGAAATGTTAAAATGACCATGCACGATGGAAGCATTTTATTAAGGCCTATTATTTCGTGAGGTGATAAAGGATACAAAATGAAGTTTAGTTTTTCCAAGTTTCACCGTCTTTTCCACTATGACTTTCTAGATAAGATATGGTTTTCTTTTGCCATGGCCACTTGTATGATAGCGGGACTTGTGTGTTTGGGACATATTATCGAATATAGTACCTGACCATCATTTCCTAAAAAGAAATCGTGATGTTCAACTGTTCGATTACTTCTTCTGCTTTTTATTACTATTCTGCTCTAGTCAGCGCCAGATTTAAAGTACTGCTGAAAAGATCAGCGTCTACAGTGGTAAATTTTAGATGGAACTTACATATTTTGTAATTGAATTTTATAAGTTGTAATATCGCATTACTTGCCTATTAAATACCTTTTCTTTGTTCAACGTAAGTGTGAAAAGTTAATTCTCAGGAGCAATAAATACTTTTGGTGTAAATATAGCGCTGGTTTTAGTTCGAATTTATTGATATATCTTTTCTAAATTGAAAATATTATCATTTGATGTTTTTATTAAGGCGGAATCTGTATGACCGCCTGGGAATTTATTCTTTTCCTTTTGGAATATTTAATTTCATACTAGTAATACCCGCGGCTTCGCATTGTTTTTTTATAACGAAATTCCTTTCTTAACATCTCATTCTATCTCCTCTCTTGAAAAGTAAAAAAAAAATAATTGAATGATTGTTCTTTGAACTTTGAAGCCAAATACAATTGACTTAAATTAAAAAAAAAACAATAACAACACAGAATTCAAGTAGCAGCATAAGCGAAAAAAAATCAAACGTCAATTGTTGAGGTTTTGTAAAATCTCAATCATAAAAAATGGATATTTAGCTTAAAAAAAAATTAAAATTAGTATGCAATAACCTTCTTTATCACAAATATGTTGCTTTAAAAAAAAATTTATTGAAATCGGTTCTGTATATTTTGCGCCAAAGCGTTACAAGCCATTTCTATATAAGCAACTGTATAAAAATAGTATAAAGACATTAGCAAATGATTTGAATTTTTTTTGTTTCTAAAGCTCCGATAGATGGCGCTAGATAGAATTTCTTTAAATTCTACATACTAGAGGCAATGATGATAACTCGGGATGGGCAAAACTGAAATAAAAAAGTACAACGGATTATTAATCAGTTAGGTTGCTGCTAAGCCCCGAATTTCAATTGTTTGCCTTAGTTCCGGCCAATGATTGTATTTGGTGGGTTTTAAATCGAAACTTGGAATGTATGTTGGTATAAACTCTTTTGAAGCGAAAAAAAAAATCAAAAAAATTCATTTTCATTTGTGCTTTAATTAGAACAAGATATGCATCTATGTATCTTAGCATATATTTAAATCGATAAAATAGTTTTGTATTTGTTAAAAATCTTTTTTTGAAATTATTCATATTATGCATATTAAACTACGAGTTTTTGCCACACACGTAAAACTTCATTAAAACTAAACATTTTTGTAGGCGCTAACGACAAACAAATATGAAACTCAATTTAAAAATGCCAAAGGTATTGCGTCAATCGTTTTGAAGAAAAACAACAGAATATTTTTTAAAAACAAAAAAAAAACCTAAAGGATTCACTGGTTTTAAATCTTAATTAGCCCACAATCGTACTAAATTAAAATATGTACATACATTTTTAGCTAAAACTACTAATTTTTATGCATAGACGAGTTTAATTTCTATCTAATTATCATCTAATTTTCGAAACAAAAACAATGCTTGATTAAACTTCAATAAAATGCAAATTAATTTTAATTATTTATGGTTTTTCAAATAAAATTTGTGTTTTTTTGACTATTCTGGAATATACAAGTAAATCTTGTTTTATTGTCACGTCAAACAAGCCTAAAAAAAATGGGCAGCTTCACCATTGACACCGCTTTATCATTAGCATAAGAATTGGTTTTTAAATGTCGAGAGTGTCAAGTTTTTAGCAGATCGGATCGGATTAATAATGAAGACGATGTTTAAAACATTAAAAATTTTGTTTTCTTTAATTTTGTTTGACTTTTGTAAGTAGCTTGTTTCAAATAAAACATTTACAAAGTTAAAATTTATTTAGTCTCAGTTTTTTTTTTTATTTCCTCATTCGATACACGTGATAGTTCTAAGTTGAACAAAAAATCTAGTTTTCTTAAACGAGTTTGTTTTTTGAATTTTATTTGCATAATTTGCTATTTAAAATTGTTTGAACGAATAGGCCTAAATTACATAGCTCTTCAAACTAGTTTAGTGTAACCACTGGGATTGGGGCTATTTTTATTGTTGATAGCAACTGTACAAAACTGAGAGATCATAATAGAAATTTCACTGGACTGTTTAGGGAAGACTTAAAAAAAATCATTTGTTGAGCTAAATGGGGAAATATTAACAAGAATGAGCCTTAATGATGCAAAATTTCAATATGAGTTTCATTCCTCATTTTTAAACTATTTTTGAGCCGAAATCCTTTTCTTGAAAAATCCATACATCTCCGGAAAAATCCATTTCTCATACTTTCCCATAGTACCAGGAAAAGAGCTCTGTTCGGTTTCATTATTTTGAAAAATAATTCTCCATGCTATTTTTCAACTTTAAGCTCAGAAATACCTTATAGCGAATAGACCTACTTCAGTAAATTTTGTAATAATTGATGGAATAATTCACTTTTAATTTTTTATGCATATGAAAAGTGCCACGCCCACTCATGCAATACCTTCGAACTTAATTTATATAATATCTCATAGTATTTGACATCAGCACACCACATTTTGTTAAGTACAACAAATGTAACGTTTTTTGTTTATATGGGAGATGCCACACCCACTGTTTCTATTTCACCCATTTTTGTTTTGGAGCCGGTACTGATGTGCAGTATTCACGGTGCAGTAGTTCACATCAATGATTCCCCTTGGGTTTTGTGGAAATGTACTGACCGGACACTTAAAATATACATTTTTTTTGACACCGATTGTACTTTTTCGACATTAACATGAAAAAGTTACTTAAAATCATTAAAATTTAGCAAAACTTTAACTTTTTTACTAAAAACAAAAAAAAAAACACAAAAAAGGTCAGCAAAGCTTACTCAAGACATATTTCGCGGAAGATTTACTCAAAAAAAAATTATGGCAATTTGTGAAAATGCGCCGTAGATATTGAAAATGGATCAAATGTACAGAGTGTACTAAAAACTGGCCGAATGTACTGACGACGATTTTTCATGACGCAAATGTACTGGCATAGTAAAGATAACGAAAATATAAAGGGCAGACGTCCACTCTGCAGCATTTTTAATAACAGCAATTGCTAATTTGTAAAAAAAAGTATCAAATAATTTTATCGTTTTCTTTGCTTCATTGTCTTCAGTATTGTCCTTAGAATCTGAACATATAAGAGGCAGACGTTTAGGTCTCCGCTTTTTCAAAATATATTGGGTTGAATATGTCAAAATCGTCGATTTCTTTCAAATCCGTATATTAATTTCAGTGACACCAAATATTTACTGAATATATATAATTATATAAATGAAAGGCTTAGCCTTTTCTCTTCGAAATCTTCTTTGAAATAGTGAAAGCTTCAAGAAATAATTAAAGAATAAAAAATTTTACAAAAATCGGAGATTCATTTTTTTGCTTTTAAGCAAAATGGTGTCTGATTCGGCGTGGAGTGCGCCATATACGTAGCCCAAAAAAATATAGTAGTAAGTTTTGGATAGAAAACACTTGCACGGTAATAGTCTTATATGCGTAGATATATCCTCAATAATGTGCACCCTTAGTGCTCAAAAACGTCTGCCTTCGAAAAAGCAGCGCTGGTATCGTCTGCCAACTCTATATGTTTATATGTTTTTTTATAAGTCGAGGAACCAGCTAGACAAGAAGCAGACGCGATGAAATGTTTCAGTACTCATTTTTTTACATGTTTGTAATATTGCAATTTGTAGATGCGGCAATAATTAAGTGGCAGAGGTTGCTTGTCTCGTTTCTTATGACATAGTCTTTATAATAATCTCAATTTCCCTGGCGATAAGATCACTTGAAATCATCTCTGCCGCATGCTATATAGATATTTAGGTCACCGGCTCTCTAGTTACATATATAGCACTATCAGCTATATTAATTTTCATACGAATTACTTTATTAGTTCTCTAAGTAAGTCATATGGGAGCATTGTTGACTGTGCCACGCCTTTCAACGAATTATCGCGAACATACGCAAAATAATACTTCCCCATAACCGAAAAAAATTTTTGGAGTCGTTTCCGAGTAAAATTTACAGACAGCCAATTATTACTCTATAAATGGTAATAGATAGATATTTGCTTGTAAGAGTTGAGTATATTGTGATAAAGGTAGTTCAACCTCGCCCTGAGCTACTACTGAGTATTTTCGCTATATTTCTTTGGTACACCAAAAATCAACAATCTAAGTTCGTTGATACTCGAAGCTCGGAAGGCTAAAAGTTCATTGTATAATAATTAATTTTTATTATCTAATTACTTAATTAAACAAATATACATTCATAATTTTAATTTAAAATTATTTGCCAATAATAAAAGAATTTGATTATTAGGTAAATATTTATAGAATTCTTATGAGATAATCGCAAAAACGGAATCCGCAATAGATAAACATATAGTTAGAATTACAAAAAAAAAAAAAAGTTCTTAGCAAACTTCCGCATAATAAAATATTCTCATACGACAAATGAGAATTTTTCACAATTATCAACATGGTATTAATCAATATGTTAAAAAAAAAGTCGCAAGCCATGCAAAACTAAAATTCCTACTTTTTTTCGGTAAATTTCAAGTAAATTTTCTTACACGTTTCCTTAAATGGCATAAGCTGCCAGTAACTTAGCACATAGAACTCCATCAACATCAACCGCAGCATTAGCAAAGTGATTAGTTGCCTACGGTGAGTTTTCTTCATTATTACGCGTATGGTGTTTATGTGTTATTCTGCTGATTCAAGGTCAAGCAAGTTTGGACCAGCCCAAAAATAAAATAAAAAAAACTTCAAAAGCATCGCTTTCTATGTATTAACTGCAGATACAAGTTTGAATTGATATCACCGATTGGCTTTATATTCAAAATATTTTTATTCAAATTAGTATATATCGTATAAATATATTGTTTGTTTTTTTTTAATGTTTTAAACTAGTTTAGATTAGATTAAAATCACGTTTACCTCGAAAGCAACAGTTTTAACACAAACTAATTTCAGACCATTAAAATAAAATCAAAAATGCGTTTGAATAAAACTGCCAAGAGACACAAACAAATATATGTTAAGAAGCCATTTAAATAGTGGTATTTAATTAAAAAATAATCCCGCCGTATGATAATCATTTGACCACATTACATTTTTGCGCTCATTTGCATAAATTTTGTCAAAGGTTCAAGCCGAAAATGCACATTGATGGCACTGTTAAACCCGTAAATCAACGAAGATTAAACTCATTTGCTGCATGTGACATCGATTAAGTGATTTCGATGATAATGAAGTTATCTGTAAAGTTGACAGTTTACCATTTAGTTATGTATTTTCGTGGTTTTGACTTGTACGCCGCCGCACACTATAAATCTGTTTCTATTCAAGCCTTATTAGGTTTGATTTAGGTTGCTTTAGGATTTTAGAATTTGAAACATCATGCGTGGTCAAAGTTGCCATAAGAGCTAGAAATCTACAACATGTGGGAACTTTATACAAAGAAAATGATAAAATTGTTCGGTTAGATTTTGTTGCAAAATATATAAGTTATGCGCCACATTTTAAATGATATATACTTACATAAGTTGTGTCTGTTTACTTTTTTTTGCCTAAGTCTGAACAACTCGTGTCTGCTTATACGAAAATGTATTTGAATGAGACTGTTAAAATGAGAGAAACAAACAGCTTTTCACTCTCTTTTCGAAAAATATAGTTAACAAAAATCACCCAAAAAATTTATTTAGTTAATTTTTGTCAAGTGTCAAAAAAGTATAGAAAGATTTTAAGAACCCAACCATTTTGAAAACGTTCCAACATGAAAGCAGATGAAAAATCAAAAAATGTTGACAAAGGCAAAAATATTGTAACGATCATAAATGTATGTATTAAATGTCGATAAAAAACAATAAAATTTTTAAAAATTCGAAAAGTTTCAAGAATTCAGGCATCCAGTTGCGAAACCGGCCAAGTCGCTTTTTCATACTTTTGGAAAAAGTATCTTCATATATGTTCTTCGAAAAATTAAAACTTATTTCCCACATAATCTATCTTCTATCTATATAAATAAAATGATAGCCGTTTTCGATGAACGGGATTCACGCAAAATCTACTGAATCAATTTCGATCAAATTTTTTTAGTTATCTTTCTTAGGCGCTTGGTCTTAACATAGAATTAAAGTTATCACGATATTCCTCTTAAATAATAAATAAAATTTTAAAATTGCTAAAAAAAATTAATTTCACACATAAAAAGAAGCATGTAAGCATAACAAATCGTTTAATAGCAAGTTAAGCCTTAACCAAAATAGACGTGACGAGACGGTAGCAATTGAACGAACGTTTCCACTCGTTTCGTCTGTTTTGACATTTAACCCAAAATGTTGCGCTAGCCAACGAACCGAAAAAGCTGTTATGACGAGTAGCAACGTTTTGAAGTTCGGTTCTTACGGAACTCTTACGTCTCGTCAAAATGTTTCGTTCACCTTCGATCAATTACGTAGGTTCATTTTGGCTATCAACATTGATTTACATACACTCGAACTTACTCGTTATGTCTCGTCTCGTCTATTTTGGTTTAGGCTTTAGTGGGTTAGTAAGGGTGTGTGCGTTTTATTTTTATATGGCAATGCAATGGAAGACAAAAAACGGAATTTCACTCTCGCTCTCATTCTCAATTTGTCAACACAACAACGCTGAATTTTTGAACAATGAAGAATGAAAAAAAAATTACAGTAGGTTCACACATAGAAAACACACATGCTGTCCTACATGGCTTGACAACATGTGTGACTGTCCATATTGCTTTGAGTTCACATTATCGAGCATGCCATCAAACATCAATTGCAGAATTTATGAGCGTCCACATCGAAGTAAACTGCATGAAATCCTACTTAAAATGAAAATTGTTCACTAGGCTTGACAGTCAGTTCAAACAGGTTGTATGGTTGGACAAGCCAGCAGGAAAATCAACAATTTTTGAAATCCATCCAACATGTGTGTCAAGCGGTCGTTCCTAGAGTTCACATTATCGGACATTGATGTTGTCAAGCCATGTTGGACAGCATGTGTGATAATGTGAACTGGGCAAATTGAATGTGTTAGGCGTTGTTGTTTGTCTTTCACATGACAATGCAATGGTATATTTATGGAAGAGAAAACAACAACAACTCTAGATCTGTGAAGAAGAATCAAAACTGACTGTAGTTCTATTTAAAAAAAATACAATTGTTTACCTTTGCAGAAAAACAGGCTACGCGTACAAAGTCGCGGGCATCTGCTAGTAGCTTATAAAATTTCTTACTCAAAACACGTCAGATCAGATTTTTCAAATTTCATCTGCCTATGTTTTTGAGAAAACAATTTTAGACTTGGCCGGTTATGATTCATTTAAAATAGACTTGGCTGGTTTTGACATCGTAATCAAAAAATTTTGTTTGGAAAAAATAGACTTGAACGGTTTTGATATCAATGTACTGGACTTGACCAGTATTGATTTTAAGGGATTGGACCGGCTTTGAAAGCAAGTTCATGGACTTGGCCGGTTTTGAAATCTATGCATCAAAAATAAATTTAAAAAGTTTCTGTTCTGTTTTTAATCTTAAAACATGGTAGTAAAATAAAGCCATGGTCTAGATTTTGATATATGAGAATATCTCAAAATTTGATTTTTTTGAATTAGGCTGGTTTTGCAACTGGTCGCCTCAAATGTATGTACAAACTTTTTTTGTCACATAGTATCATTTCTCCAACATTTTGATAAAAATCTGGATAGTCATTTTTTAGATATTAGTGTTAAAACCAGCTACGGAACTTGAGCAAAATAAAGGGATGAGGAATCAATGATTTACTGCCCTGGTGCTCTATGGTATATCAATGTGCGTGATATTCGTCATCAGTATCTGCTGTTAATATGAAAGAAAAACTTTCCTTGTTTCAAAAAGTCGATAAAATTGTTGGCTGGGTTTGATTTCTTTTTATAAAATGCCTAAAAATATGCAACAAACTTTTCCGTAGTGCAAAATTTGGTTAGGGGGGTGTACCAAATAAATTTTTTCTACTGTGATTTCGTCAAAATTTAGTTTTTTCAACTTAAAGCTAATTGATAGCAATGAGAAGAATACGCACTCTATAATCCTTCTCTTTCCCAACTATGCTCTTGTCAAAGATAATGATTTATTTCAAATGCCTTTAGTGACTTTTTCTCATAACAATAAAAGTAAATGTTCAAGCAAGTACTAAGCAACTCTTGTTGACGTAGAGCTACTGATTTAACTTGGTCATTACAAAATGCATTAAAATCAGAGCATCGGAAAGGTATTTTATGTCTTCTTAAGTCGTAAAAGCCATTAACGTTTAGATTTTTAAAATATTTGCGGTCAAAGCTCACACAAATCAATTCTTCCAGACATCACGCTTCCTATTGGCCGAAAAGACAAAAAGTTATAGAATATACTGCCAATATTTATGCGCTCAATCTTGGGAAAAAGCATTCTTGAAGACATGTAGAATTGCTACAAAAAAAAAGAGATTAGTTAAATAAAATTAGCACGTTTTGAAAACGCTATTAGGTGATACCCGTGGATTTTGAAATTATTAAGTAAAATTGGTCATTGGCTTATAGTACACTAGAAAAACAAAATAGTAAATTTGAGCGAAATCTCAACTGATTTAAATCGTAGAGATTAAGCTTTGAAATGTTTCCACCTCAGAAATATGAAGAATATCTGTAAAATTCAGAAACGGACTTTATTTAATTTCATTAGTTTCTTTTTAACAAGCTATTGCTCAAGTAAAAAAGTGCGTTGGGAAGCAAATGCTCTGTTCAAAATTCTAAAAAATAATTGGCATAACAATTCTTTCGATAGCCTAACCAAACTCCTGTAGTTCTCAAACTAAGAAAATTTCGATGTGTGGAAGAAAATGAATTAGATGGCTTTACAGATATTCACCAGTGTTATCATTAAAATTCAAATTTTTATAAATTTCTTGGGACCTACGTTTCTATATAAAAATTTCTCACAAACAAGGGAGATCTTGAACAATTACAGTGGAACGTAAGTTCCACATAATTTTCAAATCCAAGAGAGAAATAAAAATTCTTTCTATCATTATGTTTTCACTCTATAAATTTGAATAGTGAGAATGTCACAATTATGACTTGCTCTTGTAGAAACCTCTTCACTTTGAAATGAAATTATTATAGTTTGGCGAAAACAGTACTGTGACATTTCTTGTGTTTAATTTGAAAACATTTTTTTCTTAGATCTTAGTCTCTACATCACTGAGAGTTAAGTAGTAAGCGTAATCTGTTAAGATTTTTTTCTTTCATAATGTGAATCTTCCTTGAACAATCTTAGTCCATTATATCCACAAATACATCCTGAAAACAGTTGACGCTCTTAAGTGAAATTTTTCAAAAAAGAATGAAAATCCAGATCGGAAACTTGAAAGAACAGTGGTTGAACTTGTTTATATATCATTTATTAGGGAATATAAAACTTGCATGCTTGATGTGTGGGGCTTTAGCTCGTCCTCTTTAAACATAATTTTGATGTACCTCAAATCTTGAACTATGTCAATCTTAATAATGCCGCCACTGTCACTTGAAGAATACAAATTGAGTCCTTTTGAATAGTCGTGTCTTTTTAATATAATTTGTTAAATAATATCAAATCAATACTAAGATAACATTTAAAATTTTCCACACACAATAAAATAACTCCACTGTTTTATTTATTTTATTTTATTACAACTTACAGCATAATTAAGTCTTATTTTACTTAATATATTTGTATTGTATGTGCTATATGTATGTTTTTTTTTAATAATATTCAATTGTTTATGCTTATGTGGTAAATGACTTATACTATTTTGCCAATTTACACTACAAGTAACTTTAATATGACTTTTCCTTTTAGTTATAATGCATACATTCTATATCGTTAAATTCATAACAAGGTGTAATAAACTACGCAGTAAGGCCTTACTGTTCAAAGTTAACATAATTTTCAATTAAAGCTAAAAACTCAAATGTTATTTACATAAGTGAAGTACTTCTACTTTTCATATCTTCTGTTAGGTATTATTTCAATTACTTATCAAGTACTTATGAACTACAAATGAAATATTACATTTTGGATATGCTTTCAATTTCAAGTCTTTTTACAGTGTCTTAATTTATGAGTTGCCCCTGGGAATCACAACTCTGTGGAATACTCCTCCGGATTAACCGTGAACTTTCGCCAGCAAATATGATCTGCACTACCATTCACCGATGTTGGTGGTAACGTACCATTTCTGCCATCCAAATTCGCTGCCGAGTTTCGATTGTGATGCTCTACACCACCAGAGCTGGATGATCTTTTCACAAAGGCAGCAGCGCCATTGCCTTTATTTCGCGCTAGTGGATTTCTTGATCCACCACCATATGTTATGGATTCATTGGAAGGTGTGATCTCAATGCGTGTTGCATGTTGACCATCATCTGAGAGACGTCTAATGTAGACGACCTCGCGATGCTTCTCCGCTGTCAAACGCTCCATATGATTCTGTTGCGGGAGGCGCTGTTGTGCGCGCAATCGGTGCGAGTACCGCAATGGCTTACCATCGATCGCTTGAAATGGCACAAATTGTTGTGTGATGCCTGGAAACTTATCCACGCTAATGTCTTCCTCTATGGCTGAATCGCCGAACATTGAGCCACTATAATTCGGTGAGCTATTGCCTGGCGTAGGTGACTTCCAGTTTTGATTGTTATTACTTGCCTGAGCATTTACGTATTTAGTTGTGCTGGATGCAGAGTATTGGCCCTTCTTAATGGAATGCGTGTAATCACGTGTACCACGACGGCGTAGTGTAAAATCACGTCTGCCTGTATCTTGACATACGGAACGCCACTGCTTCCAAGCGTGACGCGCCAACGGATCGGCTGGTCCCCATTCTTTGGCAGACTTTGCAGCTTCACAAATCATACCAAAGAAGTTGTAGTCCACCTGACGGAAGACCAAAATACAAGCAATGAATAGTACAATGGCCAAGGCAAATAGAATTGGCGCCCAACGTGGTAAATACTCTGCTAACAGATCAAACTGATCATCATCGGCACACCACCAGACGAGTATACCAGTTAGAAGTACTGGACAGAAACACCATAGTGCCATCCACGCCTTAAAAATCGGACGTCCAATTGAAAATTCCAAATCGGTGTAGATATTCTTAGCGCCATAGATCCACGTGATAGCAATCAAGTCGAAGACTAAAGCTGTGATTACCAAAGTGCCTACCAGACGTGAATCCAGTACCCTGGCAATGGCATATTGTGGCGCAGACAACGATACGATCGTCATTACTAAGGCGATAAGGCCGATAACATAGTTTGGATGTCGTGGCACCAAACGTGTCGCAGTGTAAATGGCCACAGTAAGTGAAACCATCGCTGATATTACGATCAGCGTAAATATTAGCGTTGGTATTAATCTGGCCAAAAGCTCTGAACGTGGTGTATCATACAGAATACGATCATAAATGGCAGTCATTGGTTTCAATTCTTCCAAGAGGTTACCACCATTTGCCGCAACATCGAATTGTACCATAAAGAGCGTGACAGCAATGGCATTAATGAGCAATTTGAAGCAAAGATAAACAATTGAGGTGCGTACAGCATCGCCTTTGTAGAGGAATTTCCCAGTCAGCATTGGTAGGGCACCGAAGCCACAATTGGTGCCGAATAGAACTTGCATCAGTGCATTAAACCAGATGTTGCTGCTCATAAGCAGCGTTGATTTGAATGGCCATAGCTCGGGAAAATAAGTGCGCTCCAATGAGTTGTATACCTCCCAACCAGTGAGAGAACAGAGTAGCAAAAAGCCAACAACGCCAAAGAAAAATAAACTGCGGCGTAAAATTCTGCCATTGTGTGTGCTGGAAGAAAGAGAAAATAATGTCACTAATACCTACTATATGAAATTATGAAAAGCCAGAATTTTGGAACGAACTTGTAAGGATTGAAATAATACAATAAATATATATGTTTCATCATGGAGCATAAACTTCTGAGCTAGGAAGACTATATTCTTCAAATTCGGTAACGATATTTTTCCATCACATCAGGTTTTTCAGTTAAGGTGCAAAATCATAGAGAAAATATAGAAATAGTGACCACAAATTGCATTTTTCGATATATCGAATGAGTTTTTTGTTTAGAATTTTATCCAAAATATGTATATGAGCCATTCCACTCCAAATCGGACACCATTTTGCTTTTGCATCTATGATTTTTTTTATTAAATTCTTTTCAACTACATAGTAACTACTAAGAGAAAATGCGGTTTATTTGAAAATTAGTGAGTAACAACTTTTTTGTTCAAAAATTTTGAATTCATGAGAAAAGTTTCGAATTTATGATAAATTTTAAAACGAGGAAAAGTGGGTCCAATCTGATCGTAAGGTCATCTTTCAGGCAGAAAGTCGATAAGTTTTAATCTCCTCTTAAACTTTGGACTTGTTATATTTTTCTATTTGAGGCTCATTTTTAGAGTTATTGAGAAAATCTGATTGTTCGGCTTATCTTGTAATACAACTGAATTTCTAAAACTTTATAGAAAAAATATGTAGGGGCGAGGGAGCTGTGTCGTCTACTTAAAATTTCGCGGAAAAGATGAATCTCCAGGAAGGAAACTTTTTTGAAAGAGATGCGTTAAGCACATCAATCAGCCAAGATGACAATCAATTTTCTTACTAACATAAGTTATTGCAAACTAAGAAAGAAGAGTGTATTTCGCTCAAAGCGATATCAAGTTTATTCGAAAAAACAAATATAACAAAATTTTAATTCTTACAAGCAAAAAAACTTTGTGAAAAAAATTTACCGGAATTCGGAAACCAGCTCTTCAGTTCAAACTCAATTAAATATGTAAATATATGAATTTAAGCAAGTGTTTCCAACAAATAGAAAAAAACATTTTGACATGTATATTATTCTCAGATTGTTGCCACTTTTACTTTTGCTCTCTGACATTAGATCCCATCTAAATTAAACCATACAAGTATTGCATCATCGCAATTTATCGTTTTAAAATTTCTTGTATCTTCAAAGAAGAACATAGCAATATTCTAATTATTGCATAAATTAACTTAATATGTTGATTAACTGATTAATCCAGCAATTAAATAACCATCTTTATACTCACCATAACATTACCACAATCCAAATGAATATCAAACCAATTGACAATAAACCAAACCAAAGCGGATTCTCCCAAAAAGGCGTTAGAAATGTTTTTTGCAAACATTCTTGACCGCTGTTACCAATAACTTTGTAGCCATTCTGTAAAATGTAAATGTTAACATTTAGATTATGAACTCTGCCATCATCAAAAACTTACCAATGCTAATTTTATATCACCTACACATTCGCTAAATGGTATCGATTTCGAGATGAACATACCAATGTATGCCACCGCAAAAACAGCTTGCAGCGATACCCAAATTGTCGAGAGCCATGATGCAAATCGACTGACGATGCATGCACCTAGAAAGTAGAAAGTTTTTATATTATTTTCATATTGTGTTATATAAGTAAAATATTAGTGTCCTTTTTCTGTAAGCAAATTGTCTCTAACATTTTCAAAAAAAAACAAAGCACATACTCTTCATTCAAGTTCACCATTTAAACATCGTGTGTTGAGTTTTATTAATATTTCCAACATATAAAAATAAAACTATTCTTAGCATAGTTTTAGGCTTAAGTAAACAAATAACATTAATACAGTAAGACTTCGATAATTCAGATAATTGATTACATGTCACACATTAATTCTGTTTGACATATTGTGTTCTATCAAAACCTGGCATGTGCAACTCCAATTCCTCCGAGTGCCACATCTTGCTGCACATAAATTAAACTAAGATAATATGTAATATCTCCTTAATAGCTTCCTTGTTTGTTTGGTTTATTTGATTTAATTTACTAAATTTTATGTGCTAATCAGGCTTGCTCCTAGCACTTGAGCTTCGAATTTTAGTAACGATTTTCACAATTATTCGGAGAGTTCGATGTCGTTAAAATAATAATGTTCCTTAAAGTTTTTTCATTTCATTGTGCTGACAATTACAGCCTTCGACAATCGAGTTTCCACATTATGGAGCAAATCACTGTTTGTAAAGACGTTTACAGTCACAATATGAAGAATAGATTCAAGATGCTAATTCTAAGCTCACTGCCAATGAAATCAGTCTTCTCATGAGTTCTGGAAAAGAAATTGTGGACGATATAGAAGACAGCTACACAGAAGAAACTCCGAATGTCAACAACGAAGAAAAATTTATTGCGCTTCAATTAGCTCCTTAATATATTAAATAACAGCCTGAAGACAATGCAAGTGACCTCTTATTGATGAAACAATGGCGAGATATTGCAGCTAAGAATCGAAATAGCAGGTTGAAACAGTGCTCTATTATAGAATATAGAGCTTAGCTACTACAGCTATTAGCCTTCTTAGCTATTTAGCTTAAAGCTTTAAATCAAGTAGACAGCTTTTTAAAAATAAATTTTGAAAATGAAAAAAACTGTCCATTCTACCATTCATTTCGAATTTTTAATTTCTTCCGTGTTACCCAAGTACTACCTTGTCTGAGGTACTTCCTCTCTAATTAAGCTCGAATAGACGAGGTTTTACTGTAGTTAAATTTCCATTGGCTATACAATGTAGACTAGAGTCTCATGTTACAGCGGGCAACTGTAAATTAGAAGTTGTCAAGGAATTCATTTACCTTGGCACTGCCGTAACCAGCAACAATGATGTCAGTCTGGAGATTAAGCGGAGAATAACAATTGCTAATAGGTGCTACTACGGTCTCAGTAAGCAATTACGTTGCAGAGCTCTCTCTCGATCGACAAAGCTAGCACTCTACAAGACGCTCATTCTACCTGTGCTTCTTTATGGCGCTGAGGCATGGGTGGTTTCGACAACAGACGCAGCCGCTCTTGGGGTGTTCGAGAGGAAAGTTCTCCGCAAAATCTTTGGTCCTGTTCGAGTTGGTGACGACTATCGCATTCGAATGAACCACGAACTGTATGAGCTCTACGTCGACATTGACATAGTTAAGCGTATAACAATACAGCGACTACGCTGGTTGGGTCATGTCCATCGTATGGATAAAGAAGCTCCAGCGAAAAAGCTATTCGAAGGGAAGGTCCCCGGACGACGAAGAGGGAGACCATGCCTCCGGTGGATAGATTAAGCTGAGCATTGACGATTGGAGAAGGCGCGCGCAAAACAGAGGCGCCTGGCTAGAGCTAATGAGGTCGGCCGTAACCTGACAACGGGTTGTTATGGCCATTTAAGTAAGTAAATAAGTATACAAAGTTATTGACGATTTTGCATACTACAGTGTTTACATAAAATCCCATTAGTTTCGGGATTTTTATCAAAATTTTCGAAACTGAAAATGTCCCAGAATCTCATTATTTTGGGATTTGGAATTTCAGCAGTCCTTAGTAAAAGCCCATACATTATGCATAATTCTTAATACTAAAATATATAGTGAACAACAAAATGTTTGGAATTGGCCAGCACTGGCAAGGACAAAGCACTTACTCCCAAATAAGTAATATCAATAGCATACTTTGAGGCCGCTGAATTTTTCAGTTATTGAAGTTTGCTTACCTTTAAATATTGGTGATGCTCTCCAGGTATGTGCTGCTCCTTGTCCCAAAAATTGACCAACTGATATTTCTAATAAAATTATTGGTAGGCCGACTAGAAATAATAGCGTGACGTATGGTATTAAATATGCTGAGCCATATCTGTCCAATTCTCTAGGGAAGCGCACAATATTGGCATAAGTCACATTAAGGCAGATGCACAGCACGAGCCCACGAAATACGGAACATTTTGTCTGGAAAAAATAAAAATAAATATTAAATATATATAGCAGATATCTTTCGTACATTATAATGAATATTGCTATCGGCGAACTTATAAACGACTTTAAGTGCCTCTTAAGTGAACTTAAATTATTGTGCACTAAATAGGCAACATTATTATCAAATATCAAGTACATTAAATTTAATTGATTTATTTTGCCATGATTCGGCTTAAATTCAGTAAAGTACTTCATTTCAACAAAATAATTGGCATACAGCAAATAACTCATAATAAATAAATAAATAAATAAGAGAGACCTTTATTTATGAATTCATCTGCTGCTCATTGCCAATAGTTTTATATTTTATTGAATTATTTCTGCCCAAAACTAAATTTAATTTTTTTTTAATTCTTTTAAGGCTGCCTTCATTAAAGCGTCAATGATGCTGACAGAGCTGAGCAAATAAGCGTAAGTTTATTATTTTAAGGAGAAATCGAAAGTGTCTTGATTGGTTCCATTTTTACAATGAAAGTGCACGAACATGTGAGTACCAATGCATAGAGTATTAAGTGTTAATTTGTTATGGGAATTTTTTAAAAATCAAATTAAATCAATGAATTTATTAAGTAAATAAACAAATAAGTGTGAAATTTTTATAAAAAAAAAGTTATAATTTTTGATGTTAATTCATAAAGTTTAAAAAAGTCGATTTCATCAATGTGGAATATGGCATATTGTCTGTTATGAGTCAGCATAAGGTCACCGCGGAAAACTTAAAAAAAAAAAAATTTATTTGCATGGCTAAAACAAAACCAGTAAGGGTGTTATCAATGACCTCGCTAAAAATTAAATACCCTACACCATAGGTGGCCAAAGTAGGAAATATGAGCCAATTTCAGCTCTTTACAAAAAATACGTCGTTTTTCTGCGTTGTGGTTTTCTTAAACGCGCTATGCACTGTATTTGTATTTTTGTTATTGTTGCCTCATTCAGAAAAAAAAATAAATACCGAAGCTATCGAGAACAAGGAATAAACAATGCGCACATTGCGGACAGCTCCTCTCGTTTCGATTAATCAGTGTACTTTTATTTCTACACTCACATTGTACTTGCTTGATTGCTTTTGTTGTAAGTAACAGCTGCTTCCAAAATTTTGCCCACCTATGCCCTACACCGTATTAAGAACAAAATTACGCTAAAGCTTTAAATTGTTATTATGAAGAGGTATTTATTCCACCAAGCTGCATGCTGAATGTCTTGAATAAGCGTACCCACATTGAATTTAGCAACACTATACGCGTTTTTAAGCTTATGCATGTATGGGAGCTACCACGCCTTCTCGTTAAAATACGTACGTTTTTTTCCTGATGCTGTACTGAACTATTTCTTATATATGTATGTGTATGTATGTATGTGTATGTATGTACTTGCCGAAATTTATCTATTTTTTGTTTAAACTTTTCCCGAACCATTCCTAGCATTTGTGTAGAATTTGGTTGCACTGCCTTAAATAACCTCATCAGTATTATGTTTTAAAGTTTTTAGTTTTATAGTTAGTAGGTGCCACGCCTTCTACTCAAAATGTATGCACTTTTTTTTGGTGCTACTTCAAAACATTTCTTGAATTTGTATGAAATTCAGTTTCATTATCTTCAGTAATTCTCTCAGCATAGCGATTTGAAGCTTTTGTATGTATAAGATGTGTTACGCCCCTCAAGTTATTCCTAATACTTATTATTGAGAGATTTGGTTACACTATATCAAATAACTCACTCAATATAGCATTTTAATTGTATCATTTGTGTGGGCGTTAGACGATTTCGCCCATTTTCAATACCAAGAACCTTGTCTGAAGTCAGACAGACAGACAGTCACCCGGGCATGGCTAAATTTACTCAGATGGTGACGCTTGAGCAGAAATATATGCATTTTTTTGTAACCAGCACGCCCCCTTCTATGCGCTACAAATGTAATTAAAACAAAGTAAATAAACCTTGAGAGTGGTGTGTAAAGAAGATGTAGAGCTTTAAATTCACTTTTCCGGGTGTTCTTTGCCCACTGATTCTCAAAATAGTCACTAGTTTTTTCACTCAGCTTCAGCTTTCTGACATAATTCAAAAAAACTGGTTTGCAAAGACTCAAAAGCCGAATTAACGCGCGCGTAATATTTGTGGATAACAGGTCGTATGAGTTACATTTACTATTTTATCAAAAACGGCCACTTTATTTAAACAGTTGTAACTTTTGCAAATACAAAGGTATTAACATATATAAAATGATTTTTTAATACCAATAGTATCGTATCAATACGTCTTGTATCTACAAAATTTTAATGTTTTTTTGAAGCCAAGATATATGAGTTCAAAGTAAAATTTTAGTCTTTCACTATTAAGGCATATCAAACAAATTTCGCAGATCTAAATTTTCTAAAGTTTTCTAAATTTTCTGTAAGTTTTCTGGGGAATACATATATGAGAAACTTGTGTATAAGAACCACCCTTATGTAGAAAGAAGACTGCATTTGATGATTTGTTTTTTAATTTTCTTCTAATACATTAATTTAAATACATTTTCTTATGTATAATTAATGCATGAAGACTTTTTTATTATACATTGTAAGAAATGTTAAATTTTAAGTTTCTTCATTATAGTCTTCCTTTCCTTTTTAAAAAAATTTTATTTTAAGCAATTCTTTATTTTAAGATTTGTTTTACTAAAGTCTATTTTGTTTGTTACAATAAGTTATGTTTTAAGTCCTATTATTTATTTTCGGTTTAAGTGTTGTTATAATGACTACATACTTTTTCATGGACACCTACTTCGCTCCTCAAAATTTGGTTACCATACCTTCGCACTTTTTCTGCAAATTTCTGCTACATAAACCTAAATTCTTTAAAACATTTTGTATACAAATGAAGCACTACTGCTTTAATGTAATTAACACAAAATGAGTTAAAATTCATAAAGATAAACAGAGCAAATAACAAAGTGCTGAGGGTTTGTACAAATTAATGTTAATGGGTTGCTCGTTTTTTTTATGGCCTAAATACAACAAAACTCAATTTTGTGCTCAGAGTGTCAGTGTTACTTTTACTACTTGCACTAAGCTTGTACGGAATTGCCTTTTAAAGGTTTCTGCGCAGATGTGACTTTATTTTCTTTGTTGTCTACTCCTAAAAAAGAAACAACACAGCATCAGTGCAACAGTGTAGCAACAACATATTGTTGCATTAAACTCTCGTAAGTAATAACTTTAATCTTTAAAGTCTTTAAGTTTAAACCGCATAAGCTTTTCAAGTGAAATTTTTTCCTTCACCGCGAAATTTAATGCCAAAATGCAATAAATTAGGGAAAAAGAAAAGTTCAGAGAAAAGGAAAATGAAATGACATGAAGTTGATTAAATTAAAACCGCAGCAATTGAACACTTAAATTCAAGTTCATTAAACTCAGAATTTCTTTATAAACTACAAATAGTACATTAAAACGAAAAAAACTAGGTAACGAAACGTTAACTAGCAGGTATCTTGTATACAATTAAAGTTTCGCCGATTCACCAATTTTAATTAAGTTTATGAAAAAAAATTTAAAGTGGCACTTTCATGAATGGATGCGTGTTTATAAATTTTTAAAAATAAAGTTTAAAATTTTGGCAAACTATAAATGACTAAATAATTTGTGCCACAACATTAACATGCAATAAAATGCTTAGAAACAATGTTTAAATATATTGCTTTCAATGTTAGAAATAATACATTGTACATAAAGCATTCAAAGACAGCACGTTCAAACCCATTTCCCAAAAATTTACGCAACTTAGAAACTCCTGTGGATTCAAATCGATGCTTACAGACTTTATTTCACGTGTATTATTGATTATGGCGCTTTTCTTTATATTTATTTATAACACATTTAATTTTCATCTCCAATAATTCTGTCAAATAAAACGTAAGTCACTCGTAGAACCTCCCATACAAATAATAAATCAAAAATATAAAACTCATAAATCAGCTGAGATTATTGCGTCACAAAATGACTTTCTCATTCTCACTTAGTACCAGAGTGGGAAGTAAGGAATGGAGTATACAATGCACAAACACTTCCACTAAAAATAAAAGTTAAAATTTTAGTGCAATTAAAAGCACCACTACCACTAAAAGTTTAGTGGAAATTCAATACCACTTCCATTTAAAATATTGCGGAAGTCGAGACACTTTTACCATTTAGCACTTAGTGGTAGTGAATTTTAAACTTCATTTTCACTAATTACACAGGGCTGCAAAATTAAACGTAACTACCAGAGACCATAGTACTTATACCCTCACATATGTTTTTGGTGCGCTGAATTCGAAACTGGCATCAGAACCATGGCACTACATCAGGCTTTCGAGATATGAATACTAACTTTTTATTGCTATATTCGGAAGTATATTACACCGCGAATTAATTTTTCTTCAAAGAACTCGGTGCGACATTAAGAAGATTACTAATATTTTCCTTCAAAATGGAATCCAAATCTTCAGATATACTATTCTTTATGAAAAAATCGTCCATTGATAGTGAATGCTTCCGTCAATTTATGTATGACCTATGTGTCATCTATGTAATGAATATAAAGAATCTTTTAACTAACGATTCTGGGAAAGAAACAAAGATACTGTAAAAACTAGAAAAAGATTTTGATGGTGAACAGTAGTGCTTTCAGATGCCATTATGAGTTTAGATGAGGAAAATTAATTCGTTGCGTAATATACTCTCGAATAATGCAACAAGAAAATCGTTTACTTCAAAACCTGACGTGATGAGGCAATTCTGTGGTTGGAGTATGATTTTACGCGTCAGAAACCTTTGGAAAAGCATAGCCTGGTTTCTGGCATAGAATTTTGTCGGCTTATGGTACTTATTCGTATACGAAACCCAGTAGCATTAAATATTTAGTAAAATTTCAGCTCTTTTACTATTAAGCACTCAGCGCTAGTGGAGTTCAAATTCTCTACTTTAAGTATTTATTGATAGTGTGATTCATATGTCAGTACTAACAAAAAAATTAGTAAGAATATTTTCGTAAAGTTGTTTACGATTTTCATTAAATTTAACAATTTTTTAGTAGTCATTTCTACTGAACGTGAGTTTCATTAAATTCATATCACAAATTTTTCTTTTCTTTTAAAAACTTTTTTATTATTAAAAAGATTTAATGAAGCTCACATCCATAATGGATTATATATTTGGTGTAGAGTCTTAATATCATTTGCACCTAAAGCTTAATTGTAAAAAAGACTTGACTCTAAATGTTTAGTAGTAGTGCGTTCTACTTTAATTTCCCCAGGCCAATGTCTCGAGAACAAAGTAAGATAGTGATAAATGGTTTGGGCAACATTATAAGGTTCCTACGAAGTCAAATATCAGTGATCTTGTCTTTGATCTTGAAACCAATTTTCACGGTTAATTTGAGGTCTACTGTGATTTTTTAAATAGACAATATCGTTAGTCTTTGAGAAAAATGTTTCAGACAAAACATATCTATTTTTCCCCATTATAAACAATTCTGTAATAAAAAATATGAGCTCAAATTGAAAAAATCAAAGTTGGCCTTGAAAGTTGATTTCAAGATAAAGGTTAGTCTTGATCTCCCAGGAAACCTTATAGCTTTTGCCAAAAACATTACTTATTTTCTCGAAATATTTGCCTGGAGTAATAAAATGGAACAGCCTTTATATGATTTCCCCTGTCACCAACATTTGTAATAAATTTCAACACCACTAGCACTAAAAATAATTGAGTGCGGAATTTAATGCATTATTTTCCCCACTCTGCTCATTACTTACTTTGCGATAGTAGCTGAAAGGCACATCCTCGTGCACTACGTATAGATAATCCGCTAAATATTTGGTAGTTGGTATCTCCATCTTGGGGCAGATTTTATAGCGTTTATATGAGCAAAAGAATTTGTCATTTTCTTGCATTTGTTGTTGTTATTATTGTAGTTGCGAAAAAATGCACAATTGAACACATAAATTTTGATTTTTAAAAGTTTTATTTCTTAAACTTTTTTCTTTATTTTTATTTACACAATATCACTCGTTTGCCTAATTAAAACGTTAGTTTTTTTTGCTGTTTTGAATAGGAAATTGTTAAATAATTTTTATTAAAACAATGCGATTACTTAATCGACTTTTGTTTTTCCATTGAAGTTTGCGTTCAAAGACCCAGATGGTCAACATGATATCTTTTTTTGTTAACTCCATCACTCCCACTGATTGAATTTATTTAGCATAAATACATTACAGCGTTTAAGTAAAATTCAACGCCGTCTTGGCTTATGAAACTAATTAACGCCTGCGCATGCGCATTAGAAGAAACCGGAAAAATTAATCGTGATACTTTGTAATGAAATGAATTCAATATATTTTGGTTTTTCTATATCGTACAACATTTTAAGGAAAATGCATGTTACGCATGCTTAAGTTTTCATAGGTACAAGTGAAAATTTCATCACACACAAATGTGAGTAGCTTGAATTTTGATCGATTGTTATGCCAATGAACTCGTGCCGTGCGATGTTATCGTATATTACGGAGAATAGTATAGAATCCGAAATATATAATTAAATGCTATTGTTATATATAACGATTTTCTTTAAATACATTTTTATTATCTCTTATTCTATTGCTGCTAAAATGCTTGAGAACCCACATGCTAACAATCTAACATGGTAACTACGTACAACAAGGCGTATGCGTGACGTAAATCACAGCACAATTTTGCCCACAATGCATTCAACGAATATAGCGAATATCTTAGCCAAGGCGAGCTCAAGAGCGGAACGCTATTGAAGCAAAAGAAGATGCTATTGGGTAGTAAGATTAAGTTCTTTCTTGACCAGTTTTAAACATGTTAAACAAGTTAATTGAGTATCATTTTAACGGCTATTTAAACTAATCGATTTTCGTACTATACGGCATATTGCAATATGCAAAAATGAAGGTTTTTTTTTGCGTTTGCTTTTGTTTTTTATCAGTGAAAAAAAAAAAATTATTCAAATGAAGTCAGTTGAAATGCATGAAATTATCATCCAGTGGTTTTTTATTAAAAATTTTGAAATTACGAGGTGTTTATGGTCTTGCAAATATCAATATTTGTCTGATTTTTAATTTTTATTGCAACTTAGAGTGGAACTAACTTTTGAATGTAACATTACATTAGACGTATGTATGTACTAATTTTTTCGATATCCGGAATCCTACTTTAATGTCGAATTAGATCGCCAATTGTGGCTTTTAATTTTGGCTCTACGACCACTCATGTAATGCTATCTTTGCATTCAGTTCATATAATGTTAGCAGAGCTTCAGAACTATCATAGAAATTATCACTTTTTCTTTCAAATTCAATGAATTTGAAATCAATTTTTTCAATTCAACAGCAAAGTGGTTCCACTCAAGGTATCTAAATTTGGAACTGAGCAATTTTAGCGCCTCTTTATGCATCACGATTTCTGGCTTGAAAATTACAGACGAAACTAGACGAATCGTGATATATAAAGAGTTTCTAAGTCCCATTCTAGAGAGCTGGAATCCATTTGTTAATTTCCATGGATAAGAGAATGACTTCAAATCCAATTTCTTTCAAGGAATCCAAATAAGAATTCAATTACGAGCATTTTGATTATGTTTCAAGGAATTGCTATAAGAAATATAAAAGTATATTTCGAAATAAACTATGTTCGCCAAACATTACGTTAAGTTTTTGCGCATCACTTGATATGGGACTGGGTTTTCTTACATAATTGAAACAAAACAAGATCTTTCAAAAAATTTAACCAAATGAGATTATACCACATTTGACGATATTCAAAATTCCTCATCAACTTTTCCGTTTCTTGTTATGTCTATGTTTTATTTTCGAACTTTTCCTATTAAATCATGCGATCAAAAATTTTTGCAGTGACTAAAAATTGCACCATTTGGTTAAAACATAAGAAATCGTGCTTGCCTCATACCACTATCATTCTCATTTTGGGCTTAGAATAAGTTGAAGTACTTTTAAAAACATATTTCTCCATAGTTCAATCTCATTCCGGGGTCCCACTTCATGAGAAAACCATGACATTTTCTATTTGTAATACCCAACATCTCTTTTCAGTCTCTACGGCAAATCTAAAACTATGTATTCTTGCGTTATTTACAAAATGCACACTGTCTCAAAGAGCATCAATTCCGATATACAGTAGAACCTCTGCTAGTCGAACTTGAAGGGAAACTCCAAAAAATTCACGTTATAGAGTTTTCGACTTATAGAGGAGTTCGACTTAAGCGAATTTTGTCAGGAAATGTTCGACTTGTAGAGGTTAAGATTTATTCCAACTAATTTAAAGTAAAAGAGGTGAAATAAATGAAAATCCTAATTATAGAGGTATTAAAAATTGGTGTGTATTGTAGTAGTAGGACCAAACTATTTTTGATAATTTTTCAACCGACAACAATAAAGTAACTTCGTTAAATATCAAATGAAATCACGTGTTAACGTCAGTCATAACTTCCTATATCATTTCTTAGAATTGGGGTATTGTATATAGAGGTAATTCGTTTCAAATAATCGAGTTGTTGAGGTTGTAAAATCAAACTTTGCTGTGTTCGAGATGCAGAGGTCAAATTTTTTTTTTCGAGCTATAGAGGGAAAATATGTACTGAATTTACTTGTAGGGACTCACTAATTATTTCTACTTATAGAGTGGTCAGATTTCGAGCAATGGAGGTTTTGGGGCTTGAAGGGAAGGCAACACAACATTTTTTCGAGTTTGGGAGGTTCGAGGTTCGACTTAAAGAGTTTCCACTGTATAAGATAATGCATAAATGTCAATTTTCAAATATTGTTATGACAATTTTTATGATAGGCTTCTCAAGAACTGTAAAATACGTCAAGAAAGCTATAATGCATTTCGATGCATTCTCTTGTAAAAATTAATAAAAAATATATTACAGTTTTCCATAAAAATATTTATCGAAAATTTTTTGGACTTAGGTCCACTCTAAAGCATTTTATGTCAATGGTTTTTTCGCTGCTATCGTTATTAAGCGTTTTAAAATTTTGAATTTTAAGTATCCGATTTTAATATTCGTTAATTTTTGTATTGTTTATGTTGTTGGGTCAACTTTTAAGCGATGACGCACTACTCTAAAACTGCTAATAATACACATCATCACTAAAACGAATTGATTAATTGAAAATGAAAAAAAAGTGTAATTATTGCCATACCACGCTTGAGTAACGTGACACAAAGTGCATGTAATTTGATTTCACATTAAATGCCTCGATATAAAAAGAACTCCAATTGGTTTTTATTGTTTTTTGTTAACTTGGCTTTCAATTATTTCACTGTAATGCGGGCGTGTCAAAACTAATTTTCGCGTTCAATCGCATTCACACTCACTCACGACACACGCTGTGCATGCGCACCGACCGACATCTCTACGAGACCAGCGTTCACGTATGACTGCGACGACATTCCCGTTGCCAAAAAAAAAAAAAGTATTGCCACAAAAAAACGCTACAAAAGTTACTGTTTGCACTTTTCCATTACCTTGATAATTCGTAAACAAATAAGCAAAAGGAAATTATAACTTTTTATAAAAATTGCTTGATTGGTAAGAAATGATTTTTTTTTTTGAGTATTTTTTTTGAAATTTTTTAAAAGCACTTCACTTTAATAGATTTTATTAGATTGTTTTGTTTTTGTTGCTTTCTAATTGCAAAAACCGAAAATTTCTTGTACTTTTTAATGTGAACCTCAGGAAAAATCAAACCGCGCCGCTAGATGTTAACTTGGCTTATGATCGCCTTCGTTTTCGTCATTAATGCAAAACTCAGTTAGCGGCTTAAAGCAGTAAGGCTAAGAAGTAAAAAAAAAACGAAAAAACAAAAAGCGCGTTAAGCTCAACAACAGCAGCCGCTACAACAACAATAACAACATTCTACGTATGAGATACTGTACTGTAAAATGGAGCAAAAGAGCGCATGCGCAAGTGCTCAAATAACTGAAACGTTTTTTTTCTTCTTCTTTTCTTTAAGAAATCCGAGTTTACTTTTTTTATTCTTCTTTTCTTTGTTGCCTCGTAAGCTTAAGAAAATCGCTAAGTTTTGCTTTGCAGTTATTTGCTTTAGTTTTCTTATGACTCATTTGACTCTGTGCCATATTTTGCGATATTGTGCTCTCTTGCTCGAAGTTACAGTACTTGCAATAAGTTTGCAACATTGTTGTTGGCAGAAAATAGAGCTGTTGTTTAAGTCATAGGTGGACAAAATTTTGGAAGCAGGAGCTACTACTTACATTAAAAAACAACAATTACAACAAAAGGAAAAAACCCCCAGCATAAATTCAATCTCGATGTGTGGGGGAAATCTCATACAAAAATTGTCGTTTGATTTTTCGTCGCTTTTGTTAGCTGCTTCATGAATTCTGTGTTGTTATTGTTGTTTTTTTTTCTTCTCCTCATTTGTACCATTTGTAGTTGGCTTCGAAGTTTAAAGAAAAAACTCTCTTTTGATTATTTTTTTTTTACTTTTAATGACAAAATATTGAATGAGAAAAAAAAAACTTAATCCTAAAAAAGGATATTTAACTTTCAAAAATAAAAAAAAAAATAAGTATGCAATATCCTACTTTAGCACAAATGTGCTTTTTTAAGAAAAAAATTATCAAAATCGGTTCAGTATATTTTGCGCCAAAGCGTTACAAACCATTTCCATGTAAGCAAATTTATATAAATAGTATAAATATGATGTGAGCAGCTTTCAATTTGATGAATTTATAAACATTTATTTAAGATTCTCTGTGTTATGACATTTTGCATTTGAAAACAAAACTAAAACTTTGGCTAGAAACTCAAGTCTTTTGTTTTTCTTTGGATAGACAGAGTCTTAATAATCTTCTGCCTCAAAGCTGTGTGACTTTTGTGGTTTCTCTATCCTTGGGCATAATGCGCTTCTAATCAAATGATATGAATGAAGTTTTTACAATGAATATTTAGTTGTTTATTTCTATCTTTAAAAATATCTCAAAGAACCTAATCTGATTAAGTAAATCACGGTAATTTTCGGCAAAAGTGAACTACTTAAAACCACTCATTTGTTTCTTAAAATCATTGTTAAAACTTTGTGCTTACAAATAAAAATTTACATATATAGCCGTTGTTACGATAGAATATTAGTTAATGCTGATTACAACAGTTATAGCCATAAATCATTACTCCATACAGCAAGACAAATTCGTTAAATATACAGAGTTACATCATTCTTTCGCACTCTCAACTTTAATTACTCGGTGCATGAAAAATAATAGGGAATAGGAAAGAAAATTGCTGCATTTTTTCCAGCATTAATTGCATGTACTATAGCACAGAAGCAATCGAAATTAGAGCTACTAAAACAATTAATGCAGACATGAGATTCCGACAACTAAGAATAACTGGATGGTTCTGAAGAAAGCAGTAAACCTCTCATTATGTTTGCTCCACGGCCAGTGTACGATGAGCATCTCCACGAATAAATTAATTAGAAGTTTTGTTACACAATGGCTGCTTAATTAGCACAGCATACAGGAAAGGTAGCTATTTAGGTAGAAAGAAGAATTTAACACAAACTGACACGCAATCCGTAAGAAAATGTGAAAAGGAATGCCATTAACAGCAAGCAATTTGTACAAAAACTTTTGCAATGTACTGTGCAAGCTGATGTGAGCGTAACTAAAAAGCTGTGGGAAATGCAAAGTCAATAAAAAAATAAAAATTATGATTTTTATTTATCTGCGCTGGCCTAATGTTTACGAAATGAACTTGACCAATACTCGTGTATATCAGCGGAAACATTAAGTTTTTTTACTTTTGTGTTTCTCTTGTTTTTTATGCCTAAATCGTTTACCATGGGTAGGATGGTATATTTGTTTTATTGCTTCGATTGTAGCTCAATATTAGTGGTGCTGTAGGCTTGAGAAAAACAAAATATGAAAGGCTATAGTAGGTGAGGTTACGTTTTATCTCAAAAGTTGGAAATTAAATATAGAATTCCAGTTATATGAAATTAATCTCAGCAAATTGCGAACATTTCTATATTGGGTCAAAAATCATAACTTCCTTACGGTCAGACTTGACTGATTGTATGATATGTGATGTGAGCTTTTTTTTGACGGCTTTTATGCCAACAAATCTAGTATAAATTACTATGAATTTCTATATATTGTTACATAAAGATTATAACGCACCATTCAATTAACTTTTCTGTTTTAATTTAGGAAATATGCAGCTCAATTCTTTACAAAAATAATTCACTTTAATTAAAACCCGTCAAACTCAACACAATGTATGTAGATACTTCTACATACATCATATCTTTAACTTCAACTGTTGAGCTCTCTTTATATGAGTAAATGCTGACTTATACAGAACTCCATACCATTCTCACACAATTTTGAAATTTATCGATTTTTCATTTTGAAAAGCTGATCTCGTCGAATGTCAAACCAGCCTAGTTTTACACTGAACTAGGCAATACTCAGAGAATTATACTGAAATAAGGTTAGATGAACCTTCAAAATGTTTAGCATTATTTTTCTTGCAATCTGGGCTGAGAGGAGATGATATGAAGAGTATACAAAATTATTTAATAAAAGACACTAATGGAATTCATCTAAACGCGCAAGTTTCCCATTTGTGCAAATAGGCAATTTTGCGCGATGTGTTTCACGAACGCCCATCGAATATTTTGTGTGATTTGTGGCAGTTGATGAGCATGTCACTTTTTTGTGAGAAAATCGTATGGGAAAAAAAATACAAAATGTGTAAACAATAAAATTTTTGCTGAGAGAATCATATGGGAAAAGAGAGTAACAACAATTGCACAATTAGCAGCGCAAGTTTTGCTATACCAAATTGTCGCGCAAACTTTTAGAATTTGTTCAAAAACCTTTCCATACGATTTTTGACTGTTCGTTTGCGAGAGCGCAAAAATGCACAGTTTGCGAGGGTTTTGCGCACTTAGATGAATACCCACATTGAAATCTGCGTACTTAAACATATCAAACTTGTCAAAACCATCTGGAGTGAAGCAGAAGAGCAAGCAACCTCAGCTTGGGATAAGGTTTGACAGAAGATGTCTTCAGTGAAACCATAGTGCTATAAGGCTACTTAATTTTCGATCAAACCAACCATTGTTTTTATATTACATTACCTATACTCACAAGATTCTACTCATTTTATTTCTTCAAACTATCTCCATCACTTTCCAACAATATCAAAATTAATTTTTTCTAACATAACATCAATGATCTCTGCCAAACAGCATGAGATATTGTAAATTTGAACGCAACACTGCGTGTGTTCGCTGCCCACTTCAACTGGGCAAGTTAACTTTGGGTGCGCTTAACTGATTTTAAGTGGCTAATAAAGCTTAAATTGTTTAAAAAAGGTAATTGATAAAGATGGAGGGGCGGGAATTTTAACATGCATGTACTTGTGCGTGGTGCCTTGTTAACCATTAAACATCGTTCAATATGCAAGAGTTGATCTGCCGCCACCACTTACTCAATTCATTTTATGAGTACAAGTACTGAGCTTACTGCTTGGCTTAAAATGATCATAAATATTGATTTAAATAGAAATTTGGCGTTAACATTTCTTGTTTTTAATACTGGTTTATATGAGAGCTGTAGAATTCTGCTTTAGCCATAATTTGTATTGCACGCTAAGGTTTGGAATGCAAATAGTAGAAGTCAAAATAATTGCGTGTACTCAGATTACTTAATTGACTTTATTTTCATATGAGTACATAATAGTTTTTAATTGTAATTGGAGAATTAATGCTATGTATAGAAACTTTGGAAATTAGTTTTTTTTATGTAGGAAACTGTTAAAAAATATTTTTTAAATGAGATGTTATTGGTGATATCAGTGATACATTATTGACTGATAGTGATATACCACAGACAAATATTAGTGATATGTGCCTCACATAAAATATAGTTTTAAATGCTATATATTTTTCTTGGAAACTATGGATATAATTCGCCTTTAAGTGGTTATGTCAGTCCGAATATTTTTTAAAAAACTATTGGAAATTAATGAGCCAGTCAGGCGGTTTCCATTACTTTTGTGAATGCCCGGTATTTGCTTTCACTTTCTGCCGTGACTCCTGATTTCATATTGACGTACATTTGTAGTTTCAAATGCTTATCATAGGTTCTGCACAATATTGTAAATATTGGGTATATAAGAAATCTTTTTAGTGGCCTAGGTTAATATTGACAAAATGGTCATCTGCCGAATCCAATCCAACTATATGAATGCCCATACATGTTTCTTTTATCGAAATACTATACACAATCGCAAGCACAAGCCTATTATAAAAATCACCCAAATATGTCCGTTTAAGAATTTTTAATTTGGACAATACGAGTATTAAACAATTTTTTTTTATTGTTATTACAGACACGTTTAGGATTTTCGTAACCCATAGCTATGTCATAAAATTTCTAATTTGAACGTGCAATAAATTTTGACATAATGAAAACAAAATTCTTAGGGATTTTTATTGAGCATAAGCAAAAAAAAAAATATCTCATTTGCATAAAAATTTAAAGAAATCCATAACCAACCATAAACTCGTAACGATGAAATAAGAGATAACGTCATCATACGCAACGCAACGCAACGCTGCACTAACTACCTTGTTGCCTAATTAAAATAAAAAGAAAAGTTGCGATTGTTTTTTGATGGGCATCTCATCTTATATATCAACGACAATTAATTTTATCACAGAAACCGAATTTGGATTCAAAACAGCTCCCTTTCACCGTGTACCATACCTACCATAAATGGGTATGATAACGAATATGCAACAATTGTAATTAGAGAACAAACGAGACGTATGTTGCCAAACAAGCATCCATAATTTTGTCGTCAGGAGCTATCGAATTAGAGATGCTGATGGAGTATCAATATTTTTCAAGTACGATTATACCTTGAAGGCATTGAAATGTTTTGTCACCTTACATTATTGCATCAACTGCGTTTACTGACACATGCAAATAACGTTTGTGGAAAACAAACCTTACTTCAAATTTCCTCAGAAGTTCAGTAATGGAATATCATTGTGAAAAAATCATGAACTAGTTTTCGAAAAATTTCTAGCTCTATCTAGAGTTTTACTACTTTTTGACTATATAGCATATCAAAAAAGAGTCTATTTAAAAATTATGGGAAATTATTCCGAGAGTACTACACGCTATCGATGACCTTCCCGTTAAAATATGGTATTTTTGAGCAAGTGTATATAAATGTTTAGGTCGTACTCTGACCTTTTAGAACTTATTAGAAGATGCAAAACGGCAACCGAAGGCGAAAGTAGCGAAGACGGTGTGCAATTTTCAAGCCTTATGGCTTATGGAGATCCGATCGCGTCCTATAATAACATACATAAACATCTGTTCAGAATGACCCCAAAAATAAAATACATATATCAAGGCCAAGGTCATTGCTGAAGTGTATCATTTTCCGAATAATTACCCAAAAATTTTACAATTTTTCGACCGAGTATCAGGTATCGAAACGAGATTAAATTGCCGAAACTAATCGATAATTACCCAATAAATAAATACGAATTCAAAATGTTTGATTGATAAAAGAAATCAAAATTTTAATCAAAAATTGCGCCATTTTCAATAAAATTTTTTCAAAGTTGAGCATTATTTTTATTAAACTTCGTTAAACAATCATTAGCAAAGACCGATATTCTTGTAAATTTACAATTCGATTAATGGTTTTTCTGAAAAAACCGATTCATCAATATAACCTAATAATTAGTAGCGCATATTCGGCTATTGTCATAGACATATTCATAAATATGTATGTACATATGTAGGTTCATCAGACAGTTTTGGATAATTTGTATCTTGTGAGATTTGAACCCAAGTCATCCCATGCATTATATTAGGTCCATACTTGAGCTATTATGGCTTATCAGCCTCAGTTGCATAATTCGACGTCTGTCATCTATCTGTCATTTCTCGTTGATTCCATGGCATGAAAATATGCTAAAATTTTGAACTGTGCAAATTTTTACAAAAATTTAATGATTTCGATTCGAATTGAGCAATTTTCGGTGAGGGTTCTTCTAAGTTTTAAGTCCGCAAAATAAAAGTAGGAATCGAAATTTGCTGAAATTGCACCACTCTGACAGTGATGTACTGAGCAATCGCTCTCAACTTTTTCTTAAAGAAAGATCTGGCTGTCATATCAGCTAACTTGTCATCGCCCATTAAATTCAAATAGCAATTCAGCTCTCACTCTAACGTTTTCATTACTTTACCCGGTATTTGCGAAATCACGCTGCATATTGCATGCCTTTATTGAATATTTCAAATTTATTTTCAATACTGCACGTATATTCCTAGATTACAGTAAAAATCCGAATATGAATGTTTATCGCATATCGATACTTTTTCTTAAATTTTTTACAACATTAAAAGTCCCCAACATAACACAAGACCTGCCACACTTGACAGCACAACGAGGCGCAAAGATTGTCAACATTTTGTTAAGAGCCAGCGATCATTCATTGAAATTAACTGAAAATAATACAACGTCAACAGTAGCAGTAGCAGCAGCAGCAGCAGCAACAGCAACAATCAAAACAAAAGAGGAAAACAATTTTCACACTCCAGTTTTGAGTGGCAAACGTTTTGTTATTTTGGTAACATAAGCAACAAACAAAAACAACAACAAACAACAAAAAATACTGCAGATAACCGAGAAACCATGCAAAGTTTTCAATTACGTTATTGTGTAAACTTTGGAAAAGATGGTCAGTCAGCTAGATTTCATTGTTGGTCAGTATGCTACAATATATCATATATTCGCATATATTGTTGTTGTTTTGTTGTTACCTTCAGCATTAGAAGCTTTTGTTATTGCTATTATTATTTAAAATGAAAAAAAAAAAAGAAGCTGAATATGTTGTAAGCTCCGTTTTCTTAATTAAACATCATAAATATATTCTCATATGGAATAACAATTAACATGGAATTAAAAGTTTTTCAAAAGAACTCTAAACAACAAAGGGAACTTTAATATAAAGCAGATGCTTTATCTAATTAATTTCTTATTCCAACGCTGTCAAGATTAGAGTATGGCAGTTTAAAAAAAAAATTTCACTTTGCAGTACAGCTAAATAAGACGTAATATTGTTATTAAATCATGTTCACTCACAGAAACAGTATTTTCGAAAATATTTAACAAATAGTTTTAGAACTTTTTACACACAATACTTATGTCAAATCAAGAAGACTTTTAAATTTTTTTATTAAATTTTATTCAAAAACTAAATATTTATTACTTAACCACAAATAAACTACATATCGCTCACTTACTTCAAGACTGGCATAACTCAAAAAACATAAAGTGCGAGAAAAACGCATTCAAAGTTTTCAATAAGTTGCTTTTTATATGAAAATAATGAAAAGTATGTCTATATAAACTCTTCTCACAAAGCAAGTTTATGAAATAATTTTCTGATTTTTTGACACAAAATAAAACATGAAATGGCGAACATTTCTGCATCATTAACTCAAAAATCACGTTTTTTGAGTTATGCCAGTCTTGAAGTAAGTGTGCGATATGCTTATGGAATCTCGTAAAGCTATTGACAAATAAACATTTTTTTTTTATTTTTAGTATAAAATTTCACTTATTTTATGACAAGATCTGCAAAGACAATGGTGTTATCTTTGGCCTCGTGAAAATATATTTACCCTACATATTTAAATACCCTACACTGCATTAAAAGTAAAGTAAGTAAGTGCGAAAAAGTCATAAATTTTTTATTAAAAGGCTACTTTTCCGAATTTGTTTGAAACGCGTGATAGAGGTACTCAGCATGTAAAATTATCCACTACTGTTTTGCCTCAGTAAATTCCACATTTTTTAAACATATTTATAGCTCCTAAAATGGCAGAGTTTGAAAAACTCTGCTTGCACAAAAACTGAACGTCCACTAATTCAAACCCACCAACTTTTCCCACATGCTATAGTCTGTGTCTTAAAGTTCGTGAGGAGTTTATTTCAATTAAAACTGTACAAGTTGGCGGACTCTCTTTCAATGCTTTCTGGACTCATAAAAAATTTCCATATTGAACTTAACAATAACATTTACAGATTTTAATAATTTCAGTACAACAATTTAAAGATTTTGATAGCTTAGAAGTTGCCACGCCTTCTTGTCGTAATCTTTACATTTTAAGTCCAAATTTTTCCGAACTATTACTGGTATTAAGAATATGAATACATAATTGAAATGTGATTAAATTGATTTAAAATACTTCTATAGTATAGCGTCTCAAAGTTTTTGCTTGTTTGAGACATGCTACGTCTTCTTTCCAAAATTTACACACTTTTTGTATAGTGATGTATAAAATATTTCTCGTATTTGAGTAAAATATAGCTTGATTGCATTATATAACTCTCTTAATATAGCATTTTAAAGTTTTTGTTCGTATGCGAGCCACGCCTACTGGTGAAAATTCACTCGTTGTTTGATTTCGTTTCCTTATATAGATCTTTCAGTATAACGTTTCGAACGTTTCATTTGTATCGGACGTGTCACGTTTTTTTGCTCAAGTTTATTCACTTTTATTTTCTTAGTTATTCAAAATTGTGTAAAGTTTCCCTGCATTATTTTTGTATATGAGATGGCACGCCATTTTAACAAAATAAATCTATTTTTACTTTACTTTACTTTGACTTCTTCTAAAAGAACAAAATTGAGTTTTGACTTAGTAATTATTGCAGGGTTACCAGTACAGAATTTCCGTCCTTCCAAAAAACAAAAAAAAAATATTTTTACTTAAAATGGTAAAAAGTAAAATTTTTAAGGGATACAACATTATTGATGAACTTTTTTTCGTTGAATTCCCGGTTTTTGTTTTTTAGAAATTCTTGATTTCCTACTAGACCTACGAGCTGTAGGCGTGTCAAAATCGATTTCGTCCACTTTCAATAACAATTGGTGCACCTTAACAAATTAGCCCATTACGTCTACACATAATTGTGATTTCCACATACTAACGAACATGACTATTATCGACTAAGAACCTGACGTTTATTAAGAATTTGCTTAAATTTCTATACATATTACGCCCCCTTCTATGAGTTACAAATGGAGCGTCAAAGTGAATATACCTTTAGTGTAGGGTATAATATAACACAACTGATAAATGCACCAACCGTCAACATAATAATTAAAATTCACATAACAATTCACTGTGCGTAGTATATACATAATGCTGCGCATGCGCAGACAAGCGTTGGCCCAAATAATTCCAATGCACGCAAAAACCTACAGAAAAGACAAGTAGCGTCTGCATTTGCTACCGCCACCAAAAACAAAAACAAAAAAAAATGTTGTGTTTTGCTTCATGGCATAGGTGTATAAACAATATCAAAATATCACTAAGTTATTAATGATGTCAGTGGCAGCAATAAATTAATTATATGATAAAAAATAACTGTCATTCATAGCCGTTACGATTTGCAACATCGTCAATTAAGCAAAAAAAATATTAGCTAAACTAATAAAGTAATTTAAAAAAAAAATGGTCAAACTAATAAAGTTATTAAGAGAAAAAGAAAAATAACTCATAATTTTAGCGCCGCTTTTAACAGCTTTTAAAAACGAAGAAAAAACAAAAATTTAATTATAATTAAATTGTAATAAATTTAAATTGAATTCACTGAAGTGTTAAATAAAAACAAAAGTCTTAAATACAACTAAGTAAACGCATTCAATTTATGTTATGTATGAAAATACCAAATGTATTATCGAAAAGTGTTTGCATGTAAATGTTGTTGCACGTACCAGGAGCCAAAGTTTGAAATTTGAATTGTTGTTGTTGTTGATCAATTACCGTAACATTGGTTAATATAGATGTTAAGTTTGTTGTTTTTTTTTTGGATTTTTATTTTTAATTATGATTGAGAAAATAATATGCAAAAAAAAAAAACTAAAAATACAACCTTATTGCATGTTCAAAACAAAAGACTTAAGCAACGAACTTGAGTTGTATATGCTGATATTGATGAGTTTTTTTTTTTGGAATATATTAAATATTTATAACAATATTTCAATATATAGATAAATATTTTAAATTCATTTATAAGAGTATTACAGTAAAATTTAGCCCAAACGTTTACTTCAAATATTTTAATATTAAAAATAATGCAAACATTTGAGCTACTTAATATGTGATCCTAAAAATATGCAACAAAATTTTTCAGTGTGATCTCATGTTAATACAAATTTAAATACAAACTTTATGAGTTGCACAGGGTGCCACAAAAATTTTAATATATAAATTTTTGTTATTTTTTTTTTTGTGTGATTGATTTTTAAACAGCCTCAAAACAAAATTTTGTTGACATCTGAAATTCGCTGATCAACGAATTGAGTGCAGCATTTTACTTAAATTTTTGAAAATGCATTAAATTATCTAACACTTGCGGCTGTGTGTGCATCAGTAAAATAAAAATGCTGCTGTTCACAAATCAATGTCTCGCTTGGCTTTAGAGATATCGATATTTATAAATGAGAACCTAATATGCCAGTGTTCGTAAAATGAGACCTTTATTGGTCAATAACTCAAAACCCTGTGATAAGGTTTTGTTGCACCCATGGAGACTTTTCTTCAGGATGCCAAAACTAGCTCGTTAAAAAAATGGGAGCAATTCAATGAAACCACTTTCCCATAGAAATAGATAGAGGTCTTTTGAAAATATATGTACTGTAAGCGAATGATTCTTGACTTTCTTCTGAAAAAAAAAAGTAGTAATCATTTCTTCTGAGTTTTCCAAAGGTGAATTTAAATCCGGAGGTATACTTTTATTGGCACGTCGACAATCCATCCTGAACTTAACATGAAATAACAAATTACTAAAGTGGCATTTGTGGCACTTGTCGACAAGCGAGTAAATTCTCTTTGTTTAGTACTATTATCTCATGTTCAGGCAAGATAATTTCTTAGTTTTTAAATGGCCTGTGTTTTTTTCTAAAATCTTTCAGTGAAATACCAAGCATTAAAGGAATGGGCATAAAAACCCTGGCGGAAGCTCTGAATTCTGTCAGAAATGTATGTAAGACGGCACATAAATCACTGTGATTCCTGTGGCCCTACTCTATAATGCGATGCGAAAGCAATCCTATTCAAGTGATTCAATGAATTTTAGATTACAATTTATTCAGTTGCTTTACGATTTTTTTGCGAATCGCATTACAGAGTAGGGCCCCTGATTTCTGAGCTCAATCCTTATAAAGGATGTCACAATAAGAGTGTCTGATTGAAATTTCGCGCCATTTTTCCCTATAAAAATTTCATATATTGCTCTGTTAATTGCTACTATTAAAACATTACACTACAGAAAAACATGTAAAAATTGTGAATTGGTTGTTGGAAGAACAGCTAGTGAACGACAATTTTGCTAAGAAAATCATCTTAAGCGATAAGGCGCATTTTCAACTCAATTGATATGTTATATGTTAATAAGAAAAGTTATCGAATTTGGCCATAGAATGACTCTTAGAATTTTGTTGCATTTGTCTGCAAATTTTTTTATGTCTCCAGTTTTTGAATCATGATAAAGTTGTAAATTTTGGGTTATATTATATAGGGTGACAAAAATGTCGAAAACGCATGAGTATGCAAAGCAGAAAACAGCTGCCATCCGCGAAAAGTTGCCTTTCACGTTTATGTCAATCAAATTCCCATTTCTATGATATATATTGTAAACAAATTATAATTTACTCTAAAATAGTTAAAACGACTTTAAAAAATAAAGGTTACAATGCAATATACTAAGTATGAAGTCTTAAATGCAATTGTTAAGTAAATAGCTTATCGACGTAAAACAAAACAGTGCGATAGGTGTGAGTTAAATGAAAATTGACTATTTATTATTTAAACAAAACAATTTTTTTCAAAATTTTATTAAAGAAAACTCTTGTTGTTGCAAAATTGCATTGAACAAAGAATTTTTAGTTTTCATCGATACAATATGATGTCATAAATGCTCTATGCATTTTTTCAGCCCTAATTATTTTGAACTCTTTGGCATGCTTTTGATGAGTTTTATGAATTGTTGCATTAATTAAGAATGCTATGGACGCTCTTAAGTGTTAAATGATTTGTTTTTTAAATAAAATGCTCAAAATGATAACTTTGTAAAAAATTGCAAATTAATTAAAAGAGTAAGTTATACAACTTCTTAAATGCATGAATCACTTGTATATTACAGCAATTGCGTTTAATCATAAAAATGGAGTTATTAAGATGCCTTGATTGACAATTAAATATTTGCATAAGATTTTTATCAGCATCACTAAATATAAATATTGACTATATGCAATATTCTGAAAAATACGCTAAATTTATTTTTGTTTTATTAGAAAAGCTTTTAAAGCAGACAGTGCGTAACTTAATAGGGGTCTTCACAGCCAGTCTTGCATTTGAGTTAGTTAACACTTTGATGAAAAAGCAACGCCTCCCTAAATATAATTTAATTCAAAAGCTGCATTTATGAAACGCAATATTATTAAAGTTGAAAAGTCTTAATACACTGCATATTTTTAATCAATTTGCCACATTAACAAGGTCATGTGTGAAGACCCCTGATGATTTTATAAATTTAAGAATATTTTAAGAAAGTAACTTAACAACTTTTTTTTAATTGTATTCCACGCATTCCATTATCGACCATATCAAAAAAAAAATACAAAATTCACAAGCTCACCTGTTGATTGCTTTCATCATCCACAGCTGGTAACAACTTGACTGTGCTGCCATTTGTCATATTGAAACTGCCATTGCTGGAGAGATTCTTAGCTGGTGATGAGGTCGATGCTGTATAATGATAATCACTGCTTGCCACCTCTTGGCTGTGATAATCGGAAATTATGTCGTTGAGTGTGTTATTGCTACCGGTTATCGTTGTGGTACCAGCGGCACTGACACGCCCCGATGCAGATGTAGTTCTACCGCTGACAGTACCACCGCCGCCGCCGCCGCCACCACCACCACCTATACCTGATGTTGTTGATATATAACTACGGCTGGTATGCGGTGATGGCGTTACAGTTTCAGTGGCCAATTCAGTCGACTCACCAATACGTCGCATATTGACCCACGATAGACGATGTTGCTGTTTACGTTCCAACGTCGCTGGATTACTGTTATCGCTGGCGCCGCCACCTCCCACAATGTAAATTTCTGTTGATGTTGCCGGGCTGTGTGTACGCAATGGCGGCTGCTCTGTGGTTGCGCATGCGTCTTGTGCATTGATGGTGGTAGTAGAAGTACCAACGGTAGATCTTTGCATTTTCAAGTGATTCGCAATTGCTGCGTCACTGGTTGCCGGCTTAAATGTATGCTGCATTTTGTGATGTTGAACGAACTGGGCAGACAGTTACAAAGTTTATGATGAAATGAGATCGTTGGTATCTGCTCTGTGTTGTGTTTTTTGCGATAAAACACACTTTGCTACCTTTCGGAAGCGTTTGCTTTTTTTTTTGTTGTTTTGCTTTCCAACGTTTTTATCAACTCAGCTGAAAGAAAGAGACAAGAAATGATAATGTGTTAATGATTCATACAGGTTTATTGTTCGTACCTAAGTTAATCTTATTCGTAATGCTTTCTATCAAAAATTTTGTCTTCTCATGCATGGATTCGAGGAATGAGGAAACCGGTTGAATTTAAAAATAATGAAAAAAAAAATTCTAATTCTTGACGTTTTGCTTCAAAATACTAATGAATCTTCGAATTTTGTTATTCTGCGAAACGCAATGTTGAGTCAAGGTTGTACATATTTAAATTTGTTTTGCTGGAATCATTAACCTATTTAATGCGTTATAAAAATTCTTTTAGCTGCAAGATCATAGGACTTCCTGTTATTGGCAATGAATTTTGATTTTAAACAGAAATAAAATAAATGTTGAATAATTTCTTTAGCGAAGTCTTAAAATAGATTAAGCTGAACATTTCAAAATCACTACCTTAATGAAAAGATATCGTGTGGAATTAAAAACGAAGGTAAAGATTCTTGGATAAACCATTTATATATTTTTTTTTTAATTAAGTCTTGGAACTTCTATACGGAGCTTCAATCGAATGTGTTCCATGTGATTGACATTGATTTTGTTCCACGATTTTCATGAACCTTGGATTTGCTTTTCCAACCTCATTTTTTATATGGCTTTATATCGCATTATATCTTGCCTTGTGGATTCTACTCTGGGGCTGTGATTTTACATTTCAATTCAAAATATGAATTTTTGTTTTAGTGAAAATAAGCGTTGAGCTCCAGATTTTGCTCTGCTGAACTTTTGATATCCTTAATATAATGTCGATACTGGCAAGGTATGTAAAACTGCAGAAAATTATTTTACTGAGGCTACTGTGCAGTACGGTGTGCAACAACACCAAAAAAGTTACGCAATATAAAGATAAATTCAACAAAAAAGGCTTAAGCTAGTCAAACTAGTTTCATCCGTTGCTAAGCGAAATCCTCAGTGACTTTTGAACCGATTAATAAGATTATAAGCCTGATGTGTTTCGCTTTTTGAATATAGTAGACCTGTTGAGAACCCAAACAAAAAGTGAAACAAAGCAAGGTATAAATTAGACATTCTTACTAGTCGGCTTAAAAGTCGCTGATGATTCCGTTTAGCAACGAATGAAACTAGTATGACTAGCTTTAGCCCCGTTTTTTCTGTATACCTTTAATTCGTGTAATGGATGGCAAACTCTTGTAATATTTACCATTTTATTTAATTTAAGAAAAAAGCTTTAAGGCGCACCGTGGGCAAAAATTTTGAAACATGCAAGTTTTTTTTTAAATTTTATAATTTTGATTTTAATTAGGAGATTTCTTTAAAAAAAAAATTTAATTTTAACTTTTTGATTCATACAGACAACAGTTTTTTAAACTAAAACCAACTAAACTGGGCCAATCGTGCCCCTAGCTCCGGCCGTGCCAGTTGCACACTCTCAGTCATAATTTTTATCCAACGTGATTTATTCTTAAACTCAAGTCATAGTTAATTTATCGCAAATAATATAACTTTTCTGCTCTAAGAATATAAACTTAAATGTTCAAACTTTTTCACTAAGCTTTAGAAGAATATTGGTTATGATGACTAAGAGCATTTTAATTTGTATGGATTCAGAATAAATTCTTACGTTCCTTTTTTTTTAATACTAACACATTTGTAACAAGGAAACTTGTGATTTGATGTATAAATGAAATACTTTCTGTGTGACTCATAAAGATCGTATGTATTTAATTGTGATAACAGCTGTCACCAAAAAAAAAACAACTCTTACTCGTAAACATTCCCGAAAACAATATGATGTGGCGCATTGATATTGCTTAAAATAAACTATACTTTTTTATATAAATTTTTTTTATTTTTTCTCAACCCATTGTTTGTACAATGAACTTGTTTTTTTAAAAATAATATGGCATGCAAGTGCATTGTACGTACAAAACCCACTACCAATGATAATGAAGTTTTGTTTGCCGAAAATCTAAAAAAAAAAAGTGTGAAAAACTTGTGCCAAATAAACATACATTGTATTTGCCAGTTTATCTTTTAAAGTAGTTAAGTATATTGCAAATTCTGAACAATATTAATTGTTATTTTTTTATCACCTTGTTCTTTTTCTTTCATCTTGCTATCTGTTTTTTCTTTTTTCTGGAGATAACTTATCAGTGATAAATTGTTAACATTTTTGCAAAATGAGACACTTTATGGTTCAGTGGTGTCTTGATTTCATCAACAGAATTGTTTTTATACAGATGTGATATACGAACAGCGTTGAAGCTTACACGACAGTATTATTTTGTTTAAATTTTACTGAAAGGAGATTCAGCCAACGCACGTCTGCATCAAATTAAAATATTATGTGCAAAGATTGCTACAGACGACATATTTTAAGACTCTCTCGAAAGCTATGGGCTCACAGAAGACGAGCAAAAACTGTAACTGGAAGACGACGCTGCTGAGGATCTTACACTGATAGCCATTAGGTTCAAGAAGAAAAAGTAAATAAATTGTCTGAATTCTCGTTTCAGGAATCAAATTAAAACGAGACTAATATCAGATATTATTTGTCTAAGCTAAAAAAAAATGATAGGGTCAAGATAACATAGATAGATAGCTGCAAGAGTTCAGGTTAAATATGGCTACGTAATGAACTCTGGCGCCGAAACGTATAGTTTTGGATTTTGTTTTCTTCAAAAAAATAGATATTAAAAAATTACCCAAGAGACAGCAAGCAAAAAAATGTTCATGATATCAAATTTAAAAACGAGGTTATGAGAAAATGTGGGGATGCTGTGTTTTTTGTGTAATTCTGTCTGAGAGCTTGTAAGGGTATTTTATGTTGTAATAATTACACTGTGTGCAGTGAAATTCGGGGAATATCGACTCATATCAACCAAGGGTAATCTGGAGTTGCTGAGTTCCAATCTAGCTTTTTACAACTTTTTTTTTTTGTTTCAAGTTTGAGAGATTTAATTTGAAAGTTTGAGGCAAAGTTGTTCTTCATGAAAAGACAAAAATTGTTTTCACTAAAACTACCCCTCCAGCATTACGTCTTAACCCTCCTATGGAGCATTTTATCAAAGGCAGTATGAAAAAGTTCTCAAAATCTGATGGCAGATTAGAGCTCAGCGACGCCAAATTACCCAAAGTTGATATTAGTTGATGTTCCTCCAGCATTTAGTAGGTCTCATTTTTGCACACAATGTTACTATGCCGAGCATCTTCACTGGCGTCTGTGAAAGAATGAGTTAGACTTTTTCAACAGATTTCAAAATTCTTCAACACTTATTGACGTTTACGACATTTACCGACATTTCTGGCATTTTCAGCATTAATGGATAGACGAAGAGCCCGCTGGAGAAAAGTCGGTGATTTTTTTGCTATTTGTTTTTTCAGTGTAAATTTTTTTGACATCTCGCGCGTGATTCGTAACATGTGTCAACGCCAAAAATGCACAGTGAGGTTTGCCATTTTAAGATTATAGGATGAGATGTACAGAAAAAATAGTGATTCTTTTTGGTAAAACTAGCCAACCAGATGAAATGAAAATTATTGAATTTTTGAATAATTTTGTTATTTAAAAGTGGAAACTGAAGTTTGGTACAGGATTCGACAATGCAACCTTATATATTTTATTTTGACATTATAGAATATTTATCGACGTTTTCAATATATTTCGATACATATTGAGTTATTCAACATATTAAAATACTAGCATTACCCTGTGCGCATCGCTTCACCTCAACCGTGGTGTATTTTCGATGTGCGTGAAAATTCTATTTAAAAAAATACTTTTTTATGAGGACCACCCTTAATATGCACCCAAAATAAAATGTTTACAACCTAAGCAGTGCCTCTTAATATAAAAACCACGTGGTGTAAATTCCATGAGAATCGATTAAGCGGTCTTCGAGAAAATGATATTTAAAAAATTTTTGTATGAGGGCCACCCTAAATAAAAGTTTTGTAGCCTAAGCTAAGCCCATTAATATAAGAGCTACGTGGTGTAAGTTCGGTGTGAATCGACTAACCCGTCTTCGTGAAAATGATATTTGAAAATATTTTTGTGTGAAGGTCACCCTAAGTATGCACTCTAAATAAAAGTTTCACCGTCTTAGCTATGCGTCTTAATGTAAGAGACATGTGGTGTAAATTCCATGTGAATCGATTAAGTGGTCTTTGTAAAAATGTTATTTTAAAAATATTTGCGAATGAGGGCCACCCTAAATTAAAGTCCTATAACCATCACGCCCCTGGTGTCTAATCCCGTTCATATTTTGTGAAGTGCTTAACATAGGCTATGTGTATCCTGACACCGAATTTTAAGACTTGCTATCAAATGAACCAAGATATAGCGAGTTAAAAGTTTTAATTGCACATAAAGTGCCACGCCCCTTGCTTTTATCAAAATAAAATGTAGCCCATGTTACTCAGGAATAGTGTAGCTTTCTATTAGTAGAAGAATTTTTGGAATTGGTTCTGTAGTTCCAGAGATTACCCTGAACATACAAACAAACAAACCTTACCTCTTTATATAATAGTATAGATAATTAAGTTCACGCTGAGAGTTTCTACACTCAACTGCTTTTTTTTTACTTTGATTAAACATGCCGCCAGATTACAAAATCTTGCTCATTCTGAGTTCAGGTCATCACCTTTATTACATTGGAAGCCATATATTCCTACATTTTTATGACCACCGTCACAAATTCTTGAATTATTACAAAGAAAAACTTACATAATAACTTCACTATAAAAATACTGTAACTAAATGCAGAACGAATTAATGAATCACTTGCACTTAATGCAAAGTGTGCTAATTTTTCTGCGAAATAATATGGTGTATTTTTGACATTTCGAAAAGTAAGTTAAGCCATTTTTATTAATTTGCCGAAGCATTTAAAAGGCAACAAACTTTCAGATAAGAGAAATATCAAAGGGTTGTTAATATCTTATTTAAAAAAATATAGAAAAATATATTCAATTTGGTCCCACTGCATTCATGGAAAGAATCAATGATTATATCTTTAATTTATCCATAAACGCTTAAGTCGAAAATATTTAAATAGAAGAGAAACATTTTTGATTGGGATTCAAAAAGAATTCACATTGATTCAAAGTGTTTTTATATTTGATTCAAAAATTCATATTTTAAAATTGTGCAAATTGTACATGTCTTATGACGCTATCTTCAGGATTATTACGATATTAAATAGCTGTAATTTTCTTCTTAGCATATTTTTCAATCAAATTCCGAGAAAACTTGCATCGAAATAAAATTTTTAATTCCGTACAAAGGACTTAAATATTAAAGCGTAAGACTGAAAGGAGATTTTTACTATTATCTGATGTTTTAAACAAAAATTGAATATTACATTATATATGCCCCGAAGCAACATTTCTTGAACTTTAAAGCATAACAGCGTAATTTTTATTTATTTTTTCCCAAACTCAGAGTACCTAAATGATTAAGAAGAAATTGTTTTTGTTGCAAAAGCTAAAATTTTAATTGGACAAATGTTTACACTCAAACAAAAATTGGTTACGCTTGGATTTAGCTAACAGTTTTATATAAAAATTTCTATAAGATAAACTGTCTCATCACAGCATGAATGCGTTATAAGAAAATTAAATTTCTTCTTAAATAAAATTTTGCTAGAAACTGCTTTTGCCTTAGAACAAAAACAAAAACAAAAACTTGAAGACCCACTAAGGCAGACTACAAGTAAACTGTTAACTTTGCCAACAGCAGGAAATTAACAAGAATTTTCAGTTAAAACAAACAAAAAAAAAACTAAAATTTACAAGTCGCTGCATAAAATATTTTTAAGCATTTGGCATTTTAGGAAAACCCTCAAATTTATTGAACTTAAGCCGTGAACTTGATTACAGTATCGTTTTGTTTTTGTTTTCCTTCTTGGGTTTGAGTGTCAATTTCTACTTTAATGCTGGTCGTATGTAGCACTACATTTGGTTTCTTTCTTCCGTGGAGCTGTTACGATCTCTTAGAGGCCTTAACTACCTCACTTATTAATGAGTTTACCTGCACTCCATTTGACTGCTGTGGCCACGCTTGGTTGCATGCGGAACTGATAGGGCGGCTTTAATGTGTTACAAGTGTATGGAAAATAGTCGCGCGGTTAACTAAAAAGGGTCTCGTTCGTAATGAGTGCACACACCACAAGTTGGGATTTGCCCTAAAGCGCAAAAATGATACTCAACTGCTAACTCAAGATCATCTCGACAAGAACCTGTTGCTGCTGCGGCTGCAACATTAAGATGATCAGTTTCTGACATTTAATTTTTTAATCTTTCAAATTGTTAATTTGGTAGTTTTCTTTTAATGGTTATAACAGCTAATTAATTTTATTCGTGGAGCATTCAAGTTTTATTTCCTAACGATTAAAAACATATTAAATTTAAATATGGTCAATATGTTTTAAATTGCTAACATTATGTAATTGGAACCTTGAAGTATCGTTTTGATTTTGTATATTTTTTTATAAATTATTTTTAAATTTCCAAATACATGAGTGGCGCCTAAGAAGTTTACAAAATCTACGATAACTTTGTTTTGCCTATGCACTTTTAGTATAAGTGCTATTCAGTCATAATTTATCTCATTAATTTTATTTCAACTTTGTCTCGTCTCGGACAAATAAACGCTGCAGACATGCGCAAATAATTTTGTGTCTGTATTTATTAGTCCATGGCGACATTTGTTCGTCAAGTGAAACATAAGATAGTGAAATGCGTTTCCAGTGAGTAACAGACTGCAACACTTGTTTAAATATATTTACACAAGTTAAAATAACATTTCAGTGCGGTATCTGGTGGCGTATCATGAAAACAACTGCGATCTTCAAGTTTCCATAACATGTATGTTTTTTTATTTACCTATAACTTAATTGTCTATTATGGTATTATGACACTTGTTTTACTTTTAAGCAATAAAATATAGGGTATCCCATTTAAAACGTCAGATTTGAGTTTCGCGAAGTTTTTTGCCCATAAGGTTGGTAGCTCTTAAAATTTCATGTATGACATCTGTCAATGTTGTCATCTTTAGAACATACTATAGAAAATGGGAGTTTTTAGAACTCGTCTGATATTTTGTTGTATACTTAATCGTAACAATGCAATGAAATTAAAAGATTATCTCTTTTGAATAAATGAGTGAATATTGAACTTAATTTCAGCGCTCTTATTGGGACACACCATATGATTTCATGGCATACCAAAAAGTGAGAATACTTCAATTGAGAAATAATGCTAGAATAGAGCTGTCTTGCTATTTTTTTGCAATGAAATAAATCGAATAAATGAGTGAATACTGAACTTAAGTTCAGCGCTCTTATTGGAACACACCATATGATTTCATGGCATACCAAAAAGTTAGAATACTTCAATTGAGAAAAAATGCTAGAATATAGCTGTTTTGCTATATATTTGCATTTTTTTAAGTTTACTAACTCAAAATTTTTGTATTAAACTAAATTGTTGTTAAATGTTCCTACATTTTGTGTGGGAAAAAGTTAGGTCTATGAGCAACCTCTTTCAATCTAACATCATTTCAACAGAACGGTGTCACAGTTCACGTAATTCCTGAGGCTATAAACTAATTACGATTACTTTTGCATTACCGCAACATCTCGAAATATGATGATTTAATTCGGACTGTTCGTTTACCAGACCTAACAACTACAAACTTTTATCTCTAGCGATAGTTTATATTAAAAAGCCACTGGCTCAGAAGAATCTTAAACAAAACATTCGAACTGAAATCGAAATGTTGAAATTTTGTTTTCCATTTTAGTTCGTTGCCGACATAAAAAATTAAAAATACAAAATCAGCTGTTACTGCCAAGTTAACAAAACAAACAAGAACAGGGTCTGCACAGTTAATCACAGATGAATTTGAAAAATTTCATTATTGCCGGGTCTGTCAGGGAACTTTTGTTAAGACTGAAATTTGAATTTTTCATTTAACATTTCATGACCAAAAAAATTGCCTCAAGTTAACGTTGTATAAGACAAATGCCACCAGTAGATATTGATGGCAGGAAGTCGACACAACAAGTTCAGTTCTTAGAATGAAAATGGTCAGAGCAAAACTACTCAAATCACAGCCTAATACTAAAGATGTTAGGGGCCGATTTCCCTTAAAAGGAATTGACTTAGCTAACACTTGATATGTGGTCTCCTCTATTTTCTTAAATAATCCAAGTGGGTGGGTGTAGTGGAGTCATCAGTTTCTTTTTTTTGGATGTCACAAAGAAAAAACCTAACCTACGAGTAATGATGTAGAAAACGAAAATGTGCTTAATTGAGCAAAACAAATATTTAGTCAGGAGAAAAATTGTCTAAGCTTTGATGCTATTTATGTTAAGATTTACCTTCCGATTTGAAAATAAGAGACAGCTACAACCTGAGCACTATCCTTTATCTTCCAAATTTCTTTTTTTTTTTTTGATAAAAATTTTTTTAATAAATCTTTTTAACAAAATGTGAATACTCTTTTTGATGCTATCAATTTTATCAAAATTAAGAATAAAAAAAAGCAAAATTTGCATTGACCACTTTCATAATCTTCGTATGTAATTTTGTATGTAAACGCCGCGACATATTTTAATTAACGATTACTCTGTATGTTACTAAGATTTAACTAAGCACTTAATTTTTGACTTCCTTAACAATCAACAAAATAAAAATCTGAGCTTTGCACTTAACTGCGATTAACCTTAGGCATAGAACATATAAAAAACAAATAAGTAACCGGATGAGCAAAACTTACAAACATTCAAAATAAAGTATTCTATATATAACTTTTTAAAACTTATCAAGTGTTTATGTTTCCGAATAGCTTGAAACATCATAAATATTCTAAGTTTGAGAACTGGCTGACTCAACCCAAATTTTGATCCATTGTGATATCACAGAGTATTTAACTATACCCTCTCATTGAACCAACCAAATTTCGTAACTTTTCTCCACTCCACACAATTTTCCTTGTAATTATCCGGAAACTAAAATAACTGTTAGAAAGTCATTAGAGCGAAAATTTTTTTCAAATAAATTTCTCGGCCACACTAAGCAAATAAACTTGGAAAAAACTTTTTAACTTAGTACTAGTAGTACTATTTTAAAAAAAATTTCATGCAAATACTATGAAAAAGTATGTAAGTAGCACTGAGGATAAATCACATTATTTTTGTATATATTTTTGAAGTCGATACTTTTTATCACAATAAAATATAAAATCTGCCATACTACTTTGTATCTGCAAGTTACTATGTATAAATTTCTAGTGAATAGAATTCAATCAAGCGTAGTCGGAATAAAAAAGCGAGAAAATAATGTCACATTGACACAATTCACTGGAACGTCAATCACACAGTTTCCTAATCAATTCAATAAGTAATTGAAATAAATAATTATAAAAGAGAAAAAAAACATCAGGTACCATTTTTTTTTTCTATTGTTATCATTGCGAAGCAAATAAGTCATAAGGGTATTCATAGTAAGCCAAAAATACTTTCACAACCTTTGACAAATTTATAATTCTCAAGTTGATACCTCATTCTCCGATTCAGATCCAGATCATATGTACATTTTTTCTAATATTTGCAATCACCTATTTTTTGGCAAAGCGCGGAAATTAAAATCCAAAAATTTTTCTAAAAAACTTGATGACCTATTTTTTTTTTTTTTTTTGGTTTCTCACTTTCATATTCAGATATATTTCAACAATGAAAAAAAAAAATAATATATATTAAAAAAAAAAAAGTTCCTTACTTTAAATTCTCAAAACCCTAGCAAAATGAGTTATATTTCATAAAACAAAAACGGGGACAGCGCGGGACGATTTGTCCCTCGAAACGCGAATGATATGGTCACGTTAGGTTAGGCCAATATTTTGAAGTCCAAGAACATGAAATATAAAAATTATCAGTAGGAGAAACATGACTTAAAGTCTCTTTAAAATTTATAAGTTTTGTCTATTCTATAAAATGTTATTAGAACGTATTTGATAGCAACTTAACCTCAAATCGATATGAAACAACAATGATTATATGAAAATTTTTTTGACTTTCGCATTTTCGTGTCCGTATAAAGCTCAACCACATCACGAAAAATGGCAAAACCAAAAAATACTAAAGTGTCAATATATGAGATGCTCACATCTTTGGTATTTAGGCTTGGTAAAAATATCACACCAACACAATACCAAATAACTGTGAATACCCTAAATGTTCATTTAGCATATTTTTATAATTTTTTTTTTTTAATTTTTCGATATCGGAAAAAAGTGAAAATTAAAGTGAAAATTAGGTTGAAAATTGCAATCAATTGCAGTTGGTCATTAAGACCAGCTCATGTTCAGTAGTCGGTAACAATTGCAATAACAAATGAACATGTGGAACTTCCATATTGATTTACTTTCAATTTTAACGATACTTCAGCTGTTATTCATGCGGGCATTAGCAATAACTTTCTATTTTTATTTTTCAAAAAAATGTCATAAATCTTGTTACTATTTGTACGCAAACAAGAAAATAAATAAAAATTTTCATAGTTTCTTAATTTAATATTAAATGCAGCGTAAGTACTTTACTACGAGTACTATTACAAGTTCAAGCTCCAATTACCAAAAGACAATAAACGTTAAAATGTACGAGTGTGTCCAAACAAAACTTTGTGTGTATATATGTATGTATGTATAGCATGTGTTTGAAAATTATTTATTTGAAAACATAGATACATACTTGTAAAGGGGGATTCAATCAAAGATTATAATTTAAATCTGGTAATGCTTTTGAACTGTCACAAATAAACAGCTGATATTTGACAACTGATAATTTTAAATATTGACATTCTTAAATGTGGTGCAGTATACAACAGTAGTATAAAATGGATAAAATTTTTTCGCGAATTACAAAATGGTTTCAACTACCATAATCGTCCACCTCAATCCATGGTTAAGAAGTGAACTAAAAAATTTTTTAATAGAATCGGATAAGTGTCAGATTTTCGTCTGTGAGAAATGTGTGAAGTTAAAACGATTCCAGAGTTAAGTAACGAAATTCGGCTCATTTCTTTGTGAAGTATTGAAGTATTTATATTGAAAGATATTGGAAATTTCAACAAAAGAGCGATAGTCTGCAATGTTACACGTTACTATCATGAAATGAAAATGTTTCAACACAATAACTAAATAAAAATATTAACTCTTTATCTAAATCCAATACTTTTAGTTTTACATTATTGTATTGTAACCTCCAATTGAATCACCCTTTATCTTGCTATGTAGTTGCAATAATGTCTTTCACTATGTGGATAACAGCAAGTTACTTAAGCGTTTGTTTTTCTTTTTGAATTAATGTTTAATTTTTAAACTGCTGAAAATTTCACATTAAATTTGTGAAAAAAAAAAAACGATTAGTTTGTATTTAAAATGTTATAAACTCTCATAATTTAATATTATCTGGTTGATATTCTCATGAATAGTCATTAGCTCATACTTTAATGAAAATTGTCTGCTTTTAATTAATTCACAAGTACTCATAATGCGCTCACTGTCATAGGTCAAATAATAAGACATAGTACATTAATAATTACATTAACTATGACTTTTCATTTTATAAATAAATGATATAATAATGACTTTATTAGCTGAGCAAAGCTAAATTAAGTTATCTGAATTAACATACAGACATGATATCTATAATAAGATCACACTGTGTTCGAGCACAAGTTAGTTTTCTTTGATTCCAGATAGAAGCAAAAATAAAACTATGGAATTCAAAGGGAGTATCACTTGGCAAAATAAAATTTTAAGTTTAATGGCTAACCCGATAGCGTCTCCGACTACTACGCTGATGGCTTAAGCTCGAATTCCAATGGCTGCAGTAAGGCTCATTAGTAAAGCGGCAGTACTATTAAAAATATTAAGTCAAAAGTTCAATACTTAGGTGTCGTTAATGTCACCATTATTAAAAAAATGAACCAAAAACTAATGAATAATAGCAATTTACCAAATGATGCTAGTGACTTAAAAAAGAAAAAGTTTTAAAAATATATGTTTTTTACATAATTTTGGAAGAAGAATCAGATCGCATAATAGTTCATGTGTGGCGGTTATTTCCATATTCAAAGATTCTTTTATTTAAATATCGATTCCACGATTCCCTTGTTTTTCTAGCCATTTGTATTTGCTTTTATATGCTTCTCTATTTGCTTGTCTATCTGAATATCTTTGCCTATGATCTATTTAAAGAGAGAGGTGACACTCCAACTTATTCAAGCCCGTTCGCTTTTTTTTGAAAAGTTTTTCTGGCACGTAGTGCGCTTGACTTGAGCTTTAATGTATTCTTTTGAAAAACCTTCAGGAAATGATAATACAGGCCCAACCTCTTATCCATTAAGCAGAACTTTTTTGATACGCCAAATTCGAATCTGAGGTGAGAATAACTCTGATGGCTCCGGTTTTGAGATATTCTAACCTAAAAATGCTAAAATTACGTTTTTTTTAAAGATATTTGAGGTTATGTTACAGCGAAAGTTAATTTTTAGTATGAAACCCTTAATGGGGTCCAAAAGAACTACTCTTCCACTTTAAAACCAATTTCAAATTATGTAGGTGAGGAAAAAGTATTTAAATTGATGAATGCGTTTTCGTTTCGATTTTGGCTACAAATCGTGTTGATTTTGATTTCCTTATAAATCAACTGCTTCAAAAAAATTTTAGATATAATACAAGCAACTATAAAAAACATGCATTTTTATTTTTATATAAAATACGATTAAAATACTTCTATATCTGTGGAACCAGTTTCCAGCTCAAATATCGTAATTTTTTCATCATTTACTCGAAAAAAATGCTTCAAATTGGAAAAATATGTTCCAAGCAAAGTTTGAGGACTTTCATACTTTGTACAGAAACTCTATCGTGTGTCATTTTTGGGTGGATAATTCTTTTGAAATTCTTACGCTGTAGAGTTAGTGATAATAATTCAAACTAAATTTTGAGTCTTTTTTTGCTTTGGTCACATTTTTAATAATTTTTTTCTTCTAAGATGTGACAATTTTGTGGTTTTTCTATTTTTTGGGATGTTTAGCTTCTATTTAAGTGGCTGATTAAAAGAATTGTAGTCATATTCAGTCCGAATCGCGAAAATAAAGTTAACTCTGAAAATTTTTTTTATTGTTGTTTGACCTCGAGTTTACCCTGAAAATGACCTTTATCAATGTAAGAAATTAATATTCGAAGAGAAATAATAGTATGTGTATTAAAGTAGAAGATTCAAAAAATCTTTTGAAGGCCTTATACTATTCATATACATTTTAGTTCACTGAATTCGAATTGACTAAATCGATCTTTTACGACATAATTTTCATTTTTTGTTTTAATACTTAAAAGGTTTTTCTTGAAAAGGTATTATTTTGTTAAATTAATTTTTCATAATTTAAAAAAAAAAATAACTTTACTTACCACTTTTTTACTTTCGCTTGCAATTTTTTTACTACATTGCAAAACTAAATGAAGCTTTAATTTTATAGAAATCCAGTTTCTCACATTTTTATTTTATTCCGTGGAAAACCTGCAATGAGTTAAGAAAATGTCGTACATTAGTAATTAATTATTTAATAATTCATCTTTACTGCAATTAAATAACAATAATTGTATTTATTTTATATATTATACGAGTATGTCCACTGTAATCTGTACCAGGTCAAGTTTAAATATTTTTTTTTTTAATTACCAGCAACAAACGATAAATTTTTTTAAAGCGAAAAAAAATAATTGAAATTTCATTTCGTAAAAATATTAAATTGCATGGTTTTATTAATTAAAACTTGATTTTTTTTTCTCTCATCAAATAATGTCAAATATTATCGTAAATATAAAACAAAACAAACATTAAAAATAAAGCAAAAATTGCGACACAACAACAAATATTTAGCAAGCAAAAAAAACAAAGAGTAATTTGCATGGCGAAAATGATAACAACTGCATTTAACATACAGTGCCGCCGAGAGCGTGCGGGGTGCATGTAATACATAATTAAAAAAAAAAATAATACAAAAAAAAAATATTCACATAAATAAATAAATTTTCTAGAAACTTTTTTTTTAGTTTCTGACGCATAGATTGTTGACCAAAAGGCGTATCTTTTGATATTGAGATATTTGAAATCCTGGATATGAAGAAAATATACATAAATTGTTAAACTTTGTACCTGTTACATGTTTATTTTCAATCAAAAAAAAATGTCTCAGAAATACATTGCTAAGGAAATAATATATCGCAGGGATAAGACTCTTTACAATCATTCAGAAAAAAACAAAGCGAGCGAACAAGGAAACAACAATGCGCACATTGAGGACAGCTTCTCTCGTTTCGTATGATCAATTTACTTTAGTTTCTACACTCATGTATTTTTATTTTTATTTGTTTGATTCGTAGAATTCGCTTTTGGCGTAATGCTGAATTTTTTTCTATTGCTATCGAGATTGATTTTTTGGTGGGATTTTTTCTGTTGTTGTAATTGTTGTTTTAGTTGCTTTTGTTGTAAGTGCTGTCAAAATTTTACCCATCTATGATTTATGCCACAAAAATACGCTAAGTAAAATTTTTAATATTCCAGAATGCAGAGAAACATTTTTCAAAATACAGAGTGTAGGTGGAAAATCACTTTGGGATGTTAAATTATAAAAAATAAACGATTTAACAACTTAAAATAGCTTCTATACAATGTGATCCATTTTAATTTTCCCTGGATAATATCTAAAGAACAAAGTAAGATAGCGATAAAAGTTTTGGGCAGAAGTTATAAGGTTTCTAGAGGGTCAAATAACAGTGATCTTGCCTTTAACCTTCAAACCAATTTTCAAGATCACCTCAAGGTCAACTGTGATTTTTTATACAAAAGCCTATATTTTTTATTGCAGATTTGTATCTTATGAGAAAAAATAGAGATGTTTTGCGAAAACTTTTTCACTAAGATTTTTAGTTTTTGCGTTAGTGGTAAAAATAGTTTTGGTCAAGGTTTCACCTTATATCATTTTATCTCCTAAGCTATCAATTTTCGGTACAAATCTCAATCAGTAAGAAGTTCTTAAAATTGGACAAAGTAATCAAAAATCTACTTTTTCTATTTATTGAGGGATTTTTTTTTTTTGATCATTAACGTCATAAAAAAAATATTACACAGATAATACGGAACTAAATGTAATGTATACTTCCTAATTTTACCCCCCCCCCCCACTCTCCCACTTTACGATGGCTCTGTGATCAAACATATAAAAATTCACAGCGTGTTCAACAGCTCAAGTTCAACTTTTCAGTAAGATATACCTATGTATATTAAATGTGATGAAAAAAAAAAGTTTTTCTGAAATGGCTACAGCGACGTGTTCTAAAGCAAAATAACAATGTGGACGCACGCGTGCCTTTCGGTCGACCACTAATACAGAAATGAGCAAAAAAAAAAAACGATAATTAAATAAAAACTTAGCACAAGTGCTAAAATTTTATGCAAACTAAAATTTTTAGCAACACAACTCAATTCAAGAAAAAATTTCTTATGCAAATTAAAATGTAACGAATAAGCAAAGAGTACGACTACGGCGTGCATGTGCAAATAACGCAGGTGTCCATCATGAAGACCCTCAATTAGAGGCCTCTTCCAAAGAAAATAATATCAAAAACAACAACAACATCAAACAAATGAGAGCAACCATTTGCATCTGCAAGATATGCTGATGATAGTGAACTTCAACAGTTTTATTGCTGAGCTATGTTGACGTTATATGGAAGTAGATACACTGTGATGATGAGATGTTGACTTGGCTACTCGGAATCAATACTTTTTGTTTGCCATTACGTTAGAGGCAATCGTATAAAGAAAACTTGCCACAATTAAGTAAATTTCTGATAAATTGCAATGTTAGAGTTCAATGATTAATAGATGAATAGAAACTGTGCAGAGAAGTTTCTATTTTTTTTTTTTTCTACTTGCAACCTAGTAATCAATGCTACTCGTATCATTAGTTAGAATTGTGTAAAAAAATTATAATGTATTTTTTCTACTTTACTACTTTTGTATATATTGCAGTGCGTTTCATTTTAGACCAACATTTTTTTCTTCGCGCTCATATGCACATCTTGTAATTAAGGCTGTAAGGAAAGTTCTATAAAAATGACATGGAGAAATTGTGTCTTCGTAATTTATGTTTCGTTTTCTAACTAGAAATATTGTTCTTACTTAAATGCCTTATGACTTTACTGAAGAATAATATTTTTAAAAGTCTGCCATCTTTGTACAAAAATGCCATGTGACAAAAGCATTATCCAGACCAAAGGTGGGCAAAAATTTTGGAACCAGAAGCTACTTACAACAAAATCAACAAAAACAACAACTACAACAACAGAAAAAACCCACCATAAATTCGATTTCGATAGCAAAAAAAAAATCTGCAATAAACCAAAAGCCAATTCCAAGAATCAAACAAAAACAACATTATCGTAGAAATAAAAGTACACTGATCAAAGGAAACGAAAGAAGCTATCTTCAATTTGCGCATTGTTGTTTCCTTGTTTTCGCTTGTTATTTTGTTTTTTCTTAATGATGCAACAATAAAAAACCACAATGATAAAAATGTGCGTAGCAGTGGTGAGTGCATGTTCTTATTGTTTTGGCTACGATAAGTGAACGTAATTAGTCACTTGGGCGTATCTCATCCCACATAGTAAAATTCCTTTCTTGACATCTCATTTTATCTTCTTTCTACAAAAGTAACAAAAAAAACAGTTGATGGAAAATTTGTTCCTTGAACTTCGAAGCCAAATAAAAACGGTACAAATGCGAAGAGAAAAAAAAAACACAAAATTCAAAAAGCAGCATAAGCAACAAAAATCAATAGACAATTTTTGTGCTAGGTTTTGGAAAAACTTAATCTTAAAAAAAAAAAAATATTTATCTTTAAAAATAAAAAATAAGTATGCAATTACCTACTTTAGCACAAATATGCTGCCTTAGAAAAGAAATTATTAAAAACGGTTCAATATATTTTGTGTCAAAGCGTTACAAAGCATTTCCATATAAGCAATTTAAATACCCTTCAATGCATTAAAAATAAATTGTGTGCAATTTGGTCTTACTACCTTAAATAATACTCTTGTAGCGATTTGAAGTTTATGCTTGTATAGAGATGGAACATTCCCTTGTCAAAGTTCGACAATTTTTGTCCAGAGCATTTGTGAGAAATGTGGTAGCATTATATACATCAAACTGCTATCAAAATATACCGTCTTAAATGTCTTGTTCGTATGGACGGTAGATATGTCCATGAACGGATTTCGCCTATTTTCAATCTAACAAGCTACATATGTTTAAAGTCGTAGAGTGTAAACTAAATTTAATTGACTAACTAACTTGATTTTCCTGTAGTCGTGATTTTCACAGACAGCCATGGCTAAATCGAGTCTGGTGGCGAAGTTGTATCATTGATTTTTTTATAACTCTAACTATGCATTAGTTAATGAATTTATTAGGGTGTGTCTCGACTTTATTTTATACCAGGCGTCTAATAGAACATTTTCGTTACATTATTTCGAAAGCGAGCATTTCTAAAAAAAAGTACGTTGTATAACTATGAGCTGTTTATTTCCAAAACGCAACCTGAACGGTAATTTGACAAAATTACTGCTTTTCAGTTCGCGTGTTGGAAGAAGTTTACTTTTCAAAACACTTTTTAAGGTATTTGTGTTGGATTTGAAATAACATAGATGCTTGTATTCCTTAGGTCATTTACATAAAGAATTCGAAGTTAACTTAATTGCATAAAACATCGATGAGGTTGCGTTTTGGAAACAAACGACTTGTATGAACAAAATCCTATTTTGAATAGAGACATTCGACCAGTTAAAGAAGATTATAATTTCTGTTTGAAAATTACAATTTGAATTTATCATGGAAACGATTTTTCTAATGAAAACTTCGGCGCTCCAAAAAAAATAAAAATGTACGATAAACATTTTACACAAAAGTTAAGACACGTTGTTTAATAAAACGATCTCTATATATTTTTCTATAGCCGAAAATTCTTACCAGTTAATAATCGTATGGAATCCTGAAAAAGCACTCAGTTTTGTTTAGGCCGTTTCACTTTATCTTTTGACACACAAACACTTTTTATCTGTGATGAATTTACAACATTCATCTCTACTAAATTATAAATAACAATTTTCTTGTTTGAACTAGATTACTATGCACACAAGCATTACCAGCAGGCGACAGGTTTATTGATTCGATTTCGTGCTAATTTTTTTAAAGTTATCCAGTCCACATTTCACATCTAGACATAACTCCATCCTACGATAGCGTAAAATTCTTGGTAAAACAAGTGCACATGGTAATTTATAAAAATTTATGCATGGAAAAATTTTGCATAGAATTGATACAGAACTTTAGACAAAATTAAAAACAACACTTGAGTCATGAGTATATTTTTTTATTAATTTAATTTCAACACTAAAACAAACTGTAAATATTTAATTCACATGTCAAGAGAATGTGCTATGCTATAACCGCTTTCGTATTACGCAAATGTCTTGCTGCGAGTGACGAACGTTTCAAACCATCAACTGACAGGCTAAACACTGGTTGTCAGAATTTCCAAGCCAACCTTATTACGAACTTCAAATTAAAACAAGAAGAACAAACTACCTGTGGTATAACTCAAAATTTCCCCTAGTAACTTATTGTTTATTTTTGTTGTTTATTTCGAAGTATTTCTATTCATGCTTATTACACTGAAATAAAAAGGTTTCTTTGTCATATACTAGTGGTACACGCAACAACACATAATTTATGAAGCAGCATCAGCAACGTAAAAACAAAACGAAAACTTTGTGTGCGGTTTTTCAAAAACTTAATTCTAAAAAAATTATATTTAACTTTGAAAAAATAAAAAAATAAGTATGTTATAATCTTCTTTAATACAAATATATTGTTTTAAAAAAGAAATTATTTAAATCGGCTTAGTATATTTGGCGCCAAAGCGTTACAAACCATTTTCACTTAAACAATTTCATATAAATAGTGATGTGATTTAAATGAAATATTATGATTCGTCATGCTACAAATGTGTACTTTTTTTAAAAGTATTTCGTAAGCTTAGATTTTGATAAATTATATATATTATTAACTAAAAAAGAAATTCCTTCAGTGTAACTTATTCTATCTTTCATTACTCATTTCGCTTACTAGTTTGCTCACCTGTTTTATCATTTACCTAGTTGGGGTGTACAATGCGTGATGTTTGCAAGAACCACAATTTACCATCAACCATCCTCTGTATCACCTGTGTTTATGTTAAATATTCGAGAAGTATGGTAGCAGTTTGAGTGCAATTTCAGTGGCGTTGTTGAAATTGTAAACGAACTTAAAATGTTTTTCAATGAACCCTTATTAAGTCATTCAAATTCATTTCCGCCGCATTTTGTTTTTTCTGCTTATTTTCCCAAAAAAAAAAAGCGTGATTAGAAGAACATAACTTATTTTCAAAATGAATTTGAACTTGGGAGAAAAATGAGAAAAAATTGAATTGGAAGGAGCTTAAGTGGAATGGAGGCGTTGCACTGTTCAAATCATCAATTTTATCGCGTACATTTAGTATGCACATATATTTCGAGAACTATCAAAGTTATTACAATGAAATTCAGTATTTTTGCGCTCTGGCTGTTACTAACTTTACAAGCGACAGTTGGCACTATTTCGTTCTTTCCACTACTCAAAACCATTCCTAACGATTTTCATAAAACTTTTAAGAAAGCTTGTTTGGAATGTAATCAGTAAATTAAGGTGGGCTCCAATCTTTTTAATTTAATTTATGGTTTTACGATAAAATCTAGTCTTTTATAGCACTTCAAAGTATGTAAGACATTAATAGAAATTAAATTATCTAATTTATGTATGAGCAAATGTGATTTTTAAAAACTATAATAATTAAATCATAATCATTTCGATAACAATAAATATATATAAAAGCAAGTATTACTAATATGCGATAATAAATATACAAATAATAAAACTTAAAATGATAAAGTTCAATATAAAGTATAAGATTAAAGTGAAAACAATATAGTTAAGAGATAAATTTAATAAAATTATGATAAAAATAAAAAAAAAGATAAACGAAAAGAAACTTTATGATATAATTCGTGTACGCCGAAAAAAATTATAAATAGCACGTTTTTGAAGCTACTTCTGAGATCTATTTGTTTGATAGAATTTGGCAAAAAATTCCAAAGCTTAATGGTGCTAATATAGAAGTAGCTATTGAGGTAAATGTACCTAGGGACTATAAACTTATCAGTCTTAGAAAATCATGAAAGTAAGCCTGAACTCGTCCATACAAGTGAAAATTTGAGTATGTGATTTTCTGGGAATCACTTTCGCTATTAAGCCTACCCACACTAAATCTAAAAAAAAAGTCCATAGCTTCGATTTACTGCCTAGTATGATGTCACGCGGTGGGCATTTGACTGCGCTCTATCAAAATTTGTATGGGAAGCAACAACAAATATTAATTGAGCGCCTACCGTGTATTATCGATTCTAGCGATTCTCATCTCTTTGACGTTTTCAAGGAAGCTCTGAGTAACTTACAATTCGAAAACGGCAATGAAGTGGAGCCATTTTTTTAAAGCCTTTTTTTTCTTTTATTCTCTTTTATATTTGATTCAACCCCGTTAATAATAAATTTAAATATATGCAGTATTAGCAAAGACAGGCAAATTCAAAGTGAAACATTTACTTTTTGGAGAAAACATTAGAAAGGCGATATAGTGGATATTCTTCAGGCCGACTACGTAAGGTTTGAAAAAATCGACAGCCAGGGCAACGAAAAACCTCGGTACATTTAAACTGGAAAAAGCTGAAGGAGTTTATTCAAAGTCGTATGAGATGACATGCTGGTGTTGTTGTAAATGCTCTATATCTCTATAGCGGTGAAGAAAATATAAAAAAAGTTTAAATTGTCGTATTTTGTGAAGAGTGCCATTCTCACCTCAGCTATACTTTCATATTATTATACATAGATATTTTGAATGTTTCTTATGAATGATACGAAAAGCCTGTACATAAAAGCTTTCTCCATAGCGCTTAAGAAAGCGCTGTGGAAGAATGTTATTGTCTCTATTGAAAATTATCAATTCTGTATTATGGGACTCAACCACCCGACCGAAACTGAGATAAATAAAGTAGAAAATCTTAGGATCATTCGGGAAAAAAAATTTCGTCGAACATTTGGTCTCGTATGTGAGAACAATATATGACGAAAAGGATTCAGCCAGAAACTTATGAATCCCATAATGCTGTTGGTGTAGTTTGAAAATAAAAGTACGTCGAATATATTGCCACTGTTATGTTATGTCAAGCAAACGTAAGCCAATACTCTGGTTAAGATAAACTTCAATTCCATATCGCTGCTGAATTACTTGGTCTACAAAGCTGAACATAAATCTAAACTAAATAAAATACTTAAGTACAAGGGCTTTCAGTATTGTAAATTGGGAACTTAATATAACATGTCCCATACCATGTGCACAGCAAGTAAGGTAGTAAAATATCCCTGTAAAGTTTTTAATATTATTCTTTAGAAAAACTCGTTTCATTTTATCTTTTCTTATAATTTTGAGTAATATATATTTTTTTTTTCTTTGCTTCGCTATCCTCACTCACTCATTGCCCCTTCAAAAAAAAAAAAAAAGGCACTTCATCTGTAGTTCGTAGCTCGTATTTTTAACAATAAAGTAACTTCATTTCCTACTTGCACATCGTCTACCGATATTTAATGTTAAAATTAAAGGTTCACTAAGTGTGCGTAAAAACAAAGCAGGAAACTCAGCTCAGAAAAAAAAAAAAAAAACAAAAACAAAAAAATAAAGAAAAAGTAATGAGGGTAAAGTACAAGGCATTCATCATCCACATCAGTATTCGTCTACAGTGGTGCTACTACCTGTTCGATTTGTAGGTGTGTGCCTGGAATATACAACAACAAGCGCAACACCGTCGGCAGCCCATAATGTTCCTTTCATTCACATTGATTGCACTGAGGTTTCAAAGAACCGTGTGACCCATGCATGCACAGTGTAATGCACAGCTAAATCTTAACAATTTGTTTATTACTTTCAAGTTAAGGACAAACCTCGAAAATTTCCCGAGCATATGTACTCGTAGTCTACATATTAACAAGGTTCCTATTTTATAATTTCGGCGAACGTGCAACAAGTTAATTGATTTTATTGGTTTTTCCGTTTTATCACCTTCCTTTTTTCTCAATGTGCTGTTTGTTAGGGTCCTATACTGTAGTCTTGTGTTTTAAGTTACACAGAGAAAATAGTTTTTGTCAGCATACAAAATATATTTACATATATTAGAGTTCGTTAAAAAAAATCACAGGTTCTTGGATTTTTCCGGGAACGCTTCAAATTCGAAATGTTATTATTCATTATATTATTATTCACTCAAAGTTCACATGATTTCTTGAAATTATAAAATCAATTGGCCGCCAAGATCGTGCGATTTGATATCACTGTTTCTGATATCATAGTTTCTGGCTTATGCTGATAAACCAGGAATAATTGAAACTTTGAAAATTCACATAACTCATGTTATTTCGCAAATAAGTGCTCAATTGCTCGAAAAAGTAATCGAAAATTTGACTAGTGCACTATTTTTGGTCAGTGGAGGCGCTCATTTGCACCAAATCATATTGAAATGCTAAATGGCTTAAAATTTATATCTTTTGAACAATTTTTCGTATTTTGCGTCAATTCGAAACTATGACAGTCTAAATAAAATACCAAGACTATAATTCTACTTCATAGCGTATATATTTTATACAATTAATTATTTTTATTCTAATTTCCAAAGCTTCAAAAAAAATCTCTCATTATTTTTGCAGCAGTTATTGGGCTCAAAATTTATCTGTCATATAATTTAGGTACTTACCTACTGCCATATACTCAACATTTAATAAACATGTTTTTCGCTATATGGAAAAAGTTTTTATTACAGCTATAAATTTTGTAAAAATAATGAAAAATTATTTTTTGAGATTTAAATATATAATAATTTCATAATCTCTCAAAAATAGGGTTTAAGTCACGATAATTGCATATGAATTTATAAAGTTTTTTGTGTTAAAAAAATTACATTTGAGACGGTGTTCTTTTCGCTACCATATTTGGTATGCCATACTTTGAAAAGCAAAAATATTTAAGAATCTTTTAAGATCACTAACTTTTTTTTTTAATTGCGCTAAATATTGAGCAGAAAGGTGGTGCTTCAGTTGACGTGGATCGTTGCATAAATGCACATAAGATAATGCTGTAATAGCAGTTTGTAAGACTTGATTTGTCTGAGTTAGTTAGTGTGGCGTTTGAACACTTTTGATGTTTTCAAACCACCCCCGAAAATAGTTTTTGATTGTAGATGTATAGTATAGTATAGTATAAAAACATATAATTGCCGTACAAAAATTAAAGACGGTTAGTCACTTAACTCTAAGCATAGTACCAACAAGATTAATTAAAAATCATTTTTTTTTTATATTAAATAAATATTAGAATGACGTAGTTGATAAATATACGCTTTTCTTTATTTATAAAAATAAATCATGAGCATCATAATTAGCATAACTATTTCCGATCATACAGTAGTTTGTGTTTATAATTAGACAAAAATAAAAAATTAATTATAGTTTTATGTTAAATTAACTTGGAAGTGAAGATGCAATTCACGAACTTTATTAAAAATAACACAATATATGACGACATCGTACAACGAGTAGACAAACCAACAAAAATCAAATATATAAAAAAACAGAATTATCAACCACAACAAACACAATAAAGGCTCCCATCATAATTAAAAATAAAATCCATTCATAATTAAAACGCAATTCGCAATTGCAACGCTGGAGTCAAGGTTAAACATATGGAAGTACAAAGTAGGAAAAGATGAAAAAAAAAATTTATTTTAGAAAAATTATTGTATTAGCACACGTACTAAGTAAGAATAATAATTAAGATGTTGCGAAGCACAAAAGATGCTGGCAATAAAACAAAAATCGTGTTGAGACACAAAGTTCAAAAACAACAATAGTAATAATATAAAATCAGCACATGCTCAAACTGCAAAGTACAAAACATGAGCACCAGAAATAAAATATATTAATAAATATTAATATTTGTTTAAAACGTAAAAATCACATTAATTTTAGTTTATTTATTAATTTTTTTGTTGTTTTTTTTTCACAACATCAAAAATAAAACTCCAATTCTCTGGCGAATGTGCAAAAGTAATGATATCTCTAAGGGGTTTAGAAAACATAAAAGATACTCAGATTAAATGTTGCAAAAGTATTTATTATTTAAATTATAGAGGAAAAAACGTGCAGACATTATTTATTGGTAAAGACTAATTAAAATAAAGAAATAGAAATTATAATGTTTACATTTTTTCTTTTTTTTTTTACTTCCAGGCTTATTCATATAATTATATTAACTTTGCTTTTATATCTTCACGTGTTAATGTTTTGAAATTTCTTGTCATCTCTGTTATGCATAAATTAAGACAGACGCCAGTAACAGGAAATGTTGGTGGAAAAAAATCAGTGCTTGTAAAGGTTAAACTTGATTTTTCTATATTTTATTGACTTATATTTAATTTTTGATAGTTTTTGTCTGTCAAACTGAACCAATGCAAATAATTAAAATATTTATAAGCATTTTGCATGATTAATATTAAAAAAATGTGAATATTTTGCACGCTTGACACTAATGCTTGTATGTTGTATTTTAGCCAGACAAGTCACGGTTTTCGTATTTGGTGATATTATCACATTGTTGCTGGCTATCATATTTGTGCATATTCTACTTGGCTTGGATTAAAAATTTAGATTAAAAATTAAGTAAAAGCTCAGAACTTTAAACATTTGTTTTTTTTTTGCTACTTTAAATTTTTTATAAAATAATTAATCTTCATACATTTAAGATCAAAAACTGAAAACTTTAATTTTGTAAAAAAAACTTTAAATTAACATTGCCAGATTGTAAATAATTAAAAAATAAATTTAAAAAAACTTCATTTTGTCCTCAAAATTTAGCATTGAAGCAAAAGCAACAATTACAATTGGAGATAATCTATATTGTTACAAACACATATTTTAAATAAAAAAAATTTTATGCGGTTCTTTTGGAAAAATTTTAATTTATTCACATGTATAGAGTAAATGATATTTGTTGAAAATGTGTTAAAACTCAATTTTAATTTGGTTTTTTTTTTTTTTAATTTGTCCAAAAACTAAAAAAAAAATCTATCAAAACTAAAATGAGATCTCAATGGCTGTTATATTTATGAATTTTAAAAAAAATTCTTTTAATAAAAGTTTTCCGAAAATTCATGTAAAAGTTCTGTATGGCATTTTCTGGAAATTTCAAAAATAATAAGTATCGAAATTTCAGCTCCCTTTTCTAAAGCACAAAAAAAAATTTTTAGAGGCCAGTGAAATCATATTATTTAATGAAACTTGACGGGTCGGTACTCAAATTTCGTAATTTTAAATATTCTATTTTTTCGAAACTAACTCCAAAAAGTTGTAAAAATTAATCAAAATTATTATGAGTTATCAATAGGTACTACTTTTGACTTTTTGAAAACTTAATTTCTGTTAAAAATTTTTTAAAACTTAGAAAAATAAATTATGATTTCATAGTGGTTTTGAAGTATGTTTTTTTTTGGGCAGATTTAAAAAAATGTATGTGCATTTCCATAGAAATTATCATTTTAGTTGGCCACGTTTTTGATTTTTTTTTTGGAGCACACTTTTTAGCCATGATTTTTCTCGAAGTTAAGACTATCTCGAATTAATATTCAAGGTGGAACAATTAAAATTCAAATACTCATAATTTTTATGTAACTTTTCATGTTTTTTACTTTAAATGCAATTTTAACTATGTCTCTCTTTGAATTTTAATTATTCCACCTCGAAAACTGATTCAAAATAGTCTTAACTTCAAGAAAAACCATGAACCTTTTTGTTGTTTTGCATATTGTTTTGTGTTATTTTTTTAGCGTTGGTGCACATTGTACTTGTACAGTAAGCTCAGTAAAATAATAAAAAAATTAATTTAATTATTTTTTATAAATTTTGAAAAATTATCAACTTGTTAAATACTACCCACCAAAAAATTTGCAAAATCGTGAACCTCGAGATGGACCTCATTTAATGACTGGTAAAAAAATTACCCGCTCGGGGTTGACCCAGAGAGAGTAAGCTTGAGACAAAAAATTTTTAAAAACTATGGGTATTTCTGCGGTTGGTATTTAAATGAATATATGTAGTCAAGAAGTTATTGTGCAGCAAAAAATTTACTTAAAAACTGATGCAGATAAGGTACGAGTATGTCCGCATTATTTTTGCGGGTGCTCTGAAACTGCATATGTGGGGCTAGGTGCCAAGGAGAGAAGTGACATTTTAGATCAATAAAAATAACAATAATCATAGAGTTTATCTAATACAGCAATTAGCCTTCTTAGCTATTTAGCTTGAAACTTTAAATCAAATAAAAACTAAGTAGAGTGAAGAAATGGGTAGTTAAATTATTTTTATTTGATTATTTCTTATTTTTTATTATAGAAAAAAATGTATCTATACTTGAAAACAAAGGAAAATTGTGCAAATTAAGATAAAAAATTTAAACATAGCTTCTGTGGAGAAATTTAAGCTTCATTGTTATAATTCACTAAGTTTCATCAAAATAAATAATTTTTTATTAACAAATATGCACTCTACCCAACCATCATTAGCATATGCGAGTAATATTTACTCATATGTTGTGATTCAAATTGTTCAAATCATTTTATCAACATTTTTTTCTGTTTTTGTGCGGCCATTAACTTTTCCCAAAAAAAAATTATTCTTTTCTTCCATCGTGCTCTTATTAACATAAATTTGTTTTTGATTTAAGTACAATTTATTTGATATGTTGAAAAGTTGAAATCGAAAGCAATTCGATTGTTGTTAAAATCTTTCTAATGCCCTACTAAATAATCGATTAAAATTAGCGAGAAAGTGATTTTGATGGAATTGTACCATTCATTTATTCTTTTCATATTCAACAATAATTATGCATCATTAAATTTTTCTCTAATTCTATTAAAATTTTTATGCTGCGGAGAGAGCAGTGCAAAGAGATTTCGCAGAATAGCAGGCCGGAACGCCTTTATGATTAAAGAGTTGATTGTTCTTAAGTTTGAAATGAGAAACTCAAATTTTGAAAGCATTGTGATTCATGGTACAAGCAAATTGTTACTAACTAAAAACAAAAAAAAAAGGGGGGGAAAAAGAGATGCCGGGCGCAGAGACTTGGAGAGCGGCAAAATGGTATTCGGTATTCATTGAGATTTCAAAATAATATTAGGTATTGGTGTTGATAAGAAATTTTAAAAAATGTGATTCAACGCTCTGTATTAAAATTTTTTTTTCTTCAAAGATTCGGGAAAATCGAATAAGAATTTTGGAGATGTTCATTAAAATAATATACCCAACCTTAAGTTATTTAGTGATTTTGACAAAAACTTTAGTTTTAATGAGAAATTTAAAAACTATGTAACTTATTTAATGATGAAAGAAGGAACTGAGAGCACATTCACGTAGATGTAGAGTATAAAATCATTTAAGGTTCGTATCACTTATACACCACTAAGAAGAATCAATGCTTTGTGTAAATTTGTTCAGAACAACTTAAAGCCTGTTAAGCTAACACCCAAGTCATTGACGAGATACTTTTCTCCATCATATAATAAAAACTGCAATGAGCAATTATTCATACATACTTAATGAACTTGATTCATACAGTTCATTTCAACAAAAAAACAAATCATAAAAACTTTATGTGAAATTTGCAAAGCACCAAAGTGTTAAAAGAAAATTCTACATTTTTAATATACTTGTGCAGCAATAACAAAAAAAAATTACAATAAACTTCATATCAAAACGTTGTGAAAAAAGCCCACTTTCTTTTCAAAGTCAAGTTAATGTTCTTGGCCATAAATTCGTATGATGGTGTCTGTGCCACAAATGCCAGCTCGCTCGTTTTGCCTTTTTTATTCACTAATTGCGAGCCATTAGAACAAGATTCGGTCAAAGAAAAGAAAAAGTTGCAACTATAGATGGATGGTTTGATGATGGTCGAGTGTAGAAAAAAAATCGGAAAATATGTTAAACAAAACCATGTTGCTTGGCTGCGAGAACTGGAATCTGAATTCTTACTAAAAGAATTAAATGAGAATACAAAAAAAAAATAAAACAACAACAGTTTTATATAAAACAAGTCAACTTTAGCGAGAACAACAACTCTCAAAGATCGTCAGAAGAACGTTAAACATAAAAAAAGGCAAACATCCAGCTACCTAGCCAGAGAAAGATATGCGGAGCTACACTTACGACCGACCAAATCGAGTGCAATGCAATGTGTGCTTGCCTCCAACTTGGTTTTACAACTATGACGTCGAAGTTGTATGGAGTGTATTTGTGGTACGTGGTCCCACTTTTAATGCTGCACGTTGAGCCTAACTCGGATGGGCTATGACTCGGTGGTATTCCTATTTATTATGATAGTTTTTCTTTTCATGAATATGCAGCTGCTTGATGTTGGGATGTGATACAGCACACAACTTTGCTGATTTCATTTGGTTTGCCACACACACCACAAATTCCAATAGGAAATCCAGTTTGAGAAAATGCGTACTCTCCTGTTGCTTATAGCCTCTGCGGAATTGTGGGATCTGCCTTTAGTCAGCGTTAAAGTGTCTTATTGTTCTGCTGCTTTAGTTACACAGTGCAACAAGAATTTAGATTTTAAATGATGCACTCATAGAAAAATGCTCAATTGAATTAACTGTATTTGGTATTTAAGCTAAAATTTTGCACACAATTTAAATGAAACATTACATCGCTAATATTTTGATAGCAATGCAAAGGATATAAATTATGTGTTCGGTGCGGCTCAGGATAAGTATGTCCAAAGGCAACTTCACAAGCCAGCGCACTTCTCCGACCGATTTCTTATCAAAATTTTTTAATTATCGTTCAATGCCACCTTTAAGAAGACTTCCATTTTGTCAAATTGCAGAGACTCACAAATTGTAGCAATTTGTGTAAAAAAGATATCCAAAACTACGATGGCTATATGTCTCAAAAGCCGGATCCGAATGGCACCTTTATGGTTATATATTCAATTTTAATTTAAGAATTTACTTATAAATTTCATGAATATTTTTCCACAAATTTTGTGCGACAATGTAATATACCACAGTATGTTTGTTTCCCTTGAGAGCCATTGCTGAGAATCTTTTATTTGTCCAAGAAAAAATTTCACATTTATTTCCATTTTCACTTGCAAATGCTTCATGGAAAAAATAATCCCCAACCACTTTGAGGGGATTGCGCAGCACACGTTTGTGGTTTCGACTGCGTCACAAACAAGTCGCCTCGTCGCATTGATGCTGCTCATGTGCATTTAATACTTAGCCGGAACCCAAAAGATTCTATTTCAATTTGAAGATCTTGATCTGTTATGGTAAACAATACCTCTAAATAAGGCGGGAAAAAAATGCCAAGTCAAGAGTGTTGCTAACCAGACTCACATGCATTAGAATAATCACACACTGGTTGTCGTAGTCGCATTTCATGCGGATTTTTAAATCTATTGTGACGTGATTACTACTGTTGTGCTGTTTTTAAGCCACTCAGTTGCATGTTAATTTTTTGTGTCGGTTTCTGTTGTATTTTTCTCACATGAATTATAAACAATGATTTTTACTTTTTTTTTTAATTGTTTGCAAAATGTAAGTACATACCATAAAAAATCAGCTTACTTTCGTTCGTTGGATTGCAAAACAGCGATATGTGTGAAGACGTAACATACTCGCAGTCGCATAGTACTCGTATCCAAGTATGTAACTTCATTTGATGCACATTATCGTAATGTAATTTGATAAATAATTCATTTGGAGACAATAAAATACAAAGAGGAAGATGTAACTCAACGATTAATGCATTAACTTAAATCAACTTAGAGCTTAGATATACTCTGGCAATGTATTGTATCTGTTAAATGCACGCATAAATGTTTGCCTACCCTTTTAATGAGTTTGGTACAACCTTGTTTGTAACGTTATTTATATACTATACATTCTAGACATTGCAAACTGATTTTAAATCTAAGCAGCGGTTTACTTTTTATTTTGGCAGAAAGGTTAAGTCGAAAGAGAATGTTCAATATAGGTGATTGTGCGAATATAATTCGAGAAAACAAATGCTCACCACAAAAGTAAAAAAGTCACATATCCTTTCTCTGTTGACTGTCAAAAATATAATGATAATAGTGGTCTTCACACGTCGCCTTATTTTTGCAAAATTCTTAAAATCAAAAATAAATTTAACTTTTTTTTTAAATGGATACTTTCGATTTTCGTATTTCAGTGAAGAAACCTCAGCTTTCCTTCTAGAGTAGCAAAAATAAATCCATTTTCAAAAAAAAAAAAACTAAATTTATTTTTGATTTTGAAAAATCAAGGTCAAATTTTCGAAAAATAATTAGAACCATTCAAAAGGCCATTAAAAAATCCATCGAAAGCACTTCAAATGAGATTTTTACAGTTAGTTCAAGAAACAAATTATCTACACGAAACAGACGGTGTCAACCAAAAATCTCAAATTATCATCCCCTTCCTTCGCTTCAGCCAGCTTTTGAAGATTCAAAAATATTTTGAGTATAATTACGAATCTCAATTGGTTATGTTCGATGGCATTTGACATGAAATACGTTATACATATATATCATTTTTCATGGCTGCATTTGGAAATCCTAAGCAAACCGAAAATTTGTGTAAAATAACCTGGGTGCAAGTGAAAAAGTGGCGTAATTTTATTTATTCATTTAAAAAATTCAACGGTTTAATGCAAAGACAATACCACGTGTGAGAACCCCCTATATTTTGGATCAGCATTAAATATATTTTTGTTTGTTTCTCATGAGAAGACAAAAATTTCACTAAGTACCTACACTGCCACTCCAGCATCATTTCTTAACTCCTCTATGAAACATTTTTGTAAAATTTTCTGAAAAATGTATTTACGGAACAAATGAATGAAAATATTATAGTCGTACAGTCGTAGAGGCAAAAATATTTGACTAAAATGCTCCAAGTTATCTAACTTCACGATACACAGTTTAATTTTCGTTATTCTCTCGTTTTATTTCGTTTTTCACGAAACTTATGCCAACTTGGAAGCAAATGAGAATGCTATTCCTAGGACCGTGTTTGAGCGTAGGCTCCCGTGTCAAAAAGGGGGCCCCGCACTCCAAAATTAATGACATTTTTTTGTCAGCAATCCCATACTTATTATAATCGTTAAAATTTTATTTTTCATGTGTACAAAAAAAAATTGGCGCATTGAGTTCGAAATACATAAAACTGAATTTTGAACACCTCGTGGGGAGAACCCTCCATGGCTCAAGTGTTAAGAATGGCTGTCCAAATATAATTCATGGAAAGGGCGTGGTTCAAACCCTAGTACAAATTAACCAAAACTAGTCTGATGAGGCTTTGTATATATGGCCGTCATTCTTTTAATAACTGCACACTTTGTTTTTTTTTTTGACGTTTTTGAACATTTTTTGAAATCATATTTGTTAAGAAAGTTAAAAAAATTTAAATAAATTTGTTAAAACACTAATTTTTTTAATTAAAAAATTTGTTCTCAAAATATTTTCTATACCTATAACATAATTTTTTTTTTTTGTTTTGATTTTTTTATATGTTATTCCTCAATCAATCCTAAGAAATTCCCACCATAACTTTGGAAACAACGAATTCTTTACAGATGACGCTCAACATGTTTATGAAATTGTTAAATGTTTAAAAAATTATAGCTATCTAGTGGGAAATTGAGCACGCAGTTTAACTACATTTGACCTGTAGTTTCTTTTAAAAAACTTTAAAATTTTTAATAAAAAAGCTTATCAAGTATTTGAACCCGCCACTATGAGTGTCAAGGCAAACTACAAAATTTAAAACTTTTTTTTTTCAACTCATCTTGGTGAAAGGATGTCAAAATTGTTCTTTGAAAACTTTAGGGTGAATTGAAAAAAAAAAATCCTGACATTCTTGGAAAAAACTGTAATCATAATCTTCAATCAATATAGTACATATGAATGCAACCTCTTGTTTTGAGTACATATTCATTTTTCCACGTGCTAAAAGTATTGCCGGACGGTGTTATAAAAACATCAAAAGTGTTTTAGTTTTATTTTTTCACAATTGTTATTTATAACAACTTTTTTTTTTAAATTTTGCATAAGCCCACTTTACAGTTCTTTGCCTTTTTCTAACGGAAATAAACTGTATACCTTAGCATATTCACAAAAATGTAACAGAATTGCACACTTTTTTGCAAGTCTTCTATGGTTACATGCTGTCATTTACAGTTTGGGGTTACTTTATTTAAAGTTGCATGGCACGATGGTAAGAGTTTCGTAAAGTGAAGCCAAATTCAACATATGGTAGTGAGTGAGTGAGCCCTGACTGTTTTAATTATAGGACTTGAATATATCAAAAAAAAATCACTTATAGAAATAAAATACAAACACAAAACCCTTCAATTACCTGACGAAAGGGTTATATTAACAAAAAAAAAAAAGCGCAAAACCCATAACTTAGAAGTTAAAACAGCAATACGGAACAAAGCACCGCACCAATTATTTTAAGCCAAGTTCAAAACGTGTGCAAGAAGGAAGACCACAAAATTCTGCATTGAACTTGGTGGAAGGTGTTTATTTTATATTTATTTTTTTTTTTTTTTGCAGCACCAAATAGCACTAACAACTAAATGAGATAGTCACGATCATGAAATCAGCGATGATATGCATTAAGGTACAACAGCAACAACAACAACATGCAAAAACAACACAACAACAACACACACATAAAACTGGTCAAACATGTTATTTTAAAAGTTGAATCAACCGAAATGCAATTTTAAGTCATTCCTTTTCACGGATCAAATGGAAATTCTCATCCTCAAAGGAAAGAATACAAAAATTTTTCAAAACTTTAAATATTTTATGTTATTATTATTTTAAAATAGGTACTCACAAAATAGAGAAAACAGAATTTAATAATAGATATAAAATTATTTAACATACATTTTTTAAAAAAAAAAAAAAAACTTCACATGCAAATTGTTAACAACGCGGTTAGATGTAGAAAAAAATATCACTTTTAACTGCAACCCCGTCTGCATGCAGGGCAAATTAAAAACAACAAAACACAAAAAAAAACAGTCTAAAAGCAAATTAACACCATACGCGCGTGCTACGAATTTTAAACTTGACGACGAGACACACAGAATTGCACTGAAGCAGAACTTCCAAAGTTAACGAACATTGAGCCGGCAAATGTTGGAGCAAAATTATCTCAACTTGCTTATTGGCATCTCACTTTTTTTGAATGAAAGATCCATTTACTCTGCTGCTCAATTTCTCTCTCTCTCATTCGTTTTCTTTTTCTCAATTCAAAAATATAGTTACTGGCCATAGTTGTTTTTGTTTAAATTTTAAAAAGCTTCTACTTTATTTAAGGGTTTTTTTCAATACAAGTGCACTTAAACTATGAAAATCTTTTATATATGAATGTATAATATGTAAAATATCATATTTTATATAACATTTGTAATTATGTTTTAATATTAATTAATATAAAATATGCAAACTAATGGGACCGTGCTATGTCCGAGAAGAATGTCAATATATCGTGTATACTAAATTCTAAGCTTATCATTGCGCCGGCGTAACATTTTTGTATGCGTTCTTCCAAGTAATTATATTGTGCTATAAATTCTTCCTGCATTGCATGCCATACGACTTGCAGTAAGTTCTCTTCTTCACACAAATGCTTTTCCACTTTTTTGTATAAGTTTTCCAAGCCTTTTTTAACCTCTCTAGCTGGATATTGACTGATAACTTTGCGTAATTCTTGCTTGGAAAATGCCATTTGATAACTGATTTCAGTTTCTTTGACGCCTTGGCCAACCTTTTGTTGTACTCCGTCGAAAAATTGCTAAATGAAATAGAAAAGAATTTCGTTAAGTTTAATGTAGAATAATTTTTCTAACAATACATTGAATAGTCAAAGTTTTTAATCTGGATTGATTCTGTAGCCAGGAGACCATATTTCGTTCAAGTTAAAGAGTTTAATTTTTATTTATAGCAGAGGGTCCTTACACAAAATGTTCACTTGTAACCATATATTCAATTTTTGAGAATTTAATTATTTCTTTTTTTCCTGTTTTAAAAAAAAAATATTAAAACTTAATACACACTTTATAAATAATTCAAAAAAACTACATGGTTAAGGCGTAAAACGTAATAAGCTAAATTTTCGCATGAAGAAACTTTGGAAGCGCAAAACTAAAAATCCTTATTTATAAAAAAAAAATTAGGTCTTATGGACCGAAATCTTTTTTTTTTCTACTAAAAAATAAACTTAAAAGAAATTTTTTTTTTCTTCAGGCCATATAGTCTGACTCTGAATTCACAAATAAGTCAAATAATTTTTTTTAAATAAACAGCACAAGTGAATTAACTTACATTTAACTTTTCTAATGGACGTCCAAAGTACTGGATAACATAAGCTTTTAAAGCATCATTGTATCGCGTTTTTGCCTCTTTTTTGAGTGCATCTAAGCCTGGTACTTTTAACTGTGCTAACAGCGAATACATATGATGATAGTTTTCCATGCGCACAACTTGTGATGGTGTTTTCGGATGCTCCTGAGCATGCACTGAAGTACTTTCAAATATTGCATTTACCAACTGCAGATACCATTTCTCCATATCTGTACGCCGATCAGACTTTCGGAAAATACCCTCTGATGTCTGTGCAAAATATTCAAAATTTTCAACATACGGCAGGATTCCACATTTTGAGCGTTTTGGCACTTTAGCATCTTTAATCGACTGCAATTGCTGTTGCATAAAACGATCAAAATTACGTTTGACTTGTACCAGCGCTGAAGCGAAAGTCATGCTAAGAAATGAATGTGTATCCTGAGCAGACATAACATGCTGTGTCAAACGCACGAGCACATATAGAGAATAGCTAAATAAAAAAGTAATAATTCAAGTCATAAAGCAATAATCAATTTTTTAAGAATACTACAAAATACTTACAAGCTGTCAATTTTTTCAAAACTTTGTATAAAATTTACAAGCTCTGGCTCTAGGCAACCAAATAAGGCCATCATTAATTTACGCACTTCTTCATTTATTTGTCGATCAATTCTCTTTTGTGGGAATGTATTACCTGAAAAAAAATTTCAATTATTTTTTTCTCTAAATAGCATGGTATTACAAAATGTATACCTTCTTGCGTAGTTGGTGATGCTAACATTGATTGTGCAGAATCTACACTTTTTTCAAGTGCATCTAATGTTGTTTGTGTATTTTTTGTAGTTGGGCTGATGACATCCATTTGAAAGAAATTAATGCAGAACATTTGTTCTTGCAAAGCTACTGGCTCTAATTCTGCCAATACTTTTTCGAGGACAGTATCAAAACGTTCTCGTTCTGAACTCTCAACGCCGGGACCCCATTGATCGCGATTTACGCCAAGTGTGCCGTAGGGCACTGCAGAAACTGCTGACTTTTTGGAAGACGTTGAGGAATCAAGATCCTCGCGTGATGTTCGTAACTTTGCAGATACTTGTAATTTTGCCTAAAACATTGGATTGTTTTTAATTTGATTAAACGAATTTTCATTATTTTTTATTTTTTTTGAGGCATCCTAAAATTTGTGTATGTTATAAATAGGAAAACGAAAAAAGAAGGATATTTATGGGTCAACGTAAAAGAGGTGGGAAATTTGATGAAAACGGCGTTTTTTTTATATGACGAATGTTCTAGGCCTTAAATAGGGCTTTATATTAGTTGAAAACTTAGATTTCTTTTTATTAAAGTAACGTTTATTAACTTTTCAACATAAAAGTCAACACGCCTTGTGTTATAAAGTTAATTAAGAGTTAAAAAAAATCGTATTTTTTTTTTTCTTCATTTTTTTGTAATTTATCAAACTATGACCATGCCATTTATCGACATTTAGTAGACACAAGACAACATAGAAAATATTATGCTCAGAATTATCTTAACTATGAATTTTTGCTTATTCTCAATCATTTTATTGGTAGAGTTCAGTATTTTGTTAACGTATACTCAGAGGTATATTTTTCATCGACTTTAAATTATGGGTATTAAATCAAAAAGAAATGCATGAAATAAAACGCAAGACGTTGCGGTCTTCTGATTTTGCACGATCACTGTCTACACTCTAAAGCATAAATCATATTTAACAGCAATTCTTATTATTTACTCTTATGAAGCCTTAACACAGTTGATACTTTAGAATAAGCACTTGAGTAGTTTTGGAGGTAGTCTGGTGTTATAAGCAAGTGTACTTAAAATGTTTACGCAAACTTTAATTTGTCTTACCAAAATAAAAAAGTTCCTTACATCACGTTCATAGATCTTACTCAATGAAGTGGTGTAGACACGCGTTAAACCATCATATGTCTTACGATCCATGGCTTTAGTCCAATGCATTAGCTCAGTATAAGGCACTAATTCACGATGTACAGAGGAATGATTTGGAAGCACTAATTCGATGTTATTCACAGGCGTATCGCTTATTTCGTTGCCCAAATGTATGAATAGATTATTCATAAAACGACTAACAGTTACTGAAAACTTTGCCTTCCATTTTTCAAAACGTTTACGTTGATCCTGTACAGCCTCTAGACGCAACAGTGCTGGATCAATGTCGCTGTTCATAGCCTGTTGCAAACTCTGAGCAGCTGTAATGGCTGCCTTACGGCCAGCGTTAGTCTTCAAATCGGGATCGTCTAATGCTTGCTGATGTACATGTGGAAGATCTAATTGGGACTAGAATTTCAAAGGAATTATTGTTAAAACGTTTACCTTTTTTTTACTTTAAAAACTTACAATAACTTTGTTGAGTTCTTTCATTAGTTTTATGTTGTTATTGTTGGCAATTTCAATCATCGCATTTTTGCCACCAATTTTTTCCATTGTTTCCCTTACGTGACCTAAAATTTCTTCATAGGAATCTAAGCGTGTCTCAAATTTGTCTGCTTCGGAAATCGCATTTTCAATGTGTTCCATTAGAACAAATACTTTCTTCTCAGACGCCAAAACACTTTGAATATTGGCCTTAAAATAAATAATATAATTTAAGGTAAATTAAAAATATGTGGATTCTAATCACAGAGAATTCTTATAAGGTAAAAGAATTGAAAGTATGAGAGGGCTCTTGGTCCAATTTGAATATTCTAAATTTAATGTTTTTGCTTACTTACACGGCAGAAACATTAAAGACAATTAAAGAACAAATAATCTTTGTGAGGATTTCTCCTAAGTAATGAGAAGAAAAATCTGAAGCTTTTGTTTCATTTTTAAAACACTTAAATAGATAATTTTACCCCATCCAAATCATGCAACTCCTTTGATAACTGCTCGATAAATTGTTCAGCATCCTTGATAGCAAAATCACATTCAGAAAATAGTTTATTTAGCTCCGTAGCTTCCTTATCAGTTAACGCCTGAAATTCCTGTGCCTCATCTTCATCCTCTGTATCGGCAATGGCTTTTTCTTCTGCTGCACTCCGCGATAGCACCTTCTCTGGAGATCTTTCTATTAACCACGCTATGGGTATATTGCGGAACTCTGCACGCTGCACGCGTACATTTTTATTTATTTGCTTAAAGAGTACAGCCAAAAAGTTCTGACGTTCATGCAAATTGATTGCATACCATTTGTAGAGTTTCTCTACCTGCACATCAAACTCATGCGTTTCGAATTGTTCATTTTTTCCATCTACAAGTTTGATTTCATCCAACTGCCAACTACGTTTCTTCTTATAGTCACCATCCTTTTGTTCGGATTGTTTGACCACGCACACGGTGATCACTGGTACAGGTGGAGGTGTCGTCACTATGCACAGATAACAGGCTTTCTTTTTCTTAAAAGTTTTTGTTACCGTCACCACGGAAAGCAACCGCTCGCCACAACCGTTGAAGAGTTCCTTTTGTAGTATGTGCTTGATGTTTGCCAACGTACCTATGGTCAACATTTTATTGTTTTACATGCACACTTTTGAGTTTTATTAAATTAGATTTTGATTTGTCTCTCTTGTAATGATTTACGCCTCTTAAAGGGTATGCTGCAATTGCAAAACATCAGATATCAATAACAGCTGTCAAAAAAAGCGTTGCCACATTTGGCCAAATGTTAGCGTTGCCACCAATAACCTAGTCTAACATGGATGTGTTATATTTCTATGTTTCACAATCTAAATTTTACATATCACAAAGGCTAGAGACCCCGTTCTTCTTCGCCGAATCCAGCACAATATATTTGTGCGTCATTAAGTAGTTGGTCGCCTGAGTGCCAGCGGTTTCTTCCAATGAAACTATATATAGTATGTTTGCGCGTTCTTATGAAGATGGTACTGTTGTGCTCAGTTGGCAAACTAAAGCCCAATTTCCATGTGATCTTATCTTATCAAATATTAGGGAGGACTTCACGTGCTATTAAGATAGCAAATGCATGCTATTCACTCTCGCATTCTCCAAGCGTATTAGGTTCTGTTCGCATGCTTTTTCTTTGACATCCCTGATATGGGATAATTTGACATCCCTGATATAGGATAAGATAAGATCACATGGAAATTAGGCTTAATGTAGTTGTGCGACTTAGGCTAAGTTCACACGAGTGTTTTTTCAACGCGTGTTAGCTGTTGCGTTTTATCAACGCAGGTTTTGGTACTTTTCACACGGGCAGTCGACGTGCGTTAGTTATACGTAGAAAAATCGTCATTTAATAATCGTTAGCTATTCGTGTGAACTGAGCCTTAAGCGGCCCTCACACGACCAGTATTACTGACAGTATTTTGCATACTGTCAGTATAGAAAAACGATACTGATGACTGATGGAAAAATTGGATATTACTGACGATGTTGTTAAATACTGACAGTAATACTGGTGGTGTGAGGTGAATACTGACAGTTCATCAGTATTATTTACACAGCGATGGAAGGTGAAACCAACTATATGCTTTTATTGCCCAATATAAAAGCTTAAAATGCTTATGGGATGTGCGTTCCAAGAACTATTCAAATAGGGACAAAAAAATCCGCATACAATGACCTTTAAGTGGTCTATAAAGTAACAAAGCCGGACGCTGGTATAGAAAAACTGATAACTGACAACAAAGAATACTGACCGTGTGAGGGGTACACTGACAGTAATGTAAATACTGTCAGTAATATTGATCGTGTGAGGGCCGCTTTAGTGTCCCATATATATATAGACAATGGCCAGTGAAAACAATTGTTCCGCATGTAATCGCGTAGAAAATGAACTTGAATTTCTTACATTGGTAAGCTAATACCATGGTGATTATGTCATAATACCAGTTGTATGTCTCTAGAAGAAGTATGTTACTTATTTTTCGACACATCATATTCCAGAGTATATATAATATATATCCAGATATTCTACTTCTTTTTTATATTTTTTATCGTCTGGCAACTCAGGCTGATATTGATTCGAGTCTCGAAAGAATTATTTCTGCTAATTTGCAACATTGTTTCTGACATCTGACTTTTCAGTTGTCATTATTTAGAGTATTTTCTTTCATTCCTGGTGAAATGTAAGTAGTGTGTGAAAAAATGATTGAATATTATTAATTTTTCTATTTTCTTCAGTAGCAAACAATACAAAATGTTGGTCAGGCATATTGTTAAACAAGGACTCTTGATGCGAAATGGTAAGAAATGAAATATACGAACTAAACTTCGTCCGAAAAGTAACCTTAAAAATTACATAATTATGATAGGCTGCTGCCCGCACAGTGGGTAGCTATTATTAATAATTTAACGCCTTTATATCTTTCAGCTGGTATAATGAGCCGTGCTGCTTATCATGCTCCTGGGGATCATACTGCTTCAACCATGAATGATTTGCCAGTCCCTCAAGGCGATTGGCAAGAACAATATAGCCGTAAGAACTCTAAATACAATGCTATTCTTGCAACTGGAATTGCTGTTTTAGCTGGAACCATTGGATTGGTAAAAAATATGAGTATGAACTAAATAAATTTAAATGTATTAATTTGTTTTTTCGCATAGGCTGTTTCGATGGAACTCATTGACCTGAACTACAGTGCACCAAAAACCCTTGATTAGGCTAATATTTGTGCTGTTAAATAAGTGAAAAAGTAGTAAATGCCATGGATTCAATAAATTTGTGAAGAATGTTCTTTAAATTATAGCTTTGAAGTTTATTTGTTTCTTTTTATACTTTTATATACTAAAAAAACATCCCGCATGTCTTATCCTAAATTCAGTACACAGGACCATCATCCAAATTGTCATCTTCTTCGTTATATGCTTCGCCATTGTCAAAGTAACTATTTCCGTAATCATTTTCGTCATCCATTTCTTCATCTACTGCTAGATCCTAAAAGCCAAATACATAAACGTAATTAATCATGAATAATATTGAGAAATATTGCGTATACCTCTTCGTCCTCTTCATCGTTTTCGGAATCTGAGCCACGTTTTACATTCACCTCTGTATCCTTCTCAGTACGTTCTTTCTCTTCCAAAACTTTAAGACGATCCTCTATATTCTCAATTTTAGATTTTTTCGCAACCTGTTTGATACCGTTTGTTTCGGCAAAGCGTCTTTTTTTATTAAGTGACTGCAGTTCACTTGGCATTAATTGCCATTGGAAGTCTGCTTTACCTTTTATTTTGGAATTTTCGAGTGCATTCTGCAATGAGTTGACAAAAAAGCTTGTATGAAATATGCAGTAGTAAAATTGAAAAATCGGGAAGGACCTAAAGCAAAATTGCCCTTATTAAAGGCTGAACCATTAAAGAAATAACTGACCATAACAATGGGTAGTTTATTAAGCAATGGGTTTTTGTGGTTTTTTACGATTTGGTTAGGCAAAATATTTTATTATATAAAAACTGATCAAGGCAAAAAAGAGATCCCGCATTAATTAAATTTTATTTATTGAAGTATCGTTAAAAATTTAGTAGGAAATCTGTTTTTTTTTAGTTGTACTATTAGTACCTACCTATAATTTTGTTAATTGGCCTTACCGGCCACTAATAATAAAAAAGCCTCATACGCCTAATATTTTGTGAACCTGTGTAGACTTACAGCAAAACGTTCCGAATAACGTTGCGATTGAGAAGTTTTCGTATCCAGCCGTAGTGATAAATAATAAGGTGAATCCCGCATGTGATTGAGAAAATCTTCCTTCCAGAGGATTTGATAATTTTGCGCTGAAGTTGTCTATGATGGTTATTTAAAAAATATTTTTCATTTTTTTTACAATAAAATTTAAGTAATTACCTCGAGTGTTACCGGTTTCGACATGAGAGGTGGAAAAGCTGGTGGTGGCGCTGTTTGCACCTGGGGCATGTCTTTGCCAATACAACCCAATGATTGCAGCTGCTCTTGTGTGAGCGATGATGTTTTTCCAGCACGTCCACGTCCTGCCATTTTGCTATATTTCTGTCGCTATATTTATTATTTTTTACCAAACATCAGAAACAAAAACTTTTCGTGTGCTATTTGTTTTCGCAGAGAAACGTCATAGCTATGTTTTGATTATTATTTCATTATTATTGTCTTACTTCACATCAAGCAATAGTTGTGAAATTTTTTTTTTGTCATTTGCTCTTTGCTTTTATTCGTGTAACATTTGGCAGCATCATCTTCTAATTCGGTTTTCGTTTCATTTTGTCAAAGAAATATATAGATACATAGAACGATATTCCGAGATTGGATCGTATTATTGGATCAAAAAGCTTCCATACCAAAAAGTAAGACCTGCGGCGATTTTATTTCATTGGCATTATTTTTTTAAAAAAGGTTTATGACGTCATAGAAAAAAAAGTTTGCAATAAAAATAATATTTTTCTGAATGTTTTGACCAATTCTAAGAACTTTTTACTCGGAGCAACTATTATTGAAAATTAATAGTTCAACTGTTAATACGTTAAACAGAATTCGGACGCAGTGTATGTCATTTGTGCCATAAATTTTGTGGTGGTGACATAGTTGAAAATATAATTATGCAGACATAAAAAATTACATAATTCAATATGGCCAACAAAACATGTGACATAAGTTTAGTTGAAATATTTCGGTTTCATAAAAGAGCTCTTGGCATATAGTTCCGATTTATGGTACAACTAGGATAGCTATATAACCAGGGCAAATTTTACAATACAAAAGAATATGTAATGATAGGGCTACCAGATGGCCTGCTTACAAAAGTAGCACATATCAAAAAATTTCAATTTAGTAATGAAAACCAAAAATATTATTGCAGTGGTGCAATGAAATCCAAATATTTTTTTAATTCCATAAAAATATTTTTGATAGCCAAAAAAAAAAAAAGTCCTCACTTTGTACGACAAAATCCTAGGAAATTAAATAAATATTTAAAATAAATTTATAAATAATAAGCAAAAAAAAAAAAAGGTCGAAAGTAGTGAAAAGTAGCGCATTTCAAGCAAAAGTAGCACATTTCAAGTGAAAAGTAGCAAAGTAGCACAGCCTTGCAAAAGTAGCACTTTTGCTACTTTAGTATGCCATCTGGTAGCCCTATGTAATGAAAAAGTGTCGGTCGGGTTTAGTTTCGGAGATATAGTAATCGGAAGTTCCAGATATAACTTTTATGAAAAGCGGTATAAATTGGAAAAATTATGTTATAATAATGCATTTTTTGAAGAAAAAAAAAACGATTTTAAAAAAAGGGTAAAAATTTTACAAAAATCGTCATATCTCAAAAACTATACAACGAATTCCTAACATTTATGTGTCGATTTCATGCCTCATTTTGCGTTCATCTAGCTACTGTAGCGTAAAGTTTAAAGAATTTTATTTGTTGATAGGTACATATTTTATTACACTAATTTAATAATCTTAGATTTTACTTAATGTTATTTTATAAATTGAACATACAAACTATATATAGTGTAATATAAAATTCAAAGCATGAAAAATAGCAGTATTCGAAAATATCATAGCTTTTTGAAAAACCCAAAGAGAACCATCTCAAGAATCGAAATAATAAAATTTAGGAATTTTTGATCCCCTTTATATTTTTCATTGCTTTTAATTTCGAGCAGAGAGGTGATCCGGTTGACGTATATCGTCCGAAATATATATGAGTAGTTAAATTTTTTTTTCTCAAGCTCAATACATCTATATAAGTTAACATTTAAATTGATTACATCGCGGCAATAAAAACTAACTTTTAATTTTAAAATAATATACACTTGTGTTTTCATTTGTCAACATTTGCTTCAATATTTCCCGTGCTTGAAACGCATTCATAATCATTCGTAGTGGTAAGTCCAACTTTATGCATTAGCTCAGATAGCTTTTGAGCTTTTCTGTCTTCATTATGAGCGATAACAGTGCAAAGATGTTCAGTTAAGAGTTCTTTTTTTTCAGCTGCATTATGCAAATCAATTTTTGATTTTAAGAACTGAGCCTCAATTTTAATGTATTGCTTTCTAAATGAGAGAGAAAAAAATTTGTTTGAATAAAAATAAAGTATGAAATGAAGATTAAGTAGCAAACCGAGACATGGAACAAAATTCTTTTTTAAAATGAAACAAGTTTTTACAAAAACTCTGATTTCTTTTTGTAGAGCATTTATATTGTAACTTATAAAGAGAGCAATTTTATTACTCTTGTTTTTAGTTTCAAAGTGTGGCAATAGTCTCTTCATAGAATAGAATAGAAAAATAATTTATTTTTTTGTTTTAATGAACTTACTTTCAGTACCACAGTACAATGTGTAAAACTGTTCTTGCTAGTTTTGTTTATGCTTTTTAAATTAATTAATAAAAGTTAAACTTACTCAATATTTGCGAAGTTTACGGAAGCGTTATCAATTTGTTTTCTTAAAATTGCAACATCAACAGCGAGATCGTTATCCAGCTTGGCAAGTTCACTTTTAATTTCATCAATTTTACGAGATTCGGCAGCAGTTTTTTGTGAACTAAATGAAATGTTGATAAGAACAAATACAAAAAAAAAAAAAATTATGTAGAAAACTTACTGGTGCTCAATGGCTTTATAAAGCAACTCTTTTTTTTGTTTATTCTGTTCCTGGATTATTTTACGATGCGATTCAAAATCTTTCAGAGAAATTCCTTTAAATGGTGAGTCCAAATTTAGAGCATCAGCAATAGTAGTAGGTGCCGCAACTGTGGATTTGGGCGCAGTTAAAATAGAGGAGTCATCAGACGGTGAATTAGAAGAAGATACATTTTGATCGAAGGGTAGCTTTAGAATTGAAGAACTGTCAGCTTCTGACGATGACGTGTTTGTTGTTTTTACTACACCATTTGAAGGTTTGATAAAACCAACTGTTGTTGCTGCTTCCGCTGTTGTTGGTGTTATTTTTTTCATCGGTAAATAGAAAAGTGCTTCTTCAATTGACTTGGACATACTTCGATCCAAGTCAATATCGTCTATTGTATCTTCTTGCATTGGTTTTGCAACGCCAGCGTCACCTGCTGCTCCCGATTGTGGCGGTATCGGTTGTTGTGTTTGCAACTGCTGCTTTTTCAATCCATCATTCGTTTTCGCCCACTTCTCGGGCATTCTTCTTATACCGCTATGGCTACGAAAAGCCTGTTTCGCTACATAAATGGAATGATGAATAAAATGTTACAAAAGTAATGCTAAGATTGAAAATAAATAAATAAATTAATTAATAAATATTTCTCTCACTGGTGGCAGCAGCAGTTTTGTTAACTTTTGTTGAAGTTAATTTTTTTATGTCTTCTTGACTAAAACCATTGAATTTATCTGACATATTGCTTCACTTCTTTTAAAAGTAATTTTTACAAAGAAAACATTAAGTAAAACGAGAAACTAATTAAAAACCAAATAAACAAAAAAACACAAAAATCGACGGAAATAAGCACTGCGCGCAGCTACAAGAGTCAACACATCATCAATGTTTTTGTTTTGATTTGGGCCAAACAACTGTCAAACTAAAAACAAAAAAGTGTTGCCAATCTACTGTCAGTTGTAAAATTTGATTTGCAAAATAAATGCTCAATTTTTTTCTTAAACAATAAAATGCTCAACCATTTTTTATATAAGCATTTTCTGGTATTCCCTTTCGATTATCTTGAAGTTTTAGTATGTTGTATAGTTCAGCATGCTGATCAAGAAGATCTATACTGTATACATGTTGGGCGCAAAAATGGCTCCATCATATTTTTTATTGAGCTTGTAAATGGCCTACATCCTATAGTTTATCTAACACTGGCTTCGTATGTCCTGACTCTAACATGTCTAAGCCTGGTACTTGCGCATACTATTGTGAATAGCGCCCGACAACCGCAACGAAGCTTGTTTTTGGACTAGTCCTGGGCCGCGTTTTAAGACGCCAAACAACTTTTGTGTGCATACAGACCGTTGCATACATCATCCCGGACATACAGACCGTTGCAGAGAAAACTTTTTTTGCCCGAATATCTACCTACAGCTATAAGTAGTTTTCTCCAGATCATCATATAATTTAGCTAATGATTTCTCTTTTTTTTCCTTGTTTACGTCTTGTAGATGTTAGGCTTAGGGTGATCCTATGCCTACATCCTAAGCCTTTTTGCAGCATCCGCTTTTATAAATAAACTTCTTACTACTTACATTTTTTGACAACCGAGAGAATGACCAACGAGTCTCAAATCAATACCCATATTCCAACCATCAGTAAATATGTAGAATTTGCACAAATTCAATGCACGAAGATGGCATTGAATCATCACTGTCTTTATTATAAAGTGAAACAAATTTTGCTTGGCTAATCTGCTCACCATCAGGAGCATATTGAATAAGGATTAAAATCATGAAGGAACATAATTTTCCTGCAAGTGAAAAAAATTCAATGTGTATTATTTATAAGCCCAATTTTGATTCAATCAATATTCATGCTAACATACAGTAGTCCCACTTAAGCATAGAAATTGTTGTTATCATTATAATAACGACTTTTGATACAAGTGATTATTCCCAGTAACAAATACAATAGCATCGCTACCATATCAATATTAAACCTTAAATATCTCCAAAACCATCAAAAAATACATAATAAACTATAACGTCCGATACTAAATAAACGTTACGAAAAACATATTTCTTCTAGTTTTGAAAACATATTACTTTTTATTTACATCAAAGTTGTTATATGCAATTCTTTGCGTAATTCGTTTATATCTTGTTCCCATCTTTCTTCCCAATATACCGACATGAGTGATTTCATTGATTTCCCATTCTGTACTGCCCAAGGTAAGTAAATCTTAGAGTACTCTTTCCGTTGCCTATAAAAAAAAAACATTATCTTGTGGCAACAGGTGTACAAAAACAAACTCACTTTGGTCTCAAACGCATTGCACCGAAAATAGCGCCACCATAACACATTGGTAAGCCATTATTAAGCGCCTCAATCCATTTTACTGCCACTTCTCCCAGCATATTTGTTGGCATATCTAAAATTGTGTGAACCAAGTCATGGCATTCGCGATATCGTGTCATAATATAAGCTAAGTCTGCATTATCCATGAAACGTACTTCCAACCGTGAGTCTGGTGTCACATTCTGAAAGTTCATATAAGAATAAGTGAACGTTTTTTATGTCGCTGTAAACATGTGCACTTACGTTATCATGCAAAAACTTCACATAGGCACGACCGAAAGTATTATCTGGCAATTTTTGCAATTTGCTTAAGTTTACAGTTTTTGAATTAATTCTAGGCTTCTGCACAAGTATGCGTTGACCCTCTTCTGTTGAGCGCATAGTTTGCAAAATATTTTGCAAAGCTAACTCTCCAGTCGTTTCACCTAAACACGCTATCATATCATGGCTGTAAATATCGATATTAAAATACTCTTTGTTAACTTGATGTTTGGTACTTACCGCCTGGGATCTATTAGAGCAGCTATAGACGCACCAGCACTAAGAAAAATCTTTTGGAAGGCTGTCATTTCGATGCGATTCTTGAGGAATTCTTGTGTGAAACTATCTAACTCTTGATCATGCTGTTTAGCGGAAATAACCATTGGTGTTTGAACTGATGACGTGGTAGTAATTTTCTCACCAGCTAAGCTTCCAAAATAACAATTTCGATTTTTGGCTACTACCCGTAAAACTATCCGGGTGCATGAGTTTGGTAATAACATATTATACATCATCTAGAAATAAAATATTGGTACATATGAACTAGCAAAATTTTTCAAAGTTTTGTAACATTTTTGTTATTCGAATCAAATCGAATTATCAGAGGGATACAAATTTATTCATTATTTCACTTATGGTAAAAATGTTTACTATTAAATTTTCACCACCACTAAATTTAGCGAAAAAAAGTGGAACAAATATTAATGTTATATATCAGGCATATCGTTAATTCCAGAGCTTCTCAGGTAAGTATATCAAAGTTTTATTTATATTTTCTCTTATATTCGCCTTTTACCGATCGCCTAACTTTTCTTATTTATTTTTTCTCAAAACTTAGCAGACTTACAGGAAAAATGGCATTGAGCTTTTCTGTTTATAAGTTCATAAGCTTTTACGAAAAAATAATATGCACTGAAAGAAAATTTCTTGCACGATTTCTTTTATCCCAATTTTTTTTAATCGAAGAGCTCGGATAGATATGTGTTTTTGTTAAAAACAAAGAAAATTTTTCATGTTTGAAATTTTTATGTTGATAAAGTATGATTTCTTTATGCAAAGTTTTTTTTTACCAAAACATGAATATACATATTTAGCTTCTCGATCAAAGATACTTGGTACATACATAACGGACAGTCTTGTATGTATGTATGTACATAATCTATTTATCGTTCATATGGAACGTATTCTACATTGGTGTGCTAACCCACAAAAATTCTAATTTTTAGTTATGTGTATGGATTCGGTCCATTTTAAATCATGCAAGCTGGCTGACTTCAAATTTCGAAATGGTTTTCTGATAAAATATTCTGTTTTTCAGAGGAAATAAGAGGACACGTATTTTTCGATTTCATTGGAAAACATTTTTTACGAAGTTATGCGCATTTAAATTTTAGGTACCGAAAATCAAAAACCGTTTAAGTTTTTTAAAAAAACGGGATCTTAACCAAAATAAATTACTTTTCTCTTTTGATTCTAATACAACTTTTTATTCACTAAAAATTATGAGGCAAATTTGTAGGAATATGAAAAGCAAATGATATGAGTTTCGTGCGAGCCAAACGAATTTTGAGGTCAGGAGAACTTTTTTTTTTCGCAAAATCGAAATTTAATTTTTTTTTTGAACATTGCCAAGCAATCTTCGATAAGTTGATAGAATTAAGAAAAGTTCAGATTTATACATAAAAATATCTCCACACGTGGTCTTGTTTTTGCGTTAATGTACTCAAGTGTTCAATCGGTGATAGAAATGTCTGAATTTGAAGAATAAGTTGGATCATCTTTAAGAAAAATTATTTTAGAAAATGATATTGCAACTAAGCAATTTATGTATCAATGATTTTATCTAATAACGACTCATATGTGGCTAGTATGCAAAACGCGGTCCATATGTAAAATTTGTATGTTTCAGTTCAAAACAGCACATCAACTTAACATTTCTAAATAAACAAATTTTTACTTATGCTTTAATATTATGTAATAGAAAAACAATCGTTATTTAAATAGCTTGGCAGAAGAGCTTTTCGGCGACAATATGAATGGAAGCACTGTGGAGTAACAAAGTATTTCAGCTCAGGCCAGTGATGTAATTTTCTGTACATTTGTCAGTATATTTACGTCGTGAAAAATCGTCGTCAGTACATTCGACAAGTTTTTAGTACATTCGGTAGATTGAACCTATTTTCAGTACATTTAGACTATGCATTTCTAAAAAGTAACGTTGTTTTACGAAATTTAGCGCAAAATTTGCCTGGAGTAAGCTTTGTTGAACTTTTTTTTTTTGCTTTTGCTGAATTTTTGTTAATTTTAAGTAACTTTTTCATTTTCATGTCAAAAAAGTATATATTTGGCATCTAAAAAGTTAATTTGAAGCAGAGGCGTCAATTGCGTAGGACAAGGGGGAGCATTGCTTCCCCCAAGGATCAGATATTACTATACATTTCATCGATTCAATTCAAAATATATTCGATTCGATATCTTATTTAAGCTCCCCCCCCCAAGCTTTGGTGAAATAACACTACTGATTTGAAGTTTCCACAAAACCCAAATGCTATACTGGCCTAGGCTAATAACAGATAATTTTATATTAACAAAAATAAAAATGAAAAAACTGACCTTTGTACGATTACGCACCGGATTCACAATTAGTGACTTAAAACAGACAGTATTGTATTGACTCAAGCTTGGGGCAGTTTTTAAATTCAAATAAAAATAGAGGAAGGTTGAAATTGTTTTTTTTTTTTTCTTGTAAATTTTATAAATACATAGGTAAGTATGCAGTATATAAATTGAAAAACCAAGATCCCAAGAATTTTAACGAGTAATTCCGGGCTCTTGGAACCGAAAAAAAGTCAGGGATTGAATTCCCTAGTCACTACAAACAAACGTGCGATTATAATAGAAAACTATTGTATATACTCGTACTCGTAAAAAAACATCTGCAGTATCGTCATCAAACAACCAATATTGTATTTAGATGCGGAGATATACCAAAAGTCTTAACAACCTATGCGTTTCTATAAATAAACAATTATCTTAAACATTTGAAGCTACAAGTACATACATAATGTTGAGTTATGTATGTAAATAACACATTGAAACAGGTATTGTTGATTATCATAAACAAAGTTATTGTTTGAGTTAAACTGTGATGTTTGACTAATCAAAATTTGTATGCTGACGAGCCAAAAATTAAAAGTTTTTTACAAAATCAATTTTATGCTGACTGACCATGATTAATTTCATAAGGCTTATAAACTCAATTATCTATAATGCATAATGTTCATTTCATATGTAATTGCAAAAATGTTGGAACATAAAATTGACCCTTAATCAATTTCCCAAATATTAAGGGGTATGTATAAAAATGAATGCAACATGTATGTCATCTCACATTTCGTACAGCCGTGGGCCTTTAGAGCAGATCAGAGGAGCTATATGCAGTAAGTCTAAGTATTAGTTCGAGAGGTATCTACATGCCAAACAGCTATATTGCATAAAAAAAAGCTTAAGACGCTATATCTTGGTACTTATGGCTGCTACAATTGTGAAATTTGTCATATTGATGTAAACAGTTTATACTAAGAACCTTGCAAAGTGTGGGCAGAAGTGAACAATGGGGCGTGGCACTTCACATATAAAAAAGCACTTAAAAACACAATATTCTGGCAACTAACTATGGTAGCAACAGTTGTGAAAGTTGACACATGTATGTAATGTTTGCATCAAGCACCTAGCAAAGTGTGGGCGGAATCGGACAACGGTGCGAGTGTAGGCGGAGCAATCTTTAATCTCTTAAGATATTAATTTCAAAGCCTATTTTTATTTTTAATATGAGAAGTACTAGCTGTGGTTAGCTTAAGTGTATTTCCTATCTGCATTTTTTGCTTGAAAAGTTTTAAATATGTAGTTCATAACTAAGACCTCACCAATCAAGACTGATAGAAGAGGTATTTTTGTAGATTAAAACTAAGACAACAAAGTGTTCCTGTGAATATCGTTGTCTGTAGTTTTATTGTTTATTAATTGGTGTTTAAATTCAAAAACGCAAACATTTTAATAATTTTAGTTTCTACATGAATGGCTTTATCTACGCACTTATCCCTGCATACTTTTCAACCAGACAGTACCTAGTATTATTATTGGACTTGGAAAACTGTCTCGATACAAAAAATCAATGTTTTGTGCAAGCCCACACCCACATTTTATAGTTCATGTATCTTCTTTATGGATGATGATCGCAAGTCAGTCAGAAAAAAATAGTTTTTTCACATAGAACCAATTATATTTTTTTCTGGAAGATGACACACCTTCTAAAAGTAGGAATTTCATATGCGGATATTTTCCAAATTTTCTGTTTTCAACATACCATGGCCATGACATTGATTTTTATATTGGTTTTTTATAAATGGGGTTCTTAAAAACTTGGAGCTATTACAGAACTTTCTAGATTTTTAAATTATTGAAATAGGGTCAACAAAGGTTAAAGATAAAAATTTCCTAAAATTTTTTTATCCTATTTCAAACCAATTGAGAGGGCGTCCTTAATTAATTTTTTTCTAAGAACCACCCTAATGTACATAGTCGAAATGTTTGTTTGCTAAGTACACTGGGTTATTTTTTATTGAAGAGCAATTCTGATAGTCTAAGCAAAACATATGAAATAAAACCACATTTTTAAGGTCATTGACAATGAAATTCACTAAAAACCCATACTTAAGCGCTCTTAATGACTTCGCAATACTAGGTGTCCCATTTGAAGTATGTAAGTACGAGTACATACATATAACAACAATTTTGGTTTCAATTAGTCAATTCTTTATGTTATCAATTTTCTCACATGTATGACCATTAGGATGGGCCGAACACTTCTTTTGTTTTCTGAATTTCAATTTGATACAGCAACAGAAACTTTCAAACTTTTTATATTCTACACTCAGGGTATATTTACTTTGTCATTCTATTTTTAACTAATAGAAGGAAACGTGACAGGTATAGAAAAGTATACTATATATGAATATTCTTGGTCAGCGTCACTAACTGAGTTTATTTAGCCATGTTCGTCTGTCTATCGGTGAAAATCACTATTACGGGAAAACCAAACAAAATAATCAAATTAAATTTGGTACACATTTTACACCTTTAAGCAATACGATGGGCGAAAACGGTTGACAGAGACGCCTACCGCCCATACAAATAAAACATTTAAAACGTTATATTGTGAAATATATTTGATATAGTGTTACCAAATGTTTCACAAATACTAGGCATATCTCGGAAAAGCTCTTGAAAAAAGTTGGGGAATTTCAACAAGAGGACGTAGCACCTCTCATACAAATAAAACTTTAAAACGCTTTACTAAGAAAATTATTTAAGGCACTGAAACCAAATTTCACACAAATAGTAGGAGTGATTCAGAAAATCTCTGATCAAAAACTAGTCGAATTCTTACAAGTGGGCGTGGCACTCCGCATAGTAACAACAATTTTAAGCCACCAGAATAAAATTGGGCACATTGCAATATTTTTGGACATAACCACGGGCACCCCAGACTCTTAAAGAATGGAATGTTTTTATCCCATTTATATAAACAAAATTACTTAAGCAAACAATAGTGAAAGTTCGAAAAAGTTTTTTAATTTTTAGACTGACGAAAGAAATAGTATTCATATATAGCCCAAACCTTGAAGCGAAAAAAAAAATAAGTTTGACAGCTTTAAGAATTTCATGTATAAAATCTGCTAGTGTTACGATTAGTAAATAGAGTTTTTCCAGATCGTGAAATTTGAAGAAATACAAACCAGAATGGGAAAAAAAGATCGTGGGATTTGACACCATGCTTCAGGCAGTAATTCAATCTGCTATCTCTACAATTGAGCAGCAGTTAAACAGCGATGTAAACATAAATTTCATCAAAAGAACAAGATAGTGCCAGCAGAACATTCCATACTTAATCGCAACATTTGTACTTTTCAATTAAATAAAAACACTGACACCTTTCGAATAAATAATTTGTTTAATTCAAAAACTAAGTCCGCGGCTCTTATGTACTTAACTTATGTACGTCGAAAGAGTTCCGTAGAGAAAATTTTCTGACTACATGCACTGGACTATCGATATCGAAAGTGTATTTATTATGCAAAATTAATTTAACAATTAAGATTTTGTTTTAAAGTGCATGCAATTTTAAACCACTCTGACACATATCGAAATTATTTTCTACCGACTGTAAAAAAATTACTTGTTAAAACACTTGTGCTAATAAAAATATAAATGCGGGTAGAATTTTTTTTGAAAACAAAAAAAGAGTTCAAGATTCTTTTGAGTATTTTGCGCATAAAATGTGATTTTTGATGGAGACTTTAAAAAATCGTCTTATCGTACGAAGACCTTTAGGACAGAAAATCAATGTTTTCATCTTTTTTACAACTTCGAACCTTTTCTTATTTTTTTGTGGAGGCTTATATAACGAGTTGAGCAAAAATATTTGTTTGACATATTTAAGCGTTTATATATTTTTGCGAATTGACTAGACGGCAGGTCCTTAAAACCGAAATCTAATAGAGTACAAATACCATACATACATATGTATATATGTAGTTTAAGCTTTTATCAAGAACCTCCTTAATTAAGCTTACGAGCTGTTAAATTATTAACAAATTTTTATAATTGTAATTTCATACAATGTTTCATTCCCAATTAAATGAAATCTTTTTCGAAGCTTCTAAGCAAATCATAAAAAATTACGCAATGTAGAGTTGATCTGTTGTTTTAAAGATTTTATTTGAAAAATAACGATGTATCCTCTTAAAGAGTAAATTTAAAAACTTGTTGATAGTCCGCCCTCAAAAATGCGACTGTTAAAATGAGCGTTTACAATGGGCGGTGACAAATTAATTTTTCTATGTTTCGTGAGCGGTAAAACAATTACTTTGAGCATGCTTTGTAAGACACAGAATTAAATTGAACGGTGAAAAAATTATATTCAACTTTAAGACATAAGTACTGTACTTAACAACGATTTACAACTATTTATTTTGGCTTTTTAATTTTTTTACCAGCTTAAAGAAAATAGAGTATTTTTAAAGAAAATAGAGTATTTTTAAAAAAATTAAAAAAAATTAAAAAAAAAACGTTGTTGCTAGATTAACAAATAATATAAAAATTTGAGACAATAGTTACGTCTGTTTACTTATGTACATAGTTAAATTTTTGGTTAAGTCCTTAGTTAAATAATTTGAGAGAGTGTTCCCTCTCACAAAGAAAGATTTAACTAAAAAAGTAAACAGACAAGAATTAGTTACAAATTGTCAAAAAGGAAAAATATATTTTATTTCGATTTTCAAGTTGTTTCAGTAACAATTTTTAACGCTTAATTGGTTTGTGAGTTGAGAATTCAATTTTTTATCATTTTTTAATTTTTTTTGGTACTAAAAAAAAAATAAAATAGACAGATCTTATTCCCTGTGTGCAAATAATGAGTATATTTATGTGTGAAATTTCAAATCACCGACAGACAATTCAAAACCAATGTCGCATGTTCCAATATTATGTAGTTACTATTTAAATTGTTGTCATTAAGAATGTATAGTACAGGAAGTCGAACGCAGCTCATTTATTCAGAAGAAAGGCTCTAAATATTTTTAGACATTTCAACGTTTTGCGCCCACTTCTGAAAATTTTACTTTTCGACCAATAGATGTGGAAAGGTTGAAAATTATGTTTGCATCGCCAGTTGCGGCCCCGGACTCTGGAAAAAACTCTTGTGGGCCTGGTTGGGAAAGGCTGAAAATGGACTATGAACATTACTTCTAGCGGCTCCAGACTCAAGGACCACTGAATTTTGAATAATACTTGGGACGGCCCGAACCACTTCAGTCAGTTTTTCATTCAATATTTTACTATACCAATCGAAAAAAAAAAAAAAATGAAGCAGCAAAAAATTGCACAAAAAAGTTGAACAATCATAATAGTTGGACCAATAAATCGTCAAAAAACTTTGGCGTCTTAAATGTTCGATGAAAAAGTTTTGTGCGTCCAACTTTTTCGTAGTTCAACTTTTCGTAGGATAGGCCTATTTTCCACTTCATCGTCCAAATTGTTTTTTATACGTTCAAATTTGTTGCCCAAATTTTATGTCGTTGAGCTTTTCGTCGCTAAATTTTTTTGTCATCCGACTCTTTCATTGAATTTTTTGCCCTCTAATTTTTTGTTATTTAAATTTTTTGGTTGTTAATTTTTATCTTCCAATTTATAAGTTGTCCACATTTTTTTTTGTTGTTTAATTTTTTTGTCGTCCAATTGTTTTTTTAGTTCAACTGTCTTGTCTATTGCTACAACAAAAGTTTTTACGAAAAACTGGTTCAACCGGTTTGATACCACTCCTAGTGATTTTGAAATCCATTTATAGCTTTTGTCATCAATTGGGATATATGTACATTTTTTACGGAAATGAGCCAGAGACGGTCTCTGACGGTACAAGAGCCACCCCTTTTGGTATCCCAAATCCATTTCAACCGTTCATCATTGATTGATGGAATAAATATCTTTATGAACTCTGCTATGTATAAAATGAATTTTACCATAGTACATAAGAAATATAAACATTGTATGGTAAAATTAAATTTCCGTTCCATTTAGAAAAAATTTGTAAAACAAATACTTTAACAAATCAAAGAGCATACAGGAGATACCAAACTGATAAGACGAACTAATTATTCAAACTCTTGATAAGTACCTATATTGATACTTATTTTATCGCTCGCGTAACACAAAAACTGTTATTGGTGGAGTTAGGAAAAAAGTTTTACTGTTTTTTATGACTAAATTATCTGCGACAAAATGCAATATAACAAAAGTAGAATAATAAAAAAACAAGCTAATATTTTTTTTTTTTTCAATTATATTTAAAACAAATACTTATACATACCATACGTTACATATCTATTTCTACCACGCTTCTTAATTCAATTGGTGTCGAACTCGATAATAATATATGTATATATGAACTTAAAAATTATTTACATTTCGATGAAAATATCTTACAGTTAATTTTTAATTTATATGGCTTTGGTAAATAGCTAATTACTAATTTTATTTAATACAAATAAGTACAAACTATCAATTTGTATTCATGCAATTATACAAATATTATAAAATGAACTTAGCTTACATATACGAAACATAAATGAATTTACACAACAAACTTAGCATATAAACACGAAGAATATTAGTCATGTTTTTTAAGCAAACTAAGTTTGTTTACACTTTGTCAAATTTACAAAATAAAATTTCTTTGTATACTACACAGCTTCACCCTTAGCAAGCGGAATGAGAAGTTCCTTATCAGGCGCCGGCTTCCGTCTAAATGTCACATATGTGTACAACAAGCTAGCAAACACGCTTATGTTGATGCCTATACAATTCAACCATGAAAAGATGTAATCACCACCAATAAACATGCCTAAATACGTGACACAAATGTTTTTAAGACAACCAACAATTGTTGTTGTTAAGGCGGAATTATATTGAGTGCATAGAATGGTACTATAGGACAGCACAAATCCCATAAAGCAACTCATCAGGAACTGTACAAAAAAATAGGGATTTTTCCAACCCGAAAAATTTAGTGATTTTTCTAAATCTCCACAAAAATACGTGATGGCAAGTGCAGGTAAAAACATGAAAAGTGAATTATAAAACATCAAGCCATATTTTCCAATATCAGCAGTATCCAGTTTTTTTTTAACATAAACACCATTTGCAGCGGTCATGGCATTTGTTATCATAACATATGTGTAACCTTCCATGTTAAAGCTGAGGTCATCTGAAGCGGCTACCAAAGCGCCACCAATCATAGCATAAACACTTATCTGCACAGCAGTTGTCGGACGTACTCCAAGAATTCTAAGCTCTAGTATCATTGTCATCAAAATGGAGAAGCGTCGCAATGCTGCAAACATTGGTAAGCTCAGCGCTTGTGTGCCACCAAGACCAAACATCATGTTCCCAAGAAAAATTAATGGAAGCGGAAATATTTTTCTAAATGAATTTCGTGCTAGATCCGGAAATGAAACAATGTTACATTTCTTTGCTATATATAGCACTACAATACTTGCGGTCAGCTGCCCGAGACTAAGAAACATAAATGACGGAAAACGGTAGGAAGTAAGTATGGTTTTGTTGACCACTGTTATCATGAACGAAGCAGTTCCGTAAAAAATTGCACTTGAGATTTTTTTGAAGAACACCATGCTGTCATCGTCTCGTAGTTCTTTGGAATTTAAGCTTGTAGAGCTAGTGCTGTGGCCGGAGCGATGAGTGTTTACAGAGGATAACTCCAATGTGGTGCTTTCATTTGCAGTGCCATTTCCGCCACCAGCAACCATTTTAAATTTTTTACTTTTTTGTATTGAAGAAAATTTATTTCACTTAAGTCCACCGCTTTTAAGATTGGTTAAAGGATGTATAGCGATGAACGTGTTTATATTTTTTTTTCAATTTATATCCATTTCATTTGAGACTAAAGAAAATTTGACTAATTTTAATTCACACAATTAGCAAGTGTTCATTTTGACAACTTTTTTTAGACTGAACCACTGACGTTTACAGGCTGTGTTTGTACAAAACGAAAGCCACTGCCGCAAGTTGTCAAAACATGCGAATGTCACGAAAAAACACCATATAAAAACAATATTAAACGAAACTTCAGCTTATTATTCAATGCATATCCATTACTAAATGGAATTATTTAAGTTGTCATTACATACCTTTACTATTAGTTAACTTTTGCACTAAAATATTTAATTGTTAAATTCTCTGGATCTTACTACTTCTTATTTGCAGCACAAAATTTGAAATACGTTCGAAGATTTGGGTAATTGGAGAAAAACAGCAATTACTGTATTTCATTATTTTTTAACTTATGGGGCTGCGAATGCTTACAACAAACTAGTTGGCCGACTCAGTGATAGGGTTGTTGATAATTTACTGATATATCAAAATATCGATATCTGAAGGGATATCGTTTGTGATATTTTGAAGATATTTTTAGCAAACGATATAACGATATCAGATTTATCATATCAGCTTATGATATGTGGTTATTCCAACTATTTTTTTTAACGTTTTTCGTAAGAGAGGAGGACCTTTTTTTTTGGTTATCAATATTTTGATGGGTCAGTGAACTACGCACGGTGGGCTTTAACCAACTTTTAATAAAAGTGTGAGTTACAACAAAAACTTTTATTGGGGACTATTTGGGATGTAATTTAGAGTCAATATATGAAAAATATAAGAAATCCTCAGAGCTTTTTTTTTTTAATTCCATGTTTACTGTTTTTTAATGATATTATATATGCATAACATACGTATGAAATTTTTTCAATTTCAATTCAATTTTCAAATCTCCTCAAAACTAAATTTAAATTGATATCAATTTTTTTTGTTATGTCATCTTTTATACATAAAAAATTATTTTAAGCCTTTAGACCTTAGGACTTATTTTTGCGACCCGATTAAGTTAAGCACGTCTTAGTAAAATATATCTTGTTAGCCCATTACAAATACATGAAAATTGAAAATCAAAAAAAAAAAATAAATGTGAGCAAATCAAGAAGTTCACAAATCGCACGCACAAAAAAAGAACTCCCGTTCTGCATGTGTTTTTCGAATTTTTGTTAGGAGATGTCTATAAATTATGTGAGTCAAAATAGGGGGGAGGGGTCCAGAAAAATCTCATCAAGGGGGAGGTGGGTCAATAAAAATCTCATGCCGGGTTTTAATTCAGAGACTATACATTATTATAGCAAATTACATTTAAAAATGATAAGGCAAGTCTCACGGAAGGGACGTCAGAACTCACCAAATCTCACCAAGGTGAGGGTCCGAATTTTCAAAAATCACTTCATGTTATCAATAGACGGCCCCTTAGGTCACTTTAATTACATTTGTGTGGGCCAAAATTGCCAAAAATCTTAAAAAATATTAGTCCAATTGGGATTGAAAATTTGTTGTCTAAAAAAGTGTGTTTAATGAAAAGTTTTTGGGAAAGTTTTTAAAAAAATGCCCATTTTGTGTAAAAAAAGCGACACACTTAACATTTTTCGGTTGTCAACTTGTCACACTTCGTGCGTTCATACGTGTAGAATTCGTGGACGTGTGAATTTCTTTCTTGTTGAAACGAAGGTAAAAAATAGCTGTTTTTAATTTATCTCCCAAAAAAATAATAAAACATCATACTTAGTCAAAGAAATAATTCAAGTAAAACACATAAAAAATAAAAGAAATTGTGATTTTTGAATTTCGGTAAAAACTTCTAATTCGCCATGTAGGATCTGGTTTTTTCGAGAACTATATTATTTTGTTTATTAAATCATTTTTTCATTATCTTAAAAAATAACTAAATAAGTCTTGTTCGTATAATTAAGTTGCATGGTTTGAAAGTGAGATTAAAATAATATTTGCTTTATTTTGTTTTCATAGATTTTGATATTAAAAATCACAAACTGAAATGGCTCCACCTCAAAGAATGCGTGTCGCTAACGAAAAAGCCAGCAAATATGTAACAATGCGTGGCAATGTACCCAAATCATCGGTAAGTTGCATTATTAAATTTAATGAAAATACAATTTCCATATTTATTGATCAGTTCCATCTTTCCATATGTCAGTTAAAGAAAGCGTTTGTGATAACGAATCACGAAAACAAAATCCTAAAACGCAAAAAAATTGCCACGCCGTCATAACTTTCCATATACACACCACACACATGCAAACAAACTTGCGTTTTTGTTATTGTTACTTTGACAAAAAAAAAATCAAATCTGCGTTTGATTTTAAAGTTCCTCATCCAGTATTTGATAACATTTGACCATTTGCTGCATCAATTGTGTTATCTAATTTAATTCTGAGCTGTTGTGTTGGCATTCATCTTATCTGCTGCACATTTTATTGGTGTCGAAACTGAAGTAGATACGCATTTAGCCATAGAAAAATAAACAACCTGCGAAAAATCCATACAGGTGTTTGTTAATTAAATATGTGTATTATTGTTTTTGCCTTAGTTCGAACTCTAGTGATGTCTTAAAGTCAAACAATGAAAATTTAAAATGCATAATCTTAACTAAAACATTGGGAGAAATTCGTGATAAAGCGCACGACAGTTGTTTGTAGAGGTACTCGGGAACCTAAGTTAGTTTGAGCCTTAAATTTCCAGGGATTTTTCTTGCTTTTATTCTTAAAAGAAAAATGCTATTCACATGATTGAAATTGCATGCCTATAGGTATTAAAAGTCGTTCTTTTCTAAAATATTAGTCCTTTGAAAACTTTAAGGTTGATAGAGCAATGTATGAGTCAACGAAAATGAATTTTTAATTTCATTTTCACAATATTTCTGTTGATCTGGTATCGTTGTTTGGATCTAGTTTCGGAATTATGTAAGGTCATTTGGCAAATTGGATATAGTAACCTAATAATTTGCCAAATTTCGTTACATATAATATATCAGAACCTCGCTTAAGGTCTTTTATCTGTATTGAAGTTGCCCAACCCTACTGAATTTTTTTATTCAATCCACACTTCTTTTTTTTTGCGAAAATAAATTCAAATATGAAAATAAATAAAATATGCTTACGGAAAAGAGACTCTTAATACAATGAAAAAAAAATAGGATGAAACGGAATGCTAAAAACACAAATAGACTATAGCCAAACCCATAGAATCCGTTATATCGGCTCAGATAAGAATACGGAAAGTTGAGTGATATGAAGTTAGTTGTCAATCCCTGTCTCCGATCATAAGCCCATTACAGTTGATACAAACATTGAACAAGTTTTTTTTCTTTGATATTTTAAATATGTATTAATTTTCCCAATTTAAACACGGAAAGTTTTCTTTCTTCAAGTTCGACTTCGTTGGCAAGAAAAGAAAAAGGAAAGAGAACGGGTACGAACTTCTACTTGAAAGTGTTCTTTTGTCCAACAAAATTGTTGACACTTTTGTTTTTTATTCCTAAGTGCTGTTTCACATTAGGGAATTCCTTCCGAAAATTTGTTGGCAAGAGGGGAAAAACGAAAGGGTCGAGGTACAGAATTTGTCGTTTGTCGTAAACGCAAAACAAAAATCACAAAAGAGAATAGACAAGAATTTCTTTCACAGAATTTCCTAGTGATAACCATAAGTTATACACATACCGCAATTTGTTTCGACTTAAAGCAAAACTGTAATTAAAAAAAATGCATTTAAAAAAATATGTGACGTGGATAGATAGTTGATTAACAAAATACCTCTATATTTAATTTTTTCACTTATCTTAATTTGTTTTGTTCTACATTGTTATAATTAAATATAAAATTGAAAATTAATTTAAATAACAAAACGCGTTCTTGTACCAGAAGTTTTTATTAGATAAGGAAATAATTAGTATGTGCTCAGCTAGTAAAATTTTTTATGAAAAAAAAGAGAGAATCAAATAGAATTTTTGTTTATGAAGTTTTTGTAAAAATGAATTCGCGTCGTAGGCCAGGTTAAAATATAGTTTTAGACGCTTTTTATATAATTTATTATTTTGCAATAATACAGTTACAGATGAAGTATGAATAAAACCCAAAAATACATATATTCATACTATGGGAAATGCTGTAGAGGAGAAGAAAACATCGATTTCCTGCACGAAAAGATGATACGATTTGAAAAAGCTATGTCGTTTCAAAATTCCACATAATTCCCATGTACATACTATCCGAAGTTATTAAAAGAAGAAAAAGTTTAGTTATATGACTCGATCCTCCACTTAGGAAATAAAATACATATTAATTTTTAATCTGTACAGATCTTGCCACTGTCTGGAAATTAAGATTCGATGAAAGATTAAACTTGCTAGTTACATTGTATGAAATTTATCTGAATTTTTCTAGTCGACACTTAGAGTGTTTAACTACTAACAGTTTAAGTTACTAGGAATAAAGTTTGTTATGATATTTACTAATTTATGTTTTTATTTTTACAGAAAGCAAAAGAAGGCCAATACCCTGTCGGACCCTGGTTGCTTGCCTTATTCATATTTGTTGTATGTGGATCTGCCATCTTCCAAATAATTCAATCTATTCGTGCAGCGTAAAACAGTGCAAAATCCTTTGCAGAAAATGGACATCGCATTTTATTTCATAAAAAACATTCTATATCCTTCCAAAACTATATAAAGCATAACAATCAAAGAAATGAAGCAATTTTCAAAATTCGATATGCTCTGCTATAACTAAATATGAATTTGTTTGTATTTGAATATTATTAAAATTTGGAATCGTATTTACAACGCTTGTAAGAAATAGTGAAAATTGGTTCTGTTATATTCTCAAAATGCAATATAAAATGTAAGGCAAAACAATTAAAGTTAAATTATTCTTATAGTACATTCCTTTTGTAATTTAACTAGTTCTCTGAGCAGTTTGTTTCTTTGAATTCTTTATATAAATTTGTTTTTCTTTTTTTTTTTTTGTATCCAAACGGAGTAATTGTAAAAAGAAAAATAATTACACAATATATACATAAATATATGATTTTTTTACTAAATAAATATATTATATAAAATTGATTTGAACTTTGTTACTCACATATAATATATATGTATAGTAAAATATTTATAATTTTGCTATTAATTTATGGGTAGTTAAAAACATTGGATATAACACATTTTTTCGTAGAATTAACCAAATTTTTGCCGAGTTATAGATCAAATTTTCATTTCGGAGTTGGGGTCGTTATATCAAAGAGATATAGATCATATAAAATATGGAATATCTTAAAAACTCATTGAAAATCGCGCGATTGTTAATGAAAATGTTCAAAGAATTTGTTCAGGTGTAAGTAATTCAGAACAGTCTGGTTTGAAGCAGTGATGGCATTTTCGGTATGTTTGTACTTTTTTTGGTACATTTGTGAAAAATCGTGTTCAGTACATTTGGCATATTTTCAGAACATTTGCGCATTTTCAGTAAATTTTCGGTATATTTTCAGTACATTTGAACAGTTAACAATTTTGTAGTTCATTTATCGCGAATCATGCCTGGAGTAAAATTTGGTGACCTTTTTTGTTTTAGTAAAAAAAGTTCACATTTTGGAGAATTTTTGTAATTTTAAGTAACTTGCGCCATCTATAAGCACATTTCCACTCTCCGCAAAACCCAAATGCCATCACTGGATTGAAGTGATTAAAATTGTTTGAAACGCTTAAGGCTAAACGAGCCCATTGGTAAAGTGTAATGACCTCTTGAACAAAGTTCAAAACAAACTAAAATTTCAACGGTATCGATATATTGTAAGCACATTATTTGTCAGAAATAAACTAAATGACAGAAATGGGTTTCCAGTACAAATGTAAGCAAAATCATGGTACAATTAACATGATTCCTCTTAATTTTTAGTCCTGTCAAATAACACAATAATCATGATACAATTATATGGTATCAATTAAAGCGCGCTTGTCAGAATTTCGTTTTGTTTTTGTTGTGTTTATTCTTGATAGCGATGGAGCCACTTTCACGGTTGCATTAATTTGAGTTTGACATATTAATTGTACCATGAATACTTTTATCAAATTATATATAAATCAGTATTTTCTTTTCCCAAACGCACAACTTCATTAGCAAACATGCAAAAAATTTATTGTTCAGATTTTAGTTAAATATAGGAGTGAATAAAATGCATGATAAAATGAACATATTCAAAATTGTAGATCAAATTTGGATCGGATATTCTGCCAATGAAAATACCAATGACAAGTTTAGTGAAGATGTAAATCAATAAAAATCTTTCGCGCCAAAGCATTACACTGTTATAACTAACTTATATTTTTAATAGGAGGATGCTCTCTGTTTTATTGCACATATGAAGGACACATATGTGAACACATTGGACAGTTGGAAGGATTGGAAAGTCCGTTTTTATGGATCGGAAGAAGTTCTAACCATGATGCAGACGTGTTCTAATGTAACTTTGATCTTAAAGTCTTTGTTAGCATTTTTCCATAATACAGGTTGCTACTGTTCTCTGTTGGCCACTCATCACTGCCTGCTTATTAAAAGTTTAGTGTTCTTTTAAAATTCAACGGATTCAAATTTTAATAAACATACAACTTTCGATGGCTATATCTCCGGATCTAGATCCGAGGGACACTTTTTTTTCATGCTTCTGTTTTACTTTTAACTCCCTATTATCCCTAAAAGGAAAATTAAAATTGGACAAGTAAACTTAAACCCTTCTGTTTGAATAGCGAGAACTTTTTGTTTTTGCTTTACTGCTCTGCTAATTTTTATGTAGTATACTTCTTGGGATAATTAAAATCTTCAGTTGTATGCCTACATGTGCTCTAGAGTGTCCGTTATTTTCTTAAATCGAGGTATGCTTATGTTAAGAGTTCGGCGTCGTACAGTGGTGATTTGACAGCGCTCAAGCGAGATTGTTTGAAAACAGGGCTTGGCAACTCCCATACTTAAAATACTATATCTTGGCACCTATGGCAGATTTATTCTACTATTTTTACTTTCTCAATTTCAATTAAATGGGAAACAAACTCTGCACCATTTACAGGTTTGAATCTAGAAAGTTGAACATTGACAAAAAAAAGGTTGACAAAAAAACAATTAAAAAAATCCAAAAAATTTAAAAAACACCCTTAACATTCATGTCGCACACATTTAGCTAAAAAGGCACAACTCAAAATTTCCCATTTTCGAGTTTATTTGTTAAAACTGTTCATCATACACATATCTGTCAGCACAAAATAGATTAGCTCGTTTTTTGTTTTACTTTGGTGTCAAAAAACAGTTTTGTCTTTCTTCATGTTGCAATAGAAATTAGGCTACAATATGCAAAAGTGTCCTATTTTTAGTGTCGGAGAGTTCAAGCTGTTGTGATTGTGAAGTGGCTTCCAACCATATCCTATTAGTACCTGCATCTAAATAATTCACACTTTATTTATATAAAATAGTTCACAAGCTCAAAACAGTTTTTTGCGTTTTCTGAAAATTTGAAAATTTTGAGTTGTGCCTCTTTAGCTAAATGTGTGCGATGTGTACATACTACATACTTAAGTTTAATTTTATTTTAAATCAACAATAAAATTGGTACTGATTTTCTATAACGTCTATTTCGTTTATGTTTATTACAGCAAGATCTAAGTGGTAAGACCTGCAGTCTTAGAGAGAACGAGCCTTTAACCGTAACATCAAATGGAGTCCACTACAAAGTGACAATGCTTAACTTGGGTGATTCGATAAATAATAGCTATTCATTCATATTTGAAGGTACAATTTTAACAACCTATATTTTCGTTTTTTTTTTTTGTTAAAATTTTTCGAATGGTTTTAGGAGAAGGTGTAACATATTTATTTACAACCAGTATTGGCAACTTTTTAGATCAAGTCATGTACAACAGATTATTACAAGAGGCTATTGAAAATACAATAGATATTCTGTACATAGATGACACCATTTTTAGATCTAATGCGGTTGGTTTGATGCATCCAAACGAATTGCGCGCTTTGGTGAAGTTAGTGCGACCAAAAAACGTTATTGGCTTTAGTGGAACAAATTTACCACTATATTTAAAGAATTTGTGCCAAAAACAAGATTTTTATACTGTTCATACTCGTAAAATACATGCAATTCAAAGTATTTGTTTCGATGATGGAGTTGCTGATGGCTGCCACGAGAAGCCTACTACCAACGCAAAATATTAGTTGGAAGAAAAATCTTAAACTCGCAATTTAAGATTTTTATATTGGTTGAATATGAAAACGCAAAATATTAGTTGGAAGCAAAAATCCTAAACTCGTAATTTAAGATTTTTATATCGGTTGAAAACAATAAAAAGGGAAAAAATTGAAATTCAAGTGTTAGATTTTTGGAAAAAAAGTAATGCGTTTTATTGTCCTTGATCTTACCCTTTCAGTGGTTGTGACCTTACAGTTTTAACGTAAATGTTACAACAATAAAAAATCTTACTAACTTATTATCTTCTAGATTAATGCAATGCGATTGATGTCCCCGATTAAGCTTATAGATAAATATTTAACACAAAATCCTTAACTTATGCAATGTTTCACCTAAACAGTATTCAAACATCAAATGTTAAAAATTCAATATTCTTTAATTTATTTTGGAAGCAGGAAGTCTCTTACAATAAGTTACAACAAAAACCTAATATCAAAATTTTCGACAATGATCTATGAAACCTCATGTAGGTATGTCGGAAATTGTGAGCCGACATTTGCATCATTTTTAAAGTAATGATAGTCATTTCAGTTTCACAATTTGATGCAGTTTTTTGTTTGTCTAAGCATTTCATGTTATAAATAATGAAGAAAAAATATTTAAGTTTATAACCCGAGATTTTAGCACTTTCTTTTACACAACAATATCTTAATATAAATGTTTCTTCACTACTTAGGTACCTTAAATCAAATAAAATGTATAAACAAAAAATTAGAAACTGGTTTGAGCCTTAATTTTTCTTTTGACAATACGTTACAGCAACACAAAATCGCAAAAAAATGAAGGTAACATATAAGCGATTTTCAAGTTAAGCATTCAATTTGACCTGCATTCAAGAAAGAGTTGCACTGTGACCAGCTGATCAAGTCAAAGTCAATAAACTTACGCTAGCACAACACATTAAACCTGTTTTTTATGAAGATAACTCCTTGCTTTGGCACTTTTTCCCCTTTTATGTGTATGGTAATACAAAGCTCTTGAATACTAAGAACGATTGCAATTCCAGCTCCTTAAACCCGCCGTAAATGTAAATGTGGCTAATAAAATACGAGGTGGCTGAGTTGCAACGCAGTAACCTCGAAGTTGACCCTTAATTTGCGATATTCATTACTGCTTTAGGAGAGTAAAATGTTGATTAAGGTAAAAAAAAGATTTCTTTTCCAAGTAATACAATGCAACGCGCTGTAAGAGTTTGACATTATTTCTGTATATCCATTAGTTTCTGAGTACAGATCAGATATAGTTTTGTCAAAAGAAAGATGTATAGTTGGATATAACATAATTGGGATCTAACAACAAAAAATCGAAGCTGCTTTGGAAACCATGGTATTTTAATGTACATACCTATGTATGTTTGAATGCAAGTACATTTAGATGTTTGTTTTGCACGTCATAATGAATTTGGATTAAATAGTTTATGTCATGAATTATCATATATGCTATATAGTTTATTTTTTTTTGCCTACTTAGATTTTCTAAAGATCATTAATGTCCTTTTCAAAATTAAAAGCAAAATCGGTACATATTCAAGAAAACGTATAAAGACCTTATAAACCATTCAAAAGCAAGAAAACTGCCAAATTTCATATGAAAAAGAATTTTATGTGGCATATGAGATGTCTATAAATACCACTCCGTGGCAGATTTATCTAAAGGTCTACTAGGCCCGAGCCTATAGCGGCATATTTTAGGAGGCGATAAATTTTTGATCGTTAATCTTTTTCACTTGTGGTGAAATATTTGTTTGTCTATCAGTAAAAAGTGAGTTTTTGCTTATTATTTTGAAAACGTTGAGAAAGCAAATAGTCTTAGATATTGAAAACCGCAAATTTTTTCTCAAAAAGAAAAAATGGCACTAAAAAATATAAGTCAATGAAAGTTATGGGCCTAGAGCGACAAACCTTAAAATTCGCCTCTGACAACGTTTAATTTTCAATTTTTTCAGTATAATACAAAAAAAAAAAAAATGTGTGCCATTAATAAAAACATGAAGTAGAAATTGCTTTCAAATTATGCACGAGATTAATGACAACCACAAGTTTTCCTTCATAATTTAATTGTATTTACGCAATATGGAGCACTTAATTTCGGCACTTTGACCAAGAATGCTGAAGAAATTAAATGAAATATTTTAATGTGTTTAATATGTACAATTATGGTGATTAACGTAGAAAAAGTTAAAAAATTAAACATTTGATTTTTGGCTTTCACTGGTTAACCAACGGCTATATTAAAAAAAAAAATGACAACAAAATGCTGAATATCAACAACGAAAACAACAATACCCATGAATCACGTGTGTAATGGTTATTATATTAAACAATAAAAGAATACATTAGGGGTCTTCACAAGTAAGCTTATTTTTGCATGACAAAGCTAGGTTCAACAACTACAACACAAAATAAACAGTCTGTCACTTATTAGCATTTTCCACTTTATTATGTATCAAATTTATGTCACCTTTAAATGGCTGTAACTTTGCGAGGTAACATCACTTGAAAGCTCATTTTAAAGAGGAAAGACGGTACTAAATGATGTTTTCATTAAAAATAAGCTGAACAATTTTATTTTTTCACCGAAAGTAGACCAAAAACCTAATTTTTTGGGTGCTTAACCTCAAATATTTCAGAATTATGACATGATGGGTCAATTCTGAGGCCCGGTTCGAATTCAGCGTAATAATTTACTTCGAAAATCGACTCTCAACATCCCAACAACACCTCTCGGCGCGACCTTTTAAAATTGAGATACAGAGCTGCGTTTGCTTGAAAACTTTCTTCATATAATTAATTTAATTTTTAAGCAACGGCACATTAAAAACAAACATTTAAAAAACTTTGAATCACCCTAATGTACATATTAGACTGTCCGTTATTTCCCAAATTTATATCCGAGCTTTTCACGATACTTTAATGTTTTTGTTAAATAAATAAAGTTTTTGACCCACAAAAATTTTTAGTCGAACTCATTTTTTATCACTTACTAAAGTTTTTTAGTTATTTTCGGACTCGAAATCTTGAGACCTATAAAAAGAATGCTTTAAGTTTTCAGTTCTTCCTTTTATGAGCTTTTAAGTTAAATTGTAGAATGAGTTTTTTCAGTGCATTATATTTTTTTCTTAAAATCTCATAATTGTAAGTCGAGTAGTTTTCGAGTATTAAAATGAATACAAAAACTACGTTTTGGCTTATAAAAAAAAGATTTGACTTGAGATTTTATGAAAAAATCAATTACACTTAAAAAACTTCTTGTGAAAAAAGCGTGGAAATATGTTTTGACGGATCCGTCTCGAAGCGAGTCGTATGTTCATGTATTTTGCTTCACTAATTCTGTCTTCTACCCACTCGGCCTGTAACGTTTCAGAAAGTTTCAAAAACAGTACGTGACGTACCAAAACATTATTTAATTGAAATATTACAAACGGAACATTACAGAAATCTGTTTTTGTAAGGTTCCAGATTTGATTTTTACTGAATATTTTTAATGAAATCTAAATAATCTTTTATGACTCTTTTCGTTAAGCGTTTATTTGGCACGCTGATTTTTTAAGTAAAAAATTTATTTTTTTCTTGGGAACTCGGAGAAAACAAACAGTCTGGTACATACATACATATGTACATACATATGTATATACCTATGTTTGTAAGCAAATTTTTTCGTTTTGCAATCTTTTAATAAAGCACAATAACTTTCTTAAAAGCTATTTAATTGAAAAGAATCAAATGTTAATTATAGTTTATAGCTTTTTTACGGCTTTTATCTCAAAATAATATCGTTTTAATGAATATTCAACTTTTAACGTATTTACCAAGCCAATAAATAAAAGTCGATTAAACGTAAATGTTATAAACATAAGTAGTTTAACAAAAGCTATTAAGACAAAACAATATATTTCCTTTTCCGACAATTCTTCATTCTTTTTAAAACGTAAAAGTTTTTAAGATAGTAAGAAATGTGTTTTTTTTTTAAATATCCCAATAGGAAATTTGATATCTGTGGCTGATATAATGCTTGCTTGGTTGCATTCTTCTTCCTTTCATACTTTATACTTCATACTGGATGCCATTAGGATTAATGTGAAAATGTTTCCAAAGTAACATTGCAAGTTCCATTTCAAATAAAAAATTTCTGGTACGTTACGTACTGTTTCTGAAAACTTTCTGAAGCGTTACATGCCGAGTGGGTAGAAGAGATTAGTATTAGTGAAATAATACATGAACATACATATAAAGTAAATTCAATTATGCATTTGAAAACTATAGAGTAAATCTCCCCAGAGGCGTTAGGGGTCTCGTCAAATCTCACCAAGGGGGAGAATTGTGTAAATTTGAGAATTTTTTTTTTTCAAAATCAATTAACTTATACATATTTATGGTATATCCTAAAAGGGGGAAAAATTGAGAGATTCTGTTAAGAATACAAACATTTTTTGGGCATACTAAGTCCGACCTTTGGTTTAAAATAAGTGTGTCTTAAACTGCTCGAATTGTAACCTGAAAATTATTAAAACATTTTTGCGGCCATAGTCACAGCAATAACAGCACTTTGTAGTGCCATCACGTTGTCCACAGGAAGTCTTTTCTTAATTTCATACGCTTACTGTAAATAATTTAAGGCAACGAAAATCAATAGCTTTTATATATAGTGGAATTATAAATAATTTAAATTAACCTCTAATTTTAAGATTTACCTCGAACAATAGCCTGGTGAGTAAAATCGCTTGCGACCAGCTCAATGCTTGGTGCTTTATCACTACAATCATGTTCCGTCCGATGAGCTAAAAAACAGCCAAAAATCCTTAACTGTGTAATACCTTAGATAAGGATATCTATAGTATATTTGGACGCGCTTAGTTGTTGCCTACTCGGGCCCCCAAAGCTGTTGCTATACCACTAAGTGTAAGACCATGAAAGAAGCTAACTACATAGCACCTACTGTAAAAACTAGCCGACTCGTGCAACTGTTTAATATTAACTGCAACAAATTCAGGAAATCTTTGTTTTTTAATAACACACTTGGAATTTCATAAAAAAAATTATGAATGCTGAAGAAAACGTAAAATCTTTATAAACCAGTTACAAAATAATTTATTGTATTTCACCTTTTATTTGATTTTATATCTTTTTTGTAACGTCTTCATAAGTAGGTTTGAGGAAATTAGAATTTTTTTCACATAACTTTTACTTAAATAAAAGTAAAATGAGATTATTAATACATATATAAAAAAAAAAACATTTAAGTCAAATAATGCATAAAGAATCAGAGAATACAGATGAATGTCGCTTAACTTTCTTTTGGAATTTTTAATTTTCCTTGGGCTGTTTTAGATACATATAAACAACTTTAGATACATATAAAAAACTTCTGTTATCACTTAAATTGTTTTAGGTCAGCATATAAAAGTGAGATAAGTGAAATAAGGTAGCATCGATTTCAAATATGTTGCAATAGTAATAAAACTAAGCCGGTACCTTATCTGACAGATTTTGTGTGAGATTTTATGTTAAGCTACCTGTTAAAGTCTCGCTTAAGACTTAACTAAATACATATTGTGAAAGCGTTCCTTTCTCGAAAAGAATAAAAAATGTGCAGATACATTGCCAGAAGATTTTTTTTATCTCCGCTCTATGGTGAGCAGAATTCGAATTGAATCATTGAAATCTAAAACAACATAAATGGCGGCCGTGTATTAAAATGAAATGATTTAATTCGGGATAAAAAAAAAAAAAAAAAATTATCAAAAACTTGGAGTTGATCAATGCAACAACTTTCAAAAGATCTTGCCCTTCGCGTTCATTCGCTTACATCGAACTTGAAATGATGTTCAAATTTGAGGTATCTTTTTAAATTTTAAATAAAAGATATAAGCTTTACTCTTCAAAAAACCCCACAAGAAGGTGTTAAATCGCCTGAGCTTCGAGAAATTATTCAATTATATAACTTCACTTTCAGAAGAACCATTGATTCCGCTGTTGTGTGGTATGTTACACCGTTCTGTTGAGTCTATATACTCTGCATATCAATATCTTCCAATTGACTTCACAAAAAGTTTTTAATCATCTCTCGATATCGAGCTCTATTCACAGTAATTGCATTGCTATTTTGATTTTCGATAAAAATATGGACCAATTACGCCACCACACCATGCACTAACCTTTTTTGGTTTCATTGGCTTTTCGAACAATTCTCTAGTATTTTCTTAAGCACAAATGCGACAGATTTGTTTGTTGACATATCTGCCAATTTCAAAATGAGCTCATTATGGATGATAATTTCCTTGAAAAACTGCAATTTCGTGTTTTTTATATCCATATTAAAAATTAGCCAGTTTCTTCGAAATTATCAGTAGTAAGTTTAATATCTCGGACCATTTGTTTGTTGACATATCTGCCAATTTCAAAATGAGCTCATTATGGATGATAATTTCCTTGAAAAACTGCAATTTCGTGTTTTTTATATCCATATTAAAAATTAGCCAGTTTCTTCGAAATTATCAGTAGTAAGTTTAATATCTCGGACCATTTGTTTGTTGACATATCTGCCAATTTCAAAATGAGCTCATTATGGATGATAATTTCCTTGAAAAACTGCATTTTCGTGTTTTTTATATCCATATTAAAAATTAGCCAGTTTCTTCGAAATTATCAGTAGTAAGTTTAATATCTCGGACCATTTTCTCTACTGTATTTTGAACGAAACTTTCCTTTAACTTCTGAATAACTTTCACCTTCCACTTACTTAAAATAAGTTTTAATAATGAAACACGTTATTCACTCGTGTAGCAAACCATTTTAACTAACCGAAATGCATTTACTGAAAAAACATCGGTGTAATCTCGTATCTGTAAAAAAAATGGCGACAATTTTAAAAAGATGCCTCAAATTTGAGAACCCTTTATATAGATAACTTCGTGAATGTTACTCGAGATGATTTGAAATTTTCAGGAAATGTATTCGAGAGTATGGACGTTGAAAAACACTAAAACACGAGAATTATATTCCTTGACTTTTACAGCTAGGCATGATGAGCTCTTCCAAGTACACGAATTCAACCCTATCGAAACCAAGCAACAAAAAACAAATAGTCAACAACCTTAGTCTTTTTGCATCACTAGCGAAGGTAACATCGATATTGGCTTAATTTCCAATATAACTTGTAATACGTAGACAAAAATTGCAACAACAGCATCAAAAAAAAAAAAAACCGTTTTACTCTGAGCGCATGTGACTGGGACAACACCGCAAGCTAATCATATGCTCATCAGCAAATTTAGCCAACCCAAAACTAAACAATATCATCAACATCTTCAAGTTTATTCACATATGTTTTAAGTACATGAAAACAACATTAACATAAACAGCAACAAAAACCCCAGCGACAACGACTTCAATATGGAAAAAATATTTTTTTTTCAGATTTTCTTCACCTCACATTAGAGGCTTAAGTTAAAAAAGAGGGTATAACAATTAGTCGGCATAGCCGAAATAAGAGGATTTACTACTTCAGAAGCACTTGCATTAGGATGATCGCTATTCCTAATACAAGGTAGCCCAAAATCAACACTCTATCGCAAGATAATCTGGTTTTTGCAAATTGTACCGCCTTATGTCATATCGTCTTTGACATTTGTAAAATTAACATGTGAATTTCGTAGCTTTAATATAAATGGGGTCCTTCTTCCTTGCCCTCTAATATCAGGCATAGTACCGCGCCTGTTGTAGAAAGTCATAATAGCACGCCTGCTGTCGGAAGGCATAGTAGTACCGTCTGCTGTTGAAAGGGTAAAAAGAAGAAGGCATTGGGGGTTCTTCAACTGGGTCATTGTTAAAAACTAATCTTTCACAGCTTAAGTTTTTTCAAATTGGAAACAAAATATTTTTAATAATTAGTGAGAAAAATGTTCATGGCATGTTGTACTCTCGAAGAATTTCCAGTGATTTGCGGGAACCGTGATTAAGGACATTCATTAAGCAGTCGTGGGACTTGATGTCCGATCAACGCTTACTATGCAGGCGACTGGGCTCTCCAAAATAACAACTAAACAAACTAATGCATCGTACTTTTTTATGTAGGGTATAAGACGAAAAACAATTGACGGCTTACAGTTCAAAGCACACATTATGAAGCTACTTAACAGGAAGAATATAAAAACGCGTTAATAGCAACATTAACACTTTCAGTCCCATTAACAACTGTCAAAGCCTAACTCATGTTAATTTATCATATTTATGATGGTACGTGGTATCATCAGTGAGAAAATGAAATTTTGCACGGAATTCTCATTTTATTGCATTTTTCTAAATGAAAACAATTTCACTTTTTATTTTATCTCATCAGACAAAAGCAAATATCTTTATTATTAATACGTGTGCTAGTGTTCAACTTCAAAAGCCTAGAGTGGTAACGAAGAAAGTTATAACACAAATAGAAGTTGCTCGATACTCATAAGAACCGTTACATTCCACACGCATCGTATCGTGGCACAAAGAAAAGAACATTCGCTCCAATGCTGATACCGCCACTTGACCAAGAAACCTATTGAATACCACAAACAACAACAACAAAATGTCAAATTTAGCCGGTTCAACAGCTAGTGATGAATTCCCTCTTCAGTTTTAACAAGAGCATCAAATTGGCAACACTTGACGTTGTTAAGCGTTTAGGAGAAAAACAAAAAAAAAAACACATGTATTTACTATTTAAATGCCAGATCTCTGCAAACATAAAAGATACAAAAGCAACAAAACAACAAAAAAACTATGAAACTGCTTGAACATCATATGAAAAACAAAAAAGAAAGTTATGCATCTGCTAGTTTGAAGAAGTTACATATTTCTCTTTACCCCAATTGCTATGTTATTCTAAATTATATTTATATCATATAGTATTACTTGAAGAAGTAGGCTACATACAGTGGTAAATTAAAACTTATCATTCGCGGTAGTGGGAACTTTGTGTTCAAGTACGCAAATAACAAGTTTAGTAATAGAAGTTTAGATTACAAATGTTGATCTAGGACCTTATAATTTTTTTATGTACATACAATTTTATTCACTATTGCAACACTTTAAGCTTAACTCTTTCTTTTATGATGCCATCCGTACTTGCTTGAACAAAAATAAAATCTAGAACGCAAATTGACTACATAATAAAAATAATCTAACAGCCACACAACCTTTAAGAATGTGCGTTACTCTCTGCAGCATGGCAATATTTTATATCAATTGTTCCAAACTACCACCTGGTTTTCCCACACAAAGAAAAAGGTTTGATAACGATTAAAATATGGTCTATTCGACATATGCCACATAAATGTATCACTTGTTAACATGCTAAATGTTCCTGACATTCAGTGTTACAACGTCGTACAGAATCAATTTCCGGCCTTCTGAAATATAAAAATATTTCAACCTAAAAAGCAAAATTTTATTTTGAAAGTTGACTTTTTTTGGTCAGTAATATTAGTAAATCAATTCGTAATATGACAACAATTTCAATTATCGCAAAAAAATTAAGATCTTTTTTTTTGGTCGTTAATATAAAATTTTAATTTCATTTCACAAAAATCATCGTATTCCCAGCTATTTCAGAAATTTTTGAATTTCTACCAGGCCCCCGTCTTTGGCATGAAATTCCGGGCCAGGCTAAATCAATCCCGGTAACTTGGTAACCCTACTTACACTTAAATTAGTGCATTTATCATATATTTAATGTTAGTGCATTAATCATATATTTTCTCAAAATTACCAATTGATACTTGAATAATTTTACAAAATCAATCATATATTTGATTATAATTATGAAATCAAAATTATTCAATCATGTATTTGGCGGAAGAAATATACTTTTGCCACAAACAAATATGTTTATTAATATCGATTTAGAAAAAAATGACGGATTAAAAATATCGATGCAAAAATTAATCTATATTTTTCAATCTTGTGACAATTTGTTCTGGATTTTTAATATGTACGCTATCATAATTACCAACATCATCGAAGTCATAAATGATGGCGAATAACTTTGAAGTGCTTAAAGGCTTTTTCTACCTTAGAGTAAAATCATTTTGTAAAATGTCGTCTTAATGAATTTCTGATCTGAGGTTGCACAAAGTAACATTCTAATAATAATTCTTGGAAAACTATATGTGTACATGTATTACATGTTGTTATTTTTATTGAGCTACACATTTAGCAGATAAGGTGGGTAAGTAGAAAAAAAGTTTTGTTAAAGGAATCTACGAGCCAGTGCCACTGATAGTAGCAAAAAGTAGTTGCATCATGGAATCCACGACCAGGATATCTAAAGTTGTTTTACTTGTCACAGACCATTGCAGTATCAGACTGTGCCATCGTACGACGGAAATAAATCTGGACCAGGCATCGCCATGACTATTCTTGCGAGAGACTGCAATACCGAACTTTAAGTACACATACCATGCAAAGCGAACCAAAATATTTAATTTATAAAACGAACACACTCGATGGTATCAAAATTTAAATTTCAACCACCTTCTACGTTCGCCCCTTCTACGACAGGCTAATATTCATTCATTTAGCTTAAGTTTTTGTTCGATCTATAGTGCATTTGTGATATCAACTGCAACAAATAATGAAGATAAAATCTTGGCGATAATACTAAGTGCCTATCGACCAGCACATGCGTACTGTGCGAACCTGAATGCACACTTCCAGTTTGAGAGCAGATCAGTTTCCAGCTGAGAAAACACGTACAGATTAATAACATACGAAATACAGTCAAAAGCCAAGATCATGGAAACAAAGCTTACACAAAGAATACGACATTTGCGAGATAGTTTCAGCAGCGAAAAGCCAAGATCTAAATAACAAACAAAAACAAGATGCTAAAGAAAAGAAAAACAAAAGAAAGAAAAAAGAAAACAACGAAAGAAATGTGGTATGTAAGTTGGTTTTTGGTAAAAGTCTTAGGCTACTCGCAACCATAATGCAATAGCTAAGCTTTAATATTAGCTGACCGCTGTGGAAAGAAGACGTACTCGTGTTTTGCAAACAAATTTTGAAGCGCCAACGATAACGGTAAAAAGTTTCTATAACGGTTTCTTCAGGTGTGCAAAGTGTTAAGTGAAGATTAAATGAGAACTTATAGCTGAAATTTCTCTTATACTCCACAAAAACTAAGTGTTTTTAAATCAAAATAGCAAAACCACTATAAAAGTTGAAAAAGTTGAAGAAAAAAAATCAAAAAATTTACAAAGAAAATCAAAGTTATTCTGGCTCATATTAAAATGGCATTAGAAAAAATACAATTCCTTTGTTACATTATTATAGTTCTAGTGAGTTGCCTTTGTGCTGCAAAAGAAGACTCCGCCGTGTCAAACCTTAAGCCGTCGAATATCTTACTTATAACTACCAATCGCACTACAACTGAAAAGCCAGACCCCAAACGTAATGGACGTGTTATGAAAATTTTCTATAATCCTCCCAAGCCCAAACGTTATGGCCCACCAACCCAGAGAATACTATCACGATCAGATAATTTTCCGCCTCATTTAGTTTTTCAACGACGACCTTTTCGAGGCGGCGGTGGTGTACCACACCTTCAAATGATAAGACGCGTACAAAATAATATACCAACAATGCGACAGGGCTATGATGGTTTCAAAAGTTCCCGCTACTCACCAATTAAGGAAGCTGCTTTGGGAGGAGGACTCGGGCCGCAATATAGACCACAGTTTGGTTCAAACGTAGCATACAGACCGGATGGACAAATACATCAGCATCCAAATTCGTTGAACCAAGGAGCAGTACCTTCTCAACAATATACACAAAATTTTAAAGCTTCACCCGTTTTCAGTGGTAAGGCAATCGTGCGTCCTGTGGCAGGAGACCAACAGGCGCAGCAACAACATGAGCAATATCTACAGCAACAGCAGCAGTATACACAGCAGCAACAACAACAAAAATATCAGCAAGCTCGCGATCAGTACTACACTCAGCAACTACAACAGCAGGGACAACTAAATCAACGTGAACAAATTTCACAACAATTCTTTAACCCACAACAGGCCAGCAAACCCTTCCAGGAACAATTACAACAACCGAACAATTATCAAATCAATTTACCGCTCTTCAGTAAAACCGCACCGCAAAACAGTTATTCCGTCTATGAAGAACCTGACCTTGCTGAACGCGCGCAATTACAAATTGCCTCGGCCCATAATCAGGATCTGACTGGCAAGGAAGCTCAAGAATATTTAAATTTCATGAGTACCAATGAATACTTTTTACCAAAACGTGAACCGAATTATAAAACACTTGATGAGGAAAGAGATCGTTTCAAATATCAGCAGCAGCAGCAACAACAACAGCAGCGCTCACAATTTCCTCAAACGCAACAACAGCAACAACAACGTCAAATTAAGTATAGTAAACCTGCTTACGATCCAATGAGTTCTTCACCCTCGGCCCTTACATCAGCATATAGCAAACCTATAGAAGCTTCTCAACTTTTCTATCATGGTGACTCCTCACCCTCATCAACGATTGTTCGAGGTAGCTATCAAGCAGGAAATAATGTTTTTGTCGTTAACTCTGATGGCAACAAAGCAATCAAGCATGTAGTTCCTAGTCCATTAGCGACTACGCCTAGAACAGTCAGTTCCACTCAGCGGTATAGTTTGCCACTTAATCGTACACCTGAGCCGATACGTTTTGAGTTTACCGAACGTGATGCTATATCCCCAGCAACATATACAAATTCTCCTACTGGTCAATCACAAAAGATCAGTGGCAGTGGCAGTGGCGTTTATGTACATTCTACCCCAGGTACACCGACGGGTAGCACTACACCATCTCTACACTATGACGCTGTAAGACCGATCAATCAAAATCGTGGTGATACAAACAGTGAAGATGATCCTGAGGATGAAGAAGATATGCAGGAGGCGAGTTCTTCAGTGAGTAACTTTTAAAAATTGAGCATTGGAAGCTGATTTCTATTATGTATTTTCATTTAATTTTGAAAACTCATTATAAATTCAAATTAAGGTAAACAAGATATCTTAAAATTGTGAAATTAATTCCAAAAGCACTTACTAAATAGTGAACAATCATTTTCGCAACTGCCACTTTTAAGCAAATATATATCTCTTAATGTTCTCAGAAGTACACTCAAGAAACAAATTTGGTTAATGCAAGCAAATTTTTACCAAACCTCAGGCTAGAATTTTCTAACCTCATGACCCTTGTTGTTAAGTTTAACTTACATGGGAATCAGGTTAACTACAGAATTTTCTCAAGAAACGAACCCGAATTTTTTTTATCATATTCCCTTTTTTATTATTTCCCCTTAATACTGCTTATTAATTGGAACTTAACTTATTTATGTTGAATTTTAAAAACTTCAAAGAGAACTAAAATTTTTCATGTGTCATGTCCAGTTTTGAACCTAGGTCTCCTACGATATGCCACTGTTCAGAGATGCGCACAACTTAACCAACTGAGGTCAGTGATGGCATTTTGGCACATTTGTACTTTTTGTACATTTGCGTCGTGAAAAATCGTTGTCAGTACATTCAACAAGTTTTAAGTACATTCGGTACATTTGATGCATTATTATTTTGAGTTAAACTATAGTTATGTTACTACAGCGCATGTAATAACACGGAATACCCAGGTTCAAACCCAACAGGAAAAAATGTTTTCCACATAATAATTTATCAGGTTAATGTGTTACCTAATGCAAGTTAGACATTTTCGTCCGAATGTACGTATATATATGTGATTTGAATCAGCAGCTGTTTACTATTGCTACTTGCAGAATTATTTATGACCATCGTTTTTCAATCCATGTTAATTGAAAACGAATCGTTTGCGACATGCTCAGTGATTTTTATTTTTAGTTGTGTTCCTAAAGGGCCAAATAGACGTTCATGCGTGCATGATGAATCAAGTGATTGCTCATGCAAACTGACCGTGTAAGTGGCTGATTGACTGATTGGTCATGCGCATGAGCATTAAAATATTTTGATATTTTTTTGATTGATCATGCATGCATGATAGTGTGTGCTGAACTTAGCTTAGTTTACATGATTTTTTGACGAAGAAGGTGACAATGAGTGCGGAAAAGAAATTAGAAATATTATGCACTAAAGATAATAAGATGAAATAATTAAACTTTTGTTTTTTAAAATACATTTTTAAAGATTTTTTGAGCTTAAATTAAACTCATTTCATACTTTTTTTTAATATTAAATGCAATTTTAATTGCCCCACATGCTTTTGACGTCATAATGTCAACACGTTAAAAGTTTAACCAAAAATGATATCCATCATGCGTGCTTGAATGGTGTGTGTGGAAATTATGATGGCGTCGTCATTTTATTGATCATGCTCGCATGAACGTCTATTTGGCCCTTAAGCCACTCCAGTAAGTTTTTAAAATTTAGTTTCATTTCATAAAATTTCAAAAATTTTATCTTTCAAACGGTGCTTATATTATTCATTTGCCATAATTTTTACAGATGTGATAGCCATTTAAAAACCATATCCCAATTAATTTATAAACAGACAGTGTAAGTAATATCTGTGACAAAAAACAAAAAATAGCTTAAGTCGACATAAGACAAATGGAGTTCAGGTAAATTTTCCATTAGTCCTGGGTAAAACTTCTCTTTCGTTTTTGGGTAATTTTATAACACTTATTTTGGTCTTAATATAGCCCAAAAACGGAAAGAAAATTTCACCAAGAGCTAATAGAAAAATAGGTCTCAACTCTATTTGAATTAAGTCGGCTTAAACTCTTTCTCTTATCCACCGATATTTGTTTTCTATAGAATAAATAATAAATAAATAAATGCCAATCATTCATTAATGTGTTCATAAGAGGAAATTTTAAATGGCTATAATTTTTGTAAAAATACTGATAAATCAATAATTTTAAGCACCATGATATAAATAGATTTGAAGACTTAGACAGTTACATAATTCGACATGAAGATAATATTCAGATGCTAATGACCAATTTAAAATAAGTTTAAATTATGCAACGCACATTCAATTCAACGGTATTTTTGCGACAGATAAAGTATTTTTACTTTTAAACTTGTATGGGCACTGGGCGTGTCCGGATGGCAACTTTTCGAATTATTCATAATTTTTACAATATTTTTCACCTTTTTTCACCTTTTTTGACAATTTTTTCCGAACTTTTTGGTCATTTATCGAATCAACTTTTTCTCGACAGTTTAACATTATTCGACATTTGTTGAATTTTTCGACATCTTCAACTCATTTCGACTTACTTAAAATTTTAGACTTTTCAACATTTTTTGAACTTTTTCAACTTCCTCAACCTTTTTTATAATTTTTGACAGTTATCGTTTTTTGTTGGTATTTTGACATTTATCGACTTTTTCAGAACTTTAGTACATCGACATTATTCGACCTTTTTGGACATTTGTTGACTTCTTCAATACTTTTAAAAATTTTTTGACTTCTACTCTTTTCGAAGTTAAGTGGACTTTTTCAAAATTTTCTAATTTTTTTTAAGTCTATGGGCTTTCTTAATATATTTTGACATTTTCTCAAAATGTGATTTTTAGAATGTTGTGATAATGTCATATGACATTACATAAATTCAAAGAATTGCGCAGGGTTTTCTGGGTGTTATACAAATTTTTTGACTATGCAATATTTAAAAAACGCGATCTGTTTATCTAATGCACCATTTAATATATGTTTTAATCATAACACTTTTCTTTCTTCGGTTTTTTATTTTACCATAGTAAAAATTGTTGCCATAAAATGGTTCACTTTAAAACTAAATTTTTCATAGTCGTAATACTTATGAAAATAATACAAGTGGTCTTCACACGTTGTCTTGTTTTTGGGTCAAAGTGTTAAATTACTCATCAAACACAGTATGTTAAATGTGCATTGTGATAAGCTTTATGTGCAACTTAGAACTTACTCATAAAAAACTACATTGCTTAAAAATATATTTTATAAACTAAACCTATACCTTCATTGATTGCCATATGACCAGGGCCAAATTCCTCAAGTTATTCATGTAAGTTGATCTTGGGAACAGCAAATTTTTTGAAACAATTTCGTAACTTTATATCTTAAACTTGTAACATTATAATCAAATGTGATTACCTAATGAAGTGACCGTCCTCAAAACTATGAAGTTTGTTAACTGACTCTTCAGATAACTATTACATATAAGTTAACTACGCATAATTAATCGTACAAAAAATTCTAAAACTGAACTTTGTAATTCTCTTCTTTTAGGATATTTTTGGACGGGTGCCAGTAAAAGTTCCTACAAAAGTTACATCTGAAGAATTACCAAGTGAACAAAAAGATACAGAAGATTATTGTGAGAAAATCTGCTCAAACGTACAAGATGATGATGAGGAAGTTGTTTGTGGCTCCGATGGCTACATGTATACAAGTGAAGCGCAAATGGAATGTTATGCATCGTGTTTGCATATTGGTAAGTAAGAGCGATTTGCTAAAAAAACGAAAACAAGAAAATACATAATTGAAAAGAAGCTCATATTCAGTTCAATACGAAGATCACTGTGCACAATGTGAAAGTAGGCAATTATTTAAAAATAGAAATTAAATTAATTTTAGACTACAAAATAGATACATAACTAGTAAAAGAATCACTGGCATTTTATGGAATTAATTAAAAGTATTTCTACAACACTTATCATAGTAAATTCAGCCTGTTAAACTTGTCAAGCATTAAAAATGTTAAACTAATTTTAGAGTACTTTTAAACACTAAGGGTCATTTTCACAATGTCCGGTAAAACTTAATCAGACCTTAAATTGACGATTTCATATGAGATTTTGTGTCAAACTGTCGGTTAAAGTCCTAGTTAAGGTTAAAACGTACTTTGTGAATAATTTTACTTAAGCATTGTATGTAGACTAAGGAGGAGTGCGAACAACAATTTTTGCGAGCACTCCGGAAGTCTACTCTTAAGGTTATCTATCACTATTGAGTTGCAGTTGACCATGTGCGGAAAAAAATGTATCACATGTTTGACAATGCTATTGTTAGCAGTCAACAAACCCAAATAAATTTTTCCCATTTACTACTGTGACGTCAAATATTAAATACCTGGAGGGCCCACAAAAAAAAAATCGCATAACAACAAATTTTTTTCTTTACAGATGTGACGATACAAGGCAAAGGTTCATGCAGTGCGAGATAAAAATTAGAGAACATTTTATTTTTAGGAATTCTGTAATTGAATCTAACATGTTAAATATTGAATCTAATAGCGCCATTGTGTATAGTTAATATGAAAAAAACTATCCTGAATAAACTTAATGTATGTAGGTGCTTGTGTAAAATATGTATTGATAAATGGAATGATATTGTGTAATAAAAAATATTTATTGAAATTTTGTTCTTATTTGACTTTAAGTTTGTGTTGACAATTCACAAGCACTTGTTTCTACGAAAAATTAAGGGATAAGTGATTTATTCTAATGCTAGCAACATGAAAATATGCAATCATTCTTTCATGTTTAAAATTTTTACTATGAGATCACTGCTTCAATTTATGTATCGAAAAATGTCTGATAAAACTATCGAATTTGGGTAAAATAAGTTTCCATACGTTAAGAATTGTCTAGTAGAAATGTTGAACGAAAATAAGCAAAATCAAAATATTTGTGGAAACTATTAAAATTACTAAGCAAAAATAACTCGACGTTAGAAAAATAATAAAAATATTTAATTTTTTAGCATATTATTTACGCGGTTTAATTATATTAAATTTATGATGATATCTCATACAACCTGTTGTACGTAATTATTACACAGTAACAAAAATAATTTACATGTAAATACGTATGGTACGTGCGTTCAAAAAAAAATCATTTTCCAAAGCTATGACGGGAATTTTGACCTGGAAGCTAAGGATTGATTGAAGAATTACATTAAAAAAATCAAAAAAAAAAAAGGTATACTGAAAATATTTTAAAAAACATTTTTATAAATAAAAATGTTCATGTTTGAAACCAATTTATTTAAAGTAAAGTATTATTTTTTTATAAAATGAAAGCATTTTTAAACAAAAATTATGTGGGGTTCTCTTATTGTTATGAAATCGTATGAGATATGAATGATGACAGTGGTGTCATTTCACCAAATCTTGGGGGGGGAGGGGTGCTAGAGTTTAAATAGCATATTGAATCGATGTTATTTTGAATTGAATTGATGTAGTGTATAGCAATATCAGATTCTTGGGGGGGCTAATGCCACCCTAGCCCTACCTAAATTGACGCCACTGAATGATGAATACATGATAAGTTTTTGTCTAACATAGGAGGTTTTTTGAATGCTTCAAGTGCTGCCGGCAATAAGTTTATTGTAAGTTTTGATCGAGACGACCTGAAACGACACATAATGGGCGGGCGCTTCTGAGTGTTAAAACCCACCTATCTCTTTTATGTGGGCGGTTTTGGTTTGGGTAAATTTAGTTAGTTTTTGATTTGTTTGAATTGTTTGAAGCTTCAAATCTATTGTTACTCCTACGACTTTGCTAGTGGGCATAAAAATCCCTGAAATAGCTTACTCGTGTGGTGGCTATTATAATGTTTTTACAAAACTTAATAATTGAATATAATAGAGGCTGTGCATATTTATCACTTTATAATTTGTGAGTGGAATATGGCTTTATAGTTGTCAAAATCTACTACACAGACAAAAATTCCTTACATTTTGTATTGCTGTTGAACTATGAAGCCAAAAAAAAAAAAACACCAAATATGTATGTACATAGGTCATATAAACACTACTGCTAGGCATCTTGACACGTATTTTTGTTTGTGTGTTTAAATGCTAAGTTGCGCATTAAACACAGTATAAAAGGTTGAATAACATATTTAACACTTTGCAGGCTTCGTTTAAAGTGCAATTTAGAACTTTAACATAAAAGTAAAATGTTTCATTTAACATGCTGCTACTATAATTATTGTATGTACCATGCTTACTAAATACAGAAACTCTGTAGATAACACCTCTGTAGCATCCCTGTTTTCATTTGACAGCCGTGAACTGTCAGAAGCCACATTTGACATTTGCCGTGCTTATTCTTGTTTCCCGTTTTCTGCACTACAGAAGAACATTTTTTCAATTTTAATTTTTCAACAAGAATTTTTTCTTCATACCTTTTTATCTAATTCAATTATTTCAATCAAAAGAAGCCAAAAGAAACATATGTGCAAAATTTAACAAGAAGTTCTTATCGAAAGTAAAAAAGCGTCCAAAACAAAAGTGCTATCTTAAGGTTAACAAAAGCAAAAGCGCCAGGAGCTGCCATTTCTTCCTTCCAGCCGGGGAATTCAATCGATAACCGCTGCTGCCACAATAACAGCAACAGTTAAAGAAATCCACTTACAAAATGACAACCTATATAACTGATAGTGATGGTAACTTTGAAAAATTAATTTAAAATTAATAAAGCTAAAATATATTCCACTAGGGAAATTCATTCCTGCTACTCAACGTCCCGATGGCACATGGCGCAAAGCGCGTCGAGTCAAAAAAGACTACGTACCTCAAGAAGAGGTGCCGCTCTACGAAAGCAAAGGCAAACAATTTGCTCAACGTAAAACAAATCTGCCCGTTGGTATGTGTCCTCTTGTGGCGGCTGCAGCAAAGAAAGAACGTGCCAAGGTTAAAAAACAGCAGCTGCAACAACCGGCACCTGGCGTGCTGGTGTTGCCCAATGCCAGTAACAGTAAAACAGCATCAAATGCAAAGCCCGCCAAAGCAACGAATACCATAAACGCCTCCAGTAACAATACTACAAATGTTGCTGCAGCTCCTGCCGCCGCTGTCGTCACGTCTACAAGTGTGGACTTAATTTCCAAAGATCTCGCCAATGTGCAACTTGAACAAGATCAACTTGAATTTGGCAAAAAACTAAAAAAACTTAAAAAGAAGATACGTGAAATTGAAAGCATAGAAGCGAAAATAAAATCGGGTGAATTAAAAAAACCCGAGAAAGATCAAATGGATAAAGTAAAGCGAAAAAAAGAGATACTCAAGGAAATTCAGCAACTAGAGGCAGAGGAACAAGAGCAATTGCAAAATGGGTGCGCTTGAAGTGCAACTGCTCATGCGATTGCAATTTGCTTACTCAATGCGTTTTACAGCAATGCATTTTATTTCTGCCTTCAAGTGTTTGCGTTTGTCCTATTTTTTATTTACATTTAATTTCTATTTTAAGCTTGTTACATTTTAAAGTAATTTTTAATTTTATTTTACCACATGATATATGTATATTTTAGATTCTGTTTATATATGCTGTAAGTAATATCTATCATGTGCATAGTAGTTTTCTTATCAACTCAAGTTTTGTTAAATTTTTAACAAAAAGGGCATGTCGCTGATTTCGCTATTTTATAAATGACTGAATGACGTGAATTTTTAGATTGATTTTCTTTAACCTCTAAACAAAAAAAGAAAAAAAAAAATATTGCATGTGCAGAAATACTTGTACAAGTTAAATATCGTTATAACGGAAAAATCTATGCCGCAAAAGTTAATACTCCGTCGTACTAACCCAATTAATAAAAGTTCCTTATTCGTTTTTCCTTCTGTTGCCTATTGAATAAGATACAGTTTTAAACGCTGTTAGACGTCTGTTTCGCTTGTATGATCCAGATTAAACTTTCTGTTAAAAATATTGTAATAAATTATGTTCACAAAGTTTGAAGGGTGAAGACAAAATTGTCCAAAAAAAAAAAAAATCGCCGAAAAAGGTTTTTAAGGGCTAGAACCACCACTTATCACTAATAAAAGTCGTTCTTTTATGTAGACTTAGTCATAGTTTATTCAGCCTATCTTATCCCAAAAATCATTCCAATCTTTATATTATCAAAGGTTCAGGTTCCATAAGTCTTGCTTTATACCCTACGAATGGCCTAAAATTAGTATTTGGTTTAACAAATTTTATTTATATGTACTTCAAGGCATATGCAATATTTTAATCCTTTTAAGGGAACCTTTTAACCATTTGTTGAACATACTTTAACATGTTATAATTTTACCGAAATACAAACATAATTTTTCATATTCAAGCACGTTCTTCAAGCGCAATTTCAACTTTTTTTAACATTCATAGGATGTTTTAGAATACATAAAAATATATAATACAAATATATATATTATAAATATTTGGCACTAAAATTTACGTTTAATTGTTCTAGAATAGAACTTTTCACGCAAAAACAATAAAAATTTTTTTGTTTGCTGATCCCAACGAAGCAGAATTTATGTCAAAAGGATACACATATTGCTTAAGCCAAGTATAGTAATTTTCCGATCTTTGCCAGGGCAAAGACTTAAATAAAACTAAACTTTGGCAAACCAATAGCAATGTTCAGCCACGTTATTTGGTTGATACTGTGATGTAATAGCTAAGGAGTACGACGTCCTAAAATGACACTAAAAAATTGACCAAGGATGTTCCCCGGCTTAACGAGTGTTTTATTGTGCAATAAAAATAGTACTAAACTTTTACTAAGTCAAATAACTCTAAAATAATACGTTTTTTAAGTATTGCCCAATAGTTTATATCAGAGAGATGTCCTTTTTCCAAAATAGTAATAAGTATTTTAACAAAAAACTTTGTTTTATTACAATTTTATTGACTTTTATCAAACAAAATTCTAATAAGGAAAAAATCTAACCCGAACATAAAGCTGACAAATTGTTTAATATAGTGTTGAAATCAATATTTTTTATCTTAAGGTTTTTACCAATGTATGCATTTTGTTTTACTTACATAATAAATAAAATTTTACCAAAGCTCTGTATAGTTTTTTGGCGTTTCTCCTTAAATAAATTTAATATAAAGCATTTTATAAATATTTAATTAGATTTAAAGAAGCTTGTCTAGGCCAAAAATATTTATTTTTAAAAACTTGACTTAAACCATTTGTAAAATCATAATCAGAACTTGAATTGAGTATTTTCCATACCGTTAATTTGCATTTAAAAAATTATTTTACCTTTATCAGCTTTTTTAAATTTTTGCAAAGCCCTAAGGTTTTTATTAGTTTAATTTATATATTAAAATACATCTATATAAACGAAATAAATTTTACTATAGCAAAATTAAATTAATAGTTTTCAAAACTATATTTTTAAGTATTTCAACCAAATTGTATATATGTATTTCTAAACATTTATATAAAACATATACCAACTTTTGTATTAGTAAAATTTATTTAAATGTGCAATGTTGAGATATAGTGATTCTAGAGCTGTCGGCTGTAGTTACACCAAGACAGGCAACTTGGTATGCTTCCCTGTGTTTTGGATATGAAGTACGCATAGGTTAAGGGTTTTATTTTAAAACTTGCTTCTTCGATATTGGTCCAGTCAAATAACATACAAAATTATATTCGTTAAATATGGATTTCTAAAATTTTTAGATGGTGCGGGTGAAAAATTTTAACATAGAATATATCCTCATGTGCAGCAAAAATGAACGATAACTGCGATATTTAAAACAACTCTCCAACAGGTTTTATCATAAGTTCATAAGTCTGTTCAAACAAACTTCAAAATGATAAAAGTACAAATTATGTTGCCGGCTATAAACAACAAATAAGCTGCAAATACATAAGCCATCTTATTTCAAATTTAGATAAGTTTTTTTCAATTCTAAAGAAGAAACCAAAAATTGAGAAATTTTTATAAAAATTGTTAAGTAATGAAAACTGAATATAAATTGATACGATCTGTATGTAGATTCTACAAAAATCAGAGTAAATATTAAATATAGTAAGTGGAGTTAAGGTTAAGGCCTAAATATAAAAGAATTGATTGTGTATTTTTTATTACAGAATTTGCTAAATTGACACTTTCTTCGAATAACCAGAGGAAAACACTGAAACTATAAGCAGAAATTTAGAAAACCCTACAGTCCAAAAAAAAGTTAGTCGAAATTAGTGGAATTGCAGAATGCTATGTTAATCCTATACTTCATGTGTCTTCCTCAACAATAAATAAGCCACAAATTCAGATGAGTTTTTCTATTCTAGAGAAAAACTAAAAATGGAGAACACCACACAGAAAAAGCGTGGTGGTAGGTCTGGTAAAGCAACTACGCTACAGTTACAACAATCAAGTGATACGTCTTCTACAGCTTCTACCGATAATACTGACATCATATCAAAACGTGTAGCACCTGCAACCAACTTTGCCTTGACATAAAAAATTCAACTTTTGTAAATTGTCCAAAATTAATATAAGACATATAAATATTTTTTTTTCTTATTAATACATTTGAACGTAAAACAAGATTATGAAATAAAATAAGGAAACATATTAAACAAAACAAATAAGTGAAAATAATATTATGTATAAGAAAAAATCCAAGCAATGTGTGTTTTATGAATAAAGAAAACCACTTTATAATACATTTTTTACCCATCCATTAATGTCTCAACACCCAATATTTGCAACATTGGTCTGCCTAATAGTTTAATTTACGTGTGGAAGTCAAAAAGATTTTACATTATTAATATACAAAATTCGTTTATTTCTTTGACTAGAGATTGCTTAAGTTGTTCTTAGTATTTGCAATAAATTTGGTTGCACTAGCTCATTTAACTCTCTCAATATAGCGCTTAAAGTGTTTCGCGTGTATGGACTGCTCCTAAGAACCTTGTTTGAAAGTGTACCGAATTTCATACAACTATCTCGCTTAGTTTTTCCGTAACCGAAATTTCCATTTCAGATAATGACGAATATATGCAGTTTCCTATACCTGCCAAAGTGAATATTCCCAGAGCGTGCATAGGGTATGAAAATTGAAGTGGTTGCGTGGAGATGCAATTCGAATTTTTTTGAATTAGATACATACGTATGTGTAACTTTATGCCTACATTTATGCAATACTTACAGCTGTAACTCTTATATCTCATAAGTACTATATTTTGAGTTGCATAGTTATGGGCGTTGCTTAAAATATAGAACCACATAAGCACACTTTTATTTTGAGATTAACAATTATTTTGAAAAAAATAATATTCCTTCATAATATCCACTCTTATGGATAAGTGTAAAAAAATAGCTTTCACAAAAGCACTAATGAAGGGTTGATTTAAGCTTATGCAACATCCCCCAGCCAACATTTAGAAGTTTATTGAAACTTCTAGCTTCCGGGCGATGAGCTTATTACTCTTGATAAACTGATAAAACTTTTTTGTTGTTTGTATTGTACACATACAAAATCAAGTCAACAGATATATCATATATACATATATAGTCAGGAGCAGTGACAGCGAAGAAGAGGTAATTTGAAATATTCTCTGTTTTTGAAATTGTAAAAATGTTGCTAAAAATATTCCCTTTTGGTCCTCGAAAACCATAGCGAATTGAGATATATTTTCACATTAAATTGAAAATCACCTCTCAAATCATTCTCTCAAACTATTTCCATTAACTACAAACAAACAAAAAAAAAAAGGAAACACAACACTGACAAAATTTTGTAGTTTTGAGAGGACCATTTTGACGACTGGGGTGCTTGCGCCTGGAGCCTCCTTGCCCATCCATAAGAACGCTAGTGTCCTTGTTGACAGACTGGGCCTTTGTTTCCGTGAAGTTGTGTGATATTTTTCAACTATATATTAAAATGTCTCAAAACAAACATCTATTATGTAACTGAAATATTTCAAATTCGCCTCTAACAAAAATCATACATGCGCGAGTCTTTTTGGTAAGCTCCTATCCTTGAACATTTTCCTGACTTTAGAATGAGCTCTTGAGTGGCCGAAATCATCCCTCGACGGTTGATGTATGACTCTTTTGCCATTAAAAATGCTTGCTGGGCTGAATGCACCACTACTGCATGCGTACACATTGACTGCATTTTCAACACCCACTTAACACCCACAGTATGCAGTAAAGCTGCATTCTTTTTTTTACCATACACGAGAGCTTTTGGTTTTTACAATTCGAAATAACTTTTTCGTCAGCTCATGGTTTAAATAGCAAATCCAATGCAATCATTTAATAGGCGGTCTGTTATTCCAAAGTTGCAATGCGGTTGGTCACATCCCGTACCCAAAATTGTGACGCAACAAAAACAAACAACCAACAAACTTGAAAACAACGCATAATTTACGAAACGAACAAAAAATGTAAGAAAAACGCTAACTTTCGTCATCTAAAAAAGTAACAACTACTACTACTTACAATACAAAAAATAAGAGGATGAAGTGACACACAAACAAACTGTTACTTACTAAACTAAATATATGGTGATTTAAGAAAATAATTAATTGTCTTGAAAAATACTATACTATAATAATATATATGCAACAAAAATAAAACCAACATAAGAGAAAATTGCCAAAAAAATGTGTTAGGATGATGATAAATACTATACAAAAAATATAAATAATTCTACTGTTACTGACAAAAGAACTCATCAGAAAAATTTGCAAAAGTCAAAATATAACGCACTTGTGTGTCCCCTCTCTCTCCTTCATTTGTATATCATTCGAAAAAGATTCGGTCCAAACATGGGGAGTGACTTTCCAGTAGGAGTAATCTCGCCGCATAATAACCTCAACAGCAGCACAACCGCCTCAATGTGGGGTGCTGCTGATGATTGATAATCTTTGATGTTTAATGTTCTTAAGGCGTATGGAAAAGATATTGAATGAATATACCACACCTCTCTTCCTTTGCCTCTGGATATTATACATGCTGTGTTTGGGTCCGATTAAAAATATTCGCCATAGAAAACGTTCGAATACCAAAAAAGAAAATACAAATTAATTAATAAAGAATTACAACTAAAAAAGAGATAGCTTACTACTACTAAGAATAAAAAGCTGCAATGGAATATGGGCGTGACCGCCATTTTTTTGTAAAATGTATGAAAACTTTATCACTCAAACTTACGTGTGATGTTGATATCGGATATCCATATTAATTAGGAAGTTGTTGTTTTGGGCAAGAGAAGCGTAACGTGAAAGCATGTTTCGCTGAAGGATTCTTTGAAAACAGTCACTAATACAATATTGAAGTGAAGAGTTTGATATCATTGCACGTGAATTTTTGATCAATAGACGCGAATATTTTTCAGTTAAGTCACGTTTAACTTTAATTTAATTTTTACCTGAATTTTCTGAATGTTATAGGCGTGGCCAGGGCTAGGGCTGTATTAAGGGTAGGGCTAAAAAGGGCTACTGCCCCAGGCACCGAGCTGAAGGGTTTCATTGACCATCGCTTGATTTAAGGTGGTGCTAGAGCCCTGAGCTTTTGTGGAAAACGACACAAAATATTCCTTTTTTTGGTCACACCGTCAAATACATGACTGGGGGTCCTATTTTACTACTATCCATGGAATGACCTTTTTAATTTTGATCATCTTATGTTTTATACTTAGCTATTAAGGGCCCTTTTTCTATTCTTAGCCCTAGGCCCCGCAAAGCTTAATACGGCGCTGGGCTATGGCCTTGACTTGCACCATTAAATATTCAACAAAATAATGCAGTTTTTTTATATGATAATAAATTGTTGGCATGTATATGTAGAACTTTTTATTTATCAGATGAGTGGCAAATAAAATATCAAATCAATCTTCGACCTCAGTTTGAAATTTCCCAATTAATTATATTTTTTTTTTGTAAATTCCATGCAATAATATCAATACAGCGAGTATTTTATGACTTCAAGTTTTATTGTTATGACCAAATTAAGTTAATATTTCACTTCAAATTTGAAAATTATGTGCAATATTTAATAAACACATAATAAAAAACCCTAAATAACCTAATAAAGGAAAGTATATTACACACTGCAATGAAAAAATTTGAAAGATGGAGTTAATCAATTTATGCACTGAACGGCTCATATCATGTGGATATCACCTTCAGCTTCTTTAGTAGATAACGTTCAGTTATTCCGGGCAGCGCTGGATTAAGTTAGAGATAACATAACACCATGCTATGATAGATCTTCAAATGTGGTGAAAGATATTCTTTTCTATATCAGGATTTCTATAGCTTTTACAAAGGTCTGCGATTGTTAGTTGTGCTTACCAACACAAGGCAATGGGAGTCAATACACTCAGACGAAAATGCTCTAACCTGCGACAGGTTAGACATTAAACTGATAAATTATTCTATGGAATTCTGTTTGATTAAAAAAAAAAAAACATTTTTTCTCCCATTCAGTGGGGTAGGAACCTGGGCATTCCATGAGTAGACCAGTTGGCTAATATGCGCATCGCTGAACAGTGCCATAATGTACTTTGGAGACTTAAGTTCAAATTCGGTCGGTGGAATATAAAAAATGTTAGTTCTTTTTGAAATTTTTCAAATGAAACATAAATAAACTAATTGTAAGTTCCAATAAATAGGCACTAATAAAGGTGAATATGATAAAAAAAACTAGAAAAAAAATGCTGGTTCGTTTTTTGAGAAATTTCTGTGGGTAACATATCTGTGGCCTTAAGGACTAACAACTAAAATCGACCTGCAATCACAAGGCAAAGTAACATTAGTTCTATGTTTACGCATGTGACTTATACTGTTTCGCCTTGTCATCACAGTTCGACCTTAGCGGTTGCCACAGATATCTGAAAGCTACAGTTTGTTTTACGCATGCGGAATATTAGTTTTTTTTTTTAATTAGAAAAAAATTTTGGGTTTATTTCGCAAGAAATATACATCAATCTATAATGAAATTTTGACATCATTGACTATTAAATAAAATTAATTTGGTAAATTTATTTAGTTTTAATTTGCTTAAATGTCGGAATTTCATATAAGTTATCTTTTATAGCCATAATAAGATCTTTTGGATTGATTCAAGTTCTTAATTTTTTGTTTGGTTTTTCAACAAGTACAATGTTTGAAATCCATTCACTTGGATTTTCAAACCTTTCTAGTTCCTTTTTCAGAGGTTTCCTTAATGCCAATACAATACAACAATACCTAAATTTTTAATCGTAGTGCCATTGTACGCAATTAAATTTTCAGAGCTTTTTCCAATTTTAATATTTTGATAATTTAAATTTAATAAAAATTTCTTGAATTTAAACTTTCTTATACTACATTTTTAAGCCAGAATGATTTTCGATTGAATCTAGGTACAAATTAGAAAAACTTGAATTTGTTGCACTTTCTAATGTTAATTTATCAACTAATTTCTTTTTGCAAAACCCCCGCAAAATGATTTTAGCTTTTACAATTTACATTTTATTTTTTTAAATGTTTTATAATTACTACTATTAAGCTGTTTTTGGTTTCTATTATGATTATAGGAATGTTCCTTTTCTAAATTTACCGCCTTTTTACGTACTAAATTCACCATTGCATCACCACCTTGCATATTCGCCATTTACTGAATTGCAACTTCGGCTGATCTTGCCAAATCAATTGCCATCTCCATCGTTAAATTCGCCGTGTCCAGTAACTTCTTCTGCAATCGCTTATCACTCGTTCCCAACACGATTCTATTACAAACCATATGATTATTATTTCAAAGGCATATCTACTAACCATCTTCTTTATATCCATTAAAAAATTGTCAAAGGGTAAACCATATTTTTGGTGTCTATCGGCTGTGGAACACAAAAGCTTCATGCACTTCATTGCAATTCGGCTTACATAATTCTTCAAATGCATTGGTGACATCTCCATATTTTGCACTAACTGCCTAACTAACGTTTAAAGAATTAAATACTTTTACAGCTTCTGATCCAATCGCGTTCAAAAATATAGCCAATTTTACTGCTTCAGGTTTCTTTACCAACTCTACTACTATGGCAATAAGCTTAAAATTTTGCCAAAAAATTCGCTAATTTTCAGAAAAACTTCCACTTTCACTTCAATTTATCTAGTTTTGTTCGTTATACATATATATCTTACAGTCTTGGGCGGTCTTGCACAAGGTTTTTTTACTTATTAAAACACTGTTGTTTTGCTTCACTATGCCCATTACTTTTTTCACATTTTTCATATAATTATGTTTTTATTTTGTTCACCGACTGCGCCATGTAATATGATTGAGGCAACTGTTTGACTTGAGCGTTCTTTATTGAATAAATTAATTCTGTATTGTTCTACACATAATTTGTACTTTAAGTAAACTGCTTAGTGATATAATTATACGGTTAGCATAACTCACCTTAAGTTATACATGGTGACTTATAAAAATTTATTTTTGATATATTTTTTTTTTGTAAAATTAAAAACAACGCAAAAAATAGTTTAAAAAAGTTTCATATTGAAACAGGGTCAGTATGAGTTAATGATAAAAATTTGAAAAAATTCTTAATACTTTCTTATCCCTTTTCGAACCAATTGAGGGGGCATCGCATTTGATTTTCGCAAAAACTTCAAATAAAAACCATCCTAATGTATATAGGTAAAATTGCATTTGTGGGCTTGGCAGTTTTCAGTTCTTAACTTTGCAAAAAGTTGTTAAGTAGCTTGTTTCTTAATTTTAATTTCAACAATAAAACAATGCCAACGATCCTCTCAAATCATAAGCATAAACTTGATATTCTCTCTTTGGCCAAATTGAAGAATTGGAACAGTTTTGAATATCCTTAGCTAAGGAATCACCAATCGATTTGTAACCTCTCTAACCTATTTTCGTAAGATATGTATAATAAACACAAAATAACTTGTTCAAAATGATTTTAATTGGTTGAACATTAAAAATGATTGAAGTAATATATACTTAATAAAAGTGAAATATGTACACTGAAAGAATTAAAGATTACATTTGTTTGATATCATTTTTACGTAGCCTTTTTTCACATTATTCATACAACAAAATTTTGCATTTGTATTATTGTATTATAACAATATCACATTTCTAACGATTTTTCAGCATATCACATAATAAAACGTTAGAAAGGTTATCAACAATCAAAAAAAAAAAACTTAAATTAAGAAAATCATAATAAATTAATTAACGACGCATTAAATTTGGCGTCAGTGTATAATAAAAATTGGTTTTTAGAGGGCTTGTCAGCGTTGCTGTTATAAATAATAATAAAAAAAAACGCAAAATATGGGATCTATAGATAAGGTGGGCATTAAAATGTCAAACAGTTCAGATTCGTGAGAGAATGCATTTAAATGCACAAACATTGGCAGAGTAAAAGTCACTGACCCTTGGAAAATCAAGTGATCGATTAAGGCGTAAGGAAGACTTTTTGGTGGGTACTAAAACAGTTTTGGAAACATCAGAAATAACTTTCATTTGAATTGTGGTAAGTCTTCAAATTGTATGAACTCAAATCAAAATAAAAACGCTACATGAGTGAATGATCAGGATAAGGTAACAATTTCAAAACGTTAAGAGCGGAAAACTGTTTTGTTACCGGGACATATAAGCTTTTATAAGTCAATTTAAAAAAAAAAATAAACAAATTTTTTCTGTCTAAGTGGCTTAACTTTATTAAAATATAATTTTTAGGATTAATATTTTTAGAAGATTTCTACATTTTTAAAGTACATTCCGTACGATGTGCTCCCGATAATGTTGCTTTGATTGTACAGATTGAACATTTAGAAGAAATTGATTAAAAACCAAACTAGTTATGTGCTTGTTATCTTCAAGAAAGAGGTTTAAAGTTTCAAATGCGGAGTGGAGCGCTCTGACGCGCTTATATAAAAACATCAAAATTGCGATGAAAAATTGTTTTTATTGATCTAACTAATATTTAGTCCTTTGATATAACAAACACTTTCGTTATAGCGAGCGATCACAAACATTATATCATTTATCATACTGGACGTCCACTGTACGTGTAATTTACAGAAAAATTGACGATCATGGTTTTTATCGAAATTTTTAAGACAAAAATATTAAAAAATATTAAAAATTTTATTTGGTCACATATAAAAGTTTTTCAACATTTCGATACAAATTATGTTGGTAATTCAATTTTTTTTTTAATTACACGTATTCTGACTATTAGGTGAAGAACAAAATCAAACCAAGAATAACATGGATCATCACTTATTCGAAGTGCCACGCCCTTTCATATAATTAATTATTTTATTTAATTAAACGTTCGCTAGCAAGCGGGATATTTTATATTATGCACAATTAAAAATTAAACAAATGTACTCGAATATAATCATATTTTCAGCAAGCCAAATGCATTGATGGCTGGGAAATTTTCAGAAATTGAAAATTTATGTAACTGGTCTAATGGATTTTTCCATAGCTGTAATAAAAATCAAAGCATCCATTAATAAATATTAAACAAATAACAGACGTTGACCCATGCCCAACAACAGCAACAAATAATGAAAACTTTGTGCCTAAAAAAAATGCATTTCGTTTGAAATTTCATCACTGAAGATACCACTGACATGCACGAGTTGATACATATTAAAAAAATTAGCGTACGAATTTAAGTAGGTTTTACCACTCAGTACATATGTACATCTGTATTCTTATCAATAAAATTAAATGAAGTTTGGAAAATCTAATGAAGGTTTGACACTTTGCTTTTTATACATACGTACGTACAGATGTTTGTCGATTTGTTAAGTATTTCATCAGCACGTGATAAACACGTTGGTAAACAAATTATTCTAATAACTGTAATCAGTGTCATCGGGGCTAAACAGTTGTGTCACCGTCAAACATTGTTGTCAGGCAAGATATAATGCTACAGTCAAACTGAAATAAATATACTTCTCAAAAAATATGCCTCGCTCGTGAGACCAATCAAAATGATGACAAAAAAATTTTTTCAAAAAAAAACAACTCTCAGTACATCGGATGTTTTTTAAAGCACATAGCGTTTTGGGGGTAAAAAATAAAAATGTAAAAAAAAGTGTAGCTCGGATCTAGTCATTGTAAATTGCAGTCATCTGTCGAAGACTCCGGTATAAATTTACCGTCACATAAAAATAAATTTAATAAGCTTTGAAATTGTTTGTTGAATATAACGCATAGCTTATAGTTTTCTCAAAACAACCGTAATTTTCTTCAATAACTTTATTATTAGCCTCTAGCCTTATTAACTTATTAAGAAAGTCTATCTGATTGCCTTTTTACTGATGTGCCTACATGTCTCTGATTTTTTTATGTATCTTTTTTCATTGGAAAACAAAAAACTTATTTCAAAATTTCTTATTTTATATTTTAAATTTGTGGATAACAAAATCATCTTAATATTTCTATCGGTGCTATTTTTCATAAAAAAACTAAAAAAATTTAGTAAGGGTGCCATCTTTGGCCTTTCGAAAAATTAAATACCCTACACCGCATTAACAGTAAAAGTGCGCGTAAGCCCTTAGTTTTTATTAAAATAAAAGTTTGGCAAAATTTACTTAAATAACTCTATGCTTTGAAGCTAAACCGAACTATTTCTTATATTTTTGTGCAATTTGGTTTCATAATTTCTTAGTATAGCATTCTGAATTATTTGTATGGGAGGTGCTACGCCCTCTTCTCAGAATATATATAATTACTCTACTGAGCTTGTTTAAAATACTCCTAGCATTGGCGTAGAATTTAATTGCACTACCTTTAATAACTCCTCCAGTGTAACTTTTACTAATATGGTAGGTGCCATGCCCTTTATTCAAAATGTTTCCACTCTTTTCTGATGCTAAGCCGAAACACTTTTAGTATTTATGAGCGTTACAAAGCTTTTGTTCCTTTGGAGAGTGTCACGACCGCTTCTAGTTCTTGTCCAGAGCTTGTCAGTATAGCGTTTTCAAATGTTTGCTTGTATGCGAAGTGCTATGCCCTCTATAGTCCGACAACTATTTGTCCAGAGCTTGCTCAAGTTTCTTTCTTCACTATATAGAATAACTCTTTCAATATATCTTTCTAACCGATTTAGCCTGTGTACCGAATTTAATTTAAAAATCTTACTTGGACTTCCCGTGATCGTGATTTCATGGAAAAACAGACAGATAGAATATATACTATTCTACATCTGCCACGCCCACTTCTATGCGCTACAAATGAAATAACAAAGCGAACATACCCTGAGTGTAGAATATAACACTTTTGGGCACTACATGAAAATACAAACTTTCATAAAAGCTGCATAATGCTGCAGGGGGCCAATGTAGGTGGTCGCGCTGCGACACAGTTCATCACAGTAGGATTCACGCATTCATATGGAGCAGAGGACAATTAAACTTACTTAATTCGAATTCAACTTTTATGCAAATACGCGTGTGCTTTTGTTGCCATATTGCAATTTAATATTTTTTTGCACTCGTACATTGACTCTTCACTATTATTTCAATGATATTAAGCGCTGATTCTGATGAGCATAATCTTTTTCATAAATATTTTCATTTGGGTGCAACTTCCAATAATCTTCATTAAGGCCACTACATTCAATTTGACGAGCAAAAAAAAAAAAAACCAATACTAAAACTGCATTCTAAACCTATTTTTATTCCTGTCAAAACACTAGCCAAATGAAATATTGCTTGCATAACATCCTTACATAACATCTTTTCCAATGACCATGTTTCAGTATCTTAAAGCTTAATAAAATATATGAAGATATGTAAAACATTTTATAAACCATTAACATTAACTAAAATAAATATATATTTTTAGCGGAAATCATAAGATTCTAATTAATATATATTAATATTATGATAATTTTACACTAACGACATGGCATTGACCTATTTCGGTGTTTTAATAAAATTTTTGTACTAACGCGTCAGATATTTTTAAAGATTAAAAATAATGTGATGTGCAAAAACTTAATAGTTTATTGACTTTTAAAGAGAAAAGTTTTTTGATTCCAGACCAAGGATATTTTGTTGCTCACTCTTCAAAATTAAAACAGAATTTTCTGAATAATCAGTTTAGTTTTCGATAAAATATTTTTTTTTTGTTACGCAAACAAGTTAACGTATAAGAACTTACTGTGGGAGCATACTCTCGTCTGCCCAAAACTTGAATCAATTGGAAATATTACAATATGACTTATTTAAAAATTACTCCCGAAATGACTTAGGTAAACTGTAACGGATGAGTAACTTTTATTGTCTACGCGAAATAATAAAATGTTACTCATACGCCACGTTGTATAGAAGTACATTAGCATCGTAGAAAGTAATTCAAGTCGAATTTAAAATGTATTGTGTTCAAGGCAGAAATAAAGCTAAGTTTTTAGGCTTTCGGATTTTGATACATCCTGTATACATATTTTGTAAGTTTTTTCAACGTCATGTTTTTAATCAGAGCATGAGGCTTAATAAAGGTTTTAAATCAATAAATATATTTTTACATTAATAACAAAAGAAAAAATATTTCTTTTAGATAGTCCACTTTGTGGTGCCACATTGGGTTCTTTTTTTCAATTTTTTTTTAAGCCCACTCGCTAAAAAAGTACACTTTAAGAACTTTAAGACAACCTTATTACAATATTCTGAGTAACTCACGTATTAAAGTTGAGAAGAGTGTCAGTAACTCAAAGAATTATTCATATAAAAAATCACCCAAAAAATTTTCTGTCTCAACGAAATTATATTCAAAATCTGTTTTCCTTTTCCAGAAGATTTTTATTTGGCAGATTTTCATAGCCATCATATCATAAGGCACATATTGTTAGAAACATTGAATTTCTTTGGTCTTTGGTCTTAGCTCATGCCCGATACCGGCTTCGCTAGCACAGTGCTTTTCAATTAAGATTTCAATGGATATTTTAGGCACACAAATCAAATAATTTTGCCTAGGAGAAACAAGTTTCTTTAAAAACTTGTTTGGCCGGTGACATATGTATGTATGTATAATTTAAAACAAAAAAATAAAAATGTTTTTTGAACAAAAAAATTTGGTCAAAATTTTAAAAAATTTGCTAATATTAAGGTTTTGTGTAACTTTTTTCACAGCTTAATAATGCAAAATTTTACTTTTATTTATAGCCTTTGATGTAACATTTTATCATAATTTTATATCAGAATAGTAATTTTGATTAACTTTGCGCACCTCTTATCTACATATGTACATATCTGGATTGTGTAATATCTGTTGCAATTAAAAATTAAATTACTATAGCCATTACCAAGGGCACAAGCAACTACCACCCACTTGTTGCCGTCTTAATTTGAAGTGTGCTACACTCATTAGCCCCCACAATTTGCACTCTCTATCGTTTGGCTACGAAAAAATGCTAATAAATATTCCCATTATCAGCGATTTGTCAAAGCCCGCGGCATATAGGCAAAAAAAGGAATATAATCGCATATACTGTGTGGCACTTGATGTCATAACTTTCACAGATTGGAGCAGATCGAAATGCGCTGATCTCGTCGGAATATTACGAAGCGATACGAAGCTATGCTTCAATGACATATGGACGAGCACGAGCATACAAATCGGCTTCTTAGCATTTGTTGGGAAATTCTATGGTTTCTTTATATAAAGAAATGAAGCGCATCAATGGACACAGTTGAAATTTGGCAGTTCAAGCACAACACAGTTAAATATTTTTGAAAAAGAAAATTAAAAATTGAAACTAAGAAATATAAGAAAAAGCATTGAACTTCCACGCAAAATTCAAATTAATCGCAAAGTCTAATTAACTCTTCTACTGTTGATTCGAATCGAGTGTGTGTGTGCTCGTTTGTTAGTGCATTTGTGCGTTTCCGCATCGAACATTTCGACTTTTACTTTCACACTCTCGCATTTGTGTTCTCACTCATATCCGAGTGAGTGCTCTCTTGCGGTATAACTGAAACTACGGTACTCAAGTGCACAAGTAATTTGCAGACAATTCAAATATCAAAGAGCAAAAAAGGATAAAATATTGAAACTCAAACAAAAAATATAAAAACATAATAAAAGACTGTGTAGCCAACCCTAAGCGCTGCACTCAATTAAACTGTAAATTGTGTGTAGCACCTGTTAGAATTCTAGATTTGAGAAGATTCGCACATATAAAAAGATTTGCTATCATTGTTAGAGTTTCATTTGACGTTGAACTGTTCGCGATTTAGTACAGTGGTCAAAATAAGTGAAACATTTTAAGTTTGCAAAAAATAAAAGTGAATAAAAAATAAAAGGACTGCAGTGCAAAATTATTGTTGTGTATTGAGAATATTTCGACAATCGTAATTTATTTTGCGATTCAAATATTTAATTGTATCAAAGGTGAGCTAAATAAAACAAAAATTAACAAAATAAAAAACTATTTTATGTAATAAGTCGACTAAAAGTCATTCAAAAGAATAAAAACGCAATTTCTGATTTATTCTCTCTCAGAGACAAATTTCAAACGTAACCATTTTGTACAAAAACTGCCCAAATACCGACATAATTTCTTAAATGTCTTTACGTTTGAGAACATATTTCAAAATTACAAATATTAATTGAAAAACGGTTTGTCGATTTGGTCGAGTGCAGCACAAAACCGTGTGTGAAAATTTTCAAATTCTTATGTTTTAATTTATAGTTGAAAACCCGTTTTTCGGACACTTCATTCACTAGCCAATCAGTAACTCAGTTATTTTACAATCGATCCTGGATTTCTCAACAGTTGTCAAAACGCTAGAATTGATGAATTTAAACATCTACAATTCTTATCAAAAAAAAACTGTAACCTTTTTTTTCGAATTTTCTCGATTTTTCTGGTCAGTTTTTGCAGCATTATGTTGAAAAGTATAATAATTACATCATTATTTGGGTATTACGTCAGATTTTGAGCAAAACCGCCTTTCATCTATTAAATCGATTAAAAATTGTTGGAGCTATGAATGTTTATCCAATGGATGTTACTCCAACAAAAAAATAAAAAAGTATCGTGTTAGGTCTTCCCCTTTCCAAATGCTCTACGCATCCATTACATTTCTCTGTTAAAGTGTGCTAATGTAAAAAAATTTATTTTTATATGGTCGGCACTGTACTTTTTAAAAATTTCGATTAAGAAAATTGATTTATTAAAGAGCACTAATATAATTTAACAATTTTTCCGTATCACTTTTATTTTAACACATAAAGTGCTATGATGGCAAGCACATAATTGTAGCAGATAACCTAGAAGCTATAATTAATTTGAATTTTTGGCCTTTTATAGTATGATGAATGCTATAAATTAAAAGAAATATTAAATAAAAAAAAAATTAATTATACATACAGTTATAAAATAATAAATATTTTTTAAGTACTACATGATGTTTTTATCAGCGAAGTCACGTGATTTTTATTACTCGCACAGTCTGTGATGTGATTGAAATAATTGATATCATTAGGTATAACTTCATTTCATTCAATATAAGTTCTGAATTAGCAATAAATATTTCTATTGGCAATAAATAAAATCATTCACTATAAAAATGTACTTTTATGGCCTAAAATTAATTTAAAATAAGACAATAACTAAACGTCATTGCTCTTGTATTCACAATTTATAATCACTTTATTGTTGAAATTTTGGGCAAAACCGAAATATTTCAAAAGGAGTCCCTCTTAGGTAAACTTAAAAAAATATCATCATATAAAGATTATGATTTATTGCGAAATGACTCTTATTGTACTTTTTTTTTGCAAATAATTATCTATAAACTCAATTGATACAAATTCGTTCTTAAAATATTGCGCAGTAAAAATTCGGTTCAAATTGGTTTCGATTAGTTTAGTTTTTAAATTAACATTATTTTATAGCTCGATTTGTTCAAAGATAAAGTAATGATTGTGCATTTAATAAATTTTGTTTCGTTTTTCCTGTCGTACATAAAAATCAAAACTTTTTCCTTACCTCTTACATTCCTAGATAACGTACAGATGCAGGATCATTAATATTATAGTATATGTTCATTTCAAGTATAAAAATTATATGAAGAAATGTCATAAATTAACCTTAATGGATTAGCCAAGATGGGATTCGAGTTCAGCGATCCAAAATCCATAAGAAAAACACATTTTGGTGCGATTAAATAAAATTTTTAATCTGCACAAAATGACTTGAAAATTGAAAAAAAAAAAAATTTTATTTGCTCCAACCAGAAGACCAGATGTGCTTGTTTAACCCGATTATATCAAATTTAAAAACAAAAATAATTAAATCTTTCTCGCTCTAGCTGAAACCAATTTTATTTTATATGTTGTACATTTTTCATCTGTTAAGCTTTTCAGTGTCTGTTGCTGGTCATAACAACGAATCCCTTTGAAAATAAAGTCATAAAATTTTGAATAATATCGGAAAAGTCCAATACATAGTATAGATAAGCCAACAAAAAAGTCTATAAAAGTAGAATGGTACCGAAAAACATTGAAAAAGCGCATAACCCGAATGGTATTGAAAGATATCGAAAAAGTCGGAAAATATCGAAAAATTAGGTTGGAGCAGAAAGTTTCGATAAATATCGAAAAAGTAGGTTGGAGCAGAAAGTTTCGATAAATATCGAAAAAGTAAAAAAGCCACAAAATAACGAAAAGCTCGATAATAGTCGAAAAATATCTGAAACATCTATGTAATTCATAACGTATTAAAAATATTAGAGAAAAAAAGTATCAAAAAGATCAAGAAATTCGGCAAAAATCTAAAAATTCTTAAATAAATAAAACCGATGAAATACGAACAGCATGGAATCCTAACGATAAACTTGATAAGAGTTGTATTGGATCGAATATCAACGAAAAGGTATAAAAATCCCCGAAAATGCCGAGTTTAATAAAATAAATTTAGCATCTACAGCCATTAAGACACGTCAAGACTCATTTTTTTTTTTTTTTTAATGGTAAACTTTTTGATTTTCCTAACGATTAAATATATTCGTCATCTAAGAAGTATTTTTCATGTCTCGATTCAGTACATTTTCAAAAAACCCAAATGCCATTACTATTTGTTGCAAAAAAAATTTTTGACCACATTTTCCCTAGGGAAGACAGTGAACTACTTTGAACTTAAAATTATATTTTCTTAATACAAACTAGGAATCTTGAAGTAAGATAAAAATAACTTCAGTTATCAATGATATGTGCAGTTGATTATTACGAAAGTGGTTCATGTTATTTCAATTGAATACAAAAACAAAAATCAGTCTAAGCCCACTTTCATATATAGTATATGGTATTCATCTGCTCCTTATGCTACAATTAATTTATTTTAAATTCTACATAAATTTATCGCCACATACGAGTAAATTATTTTCCATATTTAACACGCTATTTTGTTTGCAATGACTGGAATAAACTAGCACTCCGTTTAGTGAGGAAAAATGTTTTTAGAAGCAGTAAAAACAAACAACTGCTGCATGCATGCAATTAAATGTTATAGCGTTTATCACTGGGTATAATAAACCCGGTATGAAAGTGAAAGAACTGGTTATATTCAGTCTGAACCCGAATGATACGATTCTGAAATCCTACATAGTACCAGTGCACTATTTACATACGTGCATTTTGTTGTTAGCTTAAAGTAAAACATTTCAAGCGTTCGAATCACAAGAAACAAATCATGGAAAAAAATATTGTTTTTGTGAAATGATCAATCAATCAATCAATGTTTAATATACACAATCAGATTTTCAATTTGTACAGTTGTGTCAATTTCTTATCATGTATTTACATTAATTTGATTTTTATGCGTAGTAAACTAAAATTTTATGTAACCATGTACTCTATACCCCAAAATTTCGAGAGTGGAGCAAAAAGTACAGCCAATGAAACGAAAACACGCAAATGAACTTCGAAATCCGTAAAGTATTAACAGATTTTGATGAAATTTTTTGAAAATACTACGTGTGACGAGAAAATCTTGTTGAAGTCAATTATTGCTCAATTTTGGATTTTTCAATTTTTGATAAAAAAATTTCCAATAACTTTTTCCCAATTTCTTTAATTTGTGCTCAAAGTATAGAAAGCAACAAATGGGCTTAAAATATCATATTGAATATGGGTATGAAACCATATGAGGAGTGATTTTTCAAAAGGGGCTTATTTCCATGTTAAGCAAAATTTGAGTAATAAGAGCTGTTTGCAGTAACTTTTTTTTTCAATATCTCTAGTATATATCTGATCCGATTAAAGCTTTTATTCTAACCTATTTTTATTTATTGGAAAAAAGAAAAAATTTTTGGAAATGTGCCCTTTTGGTGTACAATTTTATTATTATGCTCTTAAGTCACCACAATCAAGCTCGTTACAATCGTAATCATTGCTAGGCGACTGCTCTTTCCTACTTCTATTTTGGCAATCAATTACACTCTTGTACCATTTTAAATTTCTCCAGTCATCACCAAATGACTTAAGGCAATACGTCTTTTATGTGAAACTGTGATTTTTAATTACGAGTTTCCCTTGGAAATATGTCTTCTTTGTAATTGATTTTCAACTAAAGAATACATTTTAGTATGATAACGGTGATAGCATTCTTAGATTTGTTCAAGGTCACAAGTGGAAATAAGTCCTTTTGTCAAATCATTCCTCATATAGAATTCTGAAAGTCTTGAAGAATAAATATCAAAATACTAAGGTTTGGAATTGTGCTTTTTTGAAAAATTACATTCACTAAAAGTCAAAAACCATCACTGACTTAGAGTTATATTTTCAAAACGCTATAATTATTTTAATTATGAATAAAGCTCTTGGTCTTATACAGAAAATGTATTATAATCAAAGGCTACCTTATGTCTATTTAGCGAAGACTTCTACTAATTTCTTCTTTAATCTAATGTGTTTTGGGTGAAAGCCTGTTAATCATTTTTTACTTATCGCTCACTTACTTCAAGACTGGCATAACTCAAAAAACGTGAGTTTTGAGTTAACGATGCAGAAATATCTGCCATTTCATGTTTTATTTTGTGTCAAAAAATCAGAAAATTATCTCATAAACTTGCTTTGCGAGAAGAGTTTATGTAAACATACTTTTCATTATTTTCATATAAAAAGCAACTTATTGAGAACTTTAAATGCGTTTTTCTCCCACTTTATGTTTTTTGAGTTATGCCAGTCTTGAAGTAAGTGAGCGTTATGTAGATTATATGAATTTATTAACTAATAAAGAAGAAAGTATATTTTATTTTCCCTTATAGTGTGGTTAATCATTGTTAATCCAAACAATTCTGTGATCTGTGATCATAAAGCAAAATAACATAACTCCTATGTCATTACATTGTGCTTATTCTGCTTCTTTAGCTTTTATTCTTTGTGGCCACAAAATATTGGGGGTGATTTTTAACTTTTGCAAAAAAAAAAAATTAAAAGATAAGCTGGGTCGATAGATCAATTAACAAATTGGTACTGAGACACAAATAGAAAATTTCACTGTCTAGACGTGTAATCGAAAAATTAAGAAGAAAAAAAAATTTCTTTTTTGAAGCCTTTTATGAAACGTAGCATAAATATTGCATCAGTAATACAAAAGTTCATTGAAATGGAATATGTAGGACCTTGAAGCTTATGAAACTGAAATTAAGATAATGCGATGCTATAAAATATTTGAGATAATATTGACTTATAATTAGCAAAAGCCGTTAAGCTTTTAATTAATTAAGATTACGTTGTCGTGTGCTTAACATGCAATATAAAAATGTAATAAAAAAATTTTGAAACATTTGAAAAGAAACTCAGGAATAAAACGCATTAGGTCAAATGTTATCGGTTGGGCAATTTGGCGCAAAAAACAAAATCTATGCATATCAGTTAGAAAAAGAAAAAAACGCAGCATAGTGCGTTGCAAAAGCAGCACACGATTCTTAATTCATATACATACATATAGTATACATATGTATATGAATATACTACACATACTTGTATGTTCTGGTGTAGCTATTATAGAGCAAATCGATGCTGTGCTACCACTACTACTAATATCTTAAGACTCTGAGCTAAGTGCATAAACGTAGGTTCTGTAACTATTTTCATTCCTGGCTCGTTGTTTTGTGATGTACCGGATCCATCCGATTTCTGACATATTTTTCTAACTGTAATGATCCGAAGCCCAATAGCTGAGAGTGCCCCTGACCGAAGACAAAGTTTCTTTAATGAAAGCTGTTTTTGAAGGGAGAAATTTTGAGTTTGGAAAAGATTACTAAAATCAGACTTAAGTCAAAGAACAAACAGACGCTGATTTCAAATCTGGATTAAATTTTTTATCAGCTTAGTTTCCCAGTTACACAGGGTCACGTATATAAAAATCAACGATTTGAACCACTTTTCCTAAGAATTTTTTAAACGTTTAATTTTTTAGAAAAATCTCAATTTTTAACTAAACCTATCATATAAAATTACCCAGTAAATTCAATTTTGCTGATACCGAAACACTGAGATTTAAACACGAATTCTCAGCTTTGAGTTTTATCGCACCAAAAAATTACATTTCCATGTTTGATCGATGCAATCAATACGTGGCATTTTTGTTCTTATTGTTGAAATAGTAACCTTCTGTTGCAATCAAAACTCTTCGTAACTTTTTGAAAATTTTTTAAAAAATCCTTCACGAAAGTATCCTTTTGGTGTGAATCTCCTCATTCATAGCATAATTCCAACATAATGAGCAGGGAACAGTAAAAGCAAGGGAGAGAGAGAGAGATAAATACAGGAATGATGTTTTATTGATGCTCAATTAAAAAAGGATAACACAACCTGTACAACATTCCAAATATTAATTATTACGTGGGGCACCGCTTCTTAATGCCGTTTTTTTTTCTACTTTGCAAAAATAAACTTTTTATTTAAATAACCTAAAAACAAAAAAAAAAAAGAAAACAATTTACAATTTTGCCCGAGGACTTGTTCTTTGTCTTTCTATTATGAGAGCATTTCTTTGAATCGTAAAACTTTTTTTTGTCCAATATGTCTTCTTTTGGAATAAGTTATGAGTTAAAAGAAAACTTTCATCATATTACAAAGGAATGCAAAGTGCAAAGTGTTGGAAATTTTCAACGTGACTTTACTCAGGTGTTGAATTTTCTGCACTTGTTGCGTATAATTTTTTTGTTATTTTTGTTACTTGAGCCACTTGAAACCTACGATTCTGTACGAAAAACAAACATTACCAACCAGCTACCAAAAGCGCGTACATGTAGGGGCAATTCCACGAGGAATTGAAATTAAATGAAAGGTTTTCAATATTTTAAAATAAAAACATGATGATGATACTGTATAGAGTATATTTTTTAGTTGTTTACGAAAACACCAACCCACACAAGAAAATAGTCAATCAAGAACTTAGATATCGCACGAATACAAAACAGCTCATCTACTGGTGAAGCAAAGCTTCTTATGCTTATATCGGATAAACACCAGTTGAAAAGTTTTTACACTTTTCTTCCACATTAAATGTGTCTAAGAAATTAACCATCTAATTTTTTTTTTTTTTTTGTACTCTCTCATGGAATGTGCCTACTCTATTTAAAATTTGGTTGTGGGCTTTTATTTTTGTTAATGTGTTAATTGTTGTGCCAACAATTTCTTTTGTTTTCATTTTATCCTAGACGTTAATTTATGACTTATGATTGTAATAACATTTTTTTTTTGCATTTTGTTTTTATTACATTTACCTGTGTTTACTTTTTCACATACTCTTTCATACACATGCAATTTTTAAAAATAACGTTTTTTTCCTTGCAGTTCAACAAAACAACACAACTCCCTCTCAACGTTTCAAAATGTGTACGCAAATAAAGCTTAACCATCAGATATGGGCTGTCATCTTGTTGTCTATTGTCCTGATGACGCCAGTCATTTGTGGGCGATTAAATTTGGAGGAAACATATGAGGATACAGAGGTAAGCTTCATAGTAACTCTGAAAGGTGAAAGTAAGCATGTATGGTAGAACGAATTAAAAATTATGGCATTTTTTTATGACGTAATTAAAATCAAAACATTGGTCCTTTATAGGTTAAAATGAACTTTGTCATTCCGCTCGATTTCATTTTACTATAATCTGTAAAAATTTTCACATTGCGATGGGCATCAGCCATGCCATTTTTAGCAATGGCTCCCAGGAGTGCCCATACTTCTAATAGCTCCATTGTGTAAGATAAAGACAAGCGCGTGAATGCTAGGGGCCACACGTCTCCTAAGTTTTGTATGGAACTCTTACTAAATATATTAAGCGGAAGACAAAAATTTTATGCGTGATATATCAGAACTAAATTCGCTGCGTTATTCGTAAACTGTCACAGGACTTATAGAAAACTTTATAATAAGGGCGGAAGTTTGCAATTCTGCTCGTGGCGGCAATTCTTATTAAAATACTATCTGTACTATTTAACATTGAATCTTTTAATTGAATCACCGTTCACTTCGGTTTTTAGAATGTCACTTTAAAAATATATTCAATTTAATGGAGAAGAACATGGTCTCATGTTGCCGTCGATTGAAAGTTCTCGTCAACAGCAGTGGGCCCACAGGAGGTTATAGCTTTGGACCCCGAGCTCAAGGTAGCTCCCGTTCAACGGAATATTATGCTATTCCCTAGGGAAAACTTTTTTTTTATTGCTCCCCAGTATTTTATATTTTTTCATACATTTGTAGCGATTATAAGTTGTCCCCTTTTGTGATCATAAAATTTTGTTTTAGTGCGCCCATTTGTCTTAATTCGCCGCTGCGCGTCAATGAATATTTTCGTTTTATTTCTCATTCTCTCTACTCAGAACAGCTTCCTAAATGTTTTGTATTTCTAGTATTATCTTTTTACTTTTTTAATTTTAATATTAGGCTTCATTCATTATTTTTTTCACTCAATAAAAATGTTTCTCTCATTAATATTTTAGCCCTACTATCCCCAAAGAGTACAACGACAGAAAACTTATGCTGCATTTAACACCCAAAACATTTTAATACGCCGCTTACAGCCGCCTGTTAAGAGATTATTAAGAGAAAATACACCATGTAAGTATACTATCTTCTTTTATACATCTTTTCCGTTAACTAATTTATTTTTTCTTATTATTTCAGTGCTAGTTCCCTGTTACTTTAAGCTTTGTCCTATGGGAAAACGAAGTGTTCCGAATTTTTAGAATAACTAAATCAAAACTGTCGATGCTTTCGTAAAATCTTTCCCTAAAAAATTTTAATGATGTCTGCCTAAACGATAAAGTAAAAACTAATTTCAAATTATTTTCAATACACAAATTTCTAAGTGCAACGACAATTTAATTTTTATTTTTAAAAACAGTTTTCAAAAGTTTAACAAAATTACAAAAAGTATTTTTTATCAATACATTTTAAGTGTATGAAAAATGTAATTATAGTAGAGGTATTCGTAGTAGGTATAATATTTTACGAATATCGCTGCTGGATTTCAATTAGCACAACAGTTTATATATGTAAAGTTACATGATAGTATTTTTTTTAAATTTTTTTTATTAGGTAGGTAATTTATTTTGTTTTAAGTTAATGGACCTTCTTGCATTATGTTCGGTTAGTTTATCAGGCAAAGGGACTTACTAATGGCACAATAAATGATCGTCTACAGTGAACGGTAATAAGGTCCTGTGTTGGCACATGCATACTATAATAATATTACGTAGATTGTAAGCCATAAAAAAATTGTAAAATATTTATTAAATTCATTTATTAAAATAAAATTAAAAATGTTCGTGAACAATAAAACTAATGAACAATGTATAAATTAAACGATATTGTTATATTGTATGCGTATTGGTATGTTTTTAATTATGTAACTTAAGTATAAATTATTTTATTTATTTTATTATTAAATTGGAATAAAAACCTAATTAATTAAAGCACTTAACATGACTTTTATTGAAAAATTTAAAGGACAACTAAGTATCATTTGTTTTAGTTTCTGTAATCATCAATGATTTGGAGAAAATGGTGAGTGGATCAGATCTCCCAGCATGGCTTTAAAATAGATATTTTCAGTAAATGTAAGACAACTTTTTGCAAAACTTTTGCAACACTCTAATCTCGTAATAGGAATTTCCCAGTTCATTCACAAACTCAGATATAAAGCTATATAGCGTTCGCCCACAGGTACAGAGGCGCATATCGATCACTTTTGCAGACTCCAGCTCTGATTATTTTCTTACTGTGGCTAAAGTGAGCGAGTTTTTTTTTTGAAAAAGCTTCCGGAAAAAGTTGTCAATACTTCACGTCAAACCAGAGTAAGTATAGCATACTAATAACATCAGAACCTGCGCAATAAGCCCAATGGTATTACCACTTCAACAGCACACTGAATCCAAAAAATATGGTATAGCTGAAAATGTCACAACAGATGTAAAAATCATCCATCATCAAGTTGCAGCCCTTTAAAATGGCTATAAGTTTGCAAGGAAACATCACAGATCACCACTTGAAAGCTCATTTTAAAGGGCAAGGATGGAACTAAATGATGATTTTGTTAAAAATAAGCTGAACAACTTTCTTTGAATCCTATACATGGCCTCGAAAGTAGACAAAAAACATCATGTTTTAGGTACTTAGCCTCAAATATTTCAGGATTCCGACATGATGGGTCAATTCTGAGGCCAGATTCGGATTCAGCGTAAAAAATTACGTCGAAAAACGATCCTTTTAAGCTCAACAACACTAATCACCTATTCATTTAGATACCTTTTTTGTAAAAAATAATTTTTCCATACAATTTACATGTAAAACTAACAGGCTCCGGCGCCACCTTATAAAATTGAGTTACAGAGCTGAATTTTCGTGAACTTTTTCTTCATATCATAAACTTACTTTTTAAGCAACAGCACCTTAAAAAAAACAAAAAATAAAAAATTTGAATCACCCTAATGTACATATCTTACAATTTAGGCACTAAAAACTGCATTATCAGGTCTCGATAGCGAGTGCCATTAACTGTTATTGCCTGACGAGACGCATTTTAAAATGATAATGGTTCGATGATGCCTCTAGCCCAAATCCGCACCAATCAGTGATACGTTGGAGATGCATTTGTTTCTCAACAAATACTCATGGATCTTCATAAATTGCCCCAAGCGCAAAAATTTTGACGATTAACGAAATCATCAAGATGACAATAAGCCTCATCGCTGAAGATGATTTTGTTCCAAACATCAGCATCGACTTGTTGTTTCATAATCCATTCAACGAACATTTTTTTGTTTCAGTTCTCAAGTCAATTGAACTTTGTAAGCATGAAGATGCAAATCTTTCACAAGAATACGCTGTGGAGAGCTTTTCGAAATGTTCTATTCTTTACCACAGAGTTGATTTGATGTTCTTAGAACCTCAGCAACACTTTTACGAACTGATACGATGTTTTGTGTTTAAGGACGGCCAGAGTGTCTAAGTTTACTAATTGATTCTCGTCTCCTTGAATTTTGCAATTAATAGCCGTGTTTTATTCGTTAAACCAAAATCTTATACAAATGCGTGAACCAGCTGAATTTCTAATTCAATTGATTGAACTTTTTTTTTGTCTTTGCTAAAGTTTGAAGCTCATTGCATTAGCTAAAGATAAAATAATCAAAAATATATGGCAACTTTGCAGGAATTTTGAAGAAGCATTCTTAGGTCACGCAGGGCCTTGTGCACATATAATAAAAATAACAAGTTAAGGTGCTATCTTCGGCCAGGCCGAAACTCACATACCCTACACTGCACTGAAAGTACCTTTTAAATAAATGTTAAAAAGATAGCAAGTTTACGTACCTCATTAAATTTAAAAACGATTACGTTGTTAGTTCTCTTAATATAACGTTTATAAATACTGTGGGCTGTGCCACGCCCTTCATCGAGTTTTTTCAATAAAGTGGCTGAGCTTGTATTGATGACTGCTTTCAGCGGCATCATCTCCAAAATTTTTATGAAAATCGTTTGGGCCTCTTTTGAGATATATGGAATCAAAATTTTTAACTGTTGAAAAGTGCCACGCCCACTTTTACGATTCCGCCCACTTTTATCACAATTGAAGATATAGTTGAAATGTACCTGTTTACCAAATTTCATAACAATATCTTGCACGGCTTACGAGATATGGTGGTATAAAGGTTAAAATTTAGGGCTGTGCCACGCCCATGCAGGAAGCTTTGAAAACTTGAAACCTAACCTAATCCTAATCTTGTTCACATGTGCATCAAATCACCAATTTTCATCAAAATCGCTGCAACTTTTTTCAAAATTGACCTGGGTATATATACATAGGGTATGGGCGTTAGGCGTGTCAGTTAACCGATTTCGCCCATTTTCAATAGCAAGATACCTGCAAGAAGATGTGACCTGTGTGTGAAAGTTTCATTCAATTAACTCTCTTGGTTTTCTCGTAAACCTGATTTCAACAGACAGAGAGACAGACAGATGGACATCGCTAAATCAACTCAGGTGGTGACGCTGATCAAGGATATATATATACTTTTTCATACCTGCCACGCCTCCTTCTATGTGTTACAAACGGATGGACAAAGTGAATATACCCTCTGTGTAGGGTATAAAAACAGTGATGAAACAACAGAAAACGAAAATAAAACTTAGGTATTAGCGTCTGCGACACTATAAAAACAGTTTAAAATCATTTGATAGCAATAATTTTCAAAAAAAAAAAAATTATGTACTAATACGTGAGGCCCTTTACCGCTCTAGGCCCCGTTCAACCACACAACCATGAAGCCGGCTCTGATTTTTAAAATAGAATTTCTGTCAAACACCGTCATGCCACCTGTTGGTCAAATGCAGAATTATAAAAGGTTAAACTCATGCGTTTTATTGACTTTTACGCTTATGTTTGAAACGAAAATCAATGTTTTTCTTCAATCTTATTAAATATAATAATATTATTATTATTTACTGAATAAAAAAATGCTTCTTGACATAATGATATAAAATTATTTCCAAAACAATCTATGACCACAATTTAGTATGTTACGAGGAAACGCTAAGTCTCTTCTTTTTTAATGAATGATGCTTTTTTCCATAATGTGTTCGAATTTTCGCACTAGCAGAAATTGGGGAAGTATGTAGACTTCTGTCGGTCACTGTGTGTTGGGTATTGGATTTTGCAATTATGGGAAAACAAAACTTGTGTACTGGGATACTTTGATCAATAACGATTTTTTTCACAAGAAGCTAGCTACTCGTTACAGTAGGAGCTGAATGCGCCTTTTTGAAATTTTTGTGCGCTGTCATATGCCATCTGTGAAAATTTCGGGTTGTGGAATTAGTTACACGTGTTGGGGATAATTCCATTGAAGTATATACATTTTTCCCAAGAAAATATTGAGAGGAAGCTTGATTGATGCCAATTTGACTATTTTCATTCTTACTGATGCAAAGCATCTAATTGATCACTTGAGAACCATTTCAGGAATTAATTTTTTAAAATTGCTGACCTTTTTTCGGTCAAAAAATTTAACTTGTTACCATTTCACGTAAAAAATTTATTTTTCTGTTAACACAATGTAATAGCATTTTTATTGTTTAAATATCAAATATCACATATCAATTTAACTTAGAAGTTTTTAGAAGGAGACAGACATGTTTTAATTTTGTTATGTTAGGTAAACAGATAAAATCTCACTTTGCCATGAACTACATTTATTCAAAAATATTCAATAACAATTAGCTTATTAAAAAATTAAAAAATTGTTTGTTGTAAAGTTATAAAAATTTCTCCCCATTCTTAGTCAACGCTTACACACAGAACCTTTTTCCGCAAATTCTTTTTGTTCGTAGACGAGAGGGGAAAAACGAATGTGGCGGCTTACAGAATTTTTCATACCCGGAAATTCTCTTTCGTTCTGCTTGTTAGCTTATATTAAGAGCTAAACAGAACTGGGACGTGCAATTTATCTTCATTGACAAATCGCACCAAAAAATAGAATTTTTTCTATTTCTCTGCGATAAATTATCCAGTGTCAATTTTGTACTCACTACAAACGTATAGGAAAAACAGAAGAAAAATCGCTCGTCCCAGTTCTGTTTAGCTCTTTATGCTTTGAATTTACGTTTGTTGTGGTACATTGACAATTTAATTGCTTTAGTCAACGTTTACACGAGGAAACTCTTGCCGCAAAGTTTCCTTGATTGTTGGCAAGAAGGGAAAAACGAAAGGGTGGTGTACTGAATTTTCTGTACCCGCAAATTCTCTTTCGTTCTGTTCGATAGCTTTTATTATGCTCGACGCAGTAACTGATTTGATATTCGCAAGCAGAAAGAAATTCTAGTTTTCATGTGTAAAACAAATTCACAAAAGAGAATGAACAAGAATTTATTTCACCGAATTTCCTTCTGTAAACGTTGACTTAGGGATTTTCGGTCTTTAATATTTGTTTATTCGATATCAGTCTGGCATCACTACTACTTTATTGACTGTCAAACTTCTGCTTCTTCGCATTTAATTAGTTGAAAAAATTCTTCGTGTTGCTTGATTCAAATTATTTACACTACGCGTGTTTCGTCTAAGACAAATTGAAATAAATTATAAAAATATAAGGTGAAATAAAATTATCTGTTTCGCTTTTTAAATAATCGCAAATTGATAATAGGTAATGAGATAACCACAAGAAACTAGTTAGTGTTGTACTAAAAAACGAGGAAAATCGAAAAAAAAAAAACGCCAAATTAAAGTTTTTTGTGCAATTTAAATATAACTATTCAGTGAAAAGAAAAAACGAAATTGTGCTTAATGTGTCTGCAAATTTCAATTGTGTTTGATATGTTTTCATCATTATAAAGTGTAAATTTCTTTGATGCTTCCAACTTGTATTGGTGCAGTGTGACTTTCTACGTTTCCTTGGAATTGGGTCAGCTGGCTTGCATTGATGACACCATCAATACTTTTTGTTTTTTGCATGTGCAATTTGCAATAATTAAAAGAATCATTAGTTATTTGCCTTGACTGCGTCAAGTATCTGTTAATAAATTTCGCGTTTTGCTTTTGCGTTCGAATCTTTGTTTCTTGTTTCCATGGTACGTGTACCCTTTTAATCATTTTTGGTTTTGCTGTCTGTCTTCATCTTGTGTTATCTTTCTTATTCGGCTGCTAATATTTTGTGGCTATTTTTGGCAACTCGTTTGCGAAGACGTCATCATTCGCTATTGAAATTTTTGTTTTCGTTTATTTTTTCTCTTATTTTTGCCCATTCTTTTTGATTCGCATATTCTCGAGTGCCGAAGTAATGTAACACTTTTCTGAATTAATTCGTGATGAAGGGTCGTGTTAAACAACAATAACCGCAGTTAAACAACTTTATTAACAACCTTTCCACACTATTGTTTTTGGCTTAAGTTTTCCTTAACTTCTATTCGCCAATTATAATTAAACTTAGCTTTTCTGATTTGCTTTTCAATTCTAAGAATAAATATGTAATCAAAAAGTGTTGCTCGGATTCGAATGTACATATAGCTATCGGAAGTTGAGGATATAACTTATGTTTAAATCATTATAAGTTGAAAACCTCTGAACGGTGTCATACGAAAGATAATTTAAAGACCTACAACAATTGTTCACAAATTTTTCAAATTTAATTTATAGTTTTGGAGATAAGGCGATTTTTCTGAAAATTTAACCAATTTTTCTCCAAAAAACCGTAATTATTTCCCAACTTTTAAGAAGAATTACTGTGGCTGTTGTTGGGTATACTATAGCATATAAGCGATTTTCAAGCTCGCGTCAAACATATATTCGTGGTGAACTGTGCAACATACTAAAATTTCAAGATAATCGGAAGTGAGTCAGTTAAAAAAAATAATTACTATACAATATGTATTTTAATACCAAAATAATTTTACTTTAAATGAAAAAAAAAAATTTAAACAAATGGCACATCATTTGAAAGCAAGAGAGTCAAGCTTTCTTAACATCTTTAAAAAAATACGTTATTAACACTTTTCTTGGAATAAATAATGGTTTAAAAAAAACCGGACCAAATCAAAATCGTCATATCTCCAAAACTATAGGTTAAATGTGAAATATTATTGCTATAGTAAATGCACTTTAATGTTTTTTTTTTGTTTTAGATTTCTAATGCCATGAATTTCTCTTGTGAGAGAAATGTTGGTTGCAGTTACCTTCATAAGTTTATGGAGCCTACTATCCTTAGTAATATTTCTCATAGTAGATCATATTTGTACCGTGAATAGTTAATAATAGTGTTAATAATAGTATATAGGTAAAGTGATAGAAAATTATTAAATTATATGAAATCTAATCAGTACCTATGTTAAGCATGAAAAAAAGCTGTTGCTAACTTTAGACATAAGTTGAATTTACTAAGTAGTAAATGGATTTCAAAAAATTACACTATTATACTTTTACCGAAAAAAAAAAAATTATAATTTTTGTAAAATATATCTCTCGTGCTAGCTTATATCCCATGATTTAACAGTTTTTGCTTATCTCATCAGAGTACATCCAAAGCTCTTTTGCGAATTACCTAGCGTAGAGAGAGAGAAAAAAAAAAAGAATAACAAAAGAAGAAACCATCAACTTGGACAAGCTTAAGTTAGAATTATTTATTTGGTAATCTATTAAGTAACCAACAAATACAATTACATTATCTTTTATTATGTACTACTGTACTACTGGTTTACATTTAAACACCCATTCTAAAATTTGGAATGTTAATTTTCAAGCTCTTTTCTGACAAAAAAGCTAAATTAACATAATATGGGTAACTAAAAAATAATAAATTTCTGTACGATCGCAATACTTAAAGAGAACACAAATGTGAAATGATAACTTGAAATCGTTAAACAAACATGTTTTGTTATTTCAAAGAAAATGCTAAAAAATTATTATGATTTCTGTATAACATTGTTTCACATTTTCTTCTTTCCACCTCTTTGTATAAATATAAAAAATAAAATTAAAATTCGCATAAAATAGAACTGAAAATATAATACGACCGTCAAATTCAATAGATATTTTTTGTTCTTAAATTGTTGTAGCTTTTTTGTGCTGTTGACCTTGTGTGTAAATTAAAATTCTGAATTGTGTTGACTTTATTTATACTATTTTCTGTTTTTTTGGCTTTAATTTTGGTTTTGTTTTCTTAAGCAAAAATATGACATTAGACCCGTGAAGAAAATAACGAATAGATTGATAGGTAGCGCGTCTGTCTAAATTTCATTAATTATACATTGTTATTTTTTACAAAGCGAAAACATTTTGTTACCGATTTAGGCACGTTTTGTAACTTTAATTTATGGATATTTATTTGTAGTTTTTTTTTATTAGGTTTTATTATTTTAAACTAAAAAAAGGACTATGTAAATTTTATGCAAAAAAAAGGTATACAATTTTAAAAGAAATAGTTTTATATAAAAACTAGTGGAACCCGCGGATTCGTACGCGCACGTTCTGTTTTTTTTTTCCCCCTTAATGAAATTAGTCTCGTAACATCTTATTCCATCTTCTCTCTTCAAAAGTAAAAAAAATGGAAAGAGAGTTTGTTATTTGAACTTCGAAGCCAAATACAAACGGTACAAGTGAGGAAGAAAAAAAAACAACAATAACAGATTATATGATTGAACTAAGATGCCGACATTAAGAGTATTTCATTAGACGCGTAATTTCTTATGCTATCCGATGCCATAAGAATCTCGGATATTTTTTTTTTTGAGATACGTCTTTTTCGCTTAGTACGGCAGAATAGTGCCGCTTAATCATAGTCGGGTTGAATCGTATTTTAAAGCTTGAAGTATACTTTAACTAAAAAGAGGCAAAAACTGTTACTGAACCAGTTAGCAATCTGTCAAAGTAAAGAAAATTTTGACATTTTGCAAATTTTCAATGCGTTCTAATTGTGAAAAGGTAAAAAACTACATAAGTAAAATGAATAATGACTAATAAGAGATTTCAATATTATAAACGAAGAAGGTTTATTGAGACGGAGACGACCATGAAACAGCTATCTTTTTCTACTGCGCTCCAGTTATACTCACGAAAGAAACAATTGCCAAGTATTATTAAATTTAATTACTTCTATTCCTTCTTCTATCGTCAATTCGCCAAAGTTAGCAAACGAATGTATTTAATTTTTTACAGAGTTGCCGTTTTAATTGCTATAAAATAGACGGACATACAAGAAATGGTTCCACTGTAAAAACTTAAAAAAAAATATAAAAAAACAAAACAAATTGCCTGCGGACTTGAACCGGTATAGCAAAGATAACAATATTTTTCTCAAAAACTTGCTAGAAGTGAGGCTTTTTTCATGAAAACTTTTGAAAATGTTGCATATTTACTGCAATTTTTGCATTATTTATTTATTTATTTAATGATTTCTTAGTCTATGAACAAATTATTCTTACAGGCTAAATAGGAAAATAGAAGAAATAAATCTAGAAACAATTCTTAAAAATAAAATTAGCATTAATTATATACAGAATTCAGTAAATTCAAAAAACAGCTTTTCGAAGCAGAAAAATCAATATCAAATGAATTGGAGATATTATTAAATTCAATTAAAGCTCTAATAATGGGAGCATTTAGGGCTAGTTCGTTCTAACAAATCCAACAAAAAAAGTATCGAAATACTTTAGCTTTAACAGCTACTGTAATTTGCAAACATTAATGATAAATATGAAATTTGTATTTGCATTGTAAAAAATATTTATTTGCATTACTTTTAATAATCAATGCAATGCAATTTTAATTTTGCATTACTTTTAAAACGCTATTTCATTAATATTATTATTCGCATAAGTATTCCAAATTCAATGCATTATTTCTTGCATTAAGATTAATGATCCCAACTCAGCTACAGCAAAACACAAAAATCGCGTGCCAATTAAAAATCAAAATTTTTTGTATACCTTTACCTTATTCTATTGTGTTTTTTTAATTCTTTGACTGTTTGCTATTGTTTAGAGCAAAATTTCCCTTTCGATTTTTTTTTTTTTTTTTTAAATACTTAAGCTATTTTTGTATAAATTATTTTTATTTTGGTCTTATTTTATTGGCACATGTGTGTGAAGCAACAATTTGCACAACAGAATCGAAAACACTTCATAGCATAACAACGCACACAAAAAAACAACAATTATTTGATACATATATCATATGAATTCATTTTGTGAAGTGACGTCAATTTGTGCCGTTGTTGTTAATAGGGCTGTTCACAGTATCGCGTCTATTGTGTTAATTTTTTTATCGTTTCTCATACCACTAGTTGTAAAAATTAAACAACTTGGCATCATGTTTTTAAGTGCTGAATGCATATTTTTTAGTGCTAAAGCACGAAAAACTAACAAATCTTGATTGTCTAACATTCGCGGGGAATTTTTCTAATATCAAATGAAACAATAAACAATTAAAGTTATGGACAGTAGTGGGATTTTCTTGGGTGGACAGACTTTGTCAGTAGTGAACTGTCAGAGTGAGAAAAATAATAAAAATATGCTTGTAGCTTTTGCGTTGTGTTCATCTCAATATACTATATCGCTCACTTACTTCAAGACTGGCATAACCGGCAAAACCGGATTTTTGAGTTAAAGATGCAAAAATATCCGCCATTTCATGTTTTATTTTGTGTGAAAAAATTAAAAAAGTATCTCATAAACTTGTCTTGTGAAAAGAGTTTATTTAGACATAATTTTCATCATTTACATATAAAAAGTAACTTATTGAAAACTTTAACTGCGATTTTCTCCCACTTGAAGTAAGTTAGCGATATAACAATTTTACCGTGAAAGTATGAATACCCCTAATGTGTAATTTTATACGTGTCAGTCCTTAGCTTTAACTGTATGTATGCATTGTAATAAATTTTGACTCTCTATATGACAACAAAGTCTTCAATTGTGTAAAATATTACATTGCACTTTCATATTCAAAGTACAGGGGTACTAAATTTGGTCATGTGACGCAGCCACACTGATATATTTTACAATTCATAGTTTCAAAATATCTTAATCAAAAATTTTGGGACTTTCCATTTTAAGGTAATAATAATAATATATTTTAACTACTGTTGTCATTTTAGCTATTAAGCTTGAAGTTTTAAATCAAGTAAAAAGCTTATTGTTAGACAATAAATGAATAAAATATAAAAATGACTTTTTGACTTTGGAAATCGGATTTTGAGATATTAAAACTAAACAAAAACCTTTTAACTTGTTAAATATAAGCTGTTTTGGTTAACTTTGGTTGCTTTATTTTTTAAAGCGTAATTTATATTTTTTTAAAATGCAATGGAGTTAAGAAGAAAATTAAAAAGATTCTGTATGAAAAAAAGTAATGCAAAATGCTTGACGTTTTTGATATTCTCTGAAATCTCTTAGAAAAACACTGCTATTTGCTGATATTTGCATTCATATTACCAATGAAATCGTACTACGATTACTGCTTCTTGAGTTGAATTCATATTTTACGTTTTCTTTTTGAGGTTGTATAAGCTGCATGAATAGTATTTGGTACGTTACAATCACGGTTATTTGATTTTTATCAGCTTTTGAAAAAAAAATATACGTTGGACATGCGGCGTAATATTTATATAAAGTAAATATTTGTCAACCGTGCTATAAATTGACGTTCGAATATTAATCTGAAATTTTGCTGTTACTTACTACAAAATTTGTCGTCACTTAGAATAACGCTCACGTGTTCAGATCATGAACGTTCGCTCAAAAATTGTTATTGAAAAAGCACATGCTATATATTGCAAATATCAGTGCTATCGTTTCGAAATAAATTTTAGTACTCAGTTTTCGTTTTTAGGGTCGTTTTTAGCATACTGTTTCGAAACAAAGAAACCATGCAATCAAGTTGCATTGTTCAAACATATTGTCGTTATATTGACGATAAGGAACATTTGTTTGCATAACTTTACTATAAATAAAATAGCGAATGCAGTAGTAAAAAAGATTTTAGTTGCAAACTCTTATTAAGCTTATTATTTACAAATGTATTTATAAAACAAAAATATTGTGACAATTTTAATTGGAGATTGAGACCAAGCGTCTAAGAAATAACCCTCAATAAATTTGATTAAAATTGATTAAGCAGTTTTTGCGTGATATGCGAACATCGAAAATAGCTATCATTTTATTTACATAGATATCATTAAAACACAAAAAATAAAATATGCCTCTCTGCTTCCGCCATTGTGAAATTAGCGAATAAGCTGTGCATCACAAAAGCATCATTAAATTTAGTGATGCGCAGCTTACTTTTTTCTGCTCATCAAAAACAATCGATTAACGTATAGGTACACATACATGACATTGTAACATCATAAAGGGATGCGTTTAGGAATGCCTGACTTTGTATGAATGCAATGCAACTGACGTTTAGGAACTCAGCCTGCCTTTAGATAAAATAACACAAAGTTTTTTTTACATCTATAAAATTGGTTGAAAAATGTTTCATTGTGCGATCAAACGAAAGGGCCTGACATTATATACACATACAAGTGTAATTCGTTACATTGAATGTCGACAGTATTACTAAATTAGCTCACTTTTTTTTTTGTTCATTCGCTTGTAACAAATGATCATTGTAGTTCCATACTCTTCACCGCAACCTCTCAATTAATTTAATGCAAATCTTTGTCAATACACAAGTGTGTGATGTTGCAAGAAACTTTATATTATAAAGAATTTTTAGAGCTTTTCAACAGAATGTGCTCATGTAAATAATTGAAAGTAATGAATAGCAGGCACTGTAGGAAAAAAGTACCTTTGTTATTCTATTCAATTTAAATTAAAAAAAAAACAAAATTCAGTTTTTTCCTTAAACAACTAGTTTTGTTCTGCGGTCTGGCGTGATATAAAGGGCTCATCTTTTTAGTTCTCAACCTATTTTCACATACAAAATATCTCACTTTAGCTTTTAAACTATACCTTGATGATTATAAATGTTTACTCGTTTTTTGGTGTAAATATTAATTGATTAATTTCAGTCTGAATGATCAAAAAGATAAGGCACTAAAATAGAATATATACCTAGGCTTTGATATTATAGAAGGGTGTAAAAAATGTTTGCTTTAGTTAGATTTCCGCATTTTTTAAAAAACCTCATTTTGAAAACTGCAAATCCAAGCCCAATTATTTATTTTTCTGTGGATGCCAAATGGTAACGGAAAATACAATTTTTTTACTAATGGTGTCAGAAATCCTGATTAAAGATCTAAGATATAATTTTGTGAAAATAATTTAACTGAAGATTCCAGGCAAGTTTTTAGTAAAACAAAAAATGTATCTTATTTTTAATACAAATAACCGAAACCAGACAGATACAAATTTACCTATACAACCACAAAATTTTCATTCAATAATATAAAAAATAATATAAGTACTTAATGAAATAGCACCCTATTATCCAACTTATTAAATGCCAATTTATTATTAATATTTCACAAACAATTACTAAAATTGATTATGTTAGGTGGCAAATAAGAATAGCAACAGCAGCGGCAGTGCACTTTAACGCTGCGATGTCTCAGTATGCAACAGAAGACTTAAATTGTGTGGGTACTTACGTATCTAAGTATATGAAACAAGTGTCGAATATTGGGCGGAGTTGTGAAACGAACTCAATGGCACTTTACTGAAGTGAATTAAAGCGGATACAAAATCAAGACGTAAGAAGACGTCGGAATGTTTTTCAAAGTAAATGACGACAACGCAAACCACCATAACAGTCATAAATCTGGTTTAGCATTTCCTACTCTAAATGACGTGGTTGTAATAAATACATACAAAATAAATAGATATATCTCTTGCTGTCTTAACTGCAGTCTCGGTTTTTAAGCAACAATTGTTGTAATTCGAATACGCTTAGCTAAAAGTGAAAGCTTAGTCAATATTTTATTTCACTTAGCTACAAGGGCTTCAGTTATGAACTTTGTACTTTTAACCAGCACTAGCACCTTTTGTATTTATTTTTTGTGCAACTTTACTCCACCACTCCTTTATTTAAAAGGTTTTTAATTCTTTCTTAATATGTTACTTTAGGGCAGCGTTTTTCAAACTCTTTGAAGCTGCGACCCCAAACTGACTAAAAACTGTGTTTTACTCTTGATCGGCATCACGGTAAAATTTGCCCACAATAAATATGTTTTTTTCTAATTGTTTTAATTCTAGAAAAGGGTTGGATTGAAAATGAAAAATGAAAAAAAAAATAAAGTTTTGACTCGACAGCTCTACAGAGCGTTGTTTCAATTTTCATCGAGCATGGATTTAGATTTGTCATTCAAAGGCAACGTTGTACGCATCTCAGAACAATTTATAAGTTATTTTCAAATTAATTATTTGTTCGACTGTCGCATAACTATTTAATTGATGTCAATTTTAAAATCGGTCAGTTATTTTATTGCAAGTATGCGCACAACCAAACGTCTCAATGATTTTAAGAAAATCGTCCAACTATTTCGTCTCACATATGCGCTTTTTCAGAAGTCCTAGAGTAGTACACTATCTTACTTACTTACTTTAACTTATGATTCTGTCCGAAACCGCGCAGTTCGAGGGATTACTGTATTTTTACTTAACTTTCGCTGTCAGCTAAAACTATGTCATTTTGCTCGGTGTCAGTGGTACATACCACTCTTACGCAGAATAAATTTTGTAACCCACTTTTGCGCACCTTTTAATTTTATTATCTTAAACTACTATAATAGTGATAATTTTTTATTTATTTTTCAATTTTTGTTTTAAGCAATATCTAATATTGGTGATCCCTTAGGTTTTCTTTGCAATCCACCCACCGGGGTCGCGACCCGCACTTTGAAAAACACTGCCTTAGGGTATGCGAAACAACAATGAAGCTATTTTTAACCGCTTTTACATGCGATCTTTTGCTTTTCATTAATAACATTTTTATGCAATTACTGCTGAATCAATATTTTGTTTTTACATTTGTTCACATTTTAAATTAAAGAGTTACGTATACTTGAAATGCAACCATATAAATTCCGTTTTTGCATTTGATTGTGGTTCATCATCTGTTCGAAGAGGCTTTCTTTGATAAAAAGGTATCTTTCCATATACAAATAAAACAACTTGCGTTCTGGTTATTCAAAAAATGTATGTCGTGTGTAAAATTTTTTTAATTACAATATTAAGAATGGCATTAGTTAAGCTTCTTTATGTCCAATTTTCTCGCGATCTAATAAAACTGTGTGTAATTTCGCATTAATTAAAAATTAATGCTCTACTTTTGTTGTTAACTTTTGTGTTTATTTATTACCATTTAAATTGAGTAAAAATAGTTTCTTCTCAATGAACAACATCATTTGTCTATCTTCGGTTTCTTCTACATACCATTAATGTTTCCTATCTTCTATCGATGTAACCTAGCGAGAGCTGCCTTTGAATCTTCAATTTGTCTTTAATTTAATTTTCTTTTAGTTATTTGCCGATTTTATTTTATTTTCTATGCTGTCATTTTAAGAAAATGTTTGGTGTGTGAGTCATAATTGCAAATATTGAAAAATCTTTGAATTTAAGTTCTATTTTTACATAACATATTGAAGATTGTTTGCCTATCTGTTATGATTTCGTTGTTTATATTTGTTTTGGATTTTCAATGTTAAAGCAAGCGTAAATTTCGATTTTCCATGAATACATTACTTACACTTAATACAAATTAAGCAATATTGAAATGTGTTATTTTATGTTTTTAATGTTCCATGATCTTTTCCAACGTTGTAAAAAAAAATACGAAGAAAAACCCTCATGGTTACACCAATTTTTCAACAGAATTTTGTCGAAAACTTATATGTGATATTTTAAGAATCATAACCGATATTGGTTATTATACAATAAGCGTTATTAATTTCAATTTCAGAGAAACATATTATGCTTCTTTTTAAGGTTTATTTCATCAATATCTGGGTAAATTTTAATTGTGATTTCTTTTAGCAGTTTGGCATTAAATTTCAAAAAAATATTTTTGATCTGCCAGTTATAGTTCGAGCTTAGGTTTAACTGGATATTGAGATATCGACCTTAGAAGTGTGATATTTGCATGTATGTATGTATAAAAACCTAAACTAAAAATTTAATTTCCTTTTCAGATATTTAAGAAAAGCAACATTACGCAACAATAACAGAGACGATTAATTAAACACATTTTGTATAAAACTCAAGTATCGCACAACTTTTAATTGTAAAAGCGAAAAATAACATAAAAATGAGCAAGTCCGGAGGTCCAACACCACCTCAATACACATACGTTCCACCACCGTCCGCACCACCATCCTATCAGGAGGCAGTCGGCGGTGTTAAGCCAGTTGGTCCCTATACACCAATTGCTCCAGTGGTGACACAAACTAATGCAACTATTGTAACAACTGTTGTGCCCATTGGACGAAATGCTACACACATGATTTGTCCATCGTGTCATGCGGAAATTGAGACAACAACACGCACAGAACCAGGAATGATTGCCTACTTATCAGGAGTTGTAATTGCATTACTGGGGTGAGTAGTTGAGAGTTGATTACATGCACATGCACTCTCCTATAGTCAGTCACTTTGCATACTAATTCAATTTTAATTCTGATTTTTATTGCAGTTGCTGGCTTGGTTGCTGTTTGATACCGTGCTGCATTGATGACTGCATGGATGTGCATCATACTTGCCCCAATTGTAAAGCGTATTTGGGACGCTTTCGTCGATAAATTGTATTTGTCTATTAAAAAGCAGATGAATCGAAAAAACGGAAAAGTAAAATCGGGAAAAAATGAAAAAACTAAGAACTAAAGCAAACAAAAAGCAACAATGTATAAAAATTCCATAAAATCTTTTAAAGTCAAATGGTTTGGAATGCAAAGAATTTGGTTAGAGTGAGGGGTGGTACTGATTGATATAAACTAATAGATAAAATAAGCATTCAGAAACCTGTTAATTAAATTTTTTAAGCAAGCATTTTGAATAGTAAAATCCTTACTATTGAACAGGCCTGCATATAATTTTTTTTTCACTCCCATACTTAACCATTGGTATGAAGTTAGCATTAAAGATTTTGCTCATAAGAAAGCTTTGACACTGATTCTCTTTAATTGAAGAGGAATTTTCAATTAAATCAGATTCAGTTGTTTTTTTCTATCGAAATTGCCATAATATTTCCTTCCTTAACAGCTCCAATAATTATTGGGCTAATAAGGAACGTAATTGCTGCCTGTTTCAATCAGACAAAGCTCACTATTTAAAATGCTTCATTCGAATAAAAGAAACTAACTACTAAATTTATTACTGTCTAAAATCTTAACATTTTGCTGAAAATGCAAAAACTATATAAATAGTTCGGAGACGAAAATAATAGCCCTTCACAAAGCAGCTAACTAAACAGTCGGTAGCTTAACTGATCTTAATCAATTTTTAAATATTAATTATATATAGTTCTTAAATATTTATGTAATTTTTTACATTTTTGCTTACGGTTCAAACATACACAATATATCAATGCCAATATTGCTTAGCTTTAGTTATCTTATTTTGTTTATGTACGTAAGTGTTTTACTACTTCCACAATCTAACTTTACTAAATTTAGTATTAAACGCTATTGCAAACTGTTATAAGTGTAGTAATATTTGCAAGATGTTTTATCAAATGATTCCTTGTTGTTTTTCCCAATTTGAAAAATTTTAAATGTAAATATCTGAAGTGTTTGTGCCTTTTTCATTTTTCCACTTAAACATATAAAATTCAGTCAGATAAATACTAACACAGGCTGGAAATTGTATAAAAAATTGCCTATTATTTAATTACCTGCCAACTTTAAATATTACAATACTTGCATTGTATTCAATTCAATAATGATAAAAAGGAAAACCCAAACATCACATCACAATTTTTAAACAATGTGTATTTTGTATGTTACAATAAAATATCTTTTAATTAAATTTAATAAATACTTTATATTAAACATCACACGCAAATAAAAAATGCATACAATTACGAGTATAATATTCTATGTTATAAAAAACTATTCATTTTTTTACTTCGTAAAACTGATTCAAAAAAACTGGGAAAATTTGTAACCTATTGAAATTGCACCAATATTGCTCTCAGTAGTGTAGAGATCCCATTTCGGAAATTATTGTCATATTGAGTTTAATAATTTTTCTACCAAATAAAAAAAAGTTTCTGCACTAATCTCTTGCCACTTTCGTTTAAAGTGGAAAAATTTGCCCGAGTATTATATTAAATTTGCCACAAAATTTATAGAAGTCAAGAAAAAATTATGCCATCTCCCTTGAAATATTAAGGTATACAATTTCGTTTTTGAATAATTACTATGGACATACTACTTGTGGATCTACTTAACAAAACAGATTGGAACAAGATCAACACTATATTTATTGCCAAAGCAAATGGAAAACTAAGTCACATCGATAAGTCTCTCATCATGTCTTAAAAACTTTTGAAAGATTAGATATTAGATTTCTACCTCCGCTAATAGGCAACTGATTGTGGGCTATCGGGATATGTAAGTTTCAACACGCATACATAAAATGAAAATCATAATCCTTTTTTGGGGACAACATTTCTTTGTCTTGTTAATTGACAGCTATAATTTTACCTATAAACTTATATATGTACATACTTGTAATGTATAATACTCTATGAGCAATCTATTTAACATCTCATTTTAGAATTTAAAAACTATGGTGGAAAAATCTGAAAATAATAGCTCAGAAACTAGACGCGTTAATTTGTTGCAAAGATGGAGTTGTTTTAAAATAGATTTCGTATATATTTTTCTATGGAAAATAAATAAGGTCTGCATGTACGGTGTCTAATGGACTTAAATTTTATTTAGGGAATTTATTTTGAACAATTCTAGGGGAGGAGATATGAGTCAATTTCACTTTAAGCTTTAAAATCGATGTCGCAAAACTGAATTATGTAAGTATACGACATTATAATTTTCAGGCGACAATGTATATTTAAGGATAATTTAAATATAAATAAATATAAAAAACTTTCCCATTTTTCAAAATTTTTGAAGAAAAGCGTTACGTTAAATATGAACAGCCCCTAACTTCATTGAAATAAAGTACATCCTACAACACTTGAAGGTGCATAACCTTTCTTATGATGAAAAGTCCTCCGAAATTGGTCCAGTGGTTCCTAAACCCAGTGCTAACAAACGCACAAGTATAACATGATTTTTTTTCGTTCTATTTTAAAAGGATTTCTTTTACGTCTAATTTAAGCCTCATTAAGTTAATTAGAGTTAAAAGAATTTAAATAAAACGTATTCAGTGCTTCAAATAAAGATGTGAACGCGATAAAAACTAAATTTACTTTTCATTAATAATTGTCGAAAAGGAATTTAGTTTCCGGGATATCTAAATTAGTTCTCAATATTTTTTTTATATTTCGCTTGGCTTTCGAGATATGCGAAATTGGAAATTAAAATCCTATCCATTGTTCAAATTTAATTTTGTCACAATTAAATCAAATTCTATCCACTGTGCATGCAACGCTGATCTGTTTCTGCTTTGCTGTATTCCTAATCAAATGTCAAAAATACCACAAATGCCATCAGCAATGAACAGCGACGACTCTCATTGGTATAGCATTTAATCTAATTTGGTGATTGAGTTTCAAGGAAAGAGTATCCTCTTTGGTATCAAGAAAGGATTATGGTTTCAAGCTCAAAAGAGTTTCTTCAATAGCAAAACCCGTGATTACTAAATTTCGTTCGTTAAAAATATAATTCAGCAATTCAACCACGTAATTAATAGGCCAAAATAAGATGTTCGTTGTATCAAAAACAATGATTCCATTCCAAATATCCTACGAAAACAATTATAAATAACGTCACAAGTTTTTTGTTTACAAGTGTAGGAGCTAACTAATCACTTTTTTTGCATGAAATTTCCCCCTAACCAACAATTTTTACTTTTATATTCGTAAACAAATGAAGAGAACTGTCAAAACAATTTTGACCTTCTTTTTTGTGTTGTCAATGTGGTGGAAACACCAAAGTAGAAAATGCAATGGAAAAGTTGAGAAAATCTTTTGACAGCTGTACTGATGTGAAAAGAAAAAAGACGCTGAGGCAGCGATAACAAAGTGGAAATTCAGAAAAAATCATAGTTTTGGAGGAACAAAAGATCTGTGAAAACTAGTGCCAAGACGAAAAAAATGGTGCTGCGTTCCGGCATTATAATTCCATTTCAATTTCGCGATCATAAAAAACTATTGATGGTCGGAGTACCAGAGGAAAATCGCGATCTCAGCATATGGGATTTGAAAAATGTTGGTAAGTTTTCTAGGACTAGACGTGTGAGTAAAAAAATAAAACGCGGGTACTATAAAAACGGAAATAGATATAGTAATATTAAATTAATTTGTTGTTCCTCTGTAGTAGGAAGTAATTGTAATCTTTGCAGCATTAGAGTATAAAAAGACTTTTAAGGGCATGTAGTTTATCTAAGGACATTGTATCGAACATATATGTAATATGTGGCCTAGATGCCCTACACCTAAAAATCATAGAAAGTACTTTTTTTAACTTAAAATAGTTGATCGAACAATTTTGAAATTAGACACTTAAATATTTAAGTTTCATTTTATTTTCCAGTGCGTGACGCCTTTGGTATCTACGAGTGTGAGTTTCGAAATAAGAAAATCGGTTTTCATATTCCGGAAAAAATGTTGCTGCCCTACTTGGAACAAAGGCATGATTTAACCAATTTCGTTATTGAAGTTGAGCAGGGTAAGTAATAAAATACGTTTTGCGAAATCTACAATGTATGGAAAATGCAATTTTTTGTTTAATAAACCTTGACGATTTCGATTTAACTGGGTTACACGTTGCATTTGTATGTAAAGAATTCGTCCAAATTACACTATACATGAAACATCCCGTCAATTTAGCTTTTCCTTGGCGCTTTTCTGTTGCGTTTGTTTATTTTTTATATATAAAGCAAACCTACAGTCTAATGCAAAAGCCGAACATATATAATTAAGTAAGCTTTCCATAACAAGTTATATTCTGGAAACATTGCTAGTAGCTTGTCGATAAAGCCACACAAATACTCATCCCCTTATAACTCGCTTTCACATTTGAATCAATAGAATTAACCTTTTCATTTTTTTTTTACAGCGAATAAGGAAAATAGACCTTTAAACGATAATCTTTCCTTTGAGCCATCATGTTCGCAAAAATTTGCTATATCAAATACACACAAGGATAGCACAAGTAAAGTCTTACATGCTCAAAATCTTGAAACAACCGTGTCTCCTAACAATGCCTATCCATATGATACAAATAACTCTATGGATTATTCAAATCTACCCACTGAACCAACCACCGCAGCAGCCTCTGTTGCTGTAAAGATACGACTAAGTGAGCCCTACTCCAACTCCACAACACCAGAATCCTTAGCGCATTCCATTAATCCTATGAACATAAAAGCAGATACTAGTGAGCCTCGTTACATTAATAGAATGCATACAGACCAACAACCACCGAGTTATCATCCTCATTATGTTGAAAACATGCTGGAGAACCATGGCATTGATACAGCATATTCTGCAGCAACCTTAAATAAATTTCGCAGTAAGTTATTAAATTGAGTTAATGTTACTTGTAAACGTTTTAAAATGATTATTCAATAAATTCATTTTAAATAGAAAGAGGTGAACGTATATCACGAGATCAAAAAGAGTTATATGTAAAATATTTAGAAGAAAATCCTTGCATGATAACGCAGCGACTAAATGATTCACTATTGGAACCTCATTGGAAAAAATTGACCGATATTATGAACAGCGTTCCGCAAGGTGCAATGAAAAGTGTTGAAGAATGGAAAAATGTAAGTATTTAATTTTATTGTTTTGTGTATCAAGTGATTTTTTTTGTTTAAGACATTCTACACCTGGCGTTATCGTGTGTTTATGCTTGTACGCCATAATACCAAATTAGCTGGAAGTGCTGCACATAATCCAAAAAATTTTAAACATATAACAGCGATTGATCAGCGCGCCTATTCATTATGGACCAGTCACAAAAGTGCAATGCATCAAGACTTTGAAAAAATGGATATGAAACCGGATTTTCATTACTGATTTGAGGCATCCACCTCCAACGGTATACGAGGTAGTGAGATTGTGGAATAAGGTGCAATAGTTTACGTAAACAAAATCATCAACTACTAAGTAAAAAGTCTAAGAATATCTTGCAAAATCAAAATTATTTTATCAAACTAAATAGAATTAGCATTTAGTATTAAGTTATATAATATAATTGAACTTTAGCCATTTTTTCGCAGCGATATAAGCGATATAATATATTGAAGTATGTATGAAGAAACGTACGTACCTATCATTGTTAGTTAACAGATTTTAGTAACTCATTAAAAGTTCTTTGCTGCAATTTTTCTTATGTATCTTTATAAGTCATGGTTTTGTGACTAGCAAGATAAAAGTTTTACTTTACAACAATTAGTTTAAGTGTGTTATTTGTATATTTTAAGGATCTGATTTAATAAAGCTATTAATTTTAATTAAAGATATTTTTTAATTATCATATAGTCAATAAGTCTACAAAATTAAGAATCTTGACACATAAAGCATGCGCTTAGTGCCACTGATTTACAATGTTCCTTAAAAAAATTTAAAGACAGGTCGTCGTGAGCTACGTTGACATTCCGTTGCTGCTGCTGCGGCACTTGTACTCGCATTTAGAAGATCTTGATTAATTAGGATTTTCTAAATTTATGTTTTTCCGTTTTCTGGAAAGTTTAAATTTTGCAAGATCTGTAATAAAAAAACAAACAATCAATTTCTTTTTATTTGCGCCTTGACGTTAACTCTACTTACGTTCTTGAATATGTGCTCTGTTTTTTGTAGGATCGTATCAATTTAAAATCATTTTTGGGTAAGCTACGTCGACATTCCGTAGCTAATGGAGAAACGATAGGTGTATCCGAGGTTGACGAAATTTCTGTATGGGAAAATTTGGTACAAATGCTAAACCATTTGAAAGGGAATGAATTTAAGTATCAATACTGTAGCTTATTAAATTACCTCTCATATGATATTCATATTTGGCAAATCGATAGAGGTATTCCTAACTTATACCGATTTTTAGAAAAGCTATATTCTGTTTTTTAATTCGATAAAAAAGAAAGTAAATATGCAAAAATTTAGAACAAAGAGAATAAACTAAGCTTTCTTAACATGCTAAAAAAATAATAGGTTATTAACACATTTTTTGAAAAAAATAACGTTTTTTTAAGAAAAAAAAAAATGGTCAAAATTTCGTAAAAAACATAATATCTCCAAAATTATTGGTCAAATTTCAAAACTTTATGTACCATTACTGTAGGCCATTAAATTATCTTTCTTAAGACACCCATATTTTCCATTCAAAAGCTATGTCCGCAACTTCCGATTTTTATATCTCCGAAACTAGATCCGAGCTACAGTTTTTTTTTTCATACACCTATTACCCCTAAAAAAAATTGGAGAATGTCAGATGAAGTAAACCTGTTCCAATACCTACAATAAAGCTACACCTTTCACCTTTTTATTATTTTTTCATGTATTTCAATCACTTAAAATATTTCAGAAACTTGTTTATCATATGGTTATAATATCGTTACTTAATTTCCGATATTGATAATCGTATGATAATCAGCTTACGATACATCGCCCCAGACTGATATTGATACATACTATAATAGTATCGCAACATCTCTATACCAAGTGTGACTTTTATTAACACCTTCCACTCCACATCTTTTCTTTTCTATAGTTCGTATGCTACCATTTTCGTAAACAAACCCCAAAAAAATTGTCACAACAAAGAAGCGCGCTCTCTTTCCCACATCTATTTTTACAGCTCACCCTTCTATTTACGCATTTTCATTTCACTTTTCTTATTTCTTCCATCACATAGCAGAACAAAAAGATAAACAGGGTAAACGAAAAAAATTAGAAAATAGAAGATTATTTGACAGACGCTCAGCGCTTTTTGTGAGAAACGCTATTTTTCGCTTGCAAAATTAGAAAAAAATATAAAAATAGAAAAATAAAAAGCAATAGACAAATTGTAGTGCAATAAAAAAATGGTGCTGCGTTCCGGCATTATTATCCCTTTCCAATTCCGGGACAATAAGAAGCTTCTAATGATCGGGGTTCCAGAGGAAAATCGAGACCTGAGCATTTGGGATTTAAAAAATGTTGGTGAGTTAAAATGAATCCTAAGTTGCAGCCAAAAGGATGATGGCAAATGACTTAAATTATCAGTTCTAATTTACGTTCCTTGATATCGAAATAAATGAGCCATAAACGCGTAGACGGCAATTAAGAAAAAAAAAGTAATAAAAATAGATGTTTCAGTCAATGGCTAGAGTATGGTGTGTATAACAGAAGAGATAGGAAGATCGAGCAGATGAAAACTTCCGAGACTTCTGCATGTATGTTTATTTTGGCTGGAATGATTTTTTTTTTTGTTTAAATCACTCACCTATTCTGTTCCATGTTATCTCTTATCTACTTTTTATTGTAAGATAAATAATATTCTATTTTACATTGCAGTTCGTGCCGCCTTTGGAATTTATAATTTCGAATTTCGTAATAAGAAAATTGGGTTTAATATACCTGATGAGTTGCTGTTGAATTATTTGGCGCAAAGGCATGATTTGACCAATTTCGTTATAGAAGTTGGACAGGGTGAGTACGAAAAATACTTGTTGACTTGTATACTTTAACAAATATTCTTGGTTATTGCATGGGCTAAGCTCGAGGCGGTTAAGTAACGATGAAAAAAATACATAAAAACTTGATACATGGCTTAGTTTCTTAAGGCCCATAAACAAACCCTATAGTGCTTATATTTATAAGTGAATTTGTTTCTTGGACTCTGTCATAAGTTAAAATTGTTATTTAAGTTTACAAATTTGCTATTTTTTCTTCTTCCCATTTAGTCTATATAATTAAACCTTTTGATTGAACGTAAATATATCAGCTCTCTAAAACAAAGCGCCACTATGATCCACATTTTCGAGAATTTTAGTTTTCATCTTAAAGTGTGTTACTCTCTCTCAAAAAGTCATCAATTTTATTTTTTTTTTTTGCATTTTGGCTTGTCTCTTGAGAATTTAGATTTTTCTTAGATCAGATTTGGTGCTAAAAACAACCATATTGCTATAGATGATAAGTTACGGAGACTGCAATCTCTCTTGTTCATTCCATGGAAACATGAAACCCCATATAAAATTTCATACATATGAAATGTGCGCAATTCGACGGAAAGGAACGGGGTCTAATAATTTCGCGGAATGAACAACAAAGTGCGTGAATTTTATCGTCTCTGTCATTACTCTGAAAAGATAAAACCATTTCAAATGCTCCTGATTGTTCTTCGGTTGCTTATTAGTGTTGTAAATTAGTTTTTTTTTTCAGCCAAGTAGTATGCATAAATTTTATATTGCAGCTATTTTGCTCAAAAGTAAATTTATAAGAACTAAATGTTTGAGAAGATGGGGGCTGGTCAAAAATTGATTCAGCGGAAAGATCAGACCCCGCTCCTTTCATCAAGTCACATATGTTTTGAGATTGCACATTAATGTTTTACCCAAAAACCTCTCCTCTGTACCTAAAAATTACAATTAAAAAAGTATTTCATTAGAGGTTGATTTAATTTCTGTCACCGCAATATATCAATTTTACAATAGGCCTCTATAATTTACTTTCGCTAGCTGATTAAATATACTTAAGTCCATAGTTCGATGTTAGAGCAATAAATTATGATCGCTGCCGTGTCTGAAGACATATGACATACCATCATATTTTCTCACTACTCTGCTAGATATAAGTAGCTTTAATTTCAGCTTCAGAACTTTTTAATGAAATAATGCACAAAATATTTATGTTACTCGTACTGAAAAACTATTAGCATTATTTAAGGTATAATTTCAGCAGTCAGTTGGACATATTGCGTAAAGTTTTAAGTGTGTAAAAAACTAATATATCAGATTTATAACTTAGGTGTATATATATGATTTTTATTGCTTTAAACACTACTCTTTTACAATTTTAAGTTCGAACAAAAACCAAACAAAAAACAAAATATCAATTGGATTTAAAAAGATTCTTGTTTCTAGTAAGTCCCTCAAGTTTTTCACTATTAAAACCAAAATTTTTAACCAATTATCATTGCAGCAACAGAAGAAGCAAAAGAACGACAGAATGCCAAAGAAAATCTCTCGTTTAAGCCATCATGTTCGCAAACGAATAAAGTACCGCTGACACGAAAATCTCACGAAAGCTCCATCGAAGTGATGCAAAACGCAAAACCAATAAATCATAAAACGCTACAAGAAGCTGACATTAATATTCCAGAAAAACAATGCAGCAGCATTCAGAAAGCCACATCACCACCACCGCCACCACTTTGTACAGCATTACCAGCACTTGCACCAAAAGTACGAATAACACAAGTATATAGTGAGCATAATAATATGCCCGAGACGTTAACACAATCGATCGACCCCATGGATATCATACCTAAGTCAGAGAATGAGGAAAGCGAATTAGATTTACGAAACGCCAGATATGAGGTGAGAACTCATATAAATGAACAGCAACAAGAACAATTCTTTCAAAACTATGGGCACAATATGCTTGGAAATTCAACACATCATGTGGCCGCTCAACAGTATTCAGCAGCAAATTTCAATCGGTTTAGAAGTAAGCGTAGAATAAGCAAAGGGAGTTTAAACTCTAATTGACTTTGATTTATTTCTTTGCCAATGCAATCTTTAGGAAGAGGCGAACGTATGTCCAAAGATCAAAAGGAATTATATGTAAAGTATTTTGAAGAAAATCCTTGCATGTTAACACAAAGACGAAACGACATTATTTTGGAACCGCATTGGCACAAGTTATGCAATATGCTAAACAGTGTTCCGCAGGGCGCTATGAAAAATATTGAAGAATGGAAGCAGGTTGAGTACAATGAAATATTTTCGATATGTGATGTATAATTATCATGTATGTTATGTTTTTATTTCTAGACTTTTGATTCTTGGAGATATCGTGTGTTCATGTACACGCGCTATAACTCTAAGCTAACCGGAACTGCGGCACAAAACCCAAAAAATTATAAACCTTTAACACCCACAGACCAACGCGCATACGCCATGTGGACTAGTCATAAAAACACTGCACCGCAAGATTTCGAAAAAATGGATATGTTTGTCCATATGGACGACACTAATGCAGACTTTGATTACTGAACTTTTTTTTATTTTATCTGAAATTTGATATGCAGATTAGTTTTAAGAAACCGAAGAAAAAAGAAGCTAAAATATGCTGTAATATTAATTTTAATACATCTCATGATGTAACGTGTGAACTCAAATGTCCAAATATATGTAAATAGAACAACTTAATATGTTTTTTTTTTTAAATTTCGAAAAGCTGCTTGTTGTCTTATCTAGATTTTACACTGAAATTATTATTTTTTTTTATTTTCAGTCTATGAACCATTATCTGCCAACACCACTTGCACTGCATGCCGCTGTGCGCCATTGAAACCAATTGATGAAAACAACAGCATTACACCTGCGCCACATAGTAATCAGAGCATCTTTAGACATAGCAGCAGTAATAATTCTAATAACTCACCAAGTCAGGAGCCACCATATAAAATACGTCATACGCTTAACAGCAATGAGTTGCACGATACAGCATCACCAGCAAATATTATAGAAGATGAAGTTGTTAGTAGCCATTTGCATGTAGAACCCAAAATAGATTACGATTCCATAAGTGCCGAGGAGGATGTACAAACGTTACAAAATGAAGTAGCTGTCACATCAACTGCTGCAGCATATCAACGCGTTGGGGAAGAACAAAGTCCGGAGTTGCATTTTGAGCGCATGCAAATGCAACACGAGTTTTATATGCAACAGCAGCAGCAACAACATCATCACCAACAGCAGCTACAACAACACATGGAATCGTTGATGCAAGAGGGACCTGGAAGGCGTATGTTTATAATAAATTTAGTCTTTTTGATTCAAACTTTTTTCTCATCTTGCAGAACGCAAGGAACGCATGTCGAAAAAACAAAAGGAAGTTTATGTCACTTTTCTGGAACAAACGCCAATAATGAGCGAGTACAAGCGCAACGATCCATTTTTAGATATCTATTGGCAAAAGTTAACGGATATCTTGAATAGTGTGCCACAGGGTGCCATTAAAAGCATGAGTGAATGGAAACAGGTAGATCTTTAGCTTTAATGATTTTTTTCTTCTCACTTGTACCTCTTCCTCTTTTTAGGCCTTTGACAATTGGCGTTTTCGTATTTATGTTTATGCACGTTTTAACTCAAAAGTAACAGGCGATGATGCTTTAAATTCAAAAAATTTCAAACCTTTAACAGTAACAGATAAGCGTGCATATTCATTGTGGATACGTAATCCGGATACAGCGCCGCCAGATTTAGACAAAATGCGAAATATATTTGTAAATTTGGATGAAACGCAACTTGAATAAAGTGACTGTCTGGCGGACGCTAAGGAGAGGGACTGATTATCGTAGTTTTGTCCGGGACACGTGTGCTTTATGCTAAGTTAGTGAGCAATCATTTTTTAAATGTATTCCTGTAAAATTGCTAAAATATACGTTTATATATTTTGAATCTTTGTGGTTTTTGTTATCATACCTTTAAATACTTTTTTTTTATATCAAGTGTTCATAAAAAGCAACATTTGTTCATCTTTAAGCGCCTATATATTGAGAATCAATTTTTGGAGGATTTAATTTTCTTTAAAATACATGTTAAAATTTTTTTTGTTTCCGATTGTACTAAAGAAGGAAATTTTACGTTAGAAAATTAACTACACTGGAGATAATCGGCACGTTCAACTATTAATGAGTTACAATGATTTTCTAATTGCTATTTGTGTTTTGATAAATGAAGTTAGCAATTAGTTTTTTTAAAGCAATTTTAAAATTTTTATAACTTAATATTTAATAGGAATATCGTGATCATTTTTATGGAGATAGAGACCAAGCATCTACGGAATAAAACTAAACAAATTTGACCTGAATCGATCCAATAGTGATGTGCGAAAATCTAAGGACATAGCTATCATTTTATTTATATAAGATGATAAAGGACAAAAAATAAAAACCCAAACTGCGCCATTTTTTATAAATATTTTTATTTTTTGTTCTTTTAACTTTTCGCACTGAATTAAGTTCACAATTTTATGCATTGCATTGTTGGTTTTAAACGTGTTTTTATATTTTTTGTTATAAATATTTTTTTATATATATTTCTGCTATATTTTCGGTTTATATTGTACAATTCTCATATATTAATTTTTATACTTTATATTTAATTTCAATTGGCAAATAGTTTTGTTACACTTTTTTTGAATTTTTTCGCTTCGGATTTACTTAAATCAACCTTCTTTTGTTTTACATTAAACTTAAGTTTGCAAAAATTAACTTACAAAATAAATGAATACAAAATTTTTTTTAACTTATAATTATTATTGTTTTTACTTTTATTAATATTAACAAACTGTTCGTTTGTTACTCTATTAAAACTTTTACGATGTACAATTTTTAACTCAATATTGAACAACTATATATGTATGTATTGTAGTTTTTTGAATTTTTATACTAAAAATTATTTTGAACATTCAACCTTTTTAAAATTGTATTGTTTTGGTTAAAGTTTTACATGTAATATACATTATAACACTTAATTTCTTTCTATATATATGAATTCATTGTGTAATACTAATTAAATCATAAAAAAAAATATTTACAAATATTAATAAATTTACTTAAGTTTACATGCTCAAGAAAGTTAAATTAAAATAGATAAAAAAGTTAACTTAAAACTTATTTCTGGAAATTATATTTATAATAAAATTAACAAAATTTAAAAAAAAAATATTGAACGTGTATGTAATAGTAAAATATTTTATACAAAATACATATTATACAATATTATTATTTTTAAGAATGCAAAAAGTTTGCGCAATTGAATGGATATCAATTTTAAAATAAGTTGTTATAAATACTTAGAAAATTAAATAAAAATAGAGTTTTTTTTAAAAAGTATAGACTGGCTTGGAAGAAGTCTTGTTCATTTTTATTGATAACTATAAGAAATGATTCCAATTGAATAAGTTATTTTGTAGAATCTCTTTAAACTCTTAAAAACGTAAAAAAGAAATTTAAAGTATCTATTGAGAATTTAAAATAAGAGCAATTTTTTCTGCAAGCATAGTCGGCATATTAAATTTATTCTATGTTGCATAGACATATACATACATATGTAAGTAAAAAATAAATAAACACGAATATAACTAGCAGAATTTGAACTGGACTTAGCCCTCTCGACATATATATTCTAAAAATCATTCGTTCACTTCTATGAACACAACCATACAAGTTGATGATCCGTCCCAACAATGTGCTGAGTGTTATTTCTTCAAGGCAATATTTTGTATAATATACCAAATTTTATTGTGAAAAAGCCAAGACCAAACTTTTTTCAAATCCAAAATTTTTTAAAAAATTCTGTGGAAAGAAGTACATACATATGTATGTAAGTAGTTTTACCAGTTTTGGGTATATTAAAGGTTTAATTTACGAAAACGACATAAAGAAATAATACATACTAACGAACATTTTCCCTGCCTTTCATTATCAACGTTGTCATCAGAACTGTTTTGAAATAAAAATATCAAAACTATCATTACTTCATTTATTTCTTTAAGACTTTGACTTCGGAGGCTCGATTAGCTGGAGAGTAAGTTTGATGATTTTTAGCTATAAAGGGTGCATCAGATAAATAGAACCATCAATAAATTTTTATCGCTAAGCAAACAACTCTACTATGAGTATCAAATTTCTTTTTTTTTTTTTAAATCAATGATTTAAAATTATTATGTTAAGGTTTTAAGAACTTAGCTTATTCCATCGTTTTTAACTCTTTTGCAGTTTAATCTGTAAAACTAACAAACATGCACGATGTATATCATCTAATATATATCACGGAACATTTATGGCGTCAAAAGCTGAAGAAAAGTGATCACGATCACCAATTTGAGTTCTTAAGGGTTTATTTTATTTTAGAGTCATGCCGGAGTATAAAACTATACTTGACTACGTGCTACTAAATAGTTGCTTTTTCTAATTTAAATGCTTATAATGATTTTAGCTTTGAATAAAAAATGGAGCATAAGAATAAGGCCTTACCCTAGACTTTTTGAAGCAAGTTAGAGACATTTCAAGACAATTTATCGAAAAATTTTATAAAAATGTATTTCTATCTGAAAGAAATTTTTTTGTAAAAAATTTTGTTTTACTTGCAAACGATTTTGATGTATGTTTACTTAAGCACTTGAAAGTTGAAGCAAGATTTCTGTCTTCGTTGTTTAAAAGCAACATTTTTTGAAAATAAAAAAAAATAATGAATAAAAATCAAACAACTTCTTAATATTTTAGGAAAATTTTATGTTTTGCGCTTTGATTTTTTGAAAAAAGCAATTATTTTTGTCATACTGTTTGTCAAACCAAAATGGTAGGAGTAAACATTGAAAGCAATTTTTTCTATATTTATTAATACGGAAAAACAATTTTGCAATTATTTTCATGATCAACCATTCTGTACAAATACTAGTGTGGAGCGATCAGAAAAAGTGAAAAAGCCTGACTTAGCTTTGCATGCATAATTCACACCGATGATAGTATAGAAAAATTACTATAAGATTAACTAATTGTAAATCATTTTCATAAAAAATTTCAAAACATTATTAGTGTAAGCTATTAAAAAGTAAATTTTTATGCAAAAAATTGTCACAAACTTTCTACGTATTTTTAGTAAGAACTTCGAAAAACCCAAAAAACGTAAAAAAAAAAATACCCAAGCCATGAACTTTGATTGCCAAGCCCCGACTCGGGAAACATTATTACACGCTCATGTTTTAAATTTTTCTTATAATAGCCCGACTTGTAGACTATATTTTGTTAAGAGAAATAAAAAAATTAAACCTTAAATAAAAAAAAATAAAAACTTAAATGTCAGTTGAATGAATTTAAAGCTCAATGAAATTTTCCAAACATACAAAAAAAAATTGTTCTTTTAAAATTCCAGGGATATTCTTGCGGCTTGACCTTTCAAGAACTAACAAATCAAAAATCATTAAGTTGCATTAAATTTTTGAAAAACAAAACGCTTTAAGATTCAATTGTTTATAACAATAAATTTTTGTTTTAATGTAAAAGATAGCTTAGTAATAACAAAAATCAAACAACTTATGACATCGAAAATTCCAGCAACAGTAGATACTGGGTAATCGGATTTTCAACTATTCGAATAAAAAAAAAATTTTATTTTTAATTTGAAATTAAAAGCAATTAAAAATAACAAGTTTTATTCTCTATGATTTCAATTATATATACTATCCGAACGACCCTGGACAAAAGCTACTTCTGTTTCTATGAAAGCAAACAAATAAAAATCATTCTCTTATGCAAATTTTACAATATGTTAGTAAGGCTACAAGCAAAGCTTTCGTTTTTAATTGTTCGTTCTAAAGTTAGCATTAAAAATCGTTAATAGTTTATAATCTCAACTTATTCCGCATATCGCTCTTATCACTCTCTTTTCCAAGTTCTTACACAATTGGCGGTGGCTGCTGATGCTGTTTCACCAGGCTTGCTTGCGAGTTATTTCCTATACTAGAACCATCTAAGCTGTCCAAGTCAAGCGCTGTATCTATCATTGTCGTATCATGTAACAGACGTAATCGACTTGGTGTGAGGTCAGCAGCATTTGCTGCTGTGTTGTTGCCATTCATTTTTTTACCATCAACAATAACAACCGTATGTTGCGCTGCATTTGAAGATTTCATTGCATTATCAATGCCTGCCACGCCTATTTTACGCTTTGCATTAGTTTTACTGCGTCTTGCATTCACTACGAAAGAGGTAGCACTCACTGGATCATCTAAATCTAAATCATCACTGAGTAAAGTTGAAGAGAGTGTTGTCACTTTTGCATTGCTGGCAGCAGAATGTTGTTGCTGCTGTGCATGCTGAAGTTGTTGCTGCTGCTGTTGTTGCTCAATTAAATTCGAGTAAACATGCAGGCTGGGATCATGCTTATGTATTATTTGATTTTCTACAATAGGACTAATGCTATGGTGCGCAGCAATATTTGTTGATGTCGGCGTTGTTGGTGTTACAACTATTGGTGCTGATGGCGTTGCTGCTATGGCAACATTATCGCCAACAGCATGTAACGCATTTGAACTTGGGACATTGCTATACATATTTTCAGTTTGCGATATTGATTTGGGCATATGTTGTTCACTGTAAGTTGCTGCCGATATGCCGTCAGCAGCAGTGAAGTTTCCTGATATCGCCGCTGCAAGTAGACCTGATTGTGGACCTTTATAATAACGTGCTGTCGTGTGTTTTGTACCATCTGCGGACAACATTTTCTGCAGATGTATATCGGAAAGATTTGCATTTGGTGACGTTGCTGGCGTAGTCGTTGCAGAGGCAGAATCATAGTCAGCATTAAATAAGTTACTATAACTGCCAGACATATCGTTGCGATATTTGGTTGCTTTGTGTGTTGCGGCAATGGCAGCAACTGCTGCAATGACTTCATTGTTGTCGACAACGACAACTACGTCGTCGTTAATGTCGATACCATTGGAGAGATTGTTCGTAACGACAACATCTTCATCATCTTCAATTGCATCATTTGTTGCAGCAGCATGTTGCAGTCGCAATTGCTGTTGATGTTGCCGTGCATGTGGGTAATTAATGTTGGACTGTGACTCTGGCCCATCAATTTGTGATAACGGTATTTCGTTGTCGACCAAGTGCGCTAAACTATTGGAATTACCTGTAAAGTCAAAAAAAAAAAAGAAAAAAACGTTGTTAATAATGTCGAGTACTGCTTTAGATATTGCAGAATAAATAAGAAAATAATGTTATATTTCAAAATATTCAAGTAAGCATATGGAAATATTTTAATTTAAACAATTTAAGCTGTGGAATAAATATTATTGTTGATTTTTTTTTTTTACAAAACGAATAAAATTTTAAAACGGTAAGCAACATGTTGTAGAAAAAGTTCTTAGCCATAAAATAAAGTTAAACTAAAATGCAATACTTTAAGCTAATAAAAGCCAAAAATATAATGTATCATTAACAACTACGTATTTGAACAAAACAAATAAGGCTTAAAAATAATTAACAAATCAAAAATCTTAACATTAGAAAAACTTTGAAATTGAACAGTGCGACAATATTCGGGACATTGCTTAGGGCCTCTACTAAACTAATATCGGTACGGCGCGCTGGAAAGCAATAAAGCTTCTGAAAAAGTTTGAAGTATTAGCGCATTACTGATACATATCCTATACAACGTATTCACACATTTGTTTTTTTACTTATTTTATGTTTATCAGAGTTCAAAGAACCTGCTTTAGGGCGCTTTCTGCTGAATTCAAAAAAAAAACTATATTTAGGTTTAGTTTGCAAGATGTACGAGGTTAAGTATACCAAAAAAATCTATTTTCCACCAAGTTCCTGCATTTCTTTTAGGTACACAAATTTTTGGTGCAGCAGTTTGTCAAGGAGCTATTTCGGTGTTACTTCGGCCCGCTGAATCTGCCTTGTCTCGTTTTGTACGAAAATAAAATCTCATTTGGAAAAAGTGGCATCATTTTCGTATCCAATACGGGTCTTTAGAATGCTTCAATTTTTGTTAAAAAATTTTCTATAGCACCAATATTTTCCGAGAAAATTGTGAACATTATTTTATACCATACCTCTGCGCATGTCATATTTTTTATTATACTTATAGGTAAACTTTCGTAAAAAATGTGTCGGGGCATATTTTAAGTATTAAAACAGATTTTGTAATTTTTTCAAATTAATTGCGTAGTAAGAAATAAAGTGCACCTAATTCTGTTTTAACACGGTTTTGATTTAACACAGTCTAGATTCTTCGATTTAGCACGACTAAAAAAAGGTATTTGGTTGAAAATTTAAAGAAAAATATTTTTTCAACAGTAATATTTTAGAAATTTAGTTAGGGAATTGGGTTAGAAGGTTAATAGGGTTGAAGAATATGGAACTAGTCCCCATTTTTCATTGTATGTAGTACATACATATTTCATGTTTTTTTTTACACGGTTTTTTCTGGAACGTATCTACCGTGTAAAAACAAAATTAGGTGTACTATAAAATACCTTTCAAATGAGATATAAATCAGAGAGGTCGAAAATATCGCATTGAATTGCTAATGGCACCATTTACCGTCTGAAATTATGTTATATTTTGACATATTGTGATCTCTGGGACTAAAGGTACACACAAAGCCAACTTGGTATATCAGTTAGAATTGTTGTAGTAAAAAAAGTACATGTTATCTAAAAATATATTTAATGTTCTCCAACCCTACGGTATTGAGTGGGGTAATTTCGACACAATTTCATTTGAGAATAGCGCAATAGAATTTATTTTGGTGTTATTGAATATTGCTTAAGATTCAACAAAGGAATGATAAGTATCAAGTTCGTTCACAACAAGTTGGTTCATCGCCAGCTTATAACATGTTCTGAAAATTCTTTGTCAATCAAAAGACAAAAGCTTGAGTTTTGAGGCATTTACGCAAAATATATAAATCAAAACTAGCTAAAATTTAATTTGATATCACTATATACGCTTAATAAATTGGCCAGAATTAAAAAAAAAAAACACATACAAATTCCAAAATATTTCTTAAGCCTAAGAGCACGATACAACATCGAATTAATTTAAACATAATTTAGTAAAAAAAAAGTAACAAAATTGACTTATACTACTTGCAATAATCCAGTACTAAAAACTCTGAGTTCTCTGCTGTGGACTCAGTAAAGGTTCGATTATTTCAAAAGTTTCTTCTTTTAAAAGAGAAAGCATTCAAAGATTGTGAAATGTAAAACAAAACGCAATAAATTAGAGCAGTAAGTAATAAGAAACATATTAGGTTAAATAGAGAGTATTAAAAGCTCATTCGTATAATCGAATTTTCGAGATATGTGAAAAAGTGTATTGCAAATGCAAATGTGACGAAAAATTCAAGTACAAAATTTTATGAGACGAAGACGACAAGTGTGTGGGAAAAAATAAATTTATATGAAAGACGTACGTATATGAACAAAGAGGGTGCAGCAAAAAGAGAAAGTTGTATAAAATGTTGGAAATTTTAATGCTGAGTTTTTTATTTTTTCTTAATAAAAAAAATGCCGCATAGAAAACGAGATACGAACCGGAACTGATGTTATTTTGATTTTGTGATTAAAGAAGTTTAAGGAGAACGTTGTTTAATTTTGCGGTTGCGTTGGTGGCGGCGATGGCTATGGTGACTTTTTGAGAATGTGTTCGGAAAGAAATAAACATAAATATATTGGAGTAAATAAAACTTTAAAATAGAAATTTCTGAGTCAACAAAATATAATTTAAAGAAAATAAATTACTTTATTTACAAAGCGAAAGCATAGGCTCAACGTAAAGTTCAAAATTTAAACAAACTAACAAATGCAAATTATTTTAAAAACAACATTTTAAATTTAAAAAAAAAATCAAAATTTTACGAAACCTAAACGTTATTACAGTTTTTATTTATTTATGTTTTTTTTTAATATTTTAATAATAAAAATTAAACGTTTGAAAATTTTTAAATAATTTTTTTTTTGTATTTAATAAAAAATTGTAACAAGAAAATTCATTTTATAAAACACAGCAAACTCACCCAATAGTTAAATGTTTCATATTTCTTTACATATTTTTGCCAACTATTTTGCTTTTGGGCTTAAGCTCATTTATTTCATTAAGCATTTTATTATTTTTTTTTTTTTGGAAAAAAAAAAATAGAGAAAAAGAGATGACAAGAGCGGGCGAGACAGTTAAAGAGAAGAAGAAGAACATATATCAGAACAAGTGTGAAAAAAAGACAAAAGAAAAGTAAAATGTACAATATATGCAGTAACTTAATAAAAATTATTTTGTTTAACCAATCGAATCGTTTAAAGTTTTGCTATTTAGATTTTGTTTTTATATGGTATATTGAACTAAATATAAATATTTTCAGCAGCTGCAAATTATTATTATTTAAACAAAAAATAAAACTGTAAATCAAATAGATATTAAAATTTTAACAAAAATGAATAATCCCTTTTTTATTTTATCAAAACATGAAAATGACAAGCAATATAATTATCTCAGTTAAACTTTAAACATAATTGTAATCACAGCACGCTAGAGTTCAAACAACAGTTTTCGTATTCTCAAGTATATTGAGGGTATTCGAGGGATGCTATATGTTTATGTATAAAACATATTTATAAAAAAAAAAAAATTGTAAACGGAAAAATTTATTTTATTAAGTTTTTTTTTTAGATAATTTTCGCACATTGCATAAAATTTTTAAAACTGACATTCTCATTGCGCCGTTATATTTATACGCTGCTGTAGATGTATGTCTTATAAACATATACGGCTTCATGCGAATACCCTCAATAGTGGTTTTCAATTAAAAAAGAATTACTTGACACAATATTTCAGTACGAGTACAAATTTCAAGTCGATAGCTAGTTCGAACTACAATTTTCTAACATGTGGAAATATCACTGAATCATTTCCACAATGCATATGAAAAATTTGGCTTTTCTTATATAATAAAGTTTTTTGCTTTTACTCTCTTGTGCACTTTTTGAACTGAGGAACAGCTAAGGGTAGTAGCTCATGTCATTGTCATGCTTTGCTAGTTTAAAAAGTATAACATTTTTTTTAATCTTTAGAAAGAGTTTTTATAATATGCAAACATTGTTGAAGTGAATTGGGTTAAATTGAAAATTTATTTCAATAAATTGTGTATGGAATATTTTCTGCCAAAACGAAAGGAGTTAGATTTTGTGTTCTCCAATTTAACTGATATAAAAATATTTTTTTTTTGTCACTCCATTAGAGTGTTTTTGTATTATTCTTCAATTGAGTCGTTTATTTTGAAAATAAGGCAAGGCCCCGTTCGTTGAGAAGAAAATTTTTTTACAGTTGATTTTAAGGTACGTAATTTTTTCTTCTCAACGAAGAGGGACTTACACCATCTTCTAAATAATTGGCTCAATTTTTGTTTTATTAAGTCAATAGATTTGGCAAATAAGTAGCTCATATATTAGAGTGATGCAATTGAAATCAAAATTTTTTAATTTTGTTCGACATACATTATGATTTGTTCAACATTTAGAGGTGTGCCACAATACCAATTTCTCATTATGTACATAGATATTAGGAATTTCATATAAATTCATGTGATTTCGTTTCGCTTTTACTCGAAAGTGAAATATAGAACATGGCTGAAAGTTAAGACATTTTATTTTTAATATTTAATATTGAATTTAAAGTTTTTTGTGTTAAAAATAAACAGAAAAAATGTTATTTTTACTATTTTCAATTTGAAAATTTGCAACTTTGAATCAAAAATAATTTGTAATGCCATTTTTTCTGAGTGTAGATGCAAAAAACCAACAGACTCTTGACCATCATTTTGAAAATCAAATGACTATGTAGTAATGGAATTATTTCTCTACTTTGGAGCAAGACTTGAACTTTCACCTGCCGTTTCAATCACGTTTCAATGACTTTTACAAAAAAAGTAGATCAAAAAAAGATATACCACCACGTCTAAATGTTGAGCGAATGAGCTAATTTTTTTGAATACATATTTTTTTAATTATATGGGAACAAATGTTAATTTCTTATGAATCACCCTAATGTGTATAAAATATTGTATGTATTTGTAAGATGTTATAAAAACAAAATGTTTTTGATACTCGTATAAAACTATAAAAATGTAGAAGTGCTGCAAGGCTGTATATCTTTTGGTTCTGAACATAAATTTTGAATTGTTCTATATTTTGTTAAAATTAATGTTTTTTTAGTCGATGTTTTGTTGTTGTATTCAATTCAACTATCTATAAATTTGAATAAAAACAAATTATAATACAGAAATAAATTTGAACTTGAGCATTTTATGACAAAATATTGAATGGTGTTTATGATATACATATAATAACAATATAAAGTAAGGTCTTCTTCCATTTATTATTAAAAAAGTTTTTTAATTGAGTTTACAAAAATATCAAAATATTTTGTTAAAATGGAGTTTTTGGCCCATTTTATTATTGTTTGGTTTAACGCATTAAAATACAAAGTCCTTTTTTTTTAATATTAACTTCCTTAAATTGTTTTTTTTTTTCTCTCCTTTTCAAAGTATAAAATGGCAGTTTTTAGCTTTTTATTACTCAGTTATTGGACTCATTAAAAATGACTGTAGTGATGGTTGGTATTTTTGTTTCGATTTAAATTTTTTTGTTTTAATTTCAACACGCAAAATATTTAATTTAATTAAAGTTTTTTTTTTAAATTTTACCTTTTATTGGTTTAATTACTTTTATTATTGAAACCTTAATTAATGTATGTCTGTACGTATGTATGTTAGGGTATGTTGATAACTTTAAGGAAAAAAGAAAATGAATGTTTTAAAATGTTAATGCTGGAGAAATGGTGAAACTCACGTGAACACCCTAAGGAATGTGTGCAAATTTATTATGATTATCAAAATCTTTTCATTTGCTGAGCAACAAAAAATTATGTTTCATAAATTCACGCACATAATGAGCAAATAATAGTGTATGAAATGGTTTATTAAATGTTTTATTATGCAATTAACCGTTTTGCACAGTTGTTGATCAAAATCAGCGCGTTTAATACGTTGCGTTTGCGTCTGTTACAGGCTAAACTGAAAAGTTACAAAAAAAAAAACAACTACGATTTTCTAACAAAGCATTTAGATTGTGGGGCGGCGAAACATTGCAGATTTTTTAATCGATTTTGTTATATACAAAAAATTGTTTTTTTTTTTATTGGTACTGCAAGCCAAATTATCAAGCATTAATCTGGCTCGAAGTACCCATAATGCTCGCATACAAATGTGCATAATAAATGAAAGTTTTCTATGAACCAACTTTGGAATATTTATATAGCTGAACGTCGACAGAGTTTTTGAAAAAAAAAAAATTCATTTGTTTTTGGTCATGCACTGAATTTTGGAGTGAATGGAATGGCTACTTATTTTTTGGAATAATTAAAAAAAAAATATGTAACGGAGACAAAATCACCAAAGTATTTTAACAAAAAAAAAAATTTCTCTCAAAGAAAACATCAAAAGAAAAAATTTGTAATTGTTGCATATCGTTACCTTAATATAGAAAGGCCCTATCTTACATTTTTATTATTTTACAGGAGAACGAAAAAACTTAATAAAAATTATAGTTTTTGTGAGTTAAGGTGAGTAATGGCTTTTTTTATTTGCCTGTAATTGATTTATTTTTAAACGTAGCAAACACATTTTTTGTCAATGGTGTATTAGTGGGTGACCTATCGAAATCTATAAAAATCTCGATTTTGAAAAAAATGTTAGTTAGGGCCTTTCTATATTAAGGTAACGATATAGCGTTTTAAGACCTTAGACAAATGTTTATTTATAAAAAAATTATAAAAGGAATAAAAAATTTTAATTTTAAGAAATGCATCTCTTTCCCGATATGAGAGAGTCCACTACAAAAATGCTGTGTACTCAGAAACGATCCAAAACAATAAACACATTTGACCCTATTTATTTTGAAAATCAGAAGTTTTTTTAAAAAAAAAAAATGAAAAATAAAAACATATTACAAAATTTTCAAAAAAATGTATAACCTTCCATTAAAATCACATAAAAGGCTACTTTCAAAGATGGAAACTCAAACGAATCAATGGGACGTGAATGAATTGTGAATTAATTAAATAAATGAATTTTTTTTTTCAACTCTGTTAATAGCTATAATTACTGTCTGTATGTGTTGATAGGTCATTGCATTTTAACTATCTAAAAAAAAAAAATGTTTGACAATCATACGCTAATAAAATGGAGTTAACACAGTAGGGAGGCATTCGGTTTAACTTAAGTCTGGTTCGCTAATAAAACTTAAAAAATAAATAACTAAGCATTAATTAATAAAATAGTTCGAATCAGAATATGATCAACAACTGATATTGTTTAACATTAAAATATTTATACATATTTAACAGCTCCTATTTCTCAGATCTCTGACTTTTTTTTTGAGTAGTGTAAAAGATTTATTAACAAGTTATTACAAATCGAATGGCTACTAATTTTCGCTTATAAAATTGAGATAAGTCAACCAATTTCCCGCTAAAACAAACCGTGATATAGTAGATAGAAAGCAGTTTTTGATGAAATATTTTATATAAGCAGTATATGTAAAGCCCAAAATTTATTTTATAGCTTATGTAGCAAAAACAAAGTATCAAATAAATTTCATTTTCTTCTTCTTTTTTTACTAATTAGCAAGATTGTTTGAATTCCCAATGTATATTTTTCTTTCTTGGAATATTTCTCCCACTGTCAAACGATACCACAGTAGCCTGGAATAAAAAAAATTCAATTCAGAAAGAGTTTTAAACCTGCGAAATTTAGTACGGCCCAAAACTTACTACAAATTTGAAAAAAAAAAAAATAAAAAAAAGGTTTTTTTAGAAATCTGAGAATTAGTCGATAATTATTAGTTTTTTATCATAAAATTTGAGTTAAAAATTTCAAATTTAACTGCGTTTAAATAATTTCAATATTTTTGTTTTCCTTTTTAATCTTATCTTTAACAACAACACTAACTTTTGTTACTTTAAATTTTAAATATTTTAACCTTAAGGCATAATTTGGAAGTTTGTTATCATTTATTATTATGTTTCTTTGTTTTAATATAATTGTAATTTTGTTTTTTTTTTTTTGTCAGAGGAAATTCGGGCGTAGAGATGGAAGTTATGCTTTATGGTGTTTTAAAAATATTTTTTAACAATTTTCAAATTTTGATGCCAAAACGTTGCATATTAAGTCAAACTATAGGGTTATTTAAACCATTATCCTAAAATGGTGTAAGATTTTAACAAATTGCACAAGTCTGCGAATAAAGGACTGAAATCGGAGCCTTAGAATTGGTCTATCGCGTCAAGATTTTGAAATATTTGAGAGGTTAAATACTTAATAAATGGCGTTTTTGTCGACTTTTGAACGTATGCATGGAACTAAAAAATATTTTTAGCTGATTTCTAATGATTTCCATCTTTCCTCTTTCAAATGTGCTTATAAATGGTTATCTATCATGTTTCCTCACAAAGTTATAGCAATTTTAATGTGGCATGAATTTGAAACAATCTCTTGCAATAAATCGGCAAAGAAGCTTATAGTTGCCAACGATTTAAATAAAATTGATACTCATAAAACAAGATATGATTTTTTTGGCATATGATGCATATTATTTTCGAAATATTATATCATCATTTGAACGCCATTCTTCCAGCTAGACGCTCGAACTTTCTTCGTTTTGAAAAGTTTTTTTTTAATTAAATTAAAAAAACTTATAAAATCACTTTTTTTTTTTGTCCTTAAATAAACTAACAAATACGCGTACATGTTAAAAATAAAAATAAGTCTCTTCGCATGTTTTTGGTTTGTTTTCTTTTTCGAAAATACATTCGAATTATTGCATTTGTTCGATTTACAAAATTCGTTAACGTTAATGAATTCAAGGTTTTCAGCGAACAGCTGAATGAAATACCCCGAATCGGTTTTGGTATTGGTATTGGTATTGGTTGTGGTAGTGATATTAACAACAGTACTAAATTTAGCAATGGTAGCAGTAGTAGAATTAGTAGTAGTGCTAGTAGTTTAAGTCGATACTTAAATACTAATAGTAGTGTTAACTGTATTAGTAATAGTAGTGTTAGTAGTAGTATTAGTAGTAGAAATAGTAGTAGTAGTTGCAATTGCTGCAATTGCATTGCTAACAACAGTTTAAAAATCAATGACACCGACAACGACAATGACGACAACGACGACGACAATTGCGATGAAGACGACAGCAACAACAATGAGTACGAGTGCAATGAGTGGCGATACGGCGAGCGAGTCTTAAGATTTTTCCTCTTCTTCTCAATTGAAGCAGCTTCGTACTATGACGAATCGCTCGCCGCCGCATCCTCAATGATCGAATTCAAATCAATGTTGAACGAGTACTCGTAGAGGTTGGAATAACGATCGCGCTCCTTCCATGGCGATCGGTGATTCATATAAAGATTTCGTTTACTAACACGAAATATTTGACTGTCTTTGATCGATTGATCGTCGTCGCAGGGTTCGCCGCCACCACCAAAATCGCATTCGCGTATCGTTAAGCGATTAGTCGGCGATTTCAGTTCGAACATAACGTCCTGATGTTTATAACGCGGTCGCATCGGTAACGGCACATAGCCGGCGATTGCGACTTTTTGTGAGTCCACCGATTGTGTCGATTGCCGACGCATGTCGCGAATGCCGCGTATCTTTGTGAACGGATAATTGCGAAATATATTCGAGTCGGAGCTGCGCTGTGGTGAAAAGTATTTGTAGTCGCTTGGCGCGGGTGCTAGTGGTGCTATTGTTTGTATGCTTGTTGTTGTGGTTGTAGTTGTGGCTGCAGTGCATGTTGTCGTGGCTGTGGGTGCTGCTGTTGTCAGCAGATGTAGGGTGGATGGTCGATGTTTTTGTGGCTGGTGACTGTGATGATGGTGATGATGATGCGTGAGGTGGGTAGTGGTCGAGGTGGTGGTTGTGTGGTGTAGTAACGGTAATGGTGAATGACGCGAATCAAACGAAGGCGATAATGGAAGATGCAGTGATTTTCTTAAATTTAAACGATACGATGAGGTGTCAGGTGAATGCATCAGTTGAGGCGTCGTCAGTGCACTTTGCGACTGCGATTCGAGTAGATGTTGTTTTTGTTGTTGTTGTTGATGATGATGATGTTGTAGCAGTGGCTGTTGCAATAATGTTTGTAGTGAGCATTTTTGTTGTTGTGACTTACCATTTTGTAAATTATCATAGCTGCGCGGTCGATAGACGCCACCAAGCGTCGATGAAGAGGGATTCGACTGTTCATTTGACATAGTAGGGGACGTGGACGTAGGAAAATTTGAATGAAAAGTAGTGAGTTTCGGTGGTGGTAGTAGTGGTATTCGTGGATGTGGTAGTGGTGGTGTGGATGTGCACATGTCAAAGGTATATACAGTAAAAAATTAAATGGAAAAAAACAAAAGAAATAAATATTGTATTTAGTGCGGAAAAGTTAACAAAATATGGGCAAAAGCACGATATCCAAAATGGTATTTTTAGTAAAATATTTCATAAAGTTTTTGAGATATGAAATTCAGATTTAGATCTTTCTTTTACAGATAAAATGTTTTCATCACGAAAGCGAGGCGAGAAATTTAACATACATTTTCTTTATTAGTTTTTTATCAATCATTCGAAAAATACAAAAAAACTTTTCAAGTTTCTAAGCAAAAAACTGGAGATAATTTGAAAATTTATACTTGACAGTTTGCCAATTAAAAGTTTAGAAATTTTTCTCAATAAGATTAACAATTATTTGTTTAATGAACTTAGATGCCTCTAATATATCAAAATATCAAATAAAACTTTAATAAAATCATTTCAGATCGTGTATTGATTGTATTTTTGCTTATTGATCTTTCGGTTTGAAAACTAAAAAGTGCAAGTGCAATAAACTCTAGTTAATTTCAGTTCAATAGTTTTTTGTGCAGATTGAATTGAGAAATTTTGGAAAATTTTTGAGGTTTTTAGTTTATCTCCTTAATTCTTTCAATGAGTGCTTTTGTTAAAATTTTAATGATCGACATTTTGAAAAGTATTCCAGTATTATGCCGAGTACTTTAATAAGATTTTATTTCAGCTTTTTTTTCTTTTCCATATATTATTTGTTTTATTAAATTTTTTATTATTTAATTTTAATTTCTCAATAAGAAATAAATTCTGCTCAAAGTTTTATTTTTCCAACAGAAACTCATTCGCAAATTATATCATATTGAATATCGTACTCAGCCATAGTATGATTCGCCACTAAAACTCACCTCATCGTAGAGTCGCGGCTTAAGCTCGTTACCGCCAATGCTTATGCCGCCACCAGCTCCGCTAATACCGCCTAGTATCGGTTGATTCGTTACCATGCCACCACTACTCACATGTGTTGCGCTGATAACATCACTCAGCGGATGTCGTGGACTGGATTGCTGTTGCATTTGCAGGATATATTCGTCGGTCGCTACGCCGCGCCTGTGAAAGTGACGAAAGAAAGTATTTTTAATAAAAACTGCTTTTATAATCAAATTTAAATGAGTTTAATTTATATGTATTATTGATTGAGGATATGATGTTTTTCACTAATAGCACTAACAACTTACCGATCTATCAAAGATGGCGTCATTGGACCACACAATATGTGACAACAATTTAAACAAATGTTTCCCCGTGAGTAGGGATTTATTGCGCGTTGTCCACCTTTCGAGGAAAATGAACCTTTGAGCTGTAAGCGATGGAAAATCTAATATATTTAATATGTGTTAATTTATATCATATATATACTCACATCTTCATTTGTTGTCTGATCGCTTGTGGTCAGATACGTGTGAAAGCCTGCCAAACCGATCACCGACCAAATCGAAAAGAAACAGATAAAAACAACAATCACAGTAAACGGTGCTTTTTTGATAACTTCAAAGACTTCCTGTTCGGTTTTCATTACTAAAAGAATGAGCAAATATATTAAGAGTTGTTAAGAGTTCAATTCTATTTACTTACATAAAACTAAATGCGTTACTGAACATGAAAATATGAATACCGCTAAAAACGCCAGCGAGACTAGAAACATGTAAAAGAATCGATAATTACGTTTTCCAACGCAATTTCCCACCTGCAAAAGAAGCAAAAATATTATGTATGTTATTTAGAATATTAAAAAGTTAAACTTTAAAGACTAAAATTCTAAGCAATCCGAAAATACTTAACGAAAGAAGCAATCAAAAGATTTTTCTATCATTACATTTCATATATAAAACCAAAAACGATCTCAAACAAAAATTACCTAACATATAAATTCTTTTCCAAATCTTAACCCTGATATAATGAAGCAAATCAACACCAACATACTAAAAAATTTATGCCCACAAAATTTCCACAACTACAATATAAAACATTGTTGTGGCAGAACAACAAAAAAAAGTGGCACACAAGTACTGTGACTACTTGAGGCGTTGTAGTGTTGTGTAGTTCTTATGAGCGCTCTCGCCAACGCATTTTTAAGCGTCATTGCAAATATATGCAAAAACATGCTAAGTCTAACCCCATCTGTGGATACTGCAACAGCTACAACAACAATAAAAGTGGCAGTCATAGAATAACAAATTCCCTCGTTGTCGTTGAGAGACAGAGCACAGGCAGTGGTGCAACACTTGAGAAGTTCACAAAAATTGCAACGACTACGAGAACGCTGAAAAACGAACAGTAACCAGCCTTAACCTTTGATGGGGAAGTTGGGTGGATTGCCATACAAAATTTTTTTTTAAATATACATAGCTTAATATAATTTTTCTACAGTTTTTTTTATAAATATATACTTATATATAATATCGTTTTCTCCCCGACTTTTGAGTTGAATGAATTTATTTTTGTGTTAAAAAAGTATCCTCATTAACACACATTTTAAGTTCATAGCTACAATTTGCCAAATGAGTACATAAAAATGTATGCGAATCAAGGGGCATTAGAGTGGATATTTTTATTACTTAATTTATTTGATAAAAAATTATTCTGATTGAGTTCCATGATTTTGTATCGAATCGGGCGAAATCGCCCGATGGTTCCAGACGAAATCACGCACAAATCTATCATCATAAAAAATGTGAAAGCTCCCAAAAATTATTGCTTTAAAAAACATCCAATATATGTATGAAAAGGACAAATTGCTCAAATAATCTTCTGTAACAGGTTTATCAAATTATGGGAGTTATTTCCCAAAATATTAGATTATTATTTTACAAAAGATTATTTGAATTGGATTACCCGCAAAATGTGGGGTAGTCGGAGAAAATTTTACTTATTTTTATATATAGCCTGAATCTGAATCAAAAATTTCAACATTTTTTTTTGAAGAAATTTTCAGAAATGAAATTTTTTGCTAAACAATTTCTTAAATCATATTTCAATAAAATTTCTATTGAGAAAAATTCATAGCTAAGGTACACTCTAAATACACATGCACATGTACTTCAATAAACAAATAACACTTACCCAAGGACAATGATGATCAAAACGATCCACACAATTATCACATAAACTGCAGTGCGACGCTCGTGGTGGCCTAAATATTTTGCACGTAAAACAATACTTCAGTTTGACCGTTTGTCCTTTTACGAGAACCTCTTTTGTTCGTGGTGGAGGTCGATATGTGGGACTGTTTAGTGAATTTGGCACTTCTGTAGAGTGTGTTATGTAGTTAGTTGGATGGTTCGTTGATGACAGCGGGTTGGTTGCCATTGAGTATGTATAATACAGTTGGGTTGGTTGTATGTGATAGCATTAAACAGCAGCGTATGTGATAATAGCAGTAGTAAAAAGATAGATAGAATATAAAAATTAGTTTTTTTTTTTTTGCGTTAATGAAACAATATAGAGCAAATTTTTAGATTTCAAGAACTTACCAATTTGTTTTTCTATGTAGGCTGCCTCATCGTATGAGGCGCGTGGTATAACACCGGGATCTGAGAAGGTTGTTCGTAGTAAGGAACTAATTGTGAAAAAGTATAAAACAGCACCAACAATTGGAATGGCTGGAGTGATGCGTGTGGCTAAAAAAGGACAACTGAAATAAAAAAAAAGGAGAAAATGTTAATATCATACATACATACATCTAAACTCTAACTTTGTAGCTATAAACATATGCTATACAAGTTAGACATACATACATACATACTTATGTATGTGTATAATGCGCAATAAAATAAAAAAAGCAAATAAATTGCATATGAGCAACCAATAATTTGTATCCATCCAAATAAATAATAAAAAGTTACTCATACGTCATGTATATTAATAAATTGTTAACTTCGTTGGTAACATTTTTTCGTGTAAAAATTTGTATAAAAGCTTATCCAATAAATACAATATATACAATTCAAATTCAAAAAAAAATGTTAAGATTACTGATAGCACAGTCATTTGGTAGTAAAAAAAGAGGTTGCCTGGAAAGTTTTCCGATAGTTTTGAAAATGAGTAATTTTATAGATTTCGATGTGCTCTTTCCGAATTTCAACTTTGCCACCTCGTATTGTTGCCGCTCGCGCCGCCATATTGGAAAAATGGCACCTTAAAGCAGTTTTTTGACAATATCACCTTTCTGACTCATTTTACGATAAAATACATAGGTACAAAATGAAACTAGAGGAAATTGCCTACAATTTATGTTATAACCTTTTTTTCGTAAAATCAATAGTTTTGGCGTACGAGCACCGCAAAGTGTACTTCCACACGCGTTTTGGCCAAAACAGTCATTTTCACATCACCTTGAGCAGTGCGTTTTTTTATCATGGTATCCCCAGTAGGGCTTACCCACATGTAATTCACTATTCCAAAGTTGAGCGCATTCTTCTTTGCTTTGCTGTTATTGATGGATCAGGTGTTGCGAGTTCATTGTCTTTAGTGCCGATTTAAGCGTCACAGACCGAAATTTCTTCCACATCATCCGATGAAACTGATACTCCCATCGCGGATGATGTGGAAGAAATTTCGGTCTATGACGTTTCAATCGGCACTAAAGACAATGAACTTTCCTGGGAAAACTACCAAATGATTGTACTATGAATGAATTCAATACTAATCGGAAACATTTCATGTAAAACAGGGGAGCTAAAATATATCTAAAAGTCTCCTTACGGCACATCCTCAAAATTGTTTAGAAAAGGATTAAAAACTAACCTTTTTTTTTGTTATTATGTGAAACCGCTGCGCGAATAAATGAAATATTCGATATGAAAATGAAAAAATATAATATATATTTCATTCGACAGTATATAGTAGTAGCTTAAAAGTGAGCTATTAGAAAATCCTCTTTCTACTATTGCCAGATACTATATCTCTGAGCAAATAAAGCTTTATGTCAATAAATTGGCTTAGTTCAAGTCAGACCTAAGTGTAGCATGCATACTAAGCGAAGACATGAAAACACTTCAAGAAAAAATTATAAATACAAATAAGTAAAAAAGTCAGAAAAAGACACTGATACTTTAAATTGAAAAAGTAAGCAGAAAAAACAGTCTGAGTTTTGAATTTCCAAAAAAAAGCAAGTGGCAAAATTAGCGCTAAGCCAATCGCTACTTGAAGCATTAAATGCTCACTGTGAAGCTTTAAGTTTTAACGTGAAAAATATCTCAAGTAGCAAGCTAAGCAAATTTTCATAAATCCTTGACAAAAAAAAAAAAAGAATAATAATTTGTACTTTCAACAAAATTTTGGATATATTACACAATTCAAACTACATAAATTGTGCAAAGTCGACGCTTTAATTGGCAACTCAACTCTCTCATGGTCTAAATGAGTGCAATTGAAATAATGGCATACTTTTAGGAGGCACAGAAATACACATACATACACACACAAGCGTTTCATATTGTTTATTTTACAGTTTTTTTTTTCTATTTCCAGTCAGCGCAGCAAATAATTTCACACAATAAAATTTATACAAAGCGTAATCACGCGCTCAACAATCTGCAATATCGTAATCCCGCAATTCCCCAAATGGGAACGGAATACGCAACGAATAATAGATGAAACTAAATGTGAATAATGTTGATGATGATGATGATGTTGCAATAAGAGAACAATGAATGATATGACGACAACAATGGCAGTAACCAAAATTACAACAACAAAATCTGTTTACATTCACAGCACTGAAATAATCAGTGAAAAGTGTGAGATAAAAAGAACAAAAAAAAAAACGAATAACGAATTATGTTATGCACGAAGGATACGAAATATCTGCTATATAGCAGCAGTTGGAGCTTAAAAAACTTGTTTTTCCAAATGGAATAATGCAGCTCCAGCACACAGATACACGCACATACATACATATGCATTCGCGTATTGTATCAACTGATTAAATACATGCGGAGAGTGACAAAAAAAAAAAAAAAATCGGAGAAAAATATGAATTCAAATTGTTGAAGAAAGAGAACGGAATTTAGGGGACAAAATGTTAAGAAAATCTTTGCAATTGTATTGCACAGCTGTGAATTTTATGAATAATAAAAAAATATAATTTTTCATTGACCCAGTAGGACATCGCTGGTGCTTGCAAGTTTTTATTGCATGAATTTTTAATGCTGATTTGATGTCGTTGTCCTCCATTTCAATTTTTTAATTGTGCCTTTTCAGGACAAAAACAAATGTCTCGAATTATTTGTAACTGTCGTAAGAAAGTCAAAACGGTTTTGACTTTTTGTAACGAATTTGAATCAAAAACTAATATGTTTTCTAGCTAACAGAGCTTACGACTCGATCAAACATTAAATTTCGACACATCCAATTAATTATTATATTAGTTATTTTACTGTTCAGTACAGTGGGGATAACACAAAAAAAAAAAATTACAAAACAAAACAGCAAACAATTATCTAAAGCTAGTCATGAGAGTTTCATCCATTACTAAATGTAATCTTCAGTGACTTTTAAGCCGATATATCATTAATTAGCAACCTCATATTTATTACAATCTCAAATGTCAAGATCAGGTGACTACTTTGATTTTTGAGCAGATTTTGTATGGGCGTAAAGTAATGTGCGGCGCTACGAATTTATCGATACGAAACGATTATCGATCATCGAAATTGCAAAACTTTATCAATGCGACCTTACGAATTTGCTATGTTATTTCTACATGGGTATGTTTGCACACATGTGTACATGCAACTATGTGAATGTTTATGTATGAAAATAAAATCTTTTTCATTGCAAAAATTCACATTTTTTTGACTGTATAGTAAAAGAAGAAGAATGAGACAAAAATAGAAGAAATACTATAACAAGTGAAATGACACAAAGGACATAACTGGCGGGCAATTTCGTCATATTACTGAAAATGTCGGAAAAAACTGTGAGCAGAAGTATGTAGTAAAACAAATAAGGAATACAAAATGGAAAAATATGCTCAACGAGAATATGATGATGTGAAATAAAGCAGTACTGGTTGGTGGTAGTAAAGCAGTATTTAGGGAATTTTCCATTTCAAATGATGACATAAAAGTGGAGGCAACAAAAAAATACGAAATAAGTAGAAGGGAAAAGATGGCGTTATACATAGCATAACAAAAGTTACGTTTTTAAATGTCATTTTTTATGTACCTACATTCTATGTATGTAATTTAACAAAATCAATGGACGTAAGGCAATAATTTAATTAAAGTTGCACATACGTCATGTTGTACAATTATGATTAAGCAAAATGTGATTGATGATAATTTCATAAAACCTAAGGTGCTGCGTTAATCTATAGCAGGCAAGGGCACTTAGTGCCTCAATTTCCTCACATTGCTCTAACCGTTATTCGACGCACAACCAAGCGAAAAAAATTTCCCGGAACTTCAACGCTATCGAAGCACAAAATTCGCAGAATTTCAACGCTATCGAGGCATAAAATTCGCAGAATTTCAATCGAGGCACAGCGTTGACTTGAATTCAAATGAAAACAAAAACAAAACACAAAGGCATAAATGACGGCGCCGCATTGTGTCTTGACGAATGTAGCAATTGTTTTTGTTTGTAGTGTAATTTGTTTTTTTTTGTGCTAATGGCAATTTTGGAAATGAAAGTAAAAAAAAACTTTAAAATTTCGCTTGTTGTTGTTGTTTTCCTCTTTGGTTATATTTTTGTGCCCACCGCTGATCTATAGGAATGTAGAAATAAATAAAATAAAATAAAATGTCAACAATAAACGTTTTCTATGTAAGATAGATGGCTGATTCCGAAAATCGCGGTTGAAAAATATGTTGACATGACGTTGTTAAAGTTAAAGTTTTGAAATATACGGAGAGTTACTTCAAAAAAACGAAGTTTCACTTTATCAACTATGGCACAATTTTGTATCGAATTAATTATTATACGCTTTAATTTTATTTATTGTTACATTTTTTTGTTTAATTCGAAATCAAATTTTTATTTTTTTTTTTTTTTGAAGAAAAAATTGCAGATTCATGTTATAAATGGTGTTCAAATTTGAAGTATCTTTTCAAATTTGACGCCATTTTTTTTACAAGTACTAGATTACACCGATGTTTTTTCAGGTATGAAGTAAATACATTCCGGTTAGCTAAAATGGATCTCTACGCGACTGAACAATATTATTTCATTATTAACGCTTATCTTCAATAAGATGAAAGTTTTTCAGAAGTTGGAAGAAATTTTTATTTTAATTACAGTAGAGAAAACGCTCCGACAAACCATCTTCTAAACTTATCATTGATAAATTTGAAGAAACTATTTCATTTCAAGATAAGAAAAGCAGAATTTATCATCCTAGTGGTCGTTCAAGTTAAAATATACTTTAACTTCCAACTTTTAAGAAATCAAAACGGTGTATTGCATTTAAAGGAGGTATCTTCTTAGCGTTGATTTAAGACATAAAAGAAGGGAAAAAAACATTATTCGGACACACGTTCGGTTCTTAAAATAAGTACAGTCGTTTTATAGAGGCAAATGTACTTTCCGTTCCACTATTTTCGATTTCAAATATGACCAAAACATCGCCTATCGAAATTTCACTTAAAAAAATCACTGTCTAAGGTAGTGACGTATTAATTATGGCTAGAGGAGAAAAAGGGCGTTATGGTGTTTAAGTGGGGGCCCCGCTTCTACTTTTTAGTCTTGCAAAGTTTTAATCCGCCGCTGATTGGAGATATCTTAAATTATAATAAGTACTTACTTAATATAAAATAAAATATCACATATAAACCCCCTTCCCCTTCCCCCCAAAATCAACAATTAATAATTACTTACTCAAAGGCAAAAAATAGCGCACTGGTGCCTGTTATAAGAATGCATGTCAAATAGAAGATACCAGTGTGTGGTGCTGACATCAAAAGTCCATCACAGTAGAATTTATTGCGTCCGGAAAAGAGTTCCCACTTGCGTGTGACGCGTGCGTTTGGTGCCATGTTACTACAACAACAACACAGCAAATTCATTTAGCTCACTCACGCTACGCCACTTGCCGTCGATTTAACTAACAATTAGTGCTGTTGGTGGTTGGTTGGTCGGTCTTTTGTTGGATTTTTAATAGAGATTTTCCAGTTGCTGCTCACTCACCCACTACCACTTGAACAACACGCCGCCGCCACTTTCAAGTAGCTGTGAAATAAAATCGCTTTTTATGCAATGGATTTGTTGCTGATAATATAGTTGTTACTGTCGCTGTTGTTGTTTGTTGTTATTAGTTCAGTTACAGTGGCGCAAAGTGGATGTTTTTGTCGTTGTCGTTGCTGTTGCTGTTGATGATGATGATGGCAATGTTGATGATAATAATGAGGTACATTGGGTGTTGACGTGGCCAACTGTTGCGTTGTTGCATGAAAGCGTAGAGGTAGGCGAAATAGAGAGAAAGAAACAGCTGCTAGTACTACTGCTCCTGTTGCTATGTGTTATTGTAGCTACAAATGTTGCAGTTGCTCGCACGTGTTGTTGTTGTTGGTTAGAATTTGATTTTATATCGTTGTTGTTGTTGTTTGCAACTACTTTATTTTTACAGTTGAAATGTGGTTTTTGAATTCGTTGTGGTTTTTTGCTAACGTTGTTGCTGTTGTTGCTGCTGTTGTCGTTGACAAGTAGTTTTACAAATTTTTTGCATAAAATGTTTGAGGTTGACGTTTTGACGTTTTTTGTAACTAAAATTTCGGTTGATGTTTTTTAAATTATTTTCGTGTTGTTGTTTTTTTTCTTAAATTAAACTAATTGCAACAGCAAAATTTTTGTATTTTTTTTGCAGTTGATTTCAGTCGTTTTTTCGGCGTGATTTTAATTTGAATTTTGTTACTTAATTGCTGTTGCTTGTTGTTGTCGCTTTTATTGTTGTTGCTGTTCGTGTTATTATCGTTGTTGTAATTGTAGTTAAAGTGGTAGCAGTGAAAATTGTAGTGAAAAGTTTCGTTGTGGTTGCTGGGGTATATGTTTTTGTTGCTGTTGTTGTTGAAACTTCGACGTTTTTTAGACATTTGGTTGCATGCTGCTTTGTTCCTTGGGAACGTTTTTCATTATCAAACTTTAACTGGAGTTGGTTGATTTTTTCGTGTTTATTCGCATAAGTACTTTTATAAAAAAAAAAGTATGCCGACAAGAGGATGTCCTTTGGAGTAGCGTTGGTTTAAATTTAAGAAAGAGCTGTAATTCGAGCAGTTATATCTGCAATGAAATAAAGAAAAAACATTTTTTTAATTAAAATCACACATACGTCATGTTGTACTGAAATTATTAGCTTATTTATTTAAAATACAAATTAATGGAGCAATAGCTTAAAGATCTAAAAGGAGGGGTTAAAGATCGACGCGAAAAAAATTGCATAAGATTATTCTCTGGCAACAAAATTAAAGTTCAAATAATATCTAGAAATACAACATTTCTTAAATGCTATATGAGAAAGATATGGATATTTAAAAAAAGAATATTTAAAAATAGAAGATACTATGGATCCAGGCTGAAATTTTTATACATGTTGAAGAAAGTCACCCTTCAACGGGGTTTTTCAATAAAGAAGCTATGCTTGTATTGATGACATCATCTCCAAGATTTTTATGAAAATCGTTTGTACCAATTTTGAGATATATGAAATCAAAATTTTTAGCAGATTAAAAGCGATACGCCCACTTTTTTAAATTCCGCCCACTTTTATCTCAACTCAAGATATATTTGATATGTATCCGTTTACCAAATTTCATAACAATATCTTGCACGGCTTACGGGATATGGTAGTATAAAGGTTAAAATTTAGGGCTGTGCCACGCCCCTGTAGGAAGCTTTGAAAACTTGAAACCTAGCCTTATCCTAATCTTGTTCACATGTGCATCAAATCACTAAGTTTCATCAAAATCGCTGCAACTTTTTTCAAAATTGGCTTGGGTATTTATACATAGGATATGGGCGGTAGGCGTGTCCGTGAACCGATTTCGCCCATTTTCAATAGCAAGATGCTTGCTAGAAGATGTGACCTGTGTGTGAAAGTTTCATTCCATTTGCTCTCTTGGTTTTCCCGTAAACCTGATTTCAACAGACAGACAGACAGACAGACAGACAGACGGACAGACAGACAGACGGACAACTCACTCAACGGACATCAACTCAGGTGGTGACGCTGATCAAGAATATATACACTTTTCCATACCTGCCACGCCTCCTTCTATGTGTTACAAACGGATGGACAAAGTGAATATACCCTCGGTGTAGGGTATAAAAATAATAGAAACCTCTTTTTTAACTAAATAATTATCATTTTGCCGCCCTAAGCTTTTGCGCCTGAGGCGGCCGCCTCTATTTTATTTTCCGAACGTTTTGTATTAATTATGGGCAAAATTATATTTTTGATTTTGAGTAATTTTATGTTTTTATTTAGTCTAAGTCAATTTGGGCGTTTTTTTCTTCGCTATAACAATTCGCTTTGAGCAATTTTTCTAAAATTTTCGTTTATTATCTAGTTTTGTTGTGCAATATTTTACAAATGCTAAAAGAGTATGTTTAGTACAATCGGAAAAATTTAACAATCTATGAATTCTTCCTTATCTTTCAGTGTAAGCAATTGACGGCAAAACTTAAATTACGCTGCTCAAATGCTCACATTTGTTCAATTGCCTTTGCTGTTTGTTGTTATTCTTGTAAGTGAACGAACATTATTGAGCGGTATTAATTGCCAAAGACCAATTTCGTCTCGATTTTCTTCTGTTTTTGCCTTTGCTTTTCACTGCACACCCTCTGACCAAGGCAAATAAGCTGCATATGTTTATGTTGTGGCCAAAACGTGTACACAAGTGTGTTGGCTAAATAGCCACAATTAGCCAAATGGACTTTGGGTTTGGGTTTCAATGCGTATCATCATCAATAGCTGACACATATGTACGCATGCACATGATAGCACAATCAATTTAGCATAAACACCCGTACATACGTATACAGATAATATTACATACACATAATACGAACATACATACACGGTGTTCAAATGTATGACTTAAATGAAAGAAACAAGAACATTTTTGTTGGCACTTTTTTTTTAAGTAATCGGAATCTTGACAGCATCTGCTGAGCAATTCGATATTGGAAATGGTCCTAGGTCTTTGCACAATTGCGCGAATATGGTCAAAATCGGTGTTTTCGACACATTTGAACTCATTTCTTTCTCATTTTCTTTCAAAAACCAAACGTGTTAGAAAAAAATTAATACCAGATTCGGACTCAACGTCGAAAATAACGTAAAAAATTCTTTTAAAAAAATTGATTTTTTAAGGATATTCGTATTTTTAAGAAAAAATGATGCCAATGATAGAACTTTAAGCTTTACTGATACCCGAGCTGTACAGTATTCCTCAGATTTTCCAAAAAAAGCCTCTGCTTCTGTTTCTTTCATTTAAGTTCTCCTTTAGAACACCGTGCATATAGACAGCTACATATATTTCGATTGTTCGCAGAGTAAAAACAAAGCCAAATGAGAAATTGCATTTACAAAGAAATTGTGAAGGAGGTGCCATGTTAGCTTCTGGTAAACAAAGTCGAATATTTGTTTTGAGAAAACAAAAAAGCACATAGGTCAATAAAGCGACGATGAAAAAGCAGATTACAAAATGAAAAGTGTGCTGTATATGAAATATGAGATTTTAAGTAAAGGTCATATTAACTGGAAATTCATCATTGTAATCATATATTTCCAGGAAAATACGATAAGTTGAAAAAAAAAAAAAAAAATAGACTCATGCAAAAATTACAAGAAGACAACATCGAAAAATAAGTTCCCATCGATCTTAATAAGCCAAGAAAAATCATAGTTAAGTCTTAGTAGGCACAAGGCAGGGAAATCGATACTTTTAGAGTTGGTCATAGAATGTATTCGTGCATGGCTTTTCTATGGATTGGTATATGCGTATCATTTCAAGGATGGTTTGAAACGTAAAAGAACAGAAGCTTAGTATACTAATATGTGAATACACAATGACGGGATGCGATTTTCGTTTGAATAAAAGGTTCGACGCCCACTTCCTAAATCACGTCTACTTCTTACTCTGAAGAAAACGTTCCATCGTATATAATGCACGTGCTTTGGCAATCGTTCTCTCCCGACCTAAGCCCGCTGAACTTCTGTATTTGGAGCATTTTGCAGGCCAGAGCATGTGCCAAAAAACACACAAGTATGGAGTCGCTGAAGAAGGATTTGACTCGAACATAAAACAACATTGACCATCTTTGTTTTGTGTGCATGTTGAGAAAATTTGATATCTAAATTTTTAGAGCCCCAGACTCATTACACGAATAATCGAAAAATTGAAGATTTTGTTTTGATCTCAAACTTATAGATTTTGTATGCTAGTGGACGATTATGATAAAAATTCGGAAAAAATCTATATAAATAAAATGATAGCTGTTTTCGATGTTCGCATATCACGCAAAAACAGCTTGATCAATTTTAATCAAATTTATTTAGGGTTGTTTCTAAGACGCTTGGTGTCAATCTCCAATTAAAACTATCACGATATTCCTGTTAAATATCAAAATATTTAAGTTTTAAAATTGCTTAAAAAATTAATTTCACGCATAGAAACAAGCATGTAAACATAACAAATCGTTGAATGAGAATTGAATGTGTTAGTTAGTGCGATGTCACACGACAGGCATTTGAGTGCGGGCAAACAATAATTTTTTACTCTCTTTCACTTTTTGAGTGGAGGCCAGTCACACAAAAGTGAAATGAGTGCCGGTCAACTTCTGAGTGTTAGTTAGTTAGTGAGTGCTTTGTTTTTTGTCGTTCCCAATTTGGAAATTTAAAAAAAAAATTGTTTGCTAAAAATTATGAATAAAATTTTTAAATGTTTGAAAATAAAAGCTGTTTGTTTAAGAAGAAAATATTTGAAAAAATTACTAAGTTGTATTCGAAAATGTATCAAGTAAATTTGGAATGAACTTAGAGCTAATGGTTTATATATTTCGTACTAATATGCACCATATCATTATAACCTGGTGCGTTAACATCCTTTTGGATGTAAATAAGGTAATGGCACATTAAATTTTATTGCCCGGTACTTTTATGTTCATAAGTGACCGAAATAACTTCGACTATAACTTTATTAAAAACAGGCTACGCGTACAAAGTCGCGGAGATTAGCTAGTAATAAATAATAATAACGTAGAATATGACAAAAATATTTTTTTAAATAGATATGTACGTTAGGTTTAAACCCATTTTTAGAAGTTTTAAATATTAAAATTTAAAATTTAGGAAAGTACGACATTTTAAATTTTTTTTCTCAAATGAACAAAAATATAGGCACTGAAAGTGAAAGTTCACCATTTTTACGTTTTTATATGGACTCAATATTGAGTTCGCCTTATATCAACTTTTGACTCCTTATCTCCTTAAAATCATCTATTTTCAAACCATGTGTCCACAAAGACTAACATATGATTAGGATGACAAAAAGTTGTTTCTACTTTTTAATTACGTTATATAAATCAATCAATCAGTTGTGCTCAGTAAGTTTCGTTTCGTATTTTGTCTAAACAAGGTTTCATTCTATTAAATTTTAACAAAAGGAAACCTACAGTATGTACCATAAAAATTTCTACAGAAAACTAAAATTTTTCTGCATTCTCCACAGATTTGTTCATTTGCTTGTTCATACTGGTACGTGTAATCAAGATAAAAAAATGTCTACAACTTTTGGCAGCAATAGCACACAGTATACTGCTGCTACTCCTTAAGCATGAAATTGTGCAGGATAAGCAATTGATGAATGAATGCATTGGCATTCAGCTCCTGTTGGTGTTAGCTATGTTTGCGCACAAATGAATAAAACCAAGATATCAAAGTAAAGTCTTTAACTGATGGTCATCAAAAGGGTTCGATATACACGGTCGAATGGTTTGATGGCTAAATGGATGTACGTATAGATATATGGCTAGATAAATGGTTCGATAGATAAATGGTGCTGCTTAACATTTTTAAACGCATGTTAAGGAATCCAAGCAGCTGCATGCTAGTAGTTACAGAGGTAATGTCTTGAAAGCACAAAAACAATAAAAATCGAACAATAAGAGTTTATTTGCGTGTAAAACGAGCAAATCACATCGCAGCAATAGATTTTACGAAAAAAAAAGTTGGTAAAGTCGGAGACAGTTCAAAGTTGCAAGTGGAAAAAGAAAACAAAATTGTACAAAAATCGTACAACCTTGCGAACCAAAAAACTAAACTTTTGGCGTTATTCAAAAAAAGTTTTATTTGGTAGTAAAGAGATAAAAAACAAGGACAGCATTTTTCAAAGTGTGGGACGCGATTTATTTCATTTTACTAGGATTTCTGGAAATTGAAAAGCGCAAACTTTATGTTATCATCCATATGAAATCGTACAGAATAAACAGAGTTGCTTGGATTATGTCCGGTAAAAGCAGAGGCGTAGCTTGAGCAATTGTCGCCCGAGCCGAAAAACAAGTATTTTTGGCCATATATCCACAAAAAAAATTTGATTTTGACCATTTAAGCGCCTCTCTTCATGCATACGACCCGCTTCATCGCCCTCCACTCCCCCCTCTCCCCCAACTTTTACTAGAGTTATCGGAAACAAAGTACTGAGGACTTTGTTTATTTATAAATGTGAACAGGGCGGAAAAAAGAACTGGTTTTGAAGTTTTTACAAAACACATTTCTCTCGTGGGTTGCGTAAGTTATTTATAAGTTACATTGAGGTTAAAAAACTTTTTCTTCAAATTCGTTAATTTTAACTTTCTGTTAAATTTTTCTAACTCTTACCTTAATTTCTCATTTATAAATAAAAATAAAAAGGTTAATATGACCCTTACGAGAAAAAGCATTCGCGAGCCAAGCACTTCTGTGCCTCGCGAGACATTCAAAAAATGTGCACGTGCGAACAGCTTTTTTGGCGAACGCCGAGCCCAGCTGATAATCAGTTTTGGACATCACCAGGAACGTGCCCGGACAACAGTTTTCAAAAGAAAATGTGTCGTAAAGTCTCAATTGAATCGAATTTTTCGAAAATTTTTTCGCATTATTCGCTAGAAACGTTGGTCTTTCGAGATTGACCACAACCCTTATGATGTTCAATACCATAACTATTCCTGTACTTACCCTAATAATAAAAAGTATCGGTTTGTCATAATAAATTTTTATATTTTTTTGGAAATCATCACACCTTTAACTGCATTCTTTTTTGTACTGCTACTGCCGTGCTGAACATTTTCTTTTAGAAACTAAGCGTCCGATTTTCAAAAAATTCTTTTACAAAACATCTCGATTGATTTCTTAACTGAACTCTAAATATATTCACCTGCACTACAACAGGCAATAAAATGGTGCAACTTAAATAAAAGACAAATGATAAGTAACAACTTAATTCAGATTCAAACAACCATTTGCTGGTATCAGTAGTCACTGCCATTGCACCGCAGTACCAGCAGTTGCAGCGGCAGTAATAATTTATAGAACCAAAAACCAAACAACTTAACTCATCGTTGGATTGTTGAGCCAAAATGCAAACCAACCCAAAAGCTCAAGAAGATAAAGACGTGCGCTGGAAAAAGGACAAATAAAACCAGATCCAATTTCAAGTGTAACGTGATTTAGATTTAATGCAGTTTGAAAGCCAAATGAATTATGCGCCACATTGATAGCAGTGCCGTGCATCGCATTTCATTGCATTGTAATGCGATGTACGACCGAACGAGCAGTAGACAATGATGACACCCACCTACGCTTGTGCGATAAAATGTGTCGATTTCGAAGCTGAAGATTTCCACCCCAGCATATAAAGGGCCAAGCCACAGCAACAACTTTGCCAACAACACTTTCGCCCATTGCTCGGTCGTGCTATGGTGATGCTGCTGCTACAGTTACAGTTACAACTTTTACAAGTTGACTTTTCTTACAGAAATGAAATTTGGAAAATTGCTGTTAAAATAATAGAAAAATAATTGAGGAATTTGCAAAGTTTTGAGCAGTTGCCAAGTCATAAGACTTAGAGGTCAAGTCGATGCTTTTAAAAGGAAAAAATAAAATGTAATGAAATTTTCCATAGCTTAGCGAAGTATGGCTTATAGTTCTGAAGAAATTCCATTTTCGCATTAATATGTAGTCGGGAGTTTATCGTTCGGAAGCGAATTTAGGGAAAGAAACTAATTTCCTGAAGGATTCAATTTGACTATATAATTTTAGAATAACGTTGGTTTGATTTTTCTCCAAAAACTCCAAAATTTCACTCGTAACATTTTTTCAGGGCTTTTTTTGAGGCTTTTATCGAGGAAGATCATACCAATAGATGTCTAGCTTTATTTGAATATATTATGGTTAATATTTATATATATTCCATCACTGTGAGGCTGGTCAAAAACTATGATGGCTTTTATTTTTAATATAAAAGAATGGATCTGTCTAATGTATACTACTTTACGCTTTAAGTTTCACTAATAAATAAATGCCGCAAAATGCACCATCACAGAGCACAAAATAAATATTGCTTATACTGTGGCTGCATGAATGAATAAATGCATGCAGCATCAGTAGCAGCAGTTGCATGCTGCAATCTTTCAATATTCTGCGGGATTTTCGTCATCGTTCAAAATGCATTTTTATGAATGCACAACATGTGTAAAAGAATTGTTTAACATGGAAAGTAGGAAAACCATGCGGGAGTCTGTTGTTGTCTATAGGCAGCAGCAGCAGCACCAGTTAAAGCGATTGGTGCGATTTGTCATATAAACTGGCAGGATGCCTTCATGCATGGCTGCCTAGGACCGATACGAATATCAGACTAACCGACTGATATACTGCAGTGTTGGACAGCTTTTGGGTTTGTCAGTGTTTTTTTGTTTTGTGTAGGTACTGCTGTTGTTGTTTCTGTAGTTGGCAGCCAGTAGTAGTTTTAGCAGCAACAGCAGAAGCAGCTGCTGTTGTTGATGTTTGTGTTTTTTGTTCACATTTAGCTGCTCCCTCTCTTTCCGCATCTTTTGTTTTTTTTTTGTAAGCTTTGCTCTCATTTGGTATGCATGCGAACGACAGTAAACAAACAAAAGCGAAAGTATTGCAGCATTTTAGGCGAAAACAAAAACTGGGCTAAAACTTTAATTTACATATTTTGTTGGAAAAGTTTTGCGGTAGTTTTTTTTTCGTTTAAATTGGAAGATGTTTACTCGGTTTTTTGTTGACTTTTTGTGAAAAGAGAAGTGTAACTTATTTTGGAGTTGATCAAAAATATGTCTCTTATTGTGAATTTAACAAGGAAGTTGTCTTGATTCATTGTTTATTAATAAAGTTAGTAAGAAAAAGGAATAGTTTGGCCATTTGAAATCATAGTTCAATTCGGCTCGGCTCATTATGAGATTTTCGTTAAATTTTGTACATTAAATTGAATCGTTTTTTGAAAAATTTTAAAAATTCATAAATTTTTTAACTTTTAAACGGTTGCCAGTTATGACGAATTGTTTTATAGTTAAGCGCTTTAAGAAAACAAAACGAACTAAAGTGTGCTAAAGTGTGAACTACAGTTTTCGACGGCTTGTGGTTTAGAATTAGTTGCCTATTTTTAGGGGGCCATTAAACAAAAATTGTGCACAACTCCAAAACGGTTGGAGATAATCGCAAACAATCATCGGCAATGTTGTTGGTATTGATATTGTGTAGAACCAGTACATTGAAGTCAAGGGTCTACGAAGCGAACTCTGACTTGTAAAGGCGTATTTTTTAATTTTAATTATAATAAATTTTTAATTATTATAAAGATTAAGAATTTTCAGTAAAGCAAATTAAACCTCTTATTTAAATTTAAGATTAATTATACATAATTTTAAATCTTCATTTTGACTTTTAATCCCCAGAAACGTTTTCATTTTCATCGAGAAAATGTCAACAATTGTTACTGAAAGCTTTTTGATTTCTTCCACAAGCAATTTTTGACAAAAGAAATTAATTAAAGTGAAATTTGCATTAGCGCGTCCTTTGTTTGCCATTTACACAGCAGCAGCAGCAGCAATAGCAACAAAAGCAGCAGCTTATATCCTTGAGCTAAATTCTGTAATGGAAGTTAATGAAAAGGCGACGCTCATTTGCGTCCATTCAGAAAAAAGATAATTCTGCTAAATAGCATAGAAATAGAATGGGAAGCACCAATTAGTAGGTCCCTTTATCGTTTTGATGACTTTAAAGAATGGCTTTGTCTACGTTTTGGCGCAAATGTGCATAAAAGAAATGTTACAGTTGCAAAGTAAATGTGTTAATATTTTATTCAAATCACATTCATTCAACATCAGCTCTAAGTGTGGGGTGCTTAATTTAGAAAGGCACATATCCTCATTTTATTTTGTGTAAAGTTTATTTATGTTTTTCTTCTCAGGAAAATCATTTTTTTTTTTTTGAAACCTTAAAATTAAATTTCTCAATGTTCAAATTTACTATTTATTTTATTCAGAACGATAAATTGATTTTCGTATTTTAATAACTTGGAAACTATTTACGATCTTATCATAAAGTTTTCGAGTTGTATTTTTTAAAACTCTTAACTCTTAAGAAATATTTTTTACTTTTTGATGTGAGAAATTTTTTACCGGCAGCTACGTATGGAAATAAATTGGAATAAATTGGCGGAATGTAACCCAACGTTGCTGTTACATTTCAGAATTTTTGGACATTTTTCAACTTTTCAACATTTTCGAATTTTTTAACATTCCTCAACTTTATTAAAATTTCCGAGATTTTCAATATTTGATAACTTTTTTATCATTTTTGCACTATTATGCTTTTTGCTATTTTTAAAAATTTTTCGAATTATTAAATATTTTTAAACTTTCTTCAACATTTTTTACCTCCTTTTATCATATTTGAACTTTATGAATATTTCTGACTTTTAACAACCTTTTCAAAATTGATTTGAATTTTTGCAAGATTTTCAATATTTTTTTAATTCAACATTTTTTCCCCTCTTTTAATATTTTTTCAACATTTTTTGAATTCTATTAGCATTCTGCGACTTTTTCAACATTTCCGAGTTTTTCAATATTTGATAATTTTTTATCATTTTTGCACTATTAAGCATTTTAATTATAAAAATATAATTTTTTCAACATATTTTTAGACTTTTTTCAACATTTTTGATTTGGGTTTCTTCAAGATCCTCAATATTTTTTGAATTCGTCAACATTTTATCCCTCTTTTAATATTTTCGAAATACAAAATTTGACTTTTACAAAATTCTCAATATTTTGAATATTTATTGACTTTTCAACATTTTTTGACATTCGCTTAATATAATCACCAGTGACTTTTAAGCCGATGAGTAAGAATTTATAAGCCTGATATATTTCTTTTTTTGTATAGATTTGTTGAGAATTCAAGCAACAAGTTAAACAAAGCGAAGTAAAAAAAAAAAGCTCACCGATTTATTATACGATTTATATTTGCTACTGCGTTATGACTCGTCAAGAAAGTTGCACCAAAGCGCAAAAAAAAGCAAATAAAAAAAAAGAAAATAAGAACACTCAAAACACTTATCAACTTAAAGGTCACTGATGATTCCATTTAGCAATGGATGAAACTACCTTTAGCCATTTTTTGTTGTTTTGTTTCTATAATTTGAATTGTTGTTATTACACGCTGTACTGAACAATAAGTTCAGTTAAATAATTACAAAGTTCTAGTAGTTTGTAAGCTTTAGCATTAAATTAAAAGTATATCCTTCGTTATTTTTCTCTTTTGTATGACTTTTGGTTCAGTTCGTCGTATTTTAAAACTTTTTAATTAATAACATCGTATGAACTCAAGAAATGTTTGCAACGTTTTTCGGGTTCCATCAATGCTACTTGAAAAATTAGTTTTTTCTTATGACTATCGCTCAGGGCGAAGGAATTTTGATTACATTTCTATTTATATGAACTCGAAAATCGTAAGGAACTTGAATCGGAAATGTTGGTAATTTGATTAAAGAAATCATTAAACTGAAACGAAATCAATTGTGTTTATTTTGGTATTCATGACTTAAGATCAACGAGTTTTGATGTTCTTTAATTTTACTTGCAACAAAACTCAAAACTTTGATCTACGGGAGAAATTCAAGCTCTAACGCAACAAAAGACATACATTGAAATATGTAAAAACAAAATTCTTTAAGGTGCTATGTAACTTTTTATAGTTTTCTATATTCAAGACCCAATATTTTGAAGTTCAACATCTGAGAACAGATTTCTAATCATCTACCAATTTGATGAATTTTTTTTTTCGAGTATCGTTTTCTTTTTTTCTTTGGCACAAAGCCCTCATTGAAAAAAGGTACTCAAACAAATTGCAATAATTCTCGTTAGAAAACGTTACATTTGAAAACAAAACATTTACTAAAAGGATGTAATAAATTATTTCAAATTACATGTTTTCTTAATAATTTTCTTTTTTCATTTATTCATACGTTTCATTTCATTCATAAAATACAATAAAAACCAAATGTGAAAACCCACAAATTGGTCCCAACGAGCTGAATGTAATACAAAAAAGCGGGCGCATACAGGTTAGGGGTGGGGCAGTGGCATTGAAACATGTTTCTTCAATTTTAATATTGCTGCATTGTTTGAGAGCCTAAAAGTGTGCTACTTAAAAACAGTTTATACCTTTTTTTATTTGTGTGAGCAAAGCAGAGGGTCTGCTTTGTTTCGTTGTTGTTGTTTTTTATGATAAAAAAAACCTTCCTATTATGTTACAATTTATGTTAAATTTATTTGTAAGACACAAATCAAAAAAATCTATTGTTTGATGCTGCTGCTGCTGCTGTTGTAAGCTCAACGATATGAAAGTGTTAAAAGAACTACAAACAAAACAGTGGTGGCAAAAAAAAAAATATGTATAAAACAAAAACAAAGCATCAAATAGGCAGTTTAGCATTGTTGAAAACACTCATTCGCTCACTTCGTTAAACTCATAAAAAATGCTCATGAAAATAAAAGAGTATAAAGAATAAAAATATGAAAGTAAAAAGCAGCAACAACAAAGTTTTTACAAAACCCTTGTGAAAGGAGGTGTTGAATACAAAATTGATTTAGTGGAAAATGTAAAAAGGATCAAATGCACGAGTGTGGGTGTGTGCAGTGTAAATAGCAACAGCGGCAAGGCGATTATGTTAAGGCAGGCTCTTCTCAAAAGTGACTATAGAAAGAAAAGGATTTTTTTAGTATTTAATATTTAAATTTCAAGTGCATACTTTAAGGCATTTCACAGAGTTAAGTCGCAGCTTAGCATGGTACAAGGAATTTCAATTTTATTTCATAAAAATAAATTTGACTTGACTTTGCATTGCATTTTACTTTATTCGGTTCCTTTTCGCTTCGCTTCTTTAATACGATTTGCTATCATCATCATCGTTGGACAGTAGCCAGAATGAAGGCGTAGTACAATAAGCAAAATAGTTATGCATTAGTTGTGAGATAAATTTGTAGCTTGTTAGGTTTTTATTTTGTTGCATAGTTGAAGGCGTCACAATGCTTTTAGCAAAATACGTGTTTTTGTTAGGATGGTTTTCTTTTTTTTTCACATTTTTAGCTTATTTATTTTGAATTGTGTGGAGGTACAAAGGTAACCACATTGTGTATAACTTTGAAAATAGAAGAATATGATAAAGTTTTATTGGTTGAAACCACTTGCTTGAACAGAAGAATTGGCTCAGACAGGAGTGCTGCAAGGAATGGCGTTGTTGCTGATACGTTTTTGATAAAGTGGTAATGCTTGCAATTTTAAAAAAGGAGCTCGAAATATGATTTAATAACATTTTTTGAAACTTTTGGCCAGTCACTTAAGTATCAAATTGAATTTTCTAAGTTTTATTATGGAAATATTTATGTGTGCAGAGTAGAAATGGAAAATAATATTAGAAAATATTAAAAAATATTACGTGTCAAAAAATACAATCGAGATCAAAACACAAATTTCTGACATAATTTATTAATATTGCAACCCTAAATCATAAAAAAAAAAAACTAGTGCGGAACATGGATATGGACCGAATCGATGGAGGCTTGATAAGAGTTTCTGTGCATAGCCAAGTAATTGATGGGGAAAGCACGAAAAAATGTTTAGACTTTTGCAGGAGACCCCCGAGATTCCAACGAAGCATTTTAACCCCATTTATGGAAAGCAAACAGCGTTACACAGCGTTTACAGTAAAACTGCGCCTTAGTCTTACATTTTTATTTAAAGGATATTTTTTCCACTACACAATATGCTGGCTGGTTTGACTAAACGTACCCTCATTGAATTTGACAACATTTACTTGAATAGCTCTCTGTGTAGCGTTTCGAAGATTATGCTGGTAAGGGAGACGTCACGCCCACTTTTCGAAATTCGTCAACTTTTTGTCTGATGCTTGGCTGAACAATTTTTTGTATTTGTGTGAAATTTTGTATTATTACATACCTTTAATACTTCTCTCAGTATAGCATTTTGAAGTTTTCGGGTGCATGGGAAGTGTCACACTCTCGAAATATGTCGAAATTCACCACTTTTTTTCGAGACTTTGTCTATGCTTTTCCCAAGTATTTTTGAAAAATTTGGTTACAATACATCAAATAACTCTCTAAATATAGTATTTTATATGGCTTCTTCAAATGGGCAGTCGGTGTGCCCGTGACCGATTTCGCATATTTTCAATCATAAGCAGCTTGTTTGAAGATGTGGTCTGTGTGCCAAATTTCATTCAAATACCTTGCTTTGTTTTCCCGTAATTGTGATTTTCACAGACAGACAGACGGACATGGCATAATCAAATCACGTGGTAACACTGATCAAGAATATATAATATACTTTTCTATACCTACTACACCCCCCTCTACTCGTTACAAACGAAATGACAAAGTTTATATAGCCTCTGTGTAGGGCATAAAAATTTATTGGTTTAAAATTAGCATTAGCTTTACATTTTAAATAGTTTTTATGTGCTTTATCAAACTTCTTTTTAGGAACTATAGTTTGGGTGATATTGTTTACGCCCTAAAATTCCTGCTATAGCTTTCATGATGTCGAATTTTTCTTTAGCAATCGTATGCTTTGTTAAAAAGCCGAATGATAAATTGGTTAATTCCCAGATCATGTGACCAGCAGCACCGGATTAATACTATGCGAGGCCTAGGGCTAAAACTTCAAAAAAAAAAAAAACGGTGGGTTGCACTCCGGGAGTGCCGACAGAAGTGAAAACAAATCGTTTAATGGCAAGTTAGTGTGTTGATTGGTATGTGTACGTTTTCTTTTTATAAGGCAATGCACTGGAAGACAAAAACGGAATATGTATTCAAATTTTACTCTCGCTCTCATTCTCAATTTGTCAACGCAACAACGCGGAATTTGAAAGAAACAAACATGTAAGCATAACAATCGTTGAATGAGAATGGAATGTGTCAGTTAGTGTGTCTGCTTTGCTTTTTGTCTTCCACTTGGAATATTTATTTAAAATAAACAATAGAACATTCAAATTGTACTATCGCATTCATGACGGGGAATCCAGATGACGGTCGGTGTCGCGAGTTTATACTTTTTTCCTCAGCCGCACAACGTGCCATAAGAAGTTTTCACTTCAAAAAATCTTCCTGTTTTATTTCCGATAAAACCTGCACAAATTTATACTGCGTCTTGCCATGATGGAGGTCGGAGTCGTAGCCCTACCTTATTACCCTAATCCATAGCTACTTGGAGGCCCTCTTGAACTCGGGGCCATGGCTCCCTATAAACCTAACTTAGTCCAGTGCTGGTGGTCAGCTTATAACTAACATGGAAAACGACGAAATTTGATAGCGAGTAAATGTTCCCTTTCTCACTGTTTCTTTTTTTCAACTCTGCGTGCCGGATTGATTTCTCTTCTTGCTCACACACCCCCCATTAAATCTAAATATCTAAACGATTATAAGACTAGTAAACTTTTCAACAAAACAAAAGAAATATGACAGCTTTATATAATATTTAAGTCGCAAAAACATTTTGTTTAATTTCGAATATTAATTTTACAAGTATGCAACGTTTTTCATGTGATACCCAAAGTGACAGTCGCCACACAACAACTCCATATGTTAACCCATTTTCCTTTTTATTAAAAATTTTAAATGCTTTCTCTTCCAGAAATATATCAACGTCAGCTGAAAAACCGCAAAAGTGTCAGCTGCAAATTACTTTGCATGTGCCATTAAACACGTGACAATGGCAGCACCACCAATAGCAGCAATTTAAAAAGCATTCAACACTTTGCGGCACGACAGTGGAATTTTTCGATTTAAGAAAGAGCCACCACACATTATCTTGTTGCCATATTTTGATTAATTTTCTTAACAACACAGCACGGTTTAATTTAACGCCGCATTTAATGTAATCACTGCACAATTTATTCATTAAACAAATTTTAAGTGCAAAATTACTGTATTAAAATTTCGCTCAACGTTTTTAAACGCCTTATACTATAGACTAGGCGAGCGTAAAACTTTATTGCTAACAAGTATTTGTTGTGAAATTAAATTTTTCTTTAAATTTTTTACATACAATTTTGCTGTGTAATTTAATTAAAATGTTTTAAAAGCAATATTAAATGGATACAGTATAGAGATACACTCACTTCACGCAGCGTTGTTGAGTTTTTACATTGTTAACATCTGTATTTAGCAAATGTGTAAAAATTATTGTCCACATTTTTGTGGTAAATTTAAAATGGTTAATTTAAATTAAATGAAGTTTAAAATTTGTCAACTTGGCCGGAACACTGCGTACACGTATAAGCCATAATTTACAAAATGAAATCTGCACGTGACTTTGAACAGAAATATTTGCATCATGTGTTTGGCAACATTGTGTGCAACATTTTAATTTCTCTGCTTGTTTTTTTTTTGTCTGCGCAACTTTTTGTGGCATGCCATTAAGTTATGGAAAATCATATTGAAATATACTCACTTCTCTAGAGTTAATTTATTTGTGGTCAATGCACTGCACACATTGTGTGCACGAAGTTTTAGCAGAACCCAAAAACTTTTGCACACAAATTGGTTTGCTAAAACAAACGAGAAACTTTCAAGGATTAAATTTAATTGAGGAAGTGCCGATAGCATCAAAAATTATTTCCTACAAAAGGAAAAACTGCAGCAAAAGATATTTAATAAGTCAAAAGTTACTAAAAATATGTAGTATCACATTACAGGCAAACTAACTACAGTAATTAAAAGTTTTCGAAGCTCCAGTGTTAAACGTTTTTCCAAGAAGTAAAAGTTTATAATTGCGGACATGAGTGAATGAAGGTGGTATGTTACAAAATTAATATTTTACAGAAATTAGCTTTAAAGTTTTCATCTTTAAACTATATGAAGCATTCTTTTGTTTGCTTGTTTTTTAAATTTTGAAGTTATAATTGCGTGGCTTGGATATTTACCAATGTGCTTATAAAATTAAGTCTACATTTGAAATCTAAAGCAAAAATTGAACAAAATGTATCATGGTGCGAGCATCAGTTGATCTGACAGATTTTTATAAGCTCATATTCAACTCAAGTTGCGATTATCTCTAATCGTTTTTGAAACTGTGCACAATTTTTAATCAAATGTCCCGCATCACGGCCAATTTTCTAGAATCGGGTGTTTTTCTTTTAAGCCAGTATAAATTTCAGACAATTATATGTGTCAAACCAATGTCAGACTGCAAACTGTCAGTGTAGTTCTTGCAATTTTATCGTGATGACACACACGCTTCAACAACGCAGCCAAATTTTAGAAATTTCATTCCACTTGCATCACATTACATCCAACATAATCGAATATCTGAGACCGCGCCGTTGGCCGTTTTCGCGCAAAATTGTTTTGCAAGATGCAGTGCCACAAAGACTTATAAGAAGAGTGCATACTCAATTCGATAAGCGCATAATTTTGCGTAACAGAGCTGTAAATTGGCCTCCAATATCTTTTAATTAGTTTTTTTTTTGGGGACCAATAATAAACGGCACATTGGAAGCCAACATTATTCGTGTTGTACGGCATCACAAATGCTTAAAAAAGTGCTCGAAAACTTTGTCTCTCGGATGGCATTCATCAGATCCAGCCGTGGTGGACATATGCCTGAAGTTCTGTTTATAAACTAATTGCAGAATGTCTCCTCTCCATTGAACTCAAATAAATTACTTCCAGCGGCAAATCGATGTAGTACTCTGTTTTTTCATGTATGAAAAGCTATACCTATAATGTTTGCTGGCTGCCTGTTTTGTGTATGGAGTTGTAGGCAGTTTGCTTGATGGCTGCCTGCAGTGTAAATGGAGCCGTAAGGGGTCTTGCCTGTTGGCTGCATGCTTTGTATGATGTAGACAACTCGCTAAACTATATAGGCACTTAGTAAGCGAAGTTTTAAGGCAATCTTCCTTTCGTTTTTTACACATTGTATACAGAGATGTAGGCAAGCTGCCTACAAAGCGGCCATCCTTTTGTAAAAAGAATTTACAGTTGTGGCTGGAGTTGTGAGTACTACTGCCTACAATGAGTATTATTCATCGATGTTGTTTATAGCATATTTTCCGCTGGGATATTTAATGAAATTTCATAAATTTTGTTCAAAATCAAGTTAGTACTGGCTCCACATTATACAAATCAAAAAGTACCTATACTTTGGTCGCCATAGCTTGAATACAACTTACGTGGGCATGAAGTGTTATATATCACATATAATATATTAAAATGGACTATTTACACTGAGGAAAGAGTATGTTTCCTTCAAATAAATGTATTTTGTTGATAGATTTTTAAGATATTTATTAGCTATCAACAAACTTTGGTAAATATTATTATGCCCTTAACTTGAAGATATCATGTTTTTGTAGAGGCAAACATAATATCTATTTGAGAAGATTAAATAGACTTTTTATTGGGTCGAATATATATTTGGCAATCCAATTTCTATTTGTTTTTACTTCAAATCAATATGAATACAATACAATTCTTAACACATTTAAGTAAAACACCATTTAAATATTTTAGTACTTAGTACGTTATTTAGGTATTTATGATTATGTAAATAGCAACGCAGTAATAGTAAAAGCGATAGACAGCTAGAGCAGCAGCATATACTCAGCTGTCGCAGACGATAGTCAGCTATTGTTGTCAGTTCAGAATGAGTTGTCGCAGTCGAATGTCAGCTATTGATAAAGCAGTCGCATCAGTGGCTATCGCAATCGACTATTGCTATAGCAGTCGTGGATTTTGAATGCTATATTTCTCATTTTGCAAATGAATTGAATTTTAATTTTTATGGTTTCTCATGAAAAAATTTAATTTTTCTTAGCAAGGATTTTCTGCTATAAATTCAATTGCTACACCAACATGTTCATTACTATTAACGAGTATAGCCTCAAAATTGCTGTTTAAACCACTTTTTGGTCACATCTTTTGAGGTATAACTGAAAAAGTAGCCGGTGTACCAAATCTCATCAAGTTATCACACTTCACTTTCCTATGAACACCATCTTCATAGACAGGATTTATTGTGTTCAAAATAATGTAAGCGAGCGGTGTGAATTGCATATTAAAGGTCATTAAAGTAAAAAAGGAAGAAAAGTTCAAATTCTCCAATGTAAAAATCAAAACAAAAATAAAAATATTTTGACATAGTTACTAACACCACCATGAATTATGGATTTGAAGATTTTTTTTTTTTTTGTTAAAGCCGTAATATGCAGATTTGGTCATTAAATACGCATTTATTTATAGCTTCGTAATCAATGGCTCTTCTTTAAAATATTCTGTATATATGTATGTAAGAAATCGATACTATTTTTGTCGACATTTATTGCAAACTTTTGGTTCTTAGCGAAGCAAGTCAATTTCAAAAGCGGATTATGTGATAAAATATTTAAATTTAAGCGATAAAGATCCATTAATTCAAGCATTACTCAAGAAAGGCAAAACAAAATAAAAAACTTTTTTTTCTACGTAACAACGCAGCAACTTTTAGAATTTTCACACTCTTTGCAAATTCCTTCGCCTCGCACATTCACTTGTTTGCGTTAAGGCTTTCAAGAAGAGAAAAATAAATAGGTTTTTTTTACTTGTGTAGTTTACTTTGGTAAATTAAGTTTAAAAAAATATTTTAAGTAAAAGTACAACTTTGCAAAAATTCACAAAATAAGCAAAACAGGAAAAAATAAATAGCTGCGCGTAAAAGTATGCAACCAAATGCTGATGCTTCCTGCCGCCTTCCTTTCTGTGTGCTTCACTAAAATTAATATATTCAAAACAAGTAGGCAGATATGACAAACACAAAACAAAATAAAGTCAAATATTAGTAAAAATGAATGATACAGCAAACGAACAACAACACCAGCAGCAGCAGCGGATTAGCGTTAGGGATTCCTAGGGAACCGAAACGTATTAGCATTTTATGTAGATATATCTACTCCTTGAGGAAACAAACCAGAGTTATGTGCATGGTGTTGACATTTACGTCGTGTTGGTATGCATGAGTATTTCGTAGTATCGGTAGCTGAGTCTGTGTTGTAGCCATAGACACGTGTTTTCGCATAAATAACGTAACGAAATTAATATTTCGTATGTGTAGGAGTATTAGTGGCATGGCATAGACAAGCAAACCGGAAATGGCAGAATGACATGCAAAAGGCGCACAAAAATATGTTAAGTTGTAGTAATTTATGGGAATTGCTCTTTCTGTGATGAATGTCAAAGCTCTTGAAATATTCTATGGAAAAAATGTAAACGAAAGCAGATGGATCAATGGAATTAAATTTAAATCAGAAATAAAATTTAATAGTAAGATATGTTTTTTCTATAATTAAATTTAGCTTAGTAATAAATGTGGAGTGTTTTTTTTTTCAAAAACTTCTTTGAATAAAAAAATAAAATCAGTAATAGAGCTTGTCGATGTGAGATAAAAGAGATCAAAGTTACTCACGCAGTATCAGGCTTGTGAAGCGATATCGCATAAGCAATCTAGCGCTAGAGGCAGAAGCTGCCGCATACCGCGGAGACAGTAGTGCCGCACAGCACTTTGTATAGTGCTCAAGAATCTTGTAGTCACGAAACCCAACAAAATGGGTGTGATTGTAAAAGAAATACTTCAACTCAGAAGGTTCCAACATATCACTTAAATGAAAATATTTTATGTTGATAATACACTTCTTCAAAGGGTTGACTTAACAGTTTTATTGTTGTGGAATTTTCGTTTTCCAGTGTCATGGCAAAAATATTTCAGCAAACGTATTTTTGGAAGTATTGTTTTAATAACCTTTATTCTGTGCATCACCACTGTGAAGATAAAGCGCTTTTTCCTATGGACGCTCACAGGTAGGGATCGAAAATATTTTTTAAAAAATTATGTGTCTTGAAAATATTATTTTGAAACTGAATATCTCAAAAACTATGAGAGAAACAATTAAATATTTAAAATTATTTTTATATAGAAATAAGTGAATATTATTAAAAAATCTGAGTCCGTCATCATGCCACTTTTTTTTTAAATTGTTCTATAAGAAATTTTAGTTTTTTGCTTTTGTCGATTAACTTTCTATTACAGTAATGGCGCTTAATGCTTATGGTATAGTAGTTTATGTAGCCCAATAGCTCGCCCATAGCACTGAAGATGCAAGCACGATATTTATGATGGTGTAGGCGCCATTAAACAGGACCACAGGATACTTTTGGCACCGAATATTAAAACGAAAAAATAAGCCCACATTAAGAAAGTATAAAATCAAATATTAAAACAAAATAAAAAAATATTTTTTTTAATTCAACATTCAATCAAACAATCCAATTCAAATAAAAAAAAAAATGTTTCTATTTCAAGCACGCTTAAGGGTGTTTTTCTCAATGGATAGTTGCATTTCAAACGACTCAAACTGGACATTAAGAAATGTATCCTAAGTATTTAATAAAAAAAGCTAATAATGTACCACAAAATAATACATTTATGTGTTATATACAAACATATTAAAAATTTTAACCAGTTTCAACTTTTATCTTAAACATACAAGATTCATTGTACAAATAAAAGTTAAAAAATCAAAACCTTAAGACTATAAAAATTTAAAATGTCAAAAAATTTATAAAAATTTTCAGAAAAACATTCACATTTTGCAGCAGCAAACACATAAAAGCATCAACTAAAACTTTACAATCACGAATCCACATTCTACATAATTTATTTGATCGCATTAAACAAAATAAAAGGACAACATTTTGTCCTAGTATCCATCCAATGGCAACCTCAGCAAGGACATGAAAGTATTTTCATGAAAAGAAAATCAAAACTAGAGTAAAGGTTACCTTTCACTATTTAAACCAAATTAAATAGGTCAGCAGTGTGTCACAGTGCACTGCCTAAAAATATGCAGCATTTTTTTTTCACTTTTCAATTTTCTTTACCAGGTTATCATCGCTATTGTTGTTGTTGCTTGTGTTTGTATAATGCGATGTTTTCGCTTGACTTCCCTTTTTTTCTCCTCCTCTTCCCTTAACCTAGCTACGAGTATTAAATAAAAATAAAAAAGTGTCATGTCGTACACATCGACAGCGTGCCAGTGAGAAGAACAAAAATAACAAGGATAACCAAAGGAAGCTTACACGTAAGTTAAAAAAATCGCTGGAAGTCATTTGGTAAACGAACTTAAACAAACAACAAAACGAAGTACGCTTTAACATTAACATTGGGGAGAAATGTGCAGTGGAGGATGGGAGGTTTCAAAAACGAAAGGACTTATAAAACGAAGTTAATTTAAAAGGAAGCAAACAATTGTGTTTCCGGCCAAAGGGTTAAATATTTAAAAAGTAAACACGGCGTACAAAACCAGGCGGCAAGCAACAGCAATTTACTGTGGCCAAACTGGGCAGTCAACAGGAAAGCAACAAACTCAAGTTGGTTGGTTGTTTGCCTGAGTATTGAAGTGCTTTTAGCTGTATGATGTTGGCCATAACAAGAGCTGAAATGAATGGTAAACAGATTTTGTTGTGGACTTTGGAAAATACATTTTTTTCTTTTGCTTTCTGTTAAAGGAATTGAACATTTCGGCCAATTGGCAATTCAAAAATTGTCAAGTTGGCATAATTAGACGTTTCATTTTAATTAATTATTGCAAATTTATTTTACTTGAATAACAGGCAGTTTTCGGCACAACAACCAGAAGTTGTAAATTTGAAGTAAATATACAAACAATTTTGAGTATAAAGTTTTTCACTTCAGTATTATGTTGACATATGAATTGAAGAGCTCATTATGAGAACATGATAAACCACAAAATCAAAAAATTTAAATATTTGGAATTAAAGTTTTAAAAAATACATGCAGAAACATATTCATGCCGCCAGGATTTTTGAATGAGCAAAAGTGTATATAGTGTGGATATGAAATATACCTCTGCCTAATAGAATAGATTACAAATATTATTTCCGGAAAATAGTCGGCTTAGTATGTTTTTACAATTAACCTTTAATTATTGTAAAATTATATTTTCACTTATTTAGTTCGCAAAAAAAGTCCGCCGTTTTAACCTTTTATTTATTTTTTAAAATAATATTTGCTTTATTAAATTAACTGTCTCAAATAATTCACTTTACCTAAAATACGTTAAATTTCACGTAATGTACACAGATACAACGTCAGTTAGCACACATTAAAACTTCAACTGAATGACTTGCTTTTATATTGGCCGATGCTGGCTGCTACAAAACTCTTTAATAATCTCGTGCAATCCTAAAATCTACCGAGAATTCACTGATTATATATTGCATTATGAAGATATGAGCAGTATCCAGCGGCATGATGGAGCTGGTTGTCAGAGGCCGACAAAAAAAGTCTTGCTCAATAACTAGGAAAAAGAGCCATAAATAGAAAAATATAGTGAGGCCAATGTTGTGGAGAAGATGAAAACACATCGATTACATACCCGAAATATTTCCGTATGACAATATTTGAGCTACAGCTAGACAGTACCTTGTCCACAAATTTAATTTCCATCATCAATAAAACATTCTATAAAACAGTTTGCATTTAAGCTATCGACATTAATTCCAACCGACAAAAGAACAATAAATTTTAGAAAAACTATAAACGGAGGATTTTATTTTGCGTACACAAATTAATAGATTGATAGCTGGCTGGCATTGTGTGCACATATCAATGGTAGATTTAAAAGGATTCTGACATAAAACAAAAACGAGTTGGTTAAAAACAGTTGAAAAAACACAAGTGACTAGAAGACTAATGGTAAGCAAAGTTCGAATTGGTGATACTCTACATAGTGCAGCAAGTACCTGAACCTAAAAGTATTTATGTAAGATCTAGCAAGGTAAAGGTTACTAGCTCAAATAAATAATTACAAATCGATAGTTATCCAACAAATTCATTAACATTTATTTGCGATACATCCTTCAAGACTTTCTAAATTTTCAATGTATAAGCGAAATGCTTTTGGATATGAAAGCAATATTGGAATGAGTTCACAGAAAACCTAACGCTAGTATTTTATTTTCAGCTTTTATCAACTTTTTGATGTTTTAATTTTTTTAAATTTTTGAACTATTTAAAATATTTTTAATTGTTCAACATTTTTCGAGTTTTCAACATTTTTCAACTTTTCAACACTTTACGTCTTTTTTGGTTCTAACATATTTCGACTCTTCAACATTTTTCAAAATTTTTCGACTTTTTCGAATTGTGAACATTTTTTAATTTCAACATTTTCGAGTTTTCAACATTTTTTAACTTTAGCATTTTTCGACTTTTTCAACATTTTTCTACTTATTCAACATGTTTCAATTTAAACTAATTTGGAATTTTCAAAATTTTTGAACTTCAAAATTTTTCGACTCTTAATATATCTTCAACATTTTTGGGCTATGTTCAACTTCAACATTTCTCGACTTTTTCAACTCTTTTCGTCGACTTTTCAATATTTATTGACATTTTTTAATAATTTTCTGCTACTTCAACATTTTTCGAAGCATTCAACATCTTTCTCCTTTTTTTTAAATTTTTTGACTCCTTCAATATTTTTTGAACATTTTCAACATAATCCAATTTTTTTGACAATTTTGTAATTTTTCAACATTTGTTGAATTTTTCAACAATTGTTGAATTTTCCAACATTTTTTTGACTTTTCAATATTTATTGGTATTTTAAACATTTTTGCGAATTTTCCAACATTTGACGATTATTTTCGAATTTTTTGACATTTTTGGCAGTAAGTCGACTTTTTCTTCTCATACAGATTTGTTCGACTTTTTTCGACATTCTCGAATTTTTCAGTAGCACACGACATTTTGCGACGTTCGACACTTCTTGATACTTTTCCATTCTGCCACTTCTAAACATCACTAAATTCACACTTTACACCTCGAGTTAAGTGCAGGCACATTTTTTTTTTTAGCAACCGCTGCTCGAACACAAAAAAAATCCACAAAATAAAAAATATTTATTATGAAATTAAGTTGCCATAAGTTGATGAACGCAATGCAAAAATATGTAGGGTATAAAAACTGACTGAATCCGACGAATTTGTAATTGAAAATTGTTTATTACCGGCATTAGATGTTAAGGCAGACGCTTTTTTTATGACAGCCAACAACAAAAACAACTACTACAACTTGCACAACAAATAGTGAAAACAAAAGAAAAACGATAGAAAGCAAATAGCAGAAAGTGAAAAAAAAAAAAATAAAATGAATTTTCATTTTCATTTTCATTTCTCAATTTCAATTCCATACCACTAAAATATGGAAATCCTTTTAAGCGTTTTGTTTTTCCGTCGCTGTCAACGACGACGATGACGACGCAACTAGAACAGGATATGTTTGTTTTTTTTTTCGCTGCTGTAAACGCTGTTGTTTTATTTGCGAATTCAATGATGATTTTTCATTGTGGTCGTTTACTGTGCGCGCTAGGAATTTTAAATCGGAAGGATGCAGACAGGATGTTGCCATTTAGCAAAAAAATTTATGACGACATTTTCATTTTAAGTTTGAATATTTAGAAGGCTGAAGTTTTGTTTGATAATTCATGGTTGTTGATAAAAGTTTTATTTGCAGATTAAAATCTATAATGTGTGGGTTCGTCAAGCTGGATTAGTAGTAAGTCGAAACGAATGGACTTTAAGTGGAAACAAGTTAAAGTTTAAATAAGGTTTAAATATTCAGAAGAAAAAAGAAGCAGATTGACTTACCCAAATTATTTATCTGGAAATGAAATGAAAAATTGATTAGTAAAAATAATAATATATTTGAAAAGTGCTACGAATACATGGAGTAATAAATTTAAAAATTAAAATTTAACCAGTAAAATATCTTGAAAGAAAACTTGAAATAGAAGTCTAGAAGTTACGTTCATATTTGTGACATATTTTGTGGAAATAATAAGGCAATTTAATTTCTTCATATTAAGCGTAATTTTGAAAAACTCAGATTGAAGCTTATTTAGTAAATAAGTTTTGCTGGAAGATCAATGAGTAAAATGAACCAAAAAAAGATATGATGCAGAAAAATTAAGAACAATTAAATAGAGTATTATAAATGGTTATTGGATAAAATCACATCTAAGGGGGGAGCCATTTAAAATAAAAAAAGAAGTAATTCACTCCCAAAAAAATACTTCAATCCTAAATAAAGTACTTCACTCCCAAAAGCACTTCACTTCCAAAAGTACTTCACTTCCAAAAAAAGTACTTCACTCCCAAAAGCACTTCACTTCCAAAAGTACTTCAATCCCAAAAGAAGTACTTCACTCCCAAAAAAAGTATTTCACTTTCAAAACTATTGTACTCCCGAAAGAAGTACTTCACTCCTAAAAGAAGTACTGTACTTCAAAAAAAAAAGTACGGTTGGTTACGTTATGTATGATATAAAATTGAATACAAAGGCTCCTGACTCATTATATCCACAAATATGTCTTATGCCCACATATGCATATAGACTCTTGATGAAAATCGCATAAGCTTGTACATTATCCTAAAATTTCAGCTGATTTAATCGGGAATTTCTTTCCACACAACAAATGTTGTATGAGTTTTTTGAATGATTTTGCCAAGGCGAATATTCAGTCTTATTATCTTGGGTCATTTTATCACTTGTTTGATTTTTCTTAAGAAAGGAATTAGAAAGAAAATTTTTCCAAAACAGTCTCCTTTGAAAGCGGCACAATATTTTCGACGATTTTTTTATAAGGAAATTGTATTAAGTCTCTGATATTCATTTTACAAAATTATTTCCTGGTTCACTTTAATGCTCAATTTTGTTTGTGATCATATTTTTGAGAAATTTTGCTAGAAAACTCAGCTTTTGATTATTATTTCGTGCTGTATTTTTCTGGCAATTTTATTTAAACTCAGAAGTTTGAAATCTTCTCTGTATGAGGGAAAAGCTAATAAGAATGCAGCAATTCAAGTATCTTAAATACAGCAATAAGAAAAACAAATAATTTTGCAATACAGCACTTTAAAAATTTGTACTCCACAACAACTTGTGATATGCCGTCCGCTCCGCCACCACGTAATCATCATCTGTGCTACAACCACTACCACTACCAGAACTCTACAAAGGACAAACAGCGGAACACAAAGAGGAATGTGATCACAAGTTTCGTTTTTCACAGCAGTGACACAAATTTTCCTACTTTTATATGAGGGTACGTACGACGAGCATACAAATGTGTGTTCTTGTGTTTGTGTGCGGTCCTGTGCATACACTCATACCTACCTACACTTGTTTGTAAGAAGTGCGCGCTTTAAAGACCTGAAAGGGAATACGAAAATTAAGAGGCGTAAATAAAAATGGGCGAAAAAAAATGAGGCTGGCTGGTGGGTACGGTGATGGTGATGATGATGATGATGACACTTACCAAAATGCATGCAGGCAGCAGACATAAAAGTTGGAGTAGTAGGAAATGTTGCTGATATTTGGGTTAATTGATAATTGATAAAAGCGGGTAAAATGGGTCATTTTGCATAATGAAGATTGAAAGTGTAAAAGAGACGAAAAAAAAAAACAAGAGTAACAATATTGTACGTACGCTCCAAAAGCAGGGTTGCCACTATTTATGAAAAGAGTTCATTACCTTGTATAGGTAAAATGGTAGGTTTACTAGTAATCATTTTTGAGGCACATTGGCAGCATTATAAATTCCACAGTTTAGATGGAGAGCTTATTAGTTTTATCTTTTTTTAGTTAAACGCATGTTTAATAAAGTCGAGTTGACTGTTAGGCTTAAAGTTCAAAAAATAGTGACACAAAGTTGCCAAAATAATTACTTCGATTTGGTAAGACTGTCGCTGATTAGGAACTCACACTTTTTGAAGAAAATTTAAGGTTTTTTCCATAACTTGATAAGCCTGGCTACTCACTCAAGTAATGTAGTAAGGCAAACTATCGTAAAAAAATTTGATCCCAATATATTAAAAATATCATCAATTTTGATTCATTTGCATCACTTCGGCAACACCGCTTACAGAACGACGACGACAACGATAGAAACCAACGTGCAAGACAAAGATGTTGCACTTAATGAATAATGAAGTAGAAGTTAAATAAAAAGAAGAAAAACTTTGTAATGATTTTCAAAGGATGTTAAAAGCTGAATTTCAATAATTAAGCAGAGAGCACAAAAGCAGAAAAATTTTCCGATGATGTGTTTCAAAATAATATAACAAAAAAAACACAAGTAATCGATGATTGAAATGTACCTACATAGGTACCATTGGAGCAACAAAAGGAAAAAAATCACAGAAAAGTAATAAGGATAATGTAAACTCATGTTGAAAATCACAGTTAATTAAATTTTGCACTCATTGAAACTTGAAGTCATTTAAATTTTTCATGTCGGCAACATCTTTTGTTAAGGTCGTTAGAAAGATAATTCAAAACTGTCAATATAGCGTGACGCGGCTGCTGCGTTGGAATAGTTTTTGGCGCAGGTAATTTATGGATTGAAAAATTTCAAATGATTTAAGAGAGACTCAAAAATTTTAAAGCTTGTTGTTATAAAGTATAGTAACTACTGAGAATCCGTCCCAGTAATTAAAATGGAAATTCAATGCAATTCATTGTATGGAGATTTCAGCAAACCTTTATCCTTAACACTAGGGCGCATTATCAGTTCCAACTAAAAAAGTTATATTCAGAGCTCCATTCTTCTTAAATTGTAACAGACAATAATGTATCGCATGTATATTGGCGCATTTTTTAATAAACCTCAAAAATATTTCGACTTTTTTTATGAAATAAATATGATACGGAGGAAAACGATTCTTTCGGATTTTTTTTCTCGAGAGGAGTATTTTGCGATCATAAATAATTGAGGAATGGAAAACTTTATATCCAGTCAGTGCTGCCAAAATATTTCCAATTTTTTCCAATCAGCCAAAAATCACAGTTGCATTTTTCATATCTGACGTTAGCTTATTTTTAATTTCGCATATTTGACACTAGCTTATCTGTCAGCTGATTAATTTTATAAATCAAATTTAAGTGCATTTATTTATATTACAAAAATGAATTACATAAAAAAATATATATCATAGCTTGATAGTTTGCCATCTAGTCATGAAGCCTTTTACTATATTCAAATTGGATTCCATGTACTGAACTAATATCAATAATTGCTCTTCATTTGTGTTGCTAGATCTTGCAAATATGTTAAAAAAATCTTTTTATGAAATAAAATTACAAATTATTAATAGCATTGACTCATTCCTCATTAAATTCCTCGCCAAAAAGTTAGGAAACAAAATTTGCGTAAGCCGTCAAAAAATGTTCCCCAAAAAAGTATTGCCGTTAACCTCATTTTCCAGGGAATTTTTTCCCATTCCCCAAAAATCATCCACGATCGCAAAACCGTGGATTGGAGAAAAAATCCGAAGGAATGTTTATTCATGATAGGGGTGATTATGCCATTGCTTAAAAAGGAATATTATAAGTTGGACTATATGAATGTAGGACACCGAGGCTAACCATCCGATGTTGATACTGAGTTCGAGTTCAGGAAAAGTTCCCGCATATCTACAGTGTGGCCCATAATAACTGTCACCAAATTTCACTGTTCCGGAAAAAATTGAAAACCTGATTTTTTTATAATCTAAGGATGGCATTGCTTTTCACAATTTAATTGTACACAACTCAGAAGCGCCATGGAAGGTAAACGTGGCTTGGTTATAAATTTTTTTTAAAAAAAAAATACAGAAATTGTGACATCATAAAAAACACTAAAACCACTCGGAATAGCAGAAAAATGCATGCATAAGACAATAAAACGATATAAGGATACGGGAGGCTCGAAGATTAAAAAAAAATTGGACGCAGTCGGACTGTGGGAACAAATTACGTCATAAAGCAAGTGAGAGGACGATATCCTGCTCAATCAGCCTGTTTTGTAGAAAAGGATATGAAAATATAAAAAACTTCCAAGCAGATTCTTATCAGGAATGATCTACGACTCAAAGCCTATAAAAGCTAACGCTTTCATGGGCTAACAAATAAGCAAAAGCAAGTTACAAAAAGTTAGGAGCTACTTGACTGGCACGGTGGAGATGAAATAATTTTTTCGGGTGAAAAACTGTTCTTCCTGCAAGACAGCCACAACCAGCAGAGTAACCGTTTGTACGCAAGAAGTTTTGTGAATGCTCCAAAAGATGAATTGACTGCTGATCGATATCAAAACGTGACCAAAATCAAGCTGTATGGAGCAGTACCTCATATAGGAAAAGGGCCGATAAATTCGACTGATTTCATCTCTGCGGAAGATTGGCCAGCATCATTACTGGATCTCAAGACATTGGATTTTTGAGTATGAGGCCATATGCTAGGTAAAGTAAGGTCAACAAAAGGCTTAACAATTAATTGATGGGTTCAAGCAGCGTTTGACAAGGATTTGGGACGAAATGGAGCAGAAAATGGTGCGTGCCGCCTGTGAATCTTTTTTCAAACGTTTACGTCTTGTAAGCAAAGAAAAGAGTGATAATTACGAACTTCATCATTAATTTAATAAATTTTGGAATGTTGTTCAGCGTTTGTGATAAATATAAAAATATATTGTAGACGACTTTGATTTTTATAACACTTTGCTTTAGTGACAGTTATTATGGGCCACACTGTACACATCTATACTCCGGGACGAGTTGCCAAGTTGAAAACAAGCAATTAACGGCCTTCCCAAAATAAAATAATTTTTGCCTGAAGTGTTAAAATATTAATTTTTTTTTGTTGAAATCTTGATGCCCTTCTTTTTTTGTTTTTTCTTATTAAAAAAAAATTAAGTACATACTCGTACATAGGACAAAATTCTCCAACTAACGCCTATTCCCGAAATATCCTCCAATTAACGACTTTTTCCGAAATTCTTCAATTTCTAAAAGACCCCAGCGTCAAAAGCTGTCCCTTGGCAACCCTTCTCAGAGGAAAATGGTATTCTTAACTCAAATTCTTTATTTTTGATTTAAACTCGCAAATTTTGAAGTTGAAAATAGTAGAAATAACTTCTTTCCCCATTATTTTTAACACAAACAACTTTAAATTAATTTTAAAATTGAAAAGTATTAAGAACAATATTTTCCACTTTACTTCAATCGTAAAAAACTTTAAATTGCTTTAAAAAGTTGGAAATTATTTCAAATTACTTGCTTTTATTTTGCACTTTCTCACTTTGAATCAAATATAAAACCATTTTAAATCAATGTGGATTCTCTTTGAATCCAAATCTAAAATATTTCTCTTGAATTAAAACATTTTCGGCTTTGGCGAATTAATTTAAACAATATTGGTTTCAAGTTTTTCTGGATATCAAAATATGAATGAAGTCCGAAGAGGATTGCTGCCTATATTATAGTGAAAATCGGAACGAAAATCTGCATTGTACATTTTAAAATTACTCCGAATAGACAGGACTCTCTTAAAGTCTTAGTTTTCAAATATGAAATTCATGAGAACGAAATTTCATACAAATTGTTCAGCTCAATATGTTCTTGTTGGCAGCCAAAAATTTTCAATCAAAATGCGAAAATATTCAACGCTGCCAATAACAACACATAGCTGCTACAGCCTTGTTGTTGTTGCTACTGCTGTTGTTATTGCATACTTGCAGGTACACTGCAGCTCAAGTATTAATTTAGTAGCATGCTTTTAGGCATAACAGCTAAAATTTAGTACATGCAGAATAACAAATCCATTAACAAATACAAGAGTATCTTCAATGGATTTTACTGCTGTCGTTGTAATTGGCATGCAAAGTATTTACGTTAATTGAAGAGTTCGTTGCGAAATTGCCATGAATGACACTCGAATGTCATTCAACAAATTTCATAATAGGCAGCAGCAGCAGCCAACCAACACAACAACAGCAAAATTGTGTAAACATTACCGTTGAAATCGCATTGAATAGTGTTGATTCAATTATTTCGTAATGTCTATCGATGCAGAAAATAAACGAAATGTAATAAAATTAAATTACAGCAGTTGCCAGGATATTTGGGGCTGAGAGAAAAAAAAAAAACAAAATCTAAAATATATGAATGCAATTTGATAGAGTGCTTTCAAGAATAGCTTGCTTATGAAGGCAATTACCAATATGCATATAGCTAACATAGAAATTGAAAATATTTGCTGCATTTTTACTAATTGAGTCATCAACAACACTAAGAGAGGGTGTTTTTTTTATATTTTCAATGGAAAGTTTATTTCAATTTGAGTTTAGCAGTCACTGTTCAATGTAATTTGAATTCGGCCGTATTTTGTAAAAATTTTAGATGTTTACAAAAGCCTTAACTTAAAATTCATTGATATGATAAAACCAATTGGCAGCCAAGAACCCGTGATGTGACATCGCTGGATTATTTCTTGTGAAAATATGCAAGTAAACCAATGACATTAGGGGACGTCTATTAATAACGTGAGTCAAAATAAGGTCGGAGGGGGCCTGTACCTGAAAATTTTAGGGAAAATGTCATCAGATGGGGGAGGGGTCTCGTCATATTTCTCCAAATCTCACCAAGGGGGAGGAGGAGGAGGAGGACCAACATTTCAAAAAAACGACTCACGTAATTTATGAATGTCCCCTTATACTATTTGGAAGCCATTTTTCGTCGTATAATTGCCGCAATAAGGCCCCTGATGCTCAAAAAGTGGTCGGTAATTCGACATACAGACTACGCTTTAATCGGAGTAGATCCAGCGCTTATGTACCCGAAATCATATTAAATGATATAAGATTTTCTACTGAATGAAGCTAAAATTCTAAGCTACAAAGCTCTAAAAGAAACACCCACTGTATATATTGCACATGAATTAAATGTAATAAATTTTCAAACGCTATTGTGAAATGAATTTAATGATTTGAAAATATTTTATTTGCAATGGCAACTGAAAACATGCAAACGTTGATCGTTGAGTCATTACTTTTAGATATACAAATTATAGAGAAAACAAAATTTATACCACTTTCTATAAAATATATGAAAAAAGGCCAATAATTTTCCAGTAAAAGGGATAACAAATTTTGGGTGAATTTTCCTTAGGAAGTATTGACCAAAATCTTATATGTTTTTTACAGGACATTTTTATGTAACTTAATTTCTATTTTTGACAGATTTTTGTTATGGAAAAAAATATCGAAGAACATAAGGGAAACTCATTCAAAAATTTTAAACTATTTAGTAAGTCAGATACAAAACAATAAAAAAGTTTTGAATAATTTTAAGCAATATTTTTCGAAAACAAGTAAAAAAGACTTAAGTCGTTGAAAATAAATATTACAATCAAAAAATTTAAATAAAAATGATATGTCATACAAGAAAAATATCCAAAATTAATAGCAAAATGTTTTAAAAACTTAAGACTAAAAACAGCACGCAAAGGTTTGGACGTCATTTTCTTATTTATTGATAATTTTCGGCCATTTTTCTTAAAAAAAAAAAACCCTAAAACCTTTAATTCAAGTATAATAAAAAACGAAATAACCTAAAGTATTTATGGACACAAATAAATATTTTGATTTGTGTAGAAAATTAGAGCCCACAAAATATATTGCTCAATAAATTAATTAAATGCCATGAAAGCATAAACTCAATAAAATTAGGAATCATCGCTCAAAATTTTGGATAACTTTTCACATGCACTTGGGCTCAAAGGAAGTTGTTCATTTTTGGGCCACAAACGAGTCCAAGGTCAACGTGTTTCTGATAAAAAAAATTATAAAATTTTGAAAATTGGCTCCGGACATTTTTGTAAAAACCATAATGATTTTTACTTTTTTACATGGGATTAAAAAAAGGGTGGAATTTTTCCTTGTTCTGTACACGTATGAAATTCATCTCATTTAAAAGATCTTTTTTAGTACAACAACCTATGCTAGGACAACATGACCATATCCATTTTTGCGCTACAGTTATTTCGATTCCTGGTTCCCCGCATGTGCATGTCTGAAGAAAGATGTTGAACTAAGGAAAACCTTTCAAATGCGGTACAAACATACAATAATGCACAAAACCATTTTTATTTGTTACACGATTTTCAGCAGCCCATGGTAGAGAAAGGAGGATAATACAGAAATATTCATTAAAACGGATAATTTTTTATTCAAAAAAAATACAATCACCTAAATTTGTGTATTTTTAAGAAATGATGAAAGCGATCTTTGCACAATTGAACAATTAAGATCGGAATTTGTCGGAATTTCAAAATTTCCATTTCACATAATCTGGTCGGAAAAGTAGGCATTTTCGTTTAGAGGGCTGAACATTATATTTTGAAGAAAAAAATTAAACCAATCACGTTTAATTTGACAGCGGCTATTTTCGGACTTTTGAATGGTTCATTTAATGGTTTCCTTAAAATTACTTTGATATAATATCGTTCAACAAATATTCTTAAAAGTTATTGATCTAATTAAGTACATATGAAAAAGCAAGCCCTATCTACAAAAATCAAACAAATTTTTATTGCATTTTTTTCATAAATACCATATTTCCTTTAACACGAAGATAAACATTCAATAAAAAATTCAAAGTTGTAAGAACACGCTGTACTAGGAAACATTGAATGATTTTCTGAAGAGGGCCATTAAACAAATCCGTAGTAAAAACAATAAGAACAACAACAACAATAAACACTAAAAAGTTAAGCAGCGTAAAGTTCGCACATTTGTTATTTGTGCTGTTTTCGATGTGCTACTAACAGCCACGCCCCACTGCGCCGCCTCTACTTATTTTGTGGCGCGCGCTCAACCTCTAAATGACATTTTAGCACGCATTAATTCACGCGAAAAGCGACGTCAACAAACAAAAGAAAAGCAAAACAACAAAAAACAAAAACAAAGAAAAAGAAAATGTGAAAAACCAGAAAAGCCACGTTTTTCAGTTTCCACCTTTTACGGCAGCGGCAGGCTGTCAGACTGTCACAACGGTCACTAGTATTTTGTTGGGATTATATGTTGTGGGTGGCAAACTCGCGCTGGCTGGGATGATTAAAGTGGTGAATGGTGTGTGGTGGTGGTGGTGGTGGCATTAAAACGGATGGCGGGTAAAGCGCAAAAGTGTGACTCACGTTGAATTATGCAGTAGCGAGAAAGTGTGGCAGCTGCCACAGCTGCGGTAACAGAGAGGAATCTTCTTTAAAATGCAAAATTGTTAAAAGGCGATTAGGGTGGTGATCCAAGGCGGGGGGAAATCACCACAAAATCACGCAACTGTAAAATGTTCGTGTAACAGTTAAATTCAGCGGGTAAACGAGAAAATTGTAAAAGGAAAGCGAATTTACGAATGCAGCAGCAGCGTAGAAGGTGTGGTGAGAAAAAACAAAACATCACTTTGCACTTTGAATTGTGTGGCAAAAACAAAAAAAAAAAGAACACCACACGATTAAAGAAAAGATCATTATGGATTCGAAAAAAAAGAGGAAAAATTTAAAACGAAAAGTTTTTCTTTGAAAAGCAGAACCCCCCCAAAAATGGTTATTTACGATTTCCCTAAAACAGCAGAATACGACTTAAATATATGTATAGATTTAAAAGCTCGCATGTGTTGCTTACAGTGGGTTTGGCGTATTTATTTTAAATTCAATGGACGTCCTTTGGATTTGTTATGCTTCAGGTAGACATAACTAAACAGTGGGACATTAGTTACATCGTATTAAAGACAGTTAGATCGAAAGTAATTTTTCGAATATAAACTGCGAGGTACTTTCTGGGTATTTTCAAGAAATAAAAATTTGGGAAAAAAAGGGGAGGAGAGGAGGAATGGTCGTAAGAATGGACAAAAATAGACAAGCAGGGAGATCGACGTTTTATCGGACACCCAGTTTTTTTGTTTTGTTTTTTGATTATAAGAAGCAAATAAAAACTAAAAAAAGAAAAAAAAAGGGGGTAGCATAGTTCTTTGTGGACGTGCTTTAAGGGAGAGTATCGAAATCAGACAAAAGTGGTTAACTAAAGAGGAAGGCGGTTAAAATTGCAAAACAAAAGTTCATTTTTTTTATGATTAAAAAGAAAAAGTTATAGTTTGTTTTTAAGATAATTGTTCCACTTCAGTATCTTAAAATGAAGTGAAATAAATTTATAGCAAATAACTATAACTAAAACAAAAATTTCAAGACAAAAAAACGCAAATCCTGTTTCTTAGAAAACTTGAATGTAACGTGCAGAAAAAAAAACTTTAAAAAAAGATACCAACATACGTTGTACTCACGATAGCTTCCATGAGCTGCTGCAACTAATCCTCAACATGTTTTTAAACATATTTTCAAAGCTCTTTAGTATTTTTTTCCTGATCTTATTTTTTTTTTTTTTTTGCCAGGACCACAAAAAGGACACACCACGCAAGCGAAACACAAAAACATTGTGCATGTCACTGTGTGTATGTGTGTGTGTCTGTGCAAGTGAGTATAGCATGTAAATCTTATTATTTTATAGCTGTAGGACCTTTTCGGTGGCCCAAAAAAGAAACAAAAAATCACATGATAAAAACTAAGACTAAGCGGAAATATTTCAAGTAAAAGTGCACTACAAATTAGACTTAACATTAAAAAGGTCATAGGGTAAGAGAACAAAGTTTTATCTTTTACATAGAGTTTTTTAACAGGATTCTACTTTTAGATACTTAAAATCAAATGTTAGTAATTATTTTTTTTGCAAATTTCAAGGCCGCTGTGTAAGACAAAACTTATCGGCTTCAGTCTTGCAATTTCGGAACTGAGAAAAGATTATTGGAATTCTTATAGTTTAGCCTAGAAAACTAGGAAATTTATAATAGCACGCTTAGTATATATAAAAGATGGACCATTAGAAGAGCTAATAAGAACTCTTTGAGGCTCTTTTTTAGTAAGCTTGAAGAAATTTCAGAGACACATAGATAAGCGTCCAGCTTCTTGATGAAGCCTAATGTGACGTGGATTTAGTCTTCTTATTGATCGCCATTTTCTGTGCAGTCTCAAATACGGCAAACGAGGAATTATATGATTTTTTGGGCGGTAAACAGTCCTAAGCAAGATGACATTATTTCAATACAACTGCAACAGGCATTCTATAAAATTATTTCGTGATTAAAATGCATCTATTGAAGCTGTTTAGAACAGCCTTTTGAGTCGCTTAGTAGCAGGCAGGTCAATGCGAATTTTAGAACAGAAGCTGAGAAGTTCTTCCATACATCTCCGAAAGAACTAAGAGATCCATTCCAAGTGCTGATAATGCAACTTGATTATATTCTAAGGGAAAACTTCGATCCAGGAAGGATGGAAAGATCGATGAAAACAGCACTGCAACATAGAAAAGCTCTTAGCCTCAAGAAGTACTCCATGATTTATTTTCTAGATATAGAAGTAATGTGAACATCTTTGCTACTTTCTGAATTATTTCCTGAGTATTTCCTTAAATAATATATTATGTTATGTTTATGCCTTAGGTGTAATTATCGACAAAAAGTTAGACTGAGGACTAAACATTAAACAAGGAAAGCTTTAGTAACTGTTTGTTCTTGCAAAAATGCCAAAAGTTGAAGTCTTCAACCCAAAATTCTGTTTTGGTTCTATGAATGCGTAGTTAAGCCTAGCACTTAATTCCACCCCTTCTTCTGCTCTTCACGTATTACTCTAGATGTTACTGGTCGCGGAAAAGCGGCAGTTAGTTCAGTCGTCAGACTAAAAGCTATGTTGCTATGGTCAAATCAGATCAATTTCTCTAGAATTATGGTCAAATCAGATCAGTCTCTCTAGAATTGACAACTGTACGTCTAGGCTTTAATAAAAACTTTCTTTTCTCATTTTCTGAATCTTCAAGAATGAGATCAATTCCTCGCCTTTAAGGAGGACGTTGTTCAAATTTACACTGATCGAGAATAAAGTAAGGGCCGGTATTTTCTCAAGTGCTCAACTTCCAAACTGCAGCAGTTTTTTTAAAAGCGGAGGTCATTATTTATTTATTGCATTACAATCCTTAAAGTGCTTGAATGGCTTAATTATAATGGGATTTCTTCGAGAAATGTTTGTATTTTTACAGATGACCGGGCCGCTATCAAATACCTGAACTCTGCCTTTTTAAATTCTCATTAAACTTTTTGCTGGATACCAGGGCATAGGGGTATTTGGAGTAACTAAATCACTTTTAATGCTATGCAGGGTATATCATTCTTGGTGATGCCAAGCATAACACACTTAGTAGTTTAGTGTTGACCTTGACATAAAAATTCCCAATGTAGAGAAATGAGTGGAAGTTATGCGCGAATTTTTTTAGCTATTTTTGATTCAAGGGAGCCTTCCTGCTAAAATTTTTGGATTTTCAAAGCTTTCAATGCCGTTTCGTACCAATTGGTTGCAAACGCCTTGACGCCTGACTCCGAGAACATAAGCAGCAGATTGCTGGAAATCGATTATGACTTGAGCAAGCGAATCAAGTTCTCGTACAATCTCTCATGTAGGCGTACACGATAGTTCTGCTTGGTTTTGTATTACTCTGGGGTGAAAATTATTTCATCAGAAAAAATAGTTGGAAAGAAAACTGAATTTTAGTTTCAACAATAAAGGGTACGATTTAGAAAATACTTAAAAGTTTAAGTACCCTATCTTTTATAGTGTAATCTTTACAATTGGATGCGTTATAGCTTGCATACGTATCAAAAAATGTCGTGTTTTCATTATGTTTTAACATAGGAAAACCCTCAACTGAGAAAAATAAACCTTTTTCACACAAAAACACAGCCCTCTTAAATAAAAGCTCCCAACTTTATTGTTAGAAATTAGTAGTCGTTGCTTTCATCTTCTTTTTCAAATTTCAATAGAACAACCTACAAAGGTAATTCACCCTAAGTCGCCTAAAATTATGCGCGTAAAATTCCAAGCCTCAAGAAAAAAAAATGTGCGGATGAGCGTTGGGTGAAAATTATAGTTTACTCGTTTGTGTCAGTTTATTAATTAAAAACATGTACCTTTTTTTCTCTTTAGCTATGCCGTGAAATTATTTGCTTGCAAGGGTTATTTGTTGAAAATATCAACTTACAACACCTGCAAATAAACATTAATTTGTGGCTAACCCAAAAAAAATAATAATAAACAGAGGAAAAAAGAACAACACTGGCAGGATGGGTGTAGCGAAAACTTTTGCAAATTTACAAAGCTTTATTGATGGCATTATAGTAATTAAGCTCACATTAAATGCGGCTTATGGTAATTAGTTGTTGCCTGAAGGGAGGTTTTTTAGAGACGGTGAGGGAGTTTAAGGTTAAAATGTAAAAATTATGTTAATACAGAGAATACAGAGAATTGTTATACATTAAGGTCAGATTATGTAGATATGCCTAGATAGAGATGGTATGAGAACCTTTTTGGCTTATTGTAGTTGCGGCGCAAATTGCGGTAAAATGCGTGGTAGCTGTTTTAATTGTGATAAAATTAAATTTTAACTGTAATAATGCAGATAAAAAATATTTAAAGAAAATACTGTTTTTGTAATTAAAGTTCAGAAATCAATAAAGCCACACCAAAATTATTCCATAAAAGAAAATTTTTACTACCTCTATAGATCCCAACCTTTAAATGCAAAAAAAAACCAAGACAATTTTATTGCATACCACGTACCTAATCTAAGCTTAGCGTAAAACAATTACTACTTCATCGAACTTTTATAAAACTTGAATATTGAAAAACTTTTCACAAAGCAGAGCGTAAATGTTCTGACCATACTATAATTCATAAGAAATTGAGTTGAAAAAGTTAAAGAGTTTATTAAAAAACTGTGCACAAATCATTTAATCTGCACTACTTGTAAATTGAAACTTTGTTGCACTTTCCACATGTTATTTTTTCATTCAATTTTGTAATTTTTAGTTTTTCACAACCATCGAATACAACCAACCAGTAGCTGCAAAATCTTGCAAGAGTTTTCATATCTAAGATTTGGTTTTTTTTTATTTTTTTTCTGGAAAAAGTTTTCTACTTCATTTCTTCAAGCATTTCCTATGAAGCAAAAAACTTGCTGATGTGTTTCCATCAGTGAAATAACTTAAGAAAGTTATGCTTCATCGTATTTTTTTTTTTTTTTTCATCAATTTTGCAGAATTTCCACAAGATGTAGTAATTTACATTTTGCTTTTGAGAGAGTAAAAGATATGAAAAAAAAAATGTAAAAAAATATTTGCTAAATAATTTTTGCAAATTTATTCAACAAAGAACAACTTGCAAAGTTATATTGTGCAAACTTAAAATATTTACTAACTTTATTTCAATTTTTGAACTTCAATTTACTCCGCTAAGGAATTTTAAGGACCAAGTAATTTGGCGCATTTAATTCTCGATTAATAACATTAATTTAGAAAAGCTTGTTTGAGGCAGATGAGAGCAGAGTAGAGCAAAGTAGAAAAGAGTAAGGTACGATTCAGTTGCATAGAGCCCAAGTTAAGGGGGGATCGCTCCGAAAAATCGAATTTTTTTCCATTGCTTAAACCAATACCTAAGACATTAAAGCATACGAGTATGTACACGAAGTTACAGAGGCCAATTCAAAGTATTTTGGTCGGAGTCGAACGTGTGTCCCGCCCACAGATCTCCTACTTTGAATTGAAAGATTTTCCCATTAAAATTAAAAATCTTTTTGATTTTTTTGTTTCAGACAAGTATATCGAGCTATATCTTGAATATGCTTGAGGAAAGAAGAGTACGACTGAGTCAAGAAGAGAAAAATTAGAAAAGTAGGTTAGAATAGAGCACGTTGGAAAATATAGTGGAGAATGATCAGTAGCGTAGTTAAAGGGGGCCGTCGAAACCTTTGGGCGGAAAAGTGCTCCTCCTTATATTAAATTAAAATTAGCCTTTTACTTTGTATTTTTTTTTAATAAATTTAAATTTATTTTGTTGAAAATTTACGAAAAGTAGTGGTCGAATTTACTTTGAACTCAGAAATTATTTAAATTTGCAAGGGTTTTTTTTAGTTAATTTTTATTTTTGGTATAGGGAATTCTGTTTTCCAAGGCAGGGGGCGACACATTAGATTTTTGCCAAGGGCGGCAAATGTTCTCACTGAGTATGATTGAGGGAAGAGAGGAGTTAAAAAGAGTAGAGTACAGCTGAGGTAGAGAAAAAAATATGACTTTGAGTAAAACGCAGAAAAATAGAGTAGAGTTAAGACACATAGAGTACAAAAGGTTGAGAAAATTAGAGTACAATGAAGTTGAGAAGAGAAAAATAAAGAGAAGAGAACACAATTGAATTGAGTAGAACAGTAAAAAGATAAAACTTATCAAAGGACAATGTAACTGAATCCAACAAAATTAAGAAAAATTGAGATATGTTCTATGGAAAGTTAGAATAAAGATAAATTTATATAAATAAAATGATAGCTGTTTTCGATGTTCGCATATCACGCAAAAACTGCTTGATCAATTTAAATCAAATTTATTTAGGGTTATTTCTTAGACGTTTGGTCTCAATCTACAATTAAAATTGTCACGATATTCCTGTTAAATATCAAAATATTTAAGTTTTAAAATTGCTAAAAAAATCAATTTCACACATAGAAACAAGCATTTAACAAATCGTTGAATGGCGATTGAATGTGTTGGTTAGTATGTGTGCTTTGTTTTTTTGTCGTTTCCATGGCAATTAAAAAAAATATTATATGTATTTTAAGTAAATTTATCCTTATTGTTATAAAACGTTGAATATTTTCAGATTCAATTTCCAAAAACAGATATTTTCGATTTAATAAACAAATTTATGATATCCAGTTCTTTTTTTTTTTTTGATTTAAATTCCGTGAAAAACTCTTTACGCTTCTGAGGTAACTATTAAAATTTAGATTTTTATTTCACTCTTTTAATTGGTTAATAAATTTTGTCAAAGATTATTTCTGGTAGCAAATAAATATTTGAACATACGTCTTCTCTAGTAAGCAATAAAATAATTCATTCTTCCCATTGCAATAACTTAATTAAACATTTTCCGCCCAACTCATGTTGCATCCTTTCATTGCCCTTTTAATTAAAATGTTCATTTGAAAATATTTCTTACTCTTTCAAATATGCTATCTAATACTTCAAGAGCTACTATAAGAATTTTATCAACATTTGTGTAATAATGAATAACCTTTAGGTGAATATCTGTTTGTTTGTATACGTGTCATTTGATAAATTCCGATAAAGGGCTATAGATTTTTAACCAAAATGACGCTAAACATCGAATGAATTGAATTGGAGAAAATTTAGTCGTCGAGACTGTTGAATGCAGCCGAATTGCTTTGATCATAGCGCCCATTTTTATATCAAAGTTCATGCAAACAAATAAGTCAAAACAAAAGGTTGATAAGAAACAACAGAAATGCAACCAGTTTATAACAAAGATATGAAATCATACACTACATACATAATATAATCAAAGCAGGCGATCTAAATAAATGGAAAAATAAAAACTAACGCGAACAACGCCGCATGCACATGCGCTATGCTCTCTGTAACCAAATTTCCTAACAAATTCTTTACAAGCACAAATTATTTGATTGTCCGTCTGTTTGTCCATTTCTACTTGTTACTGCATAAATTCTCAAAAGTTTTTCTCGTATTTTCTACTTGAAATTTTAGCTTTTTTTTTCCTTTTATTGTATGATTCTTCTCTCACACATGCACTTTCATATACTCGGCACTTCATACAAATACGTCGTGTACCAGGATACCACTTTCTCGAAAGTCACCGTCGTCGTCGTCTACTGAAGTCTGCATTGCAACCGTGATTTATAACAATGGCTGCTGCAATATCGTATGGGTATACGTCGTATAACGTTAGATGGAAAAAGGTTAACGTGAGCCAACATCGACCACAATTCAGCAAAGCAAATTTTTTTGGTGCACTTTTTGGGCGGTTGCTGTAGTAGTTGGCTTTTGCTGCTGTTTGTCCGTCCCCTGTGTTGCATCCTTTTTATTACGTTTTGAAGAGTGCAAGTTCATTTCATACGGGTTTTTTTTCTACCGAAATCAGCCGTAACATACATGGAGCGTTTTGTTTTATTTTTTTATTTTTAGCTGCACTTGGCAATTCCTGAAAATTTATGTCGTAAAGTTTTGCAGCTCGTTTGTTTTACGTTTATAGATTTTTAGTTTAATTTGTTTGAGTGCAATCCATCTTTTGATGTTGTAGTGGGCGCAGCACTTGATTCACGAGCACAGGTATTTTTCGGCTAGATATTTTTTGGGTTAAAATTTCGAAACACGGTCTTAAGTAGATAGTAAATCTTAAGGCCGTATTACGTTTCAAAGTTTTAACTTCCAGTGCTAAAACACTGAAAGCCAGAGATAGTGCCGGGTATTCAAAGAACCAGACTTTGGACCATTTTTCAAAAAAAATTGATTGCACCAATCGATGACGAAAGACGATGAGGCGTTTCCGGTACCCGTGAAGCCCATTTTTGACAAATTAGTGGAGATAATTTTTTTTTGGAGATGTGGAGCCACAGAAGGCTGTCGTTAGCTAGGCCCTCTCTTTGGTGATGTTTAACATAATGGTTTTAGAAATATGGGCATTAATTCATTGAATTTCTAAAGAAAATCAAATTTCTTATTACAATAGCTTGGAATGGAATTTAAAGTTTACATTACCAAATTTGGATTCATAGATTGTTATCAGCAAAGAAATCAATTTTATTTTGCCGTGGAATTTAGAAATACGATTCCAAATTTAACTACTTGGAATGGAGATAATCATTTTTAAATTACAAATATTGATTCCTACATAGGAATAAATTCCTTTTACAATTTAATTGAAAAAATCGATACCCAGATTCCAAATTTTTGAAGAATTTGATTCCCAAAGGAATGTTTTTCATTCTGACTTTGGTTATGTTGTATATGTTTGTCATTATATTGAAACGAATTGACTATTTTTAATTAAAACAAATTTTATGATGTTAGCACAAAGTCTTGAGTGCCACTCAAAGGATTCGTAGACGCACTTGAAATAAAAAAAGGCAAATTTCTAAGGCAAATAAGAAACACTTTTAAATACACAATGCTTTCATACACAAAAAAAAAAAATTTAAAACAACCAGCGCTGGCAACGTTAACTATTTATATTTATTTTTCCTGCCAACTTCTTTAATTTGTTTCACAATTTTCTTTTGTCACTGCGCTGCCAATATAGCATACAGCCTTTCAGGAAAATGAACCCATTGAAAGTCACTCAAATACACAAAATTGAATCACATCAATAATTTCAATAGCGAAAATAAAAAAACAAAATACTTGCATACGCTAAGGCGCAACAAAGCACGCTAATGTAAACACATGTTAAGAATTTAAGCGAGCGACGACTTGGAAAATCAACTTGGCAGCAGTAAAAGCAGGCAAATAAACTAAAAATTGATTGCAGCTATTTGGCGGAAAAGAGGGTTATAGTGAGAAATAAAGAGACCTTTATTACGAGTAAAAATATAAGGGGTTGACGTGAGAAGAAAAGTGTTATACTCATAGCACATATACACAATATGCAAGTGCCGCTGCACACAATAAAGCCAATCAACTCGAAATAATAAAGAGTCAGTCGTTCAACCCACTTACCCACTCACTCATCATCTATTACCAGCATGTGGCGCCCTCGCGTTACTTTTAAGTGCATGTTGCAAATTTCCACTGAAATTGCAAGTACTAGCGGTATTTTATTTGGCGCCATCTACCACCGCAATGTTATTACCACATATAGTATGTATAATGAAAAAAAGAGAATGTGGGTTCCAAGGTGGCATTGTATGAATTTTAACGTTAAAGGATCCTGCTACGCGACTATTAAAAATTGAACGATAGAAGAAACAGCATTTCAGTTTGTAGATGTGAAAGTGGCTTCATTAACAATTTACGAAGGATATTGTACGCGCGTAAACTACCAAGAAACTAATTTCAACAATTGCCACATATTATTTCTGAGCTAATTTTCTAGTTTGCAATTCGAATTTGAAATTTGCGTATGGAATATTAAACAAGTCGAGGAAAATGTACCTTTGTTTGAGTTTCTTTCTTTTTTCGGGCCGCACGTAAAGAGATGCGATGTCTTTTAAATGCGTACATAAAAAGTCAAGACATGTGTTTTTGGTACAGATTCAAAAAAAAGGCGTAGCAAACATCTGAGAAATTAAATTGTTTTTAGCAAAATGTCCTAAAACAACTCGATTTAGACAACTCAAAACTCCTTAAATAAAATTATTTTATCCTATGATTACAGCATACAAATAAAATTCAGGCATTTTTCTGGACATAATCGTATTCAGCAACTCCGAAACCTTTCAAATCGAGACCAAAAATTTCATATTTCATAACTTTTCGAAGATTCTTGAGAATTTCATCTGAATGTACTGCTATAAACGGTCTGAGGAGCAGTAAGAACAAGGTGGAATTTCGCAGGAATATATTTTCACATATTTCATTCAGATGTTATGTAAGGAGGTGAGGTACTTTAAATTAGTACACCATTATTTTAATTGATATAAATTTTTTCAGAAATCGGTTTTTTTACTTTTTGTCAAAAAAAATAAAAATGATCGAAACTTTAACATTTTAATGAAACTTTAAAAGCGTTTTTCTCAAAACATCTTTTTTGAAAATTGCACGCAGCATAGCTCGCTTTGTTTTTATTTAATTTCTTTTAAATTTTAGCTGTACATAAGCAACATCATCTAGAGAATTTCGTACCGAATTCGATATTTTGGTTTTTTCTATTTTTTCGTTAACTTTAACTCATGCCAGACTATTGGGTATTTAAATACCCAAAAGAAGAGTGAATTTTAAAAAATCCTACCAAGTGACAGGTTAGAGGTGCTGTGGTTTTTTAAAGCTTTTTTGGGTAAAGGAAGCATTGGTCTGAAATGAATATTTTTATTTTTCCGAACTTCTTTGATTAACCTGTATTTTTGTGAGGTAGAATTTAGGTAACATAAAATTTCCAAAATTTTGGTGGAAAATCGATTCAGGCAAATTTGAAGACTTAAAGAAAAAAGCTCGAAACAAATTCAAAGATTCTATGTGGGTTGCTATTTTAAATCAGATTTGATTGAATGAAAAGTTGGACGGTCAATTTTTTTTTTGTCTCATATAGGGCTATTAGGTAAAAATTTACCCATGCCATATCTCCGGTGTGCCGATAGGAAAAAATTTCATTTTTTCATCAGCAACTTCTATTGATCACCTGACCTCAATCACCAAATTTTATCAAAATTGTACGGGCCCTTCTGGTAGCAGTCTGGAATGGGTTAAGTGCAAATTTATTTAAGGGATCAGGATTCGATCTGTCTTTAAATGCTCGCCAATTCCACGAAAATAAAAGTTTTTGAAATTCCGTTCAAAAATATTTTGATATATTAATCTAGCTTAAGCTTGATTTTTTAAGATTGAAATCACGTGCGTTATTTAATAAAAAAAATATATTTTTAAGACTTAAACAGTTGCCTAACAATTCCTTGTCATTTTCCTTTAAGCCTGAAAAAAATTCCAAAAAACACGTCGATTTTTTACGGATACAGTGGTTTCACCCCTTAAGGCAATATGTCTCAGGTACGCTTCGGCCGACTAAAAGTTGTATAGTCTTTCTTAACAAATATGATCAAATGATTTTTTATTATATCTCCTATAGTTTTTGAGATATTTCGTTTCCAAAAAAATGTTCAAAAACCTAAAAATAAACAAAGTATGCGGGTATTAAAAGAATGACCGATATATATGTGAGTCGTTAAATATCAAAAGTCCATTCAAATCTAGTCTAAATCAAAGCTAAGTTAAGCAAATAAATCTTCCTTCAAATTGATTTTTCAGAGGCAAGAAGTATCATTCATTAATTTTCTATAAAAGTTAAAACACATTTTCAGTAATTTATTCAAAAAAAATGTATAACATTAGCTTGTGTGAATCCTTTACATCATAAACATAAACCGCTAAAGGACATCAAGGATTTTTTAGAAAGTTAACATTTTTAGTATCTCATTACAAATTATTTTAATTTTGATTTTTTTTTTTTTGCAACTGTCATTTTTCTCATATTGTTCAATGTCATGTTGACATACATATTTATTTATTTCTTTTTGACAAGTCAATCAAAAAACAATCGCTTACAAAAATATCAACGAAAAACTAAAATGTCATCGCTGCATGATACGCTGTTGCTGCTGTAATCACATCATGTTCACTACAACACAACAAAAAAAAAAAATGTCAACAGAGTTCGCCCTCTATCTTTCCCAAATGACAGTTCAACAATTTTCCACTTTGTTAAAGTCCAAAAAATAAGCAAAAAGAAGAACAAAAAATGAAATGGGGAAGGAAAGTCGAACAGAAAAATTAATCCAACAACAAACAACAAAAATTGTTCAAAATACGATACAATTTTCACTACTCCCCAAGCGTTGACTGACTTCAAGGCAAAGCCAACCAGCTGCTCGCTTATGGTACTTGCTTGCTTGCTTGCCATACACACCGTTAGATGTCGCTGTTGTCTTGTAGATTTTAGCCTTTCGCAGCCATTGTGGCTGCTGACATAAACAAAAGAACAAAGCTTACTGCAGCGCATCGCACAAAAATGCATTTGTTGTTGAGTTGCTGCTCTTAAACTTCCTTTCGCATCCGTTGCTGTACGTCGTCCTTGCCTTGGTTATTTACGCTTTTTTTATGTTTCTTGGCTTTATGTCAATTTAGGAATGCCAGTAATTCAATCATTTTAGTCGAATTTAAAGTATTTATACTGCTGGATGTTGTGGGAGTAGATGTTATTATGGCAACTAGGCCCTTATTCTTCTCGCCATGAGAAGATTCAACGATTTTGCGGTTATACTTTATTAAAACCATAATATCCTATAATGCGATAATTATTATAGGTGCCATAAAACCGTGTACGTAGCGAAGTGCCGATTTGTCGTTAGATTTCAGAAGTTTCCTAAAAGAAATCACTTCGAACAAAAATCTTCAACTTAAAATCATTTAATTAAATTTATAGCGCTGCTGGTTCACAGACATTAGATCAAATAAACCGGAGAGATCACGCACGGTATCAAAAAAAAATTTAGAAACGATTAAATTAAAGATCTTATAATATCCCAGCGGCAAATCGATGAAGTCCTCTGATTTTTCATGTATGAAAAGCTATACCCCTTGTGTTGTATGTTTCACAAATGAAATTGTTACTGTGATATTTTGTTTATTTGCTTGCTGGCTGCCTGCTTTGTATATGGAGCTGTAGGCAGTTTGCTTGCTGGCTGCCTGCCTTGACTATAGAGCTGTAGGCAGTCTGCTTGCTTTGTATATGGAGTTGTAAGGGGTCTTGCCTATTGGGTGCAGGCTTTGTATGTGGAGATGTAGGCAACCCTCTAAGCCAGGGGTCGACAAGGATTTTATTTCAAGAGTGTAACAGCAATTACAAAAAAAAAATCAACAACAACATAAAATCATTAGATTCGGTGCTATAAGAATTTATTAACATAAAAAAAAACATATAAAAGCAACAACGCGCATGCCGGTAGCGCACTCGGCAGCGCACCTTTCAATGCATCCACACAAGTGAATTTATATTTAAAAGTAGCTGGTGACGAAACACAACGCAAAATTACCAACAAAAAAAAAATTACCAACAAGAAACAAAGCATGGCAAGAAGTGTGCGCAGTTGCAAGCGCTACATATTTACCAACAATGACAAGCAAAGCAACAATACGCAAGGGTTGAATTGTTTTGGTGCAGTTGCGCCTGTCAACGATTCGGCAAATTACAACAATACGAAGTTGTTGTAAAAGAAAGGAAAGAGTTAGGAGCTGTCGACCCCTGCTCTAAACTATCCAGACATTTAGTAAGCGATGTTTTAAGGCAATCTGCAATTCGTTTCTTACACATTGTATATAGAGATGTAGGCAAGCTGCCTACATAGCGCCCATATCTTTGTAAAAAGAATTTACAGTTGTGGCTGGAGTGAGCATTACTGCCTACAATGAGTATGACAATTCATCGATGTTGTTTATAACATATTTGCCGCTGGGATATTTAACTTTTTGTGAAACAAAATTCAAAATATACAGCATATGCTCATAAAATGCATTCCACTACTACTGAACGCATTCAAGAGTAAAGTTACTTTTTCAAATTTAATCAGTTTGGCAAAGTTGGTAACCCTTGAAACTTCATGTTTCTGCTTTTGTTTTTGTTAAACAATACGAATTTTGATTTTCAAATGCTTGTATGATTGCATTCACAACTCCTTAGAAAGCAGCACACGAAGTCAGACGTAGATACGTTACAATTTCTAGTACTATGTATCTGTATCCTTTGGTACAACAATAACGATGAAAGCAAAAAACCAACAATAGCAAGAAATAACATCAACAAAAGCTTAAGTTCAAATTGTCATGTTTTAAACATTTCTTCGACATTTCCAAGGAAGTACCATCTGGTGCTCCACTGGCACATTGGTGTGGCAGTAGTTGTAGTTGCAGTTGCTGCCATAGCAGCGGGAAAAAACTACCATACATTTAACATTCATGTGGAGTGCGAAAGTAAAACTGTTGACTTCTACTTGAGATGTTTTAAAATAAATAAAATAAATGAAGCAAAGTGTTGTTCAATTAAGATGCTTTTAACTTAAGATTTTCAACTTTCAATTCCAATATTGATAGCAATAATCTGCCAAAAGCAATTATTGTACGTATCTCTTAAGAGCTCTTTTTGTTGGCTTCTTTAATAAAGCTACAAACGAAGTGTAAACTTTATTTGAATAATACATCTTCTTAATCTCCTTTAGTAAATCTCTGCCATAGCTGTGTTATAACAATTCTTCTGTTTGTCTAAGCAAACCTCCCACATTTATGGCAGGCAGGCATTGGCATTGCACAAATAAATCCTTGCGTAAACAGTTTTCTTTTGCCGGAGCACGAGCATTACCAACTCAGCTTTAATCGATAAAAATAATAATAACAACAACAGCAACAGCAACAGCAATAACAAGGACAATATGTTGTTCATTATTGGGTGATTTAAAGCTTATTTCCATATCAATGATTTTCCTATTTCCATTGTTAAAATGCAATTTATCACTGTCCAATTGTACCATATACCTACGTATGTATGCGTGTGTTTAGCACGAGTGTATTGTAGTATATTGTGTACTCAGTCTTCGATTTTATTTCTATCTTTGTCTTGTTGTTTGGTTATTGTTGTGTTTTAATTTATCCTTATTTTGTTCAACTTGAAATCATTTCTTGTAATATTTTGGGAAATATACTTGTAAACTACATACTTATCCCAGCTGGAAAGATTTGTTATGACTTGAAGCTTTATAGCAGCTCGCAAATTTTATGGTATAAAATTGAAAATAGCTCAAAATAATTGCATAAAAATGATGCAGTACAGCTTTAGCTGGTAAAAAATAAAATTTTTTGAAAAAAAACTTCAGTCAGCTGGAATTCAGCTCAAAATTTCTGTGAAAGAATATTTTTTCTCTGGTGTATCGGAACAGAAAATAATTTTATAATTATTTTACTGATCAGTGTAGTGTGTGTCAACAATATATTATATGAAAAAAAAAAAAAAAAAACTGCTAAAGCTAGTCATACTAGGTAGTTACATCAGTTTCTAAGCGGAATCATCAGTGACTTTTAAGCCGATTAGTAAAAATTCTTAACCTGTTGAGAACCCAAGAAAAAAGTGAAACAAAGCAATGCAAAACTTTTATTTTCTTTTTTGTCTTTGTTTTTGTAACTCATTTGTTATTACATTTATCTTGAGAGCGCTTCGTTGCAAACTTTGTTGGCTAGTCAAAACGTAGTAGAAAGCGCTAATCGTATAATAAATCGGCGGGCTCACCGAAACCTAATTTATTACCTTTCTTTTCACACATTAAAAATCGGCAGCGATACAAAGCAGAGCTGCAAAAATGGTTCTTTAACAATGCAACTGCAAAGTAAAAGATTTTGAATGATGCTTTGTTCGGATGCAGTATTAAAAAAGCATCAATACTGTGCAAGTTTCATTTAGGAAGTCAGTCAATGTAATTTCATAAATTAAGTGACTAGCATTCCAGCTGGGATATTTTGGTTTGTACGAGCGATACATCTTGAAAAAACAACTCTGACTAAAAAAATACAAACCAAATCAAAAAGTAACATTGTTTTTTTTTTGAGAAATTCTTAAAACTTGTAACAAAAGAAAAATGATTTCAACCTAAATAATTTTTTCAATTTTTATTTTAAATTACATTCCAAATTCTATGCATTTAACAAGTTAGTTAAATTAAAGAGATTCAATGATTTTAATTTAATAAGTTAAATGAAAAAATTTGTTTCATAGAACACTCCGTTCAGACTGAGTCAATGAAGTTAAATTTAAAAATGTTTTATAATGCATCGGTACAGAAAATAATTTAAGTTATTTAACTGAGCTTACTGTTCAGTACAGTGTGTGATAACACTAACAAAATTATAAGTTCAGAAATCAAAACAAGCAAAAATCAGGCTAAACATATACCTACTAGTATCAGCCATTGCTAAATAGAATCATCAGTGGCCTTTAAGCCGATGATTGAGAATGATATGTTTCCTTTTTACATAGATTTGTTGCGAACCCAAACAGAAAGTGAAACAAAACAACGCCAAAATTCTTTTTTCTATTGTGGAATTCATTTGATATTACATTTTTCATGCTTTTTTTTTTTTTTGTTTCGGTCCACAAGAAATCTATGCAAAAATACTCAATCTTCGGCTTAAAGGTCACTGACGATTCCATTTAGCAATGTATGTATGATACTAGTATAAATTTAGCTTGGTTTTTGTTGTTTTTGATTTTTGCTTTGTAATTTTTGTATATTTACGTCAGCACCAATGTCAGTACATATCTTGAAATATTATTTTAAATCACACACTTAGCATTTAACAATAATTTTGCTTTCAAACATATGTATGTACTAATTGAAACATATTTTCCAAAATAAAGCCTTAATTTTCATTTTGTGGCATTTTCACATCAGAAGTGCTCGTGTATGCATTGAACACCATCGAAGTAAGGTTTCAGCATTATTCCTATGGTAACTTTGTGCGTTAGTGCGTATTTACGAGCATTATGATTCTTTTGTATATGTGCATCATTTTGTAGATAATCATTTGTAATGTGCTTTATCAAATTATACCAGTGCATCGTTACTGATTTGGAAAATTGCTACAAAAATTAACTTCCTTTAAGGAACTTCGTAGTTGTATGCTGTAGGATAAGAATACATAATTGGTTGAATTTTAATATCAACAATTAAATCTAATTGCGATTTTCAAAAGAAGCAAACAATTTCCGACATTTTAAGGTTTCTTAAAGCTTAATGTGATAAAAATTTCGTGCAAAATTTCTCAATTCATATAATTCTTTACATTTTTTTAGATGCAAAAACTCAAAGAATAAAAAAACCCATAAAGTTTTATTATAACTGCAATTACATAAATTTCTTTTGGCCACTTAATGCTAAGGAATTACTTTATCAAAATTTTCTTACACAAAACGGATATAGTCGTTACATATTCTACGTGCACAACGACCAAAATTAAATGTAACAGGCAACAAAAACTTGTAGTTATATTGTATAAGAACCAGCAGCAGCAGCAGCAGCAACAAAGTTGCAACCTACTTAAAATTTACAACCTAATTTACGCAGTCGGAAAGTATCACTGAAAAGTAGAAGAAGAAATAAAAAAAAAATAAAACCAACCCATGCTTACCATATACAAATTGAATAATCTTGGAATAAAGTGCGCCAAAACAGCTGTTAAAGTAATTTTCCTCAATCAAAAGGGAAAAAAATTATATTAGCAATGGCAGCAGGCAGCAGTAAGCAGCAAGAAAACTCACAGAGGCAAAAGCAATTCAAGTCGTATTTGCATAGTGGTATTTTTTTATTTTGCTTTAAGAAAAATTAAGGCAAAGTTTAATATACAGTGAAACGGTATAGATCATAGATGGGCAAAATTTTGGAAGCAGGAGCCGCTTACAACAAAAAGCAACAAAAACAACCAATACAACAACAAAAAACTCCACCATAAATTCGATCTCGAATACAAAAAAAAAAAACTGCAGCAAAAAAACCAAAAGCCCATTCTAAGAATCAAGCCATAAATGGCTCATTTTTCGTGTTTTGCCCATCGCTGGTACATATAGCAAAACATAGTTTTGCAGTGTGAAGATTAGGTACTTTGTTGAACGTGGTTAGGATATCTCGAAAACTTGACGTAATCGAGCAGTTCTAACCCTGTATTAGTTTTCAGCATACTAAAATTGTGGGCAAAGTTTCCAGTTAGTTCTTACAGTTGGTTTTTTTTTATTCAAAACTATTTTCAAACAAAAAATTCGAAGGGTTTTCTGCGAACGCATTTATCATATTAAGCAACGCTGAAATCTAAAGAATTTTTTTTTATTTTGATTTACGTGCAGCACGCAATTTTTTTCACAAAAAACGTTGACAATTCCTACTGTGCATCATCAAGAAAAACTGCGGAAAACCAAAACAGCGGGAAATTAAGTTAATGTGCTTTACCCAAGTATAGTAAAACAGTAGTACTATAATAATCCCGACCTATCCCTCAATCTTTCCTATGGCATTCAATGGAATTTTCTAGCTCTCGCTGTCGTTATGTTGCTCTACTAAATGAAAAATGTTCAATTCTCATTCAAAACATTCGTATTAAATTATGCAAACGCTACAAATGAGTACAACGACGACATAGTTTCAAGGAGAGAGAAGAAAAATAGACAAAAATGTAGGCTTTTTAAATCAACAGAACGCACTCCGTCGTTGCTTTGTCTTAGCGCTCCCAACGTAGTAGCATCCGCAATGGCTTCAATGATTACCACCACTACTACGAGTATTTATTTTGTTGCGTATACGGAATGAATATCCTTTTTACACGTTTGTATTGGAGAACTCCCTTGAGTTTGCCGTAACATGCAAAAATGGTCGCATAGTAGAAGGTAAACAATGTTTACATTGAAGTATTTGCTCTAGTAGGTGCGTTGGTATCCTCCTCATTCAGGTATTCACACGATACACGACGATACACGCAATTGCGTCATTATTACTGCAGTTGTATTCGTTTTATGTTTGCCTACCCAGTAAACATTTTTAATGGCGAATGAGTCAATGGTTTCAATAGCGTAAGAGCTGATATTATGATGCCAAGTTTGTTTGGGAGAAACTGTCGCAGGTAGCCAATCTGATAAAATAAGTTATTTTTCATTTCATTTTATTAATTCTACAAAAATTTTTGAACAAATTTTGATTTTAGGAAAAATTATTATATAGGCATTACATTAACACTTTGAACTGACATAGCTTATTAGTTTGTAAAATTATTAAAGCAATTTGTGGGCAATAAGCAAATATTTTTTTAAGAACTTTAATTTCATAAGAAAAATTAAGGGGAGTAAGAACTTCGAATATGGTCTCTGGCGTCAAAAGAACATGACGAAAAAATGTAGTACTAATTAAGCCCTTTACAACAACATATTATCCGGACACCACCTACCGAAGTTATGGGAAAAGTACCATTTTAGTTGACTTTAGAGTGGTGAAAAAAACTGTGTTTCCTAGATACTCACAAGATAAAATGTTAAGTAGGGGTTGTTTTCCAAACTTTTTTTAGACCCGGTTTTATGTACAATGCAAATGACAAAATAGTAATATCGAATTATAAAGCATTAAATATATGAGATGAAATGCCCAAGAAGTCAATTTGACTCTTCAGAAGAGCCTGAAAGATGAAATCAAATAAACTTATAGAAGAGTCGCCACATAATCGAATGAATGATTGAAAACCAATTATTTTTATATTAATTGTTATATAGCTTCCTGAAAAGTATTTAAAGTCTCGCTTATTAATTGCGCCAAAATTTGATGGCATAAAAGTCTTCCAAAGTCTTCATCACCATCAGCGTGGATTATTTATAAATCTTTCAAATGTTTACTGGGTTAGCGCGTTTTGTTAGGCCTTCACAAAGACATTTTGTACTGGTATGCGTACCTATATTTTCAATTGGGAATTTTACAATGCATAGGTTTTTCGAAAAGAATTTGGTTTACCTGCAACAATAAAATTAGCGATTTAGCGAAATTCTTTTTTTTTTTTTTTTGTGAAACTTTTTGAAGCCCTAATAGTTTTCTGAGGATTGAGCTCAAGCGTCAAAAAAAAAAAACTAATAATATTAAACAAATATGTATACAATATCAACATTAGAATCAGTCGCTAGAAAATAAATTCATTATTTCTTTCATGCCATACTCGTCAGCGCTAGTGACAATTCTGAAAACTTTGCTTTAAGATAACGCATAGAGTAAACAGTCCCAAATAATTTTTTCATTCCGGATTTTTTGCTATGGATAAAGAAATTTTAATATTAAACAAACAGAAATTAGAGGGAACAATAAAACAAACATTACAAAGTAAGTATGATGTACAATAGAAGTATATTTGAGTTTATTTAGTAAATTTATGCCGCAATTATTATTTATGACAAAAAAACATTTTTTTTTTTTGAATTGTGTTTAAAAATTTATTTTGCAACATTTGACAAGACCACATAAAAGAGATTCCATAAGTCAGCATTCCTTTGTTTACTGTTTCACTAAAAGTTTCCATTTTAATTAACATTACATCACTCAAATTACATCATTTTGCTAATGTTTGGTGGGCACATGGAATACACCCAACATCACAGCACAGCAATGAGGGGGGCATATGAAAAATGATTTTAACACAAGAATTATGATAGACTGTAGCAGATGACGATTAAATTTCCTGCCATTTTCATTTCAAAAGAAAGGGGGACTGGGTTGATTATTTGGGAAGGTTGAAAAATATCATTAATTTTTTAAAATACCTCGCAGTTTTTTTTTCTCTTTTTTCTTCCAGTGAAATCATTAGCTATGTAATTTATGATATTTAAAATTGAAAAAAAAGGTGAGGCAAATGATTTTTTATCATCTGTCTTTTCTTTTGAAAAAAAAAAAGAAAAATTGACTGAAAAGGAAAATCAATTTTCTTTAAATTAAAGCCAACATGGTACAACAATTAAAAAGAAAAAATCATCAAAATATATCTTGCGTAAAAGGGAAAATCAAGGTTTGGCATTATTTTTAGAATAAAGTCAGCTCTTAGATGCAACTGTTGTATTTACTAATTAAACAAAAATGCCTTAAAGTCAAAATTGAAAAACTACTCAAAAAAAGCATGAGGGCATTTTCACGAAAACGGAAGTTTTTGTCACGTGCGACACCTTGGTTTTTTGCAATTATCTTGAAAACAAAAAATTACCCAAATTCAACTTTAGCACCAATTATAAAGCTAATTAGGAGCTAAGTATAAGTTAAACCTATTTTCAAAATAAAAATCCGTTTTATTTTGACTTTTTTTACTTTAAATGTGTTCGACGGTCGAACGGGACACATGGAAATGCCTATAAATTAATTGAATTAATAAAGAAATTATGATTTTTGAGTGATTAATATTTTGTTCGTCCATAAACGTTACTTTTTTTATCCTTTTAATGCAAGTTGTGTTGATGGAAGCCAAACATATTAAAGAACTTGAAAAACCTACAAAACTCACACATTTCAAAAGCAAAACATTAAAACTGTGTTAAAAGCAAAAAATATATAAATTTTTTAGCTCAAAATTTAAAATTTTTAATGTTTAAAGTGTCATGACACAAGCAATTTTTATTCAATTTTCATGCAACTTTTTAAATCTCTTATTTACTCTTAAATTAAAGATTGGATAAGAGTTGTTTAGCATTTTTGTTTCCGACGGTCCTGTGAGACCAACCAATATATACTCGTAAAAGGTTCTCATATCGAAAATGATCTTAGGGCTAAAACTTGGTGAAAATGTTGAATTTTATGAAGTATAATTCAAAAAAAAATTTACTTTCATATTAGTAAGGATGTCTAAAGAACATTTTCGATCATTTACATGAAAAGTATGTATGTATGTCTCAAACCCCAAAATATATTATTAAAAAATTGTAGTGTAGTAAAAAACACATAAATTTCTTTTAAGATACCGATACTGCTGTATCGGGCCTAAAGTTTCAATCATAAGAAGTGCTCTAGAAAACGAAAATCTAATCATATCAAGGAAGACGCACTACTAACTTAATTTTTTTTATAATAAGCTACATGCCTAGGAGAAGCTCTTATAAAAATTTATCCAACGATACTTGAGTGCAAAATATAAAAAAATGGTAAGAACAGTAATATTTTCCGAACGCGAATTTTGACTTAAATTCGAATTATTTCAACCAATTCAAAATATTTGGTATTTATTATCTATTTCCAGAAAGATTTTTTTTTTTTTAATTTATTGTTTCATTTTTTGGACCACATTCCTATTTATTAATTGGAAAATTTCGAAAACGAAAGCTCGCTATTTTATTTAAAAATTTGCTGTTTACGAGAACGCTTTCGAGCTCTTTCCTTCTTTTTCACTTTTAGTGCGCATTCTTCTATTTACTGCGTTTATTGATGGACAATACTTATTTCGATAATTTATCGAATTGATCATAATTATCGTTATTCCCGTATTAAAAGAGAAAATAAGCAAAGTTTACTTTCTGCGTATTGAAACGAAGTTTTGTTTTCGCGGTATTTTTTTACGAAAAATAATTTGTTATTAATTTTACTTTTTTCGGCTGAATTTGCAAAATTTTTTTTTTAACTAACTTTTTTAAGGGGGAATGGCCCCCTTATTTTTTTTTTTTTTTCATTTTTTTTTTATTGGCTTAAAATATCCCTCAACATCTCTAGAATCAAAATCTACAACGTCCAAGTGTAGATCTCAACTCAAAGTATCTTAAAATTAATTTTTTCCGAAGCATCTTCTTTTATGCTACTTAAGATTTATAGCATTTTGAAACTTTAAACGCGTTTATCTCGAAACTATGTTTTCAAAATCGGGGGCCAGCAGAACTCAACAAGTTTACATCCGATTGACTTAAAATTTTAACTGCAGCCTCTTCACTAAATTATCTAGTGCAAGGCACACGATTTTTGCGATTGGTTACTTAGAAAAAAAGTTATTAACAATTTAGGTCGTTTTTTTTCGTCAAAAATCGACTTTTTCGTTCAAACAGTCGCCATTTTGCGAAAAAAATGTTTATCAATATAATCGTGTGCCTTGCACTAGATAATTTAGTGAAGAGGCTGCAGTTAAAATTTTAAGTCAATCGGATGTAAACTTGTTGAGTTCTGCTGGCCCCCGCAAACGACCTTTTGAAAATAGTGCTGTGCAGTAATGACCGTAGAGCCGCCATTTTGTAAAAAAATGTTAATTAAAAATTTTTTTCATAATCTACAAGAGTTGCTTAATCAAATGATATATTGTTGTTATACCATTAATCCTTACTGTCTTAGAAAAAAAAACATTAAAAAGGCCTTGTTTTTAGGGCAACAAGGGAGCCATTCCCCCTTAAGTTAAGTGTAATATCTTTTAAAATTTGATATATTTTTAAGCGTCAGTTTTTGGAGCAATTATGTTTTTTTTTTGCAGAATTTCACTTGCATCTTTTATTTTCTATTTCAATTTTTTCTGGCATTCTCCAAATTTTCATCACAAAAACTAAAAATATTATTTCTTAAGATCGTATAAGGCAACATCATAAGAAATTCAGCGAATTACAAAGGCAAAAATTTAATGATTTTTCTCAGCTTACAAAAAGGACTTCCAATGCTTTACTTACTCACATCGTATTAAGTTAAGTAAGAACATATTGTTATGTGGATATAATAGAAGATATAACAAAAAGGCGCAAATTGGATAGAAATAATGCTGCTTACAAGCACAAAAAAAAAACATGAAAGAAAATATGCCTTTCAAAAAAACTAAGCAAGTAAAATAATCCATAAAAGATATCAATATCAACACCATCGTCACCAACAACTACCAATGCAGAAAAGCTCAGCAGTAAAAGATCCTTATCAATTTGAACCCGAACAAACCTTGGCTTTCCCAACGTATGTCGGCAAAAAAATGAGAAAAAAGCAAACGTGACAAAATTAGAAGGAAAGACTAAAAGAAAATACATTTATATATATGTTTGTATGTAAAAGAAACAGAAAATAACAAAAGCTCACTACATAAAATAGCAAAAAAAAAAGACTTAACAAAAGAAGAATATATAAAAAAAACCGAACTAGGAAAGAAAGACGAAAACGAAGAAATCTCCAAAATGAATCCTTTTGTACGGGGCAGAGATTAAATGTGGTCAACTGAACGAAGAGATGGTGAACAAAGAAATAACATGATTGGTTAGTAAAGTGGATGACAGCACATTCAATAGATGGCAGCACATGATGTCAAGTCTTAGAGTCAGCAAATAAAGAACGAAAGCTACAATGAATTGTTGGGAAAACGAAAAAAAAGCTGAGATTGACAGTTTCATTAAAATTGAACTAAAAATTGAATACATGTAGTTAAAGTAGAAATAAAAAAGATTGCAAATAATCTATCAAACAAGCGTAAAAAATATACACAAAAAAAAAAAGTATTCAAAGCGAAAAATAAGGAAAAACTGAAAGTAGAAGAAAAAATGTTAAAGTTACGACTAGAAAAAAATCTTCCAATATTTGCCAATGTAGAAAACTTTATTTGCTCAAATCTATGATACAGAAGTTGGTTGATTATTTTTTCTCATTGCAACATATCGCAGTAAGTTAGTAATGAAAATGCAACAACATCATAAAGTGCAATAACAATTTAATAGAAAATTTCCTCCTAACTAAAAATTATCAACTTGATAAAGTTCTTAAAAGCTATTTGCTTGAGGTAAATAAAAGAAAATTGAAATTGAGGAAACTCATTCAGCACGCACACCTTCACACTCTGATGCGTACGAATATGCTGTTAATACAAAAGATTGTGATGGGAAGCGGGTGTTAGTAAGCAGGAAAAGATAAAGTGTTAATGTACGAGTAAATACGGATGTGTAGCTCGTTATTATCTCAAATAATAAGTTAATATTTCAGTTTTTGTCAGAGCAAAAAATGTGCTAAATTTTGTTTGGCAAGATAGAGATAAAGTGACACAAATCAATGCTTTTTCGTAAGACATGTAACTATTCTACTGAAAATCTGGTATATATTTTGTATTGTATTTTTTTTTTGTGGTCCTGTATAATCGATTAAAACCTCAAGTTTTTTGAACATAAAGTAAGATTAGAAACAAAAAAACAAATTTCTTTTAAAATTTTTGGCGTGTTTGCTCAAAAAACAAGGAAAAACTGCACGCACACACATCTCTTGTAAGAGCGATATCAGATTTTGAACGAAAACTAACTCCAATTTTGGTATTTTTCCACAAATTTTTTTTTTTTTTGTGCAATTTTTAACATCGCAAGTGGTTTTTTTTTGAAGTGAAAACTTCTTATGGCACGTTGTGCGGCTGAGGAAAAAAGTATAATTTCGCGACACCGACCGTCATCGGGAAGACTTGGGAAACGAACTCGATTTTGGAATTTTGAAGACTTGGGAAACGAACTCGATATTGGAATTTTGAAGACTTTTGAAACGAACTCGATTTCAGAAATTTGAAGACTTGGGAAACGAACTCGATTTCAAATTTGGAAGACTTGGGAAACGAACTTGATTTTGGAATTTTGAAGACTTGGGAAACGAACTCGATTTTAGAATTTCGAAGACTTTGGAAACGAATTCGATTTCAGAAATTTGAAGACTTGGGAAACGAACTCGATTTCAAATTTGGAAGACTTGGGAAACGAACTTGATTTTGGAATTTTGAAGACTTGGGAAACGAACTCGATTTCAAAAAATTTATAAAACGTTGCCTACTTTTAGGTGCTATTAATAATTTGCCCCTAAAAGTAGGCAACATTTTCTGACAAATTTCAAAAAGAACGCCTAAAAGTAGGTAACGATTTTAAAAATTTCAGATAATGTGTCCTAATTTTAGGTGCTATTTTTGAAATTCGTCGGAAAGTGTTGCATACTTTTAAAGCGGCTCTCACACGATCAATATTACTGACAGTATAATTACTGACAGTATTTACATTACTGTCAGGGTACCACTCACACGGTCAGTATTGTTTATTGTCAGTAATCAGTTTTTTTGACATTCGACTGGTGAAGGTGCGAACTATGCTCCGGCTACGTGACCGACAGCCGAAAATAGCATACCACTTTTTGGGGCAGATTCTATCCAAACTTGCACCACGCCTCCAGCTAGGCATCGGACGACCATACCCTTGGACGCAATGTTCCATGCCACTGAATGAGGAACTGCCACAAAATGGGGCATGCCACGCCCCCTCCCACGATTTTGCCGTCCCGTGCCTACTTGCACCCTTTGACCAACTTTCAGCCGGATCTGCCCCAAAAAGTGGCATGCCACTTTTCTGTGCAAATAATACTGATGAACTGTCAGTATTCACTTCACACCATCAGTATTACTGTCAGTATTTAAAAACTTCGTCAGTAATATCCGATTTTTTCATCAGTCATCAGTATCGTTTTTCTATACTGACAGTACATCAGTACTCACCTCATACGATCAGTAATACTGTCAGTATGCAAAATACTTAATACTGATGGTGTGAGGTGAATACTGACAGTTCATCAGTATTATTTGCACAGAAAAGTGGCCAACAAGTGGCCGTTTTTGTCTTCCATTGCATTGCCATATAAAAAGAAAACGCACACATACCACTTAACGCACTAACTTGCCATTAAACGATTTGTTTTCACTTCTGTCGGCACTCCCGGAGTGCAACCCGCCGTTTTTTTTTTTTGTAAAAAGCGCCTACATCCAAAATGGAGAAATCAACAAAAAAATTTAGTACATTTATTCATTATTCGCATTTGTGTGAAAATTACTTCCGATATCGGATGTACCCTTAACAACTTGCTAAAACAATTTTAGAATGGGTACGAAGGTGGGTGGTTAGTACGCATTTTTAGCAAATATGCTGGGATTTAAAAAACTAATGCCATAGTGTCAGCAACAATACATTCGTATGTTCGACCCAAGCTCCAAAGTCGAACGCTGCCAAGCTGCAAGTTTTCTATTTGTAACACGGCGACTATGCACTGGCGAGTTTCCCAGTTGACTAACTAAAAATTACAGAGATTTACATAGCTTTGAATCTTAGTAATCAAAAGGTGTTTTTAAGTTAACTTTCGACGTTGATAATCCATAGTCTGCTTTTTAGCATTAGTTCAGGTTTTCTAGATAAGTATTGAGCCTTTTTTTTGCAATTTTCAACAATTTATTGTTATTTCATTTGAAAACATAGCAAAATTCAGAAATCTAGTACTTTGCCAAAAACCGCTATTTTGCTGTTCAAATGCATTCATGGTGAAATTAATAAAGGTGTAGCCATTAGAGATAGAGTTAGTTTAACTTGGCGGATGAATAAAATAAGCTCTCCTCTTCCAATGAATATTTTTTTTACACTGCAACTGATAACAAAAAAATCATAAAATAAAAACGAATTGGTGATAAATGTCAATAGTATTGTACCACAATTGGAATGTATCCTATGGTGAAGAGTTACCATTTTTTTAATGAATTCACCTTTAGTAATTCCACCATGAACCGCAACAGTGTTGACGCTTGTTATTAATTGCTGCTAACTTAATATAGATAGAGCAACTTCGGGTATTGTGATATGGTCGGGTAATGTGATATGCCATCATACCAGCTTGATCAAAAAGTTTTAGGACTCGTCACCGTGTGGCGCTCTCGTTCGTCCGATTTCAATTCTCTTTTTTTTGTTGTGTTGGTAGAAGTGTCATGGACGTTATGTCAAATTTTCAGCTTGACAGCTTGACATTTCTTGAAGTGACGCCGTATTGTGTGCATCTACTTTTGTGTGTGGTTTCGATTTTTTACAAAAAAAAAAATGTCATCAACTTTGCAGCAACGAGTTTGCATTAAATTTTGTGTTAAAAACGGATTTAACGGTGCGCAGACGTTGGAAATGTTGGGAAAGTGTTTTGGCGACGATACTCTAACGAGATCGAACGTTTTTCGCTGGCACGGACGCTTCAGAAAACCACGTCGTTTTCAATCGAAAAAGAAGGCGATGCTCACGGTTTTCATGGACTACAGAGGTGTTGTGCATCATGAATTCCTCCCAGAAGGTCAGACCGTCAACAAAGAATATTATTTGGGCGTTTTGAGACGTTTGCGTGAAGCAGTTCGCCAAAAAAGACCGGATTTGTGGGCAAACAACTCGTGGATTTTGCATCACGACAACGCGCCGTCGCACAATGCGATCATTATTCGTGAGTTTTTGGCCAAAAACTCCATGAATACCGTCCAACATCCACCGAATTCGCCTGATTTGGCTCCCTGCGACTTTTTCCTGTTCGGCCACCTGAAGAAACCGCTCCGCGGATCGCGTTACAGCAGCCGAGAAGAGGTCATCGAAAAATCGAAGATGGCCCTGATGGCCATACCGACGGTCGAGTATAAAAAGGCTTTTGAGGACTGGGTCAAGCGTTGGCGTAAGTGCATTGCAGTCGATGGGGAGTACTTTGAAGGAGACAATATCGATTTTGATGAATAAACTTGTATTTTTCATTTTAAAAATAAAGTCCTAAAACTTTTTGATCAAGGTAGTATTTCATTAAATAAACAATTCTCGAAAACATTTTTTTATCAACATAGCAGTAACGGAAAAAGAAACGTGCTGCAAGGTTTTGTGCGTTCACATTCACTTTTTTTGGTCTCAGTGTAGTGAAATTGATTTAGCCAGAAGTCGAGATTTTATTTGTGTGCATTTCATGTGTGAATTAAGCCCAAAATAAAGTAAGTATTATAGCCGAAGTACTAAAATTTGTTAGTGGGTGAATATACTTTGTCATAAATAATGTGAGTTCTTTATTTGCTGAAATGTGTTTAAATAAAAATAACCTGAGTGAAATTCGGGTAATGTGATATAGTCCAATTTGCTCCACCCAATAAGGACATTACCTGTGCTTTTTGCAACAAGTCCTTCCAGAGGGATAAAAAGCTTCAGATCAATGCCTGCAATGCGATTTAATTTGGGCTCACAATGATTGTCTTTCAAGACGGCAAGCAATTTGTGTATGTGAGTCATCTATCTGACTTTAATATGTTCTGCTTTTCGCTTATTGATTATGTTTAAATCTAGTTTCCTTTTTTATGGAAATTCTGTTGAAAGATGTAATGTTATTGTATTTTTAGTTCCTACTGTTTTATACTTGTTATACTTTTCATGATGGTATATCACATTATCCGAATGCTATATATCATATTACCCGCCAATTTCATTAAGGGGTGTCACTTAGCTTTAGATTGGCTTACGCTATAGAGCTCCGAAGCCGTAATATATTGCACAATGCATCAACAAACCATAATACATAAAGAAGTAGAAGCTATGCTATAAAAGTTACGTGTAATTTAAAATACAAAAATACCCATATCACAATACCCGAAGTTACTATATTGCTGTTTGCAATAATACCTGTTCTCTACTTTTATGCATACTATGTATACTAGCGCGTGTAGGGGCTGGGTTAATGTTAAAAATAATTACATGTTGTGATTCAAGCACCGTAATTCATAATAATAATAATAATAATCTCAACTAAGTATAATAATATTGAATGAGTACTTAAACTAACTATCGCAGTAATTAAAAAATAAAATATTAACTATGATAAAATGATATATTGTAAGTACTAAAAATAATAATGCTGGTCTGCTAAGTTGTTTTTGTCATTAGTAATCACAATTATTTTTTGTAAAAGAGGTTTTCTAATTTGAGCAAAAAATTTTTTCTTTTTTTTTGTCAAACAGAAATTTTGCAATTCATCACGAATTAAAGAACTTAAAAAGTAGAATATAGGCACTGACCCAAAAATTTATTTCACATCAGATTGCCACAAAAAAATCCTACACGCTTTCTGTCCTTATCTAAGAATATCTATAAGATATTAAAAATTATTTTTCAAGTTAATTGTTTTGGGAATTTTTTATTTTTTTTTAGTTTTTCTCTTTTTTTTCTTAATTTAACTGAGTATACCCCCTAATATAAGAAAATCGCACCACAAAGGTCAAAAACTTTTAAATAATTTAAAGCTTCAATCATTATTATTCTCTCTTTACTTCTCTTCAACTTCAGCATTGTTTACTTTGTTCAAATTGTGTGAACAAGTGAGACAATGTAATGTTATTTTTATTCTTTCACTTTTAATGATATTTGACTGCCTCATTTGATGATGCATTATTTTGTTTATCTGGTTTTTCACACCTTGCGCTAACGTGTTGCTGCTCGTTGTTAGTCTTTGTTGGGCTTTATCACGATGTTATTGGAATAACAAAATTGTAAAAAAATATGGATAGCAATTTTTTTTTATAGTTAAGTCGTCTTAAAAAAAATAATCAATAAATAGATAAGGCATAAATAATGCCAATTACCAAAGAATTGCAGTCAACCAACCGCTAATTGAAAAACATCACAAAATCAACAATGCAAATGTTGATGGTTGGGTTATCACATTTCGTGCTTATCGATATTTTGTTTTGTGCCTACTCATGGATAAAAAGGGCAAACGTTAATGCAAGATAGTGGTAAGGAAATATGTTAAATGAAAAGAAAATGCTATTAATAAGCATCGAAAAATTGTAAAACAATTTACTATGGGAAATTTTTACACTTTCTTTGGCATAAATTTAAAACATAGTCAATAGCTGAGTTCAAAATAAAAAATTTATCAATGTCCACGCCCACTTTTCAAACTACCTTTACAATAAAAATGCTGTAAGATGAAAATAACTTGAGGTATCATATAAAAACATAAAAAGTTGTTGGATATTAAAATCTTATCAGGAAAAGCGCTGCCGATATTTGTTATTTGTTTTAAGTGGACGGTGCCACGCCCCTAACAGGAAAATATGTTTTCACAGCTAACCGATTTTGATGAAATTTGGTATGGAAAGAAATTGAGTCCTAAGGAAGAGATAGAGTTGGGGATGGGAATAGGGCAACATGAGTTTTAGTTTTGGGAGCGGTGACATTTAATAGGTGTAATGGTACTGAGCTGTTTTGTAGTCACTTTCAACCAGTGGGAGAACTCTAGGTACATGAATTTAAAACGGTTTAATAAAGCAACCTATTTCCAACTGCACAGATCTTGACGCCTGTCCGATGTTATCAGTGATGAATCTAAGATTCATTTTGGGGTAAGCGATGGGCAGATTTGGATGTGGATGGGGATGCATGTTGTGAGGTCCTTAGCTCATAAGTTTTCTATTTACGGATCAGCTACTAATGGTGGTAAAAACTGATATATCATACTACTTAAGTAATTCATTTCATATTCAACTTTAGTACTAACAAATACATTTCACAAGAGGTACGCAATGTTTTATAAAAATTCAGTTAGCATTTTTTTATGGTCAAGGTCTCGTTTAGAACATTTTTCACAAGTTGCCATTGGTATTTTTTCATTATTGACATTTCTCAGCAAAAAGTGCCACGATAATGTTAGAACAAAACAAAAACCAAATTTTGTAGTCTTCTGTCGGTATGTGTTACATATACATGAGAATTAGCGTTAATCATACGACATGTTGCACTTGTTGCCCAAGTACTTTGAGTGATTTCTTTTCAAAAGATTTCATTTTATTTAACTTTTTTCATCACTAAACTGTGTATTAAGTGCTTAGAAAAAGAGATAAGAACGAAAAAAAAAAACATAAATCACTAATAATTCACGAAATCAATCAAAACATAAGAATGTGTTCCATTGTATGTGTTGAAAAATCGATGTTAGATTAATTTCTTATCTATTGGCTAAAACGATATGGCTTAACAAAATCGCTTGAAGAGCAATAAAACTAAACAATTTTTTTTGTTGTATTTTCCAAAAATATTATTACTAAATTAATCAAGTACATTTTGGCAATAAAATGATAAGTATCACAGTGTTGAGCAAAATATTTGCAACTGATAAACACAAAAAATGAATCATTAGTTACCTATGAGAAAATGTATATAGATAAGAGAAATAATCTTTTTAACCTTTAAAAATAAATGCCGAAATTTTATTGCAGATAAAGCCATCAACAATTTTTAATTTCATTTAAAAAAAAAATGGTTAAATATATGTACTTAGGAGACTTATTATTGATAGAGCTTTCGGTTAAGTTGCATTTGTAGAATTAGTGCAAATATATGTACTTATGTTTAGTATGCAGCATTAGACTGCCACAAAATAACCAACCCTATTTAAACTTTCCACCTAAAGTTTTTGAAGGTTTGTTAGAATAATAGGCGTATGTTACAAAGTTTGTGTCAAAACGTTGATACTCGCTTTTAAGAGCTTTATAAGAACAAGTTTCTTAAACATTTATTATACAACTTTGACTGAGCAACCACATAACGTAGTCTATTTTACTGGCATGCTTCAACCCACGACAATTTTAATTTTTTTCATATTTTTCGCCATATTATGAGCTATAATTTGTAAGCCGTTGCTTAATCGCTGTTTCTAAATTTTTAGCAAAAAGTGGCACTCGCCATTTCAAATGCTTTACAGCGCACATCTAATATATACATAAGACTCTGTAACCATAGGGCCAAAAAATCGCAGACAGGTCAATTTTTTAAAAAATCTATGTCTGTAAAATTTGTAAACAATTACCATTAAACTTTTTTTTTCTTTAATATCATTTACACTTTTAATTACAATTTCATTTCCAATTATCATTGAGTTTTTAATTACAAGTATGTTTTCTTTCTTTTTGTTTTGTGTAGTTGGGCTTAGGCTCAATCAATCAAAGGTATATGCCTCTCCCGTAATAAAAAGATAACATTTTAGAATATCAAAAGTTCACAGTTATAAAATAATATTCTAATTAGATACGAGAATAAGCATTTGCCGGATACCGCAATTTTTACATGCACGAGTACACGAAAAGATAGCGAGATACGCACAAAATTTTTGCATTAATTCGATAAAAGTCAAATAAATGTAGCCACAAACTCATAATTAACAACTTGCAATATAAAATGCGATAAAAATAAAAATGCTTAGAATAACATGCGCTTGGCAACCAAAGGAACATATTGTACAAAAATTGCAATAATTAATACACAATAATCCATAAAAGAAAAAAAAAAAAGTTAGAAAAACGTACACAAGTACTTTGGGTTTTGCTTTTTTTTTAATGAAAAAGATTAATAAGACGAAATACCCTCGGAATAAAATGGTTTGTAAAAGAAGATTTGAAAACATATATGGTAGTTATTAGGGAAATATTAATTTTTTGAAATTTTTTAAATTTTTCAATGGTTTATCAGGAAATAATTTAAATAAAATAAATAAATTAAATTCAGACTTAATTTGCATATGTTTTGTTTCAAATCAAAGTTCTCTGCTTTAAAAAAATCACCCTTTATTATTTAAAAGCGCATTTTTATTACGCTTAGTCAAGGTTTTCATTTTATGAAGAAATCAACGCCATCGTAGACAAAAGAAATGCAATAATTTTGGCAATATTTTACGCAAATAAAATGAAAATGAATAAATTTTCGCAAATATTTAATTATCACACAGCACCAGCACGTAGTTTCTTTTTTAAATTAAATCTCTGAAATATGTGCGACGCAATCTAAAACAAACAACAACAACAATAAATAATAAAAAAATCTCACTAAATCCCACTTCAGAATTTCAAAATTCACAAGCACAAAGAATTGATTGGAAAATTGAAGTAAGTTCGCATTGAAAATGTAAATCTAAACAACACATCAATACATGGATATCATGATTCGTCGTCGTCGTCGTCGTCGTCGTTCAACATTCAACCATCGTTGTGTTGCCAGCGAGCGCAACCACCGCAATCATTTACCGCTGAGCGCTATGGATCTCCACCATTCATGACCGACAAAACATTCATTCATCCATCCATCTATCCATCCATCTATCTATCTATTCGACAATTTATTCATTCCAACTTCGATTTGTAAAATCGTACGGTCGTCGCTCGCATACTTTACTTACTGACCGAGTTCCAAATGGATACAAAATACAAAATGCATGCAACATGCTGCGCTGTGTGGCATGGTGCTTTTCACGTTGTTTTTCTGTGTTCTCTTGGTACCACCGCCCAATTTCGCCCAAATTTTATTTTAAGTACAAACACACATGCACACACGAGCTAATTTTTTGCTCTTCCTCAATTTTGTCGCTGCGGCAGCTGTTGTTACTCCCATCTGCTCTCATCACACTCAGCATGTGATTCATTTGAATTGATGGTTCTGCTTTTTCTGCTGCGCTCCGTTTCACTTTACTCTTTACTTTTGCTGCTCCGATGCTGCTGCTGCTGCCGTTGCTACTCCCATTTGATTTGTTGCTACTAGTGACCAATAAATGGAGCCACAATGACTGCAGCAGTAATATTCAGAGTGGTTGGATGCAAACAAAAACAAAAACAGAAAAGGACAAATAAAAAACTGAAAAATAAACAAATAAAAATTTCAAAAAAACTCGGCCAATTTTCTCGACCAACTCGTTTACATGGAAGCTGCATTTATTTATTAAAGGAGCATTGGACAAAAAAAAACAGTTGCATCGATCGATTGCACAATTTTAAATGAATTTTTATTAGTTTAATGGAGTTCTCTTGCTGCTGTTATTTTTTTATTAAATATTTTTCAATGTAGGGGAGGTTGATGTATAATGCGACCGCTGAAAAAAAAGAACCAGCCAGTTCGATACTTTCATAGTGAACTATTGTAGCCAAAGGATATCGTTTTTGTACTCCTCATAAGCGTACATGTTGAATATCAACTCGAAATCAAGCTAATCTCGCACGCTTCGAAATTGGTGAGCCAGAAATAATTTGAAACTATTAATTCCAGCGTACTCAAAACTTTTGCAAACTCTGTTGGATTTTTTTTGAAAATAGTTCGGAGACTTAAAAAAAATTGATTCCATAGTTTTCAGCTGCGTTGGGTGCATAGTAACAAATGGAGCCAAACTTAGTTCCAACACGGCCAACACATAATTTAAGTTAAGGCGTATAACAAACGTCAGAAAAAATAACTGCATATTCAGTATCAATGAAAGTGATGACGAGGGTAAAATGAAAAAAATAATTTTTAGCCCTGATAACATAATAAAATAACAGCGCAAGTGACGCAGAATAAAAAAAAGTCCGAAAACTTTGTTCTGAAACTTGTTAAAAGGAAACCAAAAGGTGGAAATTGACACATTGTAGAAAGATTTCTGAAATGGAAATGAAACATTTCTGAAACGTAACTGAAGCTTTGTAAGGTTTCATGTGAACGATTTCTGAAAGGTTTACGAAACGTTACATATCGAATGGGTATCTACTTACTACATTTTTTCTGTGAAATAATCTTAAAAGCATTATCATTAGAGTTTAATTAAAATGATCTGGTTGCGATTGTTGTTTTTTTTAGTGGTTTTAGAGCTCCGCAAAGTCAAATTTAATTAGAATGTACACACATGTGCTCACCAATGTGTGTTTCTACACGCTTCTCCAGATTATCGTCAGCATAGCAGCTTTTACAATACGTATGTTGAGCGGCATGATGACAAGGTGAAACAAACGTGCCAGCAAGGATTGATTTTGTGATACAAAATGCTATCTGTTATTATAGTTTATATTCTCTGATAAAAATATTGACGTGAGATTTTCATTGACATCCCCTTCCCCTTGGCGAGATTTTTCCAGACATCGCCTTATGCCTTTGCTATTCAAAATGCCGCATCTGGATATTTTTCAACACGGATAATTAAAAACATGAACATTGAAAATTCGAAAAATAAATGAATTCCAACGTTTGAACATCATATTAGGCTACACTTAAATTTTGGTAAATGAATAACAGTTTTTTACAAAAAATTTTGAGGAAAATCGATTTTTAAAAGAGACGAAAACTACTATATTTTTTACGTTTAAAAACGAAAATTTCAAAATGAAAAAAAAAAATGCAATTTGGCCAAATATTCCCGAAATCTTGAGCATTCGAGGTCTTGAAATATCGATACTTTACCTTTGATTTCATGTCACAATTTAGGTGATATTTTTGTTTATTTTTATTTTTTTTGTCTTGCAAGCTGGCAGCATTGGCGCTTGTTTATTTGTTGCGCGCTTTTCTGCATTAATTTGATTATGCTGTGCGATTCGTATCAAATTTAATGCATTTTTCAATAATTTATTTTGCAATATTAAAATGCAATTTTCTAAATGAATTGCTTTCAAATTTAATAATTATTTTGATTCATGATATTGAAAATTGTATTTATTTGTATTTTTCCATATTTATGAGCTACGTAAATCTTTTTTTACCTTTATGTCGCCAAATGTGATTTATATACTGGCCAATATGTGCGCAACTATGCCATCGCACAATTTGTGTCTTTGCTGCTGTTGACTGGATTTTAAACTACAACTAAATCTTGTGCTAGTGGGTATATGTATGGTCACTTGTTAGGTGATGGGTGTAGCAACCTGATGATGACGTGGTGGTGGGTTCGTTTCGATTTTTAAGTACGGTATTAGCTAGCCTGCTGGCCTGCTTGCTTGACGGTCAGCTCAGCTATGGCAACAACATTAAATACGGACAATTTGACCCAATTCGAAACAAATTATTGAAAAAAAAAAAAAATAAATCAATATCTAATGACAATGATATATATTTCAAAATACACAATTTAATTTCATTTGGCATTTTATTTTTAGCTGCAAGTTACATTTTCTTATATAAAATATGTAAAAAATATTTTTTAACAATTTAATTTTGAACTTTATAACTATGTATGTAAAAATTGTACCAATGTCATTTTAAAAACCATTTCAAATAGTAAACTATTTACAGTTGGAAAAGCAATCATCCACCAACTAATCTTTGAGCAACCTTAGTGAAATATTGAATTACTTCCAATTGATCCAAATCTTACATAATTCACTCTAATTAAAGCACTATTTGTATACTTTTTTTGAAAGTTTTATAATTCATGTTTAAGTTAGTTTCTTAGTGGTCATTTCCATAAAAATCATTAAATTTAACTTGCAGTGATCGATATTGATGTAAATTTACAAATCATTTCAATGCATTTTATTAAACATACGTAATAGTCGAGCGCCTTGGACAATACATTACTGTTGACAAGGATTTTGTCCATCTTGGATCCAGCATTAACACCAATGACAATGTCGGCCTGGAGACCGAGCGAAGAATAAAACAACATGTATTAGTGCTTCCTCTCGACGAACAAAAAGAACGCTTTATAAATCACTCATTTTCTCCGTCCAGTTGTATGGCACTAAGGCATGGACGATGACGAACAACGATGAGAATATATTGAGTGCTTTCGAGAGCAAAATTCTTCCCAAGATCTATAATCTAATCTGCGTGAACGACGCATAAGATGGAACCACGAGCTATACGCCGACATGGACCTAGAAAAGTACAAAAAAATAAAGCGTCTGCGCTGGCTATGTCATGTTGAAAGAATGAACAAACACGTTCCAGCTAAGAAGGTACTCTATTCGGAATGTATTGGCGGAACTCGCAGAAAAGCACGTCCTAATCTGCGTTGGAAGGACCAAGTTGATGAGAATCTGAACACGCTCGGTATTTCTATTTCGAAACGCTTTGGTGTTTTCAAATTCGATGTATTATTTTAAATAAGAAACATTTTGTGAAATCTTTATTTATTTTTATTGGAAATTAAAGTTTATTGGTGCCGGTTAATAATGCAACAAAATGTCGTTCAAGTGACCTTCTCTGATAGATCGACAGCCTCTCAATCTTTTGCCAACATTTTGAATAAGTTCTTCGCATAATGGTGAATCAATATTTGCTCGATGATGTTGTCTTTGAGATGTCGAACAGCTTGAGTACTCTCCACATAAGCTTAACTCTTCAAGGAACTCCATAAGAAATATTCCAATGATTCACGTCTGCAATTCGATTATTGAACTACTCTTTAAAAAGATCGATGGATTACGTTGCTGTATGGCATGTTGTACCGTCCTGTTGAAATCACATATTCTGCACATCAATATCGTCCAATTGACTATACAAAAGTTATTGGTTTGAGGTTGAATTGCTGTGAACACAATGAGTTGATGTCCTTGGCTCTTTAGCAACACTTGTGCTAACAATTGCAATATTTTTGAACTGAACCAGTTTCTTCAAATTTATCATAGATGAATTTAATATCACCGTTTGTTGGAGCATTTTCTCTACCGTATTTTTTTCTGCCAACAAAAAATTTTGTATACAATGAGGCATTTCAATATTCTCAATGTTAATCCAGCGAAGTGATTTTTTGATCAAGATCGTTAATTTTTTACATTTTTTTTTTTTTTAAGAAATGTGTCAATCCTTAAGAGAGCCTCACTTTTTTAAATGAATTCTCTCATTTATCAGGTTCCGTTTTTACATAAAATAGTTGAAGCGAGGTCTTGGTGAATTGAAACATTTATTGTACTTACATAAGTTTTACTTTATATAAATTTAGTTTACTAAAATCCAATAACTTGTTAATTCACAGAAATTCATTACAATCATGAAAATTAAAGCCAAATCAAATTGTTGATGCATAAATTATTCGCAATTTAAAGCATGATAGGCATAAAAATCCAATAAAGTTATTGTTTACTCAAAATAAATTTAATTATTAAAATTTCCATTAGCATTGCATTAAGGGGAGTGCTTACCAAAATATATAAATTTTTTATTTTTCATTTTTTTTGCTGACTCCCAATTAACATTAAACCATCGGAAATTCGCAACTTTTTACGATACTCAAAAGTGTAAGAAATATCAGAGAAAATATAGGAAGTCTGCAAGATTTTTTTTAATGTCTTTTTTTATTATATAAATTAATATTCAAAAATTTAATAGTTCTTCTAAGTTTTTGTTACGCATATTTGTTGTTCGAGCATTTTTAATTTTTTCCTATCTTCAAAAGTTTAGTATTTTTTAAAATGCTGGTATTTTTTCTTCATAAGCTATAAAAGAAATTGACGTCAAATTTGATTGAAAGAAAAAAAAAAACCTTTGTACAATTATAGAAAATTTCTTAATAATTATTTCTAGAAATTCTATATTTCATTTATAAAGTTGGGTGAGAAGTTGTTCTGAGAAGAAAGATACCACATTTTACACAGAAAAAGTACTGGTCAGTGCTCCCCTTAAGCTTTTTCCTGGAAAAATTTACAGAACTCAATTCGTATTGACGTAAAAACAAAGCATAACCTTAACAATCAAAAAGAAAAATACTACAAGTAGCAGTAAACGATTTTACTGCAACCCAAAAAGCCAATAAAAACACACGAAAAAAATTTCAGGTAGGCCAATAAACGGCACATAGAGTAGTTAACCCCAGCAAACCCATCTTCATTGAAATATCAGGAAACAGTCGAAAAAGCACAACGCAGAAAAAAAAAGCCATAACAGGCTGCTTCTACTATTGCCGCCACCGCCACCGCAACTGTAAAATTTACCATGACTCACTTTCGGCAACAACAGCAACAACAAAAGCGCAACATCAACAAACGTAAGAAAAACGTAAACATTTACACAACACGTAACCCATACATACACGCAAAGGGTAAAATTACGATAGTAGGTGTGTAAGTATCTTACCATCGGGTGGAGGGAGCCAAAGAGTTGTGGGAGGAGGAAAATTGCTCAAGTGTCACGTGAAGCTCATGACATGATGTTTGATATGAAAGTTCAATTGTTTTTCACCTTAACTACGTACTGTAGAAGGTGAGAAAAGTGCGGCGTTGCCACTGTGGGATAATAATTTGTTTAAGCTACTCATTGTAATATTTTCAGATGTGAAAGTTATAAATGGGCCTAAGAGTACATTGACATTGAATAATGCAAAAATACGACAGGTTTCACTAAAGTAATCAGTTACCATTGAAAATTTGTAGAAAGAAACTTAAGCAAATAAATAAAAATGGTTGGTTTGTGGTATTTAGGGTGTACGTACTAAAATTTTACGCACTGGAATATTGAAAGAGAATGCTCTGAAATAGAACGTATTGAAGAGTACAAATGAGTACACCTCCTACTTTTCTTTTTGTAAAGTGGAAAATTTTGCGCGTATCCCGAGAAGATTCTCGTTTATTCGATATTTATAGAGGTGAATACAGAGGATGTAATCCTTATTTTTTCAATATGAATAGTTAATTGATTTTGGCGCACTATGATACATTTTTTTGATATGATTCTTAACTGGTCAATGCAAAAAATAAAATATAGTGTGCTGGCAGACTCTTAAACGTCGACTAACAAAGCTTACTGGTGATACCATGCAGCGGTGAATGAAAATAGTATAAGCAGCTAATTTTAGTGCTCACGCCTCTATTAAACCATTACTGTGGCTACAACAATTCAATATACAGTTTTTATTCTTTGGATATGAAATCTCAGATGAATGATGCTGACCATGATATCATTTAAATTTACCCTGAACACAGAGAAGTGGTTCATATTTGTTGATTTTGGAAAAACGGATATTTTTAACAATTTTTTTACTTTCAAGAAATAACACGAAAAAAAAATAATTTTTACTAACAATAAGTAGTTTTAAGAAAATGAGTTTCGGAAGAAAACACTGCCACAAACTTCAATAGTTTGTAACAAAAAGCGGAATCAATATTTATACTATATATTTTTGTCAATAAATACTAAAGCTTGAAAAATGCACATGGTTTGTAAGATACATACCCATGAATATCTTATTTGAATAAAAAGCAATCAGATGGCAACTACAAAAAATTGATATAATAAAAATGACTAACAAAAAAACCAGTGAGCTAGGAAGGATATTAAATGACACGTATACACATGAAAAAAAGGAAATTTGAGGGTTGGAAAATATATCAATAGATGAACTGATAGAACGGTGCTGCGCAGCACAAGAAAAGTTCAAGATAAAACACATTGAGCAGGGTTCGAAAAACTTTTGCCATCCAGGCAGGAGATGAATAAAAGTTTCAATTAAAATATAAAATATGGAATTTTTACTGGGCACGTGATAAAACGTTGTATAAAACATGTCATGTGTAACTTTTGATCACGTTGAATGACCTGATGTTTTAGAGAAATTAAAGTTAAAAAGGGCAGGCAACAAAGCAAAATGAGAAGCATTTGAAATTGTTTGCACAAATATTTAAATTAGTCAACGACTCTCGGCTGGGGTTTTATTAACTTTAAAAATATTTATTGATTCACAATTGTATTTTATTAAGTGTAAACAAAAGCAATAAAAACAACAACAACAGTAATTTAAAACGCGTGTTGATGAATACGAAATTGAAATTGAAAATAAATTAAATTCTTTCCGATTATTGGAATACCAAAAAAAAATAAATATTTATAGATCGCATTTAATTCAATTGAATTAAATTGGGATTTTTTTGCATTTTTAAATTGAACTTTTTGGCGTAAAATATTTGATGATTTTTCACTTTTTTCATTAAGAACAGTACCAAATATTGTCAGTAGCTTGGGAAAATGTTATATCGAATTTCACATAAAGAAATTTACAGATGATAAATTTTAAAATATGTAGAAAACTTTAATTATCAATTGTATTACGAAAAAACTTTCAAACTTTAATTTTAAAAAATAAAAAATTAAAACTCAGCAGCGAAAAGGAAAAACCTGCATTCGAATTAGCCTTTTTAATGCAAAATTCCCAGACTTTCTTTTAATTTCTACCATTGTTAACACTAATTGCAAGTAAACATACAAAATTGCGGTGAGCAAGAAATACAACATAATGCCTGATACGCAATACTCCATGGTTGACTTGATGAGGGAAAAAACCTTATAAACATTTTATTCTTTTGTATTGTGTGATTTCCTTTCATTATCATAGCAAATAACATTTTATCATCGTCAGCTGAGATAAGCATCTGCACGAACAAAGAAAATCACTCAAATCGTAATTAATAAAATGTTTACAAATCAAATATTAGCTGAAGGGAACACAATTTCCGAAGAAAAAGTCTATAAAGAAATATATGACATTACACAAGGAGTGTGAAAATATGAGGGAAATTAGAATTTGTACAATCGTTTGAAAAGAATTCAATATGCCATAGATAACGCATTTGTTTCGGACAGTTGAATTTTCATATATAATTTCACACTGGCACAATTTATACAGGGTGATTACAAAAAAACTAAATTGGTTGGGTCACTACAACTTGTTCGTTATTAATCTTTTTTATTTTGTATATTTTTTAGGTTATAAACTGAGAAAACAGCTTGTTTGTATATAACAAATTATATTTGATATGGAGCAATTAAATATTTGATTGAGTCAAACATACAATGCTTCAACTATTTGATCAAAGTACAATATATTTGACTCAAATATTTGATTGCTCTATATGAAATATACATTTGTTTTATTTAAGCAAATCGTTTTCTCAGTGTAGTGCACGCTCATGACTACGTATAATGACCAGCAACGAATTAAACTCATTTAGTTTTTCTATTGTAATGAGAGATCATTTATATAAACTGAACGGAGCGCTGACATGATTCAGTTCCGAATTGCCCGGTTTGAAAAAAATAAATCGATAAGCGATATTCCAGGAAGTGGTCCTATACCTACAATGCACTGCTGGGTGCAATGTTATGACGGAAAAAGTTACCAGTACCGATTATTTTGTGAAAATGAGGTAGTTTAGCTAGAAAGAATCAACGGGGTCTTGTATAGGGAACATTTCTTACACCCTTGAAGATAAACAGGAGGATGGAGCTAATGCACACTGTCAGGCAAAGTATAGACCTTCGGTTGTTTGTCATTCAGTGACTAACCTGTATATTACTTTGCTGTTACAAGAAGAGTCCGACAGTAAAAAAAGGCCTGACATATTTTACTTAGTCAAAGTAATGTATACATACTTACATATTTACAGAAGGAATGATGCATTATATTTTTCAAGTGATAATTTACAATATAAAAAGGGTGTTTTTTTAGACTGTTTGAATACTTTTAGTATGTATGAAAAGGTTCAACCCCATTATTTTTTCGGTCACTTTCGACCTTTAGTTTTTATAAAAATGTCAAAAAAGTTCAGTTTTTAATTTTGTAAGCATTTTATTTCGTACATAGATCATTTTGCTATTCTTTTCTGATATGGTACACAATACACAAATAATCTAAAATGCTCGCTGTACCATTAGCATTTTGTCTCACATTTTAAAAGGCCCAAATATTTAAGAATCACTAATGATTTTATTGGTCTATGAGTAACAGAAAGTTATTTGTGACCCACTTCAAAAGACATAAACCGAGAGTAAACAAAATCCTCTCAATTGAAAGTTATTTGATATTTGAGCATTTAAGCATAAAACCAATACATCTCGAAATGACAGCAAACCATTTCTAATACAAAGCTAAGTAATTAAATAAATGAGGATGAATAGAGGAGAAAGAAAAGAAAAATAGGTTAAACTGGTTAACCTTATAGAATGTCAGCCCAACTCTAAGAAAGAAAAAGAAAAAAGTAACTTAAAAATAAATATGCATGGGGGAAATAGTAAATATATAATGGATAATAAATAAAGGAAATTAAAAGTAAAAAAGGAAACAACGACAACAAATACAGTACTTACCACAAACTAAAGCGTCAACAGCCAGCCAAACAGCAAAATGCGGCAACAAGCGCACTTAAGCCTAATTAAGGCGAATTAGCCAATGACACTGACTTTGGCCAAGACAACAACGGCGACGGTGACGGTGACAGCTAAAACGAAGCCAACTAGTAATGACGTAAAGACGAATGAACTACTTTTTTATATTTTTCTTTTTAAAGTTTTTACTGTATTTTTTATTTTTGTTCTCAATTTGAGTTAATTGTTGACATCGTGTAGATAACAAATCAAGTTCCGTCGTTGGAGGCAAGCGGGCGCATTTTTTTTTTTTTTTTTTTTTTTTTTGTTTTAATGATTTATTTATGATTTTCGTTTTTAAGGTTTTTGTTTTATTTATTTAACAGTTTTTTATTTGTTGCTTTACTTTATTGTTGTGTTTTGCATTTTAATTATTTATTGCATTTGTTAGCAAATTTTCGTTTAATTATTTGCGAAGGTTTTCGTATAAAAACACAATGTTTCCAATGTTCGAAAGTAGCGTTGAAACTGGAATTTCACGCAACTCAGCGACAGCTTTGGCATGCGGTTGAACTTAAACTAAACGAAGAGACACAAGGGACGAACACAACGTATGGCTGCTGCGCTGATGGACTGCTTTTAAAATATAATTTTAAGCATTAATATACGATGATGAGGTAATTTCTACATTTATACAGATCAACAAAAGAATTAATAAGCTAAGGAATTATAAAAAGATAAAATAACAAAAAATTTAAGAAACACAAAACTTTTTGTTGATTTGTACTTTTTATTGAAATGTTTCTAGTTTTATTCGATTGTCGATATCGAGTGTTGCAAAGGGGGCTAAAATAAACTACACGTTGCAGTCTAAGCTACCTTTGCCAATGCAATTTTTGCGCCAAAAAAGACTGGAAATGTAACCCATCCGGCACAAAGTTCGATATCGAAAATTATAAAATTAACGCTTTCAAAAACCACACCAAAACGAAAACTTTTACGTTTATAATTTCAAATTAGTAAGAAAATTGGTTGCCTTGTCGAATCCTGTCCCAAACATGGGTTGCCACTCATTTAAGAAAAGTTGACCCCAAAAACGGGTGTCAACTAATGTTTAGGACATGATTCGACAAGGCAACCCTTGTCTATATTCTATTTAGGCTATTCGATATCTATCATTTGGCACAAATTTCAAGCTGTTATCTTCATTAATGAAAATTGACCCAAAAAACCGCTGAAAACCCATGTTTGGGACAGGATTCAACAATGCAATCCCATGTATTATGTTTAGGCCTCTTCGATTTCTATCATTTGGCATACATTTCGAGCTGTTATGTACTACAGTTTTAATTAGAACAACAAAATTGGCTAAAATTCGGGCATTTTCGGCCATCGGGACAGCCTTTGGCAAGGCAACCCTAGATATTCTATTTAAGCTCGTGGAGCTCTATCACTTGGCATGCATCCCATCTTCTAATCTAATACACTCGACTTTTCTACAGTCGGCTCTCCGCCTATATGTATCTCGGTTTGTCCCGTTTCTTCTCTTATTTTCAAGCCTGAAAATATGCTACTGTATTTTAAATGAAAACAAAAATATCTAGCCTGTACTTAATATATAACTAATTACAAATATAAGAATTGTACTAGCATATTTTTAGGCTTGAAAATTAGATACTTAAAGAAGCCCTTAATTTTAAAATGTTAATTTCTGTTGTAATCTTGAAAAATAATCGCAAAAAGTGATCATTCATTTTTGACACACTTTATACCGAGTGAGAAGTAAGGCATCAATTCAAATACATACATTTTGTATATTACTTTTTAATTCCAGCACTCTTGCTCATTTCGAGCTTAATCTTCCCAGTGAATCTTCCTCAGTACACTTGCGTCGTGAAAACAAGTTTTCAGTACATTTCGACAGTTTTTAACTAAAATTTTTTTTTAGTAAATTCATCGCGAATAATGCCTGGAGTAAACTTTGCTGACCTCTTTATTTTTTGTTTTTAGTAAAAAAGTTTGAACTTTGAGAGATTTTTGCAATTTTAAGTAACTTTTTTATGTTTATGTCGAAAAAAAGTACATTGGACAGCTAAAAATGAACATTTCAACTCTCCTTCTATAAAACTCAAATGCCATCACTGACTCTTCCCCTTCCTCACCTGGTGCACTTTTAGAAAAAAAAAAAAATTTTTTGTATAATCTATTGACCCTCAATTATGGTGTTCCCAGAACGACTCAAAATACATAAAAAATGTTCCTAAAAATATTAATAACATTTATGAGAAAAGGTGTCTGTAAGCTTTGATTTTTCTATATAAAAATATGGTTACGAGACTTTTGTTCTTAATAAAAGTTTTTTATAATTAAGGACGTTTCCTTTTATTTTTCCTACACACTGCTGAAACTTTGAGGAACATTTTTATTTTGTTTGGCACAGTTAATATTTTTTTAATTTTTAAGTCGGAATTATAGGTAAATAGTTTTGAAAAGATACTACAGCTTTGATTTAGTACTATACTAATTCCTATTTGTACGTTTATGTAGGGTGATACTTGATGTAGCATATGCACATATGTACATATCTTGCAACGATTCTGTTTGCCGTGCAGAGTTTAATATTGCAGATAGCTTAACCGTATCACATTCTGAACCAATTATGTTTGCTTTAGAAAAATAAATATTGCTGGTAACTCAACCGTATCGAAAAACTTCCAAAAACAACTACAACGCAAAACTTAGGGTATGTTATACTTGACTGATTTATTTCGTATTTCTATTAGGATTTTGATAACTTGTACTTGAACTTTTGCATATTGTTTTGATTGAATGTTAATTCACATACATATGTATGTATGTCCGGTAATAAACTTATTGAACTTTAGATTTTGTAAATTTGCTATACGTGAGCTATTTAACAATACCGCTGTTTTGTTTTAACATTCCTATTTCTTAAGAACTTTCTATTTTTAAACAAACATTTAAAGCCATCACTTTTCTTAGAAATACTTTTGAAAACTACTTAACAACTTTGATAAAAATTTGTATTCACTCAGGGACATGACATTCTTAATTTTGTCAAGGACAATTTTTAAATCTTTTTATGGGAAATCTAATTTTCAAGGAAAAAATAAAAAAGAAAATCGATTTATTTTGCTTTTATTTTTGTTCCGAAATTGCGGCTAGAAATGCAGAAAAAAATTTTAAATCGATATTTTGTATAGAGCTAATTTCAGTCAAACAGTTATTGTCTGTTCAGAACAAAAAGTTACTAGTTATTTACATTTGTTTAAGCTATGAGACTTTTTATATTGTACAGTAAATCATAAAAAATGCTAAATGCGTGAGTTTATAATAAACAACTCATAATATTTAAGAGATTTGTTTTGGTCAAATTAAGCTTTCAGTTATAAAACGCATACAAAAAGCTTCATTACTCGGGAACATAAAAATGTATTTGTTGACATTTTGTTCTTTATAGACAATATTGTTAGTTAAACGTATAAAATACTAAATAAATAAAAAGTAACTAAATCTTTCATTTAAAACAGTAGACATCGCTGCGGACAATCTATAGATAATTTTTTCCCACTTTATTCTGATCTAAAAGACAATGTTTAATTTAATTGAATATAATTTAATGGGTTTATTTACGTCCATTATTAAATATTTACATATATACGAAAATTGTCAATTCGTAAAAACTTTGAAACTGTTTGGAAAATATTCATTCGGCGAAAAAGTGTAAAAAATGTATGCAAATGACGGAGGAAGAAACTTCTAAACTTTCTGCCAAATCAATTATTCAGTCTATACAGATTGGTAGTTTTTGAAATAAATTTCAAGATAAAGGATTTAATCGATTATGTACATAAGTGCACTCATATTTGTTCAATGGATTTAGGATCATCTGATTTGAATTATATGTAACGGATGTTTTTTTTAGAGGTTTGTTTTTCGAATAGAGATAAAACTGGCATTTTATGGTCAAATCTGGCAACTCTAATGTCATTAATGTTCAGTTTGGTTTGCCATTTCATCATGAACAGGTTGACAAAAGAACAACGCTTGCAAATCGTGCAAATTTATTTCGAAAATAATGGTTCAGTTCGCGAAGTTTACCGCAAGCTCCGTCCATTTTATGGTCGACATAATCGTCCATCAGAGCAATTAATTCGGTTAACCATGGGTCGTTTTCGCACTACGTTTACTCTATGTGATAATACGCATCCGCAGAGACGTCGAACAGTGCGCACCGAAGAAACAATTGCCGCTGTAGAGCAAAATGTTGAAGAGGACCCGAATGAATCGATTCGCCACCGTGCACAGCAATTGGAGCTTTGTCCATCAACTTTATGGAAGATTTTGCGCAAAGATCTTGGCTTGCGACCTTACAAGATCCAGCTTGTGCAAGAATTAAAGCCGCGAGACCATGCAATGCGTCGTGATTTTGGTGTATGGGCCGAAAATGAGATTGATCTCGATGCTGATTTTCATCGCAAAATTTTGTTCAGTGATGAGGCTCATTTTTGGTTGAATGGCTACGTCAACAAGCAAAATTGCCGCATTTGGAGTGAAGAGAATCCACATGAGACCCTTGAGACGCCATTACATCCACAAAAACTGACTGTTTGGTGTGCTCTATGGGCTGGTGGAGTCATTGGGCCATACTTCTTCCGAAATAATGCTGGAGAGTCAGTTACCGTTAATGGAGACCGGTATAGAGCCATGATAACCGACTATTTTGTTCCCGAATTGGATGGCATGAATGTGGATGAGTTGTGGTTCCAACAAGACGGCGCTACATGCCACACAGCGCACGTCACAATCAATTTATTGAAGGAAACATTCGATGAGCGCATAATTTCGCGGAATGGACCTGTCAATTGGCCACAAAGATCGTGTGATTTGACACCATTGGATTATTTTCTTTGGGGATATGTGAAGTCGCTCGTCTACGCCAACAAACCAGAAACGTTAGGGGACTTGGAAGCCAACATTCGTGGCGTTATTGCCGACATACGGCCCCATATGCTCGAAAAAGTGGTTCAAAATTGAGCCTGTAGAATTGGCTTTATTCGAGCCAGCCGCGGCGGCCACATGCTCGAAATCATATTTAAACATTAATAGCATAAAATTATCCTTCCAATAAAGCCAAATTGATGGACATTTAAACGATTTTCTTGTGTTTTATTTCAATTCGAAGCTCTATACCTCTAAAAAAAACACCCTGTATATGTTACCGGCCAAACTAGTTACCGTTAAGCCTAAAGATATGCAATCAAATTTTTATGAAAAAACATCTTCAGAACTTGTGCATTTTATTAGGAACTTAACTGTTTTTAGAAGTTCATATATTTTCTAACATTTCTTTTACAATATATTTTTTTGCTTGAATTACTTATTTTAATAGCATCAAAAAATGTGGCTTGGATCCAGTTTCGGTTATATGTATGTACATATGTATAGCCATTTGAAAAAATAATATGTGTGCTTTCATAAAAAATGTAATCGATAAAATTTATTAAATTTAGTTATTATGCCGTAACTCAACGGTCAGAACGAGAAGATTTTTGCCTGCGGCGATGTTGCTTTTATAGAATTTTAAGTTAACCAAATTGTACAATTTGATGTAAAACCGAACATTGATCATATGAAATAGTTGAAAATTTTTGTACAAAAACTGCACCATATTTTATAAAAAAAAAATTGTTCACTAATTAAAAAAATTCATTAAATCTCAAAGGCTATTGAGTTTTTTTTCTAATTTTAATGCCATTCATTCGCTAAATAGGAATTTGTGTGGAGGCCTTCAATCAATTCGATGTTGTAATTTTTTTTTTTATTCAAATTCCGAAAAATTAAAATTTTGCAGCTCTGGTAGCAACCCTAGGATATTTTTCTTAGATAATATGAATAAATTTTCGAATTTTAAGCGTTTTCGAAGAATTCTAGAGCATGCACATCAAATGAAAGGCAATAGACTAGGCAAACTAAAAATGCTTCTACGTTGTACATCGTTTTAAAGCATTTTTTTCACTAAGAGATTCATATTTGAATGTTTGAGAATTGATATAAATTAAAATATACAATTGAAAAGAAGCAATTCCCAGCTGTTTCAGAACTTCCAGAATCCCGGCTTGAACGGATCAATCCCGGTCATTTGGCAACTCTGACTTTAAATGGGCAACAAAGTAACCAAAAAACAAATTTTGCTGAACATGCACCGCGACAATTGGCATCAAATTCAAATAGAGCTCATTTTTAAAGTCTGAAAAACTGAAATTGCAATTTAACTCATAGCTATATCTCCGATAAAAATATTGTTTTAAAAACTGAATTTGTACAAATCCTTTCTACAAGAAATTGGCGATGGCGATCCAAAGTCTTGATTGGCCAAATAAGTCTTTAAGGTCTGGAAATATTTTTTTTCTTTTTCAGTCTTTGTTGCGCTTTAAATTCGTGGGCATCGCGTGCAATGACACTTTGCAACAAAACCAACAACACAAAGGCGGAGGCAAAAGAAACACGATTGCATCAATAGAACAACAACAACAATACGAACGGAATGAACTGTCAAAAGTCAAATCAAACGAAAAAAAACCAAGAAATCCAATACAATTCAAAGGCAACAATCACTGCAGTTAATTGCTATTATTGCATTCTTTGAATTGAATTTCATTTCATTTCGATTTTATTTTGTTGTCGTTTTCTTGTTTCTAATATTTTGCAATCAATTCAAAAAAAGTTTTGTTTTTATTCACACGCTTCTTACTTTTTACTTAACGCACGCACTCACTCACACTCGAGTGCATAGATAAAACAAAAACAATAATAGAAATACAATTCAAAATAAAATTGGCAAATTAAAAATAAAATATTTGCAGCATTAAATAAATTATTACATAGCGTTAGCACACATTTTTTGTTATTTCTTTTACAGTATATAAAAGGCCACAGCCTACAACAACAAAAACTTTAGTATGACGGGCCGCAGCAGAATACGAGGCAGCGGCAATGACGACGAATACGACAACGACTCAAGTGTTGGAGCTAGCGATTTAATTGCTGCCTACTGTCAGTTGCAGTCGTTTTTCTTTTTTTCTATAATTTAATTTATTTGTCTTGAATTTTTCAAAACCATTTTTGCCAAATTTCAATTCATCACATTTTTTTACATTTATTTACTTGGGACTTGCACTCTTTAGCATATTTTAAATATTAATTCTTTGTGTGTGAATAAACTACTTATTCATCAGACACACAACTTTTTTTTTTAATTCCACTCACGACGCGCGTTACTTCCGACGTTTCCGAACCAACATCCAAACGAGTCAACGGCACAAAACGAAATGCTCCAGTATATTAGCGCATTGATTCCACGAACTTTTTCATGCTCCCCAATGCATTGCATTGGAATTTGGAGCTGTCAAAGTGCTGTCAGCTGTCACTTCGGACACAGTTTGTCGATAGAGCAGTTTGCTGAGCACTACATATGAACAGGTTTTTCAAACAGTTGTGAATGTGCTAAACGTAATCCCACCAGTGTTGACATTTACAAGATTTTTGTTTAAATAATGAAAAACTTTTAACTTGATATATTTGCACATTTATCCTGTTAAGGCTGTGGTGGTATCCGCTAAGGTGATAGGTCGACTGCCGACTTTTTGATTGTCATTTTTGAAAACGACACCTAAATAGCTATCATATAAAAGCAACCGATAATCAAGTTTACAATCACCTTTCAGAGAGCAAAAGTGCGAAAAGAAGCGGATACCACTCCTGGTATCGAGCACTTAACTTTGTTCATTTTACTACTCGAAGGCAAGAAGCTTATAGAAGAATTGGTGTGTTTTTTTGTTCATTATTCTTATGAGCTTTTGAGAAGTAAATTACGTAAATAAACAATTTATTTTTCGTTTATTTCTTCATGTATATTAAAACATTTTTCTGGAAGTTCAAGTCTATCAAGTTTTTCACAGACAAAAATTTAATTTTTGCGGTGATTCTATTAATTACTTTTTAATATTCCTGACCAAGAAGTAGAGGTAAACTTTTCCACAATAAATTTTACTTTTTTCTACAAAAAAGTTTAGCTTTTTAGCATTTTAAGGCAAAGTCAGTTTATTTTGGGAAGGCCGGGAATTCCTTCTATTCACGCCTGCGTGTTCTATTTGTCAGAATATCATAATATTTGGATTTTTGCTCTACGCGTTTGACACGCTAAATTGCTGGTATATTGTACCATAAAAAAATAAAAAGATTACCAGAAATGGTGCAAAATTTGATTAATATCCAGTTCATTAGATAAATTGTTAAATGTTGCAAGATACTAATCACTGTCGTAGAAGGGCTAAGAATTTGCGTATTTCACTTACATCCTGGTATCTTTTAATCTGTGTCTGGACATACAATAAAAGAAATGTTTATTTTGTCCTTTTATATTAATTTTACACTCTTTTCCCATAATTCCAGTTCACATGATACTAGCAAGGCATGCCTACATTATCAATGTGTGATTCTTATAACGCTTTCTGTCTGTGTGTCAAAGTATTTCAAATTTAAAAAAATAAATATTTGGCAAAGCCGACATTATACTCATTACAAAAAAAAACCCAAACGATTTTGATGATCTATTACAATTTTCTTACATTTTATTATTTGAAACACCCATATGCATCCATAAAAAGCGGATGACAGTGATAAAGAGAAACGGCACGAAACAGAATCGACCAAACAACACAAAATTGCATTGCCTGTTTTAGATTTTCTTCAGGAAAAGTGATAAGAATTGAAAATCACTAATTCTCAAAAGTAAAAAATGACTGCGCCAACAATAGAACAACTAGAAATGGTAAGAAAATACTTAGTTTTTTCAAGGTTTCTACTAAAGTCTTTTTTTTTAATTTTAGTTGAAGAAAAATGTACAAAAAAAGTTCGAAAAATTACGCGAAGCGCTGAGCGTACGCGAAAAACTGTTGCTGCGACAAATCGACGTCATTGTGACGTCCACACAGCATATGACCCGTGCATCGGCCACTCCCATATCGTTAACTACTACAGATGGATGCAAAGATGGTGCAGAATTGCAGTCACAGGAAGTAAAGTTCTTGGCAGAAAATGAAAATCTATTAGGTGCAATACGTTCGTATGGGCGCTTCCAACTGGATGGAATTAATCTGGCGCTACAAGGCTTATGCATGCGAAATGAAGACTACATCACACCCGCGAATGATCATGAAACCATGTACAAGTGCTTGCAACAGGCAGAGCAGCTGAAAACGAGTTTACCCATAACACTAATGGAACATTTTGAGCTGATAGATGACGCTGATCAACGGGAAACAATAATTGTTGATTTTTCCAAGGACAAATCGTTGATAGAAAAAAATGTATCAAACCTTAATGAATCCATCATCAACATTACACTCGCAGAGGCAAAGGAGCTAATACGCAAAGCAAAGTCTAAGCGTGATACAAAAATTCCACCGCTTAACCTTGAGGAATTGGACGATGAGCGAGAATCTTCAGTAGCAGAGGTTATGTCAAGTCTCGGCAAACTATCGTCAGTGCCTGGTACAACAAAATCTTCACAGACCACTGAGGAAAAGAAAACGAAATCGAAACCGCGTTTTAAACCCAAAATCACCATCAATAATTGCAATGGAACCATAAACCTTCGCAATATTTCCAATCTCACTATTAACTGTGCCACCGAGGAAGCTGTACGTGCTGAAATTCCCTATGCACATGCAGCGCATGTTGCAGCTGATAAAAATAATGAGGAAGGAGAGGAAGAGGAGGAGGAACAAGTCTCCACACCAAAAGTGCCATCCGCAACCACAGGTACCTCAAATTCAAATCAATACAGTAGCTCCACAGGTAATGATACGCCCAACACAGCGTCAAGCTCTAATTTTTCCAGCAACACAAGCTCGCGTTCACAGTCGAAAAAACATAAATGTAACTGCAAAAAAGCTCCTACTGTTGATAGAATATCACAGAAATCCTATGAAATGATCGATGCAGATGAAGTTGAATTACAAAATGATGAACACGATGATGATGGTGTCAATGCAGTGCATTGCGAATTCTACAATCGTCTTTTGAATGAAATAAAAAATAGTTTGAAAGAGAAGACTAAGCGTAGCTTGATTGATAATACACACTATTTAGTTTCAGCATCAGATACTGTTGCTGCGGATTCAACGACATGTGACTCAAATTCTAATACACACAGTATCATGAATTCGAGTGACACCGGTGCAGCACAACCGGGCAAACGTATGGTTTTGAAAAATTTCGAAAACTTGAAAATTATACTTGAATCTCATGGTGGTGGCGGCGATTCAAATTGCTCTGATGAAATTTTTCATCCTGTACAAATTGAACAGTGGCTCGCTGAAATTATATCAGAGGCGGATCTAGAGCCTATGCAGAATAGGGATATACTAGAGCATAGTCGCATACACAATGAGCCTTGCTGAATCAATAGATATAGAAGTAAAGTTGTGAATGTAGGCTTCAGCTTGGGAATCAAGTAAAACGAATTGAATTTTCTTTATACATAAATTGAATGCATTCATTGAATTAAAATTAATCAATATGTTATTTGTTTTCATTGATGTCAAATTGTTGTAATCATTCAAATATCCATTTATTCATTAAAAATTTAAGTTAAAAAAAAAATAACTTGCATTGAATGTGTCACGCATACTTATAATATCCCACAATTAATTTTTATTATAATCTTAGCTGTTATATAAACATTACAGTTGTTCATATTATTTCCGTTATATGACATGAAAAAATTTGGGCTTGCATAGGATGATCCACGCCCAAGGGTGCAAATTTTGCTCCAGCGAAAGCTTATAACAAGAAAAAGCGACATTTATGTACTTATTTTGCAATGTATATTTTTTTGTTTAAATTACCATTCTAGTACTTAAATTACACACATTAGTATTATATTATGCTAAACTTTTTTTCTAAGTGAAAAAAATGCCATTTTTCAAATTGTTTCATTTATTTGGCAGTATTCTAAATAAATTTTATATGGACAATTATATAATTTTCCAATTCTAAGGAAATAGTTTTTATTAGTTCTTTTGTATACTTGCATTTATTTATTCAATAAACACATTGTTTTAAATCTACTATATTTCCAATTTTCATAAATATTGAAAGCGAAGCCTCAATGTGATTTCAAAAATTGAATTTAGTTCGACGTAAATTTTCCTGGTCAATGGATCATTTATTCCATTGGAAGAACGAGCAGTATGAATGCTTCTTTCTTGGGTCTGCCGTTCTCCATTAGCTGGACCAAGTGCCGCAGCAGCAGCAACATAAAAAATTCAACTCTTATAAATTGTCCAAAATTAATATGAAATGTCAAGATTATGAAATAAAATAACGAAACATACTAAACGAAACAAATAAAAACTATTTAAAATATTTTTATGTAGTTTTTTAGTAATTCTATAGAGTAGCCAAGAACATCCGTAACACTGAATTTTCTAATAGTTCGAGAATTTTGTTTTTACCATGAAATCTTGATTTATTTCAAATGATTCAACATTTTTCAACCTATTTCAGCTTTTTCAACATTTTCTATGTTTTTTCAACTTTCATATTTTTTCAATCTGTACAATTTTTTTCCGACTTTCCAACATTTTTCGGCTTTTTCAACCCATTTCAACATTTTTCAACCTCTTTTGAAGCTTTTCAACATTTTCCATATTTAATCAAACTCTTTCAACAATTTAAATATTTTCCATATTTTTTCGACATGAACCTCATTCAACTTTTTTCAGCATATTGCATATTTTTTCGACTTTTCGTGTTGCGTAAAAAGTTTATGTTGCTTAGTGTGTTATGAGCTGGTAAAATGTCCTTAGAGGCCTATGTATATAATTTCTTTAGGAGCATTAATTAAACCTTTGTTTTGCTAACTAGATCCGAGCCAAAAGGTATGGCTTCAAAGACATTTTTCCAAAACTCCACGGGCCAGGAGAAACTGACCATCCATTACCAAATTAACATCGATAGATTTTATACTGTAATAGATACATTTATCGATTTTATAGTAAGTAAAATATATTGAGACCATATTAGAGACCAATATAAAAACTATTTTCTGGCTATGACCTTGAAATTACCGATTAAATACATTTTTATTTGTAAATTACTTACTGTCTGGAATATTGATACAGAAGCTTAAGAAATTTAGGGTTTTTATTTTGATCTGAAAGTCAACTTCAAATTAATGTCGCTTACGATAAAAATCTTTCGATATACAATTTTAGCTAAGGCTAATCGAACTCACGTACTGTGAGCTATGCGTTCACAGCTCTAACCCAGTGATTCCCAAAGTGTGTTCCGTGGAACCTTGGGGTTTCACAAACAAATTTAGGGGTTCCGCGTGACAAATTTTATTTCATTAAAAAAATAAGTATGGCTTATAATACATTCACATTTTTCTCGGAAAGTTTACAATCGACCACCATATTTAATTTAAGATTTTTAAATAAGGCGACTGAAAACACAAGCATCGGTAGCAAATCGAACTTCACCAAAATACGTTAAATACTTTTATGCGACAGCTGGGGAGCAAAATAACTTCGAGTGTTACCAGACGCTTAGTGATTTTCTCGAAGAATCTGAAGTGGATTTAGATATGGAAGTCCGTGATGGTATAAAAACACATCTGTCCAGCTTACAGCAATCACTCAGTGATTACTTTCAAAACCTAGAGAATTAAGATGGTTACTGGGTACAAAATCATTTCAAAATAAAAGGAAAACCAAAAGGATTTCATTTCATAGATTATGAAAATTTGATTAGAAGTCAAACTTAGAGCAGTTTCACTAACAATATTCCGGTCAGATGTATTCGATGAATATCCAAATTTATCAAAACAGGCCACTTTGTGTGAAGCTGGGTTTTCAAAATATGTTGCGACAAAAACCAAATATCGAAACAAACTTGATGCTGCACCGGACATGCGAGTTCAATTATCAAACATAACGTCTAATTTTAAGTGAATCATGGAATCAAAGAAGCAGATGCATTCTTCACTTTTTCACTCATTTAATATCAGATATTAAATTTTGTAAAGTCGTTGTTTAAAAAATATTCAGGGTTCCGCGATCATCGGCAACAAATTTGGGGGTTTCAAGACCAAAATAGTTTGGGAACCACTGCTCTAACCATTTCGTCACGCTGCCTTGTATGTTCAAGTTTTTTATTGTTCCTTTTGTTTTCTGTGTCTATAATATTTTGTGTCAATAACGCAGGGTAATCTATTTTTTAAAATTTTCTCATAATTTAATGCAAGTTTTTCTTTTTTTTATAGGGTCACTCTATATTTATGATTTTTGGTAAAACCAGGTTTTAACTTAATTTTGCGACTATAATTATGGGCCATAGTTTTTATCCCATTTTTTGAAGATGCCTTGTATTTTGTCTTCAAGTAAAATAAAAATTGTAAATTTCAGTAAGCCTAAGTCAAAAACTATAATGCGTTTAACTAGCAAAAGATAGAGTAATCGCTTAAAATCATCATACATCTTTATTTAATTGGTTTTGCTACAAAATTCAATCTTATAAAATTTATTGTCATGTCATTTAAAAAGTCTTGCAATAAAAAAGATATAGATGGAAAAATTACATACATATCGCTTTTTCATATGCATATAGGTTATTTTTAAAAATAATATAACTTATGTTATTTTCATATGCTTTTAAGTTGGATTTGTATATAAATGCATACATTTGCGTAATTGACGGAGGTGAAAAATTATACAGCTTTGTTTGAATTTCATTAACGCTGAAAGTTTACAAAATGCATTGAATTTATATTTTTAGCATTTTTTTTATGGACAGGTAAGTGAAGTGATGACATTTAACTTTAGGATACAAAAACAAGTAAAACAGGGTAATCATTTGTAACTTTTAAGCTTATCAATATGTAAAAATTTAAGATAACGCCTAACTTAATGCCAGCAATGAACAAACAGTTTTAAATCCATGAGTTGTAAATTCGTGTACCAACCCAAACACTTGATTTCAGATATGTATATTAGTTCTAGAACAAATTCAAATGAAAAATTAAGCTAATTTTCTATTTTTTAGTAAATAGATTATAAAAAAGTACATTTGGTAGAAGAGTCGAACTGCATTCCCAACCCAAAGTTCAACTTTTTGTGGTTTAGTACACGAATGGAAAAGGCCCAAATGATGTATGAAATAGGAATATCTAATTTTTAAAATTAACTAATACATTTAACATACATATATATTCCAGAGCTATTAGAAAATTTAACTTTTATTTCGTATCTTTCTACGGGCAGTTTTTAAGTTTTTAACGTACTACAGCAGCATGGTTTTTTCGTGTATGAATTTAGATTTAAAATAATATGCCAATAAGCTATCTCGAATTTGTGAATTCTTATCAAAATTTTTTTGCAATATGTTGCAAACCATTGCAGTATTTAAGGACAATGATACCAAAAAGTAAATAAAAAAATTGGAAAATATTGCCCTAAATTTGACTAAGCCTCTTTTTGACGGAAAATGTTTAACATATAGCTCTAATCTTATTAGTACTCTCTGATAAGAGAGTCTTACTGTAGCTCCGCTAAAATATCCAATAGAACAGGTGTAAAATATGTAATGATGCAATCAGCACCAGCACGACGAAAACCTTTCATCGTTTCCATTAGTACATCGTTTAATGCAAAAGCACCATTTTTAGCGGCATAGTAAAGCATGGCATATTCACCGGATACCTGATAAACATACAGCGGATGATTTGGAAATGTATCTTTTGTCTGACGCAATATATCCAAGTACGGCATGCCTGGCTTTACCATTAGCATATCGGCACCTTCTTCCACATCACGTTGGACAGCACGCATTGCCAAACCTTTAGAACCACTAGGCAACTGATAACGACGCCTGTCCCCAAACGCAGGTGCTGATTGGGCAGCATCTCGGAAGGGGCCATAAAAATTTGACGCAAATTTCGCCGAATAAGAGAGCAACGACACACGATTCTCCAAATCTGCTGCTATTAGCGCCTGTTTAATCGCCCTTATACGGTTGTCCATCATATCGGATGGCGCCACGATATGTGCGCCCGCTTTCCCGTAAGCCACCGCTACTTCACCAATGCGTGATATGCTCGGACCATTACGTAGTCCGTTATCGCCAAGTATCCCGCAATGTCCGTGATTGGTATACGGGCAAAGGCAGACATCGCAGCACAGCAGTAAAGCGGGAAACCATTCACGAAGTTTTGGTAATGCACGCACCACTGGATTTCGTTCAGAGTCAGCATGTGTTGCTCGTTCATCTTTTAACTTACAGTCAACGACACCAAAGAGTAACACCGAGCTGAGACCTTTCGCTACTAGCGGTTCCAAATGCTTCCGAACCTGATTAACACCCATGCGCGACTGTCCCGGCATGCTGGCTATATGTTCCAATGCATCATCGTCTTCGATCAGGAACATCGGGTACATTAGATTGTGCGGTGTTATTTCACAGCCAGATTCCTGCAGCAAACGCAGGGTCGGATGATGAATTCCACTGTGCAGTTTTTTATCCATATTGTACTTTCTTTTTTCGTTTTGATTGGATTTTGTTCGATTTCGGTGTCGGTGTAATTGATTAAGTAATAATTCGAGTACCTAATTTGGTGGGCCGTGTTTTTGTTGTTGTTGCGTTAAGTGTTGGCTCACAACGACTGTAAAAGCGGTATCACGACATGCAGTCGTTTACAATGAATGACTTTTTCCATTTGGTTTGAGTTGCTTTTGTTACATTTTTTGGTAAGAGAAGTTTGATAGCTTGCTGCACAGTGGGCCTATTAATCAACTACTGGGTCAAATGTAGTAATATAGTCTGAAAGTCAAAAATAAACATGTTAAAGCTTTGATCAAAAAAAGAAAAAACATATCCCACTGCACTTAAAAGTAAACAAAAACAGTCGATTTTGACAACGAAACATTCATTCATGGAAATTAACCGTTACGCCTTATACGAACCGAAAGCGAACAGTCTATGTACCGCGATTTTATCAATACAAAGATGTGTATTAGAGGTCTGCATGAGTGCACTCGAAACGACCATCAAGTCACTCGCCACGTTGCGAGTCCATCGAGCTTTTGTGCACAAAGACCACAAATCAAATCGAAACACCAAGCAGGAGAGGTGAGTACTGCAACTTTCTTCCTTTCATCCTTGCAATTTGAAATTAAAAGCTTGCTTTTAGCAATAACAATACTTTTTTTTAATAGGGGGCTACAAATTACCTCCTCGCCTCGGGCGAGTAGATATTTATTTCTTAAATTACTTATTTAGCTTAATTTTTTTGGTATTGACACACACTGTACTGAAAAGTTAGCTCTGTAAAATAACTACAATCATAGTGATTAATCATTTTTGTCAAAATTTTATTTTCACTACTAAACCTGAACTCCTGCCTACGGTGCTGAACGTCAGAGCGTGTGGTATTAAAATAAAACGTGCGCTCTCACCGTTTTTACTAATATCAAAATGACAGCGCACAATTCGTATTTCAGGCTGCCACTTTGGTACAATTGTTACAAAACTGGTATATTTTTCTACCCCACACACGGGATATTCATTGGGGCTGCCGATAACTAGGCATTGAATGGCGAGAAAGGAGATAAAGGAAATTGTAGTACTAAATATGTATAAAAAAGTCACATTTTATTCCCGTATTTTTGTAAAAATCTGCTGTTTAAGAAAAAAATTACAAACATTTTTTTTTGTACTTTAGAAACGGTAATTCTCAACTGAAAATACGGCTAGCAATAATGGTACTACGAAAATATATGTGAGTTAGTTACCTAAAGAATCTCTTTCATTTTATTGCTCTAATTCTATTACTTAGAAAATTATAAGGTAATCTTTGTTTGCAAGTACCACTACGATGGAATTTTTTTTGAACTTTGAATTGTTATAGGTAGTTCCTATAATTTGACGAATTTTCCTTTTTTGTATGATCCTGTTATAAACTTCGATTTTCAATTCCGTTTCCGAAGCAAATACGAAATGGAAGCAGAACAGGCCTGATAGTTATCGAATGTTGTGGCTTTTCAAAAATCGTTACAAAGCCCGAAACAGAATAATGCGAGACTGTCGCCTCCCACAACAAATAGCAAAGCGAGAGCTTTTGTAAATTTTTTTAATTTGTTATGTCAAGGTTTACACGAGGAAAGTTTTTCGGCAAAGTTTCCTTGTTTGTCGGCAAGAGGGGAAAAACGAAAGGGATGAGGTAAAAAATTTGTCATATGTTGCAAACGCGAAACGAAAATCACAAAAGAGAATGGACAAGAACTTGTCTCTCAGACTTTCCTCGTGTAAACGTCGACTATGCAGCGACGTGCAGCTGTTTGACGTTTTGAATATATTTAAGTTCAATACGTATTTTATGCTTTGAAAAATTGCAGCAAACCAAACGAATTAATTTTTTACTATTTTTCATTTAGCTCTGTAAGTGTGACTTACGTCAATAACGCAGATTAATTTTTCGACGGCGCTGCAGTTATTCGATATAGAATCTATTCAACTGTTGAATTTTTCGGATATAAATAAAAATAAAACTGATTTAGTTAGGGTGCTGTCATATGCCATTTCACATCTGTCATGTACGCTGTCAGTTTGAACAGATGAGGTACGATTCTAACACGGTCAGATCACAAATTTTAAGCTCTGATTGCTTCGGCTAAAAAAAAGTACGTTTACGTACTCTGAGCATGGTCTGAGCTCAAAAAGGAAAACGCCACTACTACTCAAAATTTTTGCGCGCCGGTTGGATAAAAAATTACTTGTTTGTTTAAAACTTTTATTTAGCTTAAAATTAATAATGGAACAAATAAGTGCAACAAAACCTGTTCCAACAATTGTTATTGGCAAGTAAATATAATTTAAGTAAAAAACTTAAACTTATTTATTCCTTACAGATATAAATGCACAACGAAATTTTGTTAAATTTATTTCAAAACTTGGAGAGGTAACTAACCACAACCACATATTTTTTAAATACATATTCCTTTCTTTGATGGTCCTATAGAAACCCACGACGACAGTGCGCTTCTTTGATCGCACCGAATGCTACACAGTACACGGCCCGGATGATACGGATTTGATTTCCAAGTTAATCTACAAATCAACGGCTTATGTACGAAAAATGCTCGAAGACGAACAAGATGAATTACAATATTTGGCACTATCCAAACTTGGTTTCGAGCAAGCAGTACGTGAACTGCTGCTGGTAAAAAACTTTCGCGTTGAAGTCTATGTTCGTAAATCGACAGGATCTGATTGGAAGTTGGAATACCGTGGTTCACCGGGCAACTTATTACAATTTGAAGATATTCTATTCAGTAATAAAGAGATTTTAGTTGGTAACGCTATCATTTCGTTGCAAATGCGTCTGGAAGGTGGTAGTGCTACCCAACGAAAATTGGGCGTTGCAGCGGTTGAGCAAAATGATTGCCAATTCATGGTCACTGAATTTGTGGATGATGATTTTTTCACAGAGCTTGAGGCGACAGTGGTACTATTAGGACCCAAAGAGTGTTTGCTACCCTCAGTAGATGGCGAGGTATGTAGTATTTTAATACAAAAACATTCAATTCGATAGAACATATCGAATGTTTTCCTCCCGATACAATCCTTGGTATAAACTCCGTATTATGCAGGTTAAAACAAGTGAGAGAATGATTTTCGTGAATCTGAATCGAAAATTTTTGTTTCAAATTATGTTTAAGTTCAAATGAACAAAAAAGTCGAAGCAAGCCCACAGTCACTCGCCTTACATAATACGAGGAAAGTATCTTCTGTTTTCGACTTAGATAGTGCTATAGGTTGTTTAATTTTTGTCTTAAGGGGGGTTCCTGAATTATGAGGTCCGAAAAATTTATTTTTTTTATTGCTCAATATGTCTACTGAGACCAATTCTAAGTATTTCGGCCGGAGTCGAGCATGTGTCCAGCTACAGATCTTCTACTTTGTATTAAAAAGTTTTCCTATCGATAAACTTTAAAGAACCGGTTGGCTTCATTCAAAGTTTTTTTATTCAGTATTGTATTTTCTTCTATTTGAATTAAAAAGATTTCAAATCAGGGTTTATTAAACGGCCTTTTATAAAAGTTACTTGAAATACTTTAATAAAAAAAAGCCGTACTTACATATCTGAAAATGTATCCGTTGAAATTTCTATTTTCGTACGTTTTAGTAAAAGACTTCCCTTTCTAAAATAAATAAAAGCGATCTTCAAATTTCCGAAATAATAATTCGTTCATGCCGGACTCACGAAAAGCATGCGTGCGGATACCTGATATGTTTTCTTTATCATTAATTTTCTTTAGTATGCGGCTATACGTACGCTAATGGATCGAAATGGTGTCATGGTGACCATTATTAAAAAGACAGCTAATACGGCTGAAAAGAACGATTTAGTTCAAGATTTGAATCGCCTTTTACGCTTTGAGAAGGGTCAACAAGAGGATGCTAGCGCAGTGGCTGAAATGCAGCTAACGCTTGCAATGGAGGCATTACGAGCTGCAATAAAATACCTGGATTTGGTTAACGATGCAAGCAATTTGGGTCACTATGAAATAAAGCAATTAAATTTAAATCGGTAAGTGATTAAAATATTTCCTTTTGCTACTATTCGTCTAACGCTGCTATAGAGTAAAAATGTGTGGCTGGCTTTTAGTATTATTTGAAAAATTACCATACATATTTCTATTCGATTCCAGCTTTGTACATCTTGATGCTGCTGCAGTTTCTGCTCTTAACATACTTCCTAAGCCGGGCTCAGCGACAAATACTCCCGCTTATCGCTATCAAAGCATACTCGGCGTATTGGATCACTGTCGCACTCCACAGGGGCATCGGTTAATGGCACATTGGGTTAAACAACCATTACGAAATTATGAGGTTCTTAATGACCGCCACAATGTGGTACAGTGTTTACTTGAGGCGCCAACTACGTTGATGACAATACACGATGATTATCTTAAACGTATACCCGACATTTTAATGCTAACTAAGAAGCTAATGCGTCGCAAAGCTACACTACAAGACATTTTTCGAATATATCAAGTAATTTTACGTGCACCAAAGATAGTAAATACGCTGTTATCACTAGAAAATACTATTGTAAAAAGTGTTTTATGCGATCCACTCAAAAGTTACTTAGAAGATTTATCAGGCCTTAAACAGATGGTGGAACAAGTAGTTGATTTCGACGACATTGAAAATGGCGAATATTTGGTTAAAGCTTCCTTCGACGAGCAGCTCCAAGAGATGAAAAATCGCATGACACGTTTACAAGAAAAAATGGAACGTTTGCGAGCAAAAGTTAGTGACGATTTGGACTTAGAGCGTGGTCAGCTGGTGCGTCTTGAGAATGTTTCACATCTGGGTTATCATTTTCGTATGACACTAAAAGATGATTCTGTATTGCGTAAATCAAAAAATTATCGCATAGCAGATGTTGTTAAGAGTGGCGTACGTTTTACATCAGATAAACTTACCGAATATAGTCAAGAATTCATAGAGATACGTGAACAATATGAACAGCAACAAAAGTCAATTGTTGAAGAGATCATACAGGTCGCCATTGGATATGCTGCGCCATTGACATCACTAAATAATGAAATTGCGCAGCTCGATTGTTTGGTTAGTTTTGCAGTTGCCGCACAATCAGCACCAACACCATATGTGCGTCCGAAAATATTACCTGAAGGTGCGGGTGTGCTGGTTCTTAAAGATATACGCCATCCTTGCTTGGAATTGCAAGAGAATATAACATTTATTGCTAACGATGTGGAGTTTCAAAAGGGTATGCTTTTTGAATGAGAAAATATTTTTTTTTTTAACATTTATAATAATAGATACATGTAATATGTTTATAATCACTGGTCCAAATATGGGAGGAAAAAGCACATATATACGTTCGGTTGGCACAGCTGTACTTATGGCACATGTTGGCTCATTCGTGCCCTGCAGTGCGGCAACAATTTCTATGGTTGACTCTATTTTAGGGCGGGTTGGTGCTAGTGACAATATAATTAAAGGATTAAGTACATTTATGGTGGAAATGATTGAAACATCTGGCATTATTCGAGTAAGTTTACCTTATGCAATTCCCAAATACCAATTTTATGTGAAAAAAAAAAATGTGTTTTACTCTTAGACGGCTACAGATAAATCGTTAGTTATTATTGACGAGTTAGGACGTGGTACTTCTACGTATGAAGGTTGCGGCATAGCTTGGTCAATAGCAGAGTAAGTAACTGCGTTTTATTTGCGCTCTAAGCAAGCCAAATCTTAGGTTTTTTTTTTTCAAAACCAGCAAAAAATAAAATAAACTTTTTACTAACTTGCCGCATTTAAAATAACTACGTCCATTTGTTATGCAGCTATAGTAACTTGTCTTTTAACTTTTTTTCAAAACAGACACCTGGCTAAGCAAACTAAATGTTTTACACTTTTTGCTACACATTTCCACGAAATTACAAATCTCGCTGAAGCTGTTCCTACCGTTAAAAATTGTCATATGGCTGCGGTTGCTGATGATGAAAACTTTACGTTGTTGTTTCAAGTGCAACCTGGTGTAATGGAAAAAAGTTTTGGCATTCAAGTTGCACGATTGGCTAATTTTCCTGACGCTGTTGTAAAGGTTGTATTCTCATACATAAACTTATTCTAGTTATTTTATTGATACTTGATTTTTTTTAAAATCAAATAGAATGCCCAAATTGTTTACAATGAATTTGAAGATGAACATGCAAGCAAACAGTCCAAAGAGGATACGGAACTTTTAGCCAAAATAAATACTGCGATTGAGCAGCTGTCAACGACGGGTAATAATGTGGACATAAATGAAAATGATTTGATAAATTTGGTGGAAAAATTCAAACGGGACATACAAGAGCTAGATAGTGAATATTTTCGTGCGGTGCTATCAACGACAGCGAGTGATTAGATGAGTTAAGTTAAGCTAAAATTAAAGGCAGCATTATATACGTACTGTGAGAGTATGCAGGGCCTGCGGCGAACGCAGAAAATTTGTTATACATTTCAAGTTATATTTTTTGAGAAAACCTATTTCTTTTCCAACATTTTCAATCAATGAACAAAAAAAAAAGATATAAACTTTTTAATGCTAGACGCTGCGCCCCTCAAGAACTGATTTTATTAGCAAACTCATGAGCAAAAAGAAATGTTTTAACTTTTCAATTCCAAACTGATAGACAAACAAATAAATCACTCTCCATTCACTGTCCGGCCCTGCATACATCACATACATATATATTTGAGAACACACAGTATTATCAAATGGACTTGTCATCTTTTTGAAATTTCAATTTGTAGCAAACAATTTTTTGCAAATCTTTATGAATCATTAATAAAAATGGATTGCCTTCTAAAACAAAATTTATTTTTAATACTTGCTGCTACTAAAAATATCTGAGTTAATTAGCTAATGAAACTCACTTATTGCATTGCTCTAGCTCTATTAGAGTTATGAGATAATCTTAAGAACTCTGTTCACCCTGTAACTCATAAAGTGTTCAAGATAGACCTCCTCCCGTACATATTTTTCTTCACGTTTTGCTGTGAAATTGAAAAAGCCAATTGCAAATTCTCATGGTTCACCCGTTAGATGACAAATTAATAAAAACATTTTATTGCGTACGACTTTTAGCGTCATTCGTGTTTTGTATTTTTCTGAAATTGATTTGCAGTTGAATTTAAATAATAATATCTACTAATTTTTTGTTAATTTGATTATTACTTCACAATTTTAGTATTTTAAATCCTAATTTGAAAGGAACTTTTGGAGGAGAAAACTTAAAAAAATAATATAAAATAATTATCTATTTTAAACAGATAAAATTAAGTATATTAAATATTTAGTAACAACTAAGTACATTACTTTAAATGTAAACTAACTCAAAAAAAAAAAACCTGCCAATTTTTGTAACTGCTAACTTAAAACTAAATCTTTTTTTGGTTTAGTATTAATGACTGACGGCAAAATAAGTATACGATAAAACTGCTAATAAATTAAAACGTTGCAAACTTTTTTGTATCAACTAAGATACCATGGCATGGTAAGGAAAACGATTGGGCTTAATCCAATAATAAAGATAATTGAGCTGCTTCTGCAACGCCACACTGGAAGATTTTATAACGCTAAAAGTTACTGCTGCGCTGCAATATGGCACACCAATATGCTGTTGCTGCAAATTTTGAAATTCTGGCGTCAAAATAAAATTTAAATTGCGCTTCTCTGAAGCATTGTTTAGTCGTCGCTGAAATTGCTGCTGTTGATGCTTTGCTTGAACTGGTCAAGCTAAGGTCACCTGATAGAAAACCCATTCTTCCATAAATGATGGCACAAATGCCTTAGAAGTCGTATATTTGACAGCAGGTTTTAACAAGCGTAATTGTTCTTCAAATAATTCTAGTGATTCCAAAACACTAGTACCATTTCCATGTGTGAAATATTTGCCATCCGGTTTTAAGATTTTAAACGAGTGCTCTAATATTGTGCGTATAAAATCCCAGCATTCACCAATGGGTGCACCTGATATAGGTATATCAGTGAGATCACCAAAAACATAATCAAATTTACGACCCTCTGCTATGAATTTTTTCATGTATTCAACACAATCACCAACAATAATTTCGTAGTTGTCGCTGTGGCGTTTTTCTAAAACATCCCCACATATGGTATTCAAATATTTATTGCATGCCTGCATGACCAACTCATCGATTTCTAACATAACGACCATTTTTGGATTTTCCTTGAGCAATTCATATAGGAGGGCACCATCGCCGCCGCCTAGTATACACACATCTTTCCCTTCGTAATTCTCAATGCCACGACTCATAAGTGTTTCGGTGTAGATAAGATCAGATTCGGAAATGTCTAAAAAACAAAAATTATATTTTTAGCAAGATACATATTTGTTTTTGTCAATTTTAACCAAGGCATTTTGTATTGGGTGTAGTAAAAATAGAATTACTTCGCGTAGCATAAATTCGTACATTCGTAATATTTATGAAAAAGTGAATTTTGTGCATAATTTTCAGTGTTGTAACTTGGATAGTTTTCGAATTTTCGGAGCAAAGCAAAATACAAATCGCAAGTATTATTTGTGCTCTTTAACTTATCCAGATGTCGCCATAATAGGTTTGTACATACAGTATTGTTCGAATTAATGTGAACACAAGTGATAATTTGAAAAAAAAACAACAATTATTAGTTATAGACGAAGAATACAATTTAAAATGTTTTAATAAGAACTATGTCACCACTTGGCTTTTATAACTTCTTGAACACGTTTTGGCATAGAATCCACAAGTTTTGTACACATTTCAGATACTTGAAGGTCTTGAAACCATATCTGGATTACAGTCCCAATCATTTTTGTTTTTGTTGTGAAGTCTAGCCTTTACAATAACCCAAAGATTTTCAATCGGATTAAGATCCGGTGAGTTTCTTGGTCATTCAAGGCATGATATTTTCTTGTCCTTTAAATATTTCATCATGACGTTCAGCACGTGAGATGGAGCCGAATCTTGTTGAAAAACTGATTGACCGTTGGCATCAACTTTTCATCGTTCAGCTTCCAATCCTTGTTCCAGAGAGTCCTTATATTTTTGTAAGTTTATCATGTCTTCGATCGGTACAAGGAATCTGGCACTTTTCTAAGAAAAGCATCCTCGAAACATCTTCTTTAATGGATTTGGTCAATATGAGCTGTCGTTAGATTTTCGTTGTCGCTTTTTTTAACGAAACGAGATTGCTGTCCTTGCACCAAAAAATTCCTCTCACGAAGATATCATGCATTGAATGGCCAGGAAACTGACCATATCTTAATTCGATTGAAAATCTTTAGTTTATTGTAAAGGCCAGACTTCGTAAAATAGACTTCACAACAAAAACAAAAATGATTAGGACTGTAATCCAGATATGGTTTCAAGACCAGTAAGTATCTGAAATGTGTGCAAAACTTGTGGATTCTATGCCAAAACGTGTTAAAAAATTTATAAAAGCCAAGTGGGGACATAGTTCTTATTTAAATAATTTAAATTGTATTCTTCGTCTAACGTCTATAAATGTTGTTTTTTCAAATTATCACTTGTGTTCAAATTAATTCGAACAAAACTTTAACATTACAAATGCACGGATTTGTGCTAGTAAATTTTTTTTATTACACTATGATTTCAATATCACTTAGGTCAAAAATTGATTATTTCTCTAGATGTTTTCAAATTATACTTACTCTGTAGTTCATCTAAAACCAACATGTTGCCCAAAGTTTTCGAATGCAAAATTTGAATTTTTTGAAATGGCGAACGTTCCTCGTACACCAAAGAATCGATATCATATTCAATAATCCGTTCATCTGTAATATTGCGTTGTTAGTACAAAAACAAAAAAAAAAAAAGACAAGGGAAGAAGGTGATGTTTAAACGGACCACATTTTTTATATATCGACAGACATATTTTATATGAGATTTTAAAAGAGGATACATAAAAAGGTACATATTTAAGTAAAAGCCTTAAAAATTAGTAGCAGTTATATTTGAAAACAAATAAAATAATAATTTTAAGGATGTGTGCAAGTAAACAGACCGACACCTGAAACTGATGCTTGGGAAAGAATGTGTTAAGAATTTAAATTAAAAAATAATAATTTATGAATAAGAATTGATTTAAGTATCATGCTGTATTTAACTAAAAATATATTTAACAGCAATAAACGTAAATATTTAAGACTAAACCTCAAAAATAAAGTAGAACTTGAGTATTTTCTGAAATACTTTCGCTACTAGTTGTATATAAGGCAAAATTAGTGTGAATAAAAATGTACGAGTTTAAGTAAATACATATAAGCATGCCTTCATGTATCATTTGGTCGATTTTCTTTTCAATATCAAATTTCTTTCCAAATATTTCACTTTTACTCGATTGAAAAGTAAATCTCTTTCTCTTTATGACGTAATATTGACCGACTTTTTTAGTTTTAGTTGTATTTAAGTAAAATCGTGAGCAGCTACTGACAAATATGTTTAATTCCTTTTTACATTAGTCTTATTAAGATAACATCAATACTGCTAGCTACCGAAGTTGATATTAATGGTGTTTTGTGTAAGTGGTATATTTTGGCACAATCTACACCAAAGTTAAACCAGTGCCATTACATTTGTGGTATTGAAGTTATATTAAATATACTTTGCAGTCCAGAGAAAAGAAAAGGCCCCGAGTGCCTCTGTCAGAACACAAATTAACGCTCTAAGCCACGCAGTCTTACGGTGTGGCCCTGGATGCAGCTGCTCATTTCGTCCATTTTGAAAGTGCATTGAAGAAATTTGGTTAAATTCACCAACATTTTTTTATATATTTCTTGTGCAGAATTTAATATTGTTATTAGAAATATTTTAGTTTTGATGAGTTTCAATTTCTTCAAGTTTAAGGCTGAATTATTTTCGATATGTTTTCTATTTTAACATTTCTGAATAAACCTACGTAAATGTTACAAGTTTTATATGAATAATATAAATTCTAATTTTACCATTTCGCTCCTTATATTTACGATATACTATTTTTTATGCAAAATTAAGCGCACAAAATTAGGACACATATATATAAGTATTAAAATAAGCAACAGAAATATAAAGCTACTATATATGTTAAACAAAAGCTACTTAATTTTTCTTAAAAAAAAAAATCAATACTTTAAAGACTTAAATTATTTGAAAGATTTTAATTCATACAAGCTTGTTTGTTTTTTTTATTTCTTAATTTAGTTCATATAAATAAAAAATATGTAATTATGAATAAAAAGTTGTTTTTACCTGCTGTTGGAAAATACCTAGCGACATCGCCACGTTTCAATGGGGGTAAAACTTGTGCTTTGTTGACTTTTAATTTCTTGGCTAAGGTATTTTCGAGACGTTTGGATGACTATTGATTTGATTTTTGGTAAAATTTTGATATAATTTGGTTTATAATTTGATTGGTGGCATATTGGTGGTTGTGGTTGGTGGTATTTTCGAAATATGAAACAAACAAAAATTTTAAATTAAATTTAAAAATTATACATGTGTTATAATGTTTTTAATGTTAAAATTTATCTACATTTTAATGCTAAGTGATATGAATAATATTGATGGGGATTAAATAAATATGTGAAGATGATTTTCGAAAAGTACTCGTAATTACGAAAACATTTACATATTTCCATAGATTTAAGGGTATTTAATCTACATTAACTTTTAAAATAAAAATTCTAATAAAAATAAAGTAAGTGGCTAAATAGTAGTTTTGTTTCTCTTATCTTTGCCGACCTTTACAATTCGCGTTCAACAGGCAATTAGATTTCAATAGGCTGAACGTACATGAAGAAACAGTTTTTGTAACTCGCTTGGCTATATTTTTGAAAGATTTGACTAAATCTTATTGCTTAGGTACTTCAAAATCTATAAGATCCAATGATTAAATATCAACTTAATTCCATTTGAACCGGAATATGTCGATTGTCATACATTGGACACAGATATAAGAGTTCAAAAAAAATTGTTACATTTATTGTGCAGATTTTTGCATTTTTAGTCCAAAATAATTTTCTTATTTTGGCATTAGCGATGAGAATGATACTCCGCTCTAGCAACATTCACTGTAACTTCAAATCTATGCCACGCAGTAAATTAATTTTCTACTGTACGAACCAAGGCGCCGAGATAAATATAGATATACATACATATGTATATTAGGGTGTATAACGAAAAAAAGTTTAGAACTTTGCCCAATAATGGTAATGTACGATCGCCAAATAAAAAAAAAAGTTTTGGAAAGGTCTCGACTGTAGCTTTATTTACCTGCAACGTCACCTTAGACTAGTGATTTATTACCCTTAAGAGTACTTACTCTTAAGATGTAAATTTTTTATTTCATCTAAAATTGTACATCTCGAGAAATCATATACGATTATGCAGAATAAAAATAAAAAATATCGACAGTTCCGATTGTAATTTTTTGCTGCATAATTTTAGAATTTTTTTCTGTGTATCTGATACAAAGTTTCATGAAATGCTTGATGGAGTTGATAATAAGCTTATGGGGCAATGACTCTTATATCTGATAAATTTGTGCTGATTAAAATGATTTCCTGATATCATATATAAAAAAAACCAGAAATAATCATAGGTATATAAAATAATATGAAGCATACCAATGCGTTTCCTAAAACCATGCAAAACTCTCTAGGGACATATGATAAAACACTATAGTTGTTGTCAAAGTGGCACGAAAAAATATACGAAAGAAAAAGAAAAATCAAAACAAAATATTTAATCTGTCAAGCACAAATGTAGAATATATATGAAAGACGGACGGTAGAAGATATAAATATCACGAAGTGTTCAACAGCTAATTTTTATAATGAAACAAGTGCGAGGAAGTAGAAAATTTTGGTATATCAATTTCGGGTAATGAAGAAAAAACATTAGAAGTATCGATATCAGTATGAGATCGGATAGATAAAAAATATTAAAAAAAAAACAATGAGGCTTTGAAAAGAAAATTAGAAAATTAACTAAAGCTGGGTTGTTGTACATTTTAAAGGTTTTTTTTTTAACTTAGGTAAAGGTTACAAATGAGTTCAGTTTTAAAATTATTGAAGTCTGGGAGTTTTAAGGCTTGTTTGCTTTTATGTTTCATTTTTGTGAACAAGTAGTAATTTCTGACCTGAACTAGTCATGTAAATATCAATATATCCACCACGTTTAATCGGCGGTAAATACTTCGAACGATCGGAATCTAACTTATTACGTAAAATTAATTCCATTGCTCGCATGCTCTGCAATCATAATAAAAATTACATTGAAAAAATGAGAGAAAGAGAAAAAATTAAGAAAATTAAAATTTTCATTTAAAATAAATTAAATTATTATAAATATTTATCATATGATGGTTTACACGTAAAACCTGAATGTTGCAATATTTCAATGATTTGAGAATGTGACGATTGAGAAGTGAAATGATAGTCAGGCGGCATTGTTCTCATATGTTATTTACGTTTTTGAAATTTAATTTATAAACAAAATTTAATTTTTTTTTTGCCCAAGAAGGTGCAACAAAATAGGCTGGATCGATATTTACATTTTTTTCGTTTTGTCATTTTGAACGTATTTGCTTAGGTTAGGTAGTGGCAGTCAGTTAGAACCGTCTGATTTCGATTAAAAAGTGGTCCTTTCCAATACTAGAGGACAGAATTCTTTAGAGCTATCCATGATTTGCAAAAATGGATTCGCACACCAACAATGCTTAGTTCATTTATAGTAAAGGAAAAAATGTTAAAGAAAAGGCTTTAGGGTGCATTAAAAGCGATTGTTACTTAACCCTTCTGTGCGTGACAAAAAATACACCGTTCTCTGGGTACCCCTTCACAAATTGTATGAAAATTTCAAATTTTTTAGCTCGAACTGTACAAAATAAGGCATCTCTCGAATTGATCAGGTGAAACCACTCATATGAAAATATAATATTGATATAATGTCAGGAGTTCTCGTGAAGTTTCAGAGTTGTAGAGCATGTTCAAACGTTCAGTGTTATTAACGAACTAATAGTAAGAGCCGATTATCTTGAAAGTGAACTAAGTCACTCTTCGTTGAGAAGAAAAAATGAAATAAATTTTACACAGTTGATTACAAGTTTCTTGATTTTTTCTTCTCAACGAAGTGTGGCTTTCAAAAATAATTGGCTCATATAATATTTGGGTTGAAAAATTTCAAAATTGAATCGGACTTTTGGGGATCGGTACATTAAAATATTAACTAAGCATAAAAGTTCAAATAAAAATAGTTTTTGATACACCCTAATGCAGAGTAAAATCTAGGGTTCAATATCCGCTGTATAGCTTTAGTTGCCAAAATTATTTTTTTTTAATTATGTGGTAAATCTTTTTTTACAATATAATTTTTGTGTGTTTTAAGCACTTCAAGTAATTGACAACGAAGAAGACGACATGCACGATACAAAAATTTACTAGGCTGTTTATGTAAAAATTATTGTTTGTATTTAACGTAAGTTGTCGCTAGAAGCGGTGTCTGTTGGGTAAATTCAAAAATAGTCTATACCAATTGTGAAGAAATATTTTTGCAGCATCGCATAAAATCGAGAGTAAAGCAAAATGCTATGTATTTATTTGTGTTATTATATCCGTCCGTTGGTTTATTATAGGTTTTATTTTATTATAGATAAGGAAACTTGCCGAATATGAAACTTAACAGATTTACAATATTTGGTGCTTGTAGGTGCTTAAAAAGTTTTAAAAATAGAATAGTACTTTTGATGCAGTTTAATCAAAAATAAATCTGAACTTGGGTAAGATAATTTATTTGCGATAAATTCAAAACCTAACAGAAATAAATACATAGTTTAAAAAAATAGGAAATTCAATTTAATGGCAGTTATATAACTAAAAATAACTACAAAATGCAAACGAAATATGTGAGTCCATCAACCCGGATATGCCGAGCGTACTACATGTAGTACACCTATTATTTTCAGGTTTCTGCATAACCTGTTCTTTAAATTATCTAACCAACTTATTGTGGTGCTACAGAACATAGCGGTCAACAAACCGTGCGAGTAATTACTTGGATGTTTTTTTTTTGATCAAAGTTTTCAGTTTTTTGAAATTAGCAAAAGTGTGAAGATGAATGTGACGTTTCGCTTCATTTAATGAGGTTTATCACGCCACCAAATAATTTTTCTCATAATTTTGTTTTTTTACTTAAGTACAAGAATATGGCTGAAAAATAAACAATTTGAATTTATAAAAAAAAAACAGCCTTTAATACTCATATGTGCCAAGCGTACTACATTTAGTACGGACTCAAAATCCAAGTTAAAATAATTTTGTTTTAATTTTTTCTTCACTTTTGTAACTTATTCTGTCAGAACAAAAGAAATTATGAAAAATTACGAAGGTTTTTGCATTAACGCGCCCGTCGGCATATCTGGGTTAAGTTTGTGTTAAGAAAACTTTGTTAGAGTGAAGCTCAGGGAAAATGTATATAGTTAATACAATAGAAAAAATGTATCGATTTCCAACCAGAAATACCTCCGCAAAATTAAGTTCTATTACAGAATTTTTCTGCTTTTAATTTATTTTGTCAAGTTGGTAAAATAAAACTTACGAAACCTAAGTCAAGATAACTCAGTTGCTTTCTTCAGTACAACTTTGAATTTAAAATGAGAAGTCACAATTTGGCTATGTAACAACGGCGTAAATAGGTGTATCGGAACAGATAATAATGTATAATTATTTTACTAAGCTTATTGTTCTGTACAGTGTGTCCAAATAAAAAAAAAAAAAAAACACTAAACAAAGATAAATTAGTCTTTCGGTGAGCTCACCGATTTATTATACGATTTACACTTGCTACTTCGTTTTGACTCGCCAAGAAAGCTTACAACGAAGCGTCTGCAAGAAAAGTGTAGTATCAAATGAGTTAAAAAAACAACGATAAAAAACAGAAAAAATAGTTTTTGTTTTGTTTTATTTCACTTTTTTCTATGCAAAAAGGGAAACATATCAGGCTTAGACATTCAAACGAATCGACTTAAAAGTCACTGATGATTCCGCTTGGCAACAGACGAAATTTATCTTTGGTTAGAGTAATTTTTTTGGTGTTGACACACACTGTTCTGAACCAGTGAGCTCAGTAAAATAATTAGATTATTTTAGTGTTTAGATGTCCAGGCGGTCAAGAGTAGGGAATCGGACAGATTAGAAGATTAAATGGTGCATATTATGCTATTTTCTGTCGGAGTTTTTTAACAGAAATTCGTTGACAAAATTTTTAAAATCATGTTTCAATTGATCATAAATAAACGTATATTTTTTATATAATAAATGCCCATCTGTTTACGGTATAGAGACTCAAAACTAAAACAACAGCAAAAACAAAGAAGGGAGAATATTCGTAAAGTTCCACGTGTTGTTCTACGATAACTCTATTTTACTACTTCTGTATGTCTATCTATTAATACAAACAAACATAATGACCAAACGTTGAGAGATCATTTAGGAGGATAGGCATATACGACATTGAGATAGAGACTACATCACATACAGACATACGAAACTCACAAGTTGTATGCCCTTTTATTTCAGTTCAGATTTAGGTTTACACGTTAGCGTTTCGAGATAACGGGAAGTTAACGTGGCTTTGATACGATTACAAACGCTCTTCAATGAATTTTCTAATTTCAAGAGAGTTTTAGTGTTTAAGCCAAAATTTCCATTTTCATTTAGAATACTGCTCCAGCACTACTATGGGTTTCCAAATTAAACATTCTTGAAAAAATTATTTCATATACTATAAATCAAAGAATTAAAAGGATAAGGTTGTAAATACTTTAGCCCTTCATGGTGATTAGAGCGATAAAAAAATATTTTTTTTTTTGTATTAATTGCCATAATTTTCATAACATTTCGTTCATAACATTAAAATTTTTACTATTTCTAGAAGTGCAGTCATATTCAAGTTTACATGCACATATCTCGAAAACTAAGCGATCAACATTTTTCAGTTATTTTCCAAAGTATTAAAATCAACAGATACAAAACTTAAAGGTTAAAGAATATTGAAAAAAATAAATTAACGCCGCTAATCACGTAAGTTAGAAATAGGTTTTACACTATTTTACATTTTATCATGAAAGCGGCACACGTAAAAATCTATCAAACATTTTTTATACAAAATCAAATATTCTACAATTTTTCCTAACATAAATTAAAATCAGACCATAATCCGGGATAATATAAAAAAAATGTTCGATCCCAGCCTATCGATAGTTGCTATAAATATCTTATCAAGAATGGCCTCTCATTTTTCTATATTAACTGGATGCACTTGAATTCTTTCGGTCGACAATGGGTCAAAGACATGCACAATAGCTGTGTGCAACTGTTACTCAGACTTTTTCTGTTTCCCTTCAAGATGGATTTTAACAGACATCGAGACACCTTGACACTTGGTAGAAAAATCAATTTTATGTCAATGGCAATGAAAATTTGCTTTGATATGAAACGAAAAAGTAGTGAAGAAATGCTTAGGATGGAAATTGAATATGATGATGAATTGAAACATGCAATAAAAAAGTTGTTAAAAATTAAATTAGGAAAAGTGTTTGAAGTAATGATGAAAAAGGCAAAACCAAAATTGTATATATTTACATCGAAGGTCATCAGAGATTCCTTGCCATCCTCCAGATAGTATTCCAAATTGATGGTGACCAAACCTTGCTGAAAGATGCGACATGTCACAATAATTTCCTTATTCTCGGATAGCACGCAATAATAACCATCGTCCATAGTCATTTGGTAGGCCATTTCAAGTTGTGGAAAAATATTTTCCAGCTCGTTGCGTACAATTTTTGCAATATCCTGCCTATGCTTGGGATCTGAAGTTTTTTCAGTGTCCACCGTGAAATCAAAAAGTATCGTCTGAGCTGCCATCGATTATGTTGTTGCGATTTCTATGATCTGTATTTCCTTTCACAATTTTTATAAAATAATAAAATCAATAAAATCAGCTGCTGTGTTCCAGCACGATAAATTTAAACACAATTTCCTATGGGGCGCAAAAATCAACTGATAATGATTTTATTGCGAGAACATTAGCGTACTTTGAGAGATTCTCCTTTTTTATGAAAGAGAAGCGAGAAAGAGAAAAAAGTAATAACCAGCGTTGCCACTAAGAATTATTCGTTGATATATTTGCGTGGCTGGCAAAACGAACCGCGCGCGGTACTGCGGCAGAATGAGAATAACTTTTCATATACGTATATAAAACAGAAAGAGTAAAATTTAATTCAGTTTGTCATTTCTCACAAACGCAAACCGAAAATCACAAAAGATAATAGACAAGAATTTGCTTCATGGAATTTCCTAGTGTACACCCATGGTACATTTATACATGGTAAAATTATCTTGTCAAACTTAAATAATGCAATCGTGAAATTGCCTATCATATGTGTCAAGAATAAACAAAACAAAAGAAGACAAGAAATCTGACAACGCGCACTTTTAGGTATGAGAGTGTAATCGGTGCCTTATATAAGCTGATTTTGACAGAAAAAGTAAGCATGTTAAATTCATGATTTTATTTGGGTGCTTTTTGCGAGCTCAACACGAATAACATTTAACATTTGGCATGGAGTAAGTCTGTCTGGGTGTTTATGACTTTGTTTTTTATGTTAAAATGCACATTACAAAGTATTGAATTGCACACTAAGCAAAGCACATTATATATTAAACATTAAACACAGCACATTAAACATAAGACACTGCGTTTGATGTGAAATATAACACTTAAATACAAACTATCACTACATGTGAAGACCTCTTATATTTCATGCCATTAATAAATTTAGATATGGCTATGACATGAAAATTAAAAGTTTGAGTGTGGCAATACGCTTGTATCATCAAACATATGTTTTTGACATTTTGCTCAAATTTTCATTGCACTAACAACAGAAAAAAGAAAACCAAAGCAACTAATTGATAAAAAAAAGAAAATTCAGAAAAACACGGAAGCACAACAAAAATAAAATGTTCGCTGTGACAACTGAAGCATGTGCAGAAAAGATACATGTGAGTAAAATACAAACTAAAACGAATTTGAGCGACATTCTGATTTTCTTTTATTTTGATTCAAGTGTAAATCGCGCTGGGTGCAGATTTTCGCAGACGCAGCCAGAACAAGCAAAAAATTTGCAAAATTCCTAAAAATTACATAAACAAAACAACAATAAAATTAAGTTTAAAAGTTCAATTTAAATGGTAAATAGATTAAATACAAAAAAAAAAATTCGAAACAAAACAAATTGTTGTGATATTGTGTGCATGAACCTGAACTTGAAATTCCAACTGAAAAATAAGACTCCACAAATTGCTAAATAAAGGAATGGACGGACGAATTAAATGGGATGCTCTATAAAAACAGTAAACCCAGTGCTGGTGATGCATAGGAAACTTACATGAAATTAGCAGTTTTTTTTGTTTTTGAACTTAAAATAGATTTGTTGTTTTTTGTTGACTTCAAGGTGAGGGAAACTTGACAGACAATGACAGGGCGGTAGCAACAGCACGTTGCCAATGAAAGGCAAAGAGGTGCTCCACACCATTGACGGGTAATTAAACTATGAACGAACGAGATCGGCGCACGCACGCCTACACACACGAAACAGTGGTTAAAAATCGGATATTCTTGAAAATTAATTGTGTGACACTAAAAAAAAAAAAATATGGTAAATGATAAAAATAACGCTAAAGTTTGACAATTCTTAACATATAGCTTCGTCCAATGGTAAAGTACCGTATTCGCGTTCCCGTGCTGGCCGATCCTAATTCACTAGGATTTAACGTAATAACGCGATTTCTATTTAAAAGTTATTTCATCCAAAAAGGTGTATCGTCAACTTCTGATGTCTATATCTCGATATATGAATACTGTCTATCATCGGTCGTCATAATATATGAAAAATTGATAAATACGATTAGCACTATAACATACTAAAATCGTAACATCTGCTGTACCAAACTCGGAAAGTCGATTTTCGACAATATTTTGGCATATGACAATAAATGACGACATATGGTAAAATGAACTACGTTATCTGATCTGTTCTATCGAAACACTATAAGAAAATGTTTCTGAAAGTTATTTTATGAAGCTCCTACTAACGGCAGTCATTAACTAATCGCTGTTTCTGCATTTTTATAAAAAAAAAACACTATGGACTTGGCGACTTCAAGTTTTTACTTCGAAAGGTGCATCACCTTCTTGTCCTTATCTGCTCACTTTTTGTCTAGTGCTTGTCCGAATCATTTTTAATATTTGTGCGAAACTTGGTTACATTATTCTAATATTTCAATTTACGAGATAGCAATTTCAAAAATTCATCCCGCGTAAAAATCAGACCGCGTTCCCTTTCATAAAATTAGATATATATATATATATTTTTAAAGAAGAACAGATTTACTTTAGCTCCCAGTAATTTAAGTTTTATTTTTTTTTTTTCAATAAAATTAAAGGTTAATGATTAAAAAATAAAACAACATTTTAAGAAATTGGTTATTACAGTATACCAGTTTTAAAATTTCATATATCATTTTTATATTATATGTATGTATATAAATTATTTACCAAATGTTATCAATTTTGTTCAAATAAGTCAAGAGTTATCCTTTATCTTTGTAACTAACAGTTTCTGAACACAAAAACTTACTCGACAAAGTGTACTCTATAACATATGTAAATTAAATTTCAAAAAAATTAGAGGTAATGTTAACTGCCCCAGAACGTTCTGCGAAATGTTTGGAACAAGGTGAGGTAAATAAGACCAATATATTATTATACTTTTTGGCATTGAGGCAATTAGGCACAGATATGCTGCGACAGACTAATATGTACCTTCAAATTTGCTTTCATTTGTACCAAAGGCATATGGACTATAACTCCATAAAATGATATCACATTTACAGGATTTTTGTTATCAGTTGTAAGCAAATTATTGTTCTAATAGCGGACACCAGAGGCTATTTATTTGATGCATCGAAACATCCAAATAACACATAATCTGCGAAGAGTTTATTTATATTACCATTTTATTTTTAGGCGATTTTGTCGACTCTAGAAATTTATCTTCTAAAGGGTGCCTGATCAAATTAGTGGTATTTTTTTCAGAAGTAAGAATGTCAAAATGCAGTTTTTTTTTTCAAACTATTAACCTTCAATTTTAGGTTAGCTTTTAAAGCTTCTTCTAAATTAATGAGTAGTTGGCACTTAAATTGCCCCAGTGTTCGCTACAGTACAAACTAATGAAACTAAAGAAATATTGTTGAAATTATCTGGATATACAAAAATTATTGCTTTTTGATTGTTTTACATTGTTATCGATGTATGATATGTGAAACTAGTGAGTTGGTAGTTATAGAAATCACATTGACCATACGTCTATGCTTTGCATTTCAAAGTGGAGGAAACGGTTATGCGGCGATTGTTTTATGCATCCTTTTCAACTTTTCCCTATAGCAACAATAACGCTTGAATCAACTAACCTGTCACTTGACGCCAGGCAGTGAATGAGTCAGTCCCTCAGTTGGGGGTGGTTCGTTAGTTCGTTTTGTTATTTTGCCGCTCTCAGTTGACAGAAATTTTAAGCGCCTTTTTATGTCTATTGATTTTTTAATAACATGATTTTAACTTTTACTTTTTGCGTTATTGCAGGTCATTTGTTCGGAAGAAGCATAAAAGCGTAGGACGTATCTTAGCACCTGTGTGATGTTCAGTCAAATGAAGTGATTTTTAACTTGTTTGTTTGTTTTATTAAACGATTAATTAATATGTTTTTTTTTAGCAGATGTTGGTGGAAAGCTTTAAAGCAGAGTGTTAACAACGTATTTTTGTTTCCTTGAAGCTAATGTTCTTCTGAAGCTGATACACGTACATATTTCTGAAGAAGTGGTAACTTTCAATTGGTACTTAATTGAAGGTAAGAATATATTCAGCGTATACACATTTTAAGTTGAAAGGTAAGAAATCAATTTTAAAACAATTAGGACTTGAACTGTTTGTAATAAAACTCATACTTTATGGAAAACTATCAGATTACGCATTTAAAATTTTTATTGCAATCCTTTAAATGTAAATATTTATATATTAGTTCCTTAAAAAAATTGGAAAACATTCACCAAAAGTATGTGATTTAACGGAATGGAACAGGGTCTGATGTTTCCACGAAATTAAGAGTTGAGATTTCAGTCTCTGCCCATAAAAAAAATATAAAACTGAAATGTTTTTTTCTCTTTTTAGAATGATTTAAAATGCAACTGAGGAAAGATTTTCCTACAATTTGCCGGTTAAACAATCGCTGTTATTATCAATACATAAAAATTGCACAAACCAGAAAAATGTAAAGGATACCAGACTTTAAAAAAATAATTTATGACTGGCAAACTACCTAATGCGCTAGACAAGTACCCGTAAAATACATTGTAATATAAAATGACGTAAACTGCAGCCTTGCTGACCATAGTAAAATTAATGCAAAATTAGAAAATAAATAACAAAGATTATATTAAATTAAAGAAATGCATATGCGACTTAACTTTAAGTTGTAAGAGCAACGAGAACGAAATTAAACATAGCATGCAATGTCAATTGAACCAGCGAATCTCAATTTACAAAAACAACAATTTAACTAAATAAATTGCAAGCTTCATAACGACCACTGCAATTATAAAAAAAAAAACGTCCAAGCGTCACATCATTAGCATAGGAAATAATAGAATTTATTGTTATTATAAAAACCCAAAATATAAGCAACAAAATTTTCATTTGATAAAATTGTGGAAATTACGTTACTTCACAAAATATATTATGGAAATATCTCGAATAACTCGAATAATAAATGCAAATAATTATCCCGGTATTCATAAAATAGTCAGCTTTGTGAGGAAAAGTAACAATTGACAGCCTTGTTAGAAGCCTGAATAAAAACTTATTTCTGCTTATGTAGAAGAATAAAATTAATTTCCAAGAAATTAAAAAAAAAAAAAATCTAAATTGCTATTACTCACATACATATAAATTATGTTGTAAATGCTGCAAACTATATTAGAAAAACAGCTGTTGAAAGAAGTTATTAGATAAATATATACATGAAATGTCGCACACAAAAGCGTTCCTAGCCAAGAAACTCTAAACTCTAAACAGTCTAAATTGTACAAAAATAGAAGTTGATCTTGAAAACTTTAAAGCTACAATACATTAATGCTAAATTTTATTGAAAATCATCATTTTATGAAAGTAAAAACTTATCACTGTATAATACAAATGTTACTCATGCGGAATGTTGACTACAAAACAGCACTCAACGCGCACCGAATACAATTTAATGTGTGTTATGTCGTAATTAAAAATTAACCATATTGAACGATTTATTGTTGCACAATAATTTGGCTCAAGTTAAACTTAAGCGCAAAACACTATTTATTAAAAAAAATACAACTCATTTAAATACAAAAAAAAATAAAATATGCAACAGGGTGGCAGTGAGGAGCGCATTACCAGCGCAAACTCAAGCCCCCGTATGCAACATAAATCATATACACTCTTTGGTCTCTTTACAAAACGTTGCACCAAAGTTGAGCCGCATCCTGTCAACAAAAGCGATTCAAACACTAAACGAAAAGATGACAACCATCTCCATCCAACAGGCAATCAACGTCAGGAGCATGATATGTCTTTTGCTAAATGTTCACCTGATAAAAAACCGTCAACGTCCATGATGTCAAATACTGTGATGTCAAATCATATTAACAACAATGTTAGAGTATCAAATATTTCTGGCCAAATAATGCCGCCAAACGCTAATGTGCTAAATAATAATTTGAATAAATCTAATAGCAGCAGCAGTGGCGGTGGTCTTTTATCTTTGCAACGTCGTATAAAACCGCCAACAGGATCAAAAAGTAAATCGCATTTACATCGTCATAGCACCGATGGCTCTCAAAGCGATGGCTGCGAAGTTGTCTTTCGAAAGTCACCTAAACATCGTTCACCAAACCATAATCGTTTCAGCCATCAGTTTAGTTTGTGTTGCAAAGCTGAGCGTAAACCTCTTACACCGCCTGTAACTGTACGTTATAATTCTGCTACTGGTAATAATGCGCTTAAGCGTGATAATCTTTCACTAAGCTGGAGTATGATAGATGACGCTTCAATATCATCAGACATCAATAATTCAAATGCAGTGTTGGCAGCAACACCAGCAACATCAACAACTTTTATGCCACAACAGCCAGCTCAATCGACGCGTGGTTACAAGACTTTACATGAATGCGTTAGTGCACCACAATCTCCAGTTACAGCCAAAGTTATGTTTAGTCAAAATACTTCGCATTCATCTCCTTCCAATTCGTCAGTGAAAAGCACACAAAGTGATACACCAAATGGTGGAAATTCTTCATCTTTAGCAGCAGGTCCATCTGTTTCTGGTAGTGGCCCAATACGTCCAATAGCTGTGACTGCTTGTCGCTCACGCTTGCGCTTGAAACTGTTGCCGCCTGGCAAAGAGGTACTAAAACAGTTACCTTCATTTGATGGCGCTCCGCAGCCAGCTGTGGAGGCAATAGTGAGAGCGACAACACCGCAGCATATGTCTTCACCTAATATAGCATCAAAACCGGAAGTTATTATAGAACAACCAGATATGGATATGCGTTTCATGTCGCATGAGAATATACAGATACGCAGACAGATGCAACCACAATCAACTGGACTCGCCAGTCATGCATTAATGGCAGCACAAGTATTAAGTCTTATACCAACAGAGAAGGCAAGGGAAAGGTTCGTATACGCAGTATTCCAGATAAATTTTAATCAATAAATTTTTTTTAAATCTACTTTTTAGAAGTTTTCTAGATGGCCGTCTTGGTTCTTTATCTCTAATGGGTCCGAGTGAACTAAATCGTGTGATACCCAGTAAAGAAGTCACAATTTTTGTAGGGACCTGGAATATGAATGGACAAAGTCCACCTAAGTGAGTTGAAAAATGTTGCTTAAAAATAGGACCGTTTCCAAAAAAAAAGATATTTGCCGAAATCTGAACTGCGCACAATTTGTGTAGGAAACGTATTTCGATCAAATTTTCTAAAATTTTAGAATTATGTCATTTCGACTATATGTATGTATAAGACAATTCAATTGTCAGCTTAAGAGATATAGGGGTTCAATGAAACCCATATAAATCTTCAATAAATCTTTTTATTTGTTACAGACAAATGAATGACTTTGTGCTGCCTACCACAATTGAGCATGTTCCAGATATTGTAGTTATTGGCACACAAGAATCCAGCCCAGATCGTTTTGGGTGGGAGGTAACAATTCAAGAGACACTCGGACCAACACATGTGCTTTTTCATTCGACCACCTTGGGTACACTACATCTTGCTATTTACATGCGTCGCGACCTCATTTGGTATTGTTCTGCACCGGAAGATGCCTCAATGTCTGTGCGTACTGGATCAGCATTCCGTACAAAAGGAGCTGTTGCCATTTCCTTTTGTCTTTTTGGTACTTCAATGCTTTTCGTAACATCGCATCTAACGGCACATCAGCAAAAGGTTAAAGAACGCGTCTCAGATGTTAAACGTATTATACATGCTCTCGATTTGCCAAAAAATTTACAAATCCGCCATAAAAATAAAGATGTTACGCAAAACTTTGACAATGTTTTTTGGTGTGGGGACCTAAACTTCCGTCTGGGTGAACCGCGTGAAAAATTGTTAGAATGGATACAGACTACGAAATTTCCATTACCTTCACATTTACCACATGGTTACATGCACACGGATCAATTGTCATCGGTGCTTGCAGATGGTGCGGCATTTCGTGGCTTCATGGAAGCGAATATAACATTTCCACCCACTTATAAGGTGAACAATTTTTTAAATAATTTCCAAAAACTTGAAGTAAATTTTTTTTTTTGATCAGTATGATCCTGGCACGCAATTTTTTGACACATCATCCAAACAACGTGCGCCTGCCTACACCGATCGTATACTATATAAATATCGTCCGACGCAAGGACTGGTTATGCGACGTCAGAGTACTGTGATGGGTGTATCTACACCTTTACAGCCATATATTCAATGTTTGCTGTATGATTCTGTTCCATCAATAATAACATCCGACCATAAGCCTGTATTGGCGTTGTTTAAGGTCAGCATACGTGCAGGCACAGATTCGTAAGTTTCTTTTTTGATCTGTTTTTATTTGGACTTATTCAAATAGCTCTGTTTGTATTTTATAGCATTCCATTAGCTGCTGGTCTTTTCAATCGTGATATATTCTTAGAAGGTATGAAACGTCGTTTAAATAATCAATATTCAGACGCTTCTGCTCTTTGCACAATACAATAAAATAGACGGTTTTTGAAAAAAGAGGCTTAATAAGTTTAAAATTTAAGTTAATGAGAAATGTTATATCCTTTCTTTATTTATTAAGTGAAACTAATTGTTTTCTTTTTATTGAAATCAGTATCGTTTTCTAAGTTCTAGTCATTTTTTCCTTAGCATAAGCTATATACATACAAATTATAAAATAAATGTTAAAAATCATGTTTGTCGTGAGCGATTCCTACGGTTGTGTGTGCTTTATATATAAATGGCCTTCGAAAAGTAAAACATAATAATATTTAGAGAAGCCTAAGGCTTACGAACGCATATACAAATCAAAGTGCTAATATAAACAAAATTTACAAACTAAGGTACATATATATTGATATTGATGGTATATTGATATCTTTTGTAATTCTTTAATTTTTCTTGCCAGTAAGAGCAAAGTGTGCGCAAAATACTTTATGGTGTATATTTATTATATTTATTTCATAACAGTCTCTTCACTTCAAAACTTTTAAAACTCATATTTATTTGAATTTAAAAGACATTTGTATAGTTCAACATAATTATATTAATTCTTACTAGTTATGCTAGCTAATAACAGTGTTTGTTTAATATAAAAATTTACAGTAATTACAGTTCTTTGGCCATCCAAATGCTGCATAAGATATGTGCTACAAAGCTAAGATATATTTATTCTGTTAGTTAGTAGACTTGCATTAAAATATTAATTAGATGTTAATACTCGTACAATATAAAACAAAAAAAAAAAAAAAAACAAAAAAATACCTTAGTAAATCGATACTCAAAGTTACCAAATATTTTACCCTCTAATATTTAATAGAAAAATAAAAGAATAAATGACTTATGTTAAATTATTTCTACAATTGTTTATAACTTAAAAAATTGCACAGTTTTTATGCAATATTTATTTATACTAATTGTTATAATTTTTTTATTTTAAATTTGTTAAAAGTTTATGTTCTGTTGTTATGTTACGTTTTATCACGCTGTTACAATAAATGCACCGTTATTGTTAAATGTAAAAATCGTTAGATATTGCGATGTAGCTTTTACTCTCCAAGACTTTCTACTATATATTTTTCCAACATGAGCAAAAACTCAAAAACATTTGTGCACTCTTTAATCGGTCATCATTGGGAACTGCGACCTGACACAGAGTTGGTCTCATCGTTGTATTATAAAACTATGTACATAAATTGTGTATGCTTTTGTAAATTTTATTTTTTTATAAGCTTTTTTTTTTTTAATTAGATGTTAAACAAAAGAGCCGACAAAATTGGCAATTGCAAAGCACGGCAACTTGGTTGATCGTAACGTATTTGTTTTCTTTTCTTGTACAACTTTATTTATAACATGTGTTTTTTTATTAATTTGATTTATTTCATTTACGGTTTTACAGCAAGACTCATATCGAGTTAATGCACTTTAGTGATTGCACTTTTCCAGCAGTTCTTGCCCTAAACAAATTTCCTGGCATCGAAAAAACTGCTGGAAAACAAACGCTCACTCAGTTATCAGTTATTGTACTTGATTTCAGTTCAGTGCAGTTTTGCCATAAAAAAATATAAAAATAATTTTTTCATGGACAAGTGCAAGCATTTGCTATGAAAAAGGATATTATATTTATCTTATGACAAATTTCAAATTGGCCTAGCTCGGTCAAAGCTTATGATACATGGCATCGATTTATTTTTTCTTCTACATCTCCCTAGCCGACCCGAAAATATATTAAAAAAGAAGAAATATGTTGAAAAATGGCGAAGAGTTTCGAAAAATGTAACCAAAAACTTAAGTAAGCTATTACTTTTTGTTAAACTTAAGCCGAAATTATATCATCAAATAAGTCATGGTTTTAAAAAAGATTTAAAGTACTTTTCGAAAATAACAGCTTCAACCTCGAATGTTTAAGAGCATCCTAGCAAAGGCCGTTGTGATGCAAAAGAGAAAGAGAATGTTTTCTATTTACATTGAAAGCAACCATAATTTGTGACCAAGCCGTGACCACGATCGCCTGCATAACAACGACCTCGTAACGCAGGTAATAATCATTGTCACTGACGAGAACCTATTAAGATTGAATAAACGTACAACAGTTAAAATGACAGAAGCTGTATAAATCATTAATGGTTTTTGTTAAAGTTTTTGTATTCAGTAAAGCACCTTCGAATTTCGTTAAGCCGCTACCATGTCTTGGGATAAATTCAGCACCTGCCGCTGGCGCAGCAGTGGAATAAATCCACCCCGGGCCACTACTGTAAAGGTTACCAAATTATCATATCATGTGAGAAATGGTTACTAGTAGCAAGTTAGTGTGATGATAAAATTAAGGTCGTCAATTATTATGTTAAAGAATTAACAAGAAAATTTTGTTAGAAAAATTTATGAATATTTTGACAAATTTTATTTTTGGGGATTCTTTGAAGTGCTCCCGCCCGACTCCTACGCACTGGACAAAAACTGTTGAAGAAGTAAGGTGTAATCGTACTCACCAAATTTAAATTCAATGGATTCTAATATATAGGCTAGTTTCAAAACTTGATTTTTCTGAGTGGCTCACCTCTTCACAAGTAAGAAATCGTCGAAAAAAAGTATATGCATGATATAATACTGTAAGATAATGGTTGAACCACCCTCCCTTAATGTATTATATAATTAACCCTTAGCCCCTGAAAGTTTTTCAATACAATGTTTGCTGCCGTTATTTTGTTACACTGAGTTTTAATAAACTAATTCAAATCTTCGTAAAAATAAACAAGTTTTTTAGTCAGAAAGGATGCATAGGTCAGAAAAAGTTTAATTATATAGGGTGTTTCAGTAAGTGCACCGGACTTACTTTTTGAATCAAACACAATACTTATTCAAAATAATTTTATTTCATTCTTTAGTACAAATGTTACTATTAAGTTTTGAACCGAATATCTGACAAATGCACACCACGGCTCTGCTGACAGATTCTTACCTCAAAATTTTATTGAAAGTCTTACGAAAACTTCCCACTTTTATAGTGAGATGTCCTCTGTGATATTTTAAGAGCTGCCAACCTTAAAAAGAAAAACGAAATGGCGCAAAAGTTCAAGTACGTCGTTCTTATTGCTACACCCTTTAGATGTGCATACATGTGAAAGTATCGTTGCATATGCAAATGTATGCACATACCATGTATACATAAAGGTCGAAAGAGCATAACGAAACCTCAATTGGCAGCGAAATACCAAATAAAAACAATTTCAAGTGGATATAACCAAAATTATGAACCGAATGCAACCGCAAAAAGTCAACTCCGGCAAAAGTAACGAAAAAAAAACGAACTCAAAAGTGGCCAACAGATAGAGTGGGGGCTTTGAAGAAAAACTGATTTAATTGAAACCATATGTGGATCCTGGTAAGGGTCCACTTGAAAAATTCCAAACATGAACAGAAAAAAAAAAAAAAAAAAATCTGATGCACGCGAGGATGTGGTACTTGAAAAGTTGCAAAAAAGTTAAATTTTAACAATTGGCCAGTAAGAGAATATCCATATCATCGCAATAACAGAAACATCAGCTATGGCGTAATATATTGCCATGGCGAATGATAATTCGTCGATTGCGACAGTGGAACGGAACAATGACCCAGCAAATAAATTTTAAGTCAAATATCGTTATATATTGTAAATGGAATTTCACATACAAAAAGGAAGATATCAGTGATGGCATTTTGGTTTTGTTTAAATGTACTGAATGGAGACTTGAAATGTAGTTGGCGAATGTACTTTTCCGTCATGGAAATGAAAAAGTTACTTAAAATTACTAAAATTCAATAAAATTTTAACTTTTTTATTAAAAAAAAAAAGAATAGTCCAGGCATACATACCTCAATATCCTGAGAATTCCTCATGTTTTGAGTTAAATATTTATTTCGTAAATTCTTAATTTCTTGCGACGCACTCCAAATTGTGTTTGCAGGGTATACGCTATATCACTGATGAAGGAGCAACATCCGCATGCCTGTCAGTGTTCTCATTGCGGCTATGAATATTTTTCAAACTGAAAATTCTCTACTTGACCAAAATCATTAAGAGTATGCAGCAGCAAGGATGTTGTAGTGCAGCTTCATGCAAAACCCAGTAACAGTTCAGTTTTTGTTGGTCCGCAAGTGTTTGCCTTTTCCTTCTATCAAAAAAGAACAGGGTTAACAACATGGTGCTGCAAATGGCGGCGTAAATTTCAACGCAATTCGCGGTTATACTCGATTATTCAGATGCTGCCCAGTGATGGCTCAGCTACGAGTTAAAATGAAAAACCTTTTAATTTTCATTTCCTCCTGCCGGCTTTCAGTTTTATTTGAATGCTGATATTTTTTGTTGCAGTGCCATCAGCAAAAATTGTTTTTGGTAGATTTGGTGGTAGGTAGGTGGAACGATAAGTGCAAGATTGGACATTGCATTCAAACGAAATTATTAATTTGAAATTAGTTTTGTTCGAGCTAAGCAACACTATGGCCGTTTTTTACAAGTGATGGCGTTTTAACTTTTCAGCCCAAATGCAGCCGCATGCATTTCCAGTATAATCAAAAATCTGCAATTACTCCAATTCAAGATACCCAATTTTTGAGAGTGGTGGACAAGATACAATTCTTTGTTTTTTACGTAGTGGTTGAATTTCAACCACTGGGCGATTTCCAGTTAACCCGAATCACCCTGAGTAAATTTTTACTTTTCTCACTTTGTGACACTCCAGCTTCAACAAACAATTACTCACTGACCCCGTAACGATTTTTTTCTAAGAGACGAACAATTGCGAGTTCAAAATTAACTGGAAAATATCGGTTCTTGAATTTGTTTACATTTTGTGATCGTTTGAAAGTGACGACTTTGCGTTGCCATATGGCAATGCCTGGGTGATTCGGGTTAATATAAATTCAGATTCGTAAGACTCAGATTTGTTCCGAACCACAAAATTACAATATCGAATTTGATATATAATGAAATCAGTATTGCTTTATTTAACTATATTTAACAACACGATGGCATTCCAAAATATAAAATAGTATCATCAAATTTACTTAGGAAAGATTCCATGACCCGATTTATTGAGAATGAGAGCAAAATTTAAAAGTGAATCTATATTTTCTGTAACTGACGTTTGAGACAAAAGCGAATGTGTAGATGGCCTTTCTTTGAAGAAATTTTCACCATCGTATTTACTCCAGTAACCTTTTGCCAGAAGTGCATTAACACGTTTGAGCTGACCTTTAACCTATGAATTGAAAAATAAAAAGCGGTAAATTAATACATCATTAATTGTAAGTATTTTCATAGTCCAGTCAAAAGGTAATTTTTATCTTTAGTTCGCCAATTTTTTCCTATTGGAGTTGTTAAGTAAGACAGAACATGAGGGAGGTTCGTTATAAAAGCTAAGTATTTCTGACATGGTTTCAAAAACCTGAGATCAAAGTATCAAACCGTGTTTCACCACCACTCCTTGTTCTATTGATGCTTAATTTTCGATGAAAATCTTCTTTGATGAGGCACATTTTCACCTCTACAGGTATATTAGTAAGTTATATCTGTACATGAGTCGAAGAAAATGCTCATGTGATTCAAGAGAGGCTATAAACTGTCCAAAAAGTTGCTGGTGCACATTGTGATCAGGCGAAGGATGAAGAGTGGACTGTAACAGCTGATGATGAGCGCTATAGGCGCATGATTTTTGGCTCGAAATCGGAGATATTGATGCGAAAACATGTGCTTTCGGCAGGAAGTGCATCTTCACAAAATTGGCTGTTTTGCGAAAAATAACCAGAACGATCACGTTTCTCGAAAAATTCAATTTTTGATTTGGTCTAGTTATATAGCTCAAAAGTTTTCAATAAAAATCGATTTTGTGCCACAATAACTTGTTTGAAAAAAATTAAATAAATTGGATTCAATTTTGCTATATAATCACCAGAGGGCTATTTTGACGCAAACGCCATTTTGTCACTTTTTAGCTACTCGTAGAATTGGTTCCAGGTTCAGTTTTTTCCTATCTCTTGCCATTTATGAAATATGCAGAGTCGTGTTCGCCATGTCAGACCCTTTTCCAAAATGTGTTAGTTATTTTGTCTTGGAGATCGGATATGTCGCTTGCCTATGACACGCTTCTGTAAATGTATATGTACAGTGTTTTAGTATAGACTAAATTACATTGTAAACAGGATAGGATGGGTTTTGCTCTTTTTATTTGTGGTTAGTTTTCGATTAATTGAGAAAAAGCTCTTTTTTGTTGGACTATTTAAACGGGCATATATCGTTAATTAAAGATTAACTATGTGTCAAATTTTCGAAACCATGATTCGGTTGAAATAAAATAGAACATTAAAAACTTTAAGCTTTTATCAGGAACCTCATAAAAAAATTCGCGATCTTTCGGTTTGTCTGTACTTTTGGTCTGAAGCATTTTCCTTAAAATATGCTTAATTTTTTAGCTGTTTTTGTGGAAACACATAATTTTTACCATAACTGGAAGCATTGGTCCTGCATTACAATTAAATATTTTTGCTGCAAATTTATGCAAATTTTTTGGTCGTTCATTTAATGCATGATGTATAAAGAGTCTTATTATCGCACGTATCTATTAAAAAGTCAATGTTGAAATGATAATTCCATTCAAATATTATATTATACTTACCTCAGGATGTGCGCACAGATATCTAGAATTGCCTTTACTAAATCGCTTTTGAATACCTTCGACGGTGTGATAACATCCAATGGAACGGGTGTCCCAATCTTGATTAACATTCACCGGTAAGCTCATTTTACCACAAAAAATTTATATCGCTGTTGAAAGAATTTTGACCGCATTCAATATTAAAAGATATTATAATGACAGTTAATATCATCTTGACAATTGTATAATTTGTGTACCCTACATCCCGTATATAAGTATTTCATATATGTAGTTTTTGAACATATTATATGAGGAATGGGCGAACAGAACGGCACATGTCCATAGTTGGTCGTTTTGAGTTTTTTATGGAATCGTTCCATTAGACTAAACTTCAAGTTATTTCAATCTCAGGCACTTCAAAGAAGCAATTTTTTTGATAGCAAAGTGAAGGTTTTCCTGCAAAAAGGCAATGTCCTGCGAATATTTATATTTTTTAACCATTCGTGAGTGTGGAGGGCACGTATTTCCTTTAAAAAAGATTGCACTTAACAATGGAAGTCCAAAGCTAGACATGGTTCAAATGCAGGAGTGCTTGAACGAACTTTAAAATCTTTTTATACTTTCTGAATAAATTCAAGTGATTTCTTTACTGGTTTGTTCACTTGTCGTTGTCTTGTGTCACATAGTTCACGGTTCCCGCGCGCGTTATATACAACAAGCTAAGTACATTTTCAATTTTATTGTTGTTTTGTATACAAAATGAAGTAATAAGTTTTGAAACCAGAAAAAAGCCAAGAGAAGGTTGTTGCACGGAACACGTCCATTAAAGAGTTGAGCAAAAAGACACAAGTCCATTAATGGGTTAAGCAAAAAGGCACATGTCCAGTTGGTCCATGCAAAAGGGCACATTGCCATTTTTTTCTGTTTCCCTTACAGTTTTAAACATTTTTGAAATATTTTTTTTTTGGGTCAGAATAAATTAAGCTATTTTCAAAAACCGTTTTTCGCGACCTTTGACCTTAAATATTTTGACTCGCACACACGATATTCTTTGAGTTCAAATGTTTTCCCCTTAAGGGCTACCCTGAGTTTTGGTGAATCGACACAATTTTTTTTCGGGTAATTTTTTATCCCTAAAATAAATGATTCAACCAAAATTTGAGTTTGAGACAACTTGAATCCATTGTACAAGTGTACAGGGTGGCGCAAAAGCCAAGCATTGATTTGAATAATTTTTCCGTTTTTTTTCTTAAACCGAAGACGTAAATCAAAATTTTGCTGAATACCATGGTCGTGAATGACATAAAACATTTTCCGCTGTTGTTATAGAATCCATTATCTCTTATTCACGAACATTCAATGCTAAATTAAAGTCACAAAAAAAAAAAAAGGTTTGCCCCTCAGATGAGCAATGGATTGGCGGTTGATTGGAATTTTGAAATCCATACAGAATGCATGGGGTATGTAAGCGCAGAATCAAACACTTATTGTGTCTGCTCTGACTTGGTTTTACTTTGGTTTTATTATTAAAACACTCAAGCGTGGAAAATTTCCATATCAAAATAAGCACAAAAACAACAACAATCGATGCCGGTAACATCCGGTGATACGAAAAACAATCACTACAATCATTTAAATTTTATATGTAGGTGTAGTTGTAGGTGTTCTCCTGATGAGTTCTTTTCATAGGATGGGAATTAAATTGAACATGACATGGAAACTTGTTCTGTTCACTTGCAGATACTTGACTTTTAAACATTCTAATGAATTTTGAAATTGTTTTTTTAAATATGGCCTTAAATGCAAATGAGCTCAGATCTATAAGAGATTCGGTAATAGTCCAAAGATATTCGAAAAGCTTACGAGACGCCTTGCAATTTGTTATTAATTAAGTGAAATATGAAATCCATTAATCAAATTTAAAAGTCAATGAGAAATCTATCTGCTCTGTCCGTTCTAAGTGTAAATTTTCTAATAAGCTTTCGAGAGTCTTTGATTGTTGAACTAATAGAGAAAATTAAAATTGAAATAATGCTCAATTTATGCAATTAATGCCACTACGGAATGGTTAAGCTCATTGAAAAATAATAGAACACTAATCGAATATGCATATTGTTTTTAAAAATATGCGTTAGTTCTGAAAAAGCAATATAGTCGATTAAAATAAGGAATAGAGATCAATAGAAAAATAAATGATGTACAAATAAATTCGATAAATAGAAAGAAAAGGAAATATATCTCCGTTGAGAAAAATTATAATGGAACAAAATTGTCAAAAATAGTTGACAGTCAGGGCAATCGGTTAAAGATATTGACTTGTGAAGTGAACACCGAAAATTGATTTGTGTATAAAGAAGCTTAAGTTTGAGAACAATTGCACAAGACTTATGAATTATTTTATAGTAAAAGTAATGTAGTTATTTCAAATCATATAAAAGTGTATTTTTGATTGCAACATAACCCGCAATCTTGTAGAAAATAAGGGTAGTTCGGATAAGACTATCTATTGGAACGATTTTGCATTGAGGCAAAAGAAAGTGTAAACAAGAGTCTTTAGAACTTTGTAGGGAGTGTATTAATCTTTATATATGTATGTATGTTATGTTACATATATTTCAAGAAAAAAAAGTTAAAAAAAGCCTTAATGACATCGGAACAAATTTAAAATATTGTGACGTAACTAAATTAAATTGACGTCCTCATATGAGCTCGACGTCTGAATTGCTGTGCCTTATTTTCTACCCAGAAATAGTTCAAAGTCTAAACAAAATTATTTAAAACACACTAATGCCCAATCTCACAGTAAACGCTTATCCAGATACTAACAAAATTTTACAGGCATAATATACACAAGCGAATAATATGCAATCAAGCCTACAAGAAACTTTCGAAAATCTTCTGCAATCTGAGAATTTACCGATTCAATTTGACAATGCTGATATTGTTGAATATCTGGTTCTCTCGTTACTCGCTCTTTCATTTTATCTCACTAATAGTGAGAGTTCATGCAATTTTTAGAGCTGCCAACCTTTTAAGAAAAAATTTCGTGTATGTTCAAATCCGGCGCTCTAATTATTATGGTAGAACAAACATTTTCAGTTGAGTGTTGTGATGCAATAACTGAAACAAACATCTCTTAAAGATGCGATTGATAGAGTCTATTTAAAATTCAAATTCTGTCTTTAACAAATATTGATGCAAAAATACACAAACATAGAAACAAATGCATAAACGTACAGAAAATAATGATTGCTTTTTGCCAAAGCATCAAGAGGCTTCAAAATAAATCCATGCTTTTATTAGAGCTCCATTACAACTACACACTACTATGTACTCATGCTACGAAATCATCAATAGCATACATATACATTAAGGATAAGAACAAGGCTCTAAGCGTATCCTTGCAACTGCTATTCATATTTGTTACTTGTAACAGCCGTCATTGGAGTAGTCGACAGTAGCGGCATCGTGCTGAAATTAACATTTATGAATTTTGTGCCAAATGTTGAAATGTTGGCATGGCATGGCATGGAATGGCTGAGCTTAGACGTTAGTGTTTGGCATGGCATACCATAGTTGAGACTATTCAACTGTCGATCGAATACGCAATATACTATATGTATGTATGTAAAGTTAACGATGCAGCAATTTATACTGGAAAAATTGTTCATTACAATTTTAATACTTATTAGCTTGGTCACCTGATAGTATGTACGCGAAAGTATATAAATTTTCATAACATCAGTGAAGTTTCTTAACTATCATACAATACATAGCAGTGATGATATTGGGACTATTCAAAATTGTACTTTATTGGAGCATAAGTTTTAGTCAAATGAGAAAAAACTTTAATTTTATTAATACATATAAAAAAAAAAAATTGTTTTTATAAATTCTTGTTATAACGTTATACATAAATTCTACAATTTAAGTGTGAGGTTTTGCAAAAAATAAAAAAAATATGTATGCAATAATCTTTTTTAGCACAAATTCGTTGTTTTAAAAAAGAAATAATTAAAATCAGCTCAGTGTATTTTGCGCCAAAGCGTTACAAACTATTTCCATATAAGCAATTTTATATAAGTAGTATAGATGAACATATATGAAGTATCATTTGAAAGATCATTTAGTGGGCTAACTACCGTAACTACTCATACGAAACGCATTTCATGAGTCCAGTTCTCTTTTTTCAAGCAGTTGTGTTCTCATAATTACAGTTATCTTGGCTTTAAAAGTGACAATCGTTGCCGATTTATCTACTTAAAACAATAACTTCACGTCCACTCAAGATTAGTGTTTTAAAGTTGTGAAAACACACGATCTTGAAGGCCATTCCTGGAAGAAATGCTCTCAACAAATGTTGCTTCAGTAAATCAATTGTTTCGTATGCATTGCGCTAAGTGGGACCATCGTACTGAAACCGTATCTCTTCTAAGTAAAAGTCCTTCAAATTTGTATCTTATAAGAAATCGTTCCTCACTTATTCCCGTCCCATTCAACAAAAAAAAAAAAAAAAAGTTGCCTTCCTCTATTTTATATAAGAACTACCCTTGCAATTTCAAATTCAAAGAAGATTTTCATCAGCAATAAACTTGTAAAATCAATTGGGTCGCAGACTAATTTTTATAATATCATCATGTTCCGAATCTTAGTAATTAATTTTCTTAGTGTACCTTTAATATAACTTAAGCATCGAGTAATTTGCCCACATACACTCACAGTCGGCTCGCAATTTCTATGATTATGTGGTTTTTGCGTCAGCCAGTTCAAAAGTAATTTCGTTCAAAGCATCACTTTAATATTTCGCTTCCATGTACGAGTACTTAGTTTTGTTTTGATTATGCTGTTAAGCGTCCAACCTATCAACCGACAAAGAACTTTAGTTGACTTTGACCATACCTTGGCTACCAAATAGTTATAATAATAAGCAACATCTGTCGATTAGGCTTCGATTTACATAATAACCATTGGCAAAGTTTCTATTAAGAACAACATTTTTATATATTTTCGTGATATTAGTATTCTTTACAACATAAGTAGAAAATTATCAAAATTAGATAATTTTTAAATATATAGGGTGTATCAATAAGAGCGCCAGACACATCTCTGAGTTAAGTGGATTTATTCAAATGCGATAATATTTCCTTGTAGTACAATACGAATGTTGCGCTAAAGTATGGAACAAAAATATTAGACAAATGAGCCTCACACCTCATCACCTTTGCTGACGAACTCTAGCCCGAAATTTCTACAAAAAGTTCTGCTTAAATTCCCCATTTTTATAGCGTTGTTTTTTCATGTTTGATTCGATATAAACTAATCGAAACATTGACAGATGTTCTATCGTCTTCAAAAAATACCATAACTTATCTCAAGCTGAATTTAAAGTGTACCCGAATGTGCCGATTAAATTTGGTTGAGGCCTTCTGTGGACTAGTGTAAAGTCATCTTTTTGACTTTGAAATAACGACTTATAAACTTTCTTTTTTTACAAGTAAAGTAAACTATGTGATTGCCAACAAATGAATAATAAATAAATATTCTTAACTAAATTCATAAAATTTCTCTTATAATGTCAAATAGAGTAAATCTACAATTTCAAGAAGAAGTTTCAGAGCACGAGTCCATACAGGAAGAAAGTGATACTGCCGTGAGAATTAAAAAGCTACTACGTAAGGCTAACTGGAATTACCTAAGCAAACATCCTGAGGTAGTGTGTCTTAAGTTCAAAACTCATGAAATTTCCAACAAAAGACTTTCTATAATTTTTCAGATTCGCGCAATAATACGCGTTTTATTACATGAGTTGCTTAATACGACGCCAATAAATGTATACCAGTCTGCAGCTGATTTGTTTAATCCAGATAGAATGGATGAACTCATAAAACTGGTAAATCTTAACAGTCTCATTCACGAAAGAGAAAGTGCAATTGTCTAATCATGTTAAAATTTTGAGAAACTTAACTCTGCTAAAAATGCTACTTGCAAACAATCAGTGAATTCTGAGCCTCTCCATGGTCTGAATAAAAGTTATTAATACTAATCGAATTATCAATGTTGAATCCAAAACCGATCTTTGAATTGTTCAGTATTTTGAGATATCCTTTTCTTAAGTTACCATTGAAAAAATAGCGCGATAGAGAAATTCTAAAAAGTAAATTCAAAATACGAGTAACAGTGTGAGCGCCCATAGTATTAGAGTCAGACTAAGACTTTGCTGGGGCTTCTCTTAAGTTTAAGACTTTTGACTTGGCTTTCGAATTCTTATTGTCTTTGGTATTTTGTCAAAAAAGTTTCGTAAAAGTAAACTATTTTTTGGAATCTGGGATATTACGCCCACTGAAATAACGCCTAAAAACGAATCAACGCCTAAATAAAGTTTAGTGTCAAAGAAATGAAATACCTGCAGATAGCGTATGATTCAACTATTGTTCCTATTTAAATATGAACAAGGTACCCTCCTCAAAACAAACACAAAAAATGTATTAAATAATTTTTTTCAAAAAGTATTTATTTCCATAGATAAATGATCAACTGACAAGAATAAATGCTGAGTTAAAGAAAAATATCTGGAGTGAAATCGATGGTGATATACATTTTGATAGAACGAATGATGAGGAATGCCAGTATTCTAGGTGCCTTCTTGAGTTTGCATTAGTTGGAGAAAATGCAGAGCCATGTCCACTTCATCCAAAAGAAGACTAATTTCTTGTGATGAAGGGCTGATGGTAATTGAAATTAAATTCTAAAGAACCAAACTTAATATTGGCAATAACATTGTGTTTTTTTTTTCTTGAATGGTTAAAATATGCATATTTTCTATTTTTAAATAAATATTATATTATCACTCAATATTTGAAGTTTTTTTTTTTTGGCGCTCATAAAACCGACTGAAATAAAGAGCGAAAATTTGTGTTACAAAATACTTTTTGATGACGAAATTCGTGCTGATTTTATTTCTGATTTTTCTCATCATAAAAATCAATGCACAATAGATTGCAGGGATAAATGACAAAGTAATAATAATAAAAACAAATGTGACACCGCAGGACAGCAGAAGGATATACGGAGTATACGAGTAAGTACATTAGAGTGATCCAAAATACAAAAGTGCTAAGATGTTAAGGTGCATGCGACTTTTTAGAAAACTGAACGAAATAAAAAACAAATTTAAATTTTGACCATCAAATTATTTTTTATTTTGTATGTTTTTCAAGGTTTTCTCATTTATTGACAATTTCGAATAATAGTGTATTAAGGTGAATATAGCGAAAACAGCAAAGGATTTGAGCCATTAAACAAGAAAATCAGTAGCTTACTTTGCGTAGTGATCGCACATTTTTTCATTATATGTACATATATCAGTGATGACATTTGTTTTTGTGGAAATGTACTGAATGTATTCGTCAAATCAAAGTCATCTTGCACATCACTAAAAACCTCAACGGATAATTCATATGCAATCAAATGATCGTTATCGATTTGTGTACATCACTAAAATCGGTAAATTAACAGTTCGCGTGAATTCACATTCGGCTTTATGCTTCGCCTAAATTTTGATTACATTTTGATAATTTGAATCTCCTGTCAAAAAATATTTCTCCAAACATGTGAATGGAATATTCATCGAATACAAAGCAAGTGCTTGGTCAAGTAATGTATTAAGATTAAATAGCAGCATTGCACGATTTCTAAATAATTTATGAGAACATTAAATTTTCATAAAATTGAATGCAAAACTTTCTTATAAATTCCCATATTTTGGATAAATTCCCGTGGTTCTCTTCTCATAGAATACCACTACTGTCATTGATTCGATTGAGCAGGTGGCAACGCTAATCAACTTTAATTAGTTAGTTTTTATTTGATGTGCGAAATGTGTTTAAGTTCTACAAATTCAAATTTTCGTATTAATGTTGTTAAAAAAATTTGTGTTGGTGCATAAAAAATATGAAATTTATGTTTTCGCGAGTGTTGTGTAACAAATTTAGTAAAATGTTTAAGTGAAATTGCATGAAAATGCAAATCCAAATAAAAGCAGTGCCGTCGGCAGAGCTGGCATAGCCGCTGCAAATTTAGTGCTTAATTTTCCCCTGCAAAATAAAATTTAATTTCATGAAATGCTTCTCATTTGTTCAGAAAAGCAAGAAGTGCTTAAATTTAAATATAATTTTTTCAAAATTTTATGAGTGTTTGCTTAATTTATTAAAAAACGATCACTAAAATTGTGAAATACGAAGGCAAGTCGGTGAAAAGTTAAAGAGGTAGTGGTAGTGTATTGCAGTTGCTACTAAGCCGCAACATCTGCTGCTGTTTCGTCAAACGGTTTTTGTATTTGCTTCAAAATGTTTCGCACATGCCAGTGCATTTACAATATTGACAAGATAAGTGACTAAGTAGGGTAAGTGCTTAGATTTTGTGTTAATATACTAAATGTAATATATGCACACCTGCTTAAAATAATAGTTACGCCTTTGAGTTTTTAGTTTAAGCTTATTATAAAAATATTTTGACAATTTAGAGGAATCATAGTGGCAACGTGTAGTACACAATTTGGCAGCACGATCTTCAGTAAAACAAATCATGTGAATCCCTTAAGTTTTTTGGAGCTTTCCTTAGAAGAACGTTAAGTTTTCTTTAATTAAACCTTAAAATGCAGTGAATTGACAGTAAACATTTTAGTTGAGGTGGGTCGTAAGCCACTTTGCTCTGTTGAGGAATCGACTTTAAATGACTTTTAACTTGAAAAAAAGGAAAAAAAAACTCTTCAATGCATTGGCAGGTTGCTGAATGGATCTCACAATTTCGTGAGAAATGTGCCAAATGTATTAAAATGTACCGAAAACGCTATCATTGTTATAGTTCGTAATACTTTCTTACAGAAAAATAGAAAACAAAATATGATAAAATATTTTAAAACAGGATAAAGTGCAATTTTCTTAAACTCAAATTTCGAAAAAGAAAATTTTGCAACACTGGTAGATACCCTAGAAGTCGAAAAGGTGAAAAAACTTTTTTTTATGTGAAAAATTTTATTTTTCAAAAACTTTGTTATACCAATCTCAGAAATTTAAGAAATAAGATACAGTCTAATGTACAAATAACTACTTACAGATTTATTTACTTATTGAGGCAAATAAACAAATGAAGACAGCGCGTATAACCAAAATAATTTGCTGCACGCGTGCCCGTTGTGGGTTAAAAAACAAGCGTTACCACCGACTAATATATCGCTTATTGGGGGTGGAAATGGACAATGATAATGGGTGGTAAATATTTTCTTTCACATCTAGTGTTATTTGAAATGTGACATCTGACCTATGATGGCTGTCTTTCAAATATGTATTTATGTACATTGATAAAATAACATTTTGATATTTCTAAAGTAGAACAAAAAACATACGAATTCTGATCCCTTGTCATTGCCATTACGCAGCTAAGAAAGTCACATAAACTGTAGAAAAATTAAATATCTTTTTCATAAGTAATAGTCGAACTCAAGCGGCTTAAATATGAAAATGACGTTAAGAATCATAATACGTCATACAAGCAGCAATACACGCGTATTCGCAAATATTTCTTTTACAACCGTACACCTCTTACCTACCTATGTATTCGGATTTCGCAAATTTCTTAAAATTGCGCTTTTGCTGCTCAGCAAAAGGAACGCTGTCTGAAATCTTTCATTTTGATTTACAAAATATTTAAAAGCATATTTTGTTAAAGAATTTTTTTTATTATAACGTTTCTTTTATACAAATTTGTATGCTTCTTTTTCCGTCATACTCGTATTTGTTGCGCTCTATCACTTCTTTTCTTGTATTAAATATCTCAAAGATACTTTAGACTTCAGAGGCGATGCGAACAAGCGGCGGCTTATCGTAACGCACTAACAGCTTTCAGATACAAGCAGAAAATATGAAGAATTACAAAAAGAAAAAAACAAACAAAGAAAAGAAAAGCCAAAAATAAAGAAAAATTCAAAGTAAAAAAAAGCAGTAAAGAGATAAAAATTATGTTAAAAATGTTTTTATTACATTTCGCGCGTAACTCGTATTCATGGATACACTTCATAGCCTTCGCGTTACAGTTAAGCGATGCACACGCACACATGTATATAAAAAAAAATCCCTGCGGACGTACATATATCTGAAATTATGTATTTGTAAAGGAACATACACAAAGAATTATAAAAAAATCAAGAAATATCATTGCCATGTATCAACCAGAATAGGGATATGTTCAGGCTTTGGAGGGTGTGCCGCTCCTAAGGCAACCATATTATTGGTCCGGAAAAGGCATAATTTGCCCTACTGAAACAAAGATATAATTTTAAAAATGTATAGCAATATTGAACTTTCAATCATTAGCAAACATCGACATTCATGTAAATTTACAAGCCGATCAATGCATTTTCTTAAACAAACACAACAAGACAAAAAATGACTGTCGTGGTAGTGAATTTCAACAACACTTCATTACATACAGAGGTACTTTAGGCTTCAACTCAACTATCTAGCCTTACCCGTATAAGTTCAAAGGGCTTTAGCTCAGATGATTGGATTCGGCCAAGCCCGAAATTTCATGTCAAAGCTGGTAGGAATTCAAAAAAAAAAAAGTCATCAAGTTCTTTCCACACCAAAATATTTAAGTTTTTATCATTTTATGAATTAATTTTTTTAAATATGGCTGACCAAAAAGAAAAGACAGAAAAATGAAGATCATACTGTCTTCAAAAAAATTCGAATTTTAAATATATTTTTTTTTTTGAGAAGGCCGTAAATTTCCTTTTTCCAACCCTTCCCAAAGGCCTCAAATTTTGATTCAAAGGACACTTCTCAGTTATTCTTTTGTCCATTTTCAATATTTATATCAATATTCTAAATAGTCAGTCGAATCAAATGCCTTCTAAGTATTGTACGAGTACCAATTGAAAAGGCTTGGAAAAAGACAAAAAGCCCAATTCACTAAGAAATGTTTCACATAATATGGATTTCCGTAAAAAAAAAACAATTGCCATGATAATATTATATATACGCTACCAATTTAGCCAAATTCTCACTGAAAAGCTAGCTTAAATAATATCAAATATTTTTAGTCGATACCTGCATCTTTATCTCAATAAGCTGAAAGAAAACGATAAAAAATATTCTTCAAAAGAAATGCTTAAGTGGTCCTTTTCGCGTAACTTATTCGCAAAAGAAAAAGGATAATCAAAAGGATATCTGCTGCATCAACAGCAGCCACTAAGAAGTTGTCTAGGAAACTTTTCTACTCGATGACGGTGACAACACGCTTTAGAGAAGAATGTTGAAAAAAAAAAAAAAAATGAATAAAAAACTTACAAAAAATTAAATAGGATGTGCATGAAAAACGACACCAAAGACTTGATTTCTTTCTCAAAGCATTAGAGATTTTCTCAAAAATCAAGCAATAGGGATGGGTGTGGATGGCGAAATTGATGCGATTCATTTAAATTTGAATGACACGCGTAACTCTCTTTACATTTTTCACTGCTGTAGCCGTTGTCGGTTTGTTATTTTTAGATGCTACAGAACGACATCTTTGCTACTGATGCTTTCGAGCACGACGATGAGGGTAGATCAAAATTTTTGATATGTTGGTCTAAATCAAAAATTTGAGTTCTTTGTTAAGGTAAAGAAAAATAAATAAATTTTAGTTTTTTTAAAATCCTTGTCATAATGCTTATACTCTACTCAAAACGAATATATCGATCCTCAGTTTTTAACTCTAGCGAGACATTGTCAGCGTAACGACTTTCATTTTGGATGAGTTATAGCCTCATATATTGAATTGATATGGCAACTGATAATAATTCAAACAAATTAATTGATCGTTTCAACTACGATTAAGCTTATTTTGCGCGCCAAGAAATATGTGTAAATTGTTTTGGTATAGGTGACTGTGAGACATGGCTGTATTCAGACGACATAAGCAAGTGTAGCAGAGTCAAGTTCGTTCAGACGGCATAAACAAATAGAAATTTTGTCTTAATGGGGTTAATAACAAATTATTTTCCTCGGACTCTACATTTCTTATTTCTAAACATATTTCCTATTTCTTAAAATAAGGTAAGAGTAGTCTAGAAGCTATTTTTGGGTGTGTTAAACTCATCTAATTGGCACATTTGCAAAGATGCAAAAAAATTTCAACTGTGGTTAATATTTAATCAGCTGAAATCTTTCTGACTATAAAAGCAAATATCTCAAAAACTATTAGAGTTAAATTAAACCCAAATTTTTCAATCAAAATCAATACCTAAGAAGTCAAATTTTTGTTATAACTCAATTTTTTTATTACTTATTATATACACTCACACGGAAAATATTCGTAGCTCAAATGAATTATTTATATAAATAAAATTGAGACACCTTTTTTTTTTTGGAAAATATTAGAAATAATGTTCAGATCGAGGATCAGTATAAAAAATTCTATTTTTGGCACAAAAAACCTATTTTTTTTCAAATAAGTACCTACATGATTTCGAAACTGAATTTGGTGTTATTAACTTTATAACTCATCTGGTTTTCGAGATATATGAGCTCGTCACTGATTTGTACTTTTACGAAAAAATGAGCGTTGTCTTTAAAAAAGTGCCAAAATTCATCATTGGGCTACGACCCTAACCTTTCCAAGAAAAAATATATTTCTATTATGTATACCAGCTTGATCAAAAAGTTTTAGGACTCGTCACCGTGTGGCGCTCTCGTTCGTCCGATTTCAATTCTCTTTTTTTTGTTGTGTTGGTAGAAGTGTCATGGACGTTATGTCAAATTTTCAGCTTGACAGCTTGACATTTCTTGAAGTGACGCCGTATTGTGTGCATCTACTTTTGTGTGTGGTTTCGATTTTTTACAAAAAAAAAAATGTCATCAACTTTGCAGCAACGAGTTTGCATTAAATTTTGTGTTAAAAACGGATTTAACGGTGCGCATCATTACTGGTGACGAGACGTGGATTTACGAGTACGACACGCAATCCAGACATCAAGCGAGTGAATGGCGTTCACCCAATGAGCCGCGACCGAAAAAACCACGTCGTTTTCAATCGAAAAAGAAGGCGATGCTCACGGTTTTCATGGACTACAGAGGTGTTGTGCATCATGAATTCCTCCCAGAAGGTCAGACCGTCAACAAAGAATATTATTTGGGCGTTTTGAGACGTTTGCGTGAAGCAGTTCGCCAAAAAAGACCGGATTTGTGGGCAAACAACTCGTGGATTTTGCATCACGACAACGCGCCGTCGCACAATGCGATCATTATTCGTGAGTTTTTGGCCAAAAACTCCATGAATACCGTCCAACATCCACCGAATTCGCCTGATTTGGCTCCCTGCGACTTTTTCCTGTTCGGCCACCTGAAGAAACCGCTCCGCGGATCGCGTTACAGCAGCCGAGAAGAGGTCATCGAAAAATCGAAGATGGCCCTGATGGCCATACCGACGGTCGAGTATAAAAAGGCTTTTGAGGACTGGGTCAAGCGTTGGAATAAGTGCATTGCAGTCGATGGGGAGTACTTTGAAGGAGACAATATCGATTTTGATGAATAAACTTGTATTTTTCATTTTAAAAATAAAGTCCTAAAACTTTTTGATCAAGGTAGTATGTTTCTGTATAAGTTCACCATTTGACCACCGAGTTCAGTGAATACTTTTATTTTGCAGGAGTTATAAATTTTATATGAAACACCTCTGCCAATAGAAATGTTAGTAGCTGAGATGTACTAAGATTCCAAGTTCTAGACTACTTCACATTACACTTAGCTATCAAAAGAAGAAAATGTGCATTTTAACGAATAAAAATTAGATTAAGGAATGAGTTTTAACTGCTTCCACTCTCCTTTGTAGATAATACGCGAATTTCTTATCTTTACGAGCTTATTTCCATATAATACACTTAAGCCCGTTTGTCTACTCTTTTACCTTCTGCTTACAGTACGTGCAGCTAATATTTCACCTCACAAGAAAAAAAAAAAAAAAAAATTAAAAAAATCCTTGAAGCTCAAGGGTTTTTTTCTGGTTGTATTTATTATTATTATTATTGTTGTCGCACTCAACGCTTTACCAGATTGTGTTTTCATTAAATTATGGCAACCATAGCAACTCTCCACTGTGAACACCAAGAGCTTTACAAAAAAATTTACGAAAAGTATAAAAAAGGAAATAACTTAAAATTGGGAATATGGCTGCGTATCCTGTTTAGTTTTTCTTTTGTTTAGATGTATGAGTGTATAACTGTGAAAATTGTAGTTGCAAATGTTTTTTAAGTTTTATTTTACTTATTTTTATTATTCATTTTTTAAAGTACCTATCACTTTTTAAGAAGGACTTCGCAGAGTGCTTAGTTGCGTGACATGTGGAATCCTTTGTACGCGTTATGTCAGTGCAGAATTTTCACGTACATATGCGCCATTGTAATGCAATATCGCATAGACCGACAGGCATACAGTGGGACGACGTACTGGCATTTATTACTTTCTTAATTTTAATGTGGCAACGTATTGTGTGGCATGCAAACTACTTTTCTAAAAAAAATTTTTAAAAATTTCTGTATTTAAATTACACAAAATTTGAAAAGGAAAAGAAAAAAACAAAAATAATTGCAAAATATAACAACGAAAAACTTTATTCATGTGAAATTGTTGCTTAAACAAAAAAAAAAACTGAAGGCAAAATGTAAAAAATTTCGTAATAGAGTTGTTTGAAATGTACCATTCTTATTTCTGATATGAGCGCAATGTATAGGGTAATGGGCTTTAGCTACAATTATAATGCTTTTTATTGAACTTAAAGTTCAAGGCCGTAATAACGATAGTCTGGTGGAGGGACTTGTGTACTACAATTTGTGTCGTACAAATGTGGCGTAGTTATGAACATAGTAGTGGTATTCATCTAAACGCTCAAGTTTCCCATTTGTGCAAACAGGCAATTTTTCGCAATGTGTTTCACGAACGCCCGTTCGAATATTTTGTACAATTTGTGGCAGTTCATGAGCATGTATTTTTTTTGTGAGAGAATCGTATGGGAAAAGAGAGTGACAAATAAAAAATGTGTAAACAATAAATTTTTGCTGAGAGAATGGGAAAAGAGAGTGATAACAATTGCACAAATTAGCAGCACAAGTTTGAGCAACCAAATTGTCGCGCAAACTTTTCTAGTTTGTTCAAAAAACTTTCCATACGATTTTTGACAGTTCGCTTGCGACGGCGCAAAGCTGCACAACTTGTACAGCTTGCGAGGGTTTTACGCGCTTAGATGAATACACATAGTATTCTTTAACTCAAAAAATGTTGATCATTAAGCGTTATATAAGCAAGATCGTATATGGCGGTATGAAAGTTCATGCGAGTATTTAGATGCTAGCTTGACCATCAGATTTTATCCGCCTAAAAATCCGTCTCAATTGGTCATAATTCATGGCAATTTTAATGACAGCGTCAGCTCTGACAACCGCTGTTATAATCTTTAGTCGCCAAATTATATTTAGCCATAAAAATAACAAATGTCAAAACAACTGTCAAAATAATTCAAGTAGTAGTAGGCGGGGTGTTTTTGCACTTATGAAGTTTCCAATTATTTTAATTTTTCGCTAAACTTTTACTTTAATTATGTACTTGAATTTATAATTTCTTTGAATAGACTGTAAAATTTGCGCCAGGAACTTAGTTTCTGTAAAATTTCATTTAAAGCAGCGAATGGAACATCAAATTCTTGGCAGGAAAAAAAACTGGTATGCCATAATACATGCCATTTTTCAAGGCTAATATTTGGTGACTCCACGCGACATTTTGATGATATGTCATCAATAATGCCATGAGTTATGGTCAATCGAGACACTATCTAAAGTGAAGTGGATCGCCGCAAGTGATACCAAAATAAGTTTTATTACAAAAAAAATCGTTTTCTAGCTCAATATGAGATCTAGCTAGCTAAACTTGGTATTACTTTATTATGAAAGTTTAATGATGATGATCCGGTGCGGATTTTTTGATGAAAACAGAATACTCGCTCCAATATGGGCACCGTTTGAATGGGAAAAATCGACCTTTTCAGTTTTTGTCAATTTATTTAGAAAACATGCCTTAACCAAAAATGGCAGCCAATTAAGAAATTGCAGTGAAAAAAGCTCTATTTGTGATAAAAAAAAACTTAGAACGATAAATTTTCATTTAGTCGAGTTCGCGCAAGAAATAACAGTTGGTGAAATAACAGTTGATTATAAAAAATTGCAAAAATAAACAAAAAATTAAACTTCAAATTAAATTCAAATTAAAATTAAACTTACAATCCTTGCCCGAAGTAGTGTTTCCAACACAATTCCCATGAAAGCAGCTTCCATTACCGTTGAGTAGTCAAACAATTTGACATAAGTGGTAAGCTAAATGGAGATATTTTGAAGAGATCGCTCGAAAAACAGATAACATTCTTGGTTTCAAAAATACCCCACACCTCTGCAAACTTATTCCTTCTTCCTGTATTTTCTTTCAATTGTGTTACTGTGATTCAAAAATATTTTAGTTTAGAAAAATAAGGTCACTTACGCTATAAAGCAAAGAGGCCAACTGAAATAACATTTTACGATTATTTCATATCTTTGTGTGCGTTACAGTATGGGCTGCATGCAAGTGTATAAATATGTGTGTATGTAACATGAAGACGACTGTGTACGTGTACAATTTCCGACTTAGCTCGACGCCATTTTTTCTAGTTAAAAAAAAATATTTTTTTTCTTTTAAATTTTTTTTCCGCTTTTGCTTAAAAAGTGTTGCACATGAGATGCGTAACCAAGGCAGCAAAACTATAAAAAAAGTCATAAAGTCACATTAACACGTATGAGCAAGCAAAAGTTATTAATATGCAACTCACATAAACACACATGCAAAAGCGTTCAGCTCACACTAGTATGCAAGCGACGTGAAAATACACGGAGAGAAAAAATGTTAACAAAGCATGATAGCTGCAAGAGAAATGGTTGGTATTTTACGGTATTGTACTGAAATGAGCGTAAAGAGGATGCAATGTCTTACAGATAGCAAAAAAGACAGAGAATCGGATAGCAGGATAGCATCGGAAATGGGCTGTGTCTACTTTCGACTAAATAGTGCAGCTCCTTTGGCACCAAAAAAAAAAAAAAATACCTTAGAGTTTGTAGGATTGAAATGGAATTTAGATCTGTAAACTATCACGAAAACAGCAAAAAACATAGTGATTACAGGTGACATCGCGGACGCAATAGAGAACTCCGAGGTGCTCAATTCTGAAATCAGTTTAATCACTGTGGTACAAATTCAGTAAATCTACACCAAAACCTAGATGATAAGTTTTATGACGTTGCACTTATCTAAGAATCCTGAACAGACTTCGAAGGCAATATTCAAAATAAACATACACCAAGGTTTTAGCAATTTGCAACAATTGCTCAACAAAAACTTATAAATATATACGTGACTCTGTGATGCTGTGATATGGCTTTTTTATGAAAGGAAAGCAAACACTGAAATTGCTTTTTTTTTGTAGGATAAATACCGTCCAAGGCCTTTAATAAAATATATAATAATAATATAATTTAATAAAAGAATAAATAAAGAAAAATATTTTTAATAAAAATTTTGCACTGTGTAGGCAAGTACACATTTCAGCTTCGTTAAAAGTGAATGATGACTGCATAAAGCAAAGTGCAAAGCGACTCTAAAGCAGCACCAATAACTTTAGGGAGGCAAATCATAAATATTGTAATGTATTGCAGCAAAAATTCAAAATGAGATATACCGTGAAGTTTATTGTTAATAATTGTGAAAAGCGCATAAAAATTGCATAAATCACATAAAATATAGTTGATTTCTATATGAAAACTGCAATACAGCATAAGACTTTTTAGTAGAGTATAGTGTTTCCGTAAAGGACATATAAAGTTTAAAGAGTTAAGCTATAGAAAAAGCTATGATCATTTTCATAACTAAAAATATTAAAATGTTTGACTTTTAAGTGCTCATTTTATCAAAATAAGACACATAAAGATAGCACAAAATATCTTAAAGAAAAAATTATATTTCTTATTTGAATTTGGAAAAAATGGTACTCTGAGGTATATTTTCTTAAAATTTTGTATGAAGTATAGCATTAGTGAAAAAAATATCTTCATTGGAAATAAAAAAATTATATCGAATTATAAAATCAGGTTGTAGAAACGACATCGTATTGTTGAATATTCAAGCAAATTCAACTAATGAAATAAAATTGCAATATAAATACTTCGCTAATTGTATAAAAAATCTTTTTCTATTCAAAAAATTAAAATCAAAGCAAACTTTTTAATAAAGGATGCACTTCAACATTTTCTATGTCATCATCAGCCATAATATTTATTAGGATTATTCAGCATAATAACAATTTGATTGACAAAAAATATACTGCACCGAGTCTGGCATTAATTGTGTCTGTTTCACAAAAGAAAATTAGAACTTCTAATAAATCACAATATTTTTTCCAAACTTTCCTCAAAGATCGAAACTATTTAGTAATTGTTACAGAGTCTTTTCAGCTTCATACAATTGCAGTCGGTATACTGCCATGGGAGTAGTGATATGCGTCATATTCTGTTCATTATTTGCTAGAAATGCCATCACAGTTAATTTTGCTGATGATATTGGATTATTATCATATAACATCATTGTTGAAGAAATGGAAAATAAAGTTCAAGTAACTTCTTCACTATAAAAAAAATTCTGTTCTCCTTTAAAACATAGCAACGCAAGTTTTCTTTGGGACCTGACGATAAAAACGCATATCTTTACAAAGATTTGAGCATTAAGCTAAAGATTCTTTACTGGCTAAGTGACTGGAGTTATTTTATATGCTTCAAGTCAAACCAATCACAAGCAATGTCTTGACGCTATGATGTAAGAAAATCATCACTGTCTCTTGGACTAAAAGGTTTTAATCAACAATGCTACGCATGATTGTTAACTCGCGTTGGTACTTATCAAACCATCAATTGTTCAATCTGTTGTCCGCATTAGATTCCTTCGGATGTCTTAGAAAAAAAGCTGTAGTACCCATGTAGAAATGTTCGTCAAGTGGCCGATTTTGACGTCGCTAAGACATTTGGTGACAAAAAAAAAACTACATAAAGCCGACAAAAAATTTCATTTTGTAAAATTAGCGATTAAAAAAAGGTCAACATCAACTTTACGTTTTACCATTTTAAAGACTATTTTATTTTTGGAAGGCCGGTAATTCCTTGTTTTCAACTTCGCAGCCTTGGTTGGCCCAATTAAAGATGCGGTACTGAGTCGAGTAATCGGATCAAGTACGGATAAGTTTAGTAACGCATGAGGCCAGGCTAACCGGACCAGCCATTTGGCATGATTCGACAAACCTTATCTGAACTGGATGACATTTTATAATGCTTTGCCTGATAGGGCTGCAATATGGCTAATTTTTCCTATATCTGATCTGGAATTCTGTAATAGGTTTTTACCTTTTAGATACCGATAAGATTCACATATGGCTGCTCTTAATAGGGTGAGCCATTCCTAGATATATCCGGAGCTGACTGTGGTAGGGCTTGTCTGATAGGAATTGCTACTCGAGTAGACATCTCAGCTAAGAAAAAATATTATTAAGAATATGCCACGCAAGACATAATTTTCAAATCTTAAAACTTTTGTTCATTTTTAAAAAGTTTTGCTTACGAAATTTCTGTCTCTTTGACGATAATTTCGATCTCTTACACTTTTCTGAGTTCGATCACTGGATTGTGTAACAATTAAAAACACACCAACTTATTTAGTTATAAAATGGTTTATTTAAATCACAATAGTTAGTTTTTACACGGTACAATTGTTTATCTCATTAACATTCAAATTCTAACATTAATTTAATTGCTTAAATTCAAGTGTTCTGCTTCACTGTTTAAATACAACTGTGTCCGAAAGCTCAAATGACACCCTTTTATACTACAGGCATCACTTTCTCGAATAATCTGCTACCTCCTAGATGGCGTGTATTCTACCATAATACATAATTTACCAGTATGGCGTATCGACGTTGAGTTCACAATTATCCAGAATCTAGATGGCGTTGTACGACGGTGATAATTTCTTTCAGTTTTCGACTTTTATAGTGTACTGCAGCATTTGTTCGGTTTATTATTTGCCGCTAGATGGTGTAAAAGTATTTATACAGCCAGAATGCTAGCTAGTATCGTTTAGTTTCTTTTGTTGGTTTTTATTTCAAGAATTTTCTAGCATAAACCAAATTTCGCTACAATATAAATTAAAACAAAAAAAAAAAAGGTTTTGATAGTTAACAATCCAACGGCTACATCTAAAGAAGTGAAGTATTTATCAGTTGGAACTTTGTTGTTGTAAAACTGATTAGTGCCCCGTGTGCTTATATCATCAAATTCATCTAAAGCCTGGCTACTTATGCGCCCATTTATCTGAGTTAGTTTTTTTCTACATCGTTGTTGTTTTTTGTTTTTAACCATATGGATTTCGTTGTGTTTGCTTAGTCAATGTTACAGCGAGATAAAATTTCGAGCACACTTATAGTAGGCGTGTTTTTTTTGACGCGGCTACCCGCTAAAAAAAAATTTTTGTATGAGAATGACAGTTCATTTAGTCGGCGATCCTCATCGCCGACTAATTTCTCATACAAAAAAAATTTTTAAGCGGATATCCGCGTCAAAAAAACACGCCTAGTATAATGTTTTCATATCAAAACTTACATAAACTTTTAGGTACAAAAGCCCCGTATTCACTTTATATGCACCGTTTCATTCCTGTCGACGACTTTCGATCCCTTTCAAAAGAATATTTAATTTTTCGACAAACTGCAATGTCATGCTTGCAACCGATTTCTTTAGCATATCCAATGTAACTTTCAGTTTTTTTTACCCTACACTCAGGCTATATTCACTTTGTTGCTCCATTTGCACGCATATAAGAACTGTATATTCTTGATCAACCTTTGTTCTAAGTACTTAGAGCAATCTAAGTAATTTTTGTCAAATTCAATATGGGTATATTTGGAAAAGCCAGAACATATATAAAAATCTATTTCGAACAATTGGCATCTTTAACTATTCATGTGATGTAGGGTATTTAATGTTTGGTGAAGCCCAAGATAATACTCCAACTAGTTTTTTCTTCTATTGTACCGAATGTAAGTGAACACAAGTGTGGCAACGTGATGTGCACTTAAATACGCCGATAAAATGGTAATTAATTATGTAATTTACACATTTACTGGACAGGATACGCTCGTAAAAAATACAAACAACCCTCATTACAACTACAATAAGCAAACAAGTCAATGCTGAAAAACAGGGCCCATTGACTGACTGGCAGCACTGGACCAAAAAAGAAAGTAGCAGCTTTGTATGTCATTCAAAAAAAAAAAAAGAAAGTTGCTACACGAAGAAAAAATGTAAACGATGCAATGACCATAAGGACATTGCTATGGAAAACAAAAAAGAAAACTCATACAATGAATGCGAACAAGTGTAACGAGTCAAAAAAAAGGGAAAAATTTTTGCGGCTCGTTTGTAATTACGTTTAAGCTCCATTTAATTTTTCCGCTTTTTTTCAATTTGTTGTAGCTGACAATGAGTTTTTACACTTGCACTTTTCGATAGCACTTTTTCTGACCAATTTTTTTTGGCCTCCTTTTTTTTTGCTGCATTCTGACAGCATGTGATTAATGTTGGTTGGGCTCTCTTTGTTTTAGTACTATCGAGTGTTGCTACATTAATAATCAGAAAATTATACCAAATATTTACATATGATGTTATACCAGTGGTTTTCATCAAAACTATTCAAAGCTATGTTCGACATCCGCTTGGCCTTCGATGAAACTTGATAAGAACTTTTATGAAGAAAATGAGCAGTCATTTAATTCTTATTCCCCAAGAAAGATATTACTTTTGATACTCTGGTAAGATTGACTGACAAAATTTTGGCTTGAGAAAATACGCAAAAATGTTTCTTTCTTACGTAGCTCTAGTACTCTAAGAAAAAGATTGTAGATACTCTTAAGGTAAGCTTCAAATAGGTGAGTGGTTTTTTTGTATGGAGACCGACTTGACCTACTATTACCAGACATGGGGGTAATGCATTAAATATTTAATGCATTTTATCTTCATTTCCATTAAATTTAGTTTAATGGTAATGGACATTTTTCAACTATCATTAAAAATTAATGGTATTGGAAATTTTTCCATTACCATTAAAAATTAAATGATTTAATGGAAAATTTTCAATTACCATTAAAATGATTAATTGGTAATGGAAAATTTTCAATCCATAACAGTCAGACATGGGGGTAATGCATTACTTTCAATTTTCCATTACCATTAAAGTTTAATGGAAAATTGAAAGTAATGCATTACCCCCATGTCTGACTATTACGGACATACATAGAACAGAGTTTTTCCTTTGTGATACTTTTAAGCAGGGACGTGAACCGGGTGAAAAATTTGGTCGGTTCGGTTCAGCGCTTTTACATTTTTGGATTGGTTCGTCGAAACAGTTTTTTTTTTTATTGAACCGGGGTTTCGGTTCGGTTCAACGGTTCGGGAATACAAAAAAAAAACTATGCACATTTGTGTTATTTTCATTCAGTAGACATAATTTGTGTCATACGCTATAAGCACGTAGTAAAAAATTCTTATTTGATAAAAAATTTGATTAACATTAATCAGCTGAGATTGATGAGAAGAATATCTTCTAACAAGTCCTTGTCAATATTTCCCGCAGGTCTCCGAGAATAAATTTTAGGGTGGAAAATGCACTCTCTACCTAAACCTGGGTTGATGGAACACCAATAATAATTTGAGCTAATTCAGATAATTCTTTGTCAGAGTAGTTATTCCAAAAGTTCAAACATCAAACGATTTAATTTTATCTATTAATGATTTCTTTATGAACTCTGTCTCATGTTTCTCTATTTTTTTGAAAATTTCATCATTTTCTATATTTAACAAAAGAAAAAATAAAAAAATGGGGAAAATTTTTCCATTGAAAATTGGTCAGAATGAACACTCAAAAGTGTTTCGGTTTTCGGTTCGGATCAAAAATTTGTGGAAAATTTCGGTTCGGTTAATGGTTCAGTTAATTAGTAAAAAAAGCGGTTTTCCGGTTCAGAACCGGTTCACGTACATGCTTTTAAGAAAGAAACGGGCGGCTCTGCTACTTCTACACCAATTTGGATTCTCTAATAAAAAGGAGAAGATTACATATTCTAGCTATGACTAAGTCAGCTGGGTTATTGAAAAAGAAGTTCCCCAACTGACTGAACCTACCTCTACAAAGAGCAATTACAGAGCAGGTGTTGAATACTTTTCTCCTTCCCCTTGCAGTAACAGCTTCAGAAGTAATTGTAGGGAGCATCCGAAAGTATGTTTGCCAGTTAGGATGTTTACCACCATCTATTTGATCTCCGGTTTTTCTATAGCTGTGAGATTCTTTAATCGCTAATAATCCAGTAACGCATGTTACGTTATTCACCAAGCCAGGATTTGCTAGCTACTGGTATTAGTTTTCAATATTTATCTTGCAAGTGATATCTCCTACCATTCATTGTCAGGTAATCAAGGAAGTACTGAATAAACGGGGCCACATGTGTTTGCCTCGAAATGATTTTTTATTGTTTTTGCTGCTTTAAAAGACCAGAAGTCATGAAACGTTCGTAGTTTTTAACTACATTAAACTTTTTAGCTCAGATCATTGTGCTCAAACTTTGATATATCCGCCTCTATTTTTCGGACGATTTATTTTGGAGAAAATCCGCTAAAACACTGGGTCAAAGATTTATGTATATTTTCTCAATGCACGCTACTTTTGTCGATTTCGTTTATGTTAATCTAATATTAAGTAATGTACTGAAAAATTCATTCAGCGGAATCATTAGAACTCTATTTACTTCATAACATCACATAAAATATTGGGTTTTTAATGAATGGGATTGGATTCCTGGAGTCAAATAACTCTTTCTATGTCATAATGTTGCACTGTCTTGAAATTCATAGAATGTCAGTGTTGCACACGAAGTAAATAATATTTTGAAAATTTTATATTTTTATCTGCAAGTGGTCTTACCTGCAATCTTGTAGTGGAGAGTAATAATAAATTTTTATCTATTAAAAAACTAAAGAAATTATTACAATAACAAATATTTTACCGAAAGAAAGAAAATTTTCAAAATTATTCAAATTTTCGTGAGACGTACTGCCATAATTGAATAATTGCTTACATTTTCACAAATTGTTTGAGTTAACCTCAACTCTATCCGATCAGTGTGCCGGTTTCTTCTGCTATTTTTCCTTTTTTATGCTGTAGTGAATGCGCACCCTCTGAAAAGTCTCGCACAATTTCATCCTATAAAACTACTTATTAGGGATGTTTTTACTGCTCTTTTCAATCATGTCGAAACTGATGCTTAATATGGACTACTTTGTTGTTGGTAATACATTTGTATGCCAGGGCTGCAGTCGCTTACTTAATTCTATTGCCCAAAACAATTGCTATGTCTAATGTGACACATATTGTGACAAATTGCATAAAAATTTGCCAAGGTTGGAGCAAGCGGTGTTTCGTTTTTTGTTTTTGCTAGCGCTAAGATGTGGAAGGAAGGTCGTTGGCATACCCTTGAGGAGCAACGTGTGCAAATGGAATGTACATACAGGGTATGTGTTATAAAGGAACGGAATTAAGTTTTGAAAATATGGAAAATTGAGTTTATTTAATGGACTGATGTATTGATGCAGTCAGAATTTATTTTGTCTCTATCAGTGCCAATGGTTCTGAGTTGGTTTCTTTTATTGACGAGTAAGGTTGTTACGTTTAAAATTGCGTAAAAACCGATTTTTCCTTTTAAAAGCTAACCTTCGAAACGCGTTGTATTTAGTAGTGAAGCTAGAGCGAGGCCAAAAGGGCATTTGCCCTGAGCATACTAGCTTGGAGGCTGCAAAATAGTGCTCGGTATTTATCGTGATTCGAAATATGTAATATTAAATTAAAAATTTGTATTGATCATCAGAATATCGAAATCCGATGACCTTTTTTTTAGTTTTTTAGTAGAAAATTTTTCCACGGACGGGCGGCAAAAATCCTAGCTCCGTTACTGGTTGTGTTTGTTTCGAAAGGAAAGGCAAAAGAGTAGGGATGAGTTTGATCTTTAAAGAAATATATGGCAGAATGACGAAAATAATAATGGACTGATGCAAGTATTATGCCTTTAAACGTCATAGTTCAATTGTTGATATTTTGGCGAAATAGTATAGTTTTTTTCCATTTGTATAAGCCTCTAGAAAATTAAGCAGTAGTGAAGGGAATAGTTAAGTTAGAATATAAGAAAAATGTATTACCAATAAGTTTATAAGCTCTACTGTGCCACAAGGTTGGAGAATTTCTCGAACCGAATGAGCGGCCAACTGGCATGCGTCTTAGAAAATTGTATGCGGATTTTCCTCTGCTGAACGCTCTCCAATGGGTTCTTGCGTGAAATTCGTCGATGGAGTCCAGCCTCAACCAATCGACAAGCGACAGTTCGTTTGGACATTTGTGCATCGTATTGATCAATTATTTCGCGTTGGATGTCTGCAACAGTTTTATGAGGATCCAATTTTGCCTTGCGTATAATCTGTCGATCCTTGTACCCAGAAGTCTTACCAGGTTCTTTTTCGCGAGGAACATTATTTGTTATCGAAATGATCAAGTGCATTGAATACCATAATTTTTCATCAATTTAGCTGTGTTCCCATCACCTGATATCTCATGGCCGTCTATCGAAGCTCAACAATCGGCTTACGCATGGCCGGTGTAGAACTTTTGGCCACTACCCATGATCAAGGATATGCTAATAAGCAAATTCGGTCAAAAAGTGTTCTTACAAGCAATGATATATTATAATATCTTTCTGGAATCTCTTATCAAGTTTTTCTATTTTTTTTGGAAATTATTTTTTTGTTTCCAATTAGTTGACTCAGTTAAAACTGAGGTTTGAGCAGAAAATCTCTCATAAAACTTTTTTATGCTATGAATTTGAATTTAATTATCTTCTTTTCTTTAAGCTTATATATCCCACATTTATATTATGTATAAATTTTCTGGTACACATTGAAAAATAAATGAGAAAAACTACCGATAACACTACGTATGATTTCGTTTCCAATTAGTTGTCAACAGCTGTAGGTTATTAACAATTTTTCTTGTCAACTATAATTCCTACAATGTGATTATCTAGGTATTTGCGGTGGTTGACGTCGGTTTTTCAAAAACGACTAAGGAAATCTAAATGATATTGATACTAAACTATTTTCTGATTTGACGAATCATAAACTATTCTGTTTTTGATACTCTCGCCTATCACACCCACTTATGTCTACAAGGCGAAAAGGACGATGCTAACGATGGCTCTGAGAGTTCATATTTGGAATACATTTAAGTTTTAATTTTATGAAAATAAGCGACATTTCATATATTTATCTTTCTCTTCTTTCAAGACATTAAAGTAAAGTAGTTTGCGGGCAGTAATTTTGTTCTTATTTATAAAAAAATAATCGAAATATGTAGTACATATAATCAGCCAACTTGGAAGTAAAACTCAATAAGAGCATTTGTGCTTACGAGGCAAATTTTGTAAGTCATTTAATTTTACAAATTTCATGCAGGCACTGGACTATTTCACTTTTTGCTTGGGTACTCAACAGATCTATCCAAAAATGGAAACATAGGCTTAGAAACTGTTACTAATCATTTTAAAGGTCACTGATGATTTCATTTAGCATTGGATGAAACTACGATGACTAGCTTTCGTCCATTTATGGTTGCATTAATATTTATTTTGTGTAGTTTTTTTTTGGTTTTTGCACTGACTGTGCTGCTCAGTAAGTTCGGTAAAATAATTATAAGCTATTTTCTGTTCCAATACACCACAAATAAAATGAAAATTGTATAGATGCCACTTAACTTAAGACAAAATAATTATTAATAAATTAATTAAGGTACAATTGTAACTATACAGTTGAATAAAGGTTAGCAAAAAATTTCTATTAAAACACTAGTTTTTTTCATTTACGAGGACTTATATGTTCAGTAGATTATATTAAATAAATAAATAAGATGGGCGCAAAGTTTTTGATAATCAATAATAAGCGAAGCAATTGAGAAAAAGCTGAGATAAATCTAGCATAAAATAGATGATATAGGAAGGCATAAATTTTAGAAAAACAATTTAAAAAATTTCTTCAAAAAAAAAACACATAAATTGAAAAAATTGCACAGGTAATCTTTTTGGTCATCTTGTCCTGTCTTTCACCCTTTGTCAGCATAATATAATGCACAAAAATTTTCCTGACTCTACTTTGTTATCTCAAAATGTATTCAGCGGAAACGTTAGTCCCTTTTTCACTCCGTCAAATAACATACGTTTTAAAATTAAAATTTCAAAAAGGACTATGTATAATTCAATTAAAATCAATGCAAATTATGTTGCACCCTGTAAGCTTAAGCATACTATTTTGTATTGTCTGCAATGATGCAAATATTCTAAATTCCTTTATGTTGCAATACAATAGGGGTATTCAGAGCAATGTTCCCTTTTTCAATTCCTTAGGGTTCACTTACCACATTGCACTTGTGATATTTCCTTGTTGACTAGAGCAAAAGCAGCAATAACAAATAACAAAGCAACAACAACAACAACAATTGTCAGCTCAGAACAATGCATGACGAATTCTTGTTTTCTCGCCCATTTGAATGATTTCACCCTTAACGAGTGTTGTCAAATGTGACTAATTTTCTTGTGTGCCTCCTCCCCATCTTTCAGTTTGCCATAGTGTCACTAACTCTCCATATAACGAGATGCGTTACGCAATGACATTGTTTTTGCCAAATGTCTGTGACAAATTTCTTGGCTGCACCTGCAAAGGATACAAAAGGACTTCCATCCAAAACGCATGTTGCAAATAAGGGGCGTCAGGAGTTTTTTTTTCAAAACAAGTGTTTTTTTTTGCAATATTTTTTAAAATTTTATTTATCGTTTTTTCTTTTTCCTTTGGCTAACTTTTTTTTCGTTTTCTTCTTGATTTTGCATTAGCATAATAATTCCTAGTAAATTTATTAACATTCATATCCTTTGTTTTTATTAATAACTAATTTTGATTTTTTCGGCATCTTTGGTAAGATTTTTTGTAATATCTTAATTTATGTCTAAATTGAATTTTCGGTTTTGGCTTTTCCTGGGCTCTTTTAATTGTCTACCATTTCTTTGCCGCTCGCACATTCTCCATAACCCAGCTCTTCGGGTCTAAAGTAAGAATTCTGCATGCTGTACAGTCGATCAATGGGGTTTATCATGGGCGATTGCGTAAAGGGGCCCATTAATTGTTGAAATGTCGCATAGCTGAGGCCAAGTATGGTATTGAGTATCGGTTCGTTTGTCTTATTGCAGTTTTCTGTAAGAAAAAAAAATATTAATAAAAATTTCAGAATATTTAAGAGCAGAGTTTTTGTGCAGTTCGAAAAGTATGCTTATGTGGGAAAATATATCTTCAAATATGCAGTAAGAACTGAAAATAAAATTTTACGGACCTATTGAGCCTGACATCAGGGTATGATAAGCGTAGCTTTGTGTTATTTGTTTGTATAATAAAAATATTATATGCATAAAATATAATAAATATAAAAATGTTGGAATCTTTTGTCGAAAATAACATCGGAAAAGTTTCTTAAATCATGATAATTTATGAGAAATGTGCAAATAAACCTAGCAAGCCTAGTCTTCCGTTCAACAATCGGTATCAGATTTGATGATCTAAGTTTGGTGCGGACATTTCCTTTAGTAAAACATATTCTACTTTTTGAATTATCGTTTTGGAATAGGTTTTTAAATAAGTCTGAAAAAAATACATTATTTTACTATTAAAAATTAGGGCCCATATCAATTCACATGCCACCAGATGACCTATGACCTTTTTAAAGTCTTAAAAAGTCTCTCTTTTTAGCTACTTATGCATTTTTTCAAAATTTAATTCTGCAAATGGTGGGGAGTTTTATTGTTTTTCCAGAGCTTTGCAATTGAAGCATTTTTTTAATTTCTGGTGAATTTTATTTCTAAAAAATAAAAAACCTATAGTAATGTTAAAGCTTACAAATCGATTTAATACAATGCAATTTTAAGAACGAAAGTATTCAGTCAGAGGTCTACAATATTGGCTCCAAGAAATATTATATTTATGTTGATTTGTGGAGCCACCGTTATAGAGAGTATATAGCTTTATCTCTTAAAGAAAATTGTAGTTCCAAAAAATATTTCAGAAATGAGGTAGTTATGACAGGCTGAGGGAATAGCACACTGTGAACATAAGTGGCTTATTCAATCTATTCGATCAATTGACAATATTTCGAGAGGTAGTCAAACATTAATTTTGGGGCCAAATTTTAAATATGTTTCCTTGACGAAAAACAAATATGGAATACATTAGGCTTTTCGTAAGAGAGTGCACACTGCACACATCGATGGGAAGGTGTTGGTAATGGATCTTAGAAGACCCATAGGAAGCGTGCCGACGCAATTTTCGCGAAAAAATTTTATTGTTTTAAATGACAAGATCTATAATAGATTTTGGAGGACACCAACGGAGTAGTCACCAAAGGGGTGTTGGACCCATTAATAAATAAATATTGAATTGCACCTATCGATAAGAAATATTCGAAAATTAACTTTTGAAGAAACATGGTGCAACTCATAGAAAAAAGTGTTGTCGCACCAATTGATAGGATTTTAGTAGTCACCGGGGATCCTTAATTGACTAAGACTCCTTGCATTTTGTGCCCAATTTATGAAAAGTAATGGATTTCGAAAGACATTTAAGGTTCCCCACCTTACATATTTTGTTCACTTGATTTCAGCGTAATTTTCTAATAACTCTGAAGCTGAAATTCAAGGTTCAATCCTGTAGATCAGTGGTGGGCACGTAGTGTCCCTATCCGCCCTCATTGTCCGCACCGTTATTCGACGCACAAGCAAGCGAAAAAAAATTCGCAGAATTTCAACGTTATCGAGGCTCAGCGTTGACTTGAATTCAAATGAAAACAAAAACAAAACACAAAGGCATAAGCGACGGCGCCGCATTGTGTCTTGACGAATGTAGCAATTGTTTTTGTTCGTAGTGCAATTTGGGTTTTTTTTTTGAGCTGTTGGCGAATTTGGATATGACAGCAAAATTTAAAATTTTGCTTGTTGTTGTCGTTTAGCCCTTTTGTTAGATTTCCATGCCCACCACTGCTGAAGATTATAGAAAATGTTTTAACAATTCATTTATAAGGTTTATAAATAATTTAACTCGGAAATAACAACGCTATTTCACAATATAACTTGATTTCAAGTGAATTTTGTTTTCATGCAGATTGTCATAGATTTTCATTTTCCAACAGTGAGTTTTGTCTTGACTATAAAATGAAATTTCAAATAATCCTTCCCACTTATGCCCATTATGGAAATAATAGATTGTCTATGTCAAACAAGTTGTTAATTTGATATTCCTTGCCGAAATGCCACTCACCTTTGTTAGTTTCCATGCAACTAAAAGGCGTATTCTCTGGTTCATCTTTGACATGATGACGCAACTTGCTCACGCCATCCGAGCCAGAAGAGCCGCCACCAGCGCCACACGATGAAAACGGTGACTCGAGCAGTGACTCACTATCACTGTGCGCCTCATCTTTAATTTTTGCTAAACTGCAATCAGATTCTTGAGAATCCGTTTCACTGGCACCCTTTGCGTGCTCCTGTTTTGCTTTCTTCTGGATCTTCTTCACTTTAGCGCGTTGATTTTGAAACCAAACCTGTTGAGTGGCAAGAGTGGGCGGCGAATGAGCGTGCGGCGTAATAGAATAAAGAAAATTAAATTTCAATTATTATAGCACAGTACGCATTAAAAAAAAAAACCAAAAACGAAAGAAAATTGCAATTTAATTTTATCAAGAGCCTCTGCTTCTTCTTTCTCTACGTACTTGTACAATCCTTAAGCTTAAACCAGTCTCCTTTGCCAGATTCTCTCTCACTTTGCGACACGGTTTCGGCGACACTTCAAATGATGCTTTGAATGCGCGTCGCTGTTGCGTGTTGAGTATCGTACGCGGTCTTTTTGGGCCGCGTCGCCCATCCAATTTCGGTGGAAATAAGTCATCACCATAGAAATCTTTGCGGAATGCAAACAAAAGGCGGCAGTGGAAAAAAAAACCAAAGGAAAAAGAATGTAACATCGGTAAATTTATTTTAATAAAAACAGCGAACGCTTTGATTTTTTTGTCTAAGAGTGGAAATTTTTAGAATTCTCCTCCAACTTTTTCTTCGCTAATTTAATAAAAATTGTAAAAATACCACAAACAACAAAAAAGTTACCGCTTACCATATCCTTGCAGCATTTCCACTTCTTTTTCGTAATCGAATCTACAGAATAATTGGCCCTGCTTAACCACATATTGCTCCCCTTTTTTCAGCAGCGCACCGCATACGACGCAGGCGAAACATTTCAAATGGAAAACATTTTCGAGTGTCCTCATCACCAGCTCCTCGGAGCCAATTTTATGTCCGCAGCCAAGGCAACGATTTCGTATGAAGAGTCTGTGTTTTTTTTTTTTTTTGTATGCGTTGTGAATGAAATTGAAAAAACAAAACATACGATTTTAAATAATATCAAGAATAAATGGAAATTTTATTTATTTTATATAAAATTTTTTTGCATAAATGCATATAGTCGCCCGGGGTGGCTCCTTTTACTGTGGTTATATCGTTTAATTGAAAATATGTACATACTCATATACTTGATACCAGTTTAATATTTGAACTTATGAAAAATATAGTTACGAGATGGGCGGGGCAAAACATTGCATTTATTCGGTTTAAGTTTTCAAATAAATGGGGTTAGTATCGATTGGAAGAATTTTGTAATTTTTATTACATTGAGAGCCTGCGCATCGCTCTTGAAGTTTTACTTTAGATGCTACTCCTTTTCTTTTAGAGAACTACATTTCTCAGACATTGTACTTAATACGAATAAGTAAGAAATGAGAAAATGTAGGAGCAATTTTGAAGGTATATATACCACTGATAAAGATTTCATGAAAATAAGTATATGTATAAAATAAGCCAAAAGTTAAAAAAAGGAATACTAGGCTAAACCGTTCTAAAAATGATATAGGCGAATACTAAAAAAAGTGGGAAAATTTGAAAAAAAGGCGTGTCACCTCCGGTTCAAACAAAAATTTTAAAATGCTATTTTGCACAAATACATGAAATAGTACTGAAAGTCGCTGAACAAAAAGTGAACTTATTAAAGAAGTGGGCGTGGCATTTCCTATATAATCAAAATCTTCAAAAATATTTCTGTGACTATATAGCTAAACTTCACAGAAATTAGGGGAATGATGCGAGAGAGCACTTTAATAAATGGGAGGTGCGTGCTACTATCATTTTGACAAGTGGTTGTGGCACCTCCCGTATATGCAAAAGCTTCAGGCACTGTATTGAGTGAGTTATTTAAAGTAATGCATCCATATTTTACAACTTTCCAATGAATGGTTCTGACAAGTGCTAGACATAAAATGAGGGCGTAATACTTTCCATGGAAGCATTAATTTTAAAACGCTCTACATAATGAGAGAGTTCTTTGAGGTAATACAACCAAATTTAAAGCAATTCCTGGGAATGGTTTGAGTTTTAACAAGAAGGCGTGACACGCCCCATAAAATTTGAAGCACTTTACAAAAAACTATTGAGCTCAATATTTTCAATTTCAATATCGAAACTTTTGGTGAACCGAGCATGCACTGGACAAAGTGTAAACTAATTAAACATGAGCGTGTGATTACAAAACCAATATGTGTCGTTGAGATCTAACTTCGGAGATATAACAATCCAGGGAATTGAATATATCTTTCCAAGCATTCGTAATAGATTGGGAGCGACTGCATTCATTATTTGGACATTGGTTTTTATATCAATAATGTCAATTTTTAATTAAAATCCCAGTTTTGAGCCCCACAGCTATGTGGAATGTTTTTATTTACTTAGGGTATTCACGCGATGATGCATAAATGCAAATTTGTTTTCCTTTTAGTATTGAGCTTCCTGTTGCAACTTATGCTCTGCACTTTCCTCAAAGTAATTCGCCAGGATCAGTGACATATGTCAAACAGCTGTCAGTGAGTATTATAAGCAATAAGCGCTAATGTCAAGAAACAGCAGATAGTGGAAAATTTTCTGTTGCAGAGTTGTAATACGTTTAGAGTAGAGCAAAGCGTAAATTATTGTGGAAATTAGCTCAAAATGCATTTGGTTTTGTAGTGATGAAAAATTATGCACTTTTGCTCTTTTGCACCATTGCAAGGGGTGTTTGCATCAACGCGTGAAAGCCCCTACTTTTTTCTCTCGCGAAAATTGCTTGCAATAAAAAGTTTTACTCAACTATCGCCGTATAGATTCGGCATTACACTTTAGGTCTTTCCTATATTGTACAAATGAAATGGACTTAACAGTATAACTGTGAAAAGGACCTAGGCTGAGAGCTTTAAGGGGCTGTTGCCTCTAAAAGTTGATATTGTTAGCTCGGGCGGTCTTTGATACAGCAAAATCCTTTCTCTTTTACTGGAAGATTGAAATTTTGGCAATTTAGAGTCAAAATATGAATACATGAGAAATGCCTTCCGGTCACGTTCACTGCTTTGACAATATAGTATATCACCGTGAAAACCTTCTCTTAGCGAGATAGTCTGTTTCATTTCATAATAGCAAATGCTTATGGCAATTTGCAGTTAAATATGGAATTTAACACATTAAGGTAGTTACCCGAAGTGTCAACTTTAAGCCACCAATTAATAACACATTATTCTGACTTTATATTTACAAAAAAAAAAAAAGTGCGTGACCACAATTCACAATGCAAACGTACAAAAGTGTAAAATCTGACCAATAAATTGCACAACTTGTGCACTTCTCGTACTCTACTCACCGTTCATAATCGATGCGACAATAAAGTTTGCCATCGCGTGCAAAACACGAGTGCACCAAGTGCAACGCACACGTCGAACACTTGAGGCAGCCCTCATGATACGATGTGTCCACGATACGCATTATATAACGATCACAAATTGGCTGACAACAATGGCCACACTGCGCGGATAGGTCGGAGGAGGTGGCAACACTTGCAACGGTAGCGGAAACGGAAGTGGAACTGTTGGAGTGCTGTTGCTGTTGTAGTTGTTGGTGATGAAGTATGGCGGCTGGATGGTGGTGGTGGTGATGATGCTGCTGCTGCTGCTGTTGTGACTGTGCAGGAATTAGTAAATGCGGTGACGCTTGTAATTGTAGTTGTTGTAAATGATGTTGCAGCATCGAATGTTGCTGCTGCTGTTGTTGTTGTAATGAAAGTGAATGCTGTTGTTGTTGTTGTATACCGCCACAATTAAAATGGTTGTTGTTGTTGACACACAATGGACCAACAGTAGCAGACGTAACATTAACCCGACCGGAACTGGTTGTTGCTGCTCCTATTGTTGTTGCTGCTGCTGTTTGAGGTGGCCCCGGTCCACTGGCATTTGATTGTTGATTGCTATTGAGGCCACTATTAGTTTTGTTGTTGCTGTTATTGTTGTTGTTGTTGCTGCTGGTTATGTTATTGTGGTTGTTGCGATTTCCGTTAACAATTGTTGGCATTTGTATTGATGTTGCCGCTGATGTTGTTTTTGGTGTTATTGCTGTTTCTCCATCGACAGTCGTTACTTTCTGTTGTTGTTGTTGCTGCTGTATTGCAGTTGTTAACATTCTTTCATTTCCGTTGAGCAACATATTTGTTTGCTGCTGCTGTTGTGGTGTATGACATTTTATGTCCATTGGAACTAGAAAAATCAAAAAAAGTAAAGAAATAAATTAAATTTCAAATCTCTTATTTTGGGATGGGAATTGCTATTTTCTAATAACACACAAACTGTTTTCTTATTTGAAATATACAATCAAAAAATACCGTACATAAAGTTATTCGCAACTTGACCTCTTTGCCAAATGGTTGGCTACTAATGACACTTGTTCAATTTTATCTTGCGTATGGTACAATCTACTTAAGTCGGGAGCTTGATGAAATTTCCTTAAGAGGCATGAGTCGCAAGGAGTTTCGTGAAGTTCAAGTCCCAATTCCCAACATTAATATAATGCATCTACTTCTGCACTTTCGTTTTCTTCCGGTAACTTTATTTAGAACTAATAACTTGTAACAATAAAGCAAAACATTTTCTTTTCATATACTATATAACATTTTAATAATTTCACTATCATACTTGTTTTTGAAATATCATCTTTTGAAATAATGAGTTTTTTGCTTTATTCTCTTTTTCAGTAAAGTTAAGGTTAGGTTACGTTAGGTTAGGTTAGGTTAGGTTAGGTTAGGTTAGGTTAGGTTAGGTTAGGTTAGGTTAGGTTAGGTTAGGTTAGGTTAGGTTAGGTTAGGTTAGGTTAGGTTAGGTTAGGTTAGGTTAGGTTAGGTTAGGTTATCAGTAACTAAGCAAGGACATTTGCCGACCGAAGCAAAGAACTAAAATGCTGCTCCTTGCCAAAAAAAAAATTCCTTCCACCAAAACAACAAATTTTTACTCAAAAAAAAAAAAAAAAAAAAAAAAAAAGAGCATACCGTTTTACAGAAATCCAAAATTAGTTTCAATTTATTCAAAAACTAAGGTTCATCAAATTTGGAATTTATATTAATAAACAAATTTTAATTTCATAGTACATTGAACATTTATCCGCCCCCAAGACTTTGCGCCCGAAGCAACCCTAGCTACGCTACTGTAGGTTAGGTGGGGTTAAGTAGATAGGTTGCTGATCAAACGGATGGTATACTCAGATAAGTCATCGCATTGAGATGCTCGAAACTAGATTTGGTATATAAAGATGAACTTGCTCCCATTCACAGGTCAACGAACCTTTCGCCAACAAGATAGTTGCATTGGATCTCAGAGTATTTCCGGAGGTGGGGCAGCATAGTTATTACTTTTTACTCATCTTTGCAATTCCGGAAATAGTTCCGGTGACGTAAGCCGCAAACGTGGTGATTGCACAGTGCTTCGTTTAAATTTTTTGTAAGAATGCGATTTATTACATATTTTGTAAGGGACCCTAGGCGTTTTATTGACTTAGAGTCGATTACGATTTTTAGACCCTGCATTCAGAAGTGGCGAAATAGCTCTGATTAATTAGTTCTGTTGTTCAGTAATTTAGTTTTGCATAGAACTTCAGGAGTTTCGTACTAGAGCAAATGTTGCTCTAGTGATATCTTAGATTTTCTTCGAGTATGTAGATCGGCTTTTTTGATCTCTTATTGTATAAAGATCATGAACAACATGTTTCAATGTTATAGTCCCAAAGTACGGTTATATATGTTTTCTACCATGAGAGTTAGCACGCTCATATAATTAATCCCGCCCACTTCTGATATCTTACTGTGATATCGATTCTATTTCGCTTCGAATGGGACCCTCCATTAAGGGCCTCCGGGAGTTTTTCGAAAAATTAAAAGACACCTATAAATATTTTTGGACCAAAGTTTCAGGGAAAAATCTTCAATAGTTATACTTTAATAATGTAAAAAAAAAATTTGGTCTAAGATAAAATGCAGCTTCAAAAAAAAGTTTTAAAAAAATATCTTTTTATTTCTCGAAAAATTCCCAGAGGCCCTTAAATCATATCAGTCGATTCTATTGACAAAATCAGTGAAAGCAAAATATAAAAAATTAAATATTTCAAAACATACAAAATTATCTATTTGTTATTAAAAAACAAAGTACAGTGAATTATTGCAATTTTTTTTCGGGTTGGTCATTTCAATTTAAATGAGGTTTAATTTTGAGGTTATGTTACAAATTTATTTCCGGTTGCATGCGCTATTTTGCCATTGTAGTTACAATGCTCATTTGTTATTATTGTTGTAATTGTGTGATTTTCATAGTTTGTAGTTGTTTTTATTGTCAGTGTGTTGTTATTCTGACAGTGATAGTAAATTTGTGGTTTTGTAATTATTGAAATAACTGCAATAATTTTATACTCCGCGCCCTTTTTTTTTGTTTTTGCTCGTCATTGCAGTTTTGTTGCTGTTGGCTTAATTTATGGCGAATTGCTGAAATTATTTTTAACATTTTTGATTTCAACTTAATTTTTGTTAAAAATTTTAAATGCTGCTCCTTTTTTTTTTTGAAATGGTTAGCAAAAATGTTGAAAATATTTTAAGTATGTGGTTGTACGTGTAATTAAATATTCGTAGGAACGTAGTGCAAATAAGTGAATTCCTGCTTACAATAAAATAAATTTTTAAAGTTACATACAAAATTGATTGTTGATTGAAATGTCAGATTATATGTGTAATTGTTATTTTTTTAACTTGATAATATGTTTTACAGGTTAAAACAAACTTTGTTTCGATTTACTCTCAAATTTCCAAATTTATAAAAAAAATCGACAATGATTTTTTTATGTATTTACAAAGAACTCTTCTACCTTATTAAGAACATTATTTAAACACTTGTGTTAAGTTTGCTTAAATTCTTTTAGTGTTTTTTTTAGTTAAATAACACTAGCTAACAGGATTTTTGCTATGAAAAAAAAAAAAAAAATTTTAGTTACTGATTTTAAAGGGTTAACAATATATTTGAACCATATCATTTTAAAAGAATAGGGCGCAAAATCGCCTCTAAAAATGAATTTCAGTCAGTCTTATTGGTTTTTTATTTATTTCAATGAAATTCTATTCATGATTGATTCTAGGCATGATTGTTCAAGTATGTAGGTGTGGCATTTCCCCTAGAAGCAAATAATATCGCCATATGAAGCAAAATCTCAAATCGAATAATATTTAACTTTATTAACAGTTACTTCATGGTGCAAATATTAACTGAACAAAAATTTTATTGGATTGCTTAAGTAGGCGTATCATCTATCTAAAAAAAAGTTAATATGGTCAAAATTTGGCAGTTGGGCGCGGCACCTCTCATAGAAGAAAGTAGGTTTGTACTTCATTTAAAGCGAAAAGACAAAGCGAACATAACGAAATCTATAGATTACATAATACCAACAGTCATTCTACGAAAACATTAGACTGTACAAGTAGGCATAGCACCTTCCAATGAATAAAAATTTAGAGAGCGGTTTTTGATGTAAAAATGTTTATTTTGAATTGAAAACAGCAAAGCATTTTTTTTAATAAATTTTGAATCTATAAAAAAAAATTCTATTAAATTATTTTATCACGTCTGCCTATGATATATTCCGTTCGGGACATAGTTTAGATAACAAAAATATTAAAGGCAGACGTCCACATCACGGCAATTGTTATTATGTAAAAAAAAACCTAGAAGTTGAAAATACAAGGCATCTGATTTTTTTTTTTAAATATATGGATATATGTCAAAATCGTTGATTTTGGTCAAATTCGTATATTAATTTTTAGGACACCAGATTTTCCGAATATATTTGATGAAGTAGTTGAAAAGTTTTGCCTTTTCTCTTCAAAACTCACGTTGAATTATATCGATATCTGGTTTTTTTTTACCAAGATATCGTAAACTGCCATACTGGAACTTATGTAGATCTGTATTGTGACCTGAGAAATAAATTTCAATGAAATATATTTTGGATAAAAAATTAATAAATAAAAACGTGCAATTAGGCTTGGAATGCCAAATATATACTACCAGACAAAAAAAAAAAAAAGAAAAAATAATGTAAATGACCGTGCAAAATTTGTATTCTTTTAGTTTTATGTTTATTTAATAATATGCATCTTAAGTGCTGAAAAACGTCTGCCTTCGAAAAATGCAGTGCTGAAATCGTCAGCCTTCCATATAATTTAATTTTTTGTAAGTAAAGGAACCAGTCAGCATAGAGGCAGACGCAATAAAATGATTTAGTACTGAATGCAGAGGCTTATTTTCTCGATTTTTATGACAAAATCTGTATAATAATCGCAATGTGCCTGACTATAAAATCATTGAAATTTGTATAAACATAGTATATCATAAGGTTTTGAAAAAATTAAATTACTCTTAAACGCAGCAAAAAAGCGTCTGCCACTTGCATTTAACTGTTTTCGTGTATAGACACATTTTTCAATTTAACGGGCAGACGGGATAAAATTGTTTATGGTACTTTTTTTTTTAACAGTTTTAAAGGACTCTAAATTGATAACACAGTGACAAAGCAATGGCAGAGATTATTCGTATTATTTATATTATTTAGAATGCCCACGATAAAATCATGTAGAAATTTAGGTCACCGGCTTGTTAACTATTAGGATTAACTTAGAGTCTTATGATTGCGAGTTGCTCAATTTTGATTTGCCGACACGATTTTTTTTGAGCTGTCACCCAGCTGGACGCAAGATAAAAACTTTTAATCAAACGATTTTCTTATGTAATAACTTTTTGTTTTTGTATATATTTTCAAAATTTCAAATAACTTCACAATTTTATTCTTAATTCAATTATACTTAAGCTGTTGAGCCAGTTTAAGTGTAATGCATACAATAATCTGATAATTTTTTTGTAAACTAAAATTTGGCATTTAAAATATCAAAACTATTTGAGTAAAACTCTACTTAGTAGATGAAACCATCTTATACAATAAAACTTTTTTTTTACTGTGTAGCGAAAACGATATGTGTTGAAATTTCGGTGATATGTCCTTAGAAGTCAGCGCATCATTTCACCTAAAAAACTCTTATCAAACCTTTCAGTACAATATTTTTATAAAAATTTGTAAACTAGTGTAATTTAAGTTCCTTACAAGACCACTTGACCAAAAACTCATTAGAAAATCGATTAGTGAGTTGGCCTACAAAGCTGCACCTGTTACATTTCCTCATGTCAGTCAGATTCAGCCAAGAATAAAAAATTTATAAAAAAAGCAAACAACAGACATACTACACACCGTGACCCAACATATTTTGCAAACATGACTTTTCCTTCCATCTACGGATTTACACTTGTTCCTTATGCTAAATTTTGTTGTTGCAGCTCAACACTTCTTTCATTTTGATAGAACGCTGCGTAATTATAATCCAATCTGATGCGAACGGCTTTGCTGAACTGAACTGAACCACCACCATCTCACTGACGATTGCGATTGCTCATTGTTGTTTGTCTCTTTATAACTAAATTATAAAAGGATTTCCTCATTTAAACTGTTTGCGGGAAGGGTGCCCAGCTACCGAAGTCGACATTAATTCGTACATTTAAATAAATCAACAAAGCCGAAAGAAATTCATCCCCCTCCTAGCCCGTTGCTGCCTATTGTGATTCAATTACTGATTATGGAAAACAAACCATATGTTGGACACTGAACCAGACTGTCGATAGTCGGTATCGGCATCGGTGCAATTTGAAGGCCACCAACAGTTTGCGCTAAAGATGGTGCTGTGATGATCAAAGTGTTGAATGAATTAATCGGATTAATTTCACTAAAAATATCCTATTTTATTTTTAATTTCTCGTCAATGCAAAAGAAAGTCAAATTATCAAAGGATAACAAAAGAAGACTTAGTCCTTGACACTTCAGCTAATCACGTTGCCCAATATGTCAACAAACTTTTGTTTGTACGAGTGAATAAGAGTGGTTCAAGCGAAAAAATGTTACTTTTAGTTGAATATACTCTATGTGAAGCTTAACTTAGTTACATGAGATTTGTGTAAATAATTCGCACATATGTATGATGAGGCAGTTATACGCAATATGGCCCTAAAGAGCTTTTATTTTAGAAACGAAATGATTTTTCATTTCCATTTACAGTTTTAGTTCTTGTTTAAAAATTTTGAGGCTGAAATGAAGTATTATGTATTTGCTCATATTATTGAATGTTCCATTATTATATTTGTTGCAATTTAGGTAAATAGATTTTTGTGCCACGTCGACTTATCAAACCCTGTTCTCATTTTGTCAAATGCTTACTTGTGTCTCCGAAAACTTTCCTACCAAGTTTGGCGAAATTTTTTCTCAAACCTTTTCTATGCTTTTGCCATAATCCGCCAACTTTTTGGCTAGCGCTTGTCTGTAACATCAAATGTTCTCGTACCCATTTTTAATACATTGGCGTTAATACCTCAGTCTTTTGCCTGTCGGGCTGGTGCCATACCTCTTTAATGTTTTGAAATTAATTTGATCTATAACACTTGAAGCCTAATAAGATTGTTTTTTATTAATGAAGAAATCGATCTAGTGCTTAAAAATATGTTTTATTTGATCAAAATCGGTGCTTAAATAAAACATGTTTGACCAAAACGTCGTCTGTCTATATCTTTTGCTTGAAAATATGAATAACTGATAGTTTTTATAAGGAAGATAGATCTAAAGACAAATGAAAAAAAAACTATATTTGACTGAACGTTTTTCGTAAAATACTCCACTGGCATGTTACTTTCGAGCTAATTAAATCCCAAATTTCATCAGCACATGATTTGTTTCAGACATATAAATATGATATATGCCTTTTGGATAATAATTATTAGTATTACTGCAATAATTTTGAAGACTTCTTTTAAATTAATTCAAGCCTTTGCTTTAAAAAAGAAAAACTAAACAGTCCCATTTACTTCGAAATTGGAGATTTCTCGTTTTAATACCTCACGGGCAAATCACGTTTGGTCATTGAGTAGTGCAACGCGGAAACTTTCTAGAGAAAAAAAAATCCCTTGAAATATTTTTCTACTTTTAGAAACTAAACTAAACTTTCAGAGTTTTTTCATTCCTACCTACGTTATAGACGATCAACAGGTAGAGTCTTCCAGATTATTTACAAAAGAAACATTTATAACATAAGCATGACTGAGAATAAAGCACATTCACAACATTTTGTACTGTACGGTGGACGTAACGCGGTGAAGGTAACAATAAACTTGTGTGAAGTGTTTTAAAAGACATTAGCAACGATTAGTTCTAAAACTAATACTGTACGATAAAAACTCAAACAATTATGTTCTTGAAAACCATAAGCAAATAATGCTGGGAAATGGTGATATTTTGGTGGATATTAGCAAAGCTTAATAACATTTTTTTGTTCGAAACATCGGAATCTATACGACTCAATGCTCAAATATTGGCTCAATGCTTTTATTGACATTTCCATTTTTGAACTAAAATAAAAACTATAGACCTTAATATGTTGAAAACCAAGCTCGAAATACATTTTTTTTGTACGTAAATATGTTCTCAGCTCTTTGAGCTCTATAAATTGTATAGGTTAAGTATTGGCTATTACATAATGTGACCGACCGTTCCTCTTTTGTGAGTGCAATACTTCTTTTTGGTCGTACGTAAGTACATGCAAATGTGCACCTTTGCACTTCTTTTTAACTACCTTAGTAGTTTTTTACTAATTACGAGTACTAGAAAAACATTTACACATATATATTACGAATGACATTTTTTTTTGACAAACTTTTTAGATTTTTTAATGAGTGACTTTTTTTAATTTTGCTCATTGAACTTGCAACTTTTCGGATTTTTTTGGTAAAATATCATATATTTACCATATGTCTTTTGTACTAATTTTTAGTTCGGTTTGTACTTCCTTTGAATCCAAAATAGTTGGTCACGTTTGCAATTATCCAAGAAGATTTGGGTTAATATTGTATTCACAGTTATTGTGTAGAGTATAAACCGAAATATTTTCGATCCAGTTACAGCAAAAACTTGATTTGGAGACTATTTGGATGTAATTTAGAGTCTATATATCGACTATGCTTAAACGAAGGAAATCCGTAGAGCTTTTTTTTTGATTCCATAATGATATTATATACATATTAGGGTGATTCAATTTTTTTTTTTTTTTGTTTTTTTTAAGGTGCTGTTGCTTAAAAAGTAAGTTTATAATATGAAGAAAAAGTACACGAAAATTCAGCTCTGTAACTCAATTTTAAAAGGTGGCGCCGGAGCCTGTTAGTTTTACATGTAAATTGTATGGAAAAATTATTTTTTACAAAAAAGGTATCTAAATGAATAAGTGATTAGTGTTGTTGAGCTGAAAAGGATTCAGCGTAAAAAATTACGTCGAAAAACGACCCTTTTCAGCTCAACAACACTAATCACCCATTCATTTAGATACCTTTTTTGTAAAAAATAATTTTTCCATACAATTTACATGTAAAACTAACAGGCTCCGGCGCCACCTTATAAAATTGAGTTACAGAGCTGAATTTTCGTGAACTTTTTCTTCATATCATAAACTTACTTTTTAAGCAACAGCACCTTAAAAAAAACAAAAAAAAAAAAAAATTTGAATCACCCTAATACATATATGTGGATTTTTACCAAAAATATCCTTTTTGCCAGCCACGATCTAATTTTTTTTTCATACTCTTCAACCATGGTTTTTCTTGAAGCTAAGACTCTCTTGAATTAATATTCAAGGTGGAACAATTAAAATTCAAGGACCTATGTAACTTTTCATATTTTTTGTACCTAAAATGCAATTTTAACTACAGCGTTGGTAAAAATAAAAGGGACAAACGCAGCAAATTATTTATTATTGGGATATTTTTTTATACTACAATATGTTTTTAATGGAATTGACTGTAAAGTTACGTTATATAACCTGACTTAATTTAGCAAAATCAAACAAAAGCACAGTTCATATTTTAGCTGGAAAAAATAATTGGGGCAAAATATAATTTTGAGTCCCTTGGACAAAGTCTATTAAAAAATGATCTTAAGTGGTAAGTTGTATTTTAGAATGATATAGTAAATACTTTATATGTGAACCTTTTACTTACTTGCTAGATTTAATCGATATTTATTGGAAATGGGTCGTGAAAAACATTGTTCCCAAATTAAAGATATGCTTTTAAAAAATTGAGAAAATCAGGCCAAAAAATTCGAGATATGGCCAGTATAATAGAGTGCTCTAAGAACATGACTTGCAATGATCTGAAATCAGTTGCAAAAAAAAGAGAGAGCAGGGAAAGAAATCTAAGATTTTACCAATTTCGACGAACGTTTTGGATCATTGTCGTGCATAAATTCCCATTGAAGAGGCATTTCATCTTCTGCATAAGGCGCAACATTGTAGAACTAAGTATGTTTACGTAATCTGCGGCGCATATTTTGACTTTTATCCAAAAAATTTGCCCATTTCTTGCCACCAAAAAAGAACCTTCTTATCATTTTAGATTCGCCAACGTGCTTAACAGTGTATTTTGAATTGAATTCTGCGTTTCTGGGCCGCCTAACGAAGATTTTTCCGTCAGAACCAGACGAATTAATATTGGTTTCGTTAGACCAAAGTACATAATTTTCAAAACTAAAATTAATTTGTTTAGTTCTGACGGAAAAATCTTCGCCCAGAAATGCGGAATTTGATTCGTGATACACTGTTTAACATGGTGGTGAATCTATAATGATAAGAGGGTTCCTTTTCGGCGGTTGAAGTTAGGCAAATTTTTTGGATAAAAGACCTAAAGTGCAATTTTAATTATGTATGTCTCTATGACTACCGTTTTGATTTCGTAAAATTCAGCATTTGGAATTTTCAAAATAAACTTTCAACATTCCCATATTATGATGCCCAAAGTTCATTTTAGACATTTTCGTATCATATGTTTCAAATATTTTTAAAAAAAAGTGTAATTACGGCCCTGATTTTTAATTTTTCGTCAAATGTACCTATGTCAGCAAGAACTTTCTCTTATGCCTGATTTATGTACGGTACACAGAAAAACTAGATAAGCATTTCGTTCCAAATTTCTACACATATTCGTAGTTTGAACTCAATATTCAATTATTTACTTGCCGACTTATACTATATGCGATTGTCAGTCGGCATGTTGCCGACGGTAAATTTTGATGCAATAAAAATTTAAATTTTCGTAAAAGGTATCCTAAAATAATTTATTTATTTATTTCTTAAAAAAGTTTTACATAAATTTCTATCATAACTAACGTAATTAAACAGTTTTGAAAAGCCGACGGCATTTGCTCTTAAAAAAAAATATATCCAATTAAATTTAATTTTATCAATTAGATGATTCTTCTTAGTAATTTAAAGTGATAAAACTGAAATATCCACAAATTATTGAATATAAAAAACAAAAAACATTTACTTATTTCGCTCAACTTCCGTCGGCTGTGTGTAGTTTTCAACCCAATTACCTCATTACAATACTCACACATTCCAATCTGCATGGGATGTTGTTCATCAATCATTTTGCTGTCTTTTTTAGCACTTTCTATTTTGCAACATATTTAAAAAAACATACCATACATTTATTTAAAACAATCAAATTGTTTACATCACAACTCAATAACTTTTGCTAACACGTTTTCATTATGATGCAGTCACAGTCAGTACTTGAAACATTCACTTAAACAGATATTGTTTCCTTTCTCAAACACACTTTTTATTTCTTAAAAAAAAAGAAGCACAAAATCTTTGAACAAATTTTTAATTTCCGGTATCGATTTGGAGTACCACCGACTGCGTTCGACTTTGTTCAATACAACGCTGTATGCTGTGTACTCGATGCTTGAATGATTACGGACCTCTGACATGATAATGAAATTTGTTTAAATTCATACAAAATGCGAGAAGTGGGATATTTTATTTATTTTGTTGCTGTTGTTTTCCCCAACTTGTCTTTGTGCTGTTTAGAAAAAAAGGGGAAATCCTACAGTTTTTTTTTTCTGCTGCTGCTCGATATAACAGCGCAAAAAACAAGAGCGCAGCCATTTCCGATTTTCCTTGCTTGCCATTGTGAAATGCGCCATGTTTCTTCTTGTCAACGTTTTGTACTTCCGCTGCATTTGAGCGCTACTAATATGGCCGGCAAAATGGGGCGAAAAATTTCCCTTGGGAAAATTATACATGAGAAATTGATAGAACATGCGCAACACTGACATGCGGGAGTACAACAATCGCTATCTTTTTGTTTGAATGTCGCTAGCTGGCGCTGTAATGGGTGGGTTGTATATGTTACGGAGTTGCAAGAAAAAAGAAAAACCAGTGCGATTTTTTTTTATCCGCTTGCGGCATAGAAAAAAATCCGCCCACATTTTTCTTATAAATTCTAACACAAAGGGAATTTTTTTTTCTTTTGGTTTTTGGGTGAAATGCACGATTTTCTTTTCTGCACACTAAATTTTTTTTTCTTCCACTGGCACATTCTATATATATACATTATATATATATATATATATTTAGTTGTAAGTACTATATATATTGATTTTACACCCTCTTCAATATTGTAGATGTGTGTTAAAAAAATATTTTGATGTATGACTTTAAGTTTTACAATGGATGAGTTGTGTCTTCTCGAAAGCAAGGGAATTTTTTTTTCCACTAAAAAGAAATTAAATTTTTAAATTGCGTATGAAAAATTAAATTTTATTGAAAGTCATGTGTCTGGCAGGCAGTGTGTACCATACTATGAACAAGCAGAACAACAACTTGTATTAGTTTTGTTGTTTTTGTTTTTGTACCAGCTGATAGTGTTAATGACTGATAAATGTCTGGTACGTCGTCGTCCTGTAGGGTCGTTGTTTCCTACGGCGGTGGTGGGTGCACCCCCCCACTCCTGACGACTGCTGCATCACTGTTTTGAACTCTTAACTCATTTGTAGTGAAGTTGAAAGTCTTTAGTGGCATCGGCGCTTCGTTTCCTTCGTTGCCACCTCGCCGCCGTTCATTAGCTCCAGCAGTTAAGTCTATGGCTGGTCTGCTGGTTTTTGTGGATTCCAAGGCATGTGCTTGGTTGGGTTGCTGCACGGGCGGGTACTGCTCATTTATGGCATGCGAAGATGTTACTCCTGCTCTGGTTCCGGCTGCTTCACCTCGTTGTTGTCGTCGTACTCTACTGCTGATGATGATGATGATGATAATAATTATGTGCGGCGTTTTCATTCACGCCAATTTAATCAGTGTACCGTGCAAGTTTGTGCCGAATGGGCACAGTGGGTAATTAGTACAAGTTAATGTTGGTGTTTTGTCTTTTTTTTTGTTTAAGGTGTCATTCTTTATGTCATGCTAAAGTTTTTAAATGTCATGTTGTATTGTTTTTTGTGTAAGTTAAGTAAAAAGTTAGCTGATAAAATTTAGTTTGAGCAAAACAAATGTGTCTCCTTTAATAGGAACAAATTATCCCAAAGAAACTTAATGATTTTGTTTTTGGAACTCTATTCAATGCAGACATGGAAAATGTATTTGTGGTTGGTAAGGCTTAAGCGTTAGAGAAAAGTTTCTGTCGGCCGTAAAAAACATGAAGATTTTCCTTTGAAATAAGTACCTCAACATATTTTGATTGAAATTTTCCACCACTTTATTTGATGCATGATGTTATTGCAGCCTTATCGCTGAAGATCGTAACCAGTAGAAGAATTCTCAGTAAATTTAAGTCCAATTAATTTCATGCTAGCGAAGGTAACTCGATGCGGGTTATTTCTTCCTATCACATGGCATTTATTTTTATCGATTTTGATATGATTCTTTGCAAACAATAGAAATTGAACCTAAAATTAGAAAAGAGTAGCTTATTTCTACTTTGGATGGCAAGAGAAAACATGAGCTTGAGAAAAAACCATGTCGTATGAGTAATGTAGTTGACACAATGTTTCAAAATAACTTTCAGGATAAACATTTTTTTCACCGTAACTAAGAGTTATACATCGTTATTTATTAGCTGTGCTCTGAAGATATTTTTTGTGGAAAATTGCATAAATTGTTTAACACTACTGCGGAAAATCCACTCAGCAAGACCTTACCAAGTTAAAACGCTGTACAGAAAAAAATTTCATCAACGTAAATTTAGAGTTAATTAATCCCTACACTTCCGTTTATTATTTTTGATAAATTTTGATTTTTAACATAAAGCTTAATAGCTTAGAAACCTAAAAGCTGCAGTAACTATGCACTTTTATTATTATTTAATATGGTTTCATTCAGAACCAGATGGAATGATTCATATTACATTGAAGGCATGCCTCAAATCAAATAATATTGTTGAGTTGGTAAGAGTCGAACTATTCTCTCATACCAAAAAGTTCCACGTGCGTTGAGGTTTGACCAAGTTATTCCGCATTTTTTGCATTAAATTAAAAAAATAATTACAATATTGTTTTGTTTCAAGTAGGCTTAATAGTACTAGGTATGTGAAAGAAAATTTCTGTAGCAAGAGAAGCTCATTATATTAATCTTCTCATCGAGAATAATGCTTTATTTGACAGTTTCGTCTATATCTGGTGTAAGAAGTCTGACACAAATGGTTTATTGGGAAGAACATAAAATGTTCCATGTTTCATGAAGATAATATTTTATCAGCTTATTAGTTTTCAAAGTTTAGGTATATTCCGAAGATTTAGAAAAAAATGAATTTTTTTTTTTTTTTTTCTGTCTGTCTATTTTTGTTTTTTTTTTATTGTTGTTAAAAAATATAAACTGAAACATTAGATGTTGTTCTTGATACTTTCAAAATAACAACATTTTAATGGAACACAAAGTTTCTTACATCATTATTTTATAACTTTAGGTCGTGTGAGGTTAAATAGCTCGTTAATTTTGTAAACATCATTCCCTTAAGACCATGTCTGCTGGGTATATACATATTTGTATGTAAATATATTTATGTATATAACTTTATACATAAATACATGCAAAGGCATTCTGGGAAAACCCTTTCGGTTTCTTTGAAAGAATTTCAAAATGCTGCGAGTTGGCTGCAAAGTTTTTAACACGACGACGACGACGCGACGTAACAACAGCAGCAGTATGAGCGGTAGGATCACATGCAGCATGCGAAGGCTGATGATAATGATGATGACTACTTGCAGTTAATGAGTTAAAAATTTATACTTTGCAGACGAATAAATAAATTTAATTTTAATAATTTAGTTTTGCCCACAACAGTCAAGTGGTTGTGAAATTTTTTTTTTGTGTTTTTGCAGTTTTTTGCTTTATTTATGAACGTTCTTGTGATTATAGTTTTTTCAATATTTCTATAAAAATTTCTTATAGCACCGGTATACACATTTTAATTTTTTCTTTTTGTATCCTTTATTTTCTCACGGTATTGAGAACTCTACAAAACTTTTCTATCGTTCATCGCAAATTTTTCCAGTTCTCCACAACAATTCCCCGATTTACGGTATTCTCATTCCTGCAAGACTTTAGCTTAGATTTACGCTTGTGAGTCCAATCCATCAAATCCGTTTGATTTGGGCGGAAATCGGTTCATCTAAGCGATTGATGAGCAATTCGACGCCGGTGGCAAATGATGTCGAAATAAAACTTAAACGAGACCTTATATATGGACCCCTTTTGCGCGAAATCATCGATTGTGCCAAAAACAAAATTTTACAATAGAGGGTATACGATAAAATATACAGTAAATTTTTCGACGTAGCTATAAGAATTTTAGCTATAAGATGTTACCAGGTGATGCATCACAAAAGTCAATTTCGAAAAAATAGTACATACGATGATTTCGCGCAAAGAGATCTCTATATACCTTCTTATATATGAGGTATTACTTATAAGACAGCTCTAAAAGTAGAACTGGACTGAAGTTTGCAAGGGCCTAATCTTTTGGTTTGGTGATTCCAAAAACTCCTTCAGATTGCTAAACTAGGGATTGTTTTTTTTACACATGTGTCCAAAAATCGTAGTTTGCATAAAAGTAAATATTTTTAGCGCGGAGTACTAAGGACTTCTTCTAAGCTGGCTCTGAAATGACCTACGCTTTGTCTGACCAGGTCCTACTTTTTACACAGTTTCAAATAAAGCAAAAAGTTACCTAACAAATAATTTAGCACTTGGAGCAGATGATGCCACTTACAGATGATACGTATATTAGCCCCTTATACGGATTCACTTAGTAATTGTTCGATGAAAGTCCAATGAATGGTACAAACGGTAAACTGATACATTCGGTTGAGAAACAATTTTTCAGGGGAAACGGTTATTTTATGGAATATAAACATTTTGTATTTATTTCGATTTCTCAAAAAATCAACTAAATACTTATTTTTCTTATACAGTAGAACCTCTGTAAGTCGAACTTGAAGGGAGACGCCAAAAAATACGAGCTATAGAGTTTTCGACTTATGGAAGACTTCGACTTATGCGAATTTTGTCAGGAAATGTTCGACTTGTAGAGGTTAAGATTTATTCCAATTAATTTTGATCAATTCATAGAATTGATTTATTGTATAAGTAGGCTTTTACATTGATATCTAAGAAACATTGATGTACATTGTCGGCATATTCTTAAAGTCGGTATCTTATTTTTCTTCGAGCTATAGAGGTAGTTCGTTTCAAATAATCGAGTTGTAAAGATTGTTAAATCAAATATTGCTATGTTCGTCATGCAGAGGTCAAATTTATTTTTTTCGAGCTATGGAGGGAAAATATGTACTGAATTTACTTGTAGGGACTCACTAATTATTTTGACTTATAGAGAGGTCAGACTTCGAGCAGTGGAGGTTTTGGGGCTTGAAGGGAAGGGAACACAACATTTTTTCGAGTTTGGGAGGTTTTCGACACATTGAAGTTCGACTTAAAGAGGTTCCACTGTATATTTTTGTCATGGCGAATGCTATCAGAGTTACAAAATATTTTAAGAATTAATTCTTTTGTGTTTCAAAACCTTTGAAAAATTGTGGTGCAGCAATTGGTTGACTTATGGGTAAATTATTTATGGTAAATCATCAACTAGTTAAGTCTTACTAAAAAAATAAGATTGGCTTAATGAAGTTTTGTAATGAAAAATTCATCTCTTTTTTTTGACTGAAACTGGAAATGTGACTTACTTTTTGCCTCCCTAACTATTCTGGTCCAATATTCGGGCGAATAAAGAACTGTCATTTTCGGCAATGTTTTTCAATTCATCCAAAATGTCCAGTGTTTGGCATGTAAAAGTGAACTGATACTAAAAACTTATGGTAATTTATGTGTACCAATGTTCGTAAAAGTTAATGTTGTTTTAATATTACGATTCACTCCAGCACATAAGTCAGATGTGTTCGCGGCTTGATTTGGGTTCACACGAATGTTTGACCAAATAAGACACTAAATCTGCCTAACTAAGTTTTATCCCATATAAATGCTTTATACAGCATTTATTTCTGAAACCATTTCACGTTTTTGATAAAGGTGAATTATTAGATTGATTGAAAAAACACCAAACCACGATTTCCATTCGCGGGAGAGTTGTCGGGTCCTCAATTAAAGTTATAATAACATAATAAGTTATTATTTCCCTTGCGCTCTGAAATTACGGACATTATACATGCTGCTGCTCTGCGATATATTTAATGAGGTTAGGACTTACTTCACTGTTGCATTAGAACCTCGCTTATCCGAGGTAATGTGGGGAGGAGGTACCTAGGATAAGTGAAAACTCGGATAATAAAAAATTCGAAAATTTTAAGCAAAATACTTCGTGTTTTTCCGTATTATCCGAGCGTACACCTCGATGATTGTGAAGTACTCAGTTGCCTCGAATAAGGTGGTAGCCAAATCAAAGAGACTCTACTGTTCAATAAAATATATTGTTTGGCGCGAGAAAACTGATTTGGATCGCTTTTGCCTTTTGGCTCTGAAACCACAATACATTGATATATTTGGATTGAAAATATTAATTAAAATTAAACCAAAAATTTTGAATTCAAATGGGTATTTCTTTTTAAAATTTTGCCACCGCTTTGGTGTTAATGATGTTGATTAATTGGGTCAATGCTATGCAATAACGCATGCGAGTTGGGGTGATGCCTACTGTCTGTTTGTTGGGCGCAACATAGGCGCACATTCGGAGAAATTCTTGAAGTGTTGAGTTAATCAATTGAGTTATGTGGTCGTCTATGTGGCTGTTGTCATCGTTGCAACTTTCTTAGCAGATGTTCCTCACCCCTTTCGAAAGCATTTAAAACAAAGACACGATTTATTTAGAACAAAGTGCGGCGCGCTCAACACTTGACAGTGGTTGAGTTAATTAACCTAATGAAAGTGTTGAGCTGTTTATTTGTTATTATTGATTTTTTTTAATATAACATCAAGTAATGAATTGTCGTTAATTTTCTAAGAGATTTCTTGAAACAAAAGCAACCGCTGTATTAAACAAATAAAGTAAACCTGTTGAAACAACGAGTTAACTAAAAACTCACAAATGAAATGAAAAAGAAAATAAAAACAGTTCGCACACACACAAAAATAAATAAAATTTTTGGAATTACAAATTGTTGTGATTTTCAGCCACACATACACGTACGAGCATATTATGCTCCTTTTTATTTCATCCTGACTTTTATTTTGCACGACTTTAATCCTACGCAATACATAAAATATAAATAAAACGGAGCACAAAATGTCGCCACTGGTGGTCCAAGTGTTGCTTATGACCATGTGTTGCATGGACACCACCCCGACCGCCAAGTACAATCGCATTCACAAAATATACCCCTTGGAATACATACTGGCACATACGTAAGTATAATTTAAGTGCGTACCTTAAATAGCCCCCCGCCCCCTCCTTTGCTGTGAAACTTTGTTTACTTTGGTGCGTATGACCATTTTTTTTGTTCGCATGTAAAGGATGTTCTCAAAAAAAAAAAAAAGTTAAGTAAAATAAATAAAATAATTTACCTTAAGGCATAATAAAAGTTTATGAATGTGACGAAGGATTGCACATAGTGCGTGCTGTGTGTGTGTGTGTAGAAAAAAGGGACACTACGTTTTATTTTTATGAGCCAGCAAGTCTTTTTCTATTTGTTATTATTGTTATTAAAAGCTTTAGGGCAGGTTGACTGTCCAACATTGCATAGATTTAATGTTGCCTTTTTTTATAGGCTGTATTTCGGATAATCCTTGTGAGAAATTCACTAATAACAAAGCAGAAAAAAAAGATGTAGAGAAGCTTTAAATAGTCATTTAAAAGGGTCAAAATATGTGACCTAGTCATTATAATTAACCTTTAGGAATTTTTACAACAACTGACGTGAGACCAATTTCATTGGAAGATACTGTTACACTGTATCTTCTAAATTTACATTCATATGTACGAGTATATACTTTTTTCCAACAAATATATAAGTTACTTTATTTCGTGGCGTTCAATGAGGTACGTTATTAGCAATTCCATGAAACAAGGTATCCATTTCGTCCTAAAGTGATTGGCACGAATAAGTTAATGTACTTACTTAAATGCAATTTTTTTGCTTAAAGTGACATAGTCAGTTTTTGAACCTTTAAAATAGATTTATATCATATTATATATGAAAGGGTTGTAACTTCCACTAGTAATAATAACAGTAATAATATCTTTTTGAGTTAAGTAACGCTTTACAGTAGAAGGTAAAAGAAATGTGTTTAAAAGACGGGTGGTAAAGAATCTTTTTTTGGGTAATTATTACATATTTATTTCAGTGCAATGTTTTTTCAAAAAACTGGCTGAAAAAGGAAAACATAAATATCGTCCGGTAAAGTTTTCTTTAGAAAGTAAATACTCAAAATCTGATATTCATTTTAGAGAAATACTTTTGTGAAACTCTTTTTTTTAATATTTTAACCATTTGTTAATTTTTTTCGAAAAAAAAAAATGTTCAAAAAGAAGTTTCGCTCAAAAAAATATGTATATACAAAACTCATTGCCTTGACTGTTTTATATAAAATCAGCGGTCAAAGCAAAGTTTAGAGTAGTGATGTCCAGCTCAACTGCACAAAACGATACTTGGGAGCCAAACAGTGTACGACGAAAGGAATATTCAAATAAAACGTGAAAGGGACTGCTATTATAGTACACTTACACAACACAAGCAAAGAATTGAGAACGTGAACTTAATATGAGAGAAGAAAATATTATCTGTGTAGCAAATTTATGTATCAAACAATGAGTATATTTTTAAATTAATAATAAACACCGCTCACAAAATAATCAAGTCAACCGCTCAAATGCTGTGTGTCAGAACGATTACTTCCCCTCAAGCAGCCACTACACTCCGTATATTTTTATCAGGTTATCTACACTTTGTGAGTTATGCTCATCAGTATTCCGATGTTTTCTCTTGCTTTTAGTACCAGCTCGGAAAAGCTGCTTTATTGATAAAATCTAAAACAAAAATATGTACACTTGTACTTTTTTCCGGTTTAGCATTTGTTTTCATTTCAATATCGCACACATACATATAAGATACACTAAAGACTTCATACCCTTTTTCTCTGCACACACGGAAAAAAAGGTTTTGTAAAAAATAACGTGAGATATTCAAAAAAAGCAAAATAATCAGGAAAAATTGTCGTATAGCCCTGTAATTTCTAATTTCATGAAATATTCAGTATAAATTGATGCGCAAACTGCAATCATTACAGTCTAAAACTTCATTATTACAGTTTCAGAATGGAAAATATACAATGTGGTCAGGGAAATATTTAGTTAGCAAAAAGTACTAAATAATTAATGAAAATTTCATATGATCGACAAATAAAAATTACAGGGTAAACTGTAAAAACTTCAATAAGTATCACATAATAAATTATTTAACTTATGATTCGATATAACTTTTTTGTCACCTGCGTTGTACAAATACGACATAAAATGTAGATATATGGTTACAAGAAAATAATTATATGAATGTTTCCAGGCTGGTTCTCTGTTTCGTGCTATGTTAAGAAGTATGGTTATGAAGTATAATGAAACATAAAATAAGAAAAAAATTAAATAAAAAAATAAAAAACAAAAAGTAAAATTTTCGTTTTTAAAATTTTTTCGGAGTAAATGATAAATTTTACAGTGTGAGCACTGTAATTTTTCATTGACAATCACAATCAATTATTACAGTTTTTCGCTTACTATCTGGGCATTACAGGGAAAAACTGTAATTATTGTCGGAAATCCAATGAATTTTTACAGAATTTTTTTTTCCGTGCATAAAAAGTCCCCTCGTCAAGCGCCGGCGTGCTTAGCTAAAATTACACGTGCTCTTTTCGCATATGTGCTGAAATGGGAATCACTAGTTTAGAGCATATATGAGCAAAATTTTGAAAGCAATAACAACAACAACAAAAAAAACCCATATAAATTCGATCCCGATAGCTAAAAAAAAAGAATCATGTGCGCAGTTCACACGAAGAAGTGAAACCTCTTTAGGAAACTAAACTGCGATTGAATGAGACGAAAATGTTTTATTAAAATGATAAAAGTTGACGGGATCTAGAATAGCAACAGCAAACTATCAACTTCAAGATCGGTTAACCAAACGCTGAGATATAAGCGTGGAAGTATTTCCTATTTTTCAAGCATTTCACTGATTAACTCCCAACGCCTTGCCATAGCAAGGAACAAAAAAATGTACTACTTTCTCTCATTGTAATTTGCTATTGCTAAATGTTGAAAGAGTCTTCTATTTTTGTAAATTTTTATGCACCAATTGAGTGGGAGAGGTGGTCTCTAAAGTGACTGATTTCGATCTAATTACGAACAATTTTTTTTTATGCCAATCGATGGATAGAGGTCGAAAAGAAATTTTGCTCATTACCAAGGATGTTTCCGCGTCCCAAAAGTACTCGAAAATTTATTTCGGGAATGAACTGAGTTTGGTACACTTGAAATCCTTTGGTGATGACCAAAGTCCATTTTAACTTCCATATTTATTGAAATATTTTAACTATCAGCAATTAATGTAATATAACTTACGAATAGTTATTAATTTTACTGACAAAAAGCTTATAACAGCTACGTCCCTGGTAAAAACTATAAAATATATTTTGAAATAATACGTCCAATCTTTGAATTAATGTGTATTTGAGGGTACTCTTTCAGAATCGACAAAAAAATCAATTTCAAAAACAAAAGAAATGAGTTAGGTCCTTACTATCCGAGAGTGGCAACAAGCACATTTAGTGCATTTGGCATCGCTTAAGAGAGGATTAAAATTTAAAACATAAGATGGTCGAGATTTAAAATTTTTTTTCATAAAAATATTCAAAATAAAAATTACTGACTAATTAACTTAATTTAAAGTCGTAAAAACATTAAAGTTCATAAAATCCTTAAAGCGTTGGTGTCTTTTAAGAAAGAGTTTTCTGAGATTTCTATCGTAAGTGGCGTAAAACTTTGATACAAAGTGACAAAGGCACCTTTCAGATGATAACTGAACGAAATTGAACAAGTAGGTGTGACACCACATAGAAGCACCAACGTTATGTTATAATATCGAGAAAGTATATAATTAAACTGTGCAAAAATACAAAGTCACAAAGTCATTAGCCGAGGCCAACCCTATGCAACAGTTGAATAAAAATTACAAAAAAACATTTGTGACTCTGTTAAATCTCATTTCGCTCTTAAATTGCATATCAAGCATAAATTTAATTCCAAGCTTTGGTCTTTCAATTCTTTCTGCTAATATGCTTGCAATATCCTTTTTAAATTGCCAACTACTCATTTTGAGTTCAACCCCAGTGCTAATGTCGTGTTGCTTTCCTACCATGTGCCTGCTCATTGTGCCATCACAGCAGGCAAAGACAAATAAGAGTTTTGCTCAGTTTTTTGCTTTTTTCTTTCAAACCATGCTCCTATTTTCATTTTCGATGTCCTGTTCATAATATTGTCCTGTCGTTTTATGATGGTTTTCTTTCATTTGAAATAAGTTCTTTTTTCGTCCATTCTCTTGTTGCTCATCAAATTCCACATTTTTACATTTGGAAGTCAAAATGTGATTTTTTTTCTATTGTACTAAAATTCTTTGCACTGTGGGAGATTCTAAAGACCCAAGGATTAAGAAAAAAAAAAAAAAAAGTATACAAAAATCAAAGCTTTTTATTGTAATGAAAAAAAAAAAGAATTCTATGATGAGTTTATCTCAGGGATTGCCTTGGCTATGAGTACCCGTCAATTTTTGGTTTTTTTCTTCAATGATTCAAAGCGAAATAAAATCCGTGTCGAGAATATTTACATTTAAGATGAGCATTTTTAAGTCGAATCAGCATACTTTTGAGATGATAAAAGGGTTCATAAAATGGATAAGTAAATTTTACAAAACGTTATCTACGCTAGAATGCTTAAAAGATGGTATGGTCTCAGCGTGTGAGTAGGGAGCTAAAAATTCAAAATTTTTTTGTTTCAAAAAACACATAATATTGGAACTTTAAGTTGACCAAAAACTTCACATATCACATCGACATTGTGCCTTTCCCTAATATCTATTAAAGTACAAATCCAACCAAATGTGCACCAAAAATATTGTAAGCATTGAGTATGCTGGCCCCAGGGCAGTCATTTGAAATCCTTTAAACATTTGCTTACTATGTCCTTAAAAGCAGCAAAATCATCAGCATCTCATCAGTAGCCAACAACAAGTAGCAGCACATTTTAAGCTTCAATATTACAGCAACAAACAAAACAAACACCAAATCCAACGGCACTCTCCAAAAGCCTCATTCCCTCCTCATCTACATCCTATACCTTCTTCTTACGGCATTAAACCAAAGCATTCAAGTAGTGAAAATCCAACCAAAACACACAAACCAACTCAGCATATTTTGGAGAGTTACAACATCTCAGAGCAGGAGATCCTTTGCGTACCGTTCGGGAATGTACCATATAGTACCGCAACAACAGCAGCAGCAGCAGCAGCAGCAGCAGTGGCAACAACAAAAACATATCACAGATCACGGTGTGGCGCACAGCAAGTCATCAGCACATAAAGCTAAAAGATTATGAGCAGCGTAGTCGTAGTCGGAAGTGATGTATTGGTATGGCATGGCATGGTATGGTATGGCATGGCATGACATCGTTTGGTATGACACGGAAGTAAACTGTGGATGTGGTGGGATTGGGGATGCACAGTGGGCATGTACAATTAAATTATAAAGATTTTACATTCGTTAATTGCTTACAAATTTTTATAGAAAAATTAATGGGTGTTTTGTTTTTAGAGAAAAAATATTTTTATGTCATAAAAATTGAAATAACCCACCTAGCACTTAGATGATAATTTTTTTTAAATCAATTAATTTTTTTGACTACTGATTGCACAGGAAAACAGTAACAATATTATCACTTTTTGATCTACATAATGATTCGAATATGACTTTAGAACTTATTCCTGAAAATGTATTTTTAATTGTGTTCTGTTTTGTAGTTCATAATAACTTTACTAGAAGTAGATAATATAGAAATACTTTTACAATAAGTATAATTATGCTGATGGCTGATGGTGATGAAAAGAAGGCAAGGCAAGGACACGCGAAGGAACATGAATGCGAAAAAATTTAAGTCACATGACTCGCAAATGATTAGAAATATGACTCAAAAAAGACTCGTAATTGCTTAGAAAAATTACTAAAAAATATGACTCGAAAAAGACTCGCTTATGACTCGAAAAATACTCGCAAGTGATAAAATACATGACTAAAACAGAACTCGAAAAAGACTCTCAAATAATTAGAAATATGACTCGAAAATGAGTCGAAACTAATCAGAAAAACGGGTCATAAACGACTCTTCAAGAAGAGTCGCGGATAGGGTACCATTTTCTCCCGACAAGAGTATCATTTATGATCAGAAAATGAGCGCATTTATGATCTTTTTGATCAAACAGAGGACTCGTAAATGACTCGAATGTGATCGGAAATTTCATAAAATGCTGGCTGGGAATTTGCTGTTTTCTTAGTTTTTCTTAGAATAAGATTTGTCAAATTCATGAACAAAAATCTGTCATGGAGCCAGTTTACACTTTTTATTTTTTGAATTTTAAAATTGTAAATTCAATATTTGGTTTCTGCAGTGAAACAAACCAAAGATTTACTTTTGTATACCATAGTTACTTTATTTTGCGGCTCCCATTTTTTTCCACTGTAAAGTGGAATATCTGCTTGTTTAGAAACGTTTACTGAGCTAGCGTATGCTTGTAAGTAAGCGCCCATAGTCCTAAGTCGCACGATTGCGGATGTAGTCAATGCAAAGGATGTGACGTTTGAAGATTGTGACGTTTGACGCCATGTTGATGAAAGCCGCCATACGCTAAGCGTACAGTGAAATGAATGAATAAACGTGCCAAGGAAGATGTTATGTTGCTCAGTTGCCGTTGTGGGAGAAACCACCTCCTGTGGTGGTGCTAAATCCTGGAGCTTAGTGTTAAAGCTTAAATGCTCGTTTTGATGTTGTATGCAAAATGCTGTAAATGCTGATGAAATGTGGAAAGGGTGCAATGTTACACTGAAAGGAAATCGAGTCAGAGCTAACTTGATTACTTAAATTTTTACTAATATTTTTACAATATTATTTGAGCAAGTCTTAGTACCATTTGGGTATACATATGTATGGATACTTTAATATTTGAATAAAAGTTGTAAAAAAAAGTAATACGCAATTTTATTGAAATTTTAATTTTTCATTTATTTTAGTTCACTCCTTCTTGTGTATTATATTATTTTGCGATTTGTGTGGCAAGTTCTAAAAGTCCCCATTTTTGATTTTTTACGATTTTTATAGTGTATTTAAGAAGCAAACTCATTTGACTATTGTAGCCACATTTCTCAGCCGTTTACCAGCTCGCAGCACTACAACAACAGTAGAATTGCTACATTTTCATGTTTCCGCACTAAATGGTCTGCAGCTGGTAAATATTCGATCCCCGTAGAAATTCAAGTAATCAATGACAGTTTCATGCCAGCAGTCTATTACAGTAACATGTTTTGCTCAAAATCTTTTAAAAAGACCAAAAAATTGAACTGACAGATCACATTCATAGAAATTGTTTTATATATATCGGGCATTTCATGATAAGCGGAGAGGGGAAATGGGGTTCATGTTTCCAATTTCAGATATATTTGAATATGTTGTACCTGTATATGTCCTCGACACAGAAATAAAATATTTTTAGAATAGCAACACTAGTTTACAAAATATGGGTCTTTGAAAATTTGAAAAATTGTATGGTATTTACTGCTTCAAATGCCATTATTCAGCTTCAAAAAATCTGGTTAAATGAATTAGTCACTGGATTTTAAACTTCATTTACATACATTTCAATACACTGAAAAAATGAGAAATATTTTTTTTATCGTTTTTAACAATGTTCATCTGACAATAATTTTTTTAAGTGCATTAAAAAAAAGCTTATATTATGTTTATACTTCGTGCCAAGTTTGATAATGGTCCGCCCAGCCGTTTTGGAGCCATATGCATTTCAATATAACAAGCTGATATTTTTATAAATATCTTGATATCTTTTTTCAAAGACCCATATTTTGTAAACCAGTGTTGCCATTCTAAAAATATTTTGTTTCTTGTGTCGAGGACATATACAGGCACAACATATTCAAATATATGTGAAATTGGAAACATGAACCCCATTTCCCCTGTCCGCTTCGCGTGAAATGCCCCATATGTATTATCCACAGCTAAGGATATTAAAGGCATTACAAGCCAAAACATAAGGAGTTAAACCTTGAAACCCTCTATTCTGCTAATTATTTTGTTAGTAGTGTTTCACTAATAGATAATCTACAGAGGCTCGCTGGCGACGTGGTGCAAGACTCACTTTTGAGCAATTCCACCGTGGTCGCATTGATGAGGAAAAAAAAAATTACTCATTTTTTGGAGTATGGTGACCCCGTAGTTTTAGTGCCATGATACACCGCACAAATTTGAACATATGTATAACCAGAACGTTCTTGTTGTTTGATAATGAATTGTTAAGAAGACATTCTGAATTATGAGGTCTGAAAGAAGCTTTTTTCGCGAAATCTTTTTGGAAGGGGAACTGAGATCAAGGAGCTTTTTTTTAAAAAAAACTTATTGCAACGTAAAAAAATTTATTTGCAGCCGAGCTATAAGCAAATTCGTAGAGCGCCTCGCCACTGAAGTATCCAATTGGCGGAAAGGATACAGCTCGTATTCTTGTCTGAATTGAAAAATGAAAAAATTTTGTTTATATGTTATCGGCTAAACTAGTTTTTAGGACAAACTAGATTTTCTTAGGCCAAACTAGTTGATTTGCATACCTGAAAGTATGCAATTTAATTTTAATGCAAAACTAATGTGAATAGCTAAGCCGATGTTGAACATGATAGGAATTAGGTGGTCCTCGAAAAAGTTTTTTCAAATACTTATCCGCTTTATGTTAAATGATATTTTGAGTTAAACTCGTAAACTAGTCAAAATTCATTTGTATACTTAGCGCGCTTCTGAAAATGTTGTTTCTTCTAATATTTTAACAACTAAAAGTATGCAATGACTTTTTTTTCTTATATTTTGTTTAGTTTTATTTCATTTGTAACTTTTTATTCTATACTATCTTTGATTTTCATCTGCTTCCTTTGATATTCCGCATGTCTATGAATTTCGTTGATAATACGAGCATTATTGTACCTCATTTTTTTCTCTACTGGGTTACTCTGCACAATCAGCACTGCGATGCCACCTCGCGCCAATTGTGCTTCGCTGACTTCTGAACTGATGATGCGTCATTTCACCGTTGAGTTCACATATAACGTTGCCTGTGCCAATATTTACAATGGTGGGATTGGGCAAAGCGACGAGGTAACCAACCATTGGCATGTCAAGATGCAAAACCAGTGACTGTTGGAGCTGGTGCTTTAATCTATGCAAGGATGTCTTTGGCAGCGTTGAAATTATTTTGATGGAACGTCATAATTTTTGTACTCGTCGCAATGGCAGCAAAAGGATTTACATATTTTCATGTATGACGACGACGCCTTATGAAATTTAAAAAGTTAGGACATTTTTTTTTTAAGCAAAAGGTTAACTAATGCATTAGGAAAAGTTAATGAGAAGAAATAAATAATGAAAAAAATGTGGATAGCGCAAGGTGATTTCAGTTTGTCAAAAGATATATGAGTACATGCAGAGATTTTCGAGCTTAAAGTTGACATTATAAATGGTAAGCACTTGCTACTTCTAATGTCAAACTCTTAAGTAGCGACACTCAAAAACGTAATAAATTTTCTGAAGAATTTTTGTTTCATTTGCTAAATGTTAGGGATTTTCTTTTTGGCTTAAATTAATTTCCTACCTAATGGCTGTCGACGAAACTAATTTGCATCTGAAACAAGCAACTTCATAAATACGCTGAAAAAAATTGAATGTTCTTCGTTTTCTATGCTAATAAATTAATATAAATTCAAATTTACCACATTTTCTACTCTGTCATTTTTTTTTCCTTTTGGCTCGCCTTTGAGATTTCTAGCGTTTGCAGGCACCAACTGTTCACACTCATGCAACAACAAAAAAAAAAAAAAAAGAAAGTTTAATAAAATTCGGCAAATTATGCGTAACTAACGTGCATGCGAAGAAGAAAAAAGCGAAAACCTCAAACTCCAAGTTTTTCGTGCTTTTCCGGTAGCTGCTTGAATATTCAAAAGCCAAAATGCTAATTATATCGAATATCCTTAGCGTCCAGCTAAGAAATCCTTGTTTACCATCTTGCTCTACTGCTGCTCTAAGTAACACAAATTGTCGCCACAATGACACTTGCGCCAGAAAAAAGAACGAAACACTTGGTTGGAGAATTGTAAATGTCGCTAAAATGAAATAAGGTCCTGAAAGTAAAGTAAACCAATCAAGGCATAAAGTGGACAAAAATGAAACTTTAACAAAATGAAAAGTTTTATGTTTGAATTTTGTGCTTTTATTTGAGTTCTTACAACTGCGTTGCATAATTTTAACCATTGATTAAAGAAAGTAAAAAGTAAAATGTAAATAAATTCAGTTAAATTATTAAAATCGGTGCTGAAAGCAAATAAACTTCTTTTGAAATAAATTGTGGTAGTTGTTAAAATTGTTTTTAGTTCTTAACTTTCAATAGTTTTTGTAATAAGCATAGAGTTTAGCTATTAATGCATTTAGTCTTCTTAGCTATTTTAAAAAAGCTTTTAACTGCAGATAGTGTGAAACGTTTCAGATAAAATCTCTAAGTTTTTGCTACCGTGAGGACTGGGTTGAATCCCTTATCATATGACATCAAAGCCACTTAAATTAAAGCGGTATATACAAAAAAAGAAATCTTTTTCAAGTTGCTATAAGTTCATTATTAAATTATATATTAATTATTCATAATAATAATGTATAATAATGTTACTTAATTTAAGATTTTAAAACTTATTGTTAGTCTCGTAAGAGAAGATTCAATAAAAGAAAATGAAGTTTAAAAAAAAAGTTGCTATCACTAAGGTTCAATTGCTTCGAAGAAGTCCTTACCATTAATTCATTAACAATTAAAAAATAGGTCCTTTTCGAAACCGTCAAATCATTTCTAAATCGTCTGAAGATTTTCAGATTTTCGACATTCGTTTGTCGTTTGTTTCGTATGTAAATTGTCTTAAAAAATTTTACTAAAATGTTCCATAAGGAGGGTTAAGGAATGGTGCTGGGGGGGTAACGCAATTCGAAAAGAATGTTTCACTTTATGAGAAACAGCAATGTCAGATGCAATTAATTTTTAGTTTATTAGAGTCGATAGGAAAAATGATATGATTCAATTTGCGACATCTTGGATAGATTAAAAACACCAATTTTGGGGGTTTTAAGCCCCATTTATCCAACTACCCACTTTTACTGAATTTTTAGACCTTAAAAAAAACTTGTCTATTCATTAGATTAGTCAAACCTCAGAGTATTTGTTAATCGAATCCGAAACAATCCGTCAAATTAAAACACATTGTCATAGCTAGGGAAAGATTGAGGTTTCTAGGAAAAAAAAAAATTCAAAAATTCCATCAAAAACTAAGACAATGTTCTTTGTCTTCTTCGATAGCAAGGGTTTGCTGGTTCATCCTAACTCGTCAAACAGTTACTGGTGCTTTCTTTTCGAAAGTTTTACACCGTTCGATGGCCAGCATTCGTCGAATTCGACCAGAATATTACGATTCTGACGAATAATGTTTTTTCCACGATAATACACCGAGTCACATATCGTTCATAGTTAGTCAATTTTAGACACAAAATGAAGTTTGTGTGATTTATCACCACGTGTCTTCGCACTTTTCCCAAAAATGATAATAAAGTTGAAAGAATGCCTTTTCGAAGACACGACATCTTGGTAGCAATACAAGAATATGAGCTGGAGAGCGTATTTGAATCACTATTGAGTAGCTGTAGAAAATACATTGAATCAGAAGGAGAATATTTTGAACAAATAAAACGTGAGATATGTGAAAAAAAATAAATGTTCGTTTCATTTTAATAACTTTATATTCGGAATATAATGAAAGTTCTGTTAACTGGTCTACTTTACAAAAAATTCCATGTTTTGTATTTTACGCAACATTTGTTTCCATGTTTTCGGAGGCATTATATTGAAAATCGATAACGATTTCCTTTAATTAAAGCATCATATTTTCATTTGATTTTATTTAATCAATAAATGTTTTATGCATTGTAACCAATATTGGTGGCTTTGACGCATTGCAAATATCTATTGACTTTGACTGCAACGCCAATGTGTTACAGCGATGCGTAACTGTTGCAGTTTTTGCCTCGTGCATTTTTTTGTTGTGTAAAAAAATTCCATTTAAATTCCATATGCAGCAGACAATTAATTTTGAACTTTTGTATTTGTTGCTTTTTTCACCCTACAATAGGCAAAAAATATTTCTTTATAAATTGCATATGTCAAGAATAATAACTGATTAATATGAGTTTTCTTGCAAAGGATATATATTTCAATTTAAGCTTGAAAAAAAAAAAAAAAAAAATAATTGAAACAAAATTCAGCCATAATTCAAAATAATATGCAACTATATCAGAGGTTGCTTTTGAAAAACATAGATGATATTTATCGAAGTTTTCAGTACAAAACTTTATATGTGCAAAATGTGTTCGTAAGGAGGTATCCTTTTAAATAGTGGACGAACTATTTTCCTACCAAACAGGAATTAAATTCAGCTTTCAGCAATTTTGTTGGTCTTGGCGAGAGCTTTTTCTTCCTTTATTCTTCGTATATAGAAATTCAAGTACTTTCGAAGAGGTTTTGTAGTTAAGAGATCAAAAGTCATTTTGAAGGTATTTGAATAGAATATATCAATCATAAATCTCAACAAGATCAATGAAATTGCTGAAGGTTATATCCATTCGTTTTAGTATTGTGGATACCTTTTCCAATAAGTTCGAATTCGATTCAATTGTGTGCTTGAACTAAAAGTACCTTTACATTGATCTCCAAAGCACGGGCACGGCTAGCGTGTAAAAGGAGTGTTATATACAACGTTACAAAGTGTTTGTCAGTTTTTTGAAAGCTTCAAAAAATATTCCCATACTCTGAACTTGGTTAAGATGTTACGGAGATATGAATCTTTGAAATTATTGAAATGAAATACTATGCACTGTGCCACATATTTCTACCAGAAAAATCAATATAAAAATAATTATGAAAATCGAAGACGTCACGCTAAGTTGACTTTCCATTAGACATCAAATGTTTTACCTAAAGTTTGTTTACTTATTCAAGTCACCTTCACTAAGTCTCTATATTAAAGCACTCGTGGAGGTATTGCTATCTTTTCAAGCGGTTACTCCAAACTAAAAATATTCGCGCTTAAAATAGCGCCTCTGTTGGTCTTGCATGACTTCTACAAACACACGTCAATAAAAACAAGGACTATGCACCAAAATGCACATCTCCAGATGTAAAAACATTACCATGCAGTGCATGTTAAACTTTCGTACGTGAAAATTATTTCAAATATTTCGAAATAAGTTTTTTGCGCAACATTTTTTAGTCTATTAAAAATGCGTTTTACATGTTTTGTGGTTTCTGATAAATTGCGAAATTAAAATAAAACATTTGTGTAGAAAACAACAAGCACACGGAAAGAGCAACGGTAACACTGGCGAAATTGCTGGTGGCGCCATTACTGCAATACAAAAAACCACACAATGCAATTGCGTTGATGGATCGATCAAACTGCGTTACCGAATCATTGAATTAAATACAAATTACTAACACGCGAATTTATGGCTTAACACAGACATACATTTATACATATATGTATGTATATGTGTATACCCAGTAAACGTTTTTCACGGCGATGTAGCAATATTTCAATCGCCGAGATGATTGTTTCGATCGCGCGCTTTCTTGTGTTCTGATTTCAAGCGAAATTATGATATTCATGAAATTTTAAAAATAACTAAATGATAATTTAACTCTTCCAGAAGTGTTATATTTGCAACTCCTGTGAGCTGGAATATTTTAAATTCTTCTAAATGTCAGCTGGGTAATTGTAACTTGGTACAAAACAACAACATTGATGACTCCGTTTAAAAAAATTTGAACAATTTGCTGCAAATCAGCTGCTGCAAATTTACGTGCACATTCTGTTTAACCTGCTGCCGTGTTGTGTGGAGTATGGATTGGAAGAGCTTCCATCTTTAGGTGTTGCTGCATTGCCCAGCATAATACATAAGTCCCTAGCAAATTAAGAAGTATCACTTTAATATTACGATAACATCGAATGGCTATAAATTATAAATTATTGTGTTAAAAAAATATTAGTGAATAGTTTTATTTTAGTTTTGTAACAAGTTCTTAGTGTAAATATATAATATCCAACACACCCACAAGGAAATTTCCAAATCTGTACATATAAAAATCGCCCAAAGCCAATGAAGGTTTTTTTTATTGAAAGGTATGGTGGAGCAGGCTTTCAAAAACAACTTATTTAAATTCAAATTATTTACTCTTCTTTGAGAGACTAAATCATTTTCATGCAAAGCATTACCTTGTTCATGATTAGACTTCTATATTTTTACACGTTTTGCTTACTTTTTTTTGGAAAATTTGATTTTCCTAAAAATGATTTTAAAAATTTGGATTTATGAATTAGATAAACGGTTTGCAGACGTAAATCAATTAGTGCTGATTTGTGGTCAAAAATTGCCTTTGAACGCCTGCACCTTTAGTAATAATCGAGTAAGAACTTTGGACCACAATAATAATACTCCAATACATTATTTTATAAAAGAGCTTCATCAGCCTTGGGCGATCTCTAAATACTCGTAGTTCAAAACTTTTTGGAAGTGAGCTTATCTGTAAATGTAAACATACAAGCTCAAACATTTTTAAACAAGTTTCAAAAACCAAAACTATTTCTCAATAAAACACGTTTTTATGAACCTATAGAACCACCTTGGTTTTTTCGATTATGCTGATTATTTTTAATGTGATTAGTTTTTGATATAAGATATAATAATTGAAGACTTAAGATAAATATTTTTGAAGTTAATGAGAAATAAAATATTATTAATAGATTTTGTGCTGAAATGATTCATGGTTATTCATCAACCAGTCAAATACTAACCACAAAACAATCAGCCAGTTCGGGGACTTCAAGGTTTAACTTCTTTCGTTTTGGCATAGAATGCCCCATATATTGTAATATATATGTATGTATGTATGTATATGACTAGGACCAATAGCTACTTAAATGTATTAAACAATTAATGCATCATTCTTTTTAATATAAATTAGAATCGTCTAAAAATCACTTAACTTATAATTTAAGTATAACGTGGCGTATGAGTAACTTTTAATCGTCACGAAAATTAGAGACACTTATCTGTTGCCATAAACCTGAACTACAAAAAGACTAATTCCTAAATCTATGATTTTGTAGAAAAAAAAAATATTAAATTAATGACGTAGGTCAACAGCGAAATAGATTTACATTTACAGGATTTTTATATCAAGTCACGAATGGGAATGAGCTGCGTTTCCATTTTACTGAGAGAATCGCATAGAGAAAGAGAGTGAGAAAATTTTACTAAGAGCGTCGTATTCATATGACAGCTATAGCATTCAGAGGGGCCATCCATTAATTACGTGAATTGGTTTTTGAAAATTCGGATCCCCTTGGTGAGATTTGATAAGTTCTGAAGGCCTACCCCCCCTCCCTTCCGTTAGACTTGCCTTATAATTTTTAAATGTAATCTGCTATAATAATGTATAGTCTCTGCATTGAAACGTTGATGTGAGTTTTTATTGACCCCTTCCCCTTTGGTGAGATTTTCCCGGATCCCCCCTATTTTGACTCACGTAATTTATGGACGTCCCCTCACACAAATATGTAGTTTTATTCTTTGGAATAGGTCTTACAACTTATGGCACCTATGAATTTCCTAATATATTGTAATGGAATATAACATTTTATGCCGAAATATGTGGAGTCAAATCAGATCAAAATAGAACGTGATGGAAAAAACTGAGAATGCAGTTGTGTATATCGTTCAAAGGTACAACATAAATCATCTTATCAAATGCATTCAAAAGTCAATATATCGGAATGACGATATTTTTCCGACAACCCTTCTTGCCAATGGTCATAGTCAGTGAAATATCAGGCATCATGTGTTACATATGTTAGTGGTTTTGTTACACAAATGCTGAGCGTTGATGGCGGTGGCCAAATTAAAATTTTCCATTAAATTTATACATTTTTGAGTATGAAAAAATTAACAAATTGCGTTGACATATTTTTTCATATGTTTGACAAGGCTATTTGTCACTTACAATTTTATATGAAGCACATAATTAAATGAGTTTTTTTTTAATTTTTGTGGTAAATTTGATGTATGTAAATTATAAAATGTAAATATACCTTGGGAGCAGCCTTCGATCCCACTTTGTTCAATGTAGTGACAAAATAAGATGTCAACAGTAAAGTTAGTGGAGATCACAGTTACGCGAAAATGGAAAAAACCTCAAAGTGTTCCCTATAAGTTGGCGATTTTCTTAACAATTACTGCGTCAAAAGTGCCCAAGAAAAGAGGCCGTCTTGAGCCATTAGTTCGCTATTGACCTACGGTAAGTCTTTCCCCAATTAATCAGTAGATATAAAATCAAAACACATGTGCCTTAACTATTATTTCTTCCAAAACAAAACCCCAAATGTTACTATTTTTCTCTAATCATACTAAAAAAATTAAGACCCTAAACATTAAGAATTTCCCCAACTCTCCAAAAAGAAGAAGAGAGAGAAAAAAAAAATACAAAATCCTTCATTGAACCAAAACGGAATGCGTCCATATTTTCGCAAAGAATTTTAAAAATTCGAAAAAAAAAATTAAGAAGGATTTGCTTAGCAATGCCGAAAAAAGGGATGAATATCAAATGCGTGGCCATTACAACAGACAAACAAAAACAGTGGGTGAGTGGAAACTTGCGCATGTTACGACGTATGCCACCCAAATGAGGGTGGCCATATTTTTTTTCCTCCTTTAAGCTTAACGACCCAAAAACAACCCCGAATAAAAATTTGTTATGCTCGCTTAGAAAGCGATTCGTTTTCACTTTACAAATCGATGTTTAAACGTTTATGTTCAGTTGAACTTTATGATTTTTAAACAAGGATACGATACGTTGTTATCATCATGTCTAACGTAAAGGGCAAACGATATAGTACATGTAAATAGGTGGAAAAGGCAAACGGCAGGAGAGGATTGCGAAATTTTACAATTGTCTTGTTGTTGGCGCAAAAATGCCAACAATTTCGGACCATGAAAATACTATGAAAATCAAAACCCTGTTAATGGACGTTTGCGAAACTTTTAACGCGTTTATAGCTGTGGCGTAGTTCATGCAAATATTATACTCAATGCACAGTGGAGCACAATTTTGTAAAATTTAGAAGTGTAAATTTTCAGTGGAAGTTTTCTAGCTTAAGTCAAGTTTTATCACTTTAGCTAGATAGGTGAGTGAGTGCATTTAGAAAGTCGAAAAATTGCTGAAAATTTCGAAAAATATTGGAAAAGACCCAAAACATGTTGGAAAATTACTAATAATTCGAAAAATGTTGGAAATATTAAATAAGTCAAAAGTGTCAGATGATAAAACTACGTAGACAGTTAAAAAAAATTAATTGCTTTAATTTTTTCTGATTTGAATTATTTTCGTCTTACCCCATTCCAGACTGCCCGCACAATTTCGATAAAATTTGGTGTGGGAGGTCAGGGGATCAATAGAAGTTGCTGATGAAAAAATGAAAATTTTCCCTATCGGTACACCGGAGATATGGCGTGGGTAAATTTTTACCCAATAGCCCTCTATGAGACAAAAAAAAAAAACACCAAAAAAAATTGACCGTCCAACTTTTCATTCAATCAAATCTGATTAATTATAGCATCACACATAGGATCTTCGAATTTGTGACGAGCTTTTTTTCTTTAAGTCTTCAAATTTGCCTGATTCGATTTTCCACCAAAATTTTGGAAATTTTATGTTGCCTAAATTCTACCTCACAAAAATACAGGTTAATCAAAGAAGTTCGGAAAAATATATATATTCATTTTAGACCAATCCTTCCTCTACCCAAAAAACTTTGAAAACCACAACACCTCTTACCTGTCGCTTGGTAGAATTTTTTAAAATGCACTCTTCTTTTGGGTATTTAAATACCCAATAGTCTGGAATGAGTTAAGTTGATCCGCCAGGGCTTTTCTTCAACGATCATTTTGGAATTAGAATTATTCAATTCTCGATGAAAAATTATTCACAGTATTGTTCTCATACTTGATTTCTCGAGGGAAATATAAATATCACAGCGGCAAATATGTTATACACAACATCGATGAATAGTTATACTCGTTGTAGGCAGTAATGCTCACAACTCCAGCCACAACTGCAAAGGAATGGCCGTTTTGTAGGCAGCTTGCCTACATCTTTATATACAATGTGTAGCAAGAGAAAGGCAGAGCCTTAAAATATCGCTTATTAAGTGCCTGTATAGTTTACCGAGTTGCCTACAACTCCACATACAAAGCATGCAGCCAACAGGCAAGACCCCTTACATCTCCATATACAAATCAGACAGCAAACAGACAGACTGCCTGTAGCTCCATATACAGAGCAGGTAGCCAGGTTCATATACAAAGCAGGCAGCCAGCAAGCAAATAAACAAAATATTACAGAAACAATTTCATTTGTGAAACGTACAACACAAAGGGTATAGCTTTTCATACATGAAAAATCAGAGTACTTTATCAATTTGCCGCTGGGATATTAATAAAAATTGAAATATCGGAATTGGCTTTTTCTTTAATGCCGGTCTATTTTACTTTTGCAATTGAAATCTAACTTATGATAAGGTTTTTTGCTTACCTACTTATTAGAAACAAAATAAAATAAAATTTAGAGAGAAAAAATCATTACTTGCCCACAGTACAATGGACAGCGCACATTAAACGTTTGCCAATGTTGCCATTTAGCAATGTTTTTTGAAGGCGAGAAAAATTTTAGCACCTCATTAAAAAAGAGTTCATATCCATCGAGAAAGTGGGCGTGTGGGCTGTATGTATCGGTATGGTTTTATTTCTGTTTTTGTGGCTTTTGACGACTACAACGACGACGACGACGACGATGCTTTTAATGACGAAGTAATTAATTTTACAGCGAAAAAGGAAACGCGTCCATTAAAGGTGGCGCTATATAAAAATTCTATAATATAACTGCTGTTTATAGCCATACTTTAGCGATATATATATATATTTATTTAGTTTTACTTTATGTTGTTTCTGTTGTAGAAAATGTATGCGAAAGGTTAAGTTTGGGTTTGAATTTAAGGTTATTTTTTTTTGCGTTTTTTTTCCGAATTATCACAATTTCGTTTTCGCAAATGTTGCTCAAGATACGACAACAACAACGATGACGATGACGACGACGACGACACTTAAACCACAATAAACAAAATTCCCCGAGATAATCCTGCACAGCAAACTAAATGCACTTTATAACTGTTGAAATAAAAATAACAGCAACAACGTGAACAATAAATACAGCAACAACAATAACATTAAAACACATAAAACGCGTCTCAATAATAAAAACACAGACTGTGTGTATTTTCACTTTATGAGCTTAGCTTATGGTTCTCTCGAACTCGAACCCCACCCAGCACGCGGATGGGTCCTATGTGATTGCGGATGGGTGTAAATGTCAGAAATGTCATCATGATGCTCCAAGCCGTTCGTTCGTTATGTTGTGTATGTCTCCACACTACGTTTTTATATTCAACTTTTGCTTGTCTGTGTAAGTTGCTATAATGCCATAAAGTTTTATGTGTATTAAACAAAAAACCCATCTGCGTTTATAAATATTTTGCATGTTTCAATGTTTTTTTTTCAGCGCTTAAATTGTCCATTATTTTTAGTTATTTACGCATAATCCGCTGTGGTTTCTTTGGAGACAACAACCGTTTCCATTGTGTTGTGTGGGAAATTTTTAATTTTGTGTCAGAATGAAGCTGGACGTTTAATATTCCACTTGAGCTCAATACATTTTAGATAGATGTGGACATATCAAAAAATGCTGGGAATATAAGATCATGAAATTTTTATCTACTATGTTAGTCTTTTTTCTGTGTGGAGATATCAGTTTTTAAATATTACTTTTATTTTTCTTTTTTCTGGGTATCAAGAGCTTTTATGTCTTACGCAATTTTGAATATATTTCAATAATTTTATGGAGTTTCCATGGGTCATTCAATTAATATTTAGGTTCTTGCTTTGGGTTGGTTCTTAAAAAGTGTGCATTAATATATGTAAATGTACTTTAAAAATCTACACTAGCCTCCAGCTCTCTAGATTACTTTGGAGATGAGATATGCTCTTTTGAAAGTTAAAAAAAAACTGGCTCTATTTTGTCAGTTTTTATGAAAAAATGTTCCGAAAATTCAAATTTTAATCTTCTTCAATTCAGAAAATAGGATTTATTTGCTTTGCGAAAAGCTTATCAGAGATTTATCGTATGTTATGTATACTTTTACTTGAAATTGGCTTTTCTGCAGTAATTTGGATATAAGCAACCAATCAAAAAATTTGTAATCTTAAACTGCTGTATGTACGTTGATTTTAAACTTTTTTGACAATTAACTTCTTAAAATTAATAAGAGCACTGTTTTAAATTTAAAGAATACCAAAATAAGGCGGCTTTATAGCCTTGTTTTACCTGAAATTGAAAAAAATTCATTAGAAATAGATTCATGGGAAAGTTCAAAGTACTAAGTTGTACCTACTATAAACCATTGCGAGATTCTGAGGAAGATATATATATAATTTTTAGAATTATGGCAGGGTTGCCATTGATTGACCCGGCCAACCCCGGAATTTCATGTCAAAGCCGGCGACTTGGTAGGAATTAAAAAATTTCTGAAAAGCCAGGAAAGTCATCAATTTTTTTTCCACACAAAAACTTAACTTTTTAATATTGGTGACCAAAACTAAAGGTCATCAAAGTTTTCCCATATAAAAATTTATGTTTTTTCCGATTATATTAATATTGCTGACAAAAAAAATAAGGTCACCAAATTTTCCCCAAAAAAATGTTACTTTTTATCATTTTAAGGAAAAATTATTTTATTTAAGCTAGGCCGGGATTCCTTTCTTTTCAACTTAGCAACTCTGGTATGGTAACTGGAGACCGACCATAGATCCGTCTTTCGTTTTGAGGTTGAAAAAGTCGAAAAACATTGAAAAATGTTGAATAAAAGTTCGAACAGGTGTTAAATTTTGAAAAATCGTAGTAAATTCAATTAATTCATTCCAGACTATTGGGTATTTAAATACCCAAAAGAAGAGTGCATTTTAAAAATTGCTACCAATCGACAGGTAAGAGGTGTTGTGGTTTTTAAAGCTTTTTTGGGTAGAGGAAGGATTGGTTTGAAATTAATATTTTTTTTTCCGAACTTCTTTGATTAACCTGTATTTTTGTGAGGTAGAATTTAGGTAGCATAAAATTTCCAAATTTTTGGTGGAAAATCGATCCAGGCAAATTTGAAGACTTAAAAAAAAGCTCGAAACAAATTCAAAGATCCTATATGGGGTGCTATAATAAAACAGATTTGATTGAATGAAAAGTTGGACGGTAAATTTTTTTTTTGTTTTTTTTTTGTCTCATAGAGGGCTATTGGGTAAAAATTTACCCATTCAATATCTCCGGTGTGCCGATCGGTAAAAATTTTTAAATCAGCAACTTCTATTGATCACCTGACCTCCCACACCAAATTTTATCAAAATTGTACGGGCCCTTCTGGTACCAGTCTGGAATGGGTTAAGTTAAAACAGATTGAAAAACTCGGAATGTAAAAGAAAAAATGTCGAGAAAGTTGATGCAGTCAAAAATTGATGACACATGTTGAAAAAGTCCAAAATGTTGAAAAAGAACTCAAAAAAAGTTAGAAAGTCGAAAAAATATAGTAAATAATAGAAAAAGATTGAACCACCTATTTCTCCAATTGCGCCCAAATTCAGTTAAATAAATTGTATTCATGATCGGCATCCGATTTTGATCCAGAAATAGCTTTTTATAACAACATTCTAAGACTAAATTTTAATATGATTGCTCACATAGTTGGCTAGATATTTATGTCATTTATCGTATTACTACATGTTTGTACGCCTACTTGTGCTATTTTGTCCATTAAACTTCTTTATAAACAGAATATTGAAATCATTCTTATGACATCTATTTATGCTGGGATAAATCTATTTTGGGTATTTGCTAACCGATAAATAATAACTGATTTTAATTTTGAGATTGATTTGGTGTCAAACACCTGCACTTTTATATTGATTTTTTTTTTTGAGAACTTGCGTTAAAAAGCTGAAATCATGGCATGTCTAGATTAATATATACGGATAAAGTTTGTCGATATGCCCAGGACTCTGCAAGTATTTGAACTATATGTAACCACTCTTATGTTGCATTAATATATTAAAACTTGAGAGAATTCACATTTTTAATGTTTCTTTTAGAGCATTGAAATGAAAACTTTGTTGCTGTACTAAAATTATACAAAACTAATCAAAATTTAGATTTATTTTCAATGCATCAATAAAAAAAAAACAAAATTAAACTAACAATTTTATTTCTTCATTGTAAAAAAATATCAGCACAAGCAAAATCACTCACACTCCCTTCAACAACAGCAGCAACATACAATAGAAACATGTTACAATATATTTATAAAAGTTTTCATAAAACTTTATTAAATGCAAATAATTTTATTACGAGCCACAACAAATTGAAGCAAATGGATATTGCAAACACGCAAAATTGTAAAAATATGAATATTTTTTCATTTCTAATTCGAACTCGTTCATATCAAATGTAAGGAATGCTTTTTTTTTTTTGCGAATCACATGAATGCCTTCATTGAACAGTTGGTAAAAACATTGCGCACGTATTTCGACTTTTCTGGGATTTCACAGGAGTCACGTAGATCGAAAGTTAAGAAAAATTCCTTTATTCGTAGCATAGAAATGCAAAGATTTTTGCCAAAACTTTAACAAAGAACGAGCGAGCGTGTAATAAGCGCGGTTTACCAAACCAACAAAATACAAAACATATAACGGCCCATAATACGACGAGTACGCGAGTAACTTTTGAGGACAACACGCAAGTGCTTTTCGGAAATAAAAATAGATTTTTAGTACTTTATACATTTCACAGGACAAAAAAACTGAATTTCTTATTTTTTCGTTTATATTTCGAGTTCCAATTTCAGTAAAATTTTAGCACGTTTTTATGTTGTGACCACGTGACGCCATGCTTTTAGTTCGATTTTTTGGTTTCTTTCTTTTTTTTTTGGATTTCTTACTTGGCATTTACTTGCATACCATACAGTACAGTAAAATGGGATGTAACGCTGTCGTTGCTGCACCTGCTGGAGCATTCTATTTAAAGTAAGAAAATAAATAAAAAATATTTTCTAGTAAAATAAAATTAGGTAAAAATAGTGAAATTCATAGAAATGGATACATACAATTCGCAAAAATTATTCAAAGATTTTGCGGTCAAAGTGTCAAAACTTTGAAAGTAACTCTGGCCAGAATCCAGTGTTGCACTGGCAATATATGGTTAAAGAAATGTTTTATTAATTCTATTTAAATAACATGGCTTGGATCAGGCATGATATATTAGAGCCATTTCAGTGTGGTTTTCGAAGAAATTTCGAACGCCAACCACCTCATGGAAAAGGTGAAAAATTAAAAAATATTTTAAGCAGAAGGGTGTCCCAAAAATGTATCCCTTAATGTATCTAAGGTCTTTTATTTATGTTTTAATTATAGTTTATGAATTATTTCTCAAATTGTCACACTCTTTGTAAGGCGGTGTGACTTTTAATCACTGTAACGAAAATTTTTTGCTTTTACGAAAGCAATTAATTAATTAAAAATAGTTAGGATATAAAAACCTATGTCTAGATTTCCACATTTTTCGACCTTTGCATTTATTTAAGAAAAAATATATGATATTTTTGGGATTTTTTACATTTCCGCACAGTCAGTGCGTAAGTTTAACCTTGCAAAACGTTGTGCAGGATTTTTTTTTTATTTAACTGAGTTATTAAGTATTAAATATTAATTATACTATTTTCTAGTTAAAAACGTGGCACCACCGATTTAATACCAAATATCTTACCTCGATTCGATTCGATCTATCTCAGTACCAAATTTTATCAAAATAGGCCCATTAGCTTAGTCGCGAAACATAATTTTCAGTTAGAGGCGGGACACGTCCTACTAAAAACAAATATCTTTCCTCAAAAATTAATCTACCTCCATACCAAATATCATCAAAGTCGTTACAGCGGCTCAGCCGTGACAGCATTTTTTCCCATTACGGGCAGTGCCACGCCCACTAAAAGGACAAAATTTTAAGTATTTTTTCTTAGGGTTTATCTGTCTCCATAGAAAATTTCATCTAAATCGGTCCATTGGTTTAGCTGTAGAAAAGTATTTTCCAGTTAGGGGCGCTGCACCGCCCACTATTGTTTAAAGTATTACGTTTGCCTCTTAGCAACCTTTCCAACAAAAAAATGAATTATGCTGTTGTAAAAATTTTGTTATAAGGGTTAAATTTGTTCACCAGTAATGTAAAATTTGGGAAGGTCTCATTATCGTCACTGCAGTGAATTTCTACAACAATATTCTCACCGAAATGATAAAAACTTCTCAGCGGCAAATATGTTGTAAACAATAGTTTATAACTCAATATCAATAATTATACTCATTGTAGGCAGTAATGCTCACAACTCCAGCCACAATTGTAAATTATTTTTACAAAAGGATGTCCGCTTTGTAGGCAGCTTGCCTACATCTCTATATACAATGTGTAACAAACGAAAGGCAGATTTCCTTAAAACATCGCTTACTAAGTGCCTGTATAGCTTAGCGAGTTGCCTACATCTCCGCATACAAAGCATGCAACCAACAGGCAAGACCCCTTACATCTCCATATACAAAGCAGGCAGCCAGCAAGCAGAATGCCCACAGCTCCATATACAAAGCAGGCAGCCAGCAAGCAAATAAACAAAATATGCAAAATTAGAGTACTTCATAGTTTTGCAGCTGGGTTATTAAGCTTTAGAGAAATCATTTAAGAATAAAGATCCAATGTTTTTTATGTTAAAAATTTCTCATTTTATAATTTAATGTTTCCTTAAGATTTGAAATTATTTTAATTTGGCATTATAAAAGATGAGAAAAGGTTATGAAGCCTGAATACTTAGTGATTTCAGCAAAGGACTTAATATTTGCTGTAAAAGATAAAAAGAACAGCGTATTTCGATTTATAAAATTGTACTTAAATAAGTACTTTGGATTTACAAAGCGTAGTAAAAAAATGGAATAAGAACACGTTAAAGATAATTACAAGTTTATGTTAGAAAGATATTTAAATTACACTTAAAATAAAACAGAAAATAGCGTTGGAAAGATGTAGCTAAAACGTGTAGTTTTTCAGTCTTAAAGTGTGTCTTAGCTTTAATTAAAAAAAAAAAAAGTCTCAGCACCTGAAGCAACAACAAACCCCAAGTGAAAAGCTTATCCTACATCCTGCTGAGTCAAGTCAAGACATTGGGCAATGCCAATATGCTCCCATAGCATTTTATGCTCAAGATGTTGCCCGTTGCCAATGCCACTGATAGTGTAGTACGAATACATAGAGCACAACAACTCACAAGCAACCCAGGGTGCAGGCTAAGGAAGCACACAGAGAGCAGTACCGAAAACACACAGGTTGGTAACAGCGTGCAGCTACAGAACGAGAAGCAGCAATAATAACAACAACAGCAAGAGCTAAGCAACATCCGGTGATTCGAAGAACAAATCATGGGGAAAAAACAGGCAGGAAGCTCAAACACGCTGGCATTTAAGAAAGAAAAAAAAGTAGGTAGAAAAAAAATCGTACACGCAGGTTGACATAAAACTGTGATACGCCACCAGCTGACGCCACTGTTAAAGTATAGCAGGCGGCGGCGACTCACTGACTGTCACAACTACGAAGTTACACAGCAAGTTGCAGTACACGCTCGTACTATTGGCGGCGACTTGTTGGTTGGGTGCAAAACATTAAAAAAGATGAAGGAATAAAGGTCAACAAATTATAGTCGGTCAAATACGACTATTCTTATTAATTTTAGAAACATTGTGACTATGTAAATATCTTCACGTAAATACCACGAACTTTATTTTGTATCCGTGGACACTCAGAATCAGTGTCATTCCCAACTTTTTTGGATCATATTGAGATAATTTTTGCTGATCGTAGGAAAAATTTCCAGCCATCGGTATCAAATTGTCGTCAGCGTATCCGACTCTGTAAACTTTTAGTGCCTCAGAACTTATCAGAAATTTTCACAACGGAAATAATTTTCTGATTGATGGGAAGAAATTTTAGGTAAATTGCAGGATTTTTTTGGATTATTCTTGAGAAAGAGTTCGCGTGTTAGAAGTTTTGAAAACAATAACATTATGAAGTAGGGTATTATATGAAAACAAAAAGAAAGTCAGCACATTTTTTTGCTTTGAATTGGCAAGTAAAACCTTGAGCATGCTGGCAACGCACCTTACATAAATGATGATACATCCATTAGAAAAAATTAGGGTGTATATGCGACAGTAGAGAAATTTTTGTGACTTTTTTTTGTATTTTCTCCCTCAATTGAATGCAAGAGTGATGGAACGAATTGATGTCAATAGTGTTGAAATGTTAAATAAAAAAGGTTGTACAAATAAAAATGCAAAGTGGGGTATAATATTGAATTTTTTTTTTGAGGGCTGTCTTAAATATTAACTTACATTTAGTAATATTTTTATAAAAAATTAATCAAAACATTGTTCATGCAGATTAGCATCTTGTTGCTTAGTAATACTTTTTAGTGAGCATGAATTTATGTTTCCATTAAATATTTCTTTTTTATTTTGCCACATATACCCGCAATCTATACATTTATATTGAGTTATCAGCAATTTGTTAATCCACCGGTCACGTGTCATTAATATTTCCTACTTTTAAATGACTCCCATATATTCTCATTCGTCTAACGTATTTGTCTGCTGCTCTCTTGACGATACAATAGCAAAGGTTAAATAAAACTTTTGCTCCTGCGTCTCATTTTCTCACTCCTTTCGAATGCATTAAAAACGTCAACACGGCAACACCGCTGAAGCGTTTAAATGCAACGTAGTCATGAGGTCACGTGTCGGTTTGTTTGCTGCCTTGTGCATCATTGCACTTGCACACGCCCATTGAATGTTCGTTTTGGTTTAAATCAGTAAAGGATTCCCCTTTCATGTTCAATTCACCAGAAAATAGCCGCGAGAGTGTCAACAAACAAAATCTGCTGTATTTCCTTTTTTTTTCTATATGGTATATACGGTTTTACAAAAGGATTTCACATTAATATTGAGAATTTAAAGATTTAACAAAGATTTTATGTTGCAGTATATTTCGATTGAATTTAAGTGAGATTTTCTTATTGCACGCTTAAGAATAATTTATTTACTCTGATAATACTTACTAATTGCACTTGTCTAATTAATATGGGATATATGTATGCTTAGTATATATTTAGGAAAAATTTTGACACAAAAATAGAACAATCTAGTTTTCCATTGACTTTTTAAGCCCTAATTCTCTTTCAAAAGATCGGTCCAATTTTGGCTATGTTTGCATTGCAATTATTAATACTCTAAGTTAATTAATGTTTCAATGTTATCAAATGAATTTCGAGCAAAAGTGAAATAGAGTTGTTTTGAGAAACACTCATTTATTCAATTTCTTACAGAGAAATTTTCTAATGAAAAAATTGAAAATGCCTTAGCAATTCACAATGGCATCGAAATCATCACTACTTTCATTTACATAAAGCGAAATAATAAGTGAGTCCTGGGATGAAATCGTAGCAAATAATGATGACCTACAACTTACTTTCGAAGATTATGTAGCTATTGATAACGCTGTACTTGTATCCGGAGAACAAGATGAAGATGATATCATTGAAGGTTGCCAAACTTCAACTGAACAAGATCCAGAAATCGACAAAGACAGTTATGAAGGAATAGTGACCAGACGTGAAGCTGAAAGAGCTATAGAAATTTTACAAAAATATTTCGAAAGGTCGACCAATGCTGATAACAGTATTTTTGATAAGACTTATGATATAGAAAAAATATTTCTCTTTATAACAATAAAAAACAAAGCAAAATGACAGACTTTTTTAAATGAAAATGCATTCTTTTAATGTGAGGTTTTTCTTCCTTTGTATTTATTTTAGTATTGAACTCATTTGTATTCTTTTTTTCGTGTGATATAATATATGATAGCTATTGAAGATTACTTAAAAATCTGTGTAATTTAATTGTATTTCAATTTCACCTCTTAAAGTGAGACTTTACTAAGTGGGAAACTCTATAAATGAGAAACTTCTATAAGTGGGAAAAAATTTGTGGTCCCTTGCAATATCCCTTGCTTATCCAGGTTTGACTGTATTTCGATTTAGAGCCAATATCGAGATGAAATCAGGTATTTTTTTCATACTTAATTCTACTGGTTTTTCGAAATCGGGGACTATTGTTAATGAATTGTCAGTGCTGTTCAATCATAGTCAAACAGCAGTTCAATTAAAGAAAATCGAAAAACAGTTGGCTAAGTAAGCAAATATAAAATTAAGTCTTAAAGGCATGTTAGTATTTTTGTTTTAAAAAGTAGTTGTATTTAAGAAAATGAGTTCAATTTGCAGATTATTTTACAGCAGCTGACGAAAAAAAAAACAATATAGATTGAGCTAATGTCAAAAGAAAAGGAGTCAGTTAATGTTAAACAAAAAGCTAATGTCATAAAATATCAAGCTATCTCAATTATATATAGTCAAGTAACTTCAAACGGAATGCTAATGTTAGCCAGTGTGAAAGCCGTTTTCTAAATAACGTTACAAAATCGAGATTAAGGGTTTCGATGTCAGTGTGAATCGCTTATTATTATTAGTTGTTACTTAATTTACTCCATTTTCAACCGAAGAACATTGAAAATTAAGTATTTCTTGAAAATAATGTACAACATGACAACTTACGAAATTGGAAAAATTTAACTTTAATATACTACCACTTTCCACTTTACCGGACGGGACACCCTTAATTTCCTTTAATGAAAGGCTTCTACCCGTGTAGCTATATTTAAAAGTAAAACAGACCTCTATTTCACATCTAGAGACTCAAGCGTTAGTCATACTTTTACTTAACATTAATGCCACAAACATTACAATGCACATTTCCATAAAAGGGACCCCTGATTAAGTCAGCAGAAAGCAAACTGGTTAGTGGTCAATTTGTTGCATTGACTTATCCTCATGCAAAGATTACCATTCAATGTATGGGGTAACAAACTATACGATATATTCAAGATACGGTATGTACAGATGTACCTCAAAAGTATTTTGTCTTGGTCAACGCATACGAAAATATTTTCATAAGTTACATTTATGCTGTACTCCGTGATTGTAAAAATGTTAAAGAGTTTTACAGGAAATGTGTATGTATTTCTCTATATTTAATTTATAAAAAAATTGAAAGATTCTTTTGGTTTAAATTGCAGCATTATTTGATATTGATCATAGTGACGAATTTTAAATGATATGTCACAAAATCACTCCAGCATTTCAATCCATAATCAACAGGACTCCAATAAAATAAAAATGACTTTTGAAAAAATCATCTTCCATTGGTGAAAACTCAGTAAAATATTTGTGTTTAAAGCATTTAACTCTTGAACTTTTCCATTAACATTTCACACCAACCAATGCAGCATGGGACTCATGGGGCTCACTCACACACACATCATTTTGATGCTTAAATTTATATGCAATTTCCATGTGGGTTACCACCAATTTCTGGCATGTACATTTTTCTTATTCAATGACTACAACAATATGGTGCGCGCACATCAGCACAAAACGAAACGAAAACGGAAACAAAGACAGAAAGGAAGAAAAAATCATGTTAAATATGTATGTGTGTGTATGCGCTCGTACGTAATTATTTTGCAACTTGCTAACAAACACAGCCATCAGCGAGCGTATCCTTTAAACGTTCCTCATACGACAATGCTTCGAGTAGTGCTGCAAGTTGGCAGTTCCTTTTGGCTTAATCCATCTTAGTCTACTTCTAACGATAACTACGGCGACGATAGCAATGGCGAATTTTTTTTGTTTGAATGAAAAATTGTACTAAATTTTTCAAAGAAGCGCTCGCCCTTTTTCCTATGCAACAGAAAATAAGTTCTTTGTTTGTGCGCCTTAGCGTATGCTTGTGTTTCTTTCCACTACGACGATTTTAATAAAAGAAAATGTGAAAAATGCTAAAAAATGTAAAAATATAAAAATACTAGGCGGCTGAGTGCAGGGCACGTAAAGTGATTGGAAGGGAGTAAAAACAAATGAATTGTGAAAAATTGAAGAAAATTTACTTTAAATTGAAGCGCAAAGAAAAAGTAAACTTTTTATATAAAATTTGGGAAGAAAAAAACAAAAGTTTTAACTTTGAAGAATTGGATAATTTTTTTCCATCGAATTTATAAAGATTGTTTAAAGAATTTTTATATATTTTTTTTGCTTTGTTTTGTTCTCAAGGTAGTATGTTTATCAACTTCTAATTCCATGCGCATACCAAAAGTTGGCGTCAGCATGAGGAAAAAAAAAACACTATCGGTGGAAAAACATTTTTACTCCAAATTAACGACTTAACATTTAAGAAACGTTGCGTTAAACTCTGCTGCCAAATCACGTAATGTTGATTTTTTTTCTTTACTACTTAAGCCAAGCATTGTGTTTTGCTTGTGAAAGTTGTTGGATTCGGTAGCTTGTAGCTTGAGCTGTTGGGTAGATAATGTTGAGTTTTTTTACACAGCAAAAATGTAAAACAGAAAATTAAATAAAGTTGTGTAGCATGGTAATGTACCTCGCAAAGTAATATGCGTGGTCCGTAAGAACGCATGAAACCGTAAGCTCTAAAATGGAATGTAAATGTAATGAGTGATGTAAAATAGGAAGCTCAGGCCTCATTTTCGTGTTGAGGAGTATTAAAGTTTGGCATTCGTCCCATAATACCTTAAGCGAAACAATTCCACTAAGTAAAGTAAAAACTCAAAATTGGTTGTAGTATTGACCATTGGAAAAAGACTTTTAAAACTAATTAAGTAATGCCACTCCAAAAATTGATTGATAACAGAAAAATTGTGTACCCCCTTGATAACTCCCTGAGGACAACTTATTTTCTTTTTGTTATGAAACATATTTTGCAAAGTTGGTAATAAAAATATGCCTTCCGTGGAATGTAATATGCCGACTCACGTCGAAATGAAAGGGATAGAAGTAGACCTGCTGTGTCGTTTTGCAAATAGAAAGGAAGATAATGTAAGGCCAGTAAGTCAGAAAAAATTGTGATAATTTAACTGAGCTTTCTGTTCAGTACAGTGTATGATAATACCAAAAAATTTGTAAAAAAAAGAAAACAATTCAGTGCTAAATGAAATCATCAGTGACCTTTAAGTTGATGAGCCTAATATGTTTTCTTATTTGTACGAATATGTTCAGAGCCCAATCAAAAAGTGACACAAAGACACAACAAAAAAAAAAAAAAATTTTTTGCTATGCTTTGTTTTTCACTAATCAACTTAAGGGTCACTGAAGACTCCAGCTAGCAATAGATGAAACTAGTATGAGTAGTTTAAGATGTTTTTATATGGTTTTTTGATCACACATTATACGCTTAGTAAAATAATTAGAAAAAATTTTTGTTTTACAAATTGCAATTATAATTTTTTAATATCTAACATTAAATGAAGATAAACCTAATAGTTAATTTTTGTCACAAAATTCCACTAAACTAATTGAGAACTATAAAAACAGACCTGCAGAAAATGCCTTATGTAAGCGCCTACGAATGCAGCAGTGTTGGCATGTGCATTGAAGCATTGCCAACAGGTCCTTCATGCTTAATTGCCTTAAGAGCACCTTTCCTTAAATCACGCAGTGTCAGCTAACTATGCAACAATTCTCGGGTATTCAAAAGAAATATTTTAGCTCATCAATTAGTGAAGAAATTGTCAATCATACCTAAATTAAATGATACTTTTCTCTCACTGTAAGGGTTATTTTAAGAAGATTTTTTAAAAAGTTAAAAACAAAACATAAACAAAAAAATGCTAACAATCTAAGGATCTGTTCTGCGTTTCGGAATTTTGACAAATTCAAGTCAACAGAACACAATAAAAAAAAAAAAAAATACAAAATGATTGTTTTACTCGTGAACATGTTACGTTGTGTCGTCCTTTACGTCAACTTATACGTCAACTCCATGCTGTCATTCAGCGCCATTTTTATTTTGTTTCTTCTTATTCTCCATTTGTGTTTGTTTTGGTTCTATGGGTATGAGCATGTATGTGTGCGTGCGAATGTGTGTCTCTCTTACGCTACGCATTCCAATGGCATTTTACCATTAATTCTTGTCTACTTAACGGTAAATAACAAACATTACTACACTTACAGACAAACATTTCTTCACACAAACACATGCACACAGCATTACAATCTCTTGTTTTTTTTTTGTTTTGCACGGAGGGCGTTTTGATAGACAACAAAACGTCTGTCAGGCAATCGTCAGTTAGTCAGTAAAAATAGAAACAACAAAAGAAAAACGCGTTAAATGTTTGAAAAACATTTATACAACCCCACGTTTTACGTTATTCCTTCTACGTATTTACTGCCATTGTAAGTAGAGTCTTTGTTTGAGTCTATTTCTTTCGATGATTTCTATGCTCCCCATTCTACTTTCACCATTTATTTGTAAATTTGCAGAAGGAGCAGTAGCAGCAGCAACAAAATGTGAGAATGCGAAATGTTGTGACGATGTGTCGACATCTTTTGACTTTTCTTAATGTCGTCGTCAAACGTCATTGCCATCCATAATGTAACGCACAACGTTAGCAACGACATAACATTCTGAATGTTACGAATTCTACGAACAGCTCAGAGATCGCGTCGTTATTGATGCTTTTCTTTTTTATTGGTTCGAGCCCAACATTTGGCGTTAAGTGCAAAATTAAATTTATGCAGTGCTTTAAGTCACGTGACGCAATTTGAAAAATATTCACATTTGTAATTTGAAATAAGTGCAAAATTGGTTGTTTAATTTGCAAAAAATAAAGAAAAAAATGGGAAAGATTTAGGGAATTGCACGTAATGCTTACATGTACTTAGGTACTTCCTTGCTTACTGATTTGGTGACCAAACTATGAGAGCTTATTGTCAATGTAATGTTAAGTCATTCATAATTTCAGTCGTGCGTTCACGGGAAGAAAAAACTGTTGTGGAGATACGCGTTACATTGGGGATCAATCAGAACAAGTCCATGTACTTATATAATGTCTGCCCACAAACTGCAATAAAATATGACATTCGTTAGCTTTATTTTTGAAGTAGCCAAATTTAGTAAGTGTTACAGCCACAAAGAGCATCTTGATGACATACCAGTAAAATTTACCCTAGGCAATCGATGTAGTTTCGGACTATCGCAAGGACTCGAAATACCTACCAGGAGAGAGACTAAAGTAATGCTTTGCCTGTTGTTCCGAATGGCATCAAATGTTGTCAGAGAGAAAAGCAGCAGAGCACGTTTAATATTGCATTCAAGAGAAAGATCTTTCGTCAGAAACCTGTTTCTGTTTCATATTATGTTTTGTACAGAGCTTTTTGTTCAGTACTTTTAGTGAAAAAACCACAAAAACCTGATATTTTCTTTTTTAAAGGAGGGGATAAATCTTTGACACGGAAAGTGTTAGCTTCAATAGTAGAAACATAGTTCCTAAGAATTGGAACAAGGTTAAGCTACAGAGCAAGTGTGCTTTTCGTATGCGAGAATGGTATATGGAGAACAAAACATTGATATAACGTAAGTCGGCACGAGAAAAAACGTCGCCTGCACTGTTTCTGACGCATTAAGTGATTGAAAGAAACGTTCAGTCTTAGACGATCATTGACTTGTAGCTGCAAAGTTCGAAAACAAAGTGTAGAATGAATTTTGATTTAAGCTGAACCTTGAAGATCTTTCTTTATCTTGATTCTTCATCTTAATCCTTCTTGAAAGGAGCTCCTAGAAAAGTAGTGAAGTTTCTTCTTCACCTAGAAAGAAAGGACTAACGACTATTTGTTGAGTAAGTTAAGGAACGTATAAGATGTAGGCAGCAGTTGTCTAACGTGGGTGTTATCACCGATATAATATGCCAATTGTGCCTTGAGTATGACGATAATATAGATGTAGCTATCCGTCTTTCGCAATATGTTTTGGGTTAAGGTCTGCTTATTCTCTTCCTCATCCGATGCTACTGAAATTTCTTGAAGAACGAAAAAGTTCAAGAAGAGTTTCTCTATTTCTTCAAGTTTCCTTTCTAATTTTCATTGTATTTCTAATCGCTTCGGCTTCCTTTATCCGGAATAGATGTCTCTTTATAGCCCAGTGCTCAGATTGCACAAGGCAACAAAATTTGGTCAAATCTCTAGCTCCGAAGCCCGAACATATTTTTCCGAATGTTTTTGATGCGCTAAGTTTGAATCCAAGATCAGAACTTCTCTGATCACTCTGGTTTTCGAGATATTCTGACCTACAAGTGCAAAAATCACTGTTTTTCGAGATATTTGAGGCTATGTTACATTGAAAGGCAATATTTTTTTGTAAGACCATTAACGGACAGAACTCTAAAACATTTAGCTGTAGTAAATATTCAAACTATTTCTGGGGAAAAACGTGGGACACTGATTTCAACATTTTCAATAACTTCAAGGCTTAGCCTTTGACAACTTCACTTAATGTGTTGAAATTAAGATTAAATAGCGTATCCTGACAACAACTCGTGCTCTAAGGTATTTCATATTATTTGACATTCATTCGCATGTGTATGTGTGTTTATGTGCATGGGTGCCATAATAGCAAAATTTTCAAAAAATAGTTCAGTAAAAACCACTTTGACTGGTTTAAATGATCATCATCACCACAGCAACCACAAAGACATTACACAAACAACAGCAGCAAAAACAGCAGCAACAATAACAAGTGAAAAAAAAAAGAACCAGAACATTCACTCACACAGCCAAACATGCAGTATAGTGCTGCGTATATTAAAAGTGCCTCCATTGGAGCAAGGATCAAAAAGGACACAGGAGCAGTTGTTGTCGTGCAGGAACAATTTACCACATGCACACAACCATGAATGGGTTGACACTCGATTTGTGCAACCAACCAAATAACCATTTTGCAGTGTCGCATTCAAACACACAAACAGTCAGACACAAATACACGAACATTTATGCACACACACACATTCGAATGCAACTCATGCAATTTCGGTAGTGTTGCCAACCCCTAATGTGTTTTTCATTTCAAAGGACATGAAGTCAAAACGCACTGACGACACTCCAGAATAAGGTGACCAGATGTGGTGCTCTCGAGAAATTGCGCCTTATGTGATTACCAAGAGCAACGACTGTAAGTACTGTAGATAAAATCTAAGACTTTTAGTTAGCCGTTTGAAATTGCAATTTATAGCTCCCCAAAAAAAACAAAGTTTTCAAAGAAAGTGAGATTGAAAGCCGCAAGAGTTCAAACACATTTATTCTACATACAGCTTTGATTCCTTGGCGATTTTTTTTTTTTAAATTAAAGTAATATTTTTTTGAGGAGGGCAAGATCGTTTAAAAATTTGGCCCATCTTAATTATATCTTATTTTTTTTAACATATGTGCCTTTGACTACACACAGGTTAGAGTTGCATTTAATGGTCACCTTTTTCCGAACTACTTTTGCACGTTAACAAGCACTGATGATGCACAGACAGACAGACGCAGAATGCAAGCAAAACGCACCGCAAAAAGTAAATTTCAAAGGATATTTATCATGTATTCGTATGCAAATGCAAGTGTGTGTGCCATGTCAATATGCTACAACAGTTACAAGCACATACAAATGAGTATTGACTGTCAGTGTACTGAAGTTGGAGTTGACGTTGATGACACAATGACAAACCAAACATATTTCGTGGTTTTCATAAGAACCTTCAACAATGCTACCATGCAATCACCAACGAATTCTTCCCACTCCCCATCGTATATGAGAATGCAAATTTACTCTCGTTATACTGAGTCCTTTAAACTGTGGAGGATGCTACGCACATACTAACGAATACATCATCGGTACATCATATGGTACGAAATCAATTTTTAGTTTGATTTCAAAGTTAATGATATTGCGAAAAGAGTAACAAGTCCTTGCCATGAGATTTTGTTTGACTTTGTACAGCAAAATTGATAGGATTTGACTTCAGAATAATTTTTCTACTAAATTAAAATTTCGTAACTATACATGCGTCACAATTTCAAGTGCCTTCATAGTATTCGTGAGCAAATAGGCCTGATTTCATTCAAAAGTGCATTCATTACCTTTTGGTATTTAATTTAACTTTCTACAGAATGAGTTTTATTGTGAAGTGCTCGTAGTTCGAAATATCAAATCATATAAAATGCAATATTAGAAATTTATTGAAATGTCATATGCTTTTATTCAGAGCCAAATTCGATATATTTTAACATAAAAGTAAATTAACATTAAACGAACAGAGGTTAATTCTTCGAACTAATGACCAGCCATAATTTTGTTGATATTACAAAACATTCTCCATAAAAACAAACTCTGTAAGATTCAGCCGTTTATAGACTGCGCGAGTCATCAAGAACTAGCAACAGACATTACTGAGTACTCAATTGACGTACAAATGATTCTCTTTACTGGAAGAGCGCCAATGAGAGAATATATCAAAATAAAGATACGACCAGCAGATCTCAAAAATCTCGTTGTCGCAACTTGCGATAGCCTCATAGTCGATTTTGAGTTATCCCAAATGGCAGAAACCTTTCCGAACACAAGTTAAAGAGGCGAGACATCTATGGCCATTTGAAGGATAAAACATGTGCTCCAGAGACTCGGATTCAAGACAACTGGGACCATAACGTTCAACCAATTGCCTGTGAAAAATAAGCATTTTCCATTCGATCGAAATATGGATAGAGGAAACATTAATATGTTTGTTAAACGAAATGTGATTGCAGCGATATGGCGTGATACCAAATCCTTTTGAGTTTCAGTGGCACGAAGGTGGTGGAAAAAAGAATGCAAACACATTTCTTTCCCTCGAAAATTGACCTTTAATGTGCCGTCAGAGGCGTAACAATGCTTCGGATAGAATAACGAATATGAAAAGTATGCATTTTAGGAATATGCGAAATTAAAAACAAAAAAAGACATTGAACTAACTAAAATATGAGGCGCCCATTTGCAAGACCGGCCAAGTCCCTTTTTCATATTTTTGGAAAAACAAAGAAAAACGTTTATTTTCATCTATGTTTAGTGAAAAATTAAAACATGTTTCCTACATAATAGCTTATAAAATTTCTTACTCAAAGCACGTCAGATCAGACTTTTCGAGACTTATTTGCCTATGTTTTTGAGAAAACAATTTTGGACTTGGCCGGTTATGATACCAATGTAATGGACTTGGCCGGTTTTGAGTTCAAGGCGTTGGACTGGTTTTGAAAGCAAGTTCATGGACTTGGCCGGTTTTGTAATCCATGTATAAAAATAAACTTAAAAAGTGTAATATTTCTATCAAAAATTTTTTTTTAATCTAAAAACATGGTTGAAAGATATGGTAAACATGGTCTAGATTTTGATATATGAGAATATCTCAGAATTTGACTTTTTTTGGACTTGGTCGGTTTTGCAACTCATATGTTGAAGAAGCTATAAAACATAGTCGAAAAAATTTTGTAAAGATAGATAAGTTCAAAAATTTTAAAACATTCAAAAAGTTCTAGAGTGTTGAAAAGGTCGAAAAACGTTGAATAATCGAAAAATATTGTCAAATGATGTTGAAAATTTATTGCTAAGAAGGCTTTTAGCTGTAGTAGCTGAACTCTATTACTTGGTCAAATCTCTAGCTCTGAAACTTGAATATACTTTTCCGAATGTTTTTGATGCGCTGAGTTCGAATGCAATGTCAGAACTTCTCTGATCATTCTGGTTTTCAAGATATTCTGATCTATAAGTGCAAAAATCACTTTTTTTTCGAGATATTTGAGGCCATGTTACATTTAAAGACATTTTGTTTTTGCTAGACCATTAACGGGATTCAACAGAGCAACTCTTTCTCTACAAAATCCTTTTTAAATATATCGATATCATTTTTATTTCTCTGAAATATTGTAAATTGAAGTTTATTACAAATTTGCCTCACTAATACTAATAAAGGTTTGTATGGAGAAATGGACAATAAACTTCAATTGGCGATATTGCGGAGAAAAATTAAAATATCAATATGACTGAAAATGTGCCTTAAAAGAGAAAGAGTAGTTCTTCTGGACCTGATCAATGGTTTTGTTAGAAATTGTTACCTTTCGATGTAACTTTGCCTAAATATGTCGAAAAACCATGATTTTCGCATTTTTAGGTCGTTCTGGTTCCTACAAAAGCAAACTTCAGCTAAAAAAACTATTTCTTCTTTTATTAGTTATGTGAAAGAAATCAAAATTTGACTACTAGAACCCCAAGACAAAATTCGTGTTGACCAGTGTTATTATTGAAAGAGTCAGAAAAGTTTGAATATTTCGAATAATGTTGAAAACTTTGATCAGGGTTTTTGCGTTTTTGGGTATTTTTCGTCGTCATTATGAGCCAACATTTTTGATTGATAATGCTTGAGGCGTTTTGCCTATACCCATCTTATTATGCCTTTTGCTTAGTCGTAAGTTTTGCAAAATTTTTTGAACATTTATGCCCACACTTGATATAGTTTTAGCATGATTGAGGAAACATATCGGTATTATGTTACGTTCAGGCCTAATTAATAAGATTAAAGTTGGTTCAACTCTTGTAGCTTTTACAATAATAACAAAAATATATACAGCTCTTTTCGAGCTCTTTTCATTATTCGAGCTAAATCATTTTGGTTCGCTATCGGCTCATGCTTTTTGCTTGTGTAATTTTGTCTTCGACTCACCGGCTCGATCCGTTACTCCAGATAAAAACTTTTGATTTCCAATCGCTACATGCTTTTTGTTTGTGTTATTTTTGTTTTCAAAACACTTGGTCCTTCAGCTCTCACCTTTTGTTTTATTACAGGTATTACTCTTGAGACGAAAATTCGGAAAGCACGTAAAACTGTTGTTTACAGTAGCACCTCTATCTATGCAAACAAATGAGCAATGAAAATTCGACAGTTTGATCAGTGTTGCCATAGCCATGAAAAAATATGTATAAGACCTAAAAGGGAAAATTTATATTAAAATAAGTAGGGGAGAGTGGGGAGTTTTGAAGCATGGGGAGTTGCGAAGCACGACTATAGATGTCACTCAAAAGTGATTCCTAGTTTAAATGCCTAGTTTAAAAATTTTCTTAACCCTAATTCTCAATTTTTCCTAGCACTTGAACCGATAGCATACTTTGTACTATTTTCTCAGAGAGCGGGTTCGTAATCACGCTCGAAAAGTTTTATTGAGCAGTCGAGGGGGGTACATTATGACGAACATTTTTTGAGTGAATTAATAAGGTTAGTATGCAAAATAATCAGCAATTATAAGTCTTTTAATGTGCAAAAGGATTGATGCAAAAATTTTTTATGGGTCACTCACGCGGTCGGAATTAATAAAAAGTAACAAATGGGGAGTAATGAAGCACATTAAATGGGGAGATGTGAAGCACGGCGAATATGTCCCAATTGGATGAAGTTGCACTCTAAAGTGGAGTTTTTTGATATTGTCACTATAGCTGAACAATGTCTTAATGCGACTGCAACACCCAAGAATATAAAAAAAGGATTCGAAGTGACAGGCATTTGCGAATACAATCCTGGTATTTTTTCTGCTAAAGATTTTGTTGCGGCTACACATGTGTCCATTGCAAATCGGAATAGTTCATATTTTTTTTCTTGAAATTTTTATTGTTCCCATTTTGTACATACTTATATTGTACCTAGTGTATACAATAGTCATTTTTCGTCGTCCCAATAAAGAATTTCCCACAAATAATGCTATTTTCTGTTTTTTTCACTCGTGCTTCACAACTCCCCACGATTTCAAAAAACGTGAAACAACAGTTTTCCAGGCCAACGAACAAAACTTGTAGAAAAAAAAAATATTTTATGCGAATCCTTGAACAAGGAAGTATTTCTTTAAATGCTTGAAAGATTTAATTCGGCTGAATGTAAAAAAAAACTATATTTTGGTAGTTAGAGCCATCAGAAAAAGCGTGCTTCAAAACTCCCCACTCTCCCCTAAAATTAATAACAAAACACAAATAGAAAAACAACAAAAATTATGAAAATTGCACTTTTCATATATGTATTTAAAAATCGTATTGTTAAATATGGGCAAGTTTTAAAAGAAATTTTAAATTGACAGCAAATTGTTTTGACAATCGGTAACACTGATTCACTTTCCGATTTTTTGAGTCTCATCATCCAACTCTGCCTCCAAAGTATTCGAGTTTTCGTATGCTTTGCTCTAGATATACAAATTTATTTCGAGGTTCGAAAATGTTCTCAGTTTACTAAGTTTTCGAGGCATCTTTGTGTTAAAAGGAATACCTTCATTGATTATTTTGTTTGTATGTACTTAATTAGCTTGTCACAATTAATAAAAAAATGTTCGTCAACACGAGATTTTTTTTTTTTTGCAAAACAATTTTGTGTCTTTTACAAACTGCTGTAACCAGCTCCCAAGACAGATTTAAGTGTAAGTCTCTGCTTTTTATAACGTCTACGAATTTCAGAAAAGATTTATTTTAGTACAAGTAATTTGAATAATTCTGTTACTGTTTTTTTTTTTGGCAATGCGTAACAATCAAAGCAACTATATATCAAATAAAAAATACCGAATATATGTATATAAGTGCTAATGCTGACATTCAAAGTTGCAAATCTGCCACTTTATCAGAAATTCATAGCTTCATCAATTTGGAAACCAACACCCCAGGGTAAAGGAAAATATTGAATTTATAACTCTACATTAATACAATAATTTTTTTTCCCGTATTCATCAAATTTATTCATATATTCCAATAGCATCAAAATTCATTTCTATTTGTTGTGCAAATTTTGTGAGCTTACACAAAGGACATGCCATGACAATGAGTCCAGTTAAATGCAGCTCATGACTCATATCAGCAGATCCTACAGAAAAACTGTATTTTTCTCACGCATTCTTATTGCTTTTCAATGAATGGCATTCATTGTTTGCACAGCCATACAGTCAATGGCATAGAAAATCTTGAGCTTAACTAAGCGCCAGGATATGCGTTGTGAGCCTCTAAGGATATCCTGTGCAAATATCATTTTCATTTTTCGTGCAGTTTCATTTGCGGGCAGGCGTTTGTCAGCGGCTAATCCCGAACTACCGCTAAATGATTTTCTAGTTACCAAAACAACAACAACAACAACAACAACAACAACAACAGCAACGACAGCAGTAACATCAACAAAGCAACATTTAATCCAAACGCATCCCACAAGGACATCATCAACACGTGTCAATTGTTTGCGAATAAATATAAAAAGTTGCTGTGTGTGTGTGTGCCCGGCAAGGTTATAGGCTGAATGGAAGTGTGGTGTCATTCTCGCAGTGGCAAGGGTGTGCAGAAATGGTAAGCATTTCCAAAAGAAAACTTTTTCAAAATATTGCGCTAGAAAGTCAAATGTTTTTTTCATATTAAAATGTAACAAATATTTAATATTTCTAAAAAGTAACCGAAACATTCTTCTAAATTATATTAAACAATTTAAGGTTCAACATTAACAACAAATTAGCCCAATTAACACCTATAACTTTTTGGGACAAAGATTCCAATGTAAATGTGCGTTTTTTTTTTAGGTAAATAAGGGATTTATTTTAATGCGTACATTTTAATATTTAAGTGTAAAAATAGCAACAAAAAGCTGGAGTCCTTTTTTCTACCCGCAATTAACCCTAACGACTGGCACAATTTGTGTTATCCTCCTTAGTGTACAGCAATACAGCATAATTTAGACAAATAAGTTCATTTGTTGTAAATTGAACAATTTAAACAATTTCCATTAACAACTGCTGGACGTTGACGAAAAAAAAAAAAAAATAAAGGACTTTTGGCGGTTTAAAAATGGTTTTTGTTATTTTGGTATTTGCAAATTTTTAGCTGCAATGAGCGTATATTTGGCATTGCAGCATTGAAACAAAAGTAATGCGTAACCTTTTTCTGGAAAAATAACCCCCTTCCTTCATCCCTTTGCACTTTCGACAAAAATAACTGTCGACACTTTAATTAATTATTTTGTACTCCTAGAAGAATGTGTTATTTTCCTAATGAAGTGCAGAATTTGCTAATATTTAAGCAGATTTAGCACTTTTTTTCTTATGAAATTTTAATACAAATATGTATTTCTAAAGAATGTACAGACTATACCGCAACTACTGCCAAAACAGTGTGCACTTACATAGCAAGTCTATGTGCGTCGATAAAGAAAATCTAAAAAATTTGCGGTGTTGGCAAAGCCTGACATCAACACCTGGCGACACATTTCTGCACCGCATTCACTGAATACATTGTCTGAAAATACATTCATACTAATACAACTAAACTAACACATACATACAAGTTGTCGCCTGGTTCTCTGTACAATAAGCCAAAATTTTTAACACCAACGAAGGCATTTGGATATGCTTTGTGCACATTAGTCCATAGTTGGGCAAAATTTTTTGAAGCAGGAGCTACTTACAATAAAAGCAACAATAACAAAAATTAAAACAACAGAAAAAAATCCATCATAAATTCGATCTCGATAGAAAAAAAAAGATCTGCAACAAACCAAAAGTCAATTCCAAGAACCAACATTAGTGTAGAAATAACAGTACACTGGTCAAACGAAACGAAAGAAGCTGTCCTCAATATACGCATTGTTGTTATCGCTCGCTTCGGTTTTTTTTTCTGAATGATGCAACAACGTTGTTTTGTTTATTTTTCTTAAGAAAAACGATGTGTTTGTTGTAAAGAGCTAAAATTGGCTCATATTTCTTATTTCGCCCATCGCTGCATTAGTCTATGGATATGTAAAGTCTTTGTCTAAGTATATGCCAAAGATTGCGTGGTGTATTTTGAATAGTTAAATTAGTGGCGCAAAGGCCATTTAGTTCGGGGTTAAAAGTGTTGTGCATAAAATATGCAAAAAAGTGAGGTTTCATAATTTACATAATTTTGCTATACTCATTTACAACAATGTTGGCAGTAGCTCAACTGAATTATTATGGTGTAATCTTGTTAGAGTGTCCGGTATGTCTTTTTAGTCGAAGAGGTTAGTTTTTGTTAAAATAAAAATTTATTGATTTAAATTTTATTAATTTTTTTAAACGAAAACTAGAAGATCAAATGGTTTTAAGTTCTTTAATGGAACTTTAACAATTTTTTCTGTAAGAAAATTAATAAAAATTGTTAAGTGCTCCAGCGCTGGATTAAAGTAGGACTAGAGGAGGGTTATAGCCGCGAGCTCAAGGATACCCCAGCCAAATTTAGCTTTGAATTAAGGTATTTGTTAGGGATATGCATAGATAAATGAACGGTTCCAAAAATTTTTAATTCCCATACAAAAAATCTACGCATCAGGCGAAAACTTTGTTTTCCATAAAAAAAAATTGGGTTGGCAAGGAAAAACAAACGTTAAATAGCACATGATTTGAAACACATAAAAAGTACTTTCTTATGTATTAATAAAAATGTTAGTTAACAGGGCCGTGCGCAGGAATCATCCATGGCGGGGGGGGCTTCAACTCGAACATTTCTTATCAGATTAGGATAAATTTCCGAAAATCGAGTGTTTTGAAGTATTCTAGAACAAGCCATTTATTTGAACATGTCTAGTGTTTATGTTATGATTCGATACTCAGTTATAATTACGTAAGTAGCTAATTCTGCGAGGTACTTGAAAAAACTCGCCCAAAACACTTTCCACTTTGATTTCGATATCGCGATGTATATTTAGCGAGGCGACGATTTATTGGCACTTCAGTTCTCTCATTTAAAAAAAAAAAAATTTGTTGTGTTTTTTTAGATTTTTCGTGCGAAAATTCCCAATAAGGGGGTTTGAGCCCCCAAACCTCCTCCCCTTGCGCACGGGCCTGTTAGTTAATAATAAATTTTTGCAAAACATAACGTTTTTTTTTAAAAAAAGTGAATCATAATTTTAGATAAATTGTCATATCTCTAAAACTATGTGACTATTAGGCTAAGAGCCGGCTGTAGAAAAGTCGAGTGTATAAGATTACAGGATGAGATGTATGCCAAATGATAGAGCTCAATGAGCCTAAATAGAATATCTAGGGTTGCCTTGCCAAAGCCTGTCCCGATGGCCGAAAATGCCCGAATTTTAGCCAATTTTGTTGTTCTAATTAAAACTGTAGTACATGACAGCTTGAAATGTATGCCAAATGATAGAACTCGAAGAGGCCTAAATATAGTACCTGGGAGTGTATTGTTAAATCCTGTCCCAAACATGGGTTTTCACCGGTTTTTTGGGTCAATTTTCATTAATGAAGATAGCAGCTTAAAATTCATGCCAAATGATAGATATCGAAGAGCCTAAATAGAATATATAGGGTTGCCTTGTCGAATCATGTTCTAAACATTATTTGACACCCGTTTTTGGGGTCAACTTTTCTTAACTGAGTGGCAACTCATGTTTGGGACAGGATTCTACAAGACAACCCTATATATTCTATTAAGGCTCTTCGATATCTATCATTTGGCACAAATTTCAAGCTGTTATCTTCATTAATGAAAATTGACCTAAAAAACTGGTGAAAACCCATGTTGGATTCAACAATGTAATTCCAGGTATTATAATTAGGCCTCTTCGAGTTCTATCATTTGGCATTCATTTCGAGCTGTTATGTACTACAGTTTTAATTAGAACAATAAAATTGGCTAAAATTCGGGCATTTTCGGCCATCGGGACAGGCTTTAGCAAGGCAACCCTAGATATTCTATTTAGGCTCGTCGAGCTCTATCATTTGGCAAGCATCCCATCCTGTAATCTTATACACTCGACTTTTCTACAGCCGGCTCTTGGACTATATTTTCGAACTTTTAAAAAATATTTTAGAGCATAATAAATAAAGTTTTATATAATAACATTTTAAAAATCAATTTTGGGATTATTTTCTTATATTGATTTTATTAAAAGCTATATCGTCGACTTTCGATGTATACCATATATCTCTGAAACTAGATGCGTTCGCGAAATTTTGATTCCATATGCGATGTCAGTATTGAAAGCCTTGTAAGAAAAACAGAGTTTTATAAAAAATGAGAGACGACCCTAAAGTAAACATATGCCATAAAAATTTATTTTTCATTTTATTGTTTTTGTATCGGTCCTATTCTTTTGTTTTTCTTTGTTGCACACAAACTCACTGTTTTCAAAATATTTAACGTGCGTCAAAAGTTGCCTTATATCATAAGTTGCCTAATTTCGCAAAAGCAAAAGGAATAATAAAAAAACTCGAAAATACAACGCAGCGTAGCGAAATGGTTTGGACTGTGAACTCATAGCACACAGTACGTGGGTTCGATTCTCGTAAATGTAAATGTTTTTTTTTTTATTGATATCAATGAAAATAAATGTTACTTTAAAACTTGGTTGTAAATATTTAAAAGCACTTTGTCCTGCTTTTAAATTTAAAACGTGCTTATAGAAAACAAGCATATTTTCTGACGAGAATCGAACCCACGTACTGTGGGCTATGAGTTCACAGTCCTAGCCATTACGCCACGCTGCTTTGCATTTTTGAGTTTTTTATTATTCCTTTTGTTCACTGCGACTACAATATTTTGTGTCAAAAACGCAGGGTAATCTATTTTTTAAAATTTTCTCATTATTTAATGCAAGTTTTTCTTTTTTTATGGGATCACTTTGTATTTTCGATTTTGGGTAAAAACAAGGTTTTAGCTTAATTTTGCGACTGTGGTCCAAAGTTTATTTGGTTTTGCAATTTTCCTAAATAGATTTAAAAATTATTAACTATAAGAAACTTTTACAATTAGGAGTATTTTTAAAATTAAGAAACGTGGAAAAAACACGTATCTAAGGAGATTATTTTTTTAATACGAAAATTTCAAAAAAAAAAAAAAAATAAATAGCAAGGGGTCAGGGTTTCAAAAAGGAAATTTCGCCCGAAATATTCCATGCCTATGCGTGTGGTCAAGTTTTTAAGAAATAACTATTTAGATATTGATAATTATTAATTATAATTAAACATTATTACAATGAACTTTTCCAGACATTTAGCAAAGACCAACATATCTGTAAACTCTTACAAATTGATCAATGCTTTTTTATTCAACAAACATGATAAATATAACAAATGGATCAATTTGAACTGGTAACCTTTGACCTGGTTGTTATCTTTGTCATGTTTGTTGAATAAAAAAGCATTGATCAATTTGTAAGAGTTTACAGAAATGTTGGTCTTTGCTAAATGTCTGGAAAAGTTCATTGTAATAATGTTTAATTAGAATAGATTTGCTGCTTTTCCTATGTAACTGTGACCATATTAGCGTTGTCAATTTAAAATACTTTTTTCGATATTCCTATTTTGATTCAATTTTAATTTATTTATTTCATTTACCTACCAATGCAAGCAAAAATTAGCTGAAAATTGAATTCAATATTTGACATCAAATTTTAGTTGATAACTTAAAAATAACTCATGAACCCATATTTAATGATGGCGACATTTTAACTGAACTCTGTCGAATTGAATTGAGAGAATGTAATCCAATGAAGTCTTATGTTTTAAATTAAATGTATTTATATAACTGCTGCTGGCCCCAATATTGCATTTGTATCTAAAAAAAAAAATCCCTGAATTGTTTATTTGCCTTTGACGCAGTATTAATATCAATATTCTAAATACAAAATCAGCCCCATTTGGCTTTTGATATTCATGAATGCATAACATGGGAAAACCTTTGACTTTACCAAACTACAAAATCATGATGAATTTATGACTTATTTGCGCACAGTGTAAAAGGATGTATGGAAATGTACAAGTAAATGCGTGTGTGTGCGTTAACTTACAGCTCAGAGCAACTCATTAAAATTCAAAGTGTGTCAACGCTACTGACTTAACTCATCTGCACAGCAGTAGCAGCAGGGGCGTGTTACGTGCGCCCGCCCAAAGATAATCCTAACAAACTTAGTGTGCAAATGAAACTGAAGTCAAGCAAAAAGATCCTTTTGCCAACAACGTAGTCGCACGGAAAAGGAGTTGCAAAACGCAAAATAAACATAAATAAAAATGAAACAACCAAACAACACAAGGACGAAGTAGTAGCTACAACATCTACAAAGGTTTCTTCACTCATTTGGCAGAAGTGAAAAGTCGCACGATTTCTACATTTTAATGATGATGTCATGAATAAATTAGTTCAGTTCTTTGGTGTTTTCAGTCTTGCTCTACGCCAAAGGATTCGAAAATGTTTTATGACTTTTTCGGCAGCAGCAGAAGCAGTAGTATCCTCCCACCGAACGTATATGCTGGGGCAGAGCTGCTGCTGTCGTCGTGGATTAAAGTGCGGTAAAAAGTCGCGCGCAAAGCATATTTTTGAGGTTTCAATTAAATGGGAAAAATTAAGTGAACCGCAAAAAGTGCTACAAAAAATGCGGTTGAAACGAAGTGCCGAAGCGATTCAAGAAAATGTAGTGAGAAGACACTAATGCTTTTATGACTTAATGTTTGGAAAAAGTGTGCATTTTTTTATAAAATAAGACCGGCGTGTCGAAAGCAAGCATTTCACATGGTTATAAGGTGTTATGAAAAAAACAAAAATTCAAGCATAAATTTTGATATAAATTATGCGCATACATTTTTCCGGGGGTGTTGCTCTCATTGTGGCCACCTGCAAATTTGAATCGTTGAAAAAATCCACCCTGCGCAACTTGTGCTTAGTTCAACTTTTTTTTCTGCTCATCCATTGTATAATGTTTCATTGCACATTTTTAGGCGTTGTCGCCATGTCACATAACACAAATTAATTAGTTTCGCTACTTTCGATCAATCATTCAATTTTCAGCTCCATAAAATTGCAATAACACAATGACAAACGAAACCGTACATGCAACTCATCATCATTGTCATCACCAACAGTTGGTAGGAAGTGGTCAGGTCGGTCGATCGTAGTTTTCATATCCTCATAGAGGCTTTTTTTCTAGCGCAATCTGTCACACACTGATTGTGCCACAAAAAAATGTACTGAACTGAATGTTAAAGTTAAATGGTATCATAAAGGATAGACCATACAGTTGGTTGAGTTATTTAAATATCAGAAAAAACTTTAGTTGGTTGCATATACCAAAGGGCGAAGTGAAAATAGAATTTGCAATTTTCCCGGAAAAAAAGCACAGAGTCAAAATTGAAGCATTCATAGAATCCGTTGTCATAATTAATATCGCAAAATTTGACGCTTTTCTCACAGTCAATTAAATTTTTCTTAATTTACAAACTATTATTGTCCATCCGAGATTCTTATGGCATCGGATAGCTTAAGAAATTAAGCGTCTAATGAAATACTCCAAATGTCGGCATCTTAGTTCAATCATACAAAAAATCTACTAAGAAAATTTCCTCTATCTCAATTTTACAGGTATTTCAACAAATTGACATAAGCAAAACATCAATTATCTCGAAATGAATTTTTTTGAGATACGTCTTTTTCGCTTAGTACGGCAGAGTAGGTACTAGCAAACTTAAGCCTTTGAAATTTTTGGAATTTAAATGTTGGTATAGATAGGCAGATATTTCTTGGTAATTTCTAGTTATTGGTAGATTGCCATCATATGAAATACAATGTAGACAAAAATATTTTAGTAATATAAGGTCATAGGCGAGGAGCCGGCAATCCTAAAAGCCCCGTTATCGCGAATTTGAAAAATTTTAATGAAAAATAATAGTTTACACCTAGACGAATAAGATATGCTTGGTCGGCGTGGATTTAGTTGGTTGTAAATATGTTTAAATAAATTATGTATTATTAAATTTCCATAAGGTTTTGCCGTCATCGTGAATTTTTATCAATCACATGATAATTGATGCGAAAATGGAATGGAGGAAAATTCCGGCAAACCTATTTGAAGGATGTGACAGGGGGAACGATTTCTCCGTCATCACGGAATACTTTTTTTTTTTTAATTTACTTGTTTTAATGTCAAATTCAAAAGTATCTTGGTATGCGGGCTTAGAAATTGTTAGAAGTATCGCGCATACCAGTTTTTATTGCATGCTCTCGATTTTTACCATCACACATTTCACTTTGTTAAAGACATTTATTTCGGAGTAGATATATTTTATAGATATATTATATTTATACATATATTATATACATGCATATATAGAATATCAGATTTCATTAATTTTCTTATTTCTTTTTTAAAAAGGAAAAAAAAAAAATCGTTTCTGTCTAACTTCTGCCAAAAGCGTTCAACATTCAGTATATGTATTTCATTCAGTATTATGTATATAATTTGGAAAATTAAGGCATAACAGGGTACCAAACTAAAATAGTGTCTTTCAAGCAGAAGTCGTAGGCATTCTAGAAGTGTTGGAATAGCTAATGTGTAATGGCATTTCTTCTACACGGTTGAAAAAATCAGTATAAATTCTTATACGAATATCAGTTTAAGGGTCGTTTTATATGAATTTAGGTATAAATTCAATAACTTTTCAACATATAAAAACCAGCTATGCGGCCATTTGTTTATGCTCAATTTTGTCTAATGAATCATCAACATTCTGTAGCCGAGCTAGCTAACGAACGGGGTCGAATTAAAACTATTCTTGAAATGAAGCAGGTTCAAATCTCTACCCGTTCATGTTCTGTTATTCAAATCATTCTATAAACAAAAATTGTAAATAAAATTAAATTAAAAAGAAGTTGCTGTTCCCGGACTCGAACCCATGAATTCTGCGTCCCAGTCAAACGTTCTAACAACCGACATAAATATAAATTTTTTTTTACTATTGTTAAAATTAAATATAAACTCTTATTATAAAATAGAATTTATACGTCAACCTATTCTATACGTTTTAATATAGAAACATATATGATATTTATATAAAATTTTATAACTGCTGAACTTATAAAATCTATACGATTTTTTTATGGATTTATATGAATAACTAAAAGTTATTAATTTTATACTGATATTTTCAACCGTGTACCTATTAGAATGTTCTTGTTGTGGTAAGGAATGTCCATAAATTACGTGAGGTGTTTTTCTGAAAATTTGAGACCACCCCTCCCTTTGATGAGATTTAGTGAGCTCTGGCGGGACCCCCCCCCTGTCCCTTCCATGAGACTTTCCTTATAATTTTTAGATGTAATCTGCAATAATAATGTATACTCTCTGCATTAAAAAGTTGACGTGAGATTTTTGTTGATCTCCCTCCTCCTTGGTGAGATTTGGTGAGATTTTGCCGTACCCCCTCTCCCCCTGTTTTGACTCACGTAATTTATGGGCGGCCCTTAGGTGCCGAAAGTCTCTAACCGAGATTCCCAGTGCAATCCAACTTACTTTCTGTTGCGTAGCAGTTTAAACGGTTAAGGGAAAAGCTTGAATACGATAGGGCTAGAGGGGACTATAGTTCTCGTCTTCGAGCTGAAATTAATAATTTTACTAGGTATGTAATATTCATGTTTCCATTCTTAGGAAACAAATTGTTTCTGCAATTTTGAAATTTAAATTTTCTTATGTTCAGTTATAAAAGGCCTCTTTACAGTTTTTAGACCTGGGCCACGAAAAGTCGTAATCCGGCACTAGTTAGCGGGTTACTTTTTTTCAGTAATTTAGGTGATTTAGTCAATACTGTTGGAGTTCTGTTTGAGGATATTTCATAAAAACAATTATGGTCTATGTTGTCGCTCTCGGGTAGAAATGAGTCAGTCATTTTTTTTTCGAAATTTCCTTTTTTGTCGATCTTAAAAGATAAACCTCAAAAACACGTCCACTCAAAATTTTGACGTGATATTTCAAAACGTAGCGGATTTACACCCAATTGAAAAAAGACCCTAATATGAGATTTTGAAGTACTTATGCAGTTTTTTTTTTCCTCCTGTAAAATTTCCTCCTGAGTCCTAACTTTCTACCCGAGAGCGACGATATACATATGAGCGTAAAATAGTCTTACCTAACATAATGTTCTAAATAGCAAGTAGATGATAAAAATCAAAACTTTTTAAAAAATGGCATTTAACCTTCTAATTGTAGCTAAATTCAGTTTAAGACCCAAAAAACGCGTTTACCTCCTGGATGAGCATTTAGGTATAGTGTAATTCTGTCCACAAAAATACTATTTTCTGTTGTTTGCACAGCAGCCAGTGATCAGCCTCAGTGACTCGAAACAACAATCTAAAGACCAAAGCGTCAAAGAGATAAAATGAAAGCCATAAATAAATAACTCAATTGTTTTGTTGACATTTTATTTGACACGTGACTTTGACTGGTTACCATAGAAGCGGACTTCCTTTGTGCCTTTTGCAGTGTGCAGGGGCAATTAATGAAGCAGTGCTTGCGAACGTTGTCGTGTAACCACAAAAGGCTGAAAGAAAAAGGTGCGTAGTGCGTAATTGCCTGAAATTACAGGAAGCTGGGAACTAAATTTAACGATTTATTGAACATCATTTATTCGTAAGTTTATGATTGGGGAATTTCTCATATGCAGTCTTATAACTTCAAAATGTTTTTGAGAAAAGTGAAAAAGAGGCACACACCGACGGAGTGCATTTTCAATAACAATATTAAACAAAAAAGCTGTTTGTCTGTCTGTCTTTTAGAACACACTAAGCAAAACATCATAAAAGTACCAACTCGGAAACGGATGTGTAAAAGAAAACCCTCGAAACCGCATACAAGAACAGGAAGTGCTGAAACAAAGAAGTTTGTCTGCTTTGAAAGTTTTCAGTTTGAGAAAAAATAAACAAAAATGACTTCTGACTTTCTCTTTGAAATATGCAAATGTGTGTGTATATATGATAATGTATGTGTGTTAGTGTATCTCAAGTGGTTAACAAAAAAAAAAAAAAACACAAAAGCACAAACAACAAAAATATAAACAAAATACCAACAAGTAACAACAGCAACAGCGATTGCTTATCTGTTGTCGCTGCTCCTATAGCTGCTGTTGATAACAACATTTGTTGGCTAACGGAAACCGCATACACCCCCACATGCTCTTACACTACCATGAAGATAAACTCGTACATATACTATATACAGACACACAGACAGACTGACAGGCGGTTTTGAACACACTTAACGCCAACAACAGCAAACGGCAAGGGCTCGAGTATATTGTTAACAGGATACAACAAAATAAGTTTTCAAAAAGTTACACAAAACTATTTGAGTTTGTGTTGAAATAAAAACAAGAAATAAAACCCTTTTTACTGTTTTTACAAAATTTTTGTTTATGTTGCAATGGAAAACTTCACAACATTTACCATATCTATCTGTGCGTTTACAACAAGTGATAGGCGAAATAGCTGCAAAAATATAAAGAATCAAATTGCTGCTTTAATGAAGTAAAGCGATAAAAGAACTTTGAAATTTTTTCATCAATAGGCTTAAAATTCTGTTGTAAAAAACATGTGGAGTGATGCCTAGTAGTCTATTCAAGAAACGTCTTTCTATTTATAAGGAACTTATTTTTTAACAGAAGTTAAACAAAGGACTTACAAACTTTAAGCTGATCTAAAAAAAAAAAAAAAATATACATATGAGGCGCCCAGTTGCAAACCCGGCCAAGTCCCTTTTTCATACTTTTGGAAAAACAACGAAAAACGATTATCTTCATCTATGTTCATTGAAAAATTAAAAATTATTTCCCACATAAGTAATAGCTTATAAAATTTCTTACTCATAGCACATCGTATCAGACTTTTCAAGTTTTGTTTGTTTTTGAGAAAACAATTTAGGACTTGGCCGGTTTTGATACCAATGAACTGGACTTGTCCGGTTTTGATCCCAAGGCGTTGGACCGGTTTTGAAAGCAAGTTCATGAACTTGGCAGGTTTTGAAATCCATGTATCAATATACTAGCAGTTGCCCGCGACTTTGTACGCGTAGCCTGATTTTCTGCGAAGGCAAACCATTTACTTTTTTTAAATAGAACTTCAGTCAATTTTGGATTTTTCTTCACAGATCTAGAGTTCTTGTTGTTTTCTCTTCCATAAATATTCCATTGCATTGCCATGTGAAAGACAAAAACAAAGCACACACACAAACTAACACATTCAATTAGCCTAGTACACATTATAACACATGTTGTCAAACATGGCTTGACAACATCAATGTTCGATAATGTGAGCTCTAGGAACGACCGCTTGACACACATGTTGGATGGATTTCAAAAATTGTTGATTTTCCTGCTGGCTTGTCCAACCATACAACATGTGTGAACTGACTGTCAAGCCTAGTGAACATTTATCATTGTAAAAGGATTTTATGCAGTTCACTTCGATCTGGACGCTCATAAATTGTTCTACAATTGATGTTTGATGGCATGCATGAAAATGTGAACGCAAAGCAATATTGACAGTCACACATGTTATCAAGCCATTAAGGACAGCATGTGTGTTTTCTATATGCGAACGTACTGTAATTTTTTTTTCATTGTTCACAAATTCCACGTTGCTGCGTTGACAAATTGAGAATGAGAGCGAGAGCGAGAGTAAAATTTGAATATTCTCTTCCAGTGCATTGCCATATAAAAACAAAACGCATTTACACTAACTAACACACTAACTTGCCATTAAACGATTTGTTATGCTTACATGCTTCTTTCTATGTGTGAAATTAATTTTTTTTTAGCAATTTTAAAACTTTAATATTTGGATATTTAACAGGAATATCGTGATAATTTTAATTCTATGTTGGGACCAAGCGTCTAAGAAAGATGACTAAAAAAATTTGATCAAAATGGATTCAGTAGATTTTGCGTGAATCCCGTTCATCGATATAGATATATAAAATATGTAATATTTCTGTCAAAAAATTTTTTTTAATCTAACAACATAGTTGAAAGATAGAGCATGGTCTAGATTTTGATATATGAGAATATCTCAAAATTTGTTTTTTTTGGACTTGGCCGATTTTGCAACCGGGCGCCTCATATAGTTTTAGTTCAGTTGGTCACATATAGTATTAGTACAAAAAAAATTTTTTTTTTAGATAACTGAACACGTTGTTTGACTAAACATGACTTAAGCATTTTTATATAATGTTTTTTCGAGCTAAATGTTCCTTTTTTTGATGCAAATAAAATAAAAGTCAAATTCAACTCTACCCTATATACAATATAATTTTGCATTCAGGATTGCATTGACCTAAGTTGTAGATCATACTTTTATGGTTGCTGCTTGTTTTTTTTGTCTATTTTTATTATTTTTCTGTAACTATTTATCTACATATTAAGAAAATTGTCTTAATCGATATTAATGTTTTTTTAGTGGAAATGCGAATTTCATAAATTTGTTTCCTTATGTTTTTTTGTTTCCAATTAGTTGACTCAGTGAAACCTGTGGTTTGAACAGAAAATCGCTCATACAATTTTTTATGCTATTAATTTAAATTCAATTATGTTCTTTTCTTTAAGCTTATATGTCCCACATTTACATTATGTACAAGTTTTCTGGTACACATAGAAAAATAAATGATTAAAACTACCAATAACACAATGAATGATTTCGTTTTCAATTAGTTGTCAACAGCTGTACATATGTATGTATATAACAAGTGCAAGTTCATGTAATTTATGTCGAATTATATTTCAGATTTTAATAAAAATCCCTGAAGAAGGCAGACACAACCTACCAAAACGTACGAAAATTATGAAATAAATTTATTTTATTTGCATTTAAAAAAGGTATGGACCATTTAGCTCAATAAAACATTAAGTAAATATAAAAAAAAATTTATAAAATAATAAGTAAATACATAATTCAAAAACGTTTTTTTTGGCTAAATAGATCTTACTTTTTCATGAAGTATTCAAGAAATTTTATTTAAACGAAAACATTAAAAAAACTACAAATTGCCCTGGTTCATCCACTTACAGCAATCCAGCTATAAAATATTTGATTTCGCATTTAAAATAGCTATAAAATTTATTGAAATCTATTGAACTTGTAGACACAGTAGCGTCTCCAGGTGTTACACTCCTAAGGATGATCTTCACATTGGTACAAAATGGTATCGAAATATGGCTATATGTATTTATATTTGCTCAGAATAACTCCAAGAATAATATAACTCCTAATCAAGATCATCAGTGACGTGTAGCATTTTCCAAATAATTTCCCACCTTTCCCTTATTCAGGTCATGAACATTTTTCATTTCATGCCGTAATGTTCCGCTGCATTTGTGTAAGCTTCTCTTTTGTAAATTATGCCAAATATGAAGAAACCACTCTTACAATGCTTAAGAGTTATTTAAAAATCTACTTCATATGTGCACAATTTAACAGAAAAAAAAAAAAAAACGTAATATATATGCAATTAGCTCATTTAATTCAATACGCAAGTGCTGCAATATCGATATCACTCGATCCACTCTCATATTGAAATCATCTAATCGAGTTCACTTAAAACGCCCTTCAACGATGCTCAGCATCGTGACCGTGTACGCTGGTATGCGCCTTCATAGATCAATGACTGCAGATAAAACTTTGCGTCGTCGCGTGCCACTACTTAATTGTTAAATATTATGTAACATTTTGCACAGATTAACATCAGAAATGCACCCTCTTTTTTAAGACCCCTTTTGTTAAGTGGCCGTGTGACTAAACGTTGGTCGCGTAAAAAACTACAAACAGGTCACAGTCGTCGTCAGCGCCTTGGCGGGCATATACCATAGATTTTCACTGCCTTTAGGCTGATGCGAATCTGAGCAATCCAGATAACGTGCGTTTATTTGTTGATATTTTGATTGTGATGCGCGGATGATCCATATCAACTGACACGTGATTACTTTATTGTTGATTTTGCTTTTTTTTATTTACGAAAAGGTGTAATACGTAAAATGGTCACATGAGACTTATCAATCTAAATCAGTTTGGAAGTGTCCAGCTTGACTGAAATGAGATTTTCGCATTGATTGTTAGAGCGTTAAAAAAGTTTGCTATTTGAGAAATGAAATTATAGAAACTGCAGTTAAAATTCTGTAGATATTTCACAGTGACATGTCCTTGCTTTATGCGCCATTTTTATTGCAAAACATTTTTCCCGTTCCCAAGCATTTGTGACAATTTTTATGTTCTCTCGACCATTTTCTGGCATAAAACCGAAAATGGCGGAAATGTCCTTCGGCAGCTTTATATTTTTACTGGTTTCCTCTTATTTTGCAATCTTTTTTTTTGTATTTACCAACTAAATAACAAATCTAAAGTGATTTTTACATAGTTGCAATTTTTGTTGTTGTTGTTGTTGTTTTATAGCTTATAATATTGTTGTTTCAGTACCCCTGCGGGAAATCCGATGACTTAAAAAATTTCGAGAAAAGCTTTCAATTAAAATAAATAAATGATGTTCAATAAGTAAAAAAGAGAGTGCACAAGAAATGGGGACTTTCAGTAGCTTATCAGAAATAGAGTCTACTACCGAGACTTATCAGAAGTAATAAGCTTTATGAACATGGTGTTGTTCGATATCCGATGATATTATGTTGGCTGAAAATTTAAAAAAAAAAAATAGTTGATATATTTGGCCTCACCAGGAATTAAATAACCTTCACCGCGTTAACCGTAAAAGTGTGCGTTAACCTCAAATTTTTATTAATAGGATATTTCTTCCACCATGCTGCGTCGGTTGACTAAACGTACCCACATTGAATTTGGACACATTTACTTAAATAGTCCTCTGTGGCACGAACTACCAAGTTTTTTTTCTAGATGTGTGAAATTCGATTTTATTATTTTAAATCAGTGGTGGGCACATAGTGTCCCTATTCGCCATCATTGCCCGCATCGTTATTCGAGGAACAAGCAAGCGAAAAAAAATTCGCAGAGTTTCAACACTATCCAGGCACAGCGTTGACTTGAATTCAAATGAAAACAAAAACAAAACACAAAGGCATAAGCGACGGCGCTTGACGAATGTAGCAATTGTTTTTGTTTGTAGTGCAATTTGAGTTTGTTTTGTGCTGTTGTCGAATTTGGAAATTATAGCAAAAAAACTATAAAATTTTGTTTGTTGTTGCTTGATGTTGTTGTTTAGCCCTTCTGTTAGATTTCCATGCCCACCACTGCTTTAAATTATCCCCTCAGAATAGCATTTCTTGTCCAGAGCTATTCCGAATTAATCCTTCTGTTCATGCGAAATTTGAATACCTTACATCAAATAATTACTTCAGTACATAAGCGTGCATAGAGGGGCAAGCACACAGGGTGGTAAAATGATCCTCGAAATATGAAATTGAAATTTCGTTATTATCATAATTTCGTTATTATCATATTAAATTTGATGAACCTTTTTATTTTATTTAGTAAATCAAAATTGTAATTTTCGAAATACAATGTGTAAGGCTCCAATTTGTAATTTTGACAAAAATATTTCAATTTGGTATGGTTTTTGGGATGTCAAAAGTGACCTTTTCTTTTAGTAAATACAATTTTTTGGTGCAGTGGAAAAACAAATTATTTGGATAGGTAGAAGGCGGAAAATTACTTTTCACCTCAGGCACCAATTTTCCATGGTACGCTACAGGCTAAGTATACGGTTGTGTGGGAAGTGCCACGCCCTATTGTCGAAATTCACTGACTTTTTGTGAATAGCTTGCTCAAGGTCATCCTAGTATTTGTGTTAAAGTTTCTCCCTCAATATAGCGTTTTAAATATTTTATTTCTGTGGGCGGTGGGCGTGCCTGTAAGCCGATTTCATCCATTTCCAATACATAGAGCATTGGTTGAAGTTGTAGCCTGTCTACCGAATTTTATTAAACTATCCCGCTTAGTCTACCCAAAATAGCTACCAGTTAAAGGAACATCAAATTTTACGAGACTTAAGGAAATAACGTCCAAACTTCTTTTTTTCCAGAATTAATTTTTTAAGTAATAGGTAAATTGTGTTTTTCAAATTAAGCTCAAAGTAGGCCAACACCAGTTGGTGGATCAGATTTAAGATATTGTTGTGTACATGCATTAAAAATTTTTCTGCCGAGAGGGCGACAAATATTTTTGGGTCCATGCTTTGGAAAAGTGTAAATTCGGCTCTCCCCAGCTGCACTTAAACTCTGCGACAAAATGATGTCGCTGAAGTTCTATGTGCCACTAGAATCAGGCAAACAATTTTTTCATATCATATCTTGTGAAAGGAACAAATTTGTTGACACCGATGTAAACGTTTCCTATTGGGTTCATTATTTTGTATATTTAGTTTAGTGTATTTCTTTATGCTGTACTCATCTACGTGTTTTTTTTTCTCTTCTTTTAGTTTTGTGTACTTTGCTCGTTGGCCAAAAAACACATATTCTGACTTTATGTGCTTCGACACTATTGGAACATTTTTTCCCTTGTGTTCTTCTTGCCCGACCCACATTGTTCTTTTTTTTTTGGCTGCCGTTAGTGCCTGCAGTGGTGTCTTCTACGTTCTGCGCGTCCTCGAGCCAAGTATGCTGAGCATGTAGCTTTTGGTATTTATGACTATTGTCGGAAAGCAAATATTTGTCTGCAGCGCATAAAAACAACAATACATTGAGGATACGGAAACGGAATACGAATGGGATACAAGTAAAAATAGTAATGCAGCAACAGCAACAGCAACAGCAACAGCAACAGCAAAAGCAGTAACATAAAATGACCCTTGCCAAACGGTTGTTGGCCTTAATGGCATGGGCAATACTTTGGTTATGCGGTCCAAGTTGACGATATTTGGCACAATTATTGGAGTATGGGTGCATTTTTTTTTTCTTGGCAAATATTGACATGAGTAAAAATGTCGTAGCAACATTTAAAGAAATGAGTTGAGAATACTTGGGGCTTTTCTTTTTTGTATTAAATATCAAAGGAAAATTAAGTAGAATTTGAATTGGTCGTAAATGTTTATTCATAGGAAGTTTGCTATTATAAATTTTTTTCAAATTGCTCCAAAAATTTGACATAGAGGTAATAAACCAATCAGTATTTTAACATCTAATAAGTCAATATTTTCAACAACACAATGTAGCAAAACCCAATCCTTTAAATAGAAACAAAATCCAATTCCAATGGGAATATTTTTCACACAATCACTTTCAACAGTTTCAGCAACCCCTCTATTGTTTCGTATACGAACAAACCAGAAAATCTCTACTAATCAGACTTGTAACAATCAGATAGATTTGTAGATGTTTATCTAAAAGTGTACAAAATTGACACAAACTGAAAGTCTCATGGGAACAATCTATTCAAAAGTTTTCGATAACAAATGAAATTTTATATTGTTGACAGTAAATGTTTTTGGTTTAATTTTTTTTGTATGTAGTACATACATATGTGTATTTATATATTTACCAAAAATTGCAATATAACGCTGTTAAATAAGTTAATATTATACCTTTTTGATTTGACATTTGCTATTATTGTGCTTTATTTTGGCTACATTATGGTGAAAAGAGGTGATTTTGTTCGAGCAGAATAGATAAAAAATTATTGTGGAGCGTTCCGAAAAGTGTGAAAAAGCTGGTCACTCTATTCAAAAACACAGACAAAGACATGGGGTTTTAAATATGAACTTGCACCAATATACCTCGTGTCATAGCGGATGCCAATGGAAATTGGGAATTAGTGCACTATTTTAAATGTTTTTAGAGTTTTTTTTTTTTGGAGTTTTCAGTGAAAATATAAAAAATTGGCATAGCTTTTAACAAAAATTGAATTGTTTATATAGCCTTTGATATTATATGAAGCTTTTGATATAGAATCTATGACCTAAGATTAAGTAGAATGTACCTGCTTGCAATGCAGGCTTCCACTGTTTTGTGTCGGGAGTTTTCTTTTTTATGAAAAATACAGAAAATTGCCGTAAGTCTGTTGGATTAAGAAACTCTTTGAAAAATATTTTAAAAATTCAATTCTTCAAGCACGAGCACCCCAATTGAGTGTCGGAAATACAAACAAAATATTGAAAACACTTATCCCGTCGTCAATGAGGTGGGGTGTGACAAACCCGACGTGATTACAGACTAAGACCACTTTCACCTAATACGAATGACTGCCCCGTGCTCTCAGTAGGTGAAGATAAAACATCAGACAACTGGCACAGCAAGCACGCTTAGTCAAGCGTAACACATTGAAGGAAAAACACACAGGTAAACATTGTTGGGGTATGTCACACCCCATTTCATTGACCGCTTTACAAGGAAACTTAGGTAGAAGTGCTGAAGAAATGTTTGGGAACTACAAAATAATGCATTCAGAAGATGCTATTTTGAACTCCCGCAGGATAATGACGTGTTAGCAAAATATACCTAGGCTAACTGCATGGAACATACAAATTGTATTGCAAAAATTGCGTATATTAAGAGAAGTTTAATTGACTTTCATAGGTATTCTGACTTAATAATATCCTTATAAAATTATTACTATATTTTGCATGTTTTTTATGTATAAGAAGTGAAACTTTATTACAAATAGTATACAGTAATCTGAATTTTGCAGCACTGTTACTTTTACTTGGCCTCAATAAGAGCGCTACCAACTTTTTGAGCAAAGTTATTCTAATAATTTTTTTTTTTTTGACGGTTATTTATTTAAATCACTTCAGTACATAATATAAAACTTCAAAATAAATATGAAAAATTAAAGTTTTCACATAAAATAGTTAAAAGTTTTTGGGGTATTCCACACCCCACGTTATTGACCGTGTTACATTTTCGAACCTCATTGACGATGGGCTTAGCAGTTTATAAAATTGAAACGGTTTGCGCAATGGAGACATCTTGAGACAAACAAGCACTACACAAAATAGCATTATAGTTGCAATGAATATAATCTAATAATAATAATAGTTTACTGATTTACTAAATAATCCTTTCTATTGCTCAATTTTTCAAATTTCAGTGTGTTCGGCCATCATTTAATATATTTTTATCATAAATTCAGTACATTCTAACAAATTCAAATCACTAATGCGTATAAGCTTCTTTATGCAAATAAATATTAAGTAATTATATATTTCAGTTGAAATTATATACTACCTATTTTTTAGGGGGTAATAACACTTCTATTTGTAAATAACATATTACCAATTCAATGGAAACACTCGAATTTGTGGTCATAAAAAAGCAGACAGTGTCCAAATGTCTAAACAAGGCAAAAAATCAGTCGCACAGATCATTTGTATACAAATGATAAGCTAATGATATCTGAATCAGTAATAAAATCCATATAAATAGCATCAATAAAAAAATGTCATAAAGACACCCCTATAAATGAAATTAAATATAAAAAGTAATGCCGTAGCAAAAAACCAGAAATGTAATATTGAACAATGGCAGAGGATATAAATAAAAAACCAGAACTATTGGATAGTCTATCGTATCGTACATTGAGAGCACTACAATTATCATTTAGGCATGACAATAAACAGAAGGGTAGCTTAGTACGAAAAAAAAGGAATTAATATCGAAACCACAGCAGCACTTGAGAAATGTAGAAAATGATTTTTTTTTTGCGACTCTAAATTGCCGCAGGGTATGCAAGAGCTCTTTAAAGTACAGACCACCTTGTGGGCTATACCATAGTTTCAAAGAAAGAAAAGCCACAAAGCAACATCAACAGTTAGTCAGTCAGTAAAATCATTCATACAACACGAGGACTTAAAAAAAAGAAGAAAAAATCGAAAGTAATCTTTCAATAGCAAAGGGCATCTTGTAAATGCAGGTAGCATCTTAGCAAATAATAAGGCTTGGAAGGGTACTCATTCATGTTGAAATTGAAACTATGAAAATATTGCCGCTGATTCCATTTAAGATATGAGTGTATGACGCACCACAAGTAGCGGGAGGTGTCATTAGCGTCTTTAGATTTTTTGTGCTATTTATGTCCAGTGAGGCATTTAAAGGGTTTTTTTTTCGTTTGTTTGTAATACAGCCAGCTGTAAGTAAGCAAGTAAGTCCGTCAACACTTCACGCGCCACAGTCTTATGATTCGGTACCAGATTTTTCGTTGAATTTTCTAATAATAAAAATTGTTGTTATTTCATGATGTCCTTTTTAGCGCTCTAGTAGATAAACAAAATCTGCAGCATATCCAACATGGCACAGCAGGCCCATCAGAGTGGAGTGCGCTAATTTTGGTGCAATCGCAGTGCAGCCCTTATTCGATTTATGTAGCTGTTGCTGGCTGGCGTTTCTATCGAGAGACAAAGTGATAAAGGATTTATCACTGTTTGTTGTTCGTGGTAGTATGCCAACTCCTTGTGCTGCCAGAATATAAATTTCGCAGATGTTTAAAATTGTTTTTCTCTCTTTGCTTCAGCATTATATTCTGGCAAATTAGCTCACTTGAGTCGTCATAATCGACAGCGTACAAAGGTAACCCCCCATGACAAAGTCATGACAGCTCCATATGGATTGATGTGCTGCATAGGAAATATAACTCCTGTTGATTGTGTAAACATTGCTTGGACTCATGCGATGCAGTGGTGCCAGAGCACTATATGTTTGCCATACATGAATTATATTATAATTCTATGAGGGAAGATTTCGACTACTGCCATCAGGCGTACTGTCATACCTTGACAAGTATTTTGAAAACAACAGGTATTCATGGAGTAAAATTTCAAAAAATTATTATTGCTGTTAGACCTTTTTACCTATCGGTCTAACGACTTAAGTTCACAGCCAATGATTTGGGATATCGATTTTTAAAGTCATTTCAATAATAAAAATCACGGTATTCTGTTGCGCTACCCCTTTCTTAGAGTTCAATATATGTACATATCTTCATACCAAATTTTATCAAAAGTCGTCGATTAATTTAGCTAAGAAAAAATAATTTTTTGGCCGGTTTTGCAACTGGGCGCCTCATATGATGCTAACAATATATTTCATATCAACAGAGCTATAAGTAAAATAACAGAGTGGCATCACTGTTTCCTGCTTAAATGCGTTTTTCGTTTGAAAGACATGCAGTCTGTGAAACTGCTCGCTGAGTGTGAGCATCACCCTTTGCAGTTTGTTAATAATACCCACCTACCTACCTACATTTGGGATCATTCGTGAATTTGTTTACATTTCAAGGGTAATTTAGTTCGGCTTTGATAGATTTCGCTCGTTCGACTATAAATAATAATTTTTTGTTTGTCCCAATGTCCAATGTCTGGGATATATGCTTTTGGTTGTTTTTGTTTTTTTTTTTCCAGCTCTTACTGTCAACAAATCAACTTTCATCTCGAAGTTTGACTTAACGGCGAGTTCTTAACTGTCCGAATATTTGTCTTCTTCAACTTCATCATTACTTTTTTCTTTGTTTTATTGATTCTGTTGGAGTTTATTTTTGTTTCATTGATTTCGCATGGTTTTTAGTTTATTTGTCTTTCCCTTAAAGATTTCAGCTTTGTCTTTTTCTCAAACTCTCGGCATGTCTCAAATATTTGCAGGTTTTTTCTATTATTTTTTTCATTGAGATAGCGATTAAGTGCAACAGTTTTTTTTTTTGTTTATAAACATTTCATAACATGCATTTTGTTTATAAATAATGTGCTGTCCTTTGTGTATTTCATATTGAAAATATCAGCTTAGGTCATTCAACTTGCATTTTCAATGTGAACGTAGAGTTGATTTCTTTATGATTTTGATTTCTGAGAGATAAGCAAAAAATCTTGTAATGGAATAACAGCGCAGCACTGCATAAAATTCTATTTCACTTTAACTTTTTCAGTGAAATTCATATTCTTTTAATAAAATGTTGAATTTGTGCATTAAAGGAAATTCCTTTGAATTTTCGTATGACTTCACATTGACAACGAATGAGATTCGCTGAAACTCAAAAATAACACAAAGTTTACTTAAGCGACTCCACCTACTAACCATTGCCGCCATAACCATTACTTGTGCCAACCTCCAAGGATTCAACTCCCCCATACGAAAATAAACAAGTTAAAATAAATATTTGAACAACGTTTTTTTTGGGGTTTTACACATAAATTCCCGAAATGAAATGAAACTCTGATACTAAAACTGACTTTGTGCTGGAAATTCAAACACTGCGAATGAATATCCCCAACAAAAGATGAAAAACGAAAAACCATTCATTTGGTACGCTTTCGTTTTTAGAAGTCCCCTTGGGCTATGCTTGCTAAAAGTTTATCTAACAGCAAGCCAGCTAGGAAAGTTACTGAATACTGTGAGTACATTTATGAGTACATGTACTATATCGATGCATAGGTTCGCGATATATTTAAAATAAAATAATCTTAAATGAAAATTCGAGCTTTGAGACATTCATGATATGGTTTGAGCTTAAAAAAAAAACTGGTGTTACGGGTTGAAAGGTAAACGGCCTAAGAAAGAAAACACAACTTTTTCGGCCAAAAATTAATTTTATTTCTCAATATAACCTCCAAAAATCTCCACCATATCGACCCCTGTGCGCGAAATTATCGTATGTGCCAAAAACCAAATTTTACAGGAGAGGGTTTTTTCCTACTTTTCTGTGCTTTAGCTAGCAGTACAAAACCAAAATTTCCGAGTCAATTTTTGGCGTAACTATAAGAATTTCAGCTACAATATTTTAATCCCTCAGGTTAAGTTTGCATCAAAAAGTCAATTTCGAAAAAATGGCACTTACGATAATTTCGCGCACAGGGGTCGATATATTCCCCTAATTTTGCAAATGAATAGCTTCGAATAACATTTTTTTTTTTTGTAATTTAATAATATTTTATATTCTTGCACTTAAAATTTGTCGGACCGGGCCGAAGAATCAGTTTGTCTCCTCCTGTCTTGGAAATAAAATCTTTATGCCAAAAGTAAAAATTTACTAAAAAAAGAAGGTAAACATTTTTTATGTCACAAAAACCTTAAAAAAATTAAGTAATTTTGAGTTGAAAATAAATTCGAAACGTTTTTTATAAATTTTCAATAAAATAAATTTAGATTTACTAAAAAAGAAACATTCCATCATCAAATTACATAAAATTTGAAAGTTATGAACAAGTGCAAATTTTAATTTAATAGTACCAGGCCAATTTGCCGCCCTCAAAGACTTTTTGCACGGGGCGACTGTCCTTTTGTCCCTTCCCTCAGCTACGCTACTCTAGGGTGATAAATGCGAGTTTTTTTTTAGACTTTTGGAATGTACACTCTAAAAAAATGTTAAATTTTAATTGTGCATTTTTTGTGTTTTCCTGGTCTGAGCGCTATATTTTGTACTTACATAGAGCTCATCGATCCTATTACACTATATATACTATTGAAGATAATCAAGAAAATTATATAAAGCTATAGGAAAAGATAGCTAAAACCTAAATTAATATCACGTTTCGTAAATAATTTGATGTTTTCAGATCAGCTTCTTTCCATTCCTCTGTACTGCCCACAGTAACGAAAAGGATGTATCACAAAAAATTCATATTCATATTCGATAGCTTAAGATATTACGCGTCTAATGAACTACTCCAAAGACATAAAAAGTCTCCTAAAAGAATTTTCTCGATCTCAATTTTACAGGTATTTCAACAAATTAACATATGTAAAACTTCAATTATCTCGAAACGCATTTTTTAGAAATACGCCCTTTTCGCTTTTGAGGGCAGTATAGTAATAGCGAAAGAAAACACTATCTATGACAATTTCCACATGTGTTGAAAACCTGCCTAAGTTCTTTCAGACGGGGAAAATATGTCTTAAAAATTTCTACAAAAACGCATTGCAAATTTGAAAATTTTATTTTTGATTTAAAGTTGCAAATTTTGAAATTGAAAAGAATAAAAATAACATTTTTTGACCTTCAAACATAAAATCATTGATTTGTTCCTTGATAGACTCAAAACTTATGCCAAAGAAAGTATTTAATTGTATATATCGAGATTTGTTATTAGTAAACAAATGATATATTTGATAAAGGCGAAATATAGTTTTGATATGTGTATATATGCCACAAATTCCACTGAATTCAATAATATTACTGATCTTTTTATATATTTGGTTTTAGTTATCAAACTTTATTAAAATAATACTTTTAAAAAAGCTACTCATTTCATAAATCTTTTTACCCGATGTATCATAGACATCACTGTGTAGATTCCTACAACGTTATAACGTTGATATCACCAACAATACTCGACTCATCATTGGAATCGTCATTATGTTCGTCACAGAGTATTTATTGACTTTTTCGCAAGCAGATTTTCGGTAGCGCGGCGGCACAAAGTGCTCTTTATTTGATTTTTGTGCGCATTTGACATGTTATTTTAAAAAATCCTTCAATGCCTTAAACGCGGCCTTTGGTCTATTTTTTTAGTTGCCATTTTCTTTTTTCTCTTTTTAACTTTTACAAAATCCGTTATAAGAGGCAATAAATTCACAATACTCGTAAAGGCCATAAAAGAACTATGTGTAAATCGCAGAAAAAAAAGAAAATAAGTCGTAAATGCTGCAAAGTTTTTATTTCTGACCAATTTTTGTGAGTTTTTTTCCCTGGACTTCGTTTGATTTTTGCGTTTGAATTTGAAAATTGGAATTTTCTATGCGAATTCATCATATTTGACCATTTGCCACCACTCTTGGCAGCAGGCAGTTTTTCATTTGACTTTAAGCTTCGCAGCTTTTTTTTTTTTATTCCACTGACTATGATGAATGGCCTTTTTGAATGGGGTGCAGTGTTAGCTGACTGGTGGCTTTGATCATATTTTAGCGTTTAAGTTGTTATTGTTCTTTTGAGCAATTTCTGTTGAACTGTAAAAATTATTTGGAAAACCCAGTCAGTGGATGAAATTTGACCAAAATTCAATTGAGCTTGGCAGCAGCGGCAATATTACCACGCAGCATTCGCGAAATCATTATTAAAAACGAACTGAAATATGGCAACTGATAAATAAGAGATTTTGTGATTTAATCTATAAGTGATTGCTTGGAGTCTCGCAATAGGATTTTAGCCTTAACATTTAAAGTTTGTTTATACTAAAATATAAGATGTTTCTTAAAAAATTATTTCATTTCCTTAGTAGTCAGAAGTTGCGCAAGTCCGCAATGCCTGTTAAGTTGCGCATTTATTTCCACTAATATAGAACTTCATCAAGAGTATATTGCTCTATCTGAAGAGCGGGCTTCCAACTATAGTTATTCTAAATTCCACATCCAGAAGCGTAAAATCTTTTTTCAACACCATATTACCTACTTGGATAGTGGAGGCTTGTCTTGAGCCCTGTTTTAGCCCCGCCCCGTTATATATGACTATCCAAAAAATATCCATAAAAAATCTATCAGAATCAGTCTTTTTCTACCTGCAGTGTTAAAATTGATGAAAAAAATGTGCTTAGTCTAATATTTAATACTTATATATGGGTCATTCTTTGTCAAGTAGGCCACTCCACCAATGCAACGCAGTTTTTCAGATATAAAGGCCTAACTGGGCTTAAAATTTTCGATGAATTAATTGCTCAACAATGCCGTGTGGCGTTTTTGCAAATTTCAAGATAGCGGCGCAAGATGGCTTCCACAACGGAAAAGGTCACGTAAAATTTTTGCAAAGTATTGTAAAAAAAATCAAAAGTATTTTGTATGGTTTAAATCAGCGGTGGGCACAAAAATCTAACAAAAGAGCAAAACAACAACATCAAGCAACAACAAACGAAATTTTAAAGTTTTTTTTACTTTCATTTCCAAAATTGCCATTAGCACAAAAAAAAAAAACAAATTACACTACAAACAAAAACAATTGCTACATTCGTCAAGACACAATGCGGCGCCGTCATTTATGCCTTTGTGTTTTGTTTTTGTTTTCACTTGAACTCAAGTCAACGCTGTGCCTCGATTGCGTTGAAATTTTGCGAATTTTGTGCCTCGGTAGCGTTGAAATTCTGCGAATTTTTTTCGTTTACTTGTACGTCGAATAACGGTGAGAGCAATGAGAGCAAATAAAGCCACTATGTGCCCATCACTGTTTTAGAGTCTAAAACAGCGGTGGGCACAAAAATATAACAAAAGAGGAAAACAACAACATCAAGCAACAACAAACGAAATTTTAAAGTTTTTTTTACTTTCATTTCCAAAATTGCCATTAGCACAAAAAAAAACAAATTACACTACAAACAAAAACAATTGCTACATTCGTCAAGACACAATGCGGCGCCGTCATTTATGCCTTTGTGTTTTTTGTTTTTGTTTTCACTTGAATTTAAGTCAACGTGCCTCGTGCCTGTGCCTCGATAGCGTTGCAATTCTGCGATTTTTTTTTCGCTTGCTTGTATGTCAAATAACGGTGAGAGCAATGAGAGCAAATAGAGCCACTATGTGCCCATCACTGTTTTAGAGTCCAAAACATCAAAGTGAAAATCGATCTGAGTAAAACATCTACGATGCTTAAATTGTATGAAAAGTAAGTGTGTTCGTAAACCGATTTCACAAGAAGCTTGTATGAAAGTGTAGCCTGTGTGTCAGACACACAGACCGACAAACACATAGACAGACAGATGGACATGGCTAAAACAACTTCGGTGGTGACGCTGATCAGGAATATACATATATAATTATCTGTACCTGCCACATGCCCTTCTATGTGTTACCGACGGAAGGTAAAAATGAATATACCCTAGTAAAGGGAATAAAAATTGGTTAGAAATAAAATTATATAAAAAAATGGATTTTTCAAGAGATTTGAACCCCAAGCTTCAAGCGTACAAGACGAGAGGTCTAACAACTGTCATGAAATGGCTTTTCTGTCATGTTGCTAAAACTTAAAGGACTTCCATATCGTTTCGAACAGAAGTTCTCTCAAAGATAATGTGATATCTTATTACTATGTGATTATCTTTATAATTTTCCTGAAAGTTTAACAATATTTTCTCTATGTTTTAGCATGATAATATTCTTTGATAAAAACTGAAAAGTTTAAAAGCCCTTAATGCACAATTGTGTATTAAAGGTTTTTCAATTGGGTGACCCCGATATCTATGACATTTATTTTGAAATTTTCAGTGCTTTCAAGTTTTTTGAAACTATTGGGTCGAAAGTGCAAAAATTGTCTCTATGATATTTTCTTTGATATATTGAAAAAAATTAGATTGCATTATGATAAGAAGCCAACGAATTTTTTCAATTCCCTTACAGTCAGAAACAAAGTAACAAATCGGTCCATGTAGTTACATATTTGGAGCTGTGGGATCTTACAAATGCAAAATATATCATTATTTATTGGAAAAAAAAATTTTGATGCAAAGAATCAACTTTAAATCGAGGACATCGAGAATGTAAGTAAAATAAAGTTTTTGACAAGGAAACATTTTTTATATTTTAACCCAGTATAGCGTGCCACCGAAGCTATGGTTTTCTTCATATCATTACTCGTGTTCATGTGATCTAAGGATATTTCAATTTTCGTTACTATTTCACTGAGTGCAGAATCAATAATCTAGATCAGGGAAGGGCACTTAGTGCATCAATTTACTCACATTGCTCTAACCGTTATTCGACGCACAACCAAGCGAAAAAAAATTCCCAGAATTTCAATGCTATCGAGGCACAAAATTCGCAGAATTTCAACGCTATCGAGGCAAAATTCGCAGAATTTCAACGCTATCACAGCGTTGACTTGAATTCAAATGAAAACAAAAACAAAACACAAAGGCATAAATGACCGCGCCGCATTGTGTCTTGACGAATGTAGCAATTGTTTTTGTTTGTAGTGTAATTTGTTTTTTTTTGTGCTAATGGTAACTTTGGAAATGAAAGTAAAAAAAAACTTTAAAATTTCGTTTGTTGTTGCTTGATGTTGTTGTTTTCCTCTTTTGTTATATTTTTGTGCCCACCGCTGATCTAGATAATAGGCATGTTGAGCATTGCTAAAGAGAAGTACTGACTTATGTCCATCAGTTTTCTTTTTCATATCTTACAATACAAAATACATTAGTGAGTACTAAGTAATAGTACTTAAATTTAAAAATTTATGCTTCAGTTAAGCAACAACATTATATAGCATCCTGAATAAACACGACACAAATTTCAAAGTTTAGTCATCTTATGTTTCGTACAAAATAAATATTTTGAAAAGTAAGTCTTTCGCATTTCACCAGTTGTTGCCTTTCAAACCTATGACAAGAACCCTCACACCACATAAAATACTTCAAAAAAGTGTCTGAAAAAATATCATCCAAAGATGCTCTAAGTATTTTAGAAGAAACAACTTTTTTTTTTAAATCATTCTATACATTTTATATCAAAGCATAAGGAAAAAATCATTTCATCAAGTTTATGCTGTTTTTTTCTCACACAACGTTTCATTTTTGTTGTTGTTTTCGAAATCTGTAAATAAAGTTTTCCAAAGTTGCACAAACAAGAAACAACTACTCAAAGAATTCTCATCTGATTTCTTGTTTCTCACGCCCCGCTACCACTCTGAAGAAAACTTACCGCAGCCAAAGAAGTGAAACCCAAGTGGCTGACTGGCTGTTTGGTTGGCACTCACCCAATGGTCGAACCGAACATTTATCCATTCGTTTGGTCTGAGCTGCATCCTGTGCCCATTTCACGTTGGTGCCAACGCTGACAAAATAATTTTACAAAAAAAAAAAAAAAAAAAAAAACGTAAAAATGAAAACATTTACACGTCAACAGATCTCAGAAGGCAGATCTCTCTGTGCACCAAGAAGAATCGAATGAAAGACCAAACTAAGGCAACAAGACAACAAACCAACGAACCAGTGCCAAAACAAAAGGAAAGAAACTCTTAAAGTCTTAGCCAACAGCAAAAAAAACAACAACAAAAAAGGCAGAAGAAATAAGATGATGCCAAAAGAACAAAAGAAATGCAAACTTTTGCTATACGCCATGTTTGGTTTGTCTTTCCAGCTTCCGCCTTTAATAGTTGTTGTATTTGCTAAAAAAAATCCTGTGTATACAGGGTGTTCAGACACGCAGTACACATCGAGTTTTAACACAATTTTTGGCGCACAAAAATGTTGAAAAAAAAATTAAGTCATAAACTGTCTTATTTTTTATATCGGCTTGGACGTTTTTCCAAAAAAAGTTCGTAAGTCTTAAGAACATCTGATTTTAAATCCATAATTACTAAAAATAAAAATAAATTTTCGACTTTATAAATAAGTATCTTGTTTGAAAGGTCATCTTAAGCTGTATAGTTTTTTACCTAGAAACTAAACAATGCTCCCGCATGAGCAACCCAACCATCAAATAGTCCTTTGAGTAAAAAATATTGTGCTCGAAATTAATTTTGAAACGATATACCATAATAACTTTAGAAATCGCAAAGTTTTTAGTATCCGTTCAAAATTCGGTTTAAAAATTATAATTAAAAGTTCCACTGATATAACAGTTAAGATTTAATACTATAAATATTAATACTATACTATGGTATATAAAACTTAATATAAATTCTTATAAAAAATCAAATCCCTGCGAATTTGACTATAAAAATTTGCGAAATTTTCTAACAAAAATAATTAGTTAAAACTTTTTTAAAAAAAATATTGAACTTTTATCGTTGTTTTATTTTAAATGCTACCAAATTTCACATAAATACAAGAAATAGATTGTATTTGCAAAAAAAAAACGTTTATTTTTATTTTTTGGCGAGCTCACAGGTAACAAAAACCCATTCTTGTTTTCTATTAATTCAGAAAATAATTTCTGTAACCCACAAGCCTGGATTTCCACTATTGTTCAAATAAAGATTCCTTGATTATATACATATGTATGTATAGTTCGCTCACTGACTGAATAAAGGTAATCATCCAAGCCAAACTGGCTATATCAATTCCAAAAAAGCGTCATTTGAGTCGGCACAAGAAAACTAAGTGATACTTGGACAAGTGGATGTGGCACCACGCTTACATCCAGAGCCATTAAGTAACTACATTATGACAGTTTTCCAAGGCAATGATATTTTATTAGTGATATTTTAATTTTTTAAGAACCAATTTTTATAAAGTTCGATTGACTTACATAAATAATATTCAGAACCTTTCTATTGCAAATTTGAAGTTATAGATCGAATGGAAATTTAAATCTATATTACGAGGATCATTTTGTCGCCCCCAAGTTTTTGCGACCGGGTCGACGGCCTCTTTCGTCCTCCCCTAGCAAAGCTACTATCTGAACGAATCCTAAGCACGGTTACTCGTTACTCATTGGCAAACTAATATCTGGGGTTGGGGGCTTAGGCCCCTCACAGGAGAATTCTCTAGTTAAGCCAATGACTTTACAAAGGTGTCTCTAAGCTACATTCACAGTTTATTTAAATACCCTGTATTAATTCAACAACAGCTTTAACTTTATAATATTTATGCTGTACACATAGCCACAAAAAAGCCAAAAAGAAATAACAAAACAAAGAAACAGGAATAAAAAACAACAACAAAAACTACTAGAAAAACACACACAAAACAAAAGCAAGGCCACCATTTTTTCTTTTGAAAAGAAAAAGTGTCGTCCAGTATTTTCCAACTTAACTTTGTCTTTGTTATTTATTTTTTTCTTCAACCCGCCTTTCTTGCTCCCCTTAAGGAATGTAAATAAAACTCAAACACAATATAATGGCGCTCTCTTTTTAAAGCCATGGAAAGAAAGGGGAAATTTTTATGTAATCGAAAGGGAAATTTCCTCAAACATGCGCAACAATTGAAAGAGCACAATTCGCATTGGCGTAAAGGGGAAAAATGCAACCAATGAACACACGGCATGGGTGTGTCCACGCAGGCATTGAGGGATTTTTCTCGGTTTCTGCATGAGTAATTTCCTTGATGGCAATAAAAACAACACCGAAGGGAATTAATTGCAAACAATGAGATTATAATCACTTGGGCCATGCGCAGTGCGATGGAGCGACGAGAGCAACGATGCGAGTGATGTGTGAACAACCCTTGTTGAGGTATTGGCTCTTGAATGGACTGTGAGGGTTGAATGGCACACGTACACGTTAAATACACGTACACGTGTTGAGGGAAATTTTTTTATTTATTTTTATTTTTTTTTGTAAACAAGCGCCAAGGGTTGAATTGGAATTGGATTCCATAAAGGATTTTTTTTCTACCTTTTCGCAGCAGATGCAGTTGGACTGGCTGAGTGATAGTGTGATTGACTGACTACTGACTAAAGAATGAAACATTGAAGTGATGTGTTGTGATTTCTCCAATTGTTAAGTCACATGCTAACTGACAGTGACAATTGTCGGACGTCTGTTCTGAAAATCGCGAAAGTTTAAAATTCGAAAGTGATGTCAATTTTCCCATTTTGTCGTGAACAGTTTGAGTTTGGTTACGTGAAAAATATAACTAAAGTGGAGACAAAGTTACTGAATCTTTAAGGTTTTTGAAACCCTAAAAAATTGTAAGCGAATAATTTAAATTATTAAGGATTTAATGAACTGAAACATTTAAAAAAAAAATATTTAAAAAAGTTGAAGTGATTGATTCACTCTAAATATGTAAAAGTGAAAAGAAACTTAAAATCATTGAAAAAGTGAACATATAAAACATTTGAAAAACTTGTATAACATTGAAATCGTGATATTTTGTGCAATTCATGTAAAAACAAATTCGGAAAAATACCCAACGAAATTATAAAGTTATAAACTTAGTACACGCAATAACATCTAAACTGTTAAAGAACAATTCTCACCCAAGATGTTAGAGTTTTATCCAATGCCCACCAATTTAAGTGGTGGCCTATATTCGCATCAACAGAATCATGGTGGCGCACGTTTTTTGGATAGTCCCAATCAAGCAACGACAACAACAACAGCAACAGCAACAACAACTGGATTAAATAATAACATTTGCAATCCCGCAATGAGCCACAATTTTCTGCAACAGCAACAAATGACTTCATCACCAACATCAGCAGCAACATCACCCTACAACAGTTCACCCGCCACATTAATCACAACAACAGCAACGTCTATTACAGCGGCAGCAGCTCCACCAACACCAGCATTACAACATCAGCATCAGCATCAACAACAACATCCTGCTTCAGTTGCTACCCCATTAACTGCTGCCGCCGCAATACCAACAACAGCAGGAGCAGCAACAACAATAACGACGAAGTCGTCGTCATCATTGTCCTCCTCATCGACCAAACTGTCTGTCGATTGCAGTGGACGCACAGGTATGTTCGCAAGAATTTCAAAGTCTTTGGTTTTCGGGGTTTTGTCTGCCGCCAGCCAGCATTATGTCGGGGTGTTGCGCATATTTTTGCCTTACGTATTGGTGTTGTTGCTGCTGCTGCAAGGTTTTCAGGCAAGGAAAGTCCAAAGCCAACGTTAGTTTGGCGAGTATTTTCAGGAACTATTTTGTGTGTGTCTAAAGGTGTAGGCGGATGAAAAATGGAGCATTTTTGTGTGTGCGCTTGTGTGCGACTACTTTTGGTTGTCTTTAACCCTTTTTTGTTTCATGCGATGCGAGGCCTAAGGCGCGCGCTTAATTAGGTGCAACATTTTTGGTTCAGAACATTTTCATCAAAGCTTAGGTGAATGAAAAATTAATGGTAACTCAACACCTTGGTTTGGGTTAAGTTTTATTTTGCCCAAAAAGGTGCCTACCTACGTAAAATTTTTAATTCTTCAAATTTTTTGAAAGCATATTAAATGCAATTTAGAGCTGTTAATAATATTCTGGGCTATTTAAGAGTCAGAAAGTATTCTTTCAGATCGAAAAAGTTTATTATTCGAGTATTTTTGTTTAAAAACTCAATTTTACTTTGACACAAATCAACTTACTGTGGCTGAGTTAAGCTAATGAACGGAGTCGCCATCAAAAATTATCCAGGTTTCAGATTCAAATGTAATTTTTATAAATCAAACAAGGACACTAAATGACTCAAGAGATTTGAACTCAAGCTGTCAGCGTACATAGCAAGGATTCTAACAACTGGCATATATATGAATTATTTTCCTTTTTGTCAAATTCAAATATTAAAGTGTTTCACATATTAAATTATGAAAACAAGCTCTATAATGAATAAAAAAGTCAGTCTCGAACAGCACATCGAGTACAAAAGCTGCTCACATACAAACTTAAGGTCAACTGTAATGTAGTTCTTGAAGCTCTGATAATTTACTGGAATAGCTCTAGACGCGCTGTCACTGCACACTTAGAGCTAAGGATGTTACTGGGGTACCATATAAAATTAATTTTTCCAATAAGCGCTTATTGTAAAAGTTCAACTTTGAAAGCCAGAACAAATTTCTTCAGTGATCGCGATTCATCTTGTGACATTGAAAATCGAAATATTCCAAATGTGATCAATAGCTTTGCTTCCTTGTTTAAAATTTGAGATGGATATAATAATGTCACTGGACAGCGAATGAAAAATAGGATTGTTCATGTTTCAAACATAACGCTTAATGTATAAACTGCACAGATAAAAATGAACAAGTCAACTACAAACAAATAAGTCATTTCCATGCAGGTCCTGGTCTCTCCGGCTGTAAGTTGAGATCTGACTTAGTAAAAAATCTATAGGGACGACGGGACTATGGCTACAGGGCTTCCAAATATTAAAAGTTGAAATTTTATGAGGTTTGATGGGGATTTAAAAATTTGCTTCAAACATGAATAAGTTAATGCATGTGCTCAAGTTGGGTGCAATTCTTATTTTCCATAAAATCCTATATTGTTTCGGATATAAATATTTACGTCTGAATAGTCATTTTGAAAAGAAATTTGAAAAGCAATATAGTTGTCGACTAAGAAGTCGTTCACATATTACTTAACGTGATTTTTGAACTTTTTGATTCTTTTTTTTATGTTTACGTTGTTTTTATGTTTACGTTGAAGGAAAAGTAAATTAATCAAATATTTTTTAGCATATTAACTTTAAGATGCAATATATGTAAATATGTGAAAACTTGTTTATGAAAAAAAAAACCTATCCCACTTTTTCCAAATTGATTGTAAAAGATGGAGATCACACTTTGATTTTTCCTATCTGCTGTTTGTTTGGTTGGAGCTTGTGTCACCTAATGTCTTTATTAATTACATTGCCTTTAAAGACTATCTTCATGGGGTTATGTTATGGGCTTTAATTCTATGAATGGTGCCACACGCTTTAACTTCATGCTCTGGTATTGAATTTTACAAAACTCTTTTGCAGAATTTCATTGATATAATCTTGGACGATATATTCTATAATTTATATGAATTAGGTGATACTTTGCAAATTGTCCCTTCTACGTACTTGAAACTTAAAAGACCCCTGCATATGCGAGTACATATTTTAAGTTCATGTTTATATGACAAGAAAATTGGCTTAGGTGATGATTTTCATTCAATTAACACAAAGCGCTCTTATCTGGGGATATTAAGAAATTAGTAGTGGCTTAATTTATTAAAAATTATTTTATTTTTTAATTCAGAGCTTTGAACTGAACTCATTAAAAATTTTAAATTGATAGGAGAAATAAAACTTACAGTTTCTTAAAATAGTAACTCTCTGAAAAAAAGTAAGCAATGTAATAAAAAAAGTAAGATATTAAACAACGTTATCAACCACAGAATCTACATTGCAACAAATTTGAACGTTTTTTGAATCAACAATGCTTATGTTCATTTTGGAATTTTGGTCAGAAAAGCGGCATTGGTAAGTTGATTTTGCATTAGCATTGATTGTTGAACTTAAATGCAGAATCGTTAAATCAATCAATCAAACATTATTCTTAACGTATATTTTTTTTTATCAAAAAAAAAACTATTCATCTGAATTTAAATTACGATTTTTTAACATCTTATGTACTTTTAAATGACGTAAAGTCATTTAAGCAGTTTTCTGGCTAGAAATGGTGATTTTAAAACCTGTACCGCCCGAAGAAATAAGGAAATGCTGTCGTCCCGAAAATTGATTTACTTTTGCGAGACTTCTGACTTTTATATAGCGTCTTTTTTTAATAAAACGGTTGACCCTAGAGCGTTTTGTATCCAAATTTATTCCTTTAAGGTTCTGTAATACCCTGTAAAAAAATTAAGACGTTGTTTTAGGACTGATTTGATGTTATTTCACATTAAAAGGAATAGTGTTCAATTTTTCTAAATTGAACCAAAATTAAAATTTTATTTACAACGCCCATTCCTCGTCAAAAGAAAAGACAGCCTGGCTCGCAATGTGTGATTTTCGTTAAATATTGTCCATAGAGTTGTCTTGGGGACAGATAGAAAAAAACGCATTAATTTCCGTGTTTTGTTTTCTTCGATACATTTTTTGAATTTATAGTTTCGTAATTTTGAACTTTTGAACAAGTATAGGAACTTGTCTCTAAGTTAATTTTATGTGCTTTTAAATAATTGAAACAAATTTTGCACCTAGCAAAAAAAAATTGCCAACAATGTGAACAGTTTTCGACTAGTTGTGGTACAGTGTCCGAATTTTTTCACATTTTATCTCCATTGAACATGAAGGTAATTATTTAATGAAATAACAAAATTTGTATTCAAAATAATTGATTAAACTTAAGACGGAATAACTTACCTACAGTGAAAACTCATTACAACCATTGAAAATGCACTTCTGAAAATTCTAAATGAAACCATGAAAAATAACAATGGATGCTTCACTAAGACAGCAGTTGTCTAACTGACCTCCTGATTTGTATTATGATTGGCTGTTTTGCAAATCGACTCTTAAGACGATTGGAATCCTTACATTATGAAATTCTTGCCATCGAATTATTTCGGTTAAACCAAAAATTCATACAATTGCGTGAACCAGCTCAATTTTTAGATCATTTACTTGAACGTTTTTTGCTTTTGCTAAATTTGAAGAATAGATGTCGCACATTGCAATTAGCTGTAGACAAAAACCTAAAATAATCAAATAAATATGGCAACTTTGCTTGAGTCGATTTACGGTCACGCGAGGCCATACACTTCCAATCGGTGCTAGGTCCAAATATTAAAACAGAGGCACTTAATAAAAACAAAGACAGTGATGAAACAACAGACATTGACCGCTGCTTTCATTTTTCCTTTTTGATTTAACGCCAAATATTTTTATTTTCACCTTCTATCGTCGATAATGCTCGGAAAAAGAAGTAAAAAACTTTGGTATTAGGGCGCTACGACGCTATTAAAATACTTTTAAATCATTTGATAACAATATTTCGAAAACAAATTCTGTACTGCCGCATGAGGCCCCTTATCGAGCTAGGCCTCGTTTAGTCTCAAGAGTTTGCCGGCCATAAGACCAGCATTTAGCATACACTAAAAAAGTTCAATCAATTGAACTAGAAATTGAGCAGGTTGACGCATTTGTATGAAATTTTGGTTTAACCATAACGAATAAAGCACGGCTATTGTTATTTTCATATGAAATTAAAAGTTTATGAATGTTTTAAAAAAATGCAATAATTCACCAAAGTTATTCAACTGCGGTTTCTTATTGAATATGAAATAGATGGGCCAATTAGTAGCAAAAAAAAATAACACCAATGATATGCAACAAATAAGCGCACATCTCATAGATCCTTTATAAAACCACATAAACAATTCTAGGAGACAACACCATTTGTGTTATTAAACACTCACAAGTACAGGTGGTATCAAACCTACACCTTAACAGAAAATAAGTTGGTTTGTGTTCGGTATGTATGTAACATAGGTAACATATTTGTACCTTGAATACTGAAATATTTTGGCAATGACCCTGAAAAGTTAAACCACAAACACACGAGAACAATTCTATGATATAAGTAGTAGGAATGTTCTTTTTTTTACATAAAAACCTCAATAATTGACCTATGTTTTAAATATATTATTGAATATATGTGTATATGACAGGGTTGTCAAGTTGAATATAAGAAATTCCCGGCCTTCCCAAAATGAAATAATTTTTTTTTGTGGGAAAAAGTAACATGTTCTTTTGGGAAAAGTTGACCTTTTTTAAAAAAAATTAATTTTGTGTCGGAAAAAACTTGTGGAGCTGTTTTTTATTTTTTGCTCACTAAACAAAATATAACCACATGTAAAAAAATCATGCAGTTCCCGGCTTTTTCAGAAATTTTTCCAGCTTTGACTTGAAATTCCGGACTTGGGCGAGATGCCACTTGACAACCCTGGCATATGAAATGTAAGAAATGTTTTAAAACATGTATGTCAAACTTAAGTTAAAATGCCGTATATTTTAAAACTAATTTGGAATGTGCAAATTATTTGTAAATTTTAATAAATTGTGATGGTTCGATTACTATTTGAGTTCAATTCGTTAGTTTTTATTTTCGCAAAAAGTTTTATAATTTTTTTTATCTGTGTTGAGAAAATAGCTACAGATATGAGCTCTGTCATTATTCATGCGTCTTATTATATGACTACATAAAATTGTTGCAGTCTTGTGGAGTGTTAAAGCTCCGATATGTCCACGCTTATTATAAGTAGTGACAGGTCGGGATTTGTCAATAGCTGACACGTCAGTTGAAAGTGTTTGTTGTAGTAAAATTTTAGGTAAGAGCTGAAAAATAGCTCGTGCATCTATTTGATTATTAGCTGTTCGCATTTTTAATACTACTTGAGTTATTTGAATTATTTGTATTATTCAGAAGCTCACATATTCGAATCAAATACAACCATCCGATTGAAATTGCACACCCCTGTTTTTAAATTTATATTTTTACATAATTGTACCACATCCACCTTAATAACGAGTGCATACATTAATGTTTGCTTTAATGTACATACATATGTATGTATGTATGTATAAGCTTACATGTGTATATATGTATGAATATCTACCAAATTTAGTATGCTAACCATAGAATTTGCCATTGCACACAAAGGTATTCATAAATGCAAAAAGGTGTCCTTACTTGCAATATCCTTTAATTTTTACATGTTTGAATAATAGAGCCTACATAGATGGAAAGAGCAACAGAAATGTGCACGTAAACTTTGGAAAATTTTACTAATGCGAAATTTGCAAACAATTCTTAGATACATATTGATGCATACATTCATATGTACGTACATATGTATATATACGTTCCTGTGTAGATAGTAACACATATGAAATATGCCAGCCAAAAGATTTAAAGATTCTTGAATCTTCTATGCGATGAGCTTATACTACCAGAAGATTAAGTCGAAAAACAATATTTTCATTACATATTCTTTAAATAACAATTCAATATAACTTTTTCGTTACTTTCATTGTACAAATACGTTATCAAATGTAAATGTTGTGGTTGCCACCCAGTAGGCCAGGGCAGGAGCTAATAGTGCTTCTAGAAGGCCTTCCACCCTAAGTATAAGGCCTTCCACCCTCCTTTCAAACGTACTTTCTTTTTTATATGAATTGTCCCAAGAAAACAGGCCTTTCCTAAGTAGGATTTCTAAGACCGCTTACCGTAGAAGGACTCTCAGAAGTACTTGACAAAAATTAAATTTTGATTTATCGTAAAGACTCTAGATATTAATTGTTTTTTTTTATCTGCGCCCTTTCGTTGATATTTTTTAATGATTTTTTTTTTTTTGATGTTTCTTAATTTACAATTTGACAAAGAATTCTCAAAACCCTACCTCCTATAACATAACATGAAACAACAGAAGCCTAACCTGGCAATATGCACACCTCTCTTAATTTCTAACCATTTGTTTACTTTTCATGTCGTATACATATGTACAATGCATATGACAAAAAAGTAATGCCGAATCATAAAACATTACAATACATGAAATAAAAAAAGAAACAGAAAGCTTTAAAGTTAATGGGGTCCTTTTTCTTTGCCTTCTAATATCAGGCCTAATAGCACGTCTGTTGAGGGAAGGCATATTATGCCTTCTGTGATTGTATTTTTATTTGCATGAAAATCTAGTTTTAAGAAGTCCTTATATAATCGCAGCAGTGCTAGCAGGCCTTCTCCGAGGCAGACCTTGCTGATTTGCCTGCTGGGTAAGACTAACCCATAGATGGCCAAAATTTTGGAAGCAGGAGCTACTAAGAACAAAAACAACAATAAAAACAGCAGAAAAAACCCCAACATAACTTGATCTCGATTGCAAAAATAAAAAATTTAGGAATATAACAAAAGTTCATTCAAAGAATCAAGCAAGAACAACCTAAGTGCAAAAATAAAATTACACTGGTCAAACGAAACAAGAGATCTGTCCGCAATGTTCCAATTGTTGTTCGGGTTTTGGTTTTTTTTTTTGTATGATGCAACAATAATATAAGTGCTTAGCAGTGGTGAATGCATGTGTTTGTTGTTTTGGTTATTTTTCTCAAGAAAAACGACGTGCTGTTGTAAAGAGTTAAACTTGGCTCATTTTTCCAATTACACCCATCGTTGAGCTAACCAGTTAAGTTCACTTACTATATAACATTACACAAGAAATTAAATTTTGAAGTTTGAAATGTGTTTACCTTGATAATTTAAAATAGCTACTGTGAAAAGCCCATAAATTTGTTATATACCGACAAAAACTGGATTAATAAGGAAATCATTCGCTAAGCATCCACCGTAAATTATATCAAAATCATCTGGTATTATCATTAAATAACGAGCTATGCTCGTAATTGTCTTGATTGACAAAGTTTTGAATATAACTTTAATAGGCTGTGTCTGGCCATACCTCACGTCGAAATTGAACAAAAATGGACTCAACTGGTTAGTTGGAACTGGTCAGACATTGTTAAAACATTTATAAAACGGTAATGAATGTTAAAGTCTGAATTGATTGAGTGAAACAATATAATAAATTGCAACTAAAAGAGTTGAGAACTTATTAAAAAAATAAATAAATTTAACTGGTTAGCCCGAACAGCCACTAATATATGATAAAAGCAAGTTCAGTGTATCTAGGCTGGCCCTCTATTTTCATGTTATGTTAAGTGTAGTATTTAGTCAGTTTCTTCCGAAAAATCGAAACCATCGGCTCGACTCTGCCGCATACAAAAATGTTTGCTTGGATGAGATATGTACTCGAATTCATGTTGCTCTGATGGTATGAATGTTTATTTTATACCTACTTAGATGCCAACAGTGAAATAATTTCTCACATATATTTTTGTCAGTTAAAACACACAGAATATTCGTGAGGACATTAGGGTTATTATTTTTAAAAGTTTGTAAATTGTTTTTATTTCTTTTGCCTATGTTTTAGGATGGGGCTTAACAATAATTGTCACAATATTTAAGCTTCCTAACTCTAACTTGAAACAGTCGCGGACAGAGTTTGTGTCCGATTTCGTTGAAAATTTTCAAAAAAACCGACTTACTAAAACGTTGAAAAAATCTGCCTCGATAGTGAAACATCAATATCAATCATTAAAATTTTTTGTCGATCTATATATATTTACCCTAGCTCATGAGGAAATTCAAAATACAAAAAAATCAAAAGCATTCTGAAGAAAATAAAAAATTATATTCGGTGTTATATCTAAACATACCTACGGTAAAACTACATAGACACAAACATTTGCGTAAACTATGTGAGCTTGTGATTTTCTCCATTGTCTGTACCTGACAATTGGCATTTATTTTTTATCATTTATTAAAATTAAATATTTCTTAACAGCAGACATGATAGTCAAATCAATCAATTGTATTCCACTTGTTTTCAGTGCACTTTCTGCCAACACCTACAATCAAATTTGCGAAACTTCTTGCATTTTGAAATCTAAATGCATTTAATTGCTGGTGAATTTTGAAGCGCAAGCGCTGCGAATGAAGATTATTCGGAAGCAAATGGTTTCAATTTCCATAGCAGAGTACTTATTATGCATCCTTGTAGTCTTAGGCGGCAAAGGAAAATTATTGTAATAACTGAAGAAGCTAAAAGCTAGCAATACTTAACGTTCAAACACACAGACTCTTTAGGGTGATTCACATTTTGTTTTAAAACGAAAATACGTAAAAGCATAGTACATATCGTTACCTTAATATAGAAAGGCCCTATCTTACATTTTTATTATTTTACAGGAGAACGAAAAAAATTAAAGTTTTTGTGAGTTAAAGTGAGTAATGGTTTTTTTTTTATTTGCTTGTAATTGATTTATTTTCAATCGTAGCTCACTCATTTTTTTGTCAATGGTGTATTAGTGGGTGACCTACCGAAATCTATAAAAATCTCGATTTTGAAAAAAATGTTAGTTAGGGCCTTTCTATATTAAGGTAACGATTGCCATTTCCATTTTATTTTGTTATTATATGTACTATATATCCAATGGCGTCAATTGGGTAAGGCGGTGGGAGGGACATTAGCCCCCCAAGGATCTGATATTATATTTAATTACATCGATTAAATTTAAAATATCATCGATTTGATAAGTTATTTAAACTCTTTCCCCTCCCCCTTAAGCTTTTGGTGATATAACGCTACTGCATGTATCTCAAATATTTTGAATTTTACTCCCTTTAATCTGAACTAAGTATTTATACTGTCTTGATATTCTCATTCATATGGGATTGCAAAATACTTATTCGATCTAAAAATAGCTGGAAATGAGGAGACCACGAAATAAGGGACTGATTGCCTTGATCTTTTACAAAGAGCTGAAGTTAGAAAAGTTTGCCAGATTGTAGCATTGCCAAGAAGTTAGAGCTAATGTAGAATATCCTGATCGAGCAGAAATATTATGTCTAAAAGAGATGTATATGCATAGCTGGGCATTAACATTTCAACTAACGAATTAACTTTTAAGTTAACTTTAAAAAATGTTAACGGACTCGTTGACTTCCGTTAAATTTCCCCAAGTCCGTTAATCGTTAGTCCAATACCTACTATTTACCAAAAAGATACCTCGCCGCCCCGCGAAAAACACGTTCTGACAACAAGTATGTTCCGGTTGATATGACTGGAAACGTATGACAGGAGTCGAGTGGATGCAGTAAAAAATACATAAAAAAAGTTAGAAGAGTCGTTACGACAACAAGCTGCCGAAAGTTCAAAGAACAGAGTCAGTTTAAGTGGCGAAGGCAACAACGAAAAAACTTTTTTAATTCTGTCACTCAATCTAAAGAAAAACTCAAGAGCCACAAATCTTTAAAGAGTAAAGCTCAAAATCTCGTAAAAATGTGGATCACTAACGCAACGATATACAAAATCCAATTTTTATCACGTGTTAACGGATTAACGATTAACGTTAACGTCCATTAAATCTTCTGAAATGTAACGCTTTAACATTTAACGAAGTTAACTGCTATCGAAAAAGAGTCAGCGAAAGTGGGTTTGACGGTGAACGAGGGAAAAACAAAGTATATGCTGTCCACAAACAGGGAGACGCGGCGTATTGGATCCTTTGTTACTGCGAACAACTATACTTTCGAAGTTGTCAAGGAATTCACCTATTTTGGCACCGCCGTGAACACTCAAAACGATGTCAGCCTGGAGATAAAGCGAAGACTAACTCTTGCTAATAGGTGTTACTATGGTCTCTGTAAGCAATTGAGTAGTAGAGACCTCTCTCGCCCGACAAAACTGACACTCTACAAGACGCTCATTTTACCCGTGCTACTTTACGGCGCAGAAGCATGGGTTGTGTCGCAGACTGATGCAGCCACGCTTGGGGTGTTTGAGAGAAAAATTCTTCGCAAAAGCTTCGGTCCTGTTCACGTCGGCGACGACTACCGTATTCGAATGAACCACGAACTGTACGAGCTCTACTCTGACATTGACATAGTCAAGCGCATCACTATTCAACGTCTGCGCTGGCTGGGACATGTTGTGCGTATGGACGAAGAAGCTCCGGCGAAAAAGGTGTTTGATGCGGAAGCCGCTGGGCGACGACGAAGAGGAAGACCATGCCTCCGATGGAAAGACCAAGCCGAGGAAACCCTATCCACGCTTGGTGTGAATGATTGGAGAAGGCGCACGCGAAGCAGAGGCGCCTGGAGAGAGCTTTTGAGGTCGGCCGTAACCCGGTAACGGGTTGTTATGGCCACCCAAGTAATTAAGTAAGTTAACTTTTTTAGTAACGGATTAGCGATTATCGAAGTTAACTATTTGATTAATGGTGCCCAGCTATGTATATATGTATGCTCATATAGTTAAGCTGCTTTAAGATCTCTGGAACCTGTTTTTTAAACTCACTAGGGGTCTTAAATTGCTGCACGTCTCGAAATGAGTTGGCTCTGTATTTTGACAATCATCACATTTAGGTGCCTGGGCATAGGGATATTGATGGCAATTGCGAGGCTAATAAGCAGACATGAAACTATTTTACTAATTCATCGGGATAAGGAAGTTGATGTCATGCCCCTTCTCATGCATTACTGATACGGTACAAAAAGCTACTAAAGGTTGGGTCCACATCTTCACATCTTAGTATGTAATATAAAAAGGCAAATGGGCCGGAATGGTATGCCAAGTACACTTTTGCACTGTTATCTCGTACTGGACCGAGGATTTTGTCAGGAGGTGGGAGACGAAACCCCCCGAGGCTTGGCCATAGGTCCCTATAAGAATATTTACTATATGAAGTGAAATTGTTGCTATTTACTGGTAATTTTTCGATGGTATAATCTACCGTAGAAAGCTTTTCTCAACTATTGCCTTGCCGTTCGGTGTTGGCTTTAAGCTATAGGTTCACGCTATTCTATACCATCGAAATGAAAGAAAATACATAGTATAATGGCAGTAGAATTGAGCTGGGCTGAGGCCCTTTTTGAGCTGTTACGCCTTAATATTGTTGTTACTTAATGTTTATTTTGGAATTAATTTCCAATATCTCTTGTTTGGAAAATATTAAATGATGCATTCGGGGCAGATATAATTCGTTCTACGATAGTTTTTCAATGTTTAGTATGGTAAAAGCTTTTTATGGCATTTTTGATATACTTTTTTATTTAAAAAATCATACTTTTCCAATAAATTAAGATTAGCTAACTTGTAATTTAATCCACTCTTAAGTCACAGTTGCATATGAATTCCAAACATAGCACCACCTTTGAAAACGCATCAACTTGACGAAAATGCCAAAAATGGTTATTCGCCTGGTTTTGTATGGTATGTTGGCTTCCTACATCACATGTGTTGATACTTGAGAAATGTGCTGAAGTTGATGTATGCATGGAATGAATTTACTGAAATGTAAATTTTTGGAAAATTTATTGATTCTAAGTAAGGATTTAAATAAAATGGTATATTATTAATTTAACAAGAATCATTATAAATTGAAATTAAATTAATCAAATTATTATTATGAGGGAAGCTATAAATGTGTAAAATCAGGGTTATCCGATTCGTACTAAAAATTGGATTTTATTTTAAGTTCATTATTTCGTTTGATTCCTGACATTATGTATTAAATATAACTTTCTTTAAATGACCGCCACGAGACTCTCGAAGAGCTCAATACTTCTGTGGTAATGCTACTTAAAAAAGCAAAACTACACGTGGTAAGGAATTTTATCCAAAAACTTACTGTGCATCTTAAAGAAAGCGTTTACGTTGTTCCGGCGTAAGATATGTTTTTGAAATCGAAAGTTGCTAAGCTTTAAGAGAAACGGAAAACATAACCTGACACCTCCACCCCACACGTATTTGCCGTCTAGTGTACTTAAAATTTAAAAGTGAAAAATAATATTGAAAATATTTTTTAAATAAGAACCAAATAATTTTTGGTTTGTAAAATTAAAGAAAGATTATGTTCTTCGAAAAAAACTAAAAACTTCTTCTTCTCACGTCTGCTATCTTCATAATCGATTCTTTTAACAAGCTATTTGTATAGCGACATTAATCGCTGAGTAATATGTGTGTACAACAACAAGCTCGCATAAATTGCAAATGTCAATATTTAAGCTTAATTTATCATAATTCAAGTGTTTGCTGTCACTCACAAACAGTTAACAATCAGTAACTTTTATTTTTGGTATCCTAATCGCGCTGATAACAGCGAACAGCAACAACAACAGCAACAAGAAATGTAAATAAAACACCAATGATCCAAACAAGACAGATAAGGGAACAGTGCATCATACAAAAAAAACAGAGGTTGAAGTTCTGATATCCTATTTATGATATTTGGCCACGCTTTGTCATTTTCGTTGACAACATCAATTCGTTATCAGCAATTGTGGCAATTCTGACAGGTTAGCTGCTGCTGATAAAATCAGTCAAAACATAATGTATTATCGGACGAGCTACGAAAAAAAAAAAAAAAAACCTTTTCAAGTCTAAGCTACTATATTTGTGAGAAATATATAGTATATGTATATATGAAAAACTTTCCAGGCTAGAATATTTTGACTTAAAATGTTATGGAATTTGATTAAATTTAAAATGGGAGAAAAGAAAATCCGAATGATCGAATCTGAATCTGAATGATGATTTTTGAAAGTTACACATCAAGTCAAAAACAGTCTTAAGCGTCTAAATGCATGAAGTCAAGAGAACAAAGTTTTATTCAGTTATACCAGAGCATTATATATGAATTCAAATCGTGAAGGCCCCAGCACCCCTCCAACATAATTTCTCTTTAAGAAATAGAGAAATATATTCAACAGAAGATAAGCTTTTTCCCTTAGCTGCAACTGAATGGCCCTGAAATAACTTAAATGTTAAAAAAAATCACTATAATCACAGACTCTTTCACATTGGACGAGAACCGCAATGAAAATACCAGAATTCACATATTAGAATATAGTAGTAAGCATGCGGTATCACCATGGACCCTTGTTGTATATGAATGGCAATATTGCCGGAACTCTAATTAATCGTTCGAGTAATTGAGTATTTTAGAATCATGTTACTACTTTATAAATAATTCTCATATGGACATTTCTCTCATGTTGAACGGGACGGAAGTACACTTTTAAAGTGAAATAAAAGTCAAAGTAAAACATTTTTATTTTTTTCTGTTACTTTGAGGAATAGCCGTTTGGTAGTACTATATTGAGTGGTAAAGTTGATGCCAGACGTAGTACTGGTTCCAAGATAGAGGCAATTAAGAAGCTATTCGAACATGACAAAAAACGGAAGTGTTTTTCATGGTCATCTTTAGAAAAGCAGAAGTCAGCGAAACCTGGCAACATTTTTTAATGTGACTAATTTTAAAATCTTATGGAATAATATAACTTTTTAATAGATTTCGTTTAATTGAAAAATCTTATTAACTTTTTTTCTTTTAAGGCATTATAATCCATTCGAACGGGACATTCGAACGGGACATTTTTTTTTCATTTTGGCTCACTTGGGCAATTTTTCAAAACGACTTTAATATTTATATAAATAGTTATATATTATAAGATATATATAGTAATTAAAAAAAAAAATTTAATGTTTACATCTATCAAATTAATTAGTGAGATCAAGAAGGAGTAAATATTTTTCTTAAAAGAATATAAGACTTGTCTTTTTGCTGTTAAAACGTTTTTCCTGTAAAAGGCGTGGCACCGCCCACTAAAAGTGAAGTGGAGTGGCACAGCCATGATACCGTTTTTTCCCATTTGGAGCGATGCCACGCCCCCTTCAAAGAATCAGAGTTTCTAATATTTTTTTTTAGAATTCAATCTGTTTTTAAACAAAATGTCATCAATATCGGTCCATTAGTTTAGCCGTGGAAACGTTTTTTCCCGATAGGGGCGTGGCACCGCCTACTATTGAAAACAAAGTATACATCTTCCTCCTTCTCTTCACAACCTTTCCAACAAAAAAAAAAACGGCGGGTTGCACTCCGGGAGTGCCGACAGAAGTGAAAACAAATCGTTTAATGGCAAGTTAGTGCGTTAATTGGTATCAGGCGCGGATCTAGAATTTTTTTCTGGGGGGGGTCACAGGATAGAAAAAATCAAAAATAACAAGAATAACCAAATAATAATATTGTTTCAACTCTATTTTTTGAAATGCGGGCTGTTTTGGGGGGGGTCATGACCCCCGTGACCCCCCCCTTGGATCCGCGCCTGATTGGTATGTGTGCGTTTTCTTGTTATATGGCAATGCAATGGAAGACAAAAACGGAATATGTATTCAAATTTTACTCTCGCTCTCATTCTCAATTTGTCAACGCAACAACGCGGACATTGAAAGAAACAAACATGTAAGCATAACAATCGTTGAATGAGAATTAAATGTGTCAGTTAGTGTGTATGCTTTGCTTTTTGTCTTCCACTTGGAATATTTTTTATTTAAAAGAAACAATAGAACATTAAAATTTTACCATCGCTTTCATGACGGGGAATCCCGATGACGGTCGGTGTCATGAGTTTATACTTTTTTACTCAGCCGCACAACGTGCCATAAGAAGTTTTCCCTTCAAAAATTGCTGGAAGAAGTATATTCGGCTCAGCAGCCTCAACTGTGAATAATTAAATTTGAGCTAAGTACTCCTTATGTTTAAAAACAAAAATTTATTCTGATTGCAGTAAGACACATCATTGCGAATTATGTAAGTATAAGAAAAAATCAGGTAAAAAAAGTACCTGGACCTGTGACTAAATAGCTTAAACATAATTTTTCTTAAACTTAAGATAAAAATCTGCTTCTTCTAACAGACACTATGACACCACATTTATCAAAATCGGCTTATTCGTTGCCGAGTTCTGGCTGTTAGAATATTCAAACTGCTTAAAACCATCCAACCACGATCAATATTACCGACAGTGTGAGGGCCGCTTAATACTGATGGTGTGAGGTGAATACTGACAGTTCATCAGTATTATTTGCACAGAAAAGTGGCCAAAAAGTGGCATGCCACTTTTTGGGGCAGATCCGGCTGAAAGTTGGTCAGAGGGTGCAAGTAGGCACGGGACGGCAAAATCCTGGGAGGTGGCGTGGCATGCCCCATTTTGTGGCAGATAGACGATGAGGCAGCGAAACTTGAAAGAAACTTGAAAAAGTTCCTCATTCAGTGGCATGGAACATTGCGTCCAAGGGTATGGTCGTCCGATGCCTAGCTGGAGGCGTGGTGCAAGTTTGGATGGAATCTGCACCAAAAAGTGGCATGCCATTTTCGGCTGTCGGTCACGTAGCCGGAGCATAGTTCGCACCTTCACCAGTCGAATGTCAAAAAAACTGATTACTGACAATAAACAATACTGACCGTGTGAGTGGTACACTGACAGTAATGTAAATACTGTCAGTAATTATACTGTCAGTAATATTGATAGTGTGAAAGCCGCTTTAAAAGTATGCAACACTTTCCGACGAATTTCAAAAATAGCACCTAAAATTAGGACACATTATCTGAAATTGTTAAAATCGTTACCTACTTTTAGGCGTTCTTTTTGAAATTTGCCAGAAAGTGTTGCCTACTTTTAGGGGCAAATTATTAATAGCACCTAAAAGTAGGCAACGTTTTATAAATTTTTTGAAATCGAGTTCATTTTCCAAGTCTTCAAAATTTTAAAATCGAGTTCGTTTCCCAAGTCTTCAAAATTCCAAAATCAAGTTCGTTTCCCAAGTCTTCCAAATTTGAAATCGAGTTCGTTTCCCAAGTCTTCAAATTTCTGAAATCGAATTCGTTTCCAAAGTCTTCGAAATTCTAAAATCGAGTTCGTTTCCCAAGTCTTCAAAATTCCAAAATCAAGTTCGTTTCCCAAGTCTTCCAAATTTGAAATCGAGTTCGTTTCCCAAGTCTTCAAATTTCTGAAATCGAGTTCGTTTCAAAAGTCTTCAAAATTCCAATATCGAGTTCGTTTCCCAAGTCTTCAAAATTCCAAAATCGAGTTCGTTTCCCAAGTCTTCCCGATGACGGTCGGTGTCGCGAAATTATACTTTTTTCCTCAGCTGCACAACGTGCCATAAGAAGTTTTCACTTCAAAAATCATGCGATTATGTTGTGTTATGGCAGTTGACAACTGGTGTTACCGTTTTCAACTGCCTATTTATTACACTTATGTTTGCGCACATGACCAACTTCAAACAGCTCCAAAAATTTAAAATTTAATTTTTTCTGCACTCGCTTTTTTTTAATTATGTACATGAAACTCTGTTCGTGCGAAAATTTTGACACACATGCTGCTGTTATGATTTTCGAAATGAGAACATAATATGTTCATCATATTATGATATTTTTCTATATTATTTGTGACTTTAGATTATGAACTTAAGCAAATTAAAAATTTGCAGTTAATAGAGATTGATTTGATGTTTTTACATTGTTTTAAGCTAATTGACGTTGGAAGAGAGATTTTTCGGAAAGACTATCATCATGCATCACCTCTCTTACACATTTAAATATTTAAGGCAAAATACTATTCAATATTACAAAAAAAGAGAAACTGCATTTATGCAAGTTTGCAGGTGGTTTGCTCAATGTGATAAATGAATTTTGGTTTAAATTGTTTAAATTAACAAAATTCGAATATTTTCCTTAGATAATATCAGATAGTAGCACTTTTAAAATAACTTTTAATTTTTCTGTCACGGTTGGCCTTTTGGCGGAAATGCCCATATGCTGCAACTCAATTTAAAACTGAGTTTTTGAAAAATAGAAAACTTTTAAGTTTTGTTTTAATCAAATAAGAGTCTCGACCTCTATTTAATACGAGTTCGATCGATAACTTTTAGCTCTGTCATCCAAGCATCGTTTGGAAGATTCAACAATCTTTGCAATGCTTGCTATGTTCAGAAAAACTTCTTTTTACTATAAACATTTATTGTTTTCGTCACTAAAAATAATAATTTAATCTCAATCGCTTAAAAACTTAGGTACATGGGCTAAAAATTAACTCTGTAATGCTATAATCCGAGAAAACATATGATCAACATATATAAATTATGAACTTACATTTTTAAAATGCCTTCGATGATTCTGAAAATGACAAGTTTTTCTAAAGCACATAGTGGAAAACAAAAATCGCAATACTTAGATCCATGTCAGAGGCAGAAATCAGATGCCATAAATTTCGATTAGATTACATGTCGAGTGTCTGGCTGTAAAACTTTATTGTTTGTTTGCTAACTCCTTCTGCCATGAACTGGGGGGAAGGGGTAAGCTCGTGCATTCAAATTTTGTCGATAAATTTTAGCTGCTGCTCATTTTTTTTTTTTTTTGTTTTTACAACTCATTCTACCTTTTCAAACGTTTCCATTGGCAATTTTTTTCTTATTGCTTTATAGCTCACGCGTCTACTTTGTTATCGATGCGCGCTGCACAATCAACGTGTCGTTTTTTTCTTCTTCCGCTTCATTTCTGTGCTGCTTGTATTCGTTATCACAACTCAGAGCACAATGTTAGGCTACGATTTTGTATTCACGTCGGTGGTGCTATGTGCGAGTACGGTATTTTTTTCCGTTTTTCTTTTTTGAAGTATACTTTATGGCGCGCGAACAAGTTTAGCAGTTTTTCGCTTGAGCTTAGTGCTTGTAACATGGTCCTCTGAACAGGTATTTCAAATGTTGTCACATAAATCAAACGAAACTCGGAACGTTGTTGTTGAGGTAACAGTTTTTGTTACTGTGAGTTCTTTTTTTTTTGTTTTGCTGCTTTTATTTGAAGTGGTTTAGTTAGAATTGGGTGCAGGCTTTATGACTATAAGTTGGCCTATGATATATTTTATGACTTACCTGTGTCATTGATATTGATAAATTTTTCTGCACGTGAGTTTATGATCTCTTAATACGCTGCAGTACATGTAAGCAGATTCAGTGGTAAAATTAACAGTAGAAATGGTAATATGTCGAATGAACTGCGTATTAAAGGTAATATTGATAAAAAGAAAATAAATTTTTATTTAAGAAAAAACTTTGAACTGGTTAAGCTGTAACCAAAAGTCTTCTTTTTGTTAAAAATAAAGTTTAATTTTTTGTTGGAAAATGATTTCTGAGTTACCTTAAATACGTCGCATCATGAATTTTTTGAGAATTTCATGAGAATACAAAGCTTAAAGCAATTGTCAGCTTTAAGTTTCGCGTTTAAGTAAAAAAAAAAAAATGAAATTATGATGTAAAATATATTTTATGCTTTGCATATTTACTTTTATAACCTAAGGATGTAATTGAAATACATCCGATACACTATACTCGTTTGTTGACTTATGCGCTATGAGCTTAAATTTCTTTTTTATATTTTTTGTTTGTGTATTTTATTTGGTTTTTTTATTTTTATATTTGTATATACATTGTTTTCCGAAGTGCTCCAGGATATCAATACTTCAACATTTATCCGTATTTGTTGCTTTTGTATCGATTCATTTTGTTTGTATTTTTTTTTGTGTGCGCGCATACGATTTTTATATCCACTAAATCTGTTAGTAAAACAAATGTAAGCACATTTGTTACTGATGTTTTGTATTGTCGAAAAAATTGCCAATTTCATGTGTTTCATTCCACATTTTCTGTATGAGTCAGCGATAAGCGGCAATTTTCTGAATTTATGCCAGATTTTCACCAATTGAATGAAGCAATGACAGTGATGGAAAATTTTCTTTATGTCACTGCGTTCAATCGGAGTGTGATAAATATGCGTTTCAATTACAATTTAGTTACCTATCAATGCCATATGTTGCAAGCTCTTAAGGAACATTTTTTTATTCGTATATTTTTCTTTTTTTTATTCTTTAAAGAAATTACACAGCATTGAATATTTAGAATAATTTTTCATAAATATCCTGTAATAAATATGGATGGGTGATTATTTTGAAATGCGATTCAGTAGTTAGTGTGGGCCATCACAAGTAAAATGTTTTCATTGCTAGAGGAATTTATCAGTGACCTTTGAGCTGATGCCGTGAGAATTTCTAAATGAATATCGTCAAGTCCATAGCTCAAAATCTAAACAAATTTTCACTTAGAACTTTCTATTTTTGTTCACTCTTATCATGAATACACCTTCCCCTGAAATTTATTTTCAAGCTACCTGTTTTGTTATCATATCAGATTTTTTGGGAATGTGTTAAAGTTCGCTGGAAATTAGAAATATTTTGGTAACCCTAACTGGAAATGAAGTTTTCCATTCCTCGATGATTTACGATTGCAAAATTAGATTCTGATTTAATTGAATATAAATTTTTTTGTTTATATTATATTACAGAAGTTGGCCAAATTAAATGCGAGAAAAACTATGAAATCTGTGAAGGTTGTAGTCAGAAAATACATGATCGTTACCTGATGAAGGTCGGTGATTCAAATTGGCATGAACAGTGTCTGGCGTGTTGCTATTGTGGTGCACAACTGAATCACATTTGCTATGTGCGAAATGCCAAGTTGTATTGTAAAATGGATTATGAAAGGTAAGTGTTAAAATGGCTAAAAATTGGTCACAATCAATATGAATTTCCTTAAATAAAAATGTTCAATGCCATCCAAAATAACTCCTTTTCAAATAGCAAGAAATAGCAATCTCTTGCTATGCATGAAAACTGCGATTTTTATCACATTTTTTTTTTATCTTTAATGGCAACATTTATAAAATAAATAAAAGAAAGAAGAGCAAAAAGATAAAAATAAAAACTGCGAAGCCTTCTGAAACTTCTTGCATATTTTTTTTTTTCTTCTACAAGGACTTAAGTTAGTGCGGCAGGATGACAACATAAAAATGCGCTGTTGTCCGAGTGATGTTTGTGAAGAAACGTAACGATTCAAAGACTTTGCGGAAAGAGGATGTTAGCAAGAGAATTGGGCTTAAAGAAAAGATTGTGCGCGTAGCGGTAGGATTTACTACTCAAAGAATGCTTTGCTAAGCATTCAAAGACGTTTTTAAGGCTTATAAAGCTTTTAAGATGTAAGGATTATGCTAGTGTAAAAATCAAGTAAAAATATGATATTACAAAAAAAACTCAGGGATTTATTAAATGCTAAAATTAAAGGAGTAAAACCGTTGCAGGAAAAATTGCATTTTATTTGACAATGTGAAATGTGACATTTTGTAAAAAGGATAACTTAAAGAAGTAGTCATGCATTTATTACTGGCTTGCATTAGACAATAAAACTGTATGGTCACAAAATGGCAGAAAATAATCTTTACGATGTTAAAAATATATAAGCGGGATCACCTGCGCGCCCAAAACTTTTGTGGACGATTTGCAATGAATCCTACAGCAAAATCTTCTTCAGAGTCAATACCTTAAAATTCCATTGGGTTAATTTGAAAATAACGAAAAAAGTCACGTAAAATATTGAAAAAAAAAAAAAAAATATTTGAAAAAAATGACTTAGAATATTTTTGGATAGTAAAAATTTTTGGTCTTTGTGTTAGTGATAAAAACAGTTTTGGTCATAGTGTCACGTTTCATCACTTTTTCCCTAAATTTACAATATTTAGTAAAAATCGCAGCGAGTAAAAAGTTCTTAAATTTAGCCAAAATATACAGAACAAATTTTTTGATACTCTCAGTCGAAACTTTGTTTCTAAACAGGAATCAAAATATGAACCAAAATAACCTTTCATTGGAAGAAATATTGAAACAGTTTTTATGGGCAGGTTCAGAGGTTACACGCGTCCACAAATTTATTTTCTTTAATATCAATTAATTTTTTTTCATTTACGGCAGTTTGACCAGATCCACCCTTGTTTCCAAAATTTTTGTGTAAAAGCACTCATGTTTTCGAACTCATAATGATTTTATTAATTTTTGCCTTGCAGAATTTTCGCCATAAAATGCACCGCCTGCTGTCATCCCATTTTACCGCAAGAACTTGTGATGCGTCCCAACCCAAACTACATTTTTCATCTGCCCTGTTTTATTTGCTACGCCTGCCGGCTGCCGCTGCAAAAAGGTGAACAGTTTTTATTACGTGATGGTCAATTATTTTGCTTTCGTCATGATCTCGAAAAGGAAATGTATCTTGCAGCTGCCGCTGCAGTGCATCATTGTGGTCTTGCAGGACTGGACGACGATGATTTGATGCGACCACGTGATGGTCGTCGTGGTCCAAAGCGGCCGCGCACCATACTCACTTCACAGCAGCGCAAGCAATTTAAGGGTTCATTTGATCAGTCGCCGAAACCCTGTCGCAAAGTACGCGAAGCATTGGCCAAGGATACGGGCCTATCGGTGCGTGTAGTGCAGGTTTGGTTTCAAAATCAACGTGCCAAAATGAAGAAGATACAACGGAAAGCGAAAAGTGGTGGCGCCAATGCGAGTAATGCTGACGATAAGGATAAGGAAAAAGATGAAAAGGCCATTAAGCAAGAATCTGATTTGGGTAGTGAGAGTGGTGGCTATTTAGGTTTGGATAGTGCGTTTGCCAGTCAGCCACTAAATCCGAATTTACCATTTTCACCAGATGGTGAGTAAAAACATTCGCTGGTGCACACTTCTTAAGTAAAATAAATCAATTTCATTACAATTTCAGACTATCCCGCCAATTCTAATGACAGCTTTTGCAGCTCTGATCTTTCGCTTGATGGCAGCAATTTCGATCAACTCGATGACGACGGTGATTCGTTATCGCTTAACAATTTAGATTTGCAATCAACATGCTCATCTGGCAATCAACATTCCCATGGCTCGAGCGCGCATGATATACTCGCGAATCTAAATTCAAATCTTATAAATCCCATCAATAAATTGTACCAAATGCAAAATTCATACTTTAGTTCAGAGCAATAGGAGCGCAAAGTTGAAGCTTTGAGAAAAAAAATTATAAATGAAAATAGTGCCCTAATATAAAGTCACCAAAGCAAAATAAATTAATTTAGAATTACAAATACTAATACGAATTTATTAGAAATTATAAGCCGATAAGACGATGATAGAGTTGTAAAAAACCCTGTGTTATGTACCAAAGCCAATGTTAAAAATATTTAGGATCTAATTTTAAGTTAGAATATTGTGTTGTTGTCTTCGAGAAAACAATGTCAAAATCATCAGAGTTTTTTAATAATTAAAATTTTGTTGTGTTTTGCATTCATTCCGAACTCAGTTACTAATGGTAACTTTCGTGTATCGTTATTACCAGGCGTGCAGACTACGTTTTTTCAGAATTAGTTCTGATGACTCCAGACTCCAGTTCCTTTACTTTTATCTTGCAAATTGTTTTATGATAGGTCCAGCCATTTGTTTAAATACAGGAAGATATGAAGGTACGAATCATTTGATTCATAATACATATTTGGAAGGGATTATTGGATTATTATCTCACTAAGATACTGCCTAATCTTTCTTCATTATGAATTAAGTAGACAGGCCTTAGTTCACTCTTCAAAACAAAGATAAAATAGCTAAAGATGTTATATTTGGCATTGCCAAAAATTAAATACCCTACACCGCGTTAACACTGAAAGTCTAAACTTTTTATTAAAAGGGTATTTTTTCCACCATACTACATGCTGGCTGGTTTGACTAAGGTTACCCATATTGAATTTGACAACAACGAGCTCTTTTCGCCAACTTTTTGTCTTATGCTTCTTGGCACAACCATTTTCTGTATTTGTGTGAAATTTGGTTACATTACTTAAAAAAACTCTGTCAGTGTAGCGTTTTCAAGGTTCTATGGAGGTTTTGCCACTCCCACCAAGTTCTTGTCTACAGCTTTTCCGAACCATTATTATTATTTTTGAATTCTTATTATTGTTATTCCATTACATTAAATAGTTCTCTCAGAGTCACGCCCTCTCGTCGAAATTCTCAAACATTTTTTTCTATACTAATGTAAAATTTGACATTACCATTTGAAAAACAAACTATTTTTTTTTATTGACTGAATTGAAATATTCGTTCAAGATAATCTGAACATCAAAAATAATTTTTAAATACTTAGAATGAACTCGGTTAAAGGAAACAAAGTAATACAAGCACAATCTGGAATGAGCAAAGTCCTTGAATAGAACAAAAATATTAAGTGACACCAGCATCATTGAAACGAATGGAAAAATCAAAGTAACATTACTATCTTATACAATCAACTTCAATAGAATTCTATAACAAATGCTTATATTATGTCCAAATTTTAGTTTACCTAACCCAATGATTTGCTTAAAAAAACTATTGTTCAAACTGAAGTTTTGTTAAATAGTCCTTCCAAATTCTTATTTAATTTTAAAGCTTGGTTTATAAAACTCTTTATTTTAAATAAAAGTTTCAATTGCCCGTATGGCTGGTAATTTACTTATTACGATCAAATGTGTACCTAATATAAAAGCCAATAGTCAGTGCTTCAATTTTACATTAGAGGACCAAGGTCTTAACATATAAACAAACATTAGTCATTTGATAAATGTAGTGCAAACAATTGAAAATAAAATGTTGACTTCCCTGGCCTTAAAATAGTCCGCAGCTTGAATCCTGCGCTTAGTGACTTGGAAAAGATGTACATACAATAAATGACACTAAACGTTTTCATTAAAAACTTTGTAATTTTTGACATTGCCAGTACTTGGGCTCTCTTAATGTAGCATAGTATCTATCGGTTAATTGCTATATATAAAGTTAAATATTTATTATTTATCTAAATATTTAATTTCAATTGTTGTATATTGATATAAAAAACATAATTATTTATATATAATATGTAGAATAAAAAAATAATGAGGAAATAAAGAACACATGAGAGAACACATGTTAATTGGAATATTATTCATAAACATTTGTACATTCTATTTAAGATTACTTATTCTTTTCTTCCGGTACGCTGATTCCGAAAATTGCAAATAAAAAAAATATTTGAAATGCAGCTACGAGATGTTGAAAAAACTGATCTTTTAGTTTTCAAAAAAGGTATTTCAACGTTGCTTAAAATAAACGGAATATCAATTGATAGGTTTTAATTAATTATATATCGAAATAAAAGTTAATTTCTAAATCCACTCAGTTTATAAATTATTATAGTTAAGTGTGTTTGAGGATAGTAAAGGATATATTTTCTGTCGAATTTACATATTTCCATAAATGTACTAGTCAAAGTTTCAAGTGAATTTCAAAGTTAAGATATTTTAAGCAACAAAAACCATTCTACATAATGTGATGGTGCTTCAAATATGAAATACTGCTACTGGAAAACATCTATGAAATCCGCTGGAGTCAAAGGTTTATCCTCATTAAAAGCTCCGAACAAAATTCTCCATCCTGTGCCATCAAAGTTTGGAGATTTTCGAGAAAATATAGCAATATGGCTATTTTTAGATATATAATATTCAGGACTTGTCTAAAAGTAATAAGTGATAGTGGTAGCAGTTTATCAATAACAATAGCAATTTATCGTTACCTGACCACAATATGTTTGACTGATACTTTCGGTATTATTTGCTTGAACTTCTATGATGTTGACATAATCTAATGGGCAATTAACATTAGAGCCCATATCGAATGCTTTAAGAAAAAATTCACCACGATTAAAATTTAAACAATTAATTTAAATAGTACTTTTATTTTTTACCAGTAAACAGTATCCGTATTGTGTTTGGCACTGGCACAATTATATCCCAACGACATTCGGACTGATTGCGATCTTCGTCGTATCGTGGATTGGTGAATTCACCTCTTGTGGAATAAATCTCACCACCACAGCCGGGAGGACTGGTATTTTTGTTAGAAAAATAAAAGAGACGGAAATAATTTGTGGCGCGCTCCACACGTATTGCATTTGTAGCGGTGAACAGTTCAAATGTATTGTATTGATTTCCGCATTGCTGATACAATGTATTGTTTGTCTTGATGTCAGTCATCTGAAAAAAAGTTAAGAATATGTATACATGTAGGTTATAGATTCTCTTGTAGACTTTAAGCTCATACTTAAGATGTACTTACTCTTATAAAGTGTTTAGTGCAATTATCTGAAGTGAAGTAGGAACTTGATATATATATATTTATAGTATAGTTCTCTGAAACCCGAATTTCATCTGAACAGATTTGTAATGTTGTCAGCGAATATTCATAGTTGATATTACCACTAGTTTCAGTGTAAGTACGGTTACAAGCTAAAAATCAAATGTTATTGCTATCATTATTTATGGTTCAATAAAACATGAATTGGAAAACAAATTTTATTTGGTAATATCTTCCAATAAGAAAATCGGTCCATTTTGAAACCATATTCTCTCAAAATTTTCCCGAGTTCACATGTTCTTTTGCTTTACAGCTACCATCTATGTCGCTATAGTCTGTTGCCCATATGAGATGAATGCTGAAGACAGCTTGATGGCTGTTGGAGTACATACATGTATGTTCATGTAAAAATGGAAGCCAAGTTTCCTTTTGACCAGGACGCCATCCAAACTTTTTGCTTTCCATTATATCAACCGCTTGGCGACATAAATCAACTACTGCTGATTTGTGATCAAAAACATTTGTGATTGAAAGCATCTATTTTGGTGGCTCTTAATATTTAAGGAACTATAAGTTATCAACCAAATGATACCAACGGCAGCTTTGTATCTTAAAATTTCACAGTGATTTCCTCATTTTAAGCAAAGATGATGAAGCCTCTAAGACATTTATTTCAATATGATAAGTTTTCATCGGCCTTGGGTGACTTCTAACTATATATTTGATTTTTGAGTATTTTTTAGAATAAAAACAATTTCCAATAAAACACCTGACCAACTGGCGATAATTGATCTAAATTTTTGACTCAGAGTCGAAAGTTTTAAGATTATATAGCCTTGATTGACTTTTGCCTGCTCGACAAAGAGCTAACGATTTTAAGATTATTGTAACTCAAAAGCTTAACCCAGTTGACATTCAACTTTGAGTAATGGAAAGCTGTTTCTTTATGCCGGTATCCGAATAAATAGGTTTTTCTCAAAACACTCACCTTGCTTTTGGGTGGCTATTAAATGGAAACCTGTACTCTCAATTGTATCATCACTGTGGAATGTTATAATAACATTGGCATCACCCATTCGTGGTACTGTTACATCGAATCCCGTTGCATTGCCGCAGAAATATTTTGATAGCTAAAAAGACTTTTAATTATTGGAATTGTAAAAAAATGTTTCACATGCATTCTTACAGAAGCACTCCTTAAATGCACATAATCCAAGCACTTCCCGGTAACGTCTGAGACATTTTGCAGTGAAAACGCCTTAAATTCAATAGAAAATTCCTTCTTCGAATTAATGCGCCAAGAGCAATGTGTATTTGGCGAATATAGCTCAAGAGCATTGCTGCCCTTTTTGCTTTGTGGAAACGAAATATTAACCTCATTCTCATCTAGTGTTAGCTCAGTTGCACCACCACAAACAGAAGCTTCCATTTCGAGCACGATTTCGAAACTAAGTGTACCCGCTTGTGTAGCGCTGACTACCATTACGGCGTCTTCATAAGACGACTTCAGTTTGATTGTTGATCTGCTACTAGTGTTACAATATTTGCCCATCGACGCACGACGCTCCTGCACACTATCGAATATCTCGATGTAGTTGCAACTTTCATCGCATAGATCGCGCTTACATTTCGACGTCGACAACTGTAGATCACGTATGTCTAGGAGAACGTGATAACCAACGGGTGCCATAATGCGGTAGTTGCACAGCATTATATCGGTTCCATTTAACGCTAAGTGCCGCATCAGTGTAACAGGCGAGTTGCCATCGGTAAGTGTTATCCGCTCGTTACAGTTCGGCGTGAAAAATAGCTCCGCAAAGAAACCACGATAGCTCACACTACTATCAGAGATGGCAGCTATTATCGCATTATTACTGTCCACAGTGATCATTTTAGGCACGTCTGTTAAGTTACCACATAGCTTACTTATGCGTTTATCATCGTTCATCAGCATACCAGTGTAAATTTCCAGGTAATCGGCAGAGCAGCGATAGATCTGCTCCATATCAAAATACTTAAACTTTACTATAATTGAATGACCCTCTGGTGCTGTTACATTCCAAATGCAGTTCATATTATCCACGTAGCTATCATCAGTATCACCGGTGAGTGAACGAATCGATGTGGGCCGATTAATCGTACCGCCACAGGCATCAAGTTGAAATTCAATGCGCACATCTTTCGGGTATAGCGGACTAACTTCTAACTTAAGGTACTTTTTTGCACCGAATACAGCCTCGCTGCAGTATTTTTCACTTTGCATAATTTCACCAGAATCAGAATTCTTTTTTCTGTATGTGGTTATGCTATAAAGCTCACAATGTTTAATGGGCGTTTTATCAATAAGATGCACATTTATGCGATCATTTGTGTTGGAAACCAAAATAAATTCGCAATGCAGTCTTTGGATATTAAGGCGATTAAAGTCTGGAGTTGTAATCACTCGAGTGTTCGTTGTAACATTAAAAGTAGCATAGCAAGTCAATTTAATCTCCATTGAAAATCCTTCAGCAGTGATATTTTCATCGGAGCGGAAAATCAGTCGTATATTATTGGTACTAAAGTTCTGAGGTGGTGGTGCTTCTCTTCCACAATAGCGTCCTGTTGAGATCCAGAAGTTATCTTGCAATTGCTGCACTTCAAGATAGTCTTTAGTGCAGTTTGTGGAATCTTCTATGAAAAATCTTCCCACAAAACTAAGCGAAAGATAGAATCCACGAACGGCTTCATATTCCCAAATGCACTCCATATTATTCTTATATGATTTGGCAGGGAAATTCACATAAGTTTTTTCGAGGGTTTGTAATAATTTCTTATCATTACATCTCATGGCTTTATTCACCACAAAATTGAAGTTACTTTTTCCCCGCTCATAGCTGTTGCTATGATAAACTACAGTTGTATATTTATTGATAAGTTCGGTGTTGTTGAATTGATTTGAATCCTTGCAGACTTTGGCTATTAATCCATATTGTGGTCTTGCGCTTGCGTATATATTAATATATTCCTCTTCACAACTTTGTGTCAATGTTACATTTCCCGTCAACCAAAAGCCGCTCTCAGCCATCCCAGCATTTAGTGACCATACACATTCGATACTACCATAGTCCTCGTCAGCAATAATTTCGGGTGAGCTTAACATGAAACCATCCTCCAATGAATACTGCCCACCACAAGCATGTCTTCTATATAAAACTTCAAACTTAATTATTCGAACTGTATCGGTTTGCAACATACTGATTGAGCCTCGACGTGTTGGCATAGTGACTACAGTATTGGTAACATTAGTGTTTAAGAGTTTAAATGGAACCATGGTTAACTCATCTCGAAAACGAACTGCATATGGACGATTGAATACGCTGAGTAGCACTGTTTGTAGTTCCAATATTTTAAAGGCTAAAGTCTCATTATTTACACTCGATGTAAGCCTGATGTTGCAGTAGAAATTAGCATTGCTCTCTATCACTTGTCTAAGCGATATTATGCCAGATTCTCGATCTAAAATATCATCTGGACACAACGACTCTTCGTGTGATGTGTATCTAGCTATTATGCTTTTCCATGGAATGTCAGATCCAAGTTGAACTAAAACAGTCATTAAATTATCGCTGGACTTAATGACTTGAGATGAGTTGTAGGTCGTTGAATTGAATTCTGCTATTTGGGAATTCCAGTCAAGATTATTGAAAAAATGGAACCTAAGTCTATTTCCAGGCATATTGTGGCGCATTGCTGGTACAGTTCTGAAAGTAGAAATGAATTAAATGTGTGAATTTAAGCTTTCGATACTTTTTTGAAGAATAAAAAAATTGGTGCAGAATAGATTGGGTTGAATAATTCTAATCGATTATTTTGTAATGACGGCCATGAAACCGCCGAAATTAAATAGAATGAACTAAAACCTACCAAAAAAAAAACGGGTCAGATTAAATTTTTAGTGACGTTTTGAAAGGAAATTAGAAAATATATTTGGTCAAAATTTTCAATATCTATAAATTTGGGCACTGTCTCATATGAAATGAGGTGTTTGCAAATATAGTGAAACAACGTGATCTAGCTTAATTACATATGGGACTGACATTATTTTCCATCGACCTGTATGTACATACATTTGGAAATGAAGGTGGAAATTATAACACATGTTCCAGTTATAATGCCGTACTGAAACTTATGGTATGGTCGTCCGATGCCTAGCTGGAGGCGTGGTGCAAGTTTGGATGGAATCTGCACCAAAAAGTGGCATGCCATTTTCGGCTGTCGGTCACGTAGCCGGAGCATAGTTCGCACCTTCACCAGTCGAATGTCAAAAAAACTGATTACTGACAATAAACAATACTGACCGTGTGAGTGGTACACTGACAGTAATGTAAATACTGTCAGTAATTATACTGTCAGTAATATTGATAGTGTGAAAGCCGCTTTAAAAGTATGCAACACTTTCCGACGAATTTCAAAAATAGCACCTAAAATTAGGACACATTATCTGAAATTGTTAAAATCGTTACCTACTTTTAGGCGTTCTTTTTGAAATTTGCCAGAAAGTGTTGCCTACTTTTAGGGGCAAATTATTAATAGCACCTAAAAGTAGGCAACGTTTTATAAATTTTTTGAAATCGAGTTCATTTTCCAAGTCTTCAAAATTTTAAAATCGAGTTCGTTTCCCAAGTCTTCAAAATTCCAAAATCAAGTTCGTTTCCCAAGTCTTCCAAATTTGAAATCGAGTTCGTTTCCCAAGTCTTCAAATTTCTGAAATCGAATTCGTTTCCAAAGTCTTCGAAATTCTAAAATCGAGTTCGTTTCCCAAGTCTTCAAAATTCCAAAATCAAGTTCGTTTCCCAAGTCTTCCAAATTTGAAATCGAGTTCGTTTCCCAAGTCTTCAAATTTCTGAAATCGAGTTCGTTTCAAAAGTCTTCAAAATTCCAATATCGAGTTCGTTTCCCAAGTCTTCAAAATTCCAAAATCGAGTTCGTTTCCCAAGTCTTCCCGATGACGGTCGGTGTCGCGAAATTATACTTTTTTCCTCAGCTGCACAACGTGCCATAAGAAGTTTTCACTTCAAAAATCATGCGATTATGTTGTGTTATGGCAGTTGACAACTGGTGTTACCGTTTTCAACTGCCTATTTATTACACTTATGTTTGCGCACATGACCAACTTCAAACAGCTCCAAAAATTTAAAATTTAATTTTTTCTGCACTCGCTTTTTTTTAATTATGTACATGAAACTCTGTTCGTGCGAAAATTTTGACACACATGCTGCTGTTATGATTTTCGAAATGAGAACATAATATGTTCATCATATTATGATATTTTTCTATATTATTTGTGACTTTAGATTATGAACTTAAGCAAATTAAAAATTTGCAGTTAATAGAGATTGATTTGATGTTTTTACATTGTTTTAAGCTAATTGACGTTGGAAGAGAGATTTTTCGGAAAGACTATCATCATGCATCACCTCTCTTACACATTTAAATATTTAAGGCAAAATACTATTCAATATTACAAAAAAAGAGAAACTGCATTTATGCAAGTTTGCAGGTGGTTTGCTCAATGTGATAAATGAATTTTGGTTTAAATTGTTTAAATTAACAAAATTCGAATATTTTCCTTAGATAATATCAGATAGTAGCACTTTTAAAATAACTTTTAATTTTTCTGTCACGGTTGGCCTTTTGGCGGAAATGCCCATATGCTGCAACTCAATTTAAAACTGAGTTTTTGAAAAATAGAAAACTTTTAAGTTTTGTTTTAATCAAATAAGAGTCTCGACCTCTATTTAATACGAGTTCGATCGATAACTTTTAGCTCTGTCATCCAAGCATCGTTTGGAAGATTCAACAATCTTTGCAATGCTTGCTATGTTCAGAAAAACTTCTTTTTACTATAAACATTTATTGTTTTCGTCACTAAAAATAATAATTTAATCTCAATCGCTTAAAAACTTAGGTACATGGGCTAAAAATTAACTCTGTAATGCTATAATCCGAGAAAACATATGATCAACATATATAAATTATGAACTTACATTTTTAAAATGCCTTCGATGATTCTGAAAATGACAAGTTTTTCTAAAGCACATAGTGGAAAACAAAAATCGCAATACTTAGATCCATGTCAGAGGCAGAAATCAGATGCCATAAATTTCGATTAGATTACATGTCGAGTGTCTGGCTGTAAAACTTTATTGTTTGTTTGCTAACTCCTTCTGCCATGAACTGGGGGGAAGGGGTAAGCTCGTGCATTCAAATTTTGTCGATAAATTTTAGCTGCTGCTCATTTTTTTTTTTTTTTGTTTTTACAACTCATTCTACCTTTTCAAACGTTTCCATTGGCAATTTTTTTCTTATTGCTTTATAGCTCACGCGTCTACTTTGTTATCGATGCGCGCTGCACAATCAACGTGTCGTTTTTTTCTTCTTCCGCTTCATTTCTGTGCTGCTTGTATTCGTTATCACAACTCAGAGCACAATGTTAGGCTACGATTTTGTATTCACGTCGGTGGTGCTATGTGCGAGTACAGTATTTTTTTCCGTTTTTCTTTTTTGAAGTATACTTTATGGCGCGCGAACAAGTTTAGCAGTTTTTCGCTTGAGCTTAGTGCTTGTAACATGGTCCTCTGAACAGGTATTTCAAATGTTGTCACATAAATCAAACGAAACTCAGAACGTTGTTGTTGAGGTAACAGTTTTTGTTACTGTGAGTTTTTTTGTTTTTGTTATGCTGCTTTTATTTGAAGTGGTTTAGTTAGAATTGGGTGCAGGCTTTATGACTATAAGTTGGCCTATGATATATTTTATGACTTACCTGTGTCATTGATATTGATAAATTTTTCTGCACGTGAGTTTATGATCTCTTAATACGCTGCAGTACATGTAAGCAGATTCAGTGGTAAAATTAACAGTAGAAATGGTAATATGTCGAATGAAGGTAATATTGATAAAAAAAAAAAAATTTTATTTAAGGAAAAACTTTGAACTGGTTAAGCTATAACCAAAAGTCTTCTTTTTGTTGAAAATAAAGTTTAATTTTTTGCAGGAAAATGATTTCTGAGTTACCTCGAATACGTCGCACCATGAATTTTTTGAGAACTTCATGAGAATACAAAGTTTAAAGCTGTTGTCAGCTTTAAGTTTCGCGTTTGAGTAAAAAAAAAAAATTAAATTATGATGTAAAATATATTTTATGCTTTGCATATTTACTTTTATAACCTAAGGATGTAATTGAAATACATCCGATACACTATACTCGTTTGTTGACTTATGCGCTATGAGCTTAAATTTCTTTTTTATATTTTTTGTTTGTGTATTTTATTTGGTTTCTTTTTTTTTATATTTGTATATATGTACATTGTTTTCCGAAGTGCTCCAGGATATCAATACTTCAACATATATCCGTATTTGTTGCTTTTGTATCGATTCATTTTGTTTGTATTTTTTTTGTGTGCGCGCATACGATTTTTATATCCACTAAATCTGTTAGTAAAACAAATGTAAGCACATTTGTTACTGATGTTTAGTATTGCCGAAAAAATTGCCAATTTCATGTGTTTCATTCCACATTTTCTGTATGAGTCAGCGATAAGCGGCAATTTTCTAAATTTATGCCAGATTTTCACCAATTGAATGAAGCAATGACAGTGATGGAAAATTTTCTTTATGTCACTGCGTTCAATCGGAGTGTGATAAATATGCGCTTCAATTACAATTTAGTTACCTATCAATGCCATATGTTGCAAGCTCTTAAGGAACATTTTTTTTATTCGTATATTTTTTTTTTATTCTTTAAAGAAATTACACAGCATTGAATATTTAGAATAATTTTTCATAAATATCCTGTAATAAATATGAATGGGTGATTATTTTGAAATGCGATTCAGTAGTTAGTGTGGGTCATCACAAGTAAAATGTTTCATTGCTAGAGGGAATCATCAGTGACCTATGAGCTGATGCCGTGAGGATTTCTAAATGAATATCGTCAAGTCCATAGATCAAAATCTTAACAAATTTTCACTTAGAACTTTCTATTTTTGTTCACTCTTATCATGAATACACATTCCCCTGAAATTTATTTTCAAGCTACCTGTTTTGTAATCATAACAGATTTTTTGGGAATGTGTTAAAGTTCTTTGGAAATCAGAAATATTTTGGTAACCCTAACTGGAAATGAAGTTTTCCATTCCTCGATGATTTACGATTGCAAAATTAGATTCTGATTAAATTGAATATAAATTTTTTTGTTTATATTATATTGCAGAAGTTGGCCAAATTAAATGCGAGAAAAACTATGAAATCTGTGAAGGTTGTGGTCAGAAAATACATGATCGTTACCTGATGAAGGTCGGTGATTCAAATTGGCATGAACAGTGTTTGGCGTGTTGCTATTGTGGTGCACAACTGAATCACATTTGCTATGTGCGAAATGCCAAGTTGTATTGTAAAATGGATTATGAAAGGTAAGTGTTAAAATGGCTAAAAATTGGTCACAATCAATATGAATTTCCTTAAATAAAAATTTTCAATGCCATCCAAAATAACTCCTTTTAAAATAGCAAGAAATGGCAATCTCTTGCTATGCATGAAAACTGCGATTTTTATCACATTTTTTTTTTATCTTTAATGGCAACATTTATAAAATAAATAAAAGAAAGAAGAGCAAAAAGATAAAAATAAAAACTGCGAAGCCTTCTGAAACTTCTTGCGTACTTTTTTTTTCTTCTACAAGGACTTAAGTTAGTGCGGCAGGATGACAACATAAAAATGCGTTGTTGTCCGAGTGATGTTTGTGAAGAAACGTAACGATTCAAAGACTTTGCGGAAAGAGGATGTAAGCAAGAGAATTGGGTTTAAAGAAAAGATTGTGCGCGTAGCGGTAGGATTTACTACTCAAAGAATGCTTTGCTAAGCATTCAAAGACGTTTTTAAGGCTTATAAAGCTTTTAAGATGTAAGGATTATGCTAGTGTAAAAATCAAGTAAAAATATGATATTACAAAAAAGAAACTCAGGGATTTATTAAATGCTAAAATTAAAGGAGTAAAACCGTTGCAGGAAAAATTGCATTTTACTTGACAATGTGAAATGTGGCATTTTGTAAAAAGGATAACTTAAAGAAGTAGTCATGCATTTATTACTGGCTTGCATTAAGCAGTAAAACTGTATGGTCACAAAATGGCAGAATATAATCTTTATGATGTTGAAAATATATAAGCTGGATCACCTGCGCGCCCAAAACTTTTGTGGACGATTTGCAATGAATCCTACAGCAAAATCTTCTACCTTAAAATTCCATTGGGTTAATTTGAAAATAACGAAAAAAGCCACGTAAAATATTGAAAAAAAAAAAAAAAATATTTGAAAAAAATGACTTAGAATATTTTTGGATAGTAAAAATTTTTGGTCTTTGTGTTAGTGATAAAAACAGTTTTGGTCATAGTGTCACGTTTCATCACTTTTTCCCTAAACTAACAATATTTAGTAAAAATCGCAGCGAGTAAAAAGTTCTTAAATTTAGCCAAAATATACAGAACAAATTTTTTGATACTCTCAGTCGAAACTTTGTTTCTAAACAGGAATCAAAATATGAACCAATATAACCTTTCATTGGAAGAAATATTGAAACAGTTTTTATGGGCAGGTTCAGAGGCAATTAACTTTTTTTTTTAAGTCGCCAAAACTTATTTACGGCAGTTTGACCAGATCCACCCTTGTTTCCAAAATTTTTATGTAAAAGCACTCATAATGATTTTATTAATTTTTGCCTTGCAGAATTTTCGCCATAAAATGCACCGCTTGCTGTCATCCCATTTTACCGCAAGAACTTGTGATGCGTCCCAACCCAAACTACATTTTTCATCTGCCCTGTTTTATTTGCTACGCCTGCCGGCTGCCGCTGCAAAAAGGTGAACAGTTTTTATTACGTGATGGTCAATTATTTTGCTTTCGTCATGATCTCGAAAAGGAAATGTATCTTGCAGCTGCCGCTGCAGTGCATCATTGTGGTCTTGCAGGACTGGACGACGATGATTTGATGCGACCACGTGATGGTCGTCGTGGTCCAAAGCGGCCGCGCACCATACTCACTTCACAGCAGCGCAAGCAATTTAAGGGTTCATTTGATCAGTCACCGAAACCCTGTCGCAAAGTACGCGAAGCATTGGCCAAGGATACGGGCCTATCGGTGCGTGTAGTGCAGGTTTGGTTTCAAAATCAACGTGCCAAAATGAAGAAGATACAACGGAAAGCGAAAAGTGGTGGCGCCAATGCGAGTAATGCTGACGATAAGGATAAGGAAAAAGATGAAAAGGCCATTAAGCAAGAATCTGATTTGGGTAGTGAGAGTGGTGGCTATTTAGGTTTGGATAGTGCGTTTGCCAGTCAGCCACTAAATCCGAATTTACCATTTTCACCAGATGGTGAGTAAAAACATTCGCTGGTGCACACTTCTTAAGTAAAATAAATCAATTTCATTACAATTTCAGACTATCCCGCCAATTCTAATGACAGCTTTTGCAGCTCTGATCTTTCGCTTGATGGCAGCAATTTCGATCAACTCGATGACGACGGTGATTCGTTATCGCTTAACAATTTAGATTTGCAATCAACATGCTCATCTGGCAATCAACATTCCCATGGCTCGAGCGCGCATGATATACTCGCGAATCTAAATTCAAATCTTATAAATCCCATCAATAAATTGTATCAAATGCAAAATTCATACTTTAGTTCGGAGCAATAGAAGCGCAAAGTTGAAGCTTTGAGAAAAAAAGTTATAAATGAAAATAGTGCCCTAATATAAAGTCACCAAAGCAAAATAAATTAATTTAGAATTACAAATACTAATACGAATTTATTAGAAATTATAAGCCGATAAGACGATGATAGAGTTGTAAAAAACCCTGTGTTATGTACCAAAGCCAATGTTAAAAATATTTAGGATCTAATTTTAAGTTAGAATATTGTGTTGTTGTCTTCGAGAAAACAATGTCAAAATCATCAGAGTTTTTTAATAATTAAAATTTTGTTGTGTTTTGCATTCATTCCGAACTCAGTTACTAATGGTAACTTTCGTGTATCGTTATTACCAGGCGTGCAGACTACGTTTTTTCAGAATTAGTTCTGATGACTCCAGACTCCTCCAGTTCCTTTACTTTTATCTTGCAAATTGTTTTATGATAGGAGCAGCCATTTGTTTAAATACAGGAAGATATGAAGGTACGAATCATTTGATTCATAATACATATTTGGAAGGGATTATTGGATTATTATCCCACTAAGATACTGCCTAATCTTTCTTCATTATGAATTAAGTAGACAGGCCTTAGTTCACTCTTCAAAACAAAGATAAAATAAGTAAATGTGTTATATTTGGCCTTGCGAAAAACTAAATACCCTACACCGCGTTAACACTGAAAGTCTAAACTTTTTATTAAAAGGGTATTTTTTCCACCATACTACATGCTGGCTGGTTTGACTAAGGTTACCCATATTGAATTTGACAACAACGAGCTCTTTTCGCCAACTTTTTGTCTTATGCTTCTTGGCACAACCATTTTCTGTATTTGTGTGAAATTTGGTTACATTACTTAAAAAAACTCTGTCAGTGTAGCGTTTTCAAGGTTCTATGGAGGTTTTGCCACTCCCACCAAGTTCTTGTCTACAGCTTTTCCGAACCATTATTATTATTTTTGAATTCTTATTATTGTTATTCCATTACATTAAATAGTTCTCTCAGAGTCACGCCCTCTCGTCGAAATTCTCAAACATTTTTTTCTATACTAATGTAAAATTTGACATTACCATTTGAAAAACAAACTATTTTTTTTTATTGACTGAATTGAAATATTCGTTCAAGATAATCTGAACATCAAAAATAATTTTTAAATACTTAGAATGAACTCGGTTAAAGGAAACAAAGTAATACAAGCACAATCTGGAATGAGCAAAGTCCTTGAATAGAACAAAAAAATTAAGTGACACCAGCATCATTGAAACGAATGGAAAAATCAAAGTAGCATCACTATCTTATACAATCAACTTCAATAGAATTGTCCAAGTTTTAGTTTACCTAACCCAATGATTTGCTTAAAAAAACTATTGTTCAAACTTAAGTTTTGTTAAATAGTCCTTCCAAATTCTTATTTAATTTTAAAGCTTGGTTTATAAAACTCTTTATTTTAAATAAAAGTTTCAATTGCCCGTATGGCTGGTAATTTACTTATTACGATCAAATGTGTACCTAATATAAAAGCCAATAGTCAGTGCTTCAATTTTACATTAGAGGACCAAGGTCTTAACATATAAACAAACATTAGTCATTTGATAAATGTAGTGCAAACAATTGAAAATAAAATGTTGACTTCCCTGGCCTTAAAATAGTCCGCAGCTTGAATCCTGCGCTTAGTGACTTGGAAAAGATGTACATACAATAAATGACACTAAACGTTTTCATTAAAAACTTTGTAATTTTTGACATTGCCAGTACTTGGGCTCTCTTAATGTAGCATAGTATCTATCGGTTAATTGCTATATATAAAGTTAAATATTTATTATTTATCTAAATATTTAATTTCAATTGTTGTATATTGATATAAAAAACATAATTATTTATATATAATATGTAGAATAAAAAAATAATGAGGAAATAAAGAACACATGAGAGAACACATGTTAATTGGAATATTATTCATAAACATTTGTACATTCTATTTAAGATTACTTATTCTTTTCTTCCGGTACGCTGATTCCGAAAATTGCAAATAAAAAAAATATTTGAAATGCAGCTACGAGATGTTGAAAAAACTGATCTTTTAGTTTTCAAAAAAGGTATTTCAACGTTGCTTAAAATAAACGGAATATCAATTGATAGGTTTTAATTAATTATATATCGAAATAAAAGTTAATTTCTAAATCCACTCAGTTTATAAATTATTATAGTTAAGTGTGTTTGAGGATAGTAAAGGATATATTTTCTGTCGAATTTACATATTTCCATAAATGTACTAGTCAAAGTTTCAAGTGAATTTCAAAGTTAAGATATTTTAAGCAACAAAAACCATTCTACATAATGTGATGGTGCTTCAAATATGAAATACTGCTACTGGAAAACATCTATGAAATCCGCTGGAGTCAAAGGTTTATCCTCATTAAAAGCTCCGAACAAAATTCTCCATCCTGTGCCATCAAAGTTTGGAGATTTTCGAGAAAATATAGCAATATGGCTATTTTTAGATATATAATATTCAGGACTTGTCTAAAAGTAATAAGTGATAGTGGTAGCAGTTTATCAATAACAATAGCAATTTATCGTTACCTGACCACAATATGTTTGACTGATACTTTCGGTATTATTTGCTTGAACTTCTATGATGTTGACATAATCTAATGGGCAATTAACATTAGAGCCCATATCGAATGCTTTAAGAAAAAATTCACCACGATTAAAATTTAAACAATTAATTTAAATAGTACTTTTATTTTTTACCAGTAAACAGTATCCGTATTGTGTTTGGCACTGGCACAATTATATCCCAACGACATTCGGACTGATTGCGATCTTCGTCGTATCGTGGATTGGTGAATTCACCTCTTGTGGAATAAATCTCACCACCACAGCCGGGAGGACTGGTATTTTTGTTAGAAAAATAAAAGAGACGGAAATAATTTGTGGCGCGCTCCACACGTATTGCATTTGTAGCGGTGAACAGTTCAAATGTATTGTATTGATTTCCGCATTGCTGATACAATGTATTGTTTGTCTTGATGTCAGTCATCTGAAAAAAAGTTAAGAATATGTATACATGTAGGTTATAGATTCTCTTGTAGACTTTAAGCTCATACTTAAGATGTACTTACTCTTATAAAGTGTTTAGTGCAATTATCTGAAGTGAAGTAGGAACTTGATATATATATATTTATAGTATAGTTCTCTGAAACCCGAATTTCATCTGAACAGATTTGTAATGTTGTCAGCGAATATTCATAGTTGATATTACCACTAGTTTCAGTGTAAGTACGGTTACAAGCTAAAAATCAAATGTTATTGCTATCATTATTTATGGTTCAATAAAACATGAATTGGAAAACAAATTTTATTTGGTAATATCTTCCAATAAGAAAATCGGTCCATTTTGAAACCATATTCTCTCAAAATTTTCCCGAGTTCACATGTTCTTTTGCTTTACAGCTACCATCTATGTCGCTATAGTCTGTTGCCCATATGAGATGAATGCTGAAGACAGCTTGATGGCTGTTGGAGTACATACATGTATGTTCATGTAAAAATGGAAGCCAAGTTTCCTTTTGACCAGGACGCCATCCAAACTTTTTGCTTTCCATTATATCAACCGCTTGGCGACATAAATCAACTACTGCTGATTTGTGATCAAAAACATTTGTGATTGAAAGCATCTATTTTGGTGGCTCTTAATATTTAAGGAACTATAAGTTATCAACCAAATGATACCAACGGCAGCTTTGTATCTTAAAATTTCACAGTGATTTCCTCATTTTAAGCAAAGATGATGAAGCCTCTAAGACATTTATTTCAATATGATAAGTTTTCATCGGCCTTGGGTGACTTCTAACTATATATTTGATTTTTGAGTATTTTTTAGAATAAAAACAATTTCCAATAAAACACCTGACCAACTGGCGATAATTGATCTAAATTTTTGACTCAGAGTCGAAAGTTTTAAGATTATATAGCCTTGATTGACTTTTGCCTGCTCGACAAAGAGCTAACGATTTTAAGATTATTGTAACTCAAAAGCTTAACCCAGTTGACATTCAACTTTGAGTAATGGAAAGCTGTTTCTTTATGCCGGTATCCGAATAAATAGGTTTTTCTCAAAACACTCACCTTGCTTTTGGGTGGCTATTAAATGGAAACCTGTACTCTCAATTGTATCATCACTGTGGAATGTTATAATAACATTGGCATCACCCATTCGTGGTACTGTTACATCGAATCCCGTTGCATTGCCGCAGAAATATTTTGATAGCTAAAAAGACTTTTAATTATTGGAATTGTAAAAAAATGTTTCACATGCATTCTTACAGAAGCACTCCTTAAATGCACATAATCCAAGCACTTCCCGGTAACGTCTGAGACATTTTGCAGTGAAAACGCCTTAAATTCAATAGAAAATTCCTTCTTCGAATTAATGCGCCAAGAGCAATGTGTATTTGGCGAATATAGCTCAAGAGCATTGCTGCCCTTTTTGCTTTGTGGAAACGAAATATTAACCTCATTCTCATCTAGTGTTAGCTCAGTTGCACCACCACAAACAGAAGCTTCCATTTCGAGCACGATTTCGAAACTAAGTGTACCCGCTTGTGTAGCGCTGACTACCATTACGGCGTCTTCATAAGACGACTTCAGTTTGATTGTTGATCTGCTACTAGTGTTACAATATTTGCCCATCGACGCACGACGCTCCTGCACACTATCGAATATCTCGATGTAGTTGCAACTTTCATCGCATAGATCGCGCTTACATTTCGACGTCGACAACTGTAGATCACGTATGTCTAGGAGAACGTGATAACCAACGGGTGCCATAATGCGGTAGTTGCACAGCATTATATCGGTTCCATTTAACGCTAAGTGCCGCATCAGTGTAACAGGCGAGTTGCCATCGGTAAGTGTTATCCGCTCGTTACAGTTCGGCGTGAAAAATAGCTCCGCAAAGAAACCACGATAGCTCACACTACTATCAGAGATGGCAGCTATTATCGCATTATTACTGTCCACAGTGATCATTTTAGGCACGTCTGTTAAGTTACCACATAGCTTACTTATGCGTTTATCATCGTTCATCAGCATACCAGTGTAAATTTCCAGGTAATCGGCAGAGCAGCGATAGATCTGCTCCATATCAAAATACTTAAACTTTACTATAATTGAATGACCCTCTGGTGCTGTTACATTCCAAATGCAGTTCATATTATCCACGTAGCTATCATCAGTATCACCGGTGAGTGAACGAATCGATGTGGGCCGATTAATCGTACCGCCACAGGCATCAAGTTGAAATTCAATGCGCACATCTTTCGGGTATAGCGGACTAACTTCTAACTTAAGGTACTTTTTTGCACCGAATACAGCCTCGCTGCAGTATTTTTCACTTTGCATAATTTCACCAGAATCAGAATTCTTTTTTCTGTATGTGGTTATGCTATAAAGCTCACAATGTTTAATGGGCGTTTTATCAATAAGATGCACATTTATGCGATCATTTGTGTTGGAAACCAAAATAAATTCGCAATGCAGTCTTTGGATATTAAGGCGATTAAAGTCTGGAGTTGTAATCACTCGAGTGTTCGTTGTAACATTAAAAGTAGCATAGCAAGTCAATTTAATCTCCATTGAAAATCCTTCAGCAGTGATATTTTCATCGGAGCGGAAAATCAGTCGTATATTATTGGTACTAAAGTTCTGAGGTGGTGGTGCTTCTCTTCCACAATAGCGTCCTGTTGAGATCCAGAAGTTATCTTGCAATTGCTGCACTTCAAGATAGTCTTTAGTGCAGTTTGTGGAATCTTCTATGAAAAATCTTCCCACAAAACTAAGCGAAAGATAGAATCCACGAACGGCTTCATATTCCCAAATGCACTCCATATTATTCTTATATGATTTGGCAGGGAAATTCACATAAGTTTTTTCGAGGGTTTGTAATAATTTCTTATCATTACATCTCATGGCTTTATTCACCACAAAATTGAAGTTACTTTTTCCCCGCTCATAGCTGTTGCTATGATAAACTACAGTTGTATATTTATTGATAAGTTCGGTGTTGTTGAATTGATTTGAATCCTTGCAGACTTTGGCTATTAATCCATATTGTGGTCTTGCGCTTGCGTATATATTAATATATTCCTCTTCACAACTTTGTGTCAATGTTACATTTCCCGTCAACCAAAAGCCGCTCTCAGCCATCCCAGCATTTAGTGACCATACACATTCGATACTACCATAGTCCTCGTCAGCAATAATTTCGGGTGAGCTTAACATGAAACCATCCTCCAATGAATACTGCCCACCACAAGCATGTCTTCTATATAAAACTTCAAACTTAATTATTCGAACTGTATCGGTTTGCAACATACTGATTGAGCCTCGACGTGTTGGCATAGTGACTACAGTATTGGTAACATTAGTGTTTAAGAGTTTAAATGGAACCATGGTTAACTCATCTCGAAAACGAACTGCATATGGACGATTGAATACGCTGAGTAGCACTGTTTGTAGTTCCAATATTTTAAAGGCTAAAGTCTCATTATTTACACTCGATGTAAGCCTGATGTTGCAGTAGAAATTAGCATTGCTCTCTATCACTTGTCTAAGCGATATTATGCCAGATTCTCGATCTAAAATATCATCTGGACACAACGACTCTTCGTGTGATGTGTATCTAGCTATTATGCTTTTCCATGGAATGTCAGATCCAAGTTGAACTAAAACAGTCATTAAATTATCGCTGGACTTAATGACTTGAGATGAGTTGTAGGTCGTTGAATTGAATTCTGCTATTTGGGAATTCCAGTCAAGATTATTGAAAAAATGGAACCTAAGTCTATTTCCAGGCATATTGTGGCGCATTGCTGGTACAGTTCTGAAAGTAGAAATGAATTAAATGTGTGAATTTAAGCTTTCGATACTTTTTTGAAGAATAAAAAAATTGGTGCAGAATAGATTGGGTTGAATAATTCTAATCGATTATTTTGTAATGACGGCCATGAAACCGCCGAAATTAAATAGAATGAACTAAAACCTACCAAAAAAAAAACGGGTCAGATTAAATTTTTAGTGACGTTTTGAAAGGAAATTAGAAAATATATTTGGTCAAAATTTTCAATATCTATAAATTTGGGCACTGTCTCATATGAAATGAGGTGTTTGCAAATATAGTGAAACAACGTGATCTAGCTTAATTACATATGGGACTGACATTATTTTCCATCGACCTGTATGTACATACATTTGGAAATGAAGGTGGAAATTATAACACATGTTCCAGTTATAATGCCGTACTGAAACTTGCGTAAATTGGTATGGACACCAGAACAGTTTTGAAGAAAATTAATTTCACTATTATACAGGATTTTGATTCAGATATTTTCGACCGAAATTCGAATTGATTGAAGTAAACAATTTAAAATGAAGTGTTCAAAACATAGCACTAAAAGGTAAGGCCATCCTTTGGAAAAAGCCCAGGATACATTTAAAGCTATGATCAAAACTATCTTAAAAAAGAGGTATAATGACTCTTATGGATATCCTTTTTTGTTGATGGCTTAAACCATTTTTCAAATTTTGCAAAGAGAGTCCAAAACAAACTTAAGTTTCTGCCAGTTACAGTTTATAACTGGTTCTGTTCCCTGTCAAATCACACATAAATTTTTGAGTTGGGCTTAACTTTCTGTCAAGTCAACATTTTGATTGATTTTACAAGATATTATATTATATGACCGTATATAAAAAAACGTTTCTTTTGATGAATAAATAGTAAGCTCACGTATTGCTGAGAGGCATTGGTGGAGCACGCTCTAAATTAGGAAATTCGATCCGTACTCGTTGTCCTTTTGGTACCGTTATTATCCAATGACAGATTATATACGAACTTATAGTTGGTATACCAGCAATTTTGAGAGTACCGCTTTCACCGGTGACATCTTTGTTGCATGAACCGGCGTCTTTTTCGTATTTGATCTTAAAGCCGCGATATTGATGATTTTGTTTGAAACTCTTGAATCGAATAAGAACTTCATTGGAGTCCAGTTCTAATGCCGGTAGCGAAGCACTTGCATTCCCAAAAATCATGGCAAATGGAATATAATTGCGTTGACCTTCTGATGACTGGTCAATCAAGAATATTTCCAAATGATCCATAGCACTTTCATTTGTTCGATTGTAAGGCAAATGCAAATCAGTAAAATTAAGCCTAATGTGAAAGTTATTTGGTAGCTTAATGACATAATCACAACTGGACATTGCAGAGTAGGCGCCAAGTGCCGGATAGCCAACAGAGCTTATATAACCTGGTGATTCTGTAAATGTGCCACCACATGTTGATACCGAGACATTGACACGGAATCCCATACGTGGTTCTGCAACGTCGGTTAAGTAACGCATGTATAGCGCATTACCACTGGTATGCACCATGGGAGGGCGCTTGCAATAACGTCCAAGACTTTGTGATATTTGAGTGGAACCATCAAACAGCTCGACGTACTCCTTACTGCAATAACGTACACTCATATCAAATGGGTCAAGAAAATCTACTTGGATAGTTTCACCCGCTGGCGCTAGGAACAGCCAGCTACATTCGCTGTGCGGATGTGGTATACCCGGATAACGTGGTGAATTACGAGTTACCCAGCTATCGGGTGATAGACGAATTTCATCGCCACAGTCGCTGTACTCACGATATGTAAGATTCCAAGAGCTTAGTACTTCCCCGAAACTTATTGCTATATTATACTTGACCGTGGCGTGATTTGAACTCGTTACCAAACGGCTGATATTTCGACCAGGCTGATTGCATATTTGACCTGGCTCCAAGATAGGAGCATAACTATCGATGCCATCGAAGATAATCGCATACTGACGGCAGACCTCACTAGGTTTCACTTTTATGTTGTCAAAGTCAAACGTAAACTCTATGCGTTTGCCAGCACCCACTTCAATGTGCCACAAACAGGTTGAGTTGTGAACGCGCGATCGCGACAATATCGGTGAGATGATTGTACCACTTGGCAAAGTCATATTAGAGCCACATGCCGTTGTGAGAATTGAGGTAAAGCCTTTGCGACTGATACTCACATCGGTACGGAATTCCAATTTCAAATTAGGCGTACCATGAATTATAGCAATCGGAGAAAAGACATTCATCGGCGCACTATCACAAATCTTTAATTCCTCATGCCAATTTAAGAGGTTGTTGGATGTTGAAATGCGTAAATAATCAACACTGCAATCGTTATTATTTTCCAAATTGGCTTCATATAGATTTAAGACCGCATGTTGTGTGGGATCTTTAGTTTGTACGATCCATCTACAGTTCAAATTGTCATCGTAGTTCTTGGGATATCCTTGTGAGGAAACATTGACACGTGCGTCAAATGGCAATAAAATTTCTTGTTGACACTTCGAAATCGTCAGATTTGCTTCGACTTCTGCTCTTGAAATGGCCACCCATTCGATTTTAAAATATTCAATTTCAGCGTTATCGCTCTTTAAGAGCAGTACGTTTGTGCCACTAGTAAATTCCCATGGTGAATATTGAATATTTATTTTAATTGCTGTTTCATCAAAACCATCGTAAAGCTGTGGAAAAAAGTTATATAAATTGATGATATAAATCTCTTGTTTGTTGTTAGTACTTACTTGAAGTCCTGTGTTATACTCCTTAAAATTAATTCGAATTAAACTGGAACGATCGACATTGATGCGCCAAGTATAAGGTTCCTCTTGTTGTCGAATGGAATATACAGGTGGCGGCTCAATAATTCCTTGTGTGCCATTCAGTGAATTTTTGTGAGCTAAATGAGATAAAGAAAATCAGAACATTCGATCTATACTACTTTCAAAACCGCTATATATAAGTAGCTAAGTTATACAAACCATAATTCCAACGCAGCTTAAAGCCATTTCCTGTACTTCCCTCAGTACTGCGGAACTTTATCCAAACTGTTTCACTTAATGTAAGTGTTTCAACGGGTACTTCATTCCCACAAAAAACGCCTATTACCTTACCACCTTCAGTTTTGCGTATCTCAAGGAAATCGTTATTACATTTTTCCGAACTGGCAATGCCAATAAAGTCGAAGTTAATTTCAATGGAATTACTCTTTGTCGCTTGAATTTCCCAAATGCATTCTATATTAGAGGGATATGTATTTGGATAAAAAGGTGAAGTTAAGGTGCCATCCAATGATGACAAGGTGCCACCACAGGAATTTTGTACGCTTGAGTATTTTGCTCTAAAATTAATATTCCTTGCAGTTACTGAAATTTTGTTGGATAAGATAACAATATTTGCGGGATGAGTAGTGCAAAAAGTATAATTGTTTGAGCTTAAGATTTCATGAATTTCTAGTTTATCGGGATTAGTTGAAGATGTGTTTTGACATTCCAAATGCAGTATATCGATGGAAATATATGAACCTGAAAAAAAGGTATAAATGACAGAAAAGTGATAGATTTTTGTCAATGGAAAGGAACTCACCTTCAGCGACAGCTATATACCAAAAGCATTCATCGCCTATTGTTGATTTTAGAAATGAAGAAGATTCTTTGAGATAGCTTCCACAGGACTAAAGTGAAAGTTTTATTTAGTTGGATTATACCAGTCTTGAAGTCATGATCTTGACGAAGCTGAATTTGTGTTCCTGATTCTGATATGATAAAAAGTAACTAAATAATAAATCGAAAATGTGCCTTTTTTCAAATTCGATTGAACCATTTGCCCTCCATAATTAGATTGGAACTTCATTAGGTAAATCAATTATTTTAAAATTATCTTGATAGCCGTTTTAGATATCACGTTCGGAAGAGTTGAAAAAATAGAATAAAGTCGAAAAAAGTTCAATAGTTCGAAAAACGCGAGGTTAAGAAACGCGAATAAGGTTAAAAACGAAATAGAACTGAACGATATTGAAGAAATCGGAATGAGTTGCGTCAAAAAACTTGAAAAATTCGCAATAAGTGGATACGAAACAGTTTGAAAAAAGTCGAAAAAATTGAAAAAGTTGAAGTCGAAGAGGTTGAAAAAAATTGAATAAGCCTATGAAGGTTGGAAACGCTGGAAAAAATAATTCGATATAAGTAAAAAAAAGTTGAAAAAAGTTTGAAAGTGAGACAAACCCTAGTAAATTTAATGTAAGTTTCATCAGATTTTTCCACTTTAACATTTCGTTTTTCTTAATTTAACTTGAACTTCATAAATTTTTTTCGAATTTTGCTACTTTTTCAAATATGAAATTTTTACCTCTTTTTTTCAATATTATTAAACTAAGCATAACGAAACATTATTGAGATACTTTTCTGCTGTGGACACAGTTTTAAGAATATTGTTTTAGTATACCGTTTTTGTGTAGGTATTTGGTTTTCATTGAAATGATTTGCAAACAACTTTTACAATGATTGAAAAAAGGGTGGTCATTTTAAATTAGTCAGCTAAAATCATTCAACTTTCCAACCTTTTTCTTTTATACTGTACATCAGTGTTAGATACGTTCAGCTTTTTGGGAATAGAGTTTTTAGCCTATAGTACTTAGTACTTAGTATTCCGCCTATTGCAACTCTTTTGTGTTAAGCATTTAGTGTCATTCAACGCTCTTAAAATGTTTGCATATATTCAGAAACTTCTTGGATTTAGCATTCATTCAGTTTTCGTCAAGACCACGTCTTTTGATTTAAGAAATATCTTTACCTTTCTGAATTTTAATATGAAGCCATCACGTGGTTTTAGCATGCCTGATTTGAAAATAACATTAAGTTGACTATCAAAATTTATAAACGAAACCATATCTGTTTGAATTCCACACACACGTTGCGAAATATTTCTGTCGTTGGTCTTCTCGTCACTCAATTCCAAATAGGTATCGTTACAGTCTTCAGAATCTGGCAAATCCATTTTTTTAATTTCATAGATAATGACAGTTGTATACTCCACCATTATAGACCATACACACATGGAGTTCGGCAAATATTTATCAGGATAATATGGTGACGTGATGACGCCATTTCGTGCGCGAATAATTCCACCACATGCTGTTGGGATTGAAAGTTTTTGGTTTAAAAACCCATATGTAGGTAAGGTGTCAAGGTAAAATTTACTTACTTGCATCTTTGGTTGTGTATGTAGCCTTAAAAAACTTTCTTGCGCGGATTTCACTTGTGTGGAAATGTATATACATAGTATTAGCCATTGATGTTATAGTCAAAGGCATTGCCTCAACTTTACACTCCTCCGTCAAGTAATGCTCTGAGCTTTTATCGTTTGCAACCTGAAATAGTAACAAAATTTTTTTTTTTTTAATATGTATACGAATTGATATACCATACGGCCACTTGACAAAAATAATTCACTTACCCGCAAAACATCACTGCTGCAATTTCTTAAATCCGTTTCAATATGCAGCTCATTTATATTCAAAACTATTTGCTTTCCAGCTGGTACTTCGATAAGCCAATCACAATCAATATCAACACTATACGGAGCATTTGGTGACCTAATCGAACCAAACTCTGCTTGAAAATGTTCACCACAACCAAGTCGCTTGAATTCCACGCGAAATCCTTCTTCTTCTTCGCTGTAATCACTCACAAACTTAAGCATAACGCGATTACCTTCAGTTACAAACGTATCCGGTAAGTCCTTGCATAAGTGAAGTGTTTTCAAAACCTCCTCATTTCGCATATCAATCAAAGTCACTTGATCGTAATTGCAACCACTAGTCATTTGCTCTAGCCGCAAATGCGAGAAGGTCAATGATATTTTATTATTTCTACCACCACGTATATCCCATTCGCAATTCGTTTGGGGTGGATAATTTTCTGGGAAGTTTGGAGATTCGATTACACCTACTAGGTCATAAATTCTTTGAACACAATCTGTTTCGTAGTCGAGCAGGAATTGTTGGCCATCTTCCGCACCGTCTTCCAGAGTATAACGTACTGAAACTTGATTCGAAGTTGACTTTAATGTGATATCTCCTGTGGGCGACGTACAATTGAATCTTAATTTGCGACTGTTAAATGAGGCACCATCGAATATGGTCAGCACATCATTACGGCATAACTCTGTGATTGTTGGCACACTTGTCAGTTTCATCGTTATGCGGGAACCTTCTGCAACTGTTATTTGCCAACTGCATAGCACTGGACCTGCGCTTATTTCGGGATAGTGTGGTGAATGTATGGAACCTTTATGTGAATTCAATTTTCCACCACAACCAGTTGCTGTTTGTTCCCATGTTAGATAGAATCCGGCATCAGATATATATAAGTCGGAGTGAAAGTGTAGATATAGGTGATTCGTGAATGAAGGAATACGATGTGGTATGTTAGATCCACAGTATTTGCCAATAAGTGGTGATTCGACAGATTGTCCGTTTCTGGAGAGATAACATAGATAAATAATAAATTAAGTGGAACAAATATCAGATATAGAAAGTCAAATAAGTCCAATATGTTTTGATTTAAATTTACCTTATTTCTAAATAATCATCGCCACAGTCAGAATCGGATGTAGTTTCCACACTAAAGTTTTGTGGTAAAAGTTCAATTTTATGACCTAACGTTGCTGCGATAATCCATGTACAATCTACACCAAGCGGGTAGGATCGCGGCCAATCGGGTAATTTGATGACACCAAATCTGTAGGTGAAATTGCCGCCACATTCTAAAATTACGTAGATATAAATGAATGTACGTCATAATATACGGAAATCACTTTCTCACTCAAATATCTGAAAAAGCTTTAGGCTTCAAAAGAAAACCTTTTAAGCAGAAGCTATCGAGATATATTTATTCGTATGTACTTATTTTTAACCTAACCGAATATCTGATGATCTATATAATAATGTGTTGTAGAGGTCCGCAAAATATATCAAAAACCAAGCATAACCATTTTAGGGTATTAGAAACTTATTATTAGTATTTAAGGGATAGTAACAGGGAAGGAGTATCAGTTGTATTTTGTAACAAATAGATTTGCCGTATCCCATACGAATTTCTTCAACTTTGCGAAAGTTTTCATCGCTTATTAAAGCGATTCAGAAATTACTGCTGAATTGTTATTTTACTATTTCGACTTCTACATATAGAAAACTAAGACAAGTTACAGTGAAAATTAGTTCATTATTTCACTACATTTTAAATGCATACATTTGCTTATATTAAAATTTAAAAGTGTGAATTACTTAAATTTTTTACTTCAGGAGTGGAGGTATTATATACATACTACATTGCAAACTTATATTGGAAATCACGTGATCTGTTTCAGATTGATAACATTGTTCAGTTTGCGCAAATATGCGCAAAGTTTTTTATAACTTATGGCTTTCACCTTTAATTTTTTAAAAGTCAGAGGATGTAGCAAGACTTGGTAATTTTACAAGGAAAATTGCAAACACTGAATCTTAAGATAAATTTTGATTTATGCATATCTTTAAAACTGTTTATATAATCCAGAAAACTTTTTCGTTTAATCAATAACAAAATACTATATTTTAATAATAGATGCAATAAAAATGATAGTCACAAAAATATTTTACATAAATATTCCGCTGAGTTCTTTAAGGGAATTTGGTTCATTCGTAGACAAAATATCACTTTTTAGGAAAAACATTAATATCGTCTACTTGGTAAAACTTGTTTCTATTTAAATGCATCATTAAAGTTTGGAAATTTAGGGGCGAAAAATATCACTGTGCGGCGTTACTCAGTGATATTTTATTGTACAAAAGACCTTTTGGGAACTAACCAAGATACACTAGCAGTAAAAAACGTTTCTCAATACCATAGACACTAAAGCATATGTATATCCCATTGCAACATAAAAATATTTGGGCTTTATATCCCATTTTTGGGTTATGAAATTAATTCTAAAATTTTTCATCGCAAAAACTTCCACAAGAGGGATGGATCAAAATTCCCTTATGACAGGTCTCCCCAACTTTATATTGTTTATATGGGACTAAAAAAGTATTCCAAAATCTGTTGGGTAATTTTTGCTCCATACTTCACTTGAGGTTATGGTTGCCAGATGGTCTGGATTCGCCTGGATTGTCCAGATTTTTAGTCCCAAGTCCAGAGTCCAGACAATCAGAAATATGTCCAGATGAAATTCGAACAACCGTACCAACCTTGCCGTTAACGAATCATCCGAAAATGCGTTCACAAGAATTGGCAGACACAGATTTTCACATTCCAAGGCGTAGTGACCATTTGCTTGGTGCAGGCGCTTAGGTGGCTATAGTAAAAAGCAAAACAGTATGAGGCGCGGCAGGCAGTCCAACCGCTCAAAACACAAATTTGAATTTTATAGTATAAACTGTTTTCGCTGTTCGCTGTTGGAAAAATTATTTTATTTAGTTATTAATATTATGAGCTATCCTTGCACCAGCATTTTTCTTTGATGTATCTGTAACTACTAATCCTGTTTGAAACAAAAAAAAAATGTTTTTGAATCACCCTACTGTACATACAGTATGTACCAGAGAACTGCAGTGAGCTACTCAGCATGTGAACCATTCATGAATCTGTTGAAATTTTTGGACATTCACACAAATTCACCGCTCACAGAAAATGTTGTTTTACTGAATTCTTATGTTTCTGTTATGTTTATTTTGCTTAAATAAAATATATATGTTCTGAAACTACTCTTCAGTTTTATTTATTGTCCAGAAAAATCAAGATTTTTTTTTTCAAGTGTCCGAAAAAATCCAGATTTTTTTTTGTTTTTTGTTTTAAATGTCCAGGTAAAACACAATTTGGATCTGGCAAGCCTACTTGAGGTTTATTTCATTTTTTGTTTTTGTCAGTTTGGGTACTATTTCCTAGATTTTGTATTACAGTTTACGGTAATAATAAACCAAGTACCTGTTAGCTGTCCCCTGACCATATATCACAACTGAAATCACCTGCTCTCTCTAAATTTTATAACTTTTTAATATTTTTGGTTAACGAACTAAAAATGACGGTACCTACCAACAACTTGGTTTTGTGATTTAAATGTCAAAGTGCAGGGTATAAAATGATTTAATTTAGTTTGTATGAGATTCATAACTTGAAGACTTTTCAACCGATTTCAAGTTTTGGGTAAAATTTTTGATAAAAGCTTTCTTTTGATGGGAATGCGTGAGCTTTCTTTCTCTTTTTATGTGGTAGGGGAACACGAATAAGTGGTAGCTATTTTAGCTATATTAGGTACTTAAATGTATTCCCAAGCGAGTAGGGTAACACGCCTAGTATATGGCAGAATTCGTGAAATTACCTAATTTGTCATCAATAAAAGTGTAGTTTGCCGTAACAAGGTAGCGTGCTGCAATGTTCTGCATTTTTAGTATGACTGTAATAACATTGGTATGATAAACTTCGGTATTATGAAACATTTCACAGAAGCTGTAAGAAAATACTTATTAATATTTCTTAGGTAAATGCAAGTGTAAAGAAGCTCTACTAACCTAGCCACAAGTTGATCTCCACTAACTGTGCTATTAAAGTAAATGAAAAGTTCTTCATCACCAGACTTACAAACTGGTCCAGACGGATTGTATTGTAAATCCAATTTAATTGATTTTCCCTCAGGTGCTTCAAGTACCCATTCACAGTACTGCCCCAAAACTTCATTATGAGCCCCATATTTCATAAAGGATCCCTGCATATCAGTTAGAACTCCACCACATGTGATAGTTTCAAAGCGGTACTCTGCATGTAGACCACGTGACTTGCGTTTATTTTCATACGCATGAAAAACGATACGCATGCGATTACGAGCTGACACAAGTTGCATGGAATCACTTTTATAGTAACGACGTTTCTGATCATTCGATAAGTACACCTATGCAGAGAGAAAAGTGGCTGCATTAAAATTTTAACAAAAAAGACAAAATATTCCATATGAAAGAAGTTTTGCTAACTTGATTAACATTTGAAAGCCATGTTTTCAATATCCTGTTAAGGCTTACGCTAGCGCTTCAATATAAAACTTGAAGTTAAATTGGACATTGAAAAATTAAGCTTTCAAAAAGATTGAAAAATATAATTCTTGAGAACTGTTCTTACATCAACATAATTCATGTAGTCATCCAGGTCCATCGTATTGTTTGTTGATCCAATAATGCTATCTTCTTCCGGCATATGTGGTACAGATTGTGATATTGAAAAGTCTGTAAAATTGACATGCACCACAGTATTAAGGGGCCCATTAATATCATAGGTGCATGTCAAATGCTCGAAATATGGATGTGGATAGTTTGGAGTTACAAAAGTGCCACTGTCAGGACCAAAAAACTTCTCACCACAAACTAAAATGAATATTTTTCAATGGATACTGCAATTATACTGTAGAACTATGATTGAACAACAAAATACATATTTTCAATCTTATGATTAACCTTTCTCAACAACATTGTGGACCTTAATGTCATACTGTTTTCTGAACGCACTCAAAGTTGTAGATTTTCATAACATAAATTTGATTGTAAGAAGATAAAAATGAAAGTGAATGTTGTCAAAAGGTCTTAAAGAGGTGTGTGTATGAGTTCGTAGGTTTTTTCTTTTTTTTTCTCAGTCATTGGGAGCCTTCTCAAAAATTTCGTTAAGCAGTTCACTCTTTCTGGAATCGCTAATCGCAACGCAACTATAATTTAAAAAATATATTTATTTACTTCGATTGTATTTGGCCTCAAAAGTTCGTGGTAGATTCAGACCCGGCAACTGATATTCATAACGTACTAACAAAGAGCTGCCACTTGACTCAATACTCTCTACTTTATCGCTTCCACAAAGAAGTTTCAGCAAGGGAGCTTCATCAGTTTTGCCATCAAAGACCTGCACAAAATGAAAAGAATTAACATTTCTACGGACTTATTTATTGCATAGCCTACCTCAATCTTTTGCATACCACAATTGTTTGATTTTAGTAGTTGAAATTGTGTGAACTCCAATTTGATTCTTGTGCCCAGTGGCTGTTGTATGAGATATAAGCAAACTGGTGATATTGTATTCCCACTGAATATGCCAGTGTGTTCGGTAAAGTAACCACCGCAGTATGGGTTGCCTGAAACCACTTCGTAGTGTAGTTGGAATGAGCTGTCCGCACGATAGGCATCAGTATGGAAATGAACACGTGCTTTATTTGATGAGGTGTGCTTTGGTTCTGGAACTGATGTCTCGCATACCGATTCCAAAAGTTGATCTGCATCATATATCTGCTCATGAAGAAATGAAAAATAATACATGAAATCATGGTTAAGTAAGATTAAGACATCTAATTTGCGAGATTAACAAGTTCCCATTTAAAATCATTAGACTAAAAATTACTTTAGCATTGGTACATTAATATCAATATACTCAATATTTTCAAAATGAAAAATTAACAGAATGGTCAAGGTTTTTCTTCGTTTGCATTGAATTTCTCTCACTTGCATTACTCTGACGCTACATATGTCACGTCACAAGCATACTCACTTTCAAAATATCTCTTGTGCAGTTTTTATCACCACCCAAGTTCACTTCATAGAACCTCAGTACCAAGCGGTACCCATATGGAGCATTCAAATTCCATTCACATTCTCGAAGAGCTGGACTTTTGCCAGGATAACCAGGTGAACGAATTACACCACTATCAGTTCTTCCTAAGCTCAACGTTTCGCCACATATATGCTCTTGAGAAGTCCAAGACATTTTAAGTCCACCACCATTCGTTGCATTATCCGAACGGAACCATAAGAACAGCTGCTGATGCGATGATACAATATTACCACCCAATGGTAATGTATTGCCGCAGAACCGACCAATCAGTTGTGATGCCAACGAACGCCCATCATGTATTTGCAACCAATCTTTACCACACTCAGCATCAGATTCCAAATCAAATTTACTGAAGGTGACATTCAGGATTTTTGTGCTACCCGTGCGAATTATCCAGGCACAACGTTCGTTTGGTTCATAACTGCCACCATCTGGTGGATATGTTAGTTCACCGGCTTCTTGATTAATAACTGAACCACATGCAGTGCGCAAAATTTCACAATTAATGCCGGTGGTGCCACGTGGGCATGCACAGCGAAACTGATTGTTAATCAAGAGATTACAGGTGCCACCATTTCGACAAGGATTCGGATTACAGGCATCTGTTTGCTCACACAGAGGTCCAATATAACCAAGTGGACAAGCACAGCGAGTTCCACGACCAGAAGTGACGCATGTTCCATTGTTCTGAAAAATCGAATCAGTTGGAAAGTATTCACTTACTTATTAGGGAGTCAACGTACCTTGCACTTATGATTGTCGCATTGATTTTCAATCATCTGAATTGAGCAACCATTTTCTCCGAAGCCATGCCCATACCACCCAGGTGGACAAGTACAAACAACTGTGCCCGATATGTATGTACAGCGTGCGTGCGGATGGCAAATATTTTCCTTATCACAAGAATTACTTGGTGCTTTTGTGCAAGTATGGCCATCTCCGATCCAACCAAGTGGACAGTTTCCACAATGATAAGAGCCCTGAAGAGAATAATGACAATTTTTAACCTTTGCACAAAAAAGTTTACCATTACCTCAGTGTTAATGCATGACACCAGTGGAAGTTGACTGCACCCTCCATTATTAACCTTACACTCATCAACGTCAAAGCAAGTGATTCCATCACCGCTGTAACCTTTTGGACAGGGACCACATCTAAAGCTTCCAGGTAGGTTGATACACTCGCTGTGACATGGATTTCGTGTCGATTCGCATTCATTCACGTCATCCGTACAGGCAGTTGTCAGATTGTTGCGAGACCATCCTTCATTGCAAATACACGAGTATCCGAGTACATTGTTGGCATTCACGCACACGCCATTGGAGCACAATTCGCTCGATTGTTGTGAGTCACATTTTGCATTACGTAGGCGACAATGAGTACCACTGAAGCCATTGGTGCAATTACATCTAAAATTGATAATATAATCGGATTACTCATACATAATATTAAAGTGATTTTTTTGTTTAGTTCAAACGTACGTACCTATAACTTCCTGGTGTATTGATGCAGACTGCATTGTTTTGACAGCCTAAATCTGAGCCAGCCAAAATATAACACTCGTCGATATCTTCGTCGCAAGTTTTGCCCTTTAAAGCAGAAGAAGTTTGAAAGTTAGTATATATTTTATATCGGCCAACTCTTCTTTAGTTTAGTTTATCTCTCGAAAAAAGTTTAAAACTATATCTTTAAGAAATTGATATGTCAGCGACAAATATTTTCCGCGTGGAATTTTTAATATTGGTAAAAATATAATTTCAGTGCATTCAAGGTCATATATTTAGGCCTGCTACTTTTCATAGAAGCAAAGGACCTAAAACGTTATATTGAATGGAGTAGGTAAGCAAGCATTCATTATGACATATGATATGTAGATTTTTGTTGTTGTAATCTTTCGTTGGAGCAAAACTGGGCCGGAAGCAATTTTAATGTTCATGCAACAATCACGGTCCAAATGAAATTTGACTTTTCGAATTTTTCAACAGATTATCTACATTTTCAACTTTTTTTGAATAACATAGAACAATCATTAAGTTCACACGTTACGCCGTGAGTGCTTACACTCGCTTGATTATTTTTTTCTTCAGAGATGTGTAAATTGTTGGATCTTTTCAGATTTTTTTGATAGTTTTTCCATCTAAATGATATGGAAAAATAAGGACTAAAATAAAAATATCGGAATGCGATTAAAAAAAATCTGGTCGTTTCCAAAATTAGTGATTGAAAATGGCCAAGAAATTAACTTTGATGATTTGCATAGAGGAGTTATTGCTTAGACTGTATTTGTAAATTTGCAATGCAATGCCGGCACGTAATCAGTTCTGCTTTTTTTAGTACTTATCAAATACGCCTCCTAATTAGGAAGCAGATTAATATCGCTTTGTGAAAATGACATAAGAAACTATAGAAATTTTTCACAAATCCAACACTTACCGACCATCCTTCGGGGCATTCACAATAAAAGTCCTTATAGAGATCATAACAACTACCGCCATTTTTACAAGGATGTTGCTCTTGGCATTCGTCTAAATTGAGATTTTTCTCAATCAAATTAATACTCTCCAACAGCCGACGAACACGTCCATTGAATTGTCGCATGCGACGCGTTTGGGAGAGAATACGCGTACGATTTTCAGCATTAGAAAGACGCGTTGTCAAGCGCAGTATATCACGTTTTAGATTCTTTAATTGCAAGCTTACGGCTGATATAGTCAGTTCTTGTGAATTCTCTGAAGACCCTTGAGCTAACGTCCTTTTGCGTTTTTTCAATAAATCGTAGATATTAACATTATTTACATATAACGCAGCATCTCCATTGAGACGCAACGTTATGTTCTTATCGCGAGCCGCCTCCAAAGTAAACGATCCATCAGTGGTTAGCAGCTTTGGTTGAGTATCAAACTCACTCTGCAGAGTCAATTTTGCTAAACACATTAGCTCTATAAGAATCAGAAGTATGTGCAGGATCAAAGGATATCGACACATTTTTAAGTTTTTTATTTGCTTTTCTTTTGTTTAGTTAATTATTTTCGTATATTATTATGAAAAGTATTGAAACAGGAGCCGAAGAATTATTTATAATCCTTGGGAGAGTACACCCTAAATAATTCACAGTTTTTTTTATGTCACCAGTTCACATGAAATCACTTTACTGCACAATACGTGATGCTGAGAAATACTTATTGGCATAGCGATTTTTGCATCGCTATTTATAAAATGAGGGGCGTCACTTCTTTAAACGAAAAGTTTTTATCATTTTATCTGAAATAATATGTTAATGGTTTTTCATCATTTTTATGAATTTAAAGCAATTTATTTAGCAAATTTGCAACTGGTTGATAGCTGTCATTTCAAATGTGCTCTAGAGACTTAACTAATTTTTTGCTTACATTAATATATGTACCTACATAAATAAATATTTTTGTTTTTTTATTGCGCTTTCGGGAATAGGGTGAAGGTGATAGATATATTACTAAATTCGAAATTGAAATGGTTTCCGAGTAGACGTGAAAATTGTACTGTCGATTAAAACTCCCTTTTTTCCATATTATTTCGTCATAATAAATCAGGAAGTTGTTAAATAATCGCATAGAAGTGTTCCTTTTATTATCACATAATTTAAAATTTGCTAAAAATTGATTAACCTTCCGTTACCAACATGCGGTCTCATAGACCGAACACTTGCTTAAAGCTTTATGACTACAAAATTTGAGCTTTCAAATTTGAATGCCATCCGGTTGATCAATGCTCTTGTTGCTGCCGGTGTGAGCAGTTCGTTGCTAGTTTGTGTTTTGTTCTTTTTCAGTGGTTTCGTTTGTGAGACCGGTGTCACTGGTACAAAAATGATTTACTGTACTGAATTTTTAATTTTTCTTCACCACCTAAACTTCGTACTCCAACTCTTACTCAAACTGGGAACGACCGAAGTGAAAGCCCGTCGACAGACAACTGGATTAATCAATTAGAAAATAAAATGGAACAAGAAAGGTTACAATGGTATAAAGAAAGAGTAATGAAGAAATTTGATGACATATCAGAATAGCTTTTAAGTACTAAGCGGACAACCTTTATAATGTTCGGCTCTTGGCTGTGGAGGCGACATGCTATGAATTTGCATAGCTAAAAAATGAAGTTCTTGCGCTCAAAAGGGCAGCAGAGAGACATGAAAATGAGGCTGTATTAACTGATATGTTAATGAATGGCATACCATACCATCTCTGTGGATGAGAACTGTGTTGAAATTCTCACCAAAATGTGCAGAGCTATGCGACATGAAATGCCTTCAGTACGAGAAGCTTTTCGTCTGCCTGCGAAGAAAAATAAATCCCCTACCTCTAGCCCTATAGTTGTTAAGCTCAACTCTGCACAAGCACGTTCTCAGTTGTTTAAAGCTGTAGCAGGTTTCTGCAAATCAAATAGAAGATCTCCTGCTTCGAAAGATGTTGGCTTAGACGGCGACGCTAACACTGATATTCACGAAAGCTTGAGTAGATCAAATAGAGAGCTTATGTTTTATGCAGCCCAGCTTAAACAACAAAAACTGCTGTCCGCTTGTTTCTCAATCCGAGGGCAGATTCTTATGAGAAAGAGAAATGAAGAAGAAGCTAAAGATGCTGTCTTGTTGAAGTAGGTGATGGACATCTCAAATGTCTTGTTGTATGCGCGTATAACCCGTCTAAGGTTTTTAACTTAGAAAGTTTTTACGGTAAGAGCTTTGTCCGGTTTATGAACATATTATTTTGTGTGGGAAACTGAACAACGATCTATTAGAAAATGATGCTCGTTCTGAGGATTTGAAAAATAAAGTAAAATAAAAAAACAAAGTATGTGGCATTGAGATTTGGTAAAAATTTGGAAACATTAACCAAATTTTTTTTCTGAATGTATGAAGAATACAAATTTATAAGGAAAAAGCAAACACATAAATATGAACGCAAAGATTTCGTTTACTTATGTAAGAACACGGTTGAAGTGTTAGAGGGTTTCTCGAACTCTTCAAAGATTGCAAGTTGATAGTCTTAAGGCCCCTTCAGACTATGTGAGAAGTCATATGCTTTTTGGTATGTTTTTTTGTATGTTTTTAGATATGATATGTCAAATCGCATAAGATTTATTTTATTGTGTTCATACTATATGACTGATATTAAGACTGCAGGTAAGTTTTTGTATTTATTTAATTCAAAATAATTGTTTTTCTTTAAAGTATAAACGTCGTAAGGGTATTAATGACCATCCAGTATTTTAATAACGAACAAACTTGACCAGATCTAATTTTTTTAACACAAAACTCATATGACTTCTCTTTTCAAATAGACTTGAATCGAATGTCAAAATAGTCATATGCTTTCTCATATGAAAACTCATGTGTGTAATATAAACATATTCACACTATGAAAGTTGTCATATTTGACAACTCATATGACTTTTTATATGACTTCTCACATAGTCTGAAGGGAACTTTATATTTTTTATTTTGTTTACTTATTTAGAAGGTTTTGCTCAAAGATACAATAATGAAAAACGACCGATTATTAATATTTCCAAAATCAAAAAAATAAGAACAATGATATATAGTGACAGTAAAAGATTTTTATTATCGTCAGAAAAAATATATGTATTATAATAATTGGACAGTGGTGTATTTGCAATGTTACTGGAAAATGTCTACGAAATCCGGTGCATTCCAAGATATACCTTCATCATAAACTTCAAACCAAATTTTCCATCCTGCGCCATCAAAGTTTGGAGATTTTCGAGAAAATATAGCAATGTGGCTATTTTCAGATATATAATCTGGAGCATATGTCTAAAAGTAAATAATATCAAGTGAAATGCACTTTATCAATAAAAATAGCTATCTATCTTTACCTGGCCACAATATGTTTTACTGATATTTTCGGTATTATTTGATTGAACTTCTATGATGTTGACATAATCTAGTAGGCAATTAACATCAGAGCCCATATTGAATGCTTTAAGAAAAAATTCACCACGATTAAAATTTAAACAATTACTTCAAACAAATTTTTCCTTACCACTAAACAGTATCCGTACTCTGTTTGGCGCCGGCACAATTATATCCCAACGACATTCGGACTGATTGCGATCGTTGTCGTATGGTGGATTGGTGAATTCACCTTCTGCAGAATAAATATCACCACCGCAGCCAGGAGGGCTGGTATTTTTGTTAGAATAGTAAAAGAGGCGGGTATAATCTGTGGCGTGCACAACGCGTACTGCATTTGTGGTGGTAAACAGTCTAAATGTGTTATATTGACTTCGACATTGCTCAAATAATGTTTTGTTTGCATTTATATCAATGACCTGAAAAATGTAAGCAAAATATATGTAATTTTTAGTACCAAAACATTCTATTTCAGTTCATTCTTATTATTTAATACTTACCCGTAAAAAGTGCTTAGTGCAATTATCTGAGGGGAAGTAGGAACCTGGTATGTTTATATTTATTGTGTAATTGTCTGATAGACGAATGTCATCTGAGCAAACTTCATCTGAGGTCGACGTAGAATCATAGCTGATATAACCACTACTTTCAGTATAGGTGCGGTTACAAGCTGAAAAGCAAATGTTATTATCATCACCAAAATAGAGATGTCATCAACAAAATTAAGATTTGGCCTAAAATTTACCCAAAGTTTCGCACGCCTTACCATTCCATGAAAACAAACCCAGAAAAACAAATTGGAGGAAAATGGGAAGAACTTATATTTAGCTTTAATTTTATTTGATCCTTCAAGAGCGACTCTATTGTATATATTCACACACCTAAACAGGCAGGGTTCTTCCACATTTTGGGGTGTAAGTTGCCTTGTGAGGCCACCTTACATGGTGACTGTGCACAACTTTCTACGAATTTTAGTTAGGGTTAAAGAGTAAGCTACAATTACGTTATTTATCTCATTTACGTCATTTAAAAGAAATGAGCCATTCAGCGCCTGATCGCCATTTTGAAGACCTACAGTAAATGCAAAAATAAAGGACTTGATAGTTTCGTCTTCCTGAGCATGCCTGCAACTGCTACAGTAGTCAAAAGCCTTGGAACTTTCAGGTGTATTAGCTTGTAGACAGTAGGTTGCTTAGAGCTCCTTGAATGATCAAAAGTTTGAGGGAATTTTTCTTTTATCTTCACCATGATTAGCAATGTATTGATTACTACGTTCTATAGAAAAAGTTAGAGCACACCATAATTCGGGCTGATCCTGCATCGGAGTCAATTACGATCAATAAAATGACAGACCTGTCTTTACCGAAAAATTACTAAACAAACAAATAAAAATAAATAAAAATTTGGCATTTGCCAAACACCGCGTCTCATTGGAGAACATTTTTGGATTCAGCGAGTATGCAATTGCTAACAGTCGCGTTGTACTCTTTCCATCCTAATCTTTTTTTTTACAGAAGCTGATTCATGCGTATTTGACAACGGATGGACAAAAATAAATTCACCATTTGAAGGTTTCATTATTTTCTTTCTTCTTATGACTTTTCAGCGATTTTGAATTGTTTCATCATTTCTTAAACTTTTTCAACTTTTTTGAACATTTTCATATTATTTCGACATTTTAAAGCTTTTTTCAACATTTTTCATACACATTCGATATTTTGAATTTCTTTCAACTTTCTTCAATGGTTTCCATATTTTTTCGACTTTTTCATTCAGTCTTTTACAACTATTTCAACATTTTTCAACCTCTTTCAAACTTTTCTACACTTCACATTTTTTTTTCGACTTATTTAACCTCTTCAACGTCTTTTAACATGTGAGTTTCGGCCTGGCCGAAAAAAACACCTTAACTTGTTTTTTTTCTGAATCTGACGTGAAGCTCTATGCTTTAAGGCCATCGCACAATTCTGTCTGAATCATTTCCAAATAAATTGATTGAAGTTTCATCACTCCAAACGATATTACGCCACTTTTTCTCCCCTTCAGGTCATGACCAGTTTCCGTGATCCCTTGAAAAATTTAGCCTCAGCTCAAATTTGTTTGTTAAAAGAACTTATTTAGCTAAGCGCTCAGGTATGTTAGCCTGTAGTAAACGTCGTCGAATTGCTTGGCACTATACACGTTCCCAAATTCTGCGGAAATTGCATTTGAAGACTTTTATGTGAATATTTTTTCGTTAATTACAGTATTACGATCAACTCTCGGAGCGGTTTTTGGTGGTTCCCAAAAATTTCAGCTTCCTGGATCAAACCTAAAAGAAAACAAAGTGCCGTTCGCAGGATTGATCTAGAAAGCTGAAATTTTGGGAACATTCCCAATTTTGTGTAATCGAAATCAAATTCTATTCTTATTTTATGAAGTGAACCTTTTTAGCAACGGGGTGATTTGAAATCAGGTGTGTATACGTGAAACGATAATATTTTTTTTAGCCGTACTTCCACTTAGTACAGTTTTTTTCTCGAAGGTAAAGGCGGGATCTAGCTACAGCAATAAATGATATATCAAATTAAAGTACTCTTCGAGCAGAATACTCAAAAATTATCAGCTTTGAGGTCGGTGGACCATGAGCTGAGATATAAGCGTTGGAAGATTTCCAAAATTTTTCAATTTCTTCAAGCATTGCACTGATCAACTGCAAAAGCCATATCATACTGAAGAGAACAAAAAATTCTACTACGCGCTCTCATTTTAATTGTTATTGTCTCCCAATTAAGAGTTGTTGTTATTAACATATGAAAAGCAACAGTAAAAAATAAGTGTATATGTGCGTAATGTAAGCAAAGAAGTAGATAGGAAAGAACTAGACTCCGAGCTTTTTGCCTGTATTAAAATTTGACGAGAAGAATGAAAGCTGGAACCAATGAGAATTACGAAGCAAAATCCAATTGGATTTATTTCTGATTTTGTTCGGCTTTTGCAACGAACCGAACGAATTCACAATGTTAAATTCAGACCATTTTGTATTTTTTAATTTATTTATTTCCTTAAATTCATAAAAAGTTATTTGAATATTAGAAAATGAAAATAAATAAATTGAAATTCAAAAATAAGGAAAACTTGTTGAGAAAATTATTCAATTACGATGACTTACATTTAAACCTGCATTTGAGAAAATCAATTTTTATATCTACCAGGCAACCAGCAAATGCAATAGCATGATTTTTATTTTGACTCCTTCAAACTTGCAAATTTGCAAGTGATCCCGCGTAAATTTTGTTGTTGGTTTTTCTTCAGAAAAATTCAGTCGAAAAAATCCTAAAAAAAATGCGTGTATTTGTTGTTGCGTTTTTGTAGTTTACAACCGATGCCGTTAGTTTCAATTTTGTTGGTATTTTTTCGGCAGAAAAATTGAGTGGAAAACAACAAAAATTATATTCATGTTGTCTGCTTGTATGTGTGCTGAAATTATGCTATTTTTCGCAACTAGGATTTTTCCTTTGGGGGCTATAAACATATAGAAATTATGAAGTTATATTTTTAATTTTCTTGTTTTACTTGAAACGAATCATTAGTTGAAACAAGTTAATAATAAATAAGTTCAATTAGAATAGCTTAGCCACTAGAACTGATTCTGCATTTAAAAAAACACGAAAATCATATTTTCAAAGATAAAAAATGGAGATTTCTTTAAAATTAACATGGAAACTAAGTCAATGTGTCAAAATACACTACTACTATCGAAGTGTTATCTTAATTTGGGCTTAAACCTTTCCGAATCCAAAAATATTCAAGTAAGGGGCTTAGCACCCTTGATCCCTTGATCAAGTACGTACATTTTTCGGTTCAAACTGAAAAATTAAAATGATATTCAAGTTGTTTTATTTGCTGAGCGCCTGCTTCAAACAAAATTTCATTTGTCTTACGGATTGAATTGAAATTATTTTACAAAACTCAAAATATTTCTATAATTTCTATATTTTTCAACATAATCATGGAAATAAAAATAAAGGTTATACTAAATTGTCACTTTAAAATTTGACAGCAAAATATGGCTTCGTAACTGTCAAAAAATTGTTCAACTCAATTTCTTTTGTTTACATTTTGCATTGGATTTTGACAACTATGAAACCACATTTTGCTGTCAAATTTTAATGTGACAGTTTAGTACAACCTTTATTTTTATTTCCATGATAATATTGAAAAATATAGAAATTATACAAATATTTTGAGTTTTGTAAAATAATTTCAATTCAATACGTAAGATAAATGAAATTTTGTTTGAAGCAGGCGCTCAGCAAATAAAACAACATGAATATCATTTTAATTTTTCAGTTTGATCCGAAAAATGTACGTACTTGATCAAGGGATCAAGGGTGCTAAGCCCCTTACATGAATATTTTTGGATTCGGAAAGGTTTAAGCCCAAATTAAGATAACACTTCGATAGTAGTAGTGTATTTTGACACATTGACTTAGTTTCCGTGTTAATTTTAAAGAAATCTCCATTTTTTATCTTTGAAAATATGATTTTCGTGTTTTTTTAAATGCAGAATCAGTTCTAGTGACTAAGCTATTCTAATTGAACTTATTTATTATTAACTTGTTTCAACTAATGATTCGTTTCAAGTAAAACAAGAAAATTGAAATATATAACTTCATAATTTCTATATATTTAAACCCCCAAAGGAAAAATCCTAGTTGCGAAAAATAGCATAATTTCAGCACACATACAAGCAAACAACATGAATATAATTTTTGTTGTTTTCCACTCAATTTTTCTGCCGAAAAAATACCAACAAAATTGAAACTAACGGCATCGGTTGTAAACTACAAAAACGCAACAACAAATACACGCATTTTTTTTAGGATTTTTTCGACTGAATTTTTCTGAAGAAAAACCAGCAACAAAACTTACGCTGGATCACTTGCAAATTTGCAAGTTTGAAGGAGTCAAAATAAAAATCATGCTATTGCATTTGCTGGTTGCCTGGTAGATATAAAAATTGATTTTCTCAAATGCAGGTTTAAATGTAAGTCATCGTAATTGAATAATTTTCTCAACAAGTTTTCCTTATTTTTGAATTTCAATTTATTTATTTTCATTTTCTAATATTCAAATAACTTTTTATGAATTTAAGGAAATAAATAAATTAAAAAATACAAAATGGTCTGAATTTAACATTGTGAATTCGTTCGGTTCGTTGCAAAAGCCGAACAAAATCAGAAATAAATCCAATTGGATTTTGCTTCGTAATTCTCATTGGTTCCAGCTTTCATTCTTCTCGCCAAAATTTAATACAGGCAAAAAGCTCGGAGTCTAGTTCTTTCCTATCTACTTCTTTGATGTAAGTACCAATAAAGCTTGATATTTGATGAGAAAGAGCAAAGGAAAAACAACTTCGTGTTATGTTCTTGTGGTCTGGAAACTTTTATTTTGTGATGCATAGTTTTCAAAAGATTCGCCATTTTTATTTTATTTTCAGACCAAATGCATTTCAAACCATAGGGGATCAAATTCATGTCACAAAGGATAAGATGTTCTATTAGAATCAAAAGATAAAAGTTAATTACTTTGGTTTGGATGGAAATGCCGCTGTTTTGCAAAAAATTTTCAGCGGATTTTTAATTTTTGACACCAAAACTTATGGAAACATGGGTCCCCTTATATCCTTTCAAAACAACATATTTAATCGGCAACGAATTCCGTAATATGAAATAGTCCGACTGCATGGTTTGAAATGCATTTGGTCATCATCATTTTAAAAAAAACATTTTCGTCCCATACTATCGCAGTTTAGTTTTCTGAAGGTTTCACTTCTACCACGTGTGAACTGCACACATGATTTTTTGTTGCCGATATTGGAATAAACAGATTTTTCACAAAAAACTCACCTCGCTTATGTGTGGCTAATAACTGGAAACCGGTACTCTCAATTGTATCATCGCTGTGAAATGTTATAATAACATTGGCATCACTGATTTTTGGCACTGTAATTTCGAATCCCGTTGCATTGCCGCAGAAGTATTTTGAAAGCTAATAAGACATTTAATTATTGGAATTATAAAAAAAAATGTTCACATGCATTCTTACATAAATACTCCTTAAATGCACATAATCCAAGCACTTGCCAGTAATGTCTGAGACATTTTGCAGTGAAAACGTCTTAAATTTAATAGAAAATTCATTCTTAGAGTTAATGCGCCAAGAGCAATGTGCATTGGGCGGATACAACTCAAGAGCGTTGCTGCCCTTTTTGCTTTGAGGAAACGAAATATTAACCTCATTCTCATCTAGTGATAGCTCAGTTACACCACCACAAACAGAAGCTTTCATTTCTAGCACGATTTCGAAACTAAGTGAACCCGCTTGTGTAGCGCTGACTACCATTACGGCGTCTTCATAAGACGACTTCAGTTTGATCGTTGATCTGCTACTGGTGTTACAATATTTACCCATGGACGCACGACGCTCCTGCACGCTATCGAATATCTCAATGTAGTTGCAACTTTCATCGCATAGATCGCGCTTACATTTCGACGTCGACAACTGTAGATCACGTATGTCTAGGAGAACGTGATAACCAACGGGTGCCATAATGCGGTAGTTGCACAGCATTATATCGGTTCCATTAAACGCTAAGTGCCGCATCAGTGTAATAGGCGAGTTGCCATCGGTGAGTGTTATCCGTTCGTTACAGTTTGGCGTGAAAAATAGTTTCGCAAAGAAACCACGATAGCTGGAACTTGCATCAGAGATGGCAGCAATTACCGCTTTGTTACTGTCCACAGTGATCATTGGTGGTTTGTCTGTTAAGTTACCACATAGCTGACTTATACGTTTATCATCGCTCATCAGCATACCAGCATAAATTTCTAGATAATCGAATGCGCAGCGATAGTGCTGCTCCATTTCAAAGTACTTAAACTTTACTATAATTGAATGACCCTCTGGTGCTGTAATATTCCAAATGCAGTTCATATTTTTCACGTAGCTATCATCAGTATCGTCGGTGAGTGAACGAATTGAAGTGGGTCGATTAATCGTACCACCACAGGCATCAAGTTGAAATTCAATGCGCACATCTTTCGGGTATAGAGCATTTACTTCTAACTTTAGATAGTTGCTTGCACGGAACTCCGCCTCGCTGCAGTATTTTTCGCCTTGCACAATTTCACCAGAATCAGAATCCTCTTTCTTGTATGTGGTTATGCTGTAAAGCTCACAACGTTTAATGGGCGATTTATCAATGAAATGTACATTTATACGATCATTTGTGTTGGAAAGCAAAATAAATTCGCAATGCAGTCTTTGTATATTAAGGCGATTAAAGTCTGGAGTTGTAATCACTCGAGTGTTCGTTGTAACATTAAAAGTAGCATAGCAAGTCAATTTAATCTCCATCGAAAATCCTTCAGCAGTGATATTTTCATCGGAGCGGAAAATCAGTCGTATATTATTGGTACTAAGGTTCTGAGGTGGTGGTGCTTCTCTACCACAATAGCGTCCTGTTGAGATCCAGAAGTCATCTTGCAATTGCTGCACTTCAAGATAGTCTTTAGTGCAGTTTGTGGAATCTTCTATGAAAAATCTTCCCACAAAACTAAGCGAAAGGTAGAATCCACGAACGGCTTCATATTCCCAAGTGCACTCCATATTATTTTTATATGATTTGGCAGGGAAATTCACATATGTTTTTTCAAGGGTTTTTAATAATTTCTTATCATTACATCTCATGGCTTTATTCACCACAAAATTGAAGTTACTTTTTCCCCGCTCATAGCTGGTGCTATGATAAACTACAGTTGTATATTTATTGATAAGTTCAGTGCTGTTGAATTGATCTGAATCCTTGCAGATTTTGGCTATTAATCCATATTGTGGTCTAACGCTTGCGTATATTTCAATATATTCCTCTTCACAACTTTGAGTCAATGTTACATTTCCCGTCAACCAAAAGCCGCTCTCAGCCATCCCAGCATTTAGTGACCATAAACATTCGATACTACCATAGTCCTCGTCAGCAATAATTTCGGGTGAGCTTAACATGAAACCATCCTCCAATGAATACTGCCCACCACAAGGATGCCTTCTATATAATACTTCAAACTTAAGTATTCGAATTGTATCGGTTTGCAACATACCGATGGATCCTAGACGTGTTGACATAGTGACTACAGTATTGGTAACATTAGTGCTTAAGAGTTTAAATGGAACCATGGTTAACTCATCTCTAAAACGAACTGCATATAGACGATTGAATACGCTAAGTACCGCTGTTTGTAGTTCCAATATCTTAAAGGCTAAAGTCTCATTATTAACACTCGATGTGAACCTGATGTTGCAGTAGAAATTTGCATTGCTGTCTATCACTTCTCTAAGCGATATTATGCCAGATTCTCGATCTAAAATATCATCCGGACACAACGATTCTTCGTGTGATGTGTATCTAGCTATTATGCTTTTCCTTGGGGTATCAAGTCCAAGTTGCACTCGGACATACATTAAGTTATCGCTGGATTGTATGACTTGAGATGAGTTATAGGTGTTTAAATTGAATTCCGTTATTTTGGAAAGCATGTCATGATTATTGAAAAAACTGAACCCGAATTCACTTCCTGGCATATTGCGCCGCATTGCTGGTAAAGTTCTGAAAGTAAAAAGTAATTCGATTTCTAAATGTGAGCTATTCAAGACTTTTCTCTACTCATATGAAAGTTTAAATAAAAGTTTTTATTAAAAAATTTTAATCGATTATTTTTGAAAATCGTCTTTTAAATAGCCCAAATGTAATGCGAACTTACAAAGGTCACAAAAACTTTTTTTTTTTGTTAAAGAGATCAGTTTTAAACTGAATAATGACATTCCGCGTAATAGCCCAAAAAATTGCGTCGGTAAATCAAAATATAGCAACGCACTATCTTTAAATTCCGAGCATCCACAAAACATATCAAATACCATCAAAAATTAAAGCAATGCTGATCGCCTCATACGGCAGCCCGGGTTTCTTCTACGACGTTTGGTTTCAAGAATACAATGTGTGCGACAACGCACAAGCAAATGTTGCCAATACTGGTCTTTTTCAATGGATTGAGGTAAAAGAATTTTAAATAAAGTGCGGAAAACATAACATTAGGAGGCAAACGGCACCCTTGGAGAAGCTCAAAACACATTTCAAAACATTTTCAAACAAATCTCGATAAAAAAGATGAATGCTTACGTGTTAATTTGAGGTATTTGCAATGCTGGAGCACGCTCTAAGTTGAGAAATTCAATCCGTACTCGTTGTCCTTTTGGCACCGTTATTTTCCAGCGACAGATCATAAATGAAATAACATGACGCGTACCACCAACTTTGAAAATTCCAGTCTCACCGGTGACATCTTTGTAGCATAAGCCAGGGTTTTTTTCGTATTTGATCTTAAAGCCGCGATATTGATGATTTTGTTCGAAACTCTTGAATCGAATAAGAACTTCATTGGAGTCCAGTTCTAATGCCGGTAGTGAAGCACTTGCATTCCCAAAAATCATGGCAAATGAAACATTATTGCGTTGTCCCTCTGATGTCTGGTCAATCAAGAATATTTCCAAATGATCCATAGCACTTTCATTCGTTCGATTGTAAGGCAAATGCAAATCAGTAAAATTAAGTTTAATGCGGAAGTAAAATGGTAGTTTAATGACATAATCGCAATTGGGCATTGCAGAGTAGGCGCCAAGTGCAGGATAGCCAACAGAGCTTATATAACCTGGTGATTCTGCAAATGTGCCACCACATGTTGATACCGAGACATTGGCACGGAATCCCATACGTGGTTCTGCAACGTCGGTTAAGTAACGCATGTATAGCGCATTACCACTGGTACGCACCGTGGGAGGGCGCCTGCAATACCGACCAAGACTTTGTGATATTGGAGTGGAACCATCAAACAGCTCGACGTACTCCTTACTGCAATAACGTACACTCATATCAAATGGGTCAAGAAAATCTGCTTGAATAGTTTCACCCGCTGGCGCTAGGAACAGCCAACTACATTCGCTGTGCGGATGTGGTATATTCGGATAGCGCGGTGAGTTACGAGTTACCCAGCTATCGGGTGATAGACGAATTTCATCGCCACATTCGCTGTACTCACGATACGTAAGGTTCCACGTGCTTATTACTTCCCTGAAATTCATTGAGATGTTGTACTTTACCGTTGCGTGATTTGAACTAGTTACCAAACGGCTGACATTTTGACCAGGCCGATTGCATATTTGACCTGGCTCCAAGATAGGAGCATAACTATCGATGCCATCAAAGATAATCGCATACTGACGGCAGACCTCATTAGGTTTCACTTTTATGTTGTCAAAGTCAAACGTGAACTCTATGCGTTTGCCAGCACCCACTTCAATGTGCCACAAACAGGTTGAGTTGTGAACACGCGATCGCGACAATATCGGTGAGATGATTGTACCACTTGGCAAAGTCATATTAGAGCCACATGCCGTTGTAAGAATTGAGGTAAAGCCTTTGCGACTGATACTCACATCGGTACGGAATTCCAATTTCAAATTAGGCGTACCATGAATTATAGCAATCGGAGAAAAGACATTCATCGGCGCACTATCACAAATCTTTAATTCCTCATGCCAATTTAAGAGGTTGTTGGATGTTGAAATGCGTAAATAATCAGCACTGCAATCGTTATTATTTTCCAAATTGGCTTCATATAGATTTAAGACCGCATGTTGTGTGGGATCTTTAGTTTGTACGATCCATCTACAGTTCAAGTCGTCATCGTAGCTCTTGGGATATCCTTGTGAGGATACATTGACACGTGCGTCAAATGGCAATAAAATTTCTTGATGACACTTCGAAATTGTCAGATTTACTTCGACTTCTGCTCTTGAAATGGCCGCCCATTCGATTTTAAAATATTCAATTTCAGCGTTATCGCTCTTCAAGAGCAGTACGTTTGTGCCACTAGTAAATTCCCATGGTGAATATTGAATATTTGTTTTAATTGCTGTTTCATCAAAACCATCGTAAAGCTGTGGAAAAAAGTCATAAAAAGTGATGAAATCTCTTGTTTGTTGTTAGTACTTACTTGAAGTCCTTTGTTATACTCTTTAAAATTAATTCGAATTAAACTGCCACGATCTACACTGATGCGCCAAGTATAAGGTTCCTCCTGTTGTTGAATGGAATATACAGGTGGCGGCTCAATAATTCCTTGTGTGCCATTCAGTGAATTTTTGTGAGCTAATTGAGATAAAGAAAATCAGAACATTCGAGCTATATTACTTTCAAAACCGTTATATATAAGTAGTTAAGTTAAACAAACCATAATTCCAACGCAGCTTAAAGCCATTTCCTGTACTTCCCTCAGTACTGCGGAACTTTATCCAAACTGTTTCACTAAACGCAAGTGTTTCAACGGGTACTTCATTGCCACAAAACACGCCTATTAATTTGCCACCTTCAGATTTGCGTATCTCAAGGAAATCGTTATTACATTTTTCCGAACTGGCAATGCCAATAAAGTCGAAGTTAATTTCAATGGAATTACTCTTTGTCGCTTGAATTTCCCAAATGCATTCTATATTAGAGGGATATGTATTTGGATAAAAGGGTGAAGTTAAGGTACCATCCAATGATGACAAGGTGCCACCACAGGAGTTTTGTACGCTTGAGTATTTTGCTCTAAAATTAATATTCAGTGCAGTTACTGAAATTTTGTTGGATAAGATAACAATATTTGCGGGATGGGTTGTGCATAAATTTATTATATTTGAGCTTAAATTATCACGAATTTCTAGATTATCGGTATTAGTTGAAGATGTGTTTTGGCACTCCAAGTGCAGTATATCAATAGAAATGTATGAACCTGAAAAAGAAAGGTATAAATGAAAGAAAAGTGATATATTTTTGTTAATGGAAAAGAACTCACCTTCAGCGACATCTATTACCCAAAAGCAATCATCGCCTATGGTTGATTTAAGAAATGAAGAAGTTTCTTTGATATAGCCTCCACAGGACTAAAGCGAAATTTTTATTTAGGTTTATTATATGTATATGTAAGTCTTAAAATCATGGTCTTGACGAAACTGAATTTATGGTATGATGAAATAAAGTTGAATAATAAATCAAAAAGTTGCTTTTCGTCAAATTCGATTCAACGAAAAAATGTATTCCAATGAAATTACCGTGAAAGCTTCTGTCAAAAAAGTTGAACGAGTTGAAAAGGTTAAAATAGGCGAATAAGGTTAAAAAAAAAGTCGAGAAAAGTTAAGAAAAAAATTTAAAATTTTCGAAAACAAATAAGGTCGAAGAATTTGAACAAAGATGTCCATTTAGGTTGAAAAACCTGATAAAAGTTTAAATAGATTCGCTAGTCCAAAAGGTTAAGAAAAGTGAAAGAGGTCTAAAAATATATGAAAGTGCCGAAAATGCTGAAAAATTCAATATAAGTTTTTGTTTAATTTTTTTCAACTTTTTCAACTGATTTGTTTTCTTTTTTTAACTTGTATGACCTCTTTAAACTTTTTTCCGGCTTTTCAACTTCCTTAACATTTTAGAACTTTGTCGATTAAAACATTGTTCAGTTAACATAATGGCTTTGAATGACAAAATGAAAAAATTCGGCTCATTGAGTATTGAAATTGTATTTACAAGCTTCCAACCTTTTCCTTTTATATTGAAAAGAAATGTTATGTATGGGAAATTCTAAGCCAAATCGGACACCATTTTGCATATGCATCTCTGATTTCTTTGACATTGTGTATTCTTTTAATACTAGTTGAAAGTTTCCGTTTTTTGCAATTTTTTTATCAAACCATTTAAGAGACAGACATTTAAGAGACTTACACAAACATACTGATCCAAAATATATCATTTTCTTTTTTTAAAACGATGGTACTATATTTTCGAGTTTCAAAAATAAATCGTCATCTATAACAATGTATGCACGGATCGATTTTCTTCAAAATTGTTAGTTGGTAGTCAAAATTTTCAAAAGAATCACAGATGCAAAAGCAAAATGCAAAAATTCAGCAAGTTAGTTGGCTCTTGTAACTATGAGTGAAACAATCCTGAAGATTCAACGATTTGAAAGGTTTGCATATATTCAGAAAGTTATACATTAATGTTTTCGTCAAGACCACGACGTTTTGATTTAAAAAATATCTCCACCTTTCTGAATTGTAATACGAAACCATTACGTGGTTGTAGCAAGCCTGATTTGAAAATAACATTGATTCGATTATCAGAACTTCTGCGGAAAGCTACATGTTCGTGACTTCCACACCAACGTCGCGAAATATTTCTGTTGTCACTCAATTTCAAATAGGTATCGTGACAATCTTCAGAGTCTGGCAAATCGAGTTTCTTTATTTTGAAGGCAATGACACATGTGTACTCCACCATTATAGACCATACACACATGGAGTTCGGCAAATATTTATCAGGATAATATGGTGAGGTGATGACGCCGTTTCGAGCTCGAATGATTCCACCACATGCTGTTGGGATTGAAAGTTTTTGGTTTAAAAACCCATATGTAGGTAAGGTGTCAAGGTAAAATTTACTTACTTGCATCTTTGGTTGTGTATGTAGCCTTAAAAAACTTTCTTGCGCGGATTTCACTTGTGTGGAAATGTATATACATAGTATTAGCCATTGATGTTATAGTCAAAGGCATTGCCTCAACTTTACACTCCTCCGTCAAGTAATGCTCTGAGCTTTTATCGTTTGCAACCTGAAATAGTAACAACATTAATTTTTTATTGACAAAAATAATTCACTTACCCGCAAAACATCACTGCTGCAATTTCTTAAATCCGTTTCAATATGCAGCTCATTTATATTCAAAACTATTTGCTTTCCAGCTGGTACTTCGATAAACCAATCACAATCAATATCAACACTATACGGAGCATTTGGTGACCTAATCGAACCGAACTCTGCTTGAAAATGTTCACCACAACCAAGTCGCTTGAATTCCACCCGAAATCCTTCTTCTTCTTCGCTGTAATCGCTCACAAACTTAAGCATAACGCGATTACCTTCAGTTACAAATGTATCCGGTAATTCCTTGCATAAGTGAAGTGTTTTCAAAACCTCCTCATTTCGCATATCAATCAAAGTCACTTGATCGTAATTGCAACCACTAGTCATTTGCTCTAGCCGCAAATGCGAGAAGGTCAATGATATTTTATTATTTCTACCACCACGTATATCCCATTCGCAATTCGTTTGGGGTGGATAATTTTCCGGGAAGTTTGGAGATTCGATTACACCTACTAGATCATAGATTCTTTGAGCACAATCTGTTTCGTAGTCGATCAGGAATTGTTGGCCATCTTCCGCACCGTTTTCCAGAGTATAACGTACGGAGACTTGATTCGAAGTTGACTTTAATGTGATATCTCCTGTGGGCGACGTACAATTGAATCTTAATTTGCGACTGTTAAATGAGGCACCATCGAATATGGTCAGCACTTCATTACGGCATAGCTCTGTGATTGTTGACACACTTGTCAGTTTCATCGTTATGCGGGAACCTTCTGCAACTGTTATTTGCCAACTGCATAGCACTGGACCTGCGCTTATTTCGGGATAATGTGGTGAATGAATAGAACCTTTATGTGAATTCAATTTTCCACCACAACCAGTAGCTGTCTGCTCCCATGTTAGATAGAATCCGGCATCAGAGATATATAAGTCGGAGTGAAAGTGTAGATATAGGTGATTCGTGAATGAAGGAATACGATGTGGTATGTTAGAGCCGCAATATTTGCCAATAAGTGGTGATTCGACAGATTGTCCGTTTCTGGAGAGATAACATAGATAAATAATAAATTAAGTGGAACAAATATCAGATATAGAAAGTCAAATAAGTCCAATATGTTTTGATTTAAATTTACCTTATTTCTAAATAATCATCGCCACAGTCAGAATCGGATGTAGTTTCCACACTAAAGTTTTGTGGTAAAAGTTCAATTTTATGACCTAACGTTGCAGCGATAATCCATGTACAATCTACACCAAGCGGGTAGGATCGCGGCCAATCGGGTGATTTGATGACACCAAATCTGTAGGTGAAATTGCCGCCACATTCTAAAATTACGTAGATATAAATGAATGTATGTCATAATATACGGAAATCACTTTCTCACTCAAATATCTGAAAAAGCTTTAGGCTTCGAAAGAAAACCTTTTAAGCAGAAGCTATCGAGATATATTTATTCGTATGTACTTATTTTTAACCTAACCAAATATCTGATGATCTATATAATAATGTGTTGTACGAGCTCTTCCGTAAAATATATCAAAAACCAAGCATGTCCATTTTAGGGTATTAGAACCTTATTGCACTAGGCGACTTTTTTGACATTTTTAATTGTTCCATGAACTTTCTTAATTTTTTATGATGTAATTAGGTCCCCTGGGTTCAAAAATAATTTTGATCGATTTTTCTCACGGTTAGTTTTTTTTAAAATTTTTTTTAGTGTATTTTCAGTGTATTTTCTTACACTAAAAAATGTTTTAGAAAAAAACTAGCCGTGAGAAAAATCTATCAAAAATTTTTTTGAATTTAGGGGACCTAATTACATCATAAAAAATTAATAAATATCATGGAACATTTTTGGTGTCGCCTAGTGCTATTAGTATTTAATGGATAGTAACAGGCATGGAGTATCAGTTGTATTTTGTAACAAATAGATTTGCCGTATCCCAGACAAATTCCTTCAACTTTGCGAATGTTTATATCGCGTCTTAAAGCGATTCAGAAATTACTGCTGAATTGTTATTTTACTATTTCGACTTCTACATATAGAAAACTAAGACAAGTTACAGTGAAAATTAGTTTATTATTTCACTACATTTTAAATGCAAACATTTGCTTATATTAAAATTTAAAAGTGTAAATTACATAAATTTTATACATACTACATTGCAAACTTACATTGAAAATCACGTGATCCGTTTCAGATTGATAACATTGTTCAGCTTGCGCAAATATGCGCAATAAGTTTTTTATAACTTATGGCTTTCACCTTTCATTTTTTACAGTCAGAGGACGTAGGAAGACGTAAGTAACTTGGTAATTTTACAAGGAAAATTGCAAACACTGAATCTTAAGAGAAATTTTCATTTCAGCATATCCTTTAAACTGTTTATGTAATCCAGATAACTTTTTCGTTTATTCAATAACAAAATACTATATTTCAATAATAAATGCAATGAAAATGGTAGTCACAATAGTATTTTACATAAATATTCCTCTGAGTTGCATGAAAAATCAGTTCCCTACATACAATCTTTGAGTGAATTTGGTTCATTCGTAGACAAATACCAGTTTTTAGGAAAAGCATTAATATCGTCTACTTAGTACGGTAACAATTAACCAAATATAAAAATTCCCTGTTAGCTGTCCTCTCACCATTTATCACAACTGAAATCACCTGCTCTCTCTAAATTTTATAACTTTTTAAAATTTTTGGTTAACGAACTAAAAATGACGGTTCCTACCAACAATTTGGTTATGTGATTTAAATGTCAAAGTGCGGGTATAAAATGATTTAATTTCGGTTGTGAGAAATTCATTAATTTAAAACTCTTCAACCGATTTCAAGTTTTTTTTTTTTTTTTTTAAATGCCTATAATAATAATTTTATTATTAAATTATTGTGTTTGATGAATTGATGAGCGAAAGTATAAAATAAAAAATCATTTCGCCTATAAAATAAAGAGATAAGCGAAAATCGTAAACCAAATTCATTTCGCTTAACCTTTAGGGCTTAGAATATAAAATTTATAAGAGGATGAGTATCCATGCATCAGTTAATTAAAATTTTTGCAAATTAAGAGCAAAGCATCTCATTGTCTTTGCGATCTATGTGCGGATATCCGGCATCTATATCAACTACTTCCTCAGTAGGATGTTGTATATTATCGCATACTTCCATTAGTCCAGGCACCCTTAATAGTTGCTTCAAGAAACGCAAATAGGCATTCCGCTGATATGGATTCAATGCGACTGGTTTTTTAGGAACAAATCCATAATCGGTATTTAGTATTCTATATCCTTTTGCCTGTATTCTATTGAATACATCTGCTATTTGGAGTGGATCACATTTAAAATTGATAATTCCTCTTTCATAATTAACAAAATCCCAAGATCTAGCCCCAACACCTTGAGCATCTTGTTTAATAACGCTTTTGATATTTTCAAAATTTACTTGTTTGCGTGGTGATATATATGGGGTAAAACACGCGAAAACGCCAGCGAAAAAATTTTTTGGCTCCGATATGGCTGAAATTTGGCATTATTGTAATATCGATGTCCAGCAATAGAACTGCGTTCAGGAATTTGCCCTAGTATTATTTGTTGTTGAGATACGCGGGTATGAAATTCACGATTTTTGTACTTTTTCAGAATAAGTGTTTTTTTCGAAAATTCATAGCTTACAGCAAACTCTATCAATTAATAATTGGTATACCTACGATTTTAGGTTTTTCCTTCTACTTTTCGAGAAAAAATATTGTTTTTGAAAAAAAAAAATTTTTCGCACAAATTTTTCGAATCTAAAATTATTTTTGCATTTTTTTTAAAAAAAACCATTTTTTAAAATTTTTTTTTTATTTTTAAAAAAACTTTGATTTATTCTGTGCTTAATGCCGTAAAAATTTTTATGGGGAAAAAATTATTTATATTTTTTTTTTAATTTTAAAAAAAATTAAAGAGCTAAGATTTTGAAAATTGAAATGAATTTTTGAATTTTTTTTGAAAAATGCATTTCTGAAAATTTTTTTGTTTTTACATTTTTAGTTTTTTACTTGTACTTTTCGAAAAAAATACTGTTTTTGAAAAAAAAAAAATTTTCTCAAAAATTTTGCGAATTGAAAAATATTTTTGCATTTTTTTTTAAAAACCCATATTAAAATTTTTTTTTTTTTTTTAGAAAAAACTTTGATTTATTCTGCGTTGAATGACGTAAAAATTTTCGCGGGAAAAAAAGTATTTATATTTTTTTTTTAATATTAACAAAAATTAAAGAGCTAAAATTTTGTAAATTGAAATGAATTTTTGAATTTTTTTTGAAAAATCTATTTCTGAATATTTTTTTGATGAACTTCAGATTACAGCTTGATCTGCAAGCTTCAAAATGATATGCCATAACGTGAGGGCAAGTAATTAATTAAAATGTTTGAGCCGTTAACCTGAAAACTAAAACTGAAATTTAAAATGAGTGCAGTAGCCTTTCAACGCGTAGTACAGCGCGCGTTTAGTGGCTTAATCATTTTAATTAACTACTTGCCCTCATGTTATGGCATATCATTTTGAAGCTTGCGGATCAAGCTGTAATCTGAAGTTCACCGAAAAAATATTCAGAAATGGATTTTTCAAAAAAAATTAAAAAATTCATTTCAATTTACAAAATTTTAGCTCTTTAATTTTTGTTAAAATTAAAAAAAAAAATATAAATACTTTTTTCCCCGCAAAAATTTTTACGTCATTCAACGCAGAATAAATCAAAGTTTTTTTAAAAAAAAAAAAAAAATTTTAAATATGGGTTTTAAAAAAAAAAATGCAAAAATATTTTTCAATTCGCAAAATTTTTGAGAAAAATTTTTTTTTTTTCAAAAACAGTATTTTTTTTCGAAAAGTACAAGTAAAAACCTAAAAATGTAAAAACAAAAAAGTATTCAGAAATGCATTTTTCAAAAAAAATTCAAAAATTCATTTCAATTTTCAAAGTCTTAGCGCTTTAATTTTTTTTAAAATTAAAAAAAAAATATAAATAATTTTTTCCCCATAAAAATTTTTACGGCATTAAGCACAGAATAAATCAAAGTTTTTTTTAAAAATAAAAAAAAAAATTTTAAAAAATGGTTTTTTTAAAAAAAAATGCAAAAATAATTTTAGATTCGAAAAATTTGTGCGAAAATTTTTTTTTTTTCAAAAACAATATTTTTTCTCGAAAAGTAGAAGGAAAAACCTAAAATTGTAGGTATACCAATTATTAATTGATAGAGTTTGCTGTAAGCTATGAATTTTCGAAAAAAACACTTATTCTGAAAAAGTACAAAAATCGTGAATTTCATACCCGCGTATCTCAACAACAAATAATACTAGGGCAAATTCCTAATTCCTAAATTCCGCAGTTCTATTGCTGGATATCGATATTACAATAATGCTAAATTTCAGCCATATCGGAGCCAAAAAATTTTTTCGCTGGCGTTTTCGCGTGTTTTACCCCATATATAATATCGATTAGGCCAGTATTCTTAAACATATGCATTCCATTTACGCAGCCAGCACCGAAGCGTTTTAATAATGGTGCCAATTTTCGCTGTAATTCTCGAGCTTCACTTTCGTCATTGGTACACATTAGAAACACATTACCTTGATAACGAATCTGTAATAGACTCTTTGTTGGTTCATACTCCAATTTCAAATCATTATGAGTTTCAGTAATAGGAGTGGCGGAATGCCTTTGTAAGCCTAGGGATCTTTCTTCATTGATTGTAAAATCTCTGAGCGATTGTCGCATTTGACGTTTTTGTTAAACTTTAAGAGGTTCAGCTCCATGATATGGCAGCGTGGCATGCTGGTCTTTTGCCAGACACATAGTTTGTCCCATATGATTGATGAAGTTATATTTCGCACTAGATAACTTGCTGGCCTCAGACAAAGCGCTAAACTTTGCTCTTTGTTGAGTAAAAGCATCCTTATGTAATTTTTTCGCGCTTATTGATAATTTTTTCAAATTTTCGAACGTTTTTACAATATACTTTGACATATTAAGATTTTTTTTATTTTCCCAAATTTTGTTCCAAACGAGGCTATGATTTCAAGTTTTGGGTAAAATTTTTGATAAATACTTTATTTTGATGGGAGTGCGTAAGCTCATTTTGTGCTCATTTCACTCTTTTGTGTGGTAGGGAAACACGAATAAATCGACCTTAACTACTTAAATGTATTCTTAAGCGAGTAACGCGGAAGCACGCCTAGTATAAAAAAGAATTCGTGAAATTACCTAATTTGTCATCAATAAAAGTGTAGTTTGCAGTAACAAGGTAGCGTGCTGCAATGCTCTGCATCTTTAATATAACTGTAATAACATTGGTATGATAAACTTCGGTTTTATGAAACATTTTACAGAAGCTGTAAGAAAATACTTATTAATATTTCTTAAGTAAATGCAAGTGTTAAGAAGCTCTACTAACCTAGCCACAAGTTGATCTCCACTAACTGTGCTATTAAAGTAAATGAAAAGTTCTTCATCACCAGACTTACAAACTGGTCCAGACGGATTGTATTGCAAATCCAATTTAATTGATTTTCCCTCAGGTGCTTCAAGTACCCATTCACAGTACTGCCCCAAAACTTCATTATGAGCCCCATATTTCATAAAGGATCCCTGCATATCAGTTAGTACTCCACCACATGTGATAGTTTCAAAGCGGTACTCTGCATGTAGACCACGTGACTTGCGTTTATTCTCATACGCATGAAACACGATGCGCATACGATTACGAGCTGACACAAGTTGCATGGAATCACCTTTATAGTAACGACGTTTCTGATCATTCGATAAGTATACCTATGTAGAGAGAAAAATGGCTGCATTAAAATATTCCATATGAAAGAAGTTTTGCTAATTTAATTAACATTTGAGAGCCGTGTTTTCAATATCCAGTAAGCCCTGTTAATTATTACTTTCACTGGAAATTTAACATACATTTTTTCGATTTGTCATTTGAAGCTAAGCTGGACATTGAAAAAAGGTGCTAATTGTTTTCAAAAAGGTTGCAAATAAAATTTTTGAAAATTCTTCTTACATCAACATAATTCATATAGTCATCCACGTTCATCGTATTGTTTGTTGATCCAATAATGTTATCTTCTTCCGGCATAGATTGTGATATTGAAAAGTCCGTAAAATTGACATGCACCACAGTATTAAGGGGCCCATAAATATCATAGGTGCATGTCAAATGTTCGAAATATGGATGTGGATAGTTTGGAGTTACAAAAGTGCCACTGTCAGGACCAAAAAACTTCTCACCACAAACTAAACAAGAAAAATATTTTTCAATGGAGACTGCAATTATACTGTAGAACTTTGATTGAGCAATAAGATACATATTTTCTGAAAAGCAATCTTATGATTAACCTTTCTTAGCAATATTATGGTGCTTAATGTCACATTGTTTTCTGAACGCACTCAAAGTTGTGGATTTTCGTAATATAAATTTGATTGTAAGAAGAAGTAAATGTTGTCAAAAGTTCTAAAAGAGGTGTGTGTATGAGTTCGTATGTTTTTTCTTTTTGTCTCGGTCATTTAAAGCCTCCTCAAAAATTTCGTTAAGCAGTTCACTCTTTCTGGAATCGCTAATCGGAACGCAACTATAATTTAAAAAATATATTTATTTACTTCGATTGTATTTGGCCTCAAAAGTTCGTGGTAGATTCAGACCCGGCAACTGATATTCGTAACGTACTAACAAAAAGTTGCCACTTGACTCAATACTTTCTACTTTATCGCTTCCACAAAGAAGTTTCAGCAAGGGAGCTTCATCAGTTTTGCCATCAAAGACCTGCACAAAATGAAAAGAATTAACAATTCTATGGACTTATTTATTGCACAGCCTACCTCAATTTTTTGCATACCACAATTGTTTGATTTTAGTAGTTGAAATTGTGTGAACTCCAATTTGATTCTTGTGCCCAGTGGCTGTTGTATGAGATATAAGCAAACTGGTGATATTGTATTCCCACTGAATATGCCAGTGTGTTCTGTGAAGTAACCACCGCAGTATGGGTTCCCTGAAACCACTTCGTAGTGTAGTTGGAATGAGCTGTCCGCACGATAGGCATCGGTATGGAAATGAACACGTGCCTTATTTGATGAGGTGTGCTTTGGTTCTGGAACTGATGTCTCGCATACCGATTCCAAAAGTTGATCTGCATCATATATCTGCTCATGAAGAAATGAAAAATAATACATGAAATCATGGTTAAGTAAGATTTGACATCTAATTTGCGAGATTAACAAGTTCCCATTTAAAATCATTAGACTAAAAACTACTTTAGCATTGGTACATTAATATCAATATACATACTCAATATTTTCAAAATGAAAAATTAACAGAATGGTCAAGATTTTTCTTCGTTTGCATTGAATTTCTCTCACTTGCATTACTCTGACGCTACATATGTCACGTCACAAGCATACTCACTTTCAAAATATCTCTTGTGCAGTTTTTATCACCACCCAAGTTCACTTCATAGAACCTCAGTACCAAGCGGTACCCATATGGAGCATTCAAATTCCATTCACATTCTCGAAGAGCTGGACTTTTGCCAGGATAACCAGGTGAACGAATTACACCACTATCAGTTCTTCCTAAGCTCAACGTTTCGCCACATATATGCTCTTGAGAAGTCCAAGACATTTTAAGTCCACCACCATTCGTTGCATTATCCGAACGGAACCATAAGAACAGCTGCTGATGCGATGATACAATATTACCACCCAATGGTAATGTATTGCCGCAGAAGCGACCAATCAGTTGTGATGCCAACGAACGCCCATCATGTATTTGCAACCAATCTTTACCACACTCAGCATCAGATTCCAAATCAAATTTACTGAAGGTGACATTCAGGATTTTTGTGCTACCCGTGCGAATTATCCAGGCACAACGTTCGTTTGGTTCATAACTGCCACCATCTGGTGGATATGTTAGTTCACCGGCTTCTTGATTAATAATTGAACCACATGCAGTGCGCAAAATTTCACAATTAATGCCGGTGGTGCCACGTGGGCATGCACAGCGAAACTGATTGTTAATCAAGAGATTACAGGTGCCACCATTTTGACAAGGATTCGGATTACAGGCATCTGTTTGTTCACACAGTGGTCCAATATAACCAAGTGGACAAGCGCAGCGAGTTCCACGACCAGAAGTGACGCATGTTCCATTGTTCTGAAAAATCGAATCAGTTGCAAAGTATTCGCGTACTTATGTTATATTGGATTAAAAGTACCTTGCACTTATGATTGTCGCATTGATTTTCAATCATCTGAATTGAGCAACCATTTTCTCCGAAGCCATGTCCATACCACCCAGGTGGACAAGTACAAACAACTGTGCCCGATATGTATGTACAGCGTGCGTGCGGATGGCAAATATTTTCCTTATCACAAGAATTACTTGGTGCTTTTGTGCAAGTATGGCCATCTCCGATCCAACCAAGTGGACAGTTTCCACAATGATAAGAGCCCTGAAGAGAATAATGACAATTTTTAACCTTTGCATAAAAAAGTTTACCACTACCTCAGTGTTAATGCATGACACCAGTGGAAGTTGACTGCAACCTCCATTATTAACCTTACACTCATCAACGTCAAAGCAAGTGATTCCATCACCGCTGTAACCTTTTGGACAGGGACCACATCTAAAGCTACCAGGTAGGTTGATACACTCGCTGTGGCATGGATTTCGTGTCGATTCGCATTCATTCACGTCATCCGTACAGGCAGTTGTCAGATTGTTGCGAGACCATCCTTCATTGCAAATACACGAGAAACCGAGTACATTGTTGGCATTAACGCACACGCCATTGGAGCACAATTCGCTCGATTGTTGTGAGTCACATTTTGCATTACGCAGGCGACAATGAGTACCACTGAAGCCATTGGTGCAATTACATCTAAAATTGATAATATAATCGGATTACTCATACATAATATTAAAGTGATTTTTTTGTTTAGTTCAAACGTACGTACCTATAACTTCCTGGTGTATTGATGCAGACTGCATTGTTTTGACAGCCTAAGTCTGAGCCAGCCAAAATATAACACTCGTCAATATCTTCATCGCAAGTTTTGCCCTTTAAAGCAGAAGAAGTTTCAAACTTTGTATATAGCTTATATTGGGCATCACGTTATTAGTTTGTGTCTAAGATAACTCGAAAATTTAAGACCTACGATATTTTTAAGTAACTGACAAATTTTATCAGATTCTGTAACATTGGTACAAATATGCGGGTGATTGCAAGCACTCGCAGCATGATGTGTGAACTTACCTTTTTCTCGTAAAGTTAAAGAGTATGGAAAATGTTAACGATATCGAAATATATTGAATGAGTCGTAAAATCTCAATTGTTTTTTTTTTTTTTAGTTTTGCATTTTTAATATTAGTTATGAACATAAAGCCAGAAAGCAATGATCAATATTCATGTAAGTTTACAAATCGATTCTATAATTTTAGTTAGTAAAAATAACAATAACAGCATGGTAAACGTCTTATAAAGACTCATCGGAATGCATTGGTTGATCTCGTTGGTATTTTTAAAGAAACGTCCTATTTCAACAATTGCAAGTAAAAAGAAAAACTTATTTTCAGTCACAATTCATTCATGTCAAAAAATATCTATTTTATTGAAATTTATTTAAACCTTCGATTAGCGGTAAGGTCCCTGGGGACCTTTTCGATTTTTTTTTGCGTTCGAAAAAGTACTTTTCGCATGTTTTAGGAGATGATCCTTTATGTATTCCACAAGTTCGATATTCTAAAGCGATTGAAACTAAAATTGAAACAATACTAGCATTAGAGCGTATTTTATTTTGGCTTATAGGCATTTAGTACGCTAATAAGCGGTAAGGTCCCTACGGACCTTGTGAGGTCTTAGCGAAAAACAATATGAAGATTCGAATTTTGAATTTGAATTTGCACTGCATATTGAATTGTAGTAGGCTGTGCTTCGTAGTTTTATTTATACTAAATTTGTATTGCAATGAGATTCATGAAATTTGAGGCAACTTTTCAGTGTGAGACTACCAGTTTATTTGATTTTATTTTCTGAAGTTTCAAGTTTATTTGATTTTTTGTGAAAGCTTTGTAGTACTTTTTTAAGAATAATGGCATCCCATATATGCTTTCGAAATGGTAATACGTAACAGAACACGCTGCCAGCAAATGGCCGATGCAGAAAAACAGGTGGTAGATGAAAGATTTGCTAATTACATGGATGAGGCGAGTGATAATGATGTTGATCCGTTTGACGCTGAAGGGGATGATGACACTGGCCTTCTATATCGGCCAGGAAAAAATATTGATGTTTTCGATGTAGAAGGCAAGGCGAATGTGGAGATGAACTATTTGACGAAGATACTGATGAGGAGATAGAAATCTTTCGAGAACAAGCTGTTGCTGCCATTTTAATTCTTCCTCAGGCTAAGACCGATAGTGAATATTTCACGTCTAAAAATGGTACGAAATGGAACAAAAATCCACCACCGAGTTTCCGTATTCCTGCTCGTAACGTTGTAAATTATACCAGCAGCAAAGCAGGGCCATTGTGCGACATTTATGATCCATGGACATTTATTCGTTTTTTGATCGCGGAAAATATTGCACACATAATCATACGCGAAACAAATCGCAAATGTAATCAGGTGGCAGCGTCATGGAATAGAGACCATCCTGTTTTTCCATGCTCAACTATCTTAGCTGAACAGGCAAAACAGTAATATTTGCATTAAATTTAATAATTATAACTTGCCAAATAAAATTGGGATAATTTACCTAAGCTCCAAAAAATTTTCTCCTCTCTTTTTCATAACATATTGTATACCGGTAAAGATCATATTTCTGTATTTACTTAGGCTTTTTTTCAATCATAAGTTAAAACTCTAAACCATCAAATCACACTGGAATACTAAGAAAACAGTATATTTAATTTGAGGTCCCTAGGGACCTTACCGCTTGTTTAGAGGCACAAAGCTTACCGCTGATCGGAGGGTTAAGAGTTAAGACTCATCGTTGAAATTATTTTCTTCGTAAATGGCATTTGATATGGACACAATTTACCAAGAGAAAAAAAGGTTTTTCGAATTTTTTAATACATACATATTTCAGCAAAATTTTGAAAATTTTTTTTTAAATTTTAAGATATCCAAAAATACCGAAAATGTACTCAAAATGAGCGCAATGTACTGAAAGTTCTAAAAACTGGTCAAATGTACTGACGACGATTATTCACGACGCAAATGTACTGACAAAAGTACAAATGTTCCGATAATGTCGTCACTGTTCTGAGTGTTAATAATTTTTATTAAGCCTTTTTTAGACAACACATTTAAACTTATTACTTAAGGTACAAAGCCCATTACTTTTGAATACATTTAATATATAAATTTTTTCCAATTCATGTAACATCATTGATTACCATGCATTTAATAGTTTGCGATACAATACTGGCACGTTATCAGTTCTACTCTTTTTATAAGTCATCAGCAAATACGCCTCTTAATTGTAAATAAATTTAAAAACGCCCCGAAATAACAGAAAAACTTCACAAAGACTCCAACCGAACCCAACACTTACCGACCATCCTTGGGGGCATTCACAATAAAAGTCCTTATAGAGATCATAACAGCTACCGCCATTTTTACAAGGATGTTGCTCTTGGCATTCGTCTAAATCGAGATTTTTCTCAATCAAATTAATGCTCTCCAACAACCGACGAACACGTCCATTGAATTGCCGCATGCGACGCGTTTGGGAGAGAATACGCGTACGATTTTCAGAATTAGAAAGACGCGTTGTCAAGCGCAGTATATCGCGTTTTAGATTCTTTAATTGCAAGCTTACGGCTGATTTAGTCAGTTCTTGTGGATTCTCTGAAGACCCTTGAGCTAACGTCCTTTTGCGTTTTTTCAATAAATCGTAGATATTAACATTATTTACATGTAACGCAGCATCCCCGGTGAGACGCAACGTTATGTTCTTATCGCGAGCCGCCTCCAAAGTAAACGATCCATCAGTGGTTAGCAGCTTTGGTTGAGTATCAAACTGACTCTGCACAGTCAATTTTGCTAAAAACATTAGCTCTATAAGAATCAGAAGTATGTGCAGGATCAAAGGATATCGACACATTTTTAAGTTTTTTATTTGCTTTTCTTTTGCTTAGTTAAATATTTTCGTATATTATTATGAAAAGTATTGAAACAGGAGCCGAAGAATTATTTATAATCCTTGGGGGAGTACACCCTAAATAATTCACAGTTTTTTTTATGTCACCAGTTCACATGAAATCACTTTACCGCACAATACGAGATGCTGAGAAATACTTGTTGTCTCTGAAGTTCAGCATCGTTATTTATAGTCAGAGGGGCGTTACTATTTCAAAGGCTTTTTAATCATTTCTGCTTAGATATTTTTTTTTATGGCATTTTATCATGTTTTTGAATTCCACAATGGAATTTGATTTATCAAATTTGCTTCTTATTGGTAGCTGCCACTTTAAATGTTCTCTTGAGGTTCAATTTGTATTTTTCTTTTTTAACAAGATAAATAAAATGTTGACAAATTTAAATAGTTCTTGAATCATCTTTTGTTTTTTTTTTTATACAGAAAAATTATATGCATATTTTCAATTTAAAAGTTCTTTGAAAAACTACACTTATTAGCTTAATAAGGCTTCAACTTCAACTGAACGATAACCCGATGCGTATCTTTTTTATTCAAGTGTGGCTATAATTTATTACTTTGTTAAAAATTTGCATGAAATTTTTCCGGTGGTTGTATTTGGTAGAAAACTTTCAGTCATTCCCCTCGTGTCGAAGGCGTAGATAGAGTAAAGAGCGATATTCCGAGTTTGTGTCGTAAAGCTGCCGGTGCCAAAGAAGTAAAGGTTGCCACTTGACAATTTTTGTTTGCACCAAATTTTCCGGAAAAATATACCAAATTGGAAAAAAAGTTTTAAAGTTAACATTTTTATCAACATACACACATATGGATATGTTTCATAAGTATGTATCTTATATATAAAAAAAGTTCACATGTCTGCGAGTAGATTTACAGATACTTAGCAGATATTGGTCATTATTAATAGCATTACATTAATCTGAAAACTGCTGGGTATAACATTAGGGTGTGTATTTTGAAAATTTTGTAAATGAATTTTATTTTATTTTTTTAAACTATATTTTAGCTTGAAGAATAAAAATGATTGTCCCAATATTTGAGCATCATAGCTCAAACCTGTAAGCGGTGCGGACAGAGTTTATGTCCGATTTCGTTTAAATTTAACCAAAAAAAGTAACGATTTACTAAAACGTAGATAAAGTCTGTATTTTCCTAAATTTGACTTTATTTTTGTAGCATTGTTTGCACATTTTTGGAACATGATTTCTTGTTTATTTACCTGTAATAAGTAGGGTGTTCTCTCCATACAGCACTGCACGATTTCTACATAGCTCATAACAGCATCAAATTTCAAAAGATTGAATGCAAAACTCTTATCTTATAAATTCCCATATTTTGATTAATTCCCGTGGGTCTCTTCTCATGAAAATCCACTACTGTCATTTTTTCGATTGAGCAGGTGGCAACGCTTATCAACTTTAATCAGTTAGTTTTTATTTGATGAGCAAAATGTAGGTGAAGTTCTACAAATTCAAATTTTCGTATTTTATATTATAATGTATTAAAAAATATGTGTAGGTGCATAAGAGATGTGAAATTTATGTCTTCGCGATTGTTGTGTAGTAAATTTAGTAAAATGTTTAAGTGAAATTGCATGAAAATGCAAATCCAAATAAAAGCAGTGCCGTCGGCAGAGCTGCCTTCGCCGCTGCAAGCTTAGTGCTTAATTTTCCCCTGCAAAATGAAATTTAATTTCATAAAATGCTTTCCAGTTTCTCAGAAAAGCAACAAGTGCTTAAATTTAAATATCATCTTTCAAAAATTTTATGAGTGTTTGTTTAATTTATTAAAAAACGTTCAATTGAATTGTGAAATACGAAGGCAAGTCGGTGAAAAGTTACGGAGGTAGTGGTAGTGCATGTGTATTGCAGTTGCCTCTAAGCCGCAACATCTACTGCTGTTTTGTCAAAAGGTTTTTGTATTGGCTTCAAAATATTTCGCACAGGCCATTGCATTCATAATAATGACACGGTAAATGACTAATGGGGTAAGTGCTTAATTTTGTGTTAATATATTAAATGGGCACAGGTTTACCGTGACTCCCATGCTCCAATCTTTTTTTTTTTCTTTGTGTTTTTACCCCTTAAAATGGAAATAAAAATAGCAAAAAAAAAAATGTCGCTCGGATCTGGTTTCGGATATATAGCCATCGGAAGTTGCGGATATAGCTTTTGTGAAAATCCTTATAAGTTGGGAACCCCTAAATGGATATCAAAAATATGGGTGTCATAACATAGATAATTTAATGGCCTACAATAATGGTGAGTAAATCTTTGAAATTTAACCCATAATTTTGGAGATATGACGATTTTTCTGAAATGTTGACCAATTTTTTTTTAAGAAACCGTTATTTTTTCCAAAAATTGTGTTATTAACCTATAATTTTTTTAGCATGATCATGTATAATTTGTTGTTAATTTTTAAATATTTACCCCCTTTTTGCTCGAAAAATAAAAAAAATTATTCAATAAATTCCTATGGAAACTATGTTTTTATGGTCAAAAACAATGAAAAACAACAACAACAACGACTATTACACAACAACATTTATTATAAGACGATTCTCAATATAAAATGACAAGGTTATTAAATAAATTAATAATTTTATATTTATTTTATTTTATTTATTAAATGAAAAATAACAATATAATTATTATTTTACAGAGAAATAATAGGAGCACTAGCTGCCAGGGCTTTCAGCTCGCTCTTTTTATAAACGGAACATAAAAACTATTTTAATTAAACAATATTTATACCTATTTACAACATGTATGTTTTTACATAATAAAAATATACGTTATTATCAAGTATAAAAGAGAATTAAAAAAGAAAAAAGAAAACATTAAATTAATTTTTTTAAATTTGTTTGTGATAAAAAATTAGATATTTTAGAAATATTTTCAAAAGAGGTTAATTTTAAGCAATCGGAGGGTTTTATATTTTGAAAAATATTTGATCTTATCAAATTAAAATAAGAACAATCGTCTAACAGGTGAACGACGGATACTGGAGTATGGTGGCAATATAGGCAAGTTTGTGAGCTGGATCTATTTAATAAATGTGAATGCGTTGCCATTGTGTGACCCAAGCGAAGGCGAACAAAAGCTTTAACATCATTGCAGCTAGCTGAAGATAGATAGAATGGTTTTTTACCATCTGGGTTGCAATGAGCGTAGTGGTGTTGCACATTTGACCATGCACTGTTCTTTACCAGTTTTTGCTGCAAAGTTATTAACCGAAGTATATCTTTGTTATCGAAGTAATCAAATAAAAATAATGGCTGCTTTGCGGCTTGTTTAGCTTTCTGATCAGCCCATTCATTTCCTCCGATACCAGCGTGGCCTGGTATCCACATAATTTTTATGTTTGTGTCTTCAATTAGTATATTTCGAATACGTGTTATAAGATACGACTTGTTCATAGCATTCTGTAGAGCCGAGACAGTTGATTTGCTGTCTGTACATATGATGGTTTTCCGCTTATTGCGGAAAGAACCGCGTTGTATACGGCTGCTGCTTCTGCGGTATAAATTGAGCAGTAAGGATGCAAATGACCGGCTTTTAAAGTTCTGCCAACGTCGTCAACGACAGCAAAAGTTGTATAGAAGTCGGCTTTTGAGCCGTCAGTAAAAATTAGTTTCCAATCTGCATAGTGTTGCACCATATGTGCTATGAACAGGCTTTGATACTCTCGGGAGCTAGTATTTTTCTTCTGATAATCCTGAAGATAAAGAATGAATGAAGATTTTTTTAAGAGCCATATCGGTTCGGAAGCATTTAGTCTTTTTTTGGGCACAGATGATATCCCCAGCTCTTTAGCCAATTTAATGCACCTTGATATAGTGGATTGAGCCTTATTATTTGGCACGCAAATCCACTTTGCTTTTACTATATCATGCAAGACACTGTTATTGCTTAGGAGTAATTTTGTGATCAGTTTTTGCGTAGTAAATATTATTCTATCCTCGACAGATGGTAGCCCAGCTTCTGTTAAAATAAATTTTATTGGTGATGTAGGAAAGGCGCGGATACTACGCCTGATGGCAGCATGATAAGGTGCACAAATTTGTCTAATGATGCTATTCGCACAGTTGCCATAAATAGGAAGACCGTAATCGATCTTAGATAAGATTAAAGCTCTAGTTACATTGATAAGAGAAGCAATATGTATTAAACAGTGCTTGGAAGATAAGTACTTAATTATATTAAGCCTGGCAGCTAATTGCTTACGAATATACATACAATGATCTTTGAAAGTAAGTCTTTTATCAAATATAAGACCAAGAAACTTAAGGCTATTAGTACTTATTATATTAATATTATTATAAACTAGATCAATATTGTTACAATTGTGTTTTCTACAAATATGAAAAAGCTTACATTTATTTACAGAAATATTTGGACCTGAAGAATTGGCCCAGTTAGAAATGTCTGAAAGAATGTTTAGAAATGTTTGCTTGACAGTATTTAAATTACTTTCTTTGGAAAAAAGAAGCACATCATCAGCATAAATGATGTGGGAAATGTGTTTATATTTAATAATAATATTACTTATTTCGTTAAAAGCAATTATAAAAAGAGTAACCGACAATGGTGAACCTTGGGGTATACCATTGTACATGTTATAATTATTGGAATATGTATCATTAATTTTTGTTTTGAATTTACGGTTCACCAAGAACGATTTAACAAAATTAAACACTCTTTCACCAATCAGCCATTGCTCAAGCTGACGTAGGACAATATGTGCTCCGACTCTGTCAAATGCCTTCTCAAAGTCTAGGCTTAATGTAGAAACATGATTTCTATTTGATAAGGCAGACCTTGCAAAATCTTCTAAATAAAGTAGGGCATCTATAGTGCCTTGACCTTCCTTAAACGCCACTTGGTGTGGGCTTAGAAGATTGTTTTTTAATGCGTACCACGAAATTCGTTTTGAAATAATTTTTTCTAAAACCTTTCCCATACAACAAAGCAGTGAGATAGGCCTATAACCTAGCACTTCAGATGATGGATTGGAAGATTTAGAAATGGGGACTATAATTGCATTTTTCCAGAGTTGGGGATACAGCCCTTTGCTTAAGATGTTATTATACAACATAACAAATCTTCTTTTAAGATTAGGAGGAGAGTTCTTTAACATGGGATATGAAATTCTGTCAGCACCTGGAGTTTTTCCTGACATGGCAGCGATGGTAAAATCGAACTCTGCGTCAGTTATGTCTGATTCGATAATATTTATAGAAAGATTGCGGTTCCTACACCTATTTCTTAAAATCGCGTTTTTATTCGACACAAAAGAAGCGTGAAAATTAGAGTTATTTGAGTAGTCGGACCAAACGGAAGCAAAATGATCTGCAATTTCTTTTGAGCTGAAGATTGGCCCGTTAGGGCTGTTGATAAATTTAACAGAAGTTTGGCAATGAGAGCCTGAAAGCATTTTAATATCGGACCAAACTTTTTTGGGATTTGTGTTGGGGGTGATGGACTCCGTTAGTTTTTCTAAGCTTGCCCTTTTAGCTTCCTTTGATTTTTTTCTAAATAATGCATTAGCTTTTTTGTATTTAGTTAGATTTGTGGCTGAACGCGTTCTTTTGTATGCCAACCAAAGAGATTGTTTTTCGTCTCTGAGTTTCGACAGCTCAGATGACCAGTAAGGCACAAGGCGTTTAAACTTTTTTTTTCCAGTTTGGGGGATCGAAAAATGAGCTGCCGTCCGTATAATTTTAGTAATAATTGCCGTTTCTTTATTTATATTATCAACAGGTGGAGATGCGGCAGAATATTTCTCACAAAGGGATTGGAATTTCATCCAATCTGCTTTATCCAGGCGCGGATCCAAGGGGGGGGGGGGGGTCACGGGGGTCATGACCCCCCCAAAACAGCCCGCATTTCAAAAAATAGAGTTGAAACAATATTTTGCAAACCGAAAAACAAAAAAAAAAACAAACGAATAAAACTTAGTTTTTGCAAACTTAAAAACCTGAAACTAACCAAACGACCAAAATTAACTTATTTTTTTGCACTCTGAAAAAATTGGAATCAAAAAATGACTAAATCAACAAATTTGACTAATTTTCTTAAACAAGACTGACTTTTTTATTATTTTTTCTATATTTGGATTGTAGCGTTACTTGATATACTATCATCTGTTTACAATCTGTTTACAAGTTCCAACTAAAAGCATCATTTATAAAACAAAATCCAATCTTCTATTTTGTTTCGCAAATCTGTTAATGATCGCATCGATGTCCAATGAAAATTCGAAATAAAAATATTCATCAGCTAAGACATTTCTTAGTTTTAAGAGTACATTTTTTATATAAAAAAGTTTATAATTTTATATAAACAATAAATATATATATACATGTAATGAATTTTCAAGTAAAACAAATTCGACAAGTTTTTCATTTTTCATTTCATTTCTTTATTAAGCCTTTGGATTACATTTCCTTACAGACTAGAAGAGTCTTTAGACCAGGGGTCGGCAAAACACAATGTGTGTGATGTACTTCAGCTCAATTGAGCTATGAAAAATCAAATTTTGCCGACCCCTGCTTTAGACATCGAAAAATCAAATTCATTTATGGATGACAATCTATTGAATAATGAGAGAGCTCTTAATATAGGCTCATTCTGAGCATAATTAGTTTTATCTTTTTTTATGAAGAATAAATCAAAATGACGCAACTGTCTAGGTGGGATATAAAAATCAATTAACTGAAGTAACTCCGGACACTCAATATTACTATTAACTATATCATAAATAAATATTAAGGACATAACCTTCCGCCTCAATTCAAGGGTATTTATGCCCAAAAGCAGGCAACGTGAATTATATGATGGCCTTGAATCACCAAAATTCAAAGAACGTAATGCAAATCTAGAAAAAGTTTTCTGAATTCGTTCAATTCTAGCACAATGATTTGCATAAAACGGATTCCAAACAAAATAGGCATATTCCAATCTAGATCTTACAAATGCAAAGTAAAGGCTCTTAATGGTATGTGGATCCATAAAATCAGAGCTGTGTCTACGAACAAAAGCCAACATTGCATAAGTTTTAGGGATGATAAAATTGAAATGCTCAATAAATGTAAACTTTGCATCGAAAATTACGCCCAAGTCCTTTATAAGATTGATTGACTTAAGAAGTTTACCCTGAATTGAGAAACAACAATCGAGTATATTATTTGATTTTGCAAATGTGCAGTGAAAGCATTTCTCAATATTTAAAGGTAACTCATTAAGTTTACTCCAGTTACTCACATTGGACAAGTCACGTTGTAAGGATTCAACGTCACCTACATTCCGTATACGACTGAATAATTTTAAATCATCTGCGTAAAGCAAAAATTTTGAGCTCTGAAAGCAACTATGAATATCATTCATGAACAAAATAAAGAACAGAGGTCCAAGGATACTACCCTGAGGTACTCCAGACGACGCTACAAAATTATAAGATTTAGTATTATTAACAAGTACAACACACAGTCTATTACTCAGATAGGATTTAATCCAATCCAAAAATGAACCATGAAATCCAATTTTAGCTAGTTTAGCAATTAAAGCACTATGCTTAACCGTATCAAAGGCTTTTGCGAAATCAGCATAGAGCACATCCACTTGATAGCCACGTTCAAAAGAGGATACACAATAATTAGAGAATAATGATAAATTTGTTATTGTGGATCGACCAGATACAAAGCCATGTTGCTCTGGGCAAATATGACACTTAATTAAAAAGTAAAGCTTATCTTTTATAATGCTTTCAAATAATTTAGAGACAATTGTTAATTTAGAAATGGGACGATAGTTCGCGACATTATTTTTCAGCCCATTTTTGAAAATAGGGGTAATACATGCTACCTTCCATTGTGAAGTTTTACCTAACTGATTGTTAGGCTGAGCGGATGAATATTTAGTAAAATTAGCTAAGTTATTGCATTGATGTTAAGTTTTTTACATAATAAAATATTCGACTCAGCATAAACACGTCCGCACCTTTTGAATTCACGACTAGGAGTGAATTCTGGCTTAGTTTTTATTCATTGAAGAAATTCGGCTTGCTTTGTTTATTTGGTTATTCTTGTTATTTTTGATTTTTTTCTATCCTGTGACCCCCCCCAGAAAAAAATTCTAGATCCGCGCCTGGCTTTATCCGTCAAAAATTTTGGCTTTGCAGAACCTTTGTTAGATAGTGAAATAGATAAATGAGTTACAATGGGAAAATGATCGCTGCTATGTAAGTCATTTAAGGTTTGGCTATTAAGTTTGGGAGCGATAGCGGATGAACATAAGGACAAATCTACGTTGGTAAACGTATTATGCGTTGAAAAATGAGTAGGAGCCCCATCATTTAAAATTATCAGATTTTCGCATAGTATAAGATCTTCTAAAACTTTTCCTCTTTGATTAGTGCACAATGATCCCCATAGAGGACTCCATGCATTAAAATCACCAAGCACAATGACAGGGGATGCTACAGATCGAATAATATCTCGCAATTCTTTAAAATTAAAATTTTGATGAGGTGGAATATAAATGTTAAGAATTGTTAGTTTAAACCCAATAAAAATTTCTACTGCTATTACTGCAATATTAGATTGTATGAAAATAAGCTTATGAGGAATGTCTTTTTTAATTAAAGTAGCGATTCCTTGTTTATTAGTGCGGTTTTGTGGTAGGTTGAAAAAGTAGCTAGCATATTGTTTAGGAACAGCTGCTGATTTATTAGCAGAAAGGTGCGTCTCTTGCAAAGAGATGACACTTGGTAATTGTTGTTTTATTAAAATTTCTAAATCAGTGTAGTTGTTGTAAAAACCATTTATATTCCATTGCAATATTTTAAACAATGCTTAAGAATACAAAAAGCAGGGAAACAATGGAGAGTGAGAGTAGCGAAAAATTAATGATCATCATCTTCAGAAGAGATCAGATCGTGTGTTTTAGAGTAGTCAATATTATTTTTTGAAGAGAGATCAAAACTGTTTGAAGAGTAAACTTGTGTAAGGAATTTAGATGAGTGAATTTGTGTGTCTAGAGCAGGGGTCGGCAAAATTAAAAGTTTGATTGTGTTGGTGAGAGGAGAGAGGCTGCACCGCAAGAAATTTTTCGTAGAAATCATTTGTGAAATTAATGTTGCGGCAAAAAGTGAAAAATTAAAAAAGATTAGAAAAGGTATTCAGATTCTACAATCTTGAGCGCAATACATTCTTTGCTTTATGTCGTCAAAAGAAAATAACGAATTGGCGACGAAAAGGCATTTGAAATGCGTCATAATCCCTTTTCGTTTTAAATTCGTTCATATGCCATAGCTGTAAAAAAAATTCTCTATGTGCATAACAGACGATAATAGTTACATCCGCGCATGATGTTGCTTTGTCAATGGATTTTCGACAACTGAATGAAAGAGCATAAGAATGCGTGTAATATTTGAGCGCACAATTGTGCTATGTGGTGCCGACCACTGGTCTAGAGCAGTGGTCGGCACCCCATAGGCTCGCGAGCAAACGAAGAGAATAAGCGAGAGTAAGCAAACTACAAAATGAGCTGCTCATTTCGTTAATGCACTGCAAAAATGTTTAAAATCAAATGGCAAAATAAATAGTTTTTCCACAAAAATTTTTGTCGGCAATACACAACGTTTAATCTACAAGCGAGTTTTATGGATGGCAATTAAATTTCATATAAAAAGGCATTTTATAACTAAAATTCAACCCCTAAAATGAGAAATCATATGTAGCGTAAACAGCAAAACGTAAATGCATTTCTTACAGTGATTGGTGCTTTTGTCTTTTCTCTCTCTTTTGAGAGTGAGAAAATATTTGATATTTGCGCTCTGCCGACCACTGGTCTAGAGCAGTGGTCGGCAGAGCGCAAATATCAAATATTTTCCCACTCTCAGAAGAGAGAGAAATGACAAAAGCACCAATCACTGTAAAAAATGTATTTGCGATTTGCTGTTTACGCTACATATGATTTCTCATTTTAGGGGTTGAATTTTAGTTATAAAATGCCTTTTTGTATGAAATTTAATTGCCATCCATAAAACTCGCTTGTAGATTAAACGTTGTGTATTGCCAACAAAAATTTTTGTGGAAAATCTATTTATTTTGCCATTTGATCTTAAACATTTTTGCAGTGCATTAACGAAATGAGCAGCTCATTTTGTAGTTTCCTTACTCTCGCTTATTCTCTTCGTTTGCTCGCGAGCATATGGGGCGCCGATCACTGGTCTAGAGGGCTAGTGGTGGATCTCTGTGGAATGCGTGGAGCGATGGTGTGGATTGTGTTTGTTTTTGCTTCAGTATAAATTGTTTTTGAAATATTTATTTCTTGTTCTTTTGGAGTATTAGTTTTTAAGTTGGATTTTAATTCTTCTGTGTTTTTCTTTGATAAAGAGAAATGGTTTGTTGTTGTCAAATGAGATGTATTGTTTGTACTAAGTGGTGGAGGTGGCGTGTTTTTAACAACGCTAGTTGTTTTTTTGTTATTGATTTCTTTTACGGCAGCAGCAAAAGAAGTGTCTGAGGTTATGGAGGGTATTTGTTCTTTATAGAGCTTGAGCGCTTCTCGCATTGAACATTTTTTATCGGTTTTGATTTTGAGAATGCTTTTGGACTGCATGTATTTAGGGCATGTGCGTGAAGAAGACGGATGATCGGCAGAACAATTTGCACAAAAGGTGCGGGTGCAAGGGGAAGGGATGTGTGGTGGGAGATTGCAAGTGTCGCAGGCTGGGTTGTTGTTGCAGCGTTTAGTCGTATGACCAAGAAGCTGACAACTTTTGCATCTCATAGGGTTAGGGTAATAAGCTCTTACGCGCAAGGTGCGCCATGAAACTTCTATTTTCTCGGGGAGCTTATATAAATCAAAAGATAGAAGTACCACTCCACTAGGTTTTTGTGTGCCTTCCAAAGTTTTTGTGAACTTGTAAACAGAAATTACTCCTTGATCTTTTAAGTTATCAACAATTTCTTGATCCGAAACATCATTGAGATAAGGAGCATAAATTGTTCCTTTAGAACAGTTCAAATTGTCTTGCAATTTCACGTTTATTTCACAAACACCTTGTAGTCTTTTTGTCGCCAGAAATTTATCTGCAATTTTGGGGTTTTTAGCAAGTAAAAGCAAATTTCCATCACGCAATTCAGAAATAGATAAAACTTCCTTGCTCACTGCTTCAAGCGCTTTATGCACGGCAAAGCATGAATGTTTGGAAAGAGGTTTGTTGGAATCTGCTGCAGAAATTGTAACGAACTTGGGGTTATCTTTTTTAACTTGGGGTAGATCAGGAAAATTGTCAAACGGTGTGTATGATGGTTTTTTCCTTTTTGCTTTGGGACTAGAGGCAAGTATAGCATACCTATTGTCCCCAAGATTGGGAGGCCTAAGGGCCATGTTGGATAAAGTTTTACACAAATTCACTGGCTAGTTTATCTTTTTTTTGACAACGTGAGGTATAAAGAATAGAAAAAAATAAAAAACGCACGCACTTATGTATATGCAAATTAGTTACGAGAGAGAAACACAGGCACCGTAGTCTAAGAATACGTCCGCTCAGCAAGAGAAACAGTCGAAGACTGAATAATTTTATAAAAAGTAAGGTTATGTTGAAAAAAAGAGTGTCGCAGGCGAAAAATTTTTAAGTTTTCAATGAGAATCGTCTTCTAATAATTATTGTTGTTGTAATAGTTATTGTTTTTGTTGTTTTTCATTGTTTTTCATTGTTTTTGACCATAAAAACCTAGTTTCCATAGGAATTTATTGAGTAATCTTTTTATTTTTCGGTCAAAAGGGGGATAAATATTCAAAAATTTACAACATATTATACACCATTTAAAAGGTAATAAATTAAGCTTTCTGATCATGCTAAAAAAGTTATAGGTTAGTAACGCTATTTTTGGAAAAAATAACGGTTTCTTAAAAAAAAATTGATCAAAATTTCAGAAAAATCGTCATATCTCCAAAATTATTGGTTAGATTTCAAAGATTTACTCACCATTATTGTAGGCCATTAAATTATCTATATTATGACCCCCATATTTTTAATATCCATTCAGGGGTTCCCAACTTATAAGGATTTTCATAAAAGCTATATCCGCAACTTCCGATGGCTATATATCCGAAACCAGATCCGAGCGACTATTTTTGATAACACATTTGTGCTTAGAATAAAAAAGCACATAAGAAAAGTTTAGTTTAATTCCCATTGGACAATGGGAGTCACGGTAAACTTAAGCCATTAAATGTAACATACATGTGTATACATATAAAATGGTGATGTCGTGAATTATTCTTATTCTTACGGAGGACTTTGTCCCTTCATCACAAATTTGATAACAAAATTTTTAATAACACTTAAGCATATTTCATCTACTGAAATTTGTTTTTAAATAAATCTGCCAAACCCAAAAGTTGTAGTTCTGATAGTCTGCGCCAAGTGTACCTGTTATGCTATCTGGAACGTTAGTACAAAATCCCGCTGGGTACATGCATTAACCGTGTCAGCTTAAGCAAGCACTGCAAAGGAACGCAATAAAAGTTTAATGGGTACTGAGCTGATGCAAACAGCACGAAAGTTGAAAAATAACTGATTCGTTAAGAAACTTCAAAATTTACAGAACAATAGCAAGTGATTAAACGTTTAGCCAATACACACACCACACTAATGCGTTTCAAGACATAAGCGCAGCCAACTTCGCGGCAATGGCACAGCTGTTGACATTTTGACAGATCAAACGTTTATTGCACGCAAAATACAAAAAGCCGCATTTATTGTAAATAAAAATGGTAAATATATTAAAACTTTAGTAATACGAACTTAAATGATCGCTTAAACAATCTCTAGCTTTTCTATTCGTTCTTTAAATCACTGGTGGGCAAAGATGTAGTCGTTGAATTAAAAAATGACCTCAGGTTCGTGCCGCTACATTTTTTCAATTTTGATTCTATTAAATTATTTTCTGTTCAGCATTTGCGGTACATTACATTCCGTGGATCAGTATCTCAATATTAAATTGACAGATATCAGCGTTACGGATCCGGACAAATATCCTCATATGTTGTCAGTAAAGAACTGCTTTATTCGCGGCTCTGTGGTGCGCTACGTCCAACTGCCTGGCGAAGAAGTGGACACACAGTTGCTGCAGGATGCTGCACGCAAAGAGGCGGTTGTAAGCACGCGATAACCAACCGAATGAGTGACAACCAAATTAATTTACGTTTAATTAAAATTAAGTAACATTTCGCTTCATTACTCAATACGATAAAAGATTAAAACTGTAAATTCAAAGTACCTTGGGTTTCATTTGTAAAATAATAAGAGTCCAAAGTCATCAGACTTAGAAAAATTAATTTGTCGGAATGATTATTTCTATTCTTAAAATCTAAAGTTTTTCGCGTAAAATAATTTGAAAAATGTCGAAGTATAAAAACAAAAGAACTTTGTAAAAGAGATTTCTTAAGGTATTATTTGATAAAATTCCAAAACACTGCTATTTTTGTTAATGGTCGTTCATTCCAGCAGCCCGGAAAATTATAAATTAAACATTTTTGTATACAAAAAATCGAATAAATAGCTACTGCCTTTGCATAAAAAAAGTTCCAAGAAAATATATTGCAGCCGGTCACCGTAGAATCCTCCCCAAGCTTGCTTTGTCTATGTTTTTTGTTTCTTTCTCAAAATCTTTTGAAGCAAACTTGCCGAGTTCTGCACCCAATAAAAATTATTTCAAATCTTGAAGAATTTGTGCCCTGGATTCCAGTACATGAAGTTTTGTAATTAGCTTGAAGTTGGAATCTAAGGTTTTATCTTGGGCTGGAGATAGAATTTTTTTTTATATATGTTTTAAAGGAATATAAAAAAATGTAAATGAATCAACAAAATATTAAAAATTTTGCCAAATATTACAAATTTTGAGAAGTTTGGCAAAATATACCCAATTCGGCATAATCGGCTAAAAAACTATAACTTTTTTACAGAGTAAATGAGGGTATTCCTCTAAACGCGAAAACTCGAAAAGCGCGAAAACTCGAAATTTTTCGAGCTTGCTTTCGGGAACACCCCTATCATTACAAACTCGTAAATGATTGAGCAATGGCAATTTGACAGTTTGATCAGTGTTACCGCTGCCATGAAAAAAAATGTATCACACCAAAACGAAAAAATATGTAGAATTAAGTTAATAAATAACAAAACACAAATAGGTAAACAAACAAAGTTTCTGAGAATTGCGCTTTTCATATATTTAAAAATCATTCTGTTAAGTTTATGTGCAAATTTCTAAAGAAACTTCAAACTGGCAGCAAATTATTTCGACAAACGGCAACACTGATTCATTTTCCAACTTTTCGAGGCCACTTGCTCAACTAATTAGCCTCGAAAGTTGCGCAAACTTTTCTTCATACAAATTATTTTCGAGACTCGAAAATGTGCTCAGTTTTCGCAGTTTACGCAGTTTTCGAGGCTTTTTCGCGTTTTCAGGAATACCCTCAATGTTTTGTTTATGGATATTTTTTTATTTAATTCAAACTTCAAAAATCTACGCGAGAAGGTGGCTGCCAATTCAAATATTTTCGGGAAAAACAATCCAAAAATTCCAAAATGAAGCGATTGATCGATCAATCAAAAGCAAATGTACAGCAGTGATGGCACTTTCGGTACATTTGTACTTTTTTACAGTACATTTGCGTTGTGAAAAGTACATTCGAAAATTTCTTAGTACATTGGATGAATTTTCAGTACATTTGATGCATTTTCAGTACACTTGGACGATTTCTAATAAATACATTATCTTTTCGTAAATTTTAAAATTTTTTATAAATTTTAGTGAACTTTGGTGAAATGTGTGAAAAAAAATCAAACAACCTTTCTTTTTATTTTTAATAAACGCTACTGATGATGACCTTTTTTAAGTACATTATGGTGTCCATGACAAAAGAAAAGAGGGCAAATGCTCTAAAAAGTCTATTCCAAGTCTGCCATTTTTCGCTGACACAACCCTTCTCCTCCCTCCCGTCTAAGTGTGAACGCCGACTAACACAAAAAACAAACTTAACTTGAAAATATGACTGGGTCTCTATTGGAATTCAAATGAATTATCCACTTGATAAACAGTATGGTTATGATTTCCACTTGAACTTAACTGTAATTCTGATGTTGGATAAACTTGCTATATTTTAAGACCTTTTCCAGTTTAATTCCAATGTCAACTTTTCTTAGGAGCATTTGACGCATTTACACATCGCAGATGTTGATTTCTACTTGTTTTCAGCTGGAATTCAAGCGGTGATTATATAGGACATCTCGAATTTTTTTTTTTTGCTTTTGATATTTTAAGTACTAAACTGGGATTCAAAGTGTTCTGCCACTTGAATTTCAATGTTAATATATATTGTGCATCTACGCACTTTAAATGAATATTGCATTCTTCTACTGGATAGTAAAATCATTTATTGGTAGATATACTTGTTAGTTAATAACTAAATTTAATGATAATGCAATTGTTTTAACTATCACTAAATAAATTTGCGATGGTGGAAAAGTTGACTGAAAATTTATCTAAATTGAAAGATTGTAAAAGTAAATATCAACTTTCTTTGTAAAAATAAGATGATTCATAACTCAAATTTGTCTCAAAACGGATTGAAGCTATTGTATTAATAAAGTCCAACATTTATCTTCCTAAGTGAAAATCATCGACTTGCACAGTCGAGATGTTAAATTATTCAAGTGCCTTAGTTAACGCGATTTCCAAACAAAAAACCAAACTAAACTGAAATTCATTTCTTAGGGACGTGAATAAGTGGAAATTTAAGACTGAACAAGTCAGTCAATCATGAACCAACAACAATGTTAAAGGTATCAAGAGATAAAAGCAACACTTTTTCAACACTTAACCAACTAAAAATGACCATTATTCTTCGTCTTCTGGGCTTGTAGCTTCTGTTGCTTTTGACCGACCACACCCTATTTAGGACGCCTACTTGAATTAACATATCAAAACCATCAACAATATACAGACCATAAATTTTTGATGAGGTTCATTTCGTTGCTATGTTATGTTTTGTTTCTTGTTTTTATGCCCTACGCTTTTCGGAATAGGTTTTTAAGTATCCTCTCAAATATGTCTCTTAAATGCAAAGGATTTGGCAGGAAAATGTTTTCCTTAACATGCACATTACACTGCAAAGTATGGTGCTGGTTTAGTGTTAAATAAGTAAGTATTATTCGAAAACCGTTTCATGAATCTGGAACCGAGTTCATTGGGTTCGTATAGCCAAAAACTATTAATTGCTTAGAACAATAGCAAACCTATGGATAGGGTTCATCTATACCATGATTCATGGGTTGAATCTTGGTAAAATCCAAAGATGCTCTCATTCAAATACAAAAAATACAAGACCAAGTTTAATGTCAATGCCATGATAGAATAATAAAGAAAATACCATTCTGTCACACTCAGCATATGAAATCCTCCCACCGCTGTCAGGATTAATAGAGACAAGAATAAACCATGACTTAACTATATTTGTAGCGTTTTTCTCTCTTTTTAATCTCTGCTTTATTGTCATTAACTAATATGTCAGCTGTACCTTTTGCGATAGCTTTTTTTATTTGAAAACTATGTTTTGAAGGGGAATTTATCAGCTCTTTCTGCGTTCTCATTTCATTAATTTTTGGGCTACAGAAACAAAACTTAGACAATTTTAGATAGCAAAATAAATTTCAAGGTTCCTTTCGGTGAATACGGGGAAACAGTTCGATATTCCGTATGTATGTGATCTAACTAAATGATTTTTCAACAAATAAATTTTACAGTAATTAAGGGCCTGCGCATACATACAACTAAATAGTTGACCAATTTTTAATTGAAAAGGAATTCGGGCATTTCATGTAAAACGGACAACGAAAAAAATGTGTTTCCGAAAGTTGTTCATATTCGGCCTAATTGAATTTCTAGAAGGTGAAAACACATTTTTTTTTGTATGAGGCTTGGTTGTCAAGCTATGGACTTCTAAAAATTGAAGTGATAGTAGAACGAATTTTTCGGAAGCAGTTTTTCGTAATAAGCAAATTTACAATAAAATATCAAACATAGTGGTTTTTGTAGGAAACTTACGGTTTAAAATCAAATTCGAAATTTAACTTTTTTTGTCGTAGAAAAACGGAAGCAAACATTTCGAATTAGAATTTCAGCTATTTTGGCCCTTTTTGAAATATAGCATAGAAATATAGTATAGAAATTATATATTAAAAATATCTAAATGAGTCTATAATAGCTTAGGAGATATATGAATCGAGGTACTTATGTACGAGTACGTTCCGCACTTACCGTGGTACCTGGCCCTTCTTTAAGTACTTTAATTCGTCTATCTCTTAAACTAATGTAGATCTTATTCTGAAATGTTTACTATGCTTTTTATCTCTATACTTTAAGCTTTATTTTAAAATTAAAGTAAAAATACAAAAAAGGCCGAAATGGTTGCATTTCTGATCCAAATGTTTGCTTTCGGTCATATCAGAAAAAATTTTCAAGTTTTGATATCAGAATTGTATTAATGTAAATTTGTTTAATTCTAAAAACTGCTTACAAAAAAATCGGTGTTTCATTTACTTCAATTCTTAAGAAGGCCATAACTTGACAACTAAGCCATGTACAAATTGAAAATTGTGTGTACTCATTCACACTTTCTAGAAGTCCGAATGTGAACAAATTTCAGAATGTCACAATTTTTGCCTTGTCCGCTTTACATGAAATGCCCGAGTTGTTAAATAGGCGTCAAATAAATAGTTGCGCAGTAGACGAACAACTCTTTAAATTGAAAACAGTTATTGGAAATGCACAAAGTCCCATTACAAAAATTGCAGAAACTATAAATTTTTTGTGTACTAACTATATTTACTTTAATCATAAAAAAATACAAAATTGTTCTCGACAGCGAGATTAGGGCCAATAGTTGCGCAACTATTTGATTGTATGCATGGCCGTATTAAGAAATTTGCCGCCCCCCCCCTCTCCTCCAAACTTCTTCATTTATTAAAAAAAATATTTTTTTTTTTAATTTTTGATGACCAAAAGAAAAAAAGGTCCTCGTTCCTCAACGCAAAACACCACCAAAACGGGAACAAAATTTGAAAGACACTTCAACTTTCTCCATTCACAAAATATTTAACAATGTTTACAAAGTTTCCGTCAATATTTGCCGCCCTTTAAGTCTTGCCGCCTTGGGCACGTGCCTACTCTGCCTCCAGGCCTGATTGTATGTATGTAAGTATGTACCGAGTCTCTGAATTTTTGGTTTTTAATCTGCGGAAAAAAGTTTATGTACTCATATTTTTAAAATGTAGGGTACATTGCTGTGCAGCTTGGCTGACCACAATTTATGATATTTACTGATTTTATTATTTTTGTATTCCCAGCTGATAAGACTTTGTGTTTTCGTGAGAAGGTGTGGTTCAGCACGGATGATTTGTGCGATTGCTTGTTTTTCTTTGTCTTTTGTTTTGTCTGTTGCGTTTGTGTGATAACCAAAAAAATGAAGGATTTTCTATTTTGTTGTTGTAAAACTTGTTGTATGGCAGAATTACTTTAGAAATTTTCTGTTTTCCTAATATAATAAGATTTTTGTTCGATTTTATCTACTGCGCCTTAGTTTGAGTTACTTTATGTAAAGTGAACTGGAGTCAAGCGAAAAAATTCACAAAAATTAAAGTTTAAGGGCGATTATTATTAAGATATTGAGGATTATATATAAAACGTAATTGGCAATTCAACTTCACCTATGGTTTCTGAAAGATAAATAACCTCGAAGATGAATCAAAGAATTTTTTTAAGCAATTCCCACATAGCTTTAGGTCTTTGAATTTTTTATGTATTTGCTCCACTCTACACTATATTTTTTGTGGCCCATTTTTTGCATCACTTTTCTTGGTTGTTGATTTGCGCAGTTTTTTTTTTTTCTGTACTTTGTAATTCCTACAAATCGTTTCTCATGCTTTCAATTGAATTTTTATGCAAATTAATTTTATTTTGTTTTTCCCTTAACTTTGTTGTGCTTGCGAGTTTGAAGATTCCTGCATGGTGACTGTTTCCGTTTCCGGTGGTACTACGCGTATGTAGGTCAATGTTTTGAGTTTACTTGAATAACAACAACAACAACATCTTGATATTTTGTCTGCTACATTTGTATTTATTATTTGTTTACATTCTTTAGATTGTTGTCGCAATCGTTGTAGTTGTTATTGAGTTAACGTTTATAAAATGTTAAGTATTTGTTTACAAATAGTTGATATTGGTTTTAATGGTGCATTTTATTAATGGCATTAGGTGGATTTTGTACATATGCCAGAGATTGTTTAAGATGTTGTTCGAATATTCAAATTAGCTCACTTAAACTTTTACGGTTTGGTACGTGATGCCTTGTTTTTCTTATTTGTACACATGAGTGTGGAGTGAGATTTTCCTCTGGATAGGTAAAATTAAAAAAAAAAAGATTCTTACGCGCCCAAAAGATCTCATAGGAAAATCCGATTTCAGTACCTACGATTAGTTTTTACGTTTCTAGAAAAAATTTAAGGGCTTCCTATGTATCTCGATACGTAACGTTTCGTCCCTAATTTGCAAGCCTAAAAAGATGCTTATACAATTATTACACTTGTAATTAATTATTCATAAAAACAGGCTAGATATTTTTGTTTTAATTGAGATTATAATAGCATAGTTTCAGGCATGAAAATAAGAAGCGAAACGAAGCAAATCGTGATACATATAGAGGCGCTAAATATTCATGGTGTGAAAGGTTCCGAGACTAACAAGAGCGATGATAATTCTTAGGGCTCAAAGATCACTGATGATTTCATTTAGCAATTGATGAAACTGGTATGGCTAGCTTTAACGCCTTTTTTATTATAATGTTTTTGTATGAAATGTTTTTTTTGGTATTGACACGCACTATTCTGCACTGTAAACTCAGTAAGATATGTTAATAAGATGGAATTTTTCGTTATAAGTATATGCTCTAATCTCTTCAATTCTTTTGACTGTTGGTTCTACTTTCTAATTATAAACTTCTTAATAATAACTAGCTCAGTAGCTAAGTAGCTATGATTTAAAATGTTAAAGAAAACATTAAAGGTTTAAAACATAACACTGTTGTGCCATACATGTTACATTTCTGTCAATTTACTGCAGCAAAGATTTGCTTTCATAAACGTTTTCATACCCGCGAGCATACATAGACCAAGAAGAAATATTTTTCACGCCATGTGTTTAGTTGACGGGAATTTTGAATTTAGCCCTGGCGGTAAGTGTGACAATGGATGGAAACAGAAAATGTCAACACTCCTTCGAAAAAAAAAAATCACAAAACTCATTTCATATATGTTGGCAGCACTGACAGACAGACAATCGTATAATAAGAACCATAAAAATATGAAATATATTTTGGTATCAATTTTTTTCAAGCATGAAAAGTCAAAGGAAGGTTAAAGACACATATTTAAAGGTCCTGTAATGGTGGTGGTGGTGGCGGTATGAATGTGTAACAAAAATGACAAAGGATGGAAGATCAAATTTAAAAGCCCAACAAGTGTTGTTCCTGCTGTGCAGAGAGTTACTGCAAAACAATGGTTATTTTGACTCCTGCGGCGATAAAATTCAATTCTATTTCTGTTTGTATGCAGCTATAAATTTATGTGCATTAGAGTGTCCATTATTCTCCAAGTTGGTGAAAAAGTCTTGCGTTTACCACTGTCTAAAGCTCGCCTGACGCCAACAAACATTTCATTACACGTTAATTAATAAATGTTTGAGGTTTTGCATGAGCTACAATTTATTTTTAAACTGACATTACTTGAACAAAACTTGTGAGCGTGCAGCTTTTTGATAAAACCATTGGTGGAATCACGATCGTTTAATAAATATAACAATCAAAAACTGAATTGCAAACAATTTAAAAAATTTTCTTTTTGAAATGGACTTAGATTTGAAAGCCGTTCCATGCGTAAATAATATTGCAAAATAACGGACACTCTAATGCAATTTTTGTGCCATTCAGCTGATTCTCTTGCTTGCTGCCGCAAATTTCATTGCCAGCAGCCTGTAGGCTACTGATTTTCACGATTTTTTCCATTTCTAATTTTATAAATTTTAACTTGATAAAAAATGAGTTCAGTTCATTCTATACGCGTAGACGTAAAACAACAATATTGCGAAACAAGCAATCAAAAAATGATTCAAATTTCATGACCTTTTTTTAATTTAATGCGAGTTTCACTAGGACAGCCAAAGGGACATTGGTTGTTCATTTAGAGGTAGATATTTGATACGCTGAAAAAATAAATGAAACACTTATTAGTTTATTATTAATGAAAAACTTGGAAATACTGCCTAAGCCATAGAAGGACAACATTTTGAAAGCAAGAGCTTATTACAATAAAAGTAACAAAAAAAACCCTTCCATAAATTCGATCTTGTTAGCGAAAAAAAAAAAATAATAAATTCTAAAATAAACCAAAAGCCAATTCCAAGAATGAGCTGAGAACAATATGAGCGTAGAAATAAAAGTACACTGATCAAACGAAACGAGAGAAGCTATCCTCATTGTGCGCGTTGTTGTTTTCTTGTTCCCTGGCTTGCGGTTTTTTTTTTGATTTTTTCTGAATGTTGCAACAATAATAATAATAAAAATCCCGTATTCGGGTATAAAGAAACCACAACTATAAAGAAAAAAAATTGATCAAAAATACTTGCCTCAAAGCTTTACGACCCAATCAAATATAACCAGATGTTTTTGACCCAAAATTTTGGCAAAATTTCCCCCAAAAAATTAAATTTTTTTTCCTGCGTTGGACGGATGGAAGTCTTGATATCGTTGCTGTCAGCCTAAGAACAATTTCGCTCTACATCAAAAGTTTGTATTAAAAGTAACGTTTTTCTAAAGGTACCAAGGATCCTAGAAAACTCTGATACTCGACACAAACGCAACGAGCTTAGTTGACTTCTATGTAGTGACAATTTGAACAGAGCCGGTAACGAAAGTTTTTATTGTCGCCAAATATTTGAGAGACAACTGAGCAAGTTTTGAAAAAAACTTATGCCATAAATAAAGACTAAAATTTGCAAGAAAATATGTCTGGGTGTCACTCTTTTCCTTTTGGCTGCACGCGGTTATTTTCAATGAGCCCAAAGTTGCAGAATACAGTCTAGGCAGTCGCTAAATGGTTTACTTACAGAGGTTGAGCATTTTAAAAACTACTAAAATAAAATAAAAACTGTCCCTTGGAAAGTGAAAAGGAATGCGCATAAGAGGCCGCAGCGCTGGAGTAAGGAAGAGAGAGCTCAAAGAGATCGCCCATCATTGCAAGATGGTGTGTGCTTTTGTTCATATTTTGTGAAAAAGGAAACAGAAGGACCTTTCTCTTATGATCATCAATATGTAATTTTATATTTTTACATATATAATATAGCAAATAGTAGGCTAATGGAATTTTCTTTAAACACCAATGTTACATATCTCATTTGAGAGGTATTTTTTTAGTGCTTTATATAGTGTTGGTATATGGAGCACACTTTTTTCCAAAATAAAAAGCGAGCAAATAAATTTCAAAAAATTTTTTTTTCCTACAACGTCCATCTTTGGCTTATTATCTAATATTAAAGTTTCAAGGAGTTCGTACACTTTGGAGAAAATTACAAGGCAAATATATCACTTCCCCACTTCGGAACATTGGAGAATTGTTTCGAAACAAAAAAGGTATGCTTTGCTTAAAGCTGTCGACTGTTATACATACCGTCTACCTCATTATTTTTCTTTTTGGTTCTTATTGAAAACATTTTACTTAGCTATGCCTTTCATAATAAGTTCTTGATTCAGCGTTGTCGTTATATGTGGCTAAAAAATGATTTTAGTATTTTAAAGCAAAATAAATTTCAGTGCATAACTCAAAAGCGTTACATGATGAACTCCAGTTTCTGTTATTACCCGCATTTTTGATATTACTGCTGAAGCTTTTGCTGTCATCAAATTGTTGTCAGCATTTTTATTGCTTCATGTTTGCCATTTTGTTTGAAATGTGTTTCGTGTGCGTGATGACACGATTAATAATAATTCCTTGAAACGAATCGTTGAGCCAAATAGCCCTGCCCGTACCCATTGGCTATTACTAGTTGTGTTCAAAGTAATACCCAGCATTCTTGCAGGCGTTGTGTTATGGTGAGCTGGAAGCAAGTTTAAATGCGATTAAAATGTCATCAGAAACGGAGGCCGCCATGCAAGCGGAGTACGCCATGCAAGTGCAAATGCTTGATACTTTAATTTTTTTTTAAAATTACCCAACCGAAACTCAGAGAGATTGTGCACAGTGATAGCATTTGGGTTTTTTGGGAATGTAATGAACTTAGACTCAGAATGTATTTCTTGTGATATATCCAGAAAGCTTACAACAAAGCAAAAAAGGCAAATGTAACTGAGCCATGCCTGAGCAAAAAATTAAAAAAAAAATAAAAATAAAAATTGGTTCCAGCCCACCGTGGTACCAGTTAGCGCTTTTTATTTCAAATCGAAATCTATGCCATTACATTGGTACTTCATTGTTGTTTCTTTGTCGATCGATTCTTTGTTCTAAAACAATTTTGTAAGAATTTAATTTCAAAAGTTTTTTATTTTATTTTTATTTGCTGATGTAAAATAAATGAAGCGAATTGAGCAACAATTTTAATGGAGTTCCTACAATTTCATTGTTTGATTGCGTCAAACACATGTTGCTATACAGCAATGGCGTTTAAATAAATAGGGGTTGAGAAGTTGTGACAAAAATGTTCATTTCAGTTTTGGGGACAATCATCAATAACTTAATCCATCATAAAAAAATTTTATTAAAAAAAAAAAGGCAATCCAAAATCTTTTTTGGTCCTTTCCCATGTATTAAAAAATTAAAACATTTTCAAAATTTCGAAATTTTCAGTGGAAATTTATATATTGGCATAAGTGAGACAGCGATATTCTGATTTCACCTTTAATATCTTGAAATAATTTTCTTTATATTTTTATTCAATGACACTTTTCGATATGATTGATGGCAAAAGAAATCGGGTTTTGAAGCAAATCTGTTAACGAAGTATCTGGAGTGAGTTTCATCGGGTAATGGCTATATTTTCTCCACTAAGACTTTTTATTACATAAAATTTTGATGTAAGATTTACTTTTATAGCAACTAACGTTTAAGACTCTTGCGACCTCTTTAATACGCCATTGGAAACTTTCACCATATACAGAATTAAACTAATCAAATTTGTCAAATTTCCTCCTTGAACTAATACTCCATATGAAAATCTTGAATATATTGTGGGTGCTATGCCCCTTGTTTTGTATGGAATATATGTACGTAAGTGCATGCTAAAGTATTCGAATGCTCAACAAAAGTATGACTTATTGTTGAAGTTTTGGTTTGACTTTTTTCTTTAAATTTTTTTTTTTTAAATTTTGGTGTAAATAGCAAAATGATGTAAGTTTAATTTTCCTGAAATTGTTAAATTTTGAAATTCAAAATCATTATAATTATGTATTGTCAGTGTTATTTAAATAAAGACTCCCCTGATGAAGCGAGGAACTTCTCGCGAAACGTTGGGACAATTTTAAATATACTTTCCTTTTGACTTGAGCCCATTTTCCACATACAACAAAAGTATGACTTGTTTTTGGTGAAGATGCCAAAAAACTTTGCAATATTCTTTTTTTTTTTTTCCACAAACGAAATGAAATAAAAATGTAACAGGCTACATAAAAAAGTTCAACTTTCAACGTTTGTTATTGTTCTGTTTTCCTCTGTTGAGAAATATTTTATTTTGATATTTTCCTTATTTTTATTGGAAAATAATGTTACGAAGTTTTCATATGTATGTATGTATATAAGAAATTTATTTTTATACGAGTAAGTTCAACTTTTGAGTTAAAATAAAGAAATAAATCAAAACAAAACTCGTAACGTGGAAAAATTGTTAATGCAAAAATAAAAATTTATTGAAAAATATATGACAGGAAAATATTAAACATAAAACATTGCCGGTAGGTTAAGTACATTGTGACCTGATTCTGTGGCCATTTATGCTTATTTTAAGCTTTTTATTATGCATAGCAGGGGAATAAGTGAAGTTGATTTTATGGCTTTTCCAGATAACAGAAATTTTACGTTTAAACAAAAATGAATGATGATATTTTTACATAAAAATACACCCGCTGGCAGTTGTACATTAATTTCAGAAAAGTTATGTTCATGAGGACTGTTTCAAATTAAGTTTTTCAATATGAGTCAATGTCAATACTTAAAGATTTTAAAGTTTTTATTAATATAACAGGGCTCAAGTGCTAAGGTGACATACTGTCGTTAGTAAAAATTCATTCAATTATTTTCAAAAGTAATAAAAATAATGTTGAAGAGCATTCAATTAATTTTTATATCTAGGTCGAAAAAAAATTATGGTAAATGTGAAAAAAAATCATGCAAAAAAACAGGTTAATGAATAAATTCGATTCATTTTTAGATGTATTTTCAAGTATTAATTAGTGTTATTATGATGTATCATTTGAAATTTGTGAAATATGGGTAGTGTTTCACCGAGGACGAGGCGAGGCGAGGTTCTAGTTGATCTCGGTCTCGCCTCGTTTTATAAATTTAAGTCTCGCCTCGCCTCGGCCTCGGACGAGATCTTGCCATCACATGCCTCGCCTCGCCTCGCTTCGCCTCGTTCTCGGCCGAGGCACCTCGGTAAAAAAGCGAGGTTTTTCTTAAAATAAATAAAAAATTATATATGTATCAGGGCTGATAGGCTGATCAAGCCTCAAGAAATAAAATAAAGTATCTGTTTTTATTTTTGGTGAATTGGATGAGATATGATGAATTTAATTCTTTTCTTATATGGGAAGGAGACGCATTGCCTATTTTTCCAAACCAAACTAAGCTATGAACCTTTTACAAACTATAAGCAAAATATGTACCAAATCTTATTTATCTACGTCAAATAGATATTGAGATATGATAAAGTTCATTTTTTTCTTATATTGAAGGCATGGTACCGCCCATTTTATTAATTGAATCTTACTTATGCCTCTACCTTTTATAAATATACCAAGTTTTATTAATCTGCATCAAGTTGTTGATAATATATGATGAATTTTGTTTTTCTCTTATGTGGGGGTGGCATCACAAATTTATCGTAAACTATATTACGGAGCATTCCAAATCATAAGAAACATATATGTATGTCAAATCTTTCGTCGGTCGGTTGAACGGTTTAGGAGTCCATTAGCAACGAACATACATATATTGATCTTTATTTATATACTAGCATTACCCTGTGCGTTTCGCATCACCTTACCGGTTCTTAGAAAGACTATTAGAATAAATCAATTTCAATGCAGTGTTGTCAATCATGCAGTTTTGCTTATAGCCTTACATAGCCTTACATGCTTCCCTAACTGATCAATCGAGGCGAAGTCGCATAGAAGCTGATGCGATCCAAGCACTTCTGTGCATTAGCGCTTGGACCAAATCTGAACTCCTAAGAAGCACATGCGGATTAAAAATAAAACAAAGTAGTTTACTCAAAATAAAATACTAAAATATTAGTTAAATATAGATTTTATTATAAAAATTACTTTCATATTTTGAATCTGCATATGATTCTTACGAGTTCAGATTTCGTCAAAACGCGCCTCGCTCTTGGTTTCGAAAACGAGGCTAGGACGAGGCGAGGCCGAGGCGAGTACGAGGCGAGGTGCCGTGTGATCTCGCCTCGCCTCGGTCAAGCGAGGAAAATTTATTTTTCCATCTCGCCTCGTTCTCGCCTCGGTCTCGCCTCGTTCTCGTAGTCAAAAACGAGGCTGCCTCGTAGCCTCGGTGAAACACTAAATATGGGACAAAGAAACACTACCTTTCAGTAGATAGAAGGGAGGACGAAGGTGACAGCCACCCTAGGGGCGGCAAAATGGTCTTCGGGATACAATTTGAATATTTAATGAAACATGCGATTGATAAATACTGAAATATGATTTGTTCGCGCGAAAACCCTCTGTAGTTTCCAGACAAGTAATTTTATTTTATCGATAAGTCTTGTCAGGCAAATTTTGGCAAAAATAAAAGTTTTATAATGTTTTATTTAGTCCCTAACAGCACATACCATCCGCATACCCTTTTATTTTTTATCGACGACCATCTGATATCGAATCCCAACTCAATCCATTCCTTCATATCGCTTAAAAAGCATCAAAGCTCTGTGGCGGTTGAAAAAAAAGAGGCGATTCATAAATGACCCACTCCCAAATAATCGAAAACAATCTACGAGTAGGGTCGTACTTATCGGGTCTAGTTATATAAGACAGTTGCGGTCTTTCGTCTCACAGAGGCATGGATTGCTCCTCTCTACTCTCTCAATAAGGCCGTAATATATAGACATTACGAGTCTTATAAATCTTGACATTTAGGAAATATCAAGTCCACCGGATATGTGGTAGATAAATCATGCATTCGTGTGCAAAAGAGATTTCAACAACGCACAACGTTCCAAAAACACAAATTAAAAAAAACGCACGATCAAACTAGTAGCGAATGCGACTATTGTCTCCACTAATGACTCTTTTGACCATCGATTCAACGTTGGGTGTGTAACCTTTTCTATACATATCTTAGCGGAACGTGCTCTAAAGAAATACAATAACTGATTTTATCACTTATATACAAAAATCCCGTGCATACTTAGCTCGTATGTGTTTATTGTTTCAGTTATTTTTCTTAAGAAAAACGATATGTTTGTTGTAAAGAACTAAAATTGGCTCATAATTCTTATTTTGCCCATCGCTGCTCAAGAGAACATCACACATCGCGATAATTCCTTGGTCGCACAATAGCATTGAGAAATAATCTCGTTGTGCCTGTATTTCCAGACACCTGTGACATCGGGACATTCAAGAGCAAAGTTTATCCACTCTTCTCCTTCTTTCCCTTTTGTCTCTTCAAATGGGTCGTACTCTAAGCGTTGGTTCATTATTAAAGGAAACATAAAAACATAGCTCGCCAACTTGAACCAATACGCTCTTCTAAGTGAATTGAAGTTCTCGTAGCGCTTTAAGATTTCAAATTAATGCTAACAGCTTCAGCAGCGCTGCCTGTGTACACACAATCAGAGCAGAGAATGCTACTTGGATAGTGCTATTAATTTGTTACAAAATTATATGTTAATGAATGACCCATTATTAATCTTTATTAGGTGCTAACTAACATTTATTAAGCATTCCGAGAGGAAAAACAAATAAAGTTCAACCTTTTTCAGCAAATATAAGATTAAATTTTTATTTTTCAAAAAATTCTTAAAATACACTTAAAAATGAATTTAATAACATTTATAACTATGGTTTCTTAAAATAATTGCAAACAGTCTGCTTGAATCTTTAATATATAAAAATATAATGTAAAAATAATAAAATATTTTTATATCATTATTATTTACACTTAACAACATTATTTAATTACTTAATTAATAAACATTTTATATATACTCTTCTTATATACAAGTATAATAAGTACATGAAGACGTTTTAATATAAGTATTTGAAACACATACATATCTTAAAATATGTCAACAATTTAGAACAAGTTTAAAATTGTTTTTAGTCATTTTTTTTTCTTAAGAACTGTAAAGACATCAATATATAAGATCTGAGGTCCTTTTGACATACATATGTAAGTATGTATGAAAGTATTGAAAATATGTATTTCTTAAAAACCTTAAACTTTTTCTGTCTTATGATTCAAAACTACTCGTAATTTAAGATACAATGCTAAAAATAATTCAACCTCTACAAATATTGTCCATCATTTTTAAAAATCTAATTAATTTTTTACATTAAGGTATGATTAAGGTAAATGTTAAGGTAAAAAATTAAACCTTTTTACAATGAGGTAAAAGTTCTGAAAACGTTTTTCTTTTAATTTGTTACCTTGAGCAATGAGTGGTATGTAAATATGTACAACTACATGAAATAACTCATTCGCAATTTGTACTTTGATGGAAATCAATACATTTAATTGAAAATTTCATTTCCATTGTAAACACAAACATAAAAGAGATTTTTTTTTTAAACATTCGTTTGTGTAAATATAGTTCAACCTTATTGGTATTTCGTTATAAATTGTGTAGGAATGATTTCGTTGTACTGTTTCAAGTAATCAAAGCAATTTATATATTTTAAGAAGTTAACTAAACCGTTGTTTGAATGGTATATTTCAATATGGGCACATTATAATGTCTTTTAAGTTCCTCATTTTATTCTTTTGTGTAACGTTCTTTTCGCCTTGAAAATATAGTAATTTCAAAAAGTACACAGAGAGTTAAAATAAAATTTTAATTATCAACCAAATTTATTTTATCGCCATCAAAATAAAAATTGGCACTTTCCGTGCTTTTTATGACAGCGCAAAATCCAAACGTCAAAGCAATTTTATAAATTTGTTTCTTTATGGTCTTCACTTCCTACACTCTACGAACTGAAAAAGCTCACCCCTGGGTAGCAGCTTGGCCATGCTGTGCAAATTTGATGCTTGGTCGATGTTTTAGTTGACTGTTAAGTCAAAAATGCAACAAGAAGGAAAAATGTGAAGAAATTTTGATCCTTTTGGACGAAGGGCTTTGCAATAACTCTTATGTATAAAAGATGTTACTTGTATCAGCAATCTCAATAATACCATTAAAGCCCGCCTTTGCTTTATACAATTCATATGCCCGGGTTCCTATTTTAAACGCTTCAAGGAAATAAATTTCCTTGAAAAGTTAAAACACTTTTTGAATTTTTCTTATACACCGTTTCTATTGAAATTCAAAAAATATTTGTCTTCAGTTAACAGCATAGTCATTTAATTTAAAGTTTTTATTTTTGTATTAACGATTTTCACTTGAAAGCACTTAAGTCCCTCCTTTAAGAAATTAAAGCATTTCAAAAATTATTTTACTTTTCCCTCAGTGTAATAAAAATCTGAATAGTTATAACTTAAGATTTGTTTTACTTAATTGTTCCTTACAATATTTACAAAATATCTTATTGCAATATCATTATTGGTAAAAACAGAAAACATTATTTATAAAATGTTTTCAATAATATTAATATTACTAGTACAACAGACACATTTTTCATACATGTTATTCATTGAACATCCTTATACCCTGCACCTATTTATCTATATATGTACAATAACAGTTCATGGCATGAACTTTAACATAAAAATCACCGTGTCATCAACATCACGACCAGCTTTGAAGAGGCACACTTCATTCAACATCTCACTCATCATCTTTGCACCAACAGCCCTCCCGCCGGCAAATTTCGTACTACACACTCGAAACACTCTCTTTTTGACCAATCAAACCATTCAAGTTCAGTGATCCTGTTATAAGATTTGTGGAGCCGCTATTTGGGGTCTTCGTTGTTATTGTCGAAGTACCACCACTTGAGTTAGTTTTCTGTGTTGCCACACCGTAAGTGTGCATTTGTGGTGAGGCCAAGAGATGTGCATGCGGTCCATGTTGTTGTATGTGCTGGTGAGAGTGATGATTCGGTATAGGGCTTCGTACCGAGGCAGATTTCTTGAGTGTGGTCGGTGTTGTTTGCAAGAGACCAACATGTTCTTTGTAGTTGCTTCCATTGCTATGGCTGCGATAATAACTGGCCTGCCGGAAAGTTCGTCCGGGCCGACAATTGTTGTCCACTTGTGTAACGTTTGTTAGCAGTGATGGTGTGCGTTGGCTATCACCTCTGTAAAGAAATCTTTGAAGGTTAAACACAAAACGAAAATTTAAAGCAAAATAAAGTTTAACCAATGGATTTCCATTAAAAAACAAAATAGAAATAACAAAATAGAAATTTAAAAGAAAAATTATATAAAAAAAAAGTAGCAAAAGGAAATGGGGAGGAAAAAGAAAGCAGTAAATTAGAAAAAAATGTGACAAAAAAAGTTCGTGCTAAATATATAAATGTTTTTTGTTTTGTTTAAAAAAATGGAAGTGAATTTTAAACGAAAAAAGTTCCATTAGGAAAAAACATTTACATTTTGCTCGAGGTATCTATAATGTTGAAAAAAATATTTTTAGAGTGGACCTTATTTTAAAATCTTTGAAATTTAACAGGCATTTAAAAATTAAAAAAGCAAAAACTTTTTCGTTTCCAGCTTACGACTTAGGTCTCCTGATAGACAATTTTAACTTAGGGTCCATTCTAGAGCTCGTCAAAAAACTTCATGTCCTTGAATTCTTCGAAAGCGAAAAATATTCACCTGTAGAAGAATATTCTTTACACTTTCAGAAATTTAGATTTTCGTCAAATGTTTTTTATTCGTCATAAATCTTTTTAAGACAAGTTTTGAACCGTGTTTTCTGTTGCATACATAACAACAATGCTTAAATAAATAAATAAAATTATTCAAAGAGAACATCAATCGAGGACACATTGACCCATTCGACTTCAGTGGCCTAAGATTCATAAGAAGTACATTGCTTTTATTTCGAGTAATTGAAAAAAATTCCACAAACGAATTCTAAAATTGAAAAACTTTGAACGTGTGAACTTTTTACTAGCGGGTATGAAAGAAAATTTCTAATGAGGTGAATTGCCTTAATAGTAGTCACATATCTAAAATTTACAATTTTAACGTTTTCGACTTTGTCAACATTTTTCGAATTTTCAAAAATTTTTCGACTTTTTCAATACTTATAGGTTTTTATTTTTTAAACTTTTCAGCATTTATTGAGTTTTTCAACATTTTTAGAATCAATAAACAATATTAAATCGACTTCTTCAATATTTCCGATATTTTAAAAATTCTTTTTGAAACTTTTTTTTTTGACTTTCTCATTATTATTCTACAATTTTTGATTCCCTAAACATTTTTGACTTTTTCAACTCCTCTAAATTTTCAACTTTTCAAGTTATCAACATTGCTTGGAGTTTTCAGCTGTTCTCAACATTTTTCGAATTTTTTTACTACTTTGATATTATCTATTTTACATTGTTCGATAGTTTTCGATACACATACACTTCTTTGCAATTTATTGACTATTTCAGCGTTTATCGAATTTTGTGACAATTTTCGATTCAATCCGGCATTTTTGGACTTTTTCATGGTTTTTCGACTTAAATTGACTTAGTCTGCCTTTTTCGACACGATTATATATTAACTTTTGATATATATCGACTTTTTCAGATAATTTTCGAAACTTTTCCGATACTTTTCGAAATATCTATTCGATTCTTCTATACGTTACTTTTATTCTTTCAAATTTTGTTTTACTTCATCGAGTAGAGTTAAAAAAAAATGTTTGATGTGCATTTCCTAGTGTTTATAGATTATGTGCTGTATATCTCTGATATATGCATTATAAAGGCACTTATGTAAGACATTTTTTTCGATATCTCTTTATGTATTCAACAGAAAAGACGTCACAAAATTGAAGGATAAAAATTTAGGAAGAAAATGTTAATTTTATTTCATTCTTTGACGAAAAATAAAAATTTTTGGATGCTCAAAGCAACCGTCAATTTTTTTTAGATAATATCCTTTTAAAGGTATCAATTTTCGAATTTATACGTTTCCTAAGCATTCAAGGGCATGATGTTTTGTGGCAAACAATACCTTTATATTCCTTCGTTTTATTTTCGCTTAAATTTGTACGCACCTTGTTAAACTGTTTGGATTGCCGCCATATTTGCTGGTCTTGCGCTTCATAGGACACAAATGGAAAGCGCCGTAAATTAGTGGATTTACAAGACTGTTTGACATACCAAAGAAGAAAATTCCCTGTTGTAGGTCGTCGCCCAACTGTAAAAAAGAAGCTTCAATTATTTGAGGGTAAGATTGTAAATTTTGTGTGTGTAAATTAAAGGATGTCAGATGATTGGAGGAACTGTTTAAGTATAATGACATATATTAAAAAAGTTGTTGATTAATAGCAACAATAAATTCAAAACTTAATCTATAGATTGCTTACACAGGAAAAAAATCAGAGAAAAAGGAGATAAAAGGATAATTCAACACCATTCGTTTTAGTAAATATTGTTCTATATATCAGAGGCTGTAGTCCATTTTACATGTTTTTGTCAAACTTCACTTTGAAAGTTTGAAATACATGCCAAAATTAGCTTAAGTGGTTAGTCGAATTTCGAATTATTAAAATTTAACCTAATGAAATATCATAAAAAATTACTCTTTAAAGAGGCAAAAACTCCATTTATAGATATATAATGAAGTCAAATACCGTCAGACAACAAGATCTAAGAACCCAGCCGATATCAACATTTCACCAAATCATATAAGTTTTCTGTAGACTTAGTGAAATCGCACTATAATAATATATTGTACAAGCGAATTTCAATTTATTTCGTTCGCATATAACTTTACTTGCTATCTGTCAATGTGACAGGAGACAGTTTAAAATGAAACCTAAGCCTTGAACATCAAGATTACCAAATACTATGGATATAAGGGGATAAAAAATTTAGGGCTGTGTCGTTTTCATACATGACTTACTGTACTGCGTATAAAGTATCCTCAATAGTTAAATAAAACGAGACATAATAGCCAAAAATTCAACGAATGTCATTGACCATGCACTCTATATTTGACTTTTTCCTGCAACTAATGCTAAAATTACCACTTTGATTAAAGCCATTTGGGTCGGTTGAAGCTGTGAAATCTAACCTTTCCAGGCACTGAGGACTATTTCTCAATAAGCCTACTTTGAAGTCAACAAAACAGATTTTATTGAATAAATAATTTTCTTTCGTTTAAACTGACAAATCCGGATACTTTTTAACATGTTATGATGTTATCTTGGCCTTGCTTTAAATTAAATACCCTTAACAGTAATAGTGAGCTTAAGTCCTAAATTTCTAGTGAAGGAAATCTTTTTCACCTCGCTACGTGCTGACTTGTTTTGACTAAATCCACCCAGATTGGATTTGGCAATGTCTACTTAAATAGCTCTCTGTAATATGTTTTGAAGCATGTAAGTACTTGCATGGGAGATGCCAAACCCTTTTTTGAAATTCGTCAGCTTTTTGTTTGATACTGAACCAAACCATTTTTGTATTTGTGTGAAATAACTTGCTCAGTGTAGTTTTTAAAGTTTTGTTTCTATAGAGGCTTCCACGCCTACTTCAAAAAGTTCGCCAAGTTCTTGTCTAGAGTTTTTCTGCGTCATTCCCATTGTTTGTGTAAAATTTAATTCCATGCCCTAAAAGAATTCTCTCAGTGTAGTGTTTTGAAGTTTTCGCTTACATGGGAAGTGTCACGTTCTCTCGTCGGAATTCGCCAACTTTTAGTCTATGTTTTTCCAAGAACTTTGGAGAAATTTTTGTAACATGACATCGAAAATCTCTCTCAATATAACGTCTTAAATGTTTTTCTTGTATGGGCGGTAGGCGGGTACGTAAATCATTTTCGTTGATTTTCAATCACAAGAAGTTTGGAGGTATAGTCTTTGTGCTGAATTTCATTTAATTATTTTATTTGGATTTGTATAAATCGTAATTTTCACTTATACACATACAGTAAGACGTACATGGCCTCATAAACTCATGCAGTGACGCTAATCAAGAATATATATACTTTTTTTATACCTGATACGCCCCCTTCTATGCGTTACAAACGGTATGACAAAGTGAATATACCCAGAGTGTAGTGTGTAAGAATATCTTCAAATTACTTAGGTCTTTAAAATTGGTTTAAAAAAAAATTTTATAATTTAAGTTTTCGATACGGACCAATTTTTGACCTTCGGTCTAAAAAAATCGATTTTTCTTTATATTAAGTTATTATTTACTTAAGTTATTTTTTACAATTCGAAAGACAAATTAGCTTGGTACTATTTTTTAATTATTTCCACTCCAGCCGATTCGTGTCTATTCATAGAGTTCGACATTACAACATCAAAGAAAACGCGAGTAAGGCATTTGCGTTGTTAAATTTAGAATTTCTCATTCTTCTTAATGATATAATTTTTAATCGAAAACTATAACACAGTATTGATTTTGTGAATATAAGTGGAAAAGCGTTTGATATTAAAACGGATTACTTTAAGTGTAAATTAAATTTATTTTGAATAAATTTCATTGTTAATCCGCTTAACTACATACTAGGGTGATGTTTACATTATACAATTTACATGATATTTTTTCCCTAAGCAAATCTCTGAATTCAAGTATTTAGAAGACAGTAAAAGCTTTTTCTTATAAAAATGGATGGGAACATTTTTTACGTAAAATTTCCTGAATTTCTCCAAAAATTCTTGATGATATTAAATAATGTAGGAACTAATGAATGGGTATCTATAATGTATAATAATTTTTATTGCCTCTTTAATTTTATTTTGCTATAAAACAAAGTTTGCCTAAAAGTATGTTATGTATTCTTTATTGTGTTAACATTTTTTCCAAGTATGCATGTGCTGTTTGTGTGCATGTGCGCTTGTGTGTAATTCTTGCAAACACATAACAAAGATTTAGTAGAAGCCTTGTTGTTTTATGATATACTCGTTTTTAGTATGCCCGTCGTATATGTATAGATTACGTCAAAAAAATGTTATTACAGTAATTAATTAAAATATTCTTAATGTCAAATTAATTATGCCATCCGCCTGCCTGTTAACATAAATTTTGTGCTGTGGCTGCTTATATTTTGCTACTGTTGTTGTCTCTGACGTGTCTGTCTTAATTTTATGAGTTCCGTTTTTTTTCTTTTTGCTTACTAATTTAGCTTACTAATTTCGTTAACTTAATATACGCAACGCAATAGCAGCGTTTAATTGACGGGTGTTTATAGATTTTTACGCGTTTTTCTCATAGACAGCTGCATGTCCTCATTTTTCGTTTTATTTTCTTTTGGCAAATAATGATGTCTCGATGTTCAATCGAGTATCATCATTTGACCTCATGGTTTGACTTAACCTTGCGCGAGATAAATTCAATTAAATTCGAGATTCAAGTTCAATGTCTGAGTAGATAAGTGTGGCAACTCACTCATGATCAAATCTGTAAGGAGTTTGTGTGTTTCATTTATTTAATATTAAATGGATTAAATGGTTTATGTTTAAGTATTTGTATTAAATTATATAAAGTTAATTGTTTATTTTTATAACATCAAAACATATGTGTGTAGATAAGTAGTTTCGTAGAGCTCATGTTCTATGATAATTAAAATCTAAAAGTTTATTGTTGGTTACGAAGGCTCAACAGCACTCTAAAAATACTTTTTTTATTAAGTCTTGTAATTCAGGAATTTTTGATTGGGATCGGTTCTGATACACATTCTCGGCATTGTAAAATAAAAAATTTATAATCAGTTTTGCTTTCAGCTGTTAAAATTATTTTGTAATTCCTAAAAAAGTATGTAACTCTTAAGAAAGATTTTTGTTAAAACTTAATTTTGGCACGGCAACTTTTGTAATTCTATTTAGAATTTTAGAAAAATATTTAAGAAGAATTAAAAAAAAAAAATAAAAAACTACTGATGGTGCTATATTTGGCCTCGTCATAAATCTAATACCCTACACCACATTGGCAGTAAAATTGCGCGCAAGCCTCAAATTTTTATTGAAAGGGTATTATTTTCACCACACTATATGCTGGCGGGTTTAATTAAACGTACCCACATTGATTTTGACAGAATTTACTTTAAACGCTCTCTATGTAGCGTCATGAAGCTTATGCTTGCATGGAAGGTATCACGTTCTCTTTTCGAGACTTACCAACTTTTTGTTTGATCCAGGACCAAACCATTTCTTGTATTTTTGTGAAATTTGTTCTCATCGACTTAAATATTTCTCTCAGTGTAGCGCTTTTCTTTCTATAGAGGCTGCCACACCTTCTTGAAGAAATTCACCAAGTTCTTATCCAGAGGTTTCTTGAGCCATTCCTACTATTTGTGCGAAATGTTGTTCCAGTCGCTTAAAGAACTCTCTCAGTATAGCGTTTTGAAGATTTCGTTTACATGGGAAGCGCCACACAATGTAGTCGAAATTCGCCACCTTTTTGTCCATATTTTTGACATAAGTTTTGAGGAATTGTGTTACACTACATCAACTAACTCTCTCAATATAGCATTTTAAATGTTTTTTATATGGGCGGTAGGCGTGTCAGTGAATCGATTTTGCTTACTTACAATGCTGAGAAGTTTCTTTAAAGCTGTAGCCTTTGAACCAAATTTCATTCATTCGGATTTCCGCAGACAGACAGATACACAGACAGACGGACGAGCATGGCTAAATCGACGCAGGTGGTGTCGCTGATCAAGAATATATATGTCACCGGCCAAACTAGTTTATCTTAGGCCAAACTAGTCAATTTGAAGGCCTAAAAGTATGCAATTTAATTTTAATACAACACTGTTAATAGCGAAGTCAGTGTTGTACATATTATAGACTGAACCGCGGCCGAAGGCGAAATTGGACATATTGGAGGATGTAAATCCAATTAACCCCCCTTACAGCTTGCCAAGTATACATATAATGAAATTGACAAATTTTGTTTTCTTACTTTGCTACTTTCGTAGACTTCACTAACCACAGTGCTTTTGCATTAAAATGTCATTGCGCATCTTTAGGCTTAACCTAACTAGTTTGGCCTAAAAACTAGTTTGGCCGGTAACATTTAAAAGGGCCAATGTTTTAAATTGAAAAATACACGCCTGAGAAAAAACATTTATATGTATGTTATATTTTGGATAACCACCGCAGCTACTTCGTCCATTAATGATATATGCCCGATTTTAGTGATTATTATTACTACCAATAACTTTAGTTGAGCTGGCTTTCAAAGCAGTAATTGTCTCCAATTTATCAGCATATACTAGTAGTTTTTCATACCCTCAAGAGTGTTAGGTCACATGATCTTGAAGACATACATACATTTGAGTCCATTCCTGGAAACAATGTTGTCGTCAAAGTGTTGTCACATTAAATCGATTGTTCAGTGCGTTGTATGGCAAGTGACACTATCATGCTGCTTGATATTTCCTCCAGATCAAGGCCATGCAATTTCGGTACCAAGAAAATTATTTGTCATATGCGTGCAACGTAAGGTGCGTTAGAGCCTTCCGCACCATGCAGAAACTAATTTTTCAGGACATATGGAGTGAGTCTCTTGTGGATTGGTATCAATCCAAATATGACAATTTACAATTAGCCAGAATGAGTTTTAATACTGAATACAATATTGTCGTTCATTTTTTAAATGGTTTTTAGTCCATTTTCCGAAATTATAGCAAAAAGAATTTTGACATTCAGAACTCCCTTCACAGCAGCAATTTTTTTTTACTGCACACAAGTGCGCAACACTTAAAAATTAATTTTTCATCTCTTCACAGCGGGCAAAATTTGAACTGTTTTTGATTTCATATGCTGTCTCAACCAATTTTTTAACCTTGAGGATGATATGACTTTTGCATAAAGTCCCTAAAAGCAATTGGCTCGCATAGCGATTTACACACGTAAGTCATATTAAGTATGCTAGAGAACTTCATAGCATTCGTGCTTTTTACATTCACTTGGTTAAAAAAAATATATCATATGAGTGAGGTCCTTTATGCAGGAGGACTTATGAATAAAAAATTTAAATTTTTATCACATTTCAACTGAAAAACAAAAATCAACTCTATGCGTTTTATTGCACATAAAATGAAAGTAATAATAAATTTTTTATTATTTTGATGCCTTCTATAGATTTTTTACTACCAAAAAAATGTGACAATTTACAGTAAAAACAAAATTTTCGCAGAAATGCCACTCTCATGATAGCACGAATTGAAATATGTTTGTATTTTGGCATATGGCTATAGCCCTTCATTTCAAGCTTACTTTAACGCAACTTTTTTTTTTTTTTTTTTTTGAGTAAAAAAAATTCGTGAAAATTGAAATTATCCGAAATAAAAAGGCAAAGGAGTGGAAAATTCAACACCCAAAGTTTAGAATTGGTTCAACCTTTTTTGTGATTTTCCTTTATTTTTTGTTGACTTAATCCTATTAAAGCGTTGCGCGTAAGGTTAAGTTACATTACGTTACGCCACGTTACTTTTTTTGTAGCGTAGCTTTTCAGCCGAAAGAAAAAGAAAAATAAATAAAATAAAAAATAGGGTGCTCATCAATGAAATGAGCTATCTCTCATTTTACGCACGATACCTAACCATAACACATTTCCAAACGGAAAAGTTGCATAAATCTGAAATTTTCAGAAAACTGAGTAAAAGTGAGCATTGGCCTACACTATGAATTAAAAGTTAGTGCAAATGCGAACAAATTTGCTCAGAAAATGTTGTAATTATGGCTAAGGGTATTTATAGCATTTTCAATTCCACAAAATGTCTGATGCTTTTTTTTTCCTTTTGAGACTTAATGTTAATGATTAGTTGAGAAATGACTGGAATTTTTTTTCAATTAATCATAAAGCTACTTATAATTTGTTTAGAACTTTTTTAATTAAAAATAATGACTTCACTAAATGAAAATTTCTCGGAAAATGGTATAATGTCTTCCACGATATTCGATATGTTTATAGTTAAAGACTATGTAATATTGAATACCATGAAAGCGTACGTTAAAAACCCTTTTTATGTTGCAATAAATTGTATATTCTTTATTTGTCTATACATTATCTGCAAAACTAGTTCTTTCTAAAAAACGTGGCTAAATTAAGTTAATAAAATATGCCCAAACCTATGCAGAGTTCGATTTAAATTGAAATTTAACATTTGTAGCTTAAAATTTGAGGGCCGCAAATATTTTTATCAAAATACTCCTTAAAATGCATGGGCCTCTACGAAGATATTCAGCTGTTCTCGAGCTCTTTTTCATTATTCAAGCTAAATCATTTCAGCTCGCTACCACCGCACGCTTTTTGTTTGTATAATTTTTGGCTTAAAGGCGCGTCTGCTGCTTTAGCTCTTACCGTTACGCGAGGTAAACACTTTCGCAATCGCGAAGTAACTTGTACCTTCAGTTTTTGATTTTTGTTTTGTTTTTCTTTTTCCTTGTTTATTGCAATTACGTAGCTTGCAAACGAGGTTTTATCAACACTATTAGTTTTTTTTGCAAAATATTTCTGAGTTTTGTTGTTGTAACTAGCTTCCGAGGCAGATTTTGTCTTGCTTAGAATGGATAAAATCTCACAGTTTATCATAATATCCTCTTGCCATGAATAGAACTGCACATTTATCAATTGTACTCTGTTGCCCTTAACAAAAAGTGCACAACAAATAATTCAAATTTCTTTGGAACTCCAGGAATGTAAAGTTTACTAATTAAAATTATTCTCAGAAATCGTTATTTGTTGTTCGAGAGAAGCTTTTGTTAGAAAGAAAAAGCCCTCAAAACATAGAGTCCGTCACATGCAAAGAATAGTTGAAGGCTTTGTTGGCTTTGTTTGCTTGCTTCTGATAGCGTTGCCGACGTATTCATTGGGTTGCCTAATACTGTCACTGTCAGTTATATACTTAACACAACAAATACGACGGACTCTATGTGTTAAGGCCTTAAGTAAAACAATGATTGATATGAGGAATATTTTCAAGAAAAATTTAATAAATCTAAAGGAAATTTATTTTCCCACAAAAATACTTCTTGCGTTAGTATATGTAGTGCTCACATTTTTTGAATGCCTGATTGATTGCCTTTAAAGTGGTCATTTGCACGCTGTGCATTTTGCTTAGCCCGGAACACTTTTGTGTTCGCACTCAGGCGATTGTAATTAAAGAGTTTTCCACAAAATAACAGCATGAGACACATCAAATGAAATTCACTAAAATTTCAACTTGAAATTCACTCAAAGTTGACATAATTTGCTGGAATTATAAAGTTAATTGGATGCCAAGATCATACGATCTGGGATCTTAGGACACGCACTTAAGCTCTGAACAGCTGATTCAATCCATGATATTCTTTCAGCTTTATGTGAAAGCAAAAATTGGCTTGATCGAATTGGCTTTGTCAAACGTAGCTGCGATGGTCATATCAATGAAATATTATTCCAAATTATTAAAAATAAAAAAAATACGTTTTTACCATTCGCACTTTTTGTTTTATTTCATTTTGAGATTGTATTATATTATATTATATATTATATGTATTATGCCGTTTATTTGCGGCTCAAAAACTCGAGGACTACTCAATGGATTTATATTTTTTGAAAAAATGTTTCTCATGATTTGTAGAAGGTCCTTAGATAAGTTGGGTTTGCCAAAACTGTGCGATGTCCCATTTCAGAGAAAAGTTAAGTACATAATATCTGATCAATTATTTGACGCAGATGAATTTAGACTTGGTACATGTGAAAAAATACTGACTAAAGTAAGTTTCAATGAAAAGCGATGATATCACGCCTACTATATATGGAAAAACTAATTTTTTGTGTATATTTGAACTATTATACATTGAACTATTTCCAATGATCTTCATATAAGAGGAAAATCAAACTCATCAATTTGATGCATTCGAATGAGACTTAATACCTATTGAAAGGTACGGGTGAAATTAAATTTCAATAAAAAAGTGTGCGGTGCCTCGTCTTTTATGTTAATAGTTTGAATTGTCATTACCCACGTTTAATTTTAAGCCCCTCAAGTCAGCTAATTTTTCTTCATTCAAGTAACCTGCTTATGCTCGGATCTGTCCAAACTTTTTAATACAGAGACTTAAGCCCAATCAAAGTTATTGCGCTACCTACCGGTGAGGTTAGAACAACGTCTGCAGGGGCAGTTGGTGTTGTATAAGACACTTTCATTTGTATTTAAATTTTTTTTTTAAATATTAACAGTTACTTAGTGAGAAATCGCTTATTTTGCAAATTTACATAAAATTGCTTAAACGGAAATGGATTGTAACGCTTTGGCGCAAAATGTACTGAACCGATTTTAATAATTTTTTTTTCTAAACAACATAAGTTTGCTATAAAAGATTTTAACATACTTATTTTTTTATTTTTTTAAAGTTAAATATCTTTTTTATTAAAGTATATATTTAGTTTTTTGGATTAAGTTTTTGCTTTTCATTGTTTTCTAAATCGTATAGTTTTTCAGTTAATGAATGCGCCGAAAATACCCATTTTGGCTATTTACCAGATTCCGATTAAGCGTCAAAAATCGCATTAGAAGTGATGAAAAAAAAATATGAGGAAAATTTTTAAAACTCATGTTTCAAGCGAATTCCTGTTTATCAGAAAAAGAAATATTTTTTCAATATTGCTAGTGATAGGATTATAAATTTAAACATTTTCCAAAAAGAAAAGCAGTGTTCCCAGTTTCTTTCATTTAAGTTCTCCATTTGAACATCCTGTATGTAATTCCTAAACTTTTCGATTTTGTTTCTTAAATAATATCTCACAAAAACTAGACCGTAAGTTTGTGGTACCACATTAGACCAAAGTTCAGTATTTTTGAGCTTATGCCTCATTAGCTTACTAATAAATTCTGTTGAGTGTAATACGGTTAACGCAAACTTTCACGTACGATTGTGAAATAAAATGGAAACAACTTTAACTAAAAAGCTTTTCCTATTTTAACATTCTTCAGTAAAGGGGTGTTTCATTTTGTTATTGTACAATTTTTTACATATGTGTTGAAATTTACATTATTTTGTGATTTTAACGAAATTTTTTTCCCTAGCATTATTGGAATAAAAAACAGTTACTTTGGCTGTATAAAGTAAGTTATTCACATTAAGTATACTGGCATAAGATATGTAAGGATGATTATACTACTCCTTTGTTTTATGATTTTATTTTAGTTGTACTTGTTATTGCCGATACGGCTTTCACGTGGGCGGAAAAATTTTTTTTAAGACTTTGAGTTTATTTTGTGCAGTAAAATTTTATACTGCAGAGTTAAAATTTATTCAAAATTTGTGCCTACTTTGAAATTAGAGTAATTGGCTGAAATTTCAATAGCGTACTTAGGGTCACCAAAATATTTGCTTTGAAATTTTCACTTGTATATAGTTTGGTTTGTTTCTTATCAAGATAAAATTTGTGCCTTACCTGATTATCTGGATCAGAGAACATAAACAGACTCATCATTACATTGTACGGCGTCCAACAAATTAAAAACGCAAATATAATGACCACCGAAATCCGCATTGATTTCATTTTTGCTTTGTGTATCAGTCGCTGGCGATTCGTCTGCATTGTTGGTTTGTTGGAGTAGACAGCCAACTTTGAACCTTGAAACATTTTTTCGCTGCCTGCAAATAAATAAGAAATAACAAAATGAAATATTTAATGCGTCCATTAATAAAGTGGCATTAGTTAAAGCACTCGGTCATTTAGTGTTAAAGCCTAAAATATGGTAGGCTCTAATGAACTTGACTCCAAAATTAGTTTCCATAAGAGCTACTTAGTATATGAAGACTCTATTAGGTAGCAAATAAAATGTGGAACGACTAAAAGCCTGACCTTTATCAAAGTTATTAACGTTTCAGCTTTCGCACTTACGTACACAAAATACGAGTAATTTGTGCATCATATGAATTAAGTGAGGGTCGTTATGGTTTTCAGCTTTCGAACTGATTGTACACTCTACTTTGTGATACGGATTATTTTGATGGATGTATAGTAAGATGATATCCCTTATTTTAGGAATTTGCGGGAGGATGTAACAGAATCAAAAAATGTGAATTGTGAAAGTTATCGGGCTATAACTTGCCGTTTCCTGCCTATGCCAATCACGAGCGATACAACTCTCGCAGTCGCGTCAGTGGCGCACCGTGCACATTCGGCGCCCAGGGAAAAATTATAGAATTCACCGTAAAAATTTTTTTTATCTAAAAAAAAAGCTCAGAACTTTTCGCTTTTCAAAACCCTACCAAAATAAGATATTTTTCATATTGCGCCCCTATATAGTGCACAATTTACTGTTTGCATTTACTAAGTAAATAAAAAGTTTCCCAAAATTATTTAAGTATGGGAAAATTAAGGACCATTTTGCCGCCACTTAAATCGTTATGCTCGAGGCAACCACCCCACTAAATATGCTACTGACCCTCAATCTGACGAAAAACCACTGCAACTAACAAGATTCACTACGTACTATCTATGAACAATCAATTTAGTCTGCTGTTCTATATTTAGAGGACGAAAACTTGTGAACATTTGCTTTAACTCACAAAGTAATTTGTTCATTGGCTTAAAAAATCATGGGGTAGAATTTTTTGACCATATAATAATCACCTCATCGTTTATTGTCCGCTAAATTAAAGATAAAAAATAAAATAAAATAAATAGAAAAATCAAGTTTTTCTGATTATTTGCCTATATATTGGAGCGATCGCCAATTTCGCCATATGAAAGGATCAGTTCTCTCTAGACTTGGCTGCAACGGATTGGACACTTGAGTGAATAGAATTTGAATAAATGTTATAACTTCGTTTTGATGCTGAGTCTTTAATTTATGCATATAACCTTTATACTCCATTACATAAGGGTACTATCTATACTATTTATATAAAATTACTTATTTGGTAATGGTTTGTAACGCTTTGGCGCAAAATATACTGAACCGATTTTAATAACTTCTCTTTTAAAGCAACATATTTGTGCTTAAGAAGGTTTTCGTGTCCCATTTTTATATTTTTTAACGTTAAATATCCTTTTTGTAAGGATTAAGTTTTTGCAAAACCACACACAAAAATTTTCATTTTGAAGAGAGAATACAAAGTATGATGTTAAGAAAATAGTTCAATGGGGCGTGCGTACTCGAAGCCGCTATACCACTATAAATATATTAAACTTAAAAGTTGTTATCATAAATATTTTTCAGTAATATGCTTAAAATGCTCTTAATATACAAAAAAAAATCAGTTCATTGTAGCAAAGTACTTTTCAAAGACTAAAACTATTGTTCTAAATGTACATACTAAAAATGATATCATTGTTCATGCATACTTCGCAAGGAGCATATGATGAACTGAAGATGGCACCGCTAATTAACCTCCTTGTTTTGAATGATACGCAGATCAAATTGGAATTGAAGTACCCCAATATGTGATGTATTTTGCTAGCATCAAAAACTGCAGTGCTTGTGTGGTTATAGAACTGTTCGCAAAAGTAATTAAAATTTTGTTAAAGTCAAAGCTTTGTGTACTTCTATGATGAAAGTATTCATTTGCTCATCAATTTAGTGATGAAAAGTAAAAGCATTGCTTTAGTAATGAAGTGCAATTCCATATTTTATTAGTAGATACCTTTGAACGAAGTCAAAATTTCCAAAAACGCTGATGAAGCATAAAGTGCATTGCTTGAAATTAGAGTAGCAGCATGCAAATATGCATAGCTTTAATTTTTCATCAAGTTAATTGCTGCTCACGTTTCGCATTGCAACACTTTGTACGCTTTGCCTTGGGTTCACTGTAAAACAAGCACAAAACAGTGCAGTATTATCCACTCTACGGCAGCGAATGCAATTGTGCAATAAAACTGCTGTAAGGTTACTTTTTACTTGATATTATTTTTGTACTCTTCACTCAGGGTGTATTCATTTTGTCATTCCGTTTGTAACGCATAGAAGGGGACGTGACAGGTATAGAGAAATATATACGAGTATATTCTTTATCAGCGTTATCATCTGAGTCAATTTAGGTGTGTATGTCTTTCTGTTTATATGTCTGTGTGTCTGTGGAAATCACAATTATGATAAACTAAGCATGCAACTCCTTCAGGCAAGTTTCTTTGAATTGAAAATGAACAATTTTGGTCACGCCTATCGCTCCCGTACATGTATTACATTTAAGACTTTATATTGAGAGAGTTATTTGATATGATGAAACAGAATTTCTTACAAATACTAAAAATTTGTTTAACAAGCTCTGAAGAAAAAGTTTTCTAATTTTGAAATCTTCAAAACGCTATGCTGAAGGAATTATTTACGGTAACTGAACCACTGGACAAGAACTTGACATATTTCTACAATTCGGCGAATTTTTGTATTTGTTGGTTTAATTCAAAGAATTGTAAATTTCGGAAATAATGAATTTCAGGAAATACTTATTAAAAAAAATCATTGCTTCATTATCTGTGTGGCAGATGGCACTGCCTTTTTTCAATTACTCATCGTTTAGAGCTTATTTGAGCTATAATAAGTTTGCTATCATTGCATGATAGTATTCACCATAACAGAATAATGTTCCAATGATTTCACCACCTCATAATCAAGACCAAACGCGCTGACTCCTTTAGGATGCATCGACTGCTCGTCAATCCCTTTTGGCTGTTCTTCAGCCCAATTTTGCTTATCAACGAAGCCAATGATACTAGAATAAGCTACGAAAAATTCTTTCATTAAAATTTTAAAGCCTTATTATCAGTTTTTTTTTTATGTTTCCACCTGCATGAAATCGCGCTTGAAAAATTGAATTACGTAATTAACTTCTTCTTAAGAATTTCTTCATTTTAGGTCTCATATTTAATTTTCTGCAACATTTTACTGTGCAGATTAAGCGAACTAAATTTGTCAGATTGCATTTATATCAAAAAATTTCTAAAACAGAAAATTAAAGAGACAAAAAGTTAACTTGAAAGAGCTTTTAATAAAAAATAAGAACATTCCTTTAAATGTATGCATCTGTATGAACGTTGGGTTAGAAATGTTGTCGCTTCTTATGCGAAAAGTTGATACAAATGATGTAAGAAAAATTTATCAGGATTTATAACATAGTAAGTACATTTGCTTAAAAAAATTTATCGCAAAAGTGAAACAAAAAATTCTTTCAATTCTGGCGAAATTTCAAGTGAAAACTCAGGTTATAACTTTCGTGCGTTTCTGGGACATTTTCTTAAATGAAATCTTTTGTGCTAGGGTTATGAAACTATTGGTTATTCCAAATAAGAAGTTAATGGCTTTAAATCAAAAATTCCTTTTAGAGTTTTCCTTTTCTTTGGGATTTTTCATTTTCTATTTTCAGAGATTTTGCTAAATTTTCTTAAAATTTGTGTATTAATTTTTATTTTTAAAAATTCGTTTGTACATTTGAATCATTTTTTTTTTGGATCACCCTCATTACTTATGGTGTATGCGCAATATTTGCATACAATCACAAATATGTTCCAAAATTTGAGTAACTTTTTAAAGAAAATAATGGGATAAGTGCCCTACATTGTTCACATAACTCTTAACAGGTTTTACCTTAAAAATTCTATTATAACACACACATTTTTTTGACTTACCTGATATTGTACGAAATGTTGACAAATATGTACCAAACAGTATGCATAATGGTAGCAGAAATGTGAAAACCATCGTAAATGTTGCATAGAGCTGCTCTTGCCATGGTGCTGAATAAAATCCATGTGTAACACATTGATGAAATTCTTCAATAAAAGGTCCTTTTGAAATGTGAAATATGAAAAACTGTAAAAAAGAAAACATATGTTAATAAGCTTAATGTTATAAGAGTGAAAAAATTTGGTGCATTTATAATTTGCAGGATAATGAAAGTTTTGAAAATTTATTGAGTTATTACTCTTTTGATTCTGCCATTAAGGTAGAGTTTTGAGAAACTAAATGCAGCGTTTGAAAAACTAAAATGACATATGGATGTGTTATGCAATGTAAAAGTTGTGTAACTCCATATTTTTAAAAAACACATATTTTTCTTTGCTTAATATTATCACATTTATAAAAATGGCATCCCACCTAACTTGTAGAGCGCACATTTGTACAACCGACTTACAACCCTACGACAGTCAAACTCTAGTCATTAATTACACTACTTGCTGTGAGATGGGGGTTTATTTAACGCTCAATCATTTTCCCTTGTGAAATCTATTTTTTTTTTTATTTTAAAATGCTCAACTAAATTCTGTGAAATGAAATAAAATTTGTTGTAGTGCAATTGCATAAGAACTGAAGAATTTACTCTGATACTCTGATAAAGAAATTTATTTTGAAAGAGCTTAGTTTTGAATTGAAATTGCATTAAAAGAAATTGCAGGTTTCAAATTAAAATTTTAATTTAATTTTTAATTGCGTTTATTATGATATCAATTGTAAATGAGAAGTGGGCGAACAGAACGGTACGTGTTCACAGCCGGTTGTTTTAAGTTTTTTGAAGGACTCGTATTCATTACACTAAACTTCAAGTAATTTGAATCTCAGACAGAAAAAAACACACTAAGTGTTATACTGTTTTCATAGCTAAGCAAAGGTTTTTCCTACGATCAGTTCAAAACATTACACTGTTTGCGATTTCTGAACATTTTAAGACATGTGCCGTACTGTTCGCCCATTCCTCAAATGTGGAACTTGTGGAGAGTTTAATGTTCTACAAAATTGAGTGTTAACTTTTTCGGCTCGTAAGATATCTTAGAAACATTTAACACAGCGCTGTTATTTCAAATATGTTAACTTGTATTGTCCGAAATAAGTAAGAAACTTTCATTGCGAAAAAATCTAAAACTAGAGTCAATTTAAATATTGAACTTATAATAATCAACATTTACACAAAAAAAGTGTTTAAAATCGAACAAAACATTGAATATTTACCACATTTATTTGCAGTAAATTTAATAAAATTTAAACTCCAAGGTAATTAGTTAACCATTAATTACAATACATGTCCTTTATGTTTAGGCAAAACTATTATTTTCGTAAAATATGTTAATTTTAAGAGACCAAGCAAATTGTTTTTTTTTTAACAATGCGGCTTACGAACATGAAAGTAATTTTAAAATAAAAAAATTAAAAATATACATGCATGTGGGATCAATTAAAGCCTTGAATAAGAGAGCTATTTTACTGAAATTCAATTACATAATTGATAATTACTTTTTACAGTTTGTGTTAATTGAATTTAACCCTTTCAGAGATTAAATATTCAATGTTGTATTTCATAACGCATGAATTAATACGTTCACGTTTCAACCCAATAATGAAATTAAAAAAATAAAAAATTCTCAAGTAAATCCATTTATTTGAAATGTCAGAGTTGTACATCAACTTTTGGGATGTTTTGGTTCGCTTTATGAAAAATGGTGATTTCACAATAGTGATGTAGCTTAATGTTATCAAAGGTTTAATGACATATGAAACCTTAAGAAGCATATACCAGGTTTGCTTATTTTTCTAAATAAAATTCGAATTAAAGAAACTTAAGTTATCCGACTAAAATCGAATGCAAAGCCGCTAAGTTTTAGTTGGGACAATATGATTTCTACTCGAATTATTTAAAATTTTTTCTTAAAACAAATTGTTTCATTTGTTTAATTTTTGAATTTTATTATGTTGTGGAATACAATTATCTCACTGTTTAGCAAATAAAAAGTATAATTTAATGAACTTTTCGAAGGTGAAAAAAGTTAAACAAAAATGACTGGCTCATAAGTTATGATTTCTCACTTTTGTATATAAATAAACTATCAGGGATATTACACTTACGAAAATTCCTATTTGTTAATAGTTTATATACTTTTGCACGTTATAAGGCTACTTATCTATGCAGGATCATAGCGTGATCTAAAAAATATACCATTTTTCTCACAGCTGATCTAGCTCTTTCAAATTTTGCAACTCAAATGGTCTAGTTTCGATGACCACCTGATTTTTTAATGAATTCTCTCATTCGCTCGATGTGACTATGCCTATGTTGAAGGATATTTTGGATTACATCTACATAATTGCACAGTTCATTGATTTGTCTGTTGGTTTGCCTTCTCCATACACCATCCTTCCTTACAGGACCAAGTATACGACGTGTAGTTTTTCAATCAATAAATTGTTGTTCCTGAAATTTGCTCAGTATCCAGCACCATATAAAACAACTATGTCTTCTTTTGGACTTTATTCCTTTGACAGTACATCACAGGAGCTTAGGCAGACAAAAACTACAACGATTTCCTCATGTTACAACTTTTAAGGCCTTTACCAAAATGTCTTTAGCGTTATTGAAGTTTGCTCTAAGGAAGCTTGACGTCTTGGATATTTCAAAACAGTAACTATCAAATACAATATTTTGACACAGATATTAATATGTTGCTGGTCAACATGTGTATTTTTTTTGTTCTTATTGATGATGATCAGTCACTCTCGTTTTAACATATCAACAGAGGTTTCTTATCAAGATCGCTGTGAGACAGTGTTGTGAAACATGTTGAAGCACCAGGATTTGTCCAATTAAAAATAATTCAGGATTTATCCAATTAAAAATAGTTTGTCCATAATCGATCTGTCGAGGGAGAGGTCACTTTTTTGTAATTCGACTGGCTCACAAATATTTCGAAATGCTGCAAGTTCTGCATAGTTCTAAACCAAAATCAGAATGAATCCGGTTATTTTATTTCCATTTAATTTTCCACATGCAAACCTGCCTAACTGCAGCCAGCTATTTCATCAAAGTTTGCTATAAGTAATGCTCACCGCGTACTGTATTACACGTAGCATTCCAACGGCGTAACAGTCGTTACGCTCTAACGTACATTCATCCAACCAACGAGATTGCGATTGGATGCCTTTGCGTAAAGGAAATAAACTTGTTTTTATTACATTCTTTAAGTTCTTGCCTCTGTTCTATATGTCCTTCGTCGTCTTTGTTGTTGGAATTGCGACCAAAGTCCAATAAATATAAATGAGTAAAGTTTGTTAGCCATCTGCATGGTATGTTGTTTTGTTGTTTTAGCGGAAGTGATGGTTACCGCCAAACCGTTGTGTTTATGTTTTTTGTTATGGCAGTGGCGGCGGCGGCTACGGCGGCGACGACGGAAGTCATGACGGAAGCAAAGCCGTTGTGTTGCTGTTCATTAAGAGAACAATATGGGGTTTTGTTTTGTAAAAAAATGATGACAGCCTAAAACTAATAGATGAAGTTTGGGGGCAGCACTTAAGACGTTGATGTAAGCCTAGAAAATGATATTTCATTTCTACTTAATATTTGAATACAATGTGGTGCTCAGTACAAGTCAATTGAGTGAATTTTATAAAATTAACCAAAGCTATGGAAAAATATTTAGATAAATAATGGAAGCGTAGACTGCTGATATTATAAGAGAATGAAAGTGAAATTACACGAGGCAACAAAGTTTTTAAAATATAGCTTGAAAAACTCATGGGAATTTTAATAACATTTATATTTTTTAGCTTGCGATTTAGTTCACAAAGACAGAGATGATCAAGAATGACATAGCTACATTGCTTGAATGTTTTTGATTAATTTGCCTTTGCTTTTCTTAACAGAGTTCAATATATCAATATATATTTGGTGTCGACTATCATAAGAAAATGTTCTGCTGGTAAATTTCTTAGCTTTATTTGAAACTATGTTGATTACTTACATTAGTTTTTTTAAAAATATTGTGCTTCGATAAAAACTTAGCATTTAAATTTTGAAAGAGAGAATTATATGTACTGCGTGAAATAAAGAATTTAGACCTAGCTACTAGAATTCAATTTAAAGATTTTATGTAAATACATATAATTTGTAGTGTGATTGCCATTATAAACTTACTTCCCTTGTAATAAGGGTAAAGTACTTAGAAGGCGACATGATTATTGGAATAAAAGTTACTCATACGTCATGTTATCCCTTAATTGCATGATAGAAAATTTTTAAAAGACCATGATTTTCGATAAGTTTTTGATAAGCTATAACTTAAGCACCTTTTTAAAGTTAAAGTTGCACAATTGTAATTTTTTTTATGATAAAAAAGCTTGCATAAAATAAGATTTACCATTTTTATGTGCAAGAAAATCAAATTCCAAATTTGTAATTTGAGTTAACACAGTAAACAAAAATTATTATTTTCAATGTGAATATAAGTTTACTTAAAAAACTTGAATGAATTTTAAATCACTCTTGTTGAAATTCATTGCAATGTGAAACTATTTGCATTTTCGGCAAGTACACCATACACAATTTAGTTATTAAAATTAAAACAAAACAAAACGAAAGCCAACAAAAATGCTGTAACGATGTGGATTTCAGTGTGTGGGAATTTTGAAGTGTGTAGTTGTACCTACAACATACAAACAAATACAAAGTGAGCATATTATATTTGAATTAGGCAGTAATAATAGCTGAAATTTAAACTCAAGTTTTGGACTTTGGAATAATTTTACTTATTGTTAGAAATTCATTAAATTTACTACAAAATTCTCCTTGAAAAATGATTTCTGTTCCAGGAGTAATTGGAATATTTAGGTTTTTGCAGAAATTATAAACCACCCCGCAGTGCCTTTTCAAGTATTTCAAATAAACCATAAGTGGTTGTACCATCTCTGGGTCCTAAAATATGCATAGGGTGTTTTTTTTTTATATATTACAGTCATCAATAGGTGTCGGTTATACTCAGCAAGATTTGCTGAGTTTGCATCATCGAAAGGTCAATACCTCGATAACGCTTGATAGCCTTATTTACTGAACATTAACTTGAGCTCTAAGCTATTTGTTTTGAGGATTTATTTACTTAGTTTTAAGAGAGAAAAAACAATCTAATATTTCTACTATTTTTATGAGATGCGACCTGCAACTCCAGACTGTGCTATATTCAGGATAGATGCGGTGCACATATGCTCGAAATTACATACGTATATTTAAAAGCTAACTGACATAAAGTTATTAATTTAATAATACCAAAGTTCAAGTCAATTGGATGATTTTCTTTATGTTTTATTTCATTTTTAATTACTCGATAAACTCTAGACTTAAACCAAATTTTGGCTCTGATTCTTCAAAATTTGTACAAACGTGTCAATTTTTTTTTTTTTTTTTTTGAAAAAATTGTACTAATTTCTTATATAAAGTACACAAACCATTTATAAGAAATTTATTAATAGACGAATAATTTTACAAAACGTAGTAACAAAATCAATTTTCACCGATATCGTCCTCTCCAGGATATATAAATTTTATTATGAGCTCACTAAAAACTCTTGAGTTTGGTAGATGCAGAAGCAAATATTTTTCAGAATTCACTTGACGCACCCAATTGTTTGAAGTAAAATCAAAAAAAGAATTTGAATTGCTTGCCTTGTTTCTGTTTATGATATCAAATAAAAGCAACTTGATTCTTGGAATTTTAGATTTTGACCTTTTCATTAGCATTTTTCGTTTCCGAGATATTATTCATTGTAATGGAAAAACTGTTCAGTTCATATCAAAACTGTAGTATGAGCACATTTCCATGAATCGAAAACACTATAATTTCGAAAGGAAGCATTGTATTGAAAAGGTTAAATGTAAACTTCAAAGGATATATTATCTTCCTGTAACGTCATAAGCAAACGAATTTGCAATTTCCTGTCAATGTGAGATGACTTTCAGTTCGCATTTGCACGACTCGAGCGACCTTAACCGATTTAAAAATCAAATTCAATTATTTTTCTACATGAGTCTACCCTGTGTGGACTGCTATATTTTGTTTGAACTCTTCCGTTCCAAAAATGCATTTCATTACCTACGTATCATATGCAAAACTTTTAGAGTTTTTTTTTTCAAAAAATTATTAAAAATTCAAGATATCGTTGTTCCACAGTGAGGCTTTTGCAGAAGGTATTTGGCATGAAAATATAGCATATAACAATACAACAATGAGAAGTTTTTTCAAGGCAAGCTAATGATGTAAAGCGTAAAAACCCTTAGTATCATTGAAAAAGAATAACAAAAATTAATCAATAATTTATTTCCGAAAACTGAGTATCACTATTAGCATCTCTTATATTAAAATCAATCATTAAATGAATACATTGCTTTTATAAATTGACCTAAAAGTGGCTGTTCAGGGCAGCCCTGATAGTATGGCAACACTCATCAGATGTTTTTTTTTTGGTAGCACTTTTTTTGTTCTCTTTTGCTTTGGCAATTTTTCGCCAATAGACTATTTAGCGCATTGCCTTTGCCATTTTCATTATCATTCGATTTTGAGCATTCAATCTAATAACTTTTCGAACTTTATAATTTTCGTCGCGAATCAATAGAATCAATAAAATTGTCTTCGATATTAAACTTTAAACAACATTTCGTTTTCTTTTCTTTATTGGAATTATACATACCTAATAAAAACTATTATTAGGTCAAACAGTGGCTAAAATTGATAAAAAGCACACTATACAATTGCTCACGAATAGTTTCCCAACATCTGCTCTATCAAGAACAAACTGTTATTTTCTTTTTTCTCAACTAACCACAGCTTTTGTTAATAAATTATATTCAATAACACCTTTAATATTATGAGAGTAAATATTTTGAGGCACGTACGGTTATTATGGCAACACGATCCGGTGTTTATCCGCCTTTTATTATAATCAGATCCATGTAATTTTCTATCGTTTTAAAGTATTCCACAAAATGTTTTTCATAGCAATCACTACGGTAACAACATATGCTAATAGTCACCCTCTATGTTATTTTAATATTAAGAGCCGTGAAGTTCACTCATGCTTAAAGCATGTTTAAATGTTATCTACATTAGCTGTGAAAGAGCCTACTTTATCCTAAATGTCACCGCATAAATTATGTGAAAATACACTATTTACTAAGTTACACTGTCAGAAATTATGTTGAATGATTAATGATAACACTGCGATATTTGCGAGGGAAGACTGCAACGTTAGATTTGAAGTCAAAATTAAGTGCCTTCTTAAATTACGAAAATATGAAACGAGGTTTTAAAATCAAGCATCATAAACTTTAAGGTGTGCCAAATATACTTCGCATAGAATATGACAAATTAAAATGTTTGAGGCACCATCTTAAAGTATGACATTTTTCAAAGCACGCACTTTAAAATAAAAGAAATAGCACATTCTTAAGCGAACGATAACATTTATTTTTTAACTGACGATTAATTTTTCACGAAAATTAACTATAAATAAAAATTGATAAGAATATAATTCGTTCAGTGTATACGCACTAATTGCGCACTAAGCGCACTCTTAACGTGTGAGTGTTAAACATGTGTAACATCCAAAACAAAAACCGCAGCCCCGCAAATAATTGCGCGCACATGTCGTTTATTCGTTGCTTTCATTTTCCACAAATAAAAATAATGCTTGGATAATACAAACAAGAAAAAGCACAATTCTGCTAAATTTCAATGAATTCGCCGTAAATAATGTGTGCACATTTTTACATTACAACATGTAAACACTTTAAAATGTCATGAAATGAAAAATTGTGCTGCTTAAAATGCCAGCAAAAAATAATGTTGCATACTTTTCTGCTGTTTTTGTACTTGCGTTTGCATATCGCGACAACATAATTGTTTTGTTAACTTGAAAGTAAACATAAAATTAAATTATCCTGAAGCATGAGTTTGTGGATTGGAATGATATTTGCTCGTTTTGTGATTTAATATCATGTTACATAGTAAAATTAGTTAAGATTTTGTAGAATAATTGCTTTAAATTTTAACATATTTTAGTGCAATAACTCAAGTAGTCATCTAGTCAAAGCGAATTTGTAATTTGATTTAATGCTCTTAAGCTTAAGTTGACCAACTGTTTTGAAAATACTAAGGGCAGCTATTTCAACAAAATTTTGACTTAAAGGCAAAATCAAAAGAAATTCAAAAGGTCAAAACTCACTTCTACATCACCAAAGGCTTAAAAAGGTATAGCTCAAATAAAATTATTTTTAAAAACTGAAAAAGGTATGTCGAGCATTCCTAGCTGCTTTTTACTTACAATTTAAATTTTTCCGATAAGATTAACGATTTAACGAATTTTCGTCATTAGCAGCATTTAGTGGGAACATTGATATTGGGGTGATTCAAATTTTTTTATTTAGTGGGTTATTTTTTTATGAAATATCATGTCACCTGTCATTTTAAATTGCGATTATTTTGAAGGATCCAATACCCAAAATTAGGAGTCATAATTTTTTACATACATAATAGGCAAGCACTTTATATTGATTTTTATTTAAATATTACACTTTTGTTTAATTTAATCATTTTTTTTTAATATTGTACATTAAGTCTTAAAGTTTTATAGTACATCAATCGATATAATTATAGTTATATGCATATAAATTAATAAAAATAATTGCAGTTTAGCTACTAAAAAAAAAAAACTTAAAACATCATCAATACAAATATTCAACGAAACGTAAGAATTAATACAACTTATAAATTTGTAGTATAATATACATAAATTAAAATTTATAAATTAATAGTCGTAATCAAAACAGAAACATGAAGTTTTAACTTAACTTAATCAAAAATTAATAATAAGCTAACAACATTTAAATTTTATATATTTTTCTATTTAAAATATCTGATTCGAGTATGGTCCAAAATCCACTAGCTGCCAGTGGAAACTGTCACCAGTTGGAAAAGAACCCTCATTAGATTTCAGTTCCAAGTATGAAATTTTTCTTTCCTTGCTATGAAATTTCAACAGAAAAACTTCCACTACGTTAGTTTGTCTGGGTTTTTGAATTATTTTTACATTCACATTTTTTTTTTTTTTTTAAATATTTTAATAATAAATTTTGATCTATGTATAATTTCCAATTCAAGTAATTATGATCTTTGATCTAAGTAAATTAAAATAATTCGAGCCCTTGGCGTTTTCGCTTTGTCATATTTCAAGGTCTCATACTTTGCCAGCCACTTTGGTTAGTTTCCATTAATTTGGTATATTCAAACGTATTTGGTAGGTTTTTGTTAAAATTTCTCCGGTGTAGCTGTCATTAATTAACTGGTTAATTAATTTTTGTTTTCTTTTAATCAAATTTAATTGATATCATTGAATTTATGCGCGTCAATACCATTTAAAACATGTTAATGAAATTAAGAACTTGAAATTAAATTTATAAAATTTGTGTTATTATATGTGAAATTAAATGTTATAATTATCAATAAAAAAAACGTGCGTAATATAATTAATAAATTGGTAGCTAAAGCTTTGTAGCACTTGTAGCAAAAAATACTCTGAGCAGGGTTTTTTTTATTGAACTGTAGATGACAACAATTTTAATTAGTTTTTTGTGCTTTACTTCGCACTGAACTGTGTTATGTAAAAATGTTAAAAAAATGTATCCAATTTTAATTGGAAACAGTTTATTAATTGTGTTCGCAGATATGAAGAAAATCAGTTTTGACCATTTTTTTTGTTATATTTACAGTGGCGTATCGTGCACATTGGACACCCGGGGCCAACAGGTAATTTATACATTAAATTAGTGTAGTGAATATATCATCTGCTGATGATTGAATCACTATATCTGATCCAATCATATCACATTCGTCTATTACCTCATTTCTCTCAACATCATTCTGACTATTAGTACACCTAGGGGGGAGGGCGAAAGGGGGCACAACAGCTTGGGGAGCGGCAAATTGGTCTTAGGTTTCTAGCACATTGATTAATTTTGAGAACCATTTTTATACCCTACACCGAGGGTATATTCACTTTGTCTCTCCGTTTGTAACACCTCGAAGGAGGAGTGGCAGGTATGGAAAAGTATATATATTCTTGATCAGCGTCACCACTTGAGTCGATTTAGCGATGTCTGTCTGTCTGTCCTTCCGCCCGTCCGTCCGTCCGTCTGTTGAAATCAGGTTGTACCCAGGCCAATTTTGAAAAAAGTTGCAGCGATTTTGATGAAACTTGGTGATTTGGTGAGTTTGGATTAGGCTGGGTTTCGAGCTCCCAAAGAGTCGTACAGAGGCGTGGCACAGCCCTAAATTTTATCATTTAAACTACCATATCTTGTAAGCCGTTCAAGATATTGCAATGAAATTTGGTAAACGGATATATATCAAATATATCTTGAATTGAGATAGAAATGGGCGGAATTGAAAAAATGGGCGTGGCACTTTTCAACTGTTAAAAATTTTGATTCCGTATACCTCAGAATTGGCACAAACGATTTTCATAAAAATTTTGGAGATGATGCCGCTGAAAGCAGTCATCAATAAAAGCTCAGCAACTTTACTGAAAAAACTCGCTCAAGGGCGTGGCACCGCCCACAATATTTATGAACGTTATATTAAGAGAACTAACAACGTAATCGTTATGAAATTTAATGAGGCAGATATACTTGCTATAAGGTCTCCCATTACAAAAATTTAGTCCAATAGTACCAGTGGGCGTGGAACCTCCCATATAAGCAAAAAACGTTTATTGTTATATATAGTGTGCTATAAGAGTAATCTTCATAAAATTTGGTGTATAGATGTCACTTACTATAAGCTTTAAAAATAAATGAATTTTGACGGGATTGCATCAGTGGGCGTGGCAAAGTCTTTCAACTTTTTTAGAGTTTTTCAATCTCTCTCAACTTTTTTCAACATTTTGCTTATATTTTCGACTTTTTCAACCTCTGTCAACCTTTCTATCATTTCACATTTTTTTCCACTTATTCAACCTCTTCAACGCCTTCTTAACATTTATTTTAAAAGTACTTTCAGCGCAGTGTAGGGTATGTGAGTTTCGGCCTGGCCGAAGATAACACCTTAACTTGTTTTTTTTTAGTAAATGAAAATAATAAAAGGTGTGCCCATGAGGTTTTGTAAGTAGAGAATAATATTCCATATGTTTTAGGTATGGGGCCACCTGGAACCCAACAGATTTTGCCATTAAGTGTTTTGAGGAGTTCGAAGGACTAGTGATATTCAAATTCAAAAAATTTTCGAAGAAATCCGATGATTTTATAGACAACGTATGACTATATGTTATTTTAAGTTTTAGCAAAATGGTAAATGCAAGTGACAACTAAATAGAAATATTTGTTTTGATCGCCGACTCCTTCATGTAGAATCAAAAGCCGCATATACAAATTTTTCAACTTGAAAGTTTGGGTAAATTTCGATATCGGCAGATATACTTACTTACTTACCTGGGTGGCCATAACAACCCGTTACCGGGTTACGGCCGACCTCAAAAGCTCTCTCCAGGCGCGCCTTCTCCAATCATTCACACCAAGCGTGGATAGGGTTTCCTCGGCTTGGTCTTTCCATCGGAGGCATGGTCTTCCTCTTCGTCGTCGCCCAGCGGCTTCCGCATCAAACACCTTTTTCGCCGGAGCTTCTTCGTCCATACGCACAACATGTCCCAGCCAGCGCAGACGTTGTATAGTGATGCGCTTGACTATGTCAATGTCAGCGTAGAGCTCGTACAGTTCGTGGTTCATTTGAATACGGTAGTCGTCGCCGACGTGAACAGGACCGAAGATTTTGCGAAGAATTTTTCTCTCAAACACCCCAAGCGTGGCTGCATCAGTCTGCGACACAACCCATGCTTCTGCGCCGTAAAGTAGCACGGGTAAGATGAGCGTCTTGTAGAGTGTCAGTTTTGTCGGGCGAGAGAGGTCTCTACTACTCAATTGCTTACTGAGACCATAGTAACACCTATTAGCAAAAGTTAGTCTTCGCTTTATCTCCAGGCTGACATCGTTTTGAGTGTTCACGGCGGTGCCAAGATAGGTGAATTCCTTGACAACTTCGAAAGTATAGTTGTTCGCAGTAACAAAGGATCCAATACGCCGCGTCTCCCTGTTTGTGGACAGCATATACTTTGTTTTGCCCTCGTTCACCGTCAAACCCACTTTCGCTGACTCTTTTTCGATAGCAGAGAACGCAGCAGTAACATCTCGCTTACAACGTCCAATGATATCAATATCATCGGCATATGCAAGGAGCTGGACACTTTTGTAGAAAATAGTGCCATTACGATGTACACTGGCTCTTCGCAACACCCCTTCCATCACAAAGTTGAAGAGGTTGCAGGATAGTGGATCGCCCTGTCTGAAACCTCGTTCGGTATCAAATGGTTCGGAGAGGTCCCTTCCTACTCTGACGGAGCTGGCTGTGTTGCTCAACGTCATTCTGCAAAGCCGCACCAGCTTCGCAGGTATACCGAACTCAGACATGGTGGCATACAGGCAATCCCGTATCGGGCTATCGAAAGCTGCTTTAAAATCGATAAAGAGATGATGGGTATCGATCTGTTTTTCGTGGGTTTTTTCCAGGATTTGACGTAGTGTGAAGATCTGGTCTATGGTGGACTTACCAGGTCTAAAGCCGCACTGATAAGGCCCAATCAGTGTGTTGGCAAACGGCTTAAGTCTTTCACACAGTACAGTCGACAGGACCTTGTAAGAGATGGCAAGAAGACTGATTCCCCGGTAGTTAGCGCAGATTGTCGGGTCACCTTTCTTCAGTACAGGACAAAGGACAGGCAGATATATCAATGGTATTAACGACTATTTTAAAGGCTTTTTTTTTGCTGGTCGCATAAGTACTCTTACATAAGCCATAGTCCCATAGGAAAAAAAAATCCAAATTGATAATAATAAAAGAAATGAAAATCACAAAATGAGAAATTGAAAAAAAAAAATAACATCAATTTACACAGCAACAAAGGCCACATCACATTAATAAAGCGCATACGACAGCCTTGCGTATACCATTTAAAGACACAACGCAGTATCTTATTTCCAATTGATGAAATCCTGGAAAATCCTATTAATGATTTGATACTGTGTTATTGACAGCCGGTATTTTTGGGGCCAGGGCATAAGTTAAAACTTGGGGCAATAATTAAGTGGGATGAGAGAGAAAGTTGGTTGTTGGTGTTATTGAAAATGTGTGCAGCATAAATTTTGAAAGGATATCAAGATACAACATATGCGTTAGTCTTTTTAATAGTCCAATGAATAAAAGGTTATAGGTTGACAAAACGCTTCTTCTATGGTCGAAAAAGAGTTTTGCTCATATACTCCAAAATTGCAAATTAAATCAAAAAATTAGTTCAGCTCAAACTTATCAAAAAAGAGTAGATAAATCGATTTCAAGACAAGACACCATTTCTAAATTTTCTTCAAAAACCTCGATTTTTCATCGAAATAAGCACTTTTTCAGTTAATTCTTCAATCAAAAAATATGTTAGCATAAAAATTGATGAAGAAAATGAAACAATTGGAGTCCTTTTTGAAAAATATTCTTGAGATTTGACCATGAAGTTATCATTTTTTTTCTCAAGATTCTTAACTTCAAGTTTTGACATGCCAGATGTAACATTTTCGGTTTCTTACGTTCTAGCGCTAAGTTAACAATTTCCAGTAATTTTCAACTATGGAAGAATTTTGCCAAACTATGACTAAAATATGTCTATATTCATTGGACTATATCAGGAATTTATATTTTAGCAATTTTTCTTATATATTATTTGTGTCACTATCTTGTTGTTGTTGTGACAAAAGTATGAAATTTCAGAAATTTTTTTGTTTGCGTAGCAAAAGAAGAAAAATGAAATAACCGAAAAACATCAAAATAAATAAAAAAAAAGGAATCTTTTATTTTATTTTTTCATCACATTTTCACATTTAGAAATTGAATTTTTGTGCTTATGTCAATATTTATGTCTGCTTGGATGAGCGCGTGAAAGAAGAGCACTTTCGGCACTATAAATTTAATAAATTTTATTGAAAGTGTAGCTCTTTAATAAATGAATGAATCGAAAGATAGCAAACCATAATTTTTAATTCGAAATTATAGAAGAAACAAAATCTTAAACGAAGTTTCTCTGATTTTATGGGAGTGGGAAAATATGCTCGAAAGATAATCCCAATTTAAAGAAATATTTTTGAAAAATAAAATAAAGTATTTCCCATTTAAAAAAAAAAGTTAAAATATAAGACTAAAATAGGTCTCATGAGTTTGGAAATCATATCATATCAGACTCATGTTTTCTATTCTTCTACGAAAGTAGAAGAGAGAAAAGAGACATTAGCTTAAGTCCGAAATGACCGCATACAGATCTGGTAAGCTTCGTTTATCGACACTAAGTTTCATTTCAAAAAACCATGCGTCTGTTCCATATTAAATATTGTAAGTCTTTTTTGCAAAGCTTCATAAACATCAAATAATAAACATCAAAAGCCTTAATACGTTCACATCTTAACAATAAAAATAAATAGAATGAACAAGATTTTGGCGCACTCCCTAAAAATATACAAACGTTTTTTGTTAAGATTTTTTTTTTTTATTTTTGATTACGTGACACTTAAGGCGCCCAAAAGCTGCAGCTTACGACAGCTGCAGAAGAATCTCAAAAAAAAAAAAAGACAAACAAAAGAATTCACATTTACAAAACGATGAAGCATTAAAAATTTTACGCCAGACTGAAGTCATAATCTTGGAGATTCGCTACTTTTGAAGTGTAGGCATTTGTTTTCATCAAGTCTAGTACATGAGTACGAGTAAATATCAGAGGATTCTAGGAAATGTTGTTTTGGGGTTAACACATCATAATACAAGCACGCACCGAAAGGCACTCCAGCGCACAAAAGCACATACAAACCAACACACACACAGAAAAATACTCAACAACATTTTACAATTTCATGAATTCAGATTAAAATACCATTTGGTTGATTAAAAAGTAACACTTTTGTACGAAATTCCTGGTTAATTTCGATGAGCAGTTAAGCATTCAAATTATGGCACACTAAGTATGAAAGACATAAAATCAGCAGTTTCGGCCTTTAGTGAATTTATTAAAAAGAAAAGGTACTCTAAGGATTATTGTTGCGAAAAAGTCATATTAAGAAGTATCTTACGGTTGCAAAAATCAGTTCATTTCATTAATACATACGGGACCATGTGCAACGTAACCTCGCAATATTATGGCATCAGATGAATTACAACCTTACAATTTCTTTAAATTTTTTCAATATTCTTTTTCTTTTCCTTAGTTTCTTTATGTAGAAAAGGGAATTGAAAGAACCCACCCAAATAATAAAAATGGGTTTTTAAAATCAAAACATTATATGAGTTGCAAAACCGGCCGAGTCCAAAAAAATCAAATTTTGAGATATCAAAATCTGGACCAAAATCTAGTTTTATCTTTCAACTATGTTTTTATATTAAAAAAAAAAATTTTTTTTGACAGATATATTACATAAACCGGCTAAGTTCATAAACTTGATTTCGAAACCGGTCCAACGCCTTGTCCAGTACATTGGTATCATAACCGGCCAAGTCCAAAATTGTTTTCTCAAAACATAGGCAAATTAAACTCGAATAGTCTGATCTGACGTGCTTTGAGTAAGAAATTTTATAAGCCATTATGTGGGAAATACGTTTTAATTTTTTAATTAAACATAGATGAAGATAAACGTTTTTCCGTGTTTTTCCAAAAGTATGAAAAATGGACTTGAACGGTTTTGCAACTGTGCGTCTCATATATCTTGTTTGGCAAGGTCCAAAGAGTCTTGCATTTGTATTTTAAAACTTTCATATTTCGGTATAATTTCAGTAAAATATTTTTTTTCACCACGAAATTATTTTCATGCTCCATTGACTGTAAAATATTTGTCAGACAGTTTTAAATTCAAAACATAATGAAATATTTTTCATGAAAATAAATGAATATAAAGTTGATTAAATTATGTTAATTTATTAGAATAATTTTTTTTTTTTTGGAAATATGAATAATAAATTATTCCTGAGTTACAAAATTGTTGTTAATTCGAAAAATTAAAACATTGATTAAATTATTGAAAACCTAATTAAAACTGTATTATAAATTAAGAATATATTGTGTTCGTAGCGTTTTGTCTTCAAAGTTTCGATATAAATCTCTTTAAAATTGAATTTCTGTGAAAATTGCGTTGGACTATTTTTCATTCGTGTGTCACGTTTTTTACAATTCCTATGAACTTGTTGCTTGCTTAGCTTGCCTTCTGTTAGTTCGTAAGTTTGTTGATATTCTTATTAAAGTTATGTTGTAAGAAACTGAAATTTCAGGTATGAAATAAATAAGGATTTTGGAAAATTTATTTTTGCTATGATTATGATTATAAAGTTATGAAACTCTCAATTATTTTACAGCATTATAAAAATATTTCCAAGTGATTCCTCCGATCGCCTAATAATATCCCAAATCAAAGGCAAATTTTTAAAAATGTTATTTCACAACAGCAGAAGCTTTTTGGCTCAAAAGAGCTTTATATCTTTTGATAGTCAATATCTCATGCAGACCTCTATAACCTATACGACGTCAAATTTATTTAATTATTAAAACTATAATAAAACTTCATCAAAAATGTCTTTAATCGATTAACTGAGAAAAATATTGAAAAAGTAAATTAAAGTCTCACATTTCGGTTTTCTTGTTCAAGAATTATTAAAAATATTATAGCTTTTTGTAAATGGATTGATTGAACAAAATAGTTTTCGGTGTCAGATATTTTCGTATAATAAAAGAAGAAAGATAGAAAAACAAAAACAAAGCAAATACATATAAGAAAAAATAAAAATGCCACTGCATACTTTTAGTTGTTAAAGATAGGTAGAATGAAGTTGTCAAACTTAATGCATGTGAAAGTGTTCCACTGTCGAAGTGCAGAAGCAGATTAGGAATAAACATCGAGGGTAAGTTTGAAGAAATGAATATTTGAAGTATAATGTTTGAAGAAGCACTTCAATAAAAACTTACAAACTAAAATTAAATCTACGCTATTTTTTGTCTATTCCTTATACAAACAAAGGACATGTTAAAGGAAAAAGGTTTGGGCGTTTCTAACGATTTCGCATTGATTTTTATTTAGGTTCTCTTAAAATTCTTCATAACTTAATGTTTTTGTGTATAATTATTCAAAACAATTCAAGAAAATTCTCTATGTGCTGTATTTCCTAAAACTCTATCATTAATCTTGATCTGTTGAGAAATTTAATGTCTTAAAGGTGTCCTTTGTAAATTACAATTCGGAGAAGGCAGCATTATAAGATTGCGTTTAAAGGCCTGCTGCTTCTACTTCCAAACAGAAAGGAGAAAATATGGTTTGTTTTATTGATTTCCATTGGCAACGAGCAGGCATCGAGCAATAACCAAATGATTTCAAATTATAATTTTAAGTTCACTATTGTTTCCTATTACAGAAAATAATCTGATTTCTTTGAAAACCGGCAGCGCTCCGCTATACAATTTACAAGTGCTCAAGAATAATTGCTTCCGCCGAGTTCTGAAAATTGGGTGACCTAGGACTATCTATATTGTCGTATTGCTCTGCAGATGCCATTATGATATGATTTCCATTCAAGTCAAACGGTGTAAATGTATTAGATATACCATACATACGTCAGGGTAGCAGAAAACACGGCCATTCTAAATCATCGTGGAAATACGTGAATCGAGTAAATGTGTGGGAGAATTAAAGCACTCTTCAATTGTGCACGTTTGTTAAGTTTTGTTGAGGTACTATGTTCCGTGAGCAAATAAAAAATACAAGATATTACAGAAAATGTACATAACTATGGATTAAAAATTTTATAATCACAATGAGTGCAATTTTTTTTTTGTGAAATACATGTGCATTTTATTTGTAACTATAAATTTAATAATCTACTTGTGAACTAAATACAATTTTGTTCCTTTTGAGAATAAATTTCTTAACAGATTACTTCCTGTCATTTGACAGTCTTATTTTATTTTGTATTAAAAATTTTATTTTGTATTAAACATGAAATATTGACAGTAAGAAATTCGTTGTTATTAAAAATTTACACACAAGACCTACAACATATAAGCCGAATGTTTGATTTTGGGCAGCTTGATTTACTTGTTTAGCTGAATGTTACATTATGCTCAAAGAATATAAATGATATTGATATCCTGCAGCTTTTTATCGTAAATGACAAATGAATGTTTGTACAAGTTGGTGTTTATTTTTTTCATGCACAAAGGAACACATAATACAAAAATGTTTACGTATGTGCTAGAGTTTTCATAGGAGCAATAGAAAAAGTTTCCAGCATTAATCCAATAGCAGCTGTAAAAGGCAGATAGGAAATAAGTGCATTCAACGGAAGATCTATCCAGAAAAGGATGCTCTTAAGATGAAATCAGATTGAAATAGTAATAATGACCTTTATTTAATACTTGTTCGATAATAAGATCAAAACACACTTTCTTGTGTTTAAATATAACTGCTTTATTTACAATTCAAAGTAATTCACAAGATCTAAAACTTAAGATATAATGCTACTGCTTAACGCAAATACGTTTACTTGTGACGGTTATTAGATTAATAAGCAGTTCTGGATTAGCCTCGCCATTTTCATTCATCTGTCATTAAATTACTTTATATCTGCCGCTTTTGCTTTGGGATTTGTAATAATGGATACTTTTTAAAATAATAGTTTTGTAAAATTGGCGACATGATCGAAATATTTTTTTAATAAATCTTTTAAGCTTGATCACTTCACTTTCGCTTTCCATTTGGGTACATCTGCCACACATATATCTCAGCTGGTATTGCTTATTTTACAGCTTTATTAAGTGCTTATGTGCTTATGTTAGGTTTCCACTTCTTTGGTTTTTGCATATATCCAAAGCATTTTCAATGAATGATCAAAATAAAAGAACAAGTAATACTATGGTATGCCATTTAATCGGTTTTCTGCGGTTGGAAAGAGTTTTATTACTATGCGACATTTTCATCAAACACATTAATGACAGAGCTCGTAAGCTACACACACATTCATATGATTCATATCGTCTGTGTATGTACGTGTTGTAATTAGGCTTGGGCTTATGACATGTTATGTCAAGCGTATGCTTAGTTATCTTTCCTCACTAGATGCTACATACAGATTATCAAATGGATTTAAAAATATAGCTACCAAATATGAAAGTTAGGTTTCAATGGAGTCCTTAAACATCTCTACATTACTGCATGAGTAAGCACTCATATAAGGTCTTCTCAAAATCTAACGACAGGCTTCTTAGCACTGTCAAGTGTTGCTTTATTTGAGATCTTTTACACATGCTATTGTAACATCCAATAGCAATAATTTACCATCAAAATAAGCTGTGAATTTTTGTTTTCATGTTGCGTCTATAGTTCTCAATTAGTTTATATGAATTTTTTTACAAATACTGTTTGGTTGGCACTCAAAAATTACTCGAGATGGATGATGTGAGATAATGAAATACAGCGAAAATTTAAAGTCACATAATAAACATTTTTTATTTTTCTTTATTAATGCAACGGCAAATAGTTTTGCTCTTCAGCTTTTATCGTAGCTTTTTTAAGTGGCATTTAGTGACACACCTATCTTCCATGTAAAGCAACTTTTTAAAACTCTAAACTGAGAGAGTTATTTAAGATCTTGCAAGCAAATGTAACACAAAATACTAGAAATGGCTTGAAAAACCTTCAGACAATTTTATGAATGCTTATCATTGTTCAATTTTCCAAAAAATGTTCGCTAGCGCCAATTAATATTTAACGAGAATTGATTTATTTTATAATCTGACTGCTTCAAATCTAATTTCTTTTCAAAGAAAAATTTTTAACATTTTTTTTAAAAAAATAATGACAAAAATCTTGTATAAAAAAATAAATATTAAATTTAAGAAATAAGAGTATAAAAGATTAAAGTAGAAAACAAAGGTTTTGCAGGCAAATTTCATATCAAGTCCATTTACTTATAATACAGACAAGCACTAACCTAAACATTTTGTTAAAATTTTAGCAAAATTAAAATACCAGTCGCTTTCGCTAAAAAATGGAATTCATTTAATGGAATTCATGAAATGTTACTAAGCATATTAAGACCATGGCACGCATCTGTTAAATGTTCAATGCATATGCTTCAACCATAGAGTAATACCACAGCTTAATTTCCTGATTTCCTGCTAATTCTCTGTATTTTGATTAATACCGCTATAATCACAGACAGAGCGCTGTAAAACCACATTTTGCATTCGCTTGGGAGCGTCAATTAGATTTCGTTATCTCTTGGCGCACCACCAAAACCATCACGCTGTCGAAAATGTCGGAAAAATTAAGCATCATATTAAATTTGCATACATGAATTTTGCGCAGTCAAAGTAAAATATAGACAAGAAAAGCAACAATTTAATTGATGAAACATCATTATATTCTGACCTACAAGTTAATTTGACATGACCGCAGAAGAGCACAGTTTGATAGTGTCTCGTAAGTGCGAAGATGTTGGAGAAATAAAGGAAAATCGAACTTAGTTAGGTGACAGTGAGTGAAAGTTGGAAAATATTTATTAAACAGCCGGCCAAGCTCGACAATGATACACCGTACGCAATGAGAAAATGTATTCAATTTATAACGAAACCGCCGTCCCAGTTTGGACAATCGAAATATTGGGCTTAACAATTTTCAACAGATTTCTGAGAAATGTATTTTTTACTACCCTTACCCTTTTATCACTTATCTCAAATAGTCGTGGGAAACAATATCGACAAGTAGCCAGCGATCTCTTTGCTGGTATTCCCGTCACATTGGTGTGGCTTTCCATGGTAAACGATTTTTGACACCACATGCACCGCGAACTTCTGACACAAAAAACGCAGTGTAACTTTTTGAAGTCAAAAGTCTTCCAGACCTTTTTCAGGTTCCGGTATCGAACGCCATTGACTGTCTCACCAGCTATGAAAACAAATGGCCCAATGATGGCTTATGTGGTTGAAACCAATCAGTATTTTCTCATCGTACAATGTTGAGGCAAATATAATTTCCCAATTAAGCTCCTCTTTATATATCTCGATTCGTCTCGTTTCGTCTTTGATTTTCAAGCCTGAAACTATGCTATCATTTTTTAAATGAAAAGAAAAATATCTGGCGTGTGCGCAACGTATAATTAATTGCAAATATAAAAATTGCATTGGCATATTCTTAGGCTTTAAAATTTGAAACAAAACGTGATGAATCGAGTTAAATAAGGAGATCCTAATTATTTTTAAAAAATTAGGTCATATTCCATTTTTGTTTTCAAATCAAGGCACTCAAGACATAATAAATAAATTTCGCAATAGCAATTAATTTAATTTTATTCTTTAGTTTTCACTCAATGCAGAATACCAAGTACCTTCCAAAAATCAATATCTTCTGAAAACAAACCATCTGTGTTGAAACGCGTAAAAATACATTTCCATTAAGTTTGCATATTCTTTGAATGTAGGGTGAGCCAAACGAAAATCGTGGCATCATCATCAAAAATAGGACTTAACGAAACATCGTTCATATGAATATTAAAAAAGTCACGTTTAACGCTACTCTCTTGGCATCAAAGCAAAACTTCAGCGTGTTAAGCCAATAAAAGAAGATTTACAACAATTATATATCAAAAATAAATATCCTAAGGAGAAAAAATAAAATTGGCTACATACACATGGCTTATTGAAAATATTAGTATGGGTATTTAGTTGGCAACACTTGTGTTAATATACTACCTACATAAATATTCAACAATTTCAATTTACATTTATGTAATTTTGTGTGTATTAAAAATTGAGACTTTTAGCCAGAATTGAGAAATTGATTTCCAAAAAGTATTACAACCAATTTGTGAAATTTAAGTGAAATTTCGAAACTCTGTCTCTGGTTTTTAATATTTTGGAAAGGGACGCTTTGTTTTTTTTGGACGAAGTCCTGCGATGAATGTTACTGCAACCAGTCTGGTAGAATGATACAAAAAATCAAATTTCAACTTTGAAAAAATCGCTCTTACGTACATATATTAACGTCTGAAGTTGTAGCCATTCAAGGAAATTCATTGATTGAGCAGAGCTGAATATTAAATATGAAAAAAAAGAGAAAAAAAAACAATACACAATTCCGCAAAAGACATCTATGGATTCATATTTTAATTTCAAAATTCCTTCGTAATAGGGATAATACAAATTGGAGACTTATCAGGTTTCAATTAATGACAAATATTTCATAAGCATTAAGCGGAATGTCAACATTTATTGGGTTTTCTTTCATTTTGCTTAATATGCGGTGTGTTTTATATATGAAGGTAAGAAAGTATTAATGTATTATACGTGATAATGCAATACTAATTATATTTGAATTTCATATCAAAGTCAAGCGCCTGGAATGAAATCAAAAATTTTTAAAAGAGTCGTGAAAGTGAGGGAAAAAAATAACACAAAGTTCATACATTAGGTTATCATGAATTAATTTATTAATATTTATTGCTGACCATGGAAAGGTCATAAGCTTTTTACCAAAAAATAAAAAATTTCACTCATTACCATTTGAGTCAAAAACTATTTTTTTTCGAGGAGGCCAGGACTTTCTTCATCACGACTTGGAAACCCTATAATGATTCCTCCTCAGCCAAATATTCAACCCATTACGAATGAAGGCAATGAGGTTTGAATTTGAGCTTTATTTGTGATTTAACGAGCACGTGCCTAGGGCGGCAAAAATTAAAGGACGGCAAATATTGGCGGAAACTTTGAAAAATTGTTGCATTCGTGGAAATTGAATTTCCCGCATAAATTCGTTGGCACGCGTACCAACATTATAAGTGAAAAATGTCATTATAACTGAACATTGGTGATCGATTATTAACGTCATTGTCATTGTCAGTTTGTCATGAGTGACAACCGTAAAAGATTCAGCAGGGCTTAGTACCGCAAACGGACGGCAGAAAAATCAAAGAAAATGAAGAAGTCTTAGCCAAAACTCCAAGGCTAACTACATTCTTCAAAAAAAAACAAATTCCGAATCAGTTGAAGAAGAGACTTCGAGAGCTCATAATGATCTAGAAGGTATTGTTGTCAATTATTTATTCAGTTCATTCATCAGCTGACTTATAAATTGGCGTCTTATCAAAATGATCATATAATTGTAATAAAAAGTACAGCCGTGGTCAAAAGTATTAGGCACCCCTTAATTTTTCAATTCTGCTAGTACCATTCAGAATATTTAAAAAGTTATTATTTACAATTTTTATATAAGCTTTTTTCTTTAAAAAAATTATTATATAGTTGACTCCCCCTTAGTCCTTGTAACAATTTTTATTCTACAAAGCATACTGTCAAAAAAGCATTGCCTTATAGAGTGGAAAATTTTACCGTCTGTGCACCATTACTTTTAGTATTTTCCACAAATTCACAATCGGAAATAGGTCTAAATATATGAAAATACATAAGGTGCTTAATACTTTTGACCACGACTGTGTATATTGCATTGAAATAAGTATAAATCTAGCTATTACGCAGAAATCATTAAAAAATCTCAAAAATACCAAAAATATTGTACTATGCTCTAAAAACCTACTTAGTTAGAACTGCCTAGGGCCGGCAAATTTTTAAATCCGGGCCTGCAGCTATGTATATTTATATATGTATATTATAATAAGCTTACTTAGGCTATGAATCGAAATCTAACTACTAAACCTATTATGTTAACAAAGTGAGCCATAATTAACCTTAGCCATTTTTGAACCAAAAGATATTTGAAGAAAATTTTGTTTTTGGCATTTATCTTTGGGTTATTTGCTTCAAAAATCGCAAGCTTTGTACGAGATTAACCATTTTTTTTATAACTTAACTAATCAAGATGCTTTTGTTTCACTTAAAACCTCATTTTATTCCATTCTGAACTGTGTTGTATGGCCTTTTGTCCAAACTTTTCATGTTTTCTAGTAAATTTTTAAATCATTTGTACTACTGATGTCAAGTTTAGTTGTCTTAACTCAAATAGAGTACACAATACAACGTTTTAAGGTTTTGTTTTTGAGAGAAATATCACGTCTTTTTAAAACTTCCCAACGCAAGTCAATGTAATCTTAAGTATATGTACGTATAAAAATATTATCAAAAAAATCATATTTATAGAGTTTGGAAATTTATGAGCAGCATGTTAGCTTCACTATTAAATTTTAAGACCTTTAATTTAAGCTTTACATCCCACTGATTCCAATTTTCGGATCGAATAGATATAATCTGTTGCTAACGAATATTTTTAAGAAATGGAAAAATAATCACGTTTAAGTTATTCTGCTTAGCCTTTAACAAAAATCATTATTTATTTGAAGCCAACCAAAGAAAATGTTCAAAATTTCAATGGGCACTTTCAACAGAAATCAACTGCACTTAACTTGGAGTAAAACCCTCAAGTGCACTTAAAAATTATATATCATGTATCATTTTCACAAATTTTTATATAATAAATATATAGTTTTTCAAGTATCCTTTGCTATATAGTAGATTGTCATGTTTATTTATTAAAATATTTACACAAAAAGTGGATATAAGAAATTAGAAACAAATTTTGTGCAAAGACCGGAAAATAAGAGTTAGCTAGCTTGCTTTCTTAGATAACTTTTATTGTTGGCAAAACAAACACATATGCATACTTTGCTAACACAAATGTTAAACTGCAAACAACCACGCAAATATTTACCCAACAAGAACGTAAGTCATTTTACGTAAGTTCACGTTACGATAGAAATTTAATTTTGTTAGTCTTTGCAAAAGTTTATTTTATTCCAAAAACTTAAATTTCAGCAAAGTCTCAAAAATACCCTACAGGCTTTTGTAAATTGAATGTTTTGCACATAAGATAAGTGAAACAATTTAACTCAAATATGCGTTACGATTTTACAAAATTATTAGTATAAATGTAAACATTTTTATTTGATACTTAAAAATGTAAAATTTTAATTTAAAGAAAATTAATGATTATTATGTCATCATACATAACTGGCTTTTTACTTTAAAATATTGTCTAAGAAGTATCACTAAACAAAAGATTATGTTTTTGACAGTCAGTGCTAACGACTAAAGAATTACAAGCATACATTCTGGAATTTTTTTATTTATTATGCTAGAAACTTTCATAAAAATAATATATCATGGCGGATAATGTACTTCAAATTTTAATAACGTTTCTCTCAAAACTGTTCTTTAAATACGGCTCTCACGATCGCATAGGAACAGTTTTCAATATTTTTCGGTGATTTTTTGATACTTTTTGAATAGCTCTCAAATTCATTCGATTTTTTGAATTATTTTGAACAGTAAACAAAGCATTTCTTAATAGACATAAAAAGTGTGTTTTAGATTGCCATGTACCCTGCGATTGAATTAACAATAAATAAAAAAAACTTATATGTATCGAAACATTTAATATACTTTAATTTTAATATGAATAATTCTTTCAACAAAAAAATTTTGGATAAATAAAAATTGATTATCATTTAAAATGAAAAGAAAACATTGCCCAAAACTTTGAAAAATTAATCAGAGAGTGTCTTTTAAAAGTGGTGGTTCAGTAGGAAAATTTCCTAAGTACAATTTTTCCTTTTTTCTGTTTGGCCTTTTTTTAAAAAAAATACCTTAGAAAACAAATAAAAAAATTGCTCAAACAAACTTAAGAATTCGTCTGTCATGTTACTCATGATAGAAATTGTATAAACTCAACTTTCAATTTAACTAATTCATTTTTAAGTGTACTAGAGGTACTAGAGCTCTGCATGAATATGCTTGAAATGCATTTCAAAACATTCTATTGCAAATCAAACACTTACTTCATTCTATCCACTGCTTGCAAAGCATCTGCATTAGTATAGAAAACATCCCTTCTTAGAACGAAAACCAAACAAAAGAGAGAGCAAAATATTCAAGCACTGTACTCATGAGATCAAACTTCACTAGAACGAAATTGCTTGAATATACTGTCCACTGAAGCGAGTGCAGCGAGTGCAGCAAGTGTTCTAGTGTACAGCAAATGTTCTAGTGGATTTCAAATATACTAGTGTATAATGAGCGTAGTCAAAAACAATTGTGGCTGCTTATTGTCAGTATTTTTTGCTTAAGTTTACTTTAGCTGACATTGTCCAAATCAATTTATTTTTTTAGGAGCAATAGAGGGTTAAAAATAAAAATATAAAATTAAAAAAAAAAAAAGGTTTGGATCCATGTAGTATCGGAGATATAGACATCGGAAGTTGCGAATTATAAGTAAGGAACGCCTGAATGGAAAATGAAAAACATAGGTGTCATAAGAAGGATAATTTAATGGCCTACAATAATGGTAAGAAAAGTTTTGAAATTTCACGTATAATTTTGGAGATATTACGATTTTTCTGAAATTTCGACAATTTTTTTTTTTTTTAGGAAAAACTTTATTTTTTTCCAAAAAATGTGTGAATGACCTATAATTAATTAAGCACATTATGAAAGCTTAATTTATTCTCTTCAAAATGGTATATAATTTGTTCTAAATTTCTGCGTATTTACCAGCTTTTTTGCCGGAAAATAAAAAATAATATTCAATAAATTCTAATGAAAAGTCTGTATTTATGGACAAAAACAATAAAAAAACCAACAACAACAACAATTATTACAATTGTAAAACTTAAAAATTTTTATTAAAAATCGCGCGCGCGTTTGTTTGCCTGGGACGCTTCTTTCTTTCAACATAACCATACATTTTAAAAAAGTTATAATTTATATGACACTTTATTATTTTATAATGAGAACGGTCTTATGATAATAGTTGTAGTTGAACTAATCGTTGTTGTTTTTCATTGTTTTTGTCCACAAAAACATAGTTTTCATAAGAATTCATCGAATAAATTTTTTCGTTTTTCTTTAAAAAGGGTGTAAATGTAAAAAATTTTCAGCAAACTAACTCTAAGATACATGCGAACAAAATTCATTTACTATCGAAAAGAACAATTATTCATTTGTAAAATAGTAGTTGACGAATGGAAGCAAAAGTAAACTTAAGTTCAACTGCTTACTAACATAACAAGCCATTCAAGCCAATCGCCTTATTTGGTGCACTCGGTGTATATTTTGCAGTTGACATTTTGTTTTTGTTTGATCAATCGAACACTGTGCTCGTGAGACGAGACTAGAATGTGTACATGCATTGATTTCAAAGCAACAAGCACTGTACATGTTTTGTTCTCTTTCATGCTTTCATTTTACTTCATTCTCTATTGCTTGCTTATTTCAATCAAGCAGTGTTCACTGAAGTAGAGTGCACTACTATAGACGGCAAAGGGAATGCATTCGTGCAGAGCTCTAGTAGGTACATAAAACCTTAAACAGAAAATTCGTTTATTTAACGATTAATGATCAATGACCAATAATGTCGCTTTAAATATTTCCTACTCAGTCATTTCACGTGTCTATCAAGGCTTGCTCACAGCGGCGCGTATTGATGAGCGCTCTAGTGTGAGTATTGAAGGATCGCATACATTTAAATATTTATTTGTCATAGCAACATGTGTTGCTTACATTCCTAACGTGCCGTGCTTGTTTGTATGTGTGTGTGTGTGTGTGCTGTTTTTGCCAGCCTATGTGCTTTTCTTTCACTTCGTTTTGTCCAAATCAAATATCAAAATAATGAGCCTTTTTGTGTAAGTTTTTCTAGATTGATATGAGTAAATCTGATTGATGCTTAAGCTCCAGTTTGCTCTTTATCCGCTTGTGTTGGCGTGGTTTCAATTTAAGGATACTACGATATATTCTTTTTAAGGTTAGATTTCTGATGCTTTTTATGATGGCATAAGTATCACAAGAGGTTGATTTTTTAAATCAAATTAAATTTGAATCTATGGGCTGAAAAAAGGTGGTTACACACATTCCTATTGGCAAAAAACGGTAAGAGTCAATAAAAAGTCAGATTGGTGATTAAGGTTACCGGATGACAAAGAGACAAATCAAGGTCGTTCAGAAAAATTTCTACTTTTTACCCCGGTAGCTGCAGTCGGTTTTATATAAAATAAATTTAAGTTTTCGACTTTTTCGTTGATCTTCGCTACTGTTTAATAATTTTGGAATTTTCCACTGATATGCTTTTTTTCTTTTTGAATTATAATTTTATTTTAGCTTAGGATCAAGTTTCACTTCTGCTATATGCATGTTCCAATTATACGCTTGCTCTTTTTAACTTAACTTTTAATTTGCCAAATTCCTATGTAAATATTATTATTAGAAGCTATAGGCTCCCTGTCTCAAAAAAAAAGAGCACAATATATGGCAAAAATATTAGGGTCGTATTTAATATTGCTAAATCCTATGTGCACCTAACCACAAAAAAGGAAATTTAATTTTGCTATTTTTCTTTACTTTTTGGTCTACTCATTTTCCTCAAGATGTAAATTGAAATTAGATCAAAGAGGAAACATTTTTGAACCACAATTTAAAAAAAAAAAAGAAAAAAATTTTACCACCAGTAAAAAAAATTAAGTCGACAAAAAATATTAAAATTTCTGTTCTCACACATACAAAGCAAATACGGCCTGAAGGCTTAAAGGCCCTTAAAAATGTCATTCCACATTTTGATTTACGAGTTTGCTTTCAAAGTTCCTTTATTTTTTGCTTTGTATGGAATCAAGTTGCAATACTTTTTTATGTTTTTGTTTTATTTTGCTTTGTGGCTTGATATAATGAAAGGCATTATTTAGGAAAAAACAAAATAAATAAAATTTAGTCCCTAGAAAGTTACGCACATTATGTAAGGATTACAAGAGTATGTGTTGCTATGAAAAGCCTATACATGTGTGCTTTTTTTAACTTTGTGTGTTGGCAAAACTTAAAACCAACATAAAATGAGCCAGAATGGAAATTTTTAGGTTTTTCCAATTAATAGGTACGAGTATGGAGCTTGTAATACTAAAATATTTATTATAATTATGGGAAATTCCAGGTCAACCAGGACAAAGGTCTGCCCAAAATTAAGCGCAGCGGAAAAATGTATTTAAGTTCTCAAAATGTTCGTATGCTCATATGAGAACGGGTGTTTTCGAATTTTTTTTTTTAAGCTTAAGCCAAAGCTCAGGGGATGCCCCCTATAAATGCTGTGCACCCTGATGGTTTTGAGAAAAGGAGAAAGGTTAGTGGGAAGGGAGATAGATGGAGTAGTGTCGGTGAACGTTCTTTTCGAATTTACCAATGTCACAACTACCGGAGAAGACAGACGCAGGCAAACTGTTTCACAACTTAATAGTTAGGTCAAAAAAAGAACTAACGCGAAAGTGTGATGTCCTGTTGAATGGCGACCATATAACGACTCAGCATAATGCATACATTTTTGTTTAAGCTCATAATGTGTGTGAAAGGTAATTTGGGTGTGTAAATCATTAATATGAAATCATATTTTCATTTCGGAGAAATTAAATCAGCACTTTGTACTGATAAAAATCTGCGTGGGAGCTTTACCGAATCAGCTATAGCCCGCCAAAAAGCGGTGTTATGCATTAGAAGATTAAAGTATTTGTTTTTATGGGTGGAAGAGATGGTGATGAGAGTCTGTACTTTGAAGCTTAAACTTTTCACTGATATTCGAACTGTCAAAATTATTTTATGCTTCTTTTATGCTGCACGATTTCCATATAACCGTTCAGTCTCTCAGTGGCTCCTGATTTCTATTTAAATGATGTCAGACGAGAATTAATCGCTTTACATGGCTATCATAATTTATGTGGATAACCATATTTTCTAAATAGGTGATTTACTATGAAAGTCAACAAAGTGTTTAATGTTGAACCCCACTTGTGTAATGCTCAATGAGCATGTGAGATTTTATGTTTTTTCTTAATAAATGTCAACATAAAAACTGTGTTTTTATCTGTGAAACATGATTTCACATTAAGTAGACCACTCCCTACACCTATGTGCATACAAAGACCTTCACACATATCGAGCTAAGATACAAAAAATTAACTTTAATTTGAAATGTTGTTATGGCTCATTTAATGTCTCTAATGCCGCTGTTCAACACCTACGTACTTACGCTTGTTATATATCGCTTTCTAAACCTTTTTTTAGCCCATACTCCAGACTTAGGCCTATTAATATATGTGAACACTTTTAATGTGTTGAGTTTAACTTTTTGTTTGCCCATACTCTTGTGATTGCCTTAAGTCCTTTCGTGTTCACTGATTCGTTGATATAGGCAGCGTTATCGTCGACGTTGTCAGTTGGTCGTTTAGGCTTTGCAATTAAGTCTATGGATAATGGGTTATCCATTTTGTGGCTTGGAAAGTGCAGCTTTGTAATTTGGCAGCTATCGAACGTAGCATTTATTAAGTTTAAGGTTCATTTTAGATCGTTTAACTATCAAAAAACGCATTAGAACTGTTAAATTAAGCTAGTCATCTTCTAACTCTAGAACAATTAGAAATCAAAATTAGTTAAACGTAGTAGGTCTCGAGGCGCTCATATAAATGGTGTTGCAAGGTTCAAACAATTCTTAACTTAAAGTGCATTTTATTTAACTTTAATTTCAGTAGCACAAATTGGATAACCCGTTACTAGAAAAGTCTAATATACGGCTAATGATAATAAATGAAGTTAATTGTTCGTGTATCCTGCAATAAATGGTTATCGCTTTGTAAACGTGCCCAAATTTGTTTATTTAATTAAGTTATTATGCGAATATGTAGCATCTATTCGTATGTTGACCATTAGTTTGGAGGTAGTAAAGTGTACTTCTACTTTCCGGTTGCCAAAGAAAAAGTAATTTGCCAGAGTTTCTCATTTAGAGTTTCGTTCATGAGAAGGGAAGTGGAAAAACTTTTTATTCGCTTTGAAAAGTAATAAAAGTGCAATGGGCGTGAATACTAGGACATTCTTGCCAGTTTCTCTTATTCTTAAGCATTTTCACTGGGTGTCAAAACTGAAAAACGCAAGAGGACATCAATTGCACGATATCATGTCTAGAATTTACTTAATGGGACAAAGCTTAATTGTATGAATATCATTACAAAATAAGATTATCATCGTCTTATAATAGTGAAAAAATTTAAGCAACATGTATTAAACTTTTGCGTCACCTTGTATTAATTTTTTTTTTATTGCTGGATTTAAGCATTCGCTTAGAAAAAGAACTTATTTTGCAATAATAAAATTCACTTGAAAGACTTTTGAGATTATTCTGCATATATTTTATTACCCATTTTTGATTGGTATATAAAAAATGTTAAGATAAATTTTGAGCATATGTATTAGTGATGGCATTTTTAGTATACTTGCGCTTTGGGAAACACACACAAGTAGAATGGACTCATTTTTAGTATATTTGGAGCCTTAGTTTCGCCATAGAAAAAGTACTCAAATACAACGGAGCAATTTTTAGCACACAGGTTGAAAATATCAGTATAAGATTAATAACTTGCAGCCATCACTGATATGTACATATGTTGCCTCCAGCCAATTTATATTGCGTTTTGTTTTAACTTGCTAAATTCCTGGAAATCTTGAATAAAAATACAATGAATATAAATATGTTTTAAATGTTTTTTACCTCCTGCTCTTTTCAATATTTCTTATCCCAGCGGAAAATATGTTATACACAACATCGATGAATAGCTATACTCATTGTAGGCAGTAATGCTCACAACCTCAGCCACAACTATAAATGCTTTTTACAAAGGGATGGCCACTTCGTAGGCAACTTGCCTACATCTCTATATACAATGTGTAGCAAGGGAAAGGCAGATTGCCTTAAAACATCGCTTACCAAGTGCCTGTATAGTTTACCGAGTTGCTTACATCTCCACATACAAAGTATGCAGCCAACAGGCAAGACCCCTTACATCTCCATATACAAATCAGACAGACTGCCTACAACTCCATATACAATGCAGGCAACCAACAAACAGACTGCATATAACTCGATATACATAGGAGGCAGCCAGAAAACAAATAAACAAAATATCACCGTAACAATTTCATTTGTGAAATATACAACACAAAGAGTATAGCTTTTCATATATGAAAATTCAGAGTACTTCATAAAAAAACCATAAATTTATAAAGGTCACTAAAATTAAAGCATTTTAGTACATCCTAAGTAAAGTTTAAGTTCATTTTGTGCTAAAGCGTGTAGCTCATAGAAGGGAGACTATATATAGAAAAATATAAATATTCATGATCAGCCATATCCATTTGTCTGTTTGTCTTTGAAATTTTAGCTTTGGCCTATTAGTCGTGGCACTGTCTATAGAAAATGTTAACAAAATTCAATATGAAATATCAGGCAAGTGTGAACAAACCGAAATATTATAACTTTGCTTATTCTTTTAATAAAGACTTTTTGGAAACTATTCCGAAAATGTTACATCGAAGGATGACCTTGACTTTGAAATATTTTAGTCTTGAGGTTATTCTAAGCAAGCATGTATTTTTATATGAACGTGCTTGGACCTCCTTCATATTTTTTTTTATGTTTGAAAATCGCTGTGGCTAGCGAAGCCGATGCTACACATCCTATAGGCCAAACTGCAGTCGAAAGCCGCTGCAATGCCTTTGTTGGACATTTTGGAGGATGTAAGCCCTAAGCCACGGCCGAATGCCGGTGCAAAAAGTAATGCCAAAATGTTCAATGAGTTTTTCCTCGAAAGTAAAAAAAACACTCTCGAGAGTTTATCGTATTTAAAGAGAAAAAAACTTCAGATTTCTTCTTAGAATATCAAAAAAAAAAAAATCAAAAGTATCAATCTTCGAAAAAATTCATGAATTTAATTTTTGGTTTTGAATAATCAATTTAAAATTTTCGGAAAATTGATTAAGATTTTTACACTGAACTAAATTTTTTTGTATGGCTTTCATTAAAATTTTGATCAAAACTAAACATTTTCTTCCATTAAAACCACATCTAAGCAATGTTTGTGTTACCGGCCAAACTAGGTTTAGGCCAAACTAGTTACCGTCTAGCATAAAGATATGCAATGAAACCTTAATGCAAAGGCACTGTGGCTAGTGAAAACTAAGGCAGTAGCGAAGTAAGACAATAAAATTGATCAATACTTGGTAAGTGGTCAGTGAGGGAAGTGTGCAGCCTTCGGCCGCGGCTCGAGACATACAGCCTCCAATATGTCCAACAACAGCTTCGCGGTTCAGTCTATAACATGAGCAACACTGGCTTCGGTATCCATAGTGATTTTGTATTAAAATTAAATTGCATACTTTTAGGCATTCAAATTAACTACTTTGGCCTAGGAAAAACTAGTTTATCCTAAAAACTAGTTTGCCCGGTAACATGTGTATTCTCTGTATATTGACATAGTATCGTACGTATACGTTTATTCGGGTGACATAATAGTAAATTGAATTCGTGTTCAATTCATTGGTTTAATGTTTTCGTACATAAATAATATGTACTTTTACACTCCATAGTAGTTTTTGAGATATACCATGGTATGCTGAGCTGCGCTTTTGACGCAATAAAACTGTAAGTTCCACAAATAAGCTGTATTTTTATAAAACAAAACTGCACCCCCTTCCAAATTGAAGAGATTTTTAGTAAAGTAAATTTTTTATTTTTGTAAATATAGTAACACTGACTATCGATATACATACATACATAAGTATATAAATATGAAGTACTACATAAGAACCTTTCACTTAAATGTAAACTCTGACATTCACATCACTTTCAACGATAAAAGCGAGCGCCAACAATTAGGCAACAAAAAATGTTTGAAGCTTCCACCATCAAAGCTAAAGGTACTTCCTATTACTCTAGTAATAACAAGCACTAGTGAAAAAATGAAATTTTCAAAAGTAAAATAAAACATAAAACCTTTTTGAAAGAACAACTTCAACATTTTTCATATTCTTACTTATGTGTACACTGATGTCAAAGTACTCTACAGTTGCACTTAAGCGCCACGACAGAAATTGCGCAATAAATTGTACAAAATTATTTTAAAATGGTTGCTTTTAAAATAATCTTTATTAAATTAATAATAGCAAAAAAAAAGTGGAAAAAATTGCCATGAGCGCAAAATTAAGCAACTTTTACGCAAAGAAATCTCAACACTTAAATGCGTGTGAGACGGACGGAAAAAGGGTTATGCCGTTTTTATGTATTGCATGTGCGCACGTTATGGCAATTTTGTTTGACCCTCATGTCTCCAACTAAATTTAGTTACAAAGCAAAATGGATGGTAAAATAAAGTTTTTAAAATTATAAAAAGATGCACAAACCGCTAAATATACATACACAACATAACCCTTGTATACTTGTACAGTTTGGTACATGTACTCGGATGACATACAATACAAGCGTTAGGATTGAAAGACAAAAAAAAAACAAATCCTTTTCCTAGTACCTTTTGTGCTTGGTATCCTCAATGGAATTTCATAAGCAAAAAAGGACAATGTAAATCCTTTTTGCTGCTGGGTTTCAGCTAGAGCCCATGCAACAATTTAAGACCTAACACAATTTTTACATTTGCTTGCACAAATACACGCACACATAAGAATCAAGTGCGTTCCCATACAGACGGATATAACTTTCTTACAAGCAGAGTGCTGTTGTGCAAAGTACATACATACATACATAAAAAAAGTATGTATGTATGTACATTTGACAGTGGCGTAGCAAGAGGGATTATTTTATAGTTATATTTCTCTTTTGTTGAATGATTAATAAAATATGGGACATTGTGTCAATTATGCGAATTTTTGTTAGTAAATTGCAAGATGAAAAATTTCATTGTTTTGTGGTTTTTTGTATTTTTTAAATAATATAAAATCAATGATGGTAACAAGTTGTGAATCCCTTCACAAGGTATTTTTCGTCCCCATAAGTATTTCTCTATATACTAAAAAAATAACTCTGATCCCCCGTGTCAATTTTCTAACTACGTTACTGTTTTTTTTTATGCAAGTGCTTATTTTTACTCTTCTTTTTCATTTTTAACAGCAGTGCTGCTCTTTTTTTAAGGAGTGTTTTCTTATCCTCAGCAGAGAATTAAGCTTTTGATAAAAGATAATAATTGAGCAGTATTTACCTTCTATGGATTGCATTGCTATGCTAGTGAATAAGGAAATACTTTCCTGATTTTAATAAGAATATATTCTATCAAGTAAAAAGAGAGGTAAACATTTTTATATTTGAACAACTTCTGCAAACTATTTTCAATAATGATTACTTAACCCCAATATTATATACAAATGCATGTTTAAGTTACAAAAGTTATGTATGAATAAGTTAAAAATTTAATAGATATCTTTTATTTTTTCCTCAAAAAACATAAACTATCACAAGAAGATGTCGCAGACTTTGACGAATCTTGCACATGTGTCATTATTCTTGGACAGTTTCCATATGCATATACATCAAAAACAGACAAATATGGCAATAAAAATGTTATGTGTAAGCAAAAAACTACAGATCGATTAAGTAGTTGAATAATTGATGACTTGTTTGTGCACAATTTGCAAAATGAAAAAAAAAATTTAACTCCGTCGATATCTACAAATATGCAAAAGCAGAAAATGTTTTTGACCATTCAAGCGTTTCACACCAATCACATGGTCGCTATCATGTTTGCACATGGAAAACTAACAAAAAAGAAATTCAAAACGATGTAAAAAATGAAGAAAAATATTTTTTTGTGAAAAAAATCACTTCGATATTTGCTCGAAATGTAAAAACAAAACAGAAATCATGCAACAAAAAAAGAAATGATTTCCATTCTCTCTATTACATAAAATAGTTTTCGGTGTGAGAAAAGTTCTTTAAAATGAATGAAAATATATATTTCACCGGCCAAACTAGTTTTTAGGACAAACTAGCTTATCCTAGGCCAAACTAGTTAATTTGAAGGCCTGAAAGTATGCAATTTAATTTTAATGCAAAAAGCACTGTGTATAGTGAAGCCGGCGTTGCACATGTTATAGGCTAAGCCGCGGTTCAAGACCGTCGCGAAGCCGGTGTTGGATATATTGGAGGATGTAAGTTTTGAGCTGTATAGTGTTTCACCGAGGCCGAGGCGAGGCGAGGTTCTAGTTGATCTCGGTCTCGCCTCGTTTTATAAATTTAAGTCTCGCCTCGCCTCGGCCTCGGACGAGATCTTGCCATCACATGCCTCGCCTCGCCTCGCTTCGCCTCGTTCTCGGCCGAGGCACCTCGGTAAAAAAGCGAGGTTTTTATTAAAATAAATAAAAAATTATATATGTATCAGGGCTGATAGGCTGATCAAGCCTCAAGAAATAAAATAAAATATCTGTTTTTATTTTTGGTGAATTGGATGAGATATGATGAATTTAATTCTTTTCTGATATGGGAAGGAGACGCATTGCCTATTTTTCCAAGCCAAACTAAGCTATGAACCTTTTACAAACTATAAGCAAAATATGTACCAAATCTTATTTATCTACGTCAAATAGAAATTGAGATATGATAAAGTTAATTTTTTTCTTATATTGAAGGCATGGTACCGCCCATTTTATTAATTGAATCTTAGTTATGCCTCTACCTATTATAAATGTACCAAGTTTTATTAATATGCATCAAGTAGTTGATAATATATGATAAATTCTGTTTTTCTCTTATGTGGGGGTGGCATCACCCATTTCTCGTTAACTATGTTACGGAGCATCCCAAATCATAAGAAACATATATGTATGTCAAATCTTTCGTCGGTCGGTTGAACGGCTTAGGAGTCCATTAGCAACGAACATACATATATTGATCTGTATTTATTTACTAGCATTACTCTGTGCGTTTCGCTTCACCTTACCGGTTCTTAGAAAGACTATTAGAATATGTAAATCAATTTCAATGCAGTGTTGTCAATCATGCAGTTTTGCTTATAACCTTACATAGCCTTACATGCTTCCCTAACTGATCAATCGAGGCGAAGTCGCATAGAAGCTGATGCGATCCAAGCACTTTTGTGCATTAGCGCTTGGACCAAATCTGAACTCGTAAGAAGCACATGCGGATTAAAAATAAAACAAAGTAGTTTACTCAAAATAAAATACTAAAATATTAGTTAAATATAGATTTTATTATAAAAATTACATTCATATTTTGAATCTGCATATGATTCTTATGAGTTCAGATTTCGTCAAAACGCGCCTCGCTCTTGGTTTCGAAAACGAGGCTAGGACGAGGCGAGGCCGAGGCGAGTACGAGGCGAGGTGCCGTGTGATCTCGCCTCGCCTCGGTCAAGCGAGGAAAATTTATTTTTCCATCTCGCCTCGTTCTCGCCTCGGTCTCGCCTCGTTCTCGTAGTCAAAAACGAGGCTGCCTCGTAGCCTCGGTGAAACACTAGAGCTGTAGCCGAAGGCCTTCTATTTACCCTCACTGACCACTTCCCAAGTACTCAATAAAATTGATAAATTTTATGGTCTCACTTCGCTACTGCCTTAGTTTTCACTAGCCACAGTGCTTTTGCATTAAGATTTAATTGCATATCTATAGACTTAACGATAACTAGTTTGGCCTAAAACTAGTTTGGTCGAAAAATAGTTCGGCCGGTAATATATACAAAAAAAAAAAAAAAAACAAAATTAAACATATCGCACCGATGCGTCGAAAAAATTTGTACCACACCATACAGTAACTAAGTTTGGTTTCATTGGCTTTTCAAAGAATTCTCAAGGACTTGCCTCACCCTAAATGCAACAATTTTGTTTATTGACATAGCTGGCAATTTCAAAATGAGCTTCATCGGTGAAGTTAATTTCCTTTAAAAAAATCACATTTTCTGCTTGTTTGTCTATGGCCCAATTATCAAATTGCCGACGTAATGCATGGTCAGTTGGTTTTAATTCTTGTGTTTACTGTATTTTGCAAGCCCTTACATGAAGATCCCTGAGAAAAATTTTGAACAAAGTTGTTGGTTTGAAGTTATGTTGCTGTGAACGACGACAAATTAATGTCCTTGGCTCTGCAGCAACACTTGTGCTAACAGCTGCAATATTTTCACTTAAACGACCACTACGATAATAAATTCTGCTTCTATGATCTTAACCCTCCGTTAGAGTATTAGTCACCCGGGTGACTTTTTCAGTTATTTTCCAATATTTATTCGTGTTCAAATTTACCTAGGATGGTAGGCGTTTCTGACTTTACTACGATTTTAGTTAGGATCATTTTAAGATATATGTGGACTTTTTAGCTCTTACCTGTGGGCGTATTTATCTGAAAGTTCAAGTCTAATCTCTTGTTGTAGTATTAGTCACCCCGGTGATGTTAAATTGTTTATCAAATTTTATTGAATGAAAGACAAGTAAAGACATAATAAATAGGAAAATACAAAAAATAATTAGAAAGAAAACGCGTGCAGGTTTCTTATTTCTTTTTTAGTGTGGTGAGCGCATACTGGGTTTTTGCATAGTCTGTAGCGCTTGCGCGAATTTCTTTGTCGAAACGCGTTGGTGACACTTGCCCTGAATCTTATCGCAACCGCTAGCATCCAATTATGATGTCTCAGACTCATATTGCAGACCTAAGATGCGGCTTCTTTATAACATGCCGATTTTGCGAACGCCGGGGAATGTTGCTATCGTACAGTTCTTATTACAATTGAACTAGCTGGTTGTTCTCAGTGTGTATTATGTAAGCGGCAAGGGTAGCGATGTCGACCAAATTAAAAAACAGAGCCATGGACCAGCAACTGGTTCCACATTTACACGAATAGTTTGGGGTCATTTGCTCCATGATAAGATTCAATGAATGAATGCTTTCCTCCTTTTGTCTTGTTATAATCCAAGATAATTATCGGTTTGCGGGGCTTGGAGTTATATCTACAGCCTTGGTGATGTACATGGTTGAAAGGAAGGCTACTGACTCGTTTCTCCTGATCACATATGATACCAATGTTGCATTCTCTCGAAATGCAAATGTACTTTTTCCAACCGGATCTTTCCGCTTGAACATTAGCTATGCAGGAATACATTTTTTATTCCTGCAAATTTTACCGATTATGCTCAATTTCTTCTTGACAAGATGTTCTGCTATCGTCAATGTGATGAATTAATTATCCATAGACTAATCACAAAACAACTTTCTCACCAAGATCTTTTCCTCGGGTTTCATCCGATAGCTTCCTTCAATAGAGTTCTCCTTGAAGCGTATAATGAGTCCTCGAGTCAGCAGACCAATTTATTTTTATACCGTATTTGTTCGGCTTAGATGGAATATACTACCGAAAAGGAAAGAGGTCGATAATTATTCTTCAAATTCAGTTTCAAATTTTAAAATCGACACTGTTACAACGAACTTTCAATGTATATGCATTGTTTATACTCAACATTCGTTATAATAGACACAAATATAACAAAAAATCGTCGGAAACAGTGGACTAGGTTGTCGGCAATATCCCACGTGCATTTTTCCTATTAATCTTATGCCTATTCACTTTCGGGTCATACACATTACGTACAATTTTCAATAAGTCACCCGGGTGACTAATACTCTAACGACCGATTAAAAATTCTTCAATAAACGAAGGGTTAAACTTACTTAACCACTTTCTTCAAACTTATCAATGATAAGTTATAACGAAGCAGTTGCTCCACCGTATTTTGAACGAAATTTTCTTCCAACTTCTGTATAACTTTCACCATATTTAAAATAAGTTTTAATTTAATTTACTTAAATTTATTTCACAATTTAAGTAAGTTTACAAGTAGTAGAAGAAAACCAAAATTCATTAATATAAAATTATTGCAAGTATACTGCTTTAAAAAGCTCAATTTCCTATAGGGTCCTCATGATTAGTGGTACCTTCGAATATGTTAATTAACACAAAACCAACTTACCATCATTATTGTGTGGTCACTTAGTGAAAAAAGTAAAAATTTGCACACATCAATTAAGTCGAACTTAGCACGAAAGCCCATTAAGACCACTTATGAAAGGCTGGCAATTAGCTGCTTTAACCTAATTTTTAGTGAAATCCAACAACTTTAAATGATTCTCATAATGTTCGTGCTTTTGTTATTCCACACATATTTCACTGACAATAATAAGGAATTTTGTCACTATTGTTGTTGTTGTTGTTGCCTTATGAAAATCCTTTTTGATTTTGGGGCCATTGTGGTCATATTTTCATTTGCCTTTGAGTACAATAAACGAATGCTGTTCATGTCACATGTTGGCGTGTTAATAATATTTTCTACAATTTGTTGTTGTTGTTTAATTTACAGCCATCATAGTCAAGTTACATACATACATAAGTACACATACTCGTATGAGAACAACAATAAAAACACTCACATACAAAAAGAAAGTAGAATAAAAAAGTAACACTTGACACTCCTTTGTGCGTATGAGTGTCTGCTTTTATACCCAGTAGGTAATTGAGCCAGGAGTTTTGCGGTGAAGAGAACTTTAAGAAAATTATGGCTTTAAAAAAAATTGTAGTTGGAGCTATTGAAGTTTTTTCTTTTTATTTCTGTCCGCGAGGGATGGTATGTAACTATATATTTTTATGCATTTTTAGATAGAAATTATAAAACTAGCTAATTCCCATGACTTTGTACGCGTAGCCTGTTTTTAATTAAGTTATAATCGAAGTTATTTCGGACACTTATGAACATAAATGTACCGGGCACTAAAATTTAATGTGCCATTAGCTTATTTACATCCAAAAGGATGTAAGCTATTAGCTCTAAGTTCGTTCTAAATTTATTTGACAAATTTTCGAACACAACTTTAATAATTTTTCAAATATTTTCTTATTGAACATTTATAAATTTTTCAAAATTTTGAGTTAATAGTTTTTTTTTATTTTAAATTGCGATGGGAATAACGAAGCACCCACACTAACTAACACATTCAATTCCCATTCAACGATTTATTATGTTAACATGGTTGTTTCTATGTGTGAAATTATTTTTTTTAGCAATTCTAAAACTTAAATATTTTGATATTTAACAAGAATATCGTGACAATTTTAGTTGGATATTGAGACCAAGCGTCTAAGAAATAACCCTAAATAACTTTGATTGAAATTGATCAAGCAGTTTTTGCGTGATATGCGAACATCGAAAACAGCTATCATTTTATTTATATAGATTTTGTATTGCACCACTCCAGCTTTTAGTCTTAGTCCCTCCAAACTCTTAATCCAGCGCTGCTACTGAGCGGCATCAGTATTATAATAAGAAAGGATCAAATTTTGAACTTTCATATGGCGAAATTTTATTTTCTGTCATTCTTAACGCTAGCGTAGATAGTTGATTTGCCTGTAAAAGTATACCACATTTTTTCCTGTCAATTTGCTAGGAAGCAGGTTGAAAAACTTGACCAAAAGAGTCATTTCAAGGGAGCTACAAAAGCCTACTTTCTCCTAAGAAGGATTTCTGACGGTGATTTTTACTTCTGCCTTTTCCAACTGGGTAGTTAAGAGTCATTTGTATATGTATTCAAATCAATTTGCAATGGTGCGTGACTGTTTGCCACTTCACATGCTAACACACATACGCGTGCATACGCAAAAGCTTTTACACATACGACTACAGGCAAGTGACTTCATTGTCGCAATGGCGAAAGTGATGACGATAACGATAAGAATAAAATTGTATTATTTTTTTTTTTTTTTTGTTTTGTAATTTCGCATGTATTGCGGTATAATAGTACCAGATTGTACCTTTAATATGATTGTGTGAAGTAGACATTACTTTTAGTTATGCGAATAAATCGGTAATATTATCCAAATGACTTAGTTCCATAACCCCATGTAAATCATTGCTATTAGAACAATGTGTCATGAAACAAATAAAACAATAACAAAATATTTTAAGTGCCAAATTAACTATTTGAACTTGAGAAATTTCACTTACAGCAGTCATTTTTTGAATAGTCTTCTATTTGAATCAATTTGCTTTCTTTAAACTAAATTAAAGCAGCAATTGAAAAAATTATAAAATAACAAATTGTCAGGAAACTGAGACTAGGAGGCTAATAATACTGTCAATATATCTCTGAAAAATGATAAAATAACGTCTAACAAAAAAATTAAAGAGTTTTATTGTATACTACTGGGCAAAATATTCACGACACATAGAACTAGTATAGCATATAGTATATTAAAAATATTTTTACGAATATATTTCCAATCTCTTCATCTTTTACCATATTTTATCGTCTTTTTCAGCCGTTTTCAATTGTTTCAACCTCTTTCAACTTTTTTCAACATTTTCCATGTTTTTTCAACTCTTTTAGCCTTTTCCACCTGTTTCAAAAGTTTTTCAACCTCTTTCAACATGTTTCAACCAATTCCTTTTTTTCCACTTTTCCCATATTTTTCGGCATTTTTAATCTTTTTAACATTTTCCATTTTTTTTTTTTTGGCTTTTTAAAACTCTCCTGTTAATTAGAAATCATTACTGCATTGTAAATATCATCATTACACATTTCTAAACATTACTTAGTTATTCAGTTCAAAATGCCATCCGAAATTTCCTTGTTTGCTAAACTACCCAAATATAACCGAGGAACAACCAATTATGCATACAAAATTCATAAGATAAGCACTATAGTAAAAAGTTCATTAAGATGAGATATAAAATCCTTTAGTTAAAGTAAAAAAAATTGTGCCATTCAAAAATATTGCCACAGGAAATTGTGGCATTGGGCTTAAATGTCATGATTAAAATTAATAAAGTGACATGCCAATGCTTTAAATTAAAATTTTTGCAGATACGTGCAAGTAGGCGTAGTATGTATATCACATATATTTTAATTTGATTTTAAAGTCCTGCTTTCATTGGAATTCCTCCTTTGTGATGTCGTTATTAAAATCTGTCAAAATTAATCACACAAATGAAAAGCTCAAATTTCCAAGCGATTGCTGAAACCTCTGCATACTATGAAATGGAAAAGTAGAGAGTTTTGCTACTCGTCCCTTGCGGTTACTTGCGGTGTTTGGGTAGTGTGTTATTTTAGGTCATTTTGCTCATTTTGGTCATTTCGGTTGCCTATGGTACCGTCAGAATAATACACATTTCTTCTAAAGAAGAAATTTTTATTTTATTATTCAAATAAACACAAAAGCGTTGCAATTAAAATGTTAAAGACTTAAATGAATTTCTTTGATATTTTCAAGAACATTTATAACTTTTGTTCAAATTTAATGAGACAGGAAGTATAGTGTGCATTGGGATACTGATAGCTGTTCAAGAATTCTGAAAACTGTGCTGCTTTTTTGATGAAAACTTACTTTAAAAAAGTTTGTTAAAAACTAGTAAGGATTTTAGGCGAACGAATAGTAGCTTTAGAAAAAACTATTAATCGAAATATCTGGGAATACTTGGGTCAGTGAATGGATTTCGATTTTATTATAGTTAAAATGATATTTTTGAGGATGACCACACTTTTTAGTGCAATTCCTATAAAAATTAATAAGAAAAAACATCTCAGAAAAACCCTTCCAAAAATTTTTGACCAATTACAATTTGTTAAAATCTGTGCTAAAAAGATTAATTCGAAACAAAACTTTTTTATATCTTACTAAGAAAGAGTTCTTGAATTCTTCTAACCCAGAGTAGTGACACTCAAAAAAGATAAAATTTCACGGCTTAAATTTAGTTTTTTTAACCATATGCCTTATACTTTGGCATAAATTCTAAGCATAAAAACGGTGCAATATGTATACTCTTATAAAGGGTGATTTTTTAAACGTATGGTTTTTGAAAACAAAAAAAGAGACCCAAAATTTGCAATAGTGAATAAAATGTTTATTTGAGCTAATACATCAATTTCTGCCATTTACTACTCAAAAATTATTTGATGTAAATGTAGCCTGTGGCTGCGCCTGAGGTGGTCCATCCGTAAGCTTTAATTTTGGTATACTCTTTCCAGCATTTCGGCAAATATCTCACCAATGGTAGCTGTAATGTTGGTTTTCAGGGCTGCAATTATCGCCGACTTGTCCCTGTGTATGAGAGACTTCACGTAGCACCACAATAAATCGACTAGTGAGGTTAATTCGCATGATCATGGAACCACATGTCAACCAATTCCAATTCTTTTATATTGGGCAAAAAAAGTCGGTAATCATCGCACGGTACCTTGCTCCATTGACTGTAACGTTGCGATTTTAGTAAATCATAAACTATTCAAATACTACCACCGAAAATAGAATACGCAAAATCAGGGACCTCAAAATTCAACTCCATTCGATTGACAAAGAATTCCCCATAAGTAACTTAATCAGCTTAACGCAATTCTCATATTGTTAAAGCAGTAATAACATTCTTAATGGGCCAAGTTTGTAGCAAAAACTTAACCCATCAAAGAGACTCGTTTATGGTTTATTGAACGTTGAATATTGTACGCAATATATGCACAATCAATCTAAATAACTGTAGCGGAAAACGCTTAAGCACACTCACACAAGCAAACAAAACCACATGCACACCATTTAAATCTACTTCTTGTTGTCTACCACAAGCCACTAGGTGCTTCCGAAAAGTTTAAACATTTAGAACTTTACTCCTAAGAGGATACCGCATAGACATAAGTACTAGGGTGTCTCAAGAAAAAATTAATAAATATTCACTGCCATAATTTCAACGAGGGGTATAGAGAAAAAATATTCTTATTTTGGTACAGGATTTTTGGGCTATTTTCTTGATAGATATATCTGTAAAATTTAAATTTATAACTCAAAAAAATTCCATTAGCAGAATGATCACAATAAAACAAACCTTTGCAGAGTATATACATATATTTTCCAATACTCTTTTGAAAGAAAAGTTTCAGCCAGTTTGAGAAAGTAAAGTCCAAATAGGTTACCTCTGTATATTATGAAATTTTTTTGTATTGTATTGTATTTTCTATTGTTGCTAGTTGAATCGTGAAGTATATACATAAGCTTTAAGTCGAAAAGTACGGAAAGAGAAACATATCAATTTTATGCCTTTTAATCTTATATACGATTAAATTTGCCTAGAAATCATTTTTTTTTTTTTTCTTCTATAATTCTTATTGTGATTAAAGTTTAATTTTTCGAGAAAAGCAACACATATTGAAAAGTGGATATTTCGGGAAAATAAAGTTTTGTTTGAGTGGCAACTCTGCCAAGAAATATCATATATGACGCCCTGGAATATAAAACCTTTTTGTGTTCTTGTCCTCTAAAATTTCCTAATCAATGCAATATTTTATATCAGGCATATTTTTAAAGCATATTAGCATAAAGAAAGGAGACCCGACAATCTGCGCCAACTACAGGGGTATCAGTCTTATTTCCATCGCATATAAGATCCTCTCGAGCGTATTGTGTGAAAGATTGATGCCGTATACAGAAACGCTGACCGGATCCTAGCAGTGTGGCTTTAGACCTGGTAAGTCCACCATAGACCAGATTTTTACACTACGCCAAATCCTGGAGAAAACCCATGAATATCAAATCGACACTCACCATCTCTTCGTCGATTATAAAGCTACGTTCGATAGCCCAGTGCGGGATTGCCTATACGCAACAATGTCTGAGTTCGGTATACCTGCAAAGTTGATAAGGCTCTGCAGGATGACGTTGAGCAATACGTGTAGCTCCGTCAAGGTAGGGAATGACCTCTCCGGAACTTTTAATACCGAGCGAGGTTTCAGACAAGGCGACCCGCTCTCGTGCGATCTCTTCAATTTCATTATGGAGTGGATCGTACGAAAAGCCGGTGTGCATCATAATGGCACAATTTTCTTCAAAGGTGTTCAGCTCCTTGCGTACGCTGATGATATTGATATTATCGGTCGGAGTAAGAGAGATGTTACTGCTGCTTTCACTGCTATTGAAAAGGAATCAGCCAAAGTGGGTTTGACGGTAAACGAGGGCAAGACGAAATACATGATGTCTACTAACAACAACAAGAGAGCACGGGATCTAGACTCCCATGTTACAGCGGGCAACTGTAAATTAGAAGTTGTCAAGAAATTCATTTACCTTGGCACTGCCGTAACCAGCAACAATAATGTCAGTCTGGAGATTAAGCGGAGAATAACAATTGCTAATAGGTGCTACTACGGTCTCAGTAAGCAATTACGTTGCAGAGCTCTCTCTCGATCTACAAAGCTAACACTCTACAAGACGCTCATTCTATCTGTGCTTCTTTATGGCGCTGAGGCATGGGTGGTTTCGACAACAGACGCAGCCGCTCTTGGGGTGTTCCAGAGGAAAGTTCTCCGAATGAACCACGAGCTGTATGAGCTCTACGCCGACATTGACATAGTTAAGCGTATTACAATACAGCGACTACGCTGGCTGGGTCATGTCCATCGTATGGATAAAGAAGCTCCAGCGAAAAAGGTATTCGAAGGGAAGGTCCCCGGTCAACGACGAAGAGGGAGACCATGCCTCCGGTGGATAGACCAAGCTAAGGAAGCCCTAACCGCGCTTGGCATTAACGATTGGAGAAGGCGCCTGGCGAGAGCTAATGAGGTCGGCCGTAATCTGACAACGGGTTGTTATGGCCAACTAAGTAAGTAAGTAAGTAATTAGCATAAAGCATTTTTTGAACAAATTCGGAAGTATCCTTTTCAGATTTTACTTTATTGCACTAATTTAAATGTTTCTTAATCCTATCGAAAATTTTGAATAAGACATTCATAAGGTCAATTTGACCCCTGGAGACATAATTTGACATACTTATACACTTTAGCCGAATATTATGAAAAATGGTCACGCAAAAGTTTTTAACAAAACTTGCAAAAACCATTTCCGTCCATAATATTCAATGTAAGTTCCTGGAATTTTCACCGAAATGAAATCTGATGCAGAGTGAGAGAGACACCTTATGTAGACCAAGTATGCACAGCTCGAAACTCGTTTTGCTCTTCCAGCTCGTACAACAATAACAAAAATATCGAATTTTTTAGAGCTTTTTCCGCTATTCGAGCTTAATCATTTTGGCTCGCGTTTTGAAAATAACAATGAACATATTTTTTGGACATTCATTTACACAAATAACTTTTATGACAAAATATCGTTCTTAAAAATTTTATACAGCATTTGCTAAACAATGTCACAAAAATATTTATATCATTTCAATTTTAATGATAAAAGCATTTTTTTTTTTGAAATACTGAGAGAATACGCCCGACCTCCAAAAATCAAACTCCGACTCTAAGCTTGGTACATTCACGAAAATTCTGAATTTCATCGCTGGCATATAAGCTATACCCCGGTATTTTTAAGAAAACCTTGCCACTGACTGATATGAACCAAACTGATGAGTTGATTTTAATGCAAATGTTGTATATCTTATAACTTTAATTTTTCTAACACCCTAATTGAATCTCAAGTTGCGAGTATAAAATATTTATGTTGGTTATTCAGTTATGTGCACGGGTATATGGCAAATACCGGAACAGTCGATTAAATATTCAATTTTTCTCATCAACAAATGCTTTTTAACCGCTAGCAATCACAGTAGAAATACCAACAACCAAATAAAGAGATACTTATGCGTTAGCTATAAGTGGAAAAGGTATTCTATACAACAACTAACTTTACAAAAAAACACAATAAAAGGCCATAAAACCTTTTTAATTTGTTCGTTTCAAAGTTTACAAACAGGTCAACTTGACCAAATAACAAAGTTAAATAGAAATACCGAAATTCCATTAGAAGAATCCTTAAAATACCTTAGATAAATGAAAAACACAGCATTCAACCACAATTTAAGGCAATCTACCAAACCAAGCAGAAAGTTATTCATTAACTTGTATTGTACTCGTATACTATAAACTCTCACATACACATATGTAAGTGAGCACACATACATTATTAAGGTGACTGACTTAGATTTGCTGTTGTGATTGCTGTTGCCACTTATGGCTGTCATACCTTAATCTCAACGGGAAAGAAAAAAAAAAAGAAAAATAAAAAATGTCAAATTGTCTCTCAAAAGAAATGCAGGAGGAACTCGAAATGATAACTTCTTCCTCTGCCTACAGTTACATTTATTTACAAAATTATGACAATGTAGTAAAATTTTTCTGCTATATGAATATTTGAGCATTACTTTGGAAAAACAAATTCAAACTATCCAGAGACGGATTCAGATGGTAGAATTAAGGGGCCATGGCCCAACGTATTTTTGATATTATGAAGAAAAGACTGAACTATTGCACTTTATTTAAATATTCAATTATTAAATCATATCAATCTATACTATTTATATAAAATTTCTTATACTGAAATGATTTGTAACGCTTTGGCTCAAAATATACTGATTCGATTTTAATTATTTATTTTTCAAAGCAACATATTTGTGCTAAAAAGGGTTATTGCATAATTTTTTTTATTTTTTTTAATGTTAAATATCGTTCAAGGCCAACATTTTTAAATTTTGTTGAATTTTGACTCTGGTTGTCCAGCCACACAATTCCCAATTTTAAGATAAAAACTTCCACTCAAGACATCGCTAGCGTTGACTTAGAGTGGCCAGTTATATCCATAGGCTGGCGGAAAGTCATCAGTCTTAAGCATTTGCCTGAAGACAGGAAAATTAAAGCTGTGGCCATACCGTTCGGTTTAAAATGTTGCTGCCTTAGCTGCAAGTGTCCAAAAAAGACTCTCAAGTAAAAATTTGCACATTTGTTTTGTCCTGCGTTTATGGAGGAAAACTGATTGGCCGGTGACAGTGGACATACTGAAGGCAGTATTAACCTATCTTTACAATAAACACTGATCCAGTTGATCGTTCGATTTGACCTTTCTAAGCTTTTTCATTGGCGTTTTTTGAAGTCAGTGGTCGGTAAGATCAAGCCACAGACGTTGGTGGTGCCAAAGGAGAACTATAGCCCGAATGTACATCTACTCTTTTACTGGATAGCGAAGATTTACTGTTTTATTTTACTTTTCGCACAATATCATCTGAACATCGTTGGCTTCTTTTTTTCAAACAACGGCCTCCCCAGCCGTTAATAGTTGATCCGCCGCTGACACTGTCATAGGTTATGACTATGAAAGCGATAAATTTATTTTTAATGTTAAGTCAAGTTAAGCGAATTGTATTTATTTGTTCATCCTCGTTACATTCTCTGTTGTTTTTGATATTTTTGTAGTGGGTTGTAGTAATTTTGATGGGTTATTTTTGTTATATTTTATTCTTTTATTTCTAAGAATGTGCAAATTATGCGAGGAGTTTGTGAAATTTCCATGAATAATGCATACACTTATGTGGTTAAGTCCTAAGGAATATTAAGTGTTCCTTGTAAACAATTGAAATGATGGAAAAAAATATATATCTATCGTGTGCAGGTATGTATATACCTATGTAGGTTGGAGAATGTCTGTGAAAAAGAACACACTGTGGCTGTGATTTGCTGTATACGGAAATAGGATAATAAGGTTAACAAATCCTCTAAAGTCATTGTAATATTTAAGAAGCTTGGTGATTAAGTGCTAAAACAAAAATATTTCATATTTACTAGGCATGTTTTGTTTTTCCAAAATTCCTTAATTGATATTTTATGATCTTTTTGAAAAAATTATTGTCATACAAGCAAGGGATTTTTAAATTTCATACACAACTAGTTAATCGTTCAGGACTCGGCCAGTTTGTTATATGAGTTTTATTTAAAGCAAAATCATGTCGCATCCTTAAAATTTTTTTTGTATGGGAGGTACTACGTCTACTTTTATATAAATATGTACCATTTGATAAGCGATAATACATAGTTTCTCAAATTTTTCAAGATCCTTCAAGTTTCCAGCATGTTTCGCAAAAACTTAATTCTAATAAAAAAATATGTAACTTAAGAAAATAAGTATGTATGTAATAATCTTCTTTGGCACAGATATGTTTTTTAAAAAAAAAATTATTAAAATTGATTCAGTATATTTTGCGCCAAAGCGTTACAAACCACTTTTATTAAAGCAATCATACATAAATAGTATAGATATTCAGTTTTTTTTTTCAGCTTATAAATTTTTAAAATTTATTCAAATCTATCAAATATATAAAGTTTAAAGACAAATTGACTATTTAATCTGATTTTCTTAAATAATAGAGACAAACTAATTGGTTTTACTTTGACACCTTTATTGTATACGTTGTCGTTAGTATGATAATTTTCACTTACCTGGGGCAAACTGAGTATAAGCGACAGCACATAGGTACCGCCAAGCAAACGATAACAGCGCTTAGCCATATTCAATGATTTCATCGGATACTTGACAGCAATCCAACGATCGACGCCAATCAAAACCAGCACATACGTTGACAGGTATAGGCTGAACATTTGAAAAAGCTTAACCAGCTTGCAGGTCAGCTCGTCGGCGATCCATTGTACTGTATAATACCATGCTGCCTCACCGATAATACAAAAACCGGTTACAAGCAAATCTGCTATTGACAGATGAAACATCAGTGAATAGATAGCACTCCAGGTATGACGACTATTGCGCCGTGCCATACGAGTCTTATAGATATTCCACATGGTGGCGACGTTGCCGAATAGCGATATAATCGCCATTAGCGATAGAACATAAGCCTTAATCAATGCAGATCTTGATAGCTGTGGTGCGTGCTCTAGGCGTACGGGAGCATCCGAATTCGGGTAGGCGTGACTGTTGGTGATGCCACTCCCGCTGCTACCGACACTGCTACTACTATTCGCCATCATAGCAGATGCGGCCACATCTAAAACAGTCGTTGTCACATTGGCGATAATTGGAGGGAGTGATGTGCTCATCGTTGTTGCCACTGCTGTCAGTGTGTCATTCGCCAGCAGTAATGTGCTGTTGATTAGATCGGCGGTGAGATGCGTTAAATTTGTGGTCCAGTTATATACACTGGCAGAATCGTTGCTATTGAAGGTGTCATTGTGGCTAAAATTCGTAACAGTTACGGCCTCACTATTAAGGGCGTCAACGTCGTGGTCGTTTATCAAACTCATTATTATGCTCTTGTTTTTATTCATTTATTCATTTATATTGTTGTTTTTGAATTTTTATTTATTTATTTATTTAATAAATTTCAATTTTCACTTTTTCCGCTTAAACATTGTTTTCAAAATTTTGTTGTTCATTTTAATTTCTTTAATGGCAACACTGCTTCCGCTACTGCAATTAATACGTATGGATAATTATTTTACCTAATTAAGTTCATTGGTCAAGTTATAGTTGATAATAAATGCTTACATTTATAATTAAAAATTCATTAAATGCAACTCAGCGGTATACAGACCGATAAGTGTTTGTGCACTAGACTTGTATTATTCTGGCGATGATTGACTGAAAAGCTTAATTACATTAAAACATTTAATTTTTGTTTTTTTTTTTTTCTTCTGAAAATTAATCTATTTTATATCGTAGTATTTGCTATGTTATAAAATAAATTTTAAAAAGTTGTTGCAATTACTTAAGCTTAAATGGATAATTTTTCCAATATTTATTACGTTGATATGCAACTTTATTTCCATTCATTCAGTCAAGATATAAGATTTCTTTGAGAAAAGTTAAATCTTGCATTAAAGAGCGATGCTACAACACTACAACATTTTAAATTCTGTGGTCAAAACAAACTAAAAAGGAATATCAGACTTATGGCGTATTTTAATCAGTGATGGCATTTTCGGTGCATTTCTATACATTCGACAAATTTTTACAACATTCGGTACAATTGATGAACTTTCAGTGGGTATATTTTCGGAACATTTGAACCATTTCTAATAAGTCTTATCTTAAAATCATAAGAGAGCTAAACTGCGATAGAATGAAACGAAAATGTTTTATTAAATTGATAAAAATGGTTAATCTTTTGAGAAATATGCACCACAAAATAAAAGTTCCCAAACTACATCAACATAGCCAAAGTTGTTTTTACTTTGCTCTTTCTCATCAAATATCAAGCTCCACTGCAATTGCTATTAAGTACCTACTTTTTGCTCGTCTCTGGGCAGCACAGCTTGTGATATTTTAATAACAACAACGATTAAAGGGCCAACCAAACTATGCACGCTTTGACTGCAGTCAACTTCTGCAAGTGTGCGAATACACACAAATCGTATATGAAAACTACAACGTACTTAACAAAAAGTTTCGTTCAATTTCCACAAATGTCATTTGCTTAAGGAAAGAGCGAAACTGAACGCACTTTCTGTACGGAATCAGCTGTTTATGCATTGTATACATAAGAAAAAAATTTTGCAATGGAATCTGAAGTGGAAAATACTTTTATTTATGCTTATACAACAAAGTAGGCGCATTTTATTACAATAAGAATGTGAAGGAAATGGCTTGGAGTGCAGTTGCAGAAATATGCATTTTAATATACACACACAATACATACAACAATTTGATTGACAATTCAGTGATGCCACGCGCTGCATTTGCCAATACTTTTCCCCACAATCTACACGCATAGTACAAAATGAGCAATTCTGTTTTCTTATTTTTTTCTTAACATTAGTAAAAACAATATCTGGATTACATATTTATTGCTTTAAGTATCTAAATAAATGTCATTGAATAACATTTTGTGAATGAATTCAATTTATTTAGAAAATATAAGAAATAAAATTTATGCAATTGTGGGAATATTTCACACGCTTGCCAACTATGGCTACATCGTTTCTATATAGTTAAATCATGAGTTCAACGAAGTACAAGATAGCCACTAAAAAGTCTTCTCTGAGTTTCTTAAGCATCTGACAGGCTTTTCGTTCAAATTTGACAGTAGGTTACGCTAGGCGATGCATGGTTTAGTTGGGCCTTAACTGGGAAACAACAATTACAATGAGAGAGAGATAGAGAGAGAGAGAGAGAGAGAGTAGTAGATTTTTTCCCTCGCTATGAAAAAACTTTGATAGTTTATCAGTGCAATACTTGAGAAAATTTAAAATATAGGAAATCTTTCCACGCTTAGATGATCGGGTACTCTGCTCGATGAATACTTTAATTTGGAATATCATTTATTACCAAACCTTAACTTCGAGGAAAATACTATTAAATGAAAGTACGGCTAAAAAATATAGTGTCACCTTTTACTTTTCAGAATACACACCTTATTTCAAATCACACCTAAAAATATTATGGAAAATACTTCCAACCAGTACTAAAAGAAAATAAAGTTTTCAAAAAACCTTGGATATGTAAAAAAAAAAAAAATTTTGTCCCATTTGGCGTGAAATGCCTCATTCACATTAATTTCGATCTCATAAATCAAGGAACATTTACATTTACTTTGATATATAATTAATTAAAAATTAATTTTTAACAATTTCATACTATTTTTTCATCTTTTTAGTCAAGTCCAAGGTCAATATATCGACATAGTACATTTTTATGTGAGATTTCTTCACTTGTATTTAAATTACTAAGGTTATGGAGGGTATAATTCCGATGTTGTAGGTTTTCCCCAGCTCTACCCGGAAACATTGGAGAAGGTTAGAAACTGTCGTGTGAAGAATTTTCGGGCATGAAATCAATATATTTTTATCTCTTCTACAACATTGGTCACAATATATTTTTCGATTTGTGTCTTGCCTTCTGAATTATTGAGCGAAATTTTAATTTTCCACTCACAACCAAACCCATCCTTACTAAAGTAGCTGACGCTTAGCTCTTCATATTAATACCCGAAAAGAATAATTTAAAATAGGAATCAAACGGAATGAAATGAATATGTCATTGGCAATGCTGTCTTCCAGACTATAAGGAGATAAAGTAATATAAGCCACAAGAAACCTAGTATCGCTGTAGAATTAAAGCTTTAAACCTTTCGATCGGGCTTGTGCATCATATGTACTAATGAAAGTACTAAAATTTAAAACACAAATTTATGACAGAATACTTTCAAAACGTCCAAACAACCAATTTCATACAAAGATATAATTTTATATAAAAATCGGGGACACCAACTAATATTTTAGTGACACACTTTTTTTTTAGATGAGAGAGTATGGAGAATCTCCTCTGCGCCCAAAATGAAATAGAAAAAGTTATTGACTCTACGCTGAAATGTAGTCTTAAATACAGTGAGCTTTCCACAAAAACTTTACCGTATGAAAAACAAATTACATAGTTCAGCACTTAATCAACAATAATCCCATGGTTGTGACCTCAAAGTTTTCTTTTATTTGGCTAAATTGCAAATTTCATATATGTAATACGTTCAACTCCAAACTGACTTTGCTCAATTATTTGCTGAATATGGAAATTGGAAACTTTTAGCTCATTCTGTGGGGCTATTAAATTATAAAACCAAAGTTTTATGCTAAGCCAATAATATTTGCTTATAAGCAACTTAATATACTGCTAATTGAACTGTAAGTAACACTCTTCGATTAACCATAAAGTCATGAACTTCATGTAGTTGTATCGATTTAATCAAGTCCGTAGCTAGAGAAATATTCATGTCGAGATAGAATTTGTGGATAATAAATGTCGTATTAATGTGATGTCGCTGTCAAAATATATTGATTCAATATATATATAGGAGGAAAAAAAAATAAACTATTAACACCGCCATCAAATGGTGGGCGGATATAAGACCCCAGTAAATTACTCTTCATTAGTTATAATCTTGAATTCAATATGCTTTATATCTTAATTTATGACTTCACCACAAGTGAACTTATAGGGTTTTCATAAAACATGAGTTGCATATGGTTGTTCTATGCAATTTGCTTATGTTGTTTGCTTATAACTTGAGCTAATTGGCTTTGCTGGCGGGTTATTGTCACTGAACATACACAATAATCACATAATAATTATATAATTTAGTGCATTTAATTACCACGTTTTATTACTCCAGGTAGCAACTTAATAAAACACTCAGAATAGCAGTGCGAATATCATTCAGTTCATTGATTGATTAATTAAAATTTTGCAATTGAAAATTTGCTATGCAAATTGCAAAAGTTTGTCTATGATTTTTACAGCGGAAATTGAAAATAATGGGGTAATTCCATTGCCCTTAGACCCTTGCAATAATAATATTTTTATTTTAATGTCGTAAGCGGGTGATTTACTGCTCTGTGTGTTAAATATTAAGCATTAACGCAAATTACACTTACAGCATGGATTTACATCGCGACGACTGATCTTTTAATGGAACTTAATATCATTAACTTTGAAAAACATTTAAGGTGCCATCTGCTACCATTAAACATCTTATATTTCTACTAAATTCAAAGAGATTTAAATGCAAATTTCTAATGACAGTAATTTTCAAAAAAATGTTTATTCGAATATAAATATTTTTTTGGTGGAAAAACTAACCATTTGAAATTTCAACAAAATAATTTATGATTTCAATGGAAATTTAATTTTGTGGTTTGTAAGTAGTTGAAAATATGTAATTTCTCTTGTAGTAATGGAACTTAAATTAAGCTACCACAAACTGTTAAAGGGTTTAGGTGAAATTTAATTTCCGTCAACTTTCACTCAATAGAATTGTGTGTAATTTATTAAGATAATTGCAAAATTTATGTGATAATTGCGGTGGTCCGTAATTGGAGAGTTATCATTAAATTTCAATTTAATTCTTGGAGAAATTAAAGAGGAAAGTTGATGAAATTAAAACATTTTGAATTTCAGAACAGCAAAAAATAAATTAAAGTAAAATCTCCATATCAATGATGTAGCCCTTAGCGATAATGAAATTTATTTGCAGTCATTTCAGTTGAAATGACATTTCATTTAGCCTTAAGCATTTAAGAAAAAAATTTTAAAATCGAACTTTATTGCACACGTGTCAACTCCATTAGCACACATACGCACATTAATGGTAGTCAATGGAGTGAACCGTTCCTGGCTACATACACCAACAAAGGACTCCCTCACACATTTAAAAAAGCCATGCATTTCTTAAGAGGCCACATGCTTGTCAAAGGACATAAGAACATTTCCTTATTTTCTCAAAGCTCAAGGTATGGCCTGGATGTCGCAATTAGCGAAAACCCTTTACTGTGTTAAGAGTTGGCCTTGTCTTGGATTTGTGAGAATATAGCTTTGAATATTCTGAATGCAAATATACACTTGTATCCCTTTTTACAACAATTTGACAGGTATTAGCTACTTATTTCTGTACTCATTTTGAAACAAAGTATCACTTGTGCCTTAATCAATAACCCACTATCCGAATCAGTGTTACATAGTATTTTCATGAAATTTCTTCGCAAAATTCGACAAATTTTTGTCCAAATCATATCAAAATTACTTATAGTATTTGTAGGGAGCTAATGTGCATTTTAGGTAAATAATTTTACCGTCATTGATATTGATACGCAATGCAGTTCACAAAAAACTAAGAGTTAAGTAAAGATAGCACCGCTTTTTTGCAAAAAAAAAAATCCCTTAAACTATAAAAGCATGGTATAGATAGCAAAATTATAAAATGAAGACGTCCTAGCTGCCACATTTTTAAAAGCAGCAATGTTCAACATGTAAAAAAATCTATTTATTATCTTGCTGTTATATTGTTTTCTCTTATAATCTTCGGTATTACCCCTAGAAGCTGAAAATACAAGACACAGACGTGTAGGTCTCTGATTTTTCAAAATATATGAGGTTGTGAATGTTCAAATCGTTGATTTTGATCAACTTCATATATTTATTTAATGTAGACCAAATTTTTCCGAATTTATTTACATAATTCTATAGTTGAAAAACCAACACTTTGCCTTCAAAAATTAATTTTAAATTATATCGCCCACATTTGGTTCAGTAAATTATATCCGTGATTGACATCCTCATATTAAATTTTAGCTCAATAGCTTGTATAGTTTGCGATGTATGTATGCCGCAGTTAAATTTAAAATTTAGGGCAGTGACACACCCACTGGCACAATCCTACCCGGTTTTGATCCAGAAATAGCTTTCCATAAGTAAACCCCTTAAACCAAAATTTAGCATGATTTTTCACATATTTCGATAAATATTCCAGTTACCGTATTTTATTTGTATGGTAGGTGCCACGCCCACTGGTGCTATTTCAGCCACTTTTGGTTCAGATATACACTATAGCAACTGAACCACTTACATTAAATTTCACAGCAATTGCTGCAATAGTTCACTTAAAACAGCGCTTACAAATTTATGTTAATATGGGAGGTGCCACGCTCACTAATGCAATCCTGTCAAAATTCATTTATTTTTAAAGCTTATAATAACTGACATATATACACTTAATTTTATGAAGATTACTCTCATAGCACACTATCTATAACAATAAACGTATTTTGCTTATATGGGAGGTGCCACGCCCACAGGTACTATTGAACTAAATTTTTGTTATAGGAGACCTTATAGGAAGTATATCTACCTCATTAAATTTCATAACGATTACGTTGTTAGTTCTCTGAATAAAACGTTTATAAATATTGTGGGCGGTGCCACGCCCTTCAACGATTTTTTTCAGTAAAGTAGCTGAGCTTGTATTAATGACTGCTTTTAGCGGCATGATCTCCAACATTTTTCTGAATTTTGAGATCAACGGAATCAAAATTTTTAGCAGTTGAAAAGTGCCACGCCCACTTTTTTGACTCCGCCCACTTTTAACACAATTCAAGATATATTTGATATGTATACGTATACCAAATTTCATCGCAATATCTTGAACGGCTTACAGGATATGGTGGTATAAGTGATAAAATTTAGGGCTGTGCCACGCCCCTGTACGATTCTTTGGAAACTTGAAACCCAGCCTAATCCTAATTTGGTACACATGTGCACCAAATCACCAAGTTTAATCCAAATCGCTGCAACTTTTTCCAAAATTGGCCTGGGTAAATATACATAGAGTATAGGCGGTAGGCGTGTTCGTGAACCGATTTCGCCCATTTTCAATAGCAAGATGCCTGCTAAAAGGTGTGACAGACAGACGGACATCGCTAAATCGACTCAGGTGGTGACGCTCATCAAGAATATATACACTTATCCATACCTGCCACGCCCCCTTCAATGTGTTACAAACGGAGAGACAAAGTGAATATACCCTCGGTGTAGGGTATAATTACAGAAAAATCCGAGATGCAAAAACAAAAAAGTTTAGGATTTGGCGTGGAATGTCCCATATAATTAGGCAGAAAAACTAAGATTTTTAAAATTAATGACCGAAAAAATAGAATAGCGATTTATGTCATAGCAAAATATGTAAGACATTAGCTTTATTTAAGTGCTCAAAAACGTCTGCCTTCGAAAAATCAGCACTGAAATCGTCTGCCTTCTTTATTTTCATGTTCATTATAAAAAGAAAAAAAAAAAAAAAAACTCGTCAGCCAACAGACAGACGCGATAAAATGATTTATAACTCAATTTTTTTCTTAGAAGTTTTTAATGTTGCTATTTTTAAATGCAGCAATTATTAAGTGTAACAGGTTGTTTCTCTCGATTCTTACAACATTGTCTTTATGATCTGCCTGTCGATAAGATCACTTAAGTTTGTATATAGCAAAGAATTGGATTTCTCTAAAACGCAGCAACAAAAACGTCTGTTGCACTTAACTGTTTTTGTGTTTAGACACATACTTTAAAATAAAAGTCAGAAACGAAGAAATTGTTTATGGTACCATCAGCGCAATGGCAGATATTGCTTGTATTATTTATAAAAGGGCATCTCTTTAAGGTGTTAACTCCGAGTCTTGTCATCCCAGATAATTCATTGTGCTTTACAGAAATGCTGTTTGATGTTAACACGCTCTGACCTTACAAACTAGGGTGGTCTGATTAAACTTTAGTGTTAGATATGTGCATTTGCTACAAATTAGGACCCAATTGGTTTTAGTAGTAATTTTTTCTTAACGCCTTGATTTCTTGGATAATCAAAGATTTATTTATTAGGAGATAACATTAAAGAAAGGAACAAAGTGAAATGCTCGTTTTTTATGCCCCCTTAATTAATGTACTTAACCTAGTTAGTGTAACTACCAGTTTTAATGCAATCGAAAGTTTTCCTAACCTATTTGTAGCAAGCACATTTTAAAAAAGCTGTACGAAATTGCAAAATTTCCATTAATTACGCTATGGGCCCATGCTGATAATGCAGCAGTTTTTTGCAATAATGAGAGCTTATATGCTTAGGTTTTTTTCGCCTTCAAAGTTTCTGAAATCGTTTTCATTAAAAATGTGCTTTGATGATTTATTTAACTATGACTTGAGTGCAAAAGAAAAATGAAGCAAATAAACTGTGCGATAAATGCGATACGATAATTTAAAATGTTGGTTTTTCATTGAAAGATGAAAGAAATACACACAGAGTCCTTAGTTTGAATTGATAACATTCAACTCAATTTTGAAAATATACAAAAAAAAAATCTATCCTTCAAATCTATTAAAGGTTCGGCCAAAAGAAAAATTAAAAAAAAATCATTTTTATTGACTGGCATTGATTGGAAATAATTTTGTTTGTTAAATGATACCAACTCCTACTCATACTTGGAGAACTACATATACAGCTTTGTTGGCTTTGTTTTTTAACTAAATTTTTAAAATAAAACAAAAACAAAGTTCTTTAATAAAATATTGTATTAAGAAAGCCTAGAATTTATAAAAATTGTAAGAATTTAAAAACAAGAAAAAACTGATGTTTCATACATTTTTAATTGTGTTTTGACAAGACGTTTTGCCTCATCTTAGTCGGCTTCATTCAGAATTCTGTTACATTGTTGGTGCAATTAACATTTAATTATTTCAACTACTAAGCTTATTACTTACGCTAAGAAATTTAAAAAAAAATATACAGTCTTCATAAAAAGAAATATATAACGCGGACAACACTCAATATCTAAATAATTAATATACGAAATGAACTATTGCTTGAGACTTTTTATGAAACTTTACAATCAATTAAAAAAATTTCACTCAAAAAATAATGTTATTTGACCGGGAGTGTTGCTATCGTCTTTTAATTTTACAGTCTCTGTAATTTTTGAGTTATATCTCTTTGACAACTGATTTTTTCCCTTTTAATAATAGGTCTTCCTTCGTTTTATATATTTCTTAAATAAATGTTTCACTGACAACACTCATTAAATCATCCATTAAAATGTTGTGGCAACTCTTTTGCTTTATTTCATTCTTCTCATACTTTTTTGTGGCATTTTAGCACGAAGTTCTGATATTTATTTATTGGAATTTATTTTACACTGTAATCAGAGCTTAATGATGCGTCATTGTCAAAAGACTTTTAAAAATAATTTCCAGTTAAAACTCAAAAACTCTTCATTAAATTTTCATTTAATATGTACCGAAATATAAACTTAAATTTCCACTTTCAATGGTGAAAGTATAGAATTTCCAATAAAAATGTTGCATTCCTGTGAATTCAGGCACAAAATTCATCTTATTAAAGTCGACTCTCTATCACAATAACAAAAACCTTTTAAAAATATGAAATATTTTAGCATAACAAATAAGGTGTATGGACATCAAGAATAAATGGAACCCTCAGACGCAGACAAGTGTCTTTTATTTGATTGAAATAGAATATTTTTTGCTTACTTTCGGAAGCCGAAAACAAATTCTCTGGAATATTTGTACAACAAAACAAATTTTCTGTCTGCTTCTCTTGTATTTGTATATTTTCAAGTGGCATTGAAGCAATTAATCATTTGTACAAATAATTATGTATATTTGATATTCAATAAAAACCGAAATAACAAACAAAATTTAGAAGAAAAAAAAAGTGAGAACAATAAAATTTGAACTATGCAGCTGCGTAATTTGTAAAACACCATATCAAATTTAGCAAATTTGCTCGTGTCAATTGTTAACTATTTACTGTAGGGTCCTTCAATAAACATTGATTGGTTTATTTTCGAAAATAGAATTATAAGTGCTATAATTTTATTGGAAATATTGATACTTTTTTGTTTGTCATATAGTTTTCACAGTTGAAAAAAAAAATTATTTAAAATGTGTACATATTTTACAAATGATTTAAACGAAACTACTTGAAAGTGAGTTTTGTGGGAATTTTTTTCAATGCTGAATTGTAGAGAAAAAGAATCATAGATTTTAAAAGCTTGGAATTCTGTCACTAAAGCATCGAAAATAATTGAAAATATCTTAAGATATCGATTAGTCTTGAAAAATATTCAAAATAGTCGAATAGTATTAAAAATAGCTGAAAAGACTATGAAATTTCGAGAATATATTTAAAATCGATGAAATCATCAAAACCGAAAAGTATTGAAGAATAAGATGAAAGTTCAAGAATTTTGAAAAAACGTGTGAGAGCTGAAAAGTTTCAAAGTGATATTTGTCGAAAAAGTTAAACTAAAGATATAAATGGCTCAAGAAAGAGAGAATTGCTTGAAAAGAAAAAGTTTAGAGGGAGACTTTGGGCGTAAGTAATTTTGAAAGTTTGTAAAAAATTTATAAAATTAAATGGCACTAGAATTTTGACAATAGTAAGAATCCTGGTATTAAGCCTATAAAGGTGATATTCAGGGAGCAACTTAAGTAGTTTTCCAGCCTAACAAAGAGAATAGTTTTCAGAATCTATTATGCCACCACCAGTAGAAGGTATGATTATAATTCTTTTCAGGATCAATAAATATATTCTTGAATGCACGAAGGAAACTTCGTTCAGTATGACAGTAGCTAACGTCTGAACCAGAATTATTAAATATTATGCAAAAATCCCAAAATCGCGGAATGAGATGAGAGATGAGAAAAAATGAGAATTTTATTGGATGGTTTGTCGGTTCAAAAAAAAAAATATAAACAAAACTTTTGACTTTATTTTGGCTAATGTGTATAAAATTTCATAAGGATCCACTTAGTAGTTTCGGACCTAAGACTGGCAACGTACGAAAACAAGGTGGTTTTCAGAGAAACGCATTGAAAGTTTTTTTTTTATTGAGTCTCCGGCGCGGTCAAATAAAGTTGAGAAAAATATACTAAGAGAGCTCGGATCTCTATGAAATTTTAACACAATGTTTTTGAAGGGATCTACTTTTGAAATCCATACAAGAAAAAAAAAACGATTTCGTGAAGTTGACAAACTACGTTGCCCCCTTAAAGAATGTATTGATTTTATATACACATTTTGTTATTTTCGCTATTCTTCTAGGAGCAACGTAAGCAACTCTAAAAGAATGTATTGCAAGTAGAGTATTTAAAATTCGTTATTATTTATAAAACATATGCAAAGTAAAGAGCATAAATAATAAGTACCAAAATAAATAAGACACAACAAAATTTTTCTGGAACGCTATTTAGTTTTTGCAAAAAAAAAAAAAACATTCCTTTGGGTAATTACATTACCTCCCACTAGCTGTCAAACCACTTGAACTTGCAATTTTTCATATAAACATCAAATTTCCGGCAACACCCACTGTTTTTCACAGACGAAAAATGTTTAATTAATGGTAATACGGATAGCCTTTCCTCTTCCGTGAGACTTATCATAAACACGAAACATTTTCGCTTTGGTAATTAGAGCATTTAGTTTGCTGTCACTATTTTGTGGATGTTAATTTTTATTTTTGATGCAACAGAACTTAGAATTTAAAGACCTGCAGATATTGGCAGCGGTTTTAAACAAAAAATTTTAAAGCGATAATGCGAAAAGTTTTATTTCAAAGAGTTAAAATAAATATTTTAAGTACATACTCGACTTTCTTTAATTTTAGCAACTTAGACGAAAGGCTAATATTCTTAAACAGAAAAGATTGAGTGTCTCCTTATGAACGTCTCCATTAAAATCTATCCGCAAATCGATGGTAAATCAGCACAAGTTGATTAATTTATGCTACAAGTCATCTACATATATTCGGATATTCATATTTAATATTCATTTCAAATTAGACTCAGAAAAATTTTTCAAATCTGGCAAGGCTGTTATTATTTTTACATAGTAACAGTGATGCTTTTTTGGCGACTTGGGTCTCAAAACCATCAGATATAACCAGAGAAATTCAGAAATGTTAAAGATCGAAATCCGACCATTTTTGTAAATTTTCAGGTATTTTCAGGCTTTGTTTTTGGAAATGCTTTAATTGGTAGCAACCCACATCAAATAGATAGTATTATAAATAGTGCTTATTACAAAATGCAACTCTGCCTTTTATTCTACAATGAGCTGATTACGGTATTCAAAAAAGTTTGTTTGACAGACATAATTTATATATTTGCTAAAAATGAAATTATTTCATAATCCCCAAAAAAATTTTAAATTTTTTATACAAAATTTTAAGAAAATTTACATTTTCTCTTATGAAATTTAATTGACGGCGCCCTACGCAGTAGCCTACTTAGCATATACGTAAGTCCGCCACTGTCTATATGCTAATAGTATGCATAAATTTCAATCTCATCATTGAAACATAAAAGTTTTTTCGTCCTTTAAGCTACGAAGAACAAGATGGTGCACTGCGTTTTCGCCGGCATTTAATTCGCACTAAGCTTATTTCCAGCCCGCCTGCTTCAACTAGATTTTTCCTGCAATTTTTTTTTATTTAAAAATTTTAACAAAAACGTCTAAATTTACTACAACGACGTAAAAGTTTTGATTAAAGTCACTTAGGCATAAATAAATAAAAAAAAAAGCCTTAGACATTGCTCAAAAATGATATTAATTTGAAATTCCCATAATTTGGCAGGCATGAACGCAAGCAGCACATGTGCGTCTTGTTGCTATGTTTTATTATCATTGCTGTTTTCGTTGTTGTTGTTTGCACAGTTGTTGTATGTAGCACAATAAAATATACAAAATTTTCGCAAAAAATTTTTTATATCATTTTTTTTTTTTGGACAAAAAAAAAATTGTTTATTTGTTTGCATTTTAAACTTTAAATTAAATTAAACTTTAAATAACACACGCTTTTAAGTCCACTGAAATGAATTTTCAAATTTGTTCATTTTGTTTTTGGGTATTTGCAAAGGCCAAGGGAAATTGAAAGGAAAAACAAATCCCCTGAGGCTAATTGAAAATTAGAAGGAGCTTAAATTTTATCACTGCTGCCTGCTGCTACCGGTGATGATGTTTTAGCAGTGATGATGCTTAAGTTGCTTTGCTGTATGCCATTTAAAAAACAAAACGAAAAACCTCTTAGAAGCGCGTTTTTTTTGTAATCCATAGTAAAAAATGGTAATTTTTGTATTTAATTCCGTTTGCTGAGTGAAATGTTAAAATGGCACCGTTGGATAGAAACGAACAAACGAATTGCGGCGCATAAGAAAAACGGATTATCCCGAAAATGAAGGCAGGTGAAAATTACACGTTGATTATTAGCACAGGAAGTACGAGCGGCGAAAAAACTTTGATTTGCATTTAAATTTTATTTCATTTGTGTGCTATAATTAAGTTTTCATCATATTCGCACACGTGCTGGAATACTTTTTTTAATAATAATAATTTTATGCTTAATATAGTGGAATTGCACTGACAAAAAAGTTTTTAATTTTTTTTGTATTTTTTCAAAAATAGTCATTGGAAAAATTTCTTTGCAAAAGGTAGAATGAAAAGTCTTTTAAAATTAATATATAGAGAATATATACTAGGGTGCTCCACCACTAACCCTCCGCCTTCGAACTCGTAGGCCCTTTCTCCGCTTAAGCTTTAGCTTGAGCGTTTTTATCGTAGTTCTTCTGCTAACACTATGTATTGATTTTTTTCCTTCAAACTTACATTTGATTTTTATTCTTTCTTTGCTTTTGCATCTTGACAAAACTATACAAGACAAAACTATAACTGACCGCGTGCATAAAATTTTGTATTTAAATATATTGAAAACACTCCTCTCAGATTTTCTTTTTCTTTTTATACTTATTTATGCATTTATTTTCTTTTTGGTTTACTTTTGACTTGACCCACTTTCAACTCAAAGTATGCAACGGAATTTTTGTTTTCTTGTTAAGTTTTGGCCTTTTTGTATCTCGATGCATCTCGTTACGTCTCTAATTTTCCAGCCTGAAATTATGCTATTATATTTAAATAAAAAGTAAAATACATAGCATGTGGTTAATGAGTAATTAATTGCAAACATAAAAATTGCACGAGCATATTTTTAGGCTCTAAAATTTGAAACGAAACGAGACTAAATATTTTGTAACATAGAACGATTTGTTTATTTTTAACTAAAAATTATGCTATGGAATTTTGTTTTCTACTTTTATTTATTTGATTTGTACAATTTTCTGACACCGAAATCTATTTTATGTAATACAAAAATGGTCAAAATAATTTAAAGTCAAACAAGTACCAGACTAAAACTGAAGCAAAGTCCGAGAATAAAATTGATCAATTTCATTGTATGCTATGTGGTAATTTAGGGTATACTGGCTTCGACTGCTGCTGAGGACTTATATCCTCCAATATGTTCAACACAGGCCTCGCTATCTATAGTGTTTTGCATTAAAAATAAATTCCAAACTTTCAGGCACACAAATCAACAAGTTTGGCCTAGAAAAAACTAGTTTGTCCTAGGAACTAGTGCGGCCGGTAATATATGCTCTTAGGTGAAATAATAATAAAGGAAATATATATTGATATCAGATGAATACAGGAATAAATATAGATTTTGATACTGGCAAGTACATACTTAAGTATTAGTATATTTGATACCAGGAAAATTAATTTTTATGTAAAACTGGTACTCTCTAGGCCAAATAGTTTAACCTGTACATACTGTACTGTAGCTAGCAATCCCGGTGTTATATTGTAGAATGTATTAAAAAAAAATAAAGGAATTTTCGTTGGCTTACTGTGCTTGTCATATTATTTCTGCATAACAGTTGGTGTCATAGGGTGGGCGCTCACATCCAATAGTACGCCGGTATAGAAGTTAACTAAATTTGCTAAGTGATAACTATCATAGTGTTTGTGTGAAACTTGCATCCATTACCTTAAATATTTCTCTGAGCATAGCGTTTAAAATTTTTTTTTCTTTGGAGGTGCCACCTTGTTCTTAATCAGAGTTTTTTCGAGTCATTCCTACTAATCGTGTAAAATTTGCTCTCATTGCTGTAAATAGTTCTCTAAGTTTAGTAGTTTAAAGTTTTAGCTTTTATAAGAAGTACCAAGACCTCCTCGTCAAATTTTTACCTAATACTAGGACGAAACATCTCTTGTATTGGTATGATATTTGGTTTCATTATCTTAAATAATTCCCTCACTGTAAGGCTTTGAAGTTTTCACTTGCATTGAAAGTGCCACATTCTCCGTCACTTTTTATTCAGAGCTTGGCCAAATTTGTTCTAGTTTTATTGAGAAATCTGACTACACAGCATCATAAGTGTGTTATTTGTGTGAGTGGTAGGAATGTACGTGAATCGATTTCATTAATTTTCATTTCCACGAAAGTGGAAAGGTAGCCCAAGTACTAGATTTTATTTCATTATATTTTTTGGTTTTCTCGTAATCGTAATTTCTACAGACGGACATTGCTAAATTGACTATGACACTGCTCAAGAACTTCTATATCTGTCACGCCCCTTTATATGATAAACTGAATAATAAAATTAATAAACACTGAGTATTAACACTGTTATAAAAACAAAAAGTTTGAAAACTGAAAGTTCAGTTTTAGTAACTTCTTGAATAGAAGAAAAATATTTGAAATTCTTTCATTTGATTTACTATGAATAGTTTTGGTAGAATTGAAATTTTCAGATATATTTATAATTTTAAAAATTAATTTTTATTTAATTACTTATTATGAATTTTTCCAAATTTTTACTACGTGAGCTTGAACCCAAGTCATACCGTATGCAACTGCTTTACCACTTGAACATTCTGAATTACAACAACTACTCATTAGAAGTTTGTTTTATTGCTAAACGCAATCTCGCCAGGCCAAAGTCGATGTTTAGATTTCCTGCTAAGATCGTTATTGAAGCTTTGGCATATCCCAAATCTTTCACATAGCTCTAAAGAAAAAAAAATGAATGGTGGTAAGTCGCACTAACTCGGCGATCAATTGAAATCTCCACTTTGAGAAATCAGACTTCCACGAAATTTGTAGTGAATTTACATAATTTCAAACTGTGCGAGCATTTATCGATCTGTATTTAATAAACTCTTAAATTTTGCTCATCAACAGTCATCTCAATGATAGTTGAATGTTGACGATTCAAAAATGGCGCAAAACTTAAAAGGACACTTCTTGTTGGATAAACATTTATTTATAGACCATTTTTGTTGTTCAAAGTTCGTAAAATGTTCAACGTTCTTTCTACGTAATCGGTTGATATCAACTCAAATATTTGTTTAATTTTTTTTTTTAAATTAATTTGTAAACATTTTCACTTAATATTTTGAAAGTTGATTTTTGATTTTTGATCATTAAATTTTTAACTATTGAAATTCGAAGATTCCTTTTAAATTTTTTTTTCTTGGAAATTGTACTTTAGCTTCACGTAATGCACAGAACTCACAACCCAGTAAATAATATTGCCTTCAGAAATTGGCAAATTTTTTCATACTTTTTAAAAATCAACTGCGAGTTAACGTTTTCTAATGCTTCCAACCTAGTGTTTCACCGAGGCTACGAGGCAGCCTCGTTTTTGACTACGAGAACGAGGCGAGACCGAGGCGAGAACGAGGCGAGATGGAAAAATAAATTTTCCTCGCTTGACCGAGGCGAGGCGAGATCACATGGCACCTCGCCTCGTACTCGCCTCGGCCTCGCCTCGTCCTAGCCTCGTTTTCGAAACCAAGAGCGAGGCGCGTTTTGACGAAATCTGAACTCGTAAGAATCATATGCAGATTCAAAATATGAATGGAATTTTTATAATAAAATCTATATTTAACTAATATTTTAGTATTTTATTTTGAGTAAACTACTTTGTTTTATTTTTAATCCGCATGTGCTTCTTACGAGTTCAGATTTGGTCCAAGCGCTAATGCACAGAAGTGCTTGGATCGCATCAGCTTCTAAGTGACTTCGCCTCGTTTGATCAGTTAGGGAAGCACGTAAGGCTATGTAAGGCTATAAGCAAAACTGCATGATTGACAACACTGCATTAAAATTGATTTATTCTAATAGTCTTTCTAAGAACCGGTAAGGTGAAGCGAAACGCACAGGGTAATGCTAGTATATAAATAAAGATCAATATATGTATGTTCGTTGCCAATGGACTAATGGGATGCTCCGTAATATAGTTTACGATAAATGGGTGATGCCACCCCCACATAAGAGAAAAACAGAATTCATCATATATTATCAACAAATTGATGCAGATTAATAAAACTTGATATATTTATAAAAGGTAGAGGCATAACTAAGATTCAATTAATAAAATGGGCGGTACCATGCCTTCAATATAAGAAAAAAATTAACTTTATCATATCTCAATATCTATTTGACGTAGATAAATAAGATTTGATACATATTTTGCTTATAGTTTGTAAAAGGTTCATGGCTTAGTTTGGCTTGGAAAAATAGGCAATGCGTCTCCTTCCCATATAAGAAAAGAATTAAATTCATCATATCTCATCCAATTCACCAAAAATAAAAACAGATATTTTATTTTATTTCTTGAGGCTTGATCAGCCTATCAGCCCTGATACATATATAATTTTTTATTTATTTTAATAAAAACCTCGCTTTTTTACCGAGGTGCCTCGGCCGAGAACGAGGCGAAGCGAGGCGAGGCGAGGCATGTGATGGCAAGATCTCGTCCGAGGCCGAGGCGAGGCGAGACTTAAATTTATAAAACGAGGCGAGACCGAGATCAACTAGAACCTCGCCTCGCCTCGGCCTCGGTGAAACACTATTCCAACCCGTTTATTTCTATACACAGCTCACATATAATTATATTTGTTATGTATTTATGTATATAAAATTAGTTTTTTATGTATTTAAATTAATAAAATTTATATTTTTTTTATTTCATTAATATACAAACATTTTGGCTTTTGCACATTACTAATTTCGAATTAAAATTAATTATTTTTAATTTTTTTGTATTTAACACTCAATTTTTATGCTACACTTTATGTTTTCATATTAACTTAGAACGTAACCGTCACTACGTAACGTTCCACGCGTTAACGCTTCGTAAACCGCTTTTTCAACGTTGCGTGTGTTCGGACGTACAGCGTTCTAACAACTGAAACAACTTGCGATTCCACACATCTTAACAATTTGCCAATTGTATAGCGGTTGACAGCACCAACGCCGGGTTGAATGTTTGTCGTTTATTTGTTGTTTCATTGATAAACAAAAACACTTGGTCGAATTAGATTCCACAATCAGTTAGAATACGCGCTATTTTGTGGAACGTAATTGTTAGCGTGTCATGCGCATTTCCGTGCTTTCTTGTTATTGTACTAAAAAATAAGAACTAAAAAAACGTGCTTTGCTGTGTTAATGTAGGTACTAAAATGCATTCGTACAACTTTAGTTGACAAAAGTTTGTTGGCCTGCTTTCATCACAGCATTTGTGTAATGTGAAAATTACTCGTTTCTGCCGCTGCATTTTAATTGAAACTCTACGAGATTGTGGAATTCAACTTTTGAACCCTTGCATTATTTGTTTCCGTTTCAATGTAACATTTGCGGAATAGTTTTAGTTGATGGTTTGATAAAGCCACCTGTTTGTTTTCACAAGCAGATTATTAAAGTTAAATATGACAATGCCAGCAGAATAAAACCACAATATTTTGTCGACGCGATAAATAGCGGGTGAAGCGCTATATTATGTAAAATGAAAAAGTCCCTTATGACCTAATTACTCAAGTGAAAAAAATATTAAGTATTTTATATCGATTTTCTTGTGTGAGCAGCCAACATTAATTTTTATTTATTTTTAAAGCTACCATTAAAGACAACAACCCTTTGACACTTGCTGTGTTGGCTTTGAAAATGGGGACGGAAAGATGGAAGTAAGGTTGAACTTCAGTGCAACATGTTTTTATGAAAGTGACTGAGTTATTCTTTCGGAACAAAAAGATTGATAGTGGACTTGTGCCATAGAACTTCATGCAAAGCTGTTAATGTACAATAGTGATATTTCTCTTTAGCAACATTTGCAGCAACAATTAGGCTTGTAGGATATAGTGGAATTTTATTTTTAGCGGTACAATGGTACATAGATTAATAATACATACGTATGTGTATAGAAAAATATTAGGGAGATTTTATTTAAAAAAAATTTTTATTTTAAATGCACATAATACGTTTTTTTTGCATATATACGGGAGTAAACTTAACTTATCCAATCTTTCTCCATCTTTTGCTTAGAGTAAAAAAATCAGAGCCAAATTTTTAAATAAAAGGCTACGATTGGTATAAGTACATTTTGCAGAATTCGTTTTTGAGACATTTTCATTTTACCATATAAGCCGGAATCTGAAAGCCTCTAACTTTGATAGTCTTAGAGATATTTTTCAAGAACTATTAATTGCAACAGTATGCTCCATTGCAAATTCTTCAGACCAATATCTCGAGAATAGAGATAAGTGTTTAAGGCCAAAGTAATAAGATTTATAGAGAGCCGAATAACAGTAACCTTGCCTTTGACCTTGAAACAAACAAAGGTCATTTTTGTATATATTTTTTTTCGCATATTCATCTTCTGGTAAAAAAGTCGATTTATGAATTAAGCTCATACTGTGGAATATTAATGCACGCTTCCTGTATATGCTTTATATCGTTTATTCTTCTTGTTAAACAACCCTTTTAAATATTCCCAAAAATAGAAATCGTGAGAGGTTAAAAAAAATTCTTCATCAGAGTTGATTTAATATGTAAAATTTATAAAAACCTATTATTTTTAATATTAAAATCTTAGTATATCAACAAATTTATGTCATAGAGTAACATTTTTTATACAAAACATATAGTATACATAATTTTTCCCCATAGAATATAATCTGCACGATCCGAATGACGCGATTTCAAATATAACTTTGATAATTGAGTGAAAGTGATTTGGTTTGTAATGTTTTTAAGAAGCAATAAATTATCTAACTAACGATAAAAACCGCATACTTAGGTTTGAAAATTTGGACGAATATTAAAAATTTTTAGAAAACATTTATTTTCCAATCATACACCTATACCTCTACTGAAATTAAGAAAATACGCTTACAATGGATGGATCAAATCATTTGGAAAAATCGCTTACGAAACTTGTCGATCAGCGCCTTGGTGGAAACCATAGGGTGATTGATATTGAGGAAGACCCCTGAAAATTTGGTGCCATAATAGAAAATTATATGTATTGTTTGGGTCCTACGCTTAAAATAGAGCTAAAAATAGCACTGTAGTATGACGTGAGTTCATGAAAATATTTAGCATGCACACTTTTGAATCACAACTGAAGATGAGCCAGAGAATTGAAAAATTATATTTGTCTATAGAAGATCTTTATTTTAAATTATTTTTTATTTTATTTATTTTTACAAATTTTTAAAATTTACAAATTACTCATTGTGTTTATTAAAATGTTAATTTATCAGCTATATACTTAATTTTATTAAAAATTACAATTTCCAAATTAAAATTTATATGAAATAATAAGCCACATTATGCAATATGATCTGTAAGCAGTGTTTTTGAATAGAAAATTAATTGAATAAACTAAATATAAATGAAACGTAAAAATCAACTTAAGTAATATAATTATAATCGCGAATAAGCAAATATATTTGCATGTTTTTCCTGTAATATATCGACACCATTAATGACAGTGAGTTAATGAGATTTCAGAAATTTTTATTTATTTTTGCATAGTTTGTCTGATTCAATTTGTTGTCCATACGCGCTCATGTGATTTAAAATCATAGAAGAGTAGAACTTTTTTCCGATGAAAGTGCCAAACATTTTTAATTATGAAAGTTGTGCGCTCTAAATATTTTTTTATGTTAGTTCTACTATAACATAATTTTATATTAAACTAACTTTTACTATTGATATTATTAATATTAGCATTTTTCTGACCTGCGGTATGACAGGGGTTTTGTGAATTTTTGATTTTAATGGATAGAAAGGTTGTATGCACAGCTTGAGTTGCAGGAATTTTAACAATTTTTAAGTTATTTTATCAAACAATTAATGGCAACAGGATGGTGTCTATATTTATTCCAAGGGTTAGCTGCAAGAAAATAATTCTATTAATAGAAACCGAAACAAAAGAAAACAAAAGTCAAAATTGTTGCGCTTACAATTACGTAATAATAGACTTATAGTAAAACAGTAGAGAAAGCAAAACGAAAAAATTTACATAATTTGCTTACTTTATTGTTCTGCATACACGGAGAAAAAAGTGTTCATTGAAATAGAAAGTTGATTTATGTTAGAAATTTACAACCTCATTCATAATAAATTACACAGGCCGACAAAATTTTAAGACAGAAAGCAGATTATACTTTTCCGAAGGTTTAGGGAGCGCTGAATCTAACTCCGACCTCAGAATTGCTCAATCACGTTTTCAATATATCCTAATCAAAAAGCACAAGTTTTTGCTACATTTTGAGATATATCACAACTAGATCTATTTTTTCTCATTAAAACTCGTTACGGCAGGTGAAAGTTACACTTCCTCTTCAAAATCAGTTTTTAATGTTTCACTGATTTAATCTTCCCTGATTTTGTTTTTCGCTGCGAACCAAAAACCTTTGGGATAGTATTCGCTGGTCACTGTTACTAGAGTTTCGTTCAATTTGGCCGGCCTATGTTATTATTAGCTTATTGAGCTAATAGCAAGAAGATTTATATTGTAAGCTCTTAAGAGCCTATTATAGATTATTAAGAATAAGGCTTTATTTAAATTTTTTGTGAGTGAATTTTACTCACTTGTCATATAATTTTCCAGAATTTTGCATAGTTGAAATGTTACATTAAATAAAAATTACCATATAAGAACTTAAACGATAAATATGTTAGTCATTGACTTGTAAAAATAAATTTTGATAAGTTAATGCTACAACAAATTTATTGTAGTAATTTAAAAAATTCGGATTAAAAAATATTTGATAGTCCATTTAAAATGATTTTCTACTTATCATTATTTAATTAATAACTATTTTAAGCTAATTGAAAAACTTAGCAAATCTTTAAATTGTGTGTTTAATCAAAGCTGCTTACAAATATTTTGCAGAAAAGAAACTTACTGATATTTTTCTAATGGATAAGTCTTTACATTTGGTACAGTAAATCAAAGTAAACTTAAATAAAGATATCTAAAATAATGCTAATTCTAAAGAATTCTTATGCCCAGGATATTTGTCTTTCCGTGTATAGAATAAACTTTCATTTTGTGTTGGTATGTGCAATTCACTTTTTAATTTTGTGTGATTTTTCTTCTTATTAACGAAATGAACGTGTAAGTAAAAGTTTCTTAGTTTTATTTTTTTGCATAGCTTTCTTTTCTTGTAAGTGTGTTGTTTTAGCGTGTGTGTTGTTTGTAGCAATCATCATTATCCCTATTATCCTTATTGTTGTAAAATATTTGTGCTACAATATTTTTGTCCGTGGTTTTCTTGCTATACGGTCTAAATGCCAGATCCGCACGCACACTAATACATACAATACAGTTCTATACCTTCATAATTATGAATAGAATGTAAGAACGCTGGTCTGATTGCCGCGCACAAATAAAAATGGTGGCATATCCCGACTTAAACTTTCTAACCATGCCATATACAATGGGGCTGAAACAATATTTTTACGTGGCATTGGCAAAGTCATCACAACCAAATCTGACTTTTTCGACTTCTCTTGCAAGTATTCACGCAAACGTAAGTAGCGATTTGTCTTATCCTGCACGGCCATCAAATCATCTTCGGTGGTAGGTGCTATTCAAAGTAAAAGCAAAAAAAAGAAGAAAAATATTAATTACAAAGCGAAATAAAAGACTTATAATATGCTCCAGCTTAGGCAATCAAGGTAGAATTTAATTCGTAGAGAAAACAAACGTTAGTTAACTTTAGCGGATTCAAAAATCTTTTTATATTCACAGTAGGGTAGGTCGTAACTACTCCAATTTTGATTTGGTTTATTGATAAAATGTTGCTAAGTCCGCTTAATATTGGCAATGTAATATATTCTGAAATTTTAGTTACGTCTTTGGTTCATGGAAAGACCTTGAAGTTTTGCGATTTTTTTGCAATTTTTTTTAGTTACTCCTCTCTTTTTATTAAATCTTATTTTTTGAAGAAAAATTTAATGCAGAGTATGGAATCAAAAGTAAGAAGAAGCACTTAATATTGACGATATAACCAATGAAAGTCCGGTTGTATCTTTTCCAAAAATCTAGATCGATTTCATGGACACTTCAATTAAAAATGCAAAATCAAATATCTATATTATTGAGTTGACGTTTCACGCAAAAGAAAGGTTTTTTTTTCACCCGATTTCGCCTGCATCATTAAAATGTAATTCACCTAATGACTCTCTATTTTTTTTTTCTTTTTCCTTTTCTTACCTTCGTCCTCGTTAGTTGTACTTGTATTGACATTTGTCTCACTGACCACGAAATCCTTAATCAGCTCACTAAAGAACTGTGTAGAACTCTCTTGGGGCTTCTTCATAATGTCCTGTATTAGCTGCAAATCCGAATAATCGATACGAAATTTTGAGAGCAAACTGGCCATTGAACGTTGCTCGAATTCCAATTCAGCTTTTTTGTTAGCCAAAGCGTAAACTCTATAAATATAAAAGAAAAAAGTAAGCCCTTTGTTTTTTAGTACAACTACCTATGAATTTATAAACGTGTGCACGTGGCAGAAATGAATTAAGTTGGCATACAGCCATTAAATTCAAAATCCTAGCATAACCTGTGTTCAACTTTAAACGGTTTATTGCTACAAAATTTGTAAACTGCAATTTGATGAGTTTAGATTACGATGTACCTTTGCATGTTTCATTGCTTGCAGCAATGCAAGTTGCAAGCTCGTTTTACTAGTGAAAAATCTAGTAAAAACAAAAAATTACTTTGTTGGTATGGCAACTTTTCTGTGAAAATATAAATTACGAGATGATAAAGTGAAGCATTCTCTGAAGCAGCCAGTTGGATGCCAAGGTATGAAAACTCTTTCCTTGAAAAATATATATTAACTAGTCGTGAAGTGAAGCATTTTTAGACGCAACCAGTTGGATATCAAGTTTACTCAAAATATCTGAGGGGCTTCTTTTCATTCAACTTTTTGTTAATGTGTAGATTAGAGTTGGAAAAAAAAATGCATGTTCTTAAATTCTGCGGAATGCTTAGAAAAATTTTTTTTTTCTAATTTTAACATACTTGAGTCAAACTCGATCTCGAATCTGGTTCCACCTTGCTACACACTTTATATCTAGAGAGCCGGTGGCTATATGATTTTATCGAGGTTGAAATGCATGAAGTTATAAGTAATATATTAGGTGCGCAACTAAGTTCTCGCTTTTTATCAATAGATGGCTCCAGCAGTAAGAGCTGGACAATTTTGACATATCCGAATTGTCATGAACCAAGCTTAGACACATGGTAAACAAACCGCTTCGACACATAAGTTATTTTGTTTTTGCGATATATATGTGGTTGTGTGAAATTGGCTGATTTTGTGCCAAACAATCGTCATTTGCGGGATTTTCTTTTATTCGAAGAAAACGGCGGCTGAAGCATATCGAGAGCTTCAAAAAGTTTACGGAGATGCTGCACTAAGTGAAACAACGTGCCATGATTGGTTCCGTCGCTTTAAAGACGGAGATTTCGATGTTGACGATCGTCCGCGTGAAGAAAGGCCAAAAACCTTCGAAGAAACTGAATTGGAGTCATTGCTTGATAAGGATTCATGCCAAACGCAAGAAGAGCTTGCTATAGCATTAGGAGTTACCCACCAAGCCATTTCCAAGCGACTTTATGCGCCGGGAATGATTCAAAAGCAAGGAACTTGGGTTCCATATGATTTGAAGCCAAGAGACGTTGAGCGTCGTTTTTTTCCTGTTCTGCTTCAGCGTCAAAAAAGAAACAGGTGATGAAAAATGGATTCATTACAGCCACCCAAAGAGAAAACAAACTTGGGGACTGCCCGGTCATGCCTCTACGTCATCATCTCGGCCGAATATTCACGCTGCAAAGGTTATGCTGTGAATTTGGTGGGACCAGGTCAGTGTTATTTATTATGAGCTATTGAAACCGAACGAAACCATCACTGGGGAAAGGTATCGAACTCAATTGATGCAACTGAGCCAAGCACTGCGCGAAAAACGGCCACAATACGAGCAGAGGCACGAAAAAGTGATTCTACTGCATGACAACGCTCAGCCCCACGTTGCCAATCCCTTTAAAACCTACTTGGAAAAGCTCAAATCGGACGTCCTACCCCACCCGCCATATTCACCACATATTGCGCAGTACGATTATTACTTGTTCCGTTCGATGGCACATGGTCTGGTTGATCAGCAGTTCCACTCATATGAAGACATCAAAAAATGGCTTGATTCGTGGATAGCCTCAAAAGACGAACACTTCTACCGCCAAGGTATTCGAGCTCTGCCAAAAAAAGATGGGAAAATGTTGTCACCCGCGATGGGCAATACTTTGAATAAATAATTTCTAACCATTTTTTCACAATAAAGTTGGTTTTTGATTAAAAAAACAGCGAGAACTTAGTTGCGCTCTTGCATTGCTTCCTTTGAAAATCTTAAAAAAGATACCCTAGACATTTTTTTTTATTTTTATTACCTTTTATATTAAAAAATGTGTCAATACACAAAAACAGATAAATGCAAGAGGCAGATGTTTTTGGTTCCCGCATTTAGGAGTAATTACATTTTTTTAAAAACATTTTAATATATAAAAGCTTAAGTGATTTTATACTGAGGCAGATTGCGATAGTTATAAAGATTCTGTCATAAGAATTGAATGAAACAACGTCTGTTGCTTGGTTCTTGCCACGTTTAAAAATTGCAATATTACAAACAGAAAACAAATTTAGTACCAAATCATTTTATCGCGTCTGTCTCTTGGCTGACTGGTTCCTTTATTTATAAAAAAACATACATATGTATGTACATATATAGAGAAGGCAGACGAGTTTGAGCACTTAAGGATATAAAACTATTACAGTGCAAAATTGTTTATCCAAAACATACTATTTTATTTTTAGTCATTTATATTATTATTTGTTATTTGTCTGGCAGTGTTTTTTATTGGTGGTTAAGGCTAGCCTCCATAAATTTTTTTTATTTTTCTTTTGCTCTGATATATTATTAATTCAAGATTATTACAAATGTCTACATCAGTTGCAATGCATGAAGATTGCTGGGAAATTTAAATGTACGATATGTCGGAAAAAAAAATATCGATAAAATTCAAAGTGGGTTTTGAAGTGAAAAGTTTAAGCTTTTTAACTATATAGCTAAATATAGTCGGGAAAATTCAAGGTCTCTACAATTAATATACGAATTTAACCAAATTCGATGATTTTGTCATAAAAAATTCGCTTTATATTGAAAAAGCTGAAGCCTACACCTCTAACTTTTGTGTTTTCAGCTTCCAAGAGCAATACTGAAGAAAACGAAATTCTGTATGAAAACGACAAAATTATTTATTTTTAATAAAAATTCGGCAGTGTGGACGTCTGCCATTTGTATTTTCGTTATTTATACTATGCCCTTTACACAATATATGAGAGGCAAACGCGATAAAATAAATTTTATATGGTTTTTTTTTTCTTTTTTTATTGCAACTTCAAAATTCACTTCAGTTTTGGTTTTTCTAATTCACATAAATGTAAGCTACATATATTGCATAAAAATCTTTTACCTTACACTGTAAAAAATTACAATATTTTTGATATTTATTTTAATATGTGTAGAACAAAATTTAAAAAAAAAAATTAAAATAAAAAATGATGTGTTCTTAATTTTTTGATGAAAAATTACAATTTGAAAGCACTATTAGCATATCATTTTTTAGCAAATTTTTTTAAGTAATATTCTTCTAAAGCTATAAATTTTCCAGTTTTTCAACATTACTGAAGAATTTAGAAACGTTTTTTTGACGAACTCTAGTGTACTGCATAGAGCAAGCATAGAAGTTCGTCCATCATTTTTTTCTTTTATCAGATTTTCTATTCAAACTTTCATGGAATTGCAGCATGCGGCCACTTCGCATTGCAACTATTAGTTTTCACAAGAAGCATTTACATCAAGATTCAAAGTGGGATAAAAGTCTTTGAATATCATTTCACTTTATATGACTTTAAATGAAATGATTTTGTTTTCTATTCAAATTTGAGCTAAAACAAAATAGTATATTACGTCAATATGTTCATAGCATAAGGATAAAATTTATCTTGAATTAAAATTCGCAAAATATCAAACAACCTACATAAAATAAGAGAAAACACATAGTTCATTGTGTAACATGAGTGAAATTTTTACACTTAACTATGTAATTTATGTTTTTTAATTGGACTCAAAATGTAATTTTTCACACTCTGAAGCCAGTATAATGATGTTTGGGAAAAAAACTGATTATCGTAAGCTGACAAAAGGCGTTCAAGCCTACTTGGTCTGTTGAAGTTGTTGAAATTTTGCATGCTTGTGTAAAGTTGACATTATGTTGTAGTTCATTATATAAAAAAGTGGGGAAAATTTCAGGTGAAAAATTAATTAAAATAACTATAAAGAAAAAAGACTAAAAACGCTTTTAGCCTTTTAACAAATTAAAGAATTTCAATTAGAACGATTTTATCACAAAATAATAAAGAAAAAAATTCAATTAGTTAAAAGCCATGAAATATTCCGTGAAATTCTGCCCTGTTCTGTTTCTCGGATACGGAGGGCAGTAAAATATGGAATAACATTGCTTGTTTTCATTTCATAATTGAAAATATGATTGGGTGTCACTTTTTTCACAACTTGCGTTTTATGCCGCGAGTGAAAACGTAACGACTATGTCACACCTCGTTAAAAAATTGAACAAATAAGCGCACAAGTATGTCATGCTCCATAGTAGCTGTATGTACGATAAAAGCCTTAAAGCTGATTTTTGTAAAATTTTAATTTTATATCATATCAACTTCAACCACTCAGGTCTGCAAGTTGTATTCTCAACTTTTAAAGACTTTCCGTTTAATCAGTTGAAACACTTAAACGCTTAAGCAATTTTCAAAAATTATTAAAATCATTTTCGATTTAATTTTGTTATATTTCCTTGAAATTTTAAGATTAAATTTTCCAATCGCTTATCGTAAACACACACACAGCAATAAAAGCGCGTTAATGAAAGTCTGAAAATCAAATGTAGAGCATTGAAAACATAAACAACTATGGCAACAAAGTTTGCATACAAATGAACAAATATTGCCTTCAAATAGGACAGCTGCTGTTAACAGGAATAAAACAAAATTCAACGAACAAAGTCAAAACAAAGGTAAGGGGAACTTAAAGTTTAAAGAAAGCAGCATGCGCTGATATCTGAACGCTGGCAGGAGTTTGTTAATGCCAACACACAGACACAACATTTTACCATCCTGCGTTTGCATCTCATCTACCTATCGACCTTACTGGGGCGTCATGGTATTGTGATGTTTAAATGAAAACAGATTTTGTTAACTTTCACAAGTTTTAATGTTACATTTTCTGTTTTACAGTGGGTATAAATGTATTTTTTTACGTCTCATTTTGTCCATGATGTTTTTTAAGCGAATGTCCGCAACAGAATTGAAGACATTGTGTATGACATGACGCCTCTGGGGCTCTGCATGCGACAGGCCTCCATTTCAAGCAGAGTTGATTTAACGAAATTCGGGACAAAAGAGAGTTGAAGAAATTTCCTGCAGCAATAAAATGTACCATATGTGCACTTGTTTACATTTGCACTGTAGAAAGCTTTTTCTGTTTTTTTGTGGAAACAGAAAAAAGTCTGCATTTAACAGAGTTGTAATTGTAAATAGCAGATTGTGACGGTGTTGCCAAGTGGCCGTTTTTTAATTGCATGTCAAAGCCGAAAATTCCAAAATTATTTTATCGCGTCTGCTTCTGATACATTGGGTTAAGAGTATAGTATAAGTAACAAAATATAAAAGACAGACGTTCAGAGATTCATTGTCTACAGTATTGCCCATAGAAGCTGAAAATACAAGAGGCAGATGTGTAAGGCTCTGCTTTTTCAAAATATAGGAAGTTGCTTAAGTCAAAATCGTCAATTTTGGTCAAATTCGTATATTTATTTTTATTCCAAGGACACCAAATTTTTCCGAATATATTAAATTATATAATTGAAAAGCCTAACCTGTTTGCTTCAAAACTCAAATTAAATTATATCGATGTATTTTTTCTACGAAAAATCATACATCTAAATTTTCAAGTTATGCTACCCTACTGGAACTTATGTATGCACATAGACCTGTGTAATACATTTCAGCTGACGATATTTCGCAAAAAAAAAACACGATAAATTGTAAAAAACTATTGAAGCTAGTCCAGCCCAGTACTCACAGAGATAAAAATTTTTCAAAAGAATCAAAGATGCAAAATCAAAATGATGTCCGTGATGTCCGGTTTGGCGGAGAATGACACAGACAGAAAAATAAAAAAAAAAAATCAATGACCGAAAAAAACTTAATAATAAAAAAACCTATAAATAAAATATTCTTAATAGTATGCACCTTAAGTGCACAGAAACGTCTGCCTTCGAAAAATCAGCGTTGGAACCGTCTGCCTTATCTATCTTAATTTTTTTTATAAGTAAAAAAACTTGACAGCCAAGAGGCAAACGCGTTGAAATGATTTATTAGTCAATTTTTTTTACATGTTTGTAGTTTCTTAAATGCATCAATAACTTAGTGGCAGAGGCTGTTTCTCTCGTATCTTATGACATAGTCTTCATAATTATCGCAATCTGCATCAGCGATAAAATCACTTTAGTTTTGTAAATCAAAAAATTTAATACAAAACTTTTATTTCTCTTAAACACAGCAAAAAAAAAAACGTCTGCCCTTTGAATTCATCTGATTTGGTGCATGAAAATATTTTTCAAATATAAGGCAGACGCCATAAAATTCTTTATGGTACCCTAATTTTTAACAATTTTTAAGGATCCGCAGTAAGCAACGCAGAGACAATGCAATGGCAGAGATAGTTCGTATTATTTATATTACTTAGAACTTTAAGATTTTCAACCTCTGCCGCACGTTTAAATCATATGAAAATTTCAACCATCGGCTTATATGTTTGTTTTGGGCAATTATTATTTGTCAAAATTTGCCAAAATCAGTTGAATATGTTGCGCTCAACATTTTTGTTCAATTATTCTTGTTATTTAAGTAAACTAAAAACTTTAATTACACCGATTTTTATAGAAATATCATATTCCAGCACACTGTCAATCTATAGCTCTCTAGTTGTACTCAACATTCAAGGCACCAGAGATGGATCACTTTTGATTGCGTGTTGGCTTAGAGAGGTATTTGTCAGTAGCAACACTCCTTAAACGTTGTCCACAACATTGAATCACGTGCTGCAAAGGAATGATATTAAAGTGTCGGAGCAAAGGAAATTTAACTAGAAATGTACAATAAAATAACCTTGAATTGAAGAAATACAACTCAAATGCTTGAAATAAAAATAGAAGACAAAACAAAAAATAACAGCAAATATTCTAAGAATAAGAAAAAAAAAACCTTAAGAAAATAACTCGAACGAACGATTGATGTTTTCGCCTCACTTAACGATGTAGTGTGGTTTTAGCGACATGCAGGGTTTGGGTCAACAGGATATGATGATAACTTAACTGGTATTTTGACAGCAACAACACTATTGACATTTTGAGCTCTTAACATAGACGTTGAGTCAACAAAAAACAACAAACAATACAAAACAACAACAACAGACATTTGTTGTAACAACAAAAACAACTTTATCAAAGTCAACGTAAAGCTCAAAATGATTTGCAGCATCCGTTGACAAATCGGGTAAAGGGAGTAAAATAGTAGTTGGGTAGTATTTTTGTGCACATTTGAAGGCCGTATTGCAAATGAAATATTTTAGCACAAATGAGATTAAAGTAACAGTTATTAGCAACAGTAACAAAAACAATAGCTACGTGCAATAGCAATAACAAAAATTAACAACCAGAGCAGACACCCAAAAAATCATGTCGTTGTCAAAACGTAATGAAACGACAATGACATTTGGCAGCAAGAACAATGGCAGCAAGAGCAATAACAACAAAAATGACAAGAACTAAAATAACAATCACTATTAAGTTTCCAAGAACAATAATGAGATTAGGGCACTGTCAGTGTAGAGATTGATTCGTGTGCTGATTTACAACCCTGTGGGAAATGTTGCTTGATTGAATGTAAATTACTGAATTTCCTATCTTTGATCGAGATTCTTGATTTTCATTGGTAAAAGTCACGTGTAAAACTTTTTGGATTGGTTATTTACTTGAATGATGTTTATAATGAATAATCTCTTAAAGTCTTACCTATTTTACTAAGTTTTTTTTTGTGCAAAAACATTTTGTGCGAGGTAAATAATTATATAGTGGAATATGAAAGAAAACTAACAAAGATAAAGTATTTATTTATAGAAGTATAATTTTGTGTTGATCAACTCTCTCAAGCAATATATACATTCATTTTAGGGTGCGAAGTACCCCAAAAGTTTTTTACTATGTTATGTCATATCATATTGGAGCCAGCATTTCATATTCAAGTTTCTTAAGTGAAAATATATATTATGTTTTTGGGCGATTAAATGATTTTAATATTGGACCTTTTCTATTGTGTAAGTTTGACCTACATTTTTGAACTTAATTTTTCTTACACTCTTTTTCTTCTGATCTGATGTGATGTGCTCATCTTTTTGCTTTTGAACAGTTTTCACTTTGATAGTTACAGTCAAAGTATGAAAAAGGTTCCCTATCAAGGAACTGGTTAACACAAAAAATATGTTCACAGGCTTCGGAAAATATTAAGTCTAAATAGGAATAGTAAGCACTTCTTCCTTTGAACCAAAAAACTTTCAGAATAACCACATAAATCATATATTTATTTTATTATATAAAAAGGTGCAAACTCAAAATTTTGCGATATGGTCACCCGAAAATTTTTCTTGATATTAAGCAACTTAGCAAACGTGCAGAAGATCGGATCGATGTGTATGAAATCAGTTCGACGTGGTCTGAAAAGAGGGATTCTTGAAAACGATTGCTGTTTCTTTTTTTTCGATCGGAGAAAATAAAGTGGAGCGGTTTTAATTTTTTCGAAGGCCTTTTTTTCAAAAAAAAAAACGTGTTTTTTACGTGAAACTTTTTTTTCTCTACAGAACGCATATGCATATTTACAAAGAAAAGGTGAAGTTCTTACAAACATTTTAGTTAAAAAAAAATTCTAAAAATATTTATCTATCTATGATCTAGAACGAATTATAATGAGATCGATTTCTCACGTTAACCGCACCACTAAACACGGTATATTGAAAAAAAGAAGAGCTCAATATCTTTTCAACAAGCTTATGCTGCTATAAATCAATGTAGAAATCCATATTTTGTAATGGATTGAACAAAAATGGTATGCAAAAAGCTGAAAAATTTTATTTTTGAAGCTTAATATTGACTAAAACCATTTACAATTTTATATATTTCTTTTGCCAAGATGTTTATAAGAATTTAACCTATATTTTTTAGCATATTTGGGTATGCGTTCCGTGAAGAACAAAAAGTTACACATTATAAAATTTTATTCTTTTTGTAAAAAAGAGCCTTTGAGAGAATCAAAACCGCTTTCTCAAGAGTCCCTTTAATTTTTTTTAGACTCCGATGGGGCTGAATTTAAATTTCTGTTTACTGTTGGTTAATACAAGAACATTTTCAACAAAACAAAATCCGTCGAAAAACGTATATATATGCAAAAGAAATTATTTATGTGAAATATGAAAATGTAAAGGTATTCAAAAATTGTTATACAAATTCGGTGATTACCAATTCTTATAAAATTCATGATTTTTTTTTTTATTGGGTAAAATCATCCAAAACTTTCTGTAGATCTTTCAGTAACATTTTTATTTAATTCACGCAAAATTTAAGTTAGTTGCCGCACTTAACCTATTTTTCTGAAACTATAAACTCTTCTTACAGATTTCGCCTTCAGCCAATGACTTCATTTTCAATGGGGTTTTATTTTCTATACACAACTTGTTCAACAAAATTGTCACGTAAGTAAAAAAAAAAAAAACAACAGCACCAGAAACGCGTGCACTGCAAAGTAAAAATAACACAGTGAAACTCTACACGGCACGAGGAAATCACTGTTACATAAGAAAACAAAAGCGTACTCTTAGGAACGAACTTTCCACCCAACCAACATTTCGACGATTGAAAATCAGAAAACTATTGTAATTTCAGGCGATGAATTTTTAACACTACAAGAGGAGTTCTATTAAAACGAAGGTTTTCATTGCATATTTATAGGGATTTCTTAAATTTAATTTGTTTCAGTTACCTTCACCTTCAAGAATAATCGTTAGAAACTCTTTCCAATGATTCTTACGTAAATTGCCTTGGCAAGCGCCACATGACATCATTTGCGATTAAAACACGACTCATACGCTATAAAAACTGTTTGCTGGGCTTTCACATGTATGTGTATCGTTTATGTGCGTGTATACTCTCCTGTCAATGTTATGCCATGCAATTGATATCGAAACTTATTTAGCAGCTCACAAACTTGACTTCGACATCATCACCAAATGGGAAGTGGGTATCCTTTTTTGTTGGAACCTATTTTTAAGATGAATCTAATTTTTTACTTTTTTGTTTTATTTTTTTTTTTTTTTTTTTTTTGTGGCCGCTGTTGTTTTTATGCGCTATATCGTAATTGAATAGAAAGTTCACACGTGTGAGCAATTTTTGTTGTATTTACAATCATTGTTGTTTATATCTAATTCCAGTTGATAGCATGCTGTCTGCCATCACATTAAGTTTTCAGGCACATGTCAAAATATAACAATTTTGGTTTTTAATTTATTAAATATTTTCAACTTGAGGAGTTTTTAGAATTTTGGAAACTCTGCTTTAGCAACAACGTGAACATTTTATGCATAGATACTCGTTTAATTTGATATATTTCTGTTCATTACACGTTAATGCACAATGATATTTGAATTATGTTTCCTTTCCAAGAATATACAGAGCTACATAGTCTTGCTATACGACGAGACAAACCATAGCTACAGGTACCGGAACAGAAGTAACAAAAAAATAATGAATTGATTTTATGTAAAAAAAATATTATGCTAAACTGAATAACGATATAATTTTTATTTTTAAAATTTTTTTTATTTGTGGTGCAGATATTTCGCCGTATAAGAATCATTTTCAAATATAAATGAATATCATGAAATAATAAAGAGCTCAAAAGCAACAAGAAAAATTACCTAAGATTTGCGACACGAACTTCTTTTCAATGTGATATTGAGTGTGTGTATGTGTTTTCTTAAAAAAATTTCACAAACTAGAGCATCATATGGTAGAAGGCGTAGGTTTCGACAGAGGATTGGCTCTTATAATTGCACCTGTTAGGGCGCAACCTAAAAATCGTTTCTTGCTAGCTCTGGTGGCTGTTTAGACAGAAATAAACACATTTTCCGAATAAATATATTATTATTTTAAAACTTTAATATTTTAAGTAATTTTTCAGTCAATATTTTTTTTGCGTATACTCAAGAAATTACATTTTCTTATTTCACTGTTTACTATGTTTGGGCTTAAGCAAGCCAAGCAACACTTAACAGAATTCAAGCCAGTGATGGCATATTCGGTACATTTGTACTTTTTTTATTATTCTGTCGAATACTATGAAATGAGACGGTGAAAATGTTTAATCTGCAAAATGCAGAAAATATATTTTTATTTGAAATATCTATATCAAAAATTTTGCTTTAAATAGAAAATTTCGCAGAATTTTAAATTTAAATTAAGATTATTCAGCACACGCAATTCCATAATCGTTACCATTTTTTGGTAATTTTTATTGCGATACTTGTGCTGCTCAACAATTTGCCTAAACTTTATGGCCATCATACGCTGGCTTACCTTTTATCATTATCATTTCTCTAAATATCACAATTGCCACATTAACAAGAAGGACTGCCAAAGGAAAAAAAAAAAGGCAAGACAAGTCACAGCACATCCTCCGGCAAAGGACTCTTTAAAATTCATTTACGCATTCTAACTTCTTAATACTTCATGCAATAATCAAAATCAATATTTAATGCGCTTCCGCACTTCATAAAATTTAACACCAGATACTTTAATATTCAGTGTTGCTTAAATATTTATTAGGAAAAAGTGCATAGTGATGCTGTCATTATGATGAAATAAAGTAATCGGTTATCGAAAGGAAGTAATGTTGAAGATTTGCCAGTATTTTTATTTAGCTACAATTGGGATATTTTTACAATATTAATAAGACACCCATATAGTATGCCTTGTATCACAAAAATAAATACTCTATTATGTTGTCCATAATTTGGTAACACAGGGTACAGGGTACTTAGTTTAAAAAAAAATCAAAATGTGGTTTCTTTGGATATTACCTGTGCGCAGATGTCAAGTAAATCCTTGAACAAAATTCAATATTCAGATAAATTTAGACTCTCAAAGTCAGTGTTTGAAACATATTGACCTCATTCCAAGCGTTTTTGTCCACTTTTCGCTGAGAATGATAAACACCAAATAATCTTTGGAAACAATGTTACAAAGCTGGCCTTAGAAACAACAATTAGAAACAATATTTTGAAACATTTCTTAAGCAAAAATGTTTTCAAACTGTTTAAAGAAATAATATTGTGGAATTAGTCCACAAATTTTTTAAATACAGTGTTTCTAAACATTTTTAGGCACAATATAAGAGAACAATACTCAAATGCAATGGCGTAAGCAATGCTTTGAAACAGTTTTTTAGAATTGATATTTATCAACATTATATAAAAATATGTTGAAAAACTTTGCTTACAAACAATGTTTATAATAAACACTTGCAAACAAAGCTTAGAAACATTATCAGCTCTTTGAAATATTATAAAGAAACTATATTGCTAAGCAATGCTTAGAAACAATATTAACAAAAAATTATAAATAAACATTTTTTAAGAAATAATGCAAGGAAACCATTTCATGTTTTGACGTTTGTAGCAATGTCTTAAAACAATGCTTAGAAACAAAAATGTTCAGAAACAATTAAGAAATCATTTTGCTTCGCAATGCCTAAAGGCAATAATGTTTAGAAACAATATCCAGAAGCAATGTTTAGAAAATGTTTTAATATTCTCGTAAAAATACGAGTCCCTTCGTGGTTGGCTATTGATTTGTATCTCCGAGACGATACAGTATGAAGATAGTTTCATTTTTCGGTTTCATGGTTAGCTACAGTTTACTGTCAGCATTAAGTTCCACACTTTGTGGATGACAAAAATATTGACATTTCTGAACTTACTTGGCATTTGTGGCGCAAATTGGCATTTCTGACAAACATTTATTAATATGAATTTTGCAATTTAACTTTTGTAGGTTCAATCCCAATTTTTGCCTCAACAAAGTTTTATGTACGTTATTACCGAAATACAGGACTCTTTGGGAAAGCCAATACGTGAATTTAAAATTCTGAGTTTTTTTTTTCATAATTTAAATTTTTCGTTCAAATTACTTTTTAACGGTGATTTTTGTACTGAAAGAACATTTTTAAATACATTTTTTGATATAAATTGTAAATATTTTTTTATTAACGTGCACTTTTCCATTTTGGTGATATCGCAAGTTTTGACATTTCTGGATACAACTATAAGAGACTGCCGCCAACCATGTAAAGACAAAAAGTGTGGAAGACTTTGCCGCGGAGATAATTCGCCAATGTTGCTAACCAAAAAGCCAATTTTTATCAGTGGCTATAACGACAAGACTGTAGCCAACATTGAAAAGGCTATAAACTTTCGTCTCCTTTAACCCCCTTTACGTAGTCTTTTTGCTGAGCCATCCTCCTTCTAAAGAAAGGAAGTGACTTATGGACGCTTCCCAAGCTGAAATATTCCGATACAAGTTATTGAATAATAAATAAAAATTCCACTATGCATCTTTGGGAAATTGCTCAACCAGCATTGTGGTTTCTTAGTATGCTATTTTTGAAACTCTTGGAATGCATTGATTTTCATCTATGTAGTCCTCGAGAAAAACAAATATTCTGTGAAGAACATTTGAATAGTTTCTACATATATTCTAAGGGTAATGAAAATTAATGTTAATTTATGCTTAAAGCAAAGAGCGAGAATGTTGCAACATTGACCTTAAGACATTAACGTAATTAATTAAATTATTAAGAAGTTGTTTAAGAAAGCAAATGAATTCCGGAAATTATTTTATGCAAAACTAATTTACATCCTAACAGAAATTCCAACTATTAGCATGAATAAAGAAAGAAAAGAATTGAAATTTAAGCTCCAATAAACTACTCACAAATGACATAAAAAACCGCTAAGGTTTACAAAACCCAAAAAAAAATAACAACCAACACAATTTCCCACAACACTAATCAGAAATGCTTTGAAATCAGCCATTTGCTCAGTTAGCTCCCGTAGGCACAGCTCATAAGCCATCAAAAACCACGGGGAAACGAAAAAAAGAACGTGGCAAGACCAGGTCAAGAGTATAACAAATACTGAGCAACATTAGCAGCACTACTCCTGCCGCCGCCGCCGCCGCAACAGCAAAAAAGGACTTACCTCAATTTGCACGATTGCCATGTGCGACGCGTACTTATTATGTACGGCAAAAGCAACGTCAGACCGCCATCATCGTACAACCACCAGACATCAATAACAGCATGACTGCGCTTCCGGGTGAATTGCGTTAGATCCGATAGAACTTCCTTTGGGAGCTCAACGCCGCCAGGTCCTTTATAGAGTGTTGCAGGATCGTCGTGTTTTTGTTTCGATTTACGCAGTGAGTTGGTCTGAACACGGCAGATGAGGAAGAATGAAAAATTAATATGCAAATTTCGTTGTTTTTCTTTTTAACTAATTTATAAATGATAGGCTAAAAAGGGATGATTAAAAATTTTAGGCGCATTTATTTAACTTAGGAGGGAGCGTGAAGTGTTTGGGTTTCAAGTTTTTGTCTAAAGCTAAAATGACACTAAATTTTCTTTCACTTTTTAAAGTTAAGTCCATATGCTTGCGTACTAAGAAGGAATTGGGCAATGTACTCACCAATAGCTGGGCAGCCTTAGGATCAGTGGGATCAGGCAAACCAGGAATTTCCTTAACTTGCGTATTGGTAGAAAATGACAGATCACTGGTACTAGAAGCTATAGAAAACAAATAAAATTGTAAATTATAACAAAGAAAGTATGGTATGTTCTTAATTTGAAACATTAAAATGTGTTGTAATTACTATTATGCTTTAAAGAGTTATTTGAGCTGTACTTTTATTTCACTCAGCATACAAGAGCATGCTGTTTTTTGTAGAAAAATAAAAATGAATCAAAATATTTATGCAAGTTTTCATGCGAAAAAGTATACAAATGTAGGCTTAATGTTTCTATGTTGATGTTATACATTTTAATGAAATTAAATAATTATCGAAACACTTTTAAAGTTCGAACTTTAATGTATGAGGAAGAAAGACAGTTTTAAGAAAGAAAAACTAAATTATTTCTAAAAATATTACGCGTGAATATTTTAATGTCTTGCATTTAAGGAGCAACTTTTTATAATATGCAGCTACCAAAATAATGTAAAGAAAGGTGGAAGAAGGTATTTCTTTGAAAAACAAACTATTATTTATTTTTTGACCAAACCTCAACGTGAAACAAAATGAATTTTAATGCTTATATCCTACGTATTATAAAACGCATTTCAGTGATTGTAATGATATAAGATAAATTATACTTGGGGAAAATGAAATGAAATTTGCTACAAGAATATTTGCAAACATCTGATGCCTTGCTGAATTTTACAGCTAAATCCACTATTTATGAAAAAAATATAATACATAAACGTACAATCTTTGTACCGAATTTCATCTTAATAGTTCTATATTATTACATATAAAAAACATAAATTAAATTTTTTTTTGAAATTTAAAAGTGGCGTGACACGTCCTTCGAATTTGCATTTTACCATATAAAAATGCCTTTGTATTCTTTTGAACTAGAAATAAGACAAGCAGTTTTCCCGGAATATGAAATCTTCATACAATGTCAATTTTAAATTCGAATTTTAAGAAAATAAAATTCAATTTGTTCATACAACAAAAGCTTTCTCTGATTAACTAACTGACCAAATATCAATCCTCAGTACTATATTTTTTTATATTAATCATTTTTTTAAGCTACTTCTCCAAAAAAAAATTAATAAAATCAGAGAATTGTAACTAAAGTAAATCTGTTCCGTTGAGGTCTGTTTAATTGTACTGGAGGTTACGGCTAGGGTCAAATCGGAAGAAAATATTTTTCCGGTAAACGGGGGAGTTGCCTAGATGCCCTTCAGTAATGTTCATCTGTTTGGGAAACATTTTTTTTGAAATCGCTAGGGGAAATATACACAAAACGCTATAGCCGCTCACCGCCGAGCGTCAGACCACTACTCGACAGTTGGGGTTTCGAGAACGAGACTCGAACTATAAAAAAAACACACGTTTCATCCGTTTGGGAGTTCCAAGTAATTTTTGCCGCAGTCTCTCTTTATGTTATAAGGGCACAATTTGATTTCTTGTGTAAAAAATTAGAGACAATTTAAGCGAATTGTTCATAATTCCATTAGGAATAAAAGATAATTACTTATATTACATTGCAATTTTGTTGGTCTTAGCTAGCTTCATTAGAAATGAATTTACAATATTTTGCGACTTCTACAACATTTTTCGAGATTATTGAATTTTTTTTAACATACTTAGATTGGGAAAAAATTTTTTATTGTTCAAGAAACTACTCGATTTGTTCAGTAGTATTTGACGCTTTGCTTGATCCTTTTCTTTACTGGCACAATGAAACATCATTTAGTTCAGCGATGGGCAAAATAGGAAAAACGAACCAATTTTAGCTTCTTATAATAAGCACGTCGTTTTTCTAAAGAAAAATAAGCAAAACAACAAACACTTGCACTTACCACTGCCATGCACATTTTTGTCATTTAGGTTTTTTCTTTTTAGACGAACTATGCACGGGATTTGTGTTATTGTTATTGTTGCACCATTCAGAAAAATAAAAAACCACAAAGCGAGCGAACAAGGAAACAACAATGCGCACATTGAGCAGAGCCTCTCTCGTTTCGTTTGATCAGTTTACTTTTATTTTTACACTCATGTTGCTCTTGCTTGGCTTTTGATTTATTGTAGGTTTTTTTTTTTGCTATCGAAATCTAATTTATGGTGGGGTTTTTTGGTTATTGTTGCTTTTGTTTTAAGTAGCTCCTGCTTTCAAAATTTTGCCCATCTTTGATTTAGCTGACATATTTCACCATTTTATTTTTTTCATTCAAATCAAGAATCCAAAATATTCCATTAGCGGAATTGGTGATTTGTTTCCAGAAAATGGAGCTCAAGAAACACTCAAGCAATTAGAATATTTTTTCCAGTTATTTCGAATATTAATTATTGACCTGTTTCTTGCGATTGCGAGAATAAGACTTCTTTAAATAATACGGCTAAGCCATCACTCTGGCTGAGTCAGTGATGTTAAGATGTTCAAATCTCTATTTGATCATTTGCAATCTTTTAACAATCAATATTTTTATTCGAATATTCGACAATTCAAAAAAATATTTTTCGCTTTTCTGTGGGATTCAAAAATCTCGATTGCCGATTTCCTATGTTGTGACTCAGTAGATATTAAATCTTTGAATATGCCAAAGTATAAATTGAGGAATGAGTTACTTTGCTCAACGCCACATCTGTCATGAAAATTGCATTTTTTCAGACGCCATTTACATAAGATCCTAAAATATTTTGCTTAAGCTGAAAAAACTTTTAGTGTAATTACTGTACCTACATAATATTTTTTTTTTTTTTTTTCAAGCCGAACCCAATACGATACAAAAATATTTTCAAAACTTAAAAATAATTATAATCTGCTGCTAATTGAAAAGTTTTTTTTAAAGTCACTTGAGATGACGATTCGTTTGAATTCATTTATTAATTTGAAATCGATTTCAAATTTCAATCAATCAATCAATCAATCAATCAATCAAAAACAAAACTACACTCCCATACGCACACAACTTCCAAAGTTTATCATAAATTCACGCCTCACTTGACGCTTTTTAAATGAATATCAACACTTTACTGCAAATTAAGCAGCTTAAGGATAATGCTTATAGCAAAAAAGTTAAATTGATATTGATATCCCAGTGCCTTGGGAATGTGAAAACTCTTCCCGTGATGGGAAATATGATAACTCAAAAGAGCTATATATGAGTAGATACACAGATACGCATGTCATCGTATCTATCGCATATGATTTATTTATTCATTTATGCGCTGCGCTAGCCTCCCCAGTAGGGAGTGTGAAGCAGCTGCTGATGCAAAAGCTGGGATGTGGGGTTTGACACTTTTTACAATTTGGTTGTTGTTTTCATCGATTACTTTGTTATTGTTGTAATGCTGTTACGATTAAATTGGCTAACAATTTATGCATGTGATGACGAAAGTCAGCAAAAAGGTTGAAAATTTAAATGAGTTCGATAAGATACGGTTGAGTGGTTAACAAAATAGATAGAGAATTTCGAAACAAAAAGGAGCTGAAAAGTTACTATTGTTTTATGTAAATGATTGAGCAAATATATGGTGTATGGTATACTGAAAAATTAGAATCGGTTAAGCTACACATCAGCATCAAATACTCTCTGTCATTTGTAATAAGGTCTGGAAAATGAAGATAAATAAAACCCACTTGGAATAAAGTTTTTGATTAAATTATTATTTCATCAAATTTTTGAAGCCTTGCCATTATATATAATATTGAACAATTTTCAAATGAACGCTATGTGACCAACTGTAAGACCTGATTATTTTATAGTTATTTCCAGTGACAAAAGATGCACAATTTATGCTTTAATTTGGTGATAACAGGATCCGACGTTAGTTTTTATTTGCTTTATTTAAAGTCAGCAGATCTATTGCCTATGGAAGATCTTTTGCGTAATTCCATCAATAATATCAAATTGCATGACCTTCGATGCCAATTGGCATCACTAAATCGAAGTCGTGTTGTCCGACTAATGGTGCCGCTACCATATATCAGTTAAATGGAAATTTTTAATTGCCAAAAAGATGTCTATCATACCGCCACAGCGCCTCCTTTGTCATTCTCAAAGGATTGATGCCACTAGCTCAGAATGCACACGAGGCAGCCACTTTTTGCAACTACAAAGACTTTCCCTAAAAAATCTTGTGGGCTTTCAGAGAAAATGTTGCTGATACATGTTGCCATCGAACAAAAAAACTGACAATGAGCTTAATCTCTGAAGAAACAGCACCAATATTTCCAATAGGTCGTAGGCTCTGAAGGTGCACAGATCTTAACATAGTCATAATAGTTTCAGTTAGAAATTCTTCACTCAACATGTTTAGCTACTGCAGCTCTTGGCCTTCTTAGCTTCAAGCTTTAAGTCAAAATAAAAAAATAAAAAAACGGCGGGTTGCACTCCGGGAGTGCCGACAGAAGTGAAAACAAATCGTTTAATGGCAAGTTAGTGTGTTAGTTGGTATGTGTGCGTTTTCTTTTTATATAGCAATGCAATGGAAGACAAAAACGGAATATGTATTCAAATTTTACTCTCGCTCTCATCCTCAATTTGTCAACGCAACAACGCGGACTTTGAAAGAAACAAACATGTAAGCATAACAATCGTTGAATGAGAATGGAATGTGTTAGTTAGTGTGTCTGCTTTGCTTTTTGTCTTCCACTTGGAATATTTATTTAAAAGAAACAATAGAACATTAAAATTTTACTATCGCATTCATGACGGGGAATCCCGATGACGGTCGGTGTCGCGAGTTTATGCTTTTTTCCTCAGCCGCACAACGTACCATAAGAAGTTTTCACTTAAAAAAACTTATTTGAAGACTTATGGCACGACACGTGGTTGTGCCAGATTCACCAATTGTGTACTAAGTCTTAAAAAGTTTTATTCTTTCTTCGAAAGCTGAAAAATCCATACAATTTGGTTTGCTTTATTGAAGTTTTCTTCAAAAACTATTGTTCAAATTTAGCTAGCTTAATAAAAAAACTAATTTTACATCGCCATAGGTAATAGTTTTTTTTTCACTTCATGTTAAGGATTATAAGAACCTTAACAAAGATAAGAAACCTTAGAGTCTTGTCTCCTTTCTTGTATATAGTAAAAAACTCAATATCCTTTAAATTAATTATTAACAGTCATGGTCATGGCAGAGTTGTTTGTTGTTAATATTTTATGCTCTTCGAGCATTGCATACAGTTACTGCTACCTCATCGAAATAACGTAGGGTGTTCAAATAAAATCAAAACTCATCAATATGCAAACGATAAGCTTTCAACTTTCCCCATGAGTGATTTTTGTTATTAGTTTTCTGTAGCAGGTACTACTGTGAATGTAATTCTCCTTTGCTTTATTTAAAGTCCATTTATTATACAACATGTTAGTTCTTCAGTAGTTTGCAGCACATGTTTTCGATTAAGGATGTGTATTACATCACACATATTTCTCGTTTTAAAATTTTAAATAGAGAGAAATCCTTAAACAAATTGTTGTCATAACTGAACTGAAGCACTGAAAATGCTATTTATGTAATTCTTGAAAAATTCAATATGTGAATCTTTTGTGAAGCAACCAAGCACTGGACAAAGAGTTGCCTAGTACGGTGGTGACGTTTTTTTATACAAGCAAAACCTAAAAATTAATATTGTCTATATAGTGTAGCACAGTCACCGATATAAATAAATACCATTTTGGAAAAGTTCAAAGCATTTGACAGTTGATGTTATATAATTAGTATACACTGAACATTATGGCATCATAAGTCTTAAATTTTAATAGAAGATCAATTAATAGATTTTTTACGAAATAATTTTTTATGGTTCTTTATTACAAAATGGTCGATACGTATTTTTGCTTTTTTCGCTATATATGATATTTTTAAGTGTCAGGGACCCAAAATGGCTTGATTCTCAAACATTTGCATTTTCTGCAACTAAAGAACAAACATTATAAAATTTTCATAACATTTTTCCCAAATAATCTAGAATGATAAACAACAACTTATAAATATTTTGCAGATGGCATGTATTGTGATTTTCGATATTTCATTTATTTTGATGATTCTTTTTTTATTTAACGCCGCCTCAGTGCACAGGGTATTTGAGCTCAAAATGCGGCCAAAATTGAGTTATAATTGTTTGTTCACTGAATAAGTCCTGATAAGTGATTTTAACGTAATTTCGTATAATAATTGGTTATTTATATTTTTACAATAAGGTTGCTTCAATTTTCACTGGTTTTTATTACTTCTTGGTAATAAAATTAAAAACATCAATTCAAGTGCATTAAATTTATAAAATAATAAAAGAAAATCCTGTGATTTTTCTTTCTGAACACCACTTACAGGATAGCAGTGGGTCAGAAGTTAATAAGAGTCTATTAATTTCATCAACGTCGCAGGATATTCTTCAATATTTTCTTGCACAATCCTGCCTATACTAACAAAAATGTCAGCCGCTTTTTCGGAAAACTGGCATATTGTCCTAATTGATCAATTATTACTGGTGTATGAATCACCAATTATTATTGTGCATTATTGGCGCCATTGGCCGCATTTTGAGCTCAAATACCCCTCTGTGCAGTGAGATAAGCAAGAACGTGAAATGATAGGTCCCCAAAGATGTTTTCATTTTATTCTCACTTTCTCAGAATTATAGATTTGAAAAATATTCCAGTAAATTCAATAAAGTTTTTTTTGTAAGCAGTGGTAGTGAAATTAATATCTTGACATCCACAATACATAGCATTCTGCAAAAAATTTACACATTTTAAATGTTTGAGAGAATAATTAGAGTGGAAAGTAACTTAAGTATTTCTGAATACAACAAAAAAACAAAAAATTTGTATTAAACCTGAAACTGTAATACCAAATTTTCTGCGTATTTCGATCCTCAATTTATGTACAGTTGGCCGATGCATATTTCAAGTTCTTGGCGTTTTGTTGTCGGAGAAAATACATTTTTATGCCACCCATCTAAGTTTTTAAGCGGAAAATTTTGGCGCCTTTTCAGTTAATTATCATGAAAGATTTCACCAAAAAATAATGAAAATTGAATCGATTTATATGAAAAAAATTTCTTAGTCCGTATGCTAACGCAGTACATATGAAACCTTTAAAAAGTCTAACGAAATACGAGAATTCTCCACTGAAGTTCTTCAAAATTTAGTAGCTATCAAACTGTCCGATTATTCACTGAGTTTTGAGCACTTAAAAAAATTTAATTTCAGAGTAAATTCCTAAAAATTTATGTCTCTTGAGCAGCTGATGAAAACAAAAAAAAACCGTGGAGGATAGTCTGAACCAGTACTTAGAGAAAAACAATTCAAAAATCAGAGTTGCAAAAGTAAAATGATGTCCGATTTAGCGTGGAATGCCCCATACCCACAGCAAAAAAAAAAAAAAAAAAACATAAATAAGCGAAAAAATTTAAAAGTAAATTTTACATATCAAAATTTCCACTGTATGTAGTAGTTTTATATAGGATATATCTCATTAATAGTATGCAGATTATGTGCTCAGAAACTCTGCCTTTGGAAACTCAGCGCTGAAATGGTCTGCCATCTCAAATTTAATGACTTTTTTTTTTAGTAAAATCACTCTCTTAAGTGGCAGACGCGATAAAATGATTTATTACTTAATTTTTTTATTTACATATTTGTAATATTGCCATTTCTAAGTTCAGCAATAAGTAAGTAGCAGAGTTTGTTGCTGTTGTTTATAAATGACATAATCTTTATAAGAATCGCAATCTGCCTTATAATATAATCACTTAAATTTGTGTACAGATACATACATGTATCAAAAAGCTTATTGCATTTTCTATTTTTGTGCTTAAACACATTTTTTAAAGTAAGAGGCAGACGCGATAAAATTATTTTAATTGATAACGCAGGGATTCTCCCATGGCAAAGATTGTTCAGAAAATTTATATAACTTAGAAGCTAATGATTTGAAACATCTGCCGCACGATAATAACATTTAAGTATTTCGGCTTCCAACTCCCTAACTATAAGGTCATTTCGTTGTTTGTTGTTTCGATCGGCAGACGACGGATAAGTGTTGCATGTCAAACTTTTAAGTGCAGTAATACAAATAGTTTGTCGACAAACTTCCACCAGCTAAAACTGTGTTCACAATCTTGAGCATTAGATCTATTTTTAATCATTAAATCTTTAACAAATACCCATATCAATGATAAATCCATTCCAATTCACATGAAATAAATATTTTTCTATGTTTGCGAATACAAATTATTTCCACAAATCTGGCACTATATTTTGATTACAAAAAACTGTATTGATAAAAGATTTCACAGTATATTAAAGCTGGTAGCTATGGCTATAATACTCTGATATAACATAAGCTTACACTCAATGACGATACAATTTGAAACGACGTATAGACCCATGATATGACGAGCATTTTTAGATATTTTTTATGCAAATAAAATAATAAAAAGTTGAATGGAAACATTTAAGAGAAAACTAAAAACATTAGAACTCGTAGAATTTATACTGACGGTAAACAATGGAATTTATTCGACATATAAAAGGAAAAAGTTCCAATTACGTTGTCCAATGTCTATAAATGCCATATATATACCAACGCCACGGTAGAGGCAACCCATAAGAAATAAAAAAAGGACAAACTTTTACAACATTTTGCATACTCATGCAGTCTTTTTGTGCTACCGAACTTTGAAAAGAATTTTTTTTTTTTTTTTTGTTTTTGCCAATTTCCTCTCGTTTTTTTGTCTTCTTTAACACTTTGACCTATGCAAGGTGAAAGTTTTCTTTATTATCTGTAAAGGTGCACTCCACTGTGACTGAAGTTTTCAAGTTCAATCTCTTTATTTTACACAAAATTGACTTTGTTATCTGTTTGATGTCAAAGTGAAATTTTATTTGAATTGAGTTCTAATACTTTTAGCTGGAGGGAGTTTTGCATAGAACAACTGCTTTGCTTTTGCCACGTCTAAGTCATTGCGCTTACAACTGCTTAATCGTGTACTTTTGATTGGTACTTAATTGCTGAAGAGCTTTAGGTTTGAGCGCAAAGATAGTAAATTGAAACAATTGTAGCACTAATTGTTCTTATATGATCTTTACATTTACCAACAAAGTTCATTGAGTTTATGTACTCGGGAAAAGTCTCAAGGAATTTTCGTTAACATTTTTTTTTTTTGACTTAGGATTGTAAATTTGTGAGGCTTTCAAAAGATTAAAAGAAAATAATTAATAAGCATAAGCAATTTCATCGCATTTGCTTGTTCTTTCAAAAATTCCCCAAAGCGCAAAATCAGATAAGTGTAAGAGCCAGACGTTTTTTTTCTCTGTCTAAGAATAATTCAAGATTTTTTTAAGTTTTACAGTATATATGCTAAACTAGTTTTTAGGATAAACTAGTTTTTCCTAGGCCAAAATAGTTTTTCCTAGGCCAAACTAGTTTTTCCTAGGCCAAACTAGTTAATTTGAAGGCCGCCCACTTATCCTCACTAACCACTTGCCATTATTCAATAAAATCGCTACTGCCATAGTTTTCACTAGTCACAGTGGATTTTCATTAAAATATCGTTACATATCTTTAGGCTTTAAGGTAACTAGTTTGGCCTAAAATTAGTTTGGCCGGTACCATATACAAACTTAAGTTATTTTATCGTCAGGAAGATTGCGACAATTAAAAGGAATATGTCATTAAATGTTTTTAATTATTTGTGCTATGAAATATTTAATGTGAAATGTAGATCTACAAAGTTCTAGTTTGGCAGAAAAACTGGAAAGTTTAAGTTTCGGACAAAAATAAAGATATCGACATGATTCAAAATGGGTTTTGAAATAAAAAAGTTGAGTTTTTTAGCTCATAGCTTAATATACTTGAAAAAAATTTGGTGATCCTAAGATAAAAATTGATGAAAATCGACAATTTTATACATGCAATCCCATGAACTTTCAAAATGCAGAGACCTTAACGTCTGCCTCTTATATTTTCAGCATCTAGGAGCTACACTAAAAACAATTATTAAAGATAATGCGATGAACGTTGACGTCTGTTTTTATATTTCTCTTGTTTTTACTATGCTCGTAATACAATATATTGGAGGCAGACGCATTAAAATTGTTTAAGAGAGTTTATTCTTTTCAATTACAAAATTTAATTTTTAAAAAATTAGTAAAACTTTGCATAAAAAAGAACTAAATTATCAATACCAATGACAATTAAATCATATGCCTAAAGTCATAACCAGCTCTCTAAAAATTCTCAAAATGAATCAAAGTCTACAAAATTGACTGAGCGAATTCGATAATTTACCTATATTTACAAGGCCATTTGTTCAGATGTGATATTTTTTTCAAAAATATTTACGTCTCATTAAAATTGATAAATTTCAGCGACGAATTCTTTATCATATTTTTACCATAGTCTAAATTTATATTTAAAAGTTATGTAGTTTTTTTCACTGCTACTTCTGAGCTTATTAAGATCATGACTTTTTTTTTATAAAAACGTTATTTTATGAACATTTTTGCACAGCGTAATAATCAAATACTAGTATCGCCTGAGGTCGAAATTCGACCGTTAGGACTAAATTTTAATCTTGGAAGAATTTTGCCGGCCCATTAATATCAAAACTTTTTTGTTCATTGACTACGATCTTATTTCGTTTCACTAATCACCACACCACACCTTTGAAATTACATTCAAAGCACATTTAAATGCAAAACAACACAGAATTATCAATTTCTATTGGTGCTACATAATTTTTATTACGTTGTCTATTTGATTTTGACTCAAAAATTGTCGGTCCTAATCTCTTTACCATTCAGTCCGACCCGTTATCGTTCTTCTTCAAGACATAACACAATATATATTTCGTTTATTATATAATAATAATTTTAAAAAATAAGCGAAATCGCAACTGTAACTTAAAATAAATCAGTTGAACTTCGATAATCCGCGATTGTTGGAACCGAACTCATTCCGGATAATGGAATCACTGTTTTATTTTATTATTCATCAATTTTCAAAGTTGAAAATACATAATATATATGCGCAAATATGTATGCTTATTATTTTATTGTTTACAGCACCGTTTTACAAAAGTATTTAGTTATAATACTCATTTAATGAAGATCAGCTAGCTCAAATTATAAATATATGTTCTAAGGGGCCGTTCAAAAATTACGTGAATCAAAATAGGGGGGGAGGGGTCCGGAAAAATCTCACCAAATCTCACCATGGGGGAGGGGGGTCAACGAAAATCTCACGTCGACTTTTTAATGCAGAGAGTATACATTATTATAGCAGATTACATCTAAAAATTATATGGAAAGTCTAATGGAAGGGAGGGGGGGGGGGTCCCGCCAAAACTCACCAAGGGGACGGGGGAATCCGAATTTTCAAAAATTAGTATTAAAAAACTAAACTGAAAAGGTGCCATTTTTTGCCATCGCTACGTAAAATTAAAATCAGGGTATCATGTTGTTTTATCCTCCACTCTTTCTCTTCCTTAGGGTGCAATCTATCTTATATCAAATTTCAAATTTCATCAAAATCGGTCCATTATTTTAGCAGTGAAAACATATTTTCCTATTGGGAGCGTGGCACCGTCCACTTTAAACCAAATACCTTTTCTGAAGATTCAGTCTATCTCTGTATCGAATTTCATCAAAATCAATCCATTAGTTTAGCAGTGAAAACTATTTTTCTGTAAGGAGTAGTGCCACGCCCACTAAAAGAAGTCAGAGTTTTGAAAAATGATTTTAGGGTTCAATCTATACACAAACTTAATTTCATCACAATCGGTCCATTAGTTTAGCCGTGGAAGCGTTTTTTCTTGTTGGGAGCAGTGCCACGCCCACCAAAAGAACTTACAGTTTTTAGGGTTGCTTAGAGATCAATTTGTATCCCAACTAAATTTAATCAGAATCGATCCATTAGTTTAGTCGTAGAGACGTTTTTTCTTGTTAGGGGCGTGGCACCACCCACTCTAAACAAATATATTTACTTAAGGTTCAACTTATCTTCATATCAAATTTCATCAAAATCGGTGAGGCGGCGCAGCCGTGACAGCGTTTTTTCTCATTAGGCGTTAGGCGTTAATGCGTTTTGTATGTGGGAATCATGTAAATATGTTCACTTCATTTTACCTGCCTTAACGGCAACATCTACACCTGATTTTTTTTTTCTGCACATCTATGGAACAGTACCTTTTCAATGATAAAAGTTTTATTCCCCTCTCTTTATAATAAATACTCTAAAAGTGTACCACAAGATTCGATGTTCACGTATTAATATATAGATTCCCAATGTTGAAATTTAAAAACACCCTTTGCAGCAGTGACACTTTAGCATTTATGTGTCAGCTACTTTTTGCAGATAACCCTTGAAATCATGAGAATACTTACTCAGCTCGTCACTTAATATGAAAACAAACTTTCAGCAGCTTACTGCACAGAGTGAAGGCTGTGAAATATTTGCAAGTACACAGTGTGTTTTAGCCAAAGGCGGACATGGACACTTCAAGATAATTGAGCGTTACATTTGATAACTGTCAGTAAATGTCAGCGTTTCCATATCTTTTGTTACATTCACTTTCTGAGGTATCTGTTTTTCTTCACTTTCTTTTTTGCATCATTGCACAGTATGGAACAAACGCAAATTCAACGCTTCATTGCATGCAACAGTGCACGAGATAATTTATTTATTTGATCCCTTTATTCATTGGCCTTTTTGCGTTACAGACATCTTTTCTTCTTTGCGTGCTATTTAATACAGCATACCTCCAGGCACTCAACAGCGAATAAATATACTAAGGCACTTAGTAAGCAATAAAGATTTTTGTAACCTCATTCAGTGCTTTTGCCGCTTTTATTTCTTTCTTATCTGTTCTTATTTCTGTTTGAGGCTATTTTTATTCTTAATGAAATTTGCTTATTGAAATTTTTTAACTTTAAACAGCACAACAGCTACAAAGTTGTTTCAAATTGTCGTGGAACGGAGCGGATTTCTCAAGGATCTATGTTGCTTAGCGATTGCAAGCACGTTTTGGTAGCATTTAGCGTGCGTTTAATGTTAACATCTTTTCGCCTGTTATATTTCACGTTGCTGTCGTGGGATGTATTTTCTTGTAATTTATTAGTGTGGCTCAAATGTTGGCAGTAGAAATGCAATAATAAATTTTAATTTCAAATTTGAGAACAAAAATTAAATTGTTGTTTATCCTGAGGTTTATTCTTGGAATTTTTTTTGTGATTTTTTATAAGTTAAGTCAAGACTATGCAAAGTTATATTGTTACATAGAAAGTTTTATTGACCTGTACATTTTATTGTAGACATAGAGCCAAGCTTACATTTTTTGAAGAGTATGATGGATTTCCTGAGAAAATATTAATTAATCAATCTGTTTTTTTTTTGCTGATGCAGATGCTTGGTATGGCCAGACTAAACATTTCTTGCTCCGTAGTCATAAAAGAATCATAATGTGTTTTAAATTGGCACAAGCAAATTGATTGCTCGCTCTCTGTTCACAAAATATTTTTTTAACATATGCACTTTTGGATAGGAGTAAACTTTGGGGATATCAACTCCAAAACTTAAGCGTAATTTGTTCGACAATCCTTTATTTTGAATATTTCATATTCTTCTAACTCTGCAGAAATTTACTGTCATAGTTTACTAATAAGTTTTCGTACTTAATATGCTTAAAAAGTAAGCGAGCGCTATACATATATCATTTCTCACATGAGATAAGTGAAGTCCGTATCACCGAATTCTCTGCTGAACGAACGCTCTTCTGTGCGGCTATTTGTGCTGTGAACAAAATTGACTTGCTCATTTACTATTTCTGGAGATTTATGTTATGAATTTTCAGCAAACGCTTCACATTTGAGGCTCCTACACATTGATTTAGTTCATTTCATTCTAATGTCATACCTGACGTATGAGTAACATTTAATTCAATAAGAGCATTACATTTAAGTTGCTCCGCGAATCTTTGATAGGTAACAATACAGTATGACTTTGTTTTGAATTCTATAGAACATGTCCAACATTCTAAGAAGAAAATATTCACTAAACGCATGTAAAACATTTAATTCATGAACACTCCGTGAGAAAGTCGCTTATTGCACTTAACAATCTTGTTGGTCTTAGTAAAATTTACTATGGTTCTGAAGATCACTGTACTTTATGTATTGATTATGACTCTTACCACGGCCAAAAACATTGCTGAAGACTATAAGCGATTAACTATTTTTTAATTTTTAATGATTCTTCTTCAATTTGCCCAAATCGCTGTACTCGAAATCAAACAATTTTTTTTACGTACAAAATAACAGCGCATTATTAACTTATCATAAAATTGTAATTCTAAATCACTAAATTGTTTTCAAAAGTATATGAATTTGAATACAAAAAAAAAATCTTTAAATAATGTTTCTAAAAATAAAATGATGATAAAATGAATTATTAGCAGAAGCACACAAAAATAACTTTCAGTCAAGCGCAAAGACTTGGTATGCACCATGGACTTATACATGTATGTATGACAAACATCAGGATTCTGGAAAAACCTTGATTCAAAGCTCAAAAAATGGTTTCTTTGAATAGAAGTTTAATGTGACCTCACACGTGTACTCTTTCCAATTCAATTTTAGGTTTTAGAGTGTTTCTAACAATTTTTTCATTGAAATATAGACTCTTAAAGACCAAACAAAATGCGTTCTTTGCTGAATGAATAAAAACTTATTAATCAGCTAAAACAAAACATTACGCATAGAACTTCAAATATACCTTGAAACACTGCTTTTGATATTTCCGTACAAAATATCTCAGAATCCTGACATGATGGGAAAAACTCTTGGCAGAAAATGTATGCGTCTGTGTAGTTTTTTTTTCTATTTTTTTTTTTTTTTTGTTTTAACAATAAAACATTTATGATATACTATATATATGTAGGTAGTATTTTTGAATCTAATGAAAACTAACTAAAACATTTTGATGAATACTAAGTATTTGGTTGCGTAGAAAACATACATGTTTCGTATATCACGAGGACGCAACAGAATGCACTCACTATCTACTTGAGATGACAATTGAACATTTGAAAGAATATTAAAATTTATTGTAAATAATGTCACCTTTAGTGCGTCTGACGCTAAGTAGATGTTTTTTGAAGCGCACTAGTTATAAAAGTAAAATTGTGTAAGCAAAATTAAAAGTTAAAGTATTGAGTTGTAATTTATGAAATAAAGTTTTCTTTTCAACAATGAAAGCAGCAATAGGGGTCAATTTATTAATTTGAAAATTTTGAACTTAGTTTCTAAAAAAAACTCTCAACCAACAGATTTTTGTATTTGTAACTTGTAATGATAAGTAAAATTGACTCAAAAGTCTTCGCAAAACTTTTTATTGGAGCGTAAAGTTCACAAAAATTAATCATTTGGAAATGATAGGATTTTTCGGTAGTAATGGATTACATAAAAGTTGCAGCTAATAAAATATAATATTAATATATTTTCAAATGATTGATATTTTTGAAAATATCATGTTGCTTCTATTATTCTCGCATAATGATAAGCCCACTTTTTTTGAAATTTTAGCTAGGGTTGCTGTGAACCTGTCTTCAGGTGTTCGTCCTTTTTTTTCCAAATTTGAATATGAAATGGGTATATAAGTTCAGCGGTGAAGTCTCAAAAGTTTTCAACATTTAAACTGCTGCTTTGTCCTTTTAAAGAGATTTTACGGTTTTTGTTATCTCTGTTAGTTATGAAGAGCATGAAGCCCGTCTTTTGTCAGAGAAAGGCTTATGGTTGGAGTCTTTGGTCTCCGAAAAATGTTTTCTCCAACGCTTGTGTTGGTTATCTGAAATAGTTTATAAGCTCCCGTTTTTACTTTTGAATAACCGATTTTCTTTGAACTTGTTGTTTCGTTAGCGGTACGGAGATCTCGGATTACTCCGCCTGCAGCGTGCGGCAACGGAGTCTTGGCCGAACTCTGAAAATTTGGTGGCCTATGACCATCTCTAATGTCCAATAACCCAAGTTTGAGTAGTCAGAGTAGCAGAAAGCGTGGCTGTACTAAATCATAGTAGAAACGATCGCTAGTACAGAAAAATTGTGAATCTGGGAAATGTTGCCGAGAATTTAAGGCACTTACTAATCATCGTGCACACGTTGGAAGGAGGCCTATGGAGGCTCTATGCTACGTGAGAAGTTAAAGACGAGCACAAAACGAAATTTAAAAATCTGTTGATTGATATAAAAGATCTAAAAGGTATATGCTGTGAGTATTAAGTATTACTGCTATGATATTTTCTTAAATTTTATTTGCTTGCTTTCATTGTAAGAGAAAAAAAGTTGCAGTGTTTACAAAATATTATTTCACAAACAATGCGAATATTTGAAATATCATGCTACTTACATTTCATTAGTTTCAGGCCATTCTCAGTGTTTTGCAAGCCATCTCCAGCTTCTGTATTGGTGTTGTTTTTTGTTAGGTTATCAATTTTTATATATATAATTTTTAATATATCATATACAATTTGTGCAATTTATTTTTGTTATAGATTTGACATGCAAAAAAATAAAAGAGAGATAAAAGTTAAATTATTTAGTGTTCGTTATATTAATATATATAAACTAAAGACATGAGTAGTTGAAGGTGACATGTAACTTCTGTTTTTCATTTTGTGCTTCATCGCATAAATATAAATACAATATAATTTTATATTGTTAACTAAATCAATAAATGTCATTTTCATTCACTCAGCTCCTCAATTAACTTAAAATTAATTTTATTGAAGGGCAATTTTCAATATGCAGCTTATCAGCTTAAATCAAGCTAATCAAATAGTTGGATTTTCATTTAGTTTTAAAAATTTTGCTAGCAAAATTCATAAATATATGTCATGTTTGGTAGAAATCGTTGCAACTTACATTTGCAAAACTTTTATATTAAATTTTTGTTTTTTATTTAAAACTAAATATAGCCTTGTGATACTCGTACGTGTATAAGTTATGTTTGTATAATGTTATATTTTGAATTTATGTGTAATGTGCTTGTGCGTTATTTTACTTGTAACATGCTAATCTCATTATATAATAATACATACATACATATGTGTAGTGTATTCAAGTATTTGTTTCAAATGCATATGAGTGCCTATCAAATGTTTCAGCCTAAATATTATTATGTAAAAAGCAGCTTAAAAATCGAATGCAATCAATTATTTTTTAAATTCTTTTTTCCTGAAATCATATTATACTCTAAGCAAAAGCTCTTGTTGCCAGGAACCTTTTCAGTTAATTTTTTTAAGCTTTAAAGCAGTAATCCATGAAGTATATTTTGCTCTCAAGATGATCTCAATTCAAAGCATTACTTCAAGAGCTAACACGTGTTATTTAAAAGACTCTGAGAATTTTAAAAAAGAAAAATTTATAATTTAGAATTTTCCTTAGGTGTATTTGGATACTGAATGGAGAAAGATTGGAGGGTTGATTTAATATTCCTTTCGGTTTCATAATTTTATTAACAACTACTACGACATACTTGATGTAGATATCCAGAGCAAATGAGAACATAGAAAAGCGTTACCTAAGAAAAAAAATTCATGATAGCTTTAAAAGCCTAAAAGTTTCTAAATTTTGTATCTTCAAGCAACAGTCCATAATTTAAAAATTCTCAATCTGATCAATGGTATTATTGAATAGCTTTGACAGCTCTCAATAGATTTTGAAAAGTTGTGTTCTTTGTTATGCTTTCCCCTTTACAATTTATTTCAGCTAATTTTTGGGAAAATCATGTCGATTAAGCGACAACCATTATTGGTGAGACAAAACTGAGCTCTCTTCTGGCATTATCCATCACATTGCCGAGCGGACCATATCGCTGCCTTTTTGGCTCGGATATTACCTTTGAGCTTTCTATTGTCTTTGGCTTATTTAGCATGGACTTTACTTTTCAAAAATATCCCTTAAAAGTAGTCCGGTGGAGGTTAATTCCGAAATCTAGGTGGCCAGTCAATATCGACCATGATATTTTCGACAATGTGCACGCTGTATTATTAATTTCAATTTAAAGTGCTACTATTTCGACGCGCTATTTCGATGTATATACACGTGGTTAAAATTATATTGAATTGACGTTTCGAAAATATGCTTGAAGCTTATATTAACCGATATCTCTGAACCAAATTTGATTGTATATAAAAAGTTTTTTGCTTGTATGTGATGTACTACGCTTACTGATGCAATCGTGTCGAATCTCCCTTACAAGTTTTCAAATCAATTGTCCTTTATCGTGATTTATCAGTACGACAAAAGGAAATGGCTTAATAAACACAAATTTTTCTTAATTTCATCTTTCATTGGTTGGTGTATTTCAACGTTATTTCCATGTTATACATATTTCTAAATTGGCTTTTACTTCTTTCTATACTGAAAAACTTTTTATGTTCATCATGTTAGATATGGGATTCAAGTATTTGGAACTAGTTCATCCAAAAATGAAACGAAAAACTCAAAAATTAAGTGGCTACACATTTCATTTAAGCAAAACTTTTATATTACAAAATTTTACACATGCAAATATATCATAAAAATCGTAGCAAGCAAAATTGAAAAAGTTCTTCTTTATGAATTATGTAAGTTTATTTTTAAACATTTAGAATACATTTATGTGTGCGCTTAAGTTTCACCCGTGCGTAAGCAAAGTGCACACATAAATTTTTACCACGATGAAATAAATTAAGCAGATAGCAATACAAAATAAACTTTGCATAAAAGCAAAATAACATTTGCGTAGATTTTGATGCATGAAAAGCTCAAGCAATTGATTTAATTAAAGCCCCAAATTCACCTACACTTAGGCAAAAAAAGAAAATTAAGAAATTTTGTAAAAAACCAAAATAAAATCCCACATTTTCTCGAAAAAACAACAAATCAGTAAAAGCATAAATCAAGCAAGGCACAATGAGAACGGTTGCAATTACAAAAAACAAACAAAACACCAAAAAAAAAAGAAACATAAAAACAACAAAAAATGCCATTTAAGCGACCTCTTTCAAAGGTAGCAACTTTACAACACCACGCACGCACGCATTGATTATAAATCAAATACCTGAAGAAAAACATTAATAACCACAGTATCACGAACCGCATTATCGGCCAACATGGTGGAAACGTGTTTATTACCGTTACAAACAAAAAAAAAAAACAACGAAAGAAAACATTAAAATGTGAGCGAAGAAAAAAAAACATTGAAAAGCAGAAATCCATTTATTTCATTTAATTTTTTAGGAAACATAAATCTTGAACTTGAAGAAAATTGTAACAAAACTTTTGCGCCTCAAAGGTCAAAAAGTTAAGATTTTGCTAAAAGTAGAGTTTTAATAACATCAACAAAAAAAAAAAAGTACGCTTCAGAAACATGTTTTAATGCCACATAATTTCTTTATCGCCATAATATAGTTAACATAGCAAATTCGTCCCTAAAAGCATGCTACCCTTATTTTCTCCTAATTGGTTTCGTATGTCAGCAACAGCATTGTTCATTATTTCCTCAATTAATTAATAATGTTTTAATTAAAAATGTTGAAATTGTAGTTGACAAGAATTAATAAAACATTTCAACAATGTCATTTGTCTAAGCGTGTGTGAGTGAATGAAACAATCCATATGAGAATTAATCATACGCCGTGTTGCACATAATGAAAGGAAAACTTTTCGTGTTTCTTTATGAGCTGTTAATGTAGTGCAATATCAATTATAAAAACCACAGTTAATTAACGCTCACTTATTTGCCTACAAACACAATCGTTATTGCGGAAGAATCATTCAGTTTCAATTATTTATGTTTACATTGACAGTTAACGCCTGAAATGCTGCTACTGCTTTGTTCGTCAATCATTTTAATAGTTGCGACACCATTGTGTGATTTCAATCTGATTTATTTTTTGTTTTGGCTTTAATTATTTATTATTTATGCGGTAAGTCACGTCACGTCATGTCTGATTGCCTGAAGCCGATAATACGCACAATACGTTTAGCGTTTGTAAATCTATTTTTTATTTTTTTTAAATGTTTGCTATTGAGACAATGAAATTGAAATTACAATGACGAAGGAGCACGATAAATCAATTGTTTTTTACGATTATGATTGAATTAAGTTAAAGACTTAGACATGAAAGAATTTGAACCAAAAAAATGTGTTTGGTGTGCGCCGCAAAAGTTGACAATAAAATTGATTTAATTTTTTCCACCAAAACGCCTCCATTTTGTAAGTATCAAAATTGAATCAACGTTCAGAAATTGTGATGCTTAAGCAACCAAATAGCGCTTGTGCTTCAAAATTTATAAGAGTTAAGTACCCCCAAAACCGATGCCATTACATTTTATTCATAAGAAAATTAATTCTCAAACCTAAAATGCATTTTTCATTAAATTGCGTTTTAAAATTTGGTGACCAAAATATCGGAGTTGTTTACCAAACTTTTTATTTGTTTTATAATTTATAAGAAAAACTAATCTCTGAATAGAGGAATTTCTAATTGAAGTACGAATTTTTTATTGAAAAACGTAGTTTCATTTTACTTCATATTATTTTTTTAACTAATCGTTTGCATTGATTAAAGTCCTGACTTACCGTACTCTTCTTAGTAATCTTATCGATTCTCAAAAATAAAGTTATTACTCATTATTACAGAACAAAACTCGATATTTTATAATTTTTAACGAACTCTAACTATGAAACTATAAGCTTACTAAAAACTTTAGAACTTAAAATTGCATTCGATATTTAAGCTGCCAAAACTTAACATTATTTTATATTCTCTAAATAATACTAAGCTAAAAATCCATTTAATTGTATGACTTGCTAACTTACCTTGGGAAATATTTCTACTTAAAGAATCCATGCTGCCACTCAAACCATTTGTAACACTACGATCTACAGCATTCAAGTCAGCAGAGCTATCATTCGGTTGCAAAGTGCGTGGCACTTCCAATAGGTTACGTTGTGCACTACTCTCATCACCAAGAATTTGCGCACAATCCAAACCATTAGGAACACGTAAAATAGCAACAGCCAAATACATGTCCAAAGCCTTTGGCAAAGTAAAAAGCACAAACTCATTATTATTTTCAATGTTATTTTTGAAAACATTTCGTATACCTTGTGCATTATGTTGAAGTATTGATTTAACTCTTTACGGTCGCATGTTTGCCAGTCTGCCTTATAACCCATAAGTATGATATTTGGTTTTAGTTTTCCAACACCAGATGCCTGCAAAGTTTTTTGAAAATTAAAACGTCTAACTTTGTTGCAAACAATGAGCTTTTATTTTTCCTATTTTAAGTGCAGAGCATAGTGAACATTTATCTGACATATAGCATAAAAGCCCACAAGGAATCAGACATACTTTGAATTAGTTATATGTATAAGAACTGCATTTTTAACTCAATATAAAATATGGTGAGGCTTGAAACGTTATTGCATTACACTATCCATATGAGCTATAAAATATGTTGCATAATCTTATTTTTTCAGTACATTAACGCTTTGAAAAAATCAAAAAATATAGTCAAGTGGGTATTATTACGTTCAGATAATTTTTCAACATACTTTTGTAGTGAAAAGTTTAAGTAAACAATTTATTTATGTTGCCTTAATATTAATAACACATGAATAACTTTCATATTATGTGTTATTTTATGTAAATTGATGGAAATAAACTTTTTTTTTCGAATATTAAATTTAGCGAAAAGGCCAAATGACACCCACTCATTTCTAATGTTAAAATAAAATGTTACTCATACGTCATGTTAACCATTATAAGAGTTCAGTAGTTTTGTATACATAATATTGCCATCCTTGAAATAAATGCAAACTTTTCAGTTTAAGAGTAAAAAGTTTGAAAAAAACAAACAATAATTTTATAAACTTTTGTTGGTATTTTTGGTAATACTGTAAACTCAAAAGTTTTGGTACAAGTTTTTAAATGAAAATCACAGTAGACAAGAACAACCACTGATGAAATTATAGGAGAAAAACTGGGAAAAATTTAAGATCTGTTAATTTTAACTACGGAATGAGATTTATTTTAACGTCAAGCTAAAACCTGATATCTTTAATTTATAACATTTTAATAAAAATAAAAATTGTTCGTGCAGAGAGTCGAACGCAGAAAGTATTGATCGATTTCTATGAAATTTTTACAGAAGAAAGATCATTTGTAAATGACGCCACCAAAGATAAAGTGGAAAATCTTGACCGGTTATTTGAAGGACATAATTTTTATTAGCAATAGTTATGTAAATCAAAACTTTAAAATTCACTTCTTTGAAAAATAATTCCAGGGATAAAACTTAATATAAATATGTTTGAAAGCTTTTCGCTTAAGTTTGATATATTCATTGATATCCATTATTTCCTGTAAAGTTTTCTAAAACACACATTAGTCGACTGAAGTACTTATGTCATAAGCTTAGAATCTTGTATGCAAGCCTTTGTTGTCGCCATATTTTTCAGCTTCAAAAAAGTTATAAACGTGAGCAAATTTCTATTAAATAGTTTTTTTAAGATAAAATTGTACGTAGATATTGGAACTATATATTTATCAATACTACTTATAAAAAATTGCTTAGTTTGTAACGCTTTGGCGCAAAATATACTGAACCGATTTTAATAAACTCTTTTTTGAAACAACTAAATTGTGCCAAAAAAGAATATGGCATACTAATTTTTTTATGTTTTAAAATTAAATATAATTTTAAAAATTTAAAATGTTAAAGTGAGACACTTTTTTACAAAAACACAATTATAATGGTTAGCACGTTTTTAATGAAAACTATATTATTGAAAAAACACTTTTTTGAATAACACTTTATAATAAAATACTCCAATTCTACATACCTGCATTAGTGCACGTGAACCAGATTCGAAGTTTTCACCATCCACTAGTGAATAGAAACCTTTCACACGATGCTTGCGGAACCAAGATGTAGCACGATCTTGCAAATAATTGCGATAGCGTTGTGTACTCGTACCACGCAACACATGACCGCAAACAAGTAATGATAAATTCTTTGTCAACATATATGCAAAGTCCACCAGCACAGGACGTGTATTTGGTAGTCCAGACAAAACCAAAATCTAAAATTGAAATTGATGGAAAAAAAAACAATTTTTTTAACAAATTTATGAAATTGAAAATACTCACTTGTGGCCTATAGTTTTTCACATGCTCCTCCACATTATTCAGTTGCTGTACTGAAATTAAAGCATTTTTATACGTTTGCGCTTGAGTTGTTGTGCCCCAATTGACATCAGGCTTGCGATATGCAACTATCAGGTATAACGCCAATACAGCAGCGAATGTGATTAAGGCTGTAACCCACGATATCAGAAACATCACAGCAACGCAAAGTATGGCACCCACAAGGCTTAGCCACATGTTGTAGTACTGCAATGAAAAATGTAGGAATTAATTGAAATTTTAGTACAAAGACACAGGAAAAGTAGTTTAGTTTCAGATATTTTGTTAGCAATATGATGTATACTAGGGAAGATGAGATTTTTATGATTTTTTCGAAAAAAAAAAAAAATTCTTAAAAATCTAACAACAAAATTTTTTTTTTCTTGTGAACTTAAATTCTGTATCAAAAAAAATGTAATACAAAAATCTTAAACAAGGATCTTCGATTTTTTTTTTAAAGTCTTTTAAAGAATTACAGAAAAATGTGAAAATCCCTGTCTACTCCATTACCTTAAACGTTGGCCGCCAACCGATGGGTTTCGCCAGACTTGCATGAAAAGTACTGAAATTTATTAACATATAAGCTGCAAGGAAAAAGTTGGATATCAGCGGTGCAATTAAATTCAATTCTCCAATCAAAATGAAACTGAAAAAAAACAAAATTAAATTTTAAAATAAACTTTTACAAAAACAAGCATGCCAAAGGCACATAGATACAAAAAAAAAAAAACTTACGCAATTGCAATAACAAATGTCAGCACATAACCACGTACCGGTTCATTGTTCTTGCCAAAACCTTTGGCAAACCAAACGATTTTCGGATAAAGTTCATCCTTGCAAAGTGCCTGTGGATAATACAGTTTAAATCAGTTTCTTATGATGATAGATGACGCAATTGCTGCATTCTGATCCATCTATCAAGTGATGAGAAAAAAATTGTTTTTAACTCACCTGAAAAACTTTAGGTGCTGAAACCAAACTGGCCAAAGCAGATGACAGTGTAGCAGCAAAACACCCTGCATAAATTAAAGGACCAAATCCGGAGACTAGTTCAATTACTTGAAAGTTGTTTTGCAGTCCATAAGCACATTCACCTAGAAATGTTTGGATAACTTCAAATTAAAACTAAAATTCTAAAGAACTAAATCGCAAAATATAACTTGCAAGACAAAATTAAACTCAAATAGTAAAGGTGTTATCTTTGCATTGAACAAAAGCTAAATGCCCCACACTGCAGGAAGGGCAGAAATGTAGCACTGGATTAAGATAGAGCTATATGGGATATAGCCCCTGGCACCAAGCTCAAGGGTGCACTGAATGAAACTACTTGCTAAGAGTTTTGGTAGCGCTAAAGTACCCAAGATAACAGTAAGAGGACCTATCGTTTTTGTTGGTCACAAAGTCTCAGCCAAATCAGGAGCTGACCTTACATCACCCCTTCGTGAATTTTTTCATGGCGAGTACAAACTGTAAACTTGATGCGTCAAAGTCTGAAGATGTCTAAAATTCATACTGTTTATCTCTTTTTCATTTCCTTTTTATAAAGTCAATGAACGGATTTCATTGTCATTTCATAAAGCCGTTCAAATTTATGAAAACTTTTCATTCATTCTCATTGGAAACTTTAACAATGTTTCTTTAGAAGGCACAAAAATAGATTAAAATTTAAAACGCCACCATAAAAATAGCTAATAGCTGGCAATTTCGTTTTTTAACTTGAAAACTTTCATAGTCCTTTAGCAATAAAAAACAAAAATATTTGTTAATTATTGTGGATTGCTCTTTTAGGTCATTTGTCTGCATCGTCTTAGTAAGGAATGTTTTTGCATGCCAGTAAAAATGGTAATACATATTGTTCGGCTATACAAAAAGGTTATGTTTCTAAGAAATAAAACACCAAAGATTTTAAAACTTGTAAAAAGTTTTTAACGCATATAAAATCTTTTCAGGCTGTTGCGTTTTAAATAATAAATTTATTTTTTTATGACTTCAAAACCACTACGCAAACAAAACGGTACAACATTGGGAAACCATTTAGAAAATCAAAACTTTAAAAATTCAATATGTAACCCACACTTTATGATAAACACAACTTTATTTTATTGCCGTTTACGACCACTTAAAGAGCTTAAAAAAAAATATGAAAATACATTTTCTACTAACCTGGCCAACAATCCAAGAATTCCCATGAACCATTAACGACACCAGACGCATTGCCAGTAGCATCTCGTGCTACAGTGGCGCCACATTGCAATACCATTACCAAATAGGTGACAGTAGTTATGAGCACAGCTAAAAGGGTACCCTTTGGTATAGACTTTTGCGGATCCTTAAGTCCCAAATGCAAAAAGCAAGCAAATGCAAAGGATGAAAATAAAAACAACAACAACATTTATTAGTTCTGTAAACAAAACCACGTGCCACTGGTGCCACACTTTCACGCCTACCTTTAAATCACCCGAAATATTAGCGCCTGCTAAAATGCCAGTAGCCGCAGGGAAGAAAATCGCAAAGACCGAGAAGAAATCATGTTGTACACCCTCAACACGTCGATAATCCGCAAAGAGATTCTGCTTGAAAACCGTCACTGAAAATGAAGAAACAAAGAAAATTCAATTAGGCTGAATGAATGAGTGCGTGCGGTCGCCGAATAAAAGCCACAAACAAAATTAAGTCAAAAATTAACAAAATTCAATTTATGCCCACTTACTGTTGTAACCCAAAAATCCTTGTGCAGTTTCTTCGTAACTTTTGGGACCAATTATGCTGCCAATCATAAAGTCAGCAATAGCAATCAGTAGGATTATGAGCAATACAATTTGTGCCTGTGGCGAAAAAGGATATGTTATGAATTGGAGTAAGTTAAGGGATCATCATCAAGTTTACCTTTGCCTCCCATTCCATGCCAACCACAACGATTATTAGCAGCAGCAAGATGGTAATACAACCAATAATGCGTACATCCTGTACTTTTCCATCTATAATTTTCCAATCCAAATCATGCATTAGATCCAACATCGATTCGCAGAAACCAACGACGTACATGGCGCAAGCCACTGCATTCGCCAGTGAGAAAATGAGACCAATTGAGCCGCCAAATTCAGGACCCAAGGAACGTGATATCATATAGTATGTCCCACCTGTTAGAAAGAAAGAAAAACAAGTGACAGCAGCAAAGATAATATTCAAGTAACTAAAATTAAAACTTTTAAGTTGCTTGAGATGCAATCGTTAATTAGTACACTGAAATAAAAGTTAAGTAAATTTCTAAGGAATATTCTTCAAAAGACGTCAATTACCGAATCTTAGTCGTTTTCGGGGTATTCAACAACATGAAGTATATGACGAACTCTCTGACTTATAGCAGTGGTGGGCATCAAAATCTAACAAAAGGGCTCAACAACAGCATCAAGCAACAACAAACAAAATTTTAAAGTTTTTTTGTAGTGTAAAGGCGGAAGTTGTGGCCGCGTTTCCGCCTACAACTTAAACTTCGATTTTTCCTTTTATATTTATATATTTCTATTATTATTATTATTTTTTAAATCGTTTACTGAATTAATGAATATCTGTGTTATTTTTATATTTTAAGTGAAAATTATGCTAAGTCTTAGTCTTAAAAATTTAAGTCAAACGGCAACACTTAGGAAACAGCTGTTTGTGGAGACCTGACAAACAGCTGTTCATTCTCTACACTCAGCAGTGAAAATAGCGTATATAAGAGACAGCGCACTTGGAGTGTGATCAGTCGGTGGCCAGTCGCAGCCTGATCAACTCCACTCTGGTAAGCTGTAGTTAGTAGTAGACCCTAGCAAGTAACTTAGAAGGTAGATAGCTGAAGCTTCTGTCGCACGTCTGGGTGCAACGCTAACAGTCGTGTTGACAGAGTAACACTTAGCGCTTGTAGTACCTAGTACCAGTAATTCTGTCGCACGTTTGTGTGCAACGCTATCATTCGTGTCGGCAGAATGGCATTTGACCCTTCCCTGTAGTTTTTACCGTTGACGATTCTGTCACACGGCTGTGTGCAACGCTATCAGTCGCGTCGGCAGAATAACATTCGGCCCCGCCTGTAGTTTTTACCGTTGAAGCTTCTGTCGCACGGTTGTGTGCAACGCTATCAGCCGCGTCGACAGAATAATATTCGGCCCCGCCTGTAGTTTGTTTTACCGTTGAAGATTTTGTCGTACGACTGTGTGCAACGCTATCAGTCGCGTCGGCAGAATAATATTCGGCCCCGCCCGTAGTTTTACCATTGAAGCTTCTGTCGCACGGTTGTGTGCAACGCTATCAGCCGCGTCGGCAGGATAATTTTCGGCCCCGCCTGTAGTTTGTTTTACCGTTGAAGATTTTGTCGTACGACTGTGTGCAACGCTATCAGTCACGTCGGCAGGATAGTATTCGGCCCCGCCCGTAGTTTTACCGTTGAAGCTTCTGTCGCACGGCTGTGTGCAACGCTATCAGCCGCGTCGGCAGAATAATATTCGGCCCCGCCTGTAGTTTGTTTTACCGTTGAAGATTGTGTCGTACGACTGTGTGCAACGCTATCAGTCGCGTCGGCAGAATAATATTCGGCCCCGCCTGTAGTTTGTTTTACCGTTGAAGATTTGTCGTACGACTGTGTGCAACGCTATCAGTCACGTCGGCAGAATAATATTCGGCCCTGCCCGTAGTTTTACCGTTGACGATTCTGTCACACGGCTGTGTGCAACGCTATCAGTCGTGTCGGCAGAATAATAGCCGTCAACAACGATTCATCGTACGGCAGCTACGCAACGTCGGATTGCGCACATGCAACGTCGGGAAACGGAAAACGGCTACATTGTAGCATAATTTTAAAATAACTGTGAACTAGTAGGTTAAGTCATACCAATGTAGAAATAAATATTATAACGTATTTAAAAAAAGAAACTCCCGTATTGCTATTAATTTTTGTTGAGAACTAGTCACATGAGGTTTGTTAGCCACCTGCAAAATTATAAATTTTTGTAGCAGAACCTTGGTTACCGACGAGTTAAAACCTCGGCGCGAGGTTCGTTACAATGGCGCCCGAGCAGGGACCCTGGCTAACAAAAAAAAAAAAAAACCTGTATCACAACAAAAATATTAATAGTTTAATAATGCGTGGAAAATCACTGTGTGCGTGGCAGACGACGTAACTAAGAAAAAAAAAAAAAAAAAAAACTAAACTAAGCTAGAAGCAAAAATCTGCAGTGAACAATAAATTAGTAATCCAGAGAAAATTCTCAAAAAGAGGCAACCCTTGTATGAAAGCCCAAAGTGCGACAGTAAAATCAAAATTAGAAAAAACGTACAGTGAATAATATATCAGTGATATATATAAAAAAAAAACCCTTCAGAAAGAGGCAGCCCTTGTATAAAAGCCCAAAGTGAAAAAAAAAACACATAAGAATTAACAATAAATAAGTGTAAAAAGTACACCCTATAATCCCACAACAATGAACCAAGTAAGGAAATGGTCACTGAAATACGATGGCTCTAGTGAACCACTGGCCTTTATTGAAAGAATAGAGGAGCTGGCAGAGGCAGACGGACTAGTAATGGACTACCTTCCACGGACGATGCCGGAGTTGTTACAAGATCAAGCCCTAGCTTGGTATCGCAATACTAACCAACGAGTAAACACATGGGAGGAATTCAAGCATAATTTCTTGGATTTCTTTCTACCACCACGTTATTTCGAAACGTTAGACGATAATATCCGGAAACGATACCAGCGAGTAGGGGAAAAATTTAAAAACTTTGTGCTTGAAATACAGACCATGATGCGATATGCCAATTATTCAGAGGAGCAACGCCTGGAGCGAATCTTTAGAAATTGCCTTCCAGAATACCAATGGTACATCAAACGACGAGACTTCACCACGCTCACGGATTTAATCAGGCTGGCAGAGGACCTCGAGGGCATACGACAAAGAGAAGTGGATCAACTTCCAAGAAGTAGGGGTCGAGCCGAACAGCATCGAATCATGACCGAGATAAAGGAAGGGGCGATTAACGTGCAAACCGCCTGTCGACGATGTGGAATAGATGGTCATTTTTCCAGAACATGTCAAGGCCCCACGCGGCTATTTTGTTGGGATTGCGGAAAAATTGGAGTACGCACATTACATTGCTGTCGTTTGTCGGGAGGCGCACCCTCCAAGAGACGCCTCTCGACCAACTTAGATGGAATCCACAGCAACTGCAGGAGAGTATACGCCAACATGATGGTGGGTGGAAAGCAGGTGGCGGCTACCATTGATACTGGAGCAACGGTGAGTTTCCTGAAAGAATCATTCGTCAAAGAATTGGAAGAAAAGACCACAAGAGTGGCATACCAGGGAGAGGTAGTTTTGGCCGATGGGTCTTCTAGACCACTAAAATCTGCTATAGACACCTCAATCCAGTTCGGCAGCCATCAGAGGAGATTTAGATTCGTCGTCATGCCCAACGCCACCGAAGATGTTATCCTAGGCCTGGATTTCTTAACCCAAAGTGGTACAACCATACACATCGCTGGGGAAGTGATTACCCTAAATGGAGGAGATCCCGAGCAACAGGCGAAATGCATGGTGAGTGAAATCAAATCTGTTCAAGCCCTAAATAACGATTCTCAAAAGATTCCTCACACACTACGGAAACGAAAGAGGAGACGTGCCCGGAGACGAGACCGGCGACAACAACCAAACAGCCCCAAGACAGAACAGGCAGAACAGGCATTATGTACGGAAGTTAAGTCCAAGGAAAACTCAGGGAGAGTCTTGCCGGTAGAGAAATCTCAGCAGGTAATTGATCGATTCCTGTCAGAAGAAATGCGAAGGTTTGATGGACTGAGAGGAGTGACACCGATCACAGAGCATCGCATAGTGATGACGGATGACCGACCCGTCAAGCAACGATATATCCCCAGGAATCCTGCGATGCAAGCAATAATCAACGAAGAGGTGAACAAATTACTTGAGAAGGGGTGCATTGAGCCCTCCCACAGCCCATACAGCGCGCCCATAGTGCTCGTTAGGAAGAAGACAGGAGCGTGGCGGCTGTGCATCGATTACCGACAACTAAACAGCAAGTCAGTACCCGACGCGTATCCTCTTCCCAGAATAACCCACATACTAGACAGGTTACGAGATGCCAAATTCGTCAGTAGTCTAGACCTAAAAGACGGTTACTGGCAAATCCCAATGGCAGCTGATAGTAAGCAGTACACAGCATTTACGGTTCCCGGTCGTGGCCTGTTTCAGTGGCGGGTAATGCCATTCGGCCTGCATTCTGCTCCCGCAACATTCCAGCGCGCGTTGGATAGGATCATCGGGGCGGACATGGAGCCTTTCGCGTTCGCGTATTTGGACGACATTGTGGTAACGGGCCGTACCTTGGAGGAGCACATGGACAATTTACGAGAGGTCTTCCGGCGACTACAGGAGGCGAACCTTCGGATCAACCCCGAAAAATGCGAATTTTTCAAAACAAGGATCAAATATTTGGGCCATGTAGTCAGCGGTGAAGGGATACAGACCGATCCAGATAAAGTGGCAGCAATACGAGAATTGGAACCCCCTAATAACATCCGTGGCGTGCGACGATTTCTAGGCGTGGCATCCTGGTATAGGCGGTTTGTTCCCGATTTCGCTGCGATTGTACAGCCACTAACAGCCATGCTGAAGAAAGGAAGACACTGGAAATGGGGAGAAGATCAGCAACGAGCTTTCGAAACACTGAAGCAGAAACTCACAGAGGCCCCAGTGTTGACATGTCCGGACTTCAGTCAAACTTTCACGCTGCAAACCGACGCGAGCGATCAAGGGCTGGGAGCGGTGTTGACACAGGTCTTGGAAGGCGAGGAGCGGGTGATAGCCTATGCCAGTCGAAGTTTAAACAACGCTGAGAAGAACTATTCGCCCACGGAGAAAGAGTGTCTGGCAATTGTGTGGGGCGTCCGGAAGATGAGACCTTATCTGGAAGGCTACCAATTCGTCGTCGTTACAGATCACCTATCACTTAAGTGGATGAACTCCATTGAGAGCCCAACGGGACGGATTGCACGTTGGGCACTGGAGCTGCAACAATATCAGTTCATCGTCCAGTACCGTAAGGGAAAAAACAATGTTGTTGCGGATGCCTTGTCTCGGCAACCCAGAGAAGCGTTGCAGTTAGTGGAAGTGAACACAGGCGATATTGAAGAATGCTCATGGCTAAGGAAGAAGCGAGAAGAACTCCGCAAGCAGCCTGACAAGTTTCCGGATTACGCAGAGGTCGGAACGCAGCTATATAGACATCTTCCCCAGCATACGGGCGACGAGGACTGTACCCAATGGAAATTGTGTGTGGCAACTCCTCTCCGGAAACGTGTCATGAGCGAAAATCACGACAACCCCAGCGCTGGACACCTGGGCATTCGAAAAACAATCGCACGCATAGCCAACAAATACTATTGGCCGGGGATGTTTCGGGACATAAGTAAATATGTTAGGAGCTGCGATTCCTGCCAACGGTACAAAGTAAGCCAACAGGCTCCCGCAGGGGAGATGCTTACAACGATCCCAGATGAACCTTGGACAACGGTATGCGCAGATTTCATCGGACCACTGCCACGCTCAAAACACGGCAATAATATGCTACTAGTCTTCTTTGATCGATTCTCCAAGTGGACAGAGCTGGTTCCTTTACGCAAAGCCACTGCGGACGGAGTAGTCAAGGCGTTCCGTGAAAGGATTTTGGCAAAGTTCGGGGTACCTAAGCTTTTCATCACCGATAATGGATCCCAGTTTGCGAGTCGAGTGGTCAAGCAATACTTCCAAGAACTGGGAGTGCAGCAACGGTTCACGGCGCCATATACCCCACAAGAAAATCCCACGGAGCGAGTCAATCGTACAATTAAGACGATGATGGCCCAGCTTGTTGGCAGCCACCAGAAGACATGGGACGATCAGCTACCGGAAATAACTCTGGCCATCAATACCAGCCAGTCGGAGAGCACCGGATATAGTCCAGCCTTCCTCACACAAGGACGCGAGCCACGGTTACCAAAAACACTATATGATGAAGTCACCAAAGGTACGGGGACACCAACACCGAGTCCAGAGTCTAGAGCTACCATACTGAAGGAAGTATTCAAAATTGTGAGACATAACCTGGCCAAAGCGGCTAAAGATCAAGCAAGGCACTATAACTTACGGAGGAGACAGTGGAAGCCGACAATAGGACAATTGGTGTTGGTCCGACAACACCCATTGTCCAAAGCCGTAGAGAGTTTTGCAGCCAAATTGGCCCCGAAGTTCGCAGGACTATACAAAGTTATTGGATTCACCTCCCCGGTGATCGTACAGCTAAAACGAGACAACGACAAACTAACTCGGACGGCACACCTATCCGAAATCAAACCTTTCCACACATAAAACTTTGTCTAAAAAAAAAACTTACATTACTTTTTTTTCTTCCTCCCTATAGCGATACCAACCTCTAAAGTAAAGAAGGGTACCACCGAGAGGAAACAATGGCAAGTCACCAAAAACCGAACACTAAGTTAGTTCGTTCCATTCAACACCAAGCTGAGGAGCGAACTAAAGCAGTCAGACAACTGAAAGTCCTGGAAGCGGACTACGACCACGCGATACCAAAAAAAAAAAATGTATTTAATCTGCCTTGGGAAAGTTGCGCTACCCTGAAGTCTGGGGCAAAGAAACAACTGTTACAGCGGGCAAACGTTAAGTCTCCAGCGGCGCTCCTAACCATGGCAACCAGTACGACGCAATGGACCAAACGGCGTACGCCACTTGTAACCGCACCGTCTGAAGAGTTTTCAGCATCCGGATGAATAACGCCGCGTACGCGAAAGTCGTCATACGCCCCCGAAGTAAAGGGGAATTGTAAAGGCGGAAGTTGTGGCCGCGTTTCCGCCTACAACTTAAACTTCGATTTTTCCTTTTATATTTATATATTTCTATTATTATTATTATTTTTTAAATCGTTTACTGAATTAATGAATATCTGTGTTATTTTTATATTTTAAGTGAAAATTATGCTAAGTCTTAGTCTTAAAAATTTAAGTCAAACGGCAACACTTAGGAAACAGCTGTTTGTGGAGACCTGACAAACAGCTGTTCATTCTCTACACTCAGCAGTGAAAATAGCGTATATAAGAGACAGCGCACTTGGAGTGTGATCAGTCGGTGGCCAGTCGCAGCCTGATCAACTCCACTCTGGTAAGCTGTAGTTAGTAGTAGACCCTAGCAAGTAACTTAGAAGGTAGATAGCTGAAGCTTCTGTCGCACGTCTGGGTGCAACGCTAACAGTCGTGTTGACAGAGTAACACTTAGCGCTTGTAGTACCTAGTACCAGTAATTCTGTCGCACGTTTGTGTGCAACGCTATCATTCGTGTCGGCAGAATGGCATTTGACCCTTCCCTGTAGTTTTTACCGTTGACGATTCTGTCACACGGCTGTGTGCAACGCTATCAGTCGCGTCGGCAGAATAACATTCGGCCCCGCCTGTAGTTTTTACCGTTGAAGCTTCTGTCGCACGGTTGTGTGCAACGCTATCAGCCGCGTCGACAGAATAATATTCGGCCCCGCCTGTAGTTTGTTTTACCGTTGAAGATTTTGTCGTACGACTGTGTGCAACGCTATCAGTCGCGTCGGCAGAATAATATTCGGCCCCGCCCGTAGTTTTACCATTGAAGCTTCTGTCGCACGGTTGTGTGCAACGCTATCAGCCGCGTCGGCAGGATAATTTTCGGCCCCGCCTGTAGTTTGTTTTACCGTTGAAGATTTTGTCGTACGACTGTGTGCAACGCTATCAGTCACGTCGGCAGGATAGTATTCGGCCCCGCCCGTAGTTTTACCGTTGAAGCTTCTGTCGCACGGCTGTGTGCAACGCTATCAGCCGCGTCGGCAGAATAATATTCGGCCCCGCCTGTAGTTTGTTTTACCGTTGAAGATTGTGTCGTACGACTGTGTGCAACGCTATCAGTCGCGTCGGCAGAATAATATTCGGCCCCGCCTGTAGTTTGTTTTACCGTTGAAGATTTGTCGTACGACTGTGTGCAACGCTATCAGTCGTGTCGGCAGAATAATAGCCGTCAACAACGATTCATCGTACGGCAGCTACGCAACGTCGGATTGCGCACATGCAACGTCGGGAAACGGAAAACGGCTACATTGTAGCATAATTTTAAAATAACTGTGAACTAGTAGGTTAAGTCATACCAATGTAGAAATAAATATTATAACGTATTTAAAAAAAGAAACTCCCGTATTGCTATTAATTTTTGTTGAGAACTAGTCACATGAGGTTTGTTAGCCACCTGCAAAATTATAAATTTTTGTAGCAGAACCTTGGTTACCGACGAGTTAAAACCTCGGCGCGAGGTTCGTTACAGTAGTCATTTCAAAATTAGCCAACAGCAAAAAATAAGCCAAATTGCAATAAAAACAATAACAATTGCTACATTCGTCAAGATACAATGCGGCGCCGTCGCTTATGCCTTTGTGTTTTTTTTTTTTTTTTTTCATTTGAATTCAAATCAACACTGTGCCTCGATAGCGTTGAAATTCTGCGAATGGTGCGGGCAATGAGGGCGGATAGGGACACTACGTGCCCACCACTGATTTAAGGCCTTAAAACTTAAATCCATTCAAGGTTGAATTTTTTTCCATGATTTACTTATTCTTTTTTATTCATTTCTATAATTTTTTTTTTTTTTTTTCATATAATCAATATTGGGTCAAAATGTCAAAATATATTTCAATTCATTTTCAATTTTATATACCTTATATTTATTTATTTATTTTATGCTACCTACCTCCTTTTATAACACCATTTGTACTAATCGCCGACATCGACAACGATGTTATACTTGTGACAACAGTTGTTGTTAAAATTAATACAAATCCCTCCAGGATACCAGCTTGTCCAACGACCCAACTGAGGCGCAAAAACAGCATAACACCCCATATATTGAGCAGACATCGTATGAGAACACCCTTGATCCAACCAAATTTCAACATACCATTTATGGCAGCAGCTTCCGGATCTTGATTGCGATTCAAGCTGTGAGTATTCTAAAAATAAAATTGAACAAAAACAACAAAATACCCATTGTAATAATGTCAAAATTTATGAACATTAAATGATATTTAGTAGAATTTTGTTTGGCTATTTCTGCCATATAATAAATATTAATATAAAAAAGTCATGACTACAATTAAGCACATGGTCCCCAAAAAGTATGCAACAATAAAATTGACTTTTTATTTTGGTTTAATTTTATTGCTTTATTGGTGAATGGGAATTTATTGTGTAGATTTTAAATGAAAAAACAAGAGTGTATGTGTTTCCACATATTAGTACTTTTTGTGTGTGTTTGGTAAATTAAATGCATCGCTCTAAAAATGAAATATAAATCTCAAAGCACTGACTCTGCCGCTGAACTTTCATTGAGCGTTTGAACATTTATTATTTACAATTACAATTTAGGCGAGTTAGAAATAAATTTTTTTTTCTTTTAAGACGCATTATTTGCTTGTTAGAAACAAAATATTAGGCATTAAGATTATGTAAGCTACCGATAAATAGCGATGTTGTTAAGGTTAAAATTTTTTATATTAAAAACATGTTGTTTTAAAATATTGTTTTTTATCATTTTGATGTATAAGGAAATGCTGAATGTCGAAACATCGAGAGTAAAAACTTTTATAAAAACAAAAAGTTAAATTAAAAATCAATATTTCATGCGAAATAGTTTGTATTTACTGTCGAGCATTTCATGTGAAGCGGACAAAGAAAAAAATTATATTCTGAGATTCTGTCAAATTTGTCCAATTTTTATTTTGTGTGAGCCTTAATGTCAAGTTATGGTCTTTTAAAGAATCAAAATGAATCAAATACAAAATTTTTGGGTGCGGTTATTCGAATAAATAAAATTTATAATAAAATACTGAACATTGTGGTTGTTATAGGAAATTTACTGTTATTTTCAATCTTAAAATTAGTTTTGTCGTTTGAATTTTTTCTCTTGTAGAAAACCGGAAGTAAAGATTTCAAATCAGAATTTCAACAACTAGGGATTTCTTATATTAATTTTAAAACATTTAGAGCAAATTATTAACTTGTTTTAAATCACTAAATACTATTACGTGAATAATGACATAAGTTTCTTACATTCTAAATTTATTGAACTATTCAATTAAAATTTGCTAAAATTTATTATCAACTTAGACAGGTAATTAATATTTTAGAGACGGTGAATCCTTTTTCGTCTTAACCTTTCTTAAATAATAATGGGCTTATCACCATCATTAAAATAATTAAAAAGTTTTTTGCCACCTTTTCACATTATTTTCTTCATCGTAATCAAACACCGCCAACGGTATGACACTTATCATGATTTTATGGTGTCAAAGGCAAACTGAGGTAGGTCGAATGATTATCTTTGTTGAAATTAGACCTTTCAAACCTTTTGAATAAGCGGTAAAGAACAGAACAAGTTAATGTTTATCAATTAAAATCATTAAACGTCGATTCTTAGTATTTCATGAGAGTTTTTATTGAATTATACTTCTGTTAAGGGACAGTTTGAAAATTGAATTTAATTATTTCAGACTGTTTTTTATTTTGCAATTTGGATAATTGACTTAGGTAGTCAAATGCATATTACCAAAAACCAAGTCCTAATAAATGGATTTTTTTTTTTGGAATAAAACTGATTACCTGTGTAAAGGAAAATATGTCGAACGTTTGCTATGAGAAGGAAAAAAAACGCATTGTCCAAAATATAATTAACAAACTCATCAAGCTATATATTTTGAACTTAAAAGGTCCTTATACATTTTATGCAATTGAAAAAAAAAATCATAAAACGCAGAAAAAACACTTGAAAACTTCTTAATTTTGTTTAATAAAGAAGGAAAGACTTCAAGTCCAGAAGTCTTCAAGAATATTTTATAGCATATATAAATTGGCGAAGGCAACACAGTTCCATCCCTTTTTAACAGCCATAACACAACGTTATTGTCGGATTTTCTTTTTGCCGAAAGCAATTTTTTCTAATAATAGGCGGTGACGCGCCTCTAACAGTAAAATACGTTTGCATGGTCAAACTAATTGAATGATTTTGATGAAATTTAGTATAGAGTTAGATTGAAACCTAGAAAGAGCATTAAGTAAAAAATAGTTCAGATGATCGGTATTCATTTCCTACGGCACTTGTTGCTCCTGTCCTGCAGGCCTTTAATATTCTTAGAAACTCAATGCCTAATATACCATATATCAAAAGTTCATTAAAATCAACATATTACCTGGTGATTTTAACGATAACACTGCACAACAGTATTTCTGATGATTGGGTTATGTAACATGATATTGGTCCAATTTTTAATGACGATTTCAAATCTGTGACTAAAATTTCTGTATCAGCTCTAGTTAAAAAAATATGACACTTTGATCTTTTTATAATAAAACACTGTTTTTTCAAAGATAATCCTATTTTATTTAGGTCTTAAGTTGAAAAAGACTTTCTATTATTTGACTTCCTGAAAGCTGAAAGCAGAGAGCTGTTTTGAATGCTCGAACAATAGTCAGCCATCATGTGTACGTTCCGGGTGCCTTGATAGCGTTCCTCCATCCTACGAAGGTCCTGGTGGAATCGCTCGCCCTGTTCTTCACTTAGATCTCCAAGATTGGAGATAAATAGTTCAGGTGGTTGTGAAGAAAGTATGACTTGATGCTCATGTTACATCCAACCCTTTGAAAGTGATTCATTAGTTGCTCGACGTTTTGAAAATAGTTAGAACTTTTCTTATTTCCCAAAAAATTTTGAACTAGCCAAACAAACTCATTCCAGGGATACTTTATGTAATCTTCTTGTTGACCTTAAAGAAAGTTTACCATTTTTAAATCAACATATATGAGCCAGTTGTGTTCCACATATTAAATTTTGTCCAAGACAAGAGCAGTAGTTGTATATTCTTCTTTTACTTTTGTAGAATGTGCAATAGGTAACGACCCTAATCTGTTCCCATTGTGCAAGAGAGCAAAATTTAGACTTTGATGAGCTTATGAATAAGGTCCACACACTAGAAACGTAATTTTGTAATCACATTGCATCCATTAAACCAGGTACATCTTTACAAAATACAAAATCCTCTTCTGCAAAGTATTTGAGGTGACTTTTTTCTCTTGTTCGGTAAAAAGAAATTTTGGTTTCTTTCGTAACTAAGTCTCTTTCTTGTAGCCTAGACGCCAAAGTTTCTGAAGCAGACTTTGACAGTCCCAGATCTCTGATAAGGTCATTATGGCGTTTTCAGGTCACATTTAAAGTCACTATCACTACTGTCAGTTTTCGTTTCAAAATCCATAGGCTTATCCTGTGAAGCATCAGCTTGAGGTTCAGGTGATTTCTTAGGGCAGAAAACACGTCTTTATGCCGACCGTATGCAAGGATATTCCCATTTGGCTTGATTTTTTCGATTAATGCCATTAATGTTTATCAAACAAAAATAACAGTCGTCGTGGTGGTTCACGAGTTTCTTCCAGATCATAGCGGTTTCAAGCCAAAATCTGTTTCTTTTCTTATTTGTCCACAAACGTAGAAACTCAACGTACGTTTTGCATACCTTTTGCAGAATCCAAATGAAACAAAAATGGTTTGGATCATTCATACAAACTTGTCTTGACGATTCCGCATCAAATTACATTGCACAACTAAATATTTTTTTAATTATCGGCAAATTAACACGGTAAAACAGTGAATTTTTAGTGAAATCTATAACTCGTAAACCAGAGCTGTTACGAAAAAAAGAAGGGTATATTCAGAATCAGCGACATCAAATTAGTAAACATCATGTGATAAAAGTCATTCATCAAACAAAAGTTGAAAATTTTGTTGTGCAGTGTAATTATTATACTATAATGAATAATATATAGTTTTTCTCGTGATTATAGAGATCAAGAACTTTGTATTTTTTCATCAAATACAAAATCCAATTGAAAATATTAAGAATATTTAACTGTGTGCGTAATTCTGAATGCAAAAAAATATTTCCAGCTAGGCATTAAACAAAACATAATCTATAACTCGAACAATTTCTCACTAATTTTTGTGCATTATATAAAATTTATTGGCACTCAGTTTAAAATTAAAATCATCATTAATCTATAAAAATTTTTTAATTTGCCAAATCTCTTATGAATTTTATGGCAATTAAAATATTTTCTTAATGAACTCTATTTTTAGTACTCTGTTATGCTATTGATCAAATAAATAACTTTTTCAATATTATTTCCAATGCGTTTAAAGGGCAAAAATAACATTTCAAAGGCTCAATGCAATTCATATAGAAAGACAAGTCTGGTGTTCATCCTCTTCGTTTTTATGCATCAATTTTCATTAAAATAAAAGGAAACAAAGTTATCGAAACGAACAGAAAAGTCTGCAAATAATTTTAAGAGCTTAAGAAAGCAAACCAAAATAAACAAAAAAATTTTCCTTCAAATGTAAAAAGTAATTACATTTAAAATTATTTATTTATGGAGTTTATGTATCTACATAAATGGTGCAGAAATAAATCAATAAAGAATATCAAAAAGAATTTGTAACATTTTCAACATTTTTTTTCTTTAGCGGAATCAAACAAAATCTTTTAATTCAATAGTTAAATTATCATTCCTTAAATGAGCATAAATTCTATATTTCTATAGCTATACTCATTGCTTTCTTTTTCATTTAAAAATTTACTAAAAACCTTAGAGCATACAAAAAAGTTTAAACTTCCAAACGATACATAACAAAGTAAGCAATTTCAAATGGCTAACATAAGTAATATGGTTGCCTAAAAGGATACAACTATCAAATTTCACTTAAGCCATCTATATGAAAATTTAGTACAATTTATTGAAAACTCTCAGTATTGTATACAAACTGCAATTTCAATGTGCATATAAATTCAAGATAGTTTCAACTTCAAGCAAAACCATGGGTGGAGGATGTGCTCCAAAAAAAAAAAAATCGAAAATGTGGACCTCTAAAATGAAAATTTCTGTAGAAATGCACATATGTATGTGCATTTGAGCCAGGTAACTCAGATTTGGTCAACTACCCATAAATTCAATTTTATTGATTTTCAAAAAGACTTTATTTTATATACCTAAAAAATCTTATACCATTATGAAAGAAAAAGACTAAAAAGAAAAACGAAACAAAGCAACAAATGAATAGAAAAACCAATGCATAAGCAAATGTTGTGGCATACTAAAAGATTAACCAAGGATAATACTTTAAAGTTAGAAGTGTATGCACAGCAATAAAATCCTAAGGATAGTAAATAAAAAAAAAATTCTAGAATATCAAAAAAGCAAATAGAAAATCCACTTTCCTATGTATGTTTGTATGTACATTAGGGTGGTCTCCAAAAATAAATCTTTGCTCCCATCAACCTTACTGAAAAGTAACACACTGCATGCAGCATTTATGTATCAAATAAGAGCTATCTAACCACATAGAAATATATATTAAAATCATATTATAAAATTCAAAAATGTTGGCAAGAGAATAATTATTTTGCACACAGTGACACCTATCGACAAATTTTTAAAATTTAAGTATCCCAGTTCGACATTTCATATATTAAATTCAGATCAGTAGTTTTGTACCTATAACTTATGACAGAGAATTTCACTGAAATACCACTTTCTTTCGCTCTTACATCAGAGGCCACCCTAATGAGCATACAATTTTTCATTTTGTTACAAAAAAAAAATGATTCAAATTATTCAAAAAAGAAAATCTACAAACAATTTAAATTAGGATCCTACTCCCGAGTGACACATTTGGTGGCGTGTCTTATGCAAGCATGATAAAAATAAATATGGGTTTATCAAGTTGAAAGTTAGTAGAAAGATACCTATCTTGTGGCATCTAACCAAAAGTAAATGAGTGGAAAATCACAAACCAAACAACTCCAGCACACGCAAGCTATAGAATACGAAATTAATGCTGAACATCACATCTTGTGCGCTACGGTTGTGCAGTATGGCGACAGTGTTACGACTTCCTTAAGCGAAGTAGAGTGGCAACAGCGATAGCAACAGCAGTAACAAACGGAAACCGCAATTTTCTTTTTTGGTATACCTGGCAAAAGTGTGGAAAAATTTAAACTTTATACGTTTGAAAACCTTAAATGAAAATATGATTAAAGGACATGTTGTTCTGCATGTACGAAAACGCAATTGCATTTTAAGCTTGATTTCGAAGTCTCATTGGATACTAGATAATCCTTGAAAATATGTAAATGTCTTTGATTTAGTTATTGGAAAAATGTTCTGTTTTTTCAAAACATTGAAAAAGAATAGAATTAAAAAAGGTTAAAAATTTTTTATTTAATCGGAATTGAAAAGTTTGCACGTACTCGATTTGTCTCTAACTCATTTGAATAGTTTAAGTACAAAAAAAATTACATTCTAGGGACATCTTAAGGATGTCAAAAGCTATGATACATTGCAGTCATGTTAAGTCCATTAATATATCTAGATGAAAATAAAGGGTGTGCAAATTTGAGGTATATTTTCAAATTTACCGACATTTTTTTTTACTACTTAGAATAAACCGATAAAATAAACCAATGATTTTTTAGATATTAAGTTGGATTGTTATGCGAGTGACCATCGTGTTTTCATTATTAATAATAAAATTTTATCATTGATAAATTTGTAGAAACTGATTTCGTTCAAGGTCAGAGCAGCAGAATTTATCATCGAAGTGGTCATTGAAGTGAAAATATTGCAGCTATTAGCACAAGTGTTGCTGAGGAGTTAAGGTTATCGATTCGTCGTCGTTTGTTTAAGGAAATGTGACAGCACATTTGCTGCCCAAGAGCGGTTCCTAATAATTGCTATATTCCAAAATTTGCTCAGATTTTTTTAAATTTTTTTTTTTATTTTTTTTGTAATGTTTTTGTGTGAAAAGTTCGCGAAATACTAAGTATCATACAAAAATTTGTTATTTGTCCTATGCGGATGTGACACTGTATTTTATGCATTTGAAGGGTATTTTGCAAAAAGGTTGATACAATGCAGCATAATATTTTTTTTTTTCGGAAAATCAAAAATTATTCTTTTCCAAATTCAAATTCATTCTTTGACAATGTTATGCTTTTGCAAGTCCGTTGCATGAAAACATGGGAAATTTATTCCCTTGCAGCATATAACAGCACAGCATTATGCAAGCAGGACGCAACGTATCGTGACACTAAAGGTTTTTCGAAAATCAGCAAATAACAAAAAGACATATTCAGTGTGACTGCATGAATTACACGCTACGCTGGCGCTACAATTTAGATTTATTTCTACTATTTCGATACTTTTTTTCCTCTCGAATGTTCCAACATTTTTTGAAGTTTTCAATATTTTTCGATTATTTTAATATGTATCGACAATCGATGCTTTTCGATTTTTTTAAAACTTATCCTTATTTTTGACATTATTTGACATTTTAACAATTTTGTTTTATCTTTTTCGATATTTTTCGCTACAAGCTAAAATTCGTCTACTTAAATTGAATTCTTCGACTTTTTTTGATCAAAGATATTTTGCGATTCTTATGTTATTTGATGTTTTTTGACTTTTTTTAATACTTTTCAATGTCATTCATTTTTGCAGTTTGGTTTTGAAATTGGGCAACACTTTTTTTAGTGACAGTCAATTTGAGAGCTAATAGATGATTTGTGCTTACTATGATTTACTATTTTACCATGAATAAACTTCTAAGTGGGAATTTATATCAGGCAAGCCCTAATATAGTTAGCTCCGGATCTGGCTAGGAATGGAGGACACTGTTAAAGGCAGCCATATGTGAATCTTATCACTATATAAAAGATCGAAACCTAATAAGGAATTCCGGATGGTATGGTATGGGAAAGGTTAGTCACATTTCACCCCCACCAAAGAAAACCTTAAAAATACTGTCCAGTCCTGATCAGTTTTGTCATATCATTAACAGACCTATAGGATTCTGATAAGGACCGTAGCTGGTTTCTTGAGTTTTCGATACACTTCAATTGCATTTGATTTAATACTTTTGAACTTTGTCAATACTTTTCAATTCGACTCGATACTTTTTGAAAATCATATCGCGAGTGTTTCCACTCAGCTGCTTTTTTTCTAAGCAGCATGTCATAGCACAAGTCAAGCATAATGTAACATCATGCTAATTTTTTTTAAATTATAAAAGGGTCTAGCCGTGTTTGCATAGTGAATGTGCCCCCAATAGGAATCTATATATGTAGTTACATAAACCAACAGCACCATTCTCCATAGCACCATTTTATGTCAACAAGGCTCCACTGTGCACTGCGGAAGCCAACTCTTTTGCTGCGGATTCTATAAACGATTTTTTTTTTTTTTGGCTTTGTGGCTGCTATGTTATTTTGTCAACAGACTTGACTGTTTGGCTTTCTAGAGTTTTTTTTTTTGTTTATTTGATTTTTTTTTCCGCCAGCGCTGTCATAAATTTCGCGTTTGCTAAAATACTACAACATGACCTTAGATTTGTATTTTTCGGAAATTCGAGTACAAAATGTTATTGGCTTTAAACTTAGCACTTTATTTATAAGTCTGGAAATTGGTGCTGAAGTTTCACTGAAAAGTTTTTAAAATCTTTTATTAAAAGCTAATGACCTATCATTAAATGATTTTAGGTTAGTCAGTTCGCCTGGATATAATTTTCAATATCAATCACATCCACAAGTTTATAAAGTGACGTAGCATAAAATTTGCAAATCAATGACAGTATCATAAGCAAAGTTATTCGCGTTTTTTGTAATGAAATTAACACTGGTAATTCTTTTTAGCATTAAATACTAATTATTAAACCACACAAACCGAAGCAAAGCAACAGGTCCTTGACGTTAACATGCACTGACAATGCTGCTGTTAGTTCTAAATATCGGTTTTTCAGAAGCTGCCTAGCTATGCATATCCCCCTAGTTAATTATACCAGTATTATGGAGTTTAACATTCGTAGCTTAATTTTTTCTTTTCATTAAAAATCGCATTTACATTTTAGAATTGCGAATTATTTTCGGAATGTCGTCATTGTGGTTGCTGTTATCCCCATTTAATCTTTGGGTTGCTAACAAAGATTAATGACCAAATGTCGCGGAATTTTTTCGCTATTGTGGCGTTTATTCAACTTCAACTTTTTTAAGAAAGTTCATTCAATGCCTGACAGCATCTTAAGATGGATGCTTCGAAGAGATGAATGGCAAGACAAAAACGAAAATTTTAATTAATGAAAACTTTGAGTATTTTCTTAGAATAAACTCTTTTCATATTTGTTGTTCGATTGAGAGTTTGAGTTTTTACTGAACGCTGAAAATAACAAACCACAAAAATTTTTCGCATTCCATAAAATAATAATCTTATTTTATTTAATTAAGCAACCCAGGGAGTACTTGATAATGTGAAGGTATGATATATATTAAATGAAGTTTTTCATTTGTTTAAAAAACTGTTTTGTTGCATCGAGTAGCTCAAAATATGCTTTCCAAAAGTTGTCGTATTAAACAAAAGCTTTACTGACGTATTATTTTTTATTTAATTTAATTTTAATAATAAGTCTTTTATATGATACTAGCAGAGGCCCGCGACTTTGTACGCGTAGCCTGTTTTTCTGCGAACGCAAACAATTTACTTTTTTTAAATAGAACTACAGTCAATTTTGGATTCTTCTTCACAGATCTAGAGTTCTTGTTGTTTTCTCTTCCATAAATATTTCATTGCATTGCCATGTGAAAGACAAAAACAAAGAACACACACAAACTAACACATTCAATTAGCCTAGTAAACATTATCACACATGTTGTCCAACATCAATGTTCGATAATGTGAACTCTAGGAACGACCGCTTGACCAACATGTTGGATGGATTTCAAAAATTGTTGATTTTCCTGCTGGCTTGTCCAACCATACAACCTGTGTGAACTGACTGTCAAGCCTAGTGAACATTTTTCATTTTAAATAGGATTTCATGCAGTTCACTTCGATGTGGACGCTCATAAATTGTTCTGCAATTGATGTTTGATGGCATGCACGAAAATGTGAACGCAAAGCAATATTGACAGTCACACATGTTGTCAAGCCATTTAGGACAGCACGCGTTGCTGAATTTTGAATATTCTCTTCCATTGCATTGCCATATAAAAACAAAACGCACACACACTAACTTGCCATTAAACGATTTGTTATGCTCCCAGTAGGCAAGGGCAGGAGCTAACAGTGCTTCTAGAAGGCTTTCCTTGGTAAGTATAAGGCCTTCCACCCTCCTTTCAAACGTACTTTCTTTTTTATATGAAATGGCCGCAGAAAACAGGCCTTTCTAAGCAGGCTTTCTAAGACCGCTTACCGTAGAAGGACTCTCAGAAGTACTTGACAAAAATTTAATTTTAATAAATTTAAAGACTCTAAATATTAATCGTTTTTTTTTAATCCGCGCCATCTCACTTGCGTTGATATTTTTTTAATGACTTTACAATTTGACAAAGAATACACAAAACTCTACCTCCTTAACATAACATGAAACAACAGAAGACTAGCCTGCACACCTCTCTTAATTTCTAACCATGTGTATACTTTTCATGTCGTATATGTACAATGCATATGACAAAAAAGTTATGCCGAATCATAAAACATTGCAATACATGAAATAAAAAAGAAACAGAAAAGCGCTAAAGTAAAATGGAGTCCTTCTTCTTTGCCTTCTAATATCAGGCCTGATAGCACGTCTGTTATGGCAAGGCATATTATGCCTTCTGCGATTGTATTTTTATTTGCATGAAAATCTAGTTTTGAGAAGTCCTTATATAATCGCAGCAGTGCTAGCAGGCCTTCTCCGAGTAAGGCCTTGCTCATTTGCCTGCTTGGCTTATATGCTTCTTTCTATGTGTGAAATTAATTTTGTTAGCAATTTTAAAACTTTAATATTTTGATACTTAACAGGATTATCGTGATAATTTTAATTCTATGTAGCGTCTAAGAAAGATGACTAAAAAAATTTGAACAAAATTGATTCAGTAGATTTTGCGTGAATCCCGTTCATCGAAAACGGCTATCATTTTATTATATAGATGATATTTTGAAAACTGTGTGACTAATTACAAACTTTGCACAATAATACGCTTATTCTATTACTTTTTAAATGACGTTCCTGTTTCTAAAATTTATTATACACAGTATTGGTTAACTGCGGCTATTTTCTTAGGCAGCCACTCAGTTTTTTATTAAACAAGAGTCTGCCCAGTGCACTGCAGTGATTGAAATTCAACTGACAAAGTGACAAAACAAAAATTATTTTTTGGTATTAAAAAACGCTTTCAAAAATAAAAATACTAGTATCATGTAGCTCTATCTCTATCTTTTGCTTAGAGTTCAATATAGAAATCTCCATACTAAATTTTATCAAAATCAGTCGATTAGTTAAGCTAACATAACATATTTTTTTGTTAGGGCCGTGCCGCTATCGACTTAAAAACAAATACATTTTCTCAAGGATCAGTCTACTTCCATACCAAATTTCATCAAAATCGGTTCATTTATTTAGCTATGAAACATTTTTTCCTATTGGGAGCGTGACACCATCCAAACAAATACCTTTCCTCAGGATTCAATCTATTTCCGTACCAAAAATCAGCAAAATCGGTCGGTTGGTGTAGCAGTTAAACGTTTTTTTTTCTGTTAGGGGCGTGGCATCGCCCAATCAAAACAAATATATTTACTCAAGATTCAATCTTATACCAAATCTCATCAAAAACGTTGTAGCAGCTCAGCCATGACAGCGTTTTTCCCATTTAGGGTGGTGTCACGACCCCTTAAAGGACTTTAAGTTTTTAAATTCATTTTTTTGGGCTTAATCTATCTTTAGGTCAAATTTCATCAAAATCAGTTTATTAATTTAGATTAGATTAGATTAGATTAGAAGATATCGAAGAGATGTTTTACGTTTTATGGTCATATTCATATTTATTGTCATTGTCATAGCACTGGTAAATCTTAACGGAAAAGTATTTTGTTTTATATCGTTTTAAAGCTAAAAATATACTCTTTTTGTTAAATTTTTGTTCATGACATTACATGACAAATTAATATTTTTTATAATAGTACCATTGTTTCAAGTTGATTTATAGAGTCAACTTCATTCGATACGAATTTAAAAAAAAAATACCATTCGTTAAATTTCCATAAAAAAACTATTTTTCTCGAACTATTGCAAAATACATAATTAATATCCCAAATAAATAAGGCAAACTATATAAGGCAAAACTGCAAAATATAAGCCGCAAAAAGAACAAGAGCAGTTTATTAGAGACATTTATATCCACTATATCGTTCAAAAGAATCATAGGCCCATATTTCTTCGAGAACTAAGCCGTTCGCAGCCATTCATAGCTTTATCGATCCAACAAGTCCTTCTCCAAACAACACAATGGCTCCGGTTAGAAACATTTTCGAAAAGTACACTATTTCGCAAGGTAGGGACTTTAAATGGCCGCCACGTTCAACGGAGTTAACAGCTCCAGACTATTTTCTTTTATCCTATTTGATTGGACGATTGCACGTCAATTAGAATGCGAGCATCCTCCAACTGAAAACTAATACTGAGTTTTTGTGTTGGAAAGAGTGTGCGAAGCAGAAATTAATCATGATTTGCGAGACTTAACCTTTGATGTTATGATTAATAAACATTTCATTTGTATAGCGTACTTAAAAGAAATTTTAAAAACTTATAAAAAAAATGTTTACAACGAACTCAAACGCATTTTCGAATCGTTAAATATAAGTTAATTGCACAATAAGCAACACTGCCACCTACAATGATTTCATTTCAAACATTTTTTTCTATTTTCTATTAAAATCTTGTGAGCTAAAATTAGTTCAATTGAATAATTAACTACGCTTAGCTCAGCAGTCAACCGCATTCAGTCAGAGTTCAACAACGCTGTCAATGGGTTCAATTAATTGTTCAATATTGCATTACTTAATTACTCGGGCAAATATCAACATCATCACCCTCAGAGCAAAATTAATTGCTTGGAAAATAACCTGGCTAATTAGCGTGGCGGTGCAGCGAGCAATTTAATCGGAAAGTTTATTTTTATACTGAAAATATTCCACTTGTGGGAAGATGACGTTTGGGGCGTTAACATTTTGATTTAAATTCACTTTTACATATTTTATTTTTACACTTTTTTTTCTTTATTTTATAAACAAAACCAACAAAAATCATATACTTGAATCATAATCAAAAATCAATATCGCATATATCGATCCCAAAATATCGTTAAAAAATTTGTCCCAGTTTAAAATTTGGCTATTAAGAGATGATAATTCTAAAGTAGCCGAACAGAAATCCCTGCACAGTGGATGAGTTTGTATGCAACGGTGGCCATAAAAAGTAATGAACTCTTAAAATTCGGTACAGATCACTTTTAGGTGAAAAAAACCACAAAATTTGGGAATTTGAAAAAATTGCCCCCAGACACGCCTACCTCCCATACAAAAGTGAGATGTGATTGAAACATTTTCTTCATCATGTGTATTAATTTTTATTAATTAAGCAATGCTGGTTTCAAAAATGCTAAAAGTTATGCGATATCTTTTATAGTTTACAAGTTGTTAGAGATAAGCCATTTTGAAGTCTTATCTCTTATAAGCCGTTTTGAAGGCTTATCTCTTCTGTTTTTAAAAAGCATTCAAACTTATGTCTTTCACCCAAGGGGGACGAAAATGGGAAAAAAAACCTTTGCCTGTTTCCCTCACATTAAGGGAATTATCTTCTGCTTTTACAATTGATCCAACAATTATTGTAAAGGATTGCAAAATGTGAAGAAAAATAATTATTTTTATCTTCAAATACGGCAGTAGAAAAAAACTCATATGAAAACATTTGTGAAACCTAACGCGCTGAAAGTTAAGATTTTAAATAACCATACTTTCTTGCAAAGTATATAAGAAAATTAAGGATGTCCGGGGATATCCTTTTTAAACTATCATAATTTAAGAAATTTCTCAATTTTGACTTCAATTTTCAAAAAAATCAGCATAATTCACACATTAAATATAAAACCTCAAACAAACATTTTTTCTAAATTATAATGGTTGAACATTTTTACAGCATGCTGACTTAATAAATGTCGGCAGAAATAAATTAATAAGAGCATTTCATAAGAGTCAATATATTTCGTTCCTTCTATCTTACGAAAATCTTGTTAAAAATGTAAAACACTGCAGCTGGAACTTAGGATTTTATTTAACCATACTTTCCGTCATAATATATAAAAAAATTGAAATTAGGGGTAAAGTTCATATTTGAACCCAATGAGTCACTAAACCCAAAAAACAAGTTTAGAACTTTTATGGTTTTCTTTTTTTCCTTCCCTAAGTATTATCTGACGATTGTCTGAAAAGTTTTTAAGTCCATAACATTTTATATTTTTTTTATTGTCACGATCTCCCACTGTGTCCCGCTAATTTTAACAAGGTAAGCGACCTTAGAAATTGTAAGTTTTTGTTGTTCAGTGAATTTTTCAAGAAAAAATGGAAAATGCCCTCATCCGGTTTATTAAAAAATTATATCTAGGAGTTGAAAAAAAAGACATTTTATGAACAAACTATAGCAAAAAAAAAACCCTTCTGACTATTGCTTTTGGGTGCATTTTTCGCTTTCTACAGTTTTCAACCATAAATAGCGCAATATAAAGTTTCTTAGATTAAAAAGTTTTAACTAAAACATCACATCAATCGAAAAAAACCATCTCCAATGCACTTGAATAACTGAAAATTATTTTTTGGGGTCAATTCCCATTCCAATATTGCTAGTTACAGTGTGTGCTGTTTTTCCTTTTAAAAATTATTCTGTTGACTGTAAGCTATAGCAAATTTTTGACAGTAAGAACACATGAATTTCGCACTTACCTTGCCAGTAAGTGTTGCATTATGCAACTCATCTAGCGTAGGACGGTATGCAGCTTGTATCGACATTATATTCCTGTAGTTATCCAACCTTGGTAAAGCTTCTCGCGTAAAGTGACTACGTAAAAACAAAAATTAAAAATTAAAAACAAAATCAAACCAAAAACAAATTGAAACTTAAGTGTGTGTGAAACCAAAAAACTTACCGAAAACTTTTACCATACTTTGTATCGTATTCATTATCCAACAGTTCGCGATCTTCATCATCGGAATCTTCCTCATTTTGTGGTTCAACTTGAAAGCGTGTCGTTTGTGAATCCTTAAAACGTGATGGTTTATCTTTGTCACGGAAACTACTTTTGATGGATTGTATTCTATGAAAACAAAACAAAGGAATGCGGAAAGAACGCATAAGTAAACAAGTTAATACATGATGTGAAGAAAAAAAACATAATCAGGGATTAAGCTGCAAAAAAAAAAAAAGCAAAAAAGGGAAGCGGATATAAATTCGACGCCATTAATTAAGACAGCACACAGCAAGCAAAATGCTTACATAATTGTTTCAAAGTGTATGTGTGTGTGTGTGTGGGAGAGCATAAAAAACAATGCTTTACATTAAGTAGGGGTACTTATGAGAGAGTAACTGATTTATGGGAGAAAAACATTAAAAAAAAAAAAAACCTGAAATCTGCAACTGACATTTGTATAAATGAGTTCTTTCAAGTTCAAGCTGTCCCGGTATGCTAACAGTTGGGTACATTGAAAAAATAATTTGAAGAATTCAACTTTTTTTCTTAGTGGATTAAGTGATCGCACAAGTGGTAATATGAAATATGAAATATTTTGATTATCCTGATGAAAGTCGATGCCTGAATTTGTAATAAGCTTTTGAGAAATAATTATCAAATTTTTGTTAATTTTTTGGCACTGGAAAAATTGATGTTAAATTGGAACCCCGCCCATCACATAAATTATATGTGGACAGCCGTTTTTAACACTTGACCCAATAATATGTACAAAGTGCACTTTTTGATGAGGCTATGTATATATATATATGTATTAATATGTATAGATGTGGTAAAAGCCAAACATATGTCACCAGTTACCAGGTTAAATTGTTCCATTTGTTGTCTTTGTCAGCTTTGTTTATAAAGCATTAACCGATTTATGAAACTTCACATAAATATTGGTTTCTGCCAATGACTGTAAAATTCGATCAAATAACATTCAATTAACTATAGTAATAATAATCAGTCGACTAAAAACAAATGAAGTTTCTAAATTATATAAATTATTATAAATAAATACTAAAAAATTGAAAGGAGATATTGTCAAAAAAAAACTGCTTTTAGGCGCCATTTTTCCAATATGGTGGAGCGAGCGGCAACAATACGAGGTGACAAAATTGAAATTCGAAAAGAGCACATCGAAATCTATAAAACTACTCATTTTCAAGACTACCGGAAAACTTTCCAGGTAAAACTACCAAATGATTGTACTATAAAAAATTTCAGAAAATTTTATTTTAAACGTGTACAACGCCTTTGAAGTTGCAAAGAAAAAAAGTCTTCATTTGAAATATAGCGGTCTTATGTAAATTTTTTGAGAAAATATATATACAATTTAATAACAAAATTCTTCGAAAATTTTCTATGAATATTTGACAGTTGAATTTGAATTGAGCTTTGAAATTTAAATCCCTAGATTGATAACACAATAGAGTAAAAAAACAGAGGTAAAACACACAAGTGCAGGTAATTTTGCACTGATGACCTATCCGAAATAATGTAGATCTTTATTGTATCACTTTTTTTTAATTATAATCAGTCAACAAAGATCAAAATTTATAATACAGAATAATAGGCAACAAGTTGTATGTTCTATGAAAGAAACAATATTTTGCTTATTGAACTATGTTTCTTATGCCATTCATATTTCTGAAACTGATGAAATGAGATGCATAGTCTACATGTGAGAAACATTCTTTTTAAAACCGAAAACTTGCTGACCGACCCAATTTTTTTTACTTATTCTAAGCATTATAAGACTATCTTGAATTTTTTATTATCGAAAATATCGAGAGATATTGAGATATGAAGTTTGAAAGTTTTACGTTTTATAGCCATATTCTAATTGTCGTATCTTAAACAATAAAAAATATTTTTTTAATATCGAATTAAAGCATAATTTTTGATATAATTAAATAAGAAAACTTTCTATTCAAAATTCGGGCTCAGACGATTTAAGCATTTAAGTTAGCTTTGATTAAAAACAAATTGTTTATTTTCGACAAGACTTGCGCCCTCTAGAGATTTGTGAGCCAAAAAACTCGATTTGTGACCACTGTACAGCGGCATTACTTTCAGAGGAAAGTGTAAAAACTAATTTATTTGGGATAGTAACTAGTTTTCAATTGGGAAAAAGTTCATTTTTTTAAGGTAAATTCGACAAGGACTTTAGTGATACTTTTTTTTAAATTCGTATCATAAATCAACTTTAAACAATTGATTTGTTATAAAAAACATTAATTCTTCATGTAATGCCATGGACAAAAATTTACCAAGAAAGCTGATCTTTTCAGATTTAAAAGGATATAAAAAAAATTCTTCAAGTGTTGAAAGATAAATCCAAGTTAAAGCGCTTAGAGCTTATGTCTTAAAAATTAGCAAAAAGTTACGAGCAGTCGTTAATTAAGCGAGTACTCTTTCAAATTCTCTTGCATATTACAGGTAATTTAATATACAGAAGCATCCTTTACAGGGACATACCAAATTTTAAGTCTTTATTGCACACTTAAGCGCTTTAAGTGTTTGCTCATGCCTCAACTTTGAGCAAACTTTTTACTTTGAACAAATTAACAGGGATATAAAAAAAAGTCTACCCCTACCTTTGACATCAATGGTTTTTTCGTTGAAATTTGCTTCTGCTTACTGACCCCGGGTGCTTTAAGTGGACAGTTAATTTGTTTGCTAAAAATTTTGGACCGTAATTTTTTTTGTTTTTTTTTTTTCATTTATTTGCTGGTTTGTCTTTATGCTTTTGCAAATGCAACAACAAGTATTTGGCTTAATTTTTCTGTTAAACTGTAAATTAATGACTTAATTTATCATTTTAAAATGGAACGCACGCATACACGCACACAAGGCGATAGCACAAATGGAATAAAGTCCTTGTAAGGCTTCATTAGCAACAAATGTTGCTGCATTTTTAATGCTGAAATAAAAGTTTTTATTTTTATTTGAATTTGAAGTTGTTCAACTTTTAATGCTCGCCATCCTGCGACGTTTCAAGGATACAAAAGCGCAATAATAAACAACAACAAACCAATCTCGTTACACGCTCGCACAATTGTCGTCACATCGCATTGTACTCGTAACGTGACAAAGTGCAAAAGCGCATAAATAAATAAATTTCACGCCTTATTCTGTGCCTTTTAATTACGATCCCATAAAATGTTAAATTATAAAATAAATCAGAAAAGTTAACTTTTCTAAGCCAAATAGACAAAAAAGTTTTTCTGAAGTTTTTATTTGCTGCTAGCGCTGTAAAAAGTGAAAATTAAATTGACACATAAATTTTTTAAAAGCTTTTACACCAACATTTAATTGTGTCATTAGCGGGTGTTTGACAACTTTTATTGATCCAATCAAATATTTTTTATAGCTGCAATTTTTCGTCATCGGGATATGGGACATGAACGTTGTATTTTTCATAAAGTTTTTTCAACCATTTCATGTGTGCAAAAGCTGTAATCGCCGGTTGAACAACATGTGGTACGTGGGCACAGTATTCAACTCAAAGAAGACTTATTGCTATAGAAGCTAAACTGTTCAGTAAATAAAAGATGTTTTTTCACAAGCCTGTTAACTGTGAATCTGAAATTGTCTTAGCTAGAGCATTATTTTTCATTTGTCTCTCTAATCCTTACAATGTTACCAAGTAACCGGTATTAACCAGGCCTGGCCTGGCTTTAAATCGAAAGCGTTGACCTGGTAAAAATTCATAAGTCTCTGAAGTAGTCGGGAAGTGGATGTATCGAACTTCGCGTCAAAAATTATTTTGTGGAAACTTTTTTTTTTACATAAATGGGGGCTTGAATGCTGTATGAACTGAGCTTATCTTCTACAGGTTGGCTTACTACAATTCTTAGTAGAACCCTAAGCTCTATTAGTCATGTCATTGATGTGTGTGGGTTTTTTTTAATTTTCCAACAAAATTAACAATGACTGATATTGAAGATGAGGCAACACTGATCAAACTGTAAAATTGACATTGCTCTTTCAGCGATAGGGGTGTTCCTGTGAACAAGCTCAAAAACTTTCGAGCTCAGTGCGTTTTGCGAGGAAGCGTCTTTTCGTATTAACTTTGATACTTCCAGTAAAATAAAATCTTACAGTGAAACAAAATCTTGACTCAAAAATATAGAAAATGTAATAAGAAAAAACAAAATTATTCAAATATTTTTGTTTTAACAAACTCATTATAAAAAGTAATGTTTCCTAAGTTTTTCAGAAATCTTTCAAATTAAGTCTTTAAAAGTATTAGTATCGTTTCAGAAATCTTTCATTTACATTTCAGAAAGTTTTCTGATATGTGTTTTTGTCCGCCATATGGTTTTATTTTAAGATTATATTCTGCCGGATCGGCTACCTGGTGTTAACATAAAAGTTCAGAAAATCCTTGAGCAGCTGGAATTAATATCAGTCCAAACTGCGAGAAAATGTACAACTGCAAAAGCATATATTGTCCCATAGTTACGACGCATATTCAAGCTACACAGAAATACCGCTGGAAGGCAGCAAAGATGTCAATGGCATCTATAAGCCTTAGCAATTCAATAGTTTCCGTGCTTCTGTGAATCATTTGCGATATTAATAACACAATATTTTTCTACGTAAGTTATTCGAGAAATTCATTGATTTCAATAGTAAAGTCATACCTTGTGTTGGGTGGGTTAGTAATAAAAAGCAATGTGTTGGCATGCCATGTTCAAGATGATGTTGAAAGCCAGCATTTTCTGTCATATACTTAATGCAATCCCATACGGTAGTTTTGATCGAAATAGTAAGTCTGATCTTCGATAAACATACCAAAAAATAACGATATCACTTGAATTGCTTTCATTGAAGTTACAGAGATGTTGAGAAATAGAAAAGTATTAAGTGTTATGACCTAGCTTGACCTTACTTGAACTTTGAACTGCCCTTCTCCAACTCATAAGTCTACTTCTGCTTATGATCAAAATATTATTAATTTTCCAAATAAAAACTGCGGTGTCCTTTAGATTATTTTCCACATGATTAATTCAATTCAATGTATTTCATTTTCGCTCCTATTTGCATTTCATAAAGCGTAATATTTTATGATTTTATTTTGCATTTTAGTTGTTTACCCATAAGTAAAGCTTGATTTATAAAAATAAAAATGTATTCAGCAGTAGATCAAGTGGATTTTAGCTCAATAACCCTATAGATTGTGTATGGACCACAACAAAAATTAAATTCGCATCTAAGCAAAGTTCAATGAAAGCAGAGTACATAAACAGCATGCAGTACCGCAGGACACGCAAAACAGCAGCTTGTGCGAATTTCAACTTTTTATCCATCAGCATTAAAGATTATTCTTTTTTACAATATAATCAAAACAAATTGGAGTCATCCATTATAGGTCGACGTCAAAAGAAAATACAACAGTTGTACGCTTATGCTTTCACATTATACTTTTAGTTTAGCACAAGTTCAATCCGTAATAACATGCTTAAAGGAGAATTACATTTACAAATTACTAATAAATAAATTTTTGCAGTAAATAAATACTTTATTTATAATCATCCAAGATATTAAAAAATTTCCATTGCAAATAACAAAATTCAAGTGAATATATCCACTTGAAATGCAATAAAATGTTTACATGGTATTTACATGCATTTTACATGTTGATTTCCATAATACCCCTTTTTTATTAGTTACACTGCTTTGACAAACTAACAGTGAGTGGTAGAGAGGTAGGAGGCACTTGTACTGCTGACTGACAGTCGGAATGCTATTATCAGCAAACATGCTAAGCATACATATGTCATTGACAATTTCCGCAGCGGAACACAAACACATCTCAACATATGCGAAGTACTTATTTGTATATCCTTACAGCTCTTGTCATTTCTGCTGTTCTTGTCTCGAAACATCAACTGTATGTCACGTGTCATATATATTGTCAAAAACACTGGTTCATCGTTGTTTTTTGCTCTCTTAAACCGATACACGACATACATCAAACTTTTATTTTATTTTGAGTTTTTTCGCATGCGAACAAGTCTGTTTTTTGCGTGTATTGTCCCTATTGTTAATGGCAAATGTCATTATGTTTTTTATGACATGTCTTGCTATCAGCAGACATGCTCATGGTCATGTACCGTGCTGACCCATCATGTCATCCATACATGGCTACCTATAGTAATATGATTTATTTTGGACATCATTATTTGATGTTTGATTTGATGAGAGTATCAATAATAATTTTTTTTTTTCTTATTTCAAGATACCTTTAGCAGAAATGTCTGGCAATAACTTTTCCTTTATTATATTAACAATAGGTTACTCGAGTTTGATCAAATGCTATTGCGATTAAATCAATACACTCAGTAAATTAATGTGAAATATGCTTAGTGCAAAATTTTACTTCGCAGCTATTATATAAAAAAGCTTTAATATTTTGATTTCGATTCACATTTCCATTGTGAAAAATCGAATACATATTGGCGCGTAGAAAAAGTGGATACTGGGGATGAAACGTTCCAGGTTAACACTCAATCAGCGGCTGTGTAAAAGTTCTAATATCAAGGTTGAACAGAAAACAGTTTCCATCGTACTGGCGTCAGACTCCTGCTCAAAATCGCTAGTAAATTGAATAGCTCTCAGTGAAAGAACAATGAAAACTCGCTTCAAAAGCAGTGCTGGCACACATGACAATCACACAAACATCTGCTACAACTAACGCCGCTGAAATAACAATGCATGAAGTCTTTTATAGCCAACTAATGGCAGCGGTAAACTTATAGCAAAATAAACTCATATTAATGGTCATTGGCGACTTCAAGACTAAAGTGGTAAGCGACAACTTTAAGCATAAGAAGATATGGCGTCTGTATCAAAAATTAAAACATCAAGATTATTTTTCAATTGTGATACAAAATTTTTGATTGGAGCAATAGTTATTTTATGCCGTCGCAGTAACAATAATAACTCACAAGATGACAGTTTACAAATCTGGGCTAAGTAGTTCTATCAAGAGCAATACAAGAACCTATTTACTACTGATGATCAGCTAATCTGTTAGAAGGAATATTTTCCCCAGGGAAGACCAGAACGATTATGAACGGTGGACGCAGATCGCATAGTTACTGAGAAGCCTCCCCGAAGTTCACTACTGAACTCATACACTCTGTCCACATCCAAGTTTGCTAATAAGTACACATGCCTGAAGACTGATTTTTAAGAATTTTGGTGAAAATCGAAAAAATAAAAATCCTTTTGCTATGCCAAAACTTTGTCTGAATCTCATTCAAGGCCCTAACAAAACTCCAATTCACTAAAGTCAGCGAGAAATTGGAGCTATTTATTTGAAAATAACATGCAGGTTCTTGCAACAGGGCTTCAGACTCTTCAAAATGTGACATTCGATACATATTTAGCACATCAAAGGCTACGCTAATGCAGATGAAAACTATCTGACCTGAGATCTATTTTGAGTTGGGTAATTGAAGACCAAACTCAATTAAAGAAAAAAAAGTATTTTCATTCAAACAATCAAAGACAGAAGTATTTAGTTGCGTGATAGATGAATTGAGCATAAAAGAGGTGGATAACTTAACCAAGGATCAACCTTTCCTCAGAATTCAATACATCTCCAATACAAATTTCATCAAAATCGGTGCAATTTTCAGTTTTGCAGTGAAAACGTGAATTCCGGTTACAGGCGTGGCACCGCCCACTTCAAAACAAATATCTTTTTTTCAGGAATTGATCACTATTCACTCCAAATTTTATCAAAATTTGCTGTAGCGGTTCAGCCTTGAAAGTTTTTTTTCCTATTAGAGGCGATACCACGCCCACTAAAAGACCTCACAGTTTCAATACCATTTATTAAAGTTCATTTTATATGCATAACAAATTTCATCAAAACCAATTCATTTGTTTATCTTACGAAAATTTTTTTTCGTAAGAGGAGTGGCATCGCCCCTCTTCACAACTTTTCCAAAATAAAAAAAGTAAAGCGATTCTGTTATGGTAGTTAAAATATGATGAAACCTTTTTACCTTCGCCTATTTATGTATATATAGATTCCCTCGGTGTAGTTTCAATGTTTTTGTGCAAGACAAAAAAATTTTCCTGAGGCTCCATGCTCCTTGAGAAGATAAGATATATAGAAGAAAAAGATTCCAAATTTCAATTGCTCGGAATGAAATCAATATTTTTCCAGTTTCGAATTCTGGTTCCTTTAAAAAAAATCGGCAAATCAGTCAGTTCTTTTTCGACATTTTTTTAATGAGGCTTCGCCGCAAAACAACGGACGAACTCTTCACAGGAATTTATAATTTTAATATCAAGTGGAAGGGCAACGCTCTATGCAAAAAATGCTACAATATTTCAAGAAAATCGAAAAGAAAATATACTTTAAGAAAACTTGCTAAGAACTAAAGAAGGAAAGTGAGAATTCTATTAAAATAATTAGCCTACTATGCAATGGTAGGTTTGACCTTTTCCTAGCTAGATTACATCAAATTAATACCAATATTCAAAATGTGTCTAATATGATACCAAAACATTTGGCCTACATTGTCGGAAATGATAAGGATAAACTTACATAATAAGTGTATCCCAGAAAATTGAGCAAAGCCAAAGAATTTTTACAAGCATAACAACAATAATCGTAAAACTGAAGATGAATCAACAAAAACTATTCAACAAACACTTCGAAGCAAAAAGAATAGGTAATGGACAGATAAGACATTCAATTCATACCAATAAAAGCAAAAGCTAATATGTATTAATGTGAGTGCGTATGTGTTTGAAACAACAATAAATGAACAACATCAATAACAGCAAATAAAAGAACACAACCCAAAATGACCAGAACTTCCATGGAAATTGTCATATTATATTCCAAAAAGGACATAACAACGATCTATTTATAAACAAATTATAATAAGTGAATGGCTAACTGGAAATGGGTCAGTGAGTGAATGAAATTTTTCCGGAAATTGAGCAGTCAAAAAATAAAGAAAAAAATAAAAAAAAACTCAAGAAATTAATGATCATAACTAATGATGCCCCGAAGTGCTGTTGCGCGTTCAAGGGAAACTTTTAAGAAGCACCAATGCAACCTTAAAAATTTTGCATTATAAGAATTGCCTTCATCTGTTAAGTGTTGCTACGCTTAGACACTTTCTTATTTCCAAGTTTTTAAACTTAATTGATTCCTACAGCAGTTGAGTTCTAATAATCGTCCAACAACATTGAAAATTGTGATGGAATTGAATTTGTTAGTAGCAATAACAATGGCAATAATGCCAGAGGACGACAATCCAAAGAGCACTTCAATGAGTGTCAGATAAGATTTTCTACTGCGCCCACACTCATATGTGTTCGCACTAAAATGCCACAAGCCTTCTGATGTGTTTTGCAAAATGTTTCGCTCGTTCAAAACGAACAGAGGAATTATTTCTAAGAATTTACTTTAAGAGGTATGGTTTGTAGGAACACCAAAATCAGATAAGTTGACTTTGCAAACTGAAAAGACTTCGCACAAGCTCTTAAGGATAAAGAAGTTGCAGTAATTTAGTTACGAATTGCAAGAAGAGCTTAGTGCCGTCAGATCTTCTCAGTAAGTATATAGTCTGAAAATCAACATTTATGTAAGAAGAAGTATATAGCAATTTCTCTTATTGCACAACAGATGGCGATTTCCATCCAAATCAAACTGCGAAAATGGAAATGGGTTGGACACTCATTGCAAAACTCCCCAACTAAAGTCTGCCGGCAAGTAGTGGAATAGAACCCTCAGTGTAGTAGAAATCGCGATCAACCTAAATAAACGTGGAGACGATCGCTAAAACAGGAAATACGTGAATCGGAGTTTATTTTTTAGAAAATTGAAGGCACTCGTTACAAATAGTGCACTTTGGATAAGTTTTATTGAAAAAATTTGTCGGAGGAGTATACATATACATTTGGTCGTTTTTTACCTCAGCAAATTGTCACTTTTAGAAACAATTCCTTAATTTCCTGTTGGGTTGTTCTTCAATTTCGTATGGTATTTACAGAGAATTGTTGAATAGTGAAATCTATCTTCCATAATAGAAAAATATCATGAATATGTGTCAATATTTACTCCACTAGAATTTCTTCCAACTCCAACGCATATTGTAAAAATTACAATGGATATCTCAACCATAATATATGTTCACTTATATACACATACATACCCACATTTATGTTTACATTAATGTGAGAAAACACAAATATTTTCACATTCTTATCAAGTATATGTACTTGAGGCGTTTATTCATGACAAAAATGCAATTCCTTATTGTTGTCATGCCACAAGTAAGTAGTTCGTACGGAACATGAAATGCGACACATTGATACAAGGATACAAACATCCTTAAGGTTGTCATTAGACTTGTAAAACTCTCTGGTGACTTTATAAAGGAACATAATTTTTCGATTTATTTATATGACAGTTTTGCACACTTTTCGTATGTTGTTATCTTGGTAAAAAAAAAAAAATTTATTTCACAAAGTAAAAGTTTGAGCCCAAAGGTGAAGCCTATAACAATAAAAATAATATGTAATAGGATAACGCAAAAAAAATGTTTGCGTCTTGTGTTTGATGACCAGTGGCGCAGAAGTATAATATTTTAGATATTCAAAAGCTCATATATAATTGAAATCAATTATATGCCATAAAATTTGTGATAAATTGCTCAGAGTAAAGCCACGCTATTGTAACAGGCGTAAGTGACATATAGTTTCAGAACAGTGTCAAGGTAATGTCAACAACAAACATTTGTTTTATTTTTATATTTTGAAACAGAGCTCGATACATCTTTTTCTCCACTACAAGTTTTAATTTATTACATTTTTCTATTTAATATATTGTAGCGAAATTTGGTTTATGCTAGAAAACTCTTGAAATAAATACCAACAAAAGAAACTAAACGATATTAGCACCATCTAGCGCAAAGTGCAGTTTTTTGTACTAAAAATAATAAACCGAACAGACGCTGCAGTAAACAATAAAAAGTCGACAACCGAGAGAAATTATCGCCTTCGTACAACGCCATCTAGCATAATAGCTAGCTCAACGTCAGTGCGCCATGCTGGTGAATTGTGGATAGTGGTAGAATGCACGCTACAAAGTAGCACTGGTAGGTTGTAGATAATGGTAGAATATACGCCATCTGGTAGGTAATAGATTATTCGAGAAAGTGATGCCTGTAGTATAAAAGGGTGTCATTTGAGTTTTCGGACACAGTTGTATGTATCTAAGCAGTCAGGTGGAACACTTGAATTAAAGCAATAAAGTGAATACAGTGTGATCCGTAGTAAAGTAAAACAGTTTTCTATACAGTGTTAAATTAATATTAGAATTTGAACGTTAATAAAATAAACCATTTTATAACTAAATAAGTTTGTGTGTTTTTAATTGTTACACAATCCAGTGATCGAACTCAGAAAGGTGTGAGAGATCGAAATTATCGTCAAAGAGACAGAAATTTCGTAACAATATTTTTTCCCGTACATTGCCAAAAACTTCTGACCTGTCTTTTTAAGCGCACTTCTTGAGATTTATTTCTCTGTCACTAAATCAAACATTTTGCCATTGTTTGCGTCGCAAACCGCATCATAGTCGCATGTGTGCACATGCACCATAAGTGCATATGCATAATTTTTTATGCATTGTCGGCCCTGGTACCACTGACTCTTTTGACAGTTCAGGTCACCTTGTGCCTTTTAACTTTGTCTCACTTCTTCTTACCAGCAGCAGCAGCGAACACGCGTTTTCTTTTTACTCTAAAATCTAAACCTAAAAATAACTTAAAAATACATTAAAATCGTCTTAGAAATAACTTAAAAATAGTATACCTAATTAATAAAGTGAAGTTTATTAAAATACATTAAAAAAAAGTGAGTTTTTTTTTTGTGTGATCAACGACAATCACCACAAGGAGCGACAGCCGTTGCATTTACCACGCATAAGGTGCTCACCCCCGATTCCCGTCAGGTGCGTGAACAGCCATAGTTCCAAATTCATATTTTTAATTATCATCTTCTTTATTTTCCTTACATAACACAGGCCTACAAAATTTGGCAAAGTTATTTTACCAGAAACCAGACTATACTTTTCCGATGTATTTTGACGTGCTGAATCCAAATCCGGGGTCAGAATTTCTCTATTGGCTCAGGATTCCGAGATATCCTAACCTAAAAGTGCTAAAAACACCGTTTCAGCCTATATTTGCGGTTATATATCATCGCCTATTGATTTTTACTCCAAAACCTGTAAACATCATCTTAAAGTATGTCCCTTAATCTTTTAAATGGCGTTGAGTTTGCTCAAATATCTGTTTTTTCACTGAGATATGCCACTTTTAAAAATTCAAACTTTATGAATTTTTGTATGTGAACAAACAAACCCATCAATGAAGTTTGAATTTTTCAAAGTGGCATATCTCAGTGAAAAAAAAAAAGATATTAGGATATCTCGGAAACCTGAGCCAATAGAACAATTCTGACCCCGGATTTGGATTCAGCACGTCATACATCGGAAAAGTATAGTCTGGTTTCTGGTAAAATTTTTTGTAGGCCTGTGTAATTTACACAAATTTAGATAAGAAATATTTCTTAAGTCGGAAGAAAACCAGCCTTTTGAAACATTACTCAAAGTCGGTTTTTTAAAGATTCTCAATTTCAACATTAATTGCGTTAACCGCATTACCGAAAACTTAGAACGAAATTTAATTTTATTTTTTTTTTCTTGAAATAACCAAAAACTAGTAAGAATGTTATTTGTGGCTACCTTACACCGCATTAACAAAAAAAGTCGAGTTTCTATTAAAAGGGTATATCTTTCCACCGCCTTTGATGCTGAATGGTTTGGCTACTCCCATCAGTTTGAATTTGGCATCATTTACTTTAGTACGTAGCTCTCTATATAGCGCTTTGAAGCTTATACTTGTATGGGTGGATCCACGCCTAAATTTTGTTTGATGCTAGACCGAAATATTTCTTATATTTGTGATGTTGCTATGGAGTTTGTCCCGCCCTCTTGTCGAAATTTATCTAATTAATTGGATCTATTCCTAGTATTAGTGTAGAATATTTTTGCACCACTTTAAGCTACTTATTCAGTAAAGCCTTTAAAATTTTACTCATACGATAAGTGCCACGACCTCTATTCAAAATATATCCACTTTCTTCTGCTGTTAGGCCAAAGCACTTTTAGCATTTGTATAAAATGTTGTTGTATTACCTTAAATAATTCTCTCAGTACAGCGACGATCTTAAGTTCTTGTTTCTTTTTGGGTGCCACTCCTACTTGCGAAAATTCACGTGATTTCGGCCCAAAGGTTTCACAAATCATTCGTACTACTTATGCGAAATTTTGTTTCTTTCAGGCTAGCCTTTTGAAGTTTTCGCTTGAATGGGAGGTGATAAGCCCTCTTGCCGAAACTGACAAATTTTTTAGGCAGAGCTTGTCCGAGCTATTTCTAGTATTTGTGAGAAATTTAGTTGCACTACCACTAGTCCATAAATAAAAGTGCATCAAAGATTTTTCTTTTTCAGCACTGTGAGCTGGCTTTTAGTTTTAGTCCTGGTAAAGTAAATTGGCGGTAACACTTTTATAGCTGACTTTTATTGTCTTGCTTCAGTGATAAAACCTTCTAGATTCCACATCATGAACTTTTAATTTTTATTTTTGGTTGCTGCGAATTTTTTTAAAAATGTAGAATCTATCGTTTTAAGATTTGATAACGTAGCATATACACTTTTTTTAGTAATCATTCAAATTTCGTGGAAACAACTAAAAAAAATCCTTTGTGTTTTTGAGATAATTTTGTTATATACGTAATATTATCAGGTTCTTCCTCTGTAGAAAATTGTCTGGTTTGGAACTTTTCAAACTATTTGGAAACAGTCAAGGATAGCATATTCGCTCTAAAAGGATTTTGTCATTTTTGGTAAATTTGCACTTACATCAAAATCTCTAGAGAATGTCAAATTTAATTTCTTCGTTTATCAGCTGTGGGATTTCTGCAAACATTTTATCAGTAACTACGTTTTCTGGACTTCATGCTCACTTATTTTACTGAAGTTTCAAATATCGTAGGATTGGCACAAATTCGTCTTTCAGTATTGGATTTTTAATGTAATACCATTCAATAAGTGATTTGTTGTAACGCCTTCTATAAAAACTTACAATTTTACAGCTTAGTTTTTCTTTTGGGTAACATTCATGTAGCTATGCATCCTCAAATCAATTTAATCGGCAACTTTTTTTATTATCCAAAGTATTTAATGTAAATAAATTTATTAAAGTGTTGTTTAACAAAATAAAATTGCATTAAATACTTCATTCTTAATTGCTAACTATATGCTATTTTTATATCAAATTTACAATTTAAATGTGAAAATATTATGCACTTGTGCCTAACCAAATACAACAAATTTCTAGTTACCTGTGCAAATTTATTTTAATATTCAATAAATTTCTAATTGCTAATAAGTCCATTAGCCTGAATTAAATTTTGGTCTGTTGTTTGCACAATACGGAAGAGACGGATTGTTTACTTTCGAGCATTTTGCATGGTAAATAAATAATTTGACCATTTTACAGGAAATTTTAATTATGTCCCACAAAACTTTGTCAATGGAGCAGTGACTCTGCTTTAAGTTTTTACTTTTGTTTGTAAGTCCTTCAGGGTAAAAACTAAAATTTACAGATTTGTGTGCTTTGAAAAGTTTAATCTTTAAATCATTCAAACTTAAATAAGCAAGAAAAGTGTAGATATCAAAGGAATCAAGAAGAATTTTGCAATTGTCTTATTTTGTTGTTTGCTATGATACTTTACAAGTCCATGCATTGGGTAAGGTCACTGATGTAGTTCTTTAGTGGAAGCTGAAACTATGGCTGGTTTAGTGACAAAATATCAGTAAAGTCATATATAGTACATATGCAACTTTACATGTTAACCAAAAAATAATTGATTTTCGTGAAACTTTGTACGTAAGTAGCTCATGTTGATATTCATGGACGATCAAAAAATTTAAAATTTTGCTCTGACCTCAAACTTATAAAATTTGTAGGAAAACGAACGTTTATGATAAAAATTCGAGGACATGGTAATTTTAAAGCAGTTTTTCAGTCAGAATACGATAAAAATATTTTAAAATTTGTTAAAAATGCTTTAACTTTTTTAGAGGATTCAAATATTATATTCAAAATATGATGAGATAGTATGAATTTTTTATATATTTCCCTACTTTTTTTTCCAAGCTTGAAGCTTTTATTTTTAAATGCTTTTTGTTCCATAATGAGACAAATGGATGAAACTAGTATGACTAGCTCTAGCCCATTTTTTTTTAAATATTAATTTGTGTCTTATGTAATTTTATTGGTGTTTACACACACTGTACTAAACAGTAAGCTCAGTAAAATAATAAATAAAAAGAACTCAATTTAAGTATATAAAAAGCTCCAATACAATGTCCTGGTACTAAAAAAATAAACAAATGAATTCAAAAATCGATGAATTTTATATCGTACTAATATCCTTTTTTTTCATATAAATCAATCAATTATTTAATTATACATTCTTTTGACAAAATAATTTATATTTAATTAAAATTATTATATTAAATACCTCACAGCTTAATTTCATGCTACAATAAATAAAATCTCTGCAACAAAACCAATAGGAGACAGCAAAAAAAAACTCTCACGCACATCAGTTGCAATGCCACCCACCTTAACAGCATATAAGTACATACATATATCCCACACTTCAAATCCCGTAAGGTTCATGTATTACGAGCGAAAACAGCTATAAATTTTCGCACTCAACTACATTTAACATAGCAAAAGTGCCAAGCCCATGTCTAGTCATGGCAACTAACAGCAGATGCTCCTAACAACAAAAATTGAAAACGACGTTCTTCAACAGCCACAGAGAAATAACATCAGAAAATAGAAAAATAAAAAACTTTGACGTTAACAGAATGCGCACTCCTTGTGAATACCGCAACAAAAATGAAAATAAAAACAATAAAAAAGTAAATAAAAACTTAAGATTGTGTGCATTACAGATAAGATTGTCGCACCAACACATGCATGCGACACTCGCACGCTCACAGATAGACAAATAAATACACACGCATTATTTAGTATTAATCAGATTAGGGTGGAACTTATGGTAAGAACAAAGTTATGAACTGAGTGTGTTGCAAGCCACTGACATAATAATGGCGTATGCATTAGCGACCTCCGTTGAGGGAAAATAAAGCATTCTTTGTTCTTCTTCTTCGAGAAATTCTTCAAAGAAGCAAAATAATTTTAAATCCAAATAAAATTGGAAAAAAGTGATCCATGAACTGAGGATTTTCCAAAAGGCATAAAAGTGATTTCTAAATTTAAAAATGGTTTAAGGAAGTATACAACAATTTTCTTAATTTGCATTTTATGCCAGTAATGTTATTAGACATTCAAAATAAGTAAAAAACGAAGAGAACTTATAGATGTTATGGTCTATACTAAATCTATGAACAATGGAAGTTTTGGAGCTCATTTCTATAAAACTTCAATTTTATATAATATCACCTTTATCTAGTCCTGACCAAATTTATTTTTTAAATATTAAATTCCTCAAGGCGAGAATGCTCCATAAGACTTTGAAAAACTAAGAAAATTTATTAATTTCTTTCTTTATGGGCCTCCAATCCCGTTTTTTCCAGTGACGGTCTTATGATGATCAACGAGCATTCTAGTTCTGGGAAGCTCGTTCATAATCTCGTCATCCTAAATTCATTTATGCCCAAGCATCTACCATAGTGGTAAGGGAGCGTTCAAGTATTACGTAAAGCAATTCTTGAAGATCTTTGAAAGTAACGCGCTGTTATTTACTTATATAATAAATATAATATTTATTGCTGTAGCTAATCTAGAAAGAGTTTCATTATGCACACCTTATTTCAAAACACCCGTTGTTCGACATCTCCTGCCACCCCTGTACCGCATCGTATCGTTTTACAAATTGCGTTACGTAATACTTGAACGCTCCCTAACTTTTTGAAACTATTCAAATTCCATATGGTAGCCCGATTCACCATTTGCTTTACTTGAAAGGTGGAGCATACTTTGTTGGATTTTTGACATAGTTCGCTTAGTTCTTAATGGAAGATTTAGGTTCGTTTATTAGTTAGAATTAATTTTTTACAGCAAAAAATGTGCTTGAAATGTTACCAAAATATGAAATGAAAATTTTCTATTATCTCTATGACTTACACGTAGCTTCCTGCCAACTGAAAGAACATCATTTGACAATAATTATTTTCATTATACAAACAACAAAAGACCAAATTAAGAACATAACTCAAACTTTAAACTTAAGAGACAATGCACTCCAACACAATAGCAACTTTTTAAGTACTTCGACTACGTATCTAAGTGTTTAAATTGAACTTTTAAAGGTTTTATTTTATGTTTAGTAAAAATATGCTTTAATTACTAAATTTTTTTTTTTGTAATTTTAATAACTTGCAAATATGTTTCTGAATTTTGGACAACTTTTCAGTAATGAAAGCAAAAAGAACTTTGATATTGACAGTTAATTAATTCTATAAAGAATCACCAAAAGAACTATGAACAAATGTTAATAGAGAATGAGTTTTGTCGGGTGCTATACTACAACATACAACAACCCACTTTGTAAATACAAAAATAATAATAATTTCCTAAAACAATAACTACACCAACAATAAGGCAAAGAAAACTTCAACCTACTTTCTATTCAGATGGATATGTTTTGAAACAAAGGCAAATTAAAACATTCAATTTGAGTAAAAGTTTTACTTTTTGACAGCAGCTACAGAACAACTAACAAAAAACAATACAAAAGATATCTTAAAACCATGTAACTAAGGGTGCGTAACCTTGAAAAAAGAAGCCAGTGAAAAAATTAACAATTGTTGATTTCATCTCGAAGGAGCTGAACACCGTAATTTTCCAACAAAATATGAATCAGGATATTCTAAACTTGACGTTAAAGATGCTGGAACAATTTCTAAAAAGAACTGAAATTCTGATGTTGGGCTCTATGGCAACAGCACATATACAACATCTTAGTAGTATCAGTATACCATTTTTGGCCAATAGACTCTTCTATGGAGCTATCGTTACTGCATAGGTCCATAACAGCGATAATTACCGGAATATGTGATCTAGGGCATAGAGTTTTAACAATAAACTCTTCATCTATGTTAGGCATTATCATATCATTGAGAACTAAGGTTATCTATATGGTTTCCAGGTTTGTATACGTTGGAGAGTTGCAGCTTAATGTCACTTTTTGCTGCTAAGTTCTTGGTCATAACGGGTAAGGATATAAAAGCAACAGTAGGAAAAGTGCTTCGGAAGTACATAGTCTGCAGTGACAGTCAATCTGCACTAAAAGCTCATGATAACCCTGTCAGCTATTCGAAGATCGTAAGTGAGTGTACGGTGAAATCTAATTGTGTAGCAAGGCACAATGAGTTGAGGCTTTTTTTGGGTTCCCGGACACTATGGTGTTACAAGAAATGAACTAGCGGATTAATTGGCAAGCCAGAGTTCTGCGGTTTCGGAGCAAATCAGTTTCGCGGAAATCACTCGTCGTAAATTTCTTCTTTACTTTGGAAGAAAGGATCTGACTAGGATTAGCCACGGGACATAATACATGTGGGCCGAACTTGTCTAACGTGGTTGTCATCACCGAACTAATCGAGCCCCGAGGATGACGACACTATAAAGCACTACTCTCAGTAGTTGTCCGGCTTTGGTAAGATGCAGAAAAATATTGTTGGGTGGCGCTGTCGTGGGACCATGTTTTTTCCGATGCTGCTGAAATTTTTTAAAAGAAACGAAGAAGTTCGGGGAAGAATAGCCTCTACTCTATTTCTTCTACGTTCCTTTCTACCTTTTTCTTACATTTCTATTCACTTCCGCTTCCTCTATCTATTAGCACAATGGTCTTTGGACGGAGTGCTATGTAAAGGTCTTTTTTCAAACCATCCATAATCTTAAACATTAAAACCATTTTCGGTTTTTTGGAGGACTTCTAAATCGGCCCTGTAGATCATGCTGATAAATCTGTAATTCCAGGTTTGTTATTTATACAGAATAGTTCCTAAGCCGTTGGTTTTCGAGAAAGATAACTTTACTTCGTTAAGAACACTAATGTGGCTTTTTGATTAAGAGTCCTTTATATAAGCATCACCCCCAAATGCTTGAAAGAGCGCTCTTTATGATAAATGATAGTTTGTCAATAACCAAAGTCCACAGCAAGGGAAATAACACACCGCTCTGTGAATAGGCGTTAGTGAAGTAAATGGATTCACATATGTAGGATTTGATTGTATCTTGATAGTTTTTTAAATATATAAGTTTTTCGATGAAGAATTCTGAACTTCCAAGGACAATAAACCATTATTTGAATATTCAAATCTATCGATCTCAATATACCTAACAAAAAAGGCCAAACTACTAATGCGATACATACTCAAGGAATCACTTGAACAAAAACTTTACAAAAATGTGCTTTTGAAAAATAGAACCGTCCACTCTAAAACATATGCGCACACACACTATCATAATCATATGTTAATAGCACTCGTACGTTTGCAGTATTTATTTATATATGCGGCACTGCGCAGTGATTGCGTTCAAACTCAATTACCCTCAAAAGTATGCAAAGCTAAAGTTAACAACGCTAAAGTTTATTTTCTTAAAATAGACATAGGAACATATATACGTATGTATGAATGCATGCATGTATGTGTAGCGGTAAAAGTAAAAACGTAGCAATGAACTTGACTCACATATGCACATAATATGTGGCACAAACACCCAGCCAGCATTTGGAAGTTTGTTGAGACTGTCATTTTCTAAACGATTAATTCATAACTCTTTCAGAAGACTTAACTTGAAGTTTCAATATTACTTGATTGCAGGGTTACCAAGTCATTCCCGGGTTTTTCAGGATAAAAGCTATTTTTTCCTAAAACGACATATCGACTTCAAGCGAAAGCTTATTAAAAAAATTATTCCAAGCACAATGGCATTAAAAAAAAATTTTTTTTTTTGTCTCAATAACAATCTCATTCCTATGATTCATAAATGAATTACTTTGGTGAGTTGCTACCCTCAGACAGTCAGTCTTTTCAAACTATCGCATGGCAAATCATCGTCTCGACGATAAGAATATGATTCATCTTAAAAATGTTTGTTGGGTAATATATATGCATGAATACAAAAGGTTGAAAGCAGATAAGAAATACTCAAATAGTAATGGCAAGGTGAAGGTAGTTAAGGGGCATAACCTCGCTTCCAAAAAAAAAATGTGCCCCTGAAAAAAGAAAAGTAGCATTTTGGGAGCAACTGCCGCCAAACTAAAGCCACTGGGGAGTCATTGGTGTGAGAGCGACTCGGATGTGTGGTTTTAAATTGAATGCATTAGGGATAATATAAGTGAAACAAGCCCGAAGAAAAAAAAAAATCTTTAAAAATTGTCAAGAAAAATTTGTAGAAACATATTTTTAAGAATACATGGTGCATTAAACAAAGAACAGCGTTATTAACAAACAGAAATTTTATAATTTCTACACTTCATTCGAAAAAAGAGTAGTCAAAATTCTAAGATAAAAATTGGCTTACATTATGAGATGAAACATTTCGATATTAATTGAGATTTCGTTTCATAATACTGCTGTCCAACCCCATCAACATTACAAGGTGCTTTATACAAACGATATAAATCTATGTATCAAATTCTATAACTATAGCTGGCTTAACCATCAAGATTTAACAATTTAAGTGCCCCGTTCTTCAATTCAACCTAACTTTCGTGAGGTGCTTGAGACAGACAACGTACTATGAAAAATCTCCTAAACATTACTGCTAAAGACTGTTTGGCTAAAGCAAAGAAAAACCAAATTATAATTATTTTTTATTATTGCAAAGATGGTCGAAAAACTGAAAATGTTTTGGATAACCTAGTAGCAAACTGGAAAGCTATCAAGACATAAGTCCAGCTTAGAAAGCAGTGATGTCATTAAAATAGCTTAAAATTGTAATTAAAAAGATACTTTGCCTTTGTAGCGAAATTTTGTTTCATAATAAATTGCTAGAGCGAAATATAAGACCAGAATAAAGAGAAACGTAAAAATATCTTTAAAATGCATTTTTAAAACTCATAATAGGGTTATTATAAAGACACTAGGTGACTCCTTTGTGTCCTTATACAGTACTTAATAAGAGCTAATAAAGTTATGAGGCGGTCTGTCTCATGTGTGTCTTTATACTGTAGATATAAAGTCATTAGAAAGACATGAAGCCTCATGTCCTTATGCCGTCTACTTTTCGTCTTTTTAAAGCGGTTTAAATGTGAGAAAAATATGATTCGCTTTTTAAATATAATACAATATATCACAGATGGTCTAGTGGATAGCATGCAGGACTATTGATCGTTGGGACATGGGTTAGAGTGTAGCACTGCCAGCATTGCCAAAATTTCATATTCTGTTTTTACTTCTGTTTTTATATATATTACTTTGATCTATTCAATGTTGGTAAGAGATATGTTTTACTTTTCGTTTCTTTTATATGAGTATAATACTTCTTTATATGCAATAATGATATGCTTGAGTGTCGTTGAAAAAAATAAAGATTCATTCGAAATATTACAGCCATAGTGTGCAGTTTGATTTCCCATACTAAGCTTTAGTCTTTTTGTTCTTTCAAATTTCATTAAAAGGCATCTTTAAGTCTCTAAGTCTTGTTGGAAGAACTCTACACAAGACGTTTGTCTGGGAACGCTATCTTTTCAAAGTTTTTGTAATTGTCTTTTAAAGACCTTACCGAGTATTTTCAAAGATAACTTTACTTTTCCGAGTATTTTCAAAGATATCACAGGGGAGAACTTGTCTTTATACTTTATACGCCAAATGGTATGTCTTGTCTTTAAAAGACTTTTAAAAGAAGCTATAAAACCTTTTTTCGCCACTACGGTACGTGGTACTTAGGACGATAAAAAGTTAAACAAACTTTCATGTTCAGTTTACAGACAACGTTCTGTGGGGTTGACTGTATTGAAAATGAGAAACCGAGTATAGTTCTTCAAAGTTTCTGGTCCATTCTTCATATGAATTTCGTTAAGATCATTTTTGGCACGAATCATGGAAATCATCAAGTCACTCATAATTTTTTTTAACATCAATTAAATTTTAATAACTTTTAAATGTGTCAAGAACTACAGAAGACAAACAAAAATTGTTGCAAAATTTTTTAATGATAATTTTTTAAAATAACTTAAAAAAATAAATTTTTTAATGACTTTTAATTTTTTGCGCGTCGTTCTACAGATCAGCATTCTCCAGTGGGTTGGTGAACGACACGCACACATAAATAATAGCTTAAGTCCTTCCTACTCGTCTGCTCATATGCCTATGTGTAACGATGTGTTATACCACAAACATAAAATGAAGGATAATAAGTGTTAAGGCACTTTACTTTTTACATCTACCGTTTCTTTTTTCCGTCTTTATAAGAAACTCAGCACTTTGCAGGAAAACACGAAAGTAAAATAACAAATAAAAACCATAAAATCTAAAATTCTATAAGGTGACGCCGTAAGGCTTAAAGCACCAAACTCATGCGAGTTCTCAAAACTTTTATTTCTTATTTCTACCATAGTTTGCTACAACGCGTTATATAAGGCAACAGTTCAGAATTTCTGATGAATTTCAACTTTAAAGTGGCTTATGCTTTCAGCAAAGATTTAGAAATGTGTCTCAGAGTGAGAAAAACCACACTGCAATGTTAGGCGACAATCAATAAAATGTAAATGAAAGTTTCGGCAAAGTTAAAGTTGTGAAAAGTTTAGCTTGAAAAAATTCTTCTTAGAAAAAAATTGATGGTGACAACATGCCAGAAAAAGTATGACTTTAACAGCATAAGAATAAATACAATATTTAAGTTGAAAAAATAAAATTTATTTGGAAGATGAATCATTTCCGGTTACAAAGTCATTTATCTTTTGGGATATATCCAACATGAGTGATGGTGCGCTATAAAACAAAATCTTCCAGGTAGGTACTCATTGTTAGATTAAGTGGGATATTTCACATAGGCTGTAACGTGGTACACATTGTGTGCTACGTAAACTTAAAGATTTAATTCAGCTTAATGGACTCTGAATTGGAATAGAATTTAAATTTTGTGGTATGAAATTGTGCATAGAACAGAAATTACTTAATGATTTTTGACACAAAAACCCTGACCAGCTACATACAAATGGCGCTACCATAAAAAAAAAAGCACGCTGCCCTATCTTCCAACGTCCATACTAGTGGGTGTTGCGTGTTTACTGTTGAGTAAATAAATAAATAAACAACTGCGAAAAAATGTGTTAAGTGTCAAAAAGCATTAGGTAGCAACTGAGCCAGAAAGAAAAAAATGCCACAATTTTGATATCAGTGATGACAAAATATATTATATACTTTTTTTAAGATGTTTTTTTGACAAACATTTATAATTCGAATTTAATAAAGTTATCTCAGAGCTGCATAAACTGGGCTGCACAGTTACATAGTTAATCTGAAGCTACAGACGAACAGAACCATTACTTTGAATCTTGATAACTCCAAAGTAAATAGGTTTGTTTGCAAAGCAACACCACAGAGATCTGCACTCTCTATCTCCTTTGTTGTGGAATTTGGCTATAAACAAGATGCCTATGTCACTGAAAAGGCAGGGCAGTAAAGCAATCGTCTAAGCAGATGATGTAGCACAATTTGCATGCGGCAAATTTCCAAACACACTGTATGAAATTTTTGTAGGATTCGACTCATTTCAGAGTCAAACTCGAACAAAACTGAGCTAGTACTGACCTAACCTGACCTGACCTGACCTGACCTGACCTGACCTGACCTGACAAAATGTGTTTCCCGGACCATAATGAAATATTACAAGCTTGAATTCAAACACTATTGACATTTTTCAGTTTAAGTCAATTAACTCTAACAGTTGTTAGGAAACTATGTACTTCAATATCAAAATTGTTTTGGAAAAAAAAAATGTTTCAGATAAAGTTTTCTATATGTAAAGAAAACAATCGTCTAACTTTTTCCTGGAAACTTCATCGTTTAAAAACGATTCTCACATTCTATTTGGACAAATTCAATTTTTTTTTTATATAAGAACATAGTGATAAAATTCACATTCACAAGCAATTTTTTCAGTACCCAAATAAATAACTAGTATAATTTGATATTTTGACGCCCTTTTTTCTGCTTCTCAAAAAATTTCTTTCCATCTTTTAGCTAAAAAATATTTGAACACATTATTTATAAGCCCTCTTGAGATTAAAAGTAAAATTTATAATCAACTCATTTGCAACACCTTTTACAAAATTTATCATATTATTTATTATATCCTCAAAACCTTACTTAGAATACAATTGTCCCCAAGTCACAATTCCTTCGAATTACCAACAATGATACAAAATAACAAATATTTCTCTTACCTCTGACGTGGCTGTTTATTAACAATTTGTGCAGCAGTATCCTCATTGAAGGTATCATCCTCACTGCGTTCACCATTTTCACCTGTGAGACGTCGATAGGTTTCATTTGGCGCATCATTTGCTGATGACATCCCCCCCGTTGTCACTTTGTCTTTGTCATTGTTGTTTCTGTGATTCACAGGATTCACCTGGAAACGATTTGGCGGCCGATCAACCGAACCAAGTTCATAGGAGGAGAGATCTGACATTTTATTTTATTTTTTTTTTTTTTTTTTTTTCTGTTCTACTGATGCTTTGCTTTTGTCACTTGGGCTTTAATGGCGTATCACGTGCTGCTAATGAAACTTCTGGTATGTATTTTAAGCACGAGGTGGTAATTTTAAGAAGGAATAGATGTAGATTATTTTTTTTATTTTGAGGAAGAATTTGCACGCGTATATTCAGTAAATTACTGACATCAACTGTCGATTTTTTGTCTAATTTAAAACATTAGTTTGTTCCATTTAGTTTCCGTTGTTCTTCAATTGATATTTTGTTGTATACATTACAGCCTTCACTGCTTTTAGGCTTAATTAACCCAAGTTGTCAACGAAATAGTTTCCGTCAAAGTAGCTTCAATAGGCCGTGTAAAGTAGCACAATCTGAAAAATTAACAATAAAAATAAATTTAACATTGTAGTATAAAGCTGATATGTGAGTATTTTTTATTATCAACAGTCTGAACCGTATCATAATTTGGTGAGAAAATCTAGGAAAACATACGTAAGACTGAAACAACAAACCAACTGTCACTGAAATGGGAAAAAGATGTGTACAATTTACAACCAATAAACCATGTTCAGACGAAAGCTACACTTTCGTGCAAACACTTTACGTCAGGCATCAAAATAAGCCCAGCCTCATGTGCTCTAAATTCAATACTTTTGTTTCAATTAAGTCATTTCACCCACAACGATTGAGTCAAAGGCTTATGATTAAACCTAGAAAGCCTTGTCATAGCGAGGAGAAGAAAATCTACTTATTACGCTTAGATTACTAAAGGTTTCATTTCTGCTTTTATTTTTGATCTAGACCATTTTTTTTTTTTGTAATTTTTCTTTTTCTTAAGGCCGATTTCCCCTAAATCTTTCCTAATTAACATTTTTCAGTTTTTCTTCAAAACTCAATGAGTCCTTGCGAGAATATAATTATGGCGTAGGAACTTGGCGCTCAAAAGTTATATTTTTGCTGTCCGTACTCAATATCGATAAAAATATGAAACATAAAAATCATACTATGTTGGCTTCAGAGCTCTTAGATTCATTTCAAAATACTTGGAACTATTTGAGTTTTCTACGAAATTCAAATTAACTCTCATTTACGATACTTTAAAATTGTATTGTGTACGTGTTGAACGTGCTATATTTAATCCTACACACATACATATGTATGCGGCGAAAGAAAAATTACATGTAACGGCGCTATACATACGCAAACACAAATGAAATGGCTCACTGCGTTATTTACATCTCGCACGTGAAGTAACCCAGTAAACATTTTTTGTCACGAAGAGGTAATATTTCTATCGCCGAGACGATGAACTCGATTGTGCGTGAGCTAATGTTCTGATGTCAAGTGATACTTTTTTCGGAAGAAACTGTCCTGAGGTAGCGATTCACCAAAAAGGTTCGCGTGTAAATAATAAGGAATAGTTTCAATGACGAAATAAAAATATTTTTTAAGTACTTGGACTCGGAATCATTTTTTCATTTATCACGCAGATTGTACAGATATTTTAAATGCGTAAGTCTTATAAAATACCTCTTCTAAAAGAGTTTAAAATTCATCGCTTGACAAAGTAATTAATCTTTCTTATAGAAAAGTTAAAAACTCATCGCCATTAATGTGAAAGATTTAGAAATCTTCCAAATGTTTTCTGGGACACGTGTTTTTTCAAATTGGTAAAAGTTTTGTAAACAAAATATCTATGGATATGGAGGATGTCTACTCCAATGATTCGTTTTTCATTCTGATTCAACCTTGAATGTAAGGCTTCTTGGCAGTCTGGGCAATTTATTTTATAACTGCAATTCTGTAGTGGTTTATTTAAAGCATCTGCTTTTTATATGGTTTCAAAAAAAGCTATATTTTGTATGTTTTTGTCAAATCAAACGCAATTGCTTAAATTTGCTAGGATACACCTCCACTTATCGATTTGAGAGAATATAATTTATTTATTTCTTTGATGGCATTGAGCGGCAAAATCGCGCCAAGTGCGCCAATTAAAGTATGAATGCTTACATCCTTTAGGCAAGTAAAACTATTGTATATTAGCTAGGTCAGGTTTTCCAGCAGGCCCAGACTGGTAAAAGAAACCAGCACGGCAATTCAGGGCATATATCGGCTCTTTACCGTTAAGAATCTGTTTCTTAACCGATTTTTAAAGCTTTTTTAATTCCGTTAAAAATTCTGACACATATTTTTTCTAGATGTTCCAGGGTCTATCGTAATTGAAAAGGAAGAGATTTTTAAAATTTTATGATTTATGATGTTCACATAGAACAATGAACTCCCAAGAATGACCAATTTTTTTTCAATATTTCTTCGGGTTGATAAAACAAAATTAGGTATATGGGTAGGATGGGATGCTTATCTTCGATTGGTTATTAAGATAAAAATAAGTTAGCAAGATTATCTTTGGCATGAGTTAAACGTGGATGGTGTAACGTGGTTTTAGCTCTTCGATCGAGTTCTCTTTTTCCATTGCGGCCACTAAGTGTGAAGTGTTGTTCTTGAACAGTAACTATAACGTAATCTGTCTTGCCAGTTACCACAAGGTAATGCATTAAAACTTTATTTATTCTCATATTCTAACACGTAGTACTCCAAAGATTTATTACGTTTACCACATTTCCAAAAATCACCGGAAAATTGACAATATATTGCAGTAAATGTGCGTTTCCATTACATCAACATTTTCAGCTGCAATCATTAAAGCAATTACTGCTATTAGTTATATTACTTATTTCAAAATGAAACATCAGCTGCCAAACAACTTTTTTAATGGTTCTATTTACTTAAAATCGATGCTGGAAAAGAAAAACGTAAAAGTAAATAACAATTGCGTACAAATTACTGGCCGTTAGATAGTTGAATTCCATATCTAGTAACAAAAATAATTATTTCAAAATTATTATTCTCTATCGTTATCCACAATATTTACGTCGTCATTAAGCTTTATAAAGCGCCAATAATTAATCTTCTTGACTAAGCGCACGTTGTTGAAAACTCATTTTGTTTTGTTTACACAAATTTTGACAAGTTATGAAACTTCAACGCAAATTCTGACAAGTCATAAAACTTCAACTAATAGTCAACCCTTTTAATGGTGATATATTTCCATTAACAAGTTCGTAACAGACTTTTGTAAAGTTGACAAATTCTCACTAAAAATTGTTGCGCCCTACAGTTAAGCTGAAGGAAAGTATTGTAAATTATTATGTTGGAAACTTTTTGACAGTTGAAAATTGAAAAAGTCGAAAATTAAATTTTAAGAAAAAATTCATAAAAATCCTTAAATACAGCTAAAGCTTATAAGAAAATTATTTGTCACAAACACTTTAAGTTTTAAGGTTAGCATTTGTTATTTTTTCATTAACACACACCTACCAAGGCTCAATATGCAGAGTGACATTACAGGTAAATAACAACTTATAATGAGGCACCGAAATCACACACAGCTCGTGTGCAAATTTTACAAGTATTTTTCCAAGCCGAATAATGTCAAAAAGTGCTAATATGGACTGGCTTTCACAATCCTCAGATATGAACCTTCCTGATATCTTCCTATAAATCAACCACAACCTTCATGCACAAGGACAACATTCGAAACAAAATAGCTGAGTCTGCAAAATTGTTATGAAAAATGTGCTTAAAATAGTTTGCCTTTACGATACGGCCAGAGGCGACCACTTGATCACCATCGTAATTTTTACATAATGCTAAAGACCAAAAATCAATCAATCTATGCTATTTATGTATTTAAAATTACTTAAATGAAAGTATACTCAACCGATTTTAATAATTTATTTTTTAAAACAACATATTTGCGTTAAAGAAGATTATTGCATACATATTTTTTTCTTTTTCAGTGTCAAATTATCTTTTTTTAGGATAAAGTTTTTGCAAAACCTCACACAAAAATTGACGATTGAATTTTCGTGAATTCTGTGTTGTTGTTTTGTTTTTTTTTTTGTTCTCATTTGTACCGTTTATATTTGGCTTTGAAGTTCAAAGAACGATCTCAATAAATTGCAATTTTTTTTTACTATTGTAGAGAGAAGATGGAATGAGATGCTAAGAGAGTAATTTCAATATGAATAAACTACAGTGCAGTGAGCCCGCGAAGCCGCGGATACCACTAGTATTATATGAACTCTTAAGCCTTCATTTAATAAAACAAAGACAACATGTATTTGACTGCAATGCTGTGCAATTCATTTGAAACTCAGTCAATAACCGACGGGTTAAAGTTTGTAAAAAATGTTTTTCATTGGATGCATCCTACTCAAAGTTGTCAAATTAAATTTGTACTAATTAGATGTTGTATTTATTTTAACTTTGATAAATTTTACTGTCAAGTTCATAAAATATCCTCAAGGTTAGTTTTAATTCAATGAATCACAAATAATTAAATTGTGGTAAATGAAATTCTGAAATTCAGGATTAAATTTTTCACTCGTTAATAACCGCATCTCAGGTTAAGTTGTTTTGTTAACTTTGATTGACAGTACCATCTATTTTTAGTTGCGTTTGATTTCTTACTTTATGTGTTTTCATTATTGTAGTAATTTTTAAGTATGAGCTCTAACCTTTAAGCGTAATAGAATCTTAAATTCTTAAATGACACCAGAAAAGCAATATAAATAAATTAAATTCAAAAGAAAATTGAGTTTGAAAAATATGTATATTTTAAGGTAAAGGTTTCGCAATTATAATGAGATGAGGTGTGACAAACCCCTCATTGACCGCATTAATTTAACAATTTATTTTTTGATTTTTATTTATTTTAATTACTTCAGTACATAGCATAAAACTTCAAAATTAATATAAAAAAATGTAATGTCATATTTGGCATAACATAGTTAAAAAACTTTGGGGTATTTCACACCCCACGTCATTGGCAATGTTACATTTCTGAACCTCATTGACGACGGGTTAAACTTCATTTAGAAAACTAAGCTTTAATCGAAATTCCACTCAATATCTATCGCTTTCGTTTTCTTAATCAAACCGCTCTTTTTTTGTGGCTTACGTTTGTGATGTTTCGGAACAGAAAATAATTTATAAATATTTTGATGAGCTAAGTATTCAGTATATGTGTATCAACACCAAAAAAAATTACGCAGAACAAATATTAATTTTACAAAAAATGGAGCAAATGCTAGTCATCCATTTTTAAATTGGAATTCATTGCTAAATGAAATCATCAGTGCCGATTGATAAAAATTTTTAAGCCTGAAATGTTTCCCTTTTTTTGCTCTTTTTTTATCATTTGTCATTAATGTCCTTGATTCAAGTTTCATTACATTTCCTTGGAAAGGTTCCTCAGTATAAACATATTTATTGGGTTCTTATTTAGTTTCTGGTGATTTTTCCCTTCGTTCATGGTGGCGCCATTTGTTGACTAATAACTGACATTCATAGGGTATCATATCAGCTGCTCTTTGTCAAAGTCTTATAGAAATTGACCAACCTTTGGGTACGTCATCACGTTATAGAACGATTATGATAGAGAATTTTATGAATAAAACCAAAACATCGTGAGCCGGGCAGTCGGTACTTTTTGCACGATAATGCACATTACCACAAGACCGTCACTGTTCGTGAGTTGTTGGATAAAAAACAAGTTCCCATAATCAAACATCCGGCGTACTCACCTCGACTATTTTCTGATCCCCAAGATGAAATGCGCGATGAAAAGAACGATGTATGACAATATCAAAGCAATCTAAGTGGTTGTGATAACGGAAGTCGACATACTGACACTGAAAACGTCGCATCTCGAAAACGATTTCCATGACATTTTTACAGAAGGTAGCTCATTAGTCAGCAGGTGGCGTCACCATAAACTACGTGAAAAACCACGTCCAGTTCTTTAGTAGTAGTTATACTGTGTATTTATTATAAAAGAACAAAACGAAAACAATACAACTAAATTTGTTGTGAGTGTCTCAAAAAATTTCCATATAATCATTATTCAGATGCTTAAATTATTTTCACTGTGCTATAACTACTCTTCCATGATTTATATTTTGTTTGTTTTTTCGAAACTCAGTAACTTTGTTATCGAAATAAGGTTCAAAAAAAGGTAAAAACTGTATCTACAATTTATCAACACTACTTAGCATCATAGCCTTTTGATATATTCATTGTACCATTAGCTGCTAAAGATGGTTTTTACATTGGTAAGAAATTATGCCAAAATCGGGTCTATCACACAAATATTAGAATATGGCATATGCTATTCAATAAAATTTAAGTACTGAGATTCTGAGTTTCTGATTTCATCTTCATCGATTTTGCACATTTTCATTCCGATAACGTGCGGTACACTAAACAGCCTGTGCAGAAAATTCATCATGTTCGGTGTATGGTATAAAAAGGAAAACAACCTGGCTTCAATTGGGAAGGCAATTTTGCATGATTTTTCACAAGGTGCTTTTGCCCTTTTTAGAACAGAAATCGGAATACGTTGTTGACATTTCTTACGAAGTTACTATACTGAAATTGCATAGGCGAAATAGTAATGAATGCAAAACGAAGCAAAAAATTTATTGTCAGTCACAAGAAGGAGGCAAACAAAAAACGTTTTAAAAATCAAATGACAAAAAGCACCATTTTATTAGTTCATGAAATGCAAATCACTTAAAAGCAAACTCCCACTCAAATGACAATAGATGGCGCTGAATGATAATGTATGACCAGCAATTTATGTACAACAAGTAATTCCTTCAAAATCAACGTCATAAAAGATCTTTTCTTATTTTCAAGAAAATAAAAAGAGGCTAAACGATTTCGAGCACTGAATAAACATACGAGCAAAAAGAAATGTAAATAAAAGAAAATTTAAATAATAAATTCATAATGAATAACTTTCATCAAGCAGTTGATGATGTAGCATTAGTAAGTAGTTCAGTCAGAGTCTAGTGATTTTACGAAGTTTATTCGAAGTGCTTAAATTAATGAGAAAAAATTTTTGATAATATTTCTGGGTACTGAATACTGAAATGCATACACTATCGATTCTATTCAAAATATATTTATTAGTTGACCAAAAGTCGGAATGATCCAAAAAATATGTAGGTGTGGACCTTCCCTGACAAGTGAAATTGTGAACACATGAGTACCGTTTATCTATAATGATGAATGAGTATATATTTAGTTACAGATGTATGTATTCTTCGTCACATGGCCCAATTATTCTGAATTTCATTATAACATTTTTTATGTTAATTTCAAAGGTTTGGCTAGTTCCACGACAATATTGAATGCATTAAAATAGAAAATTCTCCAAATATAAATTTTTCTTTTAATATATCGTATAAAAGTTCAAACTCTTTAAGTTTCATCAAAATTGGTTGATCCATTTCGAAAATAAATATTTTCCTTGATGATATCGATCTCAGAACTTAAATTTTTTAAGAAAATAAATAGAAAGATTAAAAAACATCGGTAAATATTTTGAAATTTACCCTCAAAAATATTATTTCTAAGTTTTTTTTTTTTCTATTTCATGGATGTCGAAAAAATTCACAAATTCTGGACTATACAAAAAAAAACTTTTTCTTTTCTTAGTAATTTCTATGGATTGTGGCACATTTAAATCGCTGTCGTCGTCGTTTATTGTAGCAATGTATGCGCAAATTTATTAAGCCACAATCCACACAAATGGCGCAGATGCTGGAGGAGGGTAAATCACAATTCTAATGAAGCTTTGTTTTGCAATTGTTGATGATTCTTTAAAATTTTTGAAATTTAAATTCTTGTATTTGGAATAGGAGATTCAATGGCATTGCAATTCTTCTGCTCAAATAGACAAACATTAGCTACCAGTGATGATAAAGAGAGTAGAATTACACTTTTTGTGCACTATTAAAAGGTACTAGGCACTGTGTTCTTGTAAAATGTACACTTTTGTAAAATACTAAAACATAAGACTGCTTAAGACTGTTACTGCTTTTTAACAACTAAATTAAAATCCAGATAATAATGAACCTCTGACCTCTGTACTAAGTACAGAAATTGGGACATTTACGTTGGGGAAACAATTTACCTATAACGATTACCCTCGGGATTAGACTGAGGCTGAATATTTTTATTTCTTATTTTTTATTTATTATTATATAACAGCCTTGGTTTTACTTTGAGTGATTTAGTTTTAAATTTTTTCTAAAGTTTTTCGACATTTTCAAACATTGTCAATTCAATCCAACATTTTTTTCGATTTTTTCAAACATCTATAACTTTTTCGGTTTTTCTCAACTATCTTTGACTTATTGATCAGCTCTCTCGACACTTATTCGAATCTTACAACATTATTCGGTTTCTTCAATATTTTCGTTTTTTTTTTTAATTTTCAATGTTTTCCAACTTTTTTCGACCTTATGAACTTTTTCCAAAACTTTTTTGAACTTTTTTCGACTATTCAAACTGTTTTCTACGTTTTAAACATATTTTTACTTTTTTCATACATTCATATATCAACTTTTTCAACCTTTTCAACACTATATCGAGCTTTCTAACATAATTCGATATTTCAAAATTTATTGAGTTTTTCAACTTGCTTTTTCATATTTGTTTCAGAATATGTCAGGAGGTATAAGAGAATGCATTTCAAGGGTAAGGTCAGGTGTGCTCCTTACACTAGAACATATTTTCTTGAAATTTAAGAAAAGTGGTTTCCATTATCATTTAATTTTGATATAACATGATATATTCGTGATACCGTTTCCACTTCATCTTTAATGTTAACCATATCCATAAAATGCAATAACATTTGACAGAAGCTAAAAATAATTTGAAACTTTGTTTGAGTAATTTTTTGTACATATTTTACTTTCATATTTGGTGAGCTGCAGATGGCCTAAATGGTTAAAATATAACAAATTACATTCCCTTTTAGGAGATCATAGACCATATGTTAGACTAAAATTGAAATATAAAGAAAAAAGTTTAAGTTCATTCTTTTGCTGCACCCAGACCACAGTTCCATGATCTTGTACCCAAAATCATTTTAAATTCAAAACTAGATTGAATGCTTGATAACAAATAAATTAACATTTGGTATGATCAAATTTATTTTTATTTTATGTATTATTTAATTCAAAATGAATATGTTTCGTATAATTTTTCCTCCCATAAAAAACAACTTGAAACAGTCTCAATATCCTCAATACACTTGAATGTAAGGAAAGTATTATTCATTTTATTTTTTACAATATCTCAACTTGTTCAACAGAGATAACAATAAAAAATGACTGAAACATTGAAGAAAACAATTATTGTTTAAACTTAAATGGCACGTTGCGAGATGCATATCATGTACATATATTTAAGGGTATGAACTCATACAAATAATATATTGAGTTGGAAGTTATTTTGCAAATGCGGATATACTTACCTATCTACATAAATACATGTTCCCATTTATACTTTTCACATTAAATAGCTACACCTATATTTGGCTAACAAATGCCATCCTTAATAGTACCATCTTTATTTTCATTTATAATTTCAGCTGATTGCTTGTACATATAAGTGATCTGCATTTGTGTTCTTTTATTATTTCTAGCTATATGTATAGTATATTGTTGTCGAAATAATTTAATCTAAGATTTTTAATGTTTGATCGTAAAATTCATTTTTAGATTGTCAGCTCAAGATGAAACATGCAATTTAATATTGTTTTTATATTATCCGGTCGTGGCTCAGAACTTGCCCAAGTAAAATTTTCTATCGCTAATGAAAATTTCTTAACCGTTCAAAAAAGTCTCCACTCCGCTCAATTTAATTTTTCACCGCTCCCTTCCACACTGAGTTAAGTTCATTAAATTCAAAGTTCGAGCTAAAAACAAATGCTCAAAAATAGGCACGTTCTATTCATAGCTCGTACGTTATTTATATTTGTTGTGCAACTATACTGAATATTATTAGCACCCACCCCCCAGTCAACTAAAGTTTGAAATAAACTTTGCACAATAACAAAAAAAAAAAAAAAGAAAACCTGGAAATCAATAAAATGTTTCCACTCAACATGGTGTCTCAACAAAATGAAAACATTCCAGAACACCTGCACTGCAACAGAAGCCATAACAATCGTCATAAAAATGATGTTTTGTATAAAACTTTTTAAAATTTATTTATGGTATGTCAGTGGGTGAGCACCAAATAAAAATTAATATGGAAGTAGATGAAAAAACGCTATAAAAACATAAAAATCATAACAACAAATTAATGCAAAAACTCTAGATGAGTAAAGTTTAAACATAAAATTAAAAACAACAAATTTTTAATTAAAATTTTAAAGTAATTACTGAAGAAAAGTCATGCAAACAGCACAGATTGTAGAACAATAAATGAAAACGCACGTCTCAAGTGTTACGGGAAAAAAGGGTTTACAATAAAACTGTCGGTGGTGTCGGATAACAGAGTTGTAAATGAAAATATTTGTGACTTGACAACTCAACGAGTAAAGTCCTTTTTTTTTCAAAAATTAATTAAGCGTTCACAGTCAAAAATGAGAGCTCAGTTGTCCAATGACCATGTTGGGTTTTCACAGTAAAAATGTGCGGTTTTACATGACAAATTCATATATGCTGCACCAACATTTTATATTGTTGGTAATGTTATTTTATCTTCTATTGAGTCCATCCAAACCAATTCGAGCAACCTGATTAATCTGTAAATGCTGTACAACTATATTTCCTATTCAAATCTCCTCCCTTGCACATGTGGTTTGTGTCCACTTGGAATTCAACTTCATGCTCTTACACTTGGCATACAGCTAAAAAAAACATTAAATATAATATGAAGTTTGTCACATGAGCAATTTCAATAAAAGATACAGGTTTTCGCAAGCTGAATATACATTAAAAAATTAATAATGCTTAAAAAATTCAAATAATAATTATTAAAAATAGTAGTGAATTTCATCTTAAATGTTAATAACAGTTTTTGATTGAATTGCATCAAAAAAAGAAAAAAAAATATTGAAACATTTAAAAAAGAGTCGAAGAGTAACTAAGAATAAGTCGATAAGTATCCAATAATACTGAAAAACATTGAAAACATTGATATAAATTCGATGAAATTCTATTTAAAAGGAGATCGACTTACTCGATAAAAGACCAGAATTATTGAATTATATTGAAAAACATCGACAAAATTGAAAAAAGGGTGAGACCGAATAGAAGATTTTTTCAAAATGCAAAAAAAACGATAGAGCAACCATTCCCATTATTTATGGAATATGATTTCATTCATGTGCCTGTCTCGGCTGGCTTTACAGTAGCGCTTCCTGTTCGTCTAATTTTTCAAAACGATATTGATGGTATCAGATGATGGCCAAGCCATTAGTCTGATAGGCTCGGCCAATATTCAACTCAAGGACCTGAATCGTTTGTTTGTAATGAGCATAACATTAGTCCCACACGGTACCCCACAAAAATAAGTTCAATGGCGTCAAATCGCAAGACGGCTGACTATACGACTACCGATTTAGTGCGCAAAATATCGATTTTTTGATGAGCTGTATGTTATTGCTTACATCCTAAAGTAACTATATCAAACACCGGCTACGCTAGCCACAGTAATTTTACACATAAGCTTTGATAAGTGAGCGGCCTTCAGCTGTCGGCTCAGAATTTACATCCAATAATATAAAGTGGTAAATGCAATTTTCAAGCTCAAAAAAAAAATATCAAGTAGGCGTTTCCGCGCCCAACATATGTATATATTCTTAATCACAATGCTAAACTCTACAATATACTAAAGTCTACTAGAAAATCGGAGAGATGTCCCTAAAACTAAGCTATAACCGCTGGTTTTTCGAGCACGCACTATTTAGGCTACAGAGCAATTACCTTGGAAATAAGTTCTCAATATTACCCAACGTTGATCAAGCGGAAGTCTATTCATTTTGTTTAGCTAAGGTATGATACTAATTTTCTGAAAATATTTGGAGCGGAAGGCTTAAAATAATCTATAATTTATAAAGAAACTAACAGATAGTTCGCACTTTAGTAAGGATAATCATCGAAAGGGCTATCCTCACACTTTCATTAAAATCCAATTGTTAATTCTAGAGAAATGGATCTTGGGGTCTTTTTAAAGCAAAATCTTAGAACGTATTATTGGTCATGCACGCGAGTATAGTGGTTGGAGAAGAAGATTCAACTGAGAAATCTACAAGCTCTACAATGATGTGGATATACTTAGTTCAAAGGGCTTAACAGTCGACAGTATTAGACAATTAGACAACGCATAGAGTTTTCAATTTACTTAGTACGACTAGGTGCAAGTAGAAAAAGTTATATATATAAACAAAAATTAATATTAGTGACCTTGAAGTTGTCCAAATGAACATAACCTATACAGCAAATGCAAGATATCTGATCCTACGTTTTTTATTCGTTTTTAAAACGAGGAAGTAACCACGCGCTCTAGCTCTTAATCTGTTGATCTCATTAACTAAAAAAAAATGTGTCACTAATTTATTTCACATTCTTTTGCAGCTCTGCAGTAAGTATGTAAAGCTTGAAAAAATAACTAAAAATAAAAACAAAATTACAATTCCGTTGTAAAAGTAACGAAAAAAACCTTGTTATGTTAAACAGATTTGTTTGAGATTTATTTCATCCCATATAATGGATGACACAGTAAACGAGCAGGAATGACAAATTATTTATATCCTTTCTTGCAAAAGAGACAGCAGACAAACTTAATTTCATTACCTGGAAATATATCCAACAATATGTGAATGTAAGATAAGTGCTGACACCATGTGTATGACATTTGAAGGCATCTACGTCTAACATAAGTGACAGACAACTTGCTGAGGTACAATGAACATGACGCAACAATAAACTCACACAGTTAGCTAAAGCAGATATGAATTATTGAAATAAAACACTAATAATAGTAAGTTTTTATCCAACTACTCGTAATTCGAAGAAGCAACTACTGCACTTTTAGCAATTTGGTATGGCAATTTCAAAATATCGTTTTTAGACCAAAAAAAATGTCATGAATATAACTTTAAGTTAATTAAATCTTATACAAAAAGTTTAAGCAAAAATTTACTAAAAATATTGTTTTGAACTAAACCGCAAATAATAAAATCACTTGAAAAAAATTTTAATAAAAATGTGCTAATTAACTAAATTTACATTCAAAAAGAAGTTTAATTTCAAATTGCCCCTTTTATAACAATTGTAAAATCAATATTCAATTAAATGTTAACTAAAAAATGTTTATCAAGTATTTGCGATTTCATGTGGAAAGAAAAAAACCCAAAATACTTATTTGCAGACAAAATTTCAATTCCATAAATTGACAATTGAAAGTGAAACAAAAAAATTAATTGAAATACATTGCGCAAATGTTATTGAAAATCAATTGATATCGCCAGAAGGCTACATGTAATAGCACTTTGTATGCAAACTGTGGGCTGAAACGGCAATTGATTTTTATTGGAATGAAGCCAGTAGTTAATAAGCTACGAAAAAAGTTTGTGTCAACAACAACAAATTGATAACTCTGATGCATTGAACGCAAGTGTTGTCCTTTAAAACTTCAATGAATTTGAATTTTGAATTGATATTTTTTAATATTTGTAAATTTATGTAGTTAATAAAGTTAATTTATTACGAAAAATGAGGTATTAAAGTACAACAACTACGCTAGCGCATCATCTTAAACGCTCGCTGGCAATCAATTTCAATTTCCTCGAGTTAAGTCCGATATTTCTTCTCGGTCAATCGTTCTTCATCAAGCAAGACTCATGAGGACGACAGTAAGCAGCTAAAAGATTGCATTTTATGTCTTTTATCACAATACTGCTATCCACTTTTACTTTTGTCTTCTGAACGATATGTTCTTTTTGAACCTACGCAGCAGCTACTCGTTCGATATCGCATTAGGCCTACAAAATTTTAAACATAAACTGAAGACATCGTTTTCCGAAGACCTGTATGTTTCTAGCTATTATTACAGTTTTATTTTTAAGCTCAACAGAATGCTGCTGAGAGTAACATATGGGCATTTCCACGAAATCGCAAGATTTTGTCCCGTGCAACACATTGATTTTTTGCAAACATCTTGAAAACGAAAAATTGCCCAAATTCAACCTTAGCACGAATTATAAAACTAATTAGGAGCTATAAGTTAAACATATTGTCAAAATAAAAATCCGTTTAATTGATTTTTTTTTTTTTTACTTTAAATATGTTCGACGGTCGAACGGGACCCATGGAAATGCGCATAGGTTTGACTTCAAATAACTTATTTAAAAACTGCAGTTAAGATTATTTATATGCCTCAAAATGTACATCATGTCAAAATCAGATCTGGCTTTTTTAATGCTTCAGGCAATGTTCAAGAGAATAAATGCTATAACTATTACTATCCGCATATTGGGAGTGGCGGCTTTTGTCAATGAACTACTACTTCCAGACTATCAAGAGTTATTGATATATTGGGCAGTATACAACATTGAGTCTCGAAAGCATTAAAATCGAGTGATCATTGCTGATAATATGAATGTTGGTTCCGCCCCTCAAAAGGAATACAATCAAATTTCGACGGTGTAAGCTTGGCAGAAACAACATTGGCAAAAGATGGTTGCTTATAGCTTCTCCAGAGCTGTGATATCACACGCAACGATTGCGAAGTAGCGCATCAATGGAGGAAATTGGGAAATCCAGCGCAACGCTTTTGTTTGTGAACTGTATATCATTGGTTCCCAAAGTGGTCCAGGTGAACCCCCAGGGATCCATGGGAGACTCGACGGGGGTCTACGTTGGTGTGACAAAAAATGGGGGCTCACAATTCGTAAGCGGAGGTCCACGAAAATTCATCTGCTTTCGATAGTGAAGAACTAAAATGTTGGGTTGACTTCACTTATCAATGTAGGCAGATTAATATTTTAAGAAGCTCATCGACTGTTACTTGCAAAAACTTGCATATTCAATATTTAGTACAACGTGTCGGAACTCAGCTGCAACGCAAATTTCCATAGTTAGATCTAATCTTCACATTTTTTGTCGAGTTTTGGGAATATAATAGAAATGTAGCTGCAGGGGAACCAGCTAAGTTTTGAAAGTGGTCTATAAGAAAAAAAAGTCTGGGAAGTACCGCACTTAAAACAGGGCAATTTTTTCCCCCTTAGTTACATTTAAAATTCGACTTAACTTTTCTTTACGTTCACTCGTTTCGAGAGTGCCTACTATTAAGTGGATGAAAATCTGTACAGAGCAAATTAGTTTAAAGTTCAATAGACATATCCAATGGGGCGGGCCAAAAATATTTAAAAACTTCACAATCCTGATTACAGGGTTCGCTCAACACTCAAAGGTGGGAATATATTCAAAAATCCTCTCATCAACTAGACTTACAGTTCTGTAAAATTTCGTTTCTTTTGAAATTATTTAGGAGTTTTCCACAAGCTTACTAAACTCTAAAGGCAAAGCCTAAACTGTTTTCACTGATTTTAAAGACAACCAAAAATATTTCAAAAAATTAATCAAATTTTTCATCTATTAAAAAACAATTTCATTTACTATCAAAACGTGTACTTTTTTTTATAATTTATCTAATCTACTAAATTTTACCTAAATAGTCTAGATAAAAATATTTTTAAAGTCACATCACACAAACGCTTCAGGCGTTTCAGTACGTGTACAAAAAGAAACATGAATAACATCAAAATATTTATCATAACACTGCGTACAATTTCACATCTGCGAAAAAAATATAAAGCCTCAACAGTGTCTCCAATAGTGTTATTGTTTACGTAAAATATTTTTTTTTTTTAATTGTAAATATATTTAAAATTCCGAAATTCTTATTTTTAAAAGACTATTTCCATGCACACATTCGAATAAATTATCACCTTATTTATTTGCTATTCATATTTGAACGCTAAATAAAATTTTCCATTTGATGCAGATAATTATAGATACGATCTATACGAAACAATGCAATTTTACGGATATTTATTTATTCCAATATTTACCAATGAGCCGCACATTTAAGTAAATATTTAAAATCGAATTCAGAAACAAATTCACGATATTCGTATTGTAAATACAGTTGTATTCCAACTGCCGCCATAAAAACAAAAGAATTTAACTTTTTACATTTGAATAAACAATTATCTGGATAACAGTCCATAGAATGAACAAATAGAAGTGTTCGACTGAATAATTTTCAATGTATGGTATGTCAATATTATTTGTCGACTGTATATTAAAAATAAATTAAACAATGTATGCGCCAAATTCGAATTCGCACTTGAATATGGTAGGTGTTAATATTTTTCAGATATTTCTTTATATTCGAAATTGTTTCATAAGAAATAATTGAAATTTATTAACACATTTGAAATTATTATTATTTTTTTGGATTATCTTTAGCGGCTGGTATGTACATATACTAACAGGTAAGCATACATAGGTATATGGGTAGTTCTACACACGTAGGACAAAAATGGGGCACGACATTTTTTTCGACGTTTTCAATAAGTCACTAAAAAATGACAAAACAACGTCTAGTGAAAAAATGAAAGAGTTCTATAGGTACTACAAGGCAAATTATTCACGGCACATAGAACTTTAAGATTACCTGTATTTAAAATATTTTTTACGAATATATTTATCAGCTTACAGATGCGTTGGCACGATCTCGCTTACAACACTAACGGTGTTGTTTGATAAAACCTCGGACTAAATAAAATTTATTTTAAATACCCCCGGGGTATTTCTCTTTTGTTCTTTGATAATAAAATGAAGCAAATTGTAACTTTGAAATAAAGTGCACATAAAAACCTATTATTTTTCTACATTCTTTTATTACTTTTGTTAAAATTTATATATGAAATCACTTCACATCTTAAATTATTTATTCACGCATGATTGATACACAGTCTGTTCTATCATAAAATATTTATTAAAACTTTTTATGAATCTTATGGGAACCAATGAGAGTTTGTATGTTTGTATGTATGAACCAACACACATTCATATAAATGCTATGTTAACAGTACATAAAGAAATACTGTTTGCTGTATATGTTATTGAAATGGTTATCATGATTCATGTCGGCATCGTACATATTGAATAGAAATAAAAATCGTGATTCTATGAGAATATCTTAGGAAGATACCATCAATTTTTAGGTAATAAAACATAAAACAAAGTGAAATTGTGGGGAGTTATTTAAAAGGGTTTAACAATGGCTTTCAAATAAATACTTGAAGAAGGTCAAAAATATCAAAACACTATACTGACAGAGTTTATAAGATAATGGATCCAAATTTCACACATATACTAGAAATGATTTGACCAAGCAATAGACAAAAAGTGGACTGGCTTTGACTAGAAGGCGTTACACTTCCCTCACAAACAAAATCTTAAAGTGTCATAGTTTTACTGCGTTACATTTTTAGTCGTTTAATTTAATACAATTTTTGTATTAAATTAAGCATTATATCATATATTCGTTAAATATAATAAGATCTTTTTAAGAACTCGTTTTAATTTGTCTCGATATAATTATTTTAACCAAAGATTTCTCTTCTGAAGAATACGTACAATAATTTGTCTCCAGAAAACATATCATATGCATCGATTCTTTTGAAATTTTGAACTCTATTTCTGTACATAATTTACAAGGTAACAATATTGGAAAAAGTCGGAAGAATTTGGAAAGGGTTGAAAAAAATCGAATAAAAATGAAAAAGTTGAAATATGCCACGCCCACTTCTCTAATTACGCCCACTTTTGGTTCAATAAATTATATTTGTGATCGACATCCTCAAATTAAACTTTAGCACAATAGCTTGTATAGTTCGCGATATATGCCGCAGTTAAATTAAAAATTTAGGGCGGTGATACACCCACTGGTACAATGTAGTGCGGTTTTGATCCAGAAATAGTTTTTCATAAGCAAACCCCTTCCACCAAATTTTAGTATGATTGCTTACATATTTCGATAAATATGGCACTTACCGTATTTTATTTGTATGGGAGGTGCCACGCCCACTGGTGCTATTTCAGCCACTTTATGGCAACTGAACCACTTATATTAAATTTCATAAATTGCTGCAATAGTTCACTTAAAACAGCGCTTACAAATTTATGTTAAAATTGGAATTGCCACGCCCACTGATGCAGTCGCGTCAAAATTCATTTATTTTTAAAGCTTATAGTAAGTGACATCTATACACCAAATTTTATGAAGATTACTCTCATAGCACACTATCTGTAACAATAAACGTTTTTTGCTTATATGGGAGGTGCCACGCCCACAGGTACTATTGGACTAAATTTTTGTAATAAGAGACCTTACAGCAAGTATATCTACCTCATAAAATTTCATAACGATTACGTTGTTAGTTCTCTTAATATAACTTTTATAAATATTGTGGGCGGTGCCACGCCCTTCAACGAGTTTTCTTAACTAAAGTTGCTGAGCTTGTATTGATGACTGCTTTCAACGGCATCATCTCCAAAATTTTTATGGAAACCGTTTGTGCCAATTTTGAGATATACGGAATCAAAATTTTTAAATGTTGAAAAATGCCACGCCCACTTTTTAGATTCTGCCCACTTTTTTCTCAATTCAAGATTTATTTGATATGTTTCCGTTTACCAAATTTCATCGCAATATCTTGAACGGCTTAAGAGATATGGTAGTATAGATGATAAAATTTAGGGCTGTGCCACGCCCTTGTGCGACCTTGAATCCCAGCCTAATCCTAATTTGGTTCACATGTGCACCAAATCACCAAGTTTCATCAAATTTACTGCAACTTTTTATAAAATTGTGCTGGGAAAATATTCATAGAGTATGGGCGGTAGGCGTGTTCGTTAACCGATTTCACCCATTTTCAAGAAGATGTGACCTGTGTGTGCAAGTTTCATTCAATTAGCTTTCTTGGTTTTCCCGTAAATATGATTTAAACAGACGGACAGACAGACAGACAGACAGACATCGCTAAATCGACTCAGGTGGTGACGCTGATCAAGAATATATATACTTTTCCATACCTGCCACGCCCCCTTCGATGTGTTACAAACGGAGAGACAAAGTGAATATACCCTCGGTGTAGGGTATAATGAAAGAAAATGAATACGTTTAATACGATAACCTGCCCTTAAAGAAAAGGATTTTTATCTCTGGTTTATAATGAAAAATATTGAAAAACTAACATACTGTGCAAATTGCAGTTGCGTCAATAATATGCCCAACAGTTTTCCAAATCCCCTCTTCAGAAAAGCACAAGTGCATGATTTTCAAAGAAGAATGTGATTTCACTTGTAACTACGGCAAGAGAGGAGGGAATGTGGTTTTGGTTGCTGCTTTGCATAGTAAATAGAGTTCGATTTCTATCATTAGTGTGACCACTGCTTTAGGCCAAATTAACAAATATGATTGCAATAAATTTACTATGGACATTATCATATAAATTTCAAGAGCTGCAGTAGTGAAACCTCTCAATATAATATAACAATCAAACGTTCGTTCATACTAATGACCGCACTTGAAATATTTACCTTTTTTTTTGGATACCTACATGTTAATAACCTAACTTGTACTTTTGACTTATAACTGGATTTGCATTTCCGAACCACATTAAATCAAACAAACAATTCCAAAGAAATGTTTGCAATTGAAAAATAAATAATTATAGAAATTAATTTACAATTACTGAAATTTCATCATAATAACCAATTTATTGTGTTGTTTAAATTTCTATTTTGGGACCGCATTTACTTTAACAAACAATTCCAGATAATCGTTTGGAGGACTTCAGACAGAGCATTTTATGTAAACAATCAAAATAAGCAATAAGTATAAGCAATCAAATATAAAATTGTAAGTCTAGTTCAGAAAAAAGCCTTTAAAGTTAAAATGTTTTTTAAATTTATTTCTTTTAATCTCTGTATTATAAATTTTACAATGCGATTAAATGGTGCTTCCTTAGTGCGGTGTAAACACAAGGATGATTTGATAGCACCCAATTAAGATTTGTTGTTGTCTCCCAAAGGAAATTTAAGAAATTGCTGAGGACAAGCTACACTGTGACGCCGCACTTACTTTTCATTTTTTTATTTTCTTTAGAGAAAAGTGAAGTCTAATTTTAAAATTTGGTAAATACAGTGAAACCTGGATAACTGGGATCTCCAAAGGACCAATATTTTTATCTCAATTAAAGAGGTTCCCATTTACACAGTTCCCCAAATAACCAGGCTTAAAATTGGGTTGTCCCACTTAAAAAGGGTAACACTAAGGGCCGGTTTCACAATGTTTAGTTAACCAATTAGTTAACTTAACTAATGCCTTTTAGTTAACTACCAAATTTAAGTTGTTCAGTTTCACAGTTCATTGGCTAACTAATGATAATTTTTTGTACAAAATTTGGCATCACTGCACAAAACATTTGTTTTTTATTTGACATTTCATAGCTTGCGAAGAAGTTCTAAATTTTCGGCAGACGAAATAAATTGCTAATTTGGATCTGGTCGGCAACTTTGAAAACATCATCGAATGCAAAAAACCCGATAAAGTTAGTCTAGACGTGAAGGAAAACATATGGGGGACCATTGCTTTTTTAAAACTTTGTGTTTTTATTTCTTACGTCCTTTTTCGTTATGGCAGCAATCAGCTGTTAGTTAACTATTAGTTAACCTGCCAAATTCGGTTGGTTAACTAATTGCTATGAAACTGAAACTGGATAGTTAACCTCAAATCTATAGTTAACTAAACACTGTGAAACAGGCCCTAAGAAAGATCAAGATTAACTTTTTTTATTTAGAGGGGAAAAAAACTTCAATAAAAAAGCAAATTTTATGTATGTGACCATTTGTAAATGGCAGCCTATTTAAGCCAATGATTCTATAAAATGTTATTAAAACAACCAGTTCACAAGCCTACTCAGACCGACAAAACGTGCTTATTCAAATTCAAAATAACAAATTATACGCACATAAATATTATTTCCTACTCATAGAGGTTATTTCTAAACGGACCCAGTTATAGAGAGAAAACCCCATGTTATAGAAGCGATAACGCACAAAAACTTCAAAAATCATATCCCAGATAAAGAGGTTTAATAATCCCGGTAATAGAGGCATTTTGATGCAAAAGTGCTGGGACCTTGAAGTGAGTCTCACTAATAGAGGTTTCCCACTTATCCAGGTACCACTTAACCAGGTTTCACTGTACTTAGTAAACCACAATTATGTATATACGAAACAGACATGTTGGTATATGTAAAGAAAATTTGAAATAAAATTCACAATCCTGTACTCATTGTTTTATGGTTTCATTTAATTTGAAAAAAGTTTGAAATTCATAGGAAAATGTTTCATAAGATTTTATGGACTGTAACTTGTGAAGAAACAGAAAGTAATGTTTGATGACGACACTAAACATATTTTAACCAAAATCGCAAAAATATTTTCAATCATTCGCATTCGATGAATTTCAAAAGAAAACTAAGTGTCAGAATGGTGTAAAATGAAAATAGAACATTACTAAAACGGATGCAACTATCCATAAATATCATGTGATATTTTCGATCGCATCGTTATCTTATTGAAAAAAAATATAAAATTTCACTATACCCTCGAACACATGTGCAGCTTTTCTCCAATGGAAAATATTCAAAAATGGTCAAGCAAGGAGCTTCCGCTCGTGTAATTGTTGACACACTTAAAATAAATTATGCAGTTAGTTTTATTATTTAATTATGCAGTATATTTTTTATGGATGAACCAGACTTCAAAAAAGAAGTGTACAACATTAGCATTATTCAATTGTATAACAATCCTTTATTACGAAGAATGCATAATAAATTTAGCAAAAGCGTGTTGGCCAAAAAGACCTTCGTCAATTATGTAACGTTATGTGAATTTAAGTATAAAAACCGCAACAAAATTACAATAATAAATCAAATGGCAGCATTTTTCTTCGGGCTATGAAAAAAGAGCTGTAAAAAGCGAATGAAATTGGCAACTTGTTGAGTGCCATTATATAACAATGTATGAGCATATAAACTCGTAGATGGTACACTCTACAGAAGGCATTACTAATCATTTATACATGCATTACATTACACATACTTGTAGAGATTTTTGTAAAATTTTACAAAAAAATAAAACATATTTATTTACCCAGAGGCAGAGTGTGCTAAATAAAACCACATTTTTTGGATTTTTCCCACTCATCAGAATTTCAATATATCCTTGCTTAATGATATGAGAAAAATGCATATGTATGTCTAAATAATAAAAAATGAGCCAATTCTAGTTGTTTACAACAAACACGTAGTTTTTCTTAAGAAAAATAATCAAAACAACAAACTGTCGTGGTATTTTTTTATACGCGCTATCACGGGATTTGTATTATTGTTATTTATTGTTGCATCATTTAGAAAAAAAAAAAAAAACAAAAAAGTCGAAACGAGCGAACACGGAAACAACAATGCGCACATTGAGTACAGCTTCTCTCGTTTCGTTTAATCAGTGTAGTTTTATTTCTACATTCATGTTGTTCTTGCCTGATCATTGGAATTGGCTTTTGGTTCATTGCTGATTTTTTTTTTTCATTCGAGATCGAATTTATGGTTTTTTTCTGTTTTTGTAATTGTTGTTTTTGTTGCATTTGTTGTAAGTAGCTCCTGCTTGCAAAATTTTGCCCATCTATGATTTAAAGATATCCTACAGTTGTTTGGCAAATTTTTTTATATAAAATCAAACATAAAGTACCTTCGTCTTCATGCTTAACTCTTTGAATATTTCAATAGCATGCTTTTTTCAAGATATCGCAGGTGAACGTTGAGATGATTTTAATTCATGGAAAAAAGTTTCAGTCCTTGTAAGAACTTAAAGTTATCCAGTTAATGAAGCATGCTATAATAATTAGCAGAAGATAAAGAGTGACTGGAACCGTTCCACGCAAAAGTACTACATTTTTCACCTTCGATTTGAACTCAGTGATGCCATGATGCCAGTATATTTGTAGAAAAAGTACAATTTTCAGTACAGTACAATATAATAAATTTATCAGTTAATTATTTTTAAAATGTCAAAAATGGAGAAATAGTTCACATTACAACCTACGAAAATTTGACAGCGTAGCGCACCACAAATTCGGCTCAGTGCGCCATATTTACTTGCTTACTCTTTTTTCTACATTTGATGTGGTTTTTTCAACAAAAGAGTTATATTTCAAATTCATTACTTTCATGTTCAGAATATTTTATTGCGGCCAATATTAATATGACTCATTTGGTGTAAGCGTTTTGTTGCTGTTTTTGTATTTTGTTTTTCTTTAATTTTTTTTATTTTTAAGTTTTAATATCGTTCTGTACGTTGAACTTAAGTCAATTTAAGCCTTTTCCTTGAATTTGTATTGTTTGTTAATTTTATTTTGTATTGTTAATCTCGTTACATAAATAAAAATTATCTGGAAATATTTCTCACACACTGTATATTCACACTCTATTTTAACCATTTTTATTTTAACCTGAATGACGAAAATCTGTTTAACGTGTGAATACACGTTTCCGAGATAAGGAGACATCCATAAATTGCGCTAGTCATGTTATTATATTGCAATTGAAATTTTTTATATTATAATAATATGAATGTGCATGAAGTGAAAGATGAATAAGGAAAGGTAGTGCTGCAGCCTATTTTTACTTAAGCGTATTATCATTTCCCTTGACTTATTTCACAGAAAAGTTACATGTCCCACTGGCTCTGTAACGTGGGACATGTAACGTTTCGCAAACCTTACAAAACTTGTTCACATGAAATCTTAAAAAGGTTCAGTTACATTTCAGAAATCTTTCATTTCCATTTCAGAAATCTCTCATTTCTATTTCAGAAATCTTTCTACAATGTGTCAATTTTCGCTTTTTAATTTCATTTTCCAATAACAATTTATGTGGAAATTGTTATGCGTGCTTTGTCTTAAACGTCATTAAAAATAACTGAAGTTTTTTAATCAATTTCATTGTTTGCGCAATTAAACGTAAATTAGTATTTTTAGTACTTTTTTTCAAAATGTATGTATGAACTTTCATATTTTTTTAAGTTTGACAACAAATAATACCGCAGCTAGAAGAATCTTATAACATTTCAAATAAATATCTGTTCAAAGAAATAACTGCAAAATTTTATTTGTATTTGTTGCTGCCAAGCTCTTAAATAAGAAACTTCAAAAGAATTTGCATGCTAAGAATTATATACATTCATATGCAGGCTGGCTAAACAAGCCATAAGCTAACATACCACACATCTACGGAGGTTATTGGCCTTGAGATTCAAGATTTTACCTACTTTTTTATTGCCTGAAACCTGAATTCACCGAAAAATTAGAATACCCATCATGTTTCGCAATCAACATAACCACAAATAAAGATAATAAGAAATTTGTAATAATAGTTATCTTGTTGGCAAGTAGACAGAGCTTAATTGCTTCAAAAAAACATAAAAAATACCTCTATTATTTTCTATGAATTTGAGTTATTTTTTAAGATACATACACTTACATTCATCTACAAATAAAATTCTCCGAATTATTTGACTAATATTCAAGAGCAAGATAAATATTGATGACCAATTGAGCGCTGTAATCTCTCGACTGTGAGTCAGTATTTTCGTCTACTTTTGTTTTGTGTATTTTGATTTCACGTTGTGGTACACGCAATGTAAACAAAACAAGTCAGACGAATAATTTCCTAGACGCCGCCACTTTCTATGCTCGAAATATTTGTCTGTCTGTCGGTTACTTAATTTGAGTGAATTTTAACATAAACTTTTTGTTTAACAGAAATTCCAATTTCTATTTTTTTTTTTTTTTTTTTGGCTTTAATTGCTTATTACTTTTTGACATTGCGCCTTAAATTATTGCCATTCGGTTAAAGTGAAGAATCTTTGTAGCATTTTGTTTCAATTTTAACTACAGGGTGGGAAAAAAAAGAACTCTTGCAAGCACTTTTATTTATGATTTTATTTGGAAAGTTTTCAATATTAGCCGTGTTTTATTCGCTTTGGTTAAACCTAAAAGTGAATAAAACGCATAAGTTTAACCTTTTATAATTCTACATTTGACCAACAGATGGCATGACAGTGTTTGACAGAAATTCTATTTTAAAATCAGAGCCGGCTTTATGGTCGTGTGGTTCAACTGAGCCTTGTACGGTAAGGGGCCTCACGATTCAGTACATAATTTCAAACTATTTTTATAGTGTCGCAGACGCTAATACCAAAGTTTTATTTTCGTTTTCTGTTGTTTCATCACTGTTCTTATTTTTATTATATGTTTCTATTTTAATATTTGGGCCTAGCACTGACTGGGTGCCCAAAGCCTCGCGTGACCTAAGAACGCTTCTTCTAAATTCCAGCAAAGTTGCCATATATTTTTGATTATCTTAGGTTTGTGTCTATGATGCTTCAACTTTAGCAAAGACAAAAAAAAGTTGAATCAATTGAACTAGAAATTGAGCTGATTCACACATTTGTATGAGATTTTGGTTTAACCAAAGCGATTAAAACACGGCTATTGTGTGTAAAAAACAACATCCCTCCATTATTGTAACCAAAAATTTCTACAGCACTTTTCATGATCCCACGCAAAGTTTCATGCCCTAAGATCGGGGTCAAATGTTTTCCTTAAGTTTAAGAATTGATCGAAGTTTCTTTATGCAAACCCGTTTTTTCAAGTTGCCCCGTAAAGAGAAGTCTGATGCTAGAAAATTAGGTGAACGCAGAGGCCAAACAAATTCAGCATTTTTTTATATTATTCATTCATCAAAGACCTTCTGATTTCAAAGAAAATAGTCCGATAGCAATGATGATGTAATACTCTGCGATTCTTGGTTTCCCAAAATCTGCAGTTTTCACTGGCAATCTTCACTGGCTAGATGTTGAAATAATGCTTGCACTATGTGGAACTTGTTTGGAAATAATTTTAAGTACAGTTTAAGAATCTTCTAAAGCAATATTCTGGCGATGCCAAGTTATGCACAACGACGGGGATTGTACTTATGGCAAATAGATACTCATTAAACTCAGATTGAACTCTTCAAAATGCACAATAGACAAGTTACAAATTTGCTGGGTAGCCATTTTTCAAACATTTTACAAAAAAAAATGCATATAATAAAGTAACGAGCAATACGGTGTGAATACCAATGTTAAGTATAATAGTTTATGACACTCATATGGTATTTTTGTGCATTGTGATAATATTTCCTGATGTATGTCGCACTTATAATCTACAAAAGAAGAAAATAAAATAAACTGAAAGCAAAGCAAACTTTTCAAAGCCTTTAGTTTTTTAGTGCTTACCCTGTACAACTTTTTATCATGTTTGACATATAAAATTATTTTGTTTATTTCAATGCTATAGTGCCTCCTCTTTTTTTACTTTGCTACCCATAAACTTTTAATATATTTGTCCTTGGGTTTCATTTCGCTTATCGTTAGCTTATAATCTGCAGAAAGGAATACAAAAATTACGACAGTGAAAAAAACCTTAAATCTTTTAAACGAATTTTTTCATGGCGCCAAGCATAATTGCATGTTTGAAAAACTTAAAACTCTCATATGTCTCGTACAAAGTCTTACCCAAGGGATATTACTACAAACGTAAAAGAAATTTTAATAAAAAATATTGTAAATTTGCATATTATAGCATAATATATTGTAATAAAATCGTCATTATAAACGCATTTGTTGTATTTACTATTGAACAAGATCTTAAGCTTAAATAAACGCGAAATATTTGATTGATTTTGAGTATAATTAGACAACGAATGACTTATTTTCCTTTACACATTTATTTATGTACTTCAAAATGATTGAAATAAAAGTAATTTCTGTTTGTTTTGTTTATTTAATGTATTTTTATTTAAGCTGTAATGCACAGCACTTTTGTAATAAATTTCTAAGTCGTCATATTTTTATGGCAGCTTTTGCTTTATACGTAGGTATTTACAATAAAGTAATAAACTTTAAGTTAATGAGCAAATAAACCCTACCTTAGATTTTTTTTTTCAATAGTTATTTACTATTTCAGAAAGTTCAATTTATTTTATGACCAAATAAAATTGTAATTTCGTTATATTGAAAACTTTAACATATGAAATTTTTATTACGGCGCGATGTGCTTTTATTGAAATAGATTGAAATCTTGAAATAGATTGATTGGTCATATACATATAAGGTGGCGCGAAAATCAAGACCCCATCAGAAGATGTTCTCATCTTTGCAAATGATTTCTTATCAAGCACATGAAAAATTGTTACAGTATCATTCACAATAAATGCTACTGGGCACTTTTATTGTTTAAGTCATAGGTGGGCAAAATTTTTAAGGCAGGAGCTACTTAAAGCAAAGGCAACAATTACAACAACAGGCCCACCATAAATTCGATCTCGATAGCAAAAAAAAAATCAGCAATAAGCCAAAAACCAATTCCAAGAATAAAACATGAAAAACATGAGTGAAACGAGAGCAGTTGTCCTCAATGTGCGCATTGTTGTGTAAAAAAAAAGCACAACGATAAAAATGGACACAGCAGTGGTAAGTGGTTTATTGTTTTGGTTATTTTGCTTAAGAAAAACAACGTATTTGTTGTAAAGAGCTGAAATTGGCTCATTTTTCCTACTTGGCCCACCTATGGCTTAAATTACCAAACCAGTTGCAATTGCCACATGATATTGAAAATAACAAAAAAAGTTAATCAAACTTTCACTAAATATCTTTGTAACACTCTTAAGACAGTCACTTTGGTTCTCAAACCAATCTCATAAGCCATACCATACGAAGTTTTATTCAACAATGATACTGATAAGCTGAGTTGTAAATATAAAGACCCTTCCATTTACCTGTGCTTGAACTACATACAAATGACTTATATAACAACAAAATAATTGAAATGAAAACGTTTCACACATGCTAACAATAGAAACCGGAAAGACAATCACACGTGGAACAAAGCAAAAATAACAACTGAAAGGATTTAGGTTACAGCTTAAAAAAAATGCAAAGACTTAGACCAAAAAGATTTGGTCAAACGATTGACCTTTCTTTGGCCTTAACATTTTTTGAGGATTTTTTTTTTAATCAATTTATTGCATGTTCAGTTATGTAGGACTAGTCGTCCTGAATGGATGGTCAAATGAAAACAACAACATTCAGTTAATTTTGAAACTTAAATATACAAGAACAATCGGATTTTGCTATCTTTATAGTTTTGTGTGTATGCGAAAAAGGACAATAAGCCGATTTCTTTCGTCTCTTGTCCTACCAAGGGTGAAATCTTTTGAACGGTTGGTAAAGTAAGCGAAAAACTGAAAAAGGAAACTTTTGAGTGAAAGAACTATGTAAATTTTGTTGTAAGGCATTATAAGCCTTATTTGCCTGCGAGGTGACGTTGTTTTTTTAGCGACTTTATCACAGATAATATAATTTTTACAAAACTTAAATTTATTATTAAAATCTACTGCAACACTTACGTGATCATTGTATGAAAACGATACTCAGAACTTGGTTGCATTTCATTACAATTTTATTAAAATATTACAGCATAGTTTGAAACTTAATTTTTCCATTGAAAATTTTCTCAATCGAAAATATAGTACTTGCATTACATTTATATTTCTGAAAAATTTTATTTAATTTTTATCGTGCATTTCACGTAAAATTTTGCATTTTGTTTACGTTCGAGGTAGAATACCATGCTATGACATGTGAGCTCGAGAGGGTCCATCTTCGAATTCTTGGCATAAGCTATTTATTTTTTATGTAACTGGACAGATTTCAACAAACGAGCTTTCATTTGCTTGCAGTAGAATAATTTTCTCTTTCAAAAAAACAGAGAAATAAAAGAGTTATGAAAAATTCTTGGGAAAATAAATATTCTTTTGAGCATTTACAATTTCACATTAAATGTTAATTTATAATATTTTTTTTTTAACTCGATAACAGGAAGTTCAATTTTGAATATTATTTTTTGATGAAAATGTTATATCAATTTGAGTAAAGTTTCAATTTTTACAAATAATTTTTACAGATGATTTCGCTACACTTACCTTTTTTTGATGGAATAAAAATTGAAAAAGAAGTTTTGAAAAAAAAAAAGAGTGCAATTTTCTTCATTTTTTGACTCAAATTTCGGAAAGTTAAAATTCTTTTTGTTGACTCTGATAGCAACTATAAAACTTTTCTTTTGAGGATATTCTCAAAGAAGTAAGTATATATCTAAGCCGATCTGAAGAGTTCTAGAGCATGAGGTTTTTCTGAACAGGTCTATTGTGTATACGATATTTCGCTAAATTTAATGCTTTTTTTCATTTGGTATTGAATATTAGTTCATTTTGCCATGTTTTTTTCTACCCCATTAAATGAAGGTGCTTTTTTTGTCAATTCATAATGTAGCTAATTATATGCGTTTTTAGAGCATCTGTTATTAGAACAAAACACATAATTAGCATAAACGTACGAGTGATAAATGTGTTTTTCATTACAGACTAAAAATTCTAAATTGCATCAATTTATTTTCCATTTTAAATCATAAAAAACAAAAGGTGCACAAAACTGTTTTGACATTAAACTTTATTTTGCTATTTTGCAAAAAGCGCAAAAAAAATTGTAACACAATAAAAAATAAAAAAAAAAATTTAAGGCCGCAAATTGTAAGCGAAAAAAAATCAATTTTTAAGCATCGCAAAGTGTGCAACTTGTGCCCATACCCAGCGTTATAAAGAGTCTCGTTTACTTATTACACAAAGCCGGAATTACATAAATCTAACATGCTCTCAACCATACGGTTGTATACAAATATACACACACACACATGCACTCATGCAACACTTGGTAATAAAATTTTTCACACTTATCGACCGCGATGACGAAAATGACGACGACGCCGCACCACAATTCATAAAATTTTTACACTCTTTTTTTTCTTCTTGTCATTTATTTCCGGCGAATGAAAAGCCATAAATGACGATGGCAATACTCACACAAAAAAGGCGCACACACATTTACATTTGCATTTACATTAGAATAAATAAAAAATAAAATGAAATAGGCGCACTTGTGAACACACGCACACATTTGTACAGCACTCGCACATTTGCAAGATTCAATATTTCGGTTAACTTTGACAATAAATTTACGACTTCTTTTGCTGCAATTCGCGCATAAAATTGTGACACACAAACACCAGCAAACTAAAGCACAAAACACGCACACTTAAGCACACTTTGTTCAAATGACATTTTTATGGCATTTACTTGCGAATATTCAATATGGTGGCCATGTATCATAATATCAAAAGAATTGCGGAAGACCGGAAGCTGTGCGAGAAGGAAGTTAACGGGGCTAGTGTGTTTTAACTGAAGGGTGGTACAAAAAAAACGTAATATTATCATTTTAATTTTAGATAAAAATTTAAGTCAATAATGTAAATTACGAAACATATCTACTGCATTCACAAGGTGTCATAAAGTCATAAATCCTATTTTGAAGGGAGTATGACGAATGATAGGAGTCTCTTAGCAAGTATTTATTGTGTAGAAATTTTTTTATCGCCTTTTTTTCATAATTTTTATTCAAAAATACGCTTCAAATATACATTTATTACATTTACTTTTGTATCATATTCTCTCGATTTCTAGCGATTATCAAAAAGCTTCAGAAATGCCTACTTCTAGTATTTTCAATTGTAACACATAAATTTTTTTTGCTTGAGAAAACCTTTAAAAACTTTGTTGAACTTTCAAAAAGGTTCAGAAACAGTAGAGTTACTAAGATTGTCGCGAAAATTTAAGTTTTTGCTTATATTCAAAACCTTGAAACTTTTGTCTAAAGCTTTCTTTTCTTTGGCTTCCATTTTGTAGTGATCAACCTTTTTGTAAATTCAACTAAGATCAGATAAAATAAAACTGTTTTAATAAGTTTGAACAGATTTTCTAAAGCAAACCCGTTCCGCCAATTTTTTTTTATTTTTGCGATGTACTCACACAATTTTATGTAAAATTTACATGAATATCGGTATATGCTAATGTTTTTAAGTTTTATAAAGTATTGTTCAATTTAAAAGAAAAAAAAATGCTTTAAAAAAAAAATAAAATACGGACTTTTTTTAAAACACCCCAACGTCAACATTTTTAACAGCATGTGGCTAAACGCGAATATTTACGAGCAACACGTGATTCGCCCTTTACTGCTGTGGTTTCCATCCATGGCTTTTCAGTTTATTTCGTTTTTTTTAATGAAGTTGGTCACAATGGCTTTTTATTCACATTAGAAGTGCATAAAAAAAAATAACGACCACGGGAACTGTATCAATTTAAAGTTTGTGGTGGCGCCAACATTAATACATTTTACAACCCACTTAAAAATACAATATAAATTTTTTATTCCACTTGAATGTTTCATTTAAAGAACTCCAAATTATTTTTCCATTTTGTCGAAGTTTTTTCAAACCATTAAGATTTATTCGGACACTAGAGTTTTTTCACTTCATGAAATTTTCATAAGACTTTTTTAGATTTTCTTTTTGTTTCTATTTACGGTATGTTGGCCTATATATGTATGTATGCATAGTATATGTATACATCTAGAAATGTGTTATTCAATATCATAGAATAAAAAGGAAACTCTTCAGTTGAAATTCAAACTAAATTTAAGTTTATACATTTCATGGGCTTAGGGTTACAAAAAAGGTATCCGCTTGATAATACTTTACTTATTCAAAGATTATGTTTCTTAAATTAATACGAATCCTGGGTTTTTGTTCGTTAAGGCAAATGGAAATAAATTTTTTAAATTCTACCTTACTTGGCTCAGTGCTAAAATATGCGTTATTGACTTTTAATTTTGAATCATGCCTGACTCTTACATCAACGCAACCCATTCGCATATGCTACGCTAAAAATATGTTTACAGCTATATTCAGCACCCTTTATGTTCCCAAACAAAGCAATTACTTGGCAAGTGCTTAATTGAGCTAATTATCAATTTGTACACAATTACTATAATTGAAAAGACTCTGTTGAAATTATTTTTAATTGGTGTAAGGGCGAATTTACTATTGTAAGAAGTTTTCCACAAAGCATCTACTACACTGCCATTATTGAGTATTTTTTTGAGAAGAAACAATAATATTCTCTCTTAGTTAATTTATATTTCAAGACAGTGCCAGATTTCGGGTACAGCCAAAAAGGCCCGTTGCTTACAACCGCAGATTTAAGGTGGCGGAAATTTTTGTTCATCAATTTTTTTATGGGCAGGTTTTCACATTAGAGATGATGTTTCGAACGATAGGATCTTATTTCATTTGCTTTATTTTTTCTCGACTTGTTCGTACCTTGATCGATCAAATTATGTTTCATGCACTTTCCCACATAAATCTTGCCGTATGTGTCCAAGAGAGCGGGAAATATTTTTTGGTCTAGACTTCAAAAATCTGTAAGTTCAGCTTTAATATTAAGACACAATTTTTTCCGTGCAAATACAACGTTGGAATTGAAAACGAATGACACTGATGATACACTTAATATTCATATTCTTTTCTTTTTCAACTTATATTGCTCGATAAATGTACATGCACCCTGAATCACGCCGACATAAAGTGACAACGAGGCAATTTCATATTGCAGTGAATTTCGTTTAATATCATATTGACGAAAACGCTGACTTTGTGACAGTTTATTGTGTCAAAACCGCAAAACATTTGTAAATCAGCTACAGTTGATATGTCTTCTTATATATTCATACGTACATAAGCACTTGAATATTACACTACATAACTTACTTGGTATTTTTGTTTTTTTATGTCATCATAAATTTTTATTAAAATCGGAAAAGGTGTAAAAAGTCTTTGGACTTTTCTTCCCCAAACATGCATACAAACATATGTTCATATGTAATTTAATGCTTATGATCGCGCCAGCAGATTGCTCAGTTAGTTAAATTTGGGACGGGTGCTATAAATTTTCCAGTGTTGCACAATTTTTTTTTTATTTTCTGTTGCTTTGTTGCTGTGTGCATTTTTTTAGTGTCTTAAATGGCATATACTTTTATTCATTCATTGTCATCTATTTTTATACTATATAGTAGATATCTGGGTATATAAGATTTTGTCATGTGTTCTGCAGCTTGCTTTCTTTTGTTTTTTGCATTTTTGATCATCAGACAAGGGCAATAAGCGCTGTTCATTAGGTCACTTATTGCTCCCGCTTTTGTTTTTGTATTTCATTTATTTGTGTGTTTCATGCCAAAGCGTTTCGTCTTATTTTGTTTCATTTTATGCTATTCCATTCGAATACGAGGAACATTTCATTTCAGTTATATTCAGCGTTGCCGTTTTTGGTAGTTTCCTACCAAATCGGGTAGGTTTTTTTCCTCTTGGTAGGTTGGTAGGTTAAACCTGATTTTGGTAGGATTTAGGATCAATTTTTATGAAAATCGAAAATTGAAATTTTTTCGTAAAGTTTTTCGAATCCGTAAGCAAATATTTACATCCGGAAATAAGCTTTTGCCAACCCTATCTTCAACAAGTGGGTATGGTCTCTGTTTTCTTGCATACAAATTACGTTTGGGAGTACGCATAGGTATGTACAATGTGACGAAATAGTGTTGCGACTGATCGCACATCTAAATTGTTCCATGTGTGCTCAGACCCGCAGTATTAGAAACAAAAGTTACAAGGACTATTAGGGCCGGTTTCACAGTGTTTAGATAACCAATTAATTAACTTAACTAATGTCTGTTAGTTAACTACCAAATTTAAGTTGTTCAGTTTCACAGTCCATTGACTATTATTTGACATTTCATAGTTTGTGAAATGGAATCAACAAGATCTTCTAAATTTTTGGCAGTCAAAATAAATTGCTAGTTGGAGCTGGTCGGCAACTTTGAAAACATCATCGAATGCAAAAAAAAAGGATAAAGTTAGTCTAGACGAGAAGGAAAAAATATGGGGGACCATTGTGGACGATTTTAACGGCTTGCAAGGAACCTACCGAAAGTAATATGGACTTGATCTTAATATTTTTTTTCGACGAGCAATTGCAATATTCCATACTACTTCAATATCTGAATCACTATGAACTTTGCAGTCCCAATCTGAACCCATATTTATATAGGTACTTATTTGCTTTTCTGAAACTTTGTGCTTTTATTTCTTATGTTCTTTTTCGTTATGACAGCAATCAGCTGTTAGTTAACTATTAGTTAACCTGTCAAATTTGGTTGGTTAACTAATTGCTATGAAACTGAAATTGGATAGTTAACCTCAAATCTTTAGTTAACTAAACACTGTGAAACCGGCCGTAAATAACATAATTTTTTTGATCACAGCTCGGATGGTCCATTTTTCGTCTATCGAGATAAACGTTTTTTTTTTGCCACTGTACGTTGTTTATTTGAAATCCTTTTGTCCTCTTTATATCATTTAATAATACCATGAACCGCTGGCTTTCATTTTCTTAAAAAATTTGTAACTTTGCGATCGGTTTTGCCTTCAAAATGATTATTAATTACTATTTTTCTTTCTTCTAACGTTTATCGCTTAATTGTACTCTGCATGTATCATGTGGTAAGTTTTTGCGCACACTTGCCCGACATTTGATGTGTTAAGCATTTCAAACGACGACACACAAGCATATTATTTTAAACAGCATTAAATGTTAATAAACGCGTTCAATGCTGCAAAAAGGTTTTTTTTTTTAATTTGTAAAGTTTTGGTAGGTTACAAACGATTTTGGTAGGTTTTCGAGAAAATTTTGGTAGGAAAATAAATTTCTCAGTGGCAACACTGGTTATATTCCTATGTCTTTGTCTTAGCTTAGACCAGTGGTCGGCACCGCATAGCACAATTGTGCGCTCAAATATCACACGCATTCTTATGCTCTTTCATTCAGTTGTCGAAAAACCATTGACAAGGCAACACCATGCGCGAATGTAGCTTTTATCGTCTGTTATGCACATAGAGAATTTTTTTTACAGCTATGCCAAATGAACGAATTCAGAACGAAAAAGCATTATGACGCATTTCAAATGCCTTTTCGTCGTCAATTCGTTATTTTCTTTTGACGACATAAAGCAAAAAATGCATTGCGCTCTAGATTTTAGAATCTGAATACCTTTTCTAATCTTTTTTAATTTTTCACTTACTGCTGCAACATTCATTTCGCAAACGATTTCTGCGAAAAATTTCTTGCGGTGCAGCTTCTCTCCTCTCACCAACACAATCACACTTTTAGTTTTGCCGACCCCTGGCTTAGACCAGTGGTCGGCACCGCATAGCACAATTGTGCGCTCAAAAATCATATATATATTGAGTCTAAGCCTTAGACTCAATCTTAGTGTACCGATGTATCATCGCTTGCATGTCGTGATATATGGCTTGATTTATCAGCATCTAACATTCAACTTGCAATATTTTTTTAATTAAATGAATTATTTTCGGTATATTGCTGCTATTGGGTGCCTTGACCTTGAATGCCTCAGTAAATCTAACATAGAGAGCATAGTTTCTTGAGAATTTCTATAGAAAATGAGCAATCAACCGTGATGTCAATCAGTAGGTGTAGTTAATATTGTTTAAGTAATTCACTATAAATTTTACCAATAATATTTTTTACTTGTATGTATGCTCTGTTTTAAAATCAAAAGAATATAATTGTGTATAATTTATATTTAAAAATTAAATAGGTTACGAGCCCATCCCAGAAAAATTATGGAATTGTTATTTATACAAATTATACTTAATAGATTTTCTTACACCTTGGTTACAATATAAAAATTGACAACTTTAATTAAAGAACTGTAAGGTTTATTTTGAAACAATAAGAACTAACTAAACTTTTTATATATGATGGAAACGGCATGTGAAAGTCGAGCTAATGCTGGATAGAGAAAAATTATCCAGATCACGGTGTCAGTACCATTTGGCCTTGAAAATGAAGGTCAAAGAAAAATCTAATAGCAAATTTTTTGTTTCTTTGCATCCACGGTTTTTTCCTTTATCACCTTGAAAAAATATTTACTAAACGTACTGGAGAGAAATGCAATTAAGGATATTTATCTTCAGTTTAATTCCTTCGCCACTGTAATATTTTATTGATAATTGAGTTAAATTGTCTTAAATATCAAACTTCTAAGGCAAGGCTAAAATTACTTATGTAGCTGTAATTTTTTTAGAAAATGTATGGCCAACAACAGGGGTGGATCATTAATTGCTTTTGGGTTTTGTGGTAATGCACTGAAACGAGACTTCGAATGTACTTTTTAGAGGACGAATGTACTTTTTTTGTGATGGACACCAAAATTTACTAAAATTTCCAAATATTTTCTAAGACTTACTTAAAAAACACAAAAGAAAAAAGAGTAGAGGTTATTCAATTTTTAACGCCTACTTACCAAAATTTTATAAAATTTACCAAAATTAGTAAAAAAAGTTAACTATGAGAAATATCCAAATGTATTGAAAGTGCGTGGTCACTTTTGACGCAATTTTGAAAAATTTCGGAAAACTCCTTTAGCAAATTTTTTTTACGAGAAAAAATAGTCATCAACTTTTTCCATAAAAATAAATTTGCTGACTAAAAATAAGGTCATGAAGTTATTTATATGAACTATTTTAATATTTATTTTAATTTTGCTGACCGAAAAAATACACCCTTGGCTTAATGTACTGTATTTGCAATTATGCGTTACTTATGTTGAAAACGCAATATCTTATGTTCTTAATTCACCCTAGAGGAAGCCTCTTATTACGTCAATGAATATAAATCAGTAAAATAAGACCAATCATAAATTGTTATTATCCGACAACTTATTTTGAATAGTTTTCAAACAATCATGCTCAAACATGTTTGTAGTACGAGAACAGTGAAGAAATTCAAGTAAGAAATGCAAATTCATCAGTACCTACCATTCCATCTTTCATCAAATTCTGTAAATAAACTTTTGTCCATTGCGTAGCAGTCTTACCTCTTATGTAAGTAAAGAAACGCTCATTTACATGACGGCGGAGTACTTATTATGCAATTCCGGTAGCAACCCCTAAATGTCTACTGTTTATCAATGGATACGAGTTTCGGCAAACTCGGCAGCAATTGCTTTGAAAGGACAGATGTCGATGTTGTTTTTTACTTCTCTTGCGACTATTTAGGGTACGGTGTATTTGACATATATATCAGCGAGGACCCAGTGGAAAATTGCTACCCAAAAAAAGTTGCTATTAATTATGCTAAAGCAGTATAAATCCTTCGCAGTTTATGAAAAATTTACAAAAGCTCAAAAAAATATTCTATTGAAGTATACATTTTTTATTGCTTTCAAAAATATCCTTTAAGCTAATATCAAGCGAAAGGTAGAGTACCTTAAAACATGTTCGACTTCCCGGAAAAAGCTTGCCTATTATACCTATTCTGCCGTACTAAGCGAAAAAGACGTATCTCAAAAAAAAAAATATCCGAGATTCTTATGGCATCGGATAGCTTAAGAAATTACGCGTCTACTGAAATACTCCAAATGTCGGCATCTTAGTTCAAAATCTACAAAGAAAATTTCCTCTATCTCAATTTTACAGGTATTTCAAAAAATTGACATAAACAAAACATCAATTATCTCGAAATGAATTTTTTTGAGACACGTCTTTTTGCTTAGTACAGCAGTATTGTTCTCGTACTTAATTTAGCAACTTTGCTTACATAGTCTTCAAAGCATTACGTTTCAAAATGTTTGTTTCCATAGAATATTTCATCTGAATGTGATCAAAAAAAAACATCAACACAAATTTCTAGCTAAATAGCAGCATAAGTAAATGGATCTTTTTACATGGATCTTTTTACAAATGATAGAAGTATGGAAAAATATTTAAAAGTAGTAGTAGTAGTTTAAATGATTTAAACGTAGATGCGTTAATAAAGCTGAATGAAGCTTAACTTAACATAATTATTTCTTAATGATGTATCGAAACAAGAAAATAACAAATATATATTTTACAGAACTTACTGTTTAGTACAGAGTGTGGTAATACATCAAATAAAACGGCAAAAGCTAGTCATTCTAGTTTCATCCATTTCTAAATGGAATTATCAGTGACCTTTGAACCGATGCAAGGGGAATTTCTAATACCGTTATGTTTCCTTTCTTTCATAGATTTATTGAGGACACAGGTATAAAGTAAAATAAAGCAAAACAATAATTTTTATTTCTGTTGTCTATCTTAGTTCTCGTAACTCATTTGTTATAACATTTTTCTTGCATCGGCGCAAAGGTCACTGATGATTCCATTTAGCAATAGATGAAAGTAATGTCAACTCTTTTGTTGTATTGTATTATGATATTTTTTTTTTAATTATTTCAAAATTTATTAGTTTCATAGAAAAAAACATTCCATTTGTTGCCATTTTGCTCTTTTCTATGGTGCCAAAACCGCTGTGCAAAAACTTTTAAGTGTAGATCATAACATTGATCTCTATTGACACTTTTTCCATGTGGGTAAAAATTCCGTCACATACATAGTGTATACATTCTGTACAGGTGTTTGAGTTTTTAACTCCGCTGGTTTTTTTCCATCACATGGCATTTGCATTTTTGTTATTTTTTATGGCACATTTGTCAATTTCTTTTTAATGTTCATTTTTTATTTTCTTTCTGACAGATTGAATTTCATTCTTGTGGACTTTTTACGTTCTGTAGTTGGTACGAGTATATGTTTGTACATACATACATATGTATGTATGATCAAGTGTTACTGATGTGAGGGAAAAGTTTTATCGGACATGCATTCTAATGAAACGGTGTGTCGAATATTTTAATTTGAATTTATTTCATTTTCTGTTATTTCGGTTTCACTTTGGTTGTCTACTTTTAAAATTGTTACAAATTTCCCATGTTCGACGTATTTCTATAATAAACAAAATTAAAAATGATTTCTGACACTTGTCAGTCAAGTCAATACATCCTGGGGGATAAATTATTAGTGTGATGTATAAATTTCCAACAGTTTGCTATTCAACTTTTTTTTTGAAAAAATCATCATTGATTTCATTCGCACATAAAATCTATGCCCTGAAGTCTATTGAAAGTTGATAAATAAAAATGATTTATGTATTTACTTTGCTAGCACCATTCATATGTGTGTGTGCAAAAGTATAAAATGACTATAACATAAAAATAAATTTTAGAAAAGAAGATTTCAATTAATTCATTTTGACATTTTGTGATATTTTACAAAGTAAGAACCAGTTTTTTGTTAATTTTTCTCTCTAGTCTTATGAGCAATCAAGTCAGCTGAAAGGCTTATTCTATCCTCAGCAGCGAAAAGGGTGTATCTCAAGAAAATGCATATTCCCGATTCTTATGGTATCGGATAGTTTAAGAAATTACCCGTCTAATGAATTTCTCCGAATGCTTTTATCTTAGTTCAAATATGTAAAAAATCTCCTAAGAGAATTTTCTCTATCTCAATTTTACAGGTAATTCAACTTCTGAGGGCAATATTGTACGCTTGAAAAGTGATGGGGTATGCTATCGGATGGTGGTGTAACGTTACTACTTTCGCTGCAACTACTTCGCACGTGTCTCATCGTAGAAATCATTTTTTCTGTTATTTTTCTTTAGAAAAAAAAGTTCGTAGTAGTAAGTAATAAAAAATCATTAGCAATCTTAATTTTAATTAATATTTCATTACTTTTCGTTCCGTTAATTTTCTCCTCAATATCTAATTCGAAACCGTGACGCACAGTACTTTGTGTAGTGGAAATATACCAAAAAAAAAAGTTGATGTTTTCTGTTCAAAAATTACGAAAGTAGGCATTTCAAAGGTAAGATGTTTTTTTGCGGCTCGGAGGAAATGTTGTTTTAGAATACATTTTACAACAAAAAATAAAAAAAATATTTTTCGCACCAACTAAAAACTGCTATTCAAACAAGAAAGTTCTTTTCGTGGGCAAAGAATAAGATACAAAAATTTGGCATAAGCTTACTTTAGGACGGTGGCTCCTTTATTTTATTGAACCCAACTTTTCTTACGAGGTTTTTAATACTGACAACGAATATGAAATTAATAGGAACGCATCTTTCTACTTTCGGAGGTAAAAACTTCGGAAGTAGTGGAAAAAGCTTATGAAATAATAATAAGCTTGAATAATTTTGCAAAAAAAAAAGTTTTGTGGCAAACGGTATACCAATTGAAAGCATAAGAATTGAGCTACTTAATATGCTTATATCGTTTGTCCAAAAAAAGATATCTCAAAAACAATGTTATGCATTCAAAATTTCTGCCATTTTTATGACAACCATATTTTGAAAATTGATAAATTCTCAACGATTTTTGAAAAGCTATATTCGCGAGTTCTGAAGGCTATGTATCCGAAACTAAGTCCATTTCCCAACTTTTGCTTACACTTTTATAATTTTCTAAAGGACTATCATTTGCCTTAAAAACAAAACAAAAATTGAGGAGTGGATCTTAAGCCTATTCCGAAAAACTAGATTCACAATTAAAAAACTAATTCAAAACTTATAACAATTATGTATAAATTAGAGTGAGATGTTTCCGCCCTATGCCACGAAAAGAATTACTATGCTAATGACAAAAAATAATATCAAAAACTTAAAGCCTAAGGACAAAATGAATAATTTAATGTAAAAATCATATGAAGACATTTAAATCAAGGTGTATAAATTGAGTCATAGCTCAATTACAATCAACCACAAGGTACATCACCTTTAAGTAATGATTCTCTCCTGCTGATTTCTTATCTTTTCAAAAAAAATTTATTGTCAGAAGAGAAACATAAAATGCGGATACCCATTAGACTTAATTACCTCAATAGAAAATGAATTACTCAAACCTCAAGAAAACAATGACAACAAATTCATTAGCAAATAAAAGAATTGTTATCACGGAAGCGGTAAGCGAACAGCGGCAGCATGCCGCATTTGGCATTCAAGTAAGGGGCGCATACGTAACCAGCAGCAGTGGCAGCAGCAAGTTCTACAAGATGCATGCTAAGCAATAAAAGATAAAGCAATTAGGCGGGCGCGCAAGCGACTCACTGACTGTGGGTATTACATAAAATACGAGGCCCATAAACTTGAGTTTTTAAGTGTTACTTACACAGTAGCTACTTTTATTTATTTTTTATTTATTTTAATTTTTTTTTTTTTTTTTTTTTTTGTAAGAAAACAAACTTGCGCTTAGTCAACTATTTAAATTAATACAAATGCATAAGAAATTGCACAAATAAACTGTAAACGCAAGACAACAAAACTGCAGTGGCAAGCTAACACATGTGCTAATCTTAAAGAAATAAATAAATTTGAAAAAAAAAAGATTAAGTAAAATTTCAATGTCAAAAACATGAACACGTTTTCTCTGTTTTTTTGTTATATTCCTATAAACAAGCAAAAACGATACCGGCTACCTATGTAGCGTTGTTCATTTTATTTTAACTAAAATTTGTTACTTGAGCCTTTCAAAGGTATCAAATAACATAAAGTAAGGCACAAAAAGATACAACAACGACGCACGTGGTGTTAGATATTTTGCGCGGATTGAAAGAAAACATAGATACACACACATGTATGTATTTAAACCGTAGCTACACTCATAAAAATAGGAGCTACACAAAAACCAAAAACGTTGAACCTTTTTAAAATTAAAGTCCTGGAAAGTCGGCGGCATTATTCCTTTGATTTTTATATTTCTTTGTATAGACTTTTGGTGAGATCAGATTGATGACTTATTTTCGTATAAATCAAAAATATACCGGTGTCCAATTTCAATTTAATTTTCCATAGTGATATATCGAAGATTTGTTTTTAATTGGTAGGGTTGGATAGTAATTGTTTCACTGGAAATAGCGTCAACAAACTTAATGAATGGCTGGTGAGTCATACAATGTGCAATTTCTGGTGTCGATTTGTAAACCCACGGTCGTAAACTATGTAAATGTCGCAAATGTCTCGCGACATTTGTAACCTATTTTTTTTCAGTTTCAAAGTGCTCTCAATTGACAACACAATTGCAGGAACTGCTCTTATTATTTATGTTCCTAAGGACTTCATGAATTTCAACCTCTGCTGCACGATAAAATCAAATAGAAATTACGGCCTGCAGCTTCTTACCTAATATATAAAGCCATTTACAAATATATTTAGCAAATATTTAAAGTTTTCGAAGTGAAGTTTCTCAAAATCAAGTAAAATTAACTTACGTCATTAGCAGCTACTGAGCTCTGAAATCATAAAGTGCAGCAATTGAAACAAAATCAGATATAAGTACATTGCACTTAAAAAAGAAATGTAATATAATCATGATATTTTTTGTAATATCAATTCGAAATTTCCTTTAAAATCCTAAATTTTCATTAAAAAATTCTTTTCTTCGATTTTTTTTTTCTACAAGAAAAATTTCAAAATACATAATAGATTTCATGTTGTTTTAACGTTAAAAACGTAGACATTTTACATTGTCATAACAACTCACAATATTAAAATTCTAATGAATTTTTTAATATCATTCCAATATTATTTAATAACAGTTTTACATGAAGAAATATGGAAAAAATTATAATTTAATAAATAATTTTGAACTTGAAATTGTGCATTTGAAATATTTATATTGTCTTATATCAATTTTACATGAAAAATTAGTGTTTGCTATAGATATTAACTTGATATTAGATTGGATATGAAAAATGCAAAAACAGACAGGAAATTTCATTAGTTACGGAATTCTTGCACGAGCAAATCGTTTGCATTTTTTGTTTTGTTTTAACTAGTGGTGCTACCGAAGTGCTGGAAGAAGCTTCAACAGAAATGCAACTGTTGGATTTGCTGAAGTAATTCCAGAAGACAACGTTTGCTGTCCTTACGTATAAGTTCTTTGCCTATGCCTTTTAGTTTAGAGGAATCAGATTTTGACTAGTAAAAAGTTTGCCCAAGTTCAATTTTTATGAAATCTAAACATTTATTGCCTTTAAGACTAAAGTTACGAAAAAAATTCAGCTTGTCCCATTGTTTTACATATTAAAGTCCAAGGTCCTTGGAGTGAAGTGAAAAATGCAAATGAATATGACACGGTGGGCTTTAACCAACATTTAATAAAAGTGTGAGTTACAACAAAAACTTTTATTGGGGATTGTTAAGGATGTAAGTTAGAGTCGATATATGTATGCTAAAACAAAAGAAATCCTTAGAGCTTTTTTTTTAATTTCATACTTAGGGGAGAAGTGGGGGTTGTAGGCATGGGTCGGTTGTGGGAACCCCTACGTATATTTTCACAAAATGAAGATTGAGTTTCGTTGGTAATGTCATTCGCAAGCAATTACCCTATGTATGATTCATGCCAAATATCAAAGTAAACGGACGCGTTTGCTTTTGGAAATGAACGAATTGGTTTTTTTTGGGCTTTGAAAAGGTGGTGAAACTTTTTTCAAACATTTTCAATAGTGTATCAATCAAAGTGGATCGATTGGAAAGGTAAGTGTAATGTATTTTTATTTAGTCGAAGTATTATGCTGAATGGAACAATATCGATTTGAACCAAAAAATTTATGCATAAACATTTTTTCATTACTTTTTGAAATGTCTGCTAAAGTTGGTTGTGGGCACAAAAATTGGGTGGGTTGTGGGCACCCGTTTTTTTAGTTAAATTTTTTATATACCTACAATTTCTCGTAAAATTGTTCTAAAAATTTGTTTGAAATTTGTTTTTTTTTTTGCTCCATTATCATAGCTGAAATGATATTTTGCTTTTGCAACACTTATAAAGTCTTATTCGTACGTTTGTTTGCCATTTTCACGCCACACTCTCTTTTTCATTTGAAATGTGCGGGCATGCGGGCAAGTTATTATACATGTCAAAATTGTATTTCCGACGAAGAATAACGCCTATGCAGGCTTTGAGATTAATAAACTGTCATTTTGTTCATATTAGTTGTGTTTTTTTTTCATATTTTTCCATTTGTAGCATTTTTTCCAAGGGTGCCCACAACCCCCCCTAAAAAAAATTTTAGCTGAAAATGACGATTTTACGAAAGTCCATGTAAAATTTTTTTGCATGACGGAATCGGGTATGTTTCTTTATAATTAGTTAGCTAAGGTCTCTAGCTTTACACAGATACCCATATGTCCAAATAATATGCACTAGGTCGGTAATTATAAGCCGAAAACAAAACTATGCCCACAACCCCCACTTCTCCCCTACTATTTTTTAATGATATGACATATGTATAACATATGTACCTAAGAAATTTAAAAAACATCCGCTTTTGTTTAAGTTTTAATACGTCGAAGAACCTTAATAAATGGTACCACAGCTCAAATTTCAGTTCTCTAGGGAATCGGGATCCTGAGAAATAGTCATATTTTGGCCTGAAAATAATCGTTTTTAGCCCGTTCAAAAATTTTAGTTTTAGAAGTCAAAAAATTCAAATTTAAAGTTATGAATATGAATTTTTATTTTTATTATGTTATCTTATATGCTTTTAAAAAAAAATTTAAGCTTCTAGACCTTAAGACCTATTTTTGCGACTCGATTAAGTGAAATAAGTCTTTGTAAAAAATTACAGTTTTAAAAATTTTATCCTAAATCGTAGTTTTATTCATAATACTAAAGACCGATCTTATTATGTTCTTCTATCTATTCGCTTTTAAATGAGATACCATATAGTAAAAATGGTTGACCAGGCCCAGTGATATCAAACATTGAATTTGGCTATTTTCGCGAAAATTGCGTTTTTTCGAAATTTTACCTAGCAGTACTCAAGACCCCGAATATTTAGGGAGATGAAATTTGGACTGTGACACTGTCTTTTTTGGTTCTTTAACGTGTCAAAATTTGAGCACAATCGGATGTTTTTTAAATTTCATGCGTACGTTATACACATATTATACTAGATAATATTATTAAAAAACAGTAAATATGGAATTAAATTGATGCATTTCTACTTTGATTAACATCCCAAATAATTCCACATTCAAGTTTTTGTTGTAACTCAACTTGCTATTTAAAGTTGGTTAAAGCCCACCGTGATGAGTTTTACATTTTTCATATCAAAAGTAAATTTATTTCATATCAATTTCACTTTCTCCATATCAAATCTTAGCCAAAAAACTAAGTTTGGTTTTACAATATTTGATGTTAAATTAACATTTGATTTGATAACGAATTCGCAATCAAAATTGATATTTTTTATATGGGAAGGAAATTGTTAACGGATAGTACCCACTAATTTTACGGCCGTTTTTTTTTTTTAGTGTTTTTTTGCTTCAGTCAACCGTTTTAATTTAAAATAGTTACGCTTACTATTTTATTTGACTGTTACACCTTCTATTTTTCAGTTACAAAAGAAAATACAAACAAAAACGTAACTAGCTGATAAGAATTAACTGTTATTCAACCGAAATCAACAATTGACACTCATGTACAATTCAAATACTGCAAATTCAATTTCAATTTAAAGTTTTATCACTCTAAAAAATCACGCTTAACATCATTTCAAATATATTTTTAAGTATTTTAGATCATGTGGAGGTTGAGAGGCCCTATAGGTGGAAATGTATTAAATTACAAACCATCAATAGCAAATAAAAGTAGGCATTATAGAGTACTTGATTTTTCCTCAATACTATAAGAGAGGCGGCCCTACTGGTCAAAATACACCAAAATGCTAATTGTATTGGTAACATCCTATGATGAATATCCACAGAAAACCGCGCGGTTCCATATATAACTTTATTTATTAAAGGTTTTTTTTTGCTACCACTTTTATAAGAGAAGTGCTACAATGGTCTAAAACTTAATCATTATATAAATAGGCAATCTCTAAACGGTTGCACCACTTTTCTCAGCCATAGCACAACGTAATCGCTCAATTTTTTTTTTGTTGGAAAGGTTGTGAGGAGAAGGGGGGACATGTATACTTTGTTTTTCAATAGTATTCGGTGCCACGCCCCTAAAAAGGAAAAATATATGAGGATAGATTGAATCCTAAGAAAGATTATTAGAAACTCTGATTTCTAAAAATGGGCGTGGCATCGCCTCAAATGTGAAAAAACGCTATCACGGCTGTGCCAATGCACCGATTTTGATGAAATTTTGTTAGGATGGAGACTGAACCCTAAAAAAGATGTCTAAAGACTAAAAATTTTTAAGGAGGCGTGACATCGCCCCTAATGGGAAAAAACGATATCACGACTGTGTGTCTTATGGGCTAATGTGCCCATTTTGATGGAATTTGGTACAGTGATAGTTTGAACCCTGAGGCAAGCTATTTGTTTTAAAGTGGACGGTACCAACCCCCAGTAGAAAAATATGTTGTCACAGCTAAGCTAATGAACCGATTTTGATGAATTCGGTATGGAGATAGATTGCGCCCTAAGTAAGAGAAAGAGATAGTGGTAGGGATGTAGCGACATGATACTATGATCTAAATTTTTGGAGCGATGACAAAAAATTACTCTTTCCAGTTCAGTTTTTTAATATGTACTATAATTGGAAGTCCATAAATTACGTGAGTCAAAATAGGGGGGGAGAGGGTCCGGAAAAATCTCACCAAGTCTCACAAAGAGGGAGGGGGGTCATTAAAAATCTCACGTAAACTTTTTGATACACAGACTAAGCATTATTATAGCAGATTACATTTAAAAATTACAAGTCAAGTCTCATGGATGGGAGGGGGGGGTCCCGTCAGAACTCACCAAATCTCATCAAGGGGAGAAGAAGGGGGGGTCCGAATTTTCAAAAATGCACCTCACGTAATTAATGGACAGCCCGTAATCGAATCTTAGAGTTGAGACATGCAACAGCTTCTTACTCTTTGTTTGTGAGAGAGTGAGGATTATCTATACATCCATCCTTTTTTAACTGCCATAACACAACATAATCGCTTAGTTTTTTTTTTTTGCTGTAATAGTTATGAAGAGGACCAGTGCAGAATGTGAATTTTTTTTAATAGTAGGCGGAGCCACGCCTTCATCAGGAAAATACGTTTCCAAGGTTAAACAAGTGGAGATGTTGGTGAAATTTGATTTGGAGATAGATTGGTACCTTAAAAAAGGTATTAAAATCTTCAAGTTTATTAAGGAGGCGTGGCATCGCCACTAATGGGAAAGAGTGGTATAACGGCAGTGCCACTACACCGATTTTGATGAAATTTGGTATGAAGATAGATTGAATCTTGAGTAAAGATATTTCTTTTGAGTGAACTGTACCACGTCCCTAACAGGTAAAATTGTTTTACTACTAAGCTAATGGACCGATTTTGATGAGATTCAGAAATAGATTGAACCCTGAGGAAACGCATTTGCTTTAAAATGGAGGGTGCCGCCCTTTCAATAGGAAAATATGTTTTAGCAACTTAACTAATGGACCGATTTTGATGAAATTCAGTATGGAGATAGATTGAAGCTTTTTTTTAATGTGGGTGGGGCCACGCTTTTATCAGAAAAATATGTTTCCTTGGCTAAACTAATTGACTGATTTTGATGAAATTCGGTATGGAGATATGTATATTGAACTCCAAGAAGATATAGATATAGGGATAGGGCAAGATTTTAGTTAGCATGTTTCCTTTTTTTAAAAGCGATGACAAAAATAGCTCTTTTTTATATCAGTTTTTTAATACCAAACGCATTTTTTATGGTTGAATTTCAACCACTGGGCGAACTCTAGTTTAAGTAAAATTCACGCTCACCGGCGTAACTAGCAGGGGGAAAGCGGAGCGTCCGCTCGTGCGCAAAGACTTAGGGGCGCCAAAACGGATTTCAGTATTCAATGAAATTTGCAAATAATATTAAATATACAAAGTTTCATGCAATTTTATCCGAATGACGTTTTCTTTTTTTTTAGAAAATTTTATTGTGATGATCCACTGTTTTCAATATTTGATGAAACAACTTCTTTTACTACATTTTTAATTTTTCTGAATATTTGAAATTTTTCTGCTCATGATTATTTTTGTTGAACCTAACTATTTGAAGAAACGTGTGAAGGGCAATAACCCCAATTAGTATTTCCAAAAATAAACCAACATTCGCAATTAAATCCGTACCTTGACACCTTAAGCCAGCCCTGGATGTGGATTCTCAACCGTTGAATATACAGCTAATTTACTTGTATTATTGTTATTGTAGCATCAAAAAACAACCAAAACGAGCGAACAAGAAAACAACAATGCACACATTGAGGACAGCCTTTCTTGTTTCCTTTGATCAGTGTACTTTTATTCCTACATTCATGTAGTTCGTGGAATGGGCTTTAGGTTTAATATTTTATTCTATTGTTGTAATTTTTGTTTTTGTTACTTTTGTTGCAAGTAGCTCCTGCTTCTTAAATTATGGCTATCTATGACCTAGAACATCCAAAATATAAATAGCAAATCAAAAAAATTTTGAAAAACTACATGAAATGACATTTTCAACCACACAATTTCTTCTTTGACGATAATCGAGTATTGTGCTCAAAATTTAAACTTTTATTTACTAAATAGAAATTCACACGAAATAAAACTGAACAATCGCTTAAAATAAAAGAGATATGATCCAGAACTAAGGCAGAAATTGACAATAATATATTTTGTGGAAAAGATTATCAGTTCTAATCGTCAGTGAAAATCTCCATAGTTTTTTAATTTTACTCTTCCATGATTTCTTGCAGTTGGCATTTCATAAATCAAAATTTACAAAACAAATTAATAAAGTAAAAATCTACTAAAAAAACTATAGTGTGAATTTGTGAAACTGAAAATCTTACAACTTTTTTTCACTAAGTTACTAAGCACCTAGGAAATAAAGCCAAAACAAATGCATTGTGCTTGAAAAATATCTTTGATACATCCAGCAATATCTTTCGAACGTGCCTACGAATGAAAAAATCAGCAGTCTAGGTTTTGTAACTTCTACAATTTAGATTTTAGCCAAACTTTAAAAATTTGGCAAAATAGGACGCGTTGTATTTCAGTACACTGTACAGGTAGTTGGATTTTCTTCTTGAAATGGCGTTAAAAAAACCCGGAGAAAAATCATACAATTTTTATTTTCTGTGTAAAAATATTTTAAAAAAAATCAAACTTACCTGCTATTGCAAAATTGAAGCTCAGATAAAAAGCAGACGCGTCACACCTGCAATTTTTTTGTTTGATTTATTTTTCGTAGTCGCAAACGCGGTACACATGGAGTAAATTAGAAAAAGCGTAAAAAATCAATTGGCGCGCACAATTTGTAAAAATAACAATAACTTTTGTTTAAACATAAATTTATTCTTTGTTTGTTGTCACTAATGATTTTTTTTTTTAACAAAAGAAAAATAAATTTATAACATTACATATAACTTTATTATTAGATTTATAACACGGAATTCAATTACACAGGGCAACATGATTCACTATTTAAAAGATTGCCACTTGTAGTTTAGTGTTTTAGAAAATATTGTTCAATTTATAAGTTAAAAGGGGCAAAGGTATTAAAAAAAAAAAAAAACATTTGAAACAAGGCAATGGAAAAAAAACCTTCAAAAACTATGAAAAATCACCTAAAAAATTCCACTCTAGTTCAAGCTATACTTAATTAGGGGTATCCCAAAATTCACGCTAGATTTAAATTTCGCGCTATCTGTTGCGTGACAGCTGACAGTTCATGGTTATTAGAAATGGAGCGCTCACTATACGATAGAACAACGCGTTTTCATTGTTGCGCAAAATATTATGAAAATAATGAAAATTTGGCAGTTACAATTTTCGTACAAAATATGGTCAGAATAGTGATTATACTTTATCAACTGCGAAGAGATTAATCAGGGATCAATTAGTGATTTAAGGCATTCTGGCCGTACTTTAACATGTCGTTGAATACAAAACATCGAAGCAATTCGTGAGAGTGGTCATTTTGAGAAGCACTCTATGGCGTATTCTAACGAAAGATTTGCATTTTCATGTTTCATGCTTAAGTTCAATCGACTCAAAAACCGAAATCAATTCGTAGAATGGATTATGAAACAACAAGTGGATGCTGATTTTTCAAGCAAAATTATATTCAGTGAGGATGCTCATTTTCATCAATTGCTGGCTACGTTAATCGTCTAAAATGTCGCATATGGAGTTCAGGAAATTCACTAGTGATTTTGCAAATCAAATGCATCCACAAAGTGTCACTGTTTCGTGTTGATTTTGACTTGATAATCCAGTTTTAACACGACGGTGCCACATGAAGTCCGAGAAAAAATGTGCCTGAATCATTTTCTGGTTGTGTGATTTCCCATCTTGGTGATCATGTGATTTAGTGCCGTTGAAATTTTTTTTTTTTTTTTTTGGGTTTTTTGAAATCTAAAGCTTATGCCATCAGGCCCGCTTTCCACACACTCCTTGAAGAAGCTAATTGAGCGCTGTGTCAACAGAATTCAGAATTCATGCAAAATTTCGATAAAATATTGCGTATGTTTCAGCAAAGGATTATTTACCCGATATGCTATTTCATATATGTATAACCCGATATGACTCAATAAAAATTTCAAATTTTTAAGTTACTTTGTACAAAGAAACCTTTTTGACGAATTTTTTTATAATTTTTCCATCAATTTTTTATTCAAAACAATTTTGCTGTTGGGTGGGATTCGAAATTTTTCCTTAGAATCAATTTTCAAAAAGAGAAATATACTTAACCATGGAATGTTGTTATGTCTCGCTAGAAGTGAATATATCATATGAATTGTGTCATGTCCTTTTAAGAAAAAAAATTTTTTTTCAAAATCTAGGATTTTTTTTCCAATTAGTTCTAAAGCATTTTTATTTAAATAAATAACGCCCAAAGTCTCTTTAATAATATGTCTATTTGTCTCACAAGAAAAATGGCTTTTTTTAGTTCTTGCATATTTTGAATGATTTATTGTCAAGAAAAAGTTATCCAAAACTTAAAACAAAAAATATTCAAGAAATCTTTTGTAAAATGATATAAAATTCTTTGAGAAAAAAGTAATATCATAAAATAATTTCATTTTCCTTTAAATTCGGGCGAAATTAATTTTACGTATTTAAGCGATTGTTCTTTTTTTTTTTATTGAACTCGATTTTTTTCGACAATTATTTACTATATATAAAGTAAAAATTTTTTTTCTGCAATTTAATGTAAACTTAAGTCCAACTTCATACGAAATTTAGCTCACAAGCTAAATATGTATCTAACAAACCTAATATCCTTTTCACAGCAGACTTTAAATGCTGTGCGATGTTTCCTTTACAGCCATTTCTATTAAGACTTTGTTTTGGATGATATTTAAAATTTTTTTGACCATATATTTTGAATTGCCTACAGACATTTTTATATTTGGTTGCGTTTGCTTCAACAAAGTTTTTGAAATTTTTGAAAAACAATGCAATAAAATCAAAAATCCTTAAGTTACATATAAAAAAATAATTGGTGTGCCATCTAAGTTAAACATAAAAATATAATTCGTCTTCTTAACTACACGTGATGGAAGCATCTTAAGGCACAACAGCTGAAGCATAAGAATAAAACAACTCGGATAGACCTGTGTTTGTTATCAGTGAAAACACGTTTTTCTTTAAAGTCGCAAAAAAAATCAGGAAATTCACGAAGAAAGAACGCACTATTATACAAAAGCACTGAACACAAACGAGTATATACACTTTCACATATACCTAGGTATATAATATCAGCAATTTTGTAGCAAAAAAAAACTTCTTGCTCGTATATTTAATAAATTTAAGAAAAAAAACTTCGCTTTTTATCTCAAGAATTTTTCGATACACTTTTTTACACTTTTACAATTTGTTTATTTTTGGTTGAGTTCGACGCGTATTCCAAAAATAGCCGATCTGTGCGGTATGTATGGAATAATTTTTTAGCGAACAAATTTCATTGCTATTTATTTAAATTCAATCTAATATTAAACTTTTTTTTCTTTTTTTTTGCATACAAGACAGCAAATCACAAAAAGAAATCACCCTTCTTGACTTACGAGAGATACGTTAATGATCGATCACAACCGTACACGTTCAAAGACCCCGCTTAACTAAATCATGCTGTCGATAGGAAAAACGTAAATACCATTACTTATTTGGTAGATACTCTTTATATTTATATTTTGTTCTTGTTGTTGTTGTTGCAAACGTCGTCTACAAAAAATGCACACACGATCAATGAATTGGAACGTTCCAAGCGAAACAAAATGTGCAAAAAAGAAATATTTCCACTCGAACCTAGAGCGAGAGGTATTCAAACAAGCAAACATTAAGGTAGCAACAAACTCAATTCTCTTGATCACTTACTCACTTACTCACTGTCTAACTCACTTACTAAACTACTGATAAGAATTTGAGTGAATACAATTAATACGATCAATGAAACGAAATGTTGAAGTAATTATGACTCAAAATTAAAGGAGTAAAGGTTACTCATCAGCATGCTCTTGGTTAACGCATGATCAATTAAACGAAACGATCTTGTAAATATGTAGTTCGACTCAAGTCCGTAGAAATAAACAAATGGTGTGAGAAATAAATATAAACTCAACTGACTAATAGCACATGTTACATTTACTGATATGATTTGAGTAAAAATAGTATTTGCTTAGTAGTCGGCATCTTTGAGTAAGCTTCTCGAAAATTTTCATAGTACTATCTATCTACAAAAAATAAAAACTATTTCTTTTTATGGCCTCCCCTTCTCTCTCATTGACAGAGTTCTTGTGACGTTGACCGATCGAAAACACGTTTTACACGGTTTAGCTGATCTTGTTGGAAGAAATCAAGTTCATGGTTGACGTTGGTATGAAAATGACAAACATTTCTAGTATGAGTTCCATAGTCAACGTTTACACATACGGTGGGCATGGCGGTCTGTTAGCTTTCTAAGTCGGCCACTCTTGTTGACTGTATGCTAAATATTGCGCCGTTTTCGGACACTAGGAACTGTTCTATGACTAGTTTTCAAAGTTTTTGTTCTAGTTTTTGACGATTGACCATTTTGAGTCATACTACCTGCATTATCTTCGTAAGGCATTTTTTTCATATCAATTAAATTATTTTTTTTTTTTTTTTTCCTTAAAATAAGGACCACTGAATTATTAACTTGTAGCAGTTCTCTTTCGTTTAAATATTAATCAGATCAATCGAGACTTCTTAACGGTATAGTCATAGTGGTTAATCCAGGTAAAATTCTTTAGTCGTTTGTGTGTGTATACTAGGGGTGGCAATCCCGGGATTTTCTCTAAATATAGGCTAAAGTAATCCCGGGATTACAAAGAGACAATCCCGGGATTTTCGGGATTAGAAAAAAATTTTACATTATTTAATAAATATTCTTTTATATGACATATTTAAGTACAAAATCTGCAAAATAATTGTTTTCAATACATTTTATGTGCATGAAACATATTGCATCAACCTGCAAAATGCACTTCAATTGTGTCTGAACCTTAAATTGATTAAAAATATTTTTTTTTATTGTAGCAATTTTTTGTTTAAGATTTTCTTATTAAAAATGTCACATAGCAAAAAAAAAATATCTTTTTTAATACTTTGACTAATTTTAAGAATTTTTTACTAAGTGCGATTTGTATTGAAAATTGATAGTTCATGAGAAAAATGATAAAATGTGAAATTAAGTGTGTTTGTTTACTTTCCCAGCAACAATTATCCAGTAAAGAAATTTTAGAGAGTAAGAAAGTATTTGCTCACAGAGAAAAAAAATTTCATAAAAGTAAACAAACACAATCCAGTGAAATTCGTACAAACTGACAAGCGAAAAAAATATTAAAGTTTTTCAAAACAATTGTCAAAATCATATGTTTTTCTTTTTGAAAAATGTAAAGGTAAAATTTTATCCAGTAAAAACCATGATTTAATTATATAGGTTGGAGCACGTTGTCAAAATTTTAAAATACATCCCTGGGACACCTCTTCGCAAATTGTCAACAACATAATCAAAACAAAGGAAAAAAGAAGATAAAATATCAAACTTATGTGAACAAAATTAAAGTTAGTGGCTTTAACGTGGAGATCACCACCAATCAAGCTGAAACCGGATTGTGTAACCTTCAGGATGTAATTAATCCTGCCTTTAAGACTTGGGAGCTTCAAGATTACTTGTATGTACGTGCTTTAAACCATATAGTCGCAGTACCACCGCTGGTACATGCTGTGAAATTGTTGAACAGGACTCTATTCCATTCTGTACTCGATCCGCTGTCGACGCCTTCCCTCTTTCGTGGGAACACAAAGAGGCTACCGCGCGAAATAACTCAAAAAAATTCGGCATAGTAATTCACTTAAACAAAGACTTAAAAGAAAAATTTCACACGCGAAATAAAAAATCAATTTATCTTTGCGAAACAAATGTTTTTGTTTTCCTTTTTAACCAAATTATCACTTTTTGTTGTGCTCGATTTTGACAATCCGCGAAGAGAAAATCAATAGAGAAAGAGGCACTATCTGGCATCGCTCCAACCATGTATAGTTAAATCATGGTAAAAACTAGCAGGCTCTCTCGCAACAAATTGTCACTTTATTCTGTCACTGCCTCTCTCGATACTGGATATTTTTTGTTAACAAACACAATCCAGTAACAATTGTTACAAATTCATACAAATTTTCAGTTAACAAACAGACCTATTTGGACTAAAATTATTTTTATCAATAACGGAAATACTAAAAATGCAATAGAAAAACAACATAAGCAAAACATATCTATTTCTTATAATAAAATACAAATCTGCAACAAAAAATATAGGTTTGCCTTCAAAAAAAACCACAGCCGACCTTGGTTTGACATTGAAGTTTTGACCCATACCTAGACCTACCAAAACTTAAGTTCTAAGATATAATTAAACTTTTGTCTGAAGCTTTTTTTCTGAGATCATCATCTAAAGATTTTGACAACTTAAATGAAGCACACTTATGGGTGCGTCTACTGAGAGCGAGCCATTCGGTGCCACTAAATGCCATCACTGTCACATTTGAAGAAGGTGATAAAGTATTAATCAAGTACAAAATGTGGTACACGAATTTTTATATGTAAAAATGAAATTGATAGTTTGATCATAAATGCTTGATTATCCTCTATCATCTCCTTTTTAGTGGCTATCTTCTACTAGTCAAAATTAGTAAATGTGATTTAGATGTATTAACACTATTATTTTTTCTATTATTTTGCGTTCTTATTCTTCATTGTTACGCTGTGAAATAAAGCAATTTTAATTTTATATATACAATAGTATTAACTTCTCGTTTTTTTTTTTTTTTTTTGTAGTTCTGTATGCATTTACTAGAACTATCAATCCCGGGATTGATCCCGGGATCCCGGGATAGGAAACTTCGATCCCGAAAATCCCGAAACTCAAAAAAGCTCCAGGATTGCCACCCCTAGTGTATACGGAATTCTCAGGTTCTAATCCCAGTGAATGCGGATTAAAGGTTTTTTAAATTAAATAGAATTTTAAATTAAATGCTTTCGAAAAAGCACATCTGACGTGCTCCCCTTGGAAGCTAATTCCAGATGTCCCATTGGGTATGTTTATTTATAATTTTATATGCATGAAAATATTCTCAGTCATTTGTCCCGTATATAAATGTTTCCAATATATGAAAATATGTAAATTGTTTAAGAAAATTTGACTACAATGCTCCATAGAAGGGTTAAGGAGGGGTGTGTAAATGAAAAAACTGTTTATCTTTTCATAAGGAACAACTTAGCTCAGTGTCCTTAAGTTACCCAAAGTTGACATCAGTCGGTTATCTTCCAACTTCAGTGCACACAGTGTTATCAACTCTTCAATTTCAACAAATTTTAAAATAAAGAAAGTGTTTATATATAATTATAAATTACTTCAATTTTTAAAATAAATTATATTTATTGAAATATGAAAATTTTACGATTAAACAATTAAGTAAATAAAGCACACAAATAAAAACTATTCCTAAGTTAAACCATTTATAAATAATATCACAACAAAAATCATGATATTCTGATTAAAATATATTGCCTTAAAATGATTTTTGTTGAATTAATGTGAAAACTATATACATATTTCACAGACTGAGAACAAATCCGTCAATAGATATTTAAGTGAAACTTAGTGTCAACTCAAGTAATTTGTCGTAATGTTTATTTATACGACCCTGATTGATTGACTTATCCGTAAAGTGAAGTTGAGCTCATACAGATAAATTAGTCAATCGTTTGAGTGCACAAAAAAGTGTTTTTACATCCATTCGTTATAGCATTTTAATTACATCTCACTTTAAAGTTTCATTACATTGTTGCGTTACTGAACTATCGATTATTTTTGACAACTTGTTTACTTAAGGCAGTAATTTAAGTAAAGACCCCCTTACTCCAACGACATTTTCTTCTGCACTTAAAGTGTTTTACAAAATATGTGTTCTACTAATAAAAATGGAGTGGGAACTTATGCGTTGTATTTTCATAGTATTATCGCTTATACCAATGATACGCAGCTCGAAGCTCGTTCAGCTCTTCTAGCTCGTACAGCAATAATAAAAAATATCAAGCTCCTTTCAAGCTCTTCGAGTTAAATCATTTCGGTTCGCTATCGTCGCATGTTTTTTGTTTGTGTAATTTTATCTTCAAGCACTTACTCAAGTCAAACCGTTTTGGTTCGCAGTCGCATGATGCTTTTTGTTTGTGTAATATTGTTTTCAAGTCACTTTCTCCTTCAGCTCTTGCTTTTTGTTAAATATATATTTCAGTTTTTTACTCAAACTGATGTGGTTGTAACCAGTTCCCGAGGCAAATTTGTGTGTCCATCTCTGGTTTATATTGTAAATATTATCATAGGCATATCTTGCGAAAATATACATATATGAATGATGTTCACTTTTTCACTATACCTTTCAAATTAATTATTTTAAAATGTTCATTTAAGATAACAACTGGAAAGTTTTTTCTAACTTCAATTAATTTTTTGTTTTTAACTAATATTGATAGTTATATTTATAATATGATTATAAAGACAAATTGGCAAATTCACTATCGGCTGTTATCGTTATTTTATTTATTTTTATTTTTTTTTTTTTCAAATAGTAGTTGCGTGGTACACATTCTATATACGGTTATTTTGTCTAATTAAGATATTTCCTTAAATGTTCAAAATGAAAAACGATAAGACAATCATTAGTAATTTCAAGTATAGATATCAATGTATGTAGGTAAAAATAAACTTGACCCAAATGTTAACATAAAAGGTGATGTAACGATTTTTTAAAAAAAGTAAATTACAATAAGTTAACTATTTAGTTTGATAGCTAACTTGTATATTGTATATTGTATATTGGTTTCCCTAGATCAAAAAGCAAAACTTTGGAAAATCTTTTTTAAGATCAGAACGTGGCATGAACCTTCAAAGTGACATTTGACTTTTAGATTACAATAATCTCTAGAGGTCTTTAACTTCAAATATAATGATTATGGATATAACCAAGTTACTAAATTAATTTATCTATTATGTTATATTTATCTATTTCAGTTTTGTAGATCATTAGGTATTATGTACATGATTGTGTCGTTGTTGTTCGCGAGTGCCACTCAATTTCAACCGTCCATTTTCTAATAGTCCAAAAGCCCGCTGTAGAAAAGTCCAGAGTATAAGATTACAGGATAAGATTTACGGTAATGATAGTAATGCATTTTGGTGAAACTAACCAATCAGGGCCAAAGCCTATCCCAATGCCAAATCTTAGTCAATTTTGTTGTTTTAATTAAAACTGAAGTATATCACTGCTCGAAATGTATGCCAGGTGACTTTTCTGCCACAAGTCATCAGCTATCAAAAATCCCTAGGGATAATGAAAAACTTGTTCGAAAGCGATACTCTCTATCTGATATGCAGATAATAAAAAACTGTAGACAATCGAGTCAACCAAGTAAATAAAGAGTGAAATATGTGTACCAAGGCATATTGTCTGAGTTGCTTCAATGAAAACCATTGAAAATTACGCTAATAAAGTGATTTATATTTCATGAATATATACTAGATAAAATGTTTTGATTTTTGCATAAAATTTGCCATTTATTGCTCAGACTAATTGACTCATATACAATTAAATAATTGATAAATGCCAAACTTTTTATATATATGTATAACATCTTTAAGATATGTGTGTGCGGCGATTTATGAGCGTATCAGGCTCTCTACAAAATCAATGGCATGAATCATATATGATTCGTCGGACAGGGAACCTGTTAAATTATAAATGCATATACAAAGGTTCTATTAGTAGCTTTATTGTACACCTAATAATAAAATTAACTATATTTAAGGTAATTAATTATTCGCAAACTAACGATTTTCTTTACTAAAAGCATTTTTTCCCTTTTTTTTGCATACATTTACTGTATTGAGTTTTATTTGATTTGACATGTGCAAATTATGATATGGAAATATACTCGTGAAATGTTATAGCTATAATTAAATAATTAACACCTAGTTAATATGACGTCTCTATTTAAAAGATATTATTTAAAATACCTTAACACCTTCACAGTTATGTGTGAATGAATCATTAATTCGTAGTATAGCTTTATTTATTCACATGGGCTTAGTCCGTGTCTTATTATTTATCATGTGTATTTTTCATAATGAAACAAAGTAAACATCAACATTCAAAATTGCTTTTTAGTCTCGACAGAAATAATCCAGATTTTACGATTTTGAAGGTTGACCCCAATATAACCAATGAACAAAAATAGTATAAATTATTCGGAATTTATTGATACTTTTTTTATAAGCATGTGATGTTACTCTGCCTTAAAGGGCCGTCCATTAATTACGTGAAGTGATTTTTTGAAAATTCGGACCCCCCGTCTCCTTGGAAGGATTTGGTGAGTTCTAACAGGATCCCCCCTCCCTTCTGTAAGACTTTCCTTATAATTTTTAAATGTAATCTGCTATAATAATGTATAGTCTCTGCATTAAAAAGTTGAAGTGAGATTTTTATTGACCCGACTCCCACTTGGTGAGATTTTTACAGGCCCCCTCTGCCCTCTTTTGACTCATGTAATTTAAGGACGGACGTCCCCTAAGTTATAAAATCAGTTGTTATTTTAATGACTTTTTATTTAACCTCTTTTTGAGTAAATGCTCTAATTCTTATACCAAAGGTTAGGCTTTTCAAATACATACACATACATACGTATTATATTTAAATACAGTAGGAAAAATTTGGTTTCCCCAAAATAAATATTAGAAAAAAACCAAAATTGACAATCTTGACATATGTAACCCCATATATTTTGAAAAAGCAAGGACTTACACGTCTGCCTCTATCATTTTCAGTTTCTATGTAAATGGCTATAATACTAAATACAACGAAGTTCTGAAAAAAAAAAACTATAAAACTAGCTGTTATTAAAAATCCAGCAGTGTGGACGTCTGCTTTATATTTTCGTTATCTATACTATTTTCTTAACACAACATATCAGAGGCAGACGCTATGAAATAATTTAAGAGAGTTTTGTCGTTTTGTATAAAGATAAAAAAAGGCAGCCAGACACCGACTCAAAAGTTAGAAGGACATTAAAAACGATATCTGCGTCATTTTTTTTTTCGTTCCGAAAAAAACCAATTCGCTTATTATTCTTCTGAAGGTCCATTTTGGCTAAAAAAAAACGTGTTTTTTGCTCGTAACTTTTTTTGTTCACAAAATCGATAGCTACCTGAATTTGCTTGAATAATAAAGATTGGCGTTCTTGCAAAAAATTTGACGTTAAAGAATTTTAAAATTCTTAAAAATAATATTTAGTCCCAAAATTCGATTTTTCCATATAAAAAATGTGAAAAATCGAATTTTTCCATATAAAAAATGTGAAAAATCGAATTTTGGGACCGAATATTATCTAAAATAGATAATGTATATCTAATGTATATGTACCAAGTCTCATTCATCTGCATCAAATAGTTGCTGATATATACCAAATATTACTTTACTCTCATGTAGGTGCCATGCCTCCCTTTTTTCCCTTGAAATTTACTTTTGCTCGTACTTTTTATATATGCATGTACCTAGTCATACTCATGTGAATCAACAATTTTGGTTTTTTCTGATATGGGAGGCGTGGTTTCTCACAATATTTGTAATGAAACTTACTTTTGCACGTACCTTTTATATACTTATGTACTAAGTCTCATTCATCTGCGTTCAATAGTTGATGAGATGTGATGAATTTGATTTTATATGGGGGCGTATATTTTTTTATATGGACGCCCATTTTTTCCAAGTCAAGCTATGCTAAGAACCTTCATATGAAATATTTAAAACAAAAACATGACCTCAATCGGTCAAGTCGTTCAGAAGTACTTATATAAAGATATATATGACCTTTACTTATAAAGTAAAATCATGAATCCCATGAAAGCGACCCTAGAGCTGAAAGAAAATACTGGCCAGCACATTACATTGATGAAATCCGGTGCATGTCATAACTGGATATGTTTATTTATGGAGCGTTCAAATAAATCAAAAGATGGAGGGTGTCGATTTAAAACTCGTTTTGTTTTTAAAGGATATATCTTAGTAATGCGATCTGATTGGGCGGAAGCCACATTGCTGTAATATGATCAGTGTGTTGCAGACAGGCTTCAGACGTTTACAGCGAACATTGGGCAAAGTCAAGAAATAATAAGAAGAAATAAAGTTGTCAAAAGTCATGCTTAAGAAACATGTATATTAGCGCTAATAAGATCAAATGTATTTTTTTTTTATTCTTGTGACTGTTGTCTACTGCCGAAGCATATTGCCTTCTCAGTTCCTTTGTTAATAATGAACAATTTAGGGAAAATTTACTCAAATTAAGCTTTCCAGAATGAGGACACTCAAATTGTTATTTAATACTATGCCGTGATGCCAAATTGTTGGATTCGTTTTTTGCTGTAGGAGCAGGGCATTTATTTTTGGGACCATTCGCATACATACACATACTACTTCATTTAGTATACACACACACACACAGATACAATATGAACACAATACGAACAAGTCACTGAGATTTTTTGCATCCTTTCTTTTTATTAGGTTACCATGAAATGCAAATACGTGAGTTGGATTTTAAAATAAGGCGTTAAAAATGGTATCTTAAAGCAATGTTTTAGAATTAAACGATGAGTAATAGTGCATAGCATTTAGTAAAGAACAATGGACAAAATTGTCGAATTTTTAAGAAAAAATTTAAAAAAAAATTCGTTTATTGGGCTCAGCATTTCCCTTTACCACCAACAGATTCAAGTTCTGGCAAAATTAAACAGATTTAATAACTTTTGACTGGAACTAAAAATATGCGCCGAACTTTTATTTTATTTATATGCCTTAATTTTAATTTTTCGCAACTCATCTTGTACAGATTTATTTGCCGCAAGCTTTTAGGCTTTACATTTATTTTTAGTGTCATATTCAAATCGGCTGACTAATATAAATTTTTTCTATAAAATGTATTTTTTAATTGATTAAATTATCAGCTTCTTTTTGGTAAAATAAAATTTGAGAATTATAAATTCTTAACTTCCTTTTAAGTGCGCAATACTACTACGACATTAAATACAAATGTATTCTATCTTGATATTAAATTCTTTTCTTGTATGTGGGAGATAAATTGACGCTTTGAATTTTTGATGAAGCTGATGATTTCATGGAACTCATCAATGCAGTTGGTAGGGTTAAAGTTTAAGTGGCCTTAAGTCAAGCGGCAAATTGTAGCTTGTGTAATATTATGAAAAAATTTTAAAATACTTATGTGACTCAATTATAGAAAGGTCATAATTGCTATTTGTAAAATAATTTATTAATTTAAGAGTCGTTATTAAAAAAAAAAAAATATTTCTGTAAAAAAATTCCTTCTACATTGCTTAATTAATTGGCCTACCAAACGGTTGATGTTTAAAACTTAAGTGCTTAGTTAATGTTTAAGACTTAAGTAACACAAAAATATAATGGTGATGTTTATCTAAAATATAGATGCCTATTTATTTTTATCTAAGTGGACACATCCAAAGGTTGCCTAAAACTTTGCGGAAGGCTAAAAATAAATTAACTTTTATTATAATTTAAAAGCTGCTATTTTTCTGATAGCAATTAGATAGATAACTTTAAAGAATAACGGCCTATATCTAATATTAATTTAATATAACATATTTTTGCCAAAAAAAGTCAATGTTGAGATATGTAAAAAATTGTTGATTAGTTCGAAAAATAATGAAAATTATTGCTATGATTAAAAATTGATGTTTTCATGAATGATGGCTAAAGAATCAGCAAGTTTGATTTTAGGGACCGTCCATTAATTACGTGAGGTGTTTTTTTGAAAATTCGGAGACCCTCCCCCTCCCTTTGGTGAGATTCGGTGAGTTCTGACGGGACCTCCTCCTCCCTTTGGTGAGATTCGGTGAGTTCTGACGGGACCTCCGGGACTTTTGCAGTGTAATCTGCTATAATGATGTATAGTCTCTGCATTAAAAAGTTGACGATAAATTCTTATTGCCTCCCCCTCCCCCTTGGTGAGATTTGATTGGATTTTTCCGAACTATCTCCTCCCTATTTTGACTCACGTAATTTATGGACGTCCCCTTACTTAATTTTTGTTTTAAATTCCAAAAAAAATATTTTATTTTCGGTGCTTAGAAAATTCAGCCATCAACATTTTTAATCATCACACATTTATATATGGAAGTGCCGCCATTCAGGCTTATGCTACTTAAAGGTTACAATTTTTTAAAGTTGTCTGAGCTTCCTGATTACGAAAAGTTTGAAAGATTGTTTGATCATCTTGATTCATCAGTGCTTTGTCATTCCAAATAACAAAATGACATAGCCCTATTGTCATTTGAAAAAGCTTCCGATCGATCGGTAGGCCTATTGATTGAAAACTTCCATGGACCGAATCGAGTTTTGAATATTATTTCATGGGCCAACTGTGGCCTAAAAAGTGATAAAAAAAAACCGCCCCACGAGTAAATCCTGCGCACGGCTCTGCTGTCCTTTGTTTGTACCAATGCAATGCAGAAACAATATCAACTATTAGTATTAATAAACTTAAATAACTTATGCTCATATTAAATACCATCATCTTTAAAGGACACTCGTCAGTAAGTTTGAGACATTCATGCTAGTAACAATTTGATACAAATTGTATGGTAAATAATTAATTGGAGTGTTGATGGAGCGCAGTAATTTTCGGAAAACAAGTAGAAATAAAACCTAAAAATTTTTAATTGTAATGTTCTGTTCTAGACAAGTAAGTGCAATATAATTAAATTGAATCCAAACAATGTTAAATTTAAATATAGTATAAAAATCTATATAGTTTTACTGAAATCGCACACTAAGAATGATTTCTAATTCTATATTATTTTATTTTCGAAAAATTGCTTAAACAAACTTGTTCTATTCTATTCCATTTAGTTACTTACCACATACATATATTGAAAACGCATCTACACTTCCCTGTTAAATGTTGACATCCAGAATGAACGAGAAACTTTTAACTTATGTCGTGCTCCTTTTTTCAAAATTATATCTTCTTTCATCAAAATTTCCATTTTTATGCACAAACTTTGCTTCAATATGACCAAAACTATTTACAAATTCGTCATTTAACATGTCAACCCCAAAAAATATGCAAGAGTTTGTTTACTAAAATTTTCTCTAATGAAAACCGGAAATATTCAGAGACAACATTACTTACCCAGCAAACATTTTTGTAAAGTCTTATTTTAATCGAAGAAGTGATGATTTTAATTGCGACCAACATCATTTTCTGATGTCAAGCGTGATCGAACCGTTTTTGCCCACAGACATTTTCTCCCAAATTAACTGGCACTTGACATACACGCGATAAAACCGCCACCTCAACCATTAAAATATATCCGGAATTGTTATATAAAACGAAACAAAATTATTTATTCACCAAAATATATTTTGTCGCCTTCAAACGATAAATAAGAAATATTATTTAGGCGTCATGAAGCGCTTGAATCAGATTTCCATCGAAAACGCACAGGTTTGTGAAAAACACATCTCATGAATTTTGCACCACAGCAATGCGCCAACGCATAAAACCATCGTTGTACAAGATTTTTTAATAACAAATTCAACGAATATCATCTGGATTTTTCCTTGTCACTAAGCAAAAATTACCTTTTCGAGTAAGGCGTTTGAAGCCATAAATGCAAATTCGCTGAAGGAGCTGAAAGCTAGTTGTCAATCAAACTACGAAAAATATATGGAGGACTGCATTAAACGCTGGCGTAGTTTTATTGTAAGTGGTCTAGCCTACTGTGAAGGCGCATACTTTTAACTTTATCGTTTGATCGGCAACCATAGATTTGATTGTATTTGGATTAGTACAATCCAAATACGAAAATAGTAATTTCAAGCCATAGTGCATTTACATAAAAAGTGCCTAAAGATATGCAACAAAAAGAGTAATTCTTATTCAGTTCTTCTAGACGTTTTAAATGTATCGCCTGAATGAGGAAAGTTTTAACAATCTTCCAAATGTTGACTGGGTAGTTAGTGATTTGTCTAAAATTTCTTAGACACACAAACCACTTTCTTTAAGTAGTATGGGAGAAAAAAAAAACACTAAAGTTCTGCATAAATTGTCTCCTAATTATGAAAACACAAAATGTGCACAATTGATTGAATAACTTTGCATATCTTAAGGCTGCTTTACAGTTCAAAAAATATGTATGAATATATGCACATAAACATAACATGAACTTAAAATCACACTGTCGGAAAAGACTTGTTTCTTGCAAATGTTCGTTTTAAAGAAATTTTGCAATTTCACTTTAAACTTTTAAAGAAAACTTGAAGACACAGAGAAATTCCTTGATTTTTAAAAGATGTCTCCTTCATGATAACTATAATGTAAAAGAGGTGTTGAATCCCTCCGATGAAACAACAAGTGAAAGACTGATGAAACTGATATCATAAACATTTCCATACTGCGATACCACCTGTTACAGAGGTATCGATGATGTTAACCTCTAAGTGCAGGACATTCACAACGGCGATAATGCGCAAATTTAGCATTTTAGTTAATGTGCCGATTGCCACCTCATTAGAATGAGAGTCGTATTTTTGCTGAATCGTAGATAAATCTTGATTCTCCTTCGATTCTACGTCAACCAAACCGAAATGACGTCAGCGCGCAAATTAGATTTTTCCAAAGAAAAACCGACACAATTTTAGCCAGAATTAATGACAGTTAAATTACAATTTATTTTTGTCACAATACTTTAAAAATAATGTTTTTTATTAAAGATTTTATTCAAAATATGGATTTTAAATCATTAAAAAGTAAAAAAATCAAAAACAGATTTATCCCGTTTTTTTATGAAACTCATTACATGTAGTCCCTTAGTGTAGGTTCAGTTTCCTTAAATTCCAAATTGCAAAATTATTAAGCAAACAAACATACGCATAAAGTTTGTGCCAAAAGTCTACAGACAAAGAAAACAAGATAATAAATGTAAGACCTTGCCTAAGGATTATTTCGCACAATTAAGCTACAATAAAAACCTTTATTATTTACCAAGCCAACAGTTAATTATACTGCCTACACGCTTACAACATGCAAAACCAAAATACATTCTAGTCCGGGAGGTCGCGTTGCATTTTTCAAAGGCGTTTTACAATTGATAGTTTAAATATGGCTGATAATCAAAATAAGCGTCAGTCACCAGAATCGTGGTGAGTCCGTCTGGGAGGGGCCAGCAAAAAAAATGTCGCTCAATAACTCGTAGAAAAATATATTAAAACCAATGCTGCAGAGGTGACTAAAACACATCGATCTCATGCCCGAAAAATTTCCGTATCACAATATATCTGACCCACCTTTCATAGCTCTAAAATTATTAATGACCATCTGCATTTTCGAAAAATAACGGTTTTTATTGAAAGTTTAAAATCATTCGAATCTGAAAACCGTATTTATCGCCCAATATAAATATTTTTGATCAAAATTACAGACTTTAAAACGGTGATAGGTGGGACAAATCTACTCGTATGAAGATTTTTCAGATATGAAATCGATGTATTTTTAGTTTCTCTACAACTTTGGTCTTAACATATTTTTCGACTTGTTGGTTACTTTCTGAGTTATTAAGCACAATTTTGTTCGTCGGTCTCTCACAGCCAGGTCCACCACGATTCTGGCAATCGACGCATATTTCAATTATCAGCTATACTTCAGCTATCAATTGCAAAGAAAAATGAAGCGTGAGGAAATGACTATAAAAAATGCAACGCTATCTCCCGGACTATTCATACATATAGTAGAACATACAAGAAAGAGCGAACAAAAATGTCACAACTACTTCCCACTCTTGACAACATTTATGCCACATAACCAAGTTTATATTGTGAGCTGCTGTTGTTACTGTTGTATCGTAGTTTTTGCTGTTTATGTTGCTTTTGCCACGACGATTCCTCCTGTTACAATTTAAATATTCAAGAACCGGAAACTACCCTTCACGCCTGTGTAGTTAACTGTGGCATATCGTGAATTGTGATTTGGCTTTTGTGCAACAGCTTTTTATAACTCTAATTAATTAGAGGATTTAGCAGTACAATGCGTCTATTTATCGATTGTGTTTCATTGTATAGCCTTGTACTTTATTAGCAACAATAGCAGCAGCAGCCCGTCAAGTGATTGTCTTTTTGTTGAATTGTAAAATATTTGATTGCAAGTGATTTTATGAGAAATTTGCATTTTTACAGCTTCTTCTTTAAACAAAGGCAATAACTGCGAATAGCATGTAATGGCTTCATAATCTATTAGTGAATTTAAGACTTTTGTTTTCAATATCAGTTTTTTAAAGTTGGAAACAAAACATCTATTTGGTATAGCTACAAGTATAACTTTATTTGAATTTAATAACTTTTTATGACCAACGGTTAATTTTTAATTAAATTGAGATGCATTTTTGGGATAGAAACCTTTTATTAATAGTTTTTATTACTTGAACTCTTCTGAGTTTGCTTTTGAAAAATTGTTATACATATTATTTAATTAGTTTCACTGGAGTTATTGGAATTTCTTTTTGCTTATCAAATTATAATTTTTTTTTTTAATATATTTTCTAGCTCGCCGTACCTGTTGCTTGCCAAAGATAAGCGCTTTAAGGATTTTTTGATAAAAGATAAAAACTTTTATTTAACAGAACGTGCTTTAAACTTATCCACATGATGTTTTGCAATTTCGTAAGGTAATGTATTGGGTCGTACTAGATTCGTATGCAGTGCATTGGCATACGCTTTTACTAGTGAGACTTCATCTTCGGGAGGTTCTAAGTATGCCTGCAGGCCACCAATCAACTGTTAAAGTAAAAAAATAAATAGTTACATATATAAGAACAATTTTTTAATACTTTTTATACACACCAAATCTTCAGAGCAATTTAAAAATCTTAAAGCTGCTGCGTAATCTGACCAGACACGCCGACGCCATTTATTATCATATTTTTGCGCTAGTGGTATTAACACGAGCGAACCAAAAAGTTCATCTCCGTAACTGGCTGCTTGAAAATGATCCACAAATAATGCATACAAGTTCTCAAACTTACATTTACCTGCAAAAAAAAAGAGCGATGGTTGGTTTCTATTATTTAATATTCTTAATTTATTTTCTTTAAGACACACGCTTACCTTCCTGAACTGCATCAAATTCAAATGTGATACCTTCACACTGTGCGTAGAATCTTAGCAAATATTTACGCAACAGTTTTTGCAAGTCTACTTCTAGAAATTGTGTATCGGGGCCCATAAAAGCTATCATAAGGTACATCAATTTTTCAGTTGGCGTTACAATAAGCAGCTGCGGATTGCTTTCCTCCAACAGTGAGACAAATCTGAACGTCATTAGTATAACTTCACGTTCTTTAAAGAAAGTAAGACGCAGGATATAATAATATAAGCATAGTTTTTTATGCAAAATATGGCAGTAAATGCCATATAAAACATTATAAAACTTTCAAATCAAAAAAGTAACATCTAAAAATCCACCCAAAAATCGGTTGTCAAATAGTTGAGTTTCTGTAAAAATGCGTCAAATCCTCGGCATTTTCATTAAAACCGACCAAGATCTATCAGATAGTAATATTTTCGTTTTATGAAAATTAAAATTTCCGAATCAAGAGCCCATGCGGAGGTTTTTTATAATATGCTGACTAAAAAATTTTAGAATTAACTACGCAAGTACTTATTTAAATTTAATCTTCTTTTGTAAGAGCTGTAAATGTTCCATGTTGACCGCTCACAGCCCATATAATATACAAACAATTATTTTTAAAGCTAAATTAAATATTTCCGGTGAAAAATAGAGTTTCAAATATTCTGAGAAATTAGCGTCCATAAAATGAATATTAAAAATCACCTATTTACGCAATGATGATTACTTGATAACTCTAATTTCTTTGCGTTGTATATAATTTATTTAAATTACCAGAAAATAAAGCCACTGGTTTTTGCTGCACATTTTCAATATAATTTTGCAAAATTATTTTCAACTGAAAATAGGGCCAGTCTCTGGGTAGTACAGGAGCTTGTGAAAAATTTAACGAAAGTGTAAGTTCAGTGGGTGCCTAAAAGTAAAAGAAAGTTTATTTTAAATCAAAATGAAAAAACTGCAATTACTAACCACAACAATATAATGTGGATAAACCAATTCCAAGCTTGTCGCAAGCCACTTCTTTAAGACTTCCTCATCAGCGTTAATATATTCACGATTAAATATGATGCGCTCAAATAGCTGCTCAATTTCTGGTATAAATTCAGCAGTTAAACAGCAAAGAAAATTGTAGGAAATTTGCAACATTTGTGATTTTTCAATATAGGCCGAAAAACCATCAAAGCACAAAAACATATATATTAAACGAAGTTCTGATTTTGCATAGAAATTAGTGGCCAAAAAATAATTTGTACGCGTTGTAAGCGCAAGTAAATATTGTACAATTGGCTCAACTATTTCTGGTTGTATAAGCAAATCAAACAATATTCGTTGACCATGCTTCAATTGTAGTTGTAGCAGACGCCACAAGGCGCTTAGTAAATACACGCAGTACGTCTGTGGAAATACCAACTGTGGACCCAAATTATGCATAATCACAGAGCCAACATTAGGTAGTGCTGCATGCACATTACGACGATCATGAGAAGAACGTAAAATTATGGAGGAGGGTCTGAAATTTTAGTAAATTATATATTAAACCTAACTTGATGTTTTTAATTACGCTGTACAATACAAAAATAAATAATTACAAAAATTATTCGATATCATTTTGAGACAAAAAAAAAAGAAACAATAATACTGTTAAATTCATTTAGAAAGATTAACGATGTAATTAATATTTATAAAAAGGTGTTTACATTAAAAAAAAAAGGGCAGAGAATATTGCTATTTTTAGAAATTTAATATCAAACTATTTGAGCTTACTTTAAAAGATAAGATATAGGGAAAAACTGCCCAAAAATAAAAAGTAAAATGGCAAAATAAAAAATTAATGCAAGTTTTAAATTTTGTGCGATTTTTTTTTTTTAAGAAATGTAACTTAAAACCTGAAGTTCTTAGGCTAACTTTCTCAACGATAATATCTTAAGCGAATATACCTACATTCTATAACGCATGTCATTACTTTAACATTTACTGATTGTACAGTGTTATTTGAAAATAATTTCTTACACTAATGAATTGACAAACTGCACAAAGCCTTTGGATGCTATAAAATTACGCAGGTATTTCTCGTTGAAGTTGCGAAAACGTTCAAAATCACAATTGCGTGTAAACCATGTAACAGCATTTAAACCCGCCCCTAAAAGTGTCGCTTGAGAAAACTTAAAAGGTCATAAAAAATAAATCATGTTTTAGTAAAAAGAAAAGCTTTGCAGTTTATTTAATAGATGAACAAACCTCGTTCACACCATGTTTGGTTGCCTTGTGAAACCAATTGCAACAGCAATCATTTAATGTATCACCTAGAACCGTTGCAACTTCCAAATTACAAGGGCCACTGGCTATGGCTGTTAATAATGCAGCAGCATGTTGTCTGATTAGAAAGGGACCGCCTACATCGTAAATGACGTGATTTAAGTGCCACTCAAGCATATAGCGAAAGGCGGACAGAAATTTCCTTTACAAAAATAAGATAATAGGTGAATGCATGATACAGTAAACTTTTTAAAATTAGCTGTTTCATTATATAATTTTTTTATTTACAAAGATGTTATTATTGTACCTTTTTTCAATAAAAGCAAGCCAATGATTAAAAATTACATACAGTTGAAAACAAAACTCACGCGAATAACAATCGTTTATTTTTTTAATATAAAGAGATATATTTTTCATATATTTTAGCTTATACATTAAAAATGAAGTTGATATACTTAACGTGTTTTTTAATATATTTGACTAATGCTGTAAGTTTATAAAAGGGCTGTAGGCAAGTGAAACAAAAATTTATTATTTAAAGAGTGACCAAAGGACGAGATTTGTAGTTTTTTAATATTTTACAATAATTGTGACTATTTGGCATATAAAGTGCGATGCTAACGTGTGAAGCATGAAGTGTTAGTATTTGATTTATCAAAACGACACTTTTTCCAATTGATTGAACTTTATATTTCTGTTTTATTGGATTGAGTATATTAATATTGTCTAGATAAGCAACACAAGCATTATCAAAATTGGTCCGATCTTTTAAAAAACTGTTCAAATATAATATTGTTTACAACGGAGCTGGGCCATAAGGATTATATTTGTAATTGATTGCATCTAATATTATTTTGATCGTAATTTAAATTTTTTTTTTTAATTAGGATTGCTGTAATCGTACATCGAATGAATCTTAGAATACAATTTCAGTAATCTTAATTTCATAAAAACTCAAATTGCAATTAAAGTAATCGTAATCCTAAAGTTTTCGATGAACGATTACAATAATTTCAGTATTGAAATTTTTTTAAATTACGATTTTTTTAATAATCAAATTACTATTGCAGCAATCGTAGTTTTGAAAAAGTCGAAATTACGATTACTGTAATTGTAATCAGAGTTCGTTCGATGAACGATTACTTTAATGGGAATCGATTTTTCTTTGTTTTGGGGATTACTGCAATTATAATCATGCGAGAATCGTAATCATTATCGCCCAGCTCTGGTTTTCAGCCAATACCAGTGGCAGATCTCAAGGACCAAAGCTCATATATAGCCAATAATTTCACACTAAACATTATAAAAAATACTGAATACATTCTTTTCGCATAGTTTCTTCACATTTGTAAGCCTTAGGCCACCCCCCGATGACTGAATGTGAAGACCTGCGCCTGACCAAGACCAACTATGCAATGCTAAAAACTATAAAAAATTATTCTATTCCCATCGGTGCTGCTGCCTAATTATCAGTTTTCCATTTTTATTTTGAAATTTTGTCTGGGTTTAGTAATATTTTATAAACTCTAACAACTTCATAGTCACACTGGGCCACAAAAAGAAACTTTCACGTTTTCTGAGAAAAATACGAAAAGTGGAATAGAATTTTTTCAAAAAGAAAAACTTTCCTCAAATTTACAGATCAAAAAATTACAGGAACTATTAATTTTTTTGCGTAAAAATTAAGATGATAAAAATATTTTCTTTGTAGATTGAAATTCCTGAACATCTAAAGGCGCATGCAAAAAAATTGCATGGTCGCTGTCAAAAGGAAACTGGCGTAGCAGAAGGTTTCACATTTTTAAAACAACAAACCTAAAATAATTATATGAAATTGATTTTCCTATAGAACTCATACAACAAAGCAATAATGGAAACCTGTCAAATGATCGCACACTTCAATGCTACATTTATTGTCTTTTCGAAAAAACTGGATTGGTGGGTCGTTCACGTGTCTCCTCAACGAGCCCAAAGTTCGACTTAAGCGCAAACAAAAATTTAAGTATGCGGTTTTGTGGACTGGCCTTCAAAGAATATTAGAGATAGCTGCGAAATCGTGCCAGAACGTTATAAAAATAATTCGAAAATGCAAAATTATACAATCAAAGTTTTAAGCATTAAAAGATGAAAACTATAATCTAACTACTTATGATATGTAACTCATTTGAGAGGCACCACAAGTCAAAATGCAAGCTATAACTATGTATGTATGTAAATGGGCCGTGGGACCTTCCGTGTTCAATATATTTAATTTGACTGAGTAAAAATTAGTTTTAGCTAATACCTTTCAAATGAGATGTATTTCATTAGAGTTAGATCATAGTTTTCAACTGCCAATGCTTAGAGCTATGTTTTGAATAATTTTTTAACTTATCCTTATTCTCCAAGGACTGGTCAATAAAACTGCGCACTCACATGTTGCTGTCACTTCAGTTGAACTTTAGGTTTATTGAGGAGATCCGTGCATTGATACATATAAAGCCCATAATTATATATTTAATAAATATAAATAAACGAACAGATTGATGACAACCATATAGTGCGCTTAGAAAATATTATTGAAGTTTTACCGACAGAGTTACATTCAATCGTCGAGAATCTAGTCAACGTTTGTGGCACGAAACGTATGAAAACTATAAAAATTTTAGATAACTAAGAAAATCTAATGTATTACATTTTTATATTTTTAGATGGCGCTGATGGCTGTGAGACCGCCTATCTTACAGTAAAATGTTATTTCGATGCAGACCCTGTGGTACTTAAAAATACAATTGGTTTCATTTTTGGATAAATTTACTTGCTAAGCTATTCTAATTTTTTTACAGCACTCAATGTTGATTTAGTTACTTACTACATAAAATAAAATACATAAATACTTACTTATGCAGTGTATTATCTGCGCGCAGCAGCATAAGGCAACGTACAATGCGCAAGGCTTCAATTTGTATTTTTATAAGTTTACCCTGGAATTATTCAAATAAAACATATGTAGATGATTAAAATTGAGTTAAAAATTTAATACAAACTTTGATATCCTCACGATTGTATAAAAAATTTTCCAATTTGTCTACAATATTCAAATTAATCAGCTTGAGTGCTATGCCCAAATTTTGTGATATCAAAATTCGCATTAATTTTAAACAAAGGTACTGCGGGTAGTTGTAGAATGGCGTTGTCGTGAGAGTAGTATCTAAACAAAGATTGAAAAAAATTTATATAAGAATTTCAAAACGCTTAGCCTTGTACAGCATACGTACCTACTCTTTCAATACCGGTCAAAAAATTGTCAAATAAACACTTCATTAAATCTGAGTTGTTAACTATTGCAGTAGCTTCTTCCTTCCCTGTTCGCGCAAGGCGTATAAGCAACTTTAAACAGGAACTGACAGTGCTATTTTCTGGACGTATTGTATCAAGAATAAAACTAAAACATTTTTTTGTAAAGAATAAATCATAAAGTGATTATGAAACGAAATATATTACTAAATTCGCTGTAAGATATTGGTGCGTATTAAGCAATCAACTAAGTTTGTTTCCGCCAGTTGAAAATCACTCATAGACATTTTGCTCTCTTCTTCGGTTTCGTCAACATTTGCTTTAATGGCAGCATCAGAGCGTGCAGCAGCAGCATTTACTTGCAACTGTCGCATTTGTTTCTGTAGGTTTTCCAATGACGTTGGATCCTCAGATTCTTGTTCAGTTTCTAGCACTTGCAAAGTCGGTTGCCAATGACAACCAGGATTATCAAAAGTAAAGTCAAGCAACGTCTTTAAAAACACATAATAATAAAAAAAGTTGTAGATTTAAAGTTTAAATAAGTTTTTACCTCATCTGTTTCGTTGTATAATAAGTAAGCCAAAGCTTTTGTGACCAGCTCAAGCATAGCTGGTGTATTATCATCCAATCCAAAGCGTAGCAAGAAAAATATCTTTGTTACTGGCAATTCCAAAACGTTGTCATAGAAGCCTTGGTTGTAAATATTAAGAATACCCGCTATAGCACCAAAGGCTGAGACACGTTGTTGCATAACGTTAGAGCTAGTTTGTATAGGCAAATTCAATTTTATATTATACAAACGCACATTTTGAAATCGCTTAACTTACCGCGCTAGACGAAACAGCTCCTGTAAAGTATAACCTGGACGATGTGGCTCATCACCATGTAAATACAATTCACGTTCATCTTTTTCAACGATGTCTGCTATTGTTGAATTTTTAGCAGCTGTAGATGTGGTCTCTTCTGTGCTATATGGTAGAAGGACTCCTTTCCAATCGAAACGAGCTTCAAACCTTTGTCCAGGTTTTAATTTGGAAACTTGTGTTGGTATGTCACGCATCCACTCAAGTTTATCTTTCTCTACAACATCAAAGTGAATCCATTGTTCTACGTTGCCTCGTTCAAGCAACTCGATAGCAGGATTTGACTTTGGCAGTTCACTAATAGATGCTGCATCAACTCCAATGCTGATTTCTGATATGCTCTTTTCTTTTATAGCAGCTTGCTCACATTTATTCGATAAATTAACCGCGGCTGCTTTTTGTTGACGCCTTTTTACAAGTAAAGCAACTAATGTTGGATCTGCAAGAGGTACAGAAAAATTGTTTTATCAAAGCGATTTTGTGTTAACTAGTCCCTGGCTAATCCGTGATCACGAATACGAACACGAGCATAAACTTTAACGAAAACGGTCGCAGCTGTAGAGATACAAAGGTAAAGAAGACAGTAAAGCACCAATGCCAGGCGCTTGCAAGTCAGACAAAAGATTGTAAAACAAAAATTTCACAGTAAGCGCTCATTTAAGTACAGGGGAATGTTTTAGTAAGTGCATTTTTGATACAAACATATCGCTCACTTACTTCAAGACTGGCATAACTCAAAAAACATAAAGTGGGAGAAAAACGCATTTAAAGTTTTCAATAACTTATTTTTTATATGAAAATGATGAAAAGCATGTCTATATAAACTGTTCTCACAATACAAGTTTATGAGATGCTTTTCTGATTTTTTCACACAAAATAAAACATAAAATGGTGGATATTTCTGCGTCATTAACTCAAAAATCACGTTTTTTGAGTTATGCCAGTCTTGAAGTAAGTGAGCGATATGTTATTTAGTAGCCGGTGAATTGCTCTGTTTGGAGTTTTTGTTTGGTAAGTTTTGACTAATTAACATGGATAGACCTACACCGCAGCAAAGCATTAATATAGTGAAGGATTACTAAGTTTTCAAAAATGTCTTTATTTCATTCAGTTGAAATGATCGTGGGACTTGACTGAATTATTTTTTGTAAGATAATGTCACTGGTTAATGTTGATAAGCCAACAACGATTGATGCTTCGAAAATCAACATAACTCGTTTTAATTTTGGAAATAAGGCCTCAACTGCCTGAAAAGATGGTTAAAAATTGGACAAAACGAGTGCAAATTTTATTGATTTTAAAATAAAAACATGAAATATATCTAGAATTTTTCCAAAATTTGTATGTTTTAACTCGTTAACAACCGTGTTCAAAACTAAAAATAAGAAGAATAATATCTCTTTTTGTTACCCTTTGTAATGAAATTATAAAAATGTGGCAGGATTTACAGCCGTCTGGTTACTCAAAGCTCATTTTCAATGGTTTATAACACATTTTTAAATCTAATTTTTCAGCTTGAAGTGGAAAGGATTCAGAAATGGCCAAATAACAGTTTATGCATCTAAGCAGCTCATATAATAACATACCTATTGAGTCTAGCAGTTGTTTTCGTTCCTCTAGTATATCTTCTTCTTGCATTTTGCTTAAAATTTCTAAGTTTTCTTTGTGAACTTCAGCTGCTGTTTTGTTGTCTTCCACCATAATGCTCACATCACCGTAAACATCTAAAAGGTTTCGCTTTTCAATAGGTTCCCACTGCATTTCTTCAGTATCGTGCAAACGTTTACGTTCCACATCCATAGTTTTTACTATGGATACCGTTGTTTTTTCTTTACTTTCTATTGAGAGCGCAAAAATGCTTTTGCCACTTTTGCCCCCATTCTATGAAGATAATTATGATTTTATCAGGAATACATTTTTTTACAAAATGATCAACATTATGTATTGCTATACTTACTCTTAGAGCACTTCGTTCGACTTTGGGAAACGCAGTTGCTGTTTCCATGTCCTCAATAGTAGATGCAAGGACCTTTGGTTTTGTGACATTCTTTTCCACGATGTCACCCAGCACGATGTCATTTAAATAGCGCTGTTCTAGATTACTGTGGCTGAAATCACCAACAATTTTATGCTGAATTTCGCTGAGTACTTCTGTAGTTATATCCAATGATGCTTCGTCTTTTGAAGTTGTAGTTTTTGCTGATGCTGTGGAAGTAGAATCTGTCGTCGCTTTTGCACGGCTCTGTGCAAAAAGTGATTTCTTTGGTGCTAAAAAATAATTTAATTTGCCATAACTACAGCGATTTATAAATCTCATTACAACCTTTTTCAATTTTGACCATTTTTGCAGCTGGTTGTAACTTTGGGTTTTTCGCTTTTTCCGCAAAGAAATCATTTTGCATGCGCAAAATATCTTCTTCTGTTTCATCACGCTGTGGTCTTTTTATCATTTTTATTTTGTTCTCTCAGAACATTCGATAAAAATTCAAATTTTTTATAAATTTCTAAACAGCACATTTGCTCGCCAAATTCATTAAATTTGTTTTATTTTAAGCAGCTGATTTTGACATATCATAAAGTGTTACCATTCGTGCTTAAAAACTGTTTTCATCACACCACTACTTTTCCAGCATATTGTTACAAGTAAGGGATGAGTTTACCTTAGCTCCCATTTTCCGATTTTGATAAAACCAAACTTATCTTATGAGATTTTCAATTCTAAGCATAAACATGCATTCAAAAAGTGTCACTCTGACCTTCTTCTTCTTCTTCTTCTGACCTGGTTTCGAATATAAAATCATCGGAAGTTACGGATATAGCTTTTGTAAAAGTCTTTATAAGTTGGGAACCCTTAAATGGATATCAAATATATATGTATCATAAGGAAGATAATTTAACGGTCTACTATAATAAGAAGAAAACTTTGAGATTTGACCAACAATTTTGGAGATATTACGAGTTTTCTGCAAGCAAGTTGAGAAAGATTAATTTATTCCCTTTAAAATGGTATATAGTTTGTTGTAAATTTCTTATTATTTACTACTTTTTTGACCGAAAATACAAAAATTTATTCAATTAATTCTTATGGAAACTATGTATTTATGGACAAAACAATGAAAAACAACAAAGACAACGACTAATACAACAACAACAATTATTATAAGAATAATAGAACATTAAATTATCATTCTTATGACACCCATATTTTTGATATCCATTAAAGGGTTCCCAGCTTATAAGGACTTTTACAAAAGCTACACCCGTAACTTCCGATGGCTATATATCCGAGCGACTCTTTGTTTGGCATTTTACCCCCTATGTCCCCAACAAAAAAGAAGATTGAAGAATGGGAGCAAAATTAAACCTGTTCCGAAAAACCTCTACCTCAACAAAAATAAATCCAAAAATAAAATATATCTGTTACTTTTCCACATGCGAAATTCACAAAGAACCGCATGGCGCTTTCCCGGAAGTCACAACACGTGCATATTGCTTTCTTATTTATCAACTTCAATTTTGCTCAAGTGTTTGAAAATTAAAACACAAGCTTGTTTCTGTCGCAATTGGCAGCACTGCCTTTCAACCACCAACTTGTAACTGTTGACAGCTGGATGGCGTTGCCAACTTCAATAGAATGTCCGTTTCCGCTAAATGTGAACTAAACTTACAATTAGTATTAATCCTAAAGAAATTAATCATCATAAGCACCACCAAAGAGTGTAATTTTGTGTAAAGTAAGAACAATCAAAACACTTTGGGCGAAATTTAATTTTATTTCTTCAAAATGCCATGAAAAAAACTTTCAAGTTTTCACAATTTCTTTATTGTAGTTCCAGTGTCAGCCAAACATTTCGATAGTGATTGCTGAGCGATCACTGTATCTTTATGGGGCAAAGCAGCAATTTGAAAGAACGAATCGATGCCTTCTTTAAAGAGCTCTATTGCTTCTTGTGTCTTTTGATCGTGCATTGCTTGAGCAGCCTCACGATATAACTCTTCGATTTTAATCAACTTTGCAACGCTTTCCTTTAACGAAATATTTTTTCGACAGCGAGCGCAACGTACGTCTTTTGAAAGATCTTTGGGAAATTTCAGAAGATTACCGCAATTGGCCGAAATGCACCTACGAAAGACGATCGAATGTTTAATTTAATATTATGTACGTAAAACAAAGACCAATTGAAATATTTACCAGAATCTCACTTGCTTATCCAATTTCTGCAAAGTAGACCAATTCTCTTGACATGGCAAACAGTTACAGTCAAACAAATAACGACCACGCAAAGCTCGCTGACGTTCCTTCAGATTTACATTTGTGAAAATGGGACCATAATTCTCGGCCACTATTTCATTTGCTCTATGAGGACGCGTCGCGGCCAAGACCAAACGCTTACCAACAAAATAACGTGCTACCGTTGGCCAGCATTCATGATTAAAGTAAGCACCAGTACCATAAAGACCAGCACCTACAAAAAGCATACGTGAGCCATCAAAACGATGATTTTCAGCTAACAGCGTTTCAAAGATCTCATGTGCATTATATTGCAGTATCTGCAATAGGCCCAGTAGAGCAGTGCCAACTTGCAACTCCAGAGCTGTGGGATTAACACCCTCGGTTTTTCGTCGTCCAAAGTATTCAGCTTTTTGTAAGCAACGTAACAGAAATCCAGCCATCAGTGCACGTTGTAAATGATCTTCGGCCGGACGTGACTCAACGTGTGAACAGAGATTTTCGTAGAGTAACGTAGCTGTACTTAAGCCGCTTTCAACGCTCTTAGCTTGTGTAAAAACTCGTAACGCAATATAGCAAAGAATTGACATACCAGAGCCTGTAGGCGGAATGTTAGTAAATTACTGAACACTTAATTTTAGGTTTTTTCTAGAATTGCCTTACCAATAAAAAGATCCGTAAACTGACATTCAAAACGATGATAGCTATCGCAAGCTTCACCCATGCACTGAGCCGAACAAAATGCTATGCCAGAACAATTGAGACATGGCACCGGGGTGATGAGTCTGCAAATGTGAAGTAAATAAAAGAAAGAAATTATATTAAATTATTGTGCTATTAGAAGTTAATAGAAAATTTGAAAAATATTGAACAAGCTTAAGAAAGTTGAAATTCCCAAAAAAAAATCATGTGTCCAGTTCATACGTGGCAGAAGTGAACCTTTAAAAAACTATTCTGCGATAGAATGGAACGAAAATGTTTGATTAAAATGGTAAAAGTTGACGAAATCTCTAATAGTTACAGCAATAATAATATATAGGATATATCAAATTAAAGTACTCATCGAGCAGACTGCCCGAAAACTATCAGCTTTGAGATCGGATTAAAAACTTTGCTTAAATAGGACGAGCTCGGCATAATATTCGTCAACTACCTTGAAACCGTAAAAATAATTCCTAAAAACTCCAATAAAAGCAAATCGACCAAATGTTGCAAAGAAAACAATGGCAAAAATGCATAAATAGCATCACATATTGCATTCGCATCGACGGAATTTTCAGATCTGGCTGCTTCCTGGGGTCTGTCGCAGCAGACCTTTATTTCGTATACTATCAAATTTTCATAATTTATTTATTTTTTTTTTTTTTTTGAGATATATACATTAAGACAACTTACCTTTCAAAGCAGTTATGACAATGACTCCCGTAAAAATTTGGCAACAGGCATGCAGCAACTGGATTTTCACTTAACACCACATCACCAGTCTTAAGTTCATTATTAGACACTATAAAGCGCCCCTTATCTGCAGTTTGTACCAATTTAACCAAAGTTGACGCACCATATAGATCAGTATTTTCACCATGAGCTAAGTCTGGCAATTGAAGTGTTGGCTTCTTTGCAGAATTCTTCACTTGAAGCAACTCTTGACGACATGTATCTACTAACGCATTTGTTCCACCAGCTAACTTTTCAGCAATCTTTAGCGAAATTTCGGCACGTGCTGGCTCGGACATACCTTTTCAAATTATGTTTTCATCAATACCCAAATAATTCGATAAATTGTTTTGTACTTACAAGCATAGGCTTTCGCCATTTTAATGTAATAGTCCACACTCTGTTTGTATTCAAGCCCATAGTTGGCTGCCAATTTAAGATCGCTCAGCGCAGCCTCACCTTCGCCAAGTCCAATAAGTATAAGAGCGCGTGTACGTAATGCAAGCGCTAAAGTGAGCCCATCATCGATTTCAACATCTACGCCTGGAAATATTAAGAATTTAATTCAGAAGATATTTTCATTATGTATGTATGTATATGTATGTATATGCCGGGAACCACGCACTTTTCAGCAAAAGGTTTTAATGAAAATGTTTTCTACGAAGTGGTTAACATCTACCTTATTCATAAGTCGTTTCATAATCCTCATCAAAGAAATTTGGCGTCACCGTAAAGGAAAAAAAAACGATTTTTTCAGTACCCTTTGTTTGGGACACTCGGGAAGCCTTGCACCTAACAACAACCATATTCGAAGTTATGATCCACACCAAAAATTTGTTTACATTTTTAATAAATAAGTTAGTTCACATGTGCTTAACACGGCATCTGTAACAGCAAAGAAATCACTTTCCTTGTACCCATACAAATCAATTTGAGTTAGAAACTCAGTACGTACTCAGTTGTAAACAATCGTTTGTAAATATTGCGCTCTCCATATTCTTTTAGTAAACAATTTTTTTTCAAATCTATTCTCCTACATACCACTGATAAGTTCTACAACATATCAATTCACAATAAGCACATATTCCACAAACCACCCACATCATGTCAAAAATTGCACCCCTCATAATTTCTTTCCGGGACTTACCCAATACCCAACATCTGGTTCTTACCCTTTGCTGGTGCTCTCATAACTGCCAAATTGGCTTGACCAAGCGCCTGCTTTAATTCACCCATAAGCTGAAATTTATCAGCCTGTGCACGTCGTTGCACCGAAAAAGTTCCATCCTTTGTCTTATATACAGGACTAACATTCTCCAATACACCGAGCACTGGATCGCAAACTTCACGATCACTAAAAATCGACAAAATTCTGGCCTCATTCGATTTCAGTTTGCCAAAATAATTTTTCAACCATTTGTCGCCACATGACTGCTTCACTTCCGTATAGAATTCATTGAAGAAGCCTAGCCTATCTGATTGCACAGTGCGAATACTGCAGATTTGCTGATAAGTACTATCAGATATATCCATTTTGTTGGATTAATTTTTGATTATGATAACTTTTTCCAAATAAAAATAAAATTTTCTTTAATTTTGGATATTTGACGAACACACAAACACACACACGTACACGTTCTGGCACGACTAGTGCGAAGATCTTAACGTGACGAGCTGCAAAAGTTTAATGATAAATTTGGCTAAAAATAAATTTGTATTAAAATAAAACATGAACATGTGGAACATAACCAGCACACCGAGTTTTGACATTCCATTGTGAATATCGCTAAATATAAAGGAATTTTGTTCAAAATATTCGCCACAAAAGCCATGATCAAAACCGCTATTTCAAAACTTTTTTTATATTCATCCCATTTTGTGGACAGCATTTATTATTTTTAAATCTTTAATTGTTCCTGTATAACTGCTGAATATCTCAGCTAATCTATCTTTGGAAGGTGTGTATGTGAGATAATACAAACTTACAAAAACGTACTTAGTGCAACGACTTGGGGGCGGCAAAGTGGTCCTCATAATATGAAATTAAAATTTTGTCTAAATTTTTACAATTTCAAAAACAGACAACATTTTCTGTTGGTAGGGTGCGGCAAATTACCTATGGCCCCTGGCGCGCATTGTCCACGGTATGCCACTGCAAACTTGTACTCGTATTACTTGTATTTTAGTTTGCCAATGTTAAAAAATTAAATATTTTGATAGTGTGGAAAATTCTTGATGACCGTTTTTTTTTTTGTTCGTTAAAAACAAAAGTCACCAAATCACCTGCTTATTCAGAAATTTCTCAATTCCCACAGGATCCCCTGCTTTGACTTGCGATTCCGGGATTGTCCAGCTCAAAACCGGCCACTTGGCAACCCTGTGTAGTTCTGAACATTTACATGGACGATGTACAAATTAAATCAGAACACTATGCTTGAGTCCAATCCTTCCTGGGTGACCAATTAGTCGCGGCATAGCTCCGCATATGCGCCACTGTTGGTAGGATTCTGCATCATCCATGTTGATTCCCAGCGTTTAACCGAACCGTTTCTGATATTTTTGGGAAATTTATTTTCATTGCATTAATTACCTCACAACATGCATGTATGTTTGTATATACATAGCTTAAGTTTCTTTAATATATGGGAGGTGTCACGCCCACCTAAAATATGCCTCATTTTTGTTTGGGGCCAATCCGAACAATTTCTAGTATATTTGTAAAATTTTGTTGCATTTACTTAACTTCATTCAGCAAAATGATTTGAAGTTTTTTCTTGTATACGATGTCCCACGTCCTCTTCTCGAAAATCACCCAATTTCTGTAAGCTCCCGAATTTTGAATCCCTCAGTATAGCGTCTGATTAATATATATTTGTATATGGGTGGAAAAATATGGTCTGTGTGTCAAATTTCATCATATTAACTTGCTCGGTTTTCTCTTAATCGTGATTTTACAGAAATACAGACACACAGACTCAGAAGAAAACACTGATCACGAATATACCCACCACGCCTTTTTTATGGCTAAGAAACAAATGAATAGTATACATATGTGAGGAGTGGGCGTACAGAACGGCACATGTAGTATATGGTCGGTCGTTTTGAGTTTTTTGATGGAATACTGTTGCACTAAGCTTCAAGTACATATTTTTGCAAATTTTTCTTTATTCATATATTTTTTATTAAATTTAATTAATATTTTCAAATTTTTATTGAATATACAAGAATAACAAAATTCATTAACTATATATTATTAAAAATATAAAGTAAATTTAGTTGAATATGTATACAAAAAAGAAATATAACAAATTTATTAATTTTATTTTAATTTTTTGGAATATTAAAGGAAATAGATTCGCTTTTATACCATAAAGAAATCTGGATAAAATACGCTAAGGAAAATGTGGAAGTGAAACAATGTAGACCTTATTCTTAAAAAAATAGAAATTAAAGTTTAATTGTATATTGTAGTGCCTCAATTAACGAACACGCCTATCGCCCACAAAAATTTGAATCTAAAATTCATAAGAAAACAAGAAGCAGGTGAGTGCAACCAAGCAGGTGAGTGCAACCAAGCAGGTGAGTGCAACCACTCTTGACGTTTTTTGTGAGCTTAATGATATTTCGTTCTGTTAATCTCAAGTTGTAATCCACGGATGAAATATAAAATAATATTTTTTTTTTTTTGAAAATTCGAGAATCTTTTTTTTTTATATATTAAAATATGAATTCTTACAATGCTAAAGACTTCAATTGTGGTATAGAAAAAACTTGGTAATCTATTTTTTTTTTTTTTTTGTTTTTGCTCGTCAAACAAAAGTTTTAGGTACATGACGCAAAAGTTGTCGAATTCCCGGCTATTTTTGAATTCGTACCAGGCCACCGGCTTTGTATTTACATCTGAATTTTCTCCTTTAATATTCCATTATTGTTGTGATATTATTACATAGCATTTAATTAATATTAGAAGTTGGAATATCCAAAAACTAAGCACATACTAGTTTCTTGATTTAATTAATATTAATAAATTTTTAAAACATTTTTAAGTTTATAAGAATTCAAAATTTTTGTATGTAACTACCTAACTAATTTTTATTGTTTTTTTTTTATTTTGATCAATATTTATTTTATTGAAATAACAATTTTTTGTATTTTTTATTTGCATATATAGATTTTCACAGAATGTGTTATTCAATATTACACTGTTTTAAATATAAAATCAAATTTAAAAATGTATAGCCAGAGTAATTCAACCTTTTTTTAAAAATGGATGGCTTTTTAACTATTTAAGAATCAAAAATGTATAAGAACTTTTTATATTAACGTTTAAAGTTTAATATTGATAGAAAACTGTTTTCTTGCATGTCTGCGCATTGTATTTATGATGAGAGATAAATCATCTTTATCGATGGATTAAGCGAAATGGCACAATTTTTATAGGAGAACGCTTTTGTTTCATATACTTTAATGCTCCCAAGTAACAAAAAAAAACTGAGGTTACTGTGAAAAAGTAATCTTAAAAGAGTTACAAGAAGTCAATATTTATTTTTATTTAAAAGATTGTTTTTCTGTTAACAATTAGATCACTTTTGAAAGATAACTTTTCCTTAATACCTATAAACCATAAGTATGTGGTTTTGTCTTGTAAATTCGAACAAAATTCAGAATAAAAGTTAAAAGTCATTATCATTGACTTAATTTGTAGCCGTACGCGAAAATTAATACGAAAAATTATAAAGCTTATTATAAACATTAAAATTGCATTTGATTCACATTGTAACACACTATAGTAGTCGTTAGTGCCTAAGCATTCTAAATAGTTTAGGTTCAATGCACGTGGCAACGGACAGTAATTAACAGTTCATCAAAGTAGAATTCAAGTGTACATTTGAAACAAAGGCCAGTGAAAGCGAATATGCCGCATGTGTTCGCGCAGAAAATAGACATGAATTCTATTTGTACGCGAGTGCCGCGTACCATATTAAAATTTTATCACACGTCGTAGACTGGCTTACGTCCATACAAAAGATGTTAAAAAATGGAAATAATCATCATCGAGCAATAAATTTGGTATATAAGTTGTTATTTATTAAATAAAAATCACGAAAAAAAAAAATTTTAGCCCGCCCACAGTTGAAAAAAATACTCCGGCCATGCCCACCTTCCACAAAAAACTATCTTGTATTAAAAACTAAAAAAACGTTACTTAAAATAATTGATCATTTGGTTGTTATTAAACGAACCTTTTTGAAAAGATTTGGTGTATAATTTTAAAATATTTTGGAAAAATTTCACAAAAACTTTTTCGAAACATGCAATTTCGACAATTCCTAGAATATTAAAAATTAAATATTTACCGTAGGATGATATTTCCACTTCCGAGCCAGTGCGCGCCATTGCGTTCGTGTATATTTATATTGGCCCTGCACGTTTACTACTTCACCTCGGTAACAAGGGTTTTATCAAGGATGCCTTTCTTCAAGGATGTAAAAACACTAACTGTAGGTACTGTACCAGTACTATACAACTTTTTTTTCGTAATAAATTGTGAAAAGAAAAGCAATTTTTATTCTTTCTACAATTTTCACATTTCTTAATTTTTTCAGATATTCGTTTGTACATATGTATGTATAACAATAATTTATATGTGCTATTCCGGTACGTATACGTAAACTTATCTTTAGATCAAAATTGTCAGATTGAAGTTGTCGTTGACGACATCTGTTGGTCAAACATTAGGTATCTGTTCTTGTTACCATATCTGTAACTTTTTTTTTAAGAAAGAAAATCTTTTAACTTTTGAATGTTACGGGAAAGTTATCTTTACAGTGTTACTTGGGCTAATGGGAAAATATAAAATAAAAATTAAATACAAAAAATCAAAGTGATAAATTCAAATAAGGTTTTATTCTTTAAAATAATAAATAAAAAAAAATCCACAAAAATGTACATATTTTACAGTCAAACTTCACTAATAAAACAATTTAGTCAACAAATTACTCTAAATTTTGGCATTTTACAAAGTCAACTAGAATTAATACTTATATAAGGAAAAGAACTTTCCAATACATAAAAATTGTTCCTTTAATACATAAAAAACTATTTTAAGTAAGCTCATTCGAATATGGAAATAAAATAGGCTTTATAAAAATAGCTCTTAATAAATTAAAAAAAAAAAACTTATGTTATTATTATATTACATATATTGTTTCGCAATATTCAATTACTCATAACTTGTTCGATGACAAAATTAAATAAATGATAACTGGCGAATAAGGGTTGATAACATTTTTGCGGTTTTCGCATATAAAAAATATAACTTTGCTTACACATGCATTAAACTATGTATTCTACAACAAAATAATTAGTAATAATGGAACATTTAAAAGAATGCGTCACGTTAAACTTTAACTTTTTTGCGAAAGGTTTGATGTCACCTTTGTGGGAAAAGCTCACTTTCATAATAGTTTTAGTATTTGTATGTAACTATATATAATTAGTTGTTCAAAGTTTACATTTTAAAAAGTCCTCTTAAACACATACATTCACCCACATACATTATTATTTACGTTTGTTATTTATTTACTCTCAATCGTTAAGTTAATTGTTAAGAACTGTTTTCAAAAATGATTAGAAGGCAATGGTTAATGAGTGCTATTGAAAGATTTTGTAATTACTTTTTTTTAGTTATTTTATTATGGGCTGTTATAACTTTTTAGGACAGGTTTGGGTTAAAATATTTAGTTCAAGCTTAAGTTTTGCTAAATTATATCAGCAATTTTTTATTTTTTTTAAATGGGTGTTAAAAGAACTTCACGCCATGGAGCTCAGATGTAGGTGACACAAAGTGAAGCAAAATAAAAACAATTTTGTGAAATTATCTTATTTATTTTCAGTATAACACAATAAACATTTTTCTGAGCATTCAGAAATTAAAATCTGAAAAGATCATAAATTTAATGTTATTGAAACATCAAAACTATGTATATGTATATCTAAAATGATTTTTTTTTAGACAAAGTCTTTATAGATTTTTAAAACTTTTTAAGGTTCTATCTAATAAGCATCACATATACAGAGAAATAAAATGTAATTTTATTTTTTTATGAAGCTGTTGATTTGCATAGCACAACGAGCCAAGCAGTTTGACGCCAGCAGTAGGCAATACTTTTCATTTATTTTAAAAAAAAATCATGTATACAAGTCAGAAATGTGATTTATAACATTTGTAAGAGAATCAAAATTTGAATGCTTTTGTAAGCTCATAGTGAAAGAATCCTACCAAAAAACGTAACGCATTTCACCAATCAGGTTTTGATATTTATTACTTAGAATAGTAACAAAATGACTTTTGAAATTTTCTTTAAAAAAATGGCTTAGGTTTTGACGCAACCTATAAGTGATTAGAAGAGGGTGTAACTAGGTCTGAACTTTCCGGTAAATACATTTTCCCAACCGATTGAAAGTGAATTTTTACACTGTAAAATTATGGAAATGAAGCAATTTTTTATGCACCAATGTGAATATTGCTGCGCCTAAGCTTGTCAGTTATAAACACTATATTTACTGAAAATTATTTGCGGCGTAAATTTTAAATATTTGAAATTAAGCACAAAAACCTCTAGAGCTTGTATAATTTGTTATGGCAAACGGGTTTTAGCCATTTCTCAAATTTCTTTGGAAGATCCGAATAAAGACCTCATTTAATATAATTATTTGAAAACTATAACTAAAATTCTAATTTACACGATTTATTCAATTACATACATAGATTGCTCGTTGTGGTATTCCCTTGTTTTCCTATATAACATTTCTTTTAAATCCAAGCAATGCCTAAGTTTAAGGGAGTAAAATAACTATTATGCTACTCAGCCTCAAAAGTTTCAATTGCAATTGCAAATTAATTCATACCTATGCATAAGTTGTGTTTAATATATCTGTGACCACAACGCAACACAACTTAAGTCTGTCCGCACAAGTCTGTGCACAAGCACAAGTTGCATGTACATATAACCATAGGAGCTATGTTGTTTTGCATTGGAATCACAGATCCATTAATGCTGACGTTCCAAATAATTGGAAAATAAAAAAAAAGTTCTAAGTAACCTACTCCGATGTTTTTTTTTTTTTTTTTCAATATAGTAATAAAAAGCAAAATTTTCATTTTTATAAAAATAATTTCAACAAGTGTTTATTTTTGTTTGTTTTTAATTTAAAGAAATTGGTTTCGATTTTGCTAATTTAATCTCTAGTCAAAACTTGTTGCTTTTCCAATCCTTTTGATTTTTTTTTTCAGTAGCAATAAATAGAACATCCATTTTGCGTACCATATTAAAAATACTAAATTAAACTATTATTTTACACGTTTTAATCATAATAGTAGGTAGTAATAAAAATAATTATGACAATAAAATAAATATTATTTTAAGTTTAGTTTTATATTTAAAAAATAGTTGACAGTAAATTTTTGTTTTATTTTCGTTTTGTTTGTTTTTTAAATTAAATTATTTATATCAGTATTTTTTTTTGTTTTTCATTAAAATTTCTATTATAATTTAAATTAATTAAATTAATAATTAGCATAGTATCACTTACAAAATTTTATTTAAAAAAAAAACTAATAGCAGAGAGCGAGCGCGCAAAGTAAAGCTGACTGGAACGACTTAATAACCTTACATATAGGTTATAAACACATCACGTCATATTCACACCTAGTGCTCGACTTGAGTACTCGTAAACTACATAACTGATGGATACAGCAGGTAGCACCTTAATAAAGTTTGGCGTAATTCCACGATACAGTCCACAGACACCTTCTGTACGCAGTATCTTTCTGAAAACGCCTAACATGTTATCATCAGAGCCGGCGCCAGCGGCTTTCATAGGAATGCCAACTTTTGTCGATGCCACTGACTTGTTAACATTGATAACTGCAAAAGAAAAGGACAAAAATATATTAATTTATTATTTCAAAAATAATTTTACTTTCAAAAATTGACAAGCCAAACAATAATAGTAAAATATACTCAATAAGAGCCTGAACGTATGCAATAACAAATATTAAATTTTTATTTGCTAACGACCTTCTTCATTGCATAGTTTTTTGCTCATATAAAACTTTTACTTCCCATTGTCATCATAAACAACTCACCTTGCGCTTGTAATCGCGTCCGCACCAACGCCAACGGATACGAACACACCTGACCCAATGTACTTGACGCACTTCCGCAGGCCAAAAGCACCAAAAAGCTTGGTTGCTCTGTATTGTGACTACTTAAATACTTCTTTTTTAGTGTTTCATAGACAGCTAAATCAATACCCGCATATGGTATAATGCCCAGCATATTTGGAATGTAGCCACGATAGAAACTGCGCAATCCTTCCGCTAGGTAAATTTTTCGCGCAGCATCAGCAATGCTAGAGTACTGGCCGGTTTTTCGCAACGCCAGGCGTGTCTTTAATACTTCCATGGGATAGATGACTGTTTGTGAGATACCGCCAGCGGCAGCACCAGCCATAAAGCGCTCTGCTATTGACATTTGTCGTTTTTCATCACCGCGTATCATACGCTTGATTTTTTCGTACGCAGCAAATTTAAGGGCAGATTCAGGTGCAATTTTCAGTACGTTAATGAAATTACCCCGCCATAAACTACTCATGCCGCCTTCTTTAAGCATATATCTTAAGCTATCTGAGATTCCCGTCTTATGTGTTTGGACCTAAGAAATAAGCAAAAGACCATTATTAATGTTGGACAATTTTTATGGCATATTTTTTTATATAACAAAATAAAAATTAATTTAATTATCTCACCTGCAAAAACACTTTTATCCTATCTAAGGGTGCAGTACATGTTCGCGACACTGCACCAGCTACACCACCAGCCGCTAGATGTCGCCACCACATTCCGCTTTGCATTTCACTTTGTGTGAAATCATCAGGTACATTCATATCCTCGCCAATGTCGAGGTACTAAAATAATAAAAAAAACAAATGCAAGATTTAATTAAATTGTTTTTTTAAAAAAATAAATTAAGTCATTTACTAGCATACATATACAAGGTCTATTTTCTATCAAAATGAGTACCTGAAATTTTGCTAAACTTAAAACTTTACACTTTGTTTAGCGCCTCATCGGATAATATTAATATTTTAGATAGCGTAGTTTCAGGCACTCATATTGATAATTTTAGGCAGAAATCTCACAGAATTCAAATCTAATTCTACAATTTTGAAGTGTTGCAGCAAGCAATCAAAGGTATCGGTTAAAAACTAGTTGTATTATGATATTTAAATATAGTGAGTAAAATTATAAAACGATTGCCAATATTTTTGCAAGGAGAAATCTTGTTTAAAAGTAATGAAAGAACTGTCGAATTGATTGATCATGATGTCATACATACAGGTTCATCTTCGTCATCAATGATGTTAAACATGTTGATATAAGGATTTCTTTTAGATACAACTCAAAAAACCTCTTAACTCTTGATATATTGCACTTATCTATTTTAACAAATAAAAAGGATACTTTTTTGTGCCATTCGAAATTTAGCTATTACGTGCAAAAAATTCAAAAATTTCTTTAGCTTCCGCGTTAATGTTAAAAAAAGCACAAAATTTATTTAACTAAAAACTTTTTACACAAGGTTCTCAGTATGAGACCAAAACTAGACGATTTAGTTGAGTAGATAGAAAGAAAGAAAAAAAAAATGGCAACTGATTTTGTATATTGAGATGGCAGGTACATATGTAATGGGTATTATAGCACTCTGGGTAAAACATACAGAAGGAGGGAGATAAAAAACGAAAAGCAATTGCAGATAATCGACGGCGACAAATGCACAACAATGCAAATTAAATTATTTAAGGTTTAATTAAATAGAAATACAGGGCGGTTTTTTACTACATGTAACGCAATATCAAAACAAAAAAGTGTAGTGTGACGATGAGTTTTTACAAAGCACTAAAGATAATTGCTTTGTAAAAACCCATTAGTAAAAAAAAATTCACAATCAGTAAACAATTTATACGAACAAAAAAATTTTAAATGTGTATTTTTCAAACTGGTGGCCACACGTTTAGTTAAAAACTATTGAATCAATTCACGAGTAATTTTAAAAAGAAAAAAATCAAATTTCACTAAACTAATTGTAAGTCAATTAATAGAATATAAATTATTTTAATTTTGAATAAGCAAAACTCGAGCTACAGTGATCGGAGCACAGTGCAAATTAAGAAGACCCATCAAAAGTGGTTATATATTCGAATATATTATTAAATAAAAATAAATTGCAAAAGGAAAAGTAACTGCTTTGTGGAGGAAATGGATTTTTAATTATTTTTAGTGTCTAAGACTATACTATAGATTTTTTGTGAAATAAAAAATGTTAAGCATATATTTCGTATTGAAATGAAAGATAGATACAATTAGTAGTTTGTTTAATACAAGTTTTTATGTGGACCCTGTATTATGCGCTATTTTTGGCAATTTTACAATATTTTTTCCTTAGTTTTTCCGCATGCCAAATACATAATAAGACGCTACGTAACAAAAACACATATCAACATACACACAAATTTAAACGTGCACACTATACATATGTACATGATACTAAGAGCCATTCATTGCGCGAGCAAAGTCAATGTTATTTAAAAAAAAACGTTGTCAGATTAAAAATATTGTTGCAATAGTCATGAATTTTTGCAATTACTTTTTGTCTAATTTTTGACACGCATTTACACTGTCTATGCTCTGTCTTTCTCTTTTAAAATGTTGCAAAAATGTAATTAGGAAATAAAATTTGCTACCTAGTTTTTATTCAATTAAAATTATGTAATTCAATTTACCATATTGGCGATGATACAATAAAAATGTGCCGAGAAATTAATAAGAAATTGAATCGTTTATTTCAAGAAAGAAAAAAAACAGCATTAGTCCTTTATAACTTGTATTCGACTTATGTTGTTTATTAAATTAATGATTCAATTAATGGTTATATAGAACTAGTAAGATTTTAAGTATTTGCCATTAAATGCTTGTAACTTTTAAGAAATTAAACATTTTAAGCTTTTTTACAGCGTAAAAGATGATGAAATAAAATTACGACGCGAATTACGTACGATATTGTAAGCAGCTGATGTAAGAAATTGCTTTTATTGCGTGCTGTTGCTCTTGACCAAACTAGAGGCATTTTATAACTTGCTTTTATTCGAAAGCCAATTTAAATTTTTTTTTTCATTTTTACTTAATATTGGTCCGGAAAAAAACTTTAAGCGAAAAAAGTGTTAGACATTTTTATATGCATATATTTATATACGTGATAAGGAGTTATAAACGTATTTGACTACTTAACTTGCTAATAAAAGTCTAAAACTCATTTACTTATAAGTCTACTGAGCAAAACTACGACTAGCATTACTAGATTAAAAAAAGCCTTGACGACACTTAAGCAACACTGTAGAAGTTATTAACCGCAAAAGTTGAAAAAATAAACTTTAAAAATGTGAATATTTGTTAACAAACAAATTTCAAGGAAAAATTTAGGAAAAGATTTTAATTTAAAATAAGTTAAAATGGAAAAATAAAACTAAAATAACAATAATATATAAGTACTACATTTATGCAAAAATACTTATAGCTATTTTTCCCTAAACTTTAGCAAAAATAATTAAAATACTATCCACGTCACGCAAGAAAAATGTTAAAAAATGCAAGACAATAAAGTACGTGTTTACGCATTTAATACGTTTAAAAAAAATAGTAAACAGGTGAAAAATAACGAATGTATAATTTATACACAATTATGTTTTTTTATCAATGAACGTCACACTGACGTGTGAAATCTTAAACGAATTCTATTTAGGAGTATGTGCGAAAAGTCAATACAACATTTAAAGGCAACGACATACAGTCACGCGGATAATGGAAGGTTTATCAAATTTTGATAAAAAGTTATCATGTGTAGACTTGTACTTGCAAAAATACAAAACAAATAACAAAAGAAAAAATAAATGATATTTTTTAATTTAGAAAAAAAAATAAACCGTAGGCGTCGGCAAAGTCAATGTGAAAGAATTTTAAAAATTTATTTCTTAACATTAACAGCTCATCACATGACGATAAGAATTTTTGAAGATGCGTTATGGCAGTAGGCCAACAAAAATATTTATATATCAATTTACTAATAAGAAAATGTACTTTGGCTGCGAAATTGTCACACAAAAATAATTAAGATATTTAACTGAGCCACTGTGTTTCAGTGATACTGTGTTTCACAGAAAACACTCAAGTTCAGTCACACCCTCTTCTATTAAGGGAAGCGTCTGCCTTTGAGTTACGTTACAAGTGACACCAGTACCAGCCCCTTGCTAAAAAATTTTTTTGTAAAAAAACAAAGAAATTTTTTTAATATTAAACTATTCAACTAAATTCAATTCAAACATTTTTTAAAAGGAAAAATAGAATACAAATGTACATTTTAATATTTTTATTTACTATTTTGATGCAAACAAATAACATTAGTAATGTAAAATTTCCACAGCCATAACAAAGACAGCACTTAACACATTTAAATTGATAAAATCAAACCGCAAAATTAAAAAATCAAAACATTTTGCATGTCATCATGAACAAAAAGCTGGCTCATTGTTGTTTTACAATATACTAAAAAACGCAAAAGTTATGCAAGTGCAGCATTTGTAAAACCAGCTTATCATACTAATTTATGAAAACGGCTGAAATTCCTCAAAATTGATGCATAAAATTTGAAAGAGATATCAAAATCAATAAGAAAAATACGAACTAAATAAAGTCTGCATGAAGACCTTGTAACAAGTTGTTAAAAGAAACCCACGAAATTATACGACATTCCAATACGGGTAAAAATGCTGCCCAAGTCATATATGAACTTAAAAATTTACATTACATGGCATTTTTTTTTTTTTTAAGTTCACTTTGAAGAGATCAAGTTTTTAATGAGTCAAATGGCTTACGACCTTAAATAATATGAATATTAATAGCTGACTGCTCTCAATAAAGGTCAAGCTGAAAATCAGGGATCGAATAAATAACATACCGTTTTGTATATTTAAAAAAAAAATGTTATTTATCAAAGATAATGAAAAATAATTACAGATATTTTTGCTATCAGGTTATTAAACCACATAAATGCAGCTCAATTCAGAGTTGCAGAATATCAACATACTGAAAGTGGTGAATACATACATATCTGTGGCAACAAGGAATAACAGCTTAAGTCGATCTGTGATGACAAGGCGAAGCAGATAAGTTACATTCTCATACACAGAACAAATGTGCCTTGTGATCACATATCGACTTAAGCTGTTATTCCTTGTGGCCACAGATACATATATAATAGAAGCGTTAAAATTGTTTTTACCAAAAAGCCATTAAAAATAGTGATACGTCCATCCCGTGTTACCAGATGATTTATGGTGGGCATTTGCCGAATACGAGTACTGTACTTTATATTTCGGTCATTATTTAAATAACTGCACATTTTTTTGAACTTTTTCTCCGATATTTATGATTTTAATATATTGTTTAATGCTTATCTAAAGGTGAATTTTGAACATATAAAAGTTCAAAAAATAAAAGTTTTATCAGTAAAAAAAAATAGTTTAAATAGTTAAATGTTTAAACATATTTATTTAAAGTAAATTAAATTTTTTTGTAAAACTAAAGCATTTTTAAACAAAAAATTTTTATTCTATTTAAAAAAAGGTTCAAAAAAGTCAAACAAATACAAAGTGTGCAGTTATTTAAAGAATGACCTTCATGTATATGTAAATGCCAGACTGAAGAATATGACAAAATACAAAAAAAAAAACATTTGGGGAAACTTGTTTCCTTTTTAAAAACAAAAAAAAAAAGATTTTCAGCAGCTTTATTAAATCACTCAATATATACATTAATAAAAATTACGGTTACTTTAAATCAAAAAAAAAAAGAGCCGTTTTAATTGATTGAGCTTTTTAATTTTTCTTGAATTTAGTCACATTGCAAAGAGTTTTCAAAAAAGTATAATGCCAATTAAGCCAAATATTTATTTAGCACAGGATATGAGCGAAAAGTTGCAAAAATTAACGTGTATTCAAATTAACTTGAAGAGAAACCACAAGACATGACCCAGTTAGGCAGTTATTTCAAAAAATATGGTTTGAATATTAAGTAATTTCCAAAGAAATGGTTAAACCAAAATATTTTTAAATAAATACAAAATAAGTTAAACAACAATGCATAAAATATGCAGATATTAAATTAACACTCAAGCAAATGATTCATTAATGCAGACTTAAATGTCAAAGTACAATATACTTCAAGCAACTGCTAGCTATATGGTTAGCAACATGAGCACAGACAACAGCAGCAAAAACAACAACAACGACAAAAATAATGCCAACGAAGACAGGCCCCCAAACGGAAAATAAGACTCAAGCAGATATTGTAATAAAGAAAAAAACTAAAAGTGATTCACACAATCAGACAAATGATCCGACAAAAACTGGATCGAACAAGACCCAAGTTAAAAAATAAAAATCCCGTGTATAAAAAATAACCTAAACAAAACTCTCCTCCTAGCAACATAAAATTTTTCTTAGAAAAAAAAAAACAAAACCTATAGCAACGTATATTTATGTTAAAAATCGCAACGTCAGGCATTTAATTGCCGCAAACATCACATCAGACACACTCTGTGTAGCGAAAATTACTGAACGATTGAAATGAATGCGCCCTCCTCTCCTATCTAAAGTCAATACCATAGACAACTTTTATTTATTTATTTTGAATTTTTTTTTTTTTTTTGAATTTCAACAACTTAACTTTTCGAAGCGATAAAAAATTAAGTGCGGTGGACATGAAGTAGGAGCCAAAGCGTAGAACGACAAATACAAGTTTTATATACATATATTTTACGAATGTCGACATACAATCAGTAAACGCTCATGGCACAAAATTTGATACGTTAAAATCTTGTTGCTAGGCACAGCTTTATGGGGGAAAAAATCACGTTGGTATGTTAAAGAAAGAAAAAATCAATAAAAATTACGTTCAATATGTTCGAGTAAGATCGATCTATAGTGATCGTAGATAGTAAATGCAAGATCTAAATATTTTGTGAATGCAAAAAATTTACTCAATGATAAAGTTCAAATGCGTCAGAATTTGTCTTAAATATTTTCTGACGTTAAAATTAAACTTTTCGTACACAAATACATATCTTTCAATTATATAATTTTAAAAAATACGTGTAAGTTCAAAATAAAACGCTTAGTCAGTTAGTTCACTGTAAAGGAAGTTCGCATCAAATAAATGGGTTTTTTTAAGAATTCATAATGACATTGTGTTGGCGACTGCTGATAAGCTTGAAAAAAAAAAACTCATGAGACGAACATGAGGCATGAGATAAGATATATGTAGTGTTCGTATACAATTTATAAGCCGCAATAAATGTTGGAGTAAACAATTCTTGGAATTACGACAGCAAGTTTCCATAGCACTTCTTTCAGCTATTCATTCAAGTGTCTAATGTCGTGAGTGACTCATTTCCGTTACAAAGATAAACTGAGCTAAAGTTATATGCTATTAGGGCAATGGAGGTGTTTAATGCATGTAGATTTGAGTAATACTCAAATCTACAATAATATTGATATCAAATAGCATGTGCTTTGCTCTAATTACTGAATGTTTGACCTATATTTGGTTGCACGTTAGATAGTAGAAATATAACAAGGTAATACTTCGGTTTTCAACGATATCTCTCTAATTTCTGACATTCTATTTTTTTGCTCCAAAGACAAATTGTTCAAAGTTTCAACCTTCAACATAAAATTCCTTTTGCAAGTCATAAGATACTATAATTTGGTAAGCAATTCAGACTGTTTAAAGTACACTAACATACCTTATTGAATATATCGCGAAATATTATAAAATAGTCATCGGCCAGTTCTCCTGCCACCGCCATTTGGTGTATGCTATGAAATTCGGCTGGTATATACATTGTTGAATTGCCGCGTAACATTTTAGCATTTAATTTAATTTTGTTTTTTTCTTTGTAAAATTTGTTTAACACAACATAAATGTTCACAAAAAATCACAGTTCTAACTGAAGTTTAAAGTTTTTCTTCAGTTTCAGTACTCCACTTTCAACAGTCTTTTTTATTAAGCGCCTTTTTTTCACAGTTGATAAAACAATTTACTTGTTTTAAAAAAAAAAAACTTTCACTTTTAAAATGGTCGTGTTGAAGAAAAACGTTGTCAAAAGTTTAAATCAATAGTAACGACAAGTTTTCCAGTTGCGATTTATTTATGTAATAGTTGATGAATTGTATAGGAAGCAGACTACTTCCGTTTAATGCAATTTTAAAAAACTCGCTCTTTTTCTTATATGTATATTCTTTCAGAGTAGGTGTAATAGCGCTCAACGTGATCAGTACTCCGTAATAGTTGTAAATAGTAGTAACAATTTATGAAAATTTTTTAGTTCAAAATATTAAAAACAAATTGAAATTCAAGCAAGTTAAATTGAAATTTCTTTAATTTTTAAGTAATTCTTAAATTTTCTATTGCTACACCGTTTTGGGAATAGCGTGAAAATAAGAGAACACGTCTATTGCTCGAGCCAGCTGCACTGAAACTAAATTCAAATAGCGCACAACATTGCTATACAAATTCACGAACAAATATTTTATAAGGTTTTACTTTGTTTGTGTGTTGCTTAACGATCAACTCGGCTGCTAACGACTCAAAGTACAAAATACCACTTTCATGAATGCTTGCGTTTGTATTAGTGGAAGAGCATATAAAAATGGCTGATAACGTATTTTTACAAGCGAATTGAGAGCGCTAGTGAGATTATTGCTTTACCAGTGCGTCAAATGAGAGTTTGGAACTAATCACGCCTGTCCTCTCTGCAAGCATTGGGAATTAGTGTTCCTCACATTAAAAAAAAATGCATAAATAGAATAGTTAAGAACATATTCTATACCATTGCTCTTTGGGACTTCGTTTGAAAATTCTTATCGCTTGACATTTTGAAGTTGCTAGAAATATCTAGTTGCATGCTTTGAATCAAAACAGAAGAAAATCTATGCATGTAACGTACTCATACACAAATAGAAGAAAATAGAAAATGAAAAATGAAAGAATCCCGCCATAATATAAAAACCCGTTTTTAACAGAATTGGCATTGATGTTATAGGCCTGGAGCATAATACCATCCTAAGTATCCTTTATGGAAAAAAAGCTTGTTATTGGAACACACTAAAAATGAAACTTCATCATAAGCTATAATCAAAATATATGTAAATCAAAATACAAAAGCAAACGATTGGATTAAGTACGCAAATAGTATAGTAGTATAGAAGATGATCAAAACAGTCAAATAAAATAGAACGGCATCGAAAAACATCGTACAAGTCAATAAAAATCGAAAAACTCGATAAAAGAGTCAAATAATATCCCACATTCACGAAAAATTCAATATAATTATAAAAGTATCGGAAACTATCAAAAAAGTCCGATAAAAGTGGGAAAGCATCTAAAAATTTGAAAGGAGGTTAAAGTCGTTTAGTATCGAAAAACAAAGAAAATACTCGAAAACATTAAAAAATCGATGAAAGTCGAGAAGTATCGAAACACATCGAAACTTTGAAAATATTTGGAAAGTATTGAAAAACATCGGAAGAGTTGAAAAAGAAACTCGAAAAGTATCAAATGTTGAATGAATGAATAAACAAATAATAGATAAATTACTAAAAAACATCGAAAAAGTCGAGGAAAATCTAAATTTATCTAAAATTTCGATTTTTATGAAAAACCAATATTTTTGTGCCAAATTATATATTTCTTTTAATAAAATTTAATAGATTTTAAAAACGTTAACACTAGAATCATTCATTTCCCTCAATTCAATCAAAAGAAATTAACATTAGACATGTTTAAAAAAAATGCCATGTTCTAGAATTTTTCGGGAACACTCGAAATTCGAAAATTTATTCATATTTGAGTATATCCTCATTTAAAAAATAAAATACTCCTAGGGTTGCAAATTTTAATTTTTTGGAATTTGAGTAAAAAAATTAAGAAAACTTTCCTTGTGAACACATGAGAAAGTATCGAAAAAAATTACCGCTATATTTTAAGTATTTCCCTTGTATAAAATATGACCGTAAATATTTTGTTCAAGAGAAATATAAAAAAAATTTCTGTATTACCTTGCATTCGCATTTTTTTTAAATTCTCATCAAAACCACGTTAGCCTCTACAACTTACATTTCTCGCGACAAAAATGTTTTTCAGTTAACACTTAACACTGGTTTTTACCCAAAACCGAAAATACAGAGTGATCCCATAAAAAAAAAGAAAAACTTGCATTAAATTATGAGATTTTAAAAAATAGATAACCCTGCGTTATTGACACAAAATATTATAGACACAGTGAACAAAAGGAATAATAAAAAAAACCGAAAATACAAGGCAGCGTGGCGAAGTGGTTAGGAGTGTGAACTCATAGCTCTCAGTGAGTAGGTTCAATTCTCGTAAATGTAAATGTTTTTTTATTGATATCAATGAAAATAAATGTTACTTTAAAACCTGGTTGTAAATATTTAAAAGCACGTTGTCCTGCTTTAAAAAAAAAGCATCTTTACTGGCGCGAATCGAACCCACGCACTGTGTACTATGAGTTCACAGTTCTAAATATTTCGCCACGATGCCTTGTATTTTCGTGTTTTTGTTCACTGTGTCTATAATTGTATAAATGTATAAACTCTGTATTTTCGGCTTTGGGTAAAAACCAGGTTTTAACTTAATTTTGCGACTATAATTATGGGCCATGCTCTTTAACATTTAAAATTTAGAATAGGTAGTTTGTTTCTGGTTGTGTAAATTGCACACACATATCGAAAGCGTGAACTTGTCTGGTGAATTGCAAGAACTCTGCCGACGGTGCCCAGAAAAACTTAAGTGTGTATTTGAGTATAACTTTTTTCTAAAATATTTCGAAAAAATTCTTTCTTAATTAAACGAAGTAATTTTTTTTTTTCTGTGTAAATAAATGAGGCCAAAAGTCAATGAAGCCTTAAAACAGTACATTCCTTTTTTGATTTTTCATATCTCTAAAACTGTTCACAACTGAGGCTTGTGCACATATACATATGTACATGTGTAGACTTTTGATCTGAACAAAATAAACTACAATACTGCCGTACTAAGCGAAAAAGACGTATCTCAAAAAAAAAAATATCCGAGATTCATATGGCATCGGATAGCTTAAGAAATTACGCGTCTAATGAAATACTCCAAATGTCGGCATCTTAGTTCAATCATATAAAAAATCTACTAAGAAAATTTCCTCTATCTCAATTTTACAGGTATTTCAACAAATTGACATAAACAAAACATCAATTATCTCGAAATGAATTTTTTTGAGATACGTCTTTTTCGCTCAGTACGGCATTATATGTGTATTAAAAAAATGTTTACATGTAGAATTTTCATTGCACTTAAAAAGTAAAATGCCAATCATAAGGAAAATGATCTTTTATATAAAGCAAAAACAATTACAAGATCATGGAAAGTTTTGGAAAAAAAAAAAACATCTTCAGTTTAAAAATAATACAAAAGTGTTTGTTCTACTAAAATATAGATACCGTTTTTTGTTGCGTGTACAATATGTACAACTTAGAAGGCTGCACAAGTGTGAAAATCTTACATAGCTTCTACGATACTGTTGCTTACAGTCAATGTACATATAGCGAGAAAGTAGTAGAATTTTCTTTAGTTTATTAGAATTAAATCATGTGGTTTGTCTATGATATTAAGGGTTGGAGGGGGACTTCAACGAACCTACGAAACTTTTACACAATTGAATGAAGGAACTAATTGATTTCAAAGGTTTCTTTTTGTCATATTGTGATTATAGTGAATAAGATGAAATTTGTTTTCACAGTAGACTTATACCAGTTTAAACTGGCGGCTGCAAGTCTGGTTATCTTTTATACCATATAATCAGTGAGTATTTGATAGTGCAATTTGAATATCTATGACAATAATAAAAATAAGTGCATTGTAAGTCTGTATTGCGTTTTATATTTTTACAAGGCATGGTAGAGTGATAGTGAAGTAATCTGTCTGTGATATTAGATAACGTGTAAAATAGTAATTTAAAAATCTTGTTAAATTTAGAGCTAAATTGATAGTTTGAATAATTGACGCGTGAAATGCGTAAAAAATTAAATGAAACTAGTTAATGTTTATTCTTTGGGCACGTCACAAAAAATTCATTTTTAATTATAGTGAATTTTTTGTACTTAGAAACTTAAACTACACGTTTTTAAATTAAACGCTCACACTTTTTTCTAATGCTAAGTAGTTTGTACACAAAATGTTATCGTACCTAATTTTGAAATATTAACTACAGAAACTTCCTCAATGTAGCATTGAGGCCCACTGGCCCACTCTTTGTACAGTGCTTGCTTTCATAATCGTGATTTCCAGAGACAGACATGCGGCATGGCTATTTCGGCATTTTCATCTTAACGACTAAATAATTTTTTGTTCAAGAGTACTTTATTTAAAATAAAAATTATCGTTGCAAAGATGAAACTCTTTTTTTTACTTAAAATTTTATTGAGCTTAGTTTTTTTTTTATTAATCTAGCAAACCGCTTTTTATGTATCTCTGACTCTGACCTTTGCCTTCAAACTGTAAAAGAATAAGTTTCACACTCATAATTTCAATGAAAAATATACTCGATTTCACCAAATGAAATTGTCCAGTCCATTGACAGTTGCAGAGTCTGCTCAGTTTTCAAGTTCTAATAATTGTGTTTTTATTTTAAAATGCTCAGGTATAAGTTTGTATATGTTACCGTCCAAACTAGTTTTTATGATAAACTAGTTTTTCCTAGTTAATTTGAATGCCTAAAAGTATGCAATTTAATTTTAATACAAAAACACTGTGGATAGAGAAGCCGGTGTTGCACATCTTATAGACTGAACTTATATAATCCTGAGCCGCGGCAAAAGTCCGTCCACTTACCCTCACTGACCACTTGCCAAGAATTCAATAAAATTGATAAGTTTTATTGTTTTACTTCGCTACTGCTTTAGTTTTCACTAGCCACTGTGCTTTTGCATTAAGATTTCATTCCATATCTTTAGGCTTAACGGTAACTAGTTTGGCAAATAAAGAAAAGAAAATTATGAATTTTTTTTTAAATTGTTTAAAATTTCAAATATTTGGCTCCAAAAATTTGTTTCTTTCGTCTTTAATAATTTTACTATCTGAAATTTTTTTTTGTAAAATATCGTAGCTTTTAAGTACTCGGGAGATTTCAGGTAATAGAAAATCTGTTTCGCAAAACCATTTTTCAACCACTATGTGATTATCTTTTACTGACAAAATACGAAAAGTCACAATTTTTAGTTATTCAATTCAACAGCTAAAGAGAATGTTTAGTTCTTTAATTTCAGAATTTAAGATTTTTGAGTTTATGGCTTTTTTATTTTTGAAAATCACATGTTATTTGATAACATCTGTACGAAATGGAATTTTTTGAATTAAATTGTAAAATAAATATCAGTAAATATTTTTCTTAAAAATTATACACTTATGTCATACTATATGAAAAATATTTACAACTTACGTATTATAAAAACATGTTTGTTTGTTAATACATTACTTTATACATATAAGAAAACAAGATAATATTCATACAATGTTGATGAAAACAAATTTCTGATTGCATCAAGTTAGCAATTTTTTAAAATTCTAATTTATGCCATTCTTAAATTCAGCTTGTCTCTAAGGCCGGCTGGTGTATATTCATTTATTTATAGATTATACTTTTGTTATTTTTTTTTTTGTAAGTCACAATTCATTTCTTCTTAATTATTATTATTTAAAGGAAAAAGTAATAATTTTCAAAGATACATTTAAATTCAAAAAGAGAAATAAAGATCAGAATTATGCATAAGGTTTAAGATACAGTAAATTAAGTATGTCTGGAACAAATAAACTTATCAGCATTCTAAGGAAATACCATTTAAAGTACATACCAATGTATTTGCCAACTGAACGAGAGGTAAATACTTAATATAAAGGAAATTTCATTATGATAAATCAAGCACTATTTTTAGCCTTAAAAAAGTGTTAAGAGTTGATAACGTGTATTTTGACTTTTGCACACGAGTGTTGATAACTAAAAACACTCCCTTTTATTTGAAATGGGTGTGTTCAGTGCATCAAATTACATTTATTTCTTTGTAAGCTTTTATTGAGTGCGCGACAATTGTTTGTCCACACAACATTAATGAATTTATTGACGCTAGGTACATATAGATAATGAATATATATTGTATTCTAAGAGACATTGTGTATCAATGAGTTAGAATTAATTGATTTGTATCAAAAGAGATATTATGCAACAAATTAAGAAGTTAAAACTTTTTTTGCCGCGCTTAAATTGTTTAGCTTAGCTGACGTAATTAAAGGCAGCAACAGCAAAGCTTTATTTTTATACAAATGATAAGACAAAAAGTTGTCCGTTATTGTAAAAAAAGAAGCGATTGAGAGTAAGCATTCTAGGCATCATGTATGAACTTAAAAATCAGGAACGGTCCCAGCCTCCCGCATTTGAAAGAAAGTGTTTAGCGTTCCCAGGCAACTTCATGTAGAATTGATGTGCAGAAAATAAATGGTGCCTTAGGAAAACACTTGCAAAAAATTTCAGAACTCAGTTTAATTCTTTAAAAATATTCAATCGAAATCAACTTGATGGCAAAAACAAAGATGCAAAGAGAGGATTTCACATTCCTATACCTGAAGCCACCTCTGTTAATTTAATGTTGCTTCATAACGTCAAAATTACTTTTTTATATATTACATTTGGGAAGTACTTTACATTAAGCCTACGATTACACAGGTCAACACTACTTTTGGTGCCGAGAAGCTGTACTTTTTTTTTAACTAAGGATCTTATACTGATTACATTATTATCAAAAATGTTGATATCCTACGTGTAGTTTTCTAGATTTTGCTTTTTAAAAAAAGGCTTACATGAAAAACACTTTACATTATTTAAATAAAAACTTTCTTTTTCGCGACTTTTTCGCGAATAAGGTGTAGTCGGGCTATCACGTTGCATCCCCCAGCAATAGTCAGTCATCATATGGCGATCCCATCGGCCTTGGTATCTTTCTTCCATAGTCTTTAGGTCCTGGTGAAACCGCTTCCCTTGTTCTTCGCTATAGAATCCAAGATTGTCTGGGGATTGGTCAAGATGACTGTGAAGGTAGTGCACTTTGATTGACATATTACATCCGAAGTTATTAAAGTGTTCTGGCATGTCATTTACAATTTTAGAGTAATTTTCTGACTTCTGTTGAGTGAGCAATAGCAACTGAACCAAATTTGTTTCCATTGTGTAGAAGGACACACTTAAGACTTCGTTTAGAGCTGTCGATAACGAGACGCCATTCATTTGGAAGGTATTATGAAAGGCCCATTTCGAGAATAAGGCCTTGCATATCCGATCAAAAAACCATATCATTTTCCGATTGAAAAAAAGGTAGCAAGTCTTGCTCTCTTGTTTGATAGAACGTCACTTCTCTACCTGACGACAACAAGTTTTTTTCTTTTCATCTAGAAGCCAAAACCTCTACAGATTCTTTAGGGAGTTCAAGACCCCTTATCAAATCATTTAATTCTTCTTGGGTAAAAGGTTTTGCTCTGCAGATGGTATTCCTTCGAAATCGCTGTCGCTACTCACTTCATAAATGACTTCTTCAAATGATGATTCACGAATGGAACAAAATGGTGGAACAGGTACTTTCTCTGAATGTGGTAAGGGTCTTCTAGCAGAGTCTAAGTCTGGATAAATCATTTTTTAATGTTTACACCATACAAATTAATACAGCAGAAGTAACAGCCAACAAAGTGATTTTTTTGTTTTTTCCATTGCATAGGCATTCCGAACCTCACATGGTCTCTTTTACCACTAATACACTGTTTTTAGTGTTCATAGCACATTTTACAAACAATTTGGGGTATCCACGGCTTGTATTCATCCACAATTTTCGACTTAAAGTAAGCATAATAAGCACTTTTTATAAAATCTGTTATAGGTTTTCTGAAATTTTTCACCGTGCATTCACCAAAGCGGTAACAAAACACTTTTGAATCAATGAGACAACTTCTTCGCGATGAAGACATGATATAAAAACCAATTTATTTTTAGAAATTTATCGATAAAATAGCAAATCATGCAGACGGAAGTACTTTTTACAGCGAATATTCAAAAGTGACCGTTTATCAAAAATGGCACGTAGGAAAAAAAAATTAAAAATATTTTTAATGTTGCCAGTACATACTTAATACAAAACCAGTAACTATATCTCGGCACCAATTTTTTTTTTTCGATTTGTTGTGTTATTGAATGATTTTCAAAAACTAAAAAAAAAAAAACTGACTGATAAAAAAAACGATTCCATACGAAATCAGTGGCCAAGAACAAATTTTGTTGTGGTTTTTTTTTTTTTTTTTTTGGGTTTTGGTAAATCAAAATATTAAAACATCAACCAAAGTTTCAGGCGTAAGATACTGTTCGATTTGAAAGAAATTATACACCATGGTTTTTCGTGGACTTCTCATTATTTTTTGGTGAATTTAGTATGTCTAAAAAGAGTCTAACGCATTTTTTATGTAAGTGGTACCATTATCATATTGTACGCCATATCGGAGATTAAAAATTGCAGTTTCTAGTATTGGCATGTAAATTATGGTTTGAATATAATTTTCAGTTTACATTAAAATATTTATTTAGGAATTAATTTCTTGTATTGTGCATGTGAGGTCTAAATATGCCAATAAGTTTCTCGTTTACAAGGTCTTTTTGTATACCAGGCGTATGCATAAGTTTTTTCCGGTTTAACTAAGAGATGGCGCCAGCGAAAAGTATGCAGCGTATTAATTTGACACATATGTCGTTTTGTTCGTCTGACATTTAACTACAAACACACACAAGTTGAGTCCGCCAAAGGCTAGTGTCTTTGTTTTATCGTTCAATGATCATGTCGAGTTTTGTGCCTGAAAAATCACTCAATATTTTTTTGTCGCCGATCCCGTGTTACAACATTTACTGAGCTTTACAGTTTAAAAATCAGTTTTCGCTTGTATCAAATTCAATTTTGCCCAACGTTAAATGAAATATTCGCAAGAAAACCAATTTTGATAACTTTTTCAGTGTATTTATAATAATCAAATAGTTTAAATTCAGCTTAGCCCAAAAAAAAATCCACAAAATCACACAATTCTCATTTCGATACAATAACAAAATTTTCCAAATCAAAAGGGTTTGCTTAAAGTTTTTAACCGACGTACCCTGTATTTAGAACAAAACCTATCAAAAATCAATACATCAAGTAGGAAATACCTTGAATTAAAAAAAAAGTTAAAAATTTTATAGTTTTAGATATGGATTCTGAAAATACATGCGCCGCAGCCTGATCTAATCAGAAAATTTAAATTGTTTTGTTGCTGAGCTAAAATTGTTAATCAAATTATCGAAATTCACACGTGTAATATTTAATACGCAATTTAAATTATGTACCTATTTAAAAAAAAATATGAATAAATTCATAATACACCGAAATACGAGTAGCACGGCGGGTGTTGAATTTTCAACTGCCGCTAATTTGCTTCCAACAGACTTCAAAATTAGCAACAATTTCAGGTATGAAAATGATGGCGCGTGTCTCATGTCACACGATTTATTTATTTTTATTTTTATTTTTTTAATATTTAAAGCTATAAATAGAATCAATAAGCTGAAATCAGAGCACAAAGAAATATGACTTTAATTAGACACTTAATTGGTAACGGATGTTGCGTGAAAAAAAAAATCAGCTGAGTATTAAAAGAAATCTAGTGATAGTCTGGAAGGTAGCGTTGCATTTTTCGAAGTCATTTCCTCCCGCTTAATTTTGTTTGCAATTGATAGTTTAAGTAAGGTGGATAATCGAAACAAGCGGTAGTCGCTTAATAACTCGGAAAGTAAGCCTCAAGTAGAAAAATATGTTTAGATCAATGGTGTAGAGGAGATGAAAATACTCCGATTTCATGCCCGAAAAATTCCCGCATGACAAAACTTGGCTCACTAGTATCTGAGATGCGAAACTTTCTTGTCAAAATGTACCCACTTTTCCTCTGGGGTTAGTTTGGACCATTTCTTGTTTACGGTGAAATTTAATTGCATTATGCTCATAAATACCTTTCTAAGTATAGTGTTTTGACATTTTTGCTTTTATGGAAAGTGCCACACCGAATTTGATTGCATTACCTTAAGAAACTCTTTCATTATTGCATTTTAAATATTTTATTTGTTTAGCCATAAGACGTGTCTGTGAACCGATTTCGTACATGTGATGCAGCCAGTGTATAGAATCAAATCCTTATATCGTTGAGTAATTGAAATTTCTACGAACAGACAAATAGATGGACATGCCTACATCGACTCAGGTGGAACCGCTGATCAAGAATATATATATTTTTGTATACCTATCACTCCCACTCTTACACGTTACAAACGGAGTGACCAAATTAATACACCCTGCATGCAGGGTATAAAATACCATAATACATATAAATAAATATAAGTCGTAGTTACTGTTAAAAAGTTTAGATTGCCTTTATTTTACGTAAATTTTCTTATCAGTTTATAACTCTAACGTACCAAAGTCCAGTGTTTAACGTCAGAGTCTAGACTCGGTAAATCGTTTAAAAACAAGCGTAACTATGTTTTTGCGCGTAGTTTTTACTAAGTCAACCCACAACGTATGGCAAAAAGCAACAAACGGAAACTAATTTTACAAGTTTTTCATAAATGCATTGAATGCAATTATTATATTTTGTAAAAGCTATGATTTCTTCGTCTTGCTTTTATTTTGTTGCTTGCTATATTGATAAGTACAGCTTTTTGTAAAATAATCATCGTAGTGGTGTAAATTAATAACAAAATTTACAGTAAAAAAGGCAACAGAAAAACCTTTATAAATCACACTAAATTCATTATCAAATTTTATTGATCGATGTTTTGCTAATCGTTTTCTGTTAAAATGTTTGTGATAATTACAACAACAATGGCGACAATATCAAAAGCTTAATAAGGCGATAAATAACATCATATGATAAACTAGACCTTTTTTTATGACTTCAATGTTTTTAAAGTATTTAAAAGTAATTAGGTTAATCATATGCATATTAGGTTGTTTATTTTGAAGATTTTTTTTTTATTGTTTTTATTTTTTTGCCTGTATTTTAGCTTGAGGTTTAAAAATAATTGTCCCAAAATTATAGCTCCCTAGCTCAAACCTGTGAAAGGCACGAACACAGTTTGTATCCGACTTCGTTGAGATTTTGCAAAAAAACCGACTTACTAAAATGTAGAAAAAGTATGCCTTAGGTGCTAGGATATAACATTTAAGGTATTTAAATTCTATGGGAGGTGCCACCTACTGTTGTCAAATCATTCCCACATTTTTCGTGTGGCTGAAAATGCGAACAAAATACACCCGAACGGATTTTTTTTTGCGGTCCCATAGGCCTACATTCTAGAATCGGATTTGAAAAATTCTCGCATAATTTTAGCTTCCTAGATGAAACCTGCTGACGGCGGAAACAGTTTGTTTCCAACAGTGCTCTGTTATGCAATTTACAAGTGTTCACCAACAATTGTATTCGCCGAATCCTGAAAATCTGGTGTCCCATGGTTATTTCCCATGTCGAATTGCTCACCAGATGCCATCAGGATCCGATTTTCATTCAAATCAAAAGGCGAAAGTGGAAATGGAGCAAACGATGCGGAAATCACCGATTAAAGTCTGCGGGCAAACATTAGAGTGGAAGCCTTTGGTTAGCAGAAAACGTGGCCGTTCTAAATCATCATGAAAATGATTGCTAGAGCACGAAATACGTGAATCAAGGGATATTTTAAAGAGAATTGAAGGCCCTCGCATGTTGTGAGAGTTTTGTGAAGGCCTTAATATCCATGAAAAAATAAAAGACACAAGAGAATGTAAAATGTAGTGCCATGGGGTGAGCTTTAACCCCTATATATCCGCGACAGCTGGCAATTGAACCATTTCTTTCAATCTTGGCATTATTAAAATGTTGCCGTATTTTTTCTGAGTTGAATAGAATAAATTTTACTTGTAGTTGGCCATCATATGTAATAATTTTAATCTTAAACTATGTACATGATGTTCTATAACCTAAAAAAATAAAAAAATTATGTGTACAGTTCACACGTGGCAGAATTGAAACCTTTAGAAAAATTAGCTGCGATAGAATGGCACAAAAATGTGTTATTAAAATGATAAAAGTGGACGGAATCTAAAATTGCTACATCAATAAATGGTACATCAAATAAAAGTACTCATCGAGCAGAGTGCCTGAAAACTATCAGCTTCGAGATCGCTTTAAATTTTTTCAAGCAATGCACTGATTAACTACCAAACTCTCTATTTGTAATGTGCTATTGCTTTTGATATTTTAATAACAACGCTTAGTTGGGAAACAATAATTCGATGAGTACTGTACTTTAATTTGATATATCATTTATTGTTGTAGCTATTCTAGATCCTGTCCACTAAGCCTTACCTTTGTGTAAGTGAAAGAACTGCTAGAAAAAATAGTGTCGCTTTTTGCGTTTCATTATATACTTAGTACACATTTAATTTAAAATCACACCCGTGCTAAAGAAATTTCACTTCAAAAAGATTGAAAGAGAACAAGCTATGACCCGTTCCAATGCATTATTTTTTCATTGGCCACCCTCTTTTTATGTGAACCAAGATATTGCTAATCAAAACGAAGTATCGAAATCGCCTCAATGAGTCGATACTATCAAATATTCCGCCAAGAATCGACTTATTGGTTCAGAATATTCAAGATCACACCACAAAACATAAAATATTTCTTTTATGTGAAACAGTGGGAGATGCGTTTTACTGCATACGATTCTCACGAAGCCCATAATTTTAACTAACAGTGGGTTCGTGTTGATGTGGATGGTACGCGAGGGGATATATGGCGGCAAAATCTCGAGACTACTGATTGAGGTGGCCAGTCGATATCATCATTGTTTAGTTCTGTTTATTAACATTGGCCGAAAATCAAAACTTAAATATTTAATATTCCAGTTTTTCAAATTATAATCAGGCAAGAATTTAAGTAATAATAACTCAAAAGTTACTCAAAATTAACATAAAGCTAAAAAACATATTAATTAATTGGCCAAAATGTATGTCTACACATAATAAAACATCACAAAACAAACGCCACACAATGGCTGGAAGCGCCAATCTGAAGAAGTAAAATTCATAAAATCAAAGTCATAATAATAATAAAAGAAAGAAAAAAAGCAAAATAATTTCGTCCACTTAGATTATTGCTTGCCACCACTGTGCGCCGCATTGATGTTTTTTTTAGAACTTGATCAATAAACAGAACCAACTTAAACGAATCTAATGACAACAATTATGGTTAAAAACATCTTAGACTATGGTCAAGGCAAAACTTGAATTTGGAGCAATAGGGTTGTGGAAAAATTTAAATTAAAAAAGTTTACATATTTAATATAAACTAGTTTACAGTTAATCTTAAACGCCGAATGCAACAGGTTAAATTGGTTCAAAATGTTGATGTTCTTCAAAAGACAAGGACACATATTTATAGATATGTACACCAGGTGTATGCATAAGTTTTTTCCGGTTTAACTAAGAGATGGCGCTAGCGAAAGGTACGCACCGTATTAATTTGAATCATACGTCATTTCCCAGTGTGCCAAAATTCGTTTCGAATTCGAAACATTTTATTTTTTGAGAAAAATTTCAAAACGCTATACTAAGAAAAGTGCAAACGTCATAAGTCTCCGAACAGGAACATTTGGTGACAAAAATAAAAGGCTTTTGGGGATTAAACAAGTGAGCGTGGCACCTTCCATACAAAAAATAACTGTGAGACGCTATAGTAACTAAGCCAAATTCAGTGCAGCAACATTTGGTGACAAAAAATTTAAAAAAATCAAAAATAAATTTTCGTCGGCCTATAAACTAGTTATAAATAAGAAAAATATACATAAAAAATTATTATGTTTCACTACATTTTAAGCCGCAAAGAATTTTTTTCGATATTTTTACATGAAAATGCTGAATATCACAAAAATAAATCAGACGATCAGCTAGGATTTCATATTCGCCGTTATTTAATATTATAGCGTTTAGGAAATGATTCCACCAAGCAGAATCTTTCGTTAACGTAGGCAAACTTTTTTCGCGTTCAAGACCACCGTGAATGGTTAACGTCATCGCAGAAGAAAACGAAAATATTTTGCTACAATTGAACGATCCATAAATTGCAACCGTACGCAAACAAGTTATCGCAACCAAGATTATTGCCTTATATTATTGCAATATGTAAGTATGTATATTAAAAAAAAAATCACTTGTGTTGTAGTGCTAGCAGCATCGTAATGGGAGCAATTGACTTTTAAATTGGAGCTGTACTCATTCCAATACAAAAACAAACCTACTCACACTCACATGAAAATCTGGGGGCTCGTTTTAGTGCTGTTCGCTGATTGGAGAAAGATCTTCATGTTATGTTGCTGTGTTTTGTTATGTATTCAACATTATTTTGCTTGTTTTTCTATTAATTAAAAGAAACCTCGAAAATTCTCTGCGTTACTGGATGAATAAGATAAAAATGTTGCTGTACAACTGGTTTCATGAGTCAGCAGCATGTTACTACAATAAAATGAAGATACTACAAAAATGTTGCATCAAAGAAAGCTGTAAAATGCAGATATGATTAGTTATAATTTTGTTTGTTTCTAAGGTACTTATACCAGACCATATTTTCAGAAAGTAAAAATATAAATTGAAAAATTTACTGCTCCTGTTTTTGTTTTGTGTCCTGAATTTAGCGAATCAATTTCCAAATCAATTTTTTTGTATTTTTTAATGAAAATTTAAACTAAATAATTTGGGTTCTTTTTTAAAAAACTTATACACATTTACTTCAATGAAAATCAATACTGAATAATTTGAGTAACTTTTTAAAAACTGTTAATTACTTCATTAGATTTTTCAGAAATCATAAGAAATATATTTTTTCAAAAAACATACATACAAACATTGGCGTACCGTGAACATTAGGTGCTCCGGGCCCACAGGTAATTTGCCGCCCCCATCAACAGAAAAAATTCTTTTTTTCAAATTTGAAAAAATTTTGCGACTAAAAAAAATGATTAAAAAGGTCCATAACATTTACAAAATTTCCGTTACGCTAAAAACAAAATTTCAATTATTACGAGCACCTAAGGGAGGGAGCCATTGTTTTCAAATTTCTTTTTTATAAAAAATAGCATGAAATAAATATTTCACGAACTTAGCAAAAGCTTTTTCAGTATCCAAAATTAAATTCACTAGACTATAGAACTATAGAATCGCACATTATTACGTACAGCAGATTTTGATTAGAGGTGTTTTAAGACCAAAGACAATTGTTCATTTTTGGTAGGCTAAAGTTCGATATGGACAAAAGTCAGGTAGCCTGTTTCGAACCAACTTTTCATTAAATATACCTACGAGTGATTCCATTAAAGTTTATTGCACATTTTTCCAAGATCCTTTCAACAAGTACTAACTAAAACCTCATACATTAAGTCAAGATTTTCCTTCTAAAAAACCTTAAACAGATTACAAAAGCAACACATCAGACAGTATTGTACTAAGCATACATACTAACAAACAAGCAGATGAAAAGTGATGATTTTGATTTGAACTTAATTATGTGATGCGAAAAAAAGAGAGCAGTTATTTTTATTACAACTTTCATTGAGATATCTTTTAGGGAGAGAATTTCAATATGTTTTGTTATCTATAACCATGTGTTTCGGTGAGCACGTGTTTTACTCAGCTTTAAACAAGACTGACTTCAACCGCATTATTATAGTGTTTATTTGTTGTGTTCTTGTTACTGTACTGATAACAATCAGTCAGCAATTGAAGTCACGAGTAAAGATCATTACCGTAATACTAATCAGTCGCTAACCATAGCTGAAGGTCATTTAAACAAAAGGTGTGTGAACTTTTCAGCATTGTATATAAAACATTGACATAGAAAAGTGATTTACATACATATGCATGTAACATATGTATATGACGCATATTAAGTCACACGAAGTAAAATTAAAAGCACATGACAAAAAATATCAGATATGACTCTCTGTAAAAGTAAAAGAGATGGAAATCAATCCTCGTTATTCACGGGGAATGCCTCCCTTAAAACTGCCGTGCATTTAGAATCTGCTATTTTTCAGCTATTTTTAGGTACGATATTAAAAAATAAACTATTTTGAATTTAGCTATGGCTTGGCACACCTTCACACCTTCGTTCGAAATTCAGTAGATTCTTATCAAGAAAAAAAAAAGGTACAAAGTCCTGGGAAAAGTTTGATGTCTGTGATTATGTGTTTGATGTCACACGTTTACTTCATGTAATTTTCGCGAAAGTGTGTGGCCGCTTCAATAGTATTTCATATGTTTTATTTTTTTTGTTGCCGCTATACCGCTTGTCGCTCTGACGCTACCGCTTGCCGCTCATTGCGTGACCAAGGCCTTAAAGCTTGACATACAGCTTGAGGATACAGTGAATGCCACCGGAAGGGAAATACCACATTAAATTTAAGGAATATTTACTGGGCAAGGAAGGAACAATCGCTAACCGTGTGATATCCGCCCTCATTCAGGCTAATCACAACAAGTTTCAACTCCAAAGTAAGAAAAAATAAGAATAGTACAAGCATATACCAAACGGAAGTTGAGGAGCCAGAGAAAAAATACGATATCTGCAGTAAATTAACCTTAACTCTTGCCTTAACCAGCAAACAGAACATAATTCTTCTAAATAATTCTTTCATGAGCAAACACGTGTAATACCCACTAACTCGAAATAGGAAGATCCTTCTTGAATTACAAGGCCAAACAGCTATGTAATATTCACTTAGTACAAAAGAGACGCAAATTGATCACATTTGCATTAGCGAAAACCAGCGAAGATTGATCAATCTGGCAGCACGCAAATATGCAGTGGAACCGATCAAACGTCAAACCAATAGAAATACTTACACCGAATTAATTAACAATAATGTTATGATGATATCAACTACATAATGGCAAATCTTAAGAAATCAATTTGCGGTAGCTGCAGTAATTCTGACGGACTTTGGTACAAAAAAAGTAATTGAATCAGCGATAACGCCGAAAAGAACATGAAAGACGCAAAGTTAACACCCAAAGCGCAATGTAAAATAGAAGTAGATGGAGCTCGAATGTTACTCGTACATTGCGTTTGAAAATCTGTAAGATTTACCCAACGGCATATTTGCAGCGCATTAGCAAATTACAAATTTCTGCAAAATTTAAATTTGTGCTTATTGTGAAGTTCCGCTCAAGATAGTACTTCTGGATTAAAGTCAAAGAATGTGCAGACGGCTTTTAACCGCAGCTCAGGATTTATATCATAATTATGTTCAAAACTCAAAAATTTCTTCACAAAGTATCCATTTTACCATAGAAAAAAGTAAAAAACACTAGAAATTAATTATCCGATGTATAATTTATCGTGAGAAGCTTTTCTAGTTACCACCATTCGGATACGGTACTAAAATGTAGGTTGGTTCTGCCATTTCGTATAATCGAAATGTAAGCCTAATTTCCAAAACAAAGTCGGAAATGAGACCAACAAGTTTTTCTTAGTTTAAAAATTAAGCTATAAGCATTTACATTCTTCTTACAGAGTTTCTATTTAACTTCAAAGCTTCAAGATTCCGAAGCTATGCGTAATTTTCATTAATCTGGCTTATTTTTCTATATAATTGTTTTGGTTGTTTTCCCCAAAATTTTTTCACCACTATTTTTTGGCTTTTCTGTCAAAACAAATTTTGACGTGATTTACTATTGGATAATTTCAGGAAGCCTTTAATTTGCAAGTTTAAAACTTTTCACCGAACAAAGCAATTAGTTCACCGCTCAAGAAACATCATTCATACAATTAGATATACATAGATAGTGGAACTATGAGATGCAACAATATATCGCTCACTTACTTCAAGACTGGCATAACTCAAAAAACGTGAGTTAATGATGCAGAAATATCCGCCATTTTATGTTTTATTTTGTGTAAAAAATTCAGAAAAATATGTCATAAACTTGCCTTGTGAGAAAAGTTTATGTAGACATACTTTTCATCATTTTCATATAAAAAGTAACTTAGGCCCCTATTGCGGTTGTCGATTTACAATAGACAAACGCTTTTTTTCTATTAGCGATTTTGTTTCGTATTGTGTTTATCGATCACAATCGCTGGCTGTTCTATCATTTTGTTTTGATAGATAAGATTTTTTTTATTTTAGTAGATATTTCTTAATTTTTTAAATTTTTCACATAAAATATTTCAAACTGAATGAAACTAAACGGCTGTCTCAAGAAAAATAATAATATTTCAAGTCGCAATGACGCAATTTTTTCTATTGAATTTCGTAATACCAAAATGGCATCGTTTCTATTAAATCGATGGCTATCGATTTTATCGCAAATCGACAACCGCAATAGGGGCCTTATTGAAAACTTTAAATGCGTTTTTCTCCCATTTTATGTTTTTTGAGTTATGCCAGTCTTGAAGTAAGTGAGCGATATGTAAATCCAAACTTCCGATTATAAGAAACGCACTAATATATTTATTTCAAAACATTTGTCTTCAAAGTTTGCACGGATTCATAAAACTATGCATTCCTATTTTTGTTTTAAAAAAATATACATGTATATATTTATTACTTTACTTATCACACAAATCAATGTTATTACGCCGAAAGGGACTAATTGTGCTTTGAATTTATAACTCACACATAATTATATAAACGCGCCATCGAACATGAAAGTACTTATTTTTTACCGTTTCAATTATTTTTTCGGGTATAACCATTGCAAAGGATTCTTTGGCAGGAAATGAAACTATGAACTTTAGGAATGTAGTGTCAAAATGAAACTAAGAAATTAAAGCAGTAATAAAACAGCGAATACACCACCACTGCTATGTACAATAAATTGTCAGATATTGTTTAGTCAAGTACAGCAACATTTAAACTTATAAGTATATACGAGTATATACCAACATATATAGTAAGTATAGTCGGTAGAAGGGGTTAAAATGTTGATAAATATCAACATCATAGAGCAGACTTAAACAGTGGCAGTAACTGTCATTAATAAATAGTAATTGAGAAAAGCAAACATAAAAGCATATCACAATAAAAAAACGACAATAATTGACATGATGATGACAAAGATTCATTCTACACTACTTGTAGTAAGAGTATCAACCATAATATGGACAATGGAATATGCAATGTATCATGTTATCATTTGTATAAAATCAATTTATTGTGATGGCATTGTCGGCGTTAAACTTACACACTAGCATACTGAACAGAAGGAGTTTAGTGTGAGTATTATTTACAATGTTCTCTAAAACTAATATAAAATACCTTTAAGTCTTCCTCGGACAATCATGATTTGTGTGTATTAGAAAACTTGTTTGTAGTAATAAAAAAAAGTAGTGGGAATAAACTTAATATCAAATAATTATATCTAGGAATTAAGCAAAAAGACTAAATAAATCGCTTTATCTCAAAGGTAAGAAGAGCAATAATTTATAGTAACAAGACAAATGAAAAAGAAAGGGATAAAAATCATTGAACCAGAATGCAATTTTGAATTTGAAAACCAATCATATGCCTAAGCTAACAAAATATTAATGCTTATGAATTATTTTCCAATTGTAAAATTTTATAAAAGATAATAAGATAAGAAGTATAAGATTTGACTTACAGTAGAGTGCCGCCAAAATTTTATTAAATCATGAATGTCTGTTGAAGGTGCAAGCAATAAGAAGTCGCGCCATTCATTAAAGCTAATATTTAAGCTGCCGTCCTGATCCATCCTGTTTGAGAAATATTTAAAAGTGAATATACCTTACCAATTGAAATTAATTAAAATTACCTTGTTAGTAAATTTTTAGCTTCGTCTAAGTCTACTTCAATGCCCAGATCTTTAAAAGCGGATATCAACTCGTCCAAGTCAACTTTACCTAAACAAAAGTGTTGAAAATATTTATTAAAATAAATTACATATAAATACTAAATCAGACATATTGAATCCAAAACTACATAGCAGTAACACAATTGATTTAATTTAATAAAATAAAATCGGAATTAAATAAAGGTGAGTTTTTTCTCGGACCAGAATATGTACTATACATAGAATAAAAATTTATCATTTTCTAAAGTAAAGGGTGGTTCTTAAAAAAATTATTTTTTTTTATTTAATGACAACCGCCCTAATCTGGAAAAATATCATAAAAGCTTAAAAAAAGCTTGATATCTTGTTTATGAAACCAGCTGAAATTTTTTGATGGCACATCTTCACGTTAAGGATAATATTTCAGAACTGCCGAATTTTACCGCATAAAAATTGAACCTGATAAAGTTTATTTGATTCTAAAAAAATAACATTTAAAATTATATTATAGTCAGTTCGACTAAGTCAAATAGTACCTATTCGTCTTTATCACCTTTTCAACCAATCCCATTGGAATTTCGCACAAGATATAATTAATAAATTAGTATCCTCTATGCTTAAAAGATGTGCTTGTGCCGTCCAGAATAAAGGGTTCGTAACTAAGCACTAATTTTAAAAGTTTTTACTTGCCATTAAAAAGAGGGTGCTTTAGTTTTATCCGTAAAGTTTTCTGGTTTAAAATGTTCCTTTGATATTAAGTTTTTATTTAAAGGACGCTGAATTTTTTAAACTTTTGTTCAGTAATAAAGGCATAAATAAATAAGATAAATACACATGTTTCATAAACGTTTTTTTTTTTTTTCATAAAAACTATGTATATGATTTGAAAAAAATGTACTAAGGGGGTACTTAAGATTTGGCCAATACTGTATTTTGACAGTGTTTATCCGAGTTTTAACTTAAAAATTTCTCTGTGTCAAGGATCAGAAATGCAAGCAAGCCCTTCTCCGACAGATCTAATTGAAAAATCAATTGTTCTTCAAAGAAAAAACTAAAGAATTCATTTATTTTAATTTTCAATTTACCATCTTTGTTTTTGTCCAAATGCGAGAATTGTAATCGTAAATTTTTTTCATGCTCGCGCACATAATGCACAAATTCTGCCAGTCCCACATCACCACTTTGATTCTTATCCGAATGCTCCATAAATTTCTGCACAGTAGAAGAAAAAAGTAAAATAATGTAAGCCAAATGTTTAAATTTCACAATGTTATCTATGTTTATAAAAAGGCTTAATCAAGCGAGAATAAAAAAAAACTTATTGATTTGTCTAGTCAGCCTCAGACTATCAAACATGGCAAAATAAAAAAACACATTTTTTCACTTATGTGTATATGTATATCCATAATCTTATCTTAAGTGCTGCAAAAAAGCATAAAATTTATAAATTTGGTTTCATGGCATGGTCGAGCAATTAGGAATGAATTATTTTTGCTATATTTGCATTTTAATATAATACCAATGATTTTCCTTGAAAACTAACAAAGTTTTGGCAAACATCATAGCTGCATCAGGCAAACTGTCGACAGAGTCTATTTTAAACATTATATTTTACTATTATATGTTTGTTTTGACGTAGCCAAGGAAGTTTATTTGAACTTTTAAATAAATCTTGGTTTAGAAAGTTACCATTGAAAAATTCAGAAGTTATAGTTATACAATATTTTGGAAGTTTAATTTCAAAATCATCATTTACAAAAAATTTAATATAAATGTTTAAGTCTTCTGAATGTGTGATTTATGGTTCTATGTTTAGTGTTTCTATGTACAAAAATATTTGTAAATGTTATTTCAATGTTAAATTACTATTTACCTTATTGGTCATATATTTTTCATTTTTCAATTTTTTAAGTTAGATCCCTGGAGAAATTCGCAAAAAAAACTGACGAGACATTGGGAAAATGTGGAATTTTACGGCTTAATAAATAAGTCACAATAATGGTCAAAAAATTTCTTTAAGAAATTAAATCTAAGACTTGACCATAAAACTATATGACACTAACGAAGTTGATCTTATTACAAAACAATTAGTCCTTGAATTAATTTACTCAACAAACATAAACTGAATAAAAAATATTTCAATAACAGAGCCATAGGGCACCTAATTTTAATTAATAAAAAGAATAATTTTAACATAGACAAAGATCTCAGTTTAATAAAGCAAACAAAACTCTCTAGCTATTGTTCACGCTAAAAATATGAATGTTGAAATTGTTTTTTAGTTTAAGAACCTTTAAATATGCTAAAAATTTCAAATGCACAATACATACACAACTAACACACAAAGGAAAGCAAAACTTTAAAAACAAAATTTTGAAAATAATTTGACATGATGAACTAGTGTAGAATGTGACAAATAAAATTTTTATTTGCGCATTTTGTTTATTGTTATTTCGCTGCTGTGAATTCCGTTAGCCTAGGGGAAAAGCGTATAGGTGTTTTTACAAATTCGGCATAATATTTTTTATTGTATTTTTTGTGCTAATCAGCAGCAAAAATAAAAATCACAGCCACATCAGCTGTGGTCTCTATTTCAAAATCAAAATAATCAAAACATTTTAATTTGTTTAACACCAGAGCGCATGACCAAATGAAATAAACAAAGAAATATTTTCGGTTTTTAAAAATTTTAATTTTATACCTCAGCATAAACACTCGATAGTCCAAATTCCCGCAAAGCTTCTGACAAATCATGTACATCAATTCTTCCATTGCCATCACGATCAAGCTGTTTGAAAAGTTTACCCAAACGTTCCTCATCTTCCTGTGGCAACTCTGTGGGTAAAGATGATGAATTACTGATGAATTGTTGAATTGGTGGTACCGCTGTTGAATGCAGCAATGACGATGTACTGAGTTGGGTTGGCTGCAATATTGATGGTTGATGTTGGCTCTCCTTTAAGTTTTGGTGTTGGCGTTGATTTGAATGTTGCGTTTCAGTTTTCAAAACACTTTGGATTGGAATTAATTTTGGTTGTGCAGCTGCATTTTGCGAAAAGTTCGTTGTAGTTGGCTTTGCTGATATTAATGACGATGATGATGTTGTCAATGTGCTATTGTTTGCTGTGTCACTATTTTTTTTGTTGTCCTTAGAGTTTTTCAACTGATTTGAATTAACAATAGGACTCTGATTAATGTGTTTGTCGTTTGTATTAACCATTCTACTTTTTATTTTTTCCAAATCTTTTATACCTGAATTTATATTATTTCTTTGATGTTTATTTATGTTATTACTATATTTTGTCGTTTTCAATGCTAATATTTGTAACTTTACATCAATATTAGCTAGATTGTTGTAGTTTTATGGCCTCATTTTGGCTATAATCATTAACTTTAAATTTGCAAAATATTGTAGATTTTGTGATCTATTTTGTTTATGTGAATAATTTTATTACTTTCACGTTGTTACTTTGCCGTATGCGCTTCGTTGAATGTTCGGCAGCGTATGAAAGCTGCAAATGTTTCAACAAAAATTTTTGATGATTGTATTTAATGCTGTATGGCTCCCGTGCCTTGTTGAGATATCTAAAAATAAAAATATATATTTTTTTTCAATCAAATTTACTTATACAAAATATTTGAAAATATTACGAGATTTTGTTTACAAATAAATGAACGACAAAATTTTTCTATGATGATATTGAGAAGGAGGTTAGGGAGTGGTGCTAAAGAGGTAGAAATAAGGTTGCTTTTTCATGAGGAACAACTTTGCCTCATGCACCAAACATCTCAGACTTGAAATAAAAAAAAACCGTAGAACAGCGCTTGTAACAGTGTCAATTACTAGTTAATTTTTTACCGTTATTCTAAGCCGGTAAAAGTCCGATGACAGACTTTAACTACTCCAAATTACCCTGGCGATGATTTTCCAGAATTCAGGTATCATTTTTGCCCACAGTGTTATTATTCACCTTAATACGAATTAATATTTTTCTTTTTTTCTGCTGAATAGCTCTTTATAGCTTAGCGTAAAAGCTATATTCGTGATCGGAACTCCCTCGACCTAACTTTGCTTAAGATCAAAGCAGTTTAGGCTGTTGTAGACGGCCGATAGATGGATGCGCCTCTCGTGCGGTTGTGCAACATTCATATAAAGAATTGTGTGAATAGAATTAGGTTAAGTGCCCGTATTGACTTTGAAATTTAGCTTAATAAAAAAAGAGAGCGTACCTTAAGCAGCGGCGTACCGTACACATTTGGCGCCCGTGGCAAAGAAATAATTGGCCGCCCACTGCCAACAGAATAATATTCTATTTAATATATACATATTATGTATATTGTCTTTTTTTGTAAATTATGAATTTCAAGGTTAATACGTGGGCTCCTAACGATGTAAGAACTATAACATTTTTATATAGACTTTATTAAATCCTATTTGACAACATTTTATCACTACGAAATCGAAAGTTGAAAAGAGTAGTTTTTGACGCACCTTACTGCATATATTTTGCATGATTGCTATGAAGATTAAACAACGAACACAAGTTTTCATGAATAGTTGCCTTTGCATCATTCTGACCAAACACTAAATCCAACGAAAAGCTACGGAGTAGTGAAACATAGCAATATAAACATGCAGAGTGTAAAAAAAACTCGTCAGGTTGGAGTACACCCTTCGAAGAGTGTAATATAAGGTTTGCTAACCTGTGTAAACATATGAGCCTCAAGGAAACCAGAGAAAAAAAGCCGATTAAAAAGTTTAGGAGAAGATCACAGGGCATACACGATTTTTTGTCTATTTTCAGATGAAATGTATGTATATCGAGAAAGAAAAATCGTTAGTATTACGTGACCGTTTTAGATCGAAAGAAAATGCTGTTTACGAAGTTAATATTCTGTCGGAAATGGTTTTTTTGCACCATTTTGATAAGTATGTATAATTTCAAAAGTTAAATAAATAATATTACTTGAACACACAAATTATTTTCTGCTTTGCAGTTATCTTAAAGAAATGATCTGTAAATTGTTTTTTAGGCACACACTTGTTTAAAATAAGGTATTTTATCAAATATCTCAAAGTTAAGGCTGATGAAAAACAAGGACTATCATGCTTGGAATAAACGTAGTGCATACTATGTTACTATGTGTTACTAAATTAATTGTCTTGACATTATGTCGAGTATAAAATAAGAGCTCATAGTTTATAACATATTATTTTTATACATCAACACGAAACTTTTATGTAACTTTTATTTGTTGTGTTGCTATGTGCTAACCAACTGATAAATAAACGAATTTTATAAATTAGCTACCATTCAGCATTACACACACCTTGGCCAAATACAATACTTTGTTGTTCAGACGATACACGGAACAACTTCATGTTAAATCCAATGTTGCTTTCATTCAGAAAAAACTTTTACCATACTATGTACAAAGATGTGCCAAGCGTATGTAAGATTTTCGTATTTAACAAAGCCAACAAGAGGCCCAATTTAACAGCAGTGGAATTTATTTAATTTGCAGAAAAATAAAATAGATATGCAGAAGCATAGTCGCTGCTTTTGTAATGAAAATATGAGTCAGAGCAACATAAATTTTTGAAACTTTATAAGTGTAGCTTGAAATTGTAAAGAAAAAAGACACAAAATTAACTCCAAACCATGCCATTGTTGCTCATTCATCCTTTAAAGATTCAGTATCTAATTGTTCTAGTTGGTAAAAAAAGTATAAAAGAAGTTTTGACGAAAATTTAAAAAACTCTGAATGAATACATTGCCCTTCAAAACAAATAAAGCAGAAAGTGTGAAATAGAACTGCTTAGTTTTTGTAAAGTGCGCAAACAATCGAATTTTATCGATATTTTGAAGAAATATTGAGTGATTATTTAATTTAAGAGAATTACAAGATTTCTTATGTTAATTTTGTCGTTATTTTCAAATAACTCAAAAAAACTGCACAATTCTGAGCGAATTTTACTGAGCCACACAAAATTTCATTGCCAAAATGGTTAATTCCATAAAAAATCAAAATGTTTTTAGTCAATATTATAATTGAAGTATAAGGTTCCGCAAAGCTATCAAACTCAATTCTATAGTTAAGTGAAAAACAAAACACCGTTTATTGACAAAATTGACTGTTCGAAGGCCGACTTAATTATTTGACTGGGGTCAATAGTCGGACAACTATTTATTTGTAAATATGTGCTGGCCACATTGCAAGTACGTGGAGCAATAAAATCTTGCTCACTGATTATTTTAAACGAAGCTGAGCTCTAAAAAGGTAATATTGGCCGCTCAATTTTAATAAGTTTTATAGTAAGAAAAACACTGCCAAATTATTCAATATAATGGAGTTGCTTTGTAATTGGTATGCGTTCTGAGATTAATGTTTCTTTATATTAATTGGCCAAGGACCATAATAGTAAGTGATATGTAAAAAAACAGAAAGAACTGGCACAGCATACAAAACGAGCTAGCGATCGAAATAGATATAAAAATGTTGTTCAGGCCCTACGCTCTGAACGTAACATAAGTTATAGGATAATAGTAGTAGTAATAAATGTAGCTATTGGGTCCCAACATTTGTTTCTATAGGAACATGGTGGAGTTTTATATATTACTGTGAATAAGTGTTTTATTAGTTCCGCCAAAAAAGACTGAAATGGTAGAGATATGCCAAATACCGTGTAGCGTGGCGTATTTTCGTGCACGCACGTATTTCAAACATTTGCGATTTCTTGTTCCGCATTATCGACAGTTTTTAAACTTATTTACTTTAATTTTTCGTTGCGAAAGCGTGAATTTTTCATTGCGTGATAAACGATTGAAATATAATTTCCGATATACATACATGCATTTCATTCCACTCGGGATTAAAGATTTATTCAAAACGAAATTGTTGCAAAAATATTGTTTAGTTCTTGAAACTCTGGTTTAAACATCGAACTTGTGTTTCAACCTAATTTTTTTAACTAGAACGGGATGCTGGGTTGGTAAAACTTTCACGAAAATTGACAAATTTATTTTTGTGTGGCTGGTTGGAAAACTGTCCAACGCAATTGAAGCGTCGTACAAATTATTAAGCTGTCGTAATACTTTGCAGAGATGTGAAACTTAAAATTGTTTGCCCTTAATACTTTTAATATTAGTATGAATACTTTTGATATTTTTTTTAACTTTTTTTTTAATACTTCACTTAAAACGCATAAAAATTAAAAATTGAGGATGTGTCAACTTCGTACTCTCATAAAATAATACAACATGCATTTGAGAGTGCATACTTTTAGATAAATTAACAAAAAGGTTCTTCTACAACTTTAATATTGAAGTTTATGCCACGGATTTCAGAAATTTTGCGAATTTTTACAAATACAAATAACCGAAAAAAACCGGACCAGATTTTGCATGTTTTTACCGATTATTTTCATTTGAAGACCGGCTGTAATCAATTTCTCAACAAGGAAAGAAATATGTAGCTGATCTTATTGCAGGAGCTTGTATCAAAACAAAAATTAAAGAGAATATATTTTAATCCGAATTTCTACACGCATCGCATTGTGAGGAAAAGACACGAAAACTTTGGTCGGTGTTTTCGTTTTTTTTTTTTACTAAAAAATCAGTATTCCATAAAACCAATAACACCGTTGTTTTCTCCGCAAAAAAAAATATATTAGTAGACTGATAGACCAACAGACTGCAACCAGCATAAAATTGGTACAAATGAAGACATCGATGAACTCTTCTTGTCTGGATTACCCTAATGCACATACATATTAGGGTATAGCGAACGGATAAAATTAAAACGGTTTGTCCACCTAATTTCCAATATTAGCTCGTAATAATATGTCCCACGTCAGTTCATGCCAATCAAAACGACGATTTGGACCTATTTTAGCATTTTTGGGTTTTTTTTTTTTTTTTTTTTGGGTTTTTGGTGAAAACTCTCGACTTTTTTTAACGAGCTTATAAACAAAATTTTACATTTTTTGTCAATCTTTTCGATGGTTCAGCCTCAATATATGTATTTCCTAGTCTTTATGAATCTCATACTTTCCAAAGTGGTAGTTTTTCAAAAATTGTAATTCGATTCAATTAATTAGGTAATACCCGAATTAGATAGGTAATACCCGAAGGTAGATATTTCAGTAGCACTAAGATTTTTATTTTTTTTTTTTTTTTGCTCTTAACTTAAGAACTTCAGATGTCACACTTATTTCCTCTCCGGTTGACACCCCAACTGATGTAGCCATGCTTTACATTTTGTTGCACAAATCTCTTTTTGGGTTAAGCATGTCAGAAGAAAAGTGTAATATAAAAATTTTGACCCAAATTAAAACCTGAGATCAATCTTTTTACAAATAGCAAATATTTTACACTAACTGAAAAATCGCCATAACTTAAAAACAATTGATTTTTTATTTCATGTTTTTACCATCACCAAACGCTGCCGAAGGTAATACACGACGTTTCCGGAAAACCTTGAAAATTTTCCAATCACCAACTCACACCTACCATAGACACACAACAGACGGGTGAACATGCAGTTCAGATAAAAAATCGTTTTTTTTAGCGAATATAGCAAAATGCGTGCATTGTTTGAACAAAATAAAATTAAGGCAAAAAATTTTCTTCAGGTATTCCTAGAAAGTTCTTTTCACCTGCGTTTTCACTCCAATTCCGCAACAGTGACTGCATCTAACTCCGCGTCACAATTTTAAGTAAATTTTTTGTTGCTTTTGCTGGTACTTTCTTTTTAGTCACAAAATCCTTGAATTTTTAATCGGAAATATTTCTTTTGCAACAATAAAAATACACACTAATTTTTGAGTGTTTTTATTTTGGAAATTAATCAAATTTGCCTATTTGGCAAAAAATATATGCGTGTCTGAAAAATTTTATGTCGCAAATTAAGTTTTTTTCAAATTATTTCTGTCACTTTTTACTAATTATTATTTTGTCACTCCTCGCTTGCTCACAATTTGCTTGGTTGCTTCTATAAAAAAAATTAAAATTTATCACTCACCGTCTGCGTTAAAACACGAAAAACGAATAAAAAATCAAAACTTAATTTTTTGCACGCACACTTAAAAAATTGTGACAGCTATAGCCCCAATGACAGGAACACCATATTAAAGCGAAATCACATATTTTGACATTTATGCAGCTTCTCTTCAATTATGTGCGTCGCCGTACGTCATCGCAAGGATATTGCAAATTGACGCAGTCGTACAACCGTCGGATAAAAATAAAATATTTTGATTTTCCATCCATTTTTGCTGCAGATGGTATAGTGTATGAGGTTGTTTGGCAGACTTTGGTATGTTAGTTGAGTAATGGTCACTATGAAACGAGAATATTTTCAAAAATCTCATAAAACGCAATGAATATATATGAAAAAAATTTGCGAATTTTATTGAAATATGCCAGAATTCTGAAATAAAAAACCGAACTTCAAACTCACAAAACATCACAAAAAAAAGAATTTTGAGCAAAAATTATGACACCAATGTTAAGAGCAGATCAAAATCTATTGATAAATGTTTTTTATTGCTTTATAGCCACTTCCATGCGATAAAGAGTGAAGTGAGAACCATACTATTTCTTATTTATTAGATATACTTCTGTGTATTTTAAAGAAATTTCATAAGCAAATACAGGTAACTTTGTCAAATCGTTTTGATTTGCAACTGTCTAATGCTTAGCCCAGAATTAGAGCGGTGGCGGTAAAGCGGCGACGAACATACGCTGTCAAAAAAAAACGCGACGAAAAATCGTTTGAATGAACATAATTGCGGCGGACGACTGCTTTTCACGTCTGATTTCTTGTGAGAGAATCGTATAGGGAAAAGATAGTGACAAAAATAAAATTTGTAACAATAAATTTTGCTGAGAAAATCCTATTGGCAAAGAGATTGACAAAGAAATGCAACACTGATCCGACGTAAAAATAGAATTAATTCTAAATCGAAGGCGAACCGTTGGCAGGTCACCAGTCGTACGCCGCAATTCTGTTCAATTTCACATGATCAAGTATGTTATAATTTTTGACAGCGTATATTCGTCGCTTTTTTACCGCCACCGCTCTAATTCTGGGCCTACTATAACATAAAATTTATGGTCAGAAAACTATTACATGTATGGGCGGCATAATGATACGATGGCTTAAACATGGGCAGCATTGGATACTATATGTGGGCTTGCTACTTCCGGTAAGTGTCGCTGCTTTTGAATGTGCTTGCTTTGGCAGCATCATTCTTCATTCCCCAATCAACTTTCCAATCTATTACAAAACTTATATACGTAAAAGGCAAAAACCAATTCGCATCGGAAGTCGCAAATATCCAGCGGAAGTTGTAATTGTAAGTTTAGAATTTTAAAAAAATACTTTGTGATCAAAGTTGCAAATTGTGAACATGAAAAGTTAAATTTTTTAATGTAAAATTGTGTTTGTGAGAAAATTGTGTGAGATTTTAAAATTTTTTTTCATGTGCCCCATAACTGTGGGAACGAGACAGTGAGAGGGAGCAAACGTAAAGCAGCACCAATGGAGTCTCAACAGGGTGTTTTCAAATCTCGTGGAGAAAATGAAACTTACGCAGATGTTAAGGAGGCAATTGCAAAAATTGAAGCCACAACATATGTAAGTGCAAAATATAGGCTGTTTTATACGAGTACTTTGATTGTTGATTGTAGTTTGATTGTCCTTTTCAAATTTCCCAACTCTAATCTGTTTATAATAGTTTTCTTCCCAATCAATGCTATCTAAAGTTTTGCTTTAGCTTTTGAGAACGACTTTGAAAAAATAATGGTAGGTAAGGATTTTTACTAAGCTTGAAGAAAAGTTATAAGACTTTTTTCATATCTCGATTCTCGATTTTCGATGGTTTTTTTATTGATGGCTTTGAAAGGTTCATATTCCGAAGATTGCGTAGAAAAATTATTGAGTCAATTGTTTCCATTGAGGCGTTAAGTAGTTAGACTTTCCGAGCAGTTGTTGTATAAGTCTTTTAAAAATTTATAATAACGTTATTTTTTGAGCATATGTATGTAAATAGTTATTTCAGAAAATGTCTTTTTTGAATATCTCGTATGACAATTCTCTAAAATAGAAGGTATTCTTTTTCATATTTCTGAAACTATGCTATTTTTTCTACCCTACTTCTCTATTTCTATTTTTTCTTTAATTTTGTTGATAGTAAAAAGTTTCTTTCGTCAATTTTACATGTAACTAACTTATTTTTTTACCAATTTATACTTTACTTGCAGGATAAGTCCATCTTCCGTGATATGCTCACAGGTTTTAAGATTTTAATTAAGTCCTTGCAGCAAAAAAAGGAAACTGAAGAAGCTTCAATTTGCGATACACTTTTAGAATGGCTAAAATTATATTTGGTAAAATTTGTTATTTTTTTATTTAAATAGCCCAGTTACATTGGTTTTGATTAATTTTATATGTATTGCCGACATATAATGTAATTTTTCATGAATGAATTACTTTTGGCAATGTATAAAAATAACTTGGATCAGTTATCTCGGTGTATCATATTTATATGTAGGTACATATGTAAATAAGAAGGAATCGTTAATGACAAATTGTTACATTCTTGCATACATTCATGCATTCTTGTATAAAAATAACTTGGATCAGTTATCTCGGTGTATCATATTTATATGTAGGTACATATGTAAATAAGAAGGAATCGTTAATGACAAATTGTTACATTCTTGCACGAAAGGCCAAAATGACAAAAATGCAAAAAATATTCCAAAAATCAAAAAGAAAATTATGCGGCCGCAGGATACAATATATTGAATCACATATCTTGTGTTTGAAAAACTTTGATTATTTTGGTACCAGTAACATTTAAAAAATTTCATATTCCCATTGTCAGAAGAGCTTACGGAATCGCTGTCCACTAAAATCTTGTGTACTCCGCAACCTGTGGAGTAAACATATTCCTGGCCTGTTATTAGAGTCATTACGGAAATTAAATTCTGAAATGTATCCCGGGCTAACTATCTAAAATAAATTTTAATCTTCCTTTTGATTTTTAACAATTTTAGCGTACACAAAATGCGTTACATGCAAGTGATGCTAAACTTCAAGAGCAATTTGAAAAATTTGTACCAGCTTCAATTTCTTATATCATAGCTGCATTACAATATATACCAAAAGATAGTGTACTGTATCACTTCCAAGTGTTAGAGCTTTTACTTAAGCTGTTGGACAACGTTGCTGAATCAACTTTAAAAACAGTGGCTAACTTAGAAAGTGGATTAATGTAAGTTTAAAACCATCATTTGATTTAAAGCTAATTTTAAATTAGAAATTAAATATAAAGGTAAATTATTGTATAAGTAGAGCTCCATACTTTTTAAATTTGCACTTAAAAAGATTTTCATTGCCATTTGTCACACAAACTATTAGTGAAACTTTATTTGCTTACTGTGGCACATTTTGGTCTTATTTTAATTAAAACTGGCGTGATATTGCGAGTATCTTTTTAACTCGTTTCAGTTTTACTCACTTCTAATGACAAAAATTCTTCTAACTGTATTTTCAAATTCTTCTAACTGTATTTTCAATCTTTATCAAATAGCCTTTTCCTTTGGCGGCCTATTGCCTTAGTTGGGGACTTTAATACACAAATGATGGCATTCCGTATACTAGTCAAATTGCTTAAGTGTTTGGATGACAGCAAACAGAGCGAGATACTCAAAAGTTTGAAGGAGAGCAATTTACAAGAATCTATTTATTCAGCTGTAAGAGCATATAACTTTCCCGCTGGAAAATTTGAAAAAGTGAGTTTTAAATTACAGAACTAGTATGTACATATCGCTCACTTACTACAAGACTGGCATAACTCAAAAAACATAAAGTGGGAGAAAAACGCATTTAAAGTTTTCAATAAGTTGCTTTTTATATGAAAATAATGAAAAGTATGTCTACATTAACTCTTCTCACAAAGCAAGTTTATGAGATAATTTTCTGATTTTTTGACACAAAATAAAACATGAAATAGCGGATATTTCTGCATCATTAACTTAAAACTCACGTTTTTTGAGTTATGCCAGTCTTGAAGTAAGTGAGCGATATGTATAGATATATATTTGTTTGCTGTTTTGAACATTCTTTGAAACGAAATATGTCAAAAAATATGGGGAATAGAATAAAAAACCCTCCCACTTTTTAAAGAAAAATTCAGTAGAAAAAAGTTGCTTAGCTTCATTTAGTTTTCTTTTTCATAGATTTTTTTCAGAATATTAAAGAAATATTTTGAAAAATTTTTCTAAGTACATAGAGAAATTTAACCTTATGTCATTGATTGAATGGCAAACCTTGCGCTACAGTTGGCCAATTTGGCAAAAAATTCGTTTTCCATGACCTATGCAACTCCACGTATGAAGTGGCACAATTTTCTATTAAATTGCCAATTTTTTTGAAATTCTTAAATTATAAAAACAAAATTAATTGCCTTTGCAAACAAAGACAAGATCATTTTTCAATTAATTTTGGGTATAAATTAACCATTCTGCTCAGTTTCGCCTAAAAGTTAAAATTTATTTTCTCTATTTTTAACTCTTGTTTTTTTTTTTGTTTTTTTCTTTTTTTAAAAAAAAATTTTCAAAACTTCCACGAAGAATCTAATTGGCATACATTGGTTTTTTGTCACTTCTCGGTCATACAGATGTAATGCTACCATTTTCTTATATTGCGCATTTCACATTTCAAATTTCATTATTTGCCGCCCTCCTTGGTGATGATTGACTTTCATTAATTAGTAATCCAACATTAAAATTAGGGTAAGTGGGCTTATGATTTACATCCCATAGTACGTTCATCACAGGCTCGCGGCGGTTTTCGTCTGCAGCTCAACCTATAAAATAGCCAACACCGGCTTCGCTAGCTATAGTAATTCTACATAAGTTTTAGTCCAGAATGCAATTTCGGCGTTGCATCAACGTGTTTCATTTGAGCATTGTGACAATTTCACGTTCGCATAATGCCCAAAAATGTCACAGCGCCCAAAATTTAAATCGAAAATTACACTATGCCCAAATAACTTCGTAACAACAATTTATATGGAAAATGTTTGGGCGTTATGTCGTAACCGAATTTGTGCGTTATGTCGTAACCTAATTTGGGCGTTATGGTTTTGGGCGTTTTGATGCAACGCCTGCGATTTCGCGTTGCCGGTGTTGAACATACTGGAGGATATAAGTCCTGAACCGCGACCGAAGGCAAATCAGTTTTAATGCAAAATGTCATTACGCCCAAAATTTCAATCATAACGCACAAGCTGGAAGTTATAGGGCCCACATCTTATTTCTTCACGAGAAAGTTGGGCGCTATGTCATATTCGATAATTATTTTTTTTTTCATTTGGGCTTTGTGTCATAAATTTACAAACGATTGAACATTTTGACACATTTTGGGTGCTATCCCTTAATCGAATTCGGGCGTTATGATACACCGCCATAAGTAATACTGAATTTCAAACACTTTAAAGTTAGCGAAGGATTCAAATGTGAACAAATTTAAACATTAAAAACGATTTCAACATAAAAATGAGGAAAGAAACGGGCAAACCAACGAAGAACCGTCCTTGTTTTAAACGGAAAAACCTACAGATATTTTTAATAAGCAAACTATTCTTATTATTACAGATTGCTCGAAATGTGCTCAATCATTACAACATGAATTTGGCCCACAACAATGTGCTTGTCTATTCAATGCGCTGCAAATCAGTTATTTTTGGCAGTAGTGCAACATTTTACAAAAATTTGGTAGGTTTTAAAATATTATGTAGCTTGAATTGGACGATTTTTCAATATTTTTAGCACGAGGATCATTTGTGGTTAGACCTAAATTATAGTCCACGCACACTTACTTTTGAGTCCCGCTATAAACCAAATAAAAAAACTGGATATATTAATATTGGAGTGACACTACATATTGCCAAGTTTTCATTGTAGGTTTAATATATACAATACTTTTAAATTCAGCATATAAATTTTATTTACATGTAGGAATGAAAATATATTGAGTTCAGTATTAGAAGCACCTCCACAATTTACAAAAACTACATCTCAATTAGAGAAATTGAAGGCTCTTCGTGAAGTTCGGTTCGTACTTCCTGACGAAGAAAGCTTACGTCTAAAAGAAAATCAATGCGTTATTGATTATTACAATGCAGCAAGCAGTCTCAATAAAAATTTTGAGTCACAAACAAATACACCTTCAGACACTTTAACAAGTGATGAAGATGAATTCCGATTACCAATTGATAATACAAATGTGTCATGCACACCAAAAAAAGGTATACAGTATACAAGTAAAAACTTATTCAAGAATTTATCGGTAAACTTTTATTTGTAGCTTTCATATTAACCCCACCAACGTCACAAAATAATGCAAGTAAAAAAACGTGTGACAATTTTCAAAAGAGTTATGAGCTCTTGATAGCACTTTCCGGTCAATTAGATAGAAATACAAATAGTGCAGAAATAGCAGCTGGAGAAGAAATTTCAGACATGCAGCTTGGAATCGCATCGCTGCCCAGTTATGAAATGTTAAATGGGGAAAATAATGCCATTGTCTTAAATGACTCTCCAAAAACGTCACGCCCGCTTGAAGATGAAATGAAAACTGTGGTAGAAAAAGTTAAACATCCAATAGCAGAACTTTCTTCTTCCCAAAGCAATAGACGACGTTTTTTCAAACGTAAAAGTGATTCTTTCGATGACACAAATCAGTGTACTAAAAAATGCAAAACAATGACAAACAAGTAAGTACAATTACTTAAATCATTTTCTAGTAATTGAAGTTTTTTTGCAGAGTGAAAAGAAATCGCGCCAAAACCAAAAAAGTTGTTTCTTCTCCCCCCAAACGAAAACAAGTCAATAAAGTTAAGCCAATGAATCACTTGGCCAAAGATGATGGAGATCCAGAGGAAGCAGCTCAGGAATACGTTGAAAATGGGGGCATCGTCAACATCACGAATTTCTTACGTAATGGAAATGAAAGCGCAGCAGTTTTCAATGACGATCAAAAGCGTATAATTCTGAAGAACGTTAATCGTATAAGTGATGGACTTGAACGTTCAACGAAACGATTTTTTCGCAGAAATGAAAGCGCCTCGGTTGGCCAAATGGCAAATTCTATTATAAATGGCAACATATATGAAGAAAGCGAAAGTGAAGCAGAACCCGGGAGATCATATCGTAATTTTATAACGCATCGTCCTAAACAGGAAAAGCCGAAACAAAGAAGGACCCGTAAAAATGTCAATGCAATAAAGTCTATCACTGGCAAGACCAATAAGCAAACAGCACGAGACGACGATAATGTACCGAGTACTTCAAGAGCCGCTGCATCGCGTATTTTACAAAACAAACGAAAAAGAGCTGCTGAAAGCTCAGTAGCGGCTACTTCAGTTATGGTAAAATAATATATTTTATTCTTTATTTCATTTATTGAAACTATCCGAATCAAAATTTTTAGAATGCAATTGCAACAGACAAGCATCCATCCAAAGTTTCAAAGTTAGATTCAAAAAACTCTCAAGACAAAGCGCCTTTAGTTGCGGTAAGGGAAAATACATTTCTAAATTTCATTTTATTAAATTTAACCGAATCCAAATTTTAAGGACGCAATTGCAACAGACAACCATCCTACCCAAGTCTCAAAGTTAAAATCAAAAAAATCTCAAGACAAAACAATATTTTCCACTAATATAGAAATTGATTTGACCACAGAAACTTACAACGATGGCATAGAAAATAACTTAACACCAAAATTAAGTGATACCAAAAGGATATCTCAAGCTGTTGGAGAAAACTCCAATGAAGGAGCTAAAAATTCAGCAACATTTTTTAAACGTATATTTCAGCAAACACAATTTTCCAACAATTCATCACCATCGATATCCTCAATCGAAGATAATAACAACGATAATGAAAAACAGAACGAAGTTGGACAACAGTCACTTGTTGACAATATAAACAATATAGAAGAATTTAATGAAATACAAGATTGTCGTGACAATGTTATAGATATAATCGCAATAAATGATATGCTTTCATCACCCATCGGTATAATAGCCAATAAAAATTGTTCCCCGGCATTATCAGATGATATTTATGAAGCTCCACAAAACATTACCGCTGTGTTGTCAAATAAAGAAAATGAAAGTGCTGATGTCAAATCAAATCAAAATGAAACGAACAAAAAGATTTTGTTTGAAAATTGTTTTAAAAAGACTTCGCCAATAAAGAATACTCCAAGTAAACAAACTATTAACTTTAATCGACGTGAGCCAGTTAGACCTAGTCAAGAAATTTTTAATGATTGTGTACTTTATCATTCACGTTCCGATACTGAGTCAAGCGATGAATCCGACAAAGAGTCTAATTCTGTAGATCATGAAGCTAAATTTTTGAAGCAACCATTTAAAACACCAACCAAGTTTACTGTTGAGCATACATCAAAAAAATCAATAACTCGAGCAACTAGAAATTCTATATCATTGACGCAACCAACATGTAAGGTTACAACATCCATAACTCATAAAGTCATAAGTCAGGATGTTTTTATTGTACCACATACAACTGAAGTTGTTGAAAGTAACCTTAACGATGATATAACTATGGAAATTAATGACCTGACAAATGATTCAAGTGTAATATCAAAGTTTCCAGTTGTGGACGCAGCCACTACAAATTGCATAACACAATACTTTAAGGATTTGGATGTAACGCAACATCAAATAACAAAAGGTATTCTTAGCACTAAGTGATCCTGAAAGTTTTTGTATATACATATGTATGAACATATAACGAAATTGCGTTACATGCACAAGCAACATTTTTTCTATTTTTAATCGTTATAAAACGATTTCTCTGTGACCCAACATAATAACATTTTATGCAAAAATAAATAAAAAAACTTAAATACTTATGTGCAAAAAATTAATGTTTCAGATATGTTACTACTTAGACCGAATACTAAGAACTTTCCAGATTTCCGATGAATAAAGCACAAAACTTGTTTCAAAGACTTTTAGTAACAGTATTTTAAAATAATCCTACGTTGAATAATATGTATTATCTTATACCAAAATAATGCGAAAATAAGTCTCTTAAGGTTTAGTGCTCTATTCCTCAAATCTCGAATTGAAAAATGTACAGTAAGAACATAATGAAACATCATCTTGTTTTTTACAAACACCTGTTTTGCTTATATTTGTTTGAGGTTTTTATGCATATGTAAAAAGAAATACGACTCATATTGCAAACAATGCAGAAAACTGTAAACATAGGGCATAGGAAAAAAGGCTCCAATCTCGAATTTTTCAAATTTTACCAAAGTTGAGACACTGTAGTGTAATGTAGTTTTTAGAATGAAGTTTGGTAATGCAGTGAAATACTCGACCAACTGGTTTCATAAAAGCCAAGGCATGAAAATTGTTGTCAAATTTAATTGGCAAAATTTAAAATATATTAAAGCATTTGATTTGCTTACAAATTAAAACTAGTAATTTTGCATCAATTTTCACAAGGAAAATGACAATAACATTAATGCATTTTTAATTTTTTTGTACAGAGCTTATTGTTAAGTACTTTTAGTGCAAAAAAACAACAAAAAAATTACAAGCGCAAAATGCATTAAAATGGGAAACGAGCTGCTTATACTAGTTTCAATGACCGCTACGTCATATCATCAGTTAGCTTTGTTAGCCGAAGTTTAGTAATCTGCAAGCCTATTTCTTGCGTTGATCATTTAAGAATCACAGCAATAAACAAAACAAAACTTCAACAAAACATTTTAATGCAATTGCTTTTGTAATCTCTTTGATATCACACATTTCTTTAATGCATTTTTGTTCTTTCAGATGTATCTCAACTTCTGTGGGCATTTCAAGAAAACATTACTTCGAAATTTCAAGACGTCCACAACGAATCAAATACGCAAAAAAACACATTGGATATGCTTACCAAAAAAGTTATTGATTTTAGCGAACGTATGATAATAGAAACAGAAAAACAACGTTTAGAAATGGAGCAATCACAGATAGAAATTGATAAAATATTATGCAGGCTAAATTGGCATTGGGATGTTTTACAAGCAAAAACCGAACGATTTAATTAGTAATTTCAATCCAATTGTATTTATACCTCACAATTTATAATTTTTATTGTTCGCAGCTTTAAAGAGAACATGGAACAATTCCTAGATACTGCGACTAACATAAACATGGAAGAAGAAATCAACAACGAGTTTGGGCAAAACCTGTCAACAATTCAAGAGCACGGCAGCAAAATACGCAAAAAACAGTGGACAGAATATGTTGATAGTTTCACCAAAAATTTACTTCAAAATGTTTCAAGACTTTCAGCTTTATAAGCTAATAACAATTTAATTATTAGTTTTTGAATTCATATTTTTATGTTTTTCTTTATTACCTTCATTAATTAATTGAATTAAATAATTTGACATTTTAGAAATTAATTATTTGATAATCATATAAAACTCAGGAATTTACCAATGAAATTGCTACCCTAGCACAACCTGGTAATAAAACACAACTTTCACAAAGCTTTTGTAATACAATTAAGCAATAAAAAACAATTCGATAACAGTGAGAAAACTTACAACCTTCGTAGCAACACAATAGTGTAGTGCACTGAGGGCTCTCTCATCAATGAAAAATATGCGCTGAGGTCTTGTTCCCAGAATCAAAAACTACGAATCTCTAGGAAAATACCCGAGTAACAATTAGCAATATTGATAAAAATGTATTATTACAATTAAGTAACTAAATTACATTCAATTATAACATTATTTTTTTGGTGTGCTAAGCTCGTTAAATAGTCTTCGGACATTGTCTAACTTTTTGGCCACTCGTTAAATGTCTAACAACGCTGGTCAGTGTTTATACATCAGAATTTTCCTTAGTCATTAATAGGACCGAATATCTAAATTTAACTTGTAGGCTGTCCGGAATGACAGTTTTAAGGGTAACACCCAACCGAGTTTCGTAAAATATTTTACAAAAATTTCTAAAATATCAGCACTTTCTAAATGAATAACTTTCGAAATCCTTCCAATGGAAACTTCGACCTTTGTCTGCTTCTTTCAGTAGAATATTTTATGTAAGGTAACTTCACTCAGCATGATATTGTACAACGCCTAATTTATCAAAGTTAAAAAATTCATAGCTAAAGTAGATTAATTTTTTTATTTTTTAACATTTTTTATGATTACTGCATGCATACATAAATTGCCTTAAGAATAAAAATTTTCTAATTGGTTCTTCGTACCCTAAAACATTCCATAGCCTACAGCAAATACATCATAGCAAAATTTTTCGATTTAAATTCTAACTAAATTTAACATAGCAAAAAATCAATAAATTTTTTTTAAGGTTTTCAAATTACATACTCTCAGATTTTCGATATATATATATATGAAGGCCAGGCAACTAAGTAGTAACGTGTAGAGGGAATAATTCAAAATATAAATTTTTTTTTGGAAATGGTTAATTTGTACCTCAATAGCAAACACTTAATCCCTATTGAGCTATTGAGGAAAGTCGGCGTCATTCCTAAAAGGTTGGAAGCGGCCCAGAAGCGGTTTTTGCCATTATTTCTTTGAGCGATCGCTTTTAGGAAAATAGTGCCAGTTTTGTAGCCAAGAAGAATTTTAACAAAAAAAAGTTAATTATTTTTTCGTACGTGTTACCCTAAATGGTCTCTTCATTTGTAGTACTTGCAAGTACATGGAAAAATTATAATTATTTTAATATGGGTAATTTTTAAATCAATACATCGTTTAAATCGAGTTATTGATTTGATTTAGAAGGAAATATAATATTCTTTCCAGTTCAACTAGCAACTACCCAAAATCGAAGCTAAGCAAAAAACTGATTCATTTATTTTAAATTTTGACTATCAAACCAGTGTCTTGAGACTGGAAAACAACTATCAAATTTATGATTATAATTGGTCAATGATTTTTCTTTTACATTTGAGATTGATATATGTATCATTCGATGAGATTAAAAATGAGTTTATAAAACTAGATCTATTTCTTTTTATTGAGTTAAAAAGAAGACTCCGAAAAACTTCTCAGGAGTCCATATTTCGCAAATCATTGATTAAAGTATTTGGAGGCAATTCCTCCAAAACATATATCCATGTCATCAAATTCGGACATTGTGAACGTTTATCAAGGAAAAAAATTTTACATCATATGTGAAAGTGATAACACCAATAAGAAAAAGTCTAAGCTATATTTTATAGGAATTTTTCAAGGTATAAGAACTACCTAAGCAAGTTTTTCGTAATACGGTTAAAGAAAAATTGGCATAAGACTGATTTCGAACCACTCCATCGACTATTTTGTGAACATTCCTCGATTGAGATAATTAGTGAGGTGTAAACAAATCATTTTCCAAAAAAAATTTTTGTTTTGACTTATTCCCTTTTTTCATCATTTTTATGACTTGCCAACTGGCCTAGTAGTTATAATAAAAAAATATATATTTATTATACAAAGTTGTCCACAGAACGTCTAAATAACATAAAATAATGTGCGTCGCCGTACGTCATCGCAAGGATATTGCAAATTGACGCAGTCGTACAACCGTCGGATAAAACTAAAATATTTTGATTTTCCATCCATTTTTGCTGCAGATGGTATAGTGTATGAGGTTGTTTGGCAGACTTTGGTATGTTAGTTGAGTAATGGTCACTATGAAACGAGAATATTTTCAAAAATCTCATAAAACGCAATGAATATATATGAAAAAAATTTGCGAATTTTATTGAAATATGCCAGAATTCTGGAATAAAAAACCGAACTTCAAACTCACAAAACATCACAAAAAAAAAGAATTTTGAGCAAAAATTATGACACCAATGTTAAGAACAGATCAAAATCTATTGATAAATGTTTTTTATTGCTTTCTAGCCACTTCCATGCGATAAAGAGTGAAGTGAGAACCATACTATTTCTTATTTATTAGATATACTTCTGTGTATTTTAAAGAAATTTCATAAGCAAATACAGGTAACTCTGTCAAATCGTTTTGATTTGCAACCGTCTAATGCTTAGCCCAGAATTAGAGCGGTGGCGGTAAAGCGGCGACGAACATACGCGGTCAAAAAAAAACGCAACGAAAAATCGTTTGAATGAACACGATTGCGGCGGACGACTGCTTTTCACGACTGATTTCTTGTGAGAGAATCGTATAGGGAAAAGATAGTGACAAAAACAAAATTTGTAACAATAAATTTTGCTGAGAAAATCCTATTGGTAAAGAGAATGACAAAGAAATGCAACACTGATCCGACGTAAAAATAGAATTAATTCTAAATCGAAGGCGAATCGTCGGCAGGTCACCAGTCGTACGCCGCAATTCTGTTCAATTTCACATGATCAAGTATGTTATAATTTTTGACAGCGTATATTCGTCGCCGCTTTACCGCCACCGCTATAATTCTGGGCCTACTATAACATAAAATTGATGGTCAGAAAACTAATACATGTATGGGCGGCTGTTGCGGGTGGCCTGCGTATCTTCCTGCTTCAAAACACACATTTTTTTTATTCGCTAAAATTAAACTAAACTTAAAATTACTTTAAACTTGAATGAAAAAATAAATGTTGGCATTGTTATGGTTTGTGTGTAAACCAAAATTGATGACAGCAAATGTCAGCGGCAGAAAAAAGGGTCATGCATGGTGAAATCGGATGGTAGCAAAAAGTGCAAATGGTGCCACCTTTCATGATACTAGCAGTGTTTATGATGACAATTTTTTTTATTTTTTAAATTGAATTTGACAGGAAGATTCTGCCGTATAAATGTCACAAGTTCCATGTCAGAGTCTATTGACAAATTAATTTTTTTTTCTCGTACGCCGCTACGTCTGCGTATATTAACACTTTTATATTTTGCCGATGCGATGCCAGGTGTTCGTTTCTTGCTAAGTCTCATAAATTTTTCAATTTGTTTAGAAAAAAATGTGGCAGGGAAGAAAACAAAAATATTGAAAAGAAGAAGCATGTTGAATTGCGTCAACCAAATAAATATATGTGGATTGCATAAAATCCGTGACATTAGAAATTACTCTCTCGCTCTCGTAGATTCCACACTCGACAGTCCACAGGTTCCAACCATAAGCTTGCGAAAGTAGGAGATCGGTTTGTGGCAAGGATCTTTTGTTGGAAAAATTTCTGGACTCCGAAAGTTGCAGAAAGTATGTTGGCATTACGGAAATTTAGAAGGGAATAGCTATAGCACCTATTTAGAACAAATACATGCAATTCCGTAAAAGGGGCACCTATATATTAAAGAATGTTCTAGATTAGGGTTTCGGTTATTCTGTGCTATGTTATGGTATTTGTTAATCTGTTTGAATTTAGGTAAATACATAAGTAGTTTGAGTTGGTAACCAAAATTTTTCGGCGCTTGAAATGAAAAACCAAAAATCCATCGAAGAGTACGGTCGTGTTTAAAATCGTTGTCCTGCCCAATTTAAATTTTGGAAATAATTTTTTTTGCAAAAGTTAAAAAAGTGTCTTAAAAGTTTTAAGTTTTTGAAATAAGTAAGTGTTTTTTTTTTGCTTTGTGTAAAGTAAATTGGTGCATTTTGTTTTAGTTTTAATTAACAGAACCGCGACCGTCGAGGGAATTGGAGGAAAGGCTGTCTATTCCAATTTGGATTTTTTTTTGGTTTTTCACGGAAAGCAGGAAAATGTAAGTAGTGAAATTTTCGATTTCCCATAGTGTCTAGTTTGCTCTTTTCTTATAAAGTGCTAATTTTTAATTTCATAGTGTGACTGACCCTGAACTGAGGCTGCAGAAAATTGGAAAATTGCCTGTGTCCACTAATAAGGAACCCTACCAGCTAAGTCAGTCACAATTTTCCTATAATTTTTATTTTTACATACATATATATCCATATATGCATATAAGTCCACAACAGTCTGAAAGTTGAAACCTAGAAATTCAGATTTTAAATTCGATTTGGTCAAATCAACGTTTCGTTTGAAATCTGGGAAAGCTTCTGCAGTAAATAACTTATTGGGGTAAAAAAAATCGAGAAAGGAATCCAGAAATTCCGCAAGATTCGTCGGTGGACCAAAATCATTAAGGAACATTAGACTTATTTTTGTGTTTTTAAGTGCATTTTTTTTTTATATTAAGATTTTCACTAATTTTTTTTTTGTGACTGTACGTGCCATAAATCCCAGTGAATCTTAGACCCCTTTTCGTGTTGGTTAAAAAATTAAATCGCGTTTTCTTTTATGTCAAAGTGTTTGATTTGTTGGTGTCTTAACTGAGCTCAATTAAGGCTAGGAAAGCACTGTAGTTATTTTTTTTGTTTCGTTGTTAGTGGTCTATACTATTTGCTGTGGACTTAAAGTTCCTATAATTCGTGGTTTAAACATAACTTCTTTTTATGAATACTTACTCGCAATAATTGATAAAGTCCGAGTAAAAACAGAAAAAGAATTTGAATTTTCGATTCACTTTTAATTTTTAGCACAAATATTAAAAATTACAAATATTAATAGTACAAGTTACATATAGGGTTTTACATTATATTTTTAATATTTACCTTAATTAATTTACATTTCATTTACATATATGATATTATACCTTTAGGTACATTTTTTGCTTATATTTATAGTTTTGTTTCTACATACATTTTTAATTATTATTGCTATAATTTTTGATTACATTTTTGTTTGTTGGCCATACATATTTTTCTGTAGCTTTAGTTGCGAAACAATTTTCATATCCTTGCTCTTGTAAAAGTCTTGAATTTGAACAATAGTTCCATAAGATCCCAAAGGGATTTCTGAAAAAAAAAAGTTTTTGTATCAGTTTTAGTTTTAAATTTAATAAATAATCATGTTGTGAAGTTTTAAGAAAATCATGGTGTGCTAAATTATTGCATAAAGGGGCGGAGTAATATGGCCGATGGTGGGTGGTAATCAAGGTTAAGGAAAGGAGAAGGCGTTAGTAGTGGGTGTCGTCAAAAGAGGAGGCGACACAGGTTGGGCGGGTGCGAAGGAAGAGAACATCCGCTTCCTAGTATTTGTGATCATTCTCTGGAGTCGGTGATATGGATATAGAAATGTTTTCCTTTTGGATAAGCTTTGAGTTTATAGTAATTTTGAGATTTTGAACCGTCAGCATTTTTTTTATAAATTTTGAGTTTCCCTTTTAATTTGTTTATTTTTTTTGTTTTGATATGGTAATTATCTTATTTTCAAATTTCACTTCCGTCGAAAGTCGGAAGTGAAATTTATTGTTCATCCTTCGATCTAGCGCGGCGGGTTGAGAACCACCCTAGAAACCGCAAGTTAGCCGTGGCGGGCCGCGTTAGATACGCTAACTAAGGACATGTAACAATATGGCGCCCAATCTTTAAAAACATCGTGTGAAAGGGGTAGTAACATCAACGCCCAGATTAAGATTTATCAAAAAAATTCAGTGCCGATTGAGACTCGTCGATTCCTCCAACGTGATGACTTAGCTTCGAAAATTCGAAAAAGCTAAATGCATCAGATGAGGGAGTGATCGATGACTTCACAATCGAAACAATTCGGAAAGGTTCCTTTGGGTTTTCCATTAGATCGGTGACTTAGTCAAGCTCACGCTGCAGAACTAATTGCACCATGGTGGAGAGACCAAAGGCATCGTAAATCCGAAAGCTTAGCACAGAAAAAATTAGTAATATACATGTTAACAAATTTAATGTTTTTGAAACGCTACCTATCGGGACGTTGTAGGTCCAGTGGCTTAGGAAGAAGATAATATCTTGAACCTAATTGCATTGAACTTGGAATGTGATGAGAGGAGCAGTTCAGTAGTAGTTCGTAAAACTAAACAGAACCATTCGATATCCATATAAGGGCATGAGCCAGATAGGCACTGTAGCCTTTAATAACGTAAAAGATATACAATTTTAAGCTGTACAGTGAGTCGAGATGGCTGTCCAATTCGTGGCCTAATGAGTTTATAAAATCGTTAATAACAAAAATTAGTTGCACGAAATTGGTATGCCAACACAACAAAAGAATATGATATTTTTTTTTTGTGTTTGCCAATATAATCTGTAGAAGATCACAGGTACTACTCAAAAAGAGTTCGTAGAAAATAACAACGCCAGTTAAACCTTTTACCACCCCAGGGAAATCGGTCATAAAAAACCCCCCTTTGTTTTTGTCAGAAAAAGTTAAAAGAATTAAAATCGAAAAAAAAAAGGAGAGAAACACACATGAAAAGTACTAGATATCATAAAACTAATAGCAAGAGAACTCCGTTTTACAACTTAGATAAACCAATACGTGATCTCAGTTCAGAAATGGCTACGATAAGAAGCCCTATTAAAAACGTAAGAAATGAAGATTCTGTGGACCAGAGTGGTGGTAACGTTAAAGAGGGTAAAATTATTGATTTGTCAGAGACAATTATGAGACAGGACCCAAAGACTAGTGAGGCTAAAGCGAGTAACCCTACTGGTGCTTATTCCAAGCGTGCGCAAGCCAAGCCGCCAAAAAGTATGGAATCATTTCCACCTAATCTGTCATTTCCCCCACCATTAAATCAGACTGAGGATAGGCATGGAAAAAATTGTAACTCTAAACCGAATCCGTACCAAGATCGCGAAAATGTTGCGTTAATTAATGAAATCATTATGCGATCTAACCAAGAGTTCAAGGAATCTCTAGAGGTTTCTATGGAAAACAAAATTAAGGACAGCATGCGTGCAGGCTTGGAAGAAATCATGAGAATGTTGAGTCTTACTCAAGGTGCTGCTCAGGCCACAGACGCACATGTTGAAGGTTCCAATAGTCCGAGGGCGGGAAACGGTAGTGCTAGCGGTGGGCGAAACGCCGGCTCTTCCTTGCTATGCAATAATAACCATAAACCTAAAAATAAAAATGTTAGTCCTGATGCGGATAATAGCTCGACTGATACTTATCACAAAAAGAAAGATGCAGTAGCATCATGGCAAAATCCACCAGCCCATTATTATCAGCAGGCGATACAAATCCAGCAGTCTACTTCACAGCGAAATCAAAGACCATACCAAGGTCGGCAAAAACATCATGATGCAGGTAACCGCTCAGCGCCAATAACAACAACACATCATCAGCAAACATTACAAAATAGTTCACGCTCAAACGGAAATAACCACGTCAAGATAGATCGGTGGGGCTTGGTGTTTGATGAACGAACCGAAAAACTTTCTGTCGAGGATTTCATCTTTCGACTGGAGCGTCTGCAGGTACAATATGATTGTTCATGGGATGAAATACTTCGCGAATTTCATCTGTTAGTGGATGGAAATGCACGTGAGTGGTATTGGTTGGAAGTAAAAACGCATGACATAGTTGACTGGCCTACATTGAGACATGCCATGATGCGCCAATACCAAAGTAACCGCACCGACTTCCAAATAATGAGCGAAATATATGACCGGAAACAACAGCCAGGCGAAAGCGTCGATTCTTTTTTTCATGCCATGCTTAAAATTCGTTCAAGATTAAGAAATCCGGTGCCTGATCATGACATCATCAAAATTATGAAGCAGAATTTGAGAGGCAGTTTGGGTCACGTCGTATATCCAATGGTGATTTACACTGTAGATCAATTACGGGCAGAGTGTGTTGAAGCAGAACAGTTTTTATCACGTCGAGACATACGTGGCACGTTTAATCCAAACCAGAGGTATTCAAGACCGCAGCGTAGTCACGAGTTAAATGAAATAAGTTATGAAGGCGAAGAATGTCAAGAAAATTTTTATGAAGATATGCAACTCGACGAAATCAAAGCAGCGAGGCAGTTTACGTCATACAAGCCACATCAGCAACCAATACAACGGAATCTTCAAAATCAACAACATCAATATCAGCAGCCACAGGAACTAAGCCAGCAGCAGCCAAAAAGAATTTTAATCTGCTGGAACTGCAAGCAACAAGGGCACGTCTACATGGATTGTCCCATAATGCAAAGATCCATTTTTTGCTATAAGTGCGGAGCGCCTGATGTCGTCACGCCAAAATGCAGCAATTGCGCAGTGGGAAACTCCACGAGGAACGTGATTTCAACGGGGGAATCACGCTCCAAGCAAATCCCCGTCAAGGCTCCGCAGAAAGAACTGATGTAAGTGAAAAAAGCATCAATAGTCGAGATGAGCCTGCACAAAACAAAAATATTAAAATTATGAAAACTATAATTGAATTTAATAAAAATATCACTACGAATAATGTAAAAAAACAATATGAAATAAAGCCTATCGAAGAGCGAATGAAAAATTATATCGAGGCACGAGAAAGGATTTTTAATGAGAGCCAGCTACAGGGTATGCGAGAAGTATCCAGAAAAGTAAAAAAGGCGCGTGATAATTTCGCAAAACGCAAGAAAATTCGGAAGGAGGTAGCTGAAGCTGTTAACAAAACAACTGGTCAAGACCCACGAGCGTATGCCGAAATAGAAATCAGCGGTAAAAAAATAAAAGGACTTTTGGATACAGGTGCATCCGTATCAATTCTTGGGCGCGGTTGCCGAGAGTTAATAGAAAAGTTAGGAGTTAATATGGAAAAATATTTTTCCACTGTTAGAACGGCCAGTGGTAAAAGACATGCGGTTATCGGCAAGGTGAATCTTCCAGTGACTTTTAAAAATGAAACAAAAGCAGTAAATTTTTACTTGTGTCCAAATTTACAACAGCAGACCTACCTTGGGATTGATTTTTGGAGAAAATTCGAATTAGCGACAGATATCATTGGTGCGGAGGAACTCGATATGGAGCAAATAATGAACAAATTTAAAAATGATAAAGAAAGAAGTTTGGATGAAGAACCGGAACGACACATTTTGAATGCGCAAGAGCAACGGCAACTAGATGAAATTAAAAAGAAATTTCGCACCTATGAAGAACATGGCTTGGGTAAAACCAATTTGGAAATTCACACCATCCAATTGACTGAAAATGCGACACCAGTTAAGGATCGGCACTATCCGATATCTCCAGCAGTGCAAGATCTGGTGTATGCAGAGGTTGACAGGATGTTGCAGCTAGGAGTAATTGAAGAAAGCGAAAGCCCGTGGAGCAATCGCACCACAATAGTTCGAAAGCCAGGAAAAAATCGATTTTGCCTGGACGCAAGAAAATTGAATGATCGCACAGTCAAGGATGCGTATCCACTGCAAAACATCGATGGCATACTGAGCCGAATTGATTATACGCATTACATAAGCAGTGTGGATTTGAAGTTTGCGTTTTGGCAAATCGGCCTAGAAGAAAAAAGTAAACAGTATACGGCCTTCACTGTACCTGGGCGACCGTTATACCAATTTGCGGTCATGCCTTTCGGGCTTTGCAATGCAGCCCAACGCCTTTGTCGACTCATGGATAAGGTGATTCCACAGAGATTAAAATCAAATGTGTTTACTTATCTTGATGACCTTTTGATCATTGCGCCAGACTTCGATACCCACATACAAATTTTGAGCGAGGTTGCAGACTGCCTTAAAAAGGCAAATTTAACTATAGGATTGCAAAAATCGAAGTTTTGCTTTAAAGAGCTAAAATATCTGGGATTTCTGGTAGGCGGTGGCAGTTTGAAAACTGATCCCGAAAAAGTTTCTGCGATACAAAGAATCTCAATTCCAAAGTCACCAAGAGAAGTGAGAAGTTTCTTGGGCACTGCAGGCTGGTATCGCAGATTTATACAAAATTTTGCTACTTTGTCGGCTCCATTGAGTGACACGTTGAAAAAAGGGCCTAAGTTCAACATGACACCTGAAGCAATAGAAGCGTTCAATAGGTTGAAAAAAGCCTTAACAACAGCTCCAGTGCTGACTCATCCGGATTTTTCCTCGCGGTTCTGGGTACAGTGCGATGCGTCGGAACTGGGCGTAGGTGCGGTGCTGTACCAGAAAGACCGCGAGGACAACGAAAGGCCGATAGCATACTTTCGCAAAAACTTAATAGCTGTCAACGCAACTACAGCGTTACAGAAAAAGAATGCTTGGCAGCGGTTTTAGCGGTAAAAAGATTTCGCCCTTACATCGAAATGATGCCATTCACGGTGGTAACGGACCACGCTAGTCTGAAGTGGTTGATGTCATTAAAAGACCTTTCTGGACGACTAGCTAGATGGTCCTTACAACTTCAAGCGTATGATTTCGAGATAAAGCATCGAAAAGGCTCAGATAATGTTGTTGCGGACACACTATCACGATACGTGGAAGAAATTGATACGTTTAATAATCCATGGGTAGATTTAGAAACTACAGAATTTGAGTCACCCGAATATTTGCAGTTGGTAGCTACCGTTTCTGAAAACGTAGAAAAATTGCCAGATCTTCGAGTCGAAAACGGTATCGTTTTCAAACGCAGTAGATTTGATGAAGACGACGAAATAAAATGGAAACTCTGGGTTCCCGAAGCTTTAAGTACAACTTTAATCGAAAAAGCGCACAGCCCTGAGATAGTTGCTCATGGCGGTGTTGCTAAAACCCTGCATAGGCTACGGCAGTGGTATTTCTGGCCGAGAATGAATATTCAAGTTAGAAATTTTGTTCGAAACTGCATAATTTGCAAAGAATCTAAACATTCGAATCAGGAAATGAGGCCGACAATTGGTAAAGAGGTAACGACCGAACGACCCTTTCAGAAAATTTACATAGATTTTCTAGGTAAATATCCGAGATCCAAGGGCGGAAACGCTTACATATTTATCGTTGTGGATCAATTTACCAAATTCACTTTACTCAAGGCAATGCGAGATGCGACAACGGCGAATGTTTTAAAATTTTTAATTCATGAAGTTTTTCATAAATTCGGGGTTCCAGAAATAATACACTCCGACAATGGCAAACAATTTATAGCCAAAGAGTTTTGTAAAATGTTAGATCAATACAAAATCAAACATCTGAAGACCGCCTTTTATGCACCTCAATCTAATGCAGCAGAGCGTGTCAACCAATCGATATTGGCCGCAATTCGTGCATATATGCAAGAAGATCATCGAGATTGGGATCTTTATCTCTCGGAAATTGAGTGTGCCCTTAGAAGTTCGGTTCATTCTGCAATTGGCGTAACTCCTTTCTTTGCCTTATTTGGACATAATATGTTTACCAGTGGCTCGGATTACCAGCTGGCGAGAAAACTCTGTTCCTTAAATGAGCCTGAGGTATATGTAACAAACAACGAGGATAGAATGGCCTATATACGAGACAAGATAAAACAAAATTTGCATAAGGCGTACCAAAGAAGCGCCAAGTTATACAATAAGCGCAGTCGTGAGGTTAATTTTTACCCTGGACAGGAAATCTTTAAGCGAAATTTCACTGTAAGTGACTTTAAAAATAACACAAATGCAAAATTTTGCAAAAAATTCACCAAGTGTCGAGTCGTACAGCCAATAGGTAACAATATGTACGAACTCGAAACACTGACAGGCAAAAAAATAGGAGTCTTCCACGCGAAAGATCTAAAGCAATAATATCCAAAGACACTAACAGAAACAGAAGATCCACTACCTTCGAACAACATTAACATACACGTGCAAAAATTGTATTTGCTAATACATAAAATAACTAAACTAATACGAATTATTCAATATTCACCATCAATGAAAAATATTGTAATCATCCTTGCAGTGCAGTTGTAGAAATCATCCCAAGATTACTGGAATCCACCGTGGATTAATGGCACATATCCCTGCTTGTCGAACATCAAAGTACCTAAACAAAAATAAAGAAATTTTTCACAAAGTAAAATTCTCGTGAATAAGAAAACAAAACAAAATATACGTCCCGTAAAATAGTTCACCACATGAATAAATCCAGTCCAATCCAGTCATAACAAGTAGATCTGCAATGAAAATAAAAAAAGGATAAGTAGAGAAATGTTTCTTTGAAACGTCAAAAAGAAAAAAAATATAACTAATAGTAAGAGAATCGCCCGGCTAGCTCAGTCTGCTAGCATGAGTATCTTCATCTCAGGGTGTGGGCGGAAGCCTACGTTGGACGCCGTACTATGAATTCCCAAAAAAGTAACTTGACATCTCATGTGTAGTGCCTTAGAAGCTGGAAGGTTTTTAAAACTGAAAAAAAAGAGAGGTTCAAAATCTTTTAAAACGTCGAAAAAAAAGGCCGAAAAATTAATTAGTCAAAAAACGTGAGTTAAAAAAAATCGTGAATAAGTCTCGAACATGAAAAATACTTCAATGTGTTCAAAGTAATTGAAAAGCCAAGAAAAAGAAAATGTTTCTCAAAGCTTTGAATTTTTGTGATTTTTTCTGTTCGAAATTTTTTGTTTATTTGTCCGATTTTTTTTAAAAATGTGGTTTTTATATTTTTGTTTTAAGTTTCCTAGATTTTCACTGTTAAAACTTCAAATTTACCACGTCGAAGAACTTTGAAATAATAAAATTGAACTTTATAGCACAATCGTATGGTTTCTCACATGTGCACCAAGTCTCCAAATTACATCAAAAACACTGCAGTCTTCGTACAAACAATTTCGGTCACAGTCAAGCGAACAGGCGAACATGCATACGATTCTTAATCCAGTGAATAATTGTAAATAGAAAACTGCAATGCGAATTACGCGTACACTATTTTATTTCACTACTTTCATGTGGAGCATAGTTACCTGAATAGACCTTGTGTTGGTGTAAAACGCCAGCCTCCACATATGATCCGATCTGCAGCAGCACCCAGCACACTACGTCGTCTGCGATTCCATGGACAACGTAGAGTTTTGTTGCGGGTGGCCTGCGTATCTTCCTGCTTCAAAACACACATTTTTTTTATTCGCTAAAATTAAACTAAACTTAAAATTACTTTAAACTTGAATGAAAAAATAAATGTTGGCATTGTTATGGTTTGTGTGTAAACCAAAATTGATGACAGCAAATGTCAGCGGCAGAAAAAAGGGTCATGCATGGTGAAATCGGATGGTAGCAAAAAGTGCAAATGGTGCCACCTTTCATGATACTAGCAGTGTTTATGATGACAATTTTTTTTATTTTTTAAATTGAATTTGACAGGAAGATTCTGCCGTATAAATGTCACAAGTTCCATGTCAGAGTCTATTGACAAATTAATTTTTTTTTCTCGTACGCCGCTACGTCTGCGTATATTAACACTTTTATATTTTGCCGATGCGATGCCAGGTGTTCGTTTCTTGCTAAGTCTCATAAATTTTTCAATTTGTTTAGAAAAAAATGTGGCAGGGAAGAAAACAAAAATATTGAAAAGAAGAAGCATGTTGAATTGCGTCAACCAAATAAATATATGTGGATTGCATAAAATCCGTGACATTAGAAATTACTCTCTCGCTCTCGTAGATTCCACACTCGACAGTCCACAGGTTCCAACCATAAGCTTGCGAAAGTAGGAGATCGGTTTGTGGCAAGGATCTTTTGTTGGAAAAATTTCTGGACTCCGAAAGTTGCAGAAAGTATGTTGGCATTACGGAAATTTAGAAGGGAATAGCTATAGCACCTATTTAGAACAAATACATGCAATTCCGTAAAAGGGGCACCTATATATTAAAGAATGTTCTAGATTAGGGTTTCGGTTATTCTGTGCTATGTTATGGTATTTGTTAATCTGTTTGAATTTAGGTAAATACATAAGTAGTTTGAGTTGGTAACCAAAATTTTTCGGCGCTTGAAATGAAAAACCAAAAATCCATCGAAGAGTACGGTCGTGTTTAAAATCGTTGTCCTGCCCAATTTAAATTTTGGAAATAATTTTTTTTGCAAAAGTTAAAAAAGTGTCTTAAAAGTTTTAAGTTTTTGAAATAAGTAAGTGTTTTTTTTTTGCTTTGTGTAAAGTAAATTGGTGCATTTTGTTTTAGTTTTAATTAACAGAACCGCGACCGTCGAGGGAATTGGAGGAAAGGCTGTCTATTCCAATTTGGATTTTTTTTTGGTTTTTCACGGAAAGCAGGAAAATGTAAGTAGTGAAATTTTCGATTTCCCATAGTGTCTAGTTTGCTCTTTTCTTATAAAGTGCTAATTTTTAATTTCATAGTGTGACTGACCCTGAACTGAGGCTGCAGAAAATTGGAAAATTGCCTGTGTCCACTAATAAGGAACCCTACCAGCTAAGTCAGTCACAATTTTCCTATAATTTTTATTTTTACATACATATATATCCATATATGCATATAAGTCCACAACAGTCTGAAAGTTGAAACCTAGAAATTCAGATTTTAAATTCGATTTGGTCAAATCAACGTTTCGTTTGAAATCTGGGAAAGCTTCTGCAGTAAATAACTTATTGGGGTAAAAAAAATCGAGAAAGGAATCCAGAAATTCCGCAAGATTCGTCGGTGGACCAAAATCATTAAGGAACATTAGACTTATTTTTGTGTTTTTAAGTGCATTTTTTTTTTTATATTAAGATTTTCACTAATTTTTTTTTTGTGACTGTACGTGCCATAAATCCCAGTGAATCTTAGACCCCTTTTCGTGTTGGTTAAAAAATTAAATCGCGTTTTCTTTTATGTCAAAGTGTTTGATTTGTTGGTGTCTTAACTGAGCTCAATTAAGGCTAGGAAAGCACTGTAGTTATTTTTTTTGTTTCGTTGTTAGTGGTCTATACTATTTGCTGTGGACTTAAAGTTCCTATAATTCGTGGTTTAAACATAACTTCTTTTTATGAATACTTACTCGCAATAATTGATAAAGTCCGAGTAAAAACAGAAAAAGAATTTGAATTTTCGATTCACTTTTAATTTTTAGCACAAATATTAAAAATTACAAATATTAATAGTACAAGTTACATATAGGGTTTTACATTATATTTTTAATATTTACCTAAATTAATTTACATTTCATTTACATATATGATATTATACCTTTAGGTACATTAGTAATAATAATAATTATTATTGCTATAATTTTTGATTACATTTTTGTTTGTTGGCCATACATATTTTTCTGTAGCTTTAGTTGCGAAACAATTTTCATATCCTTGCTCTTGTAAAAGTCTTGAATTTGAACAATAGTTCCATAAGATCCCAAAGGGATTTCTGAAAAAAAAAAGTTTTTGTATCAGTTTTAGTTTTAAATTTAATAAATAATCATGTTGTGAAGTTTTAAGAAAATCATGGTGTGCTAAATTATTGCATAAAGGGGCGGAGTAATATGGCCGATGGTGGGTGGTAATCAAGGTTAAGGAAAGGAGAAGGCGTTAGTAGTGGGTGTCGTCAAAAGAGGAGGCGACACAGGTTGGGCGGGTGCGAAGGAAGAGAACATCCGCTTCCTAGTATTTGTGATCATTCTCTGGAGTCGGTGATATGGATATAGAAATGTTTTCCTTTTGGATAAGCTTTGAGTTTATAGTAATTTTGAGATTTTGAACCGTCAGCATTTTTTTTATAAATTTTGAGTTTCCCTTTTAATTTGTTTATTTTTTTTGTTTTGATATGGTAATTATCTTATTTTCAAATTTCACTTCCGTCGAAAGTCGGAAGTGAAATTTATTGTTCATCCTTCGATCTAGCGCGGCGGGTTGAGAACCACCCTAGAAACCGCAAGTTAGCCGTGGCGGGCCGCGTTAGATACGCTAACTAAGAACATGTAACACGGCATAATGATACGATAGCTTAAACATGGGCAGCATTGGGTACTATGTGTGGGCTTGCTACTTCCGGTAAGTGTCGCTGCTTTTGAATTTGCTTGCTTTGGCAGCATCATTCTTCATTCTCCAATCAACTTTCCAATCTATTACAAAACTTATATACGTAAAAGGCAAAAACCAATTCGCATCGGAAGTCGCAAATATCCAGCGGAAGTTGTAATTGTAAGTTTAGAATTTTAAAAAAATACTTTGTGATCAAAGTTGCAAATTGTGAACATGAAAAGTTAAATTTTTTAATGTAAAATTGTGTTTGTGAGAAAATTGTGTGAGATTTTAAAATTTTTTTTCATGTGCCCCATAACTGTGGGAACGAGACTGTGAGAGGGAGCAAACGTAAAGCAGCACCAATGGAGTCTCAACAGGGTGTTTTCAAATCTCGTGGAGAAAATGAAACTTACGCAGATGTTAAGGAGGCAATTGCAAAAATTGAAGCCACAACATATGTAAGTGCAAAATATAGGCTGTTTTATACGAGTACTTTGATTGTTGATTGTAGTTTGATTGTCCTTTTCAAATTTCCCAACTCTAATCTGTTTATAATAGTTTTCTTCCCAATCAATGCTATCTAAAGTTTTGCTTTAGCTTTTGAGAACGACTTTGAAAAAATAATGGTAGGTAAGGATTTTTACTAAGCTTGAAGAAAAGTTATAAGACTTTTTTCATATCTCGATTCTCGATTTTCGATGGTTTTTTTTATTGATGGCTTTGAAAGGTTCATATTCCGAAGATTGCGTAGAAAAATTATTGAGTCAATTGTTTCCATTGAGGCGTTAAGTAGTTAGACTTTCCGAGCAGTTGTTGTATAAGTCTTTTAAAAATTTATAATAACGTTATTTTTTGAGCATATGTATGTAAATAGTTATTTCAGAAAATGTCTTTTTTGAATATCTCGTATGACAATTCTCTAAAATAGAGGGTATTCTTTTTCATATTTCTGAAACTATGCTATTTTTTCTACCCTACTTCTCTATTTCTATTTTTTCTTTAATTTTGTTGATAGTAAAAAGTTTCTTTCGTCAATTTTACATGTAACTAACTTATTTTTTTACCAATTTATACTTTACTTGCAGGATAAGTCCATCTTCCGTGATATGCTCACAGGTTTTAAGATTTTAATTAAGTCCTTGCAGCAAAAAAAGGAAACTGAAGAAGCTTCAATTTGCGATACACTTTTAGAATGCCTAAAATTATATTTGGTAAAATTTGTTATTTTTTTATTTAAATAGCCCAGTTACATTGGTTTTGATTAATTTTATATGTATTGCCGACATATAATGTAATTTTTCATGAATGAATTACTTTTGGCAATGTATAAAAATAACTTGGATCAGTTATCTCGGTGTATCATATTTATATGTAGGTACATATGTAAATAAGAAGGAATCGTTAATGACAAATTGTTACATTCTTGCATACATTCATGCATTCTTGTATAAAAATAACTTGGATCAGTTATCTCGGTGTATCATATTTATATGTAGGTACATATGTAAATAAGAAGGAATCGTTAATGACAAATTGTTACATTCTTGCACGAAAGGCCAAAATGACAAAAATGCAAAAAATATTCCAAAAATCAAAAAGAAAATTATGCGGCCGCAGGATACAATATATTGAATCACATATCTTGTGTTTGAAAAACTTTGATTATTTTGGTACCAGTAACATTTAAAAAATTTCATATTCCCATTGTCAGAAGAGCTTACGGAATCGCTGTCCACTAAAATCTTGTGTACTCCGCAACCTGTGGAGTAAACATATTCCTGGCCTGTTATTAGAGTCATTACGGAAATTAAATTCTGAAATGTATCCCGGGCTAACTATCTAAAATAAATTTTAATCTTCCTTTTGATTTTTAACAATTTTAGCGTACACAAAATGCGTTACATGCAAGTGATGCTAAACTTCAAGAGCAATTTGAAAAATTTGTACCAGCTTCAATTTCTTATATCATAGCTGCATTACAATATATACCAAAAGATAGTGTACTGTATCACTTCCAAGTGTTAGAGCTTTTACTTAAGCTGTTGGACAACGTTGCTGAATCAACTTTAAAAACAGTGGCTAACTTAGAAAGTGGATTAATGTAAGTTTAAAACCATCATTTGATTTAAAGCTAATTTTAAATTAGAAATTAAATATAAAGGTAAATTATTGTATAAGTAGAGCTCCATACTTTTTAAATTTGCACTTAAAAAGATTTTCATTGCCATTTGTCACACAAACTATTAGTGAAACTTTATTTGCTTACTGTGGCACATTTGGGTCTTATTTTAATTAAAACTGGCGTGATATTGCGAGTATCTTTTTAACTCGTTTCAGTTTTACTCACTTCTAATGACAAAAATTCTTCTAACTGTATTTTCAAATTCTTCTAACTGTATTTTCAATCTTTATCAAATAGCCTTTTCCTTTGGCGGCCTATTGCCTTAGTTGGGGACTTTAATACACAAATGATGGCATTCCGTATACTAGTCAAATTGCTTAAGTGTTTGGATGACAGCAAACAGAGCGAGATACTCAAAAGTTTGAAGGAGAGCAATTTACAAGAATATATTTATTCAGCTGTAAGAGCATATAACTTTCCCGCTGGAAAATTTGAAAAAGTGAGTTTTAAATTACAGAACTAGTATGTACATATGTATAGATATATATTTGTTTGCTGTTTTGAACATTCTTTGAAACGAAATATGTCAAAAAATATGGGGAATAGAATAAAAAACCCTCCCACTTTTTAAAGAAAGTCAACGATGTCAGCCTGGAGATAAAGCGAAGACTAACTCTTGCTAATAGGTGTTACTATGGTCTCAGTAAGCAATTGAGTAGTAGAGACCTCTCTCGCCCGACAAAACTGACACTCTACAAGACGCTCATCTTACCCGTGCTACTTTACGGCGCAGAAGCATGGGTTGTGTCGCAGACTGATGCAGCCTCGCTTGGGGTGTTTGAGAGAAAAATTCTTCGCAAAATCTTCGGTCCTGTTCACGTCGGCGACGACTACCGTATTCGAATGAACCACGAACTGTACGAGCTCTACGCTGACATTGACATAGTCAAGCGCATCACTATTCAACGTCTGCGCTGGCTGGGACATGTTGTGCGTATGGACGAAGAAGCTCCGGCGAAAAAGGTGTTTGATGCGGAAGCCGCTGGGCGACGACGAAGAGGAAGACCATGCCTCCGATGGAAAGACCAAGCCGAGGAAACCCTATCCACGCTTGGTGTGAATGATTGGAGAAGGCGTGCGCAAAGCAGAGGCGCCTGGAGAGAGCTTTTGAGGTCGGCCGTAACCCGGTAACGGGTTGTTATGGCCACCCAAGTAAGTAAGTACTTTTTAAAGAAAAATTCAGTAGAAAAAAGTTGCTTAGCTTCATTTAGTTTTCTTTTTCATAGATTTTTTTCAGAATATTAAAGAAATATTTTGAAAAATTTTTCTAAGTACATAGAGAAATTTAACCTTATGTCATTGATTGAATGGCAAACCTTGCGCTACAGTTGGCCAATTTGGCAAAAAATTCGTTTTCCATGACCTATGCAACTCCACGTATGAAGTGGCACAATTTTCTATTAAATTGCCAATTTTTTTGAAATTCTTAAATTATAAAAACAAAATTAATTGCCTTTGCAAACAAAGACAAGATCATTTTTCAATTAATTTTGGGTATAAATTAACCATTCTGCTCAGTTTCGCCTAAAAGTTAAAATTTATTTTCTCTATTTTTAACTCTTGTTTTTTTTTTTGTTTATTTCTTTTTTTAAAAAAAAATTTTCAAAACTTCCACGAAGAATCTAATTGGCATACATTGGTTTTTTGTCACTTCTCGGTCATACAGATGTAATGCTACCATTTTCTTATATTGCGCATTTCACATTTCAAATTTCATTATTTGCCGCCCTCCTTGGTGATGATTGACTTTCATTAATTAGTAATCCAACATTAAAATTAGGGTAAGTGGGCTTATGATTTACATCCCATAGTACGTTCATCACAGGCTCGCGGCGGTTTTCGTCTGCAGCTCAACCTATAAAATAGCCAACACCGGCTTCGCTAGCTATAGTAATTCTACATAAGTTTTAGTCCAGAATGCAATTTCGGCGTTGCATCAACGTGTTTCATTTGAGCATTGTGACAATTTCACGTTCGCATAATGCCCAAAAATGTCACAGCGCCCAAAATTTAAATCGAAAATTACACTATGCCCAAATAACTTCGTAACAACAATTTATATGGAAAATGTTTGGGCGTTATGTCGTAACCGAATTTGTGCGTTATGTCGTAACCTAATTTGGGCGTTATGGTTTTGGGCGTTTTGATGCAACGCCTGCGATTTCGCGTTGCCAGTGTTGAACATACTGGAGGATATAAGTCCTGAACCGCGACCGAAGGCAAATCAGTTTTAATGCAAAATGTCATTACGCCCAAAATTTCAATCATAACGCACAAGCTGGAAGTTATAGGGCCCACATCTTATTTCTTCACGAGAAAGTTGGGCGCTATGTCATATTCGATAATTATTTTTTTTTTCATTTGGGCTTTGTGTCATAAATTTACAAACGATTGAACATTTTGACACATTTTGGGTGCTATCCCTTAATCGAATTCGGGCGTTATGATACACCGCCATAAGTAATACTGAATTTCAAACACTTTAAAGTTAGCGAAGGATTCAAATGTGAACAAATTTAAACATTAAAAACGATTTCAACATAAAAATGAGGAAAGAAACGGGCAAACCAACGAAGAACCGTCCTTGTTTTAAACGGAAAAACCTACAGATATTTTTAATAAGCAAACTATTCTTATTATTACAGATTGCTCGAAATGTGCTCAATCATTACAACATGAATTTGGCCCACAACAATGTGCTTGTCTATTCAATGCGCTGCAAATCAGTTATTTTTGGCAGTAGTGCAACATTTTACAAAAATTTGGTAGGTTTTAAAATATTATGTAGCTTGAATTGGACGATTTTTCAATATTTTTAGCACGAGGATCATTTGTGGTTAGACCTAAATTATAGTCCACGCACACTTACTTTTGAGTCCCGCTATAAACCAAATAAAAAAACTGGATATATTAATATTGGAGTGACACTACATATTGCCAAGTTTTCATTGTAGGTTTAATATATACAATACTTTTAAATTCAGCATATAAATTTTATTTACATGTAGGAATGAAAATATATTGAGTTCAGTATTAGAAGCACCTCCACAATTTACAAAAACTACATCTCAATTAGAGAAATTGAAGGCTCTTCGTGAAGTTCGGTTCGTACTTCCTGACGAAGAAAGCTTACGTCTAAAAGAAAATCAATGCGTTATTGATTATTACAATGCAGCAAGCAGTCTCAATAAAAATTTTGAGTCACAAACAAATACACCTTCAGACACTTTAACAAGTGATGAAGATGAATTCCGATTACCAATTGATAATACAAATGTGTCATGCACACCAAAAAAAGGTATACAGTATACAAGTAAAAACTTATTCAAGAATTTATCGGTAAACTTTTATTTGTAGCTTTCATATTAACCCCACCAACGTCACAAAATAATGCAAGTAAAAAAACGTGTGACAATTTTCAAAAGAGTTATGAGCTCTTGATAGCACTTTCCGGTCAATTAGATAGAAATACAAATAGTGCAGAAATAGCAGCTGGAGAAGAAATTTCAGACATGCAGCTTGGAATCGCATCGCTGCCCAGTTATGAAATGTTAAATGGGGAAAATAATGCCATTGTCTTAAATGACTCTCCAAAAACGTCACGCCCGCTTGAAGATGAAATGAAAACTGTGGTAGAAAAAGTTAAACATCCAATAGCAGAACTTTCTTCTTCCCAAAGCAATAGACGACGTTTTTTCAAACGTAAAAGTGATTCTTTCGATGACACAAATCAGTGTACTAAAAAATGCAAAACAATGACAAACAAGTAAGTACAATTACTTAAATCATTTTCTAGTAATTGAAGTTTTTTTGCAGAGTGAAAAGAAATCGCGCCAAAACCAAAAAAGTTGTTTCTTCTCCCCCCAAACGAAAACAAGTCAATAAAGTTAAGCCAATGAATCACTTGGCCAAAGATGATGGAGATCCAGAGGAAGCAGCTCAGGAATACGTTGAAAATGGGGGCATCGTCAACATCACGAATTTCTTACGTAATGGAAATGAAAGCGCAGCAGTTTTCAATGACGATCAAAAGCGTATAATTCTGAAGAACGTTAATCGTATAAGTGATGGACTTGAACGTTCAACGAAACGATTTTTTCGCAGAAATGAAAGCGCCTCGGTTGGCCAAATGGCAAATTCTATTATAAATGGCAACATATATGAAGAAAGCGAAAGTGAAGCAGAACCCGGGAGATCATATCGTAATTTTATAACGCATCGTCCTAAACAGGAAAAGCCGAAACAAAGAAGGACCCGTAAAAATGTCAATGCAATAAAGTCTATCACTGGCAAGACCAATAAGCAAACAGCACGAGACGACGATAATGTACCGAGTACTTCAAGAGCCGCTGCATCGCGTATTTTACAAAACAAACGAAAAAGAGCTGCTGAAAGCTCAGTAGCGGCTACTTCAGTTATGGTAAAATAATATATTTTATTCTTTATTTCATTTATTGAAACTATCCGAATCAAAATTTTTAGAATGCAATTGCAACAGACAAGCATCCATCCAAAGTTTCAAAGTTAGATTCAAAAAACTCTCAAGACAAAGCGCCTTTAGTTGCGGTAAGGGAAAATACATTTCTAAATTTCATTTTATTAAATTTAACCGAATCCAAATTTTAAGGACGCAATTGCAACAGACAACCATCCTACCCAAGTCTCAAAGTTAAAATCAAAAAAATCTCAAGACAAAACAATATTTTCCACTAATATAGAAATTGATTTGACCACAGAAACTTACAACGATGGCATAGAAAATAACTTAACACCAAAATTAAGTGATACCAAAAGGATATCTCAAGCTGTTGGAGAAAACTCCAATGAAGGAGCTAAAAATTCAGCAACATTTTTTAAACGTATATTTCAGCAAACACAATTTTCCAACAATTCATCACCATCGATATCCTCAATCGAAGATAATAACAACGATAATGAAAAACAGAACGAAGTTGGACAACAGTCACTTGTTGACAATATAAAAAATATAGAAGAATTTAATGAAATACAAGATTGTCGTGACAATGTTATAGATATAATCGCAATAAATGATATGCTTTCATCACCCATCGGTATAATAGCCAATAAAAATTATTCCCCGGCATTATCAGATGTTATTTATGAAGCTCCACAAAACATTACCGCTGTGTTGTCAAATAAAGAAAATGAAATTGCTGATGTCAAATCAAATCAAAATGAAACGAACAAAAAGATTTTGTTTGAAAATTGTTTTAAAAAGACTTCGCCAATAAAGAATACTCCAAGTAAACAAACTATTAACTTTAATCGACGTGAGCCAGTTAGACCTAGTCAAGAAATTTTTAATGATTGTGTACTTTATCATTCACGTTCCGATACTGAGTCAAGCGATGAATCCGACAAAGAGTCTAATTCTGTAGATCATGAAGCTAAATTTTTGAAGCAACCATTTAAAACACCAACCAAGTTTACTGTTGAGCATACATCAAAAAAATCAATAACTCGAGCAACTAGAAATTCTATATCATTGACGCAACCAACATGTAAAGTTACAACATCCATAACTCATAAAGTCATAAGTCAGGATGTTTTTATTGTACCACATACAACTGAAGTTGTTGAAAGTAACCTTAACGATGATATAACTATGGAAATTAATGAGCTGACAAATGATTCAAGTGTAATATCAAATTTTCCAGTTGTGGACGCAGCCACTACAAATTGCATAACACAATACTTTAAGGATTTGGATGTAACGCAACATCAAATAACAAAAGGTATTCTTAGCACTAAGTGATCCTGAAAGTTTTTGTATATACATATGTATGTACATATAACGAAATTGCGTTACATGCACAAGCAACTTTTTTTCTATTTTTAATCGTTTTAAAACGATTTCTCTGTGACCCAACATAATAACATTTTATGCAAAAAAAATAAAAAAATTTAAATACTTAGGTGCAAAAAATTAAAGTTTCAGATATGTTACTACTAAGACCGAATACTAAGAACTTTCCAGATTTCCAATGAATAAAGCACAAAACTTGTTTCAAAGACTTTTAGTAACAGTATTTTAAAATAATCCTACGTTGAATAATATGTATTATCTTATACCAAAATAATGCGAAAATAAGTCTCTTAAGGCTTAGTGCTCTATTCCTCAAATCTCGAATTGAAAAATGTACAGTAAGAACATAATGAAACATCATCTTGTTTTTTTACAAACACCTGTTTTGCTTATATTTGTTTGAGGTTTTTATGCATATGTAAAAAGAAATACGACTCATATTGCAAACAATGCAGAAAACTGTAAACATAGGGCATAGGAAAAAAGGCTCCAATCTCGAATTTTTCAAATTTTACCAAAGTTGAGACACTGTAGTGTAATGTAGTTTTTAGAATGAAGTTTGGTAATACAGTGAAATACTCGGCCAACTGGTTTCATAAAAGCCAAGGCATAAAAATTGTTGTCAAATTTAATTGGCAAAATTTAAAATATATTAAAGCATTTGATTTGCTTACAAATTAAAACTAGTAATTTTGCATCAATTTTCACAAGGAAAATGACAATAACATTAATGCATTTTTAATTTTTTTGTACAGAGCTTATTGTTAAGTACTTTTAGTGCAAAAAAACAACAAAAAAATTACAAGCGCAAAATGCATTAAAATGGGAAACGAGCTGCTTATACTAGTTTCAATGACCGCTACGTCATATCATCAGTTAGCTTTGTTAGCCGAAGTTTAGTAATCTGCAAGCCTATTTCTTGCGTTGATCATTTAAGAATCACAGCAATAAACAAAACAAAACTTCAACAAAACATTTTAATGCAATTGCTTTTGTAATCTCTTTGATATCACACATTTCTTTAATGCATTTTTGTTCTTTCAGATGTATCTCAACTTCTGTGGGCATTTCAAGAAAACATTACTTCGAAATTTCAAGACGTCCACAACGAATCAAATACGCAAAAAAACACATTGGATATGCTTATCAAAAAAGTTATTGATTTTAGCGAACGTATGATAATAGAAACAGAAAAACAACGTTTAGAAATGGAGCAATCACAGATAGAAATTGATAAAATATTATGCAGGCTAAATTGGCATTGGGATGTTTTACAAGCAAAAACCGAACGATTTAATTAGTAATTTCAATCCAATTGTATTTATACCTCACAATTTATAATTTTTATTGTTCGCAGCTTTAAAGAGAACATGGAACAATTCCTAGATACTGCGACTAACATAAACATGGAAGAAGAAATCAACAACGAGTTTGGGCAAAACCTGTCAACAATTCAAGAGCACGGCAGCAAAATACGCAAAAAACAGTGGACAGAATATGTTGATAGTTTCACCAAAAATTTACTTCAAAATGTTTCAAGACTTTCAGCTTTATAAGCTAATAACAATTTAATTATTAGTTTTTGAATTCATATTTTTATGTTTTTCTTTATTACCTTCATTAATTAATTGAATTAAATAATTTGACATTTTAGAAATTAATTATTTGATAATCATATAAAACTCAGGAATTTACCAATGAAATTGCTACCCTAGCACAACCTGGTAATAAAACACAACTTTCACAAAGCTTTTGTAATACAATTAAGCAATAAAAAACAATTCGATAACAGTGAGAAAACTTACAACCTTCGTAGCAACACAATAGTGTAGTGCACTGAGGGCTCTCTCATCAATGAAAAATATGCGCTGAGGTCTTGTTCCCAGAATCAAAAACTACGAATCTCTAGGAAAATACCCGAGTAACAATTAGCAATATTGATAAAAATGTATTATTACAATTAAGTAACTAAATTACATTTAATTATAACATTATTTTTTGGTGTGCTAAGCTCGTTAAATAGTCTTCGGACATTGTCTAACTTTTTGGCCACTCGTTAAATGTCTAACAACGCTGGTCAGTGTTTATACATCAGAATTTTCCTTAGTCATTAATAGGACCGAATATCTAAATTTAACTTGTAGGCTGTCCGGAATGACAGTTTTAAGGGTAACACCCAACCGAGTTTCGTAAAATATTTTACAAAAATTTCTAAAATATCAGCACTTTCTAAATGAATAACTTTCGAAATCCTTCCAATGGAAACTTCGACCTTTGTCTGCTTCTTTCAGTAGAATATTTTATGTAAGGTAACTTCACTCAGCATGATATTGTACAACGCCTAATTTATCAAAGTTAAAAAATTCATAGCTAAAGTAGATTAATTTTTTTATTTTTTAACATTTTTTATGATTACTGCATGCATACATAAATTGCCTTAAGAATAAAAATTTTCTAATTGGTTCTTCGTACCCTAAAACATTCCATAGCCTACAGCAAATACATCATAGCAAAATTTTTCGATTTAAATTCTAACTAAATTTAACATAGCAAAAAATCAATAAATTTTTTTTAAGGTTTTCAAATTACATACTCTCAGATTTTCGATATATATATATATGAAGGCCAGGCAACTAAGTAGTAACGTGTAGAGGGAATAATTCAAAATATAAATTTTTTTTTGGAAATGGTTAATTTGTACCTCAATAGCAAACACTTAATCCCTATTGAGCTATTGAGGAAAGTCGGCGTCATTCCTAAAAGGTTGGAAGCGGCCCAGAAGCGGTTTTTGCCATTATTTCTTTGAGCGATCGCTTTTAGGAAAATAGTGCCAGTTTTGTAGCCAAGAAGAATTTTAACAAAAAAAAGTTAATTATTTTTTCGTACGTGTTACCCTAAATGGTCTCTTCATTTGTAGTACTTGCAAGTACATGGAAAAATTATAATTATTTTAATATGGGTAATTTTTAAATCAATACATCGTTTAAATCGAGTTATTGATTTGATTTAGAAGGAAATATAATATTCTTTCCAGTTCAACTAGCAACTACCCAAAATCGAAGCTAAGCAAAAAACTGATTCATTTATTTTAAATTTTGACTATCAAACCAGTGTCTTGAGACTGGAAAACAACTATCAAATTTATGATTATAATTGGTCAATGATTTTTCTTTTACATTTGAGATTGATATATGTATCATTCGATGAGATTAAAAATGAGTTTATAAAACTAGATCTATTTCTTTTTATTGAGTTAAAAAGAAGACTTCCGAAAAACTTCTCAGGAGTCCATATTTCGCAAATCATTGATTAAAGTATTTGGAGGCAATTCCTCCAAAACATATATCCATGTCATCAAATTCGGACATTGTGAACGTTTATCAAGGAAAAAAATTTTACATCATATGTGAAAGTGATAACACCAATAAGAAAAAGTCTAAGCTATATTTTATAGGAATTTTTCAAGGTATAAGAACTACCTAAGCAAGTTTTTCGTAATACGGTTAAAGAAAAATTGGCATAAGACTGATTTCGAACCACTCCATCGACTATTTTGTGAACATTCCTCGATTGAGATAATTAGTGAGGTGTAAACAAATCATTTTCCAAAAAAAATTTTTGTTTTGACTTATTCCCTTTTTTCATCATTTTTATGACTTGCCAACTGGCCTGGTAGTTATAATAAAAAAATATATATTTATTATACAAAGTTGTCCACAGAACGTCTAAATAACATAAAATAATGTGCGTCGCCGTACGTCATCGCAAGGATATTGCAAATTGACGCAGTCGTACAACCGTCGGATAAAACTAAAATATTTTGATTTTCCATCCATTTTTGCTGCAGATGGTATAGTGTATGAGGTTGTTTGGCAGACTTTGGTATGTTAGTTGAGTAATGGTCACTATGAAACGAGAATATTTTCAAAAATCTCATAAAACGCAATGAATATATATGAAAAAAATTTGCGAATTTTATTGAAATATGCCAGAATTCTGGAATAAAAAACCGAACTTCAAACTCACAAAACATCACAAAAAAAAAGAATTTTGAGCAAAAATTATGACACCAATGTTAAGAACAGATCAAAATCTATTGATAAATGTTTTTTATTGCTTTCTAGCCACTTCCATGCGATAAAGAGTGAAGTGAGAACCATACTATTTCTTATTTATTAGATATACTTCTGTGTATTTTAAAGAAATTTCATAAGCAAATACAGGTAACTCTGTCAAATCGTTTTGATTTGCAACCGTCTAATGCTTAGCCCAGAATTAGAGCGGTGGCGGTAAAGCGGCGACGAACATACGCGGTCAAAAAAAAACGCAACGAAAAATCGTTTGAATGAACACGATTGCGGCGGACGACTGCTTTTCACGACTGATTTCTTGTGAGAGAATCGTATAGGGAAAAGATAGTGACAAAAACAAAATTTGTAACAATAAATTTTGCTGAGAAAATCCTATTGGTAAAGAGAATGACAAAGAAATGCAACACTGATCCGACGTAAAAATAGAATTAATTCTAAATCGAAGGCGAATCGTCGGCAGGTCACCAGTCGTACGCCGCAATTCTGTTCAATTTCACATGATCAAGTATGTTATAATTTTTGACAGCGTATATTCGTCGCCGCTTTACCGCCACCGCTATAATTCTGGGCCTACTATAACATAAAATTGATGGTCAGAAAACTAATACATGTATGGGCGGCATAATGATACGATAGCTTAAACATGGGCAGCATTGGGTACTATGTGTGGGCTTGCTACTTCCGGTAAGTGTCGCTGCTTTTGAATTTGCTTGCTTTGGCAGCATCATTCTTCATTCTCCAATCAACTTTCCAATCTATTACAAAACTTATATACGTAAAAGGCAAAAACCAATTCGCATCGGAAGTCGCAAATATCCAGCGGAAGTTGTAATTGTAAGTTTAGAATTTTAAAAAAATACTTTGTGATCAAAGTTGCAAATTGTGAACATGAAAAGTTAAATTTTTTAATGTAAAATTGTGTTTGTGAGAAAATTGTGTGAGATTTTAAAATTTTTTTTCATGTGCCCCATAACTGTGGGAACGAGACAGTGAGAGGGAGCAAACGTAAAGCAGCACCAATGGAGTCTCAACAGGGTGTTTTCAAATCTCGTGGAGAAAATGAAACTTACGCAGATGTTAAGGAGGCAATTGCAAAAATTGAAGCCACAACATATGTAAGTGCAAAATATAGGCTGTTTTATACGAGTACTTTGATTGTTGATTGTAGTTTGATTGTCCTTTTCAAATTTCCCAACTCTAATCTGTTTATAATAGTTTTCTTCCCAATCAATGCTATCTAAAGTTTTGCTTTAGCTTTTGAGAACGACTTTGAAAAAATAATGGTAGGTAAGGATTTTTACTAAGCTTGAAGAAAAGTTATAAGACTTTTTTCATATCTCGATTCTCGATTTTCGATGGTTTTTTTTATTGATGGCTTTGAAAGGTTCATATTCCGAAGATTGCGTAGAAAAATTATTGAGTCAATTGTTTCCATTGAGGCGTTAAGTAGTTAGACTTTCCGAGCAGTTGTTGTATAAGTCTTTTAAAAATTTATAATAACGTTATTTTTTGAGCATATGTATGTAAATAGTTATTTCAGAAAATGTCTTTTTTGAATATCTCGTATGACAATTCTCTAAAATAGAGGGTATTCTTTTTCATATTTCTGAAACTATGCTATTTTTTCTACCCTACTTCTCTATTTCTATTTTTTCTTTAATTTTGTTGATAGTAAAAAGTTTCTTTCGTCAATTTTACATGTAACTAACTTATTTTTTTACCAATTTATACTTTACTTGCAGGATAAGTCCATCTTCCGTGATATGCTCACAGGTTTTAAGATTTTAATTAAGTCCTTGCAGCAAAAAAAGGAAACTGAAGAAGCTTCAATTTGCGATACACTTTTAGAATGCCTAAAATTATATTTGGTAAAATTTGTTATTTTTTTATTTAAATAGCCCAGTTACATTGGTTTTGATTAATTTTATATGTATTACCGACATATAATGTAATTTTTCATGAATGAATTACTTTTGGCAATGTATAAAAATAACTTGGATCAGTTATCTCGGTGTATCATATTTATATGTAGGTACATATGTAAATAAGAAGGAATCGTTAATGAAAAATTGTTACATTCTTGCATACATTCATGCATTCTTGTATAAAAATAACTTGGATCAGTTATCTCGGTGTATCATATTTATATGTAGGTACATATGTAAATAAGAAGGAATCGTTAATGACAAATTGTTACATTCTTGCACGAAAGGCCAAAATGACAAAAATGCAAAAAATATTCCAAAAATCAAAAAGAAAATTATGCGGCCGCAGGATACAATATATTGAATCACATATCTTGTGTTTGAAAAACTTTGATTATTTTGGTACCAGTAACATTTAAAAAATTTCATATTCCCATTGTCAGAAGAGCTTACGGAATCGCTGTCCACTAAAATCTTGTGTACTCCGCAACCTGTGGAGTAAACATATTCCTGGCCTGTTATTAGAGTCATTACGGAAATTAAATTCTGAAATGTATCCCGGGCTAACTATCTAAAATAAATTTTAATCTTCCTTTTGATTTTTAACAATTTTAGCGTACACAAAATGCGTTACATGCAAGTGATGCTAAACTTCAAGAGCAATTTGAAAAATTTGTACCAGCTTCAATTTCTTATATCATAGCTGCATTACAATATATACCAAAAGATAGTGTACTGTATCACTTCCAAGTGTTAGAGCTTTTACTTAAGCTGTTGGACAACGTTGCTGAATCAACTTTAAAAACAGTGGCTAACTTAGAAAGTGGATTAATGTAAGTTTAAAACCATCATTTGATTTAAAGCTAATTTTAAATTAGAAATTAAATATAAAGGTAAATTATTGTATAAGTAGAGCTCCATACTTTTTAAATTTGCACTTAAAAAGATTTTCATTGCCATTTGTCACACAAACTATTAGTGAAACTTTATTTGCTTACTGTGGCACATTTGGGTCTTATTTTAATTAAAACTGGCGTGATATTGCGAGTATCTTTTTAACTCGTTTCAGTTTTACTCACTTCTAATGACAAAAATTCTTCTAACTGTATTTTCAAATTCTTCTAACTGTATTTTCAATCTTTATCAAATAGCCTTTTCCTTTGGCGGCCTATTGCCTTAGTTGGGGACTTTAATACACAAATGATGGCATTCCGTATACTAGTCAAATTGCTTAAGTGTTTGGATGACAGCAAACAGAGCGAGATACTCAAAAGTTTGAAGGAGAGCAATTTACAAGAATATATTTATTCAGCTGTAAGAGCATATAACTTTCCCGCTGGAAAATTTGAAAAAGTGAGTTTTAAATTACAGAACTAGTATGTACATATGTATAGATATATATTTGTTTGCTGTTTTGAACATTCTTTGAAACGAAATATGTCAAAAAATATGGGGAATAGAATAAAAAACCCTCCCACTTTTTAAAGAAAGTCAACGATGTCAGCCTGGAGATAAAGCGAAGACTAACTCTTGCTAATAGGTGTTACTATGGTCTCAGTAAGCAATTGAGTAGTAGAGACCTCTCTCGCCCGACAAAACTGACACTCTACAAGACGCTCATCTTACCCGTGCTACTTTACGGCGCAGAAGCATGGGTTGTGTCGCAGACTGATGCAGCCTCGCTTGGGGTGTTTGAGAGAAAAATTCTTCGCAAAATCTTCGGTCCTGTTCACGTCGGCGACGACTACCGTATTCGAATGAACCACGAACTGTACGAGCTCTACGCTGACATTGACATAGTCAAGCGCATCACTATTCAACGTCTGCGCTGGCTGGGACATGTTGTGCGTATGGACGAAGAAGCTCCGGCGAAAAAGGTGTTTGATGCGGAAGCCGCTGGGCGACGACGAAGAGGAAGACCATGCCTCCGATGGAAAGACCAAGCCGAGGAAACCCTATCCACGCTTGGTGTGAATGATTGGAGAAGGCGTGCGCAAAGCAGAGGCGCCTGGAGAGAGCTTTTGAGGTCGGCCGTAACCCGGTAACGGGTTGTTATGGCCACCCAAGTAAGTAAGTACTTTTTAAAGAAAAATTCAGTAGAAAAAAGTTGCTTAGCTTCATTTAGTTTTCTTTTTCATAGATTTTTTTCAGAATATTAAAGAAATATTTTGAAAAATTTTTCTAAGTACATAGAGAAATTTAACCTTATGTCATTGATTGAATGGCAAACCTTGCGCTACAGTTGGCCAATTTGGCAAAAAATTCGTTTTCCATGACCTATGCAACTCCACGTATGAAGTGGCACAATTTTCTATTAAATTGCCAATTTTTTTGAAATTCTTAAATTATAAAAACAAAATTAATTGCCTTTGCAAACAAAGACAAGATCATTTTTCAATTAATTTTGGGTATAAATTAACCATTCTGCTCAGTTTCGCCTAAAAGTTAAAATTTATTTTCTCTATTTTTAACTCTTGTTTTTTTTTTTGTTTTTTTCTTTTTTTAAAAAAAAATTTTCAAAACTTCCACGAAGAATCTAATTGGCATACATTGGTTTTTTGTCACTTCTCGGTCATACAGATGTAATGCTACCATTTTCTTATATTGCGCATTTCACATTTCAAATTTCATTATTTGCCGCCCTCCTTGGTGATGATTGACTTTCATTAATTAGTAATCCAACATTAAAATTAGGGTAAGTGGGCTTATGATTTACATCCCATAGTACGTTCATCACAGGCTCGCGGCGGTTTTCGTCTGCAGCTCAACCTATAAAATAGCCAACACCGGCTTCGCTAGCTATAGTAATTCTACATAAGTTTTAGTCCAGAATGCAATTTCGGCGTTGCATCAACGTGTTTCATTTGAGCATTGTGACAATTTCACGTTCGCATAATGCCCAAAAATGTCACAGCGCCCAAAATTTAAATCGAAAATTACACTATGCCCAAATAACTTCGTAACAACAATTTATATGGAAAATGTTTGGGCGTTATGTCGTAACCGAATTTGTGCGTTATGTCGTAACCTAATTTGGGCGTTATGGTTTTGGGCGTTTTGATGCAACGCCTGCGATTTCGCGTTGCCGGTGTTGAACATACTGGAGGATATAAGTCCTGAACCGCGACCGAAGGCAAATCAGTTTTAATGCAAAATGTCATTACGCCCAAAATTTCAATCATAACGCACAAGCTGGAAGTTATAGGGCCCACATCTTATTTCTTCACGAGAAAGTTGGGCGCTATGTCATATTCGATAATTATTTTTTTTTTCATTTGGGCTTTGTGTCATAAATTTACAAACGATTGAACATTTTGACACATTTTGGGTGCTATCCCTTAATCGAATTCGGGCGTTATGATACACCGCCATAAGTAATACTGAATTTCAAACACTTTAAAGTTAGCGAAGGATTCAAATGTGAACAAATTTAAACATTAAAAACGATTTCAACATAAAAATGAGGAAAGAAACGGGCAAACCAACGAAGAACCGTCCTTGTTTTAAACGGAAAAACCTACAGATATTTTTAATAAGCAAACTATTCTTATTATTACAGATTGCTCGAAATGTGCTCAATCATTACAACATGAATTTGGCCCACAACAATGTGCTTGTCTATTCAATGCGCTGCAAATCAGTTATTTTTGGCAGTAGTGCAACATTTTACAAAAATTTGGTAGGTTTTAAAATATTATGTAGCTTGAATTGGACGATTTTTCAATATTTTTAGCACGAGGATCATTTGTGGTTAGACCTAAATTATAGTCCACGCACACTTACTTTTGAGTCCCGCTATAAACCAAATAAAAAAACTGGATATATTAATATTGGAGTGACACTACATATTGCCAAGTTTTCATTGTAGGTTTAATATATACAATACTTTTAAATTCAGCATATAAATTTTATTTACATGTAGGAATGAAAATATATTGAGTTCAGTATTAGAAGCACCTCCACAATTTACAAAAACTACATCTCAATTAGAGAAATTGAAGGCTCTTCGTGAAGTTCGGTTCGTGACGAAGAAAGCTTACGTCTAAAAGAAAATCAATGCGTTATTGATTATTACAATGCAGCAAGCAGTCTCAATAAAAATTTTGAGTCACAAACAAATACACCTTCAGACACTTTAACAAGTGATGAAGATGAATTCCGATTACCAATTGATAATACAAATGTGTCATGCACACCAAAAAAAGGTATACAGTATACAAGTAAAAACTTATTCAAGAATTTATCGGTAAACTTTTATTTGTAGCTTTCATATTAACCCCACCAACGTCACAAAATAATGCAAGTAAAAAAACGTGTGACAATTTTCAAAAGAGTTATGAGCTCTTGATAGCACTTTCCGGTCAATTAGATAGAAATACAAATAGTGCAGAAATAGCAGCTGGAGAAGAAATTTCAGACATGCAGCTTGGAATCGCATCGCTGCCCAGTTATGAAATGTTAAATGGGGAAAATAATGCCATTGTCTTAAATGACTCTCCAAAAACGTCATGCCCGCTTGAAGATGAAATGAAAACTGTGGTAGAAAAAGTTAAACATCCAATAGCAGAACTTTCTTCTTCCCAAAGCAATAGACGACGTTTTTTCAAACGTAAAAGTGATTCTTTCGATGACACAAATCAGTGTACTAAAAAATGCAAAACAATGACAAACAAGTAAGTACAATTACTTAAATCATTTTCTAGTAATTGAAGTTTTTTTGCAGAGTGAAAAGAAATCGCGCCAAAACCAAAAAAGTTGTTTCTTCTCCCCCCAAACGAAAACAAGTCAATAAAGTTAAGCCAATGAATCACTTGGCCAAAGATGATGGAGATCCAGAGGAAGCAGCTCAGGAATACGTTGAAAATGGGGGCATCGTCAACATCACGAATTTCTTACGTAATGGAAATGAAAGCGCAGCAGTTTTCAATGACGATCAAAAGCGTATAATTCTGAAGAACGTTAATCGTATAAGTGATGGACTTGAACGTTCAACGAAACGATTTTTTCGCAGAAATGAAAGCGCCTCGGTTGGCCAAATGGCAAATTCTATTATAAATGGCAACATATATGAAGAAAGCGAAAGTGAAGCAGAACCCGGGAGATCATATCGTAATTTTATAACGCATCGTCCTAAACAGGAAAAGCCGAAACAAAGAAGGACCCGTAAAAATGTCAATGTAAAAAGTCTATCACTGGCAAGACCAATAAGCAAACAGCACGAGACGACGATAATGTACCGAGTACTTCAAGAGCCGCTGCATCGCGTATTTTACAAAACAAACGAAAAATAGCTGCTGAAAGCTCAGTAGCGGCTACTTCAGTTATGGTAAAATAATATATTTTATTCTTTATTTCATTTATTGAAACTATCCGAATCAAAATTTTTAGAATGCAATTGCAACAGACAAGCATCCATCCAAAGTTTCAAAGTTAGATTCAAAAAACTCTCAAGACAAAGCGCCTTTAGTTGCGGTAAGGGAAAATACATTTCTAAATTTCATTTTATTAAATTTAACCGAATCCAAATTTTAAGGACGCAATTGCAACAGACAACCATCCTACCCAAGTCTCAAAGTTAAAATCAAAAAAATCTCAAGACAAAACAATATTTTCCACTAATATAGAAATTGATTTGACCACAGAAACTTACAACGATGGCATAGAAAATAACTTAACACCAAAATTAAGTGATACCAAAAGGATATCTCAAGCTGTTGGAGAAAACTCCAATGAAGGAGCTAAAAATTCAGCAACATTTTTTAAACGTATATTTCAGCAAACACAATTTTCCAACAATTCATCACCATCGATATCCTCAATCGAAGATAATAACAACGATAATGAAAAACAGAACGAAGTTGGACAACAGTCACTTGTTGACAATATAAACAATATAGAAGAATTTAATGAAATACAAGATTGTCGTGACAATATTATAGATATAATCGCAATAAATGATATGCTTTCATCACCCATCGGTATAATAGCCAATAAAAATTGTTCCCCGGCATTATCAGATGATATTTATGAAGCTCCACAAAACATTACCGCTGTGTTGTCAAATAAAGAAAATGAAAGTGCTGATGTCAAATCAAATCAAAATGAAACGAACAAAAAGATTTTGTTTGAAAATTGTTTTAAAAAGACTTCGCCAATAAAGAATACTCCAAGTAAACAAACTATTAACTTTAATCGACGTGAGCCAGTTAGACCTAGTCAAGAAATTTTTAATGATTGTGTACTTTATCATTCACGTTCCGATACTGAGTCAAGCGATGAATCCGACAAAGAGTCTAATTCTGTAGATCATGAAGCTAAATTTTTGAAGCAACCATTTAAAACACCAACCAAGTTTACTGTTGAGCATACATCAAAAAAATCAATAACTCGAGCAACTAGAAATTCTATATCATTGACGCAACCAACATGTAAGGTTACAACATCCATAACTCATAAAGTCATAAGTCAGGATGTTTTTATTGTACCACATACAACTGAAGTTGTTGAAAGTAACCTTAACGATGATATAACTATGGAAATTAATGACCTGACAAATGATTCAAGTGTAATATCAAATTTTCCAGTTGTGGACGCAGCCACTACAAATTGCATAACACAATACTTTAAGGATTTGGATGTAACGCAACATCAAATAACAAAAGGTATTCTTAGCACTAAGTGATCCTGAAAGTTTTTGTATATACATATGTATGAACATATAACGAAATTGCGTTACATGCACAAGCAACATTTTTTCTATTTTTAATCGTTATAAAACGATTTCTCTGTGACCCAACATAATAACATTTTATGCAAAAATAAATAAAAAAACTTAAATACTTAGGTGCAAAAAATTAATGTTTCAGATATGTTACTACTAAGACCGAATACTAAGAACTTTCCAGATTTCCAATGAATAAAGCACAAAACTTGTTTCAAAGACTTTTAGTAACAGTATTTTAAAATAATCCTACGTTGAATAATATGTATTATCTTATACCAAAATAATGCGAAAATAAGTCTCTTAAGGCTTAGTGCTCTATTCCTCAAATCTCGAATTGAAAAATGTACAGTAAGAACATAATGAAACATCATCTTGTTTTTTTACAAACACCTGTTTTGCTTATATTTGTTTGAGGTTTTTATGCATATGTAAAAAGAAATACGACTCATATTGCAAACAATGCAGAAAACTGTAAACATAGGGCATAGGAAAAAAGGCTCCAATCTCGAATTTTTCAAATTTTACCAAAGTTGAGACACTGTAGTGTAATGTAGTTTTTAGAATGAAGTTTGGTAATGCAGTGAAATACTCGGCCAACTGGTTTCATAAAAGCCAAGGCATAAAAATTGTTGTCAAATTTAATTGGCAAAATTTAAAATATATTAAAGCATTTGATTTGCTTACAAATTAAAACTAGTAATTTTGCATCAATTTTCACAAGGAAAATGACAATAACATTAATGCATTTTTAATTTTTTTGTACAGAGCTTATTGTTAAGTACTTTTAGTGCAAAAAACAACAAAAAAATTACAAGCGCAAAATGCATTAAAATGGGAAACGAGCTGCTTATACTAGTTTCAATGACCGCTACGTCATATCATCAGTTAGCTTTGTTAGCCGAAGTTTAGTAATCTGCAAGCCTATTTCTTGCGTTGATCATTTAAGAATCACAGCAATAAACAAAACAAAACTTCAACAAAACATTTTAATGCAATTGCTTTTGTAATCTCTTTGATATCACACATTTCTTTAATGCATTTTTGTTCTTTCAGATGTATCTCAACTTCTGTGGGCATTTCAAGAAAACATTACTTCGAAATTTCAAGACGTCCACAACGAATCAAATACGCAAAAAAACACATTGGATATGCTTATCAAAAAAGTTATTGATTTTAGCGAACGTATGATAATAGAAACAGAAAAACAACGTTTAGAAATGGAGCAATCACAGATAGAAATTGATAAAATATTATGCAGGCTAAATTGGCATTGGGATGTTTTACAAGCAAAAACCGAACGATTTAATTAGTAATTTCAATCCAATTGTATTTATACCTCACAATTTATAATTTTTATTGTTCGCAGCTTTAAAGAGAACATGGAACAATTCCTAGATACTGCGACTAACATAAACATGGAAGAAGAAATCAACAACGAGTTTGGGCAAAACCTGTCAACAATTCAAGAGCACGGCAGCAAAATACGCAAAAAACAGTGGACAGAATATGTTGATAGTTTCACCAAAAATTTACTTCAAAATGTTTCAAGACTTTCAGCTTTATAAGCTAATAACAATTTAATTATTAGTTTTTGAATTCATATTTTTATGTTTTTCTTTATTACCTTCATTAATTAATTGAATTAAATAATTTGACATTTTAGAAATTAAATATTTGATAATCATATAAAACTCAGGAATTTACCAATGAAATTGCTACCCTAGCACAACCTGGTAATAAAACACAACTTTCACAAAGCTTTTGTAATACAATTAAGCAATAAAAAACAATTCGATAACAGTGAGAAAACTTACAACCTTCGTAGCAACACAATAGTGTAGTGCACTGAGGGCTCTCTCATCAATGAAAAATATGCGCTGAGGTCTTGTTCCCAGAATCAAAAACTACGAATCTCTAGGAAAATACCCGAGTAACAATTAGCAATATTGATAAAAATGTATTATTACAATTAAGTAACTAAATTACATTTAATTATAACATTATTTTTTTGGTTTGCTAAGCTCGTTAAATAGTCTTCGGACATTGTCTAACTTTTTGGCCACTCGTTAAATGTCTAACAACGCTGGTCAGTGTTTATACATCAGAATTTTCCTTAGTCATTAATAGGACCGAATATCTAAATTTAACTTGTAGGCTGTCCGGAATGACAGTTTTAAGGGTAACACCCAACCGAGTTTCGTAAAATATTTTACAAAAATTTCTAAAATATCAGCACTTTCTAAATGAATAACTTTCGAAATCCTTCCAATGGAAACTTCGACCTTTGTCTGCTTCTTTCAGTAGAATATTTTATGTAAGGTAACTTCACTCAGCATGATATTGTACAACGCCTAATTTATCAAAGTTAAAAAATTCATAGCTAAAGTAGATTAATTTTTTTATTTTTTAACATTTTTTATGATTACTGCATGCATACATAAATTGCCTTAAGAATAAAAATTTTCTAATTGGTTCTTCGTACCCTAAAACATTTCATAGCCTACAGCAAATACATCATAGCAAAATTTTTCGATTTAAATTCTAACTAAATTTAACATAGCAAAAAATCAATAAATTTTTTTTAAGGTTTTCAAATTACATACTCTCAGATTTTCGATATATATATATATGAAGGCCAGGCAACTAAGTAGTAACGTGTAGAGGGAATAATTCAAAATATAAATTTTTTTTTGGAAATGGTTAATTTGTACCTCAATAGCAAACACTTAATCCCTATTGAGCTATTGAGGAAAGTCGGCGTCATTCCTAAAAGGTTGGAAGCGGCCCAGAAGCGGTTTTTGCCATTATTTCTTTGAGCGATCGCTTTTAGGAAAATAGTGCCAGTTTTGTAGCCAAGAAGAATTTTAACAAAAAAAAGTTAATTATTTTTTCGTACGTGTTACCCTAAATGGTCTCTTCATTTGTAGTACTTGCAAGTACATGGAAAAATTATAATTATTTTAATATGGGTAATTTTTAAATCAATACATCGTTTAAATCGAGTTATTGATTTGATTTAGAAGGAAATATAATATTCTTTCCAGTTCAACTAGCAACTACCCAAAATCGAAGCTAAGCAAAAAACTGATTCATTTATTTTAAATTTTGACTATCAAACCAGTGTCTTGAGACTGGAAAACAACTATCAAATTTATGATTATAATTGGTCAATGATTTTTCTTTTACATTTGAGATTGATATATGTATCATTCGATGAGATTAAAAATGAGTTTATAAAACTAGATCTATTTCTTTTTATTGAGTTAAAAAGAAGACTTCCGAAAAACTTCTCAGGAGTCCATATTTCGCAAATCATTGATTAAAGTATTTGGAGGCAATTCCTCCAAAACATATATCCATGTCATCAAATTCGGACATTGTGAACGTTTATCAAGGAAAAAAATTTTACATCATATGTGAAAGTGATAACACCAATAAGAAAAAGTCTAAGCTATATTTTATAGGAATTTTTCAAGGTATAAGAACTACCTAAGCAAGTTTTTCGTAATACGGTTAAAGAAAAATTGGCATAAGACTGATTTCGAACCACTCCATCGACTATTTTGTGAACATTCCTCGATTGAGATAATTAGTGAGGTGTAAACAAATCATTTTCCAAAAAAAATTTTTGTTTTGACTTATTCCCTTTTTTCATCATTTTTATGACTTGCCAACTGGCCTAGTAGTTATAATAAAAAAATATATATTTATTATACAAAGTTGTCCACAGAACGTCTAAATAACATAAAATAATGTGCGTCGCCGTACGTCATCGCAAGGATATTGCAAATTGACGCAGTCGTACAACCGTCGGATAAAACTAAAATATTTTGATTTTCCATCCATTTTTGCTGCAGATGGTATAGTGTATGAGGTTGTTTGGCAGACTTTGGTATGTTAGTTGAGTAATGGTCACTATGAAACGAGAATATTTTCAAAAATCTCATAAAACGCAATGAATATATATGAAAAAAATTTGCGAATTTTATTGAAATATGCCAGAATTCTGGAATAAAAAACCGAACTTCAAACTCACAAAACATCACAAAAAAAAAGAATTTTGAGCAAAAATTATGACACCAATGTTAAGAACAGATCAAAATCTATTGATAAATGTTTTTTATTGCTTTCTAGCCACTTCCATGCGATAAAGAGTGAAGTGAGAACCATACTATTTCTTATTTATTAGATATACTTCTGTGTATTTTAAAGAAATTTCATAAGCAAATACAGGTAACTCTGTCAAATCGTTTTGATTTGCAACCGTCTAATGCTTAGCCCAGAATTAGAGCGGTGGCGGTAAAGCGGCGACGAACATACGCGGTCAAAAAAAAACGCAACGAAAAATCGTTTGAATGAACACGATTGCGGCGGACGACTGCTTTTCACGACTGATTTCTTGTGAGAGAATCGTATAGGGAAAAGATAGTGACAAAAACAAAATTTGTAACAATAAATTTTGCTGAGAAAATCCTATTGGTAAAGAGAATGACAAAGAAATGCAACACTGATCCGACGTAAAAATAGAATTAATTCTAAATCGAAGGCGAATCGTCGGCAGGTCACCAGTCGTACGCCGCAATTCTGTTCAATTTCACATGATCAAGTATGTTATAATTTTTGACAGCGTATATTCGTCGCCGCTTTACCGCCACCGCTATAATTCTGGGCCTACTATAACATAAAATTGATGGTCAGAAAACTAATACATGTATGGGCGGCATAATGATACGATAGCTTAAACATGGGCAGCATTGGGTACTATGTGTGGGCTTGCTACTTCCGGTAAGTGTCGCTGCTTTTGAATTTGCTTGCTTTGGCAGCATCATTCTTCATTCTCCAATCAACTTTCCAATCTATTACAAAACTTATATACGTAAAAGGCAAAAACCAATTCGCATCGGAAGTCGCAAATATCCAGCGGAAGTTGTAATTGTAAGTTTAGAATTTTAAAAAAATACTTTGTGATCAAAGTTGCAAATTGTGAACATGAAAAGTTAAATTTTTTAATGTAAAATTGTGTTTGTGAGAAAATTGTGTGAGATTTTAAAATTTTTTTTCATGTGCCCCATAACTGTGGGAACGAGACAGTGAGAGGGAGCAAACGTAAAGCAGCACCAATGGAGTCTCAACAGGGTGTTTTCAAATCTCGTGGAGAAAATGAAACTTACGCAGATGTTAAGGAGGCAATTGCAAAAATTGAAGCCACAACATATGTAAGTGCAAAATATAGGCTGTTTTATACGAGTACTTTGATTGTTGATTGTAGTTTGATTGTCCTTTTCAAATTTCCCAACTCTAATCTGTTTATAATAGTTTTCTTCCCAATCAATGCTATCTAAAGTTTTGCTTTAGCTTTTGAGAACGACTTTGAAAAAATAATGGTAGGTAAGGATTTTTACTAAGCTTGAAGAAAAGTTATAAGACTTTTTTCATATCTCGATTCTCGATTTTCGATGGTTTTTTTTATTGATGGCTTTGAAAGGTTCATATTCCGAAGATTGCGTAGAAAAATTATTGAGTCAATTGTTTCCATTGAGGCGTTAAGTAGTTAGACTTTCCGAGCAGTTGTTGTATAAGTCTTTTAAAAATTTATAATAACGTTATTTTTTGAGCATATGTATGTAAATAGTTATTTCAGAAAATGTCTTTTTTGAATATCTCGTATGACAATTCTCTAAAATAGAGGGTATTCTTTTTCATATTTCTGAAACTATGCTATTTTTTCTACCCTACTTCTCTATTTCTATTTTTTCTTTAATTTTGTTGATAGTAAAAAGTTTCTTTCGTCAATTTTACATGTAACTAACTTATTTTTTTACCAATTTATACTTTACTTGCAGGATAAGTCCATCTTCCGTGATATGCTCACAGGTTTTAAGATTTTAATTAAGTCCTTGCAGCAAAAAAAGGAAACTGAAGAAGCTTCAATTTGCGATACACTTTTAGAATGCCTAAAATTATATTTGGTAAAATTTGTTATTTTTTTATTTAAATAGCCCAGTTACATTGGTTTTGATTTATTTTATATGTATTACCGACATATAATGTAATTTTTCATGAATGAATTACTTTTGGCAATGTATAAAAATAACTTGGATCAGTTATCTCGGTGTATCATATTTATATGTAGGTACATATGTAAATAAGAAGGAATCGTTAATGACAAATTGTTACATTCTTGCACGAAAGGCCAAAATGACAAAAATGCAAAAAATATTCCAAAAATCAAAAAGAAAATTATGCGGCCGCAGGATACAATATATTGAATCACATATCTTGTGTTTGAAAAACTTTGATTATTTTGGTACCAGTAACATTTAAAAAATTTCATATTCCCATTGTCAGAAGAGCTTACGGAATCGCTGTCCACTAAAATCTTGTGTACTCCGCAACCTGTGGAGTAAACATATTCCTGGCCTGTTATTAGAGTCATTACGGAAATTAAATTCTGAAATGTATCCCGGGCTAACTATCTAAAATAAATTTTAATCTTCCTTTTGATTTTTAACAATTTTAGCGTACACAAAATGCGTTACATGCAAGTGATGCTAAACTTCAAGAGCAATTTGAAAAATTTGTACCAGCTTCAATTTCTTATATCATAGCTGCATTACAATATATACCAAAAGATAGTGTACTGTATCACTTCCAAGTGTTAGAGCTTTTACTTAAGCTGTTGGACAACGTTGCTGAATCAACTTTAAAAACAGTGGCTAACTTAGAAAGTGGATTAATGTAAGTTTAAAACCATCATTTGATTTAAAGCTAATTTTAAATTAGAAATTAAATATAAAGGTAAATTATTGTATAAGTAGAGCTCCATACTTTTTAAATTTGCACTTAAAAAGATTTTCATTGCCATTTGTCACACAAACTATTAGTGAAACTTTATTTGCTTACTGTGGCACATTTGGGTCTTATTTTAATTAAAACTGGCGTGATATTGCGAGTATCTTTTTAACTCGTTTCAGTTTTACTCACTTCTAATGACAAAAATTCTTCTAACTGTATTTTCAAATTCTTCTAACTGTATTTTCAATCTTTATCAAATAGCCTTTTCCTTTGGCGGCCTATTGCCTTAGTTGGGGACTTTAATACACAAATGATGGCATTCCGTATACTAGTCAAATTGCTTAAGTGTTTGGATGACAGCAAACAGAGCGAGATACTCAAAAGTTTGAAGGAGAGCAATTTACAAGAATCTATTTATTCAGCTGTAAGAGCATATAACTTTCCCGCTGGAAAATTTGAAAAAGTGAGTTTTAAATTACAGAACTAGTATGTACATATGTATAGATATATATTTGTTTGCTGTTTTGAACATTCTTTGAAACGAAATATGTCAAAAAATATGGGGAATAGAATAAAAAACCCTCCCACTTTTTAAAGAAAAATTCAGTAGAAAAAAGTTGCTTAGCTTCATTTAGTTTTCTTTTTCATAGATTTTTTTCAGAATATTAAAGAAATATTTTGAAAAATTTTTCTAAGTACATAGAGAAATTTAACCTTATGTCATTGATTGAATGGCAAACCTTGCGCTACAGTTGGCCAATTTGGCAAAAAATTCGTTTTCCATGACCTATGCAACTCCACGTATGAAGTGGCACAATTTTCTATTAAATTGCCAATTTTTTTGAAATTCTTAAATTATAAAAACAAAATTAATTGCCTTTGCAAACAAAGACAAGATCATTTTTCAATTAATTTTGGGTATAAATTAACCATTCTGCTCAGTTTCGCCTAAAAGTTAAAATTTATTTTCTCTATTTTTAACTCTTGTTTTTTTTTTTGTTTTTTTCTTTTTTTAAAAAAAAATTTTCAAAACTTCCACGAAGAATCTAATTGGCATACATTGGTTTTTTGTCACTTCTCGGTCATACAGATGTAATGCTACCATTTTCTTATATTGCGCATTTCACATTTCAAATTTCATTATTTGCCGCCCTCCTTGGTGATGATTGACTTTCATTAATTAGTAATCCAACATTAAAATTAGGGTAAGTGGGCTTATGATTTACATCCCATAGTACGTTCATCACAGGCTCGCGGCGGTTTTCGTCTGCAGCTCAACCTATAAAATAGCCAACACCGGCTTCGCTAGCTATAGTAATTCTACATAAGTTTTAGTCCAGAATGCAATTTCGGCGTTGCATCAACGTGTTTCATTTGAGCATTGTGACAATTTCACGTTCGCATAATGCCCAAAAATGTCACAGCGCCCAAAATTTAAATCGAAAATTACACTATGCCCAAATAACTTCGTAACAACAATTTATATGGAAAATGTTTGGGCGTTATGTCGTAACCGAATTTGTGCGTTATGTCGTAACCTAATTTGGGCGTTATGGTTTTGGGCGTTTTGATGCAACGCCTGCGATTTCGCGTTGCCGGTGTTGAACATACTGGAGGATATAAGTCCTGAACCGCGACCGAAGGCAAATCAGTTTTAATGCAAAATGTCATTACGCCCAAAATTTCAATCATAACGCACAAGCTGGAAGTTATAGGGCCCACATCTTATTTCTTCACGAGAAAGTTGGGCGCTATGTCATATTCGATAATTATTTTTTTTTTCATTTGGGCTTTGTGTCATAAATTTACAAACGATTGAACATTTTGACACATTTTGGGTGCTATCCCTTAATCGAATTCGGGCGTTATGATACACCGCCATAAGTAATACTGAATTTCAAACACTTTAAAGTTAGCGAAGGATTCAAATGTGAACAAATTTAAACATTAAAAACGATTTCAACATAAAAATGAGGAAAGAAACGGGCAAACCAACGAAGAACCGTCCTTGTTTTAAACGGAAAAACCTACAGATATTTTTAATAAGCAAACTATTCTTATTATTACAGATTGCTCGAAATGTGCTCAATCATTACAACATGAATTTGGCCCACAACAATGTGCTTGTCTATTCAATGCGCTGCAAATCAGTTATTTTTGGCAGTAGTGCAACATTTTACAAAAATTTGGTAGGTTTTAAAATATTATGTAGCTTGAATTGGACGATTTTTCAATATTTTTAGCACGAGGATCATTTGTGGTTAGACCTAAATTATAGTCCACGCACACTTACTTTTGAGTCCCGCTATAAACCAAATAAAAAAACTGGATATATTAATATTGGAGTGACACTACATATTGCCAAGTTTTCATTGTAGGTTTAATATATACAATACTTTTAAATTCAGCATATAAATTTTATTTACATGTAGGAATGAAAATATATTGAGTTCAGTATTAGAAGCACCTCCACAATTTACAAAAACTACATCTCAATTAGAGAAATTGAAGGCTCTTCGTGAAGTTCGGTTCGTACTTCCTGACGAAGAAAGCTTACGTCTAAAAGAAAATCAATGCGTTATTGATTATTACAATGCAGCAAGCAGTCTCAATAAAAATTTTGAGTCACAAACAAATACACCTTCAGACACTTTAACAAGTGATGAAGATGAATTCCGATTACCAATTGATAATACAAATGTGTCATGCACACCAAAAAAAGGTATACAGTATACAAGTAAAAACTTATTCAAGAATTTATCGGTAAACTTTTATTTGTAGCTTTCATATTAACCCCACCAACGTCACAAAATAATGCAAGTAAAAAAACGTGTGACAATTTTCAAAAGAGTTATGAGCTCTTGATAGCACTTTCCGGTCAATTAGATAGAAATACAAATAGTGCAGGAATAGCAGCTGGAGAAGAAATTTCAGACATGCAGCTTGGAATCGCATCGCTGCCCAGTTATGAAATGTTAAATGGGGAAAATAATTCCATTGTCTTAAATGACTCTCCAAAAACGTCACGCCCGCTTGAAGATGAAATGAAAACTGTGGTAGAAAAAGTTAAACATCCAATAGCAGAACTTTCTTCTTCCCAAAGCAATAGACGACGTTTTTTTAAACGTAAAAGTGATTCTTTCGATGACACAAATCAGTGTACTAAAAAATGCAAAACAATGACAAACAAGTAAGTACAATTACTTAAATCATTTTCTAGTAATTGAAGTTTTTTTGCAGAGTGAAAAGAAATCGCGCCAAAACCAAAAAAGTTGTTTCTTCTCCCCCCAAACGAAAACAAGTCAATAAAGTTAAGCCAATGAATCACTTGGCCAAAGATGATGGAGATCCAGAGGAAGCAGCTCAGGAATACGTTGAAAATGGGGGCATCGTCAACATCACGAATTTCTTACGTATAATTCTGAAGAACGTTAATCGTATAAGTGATGGACTTGAACGTTCAACGAAACGATTTTTTCGCAGGAATGAAAGCGCAAATGGCAACATATATGAAGAAAGCGAAAGTGAAGCAGAACCCGGGAGATCATATCGTAATTTTGTAACGCATCGTCCTAAACAGGAAAAGCCGAAACAAAGAAGGACCCGTAAAAATGTCAATGCAATAAAGTCTATCACTGGCAAGACCAATAAGCAAACAGCACGAGACGACGATAATGTACCGAGTACTTCAAGAGCCGCTGCATCGCGTATTTTACAAAACAAACGAAAAAGAGCTGCTGAAAGCTCAGTAGCGGCTACTTCAGTTATGGTAAAATAATATATTTTATTCTTTATTTCATTTATTGAAACTATCCGAATCAAAATTTTTAGAATGCAATTGCAACAGACAAGCATCCATCCAAAGTTTCAAAGTTAGATTCAAAAAACTCTCAAGACAAAGCGCCTTTAGTTGCGGTAAGGGAAAATACATTTCTAAATTTCATTTTATTAAATTTAACCGAATCCAAATTTTAAGGACGCAATTGCAACAGACAACCATCCTACCCAAGTCTCAAAGTTAAAATCAAAAAAATCTCAAGACAAAACAATATTTTCCACTAATATAGAAATTGATTTGACCACAGAAACTTACAACGATGGCATAGAAAATAACTTAACACCAAAATTAAGTGATACCAAAAGGATATCTCAAGCTGTTGGAGAAAACTCCAATGAAGGAGCTAAAAATTCAGCAACATTTTTTAAACGTATATTTCAGCAAACACAATTTTCCAACAATTCATCACCATCGATATCCTCAATCGAAGATAATAACAACGATAATGAAAAACAGAACGAAGTTGGACAACAGTCACTTGTTGACAATATAAACAATATAGAAGAATTTAATGAAATACAAGATTGTCGTGACAATATTATAGATATAATCGCAATAAATGATATGCTTTCATCACCCATCGGTATAATAGCCAATAAAAATTGTTCCCCGGCATTATCAGATGATATTTATGAAGCTCCACAAAACATTACCGCTGTGTTGTCAAATAAAGAAAATGAAAGTGCTGATGTCAAATCAAATCAAAATGAAACGAACAAAAAGATTTTGTTTGAAAATTGTTTTAAAAAGACTTCGCCAATAAAGAATACTCCAAGTAAACAAACTATTAACTTTAATCGACGTGAGCCAGTTAGACCTAGTCAAGAAATTTTTAATGATTGTGTACTTTATCATTCACGTTCCGATACTGAGTCAAGCGATGAATCCGACAAAGAGTCTAATTCTGTAGATCATGAAGCTAAATTTTTGAAGCAACCATTTAAAACACCAACCAAGTTTACTGTTGAGCATACATCAAAAAAATCAATAACTCGAGCAACTAGAAATTCTATATCATTGACGCAACCAACATGTAAGGTTACAACATCCATAACTCATAAAGTCATAAGTCAGGATGTTTTTATTGTACCACATACAACTGAAGTTGTTGAAAGTAACCTTAACGATGATATAACTATGGAAATTAATGACCTGACAAATGATTCAAGTGTAATATCAAAGTTTCCAGTTGTGGACGCAGCCACTACAAATTGCATAACACAATACTTTAAGGATTTGGATGTAACGCAACATCAAATAACAAAAGGTATTCTTAGCACTAAGTGATCCTGAAAGTTTTTGTATATACATATGTATGAACATATAACGAAATTGCGTTACATGCACAAGCAACATTTTTTCTATTTTTAATCGTTATAAAACGATTTCTCTGTGACCCAACATAATAACATTTTATGCAAAAATAAATAAAAAAACTTAAATACTTATGTGCAAAAAATTAATGTTTCAGATATGTTACTACTTAGACCGAATACTAAGAACTTTCCAGATTTCCGATGAATAAAGCACAAAACTTGTTTCAAAGACTTTTAGTAACAGTATTCTAAAATAATCCTACGTTGAATAATATGTATTATCTTATACCAAAATAATGCGAAAATAAGTCTCTTAAGGTTTAGTGCTCTATTCCTCAAATCTCGAATTGAAAAATGTACAGTAAGAACATAATGAAACATCATCTTGTTTTTTACAAACACCTGTTTTGCTTATATTTGTTTGAGGTTTTTATGCATATGTAAAAAGAAATACGACTCATATTGCAAACAATGCAGAAAACTGTAAACATAGGGCATAGGAAAAAAGGCTCCAATCTCGAATTTTTCAAATTTTACCAAAGTTGAGACACTGTAGTGTAATGTAGTTTTTAGAATGAAGTTTGGTAATGCAGCGAAATACTCGGCCAACTGGTTTCATAAAAGCCAAGGCATGAAAATTGTTGTCAAATTTAATTGGCAAAATTTAAAATATATTAAAGCATTTGATTTGCTTACAAATTAAAACTAGTAATTTTGCATCAATTTTCACAAGGAAAATGACAATAACATTAATGCATTTTTAATTTTTTTGTACAGAGCTTATTGTTAAGTACTTTTAGTGCAAAAAAACAACAAAAAAATTACAAGCGCAAAATGCATTAAAATGGGAAACGAGCTGCTTATACTAGTTTCAATGACCGCTACGTCATATCATCAGTAAGCTTTGTTAGCCGAAGTTTAGTAATCTGCAAGCCTATTTCTTGCGTTGATCAGTTAAGAATCACAGCAATAAACAAAACAAAACTCCAACATTTTAATGCAATTGCTTTTGTAATCTCTTTGATATCACACATTTCTTTAATGCATTTTTGTTCTTTCAGATGTATCTCAACTTCTGTGGGCATTTCAAGAAAACATTACTTCGAAATTTCAAGACGTCCACAACGAATCAAATACGCAAAAAAACACATTGGATATGCTTATCAAAAAAATTATTGATTTTAGCGAACGTATGATAATAGAAACAGAAAAACAACGTTTAGAAATGGAGCAATCACAGATAGAAATTGATAAAATATTATGCAGGCTAAATTGGCATTGGGATGTTTTACAAGCAAAAACCGAACGATTTAATTAGTAATTTCAATCCAATTGTATTTATACCTCACAATTTATAATTTTTATTGTTCGCAGCTTTAAAGAGAACATGGAACAATTCCTAGATACTGCGACTAACATAAACATGGAAGAAGAAATCAACAACGAGTTTGGGCAAAACCTGTCAACAATTCAAGTGCACGGCAGCAAAATACGCAAAAAACAGTGGACAGAATATGTTGATAGTTTCACCAAAAATTTACTTCAAAATGTTTCAAGACTTTCAGCTTTATAAGCTAATAACAATTTAATTATTAGTTTTTGAATTCATATTTTTTATGTTTTTCTTTATTACCTCCATTAATTAATTGAATTAAATAATTTGACATTTTAGAAATTAGTTATTTGATAATCATATAAAACTCAGGAATTTACCAATGAAATTGCTACCCTAGCACAACCTGGTAATAAAACACAACTTTCACAAAGCCTTTGTTATACAATTAAGCAATAAAAAACAATTCGATAACAGTGAGAAAACTTACAACCTTCGTAGCAACACAATAGTGTGGTGCACTGAGGGCTCTCTCATCAATGAAAAAATATGCGCTGAGGTCTTGTTCCCAGAATCAAAAACTACGAATCTCTAGGAAAATACCCGAGTAACAATTAGCAATATTGATAAAAATGTATTATTACAATTAAGTAACTAAATTACATTTAATTATAACATTATTTTTTTGGTGTGCTAAGCTCGTTAAATAGTCTTCGGACATTGTCTAACTTTTTGGCCACTCGTTAAATGTCTAACAACGTTGGTCAGTGTTTATACATCAGAATTTTCCTTAGTCATTAATAGGACCGAATATCTAAATTTAACTTGTAGGCTGTCCGGAATGACAGTTTTAAGGGTAACACCCAACCGAGTTTTGTAAAATATTTTAAGAGATACATACATATTTTTGACAAAAATTTCTAAAATATCAGCACTTTCTAAATGAATAACTTTCGAAATCCTTCCAATGGAAACTTCGACCTTTGTCTGCTTCTTTCAGTAGAATATTTTATGTAAGGTAACTTCACTCAGCATGATATTGTACAACGCCTAATTTATCAAAGTTAAAAAATTCATAGCTAAAGTAGATTAACTTTTTTATTTTTTAACATTTTTTATGATTACTGCATGCATACATAAATTGCCTTAAGAATAAAAATTTTCTAATTGGTTCTTCGTACCCTAAAACATTCCATAGCCTACAGCAAATACATCATAGCAAAATTTTTCGATTTAAATTCTAACTAAATTTAACAAAAAAATCAATAAATTTTTTTTAAGGTTTTCAAATTACATACTCTCAGATTTTCGATATATATATATATATGAAGGCCAGGCAACTAAGTAGTAACGTGTAGAGGGAATAATTCAAAATATAAATTTTTTTTTGGAAATGGTTAATTTGTACCTCAATAGCAAACACTTAATCCCTATTGAGCTATTGAGGAAAGTCGGCGTCATTCCTAAAAGGTTAGAAGCGGCCCAGAAGCGGTTTTTGCCATTATTTCTTTGAGCGATCGCTTTTAGGAAAATAGTGCCAGTTTTGTAGCCAAGAAGAATTTTAACAAAAAAAAGTTAATTATTTTTTCGTACGTGTTACCCTAAATGGTCTCTTCATTTGTAGTACTTGCAAGTACATGGAAAAATTATAATTATTTTAATATGGGTAATTTTTAAATCAATACATCGTTTTCTTAAATCGAGTTATTGATTTGATTTAGAAGGAAATATAATATTCTTTCCAGTTCAACTAGCAACTACCCAAAATCGAAGCTAAGCAAAACACTGATTCATTTATTTTAAATTTTGACTGTCAAACCAGTGTCTTGAGGCTGGAAAACAACTATCAAATTTATGATTATAATTGATCAATGATTTTTCTTTTACATTTGAGATTGATATATGTATCATTCGATGAGATTAAAAATGAGTTTAAAAAACTAGATCTATTTCTTTTTATTGAGCTAAAAAGAAGACTTCCGAAAAACTTCTCAGGAGTCCATATTTCGCAAATCATTGATTAAAGTATTTGGAGGCAATTCCTCCAAAACATATATCCATGTCATCAAATTCGGACATTGTGAACGTTTATCAAGGAAAAAATTTTTACATCATATGTGAAAGTGATAACACCAATAAGAAAAAGTCTAAGCTATATTTTATAGGAATTTTTCAAGTTTTTCGTAATACGGTTAAAGAAAAATTGGCATAAGACTGATTTCGAACCACTCCATCGACTATTTTGTGAACATTCCTCGATTGAGATAATTAGTGAGGTGTAAACAAATCATTTTCCAAAAAAAATTTTTGTTTTGACTTATTCCCTTTTTTCATCATTTTTATGACTTACCAACTGGCCTAGTAGTTATAATAAAAAAATATATATTTATTATACAAAGTTGTCCACAGAACGTCTAAATAACATAAAATAATGTAAACGAAAAAACAATATTGAAATATCATAAGAACGAATTTCTTCATAATCCGGTGAAATAAAATCAAGTAAAAAGTTTACAAGTCCTTTTATCAGCGAGCAAATTATCATCAGCATATTAATTCATTAGCAAATTCCACGCATCGTCTTCAGCGCTTGACTTTACTATGTCTTTTGGTTTTACATTTTTCACATCCAAATTATCAAAGCCCTCAGTTAATTTGTTGGTCGTATTTTGAAGTTTCATGTTTTTTGCTGTGGTTATTGCACTATTACTTGAATTCTGGTAAGAAGTTGCAGCGTTTTGATAACCACTGTTGGTCTCAAATCCAGTCCAATCATCATCATAATCATTATTAAAAGTTGCAGTGCCAGCGCTGCCACCTAATTGATCATGATAAGAAGCTGAAGAAGTCGTGTTCGATGTTGGGTTTTTCTTCGTATCCTGCCAACTCCATTCATTTTCACCAACCCCAGAAGTGCTGTCGTTGCCAAGACCACTTGATAAGTTACCACCCGCTGATTGGGATCGATGGTAAGAGTTTTCTTGATTAAAATCCGTATAACCGCCTTGAGGTGAAGAAATATTGCTACCGGCTAAATTATTCCAACCTCGTTTCCCAATATCGCTAACCTAAATGAAAAGAACATACAAGTTAAAGAATTTTGATTTCTTATTTTAAATTTGAGTTTTTTAACAATTCTACGTATGATAAGAACATAATAAATTAACGAACCTTGCTAGCTACATCCGTTACTTGGCATTGCACGGTTTCTAATAAACCGCCATCTTTAATCTACCAAAATAATAAAGAAAAATATTTAAAATAAAAAATTAAACATAAGGAAATATTACGTAAAACAAGGACTCTACAACACATAGTAAAAATGTAATGCTTACTAAAATTATACGGGATATTGTGCACCTGCTTAAGCTTTTTAATATAAGATTTTGTGTCATTTGCATAATGGAACCTTTTTAATGGTTTTTACACTATCATTAGTGTACCTATTTTGATTTTTTTTCTCAAAATCATTATGGCTGAAGTGGTAACCATGGGCATCATTTTAAAGATAAAACCGTGAAATTAGTGGATATAGAATTAAACTAGAAAAAAATCACTGAGCATCCACTTTTGCAGAAATTTTAAAGAAAAATCGGAATATTGCAAAAAACCGATATATTTTGTGCGAGATTTTCCTTATAAAAATTAAATGCTGTCCGTTCGAGTCAGTCCTGATAGATTTGCTTGATTTTTTTTTTTTTTATTTTGTTCGTTGTCTGTAGGCTTTTAGAAAAAAATTTTAAAAATCGAAAGCAAAATCGTGAATAACCGATATGGTGAATTGTATGGAGATAGGGATAGGAAGGGCAAAACAACGTCTGTTGGGTACACTAGTCTGATATATAAATGTTCAGCTGAAAATAGTATGTATCTTGTTTTAAAAAATAAACAAATTTAAATTATAATGGTATAAACAAACAAATTAAGTCAACTTCCTAAAATTACAAAATTTATTTATTTAGTTAGTGAAACTTACCTTGTTAGAGGCCAAATTAACTGTGGTTACAGCTTTTTCCTTGGCGGTAACTGCAATTTTGGAAGCTCCTGCTGATAATATACTCCAGCCCTATTATAAAATTGTTATAAGATGAAAACAAACATTTAAAGTCATCATAAAAAAATACCGATGCTAAAGACGATAATGTAGAATCAATTATTTCCTGAGACTGTGTTTTCGGTGGTGGATCACGAGTAAATCCAAAGCCAGCATATTTTCCTCCTTGACTTGGCGGCAAGTATCTATTATAAAAACATTACCAAGTTAAAGAAATAAATATTAAATAAAGCTTTATACTTACTCTGGTCGAGTTGCATTTTGCTCTTGACGACGCACAAAAAACTCTTCTTTTTGATCCTTAAACTCTTGTGTGTTAAATTGTTGATAGCTATTGTCACTATATCCGCCTCCATTCTGATAGCCACCACCACCAGTGTTATAGCTGTTATTACCATAACTATTGCCTGACGACATAGCTGGACTGCTACTGGAATGTGACATTGAAGTGGCACTACTTCCGCTGCTGCTAAATGCATTATTTAAACGTTTTTCCGCCTCTGATAAGTCCCAAATTTTACCCTGAGCCAATGTAGAGATTTTATCACGATAAAAAGCAGCAGCTTTTGAATTGTAACGTTGTTGAAAAGATGCACGTTCATGCCAGTCCGGTTGATTTTCTAAAAATTCACGTGCATTATGATTGCCACCTACTTTCATTTTTTCTAGTTCAATATCCTTCCATTTGTCCATGGTAACAGAACGAACAAAGGATAAATGCACACCAAGTCCACGATGTTTTCCAGAGCATTCCAGACAAATCCAGATGCCATAAGTCACAGACACCCATTGAGGATTGTGAGTGCCACATTCGAAACATTTCTATGCAAAAATAACAAAAAATTATTAAAGTTTACGCATTAAAAAACAAATAAGTTTTTAAAACAATTTTATTATTTCTATGGCATTATCAGAGACAACTAAATTTTCAAGGAAGCCCAATGTCAATGTCGCATTTGCGGCACATCTGCTAAGCAAAATTTTACGCTAGGGTCAATGATCTACAAATTTTTAATTAAAATGCGTAAAATATTCCCTTTTTTGAGTTTTTAAGCAATATTTTGAGTGATAAAGGTTTGCAGTGCTTATTAGGTATCTAAGGTCAAATTGAAACCTTTCGTAACCAATATTTTCCCTCCCTTGAGGTAAGTAGCTGAAAAATTGAAAAATTTTAATTTTTCGAGAAATTTTGAGTTTTCTTAATATTAAGTGTATTATTTAGTCAACTGATTTAAGCAAATTTACAAAATTAAAAATTAAATGCAATTCTTAAATTGAATTAATTCACGAAGTAAAAGTTATAGGATTTGTTTTTGGGATTTGTGGTATGTCTTGAAGAGCTTAACTTATTGTTCGCGCGATGCCTTTAAATTTTCATATTATTTGTACAACTTAAGGAACAGGTCTCGTGCCGGTTTCATTAACGGAGATAAAGGCTATAAAATCTCTTGAAAACAACAAAGCAGCAATGAGGAAAGCTTCCATTGAGTTCACCGTTGAACTTCTGTACCCTATCCAAATTCGGGAAGAAAACGCATATCTGAAGACTGGCTTATAGGATCCTAAGTCTATGCCAGAGCTACAAGGGCATCATGATACTATCAACTCCGTTAAGGTCTTGACGCAAACATTCCATATCAAAAGAGGCGTAAAAACATAACATTTGTCCGAAAACAACAGGCAGGTCTTAGCCCGACCAACTAGTGCCAGCGGTAGATTCATAATAAGCGAATCTAGTGTAGACGTTCATAGCGTAATAATAATTGATGGCTGTACCAATGAAGACATTTATGCTAGGATCACCAAAGCAACAACAACGAAGCTCAGAGTTTTTGAGTCAAATGTGAAGCCAGGTTTTAAACAACAGCACATTAACAAGCATTCACCAATAATTGTCTTCGATGATTTTTAAAACTTTTATGGACCATCCCAAAGGTCGATTTGCTAACTATATGCTGACAAGATTCAATTTCCTTTTAAATCAAACCGCAAAAATTAAAATCAATCACACACGTTGTGGAGCAAATATACGAGAAAGTAATATTCGTGAAAACGATAAGTGCACAGAGCAAAATTCAGTTCATCTCGACGAAAGTTACTAATCTCAAGGAAAAATTACTTTTTTACTGCAATTAATTATTTTGATTTGTTGACAACCAAAATGGTTATAATTATTACAATATCTACTTCAATTTAAGATTTGCTCTGTTCATGAAAATACTCTAAATAAAAGTAAAGACTTCTTATTTAAGTATGTGCTTCATTTTAATGAGCGTGAAACAACCAATTTATTCTAATCTCGAAGATAAAAAATTTTACTTGAAAAAAGTTAAAATGTCTACGTTTTGAAATAATTTCTACGAGGATATTATATTCTATTTTATATGGTTACTGGGCTGGCTCAAGGCTCACGACCGCCACGGATATATCTTCGCTATTTTTATAAAAAATTTGTGATTAAAACAAACTTTCTAACTTTGAATGTATTTCGAAACTTTGTTTGTCTTCAGCAAAAGTTTTGCTGATGATTACAGCGTTCATTATTAGTTGCTGCTATGAATTTAAACAAATTTTTAAATATAAGTGCGTGAAAAATTTACAAAAATTTTCTTAAAAATAAAGCTTAGTGGGAACTGTCAAGCTTATCGATTCCCTTCACCATCGGCGTAAAGTAGGGTATTTAACACTTTTCTATAGGTATTATAACGAAATTTACTCTAGAGATACGTGAACTGATCCCTTTTCTCTCGCAGCACTCGGGCGTCTCATCAGGCCCATCCCTTTTGCGTCACGCCGGTGTTCAACAGGACATCACACTTTCGCGATAATTTTTTCATTAACCGCAGGATTAAGTTGTGGACCATCGGTAAACTCAAGATGAGTGTTGACCGAAACTACTCCATCTATCCCCCTTCCCTCTAACTTTTCTTCTTTTCTCAAAACCAACACGGTGCATTGCATTTATAGGGGGCATCCGCTGAGCGTTGGCTAATGCTTAAAAAAAACTCATTGCATTTTGATATGATACCACTTTAAAATAATCTATTATATATCTATTATATAAAATTCATTTTTTGTCCGTCTGTCTGTCTGTCTGTCTGTCTGTCTCTTATGCACGCGGAAACTATCCAGCCGATTTTGATGAAATTTTTACAGTATGTTAGTATCGATCGGGCGGGTGTCATAGGCTATAAAACTTTTATTTAGGGTGCATATTTTGGGTGGCCCTCATACACAAATATTTTAAAAATAGCGATTTCTCAAAGGCAGGCAAATCGATTCTCATGAAATTTACACCGTATGGCTTTTATGTTAAGGGGCACAGATTGGATGGTAAAAATTTTATTTAGGGTGCGTACTTAGGGTGGTCCTTATACAAATATATATTAAAATATCATTTTCTCAAAGACAGGTTAGCCGATTCACACCGAATTTACACCACGTAGCTCTTATGTTAAGAACCATGGCTTAGGCTACAAACATTTTTTTAGGGTGGCCCTTGCACAAAAATATTTTTTAAATATCATTTTCTCGAAGACCGCTAAATCGATTTTCATGAAATTTGCACCATATGGCTCTTATGTGAAGAGACACAGATTAGATCATTAAAACTTTATTTAGGGTGCATACTTAGGGTGGCCCTCACACAAAAATATTTTTAGATATCATTTTCACAAAGACAGGTTAGTGGATTCACACCGAATGTACACCGGTGGTGCACCACCTAGCTCTTATGTTAAGAGGCATAGCTAAGAAAAAAAAAACTTTTACTTAGGGTGGCCCTAAAAAAAATATTTTTTAAATATCATTTTCTCGAAGACCGCTAAATCGATTCTCATGAAATTTACACCATATGACTTTTATGTGAAGAGACACAGATTAGATCGTAAAAATTTTATTTAGGGTGCATAATTAGGGTGGCTTTCACACAAAAATATTTTTAAATATCATTTTCACAAAGACAGGTTAGTTGATTCACACTGAATTTACACCACGTAGCTCTTATGTTAAGAGGCATAGCTTAGGCTACAAAACTTTTATTTAGGGACAGCTATAGCCCCAATGACAGGAACACCATATTAAAGCGAAATCACAAATTTTGACATTTATGCAGCTTCTCTTCAATTATGTGCGTCGCCGTACGTCATCGCAAGGATATTGCAAATTGACGCAGTCGTACAACCGTCGGATAAAAATAAAATATTTTGATTTTCCATCCATTTTTGCTGCAGATGGTATAGTGTATGAGGTTGTTTGGCAGACTTTGGTATGTTAGTTGAGTAATAGTCACTATGAAACGAGAATATTTTTTAAAATCTCATAAAACGCAATGAATATATGAGCCGTTTATTTTGAAAATGGCATAAGTCACTCTTCGTTGAGAAGAAAAAATGAAATAAATTTTACACAATTAATATCAAGTTCCTTCATTTTTTCTTCTCAACGAAGAGTGACTTATGCCATTTTCAAAATAAACGGCTCATATATGAAAAAAATTTGCGAATTTTATTGAAATATGCCAGAGTTCTGGAATAAAAAACCGAACTTCAAACTCATTGTTCATCACAAAAAAAAAGAATTTTGAGCAAAAATTATGGCACAAATGTTAAGAGCAGATCAAAATCTATTGATAAATGTTTTTTATTGCTTTCTAGCCACTTCCCTGCGATAAAGACTGAAGTGAGAACCATACTATTTCTTATTTATTAGATACTAGCATTACCCTGTGCGCATCGCCCCACCTCAACCGTGGTGTAGATTCGATGTGCGGTCTGCGTGATAATTCTATTTAAAAACTACTTTTGTATGAGGACCACCCTTAGTATGCACCCAAAATAAAATTTTTACAACCTAAGCAGTGCCTCTTAATATAAAAACCACATGATGTAAATTCCTTGAGAATCGATTTAAGCGGTCTTCGAGAAAATGATATTTAAAATATTTTTTTGTGTGAGGGCCACCCTAAATAAAAGTTTTGTATCCTTAGCTATGCCTCTTAACATAAGAGCTACGTGGTGTAAATCGTTTAACCTGTTATCGTGAAAATGACATTTTAAAAAATTTTGTATGAGGGCCACCCTAAGTTTGAACTTGAAATAAAATTTTTACGATCTTATCTGTGATTCTTTATATAAAAGCCATATGGTGTAAATTCCATGAGAATCGATTTTGCGGTCTTTGAGAAAATGATATAAAAAAAATTGTTGTATAAGGGCCACCCTAAATAAAAGTGTTGAAGCCTTATATATGACTCTTAATATAAGAGCTACGTTGTGTTAATTCGGTGTGAATCGATTAACCTGTCTTCGTGAAAATGATATTTAAAAATTTTTGTGTATGAGGGCCACCCTAATTTTGCACTTTAAATAAAATTGTTACAATCCAATCTCTGCCTCTTAATATAAAAACCATTATTGTAAATTCCAAGAGAATCGATTAAGCAGTCTTTGAGAAAATGCTATTTTTAAAATATTTGTGTATGAGGGCCACCCTAAATAAAAGTTTTGTGGCCTAAGCTATGCTTCTTAACATTAGAGGTACGTAGTGTAAATTCGGTGTGAATCTATTTATTTGTCTTCGTGAAAATGATATTTAAAAATATATTTGTATGAGGACCACCCTAAGTATGCACCCTAAATAAAATTTTTACCATCAAATCTGTACCCCTTAACATAAAAGCCATACTGTGTAAATTTCATGAGAATCGATTTGCCTGTCTTTGAGAAATCGCTATTTTGAAAATATTTGTGTATGAGGGCCACCCTAAATATGCACCCTAATAAAAAGTTTTATAGCCTATGACACCCGCCCGATAGATACTAACATACTGTAAAAATTTCATCAAAATCGGCTGGATAGTTTCCGCGTGCATAAGAGACAGACAGACAGACAGACAGACAGACAGACGGACAAAAAATGAATTTTATATATTAGATATACTTCTGTTTATTTTAAAGAAATTTCATAAGCAAATACAGGTAACTCTGTCAAATCGTTTTGATTTGCAACCTTGGCCCAGAACTAGAGCGGTGGCGGTAAAGCGGCGACGAATATACGCTGTCAAAAAAAACGCGACGAAAAATCGTTTGAATGAACACGATTGCGGCGGACGACTGCTTTTCACGTCTGATTTCTTGTGAGAGAATCGTATAGGGAAAAGATAGTGACAAAAACAAAATTTGTAACAATAAATTTTGCTGAGAAAATTCTATTGACAAAGAGAATGACAAAGAAATGCAACACTGATCCGACGTAAAAATAGAATTAATTCTAAATCGAAGGCGAACCGTCGGCAGGTCACCAGTCGTACGCCGCAATTCTGTTCAATTTCACATGATCAAGTATGTTATAATTTTTGACAGCGTATATTCGTCGCCGCTTTACCGCCACCGCTCTAATTCTGGGCCTACTATAACATAAAATTGATGGTCAGAAAACTAATACATGTATGGGCGGCATAATGATACGCTGGCTTAAACATGGGCAGCATTGGATACTATATGTGGGCTTGCTACTTCCGGTAAGTGTCGCTGCTTTTGAATTTGCTTGCTTTGGCAGCATCATTCTTCATTCTCCAATCAACTTTCCAATCTATTACAAAACTTATATACGTAAAAGGCAAAAACCAATTCGCATCGGAAGTCGCAAATATCCAGCGGAAGTTATAATTGTAAGTTTAGAATTTTAAAAAAATACTTTGTGATCAAAGTTGCGAATTGTGAACATGAAAAGTTAAATTTTTTAATGTAAAATTGTGTTTGTGAGAAAATTGTGTGAGATTTTAAAATTTTTTTTCATGTGCCCCATAACTGTGGGAACGAGACAGTGAGAGGGAGCAAACGTAAAGCAGCACCAATGGAGTCTCAACAGGGTGTTTTCAAATCTCGTGGAGAAAATGAAACTTACGCAGATGTTAAGGAGGCAATTGCAAAGATTGAAGCTACAACATATGTAAGTGAAAAATATAGGCTGCTTTATACGAGTACTTTGATTGTTGATTGTAGTTTGATTGTCCTTTTCAAATTTCCCAACTCTAATCTGTTTATAATAGTTTTCTTCCCAATCAATGCTATCTAAAGTTTTGCTTTAGCTTTTGAGAACAACTTTGAAAAAATAATGGTAGGTAAGGATTTTTACTAAGCTTGAAGAAAAGTTATAAGACTTTTTTCATATCTCGATTCTCGATTTTCGATGGTTTTTTTTTACTGATGGTTTGAAAGGTTCATATTCCGAAGATTGCGTAGAAAAATTATTGAGTCAATTGTTTCCATTGAGGCGTTAAGTAGTTAGACTTTCCGAGCAGTTGTTGCATAAAGCCCAATTTCCATGTGATCTTATCTTATCCCATATCAGGGATATCAAATCAATTTTTTGTAAGAAAGAAAAAGCATGCGAACAGAACCTAATGCTCTTGGAGAATGCGAGAGTGAATAGCATGCATTTGCTATCTTAATGGCATGTGATGTCCTCCCTGATATTCGATAAAATAAGATATGATAAGATCACATGGAAATTGGGCTTAAGTCTTTTAAAAATTTATAATAACGTTATTTTTTGAGCATATGTATGTAAATAGTTATTTCAGAAAATGTCTTTTTTCGATTGAATATCTCGTATGACAATTCTCTAAAATAGAGAGTATTCTTTTTCATATTTCTGAAACTATGCTATTTTTTCTACCCTACTTCTCTTTTTCTATTTTTTCTTTAATTTTGTTGATAGTAAAAAGTTTCTTTCGTCAATTTTACATGTAACTAACTTATTTTTTTACCAATTTATACTTTACTTGCAGGATAAGTCCATCTTCCGTGATATGCTCACAGGTTTTAAGATTTTAATTAAGTCCTTGCAGCAAAAAAAGGAAACTGAAGAAGCTTCAATTTGCGATACACTTTTAGAATGGCTAAAATTATATTTGGTAAAATTTGTTATTTTTTTATTTAAATAGCCCAGTTACATTGGTTTTGATTAATTTTATATGTATTGCCGACATATAATGTAATTTTTCATGAATGAATTACTTTTGGCAATGTATAAAAATAACTTGGATCAGTTATCTCGGTGTATCATATTTATATGTAGGTACATATGTAAATAAGAAGGAATCGTTAATGACAAATTGTTACATTCTTGCACGAAAGGCCAAAATGACAAAAATGCAAAAAATATTCCAAAAATCAAAAAAAAAAATTATGCGGCCGCAGGATACAATATATTGAATTACATATCTTGTGTTTGAAAAACTTTGATTATTTTGGTACCAGTAACATTTAAAAAATTTCATATTCCCATTGTCAGAAGAGCTTACGGAATCGCTGTCCACTAAAATCTTGTGTACTCCGCAACCTGTGGAGTAAACATATTCCTGGCCTGTTATTAGAGTCATTACGGAAATTAAATTCTGAAATGTATCCCGGGCTAACTATCTAAAATAAATTTTAATCTTCCTTTTGATTTTTAACAATTTTAGCGTACACAAAATGCGTTACATGCAAGTGATGCTAAACTTCAAGAGCAATTTGAAAAATTTGTACCAGCTTCAATTTCTTATATCATAGCTGCATTACAATATATACCAAAAGATAGTGTACTGTATCACTTCCAAGTGTTAGACCTTTTACTTAAGCTGTTGGACAACGTTGCTGAATCAACTTTAAAAACAGTGGCTAACTTAGAAAGTGGATTAATGTAAGTTTAAAACCATCATTTGATTTAAAGCTAATTTTAAATTTAGAAATTAAATATAAAGGTAGATTATTGTAAAAGTAGAGCTCCATAATACTTTTTAAATTTGCACTTAAAAAGATTTTCATTGCCATTTGTCACACAAACTATTAGTAAAACTTTATTTGCTTACTGTGGCACATTTGGGTCTTATTTTAATTAAAACTGGCGTGATATTGCAGAACGAGTATCGGACTCCAAAGTCCAAAATTTAACTCCTGCATGATAACGAAATAAATCAGAGTAAACCCTTTGCTATAAATACTATCTTTTTAACTCGTTTCAGTTTTACTCACTTCTAATGACAAAAATTCTTCTAACTGTATTTTCAAATTCTTCTAAATGTATTTTCAAATTCTTCTAACTGTATTTTCAATCTTTATCAAATAGCCTTTTCCTTTGGCGGCCTATTGCCTTAGTTGGGGACTTTAATACACAAATGATGGCATTCCGTATACTAGTCAAATTGCTTAAGTGTTTGGATGACAGCAAACAGAGCGAGATACTCAAAAGTTTGAAGGAGAGCAATTTACAAGAATCTATTTATTCAGCTGTAAGAGCATATAACTTTCCCGCTGGAAAATTTGAAAAAGTGAGTTTTAAATTACAAAACTAGTATGTACATATGTATAGATATATATTTGTTTGCTGTTTTGAACATTCTTTGAAACGAAATATTTCAAAAAATATGGGGAATAGAATAAAAAACCCTCCCACTTTTTAAAGAAAAATTCAGTAGAAAAAAGTTGCTTAGCTTTATTTAGTTTTCTTTTTCATAGATTTTTTTCAGAATATTAAAGAAATATTTTGAAAAATTTTTCTGAGTACATAGAGAAATTTAACCTTATGTCATTGATTGAATGGCAGACCTTGCGCTACAGTTGGCCAATTTGGCAGAAAATTCGTTTTCCATGACCTATGCAACTCCACGTATGAAGTGGCACAATTTTCTATTAAATTGCCAATTTTTTTGAAATTCTTAAATTATAAAAACAAAATTAATTGCCTTTGCAAACAAAGACAAGATCATTTTTCAATTAATTTTGGGTATAAATTAACCATTCTGCTCAGTTTCGCCTAAAAGTTAAAATTTATTTTCTCTATTTTTAACTCTTGTTTTTTTTTTGTTTATTTCATTTATTAAAAAAAATTTTTCAAAACTTCCACGAAGAATCTAATTGGCATACATTGGTTTTTTGTCACTTCTCGGTCATACAGATGTAATGCTACCATTTTCTTACATTGCGCATTTCACATTTCAAATTTCATTATTTGCCGCCATATGCCGCCCTCCTTGGTGATGATTGACTTTCATTAATTAGTAATCCAACATTAAAATTAGGGTAAGTGGGCTTATGATTTACATCCCGTAGATGTCCAGAATGCAATTTCGGCGTTGCATCAACGTGTTTCATTTGGGCATTATGACAATTTCACGTTCGCATAATGCCCAAAAATGTCACAGCGCCCAAAATTTAAATCGAAAATGTCACTATGCTCAAATAACTTCGTAACAACAATTTATATGGAAAATGTTTGGGCGTTATGTCGTAACCGAATTTGTGCGTTATGTCGTAACCTAATTTGGGCGTTATGGTTTTGGGCGTTTTGATGCAACGCCTGCGATTTCGCGTTGCCAGTGTTGAACATACTGGAGGATATAAGCCCTGAACCGCAACCGAAGGCAAATAAGTTTTAATGCAAAATGTCATTACGCCCAAAATTTCAATCATAACGCACAAGCTGGAAGTTATAGGGCCCACATCTTATTTCTTCACGAGAAAGTTGGGCGCTATGTCATATTCGATTATTATTTTTTTTTTTTTCATTTGGGCTTTGTGTCATAAATTTACAAACGATTGAACATTTTGACACATTTTGGGTGCTATCCCTTAATCGAATTCGGGCGTTATGATACACCGCCATAAGTAATACTGAATTTCAAACACTTTAAAGTTAGCGAAAGATTCAAATGTGAACAAATTTAAACATTAAAAACGATTTCAACATAAAAATGAGGAAAGAAACGGGCAAACCAACGAAGAATTGTCCTTATTTTAAACGGAAAAACCTACAGATATTTTTAATAAGCAAACTATTCTTATTATTACAGATTGCTCGAAATGTGCTCAATCATTACAACATGAATTTGGCCCACAACAATGTGCTTGTCTATTCAATGCGCTGCAAATCAGTTATTTTTGGCAGTGGTGCAACATTTTACAAAAATTTGGTAGGTTTTAAAATATTATGTAGCTTGAATTGGACGATTTTTCAATATTTTTAGCACGAGGATCATTTGTGGTTAGACCTAAATTATAGTCCACGCACACTTACTTTTGAGTCCCGCTATAAACCAAATAAAAAAACTGGATTTATTAATATTGGAGTGACACTACATATTGCCAAGTTTTCATTGTAGGTTTAATATATACAATACTTTTAAATTCAGCATATAAATTTTATTTACATGTAGGAATGAAAATATATTGAGTTCAGTATTAGAAGCACCTCCACAATTTACAAAAACTACATCTCAATTAGAGAAATTGAAGGCTCTTCGTGAAGTTCGGTTCGTACTTCCTGACGAAGAAAGCTTACGTCTAAAAGAAAACCAATGCGTTATTGATTATTACAATGCAGCAAGCAGTCTCAATAAAAATTTTGAGTCACAAACAAATACACCTTCAGACACTTTAACAAGTGATGAAGATGAATTCCGATTACCAATTGATAATACAAATGTGTCATGCACACCAAAAAAAGGTATAACACAAGTAAAAACTTATTCAAGAATTTATCGGTAAACTTTTATTTGTAGCTTTCATATTAACCCCACCAACGTCACAAAATAATGCAAGTAAAAAAACGTGTGACAATTTTCAAAAGAGTTATGAGCTCTTGATAGCACTTTCCGGTCAATTAGATAGAAATACAAATAGTGCAGGAATAGCAGCTGGAGAAGAAATTTCAGACATGCAGCTTGGAATCGCATCGCTGCCCAGTTATGAAATGTTAAATGGGGAAAATAATTCCATTGTCTTAAATGACTCTCCAAAAACGTCACGCCCGCTTGAAGATGAAATGAAAACTGTGGTAGAAAAAGTTAAACATCCAATAGCAGAACTTTCTTCTTCCCAAAGCAATAGACGACGTTTTTTTAAACGTAAAAGTGATTCTTTCGATGACACAAATCAGTGTACTAAAAAATGCAAAACAATGACAAACAAGTAAGTACAATTACTTAAATCATTTTCTAGTAATTGAAGTTTTTTTGCAGAGTGAAAAGAAATCGCGCCAAAACCAAAAAAGTTGTTTCTTCTCCCCCCAAACGAAAACAAGTCAATAAAGTTAAGCCAATGAATCACTTGGCCAAAGATGATGGAGATCCAGAGGAAGCAGCTCAGGAATACGTTGAAAATGGGGGCATCGTCAACATCACGAATTTCTTACGTATTCTGAAGAACGTTAATCGTATAAGTGATGGACTTGAACGTTCAACGAAACGATTTTTTCGCAGGAATGAAAGCGCCTCGGTTGGCCAAATGGCAAATTCTATTATAAATGGCAACATATATGAAGAAAGCGAAAGTGAAGCAGAACCCGGGAGATCATATCGTAATTTTGTAACGCATCGTCCTAAACAGGAAAAGCCGAAACAAAGAAGGACCCGTAAAAATGTCAATGCAATAAAGTCTATCACTGGCAAGACCAATAAGCAAACAGCACGAGACGACGATAATGTACCGAGTACTTCAAGAGCCGCTGCATCGCGTATTTTACAAAACAAACGAAAAAGAGCTGCTGAAAGCTCAGTAGCGGCTACTTCAGTTATGGTAAAATAATATATTTTATTCTTTATTTCATTTATTGAAACTATCCGAATCAAAATTTTTAGAATGCAATTGCAACAGACAAGCATCCATCCAAAGTTTCAAAGTTAGATTCAAAAAACTCTCAAGACAAAGCGCCTTTAGTTGCGGTAAGGGAAAATACATTTCTAAATTTCATTTTATTAAATTTAACCGAAGTTGGACAACAGTCACTTGTTGACAATATAAACAATATAGAAGAATTTAATGAAATACAAAATTGTCGTGACAATGTTATAGATATAATCGCAATAAATGATATGCTTTCATCACCCATCGGTATAATAGCCAATAAAAATTGTTCCCCGGCATTATCAGATGATATTTATGAAGCTCCACAAAACATTACCGCTGTGTTGTCAATTAAAGAAAATGAAAGTGCTGATGTCAAATCAAATCAAAATGAAACGAACAAAAAGATTTTGTTTGAAAATTGTTTTAAAAAGACTTCGCCAATAAAGAATACTCCAAGTAAACAAACTATTAACTTTAATCGACGTGAGCCAGTTAGACCTAGTCAAGAAATTTTTAATGATTGTGTACTTTATCATTCACGTTCCGATACTGAGTCAAGCGATGAATCCGACAAAGAGTCTAATTCTGTAGATCATGAAGCTAAATTTTTGAAGCAACCATTTAAAACACCAACCAAGTTTACTGTTGAGCATACATCAAAAAAATCAATAACTCGAGCAACTAGAAATTCTATATCATTGACGCAACCAACATGTAAGGTTACAACATCCATAACTCATAAAGTCATAAGTCAGGATGTTTTTATTGTACCACATACAACTGAAGTTGTTGAAAGTAACCTTAACGATGATATAACTATGGAAATTAATGACCTGACAAATGATTCAAGTGTAATATCAAAGTTTCCAGTTGTGGACGCAGCCACTACAAATTGCATAACACAATACTTTAAGGATTTGGATGTAACGCAACATCAAATAACAAAAGGTATTCTTAGCACTAAGTGATCCTGAAAGTTTTTGTATATACATATGTATGAACATATAACGAAATTGCGTTACATGCACAAGCAACATTTTTTCTATTTTTAATCGTTATAAAACGATTTCTCTGTGACCCAACATAATAACATTTTATGCAAAAATAAATAAAAAAACTTAAATACTTATGTGCAAAAAATTAATGTTTCAGATATGTTACTACTTAGACCGAATACTAAGAACTTTCCAGATTTCCGATGAATAAAGCACAAAACTTGTTTCAAAGACTTTTAGTAACAGTATTTTAAAATAATCCTACGTTGAATAATATGTATTATCTTATACCAAAATAATGCGAAAATAAGTCTCTTAAGGTTTAGTGCTCTATTCCTCAAATCTCGAATTGAAAAATGTACAGTAAGAACATAATGAAACATCATCTTGTTTTTTACAAACACCTGTTTTGCTTATATTTGTTTGAGGTTTTTATGCATATGTAAAAAGAAATACGACTCATATTGCAAACAATGCAGAAAACTGTAAACATAGGGCATAGGAAAAAAGGCTCCAATCTCGAATTTTTCAAATTTTACCAAAGTTGAGACACTGTAGTGTAATGTAGTTTTTAGAATGAAGTTTGGTAATGCAGTGAAATACTCGGCCAACTGGTTTCATAAAAGCCAAGGCATGAAAATTGTTGTCAAATTTAATTGGCAAAATTTAAAATATATTAAAGCATTTGATTTGCTTACAAATTAAAACTAGTAATTTTGCATCAATTTTCACAAGGAAAATGACAATAACATTAATGCATTTTTAATTTTTTTGTACAGAGCTTATTGTTAAGTACTTTTAGTGCAAAAAAACAACAAAAAAATTACAAGCGCAAAATGCATTAAAATGGGAAACGAGCTGCTTATACTAGTTTCAATGACCGCTACGTCATATCATCAGTAAGCTTTGTTAGCCGAAGTTTAGTAATCTGCAAGCCTATTTCTTGCGTTGATCAGTTAAGAATCACAGCAATAAACAAAACAAAACTCCAACATTTTAATGCAATTGCTTTTGTAATCTCTTTGATATCAAGCATTTCTTTAATGCATTTTTGTTCTTTCAGATGTATCTCAACTTCTGTGGGCATTTCAAGAAAACATTACTTCGAAATTTCAAGACGTCCACAACGAATCAAATACGCAAAAAAACACATTGGATATGCTTATCAAAAAAATTATTGATTTTAGCGAACGTATGATAATAGAAACAGAAAAACAACGTTTAGAAATGGAGCAATCACAGATAGAAATTGATAAAATATTATGCAGGCTAAATTGGCATTGGGATGTTTTACAAGCAAAAACCGAACGATTTAATTAGTAATTTCAAACCAATTGTATTTATACCTCACAATTTATAATTTTTATTGTTCGCAGCTTTAAAGAGAACATGGAACAATTCCTAGATACTGCGACTAACATAAACATGGAAGAAGAAATCAACAACGAGTTTGGGCAAAACCTGTCAACAATTCAAGAGCACGGCAGCAAAATACGCAAAAAACAGTGGACAGAATATGTTGATAGTTTCACCAAAAATTTACTTCAAAATGTTTCAAGACTTTCAGCTTTATAAGCTAATAACAATTTAATTATTAGTTTTTGAATTCATATTGTTTATGTTTTTCTTTATTACCTCCATTAATTAATTGAATTAAATAATTTGACATTTTAGAAATTAGTTATTTGATAATCATATAAAACTCAGGAATTTACCAATGAAATTGCTACCCTAGCACAACCTGGTAATAAAACACAACTTTCACAAAGCCTTTGTTATACAATTAAGCAATAAAAAACAATTCGATAACAGTGAGAAAACTTACAACCTTCGTAGCAACACAATAGTGTGGTGCACTGAGGGCTCTCTCATCAATGAAAAAATATGCGCTGAGGTCTTGTTCCCAGAATCAAAAACTACGAATCTCTAGGAAAATACCCGAGTAACAATTAGCAATATTGATAAAAATGTATTATTACAATTAAGTAACTAAATTACATTTAATTATAACATTATTTTTTTAGTGTGCTAAGCTCGATTGCATTACTCGTTAAATAGTCTTCGGACATTGTCTAACTTTTTGGCCACTCGTTAAATGTCTAACAACGCTGGTCAGTGTTTATACATCAGAATTTTCCTTAGTCATTAATAGGACCGAATATCTAAATTTAACTTGTAGGCTGTCCGGAATGACAGTTTTAAGGGTAACACCCAACCGAGTTTTGTAAAATATTTTAAGAGATACATACATATTTTTGACAAAAATTTCTAAAATATCAGCACTTTCTAAATGAATAACTTTCGAAATCCTTCCAATGGAAACTTCGACCTTTGTCTGCTTCTTTCAGTAGAATATTTTATGTAAGGTAACTTCACTCAGCATGATATTGTACAACGCCTAATTTATCAAAGTTAAAAAATTCATAGCTAAAGTAGATTAACTTTTTTATTTTTTAACATTTTTTATGATTACTGCATGCATACATAAATTGCCTTAAGAATAAAAATTTTCTAATTGGTTCTTCGTACCCTAAAACATTCCATAGCCTACAGCAAATACATCATAGCAAAATTTTTCGATTTAAATTCTAACTAAATTTAACAAAAAAATCAATAAATTTTTTTTAAGGTTTTCAAATTACATACTCTTAGATTTTCGATATATATATATATATGAAGGCCAGGCAACTAAGTAGTAACGTGTAGAGGGAATAATTCAAAATATAAATTTTTTTTTGGAAATGGTTAATTTGTACCTCAATAGCAAACACTTAATCCCTATTGAGCTATTGAGGAAAGTCGGCGTCATTCCTAAAAGGTTAGAAGCGGCCCAGAAGCGGTTTTTGCCATTATTTCTTTGAGCGATCGCTTTTAGGAAAATAGTGCCAGTTTTGTAGCCAAGAAGAATTTTAACAAAAAAAAGTTAATTATTTTTTCGTACGTGTTACCCTAAATGGTCTCTTCATTTGTAGTACTTGCAAGTACATGGAAAAATTATAATTATTTTAATATGGGTAATTTTTAAATCAATACATCGTTTTCTTAAATCGAGTTATTGATTTGATTTAGAAGGAAATATAATATTCTTTCCAGTTCAACTAGCAACTACCCAAAATCGAAGCTAAGCAAAACACTGATTCATTTATTTTAAATTTTGACTGTCAAACCAGTGTCTTGAGGCTGGAAAACAACTATCAAATTTATGATTATAATTGATCAATGATTTTTCTTTTACATTTGAGATTGATATATGTATCATTCGATGAGATTAAAAATGAGTTTAAAAAACTAGATCTATTTCTTTTTATTGAGCTAAAAAGAAGACTTCCGAAAAACTTCTCAGGAGTCCATATTTCGCAAATCATTGATTAAAGTATTTGGAGGCAATTCCTCCAAAACATATATCCATGTCATCAAATTCGGACATTGTGAACGTTTATCAAGGAAAAAATTTTTACATCATATGTGAAAGTGATAACACCAATAAGAAAAAGTCTAAGCTATATTTTATAGGAATTTTTCAAGTTTTTCGTAATACGGTTAAAGAAAAATTGGCATAAGACTGATTTCGAACCACTCCATCGACTATTTTGTGAACATTCCTCGATTGAGATAATTAGTGAGGTGTAAACAAATCATTTTCCAAAAAAAATTTTTGTTTTGACTTATTCCCTTTTTTCATCATTTTTATGACTTGCCAACTGGCCTAGTAGTTATAATAAAAAAATATATATTTATTATACAAAGTTGTCCACAGAACGTCTAAATAACATAAAATAATGTAAACGAAAAAACAATATTGAAATATCATAAGAACGAATTTCTTCATAATCCGGTGAAATAAAATCAAGTAAAAAGTTTACAAGTCCTTTTATCAGCGAGCAAATTATCATCAGCATATTAATTCATTAGCAAATTCCACGCATCGTCTTCAGCGCTTGACTTTACTATGTCTTTTGGTTTTACATTTTTCACATCCAAATTATCAAAGCCCTCAGTTAATTTGTTGGTCGTATTTTGAAGTTTCATGTTTTTTGCTGTGGTTATTGCACTATTACTTGAATTCTGGTAAGAAGTTGCAGCGTTTTGATAACCACTGTTGGTCTCAAATCCAGTCCAATCATCATCATAATCATTATTAAAAGTTGCAGTGCCAGCGCTGCCACCTAATTGATCATGATAAGAAGCTGAAGAAGTCGTGTTCGATGTTGGGTTTTTCTTCGTATCCTGCCAACTCCATTCATTTTCACCAACCCCAGAAGTGCTGTCGTTGCCAAGACCACTTGATAAGTTACCACCCGCTGATTGGGATCGATGGTAAGAGTTTTCTTGATTAAAATCCGTATAACCGCCTTGAGGTGAAGAAATATTGCTACCGGCTAAATTATTCCAACCTCGTTTCCCAATATCGCTAACCTAAATGAAAAGAACATACAAGTTAAAGAATTTTGATTTCTTATTTTAAATTTGAGTTTTTTAACAATTCTACGTATGATAAGAACATAATAAATTAACGAACCTTGCTAGCTACATCCGTTACTTGGCATTGCACGGTTTCTAATAAACCGCCATCTTTAATCTACCAAAATAATAAAGAAAAATATTTAAAATAAAAAATTAAACATAAGGAAATATTACGTAAAACAAGGACTCTACAACACATAGTAAAAATGTAATGCTTACTAAAATTATACGGGATATTGTGCACCTGCTTAAGCTTTTTAATATAAGATTTTGTGTCATTTGCATAATGGAACCTTTTTAATGGTTTTTACACTATCATTAGTGTACCTATTTTGATTTTTTTTCTCAAAATCATTATGGCTGAAGTGGTAACCATGGGCATCATTTTAAAGATAAAACCGTGAAATTAGTGGATATAGAATTAAACTAGAAAAAAATCACTGAGCATCCACTTTTGCAGAAATTTTAAAGAAAAATCGGAATATTGCAAAAAACCGATATATTTTGTGCGAGATTTTCCTTATAAAAATTAAATGCTGTCCGTTCGAGTCAGTCCTGATAGATTTGCTTGATTTTTTTTTTTTTTATTTTGTTCGTTGTCTGTAGGCTTTTAGAAAAAAATTTTAAAAATCGAAAGCAAAATCGTGAATAACCGATATGGTGAATTGTATGGAGATAGGGATAGGAAGGGCAAAACAACGTCTGTTGGGTACACTAGTCTGATATATAAATGTTCAGCTGAAAATAGTATGTATCTTGTTTTAAAAAATAAACAAATTTAAATTATAATGGTATAAACAAACAAATTAAGTCAACTTCCTAAAATTACAAAATTTATTTATTTAGTTAGTGAAACTTACCTTGTTAGAGGCCAAATTAACTGTGGTTACAGCTTTTTCCTTGGCGGTAACTGCAATTTCGGAAGCTCCTGCTGATAATATACTCCAGCCCTATTATAAAATTGTTATAAGATGAAAACAAACATTTAAAGTCATCATAAAAAAATACCGATGCTAAAGACGATAATGTAGAATCAATTATTTCCTGAGACTGTGTTTTCGGTGGTGGATCACGAGTAAATCCAAAGCCAGCATATTTTCCTCCTTGACTTGGCGGCAAGTATCTATTATAAAAACATTACCAAGTTAAAGAAATAAATATTAAATAAAGCTTTATACTTACTCTGGTCGAGTTGCATTTTGCTCTTGACGACGCACAAAAAACTCTTCTTTTTGATCCTTAAACTCTTGTGTGTTAAATTGTTGATAGCTATTGTCACTATATCCGCCTCCATTCTGATAGCCACCACCACCAGTGTTATAGCTGTTATTACCATAACTATTGCCTGACGACATAGCTGGACTGCTACTGGAATGTGACATTGAAGTGGCACTACTTCCGCTGCTGCTAAATGCATTATTTAAACGTTTTTCCGCCTCTGATAAGTCCCAAATTTTACCCTGAGCCAATGTAGAGATTTTATCACGATAAAAAGCAGCAGCTTTTGAATTGTAACGTTGTTGAAAAGATGCACGTTCATGCCAGTCCGGTTGATTTTCTAAAAATTCACGTGCATTATGATTGCCACCTACTTTCATTTTTTCTAGTTCAATATCCTTCCATTTGTCCATGGTAACAGAACGAACAAAGGATAAATGCACACCAAGTCCACGATGTTTTCCAGAGCATTCCAGACAAATCCAGATGCCATAAGTCACAGACACCCATTGAGGATTGTGAGTGCCACATTCGAAACATTTCTATGCAAAAATAACAAAAAATTATTAAAGTTTACGCATTAAAAAACAAATAAGTTTTTAAAACAATTTTATTATTTCTATGCCATTATCAGAGACAACTAAATTTTCAAGGAAGCCCAATGTCAATGTCGCATTTGCGGCACATCTGCTAAGCAAAATTTTACGCTAGGGTCAATGATCTACAAATTTTTAATTAAAATGCGTAAAATATTCCCTTTTTTGAGTTTTTAAGCAATATTTTGAGTGATAAAGGTTTGCAGTGCTTATTAGGTATCTAAGGTCAAATTGAAACCTTTCGTAACCAATATTTTCCCTCCCTTGAGGTAAGTAGCTGAAAAATTGAAAAATTTTAATTTTTCGAGAAATTTTGAGTTTTCTTAATATTAAGTGTATTATTTAGTCAACTGATTTAAGCAAATTTACAAAATTAAAAATTAAATGCAATTCTTAAATTGAATTAATTCACGAAGTAAAAGTTATAGGATTTGTTTTTGGGATTTGTGGTATGTCTTGAAGAGCTTAACTTATTGTTCGCGCGATGCCTTTAAATTTTCATATTATTTGTACAACTTAAGGAACAGGTCTCGTGCCGGTTTCATTAACGGAGATAAAGGCTATAAAATCTCTTGAAAACAACAAAGCAGCAATGAGGAAAGCTTCCATTGAGTTCACCGTTGAACTTCTGTACCCTATCCAAATTCGGGAAGAAAACGCATATCTGAAGACTGGCTTATAGGATCCTAAGTCTATGCCAGAGCTACAAGGGCATCATGATACTATCAACTCCGTTAAGGTCTTGACGCAAACATTCCATATCAAAAGAGGCGTAAAAACATAACATTTGTCCGAAAACAACAGGCAGGTCTTAGCCCGACCAACTAGTGCCAGCGGTAGATTCATAATAAGCGAATCTAGTGTAGACGTTCATAGCGTAATAATAATTGATGGCTGTACCAATGAAGACATTTATGCTAGGATCACCAAAGCAACAACAACGAAGCTCAGAGTTTTTGAGTCAAATGTGAAGCCAGGTTTTAAACAACAGCACATTAACAAGCATTCACCAATAATTGTCTTCGATGATTTTTAAAACTTTTATGGACCATCCCAAAGGTCGATTTGCTAACTATATGCTGACAAGATTCAATTTCCTTTTAAATCAAACCGCAAAAATTAAAATCAATCACACACGTTGTGGAGCAAATATACGAGAAAGTAATATTCGTGAAAACGATAAGTGCACAGAGCAAAATTCAGTTCATCTCGACGAAAGTTACTAATCTCAAGGAAAAATTACTTTTTTACTGCAATTAATTATTTTGATTTGTTGACAACCAAAATGGTTATAATTATTACAATATCTACTTCAATTTAAGATTTGCTCTGTTCATGAAAATACTCTAAATAAAAGTAAAGACTTCTTATTTAAGTATGTGCTTCATTTTAATGAGCGTGAAACAACCAATTTATTCTAATCTCGAAGATAAAAAATTTTACTTGAAAAAAGTTAAAATGTCTACGTTTTGAAATAATTTCTACGAGGATATTATATTCTATTTTATATGGTTACTGGGCTGGCTCAAGGCTCACGACCGCCACGGATATAACTTCGCTATTTTTATAAAAAATTTGTGATTAAAACAAACTTTCTAACTTTGAATGTATTTCGAAACTTTGTTTGTCTTCAGCAAAAGTTTTGCTGATGATTACAGCGTTCATTATTAGTTGCTGCTATGAATTTAAACAAATTTTTAAATATAAGTGCGTGAAAAATTTACAAAAATTTTCTTAAAAATAAAGCTTAGTGGGAACAGTCAAGCTTATCGATTCCCTTCACCATCGGCGTAAAGTAGGGTATTTAACACTTTTCTATAGGTATTATAACGAAATTTACTCTAGAGATACGTGAACTGATCCCTTTTCTCTCGCAGCACTCGGGCGTCTTATCAGGCCCATCCCTTTTGCGTCACGCCGGTGTTCAACAGGACATCACACTTTCGCGATAATTTTTTCATTAACCGCACGATTAAGTTGTGGACCATCGGTAAACTCAAGATGAGTGTTGACCGAAACTACTCCATCTATCCCCCTTCCCTCTAACTTTTCTTCTTTTCTCAAAACCAACACGGTGCATTGCATTTATAGGGGGCATCCGCTGAGCGTTGGCTAATGCTTAAAAAAAACTCATTGCATTTTGATATGATACCACTTTAAAATAATCTATTATATATCTATTATATAAAATTCATTTTTTGTCCGTCTGTCTGTCTGTCTGTCTGTCTGTCTGTCTGTCTGTCTGTCTGTCTGTCTCTTATGCACGCGGAAACTATCCAGCCGATTTTGATGAAATTTTTACAGTATGTTAGTATCGATCGGGCGGGTGTCATAGGCTATAAAACTTTTATTTAGGGTGCATATTTAGGGTGGCCCTCATACACAAATATTTTAAAAATAGCGATTTCTCAAAGGCAGGCAAATCGATTCTCATGAAATTTACACCGTATGGCTTTTATGTTAAGGGGCACAGATTGGATGGTAAAAATTTTATTTAGGGTGCGTACTTAGGGTGGTCCTCATACAAATATATATTAAAATATCATTTTCTCAAAGACAGGTTAGCCGATTCACACCGAATTTACACCACGTAGCTCTTATGTTAAGAACCATGGCTTAGGCTACAAACATTTTTTTAGGGTGGCCCTTGCACAAAAATATTTTTTAAATATCATTTTCTCGAAGACCGCTAAATCGATTTTCATGAAATTTGCACCATATGGCTCTTATGTGAAGAGACACAGATTAGATCATTAAAACTTTATTTAGGGTGCATACTTAGGGTGGCCCTCACACAAAAATATTTTTAGATATCATTTTCACAAAGACAGGTTAGTGGATTCACACCGAATGTACACCGGTGGTGCACCACCTAGCTCTTATGTTAAGAGGCATAGCTAAGAAAAAAAAAACTTTTATTTAGGGTGGCCCTAAAAAAAATATTTTTTAAATATCATTTTCTCGAAGACCGCTAAATCGATTCTCATGAAATTTACACCATATGACTTTTATGTGAAGAGACACAGATTAGATCGTAAAAATTTTATTTAGGGTGCATAATTAGGGTGGCTTTCACACAAAAATATTTTTAAATATCATTTTCACAAAGACAGGTTAGTTGATTCACACTGAATTTACACCACGTAGCTCTTATGTTAAGAGGCATAGCTTAGGCTACAAAACTTTTATTTAGGGACAGCTATAGCCCCAATGACAGGAACACCATATTAAAGCGAAATCACAAATTTTGACATTTATGCAGCTTCTCTTCAATTATGTGCGTCGCCGTACGTCATCGCAAGGATATTGCAAATTGACGCAGTCGTACAACCGTCGGATAAAAATAAAATATTTTGATTTTCCATCCATTTTTGCTGCAGATGGTATAGTGTATGAGGTTGTTTGGCAGACTTTGGTATGTTAGTTGAGTAATAGTCACTATGAAACGAGAATATTTTCAAAAATCTCATAAAACGCAATGAATATATGAGCCGTTTATTTTGAAAATGGCATAAGTCACTCTTCGTTGAGAAGAAAAAATGAAATAAATTTTACACAATTAATATCAAGTTCCTTCATTTTTTCTTCTCAACGAAGAGTGACTTATGCCATTTTCAAAATAAACGGCTCATATATGAAAAAAATTTGCGAATTTTATTGAAATATGCCAGAGTTCTGGAATAAAAAACCGAACTTCAAACTCATTGTTCATCACAAAAAAAAAGAATTTTGAGCAAAAATTATGGCACAAATGTTAAGAGCAGATCAAAATCTATTGATAAATGTTTTTTATTGCTTTCTAGCCACTTCCCTGCGATAAAGACTGAAGTGAGAACCATACTATTTCTTATTTATTAGATACTAGCATTACCCTGTGCGCATCGCCCCACCTCAACCGTGGTGTAGATTCGATGTGCGGTCTGCGTGATAATTCTATTTAAAAACTACTTTTGTATGAGGACCACCCTTAGTATGCACCCAAAATAAAATTTTTACAACCTAAGCAGTGCCTCTTAATATAAAAACCACATGATGTAAATTCCTTGAGAATCGATTTAAGCGGTCTTCGAGAAAATGATATTTAAAATATTTTTTTGTGTGAGGGCCACCCTAAATAAAAGTTTTGTATCCTTAGCTATGCCTCTTAACATAAGAGCTACGTGGTGTAAATCGTTTAACCTGTTATCGTGAAAATGACATTTTAAAAAATTTTGTATGAGGGCCACCCTAAGTTTGAACTTGAAATAAAATTTTTACGATCTTATCTGTGATTCTTTATATAAAAGCCATATGGTGTAAATTCCATGAGAATCGATTTTGCGGTCTTTGAGAAAATGATATAAAAAAAATTGTTGTATAAGGGCCACCCTAAATAAAAGTGTTGAAGCCTTATATATGACTCTTAATATAAGAGCTACGTTGTGTTAATTCGGTGTGAATCGATTAACCTGTCTTCGTGAAAATGATATTTAAAAATTTTTGTGTATGAGGGCCACCCTAATTTTGCACTTTAAATAAAATTGTTACAATCCAATCTCTGCCTCTTAATATAAAAACCATTATTGTAAATTCCAAGAGAATCGATTAAGCAGTCTTTGAGAAAATGCTATTTTTAAAATATTTGTGTATGAGGGCCACCCTAAATAAAAGTTTTGTGGCCTAAGCTATGCTTCTTAACATTAGAGGTACGTAGTGTAAATTCGGTGTGAATCTATTTATTTGTCTTCGTGAAAATGATATTTAAAAATATATTTGTATGAGGACCACCCTAAGTATGCACCCTAAATAAAATTTTTACCATCAAATCTGTACCCCTTAACATAAAAGCCATACTGTGTAAATTTCATGAGAATCGATTTGCCTGTCTTTGAGAAATCGCTATTTTGAAAATATTTGTGTATGAGGGCCACCCTAAATATGCACCCTAATAAAAAGTTTTATAGCCTATGACACCCGCCCGATAGATACTAACATACTGTAAAAATTTCATCAAAATCGGCTGGATAGTTTCCGCGTGCATAAGAGACAGACAGACAGACAGACAGACAGACAGACGGACAAAAAATGAATTTTATATATTAGATATACTTCTGTTTATTTTAAAGAAATTTCATAAGCAAATACAGGTAACTCTGTCAAATCGTTTTGATTTGCAACCTTGGCCCAGAACTAGAGCGGTGGCGGTAAAGCGGCGACGAATATACGCTGTCAAAAAAAACGCGACGAAAAATCGTTTGAATGAACACGATTGCGGCGGACGACTGCTTTTCACGACTGATTTCTTGTGAGAGAATCGTATAGGGAAAAGATAGTGACAAAAACAAAATTTGTAACAATAAATTTTGCTGAGAAAATCCTATTGGTAAAGAGAATGACAAAGAAATGCAACACTGATCCGACGTAAAAATAGAATTAATTCTAAATCGAAGGCGAATCGTCGGCAGGTCACCAGTCGTACGCCGCAATTCTGTTCAATTTCACATGATCAAGTATGTTATAATTTTTGACAGCGTATATTCGTCGCCGCTTTACCGCCACCGCTCTAATTCTGGGCCTACTATAACATAAAATTGATGGTCAGAAAACTAATACATGTATGGGCGGCATAATGATACGCTGGCTTAAACATGGGCAGCATTGGATACTATATGTGGGCTTGCTACTTCCGGTAAGTGTCGCTGCTTTTGAATTTGCTTGCTTTGGCAGCATCATTCTTCATTCTCCAATCAACTTTCCAATCTATTACAAAACTTATATACGTAAAAGGCAAAAACCAATTCGCATCGGAAGTCGCAAATATCCAGCGGAAGTTATAATTGTAAGTTTAGAATTTTAAAAAAATACTTTGTGATCAAAGTTGCGAATTGTGAACATGAAAAGTTAAATTTTTTAATGTAAAATTGTGTTTGTGAGAAAATTGTGTGAGATTTTAAAATTTTTTTTCATGTGCCCCATAACTGTGGGAACGAGACAGTGAGAGGGAGCAAACGTAAAGCAGCACCAATGGAGTCTCAACAGGGTGTTTTCAAATCTCGTGGAGAAAATGAAACTTACGCAGATGTTAAGGAGGCAATTGCAAAGATTGAAGCTACAACATATGTAAGTGAAAAATATAGGCTGCTTTATACGAGTACTTTGATTGTTGATTGTAGTTTGATTGTCCTTTTCAAATTTCCCAACTCTAATCTGTTTATAATAGTTTTCTTCCCAATCAATGCTATCTAAAGTTTTGCTTTAGCTTTTGAGAACAACTTTGAAAAAATAATGGTAGGTAAGGATTTTTACTAAGCTTGAAGAAAAGTTATAAGACTTTTTTCATATCTCTACCAATTGGAGTCATTTTAGATTTTCGATGGTTTTTTACTGATGACTTTGAAAGGTTGATATTCCGAAGATTGCGTAGAAAAATTATTGAGTCAATTGTTTCCATTGATGCGTTAAGTAGTTAGACTTTCCGAGCAGTTGTTGTATAAGTCTTTTATTTATAATAACGTTATTTTTTGAGCATATGTATGTAAATAGTTATTTCAGAAAATGTCTTTTTCAATTGAATATCTCGTATGACAATCCTCTAAAATAGAGGGTATTCTTTTTCATATTTCTGAAACTATGCTATTTTTTCTACCCTACTTCTCTATTTCTATTTTTTCTTTAATTTTGTTGATAGTAAAAAGTTTCTTTCGTCAATTTTACATGTAACTAACTTATTTTTTTACCAATTTATACTTTACTTGCAGGATAAGTCCATCTTCCGTGATATGCTCACAGGTTTTAAGATTTTAATTAAGTCCTTGCAGCAAAAAAAGGAAACTGAAGAAGCTTCAATTTGCGATACACTTTTAGAATGGCTAAAATTATATTTGGTAAAATTTGTTATTTTTTTATTTAAATAGCCCAGTTACATTCGTTTTGATTAATTTTATATGTATTGCCGACATATAACGTAATTTTTCATGAATGAATTACTTTTGGCAATGTATAAAAATATCTTGGATCAGTTATCTCGGTGTATCATATTTATATGTACATTTGTAAATAAGAAGGAATCGTTAATGACAAATTGTTACATTCTCGCACGAAAGGCCAAAATGACAAAAATGCAAAAAATATTCCAAAAATCAAAAAAAAATTATGCGGCCGCAGGATACAATATATTGAATTACATATCTTGTGTTTGAAAAACTTTGATTATTTTGGTACCAGAAACATTTAAAAAATTTCAGTCAGAAGAGCTTACGGAATCGCTGTCCACTAAAATCTTGTGTACTCCGCAACCTGTGGAGTAAACATATTCCTGGCCTGTTATTAGAGTCATTACGGAAATTAAATTCTGAAATGTATCTCGGGCTAACTATCTAAAAAAAATTTTAATCTTCCTTTTGATTTTTAACAATTTTAGCGTACACAAAATGCGTTACATGCAAGTGATGCTAAACTTCAAGAGCAATTTGAAAAATTTGTACCAGCTTCAATTTCTTATATCATAGCTGCATTACAATATATACCAAAAGATAGTGTACTGTATCACTTCCAAGTGTTAGACCTTTTACTTAAGCTGTTGGACAACGTTGCTGAATCAACTTTAAAAACAGTGGCTAACTTAGAAAGTGGATTAATGTAAGTTTAAAACCATCATTTGACTTAAAGCTAATTTTAAATTTAGAAATTAAATATAAAGGTAAATTATTGTAAAAGTAGAGCTCCATACTTTTTAAATTTGCACTTAAAGAGATTTTCATTGCCATTTGTCACACAAACTATTAGTAAAACTTTATTTGCTTACTGTGGCACATTTGGGTCTTATTTTAATTAAAACTGGCGTGATATTGCGAGTATCTTTTTAACTCGTTTCAGTTTTACTCACTTCTAATGACAAAAATTCTTCTAACTGTATTTTCAAATTCTTCTAACTGTATTTTCAATCTTTATCAAATAGCCTTTTCCTTTGGCGGCCTATTGCCTTAGTTGGGGACTTTAATACACAAATGATGGCATTCCGTATACTAGTCAAATTGCTTAAGTGTTTGGATGACAGCAAACAGAGCGAGATACTCAAAAGTTTGAAGGAGAGCAATTTACAAGAATCTATTTATTCAGCTGTAAGAGCATATAACTTTCCCGCTGGAAAATTTGAAAAAGTGAGTTTTAAATTACAGAACTAGTATGTACATATGTATAGATATATATTTGTTTGCTGTTTTGAACATTCTTTGAAACGAAATATGTCAAAAAATATGGGGAATAGAATAAAAAACCCTCCCACTTTTTAAAGAAAAATTCAGTAGAAAAAAGTTGCTTAGCTTCATTTAGTTTTCTTTTCCATAGATTTTTTTCAGAATATTAAAGAAATATTTTGAAAAATTTTTCTGAGTACATAGAGAAATTTAACCTTATGTCATTGATTGAATGGCAGACCTTGCGCTACAGTTGGCCAATTTGGCAGAAAATTCGTTTTCCATGACCACGTATGAAGTGGCACAATTTTCTATTAAATTGCCAATTTTTTTGAAATTCTTAAATTATAAAAACAAAATTAATTGCCTTTGCAAACAAAGACAAGATAATTTTTCAGTTAATTTTGGGTATAAATTAACCATTCTGCTCAGTTTCGCCTAAAAGTTAAAATTTATTTTCTCCATGTTTTTTTTTTTTTTGTTTATTTCTTTTTTTAAAAAAACTTTTTTAAAAATTCCACGATGAATCTAATTGGCATACATTGGTTTTTTGTCACTTTTCGGTCATACAGATGTAATGCTACCATTTTCTTACATTGCGCATTTCACATTTCAAATTTCATTATTTGCCGCCATATGCCGCCCTCCTTGGTGATGATTGACTTTCATTAATTAGTAATCCAACATTAAAATTAGGGTAAGTGGGGTTATGATTAACATCCCATAGTACGTTCATCACAGGCTCGCGGCGGTTTTCGTCTGCAGCTCAACCTATAAAATAGCCAACACCGGCTTCGCTAGCTATAGTAATTCTACATAAGATTTAGTCCAGAATGCAATTTCGGCGTTGCATCAACGTGTTTCATTTGGGCATTGTGACAATTTCACGTTCGCATAATGCCCAAAAATGTCACAGCGCCCAAAATTTAAATCGAAAATGTCACTATGCCCAAATAACTTCGTAACAACAATTTATATGGAAAATGTTTGGGCGTTATGTCGTAACCGAATTTGGGCGTTATGTCGTAACCTAATTTGGGCGTTATGGTTTTGGGCGTTTTGATGCAACGCCTACGATTTCGCGTTGCCGGTGTTGAACATACTGGAGGATATAAGTCCTGAACCGCGACCGAAGGCAAATCAGTTTTAATGCAAAATGTCATTACGCCCAAAATTTCAATCATAACGCACAAGCTGGAAGTTATAGGGCCCACATCTTATTTCTTCACGAGAAAGTTGGGCGCTATGTCATATTCGATAATTATTTTTTTTTTCATTTGGGCTTTGTGTCATAAATTTACAAACGATTGAACATTTTGAGTGCTATCCCTTAATCGAATTCGGGCGTTATGATACACCGCCATAAGTAATACTGAATTTCAAACACTTTAAAGTTAGCGAAGGATTCAAATGTGAACAAATTTAAACATTAAAAACGATTTCAACATAAAAATGAGGAAAGAAACGGGCAAACCAACGAAGAACCGTCCTTGTTTTAAACGGAAAAACCTACAGATATTTTTAATAAGCAAACTATTCTTATTATTACAGATTGCTCGAAATGTGCTCAATCATTACAACATGAATTTGGCCCACAACAATGTGCTTGTCTATTCAATGCGCTGCAAATCAGTTATTTTTGGCAGTGGTGCAACATTTTACAAAAATTTGGTAGGTTTTAAAATATTATGTAGCTTGAATTGGACGATTTTTCAATATTTTTAGCACGAGGATCATTTGTGGTTAGACCTAAATTATAGTCCACGCACACTTACTTTTGAGTCCCGCTATAAACCAAATAAAAAAACTGGATTTATTAATATTGGAGTGACACTACATATTGCCAAGTTTTCATTGTAGGTTTAATATATACAATACTTTTAAATTCAGCATATAAATTTTATTTACATGTAGGAATGAAAATATATTGAGTTCAGTATTAGAAGCACCTCCACAATTTACAAAAACTACATCTCAATTAGAGAAATTGAAGGCTCTTCGTGAAGTTCGGTTCGTACTTCCTGACGAAGAAAGCTTACGTCTAAAAGAAAACCAATGCGTTATTGATTATTACAATGCAGCAAGCAGTCTCAATAAAAATTTTGAGTCACAAACAAATACACCTTCAGACACTTTAACAAGTGATGAAGATGAATTCCGATTACCAATTGATAATACAAATGTGTCATGCACACCAAAAAAAGGTATAACACAAGTAAAAACTTATTCAAGAATTTATCGGTAAACTTTTATTTGTAGCTTTCATATTAACCCCACCAACGTCACAAAATAATGCAAGTAAAAAAACGTGTGACAATTTTCAAAAGAGTTATGAGCTCTTGATAGCACTTTCCGGTCAATTAGATAGAAATACAAATAGTGCAGGAATAGCAGCTGGAGAAGAAATTTCAGACATGCAGCTTGGAATCGCATCGCTGCCCAGTTATGAAATGTTAAATGGGGAATACAATTCCATTGTCTTAAATGACTCTCCAAAAACGTCACGCCCGTTTGAAGATGAAATGAAAACTGTGGTAGAAAAAGTTAAACATCCAATAGCAGAACTTTCTTCTTCCCAAAGCAATAGACGACGTTTTTTTAAACGTAAAAGTGATTCTTTCGATGACACAAATCAGTGTACTAAAAAATGCAAAACAATGAGAAACAAGTAAGTACAATTACTTAAATCATTTTCTAGTAATTGAAGTTTTTTTGCAGAGTGAAAAGAAATCGCGCCAAAACCAAAAAAGTTGTTTCTTCTCCCCCCAAACGAAAACAAGTCAATAAAGTTAAGCCAATGAATCACTTGGCCAAAGATGATGGAGATCCAGAGGAAGCAGCTCAGGAATACGTTGAAAATGGGGGCATCGTCAACATCACGAATTTCTTACGTAATGGAAATGAAAGCGCAGCAGTTTTCAATGACGATCAAAAGCGTATAATTCTGAAGAACGTTAATCGTATAAGTGATGGACTTGAACGTTCAACGAAACGATTTTTTCGCAGGAATGAAAGCGCCTCGGTTGGCCAAATGGCAAATTCTATTATAAATGGCAACATATATGAAGAAAGCGAAAGTGAAGCAGAACCCGGGAGATCATATCGTAATTTTGTAACGCATCGTCCTAAACAGGAAAAGCCGAAACAAAGAAGGACCCGTAAAAATGTCAATGCAATAAAGTCTATCACTGGCAAGACCAATAAGCAAACAGCACGAGACGACGATAATGTACCGAGTACTTCAAGAGCCGCTGCATCGCGTATTTTACAAAACAAACGAAAAAGAGCTGCTGAAAGCTCAGTAGCGGCTACTTCAGTTATGGTAAAATAATATATTTTATTCTTTATTTCATTTATTGAAACTATCCGAATCAAAATTTTTAGAATGCAATTGCAACAGACAAGCATCCATCCAAAGTTTCAAAGTTAGATTCAAAAAACTCTCAAGACAAAGCGCCTTTAGTTGCGGTAAGGGAAAATACATTTCTAAATTTCATTTTATTAAATTTAACCGAATCCAAATTTTAAGGACGCAATTGCAACAGACAACCATCCTACCCAAGTCTCAAAGTTAAAATCAAAAAAATCTCAAGACAAAACAATATTTTCCACTAATATAGAAATTGATTTGACCACAGAAACTTACAACGATGGCATAGAAAATAACTTAACACCAAAATTAAGTGATACCAAAAGGATATCTCAAGCTGTTGGAGAAAACTCCAATGAAGGAGCTAAAAATTCAGCAACATTTTTTAAACGTATATTTCAGCAAACACAATTTTCCAACAATTCATCACCATCGATATCCTCAATCGAAGATAATAACAACGATAATGAAAAACAGAACGAAGTTGGACAACAGTCACTTGTTGACAATATAAACAATATAGAAGAATTTAATGAAATACAAGATTGTCGTGACAATGTTATAGATATAATCGCAATAAATGATATGCTTTCATCACCCATCGGTATAATAGCCAATAAAAATTGTTCCCCGGCATTATCAGATGATATTTATGAAGCTCCACAAAACATTACCGCTGTGTTGTCAAATAAAGAAAATGAAAGTGCTGATGTCAAATCAAATCAAAATGAAACGAACAAAAAGATTTTGTTTGAAAATTGTTTTAAAAAGACTTCGCCAATAAAGAATACTCCAAGTAAACAAACTATTAACTTTAATCGACGTGAGCCAGTTAGACCTAGTCAAGAAATTTTTAATGATTGTGTACTTTATCATTCACGTTCCGATACTGAGTCAAGCGATGAATCCGACAAAGAGTCTAATTCTGTAGATCATGAAGCTAAATTTTTGAAGCAACCATTTAAAACACCAACCAAGTTTACTGTTGAGCATACATCAAAAAAATCAATAACTCGAGCAACTAGAAATTCTATATCATTGACGCAACCAACATGTAAGGTTACAACATCCATAACTCATAAAGTCATAAGTCAGGATGTTTTTATTGTACCACATACAACTGAAGTTGTTGAAAGTAACCTTAACGATGATATAACTATGGAAATTAATGACCTGACAAATGATTCAAGTGTAATATCAAAGTTTCCAGTTGTGGACGCAGCCACTACAAATTGCATAACACAATACTTTAAGGATTTGGATGTAACGCAACATCAAATAACAAAAGGTATTCTTAGCACTAAGTGATCCTGAAAGTTTTTGTATATACATATGTATGAACATATAACGAAATTGCGTTACATGCACAAGCAACATTTTTTCTATTTTTAATCGTTATAAAACGATTTCTCTGTGACCCAACATAATAACATTTTATGCAAAAATAAATAAAAAAACTTAAATACTTATGTGCAAAAAATTAATGTTTCAGATATGTTACTACTTAGACCGAATACTAAGAACTTTCCAGATTTCCGATGAATAAAGCACAAAACTTGTTTCAAAGACTTTTAGTAACAGTATTTTAAAATAATCCTACGTTGAATAATATGTATTATCTTATACCAAAATAATGCGAAAATAAGTCTCTTAAGGTTTAGTGCTCTATTCCTCAAATCTCGAATTGAAAAATGTACAGTAAGAACATAATGAAACATCATCTTGTTTTTTACAAACACCTGTTTTGCTTATATTTGTTTGAGGTTTTTATGCATATGTAAAAAGAAATACGACTCATATTGCAAACAATGCAGAAAACTGTAAACATAGGGCATAGGAAAAAAGGCTCCAATCTCGAATTTTTCAAATTTTACCAAAGTTGAGACACTGTAGTGTAATGTAGTTTTTAGAATGAAGTTTGGTAATGCAGTGAAATACTCGGCCAACTGGTTTCATAAAAGCCAAGGCATGAAAATTGTTGTCAAATTTAATTGGCAAAATTTAAAATATATTAAAGCATTTGATTTGCTTACAAATTAAAACTAGTAATTTTGCATCAATTTTCACAAGGAAAATGACAATAACATTAATGCATTTTTAATTTTTTTGTACAGAGCTTATTGTTAAGTACTTTTAGTGCAAAAAAACAACAAAAAAATTACAAGCGCAAAATGCATTAAAATGGGAAACGAGCTGCTTATACTAGTTTCAATGACCGCTACGTCATATCATCAGTAAGCTTTGTTAGCCGAAGTTTAGTAATCTGCAAGCCTATTTCTTGCGTTGATCAGTTAAGAATCACAGCAATAAACAAAACAAAACTCCAACATTTTAATGCAATTGCTTTTGTAATCTCTTTGATATCAAGCATTTCTTTAATGCATTTTTGTTCTTTCAGATGTATCTCAACTTCTGTGGGCATTTCAAGAAAACATTACTTCGAAATTTCAAGACGTCCACAACGAATCAAATACGCAAAAAAACACATTGGATATGCTTATCAAAAAAATTATTGATTTTAGCGAACGTATGATAATAGAAACAGAAAAACAACGTTTAGAAATGGAGCAATCACAGATAGAAATTGATAAAATATTATGCAGGCTAAATTGGCATTGGGATGTTTTACAAGCAAAAACCGAACGATTTAATTAGTAATTTCAATCCAATTGTATTTATACCTCACAATTTATAATTTTTATTGTTCGCAGCTTTAAAGAGAACATGGAACAATTCCTAGATACTGCGACTAACATAAACATGGAAGAAGAAATCAACAACGAGTTTGGGCAAAACCTGTCAACAATTCAAGAGCACGGCAGCAAAATACGCAAAAAACAGTGGACAGAATATGTTGATAGTTTCACCAAAAATTTACTTCAAAATGTTTCAAGACTTTCAGCTTTATAAGCTAATAACAATTTAATTATTAGTTTTTGAATTCATATTTTTTATGTTTTTCTTTATTACCTCCATTAATTAATTGAATTAAATAATTTGACATTTTAGAAATTAGTTATTTGATAATCATATAAAACTCAGGAATTTACCAATGAAATTGCTACCCTAGCACAACCTGGTAATAAAACACAACTTTCACAAAGCCTTTGTTATACAATTAAGCAATAAAAAACAATTCGATAACAGTGAGAAAACTTACAACCTTCGTAGCAACACAATAGTGTGGTGCACTGAGGGCTCTCTCATCAATGAAAAAATATGCGCTGAGGTCTTGTTCCCAGAATCAAAAACTAGGAATCTCTAGGAAAATACCCGAGTAACAATTAGCAATATTGATAAAAATGTATTATTACAATTAAGTAACTAAATTACATTTAATTATAACATTATTTTTTTGGTGTGCTAAGCTCGATTGCATTACTCGTTAAATAGTCTTCGGACATTGTCTAACTCGTTGGCCACTCGTTAAATGTCTAACAACGCTGGTCAGTGTTTATACATCAGAATTTTCCTTAGTCATTAATAGGACCGAATATCTAAATTTAACTTGTAGGCTGTCCGGAATGACAGTTTTAAGGGTAACACCCAACCGAGTTTTGTAAAATATTTTAAGAGATACATACATATTTTTGACAAAAATTTCTAAAATATCAGCACTTTCTAAATGAATAACTTTCGAAATCCTTCCAATGGAAACTTCGACCTTTGTCTGCTTCTTTCAGTAGAATATTTTATGTAAGGTAACTTCACTCAGCATGATATTGTACAACGCCTAATTTATCAAAGTTAAAAAATTCATAGCTAAAGTAGATTAACTTTTTTATTTTTTAACATTTTTTATGATTACTGCATGCATACATAAATTGCCTTAAGAATAAAAATTTTCTAATTGGTTCTTCGTACCCTAAAACATTCCATAGCCTACAGCAAATACATCATAGCAAAATTTTTCGATTTAAATTCTAACTAAATTTAACAAAAAAATTAATAAATTTTTTTTAAGGTTTTCAAATTACATACTCTTAGATTTTCGATATATATATATATATGAAGGCCAGGCAACTAAGTAGTAACGTGTAGAGGGAATAATTCAAAATATAAATTTTTTTTTGGAAATGGTTAATTTGTACCTCAATAGCAAACACTTAATCCCTATTGAGCTATTGAGGAAAGTCGGCGTCATTCCTAAAAGGTTAGAAGCGGCCCAGAAGCGGTTTTTGCCATTATTTCTTTGAGCGATCGCTTTTAGGAAAATAGTGCCAGTTTTGTAGCCAAGAAGAATTTTAACAAAAAAAAGTTAATTATTTTTTCGTACGTGTTACCCTAAATGGTCTCTTCATTTGTAGTACTTGCAAGTACATGGAAAAATTATAATTATTTTAATATGGGTAATTTTTAAATCAATACATCGTTTTCTTAAATCGAGTTATTGATTTGATTTAGAAGGAAATATAATATTCTTTCCAGTTCAACTAGCAACTACCCAAAATCGAAGCTAAGCAAAACACTGATTCATTTATTTTAAATTTTGACTGTCAAACCAGTGTCTTGAGGCTGGAAAACAACTATCAAATTTATGATTATAATTGATCAATGATTTTTCTTTTACATTTGAGATTGATATATGTATCATTCGATGAGATTAAAAATGAGTTTAAAAAACTAGATCTATTTCTTTTTATTGAGCTAAAAAGAAGACTTCCGAAAAACTTCTCAGGAGTCCATATTTCGCAAATCCTTGATTAAAGTATTTGGAGGCAATTCCTCCAAAACATATATCCATGTCATCAAATTCGGACATTGTGAACGTTTATCAAGGAAAAAATTTTTACATCATATGTGAAAGTGATAACACCAATAAGAAAAAGTCTAAGCTATATTTTATAGGAATTTTTCAAGTTTTTCGTAATACGGTTAAAGAAAAATTGGCATAAGACTGATTTCGAACCACTCCATCGACTATTTTGTGAACATTCCTCGATTGAGATAATTAGTGAGGTGTAAACAAATCATTTTCCAAAAAAAATTTTTGTTTTGACTTATTCCCTTTTTTCATCATTTTTATGACTTGCCAACTGGCCTAGTAGTTATAATAAAAAAATATATATTTATTATACAAAGTTGTCCACAGAACGTCTAAATAACATAAAATAATGTAAACGAAAAAACAATATTGAAATATCATAAGAACGAATTTCTTCATAATCCGGTGAAATAAAATCAAGTAAAAAGTTTACAAGTCCTTTTATCAGCGAGCAAATTATCATCAGCATATTAATTCATTAGCAAATTCCACGCATCGTCTTCAGCGCTTGACTTTACTATGTCTTTTGGTTTTACATTTTTCACATCCAAATTATCAAAGCCCTCAGTTAATTTGTTGGTCGTATTTTGAAGTTTCATGTTTTTTGCTGTGGTTATTGCACTATTACTTGAATTCTGGTAAGAAGTTGCAGCGTTTTGATAACCACTGTTGGTCTCAAATCCAGTCCAATCATCATCATAATCATTATTAAAAGTTGCAGTGCCAGCGCTGCCACCTAATTGATCATGATAAGAAGCTGAAGAAGTCGTGTTCGATGTTGGGTTTTTCTTCGTATCCTGCCAACTCCATTCATTTTCACCAACCCCAGAAGTGCTGTCGTTGCCAAGACCACTTGATAAGTTACCACCCGCTGATTGGGATCGATGGTAAGAGTTTTCTTGATTAAAATCCGTATAACCGCCTTGAGGTGAAGAAATATTGCTACCGGCTAAATTATTCCAACCTCGTTTCCCAATATCGCTAACCTAAATGAAAAGAACATACAAGTTAAAGAATTTTGATTTCTTATTTTAAATTTGAGTTTTTTAACAATTCTACGTATGATAAGAACATAATAAATTAACGAACCTTGCTAGCTACATCCGTTACTTGGCATTGCACGGTTTCTAATAAACCGCCATCTTTAATCTACCAAAATAATAAAGAAAAATATTTAAAATAAAAAATTAAACATAAGGAAATATTACGTAAAACAAGGACTCTACAACACATAGTAAAAATGTAATGCTTACTAAAATTATACGGGATATTGTGCACCTGCTTAAGCTTTTTAATATAAGATTTTGTGTCAGTTGCATAATGGAACCTTTTTAATGGTTTTTACACTATCATTAGTGTACCTATTTTGATTTTTTTTCTCAAAATCATTATGGCTGAAGTGGTAACCATGGGCATCATTTTAAAGATAAAACCGTGAAATTAGTGGATATAGAATTAAACTAGAAAAAAATCACTGAGCATCCACTTTTGCAGAAATTTTAAAGAAAAATCGGAATATTGCAAAAAACCGATATATTTTGTGCGAGATTTTCCTTATAAAAATTAAATGCTGTCCGTTCGAGTCAGTCCTGATAGATTTGCTTGATTTTTTTTTTTTTTATTTTGTTCGTTGTCTGTAGGCTTTTAGAAAAAAATTTTAAAAATCGAAAGCAAAATCGTGAATAACCGATATGGTGAATTGTATGGAGATAGGGATAGGAAGGGCAAAACAACGTCTGTTGGGTACACTAGTCTGATATATAAATGTTCAGCTGAAAATAGTATGTATCTTGTTTTAAAAAATAAACAAATTTAAATTATAATGGTATAAACAAACAAATTAAGTCAACTTCCTAAAATTACAAAATTTATTTATTTAGTTAGTGAAACTTACCTTGTTAGAGGCCAAATTAACTGTGGTTACAGCTTTTTCCTTGGCGGTAACTGCAATTTTGGAAGCTCCTGCTGATAATATACTCCAACCCTATTATAAAATTGTTATAAGATGAAAACAAACATTTAAAGTCATCATAAAAAAATACCGATGCTAAAGACGATAATGTAGAATCAATTATTTCCTGAGACTGTGTTTTCGGTGGTGGATCACGAGTAAATCCAAAGCCAGCATATTTTCCTCCTTGACTTGGCGGCAAGTATCTATTATAAAAACATTACCAAGTTAAAGAAATAAATATTAAATAAAGCTTTATACTTACTCTGGTCGAGTTGCATTTTGCTCTTGACGACGCACAAAAAACTCTTCTTTTTGATCCTTAAACTCTTGTGTGTTAAATTGTTGATAGCTATTGTCACTATATCCGCCTCCATTCTGATAGCCACCACCACCAGTGTTATAGCTGTTATTACCATAACTATTGCCTGACGACATAGCTGGACTGCTACTGGAATGTGACATTGAAGTGGCACTACTTCCGCTGCTGCTAAATGCATTATTTAAACGTTTTTCCGCCTCTGATAAGTCCCAAATTTTACCCTGAGCCAATGTAGAGATTTTATCACGATAAAAAGCAGCAGCTTTTGAATTGTAACGTTGTTGAAAAGATGCACGTTCATGCCAGTCCGGTTGATTTTCTAAAAATTCACGTGCATTATGATTGCCACCTACTTTCATTTTTTCTAGTTCAATATCCTTCCATTTGTCCATGGTAACAGAACGAACAAAGGATAAATGCACACCAAGTCCACGATGTTTTCCAGAGCATTCCAGACAAATCCAGATGCCATAAGTCACAGACACCCATTGAGGATTGTGAGTGCCACATTCGAAACATTTCTATGCAAAAATAACAAAAAATTATTAAAGTTTACGCATTAAAAAACAAATAAGTTTTTAAAACAATTTTATTATTTCTATGGCATTATCAGAGACAACTAAATTTTCAAGGAAGCCCAATGTCAATGTCGCATTTGCGGCACATCTGCTAAGCAAAATTTTACGCTAGGGTCAATGATCTACAAATTTTTAATTAAAATGCGTAAAATATTCCCTTTTTTGAGTTTTTAAGCAATATTTTGAGTGATAAAGGTTTGCAGTGCTTATTAGGTATCTAAGGTCAAATTGAAACCTTTCGTAACCAATATTTTCCCTCCCTTGAGGTAAGTAGCTGAAAAATTGAAAAATTTTAATTTTTCGAGAAATTTTGAGTTTTCTTAATATTAAGTGTATTATTTAGTCAACTGATTTAAGCAAATTTACAAAATTAAAAATTAAATGCAATTCTTAAATTGAATTAATTCACGAAGTAAAAGTTATAGGATTTGTTTTTGGGATTTGTGGTATGTCTTGAAGAGCTTAACTTATTGTTCGCGCGATGCCTTTAAATTTTCATATTATTTGTACAACTTAAGGAACAGGTCTCGTGCCGGTTTCATTAACGGAGATAAAGGCTATAAAATCTCTTGAAAACAACAAAGCAGCAATGAGGAAAGCTTCCATTGAGTTCACCGTTGAACTTCTGTACCCTATCCAAATTCGGGAAGAAAACGCATATCTGAAGACTGGCTTATAGGATCCTAAGTCTATGCCAGAGCTACAAGGGCATCATGATACTATCAACTCCGTTAAGGTCTTGACGCAAACATTCCATATCAAAAGAGGCGTAAAAACATAACATTTGTCCGAAAACAACAGGCAGGTCTTAGCCCGACCAACTAGTGCCAGCGGTAGATTCATAATAAGCGAATCTAGTGTAGACGTTCATAGCGTAATAATAATTGATGGCTGTACCAATGAAGACATTTATGCTAGGATCACCAAAGCAACAACAACGAAGCTCAGAGTTTTTGAGTCAAATGTGAAGCCAGGTTTTAAACAACAGCACATTAACAAGCATTCACCAATAATTGTCTTCGATGATTTTTAAAACTTTTATGGACCATCCCAAAGGTCGATTTGCTAACTATATGCTGACAAGATTCAATTTCCTTTTAAATCAAACCGCAAAAATTAAAATCAATCACACACGTTGTGGAGCAAATATACGAGAAAGTAATATTCGTGAAAACGATAAGTGCACAGAGCAAAATTCAGTTCATCTCGACGAAAGTTACTAATCTCAAGGAAAAATTACTTTTTTACTGCAATTAATTATTTTGATTTGTTGACAACCAAAATGGTTATAATTATTACAATATCTACTTCAATTTAAGATTTGCTCTGTTCATGAAAATACTCTAAATAAAAGTAAAGACTTCTTATTTAAGTATGTGCTTCATTTTAATGAGCGTGAAACAACCAATTTATTCTAATCTCGAAGATAAAAAATTTTACTTGAAAAAAGTTAAAATGTCTACGTTTTGAAATAATTTCTACGAGGATATTATATTCTATTTTATATGGTTACTGGGCTGGCTCAAGGCTCACGACCGCCACGGATATAACTTCGCTATTTTTATAAAAAATTTGTGATTAAAACAAACTTTCTAACTTTGAATGTATTTCGAAACTTTGTTTGTCTTCAGCAAAAGTTTTGCTGATGATTACAGCGTTCATTATTAGTTGCTGCTATGAATTTAAACAAATTTTTAAATATAAGTGCGTGAAAAATTTACAAAAATTTTCTTAAAAATAAAGCTTAGTGGGAACAGTCAAGCTTATCGATTCCCTTCACCATCGGCGTAAAGTAGGGTATTTAACACTTTTCTATAGGTATTATAACGAAATTTACTCTAGAGATACGTGAACTGATCCCTTTTCTCTCGCAGCACTCGGGCGTCTCATCAGGCCCATCCCTTTTGCGTCACGCCGGTGTTCAACAGGACATCACACTTTCGCGATAATTTTTTCATTAACCGCACGATTAAGTTGTGGACCATCGGTAAACTCAAGATGAGTGTTGACCGAAACTACTCCATCTATCCCCCTTCCCTCTAACTTTTCTTCTTTTCTCAAAACCAACACGGTGCATTGCATTTATAGGGGGCATCCGCTGAGCGTTGGCTAATGCTTAAAAAAAACTCATTGCATTTTGATATGATACCACTTTAAAATAATCTATTATATATCTATTATATAAAATTCATTTTTTGTCCGTCTGTCTGTCTGTCTGTCTGTCTGTCTGTCTGTCTGTCTGTCTGTCTGTCTGTCTGTCTCTTATGCACGCGGAAACTATCCAGCCGATTTTGATGAAATTTTTACAGTATGTTAGTATCGATCGGGCGGGTGTCATAGGCTATAAAACTTTTATTTAGGGTGCATATTTAGGGTGGCCCTCATACGCAAATATTTTAAAAATAGCGATTTCTCAAAGGCAGGCAAATCGATTCTCATGAAATTTACACCGTATGGCTTTTATGTTAAGGGGCACAGATTGGATGGTAAAAATTTTATTTAGGGTGCGTACTTAGGGTGGTCCTCATACAAATATATATTAAAATATCATTTTCTCAAAGACAGGTTAGCCGATTCACACCGAATTTACACCACGTAGCTCTTATGTTAAGAACCATGGCTTAGGCTACAAACATTTTTTTAGGGTGGCCCTTGCACAAAAATATTTTTTAAATATCATTTTCTCGAAGACCGCTAAATCGATTTTCATGAAATTTGCACCATATGGCTCTTATGTGAAGAGACACAGATTAGATCATTAAAACTTTATTTAGGGTGCATACTTAGGGTGGCCCTCACACAAAAATATTTTTAGATATCATTTTCACAAAGACAGGTTAGTGGATTCACACCGAATGTACACCGGTGGTGCACCACCTAGCTCTTATGTTAAGAGGCATAGCTAAGAAAAAAAAAACTTTTATTTAGGGTGGCCCTAAAAAAAATATTTTTTAAATATCATTTTCTCGAAGACCGCTAAATCGATTCTCATGAAATTTACACCATATGACTTTTATGTGAAGAGACACAGATTAGATCGTAAAAATTTTATTTAGGGTGCATAATTAGGGTGGCTTTCACACAAAAATATTTTTAAATATCATTTTCACAAAGACAGGTTAGTTGATTCACACTGAATTTACACCACGTAGCTCTTATGTTAAGAGGCATAGCTTAGGCTACAAAACTTTTATTTAGGGTTGCCCTCATACAAAAATATTTTTAAATACCATTTTCTCGAAGACCGTTTAATCGATCCTCATGAAATTTACATCACATAGTTTTTATATTAAGAGGCACTGCCTAGGCTGTAAAAATTTTATTTTGGGTGTATGCTAAGGGTGGTTCTCATACAAAAGTATTTTTAAATAGAATTTTCACGCAGACCTTACATCGAATCTACATCACGGTTGAGGTGAGGCGACGCGCACAGGGTAATGCTAGTAATAAATAAAATATAAATCTGCAAAAATTAAAGAAATTCATCCAGCATCAAATGAAAACCACCAGAAAAAAATGTTCAGTGTAAAGAATAACAAATGATTCGGATCTTAAGAAATATAAAAATAAAAACTTAAAAATACATAAATTTGGGTTCGTACTTTTTAAAGTTTCATGGGGGCTCAGGGTGGTAGCATCTCTTGTGACTCTCATGTACTATACGAGTATATGGACGTATGAGATCTGCACCCTGAGAAATTCGAAAATTAGGCCCATCAAACTAAACTAAAACTTATCTATATACAGCATACATACATATACACAAATATATTCTGTTCAGGGAATCAAAAGGGAGACATTATTTGCTCATCAAATTGTACTATATATGAAATGTCTTGCCCAGGGAATCAAAAGTGACCAAGCTGATAGGAATCATTAGGTATAATTCCAGAATTCGAGGGTACCCACATCTTGTGGGGGCGTCTTAAGCCAAGGTTCGAGCTGGCCTCCTTTCTGCACTAGCATTCACAGCTGCAAGTTCTTGTTGTTCTGTAAAGTTTTGATCGAGTCATGGAACAAAAAATATACATATATTTTTTGAAATTTGTCGACAAGCTTTTGTGAGAAAGACTCAGGAAAGTAAAAATACCATCCCAAAATGTTTCAGAAATCAAGTCTTGAGAAAGTAGCTACAGCATCAATCAAGTCATAGACTTAAAAAATTATTAATCTTTTTAAGTCAGTGAGAGCAATTCATTTCATATTAGAGACTTATAGCAACCGATATTTTAATTATAAGATGCACTCACTCACGTTAACCCAGATAATTTAAGGCTGTGAAGATATAAAATATGATAACCAGTACGCAATGAAAATTAGATTTCAAGGTCAGCACGAAGATATAGTGATGGAATTAAGTTTTTGTATCCAGTAAAATTGTTGTTGCATTAGTTTACAAACTTACTGAATTCTCATCCTGTGGCTTCAGCTCCTGCAGTACGCGACGTGTCCTTGGACTGGCCATGATCAATTTTAACTATTTTCTTTTATCTTCTATCTTACTGTCCTTACACCTTTTCAGAATTCAATAGTTTGTTGGTTTGGCTCTGCCAAATGCAGAAAAAATGCAGAAATCACAAATTTGATGAACACCACAAAAACCACGACAGCTAAAATCGTCAAACAGAGAACCTGTGCTTGATTATGGCCACCACGCTGCATCAATAGGCAGCAGCGCAAATCACGTATTCACATAAGTTTATACCACAATGGAAGGTAAGAATGTTTTTTATTTTTGATAAATTGGCGTGTTAATAGATTTTCATTAATTTATCTTGAGTGATATTTTTTTAAGGCATCTTCTATAATTTTCAGCAAAGATAAGGGAAAGACGTGCCACTCTACGCAAACTCTAATACCAACGCACCAAAAGTATTGGTTGTGTTGGTAATTTAAAAATTCACCTAGGTGGTAACTATTTAACTGTGGCTCTTCCACATAGGGTGATTTAATCTGAATTAGAGAGATTTAACTATTTATATAACTCAGAATTATAGCGAAGTCTTAAAAATTTTTGACCAAACGTAAGTAATCAAAATTTTAACAAAAGCTATTAAATTCGATATTGCATTTCATCACCCATTTCTTCACATTAATCATACATAAAAAAATTCCTTGAATCGGTCTGGAGCTGGACTTGTTAAAACCTTAAACTTCATTATTATTATATTGAGAATGATCAGTTTTCTTAAACTGCTTATTTTTATATAATGAAAGGACTGTTATGAAGAATTTTCGAGAAATTTTTATATAAATGAAACAATATAATGCAAAATAAATAAGTGAATTTTTACGTATAACACTTAGGACAAGTTTACCTTAAAACGATTTGAATTTGTTCATTCAAGTATGCAAAATTTAATGATTTTATGTTGAACACTTAAAAGAAAAGTTTAGTTTCAATTAAATATTAAATTTAATAGTGTCGATAACGTTAGTATATAAGTCCCTCAACCAGCTAATAATATTTTAAAAACAAATGGTAACACTGTTTTAAGTGAATTAAACACATATTCTCTGACAAACAATACATGTGAATTTTTTAGTAATCTGGACTTTTCATGTGGTGAAATTTGCAATTTGTCAATTGGAGAGAGAGAATAATGTAATTTGTTGACGTGTGAGCGAAAATGTTTGAAATGACAAGAGATGGCGCTGCAGCTTAAAAATATTGGTCGTGTACAGTGTTGCCGAATGGATCCATTCGGATCCATTTGGATACTTTATTCTCCTAAATTTTGATGGACACTTTTTATTTTGCCTTAGTGCAAATTTGGATACTTTTTTACACAGAAAATATTTATTGTGGCAACTTGTTAGCATGCTCAATATTTTATTGTTAAGAAAATTTTTCTTATCCAACAATTGGATGAGTACCAATGCTGGTGATTTTTTCACCTAAATGCTAGCTTGGGTGCACTCTTACTGTTTGACATCTCATTCTGATTCGTTCAATTTTAATTTGGCTGGCGGCAGCACCAGATATAAATTTTGATTTGAACAAATATAAAAAAGGAGGAAAATAAAACTATAAAACTAAATCAACTGAAGTAAAACAAAAACTGAAAAATGGACAGTATAGTTTTTTTTTATAAGCCACTCGGTTACTATAAATGTTTAATAAAATGTAGATTTATAAAAGAAAACGGTAATGATGCTGAAATGTTTAGGTCTTCGGAGACTGAAGAAGAGTCCGTACATATATTTCCAAAATTTAAAAACAAAATAACAATACGTTTTTTAAGGCCAAAAGTTCCGTGCACCAGCAAAAAACGCAACTGTCGTTATCTTGATCAGTGATTACCTGATGGTGAAATGGGTATACCCATTGGCAGAGAAACGCAAAAAAGCGGCTTCCTACTTGCTTTACGAAAGATTTTTATTTATTATAGGGGATGTTCATATACATATTACGTAACGCTATTAGGGGGGTTCGGTAAATGACAGGAGAGGTGTCTTTAAAAAGCGTTACTTGACAGTGTTTCACGCTGTGCCCTCTTTCTTCGGTTTCTGTGTTTTCTATGGCTGAGCTGAAAAATGTGCACTCTTTTACCTTAGCAGCTGTTATGAAACCATCTTTATTTATAAATAATAGACTGCAAAATCCACCAATTCGCAAAAATCCATCACCGAATAGTATCAATATTTAATTGAACAACACCCAGTAAAAATTTAATGATATTATGGATGTATTGACTCTTGGCTCCGGGCTTAAATCACGTTTTTTTTTTTTGTTACAAGAAATATTGACCGATATCCCATTGAAATTACAGTGAATCCAAATCTTTTCCAATGTGTCTAGCATATTTTGCTATGATTCAACAATTGAGCCATATTTCAGGTTTTTTAGATTGAATATTACTACATTAATGTCATTTACCAATTATAATTTTATATTTGTATTGAGTTATTGCAGGAAATTCCCATATTTGTGACATTACGGGGGATGGGGGGGGAGGGGAGTTAAGGCTTATGTGACAGGCATACATAAAGCCTAAACCAAAATAGACGAGACGAGACGTAACGAGTAAGTTCGAGTGTATGTAAACCAATGTTGATAGCCAAAATGAACCAACGTAATTGATCGAAAGTGAACGAAACATTTTGACGAGACGAGTTGTTCCGTAAGAACCGAACTTCAGAACGTTGCTACTCGTCATAACAGCTTTTTCGTTCCGTTGGCTAGCGTAACATTTTGGGTTAAATGTCAAAACAGACGAAACGAGTGCAAACGTTCGTTCAATTGCTACCGTCTCGTCACGTCTATTTTGGTTAAGTCTTAAGAAAAACCACTAGCTTAAAAAGGATCAAGCACGAATAGGTGACATGCTCATCACTCAACAAGAAACATTGCTGCAGACAAAGGTGCGCAATGCAAAATTTAGCTTTACTAAACGATCATTTAGTTATAGACAAAATACATCTTTTTGTGTTGTTTAGAAAAAAATCACCAATAACACTCTCAATAAAGTTCTGTAATTTGTTTCCTAAGTTGACAGTAAAATTGAGACATCTTAAGAAATAGGTACTCGTTGTTTGTACATATGTATACTATTTAACTTGATACTTTTTTTCTCTGATGTGGATACTTTTGGATACATTTTTGGCATTTCGAGGGAAACTTTTATTTTTAATGCTGCGGCAACACTGATCGTGTATAAAAGGTTCAACAAAACAAATGCATCAGAATACGTCATACACACCATACGACATACTTTCATAAACCTGATGTGCTGTCAAAACTGCCGCTCACTACGGAGTGACTGTGTTCACTGGTCTTCAAGTATTACGAAGATTTACCGCCGTATTATGTAAGGCGAAACAAGTGAGTGACTGAAAGTGACACATCCATCACAGCCGTTTGAAGCTTGCAATTAAAGACTTGCTCCGACTTTTATGTAAACTTCATCTCAAAGACCATAATTTGGAAAAAAAATTTAGATTCAGGCTTACGAATTCAAGATATAGGCAGACGAAAAGCAGCCACTCACTTGCGTCGCCTTACATAATACGGGGGTTAAACTTCAAAGCGATACTACGCAGATAGTGACTGACTTTAATGCAACTTTATTCGTTAGCGGTAAAAAAATCAAAAAACCTTTCTTGAAAAATTATAGTGATCAGCGAATAACGAGATTATTCCCTCTCCCAGGGAATAATAAGTGTTAAGAAAAAATAAGAAGAAATGAGGCGCCCGGTTTCAAATCCGGCCAAGTCCAAAAAAATAAAATTTTGAGATATTCTCATATATAAAAATCTAGACCATGCTTTATCTTTCTACAATGGTTTTAGATTAAAAAAAAATTTTTTGACACAAATATTACACTTTTTAATTTATTATTGGTTCATGGGTTTCAAAACCGGCCAAGTCCATGAACTTGCATTCAAAACCAATCCAACGCCTTGGAATCAAAACCGGCCAAGTCCAGTGCATTGGTATCAAAACCGGCCAAGTCCACTTTTTTTCCAACGCCTTGGAATCAAAACCGGCCAAGTCCAGTTCATTGGAATCAAAACCGGCCAAGTCCAAAATTGTTTTCTCAAAAACATTCGCAAATAAAACTTTAAATATCTGATCTGACGTACCTTGAGTAAGAAATTTTATAAGCTATCATGTGTGAAATATTTTTTAATTTTTCAATGAACATAGATGGAAACAAACGTTTTTCGTTGTTTTCCCAAAAGTATGAAATATGGACTTGGCCGGTTTTGAAACCGGGCGCCTCAAATATTAAGAATTTCAACCACACATAGCTAATTTTTTTAGATATAACGCCCGGCAGCAGAGTATGTATATATTTTAAGTTGTATTGTGATATGAAAATTTCAAAATGAAATTTATCTGTATGTAACTATGCGTTTAAGGATGTCAATCGTTTTTTGCGGAAAAAAATATCACAAGGTTTCAAAATCATCAAAAATAAGCATTACAAATTAATGTACAGCTTATTAACAAAGTAGAAGGAGTAGCCCTTTCGAATAAATACATTTTTTTGTTGCTCATCTTATGCGATATTTTCAAACTCCATCCTACCCATAATGCATTGCGAACTTCAAATTTTGCTGTTTCAGTGAATATTTTTGTGGGGCGACAATGAAAAATATATTAAAACTAAAATTAGAAATGAATAATAAAAAAGGTTTCAAAGCTATAAAAAAACGCATTGCGTAACAAATCACAGCCTCTTAAACAAAGTAAAAACGAAAGATAACTAAAAACACACGCCACAAAATTAAAAAATTGAGTAGTTAGTTGATCACTATCGCTTCGGCATAATCAGGAACAACTTTAAGCATTGCACAGATAATATCAACTTATCCGCCTGGCAGGCAGTTTCTTATTTGAGAACACTTGTATATTTTTTGTGCTGAAATACAATCATTATTTTAATTTGAAAATTTGGTAAAGGTATTTAAAGAGTTTTAAGTAATATGATTTTTAATATTATTAACATTAGACGAGCTCTATTCTTCACGTTACGATACGTGGTTGTGATGCTACATTCAACATTTCGGAAGAGCGTCAGCAGGTAGTGTCACGCCGTTCACCTTCTAAAGATAATCATTCTATGGTGACAGCTCGCAATACTTCGAAGGATGACAGTCTTATCACCGAAGATGAATCGTTTGAGCCTCCGGCTGCAGTAAAGGTAAAATTCTTATATATAAGTTATATTTCATTTACTAATTTTTTTTTTGTCTTTTTAATAGAATGCTGCAGCAAACAAAAAAAAACAGCGGGGTTAAGCTGCACTAATGCCAAAATAGCCGCTGGACGGTCTGCTATAAAAGATCGTTTAGCATTTCGATGTTAACATTAATAGCAATATTATCAGAGTTGGTAAATGAATCAATTAAGTTTATTGATATAATATTAGCTTTTCTGGCATCAACCATTAAATGAAAGATCTTGGTCATCATATGATTTTAGAACTGTTTATTTGTATAAGCGCTTGAAATATCTCTTATTTTGTTTAGTTGTTAAGGACTTAAAAGTTAGCGAAATTTTGTATATTTATTTCTACGCCGAAATAAATTTATTTTTTCGAACAAAAACTTATCGATTGCGTAGCGATTGTATTATGAGTCTTCCCTCTATTTAAAAATAATTACTACCGATTGTTTTTACATATTATACTACACTGCTCACAGTCGAATGTTGTTGCTGTTGTTTTGAATCACGTACTGAACGTTTTCGTACACGTTTAGGTGATTTCTCAAAATCCATATCGTTATAAGTTTGCTCAGTAGCCCGCCACACCATTTCCTGCCGTTGTGCCAAATCCGGATAACGTGATTCAAAACCTTTATCTGGTGGTAGTATTAATTCCCATTTCTTCTCCGAGTTTAAACGCGCAACGGACTGCAAAACTTCTAGCGCTTCATCTGGCGGCAATTGAGTAGCGGATATCACTTGACGACGATAAAGAAAGGTGGTGCGGGAAAATCTAAAAAGCTGTAAGGAAGAAATATTTCGTTATAAAACAGGTATGAATTTACTATAAAATACCAGAAAATATGGGCGCTACAAATAGCAATATTTAGGCTCAACAGCTCAAAAAGACCCATATTTGATGTGTGAACATAAAAAGGTTTCATTGATATTGAAATGTTGATAAAGTTGACAAATGTTTGCAAGTCCGAAAAAAAATTGGAAAAATATTTTATAGGTCGAAAGAGGGTCAATAAGTTCAAAAAGTCGAACAAAGTTGAGAAAGGCTGAAGAAAGTCAAATAAAATTGAAAAAGTCGGATATAGTTGCATCAGTCAAAAAATCTTGAAAAAGTTGACAATATGAAAAAATTTGAAATCGGTTGAAATAGGCTAAAAAATGGTTGAATTCGAAAAAAAAGTCAAAAAATATCAATTCTCTTCGGTACAGATTTTCTTTCATAAAGATGTTCACATCAAAAATAAACCTTATATACTTATTCAAAAAACGATCTCACAATATCGTCAAACTTACAATATAATCTCTAGCTCTTATCATTAAATCAGAAGATACGCCATTGGCATTGGACAATGTATCAGCTGGATAAAGAATCTCAGATTGTGGAACCCAATTTCCATGAATAAGTATACCTACTAATGGCAAAGTTCGTAGCACTTTTTCTGATGTCAATTTTGAATCAACATTTTCTTGCAGTATAGATAACATATGATCAAAAGAAAGCATTTTTGCTAATTAAATGAAAAGAAAATTGAACTGTTTTATTAGTGAGGTAAATATATCATATTGCACGTACCGTCTTTAAGAATGATCTTTAATTGATCTGTTAAGGACATTAACTTAAGTTTTGCTTTGCTAATCACCTTTGATGGCAGAACAGTATCGATGCTATTTTCATGTTCGTTACTAGGCAGTAACTTTTCAACATATTTGTGTGAATCTAAAGCCAAAGCGTGACTTGTTTGATGATTTGTTGCAAATAGCTTTTGGCGTTCCAGCTCCGAAGTGGGTGATGTACGTGCATGCCAGTATGTTTCACACCAGGGTTCCTCCACGCTTTTCTTCAAAAAGCTATCATATCCTTTTTCTTTAGTTTTTTTGGCACCTGTACCGGAACGTGCAAATTTAACAGTAACTTGCTGTAGCTCTTCGTCATCATCTTCCTCATTAATTGCCTTTTCTTCAGCTTTTGTGCGTTTATCTTCTTTGTCGAAGTAGGAGAAATTTGGACGCAACTGTAAAATGCTGCTTAACGGTGACAAATGTATTTCTTTATCCTGATATATGCCAACAATATATTTGCTGACATCATCAATAGATTTGTGACTTGTAAATGCTTGTTTGTCCATTATGCCACGCTTAAATGTAGGACGCTCACCCTTTGCCTGCGTCTATGATATAAAATAAAGTAATAAAGGCTTGCCGATATAAATTGAATAAATTTGGGAAACTTTGGAATAGAAAACAAGATTTTGTTGATAAGTGTTGCTTAAACCTTAACTACACAAGTGTCGTATTGCGAAAAATAAATTGTTTATGTGATAACACGTCAGATACAAGTTTATGAAATCTGTACTAGCAGAATTACATAGATCTAAGGGCACCGTTAAAGAAACAAATTTTAAAAATACCAAGAATCAGGCTGACGGTGTAGGATTCTGACAATCTTACCACTACTACAATGTCGTTTTTCTTAAATGTGTTAGGAAAATTAAATGATTACGAAAACTATATTGTTTCGAAATGTTTATTCCATACCTTTCCATCTGCAGCAATAGCAAATCGCTCGCCCTTAAAACGATCGAAGTATATGGATTCTGTTTTCAGTGTAAAATCCACCTTTACCTCATGGTTAATTGGTTTAACACAACAGTTAACAACCGCTGTATGATCAAAGTTACTGATGTTGGTCTTGGTCGGGTATTGAAACAAATACAAATTGTCCTGTAGATTCTTAGACAAAAACACTGGAATCTAAGGAATTAGTTTTTCGGTTTATTTGTTTTAAATTGTAAAAGTAGAAGCGAATACAAACCTCTTCTACCACAATATCGTCTTCGTCCATATTCGCCAAAGAAAACACAAATTATTTTGATGTCAAATCCAGCTGTTCGCTACCAATATTCACAATATATTTTATAGCAAGATATGTTGACATAAGCTGTTTTTTCTTTTGACGCGGATATGGATATATATCCATAATATCCAGCAGACCTTCTTCGAAAAAAGTTTCATCTATAGACGTCAATCAAGAAAATAAAAACAGAATGTCTAGTTTGGTTCATATTGGGATTTTTTTTTGTATAAAACAATCAAGTTTCTAGATTTTACAGAAACCGATGTCGTATGAAAGATAATTTAATGTTAATGAAAAAAATAAATAGCTTCAAAGCTTATAATTTCCTTCTAGCACCCGGTTAGAATTTTGAAATGAGTGACATTCTCAGTGGCACTAAAAAATTTAAATAAGGCTCGGTTCACACGAACGTTTTGTCAACGCGCGTTAGCTAATGCGCGTTTCAGCATAACACATAACTCCATGCAGCAAGCCACACCATCAACGTTGCGTTGATGAAACGTGCGTTGAACGCGCGTTGGTTTTGTCAACGTCGGTGTTATGCTAAAACGCGCGTTGGTTCTCTGCTGTATTTTGTTTGTTTGTAAGCTCCTGAATAGATATCAGTAATAGGGGTGTCATAAGAAAAATAATTTAATGGTCTACAATAATGGTACGCAAAATTTTGAAACTTTACCAATAATTTTAGAGAAATGACGCTTATTGTACGAATAAATAACGCGCGTTGACTGCCGTGTGAAAAGTACCAAAATCTGCGTTGAAAAAACGCAATAGCTAACGTGACTTGACAAAACGCTCGTGTGAACTTAGCCTAAGTAAGAAAAAATAGTTTATTTTGTTCTTGAGACTTAAAACTCGAATTCATTATCAGCTTTTAACAGTTGTTGGTTGGTTGCTTGCATTTGTATTTATAGTTAAGCATTTAAAAGATTATTATAAAAATGCTTTCTAGAAATGATAACATAAATTTTCTAAATAATTTTTAAATTAAATTTTTAAAAATAATTATTGTAACTGTAAGCTAAGTTTGACCAAAGTGATTCTCGGTCACTTTGTTGATGATACTCAATTCATTAACACTCTAAGCGCTAATATTCTTCTAATATGTAAGATATCTATTCTCCAAAATAAAATTTAGTTCCATTTCTAATTCAAATAAAGCTTACTTACTTAGATGGCCATAACAACCCGTTTTCAGGTTACGGCCGACCTCATTAGCTCTCGCCAGGCGCCTCTGTTTTGCGCGCGCCTTCTCCAATCGTTAATGCCAAGCGCGGTTAGGGCTTCCTCAGCTTGGTCTATCCACCGGAGGCATGGTCTCCCTCCCAGCCAGCGTAGTCGCTGTATTGTTATACGCTTAACTATGTCAATGTCGGCGTAGAGCTCATACAGTTCGTGGTTCATTCGAATGCGATAGTCGTCGCAAACTCGAACAGGACCAAAGATTTTGCGGAGAACTTTCCTCTCGAACACCCCAAGAGCGGCTGCGTCTGTTGTCGAAACCACCCATGCCTCAGCGCCATAAAGCCATAAAGCACAGGTAGAATGAGCGTCTTGTAGAGTGTTAGCTTTGTCGATCGAGAGAGAGCTCTGCAACGTAATTGCTTCAAATAAAGCAGTTCTCAATATAAAATCTCACGCTTTTTCGATCTTGAGATTTTATTGCTATTTCAGATAGTTTTCCTACATTCAATTAGTATGCGGCTTCTTCTAGCAACTGAATTTTTCTTCACCCCAAGTTTCCACGAATTCAATACTCATAATCGTACTCACACCTCGTGCAACAGATGGACTTGTCTGCATTTATTCGTATAGAGTTTTCGAGAGAAATGTTCTGGAGCGCTCTTGGATTCTCTTTGCCTCCACATTTTTATGCAATAAAAGGAAGCAGAAACGTGTTGAGTCATATATTTAGACAGACCCTCCCCCTCCATAGACTACCGTCAACACTCGACACCCCAATCTTAAATGTTTTTCCGGTGCAGGATTATGACACCATTTTAAGGCCCTATTTTTAAATTACTTTTTTTTCTCTAATTTGGAATTATTTTTTTTTTTCCATTTTTTAATTACTTTTTTTTTTGGTAAGTGATGCATAACTGCGTTGGGACGAATGATAGCAAACCGCATACATAAATCGAAACTCCTAAAGGAGTTTCAGATACTAGTGGTTGCCATTGGATAAACCTTTCTGAAGGTAAGCTCAGTTTGAATATAATGAATAACGGGAATTTTCTCCAAATAATAAAATTCAATAAATAAAGTAAGCATTAAGCAAAAGTTTTTATCTCATAATTTTTTTAATTTAAGACCACAGTACAAGGTTAAAAACATTATTTGATTGACTTATTTTTTGTTATCAATTATCATTGGCAAGGCATACTACAGAAATTTTTAGTACCACATTTACTAAAATAAATCAACTGCAACTAGCTTTTTAATATAATGTATGTTTAAATATAAAATATGTATGTATGTATATAGTACATAGATATAAGATTTTAGTCATCCAAGTATACATATTTTCAGACCTTAACTCTTTTAATATTAATTTTTATATAAAACTTATTACTGGCACACAGGCAAAGATTGTATCAATGATTTTAAAAAACAAAATACTTAAACCTTTCGTTATCCATTTACAACTTTAATTTATTACCTTGTGATTCTGTTAAGTTTAAGTTTGTGCAATTTCAGCTCAGTTTCTGTTTAAAAATAAAAGTTTGTAATATTTTGGAATAGCTTTCGGCGAACGGAATACGATCAAATTAATGTCCAATAAAATTTAATAAAATGAAGGTCTTTAAAATTAACTGTTTAGTTTTTTTTTTTTTTTTAATGTTATGTGCGAAATATTAACGTTTGCATAATGGCAATAAGCGAATATTTAACCGTGTTTATGGTCCTCGACATACTTAACAAAAAAACAAAAATTAGTAAAGTTCTTCAATTTTTCATTTTTGTGTGTACTATCACAAAGACTTGAATTTACTAACTTAATATTTTTTGTTAAGTAAATCGAAAACCATAGACCATAGATAGAAAATTAGCTCACTGCTTTTAATATTTTAAGCTTTAATAATATTTCAAACACTTAGCGAGTTACAGAAAGTTATTTTTTATTAAAGGTTATATAAAATTGTGTCAATTTTGATATATGGAATACTTTTGGCTTTAAACGGAACGGAAGTCCTACGAAGATTATCGGATTTTTTGTGTATATATATTTTTTAATGGAATTATTTTCCATTTGCAGAGCTTTGCTAGGAAAATGATGAAACCTAAAATAAAGGTAGTTTTGAACTTTTTTTTTTGTTTTAAAAATGTTTTCAAAACAGAACTTATACAAATCTTAAAGTATAATTAATTCGAATTTCCTTATATAATTAAAAATAAAGTGAAATATAATTTAATTTCAGTAACAAAATTACTTAATAATAAATTTTATAATTTTTGCGTTGAGCATTCCTTACGTTCAGAAAGTACAGCTTGTTTGACAAAATATGACATTGCAGGAAAGTGAATTTATCAGTCAGCTATGAAACCGACGCTCATAGAAGCAGAATCACGATTTCATTGATGGAACAAGTTTTTCAAAAAAGTAATATTGCAGTTTTATAGACAAGGAATATTCAGATCTGAAATTTTTATTGCTCAGGAGTTTTTCGTTTAGAAGATACAAATACAACCTGTACTTAGTGTTTTTGACAGTTTTTTTAAGATTTTTATTAACTTTCAAGCTTATTTATGTATCCTTTTTAAAAATGCCCCTTCATGTTTTTTAAGTGACGAAATGTCTAAATTTTTTTTCCTTTGCACTGGAAAGACCTCTGGATACTGAATGTGTTTTGCGCGATTTGCAATAAGATGTTTTGATGGTATAATAAAATAAAAATCTTCGCGAGATGCGCAAAAATCTAAGCTTAGAAAATACGATTTAGTGAACATATTACATATTGAACATACATATTTTTTTAATGCTTTTTTTTAAATAAATTTGAAATACGTCTATTAAATAGTTTTGGCTTTATGCAATTGCTATTTTCGGAGATATATGTGGTCACAAAGAATAAGGTCGATCTGTGATCACAAGGGAAAGCAACATAAGTTCTGTGTATGAGCATGTAACTTATACTGCTTCGCTTTGTCATCACAAACCGACTTAAGATATTATTCTTTGTTGCCACAGATATATGTACATACACACTTTTAAGTCAAAGAAAATTAGGTTTTTATATTAGGGGCTTTTCAGTCTGTATGTATGAATTAGTATACGTACTTTGACTAAAGGGCCCTTAATGCATTTGCGTGAGACGTGGTCGAGGAGGAAGTTATACTCATCTTTTAGCATTGTTTTTAGAGAATTAAACGAAATGTTCGATTTCCTCAGTTAAAGAAATTTTTTTTTTGAAATTTCAGCACTTTAACGAATTTATTTGTATGGGTAGTGGAGGTTATCCGGTGGATGATTTAATCCATTTTGGAAATTAGAGCTCTTAATAAATTGAATTGTATGGGAGGTCTGAACGCCAATTTCATTGAAAAAAATACTCATTTTTAAGAGTTATTAAAGGCCAAATCGAGGCTCTGCCACCATGTGCGTCGCACCTTCTGAACCTTACAACTCTTACAAATAACTGTTAATAACAGTTTTATATCAAATTTAAACCCATCCACCAGTTAACTTGTGAAACATTTCCTCGTTTAAAATTTGATTTGATTCTTTCGAACGCATTGACATGAATATGTAACCACCAATGAACTCATGTACAACTTTACAATCCGCTGACTGACAAGAGAAAATTACATTTTCATCATGAAATTGAATCATCATGCATTTAATGCCCCAGTTCACATTCCATGCTTTCATTGTATTATAGCTCCAAGTCTTTATATGATCGCCACTATTAAGATCCATACGCATGATACGATTGTGCGCTACACCTAGCAATTCCTCCTTCTTATGACCATCAAACTTGATAACAAACAACGTAACACCAAAATCAGGCAAACACTGCCATGCTTGTATGTACTTTAGTTTTGATTCCATTAGCGACAATTTTTTGACATTTGCGTGAGCCTCCAAAATGCGGTGGACTGATTTGTTGGATAACTTTTTAAACATTTTAGGGGATAGGTACTCAGCTGGCTCAATTGAATGTGGATCAACATTTACTGCAGCACCATGTGCAGGTTTTTGCATATTCAGAAAAGATTTAATGCTAGCAACCTCACTATCGTATGAGCTATCGGCAAGCGAGCGTCCTTTTGAACCAAGACGGAAAGCTGCCATCCATTTTGAATATTGTTCTTCAGTGTCACAACGAATCCATATCTCACTGTTTGGGCCATTATGATCATCTGGTGGCACTTCAAGTCGAATACTAAATTTCCTTTGTGTAAGGTTAACACCCGGCGTAACTTCACAGCCAAGCAAATTTATTGTCATTACCGGAACTGTCCTATTTGATTCATCTGCGCTTTTATACAAATGCAAATTTAGATCTCTGTATGCACAGAAAAATCGTTTGTAACTCTTTAATGTAAGCTTTTTAGGTTTAAGAAAACGCAAGTAGTCCGACAATTCAGGAATGTGTGTGATGTTACCGCTTTGGACAGTCGCATTAGGACCTTCCAATGTAATCTGCAGTTCATTAAGAGCAGAATCAATATCATCCTCTGCACCATTTTCAGCGCTAGAAGAGTCAATGCCAGAATCTGGTTGTATCAAATCACTTTGTTGATTTATTTGAAACTGCAACGCTGCAAACATCAGCATCTCTTCTTCAGTACAGTCTAACTCCTCATTGAGTATGGACCACTTTGCCTGCTCGTACAGTTGGTTAATACGCACCTGATCGTATTTTGGGTTTAAGTCAAAAAACGTATAGTATTTAAACCGCAAGCAGAGTGTGTCATATTCGCGTATACCTTGCTCCATTATAGACAAGGAAGAGTCCAACCAACCAACATTCATACGCGCTTTTTCCAGCAAAGTTTTGGGACGAACCAAACGTGAGCGCACATCAGGGCTAGGAGCGCGAGGACTAGTAGCTAAGCTCTCTTGTAATTCACCTAAGCTGGAAGAAGAATCGAAAGTAGAGTAACCATTACTGCTATGTTTCTAGGGTTGCCAACACGGACTGATGTCTGACCCGGAGATTCAATAAGTGGACTTTTATTTAAGTTTTTATTTGAATTTTCTTAAAAACATAAGTAAAATTATTCAATACTAGCTGTCCCGGCAGAAGGATACCACGCAAAAAGCCATACAGGTCCAAGGTTAATCAGAGTAAGCGTATGGATGTTGCTAAAATGTACAAAAAAAAGGCTCTATCTTTTTATGAAAACATACTTTATACCGATGAGAGCAAATTCAAAATTTTCGGGGCGAAGAGGCCCCCAAAAATACGGCGTGCTTAGAATGATGCCTTTGAAAAGTTTGTAACCAACACTGTCAAACACGGTGGAGGCTCAATTGTTTAGTTGCAACCTATATAATAATAATTATATAATAATTTTCAATTTAGGATACTTTGAAAAGCAAAAAAGATATCGATATAATTCCGAGTGAGTTTTCAAGAGGAAGAGTAGTTCTTTCGAAACTCATTAATGGATTCATAAAAAAAATATATTTCTATATAAATTTGCCCAAGATATCTCGAAAAATCGTGATTTTCGCACTTTTAGGTTAGAATATCTCGAAAACCGGAGCTATTTGAGAAATTCTAAGCTTGGATTCGAGTTCAGCGCGTCAAAACCTTCGGATAAGTAAGGCAAAAAAATCAATGTTGCCCTGTGTTATTTTATAGTTTGTGTTTTTTTCGTTTTTTTTTTTTTTCTTTGAATTTATCAGAATTTATATTCAACCCGGAGGGATTGACTTTGAACCCGGAGACCCGGAAATCATACTCAAAACCCTGAGTCTCCGGGCGAAACCCTGAGTGTTGGCATCCCTATATGTTTCCAAGTGCCTGTTGGCGAACTAATAGGTGTGCCTGGTGCATACTGTTGTTGATGATTGGTAGGTGTTGTGAAATAATTTGAAGACACCGGCGCACAAAGAAAATTATCATTATGTGATTTCTCAAGGCTGCTATTACTGCCATTGTATGAATTGATTGGAATAAATGAATTTGTATCGGGTGCTGGCTGCAAATAAGTAGTACCATTTGGTTCAACAATAGGTATTTTTAGGCTTGGATATTTGGAAAAGTTTTTCTTTAAGTGCTCCTGTTGCAAGGGTTTGCACAACGATAACTCTTCCGGATATCGTATATCCAAGTCTTTGCAGAGATTTACAACTGCGCCAAATGCTTTTACAGAGAAATTGACACGACAGTCCAAATAACGGAGATCTGGTAGTTGCACACGTATCATTTGGTGCATAGGAGTAAAGTGAAGCAAACAATCGGCATGAGCACCAACCTGATCCAATGTGGAACGTGTACGTGCAAGCCAGACATTTTTAGCTGGCCACCATAGAGCGTGATCAGACCAATCTTTTGGACTTTCCGGGTCTACCAGCTTAAGCATTACACCCCCAATATGTAGGTCACCTCGCACCCGCAAGATTTTCTCAACTTGCAAATCAGTGATATAAATCCGTAGATTCCAAGTGTTGTCGCCTACATGAATCATCGTCTTATCCGTTAATTTATTTACTTTATTTCTGCTTGCTTTCAAGTTATTCAAAAACAATGTGAAATTTTGTTTGCAGATGTTTAAAGAAATTGATAAAACAATGACATAGGTCGTTTATTTTTAGTTGTTCACTTGCTACAGCTCACATTGAAGTAAAAAGAGACTGTTTTAATATTAACTCATTGAAAAAAAATATAAATAGTTATAAAAAGAAATTTGAACGAAAAGCTTGTCAGACGCTAAATGGCTAACCCACAATATAGACGGTTGACAGAAATACCGTCAGCGGTAAGCTGCTGTCAAAATTACAACACACTTGTCTGAACGAAATTGAACAGAATTGCAGCGTATGACGTAGGAACCGCTACCTTTTGCGGTGGACTTAATTAATAAAGGCCTGACATGCTTTTCATTGCAATTGCTCAGCTTATGCAATTGTGCCAATACTCATATAAGTATCTCATATGAAAGCTACAACGTAAGTTGTGTCGAGTTTGTTTAAATGCCATTTGCATAAACAAAGAACGAAACTGATTAAACTTTTTGTCAGCTGTTTGTGTATGGCATACAAATTAAATATTTACAATAGAGTTCGAAGTTAAAAACCACACAAACAAAATCAAGACAAAATTTCAATTTGCTACAATTCAGTAATGCAAGCTTTGCATTTGCCAGTACTTTTCCAAATCTACATTACTTAGATTACTACATTACTTAGCCAGTACTTTTTTTTACAAATTTACACAAATAGTACAAAGTGTACATTAATTTAAATAATCTTAGATTTGCAAATTCAATGTTATAAATGTATTAATGTCATTCAATAACATTTCGTGAATGAATTTAATATATTTAGGAAATAAGATTTATGTAATATTGGAAATAATACATAGGTTTGTTTGTTACTAAAATGTTGTTAGTTTTTTTTTTTTTGTTCGTCAAGTATTCTATATATAATAACATATATACTTTAAAAATATATTTCACAAAAGCATTGCATTCCCGGCTTTCTAAGAGATTTTTGATTCCTTACCAGACCCCTGCCTCTGAGATGAAATTCCCGGCTAGTCCCGTTTAGTCTAAGGCTTTTTTTTTCAGTTCGCTATTTTTTTTTTTTTTTGTTCATGGCATTTTTTTTTTGCTTTGCTTTCGAGAGAATTTTTTTTAGATCCATGCTACAACATAAACCAATTAGACCGAACAAAACTATTTCGGAAATTTCACTTTTGAATTGAAGGGCTTATTGTAAAAGCATGATAAGGCCACATATTACAAAAACCGATATTTTGCGTTCATTCTGTTAACTGATACAGCAACACCCACCGAAAAGATAGTAGTGTATCTTCAACACTTATTACCAGTATCTAGAGTTTGATTTTATAAAAAAAAAGTCTTATTTTACTAATTTTCTTAGAATTTTTTATTTTGTGGCCTTTTCCAATAAGCCACAAAATAATTTCATTAAGTAAAATTGTTAGATCCGCGGAAACATCAAACCTACTCACATCATATTGTAGAAAAATTGTTAAAAGTTCAAAAAAAAGTTTTATTACATTTTATTTTCAGGTTTTGGTTACGTGTTTTAATTGGAATTTTCTGGACAAAAATTCCTACAAAAATTTCAGTCCAGCAAAAAAAAAGTTTGAGAACCACCAACCAAAACTGCGGAAATCAACCAAACCTACTCCAAGTCATGGTGTATAACCAAGGTGGAGTAATTAGGGAGAGCCTCGATTTTCAATCATCTGTCATCCTATTTGCTGTAGTTTTGACATTCATAACATTTCAATTGCCCATTCAGAAAACTTAAGCGCTTTTATAAATTGCAGCGCTTAAGGCGTAAGATCTTGAACATTTTCTGAACGATAGCTGCAAACTACAATTAAATCTTAAAAATTTAGTCGCTGTGGTTGTTATTGCAAAAACAAAAAAGACTTATTGCTATCATATTGAAGCCTGCTACATTAATTAGCGTAGTTTTTTGTTCGCATCAGAATTTTGAAACTCAACGCAAATACCTCTCAGTAAAAAGTTGTTTAAAGCGCTGCAAAAATACTGAAGTTGCTGAACGGGCCAATTAATCAAAACACCGAAGTGTCAACAAAAATTACGAAACAAGACAATGAAGGACAAGAAACCCAAACTTTTGAGAATTTCGTTTTTAAGTACGCCACCTTGGTTATTACACCATGCTCCAAGTAAAAAGTAAAATCAAAAAAACACACCAGCAAAAAAAAAGTTTGAGGACACCACCCACCAACTGCCGTTGACTGAATTTAACGTTTTTCAGGTTTTGGTTACGTAGTTTCAATTGGAGTTTCAAAATGCAGAAAAATCCTACAAAAATTTCAGTCCAGTTGGTCACCTCGTAAATTGATCGTCTCTGCTTACGCACTAAAATGTAGTTGTCTCGCGCTCAATTCATCGAAGAGTATATTAAACAGAAAGAAACGAAGTTCATCAGTTGAGTGAGATCGTTCGATGGGAATATATCACGATCGCGGAATTAATTTTCATATTTTGTTTTGATACTAAAAGTGCTCGTTCTCTCTTTTTTAACCACTTCATCTCTGTTTTTTCGTCTAAAAATAGAAATACAACATTAAAAGCAAATGAATAATATAAAATTTTCTATGGCTGCGTCATCTTGTAATTATAATTAATAAAAAGAAAATATAAACGAATCAAACCAGAGCAAAAGCAAGGAATTCGTCAAATTCTGACTTAATTTGCGTTTATCAACTCTGTCTGGCAATCTGGATTTTTTTTTGCATTCGTTCAGTGTGTATGTGTGTATGTTTCGCTGTGTGGATACGCGATAACCTTGGCCAGTTTCATACATGTTTTTGTATTTAGTATTTTATATTTATTTTTTAGTCACATTCCGCAAATTCTGTGCCTTAATTCCCAACGGGGAAACGCCATAAAGTTGGCGTAAAACAGCTGCCCCAAATGAGATAAGAATTGGAAGAAGTAGAAAAAGGCGACGTTAAAATTGGAAGTGAAAAGATTTTGCGAAATATTTCAAACGCAATATCAAAGTAAATAACTTACGTCATCATTTTGTAGAACTTAAAAAAGTAACATCTGCGTCTAAAATTCATTTTTATTTTATAGAAATTAAATCTGCTGGTGAGAGATTCATCAAAAATTCATTGAAACCATACATCGTTCAACTTTAATTTCAATTAAGGGCAGACGAGGCGGAAAACGAAGAGTAATACCACCATACCATTGATCAGCAAAAACGAAAATGATTCACGTAGGCGACAACACTTGGAATCTGCGGGTGTATATCACGGACTTGCAAGTTGAGAAAACCTTGCGGGTGCGTGGTGACCAACACATTGGCGGCGTTATGCTGAAACTAGTGGACCCAGAAAGCCCAAAAGATTGGTCTGATCACGCCCTTTGGTGGCCAGCTAAAAATATTTGGCTTGTACGCACACGTTCCACCTTGGATCAGGTAGGCGTGCACGCCGATTGTCAGCTTCACTTTACTCCTATGCACAAAACGCTGCGTGTACAACTCCCGGATCTACGTTATTTGGACTGTCGGGTCGATTTTTCCCTTAAAACATTCGGCGCAGTGGTAAATCTCTGCAAAGATTTGGACATGCGCCACCCGGAAGAATTATCACTGTGCAAACCATTGGAGCAGGAACATTTAAAGAAAAATTTTTCGAAATATCCAACCAAAAAAATCCCAATTGCTGAATCGAATGGCACTACTTACATGCATCCAGCACCCGATACAAATTCATTTATTCCAATCAATTCGTACAACGGCAGTAATGGCAGCCTTGAGAAGTCACATAATGATAATTTCCTTTGTGCGCCGGTGTCCCCTACAACACCTACCAGACGCCAACAACAGTATGGCAATGCACCAGGCACTCCTATAAGTTCACCAACAGGCACTTGGAAACACAGCAGTAATGGGTATACTACTTTCGATTCTTCTTCCAGCTTAGGTGAATTACAAGAGAGTTTAGCTACTAGTCCTCGCGCTCCTAGTCCTGATGTGCGCTCACGTTTGGTTCGTCCCAAAACTTTGCTGGAAAAAGCGCGTATGAATGTTGGTTGGTTGGACTCTTCCTTGTCTATAATGGAGCAAGGTATACGCGAATATGACACACTCTGCTTGCGGTTCAAATACTATACGTTTTTTGATTTAAACCCAAAATACGATCAGGTACGTATTAACCAACTGTACGAGCAGGCAAAATGGTCCATACTCAATGAGGAGTTAGACTGTACTGAAGAAGAGATGCTGATGTTTGCAGCGCTGCAATTTCAAATAAATCAACAAAGTGATTTGATACAACCAGATTCCGGTATTGATTCTTCGAGTGCAGGAAACGGCACAGAAGATGATATTGATTCTGCTTTAAATGAACTGCAAATTACATTGGAAGGTCCTAATGCGACTGTCGAAAGCGGTAACATTACAAAGATTCCTGAATTGTCGGACTATTTACGTTTTCTTAAACCTAAGAAATTTACATTAAAGGGCTATAAAAGATTTTTCTGTGCCTACAGGGATCTGCACTTGCATTTGTATAAAAGTGCAGAAGAATCACGTAGGGCTGCACCGGCAATGACAATTAATTTGCGTGGATGTGAAGTTACCCCGGATGTTAACCTTGCACAAGGGAAATTTAGTATTCGTCTTGAAGTGCCACCAGAGGGACGTAATGGTCCAAACAGTGAGATTTGGATTCGTTGTGACACTGAAGAACAATACGCGAAATGGATCGCTGCATGCCGTCTTGCGGCAAAAGGTCGTTCCCTTGCCGATAGTTCATATGAGAGTGAGGTGGCTAGCATTAAATCTTTTCTGAATATGCAAAAACCAGCTCATGGCGCTGCAGTAAATGTTGATCCACGTTCGATTGAACCAGTTGACTACTTGTCGCCAAAAATGTATAAGAAGATGTCAAACAAATCAGTCCATCGCATCTTGGAGGCTCACGCAAATGTGAAAAAATTGTCACTGATGGAATCAAAAATTAAGTACATACAAGGATGGCAGAGTTTGCCCGACTTTGGCGTTACGCTGTTTGTTATTAAATTTGATGGTCACAAGAAAGAAGAGTTGCTAGGTGTAGCGCACAATCGTATCATGCGTATGGATCTTAATAGTGGCGATCATATAAAGACTTGGCGCTATAATACGATGAAAGCATGGAACGTGAATTGGGGCATTAAGTGCATGATGATTCAATTTCATGATGAAAATGTAATTTTCTCTTGTCAGTCGGCGGATTGTAAAGTTGTACATGAGTTCATTGGTGGTTACATATTCATGTCAATGCGATCAAAGGAAACAAATCAAACTTTAAACGAGGAAATGTTCCACAAGCTAACTGGAGGTTGGGTTTAAGTAAACGATTTAGAGTTTTTGCCTTGTAAATGTACAAAGCACAAAGTTTGTCTTCTTGTATCTTTTTGTCTAAATTTTTACAGTTAAGTCGAAAGTATCTTACAATTTGTGAAAACTATAAATTTAAGAATGTATAGATCATGTGGATGATGAATTTCGGAAAAACTGAATTATAGTATTCTTTTAAATAAAATTTGCCTTAAATTGGCTTAAGGAGTTTTTAATTCTTAATTCGTTTTACCGATTTTCATTTTTGATGTGAACGTGACCTTAAGTTTAAAGGATTTGTACAAAGAGACATTTAAAATGATGAATTATAGATGATATATTTATGTTAATATTTAACGCAATTAATGTACGTTTTGCCAATGTGCCTAATAATACATTTAAGCATTGTTACGTTTTTGTATTTTAATCTATTAATATATTAAATTATTAACAAATTTTTTAATGTAAACAATTTTGCATTATAAAAACACAGGTTTATTGCCTCAACGAATTACACTTTTTGCTGGATATAAGTATGAGTAGCAAAATTAATATAAGTTTCTGGATTAATTTGTCATTGACTAACAACGAAATTTAAAATGAAAGTTTTATGTATTTATATATATATATTATGGGCAAATAAAAATAATGCTTTAATTGTCAATCTAAAATGTAAACTTGTTTCATTTTGGAGCTCAGTAAAATCTTGTTTCAGTTTGGAAATCGTAAAAAGATCGCCATGATCCTTGGAATATGTTACGACTATTGGAATATTTCAATAAAACAATCTCGAAATGCAACGTTATGTAATATATGAATAGCCTTTAAGTTTATTGTCCTCATCTCCGAATTTTTTTGTATCCCAAATGTGTTATTATTGACCCCAACCTGTAATTGCTCACCTATTAAATAATTTGACAGCAATAAGTAGGGTGGGGAATTAAATATTTTAGCGCCCACTGAAATCATAATCATACATACATAGTATTTTTCCATGACTAAAATTTTGACCACATTTTGTGAAACTGAGTTAACTTTCTTTATGTAAAAGAACCCAGAACAAACGCTTTATAATGTGGTTTGAAAAGTGCACTTCTTTATAAAGCTCTCCCGTTTCTTTTTGTTCGTTTTTCGAGTTTTCTGAGAAATTACCCCAAACATCCAGGTCGTGCTTTGGAAATAAGCGACCCATTTATAATAGCCAACAAATCAATAATTTGTGTTATTTTTCAAAGTTATGCCGGGAATTTCGATTCGAAAGCAGACACATACCTAGGATTGATTGAAGAATAACATAAAAATATAGAAGATATTTTGAGAAACATTAAAAAAAATAATTTCATAAATAATAATTATTATTAACAGTTTATTTATTAATAAATTATATAAACAAACTTATCACTAGGCACTAACAGCTATAGTTTTCAGCCTATTCATGCAGCTAAATATGAAAATATAAATTGAAAAATTTTAATAATTAACAATTTTCAAGATATTATCCTTAGATACATTCTGTAGAAGTTCCAAAGTGGTGGTATTGTTGGTTAACCTTTGGTATCCATTCATAACAGGGCAGTTTTCAATCAGGTGATTAATAGACAATAAATCGTAGCTGCAGAGTGGGCATATAGAAGGTGTCGAGTTTTCCATTAGGTATTGGTGTGTCAAGTTGTATTAATATTTAAACAAACTGATTTAAGTTTTTAATCATTTTTTTATAAGATTAAAACACTTTAAAGAAAAAGGTATAACGTTTTTTTATTCTATTCCTCATAGTTTTTGAGATTTAAAAACTATTTGAGTCATATTTATACTCAAAACGTAAAAAACAAATCTATTATATAAAACTCATTTTTTGTCTGTCTGTCTGTCTCTTATGCACGCGAAAACTATCCAGCCGATTTTGATGAAATTTTCACAGTATGTTAGTATCGATCGGGCGGGTGTCATAGGCTATAAAACTTTTATTTAGGGTGCATATTTAGGGTGGCCCTCATACACAAATATTTTCAAAATAGCGATTTCTCAAAGACAGGCAAATCGATTCTCATGAAATTTACACAGTATGACTTTTATGTTAAGGGGCACAGATTGGATGATAAAAATTTTATTAAGGGTGCATACTTAGGGTGGCCCTCATACAAATATATTTTTAAATATCATTTTCACGAAGACAAATAAATCGATTCACACCGAATTATCACTACGCATCTCTTATGTTTTAGCTTAGGCTAAAAAACTTTTATTTAGGGTGGCCCTCATACAAAAATATTTTTAATATATATACAATAAATAACTTACACCATATTGCTTTTATGTGAAGAGACACAGATTAGATCGTAAACATTTTATTTAGGGTGGCCCTCACAAAAATATTTTTAAATATCATTTTCACAAAGCCAGGTATGTCGATTCACACTGAATTTACACCACGTAGCTCTTATGTTAAGAGGCTAAGGATACAAAACTTTTATTTAGGGTAGCTCTCACACAAAAATATTTTTAAACATCATTTACTCGAAGACCGCCAAATCGATTCTTATGAAATTTACACCACATGAATTCTGTATTAAGAGGCACATATAAGGTTAAAAAAATTTTATTCAGGGTGCATATATAGGGTGTCCTTCACACAAAAATATTTTTAAATATCATTTTCTCGAAGACATGTTAGTCAATTCAATCCGAATTTACACCACGTAGCTCTTATGTTAAGAGGCATAGCTTAGGCTACAAAACTTTTATTTAGGGTTGCCCTCATATAAAAATATTTTTAAATATCATTTTCTCGAAGACCGCTCAATCGATTCTCATGAAATTTAGATCACGTGGTTTTTATATTAAAAGGCACTGCTTAGGTTGTAAAAATTTTATTTTGGGTGCATACTTAGGGTGGTCTTCATACAAAAGTATTTTTTAAATAGAATTTTCACGCAGACCGCACATCGAATCTACACCACGGTTGAGGTGAGGTGATGCGCACAGGGTAATGCTAGTAATTAATAATTTTTCACAAGTATTTCCAAAAAAGTTGAGTAATTTTTTTAAAATGAAGTTGGTAACAAGAAAAAAAAAAGTTTTGTTGAAACGGATGAGAAAAACTGCCGCTGTTGGAGCAAAATGGTTGCAAAATGAAATTGTGTGTGTGTATAATTTAAATGCATTTACAGTAATCCCTCGAACTGCGCGGTTTCGGACTGCGCGGTTTCGCAGTTGCGCGATTTTGTTTTTACCACCGAAAATTAAAATTAAAATTCGCATTGCGCGGTAAAAGTTTCGCAGCAGTACGTATTTCTCCATTTCTCTTTTTATATTTTTTCGCACTATTTTTCATGCAATATATGTACATAAAATTTTGTGATGTGGCTTGTAATTCACATTTTTTTTTTCAAACTCTTCATGTAAAGAACAGTGAAGATAGCAGTGAAAATGTAATTATGTAAAGTTTTTGTTTTGTCATACATATGTATGTATTTTTATAAATGAATTTATAATTTTTATTTATTTTTGTTTATGTTTTACGTTTATTTAAATATAATATAACTAGTCACTTAACAAAGACTTCATTTGAACAATGGACCTACTTAAAATTAATTTTTTTATAAGAAATTTAGGATTTGGAACGTAATCCCCAAATTTAATACAAAAATGGGCTCACAGTGCGCGGTTTCGGCCTGCGCGCTGTTTTTTCAGAACTGAACTACCGCGCAGTGCGAGGGATTACTGTACTTAGTCAAGGTTTACACGAGGAAAGTTTATCGGCAAAGTTTCATTGTTTGTCGGCAGGAGGGGAAAAACGAAAGGGACGAGGTAAAAAATTTGTCATATGTTGAAAACGCGAAACGAAAATCACAAAAGAGAATGGACAAGAATTTGTCTCTCAGACTTTCCTCGTGTAAACGCCGACTACGTGCGTCCGGTTGACTTCATGACAAATGTCAAAACTAATATAGGGTGTAGAGTAAGAAAAACTGTATTGTGCTATAAAACCCCCGCCATAAAACAGGGTGCCAGTAAAAAAAATGTATTGTGCTATAAAACCACCGCCATCAACAGTCAATACAGCTGCTGTGGTAAATTGTCATATCTTACAAACAAAAAGTGGATGCATCCTGAAGCAAATGGAAGAATTTTTTCCTGCATATAAAATAATTAAATAAATAAAAAAAAAATAACGAACAACCAAGCAAATGACATCACAACAAAGAGAAGTATGGCGTAAAAATCTTTATGAAAATGCTGACTATGAGGACAACTACACTGATCCAAGTTTCCTCAAAGAATTGCGCACCAACTTGCATGTGAAAATTTTCAACTACAGTGAAGCCGTTCATGGTGTCACTTTGCTTAACAATCAAATCTCCTGCATTACTGGATTCCTCATAATTTTTTATTTGCTATACAATGAGCAGATAACACCAACTGCAGTTTTACTTCCAAGCGGCCTGGCCACCATTGTAGGCTATATCGGATATCATGGTCGAAAATTGCGTTTCGTACAAGTTCTAGAGGACTCGAAGACGTTACTGACAGTTTTAGTGTTTGGTTACATTTTTGCACCATTACTACATACGCTTACCGATGCCATCAGCACTGATACTATTTTTACGATGACTTTCGTAGTGATGATTTTAAATTTGGTGTTTTTTGACTATGGCTTGGCAGCGGCAATGGTTTCGAAGGCGATTTCATTAAATGCTGCAATATTTGGTTCAATCTGTTTGGCGTCACGCTTATCGTCGTCATACTATGCATTCGTATTGTTAGTAGAAGCTTCTGTATTTTTTGTTCTGTACCCAATGTTCACATCTGCATATTGGAGATCATACTTTTTGCTCCCCATTTTCGGTGGATGCTGTTTTTTTCTGTATAACATCTCATTGAATGTGCTCTACACCTATGTGGTTGTAAGTGTGTTTATCAATTTTATTTGTCCTTTGATATTTGTGCAACAACAAAGACATAAAAACAATATTCATGGCCCTTGGGACGAAGCTATCGTTGAGGAGCATAACGATGCAACTTTGAATGAAAAATTGTAGCAATAAAATTAGGCTGAAAGAAGCGGCGGAGTTACGAAAATTAGAATTAGGATTTAATTTGAAAATTTAAAACATTTTATCATTTCTTTGGGTTAGGCTTAAATTTTCTGATTTAAGATCTAAAAATCACTTAATTTTATTTTTAACTTGTAGTTCAGTAAACAATTTGTTTTAAGTCATGTAGAAAAATTAATCCAAAATTGAAACTCGTTATGTTAATTTTCTCAAAAAATATGCCTTAATTGACAAAATAATACGAAAGATAATAATAACCGAACATTGTCATACATTTTGTACCAGTTCGTCTCAAGTTCTTTTCCGGTTAAATTAAAGTTATAGTCTGGAACGTGGCGTTGCATTGTTTTCTTCCTCCCGTTTATTTTTTTGTAATTGATAGTTTAAGTATGGCTAATAATCGAAATAAGTGTCAGTCGCCAAAATCGTGGTGGGCCAGTTTGTAAGAGGATGACGATAATAATTTCGGTCATTAACTTGGAAAGTAAGCCATAAGTAGAAAAGTATATTTAGACCAATTTTGTAGAGGAGACAAATAAAATACTTTTAACGAATTAGTTTCTTCTACCCGTTTTTTTTTTTTTGATATAGTCAATAGCCTAAAACTGTTGATGTGAAATTGGTTTGAAAAATTCAAGTTTCCTGAAGAAATTAAAGGTTTTCCAATAAATTCTTTCGAAATGGACGTGATAAATTTATTTTCTGCAAGTTTTCGTGGTGGTTTAGAGTTTGCGTAGTTTAATTGGAATTAGTGAAAGCTAAGCTGTTCATGAAAATCAATGCAATGCGTTGGATTTCTACATGTTATTTACAAGATTCTCAGCAAAGAGCGTTTCCTTATTATTATGTAGATTTTTTCGGTGTAGGTACAAGCTAAAAATAAAATTTTTACACGGTATGACATGATATTTGGCTTATTTGACGGGTTCGATTCCCGGAAAATTTAGTAACCCAAAAGAAATTCGAAAATTTGATATGAATGAATGTGCTGCAAGTCCAATCGAAGTATCAAACCACATTTTCGTTTAGATATTTCTTATCATGTTATAAAATTACATTAGTGATGTGCCATAAATAAGAAATGACTATCAATAATATAATATTATACCAATTGATGGATTAAAACACAATCCTTCATGGATCTCTAATAGAAATACCCCATTTTTAAAATAAACTATTCAAACGATTTTTTAGAAAAATGTTGCTATTTCACATCCATTACTGGAATTTATCAGCCTATAAATAGAAAAAACATACGTATGTGAATTTCGCAGTTATTTAAACGTCCCAACTACTTAGCATTAAAAAATTATCCACTTTCGAAATATTTCCCAATTTTTCTTTATGGCTATTTTCTTAAATTTTGTTGAGATTTTCCAAATTAGCACCGCTAGCGTTACATAAGCTCAAATTTCAAAATATCGAAAAAAATTTTGAAGAGTCTCCCAAAATAACCTAAAGAAAAAATTTAAAAAAAAAAATTTTGAAAAAATTATCACTCATAGCGTTACCCTCTACCAACGACGAGGATGTAGTGGGACTTATTTTTATTTAATATTTTTTGATTTTTCATACATTCTAATTTTTTGTTTTAAAATATATTTCATATATTTATTGTTTTCGAGATGTTTTTGTTTGCTGTTTATTTATAGTGATTTTTTTTAGATTTTAAAATCGAGCTTACGCAACGCTTCATAATGAAAATTGTGAATAACAATTGAACTGAACAAAGATGTCAAAAATAAAAAACCTATTATTGTATAATATTAGTAATTAAGCTTGCTTCTTTTAAGAAAAATAATTTTTATAAAAAAATACCAATGTTAAGAATAAAATGAAATAACTTATTTAAATTTATGGATGCTTGTTTTTTTAACAAAATTAATTTTGTTAAACCATTTCCTTTTTTAAGGAAATGGTTAAGTTGCACATTATGCGATGCTTTTTTAAGTTTTGTGCGGTTTTATCTTGAAAATTTCAATGTCTGCAATTTATTTGTCTTATAATTTTTTGAATTAAAAAAAAAAATTCCAGGCATAGAATTTTGCAAGCATACGTGCATTTTTTGACTATTTTTATTGGAATATTCGAAAATAAATATCTGGATTTAATATAATATAAGGACCAACTTTCTAAATAGGATATTGAAGAACTAAAATGATCCGGTATTTTAATATTTTCGCGGATAGTATTGTTCCAATAGAAAAGTTATAGCTTATTTAATTTGCTTCTAAAAATTTTTTTCAATGACTAACAATAAACAAGCAACGAATTTTTAAAATTTGTATTTTTTTAATTCATTTAAATCTACAAAGAAAAAAGCTTACGAGTTCTGAGTATCTGCCTTTGGTCCGCTGAATTCAAAAACATAAATTTTACCGTTTCAAGTCATGTTTTCGAAATAAGTACATCAGATTAAAATTTCAAAAACCTCATTTAAGACCATTCATACCTAAAACTTTTTCCAAATGTTTGACTTCGTAATCGTAAATTTCTAGCCTTTTTCTTCAAACCCCTTTTTATACTCCACAAAAACAATAGCAAATTTAATAAGCTCTAACAAATTTTTGTATATATATGACCGAACATTGTTCGATTACTTGTAAAAGTCAATGAACGACTTCAATCATCTATAGCTTTGGAACGCAACTGATTTAACTGAACTGATAGAAGTGTCTCGTTGTGAAGAATAGATCATCTGATATTTATAGCCAGCTCCCAGTCTGCAATTGTGCATAATTTCGGAACCTAGAAACAGCAATAACATTGAAAAATAATCAATTCTGTGACCAATTTATAAGGCATATAGTTAGAGAGCTGTTCACTAAATTTAAAATGCAATTTAAAAACATTTTTCTGTTTAATTTGCAGATTTAATTTAATATAAAGCTTTATAGCTATGCACCTTTATTTTTGGTGAAAATTGTGGGAAACAATTAAAAATGTTTCATATTGTAAGTTTATATTGTTCGGATTTTTTTTTTTTATTTTACAAACACACAGCTAAATCTTTAAAATTTTTTATAAAGTTCTAGTCTGAAGTATATAAAAATCTTTTTTTTTTCGAAATAATTGCTAAAATTTTACATACTAAACAATGTACTTAATAAATACAAAACGCTAGTAGTTATTTTAAAATTAATTTACTTAACGTAGTATGTAAAAACATACGCTGTAGACCGTCCTTATTTCCCAAATTTCTTTCGCAGCTTCTCGCGGTATTTTAATGTTCTGTTTTTATTTATTTCATTTACTCGTAAACTTGTAGACAGAAAAATGATTTGAATTTTCTTGGTTCATTAATATACATATGTACATATGTATGTATGTATGAACTTTTCAAAGAAATATAATTTACACTGTGAAGTTTTTTTATTGTTTAAAAATCGTGCAATGAATTTTTGGGTGAATTTTTTTCTTTTAAGCTCATGAAAGAAACAAAAAATATCAAACCATTTTTCCTGTTAGTCTACTAATTTTCGAGTAATAAAATAAATACAAAAACGTTAACTATTTCGAACTGAGAAGGCTTTAAAGTATGTTATTTTATTTATTTTTTACTCGAAAACTAGTAGACGTACACAAAAAATTATTGATGTTTTATTTGTTGCTATTTTGACCTTACACTGAAAAAAAGTTCTTTGTGAAAAAGTTCTGGAAGGAATTTGTTTCAGTTTATTAAATTTTTACAGAGTAAGAAAATTTTAAAAACAAAAACGTTAAGTACTCGACACAAAACGCTGGCCAAAAATAAAAAATTGTTTAGTTCGAAAATCTTATACTTTTCTAACAAAAAGGTTGATGTGCCGATATGCTCAACTAAAGGAACTTGGGAAACAACGGACACTCTAATTAATATATACATAAGACTGGATTCAATAAAGAAGAAGACATTACTTAATGATATTAAAGTTCGTTATACTTTGATCTATAACTATAAGAGTTAAAGCATTGATTTATGGTTTGTGTTACTATTAGCAACAATTACATTCACCAAAAATAGGTGTGGTTTGCCCACTTAAACGCATACTTGCGTTAAATGGGTTATTTTGACACAATAAATTTAAAAACATTTTATTAAAAAAACTTATTTTATTACAAAGCTAATTATCACCAATGCCAACGACTTTATGGAAAAGATTTAGTGAAAAGTATCAGAACATGTGCCAACTTATGAAACTTTTCGTAATCGAAATACAATCTGACTATTGAGTAAACGTTGTAGATTATAAAAATATTGTTAACCAATCGAATGTACATAAAAGTTTTATTTATATTGATCAAGAATTCAAATATCTAGTGTCAACAATTTGAATTAATTATTTTCAATCGTTCATTAATTCTGTGACAAAAAGCAAAAACCGCTTAAGTTCTGTGTATAAGCATAGGACTTAAGCTGTTTTTCTCTTTTGCCACAGAATCATAAAATTCATTTTACTAAATATGTTAACAATTTCAAATTTTAACATAGTATTCATACGTACAAAAAAAAAAGTAAAAATAACGATTAAAAGTAACAAAATTAAAGCGCAACTTCATCACCGTTTTTGGTGTCAATCATTTCTGTCGATGGAAGTTCCAACTGTTCGGCCTTCAATTTCGAATTTCCACGCCTATGCGATTTAAGGGGTTTAAGTGTTGCTACTTCCATTGGTGGTGTTTCGCACTGTATAATTGGTTTTAATTTCTTGAAACGCGGTGTTAATTTCGTAGGTGTCATTGTTGTTTTTGCTGATGGCATTGACTTCGAATATTCAATATTTTGCAAATTTAAATTTTCAGATGATGATGATAATGGTGCTGATATTATGAGCTGTTGCGGTGACGTTACTTCTTTAGTGGTGAAGCTGGTAGTAGTGCAAGTGATGGTGGTAGTGGTGGTGGATGACAATGGATGCATTTTTCTTACTTCATCTTTTATCTCTTCTATATGATTATGTCAAACTAATACTTTTGTTACATCGTTATCGTCATTTTGCGCTGATTGCGCTGTGGTATTACTGATTGAATTAGTTCCTGTTGTTATGGATTCCAAAAGGGAACCTTAAATAAAAATTAAAGAATATTAATACGGATTAAAAATATTTCAAAGAACATACAGCTTCCACCGAACTTAATTTTTTTTATTTTTTTTGAATCGATAAGAATGAAAAATCACCAAAAAAACTTAATAATTCAGATGGATGGATGGATTGGCTTTTGGGGATGGATTGGCTTTTGGTTGATCAGAGTAAAGTTTCTGGCTGCTTTCCACCTGGGGATTGCCAGAGCGATCTCTGAGCCAACTATTAGCAAGTTGACACACAGCCTCCCCGCGGCTCCAGCTGGGTAGCTATCTCTGCATCCGCTGAGATAGTGAGCGAATGTGTGCAGCGTGTCCTCCCTGGAAGTAAACTGGGTTTTGCGCAGGGTTTGGTACCCGCCACGTAAAAAAAAACATTCCAATGAAGACTAAAAAAGCTTTGGATACAGAACCCCTCAACGTTAACGACCACTGCAAACGAAAAAAGGACTATGATTTAAGGATATGCACCTGGAATATCCGGACCCTCAATAGGGAAGGTGCCTCTATCGAATTGGCAGATGCCCTCGGAAAAATTAAGGCTGACATCATCCTGATGGATAGGACAAGGTTGCTCTAACCAAGCAAGTTGCGATATCTACTACAGCTGCCATGCGGAGAGGCGCGAATTGGGATGCGAATTCGTAGTAAGCAAGAGACTTCGCCAACATATCTCCGGGTTCACACCTGTGAGCAAAAGGTTCGATCCGCGTCAAGGCTCGATTTTTTAAAATCAGCTTGATTTGCGCGCACGCCCCGACGGAGGAAAAGGACGATGCTGTCAAAGATGCCTTCTATGCGAGACTCGAGGAAGTATACCACCGCTGCCCGGCCCACGACGTTAAAATTGTATTCGGGGATTTCAACGGAAAGGTCGGAAGAGAAGGTATATTTGGCCCCACTGTCGGTCTGTTCAGCCTTCACAAGACCACCTCAAACAACGGTATTCGGCTGATCGATTTCGTCGCGGCGCGAAACATGGTAGTAAGTAGCACCAGATTTCAAGACCTCGATATCCACAAGGCCACCTGGCTGTCCCTTGATCAGAAAACACGCAACCAAATCGATCATGTTGTGATCGACGGAAGGCATGCTTCCAGCGTGCTAGATGTTCGTACGTTCCGGGGAGTCAATATTGACTCCGATCATTATCTTGTTGCAGCCAAGATACGCATGCGGCTGTGCAATGCAAGGGATGCACGCTTTGGTACGCAACGAAAGCTGGACGTCGCTAAGCTGCAATCACATCGGACGGCCGAAGCCTATTCCGCTCGCCCCTCAGAACTGCTCCTTCAACCTGACTCTCTACTCGATGATGCCGGTGAACTTTGGGCGCATATATCCCGCTCCATGCGCTATGCCACTGAGGAAGTCATTGGTTTCCGACGCCCACTTCCGCGAAATCAATGGTATGACCAGGAGTGTCACGAAGCTACTGCAGTGAAAAACCCCGCCTACAAAACAACCCTGCAGTCAGCCGCAACGCGAGCCGTGCACGAAAACTACCGCGAAAAGAGAAAGGAAGAGAGGCGCCTTTTCAGACGCAAGAAACGAGAGCAGGAAAGGCACGAGCGTGAGAAACTCGAAGTGTTACGGGGCAGGAATGATGCTAGAAAATTTTACCAACAAGTCAAGCGTCTGACCCAAAGTTTCAAGCCCGGAGCATTTACCTGTAAAGATGAACATGAAAATCTGGTTACGGATACGCAGGGTACACTGAGATTATGGAGGGAACACTTTTCCAAGCTGCTTGCTGGCTATGACTCCACCAACCCCACCTTTGGAGAAATTAACCCGATGCCACCAATCAACGACGATGGTGTGGACGTACCACCACCTAGCCATGACGCGGTACGAGTTGTGATCCAACGACTTAAGAACAACAAAGCGACTGGTGCCGATGGCCTGCCTGCTGAATTGTTCAAGACCGGCGGCGATGAGCTGTATCATGTATGTATGTCAACTCATGTGCCCGACGATTGGAATCTCAGTGTCCTTTGTCCTGTACTGAAGAAAGGTGACCCGACAATCTGCGCTAACTACCGGGGAATCAGTCTTCTTGCCATCTCTTACAAGATCCTGTCGACTGTACTGTGTGAAATACTTAAGCCGTTTGCCAACACACTGATTGGGTCTTAACAGTGCGGCTTTAGACCTGGTAAGTCCACCATAGACCAGATCTTCACACTACGTCAAATCCTGGAAAAAACCCACGAAAAACAGATCGATACCCATCATCTCTTTATCGATTTTAAAGCTGCTTTCGATAGCCCGATACGGGATTGCCTGTATGCCACCATGTCTGAGTTCGGTATACCTTCGAAGCTGGTGCGGCTTTGCAGAATGACGTTGAGCAACACAGCCAGCTCCGTCAGAGTAGGAAGGGACCTCTCCGAACCATTTGATACCGAACGAGGTTTCAGACAGGGCGATCCACTATCCTGCAACCTCTTCAACTTTGTGATGGAAGGGGTGTTGCGAAGAGCCAGTGTACATCGTAATTGAGTAGTAGAGACCTCTCTCGCCCGACAAAACTGACACTCTACAAGACGCTCATCTTACCCGTGCTACTTTACAGACTGATGCAGCTACGCTTGGGGTGTTTGAGAGAAAAATTCTTCGCAAAATCTTCGGTCCTGTTTACGTCGGCGACGACTACCGTATTCGAATGAACCACGAACTGTACGAGCTCTACGCTGACATTGACATAGTCAAGCGCATCACTATCCAACGTCTGCGCTGGCTGGGACATGTTGTGCGTATGGACGAAGAAGCTCCGGCGAAAAAGGTGTTTGATGCCGAAGCCGCTGGGCGACGACGAAGAGGAAGAACATGCCTTCGATGGAAAGACCAAGCCGAGGAAACCCTATCCACGATTGGTGTGACTGATTGGAGAAGGCGCGCGCGAAGCAGATGCGCCTGGAGAGAGCTTTTGAGGTCGGCCGTAACCCGGTAACGGGTTGTTATGGCCACCCAAGTAAGTAAGTAAGAATAAAAAATCACCAAAAAAGCTTAATAATTCAGAAAATAAAAAGGAAAAGAGTGTGACATGTGCATGATAAAAATTTTCACAAAATGTAACGCTGGGATTTTAGGCTGCTTAGACCGAATCAGAAATTTGACCATTAAATGCCTAAAATACATTTTTGGTTACTTCGTAAATCGGCAATTTAATTGAAAGTTATCATCATAACTAGCCTCCTCATATAATGAAATGTATTAAGCCGGAAATAGAAAATAAAACCTTAAGCATTTAAAACCGTCTAAGATTTTGATTTTTTTTTTGTAATATGAACATAATCTACATATATGGGACATTTTGATGATTTTATACAACCGATTTTTGTCAAAAAAGATATGCTGATTCAGTTAAGTTTCATAAATATTTTACTGTAAGAAAATGAAACAAAAAATCAATGAGGATTTTAATTTATTTTCCTTCAAAAACGCGTTTTTGGCTCTAATTAATACTTTAAAGGTGACAGCTATATTTGATATTATAAACTCACCAGCTTCAACATCATTTGTATTGCGTGTTGAATTTCTTTGGCGGCACATATAAGGAGAATTTGATGGTGATGGTAATTGGTTCTTAAAAAAAGATGTTATATTTACTGATAATTTCTAACTTTTTTAATAAACTATACTCACAGTTTTGTTATTATTTTGGCAACAAGTCTGTTTTACACAACCTTCCTCTGTTGTTGGACAATCTAAGGCACAACAATCTGAGCCACTCATATTCAAACTTGATGTACCATCAGACATATTACAGCCTTCAACTTCAATAAATTCTGGTTGTATTGTAGTTGAATGTATACCCTCGTTGTGGAAAAATTCTTTTACTTTTTCGGCAATTTTCATATATTCGGATAAGTTGCGGCATCTATAATTTTAACAATATTTTAAAAAACACTTATTTCGGTAAACTTTTAAATAATTTATTAAGTATGATGAACGACATTGAAGTAATTAGCATCACATGTGAGAAATTTTAGCCAGAACGGTATATGTCTAATGTCTAAAGGGCCATCATGCGTGCATGATGAATCAAGTGATTGCTCATGCAAACTGACCGTGTAGGTGGCTGATTGACTGATTGGTCATGCGCATGAGCAATATTAAAATATTTTGATATTTTTTTGATTGATCATGCATGCATGATAGTGTGTGCTGAGCTTAGCTCAGTTTACATGATTTTTTAACGAAGAAGGTGACAATGAGTGCGGAAAAGAAATTAGAAATATTATGCACTAAAGATAATTAGATGAAATAATTAAACTTTTGTATGAATTTTGTTTTTTAAAATTCATTTTTAAAGATTTTTTGAGCTTAAATTAAACTCATTTCATACTTTATTTTTAATATTAAATGCAATTTTAATTGCCGCACATGCTTCTGACGTCATAATGTCAACACGTTAAAAGTTCAACCAAAAATGATATCCATCATGGGTGCATGAATGGTGTGTGTCGAAATCATGATGGCGTCGTCATTTTATTGATCATGCACGCATGAACATCTATTTGGCCTTTAACACATGTTCAAAGGAACGATTATGAAGATTTAAGTCAAATTCAAAACACATTTTTGTAAAATTTAAGGGAATATAAAGCATCGGATTGGCATTGAAATTAATGGAATTTTGATGAATTCAAAGTGAATGCAATAAAGTTAATTGTTTTCTTATGTTTTTAGAATTCATCTTAGAGCTAGAAGCTCTGCCGTCAGTTCTTAACTTAATTAAAGAATATTTTTTAATAAAGCAGCACAACGATCTCCAACATACTTCAATACTACGAAGAGAGTTTCTAGAAAAAAAAAAAAACAAAAGGAGAACGGGTTTAGATAAGCATGAGCAATCACCCGATCTTGAACATTGAACATTTATGGAAAGATCTAGATAAACGAGTCCGAGACAAAGGTATTTTTTCAAAATTCAATGTGGAGCACATTGTTAGATAGTTGAAACTCCATACCACAAGACGCAAACCAACAATTAATTTCAAAAATGCCTCGATTAGCTATAAAAAAAAAGATGTAGACGTGCATTTTTCAACGAAAAGACTGGGAACTAAAAAAATTAATAAATGAATAACGTTTAGTAAATTATGTTTTTAGATATTTTTCGATATGCTTTTTTTAAGTTTCAATTCTTTTTTGCACTTCCTTCAAGCCAATAAGTGTGAAAATTAAATTTTTTGAGGAAACTAAAACTGACCTCGAACTTTTGCACTACAGTGTAATTGTAATGCCGCTGTAAATCGAATATGTACTAAAATAGTACATTATTGCCTCTATATCATGAATGTGTGATAGTTTAATCTTTTGTTAGATCGCAATTCGATGCTTATCCTATAACTAAGTGTACAGAAAATTTTACTATGTACCATAAATAAAACTTTGTTTCGTAAATAAATATTGAAGGTCGTATTAAAAATCAATTATAATTGATAAGATAAAATTGATTCGCAGCACTTTGGAAAGACAACTTTTTAAATGCGTGCTCAAAAAATTAATTCAGCGTCTTAAAAAAAAAGTATTCAGGGGAAAAATTCAAAAGTCACCTATTATAATTTTACCTTATGTGAGCTGAAGCAATTATACGATCACCAGCTAATTGCCATACATGAAACTCATGAACTGCTATAACTCCATCTACTTTTTCCAGAAGACGCTTTTGTATTGCATCAACCTATAATAAATTCAAAACATACATGATTGTAATAAAGGCAGGACCTGAAATATTATGTCATCCTAACTCACTTGTATATGAGTTGGCACAGTTTGTAAGAGAATTAGTGCTGATTCCCGCAACAAAGGCCAAACTGAATGTAAAATTAATGCAACAAGCACAATAGATAAAGCCGGATCCATGTAGAAACGATATTTCCACTCAGTTTTCCAAACGACCTTTGAAAAATATAGAAAGAAAAACCAGTTAGTGAAGAAAACACATTATAAAGTAAGGTCGTTATATCTTAACATAACAGGGATAAAGAATCTATTAAGTGCAAAATTATGATCGATTAATTTCGTCAGGCAGCCGAATTCGTGTAAGTTTTTCAATTTTACAACCGAATTTGATAAAATGTTGATATTTCAATTTTGTAAAAAAATGAATGAGTCACATTTTTATTACAAAAAAAAAAACATAAAACTTCGATTTTAAACATACCATAGCACTGATGATAACAATGATGCTACCCAAAGCGTCACTTAGCACATGTAAAAATGCTCCACGCATATTCATTTGTCCAGGATCATGACTATGTCCATGACCACCGGATTTTTTCAACGGCTTCTCTTTCTGTGAAAAAGAAAAAAAAAACCAAATTAATTAAATATCGTTAATAGCCGTAGCAAAATTACTTGTTTTTCATAAGCAAATGAACTGTTTTCCTCAACCTCACCATCATTCATGTTTGCTAACTCTGTTAATCGGCTGTGATTTCTGGTGAGTTCACTGCCATGTGAGTGACCATGGTGACCACCATGTTCTAAGGACAAAAGACAAAATTTTATTATTTAGCTCGTAATATAAAAGCTTAGTTAACTTACCATACAGTAAGCATAATCCTATTAAATTTACTAATAAGCCTATAACACCTACTGTTACCAAGAGTTCTGGCTCGTGTATTGTTTCTTCTTCAATAAATCTGAAAGAGAAGATACATTATACGTACATATGTATATATCACTTCTTCAATATATCGTTTGTTAAAGGTTGTTCCATAGAGTTTAGTAATATTTTTCTACTTTACATGATGGCTCTATGCAATTTTATTATTACTTACCTTTTACAAGCTTCTATCGTTATACTAAAACATAAAGCAACTAAAAAGACGGCATTTACTAGGGCTCCCAACACCTCAGCTCGTGCCCAACCAAAAGTGTTTTTAGACCATTTCTTTGGTGACATCTGAAAAAAAAATGTTTTTTTTTTATTATTACAGAAATTCAATGTTGGTTTTTCTTTGCCAACTCAATTTTTTAACGAAAATAAATAAACGGCTCCAAAAATTTTGCATTCCCATACGGAGAAATCAGCGCAACAGGCAAAAAAATTGTTTTAATTAAAAAATTGGGTTGGCAATGACAAACCAACACTATATAGCACATAATTTGAAAGTACAAAAGTACTTTTCTATGTATTAATAAAAATGTTTGTTAATAATAAATTTTTCCAAAAAAATAGCGGTAATAAAAAAAAGAATTATCGGAAATTTAAATAAATTGTCATATCTCATAAACTATAGCCGCAGATTCCAAATTATAGCATATTAAATTGACTTTCATATGAAATCAATTATCTTATTCGGAGCATTTTGGAAATTTCATGCTCTTTCAGAAAAACCTGGTGTGTCAATCTATACTTTGCTGAAAATGCCTGTCAAAGCTAGGAGGTGACAGGTAACAAAGTTTGGTACAGGTTTACTTAAGGAACCCCTTCTTATTATTATTTTAATTTTTTGGAGCAAATAATAAAAGTTTATTCAAAAGTTAGCGAGCGCACCTAGTATCTAAAGGAAAGCTGTCGGAAGTCGGGATATAGCTTTTCAAAAAATCTTTATAAGTTGAGAATCCCTGGATCGATTAAAGTTTGAAAGTCGATTTAAATTTTTAGAGATTTGACAATTTTTTAAGTTTCAGAATAGCTTTTATTAAAAAACCGGTCCTTTTTGCAAAAAAATATGTTGTTAATAATATATTTTTATTATGTATTAAAGAAGCACTTTTATTACTGCTATTAAATGTTAGTTTTTCTTTGCAAGCCCAATTTTTTTATAACTTTTTTGATTATAAGCTGAATTAAATTGTATTAAATTTTAAATAAAGACATCTACAGATGTAAAAAACTCATTTTTCGATTAATATTATAAAAAAAAATTTCAAAAAATCTTTCGATATAAAGAAAACTTTCGTTGTAGTGAACGACCAAACATTATATCATTCGTTATTCTGGACGTCCACTGAATATGCTTTTTTGAGATTTCTTTGTAATTTAATAATTAAATTTTATGGTGAAAATGACATTTTCTTACCTTAATTGATAAAAATGATATAACTAATGCGGCAATATCGCCCAACATGTGAAAACTATCGGCTACCAGAGCCATCGAATTCGTCACATAGCCAACAACAATTTCAACGAAGAAGAAAAACGCTGTCAGCCACATCATCGACAAGAGTCGACATTTTTTACCTGTGTATTTGGACATTTTGGCAAAGCTGCAATAAAAATAAAAAAAACATAGATTAATGAATACAGAGATAACGCGAACAAGACAAAAGATTAAAATGCTATCTTAAAAATTTTTAAGTTTTCAACTATACAAAATATCCATAGATATGTATGACTAAAACTTGAAAACTCAAGCATCGTAGGATAAACCTGATGATTGTATGCCAAAAATGATAAAGACTTAAATAACAAGCGGGCATAAGAGATTAACTTTACATCATTATAACAAAGTGAGAGCCAAATGTTGATATCCTAAGGAGTTTTTCGAAATTTTAGTATACTCGCATTTAACTTTAATTTTGCTGATGAAGATAAGGTTGTCGTTAGCAAAGTATGTACATATGTAAAAAATTAGAAGAAAACTTCAAACGATACTAGAATAACAAAATCAACAGTAACGAAATCGCGATAAAATTTGAATTTCAATGACTTTATTAACGAGAACAACAGAAGGAGCACGTAAGCGACACGTTTAGGATGCGAACGACGGCCACAAATTAAATTTTCAAACTTTTGTATTCAAGACCAACAGCAAATTTTAATTACACTTTGAAAAATATTACGTTAATATAACGTAGAAATTTTCTAAGGACAAAAGCCTTATTTTCTTTAAATACAATTTTTGATACAAACAATAACCGGCAAGAGTCTTCAACTGTTCGATTCGCCAACTGAATATCCTCTAATTAACTGGTTTTTATTTCTGTTAAGTTCAGTCCTGGTAAACGCTTAAATTTACTTAGTTTTACACTTTTGTTGAAGTAATGAGTACGTTGCGAACATACAGGCACTTGAAACATTGTACAGTGGGAATTGTTTCTGTCATATTGGGGAAAAAACTTAAATCTTTTTAATGAACATGGATGGATGAGTTTTCATAAGATTCTGTAAATAGACATATATATTAATTTCCTTCTAAAATAAGTGACCCCATACCGAATTCCAGCTCTCAAGATGACCTTAAACTGAGATAGCTCTGCATGAGTGCACTTGAAACGACCATCAAGCCACTCGCGACGTTGCGGGTCCATCGAGCTTTTGTGCACAAGAACCACAAATCAAAACAAATCGAAACACCAAAATGTTCTAAAAGTTCAAGAACTCGAAGTTAACTGCATTCGGAAGTTTATATGATGATCGTTACGATACGATTACGATTCGTTACGTTCTAATATGCATATTCTCTTAAGTCCCTTTTTAAACATTTTTCCAAAAATTTGCCATAACTCGAAATTTGAGTGTTTTTTGAATTAAATTCAATGTGATGTACAGATTAGACTTTAAAACCTTAAAAAATTTATAAAAAATCGTCTGAGTGAACCGTTAAAAGTATGAAAAATCGATTCGAAATCAGTTAAAAATTATGATAATAGAAATTTAAAAGAATATTATTTAAAACAAAAAAAAAAAAATGAAAGTATGAAGATATAAGGATTTGAATATAGACAAAAACTAAAATTTTTGTGTTCTTTACAAAGTGAAATCCTGCACTATTTTGAATGCTAAAAAAGAAAAAAGGAAAATTTTAATTTTGAATTTTGATTTTTTTTTTTTTAGAATTGAAAAATATCAGAAAATGGCAAATTTAGGTTACTGCCGAAAAGCTAATTTTAAGTAGAAGTAACTCATACTATGAGTTGTTGGAAGGAAAAGAGAAAGCTCGCTTTCAAAATTAAAGTATACGAATCAGCCCGATTCTGATGCCGATTTAACTGAAATTGAAATTGAAATTGAAGTCCGAAGTTGAATGTTAACAGCTCTTCTAAATCTAATGATCAGAACTTGCTATGGTATTTTTTTTGAGCTTCGAGCTTAAGCTGTTATAGTTTCGATAATTTGACGAATTTCCCTTTTTTGTATGATTCTGCATTAAACTTTGAATTTTAATTCCGTTTCCGAAGCAAATCCGAAACGGAATCAGAACATGCCTGAATATTGCGATTTTTGTCGAGTTAATACTAATTACTGAGAGCCTGTTTTTAACTTTCAAATGTCACAACTCTGCTCCAAGGTTATCTGGAGAACTGGCATTTATTATGGAGTGATGATTTTAGTAGTATGTATACAACTTTTTGAGTACCCCTCCAAATTGTTTATCTAAAAACGATCCAGCTCTTTGTTAAGTTTTTTTTTTAGCACAAGCTCCACTGTGCATTGCTTTTTTAGTGTTGTTACTCTGCTTAACTATAGTAATACTGTCAGTCACTTGCATTCCAAGCTGGGTACGATTCTTATAATTTTTTGTTTACTTTCTATTGCCCTTAGAAATATGAGCTGTTTTATCGTGGACAACCAGACATTGGTTGTACAATTGTTGTTATTTGTAGACTTGGTAACACGTAGTTATAGTTGAAACTGTTTTCTTTTCATTTGTTATTTAGGTAAATTGCACTTTCAATCAAATTTAAATGGATTTTCTATTTCTCCCCCATTATTTTAGTCGTAGTTTGTTTAGACAACTTAAATAAGTTGACAAGTGAAATGTGGGGGAAGAGCAAAAATAACATTATTTTTCAAATAGCAGTACATATTTAAAGGCGTAACAATGTTAACAAATTAAATGCTTCAATGAATTTCGAGTTCAAAAACTTATTGAATTTTTTTTTAGCGATTTGGACAACTACAAATGCTACTTTGTTTTCGTCAGTGCATATTTGATTATAACTTAAGTTCATTACTTAGTAGCAGGTACTTTAACCATTTTTGTACTTTATCGAAAGTTGAGAAAAAGTGGTAAATATTTTCTAAAAACACTAAAAGTTATTTTAAAAAAAATTAACAAATATTTTCAAATATTTTGTACAACTTTGTTCTTACATACACCACGTTAATAACTTTTTAGAACTCATAAAGTATACAATACCAATTTGCGGCGAAATGTCTGCCGGGGGAATGTCACACATTGCAAACGAGATGTACGAGATATCAATTTCGCTTTGTAGAAGGAGGCGTGATAATGGAGTTTGAAAACGTTTTTTTTATATAGAATGGAAGCCTTAATCAATAACAATAAGATAGCAACTATTCCTTATGTGCTGGGAAGATTCGACCTGTCTCCTTGCATGTTTTCATTGAGATTTGACATGAAAAATAGGTATAGAATAAATAAAGCACTTGCCCTTACACCTATAAATATAAACTTATTTTTTTATAAGTTCAACAAACCCAGTTGCTAGTTTTGTTTAGTATTTTCTTTTTTTTCAAGCATTTTTTCTCATTCTTCATATTTATGCGCATCGCAATGTCTGTTAAAGTTTAAGATGTTCTTATTCTTATTGTTGCTTTTTGATTTTGCTTATATTTACAGTGACTCAACTTTTTATTTAAACGCGTTTCTCTCGAAATCACTTTTTTCATACGGTGCTAGTCTTTTCTTCGAAACTACTTAGTCGATCCTTATGAAATTTTAACCACAAGTTTGTCATATGTATGAGAATCGCATAAGCCAAAATCAAGTCAAAGTTTTGATTTTTTCTATTTTTTTAAACCGATTTAAACAGCAATTTTGCGTAAAATGTAATAATCCTGGTTCAGACGATGGCCACTGTCATACCAAACCTAAATTTTTTTGGTTTTTGTGTTCCAGGCGAATTTTTGCTGCAAAATCACTGGGACTAATTGTTTTTGTATTGATATGCAGATTTCGCTATTCTGTACATTAAGATGAATTAAAAAAAGTTTTTTTTCGTGTAATTATTGATCCTGAAAAGAACTATAATCATATCTACTACTGGGGGTAGCATAATAAATTCTGAAAGTTCTGAAAAGCTTCTTTGCCAGACTGGAAAACAAGGTTGCTCCTTTAATTGACTTTAAATGTGATTTTCCCAAAAAAAAAGTATTTTTTGAACTGACGCAGGTGCTAAAAAAAAACTTCTCAACCCTTGAATGTTGACCATTCATTACCTATCAACCGAACTAGGAATTTTTCAATGCTAAGAAAATTTAATCTTTTTTTATGGTAAGCAACTTTACAAAGAAATAAAATAAAATGTCTTAATATTTTCTTTAAAGTGGTGATATTTTCTTAGTTTTTGACCGAAACATCTTCTACTTTTCGCAATATCAGTATGCACTTTTACTGATTAAAGATATCTTAAGTTGTTCTTTTTTGAAATATTTTCTATTGGAAAAATCAAATGCGCCAGCAAGCTGCAGACTTAGAGAATAATCTAATCGCAAAAATCATATGAGTTGATAAAATTATGAATGCTTTTCAGAATGTTTTTACTTAAAGAAAATCGAACGTTTCTATAATAACCCAATGAAACATCATCACGCCACATTTTTTTTTTAAATCAAATGAATTATTAAAAATTTAAACATGAAACCAAATAAAAATACCAAACGGTTAAAATCTACAAAACTTATCATCACAAAGTTGAGTCACTGTATATGAACTATGAGGTTGTGACGATTCACGTGCTTGATGTTAAAAAAATAAAATGCAAAATTTATCACAAAAGAAACGTTTTTAAACATACGTAAGTATGTACGTAACTATATTCTTAAATGAATATTTTACAACTAGTTTTTCTTAGGCGTCAGAAAATAATTAGTTTATTTAATTCTTATGTTTGTTTTTTTTTTCACTTACACAAATATTTCCATGGTTTTTATTTTTTAATATTTTTTTTTGTATTTTATGTTAACATAGTACAAAGTATTTTATCAACAGAAATGTTAAATAATATTCATCAAGATAGAGCAAGCACTGACTCATTACGAGTAAAATTCAAAATAATTTAGAGATCCCACAAGTCATTAACGTGCAAATAAAAGATATAAACTTTACTGAATTTGAAACAAAATTATGTTCATTCAGTTATTTGTCTTTAAGACAGCAAGTTTCAAAATAAAAAAAAAAGTAATTTATCAGATCACGTGTAAGGAAAATTTAATTGAAATAACCAAAAAATAAATAAACAAGAAGAAAGGTAAGACAAAAATTAATTTGAATAGTACCGCAGCAAAAAGAAAACGAAGAAATCTTTTTTTTTAAATACACTAAGCGAAATAGTGTCCTCAAAATGGTTTAGGGCAAATTTTTTAACAAGCATACAAGTATGGTTTATATAGGTATAAAATCTCGAAATCTGGCTGTAAAGGACTATCTAAATAAGCCTCAGGATCGTAATTCACAGTTATCAGTTTTATACTATTTCATCGTTTTCTACCTTATATCAAGAAAGCAGTTGAGCACATGGAAAAGACCATTGAGACTTATTTTTTTTTCGAAAATTACATAGGCTAGGAGATTTGTCTAACACAAAGTCAACAAATGAGAAGCGAAATATTAAATAAAAAACAAATAAAAGGAGATTGTTCATATTTGAGCCAAAGCTGCCTACTAATGAGTCCTACGTCAACGTTTAACACACGACCTTGGTTGCCAATTTATGTCACTTAAAAAAAAAATCATGCCAATTTTAAGTGAATTTAAAGATGAAATTTTTGGGAATTTAATAAACCGGCAGCTATGACAGCGAGGTTAACGCAAGCATAACCACAATCAGCGGTCAATGTTCAGGCATATCATTTGAAACCCTCTTTATATGCGAAATATCGTGTAACTTTGAATGATTTTCGTGAGAAATTTTAGGTTCATAAGCCCCCGTTCGGCAAATGATAAAATACATTTTTATTACAATTGTTAAAAGTTTCTCTGAGTAAGAATCTATATGATTGCTGCGGTGAAGCAGCCATTTTAATAAATGATTTCTCTCAAAAATCTTGGAAACGGCTAAATTTATTAAACAAGAAAAGTAGATAAGCTTTTTTTATAGAGTAAAAAAATATCACATTCTTTTTTAAGTCAATATTTTCATATTTGGGTTTTTTGTGAAATATCTCGTTAACAGTAAATATAGAAAGTTTAGAGACAAAAATTGAAACATAGGAAGGAATTCTTTCAGAAATTTAAAAAATGAGCACAAAAATTTGGACCAAAAATTTCTGTAAGTCCAAATCACTTTTTAAAAAAATTTAAATTTAGGCTATCAAAATAGATACCAATTTTTTTTTTTGTTTAAAGCCCATATCGCACCGTCAGAACAAGAGAGCCATATCTCAAAATTTTAAGTTTCGAGAAAATTGAGATTAAAGAAATCTGAAATTTTCCACTGAATTTGAAGACAGCCATATTTATAGCTATGACATTCTTGAACTGAAATACTACAAACTTATCTCACAAACCTATAGAGTAACATTGACATATTTGGGAATGTGGCAGTGTTGCAATTACTTTGATTGAAAATATTTTTGGTTTATAAGAACTATACTGCCTTGTTTTGATTATCTACTGTAAATAAAAGGAAAATATTTTAAAATATTTTTTTCGATTTAAGGCTTTGTTATTTTAACTGTTTCTTCTTTATTTTAACAGCAAAATATTAATATTTGATATGAGGCGGTGTTGTTTTGTTAAGAAAAAATACAGAACAAAATATACCTTATCTAAAAATTTATTTTAGAAGTTATTAATTGAGCTAGAAATATGGTGGCAAGACTAAAATTAAGAACATTTAATGAGCTACATAGTGGTATACATAACTCGAAAGCTCGTTATTTTGATTTGCGGCCCTTTTGTTTTGACGGTGCGATATGACTTCAATAGACAGGTAGGTAGACATTTTTAGGAAAGTTTAATGTTAGTTAACATTTTTAAAGAAAAACATGTATCAAATGAATGGCAATTCAATTAAAAACAAGTTCTATATAAGAAATTTTTCAGAAAAGTAAGTTTATTTGACAAAAGCCCGCTTTTCAACCTCTTTAAACATTAACAGAAAGTTTTGTCTTAAATTACACTTTGTACGCTATTAGAATGCTTGAAAGTACTATACATATTTCCCTTAAAGTGTAGTGATCGGAAAATAGCCGAAAAATCAAACAAAAAACACTTAAATCTCTAATTTGTTGCTCTACAAAAGTGGTTGCAGCTACATTTGTTCTTTCAAAAAAAAAAAAAAGAAAAAAAAAATTACACAAGAAGCACAGCTTTCAAGACGAATTTAAATTCATCCTCACGGGGAACCTAAAACAATTTCTAATTCATATACACATATATGAAGTGGAGGCACTGCCGCTAATGGGAAAAAACGCTGCCACGGTTGCGTCGCTACACCGATTTTGATCAAATTTAGTATGGGGACGAACTGATTCCTGAGAAAAGAAATTTTTTACAGGAAAAAACGTTTTAAATGCTAAAAAGATAAGTTTCATATTCTTTTAAGAAAAATATTTAATTACGTTTACTACTGTTTCCAATTTACTTTCTTAAAATTGATTCACCAACAACGATTAATATTAAATTTGATTTTTTAAATGAGTTTCTTAAATACAAAAAATATATGAAAAATTTCATAAGTGAATAATAATGGCAAAATATGTCACGTTCGCAATGTCACGTATTGAGTCATATTATACTTTGTAAGAAAAAAAATAAATAAGATTTTTCAATCAAACGAACTCTAATAAAAAGTCTTATTATTCCATAACATTTTAAAATTTTTTCTATAGAAAAGAAGTCCACTTTAAAAGTGTATGCCAGTCACGTTCGACCCCATGGAAATACCCATATGCTCTGATTGAATAAAATTTTTGAAATTAAATATTTTTTTTTTTCAATTTTCCACTGGGATAACTTAACATTGTTGTTTATTTTCAATTTTACTGCAACCGTATTCAATCGGTCAAGCATCTGTTTTGTTGTTATTTTGATTTTAATCTTTGTGGCGGCATCATCATTGTAATCAGCGAGACCAATTCATTGATTTAAAATTGCGATTTAAGCTAGCGCAAATTTGTTTTTTCTCTTCATTTTTTATCTCAATTTGAGCAAAAGTTTTTTGTGTGATTATTTTATTGCAATTGATTGTAATTGTTGATAATTATGAATGCAATCATAGCACAATAGACTTCCGTTTGGTACTGTAGCTATAGTTCAGCCAGAAAAAGTTATTACTGTTAAATTTAGAAAAGAAAAACAAATATTGTATTTAGATTTTAAAGAATTGTTAAGCTTAATACTATCGCTAATGGTCTTGCCAATACAAAAATTGCTATCTTTTTATGCCAATTTCATTTATGCATTTAATTTATACATATAAATAAACTCAATGTTTACTCTTTATAATATGCATAAGTGTTAAAAAGCGACGCCAACGAGTCAGTACAGGAAATAACACTGATATGACAAAACGATGGAATACTCATAAAAAAATTGTAAATTCGCTATTTCAAATAAACATTTATTAGGAATGAATTTTAAATACATATTTTATTATTTAAAACTTACTAAACAAGGGTTTAGGAAAAAACTCGCTCGACAGAAGATTCCTTTTAATATTCTTGAGCAGATGCACCATTGATATACATTTTTTTTTAAAATAAATTTTGCTATATATGGCAATAAATACATATCTAACTTGAAAACTATTACCAACACTAATGTTTTCCTGTTACTCTATTGGGAGCATATTCGATCCCTGGCTCGTTATTTTGTGTAGTGTCGATTCATTTTTATATATCATTTTCTATCACTCGTTGCCATGATGTTCTGGCTTTTTTTATTTCTTTAAGGTATTTTCGGATCGTATAACCGATCCATTGATAGCCAGATGAAGTTCAGGAGCGATGGCGAAACAGCTGAACGACTGATGCTAATGATACTCCTGCGTAAGTTGATATTTTGGGGAGAAATTCTTATCGATTTGCTTCAGTTTTGGCAATGTTGAAAAAGTTCAAACAGACTACGGTTTTCTCGAAGGCTGCAATTCAACATATCGCCTAGTATATTCCATAACAGCTCAACCTCTATGTTTAGTTTGATTGGCGATAAGAGATTGTTCTTATGAACGATGATGTTAATGAGTTTTAAGAAAAATTTTTGACATATTTATGCTATCGAAGGCAATTGTGAATTCAACAAAATATTACTGCCATATTTATTTCTGGATAATATGGAAAAGACTGCGACTGATCCGTTATTAGCCATTTGTACACTGAGAAAGTAGTAAAACAATCTTTCTTTATCTTTGAAAAATCAAAACGGAAAGTTTCAAATTATCTGTGGATTTGTTAAGGAAAAATAAAAACGATTTTTGTTAGCAATAAATTCAAATTCAAAAAATTCGGTTTTTTATATAGGAAAGGCCTGGGCCAAATGAACTGAAATTTTGGAAATTTTCGAAATTGTGATGCCCATCAAAAGTTTCAATGAGCACGACAAAATTCTGTGACAGCATTTTGACTTATTGGCCAATAAAGGATGGAAAAGATAATATTTGAATATAACTAAGACATATCATATATCACATATGTATACCCTCAAGAAGTGGTATTTTCAAAATGGGTTCAATTATTTGGATGAAACTGAAATATATTTGTGAAACTTTTATTGGTGAGTGTGACACCACCCAAAAAATTGAAAATTCATTGCTTTATATCTAGAAAACAATAAACAATGTGGTTACGAAATTAGGTAGACATGCAGAAAACACTAAAAGAACTAACTGGCACAATTTTGCGAATTAGATAGTATTGACACTTTTTTACGAACAAAAAATTTAATTAGTTTTTCCTCGAACTTATAAATTTTTCTCATGTTTTTTTGCATTTAAATTTGCTTCAGCCCGCCGTGTGTGATTGAAAATTTATTTCACATTTCAGCGCTCTACTGCTTCACATCATATTCCATCAACATGTGCTCGTATACTTGTGGTAGCTTCAGAGTTGCTCATATAGTGGTAAAGCAATAAGAAATTCCAAAAGGTGCAAATCCTATTACGTTGTGATTTCTGACGACAAAATGCTGTGAACGTGTGACGAATAATGAAAAGCCACTGACAGTGGTACGCAGTATGAGTAAGGAAGTACGAAGTAATGTAGGAATTCATATCTCTTTTGAGAAACAAAAATTGTATTAGTTATTTCGATTGGGTTGCAAAAGGTTACGTTGGTCGTTATATGCTAGTTTTAACAATAAATCACTGAAAAACGTTGGCTTTATAATTTTAATTGAATTTTCATAACTAAGCCATAAAACATCGATTGTGACGTCTTTCTTTTGATTCCGTGAATTCGCAATAATATATAATTTTTGTAACTGATAAATAAAAAATTAAACAAAAACAATTTATTTGACTTTTCTGCTACATTATTAAGATTTTCAGTACGACCTCAAAAATATTGACTGAACTTAGGGGTTAATACATTAATTGGGCAGTTACAGATTTATTTGAAAAGGTTTTTATTCCTAGAAATATCTGAAGCGAGCTTAAAGTTTTGAAAGATTTAAGATTTGTTAGAATTTATGAACACAAAGACCTCAAGCCATAGAGTCCGTCAAGTCCGTTGCATCAAAGTTTGTATGCACCTGACAGCTCATATGAAGTTGGGCAATTCTTAGCCTTTGACGTAATTTGAACACTGACAATTATGAGTTGGTGTGAAAAAAAGAGCCCAACGGGAAATCTGGAGCAGCTTCCAAGGGGAACACGTTAGATGTGCATATATCCACTGGGATTAGAACCTGGGCATTTCGTGCTGTTACATGCTCAGTTTAACAACATCAGCCAAGCCTCTTGCTATACTTTGACTGGCTAAAAGTATTTTATGTGAATTATCAAGTGGCAACTATAGAAATCGAAAACTAAACTTTTCATTTTAACAGAAAACTAATGTATTTTAGTTGGTTAAGATATGCGCATTTTAGCACACTGGCATAACGCAGGAGGCCTAGGTTCGAATCTGATCGGAGACAAATATAAAAATTAGTTAAGTTTTTTTCATTACTAAGCTTCATTGAATATATCTAGCGCATTTTTTATATACTTCCACAAATATGCTTCCAAAGATGTGCATCCCTGCAACGACATCCTATGTTAAAAAAGATATGCAGTGAGAAGTGCATTGAAAGCAGCTTCCTGCTTGCCTTGAAGTACATCTGAAGCGCTTTGTACGCGCTTCCGTTTCTCGTTGGGTAAAATCGTTTTTATAATATATAAATATGTATATAAAAAAATATACATATTTAAATGCAAAATATGGAGGATCAATTACGAAATTTAATATCCAAAAAGCTGCTTGTTGATTTTTTTTTACTTTGAATGCGTTGCTGACGCATAGTGGGCTTTAACGAAGTTTAAAGGTTGAGTAACAAAAAAAAACTGGAATGAGGAATTATCTGAGATGTTATGTAGAGGCGACATACATCAAAAGGAAAACAGTCCCCAGAGCTTTTTTTTTGATGCATATTTACTGTTGTAATGGAAGTGTCAAAGGGGTCCCCAGTAGGTTTTTGCCATGTGTATTGACGGTGTGATAAGAAAGAAAATATCCTTCTGTTTCGTTTCTTACAGAGCATACATAAACCCACGGACTGTCTTGACAAGTCTTTAGCTCAGAGTTTAGACCCCTTAAGCCATATTCTAATACCGTAACTCAGCCCTGGTTGGGGGCCCTCTTGAGTTAGTGATTCGTACTACTTATAATCTCCTCTAGAAATATATGTTTATATTTCAAAGTCGTTGTTGTTCCTTTGTTATAAGTTTGTTAAAGTAAAGCATTGAATCAATTTGTAAAAATATACTTGAAAAAACTGTCAAAACAGATAACTAAATGTTTCCAAAAAAACATATTTAAAAAAATCTCGGGCTCTACCCCTGCTCGCTTTGCACATCAAACCTTCTCTTCGCTCGTTGGCTCTGGTCCCGCCTAAGTCCAAGAAAATGTTTAATTGTTTATAATAAGAAGTAGAATCGATGTTATGCACGAAGTTAATAGGTCTGAATAGTTGCTCGTGAATAGACAATGTTTTTAATAAATTTTTGTTAGAACGCTTTATGACTTGCTTACTGACTGAATAATAATTTTTAATTTATTCTACTCCATTCAACGATGGAAATATCCATTGTTTTATTAATTAAGAATCTGATTGAAACCAACAATTACTACCCCTTAAACTATATACAATTTAAGCTCTCATTCGACAAATAGTAACCTACTGTTGATAATACAATTTGATATCTAAAACGCAAAGTATCAGTTCAACTTCAAGTGATTTTTGCAATTTAATCAATTCGTTTCTTAATTCAAATGCAGGTCATGTGCTCAATTTAATGATCGCAATGAGTTTTAACATTTTATTTCCATTCTGCATATTAAATATTTTAATATACTGCCGTGTAAAATATCAGCACAGTAGTGACAACAACAACCTTAGATTGTACAATATCGTAATAGTTAAACAAGTTATAAATATTGGATTGTAGTGGAACAATTCCAATTATCAAGCATTTTATTGTTCGGTTTAAAATGTGGAAGGGTTTTGTGGAGTTGAATATTATGTACCCAATTGGGAATGACTACAAGCATTTTATGAATAACATTACATAGTTCTCGAATCAGTAATGACATTACTGCTCTTAGAACTTAGAAAATTTCTTCAAACTAAGGTCATACATAACATAGGTACATACATAAATATATGTAATAGTCTCTTAGTCGAAAAAACTGATTCGATTTTAAATTGTAAGTTAACTTTCACAAGCGTTTAAACAAAATAGTATTCAATTGAACGCTGGGTATATAAAGTACTTACTGACTCTGAATTTATTTTTTCATGTCGAATTTCAATTGTAGCGCCAACAGTGTAATAGTTTCTTTAGAGTAATGTTGTAGCACGTGACACCCTGATACGGTTTAATACATGAGCTCATCACTCGGAATATTGAAATGCATTGCACATTTTGTTACATGAGTTAAAAGAAGAGAAGGTTTTTATCGATACAATAAAAATACAAATATTACCGACCAAAAAACCAGCTTCTATTTTTATAATAGAGAAATGTGTTACAATTTTTAAAAGGATTGGCTCATTTTGCCATAGCTATTATTAATTTACCCCCATTAAGGATTGTTATAATGTAACATTAAAGTGGTAAGAAAGACTATATTATGTCGTCGTATAAATTAAGAAAATAATTTCAATTACCATATCAATATTGAACTTATTAAAACAAAGAAATTTGCAAGAGTAATTAAAAGATGGAAACAATGTTGTTTTGCTTCACAAATCCTTTGTTGCACATTTTGTTTACTTGTGCAGGTTTTTTGTTCTGATATTGGTACCCTCGTATCTTTGTTTGATTTCAATACATATGTTAAAGGGTGATTCAATAATTCTAGGCTGAAAGCACGACTAGCAATAATGAAACTACTTAAAGATATGTAAGTTTATTATTTAATGATACTCACCCAATTTATTACTCGAGTTCTATTACTTATTAATTTATAAGATAATCTTTGTTTGTAAGTATGTACTACTCTAGAGGGACTTTGTTGAACTCCTTGTAACTCATACACACAAAAAAAAGGTGGGTAAATAGAACCAAAAAAAATGGTAAGCTTAGAATTTTTGTAAATGTATGATAACTTCAAATAAATTAACCGATTTCGTTAAGTAGAATGTACAAAAAAATTAATTAAAATAAAACCTGGAAATTCAACAAAAAATTGTTTACATAACCGAAAAAGTTGTTACTGTTACAAAGATTAAAGGTATTTATACCACGATTGTTGGTTAGATTTACCAAAATGAAAACTTGAATTTTTTCTCACAAATTGACTACGAAATTTGTAACCTAACCGTAAAAAATAATAAAAAAATATATAATAATTGAAATTTTTTTCTTTTGAATCAATTTATTTTTCTGTATACTTCAATTGCCTTATTTTGCCGAATCATCAACAGATAAAATTTTAATCCAGCATTTTGCTGGAATAAAATGACTGTTCCTTCATAAAGGTTGAGATTTTTAAGAAATCTACAATGTTTTCTATTTCCGAGGACACAATTTTCGAGGCGAGACTATTCCTACACTACAATTTGACAAGGCGTATGACATTTTGGTCCATTGGCTGGATCGGAGGTGTGACGTTCGTTGACATGTTCATAAATGGTTCAAATTTTTCCTTCATTTGTTTGCTTGACTAGCTCTTTCGCAATGGGGTGAGTTGGAGCATTGTCAAGAATCAATAAAGCCGTCATTGGTAGATTATTAGTTATTAAAAATTTTTCTACCTATAAAAAAAGAAGAAGATTCTTCCATTCATCCATTGTTTACGGTAAATTTACCTACCTTATCTGTTAATTTTACCTACCTTGTCAATAGACTTACCTACAAAATAGTTAACTAACAACTTATTCGAAAATTTTTTTTTTTTTATATATTTACTACCTCTCATCTGTATAATTTACTATTTTGGAAGGTTGGAGCGATATCTACGTTTTTTTTTGTGTGTAGGGTGTTCAAGATAGAAACTCCCTCCTTCCATTTAATTTTTTACTCACAAATTGTGAGTCACAATGAATCAGGGAATTTAGTTTTTCCGGGTGGCACATGGTATCCGGACAATCCTGTATATTATGTGCATTATTTACACAATTTGTATTACACATGTCATGTAATAGTTAAGAGTTCGACTGATTGCTCATATATATGACTGAGTTAAACTTTGTTTTTTTTAAATATTGATCTCAAGTGTGTAAGAGGATTATGAAATATTTAACAACAAATTGCAGTAAACAATGAATTTGTTCATTATTTCAAATGTTTTAATTTTCTTCTTTTTGCTATCTACACTTATCAGTTCTTTACTTCTGGTGCAAATCTCATTTAACTGATCCTTAATATGCCTAATTTGTTTTTGAAAACAAAAATAAGTTGTTTTTTTTTCGGCGCACAGTGGCCGGAAATTAAGTTTGTGTAGACGAATTTAATTGTTTCCTTATAGTGAGATCTAACCAACTGAAACCTGGACAAACTCCTCATCAACGTTTTTTTAGTTTTATAAAAATTTTGCTGACTGAACTGGAAAATAGAATATTTTTTTTTACAATATTTAAGGACTCAGAAGATATGCGATTAAAATTTGCAAGATATGTTCGCTTAAAAGGACACAAAGAGTTTTCGCTCATTACCTCAAAAATGAAGCCTCAAATCTAAACTATGTTAGTAAGTCAGTTATCTAGTTTGAAAAAAAAGTTCAATAAAAATATGAAAAAAATTTATCGCATTGTGAGTTAGGTAAAAAAAAAAGTAGAAGCAACAATTGTAACTCCAAAGTTTTTGAAAATCGATTTGGTTGCAAAAACCATTGCCTTATTGGAAGACACTACGTGACACCTTTCGTCATTGTGATTTTGATTGAGAAAAACTATTGATCGATACACTACTCAAAAATGCGGAAAATTGTGTTTGACAAATAATCGGTTAGTGATTCTGGATCATCGAGCATTTTGTCGCCGATTCCCTTATCGTATGGCACCAACTGAGCAAAAACTGCGACGTTTAGTACTCGTTTCGAGAAGATTGAAACCCGATATTTCGGTTAAAAAAAAGATATTGATACAATTCCAAGTGGGCTTTTAAGGAAAAAGATTAAGTTTATTAAAATAAATATACGAATTTGACCAAAATCGACGATTTCGACATATACTCGTACAACTTCATATATTTTCAAAATAAGGGCTAATGTGAAAATATGGTTTACATATTCGTGTTCAGCGACCGAAAAATGTAATAGTCAGTTATATTGTTAAAAAAGTAAGAAACACAAACATATATAGAGTAAATATCATAAAACTTCACTTGTTTTGAGTAATATTCAAAAGTTCAACTAATTTATTATTATTTTTTATTAGAATTTCAATTAATTTTCATTAGAATTCACAATTCGTAATAATACTATTAACGATACGACGTATTTCTATACAAAGTTGAAAAAATTATTAAACACCTGATACGATGACAACAATAACATTAAAACAACGAATGCATAATTAAAATATTTAAGTAAAACAAATACCGGTTATATTTTTGGCGCGGTTGTATTACAACATATACTTTCAACTAATTTGAAATAAAAACAAAAACCGCTCTACCCACCCACGTGTATATAATTGTCAAACTCATATCAGTGAAAGCATTTCCCATATTGAACGAAAACGGCTTATACTACATGCATATATATAAAGGGTGATTTTTTTTAGAGTGGTAGAGCTAAAATTAACTAAAACATATACACATATAAATTAAATCTCAACCTACTTTTTTTTGTTTTCGGAAGTTTTACGTCTTTGGGAGGAAACCTATTAACCGGAATAATAATGCGCTATACCTTAAAAAATACACCTTTCAAATACATCAGTGATGGCTTTTGGGTTTTTAAAAATGTACTGGATTTAGAGTCAAATTGTATTTTTTAGATAGCGAATGCGTTTTGAAATTTTTAAAAATTTACTTAAAAAAAACTGGTAAATACAAGTAGTCCAAATGTATTAAAAATGCACTGAAGTTGTGCCAATTTTACCCATTGCACCGAATGTACTAAGAATGAGTTCAATGTACTTACGTTTATTTTTCACGAGTTGAAATTGAAAAATACATATGTACTGAAAATGCCATACACGTTGTATTATGTAGTTTTGGCATTGGTGCGTGTGCCAACTTTTAACTGTTATCATTAGGTTTATCTAAGCAAAGATAACATAAGAGATTACATTTTATTTCTAATTTTTCTTTTCAAGTATGCTTTTAAGCTTAAGTATGTTATGGGCACTTAAGCGATTTTCAATGGTCACGTATTTTGTTTTCAATATATACTGTCTATAATGAGGGATTACCTAAGCCAATTATTTTTATTATGAAGAATTTATTCGTCATTGATATTACATTAGATAAATGTGCGACACCACACTTAAGTTGTCATTAAGTTTGATTTTTTGATTTTTTTTCAGAATTTTTTATAAGTAATGCAATAATACTGTCCGTTAATGTACTTACTAATAAATTGTGATAAATTTATGTAATTAAAATATGTTTTGTCTGATTGACAGGGACATAGCGTGGCTGGTAATAAAGTCAAGCTAACAAGCGGTGGCACATCGTCATGAGTTATATGTGTAAACTAATTACTATGTTATAATTTAACCACAATAGCATTGAAATCACTACATTAACTGTAGTTGTCTGAGTAATACTAAATACTAGATATATATTACTACATATTTACATTTTTAGTTTCTACACGTATTTGTTAAAAGACGATAAAAATTTTGAAACCGGTGCTGAAATATATTTTTTCAAAATATGTACTCTAAAATGTATAATCTCAAAAAGTATTGTGGAGTATTCTGTGTATTTTTTTCATCCGTGCATCGAGCCGAAAATCTGTAATGTACGCTTAGTATGCTTAGGCATACCTCGCACTAAGGTCGCACTGAATGACGTTGTTTCACAGAAATATCGGTATGTGTCCAAATGATCGATTACAACTCATGAATAAAAATGTTTTCAAATCACGAAATTTAGGTACAATGAAATAATTTGTTTGATATAAAGTGCCAAAATAATTTAAGATTTCAATGTTGATAACAAGTCTTTTCACGCGGTTAGTTCAAACACCCAATGTCTTCCACACTGTTTGTCTCTACATGGTTGGCTACAGTCTCTTATAGTTGTATCCAGAAATATCAAAATCTGTAGATAGCCATTTTGATATCGCCAAAATAGAAAAGTGAGTAAATAAAAAAATATTTACAATTAATATCGAAAAAATTTATTTGAAAATGTTCTTTCAGTACAAAAATCACCACCAATAGGCGATTTGAACGAAAAATTTAAGTTTTGGAAATCTTTTATTTCATATATTTGTAGATTTATTGACCTCTTGTGATTTTAAATTAAAGAAATGAATGGGCTTTAGGTCACTTTTTTTATAAATTAATTATTTATTCTTCCAATATTTCGAACTCCGTCGGAGTTCATTATCAAGGAAAATTAAAAAAATTAAAAAACTAAAAGGTAAACATTGACACAACGAACAAAACTACAAGTAAACATTGAACAACGAAAAAACATAGAAAAATATTGCACTTTAAAATATTGCACTTGTGTTTTCTTTGCCTTCCAGCTGTCCATTTCCAGCTGTTAATTTTCCTTGATAATGAACTCCGACGGAGTTCGAAATATTGGAAGAATAAATAATTAATTTATAAAAAAAGTGACCTAAAGCCCATTCATTTCTTTAATTTAATCTTTTATTTCGTTAATAACATACATAAATTTTCTTTGTTGAGGTGAAAATTGGAAATGAACCTACAAAACTTTAATTGCAGAATTTATATCAATGTTTCGCAGAAATGTCAATTTCATCACTAATGTTAAGTAAATCCAGAAATGTCAATATTCTATACTTTGGAGACAGTAAACTGTATCCAACCACGTAACCGAAAAATTAAACTATCTCCATACTGTATCGTCTCGGAGATAGAAATCTGTATCCAACTATGAAGGGGCTGTATATCTATTACCGGAACTCTCCGCTTAGTTCAAAAGTATTAGAGTAATAGTGGAGATTTTTGTTGAAGACAGGGACTGCATAAAGCAATAAATTTAAAACTTAGCGATTATTTTCATATATCATATTTGCGATTTTTAAAATGCAACACAGGTTTGCAATTTTTTATTACCAATGAGTGGTGTGAATTGACCTTGCTTAAGGAAACTAATATTGGTCTCAAACTTATGAGCAATAGTGTATGTACTTCTTTTAACGTACGAGTAAATAATAGAAAATAACGCAATATTTAAATAACATCATCAAAATAAAGGGTGTTTGTTATTTAGAGTGATTTAACTTTAAATCCAATGAATTCAATAAGTTATTGATAAATTTTGACAATATTCACTCTACTCGAAGCATCAGCAACAACAAAGTTGATTGATTATTGCGTTATTTTCTACAACGAAATGTGTAGTCTCTGGTTTATGCTGATAAACGAGCAACAAATAACACTTTGTAAACCAACACAACTCATGTTAAGTATTTCGAATATAAGGCCTCAAGTGGTCCAAAGTTGAACTAAGCGAATGCGATTTATTACAGCTAGTCGTGGTTGACTTATGCTCGAAAATATTTCTAAGAATAAAATATGTTTTTTATAAATCATTTCAATTCAAACTTAGTTTATATTTATTCTATTTCAATTTAAACTTTTACAACTCTAAAAAAAACACCCTTTACAATATATGTTAACATAACCCAGTTAAGACAAAACTTTCAGCAACCCAACAATATATTTTAATTTATGAAAATGTAATTAGTAGCAGATTAGAAATGATTACAGCTATAGTTATTTATTTACCTCATGTTGGGAACCATGCACTGACTGACAATGTGATAAGATAAAATTCAAACATAAAGAAAAAAATCGGAACCAGGCAAACCGCAATTATTTTTTTTAAAGTTACTACAGGCAGATAAGCAAATTTTATTTATTTGCAAGATTATACTCGCATATAGGAATGTTTGATTTTAACCCGACGCACAAGCAGGATTAGGGGCGCATAGAAAACATTTTTCATTATCAATTGGGAAATTCGGAATAAACGATTCGTTTAGATGTTTTTTATTAAATTCACATTAATTTATAAATTTTTCAGTTTTTGGTTAAAATTAATAAATTAGAAGGCTAGTTGCCAACATTTCATTTTTTGAAAATGGAGATCGAGATTGACCTTTGTCATTCGAATGGTGGTAGGTACTATAGAATTAAGGCGCCGCACATAAATAATAGAAAAAGCTACATGGTGACAAATTGATTAGCAGTTACTTACGAAACCGGACATTGTTTTAGCAGCAAGCACTATACCAGTAATGTAGTCCTATGGATTTTTAGCTGATGTGACCAAATTGAATTATTTAACCTTTAAGTGCTAAACGAGCAACTCTTTAGCCCTTTGATAATCTAAATCAATTTTTTCTTTTATAAGCATTTTTATATACTGAATTCAAATTTAGCCGTAGAATTTTTTTAGCAAGTTAGAATTTTGAGTTACTCTACTTACCTATATATGTAAATATGTCAATGAAAAAAAAAAACAAAATGCACAAATAGAAGTTTTGGATAAAATTTTCCAAACTCCCAAAAATTCCACGTGCCGATTAAGATTTAGCATTGAAAAGAGTATAAGAAATGATAAATTTCACTCAGATTGTTGAAGCGTAAAAAAATGAATTGGTCTGGAAGAAAAATTTATTTTTTGACACTACATTAGGACATATCGTTGAAAATTAGCTCAAAACTTCCTTTTGCGAGCCATACTTTGTAACTAAAATGAATACACTGTTGTAGTTTCAAATTGGAATAAAACATGAAAAATTGTCCAAATAAACTAACTTTTGACTTTATTCGCTAAAAAATTTTAGGCCATTTAGTGTTTGAAAATGATTACGTGCAATTGAGCCTCGCAGCTGGCCAAAATATAACGCAGTCTGGAAAAAGTTTTGGTCAAATTTTCGATTTTTTTTTTGAGCACTTATTTTCAAAATTACAAGAAATATGCGCATTTTTAAAGTGTCAATTATTTGTGGTTTATTAGCACACGCCAGATTGTACATATCCTGACACAAGAAATAATCCAATGAAGTCAAATCACGTGATGTTGGCGTACAATTTATTTCATAATTGCAAGAAATCATGCACATTTTGAGTGAATTTTAAGTTAAAATTTCAGTGAATTTAGTAGATTTCTCCAATTTGCAAGCGTTTTTGCGGTGTCAAATTTTTCATGACGAAATGGTAAAATTTACTAAATATAAATGACACCAACGTTGCTAGATTTTATGAAATTTTTGACGTTTCATCCTTATTGGAAAGTTATGCACTCTTAAAAACACCCTATACTTGCAAATGAACTCCTTTGTTAATGGCCTCTTCAAATAATATATGCATAATATTTCTGCTTTTGTTTTTGTTAAGGGGGGGGATAGGGTTTTGCCAAATTTTGTTTTTCCAATTTTTTTGTTGTTTTATTTAATAGTATAACTCTTCAAAAGTATCCTGTTGAAATTTGAGGTCGATTGGAGTAAAACTGACGAAGATACAGTGTCTTGAGTCTCGATGATTCTGTGTAAGTATATGAAAAAAAAGACAGTGATAAAACTTTAAACGTGATTTCCTCGAAACTAACTTTTCAAAGTCGGTGGACACTTTTTCTCAAAAACTACTTGACCGATTTTCTTAAAATTTGACACACTCCTTTAATACATATAAAGCCAATGGCTTATTTTGCAATATTTTTTAATTGAATTTTCACAGAAAACTCTTTAAATATTGTACTTTTATATGCTCTTTAAATAAATAAATTTACTTTTACCGTATCGCTAAAAAACATTTTTAAACTTATGCCAAAAATGTAGCGGCAAAACCCTACCCTCTCCTTAATGTATTCAAAGTCACATCATTTGAGAAAGTAAGAGTGAAATTACTGTCAATTAGAGATGGGTTACCTGAGTTAATTGTGAAAGTATAGGGTATAAAAATATTCTATTTGTAATATTTTGAAACCTTTTACTTTTGAAACTTCTGCATATGCATATAAATTTTATAGTTCTACTAGCCGCGAAACCAAATACAAACGGTACAAATGAGAAGAAATAAGAAACAACAAAGAATTCAAGAAGAAGCATAAGGAAACAACAACGAAAAATCAACGACAATTTTTGTGTGTGGTTTTGCAAAAACTTAATTCTAAAAGAAAGGATATTTAACATTTAAAAAACAATAAGTATGCAATAACCTTTTTTTAGCACAAATGTTATTTAAAAAAAAATTATTAAAATCGGTTCAGTATATTTTGCGCCAAAGCGTTACAAACTATTTTCATATAAGTAATTTTATATAAATAGTAAAGTATAAGTCCCATCCATGTATACCTAAATTGTTTAAATTACGTCCGGAATTTTTGAGTCATTGCAATTTTTCTTTTTTGCTTCTACTTTAATTTTATTTACTTTTGTTTAAACTCGAAAACTATTCCATATATTTTTAACCTTAAATTAATTTTATAGCATATTCAATTATCTACTGATATCCTTACTGTTGATATAGATCTAGGAATTCTTTACTTTCTGACCTCTGCTTTGTCATTATGCATTTTTTTCCCGTTGTTACTTTTTAGATATTTAAAAAAAGTTTTCACTTTCAGAAAAAGATTTATTTAAGCTGACTTACTTGTTATATGAAAAAGTGAATGACCTGTGATTGCAGTGAGAATTGTGCTCATGCATACAGTTTCTTATTTAGGTCAACAATACCAAAAGCAACAACAGTAGTAGTTACTTGCAGCAGCAGCAGTAGTCAAATTGTTAAACGTTAAGATGAACAAAATCTTTTCTGGCTAGCAGTAGTGGAAGAAATTGCATTCAATTGAAGTTCTATTGTCTTTTAGTGCAACCCACATTACATACTTCACACACCCTAAATTTAAAAATCAAATGGTTTGAACTCAAAACTTGGTCTGCTAACCAAGATAGGCTATTTATTTATGTATAATTTAGAACATGAAGTCATCGCCATTGCCAAATACATACACATGTATCTAATGACTTAAAGTTATGTTTACAAACTGAAATTGAGATTTCAACCCAATATATTAAATAGTTGTCAAATATTTACATATTATTTTATTATTTGTGAAATCAACTAAGAGATGCTCTATAAAGATTATGTAAATAAAACATCATTATTAATTTTGGTTAACCATGATCGCCAAATCTCAAAATAGAGCAAATTTGTACATTTTATCAAGAAACAAAATACGATTTTTCAGTATATAAATACAGGGGAAGACACATAATTTGCATACTTCACTACATACATTTGGACTTATTTTTGATTGAGAATTAGTGGAAACTACAACAGGACAAGGTGCACAGACTATACAGAAAGGTAATATTTAAAGACTGTAGAATGCTTAAAATAGTGAAGTAAAATTTTTCAAAATATATTGAAACGCTTAGTTATTATGCTTTGTAGAATAAATCTATATCATCTATATCATCATCATCATCATCTATATATCATCAAAATCGCTATGCAAATTGATACCTTTAAATAAAAGTAAAATATTGATTTTTTTCCTAACCAACGTCATACAGTTAAAACAGTAGGTACAAAACGTAAAAGCAAATAGCAATTTGTTGACAGTAAAAAATAGATAGCTTCATACTTAGTAGTGACCTTTCAAATGCAATTTAGTTGAAACACATATGGCATAACACTAATTATAAAACCAATAAGGTAGCATCTTTTCACCACGTAAGAAAATGATTTTATCGATGCACTGAAAAAATAAATGCAAATTTTTGTAACACTGACCCTTATACCCTCGAATGGAAGTACCATCTTTCAGCGTTATATACTGATAAGATGATTCCCTCACTTTATAACTATGAGTCATATTTACGAGTATTTTTGACTAATGTTGCAGAAATTTTTAACAAGAAAAAACCTGTTGTTGAGGTTTTAGCTCGACAACGTGCACCGTACAAGCTTATAAAAACAAAAACCGAAATCATTATTAACAACAAATGACGATGGAGGTAACAAGTGTGTTTTGTTTTCTTCTTTTTTATTTGAGGTGTTATAAATATCTAGGTACCCTCGTAAGAATATGGGAAGGTTTTTAGCTCAGATTATTGAAGATTACAGTGCAAGTGCACTAACCAAATAAAACGCATAAGTAAGAGTGTGGCGTCAAAAAATTAGAACATGGTTAGTTAGCGTGCATGTATATGGCTCATAGTTTACTTATTAAGCTGAAAAGGGTGTAAGAGCCACTAACTCTTCTGAACTTAATTTACTTGGTGGGTTTCTAAATTGATAAACTATTAGCGTTAGTTTTTTGAGCGTACTGTGTAGTATAAGCAAAGACATGCCACGCTACTAATGAAAAAATCAAATGAGCTCGGTTCAGTGACCTAATAATTATGTTAGGACTTTTTGTTTCGATGTTGTGTGAGGTATAAAAATAAATAAATTTTTTAGGTTCATGTCATACTTAATGCGCGCCGTCTAATAAACATTTAAAATACATGTGCTCTGCAATGTATGTATTATTGTTATGACTTACAAATATTCCATAGCATGAGAGTTAAATTCGATAGATACTAGTTTATGTAGTTAGAAGAGTCTTTAAGAAGCTGTAAAACATTGCTATAGACAAAATGGCTTAGCAAAAGTAATTTAAATAAATTGGATAAAAATTAACTAATTGATAACCCAAGTAGTAGTACACTTCGTGACAATATAATTTTGAAAGCTGAAACTGTGAGCTGTTTTATTGGAAGAAGTGAAATGATACCATAAAGCGAAGCCTTTCTCATCTTGTTTTAAGGATTTATTGTCAAACAAAGAATGAGATTTTTTTCTATCGTAAAATGTTATATTGCGTAAAAATGTTATATAGCTTTTAACCTTTGAACCCAAAAGTGTTAAACATATTAATTATAAAAAACATTAAAGTAAGCGCTACGTACTAAGGTCTTCTGCCTTAACCACTTAATTAATTAATTAATTTTATGTTTTGTTTCAAAACTAAGTTACATTAAATTATTTTTTTTATCGAATTATTCAGTTTGGTCACTTTGCTGGATAAATATTTAGAAATGGGGCTTCTGCTCTAATCGGCTCTAAAAATTTCTTAGCTATCTAAGACAATTTTAGTGTAATAATAGGTAATTTAAGATGGAGGAATGGCTTTTTATCTATAGTTTATACATAAAAGTTAGTGTAAAAGGGCTCAATGTGTACATCCTACCCAACAACGGCTTTGATAGCCACAGTGCTTTTGCATTAAGATTTCGTATGCTTATAAAATGTTACTTGACGAAAAAGAATTTAAGAAAAACTATTTTTTTTTTTAAATCTACATTTTTTTCGTCCCCCATCATGAACTCAACTGTTTTTAGCTACCATAAAGTATCCCGATGGTTAATAAAATTTTTGGAGCCAATAAGAAGTATTCCCCACTATCAAATATTTATCGAAAACTGAACTGAGGAACAAATCTGTGATAACCATGCACAATGGATCCTCTGTGTAGATTTTTTTTAATCAAATAATTTTTACAAGGCAATATGTTACTTGCTTTTTATTGTACATATTAAAGCACTTTGAAGACATACACATAGGAAAAATGGAGAAAAGTCCTTAGTAAATTCTTGCTCACAATTTCAATAAAACAAAAAAACAGCAATTCACTAGTAGTTACTGTAAAGAGATGTACACAGTGTTAATTTTATTTTGATTTGAAATTTACTATGATTCATAATTAACATGACCAACTTTTTGGTATCTACGTTGCAATGCGCACTTTGAAATACAGGTAAAAGCAATGGCGTATCGTGCACATTTGGCATCCGAGGAAAGGAGGTAATTTACCGCCTCCTACCAACAGAAAATATTCTCTGTTTTTGAAATAGTAAAATAAAATTTGTATTTTATATTACGAGGACCATTTTGCAACCCATCAAGTGGTTGCATTGGGGAGGACGCTTTTCCCCCTATTCTCCCCCCTAGATACGCTACTGGATAAATGCTTCTTTTTAACTAGCGTTGTAAATTTTTGAATTTTTGTTGGTTATGACAAATTTTTTTTTTTTTTTTTGTAAAATGCCACATATTTTCTGTAGTTTTATTCAGTTTGGATTGCACTTCTTTTTGCTCCAAAATACATACAGCTGTGTTCAAAATAATAGGAGTGATAACACACAAATCAAATAAAAGGATTTTTTAAGATTTTATTTATTACAAAAAAAAATTATTTCAGCAAACGTAGTTCATAGTATTTAGCACCATTTTTGTAACAAAAACAAGAACTTGAATACGATATAAAAAAAATTGAAGTCCATTTGAACTTCTTATACTGGTTGTTCAAAAAAATAGGAGTGTTTGCAAAAACCATGAATATATGCTAATAAAAAATTTTAAAATTTAAGTTTTTAAGATATTTATTAATAAAAAATAGAAACTAAACTTAATATTTAGTAGAAAACCCTTTTTTTTTCAAAACGGCTTCACAACTTCAGTCACTTTGTTTTAAAATTATGCCAAAACTATGCTAGCAACTGTTGATTTTTCATGAGAAATGCCTATTTAATATTTACCGTTAGTTTTTACAGTCTGTTTGAAAAGTTTGCGGCCGTATGGATACAAGTTAGATATTTTAGTATAGCACTCCTATTATTTTGAACGCAACTGTATGTAGTTGATCATATGCAGCATTTTTTGACAAAATTTCCCTTATGAATCATCGGCATCGTGTGCTCCACGACCAAGGGTTTTATCATTTACAATAGTATTTTTTGCTAAGCCCACAAGAGTTCGCTGCTTGGAATTTGTAAGTTTTTTTTTTCAAAATTGTAATCAGATTTTTAAAAAAACAATTGAAAAAAATACTTACCAATGCTTTTATCTAAATAATGATGGTAGCTAATGACCCACTTCCAATTGATGATAAAATCACTGATCGACTATCGTGCACAATTTTGCACTGGATCCAGGAATAATTGAATTTCAAATTATATGCTAATAACCGTGTTGCTTTTTTCCTCGCACAAAGCAGCCAAGTGAGGAACGAATGCGGTGAAGTACCGCTGAATCAGAGACAGCAGCTCCAATAGCAGAGTGCCGAGTGCAAAATCTGCGACTCAGAACAACAACAACAGCAAATACGATACAAAGAAGTTATCAACTCAATATAGTGTGCTGGGTGCTCGCCAATTATAAGTAGGAGCAATGAAGCGGATAATAGGAGTTCAATGTAGCCTGTTGAAAGTCTGAAGGGAGGAAAGGTAAATTAAGCGAGTTCTATTTCGTTTTTTAGTGTAAAAGAATTTAGAAACAATTCAAGATGAAAACTTTTGTAAAGGATATCACACACAAAAAGTTAAAATTATTTCAGGGGTGTGACCGTAGAAATAGTGGATTTTTTACTTATTTTTGGTTTTTTTTTTGCTGAGTTCAAGTCAAAGCACTTAAAAGATGGTTAAAAGCAGGTAGCCAGACGGGAATAGAAGTTGCTTTTGTTGTTATATTTTTTAGAAAGCTTCTTTTATAACTAAAATCTTTGTCAATTTTTGTTTTCAGTTTAAGTTTTTACAAGAAACTTTATTTTTTTAATTCACTTGTATCTTAATTGTTGACACATAAAACGAATGCAAATTAAATATTTAACGAAATTATGAAACACTTCCGAACTTTCTACGCGTCAAAGATAATACAAATAAATAAATTCGCGTGACAAGACTTTTAATAATTTAATATTGCAGCAAAATTATATTTTCCTTACTTTATGCAGCCGTTAAATGAAAAATTCTAAATGCAAAACGTAAATTTCTTTTTTCACACCACACTACTTAAATTTTCAGCCTTCTCGTTCTCGTGTTTGTATCGAAGAAGCAGATGAACACAGTGCAAAGAATGAACGATAACAAATGACAAAAACAGTGTAGAGTGATAAACGCACAACTATGGTGATATGCGCGAAAGAAGAGCTTTTCGACCCGTCGACTTTGCTCGATGACTGACAGATATGAAATGCAAAAATATTGCATAAAAAATGTCAACACCGTGGAAATGAGAAAATGTCAAAGATCCAAAGGCTAGTTTACACGATTAGACGTGTTGGACAGCATGACTTGATATCATTATTCCATCGCTGAAAACTTGAAAAGACCGCTAACCACAATGTTTAGAAGAATTCAAAAATTTTATGATTTGATTTTACACAGTGGTGATGATAGCGTTTAGACCAGCTCTGTTATTGATTCCTATGGGGAACTTAATAGAATAGTCGAGAGCGAACTAGATTTCTTTGATATTCTTACATGAGGCAGCAACAAGTTTTAAGCCCAATTTCCATGTGATCTAATCTTATCTTATTTTATCAAATATCAGGGAGGACATCACATGCTATTAAGATAGCAAATGTATGCTATTCACTCTCGCATTCTCCAAGCGCATTAGGTTCTGTTCGCATGCTTTTTCTTTCTTACAAAAATTTGATTTGATATCCATGATATGGGATGAAATAAGATAAAATAAGATCACATGGAAATTGGGCTTTATTTGAGCAGTAACAAATCACCACTGTAGTATCTTATTGTTCAACCTAAATTGAATCGCCAGCGTCATTTATCTGTCACAATTCTCTCATGCACGTACATTTCATATGAAGCAAGCCGAAATAAGTAACGCGCTAACGCCAGTCAATTCGATTTTCCAATTTTGACTGAGCTGTCAACGCAGCTTAGCAAATATACAGCAAACAAATTTACTCTACATGACATTTGATGCTATGCTCTCATTTAAGTTTAGCGCTCAACTGAAAAGCGTAGCGCTGGCAAAGTCAACGCCCAACGCTCTAATTTAGGGACTACAGTCACCTAGCAGAGCAAGACCATGATTCAGTTATATAGGTTACCAAAAGTTTTCGAAGTTTATTAATGTAACGCCTTCTTTCGTCTTCTGGAAATGTTTTTCTTTGAGGAAATCATTCTTGCGCGGCATGTCGTACAAATTTTTGGAATGTTTATTAATTGAGCAAAAGTAGAATACAGGCACTAAAGAAAATTTCGCAAATCAACTACTACATTTAAAATTCACAGTATTGCCGAAGTAGCACAACTGTGATAATAGTACCATAATTGGATGATCAGTAACTTACTCCATTCAAAAGTAGATAATGCCAAATGTTGCCCATTCTCTATGAATTTTTCTTCTCAAGTTGTCAAAATTGATCAAAAAACGTGATGCGACCTAGAGTACCAGGAGGAGTAAAATTTACTACTTAATAGTGGCATTTATGAAAATTAGGGTTTGGCAGTACCGTTGGTATTACTCGAACATCTGGGGAAAATAAAATAATAGAGCTTATGTCTTCGCTGCAGATTAAAAGTGCTGAGGACTGCTGAATGGGCTGTAAAAAATTCGCAAGGCGCGCAAATTTTTGACAGCTTTATTTAATGAACAAATAAACAAATGAAAACATTTTATTTTAACAGCTTATAAAAAAAGCCTTAAAATTATATGTAATGGAAGATTTTATGTTCAAGCAAAAATATCAGAAATATAAGCTACGTGTGAAATTGTGGGAAAAAGATTTCAAAAGAATACATGGACGAGTGCCTTCGAAGGTAATAAATAAACTTGTTCAATATGAACGTAGTTAATAATGACAAAAAATAAATTTTAGCATGACATACGTGAAGCATCCAAAGATATTCGTGACTCCTATAAAATGTACTACAAATTGAAAACATCATTTCTTGAAGACACTTTAAACGATGTGCTCTCTGAAGATGGTTTTGATTTATTGGAATCATCACAGACTGGAGATGGCGATATAATACTTGACGATAGTTTTTGCGAAAGCATGAACGGTGGCCCCAGATTACCATTGGACATTTCAGCAATTGCTGAGATGGCCAATACTGAGACAGATTTTTCTAATTTGCAAGATTTTTCCGATAAATCTGCGATTTTAAGCAATCTCAGCAATCGGTATGAAAATCATGTTGTTAAAGATTTTGAACCAGTCGAGCAATTGGCCATTAATGCACAAGCTTGGGGTTGTAATGTCAGCAAGAAATATAAGAGTGTAATAAAACCTAGCAGCAGCAACGGTAGTCAGGAGCAAAAATTATTTAAATCTAATTTAAATCAAAAACTATTTAAATCAACTTCATTTACTAAACGCAATCCACGTAAGTCGCTTTCACGTTCCACACTGGATACTTCATTGCGTAATGGCTTACAGAATGCTTCAAATTGTAGTGGGGATCAGCAACGTGAGTTGCTTCCAGATTTGGAAACAATTTTGGCACAAAAAGCAAAAGAACAAGTGGGAGCTGCAATAGTGAATAATTCTTTACTGGCCGCAGACAAAACGAAGGTCGTATTAAAAACACAACTTGATGAAGGCTGGCTTAGTCGCACAACTGGATGTACTGACTTTGAAACAATTTTGACGAGTAATCTATCGAATCGTTCTGATAGTACTAATACCATAAGTAAAAAACAAATTTTTGGACTATCAAATATAGACGTTTCACAAATTGTTCATTCACTCCCTGCAGCAGCGTTAGCAGAACAAGCAGTGGACTTAAACACACAGCAAACAATCGGAGCTAATATAAAAAATGTATGTTTGTGTTAATTCAGAAAAATTTCTTCGAACAGGGTCTACTATGGAATTTAAAAGTTAAATTTCCCTCCATATTCAAATTTTGATTTGAAACCCATTACCAACGAATTTACTCTGTATTGTTAAATTCTTGCACATTTGCTGTGGATCGATATGCTACATCTCCTTTCAATGGTTTAAAAATGATTAGAAATGGGTCGAAGACAATATTCAATACTTATTCCTCTCGATAAAACTTTTTATCTTAAATTGTAGGATTGTGAAATCTGAGCAAAAAATTTAATGATTCAAGTATTGCTTTTATTTTACAAGTGGTGGTGCCAAAGCTTCTTTGGCGGCATGGTCAGTAATATCATACTAGATCTTCTAAATCATTGAAATGAAAGCCAAATACCCAAGAAATAGTAAAATTGCAAAAGTTACACATCTAAGAAGAAAAAAAAAATATATAAAAGGTTCAAACGCAATAAACACACGATCGCTAGCTACAAAAAAGAGGTGTAAGGAACGTTTTTGGTTATTTAATCAAACAGTTTTCTTTAAATTAAAAATTAAATCATGGACAAATTTGTAGAAGGAAAAACACATTGACTTCTTACTATAGCCTTATATCTCAAAAACTGGATTTGATTGAAAAAATTCTGATCATTTTTGGAATCAGCGGCCAAATGCGATCTTATAACTTCAATTTTTGTTTGAGCGTGTTGATAGGCTACATTTGTTGAATTCAAAGTATTTTTTTTTTTTTTTATAAAATCAATCTGAGACTGTTAATCCTACTTTTTGTCTTGAGGTGTTGAAACAAATCTGGTTTGCTCCCGTTTGCATTTTTTTATATATATAATATTTTGACAGTCTAAATAAAGGCCAGGACTATAATATTTTTAATTGAATTTACCTCCCATATAGGATACCACTATCAATAAAAAAATGATCAAATCAACAAGAAAATCAGAAAGTAGCGACTCTGATGCAGTTGTCTCTGATAGCGGGAATGAAAATGAAGCACAGGAATATCGACATATTGTTAAAAGACGACGCGTTCTAACAACACTTGACAATAGAAATGAATATCAAAAAGTATTTGAATCAAAAGAAACATTGAACACAGCGCCAGCACAATCATTAAAATCTCAAGACATAAGTAATCATAAAATTACAACTGCAAGCGATGATGAATATAACCAAGATTTTTCTGCAGATGATAAAGATTTAGATGCAGATTATGTTGAAGAGTTGGGGCCTAAACGAGGTCGTAAAAAGGCCACTGCAAAACGTGTTAGAAATATTCAAAAAGCTGATATTGCAAAGCAGATGAAATTAACTTCTGTAGAGAAAAATTCAGCTAAACGCAAACCCACTAAAACAAAAAAAACTGATAGCTTGGAGCCGGCTAAGTTAAAAATAACTTTAGCAGAAAAAAATAAAGCTACACGCCGAACTACCAGAGCCAAAAAAACTGAAAATTCAGAGCCAATTGAAAGCACAGAAAATGAGGAACACCCTCCAAATCCAGAGTATCTCAAATATGCGCTAAGTTTAGAAAATGGTGATATCACTTCAATGCCGCGCATTAATATGGATGAGTTGAATGCTGCCGATTGCTTGGCCCAACGTTATATTAGCACTTTACATGATGAAGCGGTAAAAACTGTAAAAACTAATGGTCCAGTCAATGAAAAACGCGATGCTGCGCGTCGAAAATTGGAAGAAAAAGTTGCAGCTGGTAAATTAAACGAAAATTTTGTAACTATTAATATACAAAAGAAAAAATTTGTGCGTGGTAAAAAAACAATCAATTATTCAAAATATAAGAAAAAACAATGGCAAGGTAAAAAACGTATTGCGGCACTTAGTGGACCGAATATGAATATGGGTGGCTGTGATGGTGGTGTGCTAAAATGCTTTACTTGCGGACAAGCAGGGCATTTTTCACAAAACTGCAAAATCAAATGTGACTCATTGTTGCCACTAACAGCGCAGTTGGAAGAGGATCCATCGCCGTTTCCAACATTGGAAGAAGCAGAACTTATGGCAACGCAAAGTGCTGTTGCTGTACATAGTCGTAATATATCTAAACTGCCAGAAGCAGCAAATACAGCTATCTATCATGATGAGAATGATGATGAAAACAAAACGTTTAATAATGCTACAAATGAAGAAGAAATATCTGATGAAGAAACCAATGAACATGCCAACGAAATGTTCATAGAAACGGATGAGGAGCTAGAAGCATTAAATTTAGATGCCGCCGAAACTGATGCACTATTATCGAAAGTTTCACCAGTAAAAAAATACATCGGTCATAAAATTCCTGAAGAATTTTTAATAAAAGCGGGTATCCTAACGAGTGAAGGAGTACCGAATTCCACCAAATTTGGTGGAGTTAATCCTCTTTACGACTTAAATTCTGATGGTACGGTAAAAGAAGTAACACCGGAAGTGCTTGAAGTTTTAAAAATGTTTGGTCACACAAATTTTCGTAAAGGTAAGTATGAGAAGAAGGTACAACTTCTGAAAAAAAGTAAAAGCTTAATGCGTTCAATGATAATAAATGAAACTTTATTATTATATAAGAAGAAGTACGAGTACTGAGATTTGTTGAAATACATTCTAAATATCAAATTATTACTTTAATATAGGCCAAGATCGTGCTATTATGCGTATACTCTCCGGGGTGTCGACACTTGTGACGCTAAGTACTGGAAGTGGAAAGTCATTGTGTTATCAATTACCTGCTTATATGTATAGTCGACAAATGAAATCCATTACGTTAGTTATATCTCCACTTGTATCTCTGATGGAAGATCAAGTAACTGGTGTACCACATTTTTTACGTGCACACTGTTTACACACAAATCAAACACCGCAACAACGTGTCAAAATTCTACAATTGATAAGCGATGGTGAAGTTGATATTTTACTCGTCTCACCTGAAGCCGTTGTGGCTGGTGAACGCTCCACTGGCTTTGGTTCGATATTGCGTCAGTTACCACCAATTGCTTTTGCTTGTATTGATGAAACCCATTGCGTTTCACAGTGGAGTCATAATTTTCGCCCCAGTTATTTAATGATATGCAAAGTGCTGAGAAAAAATTTGGGAGTAAAAACTGTTTTAGGGCTCACCGCAACAGCTACATTGCCAACACGATTAAGTATTATTAATCATTTAGGCATTCCAGATGGAGAAAAAGGTATCATAAGTGACATACCATTACCAGATAATTTGATATTATCTGTTTCGAAGGATGAGAATCGTGATGCAGCGCTTATACAGCTTTTAAACAGCAAAAGGTTATTACTACGAATAAAAATAAAAATTGATTTTTTACCTAGTTTTATTTTATTTTTTTTTTTAGATTCGATTTGTGCCAATCAATCATTATCTATTGTACAAGGCGAGATGAATGTGAGCGTATTGCTGGTTTTATTCGAACATGTATGCAAGTATGTGCTCAATCCTTGATCAATTTTGTTTTTTTTATCAAAAAATGTCACTATTTCTGAAGTAAAACTCTGAACATAGATACAAAAATAAAAAATCGCTTAAAAACCTTTTGAGGAACATTTCATATAAAGAATTACACATACACCCATTGCGCGAGTTTTCATACTTTTTTCTTGAATTTATTCTTATTCAAGTTTTTTTTTTACTATAGTTTTTTATCCATCATTTTTCGTCAATTATAAACGAAAAATATTTTCAGCGCAATGGTGGCGTTCATCGCCAACATGCAAATTATTCTTTCTTTGTATATAAGTTTTCCTTTAATTTATACAAATTAACATTTCGGGCTTTGGTTTAGAAATACGCTCTGTGGGAAAATGTTAAAAGACAGAAAAAATATATTTATAGGGAAAAAATTTTTGTTTTTCAACATCTGTTTTTTTTGTTCTAATTTCTAGGATCGGAAAGTTGATGAATCTCAAATAAGTAAAAACAAGCGCAAACGAATAAATTGGCATGCTGAACCCTATCATGCTGGTATGCCTTCATCTCGGCGTCGCACAATACAAAATAGTTTTATGAAGAATGAGCTGCGTATCGTTGTAGCAACTATAGCTTTTGGCATGGGCATTGATAAGCCAGATATACGCGCTATAATACACTACAATATGCCACGAAATTTTGAAAGCTATGTACAAGAGATTGGACGGGCTGGCCGTGATGGTAAACTATCGCATTGCCATCTATTTCTTGATGCGAGAGGTGGAGATCAAAACGAGCTACGTCGCCATATATATGCAAATTCAATTGATCGTCACGTTATACGAAAGCTTTTGCAACGAATATTTGTGCCTTGTTCTTGTGATAAAAATTTGATAAGGAGGTACAAGTAGCTTTTACATACGTTATGTTATAACAAATAATTGTTCTGGATTTTTTAGCGACTATATGAAAGAAAAACGAAATGTTGTTAAAGAAACGGCAGCTTCTCTGACGCCTACTTTCGTAGATACTTCAGACTTTGGCGCTACAACTGATACTAGCACTCTAACTGGCCGTTCACATATATGTCCAGGGCATGAAATAGGATTTTCAATAGAAAAAACCGTTGAAGCCTTAGACATACCAGAGGAAAACATATCTACTCTCCTATGCTACATGGAATTAGATACAAGATGGAACATTAATGTGCTAAGCTCTGCATATATAAAGGCAAAAGTGATATCATATGGTGGACCAAAGTATCTTAAGTAAATTTAAATATATGATATCTCAATTTAAAAAAACTAAAATAATCTTACTTTAAAGACACGCCGCTAAAGAATGTCCTCCACTGGCAATAGCAATTGCGCTTGAAATAAAGAAAAATACTTTTAAAGAAGACAGCAACATCATTGAGTTTTCAGTAGTAGATATTGCGGCTGCAATTGGCTGGAATAGCGGTGTCGTTAAGTATCAATTAAAAAACTTAGAGTGGGTACAGGGTAGGTAAGAATTAAATCAAAAAATATACATTTAATACAGTTTTTGTCTTACTGCTTAACCAGTTAATGGTCTCCCGAAAAGATCTCCAATTACTGTTTGCTTTTTCGATCTGGGATTACGTATAAAAGCTCCTGGTGATTTCACAATTGACGAAATCGATGAGGCCTTAGATTCGCTTTACAACCGCTCTGTTAAGCAAGAGAAAACTCAATTAATACAGGTGACTTATAGAATGCAATTCATGCATATGTTAAACTATATTTTTTCTTTTTAGTTGCAATATGTTTTTCAGGGCTTATCTTCCGTGGCATACAATAGCTATTTTCCATGTGCAAGCGAAAGTTTCTCACATAGTCGCTCAGACCAACTAAAGGCGATTATACGCGACTATTTCTGCAATGATTACCCTAAAGACTTAAAACTCGAAACTGAAGTATATATATACCGAAAATCTTAGCTTGTTGCTTTTTCATTGTTTGTTTTGTTTTAGAATAATGCTGTGCCGGATGATCATATTATAAGTGATGTTCATGCCATGATCAACATGTATCCGGATAATAACTTTAGCGGTCGTAATATAGCGCGTATTTTCCATGGTATTTCGAGTCCTAATTATCCAGCAGTTATGTGGGGTAGATGTAAATTTTGGCGTGCTCATTGCAAAACAGATTTTAATCGCAATGTTAGGTTAGCTAATGACGTTATTGTGAAAATGAGAACTTGATTAGAGTAAACTATTATTAAATTATAGTTTATTCTTTAAAAAACTATTGTAGGTACTATGATTATTTAAATTCATGTTTTTTACTTTTTAATTAATTTGATCTAAAGTTTTTGTATTTGTGTGTTGTTCATTTAATATAATATGCCAATTGTTTCAAAAACAAATGTTTAAAGATATTTTAAAATTTCTAAAGAAGTATTCAGCTATCATTGTTGAAACCTAAGGATATACCCTTGGACTCCTGTTTTTCCTTCCATCATTAAGTCGTTACTTTAACAACACAAATATTTCATTATAAAGTGAGCTACAAATATGATGCTCTATCTTTGTAACGGCGAATTTAAAATATGCTTAATTGCCACTAAATTCATATATTATCTACCTAGTACGATATATTGTATGTTTGTTGTCAATGTCTACAGCTCACTTTCAACCTTTCCTTGGAATTTCAACTGACACGAAACATTTTTTTGCACAGAAGTGGAGCTGTTGAGAGTGTAAGTTTTCGTTGAGTAAAGGACAAGGAGTATTGTGATAATATGTATGTCATTACGTTTGAGCCTCACAAATTTCTGATGTGGTTAGGGCAAAATATTTCAAATATAGACAGAACATTTCTTTTATCTGCATCTACAGGATCACGAAAATAATTCGCAATGTATTTTTAGGCTACTTAAATGTTCTGTTGAAGAATGACAAATCGAGATATTTAGTTTTGATAAGCGATGCAACTTTAAACGTCATACGAAAATCAGTGCCGACTGATAGCTGTCTACTTTTGTTTTTTTCGAACGGTCTTGAATCTTCTATTAACGAACCCACTCGTAAGCTTAGAAAAAACTTTCCAAGCTTAGTAATAGCTTAATCAGAGATCGTTTTGTTTATTCTACATTGATTGCCAATCGTTTTTCAATATTGTTAATAAGGTTTCCAAACGTTTTATTTTCGAACCTACAGTTGAACTTCGATTATCCGTAATTCTATTATCCGGGAAGCTTTAAAAATTTTAACGTTGCTCATTTTGCTTCTATTAACCGTGATTTACTCTATTATCCGTGATGAGAAAGGTCTAACTGCTTCATTCTCTGTATTTTTGTTCGTTTTTCATACGACACGCACAGAAAATGGAGAAAGAGAATAATGATATAATAATGGGAAATCCTCTTTTGTGCATTCCTTTTAACTTTCACTGCCTATATTTTATATACCATGCTGTCAAGAAAAAGAAAAGTTCTTACAATTAAAGAAAAAATGTCCAATGAAGAAATTGTGAATACGACAAATAATCTGATGAAGGGTAAAAAGCTCATAAGTTTTATTTGACTTCATGGAAAATTTTAATTGCCCTGGTGTCACAGAACAGAATAATATTCAAATCTATCCCATCCAACAACATCTTCTGAGAGAAAGAACAAAAACTTAGCGTAGTAGACAAACAACATTAAATAAATAAATTAAATTTGTAAAACGTTGCTGTAAGCAATAAAATAATATGCATACAGATTAGGTATTTACGACTTTGAAAACTGATGAAGATTAATATGAAATAGTGATTCCATTATCCGGTTACCAGTGGCAATAGACACAGTTTAATAGGCAAATACAGTTGAACTTCGATTATCCGTGGGACCGAGCTCATCCCGGATAATCGAAGTTCAACCGTATTTGCTTATTAAATTGTGTATATTGCCACTGGTAACCACTTAAAGAAGCCAATTAAAAACATTGCCTTATTATTTCGAAACCATGCCCTAAATCAGTGATGGGCAAAACACAAAAAATGTGCCATTTGTCGTACTTTACGTTTTTCTTAAGTGAAATAATCAAAATAAAAAACATGCATATTGTTATTGTTGCATCATTGAGAAAAATAACAAAAAAGCCGAAGCGAGTGAACAAGGAAACAATGCGCACATTAAGAACAGCTTTGCTCGCTTCGCTTGCCCTAAATCATAGATGGGCAACATTTTGGAAGAAAGTGTATAAATAAAAGTACGCTGATCAAACGAAACATGAGATGCTGTTAATGTGCGCATTGATGTTTCCTTTTTTGCTTGATTCAGTTTTTTTGTTTTATTCTAAATTATGCAATAATAACAAAAATGCAAGTCCAGTGGGGTGTGCATGTGCTTTACGTTTTGGTTATTTTTCTTAAGAAGAACGGCGGATTTGCTGTAAAGTAGCACATTTTTCATGTTTTACCCATCGCTGCCCTAAATCACAAAATTGGCAAATAATAAACTCTTTAAAAATTTCACAAAAAAGTTCACCCTTTCAAAATATAGTTTCTTTCAAAATATAGAAAAATAACCAATTCTTGTTGTTTTTTACTTTTTCTACATTCAAAATCCGTTTAGGCTACAAGTCCAATCGCCTAAGGGAAAAGTTCTCAGAAATATAGTAAAATACAAAATAAGTTTTTTTTTAATTTGTGTTTATTGTGATCCTTTAGTCTAACCAAATAAACATTACACTGAAAAAATTTCTATTTTGTTGCTTAAATAAACCCTATCAAGAACTTAATTTGGGTGTACATAACACAAAAAAAAAAGCAAAAATTAATATATAATAATGTATTTATAAATGTATGTATTTCATATTGTACAAAAAGCTGTTTCGTTATTATAAAACTTTAATGCAAGTTTATAATATTTCATAGGTAGTTTTGTTTAGCTTATTTTAACTTTGCATAAACAAGCTTACAAAAATGTGTTTATAAAAACAAATATTTAGTTTTGTTTTCCTCATAACTACTGACAAATAGCCAAGTTTTTTCTGTGTATTTATTAGTTTAAAACTACTTTTTTGATTTATGCACTAAGCGGCTGTTGTAAAGTAGCAACGGCAGCGAACACTACATCAAAATCAAAGCAACCTCCTCAGGCTTCATGCTAGGACACTTCCAATTATACAAATAATATTGCAAATTGCCATCTCCAGTACCAAATTTCAATGGTACTAAGAACTTTTTATTGTCCATTAAATCGAGTGCGTTGAAAACATCCATTTGTATATTTTTGGCAGAAATTAATGCATCATTCATTAGCTCCAACCAGGGAGTTTTTGTCGAAACGTTATAGAAAGAATACGCAGCACGTACAGTCTTATGCACAGGATGATGCATTACAGTCGATGGCAGACTATAGTAGCTGACCATGTCAGTGATGTCACCATTATCATTCTCCACCACAAAGCAGTCAATAATGCCCTCTTTCGGCGAGAACCAATGACGGAACTCTTCTTTCGAAAATACAGGACACAGATAAAATTTTTTCATATATTCATCGAGTATTTTGTGTGCTTTTTCCATATCTTTAGCTTCGATGCGACGAAAACCCTTGGTTTTTGGTTGATCAGGCAGTTTGTAGAGTTTAATCGTACGTTGCATCGTCATATTACGTGCAAGATGCGAAAATTTTACCTGAAATCAAAAAGATCAAATCAATTTTAAAACTTCCACAAACAAAAATGGTATCAAAAACTCACCTCAACTAATTTTTTTGGATTCAAAGATCTATGCCAATAACGGCAAGTAGAGACTGGTTTCGGCAGTACTACACCCGCCGTATAAGCAGCTTGAAATATACCCGTCAAATTGACACGCCTCGTTATTTCGCGTATCAACACAGGCGCAACACGTTTGCTGCGTAACTTTTTATGCACACATAAAAAGTTTATTTCAACCACTTTGAGTATCTTATCATATGAGCGCAATTGACTTGGTATAGCCGATATAAAGCCAACTAAACGCCCCGACTTCACTACTCGTACACCAACATGCCAATCTCGTTTCCAGCCAGGCGGTTGCAGTGACCATTTTAAAAATTCTGGTTGATAATCAAAACGAAACATAGCATCGTCATCTTCTACATAGTTTTCATTGAGCAATGTATACAACTCTTTAAGATCAGCAGTGCTATTCAAATCGAGTGTATCCCATTTGAAACCATCAGGCAATGTATAAGGGTCTGCGCGTATTTCAGAAATATCTTTGTCTGGTTCGATGCATTCGTTTGTTGTGACATCTTCATTCAGTTTTGGCACGGGTTGCGTAGACCAGAATGTAAATATTTTCGATTGACGGCCGACAGCAACTGCTTCAGATACGGCTTGCAATAGAGCTTGTCTATTGAGCAAACCTATGAAAAAAAAAGTTTGCCACATTAGATTAAGATTTTAAAATTTTATTCACGGGTAGTTTTTAAAGAGCTAAAAATTGTGGTTTTAAATATTTGTCATTTATAATAGGATGCAGGCAAAATTGAGTCAAAATGATCAAACTACTCAAAAAATTAAAATTTCAAAACTATTTCTTTATATCTAACCCATGTACTTCTGATCTCCCCGAAATGTACGAAAATCCATGGGATCGAATAATAATTTAGGAAGCGTGTAAAGAACAAACCGAAATACATAAATGTATTTTTGGTCCATATCACATATTAAGGTCACTTCTTTAAGTTTTTTATTTGTATTCGAATTTCAACATGCTTTGCTTATTGCATATTATTGTTTCAGAAGAAAATCAGAAAAAACCAAAAACTCTGTTCGGCATACAAATGTTTGCTCAACTCAAGGGAAGTGATCAAAATTTCTGTCGCGGATTTTTTTCATCGTACGAAAAATTATCAAATTTTTTCCCCATTTTTCGTGCTTTCGCTTTTAGTGTTTTTGAAGATGTGTCTAAAAATTTTCATATTTTCAGAGTTTGACGCCGTATCTAGAAGATATTTTATCAACCTTTAAAAGCCAATTTTGTTCATTTACATATTTAAATAAACGTTTGAGTAAAAATAAGTGCAGACTACTTGGAGTTTTGGAAATCTGATAGGTGTTTTTTTTTGAAACGAAAATATAAAAAAATATAAGGAAAACTCAAGCGTTTGGTATAAATTTTAATCAAATGGGCGAAGATTTTTAGAATTTCAATTTTGCCTACACTAGCTTCAAACAGGTAGCCACTTGTTCGATGTATTATGTATATGCTTAATGTAAATGATATAACAACAAAATAGCACAGGTGAGACCTGATTAAAAGTTCATTAAATTTTTAAAGGAAAATTTCTGCGATTACTGCTTAATTTTTAATGGACGATTTCTCTCTCAAACTATATGGTAACATGAAACTTTTGTCAAACTTTGGACAGTTAAAAAATCAATAAATATTACATATCAACACACCCCTTTTTGTTCTCACAAGGCATTTGCTTAGCAGGTGTTTTTTTAAAAGTAGATGGGCGCCACGTTTTCTGTAGCCAACATTAGACTTTTAGTTTTCAAGCGATTCTATGACGAATTTATCATGACAGGTCATTCGTGCAACAACAACATGAGTTGGTCAGCAATAAAAGTATTCATTCGACTGTGGGGAAGGGGTTGTTGTCAAAATGGATAATCAGATCAAGCGTAACTTGTTTTGCTAACATTACAGCTGATGAAACTTTGATTAAAATATATACAATTTATCTTTTCGCTCTGAAGATGAACTCACTCAAATCTGCGTTTAAGTTTTCAGCAGTTGTTACAGATCCGCCTCCACTGCTGCTATCTTCAACTACATTATTCACTTGTTTTTCTATATCTGTTTTCGAGACTTCCTTCAAATCTAGCGTTGTCGGTGCTGATGGAGCATCACCAACAGCTAAGGATGCAGCCAGAAGAGCTTCCGCGGCTACTGCCACGGCCTGAGCACCAGCTATTGTTTTTTCCACATTTTCCTTGTTTTTATCATTGCCGCTCTGATTTGTTGCTTTTTTGTTAGGCATTTTCGTTTTATTTTGCTGAATTTTTGTTCAAAATGTTTTTAAATTTATTTCTCCAAATCAACTTGTTTTTTTACAAATTTCTCACCGGCTAATTATATTTTTTTGGTTAATATTGATATTTTTAAATAATTTTCAAGGTGTAGCACCCTTTAAAGACCGCCTGCCTTTTCAGAAAAGCAAAAGTCGTTGATTGGCAATTTTTTTTCTCCATATGACAGGAAATATTTGACGTTTTTGTGTCATGAGTTACGTAGAAATGAGCTTTGTATTAAATTAGGTACAAGAATGTCCGTTTCGTTTTTTTTTTTTTCATTTTGTAAAGCCTCAATCAAATTCAAATTCAGCATCATATGGCAAAAAGTATTATTATTAAATTTTAATCTCCTAATTGTTGTGTCCGTTTACTCAACATGTTGTGTTGGTGATGGATAATGGAATTGTTCAACACAAAGTTCTTTAGCAATTAGTCAATATAACTCTGCAAAGTTCACCTAAACAAGGCATATGTTTGATTTTAGTTTTGCTTAACAAAGTTATTTCATACCGAAAAAAAATTGCGCTAGTTTTTGTTAAATCATAAAACTTTATCATAATTGGAAATTAAATTAGGCTGATGTGATGCCAGTGCTTTTTAAATGTGCTTCATACAAAATATATGACAAGATGGCATTTTGACAGAAAACAGACGCTAACGCTCTTGTTTAGGTATGATCATGGTACAATTATCATAGTGGCAGCAATTCTAAGTAGCTATTGTGTTCTTCCTCTTTGTTTTTGGTTATACCCATGATACAATTAATGCCTTAACGGAGTTGGGACATGCAATTTTTCTTTTGTTTTTCATATACGTTTGTAGTGAATACAAAATTGACACTAGAAAATTTATCGCAGAGTAATAGAAAAAATTCTATTTTTTTGGTGTGATTTGACACTGTAGATAAATCGCACGTCCCAGTTCTGTTTAGACATTAATTGCACTGTTATACCTTACTAGCCAAAATCAGCTAAGATAAGGCACCATATGATCTGCTAAAAAATTGTATGTGATTTGGTCGAGGTAGTTTCGAAACTCTGAAGTCTCTAAAATCAGATAAAGCTGCATTAACAGACTTGCTAATCCCAAAAATTCATTTCCAGGAAAATAAGCCTCCCATACAATAATTCACATATATTTGATGAGTAAAATTTTTATTGAAAGCTGATGCTGCCACGAATGAATTTCTATGGAAAAATTTGGATAATTGCATCATAGTTCTTTCAAAATATCGTTTTCCTTCTTACAGTAAAATTACCGTCAGAAAATTACTCCAATAGTAACAATTATTCAAAGGCAATTTGTTGCAGTTTGATACATTTTTTTTTCACAGATTTGCGTATTTTTATATATAAAAATTTCGGATTATTGGGAGCTCTTTCAGTGCAGAGCTGATCGATATATGGTCATACAGTGAAAGCTCCCGTCACGGACAGCTCCCGCAGGAGGCAATCTGTCGTGGCCGGACGAATTTCTTGGTTTTTAGTAATGTTCTTAAAACAAAATACATTCCGGTGGGCGGACATCTCCCGCGGCTGGACGATTTCATTAGAACCGTGGGTGTCCGCCCACGGGAGCTTTCACTGTATAATGAAAACTAAATAAGTATGCTTCAAACAAAAACCTCGTATATATACAAAATTACACCATCAGCAAAGAAGTAGATAGGAAAGAACTAGACTCCGAGCTTTTTGCCTGTATTAAATTTTGGCGAGTAGAATGAAAGCTGGAACCAATGAGAATTACGAAGCAAAATCCAATTGGATTTATTTCTGATTTTGTTCGGTTTTTGCAACGAACCGAACGAATTCACAATGTTAAATTCAGCCCATTTTGTATTTTTTAATTTATTTATTTTCTTAAATTCATAAAAAAGTTATTTGAATATAAGAAAATGAAAATAAATAAATTGAAATTCAAAAATAAGGAAAACTTGTTGAGAAAATTATTCATTCAATTACGATGACTTATTTAAACCTGCATTTGAGAAAATCAATTTTTATATCTACCAGGCAACCAGCAAATGCAATAGCATGATTTTTATTTTGACTCCTTCAAACTTGCAAATTTGCAAGTGATCCCGCGTAAATTTTGTTGTTGGTTTTTCTTCAGAAAAATTCAGTCGAAAAAATCCTAAAAAAAATGCGTGTATTTGTTGTTGCGTTTTTGTAGTTTACAACCGATGCCGTTAGTTTCAATTTTGTTGGTATTTTTTCGGCAGAAAAATTGAGTGGAACAACCTTTATTTTTATTTCCATGATAATGTTGAAAAATATAGAAATTATAGAAATATTTTGAGTTTTGTAAAATAATTTCAATTCAATACGTAAGACAAATGAAATTTTGTTTGCAGCAGGCGCTCAGCAAATAAAACAACATGAATATCATTTTTATTTTTCAGTTTGAACCGAAAAATGTACGTACTTGATCAAGGGATCAAGGGTGCTAAGCCCCTTACATGAATATTTTTGGATTCGGAAAGGTTTAAGCCCAAATTAAGATAACACTTCGATAGTAGTAGTGTATTTTGACACATTGACTTAGTTTCCGTGTTAATTTTAAAGAAATCTCCATTTTTTATCTTTGAAAATATGATTTTCGTGTTTTTTAAATGCAGAATCAGTTCTAGTGACTAAGCTATTCTAATTAAACTTATTTATTATTAACTTGTTTCAACTAATGATTCGTTTCAAGTAAAACAAGAAAATTGAAAAATATAACTTCATAATTTCTATATATTTATATCCCCCAAAGGAAAAATCCTAGTTGCGAAAAATAGCATAATTTCAGCACACATACAAGCAAACAACATGAATATAATTTTTGTTGTTTTCCACTCAATTTTTCTGCCGAAAAAATACCAACAAAATTGAAACTAACGGCATCGGTTGTAAACTACAAAAACGCAACAACAAATACACGCATTTTTTTAGGATTTTTTCGACATAATTTTTCTGAAGAAAAACCAACAACAAAATTTACGCGGGATCACTTGCAAATTTGCAAGTTTGAAGGAGTCAAAATAAAAATCATGCTATTGCATTTGCTGGTTGCCTGGTAGATATAAAAATTGATTTTCTCAAATGCAGGTTTAAATGTAAGTCATGTAATTAAATAATTTTCTCAACAAGTTTTCCTTATTTTTGAATTTCAATTTATTTATTTTCATTTTCTAATATTCAAATAACTTTTTATGAATTTAAGAAAATAAATAAATTAAAAAATACAAAATGGTCTGAATTTAACATTGTGAATTCGTTCGGTTCGTTGCAAAAGCCGAACAAAATCAGAAATAAATCCAATTGGATTTTGCTTCGTAATTCTCATTGGTTCCAGCTTTCATTCTTCTCGCCAAAATTTAATACAGGCAAAAAGCTCGGAGTCTAGTTCTTTCCTATCTACTTCTTTGCCATCAGTTTATATACGTCAAAAATTGTGACAAGCATGAAATGTTAGCATGACTTAACTAAAATTTAATCATGACCATATAATTGTTCCATGGTTATTGGGTTTTGTCATGATTTAATTCATGGGTTTTGTTTTGTTCGAACAGTTAATTTTGACACGTAAGGTAGATCGAAAAATAGAGAGAAAGAATGGTGGTTTAGAATTGCTGCTACCATGTTATGTTGTCTTATCCCTTCGAGTTATTTGCTAAGTGTCAAAAACAGCTGGTTTTAATCATATAAACGCAGAAAAGTGCAAGTGACAACATCAGATTAATTGGATTTCTGTGACTTGGTCGTGCATTACCATAACAACTAATCGGTATTGAATGGTTTCAGTAATAACAACTAAATGTTTTTAACGACACAGTCATATTTCGTTGAGATGAAGTAACAAGTGACATCAAGAGATCGCATAGCAAAATTCTTGTTTATGCCATTATCAGTGAAGCTTTATCAGATCGGAACTAAGAGCAAGAGGTGAAGCGTGAAGGAAAAATTGTTTTGAGAAAAGCAAGAACATCGTATGTAAAAAAAATCAAGCTATCATGCTTGCATTTATTTTGGTGTAAAAATATAAGCGTTCGCTGGCACAAATGCCGACGTTTTTTTGCGCATTTGAAAGAAAACCAGTAGTATCACAGGATCAGGCAAAGAGTCCGAGATGACAATTCCAATATCCAAAAAAAGAATGAAGTTATGGATCATAATCGGAGTCACATTACTTATTGTACTATATTTATATAAGACACTCGCATATGAACAAATGATGGACGAGAAAATTGTCTTGAAAAATCAGTCACCACAAATAAAAACCCCCACCGTTTATTCCGAGCAATTTCAAGGTGATCTACATACGATATATAAGCAACAACAAGTATTGATACATCAACAACGTGAAGAATTACAACGTACCAAAGAGCAGTTGTCCAAAATGGAGGATCAAATTCGTGTTTTACAATCAAACAAACCGCGCAAATATCAAAAAGTTAAATATCTCAATTATAAGAATCGCAAACGTATCCTCATCACCGGTGGCGCTGGTTTTGTTGGCTCACATTTAGTTGATGATCTTATGGTGCAAGGTCATGAAGTGATAGTAGTGGATAATTTTTTTACTGGACGTAAACGTAATGTTGAACATTGGCTCGGTCATGAAAACTTTGAATTGATTCATCATGATATTGTTAATCCACTTTTCATTGAAGTGGATGAAATCTATCATCTGGCATCTCCAGCTTCGCCACCACATTACATGTACAATCCAGTGAAGACTATAAAGACAAATACAATGGGAACCATTAATGTTTTAGGTTTGGCAAAACGCGTTATGGCTAGAGTATTGATTGCAAGTACTTCAGAAGTTTATGGAGATCCTACCGTTCATCCGCAACCGGAAACCTATTGGGGACATGTCAATCCGATAGGACCACGTGCTTGTTATGATGAAGGCAAGCGGGTTTCAGAGACATTGAGCTATGCCTATGCAAAGCAGGTGAGTTGAATTGTGGAAAGAAGTAGAAAATATGGTAAATATTTAGAAGTGGTGGTCCAGCCCTAATAGGATCCAAAATTTTCTTAACCATCGGGGTAATTTCTGGTACCTAAAAGTAGTATATTGATGACGGGAAGATTTCAATTTTTTCTTAAAATTCCTTAACCCCTTAGCTATAAGTTCGGTATCATAAGTAGACTCAGTTTACAATTAAAAAAAAAAACTACAATCTTTAGCCGGCAATTTCTTGTTTTCTCTTGAAAATTTTCGTAGGTAACTGTTAAATTGGAAACTAATTCTTGAACCCATATAGATTTTTTAAATTTTTGATTTGTTGTTCAAAATATTACATATATACGTATATATGTATGTATATACATATGTATGAACAAAAAAATCAATGTAAACTTTTATTTGCACTCTTTTTTGATTCGTTTTATTCAATTTTCTAGCCAAATGGGTATTAAGGAGCAATAAAATGTCTATTTATTTAAGTCTTAACGTTTGTCCGTTTAGAATCTTAAAAACAAGATAAGATATTGTCTTTTTGTTTAACGTGTGAGCTAAAAATAATAGATAGTCTTACACCATTAAAATAGGCTTTTGTTCTGGTACCCTACAAGTTGTTTACAACGAATGTTCCATTTTATCTCTAAGTACAAAGCATTTAAAATAATAAAGCCAAAAAACTTATATTTTTTCAAACAATAAATTTGTAATAAGCAAACGCTGGAAACGAAAGTGTAACTAACCTGTATTTATTACTTGCACATTTTTAGTATGTCGGTAAAACATTTAATGTATGTATGTATGTGTACGTAGGGTGTTTATTTTGAAAGTTTTGTAGGTGGAATTAATTTTTTTTTTCTCTATATTTTATCTTAAGGAATAAAACTAATTGTTCCAATATTTGAGCTTCCTAGCACAAGCCTGTAAACGGTACGGAGAGTTTATGTCCGGTTTCGTTGAAATTTAACGAAAAAAACCGACTTACTAAAACATAGAAAAAGTCTGCCATAGGTGCCAAGATATAGTGTTTTAGGTATTTTAGTTGTATGGGAGACGTAACCCACTGTTGTCAAACCACGCCAACGTTTTTCGTGTGGCTGAAAATGCGGACAAAATACATCCGAAGGGGTTTTTTTAAATTTGCGGTGTTATATGCCTATATTATAGAATCGGGTTTGATGAAAAATCTCCCAAAATTTCAGCTTCCTAGATCAAACCTGCAAATGGCAGTTTATTTCCTACTAAAATGACAATTTCTGTGGTAATACACATACATATAAGACCGCAAGTTGAAAAAAAAAACCCATTTGGGCGTATTTTGTCACAATTGAACCCTTTTATGCAATAGGTAAAACTATTTTCAATGAAAAATCAGCAAACTCGTCATACCAATAAGCTTATTCAGATTTTTAAAAATATTTTTTTTAACATAAACGAAACATATGGTATAGATTTTTCTCAAAAAGATTAACTTAGATGATTAAAACATCTATTAATACATTTTGTATAGTTGTGTCTGTTTACTTGCTTAAAATTAAGTAAAAGCGCCTTATGTTGCCTAAATCGTGTCTGCTTACTCTAAAATGTAGTTAAATGAGAGCGTACAAACGAGAGAAACAAACAGGTGTTCACTCTTTTTCCGAAAAATAGTTAACAAAAATCTCCATGTCTCATATGGTCTGGGGAAGGTTCTTAGCATAGTTTGGCTTGGAAAAAAATGGGAGATGACACGCCCCATATTAAAAGATAATTATATACATCATCATCGACTTCAAAAGTAAATTTCAATGAAAAAATGGGCGGCGCCACACCTCTCTCTCATATGAGAAAAATCGAAATTTTTTATTTTATTATTTGACACAGCTGGAGTCCAGCTGCTGGACGAGAGAATTGCGCTTGTGAAAGAGAAAAAATGTAAAAAGGACAGGAACGAAAAAACTATTTTTTTAGCACAAGAATAAACGTCAAAAATTTTTGAATGTATTTGTTGCAAAAAGTTAATTTTCTAAGCCCAGACAATAAATAAACACCTTACATTGAATGTAGTTGAACAATAAATTGAATTCTATAAACGCAAAAAATAAAATGGAAAATGAAAATAGTCAATATAAACTCAAAAAGCTCGCACAACACATAACAGCTGATAGTTTGACACTTTTAATGAGTTTACACGAAAAAATTCTTCGGGTAAAAACCTGTAACTTCTGACAACGAGAGAGCATAAATTACTCTCTCATTTTCGTTCTCACTTACAGGTTTTTCGAGTACAGGAACGCTTTTTGGGTAAAATCCTGTAAAAACCTGCAAATTGTACTAATGCATTATGGTACGGGAACTCAACTATTATTTAACTACAAAAGTAAACGTACATATGTATATAGTTAACTAATGTATGCACTATTTCTCCTTATTGTAAAAATAAGAATTAAGTTTGTAAACTATTCACAAGAGTTCTATAACGATCATTGGTTCCTTATTGCATTAAAGAGCCCCATTCACGTCCTATGCTGCACCAAGCCATTTTTTTTTAATACATAGAAACAAATAAATTACATTTATTTTTTTGGAAGAAATCGATCCATTTTTAGTCGGTGATTTCGAATGTGTAGTTAGTTTTTAATTATCACGTCAGATTTTCTTTTAATTATATTGTACTATATGTTAATTGTTTAGTGTATATTTTTTAATTTACTGTATATTAGCATCAATATCTATATGTATTTTTTTTTTAATTTAAGGAAAAAGTCGAGGTTCGTGTGGCACGTATTTTTAATACTTATGGTCCTCGCATGCATATGAACGATGGACGTGTTGTTTCAAATTTTATACTACAAGCACTACGTAATGAAACTATCACCGTTTACGGTAATGGCAAACAGACGCGTTCTTTTCAATATGTTTCCGATCTGGTGGATGGTCTCATATCATTAATGGCTTCAAACTACTCACAACCTATTAATTTGGGAAACCCCGTTGAACACACAATTGAAGAGTTTGCATTGATTATTAAAGATCTAGTGGGTGGGAAAAGTAAAGTAAAACAGACTGATGCCGTCGAAGATGATCCACAAAGACGCAGACCTGATATAACGCGTGCTAGAAAGTGGTTAAATTGGGAACCAAAAGTTCCGCTTAAGACTGGTTTACTCCAAACAATTGGCTATTTTCGTCAAGAGCTGGAACGCTCTGATCGTTTTGAGGAAAATTCAAATAAATATTTTGAATCACCTGACATACAGCGTAGTCGTGCTAGATTTCATTTTAATCCTGGCGACGATTAGTGTGCTAAATAAAAAAAGAGATTGAGTATTGTTATGTTATGCGTTGTAATCCGAAATTAACTTTATAATTCTAGTCCGTAATGTAAATACGCAATACGTATGTGTCAGTAATTTAAAATGAGTGAAAGGCGACCCACTAGATATAAAAATGTTTATTTTAAGTTTGTGTAAAGTTAGAAAACACCGTGCAAATAAATTTCTGTTATATTTTTTTTCAAACTATTAAATTTAAACATGTAAGTAAAATATGTAGAAAATCTGTTTTTCAACAATAAAATCTAGATTTTAAAAAATATTGATTTTATGAAAACTGAGCACTATGATATTCAACAGGAATCTAATTAGGTGCCTTCTATTCCACGTTAATAATTGTTTTTAGTATTTTAAACTTAAAAAGAAAAAAAAAATGTTGCAAAAAAAAAAAGGTAATAACGTCTAATTAATGACAATTTTAAACATTCAATTTAATGGTTACAAGCATAATGTCAGATTTTATTTTTGGATCTACTTTAACAAAGAAGGATATTTCAAATACAGAGGATGAAATTCGTGGCTTAACACGATTTTTTTGGTTATCTAACTTCCGTTTAATCAGACAAAAACTTAATCTGAGCAAAATTTATGGATATATTTTTAGTGAAAATAGAATGCGATGTTATGCGAAAAACTGTTTTTTGGTATCTCTGTCCTTGAATATCTTGGGTAGTCGTTCTAAGGCAGCCATTACTTGCTAATTAGATATCCGTTAAACTTATACGCGCCATTGATCTACAACAGCCTCCCGACCTATGCTATCAGAACTTTATTTTTTGAAATCATTTATAAAAGTTTCATCTATATATGTATGTAAGTACTTATATATCTGTAATGGCATTTGAGTTTTGTGGACATGTACGATGCAGACTGAAAATGTACTTTTTTTTTGATGCCGGAGATATTTTTTCGACATGAACATGAAAAAGTTTCTTAAGATTACTTAAATTCATTTTCACTTTTTGTTAAAAAAAAGATCAGCAAAGTTTACTACAGGCCGTAAATTTACTTAAAAAAAATGGTGATTTCTAGAAGTAGTCGAAATGTACTAAAAATGCGCCCAATGAACTGAAAATGAGCCAAATGTACCGAAATAATTTACTAAAAACTAACGGCGATTTTTCACGACGAAAACGTACTGAAAAAAGTACAAATGTCATCACTGGTATATATCAAGGAGAAATTAAAGACTGATAGAGTTTTGTAAAGGAAAGAGTTAAGAAAATTATTAAAAATACTCGTAATTTGTACTTTGAGCACAAAGGTTTTCTTCGAAAATTTCATTTTATTTTAAAAAAAAAATTTTAATTTTTTCATTAATTCTTCATCAATACAATATTTACAAACATATACAGATGGATTTTTGTTTTTAGTAATTGTTTTTGTTAAAAATCATGTTTGCCGAAAAATTATTGAGAAACAGAGCTCTGCGAGATTTTTTTTATACAATTCAAAAACTTTGTTCTAATGAAAGACTCAACTATTATATGTTAAGCACTTGACGCTGATCTGACTCCTTTTAAGCATCAACAATTCAAGATTTCAAATATTAACGTTACTATATTTGTTAGTTTAGTTGACTACTTTTCTTTGCATAAGTTTTTTTTGTCTTGAAGATAAATTATGTATATACGACTCGTTACTTCTAGTTACGTTGTTTTTATAGTGTTAACTAGATTCATGCTTATTTGAGGTATTTTGATCATGAACATCTAGTATTCATATATTTTGATTTTATTTTTCTAACAAAAATAATAAATATAGAAAGCTGAAGAGATTTAAAATTAATACGCAAAATAAGTGTAGGCAGTGACTATAAATTTACGAGATTTGTAATCTCAAAAACTCTTTAACCGAAAAGCTTAACCACCGTTCGTTCCCCTTCGTCATATTATATAAATTTTTTGAGTGGGAGCTGATGTTGCCGCGAAATTAAATTATAAGGGGAAATTGGGTCTCTAAAATATAATTTTTTCTAGTATAGTTAGGAAATAAGGAGAAAAAAAGTTCTTAACGATGTTGCTACAGAAAATAGAAAATTTCGGTTAAAATTTAGCACAATTATTCGTTTTTTATAGCAACAATTTTCCTCAAACATAAACGATTCACATGGAAAGCCATCCTATTACAATTTCAAAAATATACTTTTCCAGAACCTACAACTTATTCACCTTCATTATATATTTGTAGTTTTCCAAAAACTGCCAACAATTTAATAATTTGCATTACAAAAATGCATACAGTAAAAAAATGAGATCCTGAATCTCACAGTAAATAATTTCACATTTTTTCACTGAAACTTAGAGTCATATCTTTCTGCCGAATGAACAATATAAGGCCTTAACTTATTTTTAGTTTTTTGAAATTTAGTATGAGAAATTTAGTATGCGAAAATATCAAACCCTAACTCTAAATTTTAATAAAAAAATTTATGTGACTAAACAGGTGAATGGGATCTGATCTTTTCACCGGCGAAGAGATTGCATATTTTCCTAAATTTATAGTTTCTGGTTATATTGATTTTTATAACTATATGGTATATGCAGCTACAATAGATTTTTTTGCATTAGTCAGCAATGATAATATTCTCAAAACTTATACTTAAAAATAAATTTTATTTTGCATTATAACTTTATTAACCTCAGTTATTGCTTAATTTACGTTCTGTGTTTAAATGATCACCAATCTTTAAATTCTAATTTTGGTTTTTCACCGTGATACCGGCTCTAACATTTCTACAAAAAGTTTCTTCATTGTGACCACACCATCCTGACAAATGTTACGCCAAAATCGGCGTATTATATTATCAGCTTGTCGCAATGATGGCAGTAATAAGAGCAATTGTTGTTGATGTGAAACGGCCGCACTGTGGCGTAATAAGTAGACAACATCATTGAGCGAATTCAATATTGTATCACGAAATGAACGCAATGATGTCTGATCTTCCAGGAGTATATCACAATTGGAGAGCAGAAGTGCTTTTAGCAGATAGTATTCCTCTTTACGTGGCGACAAACGTTCCAGACGTTGAGCTATTTGTACACAATGATAATAAAATTCTGTATAACCACATTCTTTAGCAATTAGTTCATCCATCCACATGTCGGTGGCAAAACAGAGTTTGCCATTAAATGGCAGAGAACGAAATGTCAATTGTAGTGTCAGTATTTCACCCCATGATATTTGTAATAGTTTCATTTGATCATTTAGCGGCAATTCAGGAAAACCTGGTATTTGTTTAGCCCAGCCAATAACACCGACCAGCTCCTTATCATAGAGATCACTTAACACACATAAAATTTCATGTGGATCGTTGTTGTTATTTTGAAAAATGCAATTTGTGCGTATGTTGTTATTGCTAATGCCAGTATTAACGACGCCACCAGCCTCACCTTTTATTTGAAAAAATATTACACCACCGTTCCCACCATTATTTGACTGTTGGGAATCATCTGACGAATTGGTAGTAGTTGTATGTGGCTGTTGGTGTTGTACTGTTAATGTATCTGGCTCAAAGGAATTAAGCACCTCGAGAATTTTAACATCTTCTAAAGAGGAAGTTATTGACTGAAATAACATTTGCATAGTTTGATAAGCATTTGAGACAGGATTACGTCGATATTTTTGACGACCGCCACGTACACGATCAAGGCGAACTCCTTCCTGTATTAAAAAGTAAAAATTGTAATGAGTATGCATGGTGTAATATTCAAAGTTGAGTGAAAAATAAGAATAAAATAAAGTAAAATTTATGGGCTGCGTCCCATTCATAGTGCAACATTTTGCGAAAATGCGCATATTTTCGCTCTTGTGCAAAATTAAAATACTATTAATTTTTTGGCATTGATGAATGTTAGGCAAAGCATTTGAAAACAGTGATATTTTGCGCGATATAGCAATTAAAAAAAACTACTTGTATTATGTAAAAAAGGCATTAAACAATTTTGAATACGAGTAGCCATTAATTAAGCCACCTTTTTTTTTTTGTTAATGAAATATAGAAAAATCAAATAATCTATGATAATTGAAGAGTATCAGAAAAAATTGGTGTAAGTGACAGTAAGAACATTTTAAAGGAAAACATGTTTTTTGGTTTATGTTCTTGCTTTAACGACAACGACGACTGAAGATCAATCACTTAGAACTTCAAACTGTTATAATTTTTTCCTTAAAAAATAAGTCTAATATATTTGTTGCATACCTTTAACATACCCATCAGCAAACACTTTTGAAAACGACACGCCTGGCATGCTTTTCGTCGTCGCTTATTTATTTCACACTCATTATTTGCAGGACACGTATACTCGATATTACCCTGTATGGTGCGTTTGAAAAAAGCCTTACAAGCTTCACAGCTGGCAACACCATAATGAAAGCCAGAAGCAACATCACCACAAACTAAACATAGACGTCGCAATTCATCACGTATTGAGCCACCACTGGAAGCAACATTAAGTTTACCACCACCACCACCACCTTCTGAGCTTAAGCTCACGTTATTTAAATCACCTAAAAGCGATGTTGTAGAACTACAAAGTTGACGTTCTGGTGAAACAGATGGTGATGATTTTTGGCCACTAGTGCTGTTTGATAAATGCGTATTAGAAGTGTTGGTTGATGAGGTGTTGCCACCACTTGTGCTTGTTGTTGCACCATTTGAATATGAATTCGAATTGGAACGATTAAGAACCATCGTTGAAGTAGTGGGACTGCAGCATATTGCACTCGTTGTTGATGAGCTATCAATTTCTTGTTTTATATGGATGACGCCACCACCAATACCATCCGCCATGGTGGTAAGCAATAACGGATATTACAGATTTTTTCCGATAAATATATTGGTGGCGTAGTTTAACTGCAAAAAATAAAGGATAAAAATTAATTTTATATTTAGCACAGCTAATAATAAAAGCTCGCTTGCATCACTACAAATGAAGGGCAATCAAGAATAACTCAAAAATTCTTGATATTCATGTTACTCTGTATGATGTTACATGCATGTGATTTATAATCAACAATAAACTAATTAAACAAGAATTAAATTTTTTGCTGTAATAGCACCACAATCACAAAAAAAAAAGAAATGATAAAACCCATAAACGCGATTTTTAATGAAATTTTTGAAGTCATTAATCAAAAGTTGCTTACTATACTAAGACTTTCAGAGCGACCAGTGGGTAACGAGGGCAGAAACGCGAGAACTACAGTTGCAATTTTTATTTTTTGTATATAAAATGATTATCAGTGTGCAAACAATTATTGTAAACAACTGTTTGCATTTGAGTTGTGCATAGAAATGCAGCTAAGCTTTAGTCAAGCTTTCGGATTTGTCATTTTTATTGAGGTTTTTTGCTCTCGCTTAATGCAAATAACAACAAAAAAAAGCATATATGTATATTTTTTTTAAATGAAATATAAGCTTACGTTTGTAGTCACTGCAATATCACCAAAGACAGCAGCAGTTAAACCAATTAAGTGACAACTATCGTTTGTCATTTGCTGATAAAGCATTTTGGGTGCATTTGAGGAGAATAATAAGTGATTGAATTAAACTAATGACTGGAGTAGTGCGAGGGTAAAGAAAGAGGCCAAAATACATGACAAAGCAGTTCAGCTACTTAAATGTAAATAATATTTTTTGCACCCATGTGCAATATGTGACAATAAGCTTTTATATACCATCGAACACGTTTCCTCTTAAAGTCATGTAAAACATATGTATGTCGGTGCTTATCTTAATTTTTATGTATTTTTAATATAAACTTGAGAATATAAAATTTTCAAACTCCAAATAAGAACTTTAATGTTTAAATTAGCAACGACAGTTCATATGTGATTGGAATAAAAAGTTCGATTACCAAAAATGCTATTTTTTAAATAAGTGTAAATAGTAAATTTGTTGAAACATTAATTTTTTCATTTATAAAAATGTTTCACAAAATATTTGTTTCATATAACATATTTTATTTTTTTGATTTCTGTATATGTTATTCTTCAATCAATTTTAAGAATGTATCTGCTTTTTAATCAAAATTGAAGGCGCGTACCAGTATGTATTATATTTTCTAAAGTTATTTTGGGAATCATGTAAATTTTACCCTTTATAGAATTATAGTATAACATCCCATAGTTTATTGTAATTTTTATTTCATATTATATATATTGATTGACGCTGAAATACATTTTTCACCGGAGGACGAAAATGGTTTTTTTTCGAACTACATACTTCTCTTATTTTGAAGTCAAAATCATACGTTAAATTACCACCGAGTTTTTTTTTGTCGTGTATCGGAACAGAAAATAATTTATAATTATTTTACTGCGCTTATTGCTTAGTACAGTGCATATCAACACCAAAATATTACAATAAACTAAGATAAATTCATTCGTCATTTTAGTTTAATAGTTTAGTGTAATTTATTTGGTGTTGACACACACTGTACTGAACGGTAAGCTCAGTAAAATAATTATACTAACGAGCTTTCCGATACCATATGGTGATAATTATTAACAGTAAATCAAAACCTAATTTTTGTTACCAACATGTATGTATCGCATATGAAGCCTTTGTACTTTATTTTTACTAAGCAATCAATGAAATTGGTTGTACAGGTGAAGCCAGGCAGGAGAAAAATAAACCTACCCAAAAATAATTTTCTAATTAAATTATAATATGATAAGTTTCAACAGGAAACCATTTACAATTAAAGAATTATATCTAATTTTAAAGGGCTTGCTTGGCACTCCAACAATTATAAACGAAAATATTCAACGAATTTCAAGCACTTAAGTTTAAAAATATGAAATCGAATTTATCACGCGCTTTCGAAATAAAAATTACCTCAGATAAACGTTGTGCACGCACTTTGAAAAAAAAATAAAAACCACCAGTAATATTGTCTGAGCCATGAAGATTTTAAACTGGAATGTAGACACTTCTTTGGTAACAATGGAAAGTCAAGTATTATTATTATGAATTGAAAAATAATGTATAAAAAATCAGAACATAATCTGTGTAGATTTAATGATATTGTAATAATTTGCTCTTAAAACTGCAAACACAAATAAGAAAATAGTTCTGAAAAAACGGTTTGGTTTGTAAAATATAGGAAATCTTTTAGCCATTACGACTAGGTATGATGTACAGCATTGAGTAAAACTTTTTTTTTTGCGTGCAAGATTAATTATTCAAACTCATACGACGACTATCCTTGACGATCTCATCTGCATCAGTAGTTTTTTTAAGCCCAGCGTGTTATGGTTTCGACGGGATGAATCTATAAGCTGTAAAACAGTTATCTACTAAATTTGATTCACTTTTAGTATATTTTAGAAAATATAACCATTATATAACGACAGTGTTATTGATCGGAAAGCTGATTAAATAATATTAAAAAAAGAGTAAATAGTTAACTAGTTAAAGCAAATTTTATAGGGCTGACCAAATTTTAGTCGTTTAATCTATTTTGATAGGTCAGCTTCAAGAATTTCTATATCTTTATTTTGCAATTTTTATTTTTTCTTTTGCTGGTGAAAAAAATTGTGCTTTAATACTATTTATTCACCATTAATTAATGTTGTGCAGGTTTTCAATTTTAACAGTTTCTTTTTAATATTATATTTGAAAAGATTATTGTAAAGTAAAAACATTTGTATTCTTATAGAATAACTAGAACTTTGCTAAAAACAGTAGCCTTACTTAAAGTACTCATAAAAGTAAAGTGGTGTATCCTGCGAAACATGTTTAGATACAGCATAGGCAAAAACAGCTATATATATCTGATTTTCTAAAAATATTTTTTTTTAAAGCTAACAAATTAGGCTTTCCAAATAAAACTAGAGATTAATCAAACATTGTTTTAAAAAACAAAAAAAAATAAGGTTGTTTTTATACCTTGCCTCAGACATTTTGCATACTACAATATACAAAGTGGCATTCGTTTCGTTCAGGTTTTTTCCCTAACTCATACCATTTTATTTTTTTCTTATAATGAAAGATTACAAAAACAACTTTTTTGCTAATATCTGTTCTTATTCAATTGTTTTCTTGATATTCAAGGTTAAAGGTTACTAGACAAAACTCGTAAGCTATGCGATTTTCTACAAAAAAAAAATTGAACTTTTGATGTATGACGAACCATTTTATGACAGATAACTACAACAGAAAAAAAATAAATAAAGAAAATCTACACTTACAGAATAATTTTACATGAAAATTAGCCAAAACTCTGAGTGACTAGTTTTTTAGTCATTTTTCAATTACAGGTTTTAGGTGATTTTACTTAAGGAAACTATTAGACTATCTGGAGTCGGGAAACTAAAAACGAAAAAATCTTTTAAAATAAAATTTAGTCTTTCTAATTTTTTAAAACAAAAATTTTTTATTTTTATTTTATTTTAATTTTTTTTTATCTTTTTTTATTTTTTAATTTTTAACTTTGTTTCCATTCGGTCGCTAAAAATTAGCCTTTTCCTATAATTATTTAGTGAAAAATAAAAAGTGACCTTTAAATAATCAAATTATATGTCTGGAGCTATGTTTCCTTTCATTTTGAGCGAAAACCTTGGTTTTCATCTACATTTAGGGCATACATTTTTATGTAATTATAGTACCCAAAAATTAAAAAAAAACCCGTGAAGAGTTTTTCTTAAATTACAATTACATGGGAACAAGGAACATATACTATAACACATAAAATGGTTACTTTGTTTTGATTTTTTGAGAAGTATATTTTCAAAAAAAAAAAAAAATTTACTTTGAAAATAAGTTTTGACTCTTAGTAGCAAATCAGTTCTGGACGATAATTTCTCTGCATCTCAAGAAAATCGAGTTAACCATTTTATTTGGAATAATTTTTTATTTTTATGGGAAAGAAAATACATCAGGACACATAATATTAACAAAAAAACAAAATTGTTTACATTATTATATAAACAAAAATTTAATGAATTAAATACATAAATGAAAGAACTTAATGTGTAGATTTGTTGATAACAGAAAAAAAGCCTCAAAATAAACAATTGAAAAAATGCAACAAAATGGAAAGGTATTTTAACTATCTGTTCTGTTGATACAACCATTATTTTATAACTTTACTTACAATACACCAATAAATTTTTCCTATTCTCCAAATATTTAATTCGAAAATAGATATTGAAGAACTTCGCTATCTGGTGCTATCGGGATAAGGCCGTCCCGTCCGTCCGTCTATAGCAGATAACTATGATGATTTGCTCCCACGTTTTACATTTATTTTCCGATCATAAATATAATTAAACGTGTAAACTGTATCTTTCCAATTTCCAACACTTATAGTTTTTTTTTTCATTCACTGCACCCAGATCGACTGCCTTTTATTCGACGGCCACAAGGTAAATGTTTTTCTCCAATTTCATTTTATATGATGTTCGTTTCATTTTTATCATAATCGATATTTCTTATCCCAAGCGTTTTTTCGAATTTTTACAATTGTTTATGTATGCATTGTTTGCGAATTCTGTTTTTAGGTTTATGGTCGTTTATTCCATAATTTATTAAGTGTATTTGGAAAAATCAAAAATTTTCACAAAACTCTCGATACCGTATTGAAACTTTTGCAAAAATACGAAAATGCGAATTCAGTAAAAGAATGAAGAAATGTCAAATAGTGTTAGTTGTCAAACATTGTAATCAGGGCTGCTGTACACTGTTTTTGTTGGTTTTCACTCGAACGATAAGTCTAAGGCATAGCGAATACTTGCGATTTAATAGTTGAGCTTTTTAAAATTTGTTTGTACAATACTATGGAAAGGCCACAGTGGCATTCAATTGAGCACCTATTTAGTTGCATGTATTCGCAGACTCTACATATTAAATGGATGTCTGCATCAGTGATGGCATTTAGGTTTTGTACTCAGTAATTTTTTATGGTCACGTATACCACTTTACTAAAAAAGGTCATTCAATTTATTACGCATGTTTGAGCAATGTTTTCTTAAAAATTAATAAAGTCAGTCGATATTTTTACACCTCTTTCAATAAAATTTACAAAAGTGTACTAAAATTTAGTAAAAAATATTAGAAATAATGCATACATACATATGTTCCGAAAATGTATTGAAAATTCCTTCATTGTATCAATTTATCAAATGTTCTGAAGCATATTTATCATAACGCAAATGTACCTACTGAGAAAAGTACAAGTGTGCCGAAAATGTCATCACTGGTCTACTTACTTTTGAATTTCTTTGGACTTCTGAGGAATACAGCGCGAACATTTTGTCAGAGACTATTCAACGAAACACTTTGTGAACTTATTAAAAAATAAAACGATTGGATTAGCATTTGTACAGATATTATTTATTACGTATAATATGCATTCTGACAAGATGTACTTAGTATAAAATTATGGAGGGTCAAAACATGTGAAGTATATGATTTTTTGATGGTCGAGCTTTTTCCAAATAATGCACATTTCTCGGCTTTCATAATAATTTCTAATTTATTTGCGGCTCGTAACTTCCCTCGGATTAGAATTCTTTACGGCTTTAATATATGGCAACAGTTTTTTCTGATTTAAAGGAGTAAAACAAAAAGAGCTTTTTATTATTAATAATTTTATTATTATGTTCATAATCAATTAGTGAAGTAATGATGGAAAAATTATTTATTTTAAAATTTCCAAATAATTAACTGAAGTCAATTTTATTCCCTTCGATATGCTAAGGTATAGTTGAAATCGGTTATTCTTTTGTTTATAAATTTACCGAAAACTTAATTTACGACTTTTTTGGAAAAAGTCAGTTTCATCATAATTTCTAAAATAATTGTGGCTCCAAAAATTTGTCAACGGATTTGGATTCATTAAGCCCAATTTCCATGTGATCTTATCTTATCCCATATCAGGGATATCAAATCAAATTTTTGTATGAAAGAAAAAGCATGCGAACAGAACCTGATGCGCTTGGAGAATGCGAGAGTGAATAGCATACATGATGTCCTCCCTGATATTTGATAAAATAAGATAAGATAAGATCACATGGAAATTGGGCTTTAGGTTTGTGATGTACAGTGAACACTAACACTCAATCGGAAGTAGGGCTACCAGATGGCATACTTTAGTAGCAAATGTGCTACTTTTGCAAGGCTTTGCTACTTTTCACTTGAAATGCACTACTTTCGATGTTTGCATTGTAAAATAAAAGTTATTTCAAATATTCTTTTAATTTTGCTGAGGTTTTTCGTAAGAAACGAGGACCTTTTTTTTTATTTCGCTCATCAAAAATATTTTTATGGGACTAAAAATATTTTTAGTTTTCATTCCAAAATTGGAATTTTTTGACATACACTACTTTCGTAGGCAGGTCATCTGGTACCCCTAATCAGAAGCAGTATTATGTAAGGGGCCGTCCATAAAACGGGGTCAACGAAAATCTCACGTCGACTTTTTAATGCAGAGAGTATACATTATTATAGCAGATTACATTTAAAAATTATAAGGAAAGTCTCATGGAAGGGAGGGGGAGTCCTGCCAGAACTCACCAAAGGGAGGGGGTCCAAATTTTCAAAAAAAAAAAAACATCTCAAGTAGTTTATGGACGTCCTTTAACAGTACTAAAAAACACCTGTGTATGGTATGGTATAGATTGCAAGTAAATATTTGCTCAATTCATACAAATGTTTTTAACAATAGCTTAATCTAAATTTCGGAAAAATTGTATTGAATTGACTTTACAGATTTTGACCTTGTTATGTAAGAAGCTCATCTATAATATCGAAAGGTACAGAGACACAGCAAACATTAAGAGTATTTTATAACTACGTTTCGATTCATATTTCTGAGGCTTGATCACCATTTCTAGACGAAAAATTCATTTTCCTAGGTTCATGGCACACAAATATGATTCCTAATGGTGAGCTTTAATTCCCAAATCCAACTCACGTTTATAAGGCATTTATAAATTATTCATTTAATTCCATTTATCAATAATCTAATGTAGAGTTATTTTTGATTAATATTTATGAGAGAAAATGCTAAAATTTATTACTTGTCAATTTTTTTCATTTAAATAGAATGGCATTCAAAGGTAAAATTTTCATAAATAAAATAATATTTCATTTACTAATTTTTTTTTTGTCTTTTTAATAGAATGCTGCAGCAAAAATAAATATATTAGCGGGACTAAACTGCAAAGCAGTTAGTGCTACAAACCGCTAGACGGTTTGCTTTGTTTTTGATTCATAGCATTCCGTTTAACATTTCGATGTTAGGATTCATATCTTATAAGGCTCAGAAAATGTTTGCATAATTTTTTATAAAATTTGTTAATCAATTCAAAGATAAAACAAAGTTATATATTATTTTTTGCTTCTTTCGCTTATACAGTTTGGTCACTGAAAGACTGATGTGTTTGAAAAAGTCATGTTTTGTTCGTTTTCAATATTTTGTTGTTTGTAAAATATAGGAAATCTTTTAGCCATTACGACTAAGTAGGTATGATGTACAGCATTGAGTAAAACTTTTTTTTTTTTTCGTGTAAGATTAATTATTTAAACTCATAGAAAATACCGGCAGCATTTCAATGTCAGAGTATCTCCTAACGATAACATAATTCGAAACCTTAAGAAGATAAGTCGGCAATTTTCTAATGAGCAGTCGAAGCTAAACTGACGAGTATCCTTAACGATCTCATCTGCCATCAGTAGAGTTTTTTTAAGCCCAGCTAAGATAATGTGTTATGGTTTCGACGGGCTGAATCTATAGGCTGTATTTGTGGTCCGTAAAAGTGTGGTAGTGGGATGTTGTTTATTAAAACTAAATAAAATAATAAGAAATAAAAAAAAATATGTGTTTTGGGAAAGTTATTTATGTTTTATATCATTCAGTCTTTTAGTGGCCATCCTGTAGTTAATCATTATTTAATTTATAACAAATGTTAAACGTTTTGTCTTTAAAATAATATAGTAACCATTTTATAGTAGCTATTGTATATAAAGTTTATTCTTAAATAAGTCAAAACTATAATTTTCTAAGTAATTTGTAATAAGTAAAAGTAATAATTTGACTACAAAAAATTAATTTTAATAATAATTAATTTTAAATATATTTTCCACTAAGCTACAGAAAAAACATTTATCCTTTGTCTAACATGGAAAAACTAACAATGTCCAATAAAAATTTAATTTTAAACTAAGAAAAGAGCAGAAATATCGACATTAACGTTGGCCACTATTAATACATATATCAATGACAAGTTTTTTTTAATGATTATATGGTAGCCATAATTAATTTAATTTTGCTTTAATTTCTTTATATGTGTAGGGCTAAGCTAGTTCTCCCGAAACGTGTTAGGATGAACTAGATTAGCCCAGTAAAATTTAGTATGTTAAGGTAAGTGGTTGGAGGATGTAAGCCCAGATGCGAGGCCGAAGGGCGCCCACTTACCCTAATATACTAAAATTAAAGTAAATAATAGTCCTAGTTCATCCTAGGCTAAACTGATTCATCCTAACACTCTTCGAATGAACTAGTTTGGATGAATTAGGAACTAGTTTTGGCATAGGAAAAACTAGTTTGGCCGATAACATATGTATGAGAGAGGTATCTATATATTGTAGGTCTCTTTTTTCAGATTATTGGATGGTGTTCTCTCACAGTTGTTGTCCAAAATATTAAGATGTTAGACATAATAAAAGATAAGCTTTCTAGACTTCGTATATTTAAACTTATTTTTAATGAATCTTGAATTATTGACGTTGTAACCTTAGGTTTGAAATATGCTGGTTGTTAGTTTGATGCTCATATTGGGTTTGTTAAAAAAAAATTATTTCATTTAGACCGCCAAAATGATTATAGTTACTTTGTTTATTTTAAAGTTTTAATACATGTTTATCGATCATTAAAGTTTTTAATATGAAAAACTCATTTATCACAAATTAGGTAAAAAATTTAGAAATAAATAAAATTCATTTACTAGCATCATTTTGGAAAGATATTTGCATGCGGTCTAAATCCGTCTTATATGCTACTTTAGTAAGTTAATCATTTCAATAACTTTATTGCGATTCGAATGTATATAAGCTTTCGCATGCCACAGCATATTAATAAGTGTTTGATCGGTCTTTTCATCCATTGCAATGTCCTCATCGAGTTGCGGATTAAATCTGAAACAAATTCGAATAATAAAATCAGTTTAACACCTTACTAAACGTAATAAGCTTACCTATAATAAGGTATACCAATAGTGCTGCACCAAGCACGTGCACGATCGACAACTCTACCATCAGAAGCTGTAGCTTGATCAACAAGTAAATTGCCTATTTAAAAAAATAAAATTTAATGTAATAATTCTACATTGTATTTGTAATATTTATGGTTTTACACATGGTTGATATGCCATAAGCTAATTTAGCTGTATCCCAAATACTTTCTGGTCTAAAGACGTCAATGTCTTTCAATTCTGTAACAGGAATAAGTCCAGTGCCAAGTGAAATCACAGCTGAAACCTTTACAAAAAAGTTTTAAATAATAAAACAATTTCTTTAACATATTATGTAACATACAGGCACTGCCTCAGCCTCTCGGCCAACACTGATTAAAGCCATATTGTATTCATGTATTTCAGTCATTGCATCTAAAGTTGGATTGTTAGCAATCAAGCCACCATCAAGGAAGCGTCCAAAGGCCCTGTAATTATAAAATAAATCAGTTTATTGTAAAATTTTTGTCAATGTAACAAAAGCACTGAATTTTACCTAAAATAAGAAGGTGCAGCGCCTGTTGCTCTTGCAGCACGCCAAACAAGCTGTTCTGAAGGTTGCGGTGGTGGAACTCGGCGATTAGCTTAGTTCAAAAATAATAATAATAATATTTAATTCTCAATTAGCACAGAAAGCATGCTAAATTTACTTACTTATTGGCGTTACGATCCCTAGAATATCACTAGCACTTGTATAGTTTCTAAAAAGATGTAAATCAACAGGTTTCCGATCGGCCATAACGCCCGTAACCATTATCTTTGGATGTTTAATATCAGTCATAACAGTAAATTCACCTAAATTATCCTTAAGTATGGATTCGAAATGTTCACTTGGATATGGACGTGATCCGATAAAACACTGCTCTTTCATACGCAAATACAAGCCCATACACTGACGCATTGTCTTGCCGCAGCCTAAGCCAAGTGCCAATATACCACCTGTGCTGGTACCAGCAATCCAATCGAACAAATGAATAATTGGTGTTTGAGAGAGTTTTTCAATTTCCAGCAGCATTTGTACCAAGACTAAACCACGTATACCACCGCCATCAAGACATAGTAGACGTCCACGTCCATATGGTTTTTCGCCTTTGTTTATGCCAGGGAATACCGAAGGCACATCAGGACTTGCAGCAGCAGAATCAACACTTTTAGTGCTGCTGGTGGGAGATTCTGTTAGTTATAGACAGCAATAATTATTTGAAAAAAAAAAAAAACTTTTTGTTATTCACTAAGTAAAATGTATTTAATATGTACCTTTTTTAGGATCAGCTTGAACTTTTGTCGTAAACATGCCAAGAAGTGCGTCCATTATGCTTTGACCCTTTTGTTCCTTTTCAGTATCAACTATAATAGCTGGTCTAAGATTAAATAAAAAAATGTATATGAAATTTTAGCTATGTCTCTGAAGAGGCTTACTCCGTCGGATTTGTTAATTCGGAGGTCTCAAGTAAGCCATTAGCACACTGGTTTCCCAAATTTGAGCCAAATAGACCAACCATAGCTTGACGACTTGTTGAAGCCAGCATATTTTCAATGTGTTCTCGTTTTTCTACATGTTCTGGTGGATCTGGTGGTATTCCATTGTATGTACCTTTTGCATTGCAGCCAGGTGGACACTTGCTGCTGGAGCCAGAACAACTAAAGATTGAAAAATTATTCAAAGGTTAGATGATGCAGGTTTTTCGTTTTGGTATTTATTTTTTTTTTTGTTTACCGCCTTGCACCAACTGAATGCAGTAAATACAGGATTTCAGCTTCTTTATGGTCACCATTATCAATTCCAACCATATGACGTGGTGTTTTACCGTCCTTATTTTTATTATTAATATCACATCCAAATACTATAAGACATTGTACAATGTTTACTAATTTTTTTTCAATGGCAATATGAAGTACAGTATTTCCTTCTTTATCAAAAACATCAATATCAGCATCGTGTGCTAACAATGTTACAACACACTCGTAACGGTTTCGTGCCACCTGAAAAAGTAATAAACCAAAATAACAGATTAACTTGATCGAGTGCCTTATTAATTTACTACTAACCATAATATGTAATGCTGTACGCCCATCGAAGTTCGTTGCATTCACATCACAACCTTGCATGATCAATGACTGCAAGGTTTCACGTGATGAACACCAATGCAATGGTGTTCCACCATATTTCATATCCTGAGTGTACAACTTATTTGCATTAGTTTTTAAGAATTCTGCTACTGAAGTTGGCGTTGAGGTTTTATAAATTTTGCTAATATTTTTGGCGCTGAGATTAACATCAGCACCTGCCAGCAACATTGCATTGACACAATCTGGCTTATCTGCCAGACAGGCCAAATGAAGTGGTGTGTAGCCATCCGAATTAAAATGATTTAAGTTTACTGTACTTTTTGCGGTGAGAACCTGAAATAGAGATAAAAAATGGTTATAAAATTGATTTGCCTGTGGTTTAATGATCCAAAAATCAATGAAATTTATAACTGAACAACTTTTAAATAATAAAGAATTTTCATGCGATATTCGAGAGAACAGTAATTTTATAATTATAATATATCAATTAGGGGTCGTAGATTATAAAAAAAGTTGGGAAAACCTTATTTTTATAATTTTTTTAAAAAATAATAATTTCTACTCACTAAATTATATGTTATTTATGTTAGAAAAATTGCCTGAGTCCTAAATTTATTTTAATGCTTTTTGGTTCTAGCGTTTAGTTGTGCCGAAAAAATTTTAATTTTAATAATAAGAAGCAACAGCTCATAAATATAGTTGATCTAGTTTCTTTCTCATAACCATTTTGTTGCGTCCAATTAGATTTTACAGAATGGTGGAGTCCAACGGTTTAATGCCGGCTCTGAACTGCAATAATTGAGAAAAACTTTTCACGGGATCCGTAAATAGCAATATTCTTCACTTGGCAGTCGTGGAGATCGAACCTGCATAATAGGCGGACAAACCAACCACTGCCATGGGCTAAATAAGAAAAAACTCAAATTTTCTTAATTTTTTTGGCCTTATTCCGAAAAATTAAAATTTTGCAGCTCTGGTAGCAACCTTAGGACTATTTTTTATTTTATTGTTTCAAAATGAGGATATACTCGATATGAATAAATTTTCGAAAATCGAGTTTTCTTAAAGTATTCTACAACATATAAACATATCTCCCTAAATTTTGAGTAACGGTACTCTGTCTAATTTGACAGTACGTTTTTAAAATATTATAAATTTTTAAAATATTAAATGCACTTTGTATGTGTTTATTCATTCAGGACACTTTTTTTTTTGTATAAAAATAGGAGCTTTGTAAATTCAAATTATAGTTACATACACATATAAGACTTTTTAAATTATAATTGTAAATTTTTGTACCAAGGCAATAAATCATTATTGCTTTAGAAAAATCGTTAAAAACACGGTTTCTGACATTTCGGTCTAATTCGGGGGTGAACATTTCACGCTAGTACGTTATTTTTATCATAATCTTCAGCCCCTAACTAAAGATTTCAATTATCAAATTGCTGTTTTGCGAAATTTTTCATTCTTGCAGCTTTTCTGTATTTGTAAGAAAAAACGAGTTATGATGGAAAATGTAAAGTAAAATAAAATTTATGTATAAAAATATGAGCTACATTAAAGATTCGCTAAAAGAAATTGAGTCCTAATTTTTCAATTTTTTAGTGAATTTAAAATTTTTTATATTTAATATTAGCAAGTTTTTCAGTAATATGTGATGGCCATGTGATAACAAAGGTTATTCGTTTTGGATTACAGCAAATGGAATTCATTTCTTATCAGCTTTATTAATTTGAATATTTTAATTAAATCCCACTATTTGCTGCTAAATAAACAAACTAATTTGCTGATTAATAGGTCATAACAACTTAAGTTTTATCACGAAATGATTCATATAATAATATATATTTTTATATATAAATTAAAATAAAAAGTTTTTTGATGAGAAGAAACCAAAAAAAGTAAAATACATTAATGGGTCATAACAACTTAAGTTTTATCACGAAATGATTCATATATATTTTAAGAGAAACACAATTTTGTTTGATGAGAAACCAAATATAAAGTAAAATATAAAATCCTTTGTTACTTACATTAATAATATCTTTGGATGTGCTTGCGGCATAATGAAATACCGAATTGCTATTGTTATCCAAGTGTTCAATTTTGCAAAGCGGCAAAAGAATTTTGACCATTTCTATATTGCCAGATTTTATAGCTAGCTATAAATATTTGAATTGAAAATGTAATTCAAAAAAAGCAATAAATATTTGAATATTAAATAACTTACCTGAAATGGTGACATAAGATTAACATGGTCAGGATAGTCAATGAATTGCAAGGCTTTCGCATGGCTTATGTAGTTAACCATATTAAAGTGTGCAATTAAATGAGTAATTGACCAGGATGGATTTTCTGTTAGGATATCGCATACTTTTTGTAGGCCGTTTACGTTGTAGAACTGTAAATGAAAGCGACTTTATTTAAGTTATGAAAATTCTTTTCATTGAAACATATTGCTGAATTGTTGGCGTCATGCTTGTCCAGAACATTTTGATAATTTTTACTCACCTCTTTAACAATGCTTACAAATACCGGTAATCGGTGTAAAAATGCATTGAATTTATCCTCTGCCTCTTGTTGTGAGGCCGAACGAAATAGGCTAAAGGAAGTTGTATTTGAATCTGAACAGGGTCTCTGCAAGATTATTTCATAATATGATTTTTTATCTGGCTGATTGAACGGCGGCGCAAACAAGACCATAGCATCATCACGATGAAGAACTTGTAGGGTACCCAGAGATTCACTTTTAATTTCCAGGACTTTAGAGGGTGGTGCATCTCCACCAAGTAACCGTTGCAGCACTAAATTAGTTAAAAATTAGATGAACATTAAAAAGTTAAGAGTTTCAAAAAAAACTGTTATCACAAAAAAAAAAAATTGTAGACATACACACTAGGATAATATACAGTATGTGAATTTCAAATTTAAAAACATATTACACATATCAATTACAAAAAACAAAACAATAAATCAGCAACGATACTAAAGTAAATATATGCAAACGGTACCGAAACCAGAAGCCATTACTCCAAAGCTCATCCATGATGACATATTGTGTCTGATTTTAAAATAATAGATATAGTTTTCAGTCGTTTGATTGAAGTGATTTGTTTTTAGTCAATTATGATGTTGCTGCTTATAATTTTTGAAAACTGTAGTTAGTTATAATGAAGGCGATGATAGCTTTGATTGTGATAATTAAACTGGAGTGAAATGAATGTAAAAAAGCAAGATATGTTAGTTTATAATAAAAGTATTTTTTTTTGATGTTTAGCATAGGCGATAAATTAGTAGTTTTAAGAAAAAGATATTCTGAATTGTACTCATTAAGAGAGGTCGGAGATATTCGAGGAAAGTGGCTCAAAAGTGATTGTTAGCTGATCCGTCGTCCATTTATTATAAAAATTGTCTAGGTGAGTTTTGTAGCCAAGAAAAACATTTAAAAAAAAGTTTACAAACATTTTTTCGTAGGTGCAACCGTTTCAATCCAAAATATATACTAAATTTATGTACATATGTATGTAGGTATGAATGTAAGTACATACATTTGTATATATAACAAATTCAACCGTCAATAAACTGCGACCACATTATTTGAAGTTGATGAATTAAGATACATATGTATGTCTTGTAAAATATGATTTTAAACCAAAAACATTTCAATATAAGCCAATAAGATTGGTTTCAAAACTTTTATTGAAGTTTTTTTTTCTTAGATCATTAAAAAATATGAGCCGTTTTATTAAACTTAGTTCTTGATACATGATATAAAATTAATTAGAATATTCTTTTGAGTCGTATATTTAGATTTGAAGTCATTAAGAACCTTGATAATTAACTATTACCAAATTGAAGCAAACTGCTCTCTAAAATTACTCATCTTAAATTAAGCTTTTCAAATATCAGGGGGAAAGAATCCCTAAGGAATAAATAATTAAATAAATTTAGTATAATAGATATTTATCTGAAAATCTATAAAATTTTCGCTCAGCTTATCTACAAAAATCATGCTCATGCTGTGCGAATTCATTGTTTAAGTGGTCATATGTAACACTGTGTGTTAGCTGAGCGAATTTGTAATTAGTAAATTGCTAGAAGGAAAATTTCACAGTTTTGTAGTTTATTATAGTGTTTTTAAATAATAAAATTAAGCAAAGATTTAAATAAAAAAACAGCCATTAGGAGATTATAACGTCCTATGAGTGATATTGAGACTGAGCTAAAATCAAAACTTGTAATTTCTTTTCGCACCAATTTAGACAAAAGTTACATTCAAAAAATAATCAGACAAGTTGAATTTATAAGAACTGGAACTCATTTTTGTTAGTTTAAAAAAATATTAAAATAAGGGTTCAAGTAAACAGATTCATTTGTGTACCAGTTCGATACTTACGAAGAAAACAGTCACAAACAAAAGGTAATAATTATGCAATTAATAATTAAATTAATTGATTTTATTACATGTTAAACAAATTCTACTGAATACTATAGCAGATAACTGCGCAGTACATCAAGCGCAACATGGCAATACATCTCTCTTTGTATCTTAATTCTACTACCGTGTAACCCTATCACCTTTCTACATTTTATATAAAATTAGAATTTGCTGTTGCAGTGAGTCAGCCAAATGCTAGTCAAGTATTACCTGAAGCGTTCAATCTTCAGTACTTAATTAAGTAGACCGATGCTTACATAGGAGATTAATGTTAAAATTAAAGGTTTTAAAATATTTATTTCGAAAACTTGATAAGTTCGGACTTAAAGAAAAAATTCGTGTAGGTTCCATTTAATCCTAGAACATATTTATTTAATATAATTAACTACAAAATATAAAATCTTATAATTAAAAGTGGTCGAGCACTAGCTGCCAGGGCTTTCAGCTCCCTAGAACATAATTTTTAACACGTTAAGTGTAATCTCCGTCGAAATGACGAAATCTGATATTTGATTAACACAATGTGTTGGCATTTTTATAGACTTTTTAATATCTCTTGTTCAGACTCGTCTACATTTTCTTGAGAAAGGATGTGTTGAAAAAAGTTTTCGGCATCACTCAGCTCTGGTTTTCCCTTAGATTATGTTCAGAATCTATGCTGTCGCTATCGTTAAAACTAAAAAAAAATGTAATCTCAGAGTTTCAAGTTCAAGCGAAAGAAATTACGCAAAATAATATTCGCCAAAACACAAAAAGTATTCGATTCAACGAAAATTACAGTTCCAGGGTTAATTTTTCTTGTACAATCCTTAAAACTAAAGAATTACTAATTTTTTTTTTATTTTTCTTACAAGCGCTTAGACATGTAAGTAATCAACATTAGTTAATTAATTAAAAAATGTGTTCGTTTCTAATATGTTTATTGAAATTCAACAAATAGAAAAATTTATTTCTATTTTATGTTTGGTACAAAAATAAAATTGGAAATTCGGCAACTCGGAAACAAAGTTCTTCTCAATCAATTTTTCCAATACAATAATTTAAACAAAATGGATTTTATTTAAAAGTTAATAAGCAACTAAATTCATACGCTTTATACTTAAGTTTTCGTTAAAAGCTAGTAAGGTTTCTGAAGGAATTAATAAATGCATGGTTTCTTTTTGGATATATAACCTTTCTTAGAATTATAGTAGAGATCAACCGGATCGATCTAAATATATGGCGAACGATGTTCAAAAATGTTAACCGATTTTGATTACTTTTTTTTTTTTATTTTTTATTATAAAATAAATAAGTGGAGTTTCTTAAAAATATATTTTTTTTTCATGAAAAATATCAACGCAGGCAAAAAAATTCAACAGTAAAATTATTATTGGTGACCGTTGGTTTTTCACCAACAAACAAAATATCAACATTTTAGAAATATAGTCACATCTTGAAAACTACAAGACAGGTTTTAAGCTTATAACGATTTTTATATAAGCATTATCTACATCTGATGCTTATATCTCCAAAACTAAGTGGCTCCCCAAACTTAGGTTTTTATAATCGATATAGCAATTAGAAGTTTCCCAATATTATGCAAGGGTTTTCAACTTATAATGTTTTCTGTGTTAACATAATTGATTAAAGCATTTAATGAATTTAAATAAATAACAGTTGCACAAAAACAGCTGGAAATTTAGTTGCTTCGGAGAATGTAATTTAACACTTCTTACACGATGCCTCTCATCCATTCCTAAGTATCGTATAAGTGCCGCAAATATCGATTAATATTGTCACTAGTTGGTGTGGTTGTTTCTAAAACATCAAAAGAATTGACCTCTATGAGATAATTCAATGCCTTGGTAACAAAGAATTGACGACCTCTATGAGATGATTTAATGCCTTGGTAACAAAGTAAATAAAAAATAAGATCCAAGCAAAAAAAAAAAAATGAATTTCACAATCTTTGTCGATATATTTTAGTGCATCTATTTTCTTAGAAGAAATGCATTTTGCTTTGCTAACCATTAAACATTTTCCGAATTAGTTAAAATTTTCCTTCCAAAATTTTTCTTTTCACTCTCCCTCCTCTGAAGATAGTTTTTCTTTCAAGTCGGCACTTTGCAATATTTTTTTTAATTTTCACATTTAATTATTGAAACCAATTTACATATTCAAATAGATTTATCACTTCAAGTTATATAGTTATAGTTAAATGCAACTTTTTAATAAGCTTAGCGCTGCAATTAAGCAAATTTTTCACACAACGCAAAAATGGAAATAGCACTGACTGATAGATAGATAGTGTTGCCATACTTTTATTGTACTAATTTATCACAATAGTGTGGTGGGTACTCCCAACTGGACTGAAATTTTTGTAGGATTTTTCTGCAATTTTGCCCCAGAAAATTCCAATTAAGACTACGTAACCAAAAGCTGAAAAACGTTAAATTCAGTTGGTGGTGGTTCGTTCTCAAACTTTTTTTTTGCTGGTGTGCGTGTCTGGAACTGGAACGTGCTGGGTGGTCTGGAACTTTTTTTGTTTACCTTTTTTGATTTTACTTTTTTACAATTTTATAGGTAGTAACCAAAATTTTTCTACAATAATGATGTGATGGGTCCGCTGGCTTACACGAGGAAACTTTTTCGGCAAAGTTTCCTTGTTTGTCTGCAAGAGGGGAAAAACGAAAGGGACGAGGTAAAAATTTGTCATATGTTGCAAACGCGAAACGAAAATCACAAAAGAGAATGGACAAGAATTTGTCTCTCAGACTTTCCTCGTGTAAACGTCGACATAGCAATGCATACATAGCAAGTTTATTAAATGTCAGGACAACCCAGCAGGTTTGTATTTTTTCTATTGTGAATTTTTAAATAAAAAAAAGCAATTTCGCGGACAAACCACGCCAGGGGAAAAAATAAGCAATTTGATTTAAAAAAGTAGAAAAAACAACAAACTCATAATCGTATAAACAGCGATTGGGAAACTTAATAATAGATGTTTTTTCTAATTTATCTCTAAGAATTTATTAATGTTAAATTTTAAATTTAATTTTAGCTTAATGCTATTTTAAACATACATTTTACTACAATATTAGCTTAAGCATTTTTGACATTTGAATATTTGAAATTCGTGCATTGATTGACTCACTACACCGACGTAGAATTACCCAACTATGTACTACTCCGAAGTATTTCGCATTCACGCAACTACTAAACTACTCCGAAACCATGCACCGGCGCTCAAGTTCGATGTGTGTGAATAGCGTATTTGACTCTAATCAATAGGCTATTATTCGTGAAATGTGGCACCAATAACATGTCAAATAAATTTGATGAAAGAAAAAGCATCAAACGTCAAAACATCGCAGAATAATTCAGACAATTTGCTGTGGAAAAAGTCGAGAAGGGAGTTGGTTTCGCATTTTTTATTTTTGCTTGTGGTAAAAATTTGCAATATATTTTATTAAACAAACATTTGTCAATTACAAATAACTTTGTAACAGGACATCGCGAAAGAAATAGCCGAAAAATAGATAAATGAGGTAGAAAGGTGTAATCGCGAAAGTTAAGCGGAAGAAAGGAGTTGTATAAAAGTGTAAATTTTAAAGAATTAAATTTCACCGTGCAAAATACGTTAATAAAACATTTTACTTACGAAGTTAGTTATTGCAATTTGATTCAATACAACGGAGACAGAGTGAATGTTTAGTTTAGTTGTAACTTGATGGAAAATCGGATGGCAATTTGTTGTGATGGAATGCAAAAACATAATTTAATGGATTTGCAATGAAATCATCATTACTTATAAGAAAAAGTTGATGTCTCATGTTCGTAGCGCTGCACTGGTGTATGCCGCCAACACAACCATGTGTTACAAATTGATAATTCCGGAATTTGATTACGAAATGGTTTAAGATCTCATTAGAGAATCCGTCGAATTTTCGCGCAGCGTAACTCACCTTTTACTATGGCTATTATAACATTACGGATTACTACTGTGCACTGTGGAACAAATCTTCTAAAATGTAAATAAAAGTAAACGAAACTTTTTGTGCCGTAGAAAGATATGGTGCGAATGGATTGAGAAATTATGTAAGATTTCAATTAAAACAAATAAATTTGGATGTCCGGAATCCGGAAGTTAGAATCGAGCGCACTCAAAGCAGAGCCCATATGACTTGAGATTGATAGAAAAGCAACGCCGGCCTTAAATGATTTTATGCTCTAAGCATGCTCTACCTATTGGGCTCCTACTACAATGTTTGTCTCATTTCAAAACTGCGAAGAAAACTGATTGCCATGTAAAAAACTGATAGTCGTTAAAAAAGTGATCAGCGAAAAAAGTGTACAAGTGTACGGTATGGTGGCATAAAATTTCTGCAGTGCTACAAGCTGATGATTGCTACTCATTGATACTATCTGAAGCCAGTGTTTCGGAGAGAAAAACTCCTCGTTACGAAAAAGAAAATTAGCAATTCAGCAATATTCAATATAAATGAGATATTAAATTTGAAACCCAATTCTATCGTGAATCTACAAAAGATTAATTTTTGATTGTTGAAGTCCAGGCGAAATACATAAAAATTCAGCATCATAAAATAAACCTAGTTTTTGCCAAGAAGCACTTAGTGCATAAATGTTATTTTTTACAATAAAAGTTAGTGTAATTTTTTTTTTGTAAGGAACAAATTGATTAGGATATGGTATAAGCTAAGTAAAGTAAATGAAAAACAAAATTATTAAATTAATAAATATGTAAGTGAAATAAAACTCGAATATATATGGAGTCTTAATTCTTGAAGTGTTTGTGATATTGTTTAATATGATAGACGTCTTAAATAATCTATTTAAATATATGTTCAAAACAAAACAAAACATGACTTGTTTCGCGTAATTTTCACATGAAATTCTTGATTTTTTAAAAACCCAACTTTAATAGCAGACTATATGTACATTAACCTTTTGTATAGATGTATTTTAACAATACTTGAGAGATACTGTAATGTTTAAGGCCTTACTATCCACTTAATTAAACGATAAGTTAATAAGTTCATTAATAAATTAAGATACTTCAGAAAGGGAGAGCGAAAAGTTCTTAGTATATACATATATACCACGTGCCACAGTGATATTTTTATTTTTGTTGTCTTTATTTTATGCATTAACGTTTTTGGGTTTTTGCTCTAGTGTATGTCGCTAAGCTGGTTCTTTTGATGATGTGTTTAATGAATAAAAACAAAAATAAAATTGTAAATTCTGCAAAATTTTTTGTATTAAATTTTTAATTTTCGATTCCTCACTACTATTGTTTACTCAATTTCTTATATTGTTTACAAATTGTTTGTATTGTAGATTCAGCAGCGTGTGGGTTTAACGTTAAGCTAATTAAGTAACGAAACAGATAACAATAGCGGTAACAATAAATCGACAACAAACAACATGGAAGATAGTCCAGATGCAAAGAAGCCCTGCAAAGGCATTTTAAAAACATCGAGTAGCTTTGACAAGCCCAGCGCAAGGTATTTTAATTGCGATAATCTTAATTGCTATTATAGCATTTATATGTTATTTAATCTTTTATGTATAGTTATCGAAAAAGTGCAAAATTTGATGAACTTAATGTCCTGCAGACACTACATCCAGCCGATAAAGATTATGGACATATGAAAATTGAAGAACCAAAAACACCTTTTAATTTTGAATCTATAATGGATCGTCCAGAACTTGATGCAGATCTATTGGCAGAGAAGTGAGTTTCACATGGTTTTATTTTTGTCATTCATCCATGGTATAAGAAACTGTTTTTGACTATACAAGCAAGTTTTGTTCTACTGCGTTTTTTCGGCTGATTTGCTAAAAACATGAATTCTAAATGCTTTATCAAATCTTAGCCGGTCAAACTTTTTTTAATCTATTTCTCTGTTACTTAAATCCTATGGAATTTTTTTTAAACAAATATTTATTTCTTTTTCTTTATATCCATTTGTTTATTTATATCTATGTGCTTATTTATATACATTTATTCTTGCTTGTGAAAGTATAGTTTGGCATTGAATATAGAAGCATAAAAAGGCGTGAAGTGCATGAAAAAAAGCTTTTAGCCTTTTCTCTCATTTTATTTCGCTGTAAAATAACTAGTTTTAGTAAAAGCTTTCTTTTTATGTACATCACCCATCCATTGAAAATAGAAACATAAAGTTAAGTGAGAAAATATTATTTATCTAACCTAAATTAACTTAAATTGTCAAAAACAGCATTTTTCAAAAAAACTCAAAAATTTAGATTGACCATTATAAAAACGAAACTAAAGAACGTTGCACGTTCAAAATTTCTCGAAAAGAATTGCTGTTTTGACAAAAGTGGTCTAATTCGTTTTTTCTGACTTTTTTTGACACTATTTGCCTCAAAAACCAGACTTGATGAAATAAAACGGGTAACAAAATCAAAATTTATGAAAAAACTAAGTAAAGAACATAGCCTCTTTGTTGTAAAATTACATCGATTGCAATGAAAATTTGAATTTCGAAAAATAGACACGCAAATGTGGCGATAAGATATCGATATTTCCTTTATAAAACTCAGTTTAACCTAATAGTGTAAGGTCTGGCTACATAAAACTGCAGTGATCGCATATAGTCGTGATTTTTGCTTTATAAGTTTCCAATGACATTGTCCAAACTAGTGTCCATTTTGCAGAAGTCGCATTGGAGGCGGAGAGCGTATGTGGACGGTCAAACGCTTTTTTGACAATTAGTCTCACTATTAACTCCTGCAAATTTATAATTCGTCTAATTTTATCATAAACTAACAGTAAACAAACTTATTGCTTTGTCGCTTCTGCGAGCGGTTACACTCCCACCTACACTTCTGGGCATATTTTCTTGTCATTTGCATATTCAAAATCTAATACTATATCAATTTTCAGTACTATAAGTAATTATTTTTTTTAAGAAAACTTAACACGTATTACCGTTCACCCACGCTCTTCGCCTTCAATGCGACTTGTGCAAAATGGACGCTAGTATTGACAATGTCATTGGAAAATTGTAAAACAAAAATCACGACTATATTCGATCAGTGCTGTTTTGTGTAGCCAGCTCTCCGTCTATAAGTAATTTTTAAAATAAAAAAGAAACAACAAAAATCAATTTAAAAAAACTCTAACAATGGAATAAAACATAAAATCAATTTTTCGACAGTTTCATAATTCGTTTAATTTGTATTCGCAGATTACGTATAGCAGCAAATACTCAAGCTCCTGCATTTGGTGATGACGAAAATCTATCGGATGATGAATTTCCTGAAACTGATGAGGAAAAAGGTAAGTTTTTTTTTTTTTTTATTTTCACGCAATATTTTATTTGTTATATTTTACTTGAGTAATAACTTCTTAATACTTACAACACAGACTAGGAAATCTTATGGAAACTAAACATTTTGTTCATTCTGCGGAAAGTCTCTGCAACTAATACATTTTATTCAATTATCTCTAAAATGTGTTAAATGAATTAAATTTGATGAAACTTTTTTTTTAAATATTTGTTGTGTTACATCATTTGAAATTATTAACAAAATTATTCGATAAAAAATATTTTTGAATCTAAAACTTAGCTCAATTTTGAATTTTATTTTCTTTTTAGTTCGGCGTTTGGAATTTGAAAAACGTCGTAAAGCCCACTACAATGAGTATGAAGCTGTAAGACTAGCTAGAAAACTCATTGAAGAAGAACATCTAGAAGATGAAGATGATGACAAGGAAGATGAACTTGGGGATGACGAAGGTGGAGAAGTGGAAGGTAATAAATCGAAAACTGCTACAGCAAAAGATAGTGAAAATGTAGATATAGTAACCGCAACTACCACCGCAACTGAACGTACCGGCACAGAAACTGATGGCGATTACACGACAGCAGGTGATGACAGTGGAGTAGTCTATGTTAGACCAATGGATATAGATACTGAAGAACATTCTTCAACTGCACCAAACACTGCTGTAACGCAGTAGTAAAAAATGAATAAACGATTGGCATGAGTGAAAAAAAAACCAACTAACGTATAAATTAAATTTAAAACTATTTTAATCATAATACGGATTAAAGCAAAAATCGTGATCTTCATCATTGCAAATAGCAAATAGAAATTTAAAAAAATATTTTAACAAAGCTAATCATTTTTGAAACTCGAACAAAAAATACAATATTCAAGGAATTGTTGATAACGTCGTGCTTAGCATAAGGGTGAACGAAAAATATGCGAATTCGATATCGAATGGAATTAATTAAAATCTGTAAATATTATACAGACATACATGCAAATGTCATCGGGCAAAATTAATCATAATTTTCAAATTTAATTTATAATGTAAAAATTTTAATTATATTAGAAGATTTTAAAATGCGTTAAAGCTTTAAAATTAAATTGCGTAAATTCATTTTCACCGAATTTTGATTCTAAAGTGCAATACATTTTGTAAATTATAAATTGAAGCAGAAAATATTAAAAATTAAGAAACAATTCTTTCCAGTGTCCTCTAAGAAAATATGTGTATATATTTTTATTTGTATTGCCTCTCTCTTGTTCATACAAATAAATATACAAAATAGTACGAGTACCAATTTTTAATATTCGAATTTCAATGCAGATCAAACTAACTTCCTTTAGAATTTGTATGCTTCTACTACAAAAAGACCTCAAATAGAGTGCCACTACCAATTTGCTATGGTATAATACATAGCATCACTTAATATGCAACGTTTAAATGTGCGATACGAAGTCATACTCCACTTACTATATAATATACAATTGTAATTTGCTTAATTGTTTCGTATTACATTAAAATATTAATTTATACAGTTCTAACTCATGAATTATTTTAAGTTAAGTAAACCTAACAATAAATTAAGAAAAAAAAAAGTTAACGAAACAATACTGAATTTTAATGTAATACAAAAAAAAAAATGCTTTTAGACAGATGATATATAGAATATATATACATACATATATAGAAGATATTTTTTTTTGCAAGCAATCAAAATAACACTAATTGGCATTAAAAAAGTTTAAAGTTTATTTTATTTGTTTGGAAAATTAAGTTGAAATCTTAAATATTAAAAAAATGTTCACTTGTGCAAAAATATGAATCATTAAGTTTTTATGTTTTATATCTTAAAATCGCAACATCAAAAATATAAACAAAATTGTTCAAAATATCAAACACTAATTTTTTTATTCAGTTTAAATAGTTATCGACTATTTGAGTCAAAGAGTTGATAGTTTATTATATTGTTTTGAATTATTCATATTCATTTCTGACTTCAGACAAAATGTAATATCAGTAATTGAATTTAACAAAATATTTATCTGACTGATTTGTATACATATAAACATATGTACAAACTGACACATACTCTCAGTTGCATACCTACTTACATACATAGATACATGAGATAAATGTAAAAGATTTGTTTATTTATACATTTTTTATAAATAAGTGTTATTTTAACACTAAGCTTAACAAGATGTTTCACGAAAAATAATAAATGAATGCGAGTTCTAAGAATATATTGAACATTTGCTTAGTAGTTATTTAAAATTGTTTTGCTTATGTTTATTTAAATACTTAATAAATATAGATAAGTGTAACCTGATTAATGCCTGTTTTTAAATGCCTTAAATGCCCTTACTGCAAATAAAACTTAAATTACTTATCTAAATCAAATAAAAACAGATTTTTGGGGTAATCAACATTGTTCACACACTCCCAGCTAAACTATATCTGGAGATAGAACTCTTCTACATACGTATGCGTAGGATGTTTTGGTTTTGTCTGAAAATTTAATGACAATTCTTTAGAATATATCATCGCTCTCGGATAGCTAATTAAAATCTATGAACAAATTTACACATAACAGCATTTACAAATTACAAAATTTTTGGTTCTTTTTTGGCCTTAAAGATTTTTTGCAGTTTTACTCTTCCTGTAAAATTTCAAACAAATGAGCGAGATATTCTATTCGAGAGCGACGATATATAAAGATAAATCCACCCTCAAAGTAATTTCCGAATACCAATATTTCTAAGTCGCTCAAAGCCGATGAAGCGTTTTACATAAAATGTGCACCAGCATCATCATAATTGCCCCAAAGAAATCAGAGCCAAATTTTCAGATGTGTGGCTGCGGTTGATATCAATGTTTGGATAATTAATTCTTTCTTAAAAATGTAATCAGAAGTTGCTCTAACTCAATTAGAAGGCTTGTCACAAATCAACATTTCTTAATTTATACACGAACATGGCGCGCTCTGCATGACATTGTCCAAAATGATTTTTTCATTGAAGAAATAAGAAAGTCAGAAAGTTAGCACGCTGTGTCTGACAATGTCATTCAAATGTCCCTGAAACGTTCCGAGTTAGTGAGATTGTCCGTTAAAAGTTGACGGCTACATAACATTGTTTGTTCATCGTCATGTCGCCATCACCGAGCTATGAATACTGCAACAGTCTATTGCGGTCAGTTTGTTAAGTGAATTGATAAGAATATATATAAAATTTTGGGTATTTTTAAAAAGTTTTTTTGAGGTGAGTTAACATGTTTTCACAAAAGACCTTAAATAGAGCTATTAAAACAAAGCAAATTTTATCATTTTTAACAGATTCCACTGGTCGTCCTACTTTTGAAGAACTTGTTGCTGATCTCTGCAGAAGTATAAGGAAAACATCGAACAACATTCCAGAACAAAGGAGAGTTCCGAAAAATCAGACAGCATAGGAATAAGTAATTAATTTAAACATAGAATGGAATAATAAAAAGGGCAGAAGTTGCTTTGTAAATTCTCTATTTCCTATGTACATTTTGCCTTGAACTGTTCCAAATTATTTGATTAATTAGTCTAAATAAAGACAACTATAAAAACAAAAAAATTTTTTTTCCTTTCATGCTGACATTGTTGAGACAATTCACTAATCACAATTCGATGAAAATTTCTTACAAGCGTCGCTTTCATGCTGATTCTGAAATGACATTGTCATCGATGAATGAAAAACTGCACGTGACTCTACCTGTCACCCGGAAGTGAACGCATGAGTGAATTATTCATAAGTGATTCGTACTGACATTGTCTGCTAGCACGCTGACGGCTGCTTGACATTACCAGCATAAGTCACCAGTGATATTTGGGAGATTTGTTCGAAAAGTTCATGCATGAGCTCGAATAAATGTCGACGTTGGTCACCTATGACTTAACATTGCCACTGTTTGTCATCGGCGAATCTTTGTGACGTTCGCCACAGCGCTTATGCTTGCGAATAATAACCCCTGACGCGACATATACAAACTTTTGTTAAGTTTTGTTTGAAACGAATATTGGAGATTTAGTCCTCGAAATAGAGAATTCCTCTCCTCTACTAACCATACTCCTATCTCAACTGAGATTATAAAAAGGCGCTGGCAATGGAAAGTCCACAAAATGATAAAAGCTGCTAGGGTAACTTATCGATCTGCGCTTTGGTGGAACCCGCAAGGGTATAGATGTAGTGGAAAACCCAGAATATATTGTATTGCCGGTTCATTCTTTTGCGAGGAACTACGTCCTGTTCTAGTGCCTTAGCTCCCCCAGCTCTCCCGTAACTACGTTTTTGGAACTGGTACAGTGTAAAACAAGGATCGAAATAGCTATAAAAAATTAAGTTTAGTCAGTATACTTCTAATGGAGTTATAGCAGCGCTGAATTAAGGTAGGGCTAAAGGAGGCTACAGCCCTGAGCTCAAGAAGACCTCTAGCCAGCGCTGAGCTTAGGAATTTGTAAGGGCTTTGGTAGAGTTAGGATCTGGATTCCAAGGTAAGGGGGCACAAGATGACAACAGGACAACTTTTGTTTTTTTTGGTCACACCATCGCAAGATACATAAAAGCTGCCTGGGGGCTCATTATAGTTTTGTGAGTTGCAGTGAAGAACAATATTATTATTCAATGAATGAAGGACCTTTTTTTGTTTTTTGATCATCAATAAATAATTTAATATTTAAATTGAATTAAATTTTTTTTATGTTCAGTCAAGCCCCGCAGAGTCTTAATGCGGCGTTGATTAAAGCGATACATAGTAGTAGCTGGCATAGTTTTAATATGCTATTTTTGGGAAACAACAATAATTTCAAAATAAAACTACAATATTGTTTCTTGTTTCTCAGCGTGAGTTCGAAAACTTTTTATTAATTTTTTTTTCCATTTTAAGTTTTACAATATATGTTTTATATGAGATAAAAATAACAAAGTGAAGAGTAGTTTAGTAAATAAATATTTAGTACTATGTGTAGTTAGTTTGAGCTAATAAGCTAAATCGCTACATAAACTTTACAATTTTATTGTTTTTATAGACATAGCAGGTTAAGATTTATTAATAATTTAAGTTTCAAATTATAAATTTTATATTTTTCAGTGCATAATTTAGAAAAAAAAAAAATTGAGAATTTCAAGCGTACAAAAACTTTGAGAGAAAAATTAAATTTAACAGCATCCTCAACAGTTGTAAAAAATATTTTACAAAAAAAAAATTAAATTTTAAAAAAGATTTTATTTTTTTGTGCTTTTTCCCATCAGAAATGTTGAATGCAAAAAATACGCAAAAAATTTTGGGACAAAATTATGCAGCATGAAAAATGTATGAAATAAAAAAGAGTCTAAATTGTTTTTGTTGTTGTTGTTGTCTCTCACTTTTGTATGATTTTAATTTGTTTGTATGTATGTGTGTAAGTATGTGTAAGTCGCCCCTCTGTTGACATACCTTTAATGAATTTTGTATTTTTTTTAAGGCAAAAAATATGCGCTCTCTCGTACTTAATTTTTTTTTTTGGTTTCGTTCGATATTTATGCGAAAACCTTTTGAGTTTGATGAATTTATTTTTAGGTGTTTTTCGAGTTTATATATTTTTTTTTGTGTTTTTTAATTATGTTTTTAGTTTTTTTTGTTGGATTTTTTCAAGTTTTTTAAAATTTTTTTCCCACAACTATGTGCCAAAAACATTTAGCCCCAACTATTTGTATTGTGAACGAATTATATATTTACACAAAATATGCAAACATGTAGTTGTGAGATGTAAGCAAATTTGTGAAACAAACGAAACGTTCGCAATGCTAAAGAAATGAGTTTATTTTTATGTTTTTGACAGCAAACATTGTGTATTTTGTATTTTTTCACTGTGCTTTTTTTACATAACACAAAATCTAATAAATTAGTTGAAATTATTATGTTGTAACAGGATTTTGTTTTCCATTAATATTATTTTTTATTAGTTTTGCATTGCAATTCAAAGCGTTATTATAGCGTTAATCGTAGTATATTGAATAGATTCGTCAGAATTAATTAACAAATAAAGCAAACAATTGTAATAGGCATAATATATATAAATGAATAATTTCTTTTTGTTATAACAATAATAAGGGTGTATGTATACACGTATATATAGCTAAGTTTTAACATTTGCATGTTCTTTTCCGTGAAAGGATCTCATTCTTTAGAGTTTTTTTTTTTTATTTTTCGAAAGTATTTTAACGAAAACGTTGCTAAATCAAAATTTGAAGTTTTGTTATTTTTCAATTCGATAGTTTCAAAAATCGAAAACGTTACCACCAAATGAAAATTAACATTAACTTTAGTATTTTATTGGTCGTTACTCGACTTTAGTGAAGGGTTTAAAACAATTTTAATACAACTGCGTTGTTTGTTGTTTTCAATTATTCATGTATTGCCAGAAATTCGCAAAATATTTCAAAAATGTTTTGCAAATTTGTGGCATTTTTTTTTATACAAAGTAAAACATATTTAAATTAATTATTTTCTTATGGCTAAACATTTTTTCTTATACAATTAACAAAAATTTTTTTAAATTTTTTCATGCACAACGAAAAATTTGCAAGGTATTTACCGTGTATCACAAATTTTTAGCGTGCATGAAATTTTATTTAATACGATCTAAAAATGTATAATTTATATTCATTTAATGCTACAAAACAAAAAATTTGCAAACAATTTTTAACCATGTAGGTACATTCACAAATTCTTGGCATGTATAAATACTTTACGCTTTATTTTTAACTGCAGCGTAAATATATTTACAGTGTATATTCAGAAATTTTTAGGTCTAAATTTTTGAAATTTAGTTTTTAAAAATATTTTTTTACTTTTCTTTGATTACAAATTTTGTAATTGTTTTTAATTGCTTAAAATTTCCAATACTCTTTTCAAATGCCATTTTTAAATTTGCAAAAGTTTTTACCGTGTATTCACAAATTTAAGTGTTGCATTAGTTTTTTTTTGTTTACATCATTTTGTTTTTCTTAATTACAATAATATGTGTTGATTAAATGTAACAGTGTTTTTGCTTTCCTTATTTTACTAACTTTACAAATAAAATTAAATTTGATATTTTTTTTTTTAATTTTTGCTGACTTAACTTAAGATTAATTAATATTTATATGCGCATATTTTTTTTCTTTAATCGGTTAATAATAGAAATTTGTTTTTCCTAAATTCGTTGTTTTTTTTTTTGTTAGTAAAATATAGTTTTTTTTTCGTGTGTAGCTTAAACTACATTTTTTATATTTTAATTTTTTCCATAATATTTTTGTTGTTGTTGTCGCCACTTCAGTTTCGATTGTTCTCAAGCATAAATTCTATTCAAACATATGTTGGGTACCTGGTGGTACTTTGTAGCTTGGATAGTAGCAATTGATTGCATTCTTAGCAAAGAAAGGCGTATAGTCCTGTAAGTAAAAATGAAAAAAACATAAATATATTTATTTAAACTTAAGTCATATTTTCTCATAAGTAGAAGTACCAGGAGATCATAGTTCGGTTTTTCGTTTTGAGGTTGAAAAAAACGAAAAATATGGAAAATGTTGAAAAAACATAAAAAATATATAAAAAAAGGTTGTGAAAATCGTAATTGCTGAAAACTTTTGGAAAGTGTAAGAAAAACCGAAAAACTAATAGTATGGAATATGTTAAAAAAGGTCGAAAGAGGCTAGAAAAGTCAAAGAAGTATGAAAAATGTTAAAAAGGGTTGAAAAAGCCGAAAAATATTAGAAAAGCCGAAAAAATATGGATAAGGTTGAAAGAAGTTGAAAGAGTCTGAATATTTTTTTAAACAGGTGAAAAAGGCTGAAAGGGTCGAAAAAACATGGAAAATGTTAAAATAAAAATTATAAGAGGTTGAAAGACTCAAACAAAGTTGAATGAGGTTCAAAAAAATCCATAAAATATGGAAAATGACGAAAGCTGTTAAATACGGTTGAAAAGTCGAAAAAAAATGTAAAGTAGTTGAAAAAAGTTGAAACAGTTGGACAAGGCTGAAGACGTCGATTGTCAATTCACTCCAGCATAGGTTTGCTCTCATACCCAGTATACCCGTCACTAAAGATGTTTAGACATCAAAAAGCAGAGCTGCGTAGGTATGATTACTTTTAAGCATCAACTCATCGCTAAAGGAATTAATTCATCTGTCGATACCATTTCTTCAATCATAATTTGATATTGAAAATTGTTTATTCCATTGCATGGAATTGGAATTAAGATTAGTTTTTTCCAATTCCATGAGACATTTTATGAATTCATTTTCGATTTCATTCGAGGAATCAAAATGGAATTTAAATTATTTTTGGAAAAATCTAGTTCCGATGTTATGTATATGAAAATAGCATTAAGTTAATATTCAGCATAAAGGGTAAACTTAAAGCCTGATACCACTGTGTGTTTTCAGAATAGATCAATCTCTTTAGTGTAATATAATATATACTTACGCGATTAACTCTTCGGGGCCGACATGCGGGACCCAAAGCCAATTGGCGGCGTTCCTCATTTTCACGTACTGCTGCAACTTTGTATTCTGGTGGTGGCCACTTTAAGTCTCCGCGCAATTTACTGCCTCCTGGAATATATATAAAATGGGTATAATATAAATCAGACAACCAATGGGCTAGCTATTTAAATGCGAACTTACCATCATAGCTAACGGCTGCTGGCTGTGATGCATAAATTGGCGCTGGTTTTTGACTAACTGGAGCCTCTTTGCGCAAGGTTATAATGCCTGGACTACCGCCACGATATTCCTGTGGATAGGGTTGTTGTGGTTGTTGTTGCTCTGGTTGTTGCGGTTGCTGTTGTAAATGTTGAGGCTGTGAATAAGAATCAAAATGATTTTGTTGTGGTTCAAATTGATATTGTGCTTGTTGTTGGGGTTGATATTGGTTTGGTTGTTGTTGTTGCTCTAAGGGAGCAGCAGCAACTGGTAGTTGCTGTTGTTGTTTTTGTTGTTGATGAGCCCAACTTGGTAGTTGTTGTTGTTGTTGTTGATATGCTTGACCCTGATATTGAGGTTGCTGTAATTGGGCTGCTGATAGCGGTTGCGGCTGATAATTATGTTGTTGTGTTGATGGTGGATGATTTTGATATTGTGGTTGATATGGTTGTTGTTGTTGTTGTTGAGGTGGTTGCTGGGAAGCTGGTGGCTGGTATTGATCGTACGATGGTGCACGATTGGGTTGTTGCTACACATTTAGTTGGACAGGTTGGTGATAATGGTAATTTGATGTAGGTAGTGGTCGGTGTAGGTAAACAACAGTGAACCAATAACAAATCACATAAACGGGGGACAATAGAATGTGATAAACAGAGATAGAGAGAAAAAAAATAAAGAAAACATATGGTATTAAAGACAAGACGCTGGATAAATTGTGCTTACAAAAATTGTTGTTAACGGTTAAAAGTGGTAACAGTTAAAAACATTTTAAAACAGTTAAGATGCAGTAGTGAGCTGTGTAAAACAAAATGTTTGCTATGGTTTAATTTTAAGGCTTATATTTCTGAAAAATGTTGAAAAGAAAAATTTTTTATGAAAAGCAAATTAAAATTTTTGGTTAAAAAGCTGCATTTAAGCTGAATTAGTTTTAGAAAATTGGTAAAAATATGATACTATATACAAAAATAACAAAAGCAAAACATAAATGAATACAAAACTGAACATTTCGATACGCACATAAGATACATTTATACATACTATTTATATAAAATTGCTTATACGAAAATGGTTTGTAACGCTTTGGCGCAAAATATACTGAATCGATTTAAATAATTTTTATTTTAAAACAACAAATTTGTGCTAAAAAAGGTTACTGCATACTTATTTTTTGTTTTTAAAGATAAGTATCTTTTTTTTTCGGGACTAAGTTTTTGCAAAACCTCACACAAAAATTGTCGCATGCGAAGCCGCGGGTACCACAAGTCTTCATATGTATATAATATGAATATTCTCCAATATCTTCCAATATATCAAAATTCTTACATAAGTAGTTATGACATTTCGAATTCTTATTTCAATTCAAAATTAAATTGTGTCGGTTTTGCTTTTGACCCCAAACTTTACGTTGCTTAAAACCCATCATGTATGTAAGTTCTATATGAAAGTTACGCGATGTTTATCGAAATGTAAAACCACATGCTTAGTCAAAGGAGCTTTTGTGATTTTAAAGATATGCATGAAATACTTAATGACAGCCGCAACAGCCATTTTAAAGTAAAAGTTTTCTTTTCTTAAAACAACACAAAGCCAGCAACAGAAAAAACGGCATATAACAACCTAGCCATGTAAAAAAAAGGCAAAAAAAAAGAGCAGAGCTAAATTTTCCACATCTACAAATTCCGATTAAAAGTCTTGATATGACAAATTATCAAGAGCGAGAGGCTGTTTCTACTATCCGCTGTGTGAGAGCTTAACATGCGTCAGCAACTTTTTTAAGCCAACAGTCCATAACTTTTGGAAGCAGTACCTGTTGCTGTTGCGGTGATGCGTAGTTTTGTTCAGCAGAACCTACTGAGCCCGGATATTGATTTGGGTTAACATAGCCACCACTTTGTGCTACAGGTGGACGTATGGGCTTCCAACCAGAAGGACCAGAAGCATAAGGTCCCGCCACCGCATTGGGTTGCTGCTGCTGTTGCTGATAGGGATTTGTTGATTCATATTGTGGTGTTTGTTGACGCTGTTGTGTTGGTGCATATGTGCGTTCACCTGATGGTTGTCTTTGATATTGAGATTGGCCATATTGAATTGGTTGCTCTTGTCGGGCAGGTGCTTGTTGATATTGTGGTTGTTGTTGATAATGAGATGGAGGCAGTGGATATTGTGCTGCTTGTGGTTGGTTTGCTTGCTGGTTATGTGGTTGATATTGTTGATGTTGTTGTGGAAGTTGTTGATGGGGATAGGGTGATGGTTGGCGCGCAACAGCGGCAGGTTCTACGTTATTGTAAATAGGACCCTGTAAAGATTAGGTGAAGAGTGCGCAGTGCGGTTTGGTTATGATAAATAGACTGTGTGAAGTTTGTATGAAAATATGAAATAGTTTTGAGGTTTTGGAAAATTTTAATTTAATTAATTAACTTAAGTTTGTACAAAGCTAACCAATTCACAAATAAAAGTGCATTCAGAGATAGCATAACTTTTCTTAGAAAATCTAATAATACAAGTTCAGTATAATTCAAAAGAAGCAAAAGGTTTTGAATATTCTTTGTTATCCACAACATAAATAATATATATTGTGTATAATTTAAGAAACAAATGCAATTCTGTTATTCGAATACAGTCAGCTCGACAGACAAATTGAATATTCAGAGTATGGCTAATATTTTGAAATATCGCTATCGATTATCATAAAAACTGGAAACAGAGGAAAACAAGAAAAAGACAAATACAGTTGCTGAGAAAAGTTGTATTTGAATTTATTTATTTTTTTTATGTACCAATCAAAATACATAAGCACCAGGGCCGTACGCAGGATTTTCTCGTGGGAGTGTTTTTTATCAAATATCATTAAAAAAAGTGCTGTATAAAGAAACTATCAACAAATTTATGTATAGTTTATAAAATATGATGGTCGTGCTCGAGTTGTTGTCTATTATTAAGAAATTTTCGAATACTTATTTAAGCTTACATTCCACAGTTTACGCAATTTTGAATTCGAATGTTCGCCAATGTCAATGTAAATCGAAACAAAGCTTGTTAAATACTCAAAAGTTTAGTACAACCGACTTAAAGGTCCGTTGTTGAACTATCTGTCTCAGCCGACTATTGATATAATAATCATAACTCGATTCGCTTTCTCAAATGGCAACAGTACTTTGTCATCAATCTTTCAAATTTTAAGTAACGAGTAAGCTCAGAAAAATTTTTGAAATTGTAGCTTAAAACTCTCCTGAGGACTTGAACCCCTAAGCGCCGCCGGTACGCAAGTCCTGATAAGCATAAGCTTTATTTATAGCTGGATATATTTCAGTGTGCAAACCCTTGACACCGGCGAATACACCCAGCAGGATGGACTGAAAAACACTTTTTATGAATTTCGATTTGTAATACCGACAAGAAGTGACAATATTGCTGTCAAACTTCTCTTTTGCAATAGGCTTATTTTTATATAGAACAATTTGATGTCTTAAAATCATAATTTGTTTAAATCATAACTGTTTGGTACCAAAATGAATTTTTTAAATAAAACCATTGAACAGTTTTATGGAAAGTAAACTTCTTCAAAAAAAAAAAATATTACATGGTTATTCGTTTATTTCATAAATCATTTGACTACCGCTTCACTATGAGCTATAGAAACTTTCTGACGCTAATATAATTGAAAACCAAAAAATTTATTTTTTTTTTGTTCCATCCTGATACCAAAGTTAGGATAGAAAAAGCTTGTACGATATGTACGTCAAGCTGATTTATTTTTTTAAAATTATGTAACCAATATTTGACTTCTGCACATTTCATTGAATTGCTAATGCAATTTAATAATCCCTTTGTAATTGCAACATTTGATAACTCAATTTAACATAGAAAATTGCAGCAATTATTTTGACGAATATATAAAGGATATTTTATTTTTTTATTTTTGGTAGCATTAATTTAGGCGCTACCACATATTACTGCCACAGTTTTTAATACACTATGTGCATCTGTGTGCAATATACTTGTGTGCGTCGCACTAACACTAATGCCGCGCCATCCTTTATGTCGCATTTTCACATGCAACAGTGGACAATTAAATGGAAAAAATACAACATTGCAACAACAATGAACATTTTTTTTTCGCCATTGCAGTGGCTTGCATTAAATTAAAGTTAACCGCGCTTTTAATTGCCAACCATAATAATTAAATTGTTTAACTTTAGTCGTGTGTTTTTTCTGCACATTTTCATGGTTTTGTTATACGACCCAAAAAAGTGCACATCGTATTGGGTGTAGAGTTACTGGGATAGTGGCATATTTAGTTATTTTATGGGCCTTTTTATGTTTATGGTTTTGACTTTCAATAAAAAGAGTAAATTTTCTTTTTGCTTTGCGTACGTAGAAAAAAATTGTTTAATTGTCAACCATTAAATTATAAAAAATAAGAACATTTTTTGTTGCGGTTTTACATGAAATGACATTTAAAATTTAAAATGAATTCAAATTTCATATGAATTTAAGAATAATTTTTGCTTTATAATATTGAATAATTCGATTGCTTGTATATAGATCTAAATACCTACACAGAGCAAAAATTTTAATTGTATGTCTAAAGTACCACATACGAAGGAAGAAAATGAGGCTTATTATTACGGGACGACATTTTTTCAGGTATGAGTCATTCCAAGTAGTTTTAATTCAAGTTGCTAACATGATTTCAACGATCTGAAATTGGTCAGTGAAAAAATTCAAATTTATAAGTTTTCAGGAAACTGATAATATTCTCAATATCTCTCAAAAATATGGCAAAACAATGTCCAATAAAAAAAAATTATGAGTTCTATATCATAGTGCAAAATATTCACGACGCATAGAACTATAGAAAAATTTGGATTTAAAATATTTTTTACGAAAATGAAAGCGAAAAGTCGACACAATAAAAATATCGATACAAACATAATCAATATTCTTCAATAGAGCATCATCCTTATATTGGGTGGCGTTAGTATTTACTCCATCATAAGTACATAAAAAAAATTTTTTTTTTACTAAAACATGTTCTGAATCATATAATATTCATATTATATTGAGGTAAAATATGAAAAAGTTTACTCAAGATTTATTTTGCCCTACTAAATATGTTCAATGCTCTCAAACGAATATAGTGCTTGGTCCAATCACCCAAGGCTTAACTTTCGATTCAGACATGCTAAAATCTACCACATTTTGTTATTTATTTTTGTTGAAAAGCACATACTCTTTCCTTAGTGTACGTTTAAAGTTCTACTTCAGCCATAAAATTTTTCTAAAAATATAACAATATCAGTTCCATTAATTCCAGAACTGACTTTATCACAATTTCGTGATTTATTTTAAGAAACGAAAACTTATATGGCATTATCATTATATCAAAATCATCAGTAACCTTGACATATAAGAACATTTTTCCCAGGTTAATCGTTCATCCAATGTTGTGTGCTCAAGCGGCTCCAAGTCGCTCCTAAGCTTTTAGTTAACTTAAGCCCACTTATGTTCTGGCATTTTGTTGTTACGCTTATTATTGACTTAATTGACTAACTAAAAAGGGAAATATAAACATTTTAGTGGCAGCTGGTCCTCCCCACTCAAGCGATATACTTAGCGCTTAAATTTATGCAAACACATAATAACTTTCAAATTAATTTTTACTAGTACTGCAATCCATGAAATGATACTTTTGTTACTTTTTGCAAAGTTCAAAAAAAGGTAGCATATTTTACTACGGTTCGTAACAATTGCACGGTTGCACAATTTAAATTGCTGAATTTTCCAAAACCATTGTTTGCACATAATTTTCAACAAACATGCATACAAACACATACATACATACTTAGTATGTATGAAAACAAACAAATACACACAAATGTAAACAACTACGTGCAGCACGCGATACCAAATTAAGTTAAGTTTTATTATTTTTTATTATGAGGTACTTTTTTTTTTTTGGTTGTTTTACTGTGCAGTTTTGCCTTATTAGTTTTTTCTAACTTCTCACCTTAATTCATAAAATTTCGTATTAACCAACCCTTCTGTGCCAGTTCTTGTTTTTTTTTGTGCTTTCGACTTTATTTTATTTTATTGTTAACCCTATTTATTAAATGATTGTTATTACGTTAGCTTATCTAGATCGTGCAGATTCTTAAAGTGATTGCATAAGTCACGTGAGGATTAAAAGTGTAAGCATTTTAAGGAAAATCAAATTTTTGCCTAAAGGCTCACTAGTTAAAATAAACACATTAACAGTTTGTACAAGAATTAAAATTATAGGTTGGTGGGCTTTTTTTTACTAAATTTAATTGAAAGTAGAGCTTCAGTATCCAGTGTAATTAAAAATTTTAAATTTCAAAATGTTTGCATTGTTACAATAAAACATTATGTTAAATTAAATATACCCGCGGCATCTGATGAGGTTTTATAAGGCGAAACATGGTGTCAACATATATAATGTCTCCTCTATTGCAATGTATGATTCTTCCTTTGATTGTTAACATCACTTGTAAAGGGTGTTCAAATTTGAGGTATATTTTTAAGTTTAAAATAAAAGAAATTCAAGTGACCTCTTCTCCTCGCTCGGCAGGAAGTCAATCTTTTACTAAAATTTTGAATAACATGATCAAAAAAATTCAACCACATTTATGCAAAATGGTCAAGGAAAATTTTGACAAAAGATTGTGTATATGACAGCAATGACGTTGAGGCCATTTACTCGATATGCTATTCCATACATAGCCCTGCACTTTATACATTCTGAATCAATAAAAAGTTTTCAATTTTTAATTAAAACCTTGTGTTTTTTTTCTATCAAAATTACTTTTTGCATGAATTTCGGTACACCCTTTGCATAAGTAAGTTCCATCGACTTAATCGTTTTATTTAGAAGTAAATATACCTAAGATTTTTCGAAAGTGCACTCAAAATTTGAAATTTTATTTATCAAAAACTATGTAGACTAAGCAAAGTATTTAAGAAAATTATATAGGATGTTGAACGAAAAAATATTTGGGGATGTTGAACAGCTCAAAATTATGTTTCAGAAAATATATATTTTACTACAGTCAAACAATATTTTTTTGAATATTACTCTGCAGTCTAACTAGAGATAAGAATTAAAATGGGACGCAAAATATAAGTATATATATTTGAAGTCCTACCGGTATTTATATAACTTTAGAGAATAGTGATTTTTTGGCCATTTAATAACTGATTTTAAGATATTATTTAATTTAAGATCATCTGGCAAAAATGTATTACTTCTATATCATTTTATGGGAAATCGGCTAAAAACTTGGTCCATTCTTTCATGAGACTTAGGTATATTTTTCAACATAGTGTTTTTCATTTCCGAAAAAGTATTTTTTCAACAAGACAAATTTCAGGTTAGTACGATATTTTTAACAATAATAATCAAATGAGCCTTTAACATTTTGTGCTGTTTAAGAAATTTATAATTATTTCTTATAAAATATGCTTTTCAAAACATTCTTTTCACAAAAAAATTACATAGTTTAAAATTTTTTCAAAGTATTGGTACATTTACTCCACACATTTTTTTATTGCAATTTCTTCGATACCCATCTATGTCAACATCAATTTTAAGATTTAAGTTAAGCAACTCAAAAATCATATTAACAGCACATGACGTCTTTGACACGTCATGCGCTTTGTAAACAATTTAACATAATCTACATTAAAATGCCATTACTCTCAATAGAGCAATTTTCGAAAAGGAACAATAGGAAAAAAAAAATTGCTCAATATAAAACCAATAGATTGTCATTAACATATGTTAGAATATAATAAAAATTCATATTTAAACATTTGCTTTTATTCGCTGCAACAATAGGAAGACTTTAATGTCAATTCAATTTCATGGCGAATACTATACTAAGGATATAATAAAAGTTCGTATTAAAAGGATACAACAGCAAAGAGAAAAAGACTCGCAGTGAGGTGTACGAGTATGTGTGCAAAAATGAAAGCATGGCAAATAAATACAAGATGTTAAAGATAAAGATAAAGAAAAGAAAAAATTGTTCATAAAAGTATAACCTCAATAATAATATAAATTGCATTATTTAAGTTGATACAAAATAATAATAAAATAAAAAATGACAAAAAAAAAAAAAAAAACGAAGAGACAGGTAAATTTTGCATGAAATAACTCGCTTAAATGCAATTCATTTTTTGGGGGCATTTTAATGCCGAAAACAAAAGAGCGAGAGAAAGAAACAAAATGACAACAAAAAATTATTGTCAATAAAGAAGTTTAACTTTTGACAGGCAATGTTGCCTGCCACCTTCCCTTTTTTTCCGTACAATACACGCGGGGTCCTATGTGCGTTTATTATTTTCTTTTTTTTTTCTAAAATTCACATTACTTCCGTTTCTTCGTTGCCTTTCGTTTTCGTGTCACGCTATTGACTTGAAATGAACCGTAAGGTCATAAAAACAAAATTTTGTATTTCTTTAGAGACGGAAGCGCAGGATGTAGAAAGATATGTCAGTTTACTTGATTTTAGCGTATTGTTTTCAAATAACATACATCGATATTCTTAATTGGATATATGATTTGAGATGATTGAGATTAGTGTAGGTTTGCCTGACACTGGCTTATATTAAGGAGATGTTTGATTATAATTTTTTTCTTTTCGGCAATAATGATATCAGTAATTTTGCCTTCACCATTGATTTCGAAGGATACTTTTCATCAAAAAGTTTATTTTTAATTGTCTAGATAGAATATCAAAATTTTGGGCAACTTTCTATAGGTTAAACTTTCTGTTACAAGAACTTATAAAATTTTATTTAGAGGATTTTTTTTTTTTGAAAAAAGGAGCTTAAAAATAGTTTGACCGATTTGCCAAAATTTAGCGGTTTTTTTCAAATAAAATAGTTAAGTGAAAGACAAATTTTAATTAGGATTTAGCCAACCTGACCATATTTTGCACAGAGAACACTAAGTTGAGGCATGCAACTGAGACAACCAAAAATAGACTCAGACGATTGTGCTGACTAAGTTGATTAAGACGATGCCTCCGAAGATGTGAACTTTTGATGACTATTATAATACATATATAATGCCTATATTTTTTACTTTCATAAAAAACAGAAACAATATCGATACTTTCAGTTCGATACCAAACTCCTCACATTTTCAGTGCCATAGCATATAAAAGAAGAGGCGTTGCTCTTGCTTTTATTTTCATACGATTGCTATTGTTATAATCATAATTTTCGATCAAGAAAAAATTGTATAATAAGAATTGTGTAATAATAGCAAGCAACAAAAACAACAACAACAAAAAAGAAAAACATTTTTAGCGTATCGTCTTCACAGGTGAAAGTGCAGTGAAAAATTATTTTTATTGTCCCATAGACAGAAGACAAGACAGAAAGAAGAAGATGCCAATGACGATGACGATGACTACGATGTCGAAGTTTTATTGTTGCCATTTTATTTTTCACTTTATTGGTAAACTGTCTGTCTATATCGCCATGTTGCACGCTCGTCAGTCTTACATTTTGCCAGTGTGTTGCTTCAACTTCAGCTACTCTATTTTCCTAGCTATCCGTTCTGTTTTATATAAAGTAGCGTAATATTTCTGTAATAATAATTTGATGTTTTCAAATTTTGTTTTTTGTCACGTCAAGAAAAAAAAAACACGTAGTTTTATTGTTAGTTTTATGCAACATTTTATTTAGTAAATTGGAAGAAATTGGAACAGATTAGTTGGATATGACTACAAATGAAATGAATGAAGTTATTGTAAGCTCTGATTTTAAAATACTTAAATTAGAAAAAAGTTTTGAGCTTGAGTGCGAAAAGGCTTTCCTTAATTAAACAACTGTTATAAGATGTAGTGTTTGGAGTCCTTTAAATTTATATAAGCTATTAAATTTCACATTATTAAGCCCCTCAGAGTGCGCTGTAAGCAAATAATTTTTATTTTGGAATATTTCAAAGTTTGTTTTTTTTTTAAATTATAAATTTATGTAACGATTGTTTGTTCGGTGGTGAACCCAGAAATTGAAAATGGAGTGAGGTTTTCATACAAAAAATGGAATTGTCTATACAGTGTGGTAAACGTTTTGACGTTTTTAGCACAAACTCTTCACTCCGTACTTTTATGATAAAATGCTTGAGTGGTATGCTTCGTGGTTTGTTAAAAAAGGTTGAAAAGTAATAAAATTACAGCACTCTGAAAATTTTTCACAAAAAAATTTTTTTTTTTTGCAATAAACATGGGTTTTCCAATTTATAGAGATTTTGGTGAGACCATATTAAATCTAAGATCCCATGTATAGAATCAAATTGTAGTTCAGAATGTAAGAAATCAGGATTGGTGCCTACCAAAACTTTTAAATTTAAGTACGATGTAACTTATCTCATTCTAATCAGAAGTCTACATGGCTACAAGTCTGAGCTATTTATAATTTAAAAGACATGGAGTACAAAAATCATTGAATATACAGCTAGCTCACATGGACTTAATTGATTTTTGACAACCTTCTTCAACCAACTTCATAGCTTACCAAAGAACGAACTCTTACATAAATATGAGCCACACCATGCCAACATTTTGTTTCGAAAATCACCCCTAAAGGTAGCTGAAAACTCGGCCGTCCTAAATCATCATGGAAACGATCGCTAATACAGAAAATAGCTGAATCGGAATATCTTGCAGAGAATTGAAACCACTCGCTACTGATAGTGCCCGTTAGGAGAGTTTTATGATCCGTCATCAGAGATAATGAACATATAAGTAGAGATACTAAAATTTCAACCAATTTAATCTAAAGTTGTTTCCGATACCACATTTCAGGAAGGAAAGAGCAATTGACTTATCTTTGGTAACTAGAACTGGATAAATATCATCTATGTATTTGGTAATCAATTTTACTTGAAACATTTTTTTTGTTTATATTTCTTGAATGAATTCGATAAAAATTTTTGATGAATTTCTTTTGTTATGGAATTGAAGAAGTTGATTCTTTGTTTTTCTGTTAGTAATAAAACAAACAACAAAAAATTATTTTTAAAAATTAATCATTTTTTAATTAAACATTTTTCAAACTAAAAAAAACAGATTTCATTGGCATAAGACGCGCATCACTCGCATGCGAGTTTTGACTTTAGGTCTACTGATATAATGTGTAAAAGTAAAAGTTCCTCTACAAATAGACCTGCTGTCGCAAAGAAAAATATCGGTTGTAAGCTTCTTTACCTACTGTTTATTTTCAGAGAATATTGTAGAAATGAATAATTCTGTTGACTGAATTGCTCTCATGACATACGAGTATGTCATGATATATTATTTGATAGAGTATCAAATTTTAATATTAAAGTGCAACAAATGGTATTGCAATATACAATGTTGAAATGGAAAATGTTGTATTACATACCTTGAGGAGGCTATTAAAATTACACGTGTTAAAGATTATTAAAGAATAAAAAATATCATTTCATAATTAAGTTTTAAATTTTTATATTGCAGTACTCGTATTTGTGTGGCATAAAAGATTGTATGTGACATATTTTCACAAAAAAAAAAGTTGAACTTACACCAAATTACACACAAACAAATGAACACTAACACAATGAGATATAAACAAATAGACCAACCAGATATATTGTGTATGGTTATTATCCCAGTAAGCAATTGGAAGATTTTTGAATTTACAGGCGTTGAATTTATTACACTTTTGAAAAGTTAAATTGAAATAAAGTCTTGTATTGAATATCTTTCGGCACTTCTCAAAATTCATACATTTCAACGAATTATGAATTGGCGGAAATCCAAAGCTCATAAAAAACATGTTAAGCTTAAGTTAACTTTCAACGCTTTTGAAATTTTTTTTTGATTTTTTAAACATTTTGGACAATACCAAGGCTGATCCGACTATCTAAAGGGGATACTAATTGGTGGAAAAGAACAAAACACAATTATTCACATCATCATTTTTGATTCCATTTTGATGAAAGAATATATTATTCCAATCGATGGGGAAGAGTTTTGACATGACATAACTGGCAATTGCACATTTCGCGAATGTAGTAAACTTTGAGTCGAAATGTATTTATTTAAGGTCTATTATGGGTATAGAAAACAGAGTATGTAAACAAAATCTACGTTGAAGTGAGTTGGCTTAATAGTAACAAGACATAACGCTAACATAACACCAGTGATATGTTTTATAAAAGAGTCCGAAAACGTTACTATTTTTGTTCGTCTTCAACAATGAACGTTTGAAATACTTGCTAATTATTCATACCGCTTTGGCATGGTGAATAGATTCTCCCGAAAAAATAATTGCTTGATATCAAAACTTGATCCTGCGTTCTATCAAAGTGATCGTTATGGCGATTAAAATATAACAATATAACTTATATAATTTTTATAGATAGCCGTGGCGATTAAAATATGAAACGTCCGCAACTAAATACGTTCGCTGGGACTATTTTCATGCTCGTGTATGCGTCAGTATATTTGTTTATGTGTAGTTAAATTACAACAATGGCAAAAAACAAAAATTACACCAACGCCAACACCAAGATTAATTACATTTTTGTGCATTCTACTATATGTTTCAACTGTTATTTATTTTAATTTTTTATTTCGGGCTTTTTTTTCCAACATTTTTATTTAAATTTTATTTACGCGTATTTAAATTTTTTATTTGCCATTTACGGCATTTTTATGGTGTTGTGTAGTTATTGTTGTTGTTGTTGCAGTTGTATTTCCGTTTAACAGGATATTGTTATTTGTTTACATGCATATTTTACCATTTCCATTAGCAACATTGTTTGCTTTCATACAGTAACGCATCGTTTTGAAAACAACGGTTGCGCATGCTCATGCGCCTTTGCATATGCAATGAAGATAATACTAGTAGCAACTTTCCTCCCACATGCTGCGGTTGTACAGGAAATATGCTCGATGTTGTGCAAAAATTTAAAATTTATTTATTTATTTTATTTTTTAATGTTGCCATTTATTATTGGAGTTTTTGTTGTTTGTCTTATTTTTATATATTTCTTTTTAATTGTATTGTTCATAAAAAGTTCAAGTTATAACCGAATTTTATAATCAAGTACTATATGACTTAAATTGGATTTATAAATTTTTAAAAAGTTAAAGTGACACATACATACTTTCAAAAGATGACATCATTATTTTCAGAATATTGAAATACATATGTAGTTCCGGAATAAATCAATGTTACCATATTTTGCAAAGAAACATAATAAGCAGTGATAAAACGTGGAACAAATTTGGAAAGTGGCTTATCATAAAACTTTATATGCAACTTGGTCTACGAAAAGTTACCTACTGTCCGAAAAAAAGTTTTCGTTAAACTAAGCTAGTCTACTAATTTTTCATACATTTTTTAAGGGTGTTTTTTTATGTGCTTTTGCAAAATTAAAAATAAAGCCAGAAACATGCGGTTTGTTAGATTATAAAGAGCAAATGATTTTCTATCAGAATCACTAAATAAGTAAAAGTCAAATTTTCGGCCAATAGATCACTTTTCGTAGGCCAAGGCACATATATATATCAGAGATTCAAGATGTTACAGCACGTAAATTTGATATCGATAATTAATTTAACACGTTTTTCGTCATTTTTTCCAAAATTAAATTAAGGGGTATACGGGAAACTTCAGTTATAAAAACCTATATTAGGAGTCTTCTATGAAAACAAATTGACATGAAGAACCCCATTCCGCAGGTATTTTCCAATGTTTCATCACAAAAAATTCAAGTCTCAAGAATCAAAGCTGTTTCAGCCGTAAGAATTAGTATTTAGAATCTTCTTTGAAAGTAAATTGAAACTTGTTTAAGCAACTTTCACCATTTTTCAAAAATTGAATTTGTGCTAGAGCTAAACAGAATTTAATAAAATGAAGCCTTGAAGCCTTTCAGTCGAAGCCTCTCCTTTGAGCTATTTGTTCACTTTTCAAACTCAAATATTTACTTCGGAAACTTTTTCAAAGACCCAAATGTAGTGATATATAAAATAAAAAAAAGTATGTTGCTTAAATGTATTTTTTATGGTTTACAGAAGGTCATTAGCATAGTTAGGTTTGGATAAAATGGACGATGCCATCATATAAGATAAAAATAGAAGTCATCATATCTCATCAACTATTTGAGGCAAATGAATGAGTTTTGGTACATACATATATAAAAGTATGGGTAAAAGTTTGTTTATATGAAAAAATGGGCAGTGCCACGCCTCTCGTAAGAGAAAAATCAGCATTTTTATGTCTCAGCAACAATTTGACGCCGATGAATAAGATTCGGAGATATATGTACCTATAAAAAAGATAGTTAATATAACCAAATAAAACACATCGCCCCATCTACCGGTAAGTGCAGTACAATGTCTACCAGGCCTGCTAGTCAGTTATATTTTCGGAAAAAGCATATTTTTTCTGTATTCTCAAGATGTGATTTCTAGGCTGTTTTATATATGTAAGTATATTTAGGAAATGGTTTTTGTGCGATATAGGATAGGTAAATGATAAAGGGACAGTAATATTCTTCGGACAAAAAATTGTTTTTATATATAGAATCCAAATTCTTCTACCTTCCAGAAAATAAAATGTTACCATAAGATTGAGAGAAAGACTATCAATAAAATTCACTACTTCAATGTGTGGTCTCAAATTAAAATTTAATTTCATTTAAATTTACATAACTTATAAAATTTAAATTTTAATTCCAAGAATTTATATTTATATGAATTGTGTTGACTGCCAAAGTGCCTGCAGTTGAAGCGACTAATGAACACTGCAAGTCTGCATGCAAAAATTATGGTCGTTATGAATCTTTTTGTGTGAGTAAAAGCAAATAAATCAAAAGTTAATTTTTTGTTTTATGAAACTTTAACTGAATGTGAAATCATTTTCGAATATTTTAAATTCGGTTATGGTCAAAGGAAATTAGTTTGACTTGGATTAAGTTTTCTATTTAGAAAATTTATTTTCTAAAATTGTGATCCAAACGAAAATGGACTCGAACAAATTTATAGAGATTCAGCGTTTTTTTTGGGCAATCAAATTTCAAATCAAGTGAAAATGGTAGCAATCTAAGCAATAGCGCCTATGTTACCATAGCACCAAAGGCGCGAAATACATTTTAGGACACCATCAACAGAAGCAATATAACTAATAAGTAGATTAGTTAAAAAAAGCCCAACAAAAGTTTTAACGGGTGTGACATTTATACGAAAGGAGTCACCCACAAATTTTAATTTTATTTGCAATTTTTAAAAAATCCACAATATTGACAAATGAAGCCGACTAAAGCAATCAACTGATTTTGTAAATAATACTCATATCTAATTGCAAGTAAACAAAAAAAAAAAAATAGCAAACTACATAACACCCCCTCCTGTCTAATAAAAATTGCAATACTTTCACGCTTAAGGAATTTTCTGCGCAACTCAGCATGCTGCATCAAATATTTTTCAGCGGCGATACCATACTGAGCGTTTGCCGGTGATGCTGCCCACCCATGGTTTTACACCCTACGCTCAGCACAGTAAGTTCTGTGCAACGATGCACAAATAACGTCGTCATTAATTTATCACTTTTTAATTACATTTTCTGGATATTAAATACGTAGCTGTTGCATAACCATAAAGGGAAAGCAAACTGAAGAAAAAAAGAAAAAAAAAAGTATAAGAAAAACCCGGACACGTTAAATAAAATGAAAAACCAAAAAAAAAAAAAAACAAAAAGAAAAATGCGCGATAAGGGAAAAATAATGAAAAATACTGTTGTAAAAATAAACAGTTATGATTATAGACTTAAAATATCCTTTCGTGTACTTTTGGTTGTTGTACGTGTTTTTCCTTTTTCATGTTGTTGTTGTTGCTGGTATGCAACAACAACGTTATAACCCACAGTGCGCGTAAATATAATTAACTTTGATACACGGAATAATTTTGTGCTGTATTTATTTCATTTATTTATTTTTTCAACTTCCCTTTCATCATCATTGGTTGTTTTTTAATGGAGCATTAAATTCTAAAATGTACAAATAACTTATTTATACAAGTTGAATTAAAATTAACATGCAAACATATATTTTGTTTAGAAATTTAAAGTAGGCAGGGGACTACTGCACAAGGACATGCCACTTGCTACCTGCAAGTTACTGCTTAAAGAAGACATGATAAAGAAGGCTAACATAAGATCGACCCAAGGGTTAACTTGCAATATAACAAGGTAAATCTGGCCGGAATGGAACGCTAAGCGATCTGTAAAACTGATATCCCGCACTAGACATAGTGTGTCGTCAGTTGTTGCAGTAATAACTGGCCACTGGCTTATTGGCAGACATGCGGAGAGGCTAGGTATTCGGTCTTTTGACTTCTGTAGAAGTTGTAGGGATGTAGAGGAGGAGAAAAACGTTAAACATTTTCTTTGCTCCTGACCTGCACTTGCTAGAAAACGCCACAAAACACTTGGTTCGTTTTTGTTTGATGACCTGGATGACTTTAGACATGTTAGCATAGGTCAGCTATTTAGTTTTATTACGAAATCTGGATGGTTCAATGAGAGGGTAAAGTAAAGTACCTTGTGGTATATTTGGTCTAAGTGAGTCGGTTTTGTAACTGACTGCCACTCCTACCTAGCCTAACCTAACCTAACCTAGAAATTTAAAAAGCATTTGAAATTTTTATTAAGGAAATTATCGAACTTTTTTTATTTATTGCAGAATTCTCGGGTAAAACCAGCTTGCGGATACTCCTAATAAAAACTATGAAATGTTTTACACAGAGGATTATTTAAAGTAACGCAACCAAATATTAACATGGCAACTCTTCTTTATTGAAAACTTTATTGAATTGGGTTCAGATAATGCACCTAAACATCAAGCAAATATGAAGAATGGTTTGGGCAAACAAAAAGTCAAGACATATAAAGTGGGGCAGATTCTGGGGAACGATTTCACACATGCAAAAACAAAGAAATGCTTTACTGAGAAACTTATGAAAGGGACTTGGAATGGCTTGAACTAGCACTAAACATCATTACCAATATTCAATTGTTAATATCAAGCAGTTCATTTTTCTTCATTCAAATATTTGGTATTTTTCCGCGGAAGTTTTTCGGCCACCTTTAAAGATATTTTGAAAAAAAATTCCCAAATTGACCTTCACTCAAAATGAAATAACCAAGAATTCTTACAATTTTTATATTACGTTTTAACAACAAAATATTTCACAAAAATAGTGACCAATTGCTTGGTGCCTTTTCAGCTTTCATTCAATTTTTTTCTCGTTAGTGTGGAACATTTTTAATTTCATTCATATATCTTCTAGCTTAATGTTCCCCAGGAGGCCTATTTGAAGGCTCGTTAACTTTTCGCAAGACAAACGGACACTTACGCCGCACGTATGTTATGTATGGGCATAAAAAATTCTCATACCACAATTGCCGGTATATGTATGGATGTGTGTGTGTGCATAAAAAGTCAAAGCACGCCTTTGTAGAGCCGAAAAGTCTAGACATAGTACGAGTACTTTAACTGCAAGGATATTCTATTAAAATAATTGGATAACAATAAACCCAGGCAGCAGGCGGTATAACAAGAAAAGAGAGAACAAACAAAAGAGACAAAAATAATAGCGGAGCAGAAAGAGATAGCAACTTATGGGCGCTTTAGTGTACGTCGTCCAAATGATGAAGTCTCGCATATTGTATGGCTACACCAAATAAAATATGCACTTAATTACAACGAAAGAACAAAACGTATTTGTGGCGCAAAACAAAAGGATTCCCAAAAAATAATGAGCTTACATTTGTATAACATTAACCACATGTTGGTTCACAGTCAGTCTGTCTGTCGGTCCGCCTGGCTGTAATGCTGCTGCCAACTTGGTTAGCTTAAGCATGAAAAGTTCTATGCCAAACAAAAAACAACAACAGTAAGAAAAAAAAAGACCATAAAAGCCAGAGAAAAAAAAAAAAAAAAAAAATGTTAACGCCGGAACTAGCGATGTCAAGTTAATCTACGACAGCGCTAAGAGAGAGGTTTTTTAAACGGATGACTTTGGAATATTTTTTGGCTACAACTGAAAGAGACTACTGCTTCTTTGGGTTACGTTGAATTTTGCTCAAACTTCTCGATCTGCGATATCAATTTAAAGTCTTAAGAACGAAGCTTTGGGATATTATTAAAATTTCAAATAATGGTGGCATTTTAGAACTTCGTTCCTGCTGATAGTTTTGTTCAAAACAGAATATTTTTGAGGAAAATTGTATGATCCTTAATACCATCGCTATGGGTATTTAGTATTTTTTCTCCTAAGATCCTTATTATCTAAGGGCTGAAACAGTTTGTATCATCCCTAACTCGTAAAACAACCAAAAATTGTGATGATAAAAAAGTACCAGTTAAACGCATGCATGCGTTTATTTCTCCTCTCTTTCATTTTCATCGCACTCTTATTGTCCTTTTTGTTTTCGTTTTTTCACCAACTTAATTATTATTAAGTGCGAACTATTATGAGAAAATAATTTATGTTAAAAGTTCGCCTTTTTTGTCTGCATTCTGTGTTGTTGGCGCAGGATGCAGGACTCAACATAGATTTTATTTTGCAGAGGAAAAGTGTCTAGTTTGTTGGAAAGTAATTGCAGCATTGTATTGAAATCACAGCCAGTAGTTTTGAAAATTGTTTTATGTACCTAATTGGAACTTAAGGGAGTCATAAATTCTACAAGGATATTATTTTAAGTAGGCTTTTGAACAACAAAGTTAAATTTGTCGCAATAAGAAATTAATTTAATAGAATTTTTAGCTAAGGACCTGGAAAACTAAGAAGTAGGTACTGACAAAGAGATAACCGCATCAATTTAAAAATAAAATTATCATTATTTTTTTGAACGATGATAATAAATACACCATCAGCAACGATTTTCAAAAGAGGGTCAAACTTGATGGTCCATAATGCTCCGTAATTTTAAAACTTTTTTTATTCATTATTATTTAAAATTATTCTACTAAACTACTACGTATGTGTGTAAAAAAAATATTTGATTTTATGGTGTAACCCCTTAAAGGAAATTATTTTGAGTGATGAACTCCCACGAATAATTTCCTGAGAAAAAATCGTACGAAAACTAAAATGAAAATTGACAATAAAGCTACTGGCAAAATTTTCTGAAGGGATTGACTATAAAAGACGGAGGGGAAAGGCGTGATAAAAACGGGCAGAAATAAACAAACAAGGAGAGGGTCTGGGCCACATCCGATGTCAATATTTTTGAAAGTCACTCTTGAATTTTTTCGTTTTTTTTTTGTTCATAAGAAACGCATAAAAATTGTTTAAAAAGGGGAAGGGTAGCATAATCTTTCGTTGACGTCCTTAAGGGAAAGTGGAGTAGTGAAATCAAACAAACGCCTAACACCAGGGGGAAGGGAGTTAAAATTGCAGAGTTTTTGCGGACAACTCCTTAAACAAGGAAGTAAAAATAAATGCTTTTCATATTTTAGTCAAATTTCATGTTTTAAACAGATTATTATTTTCAATTAGAAAATAAAAATTATTAATTTATTTTCATGTTTTTTTGTTGTTGCAAATGTTTCATTATTGTTTTGGAGAATTTCCTCGAAATAAAAAGTTTAAAAATTTATAAAAATCGTAAAGAGGATTATCAACCTTAAGAAAATTTTTGTTTTTGCGTTATTTTTTTAAAAGAACTATTTTTTTTCGCTCTAAGGAAATTTTCTAAGTAAGCTATATAAAATTCTAAGGAAATTAATGCATATTTTTTTTGTATTAAAATTGCACCTTCAAAATATTTTCAATTGTTCATAATATTGCAATTTTTTTTTGGTTTATTAAATTTTATCTCTTTTAAGCAACATTAATTTGTTACATTGCCAAGCAGCGAAATTATGAGCTTGTAAGCCCTTTAAGCATTGAAATCCCATTAAGGTGGCTTTTACGCTTTGAGCGTAAAAAATTGAAAATAATGAAAAAATGAAATATTTAACATTTCAGGAATGTTGCATTGATATGCTTATTCATATATGTACTTACTTATGTAAGTACCCAGTAAACAGTTTTAATCGTTGAAGAGTCATCTATCAAACGCTGAGACGATGATATCGATATGATATTCGATAACAAAAAGTTTGAAATGTTTATTGTTGAAGACGTAAAATTAAGTAATCGAATAATCGGAATTATTCTCAGTCCATAATTTAATATGGTTAGTTATGTTTAGATGGGAATATTTTAACGTAACAAGTATGCAAAATAAAGCTTAGTAGTTGAAAAAATTGAATTCAGCAAATATTTACCAATTTCAACAAAACAGAAGTTGAAAAATTACATCTCTACGGTTGAAAACTTTAAGAAAAACATTAAAAAGTTTGTTTTTAGCCAAGCAAATTTTGAGCCGTTTGGATTATAAATAAAACGCTTGGATAATGAAAAATATAAAAAATCTTCCAAAAGTTCTCTGGGTATGAGTATGCGTGTGTTTACATCTGTATTAGTGAATTGTTACGCTGGTGGTGTATGTGTAAAAATGCAACATCAGTTTTTGCTGCTGCCTGAAGGCATTACGTCGCTGTTGGCAATAAAATTGCAATTTTTCATGCATAAATTCGTAAATTTTCGTATTTTTATGCGGATTAATTTTTTTTTGAATTACACGTTGAAATTTGACTTTTTATGACAATAACAACAACAGTAACAATAACGACTTTAACTAACCATTCAACGACAAATGACAGGAAATGCGCTGCATGTGTCAATATATATTCGAATCTCCAAGTAAATTTGTGTAAGTAATTCTATTTGAATATCCACTTTAGGGTGTTTTTTTTTTTATTAAGCAACTTTCATATTCACTAGGTCACATCTCGATAAGTGATATATTTATTTTAAGACCATAGACGCCCAAAAACGGCTGTGAGTACAATTTTTTGTAACAAATATCATTAAATTAAATACTTTATAGAGCAAAAGAAATTCACGGAGATCAACTATTATCTCAAATAATATATGCGACTATCGACTTCAATGTCTAACTGAATACGTTTTGGTCATGATTGCTCTACATAAATATTATAAAATAAACAATATGCATGTATTAAAAATTCTTATAAAATTCATAAGCACTTTACAAAAATTTTGAAGTGGTGCAAAAAGAGGCCTGTGCATATTGTTATATAGAACTTCAGTTTTAAACTGCCGTTTAAGTGTTTCATAATTTACAAATATATGAATATAAATTAAAATCACCTTAAAATTTATATCACTAGCTTTAAATAAAAATTGCAAAATATATATCATATTTTCTCATCAAAGACAAATGCGCGAAAAAAAGAAGGAATTTTGCTGTTGCTGCCAATGAAAAGTTGTCATTAACAATTTATGATTTGTCAGCAACAAGCGCCATAACAAAATTTTAAATGAAAACAAATTGGCTTTCTCATAAAAACTATTGCGATAAATGACATTTGTTATTGCACTTAATTGGAAAATGAAAACGTTTCTTTAAAGATATAAAATGTGCACATTTAGTATTGTCATGAGATCTTAAAATCAGTAGACTTAATTGAAGCGCATAAATTATTTAATAATTTTTAAAGTGCAATTTTAAAATTTTAATTAATTGTTTATTAACAAATCAACATGTTTTCATTAACAAAAAACAACAGCATTTATTCAAAATTCACTTTATTTCATAAATCATAAATGTAGCTCATTTTTTTTTTGAACATATTTATTTATTAAAATTTTTAACACTTTTCGTTGTGTAATAAAATAAATATTTTTCATGTAAAACATGCTTTTTTTTCGCCAATATCCATTTCAATATATTTTGTAAATATTTATTAACAAACTTTTACTGATGCAGTACCTGTGCATTTACTTCTGTGTGTGTGTTTTAAATATATGTTTGTTATTGTTTCCAATTTTTTACTGTCCATGCCAGACAAATACAACAACACACTTAATAAACTATTTGTTTTTTTTTTGCCCTATAACTACTACAATTTTTATTACAATTACAATGTAGGAATGTTTTGTCGAATATTTTTATATTTTTTTTTTTGCAGACAAGTATTTATTACCTTTTAGTACAGATAGTGCTCACTTGAGTGGTGTTGAAAACAGCTTTTAATTTAGTTGTTCGATGTTAATAAATTATAAAAAAAATATTAAAAAGTTAGGTGTTACAAAGAATATATCTAATCTGGTACCTAGTACCTTTTTCCACTTGATTTTCTTTATCGGAAATTAATTTTTCTGCACTAGCAAATAATGACAGTTTTGCTTTAGTACCCACTCTTTTTTTCGTTGTTTTTCAGATCATATAGGCTACGATGGAAGTCTGTCCTAACGACACAAAAGTAGTAAGGTGTAAGGATTTTAAAAGAACTTTGAGATTGAAATAAATAATTATTTCCGCAAGTAAATATTGATGTTTTTGATTGAATTACAATCCAAAGGACGAACTTTCAAAAAGTTTATTTTAAGTTCTTTTTATTTTATTCGATTTTGCATAATTTTTTGGAGAGTAATAAAAAATAGAAAAAAACTTACGATTTATGAAAAGGCAATCGAGCAAGCAAAAAACTGCATTTTCAAACATTGCTTCTTTTGTTTTCTTAAAAGTGGTGTAGAAAATTCATGATAAAAAAAAAAAATGTGAACCAAAGTGTATAGTGAAAATAAGACAATAATTTAATATTTTTTTTCCAAAAAAAAAGTAGTAAATATAATACATAGCAGCTAATCATAAAATGCATATTTTAAAAAAATACCCATTTTTTTTTAATGCAATATCGAATTTTAAATATTTCTACCAATTATTCATATAAAACATTAAATTAATTTCCTTTCTCTTAAAACTAAAAAAATTTCGCATGCGGAAATTAACTTTGAAAATTCACTGCACAAAAAAGGGGGAAAAATTAAATGTGAAACTTTGTTTTTTTTTTTTATTCAACTTTGCGTACAACCCACATAAAACAGTGCCAATGCACACAGTGTTGCAATACAATCAACACAAACGTAAATGTAAACATGAATACTCTCATACTACAAAGGTAATGCATACACTATTGGCGCTGACGACAGTGTTGCCAACATTCGTGCCGTTCGCATACGAACGTGTAGTTCACTAATGAAAAGTGCATCCCTTAGGGGGATAAGAAAAACTTTAAAATATGCTTTCGTTACATTGAATTCGAACATCAAAATAAAAAAAACAAAAAAAAAAAAAAAATGAGAAAAATGAAACTTAACCAAAAAAGGGGAATAAATTTAACTCTCGTTCTTTGTTAGCTCCGCAAAGCTTGATGCAACCAACATTTGCACGTTGAATGTTGTGATGATGAAGGAATTGAATAACAACGACGAGTGCGAAGAGAATGACAGCATGGACGACGTGTAATAAAATTTATATGTACAAATAAAATATTTACATTGCATTTTTGTTTGCAACGGCAAATTAACTTTGAAACAACACCAACAATTAATTAAGATGAAAAGAATAATAAAGTACATAGTTCTTTTTTCTCTAAAAAACAAATATTTTACAAAATTTACAGAATTTATACAAAGAATATATCGGTCATTTCATAGATAGTTGACGTTTTCCTCAAAGTTTAAGAGCTATTTCACAAATTGATTCAATTGAAATGTTCGGTGATTTTCTTTCTTCATAAAAATTATTAAAAAAAAAATTTAAATTGCTCTTTTTTAAATAATGATATTATTTAGGCCCAGCTGGCTATATTTTCTACAGAAAATATGCTATCCATTTGGTACTAAACACTCAATAGATGATCAATCATTTTGACTCTCAGACCAAGACAAAAAATATTTTTTCAATCAATATTTCTATCAATCCCATCAACTCATTCTCAAACAATATATATATATGGGCATTTCCATGAGTCCCGTTCGACCATCGAACATATTTAAAGTAAGAAAAGGTCAAAACAAAACGGATTTTTATTTTGACAATAGGTTTAACTTAAGGCTCCTAATTAGCTTTATAGTTGGTGCTTAGGTTGAATTAGGGCAATTTTTCATTTTCAGGATAATTGCAAAAAACCAAGATGTCGCACGGGACAAAAACTTCCGTTTTCGCGGAAATGCCCATATGATAAATATTTTTTTATCTTTCTGTTCCTGTCTGAGCAGCTATCTGACACTGTCTGATTGTCAAACTGGATTGATCGTCTAGGGGGCTCTTGTCATATTAAATGCTATTTTTTAACCTGCTCAACTTTTGTCATGTGACCTTTTATTCACTTTGCAGCTACAGTTCCAATTAGTAAGATCCCCACTATCCTGAATAAATTTTTATTTAAAATCCTAATACGTATACCTATTCTTTAATTTCCAATTGTGCGAAATTTCCAAGTTATTGGTTTTATTTTACACTCAGAAAATAATTTTGGTAAATGTAACCAATTTTTTACCAAATCTCAGGTTAGAATTTTCTAACCAGATGGCCCATGTTCTTAAGTCTAACTAACCTGGGAATCAGGTTAACTAAAAAATTTTCGCAGAAAACGAAACCGAACTTTTTTTTTTATCATATTCCCTTATTATTATTACTGTTAAATTGGAACTTATGTTGCATTTTGAAACTTCAAAGAGAACTAAAATTTTTATTGGTCACCGACGAGATTCAAACTTAGGTCTCCTACGTTATGTCACTCTTTAGATATGCGCACAACTTAACCAACTGAGCTACTCCTTTTATCATATTGCGTAAAACTAAAAGTAAATTACTACTGAGTGTGTAACAAAACGGAATGCGTTGGTTCGAACCCCACTGGAAGCAAGAGAAAAAGGTTTTTTTTTTGATTCAAACATAATTCCATAGAACAATTTATCAGGTTAATGTGTTACCTGACGCAGGTTAGAGATTTTTTTCTGAGTGTATTTCATAATTGAAATCGGTTTGCTGCCAATAATTTAATCTGCCACTGCTAACGACTCGTTTTCGTGTTTGCGCAAACTGTTTTCGTTAAATTAAAAATTTTGAATTTTTGTTTAATTTGCGCAAACGGTTTGTGCCATGATAGGCAAAATTCACTCACAGTGCGGATGTGTGCGGAAATAAAAGGAAAGAAATTTATATCAAAATTTACTGCGCAAACTATGTCTGTGCATGTGTGGTCCTTACAACAACTTGCCGAACGGTTGATTTGCGCAGACCGCTTGTGTCGTGTATTTGACTTTAAGTTGATTAGCAATCAAACATAGGTTTAAGGCGTGACAACGGTTGATTCCTCTGAAGGCCTAGCCATTAAGAAAAATTGTTTGTTGAAGACCATAATTTTTATAGAATAAAATTCACTGCACTACAAGGTAGACGAAAAATGGAGAATGCAATTTCTTCGCGAAATAAATGCTAACTTAAGCAGCGAATGCCTAATCGACCTATACTATAACTTAGCTGACTACATTTATTTTACCTGAAATATCTATTCAATATTTAATGAAACAATTTCATAATTTTTAATCATATTTTTTTGTTATCTAAAGACATTACATTTATGTAAATATTCTCTTTTTGAATAAAATTTTTATATATGAAATTAAATTCTATGAAATGACCGATACATTACAGAAAAAACTTTTTACAAGTAGATACATATTATTGATATAAGAAAATTGTTTTATATAAAATATTGAAAATTATCTTTAAATTACCTGATAGGTTGCAGGTGCCGTAGCCACTCCTGGCGCTGAGACTGGTGCAATTACTGTTGCTGGTGCTCCACCAGCATGCGCTTGTTGTTGTTGCGCAGGACTGTATTGCTGTGGTGGCGGAGAAAATTGCCCCGTTGGTTGTGGTGTAAACTCACGTATAATACGCTCGTCCGAAGCTGGTGGCCAGGCTACACGCTTGTAACCTAAGTAAAGAAAAAAAAAAGGGTTTTTATAATTAGTTAACTTGTAAAAGGTCCATTACATTTTTTACACAAAACAACATAGAATACATTTATTTATCTTACTAAATTACAAATAAACAAAATAATATTTTTTTTGGTACAATAATCGCTATTAAATAATATTTTTAAGAACTTGCGATACAGGAAAAACCTGCAAATTTTCAATGGATTGAAATTTTCTAATAGAAACTTACGAAAATATTATTCTAAAGCCCTTTGAATTAAAGATTTACGTGGCAAAATATGGTTATGTAGATGAAATTTCAATATTAATGCAAAATGGCTTATAACACTTTTGTATGAATTCAATGCAAATTAAAGTAAAAAAACACTTCAGCTGCTGTTAAAATCAGCTCTAACCGAAAAATCTCTTGAAAAATTAATGCATTCATAAGCTTTTCATTATGGCATCAACATACCCATCATCATCATAAAACAGAATAATCATTATGCATTCCATACTCGTACGTCTGCCACTTTTCAATGTTGCCAACAAATAATTTATCAATTTTTTCTCCGTTTTTACCTTTTACAACATAAATCTGACCCTTTCAAAAATATTTATGACCCATACAACAACAACAACAACAACAAGGATATTGATGGCGCCAACGGGTAGTGTCCAATACATTCTCATATATTCGTTGGTACAATAAAAGTCCCAATGGGAAAAATAGCTCACTCTCTGAATACTTTCAAACTCTCTGAGATATGCGTTTCGTTTCTCACTCCAAATAATTGTGATATTTTGTTGAACTTTACCATTGTTGTAGTACAATCTCGCCTATATTTCAAGCAGTCCGCACTTCAGGCAATTTAGTCCGAATTTAGCACCGAATTTTACAACTTGGCATAAATACCAAGGAAAGCAAACGTATTTTTGTTGTATGGAAGAAGCCACGCCCCATTTTCGATCCCATTCACTTTTTGCGATGAGTTTGGCACAAAACATGTACAACTGCGCATCAAGTTTCATAACTGTAGCTGCCAAAGATGTTAAGATATAGCATCTTAAGTGTTTTTTTTTTTTGTATGGAAGGTAACACGCCCTGCAGTATAATGCTGTAGGTATTTTTTGAGTGGCTTTCCATAGACAATGTACTTGTACGAGATATAGTATTTTAATTACTTTTATTGTATGGAAAGTGCCACGTTTTGTCGTCAAAAAAAGTTCAAACTATGTTCTAAGCCTTCTGGACATTAAGGCAAATATAGCCTGTAAATTTGAGCTCAATCGACTCAGTAGTATCAAGGTCTATTGATAACATACAAACATACACACACACATTTATCATAAAGCAAAACTTAGAGCAAATTTTTAAAACCCTATTGGCTGTCGTATAGGTATTTACATTCAGTTTTGCATCAATTTACTCCCACATTTTCCCGTTGGGGCACTTATGCACAAGCACACTATGTTGCCATTTTTTTTCTTGTACGTTTAATACATCACCGCACATCACTCCCTTTTGTGCTACACCCTCTTGATGTTCACATTAACTGTATTTCACATCAATCAATATTAATTTCCGTTAATACCAACAAAAGAGTTTTGATTCCTTGAAACAGCAACACATGGCGTTTTTATGTTTGTTTAGGGAATCGAGTAGAGAGAAAAATAAAAAGAAGCATTTTTTTTTGCAGCACAACTCCCTGCCATCAAATAATGTGCTTGGTATTAACAATACAAATGCACTAACATATTGAATGCTACACGCACACACCTTAAACATTAAACGCGCTGAGCACGTTCATCGATATGAAAACAAAACGGAATTCCGCAAATTACCACTTTTAGGCATTTCATTCATCTATTTCCATTTAGGGACTTTATTCATGGTTGAAGAGCAGCCGTCGGTCGCATTTGTAACAGTGGGATGCTTTACAATTTTTATGGTAGATAAACAAAAGCCAAATGGTAGCGGGTCCATCGAACTGGATGATTATTTTCTTCTCTGTGGTCACTAAATGCTGATGATGTTGCTGTTGATGTTGAAGAATGCAAATAGCAATTGATGTTTTTATCTGGTGTTATATACAGGGACTATACGTGATAATCGGAAGACAGAAATTACCATATTCGGGAGAAAATTTTCAAAAAATCAATGAACTTTAAATGAAGTGATGGTGATGTTTGCAAAAAGTCTAAGCTGGAGTAAATATATAAACTAAAAAGCTATGCAAACAAACTAGCCACAAGCCACCAAATAAGTTAAGTTTTACAAATCACAATGCTATGAAGATTTGTTGGCAGAAAATAGGATTTGATTTAATTCCATCTACATGTCACAGCTACTTTTTCCTCTTCTCTAAACTGTTAAGAAAGAAGAGTGACTAAATGAGAAATATCCTATAATCTTACTAGCTTAAATTTCTAAAAGATTACCTCACACACTCTGAAAATTACAGAAATATAACGATACTGAGCTCATCTTCTTAAATACAGACTAAAATTATATTAAATCGACAAAATATAGAAAAAGAGACCACTGCAATGACAGAAAATCTGGTTCCAGACAAAGTACTCCGTATAGTACGTGACCAATTATTGGAATTACAAACGTATGCTGATCTTACGCTCCGTGGACTTCACAACTGCATTTGACGGCATATCGAGAGTTGATATGGAAGGCTGTGGAATCTAGGAATGTACCTATTGAACTTATGAACATTGTTAAGACAAACTCCGGGAGGTATAAGTGCCGCATAGACCACTGAAACGATCTCTCACCTCCAATCGAACTAATCGCTGGAGTCAACCAGAGTTGCTGTTGTGTCTGTTTAGTTATTTCTAATTGGGTTGGACATGATAAACTGTACTCTTACTGGGAATAAAATAAAATAGGGTGAAAGGCAACCTTTTTCAAACAGTACTGTTATTAAAATTGCTATCGAAATGAAATTACTATCTCAACATTTCATTCTATTTTCGATTTTTAAAAGTAACAACAAAAAAAAAAAAAAAAAACAATTAAAAGAGGGTTTGTTTTTTGGCACAAAGTTCAATAGAAATAGAAATAGGTTATTTATCTTCAAAAAATAAATGCAATATCCTTTATTAACACAAACACGTTGTTTTAAAAAAGAAATCATAAAAATCAGATCAGTGAATTTTGCACCAAAGCGTTACAAGCCAAATTTATATAAATAGTATAAAACATCAGATTGGGAAAACTGAATGATACAGGATGCTTGTGAAACAGGACCATAACTAATTCATAAAAATTGTGTTGGGCATACACTATTGAATTACAGTCTAGAATTTATTGCGGTTAACTCCGAAAATCTCTTTGAATAGGAATAATTAGCTATTTAAGCAATGTTACCGCACCTTAAAAAGGGTGCTCAGCAAGTTCATTGCTAATCTGCGACAGAGCCTGCCATGAATCGTGATTACTGCTAGTATAACTTTTTCCATTTTCAGATAGAGTAATTTAGATAAAAATAAATAAAATAAACAATTTTTGAATATAGCACTTTCGATTAAAAGCCCTTACTGCTTTTCATAACTTTTGTCATTTTTAAGTTACTTGAGTGAAATTGGTAAGTTTTCAATTTGATCCACTGTACTGGTGATACCTTTTCTTCCACGACCTTTTGGCGCCGTTTACTTTTTGATTCAATTTTTGCACTTGCGTTGTCTTGCCGTCTTTTTCTCTTCATTTCAAAAAAAGGACCTTTGATCAATTGTACGCATTGTATTGATGTTAGTGAACATACGTTTGTCGGTTGTTGTTTTTTTTTTGTTTCGTACCAATGACTGTTTGTGTGCCTAGCACGTTATTTTTATATTAATCAAAATTTAATACTTAAAAATTATATCAATGCTTATTCGATTGCAAGCACACATATACATACATATATACCCAAACATTAACACTTTTACACGTGCGCAAAAGCACATTTCTTTTTGTGTACAACATACTGCTTGGGAGCCTGCCTGGCAACGTACATAACACTGTGTGTGTGTGCATTAGTTTCAAATTTATTATTATGTGGCCACGCAGTTGGCCTTTATGTGTTGCCAATATAATAAAATATATTTTGTTGTTGTTGTTGTTGATATTTTTGTATATATCCGTACGTACGTACTCATTCGCATTTTCTTAAAAAGGTGAAAGTAAATGTTGATATTAACACTCGTAAATAACAAATTATAAGACAGTAAATTGTTGTTGTACATATTGTGTATGTGTTTGTTTATAAATCCATTTATGTTTTAATGGTTATAGGCGTTGTACGCACATTAAGCACAAGTTGTTGTTATTTCTACAATTTATTATTAGTTGTTTTGTTGTGTGCCATTTATTTTGTTAAAAAAATAATTGTACTATTTGCAACAAACGTGCTGTGAACCAGCACCAACATTTTTTTAAGATACAAAAAAAAGAGTTGAGAATAGTTGCAAATTTCAATTCCCGTACCAAACTTTAACTAGTTACCATAAAATCAATTTTAATCAAAAATAAAAAATAAAAAAGAGAATGAGCAAATATTAAAACTTTTGCTACTTTTCAATAGAGTAGAATTTCAAAAGTCATGGCAACATCATGTGCTTTGTTGCTGCAGAAAGTTATAAATTTATAACGAACTTTTCCACAATTCGCTGTAGTTAAATTTCACACTTTTCATAAAATTCAAAAATATTTGGTTTCATTGCAATACAACGGAATGAGTTATTTTTTTAAAGTTCGTTTATTATTCTCTGACTCTTACTGCTGCTGCTGTTTGTTGCTGCACCTTCATTAAAAAGAATACCTAGCAACCAATAGGGTGCTGGACAAAAGATAAAGCCACACAACAGTGTTGGCGATGGTGATAGTAAAAAAAAAGTAAAAATACTGACTTAAAAAAAAGCTTTTCATACTTAAAGTTCTTCTATATTTTTATAAAAAAAATGAGAGAAATTTTAAGTGACTCATACCGTCTTACGGCGTGTTTTATAGCAAATATCTTTACATTGAATAACATTTTTTTTTTAAATTATAACACTAATGCTCGTTCTAAAACTTTTTCAAAATTTTCGTTTTGAGAGGGATGTGAAAATTTTTTTAATAAATTAAGCCCTCCAGATGACATTAAAACTATCATATAGCCTTGTGAAGATAAGACTAGAAGGGGTGTTATCTAAACTTAAATTTGTTTTTTGTATAAATTTTTATTTTTCGTCAAAAAAGTGAAACAAAATTCAATTCATCAATTTTTTTTTTTAATTTTGGCTTACCCCTGCTGTTGTGATATGGTAAAGTGAGATCAGTTTTAGATTCAGTAACTCAAAATCCATAAAAGTAGCATAGTCTGGTTCGAAAAAAAAAACTTTTGCTAAACAGAACAGTTGCCACAATATTTTAAAAAGAAAATAATACATTTTTTAGCAAAGAATAAAAATTTTGTAACGCTGTTTGAAGCTATTCTATTTTTTTTTTAAAGAAAATTCGTCTAAAGATGTAAATTTCAAACATTTCCCGATGAATTCAAGAGCATGAGGCTTGTAACAAATTTTAAAGTGTTATATTTTTATTTGAATTATTCAATTTGCTTAGACTTTGTGTCGCATTTTCAGTATAAAATATAAAAATAAATATTACTGATTCACCGTGTTGTCACCGAGTTATTTTTGCCTAACACTTGTTTGCTCTTTAAATTCATTTATCATAAACTTATGTCTCTGTGTTTGTGTGTGTGCTTGAGTTTGTTTATTTTCAATGTGTGTTTGCAATTATTCTCATTAATTTCAACTTGTTAGTTACTATTGAATTAATATTTGTTCATAAGCATCAACATCATCATCATCAACAAATCAATCAATTTTGAGAAAATCAGGTCAACAGGTCGTATGATTAACGTGTAATTATTTTAAGTGCATCAGCTTTTATTAAATGCGTCAATTATAAATAGAACGCAAGTTGCTGATTTCTTTAATGCAGTTGCTTTGGATTGATGCTGTTGTGTTGATTGAATACAAAATATGTATTTTTTCTTAGTAGAGACAATGACGCTTTTCAATTTGTTAAAAAATATACCGCTCGTGTAGTATGTTTGATAAATGTTTAACAAATTCGTGTAAAAACATTTTCAATTTTTTTTTTGATAAATTTAAATTTATGTGTCCGGTCTAAATATCTACCTACACGTATGAATAATAAAAAAAACTGCATTGCTTTTGCTATAAAAATTGAGGTTATTTTAATCTTTTTTGTCAGTTTTTTATGCGTTATAGAAAATTTAATTCATAAAATGTTCTTTAAATTTAAAAATAATGCCGTCGTTTGTGAATTGTTAATCATAGATGTTCGCTATCTCTTATATGTAACTTCGCACCATATTCTTAAATTGCGGTATAAGCGCTGAAAATATCACATACTATTCGTTTCTGATTCAACCTATCCAAACGTTATTGTTGCATTAATAGCTTTTGTATTCCTAATTTTTTCATAGGATCATCAATTAAGGAATTATATCGTGAAAATAAAATGTGAACATCTTAGAACCAAGATCACTTAAGTCATTGAGTAAAATATGACTTAGAATGTATGTTATAAAAAAAAATATGAGCAATAGAAATGCTAAAGTTAAAAAATAACAAAAATAAAGCAAATTTGATTCTGTTTTTTCTAGTCACTTAATGCTACAAGCTTTAAGAAAGTATATAAAAAAGCAAATAATAATTAAAATAGGATTATAATTTCAAAATATTTTTAAGTCGAGCATAAGATTCTTATGATTTTTTCATTGGAAATGATTAGAGCATAGAAGCACATAGGATTTTTTCAACTCACTCCTTTAATTTAAAAACTGACTTGATAGCAAAAAATGGACTGCTGATTTGTAATCAGCGCCAAAAATAAGTTAAAACAGATTTCAGCTACTATGATCCAAAAACGTATAAGCTTGGCAAAAAACTCGCGTCATTGAGCTTCGAGCTAACATACTCGATACTATTTCTTCTCTAATTGGTTAGCCTTAGCAGCCACACTAAAGTTTTTGTAGGTAACTTGCTATGACTATGTCAGGTAGCAAACACCATTAAAAAATTTTACAGCACCGGCAATAATGTAAACACCATGTATGCACTTTAACATGGAACCAAAAGCTCATAAGACAAAAAAACGTCTTCTTTAGAAAATTTCGCATTTGATTCGTCGGACACTGTTTCAACAGGTGTTAGGTTACAATGCACAGAAAGTTCCTACAAAGTATTCAAGTATTGCATATAGTTATAGAGCTGCACATAAAATTAGTTGTGCGATTAGTTATTTTTAAAAATAGTGAAAGTTTCTAATCAATGTAACTAATTTCGACCAAAACTTGATGATATGAATTTTTTATTGCCGGCTCTACTCCAATAATATATCCGGTAATATTTTCGTTCTTTCTAAAATCAACTACCAAAAATTATTAAAAATTTTTCCATAGAGCGCATATTTCATTTAACACTTGAACTTTTTAATTATGCTGTTTTTAAACTTAAATGTGTAACGGGGCGTATGATGAACATTTTATTTCCGTAGCAGCAAATGTTTTAATTTGAATTTTTCGCATAATTTGAATAAAGCTAATTAATGCATTATTTAGAAAGAAAATTCATTTGATTTTTCTTATAAAATGAAAAAAAGCACAAGCAACAAATGCAACAAAAACAAACAAACAAAACGTATTTACACTTAGAAATTACCATCCATATTTTTATAATTTGTATTTATTAGTTTCCACTGTAAGCTCATTTTCAAAAGGTTTTAATATAAAGCTTTGTTGTTGTTGATTTTTTTAAAGGTGCTGCTTAGTTCGTTGTTGTTTTTTTTGTTGTTTTAACGCACAAAATGCAAAAATTGTTGCACCTTTTTCTTTACTATTAAAAATAAAAACAAAAATTTTTCGTATAAAACACAAAATTCAAGCTTCAATTTTTTTTTTTTTTTAATGAAATTATAACATTTATATTTTTTCTAAATATAAGTATTATTTCGCTGAACTCTTTTTACCGATTTTTTTTTTTTGAAAAAATATAAAAAAGAATTTCCCTTTTTATGTATGAGAAAAAAAAATTCTTGCACTTAGCGCGCGTTTCGTTGGTCGAATATCGTTCAATTCTTCGTTGGTTTTGATTCACGTTAAATGAAAACGAATTGAAATTTCTACACGTAGCGGAGAATTCAACGAAAATTCGACAACCACGACGACTGTGAAAAACACTCAAAATGTGTTGAAAATTTTTGCTTTTACTTACTAGATTGAAGGCAAAAAGAAAACTCACAAGCAAAAAAAAAAAAAAAAAGAAAACATATAATAAAGTAAAAAAAAAAAACTAAATAAAACTGAATATCCACAATATAAAACTGAATAAAAAATAATAAAAAAAATAAAAATTTCTCATCAAGTATTGAAATAAATTTAGTTAATGACGAGTTCGTTGGTATGATAACGATGAACATGACGGCAATGTTTCTTCAATGGTTGTTTCAAATAATTTCTTTTATTTTTATTTTGTTGTTGCCTTTGCTGTTTCATTTAAGAGTTTTTAAAAATTTTTGTACACCACCTTGAATATTTGCAATGTTCTTTTTGTTGGTTTTGTTTTTATTTTTGTTTTGTTCTGTTGTGTCTTTATTTTGTATAACACATTCTGTTGTCAATAGAGAAACGCCTACGTACAACAAATGATTTGATCATTGCTAATTTCATGCAGGTGCTTCTTTATTTTAATATGATTTACGTTATTTAGAAAAAATCCAGAAATGTCATCACTGCTGTCAAATTAAAAGATTTTTGCTAAATATTCCGTGGAAAATTGCTTGGCGGTTGGAAGTATGTACGTGAGTATTTAAATAAGCCGTATGTTTAAACAAAATGATTTGATAGAAAAGTGTGATATTGCAAATTAATATAAGAAAAAAAATAATAACATAAAGCCAAAATAAGACTAGTACGAAGATTATTTTTGGCCTTTGCATAAGCTAAATACCCTACACTGCATTAACAGAAAAATTTCGCATAACCATATTAAAAGGGTATTTCTTCCACTACATTACATGCTGGCTGGTTTAACTAAATTTCCCCACATTGAATTTGGCAACATTTAATTGAATAGCTCTTAGTGTAGCGTTTCGAACTTGTGCTTTTATATACGCCCTCTTTTCGAAATCCGCCAACTTTTTGACTGATGATAGACCGAACCATTTCATGCACTTGTTTGAAATTTGGGCTTCATTACATTACTTTGAATCATTTATCAAATGTAGTATTTTAAAAGTTTTTTTTTCTCTGTAGTGTGCCACGCCCACTATTTTTAAACTAACTTTGTGTTTGTCCACAGCATTTCCGAATCATTCCCACATTTTGACATGGGAATTACCATGTCCTCTAGTTCAAAATTTGCCATCTTTTTGTTCAGAGTTTGTCTGAGTTTTGCTTAGTTCTTTTGAGAATAAATCTACATTACATCAAATAACTCTCTCAATAAAACGTTTTAAATGTTTTACCTGTAATTTAGGTAGGCGTGTCTGTGAAACAATTTCGCCCAAGCTAAGTCAACTCAGCTGGTGACGCTAATCAAAAATATATATGTTTTTCTTTACCTGCCACGCTCCCTAGTATGCGTTACAAACGGAATGAGAAAGTTAATAACCCTTGAGTATAGGATATGATGACACGGCTGAACGCTAGTCTGCGTGCAAAATGTCTGCGTGCTGTTTCACAAAAGTTAAAACACTCCACATTTTTTATATGGAAAAATCGAATTTTGGGACAAAATATTATTTATAAAAGAAAGAAATTTTTAATGTCAAAATTTCTAGTAAGTACGCAATCCTTATTTTTCAAGCAAGTTCAGGTATTCATTCTGTGAAGAAATTAAAGTTACGAGCAAAAATTACGTTTTTTTTATAGCCAAAAAGAACGTTCAGGAGAATTAAAACTGCTCCATTGGTTTTTCTCGGAACGAAAAAAAAAATGTCGCAGATATCGTTTTAAAGTGTACCTCTAACTTTTCAGTCGATGTCTGGCTGAATCTAAATTTCGACCCGGTCTAGCCTATCATAAAGTTAAAAATTGCCGAAATAATCTCTTTGCAAGAAATCGCATTAGAGATTTAATTAATTTGCTGGACAACACACCTATTCGTATTATATTTCAAAACTTTGGTAATAAGAATTTTAAAATAGAATTCGAATTATAGCCAGAATAAATTTCAATAATTCGCAAGAAATAAAAATGTTTGCAAAAACTTGCAAATATGCGGATATATATTTGAGAAGTGATTAAAAGCAAATGTGAAAATACACTTAAACTAAAATTTTAAATAAATGGAAAACCATAAAAATATTCTCAACTGCTGAGACGAAAATAAAATTCAAGCCATTAACTTTACAAATAATAAAATTCTTAATAACAAAAACGCGAAAAGAGAAACATTAAAATTATTCTTTTTCTATGAGATAAACTACTCTAAGTTATTGGAAAAAAAAAAAAAATAATATATTTACACTAACAATTTTTTTCATTTTTCCATTGCAAAAGCAAGTGTTCTCATATAAACTAAACCATCAAATAGCTATTCATATTATGCAATAAATTATTACTCATTTAGTTTTGCTTGTAACACTCAGAAAAAAATAAATAGTTCGTTGAGGTCATACAAATTACGAAGATTTTGATTCAAAGTAATGATTTTTTTCTGAATTTTACATATACATACTATTATAGAAGATAATGAAGATAACTTTTTCGAAAAAAAAAATTATTGAAAGAGTCGAGTGCCGTGGTACTCCTGGACATGTCTTAAAATTATTTTCATCTTTCCTTATCGTTTTGTGAAATAAAACAGCTTTTAGGGTTAGTGAAGTCCCTGGCCAAAAATTGTTTCGAAAATTCTTCATTTGGGAACAGTCTTAGTCATTTCCTAAACTTTTTTCGACCTTCTCCATCGATTGGAGTTTTCATATTTTTTTTGCAAAAATTGGATCAAAATACACTTCTTGAGTAAACAGCGGTCCCGAACAATGATTCGTTTTTCAACCTTCCAATTCGATTGTCCCAAAAATACTGGCGCCTCCCTGGCCGCGTCAATAAAGATTTTTGATTTTTTCACACGACTGCCGCTAAAAGAAGTTTTGCTAAAATTGTTCCAAAACACCCCTGGTCATGTACAAAAAATATTATAATTTAATCCCATTGGTTGTTTAAATCAATTTTCTTAAATAAATTGGTCTAACCCCTTTCCGTTTTGGAGGTCGGGGAGCCTTTGGACACATTATTTTTTTGACCTTTCTCAATCGATTACTGCAGAAAATTTTTTAGCATAAATGGGGTTCAACCACCCTTTTTGGGAGGGGGGCTCATGAAAAAATTTGTTTCTGTATTACCCCATCAGTTTCTGTTACCAATTTTTTTTCTAAATATATCAACACAAAATATGCCTTTAGTATGTTCAGAGGAGCCCCAAGTCATATCCAAACAACAAAGTTTTATTTCAAGCAAGGGATTCAAGACATCAAAAACCGTGGCATCTAACATATTTTATTCTTAGCATTATATTCCAGGAATTCACTGCAGTAGGATTTTCTTTTATACCCGCTAGTAAAAACATTTGAAAACTCTGAATTCTTATTGTTTTTATAAAATACCCTTTAGAATATAAAAAATCATCAGCTAATATAGTGAAGCCTATGCATGTTCGAATTTAAAAATTGATTCATCGAACCTCAAACTAAAAGTTTATGAATTGATTTCTTTTAGTGTACATCCAACCCCGCTGCAAAGGTAAGTGAGATTCAATTAAATTTTCTAATATTTATTAATGTTGTTAGTTTTTTTCTTTCTATTTTTTTTCTGTGATAATTGTTCTCGTACATATTGTGTTAATTTTAATTTTCAATTTTCGCTTAAGTATCTGCTGCTACATCTGTTGATGCTTTCTAATCTACAGCAGCAACATCTACATCTTGATACTTCTGGCTACTTTTCCCCCAATTTATTTCTAATGACTAATCATTAGTGGCAAATGTTTGCTTAATCTTTTCACTTTTTTTTTCATTTGTGTGCTCACTCTGTTACCCTCTAGCGCTCTCTTTTACTCTTTACTATTATTTATGATATTTTGTGGATTATTTTTCTTTATTTTGTGTTTAAGCTTTTTGATTTTTGTTTTTTCATAGCGATAAGCGTTGATTTTCTGATTTTATTTTTAGCTGCTGTTTTATTTCAGAAACAAAAGCACAAAAATGAAAACTCAAATATTTTCAAAGCGATTTTATGAAAATCGTGTTGAGTACAGGTGAATTTTACTTTAGCATAAACAACAAGTGTACATTTTTTTGTTATTTCATGGTGGAAAATTATTTGTTGCCATATGTTTTATTTGAAGATTATTGAAAATTATGGATGAAATTTGTTAATGTTACCATGGAGTGAGTGCTTGTTAAGAATTTAACATGAGGTCGAGAGATATGCATGTGGACTTTGCTTTCAATTTGTATATAAACTATTTTTGTATGTTTAAGAATTGGATATGCATACTTTTTAAGTTCTTTTGCTGATATATTGATTAATTTAAATTAGTTTCTTAAAGGCATGAGCAAACTTAATTTTGCAAAATGTTAGAAAATTATATTGATTGATTTTAGTGTACAAATGTGATTTATGACAATTTGTCCATAGTAACTTGTGATTCGAAAAAAATGCTAAAATAAAACAAAAATGAATTTTGGAAACTTTTCAAAAAACAGCAAAAGTTTACATTTTTACAGCAGATTTAAGGAGCGATATCAGAACACATGAAGAGCCCATATTTTATATATCCTAGTAAGTGTAGTGGTGTCAACGTACAAGGGGCAGGAAAGTACAAAACGACTTAGTGAAAAACTTAATAAATTCATTTTATTGCGGAAGTGTTCTTATTTTCGACAGAAGCGTCGATGAAGAGCAAAGCTGCATGATTTGAGATAAGAGTCGATGCAAAGCGTCAGACTCCGTTGCAAACTTTCTCAGAGATTTTCCCAGTTTTTCATAAAATTCGACCTTATTAACAATTACTATAGATTAATTTGTTGCGTTCTTTATCGTTAATATTTGTATACTTTAGATTGCATACTTTTAGGCGAATACTTAATTTAAAATGAAAATACTTAAAAATTATCTCTCTAATGATAATTTAATTTCGCCATTATGCAACTTACTTTAATTTATATGTAATCTTTACATGTTGCTATAACACTTTAATGGCACGTATAAATATATTTTACGTTTTACGAAGGGAAAGAGCTGGAAAATTTCGCAGCTTATTAAACAAATTAAAATTAAAAGTGAATGCTGAGAATATCCTTTGCGTTACGTCTTACATAGGATCTTAATCCCGGATGTTTGAGTAAGCAGTCGAAAGAAAGTCTTTGTTTTATGTTGATTTTACGCGTACATTTAGCAAACAAAAGATAACAAAGAAACAGCAGTGGTGGAAAAATAAATAAAAATGGCTCATAAAATCTGCAGCGGATCCTTCTATATCACACTTATATTTATAAGAAGCAATGAAGTTATTTTGCTTTCTTTCTTCTAAGAAATTTTGTTGAAGTTATTAAAATACTTAAAAGTTGAACGGCTTTTTTTTTGTTAAGCTTTTCTCTGTTGCTTAAAAACGAAATTGAAGTCGAAAAGCAATAACAACGCCGACTTTTGAGAAATCTTACACTGTGTAAAAAGCTGTGGTTTCTTACAAATTTAACTTAAGTGTAGTATTTTTTCTCAAGCACCAATTTTTTTAAATAAACTAAAAATTAAAAACTTTTTTATAAGTTAGAAAAATTTAGGCCAGTACAAGCAATTTGTAAACCGAATTGGTTTGCCAAAAGCATTTGATTTTGATGAAACGTACACATCAAAAACAACTAAAATACATCAAAATTTTGTTATATGGGCATTTCCGCCAAAAAGCCAACCGTGACAGAAAAATTAAAAGTTATTATAAAAGCGTTACTATCTGATATTATCTAAGGAAAATATTCAAATTTTGTTAATTTAAACAATTTACACCAGAATTCATTTATCACATTGAGCAAGCCACCTGCAAGCTTGCATAAATGCGGTTTCTCTTTTTTAGTAATATTGAATAGTATTTTGCCTTAAGTATTTAAGTGTGTAAGAGAAGTGATACATGATGATAGTCTTTCCGAAAAATCTCTCTTCCAACGTCAATTAGCTAAAAACAATGCAAAAACATCAAACCAATCTCTTTTAACTGAAAAATTTTAATTTGCTTAAGTTCATGTTCTAAAGTCACAAATAAAATAGAAAAGCATCATTTGTACTCATTTCGAAATTGATATCAGCAGGAAGTGTGTAAAAATTTTTGCACGAACAGAGTTTCATGTACATAATTAAAAAAAAAAAAACCAATGCAAAAAAGAAAAAATTTAAAATTGTTGGAGCTGTTTGAAGTTGGTCATGTTCGAAAACATAAATGTAATAAATAGGCAGTTCAAAACGGTTAAACCACTTTTTCACAGCCATATCACAACATAATCGCATAAGTTTTTTTGTTGGAAAGGTCGTGAAGGGAAGAAGGGTCATGCATATTTTTTTTTCAATAGTAGGCGGTGCCACGCCCCTATCGGGAAAAAACATTTCCACGGCTAAACTAATGGACCGATTTTATTGAAATTTTTCTTACAGATAGATTGAGAAAGATTATTAGAAACTCTGATTCCTTAAAGCGGGCGTGGCATTGCTCCAAATGGGGAAAAACGGTATCACGGCCGATTTTGATGAAATTTGTTATGTAGATAGATTGAAACTTGAGTAAAAATATTTTTTTTTCATGTGGGCGGTGCCACGCCTCTTACAGGAAAACCGTTTTAACAGCAAAAAGATAAGTTTTGTATTCTTTTAAGAAAAATATCTACTTCTTCCTCTTTTCTTTGTCAAAATTGATCTCACTAATTGATTTGATAAATACAAACATTAAATTTGTTTTTTTAATTACTGTATATATCTTAAATATTATTATTTATATAAATATCAAAGTAGTTTTGAAAAATTGCCCAAATGAACATAAACGGAAAAATATGTCCCGTTCGAATGGATTATTATGCCATATGTTATTCCATAACATTTAAAAATTAGTCGCATTAAAAAATGTTGCCAAGTTTCGCTGACTTCAGCTTTTCTATAGATTGCCATGAAAAACACTTCCGTTTTTTGTCCCGTTCGAATGGCTTCTTAATTGCCTCTATCTTGGAACCATTACTACGTCTGGCATCAAATTTACTACTCAATATAGTGCTATCAAAGGGCTATTCTTTAAAGTAACAGAAAAAAATAAAAGTGTTTTACTTTGACTTTTATTCCACTTTAAAAAAAAACTTTCGTCACGTTCAACATGAGAGAAATGCCCATTTGTAGTGATTTGAGTAACATATGAAAGCAAAATAGATTGTGTTAAATATTTTTTTTTTTAAACTTTTTTGAACAAGAATGTGGTATTGCAACATAGTTTTCCGCATTCGTACAAAAACCAGTTCTTTGGATAAGCTATTGCATTCTGCAAATTTTTAATGGCGGAGTTTAAAGCTCAAATAAATTACGCAGGCCGACAGACAGACAGACTTTACAAACGGAATGACAAAGTGAATGTACCCTGAGTGTAGGGTATAAAAATAGCAAAGTCGCGAAATGTTGAAAAAGTCGTGAAAGTTGAAAAAGTCGAGTCGAGAGTTATTAAAGCTCTAGAATAAGCTGAAAATTATTGATAAAAAAAAATAAAAAAATTTTGTGTTGAACGAAAAATGTCAAAAAAGTCGATAAGTATCGAAAAAGTCAAATAATGTCGAACAATGAAAAGTATCGGAAAAGTTTGTAAAAGTCTAAAATGTACCACACTAGCGTAACCGTGAGGTGTTACTTCTCAAGCAATTCACTTTATTATAGATTTTATTTCATTCCCGTTCAGTCATCAACAAAAGTGTCATACGCTCCCATATTATGATAAGTACACTGAGGCTGAACGTATACTTTTTTTTTTGAGTGTATTCTATCATTTCGAAAAGCATTCTTTTGCGTTCTGTGACTTTGGCTTTTTGCAGAAATTCTTTTTGGTTAGCTGTTTGGTTTCTTAGCTCACAAGCAGAATATGAGAATAAAGTGTCGAAATTCACTTTAAAGCAAATTAAATTTATTAGGGTTTTTTCCTCCGTAGAGGCCTTTTACGTTTTTTATTTATTTATTTCACATTTCACGATTTCGGTTTCTGTTTTTTTTTTTTTTGGTTTTTTTGGTGGCTGTGCCAATTTTTTATTTTGTTTGTCGCCAAAATGTGTCACTGGGGAATTTTTGTAATGTTTGGAACATTCTTTTCGGGGGAGACATTTAATAACAGCATTGTGTATTTACTTTGCTTAGCATTGTTGTGCGCAGCTAGGGTGCTCTACAATACTTTATTAGGGTAATAAAATAATTTTGTGCCTAATAAAGAGTTGATGGCGTTGATTTAATTACAAGGTATGTACAACGTACGTAGTGTATATTAAGTCTGATAGTCAGTGGAAAATATAGTCAGTGTGGAATTTTTTTATAGCGCATAATTCACTTTATGATTTTCTCTATTCAGTCCAGTTGAACAAAGTTAGAAAAACTAAAAGCTAAGTAGCTTTAAAAGTTTTATATGGGTTATGTATGTATAGATAAAATTAAGATTTTTTTTTTCTGAATTGGAAAAATTTTATAAGTGCCTATGTTGATCCTGCTTTAAAGTAATGTTTCTGGCAAAAATAAATGTTTTATGACATCTTAAAAAATCTTAATAAGATACATATTTTGTTTTTCATAAAATTAAATCACCAATTAGATTTATAGCCTATTTGGAAAAATTAACCATTCCATATCGAATTGATTAACGAAAAAAGTGTATGCATTGATATTTGCTGCTGTATAGTCTGGGCGAAAATTCAATTTTAATTGAATTTATTTTTGCACCAAAAATTACACATTCAAGGCATACTTCCTTAAATAATATCGGAAAAATTCATGTATCGCAATAATTACACAAATATAAGAAATTTTTTTTTCAACAAAATCCACTTGCACGTTTGATTGCTTGGTTGAAAGTCATCAACGCAAAATTAATAGCAACATGTGAGGGCAAAATGCTGTTTTTGTGAAAAATTAATAAATATGTAAATTGAATTGGCACGGAGAAGCCAAATGTGAAAAGTTTGAAAAATCTGTTTATAACATTTGTATTTGAGAAATAGTTCGATAATTTAATGTTTAAAAAACACACAAAATTGAAAGAACGATCAACAGAATAGAATTAGGAATACGGAAACAAATGCATAGTTGTCACAATTGTACTTGACCCTTTACAGGGGCATGTTCATTTTATTTCCATATATACTTAGTATTAAAGTTATTTCGCTTTAATTACATAAATAAGAAAAAGTCAATTTCATAGAAATTTAATTTAGTAAAAAGCAATTTACGATGCATTATAGCAAAATCTCATAAATCAACAAACTGTTTCGCGCATACCCTATGCCGCTGCTCTTAAAAGATTGACGAAACAACTCGCATCCTTAGAATTATGAGGCCATGAAACAAAAAAAAATAGCATTCGTTTTTAATAACTCAGTTCATTTACGCTTTGTACTTAAGCAACTATATTGCGCATAGTAAAACGTGCAATCCGAAACTGAGTTAAAAAAAAGTAACATTAAAAAAAAGAGGAAGAAATTAATAAACATTACAAGCTAATGAAATATTAATATCCTTTATGCCTGCGCTTTTCAAAGAACGAACGAACGAACGAACGAACGAACGAACGAACGAACGAACGAACGAACGAACGAACGAACGAACGAACGCAACAACAAACGTTTCTTTTATACGCATTTTAATTATGAGCCATTGCCATCATCATCATTGTCCTTGTCACATTACAGAAATGTTGCTGCGCAGCTTTTGTTACTGTTGCTGTTGCTGACTTGGAGCAAAAATGCTCTACTGCTACTGTTTTCGCCGTCAAGCTCTGATCAAAGCGGCGGGTGACAGTAGTAAGCGCTCTCCTTTTGTACCAGCAGCAGTAGCTGTGCGAGAGAGCAAGCAACATTTTTATGCTGGCGTTTATTGCTTTTTGCCTGCCGTTTACAAAATGTGCTTAATTTTTTACGGATACTACGTTTTTCCGTTAATAAATTTTGTAAAATTATGCCATACGCGCATTTAGTGGAATTAGTATTTTGTAGCAATTTAGTAGCATCAGCAGCAGCAACAGTAACAGCAATTGCAATTTCTGTTGCCAGGCGATATCAAATTGCTTGTGCTTAATTTTTATAATGAAGACGGTTTGACGTTTAAATTACGTTGGCAGTAAGCTGAAATGGTTTATTTTATTTATTAATTTTTGGTGCAGAAATTTGAGCAAAATCTTTGCTTTTGCTTTTGGGTTGGAAATTATGATAAGGCAGGGAGTTATTTGACTTAAATAGAAGGCAGTTTCAAGATAATTTTTGGAAACTTCTCCAAGTTTAGCATGGTCATTATTATGTTTTTCACTCGGACTATACAAATTGCTCTTCCTAAGATGGCGCTATTTGAATATTCTCGAAAATGCTGTGATGGAACTATTTGTCATTTCTTTAAAAATGCCGACTTATATTGAGGTGATAATAACCATTTAATAGTACACATTGAGTAAAACTGATGTGACGAAGCTATCTATATATGTAGGAATGTATAGGTGCGGCAAATGCAATACAGTTAGACCCCTTTTTAACCGTCATAACTGAACATAATCGCTTAAGTTTTTTTTTGCTGTAACAGCTATGCTTAATGGAAATTTTTCAAAAATTGTAGGCAGTGTGCCTACTAACATGAAAATAAATTTACATGCTAAGAAAATGTACCGATTTTGTTGAAATTTGGTAGGTAGATAGACTAAGCTTTAAGGAAGGGTACTAAGAACTGTGTTCTATTCGTGAGCGTGGTACGGCCTCTAATCGGAAAAAACGTTGCCACAGCTAAGCCGCCACACCAATTTTGATGAAATTTGGTATAAAGATAGATTAAACCCTGAGAAAGGTACTTGTTTTTAAGTGGGCTTGTAACGCCTCTAATAGGGAAATATGATTTCACTGTTTGAACCAATTGACCATTTTGATGAGTTTCGATACAGAGTTAGCTAGAACCTTGAGGAAGCTATTTATTTTTAAAGGGCGTTGCCACGACCTTAACCGAGGAATGTTTTTTTACAGCTATACTAATGGATTTCGTTGAAGTTTGTTATGCAGAAAGATATTAGAATGATGTGAGATGAAATGTATTAGGTTTTATGTGGGTTGTGTGATTTAATAAACTGATTTTATTGAAATTTGGTATAGAGATAGATTGAACTCTTAACAAGGGATAGAGGTAAGGAGAGGGAAAGATGATGCCATGATTTTTATTTTTAGGAGCGATGACACTTAGTCAGATTAGGTGGTATTGAACAGTATTGTCACAATAATGGTTGAATTTCAGGCAGTGAGCATTTCTGGTATTACATAAAAGTAGTAATCGCCGACATAAATATTATAGATAACTAGGTGAACTAAATCTGTTGTCTTGTCATGTTTGTTTAACCCTTCTGTGCGTATCCGGGTACCCATTTAATTTTCAAATCAAATTTTTTTATGCTTGCACATGCTTGATAATTCTGAAACTTCACGAGAACTCCTGATTTTTTATTAAGATAATATTTTCATTTGAGTTGTTTCACCCGATCAGCTTGAGAGAGCCTGACATATCAAGTTTCCTTTTACACCTTTAACTGGGTGACAGGGTACCTGGGTACCCTCTATATACTTTATATGGAGTAGCATGAAAACTTTGTGTTTGACAAATATTGAAATTTATTGAGCAATTGACTCCCAATATACATATTAAGCTGTTGAAGTAAAAAAGTTTCAAAAATATTATTATAGGTAACCGAAATCATAAGCCTTGCTGGTGGGGCATATGCAAGAATTTACATACAAATAAATACAAAAAATTTCCCTTAGTTTCATATATGTATGTAATAATAGAAAAAAAACATAAAAAATAAAGACACATCAAGGCAATAGAAATTTATTGAAAACCTTACATACAAAGTTTATTGAAGCAACTTGTTCAGGCTTTCGTGCTTTTTTTACTTCTTTCCTAATTGTTCGGACACGTAACAGCTTTCTACAACCACAATGTGGGCTCTTTCATCTCGATTTTGATTGGAGTCCTCAACGTTCAAATGAACTTTTTGCCTGGGTAATTGCTAATTCAATAGAAGGGTTCGAAATTATCTTTGAATTTAATTTACCTTAAATACTTTTTAGCTAATTCTTTGTTCTAGTGATCTTTCATCACTCGTTGTTCCTTACGTTTAGTGTGGCGTAAAGATGTATAAAATTTTCACTTGAAAAAATTGATTTGAATAAATATTTTTCTGTAGATGTGTTGCAACCAGTGGCTTGACCACAACGTTTCTGAATAATATTTCGCTCTACTGCCAGGGATTCAAGATAGTACTGGCTAATGAGTACTATCTTCACCGTATTGATTGGTTGAAATTCCTCATTGTCATCTAAGTCATATGATTCCTCATCAGCTTATATACATTTTTTAAGCTCAGCATCTGATGCTCTCCTCATCGCTTCAACTTTAACTCAATATCTCTTGAATTTCGACTGAATTGAATCACTTAAAACGTACTCGGTCCAAATTCGAAGCCATATCATCCCACTAATTATTAAAAGTATAGAAACGCCTTACTTTTTTGCAGTCACACATTCAATAAAAATAACACTCACAAGTCAACTAAGTCAACTTCAAAGCGCTAAGAATCACCATGGGAAGCTATTTTGTATCATGAATCATTAAATATAGTAATATCTTATGAAAAGGGAAATCCCTGAATGTGTATTAATGCTTATGAGACATGACAAAATAACATTTTAGTTTAATATCATTATTATGTACAGTACGAGCAAAAATATTTGAAATTTTCATAAAAATTGTATAGGAGTATCCAGGTATCCTGTCACCTTGGGAAAGGTATTTTTTTTTGTCACGCACAGAAGAGTTAGTAAAAATCATTGACCGATATAGCAACATTACGACATTACTTACTGAAAGTTAGAGCGCTGTATAAGATTCAGCGTATATACGCTGCTAAGGAAGTAAAATATTCCCAAAAATTAAAAAAAGCTTCATACAAAGGATCATATAATTTTGGAAATCTAAAATTGAGAATTTCTCACACATTTCCTTAAATGATTGTGATTCTAGTAAACACTTGATGAATTCATTTTACAATTAGTTAAATTTAACGTGCAAACACTGTATACATGTTTTATCCTCGATATTTGCAAAATCAAAGTTCAGTTCCCCGAATGACCCACCGAGGTGACAAATATAAGAAACCTTTTTTCTTGGGGTTATTTGCTAAATGAAACACGCGTACGCACCTTCCAATAAACATTTCACTTTTATTTTATTAAAGTTTTATTTCAAAAACCCAAAGAATAAAGTGAATAAAATTTTCAGCATGTTCTTCTTCTGCTTCTTCATCAGAATTTTTTTATGTTCACTTTCTTAGTAGATTGTACGCATAAAGCTGCGTTTTTTGTTTACTCGCGATCCCCTTTGCCCTTACGCACGCTGTGTGTTCTTACGGAGGAGGTATTAAAATTTTTTGGCGTTTGCATAAAAGACAGAGTGTGCGCGCAATAAAAGGCAGTGTTGCCGTGTTGTTGTTGTTGTTGTTGTTGTGTGTGTTGATTTTGGCTTGAAGGCTTCGTTGTTGCTGCAACATTTAATGATATTGTAATAACGTCTTTATGGTTATCGTTGTTGTTATAGTTCATATTGATGTTGTTGCTGCCTGCCGCTGCTGTATGGGGAAAATTATTAAAAAAAAAAAAATACTTTTTAAGCCGCTTAAATGGGTTGTTGCATTGATGTGCTGTGCTTTTGTTGTTGTTGTTGTTGTAGTTTTTAATGCTGCTGCTGCTCTGTTGTTGTTGACTTTTTATATTAAATTGTTAAATTAAAAATTCAATTTTTAATTTTCCGTAAGCAGCTTCTGTTGAACTTTTTTATTGTTTTGTCAAAAAATTATTATATCTTTCTGCTTGTAAAAATTAGAGGAACTTTAAGACTATGCAGAAGTAATTCAGACAAAATTAAGTGAAGTCAAATATTAATGTTTTTTACTATTTAAGCGAGCATGTTCCATAAGGCAAGTTTTTCGCACTTTAAATTTATGAACATTTTGAATGCTTTTTACTTTTCAATACTTTTATTTAGTATACCCTACACATCCCACATACCTTATGTCTAAGTGGTTGTAACCGATTAATAATATTAATAGAGTTTAGCTACTACACTTATTAGCCTTCTTAGCTAATAAGTGTAGTGCTTTAAGTCAAGTAAAAAGTTTATTATAAAATAAATGGTGAAAATAAAGAAACTATGTTTGTTATTTTATTTTTATAAATTTTTCTTCGATTTTTCACAAAAAGGCGTGTCAATGTAGTTATAAGACCATGTGAACATCGTTTGCACTATTGATTTCCTTGAGCACTAACAAAACGTTGGATGCTAACACTTTCTTTCCAATAATTTTAAAAATGTTGTATGTAGAGATATATTTCAGAAAATGCAACTTAAGCAAATACAAGTGCTGGGAGTGTTTCTGATGGGCATATCACCATCAAAGCAAGCACAATGCACAACAATTTCATAAGACTGCAGATATCAGTCAGCTTATTCGTTGGAAAGAAATTTTTTTTTGAGTATCGCAACTGTCTGCCACCATGCATTGGTGCTCAAGTTTCAGCGAAACTGGCCTCGTGCCGAAATGTTTTAACAAATAGCTATCCGTTTTATATCGATATTTTTCTTATTATCTAAACATGCATACGGAGAACTTGGTTGTCTCGAATAACGCCTAGGTTGAACGAAGGCCGGATAAATGAGATTCTATTGCAATTGGAAGTTTGCCGTATAATTTATGTACACTATATTTATTAAAAGTTAAAAAAAGTGACATACCCGATGACTTTAAAAAAACTTTGGTAAAGTTCTAGAAAAGTGATTGATTTCTATGCCAAATCTGCAAAATTATAATGTCATTCTCCATCTCATTAAAATTTTGTTAATAAATCTATTTTACTAGAGTCAGTTAGACGTTAGACGCCAATTTTTGGCCGCAAGAAGAAAATTACTTCAATCATTACTGTGGAGTAGAATGTAGAGTGGAAAGTTGCTTCATATATAAACTGTGTACACCAGAATCGCTAAAAAAATGCGCTAAATAATGGTGGTATTGCATTCAAAATCATTAACATCATCAGAGCTCAAAACTGATATTCATTTGAGTTCATCTTGCAAAATTTTGAAAGCAGGAATTTTTTACAACAAAAGCCACAAAAACAAAAATTACAGCAGCAGAAATAAACTTCATCATAAATTCGATCTCGATAACAAGACAATTTCAAGAATCAAGTAAGAACAATATGAGTGTAGAAATAAAATTACACTGATCAAACGAAACGAGAGAAGCTGTCGCCCATATGCGCATTGTTGTTTCCTTAAATAGCGTGTATAAAAAAAAACCGCATCGATAAAAATGTACGTAGTAGTGGTGAGTCCATGTGTTTGTTGTTTTGGTTATTTTTCTTAAGAAAAATTACGTGTTTGTTGTAAGGAGCCGAAATTGGCTCATTTTTTCCTATTTGGCCCATCGCTGCTCTAAGCAAAATTTGCTAGAGAAAGAATTGTGGCCATTTGCTAAACTAGAGCCAACAGCAATTTAATGTTTGCAGGAAGTCAGCCGTGGCAGAAGCTTTTTGATGCTCTTCTCAAAGATTTCTCCCGCCACTTCCTTCCTCCAGTTCAGGACTGCTTGGTAAGTCTTCAGGTAAGATAAAAGGTGAAAATCTGAAAACGCCAAGTCAGTGGAGTATGCAAGGTGGTTCAAAATGTTTTCCTTCGGCGCGATGGAGCCTGATGACTCGTAGGAATTTATATCGACATATCTCATAAAAAATGTATAATTCACTGTGAGTTATCATACTAACGAGGCCCGCGTGTGCTCTTTGTGGTCAGAAGAACCCCTACCACTTAAAGCTCTCACAGCACGAAAGGGCTACCGGTGCTCTCAATAGCTTTGCCGAGCATATATGATCCTCAAACAAGTGCATGTATAGATTTTTAGATGCTACCACCCATAAGCACATAATGTTAAGAACATTAAGTCTTGGGGCAAAGAACCCACTTAGTAGGTTGTCTCCTTTGCCACTGAAAGTTTGCTGATGATGCATTTTATTATTTTTTGATGTATCATCATAAAATTTGAAATGCTTCAATGCGCCAACATTGCGCACCAACGAGTCTATCTATCAATAGCTGTGTGTTCTCGAATAAATCATTGCGACTAATTCAAGACGATACATCAAGTTAGTCATTGCTTTCAAAAATGCTTTGCCAAAAGAAAAATCACTTTTAGTCATACCCAAAATGCCACAATAAATAAACACTTTTTCTTAAGTTATACCGGGATCGTTAAATGGCAAACAAATTTGTTTGATTTTTTTTTGTTGTTTTGGGTGTGACTAAAAATATGCAATCATCCTTTGGCAATGAACTCTAAGCTAAAAATTTGAATACTTTGTAGCATGTGAAAAGAAAAACGAATGAATATTTGGGTTCTTTTGCTAAAAATAAAAATGTGGGTATTTTTGTTAAAATCTCTGTCATACTCGGTATCATCGAATATGGGACATTGTCATTTGCAGCTGTATCGTATTGTTCTTTTTTGTAACGTCATTTAGCGGAATAATTTAGCTTAACGCATTTAAATAATCATTCGGCTAATTAGTACAATTGTTAAACATTTCGGTTGACAGCACATATGCAGCACTACTTTTAAAAATAGAAAATACATTTTTCTTTTTTGTGATTGGACTAAAATAATAAGCGATGTTTGCAACGTTTCTGAATAAATCAATTTTTTTGTTTGTTTAGAGAAGAAAGATCTGTCTGCTATGGTTGGTATAATCGCAGAGCATATAGCATATGGGTAGCATATTGGCAATGCTGGAATTGCTGCTAAATCAGGATATGAGTTTTTGAGTTCTATGCCCAGATTTTGGAGTATAAAGGACTCGACATAGACAGAATGAACTCAGTTTATACCATTCACTTACTTTGCAAAGTGAGATACAACGAATACTAATATAATGAGTGAACTTTCTTTAGAATGCATTAGACATGCCCAGCATTGCAAACAAAAATAAATAACAAAAAAAAAAAATCGGTAGATTCACGGATTGTGCAAGAATATGCAAAAGTTTCGTCGTATCACTTGATATAAATGATGGTATAGTCGGTAGTCTTAAGAACTGCACGAGAATATTTAAAATTTCGTATATGCTGATGTCACTTAACATAAAAGGTGCAAAAATCGGTAGATTTAAGGATTGCACGAGAATTTTCAAGAGTTTTGCATAAGTTGACATCAGTTCATTTAAAAATTGTTTCATTTAATAAGTGCAACTATTTCTATAAAGATTTTGAATTAGAGATTAAAAGAAAACAGTTGCTTAGAAGTCACAAGAAGTGAAAACGTTATTTCGAGATTTTATGCATGCAACTTTATTATTAATAGATGAAAAAAAAAAAAAAATTTCCCCAGTTTTCAATTCCTCGCTCCATCGATTAATTTAGTAACATAAATTATGACGTAAATATGCATGAATGACACTTTGCTTGAGTGTGTTACCTTTTTTTCGTTACAAAATAGGCAAAGAGATAAATATAGAGTGAGACAAAAATATAAGCCCATCTTATTTCTGTGCCTTGCTACAAAAGGATGTACAATGTGCCCCTTCAGTGGCCTAAGAGACTGAGGGTAGACAGGTAGTCTTCCGGATCGTACCAATTCATATGTGATTGTGATGTGAATGTTTTTTAAGCGTTGTGTCATTTCTGTATATTTATAGCTGTGACAATTACTTGAATATCTACATCAGTATTTTGCATTTTATTTGTGACACATTTACTTGTTTCCAATTAAAGCCATACTGAGTTTGGTTATTTCTATTTCGACAGCCTACTGGGTAAATTATTTCAGGCTTGAAAGCTGTCAATTTATCTTCAAAACAGATTGTTAAAACTGTTTACTACGCAAAAATCTCAGCCTAGATATCCTCGCTGCGCATTATATTGGAAACCTGAGAAAATAATCTGTTATTTTTGTTATAAATGTAACAAAAACAGCAGTCAAGCGTTAAAATGCTACCTTTTTTTTCGTATTTATAATCATAATAAAATATTAAATTTCAATGCCAAAAGTCATTCATCACTCAACATCAGTGCGGTGCGATGGCATTTCAAAAAATTTTGCGGTGCCTGCCTTATCGGGGTAGGTCTGATACCGTATACTTTATACGAAGCGAAACTTTATGCTAAGACGAAACTTATTCTTCAAACCAGCGCAACAAATCTCTAGAGTGCAAGACAAAAGCATAATCCGGCAATCATTTCTCTCTATCTATTTTGGTATCAGACGCGACGGTTGTCCATAAAAAAAAATAAATAAAACTTTACCCGTATGAGAATTTTTTCTATAACTTTGCAGTTGCTGTAGAAAAAAGAAAGTTAGTTTTTCTATAAGTTTTTCTTCCACGTTTAGTTGTTTGTTTGACTGTTTGACTGCATTTTTTTTCGTTTGCTCGTTCCCAGTCAGTTGGCTCATGCTGACTGACGGCGATGATGATTGATGAGTGAAGCTACAACATAGCGTACGAAGTATTCATTCGATTAAAAGTTTTTCTTAAATGTTAAAAAAAAAGTTTTTTTTTTTTGTTTTTGTTTTGGTAATACAAAAACTATGCAGAAATAAAAAAATTATCGTAGCGTATGTAGTTTGATTGTGTGCTTAAGACTAAAAAAATATTGTTTTACTACTATACGAAGTTTATGAATAGAATTTAAAACAAAAAAAAAAAAAACTATCGTTAGTGCTAGAGATGGTTAGATTAGTTGGTAGCAGTGATTTACGAAATTCTTACAGTAGCAGTGACTGTCGTTTCGAATAAAAGTTTAGTATATGCGAGTGTTTTTGTTATGAGTAGGAACTTTTTTAAAATATACTTCCACCACAACTTTTTCAAATATATTAAATATAAAACTTCATTGCCTCTATGTTTATTCTTATATGTTAGATATGCATCTATGTATGTATAGCAAGTTTTTTAAAATCAAAAGTCAAATGCAAATTTCTATTATTCAATCATTTTTAGGAGCTGTGATTGAAAAGTAGCTGTTTCGTCATCACTAGCACAATTTATCTAATGGCATAAATGAGTCAGTAGAAAATAGAGCACTCGTTATGATTTTAGAAATAAATTTTCTGACATATTCTTACTATCATAATTAGAAAAATATTGCTACATATTATACTTAAATATTTAATTCTTTTCTAATTTATTCTCTCTCTTCTTGTTTTTAACCTTAGACATATTTTTCTATATTCAAATAAATAATTTATAAATATCAAATTAATTCTGTATAACACAACCTTGAGTCGCAAATTTAAAAATAAATTTACCTGAATATATTTCTATAAGAGAAACAACAACAAAATAATTGATATAGCAGAGCGAGTGAGAAAGCGCACACGCAACAATTAAAAAATTCCACAGAATTTCATTAATTTAATTTTAAGCTTCAGATGCTTAGTAAGAAAATAAATTGGTGCTCAAAACATTTTCACGTCTATGCCAATTAAAAACACTTTAAGGTGAAATTTGAAATATTTATTTGCGTATTTTTATGTTTGATTTGACCTAGTTTCATATTAATTTTAATCAGCATAAATATATTATTGTTTAGTAGAACGAAAGCAGAAAAGGAATTTAACTAAAATTTTCCATTTCCTTGTAATATTACGAACTCTATTACCTCATGCAGTTTGCAGTATTTTGAGTTCAATTATAATAAGCCAACCATATAAAATGAAGCGCTGATTCCTATACATGAAATTCAAAAATTTCCACAGTTTTTGTTCTTAAGATATTTTGATTTTAAACAAAGCTAATTCCGCATCATTGTAAATAAACCGAAATCTACTTAATTGGTTACCATAAAAAGCATACCAAATTAATGAGAACCTGTGACTTTTTTAAGTTGATTTATCAAATAATTTTGGATTAAATTAAAGATAATAATAAATTAAATTGTATATGAAGTGGAAAAATTATACCATATAACTCCAGAAATGAGTTACATCATAAATAACTGGTTTACTACCAGTTATGCACTGTTAATTGAGAAACCTGAAATGATTGACAATTTGATGGAAACAGTTGTTTTTAAAATTTGTAAACTAGTGTAATAACTTCCAGATGATACGTTTGGTTAAAGGCCTATCATCAAAAAAAAAAAAAAAAAAACTTTCCGCAAGTTTCAATAACTAAAAATTTTGCCCGACTTCGAATTTATAGTTTTATTAGTTACTGCCATATATTCTTGAATATAGTGTATTTGTCTAAAATTTCAAAGTTTTATCTTCAAAAAGGCACTTAAATTATTAATTTGCCAACCTAAATTTTAAAGTTATAATCATTTAAAAATTATTTCCTAAGTAATTCACATGCAGACAACATGTCGTATGAGTAACCTTTCAAATTCAATCTGTCCACACTGCGTTCCATGGAATAAAATCTTTACATGGCTATAATTTTTGTAAAAATAGTGACAGACTAAAAATTTTAAAAGCATTTTGAAGTTAAAACTTTGAACTTTTACATAATTAACCCTTGTGTGGATAGGTCTACTTTAAAACGGAGTTACATGTACTCAAATATCCCCATTGAAGCCGTAAGTTGAAACTGGAAAAAGTAAAATGGTAATTTATGAGGAAAGTTGCGTAGAAGCAAATGAAGACTCAAAACGATTTTGACTTTTTGATTTTTTTTGTATTCCTAACAATATTAATGAGGAGTCATTATAGTATCAACAAGTTGATCAGATGGTGCTATATGCAAAAATGGAAATAAGTAGCTACCGAAGACTAATGAAATTTTGTATGAGAGTTGCTCTTTGGATGTTTTTTCCAATTATTCGTAACTTTATGAGTTCATTGTTGTATTTTTTCAAGATACCATTTAATTTTTTTTGACTTTTTCGATACCTACTTAGTTTTTTATAATTTTTTGTTTTTATAATTTTTTGTTCACTTTTGCGATTCGGTTATTCGATGCTATTGAACTTCTATCGACTTTAGCGATATTTTTGATACTATTATAAATTTTTCGAATTCGATTCCTTTTTTTTCGATATTTTTTAATAAGACTTTTCGATACTTTTGTTAAATTATTTGGTAACTTCGACTTTCATTAACTTTTCTATATATCTTTCGATTTTTTCGATGTTTTTTGATAAAATTCGATACTTTGTTCTTCGATGTTTTTTATACTACAACTCGATAATATTCGAACACTTTTTTCAAATGTTTTTGATTTACGATTTTCATAGTTTTTTCCAGTACTTTTCGATACTTTACAAAACATTTGATTCTTTTCGATACTTTGCGGTACTTTTCAGCACAATTCGTAACCATTCGTTTTTAAAGCTACAGAGTGAATTTATCCTGTGTATAAGATAAAAAAATTGTCCTTAAATCACATTAAAATTTTTCGAAATTTCTTTTTTGGCATAAATCAGTTCCTCCATGATTACGTTAAGCCTAATTTCAATTAGGATAATCATTGCAGTTTCCAAACTTAAAATAATCAATAGCATAACTACTGTGTCAAAAATTTTACTAAATGATGCCCAAACATGGGATATGTGACCACCGAGCACATGAAAAATTCAACTTATAGCATTAGTTAATTAAAAACAAAAATCGATACGATTCCAACAAAAAACATACAATGACAACAGTCAACTAATGCTATCAAAGGACCAAAATATAACCCACAAATTCATTGCATTGTTGGTAGAACACGAAAAAAACATTTGGGACTCATCAGCGACAAAACACAGTTACAACAACGTCAGCCACAATTGAAAATTGACATTGATATTCCATAAGGGAGCTCACACACGCAATACAGGGGGTGAATGGAGTTTGTTGTTGAAGGGCACAAACACAACGGCTGCCATTAAAAATCCTACCTTCAATAGCAACAGCATAGGGACGTGGTGAAACATTATCGAACAGACGATTAATTGTATTGTTGCTGTTGTCATTTGCTTCCGCTGCTTTCGATTGATGCTGCTGCATTTTCGCTGCCATCGAGTAACGCAATGTGTCGTTGCTGTTGTTGTCATCTGTTAAATCAATGTTGCTGGTTGCTACTAATTTTGTTGCTGGTTCCATTAGATATTCAAATGGTGGCGGCTGTGAAAGACTACGTCGCTGCAGTTGCTGTTGCTCCGACCACTCCGGTGCATGTATGCCAACACCAACACCAATACCACTGTCGTCTGCGGTTGCAGTTTTTGTGACTGCATTACGATTGTAAGCACGTACGGCAGCTGTTGCTGCTGCTGCAGTTGATGATACGCATGCCAGCTCATCATCATCCTCGGTGGTTATGTCGGCATCATCAGTTTCAGCTGTGACATTGTCATGCACAACAGCAGCAATGTTTTTGTTGCTGCTGCTGCCAATGCTAGGCATAATTGCGGTGCGCACTAATAGGCCAATATTGTGACCTTCCACCTGTGGCACCAACATGTAGTTGCTGCTCCTGCTGCTGGTCATCGTCGTGTCATCAGCACTCGTATTTTGAATGTTGCTGACACGTCCCGGTGTTGGTGAGTGTGTGCGTGAACGTCGTTCTTGCTCTGTCATTGCATTAACCGGATTTAAGCCGAATGGTGATGCTGCACGTGCTGGTGGTGCACTTGGTTCAATCAATGGAGCCGGATATCGTCGTATGGGAGGCACTGGCGTAGTGGAACGTTGGGTCGGTGGTGGCGGCGGCGGTGGAGGAGGTGGTGGTGGTGGAGGGATTAAACTTTCCACACTTAAATTGCTTTGGTCAGTTGTTGACAGCAGCTTGGCATCGCTTGTTTCAATTGCTGCTGACGATTTTATTTTGTTGCTTTCTGCTGCTGCCGCTGCAATTAACACCAGCTCATTCTTTTGTCTGTCTCCTGTCGAAGGTGTGTGCTCCATTGTGTCTTCCCAAGAGATTTGTCGTGATATGTAGGGACTGCGTATCTCGTACGTTGCTTGGTACGTATCAAACATATTGTCAACTTTGCCGCTTTGTTGATTTTGTAGGCGCCATTGATCGCCAAGGGTTAATTTGCCCCACGTTGCTTTGTTGGCTGCAGAGCTACCAGCACAAATTGGACAAGTACTAGCAGCATATGGCTTTGTGTCATCATTAAGTGGTGTAGGTTCATTGGAAGAAAGTTGATGTTCTGCCGTTTCCTTATGCGGTATTGGTGACGTTTGAGTGGCGACAGTGCCAGCTATATTAGATTGATGTGGCTCTTGGTGTTTCATTGAATTGGTTTGACATTGATTGGAAACCGTTGCAAATGATTGCTGATTATTATCTGCTGCTAGCAGGCTGACATCCTCGAGTTGCTTCTCTTGTTGTTGATGCGTTTCATTGTTGGACACTGTAACTGATTTGATTTTTTCCTTTTGAGCAGCATATGTTTGAGCAGCAGCAATATTTAGACTTTTCAATTGCTGCATAACTGATTCTTTTGCTTGCAGTGCAGTTGCTGTTGCAGTTTCAAGTAAGTTTTCAGTTTGCTCTTTTGACGCAGCTGATAGTTGCTCATAGTTTGCAATAACAGCAGCAACATGTTCGATTTTAAAGTCACTATCGAAAGTGGTTGATTCCTTAGACGAAGCAGCAAGCAAATTGTCAACATCTGCTTCATTAGGCTTACTTTGTGTACGCTCAGCAATACTGTCTATGGGGCCAGAGATTATTTCATCTTTCGTCCATTTTGACTTTCTTTTATCTTCTTCGTCTTCGTCTTCCATAATGCTGACATGCTTCGCCAGCTGAGGCTTTGCAAATTGCTTAAGCTGCACTAATGCTGCAGGCATTTCCATTGCTTTAAGTTCAGCAGCAATTTTATCACTTTCAGCTATTGCTGGTAAAGTTGCTGTTGCCAGCTTTATGTTAGCCAAATCCATAAGAGCCTGTTCAACTACTGGTACGTTTTCAGTAAGCTTTGCAGCAGCAATTTCATTGCTGTCAGGTTCCTGCTTCTGCTGTTGCTGTTCCTCAATGCTTTTGCTTAAAATTTGACGCACTACAGCCTGAAGCGGTGTTTCAGCAATCAGTATGGGCGTTGGGCTTGGGGATTGAAAGAGACGTAATACATCGACATCAGCAATACTCTTGGTTTCATCACAGGTTTGTTGTTGCTGTTGCTGCTGTAGACTACGACTTAATGCCAATTTTGCTGTGGCCATATAAGCCTCTATTTGACGCAAATGTTCCGCAATGGACTTTTGTAAATCATCATATTTGACGCCATGAGATTCACCACTATTGCTGGCAGCAGCAACATTATTAATGCTGTCGTGATTAACTGAAATTTTTTCAGCTTTAACTTCTGTTGTTGATTGCTTTTCGCTAATTGCTTTATTTTCGAAGAGTCTGCTATCAAAGGGTCCAAAAAGATACTCACCATCGGTGTAGTAGATACCTTTAGGGCGCCGCTTATCTGTTGTGCTTACGAAATCGCCACTGCTGCTGAGTTCTGAGTTTGCCCACTTTTGTTTCGCTTGATTATTTGCATTTTCACCAGCAGCAATTGCTGTTGCTGCTACTGTTGGTGTTGTTGGCGTTGTGGGCGCTGATTTGCGTGACTTATTGACACTTGGCTGACGCGTTAATTGTATGCCATGACTTGCTGTGACGTAGGTGCGTTCATCAGGCGCTGACTTTGCCTCAGCTGCTGCATCTATTGCTGTTGTATCTGCAGCTGTAGTTGCTCTTTCGGCATGCTGCAATTTATTGACATAGGCAACGTATTCCAATTTATCATCAACAGTCGTTGGTGCTGCTGTTGTTGCCAAATTTGCATTTAATTGCTGCAGCATTGGTAATAGTTTTTCCGAGGTAGTTGTTGGAGTTTTTGGCATTGCTGAAGTTGTTGGTGGTGGCGGTGGTGGTGGTAGCGGTGCTACTGATGTTGCTACCAATTTTTCCTGCTCTTTCTTTTCAGAGCCTCCAATTTCTGCTTGCAATTGCGTTTGTGACTGTTGTTCCCAACGTTGCAACATTTCGTCCGTCGGCGAGGGCACAATAGTTATCGCTGCTGGTATGTAAGCGACAGTCTTTTGCTCGGAATCAATCGAACGCAGGTAAATACAAGCGTCGTCGTAAATTTGTTGAGCACTTGGAAAAGCTGCCGTGGCGGATTCCTGTTTGGGTGCGCGAGTTTTTCGTTTATCGTTTTCGTCGCGAGGTTCAACCGTAACTGGCACAATGTGACTACATTGTCGTTGCTCGTTCACTGCATTGCAGTGCAATTTTTTAGGAATTTTTTCCTGCAATTGCTCAAGCTGCCGCCTTTTGGTTGTTGAAACAGTGCCATCTTGCGTTGACAATTGTGACAACTCGTTAGTTACAGCAATTGTATGCGCTGGTGTTGCTGGCAACGGTATATGTTCCAAATCAACGGCAGCAGATGCTGCTGTTGTTAATGTGTCCAAGCTGTCAACTTGCTTGCACATTTGTTGTTGAGTTGTTATGGGCCTCATGTTCTCAGTACCAGCACCACCACCACCACCACCAGTAGCAGCTGCAATATCGCTGGTATCATAACTAATTTTTATTTCTGTTGCCACTTTAACGGCACGTCTTTGTTGTTGCGGTTGTAATTTGGGTGCTACTGTCGTTGCTAATAAATTGGCTTTCGTTGCCGCAGTAATATTGCTGCTGCCGCCGTAAGCTACACGTGGCTTTAATGGTGGCAATTGCCGACGTCGTTGCCTTAGTGTACGTCCACGTTCCAGTGAATATGATTGGCGATTATTGTTGATTGTTGGCACTTTGCTGGTGGTGGTCAGCAGCCTTATGGCAGCAACATTTTCGGAGCTATGCCATCTTTTGCTGCTGCTGCTATCGGAATGACAAAGTTGCTCATAATATTGACGACGCGGTTCGACCAAACCAATATTTTCATCGGCAGCAATGGTCTCTGGCGCTGAAAAACCCTGAGCATGTGGCGTATTGGCAACAAAAATATCATCAGAACTAGCACTATCGACAACAGCAATATCCTCATCAATTTTAACAGCCGCATTTTTCATTTTAGTTGCTGTCGCCGTTGTCCATAGGGTCCAATCTTTTCTGTTGTCATCCACATCGTTGACTTTTTGTGTTGATAACGCATTGCTGCTGCCGTTGGAAGATGTATGGCAATGTTTATTGCCAACATTTGTCAATGCGCCGTTTTTACTACTGTCCAGCTGGGTATTGAAATTTGATTTATTTTCAAGTTGTTGCTGCTGTTGATTTTTTGTTGATGCTGATTTTTGTCTACTTCGTGCACCGCGCACCTCACGTGCTGTTGGCTCAATAATTAGGGTGGGGCTTCTGCTAAAACGCTCACGTATCGGTTCGATAGCATGTCGCTGACATACACTGACATCAAAGTGCACCGCATTGCCATCTGTTGTTGTGCTGCGTGAGCGTGGTGCACGTGAAGTTGTGGATACGGCAGTAATGGTCTGCTCTTCGCCATTCCCCTGCACGCCTGATGTCACCAATGTCGCGCTCTGTGGTGGCCAACTGTGGTCGCGTTTATGTAAATTGCGGCGTGTTGCCAGTCGATTAATTCGCAACACGGTATCGCGATCAATTACAATGTCATGTTGTTGCTGTTGCTGTTGTGTTGCATACTGTGTTTTGATTGCTGTCAGTTGTTGTTGATGCAGTGGCGTATGCGGGCGTTCGTTGAGTTGTGGATAGGCAGTGGCAATAGTATGACGTTGTCTCGCTCGACTTGGTCGTGTTGTGTTGTAGTATTGAAACGCAAGTCCTGTGGGGGCGGTTGGTTGATAAACAACCAGGACAAACACAAACACGAAGTAGAAGAGGGAGAGAGAGAGATAGCGATTAAAAATTTTGATTGACTAAAGTTATGATAAATATGTTGCCTCACACATAATAAATGTTTTGGGAAATGCTAGCGCAAAATCATCATCAATGACTGTGAATTACAAAAGTAATTTGCGGATAGATTGCCGTAATTTAGGATGAAGCGATTCGCCTTAAATTGATGTGTTTTCTATTAAAATGCGTTTTTCGTGCTTATGATATCATTGAGTTATATGCTGCGTGTTGAAATTTACCTTTTGAGTTAGGTGTATTTGTAATTATTTGATAAATTACAGTCATTTATATTGATAGTTTGAAAAAAAACAGAAGTGATTCGCATTAAATTGATGTGATTTCCATAAAAATATATTTTTCGGATTTTAATTCTTATTGAGTGATATACTACGTTTCAAGATCTCCTGCGTTGCTATTTAGAACATATAGCATTTATATAAAAAATTTAAAAATTAAAATCAAATAATGATTGTGAATGATGACAGTTTCGTGTGGTAATTCGATACTGCAGTAAAAACTATACATCTTCTTAAGAATTGCACTTAAAGGAAAGATTTTTGAATTTTATATTTTTAAAAATATTGTAAACATTTTCTTTTTATGGAAATCTAAGATAATTTCCATACAATTTTTATCCCAAAACATTTATTTTTTTTAATACCAAATTACAAAAACGTACGCTACTAAAAAGTACAAAACGTCACAAACATTTGCATTTCGTAAGGTGTATGTGTATGTGTGACTTATTTTCCAATTTTTTTCGCAATAACAAGACCTATATTGGCTGGCCACTGCAAAACTGAATGATAAAAATAAAATAAAATTTAATATTATTAGATATTTTTTGGTATAATGTGTGAAAAAGTACATTTCTGATATGATCACAATACAGTGTGCTCCATCTTTTATGTCGGTATGTAAACGCTGAATAACTTTCACATTTACCAACCAATTGATTGTATCAGATATGTTTTGGAAACGTCAATTCAGTACAATTTTTGCCATGGATCGCTTTACACCGAAACAACGCGCTGAAATAGTGACACTTTACATCGAAAACAGTCGTTTCATTGTGTTAACTCAACGTGCATATTGGAAAAAACATCACGGCAAAAAGGCACGATTTCAGAGATCACCTGATTTAACCCCCCCGGACTTCTTTTTGTGAGGTTATCTGAAAAGCAAGGCCAACCAGCCTCAAACTATTGACGAGCTCAAGGCAAACATTCGTGCTGAAATCGACGCTATAACACCCGAGATGCTCGGAAAGGTAATGGCAAACGCAGAAAAAAGGAGTCATTTTGTAATTGCTAATAAAGGTGGCCACTTAATTGATATAAAAATACATCACTTATAGAAATCGGTTGTTTTTTTTCAAAGTTATTCAATGTTTACATACCGACATGAAAGATGGAGCACCCTGTATTACTCGTACAGTTAAAAATAACAAACGGCGGTCAAGAACAGCATTATTGTGAAGATGTTGAAGATGTTATATAGGTACAAAATAATTGAAGATATCAGGAAAATCAAATATGAGACAAATTTATTTTTCAAAGAATTTTAAAGAGGTCGAAGAAGGATTTAAATATAAAATTATATTATATAGACGTCATACCCCTGGCGTATTCTCCAGATATCACCCTTTTCGACAACGGATTCATAGATCGCAACCAGCAAAAGATGATCAGTTTTTTCGACGCGGAATCCATATGGTACCAAAAGGATGGGAAAAAGTTTTGGGTAGTGATAGAGAATACTTTCAAGAATAAATTTGTATCCATTTTTCTACAATAAAGCTTAAAATTTTTTAAACAGAACGGTGGTTTCTGCTCCCAAAATGAGCATATTTTTCCTCCGAAAATAAAAATGTTGCACTAATCGAAAGGAAAAAATCGAAAATAGATTTTTGTAAATACAACGGTGGTTCCTGATCCTCTTATGAGTTGTTTTGGACCTATTTTTCCAAAAAAAAAAAATTTAATGTTAAAATCGATAAGAAGAAACTGAAAATGGTTTTTAGAAGTGACATGGAAAGTCACTTAAAGCTTCGAACAGCATATAAAAAAATTATTTACTCAAACCATATGTGCTAGCAATTTTGAGAAAACTTAAATATGGTCAATATTTTAGTTAATTTCCTTTAACACAAATTGTGTTCTTGTAATTCTTGTTAAAGTTGTGTTTTGATTTCATGCAAAATATTTTAAGAACTTAAGCAAAAATTTGTATGTGTGCAGTAAGTGAATATGATAATATTGAACAACACAATCATAAAAGTACGAACAAAATCTATATGTGTGCATTTTAAACTTTGAATGGTCAATAAGCTTGTTAGAATTCATTTATATGCAAAATCCTAACAAAACACAAACTTAAATGAACATCTCAAATAACTTGAAGCTTTTTCAAAGCAAAAGATTTAAAATCTCAATTTGAAATGACAATTTTTAGTATACGGGGTATTCCATGCCAAATCGGACACCATATTGCGTTTGAAGCTCTGATTTTTTGAAAATTTTTTTATATTTTGGTACAGGCCTGCATGAGAAACATACATTTTTGGAAGATTACGTTTTTTTCTTAGAAATGCTCATGAATTTTTGAATAATCGGCTAAGGAGAGCGTCGTTAGAAATTAGTAAATTGAAAAACAAATATATCTCAGTAACCACTGATTCAATTTTCAAAAAGTTCATATTTTATTAACGCAAATTGAATTTAAATGAAGAAAATTATAGTAAAAACAAAATTATTAACTTTGAAGTGCTTCATTTTTTACTTTCTTTGGAACACCTCTCATTACTGTTTTGATGCTATCTTGCTTGATATTTTGGCTTAAAGCACACCACTTGTGCCTTCAGTCTGTTATGTCCTTGCATGTTTCATTTGTTTCCTTGAATTGCCGCTTCACTAGGACAAAATAACTCTAGAATGGCCGGATTTCAGAGCAATTGTGTGAGTTTGCTACTTAATGAACAAAAATAATGTTATTTTGCTGGTTCCACTCAAGAGCCGCCTTGCTGTAGTGACACGAAACAAAATCAAGCTAAAGAAAGAAAGATACATCATAATCTCTAACAAATTATCGAAATCTTTTTTGCAAGCATTCCTTGGTGTAGATTTCGCTGTTGACTGTGCCTATAGTCACGAAATTCGGCTGCTTTTATCGCAACTGCAAATTGCCTGTCAAACCATAAATTTTCCGGAATTTTTTTTTTTAAATTTTTCCGGGTTGCATTGGCAACATAAAATTCATGACCAGAAAGATGAAAAAAGTCGGAAAATACGTACATTTCGTCATTCATAATGCAACATTCAAATTTAGACACAAAATCTTTACTCAGATTTTAAACGCGTATTTTTGCTTCGCAATTCTTTTCAGCATTCCAATCTGGCACTTTTTGTACTTTGTAAGTCTTCAGCCCAGCCTCTCCTTTCACTCTTCCCACAAATTACTCAAAATAAACTGCTAGCTGAGCGGTTTTTCTTCCTGAAAGGTTGTGATATTTCCTCAGTATGATCACGACCTCCTATGCCTTATTATGGTCTACACAACCGAGTTTTTTCAACTCGTTCCATGCTTTTGATTTATGCTAACGTCTGCCTTACAATTTTTATTATCCAAGATATAGTATTTCTGCTATCTTTAGCATGCTTTGCAATCCTTTAGAAGGTACATTGAGGGTTATTAAAAAAAAAAGTTTTATTTTGTTCAAGCACTTTTCTTTCATTTCTCATGTCTTCGCGAAATAGTATATGAGTAATGAAAAGGGATATAAAATAGTATTTGGTATGATTTTCTAAGCTAAACTGATCAAAATTATTCAAATTGTTTTCTTATGAAAGAAGCTATAAGCAAAAATGTGTGCTTCTAATGCGTCTAATGACGCACTCCTTAAATCACATGTCTTTCTGAAGAATATTGATATGAAATTTTCAAGTTTTAAAGATCGATGATCGATTTTCTAAAAATTTTTTGTAAGAAATTATTATATATTTAACAAATTTCAAGACTTTTCTGATAATGGGCAAAGCAATGGGAACAATTTTTTTCCCGAATTTGCAATTTTCGTGTTCAATGGTCAATCAATTTAATTGTGCGACATAAAACCGAATACTTATAAGATTTTTTTTTCCGGTGTAAGAAGAATTTTATACAAATTTTATTTGACATTGAATGGTAGTTCCTTTGCTTGAATATTACAATTTTTATCAGCTGTTATTTGCTATAAAAAAATTAATTGTTAATATCATTAACATTATAACTGACTAAATTTTATAATTATTATGATTGCTTAAAAAGCTTGGGAAAAACTCTTTTCGATAAATTATATTTTCTAAAAATATTTTCCAAAAAATTGCACATATTAAATTAAATAAGTTTCTCATATAAAACTTTTTCCTGAAAGTTGCTTTCATTTCGTTGTACAAAGTTCTACTCATATTAAATGATTACATCATACAAGTTTCTAATGTTTTTTTATTTATTTTTGAAATTGCAATTAATTAAAATGTATAAAAATCACTGAATGGATAACATACTCACGTAAACGCATGTAACCTTAGTAAATTCCCAATATTGGCTATTTTATCGTATAAATAAAGCCGTTATACAACATGGCTAACATCGTGGTTTATTTACTTTATGAAAGTTGCTTACTCGTAGTCATTCAACTAAAAACTTTCAAGTCTTCTTTGTGTTATTTTGTTCAAATTCTGTTGTGTGCAGCAGTGTATCCTTTTTTTCCCATTCAATGAATGGCTGGTTTTCATAATAGAGTCACTTTCGACAGTACATAGTTCGATACATGCACGGGTATCTGCTATACTTGTTTAATACATACACAAGTTTGAAAGAGTTCATATGCTGATGTGTATGAAAGTGTGCTTGTATGGCTGTGTATAGATTTGTATTGCTGTAAAACTTGAGTTATATGTCCATCAGCAAATAAACTGGGTGATGAATATTAGCTTAATATTGAAGAGAAATCATTTTATTTATTCCATTGAATTATTTTTCTTAGAAAAAAGAACAAAGTTTAAAGAGTTAACTTTCCTACGGCTACTTAGTGGAAAACGTTTTCTTGGGTAAGGTTCGTCCTCTGCAAGTTACTGGCAATACTTCGAGAGTAAAATTTGCTATAAGAAGATTTTCCGAACTATTTTTTTTTGTTTCAGCTCACAGCTCCTTCAGCTAATTTGATTCAAAATGATTTCCTTGAAATGATAATTTTAGCTTCGGGTACGGTAAAAGGTCTGACCGAACCACATCTGGTGAATATGGTACTTGGCCGATTAACTTTGCTATTTTGACTTAAGACTCTTGCACAATGAAGTCCTCCATGAGTTTTGTTTCCAAAAATCTGACCATTTTCGGTGGAAATTCTCACTTTCAATTAGACCAGTGAAGGGCACTTAGTGGCTCTATTTGCTCACATTGCTCTAACCGTTATTCGACGCACAAGCAAGCGAAAAAAAATTCGCAGAATTTCAACGCTATCGAGGCACAAAATTCGCAGAAATTCAATGCTATCGAGGCACAGCGTCGACTTGAGTTCAAATGAAAACAAAAACTACACACAAAGGCATAAGCGACGGCGCCGCATTGTGTTTCAACAAATGTAGCAATTGTTTTTGTTTGTATTGTAATTTGGTTTTTTTTGTGCTAATGGCACTTTTGGAAATGAAAGTAAAAAAAACTTTAAAATTTCGTTTGTTGTTGCTTGATGTTGTTGTTTTGCTCTTTTGTTAGATTTTTGTGCCCACCGCTGAATTAGACTATAAGCATAAACTTGGCTTTCGAGCGAATTTGTTGGGGCGCCATTCGAAAACTGTTTTTGGCTAACTTGTATATCACACTCGTAAAGAAGTTACTATGCATACCTTGAAGATTGGAAGCTTGAGAAATGATGTCTTTCGAGAACTTGTAACTTTTTGTATAGGTGATTTTTTACTGTTATCATCGTAGATCACTTAACAGTTTGTAGCAGTACACAAGCTAAGAAGCAGACTGTGCTCAAAATTCGCAGGGTAGCCCAGAGCTGCCAACTAACATACCGAAATTCTGGCGATATCTTTGACACGGTTTTTTGATATAAATAAAATGATAGCTGTTTTCGATGTTCGCATATCACGCAAAAACTGCTCGATCAATTTCAATCAAATTCATTCAGGGTTATATCTTAGACACTTGGTCTCAAAATACAAGTAAAATTATCACGATATTTCTGTTAAATATCAAATTATTTAAGTTTTAAAATTGCTAAAAAAATTAGTTTCACACATAGAAACAAGCATGTAAGCATAACGATTCGTTGAATACCAACAAATATTGTGACTCTTTTTAGAGTCAGATATTCAAATTCCATTCATAGTTCTGAGCTCACACACTCATTATGAGTTCATAAAAGAGTCAGAAATGTGTGTATTTCCGTTTTTGAACTCATAATTATGAATCATATCTGACTCTAATAATCAATATTAAAATTCGGATATAAAATTAAAATTTTTTTACTTAACTATCAAAAGCAATTTTCACACCCTATAAAATAAAACTCTTGCACATGAAAAGTTTTGTAAATTTTTGGTGCATCAACAAGTACAAACCACATACGAAGAATTTAATACAGTAACCAATATCAACCAGTCAAGCTTGTTGTTTTTTGATGAACATCTTCTTCTCCTAACATTGAAGTTTAGTAAACTCTAAATACGAGTTAGTAATCAATAAACTTTTGTTAATGCTAAGGCTTTTATCAGTAACAGTACGGATATTGAGAAGAGTCTGCACACATACACACGTGTACGTGTATGTATGTAAAAAGTCATATAGATATAAATAGGTAGGTAGTTTCAGTGATAGAATGTGTAATAAAAGGCCAACTATTACTTGGGCAAACATGATATTAAAAATGAAGTTTAAGTCGTTGAGGAAAAGTAGTATCATTTGAATAGCAGTAAGTTTTAGCATCTTCTGCATAAGTGTGCAAGCATTATGTTGATGGCTCTATGTGAAGCTTAAATTTAAACCTACTTTTCAGCTAATGCTACTCACTGGCACCATTCGAGTGCAGCATCTTCTAATTCAACCAAGTCAACAATTTTGAAGTCCACAGCAGTACATAGTTTGCTGTTGTAACAGCAAGATATCAAGAGATACATTTTACATTAATCAACTTTGTTACTATTACGTAAGGTAGCTGGTTAAAAAATTCGAAAAATTTCTTGTTTCTGTTGAGCATTGAAGGTACGTAGTATCGAACGTGAAATCAATTATTTTGTACGATTATGAAGCCTGGTTAGTGTTCACCAACAATGTTCTTCGCCGAATTCTGAAAAGTTCGTAGCCTAAGATAATTTCCAATGTCGAACAGATCCGATTTCCATTTAAATCAAACGAAATGGGTTGGCCACACGTTACGGAATTCCCAAATTGAAGTCTACCAGCAAGCGTTGGAATGAAATCCTCAGGGTAGCAGAAAACGTGGCCGTCCTAAATCATCGTGGAAATGTTCTCTGGAGCAGGAAATACGTAAACCGGTGGAATTTTGGAGTGAATTGAAACCACTGGCTACTGTTCGTTGAAAGAGTTTTGTGTAGGTCTTCTGCTCCGTGAGGAGATTAATGACACAAGAAGAAATAGCGAAAGAAACATAATCACAAGTATAACCACCAGTTTTCTCATCTTCATAAAGGAGGTTTTTGCAATTTTGTATGTTGCTGGCTAGATCATAGAAAAAGATGACATTGGAGGTGTATACATATGTGTCTAAGCGGCAGCCAGGCAGCGCTAAAGGTTCTTGATAACACGGTTAGCTGTTTGAAGCAAATGTAAAGAAAAACTCAATTGTGTAGCAGGGTACAATAAGTTGAGTCTAATTTAGTTTTCCGCAAACTGTGGTGGGAATGAATTAGTGGACGAATTGGCTAACCAGAACTTAGCGGTCACCATTCAGCGGCATCAATTTCGTGGAAATCATTAATTGGATTAATGACTTTATGAGCACTGCTCATACAAAGAGGTGGTCTGATCTTGATTCCTGCAAAATTGCAGTGCTTCGTGAAAGGAAAGTTTAGGGAAATAGCGAAATTTCTTTTTCAACTAGGAAAAAATAACCTATGACTACTGATAGGGCTTATGAAGGGACATAATACACTTGTCTAATAAGAGTCTTGGATATCGATGCTTCCGATACTTTGTAAAGAAACACAGAAGTTTGAGGAGGAGTAACTTTTATTCTGTTCTAAAAAAGCCATAACTTCAATTTTTAAATTCAAACTCTCTATAAAAAATTATTCTCCAAGTATTTTATATGATGCTACAACTAATTCAAAATGTGCATTGTAATAGTGATCCCAAAACTGGCCTTAGTAAAAATCATGAAAAATTTGAAATATTTTCTTCTAAAATTTATTTTCCACAATTTTCCTTCTATTTTGACTGAAGTTGCATTATTGTTTTTTTTAGGAATTTTTTCTTTTTACGAAACACAATGCTAGTGATATATTTAAAGAAACTTTTACTGCAACTTTGCAAATCAAAGCTTCTTAAGAATTTAAAAACAACGCAAAATAGAGAACTTTGCTTTCTTTCTTAATTCAATGACCGTATCATCAGCTGCATGAACATCACTAGCATCACCAAAATCATATTCGACAAACAGCCAGGATAAAGATGATACTGCAATTCTGGCATGATAATGATATTGGACATGGACAACATTGGCATCATTGTGTCAGCAACAGCAGCAACTGCAATATCATCTTTACCAGCATATTTTGTATAGGAACCTTATTAGTTGGCTCCACTAGTGCCTTGCTAGACTAACCAATGTCATCATCGTTGACATCGTAGATAAATAAAGTGAAGTACGAAATCAGGCACAAAGTCTTCATCCATCGTTATCATCATCATCCACTTGAATATGTTGCAAGTATTGAGCATCAGCAACAGCAGCAGCAAGTGCAGATTTTAGCTCAACTTCCCCCATGCTATTCATTAGGAGACTTTTAAAGAGTTTTATGCCTGCACTATGTGCAACTGTATGTGCATGTCTATTAATGCTGGGGTGCATTTCTTAGTAAATTTTGCCAGGCAACCTTCAAATTGTGCCTGCAATTCTTAACTTACAGCAGTATGATTTTATGCAGAGTTCAAGTGTACAATAGGGCGCTTCACTTTATGTGAAGCAGACCATTTATGTTGTTGGCATAGTAATTTTCACTAAACTCTGAAAGATTATTTATCAATTTTGTTGTTGTTGTTGTTGCCTTTGTTTTCGAAATTTTAAATTTACGTGATATTATCTATGTAAGGCTAAATACTGTACTTGGCTTATGAGGAGGTCACATTGATAAACTTTTGAAATCAATGTTTTTGTTTTGAACAAACAAGTGGAAGTGTCTATTAGAGTTGTAGTTAAATGTTAGCAAGGCACATTTACCCTTAAGTGTTAGTTTCGAGATCTTAATGCAAAAAAGTTTACTTAAAAAGTACTGTCTTTATTTCCATTTACATTTATTTTTCTGCTCTGTTTTCATATGTCTTTATTTATGTGTAGTTAATAAATTTTTTATTGAAATATTAAGTATTAATTATTTTTTAAGTCCTCACAGAGCTCTACACTCTACAAAAATGTGTTTTCTATACGCAATTAAAATGATGTCCTTCTACACGCAATTAAAATTACGCCTGTAATAAAGTCTTAGTGACCTATTTTATTGTAATTGCAATTTTCTTTTCACATCAAATTCATAATTAGAAAATTTATCATTTCTCAGTGGAGTTTTCGCAATAAATAAAATTACTTGAGAAAGGCAGAAAAAATCGTTGATTTTAAATCAATTTTCTATTCATTCAACGGCATAAGTGTTGACGAACTCAGATTGTAGCTGAAAAGCAACTACTGCAATCATTCCATTCTCAGCGCACAGTGGTATGCAATTGATTATTCTGCGAAAAAAATTTTAGTGCTTGCAGCAAAAATGAAAAAAAAAAGTTTAACGCTTAACGAAATTCATTTTTATATTTTTCTCTTCTGTGAAATCACAAAGCCAAATTGAAGATTTCTAAAATGTTGAATTTTTAAATATTATTTCGAAAACCAGGTTTCATTAAGGACAGGAGTAACTTATTATTTTATGAAAAAGTTCTAAGTTCAAGTCTCAAAAGTTATATTTTAACATTCGCAGTTGTCATGTACGGTAATTTCCATTTCATCTCTAATAAATAAAATCACCATTATGTACAATGTACATTAGACCAGATCAAAATTTATATTCTGTCAAATAGGATCTGACAAGTAAAAGGGACTCTTTGAAACGATTCCTACATAATTTTTTTTCGGTCGGAGAAAACTACATGGAGCAGTTTTGATTCTGTCGAAGAGCCGTTTTTGTAAAAAAAAAAACATGTTTTAATGTATGTTTTTGTTTGTTCTTCACAGAACGCTTACCTAAGTATGGCAAAAAACTGTGGCTATAAAAGCTTTTCAAATTATTAAACATTTTAGCCCCAAAAATCGAATTAAAAACGCTACATTGAGTTTTCTCCGATCGAAAAACTACTATGCAGAAATCGTTTCCAAGAGTCCCTCTAACTTTTCAGACACCATCAGGCTGATTTTTATTTTGCCTTATACAAATCGATCGGACTTAATGTAAATCTGTACGCTGAATGCATCATTAGAATTCCGTAAATTATCAAAATCAAATTATACACTAGAAAACTCTTTCGGAGCAGATAATTCGGACGTTTGGCGTACTGATCGTATTTTGAGCGCAGGGATCCCTTGTAACAATCATCGGCATAATTCTTAAATGTGTTCAATTAAAATTTCTAATATAAATATTTTTTTAACAACAAAAGTATGCAATGAAATTTCAACTTCTTTGACAACTTAAAGTATGCAATGGATTTTTGTGTTTTCTTCTAATATTTGTTTTGTTTGTTCTTTTATCTTTCTTATTTCATTGTACGCAAATTTTCTGACACCGAATACTATTTTATATTAAGAAAGAAAGATAGTTTTACTAAAACGCCATAAATGTGTAGAAATCTTCCAAATGTTTGTTGGGAACGCTCCCACACGCGAGACTCACACACGTACAATCCATGCACAATGAGATAAATAAATAAAAAAATTTTAGTCCCTTTTACACGCATACATGTTTGTTCGATTCTTGTTTTTTGCAATATATCTGTAATTTTTTTTTGTTGGGGTACGTCACATCCTAGGTCGGTCAAAAAGCAGCACAATATTTATTTCTTCGAAAGTCTATAAATACTGGGTCAACTTCATAAAAATAATTAAGTTTTGGCTTCATTAAATACTTTGAAATATTTATAGCTAAAAAAGTTCGGTATTCTTTTTTAAAAAATCAAAAATACTGGGCATACTTTTATAAGAAATTTAACAATTTAGGCGATTTGTTTTCTGGGATACGGTACAACGTGACGCATTGCAACAAAACTTTTATTCACTGAAAACTCATACTATGGCTATGTTGGGCTTACTTCTCTGGCATTGATTAAGAAAAGTCTTGTTAAAATCATAAGCTTGTTGTTGTTTTTGTTTGTTCTGAATTGTGGCTTTAAATAAAGTTGATGGTATTGTTAGTTTTCACATAAGTTTGTATGTGTGTTATTATTTTGTTAAAATGTCTGTTTGTTTGCTTGAGTCTGCCATGACGACGATGATAAAAATTTTAAATTGGACACCCGAAAGCACCACAAAATATGATCAATGGCTTTATGCACTCATCCTGTTTGTATGTATGTATGCATTTTGACTGTCTCTCCAACTGATTCTATGCATACTGTCTACGAGTAAATGTATGTGTGCAAGTGTAAGTGTATGCGTTTGTTATTTCTGTTCAATTTAACTTCACTGCTGCATGTAGAAAAATAAATATTTGGGTTCATGTCGGTTGTTCGCCGTTAATTTCGTTTTTCCCTATGCAGTTTTCTGGTCGAGCCAAATACAGCGGCTGTGTGGTCGCAGCTTTTTCTTACATTTGAAATAAATTTAATGAGAAAAAAGGAGTTTTCTTTTTTTGCTTGAAATTCAGAGTTACGATTGTATTGAGAAATAATTTTATTTTGTAGGAAACTTTGTTCAAAAAAGTATTCATTTGCATTCCCCAAATATATTTTGATAAAAGTTGTCAAAGAAGAGTTTCTGCACGCATTAAAGAAACTCAAAATTTATATAGCAACCTTCTAGGAGTATCCTTGAGAAAGTTATATTTTTAATCTGCAACTTTTTCGCGCTGGGATATGTGTTGGCGCGTAACTGGTGAATTTTCTTCCAGCGCTTTCATTTTGGTTACGTAACATTTTAAATGTATTTTATAATTTTAGCCAATGCTCACGTACTGCTACTTCGTTAGGTCAATAACAAATTTGCACAGTTGGCGGAAATGTATAAAAAATTAGTAACATCCTTGTGCATATATTTGGATATTTTTGAATAAGCGCATATTTTATTAAATGATTTTCACACTAAGAGTTTGGCTTTAAGGGTTGGTCATAATTTATTGATTTGAAATCATACTTAAGACTTATATTATAATTTATATCGATTAACGTATGATATTTTTATGTTGCTACTTGTTTTCGTGTAGTGAGTACAATATTACAATTACAATTACGGAACGCTTAACATTGAGTAAAATTTATTTCATAGCATCACTTACCGCACTTCATTTCTTCTTCCTCTTCAACGGCACGCAAAACTGCGGAGTTGGCCAAGTTAGCAAGGGGCTTGGCAATTTGTTCATCTACCTCAATCCTGCAATTAAAAGAAGAAGAAAAAAAAATTAACTGTAAGTATTTGCTTTAATAAAAAATAATAACTGTTTTGTATGGTCAGCATGGTCAGATGTACATATGAGCTTAGATAAAAATTCGAAATCGACCTAAAAATTTAAATTTTACTTAAAATAAATAAAACTGAAATGGCAAAATATCCAAACAGTAGTGAATTTGTCAAAAGTATCTAAGAAAAATAAAACAAAAAAAATTTCGCTCGAAAAAAGTCTATTTACAAATAAAACAAAATTACCTTAAATAAAAGGAGTTTTTGGAAATAAAGACTCTTTGTAGAAAACACTCTTTAATATCATTTCTTGTCAGATTTTGAGTCTATATGCTGAAAAAAGAAACTGCTTAGTCCCTTTCTAAATAACCTTATATAGTAGGTATAAAATTCCATCTGTGATGGTGTAGTATATTAAAATTTGATTGACTTTTCCAAACTTCTCCAAATTTTTTAATGTATTACGACATATTCGACATTTTTCCATATTTTTGGTGCCTACAATATTATTCAACTTTTTAAAATTTTATTTTATTATTTATAATTTACTTATTTTACTTCAATTTTAATTTTTTTAAAATATTCAACATTTTTCAATACATTCAGCATCATTGGTTTTTTTTTCAGCCTTCTTGGAGTTTTGGAAAAACTTTTCACATTTTCAACATTTTTCACCTCAACCAATATTTTTTGAGATTTTCACAAGTTTCGATTTATTCAACGTTTTCCGACCTTTCCAACATTTTTCGATTTATTTATCATTTCTAGACTTTTAAACATTTTCAACACTATTCCGATTCTTTTCAAGATTTTTCGATGTTTCTATATTTTGCGAATTTGAAACATTTTTTTTTGACTTCTAATCAATTTTGGAATTCTTCAGCATTTTGCGGCTTAGATCGATTTGCACGAGATTTTAAATACTCTTCATGAGGGCCTTATTAATGTTGATTTTTCTACCTAGCTCTTCCGAAAAAGATCTAACGTAAAAATCTAACCTCTGTAAGAAGTTTTCATATCTCTTATTCTAAAACTAAGTCCAGAGCTCTGAAGAGCACGCTTTTCATATGAAATTTGTTTTATTTTGAAAATAAAAAATATTAATATTAAATTATATCATATTAAATTTTATAAAAATATCCCTGCATAAAAAATTGACCAAATCACCACCAATTTTATTACAAACATTAAAAATGACTGGAGCTGCCATTGTATTTGTGTATGTTCAATATGTGATTAAAATTTTATAATTAAATAATTTTTCGCTGATACTACAACTTTTAACATATGCGCAGACATATTGCGACAGCACAAAGATTACAAAGGGAAATGCTAAAACGGGTGTCTTTTTCTGTAATAAAAACGACAGCATGTGCACTAACGCAGCTGCAAACATATGTAGATATAATATATAAAAATTGCCTAGTTTGGAAATTAAACTTAAGGTTTAAGAATACAATTCTTAAGGCGAAGCTTATAATGCAAAAATTGGAGCAAAGTAGCTTAGGCTGTGGTAGAAGTTTTGTTCTTTAAAATAGAAATTACAAGTAAAATTTTTTTTCAAAAGTCCTATTTGACTTTAATTTCGAGAAACTAATGCAAAATTAAAGTTCCTTTTATTTTCATTTTAAAGGGATACAATTATAAACAGTTTGAGCTCTAGTTCTTAAAATTTTTTAAGTCAAATGTATTTTATTTAATTAAAATGAGCCAAAAAATTAAATCAGTACATTTTTATCAAATTTAAATTTTTCACTTGGATAGCATATTAAAATTCCTCGGAAATTTTATGAGTGGAAACAATATGATGCTTTGCAATCTAAGAGGATTTTTATATATGACAACTTAGTGTTCTGTTACAAAAAACAGGCTTATTAGCAAATACATTCCAGCAAAAACGTATAGTATTTCTGTGTAAAAGCTGCTCTTGAAAAATAAATTTTAAAAAAATATTCTTACAATAGAACTAAAACAATGGGTTGCATTAGAGTTTCAATTTGGAATATGATAGCTAAAATAAAACGTCTCTGCTTACATTTGAGAATAAAAAACACCCTGTCACAACATTCATTGTTAAAGTGCTACACATTTGTTCCATTCAACGTGAGTAAGGCTACATGGAATTAGCTGCATAAATTCATACAAGGACATCGCAACCAGGGGGAGGGGGGCGGGGGGTACAGAAATTTTGGCCGGGGGCAGTGTATTAATTTTGCCCCCCTACTCGGAAATAAGTTATATCATAATTTCATCAACATTTTTTGGACTCAGCAAATATTTTTATTAATGTAATTTTATTTATGACTAGCAGATGCCCACGACTTTGTACGCGTAGCCTGTTTTTCTGCGAAGGCAAACAATTCACTTTTTTTTAAATAGAACTACAGTTAATTTTGGATTCTTCTTCACAGATATAGAGTTCTTGTTGTTTTCTCTTCCATAAATATTTCATTGCATTGCCATGTGAAAGACAAAAACAAAGCACACACACAAACTAACACATTCAATTAGCCTAGTACACATTATCACACATGTTGTCCAACATCAATGTTCGATAATGTGAACTCTAGGAACGACCGCTTGACACACATGTTGGATGGATTTCAAAAATTGTTGATTTTCCTGCTGGCTTGTCCAATCATACAACCTGTGTGAACTGAGTGTCAAGCCTAGTGAACATTTTTCATTTTAAATAGGATTTCATGCAGTTCACTTCGATGTGGACGCTCATAAATTTTTCTGCAGTTGATGTCTGATGGCATGCACGAAAATGTGAACGCAAAGCAATATTGACAGTCACACATGTTGTCAAGTCATTTAGGACAGCATGTGTGTTTTCTATGTGTGAGCGTACTGTAATTTTTTTTTCATTGTTCACAAACTCCGCGTTTCTGCGTTGACAAATTGAGAATGAGAGCGAGAGTAAAATTTGAATATTCTCTTCCATTGCATTGTCATATAAAAACAAAACGCACACACACTAACTAACACACTAACTTGCCATTAAACGATTTGTTATGCTTACATGCTTCTTTCTATGTGTGAAATTAATTTTTTTTAGCAATTTTAAAACTTTAACATTTTGATACTTAACAGGAATATCGTAATAATTTTAATTCTATGTTGGGACCAAGCGTCTAAGAAAGATGACTTAAAAAATTTGATCAAAATTGATTCAGTAGACTTTGCGTGAATCCCGTTCATCGAAACGGCTATCATTTTATTTATATAGATGATGTGAGCTTCAAACAAACTTTCCATTAGTTTGTGAGTGTAAGTTATAGTCACATCAATAGTCTTACATCTGAGTATTGAAATTTTCGGACCTTGCAAACAACTTGCTCAAGCTCTTCAAAATCCAAGATTAACAGAAACTTTTAGTCCAAGCAATTCAAAGCCTCCGTTCCGATACAGAGTTAAAACGAATTGTTAAAGAGGCGATGAATGAAGCTGATAAATTTGAACTTAAATATTCTTCTGAGCCCAGAACCAGAAAAATCCCTCGACGCTTACAACTAACCGATTGTTCCACTCCTAAAGTAAGATTATCATCAAGAGATCAATTTCGGAAAGACTACTTTGAAGTGTTGGATCTTCTCTCAAACGAACTGGAAAGAAGATTCGATCAAAAAGGTACTACTTTCTATATCATATCAATGTTTCTTTGGAATATTTTTTGATTTGATAAAAAATTGCACAAGAATAAAACTGATTCGTATAATAAATGATAATGATGAAAATGATAAATAATAATCAAAATTAGTGATGATGAAATGTATATCAATCAATTTGAATCATAATAGTAATGGTAAGAGTAACAGAAAATATTCACGTCGAAACCTGAAAATATTTATTGGTCATTTATGAAACACAGCCAAAGTATTGAAAATATTTCAGGTAAATATTTTTAGTATTCTCGAGTATTCTCAACTATGTTACCTTGGGACTGAAAACTCAATAAATCTTAGAAATAAAAGAGGGACTTTGGGCTTTTTGAAATTTAGTGAAAACTTTAATTAGCGAATTCCAAACTGAAATATGAAAAAGTCGAAAATATTCACGATAACGCAAGAGATTAGCGGAAGAACTGTATATAATTTTTTTTTTAAATACTGTTGCACTGATAATTTTGAGAATTTATTTGTAATTTTTTTTGACCTTGATGCTTTGGAATCGTTAGAAAATATACTTATTGCTACAATCAAAGGAAATGTACCCACTGAAGAAATTTTGGAGTCAAAACTAGGTATTTTCTCAGACGATTTTGAACTGACCAACCTCCGTCCTCAACTCCAAATATTGAAAAAACATACCTGGCAATCGCTGACCAACTTTGAAAATCATCTTACACAACGAAACACCTTCTAGATCAAGTTTATCGACTGGTCAATTTAATAATGACAGTGCCAGGTTCAGCAGCTTCTTGTGAAAGGTCACTTAGCGCTATGCGACGGTTAAAGACTTATCTTCGTTTACAAATGACCCAAAAACGTCTTACCCATACAAAGCTCCTTCATGATTCTTAGATTTGCGAAGGGTTATGAAAGAATTCATCTCGCGAAGAAATCGAAAAGTCACTTTTGGAAACATTTGAACAAAACTTACTTTATCTTTAATTAATGGAAATTGCAACGAATAAAAAAACATCTTCATACAAAATTCTCTTTATGTCCCGTCATAAAGTATAGAATAAATCCTTTTTTTTCAGAAAAATTTATCGATTTTTTTATTTGAGTTTGCCCCCTCTCCCCATTAAAAATTTCGTTGCGACGCCCATGAATTCATACAAAAGACCAACAAGGTAAACAGATATCAGTTGCTGCGGTAGCAACCTGTATTCTTGTTGCCACTGATGTAGGTATGTTACTTTGGAAAGATAATTTAAACAAGTTTTTTGTTAAGAGAACTGAATACCAGATTTAGCACCCAAAATTAAATAGCATATAATGAATAAAATTTTTATCCATGAACTTGATGTTTGAAAAAATTTTAATTTTTAAGAAAAAATATGGGTTTTTCAAAAAATGCCAATGATAGTATTTTAAATTTCGGACTTTCTTTAATATAAGCCCTTCATTTAAGCATCGCGAAATGTTATTGTTGCCAATTTTGTTGCCATGCTGCATTTTAAAGTCGCTTGTGCATTAACGTACGCAACTTCCTCACTCAACATTCATCCAACTCGTAGATTCCGTCATTATTTGGAATATATGACGGTAAGTATCATCAAATTCAATTGAATTGAGTTGCAGTGCCAAGCAAGTTGACTGTAAAGATGCGGATATCCTTTATGCGTGGCGTAGTTCAACTTGTACGCAATTATTTTTTATTATACTGAAAGAAATAAAATTTTCACAGGCAATTTAAGGGATGAGTGAAAATTAATGCAAGGCAAAATTGTATGAAGTTAAGAGACTTAAAATATATCGATACTTTAGACAAAGTGGTCATATTCATAGAAAGTAATATTGAACTTTTATGAGCCTGCGGAGCTTGTTGGTTTTCAAACGCAAAGTCAATGATTTTTTCCCTGATTGTAAAACCACCCATACGGGTTTTATTTAAATGTTTTAAGATATTTATTTAAAAATTCATTGACAAACATTTTTAAGGCTTAATATATTACGATACAACTAAGTATCGATTGTGTGTATATATTTTTTTTAATGATACTTTAACTTTAGCTTCCGTATATTTCACTACTTGTTTTTAATAATCAAAAAAATTATCCAGTACAGACCACTGCAGTGGAGGAAGTTAACAATAGGCTTTGAAAGAATATCCTATAAAACATAATTACAATAATAATAGTAGTAGTAAATGTTGACCTAAAGTTCACATTTATTTTATATAACAAACTGCTACTAACATTGAGTTTATTAAAACTTATAATTTCAATCGAACTATTTGATATACAATATTACTAGATATATAAAAGCAAATAGTTAAAAATGATAATATAAATAAAAATACAGAGTATCATATTGGTTTTGCCATTTGTTCCAATAACTAATTAATTAAGTGTACAACGAGCAAAAAAGAGCCCTTAACGCATCTTGAAATCATATTGAGTGCTATCGCTGTGTTTATTTGTGAAATTTCTTTTAATTAAAATGAAAAGTTCCATGGGCATCCATTAAAAATATTTCACCCAGTAGCATAAAATCGTAAAAAATAAAAATCGTATAAAAGAGAAAATGAAAATACATGGAAATTGTAATGAATATTAAGTTGCATGCAACGCTATAAAGGCAAATATTGTGTTATTTGGTTTAACATTAAAAAACATTCGAAAATTAAATAATTGAGTGATAAATATGTGGGGTGATGTTGTTCAAATTAAGCCCTTTCCTTTTCATTAAAGTAATAGTTTTTTAAAATTCAAGTTTAACATTCCCCATATAAAAAATTTTTGTTTTTTTTATCCTGACTCAAAGTTTACGCTATGCCGTTTGCTCTAAGAACAGTAAACTCGAAAAATTAAATACAACGCTATACAATTTTTTACTTAGGAAGAATTTTTAAATTCAACTCTCTTGCGGTAGAAATGCAGAATTTCATGCCCTTTGGGTAACAAATTAGCTTAATGGAAACAAAGCTTTTTTAAAAAAAAAAAAAATAGTGTCTCAAATATATCTCCAGTAGAAGCCGAAAATATTTAAGCAATCTAATTAAAACAGTTTCCAAGGAAATATAATGAACATCAGCCACTTAGATACATTATTAACGTCTGAGTTTAAAGCAGACTTCGGAAAAGAGTTTTATTCTTTGGTTGAACTGAATTTGACTTCCTCTTATGACCCAAAAGCTTCAGCTCTTTTTCGAGTAGTTTCTGGTTTGCGAGCTGGAACTAAATTGGGCTCCCATAAACGAGCCAAGAGCTTAAGCTCTGAAAAGCCCTCAGCTCAAGAAAGTCATAGAAACTCATCAAAATCAAGGGTACACTTGGACCCAATTTTGGAAGAAAAAAAATTAATGCATCAAGCGAGAAAAAGGTCGAAAATAGATTTTGAGCTTCACTTAGAGTAGCCCAAGGTCCTGCAAGGACCTGTTCTTGACTCCTTTCCGGAAAAAAACTGTTGTTCTAAGCGATGGCGATATGTTGTAAATGTATTTTGGAAGTAACTTAGGATAGCTTCGAATCCTGCGATGGTTCGTTTTTGGCCTATTTTGGGAAACTTTTTTTTCCATCAATCGATAAGAAAATGTCGTAAATTGACTCATTTGGAGTGGCTCCTGAATATAGAAAAAGCTTTTTTTTAAATTATTTTTGAAAGTAGGTACAATTTTTCGAAATCCATTTCGACCTTTTCTCATCGATTGGAATAAAAAAAAAATGTTCCGAAAATAGGCCAAAAACAGACCCTTCAAGGATCGTGGTCCACTTTATGTGATGTCCAAAATTCATTTTAACAGTTGACACATTTTGCTTTTCCTCTTGCAAGCCGAGAGCCAAGAAACAAAGAGTCGCGAAAGTTTGTGAAGAGCATTCGTGAGCTATCGCGAGCTTTTAAAAGCTCTGGTTTTAAGTGAGCAGGTTTCGGCCAGAGCTGTGTTATAACCAAGTTCCTAAAAATCTAAATCTTTTTCATTTCCATGGCAAGGGAATATATTTAATTGTTGATTTCATTTCAAGAATAAAAATTTGATTGCATTCTATGGAATTGAAGTTCAGAATCAACTTTTTGAATTCCACGAGAAATAACATGATTTATTTTGTTAATCACAGCAAGGAATTTGATGTATTGATATCTTAAAAAGAATCATCAATGGAATAAATTCCCTTTTTATGGTATCGTATTGTTGAATTCTGTGCATTGTTGAATCCTGTCCCAAAGCTATTTCAAAGAGCATTAACTATCAAAAAAATCAACACTTTGCATTCATAATCGTTGAATTTTTATGAAAGAATAAGAAACTCTCAAAAGTTTTGTCAATTTTTATGCATTTAATTAAATAATAAAAACTGAGGTGACTGAAAAGGATTAAAAAACTTAGTGATAAAGTAATAAGAGTTTCAGAATATTTTCCATAGGTTACTTGCATATTGCTCAATAAATAAGTAAAAGCTTATGAAAATCGTGTGTCACTTTATAAAACCTATTATTTGCTTAAATTTATTTACTACCAAAAGTATTCATTTCATGTGTGTGATATATTCGTACAATAAACAAATGCAATAACTCTGTGGTATTGCAAATCAAACGCAATATAAAATCAAATTAAATCTTTAAACAATTACACTGCATGCACTATATTCATACAAAGTAGACAAAAATATATGTAAATATTAAGCAATTTTGAAATGCAATTTCCGCACCCATTTATCAGATATGTACGTGTGTGTGCGTGCGTGTAACAAGTTGCATTTGAACAAACAATTTAATTTTATGCAATTTCCAAATACAATGGAAAATTGCTAAGAGAGTTATTCAAAGGTGCCATTTGGGGACAGCATAAAAAAATATACGATAATATGAGCTGGGTGTTTACTATGGGAAATTGCATATCAGTTAAATATTTAGTAGTAAAGTGCAAAATCAATGACAAAATACAAATGAAAGCCAAACAAAATGATCAAGCATGCGTGTCGTCGATAGTTACACTTAGAGAATCTTGCTACTGAGTACATTCGGTAGCTTTCAAAAATGAAGCCAATCTCCTGCAAATGTGAACTCCATATGAAGGAAAATGAATACATTTAAACTAATAAGTTTTTGGCGTAAGGAAATTTACAAAACTACTGAATATAAGAACGCAAAAATCAAAATAAAAAAAAATCTGTGTATCATCAGTAACCTTTGTGCCGTTGCAGTGAGAATTATAAGCGCGATAAACTTATTTCACTTTTTGCATAGATATGTTGAGAACCGAAGCAAAAAGTGAAACAACGCAAAGTCAAAATTAATTTCTGTTGTGTTTGTTTTTGTAACTTTTTTCTTGGCGAATCAAAACAATTCTCACACGTTGGCTCAAAAGTCACTGATGATTCCATTTAGCAATGAATGAAATAAGTATGACAAGCTTTTGCTGATTTGTAAAATTTTTTTGTTGTTTGATGGTTTTTTTTATCAAAAGTTATATTTTCGGAGTCCAACAACATCATCAAGGTATTTTAAGCGCTTACACTTACTCAATCTGGAAATATCCAGATTTTGCAGAGCGAATCTGATATGGTGGATGTTGGCACTCTTTGTGGTATTAAAAATACGTGAAAAGGTCGGGAAAAGAGTTCTAGCTGCATCAAGTAGGCGCGACATACCACACTCCACGGCTAGCTATGAATTTTTTGTTTCCATTGACCAGATTGAGATGGCTCAACCGTTTCTTTTTGGTGATACTGCTGTGGGAGCAAGTTTTTAAATCATTATACATATAAATAGGCAATCTCTAAACGGTTGCACCACTTTTTCTCAGCCATAGCACAACGTAATCGCTCAATTTTTTTTTGTTGGAAAGGTAGTGAGGAGAAGGGGGGACATGTATACTTAGTTTTTCAATAGTAGGCGGTGCCACGCCCCCTTACTCTTTGTTTGTGAGAGAGTGAGGATTATCTATACATGTATTCTTTTTTAACTGCCATAACACAACATAATCGCTTAGTTTTTTTTTGTAATAGTTATGAAGAGGACCAGTGCAGAATGTGAAATTTTTTTAATACTAGGCGAAGCCACGCCTTCAACAGGAAAATACGTTTCCACGGTTAAACAAGTGGACTGATTTTGGGGAAATCCGGTTTGGAGGTTGTACCCTAAAAATGGTATTAAAATCTTCAAGTTCTTTAAGGAGGCGTGGCATCGTCACTAATGGGAAAGAACGGTATCACGGCTGTGGCACAACACCGATTTTGATGAAATTTGGTATGTAGATAGATTGAATCTTGAGTAAAGATATTTGTTTTGAGTGAGCGGTACCACGTCCCTTACAGGAAAAAATGTTTTACTACTAAGCAAATGGACGGATTTTGATGAAATCCAGAAAAAGACTGAACCCTGAGGAAACGTATTTGCTTTAATGGTTGAATTTCAACCACTGGGCGGACTCTAGTATAAATTAAATCATATAATATTGGAAAATTAACAAACTTTTCATGAAGAAAATTGTTTTCGGCTGACAGAAACGTTGAGTTCAAACCATTCTTCGAAGAAGTGTAAATTTTTTTAATTTCTAAAAGGAACTGGCAATTTGTTGTGAAATTAAATTTAAGAAAATATGATCACATCTTCGGAAAAGGTAAGAAAACGCATTGCTTTACCAACTACCAAAGATAGGTGGAATACTTTGCATCCGCAATACTTTTAAGTTGTGAACTATAGAGGCTGATTTTGCGTAATATATGAGCTGGCAAAAGACTGGTTTTGTTTTAAGTGTTTTTATGTATTTGTTTTTGTTGTTGCTCTTTTGTGTGGGGTGCAAAATAATAATTGAATTGATTTTGCGGTATGTTTGCTAAAAACCACCTACTGTCACACAATTGTGTTTGTATGCTTGTGTATGTGTGTATACTATGCGCACGTTTGTGTGTATTCACATACATAACCAATTTACAAAATGTTTGCAACAATGTTCTTGTTAACGAATTTTAACACAGAATGACAAACAAAAACACAAAATTTCAATTTAAATCGCCAGGCTGACAGTGTGTTGCTCAGTTTTTGGAAATTGTAATGACTTTGTTGTAGTTGTTGTTGTTGTTTCTGTTGAATAACCGCATTTATAGGTTATATCAGTTAGATAAGTGTATCCATGCTAGACTGTACAAAAATCAAAATTTATTCTGTATTTTTTCGGTGCATACACCTGAAATCGTACTGATGCCTGAGAAAAAAATCATCATAAAGTTTGTGCTCTGTAATTTATGTGGCGTTGCATAATTTTGTCTGCATTTCTGAATAACATAGTTGTTGTGTAATTAAGTACTAAGTAGATCAGAATCTTTTCTTACGCCTTAAGGTGTGCTAAATTCAAATCTAATTACAGAATAAATATATACATAATTTCAGGAAATTTAACACAAAAAACTCATAAATGGTATTTTTATCTATGAACTGCTTAGACGATTAAATAAAATTAAAATTTCTCATGCATTTTTTAATGCTGAGTCAAAATCCGTTTTTAAATTGTTCGAGTATGTCTGAAGTAAGAGACATTTTACCCATAAAAACTTATAATTGACAGAGATGCCATTTTTTAATTAATATTTTGCAATTAAGAACTGAAGGTAAAATATTATTTCGGTGCAGTTTTTGGCACATGATAAATAAACTCCGCTGCCAGATTTAAGTTCAGCTTACCCAAAACCATAGTAAAAGATTTTAATCTAATGAAAATAATATTTTTTTTTACGATATTATTCGGAAACTTTAACAATGCAAAAATGGTTTTCTTTAAGCTACAGCGTCTATATTTTGCGAGTGTTTTTTTTTCAAGTCTAAAAAGTTTTCTGAAAAATATAATAAATCTAGTTTTGTTTTAGCAACAGTCTAAATTATAAACACATACATAGACTTTATTGTACATATGTATGCTGTGTTCAGCTGTTCAAGCTGTGCGCGCTGTTTGACCACTGAAAGAGTTCGCTTAATTTACACACACACACACATATAGACATTTGCACTCTAACATAGATTTTCTATTAAATTATTGAAATTAATTAAATATTTGCAAACTAATAGAATTATTACAAGCATATACAGGCTGAATACACATATATGTTTGCATGTATGTGTGCTTGCAAAATTAGTTATTTAGGTAAACATGAATTTGTGTATCGACCGGTGCAACTGCGTGCAATAAAATGTTTTAATCCAAAGTTATACAAAACAGACAAATTATTTAAATAGTCGAAAATGAATGAATAAGGGTGGCTCAGAAAAATTTGTCATTTATATCAAAATTTATTGAAAAAACTTTTTGAGTCTTATTTATATGGGGAAAATTGTAAAGCTTAAGTGTTTTATTAAATTTATTTATAAAAACGTAAATGAATAAATTAAACCTAAAAAAATCTTCCTTACAAAAAATATATATTTGTCAGCGTATTGGTTATTTATTTAATAATATTTTTCATGGTTATTTTTTTTTTAATTTTCAGTTCAAAAATTTCAGGTAAATTTTGACTGCAAAAAATTGGAAATTACAAAAAAATAATGACAAAAAAAAAAAAAAATCTACACTATGAAATACGAAGAAGGAAAATTCATCAAAAACTAATGCAAATGTGGTGTACAAGTCAATTATATTACTAATCATTAAGCTCAAAAATATGAAGTTTCTTGCTTTAATGCCGTCTGTACTGTATTCAAAGAACCCACCCAACTTCTTCTATCTGTGAAGCTAATTGGAGCATATTTTGGGAGTGGGTGTTTCTTAAATTCAAATAGTTTTGCAGTACAGTGTCATTTGAAAATTAAATGAAGTATATTAACGTCCGTGTAAGATATGTTAAAAAAAAAGATATATATTTTCAATTATATTTTCACGAAGAAAGTGGAATTTTCAGAGTAGCAACTCTGATTTTTTTAACGGCTGTTCGCTTAAATTTTGTGTTGCTTGTGGTACAATTTCAGTTTGAAAACTTAGATATATAAAAGAGTAACAACCTTTTTAAGGTTGACTACTATCTCGCCATTTTATGTTAATAAAGTCAAGTAAGAACTCGGCGAATAAAATGCGAGATATTAGCCAACCATGAACGGGCTGCATATCTTAAACAAAGTTATCAGCGCATAACGTATTTATATGTGTATGTCTCTAGGTGATTTCAGTCTTTCAAACGACTTAGTTCGTTCAAAAATTATTATATGAAGGATACAAATTTTTTTTCAGTGGACATTAGGGTGACCCAAAAAAATATTTTTAATAATTTAAACACTAAAAAAGTGCAGCTCTGCACATCATATGAGAGGTTATTTAAGAAGTTTTGATATAAATGCATAGTATTTAAAGTCCGGTACTCATTCAAAAAAAAAAAAAACAAAAAAAAAAAACCTTTAACTCATGTTTATATCTTACTTTAAGCTTTATTCCCTTTGGCATAATGTGTCAAAATATACATTTTCTGTAAAAAAAATTATTAAAAAAATGCTGTCTGTAAATTTGATGTTTTCTTTTTGATGTATGCATAAAATTCCTTTTTTTCAAAGGAAATACTTTATTATTCACATTATTTCAGAAAAATACCATAAGGCTTTCTGAATTTGTTAATAAAGACAAAAATCAATAATAATTTTTTTCAAAAACAATGATTACTTACATACAAATTTTTAAAGATTCAATTATTTGGCTTAGCTCAAAACCATAGTTTTTGTGTAACATTTCCAGAGCCAAACATGAGTCCTTTTATAAGCAAACGACGAATAAACATATGAACTGTCTACGTATTTTTGTGATAAATGATCAGTAGAAAAAACGTACTAAAGGCCTTTCATAAATAATCGATTAAATTAATGAACAAAACAAGCGTCGGATGGAAATTCAGTCACCCTAAGTCTATAAAATTTACATAGCTCGATTCAAGTGAATAAAATAAAACTTTAATATAAAAATACCTTTTGAGCAACGAAACTTTTTTCCAAAAAAAAAGTGTTATTTACTCCAACCAAAACATGCCTTTTTATGAATTTGGGTGTACTACACTTTATATTAATACCTTTTTTGAAGCCATCACTACATGTTACTATTACTTTTTATAATTTAAATAAAAATTTAGTTTCCTAGATTATCGCATTACATAAAGACTTAGGAACAAAGAAAAAGTTTTATTTGATACAGCAATATGTGTACAACAGAAAAGATGTAATAAAACTTTTACAATTTTTAAGCAGATGCATATTTTTTTTATTTTTTTTTTGTGTACAAAAGCCACAATTTTAATACTTTTATTTTCAAAGGATATATAGTATTCCTCAAAATTGGATATTTTTAAACTTTAAGCATTTCCAAAGTGTTCAAGAACCTGAAGTTTTGTATTTTATTTTTGGCTAACTCTAATGTACCCACACAAAATATCTATTGAATGCCATCTGATTCATTCATTTATTCATAATGGCATATTTTTGGCCCATGGTTTTGTTCATTGTGTATTTTCAATATAAATTCGGCATTGCATAATCACATTAAAATGTACGCATACTAATCACTGCATGAACAATCGTTTAATACTCTTGATATGAAATTCATTATTTTTCAAAATTAAATTTCCAACGACTTCCATAATCATGTGAAATAACTCATTAGTTGTTTGGGCGCAAATTTTTGATTAAATTTTATAAAGCGGCATGTGTATACCTGCATAATGCGTGTGTATTGCATAAGCGAAAAAAAAAAATTGTTTCATTGAAGTTCAATTCGAAAATCATTTATATTATCTAATTCATGTGCAAACATGAAAATGGGCATTTCAGTTCAGAATTAAATTATGCACAATATGTTTGAAAGTTTAGTTGAATAAGTAGACATGCAGTTTTATTTAGCTTTTACATCATGGGAGGTGCAATCAGCTTATGTGTTGTTTTTAGAAATAGTATATTGTGTAACGAATTTCACAAAACAGTATATTGAAATATTTAAAAAAAAACTTGTTTGTCAAAATTACTATAGCTCGGTCATGAAATTTTATGTACATTTATTTAGTACACTCGCGTTTTGAAAAATGCTACGGAGTGGCTTTCAGTATTTTAAAGTTAAATTTTGATATAAAGCCCTAAGTGTACTTACACTTCACGATTTCGTACCATTTTCAATTAGGCGAGGCCACAAACAATTTTTATAAGAAATACAACACTTAGTTAAAAAAATTTTGTTTTACGCGAAATTTTTCACTTGCACATCACTAATAAGTCCTCAACTATTTTCTTCGAGAAAGATTGATATCACTTTTAAGATTTAAAATATTCTTCTAAGATTTCTCTAAATCCGATTATAAGTTAGATCTCAATTATATAAAATAGAAAATGGCTTTCGTTTGTGAGATGTAACCTTTCTCTTTAAGATCAATTAAGCTCCCCATTTGTATACTGTGCTAAAAAAATGTTAATTTATTCAGGAATAAAAAGTTTCAACAAATTTATGACACTAAGTGTAATATGTGCCACCCAGCATTAAAATTTGCGCTGATTCAACAAATCAATTTATTTTTAACTAATTGATTTGTGTTTTCAGCAAATTTACTATACAATCGCAGGCTTAAATGTTACACTTGAATTAACTTTTTTTTTCTGATTTTCCTGTGCTATAAATACTTAAAATAATTTAAAATATATTCAACAATAGAGACTATCACACTATCAATAGTCAGATGAATATAATGCAACATTGTGCAATTGCTTTTAATGGCATACCACGATAATGGCAATTCAATCCTTGAAAACTAATGACACTGACGTTAGCTATTTTGACAGTTGCATGTGCATAGCGCAAAACCGCAGCAATAATATGAACGGCAATGGCAACACTACATATGTTTGTTTCAAACTATTAACTTATTAAATAAGTGAATACTATTTTAATGTTTGTCAAAACGTAGGTATATACCCTATTGGAAAGAAAACACTTTATGTGTACTTTTAATGCTTTTCAAAACAGCACTCAAGTGGTTTGTTCTCGTTTCAAATAGCGCTCTTTTAATATTACCATGTCATTGCAGTTAAGCGCTTTGATCTTGAATTAACTGAAGTTTTTTATAATCGAAATATTATAAGAAGAAGAGCTACTACTTCCAATTATATTCTCGCTTCGAATTGCGCCCATTTTAGTATTTTGATATCACTGCAAACAGCAACTTCCCTCTTATTTCATCTTACCGTACTGCAAATAATGAAATCATAAGATCTGAGTATAATAAGCCAAAAATAAATTTTTCTGGAACTTTTGAACTATTAGTGCCAGCAACTAAAATCAAGTAAGGTCTCTTCTATATACAGTGTGGCCCATAATAACTGTGAGTAAAATAAAGTCGTCTACAATATTTTTTTATTTATCACAAACGTTTAACAACATTCCAAAATTTATTAAATTAATGATGAAGTTCGAAACTATCACTCTTTTCTTTGCTTACAAGGCGTAAACGTTTGAAAAACGATTCTCAGGCGGCACGCACCATTTTCAGCTCCATTTCGTCCCAAATCCTTGTCAAACGCTGCTTGAACCCATCAATTGTTAAGCCTTTTGTTAATCTTACTTTACCTAGGATATGGCCCCATACGCAAAAATCCAATGTCTTGAGATCCGATGATGATACTGGCCATTCTCCACAGAGATAAAATCAGGAAAATTTTTCAGCCCTTTCCCTATTTGTGATACTGCTCCCCACACCTTGATTTTGGTCACTTTTTGATATCACTCAGCAGTCTATTCATCTTTTGGAGCATTCGCAAAACTTCTTGCGTACACACGGTTACTCTGCTGGTTGTAGCTGTCTTACAGGAAGGGCAGTTTTTCAACCGAAAAGACTGTTTCATCTCCACCGTGCCAGTCAAGTAGCTCCTTACTTTTTGTAACAGGTAATTGCTTTTGCTTATTTTTTAGCCCATGAAAGCGTTAGCTTTTATAGACATTGAGTCGTAGATCATTCCTGATAAGAAGCTGCTTCGAAATTTTTTATATTTTCATATCATTTTCTACAGAACAGGCTGATTGATATCGTCCTCTCACTTGTTTTATGAAGCCATTTGTTCTCACAGTCCGACAGCGTCCAATTTTTTTTTAATCATCGAGTCTCCCGTATCCTTATATCGTTTTATTGTCTTATGCTTGAATTTTTCTGCTATTCCGAGTGTTTTTCGTGTTTTTATTATAAATAAATTTATAAATAATTTCTTGAATTATGACTCAGAAATAAACACAACTGTTTTCTAATACTTATGAAAAGGGCTTTAAAAAATTGACTTTATTTGAAACGGCAACTAAGCAAAGTTTTTGTACTTCATTTCAAGCACCAATCATAGCAAATGCGAAGCACTTTGTGTAAAGCAGAAAATGCAGTGCAAAGGGTTTTCAATTTGTATTTCAGTAAAATGCTTTAAAATTTCCGATGTGGTATATAAATTCCTAACGAATTGCTTCTACAAAATGGTGAGCTTAGATTTATGCGCACTCTGATAAAATAACAGAGTTTTATTACATTGACACAACGACGACGACAATCTAACAGCAATTGTTTGACGCACATGGCACAATTTGAATGCTGCAGCTGCCAAACAGGGTTTTACACTTAATTTAATTGAAACAACGTTAAGTTAAATTATAAAACATATACACGCACAAGCAAAATGGATTGCCATATAGCAAATATGTTGGTGTTGCAGGTACCCAATTCTATACTCAGCCGCAACAGGTCAAAGCAATGCAATTATTTAAGCAACAAATTCATTCATTCATTTAACCAATATTTTGATGCGATCGATGTGAAGTTTTGACATTTATATTATTAACTTAAATACACACGCAAATATACATAGTATCGTATTGTTTGGGTGTGCATTGAAACAAATATTTGCGGTTGTATATGTGTGGTTAAATAAAGGTACTATGTCTGTCTAAATGTTAGTGAATCGTTTGTTTTGTATGTTGTTGTTTAGTTTGCCGCATGATATGATTAGGCGTTTCTATTATATGTGAACGCTTTGCTCATATTTGAGCATTAAAATGCAACAATGAATATAATACATGGAGATAATTTTCGTGAGTGACGAAATATTATCTGAGCAACAGTGCATGAGTGTTTAACAACCCTAAATTATCAGAAAATAATTTCCCTCAAAAATTAGTCCTTATATTACTTCTTTTCTCCTAATATATTTAACTCCTTTAAAATTGAAAAATGAAAAAATGTTCGGACGTTTGTCTCGTATGTAATTCTTTTTTAAAGAAATTTAACTAAATGGTTAAAGAGTGGTGCTGGAAGGGTAGTGTAGATGAAAAAATCTTTTCATGAGAAACTGTTTTGCTTCAGACTCCAAACCTCTCAGTCTTGGAATAAAAAAGTCGTGGAAGAGCGTTTGTAATCTTGTTAATTACAAGTTAATGAACTGATATTTCGAATCGCTGACGCAGGCAAGCTCTGCGACTCCAAATTACCCTGAATTGATATCAATAAGTTTTTCGTCTAAGTTTAGGTTTTATTTTTGTACACAGTGTAATTTGACACATTTGCTCATCATTCTTTGGAACAAATTTTATATTGAAGTTATTCAAAATTTCTAGCCGTAATGCTGCTTTTGGTATTATTTGCTGATGGCAACAATCCTAAAATCTGATATTCTTTGAGAAGTACATTCTTTTGTTGTTTTGTGTGTTTCCATTTATAATAAGGACACTTTTTCATTTTAAGTAAAAACTAATTTTTATTTTTCAATAATTTTACTTTCGCCTTAATTTTTGCACAAAAATTAACTTCAATATTTTCAGTGTTTATTAATGGTTCTCTTGTTTAATAAACTAATTTTGTATCCATATTTGTTTGAGTGCTTAGCTCACATCACGTACGTTTTATTTACATTTAATCATGAACAATATAACTTGATTATTAATGTTTCATAAGATAATGAAACGTTGGCAACACTGGCTGCTTTTTACTTACATTTCACACACTGCTTACTTGTCAGTTTGGCATGCAGTGTAATGCATCTGTCTGCCTGCCTGCGTTTCGAACATATAGAACATGCGGTACACCAAGCTTTGGACAACATGTTGATACGTTGACTCATACGTCGTCGTTGTGGCTTTGCAGTCATCAAGTTTATGATATTCATCCACCAAATGGACTAACAACGGCAACAGTCGGCCGGTCAATCCAAATGCACTGAACATGCGATGGATATGTTAAAGGACATTTAAAGGACATACAATTTCATAAATTAAATTATGTGTCATTTAATGCTTGTTGACAGTGAAAGCCGGTGCTCCATCATCAATTGAGTAGAGGTGTGTGTGTGTGTGTGTGTGTGTGTGTGTGTGTGTAACGAGGGTTAACAACTTTGCACTTTCACATTTTCAGCTACTCACAAAATTAGCTAAAATAAATAACGTTTTGTTTTTCAATTCATAGCGACTCTTAGCTAAAGATTAAATGTCAAATTAATTGTAAGCTAGACATTGCTTAAGTCAAGGCTTCATTTGCTTGATATTTGTTTTTCGAGGACATCTATAGGAACTTAAATTTTTTAAAAAAAATTATTTTGAATGTGTCAATAATTTTCTGTATTTTTAAACAGTTGAAATGTTTAAGAGTCAAAAATAAGAATGTGTGAACTAAGCATTCACATCAGAAGTGAATCTTTAACTTTAGCCAATATAAAATTATAAATCAAAACAAATCAGAATTGTAATCAAAATATATATCACCACAAAAATATTTTTACTATTTCTTTGTTCTCAAAAAAAAAAAAAAAAATATTTTTCAAAAATGCAAATAAATGCAAATTTTATTGCAAAAGACTTATTATTCATTGGAAATATTTTTCTCAACAATATATTAAATAATTTTCTTTTTTATTTTTGAAAGACACATAATTTTCATAAATAATTTTAATTTTTTTGCTAACCACAATTTATTGAAAAATTATCATTTATTTCACATATCTTCATACGTTTCGATTACAAATTTTCGAAGAAAAGGTAACTTATGCATGTCATAAAAACATAATAGGCAGCGCCAGACAAAACCGATTTCATGCTTCAATGAGAACAATCAATAGTAATATTGAGGTGGTTGCATATGTCTACAAGGAACAAAACAACAAAAACACTTAAAAAAAAACTGAAGAAAAATGTATTTATATTCGTTTGTATATATCTTTCTTACTGAAAAAAAAAAAGGAAACAATAACTGCCAACTCATATCACACTTCAGTAACTTATATTTTCCTCTTTGTTTTGTTCACTTATAAGTTCCCATTAAATTTCCTGATTTTACATCCTTCCCATCAATGTTAAGCTTTACATGTCCAGTTGAGACTTGATTTTCTTAGAATGTGTCATATTATAACTGAATTGTCCTTGTCACAAGTCTAACAACAATTTCTACTATAAAAGCAGCAATGGGTATTTATAGAATATTTCCTTTCCACAAAGAAACCTCAGGCAAGATAATTTACTTTTTAAGCCTCTTTAAATGCAACTTGGAATTGTTTGTATTAAATTTATTTGACCATAAAATGAAATTTAAACATTAAACTTTTTTGAATTATATGTATTTAATAAAAAGAAACAGTGTCATATAAGGGTGAGAATTTAAAAAATATAGTTTGTTTAATAGTTTTCAGAGCCTAGGAATTTTTTGAAGAATGACAAAATATCGTTTTAACTATTTTTTTTTAATTTTGATCTCATGGCAAATTGTATGCTTTGTTTAATAGGCTTGAAAGAATTTTATTTCTCGAGAAATAAATTTTCTAGTAAAATATTCTGAGAATTTTTTCCTAACAAAAAAAAAATAAGGTTCCCAATTTATATCTTGACAGCGTCATATTGCATTAACGTTGGACTTATACAGATTTTCACATAAAACTTATTATTACATTGCATTCCCTTAACCCATATAGTACCAAAATATTCAGCATACTTTTTTTTTAAAAAAGTTGTAATGAGGATTTAATTTAGACGTCGAACGGAAAACATTTCTAGCTAACATTTTTTTTTGAATTTTTTAGCGCTTGGCCTACTCAAAAAATTTGACATCTTCAAAAATAAAAATTGCCAAATAGTTATCCTGGGAGGTGGCCATTGATTCGTATACGCATCACCATAATTGAGTGCTATACATATATAGCTCACCTTAACAATCTGGATATAAAATTTTTATTATGTAGAATAACATTAGTCCTTTTGAATCTATTCTGTGTAGGTTTTGTCCACATTTGATTAATTTTAATATTTTTGATTAATTTTCAAAAAATTAGTCAAGACAATTGTTTTTTAAGCTCCCACTTAATCCTAAAAAGTGAGCGTGGCACGAGAAAATAAAATTTTAAAGAAAAGCCAATAGATTAAACTTTAATGTAAAAAATATAAACTTTCGAATTTTTTGATATTTTATAATGAAAAAAATGGCCAAACATGAGCAATTTTCGTGATTCATTAACGAATCAAAGGTACGATATGGGTTAATTCAAATGTTCAAGTATCTGCCAAATATCACTTACACATCTCTGAGCACAGAGCAGTGATAACAACAACAATGTCATTACCACCGACATCAATAAAGTTTCCTGTTGCGTTATTAAATCTTAATTTTCTGCGTTTGTTCCAAATCAATTGATTTTTGCGCAGAAATGACTTGATTTCTTTATTTTATTTTTTGTCCTTTTTCCTATTTTTTCCCCAATTTTTTTTTCTCGACTGATTGTTTGTGTAATTGAGTGCAAATTGAGCAGCGTCTGAGTAGATGTAGTACACTTACTATGTATGTGCTTGGATTTGTTGCGTTTATAGCCTCGTTTGCTCCTTTGTTATGTGATTATTCTGATTATGAAGAATTGGGAGATGACACGTAAATTTGGTATTTTAGCATTTTTTTTTGCAAAATAATACAGCCATGGCCAAATAAATAGCACATTTTTCTTAAGTTTAAGAACATCAGTTTTATTGAAAGGAACTTATTTTTTCAAAACTAAGGAGATACGTAAATTTAACTCAATGTATTACCAATTCAGTTAATTAAAAAATTTGAATCAAGAATTTGAATCAAAATAAGAATTATTTCAAAGCAATGGCTCAGATAGACGTAATGAGTTGTTTATATAAATAGCACAAATACTAGAATTTGGAATTTTTTAATATTAGAACTGAGCAAAATCTGCATGTAAACGATTAAGAAAATTTAATATTTTTTACTTAATCCTTTTTTTTTTGTATGATCGCTTCACATCATCGGCTCAAGCTCTCCATAAGCCTTCAACTCCTCTCCTTAGGAATGAATACCACGCCTTTTGGGCAAAAGTAAAAGCTCATACAAAACTTTCCTATAAGGATGATTGACACTTTCTATGTCACATATTGTATACCATTCAATTTTGCTTATTCAGAAAAAAATCATTTATTTGAATCAATTTAATATTAAGCCACAAATGTGAGCAACCAATTTATGTGTTTTTATATTATTGATTTCAAGGAGTTAGGCATGTGGGATTTAAATTAAATTATCTGATTACAATCATTATATTTGCATTTAACGTTCAATGCCCTCAGTGAATAATTTAATTTAATTAATTCAATCAATTTCGATATAATTATTCTGTCTACTTAATTACGTGTCACAACAAGCGCACGCACAGAAATGGATATCAACGAATTTTCAATGCTTTCAACAAAATTACAAAAGGATATTTATGTAAATGCTACAATAACTAACTAAGCACACAGCAAATCTGCTCTGGCATTGAAAAAGCCAATGACCACAGCAACAGCTGTAGCAAGGGGCAGCAATAACATCATGGGAAAGAGCAACATTGGTCATGTCAACACTAATGAAGTGCATGTCACCGCCGAAATACGCGTGTGTGTGTGTAAATCTCAATTATTAAATTCAATTTTCGGCCTCACTTTGCTGCTGAGTGTAAAATTGATTGACTGGATGTTTGAAATTTTGTAAATGTTGCACACACACACACACACACGACATGTTGACTGACTGTGTGATATTAGGGTTGCAAGTAAAATATTTTAAGGTCACTTTTTGTAAATGGCATGTGTGAAAAATTCTATGACTATTACGTATACTTAATCCCACAGTAGATTTCCAAATCAATTTATTTTTGTATTTTTTTTTTGCATATCATGCAAAATCATAAAAATTTGTTGTACCTCAGCAAAAACCGTAAATTCAATTTTGTGCTTAACTTGTTAAGCAAATTCTTCACATGACCTTTGCGCCTAAAAGCAGATGTTTCATTTTGAAATGTTATAATTTTACCTGTTTTCTTGCTGGCCAGGCAGTTTAAATCAAATATTAAAATCTTAGCCCATATTGGATCAATTACATAACCGACGGGCTTATAGACTGACACAGCCAACGGCACACACGTGCTTATGCACAAACACACGCATAGTATTACGAGATAATTTCCAGCAGATTAAATGTAGCATTCACCAATTTCAGTTTCTATTCAATTTGATTTTCATTTTCTAAAAAGCTTTAAGCTCTTCGGTGTTTTCTTTTTGTTGTTGTTCTGCTCTTTTATGAACCAAAAAAATGATTTTATTTTTCTCATTCTGTTTTTTCATTTTCAACACATTTAATTTAATCCTTACATGAGTGTGTGTTAGTTTGTGCATTTGTAATTTAACATATACTCAAGCAAACACATACATATGTACATTTGAAGCTGCACCCAGTAAGCATTTGGAAGGTTTTTGAAACTTCAACATATATGGCGAAACTTCATTAACTTAAAATTTCCCAGAAAAGTCTTAGGCGATCAAGCTTGGTCGCAAAATGATTGATTCTATATGATCCATGCCATAATTTGGCGACTTTTTTAAAAGATTATAAGGCTTTTAAGCATTGTTTTATGATTCGATATTACTTTTTCGTTTTTGCTTAGTAAATTTACGACCAGAAATGTAGATGATATTCCTTTCATATGTTTAAAAGCCAAAATTTTTATATATGAGCAGTTGGTTAACGCAGATGAATAAGATTTTGTACGTTCTTTAACCATAATTTGGCTTGGTAAAAATGAGCAATGACACGCCGTGCGTATGAGAAAGATATAAAATTTCTCATATCTCATCAACGAGTACGAGACTTGGCATAAATGTATATAAAAGATACAGAAAAAAGTAAGTTTCAATAAAAAAATGGGCGGTGCCACGCCTCCTATATAAGAAAAAATCAAAATTTTTATATCTTAGCAACTGTTTGATGCAGATGTAAGACTTTGTACATATTTTTTTTATGGTTTCTGAAAGGTACTTAGCATAATTTGGTTTAGGAAAAATGGGCGATACCACGCCCCCATATAAGAAAAAAATCAGATTCACGTCTTATCTAAACTTCTTGACGCACATGAACGAGTCTCGATACATATATAAAAAATACGGGGAAAGAGTAAGTTCATTGAAAACAGAGACGATATAACGCCTCCTCAGGGTTGCGAAGTTGAAAAGAAAGAATTCTCGGCCTTTCCTAAACAAATTAATTTTTTCTTGAAATGGTAAAAAGAGCCCAAAAAGAGTCCCGGCTGTGACATGAAATTCTGAGCTTGGTCGGTAACTCTGCGTCTCCCATATGAGACAGTCTTAAATTTTTATATAATATCATATTAAAATTCAGGATTTTATTTTCAAAATTCAATGTATGGACTATTAGTTTGAATTGTCATTACCAATGTTGAATCAAACAGCTCATTTTTCTTCACTGAAATCCTGCATTTTTCCGCGCACGATCATTGGTGCGGCAATTTTTGGTCACCTTGCCGATTCCAAATCATGCCATACTATCTTATACAAGGGCTATAACCAAATTAAACTCATCCTGCCACAGGACAGAAAAACGTCTGCTAGGCCAGCTAGCAAAAAAATAAAATTCTCAGAGTCGTCTTATGTCGTAGTAAAATAACTATTAAATATCAGCGCAAGCGATGCGAATAAAAAAGAATAACTCAACGTAGTAAAATTTTTCTGTTTCCCCTTCAACAACAATCGCCTGAAACCCTACCTTTTGTTTGATACGCTAGTCGCTTTGGCAGGTCGCTGGCCCCAAATATTTCTTCCGAGACAAACAATCACCTGGCGCCAACATATGTATGTCCCCATGCGTGTTGCAAACCATCGTCTTGACAATCGAAATATTACCATTCCCCGAATAAAACATTTGCTGGGTGACTGCTTATGGACTCAATTCGATTTGGCGCAATTACTATGATATCCAAATGCTTACTTTGATACTCATACATACATATGTATTAGTGTACATATGCTTGAGTGTGTGTGTGTACGAATTATGTGTGCTTGTGCGAATTTTACGCAAGTGAAAAAAAGGTGCAAATAAGTTCTTTTCACTTTGCACTTTCTCGTTTTATAAAAGCTGCGGTAAAAGAAAAGATTGTTTTGAATTCCTTTCGTTTTTTCTCATAAAGTTTTTCCTTTCGTATATTGTGCAATACACACGCACACATTCGTTCACGTTAGTGTGAGATATATACTTACACGAACGAACACCTTTCATATGTAAAAAGTTGCTGCTACTAAGTAACCTTCACCCAATCACCCATTCATCTACTCATACATTCATGCAAATTGCATTTGGCAAACATACTAATACTTTCAAGGCAATAGAAGTAATGGCGCCAAGTGGTGGGCGCCAAAATCAAATGAAATCGCTGAGAGTTGTCATAGTGTTGCGTATGCGAATTGCTTGCGCGACAAAGGGCGTAGTTTTACAGAAAATAAGAGTTTTGGTAAATATTACGTTGAATTAAAGGAAAATACATACAGTGGATTAATGTTTTAATCAAAACTATATTTAAGTTATTTTGTTTAGCTTGTTAGTGAGCCAAATAGTGGACCGACGTTTTAGAACTACATGGGGTTACTTGGATTATTGTTTGACTAAATAAATACTTAAAAGTTGCTTGATTTTAACTTTTGGTCTGTTAAAATAACAGACAGAGGATTGACTTGTCCATACAAAACGGTACATAATACAACTGTGATCAGACAGTGTTAGGCATATGCACATTTTCTTTGAGGAAAATCTTCTTTGCTGACACCATTTTCTCAAAATCTAACACTGTGCAGTCTTAGTAAAGAAAGTTAGTAAAATTGGGTAACTGTGGCGGCAGCAGCAATACCAAACTTTTAGTTAAATTAAATTTCAACTTTTGATGTGCAAAAAATTCGTACTTTTACGACTTTTGTTTTTAATATATGGTTTGAAATTGGAAATGTACTTTTATTGCGCACGTCATCTCCTCTCCTTTGCTTCACAGTCTGCATTTGCTTCCAAATTCCCATCATACTGCCGCTTATCTTGGCTATGCATGCAACTTTTTTACTGTGTGTAGTATGTGCATGATTTTTTAACTCAAATTGTTATTTTTTTTTCTACATTCGTTAGGGTAGCAAAATTGATTTTGGACTTTTAATCGAATATCCATGAATTATGGTAAATGTGTGCCGAAAATTGGCATTTCTTTTATTTCTTTCTTTTGAATGCATATGTATGTTTTGTCGAATTTCTCTGACTTGATCTAATTCATGCAAATGAAAATATAATACGTTAAAGTTGGAGTTTCAATTAAATTGATTACGTTGATTTGCATATGAAAATATTTGATGTTATTATGTTTAGTATATGGAATATTTTGTTTTTATATTACTTTTGTTTCATAAGTTTATCGTATTTTTTGTCGGATTTATTTATTATCATATCCAAGGAGAAAATATAATTTAAGCTGCAACAAACTTTAGATAAAAAATTAATGTCTAACTCTCAAAAATTTGCTGCGATTCCCATATAGATAAGATAGATTAAAAGTTCATTATTGAATTTTAAAAATATCGGTTCGCCATGTCGTATGAGTAACATTTATTTTGTGATTATGAAATTTACTTGAATACAAAATGGGATTGGAAGCAGCTAAATCAGATTTTCTAAGATATTTGTGTGTATCTTAATAATTTCCGTGCGCCAAGATTTGTATACTAGGAACTCGATATCACTGGAATTAAGGGACCTATATGACAAAATAACAATATTTTTTTCACTTATACCGAATAGAAAATGTTCTCGTTGTAATTAAACAATTTTTTGAATATCCCTCATTATAATAAATAGAGTTTTACACTTTCAGTTTTATATTGAGTTTTTTTGTTACCTTAATTATGTTTAAAAATGAAGTCCATTTAAAAATTGTTCATATACCCAACAGTTTTAAATCACGTACTAATTTTTTTGTAGTTTTTAATTGCACACTAACTATATTTTTAATATGTACAACAAGTTGTTGGCTGTAGCATATAATTTCAATTTTAATACATTTTTAAGGCATTGCAATCAAATATTTTAGTTAAATTATTTAGAGCTATACCATTTTTCCGCGTGCTATTCAATTCGTTAATTCGTACACCTATACATATGACAATGACACTCACCTGAAATGAGACAGAAAAAAATTAAAAAGTTAAAAAAAATCCATATAAATAATTTAATGTACATTTAAATATTTAACATGCAATTTAATGTTCATTGAAGTGATAACATCTCGTTTGATGCATAGAGTTCGAAGTACACTTAACGCATGGTTTTTGAAGTGTGCACTTTAAAATTTAATGTATGTGTTACCGAGTATACAAGTGAATTATTTAATAATTAAGTCCATAACAAGTTGTTTACTTATAACGTTTGAAAATGCTACAATTTAAAATGAATTTTGCTCCTTCAGATCCGAGGTGAATGCTGACAAAGAACAATTTTGATTTTAGAATTCAGAAGAGTTGACGGAGAAAACGCTTGTGCTGTTTCATGCAATAGTTCACAAACCTTGGTGATCAGATTCACTTTTATATAGGCCGCCCTTAATCTGGGATACTTACGCCAAACTTAAAAATATGTCATAAATTAAATGAAATAAATTCAAATCAACATGTTTTTTGCTGCCCAACTTTAATTGAGTTTTCCTATTCTATTGGCAATATTTTTTCATGCAGAAAATTGATTGAAAAATTAAGTAGATTGAACTAACAGGTGCCATAGTAATGCAACCAGTACAGCTTTTTTGTGAATTAATTTATTTCGTATATACACAGCAAAATAGATACAAATTTGCATATTGTTAAAGCTAAGTACTATATTAATTTAAAATTTGTTTAAAATACTCAACCGTGAATAAATTTGTTGATAGAATTTTGTATTTACAAACAAAAAGTTTTTTTTTGTACGCGTGTTCTGAATTTAATATTCAATTAACATGTAAATATTCGTAGTGTTGAGTAAATTTCTAAATGGAAAAATGTTATTTAATTATGTTATAACATATACATTTTTTTTAATAATAATGAAAAATAAAATAAATTTTCAATTTGATTTGATGCTACATCATATTCAAATAACACTTATTTATAATTTATTTAATTGTGTGGTTAATTGTCATAAATGTACAATGAACATATGTTGCTAAGCATGAGAGGCAATACACAATTGAATTAAGTCATTCAGTTGAGTTTAAAATTTTTGCCGTAATTTTACATACAATTTCATAGTCATTGCCAATTTTGCTTAGAAAAAAATATTTTTATTGTTTGAAGCAAGAAAGAAAGCTTAAAAGTTAAATTCAAATGAAACTTCTTTAATCTGCTAAAGTTTGTTAAGTGAAACAAAAAATAAAATAATATGCAATCCAAAAAATTTTAAATGAAATGATATTTTTTCACTTTCCATTAAATAAATATTTATGTAGAGCGGCTTTGATTTTCTGACTATTTTTTATTGCAAAAAAAAATCAAAACAAATATATCAAAATACCCAAGAAATAAGTAACGTAGCACAAATCTTCAAAACCTATTGATTATGTTGATATGTTAGGTCTTTGGGTGCTTTTGACCCAATATAACCAAACATTCTATTCAATTGGCTAATGTTTTTTAGATTTACGATTTATTATAATGTTTTTTAAGGTTCGTATTTCTAGTAAAAAATGATTATCGAGAAAGTGATGGAGAGGTTTTAAATGGAAATGCTAGAAATATACGTTAAGCTCACTTAAAATATTTGAAAAAAAAAACCAGTGTGCACTAAATAAAATAAAAATTTTAAGTCAATTCTATTGTATGATCAGTGCTACTTATGGCTTCAAGCCTGTTCGCTTAGCCATTAACCCAACCCAACCATTAATATGATGAACAAATGATAAAAGATTGACTTTCATTATCAATTCGAATTAAATGTTAATCATACGACATGTTGCCTGCAACTTACTTTCAAAGTTCAGCAAAAATAATAATAAATTACACAGGTCTGGAAATAAGGGAGACATGAATATTGTTGTACAGATCGGGATAGTTTCTAAATGAATTTTTCGTGCTGAGTCCAACTTCAGAATTGACCCACTACGTCAGGATTTTAAAATATTTGTGGTTAAATACTAAAAAAATGTTTTTTTCCTTATGTATAGAATTAAAAAATGCTTTTGGGTTAGTTTTAGTAAAAATCATGTATTACCATTCGTCTTCTTTATAATGCGGTTTCAATTGGTTATCTGTGATGTTAAATCAGAAAATTATTTCCATTTATTTAAACGGAAATAAAACAACCTAAAAATTTTTATCAAACGAATCAAAATTTATTATGAAATATTGGTGTTTTGAAGATACATTTATACCAACAAAAAGTATTTTTCATTTCATCAAGATCACTGGTTATAGAGGATTTTGGGAAAAACTTCATAGATGGCCATTTCAAAGCTCATTATTAAGAGATAGGATGGTTATAAAAGACATACATACTATAAATAATTCAAAATTCTGAGGCCAGATTCAGATTCAACGCCCTGCTGACCAAGAACAAAACCTGACAGACGTGCGTTATTAGTTTACTTATCATTTTAAAGTCAAAGTATTTAAGTTCTAGAGAAGCTAAAAGACTACGAGAAGGTTTTTTTTTGTATCTATATTGAATTGGACATTTAGGTTGACCATATATATGTTTGTAAAAATATGTCAAACAAGTATATTTCACTAAAGGTGTTTTAAAGAAGTTTTTCGATACTTAATTAATTTTTGTAAATATTACCATCCGATTTCAAAAATTATTTAAAGCAAGTATCTCAAACCATAAATTATGAATGATATATTTGTCGTAAGCTTGAAATTTATTACAAAAATATTGGAAAGAGAAAATCCTTTTTCAATAATATGCAGAACATATTTATCAAATATTACATTTAAATATTCTTAATCTTCTTTGTAATACCGTAAGGCATTCTTACGCTTAGAATAAATATTTAAACTCATTAAAACCTGTCATGGTTTCCTAATAACATTTTGTTAAAATATTGAATAGTTCATTTCACATCTAATTAAAATCAACATAACACTGAATGCCTAAATTCTATTACATTTCTTTGACATACCAAATTGACGTTGAGATTAATGCTATTGAAATATAAATTTGAATTACAAACGATATCATTAACACTTAACAATCAATAGAAATTTATGTATTATGCAGCAGTTAATATTACATGAATTTCAACACTTAAGCTTATAAATCCTTATTATCCTGAATATGAACTAATAATGTAGCAATAGCTGTCGAAATAGACTTGAAGTACATAAAGAAGCAAGTAGCTCTCACACATCAATATAAAGTTACACAAGAAAACGCACATCCACACACATATCGATATATACAAGTAAAAGCACTTGACTCGAAACATGGCAACCTCCGCTCTCATCATCTTCATTGAAAACCGATGTATGTCACATTGATGTCGTTATAACTTTCAATAAAGATTTTTCTTTTTAACGATTTTACATCAAAGTTTCATATTTCAAAGATATGGGGTGAAATGCTACAACTGTGCCAGGGAAAAGTTTTTTTTTTAAGCAAAATTAGTTAAAATCTACAGTTTTCAATAAAATTTACGAATCTAAATGTTAATTGTATGCTAAAAAAAAAAGTAATTTTTTCTGTGGTTTCTAATAAAACTATACTTAAAACTCTTTTTTTTGAATTCAAAAACAGTTTTCAGTTTCTATCAAATTTTTTATTTTTTTTTTAAATGTAGACATAAAAGAAATCCTGGTATTTACTTTTGAAATTTAGTCCGGATACGGCAGTTTAAGCTGAGTAATATTTATGGCTTGAATTTTTGTGTGTAAGTAGCGGGAACTACTGTATCATTTTAAAAAGTATTTGTTAGTCTAGTCATGTCTCTAGAAAGCTCACTATATTATGTATGTTCTTAAATTCATATGAGTCTAATTTTAAAATCTAAATATACACATTTTTTAATATGGAAGGCAGACGCTATACAATTTTTTATAGTACCTTTTTTTCTACAGTTTCAAAGGGCTTTCAATTGATAATGCAGAGACAAGACAACAGTAGAGATTGTTCGTATTATCTATATTACTAAGAACTTCAATGATTTTCAGCCTCTTTCGCATGATAAAATCAAATAGAAATGTAGACCAACGACTAAGTAACTATCATATAAAGTTATGCACTAGAAAAGCAAGAACATCTTACACCAAAAAATTCCATGAGCTTTCCAAACTAGAATTCTGCACCCTTTTATTTCCACAAAAGCCATAAATTCATACTTTTTATTAAAAAAAGTAGCATTTTAGCACGTAACTAGAGCTCTATTCTCTTCCTGCGTTACTACTATGCACGCATTTTTATCTATGCATGTAGATAGCAGTCATACATACATACATATAAATGTATATAAGCATATCGACTCAGTAGGTGTTTATTATGACATTATTGTGAGCTAAGCTATGAGATACCGTTCAACATCTTTCCCTCTCACATTTTCAATGCTTGGGTAGTGTGTCATGGCTCTGTGTAGCAGAAAATAAAACCCATAAAAAACTCAATTTCAACTTTATACCACGATATATTCAATGCATTTTTGATGAAGCGCATTTCTGCATTCAATGAGGGCGTCAATTTGATACACAATATGCAATTTGTTGCTAATGTTAGTAGTGTTGGAAAATTTAATTTAAAAAAAGAAAAACAATTTAATTTTCTATGATGAGATGAAATTGAAGGCTATTGACTTTGCAATTGAATCAGGAATTATTTTCTTTTACCCTTGTCTTTTATGTTATAGTAATTAACCTATTGTTGCTTTGTTTGCTATCACTATTCTTTTAAAAAATTTGTCTGAGTCTAGTACTTTATATATAATATATTGGGGAAAAAATGCCAACTTAGATATACAGTACAATCTCGCTAATCCGGATCAATTAAAACCAACTCCATTCCGGACTTTGCGGAGATCCGGATTACCAAAGACATACAGAAATTATTATAGAAAAATATTTATAAATTATAACAAATTATAGTAATTTAAGTATTAAAACAACAACAATCCAAAATAAGCGTAAGAAATAAGTAAAAAGTAATGGAATAAACACAAATTCAAAATTTATTTAATAAATTCGGTATGGAAATTTTTACTTTCATCACCCTGTCCGGATTACAGTATGATCGGGATTAGGCCATATCCGGATAAGCGAGATTCTACTGTATATTCTAGAAAGTAAGATGATGAAATGATTGTCAAATTCAAATAACAAGGAGAAAGTATAACCAGTTTTGATACAAAACATAATCGATGCGTTCAAAATTGATGTTAAAAATAACGACATGACTGAAAGCTGATCTTGTTTAGTACCATATATCCTGCATCGGAAGAGGGATATCGTAAATGAGCATAATTTTGTATAAGCAAATTTTGCTAGTCAGAAAGTTTCAATGAACAACTTGAGAAAGTAAGTAAAGAAAGAAATCATGAACACAAAACTGAGGGCAGATTTAAAGGTCCTTCTATTGGAAGGTATATTAGCATATGAAAAAGATTTCGAACAAGGCAAGTGCCTAGGCGGTGCTAACGAATCGCTTATTTGAAAGGAAATTTGCATAAAAAGTTCATATACTTATTACCACTGTTTGCCTCCAACTACTTTCAGTTGACAAAAAAACCAGTGTTGTATTTTAATCCGTATTTTAGCCAAATTGAGAAGAATAAGGTTAGCCACAATCAATTTTTGGTGCAAAAATATGCTTATGCATTATAAAAACTTACTTCACTCCTACCTGATGCTTATAAGGTATACTAACATTTTCTTAAGAGTATTTTTTGTGTTTGTTCTTCGACTGCAATATAAATTATTGAAGTTATTGAACTTGAGTGCGATTAGAAATGTCTTTGTCAAAAATGTCTGAAGTGCATGAAAAAGAACAGAACCAACCCATATATGATAGAAATTTATGTGAGCGAATATTACTATGCAAATTTGAAACTATTTGCATAAAGTAAAAACTTTAACATTTAAAGTGTAAAGGTCACATGAATATGAAACTTTTCAAGGTAGCATTACCAATTGGGTTTTGATTACAATGTAAGAAAGTTGGCAAGGTTTCTGAAGAGCAAAATATATAATACCTGAGAGTTACTATACAGAATTACCTTCAGCTGCAGAAATTGCAATGCTAAATAAATTTCAACTCTGACGATATTCCAAGAAAATGATATATGTAGCAAGAAATGAAAACTTGAATATTTTAAGCAGTTAGTTAAAAAAAGCTTGTTTTTATTTTAAAACACGATGAATTTATAATATATTTGCTTGGAAACTCTAAGAAAAAACAAATTTCAGTTATTATTTCTAAGAAAACTGCACCACAATAAATTCACGTTTAGTTAAAAATGTAACTAAAAAGATAATGCTGAATAGCAACGCATCGTTAAATTTAAAAATAAAAAACAATTGGTCCTAATCAATTCAATTATTCTTTTATTGAATCTGTTTTTTTGATATTTATGTATGAAAATAAAATATCAATCATTTATTTTATTATTGCTGTTGTTGTTGTTCTTCGCTTTAATAAAAACAAGAAAAAACCAAACAACTACGAGACAACAATATCATGTTACTAATAAGGATTATTAAAAATATAAAATATGATTTTTCTTGCCTTATAATTGGCAGAGTGGTTGGAGTGTATATCGCTCGAAAAATGTCAACATCGAAAACAAAGCAAAAAAAAAACTTTTAGCAACATCAGCTGAAATTTCCGGCAGTGTGGCGACATTTTCAAATTGAATAACTTTCCATAAATTCAGTATACAATCAAGCAGCAGTAACTTGGGTTGTCATTTATGTCTATATTATCCTTCTTTAGACAAACAAATGTTCAATTCAATAGAAAAATTGCATAAACTCTCTACCATTTCACAACTTTCAAAGGGATTCTTTACGAAAATAAGATATTTTCCAAGCCAATTTTTTTTTACATGACCATCTTAACTATGTCGAATAGGAACTTATGATAACAACAGCCCTTGCTTTGGTAAAACTGTTGACGGCAGCTTACAGTAATCAAAACGTCACTTGTTGCTTAAATGATAGGTACTTTAAAATAAAGTTTGTCTACTAAAAATTACAATATATTTGAATGCTTTCTGGAAAGCTTTCTTATTTACGTTTCTTTAGTTTGAAACTGTGAATAATAACAAGTGCAATAGATTTTGCCCCTAGTGGATCTAAGATTTTGTAAAGAAAATTTACCCAGACTTAGCCAGATTCATAATTTAAGAACTTTAAATTAAGAAAAATATAGTCTTAGATAATTGCAGTGACGAGAGAAAAAACTGGTAGGATAACAGAGGTGGGCTTAACGTTGAACTAAAAAAAAATAAGTTTTGACATGGCCGGGAACTTTTAATGAAAAAAATTAGTTCAGTGCCTGCGCACAATTTGAAATTCTCTCCATTACACTATAACGCTCAATTTGGAAAATATTGAAGTTGGGTCAATACAATAACGTAAATAGAGATTATATATGTTACCGGCCAAACTAGTTTTTAGGATAAACTAGTTTTTCAAAGGCCAAACTAGTTGATTTGCATGCCTGAAAGTATGCAATTTAATTTTAATGCAAAAGTACTGTGGATAACAAAGCCGATGTTGAACATGTTATAGACAGAACCGCGGCTGAAGGCTGCCGCTAAGCTGGTATTGGACACACTGGAAGATTTAAGTCCTGAGTCGCGGCCAAAGGCCATCCATTTACCACTTGATAAGCATACAATGATATTGATAGTCTTATTGTACTACTTTGCTACTATATATCTTAGACTTCTCTAGCCGCGCTGTTTTTGCTTTAAGATTTGATTGCATATCTTTAGGCTTAATGGTAACTAGTTTGGCCTAAAACTAGTTTGGCCTAAAACTAGTTTGGCCGGTAACATATAAACTTTTTTTGTAAAAATTCAATTGTAAAGAAATATATATACCCAGAATCTAAGTCAAGAATATTAATTTCAGAATCACCCCTAACGACATTTTTCTCTTAGGAAATATTCAGTTTTTAATGATATGATGAACATACATATACTTAAAAAACAAAAAATTGTTAGCAGTGTTAAAATCTTTTCCATACTCTCTTTTATATACAGCTGTTGTCAACTAATTGGAAACGAAATTTTTCGTTGTGTTATTGGTAGTTTTTTCATTTATTTTTCTATGTGAACCAGTAAATTTAAATTTATGTGAACCATTTTTATAAATGTGGAACATACAATCTCTAAAAAAAGAGCATAAATGAAATCAAATTCATAACATAAAAAGTTTTATGAGAGAATTTCTCCTCAAACCTCAGATTTGACTGTGTCAACTAATTGGAAACAAAAATAATAATTTGCAAAATATAAAAGAAAAACTTGATAAAAGATTTCAGAAACGATATTGTGATCTCGTCAATGCTTGTAAGAACACTTTTTGACCGAATTTGCTTATAAACGTATCCTTAATCATGGGTTGTGGCCAAAAATTGTACACCGGCCACGCGTAAGTCAATTGTTGAGCTTCGAAAGACGGCCATCAGATATAAGGCGATGGAAACACAACTTAATTACTCCAAAAAGATGGTATTCAATGCACTTGATCATTTCAATAAGTATGACACAAAAAAAATGTTTCTCGCAAAAAGAGACCTCGTAACACTTTTGGGTACAGGGATCGCCAAATTGTGCGCAAGGCAAAATTGGATCCTCGTAAGACTGCTGCAGACCTCCAACACGAAATAATTGTTCAATATGATGCACAAATATCCAAGCGAACTTTCGCTTGTGGATTGGTTGACGATGGACTCCATGGACGAATTTCTCACAAGGACCCATTGGTGACAGTTAGTTAATCGAAGGAATAGCTGCATACAATTTGTATGTTGATGTTTAATATAATATTTAGGGAAATTAATGGCTTGGCTTGTAATTGTTACCCTGAAAAAGGAGTCAAATAAACTCCAAAACGTCGGGAATTTAACAAACAATTTTTTAAAATAAAATTTAGTCTTCGATTCTTCTAAAACAAAAAACAAATCTTTTTTTAATTTTTTAATTTCGTTATTATTCGTTCGCTACAAATCAGCCTTTTTTCAAATTATTTAGTGAACGAGCTAAAAAACTAAAATTTTTTTCAAACACCCCCAAAAATATGCAATGAACTCAAGAAGATGCTATACAGTTTGTGCACATTCAGACATCAACTTTTTGCAACTTTTCTTCTCCAAATTGACTGCATTTTTTCGTTACTGAAAAGCACCACACCCCCTCAATTCATTATTATAATTAGCTCCCACTTATATACATGTCAAAGTACTCGAAATTCGCACAACTTCTGTCTCACTAATTGAGAAACAACTTTTACCCCTAGTGTTTTTGTCACCTCCCTTTCTGCGCTTTGTCAGCAGCAACAGCAGTCGCGCAGTAATCTCGCCCGACGAAGTTTTATCAAAACTCAGAAATCAAGACGAATCCGTTGGTTTGCCTAATTAATTTCATCAAAAAGCGCTTTTGCGAAAAGTTTTTACCCTTCCTTGGTTTCCTGAATTGTTAATTTCTGCTGTAATGAAACCGAGAGCAATAGAGATATTAATATCGCTTCATCTCTTACTTAAATGGTATCCTGGATAATTATGTCGTTTGACAGTTTAACGTTGATTATGCTGTTCTAGGGGTTGTTGTTGTTTCACAATAATCGCTGCCAAACGTGCGCAATTACGAAAATTATCTGCATTGCATAGTTTTCCATTAGTAAATTCTTAGATTCATTTTCAATCTGATTGCACTTATCCTTGCTGGAGAGTCCTTTGTCTTGGTCGCTGCTATCAGCTACTGTTAATGTAGTACTTTAGTGAGACCCACCCTATTCGCTTTGGCAATTATGCAGTTTTTTGTCTTTGATGAGACAGTAAATTGTTGTAAAATTTTGCAGCAAGAAATAAATTGGTAATGGCAATGAAAATTCAAAGGAAATCGAAATGTGGGATGTTTTGGTTAACCTTTGTGTACAAAAAGAAGAGGAACTTTTTGTAAATTTAAATTAATTTTGCGAAATAATTGTTTTTTGTTATAAGTTATTTTTATAATATTCACAAAAGCATGTGTTGACGTATATTTCTGTTCAAAAGGGAATATTTGAAGCATATAGGTTAATATTAAGACGCAATGAGCAACTGCTAAGAATAATAAAAGTGACTGAAGTGAGGAATTTTTTAACCCAAAAGAAAAGAAAAGAAGAAAAGTTCATATTTACCCTACCTGATTCAACGACAAGGAAAATCTCCTACTCCAAATAATAACAACCATAACGAAGTAACAACACATGATTTTCGTAAAGTGTCAAAAATAAGCGTTGCACATGGAATTGCAATAAAATGTGAACACGTTTCATACACAAAAGACAGAGCAGCAGCAGCAACACAGGTGATTTTGAATCAAAATAGAAAAAAAATTCCATGAAAAATCAAAGATCTACTGGTTCCTGCTGGAAAAAAAGACGTATTTTTATACTTCTGCAAGCATGACAAGAAATGAAAATAACTACATAAACGGATTGCTTTTTTTTAGCTGCATTCGGAAGAGCACCAAATTCGCGCAACTCAAAAACCGTTCCAACATAAAATTTTTTCAGTCTCAGTACCGAAAAAAAGGGTGCAGAGCTAGCATTTTTTTCCCCCTTCAACCATAAAAGATGCTGATAACGATAACACAAATGACATTCGAATGCAGCAAGCGAACGATAACGAACAAACGAACTAAAAATCTTTCGCACTCTGATGTTGTACGTGACGCGAATGTCCAATTGCTCTTCCTCACGTATGAAGACGACGTTATGTGTGTCGCGATTGCACTGAGATTCATTAAGCTATAACGATATTTGCATTCGGTTTGCTTTTTCGAAAATTTGCCTTTGTGAAAACTTTGAATGAAACTTTCTGTAAGATGCAGGGGAGTTCGAACACATAATGATTGCTAAAAGTTTTTAAAGAAGATTCATCGAAAAATGTGAAGAATCGTGGCAAAAAACTTTTTAACACACGGTGAATCATATGTTTAAAATAAGTGATTGTTTTGTCAGTTTTTATACAAATAGAACACATTACTTTAAAATGGATTGGGCGGGGCCAGAGCCCCGTTTTCAGTGAATATTTCAAATTCGCTTAAATTGTAATTTATAGATTTCAGTGTTGCACCTAAACGATAATTTTACAACACTATATTTGAAAATGTGTATGACTAAAGTGACCATACTCCTTTTGAAGCACAGTAGTTTTATTAACTGTCTTACAAAGTACAAACAAATGTACGCCTTTATTCTACTTTGCGCTTCTTTTTAACTAACGTACTCCTTTTTAGGAAATATTTGTTATATTTTTTATGAATGATCTTTTGATTTTTGGGCAATCAGTATTTTTCTGGTAAATATTTGATTTTTTTTTTATTGTGAATAGGTTTTTTTTTTTTTGGTAGAATTCAAGATTTATACTGTGCTTCCAAGATAGTTGGTGATATTATGCCTAATACATTTGGTACGCTGAAAAAGACTATAACATCTCATTTGATTCATACACGTTAAACTCACATTGGAACAGAAATTTTTTTGTTGGTTTCCAGGAAAGGAAAAAAGTGCTATCTAGGCTTAACGCTATCTTCATGTATCGTCGATATGGCATTTTCACACGTTGGCCACTTAGCGATGCTTATGACATGGCTTTCAATACATGTGCCAACTCACTCTTTCATGGCTTATTCTGCAAATAGCATTTTATTTTTTTTTTGTTGTACAAATTTGATGTTCCTTTTATGATGCTGCTAACGTTTTGTTCCAACTCTCATGTGGTACCTTACTTCCATTTTCAAGCCTTTTGTTATAAGGTTGTTTTATTTTGTAAGAAATTTTTTGTTTTTAAAATTTGAAATTTCGTAAATATTTGGTAGTAAATTCATTCCCAAAGAAATTACAGCAAAAAGAATATCTTTTAAAAGTTCACTATTGTGGATCAAATTTGAATATCTTGAGAGCTATTGAACTTTGGAAATACTTTTTTTTTTGTGAAATAAAATGACCCTATGTTTATGATAAAAAAGTGCACAGTAAATTAAAAATTAGCACCAGTGGTGGCCTTTTTTCTCAGAAAATTCTGCTATGTTTACTTCATTTTAAGCAAAAAAGTTGAGATTTCAAAAACTTAAATTTAAAATTATCAATTTATAAGAAAAAAAAAACATTTTTTTTTAAAAGAAGAAACACCCCAATAAAAAAATTACTTTTGATTCACCATGACTCATTCTACTTATAAGTATTTTTTCTTTTTGATTTAAGAAATACCGACAGTTTTTATATTTTTGAAAAAAGAAGCTTTTTTTTTTTTGAAATAAATAAAACAAAACTTTTGAATTTAATTTTCATTAAAACAGCAATTCTTTTTCGCCAGTTTTTTTTTTCTTCGCATCGGCAAAAGCTCTCAAAGCATCAAAAAGATCAATCAAAATTTTAATTAATTTTACGTGAGGCTCGCAAAAAAAATGCTGCTGCACAAGAACTTTCTATTTTTGTAAAAAAGTTAAAGTAAAAAGCGGAAAAAAATGCCCTTTTCAATAATACCTCTAAGCTTTTTTACGCGTATTTTGCCGTACGTGGCATAAAAACTTGTTGAGCTGCTGTTTTTGCATTCAGTGTTTTTGTTTGAATAAAAATTGAATTGAATCGTTGTAGGTGTAAGCATTTGTTTTTTGTTAACATAGATACAAGATATATTAATTTTTTTTTTGCCAGGTCATCAACTTTTCAGAATATTGCATTTTAGCATAAAAAGCCAAAATCTCTGATATCATTCATGAGCGCAAACAGCGTTTTCAATTGACAATATTTTGTTTTATGTATTAGAAGATTATCCCTACCTACTGTCAGACTTCCTTTAAAATCTCTTTTAACTTTTTTTTTCATTGGGGTTAAAAATTATTTGTTTGAAAAGTGTTCATTCTATTGAATGTTTCAACAACTTTGTATTAAAATGTCTTTGAATCAAAAAAAAAAAAAAAAAAAAAGAGAAAATAACAAAAATTCTGCTGTGAACAGCTGTAAATGTATTGGCAAAAATAAAACCCATATGTTAAACAAAAGTGAATAAACAAAATAGGCAAATTTTGATCCGTTTTTTTTTTGAATACGCGAGCAAAATTTCTACATTTGTAAAACAAGGAGATTTGTGTTGGCTTTGCGAATCCATGTCGTATGGTATGATGTGCAAAGCATTGAATTTGAAATGGAAGCAGATTAAACGATGACGCTCTCTACAAAAGGCTGTGGTGTCATATTTCATAAGGGCTTCCAAGTTTTGTGTGTCACCAAAAACTCTGTTAAGCTTGCAAAAATGTGGTAAATATGTACATCTATATGTGGGATATTTTTTAAGCTTAGGACAAAGGAAGTCAAATTAAAATTGAATAATTTGCAAATTTTATTTTTTCAAGCTATCAGTGAATTTTACAAGTTGGGGGATAGCTCCTTCATAAGTAAATAATAAATATTATTTACGTTTTATAAATCAGTGACATTCAAATGCATACGCTGTGGCTTTTCAAAAAATTGTTTTGAGTTGGAGGGGCCCTGATAAATTTCATTGATAATGAATTTTATGATAGAAATCACTGCCTAATAGTTATAATTGAATTTGTATTTACATCCATCCAATGTAATCATTATTTTGAATTTTTATTTATTTCGATACAAAATAGCTAATTGTTATTTTGGACTTTTTTTTTTTTATTTCGATCAAAAATAATTGTAACTATGATTGATTTTTATGTTCTTAGATCAAAATTAATCATAAGGTTGGTTTTCTCCCTTATTAGATTCAAAATAAAAGATATTTTGAGTTTTAGTTATTCCCATCACATGTCACGCTCTTTGGATGCTTCTTCATAAGTTTTAATTTTTGTCAATATATTTTGAAAGATTTCTCTTTTAATTTTTTCGATAGTTTCCGAACATTACAATTTTTCCGATGTTTTTTGATAAGTTTCAAAAAAAAAAAAGATCTGTATAAATAATATATGAATCATTCCATCTACAATTTGCCTAATTTTACCCTGAGGTTTTTCAAATTGGCTGAACATTTTTTGAGTGGATATTTAGAGTATAGAAAAAAATGTGATTAAATTTTTTCGACCAATATTTTTGATAAAAAAATAAATTTCTTAATTCTGTTCAAAGCCGCTCGTAAATAACACAACAACATTCATAGATGAATATAAACAAACAAACACAATTCAAATTAGCTTTCATATTATTTTAAGGTAGCTGTGTACTAGGAGATGGCAAAAAAACTACAAGTCTGGATAAATTAACGCCTAAGGGTTTTATATATGCAGAAAGATACAAAAAATTGACATTTCAAGAATACATCAATTTCTCAAATATTCCAAAATTGATTTCAGCCTGCTTGGACTCAAAATTTTTAGAACTGGGTATCATCACTGAAAATTTTATTCTTGTTTTTTCACCATATTTGATTTAACAAGCATTAAAAATAAATTTTGATATTCCATTTATACTTTTGTTAATTTTTCGATACTTTTTGAATTTTTTTTTGCAATTTTTATAATATTTTCAAAGTTTCGAAATCTTTAGTTTTTTTTAAATTTTTTAAAATTTTTCATATTTTTTTAAGCTTTCTATTTACAAAAAGAAAATATTATTACAAGAATTGAGTGAATTTTAGAAAATTTTCAGATTTCCGTAGGAAATTTCGCTGAATTATTTCTCGAAGCAGATGGGCCTACTTGTTAATGCTTCATTATGTTTCTAGTTGCAATATTTTACGCTTAAAAAATGTTGATAAAAAAAAAGAAAAAAAGATAGTAGACCAAAGTTAGGAAGAAGTCGACAAGTCCGAATTTTTTCGATAAATTCAATTTAAGTCAAAACTTTTCGAAATTTATCGAAATCAATCGAGTCATGTACAAACTTATCAAAAAACATCAAAAAATCCGATAATAAGAGAAAATTGTCAAAATATTTGATAAATATCGCAAAACTTCGAAAAGTTTCAAAAAAGTTTAAGAATATTGAATTAAATTGATGACTATCGAAAAGTATATAAAAAAATGGAATAGCCTTAGAGTATTGCACAGTATCTTAAGACTTCGCATAAGCCGATATGCTGTGCAGACTCAATGTTAAGCGAAATCCATTTTTGAGCTTCACAGATCGCTGCAAAACAAAAAAAATTAAAAAAAGATTAAGAGTCCTAAAACGCCATCTGTTGATAGAAATAAAGACTGATAAGTTTGATCTAAAAATATAAAAATCCATATTTAAATATCATTATTGTCAATCTAAAAATGATAATAACGAATGAAAATAAATCATTTCTTTTCGACTACTTTGTGGTATTACACTGAGTATGTTATAAATTTGCTTTCCAACAGTATATGATTTGCAATTTTTAAAACTAAAAATGTTGTCTAAAAATTATTTTTCTTAGCTAGATAAATCAACAATATAACTTTCTTTTCTGCTTTTCACTATAATTTATCGCAAGAATTTTTAAAAAATATTCATAGGTAAGTTTCAAATTGAAGTAATAATAAGAGTTTTTATTTAGCTATAAGTTGACTCGTAGAGACACATTCAAAAACTAAGCCCGTGCGTCAAGGCTCAGTTTTTGTATTAAATAACACTCCTTTTTTTAATGGCAACATGGGGAAATGGTACAGATTGCCATTGAAAATTCCTGAATTAGATATGAACACATTTCTCGAACACCGTCAAGCTTAATTTCAACATAACATTTTCTGCATGAATATCAGAATTCCCACAAATTTTGCTATCATGTAAAATTATGGGGTGCTACTACCACCAAAATTGTGCATTTAGTCTGAACTCTTTCAGTGATTTTCTGTTATTTTCGTTGACAGTTGTATGTTTTTGTTTGTTTGTTGTTGTAATAAAAAAGTCAAAATAATAAAAAAACGTGAGCAAAAATAACAAGCAAAATAAACAAAAATTATTCAGCAGTTAGAAGGGTATAGTGATGTCAAAAAGTCGGTTTTAAGAAAACCAAATTTTTTTCAATTTTATGAAATTTTTATACGTAATGTAAAAACTACATGAAAAAAAAAAGTTAATAAAAAACAAAAAATTTAAATGAAATTTAAAATTTGAAATTCTGTTCATATTCAGGTAGAAATTGCATTACTTTTAACATTTTAAACAACCTTTCTAAGCAGAATGGCCTTAAAATTCATTAATTTGATGGTTACCATAAACTTTTTAAAGTAACTTGATGTTTTTTAAGAATCATTTATTCTGTTTGCTCAAACTATTATAATTCAGATTGCTGTTTATTGTAAATATCGTTGGCTTTCATTTTAACCTCATGCTCTCCTCAGCAACCCGCTAAAATATAATTAATAAGTTTTTACAAATGCATATAAATTTAAACATTAGAGTTAATGTGTTCTCTGTTATTAAGAGAAAAATATATGAAAGAACTTTTGTTGAGCAAGTCCACTGTTGCATTTCAAACTCTCCTCAGCGACCTTTTCATATGTAAAATAAAACCCGTGCATCACTCTAGGCATCACCAATTAGAAAGAAGTAAAAGAAGTAGTAAAAGGCTTAAAGTAATAAAAAAATGCAAAAAAAAACAAACTGATTTTTTGTGTCACTGTAATATATTTAGCCACTGGGTTTGTAACGCTTGTGTGGCGCATTGGACGCGCTTCTTTTATGCTGAAAAAATATAGAAATTTCTTCTTGTTGGCATTTTTCCATATTTTTTTCCAATTTGTTCTGCAACAATTTTTTGATATTTTTTCTGCATATGTTGCTGTTTATGTTACTACAACTTTTTTTTCTTCCCATTTTTTTGCATAACAATTTGTGTATGTTTTCCTTTAGTGATTTTTTTTCCACTGTTAGGTCAGGCAACACAAGTTTAGACATTTTAGCAAAGCTTCGAAAAATGACAGAATTCACATCCTGATTTTATGTCAAATGCAATGACAACAAGAAAGACAACAGCAGCAGCAGCGCAGCAACAACCACAGCTGGAGGAAAAAGCAGCAAAAATAATAAACAAGTGCGCTGTACAGCAGCAACAAACTTTGGCTGAGCCAAAGTCAATATTTGTCGCCAAACAAATACAAATACACGTAGAAACACGCACAAGCTTCCACTAACATGTATGTGTATGTAGTGTATATGTTAGGGTTGTACTTAAGTTAGAAATTTTTCTTTGATATCTTAGGTTTTTAGGAAGCTTTATCTAATCATATGATTCGCAAGATATTTATGATCTGTACGCTGTACGAGAATTTTTGTTTCTTAGTTTTTTTTTCAAATGTTTCCTGATTTCTTATTTTCAGGTTTAATTTATTAGTATTTCCTTATGTAATTTTTCATTATTTCTAAGTTTATGCTTCAAATTTGTCCACACAAAGTCCACCCTAATGAACAGATGCTTGCCTGTCTCCACTTATAAATCAACAAAAATGTTGTTTCTCCACTTTTTTGCTGCTGTTGTTTTGTGAGGCAAAACTTTGGAATTTTCACTTTGATTTTAATCTTTTTTTGTTGAACTCTTGACTTTTTTTTGATTATAATGGAATTTCTTTTAGAAATTTTTGCCTTTGTTGTTTAGTTTTTATGGCGTGTGTAGAGTATTAATTGAAAGTCTTTTTTTTTCATCGATTTTATCATTCTTGCGCTTCTGAAATTTTTATTCCATAGCGTGTAGCATTCAGTCAATGCGACAAATTTTTTTTTTTATCTTTGAAAAACGAACTCTTCGCAGTAATGTAGAGCAGGCATTAGGCTAAACAAAATATTTCCGCACCAATACCACTGAGTGTTTAATTTTAATTACAATGAGCTTTTTGGTTGAAAAAATTAAGTAGTCAAAGGCTATGATCACTGTGATTGAATAAAAATCTTCAGCACGGGTGAAAATGGAGTTTTTTCTTGTAAAAAGCAATCTGTCCATTACAATATTATTACTTTAATATTTTTTTTTAAAGAAAAACTAAAAAATAGTACAAATAGAATAACCTTTCTCGCGATATAAGTCTAAAAAAAATTTAAGAAACTTAAGTTTTAAAAGCAATATATCAAACAACCGAATAGTTTTCGGAAAAGTCTTAGGAAAACATAGTTTTTTTTGTATGATAAGAATTGTGTATCAAGTAACTTTGGAATTTTGTACATTTTTTACAATATTTTCCCTCAAAAAAAAAAGTACATCTTACTTTTTTGATTCGTATTGCAAATTAATTTCAGTAAAAACTTAATTCAAGGATCATATTTAATCATTATCTTCAATAGGAAAAGACGAAACGTGTTTTTAAGTATATAGATGGCATGATTTTTAATTTTGTGATTTTTATTTTAAAAATCAAAAATAATCGTTATACTGGATTTTTATTTTTCCGATCAAAAATGTTCGGAATTTGGGATTTATATTTTCTTTGGTCAAAAACAATCATTATTTAGAATTTTCTTTTTATATTCAAAATACTCGTAACTATGGATTTTTATATTTTTAGATCAAATATTTTTATATTTTCTATTTCTGTCAGCAGGACATTTTAGGACTGCTAATTTTTTTGTACCGACTTATGAAGCTCTCTCTTATTGGCACTCACTCTGTACTGCTCTTCGGCTTATGCGAAGTCTTAATATACTGTGCGATACTCTTCGAGTTTTTTATTGTTTTTTGACACTTTTCGATGTTCTTTAATAATCCGATATTTTTGGATACATTTCAAAGCCTTTCTGCATGAATTCCGACTTTGTCGGATCTGACTTTTTCAATTTCTTTTCATAAATTCAAGGTTTATTCAAAAACTAAATAAAATATTTATATATATTTTCGTTAATATTTATTAAAATAAATTTTTCTCTACTTTTTTCTTTTAATAAATTAATCATATTATACTGTGTTTATATTTTAATACAAATTTATTACGGCCCCGTTCGTTTTATAAGCTCCTAAGTCACCTTCTGAAATATGAGTTTTCTTTTTAAAATTCATATGTACGAACATATGACACATTGCTGTGCGATATTAAAAGAATAATAAAAATTGATATGCATTAAATTTTATTTGTTAATTAAATTAAGATGACACTTTTAATTAGTGTTGTGTTCTCAAATGAATTAGTTGTTTAAATGCAACATATGTGTGCTGTGATAAATTTTCTTCTCTTAGATTTAACTCATGCGCTGCTCATGTAGAACTGGCGCATATGTTGGCTCTAATTTTCTTTTTAGGTGAACATGACTCACCATCAGCTATCAGCGGATTTTCTCGAGTGTTTTTTTTTTTCTGTTTCAATTTTTGATTTAAATTTTTTAGAATGAATATATTTTAAGATTTGTTTTTTCATATACGAGCTAGTTTTAAGCGACTTCGCAAGCAGAATGATTCATGCTATCACACTAGGGTGCACTTAAAATTTTGCATTACTAACTGATATTTATGCAATAGTTGCTTTGATTTATTATACTACTATGGTCAAAAAGTAAGGTGAATTTATTTTTTTTAAAAATACGAAACATTTTCTTTGCTAGTTTAGCAATTATAGCACAAGACACTCTTGTAATTGAAAACATTAATTTTTTGCGATTTTGTTATATTGAAAAACATCGTTTGACGTGTTGAAGTTGCTAAGCAGAAAATTTTATAATAACTATCTGAAATGCATAATTACCAGCTATGAAACATGGATCTTTCCGTAAAAGTGGACCAGAATGAAAGCAAAACAAATCATGGTTTTTGCATCACTACAACGAGCCAAGGCAAAACATTATAAGTTCTGTGTATATGTGACTCATGCTGTTTTGCCTTATCACCACAAATTGACTATAGCTTTTATTTCTTGTTGCCACAGAATTATTTGCCAATTTATTGCCGAAAATTCAACTGTTGCAGTTTCACAAGTTCCATCCAGGTGCGACTTTTTTTTTATTCCCTCGGCCTAAGTCACTTCGTGGTCATCGTTTTCAATCAATTGAAGTCATAGAACAGAATTTCCTAGCCGCTTTGAAGGCAATGATGGTATCCGGATTTTGTGAGAATAAGCTGCACTTATATTCGGAATGCACTTCTAGGAAAACGAATATATTTTTGGCCATACAAGCAGATTTTCAAATAAAATTTTCAAAAAAAAAATTATAAGTTCAAAGATTTTTTTTGGCAATAAAACTTTACTTTTAATATTTTATTCTTCAATCATGACATTGTAATATTTTTGCTAAAAAGTTTGAAAAATCCTTATTTTGAGGTGAATTTTGAGAATTTCTTAAGCACATAGAAAATCGTTTAATTTTATTCTTTTACACGCAGTATAAAATAATATTTCTTTACCTTCTCAATAGCTTGTTTCTTTTCCTAGGTATTGCATATTAAAGTTATGAAATTTTAAGTTCGTTCATACATATTTAATATGTTCTTCGAATGCTGTTAAAAGGTCTTTATTTCAATGGAAACAGAGATCTTTATAGGGGAAAGAAAAATCAGTAGATTGCAATTGAAATGTTAAAAGTGAAAACTTTGTAAAAGAAGTTTTATTGCAGTCTTATTAAATACCTTAGCAAAACCACATCCTATATACCTGAGATACCTTAAACAATGCCTTCAAACAGCGTTTTTCGCATTTTTAATCGAGGAATTCTCAAAGGAATCGAAATTTCAAATGAAAGTGTGGTCTTATTTAGCATATAGAAATTTTCCGGATCTGCACTCAAGGAAAATTTGAAAACTTTATTTTTGATTTAGACATGCAAGTTTTTTTCCCTTTATATTTAACACAAATAACTTAAAACTCGTTTTGAATTTGAAAAGTATTGGAAATTACATTTTTAACTTTACTTCAATTTAATGATGGAATTTTCGGCACATTTGTACTTGTTTTCAGTACATTTACGTTGTGAAAAATTGTCTTCAGTACATTCGGCAAGTTTCAGTACATTCGATACATTTTGCACATTTTCAGAAAAAATCATTAAAATCATTAGTGGTATTCATCAAAACGCGCAAGTTTCCCATTTGTGCGAATTGGCAATTTTGCGCCATGTGTTTCACGAACGTCCCTTTGAATATTTTGTGGAATTTGTGGCAGCATGTCATTTTTTTGTGAGAGAATCGTATGGAAAAAGAGAGTGACAAATACAAAATGTGTAAACAATACATTTTTGCTGAGAGAATCGTATGGGAAAATAGAGTGACAACAATTTGCTACCAAATTGTCGCGCAAACTTTTCTATTTGGTTTAAAAAACTTTCCATACGATTTTTGACACTTCGTTTGCGAGAGCGCAAAAATGCAAAGTTTGCACAGTTTGCGAGAGTTTTTTCGCGCTTAGATGAATACCCATATTGATTTTTTCACTCAGTGTATACGTATAAAATATCTTCATAAATTTCTTCAAACAAAATTTATCTCATTTTTAGTCAAAGATATCTCAAAGTTATAGAAAAATTAAGAATGAAAGATATAAGAATATTAGATCAACACACGAGAAACCCTTTGAAAAATCACTCCACAAACGTCGTTTTGTTGGTCTCGTTTCTTGGTATAGAATTTCTAGGTCAGTGTTACTCAAGTTCTTTGAAACATTTTCGTTGCATTTTTCTTAACGTTTTTATGAAATTTTATTAAAATTAATATCTCATCCAATATACTAGTATGCATTTTTGGACTGTCCATAATATTTAACATTTTAAAAATTTGAATCACTCTATGCTACATTTGGCATTTTAAATGCCATTCGTTTCTGACTTTATATCATCAAAAAGGCAAATAAAAAATAACTCAATTTAAACGTGTTTATACGTACATTTTTATTTTTGGTAGCTGAAAAAAAATGTAATGCCACAAATGGTTGAAAGTTTCCAACAGGAACAGTGGTTGGTTATCTGAGTTCTAATTTGTTGTTGTTGCTTGACAGTTTTTTACATAAAAATATTGTGATTTTTATAAATTAATACAATTTATTTCGGTTGTTATATTTTTTTAAGCTTTTCCACATCAACAATTATTATTTATTTGAGTTTTATGGAATTTTCAAGCAAAATTGGGTTATTTTTAATACACCATTCGATACGGGCGGGTATTTGTTTTTCTTCTAAAGAAAACACACTGCTTTTGCTTTATCTTCCACTGAGACACACGCGAATTTTTCGAGATACGTTTTCGTTGAAAAAACAATAAAAGACTAATAAAATTGTCGTCGTTGGCTGTGCAATTTTTTTCACAGAGGCTGCCGTAGTTTTCAACAACTTTATTTGGCGACTACAATAACAACAACAAAGTCAGCGCTGCTACGGTGGCGACGACGTCTCGATGCTAACGTCAACGCAATTAAATTTATTCTCAAAAAGCTCTCATCTATAATAAGTTCTTAGATAAAAATTATATTTCATAGATAATAAGTTACATATTGAATGAAATGCGTGCAGCGCATCTGTGCTCTGTTCAAAATCGGGTGCACTTAAAAAAAAGGTTTTGTTTTTGGTGCACAAAATTATGTTTCTTTTTGGAGCCAAAATTGCTATTTTTGAAATGCCTTACATATCCTTTGCGAATTCAATGCATTTTTCATATGCAAAAGTTCATTATACAAGTTGCTACGTTAAGAGATTATACAGGATTGTTAAAAAAATTTTAGTATGGTTTTATTATAAAGTTAGGCCTAAGTAAGCACTTTTTGGTTCCCAAGAAGATGATATCGACAAAACTTTACTGGTTTTTTTCAGCTTTGGCTATAAGTCTGCATTAAAGCAAACAATTTATGAATATAGCACTGCTGAGCTTTACGAAATTTGTAAAATGCTCATTAGTGTTCCTAGGAGGAGTAAAATGGTCTCAGGTTTTTAGCATTTTGAATTAATTTTTTTTGAATTTTTTTTAGTGAAAGTGTAAGTAGTTAAATGAGCTGGGGCCCCATGAAGTAAAAGCTGATTACATTTGTTTTTTTAGTATAGAAAATTTTTTGTAGTTATGCGGCGACAAATTACCTATTCGGCCCGAGCGCCGAATGTGCACGGTACGCTACTGCAAATGCTTGTTTGTAGATAGCGCTGAAAGATAAGAGCGTTTCAATAAAAAATCCTCTCCAAGAGTTGTGATAATTTGTGTGCACATTAAATTTACGAGATCTAATTTAAAACTAAACAATTCCATCAAATAAGTTAAAAAACTTGGTCGTATATTAATATTTAATTATGTATTTTATGTAGATTTCAATTAATGTTGCACAAAATAAGTTTGAAATTGCTTAAGAAACCAAGCGCATTTTAGGTAAAATGCCCAGATTAAAAACTCAAAATAACATCTTCAAAGTTTTTTATTAATAAAATTAATAAAGTTTAGTTACTACAGTTATAAGCCTTCTTAGCTATGCAGCTTAAAGCTTTAAGTCAAGTAAAATGCTAATTAAATTGTTATATTGCAAAAATATGCCTCTTATTTTTTATATTTTTTTTTAGCTGTTGCGCACTTTCTTAAGTTGAATTTCTTAAATAACAACGACCAAGATATGAAATAAATTTCGTAAAATTTTTTTCTTTAATTACAACTCACGCATGAAATTGCCCCAGAACATTTTTATAAACGCCACTTACAATTAAATGTACATTTTGTGCTCATTTAAAACTGAAAGCAAATCCAGTTTTTGTTGTTATTGTTGTAGCTGCTACCGCCACTGCTACTGTAGTTTTGGTTGCCATTATGCTGCTAAGCAGCTTTTGCATTTTACACAGCTTGCATGCATACAGTGGGCAACTTTGTAGACAACAGATTAAAATTATTGGCAGCAATAACAACAACTGCTGCAATTAGTAAAAGTTGGCAGATTTAATAATGAGAAAATCTTAGGAATTCACATTTTATTACCCTTTCATTTATGACATTGCAATGCAGGTTGTAGTATTGCCCCATTTATTTATTAATGTGAATTATGTATTTTTTGTATTTTTCTTAAAATGTTTAACTAATTTGCAAAACTGCGTCCTAAGAATTTTATATATAAATAAAATTTATTTTTAATTAATATAATTTATTTCCACTTAAATGAACAGAATTACACTAACGACTTATTTCCTAACAAAAACTGTGCAAGTAGCTGCTGAAAATAATTCATGTATTTTGCTTATATTTTTCTTTAATTTTATCAATTTGGTTTTAATGAAGAGCTGAAAAGCATAATCTTCACATTTTATTTTTGTAAATTTTCCATAGCAACATAGGGAAGTGTTATTTGACTTTACAGCAGAAATCGATACCTTCCTAACAGTGATGGAATTTTAACATTTTAATGTTTAAGAGCACAAAAACGTGGTCAAGTATTATTGAAAGAGTCATCTTTCAACCCATAAGTCGACTTAGATTTTTTTTTACTACTTTTCACAGAAAAATACTATTTTCGCCATTTTTAAATGGTCACAATGTAGAGCTGCCACCAGAAATTTCAAGGTGACATTATCAAAATCTACTTGAAATCATGCCTGCGTTATTCATTGTCAATACAAAACACTTGGATCTTAAGTCTCTAATTTTTCATGTCACTTTAAAAGGGCTATAAATTTGCAAGAAAACATCACAGATGACCGCTCATTTTAAAGGGGAAAGACGGTGCTAAAGTTAAACAATTTTTTATTAAATCCTATACTTGGTGTCGAAAATTGACAAAAAACCTAATAATTAGGTACTTAAGCTCAAATATTTCAGAATTCTGACCTGCTGGGTTAGTTTTTAGGCCAGAATTGGATTCAGTGCAAAAAATTACTTCGAAAACCAACCCTCAGTAGCCCAACATTATTCATTACCTACCTTTATAATAAAATAATATTGTTCCATATAATTTACATGTAAAACTAACAGGCTTCTGCGCCACCTTTTAAAATTGAAGTACAGAGTTGCGTTTGCGTAAACATGTTTCTTCATATCATTTTTCCGCAAAAACAATTTGAATCACCCTGATGTAAATATGTGCCTTGGGCTACGAAAAGGGTCTTATTGTCTGTAGACGTTCCGTTTGTTGTTTTCTCAACATAAGTGTTTTTGTGAAATAAATAAAACAGCTAGAAAATTGCGGTTTCTCAGCCAGCATTTTATGAAATTTCCGATCACATTCGAGTCTTTTTCGAGTCCTCTGTGTGATTAAAATGCTCATAAATGCGCTCATTTTCTGATCATAAATGATACTTTTGTCGGGAGAAAATGGTACCCTATCCGCGACTCTTTTTGAAGAGTCGTTTATGACTCGTTTTTCTGATCAGTTTTGACTCATTTTCGAGTCATATTTCTAATCATTTGCGATTATTTTTCAAGTCATATTTTAATCATATATCTTATCACTTACGAGTCTTTTTCGAGTCACATGCGAGTCTTTTTTGAGCCATATTTATAATCATTTGCGAGTCTTTTTCGAGTCATATTTCTAATCATTTGCGATTCATATGACTTAAATTTTTTCGCATTCACGTTCCTTCACATGTCCTCGCCGTTCTTTTCATCATCAGTCCTATATGCATAATTTTACTTATTGTAAAAGTACTTATACATTATCTACTTCTAGTAAAGTTATTATGAACTACAAAACAGAACACAATTCAAAATACATTTTCAAGAATAAGTTCTAAAGTCATATTCGAATCATTACGTAGATCAAAAAGTGATAATATTGTTACTGTTTTCCTGTGCAATGAGTTTTAGATCATTGGGTAGATCGGAATGTGATTTTTGGAATTTTTTTTTTAATTTTTTTTCTCAGTTATTACTTGTAATCACTTTTTGGTCATAAATCGTAATCAAAAATGACTCGTATAAGTGATTTAAAAAAATGATCATCTAAATGCTAGGTGGGTTGTTGCATTAAAAATAAAGTAGTTTTTGCATTTAGAAACGCCAAAAAAGAACAATTGACTTTACAAAGAAAATATCTTTTATCGTAAACCAGGTTACATATAATGAAATGAATTAATTTAAAGAAAGTTCATTCAGTTTACTCTCAAATTAGACATAAGCTCCCACTGATAATGACCGTTTGCAGTTAGTCCATACTACAGACTACAGCAATATCGCCGATACAATTTATGTATTGTCATTAGCTTATAACTCTGGGTCTTTTACCAGACAGGACCTTACAAATTTGAAATACTCGTAGTTCTAAATATTTTTCTTATCAAACGGTCAGTAGAACGGAACCTTCTCTTCTCCAGACTAGATCCTCATAAATTTCTGCTAACGCTGATTTTTTTTTAGGGGGATATTTCTCAGACTTTTCGTTTATTCCCATACAAGTTATATATCAAGCAACGCAAAACACGTTAAAAAACTTTGAGCATTTTTAAAAATTTTAATTTTATGTGGAAACTTCATGGACACACTGCAATTCCATGGACCAAGAGTTGTGTTAAATCGAAGTGGCTTAATTTGTCCTCAAATATTTATGAAATTGTTCCACTGCTTAAAGTTGCTGCATTGTAATAATATTTTTTGTAACACTCATTGTTGTGCTGCTGCTATTGTTGTATTGCTCTTTTTACTACTGTCGTTGTCGTTGTTGTTGTTGTTGTTGCTTTAGTTATTTTCTTCAAGATAATAAATTAGAGATAGTGGAGACGACGACGACGACGATGTTGCTCGTTTTATCTCGTTGCTAAATTTACGCAAAGATTAGTCAGACTACTTGTAGCTTTTGTTGTTGTAACAACTCAGCTGCATGGCTTTGATTGTTGTTTTGTTGCTGTTGTTGTTGTGCCGACTATTGTTGATTGTATTTTATTTTGTTGCATTTGTTTTTAATGTTTTTTTTTATGCCGTTGTTGTTGTTGTTGCTATAACATTAAACTTACATTTTCACATTGTGGTTGTTGTTTAGTGTGCACATAAATTTTATTATAAATGCAGTCGGCCAACAACAACATGTTACAACAATAATAACAATGTTGTATCATGAACGAAATGGCTAAGTGCAAAGTCAGCTATGGTTGCAACAACAACAATAACAACAACAGCAACCAATTGGCTTTTATTGGACAAAGAGTGGATTAAAATGATACAATGTTATCATGGAAGAACAGTTTAAACAGAGATGGGAATATAAAGAATTCATTTAATGCTTTTAAAATTTAATTAAAATCCATTGAGGTGAGATAACAAAGATGAGATCTATAAAGGTGAAATTATTTTGAGATTTAAGTTCTTGATTTTTAAAAGTTTTGCGATTTTTAAACGAGTTCTACTCAGATTAAGAATGTATGTCACTCGATAAGTACTAAGTACTGACGAGAAGAACAGAACAGGGTCTACAAAACCTACCATTTTAAGAGATCATCAATTTATCTGCCGTATTTGCTAATGGTTTTTGTCCTTGTAAATTGTGAAAGTTTTCGAAATTTCAGCGTTCCCAAAAAATTTTCAGAACATTTTGTTTTTGACGATAATTTTTTTTTGGATTAAGTCACTCACAAACTGAGTTTTTTTCCATTAATTTTTTCGACCTCAATTCTCTCAGTAACTGCAGCACACAAACACACGCGTCTCCACAACTCTAAGTCTGTTACTAAATCTAAGGTATTTTAGCTTTTATCTTGACAAAGTCAGCTGCTTGCATAGTAAAGAGCAGAAAAAGCAGTTGCAGCAGCAACAAAAAAGATGTTGCAGCAGAAGGTGTCACACATTTTATGGCTCACATTATTAAGCGATGCTACGTGTACCAAAAGCGTAGACTAAATAATAAATGTGTGTTATTTTCGCGCTTTATTATTGCGCTTTGTAGCTGTGGCAGCAGCCAGCATGGAGTCAGGCTGCAAGGTTGTCGCTTTGCTCGCTGCCATTGCCGTCGTCATCTTGGCTGGCTGAGTGCTGTTTAAATGTTTAGTTTATTTTTACGTTTTAATATCACGTGACAGCTGCAGTTTGTGCAAAGTATCGTTCTATGGAACAGTTGCAGCATTCACCTCATTTTCCCTTCATCCTTGACTCATCCGGCTCGAATGACATTTTGCCCAAATCTTCTTGCAGTTGAAGCATTAACATCAATGCGATATAAGTACAAACTTCTTTTAATTATTTGTGCTGCATAAGATATGTGATGCAGTTTATTTGTTGCTGCAGTAGTTGTTAGTTGCGGCAGCTTGATGCTGCTGTTAAAGAGTTAGCGCGTGTTCACAAGTTGTTGCGGTTGAAACCCCACGACTAAATTAATTTTTGATTTTCAAAGTTTGTCGCATGTAAAGGGCGAAATAAAGTGAAAATTATTTGCTGTTTATAGTGATTGTGGGTGTGAAAAATGCATTTCTTGCAATAAAAATGCGGTTGTTTTGACTTTTATGCTGAAGCAAAGACATAGAGCTTTTTAATAATATAGCTAGGGTGATGTGAATAGTTTCATGTTGAGAGTACTTAAAGAAAGTTATGTGATTTCAAGCAAATTTAAGTATCAACATAATCTTTCAATAAATAAAATGACAGAACTTTATAGACTGCTGTTTTTTTGTGGTGTATCAGCACAGAAACTTATTTATAATTATTTTACTGAGCTTTTTTTACATTATACTTAGTATATGATCGCACCTAGAAAAATAAAAAAATGTAAGAAAAACTAGTTGTACTAGTTTCATTCATTGCTAAATGAAATCATCAGTAAACTTTTTCTTCCGAGACACCACACAAAATTAGTTCTCGGTGAACTCACCGATTTATTATATAGAAGATACTTAGTATAATATCAAATGAGTGACAAAAACAAAGCCACACAACAGAAAATATAATTTTGGATTTGCTTTCTTTTATACTTTGAATTCGGTTCTCAACCGATTTGTGCAAAAATAGAAAGGTCACTGATGATTCCATTTATCAATGTATGAAACTTGTATGACTAGATTTTGCAGTTTATTGTTGTTTTGATTTTTGTTTTTGCATTTTTTTTGGTGTACCAACACACACTGTTGGTTGAATTGCAGTTTTCAGCTGTCACAGTCGCTATAATAATTTTTTCTCTAAATTTATTTTTATTAAAAGTATTTATAATAACAATCATTTGAATTTCAAAGTGTTCTCTTAAACTTTGCATATTGGGAATCTTCTTTCGATTAGCTTTTGAATAAATCATACGAAAAATACCTTAGTAGCATCTGAAAAGACACAGAAATCTTTGCGCATTTTAGACATTTGAGTCATCCCATTCACTTGGCTCATACTGGGACAATTTTATTGGCACCTCATCAGATTTCTTTGTCAAATATGTTGCCATTTTTAAAGTCTGTTGCAACGCCAAAAAATTGCAAAATGCGCCACTCATTTAACCATAACTTGCTCACTCCGCTTGGCAAGCTGCAAACACATCACGACCAGTGATTTACCCTACAACAGTTGAAAAAATGTTTATGAATTCTCAATGTCGTCATCAATGTAGTTGCCTCGAATGCACCGTATGCATCATCAACATCAACAACGCAATGATTGACGCATCACTTACGCTGCTGTTGTACGTTGTCGCATAGTCGCTATACTGCCAAGGTTCGCGCAGCACTGTGAGAAATTTGTTGATACATGCAATAAGCATTGATCAAACATTACATGTGTAAAAATTTACAATACAATTAAAAAAACAAATATTTGTCAGCTAAAAAAAAATTGAAATTGTATGCTCATCTATCAAAAAGCATCCACTTTAATATTTTTGTTTAATATATTGTAAGCAATTTCCACTGTGTACTCATGACTCATGCTACCACATGTTGTTGGCCATCATAATTCCGTTATTTTTGTCTTTATTGCTGACTTTTGGGCAACACATTCACCGCCAGGTAGACTCCAAGCTTTAGACAACGGAGTAATGAGCGCAGCATGAAAAAAGCGAAGGAAAACATGAAAAAAATTTTAACTAGAGGAAACTGCAAACAGCCAACAAAGTCCGTGGCATTTTTTTTTGCTAAATTTATGAGCGCACTTTGCGTTGATAGTTGGCAACGCGGCCGCAACGGCCATAGCAGTCGTGAAAATTGTATTGAAAGCATGTTGCGGTGGCAGCTTCATTTGGTAAAGGCATGTAACAGGGTGTTATGCAATTTGTATGTTTGTAAATTTTTTCAAAATTGTTTCAAACAAATCCTCTTGTCTGCCCTCAGAGGTGAATAGGGCGTATCTCAAAATAATGCGTTTCAAGATAATTGATGTTTTGCTTATGTCAATTTGTCGAAATACCTGTAAAATTGAGATAGGCAAAGTTCTCTTAGGAGATTTTTTATAAGTTTAAACTAAGATACCGGCACTTGGAGTAGTTCATAAGACGCGTAATTTCTTAAGTTATCCGATGCCATAAGAATCATGAATATGAATTTTTTCGAGATTTTGCTTCTGATGGCAGTAGAGTTCACGACTTATTGCGTCTGCTTAAAAAAAAAAAATTTTTTTTCTTTTCTGCTAAAAAAAAAAAAATAAAAATTGAAAAAAAAAAAATTAAATATTTGTTTCTATTTCTATAGTCCATTGAAATGTTACAAGATTTGGCTGAACCTTGCATTTTGAACAGGACAAGATTTTATTTTTGTGTTGTGTAGAAGGGGTCAGTGTGAGTATGAGTCTTGGTTTTCGGGGTTGAAAGCCCCCGCGATATCTTGAGAGCCGTAAGTGTAACAAAATTTTTTTAAAATTTTTATAGTAGAAAATTAAATTCTCTACTATATTGATTAATAATTTTTAACCGAAAAATTGAAAATGAAAAAGTTATAATTAAAAAACGACTAAAATATTCGGATAAAATATCATTTAAGGACTATAACTTTTTTTCTATTGATTTTATCAAAAAAATACTCCGTACGTTTTTTGTAGACCATTTTATTCCAAACAATTTCCTGTACTCATTTTTTAAATTTATTTTTATTGAAAGGCAATAGGACGGTTCGAAGGGATCAAACTAAGAGGTGATTTTTTTTTTTCAATTTAATTTTCTTCATAAAAAAAAGCAAACAAAAATTTATCTAAAATAATTGCTGAATGAATTTTTATTGTTATCTTTATCGAAAAAAAAATTAAATATTTACGAAAAATTTGGTTTTTATAATCCTATTTTCACAAAGTTTGTGATTTGAGAGCTTAGTAGATTGACTGTTGATATTAACATATTGCTCAAGGTATATTTGAAAGAAAATAGCATCAGACTTTAGAATCTTGGCGTCGAAATGAAAGTACAACTTCACCAACCAAGTTAACTTAAATAACTTTTGCGCAATTAATCACCCTATTTCTTGAAAATCCACTAACATACCATATACCACCCATAGCAGCGGTCGCCAAATGTTACAACTCATTTCAAGTCGCTATGTTAATGCCTTGCTGCTTCTATAACGTAGAGCCATTTTTGGAACACACTCTTTCGCCATTGTAGTTGGCCTCTTCCAACAGTAGCAAACAATTGCCGGAAACGCAAATTTATCTTCATGTAAGCATTAAAGTAGAAGCTGCTGCAGTAACAACAACTTTAGCTGCTGCATTTGAATGGACACTAAAGGACTTAAAACTGCATTTGTCAGTCGCTTCACAACGCGTAACAACGCATCGCGTTTCGTACTTGGATTGCTCATTAAAAACTTGGCGTATACGCTTATGTTTGTCAACTGAGCGATGAACAGCGTCACGGTGGTGTTGCCGTTGGCAGCTGTTGGCATTGCATGAAAAGCAAACTGCTGTTGGTTGGCTTGCGCTCTTAGCGCTGAATGAATTTCTTAACATTCGGAAATATGCTGGCCAGAATGATGCTTTTGGTTGCACTACTTTAAGCGTAGTAGACAATAGCATATTTTTTTCTTAGGTACAAATAAAAAATGTTAATAGAGACATATCATTTTGAAATTTTTTTCAACAAAGTTTTTGATAAGTTCTCAGCAAATCTTATTGAAATCTATGCATATTTGCTTGGAAGAGTTTTGTGTAGGCTCGTTGCTCCTTGAGGAGATAAAAGCTGACTTAGAAACTAAAATGTTTATTGCGTTTAAATCTCAAATCACGAGTAACTATAAAAGTCATTTAATATTTTACTTTGAGTGTACATTAAAGTCAGCTACATAAAATTTTCTTGCAACAAAAATGGGAGTTCTTTTTCGCTGTTGTTTCTTAGAAATTTATATCTACTATTATTTTAGACTACATATTTTTAAAAGTTGTTGCAGTTTTGTTACTTTTTGTTGTTGTTGCTCGTACTATATAAACTTGTTATTTAACGTGAACGGCATCGTATTGTTCTGTGGCTTTTTGTCTCGTCTTGTCGCGTTTTTTGGCACTGATTTGATTCAAAAAGAAAAAAACCTAACAATGCAACATGACAGTAGCTGAGTCAACACAAAGGCGATTCTCTTCTACTGACTGCACTTGGCTTTAGTGTCTTCTGCGTCATCGTTGAGCGAATAGTCATATTACATAGCAGCTGTTTTTAGTTTAAGTTAAAATTCGTTACAGATTAAAGTTTTTCGGCAAAGGGAACAAGATTGATTGTTTAGGAAATTCTGAGTGACAGCTAAAATGGGCGGACCCAAAGAGATACTGTTGCAGAAATTTATTTTATTATATTATGAGTAAAGTTGACGTAGAAAGCTTCAAAAGTTTAGAAGGTTTTTGAAATATTACTTCTTAACTTGTTTTTTGATATGACAGCAGTCTTTATGTAGTTAAAAAGACTACTGAGATTTAACATTTGTTTCATGTTTTTGAAAGTTAATGTTTGTAACGTGAACTTTCTTCAACTAAGTTACTTTCAGGTAGACGTAGTGCATTCTACTTTTTGTTTTTTCAGAAATGTTGTGCTTGAAATCTTCTTGATTCCATTTTCATCTCATAGATAATGCCTTAAGCTTGCTGGTCTAGATTTTTGATTTAAATAATTTGCGGAAAAATTGACCAAACCTCTTTAGAAGGCGCTCGGAGTTTATATGAATTTATATTTAGAATATCATTGTTGTATTTTGAAATGTAAGCTAAAGTTACGTATTATTTTCTAAACATTTTTTTTAAATAAAAACTTTCAACTCAAGCATAAAAGTAGCTAAAATGGGTTAAGAAAAGCAGAGCAGAATACCTTAGCAAATATTAGTCAATTTCCCACACTCAGTGCACTTTTTGCAATTAAGTTTAAGCGCCACAGCCTCTGTACAAAGCAATAAGCCATTAAAACTTTCATACATTTTTCTATGGTATTTCTCTTCAGGAAAGATGCTAATGTATATGTACAAAAGTAGTAAAGTGAAAAAAAAAGTTTATTTTTTTTTTTTTTTTTTCAAAAGAAACGACGACTGAATGTAATTATTTTTTATTTGCCAAAGTTGGTCCAGTTTATGGTAATACAGAGAATGCAAAGAAATGAAGTCATAGAAAAATAAAAATTGAGGGCTCAAGATACGTCTGGAAGGCACCACAGTAAACCAACCACAACATAAATGATGCACACACACACACATATTTATTTACACAATCACCAACACTTGTACTTTTCTTCATTGGTGTCGGTGAAGTTATTCAATTTTTTCTTTGCTGGCTGTTAAAAATTGTTTCTTGTTTGCTAACGCTTTTGCTTGCATTTCTCGTTGCAATTTGTGTGTTTTTTTTTTTTTATTTCCGGAATGCGTGCATGTAAATTGAGATACATTTTCCCCCTAGGAAGTTTTTATCTTTTGTACTTAATTTTTTTTTTCAGTTTGTTGTTGCACTCGTAGTGAAAATTGAAAAAGTGTGAAAAGAAATTGAGAAAATATTAAAAGTAAGGAAATTAATTAAAAAAAAGGAAGCCGTTATGCGAACTCAACTTTTTTGCAACTTTGAAAAGATAAAAGTTATCAGTGCTGTGAAATGTCGTTAAAACTTCGATTATTTGTAGCATGTTTGGGAAATTAAAAAAATGTTGCCACAAAACGCTGCTGCTTGCAGTTAAAGTTCTTTAGAGATTAAAAGTTAGCTTGTCAACAATTAGAAAGTTTATTAAAATTTGGATTTTATTATTTTATTTTTTATAGTCTTTAAAGTTGCGAAAATTGCATTAGAAAAAGTCCTCTACAAATGAAATATGTATCAGTATGAAATCATTTTTTGGTTTAATTTTTTTCGAAAATTATATATTCCATAAGACTTATCAATTAAAGAAGATATATAAACAAATTTAATTTCTTTTCAAATGTGCACAATTTGCATAAGAACTAACCAAAAATGTTTCGCTTATTGAATTTTGCACCGCGTACTAATTGGAATTTTTTTATTGCATATTTACAGGAGAATGCTTAAATGCAACATCACCCAGCCAACATTTGAATGATTATTGCAGCTTTCATTTTCGATCAATATATAAATATTTTAAGAAGGAGTAATTAATTATTTATTGCATATCTTTTGGTTTTTATTGAGATTCATAAGTTTTAATGCATTTAAATGGGAAATCATTAATTTTTTATATGCACAAAATAAAATCAAAGTTTTGAATTCGTTTTAGCTTTTCCATCTCAGTATTTTTGTAGTTTCATTTCAGAATGTTGCAGATTAAAATTGAGGTAATAAATAACAGTACATCAAACAAAAATTTTCGAAAAATGTTGCAAATATTGGCTACAGAATCAAATAGCAGCAAAAAAAACACCCACTAAAGTGTACTATTTGTTGCTTAATATTGGACTATGTTGGAAAGATTTTCGAGAATAGCTATGCAAAACTATTCTCAACTGTAGTTCCCATTGAAAGGAGTTACAGCAAGGCACACTTCCTTACAATTGCATATAATGACAACCATTAGCAAGACATAATCTTCTATGCATAAAACCACTAATTTCTACACAGTAAAAAACATAAGCTTTGTAAATAAAAATTAAAAAATGACTTCAAGTCAAATAACGACATTTATGGTATATTCTTATTTCGCCTTAGAGCTTTCCCTTATGATTCATACACAAATTGCTTTGGCTAGTTGTTACAGCCAAACCGTTGCCCTCAAAATGCTTGACATCAAAGACCCCACTCTGTGGCTTGAAGCGTAAGCCATATGATATAGAATCTAATAAATTATCCTATAAAATATGTTGACTATCGAATCATATTGCCCCAGGCTAAGCTCTCATGCGCGATCAAAATAAAATTATCTCCATGCCGCTTAAAATATGACTCCTTTGCGATTAAAAATATTTGCTGGGCAACATCTCGCGAGGTGTGCTACTGCAAAAATATAAGAAATGCACAAAGTATTGAAATTCCAAACAGCAATGCAATACAGGCAGTAAATCGATGGCAAATGTAAAGAACAGTGTGAAATAAAAAACAAAAGGAAAAACTATGGATAAATATGAAAAAAAAGCAATAAACGCTGGAAAATTTCGCTCTAAATGCAAGCGCACAATGTAAAATGCAAAGACGTGGCTACAGATTATTGTTTTTGTAATCGCTCGAGGTTGGTTCCCGCTTATTGAAATGTAAGATTTTCAACCACCACCAAAGGTTCAGGTCGCACCCGGCAAGGCCAAGCCAAGTCAGCAGGTGAAGATGACGATGACAAAAGAAAATTCAATGCAAATTGAACAAATAATAGAAAATGCATTGAGACAATGTCAGGAATAATAATGGAAAATGAAAATAAAAAGAAGAACGTTAGTTAAAAAAAGTTGAAAAGAAGAAGGAAAGAATTTGGAAATGTAAAAAAAAAAAAAAAATGGTTCAACAACGAAATTTTAATCGAAAACAGAAGAAGTCAACACAAACAAGTAACCGGGGGGGGGGGGTTAGTAGCAGCCGCAAAGACCCAGCCCAGTGGAATCTATCATACGATAGAACTCTTCCAGAAGAGTTAAATTGAAATTAATCTTTTCATTGCATATTTTTAGGCATTTCTTAAATTTTATACGTTTTAATGCATGATGTCTTGATATTACATTTTTTTTGACTTTGTTGTAAAAATATAACATGAAAGGTTAATGTTTTTCCAATTCCAAGCTGATTCTCCGTTGTAATGCCATCTAAACTGTAGTTGTGTAATCACTTTCAAGTACAAATGCACATGTCACATAGACAAAAAGCTGTTCAAATTCAACAATAAATTCCCGAATCTTCAATGAATACTCAAAGTTCGACTTCAAGAGAAATCGTTTCGTCACTTTTACCGATCGCCAAGTATCTCCCCAACGTATTAGAATATGTTCTAGCACGTGTTTAAAATCATTGCCGTGATGACTATTCCATGATTACAAATGTTTGCTGGGGCAGCACCAATTGCTGGTCAACTGTTACTTACGTTTTGTTCACTTCTTGGATTTCAATTTCCTAGCTGAAATTTTGAGCTGCAACTTCAATTCACCCTTAGGGGATGCTTGTGTAAAATTAACGCTGCTTATAGAGTAGAACAGAAAATGCGACGGAGTGGAGGTGAACAATTTTACACTAAAAAAAGTTTTTCGTTTTCTATTATCAAAAAGAAAACCATCCACTATGACAGCTTTTAGATTATGCAAGCGAGACAGTTGTTGAGAGCTGTAAAATTTAAACTTTAGTTAAATAGAATAGAGGCGCCAGAACTGCTCTGCTATGCCAAACATTAGAGTTATCACATAACTTTTACAGAATTTTAAGCTCAAAAATATTAGTCATGATAAAAAATCTCAAAGTTTTCGCAGTGTCAAAAAATCACTGCTTAAAAATCACTGCATAAAAATCAAACTCAACTGAATTCCAATATTTGCTCAAATATTTGTATTACCACTTTAACTTGCTGCATCCTTAAGTAGCGTTCATTGTCTCTCATTGGGGGTGGGCATGTTCTAAGAATTCACAAAAATCTATTCACCTACTTGCATGTAATTTGGTAGTTTTGCGCTGTGATTTTTATTTTTTTTCTTCCCGAATTTCTTTGATTTTCTTCAGCATGATTCCTATTGGCTTCCTTAGGTCTTTTTTTGGTTTTTGCTGATTTTGCAATCATTGTTTGACATTAGCAAATGCAACCGGACGATTGCTTATTTTAACCGGCAAGTAGTTATTCTTAATTTTTTTTCTGCTGAGTTCACACCTGACATCATTGATTTCTTGTTCAGCAGTTTAAGTTAACGTGCACAGTTTGACTGCTCAGCGTCTGGGGAATTTGTAAGTAGATTGAGGTATTAATGAGATTCATGTGCTTTCAGTCCAACAGCACTATAGAGTGTAACTAAAGTAGAGTACCACAAGAAAATGTTCTAATATATGGCTTAGATTTTTAAGTTAATAACAAGAGTATATAAATTAAATTAGAAAAAAAACGTATTTCTAAAAAAAAAATTTTTTTACCCAGGTACTGGGCGCGACTTGTCTCAAGATTTGGAAATTTTTCCATAGAAATCGATATTTTGAAGTTATCAATTTTTTTCTAATTTTAAATTTCTTCAGAAAGTCTTGTGGAAGACTAACGAAAGTTTGCTAAGATTTTGTTTTAGTTTTGTTCATTGCTTTTTACTACAATACTTCGAACAAGATGGTACTACACTGATGTAATTGAAATGTTAAAATCAGTCATAGCACAGCAATAATGCTGCTTATCAGAGCAATGAAAAATTGATTCTGTGAAAATCTCGGTAGCTCACAGTTTACATTTGAATCTTTTCTAAAAGACTGTCATAAACACGAAACTCATACCTTAACGTAACTTTTGCAAACAAGAATAATTCTTATTAAATAATAAGATCATAAGATCCTGGCTCAGTTTGATATAAACCGTTGAACTGGGCAATAGAAATCTAAAAGAGTTTATGTAAGTAGGTTAGCGCGGGTGATGACAATATAACTTAGGTTGCAGTTGAGTCCAATTTATATCCGACTTATAATTTATTTTCCAATGTATGCAAATCATTTCAAAACTTTTAAAAGCTTTAAAAATAATTTTGAATAGTTTTGAGCGATGTCTTCAAGAGAGTTGAAGAAGTGAAATTTGAATACTTGAAACGCCAGTGCTGGGCATGCGCAAAGATAATGAAAGCCAGGCTCTTTAAAACTTCTATAAAGGTCTCCTACATCAGTGAGCCCTAGAAATAAGGCATGCTTGCCCATAAAATAGTATCCTGTAATAACACCAATAAAGTTTCTCAGTTTTTGCGTGTCGTATAAGACCACTTTATGCCTTCTATTGGCATCATAATATGACCACATAGTACTCAACGTACAACATCTCTCATGTTTGACTATCTCATATTAAAGCCCAATTTATATGTTTGAAATCAATTTCGACATTAATTAAATCTAGTTGTTTCATAATGTAAACTTCAGAAAACATTTCAATCTTAGAGCTTTAGTTAACAATAATTTTAATGTTATCAGCAACATTGCAGCTTAAAGTCGACAAAGCAAAAAGAGCATCAACAAAGCAATGAATTTTGCAATAAGAGAAATGAGGTTGATACAGCAACAGCAACGGCAACAACTACAACAAAATAAATTCCATTCAATCATATGTAATACAGAGCTAATATACATTTGCAGTGCACAATATTTGAAAGTGTGGTTGTTTGTTTGCGTGTGTGTGTGTGTGGCCGTGTGAAGTTGTATGTAATTATTCATTGGCCTAATCACCCTAATTATAAACACTAATAATTGAGTGATGTTCTGGAAGATTAATCAGACCAAATGAATTTCCATTGAGTACAATGAACGCACACAGTGTCATGCACGTGAACATTTAATAAACAAAGTTACGATAAGGTGGCTCTAAAGTAAATTTTGCTTAAAAAAATTTTTAATGTTGAAGATGAATTTTTTTTCTTTTTGATTGAGTAAAATTATGAAAAATTAGCTAAAAAGAAGAGATGAAAAATCACTTACAACTTAGAATATTTTCTCTGAAGTGTAATGTAATTAAAATAAAATATATAAACGCAAAAAACGTTGGACAACTACTTTCAAAGCTTAATAAAAAATAGCTGAAAAACCCAAGTGTAGTAGAAGTATCTTGAAAAATTGTATATTTCGATTGGTGAAAAATTTCTAAACAGAGACACATACGAATTTAATGATATATCAAGATTAATTTCATATTTGTTTTTGGCAATTATTAATACAATTTTTGTATTTCTTTTCCAGTTCAGGTTTTGGATGTTTTTTTCGAAAGAAAAATGGCTTAGATATTAAATAGAAACTATTTTATAAGCTCTATATCTTTAATTTAAGGCGTTATTCGGGATATTTTCCTAAATATTAGCTAATTTTTTAGGGCCTGCATTTATAAACAATTTTTTTTTCACAAAATTTAAATTTTTTTGGGTGGTTATATTAAAAACGTTGATTGTAAAACTAAAAAATCAACTAAAATTGACTACTAGCTTCTAAAATGCATAGCACACAATGATTCTTGACCACTTAAGTCTTCATACTGATCAAATGTCTCAATTGGAGACACCTCAGTTATAAGAGCCATACTTGCAATACCACACATTTGAATGTTTACAATACTACCAATACAAAGCATTCATGTATGTATGCATTCGTGTGCGTATTGCATTGCCCATTATCCCAGTCAAAATTTGTAAGATTGACGAAAGTGTACCAGGCGATGAAACTATAGCTCTTTCAGAAGAGTTGTGTCGTCATTTTTTCAACATCATACAAGTAGAAGCAAAGCAGAGTTTCAATGTTGATAGAATTGTGCTTTGCTTTAAAACATTTTCTTTGACATCAATCGCTGAAAACTCTACTTATAATTCATGCAAAAGTCGTTTTGTACGTTCGTTACCTCCGGACAGTTTAACGTCTTGGCAATTGAGATATAACTTTAGCGTAACTAGCTAAAAATGTTTGCTGGGTTTAAGTTTCTCTGCGCTTATGCTGCTATAAATACTGTCGTACTTTGTTGTTACTTCAGTTTCCGCATCCGTTTGTAGCCATTAAATTATGGCAATGAGCTTATTTTGGGAAATAATGGTGTAATTAACAACATTTGACTTGAAACCGCAAACGACGATGACTGGGCGGCACAACACAGTACAAGATATTCGCAGTTTGAAGCTTTGCAGTACTGCAATATCGCAAAATTCAATGAATGTATCGATAAAAAAAAAATTATAAATCAATACGAGCTTATTGATGCCATATATTTTGGTAAAAAATATTTTTGTTTAATAGTGAATCATTTTGTTATTTGGAAGGGAATTTTAGCGAAAAAATGTGTTAAGCGCGATATATTAAACTTTTTTTCCTGATATTATATTGACCTCAAGGCCCTAGAGGTTGAAGCATCTGACCAGCACCTTCTTTTAAGGATTTTATTTGTGAACTACGCAAGCAAAGTGTCTCGAACACTCAATTTATAAGATTATTTATACAGTAAAAATTGAAGTGGAAACGATAGTATTTCCAACAAAATATATATAAAATCCTTTCTGAACTATAATTATGATATATAAAAAAACTGTTTTATTTACCTTGATGTGACTGTCGGTTGAAATTTCCTTTATTTGAATTCAATTTTTAAGTGAAGACTTATCCTATAAATTGTGTAGAGTAGGTACTGTTTGTCGAAATTTGTTCCTATGATAATATTAAAGGAATGATAAGGAAGTAATTTTGAACTGTCTATATTTGTACTTACAAGTATATATATTTTTAGAGACTAATCAAGTTACAAATAAAGTCTATTGAAAAAAGAGGTCCTGAAGAAAAATTTGGATCTATGCGTCCTTCCGTGCATAGAAAATGTCAACATGCTTTTGAGGGTCGTCCACAAAAGACGTCCGCTGCAGAGACGAGGGGTCATAAAATTGGATAAAATCGGTCACAGAAGGGTGAAGAAAGTGTGGGTTAGCATAATCTTTTGTGGACGTCCTTCAGGAGAAAGAAGTAGCGAAATCGGGCAGGAGTTTAGAGTTTCAGAGTACTATCGGGCGTATTTTATGGACAATTTCTTTTTACCTTTCAAACGAGTTCATTATATATTAATGGCACCGGTCACATATTTAAAATTTGACACATAAATGCATTCATGGCTTTCAAAAAGAACTTATTTTGACACATGTTTATCCATTTGGCTTAAGTTTTGGGCTATAAGTTGTAGTACTCAATATACCTTTGAAATCAGCCAAAGTTTTTAAATTGCTAAATTTTTAAAAAATAGTGCCGGTCAGTGAAAAATCAATTTTTTTTACCAGAAATAAATAAAAATCGATATATTCTCTGATCAACTTTTTTTCCACTTGAAATGATATACTATATTTTTGTAACTAAAAAGAAAATTAAATCCATTTTTGAATATTCTCATAGAAAGTAAATATCATTTAAAGAATTTTTCTAATAACGATACTTTGCTAAGCAAAACATCACCATGTGGTGAAACTCCCATTATGACTTTAAATTACGTGTGACGTCTAATGTAAGTGGATACATTTGTGCTTACGCTGATTATAACCAATTGTGGTGTACCTATTATTTTTGCTTTTGTCGTAGTTACGTCGAGTCTTGTAATTACATGCGACATCCTTTTTTTTATTTTTCTTTTGTGCGACGCCACGAAAAGGCGCAACTATTAATTTTTAAATTTTACCTAATTAGCCTAATTAGGCTGCATGAATGGCTTTTGTGCACATAATTACTTACAAAATTGCTTTTTCTTTGGTATTCCATTGCAGAGTTATTACTCTGTATTGTTGCATAAGGTGTTTGTAAAGTATCAATTTTAGCAAAATTGTTTAAATTCTTACCTGCAATGAAAAAAGAGAAAAAAAAAATAAATTAATCAATTTGTTACAATCGGAAAGTTAAAACTTTTCGTTAAAAAAGTAAGCAGCTTAAATGAAATTGTGAAGGGGTAGCATGATGCAAAATATTTAAAATTTACTCCACTCATTAAGAGCCTAAAATTTTTTGAATGGGAAATTTCCTCAGTCTTCATTTTTGTACACTGAAAAAAAGATTATATCTTAAATCTCTTTAAATTGTCTTTCAGAAACTGTACTTTTTCATAAAGAGTTGCGCGATAATCAAAAATTTGTTTCAAATTACAACTTCATTTTTGAAGAGATTTTAATTTAGAAATCCAAAGTGTTAGCTAAAGAAAAAAACAAATTTTTCTATGTGTTTTGAATCCGAGCAGAAATTTTCTATATTGCCTTTTTTTTGGAAATATTCAAAAAGCAGTGGTTCTGAAGCGTTAGTTAAAAATGAACTTTTGAAGAATAATCTGGTATGTTTTGATTTGGTGCTTTAACAAACCAATTCCGTAAGTTTAATTTCTTTACAAACTTTTTTCAATTAATGCACTACTGATTTATGCCACGAAACAACTTAATGATGCGATGTGGCAGAAACGTTCTGTGCATGATGCACAATGCAGTTTGCACACGTACAAAAGATCATTGATTTATAGATTGTATCTTTATTATGAGCACTTAATTAACTTTATTCTGGTTTTGTGGATTGTGTATTAAATTGACATAATGTATTAATTTTTTAATATATTTGAAGTGCTTATGCATACATATCTGTATCGTTTTTTGTTAAGTACCTTGTAACAATAAATTTTTTTCATTTATTTACAAAGTTTAACATGGTCATTCCGCGCTAACTACGTCATCGAAAGCTAACAATAAATTCAATATTTTTTTTTTATTTATTAGGAAATATCACGATCGTTAAAAATCCTTTCAAAAACATTTATGCATTGATCATTTAAACCACAATTCGATACGTTTTATGGAAAGTTTTTACACTATTTGTCTTACTGTGCACCACGTAACACTAAGTACGAAAGTAAATTAAAACAAATTTTCGGTTCGGAAATGGTTGGAAAAATAAACTCAATGTTTTCGATCAAACAGCGCATAAAATTTTGGAAAGTTTAATTTAAAGTTTGAAATTCTATTCGAAAAACATGCAGGTGAATTATGCATTAAAATTAATCATTTCATTTATTTACAAAGTTTAACATGGTCATTCCGCGCTAACTACGTCATCGAAAGCTAACAATAAATTCAATATTTTTTTTTTATTTATTAGGAAATATCACGATCGTTAAAAATCCTTTCAAAAACATTTATGCATTGATCATTTAAACCACAATTCGATACGTTTTATGGAAAGTTTTTACACTATTTGTCTTACTGTGCACCACGTAACACTAAGTACGAAAGTAAATTAAAACAAATTTTCGGTTCGGAAATGGTTGGAAAAATAAACTCAATGTTTTCGATCAAACAGCGCATAAAATTTTGGAAAGTTTAATTTAAAGTTTGAAATTCTATTCGAAAAACATGCAGGTGAATTATGCATTAAAATTAATCAAAAAACTTTAAGTCCTGACATCAATATATATGACAAAGCTTAAAAACTTTCATTTTTTTTGCATGAGTCTTATTTTATGATTTTTTGATTCAATATTCTTCAAAATTGTCGAAAAAATCCGACATATCGCTTAAAGTTTTCTTTTATAGAAAAATCGCTCTCCACAGTAAAATGTTTTTATGAATAAAATTTAAATCTGATAATTTTTTTTAAAAATTTAAATAATTTTTTAAAATTTTAAGACATTATCTATAAACCGGTGTATTACAAATTAGTTTCTGTTAATTTTTGCAGAAGTAATGGCTGTTTAAAAATTATCCCTTTATATATAATTTTTAAACTGCTATGCGATTACGTTACTCATACGACGTGTTATATATGACAGCAATTCAATAAACTTTTTTTAATTCTTAAACAGCCATAACTTCTGTAAAAATGATCACAAATTATTTTTTATGGTACAATTGTAAAGAGAAAGCTTCGAGATTTTAAAAAAATAAATTTTAATTTTAATATAAATTTTACAGTGGCTAGAAGATATTAATATCTGTGGTACCTGAAATTCGTATTTTTGTGACAAATTTATAGGTTACTTCAAAAATTTCAGCCAATTAGTATATTCTGATTCCGGATTCGGATTCAAAATTTTGATCATGTTATTCTTTCTTTTTTTTTTTTGTGCGCCCATGTAATTAAAACCATTGATTTTCTGAAATATTTAAATAACGTGCTCTTGGCTATAAATGAATTTTTTTTTAGAAATTATAGCAATTTTTTTGATAGATGTCACTGAATCTACTGTTGGTCCATTCTAAGGCATCTGACGCAAATTTTGTGTGAACTTATTCCGTCGGCGGTAATTGTATCTTTTTATTTTATAAGCTGACTATCTATCAATGTCAATCTGTCTATCTGAATGTTAAATGTTTATAACTGACACTATTAGGCCATTTATGATTCCGATTTTGTGCGGAAGTGGAATTGAATTTCGGAAGTGAGTGTCAATAGCTTCTCTAAGTCTAATGGTCAGAATTTGCTATGAAGTTTTTTTTTTTTGTACTTCTAACTTTAGCTGCGACAATTTCACAGTTTTAAGTTCATTGTATGATCCTAATATAAACTTAAAGTTTCAATTCCGTTTCCGAAGCAAATCCAAAATGTAGACCAAACAGGACTGAACATGATTTGAATAAAGTATATATAAATATAATTTTTCTTCGTATACATAAGCGGATAATTGCACAAGTTTATTTATTACTGGCTAAAATACAGTGTTGGAGCTTTTCAAATTAAATAAATAAAATACATGTGTTTGATTTTGATTATGTCATTTCTGTTATTTTATTGCGATACCAACATCTCTCTCATTGAAAAAATCAATTTATTTAATATGACGCATTCTTAAAGCAGTATTGGACTTATGTCATTTTAGAAATAGTCAGCAATAAAAGCATAACATTGCAACAGTATGTAGAGGGTAATTGCAGTCATTAACTTAATAACATCGATAACTAATTGAAGATAAATAGAAGAAAACGCAATTTGGCGAAAATACCTAACAATAGCAAAAAAAACATTTCCAAACAACTGAAGCAAAAAATTAAATCAACAAAATTATGAACGCAATTTCAAAGCAGCACGTTAAATGGAACAGTAAAAAACTGTAGCATAGTTCAAGGCGCGTAACTAATAAAAATAAACGTAATTTTTTTTTCGCAACACAAGCACTGAGAAAACGTGAACTCGGAAAAAAAATACTACAAATGAGAATAGAAAGCATAAAAAAGAGAGAAAAAATGCGTTTTAAGTTTTGCGATATATCCAGGCGGTACCGTGGCATATACACAGACACACTAATAGCAACAGGAGCGACTTACACCATCATAGCTTAACTAGCGGCAGGTGAAATTCAGCAAAATACAAAAAACAGAATTGCAAAAACAATTTAAAAAGTTCATCAGGTAAAAAAAAGATGAAAAAAAAAAAAAAAAAAATAGAGACATAGAGACAAACAAGAAAGAAAAATAAAGTCATAATAGAACGAAAAAATTAAAAGCAACAGAAAAAAAGAAAATGCAACAATAACCATAACAATTTTCTACCATGGCCATAATGCTATGCTAGGCACAGATACAACAACAGCGCAAAAAATTAATAGCAAATACCAAGAACAACAACAACAGACACAACACCAACTACAAATACAATTCAATGCAAAATTTATGTAACTTCAACGCATTATTATCCTATTATCCAGAACAACTTAATGGATATGGAGGCGTTTGGGTTCATTTTTGCTTAACAACGACAACAACACAAGTCAACAATTCAAGATTTTATTTTTCGGCACGGATTGCAAACTTCTTAGACAAAATACTCGTACAAACTACACTGTAAAGAACCTTTCGTCAAGATTTTTTGGCTCGCAGATGTCTAAGGATCTGTGCAAAATTCTTTTCATTGATTTATTTTTAATTAAAAAACTCCAGAAATTTAAGACTTAAACTTGATTATTGATTCAGATAAAATTATCAAAGAGCCTGGAATTATTTTTGAATGTTTCGCATTAGTCTTTATTTTTATAATGAAATTTTTTTTTTGTTGCCCAGTGTGAACGCAACAAATATCTATTGGAAAACAATAAATGAGTGCTTGTGTTGGTAGTTATAGGTATATATCTGAGCATTATTGTTGTTGGTGTTTGGCATCGACTTTAACACGAAGCAATAGCAGAGTAAGCGTAAGCAAAACATAAAAAATAAAATTATAAAAGGACTCCAAACAACGAACAACTCTATGAGCTATAGCAGGTCAGAACAAACTATCTGCTTTAATACGGATAGAGCTCATGCTGAAAGGTCCAATTAAGGATATAGAATATTACAGTAGTTGACTTCTTGGCACAATTTGAGTAAAAACTTGTATGGGAAAGAAGAAAGAGATCTAGCTTAAGTCGCATCTCAGTAACAGAGTGTTTAAAGAAGAAGTTAATTTCAGAGTAGAAGACTTTGACTTTCAAAAATCCGTAATTAAAGCAATTTAATGAATTAGTTTTATTGGAAAATTGCTCAAAATATTTTTTAGTATAATCATTATTGCGATGTTTTTAGTTAAAAATTAATGCTTATCAAAATAAAAATAAAAAATTATTTAAAGTTTTAAGAAAATTACATTTTCTTTTTTAGTACTGTTGTAGTATGCATTTTTTATCATTATTTTGAGCTGTCATAATATTTGCTATAAATATAGTATACAAAATTTAAGCCTTTAGAGAACAGCTTTCCAGATATACTACTTATATGCCAAAGCTCAATTATAAGCGTTGGACTTGTACAAAGTTTTTATAACTATTTCGATCACTAGGGCTTATGCTGTGCCAATTTATTTCGGTTTTGGACATACCAATGTCTACTATTAGTTTCTAGATATTTTAGGTTTCATTAAATCTTTTTTAAGTGTCATCTTATGTTCCACCGAAACATTCCCATCTCAATCTGACATCAAGACATAAAGTTTGTCCATTTTCGGTTGGACCAGCAGAGATCGGGAGCATTATTAAATTCAGTGGTTTGTTTTTCGAAACGTTCAGCTATAAGACCCGAGTATATATATTTTTATCTGCAGAGGTTATACATATATCTATCAAAATTAGTGGTTATAATGTTTATTTAACTACCTAAGTACTACTATTTCACCTTAGCAAATGAAGCAGACATATTATTTTGTTCGAACTCACACATTTCATCGGTATGGTGTTCGGAGTTTTCTGGACATAGTATTAACGGAAATTTACGTTGAAAATAAATTATTAAAATATATCTACTCCAAATATCAGGATGCTCAATATACTTTATTAAACAATGAGTCATCGTGAGGACTGTTTTAAATGAAAAATTCCTGGTCAAATTAATGTACACAGTCGATACTTGTCTTTTAATGTAGTTTGAAGTCTGTGCTTCCAAACCTTTTGTGTGAAAGAATAAATGTTAAAATCTCCTGATGTGTTTTACATCTGTGCAGTTTTGAAGTCAGCATTATAAAATGCAAAAGCCTTGATGCTTCCCAGCTCACATTCGGGTAGATGAGGATCAAATGGAATCTTAATTCATGGGCCTCAAAGTTATGTCATGATTTCTGTTTAATAAATAAAGTGATGGTGTTGCTTAATATGAAGTTGGAAGCAGCACAACTCTTTTCCTCAAAACCATCTAACTAAAAACCTTCAGCTAAGCACCCTTTAAAAGTCGGTATAAATATACATATATATATGGTTGAAATTTGAGTTTTAAAATTCATAAACCAAATATCTAAACAAATGGAATGCTTATGAAGCATAAATTGCTATAAACTCCCTAAAGCACAAAACTTATAATGAAAACAGAAAATAATCGCAACCACAATCGAAAGAAGAACTATAAAGTATTTATTGTAATTACATAATCATCAGTATTCGTTGATTTATGGCTGAAACAATGCAACTTCTTTGGTGGCCAACAATTAACAAAAAAACCAAACAAAAATACAACAATAACGAGCACATGAATAGTACAAAAGGCACCAAATTTCAGAAAACTACGATAACGTCAAATAATTACTTTATTTTTTCATCCTTTTAATTTGTTTTGTAGTACTCATTCCTCAATTACTTTTATAGGGCTTTTTTATGACTCGCATTTTTTTATTGCGGGAGGAGCGAGGGGGTCTTGTAAGGTTTACAAATTCTGTTTGAATTTATGCTTTAGCTTAAATTGTTGTTTTTGTTTGCGATTGTTTGACTTTTGACTTTAGTTTTGTTGATACCAATTGGGACAAAACTATGCTGCACACACACACACACCCCTCCATTCGGCGTTATTCCCCTGGCAATCGTATGCAGAGAACGCTCGTTGCTAAAGTATAATTGCTGTGCTGCTCTCCTGCTGTTGTTGTGGTTATTTGAACACCTTCGGCCAACACGCCGAACATCCGGCATCACATTAGTTAACAAGTTTTAGTTTTTATATTTTGTTTTACCGCATAAGGTAGAGGTGCCTAATGCCGTCATGATTTATTTATTTTTTTTCGAAAAGTAAAAATTTCTGCTATCGAGCTGAGTCTTATGACGAAAGAATGTGCATTTACTTTGGGTTTTTAATTTGATTTTTTTTTCGCTTTTAGCCACTATGACGTCCAACGAGAAGCTTCCGTTTCAGCTCCCGCATGCGACGCCATCACATTTTAGTAGAACAGTCTGGGGAGCGGTTCGCCACAGTAAATGCGTTTGGCGTCCACGATGAATTTCCTTTGCATTCATAAGTAAAATAATAGTTATTATTATTGTTGTTGTTGTTGTTATTATTGTTGTTGTTATTGTTGCCATTGCTGTTATTGTTTTTTCGTTATTGTTACGTTACATTTTATTGCTTTTGAAATATCAAGGTAGTTCGGTAACTCTCAAAGCTCTAGGCATTGTAGGTGTAGTTGCTGGTATGGAGTCAGAAAACGGAAACGGAAATAATTACGGTAGAACAATGGCGACTAAAATTTCCATAGCAAATTGTTGCAATGCGAGGAGTACAAAATAATTTCATTTTCTTTTGTCTTCTTTTTACGAAATTGAATACTTTGTCTGATTGTTCATGGATGAATTATTGATAATTTTTGAAGTAATCATTGGCTTGTTTGTTTTGTTCACCATTATTCAAATTGTGATTATTGCGATTTTTTTTTTAAATTAAGTCATCAAATAGTTGAGTACTTAATTGAATCCTTGCACAAGAAAACGTAATTCATTCCATTCTATTAAATAATTCCATTAAAGTCGGGGGTTATTTGTAAAAATCATATAATATATATTATTTCTCAAGCCCCGTTAAGTTCTTAATCTATCGCTGCAGCAGATAATAAACTGTCGTATTAAATCTCTTTTATATATCTATTAACGATTTGAGCTAAGAAATAATTTCAAATGCTAACATAACAAAAAAATCATGTCGGCGTCTGGTTCGAAAAGTTTCTGATATCAGTATCCTCAAAATTTATGAAAAAATATCAAATATATATGTTGCACGCTCTCTGCCAGCTCTTGAAGAGAAATTACATTTCCATTTGAAAATATCCTTGAAAACTTACAGTAATAATAACAAAAATTAACTTAATTTTCTTCTTGGCTGTTTAAAAGTTCTGCACGATTTCCAACTCAAGTGGATTTCATTGTTTGAGCCGTCAGTGGCATTAGCCGAGTGGTGGTAGCAGCAGCATCAAACTACGCCGCAGCAGCAACAGCAACAGCTAATTACTTAAACCGCACAAAAGAGGAGAAACTTTTTACAACGAATGATGCTGATTCTAATGATGCTGCAGAAGTCGACGATGAAGAGGTTGCGCCATAGTCGCCTTTACGCCTAATTAAAAATGACCCCAAAAAACTAAACGACATCGGTGATGTTGGCAGCGCGGCAATGCAATGCAAGATGTTGCTATCGCCGCCGCCTGTCCTTAAGCCGTTGTGCATTCAATGTTCCAGAAAATGATGCCCAACGCTTCGAGGCGACAGCGGTAGCATCGGCTCATATTTCTTATTCGCCAGCGCGCAGTTTGTTTAACTTTAGTCCTCGTTGGTTTTTAGACGATAAAGTTTCGGCATTTCGAGTAATTCTACTCCAAAAGTAGCAGCAGGACTTTATGTTGATGTTGTCATTGATGCTGCCGCACTGCAGCGGCAGGCAAGTTGTTGGTGCCGCCACTGTTGCTGCTTGCTGTTCAGTTTAACAATGAAATCATAAAATTATCGCACTTTCTTGCAGCGCGCATTATTCAAGCTTGCGGTGTGGATTTAATTTCAGCCGTTGTTGACTTTTTGTGGTTGCTCTGTTATGTGTCAGTTTTTAAATGAAGAAAAGCAGTGGGCGGATAAGTGAGTGAGATAGAAAATTGTTGCAAATATAGTGACAGCAGAAAACTTATTCCAATTTGCTGTATTAAGTTGAAAATTGAGATTTTTCGTATTAAGTGTTGCATGCTATTTTTTAGTGTCATCTCTGTTTGACATATTTTACTCACAAAAGAAATTGATATAAAGCAGAAAAATTGCAATAATTTGATAACAATTTAATATTATTTTCATAGGAGTGATAAGTTTTCTACTGAATATTAGAAGGATCAATTCATGGAAATAATTTTTCGAAAGATAATGATAAATAAATGGATAAGTGCTATTTGAATGTCCATTAAACGTCCTTTTCCAGGTGTTTTACGTTGGGCTTAAAAATATTAAAAATAAATTTCTGAAAATGTTTAAGCTTGGCCACAGAAAAATGCGAAATATTTAGAAAAAATCTTTTTGAAGAATCCTGTTTTCTATTAAATGTTAATGTCCGTCTACTTTATTGTTTTTTTTTTTCACCTTTTGTTGGAAAAATGTAAGCAGAACACAATTTCTTGAAAAATTTTTGTGAAAAATTACACAGCATTCGTTTGTCGATCTACATTCGTCTTTATATTTTTATTTGTTTGCTTTTAGTTAAAAAAAAAAATTAAAAAAAAACTTTTCATGTCCAAAAATAGCACAATCCTGAAAATGTTTGACCAACAAATGTTCATGTTTGTCCAATATTTTTTTGGTTTTTCAAAATTTTTTTTTTCATTCTTATGCAAATTTTTTAGAAAACTGAAGTAACTCCAAAAATCAGTGATAGATTAAAAATTATACAGCATTCAATTCTTTTTTGTGTGTCCATATATGTCCAACTCTGGCTTTTAATATATCAAGTCCACAAAAATGAAAATTTGATTTTTTGGGTTAACGTCAAATGAATTTTGGTTTTTGGAGTCTTTTTGAACAAAGTGGTCCACACTGAAAATGATGAAAAATTAACTGGAAAAAATGAAGATTCGTTGAGCAGTTTAATATATTATACAATTTTGACATTCTGCACTCGTTTGTTGAACATTCGATCGACTTTTGTCTTATATTTTTCATTTATTTCTTTTGCCAGAATGTTAGGTTTGGTAAAGTTTGAATGGCGGCTGCAAAGTCTCACATAGTCCACAGAAGTCCAAAATGTTTCCGCAAACTCTCTGCTTCAGTTTTTTTAGTAAATTATAATCCTTTACCTCCAATCTACAGGTGCCAGCAAATCTTTTGATTTCACTTAAGTGAAGTTTTGTTAGTTCCTCAAAGGATAAGAAAAAAAGCTTCCTGAAGTATTTTAATCTTTTCCTTGCCAAGTTGAGGCAAAAGCAAATAAAGTGTTTCATGGTTTTTATGAATTGAGTTTATAAGAATTTGTACACCAGTTGTTGAATAATATGCCCAACCTAAGAGCATGATGCTCAACAAGGCAGTGGCCAGTTACAAACCCTGTTCATGCACTCCAAGTTAAGAATTAGAATCTTTTTGTATTCATTTTATTAATATGGGGCCAAAAATGTTTTGTAATACTGCCAGTGGAAAAGAAATCATTTCTCTTTTCCTCTATTGAGAGTAGTTTTCTTTCGTTTAATAGATATTAATGTTGGAGGGATGCTGAGGATTACATGAGTTGTGCATCTGACAGAGCACCTTCTTTTTTTTTGCAATAATAATAATAATAGAGTTTACCTACTATAGCTATTAGCCTTCTTAGCTATTTAGCTAAAAGCTTTGAATCAAGTTTAAAGTAAAATCCTTGCTTTGCTATTAGATCAGCCTTTTAATTTCCTAAAATTTTGCAATAGCCAGGTACCCACTGAAAGAGCTCTGTGAGCTTTTGTTAATTTTCCTATGCATTTTCTTAAGATTTTCATTAATTCTTTTACTAATTTTTCTTCATCAAAACGAGCGTTTCCTTTACTGCATGATAAAAGTCATTTATAGCACTTTATACGCTGCAATAAGTTTCCATACACGAGTGAAGACTTTATTCCTTCTGCTGTTATAATAACAGCAAGTGGAGTTTCTATTAATTTACTCCTACACATACACACACACACACACACTCTCATTGGCAATATTATTTTATCACAGCATTAAGTTCTGTCATCAGCATTCATTCAGCAATTTTCAATTATACTTGAGAGCTTTTTGCTATGAAATTGTACGCTGATAGCCTTCAATTAATCTGTAAGACCAGCAAATGACGCCCTTCGGCACAAACGCTTGCTTGACCCTTAGTTGTAAACGACGCCCACACTCCTTTTCTGAATTTTATAAGAGATCATTTTTACAAAAGTTACAATTTTCTTAAATGTCACAATGAAAGACAACAACCATACACATAAAGCACTGCTTAGCTTTTGTCATCATCAGTAAATACAAAGGATAACAAATGTCAAATATGTCTGATGTCGCCTGCTTGTGTCTAACTGACTGACACAATGCATATGCTTTCGTTTGTGTGTGTGTGTGCCTTATGCCATCATTTGTATGTGTGAGTTGTAATTTGTACACATTATTCTTTTGTCACGAAAAAACATATCATTTGCTTCTCTTGCTGCTGCTCATTGTAATGTGCCCGTATTATTCATAGCAAAACGCAATAGCAACAGCAACAGCAATGCTCACCATAAAAATTCAAAAAAATAGAAAAAAAGAAAGAAATTCCAAATATAAAAATAAAATATATTTTTATTTAAGAAATTGCTAAAGCAGAAAAACTTGACGCCTTCTAACAATTTTATGAATTTGACAAAGAGCAACACAAAATATTGTTAGTGTGAGTATCACAGCAAGTAGCAACAGCGGTTATCACAGAATGTTGTGTTTTGGGTGTGAGTTGTTGATGTCACTGCTGCTGCTCAGTGTAATTTTCTTTGTATTGCAATTTGTGTTACAAATTTGTTGCCCTCTGTGTTCCTTTTGGTTTTTTTTTTTTTTGCTTGGTGTTGTGTTTATTGTTTGCTGTCTTGAAGCTATTACTGTCATTTCAATTGTTGTTGTTGCTGCTTTTATTGTTGGTGTCATTACTTCCTGCTTTTTGTTGTTGCTCTCAGTCAAAGAAATTTACGCTCTGTTGTGATTTACATTTTTTGTATTGCATTTACGGTTCATGGCATTTGTTTATCAGTAGAGAAGATTTCTTTTTTTGCAATTTTTCGGTTGGACACTTCGAAGTCAATGTGCATTTTGAGAGATATTTAAATATTTTATTTTATAGGATGTGCAGAGAGAAACAATGTTTTATTTTAATTTAAAATGTCCTTACAAATTGAGTTTTTAGGTGTATAAAGTATATTAAAGAATTGTCATATCAAAATGATTTACAGAGTATTTTTGATATCTTGTGTGTTGAATGAATTTATAGAGAATATGATTTTTCATATTAAAAAAGTTAAATAAATTAATATATGCAAACTTGCAGATGATTGCACTATTCATATAATAACTGTGATGCTACATGGGAAACTATACCTTTTCTTGCCAGCGTAAAACTTTAAAGTGGGAAGACATTTTTTGTGAAAATACTGAATAATGATGCCAAATATCATGTCATATAGTCTATGCTTGGACTTCGTTCAAAACTCACACTCGATGGTACACTAGTAACAATTTTGAATGAAAAAGTAATTTAACTATCATTGTTTTGAAGACTTTAATCTTGATTTTCTCAGAGTTCAAAAGACTACGTTCTAGAGTTCTTTAAAAGCATGGGCTTGTTTTTAGCTTATATATTATCCTCGAAGAGAATATCCCTAAGCTTAAGTTTGTACCTCTGAAAAGTTGAGGTACTATTATCTAGTTCGCATGAAAAATATAATATCCGTGATTCTAGAAATAAGTGGATCAGTTTTTTTGTAGTCTTGTACTTTTTTGCATAAAAAATTTAATAATAATTACGACATAATAATGTCTGTTTGAATTTTATCATAATTTGCAATTATTATTACATATTATATATATTTAATGAAAAAAAAAAAATAAAAATTCAGTTGTCATAATGGGCTAGAGTTGGAAGCAGTATACACAAGAAAATAAATCGGCAACCGTTACGATTAGAATTTTACAATTACCGCATAATCATTATAAATGACTTTGTATTTTTTTCGGTAAAAAATAATCGTTATTTGGAATTTCAATTTATTTCGATTCAAAAAAAATCTTGCTATGGATTTTAATTTTTTCGATTTAAAAACAATAGATTTTTATATTTTTAGATCACAATTAATTGTAATTTTGTATTTCTATGATTTTAGATTTTCATTTTTTCTGTCAAAAGCCGCACTTTTTCGATGTAATTCAATAACTTTTGACTTGTATCGATTTATGTATTTCTATTTCGTTTTAGAATTTCTTTGATTTTTTCGATAGTTTGCGATCATAAGGTTGTTTTTAATGTTTTCTAATAGTTATTAAAAAAAAAAAAAATAAGCAAGAGAGTCAATATTTGGCGAAAAAACACTATAAAGGCAGATAATTATCAAAAAACATCGAAAAACTTGAAACTTATCGGGAAAACATCAAATAGGTCGAAAACTATTGAGAACAATTTAAATACATCGATAAAGTCAAAGATATCGAAAAAGACGATAACAGTTCAAAACTATGGACAGTAAAAAGTCAAGGTTAAGCTTATCGAAATTCATCGAAAAAAAATCGATTCATGTCAGAACTCTAAAAAAGTATTAAGAAAGTTGAAATGTTTTGGAAAACCTCAAAAAATATTGGCCAAGTCCAAAAATACCCAACTGTATTGAGGAACATCGACAAATGTCAAAAAATTATGGAAAAGTCGAAGAATATCGCACAATATCCTAATACATCGAATAATCCGAAGTGCAATGCAGGGTGAGTATAAAACAAAATCCATTTGGAAGCTCATTGATCAGTGGAAAAAATTATATTAACAGGCCAATAGGAAATTATGGTATATCGATCTTAAAAAACATAAATTTATCATTTCCATAATTTTTGATCGAAAAAAATAGAAATAAAAAATAACGATTATATTTGATTGAAAAAAAATAAAAAAAATCAAAACTTACGATCAAAAACAATCTAATCTTCTCGTCAAAAGAAAGTCATCTTTTTTTGTTTTTTCTTTCACTGTGATTTCTGACTTCAATTATTGAAAGCTGAGTGATCGAATCACTTAATATTTGAAGTAACAACAAACCTAGATACTTGAATATTTTTTACATAATCAATTAGAAAACATTAATGTAAAATTAATTTAATGAAAAGGCTTATAAAACGAATATTTTCAACTAATGAAACTTCAAAAGAGTTGCTAACAATAAATATCACATATAAATGTTAACTGATTATCACAAATAGAAGCTTCATAAGAATACAAAAATTTGCATTGAAGTTTGACAACGTAGTACATTTTACCATGTGGTAATAATTTTTTGCCACGTGTCAAAATATGGTCGGAAATATAAAAAATATTGAAATTTAAATTTTTTGCATGTACCCAAATATATTTTGGTTTATCTTGCATCAGTCTAATATGCAGCTCGTAGAGTGCAACTTCTTACAAATTCTCATATATTCAAAATGCATTCATAAATTTGAAATATTTGTGCACATTTTTTTGTTTTTTGCTATCTTGTGCGTCATTGTTTGTCATATTTATTTGCATGACTGTGAGTGGTTGTTTATCTTTGTGTGTAAGTGAAACTCTGCCTGCGTGTGAGTTCAAGCAAATGTGCTTGTGAACTAATGTAGGCTTCATTTGAAACTGGTGTGTGGTGTGTGTGTGTGTGAGTGCTTGAGAAATGGACATTAAATGCGTATCATTTACATTTTTTCATAGAATTTTTCTATAACTCAAGTTTAATCTTACTGTCGCTGTAATTTATGCTGGGGCATGCTTAATTTGTACATAAAATATAAAACAAAATAAAATGAATAATTGAAAAAATAAATTATATTTTTGTATAATCTTAAATTGCACAATTCGCAAAAGTGTCGAAATAAATATAAAAGATTTTAAGTGAAATCTGAAGAAAAATGTATTTTTCTTATTACATATAAAAATGAAGTAAAATAAGTAAGATAAATATTGATAAATTAGCAAATGTTTGTTCACATTTCATTTCCTCAAATACTTTACGTATTAACAAAATATTTAAGCCAAAAATTTTGTTATTTACTCCAATAAATTTTTTTAATGACTTCTTAACATTAATTTCAGAATGTAAGCAAATTCAGCCGAACATATTGTTTTCCTAAAAGTTTTTTCAAAAAACTTATATCTTAATAGCTCTCAACCACAAAATATTGCTGCCATAAAGATAAAAATTATGAACATTTTTTTACAATTTGAATTTTGATAGCACTTTCTTCATTAAAAAAGGAAAAAAGCCATGCCAACATTTGATCCTTTGAATCATTTGACATTCGCTATGCGCTGCGGTGGAATTGAATATCAACTCAGATGCAGTGGCATCAAAACCGTAAAGTTCACACATATGCAAATACTTGTATATACATACACAAATGGATGAAACTGATCTGAGTAGAAAAATTCGCACACACACACACACAAAATTATTATCACTACCAACGTTGTAATACGACTTGAGCGCGTCTATGATACAAAGTGACAAAATTCCCGCATTCATTTGCATAAAATTTGAATATTTCGTTGTCAACGCACACACACACAAATGCACCTACACCATTCTATTACCAATACAAGCACGCTGTGTACTCTGCCTTTGCAGAGAAGCACTTAAAATGCAGCGACGCATGGCGGCACTGACGAAAAAAAAAAAACGTTGCGTTTTGAAATCAAATGCATTTCAAAGGATTTTATGTAATGAAGAAAATTCTGGGACTACGTTGTTATTTCAAAGACATTTACGTTTTTGTTTGATTTTGTTGTTTAAGGGTGAAACTGTTGTTATTTTGTTGTTGTTGCAGTGTGACTGATAGCGCCGTCACCGTCAGTTTTGAATAAATCCAATATCAGGGAAATGTTTTTTTTTTTTATGTAGTAAGGAAAAGAAACGCCACAATGCAAACTATAATACATAGCAGAAAAGCCTATTTGATATAGGGTGTTGCGAAGTCTTGGCTTAGCAAAGTTAAATATATTTGTAACCAGTTGGTTAATATTGTTTGGTCCTAGGGAATCAAATTCATTTGACTATCAAATAGCTGTAGCTTTGCGGGAAACATCACAGATTACCACCTGAGAGAAACGGTACTAAATGATGTTATTATTAGAAATAAGCTGAAAGTAGTAGTATAACAGATATCTTGGCAAAAATTTAAAATTTTATTTGGAGAAAAAAACTCTCCTGACCTCAAATGTCTTTAAGCCCGCATTAAACTCATGTCATTTCTTTCTTATATTGGTACAAATCCAAAAAAAAAAATTTTAAACGAAAAAAAAGGTGAGGTTTTTGAGAAAATTAGCTTTGTTTTTTTCTCATAACTCTGAAATTTTCAACCATTTTGAATTTTTTTTAAAGATTCCGACGGAGAATAAAAAGTTCTATTAGAATCAAAAGACAAAAGCAAATTATTTTGATTTGGATGGAAATGCCGCGCTTTTTTTGAAAAAAATTTCAGCGGTTTTTTAATTTTTGACACCAAAACTTCAAATGGCCATAACTCCATAAAAATTTCTTTTAATCAAATCGGGGAAATAGGGGTCCCTTTATATCCTTTGAAAAGCAACATATTTAATCGGCAATCAATTCCGTAATATGATGTAGTCCGACTGCATGGTTTGAAAAGGATTTGGTCTAGATAAATATAAAAAAAAATGCAAGTGCATTCTGTGCTAACAACAGACTTACAAAAATTTTTTCTAAAAAAAAGAAAAATTCAGGATCTTTGTCTTCTCTAAGTGCGCTCTGAAGATTTTTGACTTAGACGTTATGAATTTAATAGAAAAAACTTTAAGCTTCTCATAGTGGTTTTAATGTTAACTACTATATAAGCCAGTGGTGGGCATGGAAATCTAACAAAAGGGCTAAACAACAACATCAAGCAACAACAAACAAAATTTTAAAGTTTTTTTTGCTGTCATTTCCAAATTCACCAACAGCACAAAAAAAACCAAATTGCACTACCAACAAAAAAAAAATTGCTACATTCGTCAATACACAATGCGGCGCCGTCGCTTATGCCTTTGTGTTTTCGTTTTGTTTTCATTAAAATTCAAGCCAACGCTGTGCCTCGATAGCGTTGAAATTCTGCGAATTTTTTTTCGCTTGCTTTTGCGTCCTATAACGGTCCGGGCAATGAGGGCGGATAGTTACACTACGTGCCCACCACTGATATAAATTATTGCCAGTTACGATGCTCATGTCTCAAATTTAATATGGCAAATATGAATAAAACCTGGTGTTTAAACTTCATTTCATATTTATTCTCTACGTGGGGATCAAATCTTGTCATACTTAATCTATGTATTTTCATCTCCTTTACAACATTGGTCTTAATTTATTTTTCTACTTGCAGCTTACTTTCCGAGCTATTGTGCGACATTTATTTTTTCGGGCTCTTACAACTAGCCCCACCACAATTCTCGTAATTTATTTCCATTATCAGCCAAATTTAAGCTACGAATTGCAAACAAATTAAGCGGGAGGAAATGACTTTGAAAAACACAACGCATAGTCCTCCTGGACTATATACTTATCTATATTTAATTAATATCCTTATATCTTTAAACTCGATATCGAAGTCATTATATTTCATATAATTTTAACACGAATCCAAAACACCCTGTTTTAAATCTCAAGTATACACGAGTATCCTATATTAGTTTCATTAAATTCTGCAGGATTTCAGTCTTACGTTGCCGCTGCTTTTGATATTGTTGTTGTTGCTGTTGCTCCTTAATGTTCGAAAGCAATATTGCTGCTACTTTTCATTTCACCATTAAGTGTGGTAGTAATGGACGTTGTTGCTGTTGCTGTATTTCTTGTTGATACTGTAATATTTATTTATTTATTTGACTTTGCGGTTTCTTTGTGTTATGCCATTCATTATTTCAATGCACTTGAAGTTGTTGCTATTGCTGTTGCTATTGCTGCCACTGAGGTTACTCTTGCAATTTCTGCTGCCGATGTTTTTTGTTGGTGTTGCAATTTTTGTTGTTGTTGCTGTTTTGATTTCAGTTGTTGTTTTGGTTTTTGTGTGTATTTTTAAGTCATCAAGTCAAGGAAGCAAACGCACTCAAGCAGAACAAAGCAAATGCAGGGTTTTTGAATTTTGGTTTTTGTATGAATCAAATAAATGTTATTTTTGTTTTCAATTCAATTAAATAAAGTAAGGGAAGATAAAATTAAATAAAATATAGTGCAATATATTTTTAAAATTTTTTGTAATGATTTTTGCAAAATTTAGTTTTGGAAGATTTTTTATTCAGGACATAATTTTGCTTTCCGGGGTTTTTTTTTGAACGATAATATAGATTATTTATTGAGTTTAAGTCAATGTGGCTTTAATGAACCAGCTTTGCTGTATTGCGAAGTCCAGCTGAAGTTATGTAACAGTGTTCTTAAACTGTCAGGAAAATTGGTTCCAAATTATGGTTGAATTATTTTTGAATTATAAGTAATTGTGATTTTTAATTAAGTTTCATTTAATTACTTTTTATTCAAATGATTTCACTTTAATTAAAGTTTTTCATCATTCTCAATCTCAAATATCTGAATTCGAACACAAAATTGTGAATACAAGTGAAGTAAAACATTTTACTTTAAAACCGTCTTCATTATTTTATTTCTGTTGCAAAAACTTACAAAGTTCAAGCACATTTTTTTGCGAATTCCCAAGCGTTTGGCTTACAAGGTTGCATAACTAACTAACAACAAGCAAAAACAAATTCAATTAAAGCCACTCTAAACGTGTTTTTCATTGCAATCAATTTGGAGTTTTTTTTTTCTATTTGCGTTACTGCTTTTTGTTGCGCCATGTAGAACAATGAACATGAATAAATGGAAAGAAATACTTAGGTTTCTTATAGATAAATAACGATATGAAAACCGAAACTACAAATAAATTGACCATTGAATTGATTTCCATTTCCAATGACTCTGCAAACGATGCCAAATGTTTCGCTTTCTTCCATTTGTTACCATTTGGAGAAGGAGGGGGGGAAAAAAAAGAATAGAAAATAATATATAACAATAGGAAACTACAAACATCACTTTATTGCTACTTCCACAAACAGCTAAAGAAGGCTAACTTCCACCCCAAATGCTGCCACTACCACTGACATTATCTTGAGTTGGTGTGCGTTTGTTTATTTTGTTGCATTTTATTTGTTAGCGCAAAAAAAACAGCAAAAATCGTTCAACGCTTTGCAGCGAAGGCAAATTGCTGTGTTGCCTTCTCAGCAATATTTTAAAATTACATTTGCTTGTGCTCACCAGTTCGTATGAGTGACTTCAAATTTATATGGTATAGTATTTCTTTTTGTGTTCAAGAAATTATTCAAAAACTAATTGCATACTTTTAGGCTTCTTTAGTATTTTAAGAGATTTTTCGTATTCCCGCGTTTTTTTCTAAGCTAAAGAGGAAGACAATTGACATAGCAGCTTTAGGAAAAAAAAGTTAACTATATCTGCATGCAATTTTTATCACAATTGTTTTCGTTTCTCCTTGCACGCTTTTTTGCATTTTTTTTTCTTAACTTTTGCATTGTATTGAATTTCATTTTCATTTCTATAGAGCTATAAAGTTGAAATCGAATAATAAAAAAAAGACTGCAAAGCAAACCTGCTAGAATTCTAAAGAAAATGTTAAAGATTTTCAAATAACAGCAATCAATTGAATTGATTTTCAAGTTGTCTTCTCATTTGTTTCATTCCATTCTTTTGTTTCAAATGAATTTTTGCAATTTTTTAACAAAAACAAAAGTAAGTGTAACAATGGATAGCTATCGCTCTGTTTTACGGTTGGAGCTGGAAGCACACAGCAACTGCAAATGATGTGTGAACTGTGGCTGACCAAAATCCAAATAGAGACTGCAATTGTGGTGAAGATTGATGAAAGTGGTGAACACGTTTGATGTTTCAATTGCAAATGGAGTCTGCACGTCTTGGGTTTTGTAATAGATTTATATAATGCGTCGATGGTTGGACGTAAGCGTAAGTCAGCGAAAAATCAAATGAAGCCGTAGCTAGGCTAGGCTACTTTAAGCACCGTGGAAATATTAACAAATATTTTTTATACAGTGGGTAATTCAGATAATAAAGCTGTGATTATTATTGTCAAAAGATTAAATATATAAAGAACATTAATTGCAAAAATAAAAGCAGTGTTCTAGCACACACACACGCACACCTACATACACATACCGTTGCATGGAAGCAAACAAGCACAGGAAGTGCAGACAATACAATAAAAGATAAAAATGGCGTACAAATTATGCAACGAATGCTGCCACTCACTTGTCATGTCTATTTGTTTAGCCAATTGCGCTCTCTGCATACACGCGTGTGTGTGTGTGTGTGTGTAGCTAATTGCATTAGTATGCGTGCTTTCAAAAATATATGTGACTGCGTATATGCATGGGAATGTTTCTATGAGATTGCGGTGATATGTGCGTCGTCTGTTTGTTTTAGCCACTTGTGAATAAATGAGTTGGCGAAATATAACAACAAAAAAGAAATAAACACACATACTTACGCATACGCAGACAGACGCATTTTATGCAAAGACATACACACACACGCACAATAGCATAGCAGTAATATATGAACGCACAAGAATTATATTTAATCTCGTGTAAAAATATGCGTCATGAATAATTCATGGCTAATTAGAGAAATTGAGATGAATGAAATTCTTTTGTTGCAACACAGTACAGAAAAATGTGAATGCGAAATTGCTAGCATTTTAATTGGTTGTGCTTTTCATTTTGAGCAATTTATATATTTTTTTAACGCAATACACTGTGAAATTTTTTTTATGAAACGTTTAAGGATAAGTATTAAAAAAAAATAGAGATAGACTCGAAAAATTTCTTACAGCAAAATTTCGCGAAAGTTTTAGGCAGCTTAGATTTTGTGCTTAATTTTTAAGTGCATGACTTCTTTTTAGACGAAAAATGCCTTAACCTATGTCGCTTTCAAAGTGCTGTCTAAGTTTTACATTTCTGTGTTGCTTACTCAATGCTATCATTGGAGCCATCATGGAAAAATTTTTATTTTATAGAAATGATCAGAGGAAGATGCAAAAATTATGTTTGCTGAATGATGCCATAATTTGGTATGTAAGCATGTAATTTTTTTTTTAATGAAATTTGTGTTATCAAACGAAGAAACTCAACAAGAATTTAATACAGTGCAGTTACTAAGGTAAAGTTCATGAGGATACAGCTGATGAGCTGCTATCGTGAAAGTTGCAGTATTGAAAAGTTCAATGAAAGCCGAAAAGTATTGACCAGGTTCGAAAAACATCGTAGAAAAAGAAAAGTATTGAATAAACTGATAAAATTCAAAATTTATCGAAAAAGCTTGTAAAAGTAGCAAATTAGCTAAATTTTTATCCAATCGCTTTTAAATTTTTTTCTTAAAATATATATGCTTAAGTCAGAAAAAGTCTCGAGAGCAGAATTAAAAAACTGAGAAAAATAACACTTGATAAGCAAGATAGTTCAAAACTTGTGAATTCTTATTCCAAGAACTTAACCCTCATCTTGTATTTTGGGCAAAGTTTGCCCAAACGCCTGTTTAACTTTTAATATCTCTTGTGTTTCTTATATTTTAAATGTTAAACCTCTTGACAATTATTTTTTTACATATATTAAGCGCTATAAGTAAAATTAACTTTGTGGTTTTATCAGGGGACCCCCTACAGAAAAAGTAACGAATCATGTGTTTTGGGCTAATTTTTCCCAATGTATTTTTTAGTAATTTTATACTGATTGCATACCAGTATTCACTGTCAACAGTCACTTATCTTAGCAAGCGTGTTGTCTTGTATCGAAGCGAGCCCATTTGCATGTGAAACAGTTCGTGTCAATTGGTTGTAATGACGATTATTTGCTTTTTAGAGTTCGTCACTGTAGATGAGCAGTTAGTGTCTTTTCTTGGAAAATGTCCGTTCAAACAATTCATTTCATCGAAGCCGGGGAGGTAAGGCATAAAAATTTGGACAATCTGCTACTCTAGTACGAACTACGTTTACTCTCTGCAAGTATGTACAGGGAAAGACCGTAATTGTGCACCCAAAAACATAGGGACTCAAAGGCCGAAATATGTATAACTTGTGATAACTTTTTCACATCATATGATCTTGTCGCTTAACTATGGAAAAGAAAAATGAATGTACTTAGTTAGGACGGTTCGCAGGAACATGGTAAATTTACCTCCACAAATTTTAGATATGACGAAGAAACCTATCTTCTATTTGAAATTCCTTTTCGAATATAAAAATAAGTCCACACTAGTCGCTTATGTATCAAAAAAAATTGCTACGTTTATCTCTTAAATACATTGCACCACGATACAAAAATACAAGAAATCAGCAGAAGAAACCCGATATTATAGAATACTACAACCACACGGAGGCTGGAGTGGTTACATTGCACCAATTTGTAGGAACATACACCTGTAAACGAAAGACCAACAGATGGCCAATAGCACTCTCAGCAATATGCTTGACTTCTCTGCTTTTGTTATTTGGACATCGGTAAACCCGGAGTGAAATAAAAAAAAAAACATTTTCATCACAGACTTTTGCTTGAGCAAATTGGGTTTTGATCTATTGTATTATGAAAAGCAACAACGAATATCTCAACCGCATGGCTCTGTTTCAAAGCAAATTGTCCAAACACAGAAACATTGTCCAGAATACACAGACAGACTTCTGTCCAAATTTGTCAAACAGTACCAAGTATAACACAAAATGTAAAAATTGTAATTATTTTTAATTAAACATCATTCACATGTGGAAATTACTTCTATTAACTGTATCAAGTCTTAAGAAAATGTTATAAAATTGTATTGAGCAAAATTTGCCCAAAAGACAGAATTCGTTACTTTTTTTTCTTACAGGATGAGGGTTAAAAATATCAAAATAAATTTAATACGAAAAATGTTTTACTGTAATGATCAAAGTCGAACGTGTTTTAACAAATGAGTCAGGTAAATTCAGTAAATTAGCTCATTCCATTGCTTTCAGTGCATATTGATGCAACATTTTGTATGCTCTTTGTAGCGTATTTTTTACATACAATTTTTTACCTTCACAAACACTTTTTAAACATAAAAATAAAAAAAAATATCAAAAAAAAAACAAAAAGAAAAAACTCACCCATCATCACCAAAAGCATGTAGTTCACGATCCAGCGTCTCCTTGACATTCTGCTGCGAATAGAGACCCATGGGTGAATTGAATTGCTTGTGCACGAGTTTGCGTTGTACAGCGGCCATTTTTTGACTTCAAAAACTTATACAATTTTTTGTTGTCGTTGGTTAAGTTATTAATTTATGTTTTTTAAATTTTTTGTAAACTATCGCTTAACTGTTGCAGCAGCCTTTAAGAAAAATGAGATTTTTTTCTTTCAAATTTGAAAATTTAAAATTGAAAACCTCTGCCTAACTTCCGTTTGCAATTTTTCGATTTTGTTCTTTACGCGATTATGCAAATTTTTGCCGATTTTGAGATTGTGGCTTTGACTACTAAATATTATGCTCACTTAGCGCTGAAATAAGTGATTTTATGGCTACTCTAGAGTTCGTGTTGTTTTCGATGTTCGGTATTCGTTCTGTAAAGAAAAAGATGAATTTTATATTAATTTTTTTTATATGTAAGTAAATTATGGATTAAATAAAATCTATTTTCGAAGAGAAGAACTAACTATCGCAATACAATTTTGTTATGATATTCTTTATTATTAAGCTTGTAGCGATACAAGCTTAAGAATTAGCAGAATTTAAAATTAAAAAAAAAAAAAAAAATCAACACAATATTTCGTAAAAATTTTATTTTTTCTTAGATATAAAATATGCCATACAGTTTGATATCTCTATAAAACTAAAATTGAAAGCATCATATGATAATTCAAAGTAAAATGGTCCCTTAAAATGATTTGTTTTTTTATGAGATTTTCACGCTATTGTGAATGCTAATGTTTATTTATGCTATATTGTTATATCTGTGACAAAAAGGACAAACAGTTTAAATTAAATGAAGACAAGTGCAGTTAAAGCCAATTTTACATAAGTTTTGGATGAAATTTCTCTTTCATTTTTGAGCGATTTTTTGTTACATATTATGGCCATAATAATGTTCAAAAATGGAAAACAAATTTCAGCAAGTGCTAGTTGAAAATTGTGCTTCACCTTTTATGTCTTTAGTTGACTTAAGCTATTTTTCGTTTCTGCCACAGCTTATTTTATGGGAATCATTACAATGCACATAGGAAAACATTACATTTGATATGTCTGAATATTAATAGATTTTACCCACATGCATAAGCAAATATTCTCAAAACATGGTGCAGTAAAAAGTGTTGCTTTTATCGCTTTGTTGTCTTTGATGTGTGTTTTTAAAAGCCATTAAATAAAAAGACCGAATTTTTTTTTGTTATTTTATTAATACCAAAATATTGATAACAATTTAATGATTGTTGTCTCAGCTTTCGCAAAGCTTTACAGAGGCTAAAGAGAAACTACGTACTAAATATGCAAATATTTAAATTTAATTTTGTTATTATAACCAGAGCTTGAAATAAACTTTTACAAAAGTTTTTTTTTAGGTAAAAGTAAACTTTAAACTTTTATTTTTGTGAAATAAAAGTAAAAGTTTCCTTAAAACTTTTATATCCGAAAATAAAAGTAAAAGTTTTTTTTAACTTTTATTTCAAAAAGTCGAAAAAAACTTTTAAAAAAAACTTTTATTAATAAAAGTTTTTTTTAAAAGTTTTTTTTGACTTTTATTAATAAAAGTTTTTTTTAAAAGTTTTTTTTAACTTATATTTTTAACAGTCACATGCAAAGAGTTTTTTTTGACTTTATTTTTCAAAATGCGAAAATAAAAGTTTTTTTTGTATGAAAGAACGAGGAAAAAACAAAAATAATATGTATCTTGGATCACTAAGCAAAAAATTTCAAAGGAGAAAACTTAGGATTATTGATAATAAAGTCCAAAGTAAAATACTTAAGATGTTTTTGAAAAGAAAGAAATTTATGTTAATTATGCACTTATAATTTTTAGAAAAATTGTGCTTAACGCATCAATGGGAAAAGGCCGGAAATGGATTTTGGGAGTACAGGGGAGGTTCCTGACCCTCCAAAGAGGTGTTTTGGACCCATTTTTCGAAAAAAATTTTATTGCACGAATCGATGGGAAAAGGCCGAAAATGGATTTTGGAAGTGACAAGTGAGATCCCCGACCCTCCTAAATGGGATTTTTGGACCCATTTTTCGAAAAAAATTTTATTGCACGAATCGATGGGAAAAGGCCGAAAATGGATTTTGGAAGTGACAAGTGAGGTCCCCGACCCTCCTAAATGGGATTTTTGGACTCATTTTTCGAAAAAAAATTTACTGCACGAATCGATGGGAAAAGGCCGAAAATGGATTTTGGAAGTGACAAGTGAGATCCCCGACCCTCCTAAATGGGATTTTTGGACCCATTTTTCGAAAAAAATTTTATTGCACGAATCGATGGGAAAAGGCCGAAAATGGATTTTGGAAGTGACAAGTGAGGTCCCCGACCCTCTTAAATGGGATTTTTGGACCCATTTTTCGAAAAAAATTTTATTGCACGAATCGATGGGAAAAGGCCGAAAATGGATTTTGGAAGTGACAAGTGAGGTCCCCGACCCTCTTAAATGGGATTTTTGGACCCATTTTTCGAAAAAAATTTTATTGCACGAATCGATGGGAAAAGGCCGAAAATGGATTTTTGAAGTGACAAGTGAGGTCCCCGACCCTCCTAAATGGGTTTTTTGGACCTATTTTTGGAAAAAAATTTTAGTGCAAGTGTAAAATTTTTTTCGAAAAATGGGTCCTAAAATCCCATTTAGGAGGGTCGGGGATCTCACTTGTCACTTCCAAAATCCATTTTCGGCCTTTTCCCATCGATTCGTGCAATAAAATTTTTTTCGAAAAATTGGTCCAAAAAACCCATTTAGGAGGGTCGGGGATCTCACTTGTCACTTCAAAAATCCATTTTCGGCCTTTTCCCATCGATTCGTGCAATAAAATTTTTTTCGAAAAATGGGTCTAAAAATCCCATTTAGGAGGGTCGGGGACCTCACTTGTCACTTCAAAAATCCATTTTCGGCCTTTTCCCATCGATTCGTGCAATAAAATTTTTTTCGAAAAATGGGTCCAAAAATCCCATTTAGGAGGGTCGGGGATCTCACTTCTCACTTCCAAAATCCATTTTCGGCCTTTTCCCATCGATTCGTGCAATAAAATTTTTTTCGAAAAATGGGTCCAAAACACCTTTTTGGAGGGTTAGGAACCTCCCCTGTACTCCCAAAATCCATTTTCGGCCTTTTCCCATTGATACGTTAAGCACAATTTTTCTAAATATTATAAGTGCATAATTATCAGAAATTTCTTTCTTTTCAGAAACATCTTAAGTATTTTCCTTTGGACTTTATTATCAATAATCTTAAGTTTTCTCCTTTGAAATTTTTTGCTTAGTAATCCAAGATATTATTTTTGGATTTTCCTCGTTCTTTCATACAAAAAAAACTTTTATTTTCGCCTTTTGAAAAATAAAAGTCAAAAAAAACTCTTTGCATGTGACTGTTAAAAATATAAGTTAAAAAAAACTTTTAAAAAAAACTTTTATTAATAAAAGTCAAAAAAAACTTTTATAAAAAACTTTTATTAATAAAAGTTTTTTTTAAAAGTTTTTCAGAAAAACTCTTATGAAAAAGTTTTTCATAAAAGTTTTTTGAAAAAACTTTTATGTATAAACTTTTTGAAAAAGTTTTTTGGAAAAACTTTTATTCTATAAAAGTTTTTGAAGAAAGTTTATAAAAACTTTTATAACAAAAAAGTTTTAAGAAACTTTTATTTTGAAAACTTTTTGAATAAAAGTATAAAAGTTTCAAGGTCTGATTATAACCAATAAACAAAATTTTTGGAGTATGTGTACAAAATGAAAAAGTAAATTTCAGAAACAAATAAAAATATGCAATATTTTGTGATTATAACAGTGATGAGATAAACAATTTATATTTAAAAACTCCAAAAAAATAGTCAAAGCCTAACCTGACATATTTGAATATATTCTTAGCATATTTTACGGGAAAAATACTGTAAATTTATAGTTTTTCCGAATTTTTAACACAACCGTCCATTTGCCTACAAACTTCATAACTTTGAGGTCGTAGCAAAGCTTAAAATTTTGTGACCGAACGTCACCAGTGTAATGTGACTTGAGCTTATAAATTTTAGGAATGAAATTGTCTCAACTTCAGCAACAAATATTCAGACAAATTGATTTTGATTTTTCAGTTTCGATAGACGTCTTGTGTACCATATATAGATGAAAACAATTCCAGTAGTTTTTTCTTACTAACATTTTTACTTTTGCATATGATGTTCGCTTTGTGCTACTGTTAATATAATGCTATAAATTTTGTAGAATTATTTTACAAGTATAAACTTATATTAATAGATATAAAAATAAACTTTTAAGCAAACACGACAAACAGTTCTATAAAAATGCATGCCCTCCCTTTTACAAACTGATTCATTTATTACACCATATGCTTAAATGGTACTTCTATCACACGAAACTAATTATTAGCAGTTTAAACAAAATAATAAAACTTTAAAATTATTCTTAGATTTCTTCAATAATGTTCACCAAATATAGAATGAAATTTTTTAGAATTCTGACCTAAGGCACAAAATTTAGAAAAGATTTTAATTCATCATACTCTGCTTAGGAAGAAAAAAAAAAAACGTGACTCACATAAATTTTTAGCTATTTCCTCTTTACGAAGAAATGATTGCTAAGTAAATAGTAAAAAATGAAAAAAAAGAACAACTTGGGAAAGAAAACTTTTGGCACTCAAAAATACAAATAAAACTAGGAATCATATATTTATGCAGTCAGACAGATAGACAGACATACAGAAAATCGTTAGTCAGCAAGACAAACAGAGAAGGCGTCAAGCACACATACACCCATATACACTTGCACAAACGCACACACATAAACAGGCAAAATACAATTACAGACGAAATAATAAAACACGTGTTGTGTTTGCACACATACAAATAAAAGGTGCACACTTATACAATGATAAACCTGTTCTGAAATGCACATCAAAAACATCGTGCAAAACGGAAGTAAAACAACAATAATAAAGACTATAACAACAACAGAGAAAAAACAGAATTTGCAAATGCAATTAAATTGTGCATGCATGCAATGTTCACGAAAAAAAAAAAAAACGAAAAAATAAAATGAACTTTAAAGAATATGAAGAGAACAATTTAAAACACATTTATGTACAAATAAATAGCTGCATTTATTTATTAGTTAATTTATTTAATAAAAATGAAACGAGTAATAGCATAAATACTGCAAGACATGTGTGATATACTTGTATACTTCCTCCATAAACTGTATATCTTTTCTACAAAATATCACTTATCACAAATGAAGGCACTAAAAGCCACAACACCTTTATTGAGCTTTTGTTAAAATCACAATGCGACTTAAGATTTATATTTTTCAATCGTTCATTTCAAAACAAGATGAGTCATATTAAACTATATAGATATCAATAAAAAAACTTATAAAATGAAAATTATAAGAAATTCAAGAAAAAAATTGATATCAGATTATTTGACTTTTGTCATTTCTACAGTGAACATAGATGTTGTTAAGCAAACTGTTTGAAAGATAAATTTTTTAAAGGGAATACCGCTTGTCTGTAGTAGCAAATAAGATGACTGATTTTCATCAGTGTATTAACTGACAAAAAAATTCATTCATTCATTGAATCTGCACCTAAACAAAACAAATTGAATTAAAAGAAATTGCCACCTAAAAATAAATGGAAAAAAAAATTTTTGATGTTAACATTCTGAACTTAAATCCCAGTTGTCAATATGTGATCGGACTTGCTGCTTGCTTCTTTGCACTTTTAATTTTGGTAATTTGCTTATACTGTACTTAGCAGAAAATTCATTAAAATTACTTAATTTAATTAGTTAATTTTATTGAACAGCTGAAGTTTAATTCATACAACACTCAAAAATTTAACACAAACATAAAGTTAATTTCTTGTAATTCAATTTAATGCTGCTCTTAATTACTGCAAAATTTTTAATATACAGTTTACGATGGTTGTTCATTAAAATATGAGCAGCACCTGCTGGAAATGTTAATTTAATAACGTGACGATAATCAATTGAATATTCATGTTAAGTGAAAAAATTGAATAAACAGCAATAAGTGTTACTGCAGTTAATTATATTCTTAAATAAGTTGATGGTTGTCAATTTAAATTTAATAAAAAACGAAATTTTTATAGTGCAAAAGACTTAGATTTCTATTCTTAATAGTTTAATATTAAATTCATTTCTCTGTTCAATATAATGTGTGTGAAGACCAAAATAATTACACTTAAAAAAAATAAATTAAATATAAAAATAGGCTAAGTCTAGTCATATTAGGTAGGCGGACTCATCTGTGACTTTAAAGCCGATCAGTAAGAATTTCTTAGACTGATATATTTCCATTTTTACATAGATATGTTGGGAAGCCAAGCAAAAAGTGAAACAAAGCAAAGCAAAACTCTTTCTTTTGTTTGCTTGTCTTTGTTTTTGTAACTCCTTTGATATTATTATTTTTTGTCTGACTTTTTTAAAAGTCAAGCTAGTCTAAGAAAGACATATTTAATAAAAAATAAAATTAATAATCAAGAAATTTTTAAAGAAATTCTAAATTTTTTTATTCCAGTTGTGCTGGTTACCAAGGTACCGGGATTAACCTGGACTGGCCCGGAATTTAATTTCAAAACTGGGGACATAGTGAGATTTCAAAATAGTCGGAAATAATCCAATATAAAGTTTAAAAATTTTGTGGTTAATAAAAAAAAATTTAACTTTAATATTTTCAGAATTAATTTTTTAATATTGCTGATCAAAAAAAAAAAGTTTGTCGAATTGGTCCCAAAGAAAAATTTTTATTTTATAAAAATTAGGAAATTTTTTAAGAAAACCGGGAATTACTTCCGTACGACTTGGTAGCCCAAGCTTTTGAAACGAAAATTTCTAAAAGTATTTATTCATAAAAGTATTATTTCATTAAAAACGTATGTTTGATATTGTATTTGCAAAAAAAAATTCATAATTTGCTAAATATTAGAATTTCGAATTTTGCACTTTCAAGTTGACAGATATGGCTAAGTTACATTTAATAATGAAGAAAAATTTTATTGGACTGATAAAGATTTCTTTATATTAAATTGAGAGCTCACCGCCGCTCAGTGTGAGATTTTGCCAATCTGGATAGGAACAAATTGAGAAAAAAAGTGCTCCAAATTCAATGATTTTTTATTACAAGTTAGAAAATTATCTCTTTGTTACGAAAATAAACACAAACCAGAATGAAAATAAAAACATCAGCAAGATATCTGTTATCAAACATGTGCTATTAGAATGCACGCAAAAAATAACTTATAAAGTGAAATAATTCCTAAAACTTTAATCGATTAACACTATGTCATCCGTTTATTGTTTTCAAAATAATTTTTCATTTTGTAATTCCCAATAGTTTAGCCTAAAGTTTTCAACCAAAGTGTTTTAATATCTGCACTGGAGAATTTTGTTTCATTTATTTCATCATTAGCTAAAAAGTAAGAAAAATTTCAACATTCTTACAACTTTCATGGACTAAAACTTAAAAATTCCACCTTATTCCATGCTCTCACCATATAGAGATAATCGGGGAGGTTCCTAGTGTTAATTTGAAAAAAAGAAATGTTGCCCAAATCTGCCCCAAAAGTTTTTTTTGTTACAATAACTGTTATAACACGTGTGTCACTTTTTGAAGTTTGGTTGAATAATATCAGCTCTTAAATATTTGAATCTGTCTTAAACTACGTTTTACCAAACTTTTGAAGAATGCTCTGATTCAAAATAGTGTAATCGTAAGTGTTTCTTTAAAAATACTAATAAATAAATTAAAATGAAATAAATCAAATGCAACTAAACTTGACACGTATACCAAGAGAGATAAAAGCAAATTTTGAACAAAAATTGTCAGATAAGTAGGCGTTAAACCTCCCAACAAAAAAGGAAGACTTGTATGGGAGGTGGGCGTGGTTTTTATCTGATTTTGCTCATTTTTCAACTGTTTTCTCCTCATGGAGAGTAAAAGCTCACATACTAAATTTCATGTCGATATCTCTCAAACTACGGCTGTAATTGAATTAAGTTCCTCCAGATTAGCAAAAAATCACACTGTGCGCCGAATAAAAATGTTTTTTCTTATAAACTTCTCTGATGCTTTTTTTTTTTGCAAGTATTTGAAAAGTGATTTATTTATTGCTGGCAAATGATTGTGTAAGTTGTTAAATTGTTATAAATTTTACATTTCTCAGACAATTTTTTTAAGAAAAAAGCACAAAAATAAAAAACAAATATAAGTTGCGTAAAAATCTATGGAAGCACACGCGTAAACACCGCTAAATCAAACAAATATATTTAAAGGTTATTTTTAAAAAATACGAAAAAAATCACCTTCTTTCTTTCTACACTAAATATTTACACTACGTTCACACCTAAAAATTAATTTCAAACTGATTTTTTTTTAATGCCGCAAAATTTTAACAGCATGGAAATGCTGGGCAACATAGACGAAACTACAATACACTTAAACATGAGACAGTATATATATTTTTCTAAATGTTACTCATGCTGAAGCAAAACAAAAAAAAAACGAAACACAAAATCAAAAAAAAAAAAAAAATTAAAAAAAACAAATATTAAAGGGAGCAAAGACAAGCAACAAAAGACAACCACAAAACTTTGACATTTTACACTCACCAATGGAAATGAGAAAATTGAGCGCTGAATATTTTGACAAATGCGAAAAAAATCCGTGCTGATCAAAATATACAGCGGTTCGTCAAAAGAAATAGAAACATCTGAATGTGGCGATTATTCGCATTAATTTTGGCACAAGAAACATAAGCAAAAAATTTGATAAGTACGGTTTGATTTATGATATAGGCTACGCTCTTAGTCATATTTTCATATGCAGATGTTGAAGACAGGCGTGAACGAAGGTGTTATGATACAAAATTCATAAATTTACTATCGACATAAGCTTCCAATTTCATAGATAAAATTGCACACTTTCTTGGAGTAAAATGAGAATTGCGAAAAAAGTCGCATGGTACTGTCAGCTACTCATGTCTGCAATTAACTATATTTTCATAAACCTATGTTGTTTCTATACTTAAATTACATAAAAAGCGCACACTTCAGCCGTCTGGGGTGAATTGCATAAAAAAACAAGAAAATCAAACTTAAAAGTGTTCTCATTAATATGAAAATGATAATTTTAAAATTCGTCATGTACCAAAATTGCGATATTAAGCATCATCAGCATCATCGGCAAAACCAACTGCAAAAAATTTCATTTTGCCTCATTTTATTGAGATTTGTGTTGACAATATTTTTTGATTCATTTTCACGTAAAATCTTTTTTTCTTAAAATTAAAATAAAAGCAAATTTTTTGGTTGTATGGCAAAAAAGTTTTAGCGTAAATTATTGATGTTCTTGGCATGCAGACAGTGCGTGGGCGCTTCGTTTTTATTTACACCCTACCATCGGTTTTTTATTTTATTTTGCTTCTTAATGTATAGGTTGTACATTCTCATTACGTTGGAAATTGTAATTTCCTTGTTGTTGTAGTTAATGGTGTAACATTATTTATTGAATGACTGGCCATCTGTGTTTATGGTATTTAGATATTTGCTATAATTAACTTTGATGAATTGCAATTTAATTTTGACTTACAGGAAGTATAGCTTGAAAATAAACGGTGTTTCAATATTCACGTAAGATTTGTATTTCGTGCCATTTGTGCGGTAAAATATTGTTCTTGAAAACAACACAAACAGTTCAGGGTTACGATAGAACAACGCCAGCTGTCACGTTTTAAATCTAACGTGAATAATTGTACACCCTTTTTATATGAATTAAATATCTGTAAAAATGGCGATCGAAACGAAAAATTTTCATTTATACAGATGAAGATAATAAATGAATTAGTTAGTACTTTAGTTTTTTGTTTGTTTTTTTTTTTTTTTATAAGCTGTAGAAAATAAGCTCACATCGGTTGGTGTTTTCGTAATTAATTTTTTCTATAGTAATATTAAAGTTATATATAAAGCTATATTGATGGGTCATGTTGGAGTTATTCCATTTTGTTGAATATGCTGTGATATTTTTATGTTAAAAAGTCGTTTTTCGCGGAAATGTTCTCTTCTGATCAAACTGCTGTAGAACTGTTCTATTTTGAATCAAAATTTTTGATGCATTTTTACAGATACATTTTTATTCAAATTTTGTTAATTTAAACAATTTACACCAGAATGCATTTATTACATTAAGCAAACCACCTACCAACTTGCATAAATGCAGTTTCTCTTTTTTTGTAATATTGAATAGTATTTTGCCTTAAATATTTCAGTGTGTAAGAGAGGTGATACATGATGATATTTTTTCCGAAAAATCTCATTCCAACGTCAATTAGCTAAAAACAATGCAAAAACATCAAACCAATCTCTATTAACTGAAAAATTTTAATTTGCTTAAGTTCATGTTCTAAAGTCACAAATAAAAAAGAAAAACATCATTTGTTCTCATTTCGAAATTGATAACAGCAGCAAGTGTGTCAAAATTTTTGCACGAACAGAGTTTCATGTACATAATTAAAAAAAAAAAACGAGTGCAAAAATTATGAAGTTTTAAATTTTTGGAGCTGTTTGAAGTTGGTCATGTTCGCAAACATAAGTGTAATAAATAGGCAGTTCAAAACGGTTGAGCCACTTTTTCACAGCCATAGCACAACATAATCGCATAGTTTTTTTTTTGTTAAAAAGGTTGTGAATAGAAAGAGAAACATGTATACTTTTTTTCAATAGTAGGCGGTGCCACGCCCCTAAAGGGAAAAACGTTTCAACGGCTAAACTAAAGAACCGATGTTGATGAAATTTTGCTTAGAGATAGACTGAATTCTAAAAAAGATTATTAGAATCTGATTCTTTAAAGGGGGCGTGGCATTGTTCCAAATGAGAAAAATGGTATCACGGCTGTGCCACTACACCGATTTTTATAAAATTTGGTATGAAATTAGATTGATACTTGAGAAAAAATATATTTTCTTTAGTGGGCGGTGCCACGCCTCTTACAGGAAAACGTTTTAACAGCAAAAAGACAAGTTTTATATTCTTTTAAGAAAAATATCTACTCCTCTTTTCTTTGTTAAAATTGATCTCACTAATTAAATTGATAAATATTAACATTAAATTTGTTTTTTAAATACTGTATGTATCTTAAATATTATTATTTATATAAATATTAAAGTAGTTTTGAAAAATTACCCAAGTGAACCAAAACGGAAAAGTATATCCCGTTCGAATGGAAGAAGTAAATAAGATTTTTCAATCAAACGAAATCTATTAAAAAGTTATATTATTCCATAACATTTTAAAATTAGTCGCATTAAAAAATGTTGCCAGGTTTCGCTAACTTCTGCTTTTCTATAGATGGCAATGAAAAACACTACACTATCTTGGAACCAGTATTACGTCTGGCATCAACTTTACCTCTCAATATAGTGCTAGCAAAGGGCTATTCCTTAAAGTAACCGAAAAAATTAAAGTGTTTTACTTTGTCTTTTATTTCACTTTAAAAGTGTACTTCCGTCCCGTTCAATATGAGAAAAATGCCTATATTTACTTAAATAGATCACATTGCAGCAACTCAAAGTTTTTTCATCTATAAAATACCACTTTTTAAAAAGTCGATCACCTTTTTTTATTTTTCCACCTTAAAAGATCGTAATATTGTTTTTATTAAAAATAATAAAATTTTTTTTTTATTAAATTGAAATTATTTTTACTAAAAAAATACTAAAGAAAACGCGAACGTAAGAGTCATTAAAATGGAATTTATTAGCTATACTGCAAGGAGAAAGTAAAATTTTTGACACATGTAGGTTTTGAGTATTTTCTTTTAATGGCATTTGAAATAAGATTTCTATTTCTATACACTATACATTCCATATATTTTTCAACACCTCAATATGAACAAACAAAATTTTTATTTTTAATAATTTGATTAATGTCGAAAATATTTTTCAGGTGTTTCAGCGATATTTTTAGCATTGAAGAACATTTTAAAGTGAATATTTTTATAAATTTATTTTTAAAAATGACACAGACTATAATGCATGCATGAAATTAATTGAAATATTTTTATTTTTTGATTATGCAGAATTTTAGCAAATTATTTTTAGAACAAAAGTGCATATTTGTATAAAAATTTTACTTTTGGCTGGGCATTTAAAACGAACAAGCAAGCTAAAAAAATTTAATTTAAACTTTTACCAAAAGAAAAATCCGGCTTATTATTTTTTGCACATTATATTAAAGTGCACTTTAAACTTTTAATAAACATAATAAAATTCCTAAAACTTTTAAAAGTTAAATTTCCTTCAAATTTGAAAATTCCTTTACCTTAACGCGCATACTTGACTGACTGACTGTCTGAAAAGTTTTTGAAATATTTACACTTTTGCATAATTCCAGTCTCTTTATTCGACAGCTTTGCTGCGATTACTTCCGTTGCTATCCGCCGGAGTTTTTGTTTCTTTTTGTGTTTTGCGTTTGCGTTTGCCTGAACTCTGAACTCATTGCTCATTTCGATGATTTCAAAATTATTTGCTGTTATAACAATGAAAATAATATTTTGTTGTTCATTGTTCAACACAATTTTAATAAGGTTTTTTGTATTTTGAAACAGCAACGGAAATGGAAGTGAATGGCGGCAGCAGCAGCAGCAGCGACTGTCTACGCAACAATTGTTGCGTGTGAAAATGTGTGCGTACTGTTGCTGTTTGTCGAATTTTGTTGCTTTTTGCCGAAATATGAAAAATTCAGTTTCGAGTGGATGCTGGCTGCTGTTACCGATATTCTGCTTTTCCATTGTTCTTGTACATGCTGTCAGTCTAACGGTTTATTATCATATTGCTGTTGCTGTTGTTGTGTATTTTTATTACTATTAGCTTGTTGTTGTCTTTCATAGCTGCTACTCCTAACGTTCGTTGTTTTCGTACGGTTGCTTCAAAGTCGCACTTTTTTCATTGGCTCAGTTTCTTGGTCTCGTTGCACCGTGTGTTCATAATTACCGTTATTTCAATTCAAAAGTTTTTTTGCCATAGCAGCAGCGTAGCGTAGTATATTTGCCTAGTGAGCGTCAAATTTTCAGGATAAAAAATACAAAATTTATAATATTTTTAGTTTTTTTCTTAAAGTTTTTTTCTTAAAAGTTGTGAAAAGTTTATTTTCGCACTCAACTTAAAATGGAAATAGCAATTCCTTTTTTTTTGTAGTTTACCTTCTTGTGTGTAGTAACAAGAAACAAAAAAAAAAAAACTTTGATTTTCAAATTTAAGTTGTGTACACTTTTTTTTTTCAAGTGTATAAAACTAAGTGTAAATGGTGTGCAAATTTTTTTAGTTTTTCTTGATAATATGCTGCTAAGCTTTTGTTGTGCTGGCAAGTTACCGGATTGTCGTTATTTTTTTTACTTTTAGATTGAGGAAAACTTTTATGATTTGGAGTTTGTTTCGGGTTTTTTGTTTTGCTTTTAAGTTCAAACTAAGTGGCATTTGGTAGGGTGATAGTTTTTTCTGACTTCAAGAAATATATATTTTTTTTCTAAAAAATATGTATATAATTTAAAGATATTTTGCAACAAATTTGACACAAAATATGTGTCACTATATGTGTATCTCTATCTGCATATGTGACATTGCTTTGGCAAAACGAAAGTAAGTAGTTGAAGATTGATGTTCGATTTATGCCGCCAAGAAATATTTTTATTCAATAATCAGTCAAATACTGTTCACAAAACTAAAATCAGTGAAATCAGGAACCTCAGTAGTAGAGAAGCGTGAATTTTTATGCTAAAACTACAAAAAAATGTTTTGAAACTTTTGAACGATGGAAATGGTGAAATACATTATAAGGAACAGTCTAATGTACATGCGCACGTAGCGTGTGGCTTAACCTCGTGTTAAACTCTCAACATAATAAATCAAAAATTAATTGAAAGAAAAGTGTCATTGGTAGGAACATGACCTCATTTGTCAGTTGTCTCATTACTTGTGCGATAACATACCAAACACTAACACACTCGCTCGCGTACATATAAGCTCCTATTACCATACCATACATTGACGTGCTTAAGTATCTATGAGTGTTTTTTTTTTCCTTTTTTTTAATATATCTTCTATGTTGGGTTTCACTATGGCAAGTTGTCATGTTTTGCGCGTTATGCGTTGCATTCCTTAACGTTGCGTTGCGTGGCGTTTAGATGAGATGCGATACGATGCGCTGTAAGGCGTAAACAAAAACATCACTTGTCCTTATAATGGTGAACGTTTCATCAACCGCAAACATATTAGACAGCAATATTAGGGTGGATCTTCGTAGTGTGTTGTCAACGTTCATTATAAATTTTGCAGAGAGTTTATTAATCTTACTGACAAGTGATTCGAAGATCGGTTAAAAGATACAAAAAAAAAGTTTGTATTCTCCAAAAAATTGCGTAAATATTATTTCTCTAGAACAGTAGTAGATTTGGGGCGTATTTTTTTTTTTTTTTTTGAAAATTGACTGTATGATCTCTTTTGCTTAATAAACACGGGACGCATATCGACCTTAAGTATTAAGATTTTTTTTTTTGAAAATGTAAACAATAACCAAAATCATTAAAAAATTATCAAGTATAATTTTCAAAAAAAACATTGCTCAAAAAGTATTAGTTTTGGTAGTAAAAAAAAGAAAAAATTAAAAAAGAATGTCTAGTATTTATTTTTGTAAATCTGTCTTCAATTCGATTTCTTTTATTTGGTAGTTTTTAGTGATTTATTGAAAAGCATTGATAATCAAATTTCACATTTGACATAATATTTGGCAGGGATTTGTTTAAAACCTTTTGAAACCAAAAAAACCATCTTTGCACTAAGCGATTTTAAGCTCTGCCGAAAAAGCACATAATCATAATTAAGCAAGATATTGTTACATAAATATAAATATATACCTAAGTATATATCTACATTCAGGTTATCTACTCCGAACGAAAAGTTGTATTATGTCATTAAGACCTTGAGATGATTTAGCTTTTAAATGGCGTTCTTAGAAAAATCTATGTTCTCTAAAATACAACTTAATAAACCTATTAATTTTGTAAAAAAAAATGGATACTGATTCTGACCGCTGTCTCAGGATTTTAAAATTTTTAAAGTGAATTCATATTAAGAAAATATTCAATTGAGCAACCATCATGTACATATGTGAGGTTATGCCAAAATTAACCTATGAGTTTAAAGTATAAATTGTCGATCTATGAGACAGTCATAGCTGGGCATTAACTCGTTAATCCGTTAATCGTTAGTTAACGAAGTTAAAATTTTGACTAACGGTTTAACTTTTAAGTTAACTTTTAAAATTGTTAACAGACTCGTTAACTCCCCATGTCCGTTAATCGTTAATTCAGTACCTAATATTTACCAAAAAGATACCGCACTCACCGCGCCGCGAAAAACACGTTCTGACAGCAAGTATGTTCCAGTTGACATGAGGTCGTTTGACAGAAGTCGAGTGGATGGAGTAAAAAAATGCATGAAAAATAAAGGTAGAATAGGCGTTACGACAAGAAGCTGCCGAAAGTTCGAAGAACAGAGATAGTTTAAGTGGTGGAGGCAGCAACGCAAGTAACAACTACGATGATGAGGAAGACTTTTTCAATTCTGTAACTCAGTCTAAAGAAAAACCTAAGAGCCAGAAATCTTTAAAAAATAAAGTTCAAAATCTCGTCAAAATGTGGCTAGACATGAAAACAACGATGTTTCTTGAGGAACAGAGATTTATAAATCTTTTTATTATATATAATACTGCTGTACCCTCAAGCGCTGCAGTTGAAAATCTTTTCTCCACGGGCAAAAACGAGCCACGCTTTCAGACGAGAATTTCGTCATATTTATGTCCATTAAGAGGAATATCCCCATTGTGCCAGATGTCTAAATTATACACTCCAATCATACAAGTTTTTTTTTGTGTTCCTAACCTGTTAACTTCCAGAACCCAATCCAACAGTTTTATAAGAAGATCTCTAACGCAACGATATAAAAAATTCAATTTTTATCACATATTAACGGATTAACGATTAAAGTTAACTTGCGTTAAGTTTTCCGAAATGTAACGCTTTAACGTTTATCAAAGTTAACTTTTTTAGTAACAGATGAGTGATTAACGAAGTTAACTATTTGATTAACGTTGTCCAGCTTTTGAGACAGTCTTTTTTTTTTTTTTTTTTTTTTAAATACTTCTGTTTTTTTTTCTTTATTCTTTTAAAGAAACCCTGCCACTTTTTTCTACTTTTTGTGTATTCTGCAAATCATTTTCGTATCGTGCTTAACATTTTATTATACATATATATAGATCCTTCCAAACAATGACTTGGCTTGTCCGCTAGTTATTTACGTAAATTTAAGTTTATAAGTCTCCCACATTGTTTGTGAGATATTTCAAGAAATTGACTTCCAAAATTCGTCACCATTGTGACAATTGTAAACTTGTAACGTTTTTATATTTGAACTGAACTTTGAAACTCAAAATATTTTATCAGGATACAGCGTAGATCAGAGTTTTATTTCTTTTATTATAGACTAACTACTAACACTTTGAATTCGTTAAGTCTTATATAAAAATCTTATATGGAATAAAGACAATTTAAAAAAAATGAATGAAAAGTTTTTTCAAAAAAGCCTTACACTTTTTTTATACATTGTTCTTTTTTCTTATAATGTTAAACTTATATTAGTGGAATTATATTAAAACTGCCTGCTTATAGTTTATTACTCCAAAAGTGGTTTTAAGAAAAAGATCCACCTTAATTTGGAACTAGTATAGCAACATATGTACTACCACCGCACATTAAAGACACCAGCAGTAGCGCATAAAGGATTAGCAGAAAAGAAAAAAAAAAAATAAAAGCGATATATCGTTGATAGATGGCAGTGAAGACAAAACGAATGACAAGAAAAAATTACTCCACTCTACTACGCTTTTGAATTATGACAACCCTTCACATGCATCATCGTTGCACACTTCGGGCACTGCAACACGAATGAGATAAACCGGATAGTCACATAGATAATGTCACTAAAAATGAATATGTATTCATAAACCAAAGACTGTGCAAGTGTGTGTGTGTCACTTTTTACCGGAAGCGGAAGCAAAATGTAGATTAAAATCATGTGTTGATTTGTAAGTGTTCAGGAAATCGGACAACAGTACAGTTTGCTTGCTAGCGTCTATGATGATGATGATTGTCGGAAATGCTAACACAAAACACAACAGAGAAAAATATGAATATGGGATTAAAAGAAGGGAAAACATTAATATTACCGTAATATGTCTGACTCTCAGATTGGAGAAAATATAATATCAAAGCAAAGCATTCTTTTTATGACGGTGCTCCAGATAATGTAACAAATTACCACAATGACCAATTTTTCAGAAGCTTTAAGTCGAAAATAGTAATGAAATCGATGGATCAAAAATATCCTATGGAAACAACTGGTCTGTCGTTCTACAACTTTGAGGTTAATTTCTTGAACTAAAGCAGATATAATTCGCGCTCTGAATTATTATCGTTAAGTGAAAAAGTCCAAAAAGATGAAATCAATTTAAATGATATTTATGACCAAATGTAATAAAAAATTGCACGCAATTGTAATAAAATATTTTAATTTACATATGTATGTATATAGATGATAAATATTATTAAAGTAAAAGATTTATGCCAAAATTATTTCTGGTAAGCCACTAACTAGTCAAATACCTCAAAAAAACCTTACAATTAAAGTATTTCCTTCTTGGTAAATAAATATTTCTTAGTGTTTCGGTATCAGTTTGCTCTTTGTTAATTTTAAATTATTAAATAAAAAGCTTAAGAATTTTTTAAAATTGAATGTCGGCTTTTCTGTTTGTGGCTTAACTTTTTGAGGCAATAATTAAAAACTTTTAAAAATTATTTTCGCAGTCATATCCGTGACATGTAAATGCATTTAGTTGCAAAGTGCCAAAGCAATTAATTAGTAAAACTTGTCAGAATAACAGCAAAAATGACGAACAACAACAACCAACAACTAACTCGCAAAACTAACGAACAAACTATGTAACTAACAAATAAAACAACTTGTTTTTAATTTGACAACGTCCAGCAACACTACCAACAGACTACATCCTCTTTATTCTGAGTGGATGACCCTTTTAGAGCGGCGAAAAAAAAAGTTAAAGGAGCAACAGCAGAGAGGTTCCATTAAATTAAAAACACATTTCAAACAGTTTACAACAATTTAGTGCTTCCAAAAGGGTTTTACAAACAATTTCGCTGGCTGTCTCGCTGGTTGCTGCCCGCTCGGCCTTTTACCATAGTTTGTGATGCTTGGCATGAGCTTCGTTGATACTTTGAATATAAGATGATATTATTGCGATACTCAAGCACATTTATGCAATTCACACTTCATAGTTAAATTGCAATGTGATAAAATTATAATGTGTCCAATCATACAACGCGCTTTTTTGACGTCTTTAATTTGGTTTGAAAAAAAAAAAAAAAAAATAGAAATAGAAAAAAGGCTTGAGTCTATCGGCAATCAGATCCAAAAAAATACAAACTATATACAGATAGAATGATGTCTAAATAAAAATTTCAAAGCCGAAAGGATTAAAATCGCCATCAAAGAAAAAAGTTTTTACACAATCTTAACATTAGCAAAATAGTCCTTTTTCTACCGAAAGCAAAGAGTTTCGACCATTTTCTACCGAAAGCAAAGAGTTTCGACCATTTATTGGGAAAGTAAACTCTTAGTCTTTATCATTTTTTGAACTGCTTTATTGAGCAATAAAACTTTCAACTGCTCTGCTTTATTAGTAAGCAGCTTTGCAGGAACTGCAGCACTTTTATATAACAGCCAGCTGTCGGATCTTATAGCCAATATCGATCATTCTTTTTGGAACAAAGGCATTGAACAGCGCCTTAGAAAAACGCAATATCAAGAAAGCGCCATACAAACCAATGTGTTGTGAAAGTATCTCTCAACACTGATCAAGTATTACGAAATCTCTTCTGCACTTGCGGGTATTTTCAAAACTTTGAATAGTGCTGTCATATGATTTGCTCTTTCAAAATCATAGAAATTATAATTTTTTAAGTTCAGTTGCTGTAGTAACCGCTAAAGCTTATTCTGATTTCACTACCCAAGTAGCATATTTGACAGAGGAAACTTTTAGTTCGTATTTACAACACTTCTACAGCTGTTTTAGGTGTATACAGCTGTAAAAGCGCTGTAAATGCGCATTAAAAGCTTCTTCAGCAAAAAATGCTCTTGGGTAATGTGATGAATTTCTTAGTGAAAATATGTTTTTTGCTTTGAATATATCAATTTGAAATATGATCAAGTGTGGCAACGCATATCATTGCATATGACTGTAAATAGCTGGTGCGCTTATCCATCTTAAGAACATTCATTGTCAGCATTATGTCTGGTAGAGGTTAGCTTAATCTAAGCCACCTAATCTGTCTTGTGAACCAACATGTTGTCTTAAATTTACATTGGACATATAACGCTTTGAAACATATCTTTAAAACTTTCACTCCAAGACTTTTAGTTGCTTTAATTTTCCATTGAAATTTCCATATATTCCAAGAAGTATCGATACTTTCACTCAGCAACTCTGCCTTTATTGCCACCCACGCTGCAAAAGTGAAAACAACACTCCAATAGAAAAAAAAAACGTCTCTCAAATAGGCACGTAGCGCTGCCATGTAGTTGCCGTGAGTTTTTACGTAGAAAAACTTTCTCTATGTCACGTCAACCTTACGCGTTGTACCAAAATTTTTAATTGACAAAATTTCATTTAAGCTGTTCGGTCGGTCCGTCGCCTTCAAGTACAATTTTTGCTTACTTGAGAAAATAATAAAAATAATAATAATAAAAAAAGGACAGTGCACACAAAATTTAGGGAAACAAAGGGACTAACAGAAAGCAAGGCGTACAGCAGCTATTTACTCAGTTTTGCTGAATTTTTGTAGATGAGGCGCTGTTTTTTCTTCTTGGTAACACTCCCAAACCCTCCAATATCAATATTATTGGTGATATGCTTTTGTATAGGAAATTGCAAATCAACTTTCTTCACTTTTTCTCCTCTCCTACGCATTTTATTATTACAATTTCTTATTTTCTTTTTGTATGTTCAAATAAAGCTTATTGCAAAAGCAGTGGGAACACGGCAATACTTTTGCAGTTCGCACCAAAAAAAACTTTTGGAGTATAAGTTCAGTTTCGCACTTTTTTTCTCACAGCATCACAGCAGTTAATTTCTTCAAAATTTTTTGTTAAATTTTAAGGTTTCGTTTTTCTTTGGTTTCTTAATAAAGAAAGTGCGAAATTTTGTAAAATTAAAATTTACGTCATGTCATATAAATTAAGTTACACTTAAGGTGGTGAAATGTTGGATTGGTTTCGTTGTGAAACTTGGGAAAAGTTACAATTAAGATTTTGTAATTAGTCGTTGTGATGTGACTCGTAGAAGTGTGAATATTTGGAAATGTATTTTCGTATTATTGAAGTCAAAATAAATATAAAAATGATGAATTTTGTTGTAATAGAAACTTTAATATCATTGCAATATATGCTGTGACCAACTAATACTTTAGAAAATAAATGACACAAAAGCGTTCACAATTAATCATTTAAAAAATCACTAGGTTTTTGATAAGAACATTATAAATTTTGGATCAGATTATTAGCATATCCAACCATATGATAAATTAAGTTTAAGGTTTGGTTTAAAAGATTGTAGCTTGTGCAAGTTTTTATTATGCATACCATATCCACCTGAAATGCAAACTATATCACTGCAAAGTTCCAAACTGCTTGACTTAAAATTCACATAAAAATACCTTACGAATAAAACAAAATGGATCATTAATTTCATTGTTAGCGTTTTTGCACCTCATAAAGAAAAACTTGCAGAACATTGCAATAAAATTGCAATTGTCTTCAGATGCATCAATAAAACTTAGAGTTATACAAAAACCAAGAAAATAAATTCCAGATAAAAACTGCAATGAATAGGAAATCATTAATTTTAGATAGCAAGTGAAAAATATCAACTACTTAACACGCCATCAAGCATTGAAATTTATCATTTCCTATCTTATTGTTTTATATTCAAAGCAAAAACATGCAGCAACGTAAAATGAAGGGTGTGCTTTTTGCATTAGTAAAATATATTTATAATAAAAATATGAAAAAAAAATCTAATTGGATTTATTGAAAACCACTTAGACCTCGAAATCATCTTGACTATTACAGCTGTTTGAAAAGCACTCGATGATAACCACCCATACTATTCGTACACACATTATTTCTGTAAAGAATACGACAAAGCTCACAAACATTTGATATATGTACATTAGCAACATAATGTACAAGGAAGAGCCTTGACCAGGAAATCCAAAAAATGTGCTGCATTCAATAATGTGTGTGTGGTTTTTGCTATAAGCGACAACGGGACGTATGAAGCTATAATGCTGTTATCCTTTACGCGTTTGCTTGTGTGACTGCAAGAATGTGTACTTTGTCTGAATGAGGCTAAGCATGTATGTATAAATGGGGGCGTGCTACATTGATGACGCTATCGAATATCAATAATTTTACGAAAACAAAGAGCGGAATATATTTTAAGGAGTTAGAAAAAGAAATATGTTCTAACACTGCATATCAATAAAATTCGTGGATTGAAGTATTACCAATTCGAAAATTTTTAAGCTCATTGTTTTTGACATCACCTAACCGACAGGGAATAAAATGGGAATAAATACATTTTTTTTTTCAAAAGTAGCTAATTAATTTATTTTTGTAGAAAAGCATAATTTTTTTTATAAAAAATTGTTCAACATTGCTAAAAATTTACTTTAATTTAACAAGTATTACACATATCTAAAAGTATTACACATATCTAAAAGTTGTTCACATTAAATACTTCAAGGATTGTTAAATACACGTTCGGTTGGGAATAATTTTGTTTAAATTATGTAAGGATTTTGAATTCGGAAAAGTATATTGGTAAAAGCCAAAACAAGGCATTGTTTGTTCTATATCAATTGCTGACATATTTCCCCTAATCTTCACAATTTTATTGTCTACTTAGATTAATTCACCTTGAACCTTACATCATATCATTGCACTACCTACGCCAAAAAAAAAAAAGATTTTAATTCGTTTCACCCTAATACACGTAATTTATAAAAACTCTAAGTACAGCACATCCTTGCAAAATATCATTTTAAGCCAAAAGCGAATGCGTCGCGTCGCAGCACTCAATTCGCAATTTACTAGATTTTTTTTACCTCTTGCGTGTCTTTTGTGCTTTAGCTATTTTCTTTAACAAAAAAAGAAAACTGCAAAAAGAAATTCGGATATTGTTGTATTTGTTGCTGCTGCTGCCGCGATTTGCGAAAAAAAAGCTGTTAAGAGGAGCAAATCGTGTAAATTTAAAACGATTTCCTTTTATTTGGTTTCTTTTTTCATTGCTTTTTTCTCTAAATATTTTACTATCGTTTTTTTTGCTTTAATTCATCTTATTCTCGTACACTTGGCGCATTCGCGTTTTTTATTTTTAAACTGCAATTTAGTAAAACGAATTCGATAGATTTTGGTTAAGCTGCAGACGTGCGACCTTAAGATGATGTGCAGTGATGCAAATTGTTGCGGTATCGAAATTTTATTTTAATTTTTATCTGCTTATCAGACAAAAACTTGGTGATAACATTCATTTCATTTATAATGTATTTAGCAAAATTCTTCAGCAACAATTCTTCATGACAATCAAAAACAAAAATTTTAAGAAAAAATTCAAAAAAATACATTGGCGATACCTTGAACTTTACCAATTGAAATTGTGCACACTATCGATACTTTTCATTTGATGTCATTTTGTCAGACCTGAGTTATTATCGTGTCGTTTCTGGCGTATATTTTTAGCAACACGTTGCTATGCGCGCTAAAAATGTCACAGCGCGACAAGAATTGAAAGAAATCATCGCTAGCAAATAAAAATGTATTCTCGTGCCACATACTCGCAGTTTGGTGCTGGTCTTTTTTTTATTTCTCTATTTTTGCGTTATTTCCTATTATCTATTTTATTTTATTTCACACAACTTTGTTCGATTTTTATGCTCCTTTTTCACTTTAGCGTTGATCTTTAGCATTGGCGTTAGCGTTGGCATTCTGTCTTTGCCAGCCATGTGCAATACAACCGGAAGCACTTCTTTCGCCATTTTGTGCTTTTTCTTCTGCTTCCTCTTTACTTTATTGCTTCTTATTTTATTGCAGCATCGTTTCTTTTTTCACCTTTAGTTGAAAGGAAACTCTTGTTATTGATGCGACAAAATGAATCATTTGTATTTTTCTTAGGGTTTTGCGCTGGCATTGGCGTTGGCGTAGCTGCAGCCGTTTCAGCCAAAAGTAGTTTTCTAATGATTTCTTTAGCGACGAAATTTCATTAAACAAATTGCGGAAATCCATTTAGCTTTCTTTATTTTTTGTTTTTCTGGGATTTTTCTTCATCTGCTCTGTTTCTTGTTTTCTTCCTTACGTTTCTAAAGCGTTACAAATGCGCTTTATAGAATTGATCACCAAGCATCGGTTTGAGCAACAATTTTATTCAATTTTTATTGCTCTAAAAATTACATCAAAGGGTTTTCTTCTATGCTCTTTGTGAAGAAGGGTTAAAATTACATTAAGCTATGGTAGCATCAGGGCTGGGATAATCAATTTTGTTGAGACGATACGATTTAATGAAAAAGTGGTGCATACTTTTGGCAGCTTAAAAAGCAAAAATTGATCTTATCAAATATATGTGTAGTACTTTATCATTTAGCTTTTAAAGTTGATCTCAGGAGGTCAAAGATTATACAACGAAAAACCTTTTGCTTCGTGTCGTATGAAAAATTAATTCAAAATTAAATAAACTTTTCTTTGTATTTGACTAGGTGTAAAAAGTAAATACTGCGCACTAGAATAAGAGCATCATTATTCGTGAGCCTTAAAGTTGCACTAAAATTGCTTATTTTCGACTTTGTGGGAGGGATGCGGTATAGGTATCCTATTGCGTTATACTATATGTAAAAGCATAAAGTTTTTTTTTGCTTAAAGTTTTTATTTAACAATTCTGCATTTCAAAAACAAATTTAAAATCAGTTTCTAAATTAAAAATAATTTTTTTTTTTTTTTGGTTTATTTTGGTTTCAAAACATTTTACTTAGCCATTACTCAGCTCAAATCTCTTAGCATGACTTCATTGTTTACGCTTTCAACATAATGACCAATCTTTTCTCAAACAATAGAAATACAACAAACGACGCGTACTGACTCAGGGTTGCATTAAAGTAGAAGCTCACTGAACAATACAGAGTTATTCCACAAAGCAAAAAAAAATAACAACAGCAGTACTTTGATACTTTGATCAGCGCCAAGTAGAGCGCAACACAGTCAGTGCACAGCGAGTCTTCGTGTCATTGTAGAATCGTTAAAGATGCAACGTTAACGTAATGCATATCTTACGTGAAACGTGACTACTTGTGTAATTTAAGGATAACAATAACATTTTTGGAGAGCTGCAGCACTTTGACTTTTCATCCTTAGAGTTTTGCAGTAACGCACCGTAAAACTGACAAACTTTTCGACTTCAGCGACATAACGTGAAGGAATTCAATAACTTTCTTGGCATGGAACAAGGATAGCAAGCGAATGCTAGAAAGGTGGAAGTATGCAAGACAAAAACGCGACATCAAAAATTGTCAATTTTGTAAAATAACGAACGAAATCCGCTGGTTGTGATGTAGAACCGGAGCAAAAGTAAGATATCAAAATTATTTACATAAAGATAAATTTTTCATAAAAATCATACCACAGGTAATGGAAACAATAATTAAAAGATTAAATTTCTACATGAGTTATTAGTATAAACTATCAACTTATATTATTTTGCTAATTATTTTTCAGTGTAAAGAAAGCATTTACTTGCAAACTATGCAACTAAGTACCTACTCATTAGCTTTTTGATGACTAAAGTATGCGTTTAATTAAATTCATTTCTAATACCACCGTAACATAGCATGAAATGTTCCCTAGCTTAAGTTTTGTGAAAACAAAAAAAAAGGGAAGCTGTCACACCAGCATCACTAACACTACCACTACCACGAGTATGCTATGAAGCGGCGCTGACGGTAGATATAAAAAAAGGCGTAAAGCTGCTTGTGAATTGAAACATCTTGTGACTATTAAGTGAAAAATGACGTTTAATGCTGCTATGAAGCACACGCACACAATTACCTACTTACATGAATACACGAAAACAACGACAAAACTTTTTTTCAACTCCTACAGCTACTACTACTACATGCATACATTGTGAGGACTTGGAAGAACTTTTCGCTTATACATATTTATTGCTTAATTTTACGGAAAAATGCATTTACAACAAAAAACAACACCAAAAGCAAACAGCAACACCTTAAGGAACTTTGTTAATGTTAGCTAAATATTACACCCGGAAAATTATACTGTCTAGAAAATATAAGTGTAGCGAATATGTTTGGTATAGCAAAAAATTTCTGTTGTTATAACGTACAAAACTGGACGCTTAAAATAAACGAGAAGAAATAAATGACCATGGAAATTTTGTATAAAAAGGCAATGGTATTTGTCCAAAGGATTATCGGCAAAATGCAAAAATAACAAGTTTCAAATCAATACCCGCTATTATTTTCTTTTTGACTTTAAATCGACGTGTGGTAATGTAAATCAATTGATCTTATATAGGGCCATGGTTGAGTTTGTTATGCCAATCTGATATGGGTTTCAATTTCCGACCCTAAAGAGCTCAATGAAAGAACAACATTTTACCACCATTGAAAGGATAAAAATAGAATTGCTGAAAGAGGTTAAGGCCGTACCAAAAAGTGGTTTCCAAAAGTGCTTTCAAGATTGGATAAAACACTGGCACAAGTGCAAAAGAGGTCAAAACTAACTTCGATGAAAAAGTCAAGATTCTTTAAGAAAACACAAACATTTTCGTTATTTTTTGACCAAACCTCTTACACACTACTGTACGTAACATTAAGTGGAGTTTGCGAATTACTCTTTTTTTTTCTCAGCCATATGTCTCAAGAGCTATTGGAAAGTTTGTGCTGAACCTGTTTTTTTGTGAACTTAGTCAAAGGACAAATTTCATACATCTCAAATTGCCGTAAAAATAATAGTTAACGTGATATTTGCGAAAAACAGATTTTCGTGACCTTTGACCTTGAATAACTTTTTTAACCGACGTGATGTCGACGATGAATTGTTACACGTACATATATTATGAAGTCAAAAGTAAAGTTCCATTGAAAAATTCAGCTTGGCCAAAACAATTCCGCAAGTATCTCTAACTTGTCCTGGGCTATAGGAACTGTTGAGCAATAAGCAGAGTTGCAAGGTCATTTCATGACTGTTTTATGTTACAAATTTGGTCTCGTATGCAAGAACAATGTTTGGAGGATTTTAGCCCGAAGCCTATTGGACAAATAGTAGCTAAGGATCCTATTAAAAGAGCCAATAGTTTACAGACTCCAAACAAAGTGTTTCACAGCTGAAAGAACTGACATGAAAAAAAAAATTACACAAACAAAAAGCATGCGGCGATTGCAAACCAAATGATTTAAATAACTTGAGTAACGGAAAGAGGTGTTCATTTTTTGTCATTGTTCTTGGATAAACTGAAGGGCATCGAGCTGTGCATCATTGATCACATGGTCTTAAGAACAGTCACCGCAAAGGCCTTATGTGGTCTTAATTTTTTTTTTTAAATTTTAAGAACAGTCACCGCAAAAGCCTTCTGTGGTCTTAAATTTTTTTTAATTTTATGGATTAAAATAATTAAACTAGAAGTTTGGTTCTTGCAGTTCAATCAGTATTCAATAGTTTCAAATCAAACAGAACAATCAAAGTTTTCAAAGTATTTCTTACATGCATATCGGTTTGCGGCTTAAAATTTTTCTCCGTGTAAAAATGAACTTCTGTTTCTTTTGTTTTGCTGTTAATTTCAAATGTTTTTATGGGGCGTGACACCTTAGTTGAAAAATGTACATTTCAAGAAAGAAGAAGGATACGGAGAAAAATTTGCATTTAAGTCTTATGCAATGCTTAGCGATGCTTACAACCGCTTGCTGCTGCCACAACGCTTATGATTCCATTAACGGAAGTGTAGTTTGTGGATGTATGAGTGCAATACCATGCAACACCATATTTATTTACGCAAGTAGCAGTATACACTTACGAGTTAATCTTACAAGTGGCTGAAAAAAGACAGCTGAGTAAGATTGTTCATAAAATTGCTTATCTATAAGAAACTTCAAACTATAATATATTGGACATACTAGATATATTGTCATATGCCAAAATAGTTATAACAGCAAAAGTTATAGTTTCTTATTAATCAAAACTTAATGGCATCGTAAATCAAACCAAATCCCTTCATACAAAACTTTCAACAAGTAAAAACTAATGTAACAACAGATCATTAAATCTACATAATCTGGAACATGAAATGAAACCGTAACAAAAGCCTAAAAAAGGCAGTTCCAAGAAACAAAACAATAAATTTTTATAAATACCAATGTGTGTCACTTTCGTGGCAGCAACAAATAAATGTCAGAAAAAGCAACAAAGACATTAAAACCCAAAAAAAAAAAAAAAAAAAATTATTACCCCTTTGTGAGTGCGCACAAACCAACACAAGTAAGCAAATGAAACTGAAAACTAAAGTGAAAAACCCCGAAAAAGGAACATAAAAAGTGTTTACACCGTCATCCACATAATACTCGGCGTCCATCAACAGAAAATGCATGTGTGTTGCTTTTTAAACGTATGTGTGTAACTTTTTGAATAGAGTGACCAGTTGGCAAAAGTTTTTTGCAAAAATGTTTTATGAAAAGTCTGAGCTTTGTTCATAAATGTTGTTGCCAATTGAATTTTTCCTGCAAAATAATTTCTTTTATCAGCGCTTGTCCGGTTACCATTCTATACGTTATTTTCAAATTTTGTTTCTAAAAAATGTTTGTAAACATTGTTTCTCAACTATGTTTCAGAACATAATTTTTTGAGATTGATTTCCATGAATATGTGTGTGAATAACTTCTCATAATATTAATTCACATTGAACTTTGTTTCTAAACATTTCTCTCATTGCCTCTTAAACTTTTCTTAAACATTGTTTCGAAACATTGTTTCAAATTTTCCGTTTAAGCGTTATATTCAAGCAATGTTTATAAGCATTAATAAATATCTTAGAAGCCTTATGTTGCAGACGTTTCCGATTTTATTACATGTGTGCACCTTTCCTGTGTTCAAGTGTTTCTCTGTATACACATGAATGTGTAGATCAAATAATGTGCTCAAACAAAAAGTAGCACTAAGCACTGACAGGCCAACTTACAAAATAAACAACAATAACGGCAACAACAATGACATTAGCTATGACAAATACATATACAAACAGGCAAACACAGTCGCCCATACCAACTGACGCGCAACAGCAACACCAATACTAACACTAAACAACAGCAACAAATAATGGGAAAATAGGCCTGATTTATGTTTACAACGCGAACGTGACGATCTTAGGGAAACGTGCCAAATTGCCACAATTGCATGACAGACTGCTGCGACAAGGACAACATCAGCCGCCGCAGCAGTAGCACAACAGGATTCACAATCAAACACCCAGTCACTGTGTCTGTATGTCATTTGAGCAAGCGGCACACAAACACCATACATAGGACATCAGTCATAGAGTGTGTTACTGGTAGCGTTGGTGCTGCTGCCAGCTAACAAACACAAAAGCACACAAAAAAGGATATAAATGCTCCTTTAAGCCAATCAAATCTTTTTCAAATCTTTCAATTTATTATTTTGTGTCAGTGTCACTGCGTACACATTTGTGCCGCTAACAACAGTAAAAAGTGGTTGGCAATAGTATGCGGGTCCTTGTGAGTGTATGTTTGTATGAGGTTCCGTCATTTGTTAGCGCAAAAAGTAGAAATCATATAAATAACTGCATGTCCTGTTTTGTGGTTTGAGGCGATTTCTCTGGTTTATTTATTTATTTCTACGCAGTTCTTTTTTTTGTAGCTGCACACAGAGGGAAATGCTTGCGTTAGTGTTTGCACGTATAAGTGCGTTAATGTTTGTAAGTATGTACTAAAGATCAGTTTATTTTTGTCATTGTGTTCATAAAATATTAAAGAATGAACTACTATAAATAAGAAGTTTTACGTTTTAAGTGCTTTTGCCACATATAACCATCAGCGAAAAGAGTACTTAACAAATGAAAAAAAAAACATATGTGAGGTATGGAAATGCAAAGGTTCTAAATTAGCCTGCTTACTTAAAATATTTTAAATGTGCTTTTTAAAAATGTTTCACATTAAAAAAGCTTTCATATTACTTAAGGCAAAATTTTGCATTACCTTATTAAAAAATGCCTCAAGATTTAAATACATTCTCATAATTATTTTTTCCGATTCGAATTAGAATTTACATAACTCAAAATAGAAAAAAAAGTCGAATGAAAAAGTTTTGCTGAGTCTAAACAGTTTTTTTTTCAGGCTCATCTGTATTTGCGTATGTTATGTTATTTTTGAAATACTTTATTACTTTTAAAGACAAAACATTGGAAGAAGCCATATTCTTTAGAATGAATAATGAAATCAAAATAAAAATTCTATACTAAGCTATAAATTTGATTCAAATTGTCATAGGTCATAAGGTTGACTGATCAGGGAGCATTATTCCCTTTTCGTCGTTTAAGGCATAAATATCTCAAAATGGCTTGGTCCACCAATGCGATAGTGTGAGTTCATGAAACATTTTCCTACATATTTTTAAGAGCTTATGAAATAATTGCCAAAGCCTTGTTATTAATACATTTGAACTGCAGTCGTTAATTTTGTATAAAAGAAACTAAAGGGTGATCCAATATGAGGTCCCTTTTTCAACTGGGTTGTTTTGACAGCTGTCATGTGTCAAATGGCTTGTCCATATAATGTTTGTGTTCAGTATTGAATACGACTCAACTATGAATAGACTCGTGGTATTTAAGGAATATCGGCCGATATGCTCGAAAGAGTTGCCGAAAATAGAACCATATTTATTAGGTAAAAATGGTGATCCACTACGAGATCCCTTTTCCAACTGGGTTGTTTTGACAGCTGTCATGTGTCAAATGGCTTGTCAATATGGCATTTGTGTTTAGTATTCAATATAACCAGGTCCGGATTAAGAAATTTGCTGCTCCTAGGCAGTTCCAAAAATTGCCACCCCCCCCCCCCCCGCGCCTGAAAACTTCTTCATTTATTAGAAAAAATAATTTTTTTTTTTCATTTATGTTAATTTTCTTTTTTTGATGAAAAAAAAGGACTTTTCCGGAAAGTTTTAAAAGTTTTTCAATAAATTTTTCAATGTATCCGTCAATATTGGCCGCCCGTCAATATTAATCCAGGCCTGAATACGACACTCAATCATGAATAAACTCCAGTTATTCAAGGAATACCGGGCGATACGCTCGAAAAAGTTGTCGAAAATTGGACCCACGAAATAGACCATTTAAGAACTAGTCTTGGGCAATATTTGAACGAAATAATTTTTTAGCATTCAGTTGTAGGAACCGACCTATCATTCCAAATAAAGATTTGCGTCACTACAATGATTTTTATGTATTTTATTTAGAAAACAAAGTAGGAAGCTCTTATTATTTACCAGTAACTTCGTTTTACCTGTGGAGATCATTGTGCAACATACCTGAAATAAAAAAATTAAGAAAATGTAATTATTAAAGAAAATGATGGAATTTATAGCAACAAGATAAAATATTTAAAGATTAAATGAATTTTTTGCTAAGCGCATACTCTTTATAATTATTTTTGTTGTTGCTCAAATTTTTGTTAAATATCTTTTGCTTGATTATATACACGTTAAGACATCAACACATCTTATAAATGATGCAAATTATTTGGCTATTAATCATTTTCTTATCTGCTTCATGTCAATATTACAGAATTTTCAGCAATAATTTCAGAATTTTCTCAAATATTTTGCAATACCGAGCACATTTTATGATTTACGTATGTTTGTATGTACATTTTAAATCAATGAAAACGATTTCAGAATGAAATTTGTAGAAGTAATTTAAATGGGCTTGTAAAAACTAAGTGCAAAAGAAATCAATTTTAATCTAGGTCTTCATCAAATTTTTTAACAAAATTTAAAAATTTATGGTGACATCTCTACTGGCCAGAAAGAATTATTGAGTAAAGTTGAATTTGTGAGCAAAAATTTACTATTTGAAAATTAAAAAAAATAAAAATTGCAATTGAACAAACTTTCTGGAAAATACAAAATTAGAAAAAGCTATTGAAAATTACAAGAAAGGTTGCATGTTGAAACTTATACATCTTCAATGCATTCACATACGAAGAACTGCATGTGAATTGTCAGTTCGCTTGTTGCAACTGTACACGTGCACTGTTATATGTTTCTGTGTATATGTAATTGCTTGCATCAGTTTTTTTCTGGCAGAGTTGCAATCAAATGCATTTACTTATTCCTCTTTTTTGAAAATGTGCTATCTTAAACTCAATTTGGATGTATTATTAATTTTGCTCAATCATTCAATCTGAACGCGATCATAAAATAGTTTGATATATGTACTAAGCTTTTCGAAGGCAAAGCTGGCCAAGAAAGTTGTAGAAATTGCTGCTTTTCGAGATATTTGCAAAAAATCGATTTTCGTTATATATGAATAACTTTTTTTGCTTAAGCGATATCGATTAGGAATTTTTACACATTATTTATGAAGCTAAAGTAAGGACCCAAAAGTTAAGCTTTCCCAGAATTATTCTGCAAACATTTTTTTATTTTTCTGGGCGTTTTGTACTGTATTGTAGTGTGCGCTACTAAAAAAGAAATTGGCCAAGAAAAAAAAAACGATTTTAGTTTTGTGCCCTACTGTGTTCTATTTTATAATTCTGAATTCTTGTTTGTAAAACTATGATAAAATAAATGCAAAAAATATTCAAATAAAAATATAAAATAAGTTTAAGTCATTGGGGTTAATTTTGCGTCATATTTTATGCAGTCAATTCAATTTCTTTTCAAACGACACCAGCATTCTGCAAACTGATGGGCATATCTTATATCGATGCTTTAAGGGACCAATATGTTTCTTTTTTAATTATTTAATCAGCCCGAGCAAATGAGCAAAAAACCATCAACCAGCCCATTAGCCAATTTTTCTGTGCCCTATAATGCCGTACTAAGCGAAAAAGGCGTATCTAAAAGAAAAAAAAATATCCGAGATTCTTATGGCATCAGATAGTTTAAGAAATTACGCATCTAATGAAATATTTCAAATACATGTATCTTAGTTTAATCATATAAAAAATCCACTAAGAAATTTTCCTCTACCTCAATTTTACAGGTATTTCAACAAATTGACATAAACAAAACGTCAATTATCTCGAAACGGATTTTTTTGAGATACGCCCTTTTCGCTTAGTACGGCAGAATTTAAGACTTTCGGCTAAATTGGCGTTCACGGTAGTTTTTATCGATGTTATTGAAAAAATATTGCAATGTTTTGCAACTCTGCTCTATATGTGTGTGTGTGTAAGAGTAAATCTAGAATAGAGAGTAACGTCAAAGGTAACTTAAGTCAACTGCAATGTCTTAATTAAAAATGTTCCATTGACATTAATTTGTACGTAACCGTAACCGTAAATGTAACAATAACAAAAATGAAGAGCGTTCGCAAAGAACATTTGAAACTGGAAACGAATTACGAGATGAGACAAAGTTGTATGCGTGCGTTCGAATATGTGTGTATGGATATTCGACTGGTTCAAAATTTTATGGAAAAACATAGTGCGCTATTTTTCAACGGACGTATATTTTTTCTAAGACTACGATTCTGAGGGCCCAAAGTTTAATAAAAAAAGTGTGAATTTCTTGCATTTAAGAGCACTTATCACTGCAATTGATAAGAGCAATATTCCTAAAGTTGGTGTCAAATTGCTTTTAAAAAATTTTATTTTCGTATTTCTGGTGTTTAAAGATGTTTCTTTCTGGAAAGTAATTTCAGGAAGGAAACATTTCTTTTAAATTTCTGTGCAAGAACTGGCACAACAACTTTAACGCTACTTTTCAAAAAACTCCTTTTATTTACATTCTAATTGGAAAATGTTTACAAAAATTTCTCTACTTTGAACATAAATTGTTGAAGTTTTGTGAAGATTAGTGATAAAATAGTTACATCAAAAAAGAGTTAAAAAAAAAAAAGAAAAAAATAAAATAATATACATGTTTTCTACCTGAAACTTTGTCTGGGATTAGCCACTTTGCAATTTATTTTTGGTATATTCTTCGCATTTCTGCAGTTAATCACATTGCAGTTTTATTTCCAAGAAAGTATACCATTTAAAATGATTAAAGTAAAATTTTAAAGAAATAATTCAAGAACCTAGCATATATTGTTTCAATTTAAATGAGTTTTTTTCAAATTCTTCTATATTTTGAAACACATATTTTCCGGAATACACCGCATACTTTATTATTTAACACTTTTTTACTTTGAAGCAGTCTAACGTATACATACGTAAGTGCATGCTTTAGCAATATTTGTGCAACTGCAGTTGTTTTAGTTTTGTTTATGTCCTATTTGATTTCTTTTTTATTTTTCCAAGCTGCCTTAAGAAACTAACAAATGTCGGAGAGTTAAGTTAAAACCTACGGTTGAAGTTAAATTGAAACTAATTCAGGGCTTAGCCAAGAATTACAGCAGTAAGGAGATACATTGGAACGAGCATCGCTCAATCTATTAAGAATGCCATGAAATTTCAATATTTAGATTTAAAAATTTAAAAATACTCTGTTTTACAATAAATTACATAAATAAAATAAAGGCATCTCACGATTTTAGTGCTCATTGATCCTTTTTTTAAAAATGAATTAAATGATGGTCACAAATTGCATATACGAGGAACTCTCACCATGTCAGATTTTGTCACCTACCTGTGGAGTAACTCTACCAGTTCTATTAAAAACACGTGTCGGTACAGCAAACACATACTAACACACATTGACACAAATGTGCACAAATTTCCAGAATCTGTTGTCATTTGTGAAACTAAAGTTTTACTCTAAGATTACAAGTAGCATCTACCTAAGCAACATCTAATGGAAACGAACGAACCAAAATTGGACTCTAACTGCGATGTTGCATGTGTGCTCCATGTGTGTATTGTGGCTATTTAGGTGTTGCTTTTTATTCCATTTTGTTATTAGTCCATTTCATGTTGGTGAGGAAAGTTCAAAATAAAAAAATTCAATTTCCACGTACACAAATTTGTGTTTAAGGTTTCTTTGTTAGGCTACCACAAGTTTAATTTACAAGCTCATATTTTGTTTGTATGATTTGTTTTTTGTGCAATATTGTCAGGAGGTGACAGTAGAGAAAATTAAAATTTAAGTTTTTGTTGCTGCAAACAATTTAAATATTTTAAATAGTTTTTGTTAAAAAACTATGCACCGATAGAGAGCTTGTATTAAATTAATTTCCGGAATATATATATAGGGTGAAAAACTAATCGAAAACATAAAAATTCATACTATAAGTAGCATTTCATAGTTATCAAAAATGTTTTAGTAATCCTTTTCTTTAAAATTCTTTATATAAAATTATTGTGTAAGTTATTCTTGAATATATATAATTTTGTCAAAATAACGATTTATTCATAATTTAAGTGCTGTTTCAAAGATAAAATTTTTTTGATCCAGGAGAATTAAATCTGTCCAAAGAGAGTTTTTTTTTTGTGATGGCTAAAGAATTGGGCTGAGAGAAAGAGATAGGTAAAATAAGGGCTGTCATTGGAAAAGTTGGGTCTTTTACTTCTTGAGATTGTGCTTTACCTATTGGTTAAAGTAAGTACCAACACTACATTATCACCGGGAATGAAATATTGATCAGACCTTTCTCATTCTCGTCTTCGGTTTTCACGAGAAATATATTTTTTTAATGTCGTTTCGTTATCATTCTCATTCTTTGTGCTGAAAACGACAACAATATTTATCGTTTCTCTGGGTACAATATTTTGTTAAAACCCGTATATAATTTTGTATAATTCTTCAAAAACTTTTGTATATTAATTCGATTAAGGTCAGCTTTTTCTAAGAGAAAATGGTCTATATATTGTATGAAACTTCAATAAAGTTTTGCTTAACATTTTTCTACATAGGACATTATTTTTATTTTTTTTGGTAAATTTTTATTTTTATTTTTCCCATATAAACAATAAAAACGAAATGAATATCTATTCCATTTAAGTTATGAAAATGATTAAAAAAAATTGAAAATAATTAATATTTCTGAAAACATTTAAAAATAAAATTTAACTGTTTGTACGGCGTTTTTACCCACAATCCCATTAAATAAATTAATTTCTGAAGTTTCCTCCTTCAATAACAAGAAAATAAAACCAAAGCATAACAAGAGATACTCAATTAAAATCATCGAACTTCATTAAAGAACACTTTGCAGTTGCTGCTGCAGTTGCATTTAAAAAAAAAATAAAATTAAAATAAAAAAAAAATAAATGAAATCCGCAAAGAATGCGGTCGACTCTTAGTCGCCATGAAGCAGCAACCGGAGTAGCAGCATGTCCGGTCGGATGTACCAAGTTCCGCTGTCATATACACAGATGTCGTGTTATGTTGGTAGTGGTAGCGAATACAAGAGAATGTGCAAGCAATAAAAAGAACAAGCAAAGGTGAACCTTTCAATATTTTTATTTGTTATTTTTTTTTTTTCAAATTTTAACAATCTAAGTTTGAGTGTAAAGATTGCAAATGTATGAGAAAAAGAACCATAAAAATTCTATGATAAACCCTGTTTTCACTTTTTTTTTTGGAATACAAAGAAATTGTTTAGAGTTAAAACAATGAAATTGTCGCCTTTGCTAGCGAATTCCATTTCATGTTACTATTTAACAACAGTAACACTAACATCGTCAGCACGTCCATCAAAAGCGGTAATAGTCGCACTCTTGCAAACCCACAGATATAAGAGCCAAAAGACAAGACCATAAGATAGAGTGGGCCATAAAGCAGTGACAAATGCACCGCTGTCAGGTGTCAAGTGTTTTAGGTTTAACGTCGTATGCCGGCTTGTGGTTGCTTTGATTAAAACCACAGTTAAATTCAATATCAAAGGCGGGAAGGGCATGGCAAGCGAAACAGACAGTTAACGTAAAAACTCATAGACTTTACGACAAACATTGGCATTCTGACGACCAGAGATAGCTGCATCAGTCAGGTTTAAGTTTTCAAAGCAAGCAAGCAAGCAATTTGTAGCCACAACGCAAAGCAATGATGTGCAATAGGAAGCGGAAATGACATCAGCAGACACGACAAAAATGGCAAGAAATAGATGGTAAAAGCAAAGCTAAAAAGTAGCTTTTGTGTTGGCTTATGCATTGAATATAACGTTCTATAGAAAGTATAGAGTTTCAAACGTTACGTATTGTGGAAAAATTTTAAATATTGAAGGAACATACCAATGCTGAACTTAAAATGTCTTTGTTTTCTGATGATTTTTAATGGTAAAGCTTTAAAATATGCAAAAAAATTCAAAATTGTTTTGCTTTAGCTTTTAAATTAGCTGCTAGATGATTATAGTATACTTGTTGATTTAAAAAAATTAATAATTTGAATTTCTAGTAGTGGTTTTTAACATCTGAAATCCATGTAAATTAAAGCTACTGTACTGGTTATTATGAAGAGAGTAATGCATGGCTCTGAAAAATTTCTTATTTTTTCTTATAGCCCTTTATTAAAATTTGTAAAGGTGTTTCATCGACAGTACGGAACGATCTTTTCCACTTAAATCTAAAGTCTTGTACGTTTTTTGTAGTCTTACCATTCTTCCGAAGATTTATTTTCATTAGAGTCCAATATCTCTCAATTGTGCAAAGCTTTGGGCAGTTGGGCGGATTTGCTATTTTTGGTACAAAATTGATCTTTTTACTTTGATAACATTGCATCGTAGCTTCAGAGTAATAGTAGTGAGAGGTTGCTTAATCGGGCCAGAACATTACTGTACCCTCATGTGCACGAATAAATGGTAAAACACGTTTTTCGAGGCATTCGTCTACATAAACTTTTGAATTGATTGTGCCTTACAAAATTTTCGTTTATAACTTAAGAGAAGAAAGTTTTTAATACGATAATATGAAAAAAGACGTTAAATGCTAACTTTTATGCCTCAACGGTTTTTTTACATGACGCGTATATTTTGAGATAGAAGCGTCCGAAAATCTATGTATTTTTAAGACTTGTGATTTTCAAAAAATCATATTTTCGAAAAAAAGCCCGGAAAAACTTTTTCCAAAAACACGTATCGAATATTTTTTGACGAAGTATTGAAAAAAAAAATTGTTTTTGAGAAATCTAAATTTTCAATGTAAAAACGAGGTAGAATGACCCTTATAGGGCTTTTAAAAATCAAGAATCTGCAACAAATCTAAGCGTTAACATAACGCATCTAACATAAGTTATTCTATTCTTATAAGTCTCTCCAAATTTTAGGATAGGGGCTTGGCTAAACTGTCATTGAAGGTTTCAAATAAGGACTGTCCCAGAAAAAACTTGCAATTTTAGTTTTTAAGATTATACTCTACCTGATAATCTTATAGGTCTAAAAAAACAAAATATTTATTCCATATAAAGTGACGTTTGATATGATGTATAACACTTGAAGATAGCACTTCTAACGACAAAGATGTCTAGCAAGCAAGAAAAAGTCCGCGAACTGATTTTGTCCACATACCTGCAAAATCCAGGGTTAAAATATTCAGCTATAGCAAAAATAGTTGGTGCATCAGAAAGAACTGTCAAAACGGTTATTTCTAATTATAAAAAGGGTCTACCTGTTTCACGAAAAAAGGGTTCAGGCAGAAAACCAGAATTTTCTAACCCAGAGGTAGCGGCGAAGGTGAAGCGCCTTTTTAGGCAGAATCCCAACACGTCATTGCGAGATATGGCGGCTAGAGCAGGTACATCAAAATCTACTGTGCAAAGGATAAAGGAGAAAAGTAAGCTAAAGACATATAGAGTTCAAAAAGTACCAGACCGTTCTGATGAAAAGCAGTTGATGGCTCAGATGCGAGCCCGAAAATTGTATGAAAGGTACCTGACTAAATTTGACTGCTGTGTTATGGACGACGAAACTTACGTTAAAGCAGATTTTAAGCAGCTACCTGGGCACGAATAGTATACATCACCGAAGAAGGGGAATGTGCCTAGTAAATTCAAAGGAAAAAAAATTTCGAAATTTCCGAAGCAATATATGGTTTGGCAGGCCATATGCACCTGTGGCCTCAGAAGCAGCTTCTTTGTTACGCAAGGCACAATCAATTCCAAAGTTTATATAGACGAGTGCCGCCAAAAACGTCTTCTACCATTTATTCGTGCACATGAGGCTACCGTGATATTCTGGCCAGATTTAGCAACCTCTCATTACTCTAAAGCTACGATGGAATGGTATGCAAGTAAAAAGATCAATTTTGTACCAAAAATAGCAAATCCGCCTAACTGCCCAGAGCTTCGCCCAGTTGAAAGATATTGGGCTCTAATGAAAAGAGATCTTCGAAAGAGTGGCAGGACTGCAAAAAATTTTCAAGACTTCAGACTTAAGTGGAAAAGATCGTACCGTACTGTCGATGAAACAACTGTGCAAAATTTAATGAAGGGCCTTAAGAAAAAAGTAAGAAATTTTTATAGAAAAAACAAAATTGTTAATTATGTTTTTAGATATTTATATTCTGAACACTAGCCATTATTGATAAAAAATTTAAAAAAAAACAAAAAAATTGCTGGGTATTTTTTTATAACTAAAAAACAAAGTGCAAGTTTTTCTGGGACAGTCCTTATTATATTTTTTCTATGCTTATTTTTGCAATAGCTCGAGAACTCTTACTGCTTTATTCAATTAAAATTTATGAGCTGAAAATCTGAGAAACATTTTTATGAATACTTAAAAGATTTATTGATTACTACGCTTAAGTACCAATTATAAATTAAGTTAAAGATAATCGTATCATGTTTAATTTTTACCACACTAAATTAAGGAGTTTAATATGATGAAATACCATAAAGTGTACAACATTTTTATTCAAGTTTTTTACCACATCAAATAAAATTTCAGGAATTGTCAATTGCTGTAATTTTTGTCTTTTAACTCGAACAACTTTATTAAGGGAAATGTAGAAAAAAAAAAGATTTCTTTTAACCATCACCGGTAACCACCAAACATCACCTGCTACTTTTATGAATATTGCAAAAATGATGATTTCTACGTTTTCGTTTTTTTTTTGCAAAATATTTCTGTTTCTCTTTATTCATATTTTTTTGTTGCCGAGTCAGAAATGTTAAGCAGTCAGGCTGCGCTACCACTTCCGTTTCCGACGTTACTGCTGCTGCTGTTGTACCCACCACCAACGTTGCTAACATTTGACTTTTGTGGCGCTTGAGACAGAGAAAGCAACATTGAAGGGGGTGAAAGACACAGAAGAGAAAAAAATATTAATGCTTGCAAAATCAAAGAAAATTGACAAACGAAGAAAGCTTTTAGAAAAATTGTTCAAATATTTTACAAGCAAAATTCGCGTTGCTCGCTTGAATCATTTCCCCTTGCACAGCCACATCTACTAAAGCTAGGAAAAAAGTCAACGATGTAAGAGTAGCGACAAAATAAAGTAGTAGCAATAGTAGTAGATAGTAGAAAGACAACGTCGATGTTGATGATGACAACAGTGGCAGCAATGATAACAACAATAACAACAAAAGATGTAAATATTAGAGCAGCAACAATATGCTGTTCACAGAAACGCACATTAATTTAATTGAAACGAGCTCTCAACGGTTCTGCTTAGGAATCGCGACAGTAGCACAGTACATGATAGGTACCCTTAGCTAGGGCACCAAGTTATTCAGTTTTTTTTTTTTTTTTTGCAAAACTTAAAGAGCTCTGGGAATTTGTAATGACTGTGCAAGAAAATCAGTTGTCCAATATTTTTATTTTTTTTTTGTAGCAATAACGAAGCGGACTTGTTGATAGATTGATGGTTATCAGGTATCAAATTGATGTTATTGATGTGAGTGGTCATTTGCTAAGTTGCAAAGTTGCGGTAAATAATATAATTTCTTAAATAACTTATAGTCTTTTTTATTTGAGTCATTGAACAATTCATGCCATTAGTATAAGTTTTTTGCTAAGTGGACCCCAATTTACAAGCACTCATTATTAAAACATTTTATCGGTTTTATAATAACTAGTATCGCCTGAGGTCGAAATTCGACCGTTAGCACTAAATTTTAATCTTGGAAGAATTTTGCCGGCCTATTAATAACAAAACGTTTTGTTCATTGACTACGATCTAATTAAGTTTCACTAATCACCTCATCTCACCTTACGTCACCATTGGAATTACATTTAATTCACATTTACACGCAAAACAACACAGAATTACGGTCGCGGTCTATTTGATTTGACTCAAAAATTGTCCCTTCGTATCCCTTTACCGTGAGTCAAAGTAGGGGGGGATTTTTTAATGCAGAGAGTATGCATTATTATACCAGACTATATTTAAAAATTATAAGGCAAGCCTCACGAAAGGAAGGGGGTCCCGTCAGATCTCACCAAATTTCACTAAGAGGGGAGAGGGGGTTCGAATTTTCAAAACAAACCTTATGATATTAATGGACGGCCCCTCACCGTTTTACAAAAGTATTTAGTTATACTACTCATTTAATTAAGATCAGCTCAAATTATAAAGATATTTTCGAATGAAGCGCGCATAAAAGTAACAAAAAATACTTTTCAGTATTAAAAAACTAAACTGGAAAGAGCTATTTTTTGTTATCGCTCCTAAAAATTAAAATCAGGGTATTATGTTGTTTATCCCTACTTCTTTCTCTTGCTTAGGGTGTAATCTACCTCCATATTGAATTTCACTAAAATCGGTCCATTAGTTTAGCTGTGAAAACATATTTTCCTATTGGGGGCGTGGCACCGTCCACTTTAAACCGAATACCTTTCCTCAAAATTTTATCTATTTCTGTATCAAGTTCCATAAAAATCGGTCCATTAGCTTAGTAATGAAAACGGTTTTCCTTTTAGGAGCAGTGCCACGCCCACCAAAAGAAGTTTTTAGCAATCTCATTTAGGGATCAGTCTGCATCCAATCTAAATTTCATCAAAATTGGTCCATTAGTTTAGTCGTAGAGACGTTTTTTCTTGATAGGGGCGTGGCACCGCCCACTCCGAATAAATATATTTTCTTAAGGTTCAACCTATCTCCATATCAAATTTCATTAAAATCGGTGAGGCGGCTCAGCCGTGACAGCGTTTTTTCTCATTAGGCGTTATAGTATTTTGTATGGGGAAATCATAGGTTTTTAACTTTATTTTACCTGCCCTAACGGCAACTTATACACCTGATTTTTCTTTTCTGCACATCTATGGAACAGTACCTCTCCAATGATATAAGTTTCATTCCCCTCTCCTTATAGTAAATACTAAAAAAGTGTACCACAAGTTTCGATGTTCACATATTAATATAATAATTAGTAGTTGAAAAATCACAACATTTTTTTTTAAGATTTATACATAATTTGAAAATTTATTTTATTTTTTGTTTCAACAAAGAAATTAAATGTTGCTCATACGCCACGTTATCCATTAATAGAAATTTGTTTTATCTAGTCCTAATTCAACGATAATTTGTTTTTTTTTTTCAACTTCAACTCTTTTATATAATTATATATACAACAAAAAAAACATTTACTCACTGTGGAAAATATGAAAAAACACTTGAATCAGGAAATAAATAATTTTTTAAATGGAAAAAAGTAATTTCAAATATTTGGTTTGTGTCATACTTCCGAGGTCTGAAGTTTTAAAATTTCTTTCCTAGTGAATATATAAAAATAATCAGAAGATATAAGTTCCGAAAGTTATGTTTCTTATACAAACAGTTTTCAAACTCGGAAACTAGGATGGTATTTAATGTTACTCATACGACATTTTGAGGCAACTTCAATCATTGCAAAATTCTTGCTACTCTTATACTCTTAATATTTAAAAATAGCTGCTCAAAATTCGATTTTAATCTGGTGCTGTATGAAATACATACGTTTATTATAAGTATTTTCTTATTATTTGATACACAAAAAATGTATTCAAATCAAGTATTATTCTTTGCATAGCGTAAACTTCTGTGACAAAAACAAAAACATTTTGTGAAAATTTGCAAATTTTTAATTTAACATTGACGATAATTTAAACTTAATTTTCTGATTTTATCTCCAGTGCTATTGTGATTTCATGAGCAATATGAATTTATAATACTACTAACGAGAATTGATATTAAAATAAAGCAAACATAAATATTTTTTTAATTACTTGGCATAAAATTTCAATTAAAAACTTCATATTTCCGGTGCGGGAGCAGTTGGCATCGACTTTATGATGCCGTATTGATTAATGCGTTGATGCCAACAGAAGTAAGCGCACGATTGCTTTTACTTTTCACTCGTATTATTGTTTTTTTTTTCAAGTAGAGCAGCGTGCTTTCACTCATTATGCATGACGTTGTGTCTAATCCAGGAAGCTTCTCAATTCACTTTCTAATATTTAAGGCAATGAAAGAATTCAAGGACTTTAAGTGCTGTTGATGATGATGAATCAAGCTAAAATTAACTTAAACGTTTTACTTCACATTTGCATTAAAATTCAATTTAATATCAGCGCGCTATGAAGAGTCCCCTTATGAGCGGATATAATGTACAGTGGATCAGGAGGAAATAAAATGTGTGCATTTCATAGCGATTTCTTTCGATTTCGAATCACAAATGAAATTTACGTACTGTACTGGTTGAAAAATTGGTGCTAGAGAAGTAAGTGATTTTTTCCAAGAGTACCGAAGTCTGACTCAACTATAGCTTATATCAAATACCTAATTTTTAAAATATTTACCTGAAAACAAAATATTTACTAACTATCACTCATACGCCATGTTAGGCAAATCAAATATATGAGAAATTGTCAAATAAATTAAATTCTTTTGTCATACAGTGCGACAGTGTCCTGAAATTAATTTAGTCTTCACCTGCTTAGGCCAGATGAACGCGTAATGTGGTGTGGCGTTAACTGTGGCCAAGCTTAATACGCAGTTATTACCCTCTATGGCCATATTTAAAACTGGCACACGACAGAGCAGAGTGCTGTGCTGTGTCACTCTTATCTACCAAACACCTAATGCATATTAATTTATAGCTTATGGCTTAGCAGCCACGTTTTGCCACTTCTTTACCTTAGGCCAAAATTTTGATCCGCTCTCGCAGTGATAATTGCCGGAGTTAAATATTTTATTCAGCGCATATATTAATTAATTAATCAACTAATAGCGAGTATCCTTTTTAAGTTGCAAACAAAATTTTGAAAGAATAGATGATTGAGTTTCACTTTCGTTAATTTCGGGCATCATTAAAATTTGCGCAACTTAATCTGTTAATTACACTTAAGTTTTCGCTTTATCCTGCAGCTGTTACAAAATTTGTCCAATATGATACGCAAAATTAGTAAAATCAATTAACGTTTGATATGATGACAGGTGTTGAAATTAGGTTTTTAGTTATCATGGGAACATATAATGCTAATATTGAGGCATAATTAGGTAGAACTCGTTGAAGGAAAATGTTAGATGTGATAGTTTAAATGGAGAGTTGAATCATAGCATGGACTTTAAGAATATTTTTAAGTTTTGTAAACAATGAAAGCAAATCTTTATTATATATTATAAATATTGAAAAAACTTCCACTATTCTATTTTTGTTAAATAGAAGAACTTAGTACACAACCTGCTTTTCTCATATTAATAATTTTGGCTTAGAAATATGGACAGCAAGAGTACTGGATTAAATTAAATATGAATTAAATGAAAATGTCTAAATTTGAAAGCTAAATTCCATATCGACTTAAAATTAAATGTAACTCATACGTCATGTTACGCGAACTAAATAAATTTCATAGTTAACAAATTTTAAAACATCATACTTAAAATCAACTCGAAATCAGTAGTGAAATGCATGTCATTACTTATAATTTCCAAGATTAGCACCTATGCAATAACTGCTGCTCACTTCAATAGCTAATCAAAAACCAAATCTCTTAAGTCTTCTCTGCACCCACGACAAATAGCGCATAGCATAACAATACTCTTTTCTTCCGCATTCTACATTCCGCATTTTTTTTCCATCACCATCGTCAACATTATCATCATGTAGACGCCATGTTGCCCCATTCATTATGCGCCAATTTCATCGAACACCAATTTAAAATCGCATTAAAGTGCAATCAATCGAGAAAAAATTGCAACTACAAATGCAACTTGAGTAGCTGCGAAAAAAAGTGGCAACAGCACTTGCAACATCGTCAGTCGCGGTACCACATTCAAGTGAAGAGTCGTCATCGCTGTTGTTGTCGCTGCTATTATCATGTTCATGCGCCTGGCTGCAACTATGAGGCAACGAACAGCTGCTAAAGCATTGAATAAAATTCATTATTTGAATGATTGCAAGTGCGTGTAACTACAAGTAAGTGTGAGTGTATGCATGTCAAAATGCGCGCGTTTGTGTGTGTGCGCTTCTGAAGGGCGTATAAATAAATTGTCTGCATCACGGTGCTTGAATTGGCTGAATTTATGCATTTATTCTTAGTGCGTTTATGTTTTAACTCTTTGCTTTAATTTGTACCGGTAAAGTTAAGTTTGACTTAATATTCAAAAAGCATTGTCTCTTAACTAGGCTTGGGTAAATTTTGGTTAAAAGGAAATATTCTAAAAAAAGTATAGATTGTGCTCAGTATTGGGAAAAATGAGAAAAAAAAACACCAAAAATATTTATATGACTTTTGAAAAGCTTTTTTTTTTTGGTGGGACATTTCCATTTTAACAATAAAGCCATATTTCCTGTGGGGAATAAAAAATGAAAAAAAATTATCGCTTACAATTTTGAGTAATTTTTCAAACGGAGTTACTAATCCTTTGACGCTTCTTTTACATCAGTTTAAAAACCTCTATTCACTTCAGAATCACATACCAACCTAATTAGCAAGATTTTCACCTACTGCGCATTAACTAAAGTACTCAAAAAATAAAAATAATTTTTTTTTTGCAAGAAAACTTTGCCAGTGTTGCCATTGAATACAAAAACTATGCAAAATACGTAAAATGATAAACGGACAGCTGCTAACCTTGGCTCGTTGATACGCAAGAAATGAAATTTACTTAACAATTTCCACCGTATTTTTTTATTTTTATTTATTCACCATATTTTTTTGCTTTATTTGATGATGCAGTTGAAGTGAAATAAAGTTAAAAAAATGTACAAAATAAAAATAGTGAAAGGATTTTCACTGCTTCAGTGTTCAAAAGCAACCAGAAAACCAGCTAGAGAAAATTCCATTGTTCGCTGTAATACAAAATGATATTGCATTTCTCAGCAATATTTTTAATCAAACAACAACACACCAAAAGTAGTAGTAGCAAAAACAAAATAAATAATAAAAAATTGCACAAAAGAAAGCAAAATACATAGAAGGAAATGCAATGGAATGCCATCAAATAATAAAATGGTGCACAAAAAACGGAACAGAAAGCTAAAAATGGGGTTTAAAATGGAATATGCAAAAAAGGAATGATCTGTGATAAGGGTGCACTGTTAAATGAATGAATTATGGCTTCATTATTAAGTTTTGTGCTTTAACTTAGAGACTTGAGAATAAGTAAAAATAATTATTGGAGTAATAATTTGATCTATTCGAATATGAACAGGGTTTAACTGAAGCAGAACCTTTTAAAAGTTTATTTTTAATATTGAAAAAGTTCATAAGAATGAGAAAACCGAATCAATTTTTTAAGTAGCTGGCCTCAGTTTTATGTTCATTATTCTGGAATAAAATATTAAAATTATTTTTTTTTTTTAAATAAATTATTCGTTTCTTTTTTGAAAGTCGTTTCTAAGCCATAAATATTCTTAATAACAATTCAAAATATTTGACCATAATATATCAATATGTAGAGTAAATAAGTGACAGTTCATAACATTAGTTATTACAAATAAATTTCACAAAAAAGTATCTGTAACAAAAGTATGTATATTGTAAGTGTCCTGAACGATCTCGATCGATGTACTAAAAAATAGAACATTGTACTTTTTGTAATTTTCAAAGTGCGTGCACTTTTTCAGATAAATTGATTTAAATTCGAAAAGGGATGCATTTCATTAATACGAAAACCCATTTCAAATTTCCGAAAAAATCTATTTTGTAGAATAATTTCCAATGAAAGATTGTTTAAAAACTAAAAACGACCAACCGCTTGGTAAAGTGATTTTTCTTTATAAAATATCCAACTGTATATGCAATTACTAGTTTGTGCGATTGGTTTACCTTTTTTTTTTGATATTTCTACTTCTACTTCTACTTCTACTTCTACTTCTACTTCTACTTCTACTTCTACTTCTACTTCTACTTCTACTTCTACTTCTACTTCTACTTCTACTTCTACTTCTACTTCTACTTCTACTTCTACTTCTACTTCTACTTCTACTTCTACTTCTACTTCTACTTCTACTTCTACTTCTACTTCTACTTCTACTTCTACTTCTACTTCTACTTCTACTTCTACTTCTACTTCTACTTCTACTTCTACTTCTACTTCTACTTCTACTTCTACTTCTACTTCTACTTCTACTTCTACTTCTACTTCTACTTCTACTTCTACTTCTACTTCTACTTCTACTTCTACTTCTACTTCTACTTCTACTTCTACTTCTACTTCTACTTCTACTTCTACTTCTACTTCTACTTCTACTTCTACTTCTACTTCTACTTCTACTTCTACTTCTACTTCTACTTCTACATCTACTCTAGATTCAATCAAAAATATTAAGTTTAAAAACTTTTTAATTTAGTAACAGAAACACCCTATATTAGCGCAAATGAAAAAAATACCATAACTCTATAGAAGCAGCACAGAATTAAATTTAAAGCCAAGCAAGAGAAGCTGCGGAATTTCTGCAACAATAATTTTGTGGAAAATGAGGCAACATTGTTTGTTTTTTTATAAGATCAAATTGTTGTTTTTTTTTTATATATATTTTTATGTTGGTTTCCTTTTTTAACTTAGCATCCCTTGCTCGTTAGGGGTTGCCTCAATGTGTTGTTCGTTGTATTATAGTTGCAGTTGTATATTGTTGTTCCCTGATATTATAACACTATGTAGTCTGTAAACAACAATAAGGTGGCAACATTGGCTATTTCGAGGACGATTAGCTTGTGCTTGCAGGCTAATTTTATTTCTACGCCAACAAGAAAATTTATGTAGTGTAAACTTAATGCCATTAAATGTTATGGAATTCCATAGGATGGCTTCATTTGCAAACACGCACACTAACAAAAATACAAGAAGAAGAAGAAAAAAGTTCATTACAAACTTTTACATACATACAGCAACAATGCAAACATCATAGTAACTGTGTTTTGTGTTGCACAGATTTGCACAGATTTTTTTCGATTTTCTTCTTAAATGGATTTTTTTGCATATTTTTAGGCGCAAGAAATACTTGATTCAACCAAGTGTATATTGTTTCGCTGAGTTGTCGCACTGTGGAATTAATTGTGTTTTAACTCGTTACCTAAATATTTCTCAGATGGAAAAATAATTTGTCAGAAATTATGAAAAAATTAAAATATATGTTTTCTGCAATAAATGCGTATAAAAAACTGAGCCGAAAACAATAAATTAGTGCTGAGAAATATTGACACTAAAACTGAAAGAAGTATTCAAGGATATAATATTAGTGAGGTGAGTTTAGTTGAGAGTGATAATCAGTGTTTGCCAATTTACTTTGATAAACTCATAAATAATAAAGAGAGAGGCAAATATAAAAAAAGATGCGTTACTTCCCAAATCATTGGCCAATTACATATGATGCATTTTATGTCAAATATCCTAAGCCAAAAATCGAACACATTCGATTAACCTTTAAATAACACATTTCGAGTCTAAGTCCAGTATATTCTCAAAAAACTAGAATTCTACTAATGAATTTGTGCGATATTTGATTGGACAATTTTCAAATTTTATTATTTCTGTATTTTCGCAATTATTCTCAAATTTTGACTACACCCAAAAAGTCCTAGCAGCTAACTTAAATTTTGTATACTTCTAAATTTGTACTACATTTTTTTCTAGATTTTTTTGAATTTTTTCATACTGTTTCACGCTACTTAAGCAAGGATTTCTATTTATGTTAACAAGCCAGTTGCCATTTTCCCCAATTTTACTTGAGGTTCTTGTTTTTTTCGCTCAGAGTTTCTCCTATTGCTTGGAATGTTTCTTTTTACTTCATGGTTAAATATATACAAACACATACATATATTTACACTACTTCTCTACTACATCTATTATTCTTATTTTGCTTGCCTTATTTATATGCTTAACTTTCCCCCGAGAGTGATGCAATGAATGGCAAAAATGGGCAAAAATGCGGAAAAGGCGTGAATGTTACGGTTCCAAGCAATGATTATAGTTGCGTTCGGCATAACAACAATCATGTTTCTGGAGCGCATTTGGGCAGCAAGCAGGCAAGCAAGACCTCTTTAGTATGCAAAAAGGACTCTTGTACTACTCATTCATTTCACATCGTTCGTACGCAACCTCAATTCGCATTAGTGTAATTTTTATTTTTATGGCTTTTTATTGTTAGGTTTACCTACCTACTAACTACTACTACTACTGCTGCTACTCATTGCTGCTGCTTGTTGAAGCAATAATATGAAAAATAGGCATAGAAGTCAAGTGGTGAAAAGCTAAAATATGCGAAGCGATCACAATGAGGTGCACCACGGAAAACAAAAAGAATTGTAATTAAATTTCCATTTCCAAATTTAAGGATATTTGTTATTGAAGAGCGCGCCTAAAATAATGCAGTAAATTTTAATAAGCTTTAAGAAGAATACATTCATCGGAGCAGTGACACTTGCAGCATTGAATGCTTCCTTGTTTTAGGCACATTTTTGGCAATTTATATTTTGAACTCAGTATTATTACTGCGCAGCGATGAGCAAAGTTAAACAACCCTATTAAATTATATTTAAAATTGTATTTGAATTAAAGTTGTGCTATTCTTTCTTGCTTCGCACAAAGAAATACTGAAATCACTTGTAAAATTTTTCCCATGGGTAGACTTTAGATCAAGGGTTTATAATGTCTAAATTTATTTTAGTTTTATTTACTTTTTCTCTCTAAGAAGCCATTAACCTACCAACCCACCTATGTGGTACGCGCGAAATAATGTTGCTGTCAAGTTGATCCTGCATTATTTAAGTAGATTTGTACAAGTATCTGTGTGTTACGATGTTACCGCTGCGTGTGTGAGTTGACATGGGAAATATAGTATATGATTGTGTGTGTGTGTGTACTCTATGCAATGTGCTTGTGCTTAAAGCGGTTATGACCTTTTATTCGCGTGTGTGTAGGGCTGGATTGCAGGTATTGCCAAAAAAGGCTCAAATCAAAAGCGGCAAATTTCTGAAGGCGGCAAATAGGATTCCTTTAGTCTTAATTGATCAATGTAATGAAATCTCATTATCATTATAGTAGCTGATTTTTTTTCTCTTTGGATATCAAAACTTCACAAAAATTAATACCTAGGAATCGGAATAGTAATTTACGTTGATCTTAAGTACAAAGAAGAGTTTTGGAGGCTTGCAATTAGGAATTTTCTTTCACTTCCACGGCAGATGCAACGAGTTATTTATAGATTTTCTCAAATTAAGACACTTTTACAAACCAATCAAAACTGACATTAATTGCTGCAAAATATTTTTCTGAAAATTGGGCAAAATTAGGCTCTTCGTAGTTTCGATAGTGTCTCAGGCTTTACGCAAAAACCGTTTTCAACCTTTCCCATAGAATTGTGCATAGTTTTTCTATGTCGATAAAATGGTTTTCGAAGGTTTTTTCACCAATTCCTTTTATTATCAATTTTTCTTAAAATGTTTTGTCATGGAATAGAAAATAAAGCTTCATTATTTGAATTCCTTGAAATCGAATTGCAGTTTTTTAAATGGAAACTCTTATTTTATTTCTTTGGCTATGAATTCCAAATCCATTTCCTTAGTTTCTTTGTAGACATCATTGAAAAATGTTGGTTCCTTGAATAGAATCAGCAAATGAAAAAATTCTTGCTGACAGGGAATAAACAACTGTCATACCATTTTCAAATAATTTAGAATCGCCAGAGTTGTGCACGCAAAAAATGTTAGGCCTACGCTTCTAAAAAAGTATGAATCCGGCCCTGCTTGTATGCTAAACGTAAATAAATAAAAAGAAGCAAACACCAAAGTTGTCAAACTTACAATTGTTGTTGGCGGATTTGAGGCCAAACATAATTTAAATAAAACATTTGAATGTAAAGAAAAGGCAAAAGTTCCACAAAATGGTATTATCAAATTGGGACAAGTTGTATAAACGTTATTTATAAGCTTAGGTACTTCTTTCACAAATATTGTGGTTTTTATATATGTTAGTAAACTAAAAAAAAAATTAATTTTTATAAGTTATAAGAAATAAATTTAAAAATTTTATTAAACATAAGTAAGAGAAAGTACTAAGAAAAATTTATATATTTAGGAAATATTAACCAACATTTGAAAGAAAGATTAGCTGTTAGATTTTGGGCGTGGTTGCGTTAATTTTCTCGCAAGGGTTATAATGATGGTTTTCCTTTTTCATTTTAGAACCATTTCGTTTTGGGTAAATAGTCTAAAAACAACTACGGTGTGGTGATCTAAAAGCCTTGAGTACTAACCAGATTCTTAAAAATGGTAAGAATAATTTATTGTTTTTTTTTTTTGTAACAATTTTGTTTTTAAATATTTTTTTTACAAACAAAAAATATTTCACAACTAAATAAAAATTGACTGAAAATTAATAGTTTAGGAAAAAAAGTAATAACAAATGAAACTATGACCATATTTGTTTTATCGCTAACGCAAAAAAATAAAATTTTTTATTGTAATTATTTATTCAAACTTTTTTTTTACCCTTTTACTTACAATACTAAGAAACAAATTTACTTATTTTTTTAGTTTAAGCTCCGAGGATTTGCGGGCATTCCGGTTAACTTTAATTTAAATAAAAATTTCAGATCCGACAACATATGCACTCTCCAGCAAACTGTAGTAATTATGCTCAAGAGAATTCCGAGCTGACTCTAAACAGACTTACAATAACTATTGTAAGTCTCATCATAATTGATGACTCTAACAATGCTGCGGTGACAGCGTTTGCAAACTGATAAGTACAGAGACTTATATCCCAATAATGAATTTTATCTCCATTGAAATTGTAATACAAAAGCCTTAAAACGCTTCCTGAAACATTTCATATTAGTTAGTTAGTTAGTTATTTATTTCATACATAATATTACAATTCATTCTTTTTATAATAATAATTCAAAGAGTTTAAGATTTTTTCTTTTTCTACTTAATTATTACATTTAATTTAGATATACATATTTGATTAAACTCGAAGTCTTATGGAGGCAAAAATTTACAAAAACCTATTTGAATATTTTTAGATAAAATACCTTAAACTACTTACTTATACTACCTAAGATGAAACTAGTTCATTGATATAACTATAATCAGAACCCATACATTTGATTAGAAAATTATGAGTGAGCCTATTTAACTTGTCAGAAACTTTCTCAATGTCAGCCAAGGCATGAAGTCTATTGGTGGAATAGAACCATGGTAGGTTATACATAAGCTTTAAAAGCTTGTTTTGGGAAACTTGTAATTTTTTTATATGACAGGAAGCGCTAGTAGACCAGGCTGGTGCTGCATATAACATAACAGCGTGGAAAATAGATGATAAAATTAGTTTCTTGTTGCTAATAGAGAGACTTGACTTCCTATTAATAAAAGGATAAAGAATTCTAATTAATAAGTTTACCTTATTTATTGTATATGAGATGTGATCTTTGAATTTCAACTTTGGGTCAAGAATGATGCCTAAATATTTTACTTTCTGATCCCAAGCAATAGCAAAGTTGCTAATGTTAATGTTCGATTGTGGTCTATAACAGGGTTTTCGCTTTCTAGTGAAATATATTGCCTGAGTTTTATCATAATTGAGCATAATTTTCCATTTATTGAAGTAGTCCACGATTTCTGTTAATGCTCTTTCTAATTTAGCAATTATGTCTGAAGCCATAATATCTGAGCAGAGTATTGCTGTATCGTCAGCAAAAATGGATAGGGTACAGTAATTTAAAACAAGAAAATCAGCAGTGTATATATTATACAAAACAGGCGATAAACAAGAACCTTGAGGGCAGCCAGCGGTGACAGGGAATGACTGAGATCTATATGAACTAATGTGAACTTTGAAACACCTTTCGGAAAAGAAGCTTTGTATTATTTTTATAATATCTTGAGGGAAATTATATTGAATCATTTTAAAAATAAGACCATCATGCCATACAGAGTCAAAAGCAGCTTTAGCATCAAGAAGTATCATACCCGTTGAATTTTGCTCATTAAATTTGGAATTAACTAAGTTTTTGATTCTTATTAACGCTTGAACAGTATTGTGATCACGGCGAAAACCAAATTGATGGGACGGAAGAATATTATTGGCCTCTATAAAATTAATCAATTTTTCTTTGATGACTTTTTCCAATATTTTACTCACCGACGACAATAAACTAATTGGCCGGTATGAAAAAGGACAATTTGGTGGTTTATTTGGCTTGAGTATTGGTATGACTTTAGATTCCTTAAAAGTCTTGGGAAAATAACCGAAAATAAAGCAAGCATTTATTAAGATCGTCAGAAATTTAACTGCTTTCTTTGGAAGTGCTTTAAGGCATATATTGTTAATACCGTCGATACCTGGCGATTTTCTATTTTTTAAATTTTGTATAATGGTTGATACCTCAGAAATACTTGTCACAATATTGCCGGAATGAATTAGATTTTGCATTCGAAAGCGATCTAAAGTGTTTATAACCTGGTTAGTAGTAGAGGGGTCACTGAGGTTTGCAGATATCGTGTGGTTTGAAGCAAAAGATTTTGCTAAGATTTCACATTTTTCTAGGGTAGCAGAATTTCTTTACAATTTTGAACTATATAGTCACGATTGTATCTAAATGGTTCCATGTGTCATTACCCAGATATAAATGGAACTTATTATATTGAAAAAATGTTTTATTTTATTTGAAAACCGCGAAAAACTCAAAATGACTGAGTGTATTATTTGGATAAAAAAAACACCAAATCAAATAAAACAAAAGAAAACAGTAACATAAGTACAAAAGCTACACACATCTTTCTTCTTTAAGTAAATTGCTTTATAAAAAAATTGTTAACAACAAAGGAAACAAGAGAAAAAATTAAAGCTTCAAACATACTTGCTGACTAAAAATCAAATTATTTCTCATATGAAATAAAAAATCTGAAAACCCTTTTGCAATATGTAAATGTAGCCTTATTCATATTTCAACCAAAGGCATACAAGCACGCATCTACCCCAACTATACCGAATAACCCCTCGCACATTTGTAAAGGTAGACAATTTCTCATGCGAAGACAAAAAATAAATCAAATCTCAAAAATGAAAGGTAGAAAAATAAAACCATAACTCGCAAGCAGGCAGCAAAGAAATCTGTGAAATACAAAGAAAAGACAAAAAACAAAAAAAAAAAAAAAATGTAGAAAGCAAAAACAAAAAAAAAAAAAGAAACGATTTCTGAGACAAAATAAGTCACAGGTAAGCAGCGTGTAATTCAGATTTTTGTACGTTATACAGCGTAACCGGGATCAGCCGTAATACCACACAAAGGAACATATAGAAGTCATTCGTCATCATCATCTCCATCGTCGATGTCATGTACCACTGCCGTGTTATGCTTTAGAAGCTGTTAGGGGCGTGTAGAAAACGCTGGTGAAAGAAACGCGAATGCGATACAACGTAAGAAACAGAGTAAAAGATTTGGGTGAATAACACACGCACAGGGAATTTGGTGCCATAGGCATTGAGACACACTAACATAGATAAAAAACAACACCTAGATTTAATATATATACATATATAAGAAGACAAACACAACCTTCCAATCCCTGTAGGAATTTTTGAAGATATTAGTCAGAGTTTTCATTTTGAATATACAAAAGTGCTGTACTATTCAGCGATGTTCGTGCATCACGCAAAAACTGCTGGATCGATATTGATAAAATTTATTTAGTTTTATTCCTAAGACCCTTGACCTCAATCTTCGATGAAAAGTGGTCACAATACTTTATTAATTATTCAGTTATTAGGGTTTTAAAATTGCTTTCGAAGAATTACTTGCGCAAATAGAAACAAGCATGCAAGCGCAACCAAACGTTTTATGGGAAATAAATGTGTTGTTTTGTTTTTTCCATGGTTATAATTATAAAAGGTGAATTTGTATTATAAAACAAATTGTAGAAAATTGAAGAGGGTGAGAGAAAATCGATTTCCAAAACGAAACTCAATAAAATATAATAAATTTCAACGTAAACGGCGAAATTACCGATAAGAAAGCAAATTTTTAATCTAAAGATGGAATAACTTCTAGTGTTAAGCATTTGAGCACAGATGCTGGGCACTTTTTAGAGTTTATTCTTTACCAGCTGTCTTAAGACAGCCGTCTCGAATTATTACAGAGATTTTTTTTCAGGCTAGTGTTGCTAGACATAGAGCTATGCTAACTCTTAAAACTTAACTTAAAACTTCTTGAGAAATAATACAAATTTGAGCAAAAATTTCCTAGTATGCTGACACAATCAGATTCATGCACCATCACAAAATTATGCTCATAGGGCACATGTGGCTTCCAATGCTCATGGGTTCAAATTCAGTACGTTGTTATGAATCTTTGCGACTGCTTGATGGGGTAGATGGAAAAGCTTAAGTTTTTAAGGTCACATGTTGTAGACATAATTGAGGTTTATTATTCAAATGAAATGCGCTGACAAAAATAACAACAACCGCCACAATTGTAACAACAAATACACACACACACACATGCATAGCATGATGAATTATGGTAGCAAATGTGACGTCGCTAAGGAAGAGCAAGACAAATTTTAATGTTTATTTTCTTTCTTCTTTTTTTTTTTAAATATTTTTGCAGTAATTTTTCTTTTGCAAAACAACAAACAATTGTTTTCATGCAGAAAATATAAGAGCTGAATATTTTTTTCTCTCCGAAAATATTTGGCGGAAAATCAGTAACAGAAAAGAAGCCTGACGAAAAAATCCTTAAATATTATGAGGATTAAATTGTGAAGTTTGTTAAATGAGTAAATTAATTTAACATTTGTGGGGATACAGCGAATGAAAATGATTGTCTTTTTCGTGGAATACAAATCAATTTGCAAGGATTCCACATGCAATATCATTTATTTTGTTAAAAATTAAATGTTATTTGTGAGATATGTATAGCTCGACATTTGAATATTACGAGACTGCTTAAAGTACTACATAAAACGTGTTTATTATATATTAAATAATATATAAAATTAAATAGTAAATTTATTCTTTTAGAAATTTCAAAAATTTCTCAAATGTAAAGCATGCAATTAAAATGAAATTTAAAATTTTTAAAAATTGTCATATCTCGAAAACTACAAATCTCGCTTAAAACTTTCATGAACCAATATCATATCATTAAATTATCTTTCATATGAAAAAAAACAATAATAAAAAGCTAAGCTACTACAGCTATAAACCATCTTAGCTACTTAGCTTAAAAGCTTAAATCAAATGAAACAAAGCTTGATAAAGTAAACAACATCTAAATTAAAAATTATATTCGTTGTCAATGATTTAATAATATATAAACAAAATTTGAATGGAAAGTGGGCGTGGCAATGTGTGATATTTTTTTACGTCACATAACTTTTGAATGATAATATTTTTTACGTATTTTGAAATTCTGTCAGAGGAGGTTGTAAAATTACCCATAGTGCAACGATGTGAGAAGCACAAAAAACAAAACCAATCATTAAACATGATAATCTTTTTTTTTTTTCTGTGGTTTAACATGAAAATACCCAATTATTATTCAATAGAATACGCAAAATTTGATACCCTTATACTCAACAAGAGAAAAAGTCCATTAGCATAAGAGCTATAGATGGTACTCATGTAAATGTTTGACAACTTGTTGGCATATTAAAGTTTTCTTTGGAATACTCTTGTACTTGTATTTGTATTTTTGGTAAATTGAATTGTATTATGTGGATTTTGTTGCCTAACAGACCTTTGTATGCTTAATGGTTTGTCATGTTTATGAGATTATGTTTTTGAAATTCAATATTTCCAACATGAGCGCATACTCATACATATGTATGTATGTATGTTGGGTACTTGAATATTGTTATCATGTTATTATAATTGACAGTTTCTTTAACAAATCAGCAGTGCTAATTGACATTTATTTTGATTTGTTGACATGCCATAACTGATTTTACAAATTTTCCAAGCAATGCCATAATTGAAGTTGACATGTAAACGTAAGTTGATAGTAGAAAATATTAGATTTGTATATCAGTTATGCATTTTAGATGCAGGCATGTTGTAGTAGTTTTAGTTAACTAAACAAAAATGTATAAAAAAAATCGATAAATTTATATTTTATATTTCATACTTTTGAAAACGTTGCACTTTTTCTTGAGCATATTGCATATCAATAGCAATTTTATCTTGAATTGAATTCTTTGTCATTGATTGCTTTGTAAAAATAAGGCAATTTATGATATTTCCCGCACTTTGTGGCATGACTCTCAACATTTTCATTGTTAACAACCTTAAGCTAAAAGTCAGCAAAAAAAAATGTTGTTACTCTTAACTGCCAATTACAAGCATTTACTTTGGTAGCTTTAAAAGAATGAAACGTATAAGAAGAAAGAAAAAAAAATGTAATTCGAATAAAAGTAAAACTCAAAGGATGTCGCTTGCAGTAAACAAAAATAAAAATAAATGCAAGAAAACACGCAAACTGTTTTTTAAGCGAACGAGCACAGTCAGTCTGTCACTGTTGTTTTTTCGATTAAAATATAAAATTTGCTCGCTTTCCTTTGCATTAAAAAATTGCAAATAAGACGACACACACACACATACATACATATGTATTTGTAAATATTTACGTATATGTATGATATATCTCAGCAAACAGTTTTAAAAGCGATAGAGTTATATCAAATTCTGATATCAAGCGATAGATTTCTGAGGTAGAAACTGTCCGCTTGTATCGACTCGTCAAAGCGTTTGGTATTTTTAATAAACTTTTTACTCTACTTAAAGCTTTATGCTAAATAGCTTAGAAGACTTATAGCTATAGTAACGAAACTATTTTATTATAATAGTGACAAAAAATTAACATCAAATTTTGATGCATTCAGAAATTTGAAATTGAAAAATATCTTAAAATATGCAAAAAACGAGATTAATGTCAATTTAACTCTTTAAGAAGAGTTTTAAAATCATAGCCTTTAAGAAGAGTTTTAAAATCATCGCCTTGAAGTTGTAAGATTCAACTATGTATCTTCCAAATATTTGCTGGGATAACATTAAAAGCAGCGAGCGCTGTAGGAAAAATACTGCGATATGATATATGATTCCATGTTTCATGCTCAGTGGCACAGGGCTATAAATTGGAGATAAAGTATAGTTTCTTGTACAAAGGTATTTGAGTGTGGAAAAAAGGATATCGAAAAATATATCGACGAGTGATAGTTGTAACAGTGAAAGTGAAGCAAAACATACATAAGAAACACAATTCAATTTAAAATATAAAAAAAAAAACAAAATAAAGATGAATGTTTTCAAAAAGCCATTTTTTGCTGTCTTTTGTTTGATGTATCAAATGATAAAATTATGCGCGGATATTATAATACTATTGCCGTATGATTATTATCGCCATTAACAGTAGCGTTGCCGTTTTCAGTGGAACTTTCCAGAAAATAAGTTTTACCAGACAAAAGAGCAGAATTAAAACTGATAAAACTATATATTTCAAATGAAATCCAAATAATATTACTATGGGAAAAGGAAAATTTTCGTGAAAAGCATTTGTTCAATATCAATTTTGTAATCACTGTTTATTTACATTTTATTCGAAACACTAATTGCTACACTTTACAGCAGTGGTGGGCATGGAATTCTAACAAAAGGGCTAAACAACAACATCAAGCAACAACAAACAAAATTCTAAAGTTTTTTTTGTTGTCATTTCCAAATTCGCCAACAGCACAAAAAAAACCCAAATTGCACTACAAACAAAAATAATTGCTATATTCGTCAAGACACAATGGCGGCGCCGTCGCTTATGCCTTTGTGTTTTGTTTTTGTTTTCATTTGAATTCAAGTCAACGCTGTGAATTGATAGCGTTGAAGTTCAGCGAATTTTTTTTTCTTGCTTTTGCGTCGAATAACGGTGAGGGCAATGAGCGCGGATAGGGACACTACGTGCCCACCACTGCTTTACAGTAATAATGCAGTGAAGTAAATCCGCTTTTCATACTCTAATGAAGAACATTGAAAGTGGTTGAATAAGCCGAAAAAGGTTGAAAAGTGTTAAAAAAACCTTGAAAATATTGAAAAAAGTTGAAAAAATGTTGAAACAGTTGACAGAGGCTGAAATAGTCGATAGTCGAAAATCATGAAAGTGGTTGAGAAACTCGATAAAAGTAAAAATAAGTTGAAAAGGTTGAAATAAAATTGAAGAAGGTTAAAAAAGTCGTAAGTACAATATGGAAAATGCTGAAAAACTTGAAAGAGTTTGAAAAAACCGTAAAAAATCTTGGTTGCAAAAGGTTGAATAAGTCAAAAGAAATGAGGAAAAATCAATTGTTATTTTTTTTTGTTGTAAACAATTTGATGCTCTTTCGAAAGGGTTTCTTGTCGTTCATGTAAGAGTTTTCTTTCAAGAGATACAGACTAAACTGTCTAGCAAAGTTTTCTTTTCAATGTTATTCCTATACAAAAACGAAGATCATCATAATATTATGAGTTTTCGTTGCACCAGGATTTTTCTTTCATGTACGTTCAACTAGATAATCACCAAAGAAAGTACTTTATACAAAATTGGCAACATGGGCGACGACTTCTTTTACTCTAACGAACAAAATTTTTAGTGTTCAAGACTAAAATTAACTATTTTCTCATGAGGAAGGTTTTTAGTGGAAAACTATAAAAAAATTAGAAACGAAAATATTTCTTCTTCATTCTATATATATTCTCATGAAAAATCTAAAATTTTAAATGGACATATGGACTAAAAATGTCCATTTAAAATTTTAGGTTGTTTTCTTAAGTACAAGAATATTAATAAGAGCTAATTCAAAATTTCTTTCCAGGAATGACTTAAAACTTTTAAACAATATTATACCACCACATAGAAATATTATAAATTCTCAAGTGTTTTGTTTCTTCCGGTAAAAATACGTAGTGTCTCCCTTTGAAGCAAGAAAAATCAAATTGCATTCCGTCGTTGTTTGGCATTTTTTCATTAATTCTTCAATCGACTGTATTTCTTTAAAAATATTATATCTTTTAATTTTAACGATATAAAATCTCTAATATCAGGCGTGGTTACTCATATTTCTTTGGAGTATGAGTGCTTTTCATGTGACACGTCATATGATGTGAATGTGATGTGATGCGATGCGTTCAGGCGGATGTGAGTAACTTTACTGTCACTGACAGTAACTTTGTTTTCTTAACTTGTTGTTGTAAACTGCTACTCTTTTGCGACTACACAGGAGCGTTGCTAGCGGAAACCAGAGCGCCCACGTACAAATCTTTTTTAGCCGCCTCTTCATTTTCATTAGATAGTTAATCTACCATGCATGAGCTTCCAAAAAGCAAAGAAAACATTTTATGTATTAATTTTGAGACAACCTCTATTTATAGGGCGGCACGTGTATAATTTGCTACCGCCTGAATGTGATTTGTCGCCCTTTGACTATGACACACGCCGTGTATTTAATTGCGTTGGCCCTGCTTCTGCTGTTTTTCGTGTATTTTGTTCCTGTGCACTCATACCGAAGGGAATTTTCTTTCATAAAAAAAAGAAATGACATCATAACTTAAAACATATAAGCGACGCACCAGCACTGTGCGTTAGAAATTCCGAATATGTGGAGCAAAGTCGTCTACTGGCTAGGGGTAAAGTAGTAGAATCTGATAAGGATGATAGCTATATTTGCTGTAGCACTGACGTTGTGCGTTGGCGACGGCAAAAGGTAAAATTTAGTGCTACCGCTGCGATGATGTCGCTGCTGCTGCTGCTGCTTTTACTACTGTGAAATTTTTGCTGTTAGCTCACGGAAGAACGCACACAAGGAATGTTTTTCCATCATTCACTTATACAAATAAATACAAACAAAACAAAAGACAGCGAAGCAAAAGAAAACGAAAGAAAGACCTACATAAATGAGCATAAATTGCGTTTTTCCCGTCTCTTCCTTTTATTTATGTTGCTGCGTTTTTTTGTGTTGTTGTTATTTTAGGGTTAACATTAATACGAGGACATCAACAAAAAACAAGAGACAGTTTTGTTATTTGAAATTCCAGCGTACTGTGCAACATCAAAAGTCAAATAATAATTCAATTTAGTCAGCGTAGCAAGTGTAAGCAACAACAAAGACAACAGCAATATGTCGCCGTTGTTTGATATATGCCTTGCTCCAACATATTTGTGGAAAAGGGTGTATGAATCAAGGCTTAAGGAAAAAAAATAATCTGAAGTATCACGTCTTTCCTTTGGGTACTTACGTCGAAATTTTTATTACTATACACCCTGTAAGAAGTGTCAAATCAATTTTTCATTATAAATATGATGCTTAGTGTCTGATCGTCATATACAAAACTATTTTGGAAGTGTCAATGATACTTGAATGAAATTCTGAATTTTAAAAGGAAATAAACTGTTTTCGCCATTCACAGGTTTGATCTAGGATACTGAAATTATGGTTGGGAATTTCTTCAAACCCAATTCTATAATACAGGCCGCAAAAAATAAACACCCTCTCGGGTGTATTTTGCCCACATTTTCAGCCACACCAAAAATATGGCCGTTATTTGACAATAGTGGTTAGGATTTTCTATATAACTTAAATACCTAAAGCGCTATATCTTGGCACCTGAGGCAAACTTTTTCTATGTTTTTGTGTGTCGGTTTTTTCTTAAGGTTTCAACGAAATCGGATACAAATTGTGTCAACGCCGTTAACAAGTTATAGCTAGGAATTTAAGTTATGCTAAAACATAAGCAAAAAAATAAATAAAAATAATCCACAAAATTTTGAATATTTTTTTTTTTTTGCTTGAAACAGGTTCAAAAGTTGCAGGCACACGAAAGGAAAATTCTGCTAAAATTATAGCTCATAATATTAATATTTACTGGTGACTCATCAAGCTTTTTTGTTTCCATACCATTTGTATGGGATAAATACTGTACAAAACATTTGTCTCTATATCTCGTGAAAAAAAAATGTTACATAAACGAAACCTAACCTATTGAAAAGATCATAAAATTTTCTATAAAAAAGCTCCTTGCATTTTTTTCGTGAAGCAAACACTTTGTCAGCTAATTGGGTTCAAGCGCGGCAGTCGACAATAAAGCGTTCAAATAGGCATCCATGTTGATTTTAAGCTTCGCTTAAGAATACACGTGCTGTATTATTGAGTTTTTTATGAATTTATTTTGCTAATTAACTGACGAAGTGTTTGCTTCACGAAAAAAATGCGAGGAGCTTTTTTATAGAAAATTTTCTGATCTTTTCAATAGGTTAGGTCTCGTTTATGTAAAACTTTTTTTTTCACGAGATATAGAGATAAATGTCTTGGAAAGCATTTATCCCATACAAATGGTATGGAAAACAAAAAAATTTGATGAGCCAACAGTAAATACTAATATGAGCACACTCAGGGAAAATGGTTTTCCCTTAATTGTTAACACAAACAACTTTAAGTTCATTTTGAATTTGAAAAGTATTGAAACCCAAATTTTCTAAATTTACTTTAATTGTAGAATATAAATTGCGTTTGGAAGTTGCAAAGATTTTGAATTGAATTACAGTAAACACTTTTTCACAAAATCATATATGAAATTCACTTTAAATTAAGCCTTATTTCCATGCTATCTTTCTTGATCCCATATCAGGGATATCAAATCAAATTTTTGTAAGAAAGAAAAAGCATGCGAGAATGCGAGAGTGAATAGCATACATTTGCTATCTTTATAGGATGTCCTCCCTGATGTTTGATAAGATAAGTTCAAGAAAGATCACATGGAAATTAGGCATTAATGTTGGTTTTTTTTAATAAAAATCAAAACTTTTTTTATTCTATTTAAGAACCTGTTCTGATTATTTCGGCAATTTTAGCGGTCTCGTTGAGATTTATAATCTGTTGAGGTCTAAGGTCACTACAAAGAGCTTGAATTTTACGTAACGATGACATATCTTGCGATCACCAATAGCACTGCTTATTATATCTAACAGTTTTAGAATTGCTGACAATTTTTGCTCAATAGGCCCAAGGTGAGTTCTATTTTGTACTAAAGATCAGGAAGTGCCTTGACATTGACATGTGTGTAAAAAAACACTTAGATATTTTAATAAAACTTTAATATATATTGTGAATCATTTTAATTTCGTCAGGCCAATATCTCGAGAACTATGTAAGACTGTGATAAATTTTGTATACAAAAGTTCAGATATGTCTTGGAGGTTAAAGGTAAGGTCGCACTCATTCTATTAAAGCCAATTTTCAAGATTATTTCGAGGTCAACTGTGAGTTTTTCAGTAGATCTTAATAATAAATTTTAGTCCTATACAAAAATTGTTAATACAAAACATATCTATTTTTCGCATAAAAAATATAGATGTCTTATGAAAAAATCACAAAAGATTTTGAAAACTGGTTTCAAGGTTAGAGCCAAGGTCACTGTTATTTCACCCCTTAGAGACCTCACATTTTTTGCATTAAGCACTTAACACTATCTTACTTAAGTAGTTCTCGAGATATTGCCATGGCAAAATTAAAATAGATCATTCAGTATACATAAGAAGTTACTCATTTTGATGAATATTAAAATTTATTATATAAAAATTGAGTTTCCAATATCGAAAAAGGCACATGTCATACCGAGCTGTACCTTTTCCGAATTTATAACAAGCTGTCAAGACTATTAATGCATGTAAGATGTATACATATCTGATGATAAATAATTATTATAAAAAAAAACAATAGCTATGACAAAAATTTGAGTAGTGACCTTTTCGAATTTTGCAATTCAATGAGCTTGCGAAACTCTGTTCCTTTCAGTATATCTAAGAATAAATTATTTTATCGTAAAAGATTTGATTTGAAGCTTTTATTATCTCTAAAAACAGTCACAAGTTCAGAAAGAGTAAGTAATACTATGAGAAATTTTAGTAAGCTAATGTTTATAAAATTTCGAATTTTTCGAAAATACTCGCGCCATGAGTCATTGATTTTCGTAGTCATATGTTAAATTATCGTACGTATGTGTAGAAATCAAAAATCTTTATAAAAACGAAAGAAAAAAACTTGCACTTTGATGTCGATTGACGTATTTTGCGTGAAATTGCCAAACACCTGCGTGTGCTTAATTGCACATACATAAATTATCTTGTTAATTTACAAAAAAATCCAAACATTTTCATATAGAAAATATTAAATATTTTGAAATACCTAACGCAGTCAAATGAAAATTATTCTCAAGTTTTAATTGGCATTAATTTAAAGTCCAACTGCAATATTTACACATTAATATGAGTGTACCAAATAGAGAAATTCAAATCAACAACATTTTTCGAATTTACTTCATACGTAAGAAAATGTATCTTTCCGCTTTTTTCATCTATTTGGTTCATTAGGAATTTTTTTATGCTGTCTGTTGTCTGAAGTGAAGAAAAATTAGTTCGTTGCTGTAGTTCGCAGTAGTTTGGTTTTATGAAAACGCGGCATTTCTATTTTTAAAACGCAAACGATACAAATCGTTGAAATGGACTAATAAAATTGTAAGACACAAAATTGTTGGTGATTTTTTCCTTACGGCTACAGTGCGATGTGATGTCGTTTTGTACACATAATATTTTTGGTATATCGAATTTCTGATAACCTGAAGTATCATAATCCAGTGTGTATGGAAGTTTCAATTAAAAATTCTTTGAAAAACATTTTGAAATAATAAATTTTAAATGCTTGAAATAGTAGATATCACACTTTATGTACTGAATTGTTTTTGATTAAGATCACCTTCCATGTGCGTTATGATATTTTTTTAATGTCATAGCCAAAAATAATTAATGCTTTTAGAGTCACATACTTTACTGAAGTCTTAATTAAGGAGGTAAAAGTGTCGGAAAATCAATTTTTTTAAAAATTTTTTTTCTGATACTAAAAGTCATAAGGAATATTGTCAGAAAATATGAAGTCATTCGGAGCAAAACTTTTTGAGTTCCAGATAGTAGAGTCCGAACGGTCATATGAAGGAGTAATCATATATAAACTTCAATCGCGCTTTTCTCAAAACTTTTTTAAGTCAGTAGTCAAAATTTCTCGAAAACTTATGGACCGATTCTGCCAAAATTTTACGCACTTCTTTTCGATACTAAATACTCGGATTTGGATGAAGATTTTTTTTTTCAATTACTAATTATTTTTTAATTAAACAAAAAGACCTATTCTCGCTAAGAATCTGAGTATTTTGATTAAACCCGTACCAAAAATTCAAAAATGAATATTTTGTTTATTCTTTCGTCCAAATCCAAGATGATTATGTACTAAAGAAATCTTTTTGGTATTTTGATTTCAGATGAAGCAGTCATGAGTTATCCTGCCTACCGCATGTTGACTTTGTTTTGCGGTTACTTAGTTCTCCCCACTTATTTTTTAATAATTTTTAATGAAAATTTATCAGAATATTCTTGAAATGATGCTTTATAATGTTACAAATTTTAAGAATTTTAATAAAGAGGTACTGTGGAAATAAAATCACAAAAACAAGTTTTTTTTTTTGTCTCTTCGACCCTTTTCCCCCCTTAACTCCAATTATCAAGTGAATGGTTTGAGTCTAAGCACAAAATTTTCCTTAAAAATAATTTCTGTGTTCTTTTTAGGTCATTTTGAAAGCAATTTTAAACAAAGTTGAAGAAAGATTAGACAGAAGAGGTCGTTGACACGATTGGAATATGGCCGCGCCGATGATCAAATGTTTGATGTTTAAAATTAACATTGAAACTTAACGTTGAAAATAAAATCCTGGATTTACATATAAAACGATATAAAAAATTTCGGTATGTGCCAAGTATCATTCATTTGCGTCAAGTAGTTGTTGAGATATGATGAATTTGATTGTTCTTTTATGTGGGGAGCGTGATATCGCTCATTTTTTCCAAACCAAAGCATAACATAAATTCTTTTCAGTTTTTGATTATTCAAGGAACATCGATTATCTTATACATCGGTCATTTTTTTAATAACTGCACGTTAGAATTTTTTTTTTTTTGAGTTCTTTTTGGAAGGAAGTATCTCAAAAACTATGGGAAATAGTTTAAAAAGTCTTAGATAAGCTTTGATTAGAAATGCTTTAGTTATATAAAGACTTTGAATAAATTAGTTAAATCATTGGTATTTACATATATTGAAATTTTCACAAAATACATTTCACATTCTCTTAAAGACTTATTGTTATTCTTCAACTAACCCTATGAATGTCTCTGTTTTTAAATCAAAATTGTCGGCATAGCTTTGAAACTTTTATTAAAGGCGTGCACCAGTCTTACTGTAGGAATTGTATCATATTTTTCAGAGTTACGTCATAATTTTGATTTGGAAGCAGCTACATTCTTATGATATTTTGAGAACATTTTCATAAATACAAATATTAAATTTTTAATGAATTTATTTAAAGTTTTTTATTTTTGTTTCTATATAATATTAAAATATTTTTAAATAAAAATGACTTAATCACCACTATCATGAATAACATATCTTGTTAATTTACAAAAAATTTCGGAATTTTTTTCCAATCCCCTGTTTTGCGATCATGGAAGATTTTTGGGGAATGAAAAAAAATTCCCTGGAAAACGAGGTTATCAACAATACTTTTTTGGGGAACATTTTTTGACATTTCACGCAAATTTTTTCCCTAATTTTGTAGCAAGGAATTTAATGAAGAAAGAGTCAATTCAAGCAATATTTTGGTATTTTATTTGATAAAAAGATATTTTAGTATAGTTACAAGATCTAGCAACACAAATAAAGAGCAATTATTGATATTGATCCAGTACATGGAATCCTATTCAGATACAGTAAAAGGCTTCATTGAAAGGAGTAGATGGCAAACTATCAAGCGATGATTTACTATACTTCAGGTGATTTTTTTTGTGTAATATAGATAAATGCACTTAATTTTTATTTATAAAATTGTTCAGCTGACAGATAAGCTAATGTCAAATATGAAAAATTACTGATAAGCTAATGTCAAATATAAAAAATGCAACTGTGACTTTGAGCTGATTGGAAGTAATTGGAAATATTTTGGGAGCACTGACTGGATATGAAGTTGTCCATTCCTCAATTATTTATTATCGGAAAATACTCCTCTCGAGAAACAAACAAATCCGAGAGAATCGTTTTCCTCCGGATATTCATGATAGGGTTGAATGTGTTTGTATGCTCCATGAAGTGCTATTTATCTCTATCATAATCATAACTGGTAACTACTTGCATTACAATACAATTTTTGTAATTAGTCGAACTCTGGGTGAGAAATAATTTCAACGCATTTCAAATTACTTTCGGTTGTGTCAAAATAGCCATTGAGATATACTGATTTCCATCAAACAAAGTATGAAAAATTATATTAAATAGTTGAAAGTTTAAAGTTAATTACAAATTTTTTTCTAAGCCAAAAAGTTTTACGTTTAAAAAATTAAAACAATATTTTGAACCGTGTACATCAGCACAATGCGAACGTTTTTGCATTGAGTAGAAACAACTGTTTGTAATTAGATTTTCTGCTTGAAGTTGTCATATACACAACAAACTTAAAATCAACATAATAAAGTGCTCATGAACGATTGAGGTTATTAAACTTTTAGATAAATAGTTTAAAAATAAATGCCACCAATATAGTTTATTGTAAAATATGGCAAAAATAATTAAAGAATTTCTTTAGCATATTGTGTGAGTATTTGAATTTAATTTTTGTTGGCTCTATTCCACTGTGCATACCACAAAATCAGCGTAAAAACCAATTATTTTACTCCCAAACGTTAAGTGCGAAAATAAATATAATGGTCAGGAAAAAATTAATGAATACTTTAAGCTACAAAAATTTATAATACAAATATTATCAATATTAAAAAAATTTGTGAAACAGCTTCATTGAAGGCATGATGGTTTTTCAATTAAAATAAAATACGATGGAAAAACACAGGGAGTAGTAAGCAAACCAATTTACACCTACGCACTAAAACGAATTTTAGAATTGAGTTAGGAATTTATTTAGATGTCAGAAGATAAGCACCTTAGATAAATGTTTGCTTGGCAAATTTTTCAATTTTATTTATGGATTAAAAATAAAAAAAAAAAATTAAATAACCGCAAATACAAAAATTAAATCTGATTTCTTTTTTTTTTTTTAATTTACTCGCTTGTTGATCTTAGCGTATTACAAAATAAATCCTAAAAAAATATCAGGTGAAAATAAGAAATAAAAGAAAATTAAAAATAAATTAAAAGAAACACTTACCGTTTTTTAAAAGTTGGCGCAGCATAAGTTTTTGCGCTTCACTTTCACGAACGTATTTTAGCTCTTTCCCCAAATATACAGCATGGAGATATCACTACCACTTTTGAATGATGTTAAACCATGTCATACAGTTTTTTACTATCATTCGTAATTAATACACCTAACCTCACTTTAATTTTTGAAAATATTTTTTTTTACTTTCACACAACGTTTTAATGTGGGTGGGGTGATAATAAATATCCGTCACCCCTGCTCCCTCCATGTGTATCGCAGGCTGGGAGGGAGCAGTGGGCGACTGCATACACACAGCAGCACGCGTACGCCCGCGCCGGCGTTTCCGCAGCGTACTTAAAGAACACTGACTGAATAACAACGTCGACCGCCACGAGTATGAAAATTCAATTTCCTCATTTTCACAATCTTTTTTTACATAACGAATACGCGGCACAAAACGAAATCGAAAGTAGAAATGAATTGCAAACGGAATGTGCTACAAAAATACAGCATGTGATCACACGCGTTTTTTTTTTCTTTAATTTTTTAAGAAGCAGAAACGACGAAAATGTTTGTTTTAAAATCAGCCAAATTTAGAAAATTTTTTCAGCAAAGCAAACATGCTGATGAAGAAGGCAATAAAAGTCATGTAAATGCAATTAGGAAAAAAGAATTGAAGAAAACTGCTCATATGGAGTGAGGTAAAAAAAGCAATGGGAGTTCGTAGTAAAACAAAAATTACAAAAAAATTATTTTTCGAATAAAATTAATAAAAAAAAGACTATTCTAATTTGTAAAGAATTTTTATTGTGAAACATTGACTTCTGTCGATTGTAGAAACTTTGATATGTTATTTTGTACAAAAAATAAAGAAATATTTTTTAGAACCATCTTTGCGAATTAAGGTACCATAAAATATTTTATGAATATGTACATCTTCAGAAAGGTAAATTATTGCATTAAAATAAATCATGGCTAAAAATCAAGGTAATAAATCAAGGTAAAAAAATGAACTCAAAACGATCCTTTCGTTTGCACATCATCAGACCAGACTTAAAATATGGTAAATAAATAACAATTTTTAAAAAAACATTATAAATAAAGTCCATCTGAACATTTATTGTTAAGAATTACGATTTATATTTGAAGCTCGAAAGTATCATAGTAATATCCTTTAAGAAAATGTTTCATATTTTTATCAAAAGTACGTTTAAAAGCAAAATTCAATTTTATTGATTACACTACTCTACAAATTTACAAAAACTTACTCCTCAACGAATGGCGGTAATATTTTCTATAGTAAAATTTTCCGTAGAATCCAAAAATCGTAATGTTTTTTTTTCGATTGGTCCAAATTTTCCACATAAATGGCCAAATTAAAAATATGCTCTGTTGAGAGCACGTACTTCCCATAAATGCTAAAAGGAACATTTCTAGTATAGTCTAGAAAAAAGTCGAACATAAATGTTAGGGTATAAAACGTCCCAATAAAAAAAATTTTGGGTCTTTTAGAATTGAGCAAAGGATGATATTTGTAAATTTTAAGCAAATCGATGATATTGTTGGGGTTTGCCATAATCGGTTTGTAAAATAATGTGCCTATAATATCGAAAAATGGTTTTGGCATTGATGTTAATAAACTGCTCTAGTTTCGTAAGCTATGACTTTTCTGTAGACATAATTATGCTAAGAATTTTTGTGAGTAAGTTTTCTAAAAGATAGGATTACTAAATTTTTGTCACCGATATATTTAATTTCAGATATTGAGTTTCACAGTTGGATTTTGTTTAGGAAAAAAAAAAAAAAAAAAAAAATTTATTTTTACCTATTTTTGATCAAAACAGCCATATCACAAATACTATAGGCACGTTTTATACAATCGTCCAATCTTCTTGGCTAAAACTGTTGTACTCAAGAATACCATTTATATTAGGTAAGTTCCAACGCCATTTCACTACAGATTTTATTTAGTTTTAAGCTATCTATCCCTAGAAAAAAAAATGGTCCCAACATAGTTTTAGTACGAACACCTTTTTAATTTAATGTACTATAACATATTTATTATATATTTTCATTATTTATTTTAACAGCGAAAAATTTATTTCACAGTATAGTAAATTTTCTCTACGAGTCTATGAAAAATAAACAAAAAAGCTTATGAAACTACTTTTTCTATAAGCTTTCTATAGCTTTCGAGTAAAAAGCTCTTATAGCTTCTAAAATTTGGTAAACTCTTAAAATTCATCAAATCGTGAAATGGCTACAAATTCAAAAAGAAACTACACGAATTTTTTTTTTTTATTATTTTGCACATGGTAGAATTTCAAAATTTATAAGGAAAATCGTAAGATATCAGTGTTACAAAATAAAAATTTTTGCTTAAATACTATATCCTCGTATATTAAATGCATTTAAAAATGTTGTTACGAATTTTACGAAAAAATTTTACACATTTGAAGAAGGATTTTTAACAAACCTTTTCTGGTAATTTATTGAATAATCGATATAGTTTTTACTTTATTCTTCGATTTCAAATAGGAATGAAAAATTAAAGGTTATTTCCCAAAAACAAATGCGCTAATGCCAATAGCGGTAAATAAGTCTTAGTGATAAAGAAAACATACAAAATAAAACAATTTGTTGGATACCAGTAGAAGTTTTCCTGTTTTTACATATACTTTTTTTAGCAAAATTATGCTTTAGATAATTTTAAAAGCAAAACTTTGTTGCTCTTGAACGTACGAATCCAAAAAAAAAAAAAAAATCCTACCAAGTGACAGGTAAGAGGTGTTGTGGTTTTTAAAGCTTTTTTTTGGGCAGAGGAAGAATTGGTCTGAAATGAAAATTTTTGTTTTTCTGATTTTCTTTGATTAACCTTTTGTGAGGTAGAATTTAGATAACATAAAATTTCCAAAATTTTGGTGGAAAATCGGTACAGACAAATTTGAAGACTTAAAGAAAAAAGCTCGAAAAAAGACGGTAAATTTTTTTTTTGTCTCATAGAGGACTATTGGGTAAAAATTTAGCCATGTCATATCTCCGGTGTGTGATAGGGAAAAATTAAATTTTTTTTATCAGCAACTTGTATTGATTCCTTGACCTCCCACACCAAATTGTATCAAAATTGTACGGGCCCTTCTGGTACCAGTCTGGAATGGGTTAAGAGGTTTTTTTATGTACAGTTGTACGTACATGGGAAAATCTAAAGTTTGACGAAATTGCAGTGTAAATTAGGGAAGTAAACTAGACTGACGCAGAAAAAAAAAAACTAATTTTTTCGCCCACAGGTTAAAAAGTCTTATTAGAATATTAGAGTCCAAGGAGCAATATTAAGAATAATATTACAAAAATTCAGATTTAGCGATTAGGATAACAATTTACTGATAACCGCTTAAAGAAGCTTATTATAAAAAAGTTTAATAAAATTGTACAGAGGAATCAGCGATATGCGTTTTAACATAAAAGTGGTTGCTCCACTGCAATACAACAACATATGGTCAATAGTCATTTATAAGATTACTAGATGACCAGGAGTCAAATCGAGGACGTTGAAATAGTATAAAATTTATTTCAATAGACCGAAAAAAAATGCTCGTACTTGGAATCGGTTCTTACTCTCCAAGACTTCTAAAATTGATGATAAAAGAGTTATTATTCGCTTTAAAATATCTAAATCGAAGACATTTACAGGTGTACAAATTTAAATCGTGACTACGTATTGGTTTTCAAAGGCAGAAGTGCATATGATGACTCATCATATTTTCGAAATCGAGGATGCATGATAACCTACATTTACATTAAAATATTTGTCATAGATATTGATGCAATTTTCATATATGATTTTGTTCAGTGTACTAATCAATTGTATGCGTAGACTTATGAAAAAACTGACTACGCCGTTCGCAGATTTGATCTAGGAAGTTGAAATTTTGAGAGAATTTTCTTCCAGCTCGATTCCATAATGTAGGTATATAGGACCGCAATTTAAAAAAAAAAAAAAAAAAAAACAAAAAGTCTTCGGGTGTATTTGGTTCGTATTTTCAGCCATACGAAAAAATGGGCGTGGTTTGACAATAGTAGGTGGCATCTCCCACAAAACTAAAATACCTAAAACGATATATCTTGGCACCTAAGGTAGGCTTTTTCAACGATTTAGTAGGTCGATTTTTTCGTAAAACTTCAACGAATTCAGACACAAACTCAGTCCGCGCCGTTTACAGGTTTGAGCTGGGAAGCTAAGATATTGGGACAATAATTTTTAAATGTCAAGCTAAAATATAGCAAAAAAAGAAAAAATAAAATTCATCCACAAAATTGTCAAAATAAACACCCTAATGCATATATAATGATAATGGAATGTAGTTGGTTACTTTTTGTCACTTAATATTTATGTCGGCACAAAAGTTGTTACTATAAAAAGGAACCTCTAAGTCAAATAGCTTTTTAAATGTGTACAGAAAGTTTTTTTTTTCACTTTTTGAAAACCATGAAAAAAGTAAAAATTTTAATTAAGTTTTTTAAAAAAGTTTCGGAAAATAAAGCAACCTTATTTTTTTTAAATTTTTTTCTTACAACTCCAACGATCCTTTAGAATTTTTCTTCATTCTTTTTTTTTTTGCATTTACTATTTCATTTTCAGTTGTTGCCGCTTCTTTACAATTTAGGTTTTCTCTTCCTTTTTGCTTCATCAACAAGTTTTTCACATGATTTTTATTTTTGATTTGTATTTCCTAAGGTACGGGCTTCAAATTTTTTTAAGTTTTTATTTTTTTTTTTTGCTTTTTTGGATTGTGTGTTTTTTTCTTGTACATTTTGCTTTGTAATTAGAAACAATTTTCATGATTGTTGCTACTGTTTTGGCTCTTGCGGTTTTTGCTACAACTGACAGCTGCTGTAATGTCACTCACTCACTCATTCATAGATAAGACAGACATAAGCACACACAGACAAATGCATTCACTCGCACTTCACTTGAGGTTTGTAATATTTCTTTTTTATTAAATTTTCTTGTTATTTGCCGCACTTGTTGTTTCTTCCTGTTTTTTGTTTTAATTTTTCTTTTTTTCAAATTCTCATATGAACTCTTTGTATTTTTTATTTGTAAGTTCATTTTATTTTATATTTATTTTTTTTTACATGCCCGCACTCACTTACTTTTGACTCGACGACAGGCGACTACGACAACTGATTATTGTTGGCCACTTGCGTAGCCTGTTGTGTGAAACATCGCTTAGAAGAGGTGTGCTACTAAAGCAACAACAAAAATAAAAAAATATAGAAAATATATATAAAAATATACCATGTGGATTAAAATGTTCTTATTTTTATTTCTTTTAAATTTATTTTTGGAATTTTGAATTTTTTGTTTTGTTTCATTAAATTTTTATAGCGTGTGTAAATTGACTCTTGACGTACATAAATTGATTTACTGTAAGTGTTATGATTTTAGTTTTTATAGAAACTTTGCAGTTCAAGATTTAATTGTAAGGGTCAGTTTGTTTTCTTCTTGTTTTAGAAATGGAAAATACTTTTACTTAAGAATTCAAATTTCATATTAAACATCAATTTTTCAGATTTTTTTGTAATCATTTTTAAGAATGAATCTGAGATAAAACAAAAATTCCAGTAACATTATTTTAAATTTTCTGAGTTAAAAAAGAAACAGGTATTTATATTTCTTCTATATATTACTTGGTGATAGATCTTTAAACAAAAACGATGTCTATCAATCAACAAAAAGTTCATGAAAGGATTATTTTCAGTTGCAAAAAGGGTTCAGGCAAAAAATCAAGATTTTCAGACCTAAAGTTAACGACGAAGGTAATGCAGTTCTTCAGGCCGAATTCCAACAAAATAGTACGAGACATGGTGACTGAAGCTGACACCTCGAAATCTACTATATCGTGCGATACTCAAAAGCTTGAAGGCAAGCACGAAAGTAATATGAAGGCTATATGGGCTGTGTCACGCCCATGATTTCAACAGTCAGACAGATCCATAGACAGATAAGCAGACAGACAGACATAGCTAAATCGTCTCAGGTGGTGATGCTGATCAAGAATACTTTTCTATGCCTGCTACGTCTCCTTCTATTTAGTAGTTGCATCATATTACTCATATTATTTAATTTCAATTATTCTACGCAGACGTTAATAATAACTTAAAAATATGCAATAATAAGAGTGTTGTGAGGATTTTTTGAAATTTAAATTTTAATGTAATAACCACCCAAGGAAAATCTCCTTTGAAAGTAAGTCACAAAATGTAATTTTCGACTTCTTTCGACTTAAATAAAAAAAAAATGATTAATGACGATCCAAAATCTTATGGTATTTTATATATAAGTCTTAGCGCAAATTGTTGTTAACTCTATAGTCTAAAATGCTTTATTATAACAATGAAACCTTGCATTATTTTGCCAACACTCCTATTATTTAAAAGCGATTTTTCATTTCTATTTACAGAGTTTTTTCCCCTTAAATAATTTATTTAATTTTACAACATCATGACGACACAGCGGCAAAGCATTTTAGTATTATATACAGAAGCGTGAATATAATTAAGACATTTTAGTAAAAAATTAAGTACAGTGTATTTTTTTTCTATTGCATTCCACATAGTCATTAGCCTGAAAATTTTCACGCTACATGTTTTTCTCATCATTAATTAAGATAATTTTTTGTTGCTTTCTTTCTGCTACAACTAAATAACTAAAAGATTTTTGCACCTTTTTCACAAAACATTAAACAGTAAAATTTTTCAGAGTTGTTATTTTCTTTATTTTAATGAAAATTTTCTAATTTTCCAGAAATACCGACGCATGACGTATTTTTGTATGAAGGTGTTCTGTGCAATTCCAAGAAAGAATTTCAAAAAACAAAAGACAACAAAAACAAAAATTTGACGCCAACAACTTATGTAAATGCAAGTGTAATTTTTAATGTGTAGCGGGAACCACAACACCACCGGCACACACACACACTGACACATATATATGTATGTAAAGCCAACGGAGCAACAATTGTCATTTAAATTGTTGTTGATGCTACTGTTGTTGATGGCTTTTAAGCAACAAAAGACAAGTTGCGCATTTTTCTTCGCTTTTTTGTTTCTTTCCGTCTTTCCTTCTTTCATAGTGACTCGTTAAAAACAATAGACGAATATAACAGTTACTATGTTGTTATTATTCTGTTATTGTTGTAGTTGTTGCGGACTTATGCCAACCAAATAAAACAATAAGAAAAATCAACAACAAAAGTCAAAATGAACAACAGCACGCGATTATGCACAGTAGGTAGGTAGGTTTATGAAAAACTGAAATAAAACAGAAAGTATTGCATATTTTTAGGCTCACTCTTTGTGCATGTGTGATTTTAAAAGGCACGCTGATGCTTTTAAAAATAAAATATCCAGCATCGAATAAAAATGCCAAAAGCAAAATCTTCAAAGCAATGACCTATGGTATCTGATGGCTGAATTTAAAATATAATTTTTTACCAATTTTTTGATATAGTGGCTCAGTAGAAAATGTCAAAACAAAAAAAAAAAAAAGCAGTGTCTTTTGTTTTTTTCAATTAAAATTTTCAATTTAATGATGAACTGCCGAAGTTCATGTACTCAATATAATTTGGAAATTGTTTTCGGGTGCAATCTTGCAGCGACTTTTTTTTACTGCATATAAAAGTTATGTATAACCCTTAAAGATTTCAATGTTATTTTTATTTGAAATTTTAGACGCAGTGCCCACTGTATTACAATGAAGCTGATGATGTTAAAGATGACAACAACAACAACAACAACAATGGCGACATTCTTTACTGCAACTCTGACTGACTGTAAACAAAGATGGCGCAAATGGCAATCTTCATAAAAATTTCTTGAGCTTTTGATGAGTTGCCGTAAAAGCTTTTGCGAAAAATAGCCAGGCGAAAAGTTGCAAAAGTGAAATTTCAAGAATGTGGAGGTAGTGGTTAAGAGAGAGCCAAAGATCATGCGAGGGGGAAAAGAACGCACTTGAATGGAATAGCAAGAATGTTGTAAAAAGCGGTTGAAGCGGTTCACGAGCAATGAAACAATTATTTACAACACTTTATGGCGGATTCAGCAGTCGATTTTTTTTTTTCGTTCTTTTGCTTTTACTTTATATCGGTTTCTTTATGATTATTTTTTTTTTTGTTTTCTCAAGCTCTTGCTGCATCTTGAATACAAAGCAAGAACAGTGCCATTGTTGAAGTTGCTATTGTTATTGTTGTTGTTGGCGTTAGTGCAAAATCCTTTAACGTTTAGCCAAATGTCCTGAATGCTGTGTTTTGCGTGCTTGTTTTATTTCTATATTTTTTTTTTCAAGTTTTGTTTCTCTTGAAGTTTTTCTTCCTTTTATTGTATGTACATTTTAGGCTTTTTTTTTTGTTTTATTTTTTATTGCAATGTTTCGACTTCGTCGGGGCGTAGGACGATAATCCAATTAAAATTGCACTTAACTTCACCGGATAAGCGGATTAGCGGGGAAACAAGCTCCTTTGCGATTTCCAAAAGCCAAAAGCAAAAGTGTGCAAAATAAAAAGGACGAACGTGGCACAGCGCATAGCAGTTAAATGCTGAGAAATCCGTTTTTATTTTTGCATGCAATAAAATCACAAAATGCTCTCTGCAATTCAACATAAATGGATGAGATGATGAGGATGATTGTCAAGGATAAAATTCATGTGGTTATTTGGGATTTTTGTGTAGAAGCTTAAAATATATTGCGATGTTAACAATTTGTAGTAGTTAGAGAGTAATTTAGCATTTGATAGAAGTTAAATTTTAAGTTTCTTTGAGGGATTTATGGATTTATTTATGGAACAAAACAAAAAAAAAAAACAAAAGTACGGGATGATTTTTGTGTATAATTAAGTCTGAAAAATGTACAGCAAGTAGATTGCACTACAACAATGCATTGATATAAAGAAGGTTTGCTAAATTTGTAAATGTTTTCACTTTAAAATTACTTCAAATTCATATGGTCGAAAAGGTTTTGTTTTCTGAAAACTTTCAATTATATGAAGCCATAATATCAAAAATAAGGCGTCAATTGCTAGCAATATAAGTCCCAAATTGGACAAATCGAACGCTATATTTTACATAGAGCCATGTTGAAAATATGTCAGAAATTATTTTTAACTCAAAAAGTTCAGTTTTCTCGGCCTAGATGTTTCGAATTTCCTTCAATGTGTAGTCGTGCTCCGGGTAAGTGATGTTTTCCAAGAGATTAAGTGTTCTCAGCAGCCCTTAGACATTTTTCTTTGGGATGTAGTATGTATGATATAGACTTCGAATAAAAATGTTATATAATTCTTTCAAACAGTGTTATACTATATATCGCATTCTATGCTAAAACATGTATAAAAACGAAATTTGGCTTCACTTGTATTCAGATTAGATTTTAGTGAGATTTCTGGCAATTTCACCGTAACTCGAGTAAAAATTTGAACAAATGAAATCAGGAAAAAATAAATTTGAAACTCAGACATATGATTCGATGTTTTTGAAATTTTTCTAGTGCAATGCGATTAAAATTAAACTCCTTTATATCAGAATTCCCATTATTAATACCCAAGCGATGCGGTCATCGACAAATTGCTGCCGCTATTTTGTAAACTGCTGAAAAAAAAAATATTCAAATATATAAGTTTTTATGTTTGTGCAACTTTTGCCCTTTTTTGCATTTAAATCACTTCTTAAGCGCTATAAATTATTATTTTTTCTGCCAGAAAATAGACCAAAAATAAGTGTTGCCAACACAGAGAAAAAAAAACGAGAGAATCCATTTGCATGCGTGATGAGTTGCTGTCATGGGGCAACACTCAAACTCATACATACATAAAACAGACGAGTATCATACAGATACAGTTTTAGCATGTGTTTACACACATACAAAATTTTGCCAAAATGTTTGTATACCCAACGGGAAAATGCTGCATGATGCATCCTAGATTGCTCTTTTAAGATCAATAAATTTCTTCATTTGTGATCTACCGACATATAAATCTTTACATAGCATATCATTGATAATGCTTACAGGCGCTTGGAAGCTCAACAAAAGTTCTAAACATAATTAATGTCTAAGCACAATTGGGACGTGCAATATCGTCCAGGTTTTTCATAAACGTTTGTAGTGAGTACAAAATTAACACTACAAAATTTATCGCAGAGAAATAGAAAAAATTCGTCCCAATTCCGTTTAGACATTTAGGACGAGCGAAGGCTATGAAAACAAAAAAGTGATTGTTGACAAACGATTTTTTAAACATTTATCTCATTTCTTTGTATTGTCTTCTTTTTCTTACCAACCAATCGCACGAAAAACAGAATTTGTTCTATTGGCTCAGAGATAAATTTTTTAGTGTCACTTACAAAAGTTTGACATTTCTTGTCAAAAAAGCTTTAAGTCGTATCTTACTCTAACATATAGAAAAAATCATGTTGTCTCATTTTGTTTTTCCTCACTGTCGCACCTCGTTCCAATAGCGTTTAGAGCTTTAACTGTCAAACGTGACAGCGATGCCAAGACTGACCCGTGCATATGACATTAATGCCTAATTTCCATGTGATCTTTCTTGAACTTATCTTATCAAATATCAGGGAGGACGTAACATGCTATAAAGATAGCAAATGTATGCTATTCACTCTCGCATTCTCCAAGCGCATTAGATTCTGTTCGCATGCTTTTTCTTTCTTACAAAAAATTGATTTGATTTCCCTGATATGGGATCAAGAAAGATAGCATGGAAATTAGGCTTAAACATATGCGTCTTGGGGTGCATGTGCACGCACCGAGGTTGACTCACGATATTAAGTAAATTTTCATTTTAATACTAAAAATTGAAACAAAGATTTTGTACTTCATTAGTTGTTCTATAGGTGTTTTTTATTCATTGTTTCATAGCTCCAATTTAGATTGCTGCTGCCATTTTCCGTTGGGTATTGAAACTGTCAATCTGCATTAGTGTGTAGCAGTCACAATAGTTCTGCTATTCACAGCATATCTGCTACTGATGGGATTATGGATATAATTCAGTCTATGTAGTAATGGATGAAAATTTTAATTTATGTGGTAGGACAAAGTAAACCAAAATAATGGATAGATGAAGGACAGAAGTGAAGTGCAGTAATACTTTTATATAGCTGCATGTATGTCACTACAAAGAGAGCAAAAATATGCAGCCAGATTGTATGTGTGAATTGACTGTTTTTCAGTATCATTGAAAGCATTAAAATTTCCACTTTTTTGTTTAGTTTTTGGGTTGATTTCAGCACAATATGGAAATTTGTTATTTATGAAATTTTGATTGCTGTAAGCGTAATTGGAAAATATATGAGAAACAATTTCAGATTATGAAACAATTTAAGAGAGAAACTGACAACTGAACCAAAAATTTTCTAGGTATTTAAGTAACTTGAATATGATTTTTTCTAAGACGAATATGTATCTCAACATAATTAAATACTATGCATATCTATACAACTCATTATATTTATGTATAATGGCAACCAAAGCATGTACTCTATCTATTTTCATGAAATGCTCCGCTGCATCATTCAATTTTACGTTTTCCTCATTATCGCTTTTCATCATAAGCTTCAACATTGCGACTGTGAAATTGGTTGCCTATTCCCCAATGATTACTTTGTCATTAACATGCGCTCCATTTATGACAGATTCTCTACACAGTCAAATTTTGAGACACAAATCGAATTGAGTTTTTTAAAACATTTTTGTTTTATTTTCATCAACATCAACAACAACAATTTATGTTGTATTTAAAATTCTAAACGAGAAACTGTTCCTTGTGATTTTGACTGCGACTGTGATGACGAGTATATGTAATAAATAAAAATACATAGGAATAAAAACTGCAAAACATGTTTCAATATTGACGGCCCAGTTGGGAAAAAAGAAAAATAAATAAGAGATGTAAAAAATTCCGCTAAAGCAGCAGCACTGCACAGTGGGGAAGAGTAGATTTCTGTGAAGAATAAACTTAAGAAATCAAATTAAATTTGAATCGGAGAGGTTTTAAATTGGTCATCAATTTAAGGACTTTATGTAAAAATGAGTAGATTTATGGACTTATTAAGAAAAGTTAAAATAAATTTTACGAAATTATAAATAATAAAATTTGCATTAGATCAAAAACATGCAGCATGGATAATAATGACAATTTGAAATATGTTTTCGTTTCACTAGTTCACAAAAAGATTTTTTCAAAAATCAAATCTCAAAAATCAGAAATGCATTTTGGTAAAATCGTTGCAGGTTTTTTCATCGACAATATTATAATATAATATAAAATATAGGAGTAAATTATTTAGTTTTTGTCGCTTAAGGCTTCAGTAGCCATAGCTGTAAAAATATTTTAAGCTTTCAATTTGGAATTTCAAGTTTAAAAATAAATAATAATAAATTTAGTTTTTGAAATTTTGGTTTCAAGAAATGATTAAAAATAAAAATAGCTCTTGTAGGAAACTTTTCAAAAATTTTCTGGAAAATCACTTTTAAGCGTTGATCATGCACTGTTTGAAAAAACTCTAATTCGCAACTTGGAGTGAAATAGTTCTCAAGGGAAAATCGGATATATAAATATAAAATTCACGTAAATGAAGCTATCTTGTGTATATAGTTTGAAAATTAGGTTTTGTTCCTTCTTCAGTATAAAAAAAGCCTACAATTTATCCTGAATATTATAGATTGGGGGTTGCTTTTTGAATTTCCCGTAAAATTTCAAAATTTGAAGATGACACCATAGCAAAGTGACCGATGAAACCCACCTTGCAATACGAGTAAGAACTCTTTCATCTAAAGAAAAAACTTAACAATCAGAAATCAGGACGGCATTTAGTAAGGTCTAATATATCTCGTTAGTGTAGTGCATGGTATAAGACTTTTTTCAAGGCAGGAAATGAAGGACTTAGTGCCATAGTCAAATTTTGTGTTAGCTGTAAGTTTTTTAAATAATAAATATATGCTACAGCGTGTCGCACAAATTTGTCTCAAGGGGCTAGGGAGGGTAAGAAAACTTCAGAAGCTCTCCACTGGCACAACAATATTGTTTTTCTCAAAACATCCCTCTCGGAAACTACATTCTTTAGAAAAATTTCCTTAATAACACTCTCCATTTTTATTTATATGATTGCTTCGCAATATATTTGAGAACATTCAGTCTCAGTTCTTTTGTAGTGTTGATTCCTACAAACTGCCTTATAGCACATTATTTTTGGATGATATCCATAATTTGGAGAATAGGAGTTGTTAGATCTGGAAAAGCTTATCTTGGTCCGCATTTAGTTAGGCCGTTTGAAAAATAAAAGAATGTATCAAATAATCTTCTGTAATTACATTTATGCCGGTCTTGTGATGCAGTGGTAGTGTACCACGCTTACAACTCAAAAGTACCCGTGTATTCCAGTTCAGGCAGAGTAATAAACTTTCCATATTTAATAACTCCTTTTTCCTAATTATTTCCCTCTGCTCTTCTTAATTTTCTGGAGGTTTTTTCGGGGTCTTACCAAATTAGCATCACTCAAGATGTCGTAAGGATATCGAAATAAAGCTTTAAAATCAGCAAATTTTGATAGAAATTTTTAGGAAGCTATGAAACTGGTGTAAATAATGCTCCTTATAATTTAAGTTGATTAAGTTTCTTTAGCAAAGCAAAAAAAATAATACTATATGCCTTACTGTGCACTGCCTTATGTAACTTACTGCACACAAGATGAAGCATTTTACGAGCGTACAGCAGCATATTGACAACACAAGCAGCCAGAGTAAGCGTAAGCGTATTTGAACGACAACATTGAGCACGTAAATAGCTGTCATTTTTTCTTTAGCAAATAAAATAAAAATATTTGGTAAAACGCACAAAAATATGCCGCTAGAGAATATGTTTTTTATATTTTTATTTCCGTTTTTTTAAATAATAATTCATATTTTGTGGCTGCCATGAAAAGCCTCCAGAGTCACTAAAACGTGATGCGGAATTTTCAATAAACGTTCTGGACAGAGTGTGCGGTAAAGTCGCTGCACACGTAAAAAATTGCTCGTTTTCTTTTTGACTGTTTTGTGGAAAATATGTTTCTTAGAATATACATACATATATATTAGAGGATATATGCAAAACTAATATGTATGTGGATTTAATATGGCAACTTTTATGGCAAAGGTGTTTCAACTGTTAATTCAATTAATAACAAATAACAACTTTCTTCCAACAAAACATGCTCTTGATTGGATCCCGCATAATTAATGAACTTGGCATTTCTTATTGACTACGTAAATTTGATGGATGTGCAAAGATAGCTATCACATTTTGACTGCTAAATCGTAGACATATTTTAGTTAAACAAATAAGTAATTATTGTTACTTAACAAACAGCTGCAGACCGTGTGAACAAAGTGGCATTAATATCACGTTATTAGACAGATTAAGCGGAGTCATTTATTTTTGACTTAAGACAGAATCATAATGTAATTAATAACATCTTAAGAGATGAAATCTTCAACAAACTTTTATATACATAGTTATGCCATTTATTCAAATTTATGATATTTTTTTAAATATATTAACGCCTTACCTTAATAGAAATGTTCTTAGCTTTAAGAAAACTTTATATATTGAACTTAGCCAACTGTTATTCTTTGCATGTGCTAAACCTTGTTGTTCACAGGTATTTTGAAATTCTTCAGTCAACTCAAAATTTACACTGATAACGCTCATGCATGACTGGCAATGAATAAAGATGCAGTTGTAGCAAAATTCGGAACATTTTGTAAAAAGTCGATGTATAAAAATATAATAAAAATATGCAATACAATCCAATCTGTCAATTCTGCATTTATGAAACTGTGAACACAAAACGGAAAAAAGAACTGATTATGGCATTTGCAGCACAAATGCAATTTTTTCAGTGCACTTGCGCTTTTGAAAATCACAGATGTATACAAAGAGCATTTTCAGTACATTTCTTCGGAGATAAAATTTTATTGTACTTAAAAAAATTCAAATTCTTCTTATCGTATGGTTTGCTGAAGTAAAATTGCCTAGGTGTTGACACTTAAACATTCGTAACTTTTTTTGTTTATGAAACGTACTAAAATTTTGTTTCAGGAAAAAGTTGTGTAGACTTTACAGAACAATTCTGTAGAAACATTTTGTTTCTGTACATATGAGAAAATGGTTATAGTTCTGTTTGTTTATTATGTCCTTTCACGAAAATTTCATTAACTTTTTCCGAATATTTACTGAGAAATAGCAATTCACTTGTTCATATCTTTTTAAGAAATCCAAATTTTGCAAGAAAAAAATGTAAGGCCTTAATATTGATCAATAAATCTTCAAAGTTAAATAAAAATAAAAAGTTAAAATAAAAAGTTTAAGTTTAATAAGTTGGCTTTTACTATGCCCACTTGAGAAAACCTTATATACTCAGAGTGAAACGTAATGATATCGAATTTACTTCCTTTTGCCACTAATTATAGGACTTCGACTGAAAATGACATTGACGGATGAAGTAACTGACTTCAGCTATAGCTGAGTTTGATTCGGACTGACTTAAACTTTTCCTAAGGCCCTCTATAAACTTTGTCGAAATTGACGGACTTTTGAATACAGGATTTTTTTTTTGAAAAAGTCGTTATAATACCTGTACCGAGAATATAGAAAAGACTGCGAAGAAAATTATTATAATAAAATCTATGCCACAAATACAATTGCAACCGTGACGAACAGTGAATTCGTACAATCTGATTTGATAATCACAATTAAAAATGGACGATGGTAATCAGCTGTCTCTTTACAGGAAAAATATTGTTTAATTGAAATCTATTTATTTGTTTGTGATGACGTTACATAATTTTTTTGTGAGAACAGAAATTAAACGGTTCGCCTCTGAACCGCTCATGAGCAATGCCGGCGAACGCCACACTTTTCTCAGTTGTTTTTTTTTAGTTATTTTTAGGTTTTGATTTTACCTTGTTTTACTTTTTCCATCTTTTCTTCACTCTTATTTTTTAGTTAAAACACTTCAGTTTCGTTTTTTCTTCACTACATTTTATATTTTTTAAAACTTTAAGTTTTTATTCTAATATTTAATAAAATGTTGCTGCGATGTTTAAAAACGTACTGTGTGAAATGGGCAGCACTGTGTTTTACGAAATTCACCACAGTTTACGAAATCAATTGTTTTTGTTTTTTAAATGTTGTACCCGTTTGTAATGTCAACAAATTTTCACAGTTACTCTCCTCATTTCCATAATATGGTTTGAGTATTAGCTGAATGATGGTTGCTGTTCCACCACTTAGTAGTAAATGCATTAAGAGGCAGATGGCGGTATACATATAGTGATGGATAATAAGGTACAATTATAGAAAACTTTTTTCGACTTATTCAAACTAAAAGGTACATACAAATTCATTTTAAGTAAAATTTTTTAATTGGCCAATGCCAAAATAAAATTATTTTGCAATACATACATTATGTTGGTTGATTTTTGGTGCTCAAGCCTGAAAATATGTATTGACCCTATGTGGCTCTTGTACAAAAATTTCAACAGAATCGGATCATGGGAAGGCGTATCAGTGGGTCGATTTGCATGATTTTTGTGCATTTTCGATACGATTTTATGGTATTATTGCTTTTTATTTAGAAAAAATATCAACATCGGGGTATATTCGTGATTATCATTTATTACGGACGTAATAATGGTGTGAAATATTTGTGAAAATTATAAATCAGAAAATTGCCATAAATTTGAGTATTGATTCATTGCTGATTTTGAGATCACATTAAGCTTATGATTCAATTTTATTCGAAAATTAAAGCTTATACGACTTATTCAATGCAATTCGCCATCGTTATGTTGTATTTGATTTTATTGAAAGAAAAATCCGATTTTGATTACGTACAAAAAATTTGGTATTAATTAAATTAACAGAAATAAAAAAAAAATTTATGTGATTCGAAATCAGTTTTCCTATATAAAATCCACATAAATGTTAGACATTAAGATCATTATATTAATGCACAGTTGCATTCGCAATAAATTAAGAGAAGAAAATTAAAATTTTTAGCAAAAATTTAAGTGAACTTTGCAATATATTTTTGCAAAATTTTTTTTATCAAAAAAAACTGCACAGCGCTTTCCCATTGAAAACGCATTCAGTGTTACAATTTTAATGAATGAAAAGTACTTAAGTTAACATCAAGACCCTTGACAAATGCCTTCCATTTGTACACACTAAATTTTGTTTTACTTGACATAGATTTTGCCTCATGCAAGCAAGCCAAGTAACGAACACACAAACTACAGAGCCACATTCAAATGTTACATAATTCAGCAACGGACTTCCGTAATTTTTATTTTTTTTTGTTTTGCTCAGCCTACGCATTGTTTTGACTAAAGAAACAATATAAGTGTTTTCCTTAGATTCAGTATCGATACTTTCAATATTGAGAAATTAAGTGCTGGCTTACACTACGAAATTCTGTAAAAGAGATTCTTTTCTTTAATTTTTTTTGCGAATTTGTTTCACAAATTTGTTTTGCGTTTAAGCACGAAAATTAAAATTTCTTTAAACCTGTAATGTTAAAAAAATTACTCCATCAACCCGCCACAACAAACGTAATGTCAAAGAGTGATATCAGCGAACAAACGGTACGAAAGCGAGTTTCCGAGTACGACAAATTATGTAAAATGAAGAATTTTCGAAAAAAAATTTCTCTGTGTAATCGGGAAATAAGTAAACTAAATATTGATGGGGCTTGTGAAGTATTGACTTGGGTTCAAGATAAGTTCAAGGTCCATTAAAAGTAGTATTTTGGCTTAGCAGCAAAAGGGTTCGTAAGTCGTTAACATTATCTTTGCACTAACTAGAGACAGCATTTTCAAGCAATAACTATCACTCTCCCCGCCGGAGACAACATCCTTAATAGTTTGGGATTTTGAAAAAAAAAATATCGTTAGTGTTCCTGATACCTTGTGTTTGTGATCATTTTACGTAGTTTTAAGTTTTAGTCTTTTTAAATTAAAAATTTGTTTTATGTCTTAAATGGATATTTATTAAACCTTTTCATATGAAAGTTGAATTTTTCATTTACATATGTACGTATAATTCGATACTTCAACATACAAAAGTTCACTATCAACTAACGATAACCTTTCTCTATTTATGGCCAAAAGAAAGGCCGCTGGGGGCAATTACAATAATTCTTAGTTTCACTTCCGCTTCACTATATCAAGCTACTACCAAAACAACAGACCAACATGAGGAAGGAGTAAGAGTGAATGGATTGATATGACCAAATAAATGCATGCAACAGCAGCAACAGTATCCAACAACCAATGGGACATATTAAGATTGATGTGGCTCTAATTGATTTCGCATTAGATTTGTATGGCCTGCTTTTGCTGTGTGTGCCCTTTGCTTTCCGCCCTGTTTTGTTCAGTCGAGTCATTTGACAGCCATCACTTTTGACTAAATTTCAGTTGGAATGTACAGGACTCGTTAGGTTATAAAGCAATTTTATGTCATAATAAATGATATGCTTTAGTTTGTAATTTTTTTTCTAACTATAGTATAGCTGTCTCTAACAGTTGCCATCACTTTCTAACAAGCATGTATGAATGTGTGTGTACGGTTGATTGCGTTTAATCGGTTAACTGATTATGGCATTTTTTGCTGAAAGTTTTACGTTTACGTTTTCCCTGCAGCATTAGTCAAAGTGAAATTTATTAACCAACCAATGTCAATTGTCAACTGACATTTGAGTCAGCATGTCGGATTGATGTGGCCTAAGTTTCAATGAGAAATATAAATAAAGTGTAAGAGAGAGAGAGAGACAGAATTATTTTGCTTGTTTTAAGTGATTTGTCAAATGATTTGTGTCAGTCGAAAAGTTTTCTAATTTCTTAGGAAAAAGGTTTCAGCAATCGTTTGTAAAATATTTTTTTCGTTAGCAAAAATAGAAGAAAATAAGAAACTTAAGAGTTAAGGTGAACATTCACCTTTTTTATTTGTAATAAAAATAACTCCATGAAATAAAAAGAAATCACAAAATTGGTGCAATAATAACCCTTGTCTTATGTTCCAATAGAGTTAGGATTGTGGCGTCTTTATCAACAAAATTGTACGACTATTTTAAGAAAATTTTTGTTTCCAATTTTCAGTTTTCCTTTTAAAGTCATGGTAGTCAGCATTGAAGTTTCAACGAACCTACCACAAATTTTTTTTTTCAGCATATACACCTGGCCCCCTGTATCTTAAAAGTTTTATTTTTGTAAATTCACTTATAATTTCATTTCAAAAAAATTTTAAAATTTTTCTCTTCAATATAAAGTTTGTTATATGAAATAATATCAAATTTTGGATTGTTCCGTTATAGAAAACTAATGAGTGAATAAAAAAGCTTTTCTGGCTTACATTGACAAATTGTCACTTTTTAATTTCCCTGCAGCATAAAGTCAAATGAATAGGATAAATAAGTTAATATATGTACATACATACATAGGTACTCATCATTTATTCGCATCATGAACAGTTTAAAATGTTGATGCACTCGTTTATGATTCTAAAAATTTGTATATGTATTAATCTCGGTAAGAAATTGCTGAGCATTTTCAAAATATTCGGTTCTGCTGAAAATTTTTGTAAAAATTAATTCAATGTAAAATTCTAAATTTGCTTGCATATACCTCTGTATCGACATTTTTAATTTTACTTTCAATGCTCAATACAGAGAACATAATTCTTTTCTATAAGCTGAATAGCGACGGTTTCCAAGTAAGTATTCAAATTTCAACCAAAGACGTTCGCGATGTTCTTACATATTTCTGTAATTGACGTTTTCTGCGCTTACCATAGTTTATGAAATTACTAGGGAGAGATTCTTCACAACATATGTATGTTTCACTTTTTGGACATATGATTACTAAAGGTTCTATAATTCCTTTGACACACAAAAATCTTGTAGATCTGAGTTATTTTAGTTTATAGGGACACTTGACCCCATACGTATGGTGGCAATATCGACCCTGATATAATCTATTAAGATTTTGAACAAAAATAAAAAAAAAAAAGTTAAACTCACCAAATTTAATATACAGTCGAGGAACTACAATCTGTTTCGATGACCAATTTGCAGGAACTGAAATCATGCTGGGCTATAAAAAACGGAACACACACATAAAACACATATTTTTTTCTTATTTAATAAAAAAAAAAACACTTTTTACTGAAACGCTATTTCTTACTGAGACGAAAAACAATTGCGTTGAATTGAACATCACTAAATCTCTGCCGACATTAGGCATTTTTCCTTTCTTAATCAGATTCCTTAAGTGCTTAGAGCCTAGCACACAGAGCATGCTCTGATTTTTACATATCCATCATTTCACAAATCCTTAAACTTTGCCGAATCATTTATTTTTGCAAATATACTTCATCTCTTCAGTAAATTTGTTTCAAGCGGATAGAGTACGATCTCACTTAGCTCTGATTACAAAAAGACACAATCAATTTTGTGATCTGTGTGCTCCGATTAAAAGAGAAAGGCGTTGATATACATACATAATTACGTACACATACCATTTAGCGCACTCGAAGAGCTAAAAAAGAAAAAGGTCTAGAGCAGTGGTCGGCAGAGCGCAAATATCAAATATTTTCTTACTCTCAAATGAGAGAGAAATGACAAAAGCTCCAATCACTGTGAAAAATGCTTCTACGTTTCGCTGTTTACGCTCCATATGATATCTTATTTCAGGGGTTGAATTTTAGTTATAAAATGCCTTTTTATATGAAATTTATTAACTATCCCTAAAACTCACTTGTATATTAAGCGTTGCGCATTGACAAAAAATTTTTCAGCGAAAAAATATTTATTTTGCCATTTGATTTCAAACATTTTTGCAGTGCATTAACGAAATAACAAGCTCATTTTGTAGTTTGCTTACTCTCGCTTATTCTCTTCGTTTGCTCGCGAGCCTATGGGGCGCCGACCACTGGTCTAGAGTCGACGCAGATTTTATTCACTTCACATGATGGCAAATTTATTGCATAAAAACAACAATGAAGAATTCACTGACTGTAGCACTTTATTTCACTACTTATGACATATTTTTAAACATTTAAAAAATTTCCACATTTTAAGCCTGGTACAAATGTGTGTTTTTTCCTTTATATTTATTTACATATAAATACTTCTGTAAGAACGCGGACAGAAAAAAAAAACGAACGATAAAACCCGATTTAAATATAAGCGCACGAAATAAACCGAGATCGCAAGCGCCTAATTCGCCAACAACCAACAACAAAAATACTGCGCTGCCTACAATGACACAGCGTTTTCTTCCCAACAACATAGAAAAAAAACAAAACTATTGCGACTGCATATTTATGTATGGAATTGTTTTTGTTTTTCAGCACAATTTTTAACATTCACATTTTCTTCAAATTTTTGCACTCTTATGATGTTATTATTATCATTTTAATCAAACCAAATATTCACTGGCAGTTCTAAACACGTATTAACTACAAATTGATTATTCAAGCTTAGGATCCCCACGAAAAATTAACAAACGAAAATTTATTAGCGGTTGGTAGGGATGAGCAAGTCGACTTAAAGTTTGATTTGACGTTTGGTTTTAACGCATCTAGAGGTGTGCAAGTGCAAGACTTTGCGTTCAATAGAAAAATTAGCATCAATATTTACTGCTCACACTGAGACATATTTTTTAAGTAAACTTTCAACTTGAAACTTTAAACGCATTAACAAATTTAATATTTTTTAATGACTTAATTGCTCAGAGGGTTTTCATTTAAGTCAAAAAAATATTTACAATACAAATGGCTATTAAAAAAACAAATCGCACCCATAATACCGTACAAAAACTTTTTGGTTGAGACATGATCTCTGAATTTTGGTATATTAATGTTATTTCTTATTAACTGTACAGACCATTTACATAAGTCTTAAAACAAAAATTTTTCAAAGCAAGATCTGATTGATCAACAGAAATATAGATATTTTCCCAAATATAAACTTGAGCGTAACATATTTCCAAGCAAATTGGAGTGATGATTTTTGAAAAGAAATCGGTTTTTTAAAGACGACTTAACTGTCCGTGCGATTTTTTCCTATACAACATTTATATTAATAAAAGAGCAAAACATTTCTTGCGAACTCCTTAAACGGCACTAGCACTAATAGCGAGAACACAATTGTGGCAGCAGCAGCAAAGCAGCAGGGCAGCAAAATCTGTCAACATGAAAATTATAGAGGATTATGGAGGTGAGAAAGAGACAAATAGAAAATCGTGCAGTTTGCTGCCGTGCTGCCCTGCTGCCGATATAGAAATTATTCTATTTTTTATCCGGCAGCAAAGCAGCAAAATATCAGTGTTGTATTCAAGTTGGCATGAATAAAAATTTTGTTTTTGTTTATTTTTTTCAATTTATCCAGCAATAAAAATGAAGTTCATATAAAAAATTTTCTTTTTGAATGTTGCGAACATTTTTATTTTGATTAGTTTGCTTATTTACAATTTTTGGAGTTCTGACAGATTTTGCTGCTGCTGCCCCAATTCTGTTTCACAGAGCGTTTTGCTGCTGCTGCTTTGCTGCTGCTGCCCCAATTGTGTTCTCGCTATAAAGCAGGGGTCGGCAAAATTAAAAGTGTGATTGTGTTGGTGAGAGGAGAGAGGCTGTACCGCAAGAAATTTTTCGCAGAAATTGTTTACGAAATGAATGTTGCGGCAGAAAGTGAAAAATAAAAAAGATTAGAAAAGGTATTCAGATTCTAAAATCTAGAACCCAATGCATTTTTTGCTATGTGACGTCAAAAGAAATTAACGAATTGGCGATTTGAAATGCGTCATTATGCCTTTTAGTTGTAAATTCGTTCATTTGCCATAGTTGTAAAAAAAATTCTCTATGTGCATAACAGACGATATTAGCTACATCTGCGCATGATGTTGCTTTGTCAATGGTTTTTCAACAACTGAATGAAAGAGCATAAGAATACGTGTAATATTTGAGCGCACAATTGTGCTATGTGGTGCCGACCACTGCACTAAAGGCCCAAATAAACCATGCATGCCTTAACTGAAGTCAGCTTATGCAACTGTGCGAATACACACAAATCGTATATTAAAGCCTCAATCACAATGACAACGTGATGACGGGACGAAAGCAAGATTTAAGACTTACATTGTCTGTACAGTTAATAAGAAATAACATTAACCCTTCTGTGCGTGACAAAAAATACACCTGGGAACCACTTCACAAATTGTATGAAAATTTAAAATTTTTTAGCTCGAACTGTACAAAATAATGACATCTCTCGAATTGATCAGGTGAAACCCCTCGTATTTTCAGAATTGTAGCGCATGTTCAAACGTAAAAAAATTTGTTTTGAAAATGAAATGGGTACCCGGGTACCCCGTCACACACAGAAGGGTTAATATACCAAAATTCAGAGATCATGTCTCAACCAAAAAGTTTTTACACGGTGTTATGGGTGCGATTTCTTTTTAATAGCCATTTGTATAGAAAATATTTTTTTGATTTTAATGAGTACCTACCTTCCGAGCAATTAAGTCATTAAAAAATATTAAATTTGTTAATGCGTTTAAAGTTTCAAGTTGGAAGTTTGCTTAAAAAATATGTCTCAGTGTGAGCAGTAAATATTGATGCTAATTTTTCTATTGAACGCAAAGTCTTGCACTTGCACACCTCTAGCTGCGATAAACCAAACGTCAAATCAAACTTTAAGTCGACTTGCTCATCCCTACCAACCGCTAATAAATTTTCGTTTGTTAATTTTTCCTGGGGATCAAAGCTTAAATAATCAATTTGTAGTAAATACGTGTTTAGAACTGCCAGTGAATATTTGGTTTGATTAAAATGATAATAATAACATCATAAGAGTGCAAAAATTTGAAGAAAATGTGAATGTTAAAAATTGTGCTGAAAAACAAAAACAATTCTATGAATATGCTGCCGCGGTCGCAGTAGTTTTTTTTCTATGTTGTTGGTATTGTAAAATAAAATTGCTCGGTCAAAACATAACTGCGAAGAAAACGCTGTGTCATTGTAGGCAGCGCAGTATTTTTGTTGTTGGTTGTTGGCGAATTAGGCGCTTGCGATCTCGGTTTATTTCGTGCGCTTATATTTAAATCGGGTTTTATCGTTCGTTTTTTTTTTCTGACCGCGTTCTTACAGAAGTATTTATATGTAAATAAATATAAAGGAAAAAACACACATTTGTAGCGGGCTTAAAATGTCGAAAATTTTTAAATGTTTAAAAAATGTATCAAAAGTAGTGACATAAAGTGCAACGGTGAGAGAATTCTTCATTGTTGTTGGTGTTTTTTATGCAATAAATTTGTCATGATGTGAAATGAACAAGATCTTCGTCGACTTTAGGGCTTTTTTCTTTTTAGCTCCGAGCGCGCGTGTTTCTCTTTTACTCAGACCACACAGAGCACAAAATTTATTGTGTCTTTTTGTAATCAGAGCTAAATCAGATCGTGCTCTGTCTGCTTGAAACAAATTAACTGAGCAGATGGAGTACATTTGCAAAAATAAATATTTCGGTAAAGTTTAAGAATTTTTGAAATGATGAATATGGAAAAATCTGAGCGTGCTCTGCATGCTTGTACACGTAAGGAACCTGAGCAAAAACGGAAAAATGCCTATTGCCGGTAGAGCTTTAGTACTATTCAATTCAACGCAATTGGTTTTTGCCTAAGTAAAAAATAGCGTTTCAGTAAAAAATGTGTTCTTTTTTTTATTAAATGAGAAAATTTAGTGTTGTTATGTGTGTATGCAGTTTTTTTTAGTCCAGCATGAATTCAGTTCCTGTAAATTGGTCATCGAATTAGATTGTTATTCCTCGACTGCATATTAAATTTGGTGAGCTACATTTGTTTTTATTTTTATTTAAAATCTTAACAGGGTTGATAGTGCCACCGTATGGGGTCCAGCCACATTGAAGCACATTTAGTGTCCCTAAAAGCTACAGTGAACCACAAAACTGTTCACGAAAAAACATATTTCTAGTTTTAAGGCTGATTTATTTTTTTTTTGTAAAAAAGGTTTTAAAAAAAGTATGCAGAAAACTTAAAAATTCTTTATTTTAGCTAAAAAAAAAGTCAAAACTAAAATATTTCACTTTTTGTTTAACTTGGGTAGCTATTTTTATACTTAGAGTTTTGTGAAAGCAATAAAAACATTGTAAATCATTTTTTAATATTTTATGTGGCCGTTTTTGGATTAAGTGATGAAGTGTATTTTCTTAGGCATACTCGCTTTCAATTTGTAAAGTATATGAGTACTGATCACGGACCATTGTCCATTGGCGACCTTCCATAGCTTGTCCAGATTTTGTGCGGTTGTTTGACTCATAGGATTTTTTTTTTTAAGTGACTTAATAGTACAAATGGAAGTGGGCGTAGCATTTCGCAAACAAATAGAAACAATTTACATTCCAGCCAACATTTTAAATACTTTGAGCATTTATAATGGGAACTTTGACTTAAAATTTAGACTCGAAATAATAGATACTTAACAAAACTTTTTTTTTCGAATAATGAAGAGTTATTGTTGCTATATCTATATCTAAGCTACATGTATATTTATAGAGAGTTTAAATTGGGACGTAATTAAATTTCGTAAAAATTGGAACTGTGATCAGAAAAAAACTGTTCGAACTTAAATAGTAAGAATATATAAAGAAATTTCAAACCAAATGAGATAAGGAATGGTGAATCCTGTTCACACAATGAGATACTTATTTTTAACTACTTATCTTGTAAATACAAAATTTGTTACCACGACATTGCATTACAATAAGTCTCAAGAAATTTCATTCGAGCTGAGTTTTCTTTAAATTTTCGATACTAAGATAGTAACAATAGATAGTCTCCAGCAGGAGATAAAGGACAATCAAAAGTAAAAAGTAACGATGTCGATATCAATGTTAAGGGTCGCCATTAGCGCTTGTAATACGAGCAGTCATTTCTTTTAAGTGAGTCTTCTTTTCTCTTATTCTTTTGTGTTGGTTTTCTTCCTGCTGGAGCAAACAGACCTCAATTTTTGCCGTATTAGTGCATACGTATAAGTCAATTTTATCTTGGTGCCATTAATCAGATTTATTTTAGTCTCTGTAATTATTTTATTATTGCTTGGCTTAACTCGTTTTCTATACTTAATTTTTAATTTTATCCAAACTTTGATTTCTCCAAACTAACTCTAATTGATTAATACAAACAAACAACACAACAATACGCACACCAGGACACCAGCAGAAGTTTAGAGTAACCAGACTAATGGTATTAAGAGCAAACTTTTTTCCAAATTGATTTTCTTGTGCGTCTTGCAAGATTGTTGTGAAGTTAAGTAATCGATAAGAAAATTGCAAGAAAATTCAATCAATGGAAACGATATATACAAGAGAACAATGAACAAAATTAATTTAACCCATTTATGCCATTTATACTGTTACACGATTAAGAGAGAGAGCCTACGATTTTTGCTCATATATTTTTTTTTTTAAATTTTATATGTCAAGGCCTTTAAAACTAATTTGATTTTATATTTAAAAAAAAAGATTTTTTTTTAAATCATTAATTTTTCGTAGAAAAACTTTAAATCAAACATTCATTAACACTCCACTTTGTAGAATTTGTGGTCTTTTCATAGAAATTTGAACTCCTTTCTAAAATAACTTTTATAACACAGTAATTTTTAAGTATCCAGCAATTATAACACTTGCTGCATTTATTCTCCTCTGACAATAATGACAATAAAACAACCCTTTTATTATATCAGCAGCTCATAAAAGTAACGTAATTTTTCCAGAAATTACCTACTAATTAAAAATGGGTTAAATTCACGCATTACCACACATCACGCAATAATCCGTTGATGCCAGTGAACACTCGCGTCAATAACCAACAGGCAATCGACTGACTGTTGCTATTGCTGACGCTTAGATTTTAATTCCCATTGGTGGTAATCGTTGGAGGATCGATAAATGATGATGATAACACGAACAACAACATACAAAAATAATGCGCTGTTAAATTAAGGATATGAGTGCGTGTGGGGCATATGGCAAAGGTGCCGCGCCATAAGTCTCACTAACTGACTAATTTACTGTCGAACTGTACGTACGTGTGTGACTAACTATTTGCTGTTGTTTCAATATAACCATATCTCGAGTGTTTTATAAACAGTCTTTCTACTTCGACGCAGTGATATATTGAAGTTTCAGTTTAAGGTTGGATGGCGCACCAAGGTAATTGTGACTCATTTAAGTCTAATGGTTGATGGAGTAGTAAGGTTTCCAACTACCAAGTAGAAAATGCAGTAATTATTTTTGTATAATTTTGTACAAACATTTATTAGTGTCTACGGAAAATTACGCGAAGGCTCGTAAATAATCTTTAATTACAGTGCCCTATTCCAGGGAAATGATAAACGAATTGGACACATACGTTTTTAAAATTACGGATATCAGACCCTACTGTGCCCTCCATCCGCCAGAAAGATAGAAATATGTTGGGTGAACACTTAGAAATAATCTAAAAAAAAACTCCTTCAAGAATTTTATATTATGTGCCTAATTTTTTTTTGAAAAATGCATCCTATTTTTGTAAATGCATCCCATTAAAGTGTATTTTTGGAAAACGTTTCTTAACAAAACTATGATAAAAAGAAATAAGTCATTACCCAAAAAAATATTTGGAAATGATAATTAAATTTCAAGAAAAAATTGCGGCCAATATTTGATGTATTTACAGAAAGTATTTGTGGCAATATTTTACTCATAACAAACTTCATGTCATTAATAATACATTGCAACGATAAAGTCATCCAACTCATATTTCTCACCAGTTTCTTCGTACGGTTGGATGTATATGTGTAAGTGCCTAAGCTTAGTCAATATGAAATTAATCGGAAAAGTTTTTACACACCTCAGCTACTGCACAGCGCACATTGAGAGCACCCAAATGATGGGGTATGGTAGGGTGCAGCCGGTTAAAGCCTAAACAAAAGTAATTTCGCGGCATTCCAGTGCCTCATCAACTCTTTGGGAGTTTTTTTTCCTTCTACATTGCAGTGGCAGCGGCAGTAGCAAGGAGATCTTGTGATTGATGAAACGCACTCAAGCGTTGAAGCGTTCACATTTTAGCACTGCTACTGCCACCTGATAAGTCAAGATATAGGCCAGCAGCGGAGCAGAGATTGATTGAATTGACTAGCAGCAATAGTAGCGAATTGTGAGAATTAGTGCCAGTAAAACCGCAGCGATGGTGGTTTCGTGGCGCTTTGGGGAAACATCGGGATTACAGTTGTCAGTGGATGAACGCAGTGTGTGGCTATGGCACTCGAGATGAGAAACTTGCATGGGACAAAATTTGAGGTTAAAACTTTTGCGATTTATCTAAACATACATGCATGTATATGAAAATGTGTTTGCCAGCGTATGTATGGATGATTGTATGTGTTTTTAATTGATTTTGCTTCAACCCCAAATCACTTGCAATTAACTTACATACAAAGTTAAGGGAATTAATTGAGTTGATCCTTCTTAGTACACAGGGGAAGTACTTTTATTTTAACCGCGAGCTGGTACTGACATAACTTATGAATTTTATTTTTATTTTATATCAATAAGCACTACGCTGTCTTAGTTTTAATTGCATTTCCAGCACGGTAGTGTGAGTAAGAATGTTTCTTATTACATTCAAAAATGTTATATTTGTATAATCTCTATAGAGCAATTGACATTTTGTTTCCTTTTCTTAGAAGTTGTCAAAACAGGTGAAAAGTGCGACTGTCAAACTCACTAAAAACTCTGCGATTTTCAATTTTCTTTCTCATTCAACTTATAATTGGAATGGGAAATCGCTAGCAACCAAAGCGAATGTTAACCAATTGTGATTGACTTGTCTGTCTGCCACGGCCGAAAAGTAATAATAAGAAATTTCAGTAACTCAAGTATATCAAATATCAAATATCGAACAATAAAAGTCGATATTTACTTGTGGTTTAGGCAAAAGTACAAGCAAAGTCTCTAAAAAATTAAAAAAAAAAAAACGTTTCGGAAACTCCAAGCAAGACATTTCTTCGTACAAGACTGAGGGATCCTTTGAAAAATTTTCTATTATGGTTTTTGAGCAAATTTTCCAATATATGTACATTAAGGAGCCTTTATTGGTTGTATTCTACTTTGGCACTTCTTGCAAGGCAGAATGGTTCATTACCGTATAACAGGCCCGTGCGCAGGAATCATCCATGGGAGGGGTTTTAACTCGAACATTTCTTATTAGATTATTTTCATAAAAAACGTACTTTTAATATAGACATTTAATTATAATTAAATACATAAATACAGGTGTTTATTATCTTTTCGGAAATTGGCCAAAAAATTAAGAATATTTGATTTGTTTTCTTATTTTTAATATTTTTTTTTTTTTAATTTTTTTTCGATTTTCCTTATTTCCATTAAAAAGATAAATGAGAAAAAAAAAAAAGTTTGATTTTTGGTCTAAAAATTTTTAAAGTATTTTATAAGCAAGTAATTACAATATTTTGCTTCAATAACTACACGGTTAGAAATTTTGGAATAAAATGACTACACCAGAATTGTATTAAAATTCAATACTGCCTAGACATTAAAATTCATTTTTAATACAAATTTGAATTTAAATTTAAAAACTCGTTTTTATTAAGATTTAAAAAAAAAAAATTTACGATACGCTGCTTTTGTGCTGCGTTCTTAAAACTTTATATGAGAACTTAAGTTTTTTACCTGTCACCGATCAGAATTGAACCTAGGTCGTCGTCCTGCGTCATGCCATTGTTCATATACGCTCATCTTTACCAACTGAGCTACTGTCATTTCCATGAACGACTAAATCTCAATTACTGACTTTTCCGTCAAAATTAAACATTGAACTTTCATTTCATGTTGTTGTCAGTTGATAATTTAAATATACTTTTAGCCAAACGAAATACGATACTACGTTGGCTGATGTCGTTAAACTGCTCATGCAACCATTGTACTGAAAGGGAACCAGGTTCGAATCTCAGTGCATACGACATATTTTTTTTATTTATTTAATAAGGAAAGTATTAAAATATAATACAGTATGGTTTAAAAATCAAATGTAATACTTGCGATATTAAAATTTAATACAAACTGTCTTACAAAATTTTGTAATCTATTCAAAAGTATTAATTGTAATCAAAATTGTATTAAAAATCTTTGTAATACTTCGATTGTATTAAAATATATTCCAAGATTTCTAACCGTGTAGTCAGTGCATGATTAGCTTAAAAAAATTAAAAAAATTAATTTTGATAACTTTTGGGCCAAACATACAAACATTTTTTATTCTCATTTAATTTTTTAATGGAAATTCATGTAGTGGCATTGACCATTTCAAATTTCAAAACAACAAAGGACTTGAGCTGTTACACAAGAAACACCAAAGCTCTACTCGCGGAGAGGCCACAGTTTTTCTCCTTATGTATAGGCTTAAAAAATAGCGGTCAATTCTTTTCGACACTTCCTTTTGTGTACATAAGGAAAATAAGGAAAAAATTTAATTTTCTTAATTTTTTTGGCCAAATTCCGAAAAATTAAGATTTTGCAGCTCTGGTAGTAACCCTAAGACTATTTTTTTTATTATTTTTTTAAATGAGGATATACTCGAATGTGAACGAATTTTCGAAAATCGAGTGTTTTGAAGTATTCTAAAACATGCCATTTGTCTAGTGTTAATGATATGATTCGATATTCAGTTATCATTACGTAAGTAGCAATTTCTGCGAGGTACTCGAAAAAACTCGTCCAAAACTCTTTCAACTTTGATTTCGATATCGTGATGTATATTAAGCGAGGTTGAGCCGTTCAGCCGATCATTGGACATAGTTGATCTGAGGTATGTCTTTAGACGACGTAGCACTGAAAAGGAGCGTTCATTTGTTGCTATTGTCACAGGCAAAGCTGTCAAAAAACGAAGCATTTTTGATGTCTTGCCCCGCAAAGCGTTGACGCAAAAGTTTAACTTCATTTATGTCACGTGAATGATATGGTACAAATAGATTTGTGCATGAATTTTCATTGAAGCTGATTTTATTGATGCCGGAGCTATGCTTAAGCGCGCAGTGAAAAAAAGGTCGTGTTACTTAGCCTTAGCGACGCGCAGTGGTCCCAAATCGTGTTTTTTGGTTCAAAAATAGCTAGAGTGCGCAAATCTTGAGAAAATAAAAAACTCGTGCTCTGATAATTTATTGGCATTTCAGTTATTTGATTTAAAAAAAAAAAATTTGTTTTGTCTTTTTGATTTTTCATTCAAATGTCAATAAAAATCTATGTGCGAAAACTCCCAATGGGGGGGTTTGAACCCCCAAAACCCCCCCTCCCCCCCCTTGCGCACGGGCCTGCCGTATAACACTCCTTTGGTTCATTAGACTATGGTCAGATATGCTTCAGTTGTCTTGTGATTTCTCTGAAATTTGTATATAGTTCACTAGGAAGCATCTCTTATTTGAAACCAAACGGAAGCTTAATAAACAGCATCTGATCTTGGTATATATTGTACGGTAAATTATCACTCGATATATTGATATATTTATCCGAGAAGTGTGTAACAAAGTTATCTGTAGACTAAATGGGGATCTTGAATTTTGAAGTACGAAAGAAGCTGTTTTCAGGAAACTTTTTTGGAAAAAAAAAAAAAACTAAGCCCTTCAAACTCTCTGAATACTTGCACGTATATGTGAACTTAAAAAAAAATGTTCACAACATGAAAAAAAGTTTATTATAAGCCGAGATAAGCATAAGCAGATTCAGAAAGCGCATCGCCGCTGAAGTATCCAGTTGGCGGGAAAGATATTCTTGTCTGATACAAAGGAATAAAAGGTTTTCTCGATTTCAAATATGAAATTTTCTTCTGGGTGAACTAAGAAACAAAAAAAAAAAAAAACAGAAATCGAAAGAGTAAGAATAAAGGTTTGAAAAGAAGAGTTTGTTGAAGAAAAAAGGCACTTCAACTCGCAAAAAATGTCGCTTAAATTTTATTTTACTGAATGAAAGAAAGTTGAATGGGGCAATCCTTTAGAGTCAATTGTGTAAGGAAATATTAAAACTTAAGAAAACACTCTTCAAAGTTTTCGAAAGGAAGACTCTTCAACACTTAGTAGAAGACTTGTAGCGGGACTCCGACTGTAATACTTTAAATTGGTCCCTGTAACTTTGTGTACAAATTTTTGAATGCTTTGTGTAATGATTTAAGTAATAAAAAAAATGCGATCTTTCGGACCTCATAATCCATGATCCAGGATGGAGAGAGCTCTAAAGTCTTCATTGAAACTTTTGAAGGTTTCCTTATTATTAAAATTTGGCAATCATTTAGGCTGTGTGTCATTACTAAATTTTGAAGTCATTGAATATACATCAAAAAACAGTTTTAGAAAATGATTTATTTGGAACTGCAAAAATACTGCCATGGAGCTATGTGGAGCTATGCTTAGTTCTTGTCATGCATTTCTTGTCGATTTGTCTTTTACGCAGCAAATGTGTAGGATGAAGAAAATAGGATGGGTCACTTCCCAAAGCAGATATATGTATATGCTGTACCTTTGGCTTTACTGTGTATAGATCCTAACAACTATGTTTGCTAAGTTTAAGTTGATATATTCACAAAACTGACACATTTTGCCTAGAATTATGTACCCATTTATGAGTATGAATCCTGATTTAAAGACATGTCATTACAAAGAAAAATAAACATTGGGGACAAATAATTCTATTAGGTACTTAGTTGAAAAATTTAATTTCTCTAAGTCATACACTTTTTGATCTGTCAAACTTATGTGCTTATATCAGCAAAAATGCTGCTCCATTCAAAATTCAAAAGAGTTTATTAAAAGTATCGTAAAAAGTATCGTCTCCAAAAATATCAAGCGAGAGTATATTTTTTTACATATTTTCTTTCGAAAATGCTTATGCTTTATTTATTATTATCAGTTTCTCTCTTTTATGCGACAATTTTGTCTGTTCTTTTTTTGCATTCTTTCATTTTGTACTTCTCCTCAATTTAATCGACACTTATTTTTCACGCTATCGTTACTTATCTCATCTCAGCGGCAATGAGTGCCATTTCCTTTGCCATCATTTAGGCAGCTTTTATTTCAATACCCATCTACCCTAGAACCGATTTTTGCAGATTCATGTCAGCCGCCTCAGCAATGTCGTTGTCGTCGTCGTTGTTGTTGTCATCGTCGTCGGCAGGCAGTCTCCTGTCAATCATCAATTCTCTATTTGCGGTGATTGCAGTAGAAAATTAGTTATTTTTGTGGCAGCAATTGGCAGATTTTGAAATTCCTGTCATGGCACAATTGAGAATTGAATGTTATTTGAGCTAAAAAAAAACGGCTAGGAAAAAAGAATTTTAAAAATAAATTTATTATGTTTTGTGGTATTGCGATTTCAACTGAATTTATTGCAGTAAAAAAAAAGAAGAAAATTAACTAGACCGCAAATTTGTTTTCATGGCCATTGTATTGGCTGATAGTTCAAAATGTCAATTTCTTTTTAAATTTAAATTATTACTTTTTTTTTAATTTAATCTATAAAGATTTTCAGCTGCTTTATGAAATTGCAACTATTCGTAGTTACTCCACGTTTGCTCTGTGTTTGAACCATAGATGGCTTAAAAGCTGAGATCGATAAGGACTCCAGAGGAAGATAGCAAGAAACAGCTAAGAATTCCAACCAAACAAATTATTTATTTTTGTTAAAAAATTTTCAATAAAAAATCAATATTTCATGTCACAATATTTCTGGGATTTCAATTTACGTTCATAAATAATTTTATGCAACTTTTAATTGCTTAATTTAAATGGTGGCAACACAAGTTGAACTTGTTAGTTCTTTGAATTATTATAGCTCCTTTTGTTGCTAACTGCAGTTTGAGTAGTCTTTTTTTTCTACTTCCCCTGTTACAATAGCATTTTTCACACTCTTAATGAGTCAGAAAAATGCAATTAAATTGCCGAGTCAAGCGTTCTACATAGTTGTTACATAGCTCCTTTGTTGTTCGCTGCCGCCAACATTGCATTAAATTGTTTCAAATCCTTGTTGGTATGTTTTCCTTAACTGAAGTTGTTGCTGTTGTTTTTATATGGTCAGAAGAAGTTGCTGATGCAGCAAAAAAATAAAAAGTAACCAAGCTATCAAAAACAAAAACCAACTAATGAAGAGCAATTCTGTAGAGATTTAATAAGAGCGAACAATTAATTGCTGTAGAAGACAAGAAAATTGAAGAAAAATGTACTTTAAACCACACTTTGTTGGCATTTTCAATGTAAGTTTTAAGCAGCTGGCGATGAATTGCCTTTTGTTTATGACTAGCATGTTTTAGATCGTAAAGCGTTTAACTAGCTGGCTATACTTGGATTTTAAAAACTTAGGTTTCATTATAGCGGGTGTTAAGCTTTGAAAGTATTTCTTCTAAATATGTTTTAAGAAATGTTTCAATCCTTTGTCTCTGTCTTAGAAAAATACACTTCTGCAGCGTCCGTAATAGAATTTCAATATTCTATGCATTTCTTTGAAAAAACTGCTACTGGAATTTTGTTATCTATCGCCATGCATCGCACAGTGAATCAGACTTCGGGGAATACAAAAATTACCTGGATTTTCCAGAGTGTTAATTTTCAAAAAATATCCAAAACAATTGTTTTTTTTAAAACTCCCTTTTACTCTCAAAAAGTGGGCGTGGCACGAGAAAATAAATTTTTAAAGAAAAGCCAATAGATTAGACTTTATTATAAAAAATATAAACCTTCGAATCATTTTTTTTATTTTAAAATGAAAAAAATGTCCAAAAATGAGCAATTTTCGTGATTCGTTAACGAATCAAAGGTACGTTATGGGTTAAAGCATTCTTGTTTGTTTCTCCAGACAGCTTTTTTTTCTTCTTCTTGTGTTCTTTATCTTCCAACGGAGTATAGGGCCTGCACAGAACTCTTCTAATTTCCCAATTTTCTGTTCTATTTCTTCGCCGTTTCATTTGATTGAAAATCGGATCTTGACAGCATCTGGTGAACAAATAGACATCAGAGATTTTCCTTATGTCATCTGCATAAGCGAAGTCTAACAAGTGCTCTCTGAAAGTCGATTGGATTTAAAGATTTGTAGAGTCTAGAGCTCCGCTGAGGACATCGTCAAGTACTATCAAAAACAAAATTGGTGACAGCAAACCACCTTGGACTCAAGAACAATAAAAAGTTTCCCGACATGTCATAATCTACATTCGAAACCTTCAGTACGTTTCTGATACAATTTCAGTTGATGCTATCAAAAACACTTCTGCAGTCGATGAAAGTTAGATGTAACGAAGCCTACCACTCATTTATCTGCTCCACTATATTGCCTAAGATATTAATTTAATCAATACACGATTGGTTTGGGCAAAATTCTTCCAGTTTTTTCCAGATAAGTTGTTCAATTTTTTCACTGACTCTGATGAGAAAGATTTTTTTCAAGACCTTTGATGGAATTTTTAGAGTAATGATGCCCCTGTAGCTCTAGCGATAAGTCCTTTTATTTTCTGGGATTTTTGTTGAAGTTCCTATAAATTCGTATTAGTTCTTCTTTCCAAATTTGGATAAAAACAGGGTAAATAAGTTCAGCTGTGAATTCCGCCAAAGCTTTCAACATTTCGGCAATTATGCGATCCGAGCCCGCTGCTTTGTTGTTTTAAGGAGGTTTTACGGTCTATGTTATCTCCGTTACTAAATGCAGGCACAATGCCAGTCGCTGTGGTTTTTCGTGAGGGTGAGATATATGAGGAATGCTTAAGGGTGTAGGTGTACGGTTAATGGTCTCCGAAAATTTGCTTTCCAACAGTTTAAGATTTGAAAGGTCTGTTTTGCCTTAATTCATTGCCCGCCATCTGCGGTTTGTTGTACTTTAAATGCGAGGTCGTTGTAAACTTCTTATTTGTCCTTATTGTAAGAATTTTAAATTTTCTTATCAAGGCCGTTGTACAATAGATTTTTCCTATGGTATCCCAAGTAGCGTCACTCTTCCAGGGGGTTTTGTTCTGTGGGGTAGAACCAAGTGCGGACCCACTAACTGTTGTATGACGATTTCAAGTTTTGCGCCATTTGGATTCGATTGATTCTATTATAGTTTTCGGAAATTTGCCATCCTTTATGAGCAATCTTTAATGGAGAGAAGTATGTAGTTTTACGTGGTTTAAGTTATGTTAACGAAATGATGTTGTTTCTATCATAATACACGTTCTTGTTTGAAATGCTCTTGTGATTTATTCTCATCCTAACTTATGTCTGTAATAGTACACCCAAGAAGAATCATAAGCTTATTTCGAAAAATCATTACCTTACATATTGCTTTAAATATTTAAGTGCTTCAATATTTTCCTAAACCTATTCGCAAACACTATTCACTGTGCAACCATGAAATCTTGGCCAAAAAATGTTTTTAGCTGCCAAAACAGATGTTTTCTCATTTTATCAAATATTATGGATGCCACAATTACAGCAACATCACTTAAGCCTGCAAAACATATATGTGGCAAATACACAAAAACACAAATATACTAACACCTAAATACTTGTACTTGCTATACAAGTGTAAGTTACATATACTACAACCATGTGTACTTGTGTATCCTACGGTTGAACCTGTCGTCTTCTTGCAAAGAATGCGGCGCATTTTTTGGATTGCTTCCAAATCGATTTTGCACCGAGTTTTCAAAATGCATTCTCACTGAGATTTTACTGAAAATCATGCCTAACATTTACGAGCAAATTATATTGCATCGGTATGCACACCCACAAATACACTTGCTGGGATTCACCGACAATCACATATTACATGGGGGCAATTCCATAAAGAAGAAAAAATGATTATTTAGTTTATTTGAACTTAAAATTTGAAATGTTGCATTAATGAGTCCAATACAAAAGTAATGTTAGATGCTGTAATAATATTTTCGTATAATTCTTAATTACTTTTTTGACGATTGTACTTCGTAACTTGATATTACGTGGGAGTTTCTTCTGTATTTTGGTTGTAAATCAGAGTGATATTTTTCACATAGCAGTGTATGCACTGCTGACAGACTTAGCACATTAAATATTACCTGGATTTATTACAATTTTTTTTCGGCTACTAATGACCGCTGATGAGTAGATGTTATTAGCTTAGAAAAATTGCGAATAATTGCCCAGTTTCTTCTTTGATCTGAATCAGCATTTCCTGATCAGTTTTTTCATGCTTCTTAAAACATTTTACCTTTCTATCGAAATAAAGTCCCACTTAAAATAACATTATGAAAGTCACACATGGATGTATTCATTTATTTAATGCTGTAGATTTAAGGCCCGAACATGAAAGGACAATCAGAAACAGCAACAGCAGCGCAACAGAAATTGTTATTGTACAATTTGTACAACAGCTGTCGGGGGAATTTTGTGTATTATTGTGGTTAGTTTGCTAATGCTGGTCCGTTGGTATGTTGCCCGTCTGTCTGTCTGTCCGTTTGTAATTTGGTCGTTGGTTCATTCATTTGTTTGATTTGCACTGACTGTTTGTCGTTACAACTGTGCTCCATCTATATTCGTAATGTTGGTTGGTGTAGGTGGCTTTCCTCACTCTGTACCATACCATACATATGAAACAGCATGTGAATGTGTAAATTGATTTCTTTGTTGTTGTGTCCATTGTTGTTGTAGCTGTTGATTTGAATGTAATCTGTTTATAATCGAAAGATGCTTCATGAATTATTAAAAATGCAAATAATGCAACATGCAATTTTATCCAAAAAGCTATGAGTATAGCTGTGTAACGTAAATTTCCGGGAATCGAATTTTTTTCTTTTTTTCATAAAATGTGCATTAACAAGTAATGTTGCATGGTTAGAGCTGTGGAAAATTTCATAAATGGATAATATGGTGATAAGTTATCTTTCTAAAAACATATGTGACAGGGAAAGTTAAAAGGGTCCGAAAATAAGTTTTCGAGAAAAACGACTTTGAAGTTAAGAATTGGATTTTGATGCGCCTGAAAGTTTTTATGGCTTGAAACCTCTTAGTCGGGGGTTTTCAGGGTTGCTGATTACGAATCAGGTATCAGATTTTCAAAATTCAAAATGGTGGATCCAATATGGCAGAAGCGTTTTTTTAAAATTGAAAGAATTCGCTTGAAACCCCTTACTCGGGGATTTTTGGGGTCGCTGATTACGATTCTAGTATTTGTTTTTCAAAAGGATCCAATATGGTGGTCGAGTAATTTAATATTTGATCGGATTTACCATATTGATTCGACCGCCATATTGGATCCGCCATTTTGAATTATTAAAAATTGCTACTAGATTCATAATCAGCAACCCTGAAAAGCCCCGAGTAACAAGCTTCAAGCGAATTTGATCAATTTCAGAGATATTGGATTGGATTTTTTACGCTTTTTTTTGCCAATGTGTCCATGTTTGAAGTGAATTTGTGAAAAAACTAATGCAGCTACATAGCTGCAGTGTATTGCATTGAAAATAGTATAGCATCTTCTATAAGAATCGCTAAAAAAGTGAAAACCATTTTTTTCGACGCGTAGGTCCCTTTTAACTTTCCCTGGCACATATATTAAAGTCGAGTGCCAGTAGTTATGTTGGTAGGCCACGTAATAACAGAAAAATCACTAGATCTACAGCAGCTATTAAAGAATTGATTTTATACTTTTTACTCGATAAAATTGGCGATGCCACGCCCCCATATGAATGAAACTTGGTACATAAACAAAAGATACAGGGAAAAGTAGGTTTCAATACGCGGTGACAGGCTTCCGATAGGAGAAAAAACCGAAAGTTTTTATACGGTCTCATATTTAAATCCTGGATTATATTTTCAAAATTCTTTGAACTTATAGCTTGTATTGTCATTACCAATGTTCAATTCTAAGCATCAAGCAGATCACTTTTCTTCTTCAAATAACTTGAATTTTTGCAAGTTTGATCAGTGGTGTGGTCCACTTGCCTGTCCTCCAAACGCATCAACGTCCTCTTCTGTCAAGTCTTTTTTATACACGGACTTCAAACAAATCAAACTAACCGTGCTACCTACCAGAAAAAGCAGAACAACGTCTGCCTGATCAGTATTCTTATAATTTAACAATTAGGTACTCAGGATTCCGAAAAATTTGTTTTGATGTGTGAGCATTTTTACTATTTGGCATTAAAATAAATATTTACTTGAATGAATTAACTGAAATGTATCATGTAATGGGACGGTGACGCTTGTGTAAAATTTTAGACTTTTATCAATAATTTTTCAATATTTTTCAATATTTTTCGACTTTGTTCGTCTTTTGTTGTTGTTGTTGAACAATTTTCGAAACTTCCAACATCTTTTGGATTTCTTCAATATATTTCGTCTTAATAATAAATTTCGAATTTTAATAAAGTTTACATCTTTTTCATAATTTTACTACAATTTTAAAATTTTTTTTTCGAATTTTTCTATATCTTTATATCTTTTTAACATTATTCGATATAAACGTTTTTATTCGAACTTTTTCTACATTATTTGAGACTTATCGTATTTCGATAATATATTCCAACATTATTCGATATTATTGATGCTATTGGAATTTTTCGATACTTTTCAATTCTTTTTACAATTTTAATGACATTCCTTGATACTTTTCTATATTAACATAACGAAACATTTTACAAATTTGAATCCCTAATGTATTACTTGGAGAAATATAAAATGCTGAAAGTTATCTTAAATTGCATTAAGTAACTCAATATTCATTCATTATCAGTAAACATGTAGTTGCAAATGCTGCACAATTAGGTCATCCTACAATTAATAAATAATACATTACCAGCCAATTTTAATTATTAATATTTCTAATAAAAGCTCTCATAAGAATTGCTACAGCTCATAATAAAACGAAAGCTAAATACAGTAGAAAAATGTTCTCTTAATGACAGCACATAAAGAACAGGCTCGTCAAAATAACATTCAATTCAAATTAATGACCAGAGTTCTGCAACGAAGGTGTGCAGGAAGAGAAGAAATTTAATAAATGCCAACAATTTTATTCAATTAAATGAACGTCCAACTAGGTTGGGCGTCAGTAGCATGCGATAATTTAACCTCTGTGGTGTAGAAACTGAAAATAAAATTTAATCTTTGAATCGGTATTTTCTATAAGGGATTAAATGGTGAGCTTTTTTGTTTTAGATAATATATCGCAAATGGTATGCTTCTGAGGTCAAAGTTTTTTAACTATGTTATTGATGGTGAAAGCATCAAAACATAGATTTTTATGACAGTTTTAAAATTGGCATTACCAATTGATACAACAGCATTCGTAATTTCATGGCTCAGCGTGGAATTAAAAGAAATTCTATGAATTCTCCAAATGAAACCGAATAGGTTAAATGAAACTCAACTTCAAATAAGCTAACCAAACGAAGCGTTGAACTAACTCTCAGTTACAGACATAAACTAACTTCAACACTTTCTCAGCTCCTTTTCTTTCTCCTCTCCTGTAACAATTGGTTGGCTGACCAAAAACTACAAATTTTATGTCTTCATTTTAAGAACAAAGAGAATCATTACGTATGCGCCATATTTTCTATTCCTTTTAGCTCACACACAGCCAGACAGACAGAACACAAATGCAGACATAAAATTTACATGTTAAAGGATAAAACTTGCAACAACTACAACAATAAAATAGCCAAAAGGATGACGTACATCATTGTTCATTGCGTGACAAAAGGACATTCATTATGTGTTTGGTTTGGTTTTCAAACGGCACTCACTCATTCATTCAGTCATTCATTTATTCATTTATTCAGTAGTACTGAGGCCAGAGTGCGCTGCATAGGATACTGAAAAGAGTCCTTTGTGCACTCATGTAAGTCATTGTTTTTATATGTAAGCATCTGCATATCTGTGTGTATGCACGTGAAATGTACGAGTGTAGTGCAAGCGTGTGCGTGTGCATAAATTAAATATCAGTCATTTTCTTTTTTATTTATTTATTATTCTATTCGACTCTTTGCAAAAGTCGTAAGCTAATGAAGAATAAACGAAGGAGGTTGTCGTAGTGTCATCACTTTTGAATTGAAATGGAAATGGCGTAAAAAAAGAGGAAAATTAAATTGGCAACAGCTAAAGGCAACGCCCACAGCAAAATGCAGTAGAGAATTATACCGTTGTTTTAAGTATATCTCAATATATTTTAAGGATTTTGTGTGACCACTTTACGTGTGCGTGATTTGACGCCAAACTAATGGGACTGAATTGTATAAAATAATATGAAAGTCTGAAAATTTCTTGTGTTGCCAAGTAAAATAGACCAAAATATATTGTTCAGAAGCAAAGTTTTGAAAATTTGTTGAATTATGTCCCACAGTATTCACTCAATAGCCTTGATTTGAAACAACAAAAATGCAGGCGAGAACAATGTTTAGTAAAACATTAAAGTTTTCAAGTTTGATTTAACTAAATTGTTCTTTTATTTTGTTGTTGTTTTTTAAACTCTGTAGTTAATCTACAAAACCACATCTGCTAACCACTCTGAGCGTGCAAAGCTAATTATTCGGCAAATGCTTAAATATCAATAACTTTGCCACAAAAACCGAGAAAAATTTTTAAGCACCCTCGCACCCATAAATTAAGTGGCGCAAAGTAGCAGCGCTTATCGTGCACCAACCAGCGATGCAGCTTAAGAGTTTTGCTTCATCCGTTTGTGTTGAGTGCAGCTGCCAGAGGTACTGCCCGTCTGCCAGCAATTGTTAGCAGCAATAACATTTCTAACATTACTGAAAAACATTTGCGTACTTCTGTCTTTTGCACTGTATGTAAGTTATGTTTGAGCAGAGTGGGGACTTTTACATTGAATATTCAATGCACTACCATCACTGAAAGTAAATTTTTAGTGGAACTGGGAAATACACCACCACAAAATCTACAGGTCTTATATTAAAAAAAAAAATGATTGTCCAATATCAAAAAATAAACAAAAATTAATGGCAAAATTGTCACAAAGAGTAAAACATTAGGTGATCGTTTTCAATTTTTGACCAGTTTTCTGATGAAGAAACAGGAAAAATCCTTGATGAAAAAATGATTCCAGTATTGCTAACAATATTTTTTTTTTTCATATTTAAAAATTTTCATTTCGTGATTTCATTACCAGTAACTGCTTAGTTGTAAAAGGTTTGGCTACCACTTTGCATTCAGTGGCAGTGGGATGCAATTTTCACTACCAAAAAATGTTTAGTAGAGCTGTGAAAGAGTTCATTCATTTGCAATTGAACTCCATTGAAGTCACTGCCAAAAATACAGCATTCAGAGTGCAGCTATTTAAAAATTAAGTCACCTGTAGACTTCAATGCCATAAGTTTGCAGCCTTTTCTATCACAAAAGAATGCAATTATTTTGGGACGTCACATTTCTGATTGGAATCATGATTGGAAGAATTGTGATTGCATTGAAGTCACCTCAAATCACTTTTAATTCGCTGCAATCACTTGAAGTCGCTGCAATCACTTAAAGTCGCTGCAATCATTTGAAGTCCTTGCAATCGCTTGAAGTCGTTGGCATTGATTTTTATATTTTCGGGTCTGCTGAATACAATGGTGAAGATTGTTTTGCTATACAGCGGCTGGGTCAAAAAACTCCCAGAAAACAGAGAAAAATACAGCGCAAATTTGAGTTTAAGTGAGGTTAACTCGAAGAATGAATTTTTTTTTCTTACTATAATATTCTTCACCATTGTAGTCTGAAAACAGACTACGTCACCAAATGAGTTGCATTTTTTTGTGATAGAAAAGGCTGCAAACTTATGGTATTGAAGTCCACAGGTGACTTCATTTTTAAATAGCTGCACTCTGAATACAGAATTTCTCATGACTTAAAACTCAAAATGAATGCATTCTTTCACAGCTCTGAGTGGTATTTGATTTTTATCCCACAATCATCATTCACGCAAAACCTTATTAGTCTTGTCCCCACTTTGCTTGAGAATGTGTGTGAGTTTTGCGTAAATGTGTGTAAGTACCGTGAATGTTTGTACATAGTTGCAAATGTGCTATGCAATAATTTGCCGAAAACGAACAGTTGCGGCACATGCACTTTCACCATTGTTGCTATTGTTGTTATATTTTGTATTTGGTTGCTTCTTATTTCCGCGCTTGTGTTTTGCCACAAAACCTGCATCGCATAAATATTTGCATCATTTTTCACTTTTACCACATACAAATGCAGAAACACACACTAGCACGCAGAACAACATGCAATTTACGGTGAATGTTCAATACGTTGGCAGCCCCGCCATGGCCATGTTCACACAAAATTGATTTGCGTGAAATTTTCAAGTGAATCGAAATTTTACTGCACGGCTACTTAAGTGTTGGTCTGTTAAAGATGTCAAAATTTTGCACTATTTTCGGATGCTTAAAAGTGTTAGCATCATAATTCTTTGGTATACAATTTCGAAAAATGATACTTAGCTGAAGTGTAAGCTCTTGAGCAATAATGGCCTCTTTTCAGCGATTTCACTGCAAATCATTGAATGCCACCGTAAATGATGTGAAATTCAAGAAAACACCCCGTAGTAGATTTTAAAGTAAGCTCTTGAAAATAATCTGTTTGAAAACAATTTCAAACAAAACGCTTTGGTCAGTAACAGGTACCGAGCGTGTCGATAACAATATTTATCACTTTACCTTACATTTTTGTAAACAAATAAAGCTTAAAGTTTTTGAGGCCTTTTAACAAAAATTAACACAAACAAAAACAACAACATAGACATGTTATCATAAACCCACAAACATAACCTCAAAACAAAGTTTTCAAAACAATTTTAGGCATGCCATCTTTTCGATCACAATTCTATGCATACTATACAAATGCATAGTGTTTTGCCTATGTGTGTGTTTCTGCTCCTAAATTTTAAGCCAAACCCCAGTAAACATTTTAAAAAGTGGATTAATCAATGGACGAAGCGATGATTATATTTTCGTGAAGGTTTTTATACAAATATCAAGCAGTAAAAACTGTGCAAGCGTAATGATTTAATTAGATTATTGCTTGAAATAATATAATACTAATCCGACTTTGAATAACTGAATCATTAGATTTACGAAAAATATATGAATTTTTATTATTTGCTTGTTTATTGTGACTTCTCCAGCCAACATTTGGAAGATAATTTAATCTTCCAAAATTTTTCTATAAAAATCATTTGAAATATCAATCTTCCAAGGTTAAAAATATTTTGCTGATATCAATTTATAATTAAAAATTATTTAATTCATGTAAAAATAGCAGAAATTCAAGTTGTTAAACTTTTTTAACTCGATAGCCCTCACTGTACCCTTATAGATAACTAAATATCAGCTTTACATCCAAATTTGAACGTGCTTTGGATATGACTGTGAGTTTCAGAATCAATTTTTTTCACCTTAACCCTATTAGTACTACGTTGAGTCTTTGAGACTCATTTTGACTTTGAGTTATTTTCCTGGCGTCAAATTTTTTTTTTACACAATTGAGGTTTCTTGTATTTTAAACTGCAGAAGTTCTAAAAAGAATTACGATAAAAAATATGTAAACATATTTTTCTTTGCATTTTTTAACAAAACTTATTTAAAAAGCTAACACAAAGTACTGAAATGAGTCTTATAGACTCATATAGTTCGAGTACAACAGAGCAGAATCTAAACACATACAAAGTTATCGGAATACGATTTTTCTCATTATTTTTGTGTTGTGTTTTATTTAGAAACTGTTCTAATAAATACCGGTGAGCGTCCTTGGACGGATGAGAAGATCCGTAATGCAATTTACGAAAGTGATTACGAGGCGGGACTAGATGTTGAAAACGACGCTGACAGCTAATGTTGAGATAGTGAGGATAATCATGTGGAATTCGATTCGGACATTGCGGAAGATGATGACAATTTGGAATTATTTACTGAAACTGAAGATCAGTCGTTTTTTTGGGAAGGATGGCATGGAATTGAAATCAAAACCTTTCATACAAACGTGGTATATGGGATATTGTTTATTTCAATTTCATCATATACTATATTCCGGGAGAAAGTTTAACCATCGTCAAACAGTTGGTGCCATTCCGAGGAGGATTATACTTTCAGCAATATATTCCCTATAAGCCTGACAAATATTGCGTTGAGATTTGGTGGATATGTGGTACGAATAGTTATCCACTAAAGGGGATACCTTATCTTGGAAAAGAAGGACAAAATCGAGGGCTAAATTTAGCGGAAAGTGTGGTTGAGTAGCTTACAGAATCGTAATATTATGTTTTATAGCTGTTTTACGAGCCTCAAGTTAGCTAAAAAAACTGCTATCAAAGGATTTTATGTGTGTTGGGACGCTGCAGAAAAATACACGATACATTCCGTAAAATTTTCAACCCCATCGCAAAAGATCAGTTGAAGCAAACGTTTTTGGGCTCAGAAAAAATATTACTCTTGTCAGTTACGTGCAAAAAAAAAGCAGTTACATAATTATGAACGATTTATTACACCAATGAGATAGACGGAGGAAACCTAAACAAATCAGCCATAATTTTGTACAGTGATTCGATAAAAAGTGGGGTGGATACTCTTGGTCAGCTCTCCAGCTTTTTCAGTCAAACGCAAATCACGCAGGAATGCCAGTAGTAATATTTTATAATTTAACTGATATATCCAGTTTGGCAGCTTAAGTCAAATATTGCTGATGGAAAGCAGAGAAACATAATAATAGGCGCAAAATACTTTGACTTAGCTTCGCAGCCTAAGTTCCAAAAATATATGAAGTGATCATTCTGAAAAGGTTGTAATTTGTGCCAAATGTTTAATCAAATAAGTTAAATCGCTCTAATAAACTACACTTATAAACTTAAAATGTTACTGTCGCTTTTCTTCATACAGAATGTATGTGAGTCCGAAAGACTCACTTCAGTACTTTGTGTTCGTAATTTCACCCAGTACTAATAGGGTTAAGAGTATTGTTACATGTGTGTTTTCTTCACAAATCAATAGTCCGACGTCTATAGATTATATTACCGGTACAAAATCAATTTTGAAAAAAATGTTACATTTGGGGTTTAAGAAATTACCTATTTAAATAATAACATATATATTTCAATTTGCAACTGAGTATTAGCTATCGCACGACACGACCTTAGCTATATGGCTCTTCTATTAATAAAAAAATATTTGCTGGGCTAGCTTCTGATTAAATTGTTACATTTGATGTTACACATAGATGTACAATCCAAATATCAAAAAAGTAATGTCAAATCATGATGCATTAAAAAATGTGAAATTTTAGTGATGACATAAAGTATGCAATAAAAATATTAATATCATTTCCACCTTTCTAGAAGATCTAAAACATCCCCGACTGAAAGTTTCCAAATTTTCCAAATAAGTATAGGCTGGGACAAAGGTTTTTACACCCAGTTTGTGAAATGGTTTTGTGTATCAATCACATACACATAGGCACTTTCACATGTGGCAGTAAATATATGCACACAATACAAAAACATTTCCAGTGAATTGTTGCGTTGCAATTTAGTAGATTTATAGCAATTTGGCGGCGAGTTTGTCAAACCGCACGTGCAACAGCAATTGTTATTAACACAATTTCATTGTCGATGTTGTTTGTTGCCTCTGTTGTTGAAGATTAGTTGCATTTAAATGCATAACAGCGTCATTCTATGACACTAAAGATTTCTATATGAGTGTGTTACGAGTTGTTGCATATCAACTCTGTATTACATATATGTATATATAGTAAAATAAAAACAACACTGAAAAATTTCACAAGCAAAAATCATGCAAAAAACTTATAGTACCTATATAGCTAGATAGATTAATAGAGACAACATATAGTATATTGTTTTTCCAAAGAAGCGCTAAAAACTATGCAACAAAAAATATATACTTCTCTTAGGCACGTTAGAAAATAGACAATGGCTTTTTTATGCAAACTCTACGCATGAAACTTTATTTGTTTCGCAGAAACATATTTTCATTGAAAATATTTTTAATCATGGAAATATCATAATTCAATCACCGCGACGTTGACTTCAATCTCACATGACCTCATACTCTAACGCCAAGCGATAGTTTATTCGGGAGAAACTGTTCACATTTTGTTTGTTTGTTGGGTGCAAAATTTAATTTAAATAAAAATTATGCACTTATTTTTTTTTCTGTGTACAAAAAGTTTCTGTTACTTACATACTTTACACTCACATGTCAATGCTATTGCGGTTTTCCCTTTATTTGAATGTGAGCATTTGTATGCCAATTATTTTGATGATTTCATTTGAAATTTAGTGAAAATAATTGAATTATTTGATGAGTGCTTAATGTGCTGTATTGTTATGTTACTGTCAATGTTGATGGTGTTCAACTTTTCAGAATCGTGACTCAGCTTTATTACTAATTAGGATATAACCGCTTATGTTATTGCCATCGGCAAGTTTTCAAAATATTTAGTTTCAAGTTAAAAGTTTTCCGAATTCATTGAATTGATTATTTACATTGCAAATGTGATTTTATGTGACATACTTTGGAAGAGTGATTCCATTTGTAGTGTTCGCAAATGTACTGAATTAACCCTTTCAGGACCAAATTAAAGTGGGAGTATTTAAAAATATTTGAGTTCATTCTTTTATTTATATGTCCACAAAGGCTAACTGATATCAATTTCAATGTCCTACGTATCCTGGTTCTTCCTTTCTGAAAATAGAATAGCGGGTAAGACAAATGCAAAAAAAAATAACATATGTAAGTCCTTAAAGGGTTAAGAGTAGGAATGTATTGTAAGGAGGCATGCCGTTTTGAAATTTTTTTATGACAACTATTTCATTCAATCAAAACAGTATTGGCATATATATTACATGTGAAAAATTTTCTTGAAGTACATGCATATGGGGCATTCAATGCCAAATCAACGAGGTTTTGGCCCCAACCTTTTCGAAGCACACCAATTTCTAATCTTTTTTATTCGAAACCGTTATTTAGTAATCGGTTTCTTAAATTTTCAATTCACGATATACTACTTAGTAATAAATATCGATATCAATAAATAAACTCGGTGATTTGGCATGGAATGCCCCATATGTACTAAGTTTTTTGTTCAAAATTGTATGTTTCCACAATGGCTACAATTTTACATACTGCCTATGGATGAAACAAAAACAATTTTTTTTATTAAGAAACTCATGTTGGCCGATATTTCGTACAAAAATCTTACATTCATATTAGGTTTTGACTGATCTTTTCTAGTCCTTAATTTTCCTTCAGATTTTTGTTGGACAATTTTCCTTTTTTACACTTTGTATTCATAAACTTTCATTAAGGAACTGCTTAAGCAGTAATGAATTAGATATAATATTAAAAATAGGATTATAATGCTATCAATTAATAAATATTTTAAGAAACTGTCAATCAAAACATTAGAGAAACTTACTCTTTTCGCTATGTGGTTAAGCATTTGATGTTGAAAATATTTTTTTACTTAACCTTACAAATGTAACAACCCATCAATTTAAAAGAATTGCTTAAAAAAAAAAGAAACCAAATTATTTACGCACTCCACGCAAATATGGTACCAACAAAAGCACTCAGAAACCATTACCTATTCATTGACAAGGTACTGCATTAAATTTACTCAGACCCACAAAATGTCTCCTGTGTGAGAAAGTTCCTGCAACGACGCGGCAGCGCTTGCATGAAATCTGCAAGGGATTATCTTTTATGATACTGGTAATGGTGATGGTGCCTTTTTGTGGAAATTTATGACTGTGTTACCATGGAAACTATCAGCATCCAGTGCAGCAACACAGTGTACTGCACTGAAAACGCAACGGTTTTTTAAGCGTAGTGTGGTACACTGTGGGCAACATCATCAAAGCAAAAGAATGAGTGCGGCTCAAATTAAGGTCGCATGAATAAAAGCAGGAGGATGGAAAACCTTGGGAACTGAATATAAAAGTGCGATAATACAAAATCTCTTCTTTATCCATGGTGATCCATACAATAAGCATCTTTGGTCCACTTAAGTGCAGCGAAAATGGTGCGCCGTAAGTACGCGTTGAACATTTGTGGCAATGTAAAATATACGTATACATCGTATGTGTCTTTGTTTGCTGTCATGTCACTTGAAAGTACGTACATATATTGACGTAATATTACCTGAACTTAAAATTGTAAAATATTTTGAAACTTTTTTATGAAGACACTTTAGCAATATGGGAGTAAGAAAAATATTCTGTTATTAAAAAAGAGAAAAATAAGACAATATTTTCTAAGAATACGGTGTATTTTGTAAAAAAAGTCTTGAAAAATAAATTTTCTAAAACTTCTGTCAATTAAGTATATCACAAAATAATGTGATCGCATATGGGGCACATTTGGAGAACATATTTTGTGGACAAGTTTGCCGGTAAAGAAAATTTTATAAAGTTATAACTATACCGCAAATAAAATAAAAAAAACATCGTCTTTCTGACGAAGGTTAGTAACTTAGAGTTGATGAAAATTTTATATAGAGTCTTTAGTTTTTATCTACTTGTAACTTTGGGAAGACAATTTTACAATGTGCGTTTAACTAAAACTCAGCACATAACATTTTATTAAGGCATTATATATCCCTATTTATATGCGCCAATTTATTTTGAAATAAATTTTATTTATCCACTTGCTGCTGCGTACTTCGAAATGTAAGGGAATTTTTTAAAATTTTTGTTTTTCTATCAAATTGAAAATTCTACACAATAATCAATTAAATCAATTAAGTCCCATACGAGTTTTGGGAGAAGAAACTACAATAACAACAATAATCGAGTTAACAACAATCGAACATCATTTATTTTCGTTAGTGACTTTCTTGGCTTTGCTGCTGCTACTGCAAAAAATCTTTTTTTTTGAACCAAAAGTTGTTGTTGCTGTTAACGTCATCATCGTATATATTTTGTTATTACTATTATTTTGATTTTATTTCATTCCAATGCTGTCAAAGCAACCATCATTTATAAAATTTTTCCAAATTGTGCTCATTTTTCTGTACTTGGAACTATTGCTGTTATCCGCACTGCTGCGACCTTGCGTTGACATCGATGTACGTTGGCTACCGAAATCGTTTTTCTCCTCGAGGAAGCAAATAACCTGCATCATACGAATGCACTTCTCGGCGACAGCACTGCTGGAGGCAACATTTTTCACAGCAATCGCCATGCTTGGCTATTTTTGTGGATGTGGCGCCGTGGCCGGTGTGGGCCGCAGTATTTATGAGTGTACACTGGCCAAATTTGAACAGGCCATGATGGGCATACGCTTGAAAATGTATTGGATATGTTTTGTGCCCTGGATAATTACTTTTGGGCAGAATTGGTTGCACAATTTGGGTGAATACTTGCTGATGTTTAGCCAGCCCGAAATGTACGAGGCGCACAATGTTTACTGGGCGATGGTTTTGTTGTTCGCATTTTTTATGATTCAAGCGATATTGGCCAGTGAGGTTGTGTACATGGCATTGCATGGTTGGTCGGCAATGAAGAATATCAATGCAGAGAATATTGAGTGGGAGAAGATGAAACGTCAATTTAGCGGTGACACATTGGATACGGTCTTTGGTTTGGTCGATTAAAACGAAGGAGCAGAAACTTTGTGAAAAAATTTAGCAGAAAAAATTAGAAAATAAATGAGAATTTAAGTGAGAGCTTAAATGCAGGCAAGTGTATGATTTTGTTATTATTTTGAAATGATTTTCTCAATGAAAGATCATCATCAATTTTAGTTTTTTTTTTGATCCATTTAGATGCAATTCAATATTTTAGAACATGTTTGAGGTTTTTCATACTATTTGACCTATGTTGACATTCACAATGATAATGTTTGATACCTTTTCAAAGTGAAAATCAGCCCTGAGAATTTCATTTCATCAATTTCATTATGTTGTTCCTACACTTGTCTTAAGGTAAGAGAGAATAATCAGCACATTTTCTGACTTCTTCAAAGTGTTTTATGTGGAAATTTTAAAAATTCATGGCTCCGTCTTTTTTATGCCGATTGGTTAAGGTTACGATAGTCGAAAAAGTATGGAAAATGTTGAATGAGGTTAAATATATCGAAAAAAGATGGTGATTACATAAAAAAGTTGAATGTGTTTGAAAATGTTGGGAAATTTTGATATAGGTTGAAAAAGCCAAAAAATATTGAAATGATCGAGATATATGAAGGGGGGTAAAAAAAGTTGAAGGAGGTTGAAAAAGTTGTTGAAACAGTAGCAAGTCGTTTAAAAAGTTGAAAATATATCAAAGGTAACAATAAAATTTAAAGAAGTTGAAAATGTGAAAAAATGTGGAAAGAATGTGGAAAATATATGGAAAAAAAATGAAAAATGTTGGAAAAAGTTAAAAAAGGGTGAAAAGCTCGAAACAAATTGAAAGAGATTTGTAAATTTGACTAAGTTGAAAGAGGATGAAGAAGAAAAAGGAAAATGTAGAAAAAAGTTGAAACAGTCAAAAAGTGTTGAAGTATATTGATAAAGTTTAGTAAACCGAAATAATATGATAAATGTTGAAAAAAGTTGAAGGAGAGTGAAAAAATCGAAAAATGCACAACGTCCACTTAACCAATTCCGCCTACTTTTGGTTCAGTAAATTATATTCGTTGTTGGCTTCCGATACCAAATCTAATCGCGTTATCTAATATAATTTGCATGAAACTGGTACAATCCTGCAACCATTTTGATGCAGAAATGTCTTTTTATAAAAACATCCGTACACCAAATTTTAGAATGATTGCTCACATAGTTCGCAAGATATACCAATTTAGTTATCTTTTTTTATTGGAGTTACCACGCCCACAAGTGCAATTTCGCCAATACTTGATAAAGACATACCTTATATCAATTAAATCACCTATGTTTAGTTTCACACCAACTGCTGCATTAATTCACTTAAAAAACCTTTTTTGAATACGGGAGCAATCCCGTCGAACTCCATTTAAGTTCAAAGATTATTGTTACCGACACCCCTATACCAAATATTATACAGTACATCCTCTTAGCACACTAACTTCAACGTTTTTTGCTTGCGTGGGAGGTGCTACGCCCGTAAGATATATTGTGCCCAATTTCTGTTGTAAGATATGTACCTTATAGCAAGTATATCTGAAATATCAAATTTTACTATGATTACGATTTTAGTGCACTTATTATAGAGTTTTTAATTATGTTGGGTTGTGCCATGCCCTTCAAAACGTTTTTCGAGTAAAATGACTTAGCTTGTAATGACGAATGCTTCCACTGGAATCATCTTTACAATTTTTATGAAAATCTTAGTTGCCGTTTTCGAGTTTTACTAAATCAAAATGATCAATTGCTAAAAAGTGCCACGCCTAATTTTTCAATTCAGACTACTTTCATACAATTCAAGGCACACATGATCCAATCAAATTAGCTCATGCTGATTTCTGACCACAAATTGACTTTGAAAGCCTGCAGCATCAATAATAATTAATTTTGTATTGTTGTAATTCTTAAAAGCAGTGAAATTTTCATGGAACAATAAATTATGTAAGTACTGATCTGAATAAGTCTGAAAATTTTGCTTCATTTCTTAATTTTAAGCAGAAATGATAATTAACTGCCATTACATTTTGATATGAAAAGCTTCATAGGCCTTAGATGATTTCTTAAAAATTTAAATTCGGAAAACTTTTTTTTGAGTGCATTTCTCTGATTATAAGTACATATGAAAAATATGTCATAAGACTTTTATTTAAATTTATTATGGCGCTAATTTTGTCTCCTTATCGTTTATAAGAAATTAAATCTATCACATTACATTTCGCAATTTATATATTTTTTTTTTCAATTATTTATGAACTCATGACCTTTCTGCAATTGAGAAGTAACACCCGCGACAGAGCAGTAACAGCTAAAACTATTGTTGCGAGTATGAATGCCATAGGGTAATATCAACAGCACAACAACAACAAAAACACGTAATGAGCAACAATAGGCATCACACCACACTGAGGAATAACAACAACAACAACAAAAACTGTAATTTTAATAGCGCACATTGTTATTGCTGTTGTTGTTGTTGTTGCTGTTGTTATGTCGCTTCTCATTAATAAACTTTTCGCCATTTTTATTACAAAAATGGCGCGTTAAATGTCGTTCATGACAAGTCAAAGTTGAAGTTGTACCCGGAGTTAAAGCCTTCAATTGCTACGTGCTTATTTTATTGGTGTTGTTTGTTATTGTTGCTGCTGCTGCTGTTGTCGCTTTTATTATGATAATTTCAATTGCATTGAAATGCGCGTCAAGTAAACGCCGGAAGTTATTATTTCGTTTAATTAATGAGTTTAACTACAGTATAGGACGCGAGTACAACATGACAAAGTCGCAGGCACGAGCACAATTACAAGCACAAATTGTCTGTTTGCATGAGTTGGTGTAAAATGTAAATAAATAAATATACAATGGCACATGAGTGTGTGTGTGTATGCATTGGTTGAATATTGTCTAAAAATTAACTACTTTGTTAAGTATACACTTAAATGTTGCGAAGGACATTATTTTGGGAATGTGAAAAGTATTTCGTTCAAATATGCAACATACAAGAAAATTATCTCAATAAATCTTTATTTCTCCATGGGATATAATACAGATAGTTTATTGCTTATAATTTTAATTTAAAGTTTGTTAATATGAATTGAATTCAATCTATTTAAAATATCCAAATGGATTAACTTCATTTGCATCTAAAGAGTGTCCCAGTAGTTTTCACATCTAGTTCTGAAATGTTTCATTCTTATTTCATGATTTAATCAATTAATTTTGTTTTGAATAAAAACCTCAAGTCAAACTAAATCAAATAAAATTGGTCTGAAAATATTTGAGTGCACAGCAACAATCAACTTAACAGTGATTTTTTTGTGGCATAGTTGAAATTCCCTCATATTTTTGAAAAAAAAGTAATTTTTAGAGATCTTTAAATGAGTTTGTATTGTTATAGAATTATTAACTTGTTATCCTTTATTCTCAATTGGTAAACGTTATTCATTCATTCATATAGAAAAATAAAGCTATGGACCGAATCCATTTCAATTCATACATTCTGAGTGACTTCAAATTGCGAAATTGGTTGCCGACAAAATATGTAGTTTTTCAAAGGAAATGACATTTTTTCGATTTGAATGAAAAACATTTTTTACGAATTTCGGGTGTCAAAAATCGAAAAGCCGAAGACATTTTTTTCAAAAAAGTGGCACGTCCATCCGAGTCAAATTAATCGATTAATTTTCGGTTTTGATTTTAACAGATTTTTTTATTCTCTATTAGAATCTTTAAAATTTTTTGAAAATAGTTGAAAATTGGCGAAGCTATGACATTTTTTTAAGAAAATAAACTAGGGTTTTTGAGAAAATCAACCTAGTTGGATATAGAGTTGGACCGATTTTTGAGTTTTATGTGTGTTGTTGGTTTTACGAACTTTTTGGTCGATATAAAAATTTTTTAATTTTAATTTAATTTTCCTACGATGTTTCAGCGTTCATTGTCGCTATAATCAGGGAGAAATTATGTTTTTTAAAATTACAATTTCTCCGTGTGGATGGTGACAATGAACGCCGAAACGTCGGAGGAAAATTAAAAAAAAATTAAAAAATTTTTTATATCGACCAAAAATTCTGTAAAACCAACAACACACATAAAACTCAAAAATTGGTTCAATTTAATATCCAACTATGTAGGTTGATTTTCTCAAAAACTCCAGCTTGTTTTTCGTTAAATATTTTAGAATATATTTATATACAAATGACGAAAAAATGATAGGATACTCTGTAGTATTATGTTGTTATTCTGAAAATCAAAATTTTCTGTAAGATTTCAAGGAAAAATTGCAAGCCAATTTTAAGAAACTACATTTGAAAAAAAAAACTTAAAAATTATATATTTGTGGCGATATTTCCAAAGTCGATACATTTTCATATCGTTACCTTAATATACTATAGAAAGGCCCTAACTAACATTTTTTTCAAAATCGAGTTTTTTGTAGATTTCGGTAGGTCACCCACTAACACATCATTGATAAAAAATTGTGTGTGCTACGATTGAAAATAAACTAATTACAACCAAATAAAAAAAGCCATATCTCACTTTAATACTACAGAACTTTTATTTTTACAGTGAAACCTGGATAATTGGGATCTTCAAAGGACCAATATTTTTGTCTCAATTAAAGAGGTTCCCATTTACACAGTTTTCCAAATAACCAGGTTTAAAATTGGGTTGTCCCATTTTAAGAGGGTAACACTAAGAGAGATGAAGCCTCAATCACAATGACGACGTTATGACGGGACGAGAGCGCGACGAGAATCGTCCAAAATGTCAAAATTACACGTCGTCATGCTATAAAACACAATGGTGGCGTGACAAGATGAAAATTTGTATATCAATTTAAATTTGTTTGTCAAAATTTTTCGGAAAATAAAGTTTAATCTTTGCGCCAAATAACATTCAAACTTTTTCTTTTACTTTTTTATTTCTAATTTATCTTTTTGAATATGTTGCATAAAAATAAATTCATTCGTTGTGGTTTGCTAGCATGTTTGATAGCCAAATATGTCATAGTGAGATAGATATGTCAAAACTCTCGACGCGTAAAAAATTCAACAATTCTGATTTTTGACGTCGCGTCATCACGTCGTCAAGCGTTTCATTGTGCGAAGTTACATTAGACAGCGTGTGTTTCAAATATTTTTGACAGCACGCCTCGCTCTCGTCTCGCCGTAACGTCGTCATTGTGATTGAGGCTTCAAGATAACACATAAATATTATTTCCAACTTATAGAGGTTATTTCTAAACGGTCCCAGTTATAGAGGGAATAGCCCATGCTATAGAGGCGAAAACGCACAAAAACTTCAAAAATCATATCCCAGATATAGAGGTTTTATAATCCCAGTAATAGAGGTATTTTGATGCAAAAGAGCAGGGACCTTGAAGTGAGCCTCACTAACAGAAATTTCCCACTTATCAAGGTACCGCTTAACCAGGTTTTACTGTAATGAGTTTTTTATTCTCCTGTAAAGTAAAATAAGTGTTACATAGGGTCTTTCTATATTAAGGTAACGACATGTCCTTTTGCATATATATAGTTTTAATTCTCTTACGTTGACGTAATATCATAAGTACCTTAAAGTACGTATATTTAGTTGAACTTGTAAGTATTCATTCAAATTCGGTAAAAATACCCACTTAATGTCGGTGTGTATTTATAAAATAGGTTCTAAATACTCAACCCATTCATCATGCCTTGATGTTATAATTAAAATTCACTTTCATGGGTTTAATCCTGTAATTTTTTCTATCCAGTCATTTTGTTTTTCTTATGACTTTTTCTCATAAGTCATTCTCATTGTATGATTTACAGGTCATTAAATAATCAATTTCCATAATTAATTATACAAATTCATTTTCGACACAAATGAATTGGAAAAATTAAGTTACACATAAAAGGGGGAGAAAAATAAACAAATTTTTAATAATCATCACAAAGAAACGGCAGGAATTAAAAAGCACAAAAGGCATTCAGGTCACACGATTTTCTTCCTATAATTAATTGTGATTCATTGAAAGGAAGCCCTGGAAAGCGATTATATAGAAGCGCAATAAAGCATAACGGATTGACTTTTACTAACAGCTGGTCAAGTAACAAAAATCAGGAAAAAAGTCACGCAATTGTAAGTGAAGTCTTGTCAAACATAATGTTTTAGCCACCCCTATTAGCTAAAATAAGATGTAGGCAATAATAAATACAAAATTAATCTTTACTGAATTATTAAATATTTAGTTTTATAAGTGAGAACTGCGCATTTAAAATTTAAAAAAAAGTTTTCAAAAATTGCACAACAATTTTTTAGAAATAACAACATTGTTGCAACCACTAATGTCTGGTTAAACACTGAACTCTCAATAACGTCGTATTACTTCCGCTCAATATATAAGAAAAATGTTCTCATTTTATTTAAAAGACTTTTTCTTTAAATCGGTTTTTTTTTTCTCTTTCACTACAGTGTTGTACGAAATTTTGTTTTTAGTAATAGCAGCCAAACAATTCGCATCGTATACTAACATCTTTCTAAGCAATTCCCCATGCAATACATCGCAATAACAACAACAACAATATCTTTTACGCATAGCAGTATGATTTTTACGACTTTATATATTTTGAGCTTATATTCTGGGTTAATTCATATATGACAGCTTATAATTTTATACTGAGATCAGGAAAATCGACGGAGTAGAGAATTTTCAAACCTCAAATAAACCTTAAAATTGTTGCAGGAAAAATCGCACTAAGTAGTATTACCTGAAAAAACTCAGTGCTATGGGTGGATACAAATCGAAAAACCGACTGTCATACTTAAAATTGACATTTGCAAAAGTTTCATCAGCATAGTATAGATTTTTGTTCAAGAACTAAGTATTAAACAAGTAATTTAATTTAATAAGTTGAGTAATTTTATTTCATGGAATTGTCCACAAATATCTTTTGTGCAGTATACATGTGTGTGTTAGTGTACGTTTCTTGGTGTGAGAAAAACGTATTAGATTGCAATGCATTGCGGCATGAGCTGCCGTTTGGCTCTGTTTATGGAGTCATAAAATGATGGCGACATTACAATGGCATAGGGCATCGTAATATTCACACAGACAAATACACAAACATACAAATAAACACACACACAAGATCATTTATATGACAGAAATACCCCTGGTGCCAAGTATTAAACTCTATAACATAAAATAATAAAATTTCGTGCAATTCACACATTGTTGTTGTTATTGTTGTTGCTACTACTACTGCTTTTCTATAGCAATTGCTGTTGTTATTGTTGGCTTTTATTTTCACGTTTGGGTTTAAATTTTGTTGTTTTTGTTGGTTTTTTTTTTTTTTGCTTCTTGGCGTTTTTGTTGGCTCTTTGATAATGCCAGCAGCAAACTCGATGAGATAATACTAAAAATAATAAAAAACCCACGATAATAACAACAATGACAACAAGAGCAACAACAATAATAACAGCAGCAACAATGATAGCATTTCAAAAAATACAATAAAACTTTGTTGCTATTGCTGCTACCTTATGTTGCTGCAACATCAGTAAGAAAGCAAGAGAGAGGGAACATGTCGCTAAAAGGTAAATGCAATACACAAGGTGTCCCAAAAATGTGTGTAGGAAGGTTATCGCAAAGGATTTCAGAGCCTAATCGAATTATGCAAATAATTTTCAACAATATTTACCATTAGTTTCGGATATAATGTCATCTGAAATTCGGAATTGAGTTTCTTTGAAATTAATTAGGTTGGGTACCCCTGCAAAGACTTTAGCAAGTTACAAGTTTGCAGTCAGACTAACTTCAAATTGCGGAATTGGTTGCCGATTTGATTGAAAAACATTTTTTACGAAGTTATGCGTGTTTTAAGTTTGGTGTTAAAAATTGAAAAAAAAACTGAAAATTTTTCAAAAAATCGGCATTTTCATCTAAATAAAAATAATTAATTTTTGTCTTTTGATTCTAAGAGAACTTGCTATTCTCTGTCAGATGGAGAAATTTTTAATATGGTTGAAAATTGGCAAAGTTACAGCGCCTTTAAAAAAAAAACGAAAAAAAATAAAGCTAATTTTCTCAAAAACTCCACCTTTTTTTCGCTAAAATTTTACTGCGGATTTGTAGTAATATGATAAAGAAATGACAAGAGTTAAATGCGCGCTTGAAGAGATTTCATGTCAGCAGATTTTTTTTTCTCAAAAGCAAAATTTAAATTTTTGTTTCAACACTGCCAAGCCATCTGAGTTACTATTTTCAGCTTATTTTTAATAATTACATCATTTAGTACCGTCCCTTTCCCTTTAGAATTAACTTTTAAGTGGTAATCTGTGTTGTTTCCTCGTATAGTTACAGCCATTTTGAGATCATTTTAAGTCATCAATTGATTTGAAAAATTTATACGTTACATCGTGCAATCAATTGATCGAGCATTCTTTGAGAACCTGTCTTTCTCTTCTTGATTATCGTTAGTAAAATTACTTTTAATACTCATTTTTCTAGCAAATTTGATAAAAATGTTTTTCTATAAAATCATCTGCATTAAGGAAAGGGTTAAACCATCTAGCTGTAGGTTAAACCAACCCTAACTTAACCGACTGTATGAGATTTTATTACATTTTTAATAGTCACATACCATAGAATAAAAAAAAAATGTCATGCAATGCTATGATATTTTATTGCTTTGGCGTGAGTTGGGCTTTAATTGTACCCACAGCAGTTCTTTATATCAACTTGTATGTACATCGAAGACCTATGCTAAACACGTCCTATAGGTATCGTTGAAGGTATGAAGAGCACGTGCAAGCTTTTTGTTAAGGCGTCAACGAAAATTTCGTCTATCATTTTTGACCATAAAACCAAAAAAAAAAAAACAAGCCAAACCCTTCATAAGGGTGTTTTATATAAAAAAATTTTGTTATGTTTAAACTCAAATGATAATTTGTTAGTAATTATTATTATAAATTTCGAATATTTAGGGGTTGCCAACAATTTATAATAAGTCTTTGACATTTCAAAATTGGAATTTTCCTTTAAATGATAATATTCAAGCCGAATTTTCAGACTAAAGATTCTTTGAAAATATCATTCCTTAAATATATCATTAGAATTTAATCCAAAACAACAATTTTTAATAACTGGGTCAGAATCAGTGATGGAATTTTCGGTACATTTACATTTTTTTCAGCAGATTTGCATCGTGAAAAATCATCGATAGTACACTCGGCACGTTGTTTGTACGTTCGTTACATTTGGCCCATTTTCAGTACATTTCGAGAATTTCTAGAAATTAAAATATTTTTAGCAAAAAATTGCCTGGAATAAACTTTGTTGACCTATTTTTTTGTTTTAGTGAAAAAGTTAAATTTTTTTTACAATTTTAAGTAATTTTAAGTTCAGATTAAGAAAATTGAATTTCAACTTTCCACTCAGTACATTTCCACAAAACCTAAATGCTATCAAAGCTTGGAATACCTACGTGTGACGAGCTAAAATAAAATTTCGATTCTGATTTCATTCGAAATATTGAAAAATCTGCTTACGCAACCAAAAATATTTTTTGACATAAGTCATGATTTTTAACAGATTTATTGTAAAATTATAAGGTGCGCAACTAAGTTGTCGCTGTTAGTCAATAGGTGGCTCCAGCAGTAAGAGCTGGACGATTTTGATATATCCAAATGGTCATGAACCAATCTTAGACATATGGTAAACAAACCGCTTCGACACATAAGTGATTTTGTTTTTGCGTCATATGCTGATGGTTGTGTGAAAATAGCTGATTTTGTGCCATAAAATCGTCATTTGCGCGATTTTCTTTTATTCGAAGAAAACAGTGGCTGAAGCACATCGAGAGCTCCGAAAAGCTTACGGAGATGCTGCATTAAGTGAACAACGTGCCGTGATTGGTTCCGTCGCTTTAAAGACGGTGATTTCAATGTTGACAACCGTCGCGTGAAGGAAGGCCAAAAACCTTCGAAGACACTGAATTGGAGGCATTGCTTGATGAGCATTCATGCCAAACGTAAGAAGAGCTTGCTGCAGCATTAGGAGTTACCCACCAAGCCATTCCCAAGCGACTCCATGCGTTGGAAATGATTCAAAAGCAAGGAACTTGGGTTCCTTATGATTTGAAGCCAAGAGACGTTGAGCGTCGTTTTTTTTCCTGTGAACAACTGCTTCAGCGGCAAAAAAGAAGGCGTTTTCTTCATCGAATCGTAACAGGTGATGAAAAATGGATTCATTATAGCACCCCAAAGAGAAAAAAATCTTGGGCACTGCCCGGTCATGCTTTTACGTCATCGTCTCGGCCGACTATTCACGCTGCAAAGGTTATGCTGAGTATTTGATGGGAGCATGTCGGTGTTATTTATTTTGAGCTATTGAAACCGAACGAAACCCTCACTGGGGAACGGTATCACACTCAATAGATGCGACTGAGCCGAACATTGCGCGAAAAACGGCCACAATACGAGCAGAGGCACGAAAAAGTGATTCTACTGCATGCCAACGCTCGGCACCACGTTGCCAAACCCGTTAAAACCTACTTTACCTACCGCTTTATTCCTCAGATATTGCGCCGTCCGATTATTACTTGTTCTGTTCGATGGCACATGGTCTGGTTGATCAGCAGTTCCACTCATATGAAAACATCAAAAAATGGCTTGATTCGTGGATAGCCTCAAAAGACGAATACTTCTACCGCCAAGGTATTCGAGCTCTGCCAGAAAGATGGGAAAAAGTTGTCGCCCGCGATGGGCAATACTTTGAATAAATAATTTGTAACCATTTTTTCACAATAAAGTTGATTTTTGATTAAAAAAAAAACAGCGAGAGCTTAGTTGCGCACCTAAAAAATTTTATGTAACTTGAGCAAGAACTTTGGCCTCGAACTCTGATGATTCGTTTGGAAATTATATAAAAAAAAATTATATTTTCAATATTTTATAGTTAATTGTTTATAAGCAATTAGTTTTCTTCCATATTTTACGAATTTTAAAAATCTGAATACAAAGCCAGTATGAATCAAAACTTTTAGGAGCTTAAATTCGTTTGGGAAAAGTAACAAGTCACAAGTCACAACTAAGTATTTCATAAACTAAGTATGTATGACCAAAACAACGTATGCTCGTGCAACGCAATGGCACATCTATTATACCGGTGCACCATGCAGCGCAGCACTGTTATTATAATATCATAATTTCTAAAATACTTGCGATATATTCAAATTCAAAAAATATTGTGGGTGAACTTCTTTTCTTACATATATTCTAAAAATTTACTTAGAGAATCTTAGAAATAAATGTTTTTTTCAAAAATAAATAAATGAAAACACACCCTAACAACAAGCAGGCGTAGGTAGATGATCTGTCTAGCACTTTTTAGCAAACTATTAAGTTTTCATCCGCAGTCAATAACGTAAGCTTAACATGTGACGATAACTAACAATCCACCAATGTTATATATCAAACATAACGACTGACGTACATATGTTGTCCATAACGTGACAGGACGCTAAAAGCAACGTGCAACATTTAAGCATCATCGGTCAACCGGTAACATCCGCTGATGATGAATGTTTATATCCGTTCATAGACAAGCGTTGCTATGCTGCTGCTGCTGCTGCTGCTGGCTGTCGTGTATGACGTCTAGTGGATTATTTTGGTATATTGAATCATATAATAGTTCTCGGAAATTGTTCAATTATTCAAGTACTCGAAAAATGTCGGTACGTATACTTTTTATGTTATGGCAGTAGCGTGCCATGATGCAGTTGACAGCAAATGTGGTTGGTTGTTTTGCTGCTTGCAACAACGCTGCATGTAGTCAAAAGTTTTATGTGGGTGCATTTATGTCTCGTTGAAATTACGCTGGGATTTTGATAGTTTTTCATATAAAATAAGAGAAAAGCTCAATGCTTTTTTAATTCATTATTTATATATAAGATATTTTCTGTGCTGAGCTCTAAGTAAGGCTTTCTTAAAGTTTTTCTTATTAATATTTTGGTTCAATAATAAATATTTTGTTACTGACACCGTTTTTTGTTCGAGCAGCGGAATTCAAAGAAATCACAAAAACAAAAAAATTCAATTATGGGCTCAGTTGACTAAATTTAGGTTACGTACCGACATGACTGGCTTTAACAGTAAGGCTCTAACATAATGTTCCATCGGTTAGTTTTAACCTTATTCAGCAAAATTTGCTGCCGTATCAAATTCATATAAGAAGATTTATGTAAGATTACATAAATCTTAATTTTAATGCAACATTTTTTGCTTTAGTTCATGAAAATATCATATCAACTCAAATTGTAAAGTATCCATTTTAAGGCTTAACTTTCAACAATGCATTGTGTAATATTTTAAACTGAATTGCTGTATGCCAACTACGACACGCACATCAACATTTCAGGAAGTAACGGAAGTATTTCGAAAAGCGTATCCACCTCCAGTCTGACATAATTTCATACAATAATATTTCATTTATTCAAACACATTGTATTCAATTTGTAATTTTCGCAATTTACATGTTGCAAAAAAAAACAATTAAAAGAACAAAAACCTACATGCGCTTGCTATTTGCTGCGCTGCACCCACAGTACAATTACAATGCGAATAATTATACATCCGTGTAGACTTGTGTCACAACTTAAAGATGATTCTGCAAATATGTTGAAAACCTATTCATCATCATACTTCTTCCTATACTTTATATGCAAATGCAAAGAGTATACTGTAAAAAAAAATTAAGTAAAAATATAAAACTTCTTGACTTAAATAGTAAACAATACTTCGAAGCTATTTAGTTAAACTAAAGTTATCTCCCAGATTCTTCAAGCCATGGTGCAGTTTTGTGCAGCCTTTAACTGTCTATGAAAAATTAATTTTAAACAACGAATATTTTGTTGAGAGGTTGCAAAAGTCGAAAATATATGTAGAATGTTGAAAAAAGTTGAGATGGTTTGAAACACTCTAAAAAAGTTAAAAGAGATTGAAAAAATTTGAAACAATTCGGAATTGATGAAAAAGTCGAAAAAATAAAGAAACTTTTGAAGAAGTTGAAAGAGGTTGAAAAAGTCGAACAAATACATATAGGATAAATTGGAAAAAGTTGAAAGAATATGGAAAAAATGAAAAAAATCGAATAGAAATGAAAACTTTTAAATATGCCACGCCCACTTCTCCAATTTCGCCCACTTTTAGTTCATTAAATTATATTCGTGATCGACATCCTCATTTTAAATTTTAGAACAGTAGCTTGTATAGTTTGCGATATATGCCACACGGAATTTAGGGCGGTGACACACCCACTGGTACAATCCAGTCTGGTTTTAATTCGAAAATAGCTTTCCGTAAGCAATCCCCTTACACCAAATTTTAGTATGATTGCTTACATATTTCGACAAATATGCCACTTACCGAATTTTATTTGCATGGGAGGTGCCACTCCCACTGGCGCTATATCACCCACTTTTGATTTAGATATACTCTATAGCAACTGAACCACTTACATTTAATTTCATAGCGCTTACAAAATTATGTTAATATAGGAGGTGCCACGCCCACTGATGCAATACCGTCAAAATTCATTTATTTTTAAAGCTTATAGTAACTGACTTCTATACACCAAATTTTATGAAGATTACTCTCATAGCACATTATCTATAACAATAATCGTGTTTTGCTTGTATGTGAGGTGCCACGCCCACTAATACTATTGAACTAAATTTTTGTAATAAGAAATTTTATAGCAAGTATATCTACCTCATTAAATATCATAGCGATTACGTTGTTAGCTCTCTTAATATAACGTTTATAGCTATTGTGGGCGGTGCCACGCCCTTCAACGCTGCTTTCAGTGGCATCATCTTTAAAATTTTTATGAAAATCAGTTTTGTCAATTTTGAGATATACCGAATCCAAAGTTTTAACAGTTGTAAAGTGCCACGCCCACTTTTTCGATAACGGCCACCTTTATCACAATTCAAGATATATTTGATATGTATGCATTTATCAAATTTCATTGCAACGACTTACTAGATATGGTAGTATAAATAATAAAATTTAGGGCTGTGCTACGCCCCTGTACGATACTTTGAAAACTTGAAACCAAGCCAAAGTCTAATTTGGTTCACATGTGCACCAAGTCACCAAGTTTCATCAAAAACGCAGCAACTTTTTTCAAAATTGGACTAGGTAGATGTATGTACATAGAGTATGGGCGCTTGGCATGTCCGTGAACCGATTTCGCCCATTTTAAATAGCAAGATGCCTACAAGAAGGTGTGATCTGTGTGTGAAAGTTTTGTTCAATTAGCTTTCTTGGTTTTCCCGCAAACAGACGGACAGACAGACAAACAGACGGACATAGCTAAATCGACTCAGGTGGTGAATCTGATCAAGAATATATACACTTTTCCATACGTGCCACGCCTCCTTCAATGTTTTACAAACGGAGAGATAAAATGAATATACCCTCGGTGTAGGGTATTAAATATACTGAAAAATAAAACGAAAAAAATTATTCTCATTAGTGCTTAGGCCAAAAAGAATTTTATTTTATATAGATATATTTGTTTTTGATATTTTTTCCATGGAAAAAATAATAACACAATAAAAACGTGTATATCTTTCGTTACCGTTGGCAAAATTTTCTCGGATTCAGGGCCACAGTCTGCTGAACATGATCTCATGAATTCATTGATAGTAATTTTAATATCAATAAAGAAAAATTCAATGAACCAAATAAACGAAACAGTTGATTCCTGTGAAATATTGATCAAATGGCATCCTGTGGCAACAAAAGTTATTTCAACATCAAAGTGGGAATTGATTCACAAAGGGAATGATATTTCCATTACTGCTATTACAACAGGATAGCAAAGATCTCATGTTTATGATACAGATGTATTTCTACATTTTTGTATCAAATATCGCAATTATTATTAATTTTGAAGCATTATATCTTGTTTCCTACATTGGCAGAAAAATCAAATGTATTATATTGCAAAGCATAACTCTGTTGAAATTCGATCTAGGTTAAAGAGTTGTCATATTATATTGATACAAAGGTTACAATTATTTTCAAGTGAACTGCTTAGCAAATATAAGCTTGATGCACTTACAAAAATAAAAAAATTAGTTTGCACTCCACTCCACCAAGTTTTTCGGGATAAGTCAACGTTTTCAAAATTTTAAATGAAGTTCTAAGCAAAACATCTTAGTAAATTTTATTAAGTGCATCATAAGTTATATAGTATATTCCCTTATATTTTATAGCATTAGATGAGTTTAATATAAAACCTATGAAAAATTTATTTTTCGTTAAAATAATTTATACTTAAACTAAAATTATACACCTAATTGTAAATAAGAAAACATTTTTTACTGTGTAGCATACAAAACAATACAATTATTTTAGCGGAAGTTATGTTCGCGTATATTTAGTCAAACAATGGCTATCGTGATTTATAAGAACTTAATAACGTACTTCCTGTGCAAAGTACCACAACAATGCGTTAGTATGCTTAGAAATGCAAAACATTTCATTCATATGCAAATATACCAATAAACATTGTTGTAAATAATTTTATTATTTATTTCGAAAAAAAAAAATAAAAAATATCAATGTACTGTCCGTATAATGAAAATAATTTTTATAACTCTACTCAATTTCTATAAAGTTTTTGTAGCTGCAATAATACTGGCAACAGCTGTCGAGGAGTTAAGCTTTTAAAGTCCATTTTTTTAAAGGGTTCGCGCACTTTACGATCACACAATTATTCATTAAAAATACAAACTCCGCATGCTTTGCATGTTGAAAATCATATAGATTTATGTGTTTATGGCAAATGTTTATGTATTCATCATCAATATTGTGCTGGCATTACCCGTGTAAGTATTGCACATGTATCTGTATTTTAGTATCTCATCTATAATAAACTTTTTAGCCTTTTCGCAATAAACTTTATAAAGTTTAAAGTAATAACAAGTTTATTGTTATATTGTTAGGTGTGTGCAAATTGATTGACATCATCAACACAGTGACATTAATACACATACATATACGCATGCGAGTAGCACACGGAAGACATACATTGAGCGAGCGGCACAGTTGGGGATTTCAACAAAAGTTGGTAATAAAATGATAACGACATGTACACGCGTATAAATGTATAAACGGCCAAGTGCTGCTGGTTGGTGTACGTTTGATAATGACCCATGAAGCAATTTTTACGCAGTGACAAAGCTAAAAAAAAATTTGAACGTATTATGGACCAGATAGTCGTATAGCAAAATTAATGTAATAATTGACAAAAATAAAGCAACTAACACTTAATGGTAGTGTTATATACAAAAATAATTCAGTTTGAGCGCTTTATTTTTAACATTTTTTAGCATTAACTTAAATCTTTTTTTCTCATAAAAGCAAAAATATAAAGCCAAAACCATATTCCTAAATAGATGCTTCACTTGCCAAATCAATTTACTTCACTTTTCAAATCCATTTTTATGCTGGACATCAATCAAAAACTTTAATGTAAAAATCCTTAAGTTTTATATATGTTAACGGCCAAACTAGTTTTAGGCCAAACTAGTTGCCGTTAAGCCTAAAAATAGGCAAAGAAGCTTTAATGCAAAAAAAGTGTAACTAGCGAAGTATAAGACTGTAGCAAATTTAGACAATAAAACGTCTCAAAGCTATTGTATGCTTGGCAAGTGGTAAGTTATGGTTAGTTGGCGACCAGCTGCAGTTTACGACTAACATTCTTCAATTTGTCTAACGCTGGCTTCGCAGCGACCTTCGGTTGCGGATCAGTCTATAGTATGTCTAACACTGGATTTGCTATCCAAAGTTTTTTTGCTATTCTATTAGTTTGGCCTAGGAAAAACTAGATTATCCTAAGAACTAGTTTGGCCGTTAACATATATATTAAGAAATTGCTGTTTTTTCCTGCAGGGTTACCCTATATCTAGTTGAGGTTAATGTGTTAAACAAACTAACACAAACAAAAGCACACAAAACGCACACACCACTTGAGTTGTGTTAAGCAGGCTCCCGATTGAGAGACATCAAAATGCAAAATCTGTAAAGAATTGGATTGGATTGTCCCGAAAACATGTTCAAAACAGAATGCTTCCAAAATATTTTTGAAGATATTGCTGAAATCAGTATTGCTAATGGCAGGATTAATACTACAGGATATAATAAAATAACTCTACCATAGAAACTACATTTAGCTCTAGCAATATTATGCGCAACATTGCCTAACTCAGCATTGCAAGAAATCGAATAAAAAAAAATCCTAATAAAAAATTGCATCTCGCTTACTCGTTCAGGAAATATTTCGAAAAAAATGAATAGCTCACAGTTGGGAGCTTACTTTATACAGCTGAGCTACTTGTCGCTGAGTGACTTTGGTCTGATTGTCTGCAGGTGTGCGTTTTCTTGCGTTGCTAAAACAACCAGCAGCAGAAAATTGTCATGTATAACGCGTAACGCTGTGTCACACACTTGAGGTGTGTGTCACAATAACGTGTTTAGTTGCCTGGTTCGTGTAACGACTTTTGAGAAGTTGTCTTTCCTTTTCGTTCAAATGTCTGTCTCCAGTTTTGAGCTGAATAGAGTTAACGTACCATTCAATAGGAAGCTGTACGGGAAGTCAAACGAAATGAACTTCTCTGAAGAAAATTATTAGACATGGAATATGAAGTTTATTTCATTAAAGCCACATTGAAATTCATCAGCGATGCAGCAAACAGCTCCATAAAAGAGACTGCGGTATCAAGGCCATACCAAGGCTTAAATGGATATTAATAAGTGCTTGATTGATACTCTAAGCTGCAAAAAGGGATTATTTGATATCCCAAATCAATACTTCGGGTAGTTAAACTGAGTGCGATTGAACAAGGGGAAATTCTAGAGTTCATAAAAGCAAAGATTTCAATCCATTACCAATCGTAGAATTTGTAAGAAAGTCTTGTGAGACTAGCTAGATTTTTATCAGCTATATTATATTCAAAATTTTAGGATATAATTTACAATTCAAGATTGAAGCTTACGATAGCGTACGTTGTGATGAGCAAGGCAATGCCAAGATCCAGATGAAACTAATTTGGCTTATGGACTTTGATAGCTCTTAATTTTGGAAAGGAACGGTAATGAAATACGGTTATCATTTCAATTATAATTCAATCTATTTTTTTTCTCTTCTACAAGCAGCGATTTGAAATTATTAATCAAAATTTTTATTCGAAATATACAAAATTCCTCCAATTTTATATGAAATTGAGTATAATTCCAGTACTTGTGGAGAATACTAACGAGATCGTAAGGAAATCAAATTTTTGTGCTATATGCGGTAAAAATTCTATTCTTGCATTTATTCTCATGTTTAAATATGTATGATGTTTCACATTACATGAATAGTTTAAAATTTATAGAAAGAGAAAAAAACCTATACAGAGGTATACAAATGCTCTGACAGAGGAACAACTTCAAAAACACTTAGTTTCACCTCGTTTTAGTTTACACGAGCATCTTAACAAACCACTCATAATCATCTTATCCAAACACCAGTGCCTATGCTAAAATGCTACATAGCACTGATGGTTAACTGATCCACTGACAAAGCCGCTGTCAATATTAGTGATGTGTTGTGCTATGTTGCCTTATAAAAGTACCCAGCCAACATTTGGAAAATTCTTTGATCATCCAGGTAATGAATTTAAGACGGCATCAAATCAAATATATGTTAGAGAAACAAAGGACGGTGTAAATCTTTGTATTCAGCTTGCTTACATCTCTATATACAATGTGTAGGAAGGGAAAGGCAGATTTCCTTAAAACATCGCTTACTAAGTGCCTGTATACCGAATCGCCTACATTTCCACATACAAAGTATGCAGCCAACAGGCAAGAACACTTACAGTTCCACACACAAATCAGACAGCAAAGTGACAGACTGCCTACAACTCCATGTTCAATGCAGGCAGCCAACAAACAAACTGCCTAAAACTCTATATACAAAGCAGGCAGCTAGCAAGCGGACTACCTACAGCTCCAAATACAAAGCAGGCAGTCAGAAAGCGGACTGCCTACAGCTTCATATACAAAGCAGGCGGTCAGCAAGCGGACTGCCTACAGCTTCATATACAAAGCAGGCAGTCAGAAAGCGGACTGCCTACAGCTCCTTTTACAAAACAGGCAGCTAAAAACAGAATGATTAAATTTTGAAAGCATGCAGCAAATTGCTTAGCTGCATCTCCATATAGAAAATTGGTAATTCAGTACTCAAACTTTAATATAATGTGGCTCTTGAATTACAATAATAGCAAGAATTAGTTAAGTCTGCAAATTATTTCCGTTTGACTTTTAAATTTCCGTTTGACTTAATATTTTTTTTTTTAAACTCATAAACAAAATATCACAGTAACAATTTCATTTGTGAAACATACTTACAACACAAAGGGTATAGCTTTTCATTCATGAAAAATCAGAGAACTTCATCAATTTGCCACTGGGGAATGTATTTTCTATTTTATTGAGAGAATAGTATTGAGAAAGAGAGTGACTAAAAAGTTTTAGCTGAGAGAGTCTTTTTGATGGGACAGTGATAAAATGCTCCCACATATCACATTTTTTTTCCAAAATAAAACTTTAGATTTACGACTTGGGAATTACATAAATAATTTCAAGTCCGATGTCGTAATATATATTTTTTTTCTCCTGCTACAATAATCACTTAAAGCCGTATGTCTCACGCGATAATCACTTTGGAGAATCTTTACCTCCGAAAAATTTCTCTTATTTAAACTATCACTTGTCATTAAAACACAAGTGATTGAAACCATCGTCATGATGATTGATAATATAACACATCCTTGCTTAAAAATATTTACTGGGTATAAACAAGTGCGAGTATACGTTTAATGTGCAAGCACACTTTAGCATCAATGTGTGCGTACGAATATTTGCTTCCAGCTTTTGTGTTTATCATATTTGCTCTTCAACTTGGCAACACGAATGAAGCACAGCGTAATGTAGTTTTTCACCATCAAACAAAAACCTCCATCTTAATCTTCTCTTCTTCGTCTGTTGTCATCGTGCTGGCGTCCCAACTTTAAATTGGGTTCTTTTCTAGGCCAAAGTAGTTGAGTGCCATTTGACTGGATTTGCAAGCATTTGAATACCTAATTGAGCCTGAAGCTAATTTACTTGAATTTGCATAAACTACGAGAGGATACGTTGCGAATGCGAGCGTAGCTTGGTGCCTGCTCGGAAGTGTTTTCGCATGCGAATTTAAATTTTGAAGGTTTATGCGCAACAGCAAACCATTGTTTTTGAGGTCAAGTGAGTGTGAGCACTCCAAATGAACTCTTGTTACTGACATTTTTTTATATAATTTTTTGTAGTTTATTGCAATTATGTTTTTTAGTCTCTTACATCTTTGCAATTTGAATTTAAATGAATCAGCTAGTTGGTATACAAAAATGTTCCATATCTGCTACTTGTGAAAGCCCTCATTTGAAAAACCAATAGAACCCTCAGACGATGTGACTTTTCTTAAGACTTATGAAAGCCGTATAAAAAGACAAAGCGTCTGAGGGCAAGTTGTAACAAAAAATTAAAAAATTTTGATATTGTCATACAACCTGATCGAACGACTCATAGTATGAGAAGTCGTATCGTCTGTGGACACTACATATAAGGTGATTATTCCTGAGGCTTCTTCAAACCCTCCCATTTATTGCCCACTAATTAACAGCATTTCCCAAGGAAGATACCACACTGACTTTGAAGTATTTTTTTACAAATTTGAATCACATTTAAGGAGTTCAGAGAGAGATGTTGTGAGTTAACTTCAGAAATGGCGTTTAATTAATTAATTTGAAAACTAAAGCTGAAAAAATTCAAAGTATCATGAAAACAAAAATTTTAGCTGGATTTTGGTTAAAATGTTAGCCGTTCCTGCGACACTCCACAAATATGAAACTGTCCAATACCATCAGGTGACAATAGCATCGCTATGTTTAATATTGTCAAAGGAACACATTTGTGGTAAGGAATAAAATCTGCGCATCCTGCAATCACTCAACAATGAGCTCAGCAGTCGCACACACACAGTAAAGGGAAATTGCAATTTAGATTTTTTGGATGACCACAGCTGATGACCACCATTGCCACGAAATGGGCAATTTGGCTCACAAAGTAATTAGACGCAGCAAGGATCTCTACTGATGCTGCTGCTGGACTACAATTGCGCTGCAACAGAAAGAGATAGACAAAAATTAAAAGGGAGAGAATGATACTACAACTACTTATGCAATTCTTTCGTATAGAAATTGCAGTTGGCAAATTTTCGCTGAAGTGCATAAATTACATACATTTGCAGAGTAGAACAGAGCACAGCACAGCACAAGCACATCATAGGAAGGAACTGTCGAAGGCGTGCCGGAAAGTCGAAACGCAGCATAAAGGCAGAACAACAATGAGTTGCCCAAAGGCATTATGTCGGCAATGACGACGACGTTGGTGAGGTGCATTTTAAAGTTGAAAAATAATTTCACCAGCGGCACATTGCAATGCTGATGATGCTGCGCTGATGTCCTACTTGTGTCCGTGTCCAGAGGTGATGGCGCAGTGGTTGCAAATTCAAGCGTAGCAGCCGAGTTGACTGCTTGCAGCACAGAAAATGCGTGAATGTAAAATTGTTGCGCAGCGATGTGAAAAATGAAATTGTCAGAAATGCAATTTCACAAATATTCTCGTGACACATACGTTCCTTTGTGTATGTGTGTGTATTTGTGCTAGCATGTGTGTGTAGGCGAATTGCACTAACTCACAATTATATCTAGTAATGGACACAATTCGACTTTAAAATATATATTTTTTTTTCTAATGAAAATGAGAATTGAGTTAATCATTTGTGCTCCCTTTCAATGCGCTTCTTTTGTGCTCCTCTTTCACCATTTAATAATTTGTTAAATTGTAAAACACAAATAGTTTTTTTGCCGCTATTTTTTTTTTTTTGTTTTTCGGACCACTGTCAAATCACTGTGCAACTGGTCAACAGAACTTTGTACTCTGGTCGAGCGCACAAAAAATGATATGCAGTAAATATAATTGGAATATATGGCATGTCGAGGTTATGTCGGTGGCGGCATGATGTATCTGCCATCATCCAATGCATGACTTTGGTCCTCTGTCTGTCGTTCAACGCTTTTTGTCGCAATAAATGTGGCAATAAAATGCAATCCAATTTGTAATGAGATTCGTATAAATCTTACTTGCGGGCAAATTGCAATTCCGCTACTACGACAACAAAAACTGCACAAAAGTGCATGAAAGCACGCACTAAAAGAGAAAATAAAAAAAAAATAAATCGTTCACTTTGCGAGTTTAATGAAATGATGCATAATTTGGCAAAGATGGTATGTAATTTAAATAAGCGCATGAAAATGCATTTTAATGTCATCCAATGAAGGCAGCTTTATGATTTTGATAGAGATCAGCCCATAGAAATACTCCCACTATTACATTAACTCAATATATAATTTTGCTATTGTCGTCATGGTTGCTGAATTATCTTATGAATATGGGCATTGCTCTCATGTTGAACGGGATGAAAGTACACTTTTAAAGTGGAATAAAAGTCAAATTAAAACACTTTTATTTTTTTCAGTTTCCTTCAGGAATAGCCCTTTGATAGCCCTTTGATAGCACTACAGTGAGCGGTAAAGTTGATGCCAGACGTAATACTGGTTCCAAGATAGAGGCAATAAAAAAGCCATTCGAACGGGACAAAAAACGAAAGTGTTTTTCATGGCCATCTATAGAAAAGCAGAAGTCAGCGAAACCTGACAAAATTTTTTAATGCGACTAATTTTAAAATGTTATGGAATAATGTTACTTTTTAATAGATTTCGTTTGATTGATATATTTTTTTTACTTTTTTTCTTACAAGGTTAATAATAATCCATTCGAATGGGAACGGGACATATTTTTTCATTTTGGTTCACTTACTCAGTTATTCAAAACGACTTTAATATATATATAAATAATAATATTTAAGATATATAAAGTACTTAATTGAAAAAACATATTTATTTTTATCAAATTAATTAGTGAGATCAATTTTAACAAAGAAAAGAGAAAGAAGTAGATATTTTTCGTAAAAGAATATAAAACTTGTCTTTTTGCTGTTAAAGCATTTTTCTTGTAAGAGGCGTGGCACTGGCCACTTAAAAAATATATTTTTACTCAAGTTTCATTCCATCTACATATCAAATTTCATCAAAATCGGTGTAGTGGTACAGCCGCGATACGTTTTTTTCCCATTTGGAGCGATGCCACGCCCCCTTTAAAGAATCAGAGTTTCTTATAATCTTTCTGAGGATTCAATCTACCTTTAAGCGAAATTTCATTAACGTCGGTCCATTAGCTTAGCCGTGGAAACGTTTTTTCCCGTTAGGGGCGTGCCACCGCCTACTATTGAAAAAAAAGTATACATGTCTCTTCTTCTCTTCGCCACCTTTCCAACAAAAAAAAAAAATTATGAGATTATGTTGTATGGCAGTTAATAACTGGTTTAACCGTTTTCAACTGTCTATTTATTACACTTATGTTTGCGAACATGACCAACTTCAAACAGCTCCAAAAATTTAAAATGTAATATTTTTGCACTTGCTTGTTTTTTTTTTAACTATGTACATGAAACTCTGTTCGTGCAAAAATTTTGACACACTTGCTGCTGTTATTAATATCGAAATGAGAACAAATTTTGTTTTCCTATGTTATTTGTGACTTCAGAACAAGAACTTAAACAAATTAAAATTTTACAGTTAATACCCATAAACTTATGTTTTTTGAAAGACTTTAAGAAATAGCATATTTTAAAATCACACGAGTTTCGAAGCAATAAGCAAATGTTTCTAACATAAAATGATTCAGTGATTTAGAAAAACAACAATTCAATATTTTTTCCACATTTCTGTATAGAATTAATGCTAAATTTTCATTAAGGTTTTTAAAAAACTGATTGAATCAGTTGCAAATTTTTAAACTTATGATCAAGTTATTTCAGTAACTAAATGGAATTTACGCTCATCAAAGCATAAAATATTTCTAAATCAACTCAATCGCTGAGAGGCAACTGACCAATTACTGAAAACTGTTGCACTTTTTTTCGGGAATTTACAGTAATTGATTAATTTGAATACTTATGTACATAAAATTGTGCTTCTTTCAGTTTGATGGATATTATGTTATCTGTGTCATAAAGAATGGCTCAATCAACAATAATTTATTTATAAATTTAGTTAAAGGACACATATATCCTTAAAGACTAGCAAGACTAGATAAAACTTAACACTAAAAATATATAAATATTAAGAAAAATAATTCAAAATATCATTTATAACATATAAATTTTTTAAACAAAAACCAACAGATATGATATATCAATACAAAATAATTAGCATAATTGGTTCTATGTACCTTGATACAAAAAAAGCCAAAGAAATATATATATATATACTCATCTTCACTAAGCGTTAACCCCCAAATCAATAACTGAATCAGCAACTTCGAAATTAGGTTTAAAAAAGTCTAAGCTTAAATTTGTTCAGTTACTATTACCTTTATTTGCTGCTTATAAATATGCAATAAGAATCGCGCAATTGTTTTGTTTCTTATTATTAAACAACAAATTAAAGCCAATTAAATTTTATCAAGAAAATCAGACATAGATGCGGTAACTTACAAAAAAAAACATATCAAATTATATAAATTTTCAAATGAAATTCGCTTAGACATACTCGTATTAGCACAATTCTTCTAGTGGATGTAACAAACCCGGTTGGAATTCAAGCCATTTTTATTATCATTAATTGAAATTACCGGTCTGAACTTCTTAATGCTTAACATCAATGCGTTATCTTAAAAACATTCCTTTAAAAATATTCTAATCTTTCATTAGCTTCATAGTACAAGTTTTCTTCAATTGAAACATTTCCTATTTGGTACTTTTAAGCACTAGATAGACAGATATATAGCGGTAACGTAGATTTGTCGAATTATTGATTTAAAAGCAATTTTGCGGCAATTCGTTTCAATATTGATTCCATTTGTAATTTAACTTCACAATTTTTGTTGTTGCTTTTCATTTTATTTTCTCATTGCCTTATGTATTTGTTACACTTCTTTAGATTGTGCTATAGTTTACATTATTGTATTCCCTTTGTTTTGTTTTCTTTCAATTTTATTGTGAAATTATATCTGATTTTTTTTTTCTTTGATTTTGTCTGCTTCACTTTGATGTGGGTTCAATTTGCTTTTATAGAATGGTGTTGGCTGGGAAAGTGAATTTAAAAAGGTATGGTATTATATTTCTACATTGACATCACAATTACTTAGACACAGAGAAATAAGCAATAGACAGATGTACCCAGTTGAACCGGTATGCATTAAAGTACTTATGATAGCAAGAATAACTGTGCATGCAGGAATGGCTGATTTTCATATTTGCTATTGTTTGCATGTTTGGCGCTTAGCCTTACAAGGTAAGGCACAGAAGCAATTGGTAAAAACATTGATATTTGTACGGAAACACCAGCAAGCTTGGTTAGTTCCATAGATGGGAAACATTTTGGAATCTAAAGCTACTTACGACAAAAGCATCAAAAACAAAAATTACTACAATAGAAAAGAACCCCATCATAAATTCGATCTCAATGTCAAAAAGAGTTCTGCAATAAACCAAAAGTTCACTCCAAGAATGAGGTAAGAACAACATGAGTGTAGAAATAAATGTACGCAATTCAAACGAAACGAAAAAAGCTGCCCTCAATGCTCAAATTGCTGTTTCCTTGTTCACTCACTTTAATTTGTTTTTGGTTTTTTCTGAATGAAGCAACAATAACCTTGTTAGTCCGTGTATAGCGCGTGTAAAAAAAACCACAACCATAAAAATGTGCGTAGCAGTGGGGAGTGCATATTTTTGTTGTTTTGGTGGGTTTATCATGTTGGAATGATATAAAATTAAGTTGATATATCTGCTTACTATTCTCTTTATCTTACAAAAATAAACATGTCCTCTAGTTGCTAAAAATATATACTTTAGTCGCTTTCATAACAGCACATTTCAAGTGCCAACTGGGTGTTTGTGAAGTGCGCAGCTGATTTTTGTATGTTTTCGATATTGAAAAGTTTTGATTTTTGCTACAATTGTTGTTGTTGTGTTTTTTTTCTTCTGAGGTTAATTTGTATCCCTATGGTAGATTTGAGTATAAATATGCTGCAGGGAATTGCATGAAATTGAAAACGATTTCAGTTTCTCTTTTGTTCTTTAAAATTTCAAATGTATGCAATTTGCTATCTTTTCATTTCATATTATGTATCAGAAGAGATATTAAACTTTTGTATAGTTTGTGACATTTGTGATGGAAATTAATATGAATTTGAAAAGCGATATGATATATTGAGCCTATTAAAAAAATAGTTGCATCCAAAAAGGATTTATCAAAAACATTATGAATTGTTAATGATAAAAAAAATTTAATACAATAGAAAAAAAATACAATATAGAGTGACACAAGACACAATATATTACAATAAAAACACTAGTAACTTAAGTATTACAAAAAATAAAGAGGTTCGCTTTAAGCATTTTAAGTGCTAACTTTCTTACGACATCTAATAACAAACATGCGGTCCTTAACAAAAATCACGTAAAAGTTGCATGTTGTAAAATATTACAAATCTGCGGCAATAAATCTTCATAAGTCATTTAGCAGAAACTTTCTGAAATGTGTTTTTCGTTTTGATTTTTTTTTTGGTATTAATTTAAAATGCATGCTTTATCTTCGTAACTACCAAAATAAAAAACGATGCAATTGTGCACGTAATGAACAAAGGAAAAGAAACTCTTACAATCGTAAATATTAATATTCCTTCTTTTAATTTTTCACTAACTTCTTTAACTAGTGCTGGCTTGAGTTTCATAAAAATTAAAAAAAAAATGCAAGCAACTTGAAAAAAAAATGCTATGCCCTGAGTAACCACACAGCCAGCATGCTAAGCCACCTTTAGTGAAACTTTTACATTTGAACACTGGAAAAAAATCACAAAAAAAACATCATTTGTAACAACATATCGCAAAATTCAAAAAATATAACATGCAGTTTAGAATTTTCATTGAAATGCTACAGCGTAGATTCTCTTTGTAGAATATTTTGAGTGAAAGTTTTTTTTAAGTGTATTAACACACGTGCATAATCCCTTTTGGCCTCCAAATGCCCCCAAACGTGGCACCATGGCATAGACTGATAAGCTGCTAACAACAAATTGGCAAAGTGACTGACATGCAACTGCAGTAAGAAATGAGAAAAAAAGAGCAACAGCACAACAACAAAGTATTAATAAAAACAACACAAACAACAAATTAAGTTGTGCAAAAATGTTTGCAATTAGCGTTCTCTTCGAGGTGTCTTCGTGCTGCTGTTGCTTCTGCTTCTGCCACTGCTCTCTATAGTGTTAATTCACATCAACATGCAGCGTGCAGTAAATGCATCAAGCAGCAATTTAATTTAATTTCACACTATTCAGTTGCGAAGGAGCGCTATTGTGTTGGTGTGGGAGTGTTGGTGTTTGGGGTGTGATATTTTTTTTTGCTGCTCTAGCTGTGGCTAGCAAAAATGAATGTAGTGAGTAACTGATGCAGATCGCACTTATTAAGAATAAAAAAATAAAAACTATTTGATACTTGCAGCGCTTGTGCGAAGCGGAGTTAACAAAGGTCATCAAATCTCTCGAAAACAACAAAGGACCGTAAGAAGATCGTATAGTTGCCGAAATAATGAAAACTTTCCCGGAGTTCACCGTTGAACTTATGCACCCAGTTCTAAGTTCCAAGAACAAATACCTGAAGACTAACGCATGGGAATCCTAGTGAAAACTCCAAAAAAAAGGGAATTTTCATTATGTCATTTATGTCTTGACAAAAGTCGCTTCATTAGAGTCAGCAGAAAAATAAATTAACTTATCCGGAAACAACAAAATAACACCATAGTACGTTGCTAATAAGGACATCCAAGTTTGGAGCTGTTTGGCAGTATTCGTTCCTGTCAACGACAATGAAGCTCAAAGTCTTTTAGTCAAACGTGAAACCAGATTTGTTTTGTACGTTTGTGAAGCTTCTGAAAATTTGTTGTCCCAGGATCATCTCTAACATCGAATTGCTCACCAGATGTCGTCAAGATACGATTTGAATTCAATTCAATCAACAACTGAAGTCTGCCTGTAAGCATTTCCAAGGACGTAGCAAACGCAGCCGTCCCAAATCATTGAGAAAACGATCGTTAGAACAGCAATACACCAATCGGAGAAACGTTAGAGCATTGATTGTTCACGTTGGAAGAGTTTTGTGCAGGCCCTATCCTCCGTGATTAGATACATGACTCTTGAGAACAAGTTCTATGTATGTAGGATGTTCTAATTTAAGGCATTTTTTTTTGATTTTTGATGAAAGTTTTGAGTTGTTTGATGAAATGAAAATTGCTTCAAAAAAGCAATAGATGTCAAGTTTTTTTGATAACGAGGTCAACGTTTTCTTGCAAAAGGGCACATGTCCTACGAATATTTATATTTTTTAACTGTTTGTGAGTGTTGATTTTCAAAGGAGCACGTAAATGGTATAGAGGACATAAGACAGATAATATTACAAAAAATAATGGCAGTTGTAAATACAAGAAGCTTGTGACCCATAGATTTTAGCCTGGAATGAAACAACTTCAGGATATATTGAAACCCAGGCGATCTTTAATGCATTTTGAGCTAGAAAAAGTTGCCGTAGGAAAAGCAATCAATGAGAACAAGAAAAAAGATGTTGAAAACTTACTACAAAAACAGTTCGGAAATAATTGGCAACAGATTGACGGGCTATCGTGGTATGTTTTATTATTGACAGGAGAAATTAGTGAGCAAAATGTTGAGGAAGATCATTTTGATAATGAGATCAATTGTGCCGAAGAAGAGCCGAAAATTTCAAGAATTTAACCTCTTAAAATGTAACAAAAAGGCACATGTCCAGTTCATCCCAAAATCTCCATTCCACCTCTCCCCTCCGTTTTCTCGTAAGGTACTGAACATTTTTTAAATATTTTTTTGGGTCTGAATGAGTAAAAATAGTAGCGCGAATTGTTATAATTGTGTTAAATTAATGTAATCAGTTCAGAGACATAAACCGTTTTTTTTGCGATTTCTGAACATTTTTAGCAATTGGACATGTGCCGTTTTGTTCTTCCACTCCTCAAATGTGATATGTAATATCACATGCTTTGTCGATATCACAGCTCTAGCAATGCTAGGAGTTGCAGCAATTGCAACAGTAATGTTACAGGAAAAGAAAATTCGCACAATGGATATAAATGTTGCGCCTTTACCGTGGCGAATGATTGCATTCCACACTTACGAAGTTAATTAATTTCAATACCACACAAGCAGCGAGCAAACAAAACTGGGCCAAACATAAAGTCAAGAGTGAGTGTGAGGGAAAAGGTAAAACAGGGTGTTTATGCAGAAAGTTTGTTGTTGCTATCTTTTGGGTGTGTTATGGCGTTGGCGGCAGCAACAATCGCCAAGGGTGCATAGTAATGATGAGCCTTTTTTTTTTGCATTTGTTCCGTACGCTTGTAAGCAACGCTCGCGTTGTGAGTAGATGAGCGGTGCGCGGTTTTCATTTAATTCCGCCACTGTTGCTGTAACTTTTCTATGTCTATGTACGAGTATGTAGATACATGAACGGCATGCCAATTAAAATGCGCTTTACCAAGCACTTCCATTTGGGATTAAAATTTCACTAACATACGAGAAAGTTTTGTTTTTTGTTTCTGTGTAAAACACTCGGTGGCTTAGCGCGTTGCTCACTTGGTAGAAATTCAATTGTGTCAATTGTATAATTAGATTGAAGTATGGAAAAATAAAAAAAAACGCTAATGTTAGCGTTACGGAGAAAAATGAATAATAAGAAGTTATGTAGTTCCACTTTGTAAGATCTATGCTAATTAAATTTATTTGCCGGGCTTTATGCTAATGAGCGGGTAATTGTTAATTCCGCAAAAAAAAGATGATATTCAAAGAGAATTATGTGGAATTTTCAAGGGAATAAACGTATATATGCAGTAAGCTGTAGTGTAAGTTGTCCCAATGTCTTAAATATATTGCTTTATTTATTTGAAAACTGACTTATATTTATAATTTATTGAGAACCGTAAATGTTGCGAATATATATGGAACAAAAATGTCAGACAAATTCATCCTAAGGCTCTGCTGTCCTACCTTTGCTACCTTTCCATATTTTTCTCACGCAAGATAGAAATGTGTATTACATAAAACATTTCCGTTTAACGTTCGAATTGTTGATAAATAAAATAATGAAGGAAATCCGAGAATATTTGTTATTTCTCTGTCAAAGTTTACACATTTGTCACTTTTACCAAATTCTATTATAATATTTGGAACATCGATACAATTTATGTAAAATCTGTAGAAGACACATAAGTTGGTTTTTGTGGTATAGCCACATTAGTGAATTTTTTTTTTAAAAAAGACCGCGATCTTGCACTATGCGACGCTTTAAGATTTTCGGCAGTTACATCCTCAATTTTTTAGATGAACTAGCATCAGAAGATCTTAAATTCATTTCGACATTTAAATATAATTGAAATTTTTCAATAATGATGAACTACTATATCTAAATAGGTATACAATTAAGCTATTCTAACTAATGATGATATGTCAACACTCGAAAATATCGTAATGACCTGAAGTCAACTTAAATATGTAATGCTTTTTTTGGAGTATTGTGTATTTTCGACTTTATTAAATATTAAAAAAAGCTTAACACAATTAAAAAACATTATTTATTTAACAATAGTCCGAAAGCAACATTTTATTTATACAAATTAAAAAATAATTTACACGATAGTAAAAAACGGAAAGTATACTTTTTATTTTCAAGTAAAAGTACATTCGGAAACATGATAATTAATTATGCATGCGTATGATTAATTGTTGGCAAAATATGAAAATGCAGCTCTTGAAAAAATACGCGCTATACATTAATGTGTGTACATTAAATTATAAATACATGTACATTTTTCCACATTAGAGTGTCCATAAGTAAAACTTTTTTTTTGAAATGGCATAACTTTCAAATATTTTTGTATTTATTTCTGAAATCGCTCTGAGAGCTCTCAAGTGGAGTTTATCGCGTTTCGGCTTTCTACGCGTTTTGTTTTTGGAGTTACATATCACGCTTTTTTGCTTCAAAGTTTTTATTAGAAGAGTTGACAGTTGACGAATTTGTAAACAATAAAAAATTTGTTTCATGAATTGAAAAGTTTGTTTAATGAACGAAAAAGCTTATGAAGCGAGAAAGCGTAGAAAAATTTGAAAGTTGCTCAACTTTTTGCGTCATACGCTTTTTGACTTTCTACGCGTTGTGCTCTGTTACTCAAAACATACGATTGCAGGGTTTGAACTTTTTCTGAGAGAAGCGTGTGCCGCTATAAAGCGACAACGCGTGGTCTGTAACTCCACTTTCAGGTTTGGAAAGTAATTTTTCTCTTCGTATAAAATAAATAAGAAATTCAATGATAGCTTAAGCATTATGGTGGCACAATTTTAACAACGCTTAGAGTCTTTAGAGGCAAAAAGTGACATTACTGTCACAGGTTTGCGGACAAAATAATGCTTTTAGAGTGATAAATCACTTGTAAGAAGCCTTAGAGCTACTATAACCATCTAAAAACTCAAATAGTGTCTATATGAAAAACTAAATTATTGAAAGTCTTCTCACTGATTCTTATAATTGAAAGAAAGCTTGATGATGACTTGATCTAAAATAACCACGTTTGAACTTTTTCCTGTTCCCTAAGATAAAATATCACTTTTGCGGAAAGCGCGTTTAGCCGAATATGGCTATTAAGGAACATTTGTTAAAGAAGCTAAAGGTTAAAAAAATTCTTGAAAAATATTAAAAAAAAGTCAATAAGATAGACAAGGTCGAAAAATTTTGAAAAAAACCAAATATGTTTAAATAGTTAAATATATGATAATGTCGAAAAATTCAAGGAATTTCGAAAAAAGTTTCTATTAGAAAAAACATCAAAAAGCTTAAAATTCGAAAAATTTTGACCCGAGACAACATTAAAAACTGTCGAAAAATATCGTACAAATCAATATAAGTCCGATATAAAGCATTAATGTGTATATTAGGGTGAGATGTTACCATTCAAACAATTTACTGCGGCATTTTTTTTCTAATCACGACAGTCATTATGGTCACACGTCAAAAATTTAATTAGATACTCAGAAAATACGTTTTCTAAGCCCATCGTCACTGAGGTTTAGAAATGTAACACAGCCAATGACGTTGGGAGTGAAATACCCCAAAGATTTTCAACCTTTTTTTTTCAAGTAAGGCTACTAAAGTTATATATATAATATATATATATTATATATAATAAATAACCATCAGAAACTATAGAATTAGTTAAGTTTAATTCCAAAAATTGCTTGCGCTTTTATTAAGATCAAGTTAAAGTATTATAAAATTAAATATCTTATATATGAAAGCATACAAAATAATAATCTTATGATGATATTATAAGGATTTTATTATATGAAAGTTAAGTAAACTTCTCAAAATATCTGCACTTTTTTAAGTAAAATTTTCATATTCCATTGTAATCAGCGAATGTATATTTTATTTTTCTGTCTTTGTCCTGAGAACACTTAAAATATCCTCTTCTGATCCTCAAACGTTTCTTCAAAGTTTTCTAGTAATGCAAACCATAAGGTGAGGTGTTAAATACCCCAGTAGTGTTTCCTTTGCGTGCTTGCTGTGCCAGTTGTAGGATGTTTTATTGCTTTGCTACTGATAGCACGGAGGCAGATGTTCGTATGAGGAGAAAGATGCCTCTGTTTGTAATCACGTAATGTTTGTCACATCCCATCTCATTAGTAACAGTTTGACGAGATACAAGCCCTATCTAAATAGTCACCTTAAAGAAAGTTTCACGTACACTCTAGTTAGTAAATGTATCAATGTCTATACATGGACAGTACATTATTATACAATTCATTTAATTGTTAAGTGAAACAAAAAATTGGAACATTATTTAAAATCCAATTATAATAAAAAAAACATTTTTGATATTTAATCTGATGTTTTCTGCAAATACGGAGCAAATTATTGATTTTTCAATGCTCTGACAATTTAACAATAATGATAATTCTCTTTGTGTTCAATTTAAAATTTCTCGTTGCGGGGGAAATCACCAGTATTATAACAGCGAAATACGTAATGTAATTCTAATTTCAAATAAAAATTATTAATAAAAATTGCTACGAATTCTGGGCATATAACTTCTGCAAATAAAATTTATAAATTTTTAAAAAAACTTTAACATAACGTGCAGCGAAATTCAGGCAACGTGCAACATTTCACAGTCAGTTAAGGGCGCAAGCAACTTGCGAATTTCAGATATACAATTTTATATGCAAATTTCTAATTATCAGTGAAAATTGGTTGCTGCTTGTTATGCATTCATATGTAGATGTATGTGTTGGATAAATGAACATGTATTTGTATGTTTGTGCAGAGGAAAGTACTAGGTATAAAAGAAAAAAAAAAAATAATTTTTATCGAAATTTTGTGCACGAACTTTTTGCATTAAGAACCTACAATTTGTTGTATGTTTTGGAGTTCAAATGTAGCATTTTAAGAAGTAAATAAAAATAGTTTTGCTCATAAGAAATTAAGGCAAAATCAGAAGAAATACAAAAATTTTATGTATAGAATATGAGTTATTCGCTGCTACTTCCCAGTTCTCGGGAGAACATAGAATTATACTTTCGAAATCGATTTTAAAGATATCAGCTAAACTCTTAACATTCGTAAATTGAATTTATTTACTTTCTGAAGTAACCGAAAAAACCCATTGCATAAGGAGTGCATTTTCTAATTTTTTACGTTTTCACTTGCAAGATACACAAATTTCAGTACTTCAACAATTTAATTTTGACATCAAATATACAGAAGAAGATAAGTATGTTGTAATCACTTTTTTCAGAATAAATAACATCCAAGTCCATCAAGATAAAAATGATATAATGGTCCCTAACCCTTAATTACATTTAAATAAATAAAAAGAAAAAAATCCTTTCGACGAAACACAGCCTTCTGAGTATACACCATACTCCTCAATTTAAATCTGAATCGCGTACGAGTATAATCTTAGAAGTTTTGTTGTTTGCGATAACGAACGTCCTTTCCACCATGCAATGCGCTGCGGCGGTTATGCCAAAACATTATGTCCTGCGGTAACCTGAATATTTACACGTTGCACTTTTTGCGCCGTTTTTCTTTTCTTTTACACCATAGTTGTTGTTGTTTTTGTTGAATTAAGTTGATAGCATGCAAATCTGCATGAATTGCATACATACACTCATACATACACTAAGTATCACACATACGTGCACACGATTTTACACATCATGCTGCTTTTGCTGATGTGTTATTTTCGCGTTTGTTTTCATTGCCGCTGTTCTGTTTTCGTTTTTGTTTTTGTTTTTTATTGCTGTAACCATATCCTACCTACGTATAAGCAACAGCAATAAAAGCAACAACATCATTTGATTTTCACTGCAACTTGCAATCGATACGTTCGTTGGCTCTGTAAATTGTGACCAGGCTACAATTTTACATGAACACCTTAATCTTGTGAAACATAGCGCAGCGTAGCGTAGCAAACAACAACCAACCAACCAAATTGCCAACCAACCAACTGACGAACGTGTGCTGCAACATAAGAAATAAGAAAGCGCACAATTTGAAATGTTGCTTGATTACAACGCGATTGCACTGAATCAAAATGCCACAAGTTGATGTGCCACAGCACAGTGGGGAGATATTTTGATAGTTTCTTAAAATGTTAAAAATGGTTTAAAATTTTCATTAACTTTTAAAAATTTGTTTATATGGCATTAATATGATGTTATTGAAAAGGATTATGTGCCTGAATAAATAAACTATGCAGTTGTACATGGAAAACATATGCGACCACACAAGGTCTCGTTTCCGCGATATTCCTATCCCAAATATTGATCTATATTTTTATCTATTTCTTGTAACGTAATATTTGTCCTACATTACAACAAACTTTTCAGTCTGAAAATTCAAAGCAAACTTAGCAAAAAAACAAAAATTTGGCATAGCTTCGTCAGTCTTAGTGAAGACTCCAGACCCAGAACATTTATTTTTCAAACTCATCGTACAATTCAATTCTGGCTGGAGCTTTGAGCATCGGTTATATGCAAATCATAGCGTAAGTCACACTAAGTGTTGCTTGGGTTAGAGTTTTGAATCATTAATTTTTGCTTCTTTTCTGTTCTTTCTCCCCATAGTACCGAGGCAAAACAATATAAATTTTATTCAAGAAAACTTCCTTCGAAATAAACCAGTAAGTAAAGTGCATGTGCTTTGTGGCTAAGCGAAAAGTGTTGGAGTAGAAAAAGGCAGAACCGTCAGAGATATGATGTCAAGCGTGCAGAGCAAAAACAGGAAACCATTTAAATGGTTTTTTTAGTAGCGGAAAAAAGACAACGTGTCATTTCATTGCATGAGCAATAAAAATGAAAATTAAAAAAATTGAAATATTTGGAGTTAAAATCATTGCTTTAGAGATAGTTTTTTAATGCATTGCGTTATTAATGAAAATGCAAAAATTCCAAAAAAAAAAATGGGAGACTAATGCTAAGGATTATGTTATTGCAATGATTTTTGAAAATAGTGTAAATAAATGTTTTATTACATTGAATTTTCAATATTAATGCAAATGTAAATGTATATAATATGCAAGCACCCTTAGTTCCTGACTTTCTTTTCAAAAACGCTGGTTGCTAAGCTTCATCGTTTTGAAGACGTTTGTTTAAAGTAACTAACTTTAGCATAAAATTTTCAAGAACGGGTCCGCTTTTTTTTGATTTACTGATAAAATAAAACTTTAAAATTAATTTTTAACAAATGTTACGAAAAATTACCATTTAGTGTGCTAACTCATTTCAAACTTTCGTGGTTTTGACGATCTTTGTGTGATTCAAATTTTTTTTTTAAATGTTTTGTTCTACCTGTTGCGGAAAAATTAAGTTTATGACATGAAGAAAATTTTCACGCTAACGTAGCTCAATTTAAAAAAGTGACTCTGCAGCCTGTTTGTTTTACATGTAAATTTTGATAGAAAATCTATATTTTATTAAAAAAGTTATGTGAATGGTTGAACAGTGTGCTACAAAAAAAATCGAAACCATGGCCGGCTTATATGACAATTTTTTGTTGAAATGCACATATTTAATGCCTAAATATTTTAATGAATTACCTATTTTCCATATGAATAATGTGTCTGCTAAATTAGGTGGATAGTCCCAGTGACCTCAGCGGGTACATAAGTACATATGGATATTAAGCTGACGAAATGGCTTCCAGACCTTTTTTGAAGTGAAAACTTCTTATGGCACGTTGTGCGGCTGAGGAAAAAAGTATAATTTCGCGACACCGACCGTCATCGGGATTCCCCGTCATGAATGCGATAGTAAAATTTGAATATTCTTTGAAGACTTGGGAAACGAACTCGATTTTAGAATTTTGAAGACTTGGGAAACGAACTCGATTTTGGAATTTTGAAGACTTGGGAAACGAGCTCGATTTTAGAATGTTGAAGACTTGGGAACCGAACTCGATTTCAGAAATTTGAAGACTTGGAAAACGAACTCGATTTCAAATTTGGAAGACTTGGGAAACGAACTTGATTTTGGAATTTTGAAGACATGGGAAACGAACTCGATTTTAGAATTTTGATGACTTGGAAAACGAACTCGATTTTAAAAAATTTAAAAAACGTTGCCTACTTTTAGGCGCTATTAATAATTTGCCCCTAAAAGTATGCAACACTTTCTGACAAAATTCAAAATAGCGCCTAAAAGTAGGCAACGATTTTAAAAATTTCAGATAACGTTGCCTACTTTTAGGCGCTATTTATGAAATTTGTCGGAAAGTGTTGCATACTTTTAGGGATAAATTATCAAAAGCGCCTAAAAGTAGGCAACGTTTTTTGGATAAATTGGCCCATGAAAGTATGCAATTTTTTGTAAAAAATTTTTAAATTTGTAGCATGCATATGTTGACTTCCGGTTAGCTGTTGCTCAGTCAGAAAATTTTTCTATGCAAGCGCAGCCGAAAGCAGAGAAAAATCTGAAATACCAGGCCACCATGAACCAGCTTCAAGCAAATTTTTTTTTTTGTAAAACTTTAAAACGTTATATCTCGGCTATTACTAAACCGATTTAGACAAATGAGGTGTAATAGTTTTTTTAAGAACAAGCAGATTTTTTGAAGTCATTTGTGTTTTGAGAAACTGTCACTAGATGGCGTTTTAAGCAGTTTGAATATTCTAACAGCCATGACTCGGCAACGAATAAGCCGATTTTGATAAATGTGGTGTCATAGTGTCTGTAGGAAGAAGCAGATTTTTAAGTTAAGTTTTAGAAAAATTTTGTTTAAGCTATTTAGTCACAGGTCCAGGTACTTTCTTTACCTGATTTTTTCTTATACTTACATAATTCGCAATGATGTTTCTTACTGCAATCAGAATAAATTTTTGTTCTCAAACATTAGGAATACTTAGCTCAAATTTAATTATTCACAGTTGAGGCTACTGAGCCGAATATACTTCTTCCAGCAATTTTTGAAGTGAAAACTTCTTATGGCACGTTGTGCGGCTGAAGAAAAAAGTATAAACTCGCGACACCGACCGTCATCGGGATTCCCGTCATGAATGCGATAGTAAAATTTGAATGTTCTATTGTTTCTTTTAAATGGGGCTTACCAGTGCCCTTGGGCGTTATGGTAAGCCTAAACTGGTAGTAGACAGGAAATTGTACTGTGCTTGGTTACGCTAATGCGTAGGGTTCAAGCTTTGTACTTTTATGTACTTTGGCTTGGGCTTGAGATTGGCTTTCCTTGTATAGTCCTTTTTCAAACTACTAAGCTTGACCAGAGGTGAAGGTGCAAACTAATTCCGTTTTTGTCTTCCATTGCATTGCCATATAAAAAGAAAACGCACACATACCAACTAACACTCTAACTTGCCATTAAACGATTTGTTTTCACTTCTGTCGGCACTCCCGGAGTGCAACCCGCCGTTTTTTTTTTCCAAAACCACTTAGTTTTAAATATTCTCTATTCAAGGCTTATAACTTTATGCCACTAAAACTCTAGCCAGAGGATTAAATGTGTGTTATTAAAGTTTCTGCAATGGCCCAACAAAGAATCTTAATCATCTAATTTATGTTGCACGTAGCCCTTCCATGTTGACAGATTTACAAAGCGTTACATCATGCCCGCATGGCAATATGAAGCTCATTCTGCGATATGTGTACAATAATTTGCGAGAGAATATCGTGGGTTGATGCTTTCACATTTGTCATCACATTTAACTTCTGAACTTTGCTGGTAATAAACTGATCCATTTTTCTAAAACATGTAGAGTTTGGAACAAATAATAATCCGAAGGTGTCAAATATGGCGAATATGGAGAGTGAAGTCAAATTATTAAGTCGTGAATGCGATGGAGAAAATTTAAATCCTTAAGAGCATCCATATTCGAACAAAAAGTAGACGATAGATATAACTCCCTAACCAAATAACAAGCTTTAAAAATCAACTTTAATTTAATTAAGTATTACCCCAGCAGTTTTTGGGACCATGCATTACCATTTTTACGATTTGTAATCATTGATTTCATATATTATAATTAGATGGAGAAAACATGCATGATAAGGGAAGCGAAGACGTAATGCATAAACAAATTTTCAAAATCACAATAGTGAACAACATAGTGCAAAATAGATACCTGTAAATCAACTGACAGCGTGGGCAAATGGTTTGGTTTGAGCTCTTAACTCTAAGTGCGTGAGTTCGATACTCTTTCAGACATGTTTTTAAAATTTTTTTTATATCGATGAAAAGTTTACATCCCCGGTAATGCAAAGAATCATACACTACTTTTGCTATGACATCGCCGTGTTAAAATTCATGTATTCTGGAGGCGATAGAAAGTCGATGAGATCAATGAAAGTTTAGATTACTATCGATGAAAAAATCTGCTGGGACTATACGTGCCGGTATGCCAAACTACAAATGCAAAATGTGGATGTAAATATTTTCGTTTTATATAATTTATTTTCTTTAAAAATTTAAGTTTTTCAGTAGTTGCTGTCTGATTAATTAAAGGCATTGTAGTCAACTAGAAAAAATCTTTTTTTTTTTAAATTTTGTTTTTATCTTTTTTTTTTATTATTTCAATCAAGAGTTTCATTTTAATAAAAGGAAATGAAATTCAAGAGATTTTTTTTTTTAATTTGTTACACTACCAACGTGTGTGTGCCATACCACACACTAACAAAAGTTAAAAAGTGCATTGAAAGTGAATTTTGCACCACTCGTGATACTAAAAATGGTGGCGAGTTAAAAACCAAATACATACACACACATACATATTTACTATACATACAAAGAAAGAAAAAACAAAGCGAGAAATTTGCATTTCATTGATAATGCATGCAAAGCAAAAAAAAAAAAATTTCAAAAAATTAATTTAAAATTTATAAGCTGGCAACAGTAGGAGCTGCTGAAATTTCCGGTGAGTTCTTTGAATTTCAAAGCTTTTTTTTTCTTTTGTTGGTCTCGCCTTTTTTTCTCGCACATTTAAAAGTGTTCATCGATTGATTACTAATTTGGACAACATGGCGGTGAAGGTATGCAAAAAGTTTTTTTGCTTTGATTTTGACATTGGTCTACAATTATGATAATTGATGAGAAAACCAAGTGAACGTTTTTTGGGTATTTTTATAAAAGACTATTTAATTAAATGTGAGCGCTTATCAATCACTTTAGTTTTATTAAATTTGTGGTTTTTAAATTTTGATTGATTTTACTAAGAACCTTTTGACTCACAATTGACATCGTGTTTTATTAACTTTAAGTTAAAATAATTTTATTTAAAATAATTTCTTTTTTTAATTGTCTTATTTACGCAAAATACTTAATTTTAAAGGCTTTATTTTGCCATCTAGCAAGGAATCAATTTCTTAAAATACACACAATTCGCATGCATACACACGTGTAAATATTTACTTACTCAACACAACTGAAAGCCAATACCAATGTGAGTGGCCAATAAATAAATTGTTGGCAAATGAAAATGTTAATCATTTAATATCATACACACGGCAACAGATGTCTACATGCGATTTTTGAAAAATGCTCATAGTAAAGTATGTAAGTACAAGCATGGTTTATAGAAAAATATAAATACATAAATAAATAAAAATTGAAAAGCGAAAAAAGTCAAGGCTCTTCAAATGCAAAATATAAACTTCTACCAACAGTATGGAGTTGCGTTAAAATTAAGAGCGCTGTCCTTAGATCAATAAAATGAAATGCTTTGAATTTAGATTTAACAAGTCGGACAGAAGAGTTTCTAAGTCACTAGCTTTAATTAAAACTTTATTTTTTTATATTACTAAAAATATAAAAGAAATTCAATTACAAGCTAAGTACATTGAGAAAGTTGGGCACTAAATAAATAACTAAGCTAATAAATTTTAAAACAGAACCATCGAGTAATTGAAGCGGTATGTCCCACTTGCTATTATTGGATTGGGAAGAAAATTTTTAAATTTTTTTTATCATTTGTCACCTATTTATGGGAGTTTGACTTTAGGAAATTCTAAAAAAAATAATTGAGATTTAAGTAAAGGCAAATAATGAATACGCAAAGGCTTTTTGCAGTGGATCACTCTAAAGACCAAGCCTTTGAAGAAAAGCATCTGAAAAACATGACATGTGTTGACTGCAGTATTGCTACTGAAATGACACGCTTATAAAAAATGTATGTGCATCAAATCGATGAGATAAATTATTGATTTTGAAGAAAAATTATCATAACGTTTGTATTTCTCACAGTGCATAATAATTGCTCACAGTGTAATGTCGCACACTAAGTGATTGACATTCGATTAAGCGATATTGCAGCAGATAAACAGAAGTAACGTATTAAAAGCGGCGAAATTAATGAAAATAACGCTAAGGAAGACATCGGGAACAATAAAAAAAATGATCAAAAGCAACAACAAAAGAATGATATTTGCGCTTAAAACAACGATGTTAATGCAAACAACAATTGGCAATGCGCTTTGTACGTTAGTCACAACAAAAACATATCGCGTCCTGCACACACACACACACCACACAACTTGCACGCAATAAAATGAACATGTAGTGCGTTTGTAGTCGATTCTACTGAACCTTAAGTGCTGACGTCTCGTACGATATAAGCAGATTTCTGCTACCCTTTGGCATATGTATGTGCGTTAATCTGAACAAACCCAGTCAGCAAATAAGAAGATTTTTTCAATTTCCGTCGATGATTTCATGACACTTCGAAAAGAGAAAAATTGAAATTCAACTTTGCACTGCATATTTTTTGGGGCAATTTTTCATATGTTTCAATGAGTTAATGATTTGAAATGATATGTTTTTTATTTGTATTGAACAATGACAATGTGAAATGTTAATAATGTAAATGTTGCTAGACTGGTCCTTTGTTTAGTATTATGTTAGTTGTGTATTCATTTTTAATTATAAAATAAAAAATCATATATTTACAGTTAGAATGAAACATCTTCAATTTCAATAAAATAATGTTTATTTTTATTTTGTTGAAAATAATAATCACCAAAAATTTTTTTTTTCTGTATTAATACGAAAATTGCTTTTGTTATTCACTTGTAGGCAAGCAGTTGCTTCTCAAAAAAAAAAAACAAAAAAATATATCCTCGGTATATGATAAAAATATAACACTTGCGAAATTAAAAATGTTTGCTGGGATTGTGCTTATGTTTGTATAAGTGTGAATGCAGTATATGTACTCATACTTGTGCATATTCGCAAAAAAAGTTTCCTCGACACGCACTTGTCGAAATCTCTTTATTATGCGCTATATTACTCTTTCATGACTGCAATGACGATGGCGACGACATTAACAACAGCAGCATCAGATAAAAGATTTCAACTGAACAGTAAAGAACTTCGATACATTTTTGATACTCGATTCTTTTAGAAATATCTCAAAAAAAAGTTTTTTTGTAGAAATAACTACTGAAAATTTTTCACTATTAACTTTATAGTATAAAGTTTTGTCAATTATCATTTTTGCAATCGGTTCATCAAAATCGGTTCATTAGTGAATACGATTTTCCTGTTAAAAGCGGTGCCACGTCTACCAAAAAAACTCAAAGTTTTTAGAAATCTCGTTTAGGAATAAATCTGTATCCAAACTAAATTTCAGCAAAACTGGTCCATTAGCTTAGCCGTGGAGACATTTTTTCTTATTTGAGGCGTGGCACTGCCCACTTTAAACAAATATCTCTACTCAAGTTTCAATCTACCTCCATATCAAATTTCATCAAAATCGGTATGGTGACACCGTTTTTTCCCATTAAGTGTTAAAGCATTTTGTATGGGGATGTATCATGGGTCTATGTTAACTTTATTTTAGCTGCCTTTACAGTAACATACACACATTATTTTTGTTTTCTGCACAAATATGGAACAGTACCTTTCCAATGATATAAGATTCATTCCCTCTCTTTATAGTAAATACTAAAAAAGTGCATCACAAGTTTCGATGTTCACGTATAACCAAAAAGATATCTTACTTAGCAGCTCCGCAAAAAAAAAAAAAAAAAATTATAACTTTATTCAAGTTTTCGCAAGGTATATACCCAAATAGATTTTATTCGATTTGCTGGACTTAGGTTATGCAAAATTTTTGTTTTATTTTATAAAAAATAATCAATCTCTGAAATTCAAAATACTATCAATAGTACTTGTATTGCGCAAACTAACACTATGACTCCACTTCTGAACATTTTGATGATGCGTCCATCTTGTGTACGAGCCATAATTATTACATTTATTTTATTACTTAATATTGAAATAATTTTATATCATTTATATTTTCAGTTCGAAAAATACTAAAGGAATAGCGGGGCTTATCCTTGGTCGCTGCTGCAGCAGAACTTGATACGCAAAGTATTTACATGTAAGTGAAAAAACTTTTTGTTTAATGAATTCATATTGACATGAAGTAAATAATTATGCTGTTGTCAATACAGATACATATGTTGTCATTAAGTGCAACTTTTCGTATTTATTTTTGAAGAGAGTATGACTACCTTTCATATACTGATATGATCTCTAGATATATTTAAACAATAATGTTTTGTACATACACAAAACAAAAAAAAATTTTTTTTTTCAACAAAAAATAAACATGTGCTATTAATCTTTTTTTGCACTTTAGAAACTTTTGTCACAAATTGGCCTTAAGCCTTAGCTTTTGTCTCATGACTGAAAAATATCAATTTCTAATAATTAAAAGACTTCATTGTTTAAAATTGTTGAAAACTTACAAAAAGAAAAAGCTAAGGCATAAGATATTTGAATGGCCTGAAAAAACCATCAAAGTACCATTAAAACTTATATAAAAAAAATTAAAAGAAATATTAAAAAAACACCAGCTTTGTCTACAACATGGGCAGCGATCACTTGGCAAGTACACCCTGTCTTTAAAATACATTTATCATTCTCAGTATTCAACAGTTACTATCACATGCATCCTGATATAGCAACAAAAGCAGTATCAGCAACAAAAACAATATAACCGAAATTTTAATGAATAAATATGTGAATAAAAATTGAAATTTCAGTAAAGATACCACAGAAAAATAACTCAAGTTTTTATAGAATTTTTTTTTTTGAAAATTTTATATATATGTTGGCCATGAGTGCATTTTACTTTTTGTCATATAATCGATTGAAAGTTTAAATGCTGAATGGCACAAAAAAAGACGCGCTGTGTGAATGTGCATACTCGGATACTGCTGGTAAAACAAATGTATCGTACGAAAATTTCATAATGTTGGAAAGTATAAAGAGAACGTTGTTGGTATATCTTTGCAAAAAAAAAAAAGAAGCGCAACATTGTGCAGACAATACATACCAACGAAAATTGAATTACGGAATTTTTGTAAAGATATCAGTTGGTCAACGTTAAGCTAAAATCTACAGTGTTGACTTTATTCGTTAGCTTGCCGTTGTCGGCAGCGTTACCATAAAGCGATTGCGGAAATGAAAACGAAAACATGAACGTTAACGTGGCTGTGTGAACACAATGTGCAGTATAGAATACTCGGACAGTAACAGTGGAATAAATGTGATCCAAAATAAAGTGGTTTTTATGTTAAATTTGAGCACGAGAAAAATCTGATAGTTTTTTTTGATATTTTTGGAATCTTTTTTGATATATGAGTATTCCTTAATTTTTGAAATTTTATCTCTGTTATATTTAATTATTTTATCTAAGCTTACGATCAAATTTCAATAATCGTAAGTGTTCGCACTTGGGACGGCAAACATTTTCTCTGATATGTGGGAAATGTAAAGAGATACTCCTGGAACATCCAGAATTAAAGTGAGATACCCAGCGGCAAATCGATGAAGTACTCTGAATATTCATTTATGAAAAGCTATACCCTTTGTGTTGTATGTTTCACAAATGAAGTTGATACTGTGATATTTTGTTTATTTGTTTCCTGGCTGCCTGCTTTGTATATGGAGCTATAAGCAGTCCGCTTGCTGGCTGCCTGCTTTGTATATGGAGTTGTAAGCAGTCTGTTTGTTTGCTGTCTGATTTGTATATGGAGATGTAAGGGGTCTTGCCTGTCGGCTGCCTGCTTTGTATGTGGAGATATAGGCAACTCGGTAAACTACGCTGGCACCAAGTAAGCAATGTTTTAAGGCAGTCTGCCTTTCCCTTGCTACAGATTGTATATATAGATGTAGGCAAGTTGCCTACAAAGCGGCCATCTCTTTGTAAAAAGCTTTTACATTTGTGGCTGGGGTTGTGAGCATTACTGTCCACAATCATTGTTGTGTATAACATATTTGCCGCTGGGTATATTTAATTTTTTTCTCAGAAATTTAATGCCTTTGAAACTTTCGAACAGTGTAATTGTGACAAGAGTAAATATGCAATTGTTCTCATAATATATCCCATGATTTTTGATGATACAGCCTTCGAACCAGACAAGCATTTCGCAGCAAAAAAATTGTTCTTCCTTTTTAAATTGCCACACCTCCTTGAACAATCCACGCCTACTTGTATTATTAAGCACACTATTTGTGTAATTTTTTGTCATTATCGTCTTTGTTTCTTTCTTCTTTTTATTTCATAAAAATATTTATTGGTAAAAAAACAAATTTAAAGTAATGTCACGCCCACCTAAGCAATATTGTTATCTTTTTCCAATATTCAATTATGTATTTGGCTCAGCTAATGTTTTCTAAACATTTTTAATGTGAAAGTATCGCGCGTTACAATCTTTAGGGCATTTTATATTTGGTCCTTTTTTGATACTGTCCACCAACATTGAACTTTTTGTACAACAGTGCTACCAACGGTGCCACCACAATAAACAGAAATCAACAAAGATATGATGATCATCAAAACAACAATGAAAACCAACAAATATATAAAGACAAAACAAAATTACAACAACAAACAACAACAACGAAAATGACAAAGTGTAAAGCATGCTGCTATGAGCACAAAAATTACTGCAACATTTTTTATCATCAGCTCCATGCAATCCCATCAGCCATTTCTATATCTGTGCATTTTTTGTGTGTTTTAAATATTTGTATTTTCTGGTATTTTATGCATTGAATGTTTTACTGAAATTTTTTTTGACTGGGTTATTGGCAGAAATCTATGAGTTAAGCTACAAACTTTGTAACACCAACGCGAAAGCGAAACAATGAAAACATAGTGGATAAAAACTTTTCCCGATAAACGTTTGGTGACAAAAACACACGACTATTATTTGGCATTAAAATTCGTATTTTTTTTTATTGTTTGCTGTTTTTGAACAACCCTGACAATTTAACTGGGTTATAAAATTTACAATAAATCATTTGCATGCATTGAAAAGTATACAGTAAAGAAATGCAACTAAAAAATTGATGTTGTTAAAAGTTAAAATTGAAAATGAAGTCTCATGGAGGTTGCCATAATTTTCTCAGATGTATACAATAGTAACAGATATAACAAAATATAAATACTAAAATATTTTGATTTTAATATATATACAAATATTAAGGAGCTGAAACATAAAAATATATGTATTTCATCAGCATTTGATTATTTTAAATTCTTTAATTACATTTTCAAATTGTTCAAAATTTTTACAAATAACAGTTTTTTTTACTATACTAAAGCAATTAATTCATGTGTCAAATTAAATTACCTACTTAGAAAATGTCAAATTAAATATTCTAAAGTTTAAAGCAAACATATTTAATTATGCGCCACAAAGCACATACGTAACCAAATCAACCACTAAAGAGCTCACACAATTTTTTTTGTCCCACACCCCATAAAATTACTAACCTTAAATATGTATTATATAATTTTAATTTTGCTCATTCTGTTACCATAAATACCAGCCTCAGCTACCAAAAAGATGCTCTGGTCGATAGAGGGAGAAAAATGACAAAACCCAAAAGCAAACTGAATTCCGGGAAAAGCGCTTTTCAAATGCCAAAAAGCATTGCTCAAAGCGTTAGATTTTACAATACCAGCTACATAACATATCCAAGGTAGTGCTCCAAATTACCGCAACCCACAATCACGCCCATAATTTGGTTCAAATTTGGCAGCACCGCTAATAAAAATCATTTGCAGTTACGCGTCGCGTCGCTTAACAGTGTCAATTGTCATAAAAATTCTTAACCCTTTGAGTTTGGTACATGTGATGCTGCACGGCTTGTACGTCGCCGTCACCATGGAAGTACGCTGTGTGTTTATTCTTCTTGGAACGTTTTCTAAATTTCATTAAAAATCATGTGGAGTTTTTTTTTTCCTTGGATACTTTTTACTGAAAACTATAGTGGAAAAATAAATTTAGAAATAAAAATCTTTAACTTTTATTATTGCATTAGTGTCAAAACTGTCGCAGGCAGTCAGAAATAGTAGTGGCAGCAACCAACTTTATTTTCAAGTGCGAGTGTATGTGTCACGCGCATACTTTTATGGACTTCACTTTTTTTTGCTTTTTCTTCTTCTGTTGAATAAGATTTGTAATCAGCAATGAAATTCTTGACATTAAGTTGGTTTCCTCTGATTGTATGAGTTTAAAATGTGTTTGTGTATGTGTTTTAGAGTGGATTGACACAAAAAAAAAATGTACTTTAGAGTATATTTGAAATATTTTCGACTATTTTGCTCACATCCGTTTTTTGTTTTTAATGGTTATTGTATATTAGTAGCAAATAAAAATTTATTTCAAAAATTTTAATCACTATGGGTATTCATCTAAGCGCACGAAACCCTCGCAAACTGTGCATTTTTGCACTCTTGCAAACAAACTGTCAAAAATCGTATTGAAAGTTTTTTGAACAAACTAGAAAAGTTTGCGCTGCTAATTGTGCAATTGTTTTCACTCTCTTTTCCCATTTCCCATTCTATCAGCAAAAGTTTATTGCTTACACATTTTGTATTATTTTGTATTTGTCACTCTCTTTTCCTATACGATTCTCTCACAAAAAAATTACATGCTCATCAACTGCCACAAATTGCACAAAATATTCGAAGGGGCGTTCGTAAAATACATCGAGCAAAATTGTCTATTTGCAAAAATGGGAAACTTGCGCGTTTATTTCTATTATTTCTTATTGACATGAGTGCACAATAAAAACATTTAAGGCTGGGTAAATGAAAACTTGGTCACAAAAACTAAACCCAACAAGGGCATGTTAAACGAATTACTATATCTACTTACCGTAAAGGAAGAATAATCACTGAGTTAATGCTTTAATATCAAGCGATAATATGTTCGCTAAAAACTATCTCAGGGTAGCGATTCACCAACGATATTTACGAACGAAGAAAGGCTCCCCAAAATAAAATAATTTTTCATTAAATTGGTAAAAAATAAAATTTTTTGTGGGAAAAAGTAAAATATTTTTGTAGGAAAAAATTAAATTTTACTGGGAAAAAGTTGATAACCAGTCAAACCCTGTATATTATTAGGAAGAGTTTCACATAGTTGTCATTATGTATACTAATTATAATTTAGGAAAATTACATATTAACATGACTTAAACTGTGTGCCAGCCCGGTAACATCAATTGTACAATGCAGGTCACAAATAAGTTGTGTTGAATCATAATACCATGAATCAGATTTAATTTAAAAAACAATGCCTAAAAATATGCAGTAATTTATTTTTTAAATTTTTTATTGAGAAGTCTACAGATGCAGTAATATTCCCAATTTTGACTGATATAAGTTAGAACAACTAACTTTCAAAGCAGGATCTAAGTTTTATAAAAAAAGTTGTAGGAGAAGGCTTTATAAAGGATTTTAGAGAGAAAGCCAAGTAGTTAATTTTGATACTATCATACGCGTAGATAGAGTCATATAAGGTGTATTCACGCACTCTATGACAGCATGTTCTTTGAATTGCTTAGAAATGAAGCAAATAATTCGTTTTAAAAGAAATAATTTATTCGAACAAAAAACCTCTTCATGTGCAATTTACTAATATGTGGCAACTCAAATTCTGCCAAATTCTTGTGTTTGACAATAATATATTGGTAGTTTTTTAACCGATTAAGAAACAATAACAATTACAATGAGAGAGAGAGAAGTAGACTTTTTGCTCCTCGCTATGGCAAGGCTTTGGTGGTTAATCAGTGCAATGCTTGAACAAATTAAAAAAAATATGAAATATTTCCACGCTTATATGTCAGCTATATTTGCTTAATCGATCTCGAAGCTGATAATTTTCGGGCACTCTGTACTCTTTCTCGAAAAATAATTTCGTACTCATGACTTTTTTTCCATATCTTTCATCGTTTTCGAGATGAAAACTTAATTTGAAACGGATTTTTTTCAAAAACCACCATTTTGCTTTTCATCGGGAATTAGTTGTGAGACGTCCCAGTTACAAAATCAAGAAAAATAGTAGCACTTGAAACGTTTGTTAAGTACTTTCCTTAAATTTTTCTAAATCACCCTATAAATGCATTTCTGTGCATTTATAAATGTGTGGTGTGCACTTATGCTGCCATATGATGTGTCACATTGGCACACATGTAATTTTCTAAAATCGACAAGGCGCCTTCACATGCGTTTGCGAATACACACACATACATACGTTCCTAAGCTATAACATATACATACATAAATGTACATGTTTGTGAAAGTTCATTTATGGTTACATTTCTATGTCTGTATTTGTGCAAACTGTCTAGATTTTATTTTATATTCCTACTTCCAAGCGAGTTTGCAGCCCTTGCCACATGCGAGTGTTTGTATTTGCGCCTGCAATTTTTGATTCCCATGTGAAATTTCAAATAAGTTTTCAGCATGACGACGTTAGTGCCTCGCTATGATTCTACTTTCATGTGGACATTTTCTTTATTTTGAATGGCAGCATCGTGTTTAATGGTATGTTTTTAGAATTTTAAACGTATTGAGAGACTAACCCTGTTTTTAAATTACAACTATTTTAATAGTCAAAATAGTTTTATGGTATTGAAAGTTTAAATAAAAATATTTTTACGAGGTTAATGAACATTTTTTTATGTTTTGATTTTGATTGAAATTTATTGAAAACTAAATTCTCATTTAATATACTTTATCAGCAGTTGCAGAGCTTGTTGCGCTATTGAAGCATTATTCTCGGAATTTTTATTTTTGAGTTAAAAATACTATTAGTGTGGCGTAAGACCTAGGTCTCTAAGGAGTATTTTTAGACTAACTAATGCCTTAAAAATGAAATACGTAACATGTACATTTTTAATTTTTTTAGTATTAGTTATGCTACGATATCAAGAGCGATATTCTAATTTTTGTTTTATTTAAAAATAGTTTCTTTTATTCAAATATATAGAAATATATAGTACATAACACACACGCACCGAATTTACATAGCTTGAGTTGGGGCCTTTCTTATTTAGGTTCAAATGTTAGCGAGTTCCTCACGCTTCCTCTTGGCACAAATGTGTGTGCCACTTTCATAATGGGCATTGCCAACAACCTCATGAATTTGGTGTGCCGTGTTTGTATATTCTTCAAACGGGATCCTCGAAGACCCTTCACTTTTTTGTCACCAGCGTATTTAACATTCTTAACTTTGGTGGCTGTATGTTCCAGATGCAGTTGTCAAAAGGCAGAAAGGAATACATATCATAGTAGATGAGATAAGTGATATTGCGCTGTATAAAAGTAATGCATCACAGGTACACAATAGTGATATACTGGCATTTTTCTCAGATGTAAAGGTAAAAGAGGTCGCAAAGATCACCATAATATATTTTTAAGACTTTAAAGAAGCTCTACTCACAATAGAGACATTTTTTTAGAAAGCAGTCATTATTAAATTTTTAAGTACTTATTAACTGATTTATTTAATTTATTATGTATATCAACTTTGAAGTTTATGTCTCAAAAAATTATGAAAACAAATGTTACTAATAATATTTTTCAGAAAATATTATAGTTTTTTTGGCAATGTGCCTTCTTAATTTGTTAAATTCCTTTTTCTTTGAGCAACATTTTGTGAGCGAATGAAGCATATAGTTATCTGGAATAAAACGCAAATTTGTCACTTTTGAGCTGGAACTGATTCCAAAGCGACATAGTTACGTTCAAAAAAACCGTATATGTTTTTCATATCACTTACTATTTCTGAGGTATGCTAAGTTGAAAAGTCCTTATAAGTCATTTCCAAATAAATGTCCTTGTTATGTTACCGCAAAATAATAGTTAAAATATCGTACGCACAATATTGACAAAGATCGTTCCCTAAAAACTCGACATGATAGGATAGAAATGAAGCCAGGTTTGGATTTCGCATTCGGACCTTATTCTGTAACCTTACAAAGAAAGCTATGTGGCATGTGACATATGTAAGGCATATTAGTCCAACTCAGATCACGATATATCACAAAATCTTATTTAACAAATATTCTTAGTAAAATTATGAAAGATTATTCGCTAAAATCATTTTTTTATGATTTTTTAAATTGTTTTTTTGATTAAAATTACGGAAGTCTTTAAGAGATTTGTCATTTTCAACATGAATTTAGTAACCTAACCTAAATAACCTCCAACTTGTCAGTATAAAGAGAACACAAATTTGTGTCTGAAAGTTATTTTAAAGTAGTTTTACGAAGAACTCGGAAATGACCTCTGTTTGAAATAGCTGATTCAATAAGTAACAAGAAAAAGTAATTGAAAGGAAATTGTAAGAAATGAGCCTTAAGAGTCATATGATTCCAATTTTTGATTTTTGCACGAATGGAAGGGAAATATAGAAAGCTGATATTGTACTTCTGCAAAGGGGTTCTCAAGCATCTATTATATCAATTTTTATTCCAGTTTTTGAAATACTTTTGCACCAACCAATTAAACACTTTGATACTTCTATATGATGATTTAATTCACATTACTGTAAGATAATTAAAATATTCCTCAAAAAATGTTGTTTTTTCTCTTTCACTCATAAAAAATGATATCTCCATCGTCAGATTCTGAAAAATTTTATTGACGATGGGGTCAGGTTTATTGCACTAAAATCTTTTCCATTTACTGAGACCCAAAGTAAATGTACCAATGTAATCAAACTAATTGCAAATATGATCGTTTCAAACATTCTCACAAGCACAATCATATACTCCGGAATATTAATACTTTCGAAATATGTCTGTATTATGAGCAACATCATTTAATTTCCAATGTCTGACTGCGATATCAAATTTAATGATGTATTTATATATCCTTTAGAAAAAAAAAAAAAAGTAAAATAAATAAAACAACATGCAATGCAGTGTAATTGACATTAGTTATTGTTGTTGTTGCCGTTGTTGTTTTTGTTGTAAAATGCAAATCAGGCAGTAGATGTTGTCGCATAAAAAACTGCATGCTAAAATGAAATTCAACTCAACAAATGTGTCAAAGTGACACACTCGCAAAAAAAAACGCTAACGAAAGAAATAAAGGAGCAAACGACGACCGACGGACTCAATGCCACCAACATACAATCGATCGGTTAGTCAGGTTGTCGCTAATGTTGTTTGCTTTGCTACAATTGCAGTTTATCGCGTTGCGCTGCCGACACCAATACATTTACACACGGACATAAAGTCAATGCAGCATACCGTTGACAAAGGACACCGTTGCATTCGTATGTTGGTTTTGCAATCGCAAAGTGTACGTTGAACACCTCGTTGAGTTTATGACACAACTTTGCATTTTAGTTTCCTCATTTTTTTTTTTTTTTGCTACACATGTGAGCTTTGCTTTTGTAGTGGCAAAGTTGTTGCCTCATAAAGTTTACTTTAGAAATTTCATTCATTTGGTGTCTTTTTTCTGTCCATACATTGCGACGACAATGGTGATGTTGATAGTATTGTTGTTGGAGTGATTTCTTATTGTAAGACTGAACTTCTTTTGGGATTAAAAATAAAGGCAAATATCTCTTTATTTTGAGTTTATTATGAGTTGATTTGGTGATTTCATTTGAGAAATATTTATTCAACATTGATTAATTAAAGAAAACCAATTAAATTTAATAAAAATACGATACTTAGATCAGCTTTTCTGCAGCCACATGCCACTTAATAACCTTTTTAACTATTGCATAGAAAAATATTTAAAAATTCACTAACGACCCAGATGCCAGCAGAATACTTAAAATACATAAAAAAAAAAAAAAATCTTATTGAATACCCATCCCAACTTCAGTAAAATTTATATATAATCGCACGATAAAGATACTGGTAGGAAACTTAAATGACAGGCATCAATTGCATTCACTTTTATGATGTTTGATATTACTAACTTTGATAAATTTAGCTCCGGCTATAGGAATAGATCAAGCTTCTCCAACTTCTACTTTATAAGTAACTTGGTATCAGATCAACAGAAAAAATAATATAAAATCAAAAACGATTTAATTGGCTCTACTTATTGCACTTATATTAATTTTCTATGCCATCAAATCTAATTCGATTCAAGCAAACAGCATACCGAAAGGGAATAAAAATATCTTTCGAGTGCTGAAAAGCGTTTTTGAGTCGAAAAAAAATTCATCGAGATATAGCCAAATAAATGAAAAACGTGCCGAAAAAGGGGTTTTTTGAGGATATCTCATAAATGGTTGCCATTTTTGGAATCTACGCCCCAAAATACATGGAAAAAAGTCTATGAGAAACCAGATCTTTTTTGTTGTAAACTAGTGTTATTTAGTCGTTATTTAAATTTTTCGTAGATTATTGAGAAAATTTTGAAACTCTTACTAGATTGTTGAATTTTTCGCAAATTAATTGTTTTTTTTTTAAAAGAACTAAAAACCTATACCAAAAATTTCTGTCAATTCATAAACTTCAAAACAAAATAAACCAAATTTGCGCTATGTGTAAGAAGAAACTATGTAATAAAATTTTGATTTAAACTTAAAAATCTTCAATTTTAATATTAAATTCATTTGGTTTTTTTTTTTCATAGAAACGAATTTAGTTTATAAAATGTAATGGAAACTTATTTCGATTGGGAAATGAAAATGTACTAAAAACATCTCCACTAAAACTTTAAGTTGTTCGGGGAAAATAATTATTGAAAATTTAGTCGAAATGAGTTTTTAATTTTACTTAATCTCTTAAGCTTAAGGATCATTGAAAAACTAACGCATTTGTCCCCACTCTGTATTAAATGAAGCATTTCGTATATTTAACTCTGTTTCCATTTGTCCATTTCGCATGCAATTCGATTAAAACTAAAAGCAAAATGGTATTGCACACACAAATTATCAGTTTGATGAGGGTGTGGCAACTGAATGTAAATGCAAATATTATTAGTGTTAAAGCAGAAAATACATTTTTTTTGCAACGCTGACGAAACAACACGCAGACAAAGACACCGTACTAGACAGCTGCCTGACTGCACATTTGTGTCGATGTGTCTGATGTGTTTTCTACTTCTTTTTCACTTTTTTTTTTTGTTTTGAATAACGGCACATGTCAGCTTTATGTTTGCATTTTGTAAAACATTTTACAAGCTCGCACGTGTAATTAAACGAACAGTTTAACGTGTGCATGGGGAATATTGTGTCATGTTTTGTCATTTGGCGGTTTTGCAGACTGTTTAGAAAAAGAGCTCTCTTTTGTTTTTAGCACCTGAGGCATGTAGTCTTTTTGCCTGCAACACGCAAGATACGACCGACACGTAAGCCTAACGTGTAATGTGAAATGTTGTCTGTTAAGCTATAAAATTAAAAGTCCTCTGGTAGAAATATAAATTAAAACATATTTAAAAGAAAATAAAAAAAAAAATCCATTAAAACGAGGGTCAATTTTTTGAAATTATGCATTAGATTCAGTAAAACGCTATACCAGTATTAAAAAACGTTCGTTTTGAAGTTCATTGTGCTATAGAGTATTTTTTTTTTATATTTATAATTTTAATCATGAATTAAAATGGCTATGATAATCTTCTTGGAGCCTTAAATCAATTTTTGGCAGAGTCAGAGCTAACGACTTTTTTAACGATGCTTCAAGTCATAAGAAATCATTAAACTTCAAATTGGCGATTTAGTTTACATATTGTATATAGAATTTAATCAAAAGATCTCAGATTAAAATTAAGTAGGAATATATGTTCCATTTTTTTTTTGTTCTTACACCGACTATTATTTGTGGGATTCAAATTTCTAGTTTTTGAAGATTGTTATGCCAAACTAGTGAAACTCTATGAAAATAAATAAAAATAATTAATATAGATTACGTATTCTGCAAATAAAAATAAAAGTTAGAAATAACTACTGTAAATATTCGTAGAGTTTCTTTTGACGCGAAGCGTAGCTATAAAAAACGATTTTTAATCTTGTGATTTATTTTTTTAAAATCAAGAGTAATCGTTGTAGAGTTATTTATATTTTTCTCGATCAAAAATAATCGATATTTAAGATTTTTATTTTTTTCAGTCAAAAATTTTCGTTATTTTGGATAGTTATATTTTTAGGTTAAAAATATTTTAAAATATTGATTTGCATACATTTAGTTCCATGGTAATAATCATTTTAAATAAATACCTTGAAACGTCGAAAACACTATTGAAATCAAACGTTATCGAAAATCATGGAAACTTATATGAAAAATCTAAAGGTCAAAAACCATCAAAAATTTTATCGAAAAAAAACGATAACAGTCAAAACGTATGGAAAAAATTGATGAAATACGAAATTTTTCGAAAAAATCTAAATGAGTCGAAAATTATCGAAATACATCGAAAAAAAAATTTATCAAAGAGCTTTGAAAAAATTGATAATAGTCGAAAACTATCTAGAAAGCTTAAATATACATATGTATGTATCAAAAGACTTCGAAAAGTTTCGAATAAGTGCAAATATATTGAATTTTATTGAAAAACATCGAAAAGTGTCATAAAATAATGCAAAAGTCGATGAGTATTCAGTGGCGTACCGTGCACATTGGGAGCCCGAAGAAAGTAGGTAATTTGCCGCCCAACACCATCAGAAAATATTTCACTAAAACAGTTCCTCACCTTTGCTACTCCAAAAACGATACCAAAATGAGATGTATTTCACATTTATATTATTTATAATTTACTAAAAAAAAAGTCTTCACTATTAGTTAAACAAAAACTCTAGCAAAATAAGATGTCTACGATGACCATTTTGCCGCCCCAAGTATTGCTCCGGTGAGGCCGCCCCCCAAACCCTACAGGTACGCTACTGGGCATATCCATGCTATTTTTGAAAAAAAGCTGCGAGTGTCGTGTCTTTAAAATCTTTATAATCTTCGAAATATCTTTGTATCGCCCCACAGGAAATGTGTAAAAAGTGAACTTATCTATCGAGTTTACTTACCATACCCTAGTGAAACTTATGTATTTTTCCTGTGTGGCTATCTTTGATGTCTCTATAATATTTCATAACTTTTGAATATCAGGACCTCTACAAAAATACAGGGAATACCTATGATTTCAAGAAATATATGAAAATAACTTCACTTTACTACTTATAACAACAGAGCCACAGCAAAAGCCCTCCGTGACTTAAAATCCTTTCATGCCCTCAACTCAAACAGTCGAACAAGAATATTTTTTTACAGCGTGTGGCTAGGCAAAATTAAAAAACTTGGTTAATTTGTGTATATATATATTTTTATTTCCTCAATGAAGCCACCTAATGTTACATAAATATTAACTAAATTAATTTACATCGTTATTCAATTTATTCACATATGTACCTAAATAAGTGAAGTATTTGTTTTACATTGAATTTCTCAATTTTAATAACTTAACGCAATTAATAAATTTATATTTTCACATCATCGTTATTTAGGTTATTAACTAAATTACTTACATTTCTTACATCTTCAATAATGTAGGCTTTACATAAATATGCATATATTTAGTTTTATTTTTGTATATCGGTAAATTTAAGCTACATTAGATTAAATTATTGAATTTAATTAAATATTTTTTTTGTATTAATTACTAATGTCTAGGGATAAAAACTTCAAACATTTATTAAATTTTAGTTTAATGGAAAATGCTTGAGTTATTGACGCATGCTTGGTATGTGACTTATCAGATGATTTTATTTTTGGACAGTTCTGTGTTGCCCGTTGCAAAAGGGAACATAAACTTTGTTGTGTAAAGCAACATCCAAAGTAGTGCGAAATTGGAATCAATCAACAATTTCAGGATGAAGCAAATGATTTCAACATAGTTTCATTGGCGAAATAAAGATAATTGTAAAGAGTTTTTCAAAAATTTAATGAAATTTTTGCAAGGACCTATGGTTTTGATAGGTAGTACACATAAGAAACATAGTTTCTGAACTTAAGTAATGCCAGATTCTAATGTCTTTCGAATATTTTCTGGGTATAAAACCATATTCCAAATAACCGCATAAGGTTTTAGCTTAAAAAAAAAGTGAAATTTTTGAAAATCAAGACAATACACACGCAACAATATGACTCTAAGTTTACTAAAAATATTTATATGCATTTTGATAGCATGAATTCATGCTGTTTCGCGTGCTTTAAACTTTTAATTGAATTTTTTATGTCTGACATTTTTATCCCTACTAATGACCTATGTATGAACGGACAAATGATAGCAGTGACAAAAAATTGCAAAAAGTTTTTGCCCCTAGTATCCCTCATGCCTTTCTGCACGCCTTATGCGAATGAGTTAACTTCCTGTCACTGTCACCAGCTGCCAGCATAAATGGGTACATTTTATTTTATTTATTTTATAAAGTTTTTTTTTTCACGTTTTGCTTTTTACCATTAATTGTTTCCTTTGTTTTCTTGTTTGGTATTTATAACATTTCCTGTATGTTGTTGGTAAATATAACATAGCTACAGCATTGCCATTACAATTACATATACATTTACAATTACATATACAAATACAATTACAAAAACACTTAGAATACAATAGGCTAAGCAAAATATTGGAAATCAAAAAATGAATGAAAATCAAAACTTTATTTCTAGTGCAATTGTTTCGCTGGTTGTCTTATAGCAACATGATGCCTACGAAATGTTGCAGTGCCAAATTTACTGCAAACTAAGGCAACATACTGCATGCATTTTAAGAACTTGCTAACTACAGCTAAAGTGAAAGCAACAAAAATTTGGCAAAAATATATGTGGTAATTAAATGTGTGAAAAAAATGTATTAGACTGTAATGCTGCAAGTTACACTTGCGGCAAGCATTACTGCAATAACTCAGTGGTTTATCATTTATACAGCAACATGTTGCTTGTATTAGATTGTTATTACTGCTGCTGCTGCCGCTACAATAGTCGGAGCTCAATCTAACGTTGTTGTGTCTGCTATTGCTGGCGCTTGCAACATTTTGCAAAGCTATTGAACGTTGCAGACAAATATCATTGCAAGCTGCTGTAACAATATTCGATTTCTTTATATCAGTTGTTGCTGCCGACTTTTGCCGAGTGCTGATAATTTGCAGCAACCACAGCATTAAACTTCTTAGTAATGCTGTTTTTCTTCCTTTGTTGTTGTTGTTAAGTTTGCTTAGTTGCTGTCGCAGCATTTTCGGCAGCAGCATCATTGTTGAACGACAACATGTTGCCACAAGCGTAAAAAGTAACGCCAGCAATGGACATGTTGTTGAGAGTACAAAAGATGGTTTTGCTATCGCTGCTGCACCTCCGAAATTGAGATGGCTGCGCTCTTTTTCGAGGCACTGACGAAATTCTTTGTAGTCAACACGTGTTATGGCACAGTAATGATGCAGCAAGCAAACTCCTTCGCATTCTTTTTCCGTATCAGAGAAATAGCGTACCGTGTTGGCGCGATAATACCTGAAAAAAAAAGAAGAGAAATGGTTTAATAAAGTTTTTAATTTAAAGTTTTTCAATTAAAAAACAATTGAAAAAAATAGTATGTCAAAAAATATTTTGAGAAATAATGAAGTAAACAAAATTGATTTTTCTTAAAATACTTTAAGCTTCAGAGAAACGAGACTTAATAATCAGCACACGTCTAAATTTTAACTGACTTCTTGTATAAACGGGGTTATTTTATATTTGCAAATGCTGGCTTCTACAAAAACTACGAACATTCTCGTGCAATCCTGAAGTCAACCGATGTTTTTCACATAAGTGCCAAACTTGTTAACCATTCAAAACTTTAATCTGGAAAGTTTTATTGAATTTATACAAGCCATAAAACAAAATTCCCAGAGAAGCCTGAACGGCGCACACTGTTATATTTTGAGAAAAAATGGACAAAATCAAATTCCCGTCGATAACAATGCCCAAAAAAAACGAGGTCGGTCTCATTCGAAAGGTGATTTCATGTTTTTTTTAGAAAAATTGTCTCGAATCGAGATCCCAGCTTTGGGCATTTCTCAGAAATGCCCAAAATATGGTCTTTTTCACTTTTAGACAGTTTTTCCCAATTTTAGTACAATTTTGACTCGTATACATATCCGATGATAATTTATTTTGAAAGTCGAGAGTATATATATATATATATATATATATATATATCTTTTAAAACTAATTCGTTATGAAAAAAAAATTTTTTTTCGTATTATAACTAAATCAATGACAAAAATTGGTCATTTTATTCATCGATTTATTTATAATACGAAAAAAAATTTTTTTTTCATAACGAATTAGTTTTAAAAGATATATATATATATATATATATATATACTCTCGACTTTCAAAATAAATTATCATCGGATATGTATACGAGTCAAAATTGTACTAAAATTGGGAAAAACTGTCTAAAAGTGAAAAAGACCATATTTTGGGCATTTCTGAGAAATGCCCAAAGCTGGGATCTCGATTCGGGACAATTTTTCTAAAAAAAGCATGAAATCACCTTTCGAATGAGACCGACCTCGTTTTTTTTGGGCATTGTTATCGACGGGAATTTGATTTTGTCCATTTTTTCTCAAAATATAACAGTGTGCGGCGTATCAGAAGATATTTTTTTATTTGTATTTGAGAGCTTAAATTGTTAACTGAAAAAGTGTTTCACTTCAAATGGTGCCTTTTTTTGTAGGCGACCAAATAAATGCGTATAGTTGAATAGTGCACTAAATATCGCATTCTAAATTTGTTATCGTTTCCTAGTATTGCTAAGTAAATAACTCAAAAAATAAAGTCTTCCAATTAAGCATTTAGTGCTCTATTTTAACTAAAAATGTAAGGTTTAGAGGTAGTTGTAGATCAATTCCAATCACAATTCTATGCTTCAGTCACCACTTTGGATTTATTTTAAAATATCTGATATCTTTTTTTTTAATCGATTGCCTTGCTGTTTGCAAAAAGTTGTTATTACAACATCCCGTGTGTTTTTTTTTTTTTGAATAAAATTATTTTCTCTTTGGAGTTGTGCTTAGTACATTTATTCAACCATTACAACTGTATAGTTTTGCTTAAAAAATGGTTACCATTTTATAGCTCTTCCTTTAAGGATCATTATTCTTTCGGAGGTAGATATAGCAAACACTTAAAGTGTTTTACCATTTCTATTGTTGTATTTGTCATGCAAGTACACAAATAAAGAGGTCAAAATAATGCCCCCAAGTAAGGAGCCATAAACATTTTATCATTATTGCTGCTGATGTTGTTGTTGATGTTGTTACTGACTTTTTGTTGTTGCAGCTGTTGCTGTTGTCATATCACTTCCTGTTGCTGCTGCTGGTGTTGTTCAAATTGCTGCTGCCGCTGCATTAGACATTCTCTCTTGTTTTTGTATTGTTTTGCTTTATATTTGTTTTCTTTGTTTGTTTTTGTTTTTATATCTTTGTTTATTTTTACTATTTTTTATATTTTACTTCGAGCAATTGTTTGTTTGCTTTTTCGCCATATTTTCGTTTTTGTTTTTGTTTCTGCAACTGTTGTTGTCAAAATGTTCCTTGTCATCATCATCAATGATTTTTTTTGTTTTCAGCTCCGTTTGCATTGAGTCATACAATGCGCATTGTGGTAAAAATAAAACATTGATACCAATGTACAGTGCCGTTGACTACGAAGGGGCTTAAGGGTTATGACTCTTCAATTTCACAAATTTCAAAAAACTTTGTTCATTTTCTCGTTATGATCTAATCAATACAATTATAAACATTTTGGGTTGCTCGTAAAGTGACGAACAAATTCATACACATTTTCCCCCCTAAGTGAAACGACGCTACTCCGCTTTTGTAAAGCTGCCACTAGCTGCTTTTCTCCTCATATTCTATTTTCCTTTACATCATATTTTTGGATTTTTATTTCTCTTGCTTTTTTTTTCTCACGTACTTCGTATTTACCAAGGTATAGTTTGTTGCATTTTGCCTGTAGCTTTCAGAAGCAATTGGCTAAAACAACAAACTCATACCGCTGCTTCCACTTGTTGTATGTCGCTGATATCCGTAGTAAGTTGACTTTTCAAATGCGCTACGATGACAATAGCGATGATGACGCTACATCCGCCCCATTCCTTACACTCTTTCTGCCGTAGAAAGCTCTTCAAGTTGGTCTATTTGATTGTTTCTATGCAAATTTATGTGAATTTTATGCTGATTTCCTTTTTGCTTCCTTTGCTGCTGCTGCTGCTTGGTACACATGAAATGTTTGTTTTTCTGTGTACGTGCAGCTGTGTTGATGTACTTGTATGGTTTTTTGTTTTTTTTTTGTTTTTCTTCCAGCGGCTACTTTACAATGTGGCTTTTATTAAACAAAATGCAATATCTGTTTCTGGCTTGTTATTGAGGCGGATACAACAGGCAGCTATGGTGGCGCTGTTAATAGCAAATATGTCCTGTAATTGACACGTTTTTTGTAGAGTTCACAAATTGCAGTTTTGTTGCTTATGTTAAATTGTATGTTACAGAAGAATTTTGGAAGCAATGTAGTATTTTTTAGTGTTGCCAAAATATGGTTTTTAGTTTTTATTGAATTAAAACTTTACGTTAATCGCTAGGTCGGAGTGACTGATATTTATGCTAAAAATTATAAATATCACTAATATTGACTTCTTAATGTCACATATGTATGTGGTCCGATTGGCTGTTATAAGGTGTTGTTAAAAGACTTATCTCTTTTCCTAGTACCACTTTAATCGGAGATTTTATAAACTGCGATTATATCTCGAGTTAAATTTGGTAACTTATCTCTGAATTTATTGAGTATTAGGAAATCTTAACGAGAAATGCAGAGAGAATTGTGCGGGAAAAGAGTGACAAAAACAAAATTTGTAAACAATATATTTTTGCTGAGAAAATCGTTTAAGAAAAGAGAGTGACAAATTGAGTACAACAAACGTCAAACGTAGTCGAGTTAACTTCGTTAATCTGAGAAATTTCTTGTATTAACTTTAATCGACGATTTGCTCGTTACTAGCCGATTACACGATATAAGTTATCTATGTTTTGTGACTAATCGGCGATTAAAACAAAATCGAAGTTTATACTATGATTTAATTGAGATAAGTTAATAGGCCTTAGTTATTTTTTCTATGATAATATTCAGTTAGTCCTATTAAAGAAGTTAAGTAGCAAAACAGTATCTATTAAGATAAATTGAGGCCTTTGAAGAAAAGTTTTCCTAAAGGTCTGAGCTTAGTTCTGACAAAGCGCGTTCAGTCACTGAGGAAAATTCTCGAGGGATTTTCTTCTGCTCGCATTCAACCAGCTGCGTTAAAAAAAATTGAATGGGGCACTTAGTTTTTCAAGTATTTTGCCGCTAACTCAGTGTACTTATTGGTGGTTTTTAGATTGATTTTAGATACCCTATAGTATAGGTTTTTAAAGTCTTCGAGTACTTATCCTCTTCAGAATGGTAATCTAAGAAAATCATTTTATTAACTGAATGGAGTAGAATATCTACGTGCTTCATAGTAGTTTTGGTTAAGAGATGTTCACATGCTCATATGACCTTGAATCCAAATCTTAATTATGTCAACTGGCGCCTGACTAGAATTTTTTGCATAATTTTACTTACTTGGGTTTTATTGCCGCTGAGTTAAAAACTTTAGTTACGTCCTTACAATAAACGGAGATCGGTACCTTCCCTTTATAAGTATTACCTATGAGCTATTAATTTTGAGCGTCGTAAAAAGCACTGCCGTCATTTGAAAACTAAAAAACTGTCATCTTAAGTGGCATTTGTTAAGCCAAAGGTTAGTAATTTAGCTTTGTGTATGGTTTTGCTATAGAACAAAGCATCAAAACAAAAATATTGCATCTAGCAAAGCCAGTTTCGCACTTTAGAAGACCATCATCATCATGTGAAAGGAGGCGTCATCACAATTGACCTGCCGAGCAAAAAAGTCCCATCACACAAAATTTAAAGAAACAAGATCTTTATTGGATGTGTTACGGTCTGTGCATCATCGTAACGCGAAAATGTGTCCATAAATCCAGTTTAATTGATTCTACGGTGCGCTGAACATAATAATAATAACATAGATTAGCTACTACAGCTATTATTATCTTCTTAGTTATTTAGCTTAAGGTCTTATACCAAGAAAAAAAGGGTTATTTAACATCAACTGAAGTAGGCCTACAATTAAATGTGCAGAAATCTAAACTGACAGGGTAACTGAAACAATGAATCAATTTAAAACCCATAAGTGACTTAATCCATTCCAGACTATTGGGTATTTAAATACCCAAAAGAAGAGTTAATCTTAAAAAATCCTACCACCAAGTGACAGGTAAGAGGTGTTGTAGCTTTCATAGCTGTTTTGGGTAGAGGAAGGATTGGTCTGAACTGAATGTTTTTGTTTTTACGAACTTCTTTGATTAACCTGTATTTTAGTGCGGAAGAATTAAGGTAACATAAAATTTCCAAAAATTTCTACGGTCTCAGTAAGCAATTACGTTGCAGAGCTCTCTCTCGATCGACAAAGCTAACACTCTACAAGACGCTCATTCTACCTGTGCTTCTTTATGGCGCTGAGGCATGGGTGGTTTCGACAACAGACGCAGCCGCTCTTGGGGTGTTCGAGAGGAAAGTTCTTCGCAAAATCTTTGGTCCTGTTCGAGTTGGCGACGACTATCGCATTCGAATGAACCACGAGCTGTATGAGCTCTACGCCGACATTGACATAGTTAAGCGTATAACAATACAGCGACTACGCTGGCTGGGTCATGTCCATCGTATGGATAAAGAAGCTCCAGCGAAAAAGGTATTCGAAGGGAAGGTCCCCGGTCAACGACGAAGAGGGAGACCATGCCTCCGGTGGATAGACCAAGCTGAGGAAGCCCTAACCGCGCTTGGCATTAGCGATTGGAGAAGGCGAGCGCAAAACAGAGGCGCCTGGCGAGAGCTAATGAGGTCGGCCGTAACCTGACAACGGGTTGTTATGGCCATCTAAGTAAGTAAGTAAGTAAGTAAAATTTCCAAAATTTTGGTGGGAAATCGATCCAGGCAAATTTGAGGACTTAAAGAAAAAAGCTCGTAACAAATTCAAAGATCCCATGTGGGATGCTACAATAAAACAGATTCCATTGAATGAAAAGTTGGACTGAACTAAGTTTGAGCGCCGATTTTTGATTCAAGTCTCTTAAAAGAAAAAGTTCAATGAAACGAGGTGAAGAGCACATAATGTGAACTTATGGAAAAATAATTGTAGGCATTCTGAATGTAAACGCAAGTATAAGTTATTTAAAATACCAATTCTATTATTAGTTATTGCCTTGTCTCTATATATCGATCTTTCGATATATTTAAAATACCAATTCTATTATAAGTTATTGCCTCGTCTCTATATATCGATCTTAAGTCGGTCGGTCTCTGCTTTTTGCATTGACTTATTGCATTATTCGTATATCTAGGCTACACTGATTTTTACAATATATATTTGTCTCGCTCTCGCTGTAAAATAATGTGAAACAGAATAAAAAGAGTCAGTTCTGAGTCGACACTTAAACAGTAAAGTTGTTTTACTTCAACGTACATAAATATTAAACTCGGTACTACAATATTAAACTCAGTACTACAATTTCAGAAGTGGTTCAAAACCTTCGTGCTAATCCTGTTAAAATAAAATAATAAAAATGAACATTTGTGCTACAGATTATTCAGGAAAAGAACTGCGCGCATGGTGCCAAAAAATTGGTTTAGCACCACATGGCAGTAAGAGTACTATGGCTGCAAGTATAAATGAAGTGGAGCCTCATTTGCGTGGTGAGTGTCCTCGTGAAGCCGATAATTTATTTGATATTGGCACATCAATTAAAGAAAGGTCTAGCAAAAAAAGCGGCGCCAGCATAACAGCACAACAACAACAACTTTCAAATGAAGAAAGTTCTAGCACAAAATGCGACGCCAGCGTGACACCACAACAACAACAAAATGAAGAAACTTCTAGAGGAATAAGCGACGCCATCATGGCAGTACAACAACTTTCAGATGAAGAAACTTTGAGCGCAACGGGCGACACCATCGTAGCAGTACAACAACATACAAAAGAAGTGACAAACGATAAGCTATGTAAATTCCCGATTGAAACAACGGTTGGTCAGCAACCTCAACAAAATAGCGAAACTACAAATGAAACGGCAAAGGAAGAATTAAGCGTTATAACAAATGATCGACAGCAACAAATTATACACACAAAAGAGGCGACAATTGGCAATTTGATGCATGACGAAAGACATGAGAGAACTCTAAAAACAAATGACAAGCAGCGCACTCAATATGATAACGATGATATCATTCAAAGGCAACAGACAACAAAAGAGATGACAGATAATCTTTCGTTCAATTTTATGCAAAGAGAGCTGAAACTCATGCAAAGAGAATTGGAGCTACTGCGATTTGAAAAAGAACTTATGTGCAAAGCAAATGGAGAAAAAATTGAAATGGAACTTACAAAAAAAGAAGATGAGATTCCTTTTAATACGCTTAAGGAGTTTATACCAGATTTTGATGGCGAAACAAATATAGACGCTTGGCTAGCTCATGTTGCCGGCCTGAAGACGTCATTTAAGTTAAGCGAAAATAAAGTTCGTGCTCTTGTGTTTGGAAAGTTAAAAGGAAAGGCACAGATGTGGTTATTTTCAAAAGGTGAATATGCAAGTGAACCAATTGACAGCATTTTGTCTGCGATGAAAAGTTTTTTTGCTTCAAAAGAAAGCAGTGTTACTTTGCGTCAAAAGTTTGAAGCACGCAATTGGCGCACTGGAGAATCATTTCTCCAATATTTTAGCGACAAATTGGTTCTTGCAGGCGATATTCACATGCCAGAAAATGAGTTAATTGATTACATTATATATGGTATACCAGACCGTCAGTTGCGAATGAGTGCAAACATGCAGCGTTTTAAAACTAGAAACGATTTATTGTCAGCGTTCGCCAATATTGATTTGAGGCCTCAACGTGAGGTTTCCATAGCAAGAGTCAAGAGTAACATTGCTGCGGGAGCTGAAAAACAAACATTTAGGTGCTACAACTGCAACTGTCTAGGACATATCGCATCTGAATGCCAAAAGCCGAAACGTGAAGCTGGTTCTTGCTTCGCTTGTGGTAATATGGGTCATATTGCATCAGAATGCCATTTCAACAAAAAGAAAGCTGCTTTTGAATCCAAGACCTGCGATTATGTAAGTTATTTAAGTATATTGTTAGAAAGTAATATTAAAGTCCCACTTTATTTAGAATGCCTCATAGACTCAGGGAGTCCAATAAGTTGCATCAAAAAATCATTTGTTCCAGACAATGTCATATTGAATACGGTTTCTAACATAACTTACTATGGTTTAAATAAAAGTGAATTGAAAGTTTATGGAAAAATTTTAAGTTTAATAAAAGTTTTTGATAAAATTGTTCGACTTGAATTGTTAGTTGTCTGTAATGAGTCTATGAGAAATTCTGTTATACTAGGTAGAGATTTTTTAAGTAAAAGCAATGCCAAAATCGTATGGCAAACTTATGAGTGTGAAAATTGTATTACAAAAGAAAACTTTGAAGAAAAAGAAAATTTCGAGAAAGAAAACTTTGAAGAAAAAGAAAATTTTGAGAAAGAAAAATTTGAAGAAAAAGACAATTTTGAGAAAAAAATTTTTGCGATCGATTTTGATGGTAATGTAGAAAAATATGTAACGGGTGTGGACCTGACATTTAAAGAAAAAATTTTGTTTGAAAAATTATTTAATGATCATTACATTTTATGTGATCGACCAAACGAACCGAGTTTGAAGTGCGCGATGAAGCTGACGATCAATGATCCGAAACCTTTCAGCTGTAGTCCGAGACGTCTTTCTTATTCCGAGAAAAATGAGTTACAAAAAATATTAGACGATTATTTAGCTAAAGGGTATATTCAACCTAGCCAGTCAGAATTCGTGTCACCAATCGTTTTAGTAAAAAAGAAAACGGGCGAACTAAGATTGTGTATAGATTTTAGGAAATTAAACAAATCTACTGCAAAAGACAACTATCCAATACCTTTGATTGACGATTTATTGGACAGACTTTCAAATAAAAAATTATTTACAAAGCTTGACCTAAAAAATGGATTTTTTCATGTCTATATGCGTGAAGAGTCAGTTAGGTACACCTCTTTTACGACACCGTTAGGTCAGTTCGAATTTTTAAGGATGCCGTTCGGTTTAAGGAATGCTCCTTCGACATTTCAAAGATTTATAAATACAATTTTCGCAGACATGGTTAAGGAAGAAAAACTTATTATCTATTTAGACGATATAATGATAGCGACTGAAAATTTTGATGAACATTTAGAAATTTTAAAAGAAGTTTTTGACAGGCTGGTTAAAAATAAACTAGAGCTCAGACTTGATAAATGCGAATTTTTACAAAAGAACGTGAAATATCTTGGGTATTTAATTACAGGTGACGGTATTAAGGCGGACGAAAAGGGGTTAGAGGCAATTAAGAATTTTCCAATTCCGACAAAAACTAGTGAGGTGCAAAGTTTTTTGGGGCTTTGCTCTTATTTTCGCAGATTTATTAAAGACTTTTCAACTATTGCAAAGCCACTGTATGACCTCATAAGAAAAGACAAAAAATTTGTTTTTGGGCAAGAAGAATTGATAGTTTTAGAGGACCTTAAAAGTAAGCTAATAGAGTCACCCATACTTGCATTGTATGATCCAAAAGATGATACAGAGTTGCATTGTGATGCAAGTTCAATAGGATTTGGCTCAATACTATTGCAAAAAAAGAATGATGGAAAATTACACCCAATTTTTTATTTTTCTAAGCGAACTACCGATGTTGAGTCAAGATATCACAGTTTTGAGCTTGAAGCCTTAGCTATTATTTATTCTTTGAAACGTTTCCGTGTTTATTTGCAAGGAAAACATTTTAAAATTGTGACTGACTGCAACTCACTTACAATGACTTTAAATAAAAAGGATGTTAACCCAAGAATTGCCAGGTGGGCTCTGGAATTAGAAAATTATGATTATACACTGGAACATAGAGCTGGAGTGAGAATGCAACATGTTGATGCGTTAAGTAGGAGCACAAACATAATGGTAGTTGACACAAATTCTTTTGAGGAAAACCTTCTTATATGCCAAGGAAGAGACGAAAGTATAGTAAATCTAAAATCAATGTTAGAGAACACTGAACATAACCTTTATGAAATGCGTAACGGAATTATTTACAGAAAAAAACAAAATGGTACACTATTATTCTACGTGCCAAAAGATATGGAAACACACGTACTTTTTAAATATCATAATGATCTAGGTCACGTTGGTGCAGACAAAGTAGTGGAAGTAATTTCAAAAACGTATTGGCTTCCCAACTTAAGGGAAAAAGTCAAACAACACATAAAAAATTGTTTGACGTGTATTGCATTTTCGTCGAAAAGCGGAAAACAGGAAGGTTTCTTGCACAATATTCCCAAGAGTGATAACCCTTTTGAACTAATACATATCGATCATTTTGGTCCAGTAGAAGTTAGAGGTAGTACGAAAAAACATATTTTAGTAATTGTTGATTCGAGTACAAAGTTTGTTAGGTTATATTCTGCGAAAACTACTAAGTCAAAAGAAGCAATCATTGCACTAAAAGATTATTTCAGATCGTATAGCAGGCCAAAGTATATAGTTTCAGATCGTGGTACTTGCTTTACGGCTAAGGAATTTTCGGATTTTCTAGAATCTCAAAATGTTCAACATATAAAAATTGCAACTGGTTCTCCTCAAGCAAATGGTCAAGTTGAACGAATAAATCGAAGTTTAGGTCCTATGTTGGCTAAATTAGTTGATTCAGAAGTAAGTTTAGGAATAGAAAAAATATTAGAAATGATAGAATTCACTATGAACAATACTGTACATAGATCGATAGACCAACATCCGAGCGTTTTGCTATTTGGAATCGGGCAGAAAGGAAACATAATAGATAACCTCAAAGAAAATATGGCAGAAATTCAGAAAGTAGATGAAAGGAATATAGAAGCAATTAGAACCAAGGCCAGTGAAAAAGAAAAACAATTACAGGAGTACAATGAAAAAATTACAAATGAAAAACGTCAAAAACCAATAGTGTATAAGCCAGGGGATTATATTGTAGTCAAAAATTTTGATAGCCACACAGGTGTTTCTAAAAAGCTAATCCCTAAATTTAAAGGACCTTATAAAATAAAAAAAGTACTGTGTAACGATAGATATCTTGTGGAAGACGTTGACGGATTCCAGCAGTCCAGGGTACCTTATAAAGGTGTTTGGGCCGCGGCTAACATAAAACCTTGGTTCGGGTGGTCGAATGAGTCAAGCATAAATAAAAACACCGAAAACAAAAATTGTAAAGAAAATTCAATTTCTAAAGAAACCGAAGAATATAAAAATGTTTATAATAACACAAGAAGTAAAACAAGAAAGTTTTTATAATGTAACATCATAAAATTTTTAATTTTATTCTTATATAAACATTATTGTTTAATTTTCTTTTTATAATTTAATAGGATCAGGAGATCCTAAACGTCAGGATGGCCGAATTGTAGGCATTCTGAATGTAAACGCAAGTATAAGTTATTTAAAATACCAATTCTATTATTAGTTATTGCCTTGTCTCTATATATCGATCTTTCGATATATTTAAAATACCAATTCTATTATAAGTTATTGCCTCGTCTCTATATATCGATCTTAAGTCGGTCGGTCTCTGCTTTTTGCATTGACTTATTGCATTATTCGTATATCTAGGCTACACTGATTTTTACAATATATATTTGTCTCGCTCTCGCTGTAAAATAATGTGAAACAGAATAAAAAGAGTCAGTTCTGAGTCGACACTTAAACAGTAAAGTTGTTTTACTTCAACGTACATAAATATTAAACTCGGTACTACAATATTAAACTCAGTACTACATAATTTTCCGTCTCCCAGGAAGAAACTTTTTATGTCTATTAAATCTTGTGATCAAAAATTTTTTACAAAAATCTATAAATGTTTTTTTTTTTTTTTGAAAATATTAAATGCTTTAACACAAAAAAAAATCTAAAATTCCACAGCAGAAATTTAACAACACTAATTTTCACATAGTAAACCTTTAACAACAAATTTTTATGACCTCCATTTGTTGCACAATTATTTTCATAAAACATGCGAAATTTATGTCCCAACAAATTATTCACATTTATTTGTATTTCACCTTTTTTTTTGTTTGTTGCTGCTATACAAAAATCCACTAGTGTTTATTTATTTACTACTACATATACATAGTTCACTGACACTTAAGCCTGACGCCATGTTGATAGCATTGTTACGGCGTACTGCTTAATCCTTGTAATCTGCGTGCTGTTTTTAACTCACACAATTAAATACCCAAATGGATTAACTTATAAACCAAACAAATACATCGAAACCGCCGAAAAAAACCAGAGTAATAGCAGCAGCAGCAGCGTCAGAAAAAAATCCGAACCAAAATAAATAAATAAACAAATTGCCATGCGTAAAAACTTATGGGAGCAGCTTAAATTACTGTCAACAGTAAATTATTCATACGAAATGTGTGTGTGTGTGTGTGACCAGACTGAACCACAAAATTGTTGCATGTGTTGTTTGGTTTCAGTGGCGAGTTTAAAAAATAATTACAAACACCCAAAGGATATTGCTATGACAAACGCAGGATAATGGATGTATGACAAAGTGCATGGTGTTCAAATGGAAGACTTAAATGAAACATTTTTATAAAATGCTTAGAATACTGTTCAAATTGAACTCTATCATGTTATACTAACGTTCTCAGACACTGATTTTTATAGACCAATCACTGGAGTTGCTACTAAGTTTGAGTTCTGCAACCTTTATAAAATTAATTTATTTGATCTAAAACTTCACCATTTTAACTAAAATTTTGTTCGCATGTTTGCCATTAAAGGGTTAGCATATTTATTTATAGTGTGTACTCATAAAATATAAAACAAAAATAATAGGCTTAAGTGTATAATTTGTTGACATGCAAACAAACCAAAACATTTGTTTACTCCATAAAAATGACAAAAAAAAAAAAAACATAGAATACATTTAATGAAACGCATATTAGAACCATTATAAATGATTGGATTTACTCATACACTCGTGCACAATTTACGACTCTATAATGTTGTTAGCTGTGTTACTGATGTTGTTGTACATGTCGCTTGATTGCGTCCAATTAATGTTGTCAACAATATTTTCAAGAAGTTAAATATCCAATTGAGTTTAAGTGTTGATACAAAAACTTTCATGCATGTGAACAAGGCCTTAAGGACTTTGACATTAATCAGTGGTAATTTATTTGAAAATATTTTGTTTTTACGCAGCCATGGTGAATAATAAAAAAAATATAATGGCCACGAAGAAAAATAGAATAAAAAAAAAATAGAAGAATTACACAAAAAATTTAAATATTTTTAATAAATAACTGATTTGGAAATTATTATTTCAGAAACATTCTTCCGTATTTTTTTTTTTAATTTGGATGGTTTATCTCTAATGATTTTTTTAAATACTTTAGTAGCTTTGTAGTCAGCTTTTAAGATCACTGCACTTAAGGAAAAAATCATTAGTTTTATGCTTGATTCAACCATAAACGCTTATGATTTAGCACCAAAGCCGAAAATGTTTAAGTTGAAGTGATATACAGTGAGACCTGGATAACTGGGATCTCCAAGGGACCAAATTTTTTGTCTCAATTAAAGTGGTTCCCATTTACACAGTTTCCCAAATTCTATGAAATTTTATTAAAACAACCATTTCTCATTCTAAATAACAAATTATAAGCACATAAATATTATTTCCCACTTATAGAGGTTATTTCTAAACGGTCCCAGTTAAAAAGGGAAAAGCCCATGTTATAGAGGCGAAAACGCACAAAAACTTCAAAAATCATATCCCAAATATTGAGGTTTAAAAATCCCAGTAATAGAGGTATTTTGATGCAAAAGTGCTGGGAACTTGAAGTGAGTCTCACTAATAGAGGTTTCCCACTTATCCAGGTACCGCTTAACCAGGTTTCACTGTAGCTTTGATTTGGATTCAAAAAAAAGTCCACATTGATTTAATTTTTAAGTGACAAAGTGGTTGTTATAACATTAAAAAGGAGTAATTTCAAGTACTTAACAATTTCAGATGAAAAAAAAATTATAATTTAAAATTTTTATTTATTTCGATAAAAAGTAATCGTTATTTTAGATTTATTTTTTTTTTTTAGATCCAAAATAATCGTAACTATGGATTTTTATATTTTAAGATCAAATAGATCCGTTTTTTTCCATTTCCATTGGGAAGAAGCATGTTGAGCTCATACATTTTTTTGCATCGATCTATAAAGCATTGCTCTTCAGCTTATGCGAAGTCTTGCTACTCTTAGACTTTCACTAGTGGTATTCATCTAAACGCTCAAGTTTCCCATTTTTGCAAATGGGCACTTTTGCGCGATTTGTTTCACGAACGCCCCTTCCAATATTTTGTGCAATTTGTGGCAGTTGATGAGCGTGTAATTTTTTTGTGAGAGATTCGTATGGGAAAGGAGAGTGACAAATACAAAATGTGTAAACAATACATTTTTGCTGAGAAAATCGTATGGGAAAAGAGAGTGACAACAATTGCACAATTAGCAGCTAGTTTGTTCAAAAAAATTTCCGTACGATTTTTGACAGTTCGTTTGCGACGGCGCAAAACTGCACAAGTTGCACAACTTGCGAGGGTTTTGCACGCTTAGATGAATACCCTACGCTATTTATCGACTTTTGAAGATTTTCGATATATCTACATATTTTAATGTATTTGATGGTTTTGCCTATTTCAACATTTTCAAAGCTTTTTGATATGTTCATACACGAATCGGTTTTTTTTTGATAAGTTTCGACATACCTAGATTTCTAGGAAAAGTTTTGAATCTTTTCCATTGGCTTGAATTGTTATAGGATTTTTGTTTATGTTCGTTAAGTTTAATTTTTTTCGATGTTAATGCGCTTTTTTCGATAACATTCTAGTATTTTCGTCATTTTCAATGATGTTCGGTATTCATCAAAAAAATTTTTTTTTTAAACTCTTAAAAAACATCGAAAAACTTAAACGAAAACAGAAGCTTTTGAAGGTATGGTCTGTGATAGTATAGTGAAAGTCCAAATATTGGTTGTTTTGGATCTCAATGGATAGAAATTCAAAATAACGGTTAATTTTGATCTTAAAGTTCACAATTATTTTTGAACGAAAAATAAAAATTCAAAATACCAATTAATATCAAAATAAATAAAACTCTATAAAAAGAATTACTTAAGATCGTAAAAAATCTATTTATGACATTCCATCATAAGATTCATAATCTTTGCAACCTTAGAATGAAACCCAATTAAAGTTTACAGGCGTCAAAATGGGCGGACCCGTGGGTAAACCTCTTATTTCTCTTCGCCTCTCCCTGAGGCCATGACTTAATTGTTTCTTTATAACGTATTTATGTCGAATGCATGTTTTCTTTTGTCAACAGTATAACAAGTATGCATGCATTAGCACGCACTTTTAAACTAAATATATTTGCATTGTAAGCACCTAAAAGTAGGCAACTTAAATATGCTACCAACAAGGCAGTCATAATAATGTAAAAAATAGAAAAAACAGTTAACAGCACGCAAACTGCTACATATGAGCCGTTTAAGTTGGTGGGTATGTGTTTAGACGCATAACAAAATTAACATATTAACAACAGTAACAACTAAAACTTTGTTGTAAATGAATTAATTTTTATAACAGAAAATTGCTCATTTAGCCAAATTCTGCACACGAAACTTCCAAATTGTGCGTAAGCGAAATTCGGCAGAAATAAAAACAACAACAACGACACAAACTGCCATATAAATTATGTCTATGTATGCAAATGCGTGACAATGACTCAGTCAAGCTAAGCAATGTTGTTATTGTTGCTTCATTGTGTTGTTGTGGGAGTTGCTTACAGTAAGTTGTTCTTAACTATGCGAGTACCGATAAGTTTTTTGATTAATTTATGAATTTATACATACACACACCCATGTTGGGGAACAGTTAACTATACTAGGGAGGAACACACTACGAGTATTGAATCGATTTATCTGTTTGTATTAATATCAATAGATTTTCCATAGAGATTTCAATGTAAAATTTATAAATATAAAATTTAAAAATTTCCAAGAAATCTAAAGCTGAGTTCAGTTTTTTTTATTATTTCTAGATTTTGCTTAAGGGTGTCCGAGATTTTTTTTGAAAAAAAATTACACTTATTTAAAAATTTTTTTTTTGAAGCAGCATGATGTTTAGACCAAATTTTTTTTTACATTATTAAAGTAAAACTATTCAAGATTCGTCCCTGATATTTTGGTCCAAAAATATTCGTCTATAAATTAGAAAAGTGCAATGCCGATCACAACCTCAAAAATGCACGAAAGAAAATTTTAATTTTTTGTGTACAAAATTAAGGTCGTTTTAGGTTATAAGTCAAAAAATATGTGTCAAAAAAAAAAAAAAAAACAAAGGATCAAAGGCCCAAAAGCCATTTACTAAGCCGAAAAAATTTTTATTTTTCTTTTTCGGATGAATCAGTCTGCAGATATCTTGCTTACCGGAAAAATTTGAGGTCATTTACGGCATTGCACTTTTCTACCTTATCGACGAATATTTTTGGTCCAAAATGTCAGAAATAAATCTTGAATAGTTGTACATACGTTAACAATGTAAAAAAAATTTTGATCTAAAATAAAATGCAGCTCAAAAAAAAAAAAAATTTTTAAAAAAGTGTTATTTATTTATTCGAAAAATTCCCGGAAAAAATTGTCATTACATACTGTTCTTATAAAGATTTTCTCACATTGCGTTATATTCACAAAAATATTTGAAATAGTTTTCTTGATAATATTTGAACTACATTTTTATCTGTTAAGATTTGAACTATAGATTTGAAGTCATTTTGAAGTCTAAGTCTGGTCTTCTTTAAATATATAATTTTGCTGGAGCCAAAATATTTTTTAAAGCTTAATAACATTACGAAATTTTTATAATTTAGTTCCACTCTAATTCAAAAATAATATCATGCACTTGAACTTTGTACCAACACTGACAATAAACTCATTAACACACTCATTCACTATGATGGCGCACTGTGAACACGTTTTTCCCTTTGTTTCTCTAATTTTTACGTCAGTTTTGTTCTGTTAACATTTTTAACGATTGTTAATCAACACAAATGCAATTACACCCACAGACACACAAATACAATTTATATGTATGTTTCCAAATATATGTAGTGTGCTGACAAATGTACAGACCATTAAATTTATATTTTATTTAGCAGTTTTTTGATTGTGTTTTTTTGTTGTGTTGCTCCAACACCTTTGACAGAAATGAGTGAGGGTGTCCTTGGCGCTTACAGCTATAAGTTACAGGTTAATTAAGTTAACGAGGTTGTTGAAATTAAGTGTAGTTCTAGCGTTCGAATTTTTTTTTTACGTAATTATTGCTATTAATAATATTCAAATTAATTGAACTAATTTCGCCATGGAAGTTACGCAATGAAAAATAATGTTATGGCTTTAAATGTTTGGTAATATCTATGTCTTCCAAAGAAATATAGCTTTTTGAAAAATATCAATACTGAAAATAAAATATGGCAGCTAATGGAGCGAAATCTCGTGAATAATTTGAACAAGCCTTTTAATTTCTTGCGAAAATATACCGACTTAAACCCACTTATGTTTATTTTTGGTGCATTTGCGTCGTGAAAAATCGTTGTCAAAACATTCGAAAAGTTTTCAGTACCTGCGGTACATTTGGCCCGTTTTTAGTACATTCAGCGCATGTTCTGCACATTTTCGGTATATTTCGAAAATATCTGATCTTTTTTTAGTATTCAGTTGAATTTGAGTTGAATTTGTCATGTTCATGTTGAAAATAGTAAATTTGGCATCTAAAATGTACATTTCAACTCTTCATGCAGTAGATTTCCACAAAACCTATATTCCATCACACGAGGTGAACGAAAAATTTTCGTAAGAATTGTTTGTGCCCATTCTTTGTCCAAGCCACTATGTCAATTTTTTAATAAATCTTTATTATGGGGCTCCATTTCATATTGCTGAAAAATTGCATTTTTTTAAGTGCATTATGAAAAATTATGATTCTTTCTTTCTGATTATTCCTCAAGCTGTCTCATGTTTCCAAAATTTTATAAATTATAATTAGGATTATTCTCTCTGATAATGTGCCTCATTTGTGTTGAACAACATGGTTTTGTTGCTGATCGGTCAACGGTGACTAATTTTGCATTTTTTTCAAACTATTCGATTTTATGGACGAGAACGCACTCTGAATAAGTTTTTCTCAAAGAACAAATTTTTGGCGCTATCGCAAGATACAGCTACAGTCACGTTTTTAAGAAGGATATTACTTCTTTTTTATATCTAACTATACCTTATTTAAGTAATTTTTGTAGGAAAAGGTTTCCTGAAATTTTTATTCAATTTAGAACGAAAAAAAAACTTTTATTTTTTATTATGCGCTGGTAAACTATTTTTACTTTCCCGAATCATTATTTTGAAGAGCAATTAATGTTTATTTCTAATGAATGCCTTTTTTATCATGAGAACAATCTCTTAAAAATGTAGTTGTGCAATACATACGTAAATCATATAAATTATAGGGAAGAAAACAATGCCATAGATGTCGCTGTTGATTATGTAAACGATAGCAATGTTGGTAGCACATAAAACGGCACACAATGGCACATTCTATGGTAAGTGCTGTACAACGACGTTGACAATATGCAGCAACGAATGACATTGTATTCGCTATGACAAATGTCATGCAACGCGCAACCAGCCCACATTTCGGCCACAATTTTCATAGTAATGTTGTGTACGTGCAAGTGTAAATGTTTGTGTATGCGTTACACCATAAGAACCTTTTAACTCAATTCAACACCTTTCACTCAACACCTGCTTTGTTGGCTGCATCAATGCGGGCGCTGCGGTTAGTGTTCCTCAAAGGCAACTTAATTTCATCAAAAAGCGCAAGAAAACTGGCAACAACAACAATAACAACAACAATAAAAGCAATAGAAATAAATGTAAAAGAAACCAACACTCAAGGCGAATGAATTTCTTATTTTTAGACTTATGGCAATTCCAACTGTAGTGTTGCTATTGCTGCAATTGCATTGCTGGTTTTATTGGTTTCACAGTTGGAATTCTAGTAACTTTATTTATTTTTTTTATTACAAAATTATTCTAATTTTAGACTCAGTTGCAAAAATTATAAAACAGAAGTCTTAAGTGACACCGTTTCCTTTTGGGTTGCTACACAATGTGCATTTTAGTGCAAAGTCACATTCTTTTTTTGTCAAATATAATACTTTCAACACGTGCATAAAACAACAATTGTGTATCATAATATTAAATTAAGGAAAATTAAAACCGAAAACGTTCTTAAAAACAATTTTTATTCGCATTTTTTTTACGTATGTGACGACATGCACTCAACATTTTATGATGAGTATTCATTTGCACCACGTTCATGTCCAGCATTTGTATGACCCCGCGCTAAACCCCTAACTTGTGGTTGACTCAAACAAACCCTTAAATCAACACGACTCTACACTTCGTTGGCGGCACAAGAAAGTTCGTTAAGGACACAAAACCACTTGATTACAATATCAAAACGTGCCAGGCACTTTTTTTTTTTTTTCCTTTGCTCGTATTCAGTGCAATTTGAAATGTTTTGCGTCCCTTGTAAGTTAGTCTGTCCAACGTTCTCCATCGTCTGGTGGACTGGCGAAGTTGGGTGAGGTCAATCGTTGTACTGTAGGTCTTGCCATACACATCGCTCTGTGCTGGAGTGAAAAAAATGGTAAACCGTTTTCAAATGCAAATAGCGCCAGTAGTGCACATAAGGTAAAGGTGCCTTAAATCGTAAGGATTTGGTTAGTGCTATTTTTTAATTCAATTAACGTTGCATAGTATTTAGTTGGCTTTAAAGGGAAAGAAGAATGCCGTAAAAAAAATTATTCAAACTTTTCATATGAAAAGTCCCACATTTTTAATATTTAGTGAATTCGGGTACTAGAAGAACCATTTATAATTTTTTAAGGATTCATATGATGCACGCAACTCGAATCTTTTATTGAGACTGAGAAATAATATTTAAAAAAAAATGCTTTTCCTTATGAAGTACATAAATTAAATTCGTTAGGAGCCTTTTTTTTAAACAATATTTAATAAATTACCGAGAAAATTATTATTGCGCTATTTTCATGAAGTAGCAACATTGACCAAAATGGTAAAGTTTTTAGCAGTTTAAGTCTTGCACGTTTAGTTCGCAGTAGGTCCGTATGTTGATGAAGTGTATTGGAATTTTGTTGTTTTGATAGATGAACATTTATCTGGGTATGCTGGCCTTATAAAAAGCAACATTTTATAAGGTTTTTAGGGTTAAAGGTCTTTCAATAGGTGTGATATATTTTTTAATGGAGAGTGCCTCCGATAAGGATGTCTGAAATTTTGGGAATTTCATGTGAAGCAGACGACGAAAATAATGTGACATACTGAAATTTGTTCATGTTAGGCCTAATTGTATTATTAGAAGGTGTAAACACACAATTTTTCTAGTTTTTCGAAAGCAGTTTTTCGAAACAAACAAATTTACAATAAAATATTAGACACTATGATTTTTGTAGTAGTGGTATACATCTAAACGCGCAAATAGGCAATTTTGCTCGATGTGTTTCACGAACGCTCCTTCGTATATTTTGCGCAATTTCCCAGCGGCAAATATTTTATATACAACATCGATTGTGGACAGTAATGCTCACAACCCCAGCCACAAATGTAAATGCTTTTTACAAAGGGATGGCCGCATTGTAGGAAGCCTGCCTACATCTCTATATACAATGTGTAGCAACGGAAAGGCAGATTGCCTTAAAACATTGCTAACTAAGTGCCTGTATATTTTACCGAGTTGCCTACATCTCCACATACAAAGTATGCAGCCAACAGGCAAGACCCCTTACATCTCCATATACAAATCAGACAGCAAACAGACAGACTGCCAACAACTCCATATAAAATGCAGGCAGCCAACAAACAGACTGCCTACAACTCTTTATACAAAGGAGGCAGCCAGCAAGCGGACTGTCTACAGTTCCATATACAAAGCAGGTAGCCAGCAAATAAATAAACAAAATATCACAGTAACAATTTTATTTGTGAAACATAAAACACAAAGGGTATAGCTTTTCATTTATGAAAATTCAGAGTACTTCATCGATTTGCCGCTGGGTTGTGGCAGTTGATGAGCATGTCAGTTTTTTTGTGAGAGAATCGTATGGGAAAAGAGAGTGACAAATATAAAATGTGTAAGCAATAAATTTTTGCTGAGAGAATCGTATGGGAAAAGAGAGTGACAACAATTGCAAAAAGTGGTAAATTGCACAATTCTAGTTTGTTCAAAAAACTTTCTTTACGATTTTTGACAGTTCGTTTGCGACGGCGCAAAACTGCACAACTTGCACAGCTTGCGAGGGTTTTGCGCGCTTAGATGAATACCCATAGTATATTTTCAGTTCTTTTCAATTATTAAATCAGATACGAATTTTTTTTTTTTTCGTAGAAAACCGGAAGCAAACATTTCAAATCAAATTATATATAAAGGCTTTGATTCGGTATAGGCAAAATCTAAAAAAAAAAAATAAATTTTGTCCTCAACTTTGTGGCAGTTGCCTTTTCATAAATAAATTTAAGAGCCGAATTTTCCATACAAATATATAATGAAAGAATGCAAAATGCGTTTCCTTACTGTTTTTTTTTGCATTTTTTATGTAATTGTGGTAACAACTACTGCAGTCGGTAGCTGTAGATTGCCATCACAAATACACAAACACATTAACATACAGAGGTAAACATGCACATTTAATACACACACCTATATGTACATATATTGCACGTGCATGTAAGAAGGAACAAACATAAGTTCTTTGCCATTTGCATCCAATTTAAACTTTTTTTTTCACACGCAGCAAAGTCTTAGAACAAGTAAAAACCTCGAGTACGAGGAACTTAGGTTTCTACGATGCATTAAAGAATAAAACATATTTTATAAAAGACTGTTTACATTGAAAACAGAATGTCAGAATGCCTGACAAATGTCAATAAGTAACAAAAAATTTTATAAAAATTTAAATTGCAAAATATAGCGTCATGCTTTAGATTTTTAGGAAGTTTTTCCCAGCTTAGATTTTCTATCAAAACCGCCAGTAAACATATGCTTATGAACGTAAAAGATTCACTTAAGAAACTTTAAATCACATGAAAATTTACTTACATTAAAAATTAAAAAAATATTTCGCTTCAAATGAATATTTCAAAATGTTCCGGATAGTTTTTTCAAAAGACTAATTTTCTGTACATTTTATTCTACTTAGATATCACACACATTTTTCTCTCGTTTAGTAAAAAAAACTCCAATAATTCTAAAAAACACTGTCTGACAATGTTACAAGCAAGGAAGTGGGTGGTATGTTGCCATTTACTTACTTTGTAAACCATGATCCATCGTTGCCTGTAAAGCGATCCACAAAATTGTGCAAGGAAATCGCCGATATATCATTGAGACCATAGTAATGTGTGAGGTTGTATTCCGGTTGCCAGTTGGGTTCGCCTTGTTGGTTTGCCAATTGTAAATCCAAATAGTACTGTGTATAGTCCAAGACCTGAAATTAAAGTGGAAACAAAGAGAGAAAGAAAGAAAAAAAAACATTTGTAGAAAAACCTTTTAAGTTAAGTCCTTTACGTTTTCTGCAGTTGCTTTTGTATGTCGAGTAGTGCTTTTTATAGGTTTCGTCACTTCCGGTGAAAGGAAGATTTATTTTTTTTTTTTTTTGATAATCATTGGACTGTTTTCCCTATGCTATGCACTGTAATTTTTTCTTGATTTTTTATTACCTTTGCACAAGTGTTGCATAAAAGAGAATGGCAAGATTGGGCACAGAGGTGTACAAAAATTTACTATAATAGTATGTGTTAAATAAAAGCTTGTAAAAAAAGTAATTTTTAAGAACAATGGAAAATTTATTTTAATAATATCTGAAAAACTTAATGTAGCCCTATTTCAATGCATTTTCCATTCAAGTTTTATAAGAGTTGTAAATTTATTATGATAATACCATATAACAAACTTGTTGTCAATTGTGTTTAAGAAAAACTTTCTTCTATATTTTAAAACTGATTTAATTTTGTAAAAATATGAAATCGACACATACCTTAATGTCTGTTTTTAAAAAGGTTATTTAATCCCGTTTCAAATCCTTTGTAAAATGTCAACATATCAATTGCAGAAATCTTTTCTATTGAGAGTTTGTTAAACGTTACCAGTGGCGCACCGATGATTTTTACAAAGTGGCAACCTCAATCAAAGTGTAATTCAGAGAACTGAGAATTTTCTTTAATGTTATTTTGTTCATCAAATCAAACGCGATAGCACAGAGACGCCATACTTCAACTCATACCGTTGCAGAATTTTAATTTTTTAAGACCCAATGATTTTTTATGGTAGTAATTATATTTTAACAGGAAATTTAGAGGTGTTCATTCTAACAAATGGAAAGTAAACAAAAATACGTTTCAGTGAGGTAAATATAAATAATGGTAGTTCAATTTTCAGATCACCATAAATTTGAAAAGTCATTTTAAAATTCTTTTCTCAAATTTCCGGCATTGAATAAAAATAAATGATGTGCATATCACAGGTGTACGTACTATCTGTGCTCAAGATTCCATACAAATCAGAAATTTTTTTAGTTTTTTGAGTCCCCTAAAATATTTGAATTTTTTTCGAGCTGTTTAACCGTAAATTTAACTTGCAATTGATTTATTCAAAATTAAATGATTTTCATAAATTCAATCCACATTCGTTTGGCACATTTATTCTAAAACTGAACTTGTTTGTTTTTGGCATGTTGCATTATTCAATCGTTTATCGCTGATAAATTTGCTAGCCAGTCAGTATTTATTTACTAATTTAATTTCCATTAAAACTCCGCTTCAAACAACCGCTTAAAAACAACCAACAACAATAACAAAATAAATATACAACATTTTGCACCGCAATAAATGAGCATCGTTCAGTAAATCAAATTGTAACGCAAATTACACAATTAAATCGAAATCGAACAAAAATCGATAAATCACACAAAAACATTGCAAAACTCAACGATAAACAATACATACAAGCCGTCGTTGCGTATGTGTGTGTGAGTGTACAACTTTGTGTGGAAGCCACAATTTGTGTTTTCTGTGCTTGGTATTGACCTCTGAACTACATAACCTGATAAGTACATATGTGTGCGTAGTAGAGTTGACCTGTTTTTTGAATTTTTTGAATTCTAGATATGCTGTGTTTTATTCGCCATATACAAAAAAAAACGACAAATTCGCTAAGTTTCCTACTAGCTGTTTATACGAGTACTCATTCGGTGTTTTTTTTTTTACTTTTTTCGTTTCAAATTGCTAATTTTTGCCGCCTTACGTTTTAAGCAATAGTTTTTCCGCGAAATAGCTCTTCTTCTTTTCATTTCAGACAAAATACAAATTTGCTGGGTAGCCCTGGCACTTAATTAATATGCTGTGTATGCATAGAAACTATACTTTTACTCGTTAAGTTTGCGATTTAGTTTTTGCTTTGCCATACAATTATCGCTGCAAGCTAAAGATAACTAGGAGCGGATGGCAAATAAAACGCAGCTATAATTTTGATCTAAATATTTTGCTTATGTTGTTTGATCTTTAAATCCAATCTGTTGCCCAATGAAATTATATATCATTGAAAATATTTTAAAATTTTTGATAACGAATTTTAAGTGATTTTTCTGGCTTATCTGTTTTCTTACTTCATGGTCTTAGCCCAGTTGTGACCTTTAATTCGGTGTCGATACGTGAAAACTGATAAACTTAATTTACTTTTATTTCGTTTGGGGACTTTTTTTATTTAAAGAAAAATCAAGCTTAAAAATTTTCGACTAGAAAATAGTTCATGTTTGAATCCAATTCGGATCAGATTTACCTGAAGTATGCCCATATTTTTGGATCCAATAATGACAATAAACGTCATACCTCCTACAAAATGGACAATATTCGGATTCGACCCTAACTGTTTTCAGAAACGGGTAAGGTTGTAGGATAAATTGGAGATCACGTTTTCTGTTCAGATCCTGATCAGTAAAGAAAATAAGAAATCTTGCCTCGCGCTCGCCTCGGAGATTTGTAAATCCTACTACATAATTAAACAAATATTGAACATTTTAAGTATTGAACATTTCAAGAATTATTAAATTCTTTGTTAACCATTTAATAAGAGATATTTCATACGGACTCGATCAGAAAAAAAAATTTAATTTCATATTACGATTTAGTTCAGGACATCGGTCACGATCCTGACTCAAGCAACGTATCGGGACCGTAGTTAGGTTTTTAGTATTGCATTTTGATAAAGAGCTGTTTATTGAAGTATAAAACTAATCTAAAGAAATAACCAGAAACTGCTAGAAACTATTAGATCTAATTTGGATCTATGTAAATTCAAATATCATAAGGAATTGAGTTACTGACGAACTAGGTGAAGTGGGCTTAGTTGGTGCTTTTATTGGACCTAATCATATTTTACTTTTTCTTAGCAGCAGTGCAATTGAAGCTGTAGGAAAATTAAGTTCTTTATATCATGGAAATTATTCGGACTCTGCTTTTAGGCGATTTCGGCAATACACTTTAGCCGACTTAAATCATTCTAATTTAAAATGAACCACCCTACCACTTACAGCATGTGCTGAAATTCAATATATCACCAACTCGCATACTTAACATTTTATCAGCATATATGTATGCATGTGCGATAGTATGTGTTCTCTTTTATTTGTATGTGTATAGTCGATACACATTTGTGTATGTTTTATACGTCCAACGTTCAATTCAATATTACTGACCTGACCAGAATCCGTATCGAACTTGTATAACCGCATGGCAGGATTATTTGAACCGATACTCGTTTTCCTTGGCGTAACAGATGGTGAAATCATTATCCATGAAACTGGTTTGCCTGCAAATAAAATGTTCGGGAAAAGTTAGATACATATGAGACTGTGAAAGAAACTGATGAAAATATGTGAATACAATCCATGCGAACATAAAAATGTTTGCATTAAATATTTTGGCAATGATTTGGTAAAACTTTGTCTAACAATAGCAGATAATCAGATAGAAATGTAATGAAATATATTTTTATGTTGATGGCATCTTAGGAAAAAAAAAATTATTTTTCTTATATTCCTAATGCTGGATTTGTGAAGAAATAATTTTTGCAATTTATTTGATCGAATTTATGTTTATTTATGTGCACATATAAATAAAAAAACCCGGGAATGAAAGAGAGTGTAATTTTTTAGAAATGTGATTGTATACCAGCGTTGCTCTGTCTCATGAGATAAAAATGACTGCGCATTATAACATGTGATTTTTTCAACACATTTCACCATTTTTTGACTCTTTCAACATTTTTCATTTGTGACTTTTTCAGCTTAAGCTTAATTTAGCAAAATTTTTAACCACTTACATTTATTTGGAATTATTCAATCCCTTACCACTTTTTCTATTTTTCAACCTTTACCGAAAATTTCCATATTTTATCGACTACTTCAACTGTTTACACATTTTTCACACTCATTCAATTGTTTTCAATACATACATATATTCCTTTTATTCGACTTTTTGAACAGTTTTCAACTTTTTTCGGCTCACTCAACCTTATTCAATATTTTTTAAAATATTCAAACTTATTCAACGTTTTCAACATATTTCATTTTCATTTTAAATTGTTCCTACTTTATCGAATTTTTAGCCATTTTTAACTTTCTTCAACATTGTCCAATTTTTTCGACTTTTTCAACATATTTCAATTTTTTCGAATTTTTTCAATCTCTTTCAACTTTTTTTGAGTTCTTTGATACATTACAATATTTTATCGAGTTTTTCAACTGCTTTAACAAATTCAAACTTCGACATTTTCAAAATTTTTCAACTTTTATCGGCTTATTTAATATTTTTCAAAACTATTCAACAGTTTTCAAATTTTACAGTTCAACCTCTTTTAATTTTTTTGAAATTTTCAGTATTTGATCGACTTTTTCAGCCTTTTTCAGCTGCTTCAACTATTGTCAACATATTATTTTTCATTTTTTTTTAACCTCTTTCTTCATTAGTTTTCATATATTTTTTTTTTTTTAACGATTTTCAACCGTTTCAACTTTTTTCCGCTTTTTTCGACATCTCTCAACATTTTTCATTATACTTCTCAACCTCAAAAAAAAAAAAAAAAACCTCCTGGTTCTTATATTTTATTATCCTAGAAATTAAAGTATCAAAGTGATTTAAATTTTCTTTTCTACCGAATATTTTTTTGAGACGATCGTGCTTCCCACCAAATTAATATTTATGTTTAACTGGAGTTCTAAACATAATAATAATTAAAAAAACATTTATTAAACATAATAATAATTTTATTATAATTTCTGACTAAACAAGAACTAAAAAGTATTTAAATATTCCACAAAATTTGAAGGAAGTCTATGGCACATAGAAAAATATTAATAGTAGTTCTATACTAAATGATAAAAATAGATCTTATTCCAAACATATGAATTTATTCTTCGAAGAAAAGCTTAAAACTATGCAAATCTCACGTTTTCATACTCATGATATTATGTGTTTAATTTTTTTTATATTTCCGTTGCTCGCAGTCATGTAGATCCGGCACACTTTGTGCCCTGTGGCAAATTGCTGCACACAAACGCAATCAAATCAACAAATACACATATACATAAGCGTGCATACTCTCACAATTCATTGCACACCATAGCTGCCAGTAGTCTTTTTGGTTTTAAATTTCAATATACAGCAAAGTCGGGATAAAAAAATTGGTTTACTGGGCGAATTAAATGCAAAAAAATTTGATTTGATAAGAAAATAGAGGGTGCCCTGTGACAACAAGAGCTCTGGATTGTTTTCTTTTTATTGAAAATATTAGCTGCGTAGATTTACTTTTTACAACAGAAGGTTTTTTTTTTAATTTTTTCATAAAAACTTATTTATTTTATTCATTTATTTATTTGAGTACAATGAGGGATCTTTAAGCTATGAGACACAAGGTATCTTAAATTTGACAAGTTTAAGATCTAGAAATATACTATAATATATACCTAGTCTATTAGGTCTGAGTAGAAGACTCAAATGAGGCACATACGTACAAAAGTTTCTTGTCAACCCAATTTTAAATTCATTTAAAAGATTTAAAATTTTATACGGATTCTTTAAATTTTTGAACTTAACAAATTCATTGACATGGGCTTGTTATATCCAAAATCAAGAAATCTAATTTTCAAATTTTCTTTTCTTTTTCTGACAAAAAAAAAAAAAGAGTTCTGTAAATATTGAAAATGTATTTTCCTAACTAAAATTGTAAAATATACCCACATGTTAACAAAATATTCCGTATCTGGCAACACTTTTTGCAGAAAACATATTTGCAACACACAAACACAACGATGTCGACGATGATGATGACGACACACAAATTCAGTTATGGTTTGTAAGCTGGTTTGTCATATTATGGCCGCCCAAAGTGTACGTGACGAATGACCAGAAAAACAAAGCGCATAACGTATTGCTACACGACTAGTCATCACACACACACAAACAAACAAGCATGCATTTGTATGCTCTTAAAAACGAAAAAATGTGAAAAAATCAAACGGAATGAAAAAACTTTTCACAATTTCTAGGAAAAACTTTAACTAAATTTTAGAGTGGCGTTTGACCCGATTTTTTGATTTAGGTTTTTTTTTTATTTCTTAGTTTTACTGTTTGTCGCGACAAACAAATGGCAACTTATAAAAGTAAAATATTAAGTGTTGTTGGCATACAGGAGTACATACATAGTAATTTTGGTTTTAAGGAAATTTTGATCCTACTCGTTTGCTTTTACCACATGGTGTCTGAATATGTGGGCTACAACAGCTGCGGCAACATAAGTTTATGGTAAGTGGTTACGACGAATTGTTGGAAATCACAACATAATCATGTTGCTATATATTTTGGGTTTTTGAACTATTATTATTGACTTATAGAGAACCATGTGTTAAAGAGTTACTGATGTTTAATGTGTGCCTTAAAACGCATTAATGACTGAGTTTTTTTGACGAAAGTGCAAGATATAAACAAATTGCGCAATAATTCTCAAGTTACTTTTGCAACAGTAACATGTGAATTTGTAAAATTGAACTTAGTAAAATTTGATGTTACTTAAAAAATTTCATGTGATTTTTTCGTAAAGTCTCATGTAACATTTTCCAAAATTTCCAGTCCTTCAAATTTTTATATCTTATTTCGTTTATAAATGGGAATTTTGAAATTTAAATTTTCAGATATTATTCAAATTTTATTCCAAAATTTAAGTCTCACTTTTTCTTTGACCTTACTGTAGTTTTCGGTTACAAATTATCGTCTTATATTTTTCCTATCACTAAGTTTCACACCATGTATGTGGATTTTTCGAATCTTTTCCTGTTTTTTGCTAAGAATTTTCAACGAGATATCAAGTGAAATGTCAAGACTGTCCATAAGTTGGTTGATAGCATTAGTATCTTGGCTCTAAGATGAGTTTAAGAAAACAAGCCTTAAAAAAATTTAATTTAGGCCAACGTCCTAAGACTTAAAGAAAAGCAGCTGCAATTGTGTCTCGTAATGCATTAAACTTTAATTTCTGCACAAAAGGAGTCTGACTAGTAACGAAAATAAAAATCTTTGTCTGATATTCCTAATAAGTCACATGAGATTTTTGTGAAATATATTACAATTGATGTAATTAAATATTTTGCGATTTCATGTAACATACCCAAAACTTCTTTTATCATCATCAAGGCTCCAAATTTATTGCTAATTAAGCATTTTTAATGATTCGAATGTCTCATCTTATTTTAAGATAAATTTTTTTTTATATTTATAATTCAAATAATCCGTATAGGATCTTGAGCTAATATCTAGATTCAGTCTTTTACTTTTTGATAACATCGTTTAGATAGTTATAATTCGTCTTTAGGAGTTAATCCATCATTTTTATTTTTTAAAAAATTTGCTCTCATATCCATAAAATTATTACGAAATTTTTGACCTAAATGAAATCAATATAAAAATTATTTCGATTTCTTGCAAAAAATATGTGATTTGTTTGCAAAACGTTAAAGAATTTTATTTTTGAAAAATTTCAAACTTTCAAAAAAATGTATACAACTTTTGTAAAATCTCATGCAATTTTTTTTAAGATCTCATGTAATTTTTTTATTTGTAATAAACTTAATTTTTACGTAAATTTTTGTCATATCAAATGCCATTTTTTTTTGTTAAATCCGATGTGATTTTTTCACAGAAATTTTATAGTTTACACAAGGTAGCCAGCTCACAAAGTTGTGAAGCAACACTTTAATAATACCATTATATTCGTTGTGTTGTGCATTTATTTATAAAGGGATATTTTTAGTTTTTCTAAATTCAATGAGGATTTTCCATCTACTTTGTTCTTTACAGAGCTACTTTTCATTTTCCATTTTTTTCTATCCTATGTGCAATAACTTTTACTTTGGCATACAATTTCCACTCAAAGTCTAAATATGCTTATCAAAGTTGTAATGAAGAATAACTTCATTAGTCTTCACAAATGCTTCAGAACCTTATGTTTTATAGTTATGTCTAGGCTTTATCTAAATGCAATGCAAAATACGTGAAACATTATCATCAATAAATGCACTCGGTACTTTAAAATATTGTGGGAAAAATTTTAAAGATATTTTTTCTGAGCTTTCGTTCCCAACGTCCATCACTCAAAAAGGCCTGTTCTTTAACGCCACTGAAACTTCTCCTTCATATCAGCCTTCAATCTTTCGATTGGTAGCAACTGCAATCAGCAAATGACCTTTTAGCATTTAGTAGCGTTTGCAAAAAAAATGTTTGATGAAAGAGGATTAGTTTGAAAAAATTAGTATTGCCTAAAAAATAAATTTTTCTATTCCTCAGTTAAATAATTACATTAATATTGACCATATCATTAAAAATATATTAAATTAAATATCAGTAAGTATCTAATTTTAATATAGCATGCTATTATGACAAAACAAATAAAAAAAATATTTTAGATTTTATAAAAACATTTCAATTATTAACATTTACTTAAAATAATTATTCCAACAGTTTTACACTACGTTGTTATATTGACAAATCGAATTGCCCCCATATCCCTAGTGTCTATCAATTATTTTCGGGTTCTCTGCTTTGTTTCATTTCTGCTGTCAATTTCAATTTATTTTCGTTTGACCTCCAGTAGCATCCTTAACAACATTATACGAATTGTACAATGCCATGGCGTAAATATCCTTTTTACCCAAAATTAGCATAAACAAATAAAATATGCCACTTCACGTTGTTTGTTGTATGTAATAACGTTCCATTTTGCAGTATATCTCGTTCAGTTTACGAGGTACAAGCCCTAACAAGCTCTCAGAGTAAATTTTCAATCTCGCATCGCATCGCAAGCATTCATTCATTCATTCATTTATTCTTCATCCATTATCCTTGATGGCCTTAGATATGCACAGGCAGGCTGGATACACAGAGTAAAATATAACCCACTCGTTGTTAAATTATTCACTGTGGTAGGCGAGCACAAGGGTGGGGAGGTAGCATGACGAAAATTTACTCGGCGACAATTATTGGGCTATGTAATATCTGTACGCTGGTCGTCTGTTTGTATGTTTGTCTGTGAGCCAGTTACTAAATGTCAACCGAAGTCCAACATGTCAACCAGCCAAGCATCCATTTATTTTCTACTTTGCTCATATACAGATACACAGATAAAAACACGCCCTGCTATGCGATAGGCAACAAAGGAGAATTGACAATAAAATGTCCAAAAAGATATTCGTTAATTTCAATTTGATATTCGTATCAGTAGATAGCAGTTGCAGGTAATGGTTTACATTTTTGTTGAAAATGTAGAAAATGAATGAAAATTACGGAAACATTAAAAACTTTAAAGATTGTTATTGACTCAGCAAAAAATAACGAACCCTGACCAAAAATGATTTATACTTCTTACGGAAAATCGCCTGTAATCAATTATTAAAAATAATTTGTCACTGTAAAAAGTGATATTTTTTTTGAAAGGTTTTTCCAGGCAGGAGGCGGCACATTAATTTTGTTACCCCGAGCGGTAAATGTTCATGCTACGCCACCGACCACGAGTAAGTGTGTGTAAGACTAACAGATCTAACTTTTAACGTGTTATTCTCAAAGCTTATCTTTGATATTCCTTGAAGATCATTTTTTGTGATATCTTTCGAATCGCTTACTCTATAGATAATTAGATTATTAGACTTAAGATTTTATTTTTTAAAAAACTAACTTACTGGAAGATTTTTTGAGTGATTTAGTATAGCATATTTTAGTATAATTTTTTTTCAGACTTTTTTCTATTCTGATAGAAAGTTTTCCAAAATCTTGAACCATTTGAGGAGAGCTATGAACAAAACTCAAGAGATTATAATATTCCTTATTTTTTGTTGAACTTCATAATTTTTTTTCGAAAACTACTGCTTGACTTTTACTATTAAATATAATTTTTCAGCTGATTTATTTCAGTTTCTTAGAGATTTTTTGAACGACTTTATCTGCAGGCCATTCGTATATACCTTAGCAACTGCTCTATTGCTATTGTTGCCAAAAGCAGAGCATATAATCGACATCATACAATCGAATACTTTGCTGGCATGACGCTATCAAATATCAACTCAGAGTAGCACTTACAACAAATTGGGTATCGTTAAAAAAAATCCAAAAATCAATAATTTTCCAAGTTGAACCCCGCTCCATTCATTGAATGCCATCAACGCCTTAGAGACTACTTAATGAAGCACATCAAAATTATTCGATTGATTACAATGTTTTTGTCATTTTGATTTTTGTCGCTGTTGTTCTTTTGTCTCTTTCATTGTGCTCTGCTCCTTCTTGCTGTCATGACACAACACAAATTCCCATTGAGAACACACAAATCAGCATTATTTATCTATACTTATATGTAGATATTAATGTTGCAAACTATAGTCCTTCAACGTACCATAGTTTACATTCCCCAAGAGAATTTTCACATATGGATTGGTTGTTTGTATGTATGTATGTGTGTATGGTATATGTGTGTTTTCGTTATTTGTCATAACAAAGCAAATCATATAATATTTCATGCAGATTTTGAGCTATGTCATCTTACAGCTCCCGCTGTTGCTGAGATTATTTCAAAAGACAATCCTCAGGACTCAGCGTGCGACCACCCATGATGTACAAATGAATAAAATCAATCGTTGTGTTTTTTAAGGTTGACCATAATTTGCATTCAAATTATTTCAGTTTGTTCTGAACAAGAATTTGAAGATATGTACATACATTTATGAAAAATGTTTCGTAGAGAAGTATTAGTTAATAATTAAAAGTTATTAATGCTGAAAAAATTACTGAATATTATGCTGTTAGCAAAATTTTTCCTAGTTAGTAACAATTTATGACTTGGCAAAAGAAATTATTGAAACCCTTCCTGAAGTCCTGCCCGATAAATGCCAAACGTTATCAAACGTTTCTGGTGTTCTGAAAGCACACGCGACCTACCTTTGGCGTTGTAGATGTTTTTAAAATTATGCAATGGAATGTAATGTATTGTTGGCATGAGCATTTTATGTAAAAGATTGGGAAATCTTTAAGAAAAAAACCTCTTCCGATTTTTTTTAAATCGAAATAAACTTTTTTTCTAAATTAAATCTCATGCGAGTTTATAAAGTTACATGTGACTTAAAAAAAATCTCATGAGATTTTTTAAATTCATATTTAATTTTTTTTTAATAGATAACCTACATACAGTTTTTGAAATCTTATGAGAGTTTTTGAAAATCTCGTGATTTTTTAATAGTTTTATGGAGTGTTCGTTCTTTTTTCTTAAAAAATATCAACTTGTTTGTGTTTTTGTTTAAAATGTTAAACCAAAAATTGAAAAACTTTCAACTTATTTCAATGTAGACTTAAGCTTCTATCACAGAAATAATGGTATCACTTTAATTCCCAGTGCATCAATTAAAATTATCTTCTTTGTCTTAAAAAATGTAGTATATAAAGGCAACACCTCCGCTGCAAGTGAATTCAAAAAATCACAAAACACAAATAAATTTTTTGCAAGTCCTACCTTTATCATCGTAGATAATCCTAAACGAATCCGAATGCAAATGTCCAAAAAACTGACCCTGAATAATTGATGAATATTTGCGCACCAACTCCAGATAACGCTTGTTATTACTCTCGGTGAAGATATCGTGACTATTGTGCTGCATACCAATGTGACGTTCATCCAAACCTGGTGGTATGTGACCAACTATGTAAACCTGAAATGAAAAAAACGAAAAAAAAACATTGAAGTGATAAAAGTGTTGACATCAATTCGGGACGAAAACAGTCCAATGGAATTGGTCGACAACAACGTTGGCTGATTTAACCCCATTAGAATATATAAATATTTAAGCGCACAAATTGATAAAGTAAAGTTTTATAGTAAATAAATAAAAATAATAAAAAATAACTACACAAAAAACACACACACAAGAGATTTTTATTTAGGTCAATGGTACACAGTAACTTTATATGCCCGAGTACGAGTGCAATATAGTTACATTTCAAGCTGAAGAAAAAAGAAAAAAAGAAAATCGCATAAACGTAAGAAAAATATTCATCTAAAATAATATTAACTTAACTTTGACTTCAAACCAAGTATACGTATGTATAAGGACAACGATGATCCTTATCGATAAACTTCGACTCAACTTGTCTTCCAGTCGAGTAGGCACCAATTCTGCAGTTAAACTATAAAGTGAACTTAGCTCGTCTTCTTTGTGTCGCTTCACTCGCTGCTTTACTGCAAGTATTAGCACTGGGCAGACACCGAAAGAGAGAGAGTGAGTGAGAACGAAATAGAAAATGTGGAATTGCTAACGGAAGCACGAGTGAAATAGCAAACTGACTAAAACTTTGAATTGCAAGCAAAGTGCAATGTGAAGAGCACCAGACTTATTAGTTGAACAACTTTTGGGGACACTTAACAGTTGCAACAACTAAGTACTACAATAACAACAGTAATAGTAACAGCAATGGCAATCACCATCACCAGAAGTTGTACAAACAAACTGACAGACAGCTAGTCAATCATACATACTTACTCGTATAAATGTAGCTATGAAAGCATACTAAAGCATATTCGGTTTTGGGCCGTAGTCAAAAATTTTTGCTTGAGGAGCTTTAGTCACCAAATTCTATAGCATATAAAAATATAAATTGCAAAACTCAACTATAAAAAATTATAGAATCATTGAAAGTTTGTACAAAAACTGCTTCCAACGTCAATATCATTATCTAAAGCAGTGGTGGGCATGGAAATCTAACAAAACGGCTAAACAACAACATCAAGCAACAATAAACAAATTTTTTTTTTTGCTGTCATTTCCAAATTCGCCAACAGCACAAAAAAAACCCAAATTGCACTACAAACAAAAACAATTGCTACATTCGTCAAGACACAATACGGCGCCGTTGCTTATGCCTTTGTAATTTGTTTTTGTTTTTGTTTTAATTTGAATTCTAGTCAAAGTGTGCCTCGATAGTGTTGAAATTCTGTGAATTTTTTTTCGCTTGCTTGTTCGTCGAATAATGGTATAGGCAATAAGGGCGGATAGGGACACTACGTGCCCACCACTGATCTAAAGCAACTTGCCATCTATAAATAAGTGCCAAAGTATAAATAATAACAACACTACATTGTCTTTTCGTCTGAATAAGAGGCGTGACAGGTATAAAAAATATGTATGTTGAGCAGTCGCTCGCAGTTACCCTGTCAGTGGATAGCTCGATTACGAAAAAAAGAACCTCAATAAATTGATTAAATTTGGCACATACGTTATTTCTTTAATTCCCACCCATGACATTGATAATGGGAAAGATATGTCTGCGGAAAAGGCTGCCCATACACAACAATTTTAACCTGGCACTTATGTAGCTTTCGCAAATGCTTGAAATAGATCTAGAACAGTACCATATGTTACTCAATAATGGACTCTTTGGGTCTGAAAATTTATTTTCAAGAATTTTATGTAGTTTATTCTCTATTGAAGGAGCATATCCTTCCTACTTTCATAAAGTATTTCCAAATAGCTTAAAGATAACCAACATCATTTCTCTTACTGGTAGGCTTTACAATACCTAAACCTCTGAGGTATTGTACCGCCTCTGCTAAATACCAACAAACATAGTTAATACTTTAAGTATTCTTGTTGTAGAAGTCCAAAGAAAAGTACCTACCTACATTAAGCACTGCACATCGAATAGCCTGTGACAGTAACAAAAAAAATAAACTTTAAAAACTCTACTATGTATTTATCTTCTCCAGAGTGTAAGAGGTAAACGTATGTATTATCCTTACTTGTGCCTAGCAGTCGATTGTAAGTAGTCGTATTATATATGGACTACACGATTTGTTGGTTTTGAGTAGAATTTTTTCTGCATTTTTCAATTCCTTATAACTTTTTTTGTCATTTCTTTAAGTGTTGTCTTTCTTTTTTTTCATTTTACTTCACCTGCTTCTCATTCTCTTGTTTGCCTAAGAATATTCACTTAAAGCCACTTTTTCATATGCATTTAAACATTGACCTGGAATGTTTTTGTGCAAAAAGCTTTCAGAGAGCCACTTAAAAGAAGATTTGAAAGAGTATTACGTGCAATTTTATTGCGAACTCTATACATCACAAACATGTGTGATGAATTTATGATTGATTTAGAATTTTCAGTTTTTTTTATTTTAGATTAAAGCCTGATATTCGAAATCCGAACATTTAATATGGGATAAGATGAATAAACTCCTTATTCGACTTATTGTTAATGGTCTTATGCATCTTTTCTAAGGATCTTACCGTCTAAAGCTGGAACAATATATTTTCAATACTGGCACTCTTTGATCTGCCGTTATCCTAGCATATTAAATTTTTCAGATTTCTTATTGCTTATAAAAACTTATTTAGCTTACTTAAGTAGTACAAGACATAGAAAGAATATTTCCTAAAAGTTATTAATTTCAATTAAAATTTTCTTTTTATTTTCTTTGCTATACGTGAAAGCAAAAGAAAAACTTTCTAAAATTATATATATAAGTTTTTTCGGTATCATAATACGATTTTTTTTTCTATAACATTTTTGACCTAAATAATCAATATCGTAGAGTTCCATCAAACCATCAAGTTGATTAAAGTTTAAGAAAACAAGCAGCAAGTCAATCACAAACATTTTCAAAGAAATCAAAATATAAAAATAGCAACAATCCTTTGGTATATAAAAGTTATCGAGGTTTGGGCGAACAAAAAAAAAACTTTTTTAACAAAAAGCAAGTAGCCAAAAATAAAATTGACAGGGATAAAGGTTTCCAAACAGAATATGAAAATAAAAAGAAAAAATAAAAATTCCACCACACTGAATGCTTAAACACTTATTGTCAATGTTAAATATTGATTACATTTTGATGATGATGATAATGACGACGATGTTCACTTCAAGCGCTAACTTACGTTTGAAGTAGAAAATTATAGTGGAAAAATAGGAAAACTTTCCTATTCACTTTGCTGTCAATTGAAGTGCTGGAAATATGGTATACGCCCTGTATAACAAAAGTTGTACGAAATTAACCACAGCTACAAGCGTACAGTAAGAAAACTTTCGACGTCGTATACATTTGGGAGGAAGTTGGAAAAAAAAAATAATCGCTTAATGCTTAATAGCGTACAATAATTAAAGTGGACCAAATAAGTTTTACTTAAAGAATCATTAAATAATTAGAAAGTATATTATACATTGTAGGAAGTTAAAGAGTTCTTAGCGTTTATATACTCTTTCTAAAAACGCTTAAGTTGCTGGAAAATTATTTGCATATTCAATAAGGTAATGTGACTTCAAAATTTTCATTTTAAACTTAAGTAAATATTAGTAATTTCAAAACAATTCAAGTTAGGTAAAATTTTTCCATATAGGGACCTTGAGAAATTTCGACAACATATGAAAGTCACCTTTTAGAATTTATGTTTGTTGAGGTATGATTCAGAAAGGGAAAATGTGTTCGTGAGAATCGATTTTATTTGTGTACAAGTCTCGGAAGTCAAATATTATCATATGCCTATGTTTTATCTAGAATTAAAGCCGAATAAAATTTTGCTTTCCAAGGCTTTATTTTTTATTGGGGACTAAGTGTGCTTGGACTACGGTTTCATGGATTTTCGTCTTACAAGAGTGCTAAATTATTACAATGTATAATGATTTGATGAAATCTTTGCTAAAATTTTAAATGAGGAACTACATGAGAATATGAACGTGGTATGAGGTCATCTTTTCTGAACATTATTTTGATGATTTATTATGTCCTTAAAAGAAATTACCCACTGTATAAAAACAAAGCCTAATTTTAAAAATTTCTCATAGAAATTTCTTGTAACTTAACTGAAAGTTGATAGCAATTCCACTTTTTTTTATGTCCATCGAAAGTTGTCCCAAACCCTGCACTCTTTTGTGCTTAAAGCATTAGCTTTAAGAAATTTTAATCAAAATCAAAATTTGGCTCTTTAGTTTCTGAATTTTAGAAAAATTTAAAAAAATTGGTTATTATTTTAAAACTACTGAAGTTTTTAAAATTACTTGTTAGATGATACTTAGTTCAGAGAAATTTATTATGAGATTCCTAATTTTAAGCAGTCAAACCTCTGTAAATTGTGATGTCCTCACTAGGGTACAAAAGTTTTGTATTGGTGCCAATAAGAACCACGTAAAATTTGGTTCATTTCAGAAAACATTTGATGGACCCGCCACCTTTTTGAAAAGTGGAAAATGGGCCTATCAAAAATCATTAATATCTCCCCGAAGCTACCTCCTAGAGGGATCAAGGTTCCATTATTTTTCTTGCTCCATTATTCTTCCTGAACATACTTACCCTCTATAACAACCAGGGGGGCTCCCCTGCAAAAATGACATTCTTGTGAAATTATGAAATCGACTTCCAGCTCTTGACAAGTGACTCAGTAGACGTAAAACGCAAAACCAACTCGCATTATTTTTCCATGCTACTCCTACCCCCTATCTGCCACCCTTTTGGGGGTCCACATACAAAAAACACAAAAAATTTCGAAAAATAGTTCATGGCTCCCCCGGTGTGCCCCAAATAGGGTTCATATGTATGACTAGGTCCTATTATATTTTCTTTTCCAATATTTTTTCTGAACATACTTAACCTCTATCTGCCACTCTTTTGAGGGGCCCCCAACAAATAACACAAAAAATTAAGAAAATTTCAAAAAATAATTCATAGCTTTCCCGGAGTGACCCGTAGAGAGGTCTAATGTATTACCAGCACCTATCTACATTTTTCCGAACATACTTACCCCCCATATCAACCCCTATGGGAGGATCCTTTTGAAAACATTTTCGAAAAATAATTCATATCACTACTAGGTTGTATTATATTCTTTTTTATTGCGTTCATTGTTTATATTAACAAAAGGATTCTTTTTGCTATATACTTCTACGATTTTTAGCATTAGCTATTTTGGTTCTCCATCATTTGACAAAATTTGGTTGTAGTCTTTCATAAATGCAACACCTCTTTCAGCGGTGTCATTTACGACAGCTAAAAATTTGCAAAAATGGAGCACATCTTTGATCTCATCATCAGATTCCCATGTGGATGGATGATTATTGAACATTCTGTATTCAATCCAAAGAAAACAAAAAAGCTTTTGGTTCTGTGTGAAACAAAATGACTTAGGCTTAGTATAATTTTGACGTTTTCGATGTTCCTGCCGTTTTTCAGTCATTCAAAAGATGCATGTTTTTGGTTAGCTATTAGCCAATTATGGAACATCACTGCGCGTCGATATTCCATAACCATTCAGTGTATCGTGATTAAAGTGAAACCAAATAAAAATATTTAGAGCATCCAACAGGAAAATCATAAAGTTCTGTTTTTTCATTAAATGAAAAATCGTATTGTTTATCAAAAAAAAAAAAAATGGCTTTAGACTATTTTTGAAAAAAAAAACAAAATGCAAAACCAAAATACGTTACCGTGTCTCTAATTTAAAAACAGCGTGGTGAGTATTATCAACAAGCTAGAAATATTGCCCACACGCCACTAAACCCTATTTGCACTAAGCCAAAATTCCTTTCAAAAATATACCATATCCAAAAATTCATTTACTTTATATATGTGTTTGTGTACGGAGAAACACATACCCCCACCACCTACAAAAAGTTAAACCAAACTGTGAGCTGCGGTTGTGGCAACTTTACGTACAAAGTCAGAGGGATCCCATTGGTGCTGTTTTCTGATTTTTTGTTCATTTCGTATTTGGTGTTGTATTGTGGCTTACAGTCGTATCGTATACGGTTGATGGAATGCCATATAAAACCCTTAGACAATGCTGGGCACTTGTATAAATTTACTCAATGTTTAAAACAGAAGGGTTAATTTAACAGCAGAATGTTTGGAAAACTACAAAAAAAAAGGCGCAAAACTTTTTAGCTGAAAAAACAAAGTGCTACTGAGTTGGTTAACAGCTTTTAATTCCATGAATTGAGAACTTTTTTCTATGAAATATATACACTTTTTTTAGAATGATAAAAATAAAACGCTTCAAAACAGCTGCACTTTCTAAACTTTATGTAAATTATGTGCATTTATATGTCCTTAAACATTTACATGTACTTGTGTAATTTTTTTTGCCACTTTAGCACATTGACTACGCACTGTCAATGTTTCTGAAATAAATTTCAAGCTCAACGATCCTCAAAATTGGAAAATTTTCCATTTCTATGCAAAGACACGACAAACATTTGTTTCTTGCTCAAAAGGAATTGTAATGTAAAGCAGAGACTTTTAATCCACTGTTGATTTTTAATTCCTTTCACAACACTTATGTTGATACCATTGCTAAGGCTGCTACTATGACTGCTGTTGGCTGGTGTGTTTTTTTAGCTTTTATGTTTTATCTTCTCTTTAACTTGGCCTTTTGTGGCTCTATCTCGATTTCTATTTTATACGCCTTTTGTTAGTCAGAACCATTAGAGTCCTTCGTTTATCCACTAAATGCTAATGTCATTGGGATTAGAATTAACCATAAGGTTACAGTTTCAATGATAGAAAATGGTACAATTTGTTTCGCTTTGTGGTTTATACAACACTAAGCGCAACTAATTAAATGTCTCTTTTTCTCTTGTGTGCCATCCACTCGTATTGAGCTAAAGTATCCTTATTTTATTCAAACTGAATTTGTATTTTTTTCTTTTATTTTGTTAGACATTTTGTAGTTTTATTTGATACACTTTTATTTAAATGACTTTTTGAATGATTATACTCAATTGAAAATTAACTTCTTTTGAAGCTTTTCTCAAGAAAAGATAACTGAGTTAGTAGCAAAGTACTATGTTTAAATAAAGGACTTAACTTTTGTATGGAAAGCAAATGTATCGTTTATTTTTTTCGTATGTTAATCATAGTTTAGAGATTGAAGAAATAAAAAGAAATACGCACTCGTGGCGTAATGTGCGACCTTAATTAGCTTCGTAATGATAGTACAGAAATTAGTGAAAGAGTCGAAAGAGATTGAAATGTCAAAAATTTGTTGAAAAAGTAGTAAAATTTTATAAGCAACGCAAAGTTGTCTCAATATTATATTAATATGGTTTCACAGCCTTAACTTTAATATCATTCTGTGAAATCTAACATACTCATTGTAGTTCCATATACGCGACTGAAGTCTTTAAGTAAGCGGTATTGAAAACTTCTACTAACTTGATAATCTAAGCCAATTCAGTCAATGGTCAAAATAGGGAAAAATAAGCAAAACCACAAACAAAACTTAGTGAAAAATCAATTACTAATATAAAATGGTTCAGAAAGAATTATTCAAAAATATGGATACAAATAATAACCATAATAAAAAAATAGCCTAATAAAAGTGTTGTGTTTTGTATTACAGCTAAAGTCGCCCAAAATATTATTGCTTAGAAATAAAATTAAGCGTCAGTAAGATTTTAAAATAATATTGTAAAGAAAAGCAAATTGGGTTCAAAATAACCAAAGAAATTGCCGAAAAATATTTTTGAATAATTTGTTGTTTAAGGAATTTAATAAAAAAAATCTCCTCAAAAATAAAATTAAAATAATCACACAAAATAAAACATGACTTAAAATTTAAGGAACATTTTCAAACAGAAAACGAATTTTTTTTTGAAAAAAAAAAAATCTACATGTGGATATTGCGCGTATAATCTATTGAGCGAAAGGTTTACGAAAAAATCATTTCGTGAAATTTTCCTATCTAACCGCCTTGATCGTGTGATTTGATGTCCATGAAGTATTTCCTTCGGGAATACTTCAAGTCTGCGGCTTATGCGGATAAGCTACATAGATATTGATCTCCAAGCTTTTATATGCTTGAGCCACTTTTAGCACTTATATTCTCGAAGTCATGGCATAAACCGATTAACCCCAAAACTTAGACCATTTGAATATGTTTTTTGTGTTTTTTCATAAATTTGAAACGGCGACACTCTAAACGTGACACCCGATGCAAAACGTTGACATTTGCCTCGCCATTTCGGCACTCTTAAATCACTGTCTACTTGAGTACATCTTTATAAATGAAATAAGAGCATATCCAAATATGTGCGCTCATCACGAAAAAAATACTAAATAAATTTTGATCAAATTTAATTAGTATTATTTATTAGATGCTTGGTCTCAATCTTCAATAGAAAATTTTTACAATATTTCTGTTAAATATGAAATTTTTATACATTTTGAAATTGCTTACGAAAAAATTACTTGCGGAAATAGAAACAAGCATGCAAATACAAAATACAGTTTTATGGCAATTTAAGGTTTTTGTGTGTATGCTTTTTGTTTTCTCCATGGTGTAATTATCAGAGATGAAGTCTTTAGGGAGAGAAAATTGAGGCCATTTTGAGAGCGTGAGAGTGAATCAATTTTCAAACCAAATTTCAATAAAACATAATAAAAATAATATTTTTGTACAGAGCTTCTTGTTCAGTACTTTTAGTGCAAAAAACAACAAAAAAATTACAAGCGCAAAATGCATTAAAATGGGCAACGAGCTGCTTATACTAGTTTCAATGACCGCTACGTCATATCATCAGTAAGCTTTGTTAGCCGAAGTATAGTAGTTCTACAAGCCTACTATGTAATGTTTCTTGCGTTGATCTGTTAAGAATCACAGCAGTAAGCAAAACAAAAACTTCTACATCTTAATGCAATTGACCTTGCAATCTCTTTGATATCACACATTTCTTGACGTGCGCTTGTAATTTTTTTGTTGTTTTTTGCACTAAAAGTACTGAACAAGAAGCTCTGTACAAAAATATTATTATTATTAAATTTTGTTCCAAAAACACAAATAAAAAAAAAAAAAAACATAATAAATTTCAATGTGAATGGAGAAATTGCCGATGAGAGAGCGAATTTTGTTATGATATGTCATGGTTTTTTTTTTCTGAGAATTCGGGAATGTTTGGAAAAAATAAAACAAATAAATGCAGAATAAAAACAGAGTAAATTCATGTAGGATTCTTAATTTAATTATGGAAACTTTTGACAAAAAAAACAGGCACCGCGTATATAGTCACGAGAAGCAGCTGGGATTACAAATCATCATTGAAAAGGTAATTGGCATATATGTATATAAGGATTTATTTGCAGCAGCAAATACTAAATAACTCTTACAAATTTAAGCGTAATTTATACGATTGTACAAAAAAAAAAAAACAATATTTTGAGCTGGGTATCTATCTTTTAAATTCTTTACTTTCTTTATTATTTATTTTTAATATAACTGCAACTGTTACATTTAAGGAATTTCTTTCATCTCAACTCACTTACTGCCACTGTCATACTCATCCTTTAGGGGAAAAAACATTTTTCGCATTAATTTCATTTATGCAAATTGAATACTTCAGTTATTCATTCAAGCCAGACTAACTTTAATATGTTTTTCATGCTTGCTACCATACTGCAACACATTAAAACTCAAGAGCAGATATAGTAGTTAGTAGTAGTAGTAGTAGTAGTGGTAGTGAAGTGAATGCTTGTACTTGAAAGTAGTTTTTGTTGTTTTAAATAAGTTAGTTTTTGCTGCGTCACAGACAAAAAATACACAAGAGAGGTGGGCAGTTCGGCGCCTACTTATTACTTGAAGCCATTGCATAATTGTTAAAATTAAATAAACACTCAAACTCAGACATAACAGACCACACTTTTTGTTCATCTCTCTATCATTCCATGTGCTATTTCCTGATTCTCTTAGTACGACCTTACCTAAATACCCTGCGGTTTAAATCCACATTAAAGTTTTACTGTCAAAACTTTTTCATAGTTTGTCTCTCTGTGCATTTTTATTCAATTTTGTCTTGTGCTTTTTTCAGTAGCTTTGTAACTTCTATATGTGTTAGTAATTGCGCGTGTATGTATTTGCTTGTCTGTGAATATAGGTTTGTCAGAAATATAAGTTATCTGCTCTCTCATTAGTAACTTTAGATGATAAAAAAGTTTTCTATTTTATCGTTGTTTGGCTTTGCTACTTCTAGCAGCGTTCAAAATTTGTTAGATTTTGGTAATATAATTTGATTTCAAAAAGCTTTCTTTGAGTTCTGCGCGAAAAGTCATATGAAACGTATTTACTTATACTGGGTGTTTTTTTTAGAGGTTTGTTTTTCGTATAAAGATAAAACTGGCATTTTATGGTCAAATCTGGAAACTCTAATGTTATTTATGTTCAGTTTGGTTTGCCATTTCATCATAAACAGGTTGACAAAAGAACAACGCTTGCAAATCGTGCAAATTTATTTCGAAAATAATGGTTCAGTTCGCGAAGTTTACCGCAAGCTCCGTCCATTTTATGGTCGACATAATCGTCCATCAGAGTATTTAATTCGGTTAACCATGGGTCGTTTTCGCACTACGTTTACTCTATGTGATAATACGCATCCGCAGAGACGTCGAACAGTGCGCACCGAAGAAACAATTGCCGCTGTAGAGCAAAATGTTGAAGAGGACCCGAATGAATCGATTCGCCACCGTGCACAGCAATTGGAGCTTTGTCCATCAACTTTATGGAAGATTTTGCGCAAAGATCTTGGCTTGCGACCTTACAAGATCCAGCTTGTGCAAGAATTAAAGCCGCGAGACCATGCAATGCGTCGTGATTTTGGTGTATGGGCCGAAAATGAGATTGATCTCGATGCTGATTTTCATCGCAAAATTTTGTTCAGTGATGAGGCTCATTTTTGGTTGAATGGCTACGTCAACAAGCAAAATTGCCGCATTTGGAGTGAAGAGAATCCACATGAGACCCTTGAGACGCCATTACATCCACAAAAACTGACTGTTTGGTGTGCTCTATGGGCTGGTGGAGTCATTGGGCCATACTTCTTCCGAAATAATGCTGGAGAGTCAGTTACCGTTAATGGAGACCGGTATAGAGCCATGATATCCGACTATTTTGTTCCCGAATTGGATGGCATGAATGTGGATGAGTTGTGGTTCCAACAAGACGGCGCTACATGCCACACAGCGCACGTCACAATCAATTTATTGAAGGAAACATTCGATGAGCGCATAATTTCGCGGAATGGACCTGTCAATTGGCCACCAAGATCGTGTGATTTGACACCATTGGATTATTTTCTTTGGGGATATGTGAAGTCGCTCGTCTACGCCAACAAACCAGAAACGTTAGGGGACTTGGAAGCCAACATTCGTGGCGTTATTGCCGACATACGGCCCCATATGCTCGAAAAAGTGCATTAAGTTTGCATTTTAGTCTTAAGTTCCCTAAATTAACTTTTCTTACCGAAAAAGAAAAAAGTGTAAAAATTATTTCTCGAAAAACAGCGAGTTTTCTTAACATGTAACAAAAATTCTAGGTAAAAAATACAAATTGCGATGAAAACAGTTTTGAAAAGAAAAATTTTTTTAAGAAAAATTTGGTCAAAATTTTAGAAGATACTAATATTTTGAAAAGTTTGGATCAAATTTGAATAATATATTACTAGGGTTATTGAATTTAAGTTTTATTTTTAAGTCTACCGATTATTTTTTGCTTAAGAGATTTACTATTGGTGTAAATTGTGCCTGAGTTATTAGCTTTTAACATGCAATCCTAAAATATGACTATTCTTATCAATAAAATGTTGCGGAAACGATCTGAAATTATTTTTAAAGAGATGTACTGTTTTTGGAAGTATAAAGGTACGTGTAAGATATGCTATACAAATATATGAAATGTGCCAAAAATATTTAATAATTTAGCTTATTTGCCAGCATCTCACAAACAGCACTTTTTCTCACTTTTGTAATTAAATTTACGTCATTTAGAAAAATAAAAAAAAAAAAACTCAAAAAATGTGGGTTTCTCTGCATTATAGCGTTCGAGCATATCAAATAATCAAGTAACCTAGGCAATGACGCATTTGACAAAGTCTTTTTACTTTTATCACTGTCAGCAGTGTACAGCAAGTTTTTTGGTTTCGACTGCTTACCTCGCTAATTTAAGCCCTTCAACTTTTGTACAAAAAGTAACACTTTTTTTTGTTGCAATTCTTATTAAAAAAGGACATTTTTGATTTGATGAGAATAAAGGTTTGCCTGCTAACATAAAGGATGTTTATTAGTGTTTCCTTTTACGCTTTTGTTTTTTTTACTAATCTTTTGTTTTGTCCTTGGTCGTCACCTAAAGCTACTTAATTACAATTATTAATTACCAGAAGAAGGCCTATACTTTTGTGTATTCATCTTTGTACTTTTTTTGTTTTGTTTTCTATTCTTCTTTGACTACTGGTCTTAAACCCACTCACACAATTGTAACAGGCTCACAAGGATGCGCACTAATCTGCCTGTCTGTCTGTCGGTCGCCTGTGTGCTTTTGTGCTGCTGATTTTTGTCCTTATGTTGAACAGCAAGGATTAATTAAGGATGTTCTGCTTTTTAATGCTTAGTGCTTTTTTTGCTTTTTTTTAATTTTCTTCGTTTTTTAATTTAAGGGTTCAAAGTTTTCTTACATTAGCGACTCTTTTTATTTTACTTTTGTTTATCGGTTCGGGTTTTATTCTTTGTTTGGTATTTTTGTTATTGGTGTTTTTTGTTGTTATTGCTGCTGCTTTGAATTTCTAATTATAAACCCGAAGAAAGAAAATTAAAAAGTTGACCGATTTTTGTTTGTTTTAACCCATTTCATTTAAGTTAACAATTTTAAAAATGCACTTGAAAGATACATTGTATTATTTTAGTGAAAGATTAATATAAATGTTGAAAAGCTAAGGGATATTTTCATTCACTGAAGTTTTTTTTTTTTTCAGTATACAAAAAAATTTTTTGCAAAAGAAAATTATTGGTACACAATGTGTTAAGCTCTTCAAGAACACTAAACAGAAAAAGAGACAAAAAACACAAACGAATAGTAACAAAGTTAATGAAGAAGCAAATGAATGGGTTTGGCTGTGTATGGCTGCCCTTTATTGGTTTTTTAAAATTTTTTCTTTTTGGTAGGCATGGACACTTTTAATAAGATTTAACGAATTGTGACAAAAAAGGTATTGAGCTTAAGAAAAGCTAAACAAAGCAAAGTACAAACATAAAGGCGTTGAAAATAAATTAGAAAAAAGTTCGTTTCTACTTTTTTAGTTTTGCTCCGTTTTTTTGTACGAGAATATTTATCCTTTTTGGATATTTCTTCAATAGTCATGGTCAAAAGAGCGTAATTATGATTGTATTTGTTTCTTTTAGATGTTTGTTTATCTTGACCTTTCTTAATTTTTTTAATATTTTTCCTAAGCATCCTGTTTCTTTACTCGTTAACATTGGTGTAGCAAATTAATTAACTGAATTGGGGTTTTATTTTATTTTATTAGCTATTACAGATTTTTTGTTGATGAATTTTAAATAATTGCATTTTCAGTGAAAAAAATCCGTGAGTATAAGGACTTTCGAAGTTTGTCGAAAACTATCAAAGCACACATTATCTCATAAGATATTGTCAAAATTTTTTGAAAAATTCGAAAAATTTTGAAAAGTCGATGTATTTTCAAAGTATTAAAAATGGCGATAATTTCCAAAATGTTGAAAATTGATGTCTAAAAGTGTTGAAAAAATTTCAAAAATAACGTGAAATGTGTTGAAAATTATCCAAAAACTACTTTGAACTAAAAAATATTAACAAATCCAATAACATGGAAAATTTTTAGTAGGTACTTAAAAAACATCATAAGATGTTGCAAGGGTCTTGAAATGTTAAAAAATCCTAATATTAACATTGTTTTTTTTTTTAACTTATAGTCATACCCAAATAAGAAAATTTTCGATTTTAAGTTTTAAATTGCAAAATTTTTGCTTATAACTTAAGAGAAGAAAGTTTTTAATACAATAGTATGAAAATAGAACTTAAATGCTAACCTTTAAGTGTCTTCACGGTTTTTCTACATGGCACGTACATTTTGAAATAGATCCGTCCAAAAATCTATGTATTTTTAAAACTTGTGATTTTCGAAAACAAGCCCGGAAAAACTCTTTCCAAAAACACGTATCGAATATTTTTTGACAAAGTATCGAAAAAAATTGTTTTTGAGAAGTCTAAATTTTCAATGTAAAAACGAGGTAGAAGGACCCATATACCATTATTGAGTACTAAGATATTCCAAAAAATTATCCCTTCAACTATTTTAGTAAATCCCTTTGAGCTAAAGTTGTTATTGACTGGACTAATTCACAATTATCAGTAAAAGCATATTGCAGTTAAGAACAAATTTTAACCATTGCTGATTTAAGTGAGACTAAAAGCTTTTGAGTAAGAGTTACATATCTCAAAAGTATCATAGTACCCTGCTTTGATCTATGGTAACTGACACACTGAATAAGTTTGTCGGCAAGAGATGAAAGTTAAGAAGTGCCAACGACCAATAGGTATTTTTTTCCATAGGCCTCCGAATGCCATTTAGGCAAAAGATTTTTAGACCCACAGGCCCTATGAAAATATTGGTTTGACTTTGGTCTCTATTTCTAAGATGTGTTTTAAATTCCTCCTAACAATTGTTTTAACTTTTCAGTTATTTAAATTGTCAGTGATAAATCAAAAATTTAACTCAATTTATCACATTTTAAGGGACACTTAACTAAACCGCATTAATTGCTTTGCATTAAAGACGATATTTTAAAGCGCTATCTGTGGTTGTATGAAGTCCACCACGAGGTCGTATATATTTCGATTTCACGCTTTTTTTCCTTTAACTTAACTTTTGCCTTATCCGTAAATTCTGCAGCAGCCAGCCAGCGAACCAACTTGAAGGTAAGCTATTTTTTATGCGATAGGTAGTGTTGCCGTTCATTCTTTGCCATCACTTAAGAGTAAGTAAGTGCTATGTGTGCTGTATTCAATGCAGTTGTTTTACAGCACTTTTCCGCTCGTTGCTCTTTTTTAATTTGCACATTTCTTTTACACGTACGCTTTCCCTTTTTTCAGTGATTTCGTTTTTTTTAATTTTTTTTGTTTTTGTTTTGTGCTTTAATTTTTCGTTTTCGGGGAAAAACTTTTCCAATTGCTCGTGTTATCAAACAGATCCAGTCTCTCACATATACGAGCGAGTAAATATCTATATTAGGGTGTTCCACTTAGTAGAAATCTATGCGTTGCAAGTTTTCAATATAAATTCTTCAAGGTTTGTTGCTCACAGTGTTTTACAAAATGTTTTCTAGAAACTTAACGAAATTTTGAAAATATTAACTTAAATCAAATGTTCAACAAACTAAAGACACCCTAGCAGAAACTAATGCTCACATATACTTATGTCTATATGTGGTTACTCAAAAACAATTACCCACTCGGAATCTGTAGGAACCAAATTTTAAATAGATTATCTTGGTTTTTTTAGGAACGTGAATATATTTATTGTAAGCTACAAGTGAAGGGAAAGGGTAAGCAAATTTAGTTTTATTTCGTTCTAAGATGTTTATCATAAGCTTACGTCGTAAGGAAGGTAATATTTTGGTTGAAATTTTGTACGTTCTTTTGTTCTATATCTTTTAAAAACGGAAAAAAATTGGTTTCAAGTCACCTGTAGGTGTTTCTGTATAAATTCTCTACTGATTTTGTGCCTTACCGTGTAAAGCAAAAATTATGCGAATCGTTTCATTTCTATTTTATTTCACTTAATTTTTGGAATATTCTTCCAAATTCGCTAGTGCCTTAAGCTGCATTTTTTTAAGAAAAATAGTTAACGAAAGCAATGTAGAAAAGCTACCATGCTTTCTCAAGAAATGAGCTAGCAAATTTCGAATCCTACTAGGAATTTCGGTTTTTTTTTTTTGCATCAGGTACTTGCCTCCACAGTTAAATGTTATTTGTATGTTGCAACATTTTTGGTTGCGCAGTTTAAGAACTCTTTTTTGGGGCCAATTGAAATTTCAAATTTGTTAACTGCATCGTTGTTGTTCAACTTCTTATTGTTGTTGCTGTAACTGCTGCTACATTTAGTTGATTTTTTTTTTGTTTCTACTTATTACTGTTGTCCTTGTTATTGTTGTAAATTGTCGAAAACGCATAGTCATAGCAATTGCTGAATGCTTCATGCTGCAAAACGCTGCTTTCAAAAACTTTTCCCGCAGTAACAGCGGCAATAGCAATGGCAGCATTATAAATTATTACAAACGGCTTAAATAATTAGTTTTGCCTGCAGGCAGTGCATACAAAAGTTACAAGGGGATTTTGTACAACCTTAGCATAAGTTCGCTGGGCTAAGGACACGAAACTTTTGCGAAGGGGTTAAAGTATGTGCGAGTGCGTTTCATACAGACAATACCAAATTAATTAGTTGTTGTTTTGTTGAAAATATTTTTCTTTTTATATAACTATGTAGCTATTTATTTTTAATGTAATTACATTATTGACAGTCTTGCTGGTAATGGCTACATTTTCAATTGAGTGGTGAAGAAATTGCAATATTTTGAGTAAGAAAAATTATAATTGAAAATCTTTGCGAATTGTTCATATTTTACTACACTTAAAATGTGAAATCTTTTTAATTTTCTTAGTGGGAATTACCAGAAAATCAAAGTCCGGCAAGTTTTTTTTTTTCTAAAAAGTTAATTAAAAATAATCGCTGACCTATCTCGCTGTCATTTGGTAACAAATCTAACATTTTTAATGCTCTTATTGATGGGCGAAATCGGTTCACGGACACGCCTACCACCCATACTCAATGTAAATTTGCTCAAGCGCATTTTGAAAAAAGTTGCAGCGATTTTGATGTAACTTGTTGACTTGGTGTACATGTGATTCGGATTAGACTAGGTTTCAAGTTCCCATAGACTCATACAGAGGCGTGGCACAGCCCTAAATTTTATCCTTTATACTACTATATCTTTTAAACCGTTCAAGATATTGCGATGAAATTTGGTAAACGGAAACATATCAAATATGTCTTGAATTGTGAAAAAAAGTAGGCGGAATCGAAGAAGTTGGCGTGGCACTTTTCAACATTTAAAAATTTCTATTCCGTAAATCTCGATTTTCATAAAAATTTTGGAGATGATGCCGCTGGAACCAGTCATTAATAAAAGCTCAGCCACTTTACTAAAAAAACTCGTTGAAGGGCGTGGAACAGCCCACAATATATATAAACGTTATATTAAGAGAGTTTACAATGATGATGCTATAAAGTCTCTAACTACAAAAATTAGTACCTGTGGGCGTGGCACCTTCCACATAAGCAGAAAACGTTTATTCTTATAGATAGTGTGCTATGAGAGTAATCTTCATAAAGCACTGTTTTAAGTGAACTATTGCAGCAATTAGTACGAAATTTAATGAAAGTGGTTCAAATGCTATAGAGTATATCTTAATCAAAAGTGGCTGAAATAGCACCAGTGGGCGTTTCACATTCCATACAAATCAAATACACTAAGTGGCATATTTATTGAAAATATGTGAGCGATCATACTAAAATTTGGTGTTAGGGGTTTGTTTATGGCAAGCTATTTCCGGATCAAAACCGGACTGAACCCAGCTTTTGTGCTAAAATTTGGTATGTGGATGTCGATCACGAATATAATTTAATAAACCAAAAGTAGGCGAAATTGAAAAAGTGGGCGTGGCATATTTTAACTTTTTCATTCTTAGTTTTTTCAAATTTTCATTAATTTTGAACAACATTTTTCAACATCTTTCAACTTTTTAGAGTTTTTCAACCTCTCTCAATTTTTTTCAACTTTTATATTTTTTTCGACTTCTGCAACCTTTTCAACGTCTTTTTAACATTTATTTAAAAGGTATTTTTAGTGCAGTGTAGGGTATGTGAGTTTCGGCCTGGCCGAAGATTACACCTAAACTTATTTTTTGTTAGATTTGAAATCAGCTGACGACTATTCAAACTGAAAATGAAAGCTAAACATTTTCTGATAGTAAGGTCATAATATAAGGCCTTTTAATCACTCGAATGATGGTAATAACTTGTCTACTCGAGATCCCCATTTTGACAGAAAAAGTAGGTTGCCCGATCCGAGGTCCAAAAGTAATGAATGAAATTTCTCCGTGTATGGGTACGAAATGGAAAACTGTTTATAAAATATACTGAGAGAATTTATTATTTAATGTAATTATTTTTGCATTAGCATTATTGTAATGACTTAGACTTACAGTTGTATTTAATTTGAAAGTTCGATGCAGTAGAATTTATTAGTATAGCTTTTCAAAAATCATTGCATTGATATGCATTTTCAATAGCATTATTCTTCCACATGCAGTCCATTAATTTTGCACTTGCATTACTAATCTAATGCATTTGATAATCCGTAGAATATTTTCTAATGCTATGTTTTAAGCTTTCAAATTTGTCAACATTTTTCAAGTTTTTCAACATTTATCAACGCTTTTAACATATTCGATGTTTCGATTTTCCAATGTTGTACAATTTTTTTGGCATTCAACATTATTCGTTCAATTATACAACATTTTTCAACAATTTTTTCAACTTTTTAGAATATTTTTCAAAAGCAATTTGTTTTTTACTTTTATAACATTTTAGACGTTTCCACATTTTTTTTTTGCATTATAATAACAACACATTAGTAAGAATATATATCGCACCACGAGTGCTTGCACTAAATGATATTTTTATAAAGTGCTTTCAAAAAAATATATCAAGTCTTAGCTGATAAAAAAAAATATATATATATGGCAGATTGTTATTCACATAAACATATCCATTTAGAACGTTTTACGAACAGGTATCATAATATAATCGCTTGTACAAAAACATTTTAAAACTTATTTTTAATACTGCTAATAACAGCGACTTACTGAGCAAATGATAATACCCCTTAAGGATATATTATTTTATTCCCTTCACATATTGCAAACTATACATATCCAAAGATTACAACATATTACATGTACATTTGTATGTACAAGACTAGGCTTTTGCCAGAATTTCGTATTGGTCTCAGAGATTTTTTGTCATTTTTAAAGGGCCGTTTCAAACTATTGCCTGTTATACTCCCACCATAGCATGATAATCAGCTTAAATATTAAATCCTATAATGTTTGGCCCCTAAAACTATTGCCAAAATTGCAATAACACGTTTATCCCTTGAACGAATTGGACTACCGCACACAAGCACATGTACAAAAGTAAACGCACACATATATTTACATATTCGTTGTTGCGTATGTATGCATGTATGTTTTAGGATTCAAATAAGCTGCTGGCATCTATTTTTATGTGTGTCCTTTACTAGAATACCAGTAATGCCGTAACGCACCAGCACCGACTTTACGCCAATATAACTGGCTGTTGATATGCGTTGAAATCCTCAACACCATGGTTTCCATTCTCGCTCAACATGAAAGGTTACGTTGCGTAAAGGATCGGGTTGAAATGACATTTTGTTATTTTGTCAAAAACCAATTTTCATGGATAATCCAAATATTGTGTTTTTTTTTTTGCAGTTACCCCTCTTTTTCTCGGTAGGCAATTGAGAATGCGTATTTTGTTCTTTAGCTTTTGGGGGAGAAGGGGTTTGTTCAAGCGTTGATAAGCTGTCATGTGAACAATTTATTTCAATTTCAACTTTTTTTTATATATTTAGATCATAAACTTAAAAGGATACGTCACTTTAGAGTGGGAGCATTTTGAAAATATTGCAAACCCAAAATCGTGTTTTAATTTCCTTTTATATAATTAAAAGAATCAATTAAATATTTAGCACTATTAAAATTTAACATTTTATTTATTTTTGTCTCCATGCCCGTAAAAGTATGCTAACAATAATTTCAAAATATTTCAATGCAGGTACATCTTATTTGCTTTTGTAAGCATATATGTAGCTTTTTTATGCTTAAGCAGAATTTGATAAGTTACCTCTGTTATGTCACTGTTTTCTGTTGTTGTTGTTGTGTTTTGTTGTTGCTCCTCCTAAAGCAGTTTGGATGCAAAATGGTTTGTAAATGATTTGTATGAGCTGATAAGAAAAGGATAATTGCGCTTGCTATGTTCCTTTTTTTTTTGTTCGAGTGTGCACATGTGTGTGTGCATGTGTGTGTGTGCCTAACACTCTGTTTAAATGTTGATTTTAAGAGCACTTTTAGATTTGTATAAAATTGCACAGCAAAACTATTAAGATTGTTCTTGAGGGATAACAACAATAAGTTTTCCTTTACAATTGTCGTTCTTATCTTAATTTCCTCTGGTTTACACTTTAAGTACCAAAAATAGGTGCAAGTGCGGACGGTAGCCGGGAACATCATATTGAGGTAATAATTTAAGCCTTTATAAAATATGCACTGAGTGGATTAGATCAAATGTTTAAATAAATAAAATAATATAATAAGAGATAGAATTGAATAAAAAATATAAAGAAAGTAAACTCATGGTTAAACTAGTGGCCTTTAAGCGGACGCCAATAATGTGATAAAAAATCTAGTAATATATTGTGCTTAATAGCACCAAAGCATATTTAATCGAAATAAATATTACAATAAAAGGGGATTGAAAATAAACCTTCATATGTTTAAATTAAATCCTTGAAAGAATCTCCGCTTATGAAAAGAGTTTGCATCCAATGGGAATGTCAACACTTCATCATAATTAAAATACCAATCGCTCCAAGTCTGGTAAATAAACAAGACACTGATGTGGGTATGTTTTCTAAATAACAATGTAGCTCAAGTTACCACATTAAATTTTCGCTTTCTTTCCTCCAAGACACACGATAATATTAAATTTTCCCTAAGAAGGTTTATCAAAATTAAATGAGATAATTTTGGTTTTTTTTTTATTTTCATAGCGCAAAAAGGAAGCTAAAAAAAACTCATATTTCATAAATGTGAATAACTTACAAAATGAGAAAAAAAAATACTGAAATCTGCACCTAGGGTGTCATTTGACATAAAGAATTTTTGTAGTTGTTGATATGGCAATAAAGCACAATTTTGGTGTCTTCTTTTAAAAAAAAAAAATCTCAGATATGCGTGACTTAAAAGCGTCAAACAATATAAGTGCATTGTTGTAGATTTTTGGTCACTTCATCATCATCATAATAACAAAAACCGCGACAGGGAAGCCAAGTTAAATTAAAAAATTAAGTACAATAGAGCAATGGGACGGAATATATGACGCCACAGGGGTGGCGTGTTGGGAACAATGGGGAAACGTGAAACTGCAAAAAAATGGATAGAAAATTTGAAAAAATAAAAAAAAATATTTTACAGTCTGGCATAAAATTTTCGAACAAAAGATAGCATTTCTCTTTTAGCTTTTGATGCTAAGAAATATGCTTTAAAGTTTGATTGTAGGAAATAGCCAACACGCTTTCTGCAATTTTTTTGATTTAAAAAACCGCAAAAGTCATTGCTTATTTCAAGAGATTCGAATTAAAGATATTGTTAGCTACAGAAGTGAATTCTATGCATTAAGATATAGTTTTTAATGAACTAAAATGAATTTCGGTTAAAGAAGAAATCGTGAATCGTGTCTCTGTAGTAATATTGTTCTTTAATTAGGAATTAATGGATGAATGAATGTTTCGTATAAATAAATGTTGAAAATGCCAGGGGGTTCTTAGCATGTTTATTCCATATTATTAGTTAAACTTAACTTTAGAAAATTGTTTCTTTAAGTTTCATAATTATTTGCAACCAATAGAGCAGAAATACGATTAAGGGGTTCTCAGCTATGATGTCTGTATAAGTACTTCTGTTATAAGCCCATAAATTGATTATATATCAAATGAAAGATAATGTTGTTAGCTATAAGTTTAGCATATAAAAATTCAGAATCAGCTACATAATAATCGATAATTGCAATTTTTTAACATATTTGTGGAGTTTGTTTCTTTTTATAATAAACAAAAATAGGGGACAAATTGCACGGAAAATTTAAGAAAATAAATTGAGATTTTTATATATGTTAGCAAAATTTTAGAATAGAAATAAAATTTTTGTGAAAAACAATGATTTTTTAAAAAAAATTGGTCGGAATTTATAAAACCCTTATGTCTCGAAACCTTGGATTTGATCTTAGACTTTTGATCATCATTAAAATTCATTGAATTACATGTAGCTTCTATGTTTTTAACCCTAACCGTCCTGACAACATTTATATACGTAGACTCCTGATGAGGGTACCCGGGTACCCGTGAGTATTTTATATGGGAACATAGAGAGTCTTATGTTAGAAAAGCATGTGCTTGCTACTGTTTCGGCCTAGCGTGATGAATAGGCAATGAACGGCGGTGAGTTTAATGCTTTCATTGACATTTTGCTGGTTATAAGTTTAAATGATGTTGGCAATAATCCTCCTTCAACTCTTTGGTGCAATCACAGTCATCTATTTTACAATGCATCGTTGAGTAGCGATAGATTTCAACAAATACTTCAAGTAAATAAACAGAAAAGCCGCTTCTATCTCCCATATTTAGTATGCCGATGAAGAGTCTACAAACAAATTTTTATTCGGATCAAAACGTTGTAGTAAATTTGCATTTATTCCCATATATTGGACGAACCAGTTTTACCCAATACATTTTGTCAAAACCAGCAAAATATTATTGTTGTGTAATGCAGCCGATAGCTATCTTTTGTTCAGAATAATTTACACAAGCAAACCACCTGATGGTCAGCGACAAGTAAACGTTGGAAAAAAACTTTTTTTTTGGTTCTGGCTAATTTTCAGAAACAATCTGGTCTGAATGCGGCAACAGTCAATTTTTTACTTCCATTCCGTCAGCTACGAGGTAAAGCAATGAGTCTCGTTGGTACCCTTCGACAAAATAAAGCTTATATTCCAAGAGAGCGACGGCCAAGTTCCACAGAAGATATATGTGTAACCCGATATGCATTCAACAAAAATGGAATTCTTTTATCTGCCGTGATAAACAAGAAGAAAAGCAGATTCTATCTGTCAAATGTGCATTATTCACGATGTAAGCCAGCATCAAATCGAAAAGAGGAGATACATATATGATTTTACAACATAATCACAGGTAGAGTAGATGTAATGTACTAGATTATGTCTAAACATAGCACCAAATGCAAAAGAAATAGACGGCCATCAGCCATTTTTTTCGCCATGATTGACGTGGCTACGTTGGGTGGCTTTTGTATCCATGCCAGCCTCCATGCAAGCACCAAAAAAGACGAAGCTCTCGTCGGGGCTTATTGACATCACTTGGCGTGTAGTTGGTGACATAAATCATGAATGAAAGGGCCACTCACAAGCGAATAACACGAAACACTATGGTTTGAGCTCCTCTTGATCTTATGCTCAACACAAACTTCTCTAAGCCAGTTGGCTCGAACTCTGTAGGCCCATCGGAAACAACTGAGCAAGATAAAACAGGTCAGTTGCCATCAAACGGTCGTTGCTATCTTTGCGTGGCTATAGATCTTATGTCCGACCAAAAGACACGTAAGAAATGCGATGGCAGTCAATGTGCAACAATCACACCAATATTCTATCACCAAACTCCATTAGCTGCTGAATTGTCAATTTTTTTTTAAATATTCCTAGTAATGCGAGGTTTGTTGTAAATCAATCAATAAAACGTAACGAACCAAAAACAAGCAAAAATTGCTCATTATCTCACATTTTTCATACAGAATGTATGAAATGACTTACGGGTACCCGGGTACCCTTATCAGGAGGGTAAGGAGTATTCGACTTTGGATAGGATCCACAGCCAACATCAAAATTCTAGAAAGCTAAAATATGAGAAAAACGATAGAAAACGACTATTTTTAAGATGTCATGGAACCTCAAAGTTGCAATTTTTTTGGTTTCAAAAATATTTAACTTCAAAGTCCGTACCCAGGTACCCGTATCAGGAGGGTTAGGGTTAAAATCGACCAAAGGTTCCTAAATTATAAAAGCTCCAGAAGAACATATATACAACCATCTGTTGGCTATATCTTCAACATTAGCTGCCCCCCTTAACATTTCGTCCCAAACTCGCTATAAGCAATAAAATCCATTTAAAAAATAAAATTTTATAAAATAGAGAGAATTTGCTGCAAGCACCAACGTTATAAGGTCGGTGAGCCAAAAAAAATATTTTAATTTCAAAATGTTTTATACGAACAATACAATAATGGGAACTTCTGTTCCTGCAAATGCATATCAAAGCAGTGGGTATTCTATTCTCAGTTCAGACATTTTTATTGTTGTCAGCCTACTTTACATGGTTATGGCACTTCAACTGACATGACCGAATTAGCTTGCTTTCATCAATCCATTCGCTTGTTGCGCTTTGGACATTTTGTCAAAAGCTTAGTTAGCATTTAGAATTAGTTCGAGTTTAGTTAAAATTAAGCTTTTTGGTCGATTTCCCAGCTGCAAAAAAAGGTGTATTGATCACCATCAGCCTTATTGAATAGATAAATGCATGAGAATCAATATTAAGATTTTTATTTTTTCCAAGCAAATATCTTGGCATTTACTTTCAATCATAGGATAGAAAAAAATTGTTTTTATATAAAAAATGATAAAATTGACAATATTCATTTTAAATTCAATTCGAATATAGATCCAAAACACGATTGTGTTTGTGTGTGGCTCTTTACTTTTATTCTCCGTTTCTTTTTAAATAAAAAACGTATGTATTTTCGTAGTTTTTTACTGTTTTTTCGAATAACTTCTACAGTTTTTGTCCGACTTTCGCAAAATTATACTTAAAAAATTTGCAAAAGAATAGTTTTTCATTAAAAATTTTAAAAATACGAAAAAGAAAAAATTTTTCATTCAAATTGAGCAATTGAAATTGAGTAATTTTCAAAAAAGACCAAAAAAGTCAGTTTTTTTGGACTTATGAAAACTTATTCGATTCAAGCAAACAGCATATCGTTAAAAAGGGAATACAAATATCTTTTGAATGTTGAAAAAAAATTTTATGGAGATATACAGTGAAATTCCCCATTACGGACAGCCCCCATAACCGGACAGCTCCAATAACCGGACATATTTCAGCATATTTCAGCGACACTCACTAACTTTTCCATACAAAATATATTCTGATAGCCGGACGCTCCAATAACTCGACAAAAATACTGCGACGGTGGGTGTCCGATTATGGGAAATTTCACTGTAGTCAAATAGATGAAAAAAGTTCCGAAAAATGGGTTTTTTGAGGATATCTCAAAAACGATTCTTAAGAAAAAAATAAGAAAAAAAAAATGGTTGCCATTTTTGGAATCTACGCCCCAAAATGCATGGAAAAAAGTCTACGAGAAACCAGATCTCGAGATCAACTCCAAATTTGTAAACTAGTGTAATCAGCCAAATTGCATGTTTTTAGTTTCAGAAGTTTAATTTCTTTAGCGGTATATTTATAAAAAAATGAGAGTAAAATTTTTCTATATTTTATTTATAATAAACATACATATCTATATGAATGTATATATTGATTAATTTTTAAACTGAAAAATGTTTGGTTTTACTTGACAAAATGTATGAATAACTTCAATCTTTAGTTGGGTTAGCATTTTGATAAGTAAAATTGAAATATTTAAGCTTGAGACATATCATGGCAAACAGTTTTGATTGAAATTCTTATAAAACATATTCATTATAAAAATTAAGGTTTAGATAATCCCTGCTTCCGCACAAGTTTTGCTTGAACTGACAAAAACAAAATTTACTTGATAAATGCTTAATAATAATATGAAATGTTAAATATTTTTCCAGAAAAAAATATACTAAATCTTTCTTGAAATATAAATCCAAATTTTAATGCTGAATTTTCATCGCATGCTTTAATATTTCAAGCACAAACCAAACGAGAAAAAACTTGCACACATACAAACTTGCACTCACTTTGACATTTATTGCCATGACAAACGATGCGCACGACTGCCAACCTAACGAATTTAATTTCATTTCAAACGCAGTGAGTTTGAAATTTCTCTTCAGAATGGACGTCACTCCACGACGGACTCCAAGCAAACGCAACGAGGTGTTGAACAACATGACTTTGAGTGTTGAAAACTTTCAACAACAATTGCTAACAATCGTTCTTAAAGAAAATAAAAAAAAATTATAAAAAAAACGAAAGCAAAAACAATTAATTTTGAAACTTTAAGGGGCGCACGCAACGCCTAAAGCTCCTAAAAAAATCTATATTAAGCACAACATATAAACATAACACACATAAAAACTGGCTTAAATAAAACGAAATTAATAAAACAAATGAAAATGCACACCAGGCGCAAAATGACATAAAGAAATACACTGTAAGAACTTTCTATCAAAAATATTTTTGTCAAAAATATTGACCTTTCGCAAAGAACTTTTGAGTGACATCTTACTTGTTTGATGGATAAATATTTTTTACAAGAAATCCTTCACTGATACGTCTCACTAGAAACAATAAAAAGTGTTAAATTTTATCTGCACATCTACAATTTTGTCTATTTTTGTTTGCTTATTACTGAGAAATTTAAAAAAAACTGATTTTTTTACTTGTGTAAGCGAAAAATCACTTCCAAAAAATTCGCATACGAATTCGCAAAGCTGTTGCGCGCTGCGACGCAAGAACATAAAGTGAAATCGAAAGGACCTTAGAATGTGAAAACGCAAGGACATGCGGTGTTATATTTTCCTTGTTGTTGGTAGCACAGAAAGATGATTTATAAGTCTTGCAGGCAACGTTTTTGCTTGGAAATTTTTTTGGTGCTGAACACACAAACATAAGCACACAGTTGTATATATGTATGTCTGTATACTCATATAATTTTTTATGTTGAAGTAGGCGTGTCAGGCTGTTGTTGCTTTTATTGCTTGATTTTTTTTCACCTTGTTTTGGTATCACAAAATCTTTTTTCTTTGCAATTTTTTTAATTTGTTTTTTTTTCGTATCTTCCTTTCTTTCTTTACTTTCTATACTCCTTTGTTGGCATTCGTTTTTACTTTCTTTTTGTATTTTTACTTTTATTTGACTTTTGATTAATTAGCCCGCTTAGGTATTTTGATGGTTTTATCTATGGCATTAAGTCAAGGCGTTAAAAATGCTTTGGCATTCATTTGGCTTCCTTCTTTATCGCACACCATGGCGTATGCGTAACATTTCATTTCTATCGAATTAATTTTTTTTTAATCACGTTTTCCTTTTGGATGCAAATTAAACGCCATGTTGCACAGAGTTAATTAAAGATTTGTTGGCTGTTTGTAATTTGCTTAAAGGCAATGTTTTTATTGCGTCTGTAAGTGTGTGTGTGTGTGTGGATCTGCTTATGGAAGGGATTAGTTCTTAAATTCTTAATCTTTGATAAGCGCATGGTATTTTTATTTCAGTTTTGCCTTTGATTTTTTTTGAAGGGTCTGTTTTTGTTTATTTGTTCTTATTTACTTATTATTTTGTTATTTATTTATCTTTTTTTTTGTAATAAATTTTTTGAGATCTCTAAAGCAAATCAAAGCAATGAGAAAATCTGCGTCACAAAAAAACTTTTTTCTTGCATATCTTATTGATTTGGCCTACCATGACGTCTGAATAACCTTAAATTTTAGTAAATAAACAAATTTTTGAGCTCTAAAAACTTTGACGTAAGGATTTCAAATGATGTATGCAACCAACGAACTTAAAATCACTTTAATATTATTGCCTTAAGTCTGCTATTTATTTATTCAAAATTTCATTAACGGCCGCTCACGAATTAGTTCGGTGTGGCAATTTTAATTTGGATGTATTTTATCAAGTTATTTTTGTGTAATCTCTGTCTCCGCATAATAAGACATGCGTCAACTGAGTACTAAATTGTTTCGTTTAATGACAATACAAAAACTTTGCATTTATTGACTTAGCTTCAACATCTTTACTGCAGTGCACGTGTCTTTTTACTGCAACAAGCCAAAATTAAAATCGACAATCTTACTATCAAAAAGTGTCATCTCAGTACTGAGCTAAATGACAGAAAATTAGGTTTTTTCATTTTATATGAATTTCTAAATACTAATAATATTGTGGAAATATTTTTATTTTAAAGTAAAAGTTTAGATTAATAACTAATTCTTCAGAATCAGCTACAACATCTTAAGTAATATAATTTTTTTTAACGCAAATGTACACATTTCTTAATAAGTTCAAAAAAAAAAAATCTAACTCACGCTTAAATTATAAATTTACCATGATAGATTTAAATGCACATACAACATAAGTTCTTCAATAAGTTAATTTCAAATACAAAGAACAATTCATTATATTTTTTATGAAAACGTAAGTTATTGGAAATCTTTTGCACAACACTGGCCAATGCTAACGCTTACATCATTTTATGCCTTTAATTCTTTCAGTTTCCTGCGATCTTATCCTTATAGTTATATGTATGTTTTGTTTTTATTGATTTAAAACTAAGCAAATTTACAGTGTTATATTATACATCACAAAAACGTTTTTACAACATAATATAAAACTTTCATAGTTCATAATTTTTGCACTGCAACGTTGTAGCGAAAGTAAATAAATTACACAAAAATGCTTTTAAAAGTTTGCAGCATACAACTTATGCTTGCAAAAAAACTATTTACAATATCATTAATCGTTCATAAAAAACGTAGGAGGAAAAAATGTTTAAACAAAAATTCGTGTCAGCAAAAAAAAAAGTTGAAGAACATTAACCATTTTGCTATCAAAAAAGGTTTTAATTTTGCTACCAATTAATTGGTAATTTATTTAACCCTTAACCCATTAGTGCTCAACGACCTTTAAAAAGGACGCGCAGTTTTTGATTTTTTAAAAATTTGCTAGAAACATTTTTGCCATTTTGAGCATTTAGATACATTGTATGGCAACACTTATGCTTACCATATTTTTGACGTTTCAAAAGATTGACAATTACAAGTTGTGCGGGTGTTCAAAGTGAATTTTTCGAAAAAAAGAAAAGCTCAAAAATGCAGAGGAGGTAAATATTGAAATATTTCAATTTTAACGCATGATATTTTGAATGGTGGTAGGCTTTTTTTTGTGTTATTATATCTAGTTTTCTTTGGTATGCACATGGTTTGCGGTAGTTTTCGAACTCCAAGATTTTTTCTTAATTTTTTACAATAAAAATAAAGGACAATGAGCGCTATGTACCATCCACCATTCAAATATGATTCGGAAAAATCAGGTGCATTTCTCTGGCTACAATATGACTTATTTAGAAATAAACCGCTTAAAATTCATCAAATATTGGAGGAATTGGAAAGTAGTGATTCTGATGGAAACGCAGCAGTTCAAACAGATATTTTTATTGTGCCACCAAGGGAGAAACCAGGAGCTGAGTCTGATTGTGATTCAAATGCGTCCGACTTTGACGATGAAAGACCTGTAGACTATAATGCTATCAACCATGTAGGGCGCGGATTGATGAACACAGAAGGCACATATCGTCAGAAATTTGGGGATGAAACCGAAGACACTGACTTCAGCTCTGATGATACTTGCATCGATCCCAACTACGAAGTTCCAACCGCATCAAATGTGCCGAATAGGATATTCTCTAGAAAACGAAAAATAAATATTACAGAGGCGACTGTGCCCGCAGTGGCCATCGATAATTCAGTTAACTGTTCTGTCACAAATACAGAAAATATAAACACTGAAGAACCGTTGCTTTTAAATATTGCTTCTATCAGATACGAAAATGTTAAACCGAAGTGGAAAAAAAAGGAAAAGACACCTGCAAAGCAGATGGTTCAACTTTGCAGTCCAAAGCCAATTTCCGAAGATGCCCAGAAGTGCGAGACCCCACTCCAGTTTTTCGGACTATTTTTCACAAATGAAATGAATGAACATATTGTAAAGCAAACCAACTTGTACGCACAACAAAAAATGGAAAAGTTAGATATGCAGGCAGACGAATTGTTTGTCATATTAGGAGCAATGATATTGACAGGTATCTCATTTGTCTTTTTTACTTTTTAGACTTTTGTTGCCTATTAATGTTGTTTAGGTTATTCAAAATTACCCTACAAAAGAATTTACTGGGAGAATTCAACAGATGTTCCGCCGGCTATTTCGAATGCAATTTTCCGAGCACGATTTGAAAAGATTATGTCGCACTTGCATTTTAACGATAACACGTTATTGAATGATGATCGACTGTACAAATTGCGGCCAATAATTGACAAGCTAAATAACGCATTCCTCAAACATGGTGGCATACCTGAATATCTCTCAATAGATGAGAGTATGATACCTTATTATGGCGAACACTTTGCAAAACAATATATAAAGGGGAAACCGATTAGATTCGGATACAAAGTTTGGTGTTTATGCTCAAGTTCTGGATATTTGTTGACCTTTATCGTTTACACTGGTGCAGATTCACAAAAAACTAGCAATAATTCTTTTGGTCTGGGTGGTAAAGTAATTTTAAATCTGATTTCCAAAGCACAGATATTACCAAATAAAGGCCACAAATTATATTTTGATAGATATTTTACATCATACGCACTCCTTAGTCATTTATCAGCTCTTGGCTATTGTGCTAGTGGTACTGTAATGGAAAACAGAATGGGTCAATGTCCACTCAAAATAAAAAAGGAAGTAAGAAAAGACATCCGTGGTTCATATGATTATCGAACTTGTGACAATTCGAATGTAATTTTTTGCCAATGGAAAGACAATCAATCCGTAAGTATGGGTAGCACTTTTGATTCGGCTGAAGAGAAGAGCTTAAAAAAAAGGTCAAAGTGCCTCAACCCATTATGTTTGCAAATTACAACAAAGGAATGGGCGGAGTTGACCTCGTGGACCAATTGATAAGCGTATACCGTACCAGAATGCGCCAGCGAAAATGGTATTGGCCTATTTTTCCTTATTTATTGGATGCATCAGTTGTCAACGCTTGGCATTTGATGAAAAAAGTAAGGCCTAATGACGTAAAATCCTCGTCTTTGCTTAATTTTCGTCGTGACTTAGCAAAATCTATTTTAGAAGTATATGGAATGGAAAAAAAGCGCGAGTCTCATCACTCCAAAACATCTATTGATTGTAGATACGACGGGAGAGGTCACATAATCCGTTTTATTCAAAAACAAAGGCGTTGTGGTGAATGTACTCTAAAAGAAAATTTTGTTTGCGTAAAATGCGACCAACCATTACACCCCAAAAGCTGTTTTGAGACTTACCACACTAAACCAGAATAATTATTTTAATATGTGCAGCTTATTTTTTTATTCTTTTATAAAATTTTTCTAACAAAAGAACCCGAACATAAACAAAAAATACATAAAATATGTGTCAACAAAATTTGTCTTTGTATTTCAGTATACATGAATTTTCCACAGCTAAATGGTGTTCTATGCTCAGTGTCCTTTTAAAAGGACGTACCGGAAAAGTGGGAAAATGAGTTTTCCGAATCGGGAAAAAGTTTTTTTTATCTTATTGAAGCCAAAAGAAGCAATTCTGTCGAAGCAGATTTTTGATATCACTGCTGGTTCGCCGTGAGCACTAATGGGTTAATAATATTCTTATTTAATTTTTTGGTTTGCTTGTCGTATGAGTAACTTTAATTTGATATTGATTTTTGTTACGACTATTAATCGATGTAACCTACGACTAAAATACTACTTTAGTTGTTGTTTACCTCTTAGTATGCTTAAAACAAATAACTTAATTGCTTGACGACAAGTTTCTTGCCAGATTCTGAGACTCAGTTTTTCTGTCTTATATATCCTGAAAAACGTTTGATTTATGATTTCATCTTCAATAACATCGTATTTGTCATTCCTGAGCTTACCCAAAAAATTGCTTTTATGCAACAAGGAAAAAAAACACGGCGTATGATTAATATCAATTTATGTTGCTTGCACCGAAGAAAATTAATTTTGTAAAGTTTCCATAAGCAAAAATTTTGCTGCTATAAAGTGTCATACTTCATATGTGCATGACTTCAATGCGTTTAGTTGCACTTTTATAAGCAAAGGAAAAATTTTTTAAAAGTTTTTTCAAGAAAACACATTCATGGAGTATTGTTCTTTAGTTCAAGCAATTATCTGCAAATATAAGTCCCTTAAAAAGATCTTTTTTTTTTAACTTTCTTAGTAAAGCCTTATTAATTTTATATAAAATGTGATGATAATGTGATTGTCTATATTGCTAAAGTAAGCAAAACATTACAGTTTTCAAGAAATCATTTTCAAAATTATTTCGCAATCTAAATAGACGCAGCGTTTTCCTTTAAAAAACGTAAACAATTTATTTTAAAGTAAAACTTTATACACAAATATTCAATTAATTATCACTTAAATACCCAGTTGTGCTTTTTGCAACACCACAAATAATATACCAAATATACCTTAGCTATAAATTAAAAGCATGTCAGTTTTGTAAAGTCTTTAATTAATTTATAAATTTTATCTTGTCATGTCTTTTAAAATAATGCACTTGTAATTCTAATGAAAATTACAGATCTTTACTTTTATTGCTCTGTGTTCAATTATGTTTTTGTAACATTAATTTTACATCTGCGCTTGACATGTTGTTACTTATGTTTCTTAAAATGTAGAACAATTTTCTTAACAAAAAAAAATATCAATTCTTGAATTTCTAAGTCTTTATATCCATTTTAAATGTCGTAAATTTATTTATGTTGCAATCAAGTGCACGTTTGCTTAAATTAAATTTTACTACTGCAACTGCTGTTGCTGTTTGCTACATAATTGAAATTTATCAAGAACAAATATTTTTTCAGACACAGTCAACCCAAGTTATAGGAATATAAATTTGCAATTTACCAATAAATTTATAATTTATTAAATTTTAAATGCACTGTGGATTATCTTAAAGTGTGGCTGTCTAAATATTAAAAAGAAACTTTATTTATTTGAGTTCAAACTTTATACAATACTACTTAGTAAGAGCTCAAATAATTTCAATCGAGTAAATTTAGAATCAGCTCATAAATATGTAATAGAAACTATACATTGCCTTCATTCCTTTATCCGAAAATAGCCAAAAAAATATGCACTTATATAAAACACATTATTTTCAGACTTGAAAATGTAACCTCGGAAAAATAGTACACCACACAACCAACATATTTTCAATAGAAAAACTGCTAAGCAACTGAACTGACTCTAAAATGCTACCCAAACACTTTTTTTTTCTTTCTCAAAATGATAGCCAAATGTATACAAAAGCGGACATAGCTATAAACGAGTCAAATTGCATAGTAGTGATATGACAATTTCGGATATCAATGACCCCACAACACCCCACTACTTAGTGCCTCATTTTATTGCTGCAAACAAATTTCGTAAACGATGCATGAAATATTCAAACACACCTTAATTGCCAAAGAAGATTAAATTTTCAACAGAAAATAATTGACCCAAAACGACAGGACACCAGAAAATAAGCAGCAGCAATAGAAGTCCTTGACAGCGGAATGATGGTGTAAACTTGTACCGGCACCCATTTAACTGATGCCAAAAAATAAAATAAAAAACAAAAAAAAACAAAAAAAAAATAGAGCTAATGCGGCACTTTTATGTGTGTAAGTCCGCTGCTGCGAAAAGCTCATTTCCGCCATCATGACTTTGATGTCTTTGTTTATTATCATTAGCACGAGTGTGCTGTTACTGCTGCTGCTGTTTCTGATGGTGCTGCTAAAAAGGACAAACTGAAATACACGAACGGCAGAGTTGTTGTGTGTGTGTGTATGTGTGGGCTTGATGTGATTGTTGTTGACTTTGCACAGCCAATTTAAAAGACGCACGTTTTGTGCACGCTTAGTATTGGCACATTAAAAATGACCAGACCAAAGCTGGTGGTATGTGTGACATTTTTTAAAATGCAGACAGGAAAATTGCTTCAAGAATTTCCGCCACGTGATGGATTTATTGAGGGCGTGTTTGTATGAGTGCTGATGCGATTGATGTAGGAGGATATACACTGTGGAAAAGATTTTTCATAAAACTAATGAAGAAAAACGCAAAAATTTTTGAAGCCGATATGAGAAAAAAACCAAACCATTTCATGTAGCAGAAATATTTGGTTTGGAAAAAATGGGCAATCCGACGCCCTACTATATTAGATAAAAATCAAATTCATCCAATCTCAACAACTATTTGACGCAGATGAATAAGACTTGGTACAAATATGAAATGTAAGGACAAAAGAAAATTTCAATGAAAAGTTGGGTGGTGGCACGCCTATCATATGTGAAAAGCCCGAAGTTTTTTATGTGGCAGGAACTACATATTTGACATAGATGGATAAGATTTGTTATATATGTTTTTCATGTTATATGGAAGGTTTTAAACATAGTTTAGTTTTAGGAAAAATGGGCGATGTCACGCCCTCATATAAAAGAACATTGAAATTTATCATATCTCATCAACTTTTTGTTACAGACGAATTAGATTTAGTACATAGATAAAAAGGTATGTGCAAAAGTAAGTTCCAAAGAAAAAATGGGCGATGCCATGCCCCTATATAAAATAACAATCAAATTCATCATATCTCATCAACTTTTTGTAACAGACGAATTAGCTTTAGTAGATAAAAGGTATGTGCAAAAGTAATTTCAAAAGAAAAAATGGGCGCTGCCCCGCCTATGTATGAAAGTTGTAGACAAAATAACACCTTATGAGAACCACTAAATCTAGCATTAATTAAGAAGAAATAATGCTCAAAAATTGATTATTCTTCTAAAAAAACACCAGAAAGTGTTTAAAAACATTTACTTCGATAAATTTGTTAAAGCAAATCTGCTTTGTAAAAATTAATGTCAAAAAAATACAAAATAAAAACAAAGCAAAGTCAAAAGTAAAATTTTCTGGTCCAGTTTTGCTTAATTTTTTTTTTTGGCAAATATTGCGCTTTTTTATAGAAAAATGCCGCAAAAAATTTGTGAAAGTTTTACTAAAATATTTTCAATTATTCTATTAAATTTGATTCTTGTCCCTCGACTATTAAAACCTTTTACTCTTCTTGCTCTCTAATAAAGTGATTTCCTAATGCAACACTTTATATCAAATACTGCAAATTCATTCAGCATTATATGTAAAGTTACACAAAAATTTTTCCGTGCACTACACTGTAAGCGTTGATAATAAAAAACAGGAAGAATAAAATATAGAAAATAAAAGAAAATCGCGTGTCATAAAGGTTTTACTCCCTTGTGAATGCAAGCAGTGGAGGGGGGGGGGGGGGGGCAGACTATTGTGGATTGTGTAAAGTATCTATACAGCAGCGCGCTTGAAAAAACTGTTAGAGCGAAAATTGAGTAACAGAAACGTGACTGGATTAAATTTGATGTTGATGTCCTGTTGTCGCTACTGCTACTGCTGCTGCTGCTATGAATGTTGTTCTCACTATTATTACAACTATTCGTCGTCGTCGCCGTCGTTGTTGTTGTGCAAACAAACCATGATTTCCTTGGGATCAACATTTTTTCTATATATTAAATTTTCTACCTTTTTTTTTGTTTGTTTTTTTTTTTTTTGTGTGTTTTTTGAGATTTTGTGCTCCTTTATTGCTTAAATTATGCTTATCCTGTGGAAACGAAGAAATTGAAAAGAAACAAGAAAGTCGTCGCAATATAAGAAAAAAAAATCAACAATATTTCATTCTCAAGTGGTGTGGCACACACACGAACACATCCGCATATCCGTTTTGTTGTTTTCACTTCCGTTCGCTGTTGCCAGATGTGAAAAAGAAGTTGATTGATTAGCAAAAAATTTTATAAAGAGACGATTAAATTGAGTTGCAAAAAGTTGAATACGAAGCAAATAGCAAAAGAATACATTATGCTAAGGAAAAAATTGAATGAACAGCGATTTGGTTCATTGGGCAGTATAAAATTTGCAGCGTAGAAGTTGCATTAGTGAAGAAACAGCATATACAAAAAAAGTTAATTAAGTAACGAAAAATGTAATTGATCGGCAAAGTGATTATAAATTCGAGAACTTATGACTTGATTATTTCTGTTCAATAAATAATCATTTCTTATGCAAAATAGTGCGTTAATTGTGTAAAATACTTTAAAAATATTCTTAATTTTGTTTCAGAGATTTTGTCATATATTTTTTTTGCTTTGGAAAAGGTAGATCCAATTTATTTGAATTTGAAGTTTGGAAAAAAACCAGCAAAAAACTTCTTCCTGAAATGTGAAAACCCTGCAACTCCTTTACAAATTTACTGTACTTTTTTAAGAGTAAAGCTTTTCCCCGGAAGTCTTACATTACATAAATTTCTATAGCTTTTTTTTATACTAAAGTTATTATTTCAAAGTGATATTTGAAAGCTCGATAGAAATATTTGTTTGTTGGTTTTTTTTTTAATCACATTTGACAAAGTTTTGAATATAATCTTGTCCAATAGAAACCTGGAATTTTAATTTAATTGATGTGGCAACACTGAACATCCGCTTACGCTTTGGTCAATGTCATCTCGAATAAACACACAACTACACGTATGTACGTGCTGTCAATATAGTGTGTCTTGAGTGTTTTTGTGTGATTTCAGCTGGATGCGCTTCGAGTAGCTTTTTCTGAGGCTATTGTTTGTGTGCGTATGTAGTACGTTTCTGCTGGTGTGTGTATTTATTTTTGCATTGTGTACGTACATGTGTGTTTTGTTTATTCCTTTGAGTTTTTACTTGGCAGCTGTTTGTCAGTGAGCGTGCTCATGTGCTCTTTCGAGTATGTGTATGGGTCATATGCCAGCCTCTGATTGTTTGCTTTTGTTTTCAACTTTTTTTACTTGTTTGCGCGTTCAGACATTTACTCTTCACATTTTTCGAGTGGGTCAGGTCAGTTTATCGATTTTTTTTGCTAACGAAAATTCTTCTTGCTGTATGCTTTTTACGCGTTTTATTTTTTTCATTTTAGTTGAAGTATTTTGTGCTTTTCAATTCTTTTACACTGATCTTGCCAGAGTTGTGTAGAATTTTAATTCCTTTTGCCAATGTTTCTTATTCTCTACTTAACTTGACATATTCAGTTTTTATTAGCTCTTGTTCATTGTAAGCAAGGTACATACAGCTTTTTTTATACTAGTTAGAAAGATTTTGGTGATTGTTTTTTACTTCTTCCTCAGCTTTATAAATCAAAATCGGCCTCTGTGAAACTGCCATCCAAATTCCAGTTTTTACGCAAAATGACTAAGATTCCTGAAAAACTTCCAACCCAAAGTCACCCTAACTATTTAATTAAAAAAAAAACTGCTGCATATTTTAAGGTTCACTTTGCAAAGCGCTAGCAAAAGTTTAATGCAATTTTGTAAGTAGCTTTGCAAAACTCATTACTCCTCCAAAAAAAAAAAAAAAAAAAAAAAAAAACAAAGAATTGAATACTTTGTCATGCTCCCAGCTAAGTTTAAGCAAATCCGTACAGCTTTAACACAAACTTAAAAGTCATTAAAAAATTCACGAATTTTGATGAGAGGGAAAAACTTTAAATTCGCTTTACCAGCAATGCAACAAAAAAAAAATAAATAAATGGAAGGTATGACTGAATTTTTGCAAAACTCACAGAAAACAGAGTAAAGTTAAAATCAATTAAAACTTTAATTTTGTGCAAAACAAATAAAATTACCACTGCAAGAAGTGAGAAGCGCAAAAAGAATTCCAAGGGAAAAGCTGAATTTTTGTAAAAAACAAAAAAAAAAATAAATTAAAAGGCAACAACAATAAAATGAAATAAAAATTAAAATTTAGCAAGCAATCAGCGCAAGAGTGGAGCAACTTTTTTTCTTCTAACTGCTGCTGCTGCTGGCTGGACAGCGCTTTGCGAAACATACAACGGGATTGTACAGAAGATCAGTGGATGGCAAATAGACAGAACAGTCAATTAAAAAATCAAAATCATTAAAAACTTTCTTCGAGACAAAATAAGCTGCAAATAGTGCTTGTTTTAAAGGATTTTTTTTTTTTTTTTTTGAAAGGTTCAGTGAAAAAGAAATTTTTTTTTAAATTATTTTGGAGTTAGACTAACAGGTCTCCTTAAGTGGGAATAATTTACACAAGTTTTTGTTTTACGAATGTAAGTCATAAGAATCATTTTTAAAATTTTGATTTGCTATAGTGATAAAATGTAGCCAAATAAACTTTATTATATTCACGTTCAAAATATCTTCAATGTAATTTTTAAGTTCATGTAGAATTGTCTGCCCTTAGGCAGCGTAAAGTTTTTGAAATTTTTAAACTTGTTCCAAGTTTGCTCTAAGTATGTACTCTCCTGTTTTCTATTACTTAAATAATATTTTTCTGGCATGGATTTCAATGCTTCAGGAGAGTATGAATTCAAAAGTAAAATCGGCAATGCAGCCTTATGGCTGCATTATGAGTCTTATGAGTCTTGATATATCGTTTCTTAAATTTGCCAGAAAATAGATCCGCAAATTATGTGTTTTAAATGTCATCCAATTTGGTTAAGAAAACTTAAAAATCCGAACTGAAGTTGAATCAATTTATAAGGACATACAAAGCTGCTAGTTTCTCGAATGCAATTACTTTTGCTATAGGACAAGAGTTTCAATTAAAAAAGAAAAATTGCTTTCCTACAGAAAAGCTAACGAATTTTAGCCATAGTTTCCCTTTAAATAGAAAAAGAAAATTGTTAGTTCAATCTCCAGTACTTTTTCAATTTCTTTGATCAAAAAATTATTTTACACGAGAAACTGCTGGTGGTTTTTTTAAAAAAATACTTAAAAATAGAACACAATTTATAATTTTTTAGGATATAAAGAAATGCAGTACATCAAAAAAGACATAGGTTGAGAAAACAACAAGAATGTGTTAATTAGTTTCCCTTACGTTCTGAAAGTTTTTTTTTATATTTTAAATAAGCTTTTGTTCGAGGATATTGTTCAATTTTATTTTATTTATATTAAAAACTTATAGAATGTACAGTGACTTACAAAAGTGTTCACAAAAAAACATATTTCTGGTCTTAAAGCTGTATTTTTTTTTTTGTAAAAAAGGTTTAAAAAAAAGAAATATGCAGAAAACTTGCAAATTCTTTATTCTAGCTAAAAAAAATCAAAACTAAAATATTCCACGTTTTGTTTAACATGGGTAGTTATTTTTATACTTAGTCTTTTGTGAACAGTTTTGTAACTTAAAGTAGGTAATAAAAACATCTTAAATCATTTTTTAATATTTTATGTGGCCGCTTTTGGCTTTAGTGGTGAAGTGTATTTTCTTAGGCATACTCGCTTTCAATTTGTCTAGTATTTGAGTACTGATCACGGACCATTGTCCATTGGCGACCTTCCATAGCTCGTCCAGATTTTGTGGGGTTATTTGACTCGTGGGTATTTTTTTTTAAAAAATATTCCACAAATTTTCAATGGGTATAATTTCCGGTGACTGTGCTGGCCAATCCAAGCAGGTAATATTTTGGTCTCGAAGCCATTTCATTGTAATTTTAGCCATATACTTAGGGTCATTATCCTGCAAAGGGATGATATCGTCTGGCTCGTAGCCGAACTATTCCTGACTAGGTGAGCGTAAGGCCACTCGAATGTTAAAATAATCTCTTGCTTTTATTATTCCTATGGCTAAAATTACAACGAAATGGCTTCGAGACCAAAATATTACTTGCTTGGATTGGGCAGCACAGTCACCGGAAATAATACCCATTGAAAATTTGTGGAATAATTTTTAAAAAAAATATCCATGAGTCAAATAACCCCACAAAATCTGGACGAGATATGGAAGGCGCCAATGGACAATGGTCCGTTATCAGTACTCAAATACTAGACAAATTGAAAGCGAGTATGCCTAAGAAAATACACTTCACCACTAAGGCCAAAAGCGGCTTTAAAACCAGAAATATGTTTTTTTGTGAACACTTTTGTAAGTCACTGTATGTAGTTGAATAATAATATTCTTAAAATTCATATCAAATTCTGCCTTTTGTACTTTGCTGACTACCACTCAAACGCTTAAGCTGACAGATTAACAAAAGTCAAAAGCAGCTAAGACTTTGAGATCGAGTTGAAAAATATTCAACTTATGATACAACGCAGCTTGTCACAGTCTGCAGCATTCAACAGCAGTCATATCAATTCAGATGAAGTAACACTAAAGTGCTGCACAATTGTTCTTTTGTGCTTTAAACGCAGTTGCTTTAACGCGTTAAGAGCAGCAGCTGTTCACCGTATTTTTATTTTTATAAATTCACTTACTTTTTTATTGCCCCAGTCCATAATTTTTATTAAACTTTCAGTCAGTACTTTTGATTTGCTAAAGTGCATAAGTCACTTAAATTTTTTTTTTTAATTAAAGTGACCAGACTACATTTATATATTGATGACTCTTCACATAGTTATTCAGTACATAGAAATTCTAAAAAGTTTCCAAAAAATCAATATTATCTGCTCACTTTATTTACAAATACCTATTTTCTTTAAATTTCCTCAAAGTTGCCACAGTAAAATTTTTATTGGGTTTTTATTACTTTTTTTTTAACTTTTGCAGATTTCAGTCTTTCATTTTGGCCTTTTGCTTTTTAATTTATTTTTGAGTTCTCTTTTATAAGGTTGGCTTTTTGCTTAAGTTTCATTTATTTATTTTTTTTTTTGTTTGACGCACATTTCTCGTTATCGCATTTAATGCTTCAGTTAAAACGAAAGCATTTTCTACATCAACTCCTCCATCAGTAGCAGCCGAAACTCTCACCTTTCTCACACCTACACCACCAATTTACCAGCTTAGCATTTTCGAGTGGGTTCCTTTTTTTTCAATCTACTCCATATTTCATTTTATTTCTTTATTTATTTGAAATCAATAAATTTTCTTTTCCGCTTTGTTGCAATTAATTAATTTCAATTTTACAGCAAAATAACTGATAAAATCAAAGAAAACAGATGGAACGAAAAACAACAAATCTAAATGCCAAACAATGAGCGCGAACAATTAAGACAACAACAAAAACAACAACAACACAGTTTAGAAGAAGAACAAAAAAAAGTTTGGCTCACAAGTCAATAGCGTCAAAGAATGTGCGCGCACCAACACAAATGAAAACGGAAATAAAAAATAAAGCAAAAAAATTTCCTTTGATTAATTAATGTCATACTTGATTTATTATCGTTGATTCAACTTTGTTTTGTTTGTGCTCTTCTTTCTGCTGAAAACATTATTTTTATTGGATTTTGTTGCTTTGTCCAGCCATATAAAGACGAATTTTCTCGACAATTAAAATTTTATTTTCATTTATTGATTCCGGCCCAAAATGAACTTAAGTGTTGGAGGGCGTTGCAGAATTTCTTCAAATGTTTAATTAAATCGTAGCGTTAAATTATTTAGACAGTGTGATAAAAACCACATACTATGGCATTAAAATAAAATTCATTGAACTTTAATGTTTTAAGTGAAACGAATTTGTTTGCTTAGAATTTTCGTTAAAATAGAAATTTCTTTAATAGCGGGTATAAAAAAATCTATATTGGATCATGCTAACGCAAACTCAATGCTTTTGCTTAATTTTGGAGACTTATCGACTTTGCAATATGTTTCTACATTTTCAAAATTTTTCGACATTTCTTAAAATTTTTCAACATTTTTCCAAACTTTTTAAACATTTTCGATTAAGATTTTTCTATTTTTCAACATTTATTTACTTTTGAACATTTTCAATGCATTCAATATATTTCAACATAGATAATTTTTCCAACTTTTCAACATTTTTCAACTTATTTAACACATTCGAGTTTTTTATCACACTCAAAATATTTCGTTTTATTCAAAATTTTACGAACATAGAATATTTTTCAGTAACTTAACAGTTTCTCGTCTTAATAAATATTTTCGACTTTTCGACTGTCTGTCTGTCTGTCTGTCTGTCTGAAATCAGGTTTACGGGAAAACTAAGAGAGGTAATGGAATGAAAGATATTGTTATGAAATTTGGTAAATGGATACATATCAAATATATCTTGAGTTGAGATAAAAGTGGGCGGAATTGAAAAAGTGGACGTGGCACTTTTCAACTGCTAAAAATTTTGATTCCATTTATCTCAAAATTGGCACAAACGATTTTCATAAAAATCTTGGAGATGATGCCGCTGAAAGCTGTCATCAATACAAGCTCAGCCCCTTTATTGAAAAAACTTGTTAAAGGGCGTGGCACCGCCCACAATATTTATAAACGTTATATTAAGAGAACGAACAACGTAATCGTGATGAAATTTAATTAGGTAGATATACTTGCTGTAAGGTCTTTTATTACAAAAATTTGGTACAATAGTACCTGGGGGCGTGGCACCTCCCATATAAGCAAAAACTGTTTATTGTTATAAATAGTGTACTAAGAGAGTAATCTTCATAAAATTTGGTGTTTAGATGTCAGTTACTATAGGCTTTAAAAATAAATTAGTTTTGACAGAATTGTATCAGTGGGCGTGGCACCTCCCATATTAACATAAATTTGTAAGCGCTGTTTTAAGTAAACTATTGCAGCAATTGCTATGAAATTTGATGAAAGTGGTTCAGTTGCTATAGAGTATATCTGAATAAAAAGTGGCTGAAATAGCACCAGTGGGCGTGGCACCTCCCATACAAATAAAATACGGTGAGTGGCATATTAATCGTAATATGTGAGCAATCATACTAAAATTTGGTGTTAGGGGTTTGCTTATGAAAAGCTATTTCTGGATCAAAACCGGGCTGGATTGTACCAGTGGGTGTGTCACCGCCCTAAATTTTAAATTAAACTGCAGCATATATCGCAAACTATACAAGCTATTGTGCTGAAATTTAATATGAGGATGTCGATCACAAATATAATTTGTTGAACCAAAAGTGGGCGGAATTGGAGAAGTGGGCGTGGCATATTTCAAATTTTTCATTTTATTCGATTTTTTCAACATTTTCCATATTCTTTCGACTTTTTCAATCCTTTAACTTTTTCCAATATATTCTATATGTATTTGTTCGACTTTTTCAACTTCTTTCAACTTTCTTCATAAGTTTCTTTTTTTTTCGACTTTTTCATCAATTTTGAATAGTTTCAAATTTTTTCAACCTCTTTCATTTTTTTTAGAGTTTTTCAACCTCTCTCCACTTTTTTCAACATTTTGCATATATTTACGACTTTTCAAAATTTTTCAACCTCTGTCAACCTTTCTAACATTTCACATTTTTTTCGACTTATTCAACCTCTTCAACGTCTTCTTAACATTTGATGAAAAGGTACTTTCAGTGTAGTGTAGGGTATGTGAGTTTCGGCCTCGCCGAAAATAACACCTCAACTTGTTCAACTCTCGTTAACTTTTTCAACAGATTTTGATTTGTTCCAAACTTTTCGACTTTAAATATTTAAAATATTCTGATTAGTGATTCCATTTTCAGTACATATGTATTGCAAAAAAAGCATTCCATCCACTACATTTTCAAAATTTCAAATGCCATCGCTCATTTTGACGTTAGCAAAAGTTTTCAGCTTTTCCATCTTTTTCATAATATTTCAACATTATGGGTATTCATCTAAGCGCGCAAACCCTCGCAAGCTGTGTAAACTGTGCAGTTTTGCGCCATCTCAAACGAACTGTCAATTTGGTATCGCAAACTTGTGCTGCTAATTGTGCAATTGTTATCAATTTTTCCCCCATACGATTCCCTCAGCAAAAATTTATTATTTACACATTTTAAATTTCTCACTCTCTTTTCCCATACGATTCTCTCCCAAAAAAATGAAATGCTCATCAACTGCCACAAATTGTACGAAATATTCGAAGAGGCGTTCGTGAAACACACCGCACAAAATTGGGAACTTCCGCGTTTAAATTAAGACTGGGTTTCCACTACCATGGAAAGTTAACACATTTAAATTAATTTTCATGTGTGAAAAAATTTCCTTTGCGACAGATTTGAGAATATTTATATTTTTCGAACATTTTCATTGAACTTGCACTTTTTTTCATTAGGACAACATGAAAAAATCGAATTTTTGAAATTTCTTATCGAATTTCTAGTATTTTTCTAATTTGCTTTCAGATTTTTCTCATCATAGCACATATTTGAGATCAACAGATCTATGCATAAGCGGAAATATATCAGGCTTAGAAATTCTTACTAATTTGATTAAAAGTCACTGATGATTCCGTTAGCAACGGAGGAAATTGGCTTTAGTCCATTTTTTGATGAATTTATCTCTGTTTTTTGTTGTTGACACATACTACTTATACTGCACAGTTTGGAAAAAATAAGTATATTATTTACATATTTTGCGTCTCAATTCGAATACAATTTTTTAAGTAAACAAAATTCGCAGCGAATTCACTTTTACGTTTGACGTGATGAACAATTTTTAATATGCTGTTTCTATCATTGTTTTAAATAAATAGAAACCAATGCCGCGTGTAAGTTTAAATGCTGAAATATTATATTCATTCAGTTAATTAAAATTTATACATATGTGGCATTTCACGCCAAAATGAAGAACATTTTCCTATTGCAACTCTGATTTTTTTGAAATTTTTTTTGTTAACTGTTGAGACTTGCCTCCATGATTTTCTTTGATTTTTTTTATCATGCAAGAAAATTAAAAACTTGCTGAAAAATATCCCATCGTTGCACATTATTAGACATGACATACAATTTTTTAAATGAATAACAGTTTCGTATAAAAATTTATGAAGAAAATCGATTAGTGCACACATTGTTAAAACTGAGGACTTATTTTTGAAATCTCATAGTGATAATGTCGTAAAAACTGTTTCGATATTTTTATAAAAGTAGGTTATTTTTAAGAAAAATAGAATATAGAATTTGGCAGATTATTCACGAAGTTGTGAGCATTTCAGAAACCATAGAGGCTAGTCTTGCAAGCATCTGAAAGAATAAAAATTTTCAAAAATATGAGTTTCAAAAGCAAAATGGTGTCCGAATTGGCATGCAATCCTCCATACATATGCAGCTATTACTACTGCGTAATTTATTTTGTTTTATTTTATTTTTCCTTCTTTTGTGAGCGTGTGCAATTTATAAATATTTATGAAACATTAATAAATATGTATATAGTTTTCGTACTGCAGATAGCACTTGTAAACGTAACAAAATCATGAGAGTCCATGGCATCGTTAAAACTTTTCATTCACTGCAACAGTTTTAATGTTAAATGAGCAGCAAAATTAATTTTAATTACAATTTTCAACGCAGACATATGTGGATTCACATACACACATCTACGTAGTGACGCTGATTTAAACATTCATATTGCTATAAGTACATGCATATATTGCATATTATAAATAAAAACTGAGTATGCTATAAATGGGTTATTCCATTGTTACTAGTAAAACATTTAGACTCCTGCACAGATAAATTGCTTAATTATTCCATTTAATTATTATTATTATTTATTTACTTTATTATTTCTGTTGATAATTTTCCAAAGAATAAATGAACTAAAAAACGTACTATTGTACTGAAAATACCACTACTCAGTAGAAGTGCGCGTAAAAATCTAAAATTTTTTATATTGGGATAGTTTTTTTTTCGAAATTGATGTGTAAAAAATGATAATCCCAAAATACATTTCGAGCTTTTTCTGAAGTGCTCATAATAAAAAGATTGAAGAAAATATATTTTTAAGAACTGAGTGAATATTCTTTCTTGTCGAGTTAGTAGTATTTGCGACGACTTAAGTTCATTTTCAACTTTTCTCCATTAATTGGACAAATTTATTCTAAAAACGGCACAAAATAAAGTTAATTTTGAGCTTTTCGATCTGCTTTTTTAACCACCAATTTTTGAAAAAATACAGTATTTTTTTTTCGTTCGAAATTTCACTTGAAACATTTAATTCTACCGCTTCGTTTTCCAGCAATCTGGATTTTTGCAAACAGGCAGATATACAGAGGGACAAAAAGACAAAATAAAACGGATAAGGCTACATCGACTAAGTTGGTGACGCTGTTCAAGATTATTTTTACTTTTCTGTTCCTACCACACCGTAAAAATATGACATGAAAGAAATTTATTTACAGCAAATTTAATTTTTACTTTCTGGGTATAATGCTTTCTGGAATATCCCAAAATGTAAACATATTTTATTTAATATGGAGTAAAATTATTGAATTTAAGCTTAATTTAAAATTAACGATGATATGTTCTTATATTTATGTATATTTACTATAACACAGTACTGCATGACGTATGAGTAATGTGAATTTAAATGGATTGTTTGTAAAGCAACAATAAAACATTGTTATATTTACATTATATGTAGGATAAAATGTCGCTTAATACAAAATTCAGTGTTGAATTATTTAAGCCTTTGAAGAACTTTTCTTTGATCTTTGCACATATTTGCCTTTTTTAAAAAATTTTGTCAAACTAAATTGTTTGATACTCCTTACCATTTATACAATTATTGATGAAAACCGCTTATTCAATGACTTCAATTTTAAATTGATAATTAAATTTATAGAGCAGGCAGAGAAGGTATTGATATTGTGGCAAATATATAATCAAAATTTATTGCACAATTCATGGACATGACCATAATGTACATGGATATGCGGTAGTGTATCTTCTGGCCTGAAGAACTATGCTGTACATCAGATTTAATCGACTTGCGCCATTTTAAAATATCTCATGAAAGCTTACTACACTTTCTACACGGTTGAAAATATCAGTATAAAATTAATAACTTTTACTTATTCATATAAATCCATAAAAAAATCGTATAGATTTTATAAGTTCCGCAGCTATAAAATTTTATATGAATATCATATATGTTTCTATATTAAAAAGTATAGAATAGGTTGACGTATAAATTCTATTTTATAATAAGAGTTTATATTTAATTTTAACAATAGTAAAAAAAATGTATATTTATGTCGGTTGTTAGAACGTTTGACTGGGACGCAGAGTTCATGGGTTCGAGTCCGGGAACAGATACTTCTTTTTAATTTAATTTTATTTACAATTTTTATTTATAAAATGATTTGAATAACAGGACATGAATGGGTGGAGATTTGAACCTGCTTCATTTCTAGAATAATTTGAATTCGACCCCGTTCGTTAGCTAGCTCGGCTACAGAATGTTGATGATTTATTAGACAAAATTGAGCATAAACAACTGGTCGCATAGCTGGTTTTTATATGTTGAAAAGTTATTAAATTTATACCTAAATTCATATAAAACGACCCTTAAACTGATATTCGTATAAAAATTTATACTGATTTTTTCTACCGTGTAGTTATACAATTTTTCAGATTTTTTGAATATCTAGAAAATATGCCACGTTTAAAAGATGTACTATATGCAACAGTCTACCATAAAACCCTCATTATTGTCGATAAGAACACAATTAAAATTTGTGCAACCTGTTTTTAATTATAACGCAATTTTGGCATACAGCTAGTATGCTATAAGACTGAGCGTTATGTTTAAGGTGGTTGAGAAAAAACAAGCTATCTGATCTCTGGCCAAAGGGTTTTCTCGTTGCTATTATTTTACCCAAATATTGTAAGGTACTTTCATTGATTTTTCACACGAACATTTTACGTCCTTTTTTTTATTTTGAAGCCTATGCCTGGGTCCTATTCTTCGTACAATTTATATCTTTTTCATCAAAATAAATTCATGCTCTTGTAAACATACTTGAGTTCCACAGAAAATACTTCATATTTGACGTTATGTGATCATTAAATATCTCACAAATTTATAAAGTCTTAAATTTCTGTCATCTTATACTTTTTGAAGTTTAATGTGATTTAAAAATTTTTGGGTTCATCTCAATATTCCTCCACTATAGATGAAAACTCCATATTCATAGATTCCAATTTCAACACTACTAATATTTTTTATGATAACTTTAAATCTCAAACTACCAGCTGATGATACAAGCTATCTGTGGTTGCTACATTTTAAGACATTTTTTTTAAATTTCATCACATGCACAACAGTCTGGCGTTGCTGTTGATGTGCTTGGTTACTGAGCTATTTACATGTAGTTTATGACATACAAAAATGTCTCCACATGTCATCGTTGCTGCTCCTGCTGCTAACGCATTTTGTTCCACACACTTAAGTTTCCACTTAAAAAATTTTATACGCTAGATTTTCTACTTTAACTTGATACAAAAACAGCAACGCAGTCATATTTACCCAACACACCCACTATGTGGCATTGTTCTCGTTGGCGAATCAGTGCCAAGTTTACTGATCCTCGTAAACACGCTTAAGAGCAAAGTTATAGAGACAAATCTCTTTTTATTTTTCTTCAAAATATCTGACAATAACAGCAAGACAATACAAAATTGGCGTAAGAGGGAAAAATTTTCATGAAACCTTGCGTACAGCGTATACAAACAATTTGCAAAAATATTGCAACATTGGATTTGCAAAATTGTGTTGCATAACTTTTTATTGTAATGCAAAGCTATTGCTATTGTAAGCAATTGCATGTTGAAGGATATGCTATTGTGGTCAGTAGGAAATTGAAAAAAGTGTGTGGGTGCAAAATCACTAAAAATTTCATTAAAGAAAACTTGAAAAATCTGTATAGCGTTTTGAAGTAAATGATTAAATGGGAGGTGCCACGCCCACTTCTTGAAATTCATCATACTTTTTTCTTTGATACTAACTCTTAAACATTTCTTCTATTTAAGTGAAATTTGGTTTCATTACTTTAAATAATTCTCTCAGTATAAAGTTTTGAAGTTTGCGATTGCATACGAAAAGCCATTCTTTCTCTTCAAAATTCTCCAATTTTTTTTTCAAAGCTTACGTTGGTTTTTTCTAATATTTTGAAAAATTTGATAACATTACTTCAGTCAATAGAAGTATTGAATTGTAAGCAGCTTAAAGTGGAATTTTATCGTAATATAACGAAAAATTTCGAACAGTATTGAAGATGTCGCGCAAATTTCAAAAGATAATTCAAGGATACATTCAATTTTTTCACCTAAAACATCTGAAAATTTACTTATTTTCCATTTTCTTGCTGGGTTCCATAAAATCCATTCATCCGTCAGCATATTTGAATGTATTTGTTTATGCATTTGAGTGTAGCATAAATTTTATGCACACACACGACATTAAAAAATTATTGCTATATTACATTATACAATATAAAAAACTTAAATCCTTTTATCATCAACATTTTTGTGATTTATCGTATGTAATATTTTTCTGATTAATACTGGTAAATTGACAAATTTGCAGTATAACTATGCAGTACCTGCTCTAAAACTTATGAATTTTGTATAAAATGAAAAAACCTTTAGGTATTTAATGCCTAGAGCACTTAATAAAAATAGCGCATACAATGTAAAAAATATATACATATAAATATATTTCTTTAGTAAAGTAAGTAGTAGTAGTAGCTTTATCTATTTCTCATATCCTCACAGCAAATCCTTAATAAAAGTAGCAGTAAAGGAATTTCCTTTTCAAGCTCATCTTAGCTCATTTTCTTGAAAGTAAACTATTTCGCTTTAATATGTGAATGTGTTTGTGAATTTTTTGTGCTTATGTATATTTTATTTACCTTATTTATATATCACATAAGCATTCGAGTGTGCCTTTTGTGTGATTAACTTGTGAAAACAAAAAAAATTATTTTTTAGTTTTGTATTTGAAAATCATTTAAATTCGAATAACCTAGTTTTACATTTGTCTTGATAAAATTTGCTGAAATTTCCGTAAAAAAAAAGTCGAATTAAACTTTTTTATTATAATAAATAAATTTATGAAATTTTTGTGTAGTTGACAAAAAAAGTACATTTGCCCTCTAAAACGTACATTCCAAGTATCGCTTCAGTACATTTCTACAAAACCCAAACGCCATGACAGGTTTGGATATGTTCAGAAAGTGCAAAATAGCAAAAAATATCAATATAACAAGCATAATTCCTTAGATTTCACAATTTATTATATTAAAAGCTTTTTACTTGATTTAAAGCTTCAAGCTAAATAGCTAAATAGACTAAAAGCTTTAGTAGCTAAACCGTATTATTAACATTTCATTGGCATAATATAAGTAATGAGTTTGAAAATCTGATTTTACATCAAATCGTTGTAAAATAATACTCAAGGTACATAAACAGGAAATTTCAGAAGCCTTGTCGCCCAGTTAATCTCTTCTTTTGACATGAAGCCCTATGCATTCTGTGAAAAAAGTATCCACAGTTTTGTCGTTAAAACGAAACAAAATTATTTATTCATGGAAGTTTATTTTGTGCTTTCAATTTGTAAGTAAGGAATATTTTTTGGGCGTCATGAATCACTTGCATCAGAATGTCTTGCGATAATGGCTAGGTTTATGAAAGGAAAACTCACATATTTTACACCACGACAATTCACCATGACATAATCTCCAATGAATATCATTGGTTGCTCACCATTTTAAGCTTGAATAAACCTTTCCTGTTTCCGAAGCTAAAATTATGCCTTCACGGAAAGCGTTTAAGTCAGTTAAGGCCGAAAAACAAATTCGTTGAAGAATGAAGCACTGGAGCAGCGCTATTGTGAGCTGTGAGGCCAACTTTGATGGCAACGAAATCAAAAAAAAAAAAAAATACGATGAGCGATCTACATAGATCTGTGATTAATGTCATACTTTCTAATAGTACAATCATTTGGTAGTTTTACCTGGAAAGTTTTCTGGTAGTTTTGAAAATGAGTAATTTTATAAATTTCTATGTGCTCTTTCCGAATTTCAACTTTGCTATCTCGTATTGTTGCCGCTCGCTCCACCATATTAGAAAAATGACGCCTTAAATCAGTTTTTTGATAATATCTCCTTTCTGACTCGTTTTACGATAAAAACGATACAGAATGAAACTAGAGGAAATTGCCCACAATTTATGTCATAACATTTTTTTTCGTAAAATCAATAGTTTTGGCGTACGAACGTCGCAAAATGTACTTCCGTCAAATGCGATAATGCCATTGGATATTTTTTTCTTGTTAAAAAAATAAAAAAAAGATTGAAAAATTAGCGATAAAAATGGTATTATAGAAGCATTCGTACGTCAAAACTATTGATTTTACGAAAAAAAAGGTTATAACATAAATTATGGGCAATTTCTTCTAGTTTCATTTTGTATATAAATATTTTTATCGTAAAATGAGTCAAAAGGGAGATATTGTCAAAAAACCATTTTTCCAATATGGCGGTGCGAGCGGCAACGATACGAGGTGGCAAAGTTGAAATTCGGAAAGAGCACATCGAAATCTATAAAATTACTTATTTTCGAAACTACCGGAAAACTTTCCAGGCAACGTCTTTTTTATAACCTTAAGTACTATAAGTTTTTAATAAAATTTTACTCATTTAATGAAAACTATTGAATTAGGATGTTATAGGGTTAAAGATAACTTATTTGCTTATACAAGCAGATGTTATAGATTTAATTGAAAATCCCGAAACACAAAGCATTTTGCATAACTATCTTCGTCAAAAATTCTTACGACAACAATTCCACTAAATGACCCTATTCCTTAAAGGGACACTCTAATACACAAGAAAACTAATACTTGTGGAATTTATTTTTTCATCTTATTTTTTTTTTTTTGCACACCTATTCAAATAATACTTAACCACAAAAAATTTTCATTTAAATACCGGAGTACCTACACACAAGCACAAGCACAAACACATACATGAAATTGCTGCTTTAGGCGAACATTTGTAAATAAATACCGAGCCGACTTCTTCTTGTAACAATATGAGTTCTAACTAAAATACAACAAGAAAACACCTGCACATACCTGTAGCAAACACTTATCTATGCTGACGAAGGAGAAGAAATACAGTAGAAAAAAAAATGTACAAAAGTTTTTAATAAAATTTAGCTTATTTCATGAACTGTTATTGAAAAGTTTTTCTTCTACTATAACCAAATGTACCAAGTATTTGTTTATTTTACCTGAATAAACTTGGTATATAAAGAGTATTTGTGCAATTTACCCAGCGATATATGAGTTTGCTGTTTTTATTTCTTCACATCTTTTCAAGGATATTCTATCTATTTTTCGATTAAACGGCTTATCAAATATTGCGTTATTAAGGGTAAACAATATTATTTTAAAATTACATTTAAAGTCAAATAATATTTGGTCTCTTTGAAAAAATTAAGTTTAAGCAATAATGCTCAAGGACTAAATAATTTACAAGTTTCTTATTTCGGTATGTGACATATTACCAAACGATGCGTAAATTTTTTTGGAGGCTGGATATAGAATCATTAGAATTTAAATGGCACTTTTTCATTCAGAGATATTTCGTGAGTTTGCTGTAGTTTTTCTTAAGTTAAAATTAAAAATAATATTTCCGATTTGAAGATTCATACAGAAAATATATGGTAATACTAACAACTTTCGATTGATATAACTATGCACCAAATCAATTCATTCTTTTCTAACTTAAAATTTTGCTGTAATTCCTTTTTCTTCCATGAAAATCAAAACAGAAAATTCAATTTAAAAGAGAACAACTAAAGGCAGTAGATCTTTTTTGATTTATTATTACACTTTATGAATAAACAAATACATCAATGACAATGTTTTCATTCTCAAAAAAAAAAAAAGAAAAGACATTTTTCAAACATAAAAATCAAAAAACTGTCATACCATTCCACTGCTCAGTACCCAGACGACTTATACTTTATGTTTTCATCTACTAACACAAAAATTCAATCACACCAAATGGATGACAAGATGACAACGAACAACAAAAAATTAACAACAATAAAATAAAAATAAAGAAAATACAAATAACAATAAATATTGACATTTTCTTATTTTATTTCTACCAACTCACCGTCTCTTTGTTACTCTTCGATTTCGACAGAACTTCCTCTAACCAATTCCATTGTTTTTCGGTATCCTGATTTTCAAATTCAGACAAAGCACTAACACGTGCACCGCCGCTACCATCTTGCAGTACACCTGGTATTGTGCCAATGCCACGATGATGACTGCCACTGTAGCTCCCATAGGATGATGACACCGGCCAATCACTGTTGCTATGACCATGATGTTGATGCACATTGCCATGATGATAATAGAAATTTTTATACTCGGACGCGTCACCACCATGATTGCCATAGATGCCACCGCCAAGTCCTCCATTGGATTGACGTTGCCTGACAGCGGCCAACTGACTTTGAGAATATTTTGGATCATGTCGCATGAAATTTGTATTCAATGCGATTATACGAAGACGACTCTTTGTCTGTTCAATGGAATAGTAGCCACCTGCAAGTTGCAGAGAAGAAAGAAAGAGAGAGAGAGATAAAGATGAAAACGGAGCATTAGTAAAGAAACAGATGTAGTTCGGAATTTATAGCAGTAATGAGGCAACATTTACAAATCGAAATGTTTTCTGGCATACACAGCCAAATGAGTCAAGTCAGCTTACAATGCTGCGCACAGTGCTACCAGTATTACGTGTATGTTCAGAATTTAAGCAAAATTCCTAGCAGTCATGTTTAGTTTAGTATACAAAGCAATTTTAAAAATGCTTCAAATAAAAGTACCAAAAAGAAACATCAAAAGAGTGAATATCAACCATTTTGTGGAAAATGCATATGAACTTTTTATGTAGATGTTAAGATAAGAAGGCATCGAATATTAAGACAACTAAAAATTCAACAGCCGTTTGTCCAAAAGCCATATCACTGTTCATCTTGTCGCTCAGAAAAATGTATAAATTTGTATGTTTCCCACCATCTACACTGCGCGCGTGGGAGAAAGATAAAGTTAGAGCGAGTAAAATTTATAGTAATGCCGAAGGCGTTGGGTCAGAAGCTCAGCAAGGACATTGAAAATGACGTTGATGTTGATGTCAGTGTTGCCGACGCTAGAGCTCACGTTGACGTTGAGAGATGGAAAAATTATTTATTCAGCCAGCATAACAGACATAACAACAAAATATAAAAACAAAAATCAATTTTTGCAATATTTGGGAAAATGCAATGAAAATGAAACGAAATGAAATGATATGGATTGAAATAAAATAGAAATAGCGAAAAAAACCGAACATGTTATTGTTACTTTGATGATCCGAATCTGGCAGCCTCAAAACATTTCAAGAAATGCCAAGAAATCCATAAATCAAATAGATGTTGAAGGGAAATTGAATGCTTTGGATGAAAGAAAAAAAAACTAAATTCTGTTGTCTAACTTTTTTGGAGGTTTACGATTTCTTTCTTAATGGAATTTTATTTTTCTTGCAGCATAAAGCAACACTTTAAATTTCCGCTTCATATGGCGCTAGGAAACAAACCATAGTTTAAGCAAAAAAAGAAAAAAATAAGAAAAAAAAAACAAAAATTTCGCTTGAAAACTAAACGCAAAATTCAATTTCCGTTTGTACCAAAAAAAGCAAAACGATATGCTGTATACTGCTCCACTTGGTGTTATGTTGCTTGGTGGGATTTTCTCTTTGCTACATTGGTTGCTGCAGTGTGCTGTTTTCGATTCACGATTCACAGTTGAAGAGACACAAAAAAGAAAAAATCGCAAAAAAAAAAAAACAAGTCCCCAACTACCCTTAGTCGCTGTGTGCTGTCGCTATTGCAACGCGACGCTTACCTTTCTCAAATGTTTGTAACGCTTCCGATGGCAGCCAATGTCTCCACAATTCACCCATGTGCCGGAAATTTGTCGTTGTGCCATCTTCATGTCCCAATACCGGAAATACAAATTGCGATGAGAACGTGCGTCCAAGCAAATCGGTGATGTTCCGCAGTATCTCCAACTTTTTACTTTCGAACATTCCATGTGCAGAGTGTGATAAACCATCGCTGGAAAAGTAGCAGATGTGAGAAAATAGACGAAAAAGAGATGAGAAAAATTAAAAGATTAAACCATTAAGGCGACAAGTTGAAAATTAAATTAAGTACTAAGATGGATTAAATTTAAACTCTTGGAATTTGGTGCTTTTGGTTTTTATAAGAAAGATTCGACTTTAAAAATAAGATTTCTATTGTAACCGCTTTGTCAAAAGATGGAGAAAATTTTAAAATAGATTTTAGTATTGTAATGGTTTTTTTTCGGAAGATTAAGACAAATGTATTTCATAAGATTAACATTGTAGCTTGAGGCACAACGTACTTGTTCTCCGATTTCAGAAAAGTTTTCGTTTAACGATTTTCCTTTCATAATTTCTAAGTTAATTTTATCGAGAAGTTGAAGAAAACATTTTTATACCGAGCTTTTCTGAAATTTCTCACCGTCTGCTAATTTCATTTTATCACAATGGTGAAGAAAAGAATTAAAACAATTAATACCTGGAGAAAATTTGATATGAAAATGGCATGAACGGAATTCATGCCCAACACGTCAAAGTCAAATAGATGAGCCCCTGTTTCACATAAACTGTATAGTAAGGTCTTCGTTACATTTTTGATTCTTCAAACCAAATATCTCGATATTCTCGCTATAGCTATCACCAATTCTTAAGCAATTCTTGACACACATATAACAGTTCCTTCAACTCAATATTTTCTGGCTTTAATTAAGTATTGAATTTTTTAAGGACCTGTAAATATAAACGATCGATTCAATATTTTGCTACAACAAACACAATTTCAATCAAGTATATATGTTGCAGATTTCATGAATCTTTTTATTTCGATTTCTTCAAACTCATTTAACTTTTTTCGAGATATTCAACCACTTTCAAGCGTTTCAACATTTTTCGTTCTCTTTCAATATTTGCCAACATTTTCCGTATTTTTTCGACTTTTTCAACATCATTTAACGTATTTCGATTTTTCGACCTCATTCAAAATTTTTCGAGACTCTCAACTTTTTACGAGCTTTTCAATCTCGTTCAACTTTTTCAACACAGCTCATATATTATCAACTTTATCGGATTCTCTGTATGAATTTTCCACAAGGTTCAACCTCTTTCAACTTTTTTCATCTATAGATTTTTTTTGACTCCTTCAACTTCATCAACCTCATTCAACTGTTGTGAGATTTTCAACCACTTTCAATTTTTTTCGACTTTTTCAACCTCATTCAACTTTTTTCGTGATTTCCAATTTTTTTCGAGTTTTTCAACCTATATTTATTTTTTCGACTTTTCAACCTCATTCAACATTTGTCAATTCACTTTAAACTTTTTCCAACATTTTCCATATTTTTTTCGAATTCGTCAACCTAATTCAACTTTTTTCGAGTTATTCAAAATCTTCCAACTTTTTCAACCTCTTTCAACTTTTTTCGGCTTTTCAACCTCATTCAACTTTTTTCAAGACTTTCAATTTTTTTCGAGCCTTTCAATCTCTTTCAAGTTTTTCAACACTTTCATATCTTATCGAGTTTATGAAGCTTTTTTACCTGCTTCAACCTCTTTCAACATTTTTCAGCATTTTCCATAATCAACTTCTTTCAAATTTTTTTAACTTGTTTTCGGCTTTTCAACCTTATTCAATATTTTTAAATATTTCTGACTTCTCGTTCAATTGCATTACATTATTACCGAACTATGGTCGGTCTCCTGGTTCTGTGGTATTAAAATAGCACTGCTAGTATTACAGTTAGAAATTTTGCTTGCTAAGCTGCCACTTTAACCTTTCCAATTCAATTACTCACTTCATCAACTTCACTTCTGTAAGATTTCAGTGTGGCATGCCTTACTTTTATTTAATATTCCATATATGCTTCTTCTAAGATTTGATAGCTTCATTCAGAAGATTGATAACGTTCAACAAGAAAATTATATTTCCTTACAAATCTGATGATCTAGACGCACTTTCCCGTAGCGATCGACTAAGGTTTTGTTTAATTTCAAGAAGGCCTGCTCCATCAATCAATGTATTCTATTTATTATATTGAACTGCTGAAAAGAAAATATGTTCGATATCAAACTAAAAATTACTGTGGTGGTGGTCCGAAAAGCACATGTATTTGAAATCCCATCATCCTCCAAAGTCGAACAACTTCACCATTCCTATGAGCGAAATTCCCAATAGCCAAATTGAAAAAAAAATTCTCGAAAAATTTGCATAATCACGCTATATACTATCATGAATAACTTTCATATTAATAAAGGTTCAATAGATTGGACTATTTTTCAATTAATACATAAGATCTTTCATATATTTTTAGGCTTTGGACATTGAGTATGCAATTCTGAAAGCCTTTGCTTTCAATTTTATATGCTTTGTGCTACTACTAGAAGTTACTTGTGTGCCTCAACCCTCAAGACTATGTACATATGAACGTATACAATTTGCTAACTAAAGTCAATATGTAGTGGCCACTTAACGTTTGCTTTAATATTAAATGAGTGCTTTATATTATAAATAAACGTTTACATTACAGCAATTACAACACCTCATGGTGAACCGCAATCCATGACTTATTAATAACTTAATGCGTGTGGAAATACCAAGATATTATGGTTTGCGGAATGAGCATTACGTGAGTAAGGGGAAAGAATTGCCTGCGCAGATTTTCTAAGGCTACAACTAACGTTTGAGATTTTAAAATTGACAATAGCCAAGCCAATTAGTAAAACTTTTGCCATATGACTTAAATGTTAATGCAAAATTCTTCTCTGACAATAAAGAGATTTAAATTTAAGGCTTAAGTCAATCTACGTATGTACGTAAAATCTGCATAACGTAACAAGCCTATGGTCTTATGTTATGCTGTTACATGGATTAGTTTAATCGCATTGTCACTTAATAACACAATTCGCATACAGGTACTTTTCGAAATACATACCCATACACACACACACAACAGAAGTAACAACAACACAATGGCATAATACGTACAAATATCCCCCGGACTTACGCAGTAATTTAAGTCACTTTGAGTTGCATGCATACCGTGATTGAATTGAATTAACGAGAAAATTGACAGCAAAATGGAAATTACAAATAATTTGATTAATTGAAAGCATCAAAGGTTTAATGGTAAGTTATTTGACATTATTGCATGCCATGCAGATTCGTATTAGCGTTATTTTGGATATGGAACTATTTAACACACACTAAGAAAAATATTTTTAAAAATAGTTTCCTATTAGAGAAAATACTTTGGAATAGTGTACACGTGTCTGCGACCGTTCCAAATCTGAATTGCTTGAAAAATTAATATTTGGACAAGTAGATTCGTTTTTTGTCCATTTTTTGTAAAAATTGTCAGCAATCCGTGGAGAGAGGTTAAAAAAAGTCTTTAGGCAGCTCGATCTAGGATATTTGTAATTATGCCCTCAGAAGCGAAAAGGGTGTAACGAAAAAAATTCACATGCGTGATTGTTATGGCATCGGATAGCTGAAGAGATTACGCGTCTAACGAACTACTCCAAAACATTTTAATTTACTACTTGCTCTCATGTTATGGCACATCATTTTAAAGCTTGCGTATCAAGCTGTAATCTGAAGTTCACCGAAAAAATATTCAGAAATGAATTTTTCAAAAAACCTTCAAAAATTCATTTCAATTTACAAAATTTTAGCTTTTTAATTTTTTTTAAAACTAAAAAAAAAATATAAATAATTTTTTTCCCACAAAAAATTTTTACGGCATTAAGTGCAGAATAAATAAAAGTTTTTTTAAAAATAAAAAAAAAAATTTTTAAAATATGGGTTTTTTTAAAAAAATGCAAAAATATTTTTCAATTCTCAAAATTTTTACGAAAAAATTTTTTTTTTCAAAATCAGTATTTTTTTTTGAAAAGTACAAATAAAACCTAAAAATATAAAAACAAAAAAATATTCAGAAATGGATTTTTCAAAAAAAAAATTGAAAAATTCATTTCAATTTACAGAATTTTAGCTCTTTAATTTTTTTTAAAATTAAAAAAAAAATATAAATAATTTTTTTCCCACGAAAATTTGTACGGCATTAAGCGCAGAATAAATCAAAGTTTTTTTCAAAAAAAAAAAAAAATTTTAAAATATGGTTTTTTAAAAAAAAATGCAAAAATATTTTTCAATTCGCAAAATTTTTGTGAAAAATTTTTTTTTTCAAAATCAATATTTTTTTTTGAAAAGTACAAGTAAAAACCTAAAAATGTACGTTTACCAATTATTAATTGATAAAGTTTTCTTTAAGTTATGAATTTTCGAAAAAAAAACACTTATTCTGAAAAAGTACGAAAATCGTGAATTTCATACCCGCGTATCTGAGCAACAAACAATATAAGGGCAAAATCTGAAACACACTTTTATTGCCAGACATCAATACTACAATCATGGCAAATTTCACCCAAATCGGAGCCAAAAATTTTTTCAGGTGGCGTTTTCGTGTGTTTTACCCCATATATAGCTTTTCATACATGTGAAATCAAAGTACTTCTTCAATTTGCCGCTGGGGTATTTCATCAAATTGATTTAAACAAATAATTAATTATCTCGAAGCACATTTTTTTATATACGCCCTTTTCGTTTAAGAGGGCAACATAGTGTTTTTTTTTTTTTTTGTTTTTGAACGATTTTGCCTGCACCTCTTATAGTCCTATCGAGAGTCACACGTAAAAAGCGTGCGTGACAAAACCTTACTGCTTATTAAATTTTGAATAAAATTATTGTTTTACATAACTAACTAGATGGTCACGTTATGAAGTATTTAGGGTTAGTTAAATATTTATGAATTAACAACACGTAGGTTATTGATTTTGCTTGGTAACTTTATTTTGCGATTAAGGCATTTACACTTAGCTCTGAGAATTAAAAACCAAATGACTATCAACAGTTTGGAAAAAATTTGAAGTGTCGCACTACTGTCATTGGGCATTTTTTTCAAAACTATTTATAAAAAAATTAAATAAAAATGTCAGCTAGACAACGTTTCGTGGATAGTAAAAATCTAAAAAATTCATTCATTCGAATTCATTTCAGAATATAATATTAGTCATTGCATTAAATAGGCTGCATTCCCATTACACCATTTTATTTTGATCCGTTCGATGTTTTGGATTTCTGGACTAAGCAAGTATTGGCCGTAGTAGGTAGGGCAGAAGAGACATCTAGCCTTTTTGTTTGCTAGTGTTACATGTTTCAATGCAATTTTGACAGTAAAAAATTAATTGCATCGCAATTTGGTAGTGACAAAGGAAGCCCTTCATAAGTAAAGGCGATTACTTTGTGGTTGATATAAAAATTTGAGGTATTTTGAAAAAAGATTTGGCAAGGAGTTTCAACCTCCATTTGTTGAAAACTTTATGTGATTTATATCTTTTGAGCCCAGATTCGTGTTAAGCGTGTAAAAGTTTGTCAAAAACACCTCGTAACTTCCCATTAAAAAATCCCTTGAAGACCCCAGCGTTTTTAAGGGGTTATATCTCCCATATGCTATAAAAACAATGCTGTTTTAATTATTTTTTTAAAGGACATTTGAGATTAAAGGTATATTAAGTAATAACATAACATTGGATTAAGCAACTCTTGAAGAAGAAAAAAAAAATGTATTGTTATTTTTTTAAATAACCGTGATTACCGTGAACCGGATTTTCAAAAAAGCCTTCCGCGGCGGGCAGTAAAAGTCTCGTCGAACTCCACCTATAACAAAAAAAATTTTTTTCATTATCTACATGAGTTTTGCTTTTGAAGTACTCCAATATAAAATCATGTTTTCGACGAAAAAAATTGACTTAAATTGCTTATTACTTTTTTTCTTGTTAATTAAGCGCTAAAATGTGTGTATTTCATCAGATAATCAAACAATGAAGCTACTGTTAAAATTTCAAGTCAATCGGATGTAAACTTTTTGAGTTATACTGCCCACTGATTTTGAAAACATTGTTTCGAGAAAAACGCGTTTGAAGTTTCAAAATGCTATCCATCTTCATCAATGTCTCTTGGAAAAAATTGACTTAAAAAAATTTTGAGTTTAAGTCGGTACTTGGGCGCTGTAAATTTTGATTCGAGAATTGTTTTGGCATGATTTAAGCCAATAAAAAAAAAAATGGAAAAATAAAAAAAAAATTAGGAAGATATAACCCCTTAACAACAACGTGTAGCAACGTTTTTTTAGGAACAATCCCTGAAACATTGAACAACGAAAATGTTTCGCAACATTTTTCAACAAAGTATTTTCTGCTGCAATGTTTAACGAAAATCTTAACTTAAATCGTTTAATCGTTTTCAACACCCTTTGTACACAGTGCATAGAAAAATACTTAACACGTTTCCAATCACGTTTTTAAATATGCCCGGAGTCCTCATATACTAAGCGCGTTTGGATGGTACGAAAAAGATTTTGATGTCAAAGTCACCACATGCAAAAAAAAACTCAATAAAGGCAATTGCCACTAAGGCAATTTTTAAAGAGATATCCAACTGTAAGGAAAAAAATGCCCTTATGCCGATATTTAGAGCTATGGATTAGACCCAACTTGCGCAAATCACAAACTGAAGTTTGTTTAATCATATTTGAATGGAATCTGCAGGGTAACCTAACAAAATTATCTCGAAAATTAACGCTCTACAACGGAGTTTGTGAACTTAAAAAATATTAATTAGCAGTCACACGCTAATGATGATGCACAGTTTTGTGAGGATCTATATGGAAATAAAGTCCACAAATAAACTTCTAATGCTGGTAACTAAGCAAATATTTGTTTCCACCGCAAATCATTTCTTGTAGTATGAATTTAATTAAAATTTTCATATAAAAATTAGTTTATCTAAAAAGCATTAAACTTAAATCCATAGTGTCACTATGCTGACCAACTTTGTTATCTCCCTTGCTAGATAATGCTCCTGCTGTGTTTATAATGGCGTTACTGCACTTGAAAAATAGTAGTAGGTATCCCTTACAGCATAGTACAGGAAGCTATAAAGCTTCTTTTATTTGAGTATTGTAATATACTTTTATTATTAAAGCAGTAGCATTCGGTACTGCAGCAGTGTACGTTAGCATTGTCCTGTTGGTCGTTGTCCTAGTTAACATTGTTGCTGTTTTTCTTTACAAAGCTTTAAAAGGAAGCAAGAGCAACAAAGCCAGCGCAAGTATTATAACAAAATATTGTATAATGTGAATGTAAAAAGGAAATTAAGTTTTTGTCTGTCGTTGACTTCTTGGTTGTCCCCAACACTATGTTGTATGCTCATGTAGGTGTGTGTGTGTGTGTGTGTGTTAAAAAGCTGCAGGAAGGATAATTTTTACATTCAAAAAATTTCGTTGTGTTGTTTTCGTTGCTAAGGAAGCTGTTAAAATGAAGCAAAAATAAATAAGCCGAATATTAGTTTAGTCTTGTGTGCTACTCTACTTTGCAGGAAAGTCCTTCGCTCCCGGCATTTAATGCAATAAACGCTTTATGCGTAACCTTAACACGAGCTTTGCCAAAAAAAAAAAAAGAAATTAAATGAAATTTTTTTTTTTTGGTGTTTATTGGGTATAAATTTATTGTTTGTCTTTTCTTTTAGGTCAAGGTTAATTTTCACAGCCTCTAAGTGCGTTATATTTGAATGCTTTCGTGTGCTATAAGTGCGGAATTTGTTTTCACGTGTGTGACGTTGTAATGTTTTGACTTTTTTTTTTTGTTTTTTTTTTTTTGCTCAATTTCCCTGACTTAATTAGAATTCGGGGAAATACCAAAACTTTATTGCTCTTATGAAATATTTACTTCCTGGATTTTAGAGATTTTGATATGAAAAACATGAAATGCGGAGAAGAAAGTGTAGAGGAAAAAATGTAATCCACTAGTATAGAGCTAGATTCAGGTTATGGTCAAAGTGAGTTCCACTTTACCTTTTTTTTGCCTATAAAAATGGTTTTGGTTAAAATTCAAACTTTTTTATTTGTTTTCCTGAAATATTAATTTTCAGTAAAAGTCGCACGGAATATAAAAGCTTTAAATTGTTCAAAATATTTATTCAAAATATTGATTGATTGTCAAAACTAATAACTTTTTATAGTCCACTGTTGCACTGTAAATAACTCTTGAACCAGAAGTCCTATTTTAAACTGTTGGCATTTTTGAAGATAAAGTTAATCATCTTATTTGGTTTAAGTTTCAAAATGCTCATACCTAATTCAATAGCAGACACAACTCTTCGTTTCATAGGGCTTAGAGTAAAATATATGGCTATTACTGAAAATTGATAAATTGAATTACCATTGCTGACTGTTATAACAATAAAAATCCTTTTAATTAATTTACTTTGCCGTACTTGCATCGTTTGGGGTGAAAAAAATACTTTATGCAACAAAACACTGATGCAGCATTTCAATTGCAAATACTAAGTTCGCTCACGCGAATAAAGTTTAAACGTACAAACTCAGTAGTCAGTTACCCTTATTACGTAAAAAATGCAAAAGGGTGAAAATGTAAATGGACAGTGCCATCCGTGATGACAATGTTGAGTTGGCTTGGCAACTTACAAAATGAAAGAACCGGCTGCAGCAAAAACAAAAAGCATTAAAAAAACATGTGCTGCTTCCAAAAAGCAATCAATATCTCTTGATTTTATTTCTAATGAATGTGTTAACGAGTGTTCGTTAGAAAACTAATTGATCAAATGAATGAATACATCAGAAAAATATTGTGCTGGATACGTACTAAAATACTTTTTTTTCAAATACATTTTTCTCAATGCGAACGTTTTATTGCAATCGGTTTCATTAGAAATTTCCATTGCTAGTATTTGATTTTATCGGAAATTAAAAAAATATTTCACAAAAACTTTTTAAGTCTAAGCGAAATATTACGATTTGGTTGCAACTACCTCAAAACAGTCAGTGGTAGTGAAGCTTAAATTTCATTACCATTGAATGGTTAATTTCAGTATCATACAACTTTTGTTAAATGTATAGTGGTACTAATTCTTGGACCCAACATACGGTCGATTTTTTAGTACAGCCCAAAATTCTCAAACCTGCACTTGAACTCTTAAAAAGCGGCGAATAGCTGTTTTTTTGGAATTAATTTTTTTTAATTGTAATAAAACTTTAGTAGCATTTAGATAACATTTTTGCTCATCAAATTTACCTTGTGGAAAATTTTCTGAAGCTTAATTTGAGTTTCATTTGCTTCAAGTCAAAAGTTACGAAACGCGTCTAGTTTGAAGACGTGGATATAACTTTTCAAAAAATCGTTATCAGAAGAAAACACTTGCATCAATTTCAAAAAACTGTCTGCCATTTGAGAGAACACTAAGTAAAATGAGCTAAAACAAAAAGTTTAATACTTTTAATGTTGAAATTTTGATGTATGAGTTCCTAAAAATCGGTGCAATTTTTTTTTAAATTTTATACCCAGTGGCAAATCGATGAAGTAGTCTGATTTTTCATGTATGAAAAGCTATATCCTTTGTGTTGTATGTTTCTCAAATGAAGTTGTTACTGTGATATTTTGTTTATTTGCTTGCTGGCTGCCTGCTTTGTATATGGAGATGTAGGCAGTCTGCTTCCAGGCTGCCTGCTGTGTATATGGATATGTAGGCAGTCTGCTTGCTTTGTATATAGTCATATGTGGTCCCTTTCACTAACGTAGAGTACCACATATGAATCTACATAATCATGTATGACCCACTCAAATAGTGTAGCGCGTCATACATGATTCCATAAAATGTAATACTATATCAACGTATGCAATTGCCATGCTAAAGACTGCTGACATAGCAATTGCATGCGATAAAATAAACTTATAACGTTAAGAAATGTTTTGTGTATCTAGCCTTAGTTTTTGTGAATCGAAAATAAAGTGGAGTAGAAGATTGACTCTTACAGCAGAAGATTGACTATTACTGGCGACGAGGGAAAACATTTAAAAAATTTTATTTTCAAGCGAAAAAAAAATTTAACTACGACGGAAAACATTTAAAAAATTTTATTTTCAAGCGAAAAAAAAATTTAACTACGACGGAAAACATTTAAAAAAAATTTTATTTTCAAGCGAAAAAAAAATTTAACTACGAGAAAAAGTTTTAACCATAAAATAAAAATTTACTCAACAACCCAAAAAGGGTATAAAATAAAATAAAATAAAATATAAAAAATAAGCAACTACAAAAAAAATCGATCAAGTGAAAGTTTTGGAAAACAAAAAGTTATGTTACATAAAACATTAACATAAAGGAGTTTTCTTAACATAAATAGTATTTATTAAATACTATAAATTTAATAATATAAAGACCAGGGTAACCAGCAAAGGCGAGAAGCCTCCTGGCAGTCAACAACAGTGACCGACAGGCTGTATTGCAGTTATACCAAAAAAAAATTTTTTTGTCCGCAAAGTTTGGAAGATCAACTCACCGAAGCAACACTTAACATCAACATTAAAACCAGCAACGAATAAGACAACATTTTCTTTGTCACAAGGCAACCGGCGTTGGACATCGAGGAAAATTTCGTTCAACAAGGACCACAACAATAAGGGTAAAAAAAAAAGAAGGGTGAGAATTGTAACGAATTTTTGAAAGAAAAATATAAATCATTATCGTCTTAAATACAATTCGAAGAGTCAAACGCGGTTTTTGTGCTTTCTTGTAAATCGATTGGTGAGGATAAAATTTTATTGAAAAAAAAATTAGGGAAAAATACTAACATGGATCCCAACTTAATACAATCGTTTCAATTAGTTTTAACCTGCATAAAGGAAATTTCTGAATTTGATGGGTCGGATATTAACCAATTACCTGACTTTATTGAGCAAGTCGAAAGTGTGCTCCCGTCTCTAAATATGTTTGATAATAACAATAAGAGAATACTATTTACATATTTAAAGAATAAGTGTACCGGCCGCACTAGGCAGGCAATACACAGAAGTGCGGAAGTAGGGGACTGGGACCAGTTAAAGACAGTCCTATTACAAAACTTCGGGGAAAAAGAATCCAGTGTAGAATTAATGGATAAGTTAAAAACATGTGGATTGGACTCCACTATAGAAAAACTCCATTATAGCATAAATAAATTCAGAAATAGGTTACACAATAGGCTCCTAACACATGGAAACGAAGGTTTCACGACAGCAGAAATTAATAGAATTTCGCTGCAGGTTTTTAAGGAGAAGCTACCAGAACCAACTAAAACTTTAATTTATGCTAGGAACCCGGCAAATTTGGAGATGGCTTTTAAAATAGTAGTAGAAGCTAGACACCAAGGCTATACAGCCACCGGTTTCAGAAGAAATTTTAACGATTCTTCAATTAGAACAAACTTTAGCGATGAGGTAAGAAACAATTGGGGTAATCAGAAAAACCGTTTAGGTAACTCAGGAAATCAGCCCAGTAATTCGAGAAACAATTGGAGTAGTCAAAGAAACAATTCAGGTAACTCAAGAAATAATTGGGGATACCAGGGAAACAGGTCAAATAACTCAGGAAATCATTCGGGTAATTCAAAAAACAATTGGGGTAATCAGAATAACCGTTCAGGTAACTCCGGAAATCATTCCGGTAATTCAAGAAACAATTGGGGTAACCAGAATAACAGTTCAGGTGATTCTGGTAATAATTCGGGAAATCATTCCGGTAATTCAAGAAACAATTGGGGTAACCAGAACAACAGTTCAGGCGATTCTGGTAATAATTCGGGAAATCATTCGGGTAATAACACACCAATGGACATTGGTAGTTCAGGGGCAAATTTTCCCACAAACCAGGTAAGCAATTACCCTATATAGTAGTTGAAACTCCAATAAGGCAATTATACTTCATTATCGATACTGGAGCGGAGTTCAGTTTGATAAATGAAGACATTTGCAACCCAAAATGGAAAACCGACACAAATATCGATATCATAGCATTAGGTAAAAAATTTAGAGTAAAAACACTCTGTAAATTCCCGATTTTTGGAGAATTTAAAGAAGATAATTATATGAGTGAATTTTTAGAATTCAATTTTAATAAAAATTTCGACGGACTGATAGGGAACAATATTCTGACAAAATTAAATTGCGTAATAGACTACCCAAACAGAATGTTGAGAACGGACAATACCACAATACAGTTTTACATGAATAAGGAAGAGGAAGATTATGGGAAAAATTGCTATCATGAAAACGTGGTAGAAATTTTTAGCAATGAAGTAAAAAATAAAGACATTACGGAGTATGTTGATACAAATCATTTGATTAATGCAGATAAGAATAGATTGCTGACAAATTTAAGAAAACATAAAAGGGTTTTTTATAATCAGGATAATGAGGGCCTTACGTTTACAAGCACAGTAAAGCATAGAATTAACACCCAAAATGAAATCCCTGTGTATTCAAAGCTCTACAGATACCCGGAGATTCATAAAAACGAGATTAATAGACAAATAGAAGAAATGCTCGAACAGGGTATAATACGAGAGTCTTCTAGTCCTTACAACAGCCCAATTTGGATTGTTCCAAAGAAGCTTGATGCGTCAAACGTACAAAAATGGCGCCTTGTAATCGACTATAGAAAACTGAATAGCATCACTGTCGAGGACAAGTTTCCAATTCCAAATATAGATGATATATTTGACAAATTGGGAAGATGCCAATATTTCACAACTCTCGATTTAGTCCAGGGCTTTCACCAAATGCAAATGGATGCAAGGGACATTCATAAGACTGCATTTTCAACAGCAGATGGCCATTACGAATTTTTACGTATGCCATTTGGCTTGAAAAACGCACCTTCAACTTTCCAGAGACTAATGAATTCTGTTCTTAAAGAATTCATTGGGAAAATATGTGTAGTTTATATGGATGACATCCTTGTTTTTTCAACAAGTATTGAGGAACACCTAGACTCACTAAATAAGATCCTAAACTGTTTAAACGAACATAACCTCAAAATCCAATTAAGTAAATGTAAATTTCTTGCTAGGGAAACAGAATTTTTAGGACATTTAATCACTGATAGGGGGATCAAGCCAAACCCAGCTAAAACTGAAGTAATAAATAAGATTCAACTTCCAAAAAGTCAAAAAGAAATAAAATCGTTCCTCGGTATAACTGGCTACTATAGGAGATTTATAAAGGACTACTCAAAGGTGGCACATCCTATGGTCAAATATTTGAAAAAGAATGCCAAAATTAATGTAAGAGACAAAGATTATATTGGGGCATTCGAAAAATTAAAGAAATTAATAAAAGCAGATCCAATATTGGTTCACCCTGACTTTTCCAAAAAATTTACGTTGGTAACCGATGCTAGCAATTACGCTCTGGGAGCCGTTTTAATGCAAGATAGTAGAGCTATTTGTTATGCTAGTAGATCCCTTAATGGGCACGAAAAGAACTATAGTACTATTGAGAAAGAGCTCTTAGCTATAGTATGGGCTACGAAATATTTTCGACCCTATCTTTTCGGAAGAAAATTTACGGTTAAGACGGATCATCGCCCACTTATATGGTTGAACAATTTAAAGGAACCAAACTTAAAGTTGCAAAGGTGGAAAATCAAACTAAACGAGTTTGACTTCGACATCGAATACATTAAAGGGAAGGAAAACGTAATCGCTGATTGTCTAAGTCGAATCTTTACAGAACCAGACAAACCAGTATCTATTAATCTTAATGAATTGTTCGATAAAGATACCGACATTTTTCATTACGTAAACGCTATGACAACAGAGGAAGTTTTAAACGAATTAAGGGAATCGATAGAAGACGACGATGACGATACTGTTCACAGTGCAGAAACTGACGGTATTGACTCGATAAGAATTACAGAAAACGCTATTAATATTTTTAAAAATCAATTAATTTTGAAGTTTTCCGAGAAGCAATCTTTGACCAAGAAAATAATTTACCAAAAGAAAATAAGGACTATTATCAATGTAACAGCAGATAGCAATATCTTAGAAATTATGAGAGACAACTTGCCGCAAAAAGGACTTTTAGCAGTCCTCTGTTCGGATAACGAACTGTTCTTGAAATTCCAAAACCTTTATATATCATATTTTTCGAGGAATAAAAACCTGAAAATATTAAGATCGCACATACTATTGGAAGATATTGTAGACAGGGGTAGACTTTTGCAAATAATAGAAGACAAGCACTTAGAAAATAACCATAGAGGCATTAATGAGGTAACGGAGGAGATTAAGAAATTATTTTATTTCCCTGATCTGCAAAAGGAAGTACATAAATATGTAAATAATTGTGAAATTTGCAATAGAGCGAAGTTTGATAGACAACCAATAAAATACCCTTTGAACTTGACTGAAACACCTGGAAAACAAAATGATATTATCCATGTCGATATTTGGTTTCCCCAGAGAAACAAAATGTTTTTAACTAGTATTGATAGACTTACAAAATATGCCACTACGCACGAGTTGGAAGATCGGACTTGGGTATCAATAATAGGGGGTTTGAAAGAACGTATACGATACTTAGGCAAACCGAAACGGATAGTTGCTGACAGCGAATTTAACACGGCTATGATAAACACATATTTGAGGGATAATAATATTGAAATTCACTTCACCACTACTTATCTAAAAACGGGGAATGCAGATGTTGAAAGACTTCATTCTACACTAAATGAACATATAAGGCTTTTTAATGCTGACGAAGATAATAAGGATGACCTAAAAGAAAAAGTATCTAAAGCAATAACTTTTTACAATAATACTATACATACTGCGACTAATAAACGACCAATTGACTTTCTAAACAACCTTTTGTCTAGGGAAGACTTAGAAATTTTTTCACAAAAACTGACCCAAGAAAAAGAATCTAGAATTAGTAAAACTAATCAAAGGAGAGGTATAATAAGCGATCACCCGTTTGACAATGAATTCGTTCAAAATAACAGAGTCAGTAAATCGCAACCTAAATATAAAAAAATTGCAAATTATAGGAAGGAGGGTAATCACCTAGTCAGTGCAGACAATAAATTTAAAAAAATTTATAAAACTCAAGTTAGGCGAAAATTTAAATATCAAAATAATACAAATTAATATCATGTGAAACTAAATATTTCAGGAGAATCTGAACAACCAAGATGAAAATCACGATTGTAATAACAGCACTTATAGCTTTGTCAGTTCAGGGACTTCTACAAGTCAACAAAATTGAGGAAAATTCCGGCTTCGCGGTAATACGGCTAAGGAAAGTAGAAATTGTCAATTCTACAATTACTGTATTGCACATCATTAATCCAACAGATATTTTAGAGGTAATTAACATTATTGGAAATAATATTGAGGAACTAGACATAGACAATAAGGATATTTTAAAACTAGAAATCAAGTTACTCAAATCTAAAGTAAAAACTATAATGCCAAATAGGATAAATAGAAACAAAAGGGGATTAATAAATATTGTGGGTACCACCTACAAATGGCTCTTTGGGGTCATGGATAATGAGGATAGAGAAGAGATATTGGAACATCTTAGAGTTACTGACAAAAATAGTCACAACGCGATCGAAACAATAAATAAACAAATTTTAATAAATACGCACTTTAACGAGTCGATAGAAATACTTAGGAAAGCAATAAATAATGATAGACAAAATATAGAGGGATCTCTTAAAGACATCAAAACTAGGCATAATGAAATTGCGAGAAGACTGCTATATTCTGACCAAATGTTAAAACTTAAGTCTCTTGAAAACAAGATAACACAGATTCAAGAGAATATAGCTTCTGCAAAAAACAATATAATACACCCTGGTGTATTGTCTGCTGAGGAAATTGAAAAGTTTGAAATAGATTTTTATAAATTAAAACTCATAAGAATGGGAATAATGACATACAAAAACGATTCACTTATTATAGCAATAAAAATTCCTACAGCCTATATATCGACAGAATTAAAAATTATAACTCCAGTTCCTAACGAAAAATTTCTTGAAATTGACGAAAATAACGAACTTGTTGTGACAGTAAATAACATTAGCTATTTATATGAAGAAAATTCAAGCTTAAGAGAATTACAAGAAAGTAGAAATTGCGTATACCTTCGAAATTGCAAGCTAAAACATAACAATGAAACTAGTGTAGAAGTCATGGATGATGACCTAATTATTATGAAAAATGCATTTAAAATAAAACTTAAGCAAAATTGTGACGAAAGAAAAATCACACTAAATAGAAATTATTTAATAAGCTTTTACAATTGTGAAGTATCATTGCTAAACAAAACATTTTATAATGAAAGGGCTATTGCACAAGAGAAATTTTACTATCCAAAAAATGAATCCGAAGATGTAAGTTTTCAAGAAACAATTAATTTTGAGGAAATAAAACTTAACCAATTCCAAAATATAAGAGAAATTAAGGAATTGAAATTCCATAGAAATGTAAGTTATGGTTTGAATATTGTACTGACCATTTTATTTATATTAGTATCAATATTTGTATTACATTATATTTTTCGAACTTGTAAGGGTGGTAAGGAAAATAATATTAATGTAGAACTTAAGTTAAATCCTACTTCAACAGGGACTGTTGAATCCAGGGATGGTGGAGTCATATGTGGTCCCTTTCACTAACGTAGAGTACCACATATGAATCTACATAATCATGTATGACCCACTCAAATAGTGTAGCGCGTCATACATGATTCCATAAAATGTAATACTATATCAACGTATGCAATTGCCATGCTAAAGACTGCTGACATAGCAATTGCATGCGATAAAATAAACTTATAACGTTAAGAAATGTTTTGTGTATCTAGCCTTAGTTTTTGTGAATCGAAAATAAAGTGGAGTAGAAGATTGACTCTTACAGCAGAAGATTGACTATTACTATATGGAGATGTAAGAGGTCTTGCCTGTAGGCTGCATGCTTTGTACGTGGAGATGTAGGCAACTCGCTAAACTATACAGGCACTTAATAAGCGATGTTTTAAGGCAATCTGCCTTTCGTTTGTTACACATTGTATTTATATGGAGATGTAGGTAAGCTGCCTACAAAGCGGCCATCTCTTTGTTAAAAGAATTTACAGTTATGGCTGAAGTTGTGAGCATTACTTCCTACAATGAGTATAACTATTCATCGAACATATTTGCCGCTGGGTAATATTGAAAAATTTTTTTCCGAAGTCCTTTTTGTTAAGAAAATTTAAATTACAAATCGCGTAGTTTTTCATTTTTATTATAATTATTTGCTTAAAATAGTCTCCCCATTCAGAATTCTAAATGTCTGTTTTGTTTTATTAAATATTTTCAGTGCAGGGTTTCTTAGATATTTTTTTAAAATTTTTTCCCCAATGTTGTCTTACGTTCCTTACGTTTCTGCGTTGCACTTTAATTTATTAAAGTTTTATTTGCCGAAACTTGCATTAACTGCATACTGGCGGCATGCTACATTTCAAATTTTTCTTTTAAAATTTTTAAATTATTTTCAATGCACCCTCAGAGGAAATTTAGTGTTATCCATGCTACTCAAATAAAATGTTACCAATGAACGTTAACATTTGTTAGTGCAATGCCAATTTAGTAATCAATTCCAAATATAAAATACAAACAAAATTCATCGATATAAATAGTTCATCTTAAATAATTTTAAGTGTGTTTGTCTTTCATTTACAACAACGTTAACGGAAGAGGTATTCCGTATTTCAGAAAAGTAAATTTTTAAAATGGAAAATATTGCTGACGTGCTGTAGATGCTCGTACAAAGATAGCAAATATTGATATGTACTTTTGTACCTATAGCCTGTCAGTCTATGCCATTACCATGCAATTTTGCTTGACGAGTGCTACTGCTGTCGTCGCTACTTTTTAAGTGTGTCTACTGCATTTTTCTATGCTCCTTTTGGCTCATTTTTGCCATTGTAAGCTGTTTTTTTTTTAAGTAATCAGCTTAATGGATTTGCCATACTTAATCGAAGTAGACTTTACGGCGCTGTTTAAAAATAAAGAAAAGCATTTGCAATACTTGCCATAATCACATTAACTAGATGGCAACTGTCTGCGACTTATGCGAAAATTTGATAGAGGGTGCTCTCTTATCGTGAAATTGCATTTTTTAATAATTTGAATTTAATAAAACAGTTTTTTTTTTAAATTTAATTTTATTGCATAAATAAATTACAACAGATTTACGTATAAATTACATTAGCAAACAAAATCAACTTAAGTATTTAATTTAAATTTAATGCGAATTTCCTTGTCAAAGGATTTAAATTAAGTTAAAGTTAAGTTAACAACAAAGTTTTGCGCTGGCAAATAACCAACCAACCAGCAGCTAAAAGTCATGAGTTCATTTTAGCGCTAAAGCTGCCCTATCTCTTGTAACCACTTTGTATGAAAAATTTAGTTTTATATAAATAAACAAATACAATTTCCAAGAAAAGTGTACAAAATCCCATTATAGCAGTGGTAAGGACAAAAACATACGGATTCCTGCCTTAACCAAAATAAAGTTGAATTAGAAACAGCGACAAATGCAAATAAAAGTTTTCTCATTTTTCGCAAATGCACACACACACACACACAGTAACACTTACCCCGTCCATAGTACAAATTCAACGTTGTCGCCTTGTCTCGATTTCATTGCTTTGGCAGCTGACTCAATTAGACTCCATGGACTATCGCAGAGGTAATCACCAAAACGACCCGGCGAGCGTGGAGATGAACCTGGCTGCTGTCGTTCCATGCGCCAACAACCTGAAAAAAAAGTAAGTGAAAAAGAGAATATGAAAATACTGAGCAAAAAAGGATGCCAAATACAACTGCAGCATATAATTTTTGTTTTGGTTTTAAGCTTTAAACAAACAGATGTAGGTTATCAGCGAGAATTAAAGAAAAATTGACGCATATGAGAAATTATTCGGAAACAAAAAAAGTTGTTGGAATTTTGTTAAGTAATTGGTGTCCTCCTTAAAAGAGTTACGAACAAATTCTGAAATTTAAGCCGCCAATGGTTGTCCAGTTTATTTATATTTTCTACGCCTTAAAGAACGTTCAAAAACGATTATGTTTCCCCTCTCTTTTTTAAAACTCTACACTGCTGATATATTAACTATGCCATTCCGTTTGTAACGCATTGAAGTGGGCATGGTATATATAGAAAGTATATATGATCTTGATCAGCGCTACCACTCGGTTCGTTTGTCTGTCAGTCTGTCTTTTATGGGAAAGCAAAGCTAGCTAATTGAATGAAATTTGTTAAACAGGCCACACAAGCTTTTTGGGATAGAAAATGGAAAAATTCGGTACACGGACTAGCCTTCCGCCCATAAAATTAAAACACTTGAAAAGCTATTTTGAGAAATTTATATGATATAGTGTAACCAAATTTCTCAAAAATACTGGAAAAACGTAGACCAGTTATGGAAAAAAATTCAAGAATTTCCACGAAACAGCGTGGCACTCTCATGCAAGCGAAAATTTCAAAATACCAAAACGGAGAAATATTTAAGGTTATGGAATCAAATTTCATACAAGTTCAACTTGGCAAACTTGGTGGATGTGGCACCCTACATAAAAACAATAATCTTAGAAGGCGACACTAAGAATATAATTTAGAGTAGTGATGTCCATTTCAGCACTTATGGGAAAAGAGCACGTTTGATTTCATCTAAGCAACCCGGAGTTTTAGGAAAGGACTTTTTGTGAGCAGAGGTGAATAAAAAATTAAAAATATAACCGACAAGCATCAAAAAATATATTTTTAAGCAAAAGCATTTATTTATAAAAATTAAATATTGAAATTACAGTTATTAACAAAACACCGAAATTCAGGTAAAGTTAAAAACCACCAAAGATTTTTTTTATTGAATTGAAAATATCTGGCAACGCCACTATTTCGAATAATTAAATAAATGATTCAAAGCATATCTATAAGCTAAAGGTTAAATAGCTATTGGCAACAAACGAGAAACGACAAAAATAGCTAACAGATGACGCATTGTGTGCGGAATTAAATAAATAAGCGCACTTTGCACACCTCAAGGTCACAATCCCAATAGCTCAAGTTTTAGAGTAGCTGTCCAAATATTATTCTTGATTGACTGTTGTTCATATCCAAGCACAAATTAACCAGAATTGGTTTGACGAAGGTATGTACATATATGAATATGTATATATAGCTATGGTAATAGCTGAAACATAAGTTACCAATTACCAGGCAAAATTTATCCGTCAAATGTCTTGTTGTTTAAGAAAAAGCATGGACTGGCTTATAAGTATAAACAAGTATGTAGCTTCCTACTTAAAGTAGAAATTCGAACACTGTTATTTTACCTTGGGGTTGTAATCAAATGCAGTCTTCTTCGATTGTTGGTTTATCGCTTGAACTCGTCCTCGCTATTGCCGAGCTTCTGCTGTTTGCTATATAAAGCAATTATTTGTAGCATTAAAAATAAGTACGCAAATTGCGCTAAAAAATGTTGGCAAATTCTGTCTCTCTGTCTGAGTGCGCAAAGCCATTTGATTCCAAGAAAGGTTAATTTTAATAATCAACAATCAAATAACAGCTTCCTTACGGAATCTGTTGTGCTCTGTTAACCATTAAAATCGATTTTATGAATGGCAATAAAGTTTGTTATGACTTTCAGATGAATGAATAACAAATAAGGATTATCAACATGAATCTTACATTCAATTTTCAGATTTAAGCAGAAGTAAACTTCATCTAATTTAATGAAATAAATGCTTTAATTTTTTCTTCTTCAAATATTTTTAATGTCGAAAATATACCTACTGTTTATTTTTATTTTGCAAGAAGAAGTTGGATAATTGCTAATATCTACATTGAGAATAAGACTTTTTAGATTATAAGCTGAGAAGTGCAATAGACTACAGTTTAGAAAGGTTCAAAAAATTTGATCATATATCAAGGCTTAGAATTATTTAATATGACCTACAGAAAATTTTATTACTGCTTCAATAAACTTTTATTATATGAAATCAAACTAAATATTATATAATTGTTTTTTTAAAAAACAACAACTTAAAAAGACTGAACATTTTTTTATAAAATTAAGTGAATAAATATGTTCTATAACCAATGAATAGCAAAGGATTTTGATATATTGAATGAGGTTGCTGGTATTAGCAAAAACTATGTATAAGGAACGCTTCGAATCTTTCGAGCTGGATGACGGACCTTATATTTCCGGTACCGTTTTGATAAAGCAATAGTGTGTTTTTTGTTGACATTTAAAATACCGAATAATCAAGGATAAAAACGAACTTCCGATTCTAGTCACATTACAGGTGCTAACGACATTGCACTTTCTGAAAAAACCAATTGACAATAACACAGGGCAACAGAAATTTTAAGCCATATTTGAGATATTGTGGCACAGTATAAGTTGATAAATAATTAATTATATTTAATATAAGGCAACTTCCACGAATGCATCATTAGAAAAAAGATCATAAATATCTCGAAGAGGATTGTTCTGTTGTTGCCACAGTTCATTACATTCCCTTTGAATAGCGAAGTTTATTTATGTGTTTGTCAGCAGTTTTGTCACTTTACACAGGGCAATTTTTTTTTAAATAAATTTCTCATAGCTTATAGAAAGTTTTTGTTTTCATGGGGTTACTCTGCATAACTCTATTTTAGTTTAAAATTGGTTTCCTTTTAAATGAAGTGTATTTTCTTTTACGACTATAACCACAGGCCATAAATTGTGATAGTAAATTTTAGCTAACAGATAAACAAATAATGAACTCAGTGAGATAAGAGTCAACATTTCAAAAATGTTGAAATTGAATCAGAGAATGTTAAGAGTTAAGTAATTAAAGTTTATTTCTCCGTTTAAAGCTTTTTGTTTTTTCAATATTGTGCAATAATTATTGAAATGATTTTATGAAAAGTCTGTTCTATTTTAAATTTTGAATTGTATTAATTCAGTTACTGTACTGAAAACACTACCGATATCTAACTAATATAACCAATATTCATCAATATTAATACTAAATCGATTTTCCACTTTAATAACACTTGCATACATTTATTGGACACAGTCAAGCTCTGTCTGGTAGCGGTCATCAGCCAGATCTAACCAGTGATGACATTTTCGGTACATTTGTACTTTTTTCAGTACATTTGCGTCGTGAAAAATCGTCGTTAGTACATTCGACAAGTTTTTAGTACATTTGGTACAATTTTTGGATCAATTTATTTACATTCGGTACATTTTCAGTACATTTCGACTATATAATATAAAAACCACTACATCCTTTTATTAAATTTACCGTGTTATATGCCTGGAGTGAAGTTTTGCTATCCCTTTTTTTATTAAAAAACTAAAAATTTTGCTGAATTTAGTAATTTTAAGTAAATTTTTCGTGTTCATGTCGAAAAAAATAATTCTACAAAAGTTATTTCAAGTCTCCATTCAGTACAGTTCCATAAAATCCAAATGCCATCACTGGAGATCAGACTTAAATTTTTTGTTGTGTTCGACTTCATTTCCAGATAATTTTACTCATTCATAAATTTTTATATTGATTGATTGCTAAGCTATTCTTATTTACTTTTAAAACTTAACGTTTCACGGTATTAATTCAAATAGTATAAAGAACAGAACATTTTGCTATCAAAATATACTTACTTCTCAGAACATCACCTTGTGTTGAATAAATTGTATCCAAATGCAAGTCCGTTATATGCCAGAAATAACCTGTAAAAGAAAAGAGAAAAACGTTATTACTTTGGTCTTGAAATAATATTTATAAGTAAGTATTTAGTTATAAATGAAAAATTAAGTTCAGCTTACAATGCAAGAATCTCATGTTGACTTATTTATTCCAATATGACTCACAGCTTTTGTCATATATTTAATATGATTTTGGAATTATTATGATACAAAATTCTTTGTAAGCCTGGCAACAGTACGTAAAATAAAATTAAAAAATATTTGATAGCTCAAGTTTTGTAACATAAAACAAAAAGAGATGTTAATAAAAATTGTGAACAAAACAGATAAGAAAGCAAAAAATAAAATTTTGAACCACAAAATTTCCTTTCATTAATACGTAAAATTTTAACGAGAAAAGTTTTTAAATGTTGTTGACAATTTTTTCTATATTTTTTTTCGAAAAACCAAATAAAAATTTTTATTAAATAAATGTAAGCCAACAGCAAGCAATTTAACTAAAAGATGCTTTATATAACACATAGTCTGTCACTCACTATAAACAGCACCCAGTAACCAATTAAGCAAGGACTTTGCCGAAAAAGAAATATAGGTATGCGTAAGAAGTTTTACATGCAAATCCTTCATATATTTGCTCCATTACATTGCATGGTTACAAGATGTTTTAAAGGACAAAATTTGCTTTCTGTTAGAATGATATGATGAATGCCAAAGATATGACAAAAATCATATTATTTCTGTTTTAACAAATACAAATCGTGATTCGCAACATCAAATATTTACGAAAAATCGGTAAAAAGACGTCTGTTTGGTGCTTACAAACAAATCTGATAAAAATGTTCAAAGTGAATTCCAATCGATTTGTAATGGCAGGCTAACCGGGTAAAAATTCGTATTCATAAGGACTACTACTAAAATAGTTTAAGGTAGAGATATGATACAGCATGACTTTTATATTTAAGGAGCAAATGTGATTCCAAAGGTATTTGAAAATAAGTTTATATAAACTTAGAAGAAATCTTTGCTCACTGGGTAAGTTTGTCTAAGTATTTGCTGGTGTATAACGGTATCAACGCACACATTCCAATGTAAAGTTACCAACCAAATTAAATACGACGAATACTTTTCAACTGTTTTGCACTATCATTATAAATTTCAAAATTTCGTTGAGTACTCTGCACTTGAGCATATGAACAACGGGCTACACTGAAAAAAAATATTTCGGTGATAGAAAAATTGCTTAAAAATTAGAGAATTTTTTCTTAGAAAACTTGCAGACAACCGTAATTTCTAATAATACACAGAGAAAATTATAATTAATGAATTTTATTTTGTTGGAAAAAAAAAGTTCTTCCTTTCCATGTAGAGCCAAAAATAGTAAACCGAAACATAAAGTAAGCCAAAGATTGCAACGGAAGTGAGAAAGACAACAAACAAACAAAAGCAACACAACAAAGTGTAAGTCTCCATCCGTGTGCACAGTTCGCAAAACAAATTGCGTCGCACTGACTATTTGTCAGTCAACTCGACTGGCTGTCTGATAGTCTGAGTCACAACACTGACGATGACAATCTCATTTTGTCTCGTCAGACAAATGCGAGAATCCACAGCAATAGTTGCTGCATGGTGTAGAGAAGAAGCAAACGAATTAAAGCGCCAACAAAGTGAGACGACAGTTGGTTTCATGTGAACGAATGAAGTCTACTTTGTCTGCCACCATCGTCTTCTCCCTCCCCACCAGCCTTACACTTTCTATATTGGTCCACAGAAGTGATGTAATTAAAGTCACATCAGGCCAACGGTGGCTGATGTTATGTTGAAGAATTTGTGGCAATTAGAAAATTCTTCCTCTAAATCTTCTTCTATTTTTTTCTCGTATTTCTTTCATTTCACTTATTTATTTTTGTTAGATAGTTTTATATGTATGTTCACATACTGTCAGTGTTGCATTTCCTTGCACACACACACACACACACGCCAACATGTCACTGTGCAACAGTCTGTTGGTGTTGGAAGCCACGTCGCATTGTAAGAATTTCAACAAAGTGTCAGGAAACAGTTTAGCACCATTCAGTGTAGTCAAGAAATTGAAGCGCTTCGTTGCAGCGCAAGAAAAAGAAGGACAAGAATGAGCACAAACACATACACACACACAATGCATACGATGACATCATACAGACAATTTTTTAGGAAATCTTTATGCTTGCAGTTGGCACGTATTTATGAGATATTTCTTGAGGAGTTATTGTGTTTCGAATAAGAAATTAGTGAGAAAACAAATTATCACTGAGATTTATGTATCAATGATGAAACTTTTAAGTCTCATTGGCTTCAGGGAGGAAAATAATATGTGAGTGAAGCTATTGATTTAATATCATGGCAAATTTTAATGTGCGTTGACTTTTTTAAGTAAAGATATCAGATATTAGATATTAGATATCATTCTGGCCTCTAAGCTTTATTGGAAGCTACGCTAGAAAACATACAAACGGATATGATTTATCTGAAAAATAATAGTTTTATACAAGAGTTGTGATCATATATGGTACGTTAAATAAATGTATTGTTTCTATTTTCTTCCATCTCGTAGCTTAAAACATACAGCCATTTCATTGCTAAATTGCCATAAGCAATATTTTATTTTCATATTCAGCAAAAACTAACTTTTTACATAATTCGCATAAAAATCTGTTACTTAAAATCAAAACAAGCAATGATTTTTAACGGAAAACAAGAAAACTTCCACACATCCAAATTATGAAAGTGAAAAAATGCACATTACAAGCGCACACACTCCAACTTGCATACTACATATACCCATGCATAGCACAGCCGTATGCACAATTTGGTGTAAATTCAATTGAAGCCACTTGCAGCCAAACCAAACAAAACTTAGCGCGCACAGCAAAAGCCGTTTCTGCCAGTGTTGCACAACCATATTTTTCAAGTTAACCAACTGAATATTCAGTTATGCAAAGCAGCAACATAGGCAACGGCAACGGCATCGTGAACAGCATCAGCACAAATGGTACCAGCAGGACCATATCATATCAAATTCAAGTAACACCAGCAGAGTAGTTGAATGTTGAGTGCTAAAGGAAAAAAAGAGGAACCTTTCTAACAAAATAAAACTTTAAAATTTGAGATCGGTTAAACAATTGGCATTGATTTTAAAGCTGTAATTCAGATTTGATTTTTAAGTTAGTGTACTCCTCTGTTGAACATTGGTAGCGCACTTTATATGGTTATGAAAAGGACTTGTGATTTTCAATGTATTTCTATTTTAGTTATTTGCTACATCATAAAAAGCTTTAAAAAATACACTGAAAAATTAAAAACATTTTGCGCTAAACTTTTGTACATGGGAAGTCATTGCTTTTTTATTTCAAATTTACCTCAAACGAAAGGGATTTTTCCGCACTACCACTTCAATCAACACCTCATTCGACTTATGTTTATTAATTGTTTCCTGATATTTTTAATATTTTTCAGTCTTCCGACTTTTTTTGGTATGCTTTTTGGCAAAAGAAACCTTTTTTTAAAAAAGGGGTTCTTTCACTCATATTTCCAATAAAGTCTCTTGTCTTTCTCTGCTGTCGACAGATCAGTATTGCATTTCTAGTCATCTTGTGTCTATTTATTAATTTATGCTTGAAGTGTCAATTTTAATTATACGAAAAGTAATTTTAATATAATTGAGAGAAAAAATGAATTGAACTACGACCCAGTGGCAAATATGTTATGAACAACATCGATGAATAGTCACACACATTGTAGGCAGTAATGCTCACAACTCCAGCCACATAAATTTTTTTTACAGAGTGATATTCGCTTTGTAGGCAGCTTGCCTACATCTCCATATACAATATATAACAAAAGTAAAGCTGATTGCCTTAAAAAATCGCTTACTAAGTGCCTGTATAGTTTAGCAAGTTTCCTACATCTCCACAAACAAAGCATGCAGCCAACAAGCAAGACCCCTTATATCTCTATACACACTATATACAATGCAGGCAACCAGCAAGCAGACTCCCTACAGCTTCATATACAATGTAGGCAGCCAGCAAGCAAATAAACAAAATATCACAGTAAAAATTTCATTTGTGAAACATAAAACACAAAGGGTATAGCTATTCATACATGAAAAATCAAAGTACTTCATCGACTTGCCGCTGGGGAAGTGCTAATTGAGGAATTATGTTCACACAAAAAAATAAGGTTTTAAGTCAATATTTAAGAAAAAAAAAAATATTTTCTTCAAAAGACAAAATGACAGCTCAAATTTCCGTCGTCCGCCGCGATTGTGTTTCGAATGGATTTTATGTTGACGGTTTCCATCATCCGTCAGACTTATGTTGAAACTATAATTTAGTTTCGTAAATAGTGTGTAGGAGGTGCTAGACATATAAGTAGGGAGGAGTACTTAAATATTACATAAATGTCGAATGAGAACTTACTAGCAATTTGGTCTTTTAAATTTTTATGAAACTAAATTACTCACAAAAATAATAATTCTAATAAAGGCTCTTTAAAAGCGATTAATTTTCTAATAAAACAAATATAATTAACAGCAGCAATAAATCAGCATTAGTGCACATTTCATACTATTCGACCAATAAGATATAACTAACGCCATTGATATGAATTTAAATTACATATTTAACATATATTTCTTTGATAATCCTGAAAATATTTAATTGAAGGAGCTCTATTTTAATGCAACTTAATATTCTTAATATTTGAAATTTGGATTGGAGATTTATTTAATGTCTCTAAGAGCATTTTAATAATGATTTCTTTATATACAAAATTAGGTAAATTGTATGATAATCTTGCTCAGAACAATTCCATTTGAAATAAAATTTTCATTTCATTCGATGTTAGTCAAGATGCCAATGCTTTTGGCGTTAAAGTGCTTTAAGCAAATATAAACATACAAAATAAAATTGGAAATATTGCAATTTTAAATTTAAATTGAAATAAAAATCACATAAAACGAATTTTCATTTTACAAATTTCCATTAAAAAATTTGTTGCCATTGTGTGGACGTTGCAATCATGCGGTAATTTTGTTATCGTACATTTGTGTGTGTATTTAGTTCTATTGATTGTGTTGTTTGCTGTTTTAGAGATTATTTTTACAAATTGGCGGTGCAAAATATAAAAATACTATAAAATAACTTATTTATTTAGTATAACCTAAAATCTACTGAACAAATATGAACATTTTTAAATTAAAAACAACATTTATAAAAAATATACGTGATATATAATGTAACAAAAATACAATTTTTCAAACTTTTACAACTTCTAAACAAAGTTAAAAAACAAAAACTTTGCTCACTCATACTTTTACACATTGGTACATGCACACTGGGGAGCACATACAACTGTCATAAAGGACTAATCTAAAATAAATAAATAAAAATCCAATTGAATTTGATAAATGCAAAACTAAAATATTTTCAAACTCCACATGAGTATTTCGCATTGCCAGCAGGCATGAATTTCCAATAAATTTGAAGTTGAATAGAAAAATACGATTATGGAATAATGTAAATCGAAATAAATAAATTAAAATAATATACATTGGATTTTCAATTTTGTGTAGTAAAATTGCACATATGCTTCATTGATTTGTCCAATTGTGGCTTTATCCATATAGTCGTTATAATGAAACATGTTGTTGCCAAGTAAAATTGAAAGCAAATTTAAATATAATTAATGAAAAAAAAAGATTCGTAATACCACAAATTTGCTATATTATTGTGTTGTATTTTTAGTAATAAATAGAAATCTGTTATTTGTGTGACCGAGCAATTATTTTGGAATAATTTTTATGATACAGGTGATACTCTTATTTGTTTTCAATTTGTAACTAAAATATATCGTTGGATTAACAAACCGGATTTAAAAATTACTAAAAAAATAATTAAATTATAATACAAAGTTTGAAACTACAACATCATACGCAATTTTTTTGATGGGTAAGAGGGTGTACTCCAGGGTAGAAAAGTTTCAAGCAAAGCACAAAAAACATTCGTGCAAAGGAATACATAAGAATTCTTGCCACAATTATGTCTTACGGGTCTACGCATGATCTGGTTGAAGAATGAATTCCAAATAATGTGCTTACAATGTTGAACTGAGCTGTCTTGTGAATTTGAATCTACAACCATATTTTACAGAAATCAAAGAAAAGCTTACTGGCATCATTACGAGAGACACTGATACCTAGGTCAAAATTCAGACATGGCAGTACTCTTTAAATCAAAATTTTGGCCATTACGGGATGAGAGCACTCTTAAAGGATTGCAAGGTAAACGGTTGAGAAGGGAGTCCAGGAAACATTTCTATAGTTCGATGATGGCTAAGTCACCAAAAATGCGGTTTAGTTTTATGACCACAATGAGCAACAGCGGACTAGAACCTTGCGGTATCCGGGGAAGAACAAATTATAAATTCTTATGGTTATAAACAAATCAAAATTCCAATTTCAAAATAAATAATTCTTTCCCCAAAATTGCAATAAAATGACATACTAATAACTAACATAACGAAAACAAAAAAAGAAAATAAATAATTTTTTCCTAAACTGCAAGTCACAAAATCGAAATGAGGCCTCCAGTTTCGTTATCACAGAATATTCAAAAATCCTCATAACCTCTTGAAATTTTGGGTGTCCTTTGAGCTCAGGGACCGGGGCTATAGCTCACTCATGCCCTACCTTAAGCCAGCGCTGATTAAAATAGCATTTGAGAAAGATATGCAAATGGGTTTACAAAGGCATCAAAACTTAAAAACATTCTACCAACGCACAACTTGTGTCGTTAAAAACAGCATACACGAGATTAGTACAGAAAATTTGTGAGTACTGCTTGCATCACATTTTCCCGCACGGAACATGCGAATGACATCAATAGCTGAAAACGCAGTCCCAAGCGAATTACGCAGGGACTGTAAAATAGCGACTTAGGTAACTGGATACACAATTAAATAAGATATTGAGTTCTTCTTCCAGCACTAGAGCTGAGGTGCTTCTTGTAATATAAGCTTAATTTTTTTTTCATCTTAAAATGAAAATATTTCTTTAATCTTACACCCCTGATAGCATATTAAATTGTTATAATCATATCGACAAAGAATAAAAACAACAGAGCAACATATTATAACATTTTTTAATTTAAATTTTATTAGTACTTTTGCTGGTTATGAAATTTCTTATGTTAATACAAACCAATTTTAGTCTTGTATCAGACAACCGAGTCACTTTAATCTTTATTTGTGCAACAAAAATACTTGCAGACTTCGTGTGTTAGTGTACTATGTATAGTAAGTACATACATACATATATTCGTCTTTAAATGTAGCGTTGCCATAATGTTACAGTTGAATGTATTTCATACATAATTCTGTTTATGTTCGTGTTTTGTTTTGCAACTGGCTTTTATCATATCTGCGTACAAGCAGAAATGCAAGCGCCCTTAAATATGCAACACATTTTGTGTGTAGGTACATAAAATATGACATTCGTAATCAAGTTGACAGCGACAAGATTGCAATGAAAATGTGATAACATATGACTATGCTGTAAAATGTGCACTTGTGTATGCATAAGCGTTTGTATGTGTGTCAGTGATGACACTGAATGGAGACTTGAAATGTACTTTTTTTATGCCGAATGTATTTTTCCGACATTAACATGAAAAAGTTACTTAAAATTACTAAAGTACAGGAAATTTTTTACTTTTTTATTTATATTAATTAAAAAAAAAAGGCTCAGCAAAGTTTACTCGAGTTATGACTCAATTTGTGAATTTATCAAAAAAAATTTTAATTTTTAGAAATAGTCGAAATTACTAAAAAAAAAGGTCAACAAAGTCTACTCCAGGCATAATGAGTAATAAATTTTCTAAAAAAGTGTTAATTTTATAGCAATTGTCCAAAATGTTATAGCAATTGTCTAAATGTACTCAAAATGTACTGAAAATGTACGGAACATGTGCCGAATGTACTGAAAATAAGAAAAATTTACCGAATGTACTGAAAACTTGTAGAATGTACTGATGACAACTTATCACGATTCAAATGTACCGAAAATAGTACAAATGCACCGAAAATTCCATCACTGATGTGTGTGTGTATATGGCTGCTTGCTTACTTGATATTTATATGTGTAATCAACGCATACACATATGCAAGTCATGAGGTTTTCTTTCATATTCATTTTGATTAAGTAAAGTTTTATGTTTTGCAGTGTTCTTGTATGTAGCTGATTGTTGATTTTTGCTAAAAATCAATTTAAAACAAATTTTTCATTTACTCTCATTATCTCAATGCAAAAAAAGGAATGAATTTTGTAAGACAAAAATCAACAAAACTTTTTAAAAAAATTTATTTTATAAGACCATCTGTTAAGCTTAACTACAAATATTTTCTTAAGAAGACCTAATTTTTATACTTTTTTGATTCATCACTGTGCATCTTGCTTCTTCTATGCGTACTTTAAAAGCTTAGTTGCAATACTGCTTCAATTAAACTTTTTGGCATTTAAATATCCAACATTCTTATTTCCATTTAAACTTTGCACATTTTTGAAAATTGTCTAACACCAGCGAAAAAATAAATTTTAAGCTGGCATAAGCTAACAAAGATAGCGAAAAAAAATTGAAACATTTTAAAACAAAGATTGCGAAAAAAAAATTGAAACATTTTTGCGCCACAACAGTGGAACATCCATCTCTTTCATTCACTTGTGCTTTTTACCCAGTTGTTCTTTGTTACTTAGTTAACAGAATCCCTGGAAGGGTATTAGATTCTGACACCAATGGTGTGTACAAAAAAAAAGTATATATTAAAAATCCATGGGGAAACAAAAGCAAAATGAAAGTAAAAGAAACAAAAAAAAATGAGTAAAACATAGACGGACAAGAGCACATTACAATGTATTGTTAAATAGTGCAAAAATACGTTAACTCAAATATTGTAAAACAAAAGTAATGTTTTCCTTGACCCATGCCAAGCATGAGAGCAACACTTAAAATTGCTCCACTTTTGCGTCTTGTTGCGCTTCAGTGAAAAATGTTGCAAGCATCCTCATCAGCAGCAGAAAAAACAGCTGAGGCGCCAACAACAGCAAGTATAGAAAAATTGTAGCAAAGCAGCTCGAGAAAAACTGAGATAGAGCTATGAAAATGAATCACTTTAATGAAATAACATCATGGAAAAGCAAAAAAAAAAAATATCAGGAAAGAGTAGAAATATATGTGCCTTAAGCTAGTATGGCACATCTAAATTTTTTGTTATTTATATTAAGGGAATATATATTATACTAAGGGAGTTCACAAGGCGTCACAAAGTTATAACTCGGAAATTATATTTTGAAAAAAAAAAAAAAATATGAAAGGTGGGCACTCTTTCACAGTTCTAGGGATCTGATCAGAAAAAATTTCTTGTTTACAAAGACTCTTTTTCTTTATACGATTATCTCAGTAAAATATAAAAATTAAAAACAACAGCGAGAAAATGTACGAAGGTAATTCACAAGGCATCTGAGTGTAAGAAATCATAAGAATATTCATTTATGAATATTTATTTTTTTTAATTTTTGTGCAAAATTATCAAAATTCTTAAAGTATCAGATTGGTTTTATAAAAATGAAAACAACGTCATCAACATAAATATGAATACAGACGCATTCATATTATTTTAAAAAAAGAAAAAAAATGAGGGTGCTGGTAACGAAAAAAAAAAATATAAAAATTATGAAAGCAGTAGAAAAGAATATGAAATGTGTTATAAAAATGTAGGTTAACCACAGCACCAAAGTGCACTTCGTCAATTCTATGCCCTTGTTTTTGTACTATTTTTTTTTTCAACTTTCTGTTGTACCGCTTTCATTTTGTTCCTTCACCTTTTATCTCCAGCGCCTGATGCTGCTAGTTATGCTGCCGGATTAAGAAAAAGTAGTGCAAACGCAGGACAAAAAATGTGTTATCCTGCGCATAATAATATATTTACTCTTATGTTAAAAAAAGTCGAGTGGTGTGTGGAAAAAAAATGTACTGTAATTTAATATAGTACAAATGTAGTTAAAATAAGCCATGTTTTTTTGGTAGGTTTTTATTCGTATGTACACTTGGTGCTCTCTCTCATTTTTAGTTCATTCAGAGATATAGTTTCGCCATTGGTGAAGTATACAAGTATAATGTATTATGGGATTAAGTAATAACGAACATTTTAATAATCTTTTGAAAAATTAATTTTTAAGTAAAGTTCTTCTTTATGCCATAAAATTCAATTTTATATAGTAAGTTAAAGATTCTATTTATTATTTGATGTGGATGCGCAATCAAAAAGGAACTTAGAAGTATAAGTTCGACATATTATAGGCAAACGAATTAATGAAAAGTGGACCCCTTTTATTTAGTTTAAATAAAACCTTTAGTAAAAGTGTACTGTAGCTTACAAACCCCGCTTCGTGTTTACACTGTTTGACCCAGAATGAATTTTACCACAATTTATCCCAATTGATAAAATCTAGGCATTGTGATTGATTTTTGTTTTATAACTCAAATTTCGAAGTTGCTTTCTGTTGAAAATGGCAACGTAATTAAAAAAATAATTCCAATTTATATCAAAAAAAATATATTTGGAAATGTTTTATCAGAACATACAAAAATCAACTCCAAAACGCAATTTGAACGAAAGATTGAAATTTTGGAAAAAAATTTAGGTTTTTTGAAATGGGTGGCATGCTTAATGCACGTATTGGCTTTCTAAAGGAGTCTTTTACTTCGTTAATAACGTAAATAAATCTTCTTTGTTGAGGCACAAATGCAGATGAAAAATTTAATGGCAGAATTTATGTTAATAAATATTGGGGAAAAATATTGTCACAAGTGTCAAGTAAGTCCAGAAATGTCAATATTTTCGTCATTCACAAAGCATGGAAGCTCACACTATGAAGACAGTAAACAGTAGCGAGCCATGAAGCCGAATCTCCATGCTGTATCGTCTTGAAGATAAAACCAGTAGCCACCATGAAGGGGTCGGGTGTTCCTCTTTTTTTTTTTTTTTGAGATAACCTTGTAGAGCAATTTTTTTTTTATTTTTTATCAAAGTTACATTTACTAATTCCGGCGCATCGAGTGATCTGATGCAAATGTTATGCCATTGAGCTTCATTGCAATTCAGTTATTAATGCTATACTAATATAGTATACTTTTTTATCCCAGCTGAAAAGTTTAATGTGGTGCTAATTTGGCAAGAGCTATAAAAAACCTCCAGAAGATTAAGGAGAGGAGAGGAAAATAAAAGGAAAGTTACGAAATATGAAAAATTTATTACCATGCCTGAACCTGGAATCGAACCCGGGGACCTCATGGCGCAGTACTCGGTGGCACAAGGCTGGTTATGCATTTGCTGAAAGCAGCAAAAATCTGAATTTATTTTATGCGATATGAACAAATGAGAGCGGTAATGTATGTGTCAATATAAAATTCACCTTGATTTTTTGAATGTGTTGAAACAGGTTGAAAGCTTTGGAGATTGTTGATGAAGTCAAAAAAGTTGATATAAGACGAAAGATGTCGATAAGTCTTTTCAACCTTTTTTAATGCTTTTTATGATGATAATAGGCACTCAGATTGAACCAGAAACGATTTCGATTCAAGAAAGTAAGTATTTTCTTTTTTATTTTCTTACTTACATTAAATTTAAAAATAGTTTATTGTTGAAGTTTTTTCTCTTTGAAATCTGAAAATCTTTAAGAACTCAAGAACTTTAAGGTATTCAGACAAGTTTTTGTAAATAGTTTAATCCAATGGAATTTAGTTCAGCTTGAACATATAGTTGGGAAAGAGCAAGGTATGTTTTTCAATTTATGCTTTCAATATGTAATGTCAGTCTTTTAACACAAAATATTTAAGAAATATGCCAAGAAAATGGTTTATCAATACATAAAAATACAAAAAATTTGATAGTAAAATCATATTCAATAAAAGTAGTCAAAAAATGCTATTCAAATTCGTTGAATTATGACCAATCTTACCGATACTGCTCATTTCGCGCAAGGAATGGTTGCAGTGTGTGGTATGCAGTCATGGTCTTTTTAACAAAACCAAGAAAAAAATTAAGATTTGAAAGTACTACACTTTTACTGTTAATGCATTGAAGGGTATTAGACTTTTGCCTGGATATTATAGCATACCATTTATAATTATCATTATAATAACAGCACAGTAAACACTCATATGTGCGAATGTAGGAGTATATTTGCAGAAATAATGAAACAAAAATGCCAAGAAAATTTCTTCCGTTAACCCTTAAGGTTAAAAGCGCACTCATGCTGTGCCACTTACTAAAATGCTCTATACCCAATATGCAGGACCGCAGCCGTATGCATAGCGTAAGCAAGTACGCAGGGCGCTTATTCTGTTGACGTTTTTAACGTTTATTCATGAAAAAATGCGAGAAATGTTAATTTTTGTTTTATCTTTTTTATAAGAAATTGATGAATAAAACTTAGTATATTCAATTCTAACGTAAAATTTGATGAGAAATCCAAATCCAATTAATATTTGTTAATTAAAAGGAAGTAAGGCTTAGTGGAGGAAATATATGATAAAATAATAAAATAATAATGAAGGCCGTTTTAAGTCGATAATTCTGAATTAAAAATTATCTTTACATGAGAAAAAGTGCAGTTTTCTTAGAAGCATATTTTTTTCTTCCCATGTTTTGTTTTCGTGACTGAAATATATTTTGTAAAAAAATTTATGAACACACAATATTTTCTCAAATGATCGATATAATAAATTTAAGCACCGAGCGAGCAAGGCTCACTTGAAATGCCTTAAAACAAGTTTAGGAGTATCCTTCTTTGGCTAACGAATAACTGACGCGTAGCACCAAAAGTCTTGATTTGAAGGGCGCAAAAAATTTGCTTCTTACAAGGCGCAAACTGGAATTGCTTCAGCCATGGAACCACAACATACTTTAATTGCTAAATACAGGAAGTGTAAATATTTGACAATTATGACGAGACCCTACGATATGAAGCAAACAAATGTGTAAGCTCTTGAAGAGCACAAGAATATAAACTGATGCTGATGCTGCTGCCACTGGTGGTTGCTGTTTGGTTTCTTAAAGTGAAGTACTTGTAACTGCAGCAGCACCCCCCCCCCCCAAAACACAGCAGTTGGGGTTGAGACGCGACTTGACGATAGCAATGATTGCTGCAAGCGGTTTATGATGATGACAAAAATGATGATGACGATGAGTATGGTGTTGCTATAGCAGTTTAATAACAGCACCATTTTGACTTGCAGGTAACTTCATTATTTTCATCAGATTTTTTAGTTTCATTACTTTGGGTACCAGAAAAAAAAATAAACTTTTAGGAAGTGCCTGAAAATCATTTTTTTTTTTTTTGCTTAAAACCTCTATTTTATTTTGCTGTATTACCCGCAGCAATTTATGAAACCAAGTTGAAGTGTCATCTGACTTAAACTACAGAAAAGTGCACTTGCATTCAAAGAAATAATAGCAGAGTTTTAGTTCTTTCTCATTTCGCTATTGTTCTCATTTTTGGTTTTATTATTTGTCATGACTGTAACATTTTCAAATGTTTTACTTCAAGGATGTTTGCTATTTTGTTCTTTTTTTCACACTTTTTATTCAATATTTCCAATGTCTGTGTTCAGCAAGCCCATTCCACAAATCATTACATTTGCTTTTTATTTCGTTGCCTCAAACTTCATTGATTGTTTTATTATTTCTTGACGGTAGCTTATCTTAAACTTAATAAAATCTGCATCTCCATATCTATCTGAATGCATTATTTCTCACTGTGTATAAAAACGCGCGCACACATATGATCGCAAGTGCTCAATGTTTGCTGCCACATCATGATGTCAAGTGGCAGCATTTACTCAAGTAAAGAAATTTTGCAATTTTCTTCTGTTTCAACACACACTCACACGAATATGCACTTACACACTCTCACACTTATACGCTGTGCTGTGCTGGTCTGGTCTATGTTGGCAACAGCACATTGCTTCAATTGTTTGCATGTGTGAGTGACTTCTCATACACACGCACACACACACTCATGAGGAGCGTTTAAAATGGTTGACTAAAGTTAAGAGTGGGTTGCTTGAGTCTTCGAGCGAGCGAGCGAGCGTTCGTTTTTCGTTCCAACATGCGGTAAATATTCGACAGTTTAACAGTTCGTTTTCTTTTTCGTCATTGTTGTTGCTTTTTATGTGTTTTTGTTGTTGTTGTTGCCTGTTTCCGTTCTTTGCTTTTCTTGCTAAACACTGCGTCACTGCTACACGTCGGTAATAGTTCCTATATCGTATGTGTGTGTGGTATGAGGTCAAAGTTGGCAGGTCATTGCACTTGACTTGCTATAGACCTAAAGTGTTTGTTTATGTGTGAGTGGTATGTATATACGTATGTATGTGTAAATGTGCATGTAATTTTTATAGCATAACAAAATATATATATATATATATATATTACCAAATAACTCAGAGTAGCAGCAAGATGAGGGGAAAGGTTGCCTTAATTTTTGACATAAATTTAAAGTTTATTTAAGTGATTTTACCTTTTCAAGCAATGCTTTGGAAACACGACATATGTGGATGTTTCGATCAATTTTCAAACTACTAAGCTGTGGCTACTAAATTATTTGAGAAAAGTTACATAAAACAATAGCAATCTCTTGATGTTAATTCATAGATATTGGTTAGTTTTAGAATGCTGAAACTAAGAACAAAAGAAAGGGATGAAAAGAAAATTTTCCACAGAAAAAAGACGCAACGTGTAAAAAGCTAGATTGGGGACTGTGAAATTCTCGCAATCGGACAAGAAATATATTACTCAAGGCTATGCCAATGATTTTTCATGTGCGTTATAGGCTGGCATGGTCCAAACTGTCTTAGAAGGGATGCAAAAAATCGTCAGCATTACTCAGGGATGGTGTCAAAGTAAATGACTAAATATTAATACATTAATGAACATTTGCTCATGTTAGGAAAAAGTATTTTTCATAAATAATAATAAAATTTTTCAAAGTTAATAATTTCAGCAATTTTTTCTTAAATTATTCTAACTTCAAAATAAAGCTTAAAGTTTATAAAATGTTTAAAACGAAATCTACATAAGTTAGGAGAAAGATGAACTAAAGTTCATAAGCAAGTTCTAGGCACCACGGCTAATGCAATACGTTTAAACCTTATAGTGACAATACAAAACAGTTCTGTAACATTTTTCTTGATTAAAAGTCATAACTCACAAAAATTAAGATCAGAGTATCATGTTGCCCTATCCCTTCTTCAGAGTTCGATCCATCCCATTACCAAATTTCATCAAAATTGGTGAAATTAATCAGCTATGAGTACTAATTTTTCTGTGGTATGCGTGGTACCACCCATTTAACGCAAATTCCTCTCCTCAATGTTCTGCCTATCTTCGTACGGAATTTTATCAAAATCGTTCTTTTAGAATTATAGTAAAAATGCATCCTGTTAAGAGCGTGACACCAGCTACCCGAGAACATTTAAATTTCCTTAAGAATCAATCAGTCTCGATAATAAATTTCATCAAAATTGAAGTAGCTCAGCGGAGACAGCGCTTTATTCCATAACAGGCGTTACCACGCCCATTAAAAAAATAAAAAGGCTTTAGTATCCTTCCCTAGAGTTCAGTCTATCACTACAGAAAATTTCATCAAAATCAGCCTATGAGCTAAGCCGTGAAAACGTATGTTGCTACTAGAGGCGTGGCACTATTTCGAAATAAATTACGTTCGGCATTGCCCTTCTTCACAGCTTCTGCAATATAAAAAAAAAAAAAACTGTCATGGCAGTTATAAAGGGATGGAACTATTTTACCCCCTCTTACATACATAATGATTTAGTTAGGAAAAAACAATTTCTTAAAAAAATCAATTATGAAAAATATTGATTCAAAATTAAATAAATATCTTTCAATATTAACATATCTTTATATTGGATGCCGTTGGAACTTTAACTATCTAATATAACTAAATTATTTATTAAGTTAAAGGTATCGATATAACTTTATATTAGATATGATGAGTATTAAGTTATATTCATCTTTTTATGATACATATGAGTTCAAATTAATACTTATTTGACCAAATCAAATCTATTTACTTAGAATATTATCAGATTTGGCATAATGAAAAATGCCAATAATTTAATGTTCTTGTAATAAAAAACGAAGATCGCATAAATGCGTTCTATGGCTCAGCCGTCAATCTCTTGCACAAAAATTCATTCTAATAAAACGTATTTTAATAGGCAAGTAACTCCCAAAAAACAAATATTTTTTTGTTCAGGAAAAGATTTAATTTTTTGACGCTTTCACCTTAAAATTTTTTGTCTACTTTTATTGATAACTTTAAGATTTATTAAAATTTCCAAATACGCCAAAAAAATGAAGAATTCATAGAAATTGTGCCAAGAACCTTATAACTGTGGCAACGAACCCAAAACCAAAGAAGAAATGACACCAAGCAAAAAAGGGAAGACGAAAACTCACTTCAAAATTTATGGTTTATTAGCGATTGAAGTAATTTTTCCTTTTGCCAATAGATATTTTTCTGTTTGGCAATAACTCTTATGATGCCAAAAAATATAGCCCAAATTTTGCGACATAATTTTTGGTGCAAGGTGACTCATGGTAAGGGTGAACCAAACCCATTACCATGACAGTCTATGCGACGCCTTCTACCACCACCTTTGGCCTGTGAGCTCTTGTTGTTGCCACATTATTTTTCCTTACATTTATAACATAATTTACTGTGTTATAGCAAAGTAAATTAAACGTACATTTTTTATCTTTAATGGCTATTGAGGACATTCGACGTTGGTTTATAGGGGTATACTGGCTCTTTTAATAATTTTATGTCCTTTGTCTTTTTTTGTCGCTTTTGACTATATTTAAGGTGCTATGAGAATGGTGCGGCACACTTATTGTCACAACTGCAAATGACATTGGATGTTAGCCAATTTCTTATCAAAAGCAAAAACAATAACAAATGTCCTTTTTATATAGAATTATGCTTCGTTGCACTTGAAAAAAAGGAAGAGAAAAGATTTCTCAATGGTTTTTTTTTATTTTGCTCATTATTTTTGTTTTATTTCTAATAATAGTGTGGAAAATAAGATAGCAAGACGTTAATATTTGCGTCAATTGTTTATAGCATTTTTGTGAATGTATAAAAATAACAAGTAAAACGCACACACTATAGACACCCACATGTATGTGTTGACAAGTAAACAAACACACGTGTGTACATGTTGCTGCAAGCAACATATAGGATATGCGTTAGTGCTTCCTTAACAATTTTTTAGTGGGCAGCACTAATATTTAGTCGGTCCGTATTCACAATATGCGGCTTAGTTTCAGTCGAGACTTTATCGGCAGTTTGGAAATAGATCTAACACAAAAGTTTCGATTAATCTTAACTTGGTGTTTTGCTGGACAGTAGAGCTGCTTTATTTTACAGCTCTAGTAATTTGGAAAAAATTGGCTAAAGAAAAAAGTTAATAATATTTTTTCTATTGACATTCAAATTCGAACTTTTATTCCACTTCCGAAATAAATTGGAATACATATAGACCTGACTAATTTGAGCACGACAGCAGCTGCTACGACTGCGATAGCAATAGGCCGCAGTCGACGGAGACAGCTCTTCGTGAACTGCTGCTTCGGCTATTGAACTTTATGCAACAGACAGCAATAGCTGACTATCTATTGCAACAGCCTTTAAGCAAATTGATGCGCTGGTATATATTAAGTAGTCAGGGAAATTTAATTCAATTTCCTAGGATTTTTTTAAATGCAAACAGTTAGGACCTATTTTTCGCCATACCGGCATAAAGCAGGACTTTTTCAAACTAATGTTTTCCGCAAGAAGAACTTTTTTTTTTTTTGGGTGACACCCAACTTTTGGCCAGACTTACGATGCCACTGGTTCTTAAAAAAGTTTTAAAATTTTTTCTCTTCTGAAATTGAAACGTTTGAGTTTTGCCTAATTTTTCTTCCTAAAATTAATTTTAAAAATTTCGGAACCACTGAGCCACAGCCTTTACCCTATTACTCTGAAATTCGTTTTTCATCACTGTTGCTGCAATAAAACTTCAATTGCTTCATTTGTTAAAAAATAAAATAAAAAAATTTAAATGTCTTTTTTTCTCAGCCCGTTGCTCATTTGTCAAAATGGTTGTTGTCTTGTTGTTGCTGCTACTCCAGTTATTGTTGTTGTTGTTTTAAGGGACATTTAACATACCTGCATACATCGTAAATTATATGAAATGTGAAACTAAATGTTATGCAATAAATTTTGGCCCCGAAATTGTTTATCACTCTTTCGTTGTTGCCTTATTTATGTTATTGTTGTTGTTATTCTTCTTATAATTTTTATTGTTGGGAGGACTACAAGTTCTATTGTACGCAGTAGTCAGAGTAAGCACGACAAGGACCTCCTCTTAAAATACAGCATACACAAACAACAAAACGAACGACAACTTGCAGGCACAAGTGGCATAAACACAAAAACCCCATTAGTAGGGCTTGAATGAGCAATTGAGATATTGTTATGATGTGTTCTATGTTGTTTTTTTGGTAAACAACAACAATAACAGCAGCAACAATGATAAGGACATTTTTAGCTAAACATAAAGTTGACAGACTACTGACAATTTGCGAAGCATGGCCTATATTTGCTCTTGAGAAGAAAATTACTGCTTTCTATTTTATTAAATAAATGAAAATAAGGGAAAAATGAGTAAGACACTATCTTTGACCAGGCTAAGGCCTATATATCTGGTACCACAAAGCCTTAAATATCTATTAAAAAATATTATTTCTGGCGCGTTCGGCCTATATTAAATTTCTCAATATTTACCTAAATAGCAACAAGTTTAAACTTTTTCGTCTGTGGGATGTGCCACGCCCAGTTTGCAAAATCTTACTACTTTTTCTTGTCCGAGCTTTTCATAACATTTACTTGAATTAACTTCTATAGCAATCAGTGTGGCATTTTAAATTTGCTTGTGTACGGGGTTTCAGCCCCTCAATCTGCTCACTTAAACTATTTGTATGTACTTTCTAACATTTTTTTTTTCTTATTTCATTGTTCAAATCAAAATAATAGAATTTATGATACGAAAATTTGAGTTTTAGTCAACTTTTGGCATACCCTTTTCCATGCGAAAAGTAAAATTTAATATTCTCTGTGCTTAGGATAAACGAAAAGACGTTAAGAGAAAATTTTCATCGATTTATGGTTTTTTTGAAATGCTTAATTTTAACATTTTACCAATAATAACCATATTTTTCTCTATTTTTTTTTTTCATTTACAAACACATTTTTTTTCATTATAAGGATCTCTGTATTTTAGTTACATTAATTACCATTTGTTATAATGTCAAATCAATCAAAAATGTAAGTCCGTCACTTAAAAGGTTTTCATTCAAAGTCCAAAAGCATATAATTGAACGTGATCAAATTTCCAAATTTTTTTCGACAATGAATAGAGAATATTTTTAAAAGTAAGCAAAAGTAAATGGCTTAAATTACAAAAAAAAAAAAAATAATTGATGAGCAAATGCAATGAGCCATTAAAAAATAAAATAGATAAATAAAAATGGAAAATATTCTATACACCAAATTTTTTGAAAAAAAAGAAAAAAAAATGGACTGACAAAATATTGTATAAATTTCAAATGAGGTTGTCAATCAAAACTTATGATCCATTAATTATGTTTAGTCAATTGCTGGGACAAAAAAAAATAAAACGAACAAAAATAATAAAAATGGGGGATAAATAACAGCAACAGAGGTTTGCGCCATTGGCAAAAAAAAGTAAACAATGGAAATTATGGTCGATATCAAACGACTGCGGTAGATGGAATTACACGTAAAAAGCTTTTTGCAAAAATAGCAATAAAAAAATCGGTTTGAAAACTAACAAAAATAAATGCAAATTAGTTTGTTTGAAAAACAAATATTTTTCTAGCATTGCGTTCATGGCCAATTTTATTTTTGGTTCTATTCGCTTAGAGACCAATTTTTGTGATTTATAAAGTTATTGTAGATTTTAAATTTTTCTTTACAATTGCAACGGAAATTTGAAAGGGTTTTCTTTGAGAGAATGGATGTTGCGACGGCCCTTTTGGCTTGGACAAACCATCCCTTCTGTTTTTATGAAATTTTGTTATATTGCCATTAATAACTCTCTTCCCATTACATTTTCTCAACGATTATGTGATCTATTTTTAGTATTGGTGTGACATTTGGTTTCATTACCTTAAATAACGCTCTTATTGAAATTAATTGCCTTATCTCTGGATAACTCAATGTAATAAAAAAATATTTTGTAGCAAAAACTGTAAAAGGGAAAAATTAGATTTTGTATAAAAAAAAATGAAATGTATGCTAGATACTTCATATGAAGAAAGCCAAAGGTACCTTAACTGAAAGAAATCTTAGCAAAAGAAGTCGATTCCTCTTCGATTTTGATTGTTTCAGATTAAGACATTCTTTTCGAGTAAATTGATAAGATTTGATAGCAAGATCAGAATTCTCGGAGTAGTTGCCAAGATGATCTAAGTCTCGATTTTGAACACAAAGGAGCCCTTAAAGTTTTCTGCTCCAGCAATTTCTCTACTGCTGACTCTAAGCTATGAAATAGTGGTGGATATAAATTGAGCCCGCTTTTGTGTTTTTTTATGTGACCAAATACAGTTTGCAAAGCATTGATGTCTTTAAAATTGCTTGATATCATAATTATAAAGGTACTTTGCCTTTGTAGCAAAATTTCGTTTTTTTTAATATCTTGCTTGAGCAAGCAAAGAGAGAAACGTAAAATATATTAAATATGCATTTTTAAAGCTCACTTTTGTCCGAGAACGTTAAAGTCCTTTGAAGACCTTAGATAAATCCTTTACTCAGTCCTTTCAGAGATAACGCATAAGGGAACATGTCTATATACTTGATACGCCAGTTTTTGAATTATGTCATTGGGAGATGGTTTTTTATTATTAATGTTATTTTTAAGAAAACTTTAAATGTTATCTAAAGTTTATAAGAATAAATTTTTCAGTGATTTATTTTCATAAAAAGTTCCTTTAAAATTATGGCGCAATTGTTTTAAATTTCGAAAAAATTTTACATTTTAATTTTTTACATTAAACATCTGGAGGGTGAATCTTTAACGTCATAAATTGTAATGTTATTTTGTTTCTAATAAGGTAGGTTTTATAACGAAATGCTCCGAGATATTTTTAAATTTTTTTTTCCTCCTAAATATTTGCTAACATTTTAATGTGCGTATTTTTGCTAATGTGATTGTGTTTACGACAACAGCAGTTTGTGTCCAATTATGAAAATTAGTGTTGCAAAAAACGATAAAAAATTCATTGGCTGAAGGTTATGCCTTAAGGAAATTATGTTAAATGCTTAAGCATCTTACAGCTGAGAGCACAAGAAAACATTTACGTACTTTCAAAAAGAGATCATAATTCAAGCAAAATGTATGCTCTGTATATCTAAGCTACAATTGTACAGACTTAAAAGCTTTTAACTAATAAAAAATATGTTTTAATTAAAATATCTAATTTCTTAAGAATCAAATTGTGTTTATTTAAAACACATTAATTAGCATAAAGCCATAAATTAGTCAGACTTTCATATGAATTGGGAATTCATAAAAATTCATTTATGTAATTTAAAAGCTTTTTATGCAACCACACTCACACTTACACATACACACGTTCATATAACTTTGAAAATCTAGCACATATGTATTTACAAAACCACATACCATATACTCAAAAAGGTCTTGTTGTTGGGTACTTTTTGGTTGAATGGTGGTAATTTATTGCAGGCTTTTTGTGTGGGCTTCACGAAATGTTTCTTTGTGTATTTTCAAGCTGCATTGTTAGCGTGCAGAGAAATAAATGCACAGAAATACAGGCAAACATTTGCACAAAGACATTTATTGATTTTTTTGCATATAGCCTAGGGTTTGAATAAACATTATTTTTTTCGGTACAAAACGAATTTAAAAAATTTAATTGAGCCTAAAGTGTTTTTTTTAAAACTCCACCAATTATGAATAATTGAATAAGTCCTATTTGTTGCTTTTCAATGAAAAAGAGTTACATATTTCAAATACTTTGCAACTTCAAAGTGCAATTTGGAGTTCTTTAAGATTGAAGTAAGGTTTATGCTAAAAATTAACGGAAAAAAATGTAATATTAACTATTTTAAGCTTCGAAATTTGCATGTTTCATTCAACAATGTTTCAATCTTCAAATTTGCAATGTAACTTCTGCCTGGGTGTACAAATTTAATCCATTCATTAAATAACTTAATTTTTTTTGTGTCATTTTCCAATTTTATTTTATTTGGGATGTTTTTTCCAAAAAGTTTTACTTTTTGAGTATATTTTCCTATTTGTTTTGCACAGCATTTTATTTTCTTCCTTGTGTTAGTTTTCAATAATTTCCTTTTTTGACTTTCATATTTTGGATATTTTCGTCAATATCCAAAAGGTGCACTCTAACTTTTAACATTCACATGCGAGTACACATGTAAGTAAACCACTCTAATGCTTTTTGCCTTTTATTTTCAGAACTCGCACTGATTGCAATTGAAATTCGAGTAAATTATAAGTCTTCATGTGTTTCTTCATATTGTGTTTGAGTGTATGTGTATGTGGTTTTGTACGTGTGCCTGGATTTTAGCATTTAATTATCTTATCGACTGGACTTTCAATGCTTAGTCAGTAATTGTGTTCGTTGAGGCCTATTGTATGTGCATTTAGCAGAATACAACAATGTATTCATTGTTTTCGAGCACTAATTATAAGTATGTAAGGACTGTGTATGTATTTGCTGTACTCTTTTCATTAAAGTCCTTGCTTACATTGCTTGAGCATCCTTTTGATTTGGTAATGTTTTATTGATTTCTTTTTTCCAAAATACTGGCTGACTTCAGCTATTGTCTTGGTAGCTTAAACATGATGATGCATGTTTTCTAATCGGATTTTGAATTAACACAATATCTGATTGTTTATTTAAAGTGATCGATTGGTTAGCATGTGCAATAGGCTGATTTACATGCGTTTGGTTTAGTTATTAGACTATTTGCTTGCAGAAGAAATTCTCATCAAAATTCTCAAATTTTTTTAAAAGAAATTAATATTTCATTAAAAATAAATGTCAACTGACCCGCTTATAGTCGGGTAGGCTTTGACTGATTAAAGTGTCATATTCGCTCAAAATTAAATTATGTTTCATTCAACAACGATAGTGCTGTACGTAATAAGAATGGGCACTTATTGCCACACATGTGTGACAATGCCTTGACCGAAATGCTGGATCCGAATTAAAGCCTTCAATAAAAGAGTACAGCAAGTGGCAAAGTCGTACCCGCAGAAACGGATATCACTTTCATCACGGTGAGTCAAATCATGTCATGCGGAGTTTTTCAGGCTTGGCATGGCTATGTTTTAATCATCTCAAAGTTTATGAAGTTAAGATCTTCTCCATTTGAGGCCTACTTAGTCTCATTATTAGACAATAAATATTACTCATATCTCATAATCTCAGCGGCAAATATGTTATAAACAACATCGATGAACAGCTATACTCATTGTAGGCAGTAATGCTCACAACTCCAGCCACAACTGTAAATGCTTTTCACAAAGGGATATCCGCTTTGTAGGCAGCTTGCCTACATCTTTATATACAATGTGTAGCAAGGGAAAGGCAGATTGCCTTAACACATCGCTTACTAAGTAGAGTTTACCGAGTTGGCTACATCTCCACATACAAAGTATGCAACCAACAGGCAAGACCCCTTACATCTCCATATACAAATCAGACATAAAACCATCTGTGGGCCGACAGTTGTCTATTTTTAATACTCAGATCATCAATGTATCCAAAAAAAAGACATTATTTGCTTTTTAGCAAATGTTAAACCTTTAATTGTTAGTAGCTCTCCTACTATTACAAAAGGAAGAAAGCAATAATTTCTTTAAGCACAAAATTACAAACACAGCGAACTTATCTATTTCTATCTATTCTACTACGTAAGGAGCCGGTGGACTAAATTTCTACATGATTTGATCGTGCGTACAGTTTGACTATAAACTAAGGGCAAAGTAATACCTACAAAAATTTGTTGATGGCTAATAAATATTTTAAAAATCTATCAACCAAATACATTTATTTGAAGGAAACATACAAGGCTTGCTTTTTTTTTTGTTTGGCCAAAGTATATATAAAAATATGTGCATGGTTTTTTTTGTTGATACACACAAAGAAAACGTGATTCCAATCCATAAGGAATATGTCTTCATTCTTTCAAGCAACAAAGTTCGTAGAACTTGACAGCCCAGTGCAAATTCAATGCATGCGATTAAATTGAAAACGGTTCTTTTTGTGCAACCAAGCATAATTATCCTTATTAAGGAGAAACTTGTATTAAATTTAGGTATAAATCTAAATTCGCTTCTTTGTGCAATAAATGTAATAGAAAATTGTTCTGCTGCTTAAGTATTTTTGCAAAAATTATACAAACTCATTATAGCAACAGGCGTCCAACTTACGATCTAACCTTAATCTCGTATAGTAAAGCATTTTTGAGATCATTAATATTGCAGAAATTTTCTATGTAGAAGGCTTAAGAATTCCAATCAAGATTAGCTGAAGATTCCTATTGGGATTAATATTTCATTTAGTTTTTACCTGCAAGCACGGTAATAAAACAAATAAACGCTACAAGCTAAGTGAACATCATGGCAATTCTAAGACTTATGATAAATAGTCTTGGCAGATGCAAATGATGAACGTGCATCTTAATTCTTCACTGTCATAACTATAAATACCGCAAATTTAGATTCCACCAAATTCATACTAAAATGTCACTCGACTGTGCAACATCAAATTTTCTAATTAAAACTATGACATCGTGTCGGCCGACAAAATGCAATAAGTACACCATCATCTTTTGGTTAGACTTCCTGCTACTTCTAACAATGGTGTACAATTGTCACGCTGGTAAACCAAAGTTTTGTGGTAAATCACTAAATGAAGTGCTGGATTTGGTGTGCATACACGGTTTCGGATCGCGTATAAAGCGGCGACTTTGTAAGTAAAAAACGAAAATTCCATGAAATTCTCAAGAAAAGGACGACAGCCGCCGACAAAATATGAAAATAATTTAATTAAAATTTTCAGATAAGCCCAGAAAGGATATTAACAATGAAATTCATGATGAGCTGCTGTTGCTACTACTGCAAATGCCAATGGGAGCGAATTGTCAGAAAGCGTTGCATGGCCATAGCACTGGAGTTGCAAGGCGTAGTTTCAGTGAATTAAAGCAAATAATGAAGATACCAACGCGAAGGCAGCAAAACAGACACAGGCGCAGGCAAAGGCAACGACGAAATCCTCGTCGAATTGGTATTGTACATGAATGTTGTCGAAACGGTTGTCTTTACATGGATATTGTCAGCTATTGTTTGTAGCACGTAGAGAGGAAAGCACCGAACGTAGAGGAATGCAGTGGATATAAAATACTGCGGCTGCAAATGAAAGATATAACTATGGCAATAGCAGCGTAGTCGTAATGTAGTAAGAAAAATTGAAAAGAGAGGCGACCAGTGACTTAAAGGGTTTTTTACAAAAGTTTTCAAAACAAATTAAAATTAAATTTGATTGTTTATGTAAAATTGAAATAAAAAAGAAAATTATATATATTTTCTTTGGCAATTTTGACATCAGCAGGATTCGTCTTTTACTTTTTAAAGTGAAACTTCTTCGGTGGGATTTGAAATAAGGTGTGTATACCGAAACGACACTATTTTTTTTAGCCGTACTTTTCTTTCACTTGGTATAGTTTTTTTCCTCGAAAATAAGACTTAATTGACAGGAACTAGAATAGCTAATAAGTGATATATCAAATTAAATTACTCATCAACAGAGCTGTCAAAATTTATTAGCTCTAACCAAAAACTCTAAACAAAAAGAATCGCCATTTTTATTTTATTTTTAGCATCGTATTAAAACTTTTTTGTTTCATTCTATCGCAGTTCATTTTTCTACAGGTTTCACTTCTGCGATGTGAAAACTGCGCCCACGAATTTTTTTTTTTTTTTTCAAAGCTTTTTTCATAAAATTATGGGATACAACATTTAATTTGATGATCAGAAAAATTTAAAATTCCATCGTTGAAACTTTTAAGAAAATTATTAATTTTTTTCTAGAAACCAAGACCATGTTTTTCTTATAAAACTCTCGTTTTTTTTTTTTTGGTGTGCAGCAGTCATAGTTTTTATTTAGTTTTTTTTTTTTTTACTTTAAAAATAAATTCATATTATTTTGCATTAATAATTTTAGTGCCTTTATTTAAAAGGCATTACAATTTAACAGCTTCATATTCATATACACATACATTGTTTTATTATTCCGTCAACAGTATCATTTTAAAAATATTTAAAATTAGTAGTCTTTGCCAAAATTTTTCGTAAGCTCACATTGTTTGTTGTTGATCTACTTACAATATGAAAGTAATTCTGTGAATGTACATCCCTTGCGACAGCATTCATCATAAACACCTTGACGTCTTCGTCGTGTTTTAGCCAACAAACTGCCACTGCTACCATGCATTTTGGATAAAAATGGATAACTTCCATAAGCAAAAGGTAAATCATCTTCAATTTCATTGTAGCCATAGTCATCCAAACCCAAATCTAAGCCAACGCCTGTGACACGATGAGAGAATAGAGAAAACAATATTAACATTGGAAATGTAATTTATTAAACTTTTACTTACTTGATCTCTTAATAGTAATCATCGAGTTAAAGCCATTAACACAAATTTGGTCTAATGCTTCAGGTAATGATTTACCGCAGAATTTTTGTATAGACCAACTCTGTTGCACCATAGTGCAAAGTACAAGCACCAACAGCAAACAACTTATAAACTTCACAATTTTAATGCTAAACATTTTCGTAGCTATTTATTTAAATAATTAAAAAATTAAACTTAATATTTTTATTTCTATGGTAAAGTTTTACTGTATGAAACTTTATTTGTGATTAAGCTGCTGTATAGCTGCTAAAACACTGTTACTGATTTTGAAAAATTGTGCCTTTTTATACCATATGTCTATCTTACTTCGCCCCGCCCTACTATTTTTAAAATGTCAGCAGTAATTAGCGTTAAAGTCATGTAACTTGCTTGAATATACGTATACGATTTGATGGAATTAGGGTGTTTCAAAGGATTCAGTGAGCAAAATTATTTTCAGAATTTGAAGATATTAGAAAAATTTAGGTTTTGGTATTTTGCTTCCATTGTAATAACTTCGGAAAAATGACGAAAAATGTAAATACGCGACCTTTATTTTCGGTAAAAAAAAAATTCGAAATTGCCTTACAAAAATGCTTCAGATTCGATGGTGTACAATGGCCTTATTTTTTTTTTTTTGCCTGTAAGGTGGTACGGTCTAATATACTTACATATGATAAAAAAAAACTAAAGTATTTGTCTTAAATTAACAAACAAGGGAATTTTCCATCCTGTATACATGCATACTAATATAACATACATATGTATCAGAGATGTGCAATGAGTTGTTCGTTTTTATTTACCATTCGCTTATTCATCACTATTGCGTGCTTTTTTTCGACAACATATGAAACGAGTGCTGCAGTGCATTGCCTTTGAATTTCATTGCCATTGCCTGCCTCTGCTTTCTTTGAACATACTCAAAAGACAAGCACTATTCACTCATAGCTCGTTCATTCGTTTCTATTTTTATGCAACGAATTATATGGCTATGCAACGAATGCTATGGCTATGCAAAGAATGCTATTGCACAGCATCGAATACCTCATACGATTTGAGATCATGCTATTGTAGAGTAGTACTTTGCTTGCCATTGTTAGTGATTGTTGAGTTTCTTCTAAAAGACAAAATAATTTCTTATTTTAAAGCATGGAAAATACACAAGTCAAGGAAATTATAGTAAAAAAATTCAATGCTGCGTAATGACATTCGTTGCATAGCCGTAGCATTCGTTGCATAAAAATAGAAACGAATGAATGAGCTATAAGTGAATAGTGCTTGTCTTTTGTAGTGTGTTCGTTGCGTTCAAAGAAAACAAAGGCAAGCAACGGCAATGCGATAAAAAAGTACTGCACGTCAGCATTCGCATTCGTTTTGAGTGAGCAGTGTTTTCATTCGTTTCACACGTTTGATGTATAGTGTTGATTCACAATTCGTTTTTTGTGAGTGTTTCACAACTGCGTATGAATGCATTCGTGCACATCTCTGATATGTATGTATCCGTTCATATGAATCAGTACATACCCAGTGTGCCAAACGAATTCGTTTCGAATTCGAAACGATCTCGTTTCTTCGTACTATTTATCCGAAACGGATTCCGTTACGAACTCGTTTCGAACTCGTTTTCGTATGAAACTCCTCGCGAAAAAACGGAAGGATCGCCCGCTTTGACGAATCCGTTTCGAATTCGAAACGAGTTCACAACAGTTTTTGTGCATATAGAGTACGAAAAATTTCAAACAACGGAACAGTTCATACCATTATATTGTTTATAACTTTTTTTTAATTTTTATAAATAATTTGATTTTTAGTGTTGTAAACAGTTAAAAGTAAGCGGATAAGACAATTCTGATTATGTAGCAATTCATAATTTAAATAAGGTTTTTAGCTTACCATACACAAATTTTATGCTCAAATTAATAACTGAATTACTTATAGGTAGTTTTCGTTTCACACGGTTTCTTAGAAATTCTCAATTTCGTCTTACACGGTTTACTAAAGAACCTTTTTTTCGTGTAAATCTGGGATTAAGTGCATTCTAAATTATTTAATGGAATCTCAAAATTATTCTTATCGTTTTCATGAAAAATATTCGTAATAAATTTAAACAAAATTGATTCTTAAGATCATTATGTGAAATGTTTTAATAAAAATGAATTAATAATCACAGAAAGAATTTGAACAAAACAAAAAAGGGGATGTATTCCTCTAAACACAAAAAATATAGGCGGAATTAAGTAAATAGATAAAAAAATAATTGAAAAAAACACTTTTATAATTTCACATTTAATAAAATTAAAAATTGTAATGTTAAATTTATGTGCAAAGAGAAATCACAGATAACAAATTGATTTGAAAACGGCAACACTGAATCGCTGTCTTAATTTCCGAAGCTTTTTGTTCATCAAATTCGAAAACTTTCGAGACGGGCGTAAGCATTGCTCTAGTCAAATCAAAAAAATTCTCAGCTTACGTAGATTTTGAGGCATTTTTGCGCTTAGAGGAATACGGTTAGTATAATATTAAAGGCCATTCATCTTTAAAATTGGTTTTTTGCAAGTCATGACTAGTCATGCTGGTATTCAAACTTTTTATTTTTTTATATAAATAGCGTGCAGCGTAGTCGTAATGCAGTAAAAAAGGTAACAAATTGGTAAAAACAGACAACCTGTAACTGGAGGGGGTTCTAACGAAATTAAAAAAAAATAAAATTCAAATTATTTGCTTGTATAAAATTGAAATAAGAAATAGAAAATAACTTAAATATCTTTTCTTAGGTAATTTTGACATTAAAAGAATCCCTTTTTAACTTTTTATTAAAAGTTTTTTTCTTTTGCAAGCTAATGTTCGGTTCGATGATGAGAAAAGTTTAAAATCCCATCTTTGACAACATGTAAAAAAAATAATTAAATTTTTTCTTTTAAAAAATGCTTTTTTTTTTGGTGTGCAGCAGTCATAGTTTTTATTTAAGTTTTTTCTTTTACATTAAAAATAAATTCATATAATTTTGTAGTAATAGTTTTAGCCCCTTTATTTAAAAGGCTTTAAAAATTTAACAGCTTCATATTCATATACACATACATTGTTTGTTTTATTATTTCGTCAACAGATCATTTTAAAAATATTAAAAATTAGTAGTCTCTGCCAAAGTTTTTTCTAATCCCACATTGTTTGTTGTTGTTCTACTTACAAGCAGTATGAAAGCAATTCCTGGTACGTACATCCCTTTCGACAACATTCATCGTAAACACCTTGACGTCTTCGTCGTGTTTTAGCCAACAAACTGCCACCGCTACTAAACGTTTTAGATAAAAATGGTGAATTAGCATAAGCAAACGGTAAATCATCTTCGATTTCATTGTAGCCATAGTCATCCAAATCCAAATCTAAGCCAACGCCTGAAAAACGATTAGAAGATATAGAAAATAATAGAAACATTGGCAATGTATTGCATTATAGATTTACTTACCTGATCTTTTATTATTAATTTTTTTGTTAAAACCGTTCACACAAATCTGATCCAATGCCTCTACTAATGATTTACCGCAAAACCTTTGTACAGCCCAACTCTGTTGCACCATAGTGCAAAGTACAAGCACCAACAGCAAACAACTTATAAATTTCACAATTTTAATGCTAAACATTTTCGTAGTTATTTATTTAAATAATTAAAAAAAAAAATTAAACTTAATATTTTTATTTCTATGGTAAAGTTTTAATGTATAAAACTTTAGTTGTGATTAAGCTGCTGTATAGCTGCTGATACACTGTTACTGATTTTGAAAAATTGTTCCTTTTTATACCATATGTGTATCTTACTTCGCCCCGTCTTACTATTTTTAAAATGTCAGCAGTAATTAGCGTAAAAGTCATGAATATACGTATACAATATGATGGAGTTAGGGTGTTTCAAAGGGTTCAGCGAACAAAATTATTTTTAGAATTTGATGGTTTTTGAAAAATTTAAGACGTGGTATTTTTCTTCCGTAGTAACAAGTTCAATTGCAAGGATGAGTGATACAAGAATGTTACAGGCTTTCACCACTACTCTTAAACATAATTTTAACGTATGTAGAACTAATACAATGGATAAATAAAATGAGTAAAGTACTAATATGGTATGAAATTATCGCACAGTTCAAATAACGATACTTGGATATCTTAAGGTTGAAGTAGTTTGCAAACACTTACCAAATTTCATTGACATTGGTAACATTTAACAAACAATTAAATACATATGCACTTATGCCCCATTATTACTTTTTTACATGTTTTCGATCTTACATGGTTTTTGAAATAATTATATATAAAGTATCCTAGAATTTTTAAAAATCAGAAGTTCTCTGCTTACGAAATCCGACATATAACAACAGTCCTATATATGCGATTATCCCTTCATTTTTTGTAAGTTTCTAATTCCTCTCCAAGTTTTTGATTGCATTTGCCTTCGTGAGACGCAGCACGTTGTCGCCGAAAAATATGCAAAAGTATTCAACTATTTTACAGCAAGACAATACGAATACGAAGCCTAAGTTTTACTGACAGAATGCGGATATGTGTACAGTATTTTACTGTCTTTACGAATGAATACATCCTCTTACGTCTCCGTCAGTTGTTCATTATCAACAAAAGAGTAATCGCCATCTGCTTCAGAAAATTTCGTTGGCTCACATTGTCACCGATTCTATATCTTTAGCTGCTTCAAAATTTCAAATTTGTCGAGACAAGTGTGATTCATTTTTATTCGTAAAAACAAGTCCGAAATTTCAAATATGTCGCGGCGACTGATTTTTTCTGGTTTTAGCAAACAAGTTAGACATGTAAAATTACATGAAGTGACTGTCAGTCACTATATATGGTACTTTGCACAGTAATTTTTTTTATATAAAATTTTTCTTTAATAAAATGTGCAAAGGAATCTATTTTAATCTATTTTTAAAAGAATAATATTAAATAAAGTACTACAAAAATCTTTAAAGCTGAAAACTTACTGATTAAAGATATAAAGCAATTTTAATTTGAAAGTTTTCGAGGCAGGCGTCAACTTTGTTTCATATGCACAAATCAAAAATATTTTGAGTTTACACAGATTGCGAGGCATTTTCGCGTTTAGAGGAATACCCTTAGTATTATATCAAAGGCAATTGAATAGGAAACAACAATAATTGTATTCGCCTTTGACATTGATTTTCCGTAAGTTGACTACTTTTCTGGTATTCAAATTTTCTACTTTTTTTTTAGCTGAAGCATTTTGTTAATACCTAAAATGTTACATTTTTCACCATCGATTTGTAGCATAAGTTGTTTATATTCAAACAGATTTTGTTTTTTGAAGTTTTTCTTGTAATTCGAGCAATCAAAATTTAATTATAACCGCCACCGTCACAATATCTTATAGCGTCAACTTCGGTAACGTCTGACTTGAGCAGGTGGACTTCATTTTACGCTGCGGAAGTCATGGAGAAATGCATGCATGCACAAAATACTTTGGCTGCAAATGAAAGATATAGCTTTGACAATAACAACGCGTGCAGCATAGTTGTAATACAGTATATAGGGAAAATTGGAAAAACAGACGACCAGTGAATTAAGGGGTTTATTTTTGGTTTCGCTTAAAACCCCATCGTTGACAATTTTTAAGAAAATAATTCAATTTTTTCTTGAAACCCAAAACCATGTTTTTTTTTATAAAAAATGCCTTTTTTTTTTGGTGTGCAGCAGTCATAGTTTTTATTTAGTCTTTTTTTTTTTTGTTTACTTTAAAATATATTCATATTATTTTGTAGTAATAGTTTTTCGCCTTTATATAAGAGGCATATATAACAGCTTTATATTCATATACACATACATTGTTTTATTATTTTGTCAACATTATAATTTTGAAATTATTAAAGAGTCGTAGTCTTTGCCAAAGTTTTTTCTAAGCCCACATTGTTCGTTGTTGTTATACTTATAAGCAGTATGAAAGCAATTCCTGGTACGAACATCCTATAAGACAGCATTCACTATAAACACCTTGACGTCTTCGTCGTGTTTTAGTCAACAAATTGCCACCACTACCAAACATTTTAGATAGAAATGGTGAATTAGCATAAGCAAAAGGTAAATCATCTTCGATTTCATTGTAGCCGTAGTCGTCCAAATCCAAATCTAAGCCAACGCCTGAAAAACGATTAGAAGATATAGAAAATAATAGAAACATTGGCAATTTATTGCATTATAGATTTACTTACTTGATCTTTTATTATTAATTTTTTTGTTAAAACCCTTTACACAAATCTGATCCAATGCCTCTACTAATGTCCTACCACAAAATTTTTGTGCAGACCAACTCTGTTGCACCATATTGCAAAGTACAAGCACCAACAGCAAACAACTTATAAATTTTACAATTTTAATGCTAAACATTTTCGTAGTTATTTATTTAAATAAAGAAAAAAAAATTAAACTTAATATTTTTGTTTCTATGGTAAAGTTTTATACAATAATTAAGCTGCTGTATAGCTGCTGAAGCACTGTTGCTGATTTTGAAAAATTGTACACTATTTATACCGTAAATATTTCTTGTTTTGCAGCTTTGCTTTCTTTTAGATGTCAGCAGTAGTTAGCGTAATAGTCATTTAACTTTTTTGAATAAATAAATAGGGTGTTTAAACTTTTTTCAAGGTTTTGAAATATTGTAGTTTTTCCATTTTTTTCAACCGCTTTTACTTCAAAATTCATATCTCAAGCTAAATTAATCGATTTAAAAAGTCATGTACAGTCAAAGCTATGTGATTTGCAAAACTGGTCCACCCTTAGTAAAGCGAATTAACGCGCATACCTTAAGGTATGCAATGAAATTTTAATGCGAAAGTACTGCAGATATACATAGAAGCCGGTGTCAGATGTACGGTATTGGATGTAGGTCCTGAACTATGGGTGAAGGCTGCATTTACTTCAACTGCTATGCTGAAGTACTGTGGGAAGAAAATATAGGAGTATCTTTTCAAAGAGACTTTAGTTTAAGAGAAGTGGGCAATTGCGATTTAAATCTCTATAGAAGTATATGTGCCTTGATCTACGAAAAGAGAAAAATTGTCCCAAAATAATTTCCGAGAAAATAGCTATTATAGTAAACAGGTCGTTACTGCGTTGCTGTGGCAATTGCTCTTCTTCCACGGCTTCTTTTTCAATCCTTTTGCCACTTTTCCGACTTTCGTTCAGATTCAGATTTTTTTTAACAAAAATTGAAACAGGGAAATAGAAACCTTAAAAATGCTTATTAATCAGCTCAAGGTCATTAAGGATTCCATTTAGCAATGATGTTGTGTCTTTTTATTTCCTGAGTTATTTTCTGGCAAATTTTATCCTCTTCAGGAATAAATTATATTCATAAAATGTTGTTAGCATTTATAAATCACCCTAAGTTATATAAGTACATGCGCTTAATAAGCTTCAGCAACAAAACATGTAGGAGTAGCTTTGCAAAAAAGAAAATAAATATACAAATTTGTTTATTGATGTATGAAGGTGTTGCGTTTATATATGGAAATTTGCGTACATAAATGGCAATGTTTTTAATATCATGGAAATTCAAGAAAATTATAATGATATGCAGGTAGCGCAAGCTTTATATTGCTCTTTCAAATCAGCTGCGTATTGATTTTTAAATTTTTTGTTCCAAAATATTCCACTATGCAGCTGAAGGAATGTATTTTTATGCTTTTAAATGCACTTAATGAATCCCCAACAAATGCATTAAGAGCAAACTTTCTAAGGATATACATTTTAACATTTTCCGTTTTCAAATGCTGTCACGTAAATATTTAAAAACAAAAAAAAAGAAACATTTTCAACAGCAGTAACTGTGGTAGTATAAATTTCATGCTTTAAAAGTCATTTAGCGATCTTAGCACAACAAGGACAATAAACACAGCATAAGGACAACAGCCTCATAGAATGCATATTCTAGACTCTTGCAATGGGGAGAACACCAAAGATGTCGTTATATCTTTTTTATAGCTAAAGGAGAGGAGAGCAGAAAGAAAAAAAAAAGATTCTATTCTATGCACAAAAGCAGTGATAGTGATAAAAGTAGTAAATGCAGGATGCTGAAAGTAGTAAAGCATAGAATGTTGAAAGCCAGAAAACGACAAAAGCAACAGCAATGGCAGCGTCGTTGACGTTGATGTTAATGTTTTATTTGCGGTAATAAATTTCGTCATAATTCAACTGCTTTATTATGCAGTGGAGAGTTAAGTATGGCGCACTTGCAGCGTAATGACTTTGGAGATTTTCCGTTTTTTTCTTCCCCTCATTTGAATTGTTATAAAATAATAATAAAGGAATTCTTGAAGTTACATTATATATTTTATCAATGCGTGCCAAAACAGATCACGAGACAAAACTAAAAGGTCTCGAAAAATAAACTTCTCATAGCTTTATATCATACTTAGAGACTAATATTGGTACTAGTGCCCAATGGTTTAGTAAAATTTTGCTTAAGCATTACTTTTCTGGAACAAGCAGTTGTTGTTCATTCGCATACAAAATCGCTTTCAAGTAACAAAAACGATGTTTCTTTGATACTGGGCGGTGCCATGCCTTTACCATCAAAATAATTTTTAGTTGCTAAAGTTATTGACTGATTTTAATGAAATTCCGTACATCAATGGACTGGAGCCTGAGGAGGGATATTTTTTAATGGGCAGTGCTACGCCCCTTGCCAAAATTGAATGTTTTCACTGCTATAAGACAAGACAGATACAAGACCGATTGAAAAAAAAAAATTGCTAGTAGATAGAACGAACCCTGAAGAAAGGCATTGGCCTATAAAAAGGCGGTGCCACGCCTCTACGTGCAAAATATGTTTTTACAGCACTACTAATGCACCGTTTCTTATGAAATTTGGTATGGACATAGACTTAACTTTAAGGAAGGGTTATATGATACCAACATTTTCATATTTTTGAGCGATGACTTTCAATCAGGTTAAATTGTTTTGAATACTTTATCAATAAAATGGTTGAACTTCAACCCATAGACGAACTCTAGCTTATAAAAAAACAACAAATGAACTGAGTCATTAGATACAATGCCGTACTTTGAAGGGATTGATTGGTCCAAGTCTTCTCAGATCTTATGATTTTTTAATAAAAATATTGAAATACTATATATATTAATAAGCTATTTGTGATTAAAAACTTTTAAATTTACTACTTTGGTTGGCAATATGAACCACGTGAGTTATATTAATTAGAGATAATCTGCAATATCAAGAAATCAAAAATTTTGTAACAAATAATTTTTTTTTTTTGCACTATAATGAGTTTTACTTTGCTGTTCACTCGGCTTGATAGTCAGTTCACACAGGTTGTATGGTTAGACAAGCCAGCAGGAAAATCAACAATTTTTGGAATCCATCCAACATGTGTGTCAAGCAGTCGTTCCTAGAGTTCACATTATCGAACATTGATGTTGTCAAGCCATGTTGGACAGCATGTGTGATAATGTGAACTGACTGTGTTAGTTAGGCTTTGTTGTTTGTCTTTCACATGGCAATTCAATGGTATATTTATGGAAGAGAAAACAACAACAACTCTAGATCTGTGAAGACGAATCAAAATTGACTGTAGCTCTATTTAAAAAAAATTAAATTGCTTGGCTTCGCAGAAAAACAGGCTACGCGTACAAAGTCGCGGGCATCTGCTAGTTTTTTAATGAAACATTACCTAAAGTTTTAGAAGAAAAAACTTAAAAGATATTGGTTACATTTTAAGGTTGCCGGAAAGTTTTTGGTCTTTTAGGAACATTTTGTTTCACGTATATGCAAAGCTGAAAAAGTTTAAGGCTCAAACAAAACAACGAGTATGTCACTAAGGCAACAATATAAAAAGAATTTCGCAAAAAAAAAAACTTTAATTTTTGTGCTAAATTAAGTTAGTATTGTAATTTCTTTTGCACAAACGCATTTAAGGCTTTTGTATTTTTTAAGCCATCACTTCTTCTCGCCGTTTCTTTAGATATCCTCACATGTTGACTTTTAAAATCCGCTCTGCTTTGTCGCATTTTCATTATTTCAATTTTCTTTAGTTCGTTTCTTTCTTTAATGAAAGCCATAGCATTTAGTTTTTTTTTTATCATTGTTGCTGCTTCTGTACTTTACTATATTATTTCTACATCAAAAGTCCACACAATCTTTTCAGCAAACGTTACGGGAGCTCTTTAATCTTTATTCCTACATTTTGTTTTTGTACATGCATTCGACATATCGTGTTCACTATGTGGCCCCATCAAGCCTGTTGCAATAAGTCCTTGTTATCTTGCTATTCCTTTTAATGCTCTTTATTTCAGATGTGGTGTGGTGTAAAGTTTACTACATTTCAGTTGGAATCATGTGCCTTGAATGATAAGTAGAGAATGTTATTTTGACGTGTAATATGGGTAAAGGCAGAGCTACAATCTCCGCTCCATTAAGTCTTTTTCCGGATTTCATATCGAATAAAGTTTAATTTAAGATTTTCTTAAAAATAAAAGTCACATTTTAAAATACTTTTTCGAACGAATGTCAAAATATTTCGAAGTGCGACTTCGCCCGTTGCAAATATATAAGTTGCGTCAGTTTTCTTTGCAAAATCTGTATATGTATCTCTGAAGTTGGTGAATTAAACTATGTACGTAATGAAATTTCTCAGTAAAATGATCAAGATATTGTAAAATCCTTGAATGCGTTTGAAATTGAAACATTTTCACCATGAGTATGCTAATTGCTTGATTTTTTACACAACACTGTACTGCATTGTCTGCGTAATAAAGTGAACATTCATAGCTTCATTGTTCTACACATTGTACTGCTGCTTTTTTTTATCAGATTGCTAAGATTAATTTTGTAGTTATTTGCTGCAATTTCCCTTAGTCACATCCTCTTAGCTACATTGAATTGTGTTCTTTTTCTTAGAGATTCAGTCTAAACGACCCACAAGCAAACCATTGATGCCATCAATGGTTATGTTGACAAAAGGGATTAGTTTTGTTAGTTTGTTAGCAGCGTTTTAATATTTTCTTTCCTTGCTAAGCAAAGATTGACTTGCTTTCAGTTATTAAATTTTTAATAAAAAGTGCTGCAATTAAATGTGCATTTAAGCTTTACTTAACTTATTCAAAATGTTAAGTTTATAAAATGTTTAAGATATTTGCTTGGATTCAATAAGAAAATTAAGAAAATAATAAGTGACATAGTGACCTTTTGAATGAAATAGTACACTATGAAAATAGTTCTTTACAGACGGAGAGTTGATTCCGTGCCACACATAAAGTTTAAGCGCGATATGTTAATCAAATATATTGCCTTTTCTGAAGAACGATAGTTTATCAAATCAGTAATACTATATCAACGTATGCAATTGCCATGCTAAAGACTGCTGACATAGCAATTGCATGCGATAAAATAAACTTATAACGTTAAGAAATGTTTTGTGTATCTAGCCTTAGTTTTTGTGAATCGAAAATAAAGTGGAGTAGAAGATTGACTCTTACAGCAGAAGATTGACTATTACTATATGCACATGTGATCAATATAATATGTACCTATTCAAGAGCTTTGCAATATTTGCCTACAATCCACATAGTACTGGTCGTATATCACAGTTTGTGGATTTATTTAATTAAACAAGATTGATGAGCAATTTCAACATGACGTGTAACATTAATTTTCGCAGCTATTAAATCCTTCCATATACAAGCCAATATCGCAAACAAACATTTGATAAGTTGAATGGGAAGATGACATTTTGGGTGGAATAAATATTCTACGAGTAATATGATTAGTTTGTTGGTTAGTTAGTTAAACATTGTAATTAACAACACGCGCATGAAATTTATAAGCCACCTCCATCTCCACATAATGACTTGTACTAAAAATGTTATATTAAATATATATTGCTTGATGAAGTTTATTTTGATATATTTGAAACCATTTTATATCAAGCCTATCATAAAGAACATAGGAAGCATTTGATTTAAGGAATAGAACTTCTCGGTTAGCGTCTGTTACTTATTGGTTGCCGTCAAAAAAATTCCTCACTAGGTAGATTCCAATGTCAAATGCGATAAAATAACTAGATAGTAGCAGCCTGCATGAAAGGTCATTAAGGTTGCACCATCTGGCAGATTCATTCCTAACGTTACGACTTCTTATGTGGAATAGTTCGAGCGATTTTTTCTCAACTTTCATGAACTTAAGAACTATGAAAAAAATAAATTCTTCATGAGGTTATACCATATTGGAAGCTAATGTACTGCAACAATAAACAAATCAGATCTGAAGGCATATTGAAAATTTTGTGATAATTCCAAAAAAAAGTCTCCAGTCCTCAAGATATTGTCATATGCATTCAAGGTTTTTAGGATGGCTTCCTCTCCAGAGTCGGCGGCATACTCTCCAGAGTCGGCGCGAAACTAGAGCTTCATATCCTAAAAAAGATCATTTGTTGCTTAAAAAATAGTTTCTACTCCGATTCTTATACATTTAAACTTTATTGACTACAGTACCGCTTATGATTGCATCGGCGGAGAATTTCTGATTTCCTAATAAGATATAAGGCGCCCAGTTACAAAACCGGCTAAGGCCCTTTTTCATACTTTTGGGGAAACAACAACAATTTTTGTATACAGAAATCTGTTTTTAATGGTAGGTACTACATGAAGTTCTTGACATAATTGCAGACTTTGCATCCAGATGACATCTGGAAAACCTAAAATAAGAAAATATCCCATACCTCCTTGCCGCAATACAGTGCAGCATGCAAGCAAAGTTTTGTACGACAGAAAACTTTTGTTGATTTTGAAAGATTACATTTGCTTAAGAAAGTTACTCGGATTTAATTTAAAGAATTCTATGCTATATTTCTTTTCTATAAAAGCAATTTCTAGCTTAATGAAATCTAATTACTTATGCAGATATAAGACTATTTCTGGGGAAAGAAATGAAGAAAGCATTAACACAACATATTGTGTTAATCAAATTTTCATAGTAGGCGTTAACACCTACAGCTTTTACGCACTCTACAACATTTTCACAAATGCTTAATGTTGTCACAAATCTTTAGCAGTATAATTTTAATGCCTTTGAACAGTAAACGTACATGCTGTTACTACCTGGAATATTTTTCTGCTTGCTGCCGTTGATGCCTGAGCCTTTATCCTAATGGTATTTTGCCACATTCCCGTAAGAAAAACTTTTTAATTATTCATTATGAGTTGCTCTTTAAATTAATTAAATTAATGTGAGATAGCTTTAAATTGTGTCTGAGGCACATGAATGCATTTGAGAATTTAATTATTGTAATTATTTTTCGAAATTTTCTCTTTCAAAGGCGTAATAAGTTTTTAGGTAATGAAAATTAGTAAAACTCGTAAATGTTTTAAGATACTTACGGAATTAATTTAAATTACAAATTATAATCACGCGTGTTGTCATAATAGCAATATCATATAATTTTCTTAAATTGCAAATTAAAAAATTTTTAAATTTTCTAAGAACATACTATATATCTTCTAACATTAAACCATTTTGGTCAAAACTTCATCATTAAGCATTTGTTTTTTTTTTCTAAGCTATGAATTTTCAGTAAAAATCACACTGAGTTAAACGTTTTTAAAATTTAAAATTTTACATAATTATTTTGCCGAACTGGAACGTTTCTTATCTGTAATTTCAATTCACGATATATTGGAGATAAAATAGATTTATGGATTTACCTCAAAGTGAGTTTGAAGGAAAATAGTAGTCGTTTTTCATGCCACAACGAATTTTGATTAGAGAAATTTATTCGCGGTATATTTCTTGAGTATATTTCATTAAGACAACGTCCTTGTTCAGGATTATGTGATCCTGATTATGTATGTACAATTATTTTGCCGCACTGGAACGTTTCTTATATACATTTATCGGAGATATAACATATATTGATATAACTCAAAATGATTTTGATGGGGAATAGCAGTCGTTTTACATGCCGTAACGGATTTCGATTAGAGAAATAATTTTGCGGTATATTTTTTGAGTATATTTCATTAGGACAACGTCCTTGTTCAGGATTATGTAGTGTTTAATCTGGTACAAAAACATCGTTCCACAAAATCGTGGAATTTTTGAATTTAAAGTATAATTTCTTTGGTGTTGACACACAAACATATGGGCATTTCCGCCAAAAGTCCAACCGGTAAAAACTAGTTCAAAACGGTAAAACCACTTTTTCACAGCCATAGCACAACATAATCACATAATTTTTTTTTTTGTTGGAAAGGTTTTGAAGAGAAGAAGTACCACTCAATATTGTGCTACCAAAGAGCTATTCCTTAAAGTAACAGAAAAAAATAAAAGTGTTTTACTTTGACTTTTATTTCACTTTAAAAGTGTACTTCCGTCCCGTTCAACATAAGAGAAATGCCCATATGGAACAGTAAGCACAATAAAATAACATATGTATTTGAAGAGTAATTAGGGCCGTTTCTTCCAAATCCGTCATTAAAAAATTATGCTCCCACCCGTTTTTAAGTTATGTCAAAAAATCAAACACACATTGCTGTGGGTATTTTTATTAAAGCAACATAGAGTTAGGTCTTGGAGCTTTTATTTCTATTTGCTGAACATAATTTATTTGGAGCATAGATCCTTGATCGAAAAAAATTTATAAAAAATTAAAACGGAAACCGTTTTCATAATTAAAATACGAGAATTAATAAAGTCCATATTAAATCTGCGCCATGTTTGTATAAAAACTATGAGGGAATATACTCGGAGTTGATTGACAAGAAAAAGTTATGATGCCAAAAATGATAAATATTTTATTAAAAAATGATAATTTATTTATTTCAAAAAACCCAATATAATCAAGTTGGATGTATAGCATAAAGTTCACTTACCAATTCTTGCATGTGTGTTGACTGTGAGGAGTGATGTCAGTAGAAAACTCGTATACAAGAGATTAACTGAGCTTGTGACAAAGCTGTGCTGCGACATGTTGTTGCACTTATAGTTGGTACTGTGTGTTGATTTATTTTAAAACTTAAATGAGGAAAGATGCTTCAAATAACTCCTTATTTTAGCGCAATTTATTTTTTTCTTAAAAGTTCTTATGTAGGTATGTTTTTACTAAAAAGTTATACGATTATAGAAAATACACGCGCGCGTAAAAGTATTTGGACAATCACTAATTAGCTGAAATATATTTAATAATAAAATTCAAATATCATATAAAACATTGCATTCACTCAAATTTTATAATTTTTCTACATGTATGTATGTAGTAAAGTATGCACACACACAGTTGTATAAAGTGCATGTGGATTTTGAATATTTCACTGATGCAGTAGCATTTGTCTTATATTGTACAGCAAACACTTGTATAATTTTTTATGTCTGTTCACATATGTTCGTTTGTGTGTGAATGCATGTAGGATGTTAAATATTTTTTTCAACCGATTTTCTTATTTTATGTGATTTTATTTTATCGTTTCCGTTTTACGTGTTGTGCATTTGTATTATTTCGGCACAACTTTCATTTCAACGTATTCATTTCTTTTTTTTTTGCACTCCTTTTCACAGCACTTTCTCCTAAAGAACACTCATACATACACCCTCGATAGGTGTTTGAAATATACGCGACATTAAAATAAATTTCTTATTTGTATTTGTCACCATGCGCGCCCGTGCTCTGATTTTCTATGTGACTTAAATTTTTTTTATTTTTCTTTTCTTTTGTATTAACTGCTATTTTTCACTTTATTATCTTATATTTCTTGAAATTTTTCTTTTGCAATCGCTGACTGCCCTTATAAGTAGGCAACAAAATTGTACCGAAAATCACAGCTTTAAGTCGCATAGACTTAAACATACACACTCATACCTTTTCAAAGCATATGTGTGCGTGTCTACATACATATATGTTGGTACAGACTGTTACATAAATTCATGTGTGTTTGTGTAAGCCCCAATATTGCAATGTGGGTGCTTGTTACGGTCTCGACTTTTTTTTTTCAAAAAAAAACTTTGTGAATTTTATTTTTTTCTTTTTTCACTTTTTTTTGGTATTTCTTTACATATTCTCTCTCTTTCTACTTAAGTTTTCATTGATTTTCTTAACAGTTTTTTTCTACCATTTTAGATTTTCCTACAGCACATTTTCCACCTTGACGCTTGGTTTAATTTTTGCGAAAGTTTTCCACTGATTTTTTTCACTACGCTCGGTTAAATGAAAGAAAAAATGAACAAATGATTTTTAATTCATTTTCTTTAGTTTTCTTATATTCGAACTTTGTTTCATTTTTAATCCTTAGCACAGTTTTCTATGTTGCACGTGTTCACTTGTTTGTTATAAAACTTAAGCTTTTAGATTTTTGTAAAGATTTTTCATCAATTTTCCATTGCAGCATTTATCTGAAAGAAAAAGAGAGATAACTTTGTAGTTTTTTGAACTTATAATACAATACATTTTGAAAATTCTAACAAATTCCGTGTACAAAAGCAAGTTCTTTGAAGTTTTCTTTTAATGCTTTAATGCCTTTGAAAACTTTAAGCCTATAATTTTCTGAAACAAATTGCATTTTTTGTTACAATATTTGAAATATTTTTTTTTTTGTACAATTTAAGATTAGATATGTACAAATGTACCGAAAACAACATCATTGTGCTTGTTTATTGCAACAAGCATATGGGTCATAATGTTGAATTTTTTATATTTCTAAAGATCCTCAACATTTTTTTTTTTTTGTAGTACTGTCTGGCATAAGACATCCTTTACATAGCAAAGTATTGTTCTGCAACGAAAATTGTGCGAGAGTTTTACTCCTAAAATTTTGTTTCAATGAATAATCACTAAGAATAAAATCATGTTTCTCAATTGTTGTCAATCCAAATCCATTTTGTTCATTGACAAATGTATTTTATATCCACTCACATACATTCCATTCCATTTTTGCTTGTTTCGATATAAAACCTGATATAAAAATCAATTCAAAATATAGTAAGTAAATGTCATCTCTGTTTTCTTGGAAATTTAATTTTCACACTTCAAATACTTTCAAGTTCTTATTGATATATGTATATAAATGCTTGAAATGTGTGCCAAACGATAGAGCTTGAAGAGCCTAAATAAAATATATACTGTTACCTTGCGGAATCTGGTCTTGAACATGGGTTGCCACCCGGTTTTATGGCCAATTTTTCTTAAATGGGTGGCAATACATGTTGGCCTGTGCTTGTCGTAATATAGTTCAATGCAAATATAACATTTTATCGTAGCTATCTTCTACTAAATGAGTTTCTGCAGCATATTGTATATAAATTAAGAGCAGACTGGCTGTTAATCCCCAAAATTTATTTCTGAATTTCGCACAGTAATTTTATTTTTTTTTTTGTTAAGAATTATTAAAATTTTTGACCCAAAAATTTAACTTGAAATTTAATTTTTCACTAACAGAAAAAATTGGCTTTTAGCATTTTGCTACAAAAAATTATTTAAAAAACCGTTTATACAGGAACTTTTAACAGTGTGTTTATTGTCTTAAATAATTTTTAATGAGTAACAAATTAATGTCAAACCTCACTATAATGAGCAAAAATGTGGTTAAAAATTTATATTATTTTTTAAATGTTAAGATGTAGAGCTCCTCGTTTAAAAAAAACTTGGGAAATAACTCACAGTCTAATAAGAAATTCGCTCATTTTAATTTTTTTGCAAGGCAGAAGCTTCACAGACACAACATTATCCCCAGTAACATCTTAGATTTCAATAGCCCATCACATAAAAACATAAAATTAAAACGCGCAATAAGCCCAATAAAAAAGTAGCTGGCTCCCTAAACAACTTCTATCAAAAGAGACATATTAGACCATTAGACTTAAAAACAGCTTCATAAATATTCATTTGAAATAACATCTCGTATTGAAAATAAAATTTCAAGTCTTGCGGTATATGAGGAATTATTATACATCCTACACTCAAATGATATTTAATGCAAATATCGTTACACCGCATAAAAGGATATATGGCGCTTGAGAGCACACTGACAATTAAAATGACACAGACAGAGAAGACTAAAAAAATTAAAAAACAAACTATGTGGTGTTCACCGAATCAACAGAGATTCGACATTCTAGGATTTATATCAAACATGAAATGTAATTAAAAATATATAAAAGTAATGCGTTCAAAGTTAAGATTACGTATGATTATGGAAATACTTTTTTAATGCAAAACTTATACAATTTATTGGCGCTCTCAACTAAGAAAATTTATAAACAATAAATTATGCATAACAGCAATGGCAAGTTAAAAACCCTCAAGCTCTCATATACAATTGCATCCAAATAATATTCCAATTGTGGATGAAATTTATATGCAAATACCTCCAATGCTTCATTTTCAAAAAACTTTCATCGTTATTGAATACAAAAAGTTGTGCAAATTTGCATAACTTAAGCTAAATCTAAATTTCTTTCTTAACTTCCATTTTTTGCTGTAACTTATTACGAACACATTAAAACACAATTTTCAAGTGAACTTTTCAACGCAATCGCACCGTGCCATAATACAACGTTTTCTTTCCTCACTACACAACGCAAGTGAAACATAAAAATTAAGGAAAGAAAAACTTTTTAAATTGCAAATAAATAAATAATTGTAACAAGTTTTCACTTTACAACTGAGCGCAATAACAATACGAAAAAAATCCAATAAAAACGCAAAATTTACGCCTCAATGGCAGCAAGAAAAAAAAAAGTGTAAATGCTGTAAATAAACGAGCGGGAAGAAATATTATTGCAAACTTTGGGTCAAAATCTTATCGAAGGAGATGAAAAGGAAAAGGAATCATTAAGTATGAAAAAAGTTTTCAATTTTAAGATGATTTTTTCTGCTTTTTTTTGCTACTGTTCCTTTTGAAAGGTGCAAAGATTAAGTTTGCAATTTACGAATTTTTTTGCAGAGGTCACAGTTTTCTCAACAATAATAATATTTTTCTTCCTAGTTGCTGTTGTTAAAAATCTTTCTTTTTTTTTATTTTATTATACTTTTTGGATTTATGATCAAAATCTTGAGAAAAATGCTCGAAGCGCATATATTTTCATACTTTAGCTCAATGAGTGGAAGTTTGTACATATTTTCAAATACTATGAGATGATTAGGGTGATTTCAACTTAATTTTATGCTAGCTATACATATATGGCAGCAAAATTTGGGTGAACAAAAAATAGGCATGAAACTGATTTTTACTGTGGGTTTCCCAAAACATTTTTGAGTAACAACTCGTATAGTAAAGACTCCGATTTACTTCAAATATGGCAATCTTTTTCTCGGAAATTTTTAATCAAAAAAAATATAAATCTCAAATAACAATTGTTTTGGATCAAAATAAACAGAAGTCCAAAATAACGATTACTTTGGATAGAAAAATCACAAGTTCATTTATAAAGGTTAGGCAGTGATTTCTATAAAGAAATTCAAAATCTTTTTGGTCCCTGATTTTGATGTAGTTTTAAGGAGAGGTCATATCGAAGACCGACAAAGATGTGAAGATTAGCACATAGTTCTTTGCTATTATTCTCGTAATATCAGAAAGCATGATTTGACATTGCTTATTGAAAATATTCTAAGCTAATACATAAAGGAATATTATCCGAAAATCATATCTTTTGCATATAAAGAGGAAAAAAATTCAGTTTCTATATGAAAGAAAAAAATTTTAAGTATTTCACGAAACATATTAATGATATATCCCATTACGATCCCAATTTAAAGTTTTTCCGAAACTCAGCATACCTCCAACGATCCGGCTATTTTTCAAACTTTTCACACTTGTAAGCATTTCGATAAAAACTTGAAAACCCCACGTTTATAATGATAAATTTGCCAGAAAAAATATCGTGTTGTACTGTAGAGTTTGTTGCTATAAAAAAAATGCATCCATTTAGCATTTCAAACTCTCAGAAACTAAGAACAAATTTTCAGATTAAGAGCCCGAGAAGTCTTAAAGGAATTGTTTTAAAAATTTTTGTTAATAATTTTTTTAATTTTTATTTCATTGAGTATTAATGCCTTACTCATTCTCATTCAAATTGTTAGTTTTTTTTTTTAATTTGAGTCACCCCAAAGTTATTTGTTTCTTTTTAATTCTTTTGCTTCATTTCATTACTTCCTTATCTCTTATTTTTCAGAAATTTTTCTCTGTTCTCTTAATGTAGTTTGTTAAAATTTATATGCGTGTACATTTTCATTTTGCAATTTCCGCATATTTTTGTTGTTGCTCTGTTCCCGGTTCCTGTCATTCATGTTGTTGTTTCGGTTGTCGCTGCTGGTGAAGTTGATGTTGTCAACATAATTGATTTCAGTGTTTAACTTTATGTCAAGGTGAATGTTTACTTGTAAAATGTAAATATGGAGTCGTTCGTAAGCTTGCTGACCCTGTCAGTTGCTGTTTTTTTTTTTACATTTGGTTTATGCTGCTTTCACTTTATTTTATCCTTTTTAATGGCATTGAATGCAGGTGTCTGTAAATAAAGAGCAAAACAAAAATTTTATATAGTTAAAAAATTGTCAACATCAAATTTAGTTTATAAAGCTTATTTATGGTGATTTAAAAAAAATTTAATAACAATTTTATTATAAGTAACAGCTGTGAAGCAGTTAAAGAAAAAACTTAAGTATTTAAATCAAATTTTTTTAAGCTATATAAAAATCTAACTTATATTTTTATATTATGAGAAAAGTTATTTGAGAAATTCTCACAAAACACCTACAAATGTTAACATAATAATATGAAAGGAATGCTGACGTAGATATCAACCAAAAATATACTGATGAGATTTTAAGAATCGAAACATATGTCTATATTCTAGATTTGTTGTTGATTTTTTCCTTTGTTATAAAAGTTTGTTTAATACATAAAGCATTGTATCAACTTGTAAGATTTTACATAAAATGTTGATCGCTGCGAAAAATCGCTAAAAGTTCAATAATCATTTAATTATTAATATGAAAGGAGTTTATTTTCAACGTAAAAATATAATATAAAATTTTTCGAACAGAGTTTCCCTTGACTTATTGGATAAATTAAGTTTAAAATTTCCACAATTAGTTCATAAAATTTTTTGTTAAGTTTCGAAAACGCTTTTGATTTATATCGATCGAATTTTTTATATCAAGCACCCCATGAATCCAATGGTGCTTGTTATTTTGTTAAAAACTTAGCACAAATGCATTGAAATGTATTTTAAAAAAAAACTTCTTCTATTTCGTTACGTCTTTCTAAAACCCATACGTTTTTTGCGTTTTCTGTAAATTTAGCCAAACGTTCGCGTAACGTTTTGAAAATAAGAGATACAATTAGAAAAAGAAATTTAGAATAATTTTGTTCGCAATGTTCGCACAAAATGCCGATAGTAAACTGTTAACTTTTTTCTAATTATTTGCAGTGTAATGACGTTTTCCAAGACATTTTCAAAGTATTAAAAATGTCTTTTTTTTTATTTAATTGTCTTCTTAACAAACTTTTACGTAAGACTTTTCATAACAAGCGACGGCGAAAATTCTTCCTCGAACAGTTCCAATATGAGCTCAAATTGATAAAGAGGACTTAAGCATTCTGAGCAGATACATATGTATGCCGAGCATATTTTTTTTAAAAAAAAACTTGCTACCTATTTACCTTTTGCCTGCATTGAAATCTACCGATCATTTTGTTTTCAATATCAACCCCACCATTTGTGCTTTTATAAAAATTGATAAATCAGGTTTCTTTTTCTCGTCATTATCAATTTGTTTCAAGGTGCACATGGGGCTAAACCAGGTGACGAAAAGACGCTTTTTTTGGAAAAATAAAATACCGGTGAAGCGGTGAAGATGAAGGTCATGATCAAATGCAAATTACGTGTATTATTGTAGATGCATTTTCATATTGATAAATAAAGGGAGAAGCTCTATTCGATTTTTATGAATGGTGCCAACAATTATCACTTGCAGTTGCTATGAGAAAGTCAGTTGACGTGATGGGAAAAAGTTGTCACATGTATCTTATTGGTATTATCTTATGGAATTTTTTTCATTTTGGAATTTCGAATTGAAAATTTCAAAAAATTACATTCAGTCTCTTCATTCGTTTTAGTCTCTCAAATTAATTAACTAAGGAAATAACCAAAGAGTTTTAATTTTAAATAAAATCCGAAACGCTAAATAAGCATATTTAAGGAAATCAAAAAATTATCATTGATTTTATTATCATAACAACATAATTTATTTTTAGATTTTTATATTATAACACTGCTACATATAAAAACTTTACAAACAAATCAAAGCAATGCCATAAAATTAAGAGATTTTCTCAGCTTCCCGAAAGCAGCAAAGTAGTTGGTATGGCAACATCAGCTTAATTTTAGATGCATATTTACAAGTCTTAGAGCAGCATTCATTTTAGATGAAAATTAAGCGTCGGTGCTTTATATTACTCAAAGGATTGCCATACCACTCTGGTTCATAGATAACATAAAATCAGCGCCGCTGCTACAAAATTGTATTATTGTTTTTTTTTTTTGTAATTGCAAAAAAAACGAAAAAAAAATTATAAAAGAATGACTAAGAGTAAAAAGATGAAGCAAAAATTTAATCATTTACACGAAGCTATTGCTTTATAGTAAGAAAAATGTGATGAAATTATAGAAAATACTAGCATTACCCTGTGCGCATCGCCTCACCTCAACCGTGGTGTAAATTCGATGTGCGGTCTGCGAGAAAATTCTATTAAAAAAAATGCTTTTGTATGAGGACCACCCTTAGTATGCACCCAAAATACAATTTTTACAACCTAAGCAGTGCCTCTTAATATAAAAACCACGTAATGTAAATTTCATGAGAATCCATTAATCGGTCTTCGAGAAAATGATGTTTAAAAATATTTTTGTATTAGGGGAACCCTAAATAAAAGTTTTGTAGCCTAAGCTATGCCTCTTAATATAAGAGCTACGTGGTGTGAATTCGGAGTGAATCGACTAACCTGTCTTCGTGAAAATGATATTTGAAAATATTTTTGTATGACGGTCACCCTAAGTATGCACCCTGAATAAAATTTTTTTCACCTTATCTGTGCCTCCTAATACAAAAGCCATGTGGTGTAAATTCCATGAGAATCGATTTGGCGGTCTGCGAGAAAATGATATTTAAAATATTTTTTTTTGTGTGAGGACCACCCTAAATAAAAGTTTTGTATCCTTAGATATGCCTCTTAACATAATAGCTACGTGGTGTAAATTCGGTGTAAATCGACTAACCTGTCTTTGTGAAAATGCTATTGAAAAAATATTTTTGTGTGAGGACCACCCTAAATAATATGTTTGTAACCTAAGCCATGCTTCTTAACATGAGAGATACGTAGTGTAAATTCGGCGTGAATCGATTGTTTTGTCTTCGTGAAAATGATATTTAAAAATATATTTGTATAAGGGCCACCCTAAGTATGCTCCCTAAATAAAATTTTTATCATCTAATTTATGCCCCTTAACATAAAAGCTATAATGTGTAAGTTTCATGAGAATCGATTTACCTGTCTTTGAGAAAATGCTATTTTTAAAATATTTTTGTATGAGGGCCACCCTAAATATGCACCCTAAATAAAAATTTCATAGCCTATGACACCCGCCTGATTAATAACTAGTAACATAATGTAAAAATTTCATCACGATCGGCTGGATAGTTTTCGCGTCCATAAAGGACAGACAGACAGACAGACAAAAAATGAATTTTATATTATAGATACTATTTAAGTGTACATATGTAGGTTAAGTTGTTTATTGCGCAAGTTTTAATCAAAATTAAAATGTAAAGTTACCCAAAAATGAAAATAAATGAAATTTGTTTTTGATATAACGAAACAAAAAAAAACTCAAATGATTTTGCTGAGCTTACTGTTCAGTACAATGTGTGATAACGCAAAAAAAATTTACAAAAACAAAAAACTAAACAGCTGAAAAAGGTCAAAAGCTAGTAATTCTAGTTTCATTCATTGCTAAATGGAATCATCAGTGACTTTTAAGTCGATTAGTAGTCAAAGTTCTTTATTCTGTTGTTTTAATTTTTTTGTAATAAATTTTTTGATCTGATGATCACACACTTTTCTGAACTTACTGTTCAGTAAGCTCAATATAGTAATTTAATGAAAATAAAAAAAAATTTCTGAAAGTCATGATGAAATCAGTCAATAAGAGCTTATGGGACTTGCAGAAATGTCCCTAAATTTGGTATGACGTTTAAATAATCTTTTTTATTACGATTTTTAATTTTTGAATTTTGGGGCTTTGAGTGTAACAATAAGTTACACATCTGAGGAGGAAAGTGTATAGTGTAACGAAAATAATATAATAAATAAAGGAAAATTAATGCATTCATCATAAATTTGTAACTTTTTGAGTTGAACTGTTTAACAGTAATGAAACAAAAATTTAGTTTGAAAATAATTAAAAAAAAATGTAGTAAAATTTCTTCCAACTGTTCCTCTCGCACTATTCTTGAGTTTTTTCGTCACGGACAATGAAGGTTTGTCGTTTCCATGGCTGACACAAACTTAATTCAGGGCATCTGTCAATGCCTGGCCGCAAGTTCTCTGTTCATTGCCCACTGAGACATGGAACAACAGTGCAATGTGCAGGATAATGCCAATGAGTAGCGTTATGCTGTCGTACTTCCTGTTGTAGCTGCAGCTGCGACTGTAGCAAGTGCTGTTGACACAAAAGAGCTGCTGCTTTTTCTGTTGCAGCATCGTATTATGTGCATTGACTTGTTGTTGTCATTTTCATTAGAGTTTCTCGGCTCTAGTTGCTTATAATTCCTATCCGTTTTTATTGTTTTCTTGCAGTTTCTTTACTCTTATTGTACTTTAATGTTTTACTTTTCGTCTAAGTTTTTATTTGCTTTAAGTTTTTTGTGCAACCTGCAAATTTACTGGAGCTTTTGCTTTATATTTGAACTTTGCTGAAACTTAAAAATTTTATTTGTGCTGGCGTGCACCATGCAGTGCGTTGTCCAGTTGCGAAAAACTTTAAGTCTTAACACAGAGCTAAAACTCAAATAAAAGTAATTTTTCAATTGTAACGCGTTGATTCTCTGTTGTAAGCTGCTTTGTTGCACTTTCTTTTGCCGCTAATTTTTTCAATGGATTTTTGTCAAGTGTGATTGTGAATCTTTTTTTAAAATTTAAAATTATTTGATGTTTTTTTTTTAAATCATCTCTTGCTTATGCTTGAAAAATAAAGTTTTTACTTTTAGTAAGTTGTTTTTTAGATTAAGTTTTGTGTAGATTTTTGGTAATGAATCTTAAATTTGTGATAGTTTAATCTTCGCCCATACACAGAATTTCTTATTGATTTGTTTGCTTTTTAATCATAATACTTTTTGACACTTTGTTTACTTCTTTCAGAAGATACTGCCATATTACGCACTTTGTTACTCCTGTTGTTATTTAACCAAAATTATTCCTTCACCTAAGTGTTTACTCATTTGCATAATCATATGTGAGTTCAGCTGAAAAATAGAAATCTTTGTACTTGAACGCATCTGAGGTGACGGTGTGATTGTGCTCAAGGAAGTCAACATCATGAGCAGTTAGAAGCTGCGTGAAAATTTAGTTACTACTGAGTGGTGGAGCGTGCTGGTAGCAGAAGTGAGTCTTATTTCAAAATGTGATTTTTATAAAAAATTTTGTTGAACAGAAAAGATTTTCGGTAAGTCGCAATAAATTCTTGCATATGGTTAAGTTTGAGCCTTACGTGGTTTTAAAACATTTACTCTTTAATGAAAAGAATTAAATTTGATTTCGAGAGAAACGCGTTTAATGTTTTTTTTTTCGTAGAGCCGGTGCGGTCTTATAAAATTGAGAATAATATACTAAGAGAGCTCGTTTCTTTATGATACTTTAACTCAATGTTTTTTAAGTGTTATAGTTTCAAAATCTGTAAAAAAAATCGATATTTTTGAAGTTGACAAGCTAGGTTGGTCCCTTGAGACGTCGAAAAATATTGATTGAATTGAAGAAATCGAAGAAAAAACCCTTAAAAAGATTGAACAAAAAAATTAAATTAGATTTTGCGGCGCTTATCACGTTTTTCCATAATTTAAGATGTTTTATATCACTGACAGATTATTCGAGTATATTCGATTTATTTGCACTCATTTCGGCTAAGGCGATGAAATATGTTGCTTTGGAAATTTTTTCCCAAAAAAGAGTTTTCGACATATTCAACATTTTTCGATTTCTTGATATTTTTAAGAAAATTTCAATTTTTATAAAATTCAAACTTAAAGGAATTGGAGAAAATTTTAGTTTTTGTCAAAAAAGATTGTGTTACTATACAAATTATAAGCATTGTTTCACTCAGTTCTTTTTAACTTACAAATTTTAGAGTTTTGTAAAATTCTTGAAAATCCCATCGGCAAATATGTTATACACAACATTGATGAATAGCCATACTCATTGAAGGCAGTAATGCTCACAACCCCAGCCACAACTGTAAATGCTTTTTACAAAGGGATGGCCGCTTTGTAGGCAGTTTGCCTACATCTCTATTTACAATGTGTAGCAAGGAAAAAGCGGATTGCCTTAAAACATCGCTTACCAAGTGCCTGTATTGTTTACCGAGTTGCCTACATCTCCACATACAAATTATGCAGCCAACAGGCAAGACCCCTTACATCTCCACATACAAATCAGAACAAACAGACAGACTGCCTACAACTCCATATACAAAGGAGGCAGCCAGAAAGTGTACTGCCTACAGCTCCATATACAAAGCAGGCAGCGAGCAAACAAATAAATAAAATATCGCAGTAACAATTTCATTTGTGAAACATACAACACAAAGGGTATAGCTTTTCATATATGAAAATTCAGAGGACTTCATCGATTTGCCGCTGGAATATAAGGAAATATTTTTTTTTTTGTGTTTGCTCTTGAACATTTTATTTTTCTCTATTTAAAAATTCTTTGCTTTGAAATTAAAACAAAAATATTTCTGGCCTCAAGGTTAAGCTCAGACATTCAGATGAAACTTAATGAAACTGTTAAATAAATTTGAAAGTTTTAACTCTGCACTCAAATTATTACATAAACTTAACATCAGTCGCGTGAAAACTTTCTTAAAACAGCTATCATAGTGGAAAGTTTTTAAGTATTTTCATACATACAGACATCACATAAATTTGATAATTAAGAATTAAGCAATTAACTCTATATAAATACGTATGTATGTGTGTACATTAGAGCGTTAGTATTTACAAGCTTTACACAAAATTTCGTAAGACAAAGTTTTCAAATATTAACAAAGTCAATGCTTAATGTCGACATTAAATTACGTTTTTCGCTGGTTAACTTAACCCCAAGCCTCCAAAAAAGAGTAGCTGCCGTGAAACCGCTGCTTCATCCCTAAGCACTTTACAAAAGTAGCAAAAACAAGAGAAACAGCAACAATACGTTCAGAAGGAAGCAGCACAACATTTTCAAAGCATAGTGAGACCACGAAAAAGGCTTTCATTCAAAACGCAGTGTGCTGTTTTTTTTTCGAGAAATATTTCCATTCATTTTAAATCAGACTAGCAAAATTATTAAGTTAATACTTGATAGCTTGAGCCATACTGCTTTTAAAATTAAAATTTCACTTAAGCTTTTTTAATATATAAATCTTACGTTCGCATTACCGAGTTTCTACTGTCCGTAGCTACATCGAGCGCTACAGCAACAACAACAAAAACAAAGAGTAGCCTCAAGTCGTATCAAATGGATTGAAGCAGAAATTTTAATAAATAATTTTTCTAAATGTTACAGTGAAATGTGAAAATTTTGAGTTGAATTCAACTCAAAACACAAAATTGCGTTTTGCCAAAAACTCTTTAAAAGAAAGTTAAATCAAAGTTTAACAAGGATTTAGGACTTTTATATCTTTTACTCTGCCGCTTGCTGCTGTTATATTTGTTTTTGCTGCTACTTGGAATGCAAAGAATTTTGTTTTTATTTTGAGCCAAAGCTGTTTACCGGATATAACAGCGTTGTAATGCTTAAGATTTATTTCCAAGGAAATGTGTTAAGAATAGCACTGGGTGTGGGGTACGCGTTTAAGCTCCAGGTTTTGTAAGTGGCCTCAAAATAACTTTTTTTTATGGTACGTTTATTCGGTAGCAGTTTAAATGTTTTCAAGATTTCAATTTCCTTGAAAAACTGCAAAAATACAACAAGTTGTAGTAGCTTTCAACTATTTTTTAATATTAATGTTTATGCATTTAATTTTAATTAAGATTACTTAATTAGCATTCGAGAAAAATAAATTGGAACAAAAAATTCTTAGAATGCTAAGCAAAAATTCCAAGAAGAAACTATCAAGAAAAACGTAATTAAATTGAAAGTTTCTTCCTGTGCACACAGATGTAGGCATTTGCTTATACAAAATGATGTTTTGTAATGTTGAATTATTTTGATGAAATTGATATAAGTTAAATAAGTTGAAAAATATTTTAATGATTAAAACAATGTTGAAAAAGTAGTAATATATTGAGAAAGTTGATTAAGTGCTGTGCAGTTCGAAAAATTTCAAAAAATTGTTGCAAATGTCAGAAAAATGTTCAAAATGTTGAAGAATATGTGAAATTATGAAGAATAATTTTTGTTAAGAAATTTTTAAGATTTTTTGATTTCTATTTAACTCTGTCGTTTTTGCTTTTTTTTTGGTATTTTTGGTTCTATGTAATAATTTTTGAATTCAATTGAAATTTTCGATATTTTTTCATTATTATTCATCTTATATTGCCCTTTTGATGTTTTTGGATAAGATTCATTAATTTTGTTGGATTTTCTGATGTTTTTGACACTATTCGAAACATTTGGAATTTATCATCTTTTCGATATTTTTTGATACTATTCTGGCTTCGATACTATGTGGTTTTTAAATAAGTATTCTCCAATATTTGCAGAATATTTTTTTCTACTTTTACAGCTAGTCGATACTTTTCGATCAATTCAATACCATTCGAAAAAATTCGATGAAAAAAATTTTAAAAATAAGGTATAAAATTGTAAGAATAATCGATGAATATAATCCATCACTTAATTCATACTTCATTTTTAAATAGAAATATTTTCGAATGATTTATTGTCAAATAATAATTCAAATCCAAATTTTTCGCAATTATTCAAGTTTTCTCCATAAGTTGTTTTTCAAGCCATTTTAGTAAAGGAAACATTTTAAAGTCAAAAATCAACTGTAAAAAAATTCACTTTTGAAGACATGAGTTGTCGTGCTGTTTTCCGTAAGATTAAAAAGAGTTTCAAGTTTATTTTGTAGCAATTTTTTTCTCTCATTTTATTCAGTAAAATTTGCTGGAATTTCATTTAAGTTTCCGTTCAGTTTTTCGATACAGCAGTTCTCGATTACGCTCAGTCCATTTAAAAATACAACTACGCAAATCTATAAGAAATGTTTCATTAAATATTACATAATTTCAATATGATATGACAATGACAAACTTGCTACTTTTCCATTCCCAAAAATTATCTGACCATTATTTCACAATCTCATTAGAATAATTTCTTATTTGACCTAGTTATCTGTTGGTCTATTTCATTTTTGATTGTCCGTCCATCTTTAAAAAAGTTACTGCGCACATCATGCAATTTAACAAATTAAATAAATAAAATTTTCTCAAATAAAATAAATTTTCATAGTTAGTCGTAACACTTGTTGTGGTTGCTTAAGCTTAAGGCTAAAACTTTAACAAAACTATGCACTGTAACAACTGCAACAACAACAACAACAACAAGTTAAGCTTACTCTCCTAAAAGTCTCATAATAAAATAACGTTCTACAATCTAACAAATTCTACAAAAGTTTAGCTCAAAATGCTTAGTATGAAATAAAACACATACAGTTGTACTTTGGAGCAAAAACAACAACATTTTTGTATGAAGCATGAGTACAATAAAGTTCTTACACCATAACTACAACATAACTCTGAAAGTACACAAAATATTGTGCTTTTTATCATAAGTCTCTTATAAAATACATGAGTTAGAATTGACAAATTTTGTTTTGTTGTTATGTTGTTAGTTTTGTTTGCGTTATCTCTTCTAAAGTGTTGGAGGGGTTGTTTAAAATTCGAAACTTTTCGCTTCACAATTTTTAGGTTATGTGGTCACTTACTTTTAATTTTAAATAAAGTTAACTTTGAGATTATGTGTGAGAGACTTCGTCAAAAAAACATACATATGATTATGGATAAATTGAGAATGCTTAAAGTTGAAAAATGTAAAATGATATTTCTCAATAAATAAAATTGTTGTGAAATGCTGGCAGCGTTTTAACCTGTCCGTTCAAAGCTTAAGAAAAAATGTTCTTGTCATCTTCGTACTTAATAAAAAAAACCTGGAGTCAAAAATTAATGGTAAAGAGTCGAAAAAAACATTTTTTTTTTCGATCTGAAAACTAGTGAAAAATTCTTTATTATTTTTATTTATAATATAAATAAACTTTTTTTTTGGGCTATTCAACATTTTTTATGGAAAAATATCTATTAAAATTTAAAAAAAAAAAGCGGCGGGTTGCACTCCGGGAGTGCCGACAGAAGTGAAAACAAATCGTTTAATGGCAAGTTAGTGTGTTAGTTGGTATGTGTGCGTTTTCTTTTTATTTGGCAATGCAATGGAAGACAAAAACGGAATATGTATTCAAATTTTACTCTCGCTCTCATTCTCAATTTGTCAACGCAACAACGCGGACATTGAAAGAAACAAACATGTAAGCATAACAATCGTTGAATGAGAATGAAATGTGTCTGCTTTGCTTTTTGTCTTCCACTTGGAATATTTATTTAAGAGAAACAATAGAAAATTCAAATTTTACTATCGCCTCTCATTCATGACGGGGAATCCCGATGACGGTCGGTGTCGCGAGTTTATACTTTTTTCGTTTCCCAAGTCTTCAAATTTCTGAAATCGAGTTCGTTTTCCAAGTCTTCAAAATTCTAAAATCGAGCTCGTTTCCCAAGTCTTCAAAATTCCAAAATCGAGTTCGTTTCCCAAGTCTTCAAATTTCTGAAATCGAGTTCGTTTCCCAAAACTTCAAAATTCCAAAATCGAGTTCGTTTCCCAAGTCTTCAAAATTCCAAAATCGAGTACGTTTCCCAAGTCTTCAAAGAACATTCAAATTTTACTATCGCATTCATGACGGGGAATCCCGATGACGGTCGGTGTCGCGAGCTTATACTTTTTTCCTCAGCCGCACAACATGCCATAAGAAGTTTTCACTCTCTATCTAGTCAAAAAAAATTTTTGAAAGCTTATTAAAGAAAAAAACATACTCTCTTTCATTAGTTTTTAAGTCAATAGAATGCATTTTCCACTTTCGGTCACTTATTGGAATATCGTAGACTTTCTCAATAATTTCTGGTTTGAAATCGCAAATAATTGTAAGAATTATTCTTGAAGGCATTGACATTTAGTTTTAATAATTTTCGAAAAATTCTGGTTAAATTTATTAATTTGTTTCTTTTCAAAATCAAAAATTTCATCAGTGGTCAAAACTCCATTTTAATTTTCTTGCTTTCTAATGCTGTCAAAAACAAATTGAATTGAATTGAATTGGCTGAAAACTTGAGAGCAGTCACTTCATATAAGTGACCCATATCCCCTGTCAAGGTCAGATACCTTTCATTACTTAGAGTTTAGCACTGATATATTTATTCAGCTCGCTAGTAACTATTTTTTCCTCATAGGACATTCCGAGATCTTGCTTGTGTACTTGAAGTTTAACATGTACCTACTTAAAAATTAATGAGATTAAAACCTTTTGTAGATTTTAATCTCATTACTTATGTACTTCAAGTTAAACTTGAAAAATAATTATATTAAAACCTTTAGTAGATTTTGGTCTCCTTACTTGGAGTCTTTTGCTCTAAGTACTATTAAAAAGATTTGTTTTGCAAATAAGAAACACTCAGTAGCAATTAAAATATTTTTTCACTTCATCCTTAAATGAAAATTTAAAAATTTTGCTAACAATATAACAATGTATTATTTCGCCATCTGAAAATCTAAAATAAAACATGTATAAAAATATTTCCCACGAATTTTTTGCTCATTAATCACGCACAAATAATGTAAAGCAAAACGATAACACAAACAAACCACCACCACACAGCTTCAATAAAAAACAAAAAAGTTTATTTGTTATTTTTTCAACAGCATAATTTTACACAAATTTCTACACCCTACTAATTTGATCTGATTAGGAAATGAAAAGCCAGCGCCAGCCACACTGTATCTTTCTCTGTTGCTGCCATAATGAAGCACCTAATTACATTGACCCTCATTAGCCATGAAAATGCAGAAAAATGTCCCGACATTATTTTCCAAAACAATATTGACTCAAACAAAGAGCAAAGCGCGTACGAAGCACGAAAGTTGAGACCAAAAAAGGACCTCAAAGAAAATCTCAAGACACGAAACACAAAACAAAGTTCATTTGGTTCATTGAACATGTTATTAGATAGATGAAAGATAAACACATCACTTGAACCCTTCGGTACAAAGAGTATGACCGTCAGACGGACGGCCATTCGGTCAAATAAAACAAAACATGCTGAAAATCTTAACTGGATAAACATTAATGAATTTCAAATAAAGTAAATTTACAGCCGCATGATTTATCGGTGCCACCATCGTCTTTTTCACTACCAAAAATGGAGTACAACTTTGTTGGTGTTTTAATGCTGCCCTTAGCAATAAATTTACTGCTAACCGCGCGCTTCCCTTTTTCGACGATGTAGAAATTTCGATTTTAATGGCGTTTAATGATTTATTTTATTGACGGCAAGATAAACTTCATTGAGTTGTAGTTTTCTTTTGGAATTCTAACCCTTGGACAAGAAAAAAAAAAGGATTGCTGTTTTTCAAATGACAAAATTGTTGTATGACATGGCTGCCTTTCTTTATGTTTTGCCTTAAGTTGTCTACTACTGTTGTACATGATTTTAGACGCATCTACGGGTATTTGCTATTTATTTCTTGGGACAATACCATTGAAAGGAAAATAAGTTTTGAAAGTTTTGAAAATATATTTGGTTTGATATATATGGTAGATTATTGAAGCAGCATCCTTTTTCATTAAGGTATGCGGCATTAAATAAAATTTCTCCAATGGGATTTTTTTTTTCCGAAAATGAAAAATATTTAGTTTGACAAAAACAGGTTCAGGTTCATTGTGAATTAAAAAATTTTGTGAAAAAAGAGGAGGAGATCTCCTTTAAACAATCGCTAAGTTACAGGATTTGTAACAAAAACTCCTCATTACGCTCAAAATATTTTTAAATTATACTCGGTATAGAGTATTTTTCAACTTTTATAGTTTTTCTTGATTGCTCTCTTCAAAAAATCTTAGATGCAGCTATTTTTTTGATAGTTCACTATTTGGCGACTATGTACATAAAGTATCGAAATGCAACAGTATCTTAGGTAGCAGTCATATATTTTGACACAAAACAATATTTTAAAAAAAAAAATTTTCATTTTCTTATGAAATTCATGACCGCAAGAATTTTTTGAAAAAAAAAACATCAAAAAATCACAGCGAACATGAATGCAGCTCACTAGAACATCTGAAAAAAAAAAATTAAGAGGTTTTAATCAGCATCGAAGCCGCCAGGGAATGAACTACAGGTAAAAATGTCGGTCCAAAAATAACAAAATGGCGTCGTTTTTTCGAAAATTGCCAATTTTTCGGGTCAAAATCATGCCAAAAATCAAAAACTATACTACCGATCTTCATATGCGCACACCAACATATTAAAATTTCAGAAAGATCGGTCCAGTAGTTTTTTTTGTTATCATGCCCGCCAACACGAAAAACGTGGTTTCGAGAAAAACGCGTATAATGTTTTTAAGCTATAGCTTTTCAAGCACTATAATTTTGACACGATGTTCCTAAAATGCTTGAGGTTTATATTATTAAAAACATATTTTTCAATATTTTTTGAACAAGAAACAGTCATAAGAGATTTTTTTAATTCTTGAACATTTGAAGGTGTCTGTCCCCTCGATAGAATTTTTCTCACTCTCTATATTAACTCTTTTTCAATCAATTGAACTTGTCGTGGGCTTAGATTAATGTGAAAAATTACAACCTTAATTAAGCTTAGCGTCAGTCGATTATGAAACATCCCCAATGTTGATATCAAAAGTATGTGGCAGCAAATGTGTGTCTGTCTGTTTAGGGCGGGTCAAATGACTCCGACAAACAACATGTAGGCAGTTTTATGCTAAGATATACTTAGTTAATAGCGTAGCAATGAAATAAAATCGAAGCAGAGCTAAAGCGAATTCCTAAAGTAGGGGAAGCGTAACAAAACATGCCAAAAAGACATAATGCCATTTTTACACGCTGCTAATAATGAGTTGGCAGTACGTGTTCTTGGTTAACAAAATCCAAAAATAAAATAAAAAGGAAAATCAGGAAAGTAGAAATGTACGCAAAAAAAGGGTTAACCAGGCCAGGCCTATGCCTCATTTGCATTTGAGTAGGTTACTTTCGGCTCTTGTTATTGTAGTTATTTACATCGATGCTATGTAAGTATGTGCCTGTGGTAACATGTTTATAAATATTTTTTAAGCATATTTACTTAAGGCAGAATGTACACGCATATTTAATAGAAATTTATCGATTCTTATGTTGAACAACAATATTCTTTATGGTCATTCAAACTGTAGTTTTATGGGACATTTGAGTAGCATTAATTAATTTTTATGCTTTGCTTTGATTATTCCCATGCCATGGTAGGGAGTGAATTATCCCAAAGTTTTGCTAAAACCACATTAAGTTTTGAGCATGGAAAAGGTTGGCAGACGGTTCGTATGATATTTTTACTTTATTTTAGCTAATAATCACAAAGGGATCACAAACGAAGCGTGGACAAAAAAATCGCTAACGCAACATAAATTTTATTTTTTCCGCCATTTGAAAATAAAGTTAATTTGAAAAACAATTTATGCCATAAAATTGACTTTATTTAAAATTAAGTTATTTTTCCGGCAATTAATCTGACTATATTACAAAAGTCCCTATTGATTGACTTATGCGCTCAATTAATTGTTAGAAATTTTCATTAATTAACTGTCATGTGACCGTGAAATTTAGCATGAAACCTGGAAGTAAACAAATGGACTGAAACCTCAGTGGAGAAGGTTGATGTCATTAAAATCAAATAATTAAAACCAATTGCGGTCGATGCCCGTACACTTTTGTGCCGCAGGAGAGTAATTGCTGCGATAACAAAAACAACAAAGTTAAACAGACCAGAAAACAAACGGAGCCAACCTTAAGCCAATTAAAAAGTGGTGGTTTGATTCCATTAATTTTGGTTTTAACGTTGTTTTCAAATTGGTACAAATTAAATTTTACCTTTTACAGTAGTTACCACACAGCATCAATGTATATGGTACATACGGAAAAACATTTAAAAACACATACATACATACGTAATAACCTTAAAAGTAAAGCTCTGAGTCTGTATGGTATTGGTGCAGCCGGCAAATTTGATGACAAGCTTTACGAGCATTCCAATTAACAATCAATTCATTTTATGACCAAAAATTAAGTTCAATGCAATGCAGAATAAAAGCAGTATGAGCATTTTTTGGTCATTAAGTTAAGTTGGGGAAAACTTCAACTGTTTTTACCCTCGTTCACATTTTTAAGGGGTATTGAGTTAGAAAAGTAAAGAGGCTTAAATGCTGTAGAAAATAGTGTTGCTATAAAACTTTTCAATATAATCCTTGATGCTTCATTAAATTTTCCATTCAGCAAGTTTTCAACTACTTAAGTGCAGACACACAAATACACTTAGAGTGACTCACACACTTTTGCATACAAACACTTATTTATTATGGAAATTATTTTGAAATATAACGTTTATATTTGTTTAAGTTCTTTTCAAACGAAAGAGTTCGTTCAACTGAAAAATTATTGCTGAGGATAAAAAATCTTTAAAGCAAATTTTATGAATACATAGTTGAAATGCATTTCAGAAAACGGAATATTGCTTTACAATATAACAAAAGTCATAGAAAAATTTTAATAAAAAAAAGATGTGCATTTGAAATTAACTGCCTTATCCCGAAAATATAAGTAGCTTAGGACATTACGATAGAGCTGTCCTGCGCAGTCTTAAGATTGAATTTCTTAACTGTTTCTATGATTTGTAAATTACATAACTTATCTGAAAAGAAAAATTTAAATTGATAATATAATCTAATATGTATGCCACCGGCCAAACTAATTTTTAGGACAAACTAGTTTAATTTGAAGCCCTAAAAGTATGCAATTTAATTTTAATGCAAAACCACTGTGAATAACGAAGACAGTGTTGCACTTATTATAGACTGAACCGCGGCCGTAGGCAGTTGCGAAGCCGAAATTGGACATATTGGAGAATGTTAATCCTAAGCCGTGGCCGAAGACCTCCCAGTCACCCCCACTTACAACTTGCCAAGTATATAATAAAATTGACAAATTTTGTTTTCTTACTTTGCTACTGTCGTAGTCTTCACTAACCACAGTGCTTTTGCATTAAAATGTCATTGCAGATCTTTAGGCATAAGCTAACTAGTTTGGCCTAAAAACTAGTTTGGCCGGTAACATACATAACAATATTTTTTTACATTTATAAAAGTTACAGCTTGAGGAAAGGCTGTGAAGAGAAGAGAACGGAAAAATACGTTTCACGGCTGAATTAATTGACTGATTTTAACAAAATTTGGTTTGAAGATAGACTGAGCTCTGAGTTCTTAAATGAGGCGTGGCACCGCACTTAATGATAATAAACGCTGTCTCGGCTAAGCCGCTTCATCGACTTTGATGAACTTGGTATGAAAATATAATGAATGCTGAGTAAAGGTATTTGTTTTGAGTGGGCAGTGCCACACTTCTAATAAGAAAAAACTATGTTGAGTGCGCTTCACTGAGGACTACACCGACTGACGCCTTGGAGGTCCTTTTTAATCTCGTTCCTCTTGACCTGGTAGGTAAACGGATGGCAGCCTGTGCTGCCATCAGACACAGGGAAACTATCTGCTGGTTCGAGGGTAGAACAGGCCACTCAACTATCCTTAATAGCTTGCGGTCTGTACCCTCTAATTTGGACTATATTGTTCGAGTAATCTCATTCAATAAGGATTACGTAACTCACATTCCATCTAGAGATGACTGGAAGGGAGGAATCCCGGGGAAAAGGGGCCATATTAAATTCTACACAGATGGTTCCAAGCTAAATAACCAGGTGGGTTATGGTATTTACTCTAAGGATCTGAAGATTAGTATTGCTGCGAGGTTACCAGACCACTGTAGCGTTTTTCAGGCAGAGGTTATAGCGATAGAAGAAGTAGCATCCTGGCTGAGGATGAATGTCGTATCCAGAAAGGATATAACCATTTATTCAGATAGTCAGGCTGCTATAAAATCTCTAGAATCAGTCTTCCTTAATTCACTAGTGGCCCAACAATGTCGCTCATCTCTAAATGAGATGGCCCAGTATTTTAATATTCACCTCATCTGAGTGCCAGGGCGTAGGAACATTGATGGCAACTGCAAAACTGATGAACTTGCTAGGCAAGGGACTACTGCACAAATTCCTCAAGATAAGGAAGGTGTTGGCATGCCACTTGCTACCTGCAAGTTATTGCTTAAAGAAGAAATGGTAAAAAATGCTAACAAAAGGTGGACTCAAGGGTCAACTTGTAATATAACTAGGCAGATTTGGCCGAAATGGGATTCTAAGCGTTCGTCAGAGCTGATTTCTCGCACTAGACATAGTTTCTCGACAGTTGTTGCAGTCATAACTGGACATTGCTTCATTGGCAAACATGCGGAGAAATTTTGTGTTAGGTCTTTTGATTTTTGCAGAAGTTGCGGAGATATGGAGGAGGAAGAAAACATAAAACATTTTCTCTGCTCCTGCCCCGCACTTGCTAGGAAACGCCACAAAACTCTCGGTTCGTTTCTATTTGATGACCTGGATGACCTGAAGCATGTTGGTATAGGTTAGTTATTAAGTTTTATTAAGAGATCTGGTTGGTTCAACGAGAGGGTATAGTGAGACACCTTGTGGTATCACAATGGATCATTTTTGGTCTAAGTGAGTCAGTTCGCAACTGACTGCCACTCCTACCTAACCTAACCTAACCTATGTTGAGTGCGCTTGAACCTCCATTATATTTTTTTTTGAGCTTGAAAATTGCCTAAAATACACCCAAAAATAACATATTTCAAAGTCAATGTCATTGGGTGTAGCACTTACAAAATTTTTCAAATTTGGATTTATAGCCAAGTAAAGAAAAACAGCTTAAAAAAATGTAGTAACCACCGAAAGTAAATAAGCCCCAATCAAAATTTTATTGGGGCTTATTTTAGGGGAGCTATTTCATTATTAAAAATAACATCCAATAGGTGAGAATGAAATAAGCATCAACTAAAATGATATAAGCTAAAATAATACCCAAAAAATTCCTATAAACTTTTTTCGTTTAATTTTTTTTTTATCATTATATTATTGGAGGTTATTTCATAGCACCTACTTAAATTCGAAGTCCACATCAATAGAAGTTTTTTGTGGATAATAGTTTTTGTTTTTAATAAATGTGCCATTTCTACTTAAGAAACTCATCCCAAACCCCAACATTTAAAGAATACCAAAGTGTGCCCCAAAACTTATTACCAATTTTAATAAAGAGTAAGCCAACATTTGCTAGAAAATTATTGGCGTAATTATCTTAAAACCTCAGATTTTAAGTGGTTTCCTGTGCTTCTCTTATTCCTCTATAACAAAAAGTTTATTGATATCGGACTATTCTTAAGCTTACTAATTCGAACTTTAAAATTCTATATTGCTATCAACCCCCTTAAAAATTATATATTCCCACACAAATGTACATGCAAAAGATGCCAAACAAATGAATTTCATTTGATTCACATGCAGAATTTTACTTATAACGCAATGTTTTTGTTCGGGGGCTCTTTTTCTCTTTTTGGGGATTTTGGCATAGAGAATTTGCATATTAAAGTATTTTCCATCAACACAGACAGCAAAAACAACAACGATAACAAAAGCATCAACGCTTTTGTTTCTGCATTTTACCCCCTATTATTTTGCCCTTACTCATTGTTCCAGTAAAATCCTATCCATTATACTATAGTTGTTGTTGTTGTTGCTACTGCTGCCACTGTTGTTTTTGGCCTATTTATTATTCCACACGCAGTTTTGGAATTTTTTTTGTGGTTTTAGTTTCCTATGCTAATCGGAAGGAGTAGGCGTTGCTTTGCTCGGGGTTATATTGTGCCTTTGAAGCATGTGGTGGGAAGGAAGGACGAATTGTAATTTGTAGTCATTTGTAGTGCTTTTTTATTTGGAAAAATTTTATTTAATTGACTGTTTTGTTTAATATTAACAAATATTTGCTAACACATCAAGTAAAGTGTAGCATTTGAATTTGCTTATTAAATGTCCTTGGGGTAAAATGACAATGTGGGCGAATTAAATAAACATTAGGTTGTAGATTTAGTTAAAAAATTCTTTATTTACACTAATGGCACATACACTAACATATAATATATCATAAATCAATATTTTTTCAATTTTTATTTAAAGATTGACTAAGTGTTGAAAAATGTTTCCACAAAATTTTTAATTTTACTTTTGTGTAACAATAAATACCAAAAACAAAATAAATCATATGACGAAGCCCACATAAATTCTACAACGCACATTTGTGGTAAAAAAATACCGCAAAATAAGCAGCGTTCATTAAAAAAGGCCTCAACATCCCAAATCCTCAGACACCAAATAAGAATTAATAAATTAAATAAATGCGACACTTTAACCGCCTGGTAACAAAAAATCATGGCATCACATTACGCAACAACGAAAATGAAAAAATGGAGCCACGACACAAAAGGATGCATACAGGAAATTAAGTCCTACCGCAAAATGTGGGCAAATTATTGCTATGCTCGCAAATAATCTCATAAGCAACAGAGACGAAAATAAAAACAAAATATAATTGGCGAAAATATTAGGCCCCTTGTTATTCGATTACCAGAATAACCGAATTAACCGGATTTCAAGGATCGACATTAAAAATTTCCTTTTATTTTATAATTTTTTAAATAAAATATTAGTAGCTAGCAATAAAACCTTTTAATTTAAAAAAAGTATACTACGTACAGCATATTTAAAACAATAAAAATTTATAGATATGTTCGTCTTGATGATTGGTTAGTTTTTAAGGAGTATGAAATAACGTAATCTATCCAGGATTAAGACAATTATTTAGAGATAATACGGATCAGTTGAAGTAAGGAACTGTTTTACGTATGCAGCACATAGTCTATCTCACAATCTTCTAGATCCAATGTTTACAAGCTTGAATTGTAAATGTAAGTTTAATTGATTAGTTGAAGCAGAATGAATACTCTGATATTAATCTTATGAATACTTACTATTCGAAAAATTGAATAACCAATTTTATTTATTCGTCGAACAATTTTAGTAGCTCTAGTACACAAGTAAATAAAAGAATGGAATTGTAGGGATACAAAATATTTTCATTTCAAAAACTCTAGTGACACAAAAGCGTTCCATTAAAAGAAACGGTAGAGAATTGGAGCAAAGTTTGGAGTCTTATCATTGAAATTAAATTGACAGTATTTCTCATAATTTGCCACTAAATGTGTCACATGGATACATATATATGATTGAGTACATAATCCTTAACATTTTTTCGACCTTTTTTTAAATGTATAGATACCATAACATCATTATAATCTGGCTGCCTAGATATTTTTATATATTTCAATCATTCTTTTAATAACTGCACACTTTGTTTTTTTTTACGTTTTTGAACATTTTTTGAAACGAAATATCTCAAAAACTATAGTAACTAGGAAGCATGGTGCGCGTCATCAGTAAAAAAATCGTAGTTTCCAAAGTTAAGGATGGCGCGAATTTCTATATGAAACCACATGCATTCTTAGGATTGATTGAGGCATAACATATAAAAAAAATCAAAACAAAAATAATATGTTATATTGAAAATATTTTGAGAAAAAATTTTTTAATTAAAAAAATTAGTGCTTAAAAGACTTTTCATCCTATCTACTAAAGTTTTTGATATATTTCGTTTCAAAAAATGATCAAAAACGTAAAAAAAAAAAAGTGTGCAGTTATTAAAAGAATGACCGGTATACTCGTATATTTAATTTATTTTATTTTTTTTTTTTTTAATTGAGCTTGTATCCCTTTTAGCTGTTAATTTTGTGATCTTTTAGTAGTCAAAAGATTTTCGAAACTCGAAAAGGCTAAAGAAATATTTTATCTGTACCATCACGTTTTAAATCAATTTCGAATATGTTCAAAACTTTCAAAATTATGTTTCTCTGAGTCAAGAAAATGGACAAAGAGAGTAAAGTTTTCTTAAGTGGGCACAGAAAAAACCGATTTTTTTTTTGCATAAAATTGAAGATTTATTGATCAATATTAACGCCTTATATTTGTTTTTGCAGAATTTGGATTTTTAAAAAGTTATGAAGAAGTGAATTTTTTTGTGGGTGATTTTCCAATTGCGATTTCTCAGTTAATATTGGGAAAAAGTTTATGAAATTTTCGTGATAGGTCAAAAAATGTTTTGCATTTTATATGAAATAAAGTTTTTATAAAAATTTTATTTATTATTTACAAAAAACTAAGTTTTTAATAAACAAATAGAATTTAAACCAACTTCTCATATGTTCAGTAACAAAATTTTTAGACAGAATAGTTCTGTAAAGTCTACACAATTTTCCTTCAAAATCTTAATTTTTTTTTTATCAAAGTGTTGAAATTGCTCTAAATGTTGCATTTCGTATGAGTAACCCAACAATAGGTAGCTTGTAAGCAGCAGTGACCCAAAATACCAACTATTTCTTATATTTTTTTTGCGATTGAAAAAATTTTCAAATAAATATATATATGTATATATATCATTTGGGCATTATTTTAATATTTTGCCAAAAATAGATATCAAGATTTTGTTCTTTGCAATAAATTAAAATCAAGCTTTTATATCTTATATTTATATTGGACATTTTAAGAGCTAACCAAAGTCTTATATTTAAGGTCTTCTATTTTATTTTGCTTTAACAGAAAATCTATACAAGAAGCAATAATTGTCTTTTTATATTGTGTTGACAAAACTTTGACTGACATACAAAGTCGAAATATCCAAACCATTCAATTTAGAGCCCGGTAAATATTAGCTGAGCTATGACATTAAAGCTTTTAAATATTTTGAAACAACACAAAAATTAAATTCATTAAGTTATGGCTGCAACTGCTAACGAAATATGTAGGTTAACAGGAATGTATAAGGATTTAAGGCCAACTAAGTGCTGCGAGGTAAAATTTGTACAAATTTGTATACATAATAAAAATAAATAACAAAATAAAATTTTGCTGCCAGCTTGACATATCATTCATTCAATTTAATAAATACTTTACGTTGTTGTTTCAGCCAGGCTTAAACTAAAATTTCCAATTGTTTCAGTATATTTAATTTTTCTTATATATTTACTACGTAACAATCAGAGTGGGGAATGGTGTACTATAGTCTTTACTACCATTTAACGTTAAAACAGCGATTTTCTGATGGAAATTTAGTCCCAGCAACATTTATTTTTAGTGAAACTCGAAACTTTTCCAAAATAAGCATTTATTTTAAGTGGAACACAACATGTTTATATCACAATATATTGAGTTGCAGTGATTTCCATAAAATAAAAAATTTTTATTTGAAATGAATTTCTAGACAATTTTCCATTAAATTTATATATAAAAACTTATGAAATCTCAGAGCCATATACAATTCTGAATAACGGACTATTGAATTTGATGGAAGTTGAGTTAAAAAATGTCTTCGCTTAATTTTCTAAGTGGTATTGGAAACGTAACACCGGAAATGATTACTTGCAAAAATTTGTATACTGAAAAAAAAAAAACAGTCTTGGCTCCCTTTTGTCAAATGACAAACATTTTTTAAGTGATATTTGGAGTGGGGTCTGATGTTTCCTCGGGCATCACTCTTGAGACTATCAATATCTGCTCTTAGCTATAAATTGCTTAAGTTCCACTAAATCTTTACTGGTATAACTTCCTGTGTAATGGATTTTTTGTCGCTTTATCACAAAAACAATTGAATGTGAAAGTAAGTGCATTAAACCCCACTCTGATAGTAACGAAAAAACATAATTTTCTGAATTTATAAATATTTATCATACTGGAAAGATCCTTTCAGACCGCGCTACACATTTCAATTATTTGTTCAGTTCTTGTTTTACTTTTGCTTTTGGGTAGTTTTGCAGGTGTGCAGCAGGCGTTACGCAAAACTTTTACTCATTGTATAGGCTACTCGTCGGTTCAAATACACAAAAAAAAAGAAAAAATTAGTTTAAAAAAATGACCAACAAATACTTACACCATGACATATTTATAACGCCAAAGTGGCGACATTAGATTAGTATTGGCTGCCCGCCAGCACCTTTACACAAAACTAACTAGAAACGTTAAAAAATTTAACATTCAAATTTTTATAATTAACACGCAAATGTCCTTTTCTTCCAGGCACAACAAAGTCACGTTATATATCGTTTCATTTCAATTCTACACACCCACTTTCATCGTTGAAAACACGCACATGACTGGGTAACGTAATAATTACACGGAGAAAATATTTGCGAAAAAACACTGTTCTTTTCACGCCAAATATTCATGGTATAATGTTATCAGCGTAAGTTAATTTTCTGATAAAGCAAAGGAAAGAATTTAAAAATTTTTGCCTGACGATTTTATAAAGTGATTAACAAGTCTTTGGTATTTTTTTTTTCGTCTTGGTCTAACATGGCATCTTACTCCTTTTTTTATCTATTTCAATTTTTTATTAAACCTCAAGAATGTATTTAAGAATGAATTATTTTTCTTTTTTTTTTTCAGTATGTAAAACTGTAAAAATAGTAACCAAATATTAAATAAGTTGATAGAGATAGTTTCTTTGGTTTAAGCCTTTTAAGTAACTTTTAATTTGTACGTTTTCAATATAGATAACAAAACGTTGATATGAGGGAAAGATCCCTTGAGGAAAATATAGAAAGTTTTTACAAATGTTTTTTATGCTCAGTTCATTTGCATAGCACCTTAATAGGGAAATCTAGCTAGATTGATGAGATCAAAGAAAAGTGATACTGTTCTAAATGAAATACTTTCACAATGTAGTTCCTTTTCTTTTTATGCTGAGTATACACCACTGATCAAAATAATAGATACTATTATAAAAAGATTTTCACTCAATCCCCAATAAATTCCATACATGGAAGAATTGGCATTAGAATTCTTTGTAAAATAAGAGAGTACAGTCTGGCAATTCAGTTAACTGAGAAATGAAAGAATGTACTTCCCCTATTTTTTCGCCAGTGAATATAAATCGAAAACGGGCGCGAATTCGTTGATCAAAATAATAGAAACAATTGTTTTGTTTTTCAATTTTATATCTAAAACTTACATTTTTTGTGCTTTTTTTTAAACAACGGTAATTGTATATTTATATATAAATTAAATGCAAGTATATTATGAAAAATATACTATAGATATGGGCCGAAAAAGTCATTGCACAGCAATGTGACGATTGGCTCTGAGCCTACGAGAAAGAAGAAAATCTTTGCGGGACATCGCTAGTTTGATGGATTAGTCTTTGCGTTTTGTGCAAAATGTTTTTATAAACAAAATAGGAAAAGAAACTAGAGGTGGACCAACTTCAGAAGCTGGTCACCAAATAGTTATTCTTTCAAAAAAAGACCCTTTCAAGTCCTCCAAGGCAATTTCTGCAGAAATTGGAAATGTTGTAAGCGCCCCGAGAATTCTTCGTCGTTTGCAGAAGGCAAACTTTCCGGGAAAAACCGCTAAAAAGGTTCCGCTGATGCGTACGAAAAATTTGATCATGAGGTTAAATTTCGCACAGTCTCACAACAGCTGATCGGGCCTTGACGGTGAGGAAAAATGGTGAAATATGCTTTTTTGTGAATCGCGCATGGAATTCCCTACCTTTTGGGCGTCTCACATTTTTTCCGTAGTCATTTCCAAATAAATTTATTTTGGTTTCGTCGCTCAATAAAATATTTCGCTCTTTTTTCTCACCATCACGGCTCAATTTTGCTTTTCATTTTTGCACCATATGCGTAAATCACTACAGAAATGTTGTAAGATTTCTATCTCAACGCGCCTGGTATTATCATCTAAGGACTAGAAGAAAAATCTATAGTTGGAACAAAATAGAATGTAATGCTAATGACATGAGATGCAATTATGGTCGTATGTATTTGATAGTCAAATTCAGATTGTTTTGATCTAAAAGCAATATTTGTAACAAAGCACACGGTAATAATTTTTTTATCAATTCGATTAACAGTTCAGGATCAAACACTTCTATCCAAAAAAGTGCTTTCAATGCTGTTTCGCTTCCTTATGTTCCCAGACAATATTGAGCCCCAGATTCAAAGGTAATGCCAGTGTTAATCGCACATGTTATTTCTTAGAGGGATAAATGTACTTATTTGAAAGACAAATCAAACTTTTAGTCTGTGTGCGCATTTAAGCATATTCCCATTATTAAAAACTAATTATCATCTAAATGAAACACAAACTTTTCGATTTAATTATAAGTTTACGTATAGAAATATACGTTATTTTAAGCTAAATGTTAATGTTATTGAAAGGTAAAGGGTTATAAAAAAATGTGTTAATTAAAAATAACGACAATAGCCTCGTGAAATCCAAAGCTAAGGCAATATCTCTTTAATAATTCAAAATTTGGGCATCAAAATAGTAAAATATTTTTAAATATAAAAGACCAATTTCGTCGCTTATAACAAAAATCTTTTATGCTGTCAATGAAATGGGAATACTCCAAAAAAAAAACTATTCCCTTTCTCTCAGCCTACAGTGAATGCTCGACACAACATTTGAAGATTGCTCATCATTTTAACCTTAACCCAAAGACATGAAAGTCATTTTATTTTTTCATTTTTTTTTCCACACATCTATTTAGCTTTTATTTTATGAAAATGGCTAAAAGAATAAAAGAGATTGTTGTTGTATTATTTAACTTGCCAGCAAGTGTACAACTGTGAACGAATAAAGCTCGTGCTTCAGGAAAATCCTTCCTAGAAATATCATATGTTTGAGTGTAGAAATGAGATGAATTTTGTTCTTTTAAGTAAAAACACCAAATAGCACTTAAGCTTTTGCTTTAAATTTTTATCCCTCTTGCTTTTATATGAAATGAACACAAAAGGGAAACTCGCAAAATGGGATATTCCACGTACGTTGTATTATTTTATATTTGATGTTGGGTGCAGGAAAATTTCATTGGCATGTGGGTAATAATTTCATAAGCTCCATTCGTTTCATGTTATTTTATGAAGTGATATCTTGCGTAGTGACTTAGAATAACTATATAGTTTTGGTGTCATTTATGAAAAATATGGGATTGTGATATATATTCGCAAATATTTCTCATATAGTCTATGAAGGTTTTCTACTTCCAACACTTAGAACATAAAATTTTGTTTGCTTTTATTCCGAAAAATTTATTTGAATACAAGAATTTTATTAAAATAGTTGAAATTTTGAAAACATTTCAAAACCTTTCCCTCCAACTCTTGCTAAGTCTTCTATGGAATTTCCCACATAAGCACAAACAAATACCACAGCCATTTATTTTTATAAATAAATGTATATGAGCACATACGCAAGTTACCCAAATAAACACTAGAAAAAATGAAAATTCATGCTCAAGGTCAAGCCCGAAATGCAACACTTGAAGAGTCAACCCTAACAAAGACATTGTGCGGTGGTTCACTTAAGGAAGAAAAAAAGAGAAATATCAACAAAATTGTCAAAAGAAACTACACGAAATTCAAAGAAATGTTTATAAACATTAAATGTTAAATTTATCTAAATTATACATTTGATACTGCTGGGGCGCACATTTACGAAAACACATACTTTGACATATTTACCTACACATAAGCACTTTCCTCTTAACGCACACACACTCATTGTCAAGTTGCTGCTGCTTATTGACCATTTTCAGTTTATTTATTTTGTTTTTGATTTCTTTTTTTATTATTATTTTCTTTTTGTTTGTTTCTCTTTTTGGCATTTGTTCCATTTTTACTTCGCTTTTTTTATTTAATTTTTTTTTCGAGTTAAGTGCCCATTATATGAATTTTTTTTATGTTTTTGCTGTTAGCAATACCCTTTGCTATATCTTTTGCATTTTCGTTTGTTGTTTTTTAATAATAAATTTTCATTATCTAAAAAGGAAAAAAAAAAGTAGATATAGAAAGGTCTTGACGTTTGCGTATTGCAACTTTTCAACGTCAAAAATGATTGCGAATGCGTTGATGTTAGGGTTATTGGCATGGTTTTGTAACATTCAAAATTTATGATGAATACTCGATCAAAGAAAAAACACTTTAAGATTTGAAGGAAACTTTTTGTAGTTATAACTCTTTAAGGAGAGCTGGCGTGGAATATGAGAACAACGGATAGCAGTTATTGGAATGACAAACCAATGTTCATCTTAAACATAAATTTCTCGTATAGAATTGTTTATATAAAGAGTTCGTAGTAAGTTGTATATTTTATAGTAGCGAAATAAATCTTTGATATTAAAGTACATGATATATGTTTTTGGGTGATTTCAAAATTTTTGGAAAGCGACTTCCATCAACGTGCTTTTGAAATAATTTTATTATTGAATATTTATTAATAATAACCAAATCTTATTGTGGTATTTATAATTATTTCTTTGTCGCAGTCATTTACTTTTTGCTTATAATCAAAACATATATTGACCAGAACATACTACATTTGAATGAAGTAAACGTGAATTTATATAAATAACAATATAAATTAATTTGTTATATGAGAGAAATTTTTGCTAAATTGATATATTAATGTTTTTCAAAAACGACTTGTTCTTGTGCTAGATGATATCAGTGTTTAATTCATGTAATACTTCCAGACGGTACTTAAGCTACATTTTAATTAAGTATATTGATAGTTGGGTAGCTCTACAAACAAGAAATGTCAAATGTTTTTGTTAAAAAAATTTTTTTCAAAGAAAATTTCCAACACTTAATTGCGTCTAGCATAACCCTCATAATAACCCCATTCGGAAATATATTTTTTTTAAGGTAAATCCCATCATTATTTTGCAGGTGCAAGCTAATGCCACATATCCGGCATGCCATACAGTAAATCTTTTATATCTAAATATGTTGCATTCATAATGTATTCAAGTACATAAATTTTAATATATTTTTTTTTCCTGAAATCTTAATCTTGTCACAAAATAGACCCTAGAACACTCAGGAGAAGGAAATCTAAAGGCGAAGAATTTTTGATCTAGTGATAACTTGATTTTTGTCCAAAAAGCCTTCTGTGATTAATCAAAGCTCATTGCTAAGGTTCATTGATAAGTTCAATGAAAGACGACGGAGACTTAAAGTGATGGGAACATCAGGATAAATGTAATCGGAATTTTAACTATTAATACAAAGAGAATGGTTGAACAATGTATGTGCAAATAGATTTTGTAGAAGAGTTGCAAGCAAATTTTCTGTTTTTCCCATATACATTAGAACTCTGAAAAATGTTTGCTTTAAATTGCAAAAAAATACGCAGTTTTCAGATATATTTGATGGTATTAAATTGCTTGATTACAGTTCCATTATTTTTTTGCAGCAGTTCGCAGTTAATATTTGTGAGATTTTTACATAAGAAAAAGTTCTTAATTTTTTTTTAAAATGCTGAAAAAATAAAACTGTTTTACTGTTTTTTTTTCAATCATATAAAACTTCAAAATTTTTGTTTGTAAGAGTAATGTGATCCGGAAATTTATCTTGTGATACGCCGAATATTGAGCTTATTGACAATATATAAGAGTAGTATAAATTGCATTTTGTTGCCTTCCCGCAGATACGTATAATTTCTGGAGGTAAAATTTGAAATAGAAAATTTATCAAACTTTTGTAATGGCTCAATAATGTTAAATAATATTCTTTTTAGTACGATAGAAAACATTTTCCAACAATTATATGATGGAAAACTTTTTCCGTTTAAAAAATTTCCACAAAACAATTTGCCTAATATTTGAAAAACTATCGCTTGCACAATGCAACGCTTTCACTATAAAATTTTCTAACACTGTGGGTTGTCATTAAAATGCACAAAAAATATCAACATCAACGTCAAACAGGACGTGACAAAAAAATATGTTAAAATTCCAAAAATATTCAATTTTTGCTGTTACTTTGGCCTTTTTGAAAATATCAAAGGATATTAAATAAATAAAGGAAAACTTTTAGAAAAAAATTAATACTTGTTTGTTTGTCATGTGCAACATATGTGGTGAATATGTTATCGAAACAAAAACAAAAAAAAAAATATCATACAGCTTTTTGAAGGAGGGGCGGAAATACATTGTTATGGGTCACACATTGTTGTTACCCCAACTATAACAAAATGGTATTCGCTTGTTGTGTTGTTGCGCTGCTACAGTAGAACTGTTGGCCAGTTTGCTTTGCCATTGTCCAAAAGAAGAAAAAACTAAAAAAAAAAAAAATATCAATGGCTTAAACTTTCCACTACCACAGTAAACGAAAACAAACAACAAAAACAAGATAAACAAAAATTCACTTTCTGCCTCTTATGTTGCTAAACGAATTTTTTCGTAAAAATAAAAATTACCAAAATAAAAAAAGAAAACTAAAATTTTGACACAAATATGAAAAGAGTAATTAAGGTGGATATTTTTTAAGCAAATTTTACGAAAAGTTTATAAAAACATGTCAGTGTTTCAGAGGCTCGCCTCAATGTCAATATGTTGACTTATTTATATTTTCTTACCACAGAGAGATATCAATCCTACTGATAAAATTTTACATCAGGAAATTGAAAAAATTACGATATTGGGAAAATTAATTTTAAAAATGACATAAAAAGTTAATCGTTTTAGAAAAAACAACTATATTTTCTAAAAATTCTCTAACCATATAATTTAGGAAATTTAAAAATAGCGCAGCTTCAGCAAACAATCAATTCATTTTCTGTTTTTTTATATAATAATTTATCACATATTTTCTATTTAAGGCATTCTTTTTTAATAAATATTGGAAGATCGTGCAACGAGATTCAGAGGTAACTTAAATGGATTTTGCTACCTAACACTAAATCAATAAAATCCTCCGAATTTCATCTTTGCACCAGTTTTTCCAAACATTGACACAAAGGACAGCTGCATATTGGATTTTTATGCAAATTGGTTGAAATATTTTTAGTCATTTTTTACAAACTTTTTTTCCTTGTGCGAGACACACAATGCTTTTTAATATTTCTTTATTTTTATTTAGAAACTCAAAATATTTTAACGCGTTCCACCCTAAAACTGTTTTGCGCACATATTGCAAACAAAGGATGCACAACTTACATAAACAACGCAAGGATAAAGGAATAAAGGGATAAAGTTATTTGGAGCATTGCTATGGCAAAGTTATTTTCTATAAAGTAGCGCTTCATATAGAGTAGCAATGGCAACAACAACAACAGCAGCAACAAACAAAAATCGTAGTATTTGGTGCGCTCAAACGATTTTTTTTGTATTATTTTTTCGGCAGTAACAAAACTCCTCTATTATGTTACCGCTCTTTCTGTGTGTGTGCGTATTTTTCAAAGTTTAAGGGATATGCACATGCAAAGTATTTGTATTTCATGTATGCATGTGTAATCTTACAGTTGGTACTCGTTTTGTTTGTTTGTTGTGTTCCATGAGTGAGCAGTGCAAGTGAGCGGAACAAGCATCACTTGCGAATGCGAGTTTCTCTGTAGCAAATTGGTTTTTGGGCTAAATTTGATAAATAAAATATTAAATTTTATGTGTGTTTCCCGATGAGATTAACTCTGTAGGTTTAGACATAAAAAAATAGGTGGTCAAAAATAAATTCAACCACTTTGTAAGGAAATAATTGAAGTCATTTATTTTATATGAAAATTGCTCCATTCACAAAAGTTTTGCACGCGTGATAAAGTTTTTCAATTTGAGTTAATTTGATGCTACCTTAATCGACATGTAAGTATGCTATAAAAACAGGAGCGCAACTAAGTACTTATGACATATTGTGAGAACCAAGTGGGATTTTAACTTTTTCTCAATTTTGAAATAACTATTAGCTCGGACTCTAAAATTTCAAAAAATTACAGAAATTCGAAAATTGGAGCACTTAAAAGTGCCGAAAGAGCAAAGAGCAAAGACTATATAAATGCAAGTAAAAGCTGATTTCTAAAGTGTTTAGTTTTTGAAAACTAAAAAAGAAACAAAAAATTTGCAAAAGTGAATTAAATATTTATTTCAAGCAATATATCAATTTCTGCCATTTATTTCTGAAAGTTTATTTTATTCAAATATTGCCCGTGGCTATGTCTGAAGTGGTCTATTCATAAGCTCTAATTTTGCCATACTTTTTCCAGCATTTCGGCCGGTATCTCACCAATGGCAGCTGTGATGTTGTCTTCCAGAACTGGAATTGTGTCTGGATTGTCTCTGACTTTACGTAGCCCCACAAAAATAGTCTATTGAGGTCAAATCGCATAGTTTGTGCTACTCCAAAATTTGATATTAAGTCGTCTATCAATAGGTTCATGGTATCGCGTGCCGTGTGGCATGTGGCACCGATTGTACAATATAAGGAGTTACTGAGTTTCAAGGAATTTCTATAAAAACATGACCCTATATTATATCTCAGTCTTTTTCGACGCTGATTGATTCCTATATAGAAAGGACATAAAGTTTAGTGTCTGAATATTATAGTTAAAAAGAATTATTGAGTTCAAGCAAAATTCTTCATAGCTTAAAGTTAGGTTATGCCACAGACATACCAACAATATATTAGAAAATAATTGCATGGCAGCCATAATGCCACATAAATTTGCCAGCTCAAATTATAGTTAATTGCCAAGCAAATGCCGGCAATTAAATGAAAATATCGATAACATTAGACCATTATTGAAATAAATATTAAATATCAAATTAAAAGTGATGATTGGATAACAACAAGAGCTCAAAAAGCTCGCAAATTTCAATTGCAATTAGGGTAAATGCAACAACATGTTTCAACTTCACATTATTATGCTGCGCTGGCAGCCGATTTGCAACAACAATAAAAAAGCACAACAACAACAACTTGAAGAGCAACATAACAACAAAATAGAGCTATAGTACTATGAGAGAAATCAACAATAATAACAATAAAATCGATAATTGTCGATAACAATGCGAAATAACATTCGATGTTTAGTTTTCCTTTTTTTTTTCCGCCCCACTTTTTTTCTTTTTCATTGAATTTCTTCTGTTGTCGCACGGCGAACTTAAATTGCTGTCAGTCACGTTGTCGTACATTCGATAGCAACAGTTGTGCTCACAAATAATTCGCACGCAGTTTCAGCAGCAGCAGCAGCAACAATTGAAAAATAAAAACTGCCAAATAAATTGCAAAGTGAATTTAAAAATAGTAACAATAAAATATCAGAGGTCGAGAAATCGATTTATAAAAAGTTCAAAATTTAGAAGAAAAATTGTAAATTATTTATTTTATTAAAAGTTTACTATTGTGCGATAGTACGAAAGAATCATCATTATGGTGCTTGATATAAAAATGTGTCGTTTCGATAATGTGCCATGGGGATTTCGTTTGGTCGGTGGTTCCGATTTTGAAATACCGCTGACGGTTGTTAAGGTTAGAGTGAACTTTCATATTTTCAAACTTTATTTCAGTAGGTTGAAGTGATCAAATTTATCTTGCATGGATGCTATTGATTTCGAAAAACTTTCTAATGTGAAATTAAATGAACTCTAAGTTGTTTAAATAAATTAATGTGCAATGGTTACGTAATTTTTGCTTGAAATTATTTTTGATGCGCTTTTTTTTTAGTTGCTGTAATAAATGACTTCTAGGGACAACAAAATATCTGTAATCCCAAGAGTTGTTTTGAAATTTTTAGTAAAAAAGAAGATAATATATATGGGACAAGTTAATTTTGAATTAAGTTGTTTATTCTTAGCTATGTATATTAAATTAAATCTTAAACTTTGAGCATATATGTATTTCCGAGAGACAGTTCAAATGAAGTCATCGCAACTTTTTTTAAGAACTTTGTGTTGATGCCTTGACATGAATTAATTTATTTTTGATGACAAAGATTATAAAAGCCTTACAAAATTTTGGTCTCAGTTTCTTTCGACTTGCACCATTAAAAATGTTGCTTAATTTTCTATGTTAATTATTTTTTGGGAATATTAAAAAATTGCTTATAGAGATAAATTTAGCTATAACATATTATATTGTGCTGCATATAGAAATATAAGACTATCAGCAAAATATGATCTTCATTATTATTATTAAATTGACCTTCGCAAACCTGGTTGGAACCCGCTTTTTTTCTTGCCGTGTATAAATTGATCAGCGATAAACAATTTTCATTTTCTTTTTATAAAAATTTCATTAAATGAATGAAATACTTTAGTACCGTAAACCACTTGATCATGAAAATGAGGCCCCTTTAAGGCTCTAATTTATTACTATAGTCCAATTGAGTGAAATCAAAAGATTCGCTGTAACAACAGGCATCTTCATGTTGGACGAGCACCACAATGAAAGGACCAGAATTTACTAATAAGACTGTAGCAGAGAGTTTGTGGTAACACTATGGACCCCTGTGGTCTATGTGAGGCTCTGAAATAGCCGCCACCCTAACCTAACCTAACCTACCATGTTGCTTCATATTGATGTGTTTTTGCATATGAGGCGTATTTTCCTAGAAAATTAACATAAACTAAAAAGGCGATTTTACAAAAGAAAAAAATTGCTTGCAATGAGTAATTTAAATCGGTGACACTCGATCAAAATGTATGATCAGAGTTTCTTTCTCTTCAAAAAAAATAGTATCATACCACATTTAACCTTTTTTGGACGGCAGCTAGAACTGGAAGCATCCTAGCATCGGTATTTAATTTTTTGTCATTAATAAAATCTTTCCACTAAGTTTCTTACTTGATGTTATATTGTCACATGCTTGAAAACCTAATAATTATTATGGTAAACTAAATTTTTGTTTTAGGTTTCATAATATGTCAAATAGTTTGGAACTATGTGGACTTTCAAAGCATCAGTTATTGCTAGCTTATCGGCCACAAGCCAAAAACATAACATATTACCGAAAGATATAGTTTTGATGTGTCTAAGCACGCAAAAAAAGAAATTCAAAAAATTATGTTAATTTTGACTGAATTTATAGTTGAAATTTTAGAGAATTTATTAAATTTGCACACTTTTCATTTATTCACGGTAAATTGGCAAAATATTTTGAACACAACTATCAAATTAACTGCAAATATAAACAGTGTTTCTTATTTAAAAACCAAATTTTAAAAAAAAACCGCACGATACATGCATATTTCATATAAGACCAAAGTATTGACATTTTCTTGAGAAACATAAGATGGAATGCTTCGTGGTCAAATTTAGAGCAAAACATGGTTTTTGCAGCATAATGCAAAAATAGCTTAGAGCTTATTTGTTATATATAGGGAAACTGCTTGCTGGACCGAGGGAAAAGCAGGATACTCAACTATCCTTAATAGCTTGAATTCCGTACCCTCTAAATTGGACTACACTGTTCCAGTAATCATATTCAAGAGAGATTACGTAACCCATATCCCATCTAGGGATGACTGGAAGGGAGGAATCCCGGGGAGAAGATCCATATTAATTTCTTCACGAATGAACCCAAGTTAAATAACAATGTGGGTTATGGTATTTACTCTAAGGAACTGAAGATAAGAATTGCTGCGAGGTTAACAGACCATTGTAGCAATTTTCAGGTAGAGGTTATAGCAATAGAAGAAGTAGCATCCTGGCTGAGGGTAAATACGGTATCCAAGAAGGATATCAACATTTATTCAGATAGTCAAGCTGCTATCAAATCCCTAGAATCAGTCTTCCTAAACTCACTAGTGGCCCAACAATGCCGCTCGTCTCTTATTGAGATGGCTCAGCATTTTAACATTCACCTCATCTGGGTGCCTGGGCATAGGAACATTGATGGCAATTGCAAAGCTGATGAACTTGCTAGGCAGGGAACTACTGCACAAATTCCTCAAGATAAGGAAGGTGTTGGCATGCCACTTGCTACCTGCAAGTTACTGCTTAAAGAAGACATGATAAAAAAAGGCTAACATAAGATGGACCCAAGGGTTAACTTGCAATATAACAAGGCAATTCTGGCCGAAATGAAACGCTAAGCGATCTCTAGAACTGATATCCCGCACTAGACATAGTGTCTCGTCAGTTGTTGCAGTAATAACTGGCCACTGGCTTATCGGCAGACATGCGGAGAGTTTAGGAATTCGGTCTTTTGACTTCTGCAGAAGTTGTAGGGATGTGGAGGAGGATGAAAACGTTAAACATTTTCTTTGCTCCTGCCCTGCACTTGCTAGAAAACGCCGCAAAAGACTTGGTTCATTTTTGTTTGATGACCTAGATGACCTTAAACATGTTAGCATAGGTCAGCTATTTAGTTTTATTACGAAATCTGGATGGTTCAATGAGAGGGTATAGTAAACTACCCTGTGGTATCACAATGGACCAAATTTGGTCTAAGTGAGTCGGTTTTGGTAACCGACTGCCACTCCTACTTAACCTAACCTAAACTATTTGTTATAACTTTATTTGGACTTACTCACAAATCAGTTTATCCTTTAGTAGTACTATAAACAACTCACCTGTAACGATATAAAATAAAAATATATAATGATCAGTAAAATGTAAGTCAAGAATTTTTGCAAATACATATATGTATTATATATATGTATTTGTTATATATGCAGTTTATTTCGAAAAGAGCACAAATCGATTGAAGTACAGGAAAAGTTAGAAATATTTTCACAGTTTCAACTGAAATTGACGCTCTATTTGTAGACTTTATGGCCCGTAGTGATAATCGCAAAATTAAGAGCTCTTTAAGTTAAAACCAAGTTTTTACCAAAAATTGAACATATAGAGCGACCTCATAAAAAAAATTATGAGAATTTTTTTAAAAATAGATAACCCTGCGTTATTGACACAAAAACATTGTAGAGACAGCGATCAAAAGGAATAATAAAAAGCTGAAAGACAGCAGGCAGCGTGGCGAAGTGGTAAGGCTATGAACTCATAGCTCACAATACGCGTCAGTCCAAAAGCACATTTTAAATTTAAAAGCAGATCAAGGTGGTCTTAAATATTTAAAAGCAGGTTTTAAAGTGACATTTATTTTGGTTGATATAAATAAAACGATTTAGTTAAAAAATGGAGAATGAATAAACTAATGTGCTGGTTTTTTACTTAATATCAATTTTTGACCATTTTTTGAGGTAGAGCATGGTTTTTGGTATTCAAAAAGAGTTCGAGCATCCTAAATTATCACTTAAAAAATTAATCGGAGGAACCCTACTCTGTGAATTAAATTGCCTTACGGCAAGCCGTAAACTACTTGCTTCAGAAATTCGGCAACTGATTTTGTAATAATTGTTTTGTATGAGCCATACTTCGCAGCGGTGGTATGCATTTTAAAACACTTGCAATAATTTTTTAACTAACCTTCCTTTCATGGTTGGATACTATCTCGCGTTTTAGTCGTAAAAAATAAATTGGCTGTATGTTTATAAAGCCAATTTTTACTCGGCGACTAAAGTGGCGAGATAGTAGCCAACCATGAAAGGGCTGTAAGTATATAACAAAATACAGAATTATCAACGTTTTTTTGAAATGAAAATTTTTGATATTTTTCTACACAAATATACTATAATCTGCAAGAACTTATTTTGTTTAGCTAACATTTTTTTTAAATTGAGATGCCATTACCTTCGAGGAAAATGTTTAAGTATTTCCTTGTTTTTATTGTGTAATTGTAACTATTTTGATTAATTGGGTAAACATTATTTGTTTTTGCTTTTTTCATAATTTTCCTAATGTATTCTTCAAACCAAATGCCTGTCAACATGTCTTCAACATAGTTTTTCAATCTAACTGTCAGTTCATTGTGTTCATCTGCTTAATTAATTTGGCCAAATGTCAAAATGTCAATTAACACTTACAGAGAATCAATATGTCTGTATGTATGTATGTGTATTTTGGTTGTTTTTCATCTATGCCTATGTACAATGTACGCTCAATCAAACAACGCTATTGACAGCAGTGCATTGCGTTCACAATTTTGTGAATTCGCCGCATTTCATTGCAATTGTTGCTCTCTTAGCCGCTGTTGCGGTATGGCATTGTTTTTTTTTTTTTTTGTTTTGATTTTGATATGAATTTTCCTTTTTCCCTATATTCCATTGTGTTGTTATTTCAAACACAAGTTCAATTATTTAGAGAGGTTTTGTGTTTTGTTATTTTTCCTGGTGGTTTTATTGCGCGCACATTGATTGTAGGCTAATTGTCAAATGTCAGACTGACATTAATGTGACTTCTGTCATTGTTTGCGTTACGTTGCTGAATGAATTTTTTGCTCTATTGAGTTTGTTTATAGATGAGGGCTTATGTTTATGAAATAATACGAATGGTTGCTTCTGGTAATTATTTCAAAAGTCCTGATTTTGCCAGCATACATCGATCTGAAATAACTAATGAAACAATTGACTGTCGGTTGGCTAAACGTTATGAGAAATTAAAATTTTCTACTTTTTTTATTAGAGCCTTAGCTTTCATTGCTAATGTATGTATGTACTTGACATTGATTATGAGCTGTGCGTTTTATATTAGTTTTAAAAAAATATTATTGGTACAATATATGGTCGACAGTAAGTTCAAAATATTAACTGCCTTAGCTGATGTCGTTATCATATGGCCACATAGTTAGCTGAACTTAATTTGTTCAGCCCTTTAAACCTGCTAGCATTCACGGTCCTAAGTCACTATACTCTATAATGTTTTTGACTTATTCTCACTTTTCTTTCTGTAGGTAACCGATGGCAGTATTGCCGAAGATGCTGGATTATGTGTTGGTGATGTTATTGTACGCATTAATGATACAGCAGCCTCCCCATTGGCTCATGAAGAGGCACATAAAATTATTATGAGTTGCGGCAATGTCTTCTACTTTGGCGTACAAAGGTAAGCCGGTTCAAGTTTGCAATAAAACAAAATAAACCAAACACAACACTAAACAAACAAATTTCACTTCTCCAGAGAGGAACCGGAAGAAACGACTCCACCAAGGCAATCTCCGGCAATTGAAATCGAACGCCCACCAACACCTTCATCATTTCTAGAAGATGGTAGCCCACGCAAAAGTGTCTCCCCATCATCGGCCAATTTCGATGATGTGCAATCTCAAGATGAATACATTATCGAACAAAGTGAAAGACCTAATTCTGTACTCTCTGAACGTTCAGAAATAAAACTTGTCGAAGAGGAAATCGCTGCGGTACTATCTGGTGAATCAGAAGTGCTCAAGGATCACAACGTTATGGGGTTGGTAACATAATTATGCGACAGTAAAAGTGCCGTTGACGGTGACAGTTAATTTTAATAAAAGTGTCAATTTTTATAGAATCTTTCCCAAACCGGGTGTTTGCATGTCTAGCGATGTGTTGCGTTCACTCAATGAAGAGGCTCTCAAAACGAAAGCAGAAAAGGATAAGGAGAATAAGAAATGGACAACATTTTTGCAGCGACCTAATCGCCCAATACCAAAAAGCAAACAACAACTTGAAGCTGAACGTCGTGCAGCAAATGCTTACAAGGTGAAGATTACAAAATCGGCACCGAGAGCAACATCACCAGCTGTGGTAAGTGAAGTGTGTTGAGGGAGGTACGATAGCAATAAATCAATTTATTGAAGAACTTGACATCTTAGGAGCAAGATAAAAAATACTTAAAATGGAAACGCATAAAGCGCTGAAAGAAGCAACATTAAGAGAAACTTTCATGAAATTTACAGAGTATTTTATGTCGATATAAACTATGACACCACTAAACCAATTTCATTAAATATTTCCAGGAACAACAGCCCGAAACAGCACCAGAAATAGAGCCTGTTAAAGAGGCAACACCACCACCACCTGCACCCGAGGTGGAAGAAGAACCACCAGCAGATAGTGAAGTGCCAAATTTGGAAGAAATACCAACAACTGCTGCTGCTGTCAACGCAGATGCCATTGCGGAAACAGATGTCAATGAAGAAGAAAAAACAGACAAAGAAAAGGAAGCAACACCAGAAAGTGAAGAACAACGGCAGAATGGAAACAATGAAATTGTAGTAGCTACTGAAGCGAATCAAGAAGAAGAAGCCAAAGCAGCAACACCCCCAGAGGAATCACCAAAAACTGAAGAGGAATTGGCCTTGGAAAGACAACTGGCTGATGTACAAAAACAATTGCAAGCGCTCTCCTCGCTACCATCGACAATACAATCAACCCTTGATGCAGTGACCAGGCAATTGGCGGAGCTACTGCCAACATTTAAATTACAGCAAGAAGTACCCAAAGAAGAACCAAGGGAGATCAATTTGGAGTGTATTGAAGAAAGTAAAGATGAGGAGACACATAGGGATGGTAAATGAAAATAACAAAACAAATTGTGCGAAGTTTAAAAAATAATTTTTAATTTTTATTCAACAGATGTTGCCAATAATAACCAGTTGCAAGATGCCATCGAAGAGCAAAATGAAAATGAAACTGAAAATAGTGATGACGACGAAGTTGAGTCTCTTGATCCTGCTAAGCAACTCGAAAAACTGGAAAGTTGTGAAGAAACGCGTCAGATGGAGGAGGAGCAAAATCTCAAGAGACAAAAGGTAAGAGACTCATTTAAATCATAAGTCAAATCAGGAAAAAAATTATTCTCTTCGAAAATAAATCCACTTTGCTTATAAAGAAAAAATTTAAAGAATCTTTGTAGTTTAACCTTGCGAAATTTAAGTTAAAAACAAAAGTTTTGTACTTTTTGTGAAACTCATAGGAACAGCATTTACTATGATCTGAAAAAGTAATAGGCATAGGAGAGATAACTGATAAGTTCACGGCATCAGATGGTTTTTGAGTTAATTAATCATCTCACTTTTGATAACAATTATTCAGAAACTGATTATTAGTGAAAAGCGTACCCGATAATTTGAGTTGTATGGTCATTAATAAATAAAAAGTGGTAAAAAAATCAGCACTGCCTCATGAAAAAAGGAAAAGTGTCTTATAAAAGGTTTAAAAATATAAACTTATTCCACTGTTATCAAAAATCGGTGGAATGGTTAAAAAGTCGAACGCCTTATATTGATCCATCTAGCATTAAAATTGTGAAAAACAATCAAAAAATTTCAAATTCAGAAAAAATGTTTCGGCAAAATTTTTACCATCATTTGAACATAAATAAATCATTCCACATTGTGTTCTAAAAAAGCAACCTCTACTCGCCAAGCACTAATAATTTGAGAGCAGGAAATTTTAGTAGCGCACATGAATCGAATACTTTGTGTTTTTCGGTATTTGACTTACTATGCCAGATGCAAAAATATTGTGTTTGACTTGAGTTCTTGAAAAAGTCGAAAAAAAAAAACGAAGACGAAACCTGATGATAATGACGAACAATTGCGGAAATCTCGAGAATCGTCAGAAAATGTTGAAATGTGGAGAAATCGAAAGGGGAGTCGGAAAACATTGAAGCTGTCCTAAATATTTGAAGAAATTGAAATACTTACATATGTCGAAAAGGTTGGAAAAGTCAAAAAAAAATTTTTAAGGAATCGAAAATAGTTGAATGGAACGAACAGAATCGTAAAACATTGAATTACTTAGTCAAAATGTTGAAGGAGCTTAGGAAATAAAAAAAAATTTTAAAAGATCAAATATTTTTAAGGCATAGAATAAGGTTGATGAACACTTGAAAACAAGTTGAAAACTTCGACGTATTTTGATAATGGCGAAAAATATTGAAGAAGTCGGAACATACCGAAAACATCAGAGCATTTTGATAAAGTCGAAAAATTGTGAAATACTCAAGTCTCGTAGAAAAATGTCAAGAAAATAAAAAAATTCAAAAATTACACATATGTTGGAGAGGTCAAAATATGTCAAGAGATGTTAAAATAATCGAAAAATATCGAATAATATCGAAGGATATGAAGCGTAAAACATAGAAAAGAATGAAAATCGCCGGAAATAATAAGGGAATCGGATACTGCTTATGTATTGTTTAAGAGGTCGATATTTTATTTATTTTAAAGTAGTTGAAACATTTTCAAATATATCGAAAAACATTGAATAAATCGTAGAATTTTGAAAAATTTACTTATATAATGCTGAGATATAAGAAATTTGATCTACTAATTTGAATTTGATCAAATTGAAAGCAAAACTTTTCATCAATAACTCCACAAATTTTAAGAGTAACAGAGCAAGAAATGCGTAAATGAGAAACAAATATAGACTGCTAAACACTCGCTACCCAAGTAGCATTTTTTGCAGTGGAAGCTTTTAATGCGTATTTACAGCGCTTTTACAGATGTATACACCTAAAACAGCTGTAGAAGTGCTGTAAATGCGCATTAAAAGTTTCTTCTGCCAAAAATGCTACTTGGATAGTTTTAATAAAGCGACGAACCAAAGTAAATAAGTTCGAGTAGTATAAGAAGAATAGGTATCAAAAAAAACATTTAAGAAAGTGAAATAATATAGTCAAAAGTAACTATTAACTCAATTATCTTATAAGTCAAAGCGCTTTTTGTGCATTCGTTAGGACAGTTTTGTCAGAAGTGTTCTCTTAAACCAACTAAAATTCCATTACAATTGATTCTGAGATATATGAAATACTAGTTAGCTCATTAAGCAATTTTTTAACCAATAGCCAAAAAATTTAATCTAATTTTGTTTTGTACATAAATCTTAATCGCAAAACCCTATTTAAAGGTTTTGGTCTTTTACAGCGACAAACAGTCCGCTTTCAAATATAAAAAATTGGCCTAAAAATAAACATAAACCAAAAATGTAATCATCATTTGTATTGAAGTTGTAGTGAAACAAACAAACAAACTCTTATAAAATATAAAATGTAGTAGAAAATACTTTTTGTTTTCGTTTTGCTTTTTATTTTCGTCGTTCTATTTATTGATGTGTGGCGCCACTTTGTAACGACATAACGCTAATGATGCCAAACAACTATCAACAAAACCGAAAAACAAAAATAAACATTATCAACAACAACAACAACAACATATTAATTACCTCATGCAAAAAAAATAATCAACAACATTCGAAAAAAAAAACTAAAATTCATTACTACCAACAACATCGATGTTATTAGCGTCACGATGTTATTGAAGAGCTCGAAGAACATTTGGAACGTAAAAACAATCCGAAAAAACGTTCGAAACGCGCATTTGGTCCATTAACGCCATCATCGGAACGACCATTGGTTTTGCCTGGTGGACGTCGTTGGTATCGTCCCAAAGATGCCTACAATGATGAATTCATTGCGGAAACATTGAGTGCACAAGCGGAGCTTATCACAGGCACCACTTTAGGGTAAAATTATGCAAAATGCTTGCTGGTCGAATGTGAATGTATTTCATCGCATTTTTTTTTTGTGATTTCATAATGATTGCTTTTAGTCCAACATTGAAACAGTTTTGGACGAAAAGAATCGTTTTAAATTTGGGACAATTTGTATTGAATTGAATTTTTTTTTAAAGAAATTATTAAAATTGTGTTTCAGATTTGAATATGTATTTATTTTCTAGAAAAATTGTTTTCTGATATGCGTGCTAGAAGAGACTGCAACTAGCAAATAGGGCGGGCTAAAAATGAGTTGGAAATTAAGTTAAAGAACATCGTCATTTTGACGAAGGTTAGTAATTATGGGTTAAATGCGAAAAAATATCGTTTAGCAACATTTTTCGGTAGCACTGGCTTGCAACATTTTTTAGAATTTAGCAATATTATTTTGGAAGTTACCCGTTTACACAAAGAAATTCTTTTGGAAAATCCTTTTTGTTTGTTGGTAAAAGGGAAAAATTGACAGAGTTGAGTACAAAATTTGACGTACTCGGAAATTCTCTTTCGTTCTGTTCGTTTGCTGTGTTATGCTTTGACTTTACGTTTATTGTTGCGTACAATACCCTCAGGAATTTTAATTTCCGTGTGTAAGCCCAAAACAAATTCACAAATATTCCAAGAACCCGCTGTAGAAAAGTCGAGTGTATAAGATTACAGAATGGGATGTACGAAAAAGATAGTGAGCCACTTTGGTGAAACTTACGAACCAGGGTTGCCTTGCCAAGGCCTGTCCCGATGCCTGAAAATACCCAAATCTTAGCCAATTTTGTTGTTTTAATTGAAACTGTATAATATTGTGCCTTAAAATATATGTGAATCGATAGAACACGAAAAGGCCTAAATTAAATATCAAGGGTTGCATTGTCAAATTCTATCCCAAACATTGGTTGGTACAGATTTTTTGGGACAATTTTCATTAATGAAGCTGTTAAGCTTGAAATTTGTGCCAAATGATAAAGTCGAAGAGTTTTAAATCCTTTGTCGAATCTTGTCCCAAACATGGGTTGCAACTCATTTAAGAAAAATTGGACCCAAAAACGGGTGTCAACCCATGTTAAGGACATGATTCGACAAGTTAACCTCATATACTCTATTTAGGCTCTTCGATCTCTATCATTTGGCACAAATTTCAAACTGTTATCTTCATTAATGAAAATTGACCCAAAAAACCGGCGAAAACCAATGTTTGGGACAGGATTCAACAATGCAACCCTTCATATTATATTTAGACCTCTTCGAGTTCTATTGTTTGACATACATTTTGAGGCATAATATTATACAGTTTCAATTAAGACAACAAAATTTGCTAAGATTCGGGCATCGGGACAGGCTTTATCAAGGCAACCCTGGTTCGTTAGTTTCACCAAAATGGCTCACTATCTTCCCCGTACATTCCATCCTGTAGTCTTATACACTCGACTTTTCTCCGCTTAAAAAGAGAATAAACAAGAATTTCTTGCACAGAATTTTCTTGCTACCTAACTTTTCGTGAAACTTTTTGTTTCATTTTGAGCGTTCAATTTTTCTTTTCAGCATTTTGTCCCAAATTTACACTTTATCGTTGAATCAAAACTTAACTTTTATTATTTATTTTATCATACTTTCAATGCGATTTTTTTTTACTTTTTCACATCATCATATCATGCACTCAAGCTGTTCATTTGAAAGTCCACTTTTGGGTTACGATCCAAAGTACGTTCCGATGGTATTATTCATTTTGTGATTTCCGTGATAGTGTTGTCATGTATTTTAATTTTACCATTGCATGAGTTTTTTCTTTTTCCATTTTTTCGTTTTGATATTTTGCACTTCGTTATCCCTGAATTTTTGTAATATTTCATTGACTTCATTTCTTCCTCTGCTTACAGCTGCACACATTTCCTTAATTAATTCGTATTGTTTTCTTTTTTCTCACTTTACCCTCTTAACAACATGTTCACAAAAGTAACTCATTTGCTCTTGCAGCAGCAACATCTTCATCTTCTTATTCCTTGTGTTTCTGTTTCCTGCATTTGTTCACATGTTATCTGTTCTTCTTCACTTTGTTTAATTGTAGATTGAACTGTGGAATCGTTTATTTAATGGTGAAAGTATCTCACGCGCTATCTTCCGGTGAGTATTTAAGTGTGTGTGTGTTGCCATTGCATTTGTATTTGGTGCACTTGCATGCTATGCACGAAATATACGAGCGTTCTTTACCCCATCATTTTGTGCTTCTTATTGGAAATCGTATTTTTTTTTTTTTTCAAGTGAATATCATGGCGCATCGGTTGCACTGCAATTGGAGCTTGACAGGTAATAAAAATGCAGACAAATTTTCTTTTCATGGTTTTGGGTATTCGTACATGTACATGGCATGGTAATGCTCTAACAAGATGGAGTACCATCTTTACTTTTTTGGCAAGTAGCACGTGCCGAAATCGCTTTAGCAATATGGTAAAGTTTTTAAGTAGCATAGCAGATTTCGTTAGAAGCGAGTGCGAGTTTGTAAATATGTGGAGATGTATGAGCGCAGTTGAGGGCAACTGCATTGCAATAATAAAATATTGATATTGATTTTCATTATTGCTTTAACCTAGACTTTAGAATTAACTATGCTCCTTAAATTAATCTTATTTTTAATGGTTTTTTTAGTATTCAGCATAACAAGCACGTTAGAGTGATAAATGCTTTGTGCTTTCGAAAATATTACTGCAGCGAGATCTTAAAAGTAGCCAAATTAGGTAAAGTTATTTACTAACACAATTCCTCTGACAAAATTTAAAAAAAAATCGACGACTCATGTTAGGTTGCCTCATATCAACAATTGATTTTCCACGTTGAAAATCACAGCTGTTTCGTAATAGGGCTACAATTTGCACAGTACTGTATTTATACACCTTGCTATTTCCAATATTTCAAAATATTTCTTTATATATTATTTCATTATTGTTACTAGTGTGTCGTTTAAGATTTACGACTTCAGCTTCAATTAGCAACGTGTTTTTTTTATATAAATTTTGAATATATTTTGATATATTTTCATTTATAGCCTTTGATATGGTTTTGCTTTATACAACGAAACTACTGTCTATATTGAAAGTTCGAGATCTTTAGAAATGCCATAATTCTTGGAAAATTACAACTACAAATTCATTGTACTTTGAAAAATATCATCATCGTAGAAAAGTAAATAACTTCGAATACATTAAATATTATAAAATGTTTTACTATCGCGAAAAAGTAAACAGCAATATATACGATTTTTCTTTGGCTATATAAATATTGGGCAAGGATTCAACATTTTATAAAATATATAGATCAAATAGGCTACGAATCATTTCTTTTTTTATGTGTAGATTCTCTCAGTGTAACGTTTTAAAGTTATCTTTCTATTGAGGGTGCTACGATCACCAAGTTCTTATCCAAAGCTCTTCCGAATCATTCTTACTAATTGTGCAAAATTTGGTTTCATTATCTTAAATAATTTTTTCTATACAACATTTTTAAGTTTTCGCTTGCATGGGAAGTGCCACACCCTTTCTTTGACATTTTTCTAGATCTCATTTAAGTTTTTCCTAGTATTTTTGAGAAATTTGGTTTCCTCATATCAAATAACTTTGTTTTAGTTGTTCGAAAACCGATTTCACACATTTTCAATCCCAAGAAGCTAGCTTAATGATGTCCTGTATACAAAATTTCTTTTAATTAGTTATCTTGGTTTTACCGTAAACGTGATTTCCGCAGAAAGACAAACGGATATAGCCAAATCGATTCAGATGTTGACTGGTCAAAAATAAATTTATATTCCTGTCACGCCCCTTTTTATGCTTTACAAACGGTAAAAGATAATATACCTTCTGTGTAGGGTATAATTAACGGAGACTTGTTGTCTATGGACTTTAAATATTGGGCAAAATGTTTAGGATTATTCATACAACATGCGTATGGACATTTTAAGGACTCTTCAAATTGATAGACCCTATTGCTAGTAGTTCAACATGAGGGCTTTATACTTAAAATTTTTGGTTCTGTTACCCCAAGCTGTTGGCCTTGCATCAAACCCTCTGCTATAATTGTCAGTTGTTGGCGGTTGCGTACGTCGCACATATATGCGAAATCCTATATAAATTGATTTTGAAGAACCTTTACTTTTAAGATGGTAAGCTTTTTTGGTCGGTGATATGTTAACCTCAAAACTGAAAAAATTATTTGCTCGGGTGCTTTTCTTTTAGAAGATACAGCGATCCGAAGTAACCCTATTTTAAGTATTTTACGAGCGGATTTTTCTGAACTTTTCTGCCAATTATTTTATTTTTATGCATATTCGACCCAAAAATCCCTAGATTTGCTAGGTTGTATACAATATATATAAATAAAATTTGAAATTTATTATATCAAAAAATATTCAATTTAAGATTTTATAGCAAATCATGACTTGTATCCGCTCTGGTTGTGATGTAGGTCTAACAGGAGGGCAAAATGGATTTATCATTAACTGCACTGTAGTGCTTTAAATTAAGTTGTTCGATTGTCAAATTTTCATCAATTCATATTTGGCAACATGTTTTGTTTCCATTTTTCATCTGGTCTACCTCCTCGTTTTAGTTCTACGGCAGGTGGTTTGCTAACCGAGCATTTAAAAAATTACTTTGGTTAGCACCTTTGCGCTTTTGGCAAAATATCCAAACAATGTTGATGTAGGGATACGGATCAATGTCGAATATCACAGTGCACAGTAACAGTGCTTTAGTTATGCTCTTCAGCTCGATCATGACAGAATTAGTCTCTGCAAGGACGTTTAATATAAGAGAGTTCGTTCTCTTAAGAGCATAAAAAATTACACTAGTCAACAGTGGTTTTGTTGCCCTGGATGTCTCTGCGGATTTCTATAGTTTCAAGCTCACAGTTTACGAATATATTCATGAAAGTGCTGGGTTAGCTCTAGTTTTTATAATATTGAGGTATTTATCTCTCATATATAAAAATCTCGTGTCACAGTGTTTGTTACCGAACTCCTCCGAAACGGTTTGACTGATTTTTACGAAATTTTGTGTGTATATTTGGTAGGTCCGAGAATAGCTCGTAAGCTATAAAAATTTTATTTAGGGAACATATTTAGGGTGGCCCTCATACAAAAATATTTTTAAGATAGCATTTTCACAAAGACCACTTCATCGATTCACATGGAATTTACACCCCGTGTCTTTTATATTTAGAGACATAGTTGAGTCTATAAAACTTTTATTTAGTGTGCATATTTAGGGTGTCCCTCATACAAAAATATTTTTAAAATAGCATTTTTACGAAGACAGGTTAATCGATTCACATGGAACTTACACCACGTGTTTTTTATAATATAAACGACACGTGGTGTAAATTTCATGTGAAACGATGCAGTGGTCTTTGGGAAAATGCTATTTTAAAAATAGTTTTGTATGAGGGCCACCCTTAATATGCACCCTAAATAAAATGTTTATGCCCTGCAAGCTATTCCCAAACCTACCAAATATACACACAAAATTTCATAAAAATCAGTCAAGCCGTTTCGGAGGAGTTCGGTAACAAACACTGTGACACGAGATTTTTATGTATGAGAGGTAAATACCACAATATCATAAAAACTAGAGCCAATCCAGCACTTTCATGAATATATTCGTAAACTGTGAGCTTGAAACTAAAGAAATCAGCAGAGACATACAGGGCAACAAAAAAAAAAGTTAATTTTGTTGAGTAGTGTTATTTAGTTTGTTTAATATAACTAAAAAGAACATATGTAAATCTGTCTAACGGTAAGTGATTACATTATTTTTATAATATGTTACGTCTTCCTAACGCATTTCATTAATTCACGCATTTTATGTGATAATTCACCACTTCTTTTAAATGTAAAATATTTATTTCAACATTACAAGCCTTAAAAAAAAGTAGCAATTCCTTTGATTGACAGCATTTGCTTTGATCATTAATCAAGTCAAAAGTATACACCACTTTATTTAATTTTTCTTTGGCAATATTTTTTATTATCTTCTTTCGTTTTCGTTTTCGCTTTTTCTATTTCTTTTGACGCGTACACCACCTAAACAGAGTCAATTTTATGAAGTACCAAAAGCCCGACAGAAAAATCGACTTAAATCGCAGTGAAGTATACAAAGTAATTCATCATTTGGACCGCAAGCCAGTGCGTGGCATTGAGGTACGAGCTCCCGTTGTTCCAGCCGAAATTGATATCAGAAATGCAGTGCAGTCGTAGAAAAATAACTACAAGGACTCCGTCAGCTGGCAGAATAATAAATGTAATAAAAATATTGTTGTTGCTATTGTATAGCGCTTGTACGTGTCATTGCTTTTTTTGATATTTTACTTATTTTCCAATTGTTTGTTTTACAAAAACTAATAAAAAAATTAGAATAGAAATTGCAATTTCTTTTTTCCTTCGAAATCAAATGAAGAGTTGGTATCCTTTCATTTTGTGCCAAAACAACTTGTAATCCCTTCGATTTCATATGACAGCATAAAGCGAACAAAAAGACAGACAGATCGAACATAACAATATTTCTCCACAAATCCACTTTGACTGCCATTGTGTTGACAACGGTTAGGATGACAAGGACGAACGAACATCGACGACAACTTGAAAATGTCAATAATTTTTATTCAATTGCAATTGACACAAACGCCAACCAGCCAGCCAGCCAGCCAGCCAGCTACTGCAAAAACAACAAAAGCTGTCGCTAAAATGTCAAGTTGGAACGTTCGTTTGTACTATACGCTTGCAAAGTATTTCAGCAAACACTTTATTATCCTTTCAGCAGGATAATATAACTGTGAATAGCGTTGTGGTTTTAACACAGCGAAGATTTCGTTTCAATTGCAGTATTTAAAGTAAATGAAATGAATAAAAAAAAAGAACCAGATGACAATTTTGCACTGCTGCAAAATGTTGCTTTTGCTGCACAGTGAACGATTTGCAAAGTTTAGTTGCGAAATTAAAATTTTAGGAATAATGTGAAATTATCATAAGCAAATATTGTTATTTCGTTAACAGTGTCTATGTATAGAGAAAAAATGTTCACTGTGTGTTAATATTGCTGGCATATTCTCTTTTGTTTGTGTGTGTGTGCACGTACTTCCATTTCAATGTCATTTTCACTGCTGACACCAAATCCACCAACAATAGCAAAATGAAAAGTAGAGCAAAGCTTTGAAACATCAGCCAGCGCGTAAAAAATCCTGTTGTAGTTGTTGCCAGTGCCGAATCAGATTCAGATGTAGATTCGCTATTCCTACAAATCTACTGACTGACTGACTGGCATGAGCAGTCAGTGAGAGCAGTCAACAAGATTTTGCCATATCTGTCATCGTCACAGTAGATGGGGGAGAAAAGCGCATGAATTTGGAAATAAATCCATATTGCTCGATTTGTGCGTTTGAAAGCTTTGTAGTTTAGAAATGAAAAATTTTGCAGACTATACGCGGAGGTTGTGGAGGTTGTTGAAAGTGCCTGCATGTTTTTGTGTAACTCAAATTTACTGAATTCACTTACAGCTTTTCACTGCTATGAAGTTTTTAATTTCAAATTTCAGTTTTAAGAATTCATTGCCTGTGATGGCAGATTTTCCTCTTTTGTTGAGGCGAAAATTGACGTGAACTTTCCATAAGCTTACTATATTAAAAACTTAAGGATTTTGATGCTTTCAAATTGATTAAACACTATGGCCCATATTCATAGTCGCAAAATAAAGTTAAAACCTGGTTTTTACCCAAAATCGAAGATACAGACTGACCCTATAAAAAAAAAGAAAAACTTACATTAAATTATGAGAAAATTTTAAAAAATAGATTACCCTGCGTTATTGACACAAAATTCTGTAGACACAGTGAACAAAAGGAATAACAAAAAAATCGAAATTTATGAGGTAGTGTGGCGTAATGGTTAGAACTGTGAACTCATAGCCCGCAGGACGTGGGTTCGAATCTATATGTCTCTGTCGCATTTTCTTCCGATATCTACCTAAAGCTAAACATTTTTTTAATATGTCTATTTTCATATTGTTCTTAGCAAAAGACCAATCAAAGTTTGGTTTTTTTGTTTTGAGGTTGAAAAGCTTAAAGAGTTTGCAAAAATTCGAATTAAATGGAAAGTTGATGGAGATTGAAAAATGTTGAAACAGTTGGAAAAGTTTGAAAAAGTAAATAAAATATGAAAAATTTAATAGAGGTTGGAAAATTTCGAAAAAAGTTGGAAGAGGTTTCAACCTCTCCTCAAAATAAAAAAAAAAAAATAAGAGGTTAAAAAAGTCAAAAAAAAGGGAAATTTTGAAAAAAGTTAAAATGAACACACAATTAGTAAGACACGAGTACTTTGAAAAAGTCCAAAAACTTGAAAAAAAACCAAAATTTGAAAAGTCTTGGAAATGTCTAAAACTTACAAAGTTGAAAAAATATGGAAAATGTTGAAAAAGATTGAAAATTGAACAAGTGAAAAAATTAACTACATTCTTACACCAAATTGTAGTATAATTGCTCTCATATATTGATAGAAGTATCACTTAAGGTATACTTCTTATATAGCCCACTAGTGCTACTTTGCCCGCTTTTGATTAAGATATACCAAGTAAGCCACCTACATTAAATTTCATACCAATTGCTACAATAGTAGACTTAAAATAACGCTTTCAACTGTAGAAAACTATTTTAAAAAATGAACGTTTTTTGCTAGTATGGGTTGTGCCACGCCCACATATAATGTCATAGTAAATTTCATTACGATTACGTTATTAGTTCTCTCGTTATAAAGAGCTTTTCCAGTATCGATTAACAAAAATTTCTCAGAGCCATTTACTATACGCTCTACAAAGAACAAATGTTTTTTTGGTAATTAAAAACATAAAGCTCATTTAAAGAAACTTACCTATTACTACTATGATTTTTGCTAAAAGAATTTTATTTGAAATCTTAGGAGGTGAAGGAGAGAGATTTAAAACAATTAGGTTATACAGGTAGTCCCCGACTTACGACCGAGATAGGTTCCTAGTCATCGGTCGTAAGTCGATTAAGTCGTAAGTCGAGTTTCATAAAAAATAACTAAAGAAAAATATTACATACATACTGTACTACTAACTTTTAGGGTCAGGAGAAATGAAACTACCCAAAATTCATATAGTTCAAACTTTATTTAAAATAATAATAATATGTAATAATAATAATAACAACACAAAAATATATATTGAAATGTGTAATAATAACACTATTTTAAGCATTTTCTATGAAAAAAATTGAAAAAAAAATTGGTCGTAAGTGCGAATAGTCGTAAGTCGAACGGTCGTAAGTCGGGGACTACCTGTAGTGTCAAATTTATGGACACATATGCCCCAGTATAGATTCATAGTGATATCACAGAGTTCAAGACATTGTGTCATGTAGATATATTTCCAAGCTGTTTATAGCGCGCTAGTTTATACCTTATTAGATTTGGTTAGGTAAATGGTGGCTAGTAATCTGATAGAAGCCTCAAATATCACCAAATGAGCCACATTAATTTCACGTACGTACCCGAAAAACTAGTGTAGGCTTATAGCAAAAGATAAAACTATTTTGCTTATGAGTATTACTATTGCCTGCGATCAGCAGCTTGGACAGCAATTTGACTTAAAAGTGGCTTAAGAGAAATGGATGATCAAAAACTGTATATATAGCTAACTCGTGTGTGTTTTATAGACATTTGACACTATAAAACTCTTAAGGAATGGTACGTTCATCAGAATTAAATAAACTATATCATACTAACATATCAGCTAATTTACTGAATGCCATTTTTCTAACATTTGTCAACTAAAAAGACAACTGACTGGTCATATACTTGAAGTACATACCAGCTTGATCAAAAAGTTTTAGGACTCGTCACCGTGTGGCGCTCTCGTTCGTCCGATTTCAATTCTATTTTTTTTGTTGTGTTGGTAGAAGTGTCATGGACGTTATGTCAAATTTTCAGCTTGACAGCTTGACATTTCTTGAAGTGACGCCGTATTGTGTGCATCTACTTTTGTGTGTGGTTTCGATTTTTTACAAAAAAAAAAATGTCATCAACTTTGCAGCAACGAGTTTGCATTAAATTTTGTGTTAAAAACGGATTTAACGGTGCGCAGACGTTGGAAATGTTGGGAAAGTGTTTTGGCGACGATACTCTAACGAGATCGAACGTTTTTCGCTGGCACGGACGCTTCAGAAATGGTCGTGAGTCGGTCGAGGATGACGAACGCAGTGGCAGGCCGTCGACAGCGAAAACTGATGAAAACGTCAACAAAATCAAAGAGTGGATGGCCGTAAGCCGCAAATTGACCATTAGAGAGATTGCAGAGGAGTTGGGCATTGCTTACGGATCCGTCCAAGACATTTTAATTAATGATTTGGGCCTCAGACGTGTCGCTGCAAAGCTGGTGCCGAAAGACCTGAATTTCATGCAAAAAAGGGACCGCGTTGATGACGCAAAAGACATGCTTTCCAAGGCTGAATCCGACCCAACATTCATCAAACGAATCATTACTGGTGACGAGACGTGGATTTACGAGTACGACACGCAATCCAGACATCAAGCGAGTGAATGGCGTTCACCCAATGAGCCGCGACCGAAAAAACCACGTCGTTTTCAATCGAAAAAGAAGGCGATGCTCACGGTTTTCATGGACTACAGAGGTGTTGTGCATCATGAATTCCTCCCAGAAGGTCAGACCGTCAACAAAGAATATTATTTGGGCGTTTTGAGACGTTTGCGTGAAGCAGTTCGCCAAAAAAGACCGGATTTGTGGGCAAACAACTCGTGGATTTTGCATCACGACAACGCGCCGTCGCACAATGCGATCATTATTCGTGAGTTTTTGGCCAAAAACTCCATGAATACCGTCCAACATCCACCGAATTCGCCTGATTTGGCTCCCTGCGACTTTTTCCTGTTCGACCACCTGAAGAAACCGCTCCGCGGATCGCGTTACAGCAGCCGAGAAGAGGTCATCGAAAAATCGAAGATGGCCCTGATGGCCATACCGACGGTCGAGTATAAAAAGGCTTTTGAGGACTGGGTCAAGCGTTGGCGTAAGTGCATTGCAGTCGATGGGGAGTACTTTGAAGGAGACAATATCGATTTTGATGAATAAACTTGTATTTTTCATTTTAAAAATAAAGTCCTAAAACTTTTTGATCAAGGTAGTATTACTTTATCTTAATAACTTGACATTCACCAGCATAATTAATGCTACTTATAGCAATTCTATTTGGGCATTTGTCAAAACATATCAATTTCTCAAATAATTCTAGAAAATTTTCCTCCTTCTACCTAATGCTTCACTCATTGGCAACCTTTAGAAAGATATCAGTTTCGATAGAAAAAAACCTAAATAAATTTCTCACAGGTAGTTGCAAAAGAACTACAAGTGACCTGATTTCCAAATAATGCTGCTGCCTTTGCTTGTAACATTACACAGGTCAACAAAATTTGGTCAAATCTATGCTGCTCAAACTCTAGCATACTTTTCCGAAGGTTTTTGACGCGCTTAATTCAAATCCAAGCTCAGAATTTCTCGAATGGCTTCAGTTTTCGAGATATTCTAAGCTAAAAGTGCGAATATTACTGTTTTTAGAGATATTTGTGGAAAATTTCCATAAAAATGTAATTTTTTTATGAAACCATTAATGGGGTTCGAAAGAAATACTCTTCCTCTTGAAAACACACTTGGAATTATATCGAAATTTTTTTTTCTTTTCGAACTATCGTAAATCAATACACAGGTCTCCATACAAACTAATGTAAGTATGTAAATTTGAATAAAAAAATTTGATAAAAAAGGTATCGATATAACTCTAAGTGTGTTTTGAAGAGGAAAGTTTCTATGTAAATTTGCCTTAAATATCTCGATAGCTGTGATTTTCGAAATTTTAGCTTAGAATATCTCGAAAACCGGAGTCATCAAGAAATTCTGAGCTTGAATTTGAATTCAGCGCATCAAAAGCTTTCGAAAAAGTACATTACAGTTCAAGCAACAAATTCATTGTTGCCCTGTGTTATTGGAAAACTCTTATTTTGCAATAACGATATGTCAATGTTTACAATTTGTACAAAAATATATTGGTATATTGTGTGTATGTATGTAAAATTACGACATGCGATTTATTATTGTAAGTATCTTACACAAATAAACAAACTCATACAATTACTGACACATGTATACAATACACGCCAGCTTATTTCCGGCAGCTGCTGCTGCATCTTCGTGCTAAGTGTTTCTTTCTGAAATTTATAAAACAGTGTAGCGACAAATATTTAGGAAACTACATGCACTGAGCAAATGAAATTATGTTTTTTACTTAAATAAATTATGTTTCTACTATTTACAAATTGAATAAAAAAAAATATTTATAAAACTTTGATAGAAGCTTATTTCAATTTACTTATTGCTTAGTACCCAGCTGCGCTACGGTAATACCGTCAGCCAAAAAGTATTGGGGAGTTAAAAATAAACTTTTCCTTCCATATTACTTCATCATGATGTATCGAATATAAAAAGGTCTGCTTCAAAATATGTTTTCAAGGAAAAAAATTCTTCACATTATTTTCTATTAATTTGCAAACAGACTGTAGTTTTCTTTTGTTAAATGCGCTCGTAACTTTGTATTTGCTTATTTTCTTCCTACTTTTATTTCTACATCGTCTCACAAGATACATCATTGATGTAAATTTCACATGAAAATCAAAAATATCTATCCGTTGCAAATGCTTTTTCAATAAAATAATAAAAAAACAAACGTGATAAAATGTAAAAATTTTGTAACTCTCCCTTTGAAATCAATGAAAATTCAAAATGAAAAACATGCAATTTGTGTGCATCGCATGCATTCGATTCGCATTCGAACAAATTCCATTTTCATATCAATCGTTTCCTGCTCCTTTTCATCCTTCTTGAATGCACTCAGTTGTAGACGATTTCATTGTAAATAATTTGAAGATTTATTTAGCTTAAAGAATCGAAAAATACTTTGTGTGTGCGCATTGGAATTGCAAGGATGTTTAAGGATATGTAAGCTGTAGACAAAATTCATTTAACAGAACTTGCTTACATTGTTATTGTAATGGTGTGCAACAATGTTTGGTGAGCGTTAGATGGAGAAAGTTGCTGATGACAAAATTAAAAGCAAATAGTCTGTCAGTTTTATGAGGAAAATTAGCATTCTTGAATTTCAGCTATGAAAATAAATACAGGATATGCTTCCTGTAAGTGTGAGATAAAATAATTGAAAACATCATAACATCAATCAATACAATTGCAACACAATTTTAATACAGTAGCGTAGCAGATACGGAATAGTGCATATATGTATTCCTGATCAGTTTCACCACCGATTTACCAATGATCGTTTGTCTGTGTGTCTGTGGAAATGGGCAAAGTCGGTTCGCGGACACTCCTATCGCTCTACAAGTAAAACACTAAAGGCACTATATTGAGAAAGTTATTTGATGTAGAGTAACGAATTTCGTAAAAATATTATTTCGTCGAGGGACCGTGGCACTTTCATGCAAGCGAAAACTTCAAAATGCTATACTGAAAGATTTATTTAAGGTAATGTAAAGAAATTTCACGCAAATGCAAAAAATAATTCAGTCCAGTATCAGATAAAAATTTGGCGAATTTTACAAGTCGGCTTCCTTCCACACAAGCAAAAGCTTCAAGGTACTATACTAAGAGATTGATTTGGGGTAACGGAACCAAATTTCACACAAACAATAGAAATGATTCGGAAAAGCTCTGGAAAAGATCAAAGAGAATTTTGTAGCGAAATGTATGCTATTTTCCATTTTATGTTGAGAAAGCATGGTGCGCGTCATCAGTAAAAAATTCGTGGTTTCCGGAGTTAAGGCGGGAATTTCGATATGAAAGCACATGCATTCTAAGGATTGATTGAATAAAAATTCAAAACAAAAAAAAATTTCTTATATTGAAAATATTTTGAGAAAATTTTTTTTAATCAAAAAATTTAGTGTTTTAACAAAATTATTTAAATTTTTTAAACTTTATTTATAAAGTTATAGTCTTTCTTAACAAATATGATTAAATGATTTTTTATCCTATCTACTATAGTTTTTGAGATATTTCGTTTCAAAAAATGTTCAAAAACGTCAAAAAAAAATGTGCAGCTATTACAAGAATGACCGATATCTATGTATATTATAAAGTTTGAATAAGGAAAAAATTAAAAAAAAATATAAAAAAAACTTTCAACCACTATATACTACAAAAAAAATAGTTTTTAACAAAACCGGAGATGCAAAATCTTAAAATGGTTGTAACTTTGCGAGGAAACATCATAGATGTTAACTTGCAGACTCATTCTAAAGGGAAAGAATGCTGAAGAAATCCTATACGTGGCCTCAAAAGTAGGCAAAAATACTAATTTTGTATGTAGTTAACCTCAAATATTTCAGAACTGTAACATGATAGATCAATTCTGAGGCCAGATTTGGATTCAACGCAAAAATTAAGTACTTTGAAAAATAATCCTCAGCAGCTCAACAACATTCATCACCTATTCATTCAATTGTACTCAAAACAATCCCTCAAATTAGATTTAAGTTATATGTATCTTCATTTGTATATATTACCTCTTCTGAAACCTATATAAACAAGTAGATTTTTTGAAAAATTTTGAACGAGTAACAAAGACTATCTCATTTTTGAGCAATATTCATCAAGTAAAACATACTAGCATTGGGTCTTACTTGTTAACTGCTTCGGTTCAAAATCAAGTAATCTTTTTTGAACTATATTAACCCTAGGAGGTACAGGGATTTTTTTGGCGCTATCTGGTACAACTAGGTCTGCGCAGACCTATATGGGATTTGTATTAGAATACATAGGCAGGTGTCCTAAAAGTATGTGTAAATGTGTTTAATGCTATGAATAAGACAAAGTGAACAATAAAAACATATTTTAACATTTTCTAGGTAAAAATTTACCATATTTTATTTATCGTAGGTGTGAGAGGTCTGCACAGACCTACTTGTGCCGTATAAACCATTTCGTTTGAAAATACGAATAAAAACGAACACAAAATCATAAACGATCGGATTTTGTGCTCATAGTGTTCGCCGTAGCCGCTTCTGGGAAGTCATGGACGGATTCATCTCTAACACCCAAACAAAACAAGTTGTACACACGTTTATATGCAAAAGGTCTGAACAGACCTGGTTGAACCTCCTAGGGTTAAGGAAAATTTTAACTCTCAAGCATTTTTGCTTAAGTCTTGAACGGAAGCCCTTCAAAGCACTACCACTTGCAAGAACTTTCGCTACACAATTTTTAATCACTTAAAACTTGCTTTAGTCTCACCACTACTTACTTAATATGAGCATACATGTGGATGGACGTGAAATGATAAAAATTCCATAAACTACATGTTCTACGCCAAAAATTCTTGTGAGCAACGATAAAGAAAAAACTCAGCATAAAAAATCTTTTGTCAAGCAAAAAAAAAAAAAATGAGAAAAATTGAGGGAATCAATAGCAAATATACAACAGCAACCTGAACTGCTAAATATGAAAAAAAAAAAAAAATAAAACTATAAAAATAAATCGCCAAGCGTATTAATAGCACACGATGACGACATATGAGCAGGCAGACATAGCTTCAGCAAAATGGACGGGTAAAACTCTGCTTAACAAAAAACTTCAAGTTGAACTACTCCGTCATTTTGATTCTTTTTCTACGATTTTTTGCGAAGGACTTGTAAACATCACTTGATCGTGGCTACTCAAGGTATTACGATTCAACACCAACACCTAACAAGAACTGGCCAATGGATGACTGGCTGTTTGGCTTTGGATGCACCTTGCAGGCACTGCTGAATGCAGCATTTTTCATGCATCAACACTGCTCGTAAGCTTTGTTATTGGTGTTATCTCGTGTTTGAAGTGCACATTGAATGAAACTTAGTCCCACATGAACTGACGCATTGTAGAAAAAAAGAAAAACTGAAGATAAAATCGCAACGGTACCAAAATGTTGGATTTAGTGGAATATGCGGTTTCAAGGAGAATATTGATGCAAAAAATGTTTCTTTCAATAAAAAGAGTATTCAACTACTTTTCCACCTAGGCAAAAATAATTTTTCACTACAATTGAATCGAGAGGTGAACTTGAAACCAATCGATATTACCTAAGAAATGTTCAAGGTAAAATGACTTAAATTTATGTCATTTACTACACAACATTGAATTTTAATTGTCCATATTTTTACTTTTTAAATTTAATTTTTTAATTAAAAAACTTTTTTTCCACGCGCATTAATGGCGAAAATGCAACGTTTTATTAAGAGCAAGGTCAAAAAAATCAACATTGTAGTGTAATTACGTAAAAAAGAAGAAATATTTAGTACGACAAAATTTGCATTTCAGCGTGACTGACATAGCCAACCCAGCCCACAAGCCATCCGGCCAACCACCAACAATTAAGTTACTGAGGCGATTTAAAGTCCAACTAACTGGGTAGTTAACCAAACAACATCCTTAGCCCGCAGCATAACACCATGCATTTTGCCTCCATCCAGCAAATGCTACGTTGAGCTTGAATGCAATTAAAGAAGCTCGCACAAAATTTCACAGCTATTCAAAGGAACGCATTGCAGTTTTTCTTCCAGTTTTTTCATGAGCCATGGCAAGCAGCTGTCAAGTAGCAAACACTTCAAATACAAAAGCAAAAGTAGTAGCTGCTAGCAACCCATTGAAATTGAAGCCGTCAAAGTTTGGTTAAGTTCTAGTGATGAAAATTCGAAGAAGAATCGGATTTTTGTTGGCGCAAGCATTTTCTGATTTAAAAACTTTAAATGATTTTTGAATGATAAAATGTTAATGGTTATTTCTTAACAGAAAATATACTAGACGAATGTGCGAGAATCTCTTTCTTTATAATTTTAGATCAAAAGTATACAAAAAAAAAAAACATTTTTTAAATAATTATCTCAAATATTTCAAAATTCTGATTTTTTAAAATTAAATTTACGACGTGAGAACTTTTTACTAGCGATTTTAACTGAAAACCGAAAAGTACTATTTTTGTCACTAACACAAAACTAAAAATCCTGGACAAAAACTTTTCACACAAAATCTTTTTTTTTTGGAATTAAAAATATAGGTTTACATATAAAAAATTATAATTCACATTGAATTGACCTTTCAAATTGGTTTCACGGTCCATATTATTTCACCCCTTAGAAATCTTACACCTTTTGTCCAAGACATTTATCACAATCTTACTTAGTTCTCAAGATAATGGCCTGAGGAAATTAAAATTTAGCACACTATACACATGGGACGTTTCATGTCAACCGGGCCACCGCCCTGCCCAAAATGTATCGCATCAAAAATAGATTAAGAGAAGCTCATTTTCGTTAAAATGTTTAAGTTTACGTACGTAGTTTTTTTTTTAAGCAAAATGCCGGTTCAAGATGACGGCGAACAGCACTATCGCTTTTGTGATAGTTCAAAATACAGATAGCCAGATAAATGAACACATGATGAATACTTTTAGATTCTTTTACGTAATAATTAAAATTTCCAAATTTTTTTGATCCAATTTTATCTAGCTAATCATTTTAAACTCGAAAAATAATAAGCAAATCAATTCATATAAAGTAGCACGGCAAAAAAATACAAATAAAAGTGAATTTCATAGAAAGGAACTATCATTTTTCGCCACAATCTTGAGTCGTCATTTTGTTTTTATATAAAAACAGCGTACGGCTTTTCAAAGTGGACATTTCAAAAACAAGAATAGCACCTTGTTAAAAAAAAAGTTTCACACCAAGGACTTAGTAATGTTTAAAACTAAATCTTTGTCAGCTTAGATTCCTTGTTGAAAGTCCCATCGAAAAACTGAAATTTGGTTGTGAAAAAATTAATAGCTAAAATCAGCATCAATTCAATCGTTTGATTAATATTGTTTTAAGTTTATTTTAATTAAATAAAAAAAATATTTTTTCAACAAATAAATTATGATTTTAATTTGATAGAAAGAAGTTACTGACCCACTTTGTATCTGTTGATATCTTACAAACTATCAGTATCACTAGCTGTATCGCATTACAGCAGCTCCACCAACGTCAACTTGTGAGAAATTCAAAACCAAACGTCAAGGAACAAAAATGTTGACATGTAATTTCAAAACAATGCACAACTTGTGGGCTTAAGTTAATGACTGAAAGTGGAACGGGACACAACCGGACTGCCAGGGTATGAGTTAAAAAGCAGGGCAGCTGGCGTTGCTACTTTGATAAAATTCACCCTGACATCCATTTTTCATCGAATTCTTACATAGCACAGCGTTTAGCTCAAGCTGCGTTAGGCAACGCCAGACTGCTCATTATTTGAACATTCCGGTTATACGTACAGCTTGTACATGTAGTTGTAAACGTACATTGGGTCATGGCAAGCAACTCGTGCGTTGTAACTCTGCTCGGGTTTATTTAGTGCCACTTCAGCTACTTTTATTGGATTAACGCTTCTTCGTCTTCTCCTTGTTGTTATGTTATTCATACCGCTGCCTACTTAAAGCGTTTCAGTGCTTCGGTCTTTGGGGTTAAGTTAATTTTTACTTAAAGACGTTAGTTGGGATTTTGTTTTCTTCTCTTCGGTTTTTTTCTTACACAATGACTTGTCGCACACTTTCACACTTAAGTATCAATAAAAGGATTAATTATAGCATACTTTTTTGCAAGCACAGCAAGACCTGAATACACACATATTAAATTTACAAACACTGACAAGCAAACAGACAAGTAAAACATAAACATGTGTAAGTTGCGTTTAAGTGTTTAATTACAATAAAATTACATGTAAAATGTAACCATTTTAATGACAACAAAATTTTCATTGTTGTTGTTGTTGTTGTAGCTATACACTTGAATGCTTCAGTTGGCAATAATTTAATTGTTGCCGTGTATTTTGTTGCAAACATTGAATTTAATTATTATATTAACTTTTTTGAGATGGTTATAATAATATGAAAAATATAGCGTGAATGTAACATTGATGAGATGATATATTTGGTCAGTTTTAAGGTCCTTTGTGATTTCTATCGAGATAGTTTGCTTCACATTTTTAAAAATTCTTATTGATTTTCTAGCAGCAGCTATAGCGAAATGTAAAGCTTATATTCACTTAGGCTTTGAAAAGCATTTTAAACACGCTTACAGTGTGTAGTTTTGAGATTAAAAACACTGGCCAAATTAATTTTTTGGCCCAAGCGAAGGAAGGTTTTTATCATAACAAAGGTTGAAGAACATAAAAAGTCATTTATAATGAAAATTTTGATATATAATGTCATTGAATTTAAAAATGGAAATATCATTCTTGAAAGACTTATTTTTCTTTCTAAAAATTATTAAAAGTCGAAAAATTGCGTAAAATAAATATCCCGCAAAATAGCTTAAATTGATATCTGAATATCAGATTACATATTTGGAGAATATTTCTAGGAATTTTTTCTTTATTTTATTTTGACTTAAGTTTTTTGAATAAATTTTAGCCATACCGATCTCAATTACGAAGAGTTTTAATGTGATTAACTTAATGCTATCTGAAAAAGTTAAATATATAAACCTCCCAAAGGATTGTGTTCTAATTAAAACCAAAAATTTCAAAGAAAACTTCTTAAGAAAATCATCTTTAACATCCATTATAAAATTAATGTTAGTTTTTCTACTGGACACTAAGCTAAACAGTTTTTTATATGGCAGCCTGCCGTTCGACTTTTTGTAACCACACAGAACTATACCCACTTACATTACTAAATATTTATGTGCTTGTGGTTGTAAGCATTTTTATATAAAATTAATTGTATTTTCACTAATAAAATGTTTGAAAATGAACCTTGGGTTTTGTGCTTGGATTGTTTTAAGTTATTCGTTGTAGTTTTTTACAATTTAATTATTATTTGTATTTTTTTTTTTTTGTATAAATTTAAGTTAATAAATAAATAAACAAAAGCGGCATAATTAAATAAACATTTTTTAATTGAATTTTCATTTTAATTAAGGATACAGGCTTAGGGCTTAATTGTATATTTCGTTTTTTTTTTTTCATGAACAGCAACTATTTGTAATGTAAATAATAACTTGCATGAAATAAAAATAATTCAATTATTTTTTATTCTATCGAAATAGGTACTATATTTACATAATTCATCAAAGAAAAAAAAACTTTAATTAAAAATAATCACCTAAAACCATAGCACTCCGACTAAAGCAGCTGTCCAGAGTGTCGTTAACTAGAAAAGTTTTTATAAATAATAATGCAGAGGCTATTAGCCTTTTTTTCACTTTGTGAATAAGGAATGCTACCATTAAAATTACTATTACTTTATGTACTATTACTATTAGTGTAACTTTATTTCAAGAAATTTATAAGACTTAGATCATTAGTTAATTGAAAATAATATTTTTTTAACTTTACTCCAATCGTAAAAAACTTCAAATTGCATTTTATTTTACATTGTCACCCTGAATATTATATGAAATTACTTTAAGTCAATGCGGATTCTTTCTGAATTCAAAACAAATATGTGAATGTCTCTTCAATTTTAATACTTTCAGCTTTGGCGCTAAATCATAATCGTTAATAATTTTTTTGGTAGACGATTTTTTTTGGCGACTACATAAAAAAAGTATAAGTTATTTGTTACGTATACCACATGATAACAAAATAATGTATTATATCTGGTCAGCTGACTAGTTAACTCACCAAATACACCTTTGCATATCGCAGCAGTATTTTTTGAATGCTAAAGTAAAAGATTTTTTGTACTCAGTACCTTTTATTTGTCAACCAACAATATAAAAAACATTAAAATCAAAAAAAAAATAATTTAGTCTCGTATTCAATATAACAAAAAAAAAATTATTAATGATGTTTTTCAAAGTTCCCTGTAAAAAACTTCAAAATAAAAAAACACCCATCATTAAAACTAAAGACAACTAAAGTCGCCTGCCAAATTTTTAATGAAATTCAATTTTATTTTGTGCGTTGTTGATAGTCTTGATGGTGGTTGTAGTGGTTTCATCTGTTGTTGTTGTGGTGATTATATTGGTTTCCGCTGCTGCTGCTGATGCAGATGGTCACATGCGTTGCCGCGCTTAAGTTGTTTATTTGTAAACAAGTCAAGCAGCGCGCATACAAAAACAAAATAAAAACCACATACATGTATGCGAAGAGAGTCAGTTTCTATGTGTGATATGATAGCGCATTTGAATACCAGTCAACCCACAAAAATATACATACTCACTCACATAGATATACACACACAATAGCAGCATTTTCATGGTAACTGTCAGAGTTGTGCAGAGTACCGTGCGCTGATTTCCAAGGACGTCTTACGGGTGTCTACTTGCTTTGGCAAAGATTAATGATTATTAGCTTGTTCCTTAAAGCTGACATCGCTGCTGTTGCCATCGCTACTGTCTTATTCTTATTTCGAATTTTTGTAGGATTGCATATACATATATGTGTGTGTGTGTTTCTATGAAACAAATACAGGCGCAGTCTTTCTGGTTTCTTAGCACAAGTCTTCACATTTTGCCAATGGGAGTTGTTATGCCATTGCTGTTGGAAGTGAGCATTTCTGACATATCTAACAAAAAATTTACACATTCGGCGATAGGCGTACGTATAAGAGTCCCAGTGGTAAATTAAGTCTTCAGTGGTTAAGTAATAAAATTGAAAATATTTTTGATGGAACAAAAGTGCATTTGTATAATTTTTTATTGCCATGGATTAGATTTTTTAGTATTATGATCATCTTTCATTAGCCCAGATACAAACACTTATACTTTTGCAGGACATGGATTTGAGAAAAATAAACAGAAACAATATTAGGACGTCAAGTTTTTTAAAATTTTCTTGAAAGCAAGCTACGGTGCATGTGTCGGACAACTAAATTCGAAAACTACGGATATTATATCGTTCTTTTACACCAGTTTTTCAAGATATTTCAGGGATCAAATCACAAAAATCCTTTGCAATTAAAAAAGAAATTTCGAACCGAATGCACTCTGCAGGTCTGATGAAAAAACAAGAATTAGATGGAGAGAAACTTTATCGAACCAAAATCATTCTTTGATTCTTGAGATTTACGTATGCCAAGAGTTATCACTGATTTTTTTTTGTCCATGTCGCCTCATATTTAGAAATAAATTTTTGCCTGTGGCACTTCTCGATATCTTTCAAAAAATTACTTGAATTCTTTAATGTGTAAGTGTAAGTCACTTTGAGTTTCTGAACATTTTGAACATACGTATCTCAGTCCTATGAAATATGGCAATCTAGGGGGCCAACCAAGCACACTGGTTATCTAGTTCCGCCTATATTTGATAACTAGCTAATCCCCGCGACTTTGTACGCGTAGCCTGTTTTTAATTAAGTTATAATCGAAGTTATTTCGGTCACTTATGAACACAAAAGTACTGGGCAATAAAATTTAAAGCGCCATTGCTTTACTTACATCCAAAAGGACGTTAACGCACCAGATTATAATGATATGGTGCATGTTAGTACGAAACATATAAACCATTAGCTCTAAGTTCCTTCTAAACTTAAATAATTTTTCAAATATTTTCTTCTTAAGCAAACAGTTTTTATTTTCAGACATTTAAAAATTTTGTTCAAAATTTGAGACAAAAAACGAAGCACACACACTAACTAACACACTCAATTCCCATTCAACGATTTGTTATGTTCACATGCTTTTTTCTATGTGTGAAATTAATTTTTTTAGCAATTTTAAAACTTAAATATTTTAATATTTAAGAGGAATATTGTGACAGTTTTAATTGGGGATTGAGACCAGGTGTCTAAGAAATAACCCTAAATAAATTTGATAGAAATTGATCAAGCAGTTTTTGCATGATATGCGAACATCGAAAACAGCATGTTGAAATAATATTAAAGATTATAAAAAATAAATCCAGAAATTCGAATTCAATATCAAATATTAAACTGAAAACAGACAGTTTAACTTTCAGTTACAAGGTGTATTATTTGCTGATTGTTTCAACGGAAATTTCAAGAAATAGATTCTTAATATACCATTAATGTGAAGAACTACTTTTCAAAGCGGACTTAATGCCCTTCAACATAGTTTTTTTATTTTTTATTTTTTATTTTTAAAGCTTTGACACTAATTAGACAAAAAAGTTTTAGGATAATTATGTAGGTGAATATTCCAGAAACTTATGTTTAAAGTAGCCATTCACGGTTTGAAATAGAAAGTATGTCAAACTCTTCTAACTACCTCTTTATCACAAAAGTAATAGCTTTAGCAAAATTATTTTTTGGCATATATTCAAACAACTGAGTTCAGCAAATAAGAGAGTAGAAGTGTCACATCACGATATCTTCGTGACCCACATATTTGTTTCATTATTTCAAAAAAATCACATTAATTTCAAATGAACATAAAGTTGAGAGTTTTTGAACTTGATTTATTGGAAAGTGTGCCACTTTCTAAAGAACATCCTTTAGATTTGTCGATTTTCACCCCAAGCAGCAGCAAGAGTTTTATAGTTAAGAAAACAACATAATGTATATCTTGAATCAATTAATGAAAAACTATCATGTCGCAAATGCACTAAGTTTCTTTTCTCATTCTATTGTTATCAATTAACATACGCGTAAGAAAGAAGCTTCTTACGAGTGTTATAACGTTGCATTGATTTCTTAATAAAAAAACAAAGTAAAAAATATTTCCTACAGGGTAAATTAGCAAAAGTGAATACATGCGAGTAAACCAATTTATTATTGTTTTTTGCCTTCGCGCCTTTTTTTACGGTATATGCTACGCTACGCTCTACCACGCCGCTGCTACTGTTTTTAGCAAACTTTTCCTTTCGATGTGTTTTTTTTTTCTCTTACCAAGCTACAGCCACACCTCTCCTATGCTTCTTTGGTTTCTACGTCTCAACTTCTATATTTACATTTATAAATATATTTGCCTGATAATTTATATGCAACGTCGAACTTTGGCACTGTTTGGTATTTTTCTTGCTCATTTTTATTCTTCTTTTGCTTTACGTCTTTTTATTTTAGCATACGAGTACGTTTGTGTTTCCTCTTTAAGCGGCACGTTGTTTTTGAAAATTTTTCATTTTTCTTATTTTGCAAAAGTGTGTCATTGTTTGAAAATTGATTTTTGCGCACTTTTTGCATATTAATATCTTACTAACTAAACGCGTAAGCATAAGCGTTAACGTTAATGTTAACGTTATATGCGTTAAGTTTATTTCTTTCGCAAAGCTGAAGCAAATACCTACTTTATCTTCAGTAGTTAAAATAAAATAAAGAAGAAAAGAAAGTGAAAGGAAAGTACACACACATGTGTACAGGACTTGAACTTTTCGTTACGTTATTGAATTTTGAAAATTACGTTAACGTCATTCAGCAATAATTCATATGCGTGCGAATTACGTTTTGTTATTAGTAAGTTTGTGTATGCATGTGCTTGTGTGCGTTGGCGTCTATTTATGTTCCCAAAGCAGGTGTACAAGTGTGAGTGTGTGTTTTCGTTTCGCTTGTGCGTGCCTTGGTTTCAATATTTTCAAATTATTGTTTCCTTGCGCGCGTATATTTATATGTGCGTATGTGTTTGTAAAATCATTAATCAAATTTATTATGTATGAATGCTAATGTCTATAAGCGCACATATACATACATGCATATACATATATATATATAAAAATTTACAACAAATATAGGTACGTACGTATAATTTTTGATTACTCATTCATACAAAATTAACAATAGATAATGAGTGTTTGTTGTTATAGTTGTTGTTGCCGCTGTTGTTTGTTGTTGTAATTGTGAAATATTTTGTTGTCTCCTCTTAAGTTAATATTTAATTTATCAATTTAACGTGTTCACAAGCCTGTCACAGTAGGTGTTAATATAAAAATAAATATTTTTAATAAATGATGGCATACCTTTAGGCGGTATTGTTTAAAATAAAGTGGTAAGCACATCAGCATAGGGAAAAAGATGAAACAAGTGTTGATAGATTATATATTTTGTACGCCCAGTTTTTTTTAGTTAAACTCAACTATATAAAGTTCTTATTTAATACCAATTGTGTGCTGCCTGCCCTCAGGTTAGTATTTTCATAGAATACCATTAGGAAAAGCATCAGATCTTAATCAACTGCAAAGGTGCATGTAAAAAAATATCTTTTATAATTATGTTGCCATTTGCTTTGGCGTTCTAGCACGCTCTAGGGTTGTGCCAATGACGTCAAAATAATTTCGGCAATAATCACGGAGCAGAGAGAAATTGAGTATGTCATATATGTTACCGGCCAAACTAGTTTTAGGCCAAACTAGTTACCGTTAAGCCTAAGGATATGCAATGAAATCTTTATGCAAAAGCACTGTGGCTAGTGAAAACAAAGGAGTAGCAAAGTAAGACAATAAAACTTATCAATTTTATTGAATACTTGGCAAGTGCTTAGTGAGGGTGAGCGGCCTTCGGCCGCGGCTCACGACTTACATCCTCCAATATGTCTAATACCGGTTCAGTTTATAACATGTGCAATACCGGCTTCACTATCCACAGTGCGTTTGTATTAAAATTAAATTGTATATTTTTAGGCATTCAAATTTACTAGTTTGACCTAGGAAAAACTAGTTTATCCCAAAAACTAGTTTAGCCGGTAACATATATACGGGACGAGATTCTTATATCTGAGACTTTTAAGAACAGAGAAATCGTGGTCGTTTGCACTGTTGGCTATATAAAGTGGTCAAAAAATGGTCTTAGCTCATTTACTCGAAAAATCTACCTCAAATTGAAAATAAATTGATTGATTGATTGCGTTGAAGTAACCCTTACCATAAGGTTTGACCAACTTACACCCCAGTCAAATTTCTCATTGAAATTGTTTTTTTTTTTTTTTTGCCAAGATCTTAGTTTTCAGTTTTTGTTGACTTACTAGAAAATTATGCCTTACACAAAAAAGTGTAATGCATATAACAATTTGTGCAAGGAAGTGAACAAATTAATCTCTTGTCAAAATATAATCACCTTTAAGTTTCCACGGAGATATTAAGAAGGCAATTCTAAGATAATATTTTTAGAATAGCTTGGATATAATGCATACAATTAGATGCAAAAAGAAAATACGATGTGTTTTCTACGATATCTGGTGCAATTTTCTACATGTGGTCGTTTATTTGAATTTTTATTTATTGAATTCAAAAATATTTGGTTCTAAATTGTAAAAAAGCACATATCACATCAAGATCTGGCTCATAATATGGCTCCACGTAAAATCAAAATTTTTGCTTCATAAAGCTATGGAGAAAAATCCACATCGATTCCTGGACCTCTGTATTTCTCCATATTATGGTTTAACTAAATTGCCATAATTTCAAGGTAACTATTTTGATGTTTTTCAAAAATATTATGGAATTAAAGTGAAATCATGAACTGCGTCAAATCTTACTACATAATACCTACTATGGCAAAAATCGGTATGTTTTCATGCAAGATGTTTTTTCTGTTTCTGTAACAATCAGTTGTCAAAAATTTTTGGACAAAAATTTGAATTTTTGAAATATAAATACATACGTGTCATTTATTTTAAAAGTCAAATTGGCTCATTTTGAAATATTAAAGGGTTTTCGTTTCAACCGATGACAATTTATGGAGTCATAGTTGAAATCAAACTTTATAACGTTTGTGGCTTTGAGCAGAAAATTTAATTTTTTACTTACAAACTACCAAATTGACAAAAAAAAATCTTTTCTATGAAAAATCTTTAAAGATAAAGATGCTTTGTTCTGAGATATTCATTGCTGTAAGAATTTCATACATCAAAGCATTAGAAATTCTGAAACTGTTTTGCTAAGTTTTTTGTTCAAATAAAAAGATGTAATTACAACACCATCCCTTCCGAAATATCATAAGTTAAGCGAAGCATAATGGCGCAAGTACTTCTTAAAAAAGAGAAGCCTTTTTAAAAGAGAAGAAATACCACACCAGTGGTGACTTAAATGATGACTCGAATGATAACTCATTAAAATTCAAAAAAAAAAAAAAAATCATAAGCCTTTGTTAAAACTACATTTATGCGCTCTTCATCTACATTACTAACTGAAGATAGCCTTAATCACATTCACAAAATCTCCAGGTATCAGATAGTCACTACTCGCATTATCCTAAAGCAAAATTTTGAACGGCTTTATTGACTTCAAAACTGAGTTGATTAAGAACGTACTGGACACATCAAAGTTTTTTATCAAATTAGCCTAAAGACACACTCTGGAGAAAAATAATTATTTTCCTTAAGTGGACTAATAGATTTTCTAGCAATATCAATTAAAAATAGTAGAGCACTTAGAAAAATCCGCGTCTCTACTTACAATGTGCCAAAGCTGCTTGAGCTCTCAGTGGCCTTTGTATCAAAAGTGTAATTTTTGATAAAAAAAAAGCCTAAAGACAAATTTCTTAAGACTACAACAGCAACTTTTTTTAGTTAACATAAATTCTGTTTGTCAAGAATTCGAAAATAAAGAAGACACCATGTATAACACTTAAAAAAAAAGACCCAACACACACAGTAACAGTTTCCATATTCTGGCATGGCTAGTGCAGAAGCAGCAACAATAGATAAAACAACAAATAACTATACAGTTAATAAAACTACCACACAAACATAAATGTATACATTAATATAAATTTGTATATATACATAACATTTATGCTCTCCTTAACCTCATCGCACACTATACTATATGTTGATATATGTATGTATGAGTACGTTTCTGCGCTTAGCTTCCTTCATATATGAGAATGAGTAGTACATAAAAGTAGTGTACTTTTGGGCTTAACCCAAAAATAGTAAAACTTAGCCTTGCTTGTAGCCTTTCGGATTGTTAGTGTGTGTACAATGTGTCTTCTTGGGTATGTGTAAATGTGTGTCTGCACGGATTCATAAATACCTTACGTATAAGATTTACGATTCAAGGATGATCATAAATTCTTACTTAAAGTATCGAAGCAGGGCAGCCGTCCAAGTAGTGTGGAGCAGCGTAACACATAACGTCGCAATGCTGCTGTTGGGGATTTAAATTGAATTTTAAATAGTTAATTAAAAAATAGACTTAAACAAATTGCCACCGCACACCATGAGCATGTCTGTATAATTTTTTGATTAATTTTATGCGCTTGGCTTGTATACAGGGTGGAAGTGTAAGAGAAAGAATTATTCATAATCACATTAGAATGATTTTAGAAATGTTGCTTAGTGAAAATTGAAGCTTATAAAATTAAACTTTTAAGCTTTAATTTAAAGTTTAATCTTAATTTTAAACTTTGCTCAAGGGCGGTCTAGTTTCCATTACATGTAACATGTAAGCTTTTCTATTTTCTTTATATGGCTGTTAATTTAAAAAATTCCAAATAAAAATATTAGGTGTAGTGAGTTTGAAATTAGATAAGCTTCGAACAAGCAAAATATTAAATAAAAAAAATGCTGTGAAATTGGAACCACACATCATCTAAAATTACCTTTAAAGTACTACGACTTTTACAAAACTTTTCATGTCATTAATTCTGCTTAACGCCACAGTTCAATATTTTATCTACTATTTATAGTCGTAAAAATAACTTATTTACCAATGGTATATATCTTTTGATAGGTTTTCGTTGTTCGTTGCATTCTTTAGCATAAAGCTATCTCAAAAGTCAAGCTACTACTTATATTATTTAAGTTATAATGTCAGTAGTATCCTATAGTAAGTCCAAAATATATTTTTTTAAGCTATGCGAGCGATATTTATAAAAATTTTTATGCAACTTTTTAATGACAACCATTTTTTTGAAAATCGTACTCAGCCATACATTAAATTATTCCAAAAACAATAATGAAATATAACAACAAACAGCCGTCAACAATATATGAGAAAATATTTGTACACAAATTTTTGATAAATTTTTGGGTTGCACTCAGAATATGCCCTAATTTTTGTAAAAATTGAGCAAGAAATATATATCAGGAATGAATGTAAATATCCATACTCAGTGTGAACTAGATATTAATCTTAAAATTCTTATTTTGGTCTGTGCTCAATGTTACGAAGAGTATTTCGTCGCTCTCGGGAAGAAAGGCCCTAACTCATTTTTTTTCGAAATTTACTTTTTGGTCAAACCTAAAAGATAACCCTCAAATACACGTCCATTTACAATTTCGACATGATATTTCAAAACATAATGGACTTACACCCAATTGAAAAAGTAACCTTATATGAGATTTTAAAGATTTTATGCAGTTTTTTCGTCCTCTTCTGAAATTGCAAAAAAATATGAGTTATGGTCTTTCTACCCGAGAGCGACGATTTGTTCATTAATGATTACGAAGAGTATTTATATTAAAAAAAAAGTTTACTATTTAGAAATTTTCGATTATAAAGTTGCGTGGTTTTCAGTCGAAGATATCATATATAATCCACCAGTTCAACTACATATGTCATGTTCTAAGGTCAATTGCTTCGCCCTCTTCAGGTGTCCGTAAAAAACAAAAATGTCTCTTAGTGAGATGACGCACAGTGGGAGATCGTGTCATGCGTGGTTTTACAATAGTGGGTGGCGTCCTCCATTCAACTAAAAGTCCAAAAACCTTTTATTTTGGCACTTAAGGCATTCTTTTTTCACGTTTTAGTAAGTCAGTTTTTTGGTTATATTTCAACGAAATTGGATATAAAATCTGCCCGCGCCGTTTACAGGTTTGAGCTAGGAAGCTTCAAATGTTGGTACAATTATTTTTATTCCTCAAGCTATAATATAGAAAAAATAAATAAAATCCCTCTCCAAAAGTTTGAAAAAAAACACCCTAATATATACATATATTATATTGCAATAAAAAAAAATGATTTTTTCTTCACGATTTGCAAAGCTCTGCAATATTTTTATCAATTGTGAAAACTTACAGTATAATGGGCGGCGCTAATGTTCAGAAGGCAGTTCCCTTAAAGTAAGGGGAGCAGGTACCTTTTTCATTCCCCTTGGGATAATGCTTTTCAAAAACAGAAGAAGTATTCTTCAAACGGTTTTTCTCTAATAAGTAACTTAAATATTATAAATTACACCGCACAACTTGTAATATATTTGAAAATATTTCCTTAAAACCTAGAACCAAAATTATGGAAACCTACGTGTCCTAGTCTCTTCGCTGAGAGTTAACGAATTTTGGATAGACAGTTTAGATATTTTTCACTAATACATACATATGTTGATTTCTTTGTCCTTAATGAAGCATTCTCAAAAATGATTTATTTTTTGAAAATATCAAATACTATGCATCCAAAAATTATTTTTAAAAATCAGTAAAGTAAAAAATTTCCTTTCGTAAATCAGCATAAAATTGAAAAATTTCAATAAAAAATATTATTAATAGTTAGATATATCCAATGCATATTTTCTTTATATTTTTCATATTTTACTTACCATCACAAATCAGCTGGCAGCAACTGTCGCTTATGATTCACTTCCTGGAAATGCTTTTTCTTGCATATCCTGTATTGTTGGTTGCTTGATGAGAGATTGCAGCTTGAAATCAACGTGATTGGCTGTCATTCAGCAACAGTTGTTGCATATGTTGCTAGGTTTCATTTTATTTTATTTGACTTTTATTTTTAGTGCATATTTTTACTGAAATATTTACATATAACTTTTTTTCGAAGTAAAATAAATATTGATTTTTGTTGAATTTTAAAGTTAAACATAACTTTTTATTGTATACATATTTTAATATACGTTTGTATATATATTTATTATGTATACAAATGATATTCCTCTGATAAATTTAAATTGGTAACGCAATAACTTGCGCGCAGTAGATACCAAAGAACCATACTAAAAGAGATGCACGTATTTTGTAAAGCATATTTGAACCTATTTCATTAAATGAGACAAAACATTTTGCTGAAATAACGTTCTAAGAAAGTTGTATCTTACTTCATATGAAATTTTGTGAAAAATTGTAAACTTTATTGATTTAGTTTGTCATTTCGCTATGAAATTGTTGAATTTTTGAAAGCTTAATCCGAATTCGTTAGCTAATACGAAGTAATACGAATTCATCAGCTAAAGTTTTTGGTAGAATTTTGTGGCATTCCACCAAAAACGTGTTAGTGTTAGGCAAAATGGTTTCTGTATTAAGATCCAATGAATTGCAATTACTGAATTGCCAGAAAAATTACATTGCCACATTTAGATTAAACATTTAAAGATAAGAAAATATTAAAATTTGATTTACAAATTAAAGTAATGTCTGTTTATTTCTGAATTTAACTGCCTGATTTCAATAGAAAACATTGCTCTTATCTTCCTTACAAATACCTCTGTATCTTAAAAAAATTAAAAGGAAAATTATGAAGAAAATTATGACACTAAAGTTATATTAAATGCTGAATTAACTTCTTTCAGTTTTGCTTTAGACTTAAGGCTCCACTCAAAGGCTTTTCTCACGCACTGTGTGTTCACCGTATTTTAACTTTCACCGAATTATGGAAACTTGTCAATCTACATGTAGACGAGCGATTGTGGCTTCATTTTTGCTATGCGAAGCAAACAAATATTTTGTCACCTACACATTCTGAAAAAATGGTTTTGATTACTTCAATACTTAAAAACTCTTAAACTTTTGTTGGGATGTTTTTTTTTTTCATGGATGTTCTAAATAGAATTTAAACCTTTTCACATGACATTTTTTCCCTACCAATCTACTGCTCCGAGCGCCCGCCATCTAGTAAACTATTAGTTATCGAAAGTTACAAAATTCTGCCATAAACAAATACAAGAAGTTCAAAAGCGTAGAGCACTTGCAATTCATCAACATTTTTTAAATATCTTCATATGATAAGGTTTGAATTACCTCATATCTACCATTTCAAAATTTGCCTTAAAGAAGACATTATATATGTAAATATGTTCCGCATTTTTGGATCAAATCAATATAACTATTTCCGTTTTTAAGGGGCATTTTTCACTGGAAATTTTATAACGTTAGGTCATATCTTTTGAATAATTTTTCCAAAAACGGAAAAGTTCAAGCAAATTTGGAATGAATGAATTAGTAAAATCGGTAATTTTATATTATTTTGCACACAAATTTGATTTTACCTGACGTTTCTTTATGCTCGCATTGATGAATCAAAAAATTTTCTTCCTATAAGTGGGTATGCAAATTTCTATTCAAACATTCTTGTAACAAAAATGTAAAAGTTTGTGCACTGCTTCATTTTTCATTAAATTAATTAAATTACTTTTAGATTCTAAAATACAGGGTGTTTTTTTTAGAGGTATAGAGCTTCGAATTGAAATAAAACACAAGAAAATCGTTTTAATGTCCATCAATTTGGCTTTATTGGAAGGATAATTTTATGCCATTAATGTTTAAATATGATTTCGGGCATGTGGCCGCCGCGGCTGGCTCGAATAAAGCCAATTCTACAAGTCCAATTTTGAACCACTTTTTCGAGCATATGGGGCCGTATGTCGGCAATAACGCCACGAATGTTGGCTTCCAAGTCCCCTTACGTTTCTGGTTTGTTGGCGTAGACGAGCGACTTCACATATCCCCAAAAAAAATAATCCAATGGTGTCAAATCACACGATCTTGGTGGCCAATTGACAGGTCCATTCCGCGAAATTATGCGCTCATCGAATGTTTCCTTCAATAAATTGATTGTGACGTGCGCTGTGTGGCATGTAGCGCCATCTTGTTGGAACCACAACTCATCCACATTCATGCCATCCAATTCGGGAACAAAATAGTCGGTTATCATGGCTCTATACTGACTCTCCAGCATTATTTCGGAAGAAGTATGGCCCAATGACTCCACCAGCCCATAGAGCACACCAAACAGTCAGTTTTTGTGGATGTAATGGCATCTCAAGGGTCTCATGTGGATTCTCTTCACTCCAAATGCGGCAATTTTGCTTGTTGACGTAGCCATTCAACCAAAAATGAGCCTCATCACTGAACAAAATTTTGCGATGAAAATCAGCATCGAGATCAATCTCATTTTCGGCCCATACTCCAAAATCACGACGCATTGCATGGTCTCGCGGCTTTAATTCTTGCACAAGCTGGATCTTGTAAGGTCGCAAGCCAAGATCTTTGCGCAAAATCTTCCATAAAGTTGATGGACAAAGCTCCAATTGCTGTGCACGGTGGCGAATCGATTCATTCGGGTCCTCTTCAACATTTTGCTCTACAGCGGCAATTGTTTCTTCGGTGCGCACTGTTCGACGTCTCTGCGGATGCGTATTATCACATAGAGTAAACGTAGTGCGAAAACGAACCATGGTTAACCGAATTAATTGCTCTGATGGACGATTATGTCGACCATAAAATGGACGGAGCTTGCGGTAAACTTCGCGAACTGAACCATTATTTTCGAAATAAATTTGCACGATTTGCAAGCGTTGTTCTTTTGTCAACCTGTTCATGATGAAATGGCAAACCAAACTGAACATAAATGACATTAAAGTTGCCAGATTTGACCATAAAATGCTAGTTTTATCTCTATTCGAAAAACAAATCTCTAAAAAAACACCCTTTATAATCTGAATACATTCACAAGAATTTGGCGAGAAATCACCACAAAAAGTGGATTAAATCATTATATTTTATTTTGAAGGTTGTTCAAGTTTCTCTTCATTGAGAAGACAAAGATAAGTAACTTTAAATTAACTGTATAAAATTTATTTAATTTTTTCATATCAACGAAGGATTTAAAAAATTCTATTAGTATTTAACTACAAATAAAATATCAATTATTTACTCTAAGTAATTGCATCATAAGTGTGCAGCATTAAGTCAAACGGATTAACGCTAGATCAAATCAGTAGACAAAATGAAGAATCCACAAAGCTAGGGTCTGCCCTAACAACACCAGGGTATCAGTCGCATGAACATTTAGTGTGCTGATTATATAAATTGCTGGCAATTAACGAAATTCGTATAAAAATAGTTTACATTTCATAAAAGTCTTAAAATCAAATTCAAAAGGCGTCAATTTCACGAATTATTCAAAATTTTCTAAGAATCCTTCAAAAACTTAAAAATTTTCGAAAAAAATTATGCTTGTCACCTTCAAAAATAATCGTTTTATAGCCTCTATTTACCTTTTTTCTTTAAAATATGTTGCAATAAGGTGCTCTGAAGAAAGCCCAATAGATTCTGAGCGACATATTTTGGAAAAATATTATCAAAACAAAAGTACGAAAATATATCAACCTCCTTAAAATTGCACCCAAGTGTTTGAAAAAGAGCCACAGAGTAAATTAGAAGCAACACCAGTAAAAGAATAAAAATTTTCTGTCTTAATTTCAAATATCGTTTGAAAATTAACAAACAAACTCTAATGGAACTTACAAGTGTCGTCCTCAGCTTTTTAAAATAATTAAGTTCAAAATGATACAGAATCGTATTGTTGAAAGGAACTATTTTATGCAACGGAATATAATAATTATTTTCTTTTTTTCATTTTTCTGGATAGATTTCTACAAGGGATATGTATCTTGTAATACTTTAGTACAAGAGAAAAATGACATAATACGCATACCTTTATCAATGCTAAGCCAAAAGATTAACATCACACAAATATGACATTGAACGTTATTACTCCGAATATAAATACATATTTGTAGATATGATCTACTTTGTTGTTTGGAATAAACTATAAATAGCTGCTATATTTTTTTAGTAGTATATAAAGTTCAAAATTGGAAAACACAAAAATTTGGAGTCAAAATATTTGCACTTGAAACCTTAAGAATTCCCCATAATTTAAGCACTGAAGCCATGCTATAGTTTCGGTTCCAACTCACAATATCTCGGAAACGAATCGTTGATTTGATATTTATTGCATATTATATCAAGAATCAAGAGATCGTTTCACTGAAGCTAAAGATACCTAAATGTTTCACTCAAGCTCAGGAGAACTCATGAAAATGATTTATATCAAAAATTTTTCCAGTATGCTCAACAAACTTCTGTTACATTTCTAAAGAAAAACTCGTTATCAAACAATTTCTCAAAATAATTTCTATTGTTATACAGCAAGTGTACTTGGTTTTTTGTTCATGCATTACTTGAGTCCGTTTTCACAATGTCCGATATGCTTAACCAGAACTAACTTACAGTATTTTATAAGGTTTTATGTCGAATTCCCAGAATATATCCCAATTAAGACTTAACCAGATATCGTAAAAATATCCCTACCAAGTACCTAGAAATATGCAATGAAATTACCACTCTTTACATTTTAGTTAAAATATCGAAACAAAAGTATTTTAATGCAGAAGTTTGGACAATAATCTTTGGTCATCGGACTCAGACGAGTTAGAAAATTTTTTTTGATAGGTTTTGCAGTTCTAAGACAAGAATTGATGATACTAATAAGAATAGTGTAAGGACACACCTAGACGACTCTTTAATGGCAAATGCTTACTTAGAGATAAATAATTTCAAAAATAAATAAGTTCCCCAATATTTAAGGCTTAAAGTTCCACAACCAAATGCATAATATTCATGCAACTTTATTATATGCTTGTGAAAAGTTTGCTAATCACATAGCAGTGTTATAATCTGTCAGATTCAATCAAATATCATAAAGCCATATATGGCTGTGACCTACATTTTGCATACAAACAAATATCATTTCCAATTCCTTATCCTTTTCACGTGACACACACACGAATGCAGCTGGTGTCAGACTTTTTTACTTTCTGCACTTCAAAACACTACAACACACTGCTTAACAGCAAGTTCCTTGTGCAAGACCAATTTATGAGTCCTTAGTTACTGGAATTACGTCGAGATAAAAAAAAAATTGTAAAATTGAAAATCAACAACTACGATTTTTTTTCGAAAAAAAATTCCAGGAAAAACAACAACGAGGACTACGACAACAAGGTACGAGAAAAACCGCAATATAATCGAGATGATGAAAATAACAACAACGACGACGAAAACGAAACGACCGGTGTTGACGACGACCAGATAAGCTACAACAACAATAATAAATGAGACCAAGTTAAAAGCACGAAAACTCAACACACACGGTTGTGTATTGTGCTGTGAAGAAACGACCGAGCGACCGACCAACCGACAAGAAATGAAAATCGTTATACACGCACACCAACGCACGCACGGTTTGGAATAAAAATGAGGAAAAATTTCGTACAAATTTTTATTGAGAATTTTTTACTGTTTGAAAAATATTTTTTTAATTTTTTTCATTAATTTCTTCAATTTTACGAGTTTTTATTGTATTTCACTGCTTTTTCAACAACACTTTCAATATATTTGTTTATTTTTTTTCGATTCTTAAATTTTCATGCCTTGCGAAAATCACAGTAAAAAAATGGTGTAAAAGAAATTTTGCGCACCAAAAAGTGTGCAACGTCCGACCGCTTTACCGTTACGAATTGAACTGATTTTTCAATTCACCTTGTAGGATATTGGTAGACATTTTTCAGTGTGCTATCATTAGTATACGCGCGTGTGTGTGTGTGTGTGTATGCAACTTCTCGTTTGTGGCCGTTTTGTGCCGATGCTGGTGCTTGCGCTTGGCTGTGCTAAACATTAGAGACGACCGACGAAGTAAATGGCCTTCGGCTAAGAAAGGATGAGTTCGTGCAAAAGCTTTTCTACACTTCTCTCAATTATAACAATGACAAAAGCTTTATCATTTCTATGATAATTCAACACAAGACTCTTAACTGAGCTTTGGGACAACTGAGTGCAAAAGTTTGAGTGACGTTTTGTTTTGAGTGCAAAAATTGAGTTGGTACATATTGCGCAAGTGCCTACTTAAACATTAGTTGGTGAATGAGCATATCTTCATGAAACATCGCAAAAATACTGGGATTTCTCTTAAGTGTTGCTTGAAACTATTCTTTATGTCGGTAAGGTGGTAAACTTTTCGTTTGCTTAAGCAACAGGTATCATTTCCTCAACATTTTTGAATACCCAAGATGTGCAGAGATAAAAAAGAGACAGGGTTTTGTTGAAAATGTTTTTTTTTTTTAAAAATATTCACTCATGAATTTTTTGATAATTTTCTCCCAGCACCGCCATTTACCCTCAAAGTTTCAAATCTCATTTCTTATAAAAAATCAAAATTATGCATATCCGCTGGTATTTTGGTGCACGAAAACTCAGAATGTCGATAAAACCCCTTGAGGTGGTGTAATAGGGTACTGGGATGGGTTTGGGGGGTGATTAGAAAGTAGAAATGAGTTTTTATCGATATTAACAGTTTTAGCGCACCAAAATACCTTCGGATATGCATTAATTTTGAATTTTTATAAGAAATGAGTTTTTGACACTTTGTGGGTAAATGGCGGTGCTGGGAGAAAAGTGGGCAACTAAAACTCATTTTTATTGTAAAATATTATTTTAGCACACCTAAATACGTAATACAAGTAAGGTCTACCTTCTGGATTTTGATTCATTTTTTTTTTTAGAGACTTTTTTTAACGTATTTTAAAGTGTAATTTTGAGGTTATTTCAAACTCTGAGAGTGATGGAAAAATTCTGACCTCGAATTCGTGTTTAGGATGTCAAAATACATATCGTATGGTACCTCATCTTCCAACTACAAGAACTTTATTTTTTGTGGTCCACATGTTGGATGGATTTCAAAAATTTTGGATTTTTCTGCAGGCTTCTCCAACCTTACAACTTGTGTGAGCCCTGGCTGTCAATGTTGAGATTTCACTCAATTTACTAAAACAAAAAATGGTTGTACGACATCTGATCACATATTTTAGTAAAACTTACTTAAAAAAAAAGGTAATTATTATTAATTGTCCAAATGTACCGAAAATGTACTACAAATTCTCCATATGTACTGAAAATGATCCAAATGTACCGAATGTACTGAAAACTTGTCGAATGTACTGACGATTTTTCAGGACGCAAATGTACCGAAAAAAGTACAAATACACAGAAAATGCCATCACTGAACTATATCCTTTTATCTACAAAACCCATTTTGCAAAAAAATGGAGCTTTTTCCATTAAATCGGAAGTTATGAAATATTTTCGAATGCATGTCATGCAGGGCAGGTGGAATCTAAACGAGCAGTCGAAACATAGGAGCGAACGTATGAAATCCTTGATGCGAGCAAAAATCGAATTTTTCTTGTCGAAAATTAACAACTTTTTATTTTTAAATTAATGCTAAAAAAAATGCTTACAAAACGTCAGAGCCCAAATTTTGAAAATGCAACTATCGTGTTTTATTATTTCAAGTTAAAGGCCACAAAAAATATTTTTTTAAATACTATTGAGTAATAAGTTTGTCAGAATCTTAATTTTGGATTTTGGCGGATTGTATTATATTATTGGATATAGTTATTTCAAATTTTATTTGTATTTATATGGTCTATTTTAATAAATTTTCAACGTTTTATAAGATATTTTACAGGAGGTAGCCATACTCAGGTATGGTGATAAATGTAAAGGTCCTGTTTGACTTCAAGTACAATTAGGCTAATTTAATAAAAAATTACATAAGATATAGTTTTTCTCAGGCTCACTTCACAGCACTTAATGCTTCTAAGTCCCTATTGACCTCTAGAGACTTTTCCAATTTGCAAATCGAAGATGAACAATTTTTGATTAATTGAACTAAACTGAATGGAGGTTTGTACCAGAAATCGAAAATAACTTAAAAATAGCCGCCATATCTATGGCATGGCAAGCGTTTTAAAAAGCTATACATAGCGTTTAAAATATATTAAGACATATGGCAAGCAACTGGAAAAATTAATTGTTGCAAATAATAATTAACACCGCATTATAAGCCGCCGAAAACTGAAGAAGACGTTTTTATGCAGTTGGATCAAATTTCGTTTCAATTTTAAAAAAGCGCTTTGAAATGAAATTTTCAACAAAGCCCTATGCCGACTAATCTGTTAATTGAAGCAACAATTTTAAAATCTATGGAGCCTCTCTTTTGACCTAAAATTTTTCTTAATTTTAATTCAGGGGAACCAATGTGCAAATTATCACACAAATCGAAAATGTCATGCCGGGTTCGACTTTCGCTTTGACGTGAAATGGGCGCTATTTAAAACTTTCACCCTTAACATATTCCCATAGGCTAATTGAAAATTAATAAAAAGTAAATTTTCTAAAAGTTTTTATTAATTTATATTTATCTACACACCAGTTATCGACACTCATTATCAAATACAAATTTGATGACAGCAGCATGCTAATGTTGAAATTTGGCCTTTTAATGTTCAACCTCACACGTAAAAGCAGACACACACACGCACTCATACAAGCAGCTTTTAATATATATAAACAATCAAACAAACACATGCGTTTAACTCATTTACTCGAGTATGAGTATTAATTTGGGTCATTAGAAAAGTTTCTACGGTCTGATTGTCAAAAAACCTGACTAAAAAGTTTTACGGTTTTTGTGTGCTGTCGCCAGAGTATATCCTATTTATGATAGCAGTTGTGTTATTTAACACAGGTAGCTTAGCATGTATTTGTTAGTTGTTGTATAGTGTTTAGAATTAGTGTATTTAGATCTATATAATCGCATGTTTCATTAGTCATTGTCATATGGAGTGGATTACGGCTTGTGTTTTTGTCATATAAACGCGTCGTCTGTAAATGAAAAATTAATCACAGTTCTTTCTGTTTTCTTTTTTCCTTTCAGAATGGTTGTTAATTATTACAAATATAAATTTAGCTTTGGCTATCACACAGAATACAGATGCATATGCATATGTGTACTCACACAGACACGTGACACATTTTACAACATACATGATTTAACAGCTAATTAAACTGAAAGGGTTAAGTTTCTTAAGTGTTAAGCAATTTTAATTGACTTTAATTGTTGCACGAATTGATTTTATTGCTTTAACGCTATTTATATATTATTAACATGGTTAAGTACAAAATATGGTGTCAGTATGAACTCTTCTCATCACAGTGGACTTAAAATTTTGGCTATTCCACTCTGCGATTATTTGTTTTATTAATAATTTATTACTTAAATGGTAATAGAATGGGGTATTTCAACTGAAATTTATATTCTTAGACGTTGATCCCATTAATTTTTTTTTTTTTTTAAGTCTTATTTGTACAAAAAATAAAATCAGAATGTTTGGTTAATTGGAAAATCCTAAACATTTTTTAAAATATTTTGCTCTAATATGACACATTAATCACTACCATTTAACAAACATTTTGGTATCAGAATCAAGTTAAAGTATTATGTTTTCTAGAACTTACAGGAAACTTGTCTTCAGTACCTTTAATATGTAGCTAATTGGAAATGTTTTAACTAGACGTTCCCAACTTAAAGCCTTATTTATACAGATTTCGACACAAAATATCCCATACCAATAAAATATGTTCCAACTAAAATATCACGTCTTAAAACTTCCTAGTCAAAATAAAAAATACTTTAAGGTAATAAATAGACTACATCAGAAAATGCAAAAGCTTTTAATGTTTTCACCTTTAATTTAAGTCGAACGTTTTTGAAAATTCACTAATATAAGAAACTGTTTCAAATGCCACAATCACAAGCGCTGAGAGCGAAAGTAAACTGAATGGTGAGTATCTGATTGAAATGTTTACTTAAAATTATTTTCCAATATGAAAAAAATACACTTGTTTTAAAAATATCTTATCATTAGGTCAAAAAAAATGTATTAATTCAAATGAATTTTTATTTTTTTTATGAATTTTGATAATTTTTGTGAACTGTAAACATCATTCATTCTGTCATTTAGCATTTTAAAAAAATTTGAAGTGATAAGAATAAGTTAACCCGCTGTCATTGCGTTACTCTTCACATAACATATTGCTTTATTTTCTTTTTCTAATTGTGTCCGGAATACTTCTGATTGCTTCGACCCAGCCAATGTTGCCGAAGTAGCAGAGTTGCATGCTCAGTCGTACAATGAGTAGCAGAAGTAGCACAATTGCAAATGTTGCCTCTTTCTCTATCATTTCTGAAGTGAAAAGTCTTTAGCGGGGATGTGATTTGAAATTAGTTGTGTACAATGAAACTATTTTTTATAGCCGTACTGTCACTTAGTATAGTTTTTTCTCGAAGGTAAGGCTTGGTTGATAGGATCTAGAATAACTACAGCAATACAAAAGCTGAGGTAAAAGCGTGGAAAGATTTCCAATTTTTTTCAAGCATTGCACTGATTAACTACCAAGGCCTTGTCATAGCGAGGAGAAAAAACTCTACTACTCTCTCACATTGTAATATTTATTATTTCCCAAGTAAGCGCTGTTGTTATTAAAATATCGAAAGCATTAGCAAATTACAATGAGAAAGAGAAGTAAATTTTTTTTTCCTCGCTATGGCAAGGCTTTCATAGGTTATCAGTGGAATGCTTGAAAATATTTGAAATTTTTCTACTCTTATACCTCAAATTTAGTTTCAGCTATCTCAAAGCTGATAACTTTCGGGCACTCTGCTCGATGAGTACTTGAATTTGATATATCTATTGCTCTAGCAATGCTAAATTCCGTCTGCTTTTATCATCTTAATAAAATATTTTCGTCTCATCCTAACGAAGTTCATTCATCATCATTATAGCCAATGTACAAATTATCTCAGTCAAATTAATGTCATAAGTATTCACATTCAAGAAGAGGTTAATTAGTTTTCACATAACATAAAACAACATTGTTAAGAAGTCCTTAAATTATATAACTGATTTTTCCAATAAATTGATTTCCCAATACATCATTCGCTCATAAGCACACACACACACCACTGAACACATCTATCAAGCGGCCACCTTAATAAAGCACACACACACATGCGCCACTAAAGTGTGGACTTTATAATTAACTTAATGAAGATTTAACATTTTTGACACGCAAATTAACTCGTTTGACTGATTTCGAAAAAGGAAGCCACAGTTGAGTTAAACTGAATTGAGTTCCATGCATGGTAGACTGTCTGTCTTCCTTTCTGGCCAACAGCTGAATAAACAAAATGATGTCAATGAATTGGTGACGAACTCATTGACCACAGCGACACTTGCAACAAGACACACAAACAGATGCTCTTACGTACTGGCGCTAGCATATGGCAAAAAACGTGATATTTAATGTCAGAAAAAAAAAATAGGAGGAAGACTTGTGTGAGGAAAATGTGGAGATAGAAAAACATTTGATTAAAATTAGATTTTTTTACTACATTGCATGTAAATGTGCAGTGTGTGGTGTTGCACATGTAAATAGTGACATATTGCCTGAGTGCTAGAAGTTAATGGTTGGTTTACATTAAATAGCACTCATATGGTTTTTCTATTTAAATCCTTTTTTATGTCAAATGTTGAATCAATATTTCTAATATTTTAACTTTTAAAAAATCAATGTCATATGATTTATCACGATGGTTTATCAACTTTATAAATCTTATCTTCAAGTTTTAAACATTTCGTGAAACTGAAAACTTTATAAATGCAAATGAGGTGAGTTTAAATGGATTTAAGTGTCTTCACAAGAATGTTAACCGAAAAATCAGTTGGCGAATAATTGGAAAACAAGACACAAGAGTTGCATCAAATTCATCATTTTTGAAAAAAAAAATCATGATTTTATGAAATCTTGCTGTGTTTATATTATCAAATTGCATTTTCCATAATATCCATCTCCCTCCCTTTAAATCACTCAAGACTATCAAAACAAGAAAAAAGTTATAGGTTCTTTGTATTCTGCCATAGGTCATTAAAAAAAATATTTTACGGGCTCGGTTACCAATGAGCAATTCCAAATTTCCCAACATTTCTCGAGTATATGGATTTCGTTCCCAATGATACCTTTCGATGTTTGATTTGAATCGGAAACTTATTGGCGTTTGGTGATCAATTGGAGATGGTCCTGATTCTCAGAACTTTGCAAAAATAATTATAAATAAACATTTGTAAGATGGCTGCAGTCTTTCACTGAATCTGGTCAGCGCCGGATTAAGGCTTTGTGCGGCTCGGGATCATAAGCTGAAAACGACCGTCTTTTCAAATATAAAACTTTAAAAACTACTTTGGTGGCCAACAATTGTTCATAAAATAAATACATTTTGCCATTGCTTATCACAAAAATCATGGAAATTAATATGTCTTAGTGGCCCTGGAAGGCTTTTGTGATTTATATTGACCGTGGGACGGAAACAAAATAAAAGTTAACACTTTTAGTTTCCCCTAGCCCTCCCTTAATCTGGTGCTGAAACTGGTGGTTAGGATTTTTTAGGATATTATTCATTTTCGGCTAAGAATGAGATAATGAGAGCCAAAAGCTGGATATCGACTTATGTTGTTCTTTATAAGTAAACGATGACTTTCATTTAAAAGTGGCAAATATACGCCCCCTATTGAGATTATTTGTTCATTTTTGGGACATATCATAATTGAATAATTTTTAAATTATGAACTGTTTAACAAATCCAAAAAAATTAAGGTCTTTGTTTTTTTAATTTAAATCGGTACAAATACTAGGATCTGTTGTGTGCTAACGTGTTGCAGTGGCAAACCAATTAACTTGCAACCGAGAAAGATTTTGCTAAGTCTGAAACTAAAGGCGATACATTCTGAATGTGTAAGAAATCGTTTTTTAATAGGAGAAAAAAGTTTTAAAGCTAAAAGGCGTCATAAAGCCCTTAATATTAATCAGTAGATGGTTGTGACTGATGTGTTTTTCCCCGTTTCACATAAGAGGATCAATCTATATATAATATTTTTAGTTTGCAAAATTAAAAGCATATTTTTATTAAAATAATTGTAAAATAAATTCTTATAAATTAAATTGCAGCTTTCCAGCTTTTTGCATAATTTAAGTTTAATGAATGAACTTTGAAAAAAAAAAATCATTTACAAAATATAAAGCACTAAAATAACTTTTCATTTATACCATCAGTATAAAGTTCAATGTAATAACTCATTAATATTGCAGTTTTACTACACAAAAAAAAAAAAAAATCAGCTCAAAGTTTTTCGCGCGAAGCAAAAGCAAAAAATCAAAGGATAAAAAGAGATGAGTTGCAAAAATTAGCATTGGGTACACAAATGCTAACGTGGCTAATAGCGTATGTTGAACTAATATTTTACATGTAATTTTTAACGTACCAACACACACACAACATAATGCTTAAGCCATCATCAACAACACCAGCACTACAATATGCACTGTACTTACAACAACTGCAACAACAAACAAAAACAACTTCCAAGCATAACTTTTTATCGAGCATAAAATTTTCCAAACAATGAAATAATGATGGCGATAACATTTATCGCACCAAAAATTAAGTTAGCGCTGATGAGGGTATGAAGCATATGACTGTGACTGACTAGTGATGATATTTGATGAAAATGTTTCTTAGACGATATTTTAGTTGCCAAAGCTCTGACAGCAGTCTCTGATGCCGATAAACGTTATCCTTTCAGAAATGCTGGAAACATTATAAACAGAGAAATCATCTTTTATCTGGAACTTAAATTGAAAAATCAGACACTGTATAATCAGACACAAAAGAAAAATGTTAAAATCATTTCAGATCTCTTTTTGACGCCACACCCTGAAAAATACAATGAATTTTGTTTAAGCAGCTCAGGAGCTCCAAATTGACATAAATCAATTTCCTATAAATTTTAGGTATCATTTTTGCACCAAGTGTCATTGATTATTTCATATGAATTTCACTCGGAAGAGAAATATAGAATATGCCTGGTTTCTATGGATATTTCCAAGATGTTTGTTCGAGTGAAGCATCGCGCCCTGGAATATAACGTTGGTAATTCCTTACTCGTTGGCTTACATCCTTCTACCGTAACTGCCATGTTGTGGTTAACGCATTCACATCCAATAAACACCCCTTCAAAACTTAATTTCTCTAAAGCTCTGTCCTACACTACTCAGTCTATCGCACATTCTTCTAATATTTCTCCATTTTTACAAATCATTCTGGTCCCTTGCATTTAAATAAAACAGACTCGAGCTTATATTAAAAATAAAAATAAATTTTCTTTAAATAAATCTTTCCTTCATCGTAAGAAAATTCTTTTATGAATTTAGGAACTATTATCTTATAAAACTTTCTGTTTCTTCTTCCATCTACAAATTTACTTTATCAATAAATCAATCTACAAAAATGATGTATCCACATTTGAGCAAGGTCCTCAACTTGTTTTCATGAAAAATATATTCATTTCAAAGACCCATATACAATGAGCAAAAACAAATTCCATATTATAGTATGAGTAAAGTTACTAAAATTCGAGAAATGTTTTTGATGTATCGGAGAAAACCTTTGGTATTTTTTAAGATAAAATATCGAACAATTGCATTAACATCACTTCTTGAAATAAACGCAAACGAAGGCAAAACTAAAGTTAAAACTGAGTAGTAGTAGTATGTAGTTAGTGCCACTGTGTATTTTTTACCACAACGTATTACATGTTCGGTTAACCTGGCACTCTTTACTTTTTTTTTTTTTTTGCTTTTCTTTATATCTTTTTTCTTGTCCTTCTTTTTAATTTTTCGTATTATTTAAGGGTGACTCGGTGAAATGGACAAAGTCACGCTGCCTGTCTAGCTGAGACTTCTATAAACATAGTGGCACTGCAGTTAAGGAAAGCGTGAGTGCTGGGGACTTTATAGCTCGAGTATGAAATGTGTTGATTGGTAAGATTAATTATCAAGCAGCTTAGATTGGAACGTTGGGGTTACTTAAAAATGATGTCGTTAGACTTTAATGAGATTTCATATTTGTTGCTGTAAAATATGTATGATGTAATAGGAATTAAAATCTTATGAAATTTCCAGTTAACATAGAAGTAATTGCAATAAAGAAATTAGTTTGTAAGTTTGTTAACTAAATATGATATGTTTCTTGTTTCACTTGAGGTACATAGTTTCTAAATTTTGTTGCTTATTATAATATCTTCACGCTGTTTGTTGAAAATTCTTATGAAAATCTAAGGTCCACTTGATTAGCAATTAAGTTACCAAAAATAAACCTTAAAAATAGCAACGCAATAATAAAAAAAAAAAACAATTAATGCAGTGGCTTTTCGAACGAAGTGTTCAAATTTAATTTTTAGTTTTTTCAAGTACTTCTGAGACCTCTTCTCAAGGAGTCTTAAAAGGCTTGCTTAAGAAACCTGTCTCTTTGGGATATTTCATATAACAAATAAAGTATGTTTGAAAGGAGTTCAGAAGATCAACTCTGCCAAAGGAAACTTTCTAAAAGCGCTGCTAGCTCCTGCCCTTGCCTACTGGGTATTTATAATAGATTGTGCGTAGGCCCTAACACACCCATTAAATTTCTTCAATTTATTTAACTCTGTTAGAAATTGTTCATCAGTAAGATGATTGTGACAATCATAATTTTCTCATGAATTGTGAAACGTTACTTCGTGAGATCAGTGATGGCACTTGTACTATTTTCAGTGCATTTTCGTCGTCAAAAATTATCGTCAGTACATTCAACAAGTTTTCCCTTTGCCCATTTTCAGTACATTTGCCTCATTTTTAACACATTTTTGGTACGTTTTCAGTATATTTCGACAACTTCTGAAATTTACCATTTTCAATGGCGAATAAAGGCTGGAGTAAACTTTACTTACCTTTACATTTTAGCAAAAAAAGTTATGCTTGTGCTGAGTATTTGTAATTTTAGGAAACTAAAAAATACTATTACTAACATGCGGCATCTAAAAAGTACATTTCAGCTCTCCATGCAGTACATTTCCACAAAAGGCAAACGCCATCACTGCGTGATATCCACGTAGCGAATAAAACGATCAATTTGCTAAGTTTCCTACTCGCAGTTTATACGAGTACTTGCTGTTGTCCTTTCTAATCTTTTTATTTCAAGTTTTTTCACCTGACACTTTAAACAATTATTATTTTGGAAAATAGCTATTTTTCTTTTCATTTTAAAATGCACAATACCCAAAATATAGGTCTGCTGGGTAACACTGGCGATTAAATATCTTGCTTTGTATACGTAGCAATCATAAATTTACTCGTTAAGTTTACGACTTTGGTTTTGCTTTTCCATACAACTTTCATTACTAGCTATAGATAGGTATTAGTGAATGATGAATTAAACGCAGCTAATATAAAACTAATGAAGGAATCGTTATGAAATTTAATGAGCACCTGTCATACATAAAAAAAAGGTTGTAAACGATAGTTTCAGCAATCTTTTGCTGCAAATGTAATTAAATTTAGCTGAAGGATAGTTGCGCCGGCATGCGTAGCGCCTCCCATAAAAAAATGAGATTGTAAAATATAATTTTGGTTAATATAAGCATTAGCTGGTGCCGATTTGTAGCAGTAGGCATTAAGCCTCTTACTTAAATTTTATGTAGGAAACTATGAACATATAAGGCGCCTGGTTTCAAAACCCGCCAAGTTCATTTTACATACTATTGGACAAACAACGAAAAACGTTTATCTTCATCTATGTTCATTGAAAAATTAAAAAGTATTTCCCGCATAATAACTTTCTAAAATTTCTTACTCAAAGCACGTCAGATCAGACTTTTCAAGTTTTATTTGCGAACGTCTTTGAAAAATCAATTTTGGACTTGGCCGGTTTTGATACCAATGGACTGGACTTGACCGGTTTTGATTCCAAGGCATTGGCAAAAAAGTGTACTTGGCCGGATTTGATACCAATGTACTGGACTTGGCTGGTTTTGATTCCAAGGCGCTGAAAAAAAAAACGGACTTGGCCGGTTTTGATACCAATGTACTGAACTTGTCCGGTTTTGATTCCAAGACGTAATGACTGGTTTTGAAAGCAAGTTCATGGACTTGGCCGGTTTTGAGATCCATGCGTCAAAATATCTTTAAAACATGTAATAATTCTGTCAAAAAAATTTTTTTTTAATCTAAAACCATTGTAGAAAGATAAAGCATGGTCTAGATTTTTATATATGAGAATATCTCAAAACTTTATTTTTTGGACTTGGAAGATTTCGCAACTCATATGTAAAAAAAATTTCGGCCAACTTACTCCGTGCTATTTCTGGAATAATCAACTATTCCAAAGATTTTAATATTACAACTGAGGTGTTCACAAAGTAATAAATTATAAATTTTTTATTCTAATAACTTCTTTATTATTTAGTTTTGATATTTTTAAACAACGCTTAAACTTAAGGACTCTGATACAGTTTCGAATTACATCTTTTCTGTTTTATTATTTTTTTTTTATGTTTTATTTTTTTTTTTGTAAATTTAAGTCACATCTAAAAATACTTTTTTTAACAATTTGTGTTTGACACGCAGTTTTATCACTAGTGGGGAAAAAATTTATATAGTAGCAAAATTAGCTTTAATAAAAATTTTACATGCTTAGGTTTTAAGTACTAAACAAAATTTTATTTATTCTTATTTTGTAACAAATTTACAAACAATTTAACGAGTTGCAATTCAGCATAAGATATATTTTTCAAAGATTTAACAACATTCTTATATAACATTTAATATATAATTAATTTTTTTAGAATTCAGTGTTTACATAAAAGATTTTACAGATCTAAATTTTAGGCATTTTTGGGCTTTTGGGTAAAGTTTAGAAGATTTACGAGAAAATTTTTAGAGCATACAACAATGTTCTTATACAAAAACTATAAATTGAAGTATACATATATTTTTCGTATTTAATTTAAGTTATTTGCTTTCGTTACGTATACTCTGTTTGTATTTGTCTCTTTCTGAAAATATATATTAACTTTTAAATAATTTTCAGAACATTTCTCAAAAAATGTATGCATTCTACACAAAGTCTAGATCTTTGCTTTGCAAACCTGAACCGTTTCATTTATTCTTCACTTCGATATTTAGGTACCATGAGCAGCTTTGTTTTGATTAGTATTCATATACAATTTAAATGTACGAGTATGTATGTGTTTTTGTTTTTAATTTTCTATGCTACAGTAGTCATTTGTTCATTTACCATAAGTCTACAAGTTTTAATGTTCTTCAGTTACTGATATTTGTTATATTTTTCGTAAAATTTGCTAAGTCTATAAGGAAATGTATGTACTAAAATATGTACTAAAATACCAACAGAGTTTCATAAATTTGTTTTATGTTCAGCAACACTAACAGCATGCTCTCAGTTTTTGTTCTGCTTCTTTTTGTTTATTTTTTAATTTGTTCCCAACCTGATTGCAACAATCACAATTATGATACTTTTACATATTTACATTTAATTATCACTTGCATGATTATTAAGTCAGCCAGTAGGATATCATGTACTTGCTATGAATATACATCTAACGCTCACTTACTTCAAGACTGGCATAACTCAAAAAACATAAAGTGGAAGAAAAACGCATTTAAAGTTTTCAATAACTTACTTTTTACATGAAAATGATGAAAAGTATGTTTACATAAGCTCTTGCCTTTTATGAGATAAATTTCTGATTTTTTTCACACAAAATAAAACATGAAATGCTAAATATTTCCGCACCATTAACTCAAATCACTTTTTTGAGTTATGTCAGACTTGAAGTAAGTGGGTGATATGCAGTTGCTATTTTTGAGGCATAAGAATTTTTTTTTCTTATTAATTATTATATATTATATTACAAAAATGAGTTATGAAAATGAATTGTATTTTTTTTTTAATAAAACTAAATAAAATTCTTATCATTAAAGCAAAAAATTTGAATTTAATTAAAACTTGAAAAGATTCAAAATTACAAATAAATGTATACCTACTTATATAAAAATAAAAAAAAATCCACTGAAGAACTGATATATAAGCTTTATAACAGTAAGCTCTCTATATACACAACTTATCTATAAAGAACATTCCAGAGAAATGATAACTTGTATATTTTCAATGGAAATAAAAATGAGGTGCTGAAATAAATCAAAAAATTTTTTTTTTTGCAAATAGAAGATGTAGTGAATCCACAATGAACTTTTTTTATAGAACTCAGGTTTTATATCAAGAATTAAAATGTAACAAAAATCTTAAAATCAAAAGGAATGCAAAATGAGACTAAAGGATAATAGCGTTTATTGGCTTCTTTTGATGTATTTGTAAAGACTTCTGATATTGAGCATATAACTTACAAAATCATGATATTTTCTTATTCAAATGGCGCAAAATTGAATTTTCGAAAAGTTGTCAGTTTTCCAAAATTTCAGTTTTAGCGCTTCAATATCTTTTGTACAAAATGCAATATCTTATGCAAAAAAAAATCTGTAATACTTTTTATAAGTATTTTCCTAAGTTATGCATTGTGAAGCTAACGGTAAGTCAGAGGGTGTTCTCAAAAACAACTTTGAAATTTTTCATATACATAGATACAGTGTTACTTCAATGATATAAATTTAAATGGTTTAATATAAGTTAAACCACTGGAAATAAATATTGAAGTCTAACGTTCATTAGATTATATTTATAATTTTTTGAGGAATAAATTTATTGCTATATAGAAGCAACAATGAAATTTACACACGATTTCAAAAAATCTTCAAAGATAATTATTCTATGTACATAGATAGTATAAGGAAATATATTTACAACTGCCACTAAACTGAACTATAATATGGTTACTACAGCATCAGTCATCTAAAAGCTCATGGCATACATAGCTATGCTATTTTTAAAGATGTTTCGATAATTTGCTCATGAAGGTTTTACCTATTAAAAAAAGTATAGTTATTTATAGATAACGGTAGAGAATTTCGAATGCCAAAAATAACGTCAATATGAAGACGATTTTCTTCTCATTGCTAATTTTCACAAGCTCATCAATACTTCCTAGATGTAGTGTAAGATCAACTTGAAATAAGCCAAGATATACAAATCGCCAGTAACCCGCTGGTAACCGTATCTTCTTTTGACGTTTAAGCACAAAGGGTATCTTATTCAAAACTCGTTATCAATTATTATTTACATTTTGGAGATAACTTCTCACTCTCTTTGCCTTTAATATTCTGCTTAACAAAATATAACAAGCTCTAAAAAAATTACGAGTTCCTCAAAGAAATTTACGAAACCGTGCGCAAATGTATCCTTTTACCTATCTTTTGGGCGTGTCCGGGTGCAAGAATAGTTCAAATTGTTAACAGAAATTTATTTATTTTATTGCCAAAAAATGTTTGATTCACCAACATTTAATTACATATTCAAGTTCAGGGTACTTCTTGCTCAACTGAGTCTTTTATCCCCCGACTTACCAAGTTTTTTGTTTTAGTTTTTTTTAATATCTATAGACCAAATCCATGGTTTGAGATAAAATATATTAAAATATTTTTACTACCAGCCACAAATTAAATATTTTCATATTTTGTTTCTCGATCAAAAAGAAAGAAAATAATTGATAACACCGGCCAACATGAATTAAGTGCCTGGTTTGTAGAAATAAAATTTTGATTTCTTTCACGTAACTAATTAGAGAAAAAACTAAGTTTGATATTGTAGGAACCAGAATGACCTAAGAGTGTGAAAATCACAGTTTTTCGAGATACTTGGTCTTACTCGACCTGTGCAATCTTTGATTTTTCTTTGACCTTTTTGTTTTCGTATAAGAGAGACTACTCAACTGTGCCTCAGAATTTTTGTATCTACTTGAAAAAATCAAGTTCTTATTAATATTTTCTAATATAGACATTTTTGCTATTCTTTATCGAATAAGTTATAAAATATCAATAATTAATTGTTTTATACATATATTATATTTAAATTAATTTTTTTTCAAAATAGTACTTATTACTGTTCATAAAACCTATTACTTTTCAACGCAAGTACATGATATTACCCTTTGGACACGTTGTTCAATTTTTAACTACCTAAGTACAATATGTGTATGTTTTTTAAGTTGCTCACAAAACATTGATACAATTTTCTTTTGTAAATTAAAATTTCACAATAGCGGTATTCACAATCTGTAGCATTTGGTCTTGTATTGTGTATTTTTGATAAATTTGATATTTGAAGTAAATTTGATATCTTAACAAAAACAAAACAATAGCTTTTTTCAAATACTCTAAATATCAAAAATACAATGACAAAACCCTATTGTAACTTTTGTATAGTATTTCTACATTTGTTGAGTATAGTTGTCATAACAACAAAAAAATAAGCAAAACAATAATTATTAAACAAAAAACATTTAAAAGCGCTCAGAATGTGTAACAAAAATTGTTAACATTTACAAAAATACTAAAAATATCACAGATCGTGAATACCGCTAATATTTATATTCATAAAGTGTAAATAAAACAAAAACGTTTTATTTTGTGATGATAATAATTGACTGGAAATTAGTAATATCAAAGCCTGCATAATACTAAAATGAAAAATTCTAATGCCAGCTCTCTTTTGCCTTTGGGACTAATTGTAAGATTTTTAGTACGAAAATGAAAAACAATTTTTTTTTTTCATTTTATCCTTAGACAAAAGGAAACAATAGTCTTAAAGTATAATTTTAAGCAATTTGGAGATGGATATCGTGTACGAAAAATTCAAAATATTGTTTGAAATTTTTAATTAATGTATCAAAATGATATCTTTAATCTTCATTACAAAATGATGTTGGTTTTGACGTTGTTAGCGCACTTAGATCAGAAGTACATTAATATAATAAAAATAAAACTTTTATTTTTTACTTTACATTACCTTAATAAAAACATGTATTTACACTGAAAAAGATATATAGTAACAACAAAAAGTGACTTAAAATTCTTATCCAATAGTTGCTTATTACTAATTTCACATAATACTTTACGTTCACAATTGTGATGCTTATGATTTGTTAGATATTTTAAAGAACTTGCATAAATGTAGTTATATGATATAATTTTTCTACAAATCTACTACTAGTAGGATTACTTCTTTTTTTGCTTTAATAAATTTGACTTTTTTTTATCTTAAAAATTATTTTATATAAAATAAAAATTACATTTATTGGTATACATATACTTTTTTTTTTGGGCAATATGCACTCAATATTAATAATGGAAAGCCATTATCACTGGCAAAACTAAATATACTGTTAAGAAAATTTATATCACTAAAGTAATAGATATAATGATAAATAAATTGTTGTCACTTAATGACTGCAAAAGTAATGCTTTCTAAAGCTACATTTCATTGATATCAACAATTTCATTGCTAATGCAATTTTCATTTCATTATCACTGATAACTCCATAATATTTTAATTGAGCAATAATTTCCAATGGCGAAGAAATAAAGTCAGTTTCAGTAGTAAGAACTGTTGCAATACCAATGACAATGTTCTAACAATTGCATCAAGTTTTTCTGTGATAACAAAAACTTTTCTTAAGTTTGTAGCATATTTTAACATAGTTCTACACGCTCGCATATTATATTTGTAAATTAAGTAAATGTTATATTTAAGTAAAATATAAGTACACGTTTCATATTTTCTTCATCTTTTAGGCTGGATAAGTTGCTTGTTCGTAAAAATCAGGCTCATCTTCATCGGCTTGTGCTTCATTGCCATCAAGCTGTAAAGAAATAAAGTTATTAGTACTCATGTTAAAATGTCAATATCATTGATTACTCACTGCTTTCAGCTCCTCTGGCTTATAAAGCGCTGCCATTTTTTGTCTGATGGGCACCATTAAAATCAAAAAGAACGGAAAAGCCAAAGAGATTTTTGAGGATTTCACAGCCCAAAGTGTAGTTAAACATAGCACTTGTATGGTTGTAAACATGTGGATTTTCCAAGTTGGCACACGTTTGACATATGGTGTGGGTGGATAATGTTTTACAGGCATAAAATACAGCCTAATTCTGTAAGCGAAAAAAAGACCAGATAGTTGAACGTTAATTGGGCGGCATTAAAAAATAAATACCAAGTGTTTTTATTTTTTTATTTTCAACTTACCTTTCAAAGAATTGCACACCAGTCATTGATGCAACACCCATATACAGAAATACACCAAAAAGCACAGCCATGGGTATTAATCTTAAAAGTGGCGCCATTGTGACAGATAATCCAACCATTAAAGCGACACAGAAACCAGACACTCGCTGTTCTTTAACATCGATAATGCGTGGCGACTCACCGGGTGCATGAGTTCTATGAAGGTGATGAAAGAATGTTGAAATTATTTTAATTAAAATATATGAATCTGCACTCGATTTTAAGATGAACTTCTAGGGATTGTGCGATCTTTTGAACAATTTTTTATCTCTATGATATTTTGAGTAAGATATTTTTGTTTTAGATCGTAATCTTTGTCTTATCTTAAACTATTTTTGTTTTATATCGCAGATTTGACCGTTTTGCCTAAGCTCAGAAAAAAAAGTATTACCGAAACATCTTAATTTTTTATAAATTGAGACACTTTTCCTCAAAAAAAAAAAAAATCATCAAAAATGAAACTGGAAAAAATGCCCCTAATTTTTATCTAAAATTATAGTGCATATCATGAGCATTTTAAACGAGCTTTCATTCAATTTTAAGATGATTTTCCCCACATCAGCTTTAAAAAATTTATTTCAAAAGTTTGCTCTGTATTAGAGGTTTTTGGTAATATTTTTTGTGGCGCATTATTCACCAAAATTTTTTTATATACGTAAGTACTCACCTTGACATCGAAGTCAGCGCTGAAACATGTGCCACCGAACGTACTGTCGCCGCACAATGCCAAGGCATACCAAAGAAACCACAAAATGTGTTTAAACAGGACAATAGTACAATATCAAAATGCAACCCAGAGCCCTTCTTCAGACCACGTTCCGCCTTATCGACAATTAATTCCGATATGTGTGATTCCATAAAAATTAGTATGTAGACCAAAATTGCTGGTATACCTGCTACAAATGGTATCCATACTTCTTCAGGTTTCAAATTGACCAACCAACCACCACGATCTGGATCACTGGGTGAAATACCCTCAGGTACACTAAGCTTTTCAGTGTAAACAGCCGGAATCATATAATCAACTAACACAAAAATTGCTATGGAGATCGGAACACCGAAATCACCCAATGCACGTCGTGCATTACGTCCTAAAAAGTGTGAATTGCGGAATAGTTTCAAATAGTAGGCCAGAGTAAAAGTGCCCAAAGTCAGTATGGTACTAAACAGTGCCGTATTCGGCTGATTTACTTTATCCTCTTCCTTGCCAACAAGAAAGTTTGTAGCATTGGTCACCTCCACTGTTAAGTTGGAGTAATGACTGTCGTTGTGACTTAAGTTTGGCATGGTGGGTGGCGGCAAATTATAATCAGCAAGCAGTGGATGTATTTTATACACGGACACCAATTTCATAATAGTTTCAAATATATAAATAAGTGTGATAAGCGCTGAGAAAATTTCCTGTGTAAAACGCGTCAGCAACCGCACGTAGACGCTGCCTTCGAATGCTGATACAGTAATACCAATCACTGCCAGCCAGATGCCGATGTAGGCGCGCATTGTTAAAAAGCTGTATTTATTATCTTTGCAAAAATTATTTAGAGCTTCATCGAACAGCAACAGAGGACCCGTTGTGCCAATAATCACCAATGGTTGACCGGCCAGTGTATGAAAGACAACACCCACAACTGAAGCAGCTAGCAATGTTTCTGAAATTCCAATTAAATTACCCGTCTTGTCAGAAGCCAAACCACCGAATGTGATGGCAGTTGAAAGACAAGCAAAATACATGAACACTGTCGCTGCTAAGGTTTCTGTATTAAGACCATCTAGGATATCACTTTTGTACATTGGCAAACGGCGTTTAAGATCATTGCGTAGACCGCCCCATGGGCGATGCGTCTTTTCCAGGGGATTTTTACTTTTCTTTTTATCAACTTCATCTTCGATTGCAGGCAGAATTGGCTTCTTCTCAATTAAAGCGTCACTTGGTGGTTGCTTTGCTTGCTTGGCCTTTTTTTCAAGTTCATTTTTGATTTGTAATGCTCTCGTCTTACGTTTATGTATCCAATCCCGTTTTGCTTTTAGTTCCTCGAAGGGTAATAAGTCATGACGATCCCAATTTCCGGGAGGCAAAACAATAGAATCATCCAAGAACTCATTAATGGCCGACAACATCTCTTTGCGATCTTCCGCTTTATAAGCGATATCGTGAAAAGGTGCACTAGCCATTAGCGTTGCAATAGAACGACCCACTTCATGATAGTCCAAATCAAAAGTTTTTGGACCTAAAAGTATAAAGAGAAAACGAACTGGTACAGGTACTTCTGTAATGCTAGGCATTAGTACACCCTCGGCAAGACGAACAAACGCTATTGTGGGTTGTTGCAGAAATTCAACAGCGCCGACCTATTTGAAAAAAGGCAAGAAATGAATTTTTAATAATAAAGCACGATTGAAAAGTACAGTGTACTTACCAGAACCGTTGTTGCTTCTGCACCTATTGGTATTCGCTTGAGTATGGAGTCGTGCATTAGTTTCTTCAGATCCTCTTGTGATGCTGATGGAAATATATCATCTTTTATGTCGATCTTTAAGTCATTGCTCTTCTTGCTGCCACACAATTCACTGGCGGGTGCAATTTTTATTTTCTTATCTTCAGATAAGTTCTATATTTTTTTTAAATAGGATGGACAGAAAGAAGTTGTTAAAAACATGCTTGTACGATTAAGTATTTAAGTTTAACAAAATAAATTGGTTTAAATTTAGGCAAAATAATTCAACAGCAACATGCAGCATAAAGCTTAAAATTGTAAAGAAACACACATATTAAAAAAATTATCATAAAATAAAAGTAATGGAATAACAAAATGAAATTAAAGCATCAGAAAGACTTAATTCTCTAACGAGAAAATGTTGAGGCACTTAACTCATTTATATCACTGTACCTAAAAGATATTTTAAGTGATATTTTTGTATCGAAAACTTATTTTAAACTTCCTAATTTACAAGAAATTTCTAAATCACACACATTTTTTTAATGCCCAAAATACGTTTTCGGGTAAGAACAGCAAAAAATAAATCCATCAAGCCAACTATAATTTTCAATATTGCCTTATATGCCGCAAGGTGCAATATGTCAATTAAAGTGATTCAAAAGAAGGCGATTATTGAGTTTTATTAAATTCATTTCCTGATTTTGAAGTTTACTTGATATGAAGCAGAAAAATATTATTTCATTGAGAAGTCTATTCTCACGAATTTTCAAAACTGTGCAAAATAGAAAAACTTAGAAATAAGTGCGCGTAACTATTGAAAAAATATAAAATTTATTTTCGAAACATCCGCATATGCCAATTTTTGAAATAAAAAAAAAATGCTTCATTATAGATATGTACCTATATGAAATGTAGGCATTTTTACCACAATGATTTTGGTTCGAACTTTATTAGTAAAGTTTTGTAACGCCAAACTAATTCAAACGCCCAATTTTGTTTGGGTATTTTAATTTTTTGTTTTAAATATATTTCCAATTTTCAACAAAGCCACAAAACTATGCATATATGGTCTAGATATATGGCCATAATTCTTAAAAACTAAAATAAATTTCTATTGAACTATGCTTTTGAAAATTAAAAATTTAAATAAAAATTTTTGACTTTTTAAAAATATAAGTAAGTAAAAAACTAAATTAAATACAAATAAGCTATTAAATCTTTTGGTACACAAAATTTAATAAAAAATATTTCAAGTTTTGAATCCCACATTCAACAAACATTAAAACAGGGATTTATAAAACATTCGCATAAAACACATTGTAAAATTGGAGAAAAAACAAATAATCTGCTAAGAACAATTAAAATATCAAGCCAACATTACACCCATATAAGACATAGTCGAATGTCTGCGATATGTGGCCGCTGGTCCAATGGTGAATGTTGGCGGTGGTGGTGCACTCAGTGTTTCACAAACGGATCGTCTTGTGCCGATGCGTGCGTGTTGCTCATTGCGTTGTTCGGCACCCATCCACATTAACTTAAGAAGTTGTAGATTTTGTTTTTATAAGCATAATATTAATTTTTTGTATAAAATTACAAATATAGAATATTTTTCATAGAATTTTTATTTTCCTTTTTTTTTATTTAACCGATGTGATATATATTTATTTATATTTTCTTTTTATTAACTTTTTTTTATTTCATTTGTCTTTTATGTTATTATATTGTTAATTATTTTTCTAAGCTTTTATTTGTTTTAAGTTTTTAAGTCTATATTTGTAACTTATTTCTTAGGCTTAAAGTCGTAGCAAAAAATACTTCTCAAAAAAGTAAAAACGTTTAATTCAACTCTTTATTTCCTTCTAAATCAGGTTATTTTATTTTATCTAAATGATTTACAATAATTATCTTTTCTTTCGCATGAAGTAGTTTTTGTTTTCTTCAAACTTTGAAGTTCAAAGCATAAATTTTAATAAAAATAATTGAAAAAAAAAAACTATGGAGTCTGTCTGTAAAATTATAAAAACTAAATACAGGTTTTCAATGAGTTTACTTGTTTTGCTAGCGTAGATGCGATTTTTTGATTCTGCAACACACATGTTACCAATATAATAAATTGTTTTAATTTAAAATTTTTATGTTATTTTATTTATTTTTTAAAGGATCTCATCAATGGAAGTCATATGAGATATGTATGTGCGTGTATGTGTTATTTTTTATAATGGTATGGAGAAAAATCCAGCGTACATGACAAGACATGAAAACAGAAGAAATGTTTTTTCCAGAAAATAGAGGAGAAAAGAAAAATACAACGAGGTGTTAAATTATTTAAAAAAAAAAACTTTTAATTTTGAAATTCTTAGTTTTATTTTTGTCGCATTTAATATATCATTCATATATATTTCTTATCATATATCATAAAATACGCATTCAGTGGTGATCTGAGTGAAAGTTCTTTTAACATATAAGCTTCGACAACCTAAATTTTGCATTATGAGACTTTTTAACAATAAGGGTAATGAAGATAATAAATTAAAATATTCCCAAGCTGCTTTAGGTACATATGTGAGTTTTTTTTATTCTTTTGTAGAATTAACTTCATGAAAAACAATGGTTGAAAGGTGTACTAAAAAAAAATCATGGCCGGACTTAAATGACAATTTTGCAGTTTTCAACTATAGTTTTTCTTGAAGTTAAGACTATCTTTAATTAATATTCAAAGTGGAACAATTAAAATTCAACAGGAGACATAGTTAAAATTGAATTTAAAGTAAAAAAAAAAATATGAAAAGTTAAGTTATAGGTATTATTATAGGTAAAATTATAGGTATTTGAATTTTAATTATTCCACCTTGAATATTAATTCAAGACAGTCTTAACTTCAAGAAAAACTATGGTTGAAGGGTGTGCTCCAAAAAAAGAATCGAAACCGTGACCGGCTAAAATGACAATTTCTGTAGAAATGCACATATGTATATATTTTACCACCACACTTTTGTGATATCATTGTATTCAGCTGACAAGCTCACTTCTAGATTTTCGCTACTTTTGAAGCTCTGGAGATTGGGGTATAATCCTGTAGTATATGTACGTACATTAGAGCGGTTCAAAAAAAAAACTTTTTGATTTTTTCACGATGTGTCAGCAGATTACAATAGCCTTATATGTCTGGACAAACCCCATTACTAGGATTAAGGTTAATATTGAAAACTGGATTAGCGCCCTCTGTTTTAAGTAAACAACCCATTTTCAAAAATCTTGATTTAAAAAATACTGCAAGTTGTAGAGGTTATAAAATTTTTCAACAAAGTAGGTATGGTTTTCGGGAAACATTCGATCGGGAAATTCAAATCCGTGATTGGTTTTTCTTCTTCTTCTTCCTTTCTTACAAAAAAATTGACAATTGACCGGACAAAAGTTAAAAAGTACCGATTTTCCACTTTCTAGCTCCAACACCTCAAATATTATGTTACCGCCGATCCCATGGTACATCATTTTTAATTAAATGCTATTCCCTTAAATGAATGCCGAAACCGTATATCATTATCTTAATTTAAAACAAAGATATCTGCATTTTTCTAAATTAACAGACCTGATTTTTTTCGAATCGGAGTCGACAAATTTGCATATTAAGGTGATTCTAATTTTTTTTTATTTAAAACAGTAACCATCAATCGGGGAATTCGAATTCATGATTAGTTTTTCTTCTTCTTCTTTTTTTCTTACAAAAAAATTCAAAATTGACCGGAAAAAAATGATAAAATTCCGATATTGTACTTTAAAGTTGTAAAATCACCCCATATTATTTTGCTACTGATCCTGTGTTACATCATTTTTAATGTACTGTTAGTTGCTTAAGAGAATGTCGTAGACTGCATATCATTTCCTTAATGCAAACCCGAGATATCTGCATTTTTCCAAATTAACAGTTTTTTTTGTTACGTATGTTGTTTTACACAAATTTTATGATTTCAGAACAAGCTTCATTGTTAGGACTTAGGAAAATATACAGTGTGCTCCATCTTTTATGTCGGTATGTAAACGCTGAATAACTTTCACAATTACCATACCGATTTCATACCGATTGATTGCATCAGATATGTTTTGGAAACGTCAATTCAGTACAATTTTTGCCATGGATCGCTTCACACCGAAACAACGCGCTGAAATAGTGACACTTTACATCGAAAACAGTCGCTCCATTGTGTTAACTCAACGTGCATATCTGAAAAAAATATCGCGGCAAAAAGGCACGATTTCAGAGATCACCTGATTTAACACCCCCCCGGACTTCTTTTTGTGGGGTTATCTAAAAATCAAGGTTTGCGCCAACCAGCCTCAAACTATTGACGAGCTCAAGGCAAACATTCGTGCTGAAATCGACGCTATAACACCCGAGATGCTCGGAAAGGTAATGGTAAACGCAGAAAAAAGGAGTCATTTTGTAATTGCTAATAAAGGTGGCCACTTAATTGATATTGTTTTCAAAAACTAGTCCAAAAAAATTGTAAAGAACCAAACTGAATAAAAATACATCACTTATAGAAATCGGTTGTTTTTTCTCAAAGTTATTCAATGTTTACATACCGACATAAAAGATGGAGCACCCTGTATAGTTTTGATATTTTTGAATTATATGAGGACAAAAATATATGTTTCGATTTTATAGGGTCTAAATACACATAGACATCGCCAGTTTAGATACAAAGCACACTTATTGTATATACAGAATATGTATTTACAAATATATTTACACCGAATGCGTTGAACCACTGATACATACTTATTAAAAATTTATAGCCAATTAAAAGGATATAAAAAAATAACAAACATGAAATACCAGTTAAAATGTTATTTGAAAAAAACAACACAGAAGCAAAAGGAGTAATTAGCACCACTTGAGTAGAAAAACTTAATATGAATTTATACTGCCGTTGCATATAATATTAATTTAATTTTTATTATCTCTTTCAAAATTTAAATGGCATGTTAAAATAAGTACATAAATTAAAGTAGACATTCAATTAGCTTGGGAAACTCACCTGTAGACTGGTATAACTGTTATATTTTCTTTTAGTAAACGGAAAACCGCTATGATGTTCAGGCACATGACGATGCCGTAAAAGTAGGGAACGCATAACAATGGGTTTATCATTTGGTGAAATCAAGTCTTCAACAACCATCTGCAAAAAAAGTAATTTGATCAAGTAAAAAATCTGTAGTCTTGAGCAAAATATTTCATCAAACTAGTACATACCTGTTCCACAACACGATATGCTACTGCAGGTAAATCTTTCTCATCCAAATCCAGTAATACCACACCCGTCTCCAAACACCTACGTAAATTAAGCAACGAATGAAATGATAGCGAAGCCACATGTGGTTTGCCCCAACGATCGGAACCTTCTTCAACATCTTCTTCATATTTGATCCAACGCGCCGTTTCTTTCCATTCACGATCATCACCGGTACCAATTAGTTCATCAAGTTGCACAAAAATCTAATGCATATATGATATATTTTAAAGTTTATGTGATACTATGGGCATAACAGCTGTAAATACTTACATCACGCGGACTCCGATCGATAAGTTTCTTCACCTGCAACCCACCTAATCCAATTTGCGGTAAATCTTTAACTTTAACTGAGGAATGATGAATTTTATGACGTCGCATTGCACGCGGATCATCGGAACGATGTGATGTCAGCTCATTGAGATCGGCTTCCTAAAGATTTCGTAGGTTTTATAAGAGAAATACATTAGTGAATATATCAAAAGCTATTTAGAAGAACATAAACTTTTTAAAGGCAGCTAAGTAATCAAAATATAGAAAAATTTCGAAATCGAGGGTGGGCGCGTAGTGGCCTTAAATGCAGCACTTATGTACATGAAAGAAACAGTAACATTTTTGACAACGTTATGAAAATCCTCGTTACTTTTAGAGAAAATCACTATGTACATAACATCACCACACCAATTTTTAAAAATAATTATCTTAATTTTAAGCTTCTTTTCATAAATTTAAAATTTATTTTTCTAAAAAAAACTTAACTGCCTCTAAATTATAACAACATTAATAAAATAAATCAATATAACGACACAAAAAATGGTTTTTTATTAAATGTATGGTTTATTTTTATCAACCTGTGGTGGGGTTGCCAATGGGTCAGGCGGTTCTGGCTTAAGGTATCAATTAAATGTAAGAGAAAAATACAATAACAATATACAAATGAATTGATTACTAATTGCAGAACACATTGTGAGTATTTAATGCTTTACTATACACGAAAAAATGTAGGGATATCTTGTGTTTAAACTGACGAAAAACTACCTCAAGTGTTGCATCTTCCGGTTGCACCGATATCTTGCGTGTGTAACTTGGACGTGTTGTTGGAGCTTCGTCATTTTCCTCGTGACCACGTGATGATTTATCTCCACTTTCCTGATGTGAGTGCTTGCGCTGACGATAATACAGATGGCGGCTAAAATGCGACAAAAGTTGTAGGTGTGTCATGGAGATATAATTCAAAATCGCTCTAACTACACTTTTGCCGAAACTAACCTTTTTCTACGACTACGTTCATGTTTGTTATCTGCTGGCTGTTCATCATAACTTAAACTGGGAGGTGTTGTAACTACGGACTTCTTCTTTGTGCCGAATTGCACGTGTTTCTCATCAGCGGAGTTATCCTGAAATTGTGTTATGGATAGTTTAATTTTTTTTTTCTTTCGTTAGTTTTTTTTTGCTTACAGAATGATATCCATGCTCGGCACGCTCTGATACTAACGGACAATCCTCTGGAATGTCATCGTAATTTTGTGCATTTGTTGTACAACTTGGATCGGTTTGACTTTCATATTCGGAATCCTCCTCAATATTGAGGTCAGTTGCCAAACTCTTACGCTTTTCTGAAAGATTGAAAAATAATTTATATCATAAGAATATCGATTTCAGAAAAACGCCATTGAAAAAAATAAAAATTGTATTTTCTTGCAAATTTAAATTAATTTAAAAAAAATTTGTTAAAAGTTAAAAATATTTTCACATGTTCATATTTTGTTGAAAGCAAAAAAAAAATTGTGACTCTAACTTAATTTTTGTATTTTAAAACAATAAATGTTTCACCTTTCAAAAAGCCTTATCTTTGAAATTTTTCCTGCATTTTCTAATGTTTACATAAAAAATTTCATGTACACAAAAAAAAAAAAAAATTTGAACTTACGTTTGAATGATGACTTAGGATCATTCGTCTCGCCAAATTTTGTTACATCGAATTTTTCTTTTACTGTATTTGGACCGGCGAAAACTTTTTCCATTTCCGTATCCAAAAGTACCTCGTTGGGGTCTTCATTTCCACTGGACTGAAAAAAAAGTTAAAATTTAGTAACTTCTTTTAAGATAAGTCTATTTGAATAAATTTTTATTATAAAACAAAAGAAAAGGCCAACTTCCATTCCCTACTAGGTCTTCTAACCATAATAAATATTCTTTCAATTTTCAACACTTTATATAAAATTCTATAACGTCAACTTTAATCAATTGTATATTTTAAATCTATAATTGCACTCACGTGTGTTATACAACAAATTGATACAAAAATTATGATACCTTATAAACAAAATGAGATATCTAACTACAATAAACTGCTGCCATTCGCATTTTGATTGATTACACAACAAATAAATAAGAGAAACAAAAAAAAAATACAAAATAAAAATGTCATCAGCATTAAGTCGGTAATCAGGAAGGATTCAACGAACCCTAATTTAATATGTCGCAACAAAACTCAGTAGGCACTTCATTGTCCATTTTTTCTAGTCGTTACTGGAATCCTTGTTGTTGCTTTTGGTGTGCTCAAGATAAATAACTTTAGGACATTAATAACCGCATATTTGTAACAATCAAATATACAGGATAATAACCAACGGTCAAATAAAGAAATTATGTTTAAAAATGCTACCGTATCATTTTATTTAGTGGGTTAGGTTGTGTAATGGAAAGAATGATGACCAGGACAACACGCGTCTAACATAACTGTATTTATTTATTTTTTTTTTTTCGGCAATTTAAGTAGACGGCATAAAATATGGTACACAAAAAATACGTTTTAGTATATGTGGGAAATTCTATGCAGGAGAACTTTTTAATATCCTTTGGAAATTCGTTCAGATTAATGTTAAGGATATTCCTCTAAACGTGAAAAGACTGTAAAGCTCGAAAGTTTAAAAATCGTTATTTTTGATTCATGCTCAAATTTCTTAAAAAATTTCAAACTGGCAGCAAATTATTTCGACAAACAGCAACACTGATTCACTTTTTAATTTTTCGAGACTGGTTTCTCATAAAATTTACTCGAATGTTTTCGACGGTTGCGAAAACTTTTCTTACAAATTTTCTTCGAGGCTCGAAAATGTTCTCAGCTTACGCAGTTTACACAGTTTTGGAAGATTTTTCACGTTTAGAGGAGCACCCTCATTATATTTACAGTGGATAAAGACGAGATGCTAAATATTGAAAAAACCTTCATTGGTGCGATTTCGTAGAAAAACTAAAGCCCAATTTCCATGTGATCTTATCTTATCCCATATCAGGGATATCAAATCAAATTTTTGTAAGAAAGAAAAAGCCTGCGAACAGAACCAAATGCGCTTGGAGAATGCGAGAGTGAATAGCATACATTTGCTATCTTTATAGCATGTGATGTCCTCCCTGATATTTGATAATATAAGATCACATGGAAATTGGGCCTAAAGCAGTAAATTATTATTCCCGAACAATATTATTATACAAAAAAAAGTGTTCACCAATGTTGCCACCGCTAAACTCATATTAAAACATTGTAAGCCTATCTAAAAAACTGTACATTGCAGTTAAAGCTAATAGTATGGTAACACTAGTGCTCACTGACACCAAAGACAGATTGCTTACTAAGCAAAATTTCGGAACATTTACTAAAGCGCAGCGGAAATTAGCAAGTGCATGTGCAGTCTTACAGCGCCATCTAGTTAACCGAGAAAAAGTTAGCTGACATGTAAAAATTTTTGCAATACAGTGATGGCATTTTTGGAACATTTGTACTTTTTTAAGCACATTTTCGTCAAGTTTTACTTCGTCAAATTTTTCGTACATTCAGTGCAATGAACGATTTTCAGTACACTTAAGCACTTTTCCAGTACGTTTCGACTATATTTAAAGCCAAAGCCATAATAGAAGTTTTTACATTCGACATTCGATTGTTGCGCTAGCCAACGAATCGAAGCAGCTGTTATGACGAGTAATGACGGTTTGAAGTTCGGAACAACACGTCTCGTCATGTCTATTTTGGTTTAGGCTTAATAGATATTTTTTTATTTTGTAAAGTACATATATATGTAAGTCAAAACTCTAATATTTTGTTTTTAGTAAACATTGCTGAAAAATGCGTAAAAAATAGAAAGAGCTGTTTGTTTTTTTTTTTTGTATATTTTAGAATTTCTTTATTTTAAATTTAAAGATGTTGGAGCAAGAATCTCACATATGGAAAAGCCCCTAAATTGATAGCTTTATTGCTAACAACAATTTGTATTGTTTACAGTAGCGACTAGGTATTATTGCACGCAACAGCTATGACAATTTTGTAAATTGATAATGTAATTGGCTTACACATCAGTATGCACGAAAAAATGTACCATTATAATATTTGTACCTATAAATATATTTACCTTATCTAATATTTTCAAACAGAGCTAATCAATTAAAAAATTTGACAGTTTCACCATATGCTTATGACACTATGCACATTTTGCAGTACCCTTGTCATGGAGCCACGCCTTTTAATCTTACTTTTATAATATCTTAACAAACAATAAGTATATAAAAATAAGTACAATTTTAAGAAACCGTAGCTGTCTCCTTATTCGCGCAAATATGAGATTATCTAACTCAAGAGAGTAAAAAGTAAAAGTTTGTATAAACGTTTCAATGAAATGTCATATGCCATTTTCGTAAACAAACTTTCTTCTACTCGTAAACTTTACTCTGTATACTCACTGTCAATAAAAATTTGTCTCAATTTGGTTTTGGCTCTTGTCTACGTTAATTTTGCGATGAGAGTATAACCAGACCAAGATATTGTGACAAAAGCAAATGTGCCACTTGCCAACTAAATATTGATGTACAGTATGATGACGCTTTTTCGAAAGTGCTAAAAATGATTTTAATTATTCTGGCCATAATCCAAGAGTAATTTGCATATAATTCACTTAAGTGTTAAAAAAAATGTTTGCCACTAGTTTGATTTCTGCTTAGTGCGGTAGAATCAGAGTGGAATTAAATTTTCAACACACTATCGTTTTTGCTACTACTAAATGTTTATTGAAGGTATAATTTTTTTATCAGAAAAAATTTAAGCAAGAGACAAAGGAAAAGAAAAACGGTTAAAAATTTAAATGTTTCAAGGATTTAATTTCAGCATGTGTCCTGTGCTCGTAGGAAAAAATACGAATAGTGAGACCAGTAATGGTGATTTCGGTACATTTTTATTTTTGTGAAAAATATGTTTCAGTACATTTGACAAGTTTTTAGTACATTCGGTACAATGGACGAAATTTCAATACATTTTGGCCCTTTTTCAGTTTATTTCACCTATTTCTAATAATTTCGAATAAAAGGAATAATTAGAAATAGTCAAATGTACTAAAAATCCCATCACTGATCAAAATCAGCCTGTAGCATTCGAAAACCCAGCCAGTTTCTTAAAACAGAGTAAATATTCAAATCGTAAACATGCAGTAAATTTTAGCATTGGTTCACCAACACTAGCTATGTTTTATTCGCTTTGGTTAAACCTAAAAGTGGATAAAAAACGCATAAGTTTAACCTTCAATAATTCTGTATTTAACCAATAGGTGGCATGACAGTGTTTGACAGAATTTCTATTTCAAAATCAGAGTCGGCTTTATGGTCGTGTGGTTGAATGGGGCCTAGCACGGTAAGGGGCCTCACGTATCAGTACATATTATTTTTTTTTTCAAATTCTTGCTATCAAATGATTTCAAACTGTTTTTATAATGTCGCAGACGCTAATTCCAAAGTTTCTTTTCGTTTTGTGTTGTTTCATCACTGTTTTTATTCTTATTATGAGCTTCTATTTTAATATTTGGGCCTAGCATTGACTAGGTGCACAAGGCCTCGCGTGACCTAAGAACGCTTCCCCAAAATTCCAGCACAGTTGCCATATATTTTTGATAATTTTAGGTTTGTGTCTATGATACTTCAAACTTTAGCAAAGACAAAATAAGTTGAATCGATTGAACTAGAAATTGAGGGTTCACGGATTTGTATGAGATTTTGGTTTAACCAAAGCGAATAAAACACGGCTACTGTGAACAGTTTGAAAAAGGTTTCGTAAGCTTTTGTACATAGTGGCAGCCCTGCACGTGAACTCGCTATCAGCTGTTTACAATTGACAGTTGAATTTTCTTATTATCGTTGTTATGATTTTTAAGTTTATCAAAAAAATTGTTTTGTAATTTTTATCTTTGAGTATATTGTAAATACAGATATCTTGTTTTTTTTTTTAAATCAAAATTAAAAATAAAGTGTCGTGATAGTGAACGATTGCAGAGATTTTTGAGAATACTTCCTGCATGGCAGAAATTTTTCCAAACTCCGCGAGTCCGACAACGAAACGTTCAGTTCGCGCGGCAAAAATCACTCGTATCGAGAATGTACATAAATTCTAAGTGTTTTTAATAAAAGCAAAAAATAAATTCAAGTTAAAATAAATAATAATTTGTGACACAACCAAGAATTGATCCAATGCATGTTGAGCCATGTGACCATGCGCTAAGACACTTGAAAACTTTACTTACTGGAATGGCTGTTTGTTTGTTGGTAAGTGTTTATTGTGCTTCGAAGTAACATATTCTCCATAATGTATTTATTTCACTTTAATATAAAATATATAACAAATATTTTTCAAATCAAGACAAGTTATTGATTTAATCAAAGTTGTACAAAAAACGCTTTAATATTTGGCCTGCATTAAAGTTTAGTTCATGATTTCTAAACATGTGGAGTTAAGGACCCTCCTGTTGATAGCGATGTGATCGAGTTTTGTCCTTTTTCTTTTGAATGAGAGGAGGAGGTATCAAAAACTTTGTGTTTAGAATTAATTTTTGACATAACTACCATTAATTGCACTATTTTTTAAATTTTTGTAAAATTTGCTATTAACGACAAAAAAAGTATTTTCGCTCTCCAAAAAAGTAGGTACATTCTAAGTTTTGATTCAGTACATTTCCATAAATCCCAAATACCATCACTGAGTTAGAGAGTGTAATTAGTGAACCACAGTCATATTAATCCTGGCAAATGATGTCTGTTTCAATTCTCCTGTACGCGAACATCTGTTGTTCACAGCAACTGGTTCGGCTTAAATTTTCCATTTAGGGTCTGAATCAGAACTCAATGATGAGATGATCGTAACAAAATTTTATAAAGATGAAAACAATTTTGACGACATTGAAGGTAGCTACTTATAATGTACTCGTCCTACTGAAAGTTGGCAGAAGCTACACCATGTGTTTTGTTGAACAAATAATGGGACAACGAAAAAAGAATCATCTGCATAGAAATGTAACATCTAACAAGTTCAGTGAATCAGATACGAAAGATTTTGCTATGATTAGGTATAAGATAACTGAACGAGCCCTCCGATCGTCCCTTAAATGTAGTTCACAAGTCGTCAAAGGGTTTCTCTCAGATATGAGTGAAAGAGTTCAAGGGGCTGAATCAAATTTTTTTTATTAACTTGCTGTTTTAATCTTATATTGAAACTTTTTCATTTGATACAAATATTATAGATTAAATGGCTCAGTAGATTCAGCAAAAACTATATATTTTAAAAAAATGCGATCATGCTTAATCATTTATTTAATAGAAATTCACCAAAATGAGCTCGTAAATATAAAAATGTGAATGTATCAAATGTCAATTATTCGTGAAGATGGTTTAAGCGATATCTAAACTTTAATTAAAAGATCTCATTAAAAGATGATGTCATCATTTAAAAAAAATATAATTATTTTTTGGCTTTCAAAACTTACTAAAAGCTTAGAAAAAGTCATTTAAATGACAAATACCAATGAATTATTAATAAAAAAGCATTTTGTTAAGAGATGATGCCACAAATTAAAAAAATATTGCGATAGTTCAAGAACCTTATTCTCACACTATGCACAATATCATAAAACACCTCAACAAAACTAATTACGAGAATCGAAAGTATAGAAGAAAAATCAATTCAGTGGAAAATCAAGAAAATGTTGACCTATTCAGATATCATGATGGAGAACAAAATTTGAAGTGACAAACTTGAAATTTTTCAATAAATTAAGTATTAGTTATTATTGTGCTTCAGAGCCAGGCACTAGTTATCTTGTGCTATCTCGTGTAAACTTGTCCCAATCAATTCAATTTGAGAGACAAGCAAATTTGGTGCACAATTTCCTTAATATTTTCAAAAGTCTAAAGCTTATTGACAAATTATAAATAAAAAAAATTTATAAAAATTTTCCGTTGTATAAATGCATTGAAAAGCCTCATAAATAAATTTTATAAAAAAACCAATGAATTAAAAAGAGCTTCGTAAGAAAACAAACATTGTGCACATACTGCTTCCAAAAGTGGTGCCATGATGATATTTAACGTCAATTGAAATCTATTAAAATCAATTATTTTATGGAACAAAATGTAGCGTGTCAATATTTGAGACATAAATTACAGTATTGCAGGAAAAGTGAGTAAATAAAAACCATATCAATTATTAAGTACTGAAATAAATTTGAAATTAAAAAGGAATAAAAATTAAAGACTGCAAAATGTGTTGCCACAACTTTTACGAAAAAGGTACCTTGAATATCGAAGAAAATTTTTTGTCAAATCTTATTCGACTTATTTACATGAGGATACTCCTTTTTAAAAACATAACAAACCACAAAAATCAAGAATCTAAATAAAAGCCTTAAAATTTTTTAAAAAAAGAAAAACTTATTCAAAGCTTATAATTTTTTATGCTGATCAAATAGTTAATAGTAAAATTTCATGTTAATTGTAGCTATCTATAATGAAAATCTGTATAATTTTTCATATAAAACAAAATCAACTTTGTTCACAATAAATTTCAATGCAATTTTTTAAGTGCAGCCAACCAAAGGTCTTATCACTACATCTACAAGATTGCATAATTAATGGTATAGTTATTGGATTTTCTATTTTTATACTTAGAGTACCACCGCCACTTAGTTTTCACCCCATGCTGCTATACATCACAATTTTCATTACATCAACATATATTCAATTGTACCGAAATGAAGGAATTTAATCGATTTTTTTATTTTTACAACGTCGCAACGTGTCAGTTCGCTCATTCTATTGACTCCCAAAGTGTTTTTCCGACTTTTTTGCACTTAATTTTTGTGTTCACTTTTTTGCATTTTGCTTTTATTGCTTTTTATCTTTGAGTTTTCATCAAATTGAATATCAGTTTTGTATTCACAATATGAAAAATTGGAAAAAATATACATATTGTAAAGGTAAACTGAGCTAAAAATAGAAAATTGTGGAAAAGAGCATTTCAGAAATGTTAAAACAATGACATTTATATGATTTGGGAATGCAGGGATACTAAACGAAGTCTCTGCTTTCCTTGAAGGAATTTATTTATTGAAAGTCATTAAGCGATTATGTACTTAGAATTAAAGTATGAAGCTACTTAATATAAATGGAATAAACAACAAGTGTTTTTCGGAATATATGAAAACGGACCACCCTAAGAGAATATTTTCCGATCAGTAGGAACAAAATTACAAGGTTAATGTATTTGAATTATTACAACGTTGAAGCATTTGGATATAGTTTTCAGACAGGAATCTTTAACCTCCTTGGTGTCGAGAAAATAACTTAAATTTTTCAATAAAAAAGTCAAAAAAATGTTTTGCAAATATCTAAAAATCTATGAAAAATACAGGAAAACTTGTTACCATAGTGATTTTGCATAATCAAGTGACTAAGCCGTCATTTGAATTTATAAAGTTTAAATGATTTTTTAAAACCTTAACAACTATTTAACATGTATTTCAGAAATAAAGATCTCATATTTGAAGTTTTAATTGATACTAAAGCACTACGACTCAGACGAATTCCAAAAAAAAATATGAGATGTTTTTAGTGGGACTCTGTTCCTACAAATTTTACTCTATTGACGAAAAACATTCTGATGCACCACCGGAGATCTCCTAGTCAGATACATTTTTTTTTGTGCCCAAGTACCAGCTCAAGATGAATTCTGATGAAACTTAGCTTTTACACAATTTCATTATGATTCTAAAAGAAATTTTCTATACATTTTAAATTTCAACAAAAGCAAATATGAGCAATTATAGGCTTTCCATGCACATTAAACCAAAACATTCTTTCTCTAAAGCACATTTGTTTACTGAGTGCACAAAAATATGCTTAAAATTTTTTTTCATTTCACACACAAGTACATAAATTGTAAACCCCAACGGCTTTTTCTATGGAAGAGTTTTATTTTAAGCAGAAAAGTCTATCGTTCATACACACAAACAAATCAACTCTTGCTGTAAATACCCGTGAAAGGATATAAAAAAAGGTTATTTAAATTAGCTCGTTGCTACGCACAGCTTTTAAGATTAAATTTTCATGATTTTGCAACATCACATTTGTAAGTGCTAAAAGCTAAGCAACGAGAAAATCAAAACCTTTTACCTAAAATTCGCAAGAAAGCAATATATTTTCCATAAACACAATTGCCACAAAACGAGACAGAGTTTGAGGCAAAAAAAAAGTATTTTTCATTTTATTTTTTTGCCTCCAACACAATTGTTCACACATAATCAAAAGCATAAAAGAATACAGTGCGAAACGAAAAGTGAAACCACACACACACACACAACTACAAAAGCATTTCAAGGACACCATCATGCAAGAGCAACAATCAAATAACACAATGCTGCTATCCGGCCACCCACTCCACTGTATACGATATGAAGCAGAAAAAAAAAGCCTGACGAAGAGTACGGCGTTGATGAAGACGATGATTGCTTTTGCAATGATTTATGTGTAAAAAACACAAATGTACACGTAGATATAATGAAATTTTCGGTTAAGATACGACGAACGCACAAAAATTTCAAGGTCTTTCAATGTCCTGTAGACCAGCAGGCTGTTAGGCACCGGAGAGCAAGAAATAGAGAGAGAGACCATGGCAGCTGTTAGCAGAAAAGTGCGAATTTTTGAGCGACAGGAACGCTTAAAAGTGTTTCAAGTATAACGATGATGACGTTGATGATGATTTAACCTTTTGCCTTTTGGCAGCATCACATTAAAGAAAACATAATTAACACATATTCATTTTTCATTGCATACTTTTAAGTGTTTAATCTTTTAAGCCTTAAGTGCTTTGTTATTTGTGGGAAAAAATCTTTGTCGCGTGAAAAATTGCACACTTTCTTTGTGATTGGCAGACAATCTATTTTTATTTTGACTTTCTAGATAATGCTTTAAAGTTCATCAGCCTCTTCTCTCTCCCGAATTTAGGTATTAAGGATTGTGTTAATATTAAAGGCATAGAGTATAAAGATGTAAAGTTTAAAGAAAATATCGATTTATTTTTAAATAGATATTTTAAAATATCAGATTTTTGCTCGTCGAACTTTGTATAAATATTAAAACTTATATGTGTTAGCAAAAAAACAATATTTCTGCCTCCCAATACATGATTTGGTGATTATTATCATATGAATGTTTCGAACTAAGAAATATTTGTTTCAACCAAAATAATATTTCGTAATTATTACTATCTCCCCATTACACAATCCTGCTTACATTTTACGCAGTCTTTACTGTGGGCATGGAAATCTAGCAAAAGGTCGAAACAACAACATCAAGCAACAACAACGAAATTTTAAAGTTTTTTTTACTTTCATTTCAAAACTCGCCAATAGCACAAAAAAAAAACCAAATTGCACTACAATCAAAAACAATTGCTACATTCGTCGAAATACAATGCAGCGCCGTCGCTTATACTTTTGTGTGTTGTTTTTGTTTTCATTTGAACTCAAGTCAACGCTGTGTCTCGATTGCGTTGAAATTCTGCGATTTTTTTTCGCTTTCTTGTGCGTCGAATAACGTTCCGGGCAATGGGGGTGGATAGGGACACTACGTGCCCACCACTGCTGTAGACAATAAGTTCATGTATCAAACTGCACAACTCGATATAAGTATCAAGAACATCAATTAAATTGTTTTTGTTGTATTGGAGGAACCACGCTTCATAGCCTAATCCCGTTCACATTATGCGAGAAGCTTTGCACAGGCAATTGTACATCCATGTATCAAGTTGTAGCTATCATACATAGATGCTGAAGTGTAGCGTTGAAAGTATATTTGTCGTAAGGAAGATTTCATGAATCGTTGTCTTATCCCGTCCACATTTCGTGAGGTCCTTAGAATAGAAAATTTAAGTCTAGTACTTAATTTCCTGCTATCATAAGAACCAAGATATAACTATTTTAGTGTTTCTGTAGCATGAAAAGTGTCACGCCCTGCTGTCTAATTTAAACTACTTTTGGTGAGGTCCTTAGCATAGACTACATAAGTCCTTACATTAAATGTTAAGACTCTAGCTATCATAGGAGCAAATATATAGCGTTTAAAGTGATTTTGTTGCATGGAAAATGCCACGCCGCTTATTTTTATCAAATTAAACATAAGTTTTGTTACTCAGGGTGGATAGTGTAGCTTTCTTTTATTAGAAAAATTTTTAGAATCAGCGCAGTACTTCTAAAGATTACCCTCTATATACAAAAAAAAAAAAAAACAAACTCCACCACTTTATATAATAGTACGGAATAATTTTCTCTACATCAAGTACATAATTTGTTAATTATTACCAAATCACAATATAACAATTCAACTATTTCGTTGTGTAGTTACCTTTAAATGACTGCTTCTTTTGCAGAGACCAAAGGACATTAACAATTCCCATAAATTGTCAAAAGACAAGAAAGCCAAATTTTTAGAATTAGAAACACGCAAAGCTTCGATTTTTAGCAGTTTTTTTGAAAAGTACAACCTATAATTTATTCTTGGCACCGATTTTTGATTAAATCGAGTTAAATCTGCTACCATACTAAACAACTATTATTTGAACAAATGATTACAAATTTATATATTTTTTCAACAGAAACATCTTAAGATGTGTTTACCGAAAACATTTAGTTTTTCCTGCAAATAAAGTCAAGCCAGTTAAAAATATCTCTCTCACAGTCTCGGTAAATTCGTATACAGACAGCATAAAGTTCAAGCTCTATCTTAAAATTAATTGACAGCGTTGGCAAACAACTTGATATTATAGCAATTTTTAGACGATATTAAAAAATGGTTAGCAGTTAAAAACTAGTCTGAAATCCTACCCTTACACTACTGACAGCGAAAACTTAAATTTTATTATTACCTCATATTATGAATAGGTACATTTAGTGCGCACATAAACTTTTTACTCAAAAACAACATACTTGGCTTTAATTCAGTACTTCAAGTATTTGACATTTTCTTATATTTGCGTGTTTGTATTAACGAAACTTTTTCCCCAATCCAAAGTGCCATTAACTTTTTGTCACCAACTTTTTAATGCTTACGAAACTTTTGTTTGCATTCTGAAATTTCTTTGTTTGTTACTTAAACAGATTGTTTGGTATCTTGTGAAAATTCTATAGTTTCTTCAACATTTTAAGTGTATAAGCATAACCCCTCATAACTTTCAATTCTTTAATAATATTTTTTTTTTTTTTTTTGTAAAGCATACATTAGCGATACTTAAAATAGACGTCGTCTCTCATGTATTTTTATTGTTAAAAAAAAAAATGTTTTGTTCAGAAGGATATATAAATTAAAATTCTAAAAACTACCAGGAGCATATGCTCTTGGCATAACAATTTTAGGTGTTTAAAACACTTTTCACTCAACATTACACTTTATTTAGCTGTAGCTAAACTCTATTATTATTATTTATGGCAATTCTGCAAAATGCTTGAAACAAAAAAAAAATTTTTTTGGCAATTTCCTAAAAAATTATTTTTTTTTGTTTGCAATTTCAGCAATTCTTTAAAGTTTTCATTGGAGTTTTTTTTTTCATACAGTTCTTTTTCGAACTTAATTACAATTTTTAAATCGTTTTAAAAAAACATCATAATTAATTGAAATATTAACAAAAACACAGATCTTACTAACAATTTTTGCACGCGTTTTGTTGCTTTTTTTTAATTTCTCTCACTTAGGAGCGCACAGGATAGCCAGACGTCAGCTTAACAACACGAAGACGACAATAGTGGCAATGAGCACCGCACAGTGACAACAACTTAATGTCAATGTCACCTGTAGCCACTACTGATATACTATACACACTACTATACTTAATTGCACGGTTTCTTGTATTACTTTTTGTTTTATTTTTTTTTTTTTAAAGAAAACGAATTAATTTTTTGATTTCTATTTTATGGCCCTGCAATAACTGCTGGGCATAGACAGCCATAGCCAAATGACATTGCGAAGCGGAAACAAAATCCAGCTAACGTAATGTCAGAAATTTCTATTGCGGCCAGTGTTGCGCAAACTCTTAACAGACTGTTGAGCTCTCGCTGTTATGTGCAGTAGTACCGTTTACAGCGAGTATTTGCTGTATTAACACACACACTCACATGTACGAGCACATTTCCACAGCCAAGCCAACGGGCTAGCCAGCTGTTTTTAAAATTAAAACAAAAACAATGTATGTAGGTATATTTTTATGCAACAGCAACAACGTGAACAGCAAGGAACTCTAAAAGCATTGAACATCTTTTGACGTAACCAGTTGCTAGGGGGTTTAGGTCTCTTGACGTATTTTAGGATTAGTGGAATTTTCAATGCGCGAAATGGCAAGAGTGCTAAAATGTTATAAGGGGAAAATTGGTTGGTGCATAATGTCTACATATATAAAATTTAAAACTGCTAAATAGACACACAGTCTTAGGCAAATTTTTTTGAAATTTTTAGATTATCAATTTTGGTTTATGATTCGAGTTTAAACCAATTAGTCGAAAGTACATATTATCTACATACGCAAAATGGGAAAAAATAATGCAAATTTCATGTAAAAAAACCAACACATTTTTCATTGGTTTTTTGAGAAAAGTTTTCTTAAAAAAAAAAAAGTAGAGTACTCGTACATATATGTGCATATCCATCAGATTGGGCCTTTTAGCTGCCTCGTTTTTTTATTTTTTTTTTTTGGAGTACCTCTTCCAGCCATAGTTTTTCTTGAAGCTAAGGCTATCTTGAACTCATAATAAAGGTTGTTCAATTGAAAATCAGATAGCTATTTTTTTTATTTAACTTTGTATGTAACTTTCCATGTTTTTTTTTTAACTTAAATGCAATTTTAACTATGTCTCCCTTTGAATTTTAATTGTTCCTCCTTGAATATTAATTAAAGATAGTCTTAACTTCGAGAAAAACCATGTTTGAAGAGTCTGCTCCAAAAAAAAAAAAAAAAAAAAATAAAAAAAAAATCGAAGCCATGGTCGAGGTAAGATGACCATTTCGATTTTTTTTTTTATTTTTTTTTTTTGGAGCAGACTCTTCAAACATGGTTTTTCTCGAAGTTAAGACTATCTTTAATTAATATTCAAGGAGGAACAATTAAAATTCAAAGGGAGACATAGTTAAAATTGGATTTTAGTTAAAAACAACATGAAATGTTACATATAAAGTTAAATAAAAAAAATAGCTATCTGAATTTCAATTGAACAACCTTTAATATGAGTTCAAGACAGCCTTAGCTTCAAAAAAAACTATGGCTGAAAGATATACTCAACAGTCTTTAGACTACAGCGTAAAAACCCAATAAATTGACAATTTTTAAAAAACACGAAAAGTTTCATATATTTCTTACTTTAAATGCAAATTAAAAAAATAGCTATCCGAATTTCAATTGAACAACCTTTATTATGAGTTCAAGATAGCCTTAGCTTCAAGAAAAACTATAGCTGGAAGATGTACTCCAAAAAAAAAAAAAACGAGGCCAGCTAAAAGGCCCAATCTGATGGATATGCACATATATATATTACACCAAAAAATTTTTAAGTAAACAACTTCCAGAAAATAAAATACCTTTTATGAAACTGCCATACTAAGCGAAAAAGGCGTATCTCAAAAAACAATTCGTTTCGAAATAATTGATTTTTTGTAAATGTAAATATGTACATATGTTGAATGCTTGTAAAATTCAGATTGAGAAAATTCTCTTAGGAGATTTTTTGTATGATTGAACTAAGATACCTGTATTTGGAGTGTTTCATTAGACGCGTAATTTCTTAAGCTATCCGATGCCATAATAATCTCTGATATTTTTTTATTTTGAGATAAGCCCTTTCCGAAAATTCCTCTCGCAATTTTTTTTTTTAACTTTGCCAACAATCAGTGCCGGATCTACAAGTACAAGCAAGCCCGTATGCCTTCCAAAACTTAGATAGTTACTTAACTTAATAAAAATCAAAAGTATTCTAATTGTACAGTGCTCAAAAAAACTCACTTTTTGGTGTGAAATCACGCAGCAAGCGTCCATTTCATTTGAAATCGAGCTTGCTCCTACTGTTACACTTTTTGAGCTTTTTCACCCGTGATTGAAACTAGGAGTTCTCAATAGCGCATTATTACTGATTTTACCTACTGGGTATATTTTGGCACGAGCTACTTTGCGTCACATACACACGACATACCCCAACAGCAGCAAAAACAAAACGCGCGCCAGTTAAGATAACGAAAAATTGTTGTCAACACCCGCCTTCCAATAGACAGCACCATATACCCGAAAGCTGACAACAACAAACAAAAAAAATCCAAAAACAAACATCCAGGTAGGAAACGTAAGCGCAATGCGTTCACAAGCTCAAATTAAAGAAATAAATAAATACAAGTCGAATGAATCGAATCAAATCAAAGCAACGTAACGCAAAACAATCCAGTGCTACGTAAAGCAGCAAAAAACTTTAGTTGACTTTTTCATTGGCTTTGCAGATTTTACTGCTGCTGCAACATAGTGTGCAGCGGTCAAGGCCAAGCAAGGCCGTCGTCGTTCGTTGTCTGTTTAAGTTTGTATTTGAGTGAGTGTGTGTTCTCATATGAAAATTTTGAGAAAAAAAGCTCACGCTCATGTCGATAAGCTTTTCAAAACATTTTCTGTGTATGAAGGTATGTTGGCATGTGTGCAGAAAACTTTAATTTCTTGTTTTTGCATATGATTTTTCTTCGTGTGATTAGATTTTGTTTTAACTTTAACTTTAGTTGAACAGCTGCCCGGTTATATAAGGAAAAAACTTAATTACAGAATTTTATGTTGAACTGGCATAGAATGATAAAAAGGATTTTTTGATGTTTTGATGTTGAAGATACAATAAAAAATACCCACTATGACAGAACATCTTTATAAATTAATTATTTTTTTTTTTTTTGGTCTGTTGCTCAATTTTATGGACGTTTTTCATCTCATGACTTAATTGCCATCAAATTCAGGTTTCTAGATCCGATAAAAGATTACCTTATTTAAGCTAAGTATTTGCTTTTGAAGTGCTATTACTTAATTGCCAATCCAGCATACTTAAATTGCTTAAACACAAAACGTACATATCTATATTATTTAAATATGATATTACTCTTCTCCATCGTTACTCGAAGCTAATACACCGAGCGCCAAAAAGTTAAAAAAAAACTTAAAAATTTATGAAACAAAATTTAAGCCGACTAAAAATTATACACTGATATAAAATTTTTTAATTTCCGGACACATCTCCACACATAATTTATAAACCAATTTATAATTAAAATAAATATATTTTTATTCATACATTATAAGATGAATATTATTGCAGAATAAAGTCGGAAGCTCACAGGACGTGTTATCATAGTGAAAATTTCAGATTAAAAAGTACTTAAGTTTATACAGACGTGTACACATACATACATTTGTTCATGTGTTATAAACACATATTGAAACATCGCAATAGAAACAGTGATGTATTTACAGGTTTTTTTTTAGAAATATGTCTCTATTCATTGAGTACTGGTGCAAAACATAGCGTTACTTCTAAAGTTTCTACACCTTATATTCTATATATTACAATTAGTGTTCTTATATTAATGTCAACTTAAAAAGTCTAAAACAAATATGAACACATTTTTTATTCTTTTCCAAGTTTTTTTAAGCTACAAAACTTAAACGAATAAAAATACCTATACTATACCACATAGCGCTGTTTACTTTAAAGTTTCAATTTTATTGATTTTCTTATGACAGCTCATTAAGTAATTATAAAGCAACCAACCAAAGACAGAACACAACCCCTCACATGTCAATGTCAAGGTTGTTATTTATTTGTTATTTTCTGAGGTGCAAACTTTCTACGCCTCAACAGTTTATGTATTTTACACGTTCAATTTTAACACAAACCTAATTAAGCTTAATGAACTAAGGTATTTTATGTTTCTAAAGGTATTTAAATCAATAAATTATTGAAGTTTTACACTTGCGTAAAATGAGACAACCTCAAAAACTGTATTGACTTTAAAAAGAATAATTTTATATACACTTCTACTACTAGCTAACAATGATGAGAGGTGACTTCTATTGTGTATTTTCTTCTGCTGAGATATTTAAATTCATTAATTTTTCGATTTTTTTACTTTAAAAATCATACCTCTAGCTAAAATTTTCCGATTCTATCGTCATTAGTTCCAAATAAAAGTTATTATGATTACAAACAAACGCATATAATTGGATCTTTAATTTGGTTAAAGCGGATCAAAAGATATCTTTTGAAATAGACCAGAAAATAAGTATAACCAGATAAAATCTACCGTAAAACTTCCACATCCTATATTTTCTGAATTTATTTATTTTTTCGACAATTTATTGACAATGTATTGCAAATACATTTTTTTTTGTGTTCGCTTAAGTACATTTTTGGTGTACTGGTTTGTTTGGTACGTAAAGAAGTCTTGACATTTTGAAAATATAGAGAAAGAATTAGATAATGTAATTCGAGAATATATTTTAAAATGTTTTCCTTAGAAAAGGCTCAAATATGCCTACACATTAAGTCTACAGTGACAGATATTAATAGTCTAACAAAAGTCATTGACGAAGAACATTTTTTCAACTACCCTAAACTGAAATCAAGCCATCTTGAAGTCATAATCTATTTAATTTGAAATTGGAAGCTCACTAAGCTCATTAAAAACCTCAAAAAACTGCCCGCAAAGAGTCAGCAAACACAGATATAATGTGAAAATTAGAGACTAAGCATTCATACAGCAAAACTCATCGGGTTACATACAGCCCGAAAACAGAAGTTGACAAAACAGTGGCAGGAGCATTTGTACCTAGTTTTAAAAAAAGGACTTCTTTAACAAAAATGTATGCCACTGTAGCATGCACTTAGAACTATTTAGACCGAAGTTGAGAGTTTTATTACTTAATCGAAAATATTCTAAGTCATACAAACTATCCATTCAATTCACAAATTTTTTTTGACTTTATTACATTTTTTTTTCAATATTTTACACAATTATTAAAATAAATTTGACCTTTAATATAAAACAAAAATTTTTATTTTTCACAATTTGTTTTGATTTGCTTTAATTTAAAAAAAAAATTGTTTATTTCTTTAACTTATATAGCAAATAACGAAATTTTTTTCATAATTTGGTATAACATGATTTGTTAGAATAATTAAAAAAACATATATAAATGTTTGTTTCCGACAAGATAAGCGCTCTCTACCTATGTTTGAACCATAAAACTTGGTTTGGTATCACTGTGCCACGGTTTGTTTTTAGCGGAGAAAAGTTTATGATACAAAACATGGATATAACTTCAGACATGTAAAAGCAATCACTTAAAGTGACAAAAAAAGTTCAGAATAGATCAATCATTTCACCACTTTAAGCAATCAATGATAATTTGTAACAAAAATTAGCACTTTTAAAAAGCAAAAAATTACATAAAAAATATCGACTTCATATGAAAAAGTTTAATTTTTGTCCTATTATTCTATTCAACTTTAACACATTAATCCAACATACCCACAGTGTTATATTTTTACCATTTACCAATCAATATTTATATGAATTTTCAAACTGAATAAATAACCGGCACTTCACGTGCGCTTCAGCCATAACACACTAATCAAAATCTAATATCCAAGATAATGCAATAATTTTCCGGAACCAACACTTAATTTGAATTAAATTGCTATTTTTTTCCATTGTTTTTATTGAATTGTAATGCGAACAAAACAACTAAATAAAACATTAATATACGAGTAGGTAAGCGATGCAAATGACTTACTGCGTTGAATGACCAACAATGTGACAGTTCGACTGACTCTCAGTCTGACTAAATTATGATTGAATTGTGGAAGAGCAAAATGAAAACCTTTTTGAGGTAGGTTCTGTACGCGTAGGTGGCTCACAATTGAAAGGGTGAGTGAAGAACCAAAGGCGACTCTGTATATGTGAGTGTTTTAAACTTAATGAGACTCTCTATTGTGTGTGCTAATGTGTTTCGATTTCTCGTTTTGGTATCTCTCTCTCTTTGATGGTGCAGCCATTTCTGCAACCTAGCTTTGGCGTTCAGCCATTAACCTTGACAAAGAATATTGTTTCCCTGTTGCGTTTGAAATGCATTTGAAAACGAATTTTGACCGTTGACTGATTGTCTTCTTAGTAGCCGTAGCTTGGTTAGTGGCTGTCTGCTCTGTCAAAAAAGCTAAAAGCTCTGTATATTAGCGCTACTTTTATGCGATTATTTTGTTAAAATTAAAAACTAAATTTTTATTTGCATTTCATATTTCGTCTGAAAATTTATTGAATTTGCAGCGAGAAAATTACTCTTTAGGTAGTGGTAGGTAGTGCAATGCAGAAAACCTTGTGCTGTCTGCTAAGAAATGTGGGAAAATGTTGTTTTTAACAGCGCTTTTAGTAAGGAAACCATGCCATGTTAAAATTTAATAAGACCATCGCTAGTTAAGTCATTGAGCTAAGTGATTCTTATGCTTAGTATTCAAATTCAAATGGTTAATCATGTGTTTCATTGACCTTCGAATTCCACAACGCATTCAAAAACTTAATATTAAATTTCAGCTCTCATAAAAATACATATATCTAATTTTAATTACCGCATTTCAACCATAACAACATATTTATTTGTGCTTTCACTAACCACAATTTTCGATCTAATCATGTGGACATCATTAAATTTGATTTTTCGCTATAATGACAGTTCATTGAACTTACTCCAAAAAATATAAATAAAATCACTTTCATATGTTGTTTACCACGTGAATTGGCCAAAACAGAAATAGACAAAAAAAAGAAACAAGAAAACACTCCCTACCACATTGCAATCAATAGTAAACTTATATAATTAAATTAACTTAATACCAGACATAAAAGTAAATAAATAAGAGTACTTGAACAAATTTCGTTGGTATTTTGTGTCAAAGCATTTTAAGCCGATATGTTGAAATCAAATTTGTTATTGAATAATGCGAATGAAAGAAGTTGAATTTTGCGACGATTTAAAAAGAAAGTAAAAGTAACACTCAAAGATAAAAGAAAAAAAAACAATTAAAATATCCCAGCAGCTCGTTGTAAGCAGTAATGCTCACAACTTCAGCCACAACTGTAAATTCTTTTTACAAAGGGATGGCCGCTTTGTAGGCAGCTTGCCTATATCTCTATATACAATGTGTAGTAAGGGAAAGGCAGACTGCCTTAAAATATCGCTTACTAAGTGCCTGTATAGTTTACCGAGTTTCCTACATCTCCACATACAAAGTATGCAGCCAATAATCAAGACCCCTTGCATCTCCATATATAAATCAGACAGCAAACAGACAGACTGTCTACAGCTCCATATACAATGCAGTTAGCCAGAAAGCAGACTGGCTACAGCTCCATATACAAAGCAGGCAGTCAGCAAGCAAATAAACAAAATATCACAGCAAAAATTTCATTTGTGAAACGTACAACACAAAGGGTATAGCTTTTCATACATGAAAAATCAGAGTACTTCATCAATTCGTCACTGGGATATAAAATCTATTTTCTTTCTCACAAAAAATAAAAAGTCTTCACATAAATAAAATTGTAGCTCACCTTCTTTTTGGTATTGAAACCAAGAAACGATAGCTTCCTTATGGAATTCTCATTTGCGCCACTCATTTTGTAGCCACTTTTGAATCATACGTTGCTTAAATTTGATGTGTTAGAAATTTGTGTTTTTAAACCTTCCAATATTCGTGTTTATGTAATCTAGGCATTCGCTTCGGGTTTATCTGTAAGTGCGTAAAAATATTGAGTTAGTTTTTTAGTTATAAGATATAAATTTAAAACAAAAATTTAAATAAAAACATCTACAAAAGGAAATAACTATTTAGAAACAACATTCATATCGGCATTCCGGAATGTACATACGACTTCTGTCTAGTAAAAATTAGTTTTGTAATAATTATCTACGTTTTTTTAAGGCCTCTGAGTATTTCTAATGATACAAAGTTATCGAAACAGTCCCGAGCTTTTATATGCGCTAGACTTGTTGTACAGGTTAATTGATGTATTAAATTGGATAAATTATTTTAATATAAAGGCCGATATTTTTTTATAATTAAATGTGCATATATTATTTAGATTAAAACATCACATAAGTTATTTTATTATTCAAAATTTAGCAAATTAATATATCAAAATTTTCACACTTAATTGTCAATTCATTCTGCTGTAACCATTAACGTTACTAAATATGAGAAAAAGTTCCACAAAAAAATTGCGTCGTGCAAATTTTTTCGTCGTTTCTACGTAAATTAAGCAAAAAGTGTGATTTTAATTAAGGACAACTTGAAAAAAAAAAATTAAATAAAAAATTTCATGGTTCAACTAAAATAAAAAAAAATTATTAGGAAATTGAGCAAATTATAACAAAGTTGAAGAAAGAACTGCGTCGCATTTCACAATCATTTTAGCTTTGAAAAATTATGTAATTACATTTTTCCAAGATTTTATTTCCTTGTTTTGAATCTTTAACCATTACTTTTCCCTTACTCGTTAATTGAAACCGACAGCTGCATAGTATTGAAAAATTTATATCAATAGTATTTTTTTTATCAATAATCAATTTTGCTTCTTTTTTAATGTTTCACAGTCGTAGAAAACTCATGTGTCATTAATTTGCCAATAAAAATTTCTTGTAAATCACGTGCGTTGCGTTTAATTGAAAGCATCACGTAAACAAAGTTGCTTTCAGTGTCCTATGTGCCGTAAGAAAATACAATGTAATGATTTTATAGTATAGTTCATTTGTGACTTATTTTCTACTAAACTCCAATCGTGGGATTTTTCTTAGCAATAGCTTTTTGAATATTGATATTTTTGCATAAATGTATCATACATATTTATTAACTTTGATTTATCACACACAAAAAAGCATCACTGCTTCATCATTTATGCTCAGTGTCTTGCGCATCGCCTACATATTAATTTTAATTTACTCAACCAATGGCGTATGTCATCACGTGACGCTCAATTAAATTTCTCAATAAATTTATGGCAACGTTTCGCTTTCAATTGAGACATTTTATTTTATTTGTTTACCACATATTCATTAATAAAACGCTTTGCTGCAGCGGTAACAAATGTTTTATATGCAGTGTAGCACGTTATGCTTAATTTGCTATATACATATGTTTACATATAAACAATTTTTTCAAATTTTGCGATCGTTCAGTTTTCGATATAAACAGAAAATACTTATAATAGGTATATTGTGTACGATACTTATTTGAGAATATCATCATTAGTGGCGCGGTCAGCGAAAAGAAATTTTAACTTGCATAGAGCATAAAATATTGTTCAGTATCAAATTAGGAGTTCTCTGAAGTCAATTTACAGGAATAAAGTAAAAAAATACTGCCACATTATATGAAACATGCGTAAAAAAAATCCGAATATACATTTCGGTTCTAATTTATTATTTTTTGGAAAATGTTTTTTTATAAATATTTAAAAATTTTCTTTAGTATAGGAGACAAATACATTCCGAGGCTAAGTCCAGTATATTCCCAAAAATAAAACCAAATATCATCAATGATTCAAATAGGAATGTCATTACTGTAAAAACCTGTAAGCAAATCACTTACTAAGAATTTGATACGTCATGAGTTTTAAGCAAGTCTTATTCTTTTTTTATTACTAATAATATTTATGTATATAAGCCAGTGATGGCATTTGGGCTTATCTGATATTTTTCGTTTTTCGATAACTATTTTACAACTGCTGTCGAGATTTTCAATATGATTTTCCAATATTTTTAATATTACTTCGATGCTTTCCAATTTTTTCGATGTTTTTCGGCACTGTTAAGCTTTAATCAACTTCTTCAATACTATAAAACGTTACGATATTTTCCGACTCATACGTGTTAGAGCTCTAAAGTTAAATATTGATTAAAGTGGGTTAATTAAGTACTAGCTATTAAAATTAAGTATTAAGGCATCAGAATTTCGACTTAAGTTTTCGACAATATGTTCAATTGGTAAGGTCCCTCCGAAGATTCATTATATTATCTTAAATAATGTAAGAGTTTTTCAGTAGTTCTTAGTAAAGTAAAAATGGACATAGTATAAATCATAAAATGTCATAATGAAATTTAGAGGCTAGACTATTTTCCAGAACGGCAAAAATATTTGTCCCGCCAAAGACTAAAAGTCCTTTGATTTTTTAACAAATCGTTCGTTTTTTGTTGTGCAAATTTTCATATATATATGGGCATATATATATTAGCATAACTTTGGCAAGCATATGACTTTAAATATTTCGAGCTTCGAATAGAATTAACGAACTTAGCATGTAAGTTAAAATTGTATTCAAAATGATTTAAACGTGCTTACACTAAAGATTTCAATCTGGAGTAATTTTTTTGAATTATATATTTTATTTATCAACAGAATTTTTTTTTTTATTTATAAGAATATCAGTATTTTAGTATAATAATTTTTAATTTCACAAAATATTCCACGCATGTTTCGAACACCAATGTTTTTAAATATATTCTGTCCTTACCCTAAGATCACTTGAAATTTGTCGGGTACTTAGTATCCTAAATGAATAAACTGTATATGTTTTATTTTCTTTTTATTCCAAAACACAATTAAATCAATATCTTCAATATTCCACGGTACTTGATACAATGCGACGAATATATAATTATAAACGGACTACACAATGGATAAAGGAAACGCAACAGCCATCTCTACAATGACCCACACCGACAACAAATGGTATAATTGTGAACTTGTTGCGACAATTTACGCTCCAATATAGTCTTCTGTCGAAGCGAAGTAACAAAATATCCAATAACATCAATAACCAACAGTGACATCAGCGATTTGTGCGATTTATTTTACAAATAAAATCACTAACATTTATTTACACACATTAGATAAAAATGTTAAAAACAAAAGCAAAAGATAATTTATCTATGTTGAGACAACAAGACGTGCACTACTCGAACCCGAACGTGGAGTATTTCTATAAAAAAATAAAACGTCAAATCGCGTTCGAAGCACAAACAAATCTCGTGACAATAAAATTAAAAGAAGCGTTAATTTTGAAAATTAATTGAAGTAGAAAAATGTTAATGAAAATAGCAATGATAATAATATGTCAATAATAACAAACGTATCGAATCCATTTAGCATGGCTATTTGTGTTGATGTTAAAAATATAATTTTTTTCTATTTTAATTTCGCAAAAAAAAAACACACAGCCATTAAATTTTACTAATTGAAAATTAATATCATATCAGCACCAACAATTTGCGATGGAGTGTGATATCAGTATCAAATGCAAGATCGATCGATCAGCTGCTTTTGTTTTACTGACTTAAATGTAAGAATTTTGTAAATATTGACATACACGTGTGCGATTCTTTAATTATTGTTTTAATTGACTCGTTTTTAAGGCCAAAATAATTTTCTGTCAATGGAATCCATAGTTTTTAGGATTTTAGCCAATGGAATTCATAGTTTTTAGGAGTTTAATTCAAACAAAATTTGCGCTAGACTATGTTGTAGAATCAAATTCTTCGTTTGCTTTACTAAAGGATTAATTTTTTTTATTTTATTTTGGCTGAAGGTTATTTTATGTATAAAGAACCCAAAGCATTGAATATTTCACTTTTTCGAACGTTGCCATAATACAACAAATTATCATAACAATATTCGATACTTAGCAAAAATCTGCCACTGACAGCAGCACTAAATAAAACATTTATATAAAGTATTTTTCAAATTAAAAAGGATTTCTTGAGTCAATTGACAAAATCACAAAAAAAAAAAAATGCCGATTGTGTTCAAACTCAACTTTGTTGGTATGAATTAAAACCAATATTTCCAGCAGCAATATATATAATGATCCATCACTTACTAAAGCTTATCGTATGAATTGTATGTTTTTTGTCAGTCAGTAGACATAAAAGTGCTATCAATTTTATTCAGGTTTTCGCTAGCCATTGTTTTATTATTAGCAATTGAACTTTATTTTTATCCTCCTTATTTTGCTAAATATCACCTATCAGTATGTCTTATTTAATATTTGTTCCTTTGCGGCAACACTGCTGCACATCATCAATCATAAAATATTTATGGGTTGTTAGACCTATGTAGGTATTTATATTAAAAAGTTTAAAGTGTTCATAATTCATTTTTTAAGTCAATGAGGTGCCAAATGTGACTTTAAAAAAATTGCAAAAACAAGTGATATTATTTATGCTTGGATAATTTTTACTAATTATTTATGGTATAAATAATTTCAATGTTATCATGTATCATATTCTTTGCCAATAATTACATTCATGTGATATTATTTGCTAAAGACAAATAGTTCTTAAAAATTCAAAACAAGCTTATAAGGTATTGATTAATGGAAAAAGTGGATACGCATTTTTGAACTTAGCAAGCGATAATTCTGAACTGGAAATATATGTAGGTAGCAATAAATGTACCACTAAAAATTATATAATTTATGAGAAATTACCTAATGAAAACCACTCATTTTATTGCTCTAGTGCTTAGAAAGTTGTGAGATAATCTTTGTTTGAAAGTGTTACTCTAAATGAACTTTGTTAAACACCCTGCAACTCAAAAGGTGTTGAAGATAGAACAATTCCTCCCATACAATTTTACTTTGAATTAAAACGTTATTCCTACTCGGAGCAGAAACACCCTATATATTTTAGGTAAATTTTAAGAATCAGCAAACAATGAAAAAAATAAAATTTTTTTGTGTTACATTTCAATGTATAAAACCTTTGATTTGAAAATGGTGCAAGTTTTTTTTCGCTAAGAATAAAAAATTGAGTAACTTGAAATGAGCTGCAAAAGATTTATTTAATTTTTTTCTCAACGAAGAGAAACTTTCAAAATAAATGGCATATATATTTTCTTACTTTAAGCAGTGATATTTTCAATCTTAGTTCATCACTTCAATTGTTTATTTTTATGAACTTAAAATATCACTTTTGAAAATAAAAAAACTTATATATAAATGTATACATTTGTATGTACATATGTATATATAGATTTTTTTTTTTTTTTTTTTCCTTTGAAGCACGATTCGCCAAACTCCCTTTTGTATTTAGATAAAGTAAAGCTTATAATGCATTCGCCAAAAATGTTTAAATGAATTAAGTTCTAGGAACTTTCCCTAAAATAGTCATCAATCATTTGAAAGTGCAATAAAATTTTCACAATTCTTTTAACTGCTAAACTTAAAGCACTTTTTGATAAGATAATTATGGTTAAGTACTTAATTAGTGACAGGTTTTATGTCATAAAAATGATTTATTAAATGTATTTGTTAAAATTTATTACAGCTCATATAAATCACATTTGATAATAAAAGTCGAAAAGCCTGCAATTTTTCAATATACTGCCATACTAAGCTGCAACCATAATTATTTATTGTTGAAATAATAATAGAATTATTGAAAATATAGCATTTCTAAAGAAAAAAGTTTGATAAAAAACTAACTATGTATAATTTTTGTACTAAATTGCTTTTAACAATCTAAGGTTAGTTCAGTTTTAAATTAAAAACTAGTTAAAATAAGCTTAAAAAAGATCTCATAGTGTAGGTACATGTTCATTAGACCGGGTCGAAATTTAGGTTCATCCAGAAACCGGCTCAAAAGTTAGAAATACTTATTCTCCTGAAGGTTCTTTTTGGCCAAAAAAAACGTGTTTATTGCTCATAGCTTTTATTCCTTCACAAAATGGATACCCGGACTTACTCGAAAAATAAAGACTGCGTTTTTACAAAAAACTTGACTTTAAAAAGCTTAAATTTTTTTTTCTATTATGAATAAAATTCAGTCCCAAAATTCTATTTTTTCACATTTTTTATATGGAAAAATCCAATTTCAGGACTAAATATTATCCATAACAGAAAAAAAATTTAAAATTTTTTAAAGTCAAATTTTTTACAAGAACGCAATCCTTATTTTTCAAGCAAATTCAAGTATCCATTCTGTGAAGAAATAAAAGTAATGAGCAAGAAACACGTTTTTTTTGGCCAAAATGGACCTTCAGGAGAATAAGTCTTTCTAACTTTTGAGCCGCAATTGACCTTCAGGAGAATCGAAAGTACTCCATTTGTATTTCTCGGAACGAAAAAAATAAATAAATAATGCAAATTTCGTTTTTAAGGGTCCTTCTAACACTTGAGTCGGTATCTGGCTGACTTTATTTTGCTTCATACAAATCGACCAGGTCTAATGTTCATAAAGTTCAATTATGCACTTTTTTTTATAGACATTGAAATTTATACTAAGAATTAAACTGATATTTTATTGTGATTTCTTAAGAAGCACCTACATACTGCTGGCTACCATCTCATTTGAAATACCTAACCAGCAGATAGTACCCCCCCATTTTTCAATGAAATTTAAATTTTATGTTGTAGTTTTTAATTGCGTACAATTTTAATGTGTACCTATGCATGTACAATTTGGATATGTACATATGTACCTATGTATATATGGGCACATTTACTAATTTCGGTCGTTCCATAGTAAGAGTTATAGGAGATCACAAATCAAAGAAATCCATATAAATTAGCTTCATCATCTTTAAATTTAATTTTTCCCTTTGCAGATAGAAATTAACTATATTTTTTAAAATAACTTATTTCTAGTGTATTTTAATAAAATTATAAGTAGTACCCAATATAGTTTGGAAATTTCAAAGTCCTTTTAGTAACAATTTAATTCTGAAATATAAGTCCCAAGTATGCAGACTGTCTAGCTCCATCGTCTACTTAAGCTATCATATTAATTACTTTAACCTTAAAAGGGAATTTGTTATTTGGTACGAAATTTTAATCTACCACCAAAGTTGAATTTACAATTTTTTTTCTCTCTTTTGTATTCAGTAACGAAACCGAGAGAGTAGCGAATATGAAAAATGCACATGAGATTAAGAAAATATCACTTAAATGTGTTAAAAATATCATGCGATACAAACATGTAGTAATTTTTGTTGTTGTTGTTATAATTCACTGCAACAACATGTACCGCTCATAAACACGTTTGGCATGCACACCGCGAGACGACATTGAACTTGAGGTATATGTAAATACATACACATTCAAAATACCTACTACCTAGTACTAAAAAATCCAGTTACAAATGACACACTTGTAAGCCCGTCAACAACAACAGCAACAACAGCACTTGAAATTGATCTACATGTTGCAGATTTAAAAGTTTAATTAAGTTTTTACAAAACAGCACATTTGTTAAATATCACGTAATATGAATGGGCATTTCCATGCAAAAGGGTCAAATGTTTTTATATATTTTAATATAAATATTAATAATTAAATTTTTATAAATCATTCAAGAGCAAAAAATATTTGAATTGAATTTTGAAGTGACATTATAATTGTTTTACTGATATATGAAATTGTCCGGAGCTAGAAAGCAACGCTTAGTTGATTGTTAAACCTCTGACGTTCGAGTCCAACGTTAACGGTTGAGTGCAATTCATTGTGGCTATTTATTAACAAATAACAACAAAGTGTTATTTATAAATATTTTATAGTACAGTGATTTTTTATATAAAAAAATATCTATTGATTAATATACAATAGTAATTAGTAAAAGAACATTAACTTAACATAAAATGTTTTTCTCGTAATATAAATAAACGTAAATTGTAAATAAAATATTATTCATCTACGAGTATGTATCTGTGTATTTCTTGTTGACCTGCATTTCATATTTAATAAAATTCCCACAAGCAAATCTTTCAGATAACGTTTTATAAGGCTTAAGCGATTATTGCTGTTGATCGCGAGACAAGACGACGCCATGCGTCAGCGATGTTCAACATCAATAGAAATATCTAATATACGAGTGTAAATATGTACTTCAACAAACTGTCGTTCGCATGTAAATTCACAAGCGCTCAATTATTCAGGCAATTAAATTTGCAAGTCAATTGACTGCAAGAGCACTATGACAGAGCTTTCTTTAATTAATTGAAGATATTAACAAAAGTGAATGCAGTTTTTCTTAATGAATAAAAATATGTTTTTATTAATTTACTCGGTAGTTTGTACGAAGTTTTGACTTTAAAAATATAGTTTTGCACTGTGTGGGTATAAAACTATTCAAAGAGATTTTCAACGAAAACAAGACAGCGTAACCTTGGCAACCAAAAGAAATGTGCTATAAAATGAAAACATAAATCAAATGTTTAAAGAACTATTTTTTAACATAAACACTGCAAAAAAATTCTTTGAAGTAAAACTTTTATTATGGATTTTAGTACGATTTCCATTCTATACACTTATAGCTCTCAATTTTGATTGTACGTTTTCTACGTATATATTCTACTAGCGAAACCCGGCGCGCATTGCTACGCCTTAACAAATAAAACATAACGTGTTTTTATTTTAGTTGGATTAAATAAGTAAAAACTATTTTTATTGATATTTATCTTATTGCGAGTGGATAAACAACGTTGTTGGTTTTTCTATTTGTCTCATAAATGAACAATTGAATTGGCGGGAATGATTGGAATACGTAGAATCAGCACCTTTGCATGAGTCTAATTTGGTTACAGTCCTTGTCTTCTATATATGTACCGAGTCTCATAGTCATAGTTTTTTCTTATTTTGGAGACATGGCACTACCCATTTTTTCATTGAATCTTACTTTCTTTCTTTTGGGCTCATTTTTTCCAAACCAAACTATGCTAAGAAATTTTTACAAACTATATGAAACATATGTACCAAATCTTATCCATCTGCGTCAAATAGTTGTTGATACATAAAAAGTAGATTTTTCCTCATATGGATGCGTGGTACCGCCCATTTTTGCATGGAATCTTCTTTCTCTACTCTTTATATATGTACCAAGTTTCATTTATCTGCATCAAATAGTTGATAAGATATGATGAATCTTATTTTCTTTCAGATAAGGGGGCGTGGCATCACCCATTCTATCTTAAGCTGTGCCTGTTTATATAAAAGCCTCGTGGTGTGAATTCCATGAGAACCGATTAAGCGATCTTCGAGAAAATTATGTTCAAAAAATATATTTGTATGAAGGCCACCCTAAATATGCTCCTTAAATAAAAGTATTGAAGCCTTAGCTACGCCTCTTAATATAAAAGTTACTTGGTATAAATTCTGTATGAATCGATTAACCTGTCTTCGTGAAAAAGATATTTAAAAATATTTTTGTGTGAGGACCACCCAAAGTGTGAACCCTAAGTAAAATTTTTACTATCTAATCTGTGCCCCTTCATATAAAAGTCATGTGGTGTTAAGACCATGAGAATCGATTAAACAGTCTTTGAGAAAATGATATTTAAAAAATATTTTTGTATGAGGGCCACCCTTAATAAAAGTTGTGTAGCCTAAGCTATGCATCTTAACATAAGAGATACGTGGCGTAAGTTCAGTGTGAATCGTCTAACCTGTCTTCGTGAAAATTATTTTTAAAAATATTTTTGTATGAGGGTCACCCTAAGTATGCACCCTAAATAAAAGGCTTACTACCTTATCTGTGCCTCTTAATATAAAAGCCATGTGGAGTAAATTCCAGAGAATCGATTAAGCGGTCTTCGAGAAAATGATATTTATAAATATTTTTGAATCAGGACCACCCTAAGTATGAACCGTAAATAAAATTTTTACTATATAATCTGTGCTTTTTAATATAAAAGTCATGTGGTGTAAGTTCCATAAGAATCGATATAGCGGTCTTCGAGAAAACGATATTTAAAAAAATTTTTTGTGTGAGGACCACCCTAAATAAAAGTTTTATAGCTTAAGCTATGCTTCTTAACATAAGAACTACGTGGTGTAAATTCAGCGTGAATCGATTAACCTGTCTTTTTGAAAATGATGTTTAAAAATATATTTGTATGAGGGTCACCCTAAGTATGCACTCTAAATAAAATTTTAACAATCTGATTTGTGCTCCTTAATATAAAAACCATACTGTGCAAGTTTCATGAGAATCGATTTACCTGTCTTTGAGAAATCGCTATTTTTAAAATATTTGTGTATGAGGGCCACCCTAAGTAAAAGTTTCATCGTCTTAGCTATGCGTCTTAATATAAGAGACATGTGGTGTAAATTCCATGTGAATCGATTAAGTGGTCTTTGTAAAAATGCTATTTTAAAGATATTTGCGTATGAGGGCCACCCTAAATTAAACTTTTATAGCTACCACGCCCCTGGTGTCTAATCCGGTTCATATTTTGTGAAGTGCTTAACATAGGCTATGTGCATCCTGACACCGAATTTCAAGACTTTTGCTATCGTATGAACCAAGATATAGCGAGTTAAAGGTTTTAATTGCATGTAAAGTGCCACGCCCCTTACTTTTATCAAAATAAAATACAGCCCATGTTACTAAGGAATAGTGTAGCTTTCTATTAGTAGAAGAATTTTTGGAATCGGTTCTGTAGTTCCAGAGATTACCCGGAACATACAAACAAACAAACAAACAAACAAACCTTTCCTCTTTATATAATAGTATAGATGTATGCACTACATATATTAAAAGAAACATTTCGAGCTCTAAGGCTTAAAGTTAATCGCTTTTTTTGAGTAAAAACAAATTCTATAATATTTGACAAATAAAAGGAATTTCGCCATTTTTGTCACATGTATTGCGTCCATTATTTAGGTAATACATACACTTAAAGTAGACATGCACATACATTAAATTTTGAAATTGATGTGAACGAAAGTGACAAACACGAAATTGCGCGTTTCTGTCAGCAAATATTATTAATATATAGCAAAATTAAGGTGGAAGTTTAAAAAAAAAATTAAGCTTCTTTCTGTTTTATCTTAGAAGTTTAATATTAACTAAGCGAATGATCGGCAATATCTATTTTGTATGATACTTAATCAACTTGTTTTGTTTTCGTTTCGGATTTGCTTCGAAAATGAGATCCATCAAATTATCAGAACTAGTTGTAGCAGCTCTAGTTTGAATATCAAAAAAACTTCCGACCATTAGATTTAAAAGAGCTAACATATTGACATTCAACTTTGGACTTCAATTTCACTGCATAGCTAAATTGGAAACGGAAAGTAATTTTTATCTAATTACTTTATATCAAAGTATTTTTCGCAAGTCTTATTCTAAAGTTTTAATTTAATAGTTGTTGCATTGCTGTATTTATATGTTGTAAAACGTATTATGAAAAAGAAAAATAATTTTGTATTTGTATATAAGTTCCACTCTAAGCTGCACGTGTTTATGCAAATATACTAAGTAGCAAATTCTTCCTGAACCCAAAGATTTCAATAGAATTTGCAGACTTTTGAGCAATTCATAAAGGCAGTCGTCAAATTAATGGGATATTCAAATTATAATAAAAATTCAAATTTAAATTGTCAAAACAAAAGTTACATTGTACAACACAATAAAAAATAACAAGCTCCTAACACTTGAACCTTATGGTGGAGAGCCGAGAGTAAAAATTTAAATAAGCGTTCGCATTCCAAAGCTTTTTAGTTGCGGTTCAAAATTTTCATACATATATCTGTCTAAAATCAAATGAAATAATATAAAATAACATGTGTGAGTCCGCATTTAAAATAAATCTTAAACAATGACCCTTTTAACCTAACTATTCGCTTGTAATATGATATAACGTGTAGTAACCTACCGCAATTAGCTACCGCATAAAATATTTGCTGAAAAATCAAATTTTTTCTTCTCCTTCAACTTATTTTCATTAGTTTTTAATTTATTTTTTCATTAGTTTTCGTCACACAAATATTTTAATTTTTTTTATATCGTTTCAACAGCAGAATTCGAAATGTCAAAGTACTTACGTAAAATTCTAATCAGAATAGAATTTCACGGTACGCCACGTCATGACTACGTTTTGACTAATTGCTTACACGCAACGCATTACATCAGAGATTTTTTACTTGACAGTTAGCAACAACACGTGACAAAACGAATGCGTAATCAGGCCTTTTGTAAAATTTTGTTTTATTAGAAGATTTTACACTCGGAGAAAAATGACATTGCAAATTTGAAAGTTTTATTTACGATTTTGAAAGTTGAAAGTATTAAATTAAGCTTTTTTCTATTTATTTTTAACACAAAAAGTATTTAAAATAACATTTTATAACTTTAGTTCAATCGTAAAAAACTTCAAATTTTATTTTGAGATTGCAAGGTATTCGAAATTTTTTTTATTTTACATAAAAGACTTTGTTACTTTGAATCATATTGACATATATGATACCACTTTAAATCAATTTGAAGACTTGAAATCAGAAATTTTTCTCTTATATGTAAGCATTTTTAAATTTGGCGCTAAATGATAAGCGTTTTGGTTAAATCAAACATAAAATCATTGATTATTCCTAACTTTGTAGGAGCAGAAAATGATGCGTAAAAAGTAAAACATTTACATGCATTTGATTATTTTCGCAATAGAGAAGTCAACACCTCCGTAGGAGCTTATCGTACTAAGTCCAACACAATGTCCTACAGCAATAAAACTTATTTTTATAATGAAAAGACGATGACTTGAACAAAGACAACAGCAGACGCATGAGTGGTAACGTTTATGACAGCTTCCCACAGAATGCAGACCGCTATTCCGAAAAAGTTACCAACAGACATTGAGTTGGCTCAAAATCTAATCTGGATGGCTACGTCCATAGGCTTTCGATGTTTTCCCATTATCAAAAATAAAATCAAATCGTTACGTATAAACGTTGTCCTTTCTAACGCATTTTTCTTAACCTGTAGGGGTGTTTTTTTTTCATATTAACCCTTAAATACCCTCTTTGAAGAGAACTTTATTGAATTTTTTTAAACAAACTCAAATGACCCATCGAGTAAGAAGATAATGAGTCAAAACATTAAAAAAACTCTTATTTCGCAAAATATCAGTAAGGTCTTTAGCACAAGATTTGTCTTAAACGTGGATTTACACATGTTTTCTCATATCACTTCATGTGATGTATGTAATGTACACTTACAAAACGTTGAGTTTTTATTTGCGATCTAGTAATCAAGAGTCAGAAATCTTGTTATTTAACAAATAGTTGACTTTTGCAGTACAGTGTTATTGTAGGTGCTGAAAATAAAGAAAAATATTCATTTGACAAAACAAGAAAAAAATTGTTCACGTATCGGCAGTACACATTGTCCGAGAAGCATGGCGGGAGTTGACGTTTGCGTTATGTATTGAATCTTGTCAATGTATGACCTTCAAAATCAGCAAAAAAAACAAAAACCTTTCAATCTACTTTTACTAACGAGAGTCAATTAATTCATAGACATCTACTTTTATTGCTACTATATAGTACTTATCAATTTTGTGATATTTTTGTGCGTGAACATATTAACTAATTGAAGGTAAACAATAAGTGGAAAAAAAAATTATTTAGTTTCTAGCAACTTTATGCAAGTTACTCAAAATGACTTGATTTTATTGCACATTGAAATGTAATTTCAAAGATATTCGCTGTGTACACATGTACTCGTACAGTACTAACAAAAAAGGAAGTATTTACAAATTGAATTTTTACGCTGATATCAAAAACCTCTTTTCCAATTCTAATGCAATTTTAAACTGCATTTTTTTTTATTGCAGTAGAGTTCATTGTCAGTGATATATGCGCATTTTATTTTTGTTCAATCAAGCGCTTCATTAGCTACGTAGTATTTGGTATGATAGGCTTTTTTTTAAGTTACAATTCTTAATCACTAAATTAAGTTACACATTGCCGATAAAAGTGTATTAGTATAATTTCATAATATCTATGTACTTGTTATGAACTTAAAAAAAATCATTAGTCAATATTTTTGAAAATTCGATTATCAAAAATCTATACCTTATTTATCCAATAATAGGGCAACAACAACAATAAAAGTAAAAGAATTCAAACGATATAAAAATTAATTATTAAGACTCACTTAATTTATTATGCCCAAGTGCACACACAACGAACTTCAGTTCTCAAATGCAGTTGGATGTAAAAATATCAAACTATTTTGTCAACTTAAAATTTCAAGTGATTTGCTTAGCTTTCAATATGTTTCCAATTGAGAAACAGTTTAATGATTCACTTTTCAAAATGAAGTCATCAAAAATGAATCCCCTAAGATAGGAGACTTCCGGAATAGATAAAAATTACACGTACATATATTCATAATTTGTTTACATTACTCAAGATCTCCCTTCTTGTAATTTGTCAATGATGACGCAAATTGATGAAACTGCATTTTCTATTTATAAAAAAGTCATGCCTATTCGAGGGGTACAAAACAAAGGCAACACTTAACACTTTTTCAAATTTTATAGAACTTGATGAAAATGCTTATATTTTAAATGCATTTTGGTCGATAACTTTGAAGTACGGGAATATACAAAGTTGGCAGAGAACTTGATAACTCAATAACATAACTGGTAGTAAAATACATTTTGAAAATTTTGCATTGGTCTCAACTATAGTACTTTACTCTTTAATAACTTTAAGACTAATAAATGGTTCAATAAATCAAATGAGCTTGGTAGATATGTTTGGCTCATGATGATGATGAGGTTACTTCTGTATCCCGTAGAATTTTTAACCAGCTCCTTGTCCAAAATCCCCATCTTATTCGAAAATTTTATTCAAATTAAGTTTTTTGCCAAAAAGATATCAGAGTGTTAAAATTTGATGTGCAGTTACATTTGAAGTAATAATAAATTTTGATAAATTTATCCTCGAATTTCTCAGACAGTTTCTGCTAAAATTTAAGACGTGATAACTTCCAAAATTAAAAAAACATTCTGATGATTCAAATGTTTAGTAATACATTCAATTTTATTTCAAGTCGTCACTTATCACTTTACCACTTCATAGTCAGCCAATAAAATTTTTGTGGAAAATTTTTTTTTATTTTTCATACTGCGCTCATTCATAGAACAGAAATTTTATCAATTAATTTTTATTGACATTAGCGTAAATTTACTTAACTTACGAGCACATGTAAGAATTTCTCAAGAATCGCAATTTGTTTGATGGTGTTGATCAGAGTTGTAAGAAAAGTCATTTGCATAATTCTTATCTATACTGGTGAGTATGAAGAAAATTTATGATATAAGGATTTGGAGAAAAAGTAACGCTAACGCAACGCTAAGTAAACATTTTAAGCTTTATCATTAATTTTCATCTTTTTCAACATTATTTGAATTTTTTAAAATTCATAACACACATTTTTAATATAAATGACATTTTTTGACATGCACAAATTTTTTTTTCAAAATATTTTAGACTTTTCTTACTTTTTCACTTAAGCCACCTTCAAATTTTTCGACATTGATCGAGAATTGCTAATTTTTCAATATATTTTTTGACATTTCCATACATGATCCACGCTGTTGATATACTCGTATATGACTTTTCAACATTTTTCTGAATTTTTCAACATTTTGTTGACATTTTCAACTTTTTTAACACTTTTCGCTTTTTTCAGTCAGCTTTTTTATTAAAATAGCGAAACATCATCAAGTTCACACATCACGCTTGTACTCATTTTTGAGTCTTTTCTCAGCTTACCATTATATTTAATGCATTAAAATTATTCTAAGCCAAAAATCTAAATTTTTACACAATTTTGGATTATGTTTGTAATAAATGTAGTTGTTTACAACGCTGGATACGATGTTATTGTGAGCAACACTTAACGAGCAACTTGGATTCATATTTCTGGTTCTTATTTATCATTGTTGAATTTCGAATTTGAGATATTTATGCAGAATTTCAATATATTATAAACTATACATTAGAAATTTTAATCGTAAATTAACTTGTGTTTATTGCATGTGCGAAAATAGCACTGTGATATATATTGTATTTTTACAAAAATATACATGTTTGAAATATTTGTTTTTCTTATATATGGTTTCAAGAAATCTGCTCATAAAATGACTTTTATTTCAAGTTGAGTGAACTTTCAAATTTCATATGTCATGTATTTTATTTGTTTGTTTGTTGGCAATCAAAAAGAAAAACATTTTTATTCTGTGATAGTGTGACAAAAAAAATACACATCGCCTATGTTTACACAATTTTCCGATAAAGGCAATTAGCGTAGTATCGTCATTGCGTGTTTATCAGAAGCTTCGCAATACACCATGAGCCGTGTGTATTTTTTTTTTTTTTATTTGAAAAAAATACGACTAATTTTGGGCATGAAATTTTGTTTGTTTTCTATTTGTTGTAGGCCGCAAATATTAGCACTATGTAATAAATATAACAGGTCTTATCAGGTTGCTTTTAGTTAATACTCGTTTGAACTGTTTATATCTAGTGCATTGGCAATATAGCTCTGTGATAACAAATGATAAAAAGTTGTATACACGTGACACTGTTTACAAAGGTACAAGCTGCTGAAACTTTATTTCACCAAATGCTTGAGCATAACAAGAAGGAGCAATCGTCTGAGGTATAAAATATTTGTAATGTTAGGTAGTAAGAGTGAGTTTTAGGGCTTAGTAAAAAATAAAAATATTAGGATGTTTCAAAATAATCTGTCCTTAGTACAAATACTCTGCAGAAAAAGTATTTGCAGTTGCAAAAGTGGGCGTGGCACTTTACGCCCTACTGAACTTGGTTAATTTTTCAAAAGAAATAACGTCTAAAATATGATATTTTATTACAAAAGGTTTTGTTGAGCAATTTTGCTTCCTGATATTTGAATAATTTGCCCATTAATTTTAGCAAACAAAGATTTTTTACCATTTACGTTAGGCCACAAATGTTTAATGATACTATTTATTGTATATAGAATATCACGACGAATATTTAAGTTTTTTTTTTCATTCTAAATTGATTAAAAAAATATTTTCTTTTTACAATGAAGCAGAGAATGTTATTTTTCTTTAAAAGCGTTTAGTGTTTTGTCACGTTTATTTTTATGCACTGGAACGCCTTCCGATTTATTTACTTTAAATCACTTGATACAAACTAAATTACAAAATACTACTCATATATCTTTTACACGATTCGATAAAATAACGCACGGCGGCCTAATAGTGGACTTTATCGAAAAAATAGAAATATTTTTCGTTAGAAAATGTTAATCACGTACAGATTGAGGATTAGTGAAAGTTAAATTTCTATTACCTGCACTTCGTAAAAATATGACTAAAACTTTAAAAAACAAATAGTTAGTCCATTTGTAATATTTTTTATACTGGTAGCAAATATCTTTAATAACTTGTGTTCACTCACTGTTACAATAAAATAACAATGTTGGATATATTTTTAACTGTGAGGCCTTGCGAAGCTGACTTATGAAATAATTTTTTTAACAAAAGTTTTAGTTCTTGAAAGTGCCTCTCAAATGAGATACACGTTGTTCCCAACAAAAACTTTTTACGTAAAAACGTCTTTGTCGGGCATATTTTGATCTGTGAAGCTTACCATGCATGGCATTTGGAATTAAGTTGTTAGAGTAGTGAAAAGTAGTATTTTAACCTGGTAATTGGTGACATTTTTTTCGGCTATTACCACATATAGATATACATATTCATATACTTATACGTAACCATAGCCTTATCAGACCAGTTTTGGTTAATTTGAATTTGATCCACCACCGTTCCATGAATTATATTTGAACAGCAGCTCTTAACACTTGAACAAAATCGAAAATATATTTTCAATCGACTTTATGTATAGTTAGGCTTTCGGAAATAGGGGTCGGGGCATATTTTGATCTGTTAAACTGATTGAATACATTTGTGTAGATTACTTTCGTAGTAAAAAATAAAATACTAAAAAGTGCCTTTCGAATGAAATTCAAATTATTGAGATCGAAAATACATATATTCTTTTTTCACTGCCATCATTTACCGTCTAAAATAGGGTCTTATTTTAACATGTTTTAAGCTCTGGAACCGTAGGCACATAATAAGCCATCTCGGTCTCTGTTTTAGTTAAAATTTTCTTTTAAATTTGGCAATTAATATACATACATATGTATTTATGTGGGTCATTCAAGTGAACCACACCACCGGAACATCATTTATAAAGTTCATATGCCCAATTTTAACATATTTCTCACACAAGTCCACCATAAGACCGCCGTGAATGGAATATGCGCTGACGAAAAAATAAACATATCTCTTCCTAGGATTACAAAATAAACCAAAAGCAACCACAGCAAATAACAAAAATAGCGATTGTAATTCTTATGCCTTCACAAAAGTAGTGCTTTAATGTATACCCAGAATTAGTAAATATTATCGTATATAGAGTATCGATACTTAACATAAACAAATATTGAAAATATTAAAGTAAAATGTTGATTATAAGTAGTAATTTATGAATGAAATTTTGCAGAATAAGAAATTGAATGCTTGCAAGCTACCAACGTAAGCATAGTTTAGAGGCTTGGCAATAAGACGGCAAACGTCAGTGTGTACCTGCTCTCGCAAGAATTGGTACAGCTGATTAATAAAAAATACAAATCTCTGGAATAAAAAGAAAATACCCATGAATACCCAAAAATAACTGATTTTTCTCGAATCTCCATTACAAAATCAAAGAGTAGCCATAACATATGACTATACAAATGCAAAAACAAAAACAAATAAGATATTATTTATAATTCCAAAGGAATACTTATATGTATTTTTTTTTTTGTTACTCACCCTTTTTTTCAAATTTTGCTGACTTACAGCAACAGCATATGCCTGTGTGATTCACGTGCAGCAGCGAAAGTGTGAAAATTGAAATGTTTTTCGTTTTTGAAAAAAAAAAAAAAAAACACTAGGGTGCAAAATTATGTAGACAACAAACAGCAGCACCACCACACGATAACCACGACAATAAAAAATGAAAATAATATTGTAGAACACCAACAGCAACAATTATTATAAGCACAGCTGGTGAAATGATAAAAAAAAAAAAATTAAAAATAGAATATTTTTTTGTTTTTGACCGAACCGAAAAAAATTTGAGAAATTTTCAATTGTTTGTGTAGAGTTTCGGAAAAACAACGTAAACAAATCTATCCATTGGAAACTTAAGAGTTTTAATGTCAAAATTTCACGTTTTACAGTTTGAATTTTAAAAGCTTTTTTTTTCGAAATGAACTTAGTTTATGATATACTAAAGATCGATTATTGTGAACAAAAAGCAAGTGGTGTCAAGTTTTTCGAATAATTAAGTAAAATTAAAACTTTTTTTCACAACTAAAGTTTAACACCTTAGGTAATTTATGTTTAAGTTTTGATATATTTCATTTCCAAAATATGGTTGTATTCAAAGAAAATCGAGTAATTTATATTTCAAAATAATTAAAGTTCATGCCCAAAAAAACAACATAAATCTGAGTAAAACCCCTTAAGAATAGCCAGTTCATTAATATAAAATTACAAGATGAAAGGTTTTCCTTTTTGTATAGATTAGAAAAAGTGAAGCAAAGCAAAGCCAAAATTCTGTTCTCTGTTGTGTTCTTGTTCTTGTAACTCTTGGGATAGTCCATCACGGATCATTGACATTTTTTTTTTGACAATGCCTTATTTCTTAGCTAAAATCACAACCAATAATGGTCTGCCTTGCCATCTGGGAAACAGACGATAAGAACCACAATAAGCGATCTTCTCTTTGTTCGTATGTGATATCATAATAAATTTTAAGTTTTTGACACACTTATCTTACAATAATTTTATCAAACGATTTTTCGTTCTCATTTTGTTTTTTCAAATTTAAAATTTATTTTTTTTGCCAATTATCAAGGGTCTCTTAAGACCTTGATTTTATTTTTGACAAAATTTGCTTTAAAATATAAGATTTCTTAAGTTTTTGGCGGTGTTTACGGAAAAATGTTGTTTGAGTTTCGTATTGCGTTGTACGTTTTGCCAATTTTATTATATTTTTCCGAAATATATACAATTCTCTTCTTTATTTTCTTGTATACTTTGGCTTTGACACTGAAAATAAATTTAAATTAAAATGTAACAACACAATAAACACTGCAGACAGCAAAGAAGAAAAAGTCATTAATATCAAACAATGTGGAAGAAAACAAGAAAATATCACAGACTAATAAACAAAAAACGTCAAAATTAAAATAGGACGATTTTAATAGGAGGAAAAGAAAATTTATCTGATGAACTTTACACTAACTTGCAAATATTTTCACAGTGATTTTAATCGTTTGGCTCGTAATGAAATATTCAATATGATAAGTCATACACACTATTATAAAAACACAATTTTCTTTTTGACTTAAAACAAATTGGATTTATTAAAAATTATTGTATTTGAAAATATCTCATGATTTGATTGACATGACTTGTTTTACTAAAGATTGTGCTATTAGATTGTGGGATTTAAGTTACTACTGAACTGAATTAAAACTCAAGAGTGTCACCATTATTTTGGGCAGGTGTGCAGGTGTTATTTTGAGGATCCTAAAAATTTCAATTTCTTACCCAACTTAAATAAATAAATGACTGAAAGCTTTCTTTCCCAATGTTTCCAAATTAATTAGCAAGTCAAAAAAAGTCCTCAAATATTAAATAGATCTAGCTTATCGACAGACAAGTTATATGCTAAACGCGGGCCGAACCTAGTGATGAAACCAAGACTTAGAGTACAAGCCCAAGATATAGTTACAAGACTGAAAAAAAGTAACAAAAAAAATTATCTCTTCAAAAATTTTTATTAATTTTTGCACACATACTACATACAAGCTCTGTATGTTTTATTTTATACATTGTTTTCATACAACTGATGTGCCAATATGCTGTAAATAAATAAAATTAAATGTTGAAGAGTGTTTTTTACTTCGTCTCAATACTATTTTCACAAATTTTTTTTTTGTTTAATGTCGTTAAAAGAAAATATAGACGAAATCATGATTATCGATATTGCAATTTAATTTTTAACATTTCTTTGTGACACAATATACAAAAAATTTAACAATTAACCCGTTTTGTTAATTGTTCGATTTTAAAATTCTTATATATTTAGAAGTTTTCTTGTCTTTTGTCTTTATATATAATGTATATTAGAACGGTTTAGAATAAAAACTTCTTAAATTTTTCACAATTTGTTAGCGGATTACAAAAGCCTTATATGTCTGGACAAAGCCCATTGCTAGAATTGAGGTTAATATTGAAAATTGGATTAGCGCCCTCTGTTTTAAGTAGACAATGAATTTACAGAAAATATTGATATAAAAAATTCGAATCCTTGATGAGTTTTTCTTCTTTTTCTTTCTTTCTTATAAAAAAATTAAAAATTGACCGGGTAAAAAAGTACCGTTTTTCCACTTTCTAGTTTTGCCGCCGTTCCCGTGGTCCATCATTTTTAACGTACTGTTATTTGCCGGAATGCCGGAACTGTGTGTCATTATCTTATTTCAAAACCAAGATATCTGTATTTTTCTAAATTAACAGACCTTATATTTTTTCGAATCGGAGTCGACAAATTTTTATTTATATTAAGGTGATTGAAATTTGTTTTTGTTTCAAACAGTTATTATCGATCGAGAAGTTCAAATCCGTGATTAGTTTTTCTTCTTCTTCTTTTTTTCTTATAAGAAAATTGAAAACTGACCGGACAAAAATGAAGAAAATCCGATTTTGTACTTTAAAGTTGCAAAATCACCCCATATAATTTTGCCACCAATCGCGTGTTACATCATTTTTAATGTATTGTTATTTGCTTAAAAGAATTCTGTAAGCCGCATATCATTTTCTCATTTCGAACCCGAGATATCTATATGCATTTTTATAAATTAATCGACATAGGCAAAGGCATAGGTTGAACTAATCTATAGATTTTGCTACCATTTTCAAGATTTCAAATTAGGCGAGTTCTGATTCGAATCCCATATAGTTAAATGGGTATAATAGCAAAACAAAAAAAAAAAACAGCACATCAAGGAAACAATTAAGTAAAACACGCATTTCGAAATCGAGATCGTTTGATGACCATACTCTTCAGCCTTCCGCGAAGTTTTATTGATGTTTATTTTCGGATGATTTATTGTAAGCATAAATAATACAAAAAAATTTAAAGGGAGAAACTCGGACTAGAAATTTTCCTGTAAAACTTATATCAGGCTTTGAGTCTTATTTTCTTTATGAGAATGCCTTCCAAGAAGAATATCAAGATTTATGAACGATCTGCTTACGTAGTTTTTTCTTTCTTTTTTGGTTCTATGTTTCCTTTAGATTTGAGCGAAATTTTCTCTTCGTTTTTGAGCAATTTTTCATTTCTAGCGACCTTTCTTTTTTCTTTTTGGCAACTAATCCTCAACCGGTTTTGCTTCTATCCATACCATAACACATAACAATAGTTCAGATGATCATTTTTTTCTAGAATATTTTAGCAGGGATATGGTTTATACTTCAAGAACAACGAAGAAGTTTTACTTCAAATTGTGCAGTTACATTTTAATTTATTTTGCATTTTCGTTTTAATTAATTTTATTTTAATACGATAAATATTGTTTTTTTTTTGTAAAAAATTGATGTATTGCGCGGAAAGTTTTTTCGCGATATCGTATTTAGGTTTATCGAACTCAACACTTTTACGCAGAATTATTATCACACCACGATAAAGAATTTTTGATTTTTTATTTTATGACTTTTTTTAATTTCACTTCGTATTAGATAAATTGTGATGAATAAGTTATTCTTATGGTCTGAGCACTGAATTTTTTTTTCGTTAACGCGGCTTGAATTCTAGTCACAAACCGAATATGTTGAAACTGATCGTACCTTAAACGTATATCGTTTCAATTTTTTTTCTATTATTTTTATAATTCTTATTTTTATGCAAAAAAAAAAACTTAACGCACAGCGGCAAAAATTTTCTTTCTCTGAACGACAAAATTTAGAAAAAAAAAACTTGCAGCAGCGTACACTTTAAACTCGTTGTTGCTTTCACGTTTCGCACAACAATGATTTACGGTTCCTAGTGGCAGCACGTTTTAAGAGCGCAACGACAAAAATATATCAACATCAAGCAAAAACAGCAACAAAACTACTAGAAACCAAAAAAAAACTAAACACACGTACTGACACACAACACTCCATTCCACCACGAACGTCTTTATTGCGGCATGTTACGTTCAGAGTCTTGCTACGATATATATCGTATATTGCTCACGACGCCGATAATGATGATCTTTATATGATACCAACAAAACCGACAGCAGCAACATCAGTAGTTGAGAACAAGAGTAGCAACAACAACAGCAGGAGCAATCACTTGGTGGAATAAACATCAACTGCAAAGAACCCGATAGTGTCCAACGGTCGCTTTAGTTCTTGTTTATGTACATATGTTCATTAGACTGTCCATTATTCCCGAAGTTTATTTAATAGGGGAGATGGGTATATCAATATTTTTGTTTAAAATAAAGTTTTTGATTAAAAAAATAACTTTCATTTTAGCCCAATAAAGCTAAATCAACAAATTGATAAGCAACTTAGCTCTGCTTCATAACGTCTGGTAGTTTTCGTACCTGCGTGAGTACCTCAAACGTAAGCGGCTATAAAACTCTGTTAACCAACAGCGCCTTGCTTTAAATTGAGAAGTGCTTACCAACAATTATCTTTGCTGAATTCTGTAAAATAGGACCATCTCCAATGTAAATATTATAGAAAGAACAGTTTTACATTCAAATCAAACGTAGGATTTGTAAATGGATAGGAAACACGTTGCAGATATCACAAACTGAACTTCGCCACAAATAATTGGAGGGAAACTCTCAGAAAAATGAGTTGAAACTATTTTGCTTAGTACTCTATGAGCTTTAAAGAAAAAATAATATAAGCTGGATAATAATTTTTGGACAATTTTTTTTAATTTTTATCTTAAATGCTTTTAAAATTAAAAACAAAATGCTCAAAGAATTTTTCCATTTTTCTGTTAATCTACAAGTTGTCAAGTAAAACTAAATTTAAAAAAAAAACTTTAATAGTGTTCCGTGACAAGTTACACTGGGCTATATAAAAATATTTTAAGATCATCAACTTAATTTTTTTTTTCAAAACATTTTAATATAACGGACAGTCTAATATATGTACATAGATCGTCAATTCGTGCGTTATTTCGTTTGCTTGGTCGTTCTCGGTGTTAGTTAATGAAGTGTTACCATCATCTAAGGGTAAGGCTGTCGTTAGTCATACCATCACCCTAGGTTAAAATCTGTGGTGCCCACTACCACAAGCAAACGCGTTAAGCGCGCACCGGTTAAAATGAATGCCTTCACTTTATTTGAAGAGCAAAACAACCTCTCTATGAAGCCTTTACAGTTTTAGAACCCAGTGCGATCGTCTAAACTTTTTCTTTACTAAAGCCAGTCCTGACTAAGAGATTAAATTCAGTATTTTTATTAATGTATACGAGTTACCGAGAAGGTCTCAAAGGTACAAGTGAACACGAACCTCAATATACATACATGTATGTTATACTTCATCCAAGTCGCTCTAAAGAACAATAAATTTTCGATATAGCAGCATGTTTTGGGAACATTTTTTTAAAAAGAGTTCGTACCATTATTGGAAGTAGGTTGAAAGAAACCATTATTGCTATATTTTCAGAAAAAAAAGTTTCATATCAATCGGTTAGAATAAGTCGAAAACTAATTTTGTGGATCGTATAGGACTCTGTAAGGAATCGGCTTGGACTGATTTCCGGAGAATCTTTGATATCACCAATCGATGAAGAAAAGTCGAATTTGGATTTTGGACATCACTATAAGTAGCCTTGGACCCTGGATGTGACCTTTTTTGGCCGATTTCCAAATTATTTTGCCAGTCGTTAGTTGAAGTTGGAAAAGAATTTTTATTTACGGTCTAGTCGACTGAAACGAAAGGAATCGCGAGTCAGTTTTTTAAGAAATAAAACTTATAGCACCAATCGATAGGAATGGTCGAATATAAATATATAAAGAAAGATAATCACCTCTCCCGTGGTTTTTGCCCTAATTATTAAATGCAAAAATTTTACTGCACTTATCGACAAAAATTACCGAGAGGTAAAAAAAATTCTTGGACTTGTTAAGTTCCGCACGTTCTATTGCTTAACAGAATCAAAAAAAAAAACTCTTGAGTACCGATAGAATTTGTTCTCGTTGCGTTCAACTTTTTTTTAATAGCATATGCTTTAAAAAAATGGTCCCTAACACTGATTGAACTAAGTAATTTTCAAGGTCATCTATATTCTGTACATGAATCCATTATCTGCTTGAAAATTATACTTCAAGGCATTGAGAAATCCTGCTGAAAAGTCTAAATAACATTCAGATTTAATTCTTAGACTAATTTCAGTTTTCAAAGTACTGAAGCCATAGCCATAATCTCCCTCTTGAAACTTACCTCTTGACCTATCCAATACGATGCTTTCTATCTATGCTTCGTGCAAAATTTGATAGTTTCCAGAGTTTGTCCAAGCCCCACTCACTGGAATGGGAAAGGAACCAACAATTTATCACGATGGCCACGCTCTCTTCAACTAATACTATTGATTTTTTATGCACAAAAAAAGTAAATTTTGCTTCTCGCTTCACTTGCCTTTTAACCGGCTGTTTATAGTTTTGTTATATTTTTTTGTTTTACTTCTTGTTTCTGAAACTGTGCTCTGCTCTACTCTACTCTACACTACTCACTGTGTTGTCATCGTCTCGTGCTATCGTTACTGGTGCTGCAAGTTCGCTTTTTCGTTGCGCTTCACCGAGCCACTGCGCACAATGCATGACACGAGACTCAATTTTGTGCTCGGTGTGAAGTGAGCAGCAAATATTCGCTCGATACTGATCTCTCTGCAACAACACTACACCATAGTAACGTACCAATTTTCGCTCTGAATTAATGTCCGTGCACACATGTTTATTTTGAGGAAACCCACCCAAAAATTTCCCTGCTTGCGAGTTCGTATCGATTATTTCCACAAAAGAAGTGCACACAGAGCTATTGCTAAGGGTGATGTTATGCAGACGATCATAACGTAATTTCACCATTGGCAACTGAAGAATTTTAAAAGTTTTTGGAGTATGAAACTAGGACCTTGCATTCATACTTGGTATATTGTACACCAAAAGTTTGCAAAGGTTTGGAAGGTTTGTAAATTAATTAGCGAAATATCATTTACCTATTCAAATAAATTTCCAAAAAGGCCAAATTTGTGAAAAATATTGCAAGATAACCTAGTTTTGAAGTCGTAATTTGGTATCGAAGGTCCGTAACAATGGATCACCAAATTGGAAAATCAGGTTTTAATGATTCGATAGCAATGCCATTAACGATAATTTTTCCTGAAGTATACGATACTTCTTCGTCACTTATATAATTTAAAAAAATAATCTAATAACGAAACTGAAGTTTCATAGCTAACAGAGATGAGATTTGCAAAACACAGTCCAATCGTAGAAATGTTTGGGTGCCCGAACTAACTTAAAATATACAAATAGACTTAAGATGATAGATAGTCTGGAAAACATTTCAACGAAAAAAACATCACTTGAAGAGATTTCTAAAAAAAATGAATTTAAGTTGTCAGTCCGGGCAGCCACCAAAGTCATTGATTTTTTCACTGGTTAAATAGAATAGTTGCCATCACATCAAACCAGAAGAAAAACCTATTTAAATACTTATACTTACCAAAAATACACCATAAACTCAGTAGACATTTTAATGTAATAACATTCTTAAGTACCAATGTACAACCTGTGTTATCAAACGATAAAAATGAAATTGAAAAAATTTTTAATAATCATTTATAAATAGCAGGAATTAAAAAACAATCGCCATAAATTTTTATCGATAAAATGCATTAACAATGACTAAGAACATAATAGCACTCAAATAAGTTAAGAGCTCAATTGAAGAAGCCAAATATGAAATAAAAATTATATTCCATAATTCAAGGTATTTATTGACGACTTTAGAAAGTTTTTCCGTTATAGTTCATTGCTCATATTTGTTTAGCTAAAAGTAGGGATTTTTAAATTTATTGATTAGACTACACATTTTGTACTGTGCGCCCTATTTTAATTTTCTCAGGCCATTATCTCGAGAACGAAATAAGATAGCAATAAATGTCTTAGACAAAAGTGCTTAGCTATTTTTTTTTTAAATATTTTTTTACTGAAATTTAATAGTTTGGAGAAAAAATAATAAAAGATGAAATTTTTAACTAAATTGGTTTTATCAATAACGCTAAAATTAAAAATAAAGCTGCTTTTCCCATATAATAAAAATTAGCAATAAGAAATATAGGTGTGTGTTTTTAAAGTTGAACTCGATTTGACCTTGAAATTTAGTATCAAGGTCAAATGTAAAATTTCTGTTATTCGGCTCCTCATAAACTTTTGCACAAAACAAGTATTTATTTATTTATATTACTTAGCACTCGAGATATTAATATGAGGAAATTGAAATGAGGCACCCTGTATAGCGTATTTGTGATCGATACTGAAACTTTAGGAAAAATTAAAAATTTTTTTTAAATTTTTTTTTTTTAATATTTTTGAATGATATTTTGTTGCATAGTGTTATTTGAATTCTTAAAAATATCCACACCCTTGTATTTATAGACAAATTACGGTAGTATTAATTTAAATATAGTTATTTGCAGATTCAATGTGTATTAATGAATCTTATTGATTTTTAAAATTTTGTCATGCAAAAATTCGCACCTAATTTTCATGGCAAATTGTAACGCTTAATTATCTACTTAACACTAAATTTATCCCACGGTTTATAGTATATAAAATTTCCACTTTGACAGAAATACTAATCAAGCGTACAAAAACTTATTTGTTTAAGAAATTAACTAAAATTTGTGGAACAGTAAACTTTAAATAGACTTACAAACTAATACATCTGGTTTAAATAAAATTGACTTGTTAGCAGAACTGTGGAATATTTTGGAAATTAAGTTAGTATATGGTATATAAAGTAAGCAAACGTCACTTATTGATAACTTTTTAGTTGTTAATTCCAAAAAAGAGTATACGATTGATACCTACAAATCGATGGTTAAATGTTCACACCTCTTTCTTATCTGCTTCTGAGCCAATTTTACGATAAACGGAAATATCGTGATATTTCTCTATAAAATGTTTATTTGCGATAGGTTCGTATTTTTAAAAAAAAAATTGTTTTGGATTAGAAGTTTTTGTAACGGGAGAAAACTTAACTTTTTTTTTTAATTTTTAGGATGCCCCAAAGGTAAAGTAATTAGGGAGAGCCATGCGTGCTAAAGTTGAAGCCATTTCGAGAGCGTGAGAGTAAATCGATTTTAATTCAGCTGTGATCCTTTATAACTTTGACATTCTTAACATTCCAATTACCCGTTCAGCAAAGTTAAGCGCTTCGGTGAATCCCAGCGCTAACACATAAAGCGCTTGAAGATTCCTCTAAGCTATATGCTGCAAATGTTGCGCAAATGTCTTTAATTCTGGAAACAACTGTCAGATTGAGATTCGCTGCACTATATACTGTAATTTTTTGTTCGAATAAGAATTTTTAATCGCTTGAAAAAGTTGAATTTGCCTGAACGGGCTAAATCAAAACTCCGATATGTCTAAAAAACGAAATACGATAAAAAAAGATGCGATTACCCAACAAGGCTTATGAGAACAAGTTTTTCTAATTACTATACTTTATTATTACACCATGGTTTTTAAGTGCATATCGCACATCCGCTTCAAAAGTGATACAATTCAAAGTTTTCATTTTCTAGTTTATCTTATTAACTGTTCGCAATGCACATCTCCACAACAACATTGCTCTTTGTCAGATTTTGATAAGAACTCTCCTATATTGAAAAGCTGAAATTATATCAAATAATTAAGACAGAACTTCATGCTGCACCAGTGATGACATTTTCGGTAAATTTTTTCATGTTTCGGTACATTTGCTTTATAAAAAATCGTCGTCAGTTCGTGCGACATGTTTTTAGTACATTAGGTTCATTTGGCTCATTTTCAGTACTTTCGGCGCATTTTCATTATATTGGGAATGTTTTTAAAAATTATTTTTTTTTTAAACTTACCGTGAAATTTGACTGGAGTAAACTTTACTGACTTCTTTTTTTTTTATTAAAAAATGCTAAAATTTGGCTGAATTTTAAGTAACTAACTTTTTCATATTTCAGTCAAAAGTTCATTCGGCATCAGTAAAGTACATTTCAAGTCTCCATTCAGTACATTACCACAATACCCAAATGTCATCACTGTTCTATACTAAAAGTTTTGTGACAGCAAAGAAAAGTTTTTGAGTTGTGTCACTTTTGAAGCTTGTGTGCGCTATGTACTCATAAAAAAAGCAAAATTTCGGTTATGAGAAGTCAGCGTTGAATCATCGATATGTAGCTATGGGTTATCAGATTTAAAATTTTAGCAACAATTTGATTTTTCATACAGTGTGGTGTTTAAACCGAGTATGTTTCCGTTGAACTGTATTTTTATTAGATTCAATAAGATAAATAATATATGTACAATAACAAATTTTTTATTTCATATGTCTATTTGTTATAAAAATATTAAGAAGAAATTTTTAAACTTTGGCATGATTTCCATGTTTATGATATAATAGTGAACCTATGGCTTCTTGCTTAACTCTGATTTGGCAGTAAGTAACCATTTTTCATTTCTTATTGAAAATATAGTAACTGGGGATGAATTTTGATTATAGAAGTGAGGTATGGGTGACGACTGTCAGACCACACACTTCTAGGCTATAAGCCCTACATTTGGAAACCGTGTGTGCCTATTTGAATATTAGGAACTTACAAGAAAACAATTTGAACATAGGTATGGAACTCTGCTTTGAGTGACTTTCTATTTCCTTAAATCCCTAGGGGACATCCATAAATTACGTGAGTGAAAGGGGAGGGGGGAGGGTCTGCCAGAATTAACCAAATCTCACCAAGGAGAGCGAGGGACCGAATTTTCAAAAAAGCATCTCACGTAATTTATGGACGTCCCCATAACTTACAATACGAGTTAGGGATATACGTTCCAAACGTTTTTTTTCTCGGTGAGGCCAACGTCCCCATGTGCACAGATTGCAAACAAATACTAATAGTTTACATTTCAAGCAGATGATGATATTTGGGAATGAATTGAAATATATTTTTTTGGCATATCCCGAGAAAATCATAAAATTTACTAAAATAAAAAATATTCTGCGTTAATGGATTCCTGACTCGAATGGTTAGAAATGGATATTTTTTTCTGGCAGTTACAAAATAATTGCCGATCAACGAGTATCACAAGAAATTTATGATTTTAATCCATAAGGTGAAAATGCGATTTCCCTGGTGAACAACACCCTACTTCGTGTTTGAGAACTGCATTTTGTTGCATCCTCCAAAACCTACATATGTAAGTGGTTAGTATTGTTAGTAAAAAATATTAAGTAAATATTGATGAAATTTTATTCGTGTCTCACAAATTATTCCCCAAATTACCAACTTCTGCAAAAAAATTAGTAATATGTGGTATAAGTACTTGGTTAAAAAATAAACGTATAATTATATTCAGTATTTGCAAATAGTGCTACGAATTCTAAAGTGTACAATGCAAAGCTTATTTTATGATATCGAGATCTCCGTGCACAATACACCCCATCTCATGAGATTTTTCCAGCTATAAGCTTTTCCTACTCAAAACAAAATATGTATACCAAATTTATGTATGTTTCACGACTTTAAACGACCACCATGGCTTAAAAGTTGAAATATTTATTTTTTGACGTTTAATAAACCATAAAGAAATATTAATCATATAATTGACAATCAACTAAAAATCACATTGATGTCGTTATTTTTATAAAAAAAAATTTAAAATTAAATGTGCGCATATCTCTAAAGGAAGGGTGTCAACTCAGTCAAACTAAAACTTAAAAGTATTAGGCAAATATTTGCGCAACCAATTTACAGTTTAACGATAAATGTGGCAGACAATTGTCACTTGACTCAATAAATTTAGCTATCAATCAAAACTCTTATCAAAATTGAGTACTTACTAATTCACTAGGCTAAATTTAGTATCATTTTATTTAATTATAGAAAAATTTTATAAGTCCCCAAAAAGCATGCTAAGTAAGCCAGACAAATTAAGCGAAAAAATAAAATGTAGCTATGGAATGGAAAATTTTTAATTCTTATGAATATGTGTGAAGTAATTAACAACTCTCACAGGCTGAAGTACATATAACATATGCTACTACAAGTGACTTGCGTCAAATAAGCTACTTCTGTAACGACTTACCTTTATGAGTACCCAATAAAGTCCACCAACTACTGATTACTTTGTGTCAGTATGATCAACCTTTTATCCCTACTTATGTAGCTGTCGTGACAAGAGTCGCAGTTACCGAAACGCCATTCAGTCAAGTGAGCGACCAGCACTTAAGTAAAGTGTTGGCGCCTCTTTAATCGTTTGGATTACTTTTGAAGCGTGTGAAGTGTTGAATTTAGTCAATTTCAATGAGTAGATAATGTGCTCAAAATATTGGTATTATTGCTAGGAAAAATAAAGGAAAAAAAAGCAAAATGATTGTGATTTGCATTTAAATCAAACTAATTAAGTCACATGACTGGAAAGTTTTATCTTTTTTTACGCAAAGATTGCAACTTCACTAGGCTGAACAATGGGAAATTCTCAGACAAATTGTTTTCCTATTTTTAGCAATTTTTTACTATCATTGGAAGTGAATTTATCTAAGATTTTATGAATTTATTATTTTCATATTGGACTAAAATTTTTCTCAGAGTCATTACCCAAATTGATTCATTTGAGATAGCACTCAAAAAAGAATTTTTATTATAAATTACTTCGTATCAGTTTTGAAATATGCCTCTTATGATGATTCTCTTTGTACGATTAAACCAACTGAAATTGATAAGAAAAATAATTAATAACCAATAAACTGAAGAATGACTGACTCATAAATTGAATTTTTTTTGTGAACATAAAAATGAAAACAATTTATAGCTAGGCAGCCGGTGGCCGAACATTTTATATGATTTTATCGTGCAGCAGAGGTTGCAAATTATGAAGTTCTAAGTAACGAACAATCTCTGGCATTTCGTTGTCTCTGCGTTATCAATTGAGAGCCATATAAAACTGTTAGAAAGGATACCACCAACAATTTCATCGCGTCTTTTTTTTTTATTAAGAAATGTGTCTAACGTCAAAAATAGATAAATACAAGATGTATAGTGTTTTTTTTTGCAGCACTTATAAGTAATTAAATTTTTATTTTAAGTTTTTGATATATTTAGACTTAAGTTAATCCATTGTCAGGCAGATTGTGATCATTGTAAGGATCAGGTAATTAAAAATGAGATAAGTAACCTCTGTCATTGTTGCTGTATATAAAAATTGCAAAATTACAAACGTGAAAAAAAAAGTTTGTAATTAATCATTTCATCGGGTCTGCCTGTTAGCTGACTGGTCCATTATTTATAATAAACAAAAAATAAAAAAGGCAGACGAATACAGTGTAGACATTTCGAAGGCAGACGTGCATATTTGAAGATTTAATGTGCATACTGCTAAGATAAAACTAAGACCATACACATTTTGTTATGCCAAATCAACTTTAAAATTTTTTCGATAGTTTATAGTATTTTTATGGTAGACACTATTTCTTTTTTTTTTGCATCTCTATTTTTTTTTGTTCTTTAATTACTGGCTGGCCTCCATTAAACTTTTATACACATTTTTCTTCTCCGAAATATCGTTAATTGAAACTAATTTCACAGATCTACCAACAGATTTATGTATGTACATAAGTTCCAGTATTGCAGGATCACTTGAAAATTAAATTTGAATGAATGAATTTTGAGAAAAAGCTAAGATTTTCAACTATATATATGTATGTATAATTGAATATATACGATACATTTTGGTAACCCCCACATAAATATACGAAGCAGTCCCAAGTCGACGATTTTAACATATGCAACCCCATATTTGTTAAAAAAAAAGACAGAGGTTTACACGTCTGACTCATGTTTATTCCGCGTCTAGTGATAAAACTGAAGACAACGAAATTCTGGAATACGACGATAAAATTATTTGGTTGCGCAGTGTGGACCAGTGACGGCATTTGGGTTTTGTGGAAATGTACTAAATGTTGACTTGAAATGTACTTTTTAATGACGAATTTATTTTTCGACAAAAAAATGGAAAAGCTTCTAAAATATGACAAAATTTTAAGTTTTTTACTTGAAGGTCAGCAAAGTTTCGCAGTAAATTTACTAAAAAATAGTAATTTTTAGAAATAGTCGCAATTTACTGAAAATGTACCAAAAATCTATTGAAAATGCGACGAATGTACTGAAAATGTACCAAATTTACTGAATGTACTGACGATTTTCCACGACGTAAATGTACTGAAAAAAGGACAAATGTATCCAAATACCATCACTGGTGTGAACGTCCGCCTTTAATATTTTGGTATCTATACCATGGATGCGCAGCTCAAAGGTCGTTTGGCTCCCAGCGTTACTCAAGTTAAATAATTTCACACCTTTTTTGTTTGTGTGATTTTATTTTCAAGTCATTTGCTCCTTCAGATTTTTGTTTTGTTTTCTTAATTAAAGAAGAAAAATTAAAGAAGAAATTCTTCGTTAAGAAGCAAAATCGCAGGATTATATCATTATAAGGATAATTATCGTTTAAGTGTATTGTATGGTGTTCAAAAGGATCATTAGAAAATATATCTTCGAAAATTAAGATCAATTGGATGATGATGATGGAATATTTGTTGAAACTGCTAGCTGTGCCAAAGTATCACGAAAAACAACTTATTTCTAAAATTTTATAACTTAACAACTTATTCGTAGAGTTTATAAGAAATATTTAAAAAAATTAATTCGTTTTTAGAAATTTTAAAGAACTGTAGCGTAAAAATGTTTCGAATTATTTCTGTCACAGCGCAAGATAGACTCATGTTGCAATGTGTATGTTGCATGGCCTACCATATACTTTTACCACACACGTTCACGTTTTGGCGATAATGCAGTTTTTCATTTTGCCTAAAAGTATGTAAAACTCTTCAAAGTTCACATATATTAGCTGCAAAAATCATAGAATTACATACATAATTATTTGTTTGATGTATAATTCCTAGAGATAATGCTTTGCCAATCATAGCTAGATGAAATTTTTACTGCGCACTTTTAGGCTAATGCTTTATGCAAGGTTCTTGTCTTTGCTACTTAGTATGTCGGTTGAGCAGTGTATTTTGTGTCTTTGCCTTTGCTTTAGCAGAATAAATTTCCCCTACTTTGTGAAAGGGTATTTTTAACGCAAAATTTGGTTTTGCTTTGGAAATCTTAAGAATATCGATAGGTTATTTGGAAAACCTACATACAACCATAACCGCATTAATATTGCAACGCATAATCTTATGTTAATATGTTTCTCAATTAATTGTGATTTTCAAATATATTAAATGTAGAGATATAAGGTATTTTTCTGTGTAAAGTAAAGGCCGCCGCACTATATTAATGCAAAAGGCATCCTGAACAAAAGTTGATGCATTAATTTTTTCACTTCTTACATACTTAGAAACTGTTTCAGTGTTTCATATTTTTTAAATCATCTTAGACATAATAATTTGGGTTTTATTTTTTTTTTTTTTTGATTTGTTTATATATTATTCCTCATGATTAGGCATGCATCTGTTGCAAGCCAAAATTCATGTCAATACTTTGGAAAAAATCATGGAATTCATACAATTAGACTGGTGCGCGCCTTCAATGTAAAAATCATATGTTTCATAGTTATGTCGGGAATTTCGTACTGAAAGCATAAAAACATTCTTGGGATTGATTAAGGATAGCAGATAAATAATCAAAAAATTAAAAGATGTGACAAAGAAACATTTTTGCAAATAAGAAAAAAAAAAAATATTTAAATTACAAGTTAATGCTTTGGCGAATTTATTTAAAATAATTTACATTTTTTTAAACAAAAGCATTTTAAAAAATTTTAGAGTGAAATTTTGCATTTCACATAACTTTTTTACTAATATGTTTTTTTTAAACTTAATTATGTTCAATATTTACCTTAAAATAAGCACTAAGAAATATATTAAAATCAAAAATATCGATAAGAATGTCAAAATGCCAGTTGTTTGAAGAATGACTGATATTTATGTACCTAACTGACACCGAGTTAACAAGTTTTTGTGGAAGAATGATTAAGTTTAGGTGTACAAATAATAAGATAGTGTAAAATACCAATTAGTATAAATCATAAAAATCTCAAATTTTCTCACATTCTATCAGTTGCAAAGCACCAAACTGCCACATTAACTCAATTGGTTATGCAGTACCAACAAAGAGCAAGCTCACTTACTCTTCATTAACTTAATTCACTCCATTTTCACTCAAAATTTTTTAAGCTGCACATGCGCTTTGTTGTTTAATTAGTCCCAAATTTACTGTGGTGAATTCGTGTTCTTAAACTTTCGGAATGTCACGAGTAGGAGAGCATTTATTTAATTTTGATGTTTATTTTTGCAACATAAGAAACTCGCTCATCAACATAGTTTTTAAATTGGCCTAAAGCAGACAACTGATAAGGAATACATATACATTTTGTATCAATTTGTAATAAATTGAGTTAAAACTTATTTGATATTTAAAAAAGAATTATTGTATTTATGAAATTTACAATAATTACATTATTAGTATGTATTAAATTACATTTATTAGTACACAAATTAATTACTTATTTCTTACCTGCGGCCCAGTCTATATTTACCCCGTCGTCCAATCCAGCCAAAACTATAGCACCCACAGATGCCAAAATATAGCGTCTTAAGTGTTATTTTTTTTTACATGAGAGGGGCAAGGCCCTCGTATATTACTAGAAGCAATGATTTTTTCATGTGCACTAATTTGTGCACGAGAGTCAGGAACAGGTTGCGATTCACTTCAGACGTCATTGTTGTCACTTTCAAGTATCCCGCTTTCAGCTGAAAAATCTGATCTCTCCATTGCTTAAATTTTGGCTATGCTGTTACTAAAAATTAATTAAAAAATGTTAAAAAATCATTAAAGACAACTTCTGTTTCTAAAAAAAAAAGAAAACTACTTTATAATGAAAATGTTGATTAAGGTCGAAAAATGTCAATTGAGTCAAAACACATAAATATATCTTGAAAAAGTCGAAACAATCTAAAAAAAAAAAAATTAAAATTAGTTAAGAAATGTTATAAAAGTCGAAAAAACGTTTTCATTAACTTTGAATTTTTTTCCATTTATTTAATTTGTTGAATTTTCCACCTCTGTCAACATATTCAGAATTTTTCGAACTGTACCGAACTGTTTGTCATTATTTCCAGTATTTCGCAATATTTTTTCGAACGTTTTGACTCTGGTCGTTCTAATTTTTGTTTATTTTTCGAAATTTTCATTAATTTTCGACGCTATCAATATTATTTGACTTCGTCATTAATATTAAATTTTTCCACAGACTGCGACGTTTGTCAATTTCTCACTGCAACAAGTCCCGACTTTTGCAATTTATTTTGACATTTTCATCAGTTATCGTCCTTTGTCAACATTGTTCGAATATTCGAAGTTTTGCAACATTTTTGCGACATCTTCAGCGATTTTCGACTTTAACAAATTTTGAAAAATTGTTTGACTCTTTCTAAATTTTCCAACATTTTGGAGTTTCTCAACTTTTTCAACATTTTTCGAATTTCATAGAGTTTTTTTGATATTTTTCGACAATACCCGACATTTTTCGAGTATACTCGTTTTATTCGATATTTTTCGATATATATAGACTTATTCGGTACCATTCGACACTATTGCTACTACTTAATATCGCGTACTGCTGTTATGTGAAATAGTTGTCTGTTGTTGTTTTATGTAGCCTGTGCTTTCCTACTTAATCGCAGTAGGTATATTACTAACTTTATTTGTACTATAACACCCAATGATGATTATTGTGTCAAATTTTGCATTTGGTTTTATTGAAGGTGTCATGAAACTTCTCGCTAATAGAAGATATTCTGGAGAAAAACGACAATCATAAAACGATATTAACTTTAATAGTAATTCTATTGAAAGTACTAAGTATGTATATGATTTCGTGCACATCTTTACGGCTACTGCTAAGGCATAGCTTATTTGGGACGCTTAAAATTGCTGAGTTATAGCTTTCTATATTTATTTCTGAAATAAAAAGTTTTACAAATATTCTTCTGATATTGTATATTATTCGAAGTTTACAATCGCAAATTTTCTTAAGTCAATCGCTGATTGAAGAAATTAGGCTTAACAAAATAACCTAGTTTCACTGGTCAAACGGCAATAATGACTTGGATGATTAAAGAATACCACTTAAAAGTTAGATTTACCTTTGAAGCAGCAGCCTTTTCGCCTTTGCACATACTCTCCAAGTTTATTTTACTCTGTCATGTGCACTGCAAATACTTCAATATTGCAATATTTGACTTTTGTTTCAGAAGCAGTGGAAGACAAACTAAGGATAGCAAAAGGATCTTGTATTGATAAAACAAAACTTAGATAAAAAGGAAACAGAAATTTCTAAGAGTTAAAAACTTTTAAACATTTGCTTTGTTTAGTTTACAACAATTGTTAATAATGTTGTTGTTGTGTGTGCTTTGTGCAGTTTTTTCCCCTCATATCTCTCTCAATAGTACACGTACCGGAAATGCAAGTTTTGCACATGCTTTGCACTGCTTTTGGGTATTTTGGCTTCCTTCCCAACCCAATTGTTCTTTTTTTTTCTACGCTGTCCATTTGTATGTTCCTAGGTGTGTATGTGTGTGTGTGTGAATGTCCTGCGTACGTGCTACGTTGATAGTGTGTTTTGTTTTTCTTCCTTTGCATCGTTTTCTATTTTACTTTATTTTAAATTCTTTTTGTTCCTGTTATCGTTGTTGTTGTGGTCTTTTCGGTTTCTGGTGTTCCTTCTTTTTTTTTAAACTTTTTTGTTTATTTGCCATGTTGTTGTTTCTGCTATGAAAGTAGCCAGTGTTGTTTTTTGTTGTTCGAAGGCTTATGTTTCAATCATGTTTTTACTCCTCCTTTAACAATTTTAACTTTGCTGGTAGCTGATTCGTAGTAAGGTTGAATGACACTTAATTTTTTGTTGCAAAATTTAGAGACTTCACGGAAAATAAATCTTTTAGTTTTGACAGAAAAATATTATATTTAAGTTAAAGTAAAATGTTAAAAATCAAGATTTCTCCAAATTTTCAAAATTGCCGATTATTACCGCGAAGAAAAGTTTCTAATATTCTTACCCTCCAGCCATTTTTTCAACAGTTCGTAGCCCATATCAATGTATTTAGCTTAACTTTTCACTTTTAGAATTTGAATTTTTTAATTTTCCATTTAAATGTAATTTTTCAATTTTGAAGAGTGTAAAAATAAAACTAACTGCTAGACGGACTTTCAATTAATAGAGCAATATACATTTCTATTTCTTCGAAAAGCTCATAAGATAGTGAACCAAAAAAAAAAACAACCGCTTTTCTGAAAGCTTGTTTTTGATTACTTACTTTACTGAAATAAAAAGTTCCATTTTGGTCAAATATTTAAATTAATTTTACTTAAGCAAAAACATCAAAATATCGCGAGAACCTCCGAGAGACATTTGGGAAATAACAAGCACGAGACTTCTGAAATCTTTTCCAATTTCCAATTCCTATCGAATTCGTGCTCCAATCATTCAACCCAAATAAAATTAGAAAGCAAAAAATTAATATTGTAACACCTTCAAGAACTTGCATGCTCCCGCTTAGCAATAGTTTTCGACAACCTCTGTTTAAAGCCAAAAAAAAGTGGTAAAAGTACAAGAGATGACGCTCCGCTGCTTTACTTCCTGTTCTTTAGCAAACTGGGCAAAATGATGGTTTATCATCATCTGCTGCTGCGTAGTTGTCGTAGGTCTTTTATTTTCTAGTTTCACGTAAACTTTGTTAGAACAGTTAGAAAATGTCTTTGGAAGCAATGAAGTAGTTTTTTGTTGTTGCTATTCTTTTTTCTTTGCCATTTTTGAACTGGCATTTTTTAAGGTACTTGCTTAGATATTTTTTTACAAAAAAGCCCTGTGGTAAGAAAAAAAAATTGCTGTTCTAGAAATATTGTATTACTTTGATGAAGTGTTAATTGACATTTTGAAGTACTTCTTTTCAGCAGCATATAAAAGCTATTAAATGTTTGTGGTTCTTGCTTCAATTTTTTTTTTTGATAAATACAATTCAATTTTAAAAATTTAATGATGTTTGCAAACATTAAATATACTTTTACAACCACAAAACCAATACATAGCCACTTAACGCTTTTACATATCCCGCATATAGTACGTACTTGTGTATTAGGGTGTTTTTTTTTAAAATTGAAATGATTTTTCGGCACATTTATAAAAGGGCATTCATCATGAAAAAAAGCTTCTTTTATAGTTTCAATGATAATTTAAGATAAAATAGAAAGTTGACAAGAACTCAGATTTCGATTTTCTTAAATTTTTAACATAAATTTATTTTTTTGAATTTTGGAAAAAAATGATATATCAAAAGCAACAAATTACACTAACCGTCGTTGCCTTATATGTACGTATATCTGAAAATGTGACGCTGTTTTCTTCATTCTTCGCAAAAAGGATGATGCCACCATACATTTTACTATGGGGAAAGTTTCATCGTACTTAACAACTTCAAAGTATTCGAAATCAAAAATTTCCTTGAGAGTGAATTTCATCGAATAAATTGTATTTTTCTCAAAAAATTAAAAACACCCTAGTACCTACGAATGTTTGTGTGTTCCGGTGTGCATTAAAAACCTTATTTTTGCAACATATTTTACTATTATGATCCTTTTTTTTTTTTGTGGCAGTATTATGTAGACCTGCATTTATACCCACCGTATATTAAATTTAACACTCAAATGTATTCTCCAGGAAATTGGAAAATAAAATTTTATTTGCATTTCTTTTTATTTTTCTGATACCCTACGGTAAGTATAAGTGTTTCATGAATACCAAAAAATTTGATTGTATATATTTTCTAAAAGTTGCTGTGAAAGAGATGAAATTTGTTATATAATATTCATAGATCATTTTATACGCTGAAAGTTTTTTTGAAAACTCTTTGCAAGAAATTAGTTTCTGTCAGCGTGAAGAACGAAAAACTGAACGTTTTGTTTTTTTAAATCTCAAAAAAATTGGTAAATGTGTTGAAAAAGTCGAATAATTTAAAAAACGAACAATTTTGGAAGAGTCGGGAAATGTTTCTGAAATCGAAAAACTTTGAGAAATTCGAAATACATATGTTGCAATAAGTCGAAAAATGTTGAAAAGTCGAAAAATGTTCATGGGTCGAAAGTGTTTAGAGGTCGAAAAATGTTGGAAAATTTGTAAAATGTTTCAAACAATTTCCAAAAAGTTTAAGAGAGTCGAAATCCAATGATCAAGCTAAAAAATGTTCAATAATGTTTTAAATGCAGCACTAGGATCAGCATCACGCATCATGCGTTAGATTTTCTATCAATTTACCACTTTATAAAGTTTACTTTCATAATCGCCTGTATACCCGCCAGTAAAGCCAATAAACATAATAAGACGATCATTGTTTGATAAAACAAGAGTGAAAACGTAGAGCTAAGATCGTTTGCAGGGCAGTGTTCTTTGATATTCTGTTTATTTAATAATTTTATCACATTAGATCATTCAATCATTTGCTAGTTTGTTTATTTATTCATGCATTCCCATCACCTCCTTAATTTTTTAACAGAAGACAACTGTTTTTAGAAAGTATTCGTGGCATTATATGATGGAAGATTTGTTATACCGAGTGAACCCTATAAGGTTCAAAGTTCCTTTTGCTGCTCAAATCGTAGAGAACATATTATTTTCGACCAGGCCGGAAATATGTCCTATATTTTTGATGCTTCTTTTCTTTTTTTTTATTTGCAATTTTGGAATGTGTTTTGATTTCCGTTACTTAAATGCAGAACAATTTGGCTGTCCTTTAAAACTGTTGCCAATTTTCATACTTTCTTTTTCCGCCGCTCGCCGCTAGCTTACTTGTGGGATGTTTTTGTGCTTTGTATATTAAATGGTCGCCAACATGATGCTCAACAGAAAACCATTTAGTGTTAAGTGGTTTTGGCATTTAAAGGGCAGCGTATGTATGTATTTGTATAATTTGATTATATTTATAAGGTTATTTATCTGTATTGGTATAATGGTTTTATTCTGCTGTTAAAGTTAAAGCGTAAAATATCTGAAATTTAAGTTTGAAAGGCATAAAGGATATAAGTGTTCAGTTTTATGATTTAATTTAAAATATTTAATTAACATATATTGCTTCAAACATTAAAAATAATTCGAATGGTTTGAAGGAATTTTTTTGTACAGTTTAAAAAAGGACGTACAAAAAATTATTTAGTGCCATTTCTCGCTGCTCAAAAATAATAAAAATCAAAGATTTTTTTAAAAAAAAAAGAATTTATATATAAATTTTTTTGTTTCATTAAGTCTTAATAAGCCACAGCACTGGACTTCTCAGAACATTCGCCTCATTTAAAACAAAACGATTTTTTTTTTATCGCACCACTGAAGTCTCAATTTGTTGTTGTGGCACATTGTACCAAATCAAAAAAAAAAAAAGACGTCCTTTTTTCAAGCATTCCATTTTGTGTCTTACGCCGTTTATGTGACGAAAGATTGACTTATTTTCCTATAACTTTATATACCTGAATAAATCGGTTTTTCTTTGAAAACGTACGATGTAGTTTTTTCTGACATCTTCTGGTACATTTTCTCTAGAGTTCTCGACACAAGAGACTGGCCATCTTTCCACAACTATCTGTTGTGAAAATCTTCTAGAGCATAACAGTGCAAGACTGAATGCTTATCATTCATTTTCTGTACTCTAAATGTTTCATGAGCTGCAAACTTCCACCCCACATACACATATCTGTGAACCCATTGCTGCTGTGGCCGCGTTTTTCCCCAAAATGTTTCGCTTCCTTTAGTTTATTTAAAATCATAAAGCAGATACTTGTATCTTGTCAATTTACATACGAAGCATATTTCCTCAATTTATATCAACTATGTACCTACATTTAAATGTATATCTCGTACAACATGAATACCGCAAATAAATTTGTTTAATATTAATTGTTATTTTAGCCGAATGAAATGCTAAACGCAAAGGCATAGCGTTGCTGGTCAGGAAGACGCATACAAGTATGTATTAATTTAATACACACACATATGTGCACAAATATTTCATACAAATACACAGCTGTGTGTGAGTGTATGTTTAATGCTTTGCATTAATTCATAGTTAACACCACGACATGCATGCAAATATGCAAACAAACAGGGTATATTACAGAACTAACCAATTCCAAGAAGCCAATTGCGCGCGCAAGGACTTTTGCAGATAATAAGAGTTATGATATAAGAAATATAATTCCAGAAACTCTTAAGCACTGAGAGCATTATAAATATTTTTTATTCTTATTATAGTACATATGTATGTAGAAATGGAGAGCATGACTTGCGTTTTAACCTAAATTGCACGATTGCTTGCTAGTGATAATCTAATATTGCTCATATAAGAATTGGCATGCTTAATTGGCAAGCTTCCGGAAGTCAAATCAATTGAATTAATTTCATGATGCTGTTAGAAATCATTAAATAATTAGCTCTAAGTCGAATATTTGAATTACCTTTTACATTAACGACATTATTTTTCACACAATAGTCAATTTAATATTGAAATTTGTCTGTAACTAGAACTGCAGCTGACTTTCGATTCGATTGATTCCTACGCTTATAAAACTCAAGTGCACTGACTGCGCAAGATTTCGGCTATAAATTGACTATGACTGCCAGTGTTAATAACTGACTTGTGTTGTGATTGATTTTTGATTTGACTGCCATTAGTCTTACTGAATTTGGCTTTTATTATTCAATGCGACAATTCTTACAATACACAATGTGTCAGGGATGCCAAAGATGGGATTACCGGCATTCCTAAAATAAAATAATTTTTCCTTGAAATGGTAAAAATTTTGTGGAATTTTGTTGCTGACCTTTGTTTTTTTTTTTATCAGCAATATTAAAAATGACTATTGAAGACAATCAAGTATGAGTAATATGTTTTTGCTCTTTCTTTAGTGTTACGCTGCATAGGTCTCATGTCCAAACATTCAGTAAACAAATCTCGATTCCGTGCATTTTGGGATTCAATTCGATACAATGAAATTTCTTAATACAAAGATTAACTTGCTTATTTAACTGAGAAAATCAAATCGGCAGCAATGTTTCATTCCAAGAATTGTGTAAAGCTAAATTTCGACTAAAATTAAAAATGCATTAAATCACAGTAACTTAAATTGAGTATCTACTTATGCGCAAAACATCAAGTAACATTAGCGTCATAAATAATAAACGCCTCAAAAGTTTTGTATGCACTGCGCGCATTACCTTTTGGCTGTAAACAAAAGTAAAACAAAACTCAATGAAAACTTCGAAAATGCAGTTTCTCTGCACTTTCAGCTACTAAACAAAAAGAAAAAACAATTTGCTACAAAGAGCATCCAAAAGTTTTGCGTCCACTTTTGGGACGCAGGTGTCTGAATGTCACATTTTGTGTGCTATGCAGAAACACAACAGAGCGCGATTCCAGTATGCTGAAGCACACAAAGAACATGTTGATGCGCAGCGCAAACATAAGCAGTACAACACAAATACACTCACTCACAAACAAGCATACATACATATTGTCGTACTTCTTCAGTGGTTGCACAAATACACACTCGTATAGTCATTGTTGTCGTTATAGCGCTTTATGTTGTTTGCGCCAACAAATAAGCAACTAATGGACATCCATACTTTAAGTGGGTGGCGGCTGTGCTTTAATTTTGTCGTCGCCTATCAGTTATTTGTTTGCCAGAGTTTGTGTTTATGGTACATATATGCAGTAAATCTTAAAGGCTCAGTAGGAAATATTTGGAAATTATTCCAAAAATGCTTCACTCCTCCGATGGACTTGAAAATTGTTATTTTTGTGTTTATTCTGAGCTGTAGCCTTATGCGCGGCCGGAGCCCTCCGCTAAGCTTGTTTTGTACAGTTTAACCAGTGTTGGAGGATGTAAACCCTAAGATGCACTTGCTTATAATAACCCCAAAAAATAACATATTTCAGGGACAAGGTCATCGGAGAAGTATACCGACTTCCGAATTATAACCAAGTTTATTCTAAATATGATAAGTTGACCAAGCGACAAAAGAAATAGTTCAAAATAGATTTTTTTTAAAAATGGTTAATTTATAATTCACTAGCAAGCCTTTAAATTCAGTGACATACGTTAAACATTTTTCGCCTAGGGCGAAGCACAATCTGCCGCCCCCTTTCCTGGAAAAAACTTACATAAAACTAAATCAAAATGTATTAAGAATAAAGGTTATTGGATTTCTTTACGCATGTTTCAACAAATTTTCAAAGCTGTATCATTTAAATTAAATAAAATTTTGACTACCATATATACACGGTTAGAAATCTTGGAAAAAATTTTAATACAAGCGAAGTATTACAAATATTTTAAATACAATTTTGATTAAATTTAATACTTTTGAATATATTACAATATTTTGTAATACATTTTGTATTAAATTCTAATACAGTTCAAACATTAAAACGATATTTTATAACATTTGGAATCAATTTGATGCTATCGCAAGTATTACATTTAGCAAACGTAAATATGCTACTACGTTGGCTGATGTCGTTAAAATGTTCATGCTACCCTTGTATTGAAAGGGAACCAGGTTCGATTCCCAGTGGATACGACATATTTTTTTTTTAAATTTTAATAAAAACGAGCATTAAATTTTAATACAAATTAGTATTAAAAATGAATTTTAATATCTAGACAGTATTGAATTTTAATACAATACTGGTGTAGTCATATATGTAATCCCAAAAGTATTAAAATTTATTCCAAAACTTCTAACCGTGTATTTTTAATTCATATTTACAAATTTCATTGAATATCGCTTCGCAGCCTCTAAAAATTTGCGCCCTTGGTGGCTGCCCAATCAACTCCCCTAGCTCCGCTCCTGCCTTAATCGTTGCCAAAATCTGCGTCACCACCAAAAGGTCGAAAAATTAGGCTCAGAATCGACTTTTTTCATAACATCAAGCTATAGTTCTTTAAAACTTAATTGGTTGGAAGCAAGACTTAGTTTATGTACACTGTTTTACACTTTTAGTCATTTGAATTTTGTTTTCCAACAGAGCTGGAAATTGTTCAAAGTATTCGAATATCGTAATATGAAAATCTTTAGTTTTTTATTGGATTTGTTGTTATATCTATTATATAGTATTTCTGCTATTTATTTTTTATTTCTTCTATATTTATTTATATTGATATTTCAAGCATAGATCGACAGTTTCATTTTATTAAATTAGTAAATTCAAGCACGCAAAGTGAAGCTTAATAAAAGTATTTTTGACCGAAGATGCAACAAACTTACCTACTGTTACTTGTAGGTCTATAACTTCAGTATAATCAGACAATTCAGTACGTAAAATTTGTATAATATGTAGAATGTGTGACGTTTAGGCTTTCTTTTATAAAATTTTATAGACACAATTAACGATTCAAGGGTTCTTTTAATAATTTTAAGATGCTTTTAATAATTATTCTATCTATAGTGGTAAACGTTTTGACAAAGTTGACAAAGCATCTCAATGAAATTTCATTAATATTAAGACCTATTATTTCGGTTCTTAAATTGACTACGACTCCAATCTTAACCACATATCAATATCCAGACATCAGAGAAGTCAATGTCTGATTGAAGTTAAAAATGCTTTTTAAAAATTCAGTGTCTCAGATTCAGCTCATTGTTAATACATTAGTCTTCATATCCAGCATATGGCCATGGTTTGCCTTTTTCTTTCAAATTCGAAATTTGATATATTTGATATAAATTTGCTTAGCCATAAAAAAATTTAGTTTTCTTTTTTCGGATGAACCAGTCTCCAGATAACTTGCTCACCGCAAATTTTGAGGTCGCTCACGGCATTGCACTTTTTTAACTTATTGACGAATATTTTTCGACCAAAATTTCAGAAATTAATCTTGAATAGTTATACTTTAATACAGTAAAAAAAATAAAATGCAGCTTAAAAAAAAATTTTCAAAAAAAAGTCTTTTTATTTTTCGAAAAACTACCGGACGCCCTTAAAATATAAAAAAGCAATAAATGAATCTATTACATTTTACTATGAAACTCCCCACTTAGTGTTCATGGTAACAATACAAAAGAATTAAACTCAAGCTTGCACTTCAAGTTATACAATCAAGTGTAGTAAAACGAACATAACCAAAAACCATTGCAATGAACTTTAAAACAACACTTAATACATGCAAACAATACTCACTGCCAGTATTACAATTGAAACTGCATAAACTGTCAATTTTTTGTAACGTCGCACAGTGGGTCGAACATTGCCAAAACTATGAATTAATTCAGATAAGCTAGGTATTTGCATAAAACTCATTGTAAAATGTTGTCTATACGATAATATCATATCTTTTAAAAATGAATGATATCGGTTAACGTATACGCTCATCGCCAATAAATTCAGCAAGCTTTACTTTAGCTTTTATACGGTTAAGCCGAATTACGAGTAGTTGCAGTTTTACTACAAAGTTTCTTATATGACACGCTTGGCATTATAATAAGTTTACGCTGTATAATGCAAATTAAAGAAATGTCAACCTTGTTGTAAAATATTTTGCTTAGTGGTTTTTATATAGTTCCCGTCTAGCAGAAAAGAGTTGATAAAAAATGTTTAAAATAGTTTTAAGAAACCTTTCCAACTTTACTTTAAAACTTTCGTTTTCAAAAAAAAAAGTGAAAGTACCTATATTGTTGAAAATTGATATATTCAAAATTCGATTTTAGTACCAGCAATATGTGCTTTATTTTCAAAGTAATTTTAAAAACATAAATTAGATTTTGAGACTAAACCTTAACAAGGCAATAGAGGTCGAAATTTATTTTATCAAAATTATCGCCTGCGTTTTTCTTTTTAATATATGAGGCGCCCAGTTTCAAAACTGGCCAAGTCCATTTTTCATACTTTTGGGAAAACAACGAAAAACGTTTATATTCATCTATGTTCATTGAAAAATTAAAAAGTATTTCCCACATAATAGCTTATATAATTTCTTACTCAAAGCACGTCAGATCACACTTTTTGAGTTTTATTTGCATATGTTTTTGAGAAAACAATTTTGAACTTTGCCGGTTTTGATACCAAAGAACTAGACTTGGCCTGTTTTGATTCCAAGATGTTGGAAAAAAGTGGATTTGGCCGGTTTTGATACCAATGTACTGGACTTAGCCGGTTTTGTTTTCAAGGCGTTGAAAGCAAGTTCATGGACTTGGCCAGTTTTGAAATCCATGAATCAAAATTAAATTAAAAACTGTAATAATTTTGTCAAAAATTTTTTTCTTAATCTAAAACCATTGTAGAAAGATAAAGCATGGTCTAGATTTTTATATAAGAGAATATCTCAAAATTTTTTTTTTTGGACTTGACCGGTTTTTGCAACTGGGCGCCTTATATGTATGTTCCTAAGAACTTTCAGCTATGACAGTTGCGGACATTAGAAGACAATTTTGGGCAATTTTGTAGTTTCTTTTCAAGTAAATTTCCGTTTTTTTAAAATAATGAAGTCAAAACTCTCATGTATTCATAATAATAAAATATAATACTATGGATATTTTTATTTAAGAAAAACCGCTTTGAAATACTTGGAGAACTTGTTTTCACTTTGTACAAGCAAACAAGAAATAAAGGTTCAACATTCAAGCAGGTTGAAGAGGGGCCTTTCGCCCAGACAGGCTTGGGGGCGGAAAAATTGTCAAAATTTGAATTTTGTGTGGGTTTTTGGTATTTGTTTTTTTTTTGCCCCGGGTGACAATTGTTCAAAGTGCACTCCTAAATACAAGGCATAGTGTGGAGATGAAACTTATAGCTGAAATCTTAATAATATTTTTCTGATTCAAAATTTAGCTTGTTTTATTTTGGAGCTCTAAAATTTTACTGGCACTCACGATTTCTTTTTTAACTAAAACCCAATGTGCGTTGCAATCAAAGTTTGTGTTTAATTAATAGAGCCTACATAAAATATATATTTATTTTTTTTAAATTTCACAGCTGGTGCTTTGTCACAAGCCCTTCAAAATTGATTTAAATTTTGCTGAAAAAATAGGCGAACTTTTTAATCATAAGGTTACAAAGCGAAGGGTGTTCTTTGTATTACTACTTTTTTATGCAAAAGTTACAATGGGTACTTTTAATAAAAAGAATTGGCGTTAACATACGTCCAGTATTTCAGTGTTGGGTAATCTTTTGAAAGTTTCAGGAATCAAGAAATTTCTTATTTGTATAAAGGCGGAATTCTTATACAATTTTATGTTGCTCAAATTATCATATAATTGTATGAAAAACTGCGTTTGTAATTAATGTATAAAAAAACCCATACTCTATAATTTTAACTTCAACTCAAAAGTCCAACTCTGTTAGAGTACTTGAAAACATTGCATCAAAATCAGAATGAGATCGATATGCAAATATAAAAATAAAAAAGTAAAAAAACAAAATGAAGTAAAAATTAAGCCGGAAGTATGCATCAGATAAAACCTTTACGGCGGCCGACAGTATTTCCAACAGCAGCAGCGGCGGCGGCGGCGGCAGTCGATTTCATTAAAGCTGCCTCTAAATACCATGCTAACGAACTTTATTCAATTATGCAAAGGGTGTATGTATGTATATGCTATACAGATGCACACATACACGCAAATGTAGCCTAACACATACACGTGTTCGTTCATAGTAAATAAACAACTACAAAGTATGTGCACGTAAAAAAAAGATGTATAAAGGGAATCCAATTTAAGTCTGTTAAAATTTCGGTTCGACTAACAATACGGTGACGACACACAAAAACAAAGGCGATGTTATGTTAGTGTGGCCATCAGGAAATTTTTATTACGAAAGACTTATAGATTGAGAAAAAACTTGGTCAAAATGTCAATCAAATCTCCAAGTTCCCTTCAATTTTTTTTTGGGATTAATGTTGAGAAGATATTTTTAAGATTTTGTCATAGTCGCCAATAGCCCAGTAATTAGCTGAAAATGTTACATTTTTACAAATGTTTTTAGTTTTTTGTAATGTAATATTAAATATTTAACAATTCGTGCACTACTTTATTCTTATTAAAATTTTAACTTTCGTGAATAAAATATACTACATTTTTTTATGCCGCTGGCAACACTTGGCATATATGTAATACAAAAAGTTGTAAAAAAGGAACAACATTTTTTTTTTTGGTGAGAGTGAGAATCAAATCAGATTTACCAACACTCTTTGGCAATCCAACAATGGGCAAAAACCAGAAGCTAGGACAGAAAAAAAAACAGTAAAAAAGAGCTTCAAGGTAGGAAATTGAATGTGCGAGATTAAGCCAACAGATAAAATAGACAAACTTCAGGCTGCAGCTACAAAAGTGTTTATGAAGTTGTCGAGCAACAACATTAACACCCATACCAGCAGCAGCAGACGACCATTACTAGGTATTAGTAGCAGTATCAGCACGAAAAACAACAACAACATCAAATAGATGTCCTATTAAAAAAAAAAAAATTGTATGTTCAGTTGGCAGGACATCGTTGTTTTCGTTATTGTTTTATATATAGTAGTTGTCATCAACTATTAAAATCATTTTTAATTTTATTGTGTTGATTTTGATTTAAAGACTGATGAGTTTGTTTAAATATAATACAAAAGTAACAATTTTTTTCGCTTATAGATAGATAGACAGAGCTCACGTTTGCTTGAAAAACTTTATTAGAAATCAAATTGCTTGTTTGCTGTGCCTATATTCTTTTATCAGAGAAAATTTAAAGCTGTTTTATAATGATTTAAGCGTAGAACATATAATTTGTATGAATATCAAATTTGGAATTTTGTTACCTTCATGACTTTGGTGTGGCTCATTTTATGACCTCAACCAAAACTTGATAGTTCCTGTAACTTAAATTAAAAAATATGCGTTCAATCCTTTCCTTTAATTATTCTCATCACAATGGAATAGTGTTCTGCATTCAGTACCGCGAAAAGTCAAAACTTCACCTCGTAGTAAATGAAACATACCTATTTTTTTCAACTTTTTTTTAAAAAATATCAATTAAAAACTTTTACTTTAATAATTAATACATAGTTCATTTGATTTTTCTTTCTTACAACCCCTTTGCTGATGACGTAAGTCCTCAGTAGTAGAATACTAATAACAAAACTATAAAATCAAAATACTTCACTAACATTCAGCAACAATTTTTCATTATTGATGAGTTCCAAAAATTCACCACTGCCACGTGAACAACACAAAATGCTTTCTGTTTTTTTTTTTTTTTGTTGCTATAAACGTTATTGAAGCCATTAAAATTTATGGCAATAATTTTCTATGGTTTACCAATAGTACGTTGCGTTTTTCTGGCAGCTGCATTTGGCAACAAAACAAAACAATAATAAAAACTCGGAAAATTTGCTAAGAAAAAAAAAAAAAAAACTTTAAATAGAAATAAAAAATACAAACTCGGACAAAACAACAAATTCATTAAATTTAAGTATCGATTTGCACGCATTTCCAGTTAACAGCAAAAAAAGCAGCATATGGAGAAGGATAACAAGTATGGCGAGCATTTCATGTGGCTACAGTGAAGTCATGCTAACCTTAAATGATGATACTAACGATTGGATGACCAACAAACGTTCATTGATTTTGTATTCTTTAGAACTATTTTCCTAAGCTAAATATTTGCTATTGACTTTAATGAAAATAAACAAGTTAAGGTGTTATTTTCGGCGAGGCCAAAACTCACATACCCTACACTGCACTGAAAGTACCTTTTCATCAAATGTTAAGAAGACGTTGAAGAGGTTGAATAAGTCGAAAAAAATGTGAAATGTTAGAAAGGTTGACAGAGGTTGAAAAATGTTGAAAAGTCGTAAATATATGCAAAATGTTGAAAAAACTTGAGAGAGGTTGAAAAACTCTAAATAATATGAAAGAGGTTGAAAAAATTTGAAACTATTCAAAATTGATGGAAAAGTCGAAAAAATAAAGAAACTTATGAAGAAAGTTGAAAGAGGTTGAAAAACTCGAACAAATACATATAGAATATATTGGAAAAAGTTAAAGGGTTGAAAAAGTCGAAAGAATATTGAAAATGTTGAAAAAATCGAATAAAAATGAAAAATTTGAAATATGCCACGCCCACTTCTCCAATTCCGCCCACTTTTGGTTCAACAAATTATATTTGTGATCGACATCCTCATATTAAATTTCAGCACAATAGCTTGTATAGTTTGCGATATATGCTGCAGTTTAATTAGGGCGGTGCCACACCCACTGGTACAATCCAGCCCGGTTTTGATCCAGAAATAGCTTTTCATAAGCAAACCCCTAACACCAAATTTTAGTATGATTGCTCACTCATTTCGATAAATATGCCACTTACCGTATTTTATTTGTATGGGAGGTGCCACGCCCACTGGTGCTATCTCAGCCACTTTTGATTCAGATATACTCTATAGCAACTGAACCACTTTCATTAAATTTCATAGCACTTGCTGCAATAGTTTACTTAAAACAGCGCTTACAAATTTATGTTAATATGGGAGGTGCCACGCCCCCAGGTACTACTGTACCAAATTTTTGTAATAAAAGACCTTACAGCAAGTAGATCTCATTAAATTTCATCACGATTACGTTGTTCGTTCTCTTAATATAACGTTTATAAATATTGTGGGCGGTGCCACGCCCTTCAACGAGTTTTTTCAATAAAGAGGCTGAGTTTGTATTAATGACAGCTTTCAGCGGCATCATCTCCAAAATTTTTATGAAAATCGTTTGTGCCAATTTCGAGATATATGAAATCAAAATTTTTAGCAGTTGAAAAGTGCCACGCCCACTCTTTCAATTCCACCCACTTTTATCTCAACTCAAGATATATTTGATATGTATCCGTTTACCATATTTCATAACAATATCTTGCACGGCTTACGAGATATGGTGGTATAAAGGTTAAAGTTTAGGGCTGTGCCACGCCCCTGTAGGAAGCTTTGAAAACTTGAAACCTAACCTAATCCTAATCTTGTTCACATGTGCATCACATGTGTTTCATTCCATTAGCTCTCTTGGTTTTCCCGTAAACCTGATTTCAACAGACAGACAGGCAGGCAGGCAGGCAGGCAGGCAGGCAGGCAGGCAGGCAGGCAGGCAGGCAGGCAGGCAGGCAGACAGACAGACAGACAGACATCGCTAAATCAACTCAGGTAGTGACGCTGATCAATAATATATATACTTTTCCATACCTGCCACGCCTCTTTCCATGTGTTACAAACGGATGGACAAAGTGAATATACCCTCGGTGTAGGGTATAAAAAAAAGTTGAGTAGAAAAATTATTCTCGGATGGTGGTGGTGGTTTGAACTAAGCTTAAATAGCTTAAAACTATTTATTTGCCATGTTTACTGAAACGTCTTTTTTGCATGCAACACAAAATCGAGTTATTTTATAGAATAGGTCAATATCAGACATCGAAAAAAATTCTGATAAAACGGAGTTTTTATTCCACCTTGCTTTGAGTTTGGCAACACTCAGTGGAATATTTCTCTCTGTAGCGTTTTGGGTTTTTTTTTATTGAAAAATGGCATTTTAGTATTATTGAAAAAAATTTTATATCAAATTTTTGATTTACAATTATTTGTGCGGCGAAAAATCGCTACATGAATTGCCTTCTTTTTTTCAAATTTAAAAATTTTCTTTTTTTTATGGAACGATACGCAAATATTGACACCAACTACAAGTGGTATATAATGGCTATGTAAATATATCACAAGTCTTTGAAAGTTTGTGTGAGGTTACTACAATTTGCCCTTAAGTAGCTATTAGAGTGTCTTTACTGCAGCACGTCTTGCTCATGAATTTTCGGCTATTCGTTTGTCTATCTCTGGTTATCTGCTTATTAGTCTACTGTCAGCTTTTCTGTGCTTTAGTTTAGTCAATTTGCTTATTTTTGCTGTGTGCTATTGCCTGTGGGCCTGTTTGATTTGACCTACAGAACTAATGGATGATTTGTACGAGTTTTAATATGCTGCAACTTGGAAACGATAATTCACTAATTCTCTTTAAATTACAAGCCGACATAAGTTTCTTTGTCAGACAATTTTATATTCACTGACTGTTAGTTTCGTAGGTAAACATTGCTATGTTTGTAGTCTTAAGCTATGATTTATTGATTTACACTTTTGAGTTTGTTTTTAAATCTATTTAGCAATGCAAAATCTATATAATATTTTTTTTTACTTAAGTTTTTGCTTGCCAGCGGCAATGTTTGTATGAATAAATTTAAAGATTAACAAACTTTTGAGAAATCAACTGAGATAATTTGAGAAATTATCTGATAATTTTACAAAACATTGTTCATTGGCACCAGTAAACAAAAAAACTTTGTAATATGTTTAGTGGAAATATTTCTAATATTATTTACGAACAATTTTTAGAGACTATTACTATGAATAATTTTGAATAATATGCTGGATCAGTTTTTTGCAAAACTATTTACTTACTTTCAATTTTTATAGATAGTTAGTCAAAACTCAAATTCACGTTCTAAGTCTCAAAGTTAATTTTCGAGCTCAAATGTTGACGTAGTAACTGACATACTTTTCTTTACCTTCCACGCACGCCTTTAAGCATTATAAATGATGGGACAAATTCGGAAAAGGCTTTGTATAAACTTGCAGCTCTTAAAAACATACTTACATAATTTTTCAATTAAATTTAATTCAACACTTTGTTAAGTTAATGTTAATTTATAAGCAAAAACAGAGCATGTGAATGTATACCTATAAAATAAAGATATTTTTTTTTTGTTGGCATAATAATTTATAATTATTCGAAACCCTGCTTTTATTTATTCGTATGATAATTTTGTATTAAATTATGCAAAAACTAGAGGCAAAATTGATGCAATTACGTAATAATTTAATTATTTCCTTGTTTTATTAATTTTTAATTTCCGGCTTAGGTTTAATTTTTGACCTTTTTTCTATATTAGCTACTGTGCAATCAAATTATTGAACAAAATATAATATTTTCTTTCTAATAATGTGCACGTGGCACAGAACTACTAATTGATTTTGGCTTAAATTAAAATGAAAAAAAAAATACAAAATTTTAAACAACATTTTTTCCCAATTATAAACATGAACATAAATAATTTCATTTAAAAGAACACAAAAAAACTTAAATTTTACTAAAGTGTGGTTTAAATATACGCATCAATACTAATAATACATATAAATCTTCTAAATTTTTCAATATTTTTTTTTTAATAGAATATTATTGCAATCGAAATTGTTTTGAATAAAAATTTTCATTAAAAATCTATATTTATGTAATATTCGTAATCAATCAAAATACTCCTTACAACAGCACAGGGTAACGTTGGAGATGTTTCTATCAATCAGATTTTTTTGGTTAATTCTTTTCGTTTACAAATTTAATATAGATGGTAACTGCATTTGAAAGAAGGCTGATTTATCTATAGGGCTACAGCATATTGAATTGTTTAATTTACTTAAAGCTTAATAGAAAAACAAACTTCAAGTCACTTTTATATCGCACAGTCACATCAACACATATTACAATCACCACTTAAATGCAATAAATCTTCTTATCATTACAACGCACACTTAGGAACATTGAAAATAACTTGTAAATGCTTGAGTTTTACTTTCAGCTTAATGAAATTTCTGTTTTACATATACGCTGCAAATACTTTATTTTCATTTTGAATTTAAATGCTGAAATCGGCGCCAAACGAATAAATAAAAAAACAAAATATCTGACGAATGTACAACATGTACACAAAGAAAATAAAAATAAAAATAAAAATTAATAGTAGAAATAAATGCGCAATGCAATAAGAAATACAATTAGAAAAATTCCTTTTGTTTATTTAAGTGTAAAAGAAAATGCATTTGTTGTGTGAGAGCTGCATGTTGCATGCACATAAACACAAATGTAAAAATATTAGCAAGTGCACACACATAAGTAAGAATGTGGCAATTGTAATGTGTGTGTGTGTATAAACTATGCGCTTATTTCTATAGTCCCAGCGAACACTTTCAATCGTGACATATTCAAAAGATGATTTTGATTGCAGGCTAAATCAGTGATGAATTTGGTTTTTGTGAAATCGTATGGAATCGAGACTTTGAATTTACTTTTTCGAACGTAATCGAGTCATGCCGAATCGCATTTCGTAACGTACATGACGAGTACACTCAGTCTCGGCTTCAGTTCTGCCGCAGTTGCCCGCGGGAGGCAAAATGCCTTACACTGATTTTAATGATTATCAGCGTAGGATTTAGTTACTTTGTCAACGTCGAAATAAGAATTAATTTTTCGTTTTATCCACGTCACTTGAGTGTATTTTTCTATTTAAGATAATTTTTGGTTGCGTTTGAGTTTATTATAAAATATAATTACACATACATATCTAATATAAAATGAAAACTAAAGGACAAAAAGGTAATATCAAATTATATGCCCTTGTATATGACGTTTAAAAATAGCCTAAAAGTATGTTAAGTAAATATACTATATGAATAAATAAATATACCATCTTTTATAGAAATCTTAAATAAAATCTCATCGTTCAGAAGATAGAACCTTCAAAAATCTCTCAATTGTTACCTGGGCAGTTTATAAAATCTTTACCATTTACATTGTTGGTTTTAACTAAGTAAATATACATACATATGTATGTGTTTGTGTGTGTTCGATTTATTTTTTTTTACTTTATTGTGCGTGTATTCAATTATATTTTTTTACTGCAATGGAGAAATAATTCTAAGTTTTCCAAGCAACTTGACACGTTTCGTAGTTAAGTTAAAAAATTAACTTTTTGCCTGCAATAGTAGAACGTTTGTTTGTTTTTTTGGAGGAAGGGAGTATGTTGGAATAAAATCTTCATAGCAATAACAATCCAATGGGAACAAAATTTAAGTAGCCAATATGTAAATAAGACGGTTTGTTTGTTTTCTAGTGACAAATATCCTTCTTCCCCTACGTAAGCAGCTTTTTTGACCAAACAATAGAAATAGAAAAACATGAAATTAATAAGAAAATCTGATTTTTATTTGCAGGTAGCAATTTCTTCCTATAAATTATTTTGGAATAAGTTGATTTGCTGTTGCACTAAAAATTTATTTTTCCAAATTTTTTGAAGCCAAACTGTAGGGGCCCTTATTTACGTACAAAAAGTGTGATGTCATTTACTATGTATTTGCAATATGCAGTAAATTATGTAAAGCAGAAAATTTGCATTTTGGTGCCTAAACCTAACCTAAAACTAACGATAAGTAGATTTGCCTGGTGACTTAAATAGTTTTGTGCTGCATACAACATGTCGTATGAGCGACTTATTCATATTAATTACACGACATCCATCTTTGCGTAAGCGTAATTGATTCAAAATTTCAAGCTCTTCCATTTGATTTCTAAATTTATAGACAAAAAAAGTCATATTCTGATTAGTAGATAAGTGCACAACACTGTCTCAATTTTAACTTTCAAAAAAATCTGTGAAAAAACCAACCCGAAACATGCGAAAACAAACAAAATACACAAATCTTCCGCATCATGTAGCTTGGCTTGACTGCCGCGCGGCAATGCTGTGTATTCTTAACCAATGCTTTTGTTACAGCGGAAACGTGCTTAAATCTTGCATGTTCTGCTGACTATAAATTTTTTGTTCTTTTCGGTTTTTGTCTCTTTCACTCGTTCTCATTGTCCTTTTCAGTGTCTAGCAAGTCTGTTGCACATTTTTAACATAATTCACTGACATTTCAAGATGTTTACCCTTTTTCATCCGGTTCGTATTTTCTTGCACACTCCGTATTTTTTTTTCTGACTGTATGTTTTACAGCAAAAACAATAGCAATAGCAAAAGCAACAAATGTAAATTATGCACAACAATTGAAATGTTGCGCAACTATACTATTACATACACAATTGCAGTACATGAAATATTAAGCCAGCCGCACGTAATTGCAACGCTTCCGGTGTAAAGCCAAGAGATTTAACGTTTTGTTACAAAATTTAGTGTGGTTTCTACTGATCATGTACTGTGTTTTTTTATATATTCATGAGAAAAATTTTCCATGGTAAGCGCCGGAGCGAAATGAAGATAAGTTTAAAAGTTTTTTTAATTATTTGGTGTAGCTCATGAAAATTATTCTTAACAATGCGTTGGCAGCGAGATAATCTAGGTGAACGGAAATTTTGCGAACACAATCAAATGGGTGCGGCAGTACCAAAGATTTTAAAATGCACTGTCAAATGACCTGTTTAAGAATATTCATTGGAATAATTTTAAAATTTATTAATGAGTCCTTTAAAAATGTTGATAAAAAATGATTCTGTTATCTATACTGATCACTTTATATAAGATATTGAAAAAGTTCGTTCACATTTTTTTTTTTCAAGAATGGCAGAGGAAAGACTATTACGTGTTTTAAGCTTATTAACACCAAAAGAGAAATTCTGTATGTGAATGGCACTACGAATAAAGTTAAGCACTTTTTTTTTACCCGCAGACCAAACTAGGTAAGTCATAATGACTCTCGCATGCTTAATTTCATTTCTTTGCCACAAATAAGGATTTTGATGTATCATTGGTACGCTGTCCCAAATAATCGATAAACTTAGTCATGTCTAAGTTATCAACGTCTCGATAACTTAGCATCAAAAATTGAGACTTCTGAGGGCCATTGTAAGTATACAATGGCATTCCACGCCAAATCAGACTACATATTGCTTTTGCATTTTTGATTTTTTAAAATTTCTCCATGTTTTTCAGTGATTTTTCATCAAGCTATTTAAGAGATATATTATTCATTTTTGGAAACTAACGTTTGCAAATTGCATGTTCTTTATTTCAGAATTTTTGTTCTTAAGCGTATATTTCATAAAAAATATTTAACATTTTTTAACGCGATATTAATATGATATTTTCAAGTTTAAAAAATTTGTCGTAGTTTTTAACAATAAAATAAAAGTAAATAAAATATCGGAAAGACCTTTGTTATTGAAAATACCATATCTGAATTTTTTTTTAGCACGGATGACTAAAAACTAAACATTTCAAATTCGAACTATTAACTTTTTTTTTGTAAATAAACTTCATCCTCTTATATACAGATGTACATGAAATATTTGGATTTTCAACCCTTTTTCAAAGAAATGCTGAAGAAAGATATCAATGGCAATTTTCATTAAAAATGTTGGAAGCATACAACAGTGAGTAGAATAACAACAATAATAAAACAATGTTTAGCAATACTTTCACCATTAGAGAGTCAAATCCAACAATCAATTTTACGCTTGCATAAACATTTTATTTCCTATGAGATAGTACCTAGTTTCAAATGTTATAATGCTGCTAATGAAAACTTTATTTCTTCAATGTTACGTGATTAATCTTAGTTATTTTTTTTTATTTTTTTTTTGTTTTCATTTCAGTTTACAATATACAAATTAAATACAATGAATGACACGCATACTACTTAAAACTTTATTAAATTTCGTAAGTTTATTCACACAAAACAAATAATACTTAGAACTTTTGAAATGAGCACAATCACATGCACGACAAACAAATGCACACACGCTCACATATGGCATACGCACACTTATGTAAACTAGCATTGTTGAGATAATTAAGTGACAATTGCCATGTCAAATTACCATTAGCTTGATATTAATCTTCAAACAATCACAACGAAATCGTTTGTCAAAATGTCAATTTACAGTTTTGTGATTTGACGTTATTAACATTTCGTTTCACAAAATTCACTATAATTTTGCATGTGTATGCTATGTGTTAAGGCAGCAGTTTGTCTTTTTATAAGTTAACCTAGCAGGAATACCAAGCATCTTATTGAAAAATATTGAAGAATAATACATTGCTAGATTTTATAACGTGCATTTAGTTATTAAAATGCTGTGGTGCAATATAGAACACAAATTCGGATTGGTCATAACGCGTATCTTCTTTACTAAAGTCTTAAAAAGCCAATTAAAATATACATGGCTTTATATTTATTTCGTATTGGGTACTTTAACGAATATGTTTGATAAAATGATTTAGCTTTTTACTACAGATCTCCATTTAATTAATTGATATAATTCAATTTCTATTGAAAATCTATTTGAGTTTGCAACTGACATTATGTCATTAGGAATTTAAGTGATTTAGCACAATAGAAAATAAAATAATTTCATTTGTCAGGAGCACTCTTGGTGTTTTCTTCTTAAAAGGCACATATATAGAAAAAGTTTAAAATAAGTGCTGATCTGTAGATTTCTCAATATATTTGCAGAATTTTTGTTTATAGTTCCTTTTTTTAATAGCTAGCGGTGTCAATACCTATATATTTTTTCATGAAAGTTTCGAATGTGATTTTTTACATAACTATCCTCTGATGCAATGATAGCTACATATTGTTCATATGTTTAGATTTATCAGAAGAGCTGAACTCTTAATTTGTTTTTGTTTCTGAGCAAATATAAATAGAAATAATAAAACTTCTTCTGTACTTTATAATATATTCAATAGTGTTTTGATTTATGGAAAAACCCTAAACTAACTAGTCAAATACTACCCCGAATAAAAAAAAAGCAATATCAATCAGAGATAAGTATTTACCCCTATCATGAATAAACATTCTTTCGGATTTTTTCTTCAATCTCCTGTTTTTCGATCTTGGAAAATTTTTGGGAAACAGGAAAAAATTCCCTGGAAAATGAGGTTATCGGCAATACTTTTTTTGTCCCTAACTTTGTAAAAAGGAATTTAATGAGGAAAAAGAGTCAATGTTAGCAATATTTTGTAATTTTATTTGATAAAAAGATTTTTTTAACATATTTAAAAGATCTAGCAACACAAACAAAGACCAATTACTGATATTGGTCCAGTACATGGAATCCAACTCGGATACGGTAAAAGTCTTCATGAAAAGGAGTATATGGCAAACTATTAAGCTATGCTATACTATATTTTATGTGATTTTTTTTGAATGGGGCACTATTAGTGCCCCATATATATTGACTGATGTTATTTGTGACTTCAAAATAGAATTTTTTAAATATTTATAATTTAGCATATACACTTGTAAATTAAGGATTTTTCTTAAAATTGTTTTGCTACACATTTCAAAATATGTGTAAAATTACTATTTACAAAACAAAATAACTCAATGTGAAAATGCATTTTGTTATTTGAGCAACATTTTCGTTGTGCAGAAATGTTGCTTTACAATCAAGCTCAATTTACCAATCAAAATATTTACCTGAAAAAGAAAACTATGATTTATGCATATCATGAATTTTGAAAACTGCATGCCGAAAACTTTAAAGCATTGACTTCATATGTATATTATCTACAATTTTAGTATTTACAGTAATTCAATCTTTTCCATACTCTTACTCTATGTTTTGAAATGATTATTTTTTTTTAAATTTTTAGTTAAGTTTTTGCTGCTATTATAAAGAGTTTTATAATATCTAATCAGAATTTTTAGCAACGAGAGCGTTATTTTCACGAATTATCATTTAAGTCTCTTGGAAATGTAGTAAATGTTTTCTTTTGCATCTATGCATTTGTGCATCAAATTCTCTAATTTCCTGACTGAGTCTCATTATACAAAAATATTATTAGCACATTATGCCTGCATTTTTTAGTTAGTAAGGTTCTATAGAGGTGAATTTGAGAAAAAAAAGGAGCTTAACAAAATTTTGTGGAAATAATTTAATGCAAAACAGTATGAACTGCATTTTCATTATTTCTCAATTATAATTACATTTTGTTTTAATAAATGGTTTGATAAACAATGTGTGAACTTAAACTACAACTGAGTACAATCGAGTACATTCACCACCTCGCTGCCCAGTCTGAACCAGAGAGAACCCTATTTAAATGTCACTTATATTTAGTACCTTACTTTTTTAAAAATTAGTATATGAACATTATCATTATGTAAAGTACAAAATAAAGAAAGTAGTAAGCCAGCCTATGATTCAGCTAATAGTATTTTTTGGCAAATCTTTATAGAGTAATTAGGTACTTTGCAATATCACACCTGTAATAATAATAATGTATTAAACATATCAAAAATTCAATTTAATTCAGTCTTGAAGTCCTTACCCACGAGCTTACGCTGTTTGGCAGGTGCGTTGATTAACCGCCGTATTATGTAAGGCGAAACAAGTGAGTGACTCAAAGTGACACATCCACCACAGCCGTTTGAAACTTACAATTTAAGATTCGCTCCGGCTTTTATGTTAACATCATCTCAAAGACCATAATATGAAAAAAAAAAGTTTAGATTCAGGCTTACACATTCAAGATATAGGCAGACGAAATGCAGTAACTCACTTGCGTCGCCTTACATAATACGGGGGTAAATTTTAGAATTGTTGGATAAATGAAAATATTTTTCTTTGAAACACATTGCTTTTGTGTCTTACCACGTAAGGCACATAAGCATGTGGTTGCTTCAATTTCATTCCGTCTTCAATAAAATCGGCTAGTTGCGTCCCAATGCTGTTTATAATAAAAATAATAATAACAAGTGATAACAATGGGGAGTGGCAACCATCAGTGCTTGCCTTAGCAATCATACTTTTGTTAGTTCTAGCAAGCTTTCCGGTCCAAATGGGTAACTTTCATTTATCTTAAGCACACACAACACATGTTATACAGCATACAACATGCAGCACTATGAACGAACTGCATGCAGCAGCAATGGTCTATTGACTCTGACTCGTGCAATATTGATAGCTATTTTTGTTTTTTGAATTTTTATTTTTCTATTTTCTGTTGTGTTTTTGCAGTGTGCTTTGTGTTGCGTGGCCCTGTAATTAAATCGTTTTCAAAGTTCACTAGAGTTGCTCACAACTAAAGTGTTTGATTAGTTTTGTAAAATGAAATTTACTACTTTAGCACAAACTTCCACGCGCTGTAGTATTTGTATGGTTCATTAGTATTTGTGCGAACCAAAAAAAAAAAAAAAAACACTTAAGCCCAGCAATATTCATGGTGCTCTTTCATGTTATACTATGATTTATATATGGCGCACTTAAAACTGTTTGCTGGGATAGGATGCAATGCGAAGAAAAACAAGTGGAGAAAATTTTAATAAATTGTTCAACAACGTAAATTGTTTGCTTTCTTTGTTTGTATTAGTTTTTGACTCCATTATGTTTTGTTTGTTTTGTTGCAATAACGGATGCAATTGCAATTTAATGAAAGAAAATTGCACAATAAGTGAATTGGGTGGTGGCGCCTTAGGACTTGAAGACTTAAAAGTGAACATAGACTTAATTTACTGAAAGCGATATTATTTTTTTAAAATCTGGCCAATAATCTGACTTGCATGGATTGTATATTATGATAATATAGTCAAATATAATTATATTCTAAAATATTGGAAATAATGTTAGCAAAGAGATTGGTTTCTAATACTTTTATTTTCAATTGAATTGTATCTCTATTTTGCATAACCTCCAACCTGTTTAGACCTATCCTCGATTTTTACAAATTAAAACAGAAGTATTGCAGTCGAAAGTTACCGGGTAGTCACTAGAATACTTTCTGAGTAAGAAATTTCGTATGTGTCTAAATCTAAAAACGTATGATGTTCACCAACAAAAAAGCCTAAATGAGTTGATATTTTAATGAAACATCAACTATATTAGCGCAGAGAAAATATCGGCAACATAAAAATCCCTGCAGATTGTAGCCCAGAAACACTGGGAATTAAATTTGCACGATGATATGGCTTGAGGATTTATCTGGTCCGTTTTCTTTAGAAATGTGGTACGTCAGGCAGAAAGGATTTATGTGGCTCTGTATGCGCATCTCTATACATTCTGACACTTCTAATCAGTTAAGATTTTTTAATTGCAAATAGCTAGAAAAAAGTCAACAAACATATGATCCTATGATAATTTTGGAAATATGTGAAAGAACTGACTTATGTCACAGATATCGCTTTCAGGACATTACCAGCGTCCAATGAGCACACTCCAGGAACTTTAGTTGGTTACTTACGATACTTCTATCTCAACAGAGATTTTGAAAAATGCTGACAATGGATACAAGATCAGGAAATATGCTAGACAAACCCCTGAACCCTCAAAGTGACAGCTACTAAGAAACAATTAGAAAACAGTGACGGCGATAGCAAGAAAATGACATGTCAAAAATTAGAAGGAGCTGGCGTAGCATAAAACTGTGAACCAAGGATTTAAATAGTTATTTTTGATTTTCTGCAAAAAAAGTTGATCAACATATGTTTTTTTGATTAATCATTCGAAATTAACATAGCTCCATAATACTTAATACCAATATTTTAATGCTTTCACAGAAGTTTTTTCATAGCCCAGCAGTTTACACGAATACGCTGCAGTTGTTACTTATGCAAAAGAAAAAGGGAGTGGCACAACACCAGTTGTGCACGTAAAGTTGAAACAATGAGAATCGCTCAGTAAATTTATCAAAATGTCACCAACAACAGCAAAAGCAACAGCAGCGTTACCAACAGTAACATCAACAACACATGCATCAACAACAGCTGCTGCAGAGAGTTAAAAACAAACGTGCAACAACACTTGAAGAATATACCGCTATTGAAGAGAATTTACGGCATTTTGTATGTGGTTGTGTTATTGGTGCTTGCAGCTGTGTTGTTAATAGGTATGTGTATGCGTATCGGTTTTGTTGTTGTTGTGTTGCGTTAGTAGCGACAGTGCTGCAATGCATCAAGTGTTGTACACAAATTTAAAAGGTATAAGTTTATGCGTGTGTGTGCTTGTACTTGGCTGTATCCTTAATACTAATGCACTTTGGCCCACTTGTTCCAAAAGTCCATTTAGAACTTGCTAGCGAATTCAAATATTATCCCAACAAACATTTTTAGCCGTGCTGTTGTATATAAGTCGCAGGGATGATGGTATGCTATATATAATTGAGTATGCTATTCGCATATGAGTCATGCAGTAGAGCTACGAACAATTGTTTTTGAAGCACAAAATAAAAATTTTTAGCATGTCATTCTTTAACCCACGTAACTTGCACGTTTATTTTATAATTGTTTGTATTTTGAGATGTGTTTTAATTTCTAATCAAACATGATTACACAAAACTATACTAAGAATGATAACAGATGACCTCAACGTGACAACGATGACACCGTTCCTTGCTTCTAACAATATATTTACATTTGATTTTGTCCATGTATAATGCAAACAAACAAAAAATCTATATAAATCATAGTACCTTGAATTTCGTAGACTTCAAAAATTGCCAATTTAAGTCTTCTAGAAGATTCAGCAATCATTCAAATGTCTGCTGGGTTTGCTTAAATGAAGATTAACGTATCACGGTGTGCAACAACAAAAACATAACAAAGTGTTTTATTTGTTCGTGTGAGTGAACCACAGTTGATTTGCAGTTTTGTTTTTTTGCTTGTATATTTGAGTAAGTTACAGCTACAACAGCAACCAGGTCGACAAAAAACGAATATCAAAATAGAGAAGTTATAAGAAACTTATTAAGCTATGATTATGTTAGTAATTGTGTATGTTTCAATACAGGGTGGGACATAACTTTCACATTGATTTGCTTAATTCAATGGAAACTTATAGTACTGAGCGTATCAAGATCCTTGAATTTTACTCAAAAAATCATCAGCCGATTGATATTGACTAAAATTGTCAACCTCGTTGAAATTTTAAAGTGAGACAATCCTCTAATTGGATCACGAGCTGGCAGAATCCTTTCTTTTAAACTGTCGAAATTATTTTTACAGACCAAAAATGACAAATTTCTTGAAATATTACCTCAAAGAAGCCAAAGACTTAAATTGTAATTTCCAAAAATTTACTTCAGTGGATTGTAGGTGATGAAATGCAGTTTTTTCCACACGAAATTCAATTGTAAAAGGTACTTTAAGCCAGAAATTCTCTTTCAAATTTCTCATATGCAGTTTTCACTCCATAGTTAGCTAGAGAACAAACTGAATTCCTTTAAATAAACTACATCGTATGAATTGCTTTCAAAAAATATGTACGATTGATCATGATAGGATGAAGATATTTCGGAGATAGTTATCTCTACGAAAGCAAAACATATACCTCAGGAATCGTAGATAGATATCAGGAGATTGTGGGTGATCTAGCACATGAAGCCGTTACATATACCCAAAAAAAAACTCTTTCGAAAAACAAAAAAAATTTGACGAGTGCTCAAAAAAACAACTTTCAGCTTTTAACTGCTATCCTTGTTTAGTCGATTAACAACAGTCCCAGATTTTTTTTTTTTATGGAACATTATGGTAAAGATGTACGAAAATAAGTCATTAACGATCTAGGAGCTCAAAAAAAAATATTTGATTTGAAATCCGGGTACTACTTTCAGAAATATAATAGAAAATGCTTTCGGGAGAGAAAAATTGTAATCTGAAAGACATAAACACATCATGACTAATTCAAAATAAATTCCAAATTACATATTTTATTTTTCAGAAAGTAGATAAATTATATATTTTGGAATAAAAATTATAAGCTTATCAAATCAATGAGAGAAATTGTTTTCTCAGCGTCTCACACAAAACTTAAATCAAGAAATATACACGATTTGCCAGCACGTAGGATGATTTATCTGCCAAATGAATTTTTAAGATTGATAAGTCTCTAAAATGTATGTAGTTGTCTCTAGTAATGCGTGACGTATGTGCCACCCCGTAGTTGCAACTTCTTTATAGCATACTTTTATGAGCAAAGCATCGTACATATTGTATTGGATTGTGCTTTAAGTCTTGCGCTCTGCTCTCTCACGTTCTAACCTTGCTACATTTGAGTCGTGTTGCGCAGTCAAACACAAATCTTCGATTGATACCTTTACCTTTTATGCTTCGTAGGGAGAAAACGCACTAAAAAAATACTTTTGTAATATTTAGCGATAAAAATCTTAAATAATGTGGTGAATTTTTTTGCATTTTTTATTTATAAAAATGCTGCTGAACAAAATAAAAAGAAAAAAACAATTCAATTTAATATAAGGAAAAAAATTGAAATTGCATAGAAATACAATGTTTCTAATGGATTTTTTTTTTTTTGATTTTGATCTGAATTTTTTTTTTCATAACAATAGTTATTTCAATCATTTGTTAATTTTTAAGACTTCTTACAAAAAAATACTTACTACTTTTTATTTCTCCAAAAGAAAAAAAAAAAAACACATACTATGTACATTAACTCGTTTATGTTATTTTGAGACGGAGTAATTTAATTTGTTATCCAATAAAGTATTTTTTAAGCAGCACCGCATGTGCAACGATATACACTTCTATACGTGCTCCAATACAAAAACACATATATACAAACACATAAGAAACGCACAAGAAAATATTGTATTTATACATGTTTTTTTTTTTTTTTTTGAGGCTTCGTTTGAGTCTTTAATTTTAATTTTTCATCTACGCTACTTGTATACTTAAATATTAACTGCGTTTTATTCGCCATTCGCTGCTAGTTATCTATAGTTAGCAGCAATAATTGTATGGGAAAGCAAAATCGCAAATTTAAAAAAAAATTATAGTTGCTATGTATACTTAGCAGGTTGCCTATATGCCAAGGCTACACACCGAATTTGAAATTTGTCTATTTTGAAATGAAAATATGAAGAGCTATTTTGCGGAAGGGCAACTTTTTAAAATTTCAGAAGCAATTTGAAATAAAAAAAAGTAAAAAGAACAACAAACGAGTACTCGCATAAACAACGAGTAGCAAACTTAGCAACTTGGTCTTTTTTTTTCCACATTAATAGCGACTTCACGAATAAAACGCAGCTATTAATGTTGCAGCAAATACAAACATCGGACACGAACCATACTCTTTCCAGTCTATGAGGATTTTATTTTTGAAGTTCAGTTAAAGTTTCATCCATAACATCAAATCGTCTTATAATTTCAGAACAAGGTTTTGCATAATACTTTTGTAAGTAATTGATATTTTATCAGTATCTGGAAATTCATTCAGGGACATCTCAGCCTTAGGTCCAACATAATTATTTTTGTCATCAACAAATTTTTCTTTGGATATACTCACTTAAATTTTTTGCGTCAAAGAATTTCTTTTTAACAAAATTGTGCATAACTATTAGTAACTAGGTTCTAACAGCAGGCAACAGTTTCTAAGTTTTGGGACTTTTACTCTAAAATTCTTTTGTAAAATTATTTGTTCACCTCAGTATGTATGAATCATACAGTATGATAAAATGAGAAAATATACCTAATTGGTCAAATATAAGTTATCGGAAAAATTAATCGCCATATCTGAATTAGCAACAAGCCTACTGAGAAGAAAATTTGCGAAAAAAAAATTAGTGCCAATATAAATTTTTTTAAGTGCCAAAGAGTCTCAAAGTACCGAAAAATTCTGCAAGTAATCTGAATTGAACTGTATAAAATCTATTTCGCTTCGAAGGGGAACTTGCATCGCTTTCAAAATAATGAGCTCATATAATAATTCTTTTCAACTATTCCTGTTGCCTCAGTAAGCATTTTTGTTTTGATTTGTGATCATTTAACAATTTTATTTAAAATTTATAATAATTATTCAACGCGATATTTTCGTATAAAAAGGAGAAGCATAAAGTTTTTTTTATGAAATAAAAGAAACATATTTGTTAAAGATTTTGAAAAATTGACAGTTATAAATAATTTTTTCTTGATAAAAAAAAATTGGAATTCTAAATTTTCTTTTTAAGAAATATTCTTCAAATGTATACATACATTTTACGCGTTTCCGTAAAACTCAAGAGCCTTAATATTTTTGATTGATAAGCTATGGTCCTGCACATACTTCACACAAGTGCAGAAGGTTCGAGAAAATTTAATGTCATATAAATAGTACATAATTCGCACTCTCTTTCATATGTATATATTTTAAGCACTGCAAAACTCACGTGACTTGGTTTTTTAATTTACGTTCAATTTTACCTTCATTCAATCTAAATTAGGAAAACTGCAAAATGCATTTGAATAAGCAACAAAAAAAAAAAAAAAAACAACAGCAGAAAAGCATCAGCAACAGCTGCATCAGTCAAGTAGCAATCTAGAATGAGCCTGCTCAGAAATGCAACCCGCAACACATAACCCACAATCAAGCTTCTGCCACTGATCGACAGAATGTTTTACTGTATTTTTGCTATCAAAATTTTAACACAATGCCCAGCAAACATTTTTACTAGTGAAAGAATCATGAATGCATTTCAAATTGTAATGCATTGAAATTTTGAAAAATTTTTAAAACGCCAATTAAAAGTGGAGTCAAAAAATGTTTCAAAAGATTCGTCACATAAATGCCTGGGTGATAAAAAATCAATTTTTTATATATGCACATACGCACATATGTTGTTTTAAAGCTTCCTGAAGACTTTTAAAGAATTAACCTATAAGTCGCACTTTAATTTAGTGGCTTAAGCAGTTACAATATTACCGTAGATATTTAGCATCTTAAAATTATGAAAATATTTGCTGGGTATACACAAGTCTAATATTTGTTTGTATGCATCTGCTTGTGTGTATTTCTATGTTTGAAATAACTTCCGCATAAGAAAATTTACCGCCAGCTACTGTTAAAATTTCTAATTGATTTTTAAGTTAACATTTGCACAATGTGCCCCACTTGAAAGTTGTGCAATACTTTGGAAAATGTCCTACGCAGTACTTTTTCAATCTTTGGTTTAAGCAGAGCACTATTGAATTTAAAAAAAAATGCTATTGTTAAAACAATTACTTTTCTGATTTTACATTGTCTTCTCATTGGGACTGCATTTCAGGTCTTGTGAAAATTTTTCCGTAACGTTGAACATTTAGTCGTAATAACTCAAAGCAATCAACACATAGAAGTTTTCAAACGCTTTTTTTGCGAAAGTTTACAAATGCACTATGCAAAATATTGTTTTACAAAATTTGGCAACCGAAAATATTCTACTCCCAGAATAGAAACAAAAACCAGTTCTTATATTTTTATCAAAACAAACCCACTCAAAATCATTGTTACACTTTTTATTACTGAAAAAGTAGGATCTGGGCATCATGGCTAACATGCATAGCGTTTTCCCTCCAGCGCATCAACATTGTTAGCAACGAGCTGTAGGCCTTTGTCTTCAGCTCATCTCTCTCAAATGACTCATTTGAAATTTAAACAAAATTTAATTAGAGAATCAACTTATTATGAAATAACCTTTAACAAACTTCAAATTAAAACTTGTTAAAAAAAGTTTCAAGCAATAAGATATTAACTTGTGTATGCCAAAAACAAAACACTGTCATATTTCATCAAAGCAAAGTAAAACTTAATTTTATTCGACACCTACGAAAGCCACATACATAGCAGAAAATTCATTTCCAAAGTTAATAAACACCAACTTCCGTCAAGAAACTCACACAAATGTGTGTGTGTGTGTGTGTGTATAGACACATAAGCACAAAGGTAAATTCGAGTAGTATGTGTACTTAAATGCAAGGATAAAACCAAATAAGCTAACGGGCAATTCCACTAGTGATTCATAATGATTTCGAGTAGAAACAGCAAAAGCAGAAACTTAAAGGTTAGAAACATTTAGTTGACTTTATCATGGATGTATCCACATACAATAGAACGGGTGAAGTGCCTTAAGGATATTGCAGCACTAGCGATGACGCTTACGTGGAGCTACTTTTCGCATAAGCTAACTTTTCCCTAACCAGAAAGTGAAAACGTAGTAAGGTAAAGCAGAAAATTTGTAATAGTTTGGCATGGTGTTGCATGAATCCGCTCGAGTTTTGCTGCAAGTTAGCTATATACTTGCGTTGACAGCAGTAGCTAGTAGTTTGTGCTTAGGGTTTAGGTCTGGGTGTTGGCAGTTACAATTTGATTTCAAGCCTTTATTATGTATGCGAAAAGATAAGGTTAAAATAAATGTTGTTGTTTGCCGTTGCTGTTGCTGTTGCCTGGATGTATGCATGTGTGATGTAGTGTGTAAATAGTAAATTTTCCAGCAGACGAATTAGAAGAAAATTCACACAAATTGAAGTCTTACAAACGGGGCACGAACTTTTGATTATGGCAAAAGAAAAAAAAGAATCTTGATTATAAAAGGAAATCGCGTTCTGGAGGTTTATGTACAGTGATTTTGATATGAGAAAAATTTATTCATGTTATTGGTGTACAAATATTCAAGAATAATTTTTTAAGAGCCTATATGTTTTTTATTCATAGATTACCTAAGAAAAAGTTAATATCGATTTGAAAATTTGCAAAGATATGACTCTTGTTTAATGACTTTAAATTCAATCAAATAATTTTAACAACTTTTTTTAAAATTATTTTTGAAGCCATACATTTTCTGGTTTTGTGGAAATGTACTGAATCGAGACTTAAAATGTACTTTTTATGTGGAAAATGTGCTTTTTCGTCATGAACATTATAAAGCTAGATAAAATTAGTAAAGCAAAAACAAAATTTTTACTAATAATTCTTGTTAAAAAAGAAACGTAAAGTTTCTGCAAAGTTTACTCCAGGGTTTTACGCATATTTTCTACAACAATTGATAATTTATTTCATTATTACAATTCAAATTTTATAACTATTAGCCTTGCATGCATTCGTTATTTAGATAATATTTAAGCGTAAGAATTTATTTAAACACTAAAATTCGCTTAATTTTTTTCTATCGTTGTCATACTGTGCAACAGTTGAATTTTTTTTTTATTTTATTTCCAAGTTTATAATATATATAGTTATCAAATACAATCCCACACATCACATAAATACTTTTCCAAATTACAAAGACATTACATGTGAACACATGCACACGTAGGCATAAACTATTGAAGATACGTCTCCCTTCATGTGCACCACATTTTCCCAGACGATAATAGGAATGTTATAAAATTTTTACAAAAGCTAAGTTTTCTATTCAGTCTCTAGCTACCTCCATCTTCATTTTAGAGGTTTAATATGCTGGAAAAACTTAAAAGTTAATTTTAAATATTTATGTATAGAACACACATACGCACAAAGTAAATTCAAGCACATTTTCGAAATTAGTTAATAATTGATAAACAGCGTTGAAGATGAGCTCGTATCTCAGACATGCACGGGTAGGTATGTAGCAAATATTTAAACAGTAAAAGTTTTCAAAAACTTTGCTTAAGAACTAATTTTTCGTCTTCGTATTGTTTGATAACAAAATGGGGTGTATACATTTAGTTTTTGCTTTTAAAATTACCCCGAAAAAAATTACATTATTTTTCATTAGTTGTAGAAAAATGAGATACTTTCAGTAAATGTTTACCTATTTGACTTCTTTTAAGAACTCTTTGTAAAAACTTGCATTATAATTTCATTTGACATCAGTTTATAATGTATAATGAAGTCAATTAGCTGAATTTAGGAGCTGTTCATATATTACATAATACCTTTAGATAGGGTTCGGGAAATGTAACAATTTGAGTTCGGGCTTATATAACAGGCTGTGAAACAAGAGAGGGGTAAATTTGTGAAAAGGCAGCATTGCGTAATGCATGAGTAATTAGTTTTTATAAGAGAATTGCAGCACACGGTTTTTGAGTTCATTTGGTTAAGGCGTTATGCTCAGCTTTGCTAAAGCATCTGATAACTTATTAAGTTAGAACATTTTTCTTTTCTGTGAAGAAAAATAGACAAAAAATAGTAATTGGAATTTTGTTTATTAAAACTCAGATGAAATATAACAGTTTGAATAATTTGTATTACTAAAAATGATTTTAAAAAATTTAAAAAATTTTTCCTGTTGTACTTGCATCACTTTGTTTCCTTATAAAACTAAGACTCTTTTGAAAAATATCGTCGATACACTCAGTTTCAGCTTGAAAATTATCTCTTTTTCAGTTCTGGAAAACTTCCACGCAAAAACGTTTCTTTTATTATGTGTATGAAAAACAAAGTTACTTATTAAATTTAAAATATATTCTGGAAGAAGCAATTATTTTTCGTTTTAAGCTTATAGAGGGGAATGTTTGGTTTGGGCGTTGATTTTCATTTCACTCCACCCAAAAGGTTCTATGGGTTGGAATTTGAACAACGTCAATCTTGTTTAAGCATTAGTTTTAGCTTTTTCTTAAAGCATTAGCTCAGAAATTTCGTATTTATTCTTAAAAAATTGTAAATATTTTTAGAAAAGGTAGAAAATTGTAACTAAAACAATTCGATAAAATGAAGAATATAAGAAGAAGAAAGAGTGTGACAACACAACCAACAAGCTGACTCTTATGCCATACTTTGTCAAAAACCTCCTTAGTTATGGCGTGTAACTTTCGATCGATTTTGACCGTGATGTACAAATAGTCACGGTGGTCTTGAACACGAAAAAATTTTGCCTACGCTAACGAAAGATTCGGATAAATGGAATCGTTTCCTGAACGCTGTGATAATAAAACAATGCCGAGATCGAAATCCTATCTGATCGTCTGATTTTTTTTCTGATGTTCACCATTTTCATCTAAATAAATATTTTTTCAAGTAAATATTTTTTTTTCTGGCCTAGTGAGAGCTAATTTTTTTTTTTTTGTGGCTTAAGCCTTTTTAACTGCAAAACCCAAAAAAAAAAAGTTCATAGGAAAATGTCAAAAAAAAATGAAAATACTTTTCGGTCTAAAAACTACCCAGACAGCATTTAATGAAATTTCCGATCACATTCGAGTCTTTTTCGAGTCCTCTGTCTGATTAAAATGATCATAAATGCGCTCATTTTCTGATCATAAATGATACTTTTGTCAGGAGAAAATGATACCCTATCCGCGACTCTCTTGAAGAGTCTTGTATGACTCGTTTCTAATCACTTTCAACTCATTTTCGAGTCATATTTTTTATCATTTGCGAGTCTTTTTCGAGTCATATTTTAGTCGTATATCTTATCACTTGCGAGTCTTTTTCGAGTCATATTTCTAGTCATATGCGAGTCTTTTTCGAGTCATATTTTAGTCATATTTCTAATCATTTGCGAGTCTTTTTCGAGTCATATTTAAGTCACATTTCTAAGCATTTGCGAGTCTTTTTCGAGTCATATTTTAGTCACATTTCTAAGCATTTGCGAGTCTGTTTTGAGACATATTTCTTATCATTTGCGAGACATATGACTTAAATTTTTTCGCATTTACGTTCCTTCGCGTGTCCTTGCCGTGCTTTTCATCACCATCAGCCCTATATGCATAATTTTACTTATTGTAAAAGTATTTATATATTATCTACTTCTAGTAAAGTTATTATGAACTACAAAACAGAACACAATTCAAAATAAATTTTCAAGAATGAGTTCTATAGTCATATTTGAATCATTACGTAGATCAAAAAGTGATAATATTGTTACTGTTTTCCTGTGCAATAAGTTTTAGATCATTGGGTAGATCGGAATGTGATTTTTGGAATTTTTTTTACTCAGTCATTACTTGTAATCACTTCTTGGTCATAAATAGTATTCAAAAATGACTCGTATAGGTGATTTAGAAAAAAATTTATCATCTAAATGCTAGGTGGGTAGTGAAAAATAATATTTTTTTTTGTGGTTTGTGTTTTGTTGAAATGTACTGAGACCTGAAATGTACTTTTTAATTTGTCATGGACACAAAATTTACTAAAAAAGATCGTTCGATTTATACTAATTTTCATTTTGTTACAAAATAAAAATAGAAATACAATTTTTTTTTGTCTGTTTAAGGATTGATACACAGTAACCGTTAAGCAGATTCATTATTTAATCGATAATTATGATTACAGGCTACTGGTTATCTTGAAAATAGCCATGTATTAGGGACAGAAGTTGCCGGAATAAAAACAAAATTGCGTGCCATTTGTGTTAAAATATAAAATTGTCATTGGCGTTGTTTCCACCAATAGAGAATATCTTTGATGCTCGTTGCTTTCGATTTGCTTAACTAGTTCTTCAGCTCTACTTTGATATTTTTTTAAATTTTCGATGTAGATGGAGTTTAATATGAAGTGTTTAAATTTATGATATCATCATAATTCTATCCCAACTGTCTGCTTTTGATAACTTAAGGATTGGATTTTAAAAGGATAAAAAAAGAAAAGTCTTTGTGCAACAAAGCAACCATATTCTTACACACACACCACTATACATTGTGCATGCCTTTGTATTTAGTTTTAAGTGCGAAAAGTAATATGAATACAAATAGATGTAAACAAACCAACATTAGACCAAACTAAGTAAATGCATAAAACATTAGTGTATGTAAAATCCTAAGGCATTGACCAAGTGTAAAACATTGAGTAAAATTCACACATGCATACAAGCAAATTTACACAAACATAGCAAACATTCTCGTATATGATATAGTAGCACTTTTATTGCATGTTTATGAATGGGTTGTTGTTGTTGTTGTTGTTTTATGATAGCATTTGTTTGTCTCATAGGTTGTCACCTCGCAACTTAGCTTTATTTACATATTACTTGCCTTTACATACGGACACATGTTTGTGTCCTTGTTTGTTTGTGGTTATGAATGCAATTGCATAATGGACGCATCTACATTGACAACAAGTTAATGCAATACACCATCTCAGCTTCTGTGAGGCTGCGACGCGGTTTTATTCATTTGGTTTTTTTTAATGTTTTTTTTTTTAGTGTGGCATCTTATTTTCTGCGCTGCTACTGTATGGATGATGTGTTCAAAAGCTTCTACGATAATAAGGCATATCACTGCATTGCAAAATTTAACACCAAGTCGGTATTCCGTAATTTACTATAAGTGCAGTCTATGTCAGATTTATACAATTTTGTGATTTTTCATTTGGAATCTTAATATATGAATAAATGCTCATTGATTGTTGAGTACAGGCTTTCTGTAATGCACTTTTAGTGTATGACTTTTAGGCTATTCAGTTAAAAGTTCGTATAAGTAAATTATATTCATATTTTCAGTAAAGGTGACATTCACACTATGCTTATATATTTGCATAAATTTACTGGCATAGACACGAATTGTTCAGAAATTCGCCCATGAATAGATTTTCAAAAAGTTGGACCAAAATAGGCCCGAACGATATTGAACGATATTTTTAATTTAAGTGTTGTTATAATCTAAAACAAAAAAAATCAAAATGCTCAAACACCAAACGAAAATTATGTGAACATTATTTGTTGTTTATTTTAAAACTAACCAATGTCGATAACATAACTCGATCAAATACAATTTGATAAAAACCTAAGTTAAATAACTGCACACTTAGCGCGAAAGTGCTGGAGACACTTGGCAATTTAATTTTTGGGCATAATTTCACTAAGCGAAAATATAGTTCATTGTTTTTTTTCAAATTTATCGTTTTCAATTTAATTTAATCATCAGTGTGAATTGTGAGATTGTGAAACACTTTGTGCTATCTGAAATAAATGGGAAAATAATAAAAACAAAAGATAAATCACTATATAAAAATTTAAGTGTCTCCAATATTTTCGCGCCAAAAAAAAAACAGTTTTTTTTAAACGTTTATTCAAGCAAATTTCATATAAGTTAACTATAAATAAATAAATAGCAGAAAAATATGACTTATTACTTACAGTCCCAAATAAAAATGAAATCCTTTAATAAAATAATAATAAATATTCCAAAACATTTAAAACAACTTTTATATTGTAGATTGTTATTTTTTAAGAAAAGATAAAACATAAGTGTGCATGCGGAAACATGCACAAAATGCTATTCATACTACATTTTGAATTCCACTATGATAATTAAAATGAAAAGAAAAAAAAAACTATCAATGCTCGCAAATATCCCAGACTGACTTTGAATCCATCCTAGCCATCTTAGTCATATGATGCAACCAAAACGTTACATTTCCATTTCAGTCGCACTGAAAGGCTACTTTTTTGTTCTGATTTTACACTTACAATATGTTAATGATGGTAAACGTTGCCTTTCATATGTTCGAATCACTTTTTATTTTCTAAAGTGGAAGTCATTTTTCTATATAAAAAATATTTATTTTTTATTTATGTACAATTTTAGCTGTACTGATAAAAGTTATACAATTGAATTTTTTTTTTTGCCAGAAATCTTAATTTCCAAATGGGACGCTAACTACCTGTTTTTTACCTACTACTCATATACTCAGCTGTTTTCATATACTGCTGCTACGTAACATTCATCTCTTATACTCGTCAAAATAAACAAAACAGCTGTTATATGCTATTCTCTCCATCACTCACAGTCACGCTCTTACTCTCTTTTAATTGTTATTCATTTTACCTTGACGTGCAACGCTGTAGCTAAGACTATTTCCATAACTTAAAGTGTACGATCAGTTAAGACGGTGATTCAGTTGAAACGTAAAGTACGTTGTTTTGCATACGAGATATTTGTCAAACTCAACCGCTTTGACATTTTGTGCGTCGGAGTTTTGCTTAAATTGAATTTGTGTCGGTTCTTATCAGTTGTAATAAAGTTGCATGACTAAGTTCATACAAAACTTAATAGAATGCTATACAATACTTAAAAAGCAATACAAAATAAACAAATGAAAAAAAAAAATCATTAAATTAATTAGTGAGTGATACTAGAAATAAGTGAATAATTTATATGCAAATATGTTAAGCTGAAATGCTTGATCTTAAAAAAGCGCATGATGTCAGTTAAAAACAAAAATTAGATTGTGCTGCCTACCTGTAAGCTTACCCTCATGCATCAGCTGATTAGATAACTTGGTATGACAACAACAAATACAAATATACGAATCACAAACAAAAGTTCTGTTGGCTAAGCTGACTATTCTTGCGCAGTACAAAATTAAGTTTTAAGCTGTTAGCAATTTTCAGCAACATTTAACAAATAAATTGGACCATACTTAAGAATCAAGGTAAAATATTTTTGAGTTAAGAAGAAATAATTGGGAATATCGTAGATTTTATTTCAAAACTAAAAAAACAACATCATAATCGATACCAAACAGCAAAAGGGTTAAGGCTCAGATCTGTTTATTTTGTAACAAAGACAGCAATAAAACTTATAGCAGTCATAAAAATATCATTGTTTGAATAAAACCATTAAGAAAAAACTTGCTTACACTAGCGTTCATTAAAAAAAAAGGAAGCAAATATGATAATTTCTGTCATTTGTGACAGTCGCGATGATAATGTTCAGCATCGAAAGAAAGCCGCTCTCGATAGAACTAAGCATTCCGTTAACAATAGCGAAATATCTGTGGCATGGTGATGATATCGAAATATTTTGTTTCGTTTTGACATCGTAGCGATATTGATATGTAAAGCAACATTATTTTTAATATCGTTAGAGACATTAAGAGTTTTTTTTATATATATAATTTTTTTGATATCTTCAAAGTATTTTACGAGCTACCAAAAGCAACAGTATCCAAATCGAAAAAAAAAAAAAATCAAAATAATAAGTTGAACTTTCGTGGTGGATGTAAATCACGTTAATATATCAATAATCTGCTCAAAAAAGTTAGTTTGTGGTAGCAATATGGAACTAGACGGTGAGTGCGATACTCTTGGCGCTACCCTTGCCTTACCTAACGTATAAAAGACAGACTTTATGTTACGTTATGAACCCTTGCAATTATCTTCTGTTGCATAAAACTGCTGATGACGAAGCATTGCTGTACTTCTCTGGTTATATATTTGATATGGCAGATTCTTTTGCCGTCTCCTAATTGTTTATCTTTTGTTTATCGTTTATATATATAAATGTAACAACTTCATTATTTTTCGTTGAACAATCTAACTTGAATCGCAATGTTTTTTAATTCTAAAAGTAGCTGAAAACAAATAACGTTGCATGAAACATGAAATCATGCTGATACATAAAAAACAAAATATCTATTGCAGTTTTAGTTTTCAGTTGTATATCCGATTTCTGCAGTTCTTTGTCATGAACATGCTTAACAATATTATCTTCAAAAGCCAAAATTTTTGAAATTATTTTTTATGGAAATTTGTATTATTTTTCTTACCTTTGAAGAAATCGTAAGAAAGCCTTTGCTTTATTGCAGGGCATCCGGAGTTTTTATTTATTGTTTTTACATGTAAGTAAGTTTTATTTATATTAGGATCTGAGCTATTTTCGTCGATATCTTTTAAACCGCTTAACCAATTAAAGGTTCAATTATACTTTGTTTTCGTTGTCATCTTAGTACTCTTTAAATGCTACTAAATTGGTCCTTCTAATTCGAGATATGATTTTTAGAGAGAAAAAAGTTGAAAAAATAATAGAACTGCAAAAAATGTTTCATAAAATAAGTTTAAGCCTTGATTTTAGAGCTCAGGGGGAGAAAAAATGTAAGAAAAATTACCTCTCATCAAATGCAAAAGTTAATAATAAACTAGTGTTATATTACTGTAATTTTATAGGTACACATAAGAATTTGATAAATGGGCATACAACTTGGATGGAACTTGAACTTTTTGTCATTTAAGGTGTTTAAAAGTTTTACTTTCATCAAATTTCTAAAATTATAAATCAAGAAATTAAAAAATTTTTAGTTTTAACGTTTGAGTAAGGACCGAAAGAAATTCGAAAAATTTGACGTTTGAACCAATCTTTTCGCCACGAAGGAAATGTCATAAGAAAAATTCGAACCAAAGCTATTTCCCATCTTAAGAATTTAGAAATTTGTATCCTTTCTAAAAAAAGGTGAATCTGATGAGTCACATGATCCTGCAAAGTTTTGTGTTTTGACACCTTCTTTGCAACAACTTACACTATTGATTAATATTCTTTGTAATTTAATCTTACAAATAAATATAATATGCAGACTATTTTGTCAATGGTATATCATAATTTTCATACAATGTTGTAACTTAATAGCTTTATATGTAATATTATTAATAAATTTTTTTTTATTGCTTGTAAGATTTGCATAAAAAACTGAGACAACAATTTCGTTTGAATAGAAATTGTTTTCGATTTCATTGTGTTCGTGTTTGTATAGAATAAATGACGTCAAAACTACCTTAGACCAAAACAAATTCATTAAAAATAAATGCACGCTATGACCATGACTTGTAAATAGAAAAAAAGAAACAATGCATGAAAATGAATGAAATATTTTTTCTTTAATTTTGTGAAGTCTTTCACAAAACAATTACTTTGTTAGCTTATACAATTTAGATTATAAATAAACCTAATTTTTAAGTTAATATGTTACTACATATTAAATATCATTATATACATAAATTGTTTTATTGCAATTTTATTTTTTAATGCTAATTTACTTATATATTTTGAGGCTTCACTGAAATTACCCTGTAGGAATAATAATTTTTTTAACAAAGCTTAAAAAATATTTCTTTTCTGAAATTTATCCAAGCATACGTTTTTTTTTTTAATTTATATGTGCCTAGATGAGGTTAGTGTAGGAACAAATATAAAAATATGAATCATCTTCAAAATTAAGTTTTTATATTGAAGTATCCCATTTGTTAATTATTTGTAACAACTTGTCGACTAGCCAGTCATTCCTAATGAGGTCTCAGTAAAATTGTTGTCATTTGATATGCTAAGGCCTCAACAACTACTGCGCCATACTTGTCTACTAGTGTCTGTTAATAATTTTGTAACCAGTTTTAAGTAAAAAGTGAGACTGAAAAATCACACTTCTGTTGTAATTTTATGGTTTGTGATTTTAACGCATTGTAAATTCAATTTTTTAATGCTGAACACATTAGAACAACGCTTATGGTATAATTTTTGTGTCAGATTTTTCAAAAAAAATAAAACTTAATTTTTTGAGTAACTTGAAATTGTTATTTTACGCATGTTTGCTGCAATTAAAATTTCATGTTATTTTCGACGAGAAAGGTAACACATTATTTTTGTAGGCGTTGATTGCATAAAAATGATCTGTTTCTGCTCTTGAGTGAAATTCAACTGGTTGTTTTCTATTCGCTGCTGTTTGACTGTATGTTGGTCTTACCCGTGTCTTGCATTCATAAATTTTTGATGATGATTTTACAATTAGAGATGCAACCTTTCACTTGCTTGATGTTCAATTCAGTAGTTTCGTTTTATGTTTTGCATTGCTGTTGAAGTGATAACAGGAAAATTTTACATATCAATGTGGTGGTCATAAATTATAGCGTTTAACACTGAAAATAATTTAATCTTTTTGTTAAGTATTTATTGCAATTAATTTTATGAAGAAGTGTTTTGAACGTTAAGCTAAGAAAATTATCTTGAAAAACGCATAAATAAGAAATTATTTAAAAAAAACTAATGGATGATTTTTATTACTTTTTTGAATGCCTTAACCCAATATTTCTAATATTTTAAATAGCTTGCCGCTTAGACGTTCATAAATTCTCATGATACTACAGATCTATTGAGTCTTGGAAAAAAATCAGAATTTTCTGTTAAAAACTCATTATGTACTCTGCATTTTATTCAAACATTCAAACATAAGAATTTAAATTTTTTTTTCAAACTACCAAAAATTAGTAAGGAAAACAATAGTTGAAGGCTACCTTAAATTTAAAACTTAGTTACACAAAACCTATAAAGTATTAAAATGGGTTGGTACAAATTAAAAAAAAACATATTTTTCTTGAAAATGTTCACCCCCATTCCAAAAATTGTTAGTTCATGAAACTGAAAACCATCAGTCAATTGGGATATGCCCTATGGTTTCCAATGCTATCAAAATTGTAATAAGTTTTCGCGATGCAAATTTTCCAAAACACAATGAATTCTTGTGACTTATGTTGTTTTCAAATGGAGTTTGAGGCAGTTATAACTTTAAAAAAATCATGTCTGCAAAAATGACTGAAATTAAGCCAATTGATGGGCTCTTAATGTTAGCAATGTTCTATATATATCTCACTAATGAATATATGTTTACTTCATGAAACATCGAAAACTACCAACTTTTGACATTCTGGCCATATTGGCTTAACAGAGCCTGGGAAGGCTCAAAATTTATTATACTTATGCAGGCGGTTAGGTGTGCAGAATTTCAAAATCTGTGTTAAAAATACTTCCGTTGGAATTGAGCTTCAGATCGTACTTTTTACGACCTCTACTGGAAAACATTTCGCCATTTATTCAAGAGTTTCATAAACTATTTCTAAGACGCTAGATTTTCATGAATGCGAGTATAGTCTACAATATGTAAGTTTTTCCACACGAATATTACAACGATTTGTACTATCTGCGGTAATGTCCAAAATCTATTTTCGAAACTCCCAAGTTGGCTTGTGCAAATTAGAGAGAAATAAAACCGTCCCTGGTTATTTCAACATTTGCCTTCAATTTGTTAAAATAAATTTTAAAGTTTCCTTACCGAGCTCCAAGGCTGCCGCTGCTGTTGTTCATAATCCGAGCTTCCCCATTATTGGTGGATTTATTTTTTTAAATTGACCAACGCGAAGCGATATTAAGAATCACTTACGCCTTTTCCCAATCGATATTTGAATTATTTTTTAAATAAAAGTGGGTCCAAATGAGATTTTCTGGGGTGGGTCTGGGTGACATTTTCGACTCAGCCATTGAACAACTGAAATTTGATACTATACCAATAGCCTTTTCCAAAATATGAGTAATTTTTTTGGAATTTTTGACCTTGCAGTGTGAAAAGTTTTTCTTTCAAATTTTTTTATGACTTTCCCAAAACATTTTTCTCTAGATTTTATTTGTGGTACAATAACCAAAGGCATTATGAGTGGGTATGTTATTCTTTTTACATATTTTTTTCTTCTTATATATTTTATTCGATGAAAAAAACTTTGATTTGTACTTTTATTTTTAAGAGTCAATAATTAATTTTTTCGTTCTGAATTTTTGAAATGTTGGCCAAAAAAGACTCTTAAAAAAATGTATTAGAGAAAAGTTCTTACAGACTTAAAAAATATTTAAATAAAAGTAAAATAAAATTAGTTAAAATATTTAAATAAAAGTAAAATAAAATTAGTTAAAATATTTTTTAAAACTTGTTTTTTTTTCATGGGTCATTTTATACAAAAAAATTATTCTTATGCATTTATCTCAATAAATTTTTAAGTAAAGAATGATGTTTGAAGCTATGGTTGACACTGTCCGACTTTTAATGATTTTTCAACAATTTTTGATTAATTTTCGACTTTTCAATATACATATGTTTCAATAACTCTCGATGTCTTATTTTGCTTTTGAATTATTTTACAATTTCGATACCTTTTTATATCATACGACTTATTAGCTTAGAAATGGTAAATATTTGTCAGACACAAAGCCACCACAGCGCATAATCCAATACCCTAAGCTCAACTTTTTACAGTGTACTATTGTCTAATGTTGTCTCACATGACTATGGAAGTTGCAATTTCTTGCAATGCAACAATTGAAATGTTGCATAAATTTAACAACACAAACACCGCTGAACTTACAGCCGCTGAACTGAAACCGCTGCAGTCCGTCATTTACCAAATTAAAATAAATGCTGTAAACTTACACGTTCAATGCTTTGAAGTCATTGATTCGCCGGTATATCATTAGTTGTATTGTGATTTAGACTTTTCACTTTTATATTTTGAATACTTTGGAATAGTGCGCATAAGTTATGAGAAAATGGCTAATGATTATTAACACTAATATGACCTTTGTCATTAGCAAGATAATCGATTACCAAAAGTTTATTATTTTGAAATTTTTTTTTTTCACCAAAATTTTGCTTACTTTGCTGTGGCTTACTAATTAGTTCATTGGATCCAATAGTGTTAAATTTCATTTTTTTCTATGAAATTTATAGTTTTTAGTGAATAACTATTTTTCTAATTCTCAAGTGTTTGAGGCATAATGACTCAAGTATCTCTTTTGAGGGAAACCACTTTAATTGCAATTTATTTTTTCAAAGTTTCCTATTAAAATTCAATGAATTTTCTTTTCAAAGCGAAATTAAGTAGGTACTCGCACAACAGTGCAGACACTTCAAAAGATAGTTGCAATCAACAGAACAAATAACATCATTTCTTTTTTTTTTTCTTTCTTTCCAATTTTAATGAAAACATTGTCAAGTGCGTCTATATTAATATGTGCTATACAAATACACATTTATGCTGTTATGTACGCGTTTAGCATGTACATATGTATGCATGAGTGTGTGTATGTGGTAGAAGGGGCATAAAGAAAAATTCAATTAAACACATAATTATGCAATATTTGCACACATTTCCTACAATTGCTGCCTTATTATTAAGTAATTATTATGCCGCATATGGTTGTTGAACAAATATGCAAGTAGCAGGCAAGAATCTCTGATTATGAGCATATACATAATACTTGATAACAACAACAACAACAACAACTACAACAAGCATAATGGCTGGCAACATTTTCAGCAACAACAACTGCTGTTTGTTACTTTTCCTTTTAATTAACTTACGCTCAGATTGTTACATGAGTAGGTAACACTTATTTCAATATGTGCGATTTTTTTTTTTTGAGTTCTTTTTTTCGCGCGAACATAAAGCCATATTCAACATCAGAAGACCAAAATGATAGAGCTGCCAATGCATTTATTTTTTGTATTATTTTATTGAGCTTACTGTTTAGTATAGTGCGTGATATCACTAAAACAATTGCGAAAACAAAAAATAGTTGAAGCTAATCATACTAGTTTCATCCATTGCTAAATGGAATCATCAGTGACCCTTAAGCTGACTAGTAAGAGTCTATAAGCCTCATATGTTTTCATTTTTGCGTAGATTTGTTGAGAACTGAAACAGGAAGTGAAACAAAGCAAAGTAAATTCTTTTCTTATGTTGTGCATTTTTATTCTTGTAAGCCATTTGATTTTTGTTTTGTTTCTAGGTGTTATCACACCTTGTACTAAACAGTAGGCTTAGTAATATAATTATTAATTATTTTTGATTCCGATGCACCATAGATTTGCTTGTTATGCATGAATGGAAAGTGCTCGCTTGGAATCGAGAAAGAGGCTAAATAAATGAGATTAAGTTTTTGTTTAATTGTTAAATTAAGATTTTAGTATGCATATGGGCTACGCACCTCTCGAATAATTCCGCACATTTTAGACAATACGCGGCATTATCAATTACGGGGTATTATCTTCAACTACTTTTAATGTGGTCTGTTATATGCCCAATATTATTCCTTTACATTTTTTGGTAGTTCTATCCGTAGCAGCTATTTGCCTGCCATAATCTTAGAAATTCATAGCAGTTTCCTTTCTTTCATTATATTTTTCATTTAACCCTAGAACGTTATACTTATTTTACATACGTTAACGTTGTACTTCGTCGAATCGACGAACTTTTTTTTCAAAAAATTATTACGGGTAAACTTTTCAAATTAAACATTCACAAAAATCATTTTCATTTAACTGATTTATTCAGAAACAAAAAAAAAATAAAACTTAAAAATATATTTTTTTTTTTTTGGCTTAAAATCTATTTGATTTTCACGTTTGGTGGCTGTTTACGTGACGCACGTCCATTTACGACAAGCTCTCGGCATAGATTAACATTGTTAAAAAAATTAAAGCAAAATATGCGGTATAAACAAAATTAATGAACAAAGAGTGAGATCGCGTCGTCGATTCGACGAAGTATTTCGTTCCAGGGTTAAAGATTTATCTGGTTTAATTCCAAAAGTAGCAGAGTTAGTAAAGCCCATTTTCTTAGGAATTCATCAGCTCTTTCATTACAGTCCACACCTTTACGTGCTGGGAGCCATAATCAGATCAGATAAACGGATGCCCGAAGTATTTTAAAATATTTCTTGTCAAGGCGGTCAATAGCAAAGAAGATGTTCCATGGTTTCCTCTTTGTCAGTCGTTCAATACTGTACTTAAGTTTTAAGCATGATGTCCAATAATACTGTGGCCAATTACAGCCCTGGTCAATATCCTGTACTTAGGATATTAAGAATAACATATACTTTATATATATTTTATGTAAACGAGACCAAAAATGGTTTATAATACCGAAATAGGAAGAGAAATCAATCCTCCTTTCCACTATTGACAGTAGTAACTTTTAATAGATTATAATATTATACGAAACTATTAAATGAAGACATGGGTTTTTGTTACTGCAGTCTTAGCAGAATTCATATTGGCTTAGGGCTACCTTAGGAAGTTATCACAAATTGTTTTCCAATTTATTTCTCCAATTCTAGGAAGAATAATAAAGTCAGTATTATAACTTCTTAAGTGGAATTAACCCTCCGATGAGCGTATGGGTCTGGCCAGACCAAATTGGTTTTCAAATTAGTTTATCTTTTTATCGAAGTATTTCTGAGCGGTCACAGTCCATGAGTTTCTCACGGTCGGTGAGGTAAACGCAATGGAACAGTAAACGATGTGTTTCCAATATATTTGTAGTGAGAAATTGTGTTTCAAACTTTTTCGTGAGTCAAGCCCACATGAGTCTGTGCAGACTCAACCGATTTCGTCATCGATTATTGAACCAGTGACTGAGCTTGAGGTCGTTTTGGACTATTACGATGATGACTATGTTGATGAATTGCACAGGGAAGCCGTACTCGCCGTCGTTAGTCAAGCACCAACTTACCGTTTGAAAGACGGCAAGATATGAAATTCAAGTCCACCACATTGTAGAAGGTCACGTTTTCATAATATACCCATGATGTTGCCGTTAGCTGGAGTATTCTAATCTAGAAAGTCGCCATTTCCTTCTTCCGTTTCAAGCGCTTAAACACTTAAATCCGCTTCGATAGCGATAACAGAGCGTGCGAGAGAGTTCAACAAAGTAAATCTGCAGCCGTGACGAAATCTGACTGACGATTAATTTAGTGGCGATATTGATGGAGCAAAATTAGGCGTTTGTAGAAGCCGTTAGAACTGAAAAACTAAATTCGGTAAAACTTTTCCTTCAAATAAAATTTAAAATAACAACTAAACTCTTATATTTTGATATAAGTAATTTCTTAAAACTTAAGTTCTTAAATGGGAGTGGAGGATTTTATTCCAATTAATAATTTCCAGAAGTTATTTAAAAAATTACCGACATACATACATTGTACTGTATTTTTGTTAGCTCTGATTTTTTGAAAAATATTTTAAATCAAAGCAAACGAAAAAAAAAATAGTTTTTCAGTTTATAAATAAATGTCAAAAAGAAAAAGTTTTGAAAAAGATATATTGCAAAGTTTTATTTTTTTTTAATTTCAAACAAATTTAAATTTTTTAAATAATAAATATTCGCGATGTCTTCACCTCCACGTCGAGTATCCACAACACCTCCAGTGAGAAGACCGTCTGCTGCTGAAGAATCAACTGCAGCGCTCAATCAAAAAAGGGACTTGAATAAAAAAATAACAGCTGAGGATTTTAAAGGTCTGATTGCACCTGTACTTGCTTGTTTCAATGAAGATGATCGCAATACACTGAATGTGGATTATATTGATAAATACGCTGCTTGGCTTAAGCGTGAACAAATACATGGTATATGTGTCAATACTATTACTGGCGAAGGACCAGCTTTGGGACTTGTCGAACGACGTATGCAGTTGGAAGCATGGTGGAGTGTGGCCTATAAATATGATTTGCTGACAATAGTACAAATTGGCGGTGTACCATTACATGACGTGCTTCAATTAGCCGAGCATGCAGAACAATTAGGTGTCCATGCGGTATTGTGTTTGCCTGAGCTCTTCTTTAAGGCCAAGACAATACAGGAATTGGTGGGTTATTGTAGAATTGTTGCAAAAAAATGTTCAACACGTCCATTTCTCTATTATCACATACCGGAATTAACTGGCATCGATCTTGATATGCATGCATTTTGTGATTTGGCCGAAAAATCTATACCAAATTTTCTTGGTATACTATATTCATCATCCGATTTGGAAATCGGTTCCAAATGCTTACGTGTAGGACGTGTTGTTATGTTGGGCGCTAGTTTATTGTTTGCAAGTGGTATCCTTTTGGGATTCGATACGTTTATGTGTTCATTTTTAACAGTGCGTCCAGACTTGGGACGTGCTATAGTTACCGCAATGAGTTCAGATAATCTAAAATTGGCCAGTACCCGACAGCAACAATTGAATGAAATAATTCGTTATAATTTGAATAAATCTGAAACAAAGCAATGGGTTGAAAGTATTAAATATTGGTTTAATCAAGAAAATCAATTTCAAAGAGGACCACGATTTCATGCGGGACCAACACGTAGGTTTTTCCTAAAGAAATCAAACACTTAAAGTTAGTTATGCTACTTACTGTTGTTTTAAAATATTAATTTAATAAATTCTTTTTAAAATGTTAAGTTTTGTTTTTCTTTTTTTCCTGAAAGTTCACGATTCAATGATTTTGTTGGTTATGATTTGAAATTTTAGGATTCTTCTGAAATGATTTTTTAAAGTTCGTTGCTCGAGTGGAAGGTGCCACGCCTATCTGAATAATTTTATTTTTTTTCTTATTAGTCCGCCTCAAAGTTAATGTTTTCTACTATTGTCGTCAATTCAGATCGTTTTTTGCATCACAAAGTGCAACCGCGCAGCAAAGCTCAGGACCTGGCAACACTAGCATAAGCCACTAATACAATATAGTATGGTAAAGGCGCCAGCAGAAAGACATTAACTCTACAAACACTTTACAATATATCGCTGTACGCCGTGTAAAGTTGGAAAGTTTTAACGGATAATTAAAAAAATTAAAAAAAAAAAAAATACTGAAAGGAAGAAATAATGAAATGAAAGAAAACCGGAATCATTTTCAATAATTGACAATGTAGCTGAGGTTAATGCTGATGACGATGATGGTTGTTGTCACCAACGTCGCGGGCTTTGTGCAAATAACTCATTAGAAAGCAGTTAGTACAGACATTCTACACGTTCCTGCTTCTATGTTGAAATAATGCCTGTAATATTAACAAGTGCTGCTTTCAAGTCTTATCAAGTTTATGTTTGATATACTTTAAATTACTCAGTAGTTTATTGCAAATTTACAATTTGCAAAGTTTATTTCTGTAGGCAAATTTTCAAATTATCTGGGGTCTTTAAGAGGTTAAGATAAAATAATACCATGACTGGATTTTGAGTTAGTGGCCGATAAAGGTTTAAGGATAAGCATTTTTTTTTTCTCAAAAAAAGAACTTTCGTGAGTTATCTGTCTTATTATGGGAATTGCAAAATTATATTTAAAATAAAAAAAACATTACTAAAAAATCAGAAAATCGTTATTTTGCACGTAAATTGTGGGCCAATAACTCAAAATCCTGTCATAGGATTTTGTCGTTTCCATTGAGGCTTTTCATCAACATCACAAGAACTACAAAGAGCAGCTCATTATTTGATATAATAAGTCTTTTTGAACTCCTCTTGTACATTTGATTTTTTAACATAAAGTTTTTATTAATTTTCTTTTGTATTCTGCTAATTTTTTGCAATCAAATGAAATTCAAGAGCTCTTTCTTTTCCAGTTAAATTTTATTTATTTGTTTTTTTTTTTTTTTTCAATTAATAAGTTAACTTCTTTATAAGGCAATGTTTTCATGGGCAATCCTTACGTGAACACGTCCCATCGCATACTTGGTCCTTAATAATAAATCATACCGAGCGGCAAATGTCGTGTCGTTCATGATGACGTCTGCCGTGTTGGCTTGTTCAAGAATTGCGCGCGTAAAATAATTAACAGAAAAATAAAAAATTAATAAATTGCAGTAAGAAGAAAATTGCAGTAGTGGTAATATGCTGAAGGAAATGAATTGCAACAGAGAAACCGCAAGTGAGGAAATGCCTTGCGAGTGTGTGAAAATGTAAATAAATCATCAGCATAACTTAAGAAGTGTACCGATTTTTGCATGTTGTTTGAGTTGCCTCATAAAACTGTCGATTATTTCATCTTAGTAGCTTAGCTTAGTAGCTTCAAAAAATGCTAAAATAATTTTCATGAAACCTGAGAGTTTTTAAAAATTGTTTTTTTTTATAAGAAATGATACTGCACGGTATAAAATATAAAATTTCATCGAGACCATTTGAACGTTTAGATCAAATGATTAGTTTTTATGATTACCGCTTAATATCAGGTCATAGGTAAGGGTATAAATTTGCAAAGCAATATCACTAAAAACTTTGCATCGTCCAATTTTAATGCAACTTCTTCAAATTATTGTCAATGGAAATCTCAGCAACTCTTAAAGGAATTATACTGTTACGAAATTTCCTGTCTCTTTGACGATAATTTCGATCTCTTACACTTTTCTGAGTTCGATCACTGGATTGTGTAACAATTACAAACACACCAACTTATTTAGTTATAAAATGGTTTATTTAAATCACAATAGTTAGTTTTTACATGGTACAATTGTTTATCTCATTAACATTCAAATTCTAACATTAATTTAACACTGTATAGAAAACTGTTTTACTTTACTACGGATCACACTGTATTCACTTTATTGCTTAAATTCAAGTGTTCTGTTTCACTTTTTAAGTACAACTGTGTCACTCAACTCAGATGACAACCCTTTTATACTGCAGTCATCACTCTCTCGAATAATCCAGTACCTTCTAATTGGCGTGTAATCTACCATTATCCATAATTTACCAGTACTTTCTAAACGGCGTATCGACGTTGAGTTCACAATTATCCAGAATGTTGCTATTAAGCTAGATGGCGTTGTATGACGGCGATAATTTTTCTCGGTTATCGACTTTTTATTTATAGTGTACTGCAGCGTCTGTTCGGTTTATTATTTGCCGCTAGATGGTGTAAAAGTATTTATACAGCCAGAATGCTAGCTAGTATCGTTTAGTTTCTTTTGTTGGCTTTTATTTCAAGAATTTTCTAGCATAAACCAAATTTCGCTACAATACTTAATGTGACGGGCTGTCAATATACCACGTTGATATTGAACGTGGAAATTGTTAGCGAAAAATTTGGCGTTTCCTGAATGACCTGATAATAAAAAACAACGAGAACGAAATCCTAGTTGATCGTCTGATTTTTTTTTTTTGAGATATTCACCATATTTCATGGAAACAATCGAATAAGCAAAACAAATTTTTTTTTCTGGACTAGAAACTAGGAAAAAATTATATGATTTTTTTTTTCTTTGTATGGTTAGTTATTAGGCTTAAAAGAATTTCTTTTCGATTTTGTTCGCGGTGTTTTTTTTTTTTTTTTTTTTAATTTCAGAGCGTTCCGGAAACAATTTCCTTGAGGCAAATCTTTCGTTAATAGCAATACTTAAAGTTCACAATTTACATTGTCATGTAAAAAGTATCAACTACTTAAAGTAAAAAACTTTATTTGAAGCTCAATTGAGAGTATTTAATGACTTAGAATTGCCTATCTATCTATTTTTTATTCGATATTTTCAACCTAAGAACGGAATTTTTTTCTTATTAAAATTCATAACTTGAAAAATTTAAGCCTACAACCCTTCCTATACTAAGCACCACATTACTAGTTGTAAATAACTAAATATAAATTTGCTCTCTTATTAGAATAGGCTTTAAAATCTTATTGTCATATATCAAAGAAAACTTTTTGCTTATCCGAACAATAGCTACATTGAGCTAAAAAAGAACCTATCAATTATTGATATTGATAAGGGTCAATGCATTTCTTTATTCCATTCTTCTTTCCTTTTGTTAAAATTTTCCATAAATTGACAGTTGAAATTGAAATCTTTCAAACAAATATTGACTTAAGTCTCTAGACAATCAACCAGAAGCATAGGAAATAAAAAATTAAATAAAAAACCTAAATATTTGCACTACACGTGGGAATCAACAAAAAAAAAACTTTTCATAGTTTTATTGTAATTTTTATTTTTATTTTTTTTTGTAGGGGTTGGCGTACACATAATCCCTTTATTGTTTTTTTTCTAGCACAAGGTCAATTGAGGAAAATTCAGTCACTGACAACCACTTTTTGTATTGACAGCTTAGCTAAAGTGTAAGTAGTTTATGCATAAAGCTCAAGGGATCGTATGAAAAATATAAAATATAACTTTTTATTGTTTTCACTTAAACGACAAATAAAAGGTTTTGCGTTTTGCTTGGCATATACTTAGCTATAAGTAATTGATTTGTTTGAATATTTTTAGAAAATTTCATTGATTTTTTCACGAAAGAGTAACTAAACCAATTTTATTCCATTAATTTTGCTAATGTGATTTTAATAATTTATACGTCTACTGCTTAATGAATTTCTTTTTGTTGCTATTCATTCAAATAACCTTAAAAAGGATGTCTGAGAATAGAATTAATATTTTCCTAATGGCTTTTAAATACACTGTGCAAAAACAACAAAGTTTGCTAGTGCCACAAACAAGGCTTATTGCCTTTTAAATTATTTTTTGCCATATGGCATAGTCAGACTTAGTAACTCTATGGAACCTCATAATACTTGATTTTTGTTCTGATTGAATGGCGTGTATTCTTCAATCCTTTATGTATATTGCATTTACACTGAAAAACAAAGCAGACTAAAAGCCCCTATAATTATTGGTTTCTGCCTGAACAAAAAGTAAACCATTTTGACTTTTACATGAAACACCTTTTTTGTGAATTTGGATTTAATTAAATGCGTTATTTAACTTAAATAAAAAATTTCAGAAACTAAAATCAGAAAATTAATAAAATCAAATGAAATTTGAATACGCAAGGCCTTTTTTCAAACCTTTTGACATTACGCCGATGCATTGCCTTTGCAAAAAATATAGTTGGTGACTTTTTTTAAATTTTCACATGGGTAATTTTTCATTTTTGATTTCGAAACGAAGACTTAGTTAAAGACTTAATTTAAATAACTGATCTTGTACATTGTACGCAAATTTTGTAAAATTATATTTTTATAGAAATGTCTGACATGTTGCCTGTCTGATGACTTTTAAAAAATTTGAAAGTCTTTGGCTTAAAATAAAGGTATTTCTTCTTATTGTGGTTTTGCCAGTAGTTTCATTCTTTACATTTTTTTTTCAAATTGCCTTCTGACCTGAAAAAAGAAAGGAATGAGACAATGAGTTAGGCAAAAAGAAAATAAAAAACTTTTTACAAAAAAAAAAAATGCCATAAAACGTAATTGAAAAGCCATCAACGTTTATGTTCTCAAACACTCACTTAAATTGACAAACAAATTCCCCAAGGACTTTTACAATAGCAAAACAAAGAAACACATACACTAAAACACATTCACATATGTGTATTGCACACATGCATACCTAAACATTTTTAGCTTTTATTGCGTTTTATGCGAACATTTTTTGTTGTTGTCTCGCAGTATATGTACGTATGTGTGTGTGCGCTTTTTAGAAAGTCCCTTTTTTATGGACTGCAAGAAAAAAAAAAGACTGTTAAAGTATGAAAATGAAAGACACTATGTTGGTGAGCTGGGCGGTGAGTGAAGTGTAAAATAGAAAAGGCAAAGGAGTACAAGACAGCGTTAAATTATTGGCAACACTGTAATCATACACAGCTCATAAATATCAGTCTGACACCCGGTTGCCAACTCCATTAACCTCGAGAAACAAAAAAAAAATAAAAAAAATAAAATTATTGAAAGCAGTATTATCTTTGCAAAGCAAAGGGAAGGGAGGACCCGCTCGTAAGAAAGTAACCACAGCGACCGCTGTGCTGCCGCAAAACTCTTTTGTGGACGTGCTGTGTCGGTCCAGCTGCTTTTAATACTTATGTTCGAGTGGGTATGTACATATGTAGCGTAGTGGCTTACGCATACAATACAAAAAAATGCATATGAAAATACCCAGTCCAAAATTTAAGCAAATTGTAATTGTATCATAAATGAAGCCAATAACATCAAAATAATTCGTTATAATATTGTGCCCAAAAAAAATTATTTTGTTCTAATTTTACTTTGTTGGAGGGGTTTTTCTCACTGATTTTTTAAACTACCAAAGTATAGTTTTCAATCTTATCCAAAATTGAATCTATTTAAAAAAGCGGTTTTCAAAAAAGGAAACTGTGCTGAATTTTCCACATACATTGGTTATTTTTTAGAGGGCAGTAGTCCTAAATTGAAATAAAATACAAAAATATTGTCCAAATGTCCTAAATTTGGCTTTATTTAGTTCAAAATCTTATGCCATATAGCGGTGAACAATTTTTCGTAACTTTCATTGTATATTTTGAATTAGTTTTTCTCTTACCATTTACTTATTTACTCATTTTAATACTTATTTAAGTAGGACTTTATACTACCAAAAGCTTACTTTTCAACAGGGTATATCAAATTATTATATTACTGCCCTTTTATAAGAAATGCGATCATGCAAGAAGAAAATAAAAATAATAACAAAAAATCTTTATAAATACATTTGCCCTCAAGCGTTACACTTACATGTGTCAAGCCAACACATGCATGCACTGACACACTATAATGATACAACTACATACTCTGTACGTATAGGTACGAGTAAATGCTGTTCGTATATGAAATTTTCAGTTATGATGGCAACAAATGTCAAGTCTTTTCTTAAGGGTATTTATATTAGGGCTACTCATGATTTCCCAGGACGTCATCATAAAATCATAAACAAAGCGTCACAGTAGCAGAAAATCGAATAAAGAAGAGAAGAAAGCGTATAAGTCAAAGAAGGGTAGTAAAAATCTACTCATGTCTAGTAAATTGTATAGGAAATGCAACAAACAAAGGTTATAAAAATAAATGATTAGAAAATACCAAAAAGCCAATAAAGTTAAAAAAAAAAAATAAACACAAAAAAATTGCATGCAAAGGAAAAATATATTTTATTTTATTACAGAGGCAAACAAGTTGTTATTAAATGCAGTAAACCCTCAAGCCAAGTTGTAAGTAGCCAGTGATAGTAAGGAGAGGCAAGCTGAATTTATATTGTAAAAATAATTATAAAACGCATTTAAATTTAAAAAAATAGATAAAGTTTTTTAGAAACATAAAAGTTTTATTGCAATTACTTCTTAAACAATTCCCTCTTTCGTTTCTTTTAATGAGCCTTAACTGATTTAAATATCAACTGGTATAAAAAGCACCATAAATTGAGAGCATTAAAATAAATCTACCACGGCGGTCAAAGGAAAAAGTTTAATGCAAATTTCAGTCTGTTTGTTCTTATTGGAAAAACTTATGATTGAGCGACTAAGAAACACATTTTAATAGAATAAAAATACGCTTGAAACTTGAATGTTTTTATTAAGTCTTTTAATAATTTCTTATATAGTTTTTTAAGCGTTTAATCCAAATGTGGTATCAACGATTTTCTATCACGTCTGGTTTTTGAGATAAGCGGGGTGAAATGTGTCAAAAATACCAATTATAACCATTTTCATGAACTCAATCTAAGGACAGAAATTAATTTGTGGATCTTCTCTTTAGTATTCATTTAAAAAAACGTAAGAGTGCTCTGAATCAGTAGCTATGATTTTAAGAACAAAAAAATCAGCAAGGGCAAAATAAAAATTGGATTTCGAAGAAAACAGGTACTTTGGTATTTCTTTTGACACACTAGTGTTCCAAAAAACGAAAAAACTGTATTCCACAGAAATTAAACTATAGTAAAAAAGTAAATTGATCCATTGTAATAGTTGTCAAAAATTATTAAAATCCTGATTTTTCATTACATTTTATGATCTAATCTATAAGAACTATAATAAAAAATCGTTTCGACTTGGCGGGTTTTGAAACAAAAACTGTGGACTTGGCGGATTTTGAAATTGAAAACGTGGACTTGGCGGATTTTGAAAAATAATAATAGTAAAAGGTTTCAAAAGCATTTTTTTAAAAATGACTAAGCTCAAACAATGTTAATTCTTACAATATTTCAGCATTTTGAGATTTTAATATTCTTAAGAAGGTTTTATTATTTATATACTCTCTTTTCAAATAAATAAGGATTATTGCTTTTAATTTGGATTACTACTCACAGCTTTTGGAATACCCATAAGTTTTTCACAAATTAATGTTTCGCTCCAAATAACAAATAAAATTGGACTTGGATTTCGATTTTTAAAAATGAGGACTTGGCAGGCTTTTATAAAAAGAATTTATCAGAAATTTTTGCAATCAAAAGTTTGTGAAGGGAAAATTTTTTTTTTGCAATTGGCTTGTAGACAAACATTTTTTCTGTCTAGTTCTACAATATCACACATTTTAATTTTTTTGGACTTGGCGGGTCTTGCATCTCAGCTCATCATTTATAGAATGCATTATTAAGTAAAATTTATATATAAACAATTTTTACAGGGTGTCATTATTTAATCTAAATCTGTTATAGTATATAGAAATTCCATTTAATCTGATATATCATGATTTCCAATTGATATTCAATTGTTAAAAAAAAAAATTTACTTTAAATTTTTTGATTTAAAACGATTTAACTCTAGATAGCTAACCTTCATAATTTTGACAAACATCAGCTATAAATATCGCGCCAATCTACGTGTACTCTCACATGAACTAAGTCGTTTCACTCCTTCATGTACCCGCCATGTTAATCAAACGCTGTCCTTTAAAAAAAACCTTCATAAACGTTTTAATGTAGCTTGTAATCCTTAAACCAGACAGAGGAATTAACATTCAACTTTTTGTTTTTCCTTAAAAAATATATTTTACAACACTCTGACGATGGTGACGTTGTCACTGACGATTATTATGTTGATGGGTATTGCGCCCATAACATATTTCATATAAACTTTTTAAATTATTATTTGTATATAAGTTTGCAATATAGTTTTATATCATTTATATTAAAAAAGTACCTATAAATAAAAAAAAAAAAACACAACTAAAAAAGTAGAATTACTTTAAGCATTTTGTTGTATAGTAGGTACCACGGCCATGTGATAGTAGAACAAAAGTGTCATGACATATTATGCTGCATTCCGGTGCCAGTACAATTCTTTGCTGCTGCATTTATATTTTCACACGCAAATACTCATATATATATATGTATGCCCACATTCGCTTGCAATTGAGTTAGGGTGACTCTTAACTTTTAAAGTTTCGGTTAAAAAAAACCATTTATTTAAAAGTTTTCGTAATAACTTGAGAAACCAATATTGTAATTCCGAAAAATGGAGCTTATTGAAAATATTTCAATTGTTTAGGTGAAGCTGTAGGCATGTTACTTGCCACCTACATGCTGATAGTTTGGTCGGAATCGGAGGAGGCAAACACTAAAAATTTTCTGATACCCATAGCACAACAACTTCTCTCATACAGTTTTTAATGAAGTTTTTACACATTGGATAAGTTAAAAATAATGTAGAAATGTAAGCAAATCGTAAGAAAAATGCATTAAAAATTCTTTGAATTTACTAAAAATCAGTCTCTTGTATTCTCCTAACTATTGCGGAAAGATCGTACTGAAAATATCAGCAGGAGCCACCTTAAGGCGCATATGTTTTATGGTATGTTGCATGGCGGTATATCTGCTTTTATGTGTGGACAAAAATTGAAATTTATTACATGACGAGTGAGCGAGTGGCAAGCGGAGGGATACAAGCGACAAGTAAAAGTTTTATTTTACCCACCGTCATGTAAAAATATTTGAAAATTTTGCATGGTTTGATTTATGGTCAATCGAGTTTTGCTATGGTTTTATTTCACACTCAGCGCGAGTAAGAGTGCACATACATAGTATATGCTCTGGACTCGGCACGAATTTCACTTTATTTTTAATTTTTATACCATATTTTTTTTTTGCAAATGTCAATGTTCTGGCTTAAGTTGAGCATGGCAAATACGTTGTTTTTTTGTTTTTGCTACAGTTATTTTTGTTGTTATTGTTATTGTCAACTAACATTAAAAGTAGTTCGGAAATTGGTTATATTTATTAACGTGTCGTCAGAAAAGTTTTTTATTTATATATGATGTTATTGCTGTAGCATAGGCTTTTTAATGGCTTATTGTATATGACTGTGTAGCTGAAATGTATAGGTGCATAACTAAAATGTTTTTGAAGAACCTTAAAATATATGAAGCATACTCTTTTAACTAGCATACATAATTTAAAATTTTTTGGCTTTGTTTGTTTCTCACCTACATTGGACAAACATTAGCCCAAATTGTCTAAGAAATGTTCAATCAAAATTCAATTAGATTCACTAAGTTGACCAAAGTTTAAGTAAAATGTTAAATGAGCAAGTAAAACTCCTTGAAAAGTATGAAGTTTTCAAGTAGGATCAAAACATTTTAAAGTTCATTAAAAAAACATACATATCTTCAAGATGCCAGACAAAAAACCCACTAACCAGCTTAAAAGTCATGTACATATTATTTATTCTATGCTCGCATACAAACGCACTCACACATATGATTAATGATGTAACACACTTAAAATCTTAAGTGGAAATTCTAGTAAAATTGACTGCGTCAAAGTTTTTCCTTAAGTTGTGCTTGTGTTAACCTCAATGTTAGAAAATTTTGAGAAAGTTGCAAGAAAATACTAAGAAATAAATATGAATTTTTCTCGTAATAGAAAGAGAAAAACAAAAAACACGAAACAATTTATAAAAACAATTTTTACTTGTGCACCAAAGAAAATATTAAAGCTGACGGACGTGTGACCAATGTCGTTACCAACACCATAGTTGGCACAAAACAGAAAAATTTGAAAACCATGAAGAAATAATAACAGCAGCAGCAGCATTTACTGTAAGAAGTTTGTGTGATTCCCCAAACACAAAGCATTATTATTGCAATTTATGAAAATGACAAATGGCAACACTGACTGTCAAGTTATGTAAAAAGTTTCTTACACAAAGAAAGATTGAGCTTAACTTACCACTAGTGGCGGATATCCGTAAGCAATTCACACATATGAGCATAGAAATGAATGCGCACAAATACAAACGCACATATGAAGGAAATTATAGGGTAATTGTTACATATCTCCGAGGATATTTAATCTATTCGAATACCAGTTAAATACTCATAAATGATTTAAAATGAATTTTGATTAAAACTAAAAATTTTTAACTGATGCACAACATAGATTTTATTCTGCCAAGCATTCCCTTTTGAACTATGTGTCTGAAGAACCTTCTGACGCCTGTAATAACATATGTATAACTCGGAAAAGTGGTATTTACCTTATATTAAATTATGCCATGAAAGCAACACATGAACTTAGCTTCTGGCAACTTCTGTGCGCAAAAGTTTTTGGTAACGATTAAAACAAGTCAAAAGAAAAATCAAAAACAACAAAATAAATAAATAAAAACAAAAAACAGAAAAAAAATTTTGGAAAAAAACAATTCAGTAGCCAAAAAAAACTGAAAAAAGTAGTGAAAATCCGCAAAATCCACTAGCGTATTTAGAACAACAATCCAGTTTAGTTACGTTATGTTATATCCTTGCTACCACGCATGCAAAGGATTCAACAACGAAAAAAAAACAGGATTTGATTTTCTTGTGAGGCCAAAACTTTTTTAATGGTTTTCACGTGTCACATGAGAAGAAGGAAACGGAAACGAAAATTCACAGTTGTTGGTGTCACTTTACTGCAACAGAAGGGCAATAACAGAGCAGCAAGCGGAAAGGATAGCTTAAAGAATTTATGCCAGAAAACCAAAAGAAATGTGAGAGGTTAAAAAACTTTCAACACTGTAATAAATTAGTTTTTAATTGTTTTCCGCCTTGAATTGATTTCCGGCATTTTGAACTTTTTGTTTAGGTCAGAAATAAAGAATTATTCACGCCTTCTTCGCTGCATTTGTGCTGTTGAAAAAAAAAGACTTTAAAAATTTCAAGTAGAATATAATTTGCAAAAGCGAAACATACATAGTTTGCTCAAAATGCTGCATAAGAGTCCACTCCTTTTTGTGCTCCAAAGTGCTATTAAAAATTTAGCAACTTTAATTCCCTTGTGCAGCAAAATAACTAGATAACTTTTGCTTTCTCACTCTCTCGCGTTTTCGCCTTTTGCGCGACTGATATTTTATTATTACTGTCAATTAGTAAAATTACAAACGCTCCAACTTTCTGTCTTCAAAATAGCAACATTGAAGTTTGGGTGTCTTTTAGCGCTAAAAGTTTACAAGTTACATTGCAAGCAAAAAATTGTCTTTTGCTAACTAAAGAGGCACTGTCGTCATGTCACAAAAAAAAAAAGAAAAAAAATAATAGAGAATAGTTGAAATTATTTTTTATCTTAACATTTTCATATTCTCACTCCTTTTCATATATTCGCAACACCCAAACAATAATGTTGAACTTAGCTACGTTTAGTGATGCGAAGCGCAAAAAACTTTTCACAAATCTTACAAAATGCCAAGTAAATATACAAGTTTATCAGTGCAAAGTTAGCAAGCGACAAACAGACAGACATAACATGAGCTGAGATATCAGTAATAATAAATGAAGAGATAAAAAAAAAAAATTTTTTCCATGCATTGTTTGTACTTTTCGCATTTCAGAAAACGTTGAGCGGGTGCTTTCAAGAATTGCTGCTGTTGGTGATTTTAGTTTTCTGATGATGTGGCACGATCCCAAAGAAAAACGCTAAAAATTTAACAAAACTGACAATCGAACTGAAGTGAAAGACAAAGAGAAACGGCATTCGTAAGAAAAAATGCTTTTAATTGAAATAAAAAAGCGATACGCAGTTAAACTTAAAAATTCAATTGTAGTTATAGCATTTGCTTGTGGGAAGTGAGCGTTCACTGAGGCGTATGCGCAATATTTAATTAATTGCATTTAAAGTTGCGCATACGACATGGGGGGTTGGAATTACATTTTAATTTCATTTTTATGAATTTGCATTCAATTAAATTTTACTTCAGTGTTTTTAATTTGGGGACTGTAAAAAAATTGTTTATTGCTTACTTGCACAGAGTGACAGGAAATGATTTTTCGTCAAAGCATTTGAAATGGATAGTAAATTAATGAAGCGTGCCAATAACTTTTTGCAATTTCGGAAAAAATTATTTCACTTAAATAAACAAAAATTGATGAGCATTCTTAAAGCAATATATACAATTTTTTTCCAAAGTTATGTCATTTACTTTTCTTTACGTCAGCATAAATTTTAAAGAATATTAATTTTAATGAAATTTATGTGTCTGACGAAATTTTCTTTGACTGATTTTAGTACTCTCAAAAATACTGTAACATAAAATGAGTACATTATCCCTCCAGACGTACTCTTCTTCCAAGACTTCGATGTGAGAATGTCGTAACTTACGCAGAAATTCTGTTCATTTGAAAAATTTTGCGAAGGTCATATCTATGGAAATTCACCAAGAGTATCATTTATTTTACTTAATAAGTGACATAAAAATCAACCGATTTGTCTGTAGAAAAAGTTCTGTGTCTTAGATAATTGAGTGCACAAGATCAGATCTAACAGTTTTGCTTAAAGATTCAAAAATTGAGTCATAAAATTCTTTTCTTATGTCAACGCGCTATAACGACTGACTGAAATGGCACCTATTTGAAATTCCAGAGTGACACGATACACCATAAGCTTAAGCTAATGCGGCAGGTGGTCCCACTTAACAGCAAAATATTTTCTTATTTGCAGTGCAGCTATCATTTCTGCTAAGTTTTCATTAGTTCACACTTTTATTTCACTGAACGTTAGCCAAACGAATGAAATAAGTTTTATGTAACAGAAATAGATTTATATTATAAATGTTGTCAATTAAAATTTAAAAATAAGAATTTTCAATTGAATTTTTAAATAAATATTTTCTAACTAACGACATAAACGACTTAATTGGATTGATATGTGGAAACATTATGCTTAAACTCAATTTTTTATTCTAATGATTTCAATTACTAAAATAAAGTTTTAAATGTGTGTTTTAAGTACCATGAAAAGTTTTACTGTTCGTCTATTATTCTATTTTGCAAAAGTTTTATCTAAAAAAAAAATATCTCTTTTTCTAACCACAACAACAATAAACCTGCATTCAAAGTTTCGTGCATAAAGTAATAAATAGATTTTCATAACTAAATGGATTTCCATCAAAAATGATACTAATCTTGGCATTTATGCAATTGAAAGGTTTTTTACCACAAATTATTCTACTTTTATGCATTTTTGATGCACGCTCGAGAAAATTTTTGATATGACGACATATCCCAAAAGAATAAAATGCCTTTAACTTTAGGCAACAGAAGTATAGAGAGCAAGCTGGAATTTGATTCATGAATTTCACATATAAGTAAAAAAAAAAAAAAATAAATTTCTTGATTCGTTTGCATAAAATTTGCATCAGCAAACATATAGTAAAATGCAAGAATTTGTCTTGTCAAATGATTTCAAAATTTCGATTTTCTGATTGAAATTCATACATGCTATCAACCACATTACTTTGGTTAAATTGCCAAAAGTTTTCATTAAAATATATCCAACTTTTTCATAAATTTAACTTTTTGATTTTTAAAATTTGCTGCAAATTTAAAAAGGCTTTAATTGAAATGCAATCGCAGTTATTTTTCCCCCAAGGCAAAGTTTTTTTTGTTTTTTTCTTTTTTGTTGCCCTTAAACACAACCCGTGTTTATTTCGTGTACTCAAATTTTACCCCTTTTGTGCTGCTACTCCCTAAGCGGCATTGCACAATATAGGCAAATCAACGTGCCATAATTTTTTTCATGTTTCCATACTTTTCCACACTTTTTCATTATTTATTCACTACTATTTTGCGGCGACTGTTACGGTTTCTTTCATTAACTTGGCAATTTATGTTTTACATTGCTGTTGTTGCTGCTGTTGCATTTAAGCGCCGGAACAACTATTCTGCATTTTTAGTTTGCACATTTTTCCATCGCAGCAACGTTAAGCCAGTTTTATTTATTCATATTTTTAAATTTTATTACTTTAATTTTGCATTTTATCCAAGTGTAGTAGCAGCATGAAATTTAAATATTCTTATGCACCCATAAAAATTTCTTGACTCATTTAAGCATTTAACACATTTAATTTGACATTTGCACGCTAAGTGTGACATTTCATGGTCGCCATTAATATTTGAATTTACTCCGCCAACTCCTGGTTCGGTGTGATAAATAGTCAATAATTTATTAAGTATGGTTTAGTTGTACATTAAAAAAATTAAAAAGAAATAGTTTAAATTTATGGGTTAAATAATTCTTTATGATGTTATTAGCTTAAAAATTGAAACCTTTTTAATAATTTTTTAGGAATATCACTAAAATTGGGATAATATTTTCTTGAAAGTGCTTTCATCAAATGTTCATTAGGACATTTCTTATGAAAAAGATTTTGTTCTCTTAAATTCAAATAAGCCTATAAATTCATATTTTGCAATTGAAGACTTCACCATAAAATTTTTTCAATTCGAATATCTAAAAGTTGCTAAATGTTGATGAAGATTTTTTATATAAGTATAATGCATGGTAGCATATCAGTTTTGCTTAAAATAAGAAAAATATTACTGAATTTTCAAGTGCAGGTCAACGTACAGGTCAGTCATCAAAATTGACCAATATTCGGAAATTTTCAGGCATCGGGACGGGTCTTGGCACGGCAACTCTGGATGAGTAGTTTCACCAAAACGCATCTTTATCTTTCCCGTACATCCCATCTTGTAATTTTATATACTCGACTTTTCTACAGCGGGCTCTTGGGCTACTGCGAAAGTTTACTGACACTGAAAAATATTTTATGATAGAAAGCAAGAGAGTTAATATTCAATATTCCTTAAAATAAAGTTAAGAATTTGATTTTCGAAAATAAATTGAAAAAAGTTTGAATACTTGAGTATGTCAAATTACTAAGTTATTAAAATACATAATAATAATAATAATCTATTACATAAAACTCATTTTTTGTCTGTCTGTCTGTCTGTCTGTATGTCCTTTATGGACGCGAAAACTATCCAGCCGATCTTGATGAAATTTTTACAGTTTGTTAATATTGATCAGGCGGGTGTCATAGGCTATAAAACTTTTATTTATGGTGCATATTTAGGGTGGCCCTCATACACAAATATTTTAAAAATAGCGATTTCTCAAAGACAGGCAAATCGATTCTCATGAAATTTACACAGTATGACTTTTATGTTAAGGGGCTCATATTAGATGGTAAAATTTTTATTTAGGGTGCATAATTAGGGTGGCCCTCATGCAAATTTATTTTTAAATATCATTTTCACGAAGACAAATAGATCGATTCACACCGAATTTACATTACGTATCTCTTATGTTAAGAAGTATAGCTTAGGCCACAAAACTTTTATTTAGGGTGGCCCTCACACAAAAATATTTTTTAAATATCATTTTCACAAATACAGTTTAGTCGATTCACTCCGAATTTACACCACGTAGCTCTTTTGTTAAGACAAATAGTTAAGGATACAAAACTTTTATTTAGGGTGGCCCTCACACAAAAGTATTTTTTAAATATCATTTTCTTAAAGACTGCTTAATCGATTTTCTTGGACTTTACACCACATGGCTTTTATATTAAAAGGCACAGACAAACTTAAAAAAGTTTTATTTTGGGTGCATATGTAGGGTAGCCCTCATACAAAAATATATTGAAATATCATTTTCTCGAAGACAGCTAAGTCGATTCTCATGGAATTGACGCCATATGGCTTTTATATCAAGAGGTACTGATAAGGTCGTAAAAATTTTATTTAGTGTGCATAATTAGGGTGACCCTCATACAAAAATATTTTCAAATATCATTTTCACGAAGACAGGTTAGTCGATTTACACCGAACTTACACCACGTAGCTCTTATATTAATAGGCAAAGCTTAGGCTACAACAATTTTATTTAGGGTGGCCCTCGCACAAAAATATTTTTTTAAATATCTTTTTCACAAAGACAGGTTAGTCGATTCACACCGAATTTACACCACGTAGCTCTTATATTAAGAGGAATAGTTAAGGATACAAAACTTTTATTTAGGGTGGCCCTCATACAAAAATATTTTTTTAGTATCATTTTCTCAAAGACTGCTTAATGGATTTTCTTGGAATTCACACTACATGGCTTTTATATTAAGAAGCACAGATAAGCTTAAAAAAAAAATTATTTAGGGTGCATACTTAGGGTGACCCTCATACAAAAATATTTTCAAATATCATTTTCACGAAGACAGGTTAGTCGAATCACACCAAATTTACACCATGTAGCTCTTATGTTAATGGGCATTGCTTAGGCTACAAGACTTTTATTTAGGATGGCCCTCACACAAAAATATTTTTATATATCATTTTCTCGAAGTTCGCTTAATCGATTCTCATGGAATTTACACCACGTGGTTTTTATATTAAGAGGCACTGCTAAAGTTGTAAAAATTTTATTTTTGGTATATACTAAGGGTGGTCCTCATACAAAAGTATTTTTAAAATAGAATTTTCACGCAGACTGGACATCGAAAATACACCACGGTTGAGGTGAAGCCATGCGCACAGGGTAATGCTAGTATGTATATAGTATAAGATCCAAGTAGAATTTCGTAACATCTGGAAGGTTGATAAGTGTCGAAAGTAACGAAAAACATCGGCAGAATCGAAGTGTATCAAAAAATTCAAGAGAATTAAAAATTTCGAAAAAATCTAAAAATTTGTGAAAATCAAAAACTTCGAGAGAATTGAATCAAGTAATATCGAAATGCTTTGAAGACTAAAGTATTAAATAGTAAGAACAAGTTCTATTAAATTTCAGTGATATTGGCAAATGAATTATTTCCACCCATAAATTTTTGTTTTTAAGTTTTAAATCTTTTTAATCTTCTTAGAAATACAAGAATAACAACGTTTGAGTTTCCTTTACCCATGTTGTGCACTAACATTATTTTTTGTCTTTCTTACAACGATGAGTTGACAAAAACCGCTGAATAAAAAGGTTAAGCTTTGTTGTATTGCTTGTCACGTCCCTGTATTTTAACGAGATAAGACTTCTGCAAAATTACATTAAAAAAAAATCTTTAGTTATTTTAAAAGAGCACTTTCAGAGGCCTCTTTGGTTAAATTTCCTTTAAAAATTTTTCAAATTTCAAAGCAACTAAATTAATTGAAAATTGTGCAACAGTGTTAAAAGTACTTGCATCAAATTATGCTATGCTTTAGCTTAAATTGTTTTAAGCAATTTAATGCTTTCATAAATTAAAATTGTTCTCACAAAAAAACCCGCATCCATAATATAAATTTATAACCTGCTGCTGCACAATTTTCCCCACAGCTCTATGCTATTAACCATCATTGCATTCACAATTAAAGTCATCGGATGCCATTTTCCTTTTTGTAGAAATGTAATTGGAACTTCCGTTAAAACGGCGGTTTTTTTTTGCAATTTGCATCCTTTTTCACTTTCTTCAGTGCTCTTTACTTACGCTGTCTATTTTTATTTTTCATTTGCTGCACTTTATTTGCGTCTAATTTTCCACTACATTATTCGCGTTTTGTTTTTTATTAAGGCAATTTGAAATGCGCTTATTTGTGCGCTTATATGTTGACTGACTGACTATCTCTTTCTAACTCCATTTTTCTCATTCGACATTGTGCTCTTTCACTTTATGCTGCGACTATTTATGATATCAACAGAGCAAATATGACAAGTTGAATGTCAGTCATTTGTGTTTGAATGTTGCCAGATGCTTTAAAAAAAAAATTATTGAATTAATTTTTAATATTGAGAAGAACAATCAATACGGCAAATAGGTGTCCTTTGTAAGTACTATTTGGTATTATTTCTGTCAAAAGAAGCTACAACTTTTCTTTAATCAAGTTCTTATCATAAGCAGCTACGAGCTTTCATCAGCAACCCTTGCTTATGACTCTTATTAATTTAATTTTTATGTTTGTAGCGAAGCAATATGTTGGCATTTTTTTTTTGGAACGTAAGATTAGTTAATGCTATTCAAATGCTGCTAGTAAGCAAAAAATTTATTTTTTATTATTATTTTCCCCTATTTGTTTATAGAAAGTGTAAGTGCTGGCAACACTGATTTATCAATTCATCATTGAGTCAGTCAGTCAAATCGCTCCTAGCCAAGCGCTTACTGAAAGGACATTTAAAATCATCAAGTACTGTAGCATTTGAAAAATGAAATAAATGATAGACTAGTAAGGGTGTTGTGTTTGGCCTCGCTCAAAATTCAATACCCTACACTGCAATAACAATAGAAAAGCGAGTGAAAGTGCTACATTTTTGTTTAAAAGTTATTTTTTCCGATTTTGTTTCGGAGGTGATTCAAACTCCATAATCAGTAAAAAATTTAATTGAAATACATTTCACAACTAAAAGCTTAAGTGAAAATATATTCAATTTCCATTAAGTTTAAAATTTTTTTAAAATACAAATTTCTGACGAAAGTGTATTTTCATGAAATCTTTTTTTAATAATGGAAGCGGTTTTTAAGTATCTCCTTTAGTGTCGTATTTTGTAGGATTTATAGTTGCATGGAAGGTATCACACGCCCTTGTCAAAATACGTGTATTTTTAAAGCTTAATTGCGATTTATTAAATACCTGCTTCGGTGCCACGCCTCTTTCAAAATTCGATCAATTACTTGCTAAACGATCTTCAGTATTTCCGTGAAACTTTGTTGCATTGCCTTATAAACTCTTGCAGGACTACGATTTAATGTCTACTGCTAAATGTTATTAATATCATGACAAAATGAATATATCCTTTATGTAGGGTATAAAAAAAAGTAACAATCAAAAAAATATTCAAATAAAACGTAATGCATCTATTCCTCTGTTACGGTTTGCTTCTTTGTTGTTGTATTTGTTTTTGCAATTTAAATTAGCACCGAACAACGTAATATCCTGCTTGCAGTTAGTAAGCAACAGAAAATGCCCGTCAATGCCATCTCACTGTAATTTTTGTATTTGGGTTACCATTTTACTTTCACCATCACCATCGCCACCTTAGTCATTGCAAGTGCATGTGTGTGTGTATGTGCATGTGTGCTTTTATGTGCATTTAACCATAATTAGAGAACGTTTTCACTTCCTTTTCTTTCTCTTTCTTTAATTTTTTGCATTTACTAAGAACAATTAGAGTGAAATCTTTAGGGAATGACATTTATAATGTTTTTAACAGGAAGCATTAAGTTGACTGCAAATGGCAGGATAAACAATTTGAGCACAACCTTGACATAAATGACTAATATGAGAAATTAACTAAAAGCAAAGAAACTTGTAAGCATTGTCAGAACGAAGTCAACATTTCTTCGTAGAGTCGAAGGCAGTCTTGTTGGTGTTACAGGAAAACTAAAAAGAATTTCAAATTACCCATAAAATGAAAAATAAAAACTTCTCTCTTAAAAATTTTTGGACTGTGAAGAAAATCAATCGCTCTCCATTTTTCTAAAAACTTAAATGGGACGTAGCTTGTCGGCATACAAGCGCAAAATCTTAAACGTAATAAAATTTTAGCATGGGATCGTTCGGTTTGCCAAGTGCTAATGTTACTCTCCTTGTAAGCCTAATTATAATAACGCGTATTAAACTAAAATTTCAGCCGATTGACTGAAATCTTTTCCCACACAAACAGTGCGTAGTTCTTTGCTTGATTAGTTTTCTGCTCATAGCACTTAAAGATTTTTGTTTGTATGTGATGCACCACGGCCACTTGTAAGATTTTGCCCATATTTTTGCATGCGTTACCAAATATTTAAGCACAGACAAAGGATGATAAAATTTGCTTGAATCATTTTCTGCACATAGCGTTTTAAAGTTTTTTCCTGCACTGGAATTGTTTCGTTCACTTGACAAACCCAACCAAAATTTCAAATTCTTTGCTTATAGTAGATGTAACATACCCTTTGAAGATTTCACATTGTTTCAAATATTATAAAGTTTCAGATCAGAGCTCTCTAAGCATATTTAGTCAAATTTAGTAGAGCGCGCTCTTCGGCTTTCCGGTTCAATGAAAAAACCTTTAAACGCGTTTCTCTCGAAATCACTTTTTTCATATGATTCCTGTCTTTTCTCTGAAACTACTGACTCAATCGTTATGAAATTTTAACCACATATTTGTCACATGTTTGGGAATCGCTTGATTTCATGTCAAAATTTTGTTTTTCCAATAACTATTCCAAAAAATTTTAATTTTTTGAAAATTTCTGCTTACACAGCCGCTATTTTTGGCATTTTTGCATACAATTTAGTAATCTTAGTTCAGGATTTAAAATGAATTATTACAACTTTTTTCGTGTATTTGAAAAGTGTTTTTATTGATCCCGAATAATAATAACATATTCTGAAAATCAGCTTCTAAAGTCAGGCTGGAAAACAAAGTTGGACCTTAAACAAAATATATTTTGTATAGGTACTTATAGCAAAATTGTTAATGGTATTAATGTTTTTGTAATTTCAACACATTCGATATGAAGTAACATATACATATCTTAAGCTTCCCATTCGAAACTTTGAACTCTCACCTTTGCTATAAAATAGACAAAATAAATGCAAATTAACCCAAAGATGACTAATTTCAAATACTCGTTTATTACTCCAAATAGATGAAAGTATTTTTCCACTTTTATGCACGCAACTGAATTATTTTCTTATGGGTTCGCTGAGGTCACAACTGACAGTGACACCCAAGTTATTAACTTAATTTTATTGATCGTATAGAAACAATTAATTTCGTTTAACTCGGTGAAGCATTAAAAATTATTGCAATCCTTTCCACTCCTCTCTCCTACCAACATCTAAAAGCATTCCCATCTAATACGCCCACCATCCTCAACTTAAACAGCAGCACCTTGACAAACACGGCGCGCTTAAAGTGTCTGCATAAATAAATAAATAAAATTTGCGTAATTTATGCGCCTCAATGCCTTAATTTGAATTAATTATTTTAATTTAATCAATCCGTCGTGGGTTCCGCTACAAAACGCTTTATTACACACAGGCAAGAGGAGTGAAACTTTTGTTTGTGTGTGTGTGTGTGTGTGGATTTAAGTGGGTGACTTAATTTCACTGTGCCACTGAGTGTGCGTGTGTGTGTGTGTAAATATTGATGTCCTGATGTTGCTGTTGCTTGTCATTGTTTATCTTGTGACGTTCTTGTAATTGTTGTAGCAGTCGTTGATGAAACTGGGGATGTATTTAAATTAGCAACAGCAACCTTTACATAGTCATCTACTGCTGCTACTACTACTACTACTTGCAGTTATTTTACTCCTTTTCTGCTTTACCCACTACACTATTAAGGTAGTTACGCATTAACAGCTACGAAGCACGCATTCTTTGATCGCTCCCTAAAGTGTTGCTAATATCGCTATTCTTGTTGCTTTTGCATACTTGTACTAAGCACACAACAATAAAATAATGGCTCATCTAAATGTTGCTATTGACGCTGTTTTTCCAGTTAGGGTTGCCATTGAATTTCAATAAATTATTGTAAGCAATCATTTTTGGGTTCAAAAAGAAAAATTGTTCCTGCTTTAACTAAATATAAGGAAAAATTATATTGAAAATAAGTTTCTGAAAAATAAAAACAAAAGAAAATGATCTGTTATCCTTTTTACAAAAAACTTCAGACTTAGCTATTATCATATAAGACTTAGCATACTTTCATATAAAATTGGGATCATACCTTTTTCAGCAATTTTCCTTTACCAATCGACCCAATATAAAATTTAATCTTACCTTATCGCTGGTATTGTTGCTGTTTCACATTATCAAAACCGTGGTACAAAAAAAATTATGTTCAGGTTAAGTCTCTTTTTAAGCGAATAAGTATAGAAAATTACTTCACTGAGCTTACTTATATAAGCCCGGCCAGCAAAAGACTTCATCAAATTTGTCCATCTTATTCGTCAGACAATAGCACTGGTCTGAAAATTTTAACTTGGTCTGCTAATGAGATGTAACTTAGTGTTTTCGATAAATTTTTTCACGTTAAAGACAATTCTGATTTCAAAAAATGTCCATCACGTATAGTTTTTGAGAAAATGGGGATTGAAACTCCCAAAAAAGACCAAAAGACCATCCAAAGACACCCAAACGCTGATTATGGTACCTTTACATTTTTTTCTGATGGTAACAATCTTAATCGGAAACTGAATCGAAAATAGTTTAAATGGCCATCAAAGAACAAACCCTGGATGGATCGGCGAACATTTTACCCCATACAATCAACCCTTAAATTGGGACCCTTACAATTCGTAAGCGAAAGTTCATTCAGGCACAGAACTGATATTTCCGTGTTTTGAAGTTCAGACGTGATAAATTTCTGGTTTATTGGGGTCAATGTAGGAAACTATAAGTTTATATTTAAGATATTTTGGAAGGTTATAAAACTGCGGGTTTATTTCCCACGGTTATTCAAAAACGCCTTTCCTTTGAGGTTTCAACCCCAATTTGCTGAAAAGCTATATATGATGGACAACTTTTAAGTAACTTTTCATTAGCACAACCCTTGTGATGTTATGGACAATTTTTAGAAACTTTTCAGTAGTACATCTCTCGTATACCAGAGTAATTTATGAAAAACATAATTTATTCTAAAAAGAACTGAATACAATTACAAGCATATACTTTTGTTCACCTGGCAACCCTCAGCCTTGTTGCTGCTGCTGTTGCTAACCTTTACCGTTGTCTCTTTTTCTCAAAATGTTTACCCAATGCTAATGCTAATTTGAATGGAATAAAACGTTACTTAAATTGTCGAAAATGATGTAAAGTATTTCAATTTAAACTTAATGTTTGTATTTGTCTTCTATGACTGCTGCTGCTGCTGCTGTCTATTTCTCTAATGTTATTGTTAAGTTTTTATTGTTGTTGTCGTTGTTTATTATCATTAACATTGTTGCTTTTGTTGGCTGGCTGACTGACTGCTATTAGTAATTTTTGTATAGATTATTTTATAGCTGTAAAATTGACAGCAACAGCAATAACAATAATAAAATAACATTACCAACAGAAACACCAAAGCCACCAGCCATCAACAATTAAAAGTCATGAATAATTTAAATGTAAAGTTTTATAATGAAGTCTTGAATTAAACCATTTTACTGTAGTAAATTGTTTACTTAAGCTAAGGCATTGAATTTTCACACTTGGGGCAAAATTTAATGATTTAGGAAAATACTTTGGCTGGTATTAAAATTGATTTTATATTTAGGTAGGATTTATATAAGAGTTAATTTATTGAAACAGAAGTTTTAAGAAAATTAAGGAATATCTACACAAAAAAAAGTAGAGCTGTCTATATATCGCAAATATTGTAGTCTGAAAGCCGTAATAAATAAATAAATGTACTTATGACTGGTTGAACTTATTTTCAGACAAAAAGACGTGGTTTCGTAAATAACATTGAATTTTCTCTACTCTAAACATGTAAGTAATTTTTGTTTTGAAAATTTTCCTTGTAAATTGAAGAATAAAGCCTCTGCGGTGAGATCTTAATAATAGTAAATTACTATGTAAAATATCGTTTATTTTTTTATAAGCAACGTGATCTATTAATCGTTTACTGGATTTTATTTTATTGTTTATTGTTTCTGTTGCTCATACAGATTGAAGAAGTTTTTAGAAAAGAGTAGATAGATTTTGGAAGTACCCATCCCTTAAAAATTCACGTTCATAATATCTTTCCTTAGTAGATCTCTCCTTTTTATAAAATATACTTTTTTAAAATTTTGGACAAATGATGAGTTTTAAGTCTAAGAAAATAAAAGTATCCACAACATTTTGCTTAATTTTAAGCATTGTTTTTTTTTTTTGCTAAAAAAAGGAGGCGTGAAAGTTTTTTTTTCTTCGGAGTAACATTTTTTGTTAGCAAAAAAAAAAAAAAAACTGCATTTCGTTTAACACTTTTATGACCTAATTTTGTTACTCATTAAATACTACGTATACGCATGTGATCATAATAATAATATCGTAAAACTTAAGACAAAAAAGTTGCTAGACAAAACCCCAAGTACAGCCATTGACTATTTGCTACCATTAAAGGGCTCAAAAGAATATAAAAAAGGTTATAAACATATTTGCACACACGTGCATATGACTGTCGGGCATGTTGCTTAATATAAGCTGTGTGAACAAAAACAAAATTACAGACACTCATTCACATACAAAAACAAACACGCGCACACATACATAGAACACGCACACAGCCTCATACAAGGAGTCAATTACCACAGGTAAAATCATGGAAGGTTTAATTCCTCACCATGAACTGCTGTGCCGCGCTGTTATGTTGGTCCTGCTGAGTTGATAACCAACGAAAGACACGAGCGTTAGGGTGAATTGAAATAATTTGTTACGTTCTCAGCCGAAATTCTTAGCTGTTAATTCAAAATAAAACATTCACCATACCAATTAGTATTACAATTTTAGGAGTTGTAGAAGGAAAAGTGACTGCGCGCACAAAATATGTAAACTTTCTAACCCACCTTTAATCAGACTCATACGGTGGTTATTTGTGGTTTGGTGTATGCCATCGTTGCCCATCATAATAATCGACATAATGCGTTACCAAGTCGCTTCAAATTATATTGCAATAAATGCCATGCATAGAGTCATATATGAGAGTCCTCTTAGTGCCCACGGCGACCAAACGGGTAACACCAGAAACACCAGCGGCATCAGTCGCAGTAACAGCATCAGCAGTAGCTACTCTGGAAGTAGCAGCAGTAATACAAGCAACATCAATTCAATGAAGAAGTTATGTGCAACTTTAGTGCTGCTTGGGTGTTGGTTGGTAAAAGCAATGGATATGTATGAGCGTCAAGAGTATCCTACAGTGCGCCCATTGTTTATGCTGCTTTCATTTTTTTTTTTTTTTGTGCTTATTTTGTGATATTATTTTTTCACAAGTTTCACCTCATCAACATCCCCATAAGCGATTTTTATGATTGCAGCGTTGCCACATTAAGCATTTTTTCATAATTTTTAAAGATTATAATTTATTATGTTCCTTATCATGAGATTCAATCAAATATTAGCACTGTTCTGCATTTTCACTACACATTTTTTCAATTTATTTTATTTGAAAACTATCTAAATTCAACATTATTAATTTTGCCACACTTAACCCTAGAAAGCTAATGTTCGGCGATTCGCCGCATATGCGTGAATGTTGTCAGGAACAGTTTTTATGTGTGATAAGTAATTGATGTAAGACTAAAAGTATTTTAAATAAAATTAATTTGGCTGAGTTCCTTTCAGCAGTTTATTTAATATAGCATTAAATATTGTTTATGATCAAACAACTAATTTTAATTACATAACAAGCCAGGAGTCAGTGGTCTATATGTCTCGAAACTAAACTGAACAGAAAGTTTCTTAGATAAATATTTTATCTTGTTAATTTATATTAGGTTAGGTTATAAAAAACTTACGAATCCTAGGTTAATAGACCATTTTGGTCCATATTTATATTTCATAAATAAATCAAATTGAACTTATTTTTTTATAACTATTTTCTTTTAATATTTCGATAAAACAATACTTTTGCAAAAAAAATAAAAAAAATTGTGTGCGCAACAAATGAGCGCAACGATGAGTTTGGTTCTATTCATGACTTTTGGTTCCATTGGGAAGTCTTTCTTGCAACGTTTTACAACTACAATGAAAATGTGACTGTTGATGAATAGCTGGTAGCTTTCAGAAGACGATGCTCTTTTAGACAATTTATGCTCTCAATATCTGCCAACTGTGTCTCATAATTTTAGTTGTCTCTGTCAACACCAAATCAGGTATGAAAGATATAACCGTGTTTTGGAAAGCCAAGAAATAAATAGCCTGAGAAAATCAGGGAAAGCGGTTTTGGTTAAACTTGACAGAAGGCTTAAGAGGGTTTAATGCCGATAATTTACTTTCATCTTTTAATTTGACAAAAATAACTTTTGGGAAGGAAACTGACATTCGTATGTGGGAACAGTTCGATTACACAGGTCAACAAATCGAAAAAAAAAATTTGGTGCCGAGATATAGTTAGTGGTTTTGTATTAAGTATGTACTGGCAACATTAAAAATATTTTTAATTTTTTTTTCCTACGTGCCATTTTTGATAAACGGTCACTTTTGAATATTCACTGTAATAAGTACTTCCGTGTGCATGATTTGCTATTTTATCGATAAATTTCTTAAAATAAATTGATTTTTATATCATGTCTTCATCGCGAAGAAGTTGTCTCATTGATCCAAATGTGTTTTGTTACCGCTGTGGTGAATGCACGGTGAAAAATTTCAGAAAACCTATAACAGATTTTATAAAAAGTGCTTATTATGCTTACTTTAAGTCGAGAATTGTGGATGAATACAAGCCGTGGATACACCAAATCGTTTGTAAAATGTGCTATGAACACTTAAGACAGTGTATTAGTGGTAAAAGAAACCATGTGAGGTTCGGAATGCCTATCCAATGGAAAGAACAAAAAAATCATTTTGTTGACTCTTACTTCGGCTGTATTAATTTGTATGCTGTAAACGTTAAAAAAATGATTTATCCAGACTTAGACTCTGCTAGAAGAACCTTACCACATTTAGAGGAAGTACCAACTCCAGCATTTTGTTCCATTCCTGAATCATCATTTGAAAAAGTCATTTATGAAGTGAGTAGCGACAGCGATTTCGAAGGAATACCATCTACAGAGCCAAAATCTTTTTCCCAAGAAGAATTAAATGATCTGATAAGGGATCTTGAACTCCCTAAATAATCTGTAGAGGTTTTGGCTTCTAGATTAAAAGAAAAAAACTTGTTGTCGTCAGGTACAGAAGTGACGTTCTATCAAACAAGAGAGCAAGACTTGCTACCTTTTTTTCAATCGGAAAATGATATTGTTTTTTGTTCGGATGTGCAAGGCCTTATCCTCGAAATGGGCCTTTCAAAATACCATCCAAATTAATGGCGTCTCGTTATAGATAGCTCTAAACAAAGTCTTAAGTGTGTCCTTCTACACAATGGCAACAAACAACTAGACAATCTTGGATCCTATAGCGAAGAACAAGGGAAGCGGTTTCACCAGGACCTAAAGACTATGGAAGAAAGATACCAAGGCCGATGGGATCGCCATATGATGGCTGACTATTGCTGGGGGATGCAACGTGATAGTCTGACTACACCTCATTCGCGAAAAAGTTGCGAAAAAGAAAGTTTTTATTTAAATAATATAAAGAGTTTTTCATGTAAGCCTTTTTTTTACAAGGCAAAATCTAAAAAACTACACGTAGGAAATCAACATGTTTGATAATAATGTAATCAGTATAAGGTCCTTAGTTAAAAAAAAAGTATAGCTTCTCGGCACCAAAACTAGTGTTGACCTGTGTTATTTTTAAAAAAGTTCCTTTATATAGTATATGTAGGTCATCATTTGTTTTCGATGAAATTGAAGTAAGGAAGTTAGATGTATTCGCATTGAATGAGTTTGTAATTTGCTCTGAATCCGATGTCTGTGGGCCTCAAGATATCCAAATTGTAGAATTCCACAATTTTTATGGCAATTGGAACTTGTTTTGTCTCATGAATATATGATGATACAATCCGAAATACCTTAGCAGCAGTTTTCAGCAGAGCTATTCGCTGAGATAAGACTATCGTGCTCAGTCTCCGTAGCCTCTCCAAGCAGTAAGTACTACAACAAACTCACCTGCTAGAAAATGTGGTATTTGCAATTGTTGCAAATCCAAAACCGACATTAAGTTTGCTATCTGCGACAAATTTATTTACAAACCAAACTGAACAATAATTTTTTCATCTTTTCAACATACTATTTTCAAAATAAGTGCTAAAATCCTATTATTTTGCACAGCTACTACAGAAATACACTTTATTTTGCCTATAGTCAATGAAAAATATGCAGAGGACCAAATTAGTTTCTTAACATAAGATTTGTAAGTTTTTCTTTTTTTTACTCCCGTTTAATGCTAGACACTTGATTTTTAGATAATTAACTTGTTTCATAAAAAACACCACATGAGCTGACGATTTAAGTCAATAAGTTGCACCGTTCAAAAGCTATGAAGAAACTATGCGAAAATTTGACCAAAATGGTCCTAACCTAACAGCAGGGTTAAGTACAAAAAGTATTTAGCTCAATTTTGGGGCTTGCAATTTATGACGTTAAGCGCTAAATCACAAAATTACAATGTCTAAAAAATTATATCAATTCTGCTCTTTTCTCAAAAAACTTTATAAACTTTGAGTGACGTCTAAACATTCGAATACAAAACTGTCTTAGGGTGTGCATTTATTTTTGTGTATGTAACGGTTTACTTATTTTGAGGAACTTTTTTAGTAGGAATTGTATGCCAGTTTATCATGAATAGACTTTCGCCAGTACAACGCATCCACATTTTGGAAATTTACTAAATTCTTTAAAGTTTCAACTTTATATTCACCCAAGATCATGTGATATCACACCTCTAGACTATGGGGCTACTTAAAGTTCAAATTTTACATGGATAAGCCGGTTACAGTTAAGGAATCGGAAGCCATTATTACTCGCGTCATTCGCCAAAGACCACTCTAAATGCTTGAATGTGTCATCGTAAGTTAGGACCATTGAAACATGGATTGAAAAAAATGATCTTTAAAAAACAAATATAAAGAATGATTCTTTTCTATGATGATAAAGATTACTCAATAAAATTGAATTTTTTTTATTATTCTTAAAAAAATAGCTCTAAGTTACTCACCCGTTACTAAAATATTACCATGTGAACTTAAAAAAAAAGTTAAAAAAAATAAGCACTAAGTGTAACAATTTTTAATGCATTTTCACTTATTTACTTCAGATTTCTTTAAGCTTTTTCAAAGCCAATTGATTTATAAATTCCAGCTTATTGATTCTCTGAACGAAACCAATATGAGGCAATAAAACGTTTCAGCATTGTTTCATAATTAATTTGTCATTAAAAATTTCTTCAATCTGGCAACGTTGGGCACTCGCGAAAAGCAACAGCAGCGTATAAGCAAAAGGAGCAACAAATGCTTTAACCACATGCTGTCAAAACCGCAGCCGCCGACGGGCTACTTGCGCATAAATGTGAACGTGCGACGCGTCGTTTGTTTGCAACTGATGCTGTTGCTGCAGCAAAATCCAGTGTTATCACCCTTGGGGGTGATATGCATTATGCGATACGTTGCGTTGTGTTGCGTTGCGCTCTGTATCACAGTTTTACTTTTAATATTTAAATATTTTTTTTACGCTGCTGCTGGTTGTACTGTTGCTGCTGCTGCTGATTTTTCATTACTACGACTACATCTGTTGGAGAAATTATGTTTTAATAAATTTTTGTTTAAGTCAAACCACGACGCTTTATTAAGCTACTAATGGGGTAATTTTTATTTTTATGAGCGGCAGGTTAACTGTTGGCGTTTCTTATTTTTCTTATAAGTATTATAACATGATATTTACTTAATACGAAGAGATGTCGCTCTGTTTGTGTGTTTAACATATAATAACGATATGAATATTAGTGGTTACACTCTTTACAATAAATAACTGAGTTCTAAGGCTTTATAACTTGAAATATTACAAAATCAACATATGTTTTAATGAAAAGAAAAGTTGAGCCAGAAACTTATTTCATGATAAGTCCTTTGTCTCAAAGGAAATTAAAGATCAATTCAAGAACATAATATACTAAGCAAAGCTCAATATATATTTTATGTGTGCAAAGTATTATCCCTTTGGATAATTTCCCTATTGTCATCAAAAATTGCTTTCTGCGTTGGTTTCATCTACCACAAAGTCATTAAGCAATAAATTTCAACATACTCATTTGCTTACAACATGTCACCGCAGTCACAGTTCACCAATAATTTTTAATGTTTACTCTTTTGCTCTTTACAGATTTCATAGCAAATCTACCAGAAAATCTGCAAGGATAATCAACATAACTAACGGTATAATCACACAGTGAGGATACCAAGGAAAGCACAAAATTAAATAGTAAGGGTTATCAAGAGTGCCAATATAAAAGCAAACAAAACACAACAACCATAACTCACCGGAAATCGCTCTGAGGCCAAACCAACCAGCCAACCTAAGCGCCAAGCTAATCTACAGTGACAACAAAAACAAAAAACAAATACAATAACAACAATAAGAATCTTGCCAAAAAGCTTGAGTGGGACGACATTTTGACGGCATCTTCAAATAAAGAAATAAAACTAAAGATGGCGCCAAGTTTAAGAATGAAAACAGCACAAGCAGAACATGAAGAAAATGTGCGCGCTTCAACGATGTTGATGATGAGGATGACGACGACGATGACAATGGCTACATTGGTGTCGACAAGCAAATGAAAGCAGTTGAGAAAGTAATATAAGTAAAAAAGACTAAAGTCTAATTTATAATAAAAAAAGAAAGGACAGTGTGACAAGGACAACAACAAATAATAATAATAACAACAGCAACAAAAATAAACAACAGCAATATACGTTATATACAAGCAAAGTTTTCCACAAATTTAGAGAAAACTTACACTACCTACATAATATAGGAACTTAAAGCAAAGTGAGTAAGTACTCCCGACATGCTTACAGATATTTATGTTAAATAATGTTAAAACACTTAAATTTCCCACTAAAATGTGTTACTAACAGCTGTTGCTAACATGAAAGCCATTTATTTTGAAAGTGTTCTTCGTTGAGAAGAAAAAATGAATTAACTTGATATCAACTGTATTAAATCACTGTTTCTTCTCAACGAAGAGGGACTTAGACCACTTCCAAATAATTGGCTTATATGTATATAACAGCTGCCACAAATATATGTTATCAGCATATTTAACAGGTGTGCATTTTCATTACAAATATTTGTTGTTATGTTAGCAGGGCTATTATTTATAAAAAAAAATTTCCTTGGCTGCAGCTGGAGAATGTTTTCCCATTATCAATATTTAATTTAACATTTGTCAATAACAGCTCTTGCCAACATCTGATGCTAACAGCTCGTGTCAACATCTGTTCTCGTTATCTGCTGTCTTTAAAATCTTTAACATACATAAGTTATGAGCATCCAAACTGTAAATAACATTTATGTTAACAGTAACAAACAGCTTTTATTCTTAATTTTTAGCTAACATTTTCTTCTATCTTTTACAATTTAGAAATTTTTCCAGCATATGCCCTGAAAATAAAGGAATACAAAACAATACCACCAAACCGTTAGTTACCAGATATCAACAACAACAACAGCAGCAGCAAAACTTTTGCAACTTCTACCAAAATCCACACTATCTATGGGCAAGTGTGTCTCCAAGCATCCGTCGGCTATAACGATTGCCTTATCCGACAAAGATTTGGCAGGCACAACTACAACCAACCAAATTTGGAGCAAATTCGTTGCAAGTAGCGAGTATATTGCACTCAGAGATGAGCACGGAAATCAATTATGTGAGTACTACTGTGTCAGCAATAAAGTTGAAGACGACAGAACGACGACAGTGGCAAAAAGAAAAAAGCCAACCGAGCAGCAAAATCATCAGTTTGCAACCAAGATAGCAAGTAATGATGACCAAGAGAACTTTGTCAGCAAGAGTGAAAATGAAAATAATACTCCTGCTGCTCCTCTGCTTGTGTTGCATGTGAAAATTGATGCTGATGATGATGATGCTGCTACTATTGCTGCTGCTGATGATTCAAGGGACGAATATCAGCCAATATGGGAACTACGGCAAAAACAAAAGAAAAATAAAAGAAATCAAAGGCAGCAGCAAGAAGAGGATCAACATAATATTGGCAAAAGCATTGACTTGCCAGAAGTTTGGTGCCTGCAAACACAAGAACAACAGTTTTTAATAGAGCATAACAATATTGGTGATGCCAACAACAATAACGCATTGGTCAATGGTAAAAAAGCAGCAACATCCAGCAGCAGCAGCAGCAACAGCAAACAAAAAATGATTAACTGTAAACAAAAGCAAAAATTGTCTTCATCGTCCTCGAAAGCTTCAAAAAATAAATGCAAAAAATCAAATTTGAAAAATAAACATCATAAAAGCAGCTTAAGTTCTATCACCAGCGATGTTGCTATTGAAAATTTTTTATTTGACTTTGAAAGCAATCTTTGTCAGCAAATTGCCACTGATGAAAATGAGGACTATCGAAACAGTTTTGATGGTACGCAAAGATGTTTTAATTTTTGGTACAATGACAAGGTAAGCTATCACTAATAATTTGAATTGAGCTCGTATAATCTTATGAAAACTCTTTTGAAATCCGTTTATAATTAGTCGGATATGTAGCGCTTAAGTCTGTCGAGAAACGGACTTACATCAATATCTTAATTTGCTATAGATTGTATCATGAAAAATTAATTTAAAGAGTTACAAAACATAAGCACTTATTTGCTTCTACTTAAAGCAAGTGACTAAAGTCATAAGACTAAAAGCAAACACGCTTCAGACTAATATATGCTGTAGTTTAAATTCCTTTTTTATTTTTCTTAGAAGTTCGATATCAGTTGTTTCATAAAGTTGCAGTGCTAAAAAAAATCTTTCTAATGAATGAAAACATGGCCTCTGCAATATGGTACAACTGACGGACTATGACTTCGGTAACTTGAAATGGAACTATAATAAAATTTCAAATGTATTTAACTTCAGTTTGCAAAAAACAGGATGGTTATTTCTTAATTCTCGCTTATTTGCTACAAATTATAAGCCATTTTTTCACTTGCGTCATAGTGCATTCTTCACAGATTCCAAATTTATAAGTACGATACAAAAAAAAAGCCTTGAGTTCAAAGAAGAGTTGGAGTCAACAAGCTATTAACTACGTATATTATTTAATTACTAATCAGGTTACCAAATCTTTGAGGCCCGATCAAACGCAGCTTTATTCGGCGTCGATTTGGTTCGGAGATGACTTTAACCCATTAAGACCCAGTGGTCTATTTTTTGAACAGTCATTTTGGAATTTTGTTCAGGTGAGCCAGATAGTGGTGTCGACCAAGCGCATAGCCATTGGCATAGCATACAAAATTTTTGATTCGGTAATTTAACAGGTACTTCGCGCCATAAAGGGGAGTCATTTTCGGGATTTAATTTTTTTTTTGAAAATTTTGTATAATATTTTGCAATCGGCAAAAAAAATAATATCTCTATATTTGATGTTAAAAATACTTCGGGTGTATTCCGCCATTTTTCTCGCGATCCATGTGCACGTAAAAGTGAGTGGTTGACTTTTCGACTACTATGCACAATCGATGTACTTATCTTAGCGAGATTCCCTGCTCTTTTTTATTAGTCGCTCAAGGCGATGGTTTTGGTCAAATTGAGTGCTTTGTTGATTTGGTTTGAAATTCTTCTGATAAGTTGTGATGTTTCATAATTTTTCATTATATATATTATATATAGGCTTTTGAATTTATATACCTCATAATTTAATACCTCATACTTCACATATCTTGAAAAAAAAACATATATTTTTGTCAGTAGATGATAAAGAAAAGAAAACTATATCAATTTATTTCCTAAGGCTTTTTACGCATTCTCTAATATCTCAAAAACAATCGTGGATATACATGCATATACAAAACGAAACTTGAGATGGCCTGAAAGATTTGAATTTTACAGTTCAACAAGTTTTTTGGACTTATGCATTCATTGTGTCATTTAATTCGAAAATATGAGTCCATTCAAATAATGTGTAAAATGCAAAAGCTAACGTTATAGAGTAAAACTGGAGATAATAGACTTCAAGCAATTTTTTTTTTTCAGCAAAAGCTTGTCAACTGAATTTGCTAAAAGAAGAAAAAAGTTTTTCATCGCATTTGTAGAAGTCGAATTATTTTCGTGAAATTCGTGCGGTTTGTAAAGAATCATCCATATACGTTATATGTTAAAAACATTAATAAGTTGACTTTTGAGCATGATTGCGGTCTAAATGACCGAATACCGAAATACTACTTTTACATATACGGGATTATCTTCATTTATGTGATTATAGGAATAATCTCGTTTGAAAATGCTTAGTAATTCATACAAAGTTAACTTAACAAAATGCGTAATAAAACTAATCTCGAAAAGTTTGCGTGTACAACTCTCTGCTATTCGATTAATTTTACCAACACTGGAAAATAAAAGTCTGCTTTATTTAAAACGAGCAAAAAAAATACGAAAATAAAATTAATCTTGTTGCCAGTTAACCTCATTGTATAAACGCATATCGCGATTACGCTAATCTTGTTACGACAATATTTATATGTTAACGTAGTATAAAAAAGTTTGAAATTATTCAATTGTTGTATTTCTTATGAATAATCTTAAAGCTATAGAACACAAATATCGTAGTCATTGAACCACTAGTTTTTCTCTCGGTGCATTAGAATATTTTGTTTTAATTCTTCTTACCTTGAGCACTTTGGAGGAAGCGTTAACACAAACGGATTTAATGCATCAACTTTATAAGAACAGTAGCAACATCATCAGTATCAGTTTACAAAAAAACTTTTGAAAGTTAAATTTTCTTAACTTCCTTCGAGTAAACTAAACTAAAGGAAATCCCTTAGATCCGCTATCAATGGTAGGACTCAGAACAACATTAAATGAAGAAAAGAGAAACTGTACCGCTCTAAAGGGATGCTTAAAGAAAACAAAGAAAAATTACCAACATGATACATTTGGGAATATAACGCTCACTTGTGCTCGCATGCAAAACTATTCAAACTCGTTATTTGTAGGTGCAATATACTTCCTAAGCAAAAACTGAGCTTATTGTGTTACACAAAGTTGAATAAAATAATGTGTTGCTGAGATAAAATTTGCTTATTTCCTCAAAAATATCAAGACATTTCCATGGAAAAACCTTAAACAAATTCAAAAAACTATAATTCGGGTAGAAGGCAATTGCTATAAGGGTGTCCCTATTGAGTCTGTACACAGAGTATTGATGTCAAAAAAGTGAATACTTTATGCAATTTGGATGCAGCACCTCATTAATAGATAAACAAAGTTACAGACTTCGTTCTTTATATTTCGTTAACAATTTCAAAAAAAAAGAGAGATCGTAAAATTTATTTTCTAATTCAATGTGACTGCTCAAAAATTTCAAGTGAATTCCGCCAGATGATACGCCTATTTCCTAAATTAATTGATGGTTCTAAAAATATTCAATTTGAAAATGGTGGATTAAAATTTACAAATTGGAGGATCTGCAATGCTTTTATATTTAGAAATCTGAACATGGATTCCGAAAGTATTCTTATTATAATCCTTAAGCTTTTTTTTTTTAACTCAATAAAGATAAAATTTTAAGTGTCATTAATTTTTTGAAAATAAATTGTTTTTCGTCAAAAAAAAAATCTAAACTAAGCAACCTCTACAGCACACATATTTATATATATTTCCTTTTTATTTATGAAATGAGTGATGTCAGGTTTTAGGCATCTAAAAAATTATGCAAAATTGGGCATCTTTCTTTTTACACAAAGTCGAGTAGCTCTGTAGTTAGTCTGTCGGCTTGAAAACAATCGACTTTATTTAGATATGCTTCGAAATTTTAGTTTGCCATGAAAAAATTTCCTCAATTATTGCCATTCGGAGTCGGCATAAACTGTGTTTTTCCACCATTCCGTAAAATCTCAATTAACAATTCAGATTTGCGGTGATAAATAAGCTAAGACGAAGCTTTTTAGGGGCTGGCTACAAATAATTATAAATATTTTTGCTTATGAAAATCCCCAAAAAATGGGAAGTCTCTTAAGAAAGCATGAGTCATTGGTCGAATATTTTAAAATAAAATTGTAACAGTTTTTTGGCTGATTTATAATTTTTTTTTAATTTTTTGTGAAAAAAAATAGTAACTTGGAAACTCGACATATTGGAATATTCAATAACTTAAACAGTCAAAATTTTACCATTACTCAATCTGAAATATGTTTCTGTTATGGCATTTTTGGATTCAGGGACAGGATTCGACAAGGCAACCATAAATATTTTATTTAGGCTCTTCGATCTCTATCATTTGGCACACATTTCAAGCTGTTATCTTCATTAATGAAAATTGATCCAAAAAACCGGTGAAAACTCATGTTTGGGACAGGATTCAGCAATGCGAACCCAGGTATTATATTTAGGCCTCTTCAAGTTCTATCGTTTGGCATGCATTTCGAGCTATTATGTGGTACAGTTTAAGTTAGAAGAACAAAATTGGCTAAAATTCGGGCATTTTCGACCATCGAGACGAGGTTTTGGCAAGGCATTCCTAGATATTTTATTTGGGCTCATCGAGTTCTTTCATTTGGCATACATCTCATCCTGTAATCTTATACACTCGACTTTTCTACAGCCGGCTCTCCGCCTATTTTATTGGCATAGTAGCATACTATTCTCTTCCAAATCCAATCTGATCCAATCTTGATAGAAATGCTTGTACATAACGGCACATTTCTCTCATTCATGATATCGTTTTTGGGTCCTTTTAAAAGGACCTGGGTAAACTTTTGTTTTCATCGAACAGAACTATACATTTTAATGTTCGGTAACTCGGCTAAACCATTGCCTTAACCAACTAGCAATTATGTACCGTAGACACACACCTGTGTCAACTCATATTTCCACCCCTAAAAGACGTGCTTATGAAAACAAACTAAAACAGAAGATGTCGCTCGTAACGCTGAACCCAGGATATTGATTGCATTGCAAACCACCCCAAAAGAAAACTGCACCTGTCAATCAAACAAACAAACACATGAACTTCAGATTAACGCAGGCGCATTGCAAATTCGTTCCACAACTCGCTACAATGTAATGTGATTGGAAAAATCTTTTGTGTGGCAAACGAAGCAGTTTTCCATTTGACGGTATATTGACGTGTTTTGCAAGCGAAACGAACGCTATTTCGCAATTCAATTTTGTCTAGAAAAATGCAGCATTTTTGCTACAGTAAATATAGAAATATAAAAATAAAATACAACAAAATATTTATTCAATAAAGAATAATGTCAAAAATAACAAAAATTTTAAATAAAACCCATAATCAATTGAAAGCATACATTTAAAAGTTTGCGACGCATTACACATTTTTCCTTGTGAAAAAGGAAATTGCTCAAGGACCTCAATTGAAAAGTGTTTATTGCTCATAAGAGAAAAGTATAGATAATTAAAAGTGAAGAAAAACACGCAAAATGTGAACTTGAACTAAAATAATTATATAAACAAATAAAAAAGTATATTAAACATTTCAACTTGGATTACAAAAAAAAAAGTTTAAATACATCTTAAGTTTCCGGAAAAAAAAACCAACAACAATTATCTGTATACATACATATATGCAAAGAATCCTCTCGACTGTTCCCAATTACAGCAACACGGTTTTAAGTGCAAATACACTTAGACTGGAGCCCGCTTTTCAGAAAGAAGTGCCGCTCCATATTAATTTTTTTTTTGGTTTAGTTCAACTTCAAGATGGATGATTGTGAAAATCTCGTCATCAATCTAGAAGATTACGAGAAGCTTGAGCTAAAATTACAAGCACAAAAACAACAATTGGAACAGCTTACAGACGAGGAGGAAGACGAAGAGGAAGAAGAAGACGAAGCTGAAACAAACGAAGAGGAAGAGACACCAGCTACAGAAAGTGAAGAAATCAATGAAAATTTCATACAAACGGAATTAACAGCAGCAGAAGCAGAGTTGGAAAGTGAAAATATGGTAACGGCATATCATTTACGGAAAATTATGATTATTTCGATTTTCAGTTTCCTATAAAACCCATGAAATCTTGTTAGACAGACGCCTTAAGGTAGTCATATACTATTGGTGTTATTTAATTTTAAGCTTTCAGACTTTCTACACCTATCTCCTTTTTATGCTACCCGGAAAGTTTTAGATTTTATTTTCTATTTTTATTTCTATTTTGCGCATGGAAATGATATTTTTACGTCATTCATTTGTATCTCATTTATTACGTTTGATTTCACTTTTGATAATCGTAGACTTAGTGTAGGCAGCACTTGTAATTTGCCATATTTGTTTTGTCTTTTAGTTTTGTTTATTTCGCTTTTTCCTCATTGAAGTGTCGCATGTGGCGGCACTTTGATGAATCATTTTTGCATGGCGTGTGGCGCCATCTATGTTATGTTCGATACTATGGTATGATTAAAAGCGGAACAAGCACTTTCAGAGATATCTTTGATCTCTAAATTAAGTAATGTGCGTTAAGCACTTATTTATTTGAGAAGTGAATTACACTGGTGAGCTACATAATTTCATATTATGTATTTGACTGAAATAATTAAGTTAAAACTATATCGTTGTTCATATTTTTATTTGATTAAGAGAGAGATAAAAATTACCTTCGTTTTTTGTTTACAAAAGGTTAAATACTGGCATGTATGTATATAAGAATGCTTCTTCATGTTATATATAAATCAAATAGCTTTGTCTGTTAGAAAATCTACTCCCATAACAAACCGTTTATTGTACATACATGAAAATTAAAACATAGAATCCTTTCATGATTTGGCGAACAGAAGGTTAAGATTTTTTGAAACTGAAGCCTTAAGAGTCTCTAACATGAGCTTGATTTTCAAAGTATTTCATTTATTTTTTATTCTTGATTGACTGAGTTGGAAATAATTCCAATGTCAGAAACATATATATAATTAAGAATACAAAATTATTATGAAAATATTTATATAGAATGAAGAATAATTTTACGATATTTTTATTTATATGTGGTGAAGTACTTCCAAGAAGAACCGAAACTCCAGTTTTCAAGCATATAGGGCCTTATATTAGCAATAATACTGTGAACATTAGCCGTTTTATCCGCATAAGTTTTTCATAAAAAATAATTTAGAGATCTCGGATCATGCAAGTTTTGGGCGGTTCAAGTGGTTTGATCATTTTAAGAAATCATTTTAGCTTTAAATTAGTTTAATGCTGAAATTCTTGTGAACAGGAATGTAAGTGTGTGACACTTTCAAAAAATCGATTTTTTTGAGTTATTCGATAGTTTATACTTTCAAAAACTATCCTGTGAAAGCGGCAAGGTCGTATCTTGAATAATTTTTGAATGGCAGCGTTCTAAAGAGCGACCGCTCGCAGGTAAAACCGCCGATAGTTGAAACTTTAAACGCGTTTTTCTCGAAACGACATTTTTCAAAATTGCTGACATCATAACTCAAAGAGAAATTGACCGATCGACTTCAAATTGAAACTGAGTATTCTTGAATATATTTACTATGCAATGATTTATGATCTTTTTGATTGGTTGAAAAATGTCAATTTGGTATTAAAAAAACGACAATTTTTTTACCCCAAAAAACGACAATTGTTTTCAGAACTGGCGTAGTTTTGTTTTGTTAATTTTTGATATTTTTCAAAAACCGTAGGTCATTGTATAGGAAATACCTTCAACTTTAATATCCTTTTGAATTTGTTTGTTGCAACTACTCATTCGGCCGGAATCATGTCAGCAGTTGGGGAACTTTTTTTTCGCACTTCCGAAGACAGCACATAACTCCGTTATTTTTCAATATTTTTGTAAAAAAAATCTTAAAATATAGCAGAAAATATACCTCATTATGTCCAAAAAAATTCAAAACATTCTATTGAGTACTTTCTTTTGAAAAAAATTCGCGAAAATCGCCTGATATTTCATGGGTTACACTGGTATAGCCCCTTAATAAGGAATTTATGAAATTTGAGTCAAGAGTTATGCACGAGTTACCAACGTTTTTATAGTGTTGAATAAATCAAATCAGGGATTTTAATTGGCAGTTTGACCAGTTTGACCAGTTTGACCGGTTAAGCTTAACTGGAAATTGTAAAATCGCCATAGTGTCACTGAGGTGACATATTGTGTATTACGTTATACACAAATAAGATGGAAGTAGGAAAAGAGCGTGATATTTTTCTTTGAAGAAAAAAAAAAAAAACATTCTCATTGAAGAAAATAACTTAAAATTAAAGGAACTTCCTATTTTTTTTTTGTGGGCCATAAATATATTGATAAAAATGTAAGCCATGCGAAAATATTAACTGAAGCACTCTTCAACATTTTTTTTCTTTTAGTATATACTGATTGTGACTAGCTTTCAGGATAATACAATTTTAAAATATCGAGATATTGCCAAACAAATAAAAAAAGTTCCGAAAAATGGGTTTTTTGGGGATATATCGAAAACGATTCTTAAGAAAAAAAGTAGTTGCCATTTTTAGAATCTACGCCCCAAAATACATGGAAAAAAATCTATGAGAAAACAGATCTTATTTCTTGTAAACTAGTTTTATCAGACCTGCATAATATTTGTTAAATAAAAAACAGTTTCTTACAAAAATTTTGAAGCAACCGATCTTACATTGTTAAAAATTATGATTTATATTAAAAGCATGAAAATATCATAGTACTTAATATCGTTAAAAAAAGTTCGATAATATTTATAAAAAATACATTTGAATTATATTTTTCAGTGAAAATTTTGATTTTCTGAAAATTATCATAAAATGTGTTATTTGGACATACAGAATCTCTCAAACACAGCTCATGGTATTGGTCTCTTGGTAAAAATAAGAATATTAAGAAATTTCTTTAAAACGAGATTTATATTGTTGCTTTGACTTAATTATACCTAGGATTGCGATTAGCTTTACCTGTAAGGCCTCGGGGCTTTGTCAAATAAATATTTGTTCTGAGTTAAAACTACAATATGGAAAAAATCTCTGTAAATGAGGCACATATCGTCGGGATTGCATTTATTTTAATCTTAAGATTTTGAAAAAAGGCAAATTTTTTCGTATTTTTAAAATAAATTACCGATATTTAAATAATTTTTTTAAAAGTTTTTAGTTTTTTTCAAAAAAGATGGTGCAGTTAGCATCAACAATTTTAGAAAGCAAAGACTATGGGTTTAATTACATTTCCCATGCCACATGCTATTGGTATATAATATTATAAAAACATAACATATTTTCTTTGTTATATACATATGTTTTTTTGAAAATTGTTCATTGAAATAATTCAACTAAGCCAATTCGTCAAGTTATTTAAATCATTAACTTGATAACATTTTCACTTAAAACGAACGAAATCGAATCAGTTTTTGATTAGTTCATTGCTCCTTAAATGTTATTGATCGAACTTAAAAGCTTTTTGTAAACTAACACCAGTATATTTAATCATGTTTAATTAAGGATTTAATTTATCATAACCAAGTTATAGTAACTAGTTAATGTAGCATTAAGTTGCTCTTAACTTTGCTGGGTAATTGATTGATTTTTTTTTTTTTTTTTGCTGGAATGAGTGAAAAGCAACATCCATCAAATTACCTTTATTTTCTTTGCTGACAAGAACAAGGCTCTTTTCGCAACATTTTTCAAAACCTCAAACAAATTTTCAGGTCAATAATGCTAATTTTTGGCTCGAACGTTCACTTTACATTGTAAAAATGTTTAAGACTACGCCAGATTATTTACTTAAGTTGTTGTGAAAGGAAATAAATCTGGCACCGTCAAATCAGGTGAAGTAATACATTAAAATCGAGTGTGTTAAGTGATTTGTATCCATGCTTCCAGCGTGCAGGGTCATGGTTCATGTAGCTGACATACATAAGTATGGCTTCTTCTTTAAAGAAATTGAACACCGTTTCAAAAAAACTATTTTCTTCAAAACAATAAGACATATTTGCTATGATTTTATTTTTATAAGTATGTGCTGGAGCTATAAGTATAATACATGAACCTTCTTAAATGAATACTTTTGAGAAATCTCAAAGTTTTCTTCTATTTTATGGGATCGGTTTTTCTCTGTACATAATTCTTTCAGCGATAACACCGCGTCAAACAAAGTTAAATTAACCGGGTTTCTTAGAACCCCAAAATTTGCAGTTGTCATGATATCTCTAGGATACACTCTGAAATGAGTATTTTTACAGTATTTTCCCTGAATTTAAATAATTTATCTTTCTCTGAAAATAAAACTCAAAATTGTTTGTTCGTTAATGAGCATCATCTATAGGGATTCTTTTCAACTTACAAAATTTAAAAAGATTCAAAAAGAGCAAGCTATTTCTAACGGTTACCCTGTATAACGACAGAAGCGATATCTAATTCCCACTTATTATAAGACAAAAGTAAAGAAGACAAATGAATGTAACAAGTAACTGAAATGTTGTTCGCATAAATGAAGTTCAACATACAATTTATTTTTTACTCTTCTGTTTACTGTCGCATAGCTTCAGTCAACACTTTTATTGGCGAGTTGCTGTCAACAAACTATAACTCAATTATTCCCGGAGGCAGGTATACAGATACCTCCACCAGCAATTTGAAGCTATAGCCCACTCTTGTGTTTATTTACTGTTGTGACAAAATTAAATGATCAATGAACCTTTAATAAATCAATAAAGCCGACAAACATTAATTGACAGCATGTCCGCTGCGGTTTTTTCATTTACCACACCTAATGCTAAACTTGATTACATTTCAAATTGTGCACTTAGTACGAGTATTAATAACTAAGTAATCGAGGAATTCATCACCAACTCTTCTTCCGCAGGGTCAAACAGAGAGCAAAAAACTTTTCAAAAAACATGGAGTTGGCAGCAGTGGTGGTGGGGTTGGCGCAATGGAGACCAAAGGCACCGCTATGTCATTTGGTTTTCGTAAGAAACTATTGAATTCAACGCCAAAGAAAACTAAAAAACAGAAAGAGTACGATAGTTGCAATAAGAAGCAAGACAAATGCAATAACGCTATAAGTGGTGATAGTGAAACGGCAACCGATAATGAGCAGCAGAAGAATGGCGATAGGGGAGTACGCAGCAAGACTGGTGGCACTATGTTAGATACGACACAATCAATGGAAACAAATGATAAGAACGGGAATACAGGTGAGTGAGCAAGAATACAAATTGGAGTACAGTAAAAAGACGATAATGTTAACTTATTATATGAAATTGAAGTAAAAACTGAAATTGAAATCTGAAGCATGTGTGACTTAGTTTTTTAATAAGTTTCATTATTTATTCAAGAGATGAGAATATTTTTTATTAAGTATTGTTAAGTACAAATTTTGTGGAAAAGAATAGAATAAAACGTCTGACAAATACACCAGATTGTTGCACAATTTTGGCTCCACTGTAGCATTTTACAAAATTTCCAAATACCTTCAGTTAACTTTTTCTTTTTCATTTTTCAAGTGAATTTTGTTTCATATTCACAAATCACATTATTGACAGATGACATTGGGACTTAAATGTAGCCAATTCGAAAACTTTTCTATTGCAGTAAATCCATTGCAAGTTCAATAATGGTATAATGATATCAAGAGCATAAGTTCTTAAATCTAAATTTTTCAATGCCACAAACCACATTATCATGTGCATACTGTGCATCATATCTTTGCAATTAGTTCAAGTATTTGCTTTGTTCTCATTAACCATAAACAATAACTGAATCGCGATTTGTAAGAAACAAACTGAGACAAACTACACAACAGGTGCCACATTTAGTGAAATCTAAATAATAAATTCATATACATATATAAATTGTTTTTAATTTATATGTCTGAATTTGTCCATTTCCTTTGCATTTCCTTGACTAGACCATATGTCAACTGTGCTCTTCGAGAAAGTGGGTGCAGCTGTGGCAGCTAAGACGGCGGCGGCTCAGAGTCATAACAGTCAGGGAGTGTCATTAATTGGCGAACAACAACAGACAAGTCACCGACCAGGCGCTGGCAATCGTTTTGGTTTTAAAGGCACCAGCATTGTACGTCCTGCATCGACCGGCATTACGCCACGTTATCAAACTGATGAACAGCACGCGAATTTAGAGAATAACAATGTCAGTAATGGTGGCGTTAGCAGTGGTGGAATGGGCAATAATAATCTACCCCATAAAAGTAACTGTAAGTAAAAATTATGGGCAAAGTATTTTCTATTAATGACATACTAACAATAAAAGAACGACTGATGTAGGAAATTGGAGTTTTAAGGCGATTTATTTAGTAGGATAGCAAATAAAATCGTTTAATGAATCAATGAAAATTGCACAAATATTTACGAGGAATCGTTAATGAAAATCGCCTAAAAAGAGCTATAAAACGTTGAGCAACAGTTGATGAAATCGTCTATGTAAAACATAAATTCACTATCTACATTTTCATGTTTACGAGTTATGTGGCTATTATTTATACATTTTTGAACAGTAAGAGTTCTTTAATATTAATTCTTGAAGAACATACAATAAATTGTTAAAAAGCATACAAAAAAAACCTTGTAACTTAAAAGTATGAAAATGTAGATAGCGATGTTTGTTCTACACAAACGAAATGTTAACATGATAATATAAAAAATACATTTTTAATTATCATTATTATTATTTTCACATTTTTAAGACCAAACTTTTGTATGAACACCAACAAAAAGACCTAGCTGAATTCAGTAATATTTTCTCATAATTATTTTCTACTTCCAATCAGTCAATAAATATTGATATAATATAATATTGATTCATATTCCGTGAAAATAAAATTATTGTTTTTAATAAAACTTTCATTTGTTAAAAAAAGTTTTGCATTAAAATAGCTATTTCCCAGTAAAAGAAAGGTTATTTAAGGAAAAATGTTATGCCTTTTATTTAATTTTGATTTTAATATTAAAAACCATTAAAAAGGGTTAAAATCTAACTTAAAAAATATGTTATATTTTACCTCTTGAAGGAATTAATTAATTAGCTACTTTTTGACAGACTTGGGTGTTTTTGGATTACATTTTTTTCAATTACAATTACAAGTTATCACTCATTTGTAATTGAAAAAAGAAATTAAAAGTTATTGTATTCAAAGTTTATTCAATTACATTAATTCCAATTACATGTAATTTAAGATTACATGCAATTATAATTACATTTGTAATTGGTCTAGTAATCCAAGAAAATGTAATCCCTTAGAGAATTGTAATCCATTACTTTTGCCTAGTAATTTGAAACGAAATTGGAATTGATTACTCATTTTTCTGCAATTACATTTATTAAAATTTGAAACAATGTTTTTTTGAAGCGATAAAATTTTATAAAATTCTCAAAAAATACTTATGTTATTGCATATGATTTATATGGGAATGTAAAACAAGAACTTTTGCGTGACTGACTCATTGAGTCAATGACGTCGACCTCAGATTCCTCAAGCTATCGTAAAGAAGATTTGGTTTGTGGGCACATCTTATAACGTAGAGGTGCATACAAACAATAATATGTACTTGTATGAATGTAATTCATATTTATATCTTGTAATTGATTACTTGAAATATTGGAAATTACAAGTTAAAGTAATCCATTACAAATTTCGTTCAATTACTTTGCTTTTTAATAACATATTTTGGATTACAGTAATTTCCGTCGAAAATATTTCAATTACAATTTCAAGTAATTGAAAATACGTACACTTTCAATTACATTAACATGGTATTGTAATTGAATTATTTCAATTACATTAACATGTTATTGTAATTGAATTATTTCAATTACTAAATTACAAGTAATTGTAATTGCATATGTAATTAATTAACAAATGTAATTGATAACGCCCAAGTCTGCTTTTTGGTGAGTTTTCTTTACAATTCGAGCTGTAACTCGACTAGATGACTTTCGGTGTTTAATTACTCTAAAAGTATACAAGAAAGTTTTCAAATGTGGCAAGTTGCTCATCAATTGACTTTACCAAATCTCGAAATAACGTGTTCTGAAAACTTTTTGCGAAATAAAGTCGAAATTGGTCGTTTTCTTCGGCAAGTGGCTCTATTTTCGTGAAATCGCAAATATACGTTTGGATCTTAATGTCCCATATCAGGCTGGTTATCATGAACCATAGTAATGCACTCCAAGCATTTATGTATCTATTTGCAGAGCAAAAATTGGGTTGAAATTACTGAAGAAAGTTTAATGCAAAAATGGCCAATCAATGTCTGTGGGATCAGTATCCAGCCGGCGTATTTTATGTCACTCTTTCGCACAGTACCAATATTTACAATAAAGTTGGCATTACAATAATGAACAGACCTGAACACATCTACAACAGATCCAGTTTTCAAAATTTTTGAACAGTTTCAGAAATATTTCACTCAATAAAACAATTATGATGATTACGGCAGATACGACATGTTTGAAAAAAGTTTTCACAATTTTATTGGATAGTTTGGTGGATCAACGATCCAAAGTTATGTACTTACCTCAAACCAAAGAAACTCCACCCTGAATGACATATAGGTTTGACAGCTGCCATATGAAAGAGTTAGTTCCAAACAAGAACTTAATGACTTTATAATAATTGGCTGTAAAAATATTTTGATTAATTCATTTGATCAGATTATTTGAAAACTCTCGTAAAAGAACAGATCCCATTTAGATAATTATAACCTCGTTGCATTGAATCGAATCAATGTGTCGATCTCTTTAATTATCAACATCCATTAGTAATCCACGCATATATAAATAAATGAACTTGTTCTGTTCTACACTTAATATTGAGGCACATCCATCCACTTGAGTTTTGTTCGTGCGTGCTCTACTCCTATGCATTTTCTTTGATATTTCGCTTATCTCTTTTTATATTTTGGCGTGCAGTAAAACGTCGTTCAAAGAGCGCACATTCAGCACGTTCAATGACATCAAATCAAAGTACAGGCGATCAGACGGAATTAGATGGCGCTGATGCTGATGCCGCTGCACCCAAACAAACTCAATCCAAGACGATAACGTTCAATTTGAATCACAATACAATTGAGTATCAGCGCAGGCAATTCTTTCAACAGACACCGCCGCCGGCTGTGGCAACAACAATCACATCAACGACAAGTGCTGGACGATCAATGGCAACACCTTACAATATCATCAATACTGGGATGCATACAAATGTCATGTGAGTCAGATTAAATACATATTTTTTTTAAATATTGTAATGCAAAAATTTAAGTGTTTTTTTTTTTAAAATTTTTGAGCTTTGTTTCATTAAAATCCATGTTTTAAAATAAAAAATAAAGTAACTTATGTGCCATAAAAAATTATATATAATACATCGCTTAAAATATTGTATTTCATAGAATAATCAATATAAAAATTTATTTTACTTTCAGTGTGCGCCCCACGCCACGCCCACAGCCAACAACAAGTGTAGCAACAGCTGCAACAACATTCACAAAATTTACGCTTCAAACGACAAGTCTACCGAAACCAGAATATCCCGTACCAATACGTTTGAATACAGCAGCGCCATCTAATGCACATGGACATGCAACAACAACATTAACAACATCAGCATCCTTACCACATGCTACTGGTGCACGTGCTAAGGAAATATCAGCAGTAGCAGTCGCATCTTCAGCTCCTACTCAAACGCATCATGCTCACATGGATCAAAAGTCCGCCAAGCAAATGGCTAACAATACACGTCGCGGATTTAATGGCAGTCGTGAAATATCTGCTGATTCGGGTATTGCCAGCTTGGATATAACACTCGGTGACAGTTCCACATCCAGTGGTAATGGTGGTGGTGGTATCGGTGGAAGTCGTTCCAGCACACGACATGCATCGCCGACAAAACGTAGCCGTAGTCGACCACGTAACTTACAAATGGTAATGAATGGACGCCATAAATTCGAGGTACGTGATTTAGATGATCCTCTGTCCAGCGAGAATTCATCTTTAGTGGAGCCATTATCTCTGCCTAAGTTACCAGCAGAAAATCAAACTGTACCATTGCCACTAAGTGGATTAGTGCGTTCAAATACCGTTTTGAGTCGAGAAGCATTTAATAAATCGAATTCGGGAGCAGCAGCGGCAGCAGCTGGAGTGAGCGCAACAGCAACCGCCAAAAGAGATGAGTGTGGTGAGTGGTAAAATTTTAAAAATTTGGATCTTAAGACCGTAGTCTTATAAGCACATTACCTTACGGAATTTAGAAACCTTCATTATATATCATGGGTTGGATTGGGGATCTTCATTTATTTGGCACAGCTTTCATTTTATTTTTTGCTAGCTGATTGCTTGGAATTCTGTAATTTCTATGCTTATATATATAGAATGAATCTATTTTCAAATTCCATTACCTAAGCTAACTGTGATCATGTCTTATTACAGATGCAACATCATTTCCGCAACCACTGACAACACTTTCACGTGCACAGATGAGTAAGCAGCTCTCAGATGATACCGACAGCATTGACGAAGAGAAACTACACATTGATCGATCGACATCAGAGAAGAGCTCTAAGGTAAGTCAAATATCCTTTAAAATCCTTTCAAAATAAATATTTTTTAAAAAACAATAAGTAATTAATTTGAAGCTTTTTCAACAAAAATAATAAAAATAAAAAAAATTTTTTTCAGAAGCATCATCACTTCCGTGATATCAACACTTACTCCAGCAAAAACTCATCAGCCGGCAGCTCACGCGCATCATCTTGGTGCAATGCCGGCGAATCTCTTGCCATGAAAGATTGTAGCAGTCTAAGTATCAGCAGCAGCGAGGATAGCAATAAGTTAGAACATAAGCAAAGCAACAATAACCGAGATAATCTACCTGATACTTCCAATGATGATGATCTCAGCACCATTCTCAATACGGACATGCAAATTAGCTCAATATGTAAGTGTTCAAGCTAAAATTTGATGCAGCTTTGGATTATTAAACAGTAACTTGACCAATTCCTATTTTCGTAGCTTCCCTCACAGAATCATTGCCAGCTGCAAATGCGCTCAAAGATGAAACATTAAATGTACAACCGAAATTCAATCATGCACATCAATTACAAAAATCCGACTATTCCACAATGCTCATGGATAACCATAAATTCGAACGTCCCCAATCGTTGTATAGCTCGTTGAATGAATCCAAATTTGCTGAAATTGCTGCAGCCGGTAGTGAATTTTTTCTGGATGATGAAACCTCACCCACTGACAGTTTGGTGAGCAGCACAGACTCAGATGATGCAGGCTGTAAGAAACAAAAACATAAGACAAATGCCGAAATACAAGAAAAGGATATTGATGAAATCTCACCAGAATTAGAGATAGGCAGTCCTATCTCTCCTGGCACACCAACACATGCATCACATTCGCTATCGCTATCAGATTGTGGAAATTTAATTGATGATGAGATCGCCGATCAGCCTGCACTACTCTTCAATAATGAAAGTGCCGCCGATGGTGGTGGTGCCGATGGCGGTGGCGGCGCTTCGCATAAAAGTCATGTCACCTCGGATACACCTACACTCATGGAGACTGGCTCAATGCGTTCGCTAAAGAGCCAATCAAAGGCACGCACTGCTTTACAGCAAGCGATTGAGTTGAGTTTGCGTACCCCGATTTCACTGCGCAAAGCGGTAATGAAACGTGCTGAGTCATTGGATACGCTGTCACCATGTGAATCAATTTGTTCGGATGATTTGATGATGGATTTTGATACGAATAGCAGCATGGACTCTATTGATAAGTGAGATTTTGTGTGCGGGGGAACTTTTTACGGGGGAATTCTTCATTGATGTTATGATATTAAATTTTTCTATTCTTTGCAGATCTATTTCGATAAAAAGTCGCAGTGGTTCGGATTTGCATAAACTGGATGATACAACTTTATTTTCTGAGTTGGAGCGAAAGGGTAGCGATGTGATGAAAGAGTTAAATACACTTATGCGTGGACACACAAGAAATTCGGAAAGGGAGAGTGTTATGTGAGTACATGCAATTTTATTTAATATTTATAAGAGTATGTATTTTTGTAATGGATATTATTCAATCAGACCTAAGCAAATTTAAAAGTAAAATATTTTAGGATTATGGCATTTCTTTAAAGAATTCTATTTTCTAAATATCACGAAACTACAGAAAACGTTTCTTTTTATTTTAAAATAAAAGCAGAGTGGTGATGTTTTCGAAGTGAAATTTTAACTATCTTAGATATAGACAGTTGTATCTTATTTAACTAACACTAAGTATCCGTTTTTCACTTGTACCCCTGGAGTTTATGAGATATGTAGTATATATGATAATGTGGTGTTGGTCCTTGATTTCTCAGTATTGTATTGTATTGTATTTTGGATGAGAAAAGTATTCGAAATATAATAAAATAACACTTAGCTTGAAACATTATTGTGCACTTTTAAAGGGGTAATAAAACCACTTCTTTCTCTGATTTATATTTATATTAACGATGAAACGTTGAAAAATTGGCTTAAAAATAATAATGTAAAAATTTCGCAATTCGGATTACACCTTCGGTCAGCGAGCGAATAAGCATTGAAACTTTGTTATTTGCTCAAAGTTTGCTTAACCCTACCTTATGTGCCCAAGTCGATTTTCAAATCGAAATATCTATTATTTTTTTCACTACGACGTACTGAAAAGAATCAATATTATAAAAGATTCATCTTTTAAGAATCCAGAAAAACATTACTCAATTAGGCTGATGTGGGTGTATGTTTGCAAAGTGGATTTGAAAAAAATGTGCCTGTTTCGAACATGTGGGCACTCAGTGCCCAGAAATTTTTCCCATACAATTTGCATGTAGGTGTTTTAGAAAATTACTCTTTTCGCGCGAAAAAGAAAAAAGCACGCCGACCTGAGAAACTTAAAGTTTTTGATAATTTTTCTTAGGGTTCAATTTATCTCCAAACAAAATTTCATCAAAATCGATCCATTAGCTTAGCCGTGAAAACGTTTTTTTCTCGTTAGGGGCGTGGAGGCCTACTATTGAAAAAAAAAGTATACATGTCCCTTCTTCTCTTCACAAGCTTTCCAACAATAAAAAGTTAGGCAATTATGTAGTGCTATGGCTGTGAAAAAGCGTCGTAACCGTTTACACATTGCGTATTTATAAATAGATTACTTACTAAAAATGGTTAAAATAGAAATATTGACTTTTTTTTTAAATAGTTCCTTTGGTTCTTATATTCTCAATACTTCAAAAAACAAATTTATACCTTCAAAATTCTTATACCGTTCCTGACCTGCAAACGATGCACCTTTTCCTCGCGAAAAGAGTAATTTTTTAGAACACCAGCATGCAAATTGTATGGAAAAAATATCTGAGCACTGACTGACTGCCCACATGTACGATAAGTCAAAAATTTTCAATGTACTATAGTAGGGTTAAGGTTTTCTCATATTTTATTAAAACATATTTTTCCGCTATGAATTTGAAAGTCAATAGCGAGTAAAGAATCAAAAGTTTTGGGAGGCACCTATTATCGGATACATAGCATCTTGAAGTTTCAATTTGTAATGCTTTTTTTGGCACACATCCAAGTTAGCGTTTATTTTGATAACACAGATACCAAATGAAAGATATTTTTGTAAAATATATCATTGCCATGTAAAATTTTAAAATCACTCACACAGCTTTTAGGTAAATTTTTTAAAGTATTAACTGACCGTAACCGTAACCTGACAACGGGTTGTTATGGCCATCTAAGTAAGTAAGTAACTGATTATTTTTCTTTTGGTAAGAATAGGTTTATTAGATAAATGAGTGATATATTGCATATTAAATGAAAAACAATGAGTTGGACATTTTTAGTATATCAGCAAAATTACTGGTAAAAAATATAACTTTTCAATTAACTAACGGATTCTAAAAAAAAAATTTGATTCTGTCTGACTTTTAAACTTGTGAAAATTATTATTATGGTTTATTGAATTTTATTTCACGTGACATCCTCACTATCGAAGGCCTGAAAGGGACACGTGACTAATAGTTTTTTAGAAGTTATGGAAATGATAAATCTGATACTGCAGCAGCTATAGCTCCCACATAAGATAATTCTCTAACTTTTGATTTCTTACTCGCTATAAACATTTAAATAAATTTCAGAAAAAGAAAACTTGATTTGAATTGAAATGCAAAATGTTTTACATGTACAACATTAATCGTATTTGGTAAAGTTTAATCATAACACCAACTCGAAATACGAAAAAAATGATTTTATGACACATACTTGAGCATAGAAGTTTTTTAGTAAAACATTTTCGTTGCCTACATCAAAAATGGGTTAAAAATCGAGTAATATAAATAATAGCACTAAGCACCTTACCTACTAAGATATATTTTTCATTGACACCTTTTGTAGAATTGCAGATTAAATGAAAATCTGATATTAAGTGTTAGTTAAGTCAGTTACAAATTTATGTTAAGGTCTCTCCAATTTGCCATTATTAATTCATTCTGCCGAAAGGTTAGCTTTCACATCAGACCTTACTCAAAAAATGTAGCTTCATATTGTTAGTACTTATCTTTACCTAATTTCTTCAACTGACCATCAAAGTCTGCATAAATTTAGTAAAAAATCGTGTCATGTTTTTTTTTATGAAAAGAGACCAAAATGTCTTGAATAATTCGTCGTCAAAAAACTGGAAAATCTCCACACAAAAATATATCAAATTTTGGCATCATTTCTTTTAAAAAAAGTACAAGTTTTTAGCGAGTTTTTACGCTTTTTCTTGGTATCTTTATTTAATTGATTTTTCAATAATATTTTAGTATGGTATTTTGTAATTTTTTGATGAAATATATGAATACTAACATTTCGCAAGCGCATTTTTGGAGAATTTATTTGTTATATTTTAGTTGTGCCTTAGAAATGTTTTCATGTACAAATTCGTTTAGTTTTAAAGCATAGAATATAAAATTCTATATTCAAACAAAATCTTTGTATCAATATTTGTTAACAATAAGTAAACAACAAATATTAAATAACAACAAATAGATATTAGGATTAAAAAATATCGATTGGTTTTGTGCTACCCGTAAATTTTTCACTCATATCCAAAGTTTGGAAATTTGATTAAATTTTCGTAATTTTGAAATAATTATGGTGATTTTTCTTATGATCAACTAAACACACGTAAAAACATATTTCAAAGCAGATTATTTACGTGATGACATGTTTTCAAGTACTTGTAACATAAACAGGCATTGTGATACAAGAACTTCTTTTAAAAAAAATATATTTGAAACTACACAAACTTGAAGACATATACTTCATCCAAAAGGTATTTCTTGGTATTAAAACCTTTATAAATGTAAAGGGACTGAAGTCATAAGTTCTATATCAGCATCTCCACTAGTCAAAATCTAAAATTTTATTTAGAACACTATACTTCAAATTATTGGAGAGGTAGTTTAATTATATTAATGCTTACGCATCAAAAAAATTAATTCTATAAGACATGAGATACAGGTCTTTCATACAAAATTTGTTTAAATAATAGCATTTTTAATTTTAAAATCGAAGCTTTACAAAAAATAAACTACACACCTGTAGAAAAAAACAATTTCACACGTAAATCATTAATTTCCCTGAAGATTAGTAGCAAACCGTTACGGAATATTAAAGTAATCTCAATAAAAAAAACATATCGAAATAAATCTATCACTAAATATAATAGGAAAAGTCACTTCATAAAATGTATTGTTTTTTTAATAATAAAGACTCCAATGCAGCTAAGAAAAACTTATAGAAATTTCAAATCTGTAGGGTACAAAAAACTTAAATAAAATTTATAAGAAACTACCACAATATATTTTATCTTAATTTAATTTAAATTACAATATAAATGCAGTTGTGTAAAAAAGACAATGCACTCAAATGTCCTCCCTAGAGTATTTTTAGAGTATATGTTCAAAGCACAAAAGATCATTACCCTACATCTTCTATGCTACTAGCAAACAATAACCTACATCTTGTTGCTGATACTGTCGCGCTCAAATAAACTCGAACATAAAATGCATCACACGTATCTACATAGAGCCTTTTCTATTTCAATTGCAACATGCAAATTCAATTTAAATTTTCTAATCAAAGGCAAAGATACAAAGTAAACTATTTAAACAACAAGAACAAAAAAAAAAAACAATTTGTTCATGCGGCAAATTCTATTTTGGCCATATGCCAGCCCAGTTCACTTGACGTGTGTTGTTTTTTTTTTCGAGTTTTCATTTTTGCCACTTTGATTATGCAGCAAAGTAAATTTCATCTGCAGTCATAGACATGGACAACACAAAATACTACAAGTGAGTGAATGTGTGGAGTTTAATGTGAAATCGAAATAAAATATTGATTTAAAGCTGCTATAGAACTAAGTATAAAAACATATTCGTGTTTAAAGGAACTGTCACTTTTTTATATTTATAAGTTTAATTAAAATTTTTCTATTACAATGAAGCACACATATTGAACAATGATTAAAAGAGACATGAAAGAGAATAAGGATAAATAATGTGATGTTTTTTGTTCGCAGCTGAAAGTAAAATTTTATTGAAGTTGACATAAAGCAAATAACTTTATTACATATTACTTAAAAATAAATTGTGCTTATGATTTGATATATTTTCAATAGAATCAAAGCTAAATATATATGCAGTTTCTGTACATTTCATTTTAGACATCAAATAAACTTACGCTTTTTAAATCTTATCAGCTAGGTTATAAGACGCTTAAGGCGTGGTTTAAGAAAAAACTTAATTTATTAATATAACATCTCATAAAATATCAAGTGAAAATTGATTGATATTAATAAATCTTTAACAAAATCTGCAACCAATATCAATTAAAACACAAAAATTAAGTTATTGCTTTCCAAGCCAACTTTTTGAAGAAAAAGGATAGTTCTTTTGGACCCAATTAATAATTTCATAAATAAAAATTACCTTTCTCTGTAACATAACCTCAAATACCTTGAAAAATTGTCATTTTGGCAATTTTAGGTAAAAATATCTAAAAACCAGAACCATCAGAGAAATTCTAACCTTTAATTCGAATTCAGCGCGTCGATAACCTTCGGAAAAGTCTATTTGGTTTTCAAATACTTAAGTTTGTCGACCGGTGCTATCCATCAACCTTTTGGTCTCGTCCTGACGGGTTGTCGATATTTCACTGTATACGTGTGGCTTTATGCTTAAAAATCTACATTTTATGAAAAATTTCTCAGTTACCGAATTAAGGGTTAAGCACATTATATTAAAAAAAATGTTCACTTTGTCCGTTTCGAGATACCACAAAGTCCTGTTGATAAAACTTTTTTTATCTCGGGTCAAAGACTACAGTCCCTCTAACCCCCAACCTAATCCAACGCTGTTGGTAGTGGAGGTGGAATTTCACTACATTTAGAAGTGGAGTATAATTCATCGAAAACTTAGCCAGTTTCTTGCGAAACAATCTTTAACACTCCATAGAAGCCCTTACTGCAGAGCAGCACTGTAAATAAAACTTAATATTTAATTCCGGGAACATTTTTGCGGAATGTATTTATATGCAATACTTTAAGTTTTATAAAGTTTTGCACTATTATGCCTTCTTAACGTAGTGTTTACGAATAGGTATTTATTTTTATTATTTTCAAAAATCTTTATAATCAACTTTCACGAGAAATATTGCAGGCTTTCATTTAAGAACATTGCTTTCATGTATTCAAAGAGTGGTTTTTGCATCATTCTGAAAATAAAACCTGATCAAAATGTGGATTGAAAATTCCAAATAGAAGCTTTTGAGAAACATGTGTCAAAGTAGCTATGATATAGAATAATTCTGACAAATTTTATAGTTTGGTTTTTGTAGACGGATATGTTGTTTTCCCAAAAAATTTCCTTTATAAACCTTCCATATCTTGATTCCGCTAATCAAATATACCAAAGCTAATGTCCACCGGTTGTACACGTACCAACACACGAAGCTTGCTTGTTAACAAAATATTATCACTTTGTCTGCCAAACATGGTCAATAAATCTCCACAAACAGCGTGGTAACTTGATATGCAAACACCAAAAAAAAACGTGGACATGTTAAACAAAATCTGTTTCTACGTACTTAAGTATGTAACATATGTGGGAAAAATTGTAAACTACATGAAAATGCTGTGATAGAACAATTAATAACAAAATAAACAACAATAATAAAATAAAAAAGTCTGTATACAAAAGCTGAAGAAAAATGTTGCCAAGCCTACACGAAGGCATTAAATCTCAAGTATCTAATAATAATGACGCCAGCAACATTTGCAAGACAAACGTTATACAAATTACGAATCTACGAACACATACAACATACAACAGCGACCTTTCACTAACAATAGTAATAAAAGACGAAGACAATATTACCATAAACATTTTTTTCAAATACCCCAAAAACAAAAAAAACAATCTCAGGTAATTCAATATTATACGCTCCTTTATTTCCCGCAATCACAACAGCAACAACTGACTCACTGCTGCGCCTGTTAACTGGGCCAATAACAGCACATCACAATACTGCAGCATACAATACAACGACGTTTATTAGTTGGAAAATATTGGTAATGAAAGCCGGCCGGCAGGCAACTGTTTTGGCAAGTGCTGTAGTTAAACCAAAATGAATTGTTGCTGTAATGTCGGGTTTAAAAAGTTACGGAAAAGTTGTTTGAATTTTCCTTGAATTTATTTTGGCAATAAAAATAACAATGCGCCATAACAACGGCAACTAGCTATACAATCAATGCGATTGTAACAGGTTTCAATGCGGTATTAGAAAGGTAACAACATGGCGCGTCCTATTGACAAGTCATAGTTTAACTTTTTGGCCAAAGTCAAATTCGCATTCGCATGCACTGCAAAAATTATTTAGTAAAATTTTAAGATTTTTGTATTAGAAGAAAATTCTGTGATAGAAGAAGTTACTTTTTGATAAAAATAATAAAAAAAAAAAAAGTACATACTCGGAATGTATTCAAGTATTTTGAGATGTGTAATTTTTTTCACATACACGTTTTGAGAAACTCTATCTATCTATCTACCTAATCTAATGCTTCACTGATATATGACAATGTTGTTAACACAGTGCCTGCAAATTAAAAATAAAAAAATAACTTAGCTGTCTTTTGCTCCTGGTTGTTAGGCCGGGTCGAGCTATATGATGCAGGAAAAAGTCAGCCCAATGGGACCTGATAAGTTAGAGGGACTCTTGAAAACGATTTCTGCATCATTTTTTGTTCGATCGGAGAAAAAGGTTCTTTTTGCCAAAAAAAAAACATGTTATTTGCTTGTAACTTTTTTTCTTAAAAAAGTTTAGTTCTTACAATTATTTTGACAAAAACAAAATTATAAAATAATTTATTGTTATACCTAATATCAGGCCCACAAATTCAGTTATTTTGGGATTTTTACAAACTTATATATCATTTTCGAAACCACCTTAAAAAGAGTACATCTGATTGCGTTACATAAAATTATACTTATTGGAAATGTATTCAGCTCTTCTTTCAACTCTTATATCGCATGGTGTGTTTATTTGTATGCATAAATTTGCACGCCAGAGGACGTTGAGTACAAAAGTTTGACAAAACAAACTTTAAATTTGTGTGACACTAAGTTCTTTTACATTAAGTTTTTTGTAGTTTAGCTAGTAAGCAGTAAGGCATTTCGTTCTTGATTTAAAGTTTTTCCCATGTACCTTCAACTTTCGAGTTGAAATTCTTGCACGTTGTAATATTGCTTAAATTTGCACGCCTTTCTCTGCGATTTTTCTATTTTCCAAGCTATTTCCCTGTTTACTGTAGCTTGGCTATCTTCTTGCCATCTCAGGAAATTATGTGCCGTTAAAATGTTTCAATCACAACTTCTAAAAGCCGTTGTTATGGCTCATGCCACAATAGCAGCAACGAAACGACACTCAATAGCATAACTGAACTGCAGACTTATACCAGCAAAGACTTGGCCAAGGTAAATGGGAAGCGTGCAACTTTCAAACCGCAAACAGGAATAAAAAGTTTTTTATTTCTTCTAACTCGCGTGGTTTTTTTTTTGTTTTGCTATTTTGTATGTAACTTGACGTTCAATGGAATACAATTGCTTAAGGCCAAATTGTTGCCATTGCTTTGTCCAACATTCTTTTTCTCCGTAACATTTTGTAGCTGGAAAATCTTTGACTTTTTGTTTTGCTTAGATGCGAAATTTCTTTAACAAAAAAAAAAAAAAAAAAAAAAAATTCAATCTCACAAATCTTAATGTTTAAGCAGCTTGCTGACTGAGAAATGTGAACCTGTTTTATGAGCCGTGAAGCAAAGAATAAGAGGATTATAATCATTGTAACAGGCAAACAAAAAAAAAAAAAACAGAAATGTGCTGGAGGAAATAATACACGAATTAGACGTTAATGCTTTGTTTGCCTCTTGTTTGCATTAGGGAAGGATTGTTTCGGAATTGAAACGCTTGAAATTGAAAGTCTTATAGTGCGAGAGAGTGCAGATTAAAGAAAGAGTTTGTTATGTAGATACTATCTCGATTTGATTGATTAATTGATTAATAACATGATGAATTCATGAAAAAGCTTTGGATAAATAGGTTGGTTGAGTACGCGGAAATATATTGAAAATTGTGTGCTGCATATGTGTATGGGTTGGCACATCTTGCTTTATTTTGGTCATTTTCACATTCACAGAATTCTATAAAGTACAATTACTCAATTTTTCGTTCCGAGAAAAACCAATGAAGCACTTTTGATTCTCCCGAAGGTCCTTTTTGGCTAAAAAAACGTGTTTTTTGCTCATAACTTTTATTCCTTCACAAAATGGATACCCGACTTTGCTCGAAAATTAAAGAGTGCGCTCTTGCAAAAAATTTGACGTTAAAAAAACTAAAATTTTTTATCTATTATAGATAATATTTAGTCCCGAAATTCGATTTTTTCGTATTTTTTATTTATTTATTTTGTTTAAACTACTGTAGATGCTACATTTAACATTGGATTTGTATAATTTTGGTCTTATTGAAAAGACAATCAATTTTTATTGTTGGGAAAAGCACTCTGGCAAAAAAACCCAACTTTTATTACTCAATTTTTACAGTATTTGGTTATCGCTATATAAAAGTTAAGACAGAATTTGGTTATCGCTATATTAAGGACTGGCGCGATTCTAGGCTACTGTATATTTCGCGTGAGTTCAAAGTATTTCATATGTGACCCAGGAGTTTTTTGTGCACGACTATATGCTATATATATATATATAGGTATATATTCTTCACCTGGAAAAGCAATGATATTTTCTAAATCATCATGAATCAAAAGATTTTCTTCAGGTATAAACTGAGTGCAAGGTGGCTCCGTTAACTGTATCTTGTGCCAATGAACCATATTTGTATACGATGTGCAGCTGAAATTTACTTCAGGTACATACATAAAACTTTCGTATATTATTTGTGCACGACACATTGTTTTTATTACCATCGGAATTTTGGCTCGCGTCCATAGCCCACGGATTCTCGTTAAAGCAGGTACGATAAATTTTCTGAAACCTATATTTTCCCGACGCCTGTATTCACTTTCGCGCAAATACATATATCACAAACTGCACCACGTCGCGATTAGTTGGCAGTTTCGTCAAACTTAAGGCCGATGCTATTAAATCCATTTTATGTATTACAAAATTGTTCACACGTTGTACCAAATAATTTTATGAACGCACTAATGAAAACATCAAATTTGAGCAGAAAGTCAAAGCTCTATGTATAGAGCACATATAATGAATGATAATGTACATTTCACGAAGCAAAGTACGAACTTGAACGGAAGAGAATGGCTAATTTCTTCGTTTTATAGAAGATTTCAAGTTAACGAGGTTCAAGTTAGAGAGGTTCTACTATATCATTGAAAAAAGAGCTAATCAAATTTCCAATAAGACCAAAATTATACCAATCCAATGCTAAATGCAGCAGCCACAGTAGTTTAAACAAAATAAATAAATAAAAAATGTGAAAAAATCGAATTTCGGGACTAAATATTATCTATAATAGAAAAAAAATTTAAATTTTTTTAACGTCAAACTTTTTGCAAGAGCGCACTCTTTAATTTTTGAGCAAAGTCAGGTATCCATTTTGTGAAGGAATAAAAGTTATGAGCAAAAAACACGTTTTTTTAGCCAAAAAGGACCTTCGGGAGAATCAAAAGTGCTCCATTAGTTTTTCTCGGAACGAAAAAAAAATGATGCAGATAACGTTTTTAAGGGTCCTTCTAACTTTTGAGTCGGTGTCTGGATGAATCTAAATTTCGACCCGGTCTATTATACAGTCTTCTCTTTCAGTTTCCTCGTAACAAGTTTTATCACATACCTTTTGTACACTTTCTGGATAAAGTATATCAGTTCTGGTATTACTTTTTTTGAGCGTTGATTCTGAAGCAGTCAGTCTTGAAAAAAATCACTCTATACAGTGGAATTTACAGTAGTGGCGAAAAAATTCCATTCCATAAAACTTATATTTACTTTTGCCAATCGTTGTCGTTCCACTTGCTCTCTTAAGCAATAAATAGTGCTCTTCCATATTCCTCAGCGTTCCATTTCCAAAACATTTCTCCATCGAATGTAACAACGTGCGTCATGAATATAATGAATCACTAAAAACAAAATCTTTTGTTTACGTTACCACTATGGTCGATAGCATTGCTACTAAAGCTACGTTCTGAAAGCCGGCTGGGCAAACATGAGCGCCACTAGAAATGAGCGAAGAGAAACACTTTAGTCTCTGTAGGTACTGCACTTTGGTTCTTGGATATGAACTCATAAACTTAAGCAGCGCTACTTTAACGTCATTGTTGTGAGGTTTCTCGACCTGTAGACGCTTGGTATCAATACAAACAAACGAACAACAACTAAATCCAACTAGAGTCTGCTTATAGACTAAGTTTCCGATGTAGACAGTCTTTCGTGCAGCCAGAGTCTAACGTTGCATGGTGTTTCAGTTCGCTTGTATACCATATCATTTCAGTGTGAGTTTAGCGCTAAACGTAGACGAACGTGTATTCGAATATCGGAGTGCGTTAAGAGTCTACTAAAAATAACGTGCAATAAAATCATAAGCAATAAATCATAATTTTCTCAAAATAAATAAAACGGCTGAGCTATAAAAGTAAGAAAAAAAAAATTAAAAAATTCCAGAACTTAATTAAAGACCATACGCTATACGATCTACCGCTTTGACCTTTGCCTACTGTGAACCCTCCTCTTAACAATTAAACCATTAAAAAGTGCTGCCGCCGTTGTTCGTTCACACAAAAGAACAATCGTCAATAATAAATCCATTAAAAAAAAAAAGAATTCATTGAACGCACAATTTCGTTTAGTTTTTGTGAGAAATTTAAAAAAAAAAAGATGAAAAAAGTGTAAGCCTACAATTAAAAAAAAAAAAGAAAAAACTGTGTAAATGCCAGTGACCGCTTCGGGGGCTATGCTTGAGTGCATCCCCTTTTGGTATTTTTTTTTTTTTTATAAAAAATGTTAAGCATTCGACACTTTCATGGTATCACCTTCCCCTTAATGAAGGTTAATGATGAAAATCTTTGTGTATTTCTTTATTTTTTTTAGAATGGAACAATAATTGAGGACTTGTGACAAGAATAGTAACATGATAAATTTCTGATGCAAACTTAATTTCGTTAGCAGCTCAAGAATAATTTTACAAGGAAATTTTATTTTTATTATATATCTCATTTATTTTATTTCTTTATTTTAAACAATTTTCATTCCTTCGAAGTTTTTAAGAAAAAAAAATTGCATTAAAACTACTCATACTTCTTCTTATTTCAACAACTATTTCCATTGTATTTCTCATCAACTACATAGAAATAAATTAAGAAATTTAAAACACTAAATACTAAGATCATTAGAACATTATAGTGATTGCGAACTTTTGGATTACGGAAAAGTAGCCCGTAAATGTTATTTGAACTAAAGCTATGCAAAAACCTTATGATTTTTGTTTTGAACAATGTCTCTTTTTTGGATTTTTAGTAATTTTGAGCTAGAAAAATTATTCAAAAAATTGATATATTAAAATATCTCAAAAAACCTGAGTAATCAGTCCTGTTCTGATTCCATTTCAGATTTGCTTTCTAAAAGGGATTGAAGTTCAAGATATACAAAAATATAAATCCGTAAAATTTCGACCATTAAATTTAGAAGAGCTATGGACACTTAACTTCCTACATGAATTCCACTTCCAAGCTAAATCGGAATTAGATTAGCCCAGAAACAATTGTTTTTTATGCCTTATGTTTTTATTTTTCAACTCTTGAAAAGTTTTTTCTTAGACAAAATCATCCTAAAAAAAATTTAAAAATTTAAATTTTGTTCTGAAACAATTTGCGTGTAGGGTACACTCCATGTGTGTTTGATCGATTAACACTGTCATTACTCATTCTACGTGCTTGTAAAAAAGTGCAGAAGAACCAATGTTTGTGTTAATGAAATGCTAAACTCATAATGTATTGAAAAGGTTTCAATTACCAACTTTGACATGTAAAAGAGTTCACTTATACAAAAAATAAGTTAGTTCTCACACCTTGAAAGTACCTGCTATGTTAATTTATGCTACGCATGCGTACATTTTTTTTCATAAAATTAATTTGCATTTTTATCATTAGTTGACAATTTGTTTTAATTTCCGTTTTAAAATAAGAAAATTCAGTTACATTGTTTTATTATGTCGCATATCCTCTTTCAGAACATATTGTCGGAATGAACGGCTCTTGACAGACCATCATTAAGCGTTAATTTATCCATTTATGTTGTGTAGTGTTTTTCATATGCAGATTTAGTTATGTGCAGGAAACTGTGTTGCATTCAAATTATGTCATTGCCAATATGTTAATGAATGAATCACAAAGACTGGCTTATAATGCGGCTTAAACTGGTTGTTACAGTAAGCCTTTTTTTTATTAGGTGTTTGGCTTTATTGATTTTAAATTGATCATTTCAATCAGATTCTTATCATTTTATTATGACATAAATGTTGGACAAAATCATGAACTACAAATTTTTATATGATTAGATTGAATTTATTTTTAATAGTATAATATAACACTAAGTGTTTACCAGAATCTCTTATTTGTGCTGTAGAATATATTAAGACTAAAACGAGCAAAGTTGATTTTTTGAGCACCCATTTTTCAAACAAATTTTTGCACAGAGGATAGCGTAGGTACTGATTTTATAGAAATAAGTGGCAAATTTTTTAAAAAAAGAATGTTATATTTCAAGATACAAATTCTTCATGAGAATGTTACTTAGTGTTTCACCGAGGCTACGAGGCAGCCTCGTTTTTGACTACGAGAACGAGGCGAGACCGAAGCGAGAACTAGGCGAGATGGAAAAATAAATTTTCCTCGCTTGACCGAGGCGAGGCACCTCGCCTCGACCTTGCCTCGCCCTAACCTCGTTTTCGAAACCAAGAGCGAGGCGCGTTTTGACCAAATCTGAACTTGTAAGACCCATATGCGGATTGAAAATATGAATGTAATTTTTATGTTAAAATCTATATTTAACTAATATTTTAATATTTTATTTTGAGTAAACTACTTTGTTTTATTTTTAACCCGCATGTGCTTCTTACGAGTTCAGATTTGGTCCAAGCGCTAATGCACAGAAGTGCTTGGATCGCATCAGCTTTTATGCGGCTTCGCCTCGATTGATCGATTAGGGAAGCATGTAAGGCTATGTAAGGCTATAAGCAAAACTGCATGATTGACAACACTGCATTGAAATTGATTTATTCTAATAGTCTTTCTAAGAACCGGTAAGGTGAAGCGAAACGCACAGGGTAATGCTAGTATATAAATAAAGATCAATATATGTATGTTCGTTGCTTATGGACTCCTAAGCCGTTCAACTGACCGACGAAAAATTTGACATACATATATATGTCTTATGATTTGGGATGCTCCGTAACATAGTTTACGATAAATGGGTGATGCCACCCCCACATAAGAGAAAAACAGAATTTATTATCAACTACTTGACGCAGATTAATAAAACTTGATACATTTATAAGAGGTAGAGGCATAACTAAGATTCAATTAATAAAATGGTCGGTACCATGCCTTCAATATAAGAAAAAAATTAACTTATCATATCTTATTATCTATTTGACGTAAATAAATAATATTTGGTACATATCTTTCTTATAGTTTGTAAAACGTTCATAGCTTAGTTTGGTTTGGAAAAATAGGCAATGCTTCTCCTTCCCATATAAGAAAAGAATTAAATTCATCATATTTCATCCAATTCACCAAAAATAAAAACAGATATTTTATTTTACTTCTTGAGGCTTGATCAGCCTATCAGTCCGAATAAATGTATAATTTTTATTTATTTTAATAAAAACCTCGCTTTTTTACCGAGGTGCCTCGGCCGAGAACGAGGCGAGACGAGGCGAGGCATGTGATGGCAAGATCTCGTCCGAGGCCGAGGCGAGGCGAGACTTAAATTTATAAAACAAGGCGAGACCGAGATCAACTAGAACCTCGCCTCGCCTCGGCCTCGGTGAAACACTAATGTTACTCCAAATGCCTTACTTTTGAATATAAAAGAGAAGCAAAAGCAATGAAACACATGCAAGTGAATCGTATACTTAATTTTGGTTTGTGAAATAAAACGAAACAAAGTTATTTCTTCAATAAATTTACTTAGTCGGCTTCAAAGGGTAAATAAGTAATATTATTTAAGCGTCTAGAAGCGTTTGCGTGAAAATTTCCTCCAAAAATGAGCAATGAGAAATGATTTGTGGAAGAATAACTCAAAGATTTTGCACAACAAAAGCACACCAACGCTTAAAGCCATCTTTGTGTTAGAGTTCTTAGCCAAAAATTCGACGAATGTTCTGTACCTGATGTGGGACTTTCTTGTTCCCGAAGCTAAAGTACAATTTCGCTGAAGGTGCTTTCAAGTCAATTGAAATCATAAAAGCGAATTCACTGAAGATACTGATGGCTGTTCCTCAATCAGCCTACGAAACATGTATGTCAGACTGGATTAAGCGTTGGCGTAGTTGTATTGCAAGCGCTGTGGCTTTTTTTTGAAGGCAATAATTTTGCAATACATGTATTGGAGGTTATATAACATAAGTTTCATACATAATATTTTTATATATTCTATCATTTTTATATATTGCGGAAAAATGGTTTTCGTTTACATTTTTAAAATGTTAATTTTAGCACTTTCACAATTGATATTCATGTATTATTGCCATAAGTTTGTATATTTAATTTTGAGTTATTGTAACAATTGTTAATTTTTCCGTGAATACATTATTTCTATTGTGGTATATAATTTTTTTTTTTTTTTTGCGGTGCGCATTGAAGTCAATCAATGTAAAATTCATTTCAATTCACTTTTTTTGTGGCGTTAGGGGCCGTTCATAAATTACGTAAGACGTTTAGGGGGGAGGGGGGGGTCGGCGGATTCTTACTGCATCTTACGAGAGGGGGGGGGGGGTGAATGATCATCTTACGTAAGATTTAAAATGCGTATTCATACATTAAAGTTGTATTAACGCATCGTCATTTGTGGCAGTAATGAAATATATTTGAATTTTCGACAGTCACGAAAGATTCAGAAATATCGATTACAATCGATTTAAGTAATCGACTCTGAACGTGACAACTTCTCTTCTGTTTATGTAATGAAATATATGTATGTTGTTTACACGCAGGGTCGACTTGTAACACCGTCTCACAAGTTTGCTATTATTCAGGCATTTACACGCAGATACGTCGACTTTGAAATTTTGTTGATGTTTTCCCGGTTTTTTACCACCCCCTTGCACTTGTCGTCTTCAACAAGAAGATTCGCTTTCGATTCCTTCTTCAACAGGAGACCAAAACAGCAATCAGTTTTGTCCTCTATTTCTTCGCTTAGCGTTAAATTACGATTAGTCAAAAGTACATCCACAGTTCAAAATCATGCCTTACGATTTTTTTTTGTCCTTCGCTTGCAAACGTCTTAGCTGATCGAGTTTGTAATATTTGTGACCAGTACTTTGCCTCGAAAAAAGCTACTGTAATGCACAAAAAACTACATGGAAAAGACTGTAGTCGCACTCACATGATTCAACCAGTTTCAATTTTGAAACGTGGACAGGGGAAAAGCCTTTGCATTTTAAAACAATCAGAGATTTGTCAAGTTGCAGAGTGGCATGACGACGAGAATATTGATGTTACAGGGTTTGAATGTGAATCAGAAAATTCAACAGACGAATCGGGTGTGCCAATTGTAGGTTCACTATCAGACTGGTTGAAAAGCGCATGGACTAACGATGACTTTTTTATTCATCTTGAAAAACAAATGTGTAGTTTGTAATTTCGTAATATTTATTTAATATGTAACATATGTATATTAAAACTAAATATAAATAGTAATATAGTACATCACATGAAAAATACATTTTTTGACTAGTTTCACCTTAATTATGAATCTTACGTAAGATTTCGGAAGGGGGGGGGGGGGGGGGGGGTAGTGAGAATCTTACTAAATCTTACTCGGAGGAGAGGGGGGGTCAAAAAGTCATGAAATTGTCTTACGTAATTTATGAACGGCCCCTTATTAGTAGTAAACATACATAGTATAGTAGTTGCAATGTTTCTTCTTCTTCAATTTACGCCAGCATATCTGTTTGTAATTTATGTGTTTTTTTTTTCGATGCCGTAAAAATTACTGGTTCAGTATAACACAAGTTTTCTTTGATGTAAAACTGAAATATCGGTAATGAATAAAGCATTAAAACAAAAAAAAAAAATATGAAAAATTTTAATACTTAACTTGATAAAAGCATAACACCATAACTAATTTTTTGTACAGGCAGTGGCAAATGTCATTGAAAGTGCATGCAAAATATTTGCAACAAAGCAGAACCGAAGATAATTGTCTGATCTTTAGATTGACATTTATTACTTAACTATAATACCTGTTTTTTTTTATGAAAAGTGCATTCAGGAAAATTAATTTGATACCTAATAATTATTAATAATAAATTAATTATTATTTAAAGTGTGTGATGGCAAAGATGTGTGTTTATTTGAAAAATTTAAATATATATTCTAAATGCTATTATTCATGTTAATAAAGTAAACTATAAAAATCTATAAAATTATAAGCGATTAAAATCTTTTTAATCCGATGGCTGTTGGAATTCGAGATAGCACAAGTTTTGTGCTTGATGATGCGTGCATAACAAATTGGTAAATTTAAATTTTATTTTAAAAACATTGTACTAACAATTATGATAACAAAAAAACATTTTTGACGTCCTGATATAGTTTTATGATTATATTCGCTCCAAGCTATCTTTGACCCTGACAAAAGTAATTAGGATCTTAACTGACAGATCTTTCGAAATGATGTCAGCAAATTAAATCTATGAAATGGCATAAAATATGATGTCTCTAAAACTTTTTCACTTTACCTCACTTTACCCAACATGAGCTTTAGCATTTACTATATCGGGCATTTCACGCGAAATTGATGTTTTGGAGCTAAATGCATTGCAATGCCGAAACCCGAGTCGAATCAGTTGATATTCACAAAAGTAACTTGTTATTTTTATAAATATCTTGACATTTTTATAAATATCATGTTATTTTAATGAATATCTTGTTATTTTTGTGACTCGGCTTTCGGCATTGCAATGCATATAGCTCCAAAACGGCTGGGCGGCCCACTATCAAACTCAGCACGAAGTATAAGCATACTATAAGCTTTTTTTTAAAGCAATTAAAAAAAATTTTTTTGTTAGGCGAACATTGAAAAAAGCGATAAAGAAAAATATTTCTCATTTTTTTCAGTGTATTTTTTATTTATTTTTAAAATCTAATTATGAGGTTAAAAGGGCCAATAAATATAGTATAAAATGCAGTAGTTAATTCATTTTACCATAATTTTTTAAGCTGAATAATGGCATTTGAAGTAGTACATATCTTACGATTTCTAAAATTTTCAAAGACCCATATTTTGTAAACCAGTGTTGCCATTCTAAAAATATTTTGTTTCTGTGTCGAGGCCATGTATAGGTACAACATATTCAAATATATCTGAAATTGGAAACATGACCCCATTTCCGCTGTCCGCTTCGCGTGAAATGCCCGATATGTTAATTTTTTTATTGAAATTTTCTTTTAAAATATTAACTTTGTACACATACATCATCTTAAAGCAAGAGTTTCCTAGCAAATATTAAATGTTTAAGTTCGTCGGAAGTTACTTTCAAATATGCGCACATTCAGTAACCAAACGGTCATTTAAATAATGCCTTAAAAAATGATTCTACAACGTTTTGCGGCGTGCCAAAAACACGTTTAACCCTCAAGCCTCGGCATTTAGAATTTATATATTAATTCTGTTGCCTCACCTGAAAACTAAAAAAGTAATCAATGAATATTCTGTAATATGAAATATATACCATATATAAAAATAATAATGCACATAAATTTCTAAGCAAGTCCATGAATCCAACTAATCAAGTATAGCATCTTCTGATTTCATTTACAAATAAAATAATAACAAATTCCTATAAAAATAGATAGAACAATTCATTCCATGCAGCTCCATCACAGCCACCATCCATTATGTATAATTTACTTCAGTGAGCTGATGGTAGCTACCACAAGATCTTTCGTTAAAATTCCGCAAGTCAACTGTGCGATCACGCAATAAATTCAAGATCAACGTCTCTTCGCGTTGATCGTTGCATTCGTCATCGGCAACAACATTTGATGATCATGATCACCAACTCCAACATCATCATCATCATCATGATCATAGCATGTACCAACAGTAAGCGCAACAGCAACAACAACAGCACTTGTTACCATAGGAGTAGTTGTAACAGCAGCCTTCAAAAGGCTTTTTCTCGCTATCTGTACGCGAAAACCTTTTTTGGACTGCAAAACATTATGTGTTGCTCTTTGTTTTTCTCGCATACTCGAATCTTTCTTTGTAAAAAAAAAAACTTTTTTTTTTCTCTGCATTTTTATCTTCCAAGTAATCTATCTTATACAGTGTTTTTTATTAACTTTGCGTAAGTAGAAATAACATCACATATAAACAACATTTATAGAGACTTACATATGGGGTTTTTTTTTTCATAAACATTTTACCATTATATAAATTAAAGTTCATTAAAAAATTCAGATTACATTCTGACTTTTATTGTACGATGAGTGCGCTTAAGCCTCTACGGTTACATGAAGAAAATGATTCTGCTTGAACTTTTCTCAAAAGGTTGTATTCTTGGTCTAAAGTTGATATGTTGCTTTCATGTTGTTCTTTTTTTTTTGAAGTAATTTCCTGCCTGGTTTTATCTTAAATTTTATTGTTCATGATATTTTCTTGGAGTTGGCCATAGACAGCTGCGTTTTAATTACTGAACTTAAAAAGTTTATTAGTGCTAAGTCATGTGCGGCTGTAATTCAACAGGATTTAAAATCAAGAAAAAATTGATTTGAAAACTAATTTTTTTTAACTTAGCAAATCATCTAGGCGAATAGTTTTATAACTTAAACTTTCTAACTTAAATATTGAAAATATTTACATAAATTGCTTTAATATTACTATCGCAACACTACAAATGCTTCAAGAACTCTACAAACCAACATTTGAACTCATAAATCATGAAAAAAAAAATACAAAAAAAAAATGTATTATCTGCACAAGAAAAACGTGTGGGTTGCTGACATTTCCCAAGATATTTAAGTATTTCCAACTTAAAATAAATATCAAAAAAGAAAAAAAAAACAGGTTGAACTACCTACAATAAGATCGCCAACATACCTATCGATGGTTGTTGTATGGCGGGAACCTGCTTAAGCAATATTGCTGCTGCTTGTTGTTACTACGAAAGTCAGCAACAACTATTCCAACAGTAATAAAAACAAAAAACGAACTACAGGATATACTTTAAGTTGATGTTAGCATTATTACAATAATACGGTATTATGTGCATTATATCTAATTTATAATGTGGATAGTGTCTAGGGTGGCACATATTTTAGAAGAACTTAATGAATAAATTGAAGCAACAGCATATATATTGCAAAGAAAATTTCTACCGCAGTAAAACCTACCGATATGTCCAAGCATTCTCGAGATCAATTACGTTAAAATTTAAATTTTTGGTTTTATTGAAAGTTTTTCCACAAAATTATGTATTTATTTCTTTCTCTAAACTAATTTGTTTCCTACCATGTGTTTTCAAAATCACTCGTTCTTTGTATATTTCTTGTGCTTTGTAATTTGCTATTGTAAACTTGGTCGTAAATAGTAGGATACTGCAGTTACTAGCTCTTCGCAGTTTTCCCTTGTAAAGTCGTACGTAATAGTCCGGGTGGTAGCGTTACCTTTTTCATGATCATTTCATCCACTTAAATTATTTTATAATAATATATAATAAGCTTTAGTCACCAGATTCGTGGTGGAGCTGGTTATGACAGGTCGAAAATAAATGTTGCTCAATAAATCGTAAAGTAACCCACAAGTAGAAAAATATATTTTGGACAATGTTGTTGAGAATATGAAAACAACTCGATCTTTTGACCGAAAAATCTCCGTAAGACAAGACTTGACACACCTTTTATAAGTAGTTTTAAGATTACTTATAGTCATTGCAATTCGTGAAATTACGATTTTTATTGCAAATATTAAATGTTATGTTAGAATGAAGTGCCTCCCGGATTGTAGGCACTGTACAGCCCTGTTTTATTTATTTTGGCTAAGCCAAAATTTCGTACAAATGCGTGAACCAGCTTGATTTCTAGTTCATTTGATTGAACTTTTTTAACTTTGCTAAACTTATACGCTACTGAAGAACAGATGACGAACATCGCAAGTAGATGTAGGCAGAAAGATAAAATAATGAAATATATACGGTAACTTTGCTTGAATTTGCAGAGCCGGGATTAGGTTACGTGCATGGGTGCAAGATCCAAATATTAAAATAAGGTCGCATAATAAAAACAATAATAGTGGTGAAACAAAATATATCGACAGACAAAGCTCTGCTCGTTTTCGATACAACGTCAAATAGTTTTGTTTTTCACCTTCCATCGTCGATATTTTTATGCACCGAAAACGAAAAAATTACTCTGGTTTTAATGTCTACGGCACTGTAAAAACGGTACAAATTCGTTTCATAGTTTGCAATTTTTCGAAAAAAAAAAAAATTATTTAATGTTTCTACTCCCTTGCAGACTTCGTAAGCTTCTATAGAAACTTTACCTACAGAAACTTCCCTACAACCTGAAGCTGTTGCTAATTTTAAATGCGGGCTCAAAAATTACTTTTTATATGCGCCTATGCGTTTATTTAAGCCAGCTCTATAAAAGCTCATATAGCGTCTGTATGAAAGCATAATCCTATCAGCCCATTTTCGGATGATTAATCGCTCATTCTTTCAAATTGATTTTGAAGAAAGGTTCACCCTAGCAGACCTCCATGTAGCCTTACGGATTAGGTAATATCATAAAATATCTTTTTGTTTGTTATTTATTGTCTCACTGCATTTTTCTGTGTCATTATGTTGTTTTTTTGTTTTAATTTTTTTTTTCTGTGGTTTTTTCTCCATTGGACTTTGCATCCCATAGAAAGATTTCAAACAAAAAAAAAAAATAATAATGTAATAAAGCTATTTTGTCAATAACTTTAATAAGCTAAAGTTATGACCAGGTTCGTGCTCAGTGTAATTATTTTGAGTTGAGTAGTTATTTGTTATGATTTTTCGAGTTTTTTTGTTAAATGCGCACGCATGCGCAGCTGAAACAGCGGGGCTTAGCCTATGTGCCTTTGTGATTTCAGTAAATTGACAGTTGAATGGCTTAAGAAAATTTAATTTGACATTTTTCTGTTAAATGGTATTTTTTTTCAATGGCTTTTAGTGCTGGTTTTAAGACATTAAATGATTTATAATAGTTTTTTGCTCATAGCAAATTTCTCTAATTGTTAGTCATTATTTCACTTATTAAAATTAATAAGTTATGTTTTTTTTTTAATTTCTTATCTGTCATAAATCAATCCGAAGAGACTTACTTCGCATTGCATCCCAATATTTTGTTACTAAAATATTCATTGAATACTTGAGGCTTTTTAATACCTTAAAAAGAGCAGAAATTGAAAAAGGTTTCCAAGAAAAATTAAGTTTTTAATTAGTAAATTAACATAAAAATTACCGCAGGCATAAACAAACAATAACTTATCTTTTCAAAATAAAATGCAATGACATAAGTTAAAATGTTGCCCAGAAGTAACCATGAAAATCTGTTTAATACCCCCCCAGAGCTACCGCATACCAAATCATTAATTTATACCAAGTTAAATTTAGTTTTGCGTTTTCAAATTTCTAATCACCTGAATGGCGGCGCGACCATGTTTTTAAGCATATTTGACATGGTTGCGCATGCGTTGTTACGTTGTTGCGTTGTAATGGGAAATCAAGCAACAAGATGCAACAATTTTTCTACACGCATGACTTTCACTCTTCTTTTTTTTCGATCTTTTTGTTTTTAACACCATGATCATATTGTCTGCGCTTGCGCAGCTGTTTTTTGGTCTTAACGAGTTATTAACGTAACATTCAATATTTTTTGTTAGACATATAAACGATGTTCATTATCAGCTGTCAGTAGAATTTCCACGTACTTAAATAAAACTCTTATATATGTAGGATTGAGAGTCACAGCAAGGGTTCTTTGTATGTGTATGTGTGTGCAATATTCAAAAATGTTTCGAGCTTAAAATTATAAAGCTTTCAATACCATCTTGATGAGGGTAAAATGGTCATAATAAATCAATGACAGCGTTGGTAATAATTAAAGTTATGAAAAGTAGCATGGGTGGGAAATGAATTTAAAAAAAAAAAAATAGAAGTGCTGATATCTGATGAGTAGGTTAAAATAGAAAGGGATACCATAAAAAAGTCATTTAAATTTATGTCAAATTACGAAAATGTTTCAGTTACCTATTTTTACTACTTCTCCTACTGACAAAAATAAATATTATGGTGTATATCGGAGTTACAACAACAATGAATGTGGAAGAAATATTTGAAGATTTTGAGAAAACGAAAAGCTTTAAAATTTATTTATTATTAAAAAAGGTTATATGTAAGGATTTAATCAAAAACTATCGGTTTTTTTTTAAACAATTTTACTGTAAACTTTAGACACATTCTTGACAAAAATTATCACAAGATAAGTTTAAAACAATTATAATTTCCTATTATTTTATAAATAGTTTAAGTTTCAATTGCAATTTTAATTGAAAAAAACTTCGCTCTGAGGTCAGTCAGCTAGTTGAGATAACCTCTGCTCCATTCAAAAACACCGGATTATAACGTTTTCGTGACAGAAAATTTAGATTTGACAAACTTTGATCTCTTAAATACCAAAGCAGTGAAAGGATTATATTTGAATTTTATTAGGTTATATGAAGTTCATGCTAAAATGAAGCAAAAACTAATGAATCGACGAGGAACCGCTCATAGACCACTGATGTCTTATTTCAAGAAATATATATTAAAATTGCATACAAAAAATACGAAATTTTCAGGCAATTTATAGTTTCGCCAAACTTCGATTCCCAAAATTGATGCTATGATTTTATTTCAATTTCTACCTAACTGAAATTCTTGAAAAATTCATCAAAAATAATTGTGCATTTCAAAATAAGAGTAAATATATAAAATTAAAGAATCATTCTCAAAAATCAAAATTGTCAAATGTTGAACATATCTGAGATCCTATCACAGTATAGGAATTTTAGTATGGGTATTCATCCAAGGACGCAAAACCCTCGCAAGCTGTGCAATTTTGCGCCGTCGCAAACGAAATGTCAAAAATTGAATGAAAAGTTTTTTGAATAAACTAGAAAATTTTGTAGCGCTGCTAATTTGTGCAATTGTTGTCACTCTCTTTTCCCATACGATTCTCTCAGCAAAAAAATGACATGCTCATCAACTGCCAAAAATTGCACAAAATATTCGAAGGGGCGTTCGTGAAACACATCGCGCAAAATTGCCTATTTGCACAAATGTGAAACTTGAGCGTTTAGATGAATACCACTAGTAGTTTTTTGACAACTTTTACTTTTAATTAATTTGTTTTTGGAATTATTTTTACTTTGAAATTACAATACAATGATTAAGGTAAAATTTACCTTACAAAGTGAAAGAATTTCAAAACCTTAAGAAAATACATTTTCTATGACTGCGCTACTTTATATGTAATCAGCTGAATTGCTTTAGAAACTCAAACCTTTCACTTTGTCATGATTTTGCACAAAGTAAAAATCGTTTTATTTATTTATTATTTTTTCTTTGCAAGTAATTTTTTTTTTTTTTTGTATTTCAAAAAACGGAATGTACAACATCTTGCGGCATCAGCTTCATTTGCATGATGAAGTGTAGAATCTACAAAAAGTTGAAAAAAAAAAATGTTAATTTTTGAAACTATGCCACTCGAGTACAAAGTTTCTGAGTGAAATATATCACGATGCTTTATGCTGAGGCTGAGATTGAATGTATGGTACGGTATTGTATGGCATGGTATTGTTATTGTTGCCTTTGTTATTGTTTTACATACCTACGGATGATACTGATGAGTATCATGCAAATATTTAAATGTGAATTTCAGTGTTTTTTTTTTGTGTCTCTTATTTTTTTTTTATTCTTTGTAACCTAAAATACCATTACCAGAGCTACAGCTAAAATCAGCAAATAAAAGTGAATTGCGGAAAACCTTTTCACAAAATCCACATGATAGTTTTAACCTGAAAAACAACACCAAACGCTTCGTTTGTTAACAATTCGTTGATTCGCCGGTTGGTTGGTTGGTACCTTAGTTGTTTAGCTGAATTTTTTCGTTGTTTCTTCTTAGCCAAAGTTTAGTGCATGGCTTGCTTTGATTGCTGAAAATTCCATTAATTTGCATACCGAAAATGTATGTATTGCCAACAACAATCAAAATAACAACTTGACTTAAATAGATGCAAAATGTAATGTAATGAAGATTTTTAATAGGTGTAAGGAAGTAATAGCATCAATTTCATGTCTTCTACTTTGAACAAGTTAATAGCTTTGCAGATTTATAGATAGGTATTTTTGTAATGTAATGAGTACAAGCTGGTGTTTTGTTGCAATGTACTGCAAAGCACTTAAGAAGTTATTTTTTTTTTTAATGAAAAATATCAATATTAATCAATTTTTCAATGTTGTGATCAGTTCTCTTTACTTTTACTTGGAATTGAAATCTATAGTAATTTCTATTACTTGTCAACTTAAATCTAAAATTTGTTTTTTAAAATAGTTCCTTCGAGTAAAGTTCTTGTTCGGCGTGTATATTCTAAAAAATATTCAACAACAAACGATACGTTTTGCAGTCTATTATGCTTTTAATTGCTTTAGAAATGCAAAAATCCAGTTTACTTGCTAAACTTTCTAAATAAATAAATGAGGGAAAAATTAGCATTATATTAATAGCAAGTTGTCACGCTATAGCTTGCTGTCAACATTGATCTAACAAATTGTAATGATATATGTATGTTAGGGGGCTCTTTATATGAATTGAAAAAAAAAAAGATTACATTCAACTTATGCTGCAAGTCTCTGCTATTATAATCTACCCGGGCAAGACCGCCATTAGATTTCTTAAAAGGTTTTGAGTCGCTATTGCTAATAAAACGTTGGTAAAGACTCTTACTTTTACGAGTATGAGATATTTTTTTGTTTATTCTTGAATTTTAGTTTTTTTTTTGCTTAAAACAATTTTATATTAAACTTTTTTTAGTTCTATTACACGAATATTATTTACATTATAAAAATGTTCGACTAGCTGTGCACTTCTCATCCAAAATTTAACCACGCGGCTCCAAACCCCTAGCAGTAATCGAGTTTCTGAAAAAGTTATGGTTAACATATGCTTATCTACGAAGTAGCAGAGCCATCTGAAAACATGCACTGATACAAATTTAAGATTTCTCTTCTAAGAAACACCCTAATATAAATGTTTACGCAGCAAAACTTAAAGTATCCTTTAAAACTCAAAAAACGCTCATAGCTTGCTCATTTTATTTATAAATTAGCAAAGTTCGACCCAAAGAGGTTTTGCTGCGTATTTTTGTTTTGGCTTTCTTAATTTAATGCTTTTTTGAACAAAAATAAGAGAAAACAAAACTTTTAGAAGAATTTTGTTAGGATTTCATTTGCTTGTTTTTCTTTTATTCCTCATTGATTAACTTAACTTAATTAACTTAAATATATACCGATGTACCTCGTAGCAGCGTAAGTTTTGCAAATTTTTGTATGACTTGGCTTTTGTTACAAATAGTTTTTCTGCCAATATAATTTTTTATGATATAGATATGTAAAATTTCTGCAATTTTAAATATTTTTATAGAAATATGTCATGATTATTTTGGTTTTCCAAAAAATGCATTAACGTTAAACCGTTGAAATTATCTCATTTCTGTGTTTATCCTCTTAATTTACATGGACCTTGGAATTCAAGTGAAAAACAATATATGAAGGCTTGCGCACGATGAAATTAGTGAACGAATTAACTCAAATAACTTTTTAACTAGTTGACATTAAAAGAAGAAATATACGTTTTTTTAACAGAAATCTTATTCATGTTTACTTTTATTGCAAATATATTAAACATTATTGGTTCTTTATGAATAAATTGAGTTTTTCTGAAACAACTCCCATTAAACTTGTAATCGTATCTTCAGAGATTTTTTTACTGGATACTAACCATTTTCTTGAAAAATGTTTGGTGTTTTCAGCAACCTGTTTTGTATTCTTCATAATCCTTTTTACCAGAGCCCAATGTCTTTCGATGGATCTGAGCTCCGGGCAGTTAGGAGGATTTGCATATTTAGCTACAAATTCTACTTTGTTCTTTTCATACCATTCAACTGCAGATTTGCTGTAATGGTATGAAGCCAAATCTTGCCAAAAAAAGTTGAGACCTCATGCTGTCTAATAAATGGTAAAAGACGTTTTTTCATGCACTCCTGGATGCATATTTCGGTGTTAATAGTCCCAGTTGAAACAAATGAACTGCTTCGCCTACCGCAGCTGCAGATTGCCTGCCATACCAAAAACTTCTTTTGAAACTTCGTCTTTTTTTGGCTTCTAAGCTCTTCTTGATCATTTCCTCTATGATCTGCAACATAAAAATCGACACCTGGAAGCTGCGAAAAGTCACCAAGTACGTAAGTCTCGTCGTCCTTAATGCAACAGTCAAATTTTTTAATGTATTCGGGGTAAAGTATTTTGGCTCGCTTTTTTGTCTTGACGTTCTTTTCGGAATTTATGTCCGGAACTTTCTGGACTTTAAATGACTTAACCCTTCCTCCTTTTTAACTTTTCTGACAAAAGCCGCAGAGCATAGGACTTTCTCAGCTACTTTTTTTCCCGATATATTGGGATTTTTCTTAAAAGAAGCTATCACCTTCTTGGCAGCATTAGTATTATCAAAACCTTTATTTTTTCTACTTCCTTGATTTCTACTTACGGTCAAACGTTCCTTATAGGTTTTAATAACACGCGAAACGGTATTCCGCGAAATTTTAGCTTTTCTAGCAATTACTTTGAAAGTCCAATTTTTATTTTCGTTAAATATTTTGGAAATTTTTTCACGCATTTTTATTTCGCTGCTCGTGGTGAAGCCATAAATTAACGAACGAGTAAAAAAAGTAGCATGCACATTTGTACATATTTACCAAAGCCAATTTGATTAAAATTTTTTTGAACTTTTTGAATCTGAACAATTAACAAGTAATAATGTGTGCACTAGTTTCATCGTGGGCAAACCTTACAGTTCACATAAAAATCCAAAGTATTCTCTATAAAAACCGCACTATTTATTCAGTGAAAAAAAGGTTCAATGGTACACTTATTTTGAAGTGTAATTCGATTTTTTTTTTTTTAATTTTTGATAAAAATTCTTAGATAAACAATACATTTTTTCGAATCTCAAGCTTTGCAAAATACATTGGACTTCATAAAGAAATAAATTGTAAAATCGCAATAGAATCGATTTCACAAAATTTTCCAAGATTTTATCAATATATAGTTAAAAAATCTCAAAAAACGGAACCAACTGAGAAATTCTGACTTCGAATTCGAACTTAGCTCATCAAAAACTTTCGAGAAAGCATATTCCAGTTTCAAAACCACAGCTTTAGCCACCTGTGCGTATCCAGTTAGCCTTATTTTTATTTTCAAGGATTTTTCATTGATATGCGTATCAAGTATTTTGATCGAATTTCAAAATTATTGTAATCTTTTTTTCTATTTTTTATGTAGTTTGTAGATTGTCTATAAGCCAAATAAAAGCTTTATGAAAATTACGCACAAGAAATTCAATATTTTAAATTAAATCTCTTATAAAATGTTGACGTAAGTCCAATAGCATTCGAACAATTCACTTTAAATTTTTTTTTTCCATAGAAAACTTTTTTTTCCCCACATCATTTGTTTCTGAAAACTTCCCAAAATAATAAAATATATAAAATTTTGCGTCAGCTATTCTTATACATGCTGATTGCAATGGATTAATGACAATATTAAAAGGCTCTTCAAATTTCAAGTTCCATAAGCTGCAACATCTATGCTACAGTTTTCTGCTCATATCATGCAAGGTTTACGAGGTTTACTCGAAAAGCTTGCAATTTGGGAATAATTATCATAAAAGTGAAACTGAGTCAATGCGAAATAAACATCTGTTTTCCTGGGGTTGATTTCGCAGAAAAATGTTTGTATCTTCCTAAATCCATTGCTATTTTTGTTTTTTACTTGCAAAGCGCATGCGTTGATTGTGTCATACTGCGATAACAACAACAACTGCAAATGTCATTTCCTAGGTTTTTCCTTAAACGAATATGAAAAGTAACAGAGTCTCACTTCTTGTGTGAAAATTTTGACATTTTTCTGCGTCTTATTTTTATTTTCTGCTACCAGTAAATTTCATTTAATGTCACATTTAAAGTAAATAAAAAACACAGTAAATATTTTTAATGTTGCACATCAATTTGTCAGCAACATGTCATCGAATACCAAAGTCTTACAAGAGCACCAACATCGGCCTTCATCGTCATCATTTTCGTAATTATCAAGTTATTTATTCAATGATTTGTTGCAGCAACGGCAGCAGCAAAAACATTGCAGCAGCATGTCATCATCGACAACGACAACGACATCATCTTCATCAGCATCACCAATTGGTGCACGTCGTGTACGCACCGACTTAAATACATCGGAAAATATTTACCTCAGTCAAAGTTCAAGTCGTCCTAGAACACGTAACACATCACCAATTGCCATTAAACAATTTCATCAACAGCAGCAACATTTACAACATTTACCATTCTATCAGCAACATTTGCAGCAACATGCACTTGCAGCGGCTAGTGCAGCTTACACAATGCCAACAACTGCCCATATTCAAAGTTCAAGGCGAATGCCGAATTTATCGCTACCAAAAACGACAACAACAAACATTGTAAAGTCTGGTGCTGTCAAAAGGGTTACGATTAGTATGGGGGATGGTGAAAATTTTGCTGCTAATAACATTAATGGTGCTGGTGGTGGTACTCAAATGTTATCGACCAGTGCTCCACATACATGTTATGTACCGTCGCACCTCAGGTGTTGTACTTATGTGTTTATTGTTGTTATCGTACTATTGTTACTGTTAATTAACGTACTTTGATTTGAGCAGTGGAATAAAAGTGTCTTTTTTTAGCCAAAATTAGTGCTAGTGATGAGTAGATAATTTAATTGATTTTTTGTCGAATTTTTTTCGTGAAAAAATTATGCAACAAAAAAAAAAACACAATTTTTGTTAACGAATTTGTTATTTTGAGGTAAAATTAAAATAGTTAGTGTAGAAGAAAAACTACGACAAATAATTTTGTATTATTTTAGTTTATAAGTGGTGGACACACCTCCACAGTGATTCAATATCAAGTGGTGAGACATTTAGAAAACGTTTCGCCTTTGCCATATTTAAGTAATGATTTATGGACATTTCAGTAGAAATTAAAAGAATCAATTCACTGCTGCGCTCCCTTTTCATTTGAACAAAGGGACATAATTTTAGAATGAACACACCCACGAAAAAAAATTTCCTTGTTCACTTATCTCATTGCACATACACTCAAATCATGTATTAAAAGTAATTATGCGTTCCATATATGTGCATTTCCCCAGAAATTGTAATTTTAGCCGGCCTTGGTTTCGATTTTTTTTTTTTTTTTTTAAGCTCACCCTTCAACCATTGTTTTTCTTGAAGTTAAGACTATCTTGAATTAATATTTAAGGTGGAAAAATCAAAATGCATGCGTTACCATCACTCTCACTTGCTTCGCCTTACATAAAAGGTCTGTGCCGAAAAATTTAAAAAATGTCGGACAAGTCGAGATATTCTGAAATCCAGAAGAGTTGACAAATGTTGCAAGAATCGTTATAATGTTAACAGGTCGAGAAATGTTGAAGAAATTAAAAAACAGTTGAAAATCTAAAACAAAAACTTTAAAATGTTGAAGATGTCAAAATATGTTAAGAGTTGAAAAAATGTTTACAGTGTTAAATTTGTTGAAGAAAATGAAGATTTGCTAAAAAAATCAATATATCGGGCATTTCACGCGAAGCGGGCAATGAAAATAAAGTGAGATCGTGAAAGTTGTTTTTATTCCGGTAAGCTATACATCTAGTAGACATAAATCTGTACACATATTTTTTTTTTCGTATGAGGCTTAATTGCCGAGTTATGGGCTTTTGAAGAATTGGCGAAGTTTAAGGACCGTCATTTTTGAACGCTGTTCTTGGAATCAAGGAATTTATGATAATATAAAAAAAATATTGATTTAACTAGTAAAATGGATGCTCTTTTTAATTTTTTAGTTAATTCCGAATTTCAAATTTTTTTAAGTATGGAAAACTGGATGTAAAAATTTTAAATCAAATTTTCAGTAACTTCGACTTTTTTTAAATATTTTATTTTTTAAAAAAAGCCTTAAGAATATAAATGTTTCACAAAATAAAATTTAACGTGATCGTTATTACTTAGTTAAGGAGATATCTAAATTAAAGTACTTAAGAAAGTGCCAAGTCCCATACAAAGTGCGGCACGTATGAACTTCAATTCATATATCTCGTAAACTAATGAAGATCACGTTAAAAAAACTTTTAGCATATTACTGGTATATTTTATGTTTTATTTTAAAGTTAAAATAAAAAAAAATAAAATATGTCGAAATTATTTCAATTCTGAGATGAAATGTTGACTTCCGGTTTTCCACAAAAAAAAAAAAAAATTGAATTTCCAATCTGATTTCATAATTGAAAAGAGCAGTTAATTTCCTATTGAAACCACAATGTTTCATATTTTATTGAAATTTTGTTAAGTTCGAAAAACTGCTTCCGAAAAATCCATTTTTCATATTTCGTCAATTTTTGGAAGTCCACAACTTGAAAACTAAGACATATATAAAAAAAATTTAAGTGTTTACACCTTCTAGAAGTTCAATTAAGCCGAAAATGGACATTTTTATAAATCTCATTTTCTTTGCATTGTCCGCTTCGCCTGAAATGCCCCATATATTAATAAGTTGAAAAATTGATATGTGTTGAAAAGGTCTTAAAATGTTGAACAAATCGTTAAATATTGAAAAATTTTAAAGAATGTTTGTGAGCTTTAGCGTTACATTTCCACCCGATATTCAGTATGATTTGTAAAACGATGAATTATAACGTTTGACAAAAAAAAACTTAGCATGAAAATTTTCTGACAGCACTGCCACAAGGACTTTACACTAGCAGTTGTTACAAAACTTAGCCGTAAAACTATTTATTTGGTTAATCTTCGTTCGCTCGAAGATCGTCAAACCGAAAAAAAACTTTGAATTTGTGCAGAAATAAAATTTCATGTTCATTTTGTGTGGAAAAATCATAACAGTATCTAATGAACTTGTTTTGTAAGAAGGGTATATGTCGATATACGTCTATTTATTTCTTCCAGTAAGAAAGCAAAATGTTAATTTTTATTTAAACAATTTTAAACATTTTTTTTTTTTATCAAATCAAAAATTTCTGTCTATGTTTTTCATGCAAATTAATTAATTCAAAAATATTTTTAAAAAAATGAAATTTTTAATTGTTTTAATATAATATCTATAGGAAATCATAAAAAAAACCTGATGAATAGAAACCTTAATTGAATCTATTTTTCCTATTTTTCAAAACGGAAAACAGTACTGGTGCTCAAAAAAAAGAAAGTTTTTCTTAACTTATTTTGCACAATATTCACTCAGGATATTTTCCTAGATTGATATATAAACGAATAAGCTGCAGTTCATGCAATATTTCTTAGGTTAAGTGAACTTCAACATATAAGAAAGTTAAAAACTTTGTTTAAAATAACAAGCATTATTGCCAAACAGAAAACAGCTCATTTATTTTATAGTAGAAAAGCTAAATATCATATATATAAAACAAAATATTTTAATTTTTTATTTTAGCGCTCACTTGCCGGCACGCGCTACACGTCTCCTGAACCGTTCACGCCTGCAGCAACAATGTCAGTTAAGCAACGCCGATTCTGAGAGTCCCAAATCAAATCACAGCGTTCGACGTTCGACTGCATCACGCGCATCGACATCATCATCACTGCATCATAGCAGTCGTGAAGTTCACAGCTCCTCAGACGATCTCATGTTGTATGACAAATCCTTCAGGAATGCAATGATACAGGATGTGTTGCAATTTAAGAAACAATTGTTACGACTGCGCCGAATTTTGCAGGAGGTAAGCAAGATTCACCATTTAATTATTATGATATTATCTTTTTATTAAATATATTTAATTTATATTTAATTTTTACTTTCATATTCACTTTACCATTATTTGCACCTTTACATTTTTATTTAAATGGCACAAACTATTTTGATGGCTACAAAATTGGAAATGGCTAACGCTTTTCATTTATTTTGAAAATTTTATCAAATTTTTTTATAATTATGATAAAAAGGACGAAGACTGTTTGACGAGGGTAGGTAGAAAAAAATATTTCTAATTAATTATTTGTTTTTTTTTTTATGACCAAATGTCAAATCATATCATAAAAGACCAAACAATTTTTTTTTTTTTTTTGTAATTTACGAAGTTTTGCAATGGTTTTTGTTATTATATTTTAGCTGTTGAAATTTCAACTTAAAAAGAGAAGAAAATTAAGAAACAGTAGAAACTTTTCCACATTTTTTTTTTTTTTTTTTGTTGCAAATTTCTCAGCAATTATGCTTATCCAATTATTTTAATCAAAGTTTTGCTTCACACGCTAAGCGAAGGTATTTTAATTACTTTAATTTGAATAACAAGTAGCAAAATACCAACAAAAAGTAGTACAACATTTGCAACATTCGCAATTGCATGTTGCTAAAGAAAATAATTAATTATTATTTTGTTTCTTTAGTTAACTTAAATATTTCTCAAGTCTTAAGCTTTTTTTTTTAGTTAAAATCTTTTTATTTAAACAAAATGAATGCATTATACTCAGCAATCTCAACAGCATTAATTAAATTTTTTTTAACTTTCAGACGGAGACTCTCAACCCATTCGAAACTGACAATGGGCAACTCTTTGCTTCCTGCGGTTTGGATAGTAAACTTTTAGATGACATCGATTTGGCCAGCCTCACATCATCTACCACAGATGATCCGCTACAGGAGTTAGCTGATCTACGTAGACAGGTGGTTTACCTTCAGGTATTTGCACGTTTAATCATGATTTTTGGTTTTTTTATTTTTGTTTTGTTTGCTTCTTCACAAAAGAAAACTTTAATTTTTTTCTTAAACTATAGGCTAACATATTAAAATACAGTAAATAATTAGGGAAGAGTTTGGTTAATGTGACGTCTGACTTCAATTCTTCAATTCTTCAATTGCTGTAAAACTTGAGGAGACAAATGATAAATATTGAATAAATCTTTTTGATATATCATGTGATATTTGAGATATCATGAGTAAAAGTTGGATTTTTTTTTAATTTAGATTTCATTTGTCCAGCTTAGATGTTTGATTCCTTTTAACTCGAAAGTAATTCTTTATATAAAATATTTATTTAATATTTATGTTATGCCTCATTGAGTGGCACAAAGTTTTTTGTCACAAAAATCGTATATTTTCCCATATTTAAATTTGTACTAAATGCATTTTACTCAAGTAAAATGAATCAACATTTTTTTCTCTAAATGATTAAATCAAAATTTCGACAGAATTTTTTTAAATTAAATTATCTACAGTACCGACTGAACAGTGACAAACAAATTGGGTTAAATACTGATCAAAATTCGTAATTTATTGATGTTTTTATCAAAAACTATGCAGTGACGAAGATCTTAAATATTTTAAGCATTTCTAAGCAACTCTGAGAAAAACACTCATATGAACTGGGAAACCGGCACAACAGGTTTTTGAGATAAATATTTCGAAAGAATTTAAAAATAGAAAATCTATTTGATTGCTTTTTGTACAAAAATGTAGATTGTATCCGAAATTTTTAAATAAATCGAAACTTTATGTAAATAAGGATTGTTATTCAGACATCATAAGTGCTTGCATCATTTCGCATCACATATATACTCCATCGAATAAAGCCATAATTGTGTGTATAAGAGTTCTTAGCCAAAAATTCAACGACTGTCATGGTAATTACCACTTTACCGAAGCCGCTTTCAGTTGGTTGCAGCCTTAAAATCAAATTCGCTGAAGAAGCTAAAGCTTTTTCATCCAACAGCCAACAAAAAATCTATGAAGAACTAGATCTAACGCTGGCCTAGCTGTATAGTAAACGGTGGGGCTTATTTTGAAGAAGAGAAAGTATTTTAGTGAATAAGTAATTTTGTTTTATTTAATTTAAAAATTTTCACACAGAGAGTATATTGCAGAATTTTCATTAAAAAAAGAAAAGAATTCTCTAGTCCTTTATCTCGAAATATGGATATGCTGCGTTGTTAGCTTATAAGAGTTGTCATTCTCAAAGGTTACATAGCATAAAATCTTCGTTATCTTTGCTTAGCACTGCGTAATTATTACCAACGTTTTAAATTCTAAAAACTGAATTCTCCTCAAATCAGTTTTATTCAGATATTTTTCTTGTATTTATTATTAAAATTAAATCTTTATTTCAAGTGAATTTTTTTTTTAAAAAATGCTATTCTTGTAGTTTTTAAAGGTAAAATGTTTTTTGAAACTTAAACATGTCTTAATTGTATGCATTTTAAGTCATTAATATATTTTTTTTTAATCTAGAAAAAATTATGTAAAAAGAAGCAAAAATATTTTATATGACCCTAGAAGACCCGATACATTTCCTTACAAAATATACATTCTTTAATATATGATATAGATACATACAAACATGCATATGCATATGTAATAGCAGATACTTGCATGTACATACATATCGTTGCCTTGGAATTAGAATTTGCATAATTTGAAGAAATTGATTTTGAGTTTTGAAAAAAACTGAAAAAATTTACTAAAAAGGTCTATTTCGATGATTCTTTCGATGATAGACAGCTCTGTACATATTCAATGGTTATTTTGGTAAACAAATAATTTATAGCTTGTAAGCTAAATCTGACTTAAACGGTTATTTATTCAACAAAATCTTGTTTTATACGCCTGTTATGTAATTATATACAACGTGAACTTACTTAAATATATAAATTCAGTAAATTTAAACCACTTTTGTTTTTTAGGACTTGTAAATTTATAATCAAAAAAAAAAAAAACTTTGCAAAAGCTAAAACCCAAAACTCTTGAAAACTACAAAAGAAAGAAACATATAGACCTACAGGGTGTTTTTTTAGAGGTATAGAGCTTCGAATTGAAATAAAACACAAGAAAATCCTTTTAATGTCCATCAATTTGGCTTTATTGGAAGGATAATTTTATGCCATTAATGTTTAAATATGATTTTGGGCATGTGGCCGCCGCGGCTGGCTCGAATAAAGCCAATTCTACAGGTCCAATTTTGAACCACTTTTTCGAGCATATGGGGCCGTATGTCGGCAATAACGCCACGAATGTTGGCTTCCAAGTCCCCTAACGTTTCTGGTTTGTTGGCGTAGACGAGCTACTTCACATATCCCCAAAGAAAATAATCCAATGGTGTCAAATCACACGATCTTGGTGGCCAATTGACAGGTCCATTCCGCGAAATTATGCGCTCATCGAATGTTTCCTTCAATAAATTGATTGTGACGTGCGCTGTGTGGCATGTAGCGCCGTCTTGTTGGAACCACAACTCATCCACATTCATGCCATCCAATTCGGGAACAAAATAGTCAGTTATCATGGCTCTATACCGATCTCCATTAACGGTAACTGACTCTCCAGCATTATTTCGGAAGAAGTATGGCCCAATGACTCCACCAGCCCATATAGCACACCAAACAGTCAGTTTTTGTGGATGTAATGGCGTCTCAAGGGTCTCATGTGGATTCTCTTCACTCCAAATGCGGCAATTTAGCTTGTTGACGTAGCCATTCAACCAAAAATGAGCCTCATCACTGAACAAAATTTTGCGATGAAAATCAGCATCGAGATCAATCTCATTTTCGGCCCAAACACCAAAATCACGACGCATTGCATTGTCTCGCGGCTTTAATTCTTGCACAAGCTGGATCTTGTAAGGTCGCAAGCCAAGATCTTTGCGCAAAATCTTCCATAAAGTTGATGGACAAAGCTCCAATTGCTGTGCACGGTGGCGAATCGATTCATTCGGGTCCTCTTCAACATTTTGCTCTACAGCGGCAATTGTTTCTTCGGTGCGCACTGTTCGACGTCTCTGCGGATGCGTATTATCACATAGAGTAAACGTAGTGCAAAAACGACCCATGGTTAACCGAATTAATTGCTCTGATGGACGATTATGTCGACCATAAAATGGACGGAGCTTGCGGTAAACTTCGCGAACTGAACCATTATTTTCGAAATAAATTTGCACGATTTGCAAGCGTTGTTCTTTTGTCAACCTGTTCATGATGAAATGGCAAACCAAACTGAACATAAATGACATTAGAGTTGCCAGATTTGACCATAAAATGCCAGTTTTATCTCTATTCGAAAAACAAACCTCTAAAAAAAACACCCGTTATATAGACTTCAGAATAATTCCAATGCGATGATATTTTATACTTTAATAACATACATATAGACAGCACGAAAATATTTTTGTTTTGATTATAATTATTTTTTATTTAAAAACCATATTATGCTACTTTTGTTATTTATTAAATATCCAAAATCAAAAATGAGTCTAAAGAAATTTCGATGAAACAATGCCGAAAATTGTACAATTTTTCAAATACTTTTAATATTATGCTGCCTTTAACATATTTATGAGTAGTATCTTAAAATCATAAATAGTTGTCTGGCAAATAGAATATCGATAAGTTCATCAACAAATAATTCGTAATAAATAATGATTTTAGAGATTATATCCTACAAAGACTTATGGTCCAAATTGTCTTAAAAGGTGTTCAAATGGATATCTTAAGAAAGAAAAAAACAGAAACATCTTTTTATTTCGACAATCTTTAGAATAACGACATATTGGAAATCAGTAAAATTAAAACCCAATAGTCACTTATTAAATCAAAAAAAAAAACTTTTTTTTTAAGTTGTTTAAATCATTAATTGTTAAAATTAATGTTATTTTTCATGCTTATCCAATTCTGGTATCAATTATTATTATGACTTCCAGTTAGCTGATGATTAATATGGTTTTATGTATCAAAAAGACCGATTTCTTGCGTTTGTACCAAGAACAGACAATAAGGCATTATGACTTAATAGATACCTCGGAGGTCTATATTCCACCACTGCCCTTGTGTGAATTCTCCAGGTTTTTTCTCGTTTTGCGAAAGCAGCTATCAAAAATCGTTGTATTACGGTTATAGTTTATTTTTGAGGAAAAACTTGCGAGTTCATTTAAATATTTACTCAAAAAAATCAAAATACCGGAACTTTTTTTAAGAAAAGGATTAATGGGGAAACATTTTTTTGCCCTATGAATTTGATTTGATGAATATTGGTACAAGAACGTAATCGTACTTTATTTGTTCTCAAATATTCGACCATAACTTTGTTCCCAATTGCGTTAATTGCGTTTGATGTGTGTTATAAAAAGGCAGCTTAAAATTAAAAATATATTTTGTGATACTCTAATAGATATTAGTTTAAATTATTTTCTGTAACAGCTTAATGTCATAATATCAACCTGTAATAATAATAAGTTATTTGCCTATAAATACTAAAGTTTGTTTTCTTATTCCGAATATCCAATCTAAACTTAGGGTCAAGTTGATGATCGCGACAGAACAATACGTTTGCAGAAGAATCTCATAGAAAAATTAGAAGCTGAAAAAGGCAAATCCATAGTTATACACCCAGATAATGAAAAGGAGTGCATCAATATGGCAACACAGACTGAGAGGGTAAGTTTAGAAAATATGTCCAAGGAAATACAACAATATATATATTTGTTTATCTTCGACTTACTCTCAGCAGACACGTCCACTATCAATCGGACCAGATGGATTATCGAGGTGTGTATTACAAACTTAAATTCATCATGCAAATATTAATTTAGTTCAATTTATGCTTTTTATTTTCATTGGTTTTGCTTTTAACTCGGCTAACTATCTGGTGGCAGCTTACAAAACTTTCGAATAACCCATACAAAAACATTTCTACTAACAACTGCCTTACATGTAAAAGTATATTTCAAAAGAGTTTTTCGTAGCTTCGCCAATTTAAGGAAAAGTCATTTTTATACTAAATTGTCTGCTTATTTGCAACAATGTTGTGGCACAATTCACAACATCTTTTTATTGCATTCGCAACGCTTTGTTGCACATGTAGTTGCTAATTTACCATATTTTTATGCAAATTTGCATACGAGTGTGGTATATTTTAGCCAATTTTCCGGTCGTATTGTGCAGCGATTTTCCACATGTAGTAGCAATTATTTGGCTAGGCAAGTTGAGCGCTTCTCTTTGGCTCGAAGATTTTTAACTACAAATTTGTTTGAATTTTTTTATTTATTGCAGCAACGAATACCTGATTTTTAATTTAGGCGCACACTCTACTGTTAAGCGATTAAATATAATATAATTTATTTTGCTCATATACTTTGCATTCTTAAACAGAACTAATACGGAATATCGTTAACTAAAATTTAAAGTTAACGAAAAATATTTTTTTTTTATTTTTTCATTTTAAACAAATTTTTAAAAAATATGACATTGCATGTTGACCGGACCAACTGAACGATGGGGGGTCCAAAAAAAAAAAACTATATAATTTTATTCATCAAAAATAAAAATTAAATAAATTTATTTTTAATGATGATAAAATTTCTTATATCTTTAATAAATGCACTTTTAAATAAAAAATGCAACATAAAATATATTATATATCCAATATATGGTGAAGATTTGCCCAATGCTATGTGCTTTAATCTGGCCCTAGATTGGTATACAAATCTGACCAAAGATTCAGGCGGGCTTATGAAGGTAACCTCGTGACATGTTTGGATGTCAAATTTCGCCCAATTTTGGCAAATTCTGATTTAGCCAAACCTTATGAGTCTAAGACTGATACAAATGAATATCAAAATATTTATGCAAAAGTCTTACATAGTGCTATAAATTGACGCCTATATATATATGTGTATATATATTCAAATTACTATTTTATCCAATATAGTTTTGCTCAATTTTGCCTTGGAGTTGGCGAGCTCGGTATAGATCAACTTTAAATCTGATGAAAATTGAATAATGGAAAAGCCTTCACAAGGAATGTATCAGAATGGGCATCTCTTATATGGGAATTGAAAAATTTTTTTTATGAAATTGAGAAAAAAAAAATTATATTTGACTCAGTGTTTACGTAGGGCCTCAGCCTAATAATACCCACTGCTATACTATTTTCTCTTTATTACCGGATCATATCAACATATTGATTTATGCTATTATGGCATTGCCAAAATCATGCTAGACAATTCATTATATATAATCAAAATAATTTCATTGTTCTAATATGTTTTGGCAGTCGCCAAGGAATGCCAAGTGAATCCGCCCTAATCGAAGGGGGTATTTAAACTGAAAAAAAAGCATTGTTTTATAACATTTTAATTATAGTTAAATTGTTACTTATTTTAGAAATATTACATTTTTTATTTTTTGTAAATGACAAAAGTTATGAAAAGGATGAATAGTTCATTGTTTAAAATCGAGTTTTTGTAAAAGGTTTGAATATTTTCATAACGATATGCTGTGTCAAGTCACTTGAACATGCTTTGTTCCACCATAGAAGTTTCATGTGTGTGACAATACACTCATATGAACGTAGCATCTAGGTCGAATAATCTATTTCTATGTAAATAGATTATTCCTATGTCGACCCACTTATTACGATTATTTCTACAATACGAGCAATTACTTCAATGAGCTCCGATATTCGGACAACACACTTACGGTTAATACTCTACGAGTTAATCACTCGATGCTGAAATGTATTTCAGTTGTTGTTGAATGCTGCCGTTTGCTTATTTTGTTTCACTAATTTTGTGTTTAGAACCCAGAACTAGAATAAATGGTTTTCCATTTCTTTTGTGAGGGTTTGGTTTTATAGAAAAAAGGTCCTTCATACTCTTCACACTAAACTCACTAGCAACAATGAATTCAAATTTCATATGGTTAATTCTAATTATATGGGTATTTCCAAATGATTTCTACAGTTTTGCTCAAAGTTTGGGTGACTTATGATGTTGAGGTTATCTTGCGGATCTAACCTTACCTGGTGGTTAGGTTACTAAAACACTGTGAATTGAATTACAGTTGTAAAAATTATGTCTACATAAGTAATAAACGAGATCTTCTTGCTTCCATCCTTACAATGTAGATATATATTTGCATATTTTCTTCCCAGAAAAGTTGCCATACAAGGAACTTTTCTACTTATCATATTGCAAAAACTCCAAAAAAATTATTTATAAAGCTTTAAACGTAAGCTTCATTCAAGCATTTTAAAAGCCATTCTTATATATCTATTTTCAATAAAAGTATATATGTATAAGAGAACGCTTAAGCTTTCATGAGCTATGTCTCAACAATAAGTTTTAGCTACTTGTGTTTCTCTACTACTTTATTGGCGTTTACGTTGCTTCAAGCGAAATGGAGAAGTATTATTTATATATTGTATGGCGAAACCAATTTGCAACGTTTTAAAAATAATCATAAAAAAGTACGTGAGCAAGGCCGTGGTTACCGTTGAGGCTCTCAGGCAGGATCATTACTAGTTTTTTCTGCCTCAATTTTTACGCCACGATTAGAAAATGAGGTTTAAAAATTCATCTCCACGAGAAGAAATATTTCAATTTCCTATTACTTTTGGGATACAAAATATGACAATCAGTTTAGACTTTTTTTTCTGCTTGCTTTTAAATTTTTTGCTTCATTGGTGGTCACGATCCAGTTTTTACCAACAAGCCTGTAGTTACGGCCTTCTACGTCAGTAAAACAATATTAGAGTGACATATAAATCATTTATGACTTCAGAGAGAAGATATCAGAATGATATGTCTTGCCAAAAAATATTTATTTTTTTTTTATTTTTTAAACTTCTTCAGCGGGGCGGCTCTAAGGGGAATATGCCATCATTTGATTCCGATGAAATTGGAGAGACTATAACACTTAAAAGCTATGCTTGGCTCTTTGTTGTGCTCATCAAATTAATATGAAGGAGTCACGCAATGCTAAGTGCAATAAATAATTTAATATGAACCCTCAAGCCGCCACTGCTTTCTTAGACTCAAAAATGTTAATGAAGGATGTTAACTTTTTCAATAAAACTCTGCTGCCTTTGAAATTATATGTGCTCAAGTGAAATTAACCGAACTTTTCGTACCAAAAAAAAAGTTGTTATCTTGAGGCTTAAGCCTCTTTCCCAAAATCAAACGAAAGCCGTCAATACAGCCTATGACGTTTCGGTATTATGTACAGTTTGTCAAGAAACGCTCTCGAAAATTTTATTTGTTTTTCCTCTTTGCATTTAAAACTAAATATATTGCAAAGTACCTATATACTAGTGATATAAAACATAAAATTAAATGCATTACTTTCAATCTAAAACAGTGGAGTGTTCGCTCGAAATAAATATGTTTTAAAAATATTAAACGTCCAAAATTTATTTTATATGAAATTGTTAGTAAAATAGATTTTAAATTGTGCTGGAAATGATAAAAATAAATTCCCAAATTCAAATAAAACGCCAATAAATTTTGTAATATTTTTTTATTCTTTTGACTGAGCTTTCTTATTGAATTAATAGACATTAAAATTTTTTTTTAAATAATATATAAAAATAATATTCAATAAATATTTTGAAACACAAATTAATTTTTTCTCTGTTCTTCCATGCTGCTTAAAAACTCTCTTCTAAAATGGACTTGTATAACTTCATGTGCATTTAACTTACAAAAAAATAATAATAATACACTAAACATAAATGAATTAAACTTCATCCCATACTTTTTATTACACTAACATTATTCCATACACCCCATATTTGCTGCTCTGATTAATAATGTATATAGACTACAATTTGGCGATCAACAGGTATTATTTTGTGATCTATTTCTAGCAATTATTTTATTATGTGCAATTAATATTATCTGTATATTACACTTAAGTTATTCCTATGTAGATGGTTGTTCCTCTTGTTGATAGACCTAAGTATACTAACATTAGCTTGTATATAAGATCGAATTGTCAATTTGCACAAAGATTTAAAGTTTTTTGATTTAAAAATATAAAACAAATGCCTTAAAAACAGCTTAAAAACTATCAAAATTACTCGTATTTTTTATAGAATTAAAATTTGTATATAGCGAAGAATAAATCTTTTTACAATTACTGAAACCACAAAAGTAAAGATTAGAACTACGACTTATGCTAGAAATGTATTTTTTTAGACAGAAATTTATTCCTAATATTTGGAAAAACGACCCATTAGAAATTACTAAAATTCATTTTTTATGTAAATTATAGATTTTCAAATAAAAATTTTAAGTTCAAATTTACGTAAGTAAGGCTGTGTAAGAATTCAATAATTACCAATAGGAAAATAGTTAATATTAACATAGCACAGCTCATATTCTCTTCAACAAGCTATATTTATTCTAACTTTTACATTTTTAAAACTTGAGGTGGACAATATCTAAATTTAATTTAAGAACCCTTTAACACTTTCACATATTAATAGTAACGTATCGGTAAAAATTTAAAAAAAAAGTAAATTTCTGTAGTAAACATGGACTCAATAGAAAAGTCATTCAAAAATCTTAAGAATATAATTCTCCAAAAATTGAATTGTAGAAAAAAAAATTGATTGTTGTTTTTTTCAATTTGCGAGCGATTTCTCTTAAGAAAAATCGTCAAAATCTTAAATTTAAAAAATAAAAATGATCCAAAAATGCCCGAAATATCTACTGAAAATTATGTGTTTAGATTCTGATTGTCAATAGAATAAACTAAAAACCATCAAAAAAATTTAAAAATTAGTCATATTGTTTTTTTTTTTTAAATAACCCAAAATGTTGGGTGCAGTTGGATGAGCAAATATCAGAGAATTTTTATGAGCGATTCTTTCTTTTATTTATGAAAACTGTTATTTTGGTTCCTTCCAGTTTTTAAAACTTTCAAATTTCTAGATAATCCTAAGAAAGTATAGCTGCACATTAGTACCTTATATATCATATATCATATGATAGAAAGTAGGACAGAATTACCATGTATATAACAAGTGGTTCCTCAATTCTCGATCCTTCTTTCCATAGACAGTACAACCCTCCAGTTACTTTAAATGATTTACGAAAAAATAGTTATGTAGCAGTAGAGTTAGAGTTCAAGAGGGCCAGTGGTGGTTTAAAGTAGGGCTATGAGTACGTACCTCTAAAAAAAAAAATATGTTATACATTTCCGAGAATCTGTAAATTATTTTATATACTTTTGCCAAAGAAAACCATATTATAGCTTTAAAATGCTTGAAGTTAGAAGTACTATATTACCAAAACTTTTGCGTGTAGAGTAAGGCAATTTTATATTAAGATAATTGTTTGCTTTAAGCTTTTAAGTCTATAAGAAAAGGCCAAATTCTGCGATTTAAATTTGGTCAAAAATTTGTTTCTTCTTATTGCATGCTGCAATAAAATAATAGACAAATGAGGTAATATTAACAACATAAAAAATTTATATTAAGGATATTCGAACAAAGCCGTATTAGTGCAATAAAAGTGAATACATTTTCAGTGTTTATCATGTACACCAGTGAAATATGCAAACGTCAGTTTTGTAATTATAACAAATCAATAAATAATAAAGAGTTTTGCGAAAATATTTATGAACTAAATTTACTAATAACTTCTGCAATTTTTGTGTTTATTACGTGACATTGTGAAATTAAAAAACTTTGTCTAAGTTCCTTCATAATAAGCAATGCTCTTAACTTTATTCAAATATCCTCATTACTTAGATGAAAATTTAATTTCTTGCATAAAAATTGAACACTTAAAAATCATTTTTATATAAGTGATAAATTAAAATGCATGCGTCAGTTCAGTTCGCCCTTTATATATTAAATAAATCAAAATGTTTTTCATTATATATTCATTAATACGAGAATCTGTTTTTGCTTCTTTTCTCTACAAAAAATTCCCAACAGAAGTAAACCCGAATACACCAGCTATACAACATACTTTCCGCATCTAAACAGCAGTGAGGCAGTAAGCATTTTACAACAGCAACAGAAGCAGCCAGCAGCAGCAACATCAAATCAAACACGTCGTCATACCATAATATCAACAACATTCACCAATTACAATCAGCAACCGCAGCCACAGCAATCAAATACACAACGACGTGCATCGTGCATAGCGTGGGAAAACCAACAACAGCAACCAACAATATCACCAGCGACAATTACAGCCTACAAACCTGTTAAGATAACACTTATTGGTGAACCAATGAAGCCAGTGAATGGTGTTGAATTGAAGAAGAATCATCTAAATGATTGTAAAAGTAATGGGCAACAGCAAAATGTTGCTAATGAGAATATTAGGAATCAACGTATTGATTATGGTGATTACAACAAAAGCAATGGCTACTCAAAAGAACTACCACAAAATGGTATAGGTAAACAACAAAATGCTTATTATCAGCAACAATACGATAAGCATCAACAACATAGAGTTAATTTTAGCAATAATCACAATAACAACAATAGCAGCAATAAGAGCCCCTCAACAAAATGCATTGCTCAACAGCAACAACCAACTGTTACCATTGTATAGACACTGTAATGATGTTATTAAGTGTATTCAGGGTTTTGTAACACGTTGTTACTATACTTTCTCATTTACTTTTTAAGGCTGTATACTACCTTAATCGCTGTTTAATTGAATTCTTTCGGGGAACTTCAGTTTGAAATATTAAAATAAGGCGCTTCAAATCAAAATAAAGACAAAAAAATGTTGAATAATTTCGATACAGCCGAATATATCAAATGATCAATCAGCATATGTGTATTCTTAAATTGCCAACTTCAAAAAAAAAAAAAAAAAAACGGAAACCTCTGCATAAGATTTGCATATGAAATGAAAAAGAAATCTAACTTTTGATAAATGTTATTATTACAATACAAAAAATATATACTTAATTCAAGTAAGACATTATAACAAACATAAAAATTACAAAAATTTCAGTACTTCATTTAAACTCGTATACTATACACTATTGAAACTTAACAAAAAAAAAACGTGAAATCACATAAATTGCTTCATATGCAAATACACTTGGAAAGTATTACACTAAAATTTATTACTATGTACTCGTATTTAATATATATAACTTAATTATAGTTTATTTAAATAACGAATTCATGTTAATTGTTTTTTTTTTTTAGTAAAATGTATAACGTCATTGAATTTATAGGTTTATATTTCGCATTCATAGATCTACCCGGGTAAAAATTCGATGTTCAAGTTTTGTGACCTTTGGGTCGTCGAAAAACCCTATCGAAATGAAATATAAGTATTTCAAATTCAATTACAAAATCACCTTCTCTCTTGAATTATTTTTCTACTCGTGCCAGTAATGATCTCATATGGTCTAAAATAAAACTCGAGTTGATCATCTGAAAAACATTCATTATCAGATCTGCCCTCATCTTCTGAACATTCAACGTTTAAGTTACGTTACCAGTTTTCGAATTTTTTTGCAAAAAGATCTACTTGTTTGGTCTCTAATGAAGAAACTCATACAAAATAATATGTTATTAGGTTAGGCCCCATAAGTGACGATTCACGAACAATATTATGGGCCCCTTACAAGCAAGTGCAGGATTTTTTTATACCAGTTTTGCTGTTCAAAATGAGTCTCATTAGAGATAGCGACTTGTTCACCACGATCACTCTCATCGCAACTAGATTCGCTGTTGATATTCAGCTTTGCCAGCTATCTCTTTGTCAGCTATTTCAGCAACTGATTTCTCAACTTCATGATTAAGAAAATACTCTTCAACGCTATCAGCGCCTTCAGATGGATCACTTGGCCCCATCCGAGCAAAAATAAATCTACGTAGAATTTTGGTAAAATTATTTAAAAAAACTTATTTTATCAGATAGAAGAAGGATTAAATTCTAAAAATATGTTTGTAACAAAAAACCAAAATATGTACTTATAATAGAGAGTAAAACAGTGCGCAGTTACATTTCAGAAATTCACTAAAAACATCGCAACTATACTAAAACACGCGGTAGTAGAAATCCAAATGCGTTCTCGCGAATGCCCTACCGTCTATATACATAAGTATCATGATAAATTTTTCCATACAAAATATATGTGAAGAATAATTTTAATATACCTGGGTAGATGATTTGTTTTCAAGTGAAAAAAGAATCTTCATGAATGCGTTGGATATTCGTATTAGGCCTATACCTACATACTGGTATAATTTACTTAATATATAATTATTATTATCATAATCTTCATAAGTTGCACTTTATATTTAATTAAGTAGTTGAAATTATATTATAATGTTGATTTAAAGTTTCATAACTTTTAAGTTATTAATTAAACATTGTAGAACTCATCTTAAAAATTTAAGAATACAAATGATATTTATGCGCAAACTATTATTATACATACTTACATACAAAACTGCATACCTACATATACAAATACAATACATGCAATAAATTACAAAAAAATAAAAATAAAACAATTTCTTAAAATATAAGCAAACAACAGTAAAAATCACTAAATAATACTAAATATATAATATATATACAACAGAAAAACTCTTGTTTCGTTCATTTTTTTTTTAATACAGGGTAAAAAGGACTTACTCAAAGCCAGAAATGTCTGAAGATAAAAAGTTCAAACATTTTGCATTTCTCAATTTACAATCATAATAAGATTTGTGCAATCAAAATGTAGAATATTTAGAAAATTGATTTTCGGAAAATTGTAGGAAATAAGGTCACAAATATAAAGGGTCAGTAAATTTTAAAATTATTTCACTGATAATACTATTAATTTAACTAAAAAAAATGCTATCACCAAAGCATATTGAAAATGTCTTGAAGATTCACTAAATATTTAATACTAAAAATCATTTCATTGTACTTTTATACTGAAAATCTCAAAACAAACGATATTATAATTGTTTTATTTTCAAAATATACTGCTCAAATCATATCCGGCTATTTTTGTAACCAAATAAGTGATCTATTGTATTGTTTTTAAAAAAAATATTCTATTTTTATGCACAAAACAAAATTATTATTTATAAAACCTGTTAGCGGGCTGAAAATTTTGCAAATGTTTTTTTTTTTTTCTTTTAACGTAAACAAAAATTGACCTCAAAAACAAAAGAATAACTTGTATATAAAAGCGAAATTCTCGTTTACGGTCAAATCTTTTTACAATGTCGCTTCAGTTTACTAAAGATTATCTCAAATTTAATCGTGCGTAATCTGTTCTGAGGACAGTACTCACAGAACTAAATCATATCAAAAAATTACTTGCTCTACAGCTCGACTTGTTTTTGATCTCTCTCGATCTCTTAAAATTACTTCATTTTCTCACTCTTTCAAACATACACTCTGAAAATGACATGGTAAGGTAAAGCAACTTACTTCGTGTGTTTTGCCAGCGGAAATCGGATAAGTGAAACACATAATATTTATATATGTACTTTAATATAATTAAAATAAAATAAATCTGGCTAGCAAAGTCCGGCCCCCACAAAGTCTAAGGACGGTGCTGCTTGTTAGGAACTAGATTTGAAGTGTCGTTGAAGACTACTAAGCACAAAAACATCTTGTAAATTCCAAAATTTTGGTGACAACAATTTGTAGTTAAAATCATTATACATACATACATGAATTTATCACAGTGTTGTTAAGTTTTAAGGGCAAAAACTTTATAGCTAATTTCATATTTTAAAAAATGTTTAAAATTCAAGAGCATTACAATCACGGCAAACAATTATTTTATGTAAGGATCACTTTCAACATTTTTTTTTTTTTGCTTAAGATGCATAGTTTCTATGAATATCTTGAAGCTACGAAGTCTGAACTTTCACTATTTCAGCATGAAAGGCTTTATTTCCAATGATAAGAACTATAAATTAACTACTAAACTGATAGTATTTAGAAAATTGTTTTCCATAATATCAAGGTATCAATGTAATTAAAGTCGGAAACTGCACAATTGGCATCGTATACAGGTTCGTAGATGAGTAAGTAAGTAAATCAAACGCCTATTTCGTAGGTAAAACTGAATCGAGTTCTAACAGAAAACTCTATGTTTGTACCTTTGGTATAACATTGTGTTCAGACTCAACAACTGAAATGCTATTATACAAACACTCATAATATACTTTTGTCTTAATTTAAATTTGTTAACCATTATTGTGCACAGTCAAATATGTTATTTCCTAACATTAGTAACTGTCATATAATAGATTGCAAATAAAAAAGAACTTAGAGCAAAGTTCATGATTCACCGAAAAACAAGTTAAATTCTCTGAAATTCGGGGGTGTTCCCCGCGACCTGGCATCACTAGTGGTTATGAAAAAAACAACCACAAACTAAGTCATGTTAAGAACTAACTTGCTCAACAACTATTTTATTTTCGATCATATCTGCTCTCTTCGAAGAGAACTGCATAGGAATTCTTTTGAAATTTTATATGGTAAAGTGACTTAATTCAAGCATACATATTTTCAAAGGGTTGTTTGCTTACATTTTTCTTGAAAGTTAGCGTAACTAACATAGGATAATAACTCATTATATGAAAGCAAAAAAATATATTTTTCAAATTAAATTGGTAAGTCTGTCTTAAAGAAGTTTTAAGCTTGAGAAATATTTTTGTTTTAAAAATAAAATGTTTATAAGAACTAAAATTTTTTAATATCGGTGTTTTGTGAGAAGCTGATTTTTTTGTAGCGACATGATATTATTATTTCATATTCTTTAGTATAGTACGATTAATATAGCCAATATTTGAGCAATTCCGATAACTGTAGCTATGTGCATGCTTCATATAATCGTTTTAAATTAAATGTAAAAAGGCTCCTCAATGGGTAATATGTTAAAAATATATCCTGGTGTCTGGAATTTTGTAGCTCATGACATTTCTCACAAAAATTGACCAAATATTTTAATTCATATGAACGTGAGATTTGGCGTGAATATATGTCCATATGTATTTTTTTTGGGAGATAAGAGGTCAAAAAATCCGATTAACTTAAAAGAAAAATGCTGAAGAAATTGAAAGTCTTGAAAAAGTCGAAATATGCTGACAGGGTCCAAAAAGATTCCAAATAGTTGGAAAATTCAAAGAGTATTGAAAATGTCGAAAAATACTGCAAAACTTGCAGGAGATTGAACAAGTCTAAATATATTAAAAAAAGTCGAAAAAATTGATGAATGCCTAAAGTGTAACACTAGCGTTGCGTGAGCTTTACTTTATCGCAAATTCACTTTATTAAAGATTGTTTTTTCCTAGCTGATCGCAAAAGAAAAAAATGTGTCCCTTCACACTACAGCTGTGCTAAGAGAATACCCAATCGATTGAATTGTGCTCGCTGATTAATAAGCAAAATCAAAAAATCACTTTAGTTCAAAACCATCTTCAGATGCGACAACAATAACTTTACATCGATTAGTTAGCGTCAAATTCAATACAAAAATAATGAAATTGTGGATACTCAGCAGTAGAATTTTCATTCTATCTATCACAATAATTGACCTCGTAAGTGCACAACAGCCGTTGCACGCTGTTCAAGTTGCGGAGGAGAAATGTCAGAAAAATTGGCTTGATAGTCAACAATTTACAGTTTGTAGTGATGTACAGAATTTACTTGAGCTCTCACGAGAGTTGCAACCTAACTGGACCAACCTAGCACTCAAGAATCAAAGGTATGGGAGTTTTGCTTTAACAGGTAAGCGAGTGATGCAGGTAAAAATTCGTAAACAAAACACTTCGCATTCTTTATTCGCAGCTCATCGCGCACTTTATTTAAACACAATCGAAAAACTGGATTTATCACAAGTTGGTAGTTTGTCAATAAGCGATCATGGCTTTAGAGAATTCACTGCGCTGCAATTGCTTAATATCTCTGGCTGTCAATTGGAATTGCTGAAAGGTTCACATTTTGACCCTTTGAGTATTATACAAATATTGGATGCCAGTTGGAATGCACTGAGTTCATTGACGACAGAAACGTTAGTAAATCTGCGTTACTTGCGCTTTGCAAATTTTTCGCATAATTCGCTAGAATCCGTGCAACGTGGTTCTTTAAGTTTGCTGCCAGCTTTGGAGCAGTTAGATCTAAGTTTTAATTCACTAAAATCAGCTGAATTGGGCGCGTGTTCACGCCTGCGAGTTTTATCACTGAGTGACAATGAAATAGAAGAGGTGAGTTTTACTATCTACCAAATACAATGGCACTATATCATATCTCTTATCTTTCCAGATTCCCTCGCTTTGCTTCTCGGAAATGCCTAGCTTAGAAACTTTACAAATTACCTCTGGTGCAGTGAAAAACATCGAAGATCGTGCATTTGATGGTCTTAAACAATTACGTTTACTTAATCTCTCTGGCAACAGCTTAGAATTCCTAACTCCAAATATCTTTGATGGCTTGCAGCGCGTTAGTCTGCTTAGCTTGGATCTCAGTTTAAATGATATCAAGTCATTACCTGATTTTGGGTTTCGTCACTTGCCGCGCCTACAAGTACTAAACATCTCTGGGAATCAGTTGCGTAGACTCAGCATGTATACCTTTAATGGCATGCGTTCCTTGCGCAAAGTTTTCGCAAACAACAACGACATTACGGAATTGCAAGAGAACACGTTCGCCAATTTGACTTCATTGGACACAATCGATTTGTCACACAATGCTCTAACCAAATTGGACAGCAGCATATTTGGCGCCAACACATTACCTAGGCTACGTAAGCTGATGCTTCAAACGAACAACATACATGAGCTGCATCCTTTGGCCTTTTCCTCGTTGCCTTTTTTGGAATATCTTTCGTTGGGCAATAATGAGTTGCGTGAATTGGACGTACGTATGTTCGCACCACTGCGTCGTTTACAAAAATTACATATAGGAAACAATTTATTTGATGAATTGCCAAGCGCAGTGTTGGAAAATTTAAGCAGCCTTACGGAATTTTTAATAGATAATAATCGACTATCGTTTATACCTGAAATAAATGGCACTTTTTTTCCAAATCTGGTAAAAACTTCCTTAGAAGGTAATCCATGGCAGTGTCTGTGTTATAACGAAATCATATCGTGGCTTGATTTTAAACGTGTGCAGTACGTACGCCCTTCTAGTCCATATTTTACTGGAGAGCGTCCAGTTTGTGTAGCTACTCCTGTCGAATGGTGTGTTAAGGATATCGAAATAGTGCGGGCACACAATTTGGTGAGCATGTTTGAAGAATGAGTTGAATTTTTGCAGAGTTAGAACTTTTTTCAAGTGCCAATTATTTCTTAAGTTGGACCGAAATTTTTTGATCTTCTAATGTAATATAAATTCTACCGCATAGATTTTAAGCTATATATTTTACGTATTTAGAATTAAGGCTAAGGTTAAGACTGATATCTAGCATTATTTTTGAAATCACATACCTACCAAGTTTGTATAGCAAATTAAAAATATAAAAGATATTATTTCTCAGAGATCAAGTACTCACATTAATGTCACAAAAATTTTAGAAATTCAGAAAGAAATTTCAGTTCAGTTCCAAGTATGTACAGATTAGCCGTGTTTTAATCGCTTTGTTTAAACCAAAATCTCATAAAAACGTGTGAACCAGCTCGATTTCTAGTTTAATTGATTCAACTTCTTTTTTCTTTGCTAAAATTTAAAGTATCATAGACACAAACCTAAAATAATCAAAAATATATGGCAACTTTGCTTGAATTTTGAAGAAGCGTTCTTAGGTCACGCGAGGCCTTGGGCACCCAGACAGTGCTAGGCCCAAATATTGAAATAGAAACACATAATAACAATAAAAACAGTGATGAAACAACAGAAAACGAAAACAAAACTTTGGTATTAGCGTCTGCGACACTACAAAAACAGTTTGACATCATTTGATGGCAAGAATTTGAGAAAAAAGCCGGCTCTGATTTCAAAATAGAATTTCTGTAAAACACTGTCATCCACCTATTGGCCAAATGCAGAATTATGAAAGATTAAACTTATGCGTTATATTCACTTTTAGGTTTAACCAAAGCGAATAAAACGCGGCTAATATTGGAATATTACCGTGTGGGTAAGTTGATATTATAACATATTTGGATACTTTTCGATAATATTCGATGCTTTTTGAATCGACTTCATCGATTTTTTCGATGCTCTCTAACAAAATCTACAATTTTTTCGATACCCAATTTTTTTGAACTGTTCGAAATTTTATTATTTTCCTCAAATAAAAAATTGACTAACAACAACTATATTACAAAAAAAGTAAGTTTGTACTAATACTAATGCAAAAAAGAAAAAAAGGGTGTTCTAAGCAAAAATTATGGAAAATGTTTTACTTATTGAGCACATTGTTCTTATAGCTTATTTGGTTCGTGAAAACAATTTATAGTTTGCAGCAGATGTTTTTATAGTTTGATTTGGTGGTTGTTTGTGGTTAAAAGTAAATGTGGGTGTTTATCTTCGCTAAATAATATTCACATATTCACAATATTCACAGCCTTCAATAATTCACAAAAAATTATAAAAGAACCACTACAGTCTTTGGTGCCGAATGAACAGGTGGCAACGCTAATCAAACTGTCAAAAGTCAGCTGTAATTTGATTCGTCAGGTGCGCGTAAATTTTTACAATTCTATTTTTCACATTCGTTATTAATATTAATTATATATCTAAGCTTTTTAAAACAGTGAAATTTATGTCTTCGTGAGTTTTGTGCAGTAAATTTATCAAAATGTTAAGTGAAATTGCATGAAAAATGCTAATCTAAATGAATGGAAGTAGCGCAGGCAGAGCTGACACTGCCGCAGCTGGTGGTACTGCCACTGCAAGTGTAGTGTTTTATTTTCCATTGCAAAACAAAATATATTGTCATGAAATGCTTCTCAGTTGTTTAAAAAAGCAATAAGTGTTAAAAATTAAATATAATTTTTCTAAAATCTTATGAGTGTTTGTTTGTTCATTGAAAAAAAAAAAATGTTGAAAATCGTAAATGCGAAGGAAAGTCAAACTTTAAAATCCAGTGATAATGTAAGTGTATTGCAGTTGCTGCTAAGCTGCAAAATTAGCTGTTTTTTGCTTATAGTTATTTTTCAGTGGTTTCAAAATGTTTCGCACAGGCACCTATGACAATATTACCGTGTGGTAAGTTGATTTTATAATAAATAAATAATTTATATAAGTTGAACTAAGTACTATACTTAAATAAATAATCTCCATAACTTTCTAAGTAATCGACCGAACGCAATAAAAAAAAGTGAGTTTCATTAGGTAATTAACTCACATATCTTTTAGTGGCACCATTTTTCTAACCAAAACTTAAGTTCTGATTTCTTGGTCTTTAACGTCATATAATTTTTTTTTTTCTATTAGGTTTGAGTGAGTTATATACAAAACTAACAAAATTCTTAAACCCGCAGCTTACAGTTTTTTAGATGTTGAGCCAAAGACGAAAGCGGGCACTTTTATAGATTAAGTTGACTTAATCTTTTCATTCAAAAACACTTAGTCTTCAATTAAGGAAAGAAAGAATAAAGTGAAGGAAGTGCAGCAAATACATTTTATCAAATCAAGAGGTTGAAGAATTTCGTAAATTGAAATTAACTTCTAAATATGACGAACATAGGCAATCACCACCTTTGCCCCGCCTAGATTTAGCCCTGTGCTATAACTCATTTTAGTTTGGGAGTTCATAACCTTTATTTTAGGAATTCAAGTATCCTCACCTTGTACCACAGCGGGAGTATAACTAACAATAAGTTTCTAAACTATATTCAATCCAAGCAATGACTCATTATCTTAAAATTTTTCAGGTTCAAAATAAGAACACATATTTTTTTGACTATCAAACTTAAACCTTGGCAAATATTTTTAAGCCCATTTCTTAAAAAGTGTACGTGCGGCATTGATCACTCAACCCCCTCAAAGCTTGGTAAAATTTGTCTAGTTGGAAGTATTTTGGTATATCTTTATTTCTGTACCGGTACCTTTCAACGACTTGGCTAACACTGTCGACTTTTTGTTTCAATGATTGCTTAAGTCAAAGTTTTTCTCTATCAAGTTTTGCTACATTTGAATAAATAGTTTTTTGCGAATAGCATCTTGCTTGGGTGGTGTCACGCCTTCTTGTCAATTTGGATGCAATTAATTGATCAAAATGAGACGTTTTTCGCTGTACAAACATTAAATGTGACTTTATTTGACTAAGAAATGTGAGGTTATTTTTATTTATTATTTTTTTTTTTAGTATTGGAACAAACTTTTTTCTAATATGACTCTTGTGCTTTTGGTGTTTAAAATAAATTTTTAGCCTTCAGCCATTCGATATGAATAATCTTATAACCTTGACATTCCCCTTTTCACATTATACTCACTCCCAATGCGGAAAATCCACTTTTCCCTCAACGAAAATATGTCAACATCTGGGTTTAATTACATTTTTCACCTATTCCTGCAATTAAAATTTTACGCTTTCAACACACGACACAGCGCCCTTTCAAAGTTCTAGTATTCACTTTCAATTAATTTACATCAACAGTTTCAGTGTCAATTTAACCTTTCCTACAATATAACACTTGTTTACATTTACTTTCCTTGACATTCCGTACCAAACCACCAAAAATATATGAAACACAAACTAAAAGGAAAGAACACCCGAAACCACTCCAGCACCCAACATCTATCCGTACGTTTGTCCGTCCTTTCGTCATTCATTCATCGCTGCCACCAAGAGCATTGATTGCTTCAAAGTCTTACTTTTGTTTTGTTTTACATACAGTGTACCCTCATCAAAACGACGACAGTGTTGATGGTGGTGGTGCTATCGCCATCATTTATCATCAAGAGTTATGCAAAAATTTCTTACAATAACCCCAAACTCAAGAACGACCTGTTGATGGATTTCTATACGTCATAACACCTTCATAGTTCTAATGTATAACTTTCACTTTTCCGGCGCTTTCTGTGGTTTCTATAGTTAGTTTTCTAGTTAGTAAGTTGATAAGTTACGGGGGGGCGGTTGGTTTCCATAACACTTTACGCTAAATAAATATGGGTTAGTTGGTTTTGTGTAAGTTGCGTGTGTTTTTCTCATGCCACATTCGTTTGTTTCATCTTTGACTACTGACTGCTTCATTAGCATTACGGTATCCTGATGTGTCTTTGGTCTCGTTGTTGTTTTTGTTTTCAGGCACCTTTTATTTACAGCTTGTAAGCCATAGTATTAAGTAATATTTTGATATGTCATACTACTGGGTTACACATTTGACTTTTGATGTGTTTGCTTAGTTATGCTGACTGTGCTGAAACTTGGCGAAAGTATTTGTATGATGAACTTTTGATTAAAATATATAGTTTTGATGCATGTGTTGACTTTAGAGGATAAGACTTGTTGTAATTAAAAACAAAAATGTGTTGATGATATTGAAGATTAAGTTTGTTATTAAAGTTTTCATAGTTGAACTCTCCACATTGGCATAATTGAAATCAAAGAATGCAAAGCATCTGGAGATTTATGTTACTAGGTATTATATGCGAACTAAATAATTTAAGAAAAAAAAAATGCTTTCCTTGTAGGGAAATACAAGGAAATCATGAGTTAGAAAAAAATTAAGACATATGTGGGAAATTCCACACCGATTCGGATACGATTTTGCTTTTGAATCTCAATTTTTTTTTTTTTTGGAACTGGTCCATGTACTCATCAAGCTATTTAAGAGATATACATTTTTGAAGACAGACGTTTTTTAACGTTTTTATTTTTTAAGTGTTCATAACTCCGCGAAATTTAATATTTTTTAATGATGATTTTTGTTTTTAAATGAACTTTTCATAAATATATCGAAAATTTACAAAACAAATATTGCCATGAGATTTTCATGTCTAAAAAAATAAGTTATTTTTAAATCTCAATGAATAATATATGTAGTAATTATTCTGCAGCAACAATTTGGTATGAAGAGACTTTCTGTCTGTCGCATCTTCTTAGAATAGTCAAATTAGGCTCCATATTTCGTTCATATCGTATCATGCTTTTCTGTCCTATTAATGTTTTCCTTTTTGCCATACTGATATTAATACTTATATTATTTCAATTCAATTCAATAAAATTAAAAACTAAGCTATAACACTTCATTGCAAATACATATGGTTTAACTCATCCACATTGGTGGGTTTTTATTCATTAAATTTAAATTCAATAAAATTACTCTAAACAATTTTTTATAAGCACAAAATTTAATATAAAAGAAAAAACTCCGCGGTTGTACACACCAGTGACCTATATTATTCCGTAGGCAAATTTTTATATTACACCATATTCATTCATCAATACATACATTTATCTAACAAATAAATCCGCTGGCTGTCAATTAGTCAAATTGATTGATAAAGGTAGCCAAATAAGCGCCAGATTTGAACCTGTTGAGGGATTTACAAATTTTGCTCAAGCACGCGCCAGCTACTGGGATAACACATTTGGCCTCGGGTAAATTCAAGCGCATGGTAGCGAACCTTGCAGCGATGATTGCCAGGGATACCAAGAAAGCTAATGCTTTGTGAGAGTTTTATTTACATACAGATTTTATGGTAGACTTTGTTTTAAAAATAACCCGTTTTTCTTAAATATTTGATTTTGAAAATTTCTAAATTTTCGGTATTTTTTTTTGTGGCACTTATGGTTTTAGTTCTAATACCAAATCATTTTAGAATATTGTTTGCATTGTTTTTGATGAAGAATCTATTTTATTTAGTAAGCACTGCTAGGAAACTGGTTGCAGATTCCCAAACTCATCACATGCAACTATTTTAGATCGCCATTTCAAGCTCAGATGAATATTTTTCAAAATGGTAGCAAATGCGAAACTGGTTTTTCGAAAAGTAAATTTCCCATTAATGGTGCACTGAGTGATGGTTAAATTTTTATAAGCTCTATTATTTATAACTGGCTCCAAAAATTATGCTGATGTCAGAATTTTGTACCAGCTGGGATTTCAATGTTGCTAATGAAGTTACCTTTAATGTGGAAATTTGCCTTCTGTTTCAAAATATTGAAAACTATAGGCCTATTTATAATCACATATAGTAGCCCTAGAAGCGAGAAAAAGATGAAATAGCTTCTTTTACTGGCCTTTTAAAGGCAAGTAGAAAGTACACATATTATATTCATAAAGTATTTATAGGGGCTAATAAGACCCATTTAGAATATGAAAATAAGGACATGAAACACTTTGTTATGTTCAGTATAAAGGCACATTCGAGACACGTCACCTCTTGTCTCGTATTTGTCTTTATACTGTAGATTCTAAAATGCTTATAAATACTTACTTTAAGGACATTCGTGCAACCAGGCCCAAAAATTAAAAATTCTTACAATGAAAACCGCAGCCTTAGCTCTGCTATCATTTTTCTTCTAATGCAACGGCAAATATTTTTGTTCTTCACCTGCTTTCTTCAAATTTTTTTATGCATGGAAAACAATAAAAAAAACCTACGACATTTCCCTAGACCCCGTGCTACCGCTCGGATTTGCCGGCCCTAAAGCTGGCTCTGATTGTCACCTAGGCTAAATGTGTAAGTCTTACACTTTCAATTAAGGTTTTTGAGTCTTTGAAAGGTAGTTGTCGTAATGACTGGAGTCGGGTTAATTTATAGGAACTTCGATGGTTTAAAAAAACACTTAAATGACTTCATGAAGTTGCTTTAATTTTTTTTTTCATAATTATGGCTATTGTCAAATTTTCAAACTTATACTTTGGTCGTCTTACGCTTTTCAAAATCTTTTCAATAATTTTTCTTTTTATCGTCTTAAAATATACACAACGCACTCGATCCATTTTATATTCAAGAATAGTTGCAATTTATTCATGATAGTTTTTTACATAAAAAAAATCTTAAGTAGCTTAAAGATATTAAAAAAATAGACTTAAGTATACTGAGAAATGTCATCCCTTCATGAACAATATTACACCCCGCTACGAACGGTGCACAGAATTTGGCTAAAAGGTGTTAAACCGCAGTCACCACGTTCATAGTCGACTACGGTTACCAAGAATCTATTACCATTCATTGGATGGATTGATATGTGCTTCAACTGAATTCTATGTATTTTCGAACATCCAGACAGATGTGGGATCTATTTTGGATTTCCAATTAATTTTGCTGATTTTTATCGTTGGGTATACAGCTTGTTTTGTTGTTTTTTTTTGGACACTAACTGACTGATTTGACGGATGAACGAATGCAAATTAATTGCAAAGGGAAAACAAATTTTCATTTCTTTTTTGACGTGTTTCTATTCTCGGTATTATGTTTTTAATTCTTTGTTTTTAATTAAATAAAAAACCTCTGACGGTCGTTCAAAATCGTGATGCTTAATAATTTGAAATAAAATTCATAATCAGAAATTTTCGGTTTAAATTGGAAAATCAATCATAAGGACAAAATTTATTTCCATCGAAATTATGTGGAATTTTTATACAACACAAATTTTAGTGTTTCTATGAATTTCCATTGTACTTGGTTAAAATTAATTTATTAAAATAGTTCAATCGTCCTTCAACGAAAACTCTTGAATTTTTTTGGTGTAAAAGTTTCCGTTTAATAAATACGGATAGGGAACGTGGAGAATGTTTGTTTGAGTGACCAGAAAATATAAAGTTTTGGTACTAAAATCTTTGTAGCACATTGCTGTTCATACAGTTGTGTGACTTGAGACACTTACTATATGTAGATAAGTAAGATTTTTAATTATCTATTTGCTTTTAAGAAAAAGAATAATTGTTGTTTGTTTCAACTTACAGCTCTGCTTATAATCTTATAATCGAGTGTAAGAAATATTATAGTATAGTCTGATAAGCATGTAACATTGTTTTATATAAAACAACTCATTTAGAGTTATGAACTAAATCTCGTGATATCAAATAACTTTTTACATAATGCGTCGGTATTCTGATGTCAAATGATGCATGCATGATTAGCACACAAAAATTAATTAATATTATGTATACTATATGTAAATGAATAATTACAACTGTATAGGTAAATAATTAAAAGATTTTTTTTGCAGTTTTCTTGTATTTACATTTGCCTCTCACAAAATTATAAGCAGTGACTATAACTTAAGGTAGTTTTCGGTATTGTAAGATGAGAACTAAATTAACTAATGATATCTTTCTTATTTTAGTCTGTAGAAATGTGTACAAATTAGTCAAGTTGTCATAGAAACCAAGGATGTGGTATACAGTATGTCAGCAAACTTTCAATGACATAAAGTGCGTAGCTAGGAAATTTGAAACTGAAATGTACAAAAAAAGAAAATTAATTTATAGTAGACAACATGACAACATGAAGGAGGATGATTTAATTTCATTTGCTTCAATAAAGCTAAGCATAATAATAGCTAATGAAAAGTTCTAGTGTATCTGATACTTTAGATATTCACGTTAAATTAAAAAACTTTTAACTTTAAAAATTGAGTACAATGAAATTATAATCCACTTTACAAAATTAGTGCCATTTTGAAAATCTTGCTGCAAAAACTTGAAACCGATATTAAGTACTCATATTATACCACAAAATTTTAACTGCTCATGTGTTCAACCGCATACACACATTGACACTGCTTACACATGTACATACATACATACATATTGGAGCAAAGTAGCCTTTCATCAACCTACTGGCAGCTTCAAACCGAATTCAGTAGCTCAATTCAAAAATAAACTATTAAAGATGTCATCTTTGGCCTTGCCGAAAATAAAATACCCTACACTGCGTTGACACAGGAAGTGCGTTAAGGTTTTATTAAATTTGAGAATTTGTTCTGATTTTTTTAGGAGAAGCGCGATAACTAGCTCCAAAATTTGGCCGATAAAAAAAAATATTACGTTAATAATTTCAATTTTGTCCGATTTTTTTATATACTCTTTATCATCAAATGTTTTGTATCGAGTCTTGTAACATATGCTTCAACAGCATCCGCTACACAGCATTTATGGTATAATTTTATGTTTGTATGAAATATATACGCTTATTGAAGCTTTTGCTTGTACGGGAGGTGTCACGCCCTTTTTTTTAAAGCTAGCACACTTTAGGTATGGTACTTGTCCAATCCATTTCAAGTATTTTTGAGCACTCTGGTTGCATTTCCTTAAATAACTAAATATAGCGATATTGCATGCATGGGAGGTATCACGCCTTCTTGTAGAAATCTGCTCATTAGTTTTATTGTTCTTGTTTTAACATCTTTTCAATTTTTTAATAATATATGACACATAAGGGAATTAATGACTTAATTTTTTTTTAAAAGCAGTGTGTCCAAATTGAAATGAGATCTTAATAGAGTTTTTGAAAACTTTGTTAAAAAATGTTAAAAATTTTTTGAAAATTTAGAAAAATCTTATTGTGGTTCCATTTTGGTTTCAATACAGCTTTTAATTTCTTCTTCTAACAAATTTTTAACAATACTTATAATACAGAAATTTAAACTTTGATTAATTTTTAGGTTAAGTTCAAAATATAATTTACTCATTGGAAAAAAAAAATGTTTTCAAAAGACCATTTGATTTTTACAATTCTAACTTTATGCTATGAGTTGGTATCTACAGAGATAAAATGTATTTTAAAAGATCATACCTTATTTTTCATAAATTTTGACTAATAGTAAAAAAATAGCATGAACATATCCTGTATGTAGGGTAGACAAGTTTTGAATATTCAAATTCCTGTTGACCTCTGAACTATCAGCTGGCGTAACAGTGATGGAGAGAGAAAGAGACAATAGTTAACAATTTGGTCCAGTTCGTGTGAGTGCATGGATCAGATGACATTGAGGTCAGGCTATAAAATTGTTTACTCACCTCTCATGCAACCATCCATAATACATATCCATATATGAACTCTCGTCTACGATGATAGATGTATGCGTATGTGCGTGCACATATTTGTGTTCACATATACTCATACAAACATAGAAAGCTTGTAAATTGGGTTTTTGCTATAATTTAAAAAGTTAAATTCCAATCGAGATTTCGTTACCTCTCTTATATCTGAAGTAAGCTAGAGGATTTTTGTATCAATAATTGGCTTAAGTTTAAATTTATGCCTTAAGTTGCAGTATTTGTTTGTAACGGGTCTTTTTTTTTTTTCTTTAAATTACACATAGTTTTCTTTTAACTAACTGAGTGACATGAAAATATTCCACGAAATGAAATGTTACTACTGAATAAGTGCAGTAACAAAATCAAAGAGCTACCAATGTTGGAAAGGAATCTTTGGAAGAGTCAAACTAACAAAGATACATTGTACACATAAACATAGATTTTACGCATTATAAAATAGCTGAAACATCATAAGTATACGACCATTTGAAAACTCATTTTAGGGGGAAAGGAAGGTACTAAATGATGCTTTTATTAAAAATAAGCAGAACAAATTTTATTTAATCCCATGCATGGCCTTGAAAGTAGACAAAAAATCTCACTTTTTAGGTACTTAGCTTCAAATAATTCTGAATTTTAAAATGATGGGTCGATTTTGAGCTTTAATTCAAATTCTGCGCAAAGAATTACTTTGAAAACGTTCATAAGCAACCACATAAAATTCATCAACTCTCCAGTAACACCCCTTTTTACTAAAACACAGTTTTTCCATATAATTTACTTGTAAAACTAACAGGCTGTGGCACCACCTTTACAGAGCTGCGAGTTTGTAAAATTTATCTTCATCTCATAAACTTAATTTTTCCGCAACAGCGCTGCATATACAAACATTTAAAAAAAAATTTGAATTACCCTATTATCATGTATCATGTATAGTTTATAGCCAAATTTATTATATTAATTCTAAGTTTTTAACAATTTTATTTCCCCGCTTTAAAGTTTTTGCTTTTTGTACTAAGGTATAAAAACATTTTCAAAAACTTTTATTTGAATTGAGAAGTACAAATTTGGACGATTTTCACCATTTTAGCTCCATTATCAGCTAATGTTGTTGTGTTACGACGAGTACAAGAAGAAGATGTGTCTAGATTGTGTAAAAAGGATTTCAAAATTATCTTTTTAAAAAATTCTACCGGAGACAATATAAGTTAATTATTTGACTAATGCACGTTCTTAAAATGAGAAAAGACTTTAAAAGCACTTGTCAAAAATTTGCCAGAAATAAATTGTTTCTTTGGTCTAATATAAATTATTAATGATGCTGCACATCGCATAAATCCTGGCACATTATTTCATTAACATAAACAACGCGAAAGCACACGTACAAATAAATCACTCAATTATGGCATTGGCTAACACAAATACAAATGCCAAAAATTAGGCTTGTAAGTAACAAAACAGCAAATTTGTTGGCAAAGCACTCAATTATAACTGACTGTAATGACTTAACTACTGATGGGCATTGAATGGATGACAACAGCGCATTACGGTTAGAAAAGGAATAATTGTTCTTCCTTGAAATAGGAAAATGATGAAAGTTTTTCTACAAAATACATTAAATATTCTTTACCATCTTGTTACTTAATTATTCATGAAGTGTTTTGTACTCTGACTTAAGGCAGTCATAAGACCTGAATGAAATTCTGAAAGTAATAAGCGCAACAAAATAGTTTCTATTTAGCCAGTAACTAACAATGATAAATACTGGAAAAGCGAAGTCCTCACATTTAAGTTGCAAAAAACTTCTACGTGTGTGTGTGAACATCTATGCACCGACAAGTTGAACCATTTTCGACACGTTCTCACCGCTATCATATAGTGCATAAATTTATCTACCGCATTTAATCCATCTTAAATCGCTGCTGCAAAAGTATAGCGGTGGTAAGCCGTCGCGCACACGGCGGACGTTTCGCTTGTTTTCCTGCAGTTTGCCGCTATTGTTGTTTCGGTGTTGCAAATTGCGCTGTTGTGGATAGAACGGGTTTGGTACGAACTGCATTAAGCCGATATTGTTGCTGCTGTTGATGGTGTTTGCCATTTCTGAGCTTTGGTGCAACTGCAAAACTATTGCTGCAAAAGTTGCGGCATATCCAATACACTGGTAGAAATAAGTTTTTATGAAAGCACATTGGCTATGACGATGCACAGTGGGCTAGGAATTTGAAAAACTTAATTTTTTAAATGAACAAATACCTATGACTTAATACAAAAATATTTTGGTTCAACTGAGAAATACATTAAGAAAGTTATGTTTGTTTTTGAGTAACGGGTAGGATATATTTCAGAATATAATATACATATAATACTTTCTCCCAGCTGACAATAAACTAAGATCCATGCCTTACCGTCCTACATAAAATCATAAGATCGATTAGTACTTACCTAGCACAAAATTGTGTAAAGAAATGTTCCAAAACAGTGATGGCATTTGGGTTTTGCAAAATGTACTGAATTGAGATTTCAAATGTACTTTTTAAATGCCGTATGTACTTTTTCGTCATGAACATCAAAAAGTTACTGGAATTCAAAAAATTCAAACAAAACACAGCTAAGAGATTATACTTTCCTGTTAGGGGCGTGATATCACCCACTTAAAACAAATACCTTTTCTCAAAATTCAATCGATCTTCATACCAAATTTCATCAATATCGGTTGATTATGTAGCTTAGCTGTGAAACATATTTTCTGCAAGGAGCGTGGCACCAATCACTCAAAATAGATATCTTTACTAAGAATTCAATCTATCTCCGTACTAAATTTCAACAAACTCAGCTTAGGGACTCTGCCGTGACGGTGGTTTTTCCAATTAAAGCAGGTGTCACGCCCTCTTTATACACTTTAAGTTTTTATTAACCTTTCTTAGGGTTCAGTCAATACCTAAGCCAAATTTCATCAATATCAGTACATTACTTTACCCGTGGAAATTAATTTTCTTGTTAGAGGCGTGGCATCTCCTAAAAATTACATTATGCACTGCCTCTCTTCACAACATTTTCAACAAAAGATAATTAACCGTTTTGCAACTGTTAAGTTAAGTTCTCCTCTACTTATCGTTACATCAATCATATCGTGGTTAAATATAAAATATTTACAAATTTATTTATTTTTTAAAAGAACGTTTTCTATGAAGAAAAATTTTAAATTTTCCAACTGTGCTCCGCTGGTACATACCACGAACGTCATCATAGTGAGCATAACATGCAATTTCCCAATTACACGTAATCGCGCAATATTATGAAAGTACGTACGTAGCGTTATATAATGCTTAAATGATATGGCAGCAGTCGTTCCTAAGTATTTTCCTTCAATCCCTATGCGGCGGTAACAATGCTTGCCAACACAACAGGATGGAGCTGGTTGGTTGGTTGGCTCTATTTAATATCCTTGCACACAAATTCATAAACTCACAGATACCTGCCCGTAAGAAGGATAATGAATTACACCGAAATAATTAAAGCACCACACAGCAGTCAGTATTCAAACAATTGTGAGAATCTGCAAGATATTACCATATTATTTGGTATTATTTTAACACAAATTTAATTGGTGGTGTTAATTTTTTAATTGAAGAATTAAAACTCGATTCGCGTTTTAATTGTGAATTCGTTTTACAACAAGCAGTATGATGGATTTAACAAGATAAAATTGTAAAAGTTGAGTTGATAATTTAAGTTTCTTAAAAGAAAAAAGTTCTTGCAAATTTTAGTGAAAACTTTTTTTTTCAGTGACTCTTCTAAGTATGTTGACATGCCGCATATGTTAGTTGCTTATATCGTTAACATCGTTATCGCAACATGAGCGTGAAAATGTTTTAAAAAATCGTTACGATAAACACGCTTTTAAGGTTCATCATACAAATTTTGGTCGATGGGCGTTACGGTTAATTAACGTTGTACACACAGAGGGAGTTATTAAAGCAGCAGAGCAAATATTCCTGATCATGTGGGTAAAAACTTTACTTCAAAGACTCAGAAATACACATGTTTTTAGCATGACAAATATTTGTACAAGTTAAATTCTCGTTAATTTTTTTGTTGATACGATAGTTTTTAAAAATTTATTAAGCTGTTTTTGCACTAAGAAACATATGAGGCATTTGTATATTGTTTTGGTTTTAATTTCAATAAAAGTAATATTTAAGGAAACAGCTAAAAATATTAAATTTTTTCATTAGAAATTAAATTTTACACATAGAAAGCTAATAATAATTCTATAGATAATTCATTTGAAGGTTGCGCTTAAGTTTTCTTGAAAATTTTAAAGTTTGTTTTTGTTTACTTGTTGCTGAACGCCACCAATCACAGCATGTAAATTTGTGTTGAATTACAGATGCACGTTCTCATCGCTCCTTGATTTATGTGAATGCCATAGCAACGAGTACTTGCATAATACATTCAAACATACATATGTATGTGTATGATTGTACACTGTTATATTTGAAAGTGTAAGTTCGAGAATTCTAAGAATTATTTTGGCAATCGATAACAGAATAATATAAAAACCTTCTTAGTTGGACTTTCTACTTTATTGTATATTTTGTCAATGATTTAAGCTTAAGGGGAGTACCTGCTAATAAATTAAATTTTTTTAGATTTGTCATTTTTTGTTGTTTCCCAATCTGCACAATAATCAGAATTTTTTTGAAGTCATAGGGCAAGTCAATTATTACAAAACTTTTTCATTTCTAACCTTTGTCGGACCATAAAGTTCCACAGTGCTTAGAGGCGAGATGGTTTTAGTACTTGTTATTGCATAGCTATCAAATAGCATTTGTAATAAGATTATTTTTCATGAATTTTTGACAGTTTTTTTCTCAATAAATCGTTATTAAAAAAAAAAAAAAATAAAATGAATATGGATGAATGAATTTCATAAAAAATATGAATTTCATAAAAAGTACACTTTAGTGAGCTAGTACCAGGAGACCGACCAAAGTTCGGTTTTTCGTTTTCAGGTTGAAAAAGTCGAAAAAATGTAATGCAATTGAATGAGATGTCGGAAATATTTAAAAAATATTGAATATGGTTGGAAAGCCGAAAATATGAAAAATGTTGAAAAACATTGAGAGAGGTTGAAGCAGGTGAAAAAGTTTGATAAACTCGATAGTATATTAAAATGTTGAAAACGTTGAAAGAGATTGAAAAGCTCGAAAAAAGTTGAAAGTCTCGGAAAAAGATGAATGAGGTTGAAAAGCCGAATAAACTTGAATGTGGTTGAAAAAGTCCAAAAATATGAAACGTGTTGAAAAAAGTTGAAAAGGTTGAAAAATATTGAAAAACTTGGAAGAGTTTGAATAGTTCGGAAAAAGTTGAATAAGGTTGAAAAATTCGAAAATATATGGAAAATGTTGAAAAAAGTTGAAAGAGGTTGAAAAATGTTGAAACAGTTGAAAGAGGTTGAAAAACTCGAAAAAATATGGAAAATGTTGAGAATAGTTGAAAGAGGTTGTAAAAGTCAGACAAATTTGGGAAATGTTGAGAAAAGTTGAAAGAGGTTGAAAAATGTTGAAACAGTTGAAAGAAGTTGAAAAACTCGAAAAAAGTTGAATGAGGTTGAAAAGTCAATCAAATATTGAAAGCGATGAAAATATTTGAAAAATGTAGAAAATCGTTGAGAAAAGTTGAAAGAGGTTGAAAAATAATGAAGCAGTTGAAAGACGTTGAAAAACTCGTTGAATGAGGCTGAATATATTGAGACCAAATTTTATTAGGATCACTCCTTCAGTTTGCTAAATATGGCATCAACGTTATAATTTTGTATGGGAGGTGCCACGCCCACTAATGAAATCCCATCAAAATTCATATAATTTCAAAGCTTATAGTAACCGACATCTCTACACCAAATTTAAAGAATATTACTCCGATAGCACACTAAATATAACATTTAAAGTGTTTTGCTTATATGGGAGGTGTCACACCCACTGATGCAATCTCGTCAATTTTCATTTAATTTCAAAGCTTATGGTAACCGACACCTCCACACCAAATTTAAAAAATTTGACTCCAAGAGCACACTAAATGTAGCCTTAAACATTTTTTGCTTGTATGGGAGGTGCCACGCCCACAAATGCTTATGGTAACCGACATCTCTACAACAAATTTTAAAAAAATTACGCCTATAGCACACTAAATATAACACTTAACATTTTTTGCATGTAGGGGAGGTGCCACGCCAACTGATGCAATCCCATCGAAATCTATTTAGTTTCAAAGCTTATAGTAACCGACATCTCTATACCAAATTTAAAAAATATTACTCTCATAGAACAATAAATGTAGCTTTTAACTGTTTTCGCTTGTATGGAAGGTGCCACGCCCACAGGTTTTTGGTTACAAGATACCCAATAGCCAGTATATTTGACATGTCAAATTTCATATCGATTGCGTTGTTAGTTCTCTTATTATAACGTTTATAAATATTGTGGGCTGTGCCACGCCTTTCAACGAGTTTTGCTAGTATAATGACATAGCTTGTTATAATGACCTCATTCAGCGGTATTAACTTCAAAATTTTTATGAAAATCCTCTGTACCGTTTTCGAGTAATATCGAATGAAAGCTTTCAATTATTGAAATATGCCACGCCCACTGTTCCAATTCCGCCCTTTTTTGACAGCATTTAAGCTATTTATGATATGCATCCGTCTACCAAATTTCGTTGCAATACCTTGAATGGTTTGCGAGTTATCACGAAATAAAAATTAAAACTTAGGCTGTTCCACGCCCCTGTTAAAAACTTGAAAAACTTTAAACCTAGTCAAAATCCCGAAGTTTTATCAAAATCGCTGCAGCCGTTTTCGAAATAAAGTTCAGCCATATATAAATATACAATTTTAGCTCGTTTAATAATAGTAGATATTATTTGTACATAAAAGCTTAAAAATTTCGAGACACGACAGTTTTTCTGAAACTAATTAGTTTTTCCCAACTAAAATACTCTTGATTCATTCCCTTATGATACAAAAAACAGTATATTTTTTCGTACTAAATTAAACAAAAAATTATTTCAAATCATCTCTTTTTATTTAAAAAGTCACTAGTTAGTGCTCCCCTTAATTCAATTTCTAGTTACTTGAAAGGAAATTTTCTCAGAATACAATATTAACTTTGTAACAATGCCATAGCTAATTGCAGCACCCTGAAACCATAGCTTTTAAGTCCCTTGACCGGAAATATATTGCTCTTTTAAGTAGAAATTGTGCATCTTAACCTCAAGTTAATATGTAACCTGGTGAAAGCGTAATTAAGTGAACTAAAATACATAACAAATTTGGATGTCCAAGTTTAGTGTTTTTTTTCGAGTTAGCAAATATTTAAATAAAATCAAAAATAAAACTAAAACTAAAGGCATGTAATTAGCATATTAATATTTTTCTTTTTGAAATACTTTAATTTAATAAAAATTAGATTTCATTCGTAGAGAATTTTTTCACACTCCCAAACTCTGAAAATTATTAACATAAAATTATTTATTGAAAAACTGTGGGTCCATTTGGAAAATTTATTTATATAATATGAGATATATCAAAGTAAAATTTGTTTCAAATGCCTAGACCAGAAAGTCATAATTTTTTAAATTTCTTTTTTTCACAAACTGAATGTTCAGATTTATAGTATTTGGCTAAGTTTTCCCTTTAAAATATTTCCATTTTGTACGCATTTTTAAAGAAATTTAAGTTTTCTTTAATATAAGCAATATTTTAAAATACATTCCCTTCACAGAATTTAAAAAAAACATTGGAAAGCACAAAAATGTCGGTCTCTTTTATGAACTGTCAACTTTACAAATGATTGCAATGTATGGCGTATGTGGCGTTTACATGAAGCAACTCCAATGTCATGTCAGATTATATTGCTGAGTATGAGAGTATTGCTCAAGTGTCAGTGATTGTATGTATGTTTGTATGCGAATGTGCATGTGTGCTGCTTATGTCAAATACTTTAGGTTGCCTTGGAATTTGTTGACGCTGCTTACGAAAATATGTCATTTGTAGGGCGGAAACAAAAGGAATAACAAAACAAATTGCTGACATTTTTTTCTTTTGAAATGACAAACTATATTGTTCGGATGAAGTTTTGAAGATAATATTCGGTTTTGAAGTCAGAAACTTTGGTGCGCAACTGATATTCTTAACACGTATGACACCTATGATCATTAAAGGTGTGGAAAAAATCCCAAAGCTCTGCAATTCTTCAGAAAAGCCTTAACTTTTGGGAGATATTTTCTAAAAAAATCATAATTGAGTATTATTACCGGTACTTAAAAATTTTAATATATGAGAATATAAAGAATGAAAATTATCTTCATATCATTAACTTAATTTTTTTGCAACAGCACCATTTAAAAAAATTTGAATCACCCAAAACATACGCATATAACATTTTTACCAATGTCTAATGTATACCTACGAATTTGTCTATTTTTTCATAGACCAATTTTTTATTTTGCCCAAGAAGCTGACCCAAAATTAAGGCCAAAATTATTCAATTATTTTAGAATTCAAGATTATCAAAGGATTATTTCTGATAACTAAACATTTTCAGAACGCATTAAAAAACTGAATGACAGTACGAATATTCAATAATGAACGATGGTTTTTTGTTCAAAAGATCAAAGTTGTCACGGTATTCGGTTTTTTAAATTCATTTTTATCGAAACGCTGCATATTTTTAAAACGCGCACAACAGTTTCAGTAATTTAATGAGATTATATGCCACTTCTAAGTAAAAAATCTACATTAAACAGTTGAAAGAAACAGAGTAATAAAAAATAATAACAACATACAGTTAGCAGTTGGAAATAAGAAAACGTAGCGTTAAAACAGCCCTTTGAAATTTGATGATGATGTGTTTTTATTTACTTTTTACAACAACAGCAGCATCATTTTATTCTGCAACACTGTAAGTACTGAAGAAGCAACTGTGTCTATGATACTTTGGGCAATGTGGATCCTTTGAATAAACATCAACAGCAAACAAGCCGGAGAATACTTATAATTAAATTCCAAAAATTTAAATAAAATTTTCCAGAATATCCTTAACAATCGTCGTACTTGACAAAAGGCGTAGTGCATACAAATGCATGATAAAAATTCTACTCAAAATTTATTTATTCAAATTTCATTTCAATTCATTAGAGATGCAACTGGGTTGTGTAAAATTCTTGAAGTTGAACAATGCATTGCATAGAATGGAAATGTTGTAAAGTGAAAGCAAGGAATGTGTCAGGCTCTTAAATTTTGCCAATAAGTAAAGTTTCGTGCTTAAGCTATATTTTTTGGGTAAGTTGAATCAAAGTATATGTATTGATTTGTTAAACAAATTGCAAGATATTCTTTAGTTCAGATTTTGTCATGATTTCCATTGCTGAGACAATGAAATAGTTTTCGAAACATCAACTGTACTTGGATTGTTCTCAAATTGATGATGTCCATAGTAACGCTCGACAACGCACAGCTTATTAATCTTATTTTATGGTCTATTTGTTCATGTTATCGACATATCAGCGTCGCCTCTTGAGCTTTACGTTGCATTGCCAAGTTTCGTTGAAGCATTCCTTTTTGGCTGGCTGTGGTTGCAAGCAGAACAAATCTACTTAAGACTGACCAATGCAATTCTGGTCATGCACTTTCTCAATATTGTTGGTGCACTCGAAAGGACAGCAGAAATGAAATTCGGAAAAGAAAAAATACAATTTTCCCAACAATTTTTAAGTAGTTTGTTGCATTTTATGTATGCAGCCATGTTCTCATGTTCTTTAGGTTTACAGTTGTTGCTATGCTACCGAAATTAAGGTGATGTATTGTATGCACATCGGTTCATCGTTCATTGGCTTGCGAGAAAATTGAAGGAAAATAATTCAAGTAGATGGATGCAATCAATATGTTTTGCTTTTGATTGTACGGCGTATATAATGCAAAGGAATTCATTTAAATAACACGGATTTGCTTGAAACATTAGCTCTTAATAAAATTTCTTATTTCAATTTCCGATGTTGTTCTACCAAAAAAATAGATTTATTTGAAGTAACAGCAATATAATTTTTAGTTTACTGGTCAAGATCGTTATTACAAAAAAAATGTCCCTATTTTTGTTACATTCATCTGTTTGAACCCTTGCATTGTTAAACATAATAAATATATTATTAAATTTATAAAGATTCTGGCAAAAAACAATGTTTTTAATACATAAATATATATATTTAAGAAAATTGTTGTATGCGAAATATAAGTTCCTTCTTTAATATTTAATTTCCGCTTTAAGTTTTCAGCTTCTTAAGTATGAAAATCAATGGGAAAATAAAAAAAACCCTATCAAATTTGCTTAGAAGGATATCAACATTGAAGAGAATATCCTTTAGTTCCACGTATGCGTCGTTTTCAAGCACATATGTATTAGTTTTCAGTGAAAAATGTCTTATTTTTCCTCGATACAAAGCTGCGAACTTCTTTTTCTGTCCTTTACACTACAACACATGACTGAGGGTTAAGCAAACACAGCTGATGTCAAAAAAGAATTTGAAAATTCTATTTGGCCAAAGGCAAACACACTTCAACATCAAGGATAGCAAGCACAACTTATACTTACTGACTATGTTATATGTGTGAAAGAAATGTTCACACAAAGGTGGATTTATATCTATTCAGAAATTCTTCTATTATTACAAAATGTCCATAGGCTTGTGATTTCTAGGAAGAAGTGACTCACTAAGATAGCGAAAGTCAAAATTTCCCACATCAACTCCTACAAAGATTTGATACGTCATAAAGCCTTGAGGCATGCTCACTTGAAAAATAAGGACTGTCCCAGAAAAAACTTTCGTTTTGTTTTTGAGTTATAAAAAATACCCAATAGACTTTTTGATCAATTTTCTTTTTTATTAATAAAAGCTACTGTTCAGAATATAAGCAACTAAAAACTAATTAACAAATTTTTTTTTTTTATAAAAATTTCTTACTTTTTTCTTAACGTCCTTTATTAAAATTTGAACAGGTGTTTCATCCACCTAAGTCTAAAGTCTTGTAAGTTTTTTGTAGTTTTACCATTCTTTCGAAAATCTCTTTTCATAAGAGCCCAATATCTCTCTCTCTCTCGCGAAGCCCTAGGCAGTTGGGTGGATTTGCTATTTTTGGTACAAAATTGATCTTTTTACTTTGATACCATTCCATCGTAGCTTAAAAGTAATGAGAGGTTGCTAAATCGGGCCAGAACATCACTGTACCTTCATGTGCACGAGCACGTTTTTCGAGGCATTCGTCTATATAAACTTTTGAATTGTTTATGCCTTGCGTAACAAAGAAGCTTCTTCTGAGGCCACAGGTATATATGACCTGCGAAACCATATATTGCTTCGAAAAATTGGAAAATTTTTTCTCATTGGTTTTACTAGGCATATGCCTCTTCTTCAGTGACGTATAACATTTGTGCCCAGGTAGTGGCTTAAAATCTGCTTTGACGTCGTTCATAATACAGCAATCAAATTTAGTCAGGTACCTTTCATAAAATTTTTGGGCTCGTATCTGAGCCACCAACTGCTTTTCATTAGACCGGTCTGTTACTTTTTAAACTCTTTATGTCTTCAGCTTACTTTTTTCCTTTATTTTTTGTACAGTATACCTGCTCTAGCCGCCATATTTCGCCCTGAAGCGTTGGGATTCTGCTTAAAAAAACCTTCAACTTCGCCACTACCCTTGAGTTAGAAAATTCTGGTTTTCTGTCAGAAACTTTTTTTTGTGAAATAGGTAAACCATTCTTATAATTAGAAATATCCGTCAAGACAGTTTTATCTGATGTATCAACTATTTTTGCTACAGCTGAATATTTTAATTCTGGATTTTGCAGATATGTGTGCGAAATGAGTTCGCGGACTTTATGTTGCTTGCTAGACATCTTTCCGTTAAAAGTGCTATCACCAAGTGTAATACATCACATTAAACATCATTTTATATATAACATATATTGTGTCTTTTTAGACCTATAAGATTATCAGGTAGAGTATAATCAAACAAAATAAAACCATATGTTTTTTCTGGGACAGCCCTTAGTTCTCTGTAATGTCACCTGATTGTGCATTGAGATCTTTATTTGTGTTCTATTATCATTTCACTATGAGATAATTAGCCCAAATAGTACATATTGAATAAATTTTGGCTCTAATTGAAGCTATTGCGTTCGTTATTTAAAGTTCAGAAACGATGGCAATTTAAAAGCGTTCACTCAATGTGCATTGAAAAGTATATTTTTTCTTTAATAAGCGACATAGATATCATCTGTTTGGGGTAACTATGGTTTATATATTATTTTCTTAGCTGTGATTTGTGTTATGTTAATTAAAAGTCTTGAATCATAAAACTGTGTTATAAATTGTGGAATATGCAAAATGCTACCAAATATAGGCTAGAAAGACCCCGATGGCGTTATACATTAGAAAGTCTTCAATAAAGGTTAAGTTTCTTAAAAGTTTTTGAACCTTCAGTCGTCTTTCATCTGAAAGTTGTTGTCAAAAGATCTAAATCGTTGCTCTTATGACATTTAAAATTTGTTGCTGATTACTTAAAGAATAAAAATCACATTCACTTTTTGTAGTTAATATAAGCCACCCTAAAAAATATCCATACGGCCATACACTACGTGATGCATATGGTCGTATAGACTAACTTGTGACTTTACTTAAGTACATTTTCCGCATTAAAATAATGCAAAAAAAGACTCAAGGACAACTATTGAAAGCGATGCATAGTTAAAAATTACAGCCACCACGGATGTCGTATTTTAAATAAAATTTTAATATAACGTCGAAGTTTGCCTACAAGAACAACAGAAACTTTAAATTTGATTTTGAAAAATAATTTCAAAAATGGTCGATTGCTGCTTATTGACTGGGTTCATAAAAAAGTTCACTGCTCTGCTTGCAAAAAAAAAAAAAAAAAATAGGTAAATTTTCAAATAAATCTTTAGTTTTTTTTAGACTTCATTCATTCATATAATTTTGTGTAAGGAACTTATCAAAAGAATTTGTCACATCAAGCATGAAATTTACCTTTCGTCAGATTGGCATTTTGAAATTACCTACGATTTATTCTTTACTGCGAAGAAAAGGATTTCTTTTAAGCTTTCAAGTAACTTCCTTTTACCCAACTGATTTTCATTATAATAATGTATAGCTTTTAAGTTATCACACCTCTTCTCAACCTACCACTTAAGTTGAAACAAAACACCTATCAAACAGTAGCAAAACGCATTTGTTTGTTACAGCCCTGTTGTCATCAACAGAATACATACACACAGAGACACACATATTCCAACTTAAATCAGCAATTTACAGCACTTTCCATGTAACTTCAACCACACTGATGAGAAGTCCCCGAATAACTCAGGTGGAAAAAGTTAACAACTCACTTTCTGTTGTATCTGGCCAAAAGCGCACCTGATTGTGTCATCCTTAAAAACGTATAAAAGCATGAGATTTGCTTCGTCTTATGTGCCTCATTTTCACATTTTACATTTCCCAAGTGAGTCCTGAAACCTGAAGCACACGGCACAGCATAAAACACAAAAAAAGGCCAACCATACAAGGTTACATGAGCAGTCTGACAGACTTGGCTTGGTTTGACTGAGTAACTGAATGTGTGACTGCCTGGATGGATAGACAATGTGAAACATGATGACAGGAATGGTGGTGGCAGTGGCATTGTGAAAAATCATTAGCGTACAGTAAGAATTCAGGATGCTTGAAAGCATCATCAACATCGACAGCTACATCATACAAAAAGCATTCAAATAACAGATGCTTCATGTAATTGTGTACCGACAAAAGTATGCACAAGTACTTACTTACTTACAAAAAAAAAAAGTATGAATTTCCGTTTTACGTACTTTTTTCTTGTTGATTTTTTCTTGCAATTGTTTTTCTTTAGGTGTAATATTGTGGTTTTTCATCTGCGTCAGCTTTATCTCTAAGGTGAAAATGTTAAGAACTCTGCTGTTCACAAAGTGTGATTCGACGGAGACTCAAATGCTTAAAGCGAATTTTATGAAGTTTTGAGATCATTGTTGTTAAGGCATAGTACACAGAAAAAATTTTATTGAATGATAAGCAAAAAAAATTTTTTAAGTTTGAAGAATATTCTCTTTAGTGACCCCTCTGCTGTGCGTTAAAAATGTAAATAAAATAAAGAACATACTCACATTTAGAGTATAAAAAAAGTTCCCGTGACAATAGAAAGCTGTTCATAGTATTGAAAAATCTGCAGTAAAAAAAAAAATAAGTTTACAAAAACATATTAGCTATATCATGAATTGGTTCTGTTTTGTTTCACCATAATTTAAAAGTACTTGCTGATTACTACCAGTCATGAACGAGATACCTTAGTGATCAAAATATATTCTCAAACAACAAAGTTTTATTGTAATGCCTAGAAGTGCCTAAAGTGGGTACCTTTATAATGTCTTTTATAAATAAGTTTTTATAAAATATTAAAGACAAAATACATAAAACGTCGAAACTTATTTTCAGTGGTATTGTTGTATTATGATATAACCAGTCGTACTGCATGTTGTGAGTGAAATGAAGAACTGAACCATGAGCTGAGTTGAAAATAAGTCAACATAAAACCTACACCAACGTCAGCATCACCCCACAATGTCTGCACACGCTCTCTCAAGTTCAATTCAATTGAGGCATCTGAAAGCCTTTTCATAATGATCCTCATACCGCCATGTTGTTGTGCACTTAAGTGACAAGCAAATTTTGCTACATTTGCTCATCCAAGTGAACTCATATGGTTTTAAATCAAGCAGATTGCTCACAATCGTCAACGTGTACTGAACAAAATTTGAAAAAAATGCGCAAAATCTACACTTCAATATGGGCAAATTATATAGTGATGGGCAAATTATATAGTGATGATATCATTCTACGAAAATTTTAAAATCATTTTGTTATCAGATGTGTTCACTACGATTTATTTAAGTAAATATAGCCTTTTTCTTTGAAATTAATTTCAATTTTCAAACGAAATTAGTTCTTATCCCGTGATATTCAAATATGATACAAAAATAAATCATCTAACACATACCATTTATGACTCGTTACCAATTAAAGTTTTGGTTGAGTATTTGCTTTATAAAATATTAGAAGAACACTACATGATGAATGGAAGCTTGCAAAATTAAATTCATTAGATTCATGAGAGGAATGAAAATTAAGATTATTATGAAATCATCTCATTAATTGGGCACTATTCGCAGCACACCCGTACCAATCCAGGAGAAAGGGAGGACTTTGCAACCCCACGCGTCTCATCTATGATGGGATTCTAAACTGTTGATTTTACTCTTTGCAAAAGAGTGGGGTCCCCCCACGCAAAGTCGGGTTGTTAGGACCCTGATTCGCAGTAAGAAAGTGCAATTCTTATGATAGCAAGGAAACGTGACAGACCTACTTAAATCATCGTGACGATCACTAGAACAGGAACTACTTGAGTCGGGGAAGTGTTGTGAGTCTCTATGCTCCGTGAGGATATTAGGGACCTAAGATGAATAAAATTGTTTTAAAATTCAAATGCAGATCATAATTGTGTTAAGTCCGATTTCAAAAAGATTTGAAATGAAATGGAAATAAAATTTTGACTACAAATTTTATTTCATTGATTTTGTTGCATTTAATTTTAAGAACTAATTGAAATAAAAACTTTATTCAGTGATAATGAAAAGTTAATTTTTTGATTTTTTTAAATTTTTATTTTATATTTCAATAAATATTTAGCGTTGTTTTTTAAATTTTTTCATAAATAAATTAAATAATTTAGACTTAATTAACTAAAATTCGTTGAGGTGTTTTAGCGTTCATTTTAGCACTTCTGAAAAAGCACTTCTGTTCAGCTACTCACAGATGCACTACCTCAACACCCTGTGGTGTAAACACGGATTCAGCTGCCAATTTCAATTTCTCAGAGACTAAACGTGCAATTTTCGGTGTACGGCGCCAAACAAATTCTCGCGTACGATCGTGATTATCTTTGCTCTCAACCTCGACCTGTAAATGATAAATGAAAAATAAAATCCTTCAAAAACTGAACCCAAATATCCTACACACCTGTTTCGGTTGTTGTACTTTAATAGACATCAGTGTTGCACGATCATTTAGCACACTAAACTTAATACGTCCAATCATCTCATTAGTACGCGCTGTTGCCGATCTCACATTAGTGACCCTACCACGTTTGAAGGACTTTTCAACACGCAAAATCAATGGTCCCAGTGTGAATTTTGCCTTGATTGTTGAATTGCGTCCCTCAGGATCAGCGACAACTTTTACATTTCCCACACGCTTTAACGATGACAAACCCGACAACGAGCCTTCAGCTTTTTGTAGACGCTCCACAGTATCTTTGCCATTTGTAGCTTTGACGCCGGTATTTTTATTGGTTTGTTTGAGTTTTTTGTTGACCGTCGGTTTGTTGCTTTGTGTTTTTTTTACATTTTGTTTGTTACCCTTTGATGTTGTTGATTTTTTCGCGTTGGCATTGGTATTGGCCGCAACAACAGTACGCATTTCTGGTGTTTCAGGTGATTTCTTTTCCACCCCAGCATTTGATAGTGGTGCAGTTTCTGCTGCTACTGCTGCTGCAATTGTTGATTTTTCCTGTGCTGATACTGTTGTTCCTGTTGACTGATTTGGTTCGTTGACTGTGACAACAGTTTGTGGCTGTTGCTCTTGCAATTGCAATAGTTGTTGTTCCAATTTGCTTTGAGCCCGGCCGTTATTGTCGTTGTTTTCAACGTTGTCGTTGTCATCAACATTTTGACTATCTGAGATTACTCTGGGTTCTGATTTGGTATTTTTGCTATTGGCGGGGAAGAAAGAATTGGTTAAGATATTATTTTAATTTAATTTTGCAAAAGTATGCAATGTAGGTGCTCTATGGAACGCTTTGTTTTAAATCTTATTTCGTTTATAAATGCTGCTATTGAGGTTTTTTGATGTATTCAAGGAGGCTGAATATATTTCTTACATATAGTTCCATCCAAATGAAGCCATATTACCAGAACGTCCACAAAGCCTTGGAGATATGCGAGAACTTTTTAGTGAACTTTTACATATGTTCTTAGCCGAATACAAAAAACATTCTACGCTGAATACAAAAAAAAACCTTCTTTAAAATGGCATCCTGACCATTCAGTTCTTATGTGCAGAATTCAATTTAATATCAACTTAAGTGAAGAAAATATAAAAATGGCCGAAACAACCATAAACCTGATAAATAGACAAGTGAGAAAACTGCGCACATAAGTCAATTTTTTGTGACGGTACCACCCTTCCTTTCTTCTTAAAAAGTCTTACAAATTTAAAACTTTGTACTCTGGAAAAATTCGCTCAGATGAGCTGATAGACCGAGCTAAATTACATAATTTTTTGAGGGAAATTTTTAAAGCGGCTCAACATTTCCGTTAAATTATAAACAGACTTTGATAAAAAATTAATAATTTTTTTGAAGAGCAATTACATTCGGACATACCATGCATTTTTAATGGTTTTAATAAATGTTTTCTTGGTACATACAGTTTCTTATGAGCTGTTGTTGTTGATGATGTTGTCGCTTTAGTAGGCTTAGATGTAGCTTTACTGGCTATCAATGGCTTATTACTTGTAACTGTTTCTTTAGCAGCTGCTGAACGGGTTTGAAGACGCACTACAAATGGATCATAATTATCCGAGACAATACGATTGATACGTGAAAATATGGCATCTATAAAATGATTATGGCGTTCCTGGAATGCACTGGGTGTCATATCGATGATGTTGTTCTTCAAGCCACCTAACGAGGGTTTTGGATTTTTTTTTTTGGCAAGGACATATATCAATGTTAGTAAGTTATTATGTGTATTTTTAAAATATTAATAAAATAATTAAATTAAATGTTTATACCATACACTTGAAGCGTTACAAAATAGCAAAAAAAAAAGGACATGCTTGCGTCACTTGCTTATGTTAATTAGCACGCTACTACACTATGTACTATCGCTACTTTTAATAAAAAAGACAAAACCCAGCCCATATTTAGCTGCAGCTTATAATTAACCAAATACACTTTTTTTTGTCAGAAGCGGCCTGACGCTTTTTTTCAACGCATACATTAATTTAAATGCTTTTACCATATAATATAAGCGTATATTTTTAATTATCCTTGCATAAAGTAGTTGATACATATGATATACAAAATGTCGTTGATATTTTTTGTTGTACTTCATTATTACACCTTGCATGCACCGCGTATGTTAATGATTTTTATTTTTTATTTTAATTTTTTGTTGGTTACTATATATGTATGTATGTGGCATATTATGGATGTTATAGATGGTATGATATGAGGATGTTTATGTTACCATGCGCTCCTGCTACCATTACTTCTGGTCGTCACTGGTGTATAGCAATTTTATGCTACGACGGCGAAGAGAACTTTGTTAAAAATGTGAAATTAATTTGGTTTTTGCATGTTTAGAGCAGTAAGTTAAAAAAATGAATAAACACCGCACCGGTTTGTACCAGGCATTGGCTGTAGGTTCATAACTTTAAAACTGTTGATGTCTTTTTTATTTGTTATTTTGTTGGTTGGTTGGTTTGTAGGCCATAGTTCTTAAGATGATTTAAGTTTGTTACTTAAGTTTATGTTGTTATATTAGTAATGTGTGTGAATGGTGCATGATTTATAGTACAATTTATTTACAGTGTTATTTTTTTTTTAAATACAGTGAAAGCTCCCGTAGGCGGACACCGACGGTTCCAACAAAATCGTCCGCCTACGGGAGATGTCCGTTTGCGGAAGCTGTCGAAGAAAGTACATTTTTACAATTCAAATACAATTCAATTAAAACAAAAAAACAATCCAAATTTTTCTTATCGGATGTTTTGTAGGAGTAAAATTGCCACGGTGGCGGCACTTAAACATTCGTAACTTTTTTATTTATAAAATGTACTAAAATTTTATTTCATGAAAATGTTGTGTAGACTTTTCAGAACAATTCTGTGGAAAAATGTTGTTTCTGAACATATGAGAAGTTGGTTTAATTTCTATTTGTTTAATAAAAACTTAATTTTTTATAAATAATAAATACAATTCTTATAAAACCTTTATCATTATATAAATAGGCAATCTCTAAACGGTTGCAATACTTTTTCTCGGCCATAGCACAACGTAATCGCTCAATTTTTTTTTTGTTGGAAAGGTTGTGAGGAGAAGGGGGGACATGTATACTTTGTTTTTCAATAGTAGGCGGTGCCACGCCCCTAAAAAGGAAAAACGTTTCCTTGGCTAAACTAATGTTCCGATTTTGATGAAATTTTGTTTGAAGATAGATTGAATCCTAAGAAAGACTAGTAGAAACTCTGATTTCTAAAAAGGGGCGTGGCATCGCCTCAAATGTGAAAAAACGCTATCACGGCAGTGCCACTACACCGATTTTGATGAAATTCGGTACGAAGATAGATTGAATCTTGATTAAAGATATTTGTTTTGAGTGAACACGTCCCTAACAGGTAAAATTGTTTTACTACTAAGCTAATGGACCGATTTTAATGAAATTCAGAAATAGATTGAACCCTGAGGAAACGCATTTGTTTTAAAATGGAGGGTGCCGCCCTTTCAATAGGAAAATATGTTTTAGCAACTTAACTAATAAACCGATTTTGATTAAATTCAGTATGGAGATAGATTAAAGATTTTTTTTTTGTGTGGGTGGTGCCACGCTCTTAACAGGAAAATATGTTTCCTCAGCTAAACTAATTGAATGATATAGATATAGGGATAGGGCAACATTTGAGAATGATTTTTATTCTTAAAAGCGATGACAAAAAAAGCTCTTTCTTATATCAGTTTTTTAATACCAAAAGCATTTTTAATGGTTGAATTTCAACCGCTGGGCGAACTCTAGTATAAATTATAAAACATTTTTTGTCCTATCAAGAAAATTTCATTAACTTTTTCCCAATATTTACTGAGAAATCGCAATTTAAAAAAACACCCACATAAAAATTCACTTTTTCGTAACTTTTTAAAAAATCCAAATTTTGCAAAAAAAAAAAAAAAAAAATATAAGGCGTTAATATTGATCAATAAATCTTCGAAATTATGCAAAAAAAAAGTTTAAGTACAACAAGTTGGTTTTTTCTGTGCCCACTTGAGAAAACTTTACTCTCAACAACACACAAAGAAATAGATTTTAAAGAATAACAATCGACAACCTGAATGACAGCAAATAATGAAAGAGTTTTTTCGTTAGAATGTCTTTTTTGTCCGCCAGCAGAGATGAATTGTATGAAATGTGTATAAATGTAGTGTCCGCGTCCGGCCAAGGGAGCGTCCGCCCACCGGAATGTATTTTGTTCTAAAAACATAACGAAAAACTTGGGACCAAGAAATTCGTCTGGCTACGAGAGATGTCCGCCTGCGGGAGCTGTCCGCGACGGGAGCTTTCACTGTACAAGCTATCGGAATGTAACCATAATAAGTTATGCTACATACTCCCCGACACGGCATAAAGATTTCTATGTCACTGTAATGAAATTTTATTTAAAAACTACTATAAAAAAACAATTCGAATGAAAATTGGGTTGATTTGGTTTATTGGTCGTGACAGCTTAAAACGACTCAAGAGACTAAAGTGACCAAAACAATATTGTTGACAAAATCTATGATATAATGAATTTAAAAACATTTGGTGTCAATCAAGTGAGTGAATTCGGAAAGCTGACAAGAGATCTTTTACAATAATAGATTTCTTAAATTATCGTTACACTATAAACATATTACACTTAAATGCCCCAGAAGAGTGAAATATATAAATATCGAAACATTTTTCATAGTAAATGAAGCAAATTGAAAGAAAAAGTTACAAAAGCTCAAATTCATGCAAAATCTGTGCTGGGTTGAGTAAATTGTGATGCTCTGTATGGAACCACGACTTCAAATGATCAAGGAATTTCTCAAATAGTGCAGAGCAAAACGTGGTGCTGAATACAATGTGACATAATTTCCGTCCAAATAAAAGCTGGCTCATTATGTTACTGTGCTTCCTGTTCAGTACAGTGCGTGATAACACCAAAAAAAAGTATATGAAATAAAAACTATGCAACAAAAAAAAAAAACGGCGGGTTGCACTCCGGGAGTGCCGACAGAAGTGAAAACAAATCGTTTAATGGCAAGTTAGTGTGTTAGTTGGTATGTGTGCGTTTTCTTTTTATATGGCAATGCAATGAAAGACAAAAACGGAATATGTATTCAAATTTTACTCTCGCTCTCATTCTCAATTTGTCAACGCAACAACGCGGAATTTGAAAGAAACAAACATGTAAGCATAACAATCGGTGAATGAGAATGGAATGTGTAGTTAGTATGTCTGATTTTCTTTTTGTCTTCCACTTTGAATATTTATTTAAGAGAAACAATAGAACATTCAAATTTTACTATCGCATTCATGACGGGGAATCCCGATAACGGTCGATGTCGCGAGTTTATACTTTTTTCCTCAGCCGCACAACGTGCCATAAGAAGTTTTCACTTCAAAAAATTCAAAATATTAGTCATACTAGTTTCATCCATTGCTAAATGCTTATCATCAGTGACCTTTGAGCCGATAAGTGAGGATTTCTAGGCTTGATATATTTTCATTTTTGCATAGATGGGTTGCGAACCCAAGCAATAAATGTAATAAGACAAAGCAAAGCAAAACAAAAATTCTTTTTTTCGAAAGAAATTTCATTTAGGTGTAAGGTCACTGATGATTCCGTTTAGCAATGGATGAAACTAAAATGACTAGCTCAAGCCGTATTTTTTTTTGTTGTACTGCTTTTGTTTTATGTAACATAAAAAACCATTCATGCACTGAAAATATTATCTTCAAATTGCAGTTTTATAATACATGCAGCTCAATTTTCTTAAGTTCAAAATAAATTTCATTACTTTAAATTAAATAAGGGAGCAGTTTTGTGACTGCGGCCACAAAGGAGTCACTGCTGATTTTTCTTATACTTATAAATAAACCTTAAAGTGAGTTACTGACCTGTCAGAAATTAAATACAAGCCTGAAGTTATCGGAACTTAGGAAACTTTTAAGAAACTTTGCTAAATTTTAAGCATGAGCTTGTAAAAGTCTGTATCGGGAAAGCGTGCACCAATCAATGTTTGCAAGTAGCATTTGATGTATATCAGTATTAACCTTTTGAAAATTGAGTTCTCTACTACTTGGGCAAATTTTTAAGGTAGGTTTGGGTACTTAATATAAGATTAATTTCTGCTGCTTAGTCAAAATCTTTGCTAGTAAATTTTATTCAGCGCATAAAATATATATTGTTTTCACTTTTCAATGAGACTGCTTCTAAGAACATTTTTTCCTTTTTTTTTCAGAGTAAAAATAAGTTAACCCTCATGTTGGAGAAACCCCTTTCTAAGGTTAAAAATTATTTTACATTCAGAAGATTCCGTTTAAAAAAAAAAAATTATTACCCTTTAATAGATTTTTGCACTCTTTTATGCACTTAATTACATTTATTTCAAAGTGAAAGAGGACCCTTTTTAATTAACAGCATTTGTTGACAGAAAAATTTAACTGACTTGACAAGTTTTTGCAACCACTTTAAATTAATTTTTGTCATTTTTTTTTTTGCACTTATTAAAAGGTTGACACATTTTCTTAAAATAACAAAAATTTGTATATTTCATTAGAGTAGCAAAACTTTCAAATTGGTCATTGTTTGTATGAAAAAAGCAGAAACATTTTAACTGGCAGCTGCTGTTGCTGCTGTTTTTACACTTTTACTTTGCTAAACAAATTAATGGCTAATTGAAAAAGTTTTGTTGCCTGTTTTTCTTTTTTCAAAATTTTTTCTCTCTTAAGTTTTCTTCATGCAACTATGTAGCAGCTACTGTTATCAATAATAACACTCTACATACAATGTAAAGTATTAATTTGAAATTATTTACAAAGTTTGGCTTGAATTTTAGTTGTGTTAAATTTACTTGAAAGTTAGACGAAACTGTATGAATAAAAAGCATCTCTTATAATTAAAATTGAAAGTAAATCAAAAAATATGCTCGCATATCGAGCTGTAAGTGAAAAGTCTTTTAAATCTAAATTGACAAGCTGTTCGTTGACTAACAGTTCTCATGGGATATGTCATCATTGTTTTATGGCGCAAGGATTGCAAATATCTCGCAACAAAATCTGTAAAATAGCGAAAGAATTAGAGTCAGTGAAGCATCATTTGTGTGATTGCTTATTGTTTCAAGAATGTTGACACTTGGGGTGAGGTGATTTGATAATCTGGATGGTATATGAAGGTGTTGCTTACAGATATGTCACGATTTATTTGCAAGTCAAAGTGGATTTTTGGTATTTAAGATTTTTAAGCACATTCATTCAAAACTAGATATAACGTTCCTAGATTCGTTTTCATCACAGTAAAATTTTTTCCAAAATTAACAATTTATATGAATTGTAATAGGAAACAAGACTGCGCCGTTTGCAGGTTGATATAGGAAACTAAAATTTTGAGAGAAATTTCTTCGAACCCGATTCTATAATATAGGCATATAGGACACCAAATTTAAAAAAACCATATTCGGATGCATTTTGTATTCAGCCACACGAAAATTGTGGGCTTGTTTTGACAACAGTACCTAAAACGCTATATCTTGATACCTATAGCAGATTTTTTTTGAAGTGAAAACTTGTTATGGCACGTTGTGCACCTCCGCAAGAAAGCATTCGCGGCTGAGGAAAAAAGTATAAACTCGCGACACCGACCGTCATCGGGATTCCCCGTCATGAATGAGAGCGATAGTAAAATTTGAATGTTCTGTTGTTTCTCTTAAATAAATATTCCAAGTGGAAGACAAAAAGCAAAGCAGACACACTAACTACACATTCTATTCTCATTCAACGATTGTTATGCTTACATGTTTGTTTCTTTCAAATTCCGCGCTGTTGCGTTGACAAATTGAGAATGAGAGCGAGAGTAAAATTTGAATACATATTCCGTTTTTGTCTTCCATTGCATTGCCAGAAAAAAAAAGTAATAAATATTTGGAAATTATATTCCAAAACTAAACTAAACAAAGGGCATACAAATTATTCTTATAATTTAGCAAAATTAGGTTTCAGATCTCTAAGTCTAAAAAATTTGAAATTATTAAAAAAGTGATAGCATTTTTAAAATAAAATTAAAAGTTTTTTGGGGCAAATTACTAAGATATGTACGTCAAAATAGTTTCTTAAAATTAATATGAAATTTCATTATCCAAACCAAATTTCAAAATCAAACTTTGTTCAATTTATGTCAAAATGTGATAAGCCAAATCGAATCAACTATTCATTTTAAAAAACTTAAAGTATTGATAAACGACGTAAACTGAAGTGCTTGATAAAGTTACCAGAATCTAACAAGCCTGTTGTCATTTTCGGATCAAAAGAGATTCACAAGATCTAAAAAACTTCTCATGAAAATAAAAAAAGCTAAAAAGTCCATCAGAAAAGTTTTGTATAAAAAGATTCTCAAAGCTGAAAATTTTAAAAATTATTATTTTTTTTAATGGAGGTTAAGTTGCCAAACAAAAACATTCAAATGCCAATCATTGAAATTCGCATGATATGAATTCACAAAATATATGGTTGCTTTAATTACAATTGTTTTGGGAATATTTTTTTCCAACATAAAATTAATTTTCAATTAATTTCTTTGTTTTAAGCTACCGATTGCTATTATTTAATTTATTTTGAAAAAAAAAGTATTAAAATATTTACTATGTTAAAAAAATTCCACCGAACTTAATTTACTATTTACAAAGAAATTTTCAGATAAAATCCAACAAAATCCTATTTACCACGTAACACCCAGCGAGAAACATACAAATGTGACTATATACATATGACAGGATGGCGTAGTTTAGAAAATTGTTTCAGATAGAGAAAAAGAAGACAGTGACAGATAAAAAGAAAGTTGAAAATCCATGCTTATTGTGAATATGTACATAATGCAAACGCTTGAAAATATGCTACAGAGAATTTGCTTTTCGTTTGTTGTAGGTAACTTTTTAAAATTAACAATTAACTAAACCACGCCAGGTATGCAAAAATAACACATACATACACGTACATATGTATGTTAATAAAACACAAAATTTTAATCAACAAAAATTACAGGCTATAAAATAAAACGCAATTTACATATTTTTAAAATAAATTTTCATATTTAATTTTACTTTTACTGTTTTGAATTTTCATGTTTGTGTATGTTTGTTTAAGTGTAAGTGTGCATTATTTTTTTCGTGTGCGTGTGTTTCATTTTAGACAATTATTAAATAGCTTACTACATGAATCATAAACATGAATCTATGAACTTTGTGAAAATAACAAATTTATGAAACTTTTTCTATTTTACGAATATTATGCTAATTTTAATTATTGAATTTAGCTGAAAACAAAAAATAAATAACTATTTTTTATAAAAGCACTTTAATATTTCTGGCGGGTATTTAGATGTTCATTTAATTTTTCTTGAATTTTTTGAAAAAACTTTAAGTCTACTTGGTAGTTTTTGTAGCCAAACAACATTTTTTTTAAGAATTTCTATTTAATGGATACCATTTTTCAAGCGTTTTTCTGCATTCTCTTTCAGCATGATGGCATCCAACACCCAACAGAAACTTATTATTTTTGTTTTATATTTAAATATTTTTAATTACACAAAAAAGTTCTATAGTAATAAATGAAGTAGAAATAGTTTTTGGAAAAAAGTAGTAGATAAGTCATGAAAGTTTACATTGAAAGCCAAACACTATGAATACATTTTACAATTTAAAAAAAGTTTACGACTACATTTTAGCGTTAAAAATAAATAAATAATTTACATAATAAATAAATAAATAATAAATAAATAAATTAACTAAAAGCTAATTTTTTTGTTTTTTAATTTTAATCAGAAAGCAAAAACATACTAACTAAAATGCAAAATTGGCGTAATAAAATTTATGCCTTTTTTTGCAAATTCTTAGTACGCTTTTACTACTTTTTTGCGCATTTTTTTCAGACAACATTTGTGCTTGGTTTTCATTTTAGATTTTTTTTTTTCAACCATTAAATTTTACAGAAATTTTTGGAGTAAAAAGCAGTTTTTTTTTTTAAAGAAAAGTAGTTTTTTGTTGCGTTTAATTGCAGTGAACTTAGAAGAAGTGCAGTGTTGTAATTTTTGTTTGCTTTGTTTTTGATGTGCGTGCGTCTGTCAAGTGAGTGTGCAGCAGAGACTTTGTTGGAAATTTTTGTCATTTTTGTACAACTTCAGTTTTTTGTTTTTGTGTGTGAGTGTGTTGAAGTGTTCGTTGTTGTTGTTGTGTGTATCTTACACGTTTTTTGTTTTATTGTTTTCTGTAGTTTGACTAGCACCAAACTTGCATCAACTTTTTTGTGGGGTCTTGTGAATTGTGCGATTTGTTTCGTTGTTTTCAAAATGTCGTAAGTCCTTGTTGGTTGTTGTATCCGTAATGTCCACTTGTCGAAATTTGTATGATTATGGCAAATGTTTTGTATGCAAACGCATGTTTTCTATGTTATGCTGTGTTTTCGTTGTTATACTTTGTTTTCTCTACGTTTTTCTATGTTCTCTTATATGATTTTTTGCTATGTTTTCTATGTTTTTCTCTAGACGTTTTTAATGCTTGAGCGCTTTTTTACTTTTCAATGCACCAGTTGCTGTTGTCGTCGCAGATTTTTTTACTTTATGATTTTTCTGATTTAATGTTGTTGCTTTTAGTTTTTTATTAGTATTTGTTGTTGTTGTTGAAGAAGAACTAGAAGTAGGTTTGGACTCACGTGCTTGACGCTGTCGTCTCGCCTCAATGACATCATCCCCAATAATATCATCATCATCGTCATCATCATCGTCATCGGCCTCTTCCTCATCGTCATCACCTGTTAGCGCACCTGTAATTTCATCTACTCCATCATCATCTTCATAATCATCATCATCATCATCATCATCTTCATCATCATCAGCATTATCGTTATTTGCATTATTCAAGTTATTGTCAGCAATGCTGGCAGCAACAGCGGGGACAGCAACAGTTGCTGGTCTCCTTAATGTTGCAACAGCAATTGTTGCCGTCGGTCCGATTTTGTTGCCAACATTGCCGGCAATCACTTGAGTTTTAGTATTTGAAGATGATGTGTGTTTTTGTTGCGTTTGCGACAGTTCGACTTTTTGGTCAACACTACCACTATTAATTCTATCGCTACTACTACTACTACCAGTACCAATACTACTACTACCGTCTATTAAATTACTAATAGTCTCTTCATCGTAAAAAACATTTTGTTCACCTTCGTTGTTGGCATTGGCTAATTCATCGGCAGCGGTTGAAGCTGCAGTATTACCAGCTGGCAATGGATCAACGACATTGGCGGCTTCGGCTAAGGGTAAATCAACACCATCTGAGATGCCAGTTGTCACAACATTGTTAGAGACAGCGGGTGCTATGTCTTCAATGGGTGCTGTGGCAATAGTTTGTTGTGGTACGCTTGCAACAGGTCGTACAACATCATCATCGTCATCATCTTCGTCGTCGTCATCTAGAAATTATTAAAAGAGTTTTGATAAGATTTTGATTTTAAGTTAAGTGTAGCTTTTAAGTAAAGCTATTTGAATATATGCAAATTATTTCCGTTTTTATGATTTTTCTTATTATTCTTTTGGCAAAAGTTTTCTAATGGTGTTTAAATTGCTGCGCAAGAATTTGCAGTTGCAGTTACTAATTCTACTACGATAGAAACAACATACTGAGAACTGTAGAATTTTTATTAAATTTTTCAGAGCTATCGCAATTTCATCAAATACAAAATTCAGCGAATTTTACCTTCGTTTAGTTTTGAAAAAGCGTATCGCTTTTCAAATTTGTGCTTTATGTAAATATTGAATTTCAATGTTTTTTGCACAGCATTTTGTAATTTTCTTATTAATTTTATAAGTTCGCACACCCTATTGTTTCCACTCACCTCCTAAAATGTCATCGAATAATCTATCCAAATAATCATCTTCATCATCATCCTCGTCATCATCGCCACTTGCAGCAGCAGCACCAGAAGCTGGTGCAGCCAATCCCTGTGGTGTATCATCCTCCTCATCATCGTCATCTTCCTCATCGTCATCATCATCTGAAAGTCCCGAAATAAGTAAAACTGTGTTAAATTCATGCGAAGCAGAAACGAGAAAAAAAGAACAAAAAATCGTTATGGCCAAAAAAAAATCATTTTAGAAGACAATTTTTGGTGCACTTGTTGGAGAAATCGTTTGGTGTTGGAGTTTTACAAACTGCAGAGACGCACTACTGATAGCAACAAAAAATAGTCAAAAAGTACGAAGATACACTAAAGTGAATTAAAGAAATTGCTGCAAAATATACTGGAACACGCTTAAAGGCTAGAGAAAAATAAAAACAAAATTTGGAAACAGTGCAATAGTGAATCATTAGAGTTTTGAACATAAGTCCGCTATGGTGCTGCTAAATGTTGAAATTGTGCAAAAAATATTTTCTATGCAATAAAAGAAATAATTCAAGCTTATTTAAGTTCAGCTGCTAAATTCTTGCTATGTTTAAAAATTTCATGATTTGATAAATTGAAATATCAATATTTCAAATTTCATAAGTTTTTGCAGAAATAGCACAGTTTTAGCTGCATTACTGCATAAGTTATAAGTGCGCAAGTGATTATGAAAGTGGCTTAAGTCAGTTTTTTTTTTTACTTTCATAGTGATAAAAATTCATATCACCAACAACAATACTTAGACCACTTTCATAGTCACCAGCCCCAGTAAAAAATATACGCTAATAATTTTTATAAAAATTGTCTTTCATACCATCATCATCATCGACAAGATCTCCTAGATCTGGCTCATCATCATCATCATCCTCATCATCGTCATCATCATCGTCGGCATCAGCAGCAGCGGGCGCTATTTCATTTGTTGCTGTCGCCTGCTGGCGTGCCAGCGCTCGCGCTTCTTCTTGATTTTCAACAAGCTTAACTGGAGACGCCTGACATTGCAGCAGCAGCGCGCTGAATACACAAAGTAATATGACAAACTTCATGGTGGTGCTGAAAGGAAAAGAAAGAGAATTTAATGTAACACTTTACTCGTATTAACATAAGTGACTTCAAATAACACTTAAATAGAACTATGCTAATTCTTGTGTCCGCACATTTGTATGTGCGCGGCCATTAACACCAATTATTTTTGAATATTAAATTTAATCAGCATACTACATTTCAGTTCTTCAAATGAAACTTTCATTCATGTCTGTTTGTATCTATCTATCCAAACGATTAATATCATTATGATATCTTAAACACATTCACAATAAACGACGATGACGACGAAGTTGCAGAGGAACGTGCTTTTAACGTTAATGACACCATTTTTTGTTACGTTCAGTCCGATTCCACACATGTAGTGACAGTTGTTGCTGTTGCCGTAAAATTATTACTAAAAGTTTTGAGCTTTTTCTTTCTCTGTCCAGCAGGCGGATACGCACCTTTAGTTTGTCCCAGTCACCTGTCAACGTATGGTGTTGCACACAAATTGCTGATTTTTTTTTTTTGCTTTTTTTCGTACATTTCTCATTCAATATAACGTTCTGCCTTTATTATTTTACATCAATTTTTTTGCCATTAAAATTTTGGTTTTTGCCATGAAACTCACGTTCCAATTGATTTCATACTTTTGATGAGATTTTCGCAGTTTTTTATTTTAATTTAATTTTTTCTCCACTGAACAACTGTTTTTAATGTATTTGACCCGAATTTAATGAATTGTAAATTTATAAAAAAAATACTGGAGAGTGATGTCAAGGTTTTTGCTCAGAAAAGTGGGTGGATTTAAAAGTGTTTGAGGTTTTGTTTGACTCAATAATTTCAGAAGCAATATTATACTCATATGGTTGTATGTAAGTTAATTGTATGGAAATTAATTGTTGCTTACTGTTGATACTTTTGATATCAAAATAAATTTGTTTTACTTTTGAATAATTCGATTGTGCCATGAATTTATTTTTTATTAGTTAAATAATCTTCAATACTTAACACATTGCAAAAATCAATGAATAATCGAATTTGTGTACAATACGAATTTTGTAAATGATTATGTTTTAAAAAATGGCATGTATAAATAACAAATAGCACTGAATAAAATGTAAAACATTTTATGAACCAAAAAATTTCGTACATTGATGGCATTTGGATTTTGGGAGCATGTACTCGAATTAGAGTCGGTAAGTATTTTGAGGATAGCCAATGAATCTTTGGCCAACCATTTAGAAAAATTTTTAAATTTCCTTAACCCATATAGTACCAACATATTCGGCATACTTTTTTTTTTAAAAAAAGTTTTAATGTGGTGGTAAATTGATTGGAAAAAATGGCGAAAAATAAGTTTGAGGTCGATCGGAAAATATTTTTCGCCAACATTTTTTTTTGAATTTTTTCAGCGCTTGACCTAATTGAAAATTGTTATTTCTTCAAGATTTTGAATTTTTTAGCGCTTGACCTACTCAAAATATTTGACATCTTCAAAAATAAAAATTGCCAAATAGTTACCCTGGGAAGTGGCCATTGATTCGTATACGCATCACCATAATTTAGTGCTATATAAAGCTCACCTTCACAATCTGGATATATAATTTTTACTGTGAAGAATATCATTAGTCTTTTTGAATTTATTCTGTGTAGGTTTTGTCCATATTTGATTAATTTTAATATTTTTGATAAATTTTCAAAAAAAAAAAAAATCCAAAACAATTGTTTTTTTAAACTCCCACTTAATCCTTAAAAGTGGGCGTGGCATGAGAAAGAAAATTTTTAAAGAAAAGCTAATAGATTAAACTTTAATATAAAAAAATATAATCCTTCGAATTTTTTGTTATTTTATAATGAAAAAAATGTCCAAACATGAGCAATTTTCGTGATACGTTAACGAATCAAAGGTACGATATGTGTTAAGCTAAAAAAGTAAATTTCCCTTACAAATGTTTCTTAAAATTTTACTAAAACATTAAGTATTTATAATAATTAAAAGTAGAAGGCATTAACGTACTCAAATTTCATTCATTGTACCGCATATCCTAACAAATTTCTAAGAACTAAGGAATATTTTTCACAGCGAAAATGTGCTCAAAACGATACAAATGTATTAAATGTCAGTGCTGTGGTAATTAATTCCAAACAATTTTTTTTAAGTGTATAAGAGAAGTTAAACTGAAATCATTTGCAGCAGCATGCATAGCTTTTCGCTCAACATCTAAGGATTTTGAAACCGATTTGATAATCAGATTTAAGCTTGACTCAAAATGTTTAACGTTCCGGATTGAAGGAATTAGCAGCATGCATTTTTCTCAGCGTTATTTTACTTTTAAAGTTGATTTTTGTGCCCGATGAGCAACTACTGCAGACAAAATCAAGCAATACAATATTATTATGTGCTAGTTATATGAAGTATATTTTGCTTTGAAAAGACCAAGCCAGTTGTATGAAGTTAATGATTCAGGAACGAAAATGTTTATCCTGGTCAGAATTGATTGAGCATTACTACCTTTTGGCATTTTTAAACATAAACATATCTTGCCTGAGGAGTAAGGTCCTCCGGGAGTTTTTCGAAAAATAGAAAACACTTTTTTACAAAAAATTTTTGAAGCTGCATTTTATTTTCGACCAACATTTTTTTACATTATTAAAGTATAACTATTCAAGATTTCTTCCTGAAATTTTGGTTTAAAAATATTTGTCAATAAGTTAGAAAAGTGCAATACCGTAAATGAACTCAAAATTTTCGGTGAGCAAGATATGTATATGGAGACTGGTTCATCCGAAAAATAAAACTTTGGATCAAAATATCAGGAATAAATCTTGAATGGTTAAGCTTTAATAATGTAAAAAAAAATGTTGGGCTAAGATAAAATGCAGCCTCAAAAAAAAAATATCAAAAAAGTGTCTTTTTATTTTTCGAAAAACTCCCGGAGGCCCCTAAGCCTTTGACAATATGTTGGGGAAAATTTCACTGAAAATAATGCTGATTTTGTATGGGTTTTATAATAGCGTAACCGAAAAATTATTGAACCGGACTTAAAACTAAGTTTTTTTGATTGCCATTTCCATAATATTTGTGCCTCAAGTTCATCCGCTTCCAACGCAATTTCAATTAACCTTATTTCTTTCTGTTTTTTCAATATTGATTAGTTATCCATTAAATCGAACAAGTTTTTCAATCAATAATACACCATCAACAACCGTAATGTTTATGGAATAACTCCGTTCTTGAGTTTTAGTCAGTGTAATGGAATACGAGAGTTCGCAGATAAGACAATCTTACAAAAAAAAAAAAAGAGATTTTGCGAAAAATTCATGAAAAACAAATAAAATTTCTGCAAAAAAAAAATCTTTTATAAAAAACAATTTATGTATGTTGATATGTCATAAACTTAAAGTCAAAGTACTAAAAGAATATCACGACATTGAAAAACTTCGAAACACTTACGCATGTACGATAATCGATATTTCTAAATCAATATTATTTCGGTACATATTTTGCGAGAATGAATAGTTTGGTTCCGTCAATATACGAATTAGAAAATAACAGAACTAACAACAATTTTATGTTCACTATGAAATTATTAATGCCAAGTGAATAGTAAGTCCACCAAAATGATTAAAAACACGGATCTTTAACTCATACTGAATTGTAAATAGAAAATTGTAGAAAAAGTCGACTAAAATCGAACAACTGCGCAAAAATCCATAGATGTTGCAAGCATTGAAAATAATCGAAATAGTTGAAAAGTATCAATTGGTGTAGAAAAACATCGAATGTATCTAAAAACATCGAATAGTATAAAAAAAAACATCGACAAATCGTCCATGTATTGAGTATTATCAAGTATATGTCGAAAAGTCTTATAACATCGAAAAATATCAAAGAAGTAGATATAGGTCAAATGAAATCAAATAGTAGGCGAATAGAAAAAGAAAAATTTCACAGAAATTGCCCAAAATATATCAAAAATATTTCGAATAATGACAAATACTAAATATCAAATAGTTTGGAATGCCATACAAAAAAATCTATTAAGACTTTATTATACCAAAATATTCACTAAAACATTACAAATACGCATAGCATCAAATATGTTCGTAAATGCAATAAATTTTCAACAATCGTACAAAGTTTTACTCGAATGAAATATATTGTTAATTCCAGAGACATAAGCAATAGAATAATTTTAGCCTACCGAAACTGTTTTTATCAAAAACAAAGCAAAATGTGGTATTCCTATTATTTCAGACTTAAATATTTATACGAGCATGTGTGCTAAATTTACAACTAAAGCGCATTACAATAGCTAACTATTTTATTGTCTAGCTTAGTTATGTGCATCAGTCATTGAACTTAAGCACCTCATTTTTCACTCATGCATATCGAAATATATCAATTCAACATTCAGCTAGAATTACCAATAAACATCATCATTACAATATCAATGCTCTTTGTTTTTTGTTCATATAAACATTCAATGTGATTTGCAGAATATGGGAAATATATGCAAAAGTTATAAACCAGCACCATATTGTGTGAGAATACAGACAGCTACAACTGACAGCTGGAGTAGCATTGCAGAGTTTGCAATACATTCAGAAGAAATAAATAAAAATAAATTTTTGCAACTCATAACAAACGTCCATACAACCCAAATGCTAAGTGATGAAATTAAGCGCAATCGAACATCGGTTGCAGTTTTTCGCAGCATATATGCATGTAGGTCATAATAATACTGTTGCTGTGCTTATTTTTTCATTTCGAAAAGTTTTAGTTTAAGACTGAAGAATAATGCTGAATTAAGTTTTCAGTGCAACATGCAATGTGCATAGGTATTTCATGGATGTGGTTAAAGAGTTCAAAAATGCATTATGGGAAATTTTACCTCATGTTATTCGTATGTGTATGCGGCAAAAACTAATACAAGCTTAGGGTAAATCGAATAATGGAAAAGTTTTTGTTCTAAAGATTAAAATTTTGCATTGCTGTTTTGTTTATTTTACGCTATGTAAATATATGAACATAAAAGTTTTGTACACATTATTTCCAGGTTTTGTGTATTGAGACTGCATGGTATATGCATTTTTGATGCTTACTTAACAATTTTCCCTACAGTAAGTAACACTCAAAGTAAAAACTAAATATTAAACGAAACATACAACATTTAATAAAAAAAACACAGCCTTTAACTTTCCATACAACTTTGTGACTAACAACTTGAGTGAGAAAACTTTTACTTTCCTCACACATGACAAAAAAAGAAAAAAATAAAATCACAATAAACATCACATGACCATCCACAAAATGTTGCAGTGCATAAAAAGCTGCAATTAACAAAAGTTGCATTAAAACAACTTTCTATGAAAGTGTTTTTTTTTTGTTTTTGTTTTCGAAAAAAAGGGATATTTTTCAAAACGTGTTTTGCAACATGTTAAATATTGCTATAGGTTTTTGTGTTGTTAACATAAAACACAACGTGTAGACGGATATGAAGTATACTTCTGAGGGATGCCGCATTTTCTGATTATCGAAGGCTGTAGCACTTTAAATGTTAATTATATCCTAAAATACTAGGAGTGCAATATAATGCTAACAACTGGTTTCGGAGAGGATATAACATTTTATAATTTAAGTTTTCGCTGAATTCAAATGTGCTTGAACAAAGAGGTGGATATTTTCAAAGGGAGGACGTGACACTTTCTATGCTGATGAAAAAACGATATGGATAGAGAATTATTTAAGGTAATTGCACAAGATATCACACACTTATAAGAAATGACTAAAATCAGACAAGCATTTGGCGAATTTCTGTAGAAGGGCGTGGCACCTCCCATCCAATCAAATACTTCAAAATGCTTTACTGAGAGAGTTTTTAAAGGTTCTAGAGCCAAGTTTTACACAAACTGTAAAAATGTTTCAGAAAAGCTTTGGACAAAAACTAGACGAATATCTTCAAGTAGGCGTGGCACTCTCTATAGCAACAATAACTATAAAACACTAAAGAGTTATTTAAGTTAATGAAACCAAATTTCACACACCTGCAAAAAAGGGGTTGAGGTAGCATCAAACAAAAAGTTGGCAAATTTCGAAAATAGAAAAAGCATGCTTTAAAAGTATAAAGAAAAACTTTTTTATCAATGCTTTTTTTTTTCATATAGAGTCCTTTTAAATAGTTAATTCTGCCAAAAAATAGAATTAGAGAAAATTATAAAATTTAAGAAAGTTAAATATTTCAGTCATCCCTGGTTTCTGCAGCAAAAATTCTTTCGGTAGGTTAAGCAAATCGAGCTGAAAACAAAAACACAAAATCGTCGTCGCAAAACATCACATGAAAAACGCACAAACTACAAAACAACAAAGCAACAGCAACAGCAACACAAAATAGCAATAAGAAACAGAGTAAAATTACACATTTTATGTGACGCAGCGTATAATTTTGCCGCAAGCGCCGGTAACCGGTGTTGCTACTGTTGCTGTTGTTGTTTTTGGCTGGTGTGCCACTGCCACTCTAAAAATTCAGCGAGTCAGCGTAACCCAAGTGAAAGCGGACGCATGAACGCATGCGCGCATTTCAACTCGTTTTGTGTTTACAAATAGGCAGTTAAGCGAATGTGGCAGCTCAGTTTAGTGGAGTGGAGATGGAAGCGGTGCATGATGGAATACAAATTAACATTCCACAACAGAAAAAAAAAAATGGGTGAAAACTTGACCTACTAATTGGCGATAAGATATACGAATAGTTGGTATGAAAATAATAAAATAAAAACAAAACCAAATGAACCGCTTTTTAAATTATAAATAAGCCAAGTCAAATGGCTGAGACGCTTTTGATAATTTAAATGGAATTTGTTTTTAGCACTTCATTGTTTCTTTTTTTTTTTGATTTAATTTTATAGAGAGTTCATGTGTGAAAAAAAATTAATACTTCTTAGAATGTAATTTTTTTATCAGAACAAAATTGTTAAAAAAGGAATATTCATAAAATGCGTTGAAAAAAAATTTTATGACTCAATTTTTGATTTGGAAGTCCTATATTGCTCTACATTTTTCATCTTAAAAACATTTAGCGTGCTGAAAAAATCTTCAACAACATACAAAATCACATTTTTCATGATTTAACTAAAACTCAATTTCCGATAGAGCTGCTTATGGTTTAGCTTAATCAAACTCACACACATATAGCCAAGAAAACAACATAATATACGTGTAGTTAAGTATGTGAGGAAATTTGAAAGTAACAAATGGTATGAGATAATCCTTACAAGAGATTCAGTTATTGCAATAAGCAACAGAGTTCCCACATAAAAGAAAGCCTTTTGCTTAACTTTTTCAACTAAGTATGTACTAAGATTTTTTTAATATTGACAGTTTTTTTAAGAGTCACCCAAAAGTATGCAATAGAATCCACATAATTTTTATCTTTAAAAAGACATAAAAAGTTAAGACGTGTAAATTGCATTGTTTTAGGTGCTGACGTAATTAAAGTTACTTAGCCTTAAATTATTTATTCCATTTCCGGTATAAAAATTATTTGCTATTAAATTAAAATTCACAAAAAGAAAATTTTAATATGGTTTCATACGTTTGGCAACAATGCAACAGATAAGGGGCTCAACCCAGTAAGCACAATGACAACTAGTTAGTTATGATTCAGCAAAGTGTGGAAAAACTGTTGATGTCCCTAACAGTACTTTGAACTGGAAGTAGACCGGCGCCGCTGCTATTACTGGCGCCTGACGAAGCATCTCCGGGATGCTATTGTGTTTATTGGAAAAGTTTATTCGAAGTTTAAGAGGGAAAAGATGAACAGGCACACACAGGTACATGCATGTGAACAACAAATTCATAAAAACATACAGGAATCTATTCAATTGAATATTAATGCCCAATAGAAAAAACGAGTTTGGTGGAGTTAGAATTTTTAAGGTCGCGTTGAAAACGCTAGCTCCTTTAAAATTGTGGTAATATAAGCTGTTATATGAAAAATTTTTAAATCAAATCTTGACAGCTGTATATTACTGCATTATAAAACTATCTTCTATTTTACTTTGTTTCAACAAGAAGAATAAGTTAGTCAATTATATATAATTGACAAAAAATTACTACTAAAAACTCCAAAGAATCACGCGAGGAAAATTATTCATTTTGAGGACTATAATAATATTTCTGAGCATAATTTTCAGTACAGTGTGAGTCAACACCCAAAATTTACTAAAGTTATGCTAAAGTTAATTATACTAGTTTCATCCATTGCTAGATAAAATCACCAGTGACCCATGTGCCGATTAGTGAGAATTTTTAAGCTCACACAGCTAAAATAACTGACAGTAAAAATATTAAGATTTATCCATTCCATTTCCTCCCGGGGTTGTTTGTATACCAATGAAATCTCAACACTTGAACCCGTCTTCAATACCCATCTGAAAATGAGTTTTTCCCGCATGGGTACACAAAAAACATTCGTAGGTATGCTGCAATATTCTACCACACTTTCACCTGGTATGTGCAGCGCGTTCTCTCTCGACAGTCTTAAGTGTGAAATTTATTTTACGTCTTCAAGCATTTCGTGTCGTATCTTCACTTAAAAGATTGAAAAACATTTTTTTGGTCTTAATGCAATATATTTTTTTTTTTTAGTTTTCCCCTACAGTTGAGCAGCAAAACTATTTGGTTGCATACATTCAGGCGAATACCGTAGTAAATCAGCTTGAAAGTGTGTGTGTACATGTGGAATTTTAAATAAAAATACAACAGTAGAGTAGTGTAGATGATATCATTCTAGGAAGCAAAAGGAATAGGAGATTCCAGGCATGCTAGAAGTTCGTCTTTCTCATTCCTTGACATCATTTAAGAAGTTCAATGTTTGCACCCACACGTTCAGATGTATAAACTTTAAATGTGCATGCAAGAACACGTTGATAAGTAATACTTGCAGCAATACAAGTGAGTGAAAGAGATAGACAATATAGCACCAGTGCTGCACAGCTTGCAACATCAACTTCATCTTCATCGACAACAAAGTAACAAAATCCCGGAAAATTAGGAAAAAGTGTGACACCAAATATTTCGACCAACCTTCAAAGGACACATAAAACACAATGAAGATCTTAAAGAAAATGGGGTCAAAATTGAAATAAAACAATAAAATATGATATCAAAAGTTAAAGTGCTAGTATTTGTACAAAACTATTTGGCACTGGAAGTATCAATTTAAAAGCAGCAAAGAATCGCTTGTAGAAGAATTTATCATTCCTGGCATGTATTTCTTATATGAGACTACCTAAGTAAACTACAAGCAATCTGTTAAGCCTAAAAAAGTACTCATTCTGTTATTGAAAAGCTTTACTATGTCCTTATGCAATAAATTTAAAAAAAAAATCCAAACATAAAATCCCTCTCTTAAATTTAACTTTGTTCACTGAGGCGTATGAGTAACCTGCAACAGAATACCTTAACACTGGCGTAGCACTCGGTTTAATTTTGTAGTTTTCGTCCATTTCATTTATTTTTAGCTTTGCTTTGTCGAAAATCACATTTTTTATGCTTTTTATTCCGGGTCATGCTCCCAACAGTGTTGCCATAGCAAATCTCTAAAAAATCGCAAAAACAATTTACAAGGAACGTGTTAAAGATTGAATACAAGTAGGTGAAAAAAATCTGCGAAAAAAATACCTAACAACAAAATCTACTCAAAATCAATTTAAAAACAATATTTTGTTTGAATTACGTTGCAAATTGAAAAATAGCGAATGCCGTACGCTGCACTCACTGTATTTCTATGGTAACCAAGTAAAATTCACAGGGATTGTTGTTAAACTGTAAAATGAGAAACTGCTGTTTGTTAAATCGCTGCAAGCTTTATGAAAGGTGGTATGAAACAATATAAAATGTAAAGCAAAGTTGTGGTGCAGGCAGTTATGAGGATTTCATAAGCTGCGACAAAAAACCTAATGAGAAATGTTCAGAGCAATGAACAAATTGTTTTTTAAACTATATATTTAGTTTTAATAGAATTAAATGGAAAGTAATTTAATTTCATGTCACATCGATTTTGCGTCAATCAAATATAACTGACACGCATTTTATACCAAAACACAATTTAAGTTATATTATTGATTCAAATAGAAATAAGAACAAAACTTTAAATTGGCTTATGTTTTCGGCACCGAATATGTTTAAAAAAAAAAAAAAATATTTAATAAAAAAATAAGTGTGAAAGTACTTTAGTAACAATAGGTCAGTCTTTAGACTTTGCGGGCTCCGGACCAAAAACTGGAAAGGACCCCTTTTAAAAATAATCTTATGTGCAACATAAAACATCGTTTTAAATTTACATATTCATGAGCCAAAAAAATGTTTTCAGAAATCAAAATATTACGCTTTTTGGGACTTTCAAAAGCTCGGGACCTTGTGCCCAAAGCCCCGTAGGATCGTACCTAAAAACTTTTTTAAATTTTGAAAGAGCTGTCTTTATTTTGCGAATAGAGTGTTTATTAAAATGAATAATAATAAAGAAATATTCTCAGACAATTAGGCATAAATATAAAAAATTATAAAGCATTAGCGTCATTGATATGTGACTGACAAGATAAAAATATAATTAGCTATTTTCTGACACGTAATTTGTTATGAAATTGAAAAAAAGTTTATTTGAATATGATACTTTTGATGATTCTCAACAAAAATTATACTTCGGCTATATATGACTGACACAAAATGATGATGAATGTGATACGATATGATGGAACGAATATGAGTTCTTGAGAAGTCATTAAGTAGCAAAAAACTATTCAAATACGCACAGTGCTTAGGAAAGCTTAAGGGCGTCCGGGAGTTTTTCTAAAATTAAAAAGACATTTTTTTTTAAGCTGCATTTTATCTTAGATCAAAATTTTTTTTACATTATTAAAGTATAACTATTCGAGATTTATTTCTGATCCAAAAATATTCGTCAATAGGTTAGAAAAGTGCAATGCCGTAAACGACCTCAAAATTTGCGGTGAGCAAGTCATCTGGAGACTGGTTCATCCGAAAAAAGAAAATTAAATTTTTTTCGGTTAAGCAAAAAGTTAAGGGGCAAAAATTGATAAAATAAGTAGTTCACATTCAAAGAATTATGTTTTCTTTTGCATTTGTGAAATTATTTTTTATGCAGGATATATGGAGAACAATTTACAAAGTCTTTCAGAAAGATCATTCAGACCGGTTCAAACACTGGTTTTTTTAAAATTTGTGTGCTCAAACATTCAACACCGAAAAAAGAAAATTGAATTTTTTTCGGTTAAGCAAATAGTTAAGGGTTAATATTGAAAAATAAACATACATCAAATGACATCAGAAAGAAGGCTTATGACATCAGTTAAATATGACTAACACAAAAGTAAAAACTTTTAATCGACTTAGCTCACCTAATAGATTTTTAAAAGTTTTATTGGAATAAACTAAATAGAAGCATAGAAAATGTATTACTTTTGGATATTGAATATGTATATCGGAATTGCTTAGCACTAAAATTTGTTTATTTTTAAATAGCAGTGGAAAAGTGGAAATTTTCAAAATTCTTATGGTTTGTTATTAATAACCGAACTTTTCATAAAAATGTGACAGAAAATCAAATGAAATCATCCATTGAAAAATAAAAATTTTGCAGGAAAATAATTTTTTTTTTCAAAAAATATAGGCTATAAAATTTTTTATATGTTTTAAAAATGTATGTGAACACTAATTCTTATTACCATTTACTGAAAGACTACTTTTCCTATTGGGTATTAATATTTTGCAGTAAATGATAGCATTGTAATGCTGGAAAACAGGAAACAACACTCAAATTGTATATTACTCTTTTTGTACGAGTAAATGTTTGTGTCGTATAGCGCGTTTGAGTTTATCTGTATGCTCGTGCATTGTCTACAAAGAAGTGTCAAGTAAAATTTAGTATCTAATGTAGGTCAGTTGCTTGAGTAGCAACTGAATGAGCATTGTTGCAAAAGTTTTCAAAATATGGTTGTGCAGCAAATATACAGCAACATATTTTATACTTTAAAAGAAGTATGTAAGCTGTTGTACGAACACTAAGTACATAGGTCTTAAAATTTTCGTTAAGAAAGAACTTCCTAAAATGAAAATGAGTCTTTTTACCGTCTCAAACTATGCCATTTAGAGTAAACTCATTGTCACTACAGTTGATAATCTAGTCGAAAAACTGTTTATAATTCATTTTTCTAAGCGCTCATTGCTTTGAAACTTGAATCCGAAAAACTTAGTTAAGTGAAAATAATATTTCAGAGCACAGAAAATTCCCGCTTTTTCAAAAAAAAAAAAAAAAAAATCACAAAATGTTTCATTCTACTTTAGCTAATTTAAGTATCATATGTATTTATCACACTCAAATATTTCTCTTTATACGCTGTGATATCAAAATAAAGTTTCAAATTGAATTTTACAAAAGTAAGAGAAGAAAGCAAAGACCTTAAAAAACTTTTTAACTGCATTTGTGGCAAAAAATAGTATGTATGTATATACCTAGTTGCTTGTATTTGTTGCAATGAAATTGAAATCCTTTAAAACGATTAAAAGTCAAAATGAAAGTTATCCAAGGTTGCAACATATATGAAGTAGCATCAGGATAGCAAGCAACTTTCGAATACATGAAAATCCTATCAGATTGCAGCAAAACTTTTTGATAGCATTCATCGTATGCAGTTACTCTTGACCATAATAGCAAAGTTGAGTGCACAAATTAATTTTCGGTTATCGAATTACTTCGAAAGTTGCAGATAAGAAAAAAAATCAATGAAGATTTGAAATGGAAATGTTTTTTGAAGAATCTCAAAAGAAGACTTCTACAGTTTATTTTTAGCTTTTCCAATTACTTTTTTTGTTTCACTGAGCTTTTTATGTTGAATTTTAGCGTATGACTCTAATGCTTGGTTTTCACACTTTTCAATAGAATGATGTACAAAATTCCATTATACATAATTCCTGTGGCTCAAAATTCAGATAATGCAAAGAGTTCAGTTAATTTAAAATTCAGACAATGCTAAATAAAGCTGCCTTAAAATTCATATCAATCAGATTCCAGATAACTCGAAAGTCAGATTTTTTAAATGTCAGATAATTCATATGGTGAAAATTTACACTTCAAAATTCTTTCTTTCTCTTTTTCAGAAATTTTCTTTTTAAAAATTAAAAAAATATAAAATTAAACTTATAAGCAATTGCTTACGCGCCAATTTGCTTACGAATTCAGACGAACAATGCAGCTGAAATTCAGACATAAACTTTTTCACACGAAAAATGTAAATCTGCATCTCATCTAAGTTTTTTGTCTGAATTCTTGCATATTAAAATTTTGAGTCATCCAATATCGTCTGAGTCTTAAATTATCTGAATTCTTAAGCAACCTAAATATTTATAAGTATATGAATCACGATTACTTGAATTTAACTGAATAACATAACAGACTCATTGATAGATAAATTTTATATAAATTCTTGATAAGATATAGAGTGGAATGTGTTCGAGTACACATAGCTTAAATAAAAACATAAAAAGCTGTCAAAATTATTCTTCTTTATAATTAAAGTGTCCTTTTTCTAAGATCTTCTGATTCTTCTTTTGCAGCAAAACGAAAAGTATGTACAATGGAAGAGCTAAAAACATATTGCATAAAAGTACCGCAAGTAGCTACTGAAAACTTATCACGAAACTATCAAAATCCAGGCATTTTGATTGTTATGCAAAAAAAGTAGTTAAAAAATTGTATTTAAAAGAGTAAAAATTATAAAAAAATATGTCTGTCATAAAAAAATGAAATATGAAAGATCGTTGGAATTAATAAAAATTTGTATGCAATTCGAAAAGTTTGTAAAAGATAACTTTGAAAAAATTGAAAATTTTTCAATAGACGAAAATATTACGTCAGCTGTGATGATATGATATGATTATTGAAAACAAAACATTTTATTTGTTAAATTTTTATATCAGTCATATATAACTGTTACAATGAGTTGAATCGAAAGGCTTATTGTAGAAACATGATAAGCCAAATTATATCAAATACCAATTAATTGCGTTCATTCTGTTAATTGATACAATAGCCACACCCACCAAGAAGATAGAAGTGCACTTTTCAACACTTATTGTCAGTATCTACCATTATCAGGAGTTTGATTTTATAAAAGTTTTTTTACCAATTTTTGTATGACTTCAAATACGATTAATTTGATTTTTTATATTGCTTTTATATTCATACAGGCTTTTATTTTATCTAATGAAATAAATAACACTTTGATAAAAAAAATCCAACAAAACTCAGCACATTTTCCAAATTAGTTAAAGTGAAATACATTTGTATGCATATGGGAGTGTCTATGCATTTTAAGCTAAAATTATGAAATTATTAGATATATTTTGGTATAAAGTTAAGTTTGCTCTCTTCATCAATATATTATGGCACTGAAATTAAAGTGTTAAAAAATCCAAATTGCTGTTAGCCAAGTATTCGAATATATCTAATTGGAGGAAACCAAATTTTAACATTCAAAACTCAGAATAAAATCTTTCAAAATCTGATTTATCTAAAATAAATTGTTAGTTTATAATTTCATAAAGATAAATCTGCAGTTACTACTAATCATCAGTCTTAGATCATGAACAAATTATTAAACCTCAGCTCTTTGCATAAATGAGCTCCAAAATTTTTTGATAATTAATAGTAACAAAATAAATGAAATAAATTCAATTTGCATTTAGGTTACTGAATTATTGAGCAGGATATAAATATAATTTTTAAAAATTTCTTACTAAATGATTGAAACTATTTTTTTATAATAAATACTCTTTTCAACTTGTAAAGTTGCACGAAAAATTATTAAGATTAGAGGATTTTATCAATTTTATCAGAAAATTGATAAAGTTAGGAATTCACATTCAAAGAATTATGTTTTATTTTGCATTTGTGCAATTATTTTTTATGCAGGATATATGGAGAACAATTTACAAAGTCTTTCACAAAGATCATTTAAAACCAGTTCAAACACTTTCTTTTTTAAAGCTTATAAGCTCAACACTAAAAATATTCCATTTAAACCTTCACACTTTCACGCAAAAGCTATAACATAAAAAAAAAAAAATATAAATAGTCCCAGGTACTCCAACAATTGCTGAATGTAATTGAAAGTGATAACTACCTTTGAAATTCTTAAAAAAAAAATTTATTGAAATATTAATCCAATGATAGTCCCTTGGGCTCTTATGTATGTAGCTTATACAATAACTGCTAAACTGGTAGGTACTTTCTTCTCTGACACAGAGACACAACACTTCACAATGCCACCATATATTCAACTGACAGTGAAACAACTTTTCTCTTGCGGTTTTTACTCGTAAGTGGACCGCGCAACAGTCAGTTAGCCAAGAAACACTGTCTGAAGTCTTCAGTCTGCAAATGCGACTCAGATCGATTTCTATTCCTTCGGTATGGTCTTTTTTTGTTGTTGAGTTTTTGTTTCTTTTTCTTATTATTATTTTTGCTGTAGTTGTCGGTGGTTGTTGATTATTACCTTTTCTTTTAAATGTTGTAATATAAGAGTTTTTTTTCTTTTTCCGTATTTAACCGATCTGCTGGGGATCTTCTGCTTTTAATTCGAATTCGATTCGTTTAAATTTGACTACACGACGCTTAACGCGCACACAACTAACTCGCACGACGCAACTTCTGCAACTGATCGTCAGCTGTATCTTGAGTTACCATCATACGTATACGTACTTGTTGCATGTTGTTGGCCAGTGTCTTACCAATTTCTTTTCTTTCTTTACCTTGATCTTTCTTTTGGTCGCTCAAGCTTTAACGAATTGGTAATGGTTTTGTTAGTGCTTAAACTCTTTCTATGCGTTGCTTTCTTATTGATTTGTTTTGTGTTAGCCATTTCTTGTTGCTTGCTAGCTCGTTTTCTTGTTAAGCATGATCATTTTACAGTTACACACAACTGAAGTTCACACCATACAAGTCATGTCCAAAACTTATGCTCCAGCACATGCGCACTACATCAAGAGTAGTTTTTTTATTAGCTGTCTTAATGATTTTGTTAAAGTGATCTTTTTTTCAAGTATGAGAATTATTGAACTGATTATGTTAATTAAGAATTGATTGGCCTGAAATATGTATGTTATATGAATCGCCTATAAATAATTTATTTTTTCATAAATTTAAATAGACTTTGCAGATATTTGCCAAAGAGTTATGATTTTGATAAGTCTTTGCTTTTTTTTTTTGGCTTGGCTTTTTTATTCCATTCAACATATCAATGTGAGCAATATTTTTGACCAAAAAGATACTTAAATAAATATTTTTATATGCAATATGTTCCGTTTAAGGTTCCCCAAGCCAATATCTTTAGAGCTTAGTAAGACATTAGTAAATGTTTTAGGTAAAAGTGAGCTTGACTTTGAAATCAGCAAGGCAAATTCGATATTATATTTATTAATATCTATATATTTGTATTCACAAGCCAAAAAATACACTTACGACGTCATGGAAAATCAAATTTTGTGTCAAGAGCCTTTTTGAAAAATTTCTGTCAGCTTCTTATAATCGGATGTAATTAAAAAAGTTTTGTCACATATTTTCAATCTCATATTCCAATTTGAAGATTTACATGATATTTTTCCAGTAGGCATAATTTAACAAAGCTTGTGTAGTGTTCAGTACTTCTGCTAAGAAGATCTTAAAATATCATTTCGAAAAAATAGTTTTTGTGGATACTACTCCTCTTCAAAGTCAACACTTTTTCATAATTTTATATATGTTTGATAGCTGATCGCTTATATAATTCATTTCACAAAAAGTAGGCGGAATTGGAAAAGTGGGCGTGAAATTTCCGACTTTTTAATATTTGTCGGTTTCATTGATTTTTTTAATCTCTAACATGATTTTCCGTCAACTTTCAAATATTTCCGTTTCTTTCAATTTTTTGGATTTTTTCAAAAGATTTTACCATTTTTTGACTATTTCAACTTTTTTCAATATTCGAATCACCAAATTTTTTAACATTTCAACACGACTATTTCAACCTTTTCAGTTTTTTTTTCTCGATATTTTCAACTTCTTTCAACTTTTTTCGGGATTTTCAACCTCACCCGACTTTTTTCAACATATTCTACATTTTATCGACTTTTTCAGCACTTTTGAACTGTTTAAATATTTTTCTCTATTTTTTTATTCTTTATTTTTATTCTATTAATCTCTTTCAACTTTTTTTAACATTATTCATATTTTTCGACATTTTTAGCCTGTTTAATTTCAACATTTTTCAATTTCTTTTAACTTTTTTTTTCCTATTTTTTACATTTTTTTTTCAATAATTTCGAATTTTTGAACCTCAAAAAAAAAAAAACCAAAATATGTTTGATCTCTTTGCTTGACCTAGTCATATATATTTAATTTTGATTTTCCTTAAAATTGAGTATAAGAGTAGCTCTTTAGGAGCTAGACTGGAAGTACTTCAGGTAGATCAGCACATGGTGATATCAGAACATATGAAACTGACATCTTCTACATGGACAACTTAAAAATGTTCTGTTATGTTATGTATAGTTACATATTATGTTATATTTCTGCAAAAGTTACATAAGCTAAATCTATTCTTCCGATACTTAATGTCATTTTGGATTATGTGCCATATATAATTCTAAATTTCCAAAATATTTCCAAAATTCAGCTCTAAGAAACTTTGCCAGCAACTGTTGCTAATCTAAGAAATTAAGTTAATTAATGCTGCAGAAAAAGTGAAGTTTACAAAGTTAGGTAGCCACAGTAAAACCCACAAGACTACCAACAACAACAACAACAAAAACTGCGGTAGAAGTAGCAAATGGCGTAATTTTATGCTCCAACTATTTATTTACATTTCTTCGGATGATGTGGTCTTATGTGCGGTGGTATTACACTTTGCCAGTGAACCTCACCTGAAATGTCAAGGTGCGTTACTTTCGTCTTGTGGCAACACAAACAACACAAAAACCTACTGGCAACAATGACCAATTTAACGTTGACTGAAGCAGAACAATGAACTCTAATGACCGGAAAGTTGAGCTTAAGTGCGAACATTTTATTCAATTAAATTTAATTAAATTAAAGTAAAAGCATAAAAGGAGCTAACTCTATCAAATAGAAAAATCAAAGCTCAAGACTTTTGTGGTCAAAAACTTATCGAATGTCCGCTTAGAGAAGAAAGTAGAGCTGTATTTAAAAAAAAAAAAACTTCCGCAATATTTACAACATCATCTACAACAATCAAATTTTATTTCATAATCTGACACAATTTTTTAGCGCCTTTAATTGAATACGGCATAAGTGCTCCAACTGACCTCATATATACATATAGTGGCCAAAGACATCACTTAATGCTTTTATAGCTTTTACATTACTTTTCTGTTCTTTTAATTTTTTTTTTTTTGCTTTCATTTTATAGCTTTTTAGACAACATGAGTAAAATCATAAGCTTCAAACAGGCCAAACAAGTTGTGGTAACAGAAACTAGGCTTCAGTTGCCATAAAAAAATAAAAGAAAATTAAGAAGAAGAAAAAAATCATTTCATCCAAGTTAATAACTGCATTTTCTTGTAAGACAGTGATTTGGTCAAACTCATTAAAGTGCCTGCCTTGTTTTGCCGGATTTTCTTTACAGCGAAATGCATTGCAATGCAACCATCGTATTTTGCTTTTTAGTGTTTTTTGTATTTGCTGTCCCTTTCGCACATACTGTAGAAAACACTTTTTATGACCGTTCAAAAAAAAAAAAAAAATATCCGACTGCAAAATTAATAAAAATAAAAGAAAAAAACAGCACTTACTTATAATTCATATGTGTGTACACGACGATTTCACTTTAACCATCAGACTTATCAACCAACCTACCTTGTTGTTGTTATTCAACAACTGCAAAATGACATTTGCTTGATTTGATTTAACACGAATAAATAAAAGAAAATTAAAAGCAAAAACTCACATATGAAACATTCCATTTAAATATAACGAAAAGAGAGCGAAGTTTTTATAGCTTCTGTTAATTTAATATATAATCCTAAAAACAAAGGTTGTAGGATTTTATATTTTTTTTTTATGTTTATGAACATCTATACTGGAGAATTGCGCAAAATATAATAATGACGTGAATAGTTTGATATTTTCAAATTATTTTAAGTTTTTCAAATATATCAACCGATATATTTTTGCAACTTTTTCCAACATTTTTCAAAATATTTCAACAAACTCAATGCTTTTCAACTTACATATATCGACTTTTTCCGACTCATTCAACATATTGAGGCGTCCAAATCAATCCAAGTCCAAAAAAATTAAATTTCGAGATATCCTCACATATCAAAATCTAGACCATGCTTTATCTTTCATCATGTTTTTAAATTAAACAAAATTTTTTGACAGAAATATTACATATTTTAAATTTTTTTTGATGTGCGGATTTCAAAACCGGCCAAGTTTATGAACTTGCTTTCAAAACCAGTCCAACGCCTTCAGGCTCGTGCGCCGAAATCATTCATGCGGGGGGAGGGTTTAACTCGGACATATAGTATCCTGTTAGATTATGTTCATAAAAAACGTCAAAAAAAGGTTTACTTTTAATATAGAAATTCGACCGGGTCGATCTGTATGAAGCAAAATAAAGTCAGCCAGACACCGACTCAAAAGTTATTTTGTTTTCATTCCGAGAACAACCAATGGATCACTTTTGATCCTCTTGAAGGTCCTTTTTGGCTAAAAAAAAACGGGTTTTTTTGCACATAATTTTTATTTCCTCACAGAATGGATACCTGAATTTGATCGAAAAAATAAAAACTGCGCTATTGCAAAAAATTTGACGTTAAAAATTTAATTTTTTTTTCTGTTATAGATAGTATTAACATAAACACATTAACATATGTATGTATTTAATTATAATTAAATGTCTATTAGACCTGGTCGAAATATAGATTCATCCAGACACCGACTCAAAAGTTAGAAGGAAGATTTTTTATATTGAAAAGTCGATATTTTCACATTTTTTATATGGAAAAATCGTATGTTGGGACTGAATATTATCTATAATGGAAAAATAATTTTAAATTTTTTAACATCAAATTTTTTGGAAAGAGCGCAATCTTTTTTTTGACTATATTTGGGTATCCATTCTGTGAAGGAATAAAAGTTTCGAGCAAAGAACATGTTTTTATAGCCAAAAATGATCTTCAGGAGAATCGAAAATGCTCCATTGGTTTTTCTTGGAACGAAAAAAAAAAATGACGCAGATATCGTTTTTAAAGTTCCTTCTAACTTTTGAGTCGGTGTCTGGATGAATCTAAATTACGACCCGGTCTAATAGACATTTAATTATAATTAAATACATACATATGTATGTAAATGTGTTTATGTTCTGATTCGATATTTAGTTATCATTACGTAAGTGGCTAATTCTGCGTAGTTCTTGAAAAACCTCGCCCAAAACTCTTTTTACATTGATTTCGATATCGCGATGTATATTTAGCGAGGCTAAGCCGTTCAGCCAATCTACAGACATAGCTGATCTGAGGTACGTCTTTAGACGACGTAGCACTGAAAAGGAGCGATCATTTGTTGCTGTTGTCACCGAAAAAGTTGAAATCACACGAAGCATTTTTGATGTCTGGCCCGGTAGTGCGTTGACGCCAAAGTTGAACTTCATTTATCCACATGTCACGTGAACTATCATGCGAAATTCAAATATATGGCGCATAGATAGATTTGTTCATGAATTTTCATTGAAGCTGATTTTATTGATGCCGGAGCTATGCTTAAACGTGCATTGAAAAAACGCTCGTGTTACTTAGCTTTAGCGACACGCAGTGGTCCCAAATCGTGTTTTTTGGTTCAAAAATAGATAGAGAGCGCAAATCTTGTCGAAAATGGAAAACTAGGGCTCCGACGATTTATTGGCATTTTAGTTCTCTTTTTGATTTTTCATTAAATGTTAATAAAAACCTATGTAAGAAAATTCCCAATGGGGGGAGGTTTGAAACCCCAAAATCCCCCCCCCCCCCTTGCGCACGGGCCTGAACGCCGTGATATCAAAACCGGCCAAGTTCACTTTTTTTTCAAACAAAATTTGTTGATTACTATGTCAAAACCGTTACATTGGTCAAAAACATAGGCAAGTGAAACTCAAAAAATCTGATCTGACTTATTTTGAGCAAAAACTTCATAAGACATTATATGGGAAATACGTTTTAATTTTTCAATAAACTTAGATCAAGATAAACGTTTTTCGTTGTTTTTCCAAAAGTATGAAAAAAGGACTTGGCTGGTTTTGCAACTGGGCGCCTCAATATATTACTTCTATAATATTTTCGACACGTCTCGACTTGCTCAAAATGATTCGAATTTTTCAACGTTTTTCTACCCTGTTAATATTTTTCAAGAGTTTTCGACATGTTGAACGTTTTTCGAAATTATTTCATACGTATTAACACATTTGATATTTCTATGTAATTTTTCAATAATTCAGTTTTTTTAGGCAAGATTGCTTCGAAATTTTTTCCGAAATCGTGGAACTGTACAATTGAACATTATTTAATTGGATAATATTGCTTAATTTTAAACTCTTTTTGCCATTGAATTTTCAGCATATTCTTGTTAAGACTTGTTAAGAGGTAATGCATGACGTTTTTCACACATTTCATTAGAGCAAAAGAACAACTTCAAATTTTTGTATATTTTTAATACTTTTATAAAACAACTCTAGTAAAATTTGTTCCTTTTCAAAAATATTGAAACTTTCACATAATTTTGCATAGACATTCAGAATTTTATTTTTAAAACGCTGAAAAGGACGTAAACTTTAAACTTTTAATCACAGTTTAGTCATTAATATCTTTTATAAGAACTTGAACTCTATTGAATAAATCCATGTTGTAAAAATACTTGGCTTCCTGTTGAATTGCAACTGAAAGCATAGAAACTTTTTCATTTAATTTTCAATTTAAATTACCACTTGTTTTCCTTCAAAACACTGGTAATGACGGTAAATTCAGTTCAACATCTCAAAGACAATTCATTGCAATTTGTAATAATGAGAGTTGTTAATGATTTGAATTCTTATTGAAGGTAGTTATTTTGAAACAACTTCAAAAATGCGCAATTTCATAGCGTTTTATTTTAAATAGCAGAATAAACATAATAACTCTTAACGAGACTTATATCAATTTAAATACCCTACCTACTATTATTGTTCAACATAAATAGAAGTAGAAAATTTCTTCTAATTAACACTTCATTATTTTGTTTGGCCAAATACATCCACGAAATAAACCAAGCCGAGCAGAGTCACAAGTGAGGCAAAGAAGCAAAACAGAATCGCTTGCTATGTAAAATGAAATGGAAAAAAGTAACAAAAATGTGTAAGTTTTTTAGGGCACTTTCGTTTACTTTTTGGTTGGCATTCAACGGAATTTCATTTACCGCAAATGAAAATAAAAATGGCAATGCAAAGCGATAGCAGCACAGGAAGACTTAATGCCAAAACGTAGCTTAAAACAGGCGCATACTCTACATACTCAAAGAAATTCAGAGACCAGCCCAACCCAACGAGCGAGCGCAAGTAAGCCAAGCTAAGGGGTACAAGCGGTGCGTAGTTGATACCGGTTTCCATATTGGGTTGGTACTAAAAGTTGAGTGCGAGTACGCAGCTTAAATGTACGTGAATGAATTCATTAACGAAAAATGCTGCCAAATAAAATTAATGACGGCGGCGGCACTGACGTACAGTGGAATGAAATTTTATAGGATTTTCGTTTGCATAAAAAGAAAGTAGTGACAATCTGAATTTTATCTTTAATAAGTTGTACACAGTAAACGAACGATACAGAATGACAATATATGGTATCATTTAACATTCCCAAAATAATTTTATATGTCTTGCCTCACTGTACCTTACAGCAACAAATGTGGCTGACAAGTCGTTGTATGTCTGCTAGCAAATAAAAATTAGAAATCGTCCAGAGCAATGAAGAAACAGCAAAAGCGGCAGGAGTGGGGAAGCAAATGTCTGTAATTTTTTTTATAAATAATTTGCTTAAAATTTTCGTTTTATTTTCTTTTTTCTCTCATTTAATGTATTTTGGTTTACCCAAACTTTTTTTTTTCCAACAAACTAACTATTAGTTGCTTACCTCGGCGGGTTGGAGCTGCTTTGAATTAATTTTATTAAAATGATAACAATTGTTTGGCAACATTTTGTGGTTTGGATTAATTGTTGGCTGGTGTTTCTACTTGATATTGACAGTTGGCTTAACATGGACAATGCATGACAACTTTGCACTAGGTACTCTATATGTACAATAGTACGCAGATAGATTATTCGTGTTGGTGTCAAATCGAAATTAACGCAAATTTTATTCTATTCACAATTTTGACAAAGTGAAAAGCTCATCGTTTGGCAATAAAGAAAATTTCTCAAATTTCTTTTGTTTGCATTTATTGGTATTTTATTGGTATGGCAGAAATTATTTGTGATGTGACTAAGAAAAGTAAATAATTCATATAATTTTTTACATTTTTGCTGGTTCATTGCTCCTTAAATATCAGTACGCAAATAAAAATTTTGTATAACTTAATCATTTCATATTCGTCATGAAGATAGAGATAAGGCTGATGATGCATATAGTTCATTGATGGCATTTTCAGTACATTTGTTCAGTGATAAAAAAAAAACTCAAGTACAGAAGACTCATTTTTAGTACATTTGGGGCCATATTTTCGGAGTATTTATAGTAGCAAATTATTTTTTGTTAGTTTTAGTAATTTTTTTTCTTATATATAAAATTGTAAGGTTTCTGGATATATGACCAATATTATATTGCAACTTAAAGTCCAGCACATTCTTAGAAAATCTACAAGTAATCGCTTTTATAAAAACAATTAAATTTTCGTTTGAAAAAAATTTCTTTGGTAAAATATCAGATTTGAGAAGTAAAATGTCACTTAACAACTAAATAGACAAAATTGCCAAAGATAAAATGAGCTATATTTTGAGCATTAAAAAAACATCAAATTTTATGAAACCTGGTTCAAGAACATAAGACCATAAAACAAATTTTTACACAGTTATTACTGGAGAGACTCAAAGTCTTAAAATGAAAGAAATTGTAGATGGGATTTTATGGCATTCGTGACAGGTCCCAAACAGGCAAAACCAAGTTAAGCATCTTATTCAAATAGAGAATAAACAAAACCTTTTCGTTTGTAAGTCAATATCTTGTTGTTTAACTACATAGGTTTGCTATTATATGATAACAGAATTGTGAACAATGTGACTTGTGTCACATTTTTAAGATACCTCGACACACAGTGCACTAGGGAATGCTGAAAATAAAATACTTTTGTAAAATATCAAGAAAATACTGCATACTTATTTCTTCATAAGGACTCTGAAGAAGTTTTGAAAACATTTCATTTAACTTCTCCGATTATCTCTAATATTTTTAAGGATTTGTTTTGATGAAAAGTTTGTTCAGGGAGATTATTATATTAAAATTTTGTTATTCTAAATTACTACTTTGTACTAAAAATTAAATCAGTCGGGCCAATTAACCTCAGCCTGCAAAATATCTTAAATCAAGTGGTTGGTTGCGACAGATCAAAATTATTTTTTTGTCAAAAATTTCTTTGTGAAGTTTATTCAGGATATATATGGGACGCTACATGTCAACCGGGACGGTGGTCTGCCCAAAATTAAGTGCAGCGGAAAAACGTTTTCAAGGTGTCAAAATGTTCGTATGCTCAAGAGCTTTCATATGAGACTGGGTGTTACCGAATTTTTTATGTTTAACAAAATGGCGACAATAAAACGGCGCCTACATATAGATATCTTAGTAGAAATAGACAATTCGTAAACATCCATAATCATAATCGCTTAATTTTTTTATTTTTTAGAAAGGCTGTGAAGAGAGGGAGTGCAGTGTATAATTTTTGTTCAATAGTAGGTGGTGCCACGCCCCTAACGAAAAATACGTTACCACGGCCAAACTAATAGACCGATTTTAGTAAAATTTGGTTTGGAAATAGACTAAACCATTAGAAAAGTAATTAAAAGCTCAGAGTTCCTAAATGCGGCGTGACACCACCCTTTATAGGAAAAAACGCTGTTTTGGCTGAACCGCGTCATCGATTTTGATAAAATTTGGTATGGTGCTAGATTGAATCCTGAGTAAAGATATTCCCATGCCATGTCTCTTACAAGAAAACACTCATTCTTATATGAAAGCTCTTGAACATACGAACATTTTGACACCTTGAAAACATTTTTCCGCTGCACTCAATTTTGGGCAAACCACTGTCCTGGTTGACATTGAACGTCCCATATATAACGGTAAAATTTTAGTATGCAGAAAGCAAGAACGATTTGCAAAAAGTAATTTGCAATGTTGGTTTTGGTATTTACTTTGAAAATAGTATCGTAGAATGCTTGGCAATGATAAAAAAATCGTCTTTGAAAAAAAAAAATAAAAATTTTCACGAGAAAAATAAAAATTTTTTTTTGAAAAAATATCGGCAAATTTGGATTTCTGGCACCTTAAATTGAAATTCGCATAACTTTGTAAAAAATGGTTTTCATTCAAATCGAGGGAATGCGTGATTTGTATTATTTTTATTGTTGCAACATTCAGAAAAAAACCATTGGGAGCATACAGCTTCATTCGCTCGTTTGATCAGTGTACTTTTATTTCTACACTCATATTATTCTTGTTTGCTTTCTGGAATTGAATTCGTTCGCCAATAACAAAATCTTTAGACTTAACCAGCAGTCAATACCTTATTAACGTTTTCTTTGCAAGAGTTGAGATACGTGTATACTAAAAAGCTTATAAATCACGATGCAAGTACTTATGCTCACCTATTTGTTTCAAGTTTTTCTCAAACTGATTCCCATTTTATTGGATTTCTTCTGTACCAAAATTTGCTCTAGTGCTTCAATGCTTATACTCGACATATCGAAATGCATATTGTGTTTCTTTTATGAAAGCTACTTCCGGAGTGTTCATAGAAAAAATTTGCATTTATGAGGCCTTTTACTCAACCCATATGATCAAATTTTTTTGAGGGTTTTTTTATTTCAAGATGTAGGTGTATACGTCAACCATAAGTTTAATTTCTCGAATTTCTCTACAACTAAACGCTAATTATAATGTTTCTTATGATAGTTGTTTGTCTAAAGACCAAAATTGCTATATTAAAAGTATAATAAAAATCAACACCAACTCTTGTTATCATGCATTATTGGGCGTGTGTATATGCACGCAGTTAACATACAAAATACTTTAGCTTAAAAATTTCAAATTCAAGCACTTAAGAATCAATAAAGTAATAAAAAAGAAAAAGTTTAAAGCAGAAATTTTATGCCTTTATACAGCTCTAAATAAAATAAAATAAAAACGACAGTTTTAGTTGCAACAACAGGAAGGGAAAGCTGAATGTTGTAAGTTTTCGTTGCTGCTGCTGCTTCTACGTAAAGATAAAAATTTGAACTTACAAAAGCCAAAGGAAAGCAAAAGTCTTGTAAGAAAAAGAAAGAGATACCAAGGCATTGAACAAGTTTTAATTTTTGGACAAAGAAGATACAATACCGCCGCCAACACACATTGATATTCTTAACATAAAACCAAAAAAAAAAAAAAAGTGTTGAGTAAAAATATAAATATTGTGTAAAAAAAAAAAAAAATAAAACACTTCAAATAAATGAAAATAAATCTGGCTGTGACCACTTTCTCTTTCTTTTATACTTTTCAAGCCTAAACATCATGCGTCAACAACAACAAAAACTTCATACAAAAAAAAATACCCAACTCAACCAATAATTGATCGCAATGCGTGATCATGCCCAACATTTTTGAGAGCAAAATATCGTGCGTCACCAATTGTCACTTCTAAAAAATAAATAGCTGAATTGGCTAAAATTATCGATGTTAGTTGACAAGGAAAACTTAAGAGCTTTAACCCATTCGCTATGAATGTTGCGTTAAAGTAAATATATGATTTAATTAAACATGATATTTGATAAACGGCTCAATTTTGTTGAAGCTTTTTGGGAAAGGGGAATTTCTGTGTGGTAATATATGTGTTTGGCACATTTTGAATAAATGCTATAAAGTTAAAAGACATACCACCGTTATGGTACACAATTTTAAAATTGTGGTCCGACAATTTGTTGTCGTTTAAGTTAGCTTTCATTTAAAAATGAAAATTGTTCATTTCCGACAAAATTTCCGATCTTCAACTAGTTTTAAAACTAAAAATATTCAAAAAAAAAAATTGTTGACGTTTTCCAAAAAACAAGATTTTTATTTCAAGATTCGGACTACAGGGAATTTTAGTAAGCTTTAATTTAAAGAAAAAAATGTTAATTTCTGAAAAGATTTGCGTTGTCTGGTCATTTTCGAACAAAAAAACATTTTAAAAAACAATTTTTCGGCATTAACTTAATATAATAAAAACGAATTTTTTTTTACGAAATTCACGCTCCATCAATTTATAAGCATTTTCATAAGTTTTTATTCAAAAAAGTTTTAATATTCGGCGCTCTATAGCGATTTTTGAACCAAAACAGCATTTGGGACCACTGTGCAGCGGCGCTTAGTACTTTCAGAGGTGCGTGGAAGAATTAATTTATTCGAATTTCACAACTTGATATTTCTCAATATCTTCGATAAAAAATTAGTTCCCGACATACGTGTTCGCTCATATAGTCAATGCTTAGAATATGTTTGGAGCGGCTTAAAAATGTGTCGGTCAGAAAGTGTTCGGTTTGCAAAAGAACGTCTCATATGCGGCATATGTGCTGTCCAATAGTACCCAAGTTTCGTAACGAGCTTCTCGCTAAAAAAAAAATTGTACTTTAGCCCACTGTTGCTTTTACCGAATATTCAAAACTTTCTTTTTACTAATTTTTTATGCCCAAGCTTAAAAACCAACAAAAATAATGATTTTTTTGTGTTTTTTTGCACTAAAAGTACTGAACACAACAACTTAATGGGCCGCTAAATTGGACAAAAAATAAAAATTTCATTTAAATCAAAAGTTATTTTTTTGAAGCATGAGAAATTATGGACAGTATGAAAGAATAGATAGTTATTTCCTAAGTTCAAGAGCTAGAAAGATAGACTTAGGCTTATCATCCAAGAATATTTTTGTTTGTGCGTGCCATAAAATTAAAAGTTTGTTATTTTGTATATTTTTAACTCGAAAACTTAAAGTTATTTTGAACAAAAAAGAAATTGTTAAGTATTTTTTTTTTTAATATAATTTATTTTATATAATATACTCTTGGAAGTACACAGTTGGTTAAAGCTACCACCAGAGCACCAACAGTTTTGTTATCACAAACAAAGCGAGTTTTCGTCAACTATCAAAAAAGCAAACTGACTGACAGCTCCAGTGCATCGAATGAAAGCGAAGATATCACTACCACTCAAATGAATTCATCGTCTCAAATATGACTTCACTTTGCTTTCCACTTAAAATGTCATTAAATCATTTAACACTTGGATAGAGCTAATAAAAGAGCACCAGATGATAAAATAAATAATGGCTGAATCATTGTTGTGACTTTTTGTCTTGTTTACTTTTATTCTTTTTTGCTCTCGTTTTGATTTTGTTAATATAATCGATGTATTCAATAAGTTCCATTGAATTTTTATCATAGTGATTCCTTTTATATTGTTGTCATAAAAAATTCGCTTTAAAATCATCATTAATTTCATTATCAGCATTTAATATTCAATTCAATCAAACTCCATCAAATAATTTGAAAAAAAAAACTTAAAATTTTGCGTGAGAAAGTTTTATGCAATGTAGCGTCTTCTTAGAATTTGCTTCTTCATTAAAGTTTTTACTGTCCAATATGTTTAATGGACCACAATTTCAATAGAAATGCAAATTAATTGAGCTATGTTACATATCTCTATGGTTTTTAAATGCTTACCATTTGAAGCGCACAAAAACTGTTTTATCACAAATGACAAATTATTTTATGTCTTTGTGTTATTTCATGGAATTTTTTCGATTCAGTTACTATGCAGCTAAAGGTCGTTTAAATTGAGGTCATCCATCGGGTCACTCTGTTGATTTTTTTAATGTTTCTAAGAAAATTAAAATTAACTTTAAAAGCAAGCTGTTGTGACACAAAAATAAGAATACTAAAATTTTATGCTAAAAGTGAATTGTTAAGAATAACATATATTCTGCGAACAAGCAATGAGAGTATTCGAAATAAAGAAATTATTTGCTTTTTAATGATAAAATTTTGTAAATTTTGGTATTTGTAATAGGCAAATGTATCTTCTTGGTGATATGAAAAGTTCGAAAAAAGCTCCAAGTTAATAGGGTTTATTTTTTTATTATTTATTTGAATAAATAAAATAAAAAAGAAAACACGTATTTTACATTTAGACTTATGTATAACGAAATTCGCAGAAGAAACGTACAAATTGCATACTGGGAGAACAGGTACCTATTGAGCGATTGTCTGTCGAAACATAAAATTCAATTTCAGAATTGAAGTACATTTCTTGTTTGGTGAATAAATTAATAAGCAAAATTGCCATATTTTGGCTCTCAAGTAACTGCTTGGTATGCCTAAGAACTGTCTCACTAGCTCTGAGGGAGACTGGTCCAATGATGATTTTGAAGCAAATACCTGCCACAAACAGTCCCATGGCCCATGCCCTCATGGCATTCCCGTTAGTCAAGCTACAATGTTTGTCTATTTCTCATAATCTATGAGTCGTTTGCACTTTGTACGTGAACATGAGAGTATCCTCCTTCCAAGTGTCAAAGTTATTTAGTGTTTATTACACCTATGATTTATAAGATAAATTATTCTAGCACTTTTAATATTTCTCACGTTTCATTTTGAATGCTCATAAAATTATTGTACATATTTCGCTAGACTTTTTTATATGAAAAGTTTTGAAGGTTTTTGAAAAGCCACCTTAGTCCAGGGTCTCAGAAACCGTCTTTCAGTTAAGTTATGGTTGATTCATTTTGTATATTTTCATCATATATCTAATTTTCTGTAAGAATGTTTATCAGGGTGTTTTTTTCAAAACTTTTGGAGAGGGATTGTATTTATTTTTTTCTATATTATAGCTTGAGGAATAAAAATAATTGTCCCAACATTTGAGCTTCCTAGCTCAAACCTGTAAACGGCGCAGACAGGGCTTACGTTTAAGTTCATTGAAATTTAACGAAAAAACTGACTTACTAAAACGTAGAAAAAATCTGCGTTATGTGCTAAGATATAGCGTTTTGGGACTTATAGTTGAATGGGGGACGCGAGCTGTTGTAAAACCACGCCCACACTTTTCGTGTGACTAAAAATGCGGAAAAAATATACATGAAGCAGGTATTTTTATTCTTTTTTTTTTTTTAATTTCCTGTCCTATATGCCTATATAATAGAATTAGGTTTGAAGAAAATTTTCCCAAAATTTCAGCTTCCTAGATCAAACCTGCGATCGGCGCATCCACTTTGTTTCCTAGTACAAAACTAAAACGCAAAAAAAATCTGTTTTTCGTTGTTTTGCTTTTTCGTTTTTCATATGAAAAATGTGAAAACTGAAAACTGTATACGTATGCACGTATGGTTTTTATTAGGTTATATTCCCACGTATTGTATGCCGTTTCATTTTGGTCTAATAAATGTATGAACTTTCAGTATTAAACACCACATTGCTCGGCTTTTATTTTTGTTTGTATCAGAAGAATTATTCACAACTTTAAGTGCAGCCTCATCCATCTTTGGTACAGGACTTTAAAATTTTTAAAAAGAGCATACAATTTTCCATAGGACAGTATTTATTATTAGTTTGTTTCGTGAAGATAACATCTTGTCAGATAATCAGCTTTTAGAATTATGGAATATTTTGAAACTTTAGAAATTAAATGATTTTTCTTTTTATATGGACTAAAGTTTCTAGTAGATCATTCTTTCTTATGTAATTCCTATGAAAAACTAAAAAATTCAATGAGTTACCAGTAAACAAGTATTAATATTAAGAGTTCTCCCTGCACAAGAATTTTTTCTTTCATTAACTTGCAACTATTAAACCTGTTCGAAACAAAATAAAATAAAAAAATGAACAACCCTAGAGAACATATGCTCTTTCATTAGACTTAGCAGTGAAGAAACCCATTCAAATCTACTTGTTGACTATTGTTGTTGTCGGTGGTTTATGCTTCATACCGAAGACATATTACACCGATCTTTTGTTTCCAATGGCTTTCTCATTTTAGTCATTTTTTGATAATTTTTTCGTTATTTGTTTTTAATTTTTTTTTTTTAACCATCCTGGACTGTGCATTATAAAAAGGCAAACTAACGTATTATAGTTGGCATGATATAGCCACTATCATTTGTATGCTGCAAATGCCACGAACATTAAAAATAAGGCATTGCATATGCAAAGATGTTCTCGTAACTGGATTCAAAGTGCCATTGAATGACTGCCTATTTTTAGGCTCTTCATTACACACAAGCAAAGTAGGTACAAACAAGACAGATGAAACAAAAAGAGGTTGAAAAATTTATGAGTGACACAAATTGGAATTTTAAACTCCATCAAATTCTAAGCATTTATGTCAAACTACCGGTAGTTTTTACTGCTCATTTTTTCAAATATGCAGACAATAGAAAGAAAATACGCAGTTAAAAAGTTAGCCGTGTCTACGTACTATGAATAGGACAGGAACTGGCTTTGAATTTAATTGTCATTTACCAATGCATAGCAGTAAAGAAACTTTGTCATCTACAGCTGGACTCAAGTAGATTTTTTTCCTACCCTTAGTTAAGTTAGAAAATCTATAAAGTTTTTTCTTTTCATTTCTTAGTTAAACCATCATATTCTCGCATACATAGCAAAGAAAATTGTGGCAACTGAGGATGACAAAATGCGCCATGACTAAATAAATAATGGTGTGAAGCGGAAAAAAACAGAGACGTTGTATGTTTCCGTTTCCGTTTAAGCAATTGTAGACTTAACTTGAGGCGCCTTTTATTTTGACGAGTTTTTTTTTGTCTTCTTCTTTTTTTTTCTTTCTAATTCTTTCAGCCTCCCTATTGTTATTCTTCAATTCTCAACAGCCAGTTGAATATTTTGAAATCGGATTAGTGTTGCTGTGGACGACACGATAAGGTAGGTAGGTACAAACAAGTGGAAACTAAGAAATTTAATTTGCATTTTGAAATTTCATCAGGTGTTGCTTCATCTTGTAGTTGAAGTGTCGTCTTCTTTTACGTTGTTGTTGTTGCTGCTGCTGGTGCCATTCAGCCGCTCGAACGTTACAAAATGTTAACAAATTAGTAAGCATGTTGACTTGATTGTGCAAGATTGGACTTGACTGGGGATATTGTATAAGCGTTTGCTGGAAAACGTTGTTGACAATACTGGCATTAGTATTTGTTGTTTTTTATTTATTTCGCAAGAGTGATAAGCACTGACTAAGTGTCTGTGAATACAGTGACAGCGAGTAGCGCTCGCAATAAGAACACAGAAAGTTTTAAGCGAAATTAATTTGAAATCAGCAACGCACAACAGAAAAACAATGGAAAAATATTTTTTTTTTTTTATAGACAGTGTTAACAGCACGAGCTTGACATGAATTAATTTGGTAAATGCCACAAATGACATTTTCATGATTTTTTCAGATTTTTAAATAATTTACGGTTGTGAAAAACAAATACTGTGCGAAAAAAATATTTCAAAATTTAATTTATTCTCAGCTTAATTGAACTGCTAAAGTCCAACGACTAGTAGTATTTTTGACGGGGGTGCCAGGCTTACAAAAAAAGTAAATATCTTGCTTTAAGGATTAGTGAAGTGCTATGCGATATCTGATATGGAATGAAAAATAACTCAATAAAAAAATTAAAACACGTTTCTCTCGAAATCACTTTTTTCATACAGTGCCAGTCTTTTCTCTGAAACTACAGAGCCGATTCTTATACCACATATGTTTCACATGTATGAGAATTGCAAATGAAGTAAATTTTGACTTTTTTTTTCAAGCCGACAAATCACTCAAAAAATTCTCATTTTTAAAGAAATTTTGCTTGAACAGCCACAATTTTGGCATTTTTGCACACTCATTTGCGGCCGAGAAAATTTTTTTTTATCGATAATGCAATTCCTTTCATTGACTAGCTATTATGATACTATATAACTGTTAAAAGTAAAAAAAAAACGGCGGGTTGCACTCCGGGAGTGCCGACAGAAGTGAAAACAAATCGTTTAATGGCAAGTTAGTGTGTTAGTTGGTATGTGTGCGTTTTCTTTTTATATGACAATGCAATGGAAGACAAAAACGGAATATGTATTCAAATTTTACTCTCGCTCTCATTCTCAATTTGTCAACGCAACAACGCGGAATTTGAAAGAAACAAACATGTAAGCATAACAATCGTTGAATGAGAATGGAATGTGTCAGTTAGTGTGTCTGCTTTGGTTTTTGTCTTCCACTTGGAATATTTATTTATAAGAAATAATAGAAAATTCAAATTTTACTATCGCATTCATGACGAGGAATCCCGATGACGGTCGGTGTCGCGAAATTATACTTTTTTCCTCAGCCGCACAACGTGCCATAAGAAGTTTTCACTTCAAAAATAAAAATATCTTTCGTTCTTTATCCTGTAGGAGGTGGTCGAAAAATCGACCAATGGCTGTTACCGGTAACAAAAAAGAAAAAATTGGAATTAATTTTTTATTTAAAAAAAAAACATTTTTGCTAATTTTTTAAAAGGAGGGTCATCATTAAAAGTACAGTTTTAATTTTTTATGGACAGAATACAAAATATAGATGACTACATAGTAACCGTGCGTTACTGCGTTGTCCGACTATCTAACTAGAAAATCTTAATTTTTCTTTCCAAATCCATAATCAATTACATATTTCTCTCAGTATAGCGTTTTGGCGAAATTCGTCTGATACTAAACTGACTACTATTATTTGCATTTGTGCAAAATTTCGTTTTGCTGCCAGAAATAATTATTTCACTATAGCGAAGTGAAGTTTTCGCTTCCATGAAATGTGCCAGCCTTCCCGTCGAAATTCGTCAATTTTTTGTTCAGAGCTTGTCCAAGTTTTTCCTAGTATTTTTTTAAAAATTTGGTAACACTGCATTAAATAACTCTCTCAACATAGAGTTCAATATGTTTTACTTGTATGGATCGTAGGCGTGTCCGTAAGGCAATTTCGCCCATTAAAAATCCCAAGAAGCTTGTTTGAAGCTGTAACGTGTGTTACAAATTTCATTTAATTACTTTGTTTGATTTTCTCGTAATCGTGATTTCCACAGACAGACAGACAGACGGATATTGCTTAATCGACTCAAGTGGTGACGCTGATCAAGAATATATATACTTTTCTATACCTGCCACGCCTCCATTTACGCATTGCAAACAGAATGGCTATATGGATATTCCTCTGAGTACGAAACGTGTAATCCTCTCTCAAAATTTGCATCTAACCTTACTTGAACAAAATAAACATGATGTACTGAATCTTGATATTTTGGTATTCATAACAGCCATTGGTCGATTTTTCGACCACATGATTTCTCATTAAAATTTAGTGCAAATAACTTCATATAAATTAGTGAAATAAAACTGATTTATTAAGAAAGAACTTTTGTGAACAGAACTGCATAAAAATTTTTTCATTTTGAAACTATTTATATTTAAAAAAAAAGTTTTAAAAAGTGTCTAAAAAAAGTGCTTTTTAAATATATTTTTTTCAGGGTATAAAAATAAAACAGTAATCATGAAATAACGTTTTCATGAAACCATAAGTATCAAAGTTTATTTTAGAAAAAAAGAATGAGGAAGAAAGCATTTCCTTTTTTTAAAAAAAATAATTTCTGTGACTAAAATTTAGTGGTCGAAAAATCGACCAGTGGCCGAAAATAAGTTAATAATTTTGGTTCAAACGATTTTTTGATTTTTGTGTTTCAGAAGATTCCTTTGCTGCAAAAACACTGGTGCCGTTGACACTAATTGTTTTTTTAAGAGTGTATTTATTGATCCTGAAAAGAATTATAATCAGATCTGGTTCTGACAATGGAATAATAAATTATGAAAAATAGCTTTGTAGGCTGGAAAACAAGGTTGTCCCTATAAGACAGTTTAAGGATTAAAAAGTTTGTTCTATCGATGCGAATCCCAAAATTTTTATTTAGTATATCTCAAAGAATATATCTATTTCAAAGAAATTGCATTGTAATATGTTTTCCGAGTTCTAACTACTCCATTGAAGATCCAACTCTTGCATTCCCATTTGAATTTTTACCACCGATTTAAACGAACATCACAAGGCAACCATTTTAAGGTCATTAAAAGCAAAAAACTTCAAGTTTATATAAATTTGAGCAAAATATTAAAAAAGATAAGCAACAACATTAATAATAGCTAATATGCTTTTTATCCTATTTATCTCATAAATATTTTTGATGTGTTAACTATTGTTAAATTAGCTGCCTTGTGTTAAAATTTATGTCTGGGACTATTATGCTTGCTATTTTTTGGCGATTAAGATCTAATTTTCTTTAATTTAGTATTTTATTCAACCCATCGCTGTCAATTTTGCTCAAAATATGTCGAATGAAATGCGACTACTACCGATAGAAACAAAAAAAAAATATATTAAAAAATTTTTACATAAAATCGTATCCATATAAAAAATTACTTGCAATTTTCATATTCAGAGGGCCATATTATATATGAAAAGTATGGTGGCTTGTCGAATTCAGAAACTTGTTTCATTTTGTTGCGTAGTGCTTCTTAGAATTTAACTGGTATCATATCATTATTGCGACGGTTAAAACTTTACTGCTCCTAAAAAATTTCCACAAATCCCCTAAACAGAATCCCAATATATAGGCCTATGTATATGAAATAATTTTCTTTTAATTAAAGACTTTTGTACTTCTTTTATGCTGTACTACTAGCAAATTTAAACAAGATATTTTTTATTTATGCTCACTAAAGAGTAAATAATTGTTATACACTGCAGTAGTGCGTTTTTTCAATTGATTTATTCTAAGGAAATTAAGTGTTTTCCCAGATATCAAAACAAATTTTAATTTATTTATCAATATAATGCGACGTGTTTTTATTTCAACCAAAGGCCAACATATTAGCGTCGACATTAACCCTTTGGGGTTGATGCAGTACAACGGTTTTTCATGCAGGATTTGATTTCAATAATTAAAACGAAAATGTTGAATAATTAATGATTTAATCAAATAGATCCAGATTAGCATAATTGAGTTGGCGGTCAGTTGGGTTGTTGAATTGCTTACTACACACACATATTTAGGTTGTACTTGTGCGTCGAAATTTTCTAATTTACAAATAATCGATTTATTGTTTAATGATTTGAAATGAGCGTAGCGCTAAGCCGATTTCAATTGTCAGTTTCTATTATGTGCGATAGACTAATTCCATGGTTTTATATTGAGAATAAAACACATTTTATCACTTTAAATCTACACGGAGTAATTTATACTTCGCATATTGTTGATTTAATTTAAGAAAATTTAAAACTACAAAACTCTTTCAGCTGCATGTTACCATTTTGCTGACAAAATCTACTTACACTCCTATGCCACTCTCAATATCCTTGTGGTGCTTTTAAATTTCTTAAAAACTTCTACACTTCAGTACGTTTCCTTTTGCTGCAAACATAATTTAGCCAATGTCAGTCAATATGGACAAATATGCGCAAAGGACTAAGGACATGTGAGGACAAGAAAAGCAGCAACAACAACAACGAAATGAAAGGAATATTGTTACCCTGCCTGCAATACCGTAGCAATTCAATAAATCACTTCGTTAAGTACAAAACAGTTCGGTATGTTTTCTTTGTGTATTTCCGTTACGTTTAAGCACAACCTGATGTCTCCATATACTCATGCTACGTCCAGTAAGCTTGCTATGTCCATACGTGTGTAACCGTCTACGTTAGAGAGTCCATGAGCCTATCCACATGTCCAATTACTTATTCGGGCGTATGATATGCATTGTAAGTGTCGGTATGAATGTGTATTTGTGCCTGCAGTTGACATGGGTCACCTAAAATGCTTACGGTTGAGAGCGGCAAGTAAAATCTGGTTTGGTTTGCGTTACATTGCCTACTTTTAGGCTAAAGAACAAACGCAGAAACAAAGTATGCAAGAAAGTTACTGACACAATTGTTTATTTATTTCTTCCTTTGATTTTTATATTGGACTTCCGATTTGAGGTTTCTGTTATCTCCTTAGATTAATTTTTTGTTTTCCAACCACTTTAGTATGAAAAGTCAAATGAGGGAAATTGGCTTTTAAATTTATTTGACTCCAGAAGTTAAATGAATTGATTTATGACTCAGAAAAAAGGTTACATTACCTTCTTACTCAAAATTGTGTTCGAGGGTTTTTTTAAACTTTTTTTTTTTTGTAGTTTAAGTGAAATTTTAGTCATCTTTCTTTATTAATTAGAGATGGAGAGAGAGAGTGCTTATTATTGGTGCGGCCATTTGGTTACAATTAAAATATCATCTTCATCTCCAGAGATACTTTTTCTTTTTATAATGTGTAATTTTAGAGTTGTCACAGTGGTATTTACTTTAACCTTATTATAATACAGGGTGTTTTTTTTAGAGGTATAGAGCTTCGAATTGAAATAAAACACAAGAAAATTGTTTTAATGTCCATCAATTTGGCTTTATTGGAAGGATAATTTTATGCCATTAATGTTTAAATATGATTTTGAGCATGTGGCCGCCGCGTCTGGCTCGAATAAAGCCAATTCTACAAGTCCAATTTTGAACCACTTTTTCGAGCATATGGGGCCGTATGTCGGCAATAACGCCACGAATGTTGGCTTCCAAGTCCCCTAACGTTTCTGGTTTGTTGACGTAGACGAATGACTTCACATATCCCTAAAGAAAATAATCCAATGGTGTCAAATCACACGATCTTGATGGCCAATTGACAGGTCCATTCCGCGAAATTATGCGCTCATCGAATGTTTCCTTCAATAAATTGATTGTGACGTGCGCTGTGTGGCATGTAGCGCCGTCTTGTTGGAACCACAACTCATCCACATTCATGCCATCCAATTCGGGAACAAAATAGTCGGTTATCATGGCTCTATACCGGTCTCCATTAACGGTAACTGACTCTCCAGCATTATTTCGGAAGAAGTATGGCGCAATGACTCCACCAGCCCATAGAGCACACCAAACAGTCAGTTTTTGTGGATGTAATGGCGTCTCAAGGGTCTCATGTGGATTCTCTTTACTCCAAATGCGGCAATTTTGCTTGTTGACGTAGCCATTCAACCAAAATGAGCCTCATCACTGAACAAAATTTTGCGATGAAAATCAGCATCGAGATCAATCTCATTTTCGGCCCATACACCAAAATCACGATGCATTGCATGGTCTCGCGGCTTTAATTCTTGCACAAGCTGGATCTTGTAAGGTCGCAAGCCAAGATCTTTGCGCAAAATCTTCCATAAAGTTGATGGACAAAGCTCCAATTGCTGTGCACGGTGCCGAATCGATTCATTCGGGTCCTCTTCAACATTTTGCTCTACAGCGGCAATTGTTTCTTCGGTGCGCACTGTTCGACGTCTCTGCGGATGCGTATTATCACATAGAGTAAACGTAGTGCGAAAACGACCCATGGTTAACCGAATTAATTGCTCTGATGGACGATTATGTCGACCATAAAATGGACGGAGCTTGCGGTAAACTTCGCGAACTGAACCATTATTTTCGAAATAAATTTGCACGATTTGCAAGCGTTGTTCTTTTGTCCACCTGTTCATGATGAAATGGCAAACGAAACTGAACATAAATGACATTAGAGTTGCCAGATTTGACCATAAAATGCCAGTTTTATCTCTATTCGAAAAACAAACCTCTAAAAAAAACACCCTGTATAAAATTATTTTACAAATGAAATGACGAGATGTTGCTTCTATAGATTGAATGAAGTATTTTAGAAAGAAATAAATACGAAATTTGCAAATAAACAAAAAATTTGAATGCATTTTTCTCTGTGAAGTTAGTGAGTGCAGTTTTGGCCAGCTCCATTGAATTATTCAAACCTGGTAGTAAATATTCTTAAGCCAAAATCACTATTGAGTACCTTAATATTTTTACAGCGCAAAGTTTGATAAAATATTCCGTTTAATTTCCAACTCATGAAAAGTTGCTGTTACATAATTTTCAAGCACAATGCACTCCTGAGCTACTTCAGTAGATAGCCGCTACAGTTTTAGTTATATCTCGTTTTAATTGATAATCTAATTTTAATTACCTGCACTCATGTTAATATATTCCCACATTCTTAAGCACTTCGATGTAATTCATAGAATATTGATAACAGAGGTATTCACCGCAACATAAAAAGTTTTTCCATAATACGAACAATGTACGATGAAGTTCTACATCACCTGTGCACAAAAAAAAAAACTAAAACTGTCTATAGATAGCAATCACAAAGATTGCAGCAGTGAAAACTTTAAGTTTTCATTACGGTTTCAATCTCTTTCTCCCAATCCGTGGCACTACCGCTACCAATTATTTTTACCTACCTTTCTCAAGTGACCATTAAACATTTCACAGCATTCTTGGAGATTTTTTTTTTTTCTTTGCTTTGTGTCTCAATTTGAAAGGAAAGAAAGTTGGTCGTCTACATTTTGTCGTTCTGTATTCATCCTGAGTGAGATTTTTCAGTGAGAAATTGTTTATGACGGAGACATTGAAAACTTTTGAAGTAACACTTCATATAAGAGGAATCTTTTTCTTTTGCTATTTGTTGAGATTTAATTAGTAGCAAATGAAAAAAAAAAGTAGAAGATGATGATTCAATTAGGCAAAATTTAGTGCACCAAAATGATGACGATGAAGTGCAACGTGTAATAAATAATGTTACTTTTTTATTAGTCAATTAAAAAGTTTGATTGAAAATTGAAAGACTTGAGTTTTGATGAAGTTAATGCAAGCAGTAAGTTATTGAGTCTCTACTATCTGATATCACTGTTGCCTTTAACGTGAAGTAGCACTACCAAAATACTGTAAAAAACTTTAGCAAACTGAATGTTAAACTGTTCGCCATTTTTAGTAATCAGATCCAATTCCAAGAAACCAGTTTTCATAAGCATCAGCTACTTATAAACTTAAGGTTTTTTTTTTTCATCTTAGGTATTATTTGGATATAATTTCAATGGAAGAAAACACAACCATGAAATTAGACTCCAGAAAGATTCTGGAGCAAAGAGAGCACCAAATATTAATAATTACGAGTAGCTCAGTGAACCTTTTAGTTTTTTATAGAAATTACGTATGCAAGAATGTTTTACTACACAGTTTTGTCTATATTTTGCCACAAAACGTTTTACACAAACAGGACCAAGCCCATTGGAAAGAGCATGCATTTTTTTTTGTTGTATAAAAGAAATTGATTTGATCTCAATCTTCCAAATATTCCTAAACTCTGAAGGCTAATAAGCTGACGAAATTTTTTTTTTTTTTTCTTTTTTTTAAAGCATAAGCCAACGCTCAGGGGATGCCCCCTATAAATGCAATGCACCATTTTGGTTTTAAGAAAAGGAGAAAGGTTAGAGGGAAGGGGGATAGATGGAGTAGTGTCGGTGAACATTAGTCTTGAATCTATGGATGTCACAACTGCCGGGGAAGACAGACGCAGGTAAGCAATTCCACAACTTGATGGTTCGGCCAAAGAAAGAATTATCACGAAAGTGTGATGTCCTGTTGAACACCGGCGTGACGCAAAAAGGATGGGCCTGGTGGGATGCCTGAGTGCTGCGAGTGAAAATCCTGGCTGATGGGATCAGTTCCCGTATTTCTCTAGAGCACACCCCGTTATAATATCTATAAAAAAGGGTTAAACACCGTACGTTACGCCGGTGGTGAAGGGAATCGATAGAGGCAATGTTATCTTCATGAAAAAAACTAATACAATTAAGGTTTTACGACTTTTCGATATCTTCAATCTCTTTCAACATTCCTTACACTTTTCGACCTTTTAATTTTTTTTTTAATATTTCGTCTTTTTAGACTTTTTGGACTTTATCGACCTATTTCACCATTTTTTCACTATGTGAACTTTTTTCAACATTTTCACTTTATCTTTTTAATTTTTTCAACCTCTTTGAACTAAATTTAAATATGCAATAGATCTTAGCATTTCAACACTTCTTTTGCAAACTCTTAAAACTTTTTTCGAGACATCAACGCCTATCAAATTTTTTTAAACTGTTTCAAACTCTTTCTAGTTTTCTCCAATTATTTTTTCTATTTCTATTATTTTTCAACTTGTTCAATTTTTCGACTTTTTTCAAACTCATTCAAGTTTTTTAAAAGTTCTTAAATCTCTTTTTTATATTTTCCACATTTTATCGACATTTGCCTCTTTTTCAACATTTCTCAACCTCTTTCAAGATATTTCAAAATTAACCATTTTTTTTCGTCTTTTTCAGCCATTTATTTCGACTTACTCAACGTCTTTCAACTTTTTCCAGTATTTTTCATATTTTTTCAACATTTTCAGCGATTGTATTCTGGCTGTCTCAAAAGTTTTCAACCTTTTGGAACTTTATTCATCTTTATCGAGTTAACATTTATCGACTTTTTCGATTTCTTCAATCTCTTTACACATTTTTTCACATTTTATCGACTTTTCAGCCTCTTCCAACTGTTTCAACATATTTCAATCTATTTCAACTTTTTTTAAACTTATTTGAGTTTTCCAAATTCTATCAACTTATAAAAAATTTGTCATATTTTTACGACTTTTCAAGTTCAAAACAAAAAACCCAAATATGGTTGGTCTCCTGGTACTGAAATTTATTACTTTATTTTGAAAATTATTGGCATTTTCAATATTTTACGTTGTTTTCAACCTGTTTGAATTTTACAGCAATTTATGATAATATTCTCCCTTTTGGCTTATTAAAATTGATCAGATATTTTGCGAACTTTGACAATTTTTGGTTTGTTTTATTGGCTTTCTTAATAAATATTAATAATTAAGTGATTATTGAACTTTAGCCATTTTTCGCAGCGATCAACATTTTTATGTAAAATTTTACAAGCTGATACAATGCTTTATGTATTAAACAAACTTGGATAACAAAGGAAAAAAACAACAACAACTCTAGAATATAGACATATGTTTCGATTTTTAAAATCTCATCAGTATATTTTTGGTTGATGTCTACGTCAGCACTCAAGCACTGGAAAGTTTTTATACCAAATAATTACTTTGCTACGATTGGCTTTGATAAAAATTTTTTGTACAAAATTTTTATAACAGCAATGAAATATTCGTTTTTTATATTATTGCATGATCTTAAAAATCCAAAATATAGCACACGAAAGAGAAATTAGAGCAATGAAATTTTTTTTTTTTTTTATGAAGCAGTGTAGCTAAGATTTTTTTTCGTGTTTTGCTTTCATTCAAAGTAATAATTTTTTTTGCCATAATCTAAAGTTAAAATATATTTTTATCACCCAAAGTTAAAATGAAGTTTTTTTTTATTATTTCACTTTTTACTAGACCTTTCAATAGAATTCATAAGTTCCAAATTTACCTCATTGCATCGTTTATTGGTGACACAACTTTACCATCGCTTTTTATTCGGAAATGCTCACATTGAAAATGTCATATCATTTTATAAGTCATAAACAAAAATTTCAGTTTTCATGACTCTGACAGTTTAACAATTGAAATTGTCCGCTTACTGCAATTCGCTTGATGCAACAAAGTTTTGCATGCTTCCAAGCTATGTACAGTCTTGGTTTACTGCCAAGTTTGCATGTCACTTTATAACTCGCTTTAAATTATTTTACATATTTTTATTGATGTTTGTACATACGTACACACACAAGAATTCTATTTTGTTTCTATATTTGAGCATATCAATATGTATAGTATAGTCATGTTCTTCTAAGTTTGTTTGATATATGTCATATCAGTTGAAAGTTTCATAATTTTATGTCGATTTCCTGAGGCACGATAAACCTTTTAGTTGCAATTTATGTCCTAAGTATTTGCATTTATGTTGTTGTGTATGGTATATGTGTAATTGTTGTTAAGTTGTCTCCTTATTTAATAGAATAACTAATGCAATGACAGTTTCATTAGTTTGGGTTGATGCAGTAACATGATATTTCCATTGATCTATTGAATTTATGATTAACATAACATAAAATTTATTAAAATTTGCCAAAATTAATGTAGTAGGTAATGTTTAGGCACTGTAATCCAAAATAATTTTTTATTAAAATTGAAATTAACTCTAATATGCGTGATTTTACAAAGTTTAGATAAGTCATCCCACATGTTTAACAATCAAGTGTAATCAAAGCATCGTGCTGTGCGCACGGTGAGAATTCAAACCGGAACAGAACTAAGAAAAATCCAAATATGTTTGGTAAAAATTAAAAGAAAATGTCGTTTGAAAGTGTCTTGTGGTGACTGTACATTTTTATTTCACACCTTCTGTGTGAATGGCAGTACTATGATTTTTTCAATTTAACAAAAAATCATAAAGTAACAAAAATCAAATTTGCAGACATAAGTTTTTTTAGTTGTCAAAGTTTTTTATTAAGATTAAAGATACTCTTTACGCCAGTAAACACGCATAAGTTTATCGTTTTGCATAGATCTCTGTTTAGGAAAAAAGTAACCGCTTAACAGCTTGAACAAGAAGGAACAAACTTTGCTGGATCAAGGTATCATGTGACATGTATCGAGAATCAATTAGTTGAGTATATTATGCACCAGTCAAACATTCGTATAAGCATGACTACCTTTTCATAACAGAATGGCTAGTTGACATGGCAATCGATCCAAATCCTAGTAATTTGGAATCACAAATATAGGTGTGCGTAAAGAAAGTCTGGGGTATAGTAGTGGAACTGGGCACTGATTGGTCTCTTAATTCGTTCCCAATAGCTTAATAGAATGTCATCACGTCATGCTGTGAAACATTCTAGTAATAAGACGGCATTGAACAGCTTCAAAAGTCATCAGGGGCGGGTCAACCCACTTATGGCTATGGTTTCTTAAAGGTATTATTCTAAACGCGAAAGCTCGCAGAATTTGTAAAATTCGAAAGATTTCGAGCTTTTTACGGGAACACCACTGACGTTACAAAAACGCAAAGAAATGAGCAATCGAAATTTGACAGATTCAGTGTTGCCGCAGCAATGAAAAAAAGGTATCACAGAAAAAAGTGAAAATTTATCAAAATATAAGTATGTATAACAAAATAAGTATTCGAATAAAAATTCTTAAAACCGCGCGAAATTTATTTTTGCCTCTAAAAGAGGTTGAACGCTATACTCGTATAAATAAGAATGCGTCTTCTTTTTTATGAACAAATTTTATTAAGATATTTTTTATCTAAAAGGTTATTCAAAAATCTAATAATAATTTTTATTTTTTTCTTTTTTTGAAATCAAAGTTTTTATCAAAACATACTTTTAGATATTTTTGTAATTAAAAACAAGTTTTTTAATATAATGTAGAAATTGGTCAATATTATAATAAATCACTACAAGGTTGTTGAAGAGGCCAACGTGGCCGATTTAATGGCAGTAGAAATAATTCAAGGATCATCCTATGCAGATTCTTCAAATAAACTTTCTGCCTTGATAAAGGCGGATATGATGAAATCTTGCTTTAGGAACTGTTTCACGTCGATAGGATTTTTAGTCTGATTGCATCGAGACTTAAGCTGCTGATCGTCAATGATACTTTCAAGGTCCACAAATCAATAGTTCTTGATAATTTTACACTAGTTTAATTACAATATACTGCATATGGAACTACCCTTTGATAAATAGTAGTATTCTGGGGATGCTTTAGCTGTTCTCATATTGCATAATTATTTTTATACTAAATAATAAAAATAACTGACGAATTAATACAAAGGTTTTGGAGTAATAAGTTCGTTCCACTCTCTTGTAAAAATACTAAGGGAGTTCGTAGATGGTTTCCGCAAATATTAAAATATCAAATAATAGAAAGAATAATCTAACAATTAAATTAATTAAACAATTTTCTTTGGCGTCCTGATATTGTGAGCAACTGAATTTTGCTTGGATTGGCGTGAATCTCTTTCTTCATATTTAAAATCATAACAACAAACAAAAATCATTGGAAAAATGTTTCAGACTAATTGGGTCATCTGGCATATATTATTGGAAATCGTAAGGCAACGGTGTCATAAATAAATATAAAATGAGTTCAAGAAAAATTAAGTAAAGCACTTAGTTACACATATTTACGTTCTTCCACTGAATGACGACCATGGTGTATTGATTTTCTTAATAAAATTTAAAAAAAAAAAATAGAAAATGATCTGCAAAAATGGAATTAGTTCTTAAGCTCCAACCAAAACCAAAAATTTTAATTAACTAAAATGCAAAAAAAAAAGCAATTTTCCCAGATGTACGTTCACATTCATATGCATATATATTAAATAACTAAGTCATTCTTGAAGAGAGAATCCCAGTTGAACAAATATAAATAAAATAATAATGAAACGGAGCGCCGACTTGCTTCATTTATTCTCGAAAATTCACATTTTAAGTACATTGATTTTCAGAGCTTTAATACTGAAAAAAGAGGTGCTGAAATAACCGCAAGATTTCTTAAAATATCAATTATAATTTAAATGAATAAGATTTTTAACAAGCAATATCGTTGTTAGAGTAAAAACAAACAAATTTATTTAAGGAGCTTTATTTTTCATACTTTTGGAAAGTTTTGCTCACAACCTTCACTTAAATATATTTTAGATCAACTTTATTTGTTGTATCTGGAATAATTTATAAAACTCAGCCTATAACTAAGCTAATAAGTTACGGAAAATAACAATATTTTTCCAAAAGAGTTCCTCCAATCATCGATTTGGTGCAAGAAGTGCAATTTCCTTTCAAGTTTTGTAGAAAGATTTGAAATTTACTGCATTTTAGAAAAACCCGCTATAACTGTCTAATGTAAATCCTACTTTTTGTTTTCTTTTTAAGTTTGTGTTCCTCGAGAATTAGGTTTTTGTTAATATCTGATAAATTTTAGTCTTTGAATGAACGTTGCTCATTTTCATTGGGATAGTATACAATACATTTCTTAGTCAACGGAATAACAAAAAAAATATGTGAAAAAACTTCTAAATTATTTACATTTCTGTCTAATCGAGTCAAGGGAGTAGTATTACACAAGAAGAAAAAAACCATTGCATACTTTTCAGCTTATTTGCTATTTTGCTTATGCATGTGTGGAACTGTCCGCTGTTTCCGTGTATGCGTACATGAGTTTGTGTGATTTTGCTCCTTTGTGCATAAGAGTTCACGTATTTTGGTTTTGGTTTCTTTTACCAATTTTCTTCCTGTTGCCACACATTTTCCGCTTCAATTTTCCTGTTTTTTATTCGGTGTTTTTTTTTTTTTGGTAGCTTCCTATGTTCTCAATTTCCATTTCACTTTCCTTTACTGTTTGGCTACCCGTTGTACGGCAAGCTCTAATGGAGGTCAAAACGAAGTTAGAATTTGGTCCACTGCATTCTGTTTAATTCTGATCTGGTCGTGGTCGTGGTTGTCGTAACCGGGAATGATTTCTAATGCGATACGAGTATTTTCCCTTCATTCATTTTTGCTTAAGTTCATCGATTCGTTTGGTTTTCAATTTCTATTCAATTTTCCTGTTGTTTAAGCTCGGTAAATAATAATTAGATATCCTTGATCCGTAAGGAGTGCGCTGTGTGTCGATTGAAAATGAAACGAGAGGGTCACTTGAACGTGAGCTGTTCGTCTGTCTGTCGGTTTGAAATGTGTAAAAGGTACAAAAATATAAAAAAAATGGGGAAACAGAACCAAGTTGAACATTTGCAACAAACTACTAAGTGAATTTTGAGTTACAGTGTATGCAAAAACAGAAATTTATGAACAGGAATCAGCGTTTACGTTTATTTTATTTTATAATATATGTACTGGACAAAAAGCCTATCCTGGACATGTCGAAAAATATATGCTTTGAGGCCAAAATGCAAAAAAAAAAACGAAAAGGAAAATGACTATGTCGTGTCAAAAATAAAGTAATCGCTCAGTCAGACTACCTGAATCAACTTGTAAAAGATCCCATCCATAATCCATTAATCGTACGGTTTTACGAAAAAATTAATAGAATGCGCTAAACAGCTGCTATCTCAGTTTTCATTTGTGTTTTGGCGATAGTAACATTTTATTAGTTTTTCGTCCTAGATCCTAAATTAAATGTCGAAACTTAGTTTGATGAGTTCTGTTGAGTTGCTGTTCCTAAAAGGAGTCTTTTCATATTTAGCATTTCGTCAAAAATCTCAATACCTTCCCGCAGAAGCTAAGAATCCTATTTCGTTGATAACAACCAGCCACCGCTCTTCAAGTGCGAAATAGTTCGATAACGATGAGGATTAACTTCGAACGTGAGCAGTTGAAAATGCAATTTCAAGTTTATGTGTAATTGAATGCTCGCTTTTGGATGGCACAAATTGGTAGTTATAGCGAGGCTTCAATTTGTTTTGATATGATTCCTTTGATAGGTCGCATCAAAAAATCAAAAACAACGCTTTCTAATTGACAGTTTCGAGAAGAACAAATAGGTCTAACCATCATATAAGCGACCACGCCATTTTCGGTACATTTTTACTTTTTTTTTGAAAAATCTTCGTCAGTACATTCAACAAGTTTTCAGTACGTTCGGTACACTTGGCTCATTTTCAGTACATTCGGTGCATTTTCAGTACATTTTCATTACACTTGGACAATTTGTTAAACTTACCATTTTTTTAGTAAATTTATCAATTAAGTATCAATTTTTATAATTTTAAGTTTTAAGTAACCTTTTCATGCTCATGTCTACAAAAGTACTTTCGGCACCTAAAAAGTACATTTGAACTCTCCATTCAGTACATTTTTACAATAGAAAGATAAATGGAAGAATATCAAAGGCTTCTCTGGTGCAAGTTTTCTATCATTCTCCATTGACGTTGCGCAGTTCATGAATTTACTTCAAATAATTATCGAAAAAAAACTGATACAAATGTGGGCGTAATATTGGCGGATTTTATGTATAAAAATTTTTTCGACACTTTAATAAGCAAAAACCTTTCTGCTAGAAACACTTAGTCCGTTAAGGAAAATCTTACAAAAAATTAAAAAGAAAAAATATAACGAAAAACTGCAAAGTATTTTAATTTTATTTCAATTAGATTTTTTTCGTGTATGACATCAAGATCAATTTGGCCATTTTATGATGCCAAACGAACGTACATTGCGATTTCACAAGACGGGGCTCATCTGAGAGTCCTTACTGGTGTAGTAACTGGACATTATTTTATTGGCAAGCACTCCGCCAAGCTCGGTCTGCCGAACTTCGGAGATCTTTGTAGAGACTGTAAAGATTCTAATATTGAGGAGACTATTTTTCATTTACGCTGCGTATGTCCTTCGCTAGCACAACGACGCTTTAAGATTTTTAGCAGATAATCATTCGACTCTTTAGATCAGTGAAGGGCACTAAGTGGCTCTATTTGCTCACATTGCTCTAACCGTTATTCGACGCACAAGCAAGCGAAAAAAATTCGCAGAATTTCAACGCTATCGAGGCACAAAATTCGCAGAACTTCAACGCTATCGAGGCACAGCGTTGACTTGAGTTCAAATGAAAACAAAAACAACACACAAAGGTATAAATGACGGCGCCGCATTGTGTCTTGACGAATGTAGCAATTGTTTTTGTTTGTAGTGTAATTTGGTTTTTTTTTGTGCTAATGGCAATTTTGGAAATGAAAGTAAAAAAAACTTTAAAATTTCGTTTGTTGTTGCTTGATGTTGTTGTTTTGCTCTTTTGTTAGATTTTTGTGCCCACCGCTGCTTTAGATGAACTAGCATCAAAAGATCTCAAATCTATATTGAAATTTGTAAAAATATTGAAATGGTTCAAGTACTTAGGTTGAATGACTATATTTTTTTCTCGGTATACAATGGGCCTATTTGTGGCCTAAGTTATGGTGATATGTCATCTCCTGGAAATAACCTAACCTATATTTTTTTGGCATATTTCCCAGCTTCTGAGGACCTTATTCAAACTGTCACTCACTAAGGAGTTTTTCATAATTTTTGTATTGAAAAAATTTAAAAAAACACAGGAACATTTGTTGTACTTTTTATTTTCAAAACAGAAAAAAAATCCTCTAAAAACGATATAATCTTCAACAGTTCAACAATTTAAGGTAAAGATAAATGTAGCTACAAAACTACATAGATTAAGAGTAGCGTTAAATAGGTAAAGCAAATTGGGTTGATACCTCCTGACCTCCTATACCATGGCGGCGTAAAGCGAAACTTCAAGTGCTGGTAATACGTGAAGTTTTGGCATTTTGGTTGAATTCTCTTTTGGCCATTTCCTCTTAATGCCTTTTTAAGTAATGCAGCAACAATTTTTGGTTGTTGTTGCCACACTGCTGTTACTTTTTTTGGAAATGCTGATGGAACGTATTATTGCTACCCTCGTCATTTGACGTCGTAGTAGTCGAGTCTCGATGGAATAGAGCAATTGAATGGAAACGTAATTATGCTGTGAATTCACTTTTAAATAATTATTATCGATCGATTCTTCTTCTTTACATCTATCGGAGTTTACACTCAACCATTTACCATCATCCGACTGCCATTCATCCATAGATCCATTCATCTTCTATCGTGCACTCGCGTGTATTTCCGTTCCCCCATTTGAATTTTTTATTTCTTTTGAAATTTTGTATTTCATTTTTATTTTGAATTTCCTCCATTATGCTGCTTTATTTTTTCATCTCTCTGTTTTATTCTGTTCTGTTCACTTTGTAAATTTTGTTTTTATGGAGTTCCTTTTTATTTTAAGTTTTTTTTTTTAACTTTTTTGTATTTATTTACTACACTGGTGCTCTCCGGTGAAGCATATTGATTGCCTTCGGGACTTCGAAGTTGACATTAAAATGTGATTTATTTGATATGAAATTAAGGCAACGATGGACTCGACTCGACTTGATTTGACTTCATTCAGTTGTATTTAGTTGTATGTGCGTGCGGGTATGTCATGGAATTTGTGTATTTGCTGGACACAAAAAGAAAAAAGCAAAATTTGTTAACATACGTCCAGTTGTATGCTTGCGGTATAATTATGTCAAATTTGAATGTATTATGCTAATAATATACTCAAAATTACTCTGGTGCTCAAAAATTTGAATTAGTTGATTCTTGCTTAGATGAATACTGCGCATTTTCACCTTATTTTAGGGAAAAATATTCATAATAATTCAAGCAAATTCAGTACTTTTTTTTTTAATATTTGCAATGATTTTTTTTTTTAACGAGCACTGAATATTATCCTCATCAGTGTGTCTACAATTTTTGCTGGGTTAGGAAAATTAAATGGAAATTTTTTTATTTTTCTTAAGAAAAAACTTGTAAGGAAGAGCGATTTAAAAGAAAGTAAGGGAAGTAGAGTTGGTTTCTTAAAGTCATTGAACAACTTTTTAGCATTTAAATTTTAGTTTTTCTGAAATTGATATTTCTACAAATATAACCTGGAAATAAGTTCAATGAAATTTTAGGCAAAAGATTTTAAATTAAAAATCATTGAAGCACAACACTAAAGATGGAAACTTTATTTTTGGAAAATATATACTTATTTCGACGGAAGACATCTTAAAATGACGTATAATGACGTAAATTGTTGGTTTTATTTCAAGAATTTTTGAAACTTAACATTTGAATTCAATTTTTTTTTTCATTTCAACATAATGATGTGAATAGCCTGCAAAGTACAAATGTTACTTTATAAATTAGTAAAGCTTTGTTTTTTTGATTTTTCTTATTGCTTGCATGAAAATTTGATGAAAACATAACAATTTGTTACAATCAAATAAAGTAAGAAAAAAGAAAGTCATTAATATGTCTAGACACATAGTATTATCTGCAATGCATAATCTCTACAACTTACATTTCTATGTGAAACTAACTGCTTCTGTTATTTGCACACATCACAAGTCGGGCAGAATTCATTACGTGATACCTGGTTTTTTCCACGTACAAAATACATATTTTTTTTGCATATGATACACGTGTGGAAAACTCAGTTGATAACAAGAAAGGTCAAAAGATTTTTTATCAACTTATTTTCATTTTCACACATTCAAATCCTCACTCAATCTTACGTAGATGGTGAAACTTTTTTTTCTAAAAAAATCTTTCACCGAAGTTACCGCAGGTTAAGTACCTTTGACCACAGGTGCATCATGTAAAGTAAGTTTATCTATGTTTGAGCTGAAAAGAACAAATAAGGGATGGTACAAAGCTCTTATAGCAAATCATACCTTAAGAAAAACTAAAATTGAATACTTTTTATACTGCATTGTATGTAGACCTTTATATTGGTTTTAAACAATGATTTAATTTTTAATTGGAGAATATTTACATTAGAGTTGTCCTTAGCTATATGGGAAAAATGAAAATTTGACTATTGTGTGTTTCACTATAAAATGTTAAAAATAAAAGTATTAAAACTTTAGAAAATAAAATGTCAAAAAAGCTTCTTTTGAACTTAAAATAATTTAATCATAATAATTTCAAGTTTGGCAAGAATAAATTATAAACTCAAATTTTGAAAATGAATTTTCTAATATCTAAGACCATTTCTGAGTCATAAAAATATGTAGTTACTGAAGATAATCTGTGACTTAAAATTTGAAATCAATTTCAAATAAATTATTATTTACAACAAGTTGATTAAGACATGTTAAAGTATAGCACGGTGGGCTTTAACCAAGCTTAAATGACAAGTTAAGTTACAAAAAAAACTTGAATGTGGAATTATTTGGAATGTTAATCAAAGTAGAAATGCATCAAAAGGAAAAAAATCCTAAGAGCTTTTTTTTTAATTCCATATTTACTCTTTTTTAGTAATGTTATCTAGTATAATATGTGCTTAACGTACGTATGAAATTTAAAAAACATCAGATTGTGCACAAATTTTGACACGCTAAGGAACCTAAAAAAAAGCTTCACAGCCCAAATTTCAACTCCCTAGGTATTCGGGGTCTTGAGTACCGTTGGGTCACGTTTTGAAAAAAAACGCAACTTTTGCGAAAATAGCAAATTCAATGTTTGATATCTCTGGGCCTGGTCAATCATTTTAACTATACTGTATCTAATTTAAAAGCGAATAGATAGGCAAACATAATAAGATCGGTCCTTAGTATTATGAATAAAACTACGACTTAGGACACCATTTTCAAAACTGTAATTTTTTACAAAGAATTATTTCGCTTAATCGAGTCGCCAAAATAGATCTTAAGATCTAGAAGCTTAAACTTTTTTAAAAGCATATTAAATGACATAAAACAAAAAAAAATCATATCCATAACTTTAAATTTGAATTTGTCGACTTTTAGAATTAAAATTTTTGAAACGGGCTTAAAACGGCTATTTCCAGGCCAAAATATGACTATTGCTCAGGATCCCGACCACCTAGAGAACTGAAATTTGAGCTGTGGTGCCACCTATTAAGATTCTTTGACGTATCAAAATTTGAACAAAATTGTTTTTTTTTAAATTTCGCCGATATGTTATACATATGTATGTATGTCATATCATTAAAAAATAGTAAATATGAAATGTGAAAAAAAGCTCTAAGGATTTTTTTTGTTTTAGCATATATCGACTCTAACTTACATCCTTAACAATCTCTTATTAAAATTTTTGTTGTTACTCACATTTTTATTAAAAGTTGGTTAAAGCCCACCGTGATAGACATTCCAAGTTCAACTTTTTTTGTACATCTTATTGCTGTTTGTTACGTACTTTAGTGAATGGGGTGGCACCATTACTTAATGGTCTCAAATTAAGTTTTTTGGTTCAAAAATCACTATAGAGCGTAATTTTTTTTTTTTAAATTGTAGCTATCTAAAATGCTAATAAATTAATAAATCATCGGAGCTCGAATTTCAAAAAAAGTTTACGTTGTACACTATTTTGAATTGAATTTAACTAATGCTATAATATAAAATTTAACAAATTATTAAAGAACATTACTTTAAATATCAAATTTGACTCCAATTCAGTGCAATTTATGATCGACTGAATTTGTTTTAATCGGCTTCATACAGCATGTCGCATTTTAATTTCCCCAAGGGCCCATATTTTGACAAGTAAGCAAGATAGTGTTTACTCTTTTAGACAAAAGTAAGTTGGTTTTGACTTAATTTTCAAGTTCAAATCAAGAAGAACTTTGATTTTTTAATACACACCTATATTTTATATCAGATTTGTATTTTATGGAACTAAATAGATATGTTTAACTCATGTCTCCAATCATTTAGTTGTTACATTACTGATATAAGAATTTCTGGTCAAAGTTTCAATCAATTTCAATCATTTATTCTCTTAAGCTATAAATTTTCAGTCAAATTCATACGAAATAAAAATTCATTAAAATTGGACGAATCATTCGGGAAAATCACTCATTTTTATTTTATATAAAAAAATAACGATAAATAGAATAACAGATATTTTTCTGAATATTTTAACCAATTCTAAGAACTTTTGCTTTAATCAAATTACATACGTTATATACGCTATGTTCGTTCTAGTGCGAGTTTATTGAAATGATGATAATGATAAAAATATGGTTTTCATGAAAACCAATTTAAGACAAAATCTAAAATCAAAAAATTATAATAAAAATAAAACACTACAAAAATTTCAGTATCATTCAGAATTGAAAGTGCTCTAAAGTTTTGTGTGCAGTAAACTACCTATCATATAAAGACGCATTATTTAACATTCTTCGAAAAGAGAAAATAATAAAAATAAAAGATATGATAACGTAAAAATTATAATAAATTTATTTTGAAAATATTTTGCATTCAAGTGAGCAAACCGAATTTGCATTTGAAGTAAATTTAATTGGAAAACTCAAATCAAACAATTTTCTCTTGATATTTTCTTCATCACATTGTTAGGTTGTGTTGTGTTGTTGGAGTTTTTCCTGTCTTTAGTACTTGAAATAAATCTTTTATTTTTGCCTTTAATACAGATAGCAAGCAAAATTTATGTTTACTGAATCCTTAGAGACTTGGTTATGGTAAATAGTTGAATATGCTTAAATATTTCTAAGAAACCAATATGAACTTTAGCATTTATTTATTTGCATATTTATAAAAATAAATTATTATTAGTAAATTAAGGCATGTGCAATATTTGTAAGAAAACAGATATTCTATCATTTAAGGTTTACTAATTATGTTTTGTTCTACATGTGTTAAATGCTTTGTATACTTTTGAAATATATGGCATGTATAGCATATTTTCTATATTGTAGTAATCTTGAATTTACAACGCAAAATATGTGTTAAAATGACCCAATTTTCACACCATAAGCTAAATCGTGTTATTTAGTCCTTAAATATGACTTCGGTGATACCAGCTGTATTATTATATATGTGAAGAAATGATGATTAATTAAAAAGATTATTACTTTAACTGAAGAAATGCTTAAGTAAGTTCAGAGTTGCAGAACTCTGGTGTAGCGTTCCGAGGTAAAATTCTTTTGCTTTTCAAACAAATTATATGATCCCAAAATATCCCTGTTGGTAGAAATCAAATGACGGATATTTGTTATCGAAAATAACTCCAAAATGAGGGTAATTTTTGGTTAAAAATAAAAAAATTAGTTCAAATCAACGATTTTGCTTAGTCGAAAAAGTAAGAAATTCAAAATTACATTTATTTTCAATTGAAAAAAATTGATATTACATTTTTTTTTGATAGATGAATTTAAAAAAAAAAACAAAACTTAAAATACTCAGTGTCGTATTTCTGCACTTTATGCAAAATTTTATTGATTTTTTTGGCGCAAGATCTCAATTTAATTCCGTCGTATATAAACTTTTGACAAAACATTTTTCTTGTGATTTTTCTTTTCTGTAGAATTAGAAATTTCATAAGAAATACACTGCAGATTAAAAAGAAATTTCTAAATTTAAGTTTTTAAGCTCTTAAGTTTTCAACAACTTGAAACTTTATTTATATATTGCCTTGTTATCAACATACTCAATTTATTGATTCTATTCTTCATTGTTTTGCCTTCATTTGATATAATTTAATATAATGTAATTTAATTAAAACAACTCAATTCGATTCATTTCTTATCGATTTCTTCTTAAAAAAATAAAACTTTCTTACAATACAAAACCCATTTTAAATTAAAATAAGAAAAAAGTTAAATTAAATTATAGCTGCCCTACAGTAAGAAAAAGCAATAAGCAGCAGAAAATGATGCAGTAAAATTTAACATTGGAAAATCCAAACGGAAGCGGCGCTACCGCTGAAAGTTTTCACACAGCCACTATGTACAATCTTATGTGAATGTGAATGAGAGAAAAACAAAACTGAAGATGAAAATAAAAATGAAAAACGGGAAAAAAAAGTTCTTAATATTTTTTTGAATTGCCTACTTTGTGCACATTGATATTAGGTTCAAAGGCAACGATTTACGGAAGTTGCTGCAAATGGTGTTGCCAGACAGAAATTTTGAGAATCACTAAAGTAATAGGCATCAAATTTTAATATGTCTAACTTGAAAACTAGGGCGTTATCAGAAGTTGCAAGCAAGGAATGTAATGCTGCACTTGCTGCAGAAATGTGACAGTAAGTTCAACCGTCAGAATAGGATCTGCCCTGTTATGGTCTGACACAATTGCTCAAAGCACAGCCTGATACCAAGGGAATTGAAAACAAATTCCCGGTAAGACTAAGTTACTGTAATCTTAGTTTGAGTTTTCAAAAAAACTCTTTTTCTCCTCTCTGAATCTTCTTCCAAAATTGAGTCAGAGCTTCCTTAAAGCAAATTCCTTGTACAAATTTGCGACGCTTTACAATTTTTCGAAATTTTCACTGATAAATTCAACTAACAACTAACTCTGCGTTAATTTTAGTCCTCCGAAAAATTATTGGAATTTAACAGGCAATATATCAAATCGTTCAGCTTTTTCTCATGAGACTGCTGGTGTAATCAAACTTACCCTTTGCTGCGAATCAGCAAATGAAATGAGAAAGCCTATACATAATGATGCAAGAGTGGAGATATACAAGAAAATTAATGAATTAATGAATAGGTGACATATTACTTTTAATTTTCTAAGAATCATCTACATAGTATGTTTCCAAAACTGAAATGAAAATTAAATTTTTTAAGGATTTTTCTTCAAAAGCTTCTTAAGCCAATTAATTTTGAAAAATTCAAAAAATACTTGCACTATAACAAAAAGACTCTCTAAAGATATTGAAGTTTAATTGTTTTTAATTATTAGAAGCGTCACCGAAGAAAATATTTAAATAATTCGAAGTGAATTTGGACATGTTTCTAAGAAAGTTTGAACAAAATTTATAGCATACCTTTAGGCTTTTATGTTAGTATAGTAAACGTATTGAATGAAAATTCAATTTCTCTAGAGAAGCCTACGAACAATGTTGCAATTTGCAAAAACTTAATGAGAAAACTTTTTGTGCAAAGTGGGCGTGGCCAAAGTAATTTTTTGTTTTAACTCAGCACATAAAAATTTACCTACGCAGTAACTAACTTTCAAATCGCTACAATCGTGAGTTAATCAATAAGTACCGGTGTTTGAAATAAAGACGTAATTTTCTTCATAATTTTTTCTTATTTCTCAACGTAGTGTCCTCGTAACTCTATATATTTTTCCCAAAGATGGTACAATTTTTTCAACTGAAATATTGTGCAAAAATGTTCGACACCTCAAAAAGCTTCTCATTTCATTTTAAAAAACTTCTTACCCCAGGAAAAAGTAAACGGATCTGGCATTATTGTTATCAACACTTAGCTAAGTTACCTACAAATTGAGCACTTTAAAAATTTTTCATTTTTTTTCTCCTTCATATGGCATAAACTGTATTTGTTGCCCATCAAAGTGCCGCCTCGTGCGCCAACAGCATTGCTTGTTGGCTGAAATTTTTCATTATAATTCTACGTGCCGTCTGTCAATCCTCTGGGATAACCGACCGTGTCTGGGTATTAACAAAGTCAACCTGTAGCTTCGGGCAAGCAGAAATGCTGAGTAAGTGTTTGGGGTTGAAAGACGATGCTGCTTCTAGCTTGCAATAGCCTTGAGTCATAAGATTTTTATGACTAACTGGGGGCCATCAAAGACGCTGCGCTGTTATGAATAAAGTTTTGCCAATTTGCTAAAGTTTAGCTAAAGGAAATCGATTTTGATTTATAGCTTAGTTTAAGTTGACGCATTCTAATGGGTCACAGAGCTTAAAAAATGTATTTCTCTGATATAATAAATTTGCAAGTAATAAAAGTGAGCAACTCCTTAAGGGAACTCAGATTATCTATGGCAATATCTGGTATCATTAACTTTATATGTTTGAAGTATTTATATTATTCTTATAAAATAAAACTTTATAAAACCAAATGTCAAGAAACAAAATTTTTGGTACCCAACCTAACCGCATCACACTACAAAATTTAACGAAACTGAATAAAGTCAAACCGAAAACTAAAGTTAACTTAAGTATGAGCAAGCAAATTAGAACCAATTCTATGTTAAAAAGTTTATGACCAAAAAAACAACAACAACAACAAAAACAGTAACAACAGTAACCGTCGAAAAAGGGCATCTTAGTGTATGGAACCAGGAAATGTTTCAACAACAACCAACAGCCACATAAGGAACCTCACAATCAAGAATGGTTGATTGTTGTTGTTAACTTATGCATTATACAACCAAACAAACAAATTTTCAATAACCAACTTGTTAACTATGCCAACACACATACACACAAACAACATGTCTTACGCATAAGGAAAAACTTTACCCTGATTTCTTGATGTTTCCGTTGTTGTTGTTGTTGCGTATTCGAAGAAAATATTTGAGTCGAAAAAATGAAAAAAGTTTTTGTTATTTCATTTGCCATATGCAAAATGAAAACAAGACTTTAAAAGATGAAAATATTTTATATATACAAATTCAAGAGGAAGCAAATCCTTAGTACCAAGAATAAGAATAATGTTTTCCTGTTGAACTGGCTTTGGCTGTGCCGTGATGTACTTACATATATGGTGATAGATGGCAAAGTACTCCGAGCTATTACTTAGCTTGGAGCATATTAAATGTTATAATATTGGATAAACTAAAATATAACTTTTTATTAGAGCGAAAGAATGCTTTGAAAAAAAAAAGAAAAACTAAAATGAAGTCAACAAAAAAACTATAAATAAAATACTTGTTTTATTATGTTACCTGATGTGCCGCGCCTGTTTCATAAACGAAAGTATATTAGTAATTAGTAATCCACCTATATCGCCATATATCTCGATACATTTAACTATAAACATATGTATGTATATGGGTCACTCTTTTAATAACTGTACACTTTGTTTTTTTTACGTTTTTGAACATTTTTTTTGAAACGAAATATCTCAAGAACTATAGTAGAAAGGAAAAAAAAAATCACTTAATCATTTTTTTAAGAAAGACTATAACTTTATAAAAAACATTAAAAACAAATTAAATAATTTTGCTAAAACACTAATTTTTTTAGCTAAAAAAATTTTTCTCAAAATATTTTCAATATAACATATTTTTTTTGTTTTGGTTTTTTTATATGTTATTTCTCAATCAATCCTAAGAATGCATGTGCTTTCATATCGAAATTCCCGCCATAACTTTGGAAACAAAGAATTTTTTACTGATGACGCGCACCATGTTTTTCAACATAAAATGGAAAATGGCTGATGCGCGCCCTTATAAAAACTCATGTTTTCCAAAGTTATATCGGGAATTTCGATTTGAATGCGGATACATTCTAAGGATTGATTGAAAATAACATTACAAAAAAACAAATAAAAATAAAAAAAAAAAATTTATGTGGAAATTTATGTTGAAATTTATTAAGTTAATCCGTCGTCAAATAAGTGGAGTGTGATAAGCACCACGTGATTACAAACAGAGATAACTTTCTCTTCTCACGAAAATCTGTCCTCTGAGTAGCTGCATGTAGTCAAGCGTAACTTATTGAAAGAGAAACACACAGGAAAACACTGCTGTATGGCACATCCCACCATTTTCATCACTTTTTATTAGGACGATTCACAAAAGAATAGGTAGTAGATCTGTAAAAACATTTGAGAAACTACAAAATAAGTCATTCAGAAGATGATGTTTCGAGTGTTCCCAGGACAAAGGCGGAAAACAAAATATACTTGCACTGACTGTAATCGGTCCATCTGCATAGAATATTTTGTAAGTTTTGCAAATTGTAATGCAAAAAGTGCGTATATTCTGAGGAGTTTAATTAACTTTCATATGTGTACAATTCCATCAGATTTGGCATTTTAGCTGGCCTCGTTTTTTTTTTGAAGTGAAAACTTCTTATGGCACGTTGTGCGGCTGAGGAAAAAAGTATAATTTCGCGACACCGACCGTCATCGGGAAGACTTGGGAAACGAACTCGATTTTGGAATTTTGAAGACTTGTGAAACGAACTCGATATTGGAATTTTGAAGACTTTTGAAACGAACTCGATTTCAGAAATTTGAAGACTTGGCAAACGAACTCGATTTCAAATTTGGAAGACTTGGGAAACGAACTTGATTTTGGAATTTTGAAGACTTGGGAAACGAACTCGATTTTAGAATTTCGAAGACTTTGGAAACGAATTCGATTTCAGAAATTTGAAGACTTGGGAAACGAACTCGATTTCAAATTTGGAAGACTTGGGAAACGAACTTGATTTTGGAATTTTGAAGACTTGGGAAACGAACTCGATTTTAAAATTTTGAAGACTTGTAAAATGAACTCGATTTCAAAAAATTTATAAAACGTTGCCTACTTTTAGGTGCTATTAATAATTTGCCCCTAAAAGTAGGCAACACTTTCTGACAAATTTCAAAAAGAACGCCTAAAAGTAGGTAACGATTTTAAAAATTTCAGATAATGTGTCCTAATTTTAGGTGCTATTTTTGAAATTCGTCGGAAAGTGTTGCATACTTTTAAAGCGGCTCTCACACGATCAATATTACTGACAGTATAATTACTGACAGTATAATTACTGACAGTATTTACATTACTGTCAGTGTACCACTCACACGATCAGTATTTTTTATTGTCAGTAATCAGTTTTTTTGACATTCGACTGGTGAAGGTGCGAACTATGCTCCGGCTACGTGACCGACAGCCGAAAATGGCATGCCCCATTTTGTGGCAGATAGACGATGAGGCAGCGAAACTTGAAAGAAACTTGGAAAAGTTCCTCATTCAGTGGCATGGAACATTGCGTCCAAGGGTATGGTCGTCCGACTGCAATCAGAATAAATTTTTGTTTTTAAACATAAGGAGTACTTAGATCAAATTTAGTTATTCACAGGCTACTGAGCCGAATATACTTCTTCCAGCAATTTTTGAAGTGAAAACTTCTTATGGCACGTTGTGCGGCTGAGTAAAAAAGTATAAACTCGTGACACCGACCGTCATCGGGATTCCCCGTCATGAATGCGATGGTAAAATTTTAATGTTCTATTGTTTCTTTTAAATAAAAAATATTCCAAGTGGAAGACAAAAAGCAAAGCATACACACTAACTGACACATTTAATTCTCATTCAACGATTGTTATGCTTACATGTTTGTTTCTTTCAATGTCCGCGTTGTTGCGTTGACAAATTGAGAATGTAAAATTTGAATACATATTCCGTTTTTGTCTTCCATTGCATTGCCATATAAAAAGAAAACGCACACATACCAATTAACGCACTAACTTGCCATTAAACGATTTGTTTTCACTTCTGTCGGCACTCCCGGAGTGCAACCCGCCGTTTTTTTTTTTTTTGGATTACATCTTTCAGCCATAGTTTTTCTTGAAGCTAAGGCTGTCTTGAATTAATATTCAAGGTTGTTCAATTAAAATTCAGATAGCTATTTTTTTATTTAACTTTATATGTAACTTTTCATGTTCCAAATGACCAAATCTGATGGAATTGTACACATATCCTCATTTTATAAAATCCTTATAAAATTATTATTTTTAGGATTTTTTTTATCTAAAAGAAGAAAGATATTATTTAATTGTTTAGTTGTATTCAGAAAAATTAGATTCTTCTCAAGTTATTAAAATTTTTATCAGAAAAAAATAGTACGAAAATATCCAAGTGCTATTAAGCAAACTGTTTGACACTGCGTTGCTGAGCTAAGATAAGAACCAATTTTACGGTCGTTGACTTTCGACTTGTTGTGTTATAAAAAAAGTTAACTTTTTGGAGAGAATGACCCTAACAGTAGAAACTAAAAAAAAGAATGATATCAACTACTAAAATCTTTACAAATTCGAAATTTACACATTCCCATTTGAACTAATACCTCTTCATAAGCCCCAAGTACTTGACCCTTCATCTTGAGAGCGTTATCATATATTGCTTGACAGCACTTGTCATATTTGAATATATATTTTTTTAAATGCATTTCTGCTTTTGTCAACTTGGCAAAATTTTCGCAGAGTAAGAATTTAATAATTTTGGTATCCTTTTTGCATTTTGTTGTAGTAGTTCTGCCTGGAAATTTTGTCGCATGAATTATTCATTTATGCGCGATTTTAGTGTTTTTTAACTGCCATTCTAGGCGATTACACAAACACACAAGCGAACATGCATAAGCACACACAGATACTACATCAAACAATAAGTTGCTATTGTGTTGAATTTGGCCCGTAAATGTTTGTACGTCTGAGTGTATTTGAATGCTTATTTATTTTTCTCATATTTTTCTATGGCAACATGTGGTACATTTTTTTCGTAGATTTTTTTCTGTTTCTATGTGTTGTAGTGCTAATGGAGGTTAAAGTTTACTTTGATTGTGATACAATATATGCCACATAATACAAATGTGTACATTTATGTATGTATGTATGTACGTATATAAAATATATGTTCTTCTACTATTACAAACATATGTGTATGTGAATATGCCACATTTTATTTAAGTTTTTCATTTCATTTTATTTTACTTTTATTGCAATATTATTATTGTTTTTATTTCTTTGTTGATTTCTGTGCTGTGAATTAATTTTAGCGTCAATAAAACCATTGAAATGCCTCCCTTGTCAGCCGTATTGCGTTTCATTTAGAGGGGTGCGTTTACGCAAAAGTGACAAAGGAATAAAAGTTCTTAGAAAGCAGAGAGAAAAGAAAAACAAAAGAACTACTCATGGGGCATTTAAAAATCAAAATGAAAGAATTTGGACCTATAACCAAGTAGGTAAGTGGGTTGAGAAGGTGAACACCTCATATGAACGTGTATGTTATATTGTGCACGAATATTTTGGCATGTGATGGTTATTGACGCGATGGAGGCCGCAATTGCTCACTTTGAACCAAAGCCGTAATCAGGTGATCACTTCACAGCAGTGTTTGAACATGTAAAACCGCAATCGGAAGGAGTTTCTTTACCATTTCGTAACCATTGACAAAACATGGATCCATCACTACACGCCTGAGACCAAAAAAAAAACAGTCGAAACAATGAACTTCTACCATTCATTCGTTCATTGTTCCAAAGAAGGCAAATACGCTTCTAACGGCCGGAGAAGTCATGACCACAGCTTTTTGGGATTTGGAAGAATTGATCATCATCGACTATTTGGAAAAAGGAAAAATTATCACAGCGTACTATGCAGAATTATTGGACAGATTTGATGAAGAGTTAAAGAAGAAGCGTCTTTTGGCACACAATAATGTACTTACTATCTGCTACGCATAGCCACACCAAAATTTAAAAAAAAAACCAAATGCAACCGCACCCATGAAGTTCTCTGGACTTGGCCCCCGCAACTTCTCTGTCTTTCTACAAGTATGAAAAATTGCTGAAACAGAGGCATATTTTGCAGAATTCTACAAATCTGAAGCCGTCATACGACTTGAAAAAGGTGAAATATCGCTGGACTAAATGACAAAAGGCTATTTTGGAATTGGAAATGGATGCTTTAGAAAAAACGTTTAGTTTTCTTGCCAAACATTGGTGCTATAATTGTTGAAAAAGTCGAAAATTATTGAAAAGAACATTCAATGAATGTTGAAAAGGTTGAACAATGAACACTCGCAGTTTCTTCATGAAGCTTAAGATTGTAAATAAATGCAAAATAAATTTTAAAATTAGAAATATTGGGGTAAGATGAAAAGTCAATAGTCATTAAATAATTCTGAAATTGTTCAAAAACCAAAATCTTGAACAATTCGAAAATATGGGATAATATTGGAAAAACTTTTAAAACATATTGGAAAAGTCGATGAGGCATTCATTTCAAATTTACGACAGTTCTGATGTTTTGACATGAAACATTATGTATTCCATTTTTTTCGTAATCTTATATCGTTAGTGCGGTAAGTAGATGTTTTGAGAAAAACTTGAAAACTGGCATAGTCTCAACTCAACTTCAAGGTCAAACTATCTATTATTTTATGAAATTTATTAATTATGCTATTAAGTTTCCTAAAAATTCCGTAAAACCAAAAAATAGTGTTGAGATCTCATATCGATTTTGAACGATTTTTTTGTTGTGTTATTTTGTACTAGCAGATGCCCGCGACTTTGTACGCGTAGCCTGTTTTTCTGCGAAGGCAAACAATTTACTTTTTTGAAATAGAGCTACAGTCAATTTTGGATTCTTCTTCACAGGTCTAGAGTTCTTGTTGTTTTCTCTTCCATAAATATTCCATTGCACTGCGATGTGAAAGACAAAAACAAAACACACACACAAACTAACACATTCAATTAGCTTAGTACACATTATCACACATGTTGTCCAACATCAATGTTCGATAATGTGAACTCTAGGAACGACCGCTTGACACACATGTTGGATGGATATCAAAAATTGTTGATTTTCCTGCTGGCTTGTCCAACCATACAACCTGTGTGAACTGACTGTCAAGCCTAGTGAACATTTTTCATTTTAAATAGGATTTCATGCAGTTCACTTCGATGTGGACGCTCATAAATTGTTCTGCAATTGATTTTTGATGGCATGCACGAAAATGTGAACGCAAAGCAATATTGACAGTCACACATGTTGTCAAGCCATTTAAGACAGCATGTGTGTTTTCTATGTGTGAACGTACTGTAATTTTTGTTTCATTGTTCACAAATTCCGCGATGCTGCGTTGACAAATTGAGAATGAGAGCGAGAGTAAAATTTGAATGTTCTCTTCCATTGCATTGCCATATAAAAACAAAACGCGCACACACTAACTAACACAATAACTTTCCAGCAGGCAAATGAGCAAGGCCTTACTCGGAGAAGGCCTGCTAGCACTGCTGCGGTTATATAAGGACTTCTCAAAACTAGATTTTCTTGCAAATAAAAATACAATCACAGAAAGCATAATATGCCTGATATTAGAAGGCAAAGATAGGCCTGATATTAGAAGGCAAAGAAGAAGGACTCCATTTACTTTAGCGCTTTTCTTTTTCTTTTTTATTTCATGTATTGCAATGTCTTATGATTCGCTATTACTTTTTTGTCATATGCGTTGTATATATACGACATGAAAAGTAGACACATGGTTAGAAATTAAAAGAAGTGTGCACATTGCCAGGCTAGTCTTCTATTGTTTCATGATATGTTAAGGAGGTAGAGTTATGTGTATTCTTTGTCAAATTGTAAATTAAGAAACATCACAAAAAAAAAAAATTATTAAAAAAATATCAACGCAAGTGAGATGGCGCGGATAAAAAAAAAAACAAAACAATTAATATTACGATGTATTAAAATTAAATTTTTGCCAAGTACTTCTGAGAGTCCTTTTACGGTAAGCGGTCCTAGAAAACCTGCTTAGGAAGGCCTGTTTTCTTCGGCCATTTCATATAAAAAAGAAAGTACGTTTGAAAGAAGGGTGGAAGGCCTTATACTTACCAAGGAATGCCTTCTAGAAGCACTGTTAGCTCCTGCCCTTGCCTACTGTGTTGCCATTACACGATTTGTTATGCTTACATGCTTCTTTCTATGTGTGAAATTAATTTTTTTAGCAATTTTAAAACTTTAATATTTTGATATTTAACAGGAATATTGTGATAATTTTAATTCTATGTTGGGACCAAGCGTCTAAGAAAGATGACTAAAAAAATTTGATCAAAATTGAATCAGTAGATTTTGCGTGAATCCCGTTCATCGAAAACGGATATCATTTTATTTATATAGATAGACCTAACAGAAATGTATACCGAAATATTAGTCTAAAACAATTCTTTAATTCTAAATTTTTTCAACAATTTTCTTGTACCTAATGCATTTCTTTTTTCTTAATTTTGATATGAATTTATTTATAATTTTTTTTTTTTTAAATAACATGTGATTATCATAAATTTTTAAAAATCTGCGTAACATCCACTCTTGCTGCTTTTGAATTGCAAAGCTTCATACCAAGCAGCATAACTTCATCAGCAGATAAATATAACATAAATTTTTAATTTGCATGCAATGTATTTTGTGCATGGATTTGCCCTGGTGTATTCTTTAAGCACTATCCGAGTTTAAGTACCAACATAAATGTTTTTTTGTGCATACGAGTATGCTCATTTTTAAGTGTGTGTCAGTATTTAACTGTCTTTTTTCGGTTGTGGCATTTGCGGTGTCAGTGTCATTTATATAAACGGAAATCACTGCTAAAGCAATGGAAATAACTCATAAATTTTACATTTAAAAATTTTTATTACTGATTTTTTTCTTACCTTCAATGCACTTTTTGTCGAAAAAAAAAGTCAGAACAAGAGACACAAAATGTATGTTGCTTGGCATGGCCTTGACACATGAAATTCACTTTTTTTCATTTATATAAAAATGGCTTTTAATTGAAAAAATTTTCAATTAAATAAATGATATAATATGTATTTAATAATTGGTACAATTAATCAAAATGTGTGTTACATGTTTATTTCAGCAAATATTTATGGATATAAAGTTTAAGTCAAGGACTTGAATCAAAAACTATCTTCAGTTTAAGTAACTCGAGTAATATATTTGGACTTACGCTTTTTTGGTATTTAGCACATGTGTGTGCTCTAAGTTAAATCGGGCATACGAATATGTATACATAAACAAAATTGATATTTGTTTTAAATTAAATTTATTTCATAAGAGCTTTGATATTTTATTGTTTGATCGGGACTTCAGATTTTTAATACAAGTAATTGGAACTGTTCACTTATGAAAAAAAAAAAATTTAATGGATATCTGTTTGTGTTTAAGGGGATTATAGGACTAGTATGTACCTTAGAATTTTTAAGTATTTTTTACTTTCGGTGCAACATAGGTTCTGCAGTTTAATATATCGAATAACACATTTTTCGTATATTTGAAGACAATTTAATTATCTTAAAAATTACACTTTTGAGATAAAAGCTATCCCATTAAAAATTTACAGCTGTCAGTTTTACAAAAGTTTCCTTGTAATATTTCAATTTCACTTTAGCACTCAACCCTATTTGAATGTCAACAGTTCTTTTTTATTCCAATTTAGTTTGTAATAGTAACCATTTTGACCAATACCTTACCTAAAAATGTTATACAACATGACACTTTACAGCCCATCTGTCGTTGAGCATATTTTCAACATTTTGATGCCATTATTTACACTTTTTCTACATCAAACAAATGAAATCACACAAAAACCACAAATCAACCACGCTGCTGTAACAACATTAGCAAATCCATTTCCATAATAATTACACTGTGCGCACGATTAAAGCGCTCGTTCCACGTGCCGGATGATGGCTATGACGATGACAATAAGGGCGATGATGGCAATAATGTTGACGTTGAGTGTAAAGTGGAATGATGTCATTCCCTTAGCCACTTTAGGGACCAAGTGTTGTAATTTTGGTTTCTAATATGCAATGCTCGACAACAACAAAAACAATGAAAACCGCAGGACATCACAGCTAATTATTTATTACTTTGTAATGTTCTGTTTTTAGTTTGTTTTAAAAATAAACCTTCTCTCGTCCACTGTTGTTATTTATTTCCTTTATCAGGAAAATGACAAGCAAATTATTCCTGATAGAATTCGAAAATTGTTCAGGGGGCCGAACTTGTTCTAATTTCTGTTTGCAAGCAACAGTACACACAGTAATCAATGTTGAAATTTAATTGGTTAATCAACTAATTCCTTTCATTATGTCATATATATTATTTGTATACCTGAGTGTTTGCTAGATGCAATCATTGTTAGTTAATGTGAGTTAAAAAAAGAAGTACAATGCCACTTCAACTAAGGGTACTTACACAGGTGTATGGGAATATTTACTAAATATCCTGATCTGCGAATAATTCTTTCACAACATTGCATTTTTTTATCACCTATTTATTCTTTTTAAATGATAAAGCCACCCAAAAATTATACCATTGCAACTCTGCACCAATTTTCCGTCGAAATTCGAATAAAAAGTAAACAAGAAAATTAAGATATATTTTTTATTACAATCTGTAATGGTTGGGAAAATAGACAAGAGATGGATTATGCGATCAACTTTGTTGAGTCTTTAACCAACCCCATTTTCTTTTATTAAATATTTCAAGTTGCTGAGCTCTTTTAGAGCTTTAAACTGTACTGACCCTATCATCATTGCAGATTAAAGCTTTTTGGGAGATTATTTATGTAGGTACTGATCCTTGCTCTATTCACATAACGATATGATCAGAAGAAGTGCAATATAGTTAACAAATTTTTTTAAAATACTGAGAGCAAAAAAAAAAAAACGCAAGAAGCTTTTCAAGTATAAAAGGGCCATTTCGATGTACGCAAAAGCAGCAGCAAGGAGCGCTTTGAAAAGTTCACACAGCAGTTTAGAGAATAAGCATCGAATATGTTAAGTTTTATACGGAAATATCAAAAAGAAAGGAAAAGTCCATAGAATTTGGAAGATAGAAAAGTCGAAGGTGTCAAATATATATGTAAAAATATGATGCTTTATTTAGAAGTCGACAATGTTCGATGTCAAAAAGATCAGATAAAACTAAGAAACCTCAAAAAATAGTTTTGAATATTTACAATATTTATCGGGAAGAATCAAAGAGCATACGATATTGGAACGTTGATATATTTTTAAAAATATGAATGAAGTAGAAAAAGACTCGATAATCGATTTTAACAGCTGCGGATGTGCATTTTTCTGAATGGAATGAGTGTTTGACTCTCTGAAGGTAAATGGGGGTGCTAGGGGAAAAGTGGGCAACTAAAGCTCATTTATATTGCAAGATATTATTTATGCACACATAAGTAGGTACGTACAACGATTAAGGTATAACTTCTGTACTTTGATTCTTTTTTTTTTTTTTTTTCTTTTAAACGTAATTTAAAGTGTGATTTTGAGGTTATGTCAAAATCTAAGGGTGATGGGTAAATTCTGCCCACGGATTCGTTTTTAGCACATCAAAATACTATATACCGTATGGTACCTCAACTTTCAAATACATGACTTTTTTTATTTTTTGTGGTTGTTTATTTTATAATAACGTAATATAAAGCCCATTAACTCAATTCTCTCATATACCCTGCCGCGCATAAAAACGAAAAGCCCGTAAAAAGTCGAGCACAAAATTGGCTACCAATACATTTTGGACATGCGTGCGGAATAATTTTTCAAGTTTAATAAATAACGACATAAAAACAAATGCAACATTATAACTCCATCAAAATTCGCAGCATGTGGTCAAAAGGTTGAAAAAATAAATACAAGCATAAATATGGAAATCCGCAAATAATAAATCACTCGGAATAATATATTGACATTCAGTTACAATGGTCACATACCCTGTGTGAAAGTCACAAAAATACAAACGACCATGGATCAGAAAAAGCATGCAGTATTCCAATCGGTTTTTATGCAAATACAAAAAAAAAGAAAAATTCTTTCACATGCTCAACTGATGATGGGTTTCAAATTGAAGAGCAAGTGCGTCAATGACGTCGTTCATCATCATTGTCATCGTCATCATTTCAGTAAATGTCGGCTGGCTGCTTGGCTGACGGTTTGGGGGTGGCAGAGTTCAAATAGCACACATATTTTGGTGTTATGTGCGACAAAGTCTGAAAGGATGAAGGTATGTAGCATGTCATTTCGGTTGTCATCAAATCAAGCATTTTTCCCATTCATCAATTTTTTTTATACTTTCTGTACAGAATAAATATCAGCGCTTAAAGGTAAAGAAAATCAAGCGGTTTGTTAACACATATCTTGTGTGTGCACAATGTACATACATCTGTGAAATTATTGGGGAGAATTTGCGCCTATTGACTTCCCAACTGCATAAAAATAAAATAAATAGTGTCTTTTAAAGTCGCAACAAAGTGTTTACAAAAAGACTTTCGAAGTTGATCTGAACATTTCAAAGGGGAAAAGTATGTTTTTATCCTTCAGGCAGAGATAAATAAACAGAAAACTCTTACACTTGGACAATTCACAACCCTGGAGAATCTTAATATAGACTTCGACCAATGCATCTCACGTATACTGCAAATATTGTTCTGAAGAAATATGTTCTTGGGATGTTGTATGAGGATTTTGAACTTATCACCTTTGTAGGTACAAAGTGCTTTTAGGAAGGTCAAGTTTAAGACAATATACATTGTTTCAGAAACTTAAATCCAACGACAAGGTTAACTAAGAGATCAACAACATTTTGAACTGAAGTGATAAGAACTAAACACTCAGTACATGCTCTGCTCTTTCAAAAACGATTGCCCATAGTAATCTCATCCTTATTTTGACATCTCATTTCATATGCTAACTTTAAACTTTCTTTTAAGAAAAGCCCAGAAAGATGGGGTCTGCAATCGTTTAATATTTACTAATTGAGTTATCGCGAAATTTTTCATATGGCATATTGATAACGTAAAGCCAATTATGTTGCTTCTGCATGCCCTCACCCTGACTTTAAATAAATGTTAGTTATATTTTCTTGAAAGTTCACTTTATATAAAGTCTTTAAGTTATATTCCAACAAAATCATGAAACAATCATAAAATTCTCTAACAAGTTCACCTACTCACACTCAGACAAATGAAATCAAATTAACAAACACTTTTGTCAAACTCTGACCAAAACATTTACATTTTTCTCATGCATTTCTAACAGTTAACTACCTCACGTAATCTACACTCTGCACCCTCCTCCTTCCAAACAGACAAATCCCAATACCCTCCACACACATCAGCGCTCGAACTTTCAATGTGTTAATTTGGTTTTTATTGCCATTCAAATGACCAGCAGTGACCAAAATGGAGGCATAACGTTCGTCAGACTCTCAGCATTTAGTGTTGGCTGCTCAGCACTCGTGTTGCTGTTGTTCGTCATTAACAACAAATGCAGCAACAACGGCAACACCACGTACTACTACAGCAACAACAAAGCACCCATACGCGTACGTGTGTGTGTGTGTAAATGGTTCACATACCAACTTACACATACAAATATGTATATGTCGTTTGCTTGCTTACTTGTGAGCGAGCACAACAAACGGAAGTAGCGCCTGAAAGGCCACTAGCATAATAAATTCCAAAACAATAACTTTGTCGTCGTCAGTTGTCGGTCGTCGTTCGTTGCTTTTGTTGTTGCTGTCGGTATTGCCGTAGCAAATATAGGACACACGTTGTCGCCGTCATTGCTTTTTAGTTTCAATTCGCTTTAGTTTTTTTTTTAGGTTCTACGCAGAGAGCGTGGAGAGCAAATTCGAAATTCGTGCGCATATTTTTTCTCCCTCTCACATTTTTTTCTCTTTTACACTCTTTAGAAAGAAGACACTACATAATTCTGTTTATTTTAAAACTGACCTAGAGTACATTTTTGTGGTGTGATAAAAAATCAACAAACGCCACTGGCATCCGCGCCAGAGTGCATAGCGTTTAAGTTGTCATAGTCTCGAAAAAAATTGCTATGCTGTTGATTTTCCAAATACTTAACATTTTACTCAGACGTGATAATAGAAATATTTTCATATATGAGAGAGAGTGGTTAGAGAAAATTTTTTTAGTCGGTCAACGTTAATTCATGATACCTTGAGGAAAAACTCAACACTATTTCTCTAGGATTTGATTAAATTATTAATTTTCTTGCAGTATATCTTACATGCTTGAGGGTGCATTTCTGAACATTAGGACTTCGTCCTTGCAGAATTTATTGCTATGTAGGCTAAAGGCAATGAAAAGTAAAAAATGCTTTCCTTAACACTTCTGCTTAATAAATTGAGCATAAGACTAGCTTCCCGTACCAATTGATAAGCAAAAATGAAAACCGTTTCCTTTTTGTTTTGCCACTTACAAAAAATTTCTCAACAAGGAACAGCATCCTAGATCAAAATTTTCCACAGGTGATGATAAATATGTATCTTAAATCATTCTACATCGATTGATTTTTAAACAGTTTATTTGTTTAAGACATATTATATATCAGGAAAAAAAATATAGTATTAGTGAGAGTTCATTCATGAACCAGTATTGCGTCGTTATAATGCATAAAAGTTATTGCATATTATTGCACCTTGAAGTCTTTAAGCTTTCTCTTAGTTGCAATTGACTTTGTTTCCTGTATATACTTTTGAAGATGGAGCTGAAAGTGCACTTCTAGAAACTTAGTACCTTGAGTTCCTCTTCGGCATGCCGAAATTTTTTAGCGTCCATGTTTCGACAAAGCTTTCAAAGGACATCTACATATGTATCTTTGGCTTTAGATCAAGTTAAAAGTTTTCAATGACTGCAAAAGTCAGTGATTGTAAGAACTCAAAAAAAAAATCCTGCTAACATCTCATTATTGAAAATTTTCCCACTTTTGCTTTAGTTTTATAATTATTGCTTTACCTTTGAATTTTGCTATGCTTTTAAATTTAAAAGATAAAGTTTTGCTCTAAACTTTAATGCTTGTCATTCAAAGGTTTTTTTCGAGAAATAATTTTTTTTTATCTTTTTAGCAATTCGCCTTTAAACTCAACTCAGCGAATTTGAAGTAAAAATAAACAGAGAGTCTTATTTTCTTCTTATGCTTAGTTCATGTAAAATAAAGAGAAGCTAAAAATGAGAAAAGCATTTTGTCTGGGTTGCTGTTTCTTACTGCATTTTTTAACTTAAAATATATTTTAAATTTTTTCAAAAAAGTTGCTCTGTTTTGTGTTAACAAACTGTGTGTGAAACATACAGTCATTTGAAAAATAATAGGGACACTTACATAAAAATAGTTCAAACACACCTCTGCTTCTGTTTGAATAAATTGAGATAAAATTTTACATAACATTACTTGCTGGGATATCAATGCAGTAAGGAACCGTTATCAGAGTAACAATAGTTTTCGTCGTTTCGAAGTTGTTGACTGTATTGTGAAGTGGGCTCAATTCAGACTGTGCGAAATAATAGGGACACGAATATAAAGTAAGTTATATTTTTGAAGCTTTGTGGTTTTTAAACATTTATAAGTTAGAAATGCATTGCATATGAGATGATCTAAAATTATAACTTGAAAAAATAGCCAAATAATGTAATTTAATGATTCGGAATGGGAAGATGACGTCATTGCAGCGTCCAGCTTCGTAGAGACATGAAAGACCTTCACGCTAACGAATTTTCATAACGAGAAATAGCCAGAACGTTGAATTGCTCCAAGAGAATGGTAGAAAATGCAATAAAATATACACCACAGAAGAAAACGCCTGAACCAAAGTCAAAAATACCGCCAATTCTTGAGAGGACTATGTTGAGATTTGTGAGACAGAACCCCTTTGCACTTTCAAATGAAGTAAAAAAAGAACTTTCCATGGATGTCAGCACTTCGACTATTTAGAAAAGGCTTATTCGTAATAATTTAGAACTATTTTAATGTAAGTGTCCCTATTATTTTTCACATGACTGTAAGTAGTTGTAAACATTATACCTGACTAACACAGTTTTTTAAAGTTACGAATTGACCAAAAACAACTGAAGTTTTTAAATTTGAAGAAATGTCTCTTATACAATTCCTGTGCAATTGAGATCTATCAAAATTGAGATATGCTGATATACGTATAAATGAATTTTTGAATAATATCTGACTGCAGATATTAACCGGCCGACAGAAATAAATTTAAACCCATGTTTTAAGTATTTATTTGTTGTTTAATTCACCATAAATTATGCTAATTGAAAGGAATTATTAAAGTTGCAATGGTGGAATTTCCAAGCAATTTGTCGTACTATTAAACTAGAAACTGGAACCTCTATTTGAAGACTAAGTCTGCGAGTAACACAGCGAACAAAATAATTAAAAAAACTTAAAAACTAATATAGTCCAACACTTGCTATTGGAACCTTACCTCAGTTAAATACTCTTTACCGCAGCTAAATATTACTTAAAATATTACTTGGGACTATTTACCAATATCTTAAATATTTAACTCTAATTAGACGGCTGAATCAGAAAATAAATATCAGACAGAAATAATTTTTCAACTCGTAAAAAACTTTGAAATCACCTACTCGCAGCAGTTTATACTTTCCACATAAAAAAAGTAGTCAAAAAATATTAGAACCGACATGCAAAAAAATTATTACTTTTCCTTTTATATGAAATCAAAAAATTATTCATAATCTGTCCATAATTTGCATAACACTGCAATACTTGCATTCCTCTCTCTCTCATTCTCTCTGTGACTCTATTTCTGCACAAAAGCAAAAGGCAGAATTTGAGCGCACTTAGCTCCATCATCAGGAGCAAAATATCCATATTACTCTCTCTCTTTCTCTCGCTCGCCCTTAGTCAGCTGGCAAACGAACACAACTTCCGTTAGCTCCCAGGCGCTAAAGGCACGAGGTCGCCTACACAAACAAAAAAAAAAAAAATGAAGTGACAAGTGAACGTACGCCAGCGTCAGCACTAGCAAAGCCATTTCAGTATGAACGCGAACGTCGTGGAGCAAAGTATCAAAGTTATTCCAAGTGTGATACCGTGTGGCAACTTCTTGCAAAACGTAACGTCAAGCTGCACTCTAACGTAAGCGTAAGCGTAAGCATAACGTAGTAATGCTACGTAATGTGCAAATGTATGTGTGAAGGTGAAAAGTGAATTCATTTTAATACAACGTAAAACTCGTCATGTTGCTGATGTTTTAACGACGTGTTGCGCGAATCTTAAAAAAAAAAAACAAAAACAAAATTTGCAATAAAAAGTAAAACACTGAAAGAAAACTTATGTGCGTTTTTATTTAATTCGAAGCTCGGTCGGTCGGGTAGAAGTGATTTGGTGTGCGTGTTTTATCCAATGAGTGTAAATGTTTTATGAACGCCGCTTTGCATTAAGACACTGCGATAGCAACAACAATATAAACAAAAGTTTCCTGTATTTTGCTTGCGTTGCTAAGCATCCCGAAGATTTTCAAATCCCGTGTGGCCAACAAATCGAGGTGTTTATTTTTAGTCATAAATTATTTTATTTATTTCTTGTTTGCTTTCGCTGACCCTGCTGCTCACCAGGCCACCATACTTCAATGCGCCGATAAAGCTTTCATCACCATCAGCACCAACCAAATCTTTGGTATGGAGTTTTTGGCAATTACTGGTGGTTTTTTTGTTTTTTGTTTTTGCATTTGATGTTATTGATAATGTTGGTGTGACTTTGCCGTCGCTATGTACAACCGCGGATTCCATTTTATTTTATTTTGTGTGACATTTTTCCTTTGATCTTTTTTGTTTTTAGAAGTTAAATAGAAATTGGGTTCTAATTTTTGTCCATTTTTCTTTGCTTTTTATTAAATTTTTATTTCCTTCCTTCATTATGTTTTGTATTTCTTAAGGGGAAAGTAAACTTTGAAAAAGCTGCTTAACTTTTGAACATAAAAATACATCAAAATACATGTTGACAGCTTATGCTGTCGGGCTGTCACTTAAGTACTACTCTTAAAATTTTTGTCCCATATGTGCTGTTATTTAATACTTTGTATAAATGACACAAAAATAAACAAATTAACAAAGTAAACGCATTGAATCAAGAAAAGAGGGAAAACAAATTAAATTCTTTTTTCTTTTTCTTGGCACAGTGGATTGGTATGTTACACTGAAATATTAATTTGAAGATTGAAAACTTATGTTGAATTGAAATGGAAGTTTTCGAAAATACAGTTGATAGTTCGGTAGTTATACAGAAAATGAATTTCACATATGAATTTTGTTTTTAAAATTCTCAAAAGTTTTGTATTTTTGAGACACATAAATGAAATTTTAATGGGCTTTAAATTGGCTTAAAAATTAAAACTAAATTACAGTTTTTCTCAAGAATAGAACAAAATCTCAGCTTTTATTTAAACATTTTGTAAAAAAAAATTGAGATAAAAATAGATATAATTTTTAAATTGAATTTATTGGGTGACAATCGTATTAAACTTTATGTACTTATATTGCTCCAAGTTAGAGCAGAATAGCTAAATTTTTTTGTTATTTTCAGTTTATAAAAACTTAATAATTAATTATTTTATGACAAAAGTACCCGGTATTATGTTCAAAAAATTAGTTTTGGTCAAGTTGGCTAAAATTTTAGTAAAATAAGTGCTTTTTGCTTTGACCAAAAAACCTTTGTGGTCATAAGACAATTTATGCCAAAGTTTGGAAGTTATAGGCGGTGGAAAATATCAATAAAACCTATTCAAATTCGATATACATTAAATTGTTGATCCATTCACAATATAGATTTGTTACTTGCTAAATTTTTGGTGAAAGTGATATATGTAAGCTACGCCATAATAAAATTGCCAGTAAATTTTATTTCATGAAACACTACCTTTCCGTCAAAGATATGGGAGGTCAAATGTTGATTAAATGTCTTATTTGTGTAATATTTGACCTCATATATATTCTCAACTTGAAAAAAAATTGTCTTCTGCTTAAATAAGCGTCTGATTAGGACGACATAAATTTATTAATATCAAATTTCAGTTAATTTTACCTCAAGCCATTTATCAAACGAAAGCTGCAGATTGCTTTGTTTCCTTAATTAAAAAAAAAATGGTAACCTGAGAACAAACTTTTATACGCTATTTCGAAAGCAACAATTGGAAATTTTAATATAGAATGGCCACTCATTATACAATGATTGGAAGTGTCAATATGTAATTAGAATGAGTATTGAATTTCAAAGGGAGTGATTGACATGAATGCCAATAAACTAAGCTTTCAATAAGTTATAAGTCAAGAATGAACTTGACATAATATTTATCTAACTCATATATTTTATGCAAGAAGTCAAGTTAGAAAAATGAAGAAAAAATCCTTAATTTATTTTAAATTTAGAAATTTATGTCGAATATTTTTTTAATCAATTTTTTCATATCAAGACTAATGAGAAAGTACTTATACGTACTAGGCTGGGTTGAATTGTATAGAGTAAGAAATGTCAGACCGATGGGGCTTGAAAACTTTTGCATAATTTTGTTTTCAATTGGAGATAAATTCATGGAGCGGTTTTGGTTCTCCTGGAGGTTGATTTTGGCAAAAAAATTAACTTTGTTTTCTTCACAAAATGCATACCAAATTTGCTTACAAAATTCAAGAATAAGTTCTTGCAAAATATTTTTGCTAACTAATATTATGTATTGTTATACTTATTGTAAGGCCTCAAAAATCGATCAAAAAAAAACTATGTAGATATAATTTTTAAGAGTCTCTCCTAACTTTTTAGACCCCGTCGGGCTGAATCTTATTTTCAAGCCGGTCTAATGTATATATCAAGATATAAAATTGACCGACTCTGATAAAAATTATGAAAAATTTAATAAGTTGAAAAAGTATGAAATAAGACCTTAAGAACACAAGCCGGAAACACGCAAATCGTTTAACATTTATTTTTCTAAATTACAGGAAAATTTTTTGAAATATCAGGCTTATTCTATTTTCATATACATACATAAAAGGTATATATGCTTGTAGTATAACAAGAATCATACTCTGAGGAAATTAGTGTTCGGTTCGATGGAATAGCTAGTTCTCGTAGTAGTTTTCATGTTCTGTAACTTTTAACATAAATATACTACTTACATTAGTACCTTATGCTGCTGGAGAGTAGAATATATTTTCTTCAAAAAAATATATTTGGTTGTTAAAGTCTAAAAATATTTATAAAAATGCAATAAGCTTTGATGGTAAGGACTGTCCCAGAAAAACTTTCGGTTTTATTTTGTTTGATTATACTCTACCTGATAATCTTATAGTTCTAAAACTACACAATATTTGTTTGATATAAAGTGACGTTTAATCCTTCTGTGCGTGACAAAAAAAAACACCTTTCCATGCGTGACAGGGTACCTGGCTACCCCAATACAATTTGTATGATGATTTTAAAATTTTTGGCTCGTACTGTAATGTCTTCATATGAATTCGGGGATTCCACTTTTCATGACATTATACAACATTTTATGATGAATGATACAAATTCATTATTAAATTAACTACCACAGTGACACTTGAACTAAAAGAATTTATATAGAATTCACTTTAGTTGAAACAACCGAAATTATTACATATTATATGGACAAGCTACTGGGAGAATATACGACCAAACGCACGATATAGCAGCATTAGCAGCCTATATTATATATATGGACACATTCCACAATGCTCTTCAACAAACCGTCGCAGAAATTTTTGAAAGATCTAGGTATTGAGCTTTGTATGGCAAACATAGAACGACGTGCTCAAAATCCAAAGATATTTTCCAAACCTTTCACTAAAACAGCATTATAGGACGTGCTTGGACGAGTAATTCGATTGAACATTGAGGATATTCAGGACCATAATCGAGATGAAAGTGGCCGCATATCAGTTGTGGGAACTTGTTATGTATGCAAGCAGCTAGAATTGAATCGCAGAAAAACTAGTGAAACCTGTACAAGTTGCTTCAATACAGTTTTTAGTGATCATAGTTACTATACTACTAATCGTCATGTGCGCTACTTGTATGCAAGCCATTCACTGAATCTTCATTTCATTATCGGTCTTTTTTTTTCGCATATATTCTTTTACTATATGAAACTATGGAGAAATTTTTATATCATGTATGTAAATTCTTACATATTGCCTACAACTAAAACTTATGAATTCAGTTACATAAAATAATATTTTTGAAAATGTTTGATTTCATTGAGAACTACTTATGCACAAACGTTATTTTATGTTTATTGCTCAATAAAGTTTTTTTTTGTCAAACAATAACAAAAATTTCATGCTACCCCATATAAAGTGTATCTCTATACCGGGTGCCCTGTCACTCACTTAAAGGTGTAAAAAGAAAATTGGCATGCCAGGCTTCCTAGAATTGATTAGATGAAACCAATCATATGAAAATATAATTTTAACATAATATCAGGAGTTCTCGTGAAGTTTTAGAATTGTAGAGCATGTGCAACAATAAAATCTTTTGAGTTGAAAATGAAATGGGTACCCGGGTACCCTGTCACGCACAGAAGGGTTAATATAATGTATATCACTTGGTGATACTACTTTAAACGACAAAGATGTCTAGCAAGCAACAAAAACTCCACGAACTCATTTTGTACAAATACCTCCAAAATCCAGAATTAAAATATTCAGCTATAGCACAAATAGTTGGTGCATCAGACTGTTTTGACGGTTATTTCTAATTATAAGAAGGGTCTACCTGTTTCACAAAAAAAAAAAAAAAAAAAAAACTTTTGCACGTAATACATTTGACTGCATACAAGTTTTTTTCTAAGTCCTTTCGAGATAGCCGACATGCTTTTTGGTGTCTTAAGGAGTTAGCCCAAGTAATTCATCAAGTCAATTGCTTTAAAATGTAAAATTGACTGTGATGCAAGTGACGAAAGAAGTCGTTTCAATGAATACGTAAGCAGCGCATTCAAAGTTAAACAAAAAACAACAAACCTATTTTTGAATAATAAATTTTGTAATATATGTTTTATATTTGGATACAATTTCAATTTTTTATCCTTTTTTCTCACAGTTGTCAAAGTATTCAAGGTTTGTCAAAAGTTAAAAGTTACCACCTGTACAAATAAAAGTTTTTGAACGCTATATTGAGTGTATTATTTAAGGTAATGTAAATATAGGAATGGGTTAGGTAAACTCTGAACAAAAGTTGGGCGAAATTTATTAAGACCTAGTGCCAGCTATCAAAAAGTTAAAGTAATGTAATTCTCTTCCAATTTTCACAAAAATACAAGGAATATTTTGAACTTGCACTCGAAATTAAGTAGGAGAATTTTGACCACAGCGCGTGCCTAGTACTTTACAATCAAAAAATGTATATTGCTGTACTTTTTAAATCCAATTGATCGAATTGTTGGTTCATAAATTTTGATATTGAAGCTATACTCTTACAAGCAATAATTTAATTTGTATCAAGGGTACCCATCAATAAATTGACATTCAGATTAATCCAGTACCACTGTGTTTCATTTACTCAAAACTCAATGTAAAAAACTTCTAAAATTTAATTCCGCTGACTGTCTTAGACGCGAGTTTATCTTCTAGAAAAATAAAAATTTAAAACTTTTTTTTTTGGTGCAGCATTCTAATTTGTTTGGCTTTCTAACCCATACCCTTTCTTTGAGATATTTCTTTATTTCTCATTCAACTCACCGCCTATGTTCTTTTGTCGCCGTTTTTTTTTACCCAAACTGTTCTGTGGCAAGTTTTCAAAATGTTTTGAGTGTTTGTGTCAAGAAAAAGTATGAATAAAAGGAAAAAAATACAACAATAACAAGAGCATTGAAGACAATAGTGTCTGTCGGTGTTTGTTTTTAAAAGAAAAAGTGGAATCATGTTTTCGATGTTGAACTTTTTTTTTTTTTGCAGCTTCTATGGTTTTTATCCTCAATTTTCACTTTCGCTTTGTTTACATTTATGTTTTGGTTCTTTTTTTACACAATTTATCTTATGTCTACGAGTTTGTTCACTTGGTATGACTTACATGTTGTCAAGCGTAAAAGAAACAACGTCATTTTGTGTCGCTGTAATTGTTTTTTTTTTTTAGATTGCTTGGCAACCAATATGACAGGTTAAGAGAAAAGCAATTTTGCAATTTTTTATGAACTTAAAATAAATTTTTTTAAATATACAGATTACAAAATATATTAAAATATTTTTTTTTTTTATATTTTTCTTAAACAATAGGTTTATTTTTCTAAATTTTTGTTATTTGGGTTGAGTTCATAAGTTAAAATTTTAGCTATTCACTTGACAAACTTATTTAAAAATCCAATTAAGAATATTTTGTTTAACAAAGTTATCAACTGTTAAAGTTTTTCCGTATGCAGACTAGTATGTTATTGAAATGCACACATAAAAACTTGTGTAATAAACGAAGCATTTTGCTAATATCATAATTAAAAACTCTTAAGAGAATTTATTTGTAAAAGAATAATAAAACTGTGCACGAGTTAAACTTTTGACGAACTTCTTCTTTACTTTTTAATACTTTTTTGTAACAACTACAACGCTTAAAACTTGAGACTATGTACATGCTTATTATAGAGCTAAAAACTTTCCGTTTTTTGTTGAGAAAAAAAAAAAGTTTTAACACTTACATGACTAAGAAATAAAAACTTTATTAGACGTTAATACTTTGAGCAAGCAGATATAAAATATCTTAATTTACACATGTTTTTTTTTACGAAACCATCTACTTAAGTTGTAGTTTAAAAAGCATATAATTAATATTCCTCCATAGCATGAAAAACTTTAACCAAAGTAGTTAATTAGGGTTTGGGGCGGAAACAATGTAATGAACTATTCACAGAAAGCTTGTTTTAATTACAAACTTGCTTGCTAACACGGAAAACTTATACTTATGGCACTTGTGTTTCCATTAAAAATGTCAATGATATAACAATTTTAATACGCTACGTTTTCACTGTACAATTTCTTTCTGAAAATTAATGTCTTTGCCCTCTAAATAAAAAAAAATAAAAAAATATCTAATGGCTTGTTTTACACGAAAAAACTTAGGAATATAATTTTAATGTGCTTTGGAGCCTAAATTAACCTATAAATAATTTTTGATAAGCTTGGTGACATAATATTTCAAAATTATTGCTTTAGTGTTACGCCTATTTTTTGATGCAATAACACCTTTTTCTAGTTATTATTTTTTGTAAGAAATTCCATTATAATCCATCGAAGAACTTTTTAGATGCGGTAGTTTTGTTTTATTATTCTGTAACATATTTCTTGATCAATAAATCTTAATTATTTTTAAGCGCATATAAACATACATGCGTTTCAAAGATGTCATACATAAAGTTTCATTGTAATGTCCATCATATCTATTGAAAAAGTATGAACTAATTGTTTTGAAATAGGTTACACTGTTTTTAAAACTTAGCATTTAAACATTACTTATTTCAGCGGATGTTGAATTATACATCTATGGCAAACAATTGTCGTCAGTCAGAAAATAATGGTTTTTTGTTTGTATAAAGTGATTATTTGGAGGTGGTTGCCATCTCCTTAGAATTCGAATCTTGGAAATTCTTTCCATACTACACAAATAATATGGGACTATATATTTTATATACAAATATTTTAGCCAGGGCGTTAATTCTTTGTCGTCTCTTCAAATATAAAAAAAAAAGTTTTATATAGAAATAAAATTTTTAATTTCTAGTGTGTACAATGCTCTTTGAATAAGATCTATTAAAAGCTCTTCAATACTTTTCGCTTGCTTTGGGAAAAGATTCTACACCCTTGTGCAAATTAATGTGGACAAACCAGTTTTTACTCAAAAAATGTCTTTTATTTATGAAAAATAAAAAAAGACAAAATTTTACAAATTAATATTCAATGTGTCCACCGTTTTTTTAAGCACCATTTTAATGCATTTTGACATGGAATTTATAAATTATTTGCAGTCATTAGGGATTTTGGGACCCCAGTACCATACTTTAATAACTGACTCAATCAGGTTAAGTTTGGTTGTGCAATACATTTTTCTGAAACTAGTTTTGCATATAGACAATAAATTCTCAATAGGATTGAAGTCAAGTATTCACAAAGCCAATCCAACACTGTAATTCTTTTATCAGTGAAAAATTTTTTTACTATTTTTGATTTTTGGTGAGTTGCTAAATCATGCTGAAAAATAGAAGTTTCCAAATTTAACTTTGACAACTCAGCAGCCAGTCTATGCTGTAACCTCGTCATATATTTTTGATCACTCATCATCCCTGTTATGGGTATTAATGATCCTGGATCAAAAAATGAGAAGCATCCCCATAACATTTGTTTTACAGGATGTTTGACTGACTGCTGAATGTGAGCTTGTGAAATCGGTTCCGTTTCAGACCGTCGAACGAACTGGTCGCACATACCCTGAACGAAAAAATGGCTTTCATCGGAAAACAACACCTTTTTTCCAGTCCTCCATAGTCCAATGCTTGTACTTCTGAGCCCAAGCCATGCTCTTTTTCTTCATTGCGACGGTAAAAACTTGTTTCTTTACGGGTCTCCGTGCCTCTCAGCCAACTTCTAACAATCGACGCCATATTGTTGAAGCATGCACTATCGTTCCGGCAATAGCTAGATCTTTCTGTAAGTTGTCACTGATCCTTGTGGGGTTGATTTTACTATTCCTCAACAATAGAATATCGTCTTTCGTATTCGTTTTTCTTTTACGGCAATATTTTCCCTCCCTCTGAGGTGAAATTGAGTCAGTGTCCCAGTAGATCCTAATAAGCCTGTTTACTGCACCTCTAGAAACGCCACATTCTTAAGCAATCTGTCTTTGTGTCAAATAAGACTGTTCAGACAGTGTAATCACCTTAGAACGTATCTCTATTGCGATGTCCTTTTTTGGAACGCATTCAACCGGTGACTTAAAATTCAACAAAACTAGTCAAAAAGTTATATTTAACATGAAACAAGCAAAATACTCACAGTTTTTTTTATAAAACTTCACGAAACATACAACCATGCGCACGTTTTAAGTTTAGAATAACAATAAGCTCAATACATTAGCTTTAAATAGTGTTTTCAGAATCAAATTTGCAAAAAACAGTAAAAAAATAGTTTTTTCCACATTAATTTGCAAAAGGGTGTATATTTGAAATTAAGTTTTTTTCACAAAAATACTTTCCATTAGGGTTACACAATATATCATTGATAAAATCTTCAATAGTAACAACAGTACTTTTTTTTAAAAAAAAAAAAAAATTGAGCCCAAAATCGATATCTCAATAGAGAGTTACTTCGGGTATTATGATATGGTCGGGAAATGTGATATGCCATCATATTTCTTTAAGTAAACAACTCTCAACAAAATTTTTTTTGTCAACATAGCAGTTCTCTTTCACTTTTTTTGGTCTCAGTGTGGTGAAATTGATTTAGCCACAAGTCAAGATTTTATTTGTGTGCATTTCATATGTGAATTAAGCCCAAAATAAAGTAAGTATTATAGCCGAAGTAATAACATTTTTTAGTGGGTGAATATACTTTGTCATATATAATGTGAGTTTTTTATTTACTGTGTGTTTTAATAAAATAACCTGAATGTATTGAAACTGAAATTCGGCTAATGTGATATAGTCCAATTTACTCTACCCAGCAAGGACATTACCTATGCTGTTTGCAACAAATACTTTCAGAGGGATACAAAGATTCAGACTTGAGTTCAACCCCTTACTTTGGATTCCCAATGATTGTCTTCCAAGACGGCAAGCATTTTTTGTATGTGAGTCATCTATCTAACTTTAATATATTCTGCTTTTCGCTTATTGATTCAATTTAAATCTATTTTACTTTTTTATAGAAATTCTATTGAAAGATGTAATGTTATTGTATTTTTAGTTCCTACTGTCTTATACTTTTTATGCTTTTCTTGATAGTATATCACATTAACGCTATATATCACATTACCCGCCAATTTCATTAAGGGGTGTCACTTGGTTTTTTTCCATTTTTTGAAATAGCTTCAGATTGGCTTACGGTTCAAAGCTCCGAAGTCGTAATATACTGCACAATGCATCAACAAACCATAATACATAAAGAAGTTGAAGTTCAGCTATAAAACTTATGTATAATTTAAAATACAAAAATACCTACATATATCACAATGCCCGAAGTTACTCTACTCTTATATAATTATTGGATATTTAAAAAATATAGAGCTTTTGATTGTGCGAAAACTTTTTCTATTTTTCTTTGTTGATAATTAAAAAACGAGCAAAATATTTATGCACCTTTATGTACATTCACTTTAGTCACTTAGAGATTTTCAAATGTAGGTGTTACAGCTCGACAGTAAATTTGCAGCTTCTAAGTCGATATTCATCTGCGTGTTGAAACAATGCACCATACAATTTACTTATTTGCAAACAATTTTTTTTTTGCACACGCTAAATAATGCATTTGTTACCCACACACACTTCAGCATTGTCATTGCCAAGAACCACAAATGCCATAAGTAGCAGAAGGATATTAACATTTCCTTTAATAATGACGATGATGTGGTAGTTGAAGCTACTGTCGTTAATGCCATTACACTCTGAAGTGCAAATCATTCACATGAATGTGCAATATTGTTATAAGGGTGGTTCATAATAATGCAATGTGTCCTTATATTGTGCAGCCATAATAAATTTTGAATTTTTCAAGTCTCATAAATAAGAAATGAGTCCTTTTTGTGCGGATTTTTTAAAAATATTTCTATGTTTGGATTTTTGTTCAATACTGATCTCAATAACTTTTTTTACAAAAGTTTGCACAGTAAGTTAATTATATATTTGATGATCCACGATTTGAATATATCTTTCTAGCTTTTACCAGGAGACTTTTATTTCAAGGCAAGCGTTCTTATATATTTATAAATGTACTATTAGTACGTTTCTACACATCTAAATTTATGCGCGGAAATTGCTTTTGAATCTTGAATGCTAAAATCTGCACAAAATAGAATGTTTAGATGTCGATTTATCCAATATTGTTGCTTGTGCTGAAATTACTCAAATGGATAAGATTTTTATTGAAGTAGTATTTAGCATTAAAAAAAATGTCAAGGTGTACTCAGAAGAATGTTGCAATTTTTTTGCATTTTTTTATTAAAATAAATTGCAAACATTTAAAGGTGATGGATACCAACACATTTTATTTAAGTTTTAAATATGACAACATCATCATGCACATCAACTCACTCCACTATTTTACATTCGCTTAGTCATAGTTACGAACACCTTTAATTATACTAATTGCAGTGGAAGTGCAAATTACTTACAACTGACGATGGTGCACACGTAAGTGTGCAATTGCTTCAAAGCGTGTGTGTCATGTCAGTTTGAATATCTGTCAGGAGTCTGTTGCATCGTTGCTACAATGTCTGTGTGTATACTTGAGAAGTTCCGTTTTAGTACTTAATAGCCCAACTTATCGTTAGCGTGAGAGTTCATTACTCGGAATTATAACGCCTTTTGTAAAAGCATATTATTGAGTTAAGTTTGAGTAGCTAAACTGTACATAAATAATAATAAAAAAGAAAACAGTCTGAAAATTTCATTCATAAATAAACAAGAAAAATGTTAATAATTTTTAAGCAATTATGTTTTTTTTTTTTGAACTGAATATTTAAATTCATGTATGTTCTGATTTTTATAAAAAATTAATTTAAATTTTTGGACGAGTATGCCATATGGCAACGCAATGTCGTCACTTTCAAACGATCACAAAATGTAAACAAATTCAAGAACCAATATTTTCCAGTTAATTTTGAACTCGCAATTGTTCGTCTCTTAGAAAAAAGTCGTTACGGGGTCAGTGATTAATTGTTTGTTGAAGCTTGAGTGTCACAAAGTGAAAAAAGTAAAAATTTACTCAGAGTGATTCGGGTTAACTAATGGACCAGTTTTGATGAAGTGTTTTTATACAAAATCTTTCGATTCAAACTGCAAATTAAAAAAAAAAAAATGTGTATTTGTTGGCATTTTACAGCTAAGCCCTGCATTACTGACGCATTTTTTGTAACGCCATTACTAACGCGGATGTATTCCATCCATATATATATCCATATTATATCCATACTTTAAAATAAGAATATTTCTAAATCTTGTTTCTTAAATCATAAAATTTTATTTCAATAAGTAAAAACACTTATTTTAATATATAATTCAAAAAAAAAAAAATTTTTAATATAGATGATTTCAGTTGAAAAATAAATTAAATTATTGAATGCTTGTAATTGAAAGAAAAGCAAAAATCGATTTTTCTTGAAAGATTTGCACCGAAAGACCTCCAGACACATTTATTTATATAAGGAGTTTCTCCATTTTTATCAATACTGTTAAGATCAGTCTAAAAATTTGTGGAATTATCTATATTTAAAGTAAATTCGGAGTACAGGCTCATTGCACTTGAGCATTATCAAAATTTTGCCTTATTTTAGAACATGTGGATAAATTCCACCCGGCGTTAGTAATGCTGGGTTAAATCCTTATTTTTGTTTCAAACAGTAAGCTCAATGGAATAATAACATAATATTTTTTGTTCAGATAACTACAAATTTAAATTTATTAATTATTTTGTATATATAAGTATATAATTTGTCATTAAATTGCATTTTAATATTAATTTTTTTTTCTTTCCAGACTTACCAGAAATTTAAAACTGTTTTAAAACATAATAAATTTAATGCAAGAAAATATTTGTAATAAAAATATAAACATTTAAACTTTTGCCTATTGATGCATGAATGATCCACATTTTCAATGTACATAAATTAAATTAAACATTTGAAAAGTAATTAAATAGAATTTAATAAAAGTTTTTAAACAATAAGCTATTATTGGGGTATGTACTGATGCGAAATTCATTAAATGAAATGCTAAAACAGCGCATAATAACCACAAATGAACCAAAGTGAATTTTTTATCATAACAAAAATGTAACGAAAAAAAAATAAAATTTTGACTCGTAATATGTATATTTAAAATACTAAGTAAAATCCCTAATTGAATTCTATGCGTAAAAGGTTCCAGTGAAATGCGAAATACAATTTAATTTTATTGAAAAACAATTGAAAAATATATCAAAAAACTATAGTTTTTGCTGATAGCAAAATATTTAGCATACACAAATTTGTTATATGTGTGGTTTAAAACAAACAAAAAAAAAAAAAAAACCTTTGAAATTATTACTTAAATAAATGAAGGACTATTTTGGAAAAAAAATATATATATATTAATGTACAGATTACACTAAATAAATAAAAAAAGTTATAATAAAATTTGCAAAATTTAACAAAAATATACATACGTATGCGTTAACACAAATATCGTATGAGCAGAACATTTAATTGAAATATGCGCTTACTGGTGTTTTTGTACTTTAAAACAATAAAATTAAATATATCAAAAATAAATTTTTTTAAATGGACTTAAATAAATTTACTAAATGACATTTCAAAATTTATAAAAAACCAATTACTTTTCGTGCGCTCAACATGACGTATGAGCAATCGCGACTTCTATGCGCTGATATGATTCAAAAATGCTTAACAAATTTATTGCAGTAAAAGATTTATCATTAAAAAGAACAAATAATTAATTACAAATAACTTGAAGGCTAACAAGTGCGAACAAATGTAATTTTCTAGAAAAAAATACCTGGTGCTAAGCCTTTAATTTCTTACAACAGTTACGCTGCGTGCGTGTTGTTGGCATTTAACAAGTTGCTGATCTTTATTGCTTTGGCCGTTCTGACCACATTTACAATGAAAAGGTAGAAAGGAAAAGAAGAAAAGTTGCAATTTAAGGAAATAATGTAAACAACACAAAACGAACAATGAAGTAAATAGTGTGCGCAAATTAAGTGAATTAGAGTTGAGCATGTTATTTTGAATAATTGTTAAAAATGTGGAAAAGTAAAAGTATAGAAAAATTAAACTAGAGTCAACGCTAAGAACCAAATAAAAGCAATAAAAACAAAACAGCGCGTGAAGAGCCACAGTTCCATAAATAAAAATGTGTTGAAGTTAAATGAAACGACAAACATAATAAATATAAAATCAATAACAGCAAAGATTAAATAAATAATAAATAAATTTAAAATTTAAATTAAAAAGAAATCTTAAATTTTATTTTGCGCTAAATTAAAAACAACAGGAAGTAGCACAAAAAGCAGCTGACAAACGGAAACGGATGTTGTGCTAATGATTCATTATGTGTATATGTATGTATACAGCATTCAATTTTACATAGCTACGTATGAAAAATATATACTCAGCTATTGACAGTTTGTTTTAGTGAAGCGTAAAAACTTTTACTCCGTACAAAAAATATAGCATACTTTTAAGCGATAAAAATCAATACAAAAATACAATTTTCATTTAACACGCAATCCAAAAAAAAAAACTTCCTACTTCTGCTGACAAATAGACACCAAAATAAATATTGATTTCAATTGCCAAAACACTCTTGATGAATTGTAGTGTTGCCATCAAAAACAACAGCAAAAATTTATTCCCAACATTTGCTGCTAAAATTAAAGTTTGAAAAAACCTAAATCAACTGTTGTGCAAATCAAAAAATTTGTTTGAACGCGTGTTTTTTGTGATTGTTTTTCTATTTTCGTCCGCCTACTGTTTGTGTCTAAAGACACACATTCACATATTGACTTGTTGGCAATCAACGTATACACACAAACATTCAATGAACTCACAGTTACACTGTCGCTTCTATTGACATAAATCCTTGCGGTTCGTTAATTTTACATCATGGTGCTATTTTTGTGTGTTCGCTTTTTACCCTCTATTTGTGTCTGAAATTCTAAAGAATTGAGGGAATGAAAACAAATAAAAATACAAAAAAATAACAAAGTGTGTGCTTTTTTTTTGTTTAACCGAAATTAAAACCCAACTTTAATATCATCTCAATTAACTTTTGACGCCAGGCTTTTTACCGCTGTTGCTGCTACTGCCATTAAAATTGTCTGTGTTTTTTGACATTTTATTTTGTAGTATTGGGAATTGGATATTTACTGTGACACGCAACGTATGCTAAGTGCAACGGCCTCAAAATGATTGCGTTCCTAACTTTACTCTTCTATATGACAAGTGAGTACTAAAAATTTAATTTTTATTTATATACATTTAATTAGAAATTTAAAGATAAAGCGATCCATGATTGCAAGCCATCAAAAAATAATTAGTTGACAATAATTTATGTTAATGAACTTTCAAATTTTTTGATTAGGATAATCACGTGTGTAATAAAAGAAATACTACACTAATTTGTGCAGCAAAAGCCAGTCACTAAGAGCTAACAAGAAAAAAAAAATTAAAAAATAATTACGTGTTATTTAAGAAATTATTATAATTACTGCTTTTAAACCTAAAATTAACCAAGCGAATAATGTTTTTTTTTTTGACTTTAAAACGTGGCACGCCTCTGATGTCAAGGAACTCAAAATTATAATTGCAATTATGACATGAATTCCTTTTTTAATATATTTTTTAGCTTACAAAAATGATAGAGACGTGAGCAAAATAACTTCCCTTAGGAATTGAGCACAAGCCTGAGCAAAAAGCTTTTCTTTTTTTTATAACAAAACAAAATAAAAATATAAAAAACAACACTAAAAAAACACTTATAAGAGAAAGCCACAATAAAATAATATAACACGCATTTTTGCGCTGAAAAAAAAAAAAAATAAAACAGAAATTCCCATGACATGGCTGAAAAAACAAAATGTCAACAAAAATGTTAAAAATAAGTAAATGTCAAAAAATAATTTAAATTTTCCATTTTGAAGTAAAACTTGAAAGCCTAAATAGAGAAAAAAATAAAGTTTGAAGTTTTTGAATTGTTGGAAAATTTTGTTTAAAAGGAAAATACATTAAACAAAATTAGACACCTAGTATGACAAAGCTTTAATCAACTGGAACACCCTGTAGCTGAATTTAAAATTTAAATTCTTAAATTCCATCAAGCCACGTTACAAGATTACGTTAATATTTTGACAAATGAGCTTAGCGTTAAGTTGCACGAACAAAACGGAAAACAACAAAACAACGTTTATAATGACAAGTTAAGAGTACGAAGAAGAAACAACACCAAGCTATCAGCATGAAGCTAATTGTGGTTAAATTAAGCTTAATTTAATACTCATACCCTGAAAGAGAGAGACCATTCTTTTTTAAACAAGCGCTTTAATGCATCTTAATATTTGTGTGTTTTTTGGAATGGTTTTTGCAAGTGAAAAAAAAAGAAGGAAAACTTAAAACCCCAAAAACCATCATTAAAGCAGCGTCGCTTCCAGCTTCTTCCATCGCCAGCTATTGTCAACAGCGTACGCAGCAGCCTGAAAACCCCTGGAGTTTTATATGGTGCGCATAAATTTTTTGCTGCCCCATTTTTTTTACTTAATTTTTTTCTTCGTGTTGTTTAAACTGTTACTGTTACTTTTATATTGTTTTGTTGCCTTGTATATTCTTACGTCCTTATGCTTTCGCCACAAAGGATTTACTGTTGACGCAAGAGATGCCACAGCAGCAGAGGTAGCAGCAGTTTAAACTGCTTCTGGTGCTTACTGTGCTGTACTGTGCGCTGCGCTGTAAGTGCAGATTATCATTTTTAAATGAGCTTTAAACGTTCTGCAACATTGCGCATACGTTCAAACGAAACATAATTTCATAGCCCTTCTTCCTTTGTAGTGCAACAGACCAAGTACCTCGATTGATGCTTAAAATCACTATTAAGTACTTACGTGATTATTATGTTAGTGATAGTTATTATGGGTATCGATGCTGCATTGTTCATTTGTTTTTCAATTTTTGTTATCTGGTAACAGTGCCATACAGTAAAAATCCTTAGTCGGTATTATTTTCTTTTTAAGTTGATCTTGTTAGAACTAGTTTTTTAAAGAAATATCAATTTAGTGGCGATTGAGCTCTTTTTCTTGGGATTTTTTATTACATTTGACAACACCTCGGGCGTTCCATTCCCATACCGGCTCAAATATTTTCTTTGAGTTTTTCTACGGTCTTAGCTTGCTTGCACAAATTTGGCATTTCCAAAATGTGCTTGATGACGCCGATCGATTGAGTATTTTCAGATTTATTTAATATTTTCATTGACCACATTCAGATAAAGTACTCTGTTTAAGAAAATTTTAGAGTTCCTCTAACAACGTATAGATATAACGTAGAAGCTGTGTTATATGAAGCACTTTGTAAAGGCTTTACTTCTAAGAACTTGCTTACCTAGAATGGCGTGCTCTATTCAAAAATATTTGCGGTAACAATCGTTTAGAAACAGTTTCTAGCTGTAAGCATATCAAAAGCATTTTCTATGTGTCTCTTTTTCTCGCTGGGATTATATACAAATTCTTAGGCTTCGTTTTATTTGTATATCTGAAACAATTTTTCTTAAATACATACTAGAATTCCCCCAATGGTTAAAAATCAAGTATTATACTGACATACAAAAACTATTGCTTCAGTATTTAAAACTGACATAAAAAAGAATTTGGTTTTTGTCATTTTTTCCATAAATTAATATTATGTTATCATGCTACCCTATCTCTATCACTATTTTTATCTCTTCCTCAGGTCTATTAGCTTAGCTATAGGGGCGTGGTACTACCCACATAAAAACACATATCTTTTCTTAGAGTTCAATCTATTTCCGTACCAAATTTCATAAAAATCGTGATATAAGTTTAGCTGTGAAAGCTGAATAGGAGCGTGGCTTAACCTATTAAATAACAAATATTTTCCTCACCATCCAATCTATCTCTGTATCAAATCACATCAAAACTGATCCATTAGCTTAGCAGTGAAAAAGTGGTTTCTTGTAAGGGGCGTGGCACCATTCCATTGAAAAATTTTTTATTACTTTAGAATCAGTCTATCCACATAGCAAAGCCCACTGGGCATTAAGATAATCCACAGCTCTTGTGAATTTTCGAAAGCATTTAATAAACATTTATAGGGCTCTTAACTTATACCAGAGTATTTATTCGCCTCTTAAAAAAATAAAATTAAATCTTGCGATCAAAATTATTTATAAAGCATTTCAAAACTCCCAATTAAGATGTTTACAAATACAAAAAATACTCAAAATTTTAAAAGTATTTATCAAAGTTTTAACAACGTCTTGTTAGAGGTTCTTAAATCGTCTGTAAAAGTTTCTTTTTTAAGTAGAGCTAAGGTATTTATAAGGTCTTAAGAAGGATTTGGAAGATCTTCATAAAACGCTTATAAATATTTTTGTATTCAAACATTTTAATATTTATCAAGATCTTTAAAAAATGTTTGATAAAAGCTTTTTAATAAATAAAATTTATTTTTTACTTTAAGAGCCATACATTTTATTGAGCTCTTCAATTTCTGAGTTTTTAAGTTCTATATAAGTGCCAATATAAGCTTCAACTCTTACGCGAACTCTTTCCAATAGCTCTATAAAACTTTTTTTTTTTTTGGTTTCATTCATTTATAGAACTCTTCGCAAGAGCTTTATAAAACTTTATTTGGTTTCATTCATTTATAGAACTCTTCACAAGAGCTCCATAAAACTTTTTATCGAAAAGTGGGGTTACCAAACGTGCGCAATTCAATAAAAAAATTTAAATGACCAGTACTCTTATAAAAATAGTAAATAGCTTATAACTTGAACATTTTCTTAAAAATTAAAGTTTTGGAATTTGATAAATTCTTGATTCAAGTCTCCAAAAGTAGTACCGTTTTTTTGACTTGTTTACTCCGTTTTCACATTTTCGCAAAGTTAAATATTATTTCATTCAACAATGCTAGTACATCATAAAAATGGCCGCCTACCCGTACACTGGTTGTCCAATGGCAAGATCTGATCAATTAAAGACGCCGAGAAACAAGTTTAACTCAAGAATTCGGAAAGTAAGCCACAAACAGAAAAATATATTGAGGCCACTGTTGTAGAGGAGCAGATCAAAACACATCGGTTTCATGCTCGAAAAATCTCCATGTGACAAGTGACCCAACTTTGATTAAAACTTACAATAAATACTTTAATTTTGAACAGAAATAATTATTTACGGCGAAAAATTTAGTTTTCGGAAGCCATGAAAGGAGGGTCAAATCTTGTGATACGAAGACTTGATATGAAATCGATTTCATCTTCTCTTGAACATTGGCCTTAATATACTTTTCTGTTGCAGCTTACTTTCCGAGATATTAAGCAAAACTCGTTTCTCGCCCTCTTTAATTATCCAGATCTTGGCATTGGACAATAAAAAAATATGAGGCACAATTTACCAAAACTAAATTGAGAAAACAAAAATAAACGCAAGATGGCCCAAAATATGTTTATTCGAATTTGGGTTATAATTCGTATTTCTATAAAGAAAATAGCTCATAAAACATCTCTTTCTTAATTTGCCACTTGTTCATATGGTAACCCTAACAATGGACACAAAATTATTTTAAATAAACAATTTTAGCAAATTAAAACTGTCAAGTTTTATTAAGCCCTTAATATAATCCTTAAGTTTAAAGCACCTCTTATGAAGCTTTAGAGATAATCCTTAAGTTTTATATGCCACTTATCGAGGAATTTTAAAAACTTGGCGTCGTCGGCCATCTTTTTTAATATACATGCCGACGAAATAGCAACAACAACAAAAAAATAAATGCGTTTCTTTTTTTTTTTGCCTAAATAATGATTTTTTGTGCAGTAAATCATTTTATTTCGATTTGCTTTTACCTAAAAAATCACTTAAACGTATTTTGAGACATAAATATTAAAGAAAAACCTAAATATTAATTTTAGCCCAAATATTGTATTTTTCTAATATGTAATATTTCAGAAGCGCGCTAAGTTTTTCGAAGCAAAACCCCAAACTTCACGATAAATCTTTGCTCGCACGTAAATTTTGGTCAATAATTGTGCCGAAAATCATAATTATTCGTTGCATCATTTTCATATTGCCATTTTATAATTCCATTTGCTATTCTCTTTTTATCTATTTAACTTTGTAATACTGCAAAAAGTATGTATACCAAAAACAAAATCTTTATTAAAACTTCGTCAAAATAAAATAAACCTAATTAAAATTCCGTTCGAAAAAAAATTGTGTATAAATATTTCCAAGAGCACAAAATATTTATAGACCTCTAGGTGTATTAATTCATTAAACTCTTGAATAGGTTTTGAAAACGTCATAGCTAACTCTTATATAAACCTCTTGAAGGCCCCCATAGAAGGTGCCCTTTTGGTCTTAAGTAGCATTTATTCTGTGTTTTAAAACCTCTTTAGCGAATATTTCCAAGAGTTCTGCTCTTAAAGAATGGTTATATAGAACTCTTGAAGAGCCTAATAAATGCAAAAATGCCTAGTGGGAGGTCATCAAAATCGGTGCAGTGCCTCAGCCGTGGCAGAATTTTTTCCTATTAGGGGCGGTGCAACGCCCACTTTACGAACTTCAATTTTTAACAACCATTCTTAGCCTTCAATCTACCTCTTAACCAAATTTCAATAAAATTGCTATATTTATTTAGCCATAAAAACATGTTGTTACTTTTAGGGGCGTGGCACCGCCTACTATTGGAAAAAAATTACGTTCTTCAAATAAAAAATTAAGTTATAAAATTATGGGCTAATGCTAAAACAGTTTCTCGCCCTTCAAGTCACCACGACCAGACGTTATTTTACCAATAATGCTGCAGAAGATGCAGAGCACGGTGACTCCATTGCTCTATAATATTTTTAGAGCAAGTATTACCATAAACTATATTCCTGCTAGTTGGAGGAAAGTAAGGGTAGCTTTCATTCCAAAGGTGAGCAAAAGTGGTCATGAATCTGTTAAGGACTTCAGGCCAATCAGTGTGTCCTCCTTCGTACTAAAAACATTTGAAAGAATGATAGACGTTTATATCAGAGAAGCAATAGACATTAATTCCCTATTCACCTCACAACATGCGTACCTTAAAGGAAGATCAACAGAAACTGCTCTCCATGAGGTTGTTCGTACGATTGAGAGGTCCTTACATTTTCGTCAATTCATACTTGCAGCTTTTCTTGATATTGAAGGAGCTTTTAACAACGTACGAACTGAAGCTATCCAGACCGCCCTCTCCGAGTTAGGGGTGGAAGATTATATTATCACCTGAATAGTAGCAATGCTGAAAACCAGAATAATTAAGGCCAACATGGGCAGCATTCAAGTAACACTTCAGGTAAATATGGGCACACCTCAGGGCGGTGTACTATCCCCCCTGCTCTGGCTGGCTATAATAAATACTGTCCTCATACAACTTAACAAAACGGGGCGAAGGCCATTGCGTATGCGGATGATGTGGACGTGGCAGTATCAGGGCTGTTCCCCGACGTGATAAGCAATATTATGGAGGGAGCTTTAGTTCAGCTTTGCTCCTGGGCAGCCGGGTGTGGCCTGGAGGTAAATCCAGCAAAAACCGAACTGTTGTTGTTCACCACAAAAACCAAAATACCACCATTCAACCTACCCCGGCTTGTAGGACAAACACTTACACTTTGCAAAAAAGCTTAATATCTAGGAGTCATACTAGATCCAAAACTCAATTGGAAAGATAAAATCGAACATAGAGCAAAAAAAGCGTGTGTAGCTTTCTTTGCCTGTAAAAAAACCTTTAGTAAAAAATGGGGTCTGCAACCAAAAATGGTACTTTGGATGTACACAGCCGTTGTGCGCCCAATCCTAAGCTACGGCTGCTTAGTATGGTGGCCAGCTACAACCAAAAAAAGCTAGCTAGAGTACAAAGGACTGCCTGTGTAGGTGTGACGCGAGCAATGGATCTTGCCTCACAGAAGCCCTCAACGTTCTCCTACACTTAGTGCCCCCTTATATCTTCATGAAAGCAACAGCGTCCTGCAGGGCGATCAGATCGGATCTTGGATCTTGGGTAGCGAAGCAATACGGGCACTGCTCCATCATCGACACACTGTCAAGTGAATTGGCTAATTTCCCAACCGACTAGATCTGCCCTACTCTCAACTTCGAAAAAAATTTTAAGGTGAGGATTCCGGAGAGGTTCACCGATGGGTCAAAGATGGACTGCGGTGTGGGTGCGGGGGTCTACTCAAAAGACCCAGAAATTTCTAAATATTTCCGCTTACCGAACGAAGCTAGCGTTTTCCAAGCAGAAGTCTTTGCTATTTTAGCAGCCTGCAAGCTAGTAGGGAATACTAATATGGGAAAGCTAGCAATCTTCTCCGATAGCCAGGCTGCCATCAAGGCTCTGAACTCGGAGTTGATAAAATCTAAATTAGTAGCACTATGTAGGAGCGAATTAGCTAGGCTAGGCTTGACATAACCCTCATATGGGTCCCAGGCCATTAGCAAGGCATGGTTCCTCTCTCGATGAAACCGAAGCCCCAGAGCCCGTGTACACTTCAATTAGTATAGTTAAGAAAAAGGTCTTCTCGCTCTTTCTTTCCGAGGCAGCAAAGAACTGGAGATCTTTGCAAACCTGCAGGACATCCAGGGTGATTTGGCCATCATATAATAAGGCAAAAACCACTGACCTATTGTCCAAGAGCCGCAAAGACATCGCGAGAACTACCGCGACTTCCACTGGACTATCGGCACCTTTGCTGAAAAATTAGGTATCCCGTTCAACCCTTACTGCCGTAGTTGTCTGAATTTAAACGAGAAAGAATGTGTTAAACACTTTCTCTGCATCTGTCCGGCCCTTGCCAGAACCAGGCTTAAATATCTAGGATAAGTTTTCTTTAACAACCTCAGCGAACTGGTCGAAACTGACATCAGCTCGCTGCTTAACTACCTCAACAGGACTAACTGGATATAGTTCTTATTCTTACTATGGTCCTTAATTAAAATCTAATAACAATCTTCTTGCCAGTTTTGTAGGATCACGCATGTGGTTTGTGGTACATAAGTGCTATTTATTGGCTTTGCTTGTATGCTAAGCCGCCACTCTAACCTGACTTAAAAATGGGCTAATGCGGCACCAAAAAAAAAAAATTTTTTTATTTTCAAACAGAATTTTTTTTTATCAACATTGATTTTTTATACGAAATGACGAGAAACCAAAAATTATTAACAAAGAACAAATCGATATCTAGTCCTTGTTTTAATGAAAACTAAAGCCAATTTTCTTTTTTCTATTTTGCTCGTAACGCCTAAAATTTTGATATTTTACCATGCTCCCTATACGAATGCGATGCGTGCCAACAAACTCGCTGTTGTCTCTACTATGTACTTAGTCTGTCTGCTATGAGATTAATTTTTATTATACGCGTATTTATTTATTTATATTTCATTTATGTTTTAGCGTTTGTTTGTATATTCGTTTTTTTTGCAGTGTATTGCTATCATAATGTTGGCGCTGTTTTGGCAGTCACTTTGTTTGTTGCTTTTGTTGTTAGGCTTTTAAATTGTAATTCGCATTTAATTTTTTTTTTTTTTTTTCTTAGCAAAATATATTCGTTATTCGTATCTTTTCATTCTTTGGCAATAAATTTTATTGTTTTCTTTGTACGGCATGCATAAAAAATTGAGAATCACGCTATAAGGCGAATTCGACAAGGACGATGAGTGTGTATGGCTTTAATGCTTTTTATGATGCGTGTTTTTCTCGCAGGCTTTTGTTTTCCATTTTCACATTTAATTTGGTTGAGTTTTTCGCATTTTTTTTTTGCGCTTTTTTATTGGAAAATAATTAGGATATAAAAGTTGATGGAGTTTTAAGGGTTTTGTACTGATAATAACACCGTTTCTTTCGTTCTTGTTTACTGCAACGTGCGCTGTGTGCCGCTGTTTTAGTGCCTCTTTCAATTAATGATATTTTTATTTTGTGTTTAATTTAATGCCCTTGCTAAGTAATTACATTTACGGCTCACAAATTTTCAATTTTATGCTTTAATTTTACATTCCATTTAATTGATTGATTCACATTGATATTAAACTGTTTTTTGTGTATGGTGCTTATGATGCTAATTTTAAGTCATTTTATTTTCGTAGATTATCACTGAGATATATTACATTTGCAACTGTTGGGATTGTCAATAATTTATTGTGCACATAAAAGCAGTTATTTCTTATTTTAGGTGTAAATCGAAATTACTCAGGGTGTTTAAAGTTTATTTATATGGTTTTTATTTTCCAATCATCAACTTTTTTTTAACATTTCTCCAAAAATACTAATACAAAAAGTACTGTTCACACATTCTCCTAAAAGCTATCATATTAAAAAGGCTTGTTATAATATTTTCCTTAAAATCTTACAAATTTTATGTTCGAGTTTTTTAAATGCTTCCTAACTTACTTAAAAACTGAAAAGTCATAAGTTATTGCTATACCCTACTTAATGTGAAATATCTAATAATAATATTTGTCAATAGACTTTAATTTATACAAAATGCTTTGTTCATTACTTACTGAACCATTTAGGATGAAATTCACAAATTGAATTTTATAAAAATCTCTTGATAAAGAAAGTACATTCCAAGTATTGAATAATTCAGCTGTGGAAGCCAGAATGTTGTCAAGAAATATAAAAAACAAATCCTTGCAAAATCAAATTTTCGAAGAATTTCAGAATAGTGGCTTTATTGAAGTGCATGTGCTTGTTAAAAAGGAATCAACAGAAGAAACAAAAAAAAAAAAAAAACAAAAGACATACTTGAATTTAAATTTATTTTTGTAAGAAATACAATGCAAAATACTCATACTAAAATCATAAATAAAACAGCTATGTAGGAATGATTTTATGAAGATTCCTTCTTAGCTGTTTTATGTATTATTTTTTGAGCCTTACCTTACCTTTGACTGAATGTACCAAAATGTGATTGCCATTTACCATACCAAGCCTTAAGTGGAGAAAAATTTTCTCCTAAACAATTTTTTAGAAAACAATTATGGATCTAAAATCTTTTTGATTGAAGTTTAAAACATCAAGGAGAACTAAATGTTCAATTTCAATTAGAACTTTCCGCAAAGCTGCGTCTTCGAATTTGAATTTCTGTATGTACACTTTTCATTACAAACGATGATACTGATGACATAAGGACTAATTCCAAATTCCAAAAAGTACTTCAAAATCCTACAATATTGTTATTCGCTTAATTTTTTGTGTCCAAATTTCCAAGTGGGGTAATTTTTACATACACACTCTTACAACGACCACCAAGCGTGACAATAACGCATAAAATTTAGCAACATTTGTATTGACAGTGAAATACACAATACGAAAAAAACTGAATGTTATCAAAATAAATGAAATCAAATCAACAACAAAAAAACGACAAAAGAAAAATCAGCCCTACTTGAATTAACACAGGAAAAAATACAAACAAAGAATAATTCAAAACAACACTCTGTAGTTAACAAATAACCACGAATAATAACTGAAAAAAACGTAAACGTAGCCAAACTATTAAACATTAACAAGTTAGCAGCGCAAACGCAAGCAACAATCGTAATAACGTTTATACCAAAACAAATAACGAGCCATTAACCTACAGGCCAAATTAAGGAAAATAAGCAACGTGGATAATGGGGAAGAGGGCTGCCGGTTTTGTCAAATGCTTGAATTCACTTTATCGCTTCAAAACATGACAGGAAAATACAAGCTATAAACAAGTTTCACTCTGTTCGACCAGACTAGACGGTTAGCTTATCGAATTCCGTTTGAATGTTTAACCTTAATTTAGATTATGAAAGCACAAGAAAGGTTTTTGATGTAAGCGAAATTTCAAATGTAAAAAATATTTATCAAACAATATAAGCAACTTCAAATGATCCTTAAAATCTGTGATTTTTACTTATGCTTACTTGTTTAAAGCCATTCTAAATGTTAAAAACGTCGAATCATTCTTTGGAAATGAAAATCTGAATAACTTGAGTTGACGGCTTCAGAGCCATCAACTGAACTCTCAAACGACATAAATCCTTTAAAAAAGTGAAATTATTCTAAGGAATTTGTTTTATTCAATGCCTCTTTTTTAATGTTGAAATATTTTTACTGGCGGAAGGAATGAGAATGGAATTAGGTTTGGAAATAACAAACAACTGATGCTGTTGTCATATCAATACCTAATATTATTATAGGGACTTATATTAAATTTATATAACGAGACCAGCAACAGCATATGAACTTATCGCGTATATTCTACAGAATATGAATGACACACACCAAAGCTACCAGATTTATTGAAGTCTTCGATATTTAACCACCATTGGAAAGTATAATACTTTAAGAAAAAGAAATAAATTTGGCGTCTCAAAATTCGTTACAAAAAAGTTAACGATTTTTGTTCTTACTGAAACCTCTTTCCATCACTTCTCTTATGGAGGGGGTAGGGTTTTGGCGCTTCATTTTAGGCATAATTTTAAAAATGTTTTTTAGTGATATGGTAAAAGTAAATTTATTTATTTAAAGAGCATATAAAAGTACAATATTCAAAGAGTATTCTGTGAAAAATTCATAAAAAAGTATTGCAAAATATGCCATTGGCAGCAAATTTCCGCGGACGCCTAAAAAAAAGGTGGTTTGCGGTGGACAACATATCTCATCACGTTATCATCTGAAATCAAAAAAAAAAAAAAAAAAAAATTGGTTAGCTTCTAAGATTTTCAAGGTATTGAGGAAGGGTTTTTTTCAAAAAACGAATTTGTTTTTTAAAAAAAGACAAAAATCAGTATATTTATTATTGCAGAACTAGTTGTAATGCAAAAAAAAAAAAAAAACCACCGACTTTGAAAAGTTAGTTTCGAGAAAAACACGTTTAAAGTTTTAATACTGTTTGTTTTATCCCAGCGGCAAATATGTTATACACAACATATTAGAATAGCTATACTCATTGTAGGCTGTAATGCTCACAACCCCAGCCACAACTCTAAATGCTTTTTACAAAGGGATGGCCGCTTTGTAGGCAGCTTGCCTACATCTCTATATACAATGTGTAGCAAGTGAAATGTAGATTGCCTTAAAACATCGCTTACTAAGTGCCTGTACAGTTTACCGAGTTGCCTACATCTCCACATACAAAGTATGCTGCCAACAGGCAAGAAACCTTACATCTCCATATACAAATTAGACAGCAAACAGACATACTGCCTACAACTCCATATACAATGCAGGCAGCCAACAAACAGATTGCCTACAACTCTATATACAAAGCAGACAGCTAGCAAGCGGACTGCCTACAGCTCCATATACAAAGCAGGCAGCCAGCAAATAAATAAACAAAATATCACAATAACAATTTCAGTTGTGAAACATACAACACAAAGGGTATAGCTTTTCATACATGAAAATTCAGAGTACTTCATCAATTTGCGGCTGGAATATTTACTAACACAGAAGGAGGGAGACTCAAGACACTGTATCTTCGTCAGTTTTACTCCAATCGACCTCAAATTTCAACAGGATATTTTCGAAGAAATATACTATCAAATAAAACAAAAAAAGGTGGAAAAACAAAATTTTGCAAAACCATACTCCCCCCTAAAGTAATACAAAAACCGATGAAGTATTCAAAAAAATTATTATCTTTAACTTAAATAGTGAGTTCCAAACGATTAATCAGCCACAGATCCATTACTAAAATAACTTTAAGTCACATTTTATTAAATTTCAATACAATAATTTATAATATTTCTTGTAAGACGCGGTGGTTTCACTCATATCACAATTGAAAGAAAACAATAAACAAAATAGTGTTAAAGTAGTAACTGGTAGTCATAAATAAATGCATAGTATATTTGATGATAAAAGACAAATAATAAATAATAACAGCAGTAACATAAATTCTGAATTCTAAGACAATGCGCTGTCATCAAAAGTTTATTTGCAAACGGATGGATAACAAAACATGCAGTTTTTCTTAGACAGCAGTGTCTGAGTGATAGTTTCCTTAAAATGGATTATGCTGTTAGCGTGGAAGAGAAAAACGGAAGAAATCTGGTATTCAGCAAAAAAAAAAATGCTGCTACAAAACGTTGAACAATGGCATACAAAATGAAGAAAAAAGAAAAACATTATGATGAAAATAGATTCCTTTCTATTTTTGTTTTTTTTTTTGTATTTGTAATCCAGTTTGGGTCTTTCTTCTTAGCTTCTAATTTTCTCTGTCTTGTGACATAGACACCTGCATAGCTACTGTGATAATAATAAATAGAAAAGACTATGAATGGAATACACACGCAATCACAGGGCAGTCATGTGGAAATGTTTACAAGGGATAAAGATATGGAAATATTGACGCATCATTAAACTTTTATGACACTTTTAAATTATTTTTTTATTCTAACTTAAATTTTTCAAGCATTTTTCTGGTCTAAGCAAATACATACTTTAAATAATAAATACAATCTTATTATTTAAGGTTTTGTCTTTTAACCTATTTACGCTGAAAGACTTAAAGCTGTGTAAAAATCAAAAATAAATTTACCTGTATCAATCAGAGCTTGAAATAAACTTTTATAAAAGTTTTTTCTTAGGTAAAAGTAAACTTCAAACTTTTATTTTTGTGAAATAATAGTAAAAGTTTCCTTAAAACTTTTATATCCGAAAATAAAAGTTAAAATTTTTTTTAACTTATATTTCAAAAAGTCAAAAAAAACTTTTAAAAAAAACTTTTATTAATAATAAGTTTTTTTTGACTTTTATTAATAAAAGTTTTTTTTTTAAAATTTTTTTTTAACTTATATTTTTAACAGTCACATGCAAAGAGTTTTTTTTTTGACTTTTATTTTTCAAAAGGCGAAAATAAAAGTTTTTTTGTATGAAAAAACGAGGAAAATTCTAAAGTAATATCTTGGATCACTAAGCAAAAAATTTCAAAGGAGAAAACTTAGGATTATTGATAATAAAGTCCAAAGGAAAATACTTAACATGTTTCTGGAAAGAAAGAAATTTATGATAATTATGCACTTATAATTTTTAGAAAAATTGTGCTCAATGCATCAATGTGAAAAGGCCGAAATGGATTTTGGGAGTGACAGGGGAGGTCCCCGACCCTCCTAAAAGGGTTTTTTGAACCCATTTTTCGAAAAAAAATTTATTGCACGAATCGATGGGAAAGTTCAAAAATGGATTTTGGAAGTGACAAGTGAGGTCCCCGACCCTCCTAAATGAGTTTTTTGGACCCATTTTTCGGAAAAAATTTTATTCCACGAATCGATGGAAAAAGCCCGAAAATGGATTTTGGAAGTGACAAGTGAGGTCCCCGACCCTCCTAAATGGGTTTTTTGGACCCATTTTTCGAAAAAAATTTTATCGCACGAATCGATTGGAAAAGACCGAAAATGGATTTAGGAAGTGACAAGTGAGGTCCCCGACCCTCCTAAATGGGTTTTTTGGACCCATATTTCGAAAAAAACTTTATCGCACGAATCGATGGGAAAAGGCCGAAAATGGACTTTGAAGGTGACAAGTGAGGTCCCCGACCATCCTAAAAGGGTTATTGAACCCATTTTTCGAAAAAAAATTTTCTCGTGCAATAAATTTTTTTTAGAAAATTGGGTCCAAAAAACCCATTTAGGAGGGTCGGGGACCTCACTTGTCACTTCCAAAATCCATTTTAGGCCTTTTCTCATCGATTCGTGCAGTTAAATTTTTTTCGAAAAATTGGACCAAAACACCTCTTTATGAGGGTCAGGAACCTCCCCTGTCACTCCCAAAATCCATTTTCGGCCTTTTCCCATTGATGCATTGAGCACAATTTTTCAAAAAATTATACATAAGTGCATAATAACCATAAATTTCCTTCTTTTCAGAAACATGTTATGTATTTTCCTTTGGACTTTATTATCAATAATCCTAAGTTTTCTCCTTTGAAATTTTTTGCTTAGTGATCCAAGATATTATTTTAAGATTTTCCTCGTTCTTTCATACAAAACAAACTTTTATTTTCGCCTTTTGAAAAATAAAAGTCAAAAAAAACTCTTTGCATGTGACTGTTAAAAAAAAATTTTAAAAAAAACTTTTATTAATAAAAGTTTTTTTTAAAAGTTTTTCAGAAATACTCTTATGAAAAAGTTTTTTGGAAAAACTTTAATTCAATAAATGTTTTTGAAGAAAGTTTATAAAAACTTTTATAACAAAAAAGTTTTAAGAAACTTTTATTTTGAAAACTTTTTGAATAAAAGTATAAAAGTTGCAAGGTCTGGTATCAATCCTTCAATCCTGTAAGACTCAGAAAACAGAAATTAAATTTTGTATAGCATTTATTACCTCATTTGAAATTGAATTTGTACTAAAAAAAACTTTTACGCAAAAGGTCAAATAGCCTTTTAGTATATACCAAGAGTTGCAGCGGTCGAAATCTGCTTAAGCATGACCAGATTTTAGACCATAAATGTTAATGTGCTTGCAGGTAGTGACAAATACGTGTAATAAGTTTTTCTCTGATAAAGCTACGACTATGTATAGATTTTTTTCATGTTCATCATAAATTCATGCATTAATGCACTGTGAAGCACTTAAAGCGTTGATGATGACAACAATGATGTGGCTGAAAACAATGTAAAGCAATGCAAAGACAAAAGCACTACAACTATGCAAAATAAGAAAGTGTTGATTAGAGGTTTAAAAGGATGCAGTAAAATAACGTTAACCCATATGCAACCAGTGTAAATGATATGAAAACTGCAGTTTTTCAATGTCCCCAAAAATTGACTTAACTTTTGTTTGTTAAATTGCGCAAAATTTTTTATAACTAATTTTTCAAAATCGATTTTTTTTTTTTTTTATAAAATATTTAATTTTTCATTTTTTTTATTTAAAAATATTTTTTTTTTCATTTAAAAAATTAAAATAAAATAGAAATCAATACAGTCAATAATTGGTTAAAGTTATGTAGCATAGCTGCTGAATCAAAAGCATTGCTGGAAAGAGTTCATGTTCTACATGAATGTGTGTGAGTCGAAATGTAAAGCAAAGACAATAGCGCTACCCACATATACAATGACATTTCTACTAAAAAGCAGCAACAATGCGTATAACAATAGTGTACACATGCACACATGTAGAGCAGAAGTTGAATATTACACACACTGGGTGTTACGATAATGGCAACAAAAGGCAACAGACAATGGGGTATAAAGATTGCACAAAATAAACAGAATTGTGCAACAAAGTTGGCTCTATACAATCAGGTGATATAGCACGGGAATTGTGAATGTTTTTGTAGTTGTATTCTTTAATATATATCTACAATTAAAACAACTACACTCTGTCGCATAATCGTCTATGAAGATATTCTTTCAGACCAATGTGACATACAGATATAAATAGAGCAAAGAAAAATTTTCAATGTAATATATAAAAAAGTGGTTTGTTACTTTTCGTCAAGAGTGTTACAAAGCATTCAATTACTAAAATAAAGGAATTTAATTTCAAACCCTTTCAGACCGTGGAGTCACATATGACCCCCACGTTTTTTCTATGATATTGCTTTGATTACAATTTTTCCAGTGAAATGTCTATTGAATGTGGCTTATAGCATCGAACAGTACCAAAAATGTGACAGATAATCAGCTGTTCGTATGATTTTTTGGCGCGCAAAGTGTGTTGTTTATGTTACTCAAGTATTTTGCTTACAAATCGAATATATTGAGAAAAAATTTGTTGAATTTCGATGTGTTTAATTGAAAAAATATCGATAGCAATAAATAAGGGGCCGTTCATAAATTACGTAAGACGTTTAGGGGGGGGGAGGGGGTCGGCGAATTCTTACTACATCTTACGAGAGGGGGGGGGGGGTGAATGATCATCTTACGTAAGATTTAAAATGCGTATTCATACATTAAAGTTGTATTAACGCATCGTCATTTGTGACAGTAATGAAATATATTTGAATTTTCGACAGTCACGAAAGATTCAGAAATATCGATTACAATCGATTTAAGTAATCGACTCTGAACGGGACAACTTCTCTTCTGTTTATGTAATGAAATATATGAATGTTGTTTACACGCAGGGTCGACTTGTAACACCGTCTCACAAGTTTGCTATTATTCAGGCATTTACACGCAGATACGTCGACTTTGAAATGTTGTTGTTGTTGTCCCGGTTCTTTACCACCCCCTTGCACTTGCCCTCTTCAACAAGAAGATTGCTTCGAAAAAAGCTACTGTAATGCACAAAAAACTCAAAGGAAAAGACTGTAGTCGTACTCACAAGATTCAACCAGTTTCAATTTTGAAACGCGGACAGGGGAAAAGCCTTTGCATTTTAAAACAATCAGAGATTTGTCAAGTTGCAGAGTGGCATGACGACGAGGATATTGATGTTACAGAGATTGAATGTGAATCAGATAATTCAACAGACGAACCGGGTGTGCCAATTGTAGGTTCACTATCAAACTGGTTGTAAAGCGCATGAACTAACGATGACTTACGATGACTTTTTTTATTCATCTCGAAAAACAAAGGTGTAGTTGGTAATTTCGTGATATTTATTTAATATGTATATTTAAATTAAATATATACATCACATGAAAAATACATTTTTTGACTAGTTTCACCTTAATTATGAATCTTACGTAAGATTTCGGAGGGGGGGGGGGTAGTGAGAATCTTACTAAATCTTACTCGGGGGAGGGGGGGGGGGGGTCAAAAAGTCATGAAATTGTCTTACGTAATTTATGAACGGCCCCTAAGTACAGTGTTTCACCAAATTTCACAAAACTAAATTGGGTCATGTGTGTTTACTGCTTGCTATCACTTTCTTGTTTTTTTTTTGCAGTTTTGCTATCGTAATATGACAAAAAAAAAGATACGAGGGCAGGTCAATAAGAAAATGGTCAATATGGAAAAATATAGAAAAAAATTTTTATTTGGGTACTTTTTTTTTATTTTTAAACATAGTTTCTTTCTAGTTCAATAGACTTTGACAAACGTTCCTCCAAGGATTAGTATTGTGGTAGACCACGCGGTTTCGTTTATTCTCAGCTGAGAGCAAACGCGGCAGCCATCTCGCAGATATTTTTTTCATATCGAATTTATTATGCATAATTGAAATAAAGGTACCTTTTGAAACCCCTGTGGCCTCAAGTATTTTGCGCAATTTTATTCCTTGGTCACTTAACATGATATCGTGGATTTTTTCGATCATTTCCGGAGTACTCGCATCTACGGGATGTTCGTATATTGTTGATGTACGGCCACGTTTAAATTCATTTATCTAATTATAAACTATTGCAAATATAGGGGCAGATGTGCCATGAACTGAATCTAACTCATCTTTTATTTCTTTTGCTGTTAAGCCTTTTAAATAGAAATGTTTAATCACCGCTCTATACTCACTTTTTCCATTTTTTTAAACAAACAAAAGTTGTTAACTTAAACTGACAATAAAAACAAATCCACTCTATGAATAAGGCTGGAACTTTGACAGATACCTAGTGAGGAATGATATTTACTAAAAACAAACCATTTGCGACGCTATGAGCATCATCTCTTAGATTTTCTAAGGACTTATTGACCTGCCCTCGTAGGTTCCATTTAAATAAATAAATGATTCGTAAAAATATAAAAAATCTTAGAATCAGACCGTAGCAGATCTGGCCTTCCTTCAAGACGAAGTTGAAAATATCGAGCCTCGTTCAGAAATATTAATTGAGGAATCCCAGTTACCTTGGCTAAGGCGAAAAAATCTTCCACGGACCTAAATTTTATGTCACTAAATGCACTTGAGACTTTCTTTTTTTCCTTTTTGAAGTGAAACTTTTTTAGCAAGGGTGTGATTTGAAATTATGTGTGAATGTATACTGAAACGCCCAAAGCGACAATATTTTTTAAACCGTACCGTAGTATAGTTTTTCCCTTGAAAGTAAGGCTTAGTTCACGGGATCTAGAATAGCTACAGCAACAAATTAAACTAGTCACTGAGCAGAGTGCCTGAAAATTATCAGCTCCGAGATCGGTTTAGCAAATGCAGAGATATAAGCCTTGTCGTAGCGAAGACAAAATCCATTACTCTCTCTCGTTGTATTTGTTATTGTTTTCCACTTATGCGTTGTTCTTATTAAAATATCAAAAGCGATGCTGCAAAGAGAACGAGCAAAAAGCCATAGCAAAAAATTAATGTGTGTGAGCGTAATGTAAGTAAGTAATTCCCTTCAGTGGAGCTTGATATTTGATGAGAAAGACCAAAGGAAAAATAATTTTTATAATTTTAATAAAACATTTTCGTCACATTCTATCGAAGTTTAGTTTTCTAAAGGTTTCAGTTCTACCACGTCTGAACTGCACACATGATTTCTTTAGTTTGATCTCTTTGAAATAGCGTAGTCATTCGTATACGCAATAGAAATTCGATAGAACACTAAAGTTTCCATACTCGGAAATTCATCTCTCTGAAGGGTACCGCGATTTTTTCGAAGATGCCACTCAGTTTAGATCGCTATTGCTTTTGATAAAGGAGAGAAGTGAATATTATGTTATACATAATATGTATACAATACCAAAAAAAAAATGGCGTTGCCGCTAAGTAATATTTAACATTTTGTGTTGTGAAATACTAATGAGTATATATCTCAAAATTCTTAAATGAAATTCATAAAAAATCATAAATTTCACATAATTTTTGATTAAAAATGACTTCAAACAAAACACATACAGCTTCTAACAGATTCTTGAAATATTTTGGAATCAATACTCTCAATGGCCATTAAGTGTCAGACAACAGCACTAAACTATTGTTTATGTGTCGCATTATTATGAGAATTTTTGATGATTCCTAAAAAAATCCAACTATGTTCAGCGACCAGCAAAAAAAAAAGCCTGATTTATGGGTGCAGTTTGCACAAACTACGCAAAACAGCACTAAAACAGACAAAAAACTAAATCTCTCTTCGCTTTGCTCCAATTTCATGAAATAGACAGTAAGTAGTTCAGCAAAAACAACAGAAAGAAGAACAAAAAAAGCGTGTTGTTTGTAACCGCATAACCAGATAAATTATAACACCATCAATTCAAAACCTATTCAGGGATCCTTATGTACCATTTATCCCCACGAATGGGTTGTAGAGTAATCGTTATGTTATTGTTGTTTTTCGTGGTGTTAATGTCCACAGCGACGTTGTGACAAAAAATTTTTTTTAAAGATTGCATTTTTGGCTCACACTGCGGTAAAATTTTTAGCGTTGGTTTCACTTTTTTTTTTTTTTTGATATTTTTTATCCTGCACTTAATCCATTCAATATGCGTCACATCATTGTTGCAGGACACCGATGCTGTTATGCAGCGTTTTAAAATTCAGAATAAAAAAAATATTATGAGAAAATTCTTACAAAAAGTTTTACTAAACTTTTGCTTGGATAAAATGATTTTATGATGGTGGTGTCAGCGGAATGATGTCAAAATTGGCAGATTTTGAGAACTTTTAGCATATCCAAATCTTTGAATCTCATGCAATTTAATTTTGAAGCAAAAAATACCGCTTGCTTAAGTGTAGACAAGCTATCATGTTTTGGATATTAAAATAGTTCATACAAAAAAATTGTAATACTTAAAAAATTCACGTACAAGTTCATGAAAGTAAAGAGTAAAAATATAACGTATATTTCTTATTTAACAGAACTACTAACTATGTTTCTCAAAATTATTAATCTATTTTATGCATTGTTTCTTTCTAAAAAATGACACTAACTCTACTCAAAATAATCAATCAAGCGGTTGTCAAATTATAACGCTTAAAGTGATTGCATTTTTGATCTCTTCGTTGTTAACTTATGATGAGTAACGAGCTATTAATAAAAGGTACTCTGCCTGCCTGCGCTTAAACTTAACAAGTTACTCTTAAAACTGAAGATAGTTTTTTTTACCGTAGCCATTAGAAAAGGACAAGAAATGTTATACCATAAAGCATATGTTTTTTTTTTGAGCAGAAAACATTAATTAATTCCAAAACTTCATTCGTAGCATCAGATTTTGGTGTATTACATTATTTTTAATTTTGTCTCAGAACCCAAATTTTTGACAAGATATGACTAATTCAGCTTTAGTTGGAAAATTGTATCAAAAATCTGCACGGTTACTTAATTTTTTTATAAAATTGTATGCACATTCTTTAAAATATTCTGAAAATTTTTCGGTAAAAAATAAAAATGGAAAAAATTCATGATTTTCAATAGCGAAACCTACTCATTTTTTTTTTTCTCGAAAGAAGGAAAAATTAATCTTTATTTATTGTTTTGAAGTGTTGCTTAAAATCGTAGCTGAAATAATAAAAAGGGAGCGATACATACTCTCCTTTACAAATTTTTATACCAAATAGCAACTCATATTATTTTGTACTTATATAAAATTGAAAAATTGTTAAGACTAAAATTAAAAAAAAAATTGTTTGCCTTAATGAAATCGTGTTGTAAATTATAAAAACTTAAAAGCAAACTGCTTTGGCGTTTATTTAGAAAAACCGCACGTGCTGAAGGAGTGTAGGTAGGAAGGCAGTGACATTGTTTTCCTCTGATTAATGTTGTTGTTTCAATTAAGGTTTGTGGTCACCATGCATTAATTAATTATAGCCTTTAAGTCCCCGTTATTTTTTAATGCATAATATGTGTCAACATAGCTACATCAAAAATGTATGAAGCAGTCAACCAATTTGAATAACAGTTCCCAGCAGGAAAATCAATCGCTCCATGGTGCATCTTGGATTGCTCTTATTGTTCCGTCAATCCGATTTATTTTTGATTCATCTACACATAATTTTTTATTCCATATCGTTAAAAATTCAAAGATTTGCTTGTATTAAGACACAAGAGTACTGAAATCAATGGATCAGTGGGTGATCAAAACTCAGGCCTTTGAAGCAAGGGAGCCCGGCATCGAATCAGACTGCAACTAACCAACTTTTTCTTTTATTTTTATACCCTACACCGTGGGTATATTCACTTTGTCTCTCCGTTTGTAACACATCGAAGGGGGCGTGGCAGGTATGGAAAAGTATATATATTCTTGATCAGCGTCACCACCTGAGTCGATTTAGCGATGTCCGTCTGTCTGTCTGGGTGTCTGTTGAAATCAGTTTTACGGGAAAACCAAGAAAGCTAATTGAATGAAACTATCACACACAGATCACATCTTCTTGGAGGCATCTTGCGATTGAAAATGGGCAAAATCGGTTGACAGACACGCCTACCGCCCATACCCTATGTATATTTACTCCGGCCAATTTTGAAAAAAGTTTCAGCAATTTTGATGAAACTTGGTGATTTGGTGCACATGTGAACCAAATTAGGATTAGGCTGGGTTTCAAGTTTCCAAAGGGTCGTACAGGGGCGTGGCACAGCCCTAAATTTTATCATTAATACTACCATATCTTGTAAGCCGTTCAAGATATTGCGAATAAATTTGGTAAACGGATATATATAAAATATATCTTGAATTGTGATAAAAGTGGGCGGAATCGAAAAAGTGGGCGTGGCACTTTTCAACTGTTAAAAATTTTGATTCCGTATATCTCAAAATTCGCACAAACGATTTCCATAAAAATTTTGGAGATGATGCCGCTGAAAGCAGTCATCTATACAAGCTCAGCTACTGGACCGAAAAAGCTCGTTGAAGGGCGTGGCACAGCCCACAATATTTATAAACGTTATATTTAAAGAACTAACAACGTAATCGTTATAAAATTTAATGAGGCAGATATACTTGCTATAAGGTCTCTTACTACAAAAACTTGGTCCAATAGTACCTGTGGGCGTGGCACCTCCCATATAAGCAAAAAACGTTTATTGTTATAGATAGTGTGCTATGAGAGTAATCTTCATAAAATTTGGTGTATGGATGTCAGTTACTATAAGCTTTAAAAATAAATTAATTTTGACAGGATTGCATCAGTGGGCGTAGCACCTCCCATATTAACATAAATTTGTTAGCGCTGTTTTAAGTGAACTATTGCAGCAATTGGTATGAAATTTAATGTATGTATTTCTGTCGCTATAGGGCATGTCTGAATCAAAAGTGGCTGAAATAGCATCAGTAGGCGTGGCACCTCCCATACAAATAAAATACTGTAAGTGGCATATTTATCGAAATATGTGAGCAATCATACTAAAATTTGGTGTTAGGGGTTTGATTATGGAAAGCTTTTTCTGGATCAAAACCGGGCTGGATTGTACCAGTGGGTGTGCCACCGCCCTAAATTTTGAATTTTTGTTGCAGCATATATCGCAAACTATACAAGCTATTGAGCTAAAATTTAATATGAGGATGTCGATCGCGAATATAATTTATTGTACCAAAAGTGGGCGGAACTGGAGAAGTGGGCGTGGCATATTTCAAAATTTTCATTTCTATTCGATTTTTTCGAACATTTTCTACATTCTTTTGACTTTTTCAACCTTTCAACTTTTTCCAATATATCCTATATGTATTTGTTCGACATTTTCAACCTCTTTCAACTTCCTTCATAAGTTTCTTTATTTTTTCGACTTTTTCATCAACTTTGAATTGTTTAAAAATTTTTCAACCTTTTTCAACTTTTTTAGAGTTTTTCAACCTCTCTCAACTTTTGTCAACATTTTGCATATATTTTCGACATTTTCCAACCTCTGCCAATCTTTCTAACATTTCACATTTTTTTCGACTTACTCAACCTCTTCAATTTCTTTTCAACATTTATTTAAAAGGTTATTTCAGTGCAGTGTAGGGTATGTGAGTTTCGGCCTGGCCGAAGATAACACCTTTACTTGTTTTTTTTTTTTTTTTTTTATATGAAAGTGATTTTTTTGTTAAAAATCAAAATAACTTCCTTCAAACGTTAAATTCATCTTCAAAAGAACTATGATTTTCGATTACAACCGATTGATTTGTCGAAAAAAAATGTGTGCCAACTGATCATTGAACCAGTGCATGTTGAGCTGAGAGATTTTGCAGGAAGTAGAAATTAAGATTTACATATTTTGCGCATATAAGCTCTCAGTACTGCTATATGCAAATGAACTACGACTGATTACTGTCAAGATTAAGCAATCTTCGAACCAAATAGCCAAGGATAATTTATAAAAAAAAGTGAAACAAATCGATACATAAATCTGCAGGAGAAGAAAACTTTGTTGGTAATGGTATACTCTGCAACGCCCCTATTCAACGCTATTCAGATAGAGACAGGTGTTTCGCATGTTCCATTGTAGTTTCAATTTTGATTGCCTCTCCATTTTCCTGTTAGGTTATATTGATTGTGTATTTTTTTAAATTAAGTATATGTAGGCAATTAAAAAAAATAATTGAAAACTTTACGTAAAAGGCATATCGTGTACATAATTAAATAGAGATTACAAATTTATCAATTGTTGCAATTAAATAAAATTTAACTTTTATACAAACTGTGGCCAATTTTTTTTATTGAGTATGGTTTATTTAAATAAAATTTTATAATCATCAGTTACCATCGGATAATACATTATATAAAATTTTATAATGGAAACTTAAAAATTTCAGGAAAATTGTATATAATATTTTATTTAAATTTTAAAAAGTTTCTCAAACCAAAGTACAAAAGGATATGCCAATGAATTATCTCGAAATGCATTATGAGTGAAAATAGCTATTATAGCTTATATTCAGAAAAAATACATTGTTTCTGACAGCAAACAAATTCGTTATCATCTCATGCTCCATTAATAATTAAATTATTATTAAATGACATAATTTAAATGAGCTATGCTCCAATTGTATTAATTTAAAATTAGCATTTTAATGAAATATAAATTCATACATACTTACACTTATACTCTTATATACGGCAAACAAAAAAAAGTTATAAAAAATTGCGATAAGAACAGTTTAACATAATTCAATTAGTGCAGAATTTAAAGTAGAAATTCAAAGCATAAAATGCAAAAATATTAGAGAGAAACTTCTTAACTTCTCTTCAACTATTTTTTTTAATAAAAAATGCCAAGATATGAATTTCTACAGTTTTCTTAACGCTTACATTATTATTTTTTTTGTGAAGTATCTAGTTAATTTATGAATTTCCTATTGATTTTATAAGCAAACTTCAAAACAAATAATTACAAAAATATGATAGTGTTTGGACACTTGGTAGAAAAAATTATCGTTTATATATAAAAATACTTTACTTTTTACAAAAAATCATTCAAAAATAAATTTTTAATTTGAAAAGTTTCATCGGAAAAAAAAAATGTAATTCTTGTCGGGAAAAACATTGTAAAAAATACTTAAACAATTGTTTCGATCAAATGCGTGCACTTTAAGAAAAGTTCATAAAATGCTCACAACTGAGTTTTTGGCAATTAATAATTTTAAAAATTTGTTTGACACCAAAATTATGTGATTTATTTAAAGGGCCCTATTTCGTATTCAACTTTTACCGCTCCTTTAATTCTTTCTGTTAAATCTTATTAGCGAAAGCGATTTGCGTATTGTAGGCTATGGAACAAAAATAATTTTTCTAGTGACACACAAAAAACAAAATGCTTGACGAAAGCCTCAAAAAATTTGGCCAAACAAATTTGAAAAACTTGCAAATAAATTCGCTTAAGTTTGTTGAATTTAATAAAAAAAATAGATAAGACAAAGATAATGCAAAACAGCGTACAATAAGGGAGATGCTTTATAATATTAACATAATGAAGTAATCAAAATGAATTACAATTCCATTGCGTCTCTTTTTGTTATTTTGTACGCCACTCAATTTTTGTTGACTTCGAAGTGGATAACTAAGCTCATACATCAAAAGAACTTGTGAAAGACATAGCAAAAGATTCCAGAAATACATGCAGGAATTTAAATTATAATTAACATTTTCATATTGATTGGTCCAAAAAAATAAAACTTTTTAATTAAGAAGAAAATTCTTTAAAATGCAGAGCCAATTTTATTACCAAATAAAAATAACAATTCTAACAATACAATTTTTGAAGTGTAAGAATTTATAAAAATTGAATGTGAAAATAACAGCAATATACTGGTTCCCTTGGGATGCGTTGTCGTCAATAATCGACAGCCAACTGTCAGTTGAAGATGTGTCCTTGAATTAATGCAGAAACAAACTTGACTTTGCAAACGACAAGTCAAGTAGTTGTTCGTTCCACGTTTTTCAAGAAGGAAAATAAAATTGCTTATAAAAGTGTATAGGTATGTACATACATATGTACATATGTATGTATTTTCGGCAGCCCTTAAGGAAAATGACTAATTTCATTTCAAGTCAAATCAATTTATCATCAAATCCAATCATTTCGTTAACATTTCTATTTTTGTGTTAATTTTCTCTGAGATATTCATTGTTTTAGTGTCAGTGAGTGTCAAATGTTATTTATTTTTTCTTTATATCTTTTATGTCAACGTTTTAGGCTTTTCTTCTTAGCATTCTTTTGTTTTAAAATATTGTCATGTCAGTTTCTGCTACATTTTCAAATTATATTATTTAAAAAGTGAAATATTTAGATTTTAATGTTGGCTGTAAAAATATTTTGATATTTTTTTAGTCTTTCTGTAAAACTGTTTATTGACCAACACTAAAGAACAAAAAGTCGTTGACACATTTTGTTATACCGTCCTATTTTTTCTACCCAAAAATGTTGAAAAGATCGACATATTATGTAAATTTTAAATAAAAAAAATTTTAAAATTCCGACGGAGTTGAAAAATTTAATTAAGAATGAAAAAGCGGAAAGCCGAAAATTATTAAGAAGTCGATATAAATGTATTATTTATACTCAGGAATATGTTTTCTTTCATACTATTCAGCAAAAATGTTTGAACATTAACAATATCATTAGCTCTGATTGTTTGTAGCATCATACTCTCCAAGGATCAAAAGTCAAAACTTGGCTTCATGTTAACCGTATTCCTTGCCTTAAAGATGTTTCAAATTACCAAAAGTTGATTAAGAAACGGACAAAAAATTGAATTGTAATATTTTCGAAGAAGTCCTGTTTCTTTTGAAATCTTTTCTTATCGAATGCTGAATCTTTTTGTTTCTTGGTGTTGCCCCAGTGTATGTTGCATTCATTTCAACCTTTTTTTTTTCATTTTTAATTTTTTATTTTAAAAGGAAAATTTTCGTTTCATTTATTTATTTATTTTTTTATAGATTAGCGAATAAAATCCCAACTATACCCATCGTACGTCTCGTTATTCTTGATTGAAATAAATGCAACAATTGACAGTTGTTTTAAATGGGAAAAGTAATAATCGAACAATTCAGATTTTGCTTTGATTGGAATAGTATTACAACATTTTACATTTTTGGTCCTAGTTATTGCATAAAGTATTTTTTATGACAAATTATTTGCACATCAAACTGTTCAACTTTCCTTAACCAAGTCGAGGAATGGTCAATCATTTGAAACAGCTTTCATCTTTTTTAAAATGAGTATTTTTTTTTTTGCTTAAGATTAATATTGAACCATATTGAAAATAATAGAATGAGGTGAAAGAACTTTGCTTTAGAATTACTTTGTAGTTTTTTAAATTGCTGAAGTTAATTGAAAAACAAAAATTGCCCACATGAATTTATTCAAAAGTAGTTCTGGGATAAAAGAAAATTCTATTTTGAAAATAAATACGACACAAATAAGACACAAATTTAAGTATAAAATAAATCTAAATAAAATTGAAGCAATCAAAAACTTAAAAAATCAAAGCAAAAATGGAAAAAAAAACTAAGCGGAAACTCCTATAATGAATAATCTTTTAAAAAAGATATCCTTGACCCAGGCCCGTTCGCAGGTATCATCCATGGGGAGGGTTTTTAACTCGGAAATTTCATGCTAATCTTGTCGAAAATGAAAAATTTTATTGGCATTTCAGTTCTTTCATTTAAAAAAAAATTTGTTGTGTCTTTTTGATTTTTCATTCAAATGTTAATAAAAACCTATGTGCAAAAATTGTTTTGGGGGTTCAAACCCCTCCCCCCTTCCCTTGCGCACGAGTCTGTCTTGACCAAGTAGGTAAAGGAAATCACAAATTGAATATCGATTAATCGGTTTCTTTAATTTTACTTAAACTTGATTTATTAAAATTTAAATATGGCAAAATAGAAGACTCAAAGCTTCTTTTTGCGTAGGTGTTGCTTACAGTCTTGATATTTACTTCCTATACGCTCCTTACGTCTATCTCCAAATGTGCGTTTCAATGAAATTATAACTTAAGAACACAGCAACGTAGTGACAACCATTATAAGTTAACGGAAATGCACAATTCATATCACTTTTCGTTGGAAGAACTTAAGTGGAACTGACAGCGGAAATTCACAAAAACATTGAGATACACACAAAGATAAAATAACAGTAAGAAAAACCAAGGCAGAGATGCAGACTCAGACATGCATTGCGACTTTTGTCTAGCATACCATGCATATATATGTATGTGCTTGAAGGTATTAAGGCAGGTTGGCAGAAAATACTATTTATATAAAATTGCTTATATGGAAATGGTTTGTAACGCTATACCGTAAAATATACTCAACCGATTTTAATAATTTATTTTTTAAAACAACATATTTGTGCTAAAGATGGTTATTGTATACTTATTTTTTTTTTTTTTTTTTGTTTTTAAAGTTAAATATCCATATTTTTTTGATTAAACTTTTGCAAAACCTCACACTTAAATTGTTATTTGATTTTTCGTTCAAGAAACAAACTTTCTTTCAATTTGTCTTTTTGTTACTTTTGAAGAGAGAAGATAGAATGAGATATTAAGAGAGTAATTTCATTATGAAAAAAAAACGAGACGTGCGCGTGGGAAGCCGCGGGTACCACTAGTTTATTAATAAAGCAACAGTAAAAGAGGATGAAATTGCAAGCACATGCATTTATTTTTGCGAAATTTTTAACATGGTGTGTACAACCCAACCCACATAGCATGTTTATTCGTAACGAAAAAAATTGGTAATATACTCGTGCTAGGTAATTGAGTTTTAAACGGAGTTGACAGAAAAATGTATATTTAAAATTGCGGTACAAAATTCAAGTTAAAACGCAAAGATAAGTTATACAAATTACAAAATCCTTAAAACTTCTTTAGCTCGCACGTTGGTTGGATGTTCTGCTTTGTTTTCTCGCGTTAAAACCATTTATCTTTATACATTTTGCTAAGACTTTCAACCCTTGTAATTAAAAATTTTAAGCCCCCAAGTTTTTAGATTTTTTAGCATTTTGCGCAACAGTTCTTGAGTATTTTGATTGAGCTTAGACAGCGTGTTTTGGTTTGGTAATTTTTATTAATTACAAGTACTTATTGAGTAATGAAAATGATTTTTATAAGAATTAAAAAACTGCTGCATTTCATTATTAGAAATAAGAGAAATGAAATATTTAAAAACTTATTAAAAAAAATTCAGCTTCTCTCATCAGTTACCCATCAGTTATTTGCCAAATTAATCAAATTGTTTATGCTGACATAAATAATGGGATCTTCTAAAAACCAATATAGTGCCCGTGTCAGCTGAACTTCCTATATTTGATGTTAATAACACTCTTATTGCTTTCGTTGTTGTGGTTGTGGTTTTTTAATTTTTGTAATACATTCACATAATGAAGATGTACACTTCACATCACCACACTAAATCAATTAACTCAAACTCTGTTTTTCATTCTTTCCGCTATAACTGCTGCCAACAACTTTTCACACGCACACTTCACCGCTTCCATTACTCACCCCCCTCCCCCCCCACGCTTCGTACATCAGGAAGTTTGCTTTAACGTTGTCTAGTCTTTTGCTAAAATAAAAAAATAAAAATAAAAATAAATGATTCAGAAAAACACCACAAGCATCACTTGCAGCAACTTTTTTGCTGATGCTACTACTGTTGCAGATGTTGCTGTTGTCGACACTTTGAGCCGCAGCTTAGAGTCCATCATTTAATGATGGAAACAACAAAAGCAAATAACAGAAAAACAACAACAGCAAAGGGACTCTTCACTAATACATTTGCTGAAAAGTGGTGTGATAATGAGCATGGCAGTTGGACAGACGAACTGACATAAATAATTTTCGCCTGACGTTTACGTAATTTCAAATGTCATCATCAAAAATCAATGGATTTATTTATTTGTTAACGCCTTTTACGTATGTGTGAATGATAATATATAAAGCTCAATTGCAAAACTTACTTTTCCATTGAAAGGAGTTACATTAGTGACCTTCTTTGAGGTCATTGTTGATATAAGCACCGGAAGCAGCAATCAAGCTGCTTATGGGCTAACTCATGGGCATATGTGACATATAAATTTTATAGCGGATATTGAAAGAGGATTGGAGAAATTGCATTGATGCTCTGAGACAGTACACTCTTTGGTATAGAAAAAGTGAAGAAATAAAAAAAAAATAATAATTAATTGCCAAAACATGTTTTATATAGAGAGGAATGCACAAAAAAAAGTTCTGAAAACTAAAATCCTTCCACTATATTGATATCAGTCAGAGCCCAGGATCCGGTTTTGAGTGATTTTTCAGTAGAATTGGAATTGAGGAAAGGTCAGTATTTTATTTGGGCATGTGCAGAGAAACAAAGTATATGCTGTCCACAAACAGGGAGACGCGGCGTATTGGATCCTATGTTACTGCGAACAAATATACTTTCGAAGTTGTCAAGGAATTCACCTATCTTGGCACCGCCGTAAACACTCAAAACGATGTCAGCCTGGAGATAAAGCGAAGACTAACTCTTGCTAATAGGTGTTACTATGGTCTCAGTAAGCAATTGAGTAGTAGAGACCTCTCTCGCCAGACAAAACTGACACTCTACAAGACGCTCATCTTACCCGTGCTATTTTACGGCGCAGAAGCATGGGTTGTGTCGCAGACTGATGCAGCCACGCTGAGAGAAAAATTCTTCGCAAAATCTTCGGTCCTGTTCACGTCGGCGACGACTACCGTATTCGAATGAACCACGAACTGTATGAGCTCTACGCTGACATTGACATAGTCAAGCGCATCACTATCCAACGTGTGCGGTGGCTGGGCCATGTTGTGCGTATGGACGAAGAAGCTCCGGCGAAAAAGGTGTGTGATGCGGAAGCCGCTGGGCGACGACGAAGAGGAAGACCATGCCTCCGATGAAAAGACCAAGCCGAGGAAACCTTATCCACGCTTGGTGCGACTGATTGGAGAAGGCGCGCGCGAAACAGAGGCGCCTGGAGAGAGCTTTTGAGGTCGGCCGTAACCCGGTAACGGGTTGTTATGGCCACCCAAGTAAGTAAGTAATGTGCAGAGATGTCTCGAAGATACTTAAATACAAAAACTGAGTTTTGAAAATGTTTAAGGTCGCTGCTGGGATGACTAACGAAACAAAGTTTTGCACTATTTTTGGAAATGTATCATTATGAGAGAACCAATTATTTGAGCCACAATTAAAGTATGGGAAAAGTTACGTTTTGGCAGACTTACTGTATCACTTGAAATCCTGTATTGGAAATGTGCCTTATTAAGAGAATTGAACAATAAGAAATCCAACTTGTGAATAACAGTCTGATTCTACTAAATTTATTTTGCTTAGTATGTATATGAAAAATAATTTGCTAAGCAAATGTGTAGTTTCTTTTCACTTCAGAGCTATGTAAACTACTTCATGAAGACTATTTCAGAAAGAAGTGTTTAAAAATACCACATAATTACACTAGTTTACACATTTGGAGTTCATCTCGAGATCTGGTTTCTTATAAACTTTTTTCTTTGTATCTTGGTGCGCAGATTTCAAAAGGTCATATCTGAATGTCATCTAAGATAAATATTTTTATTCCAGTTTTCATATATAAATACATGATTTTTTTACAACTTTGAATTTTATACGCCTCAGGCTACACGAATAAATAAAAATTCTGTAAAAAAACTTTTACAAGTATCTAATAAATTTTCAATTCGGTACTTCTCGTTTCAGGTTACAGGAGTGAATAGAAAATCAGTACAAAATCTTTTCATGAACAATTTAAAATGTACTTTAGAAACACATTTTTGGTTGCAAACCTGCCATATTTAATCAGCGTGAAATCTTCATAATTAAAACCATAATATTTTTTTTTTCAAAAATTGTGAAATCTTCGGGCTTTTGGGTACTTAGGAAATATTTATTTTTTAATTTATTAAGAAAAATAATTATGAAGATATCTTGTTTATGAGCTGCAGTAACAAATTTTACTATTTATCAAAAATTTTCTTTTAAAGCACACATCCTGAATTATCAACTCATCGACTCAATTAAGTTAGCAAAAATTTTATCTAAGATCTTCTTAATACCCCACCCAAAAATGAGAATTTTTAAAAATAATACAATGACCTACAATGGAAACCAAACGGAAACTTCCTTCACCATTCGTTTTATATTTCAACCCTGTAGCATTTTGTAGCTACCAAAGTTTTTGTTTCATTGCTAATATTTGTTTTTGATTTCTGGTTTGAAGAGTTCTATTTAGTTTTTGCACATAATCTCAACTCTTAGCTTACAGTATTACAAAGTACCCTACCCTACTACACTCACAATTCAAATCAAATGATTGAATTTCTCATTTTACCAAAGTAAAGTGAAATTGGTGAAAGTGGTTGTTACAACATCGTTCTATTCAATTTACTTGCAGAATTTTGAAAATTCACTTCAAATTTTTGTATTTTTTCTGTTTTATTTGTTTTTTTTTTTTTTTAGTTGAGTTGAGTGAGCATTGAGCGTTCCATTCAATTCGACTAATTTTGAATCAATAACACAGTTAACAAGAACAATACAGACAAAGTTGTTGTTGTTGTTGGTACCTTTTGTTTGTATGTATTCACATCTGCTACTTCTATAGAGAATATGGTTTTGTTCTGTTTGTGTTTAGTTGAGTGTGAGCCTAACCTTGAAACAATTTTACATGTGCTGCCGGGGGGCTAACACAGGATGTGTGCTGACATATAATAGTTAGTGCTACTATGCTCAGTATGGAATGAAGGCAAAAGGTTTGTGGGTTAGAGTAAACTCTTTGCTGGATTATGATTTGAGGACATAACACATTTAGTTATACACTTCAGCTTAGTGATTCCCATATGTGAGCCTTTAAATTAAGTTCTTCATTTTAAAAAGAACAAACAAAAATATCAGTTTTCATGACATAAATCTGAGTAATATACAATGCAAATTGATTTTAAATTGACTTTCTTAACAATTTGTAAGAGATAAAAATAGTGATTTTTTTTGAACATGAATAGTCGTCCTAATTTATAAATATTTTATCGAAATCTGAACTTTAAATTACGCTGAAAAAATGCGATATCTAATATACACAATACTAACACTACCTATTCTTTATTTTAGTACAAAAAATTAGCTTTCTTTCATAAAAATGAATTTCGATAGCTAATGATTTTTTTATTAAAACTCCTCCGAGGTATATGTAAATGCAGCTTCTTTCATTTCTTGTCTTTATATTTTAAAAATAATTTAAAGTAAAGTTTCAAGATCATTTTTTGAAGGACATCACACATTTTATGGTCTTAAAAAACTTCTTTATGAAATCAAAAATTTATTTATTGTGTTTTTTGACCAATTTTAAGAACATTAAGCATTTCTATTAAAAGTTTTTATGAAAATTAATCTCTGACGAAAAAAAAATATGACGTCATAGAAAAAAATAATGTTTTATTATAATAAAAAACATATTTTTCTGAATTACTTACGGCAATTTTAACTGAAAATGGATAATTTAGTAGAAAAATGTGAAACAAAAATTTTAAGCCTGGTTAGGTTTTCTTATCTTAAAAAATGCGATGCACTGGTGTGGAACTCCACTTGACACAGAATGACCCATATATAAAAACGTTATTTTACAGTTTTCACGGGAACACTAAGCTTCATTGAAAATAATGAGATTCGGAGACATAATTCTGGGGTTGTTCGTTCGTACTTATATAAAATTCATTTCTCGTCTGTCTGTCTGTATGTCTCTTATGGACGCGAAAAATATCTAGCCAATTTTGATGAAATCTTTTCAGTATGTTAGTATTGATAAGGCGGGTGTTATAGGCTGTAAGAATTTTATTTAAAGTGCATAATTAGGTTGGCCCTCATACAAAAATGTTTTTAAAATAAAATTTTTTCAAATACCTCATATTCGATTCTCATGAAATCTACACCACGTGGCTATATATTTATATCAAGAGGCACAGATAAGGTCGTAAAAATTTTACTTAGAGTGCATATTTAGGGTGGCTCTCATATAAAAATATTTTCAAATATCATTTTCAGGAAGACAGGTACATCGATTCACACAAAATTTACACCACGTAGCTCTTATGTTAAGTGGCATAGCTAAGGCTACAAACCTTTATTTAGAGTGCACATTTAGGGTGGCTCTCATACAAAAATATTTTTTAAATACTATTTTCTCGAATACCGTTTAATAGATTCTCATGGAACTTACACCACATGGCTTTTACATTAAGATGCACAGCTAAGGTTGTAAAAATTTTATTTTGGGTGAAAACTAAGAATGGCCCTCATACAAAAGAATTTTTTATATAGAATCTACACGAATACCGCTCATCGAATCCACACCTCAGTTGAGGTGAAGCGAAGCGCACAGGGTAATGCTAGTATACAAATATTTTGCATTGGGCTACTGGTTTTCAAATCAAATAGTCTGGACATCAATACTTTAACTATCTCTTCTAGTACTTACTTTGATATTCTATAAATTTATAAAATTAAAAAAAAAAAATTGAACTATTTTCCTTTTTTTACATTATTTATCGAATAAAGTTAAATTGAAACAAAAGATGTGCAAAAAATATAATAAAAAAGTTGCAAACTCAATATACTAAGATTCAAAAACTCACTCATGTAGTTGTGAAAAGTGCTCACCATAAACATAAAACACTTTATGTGCCTACAGTTTTAAGTGTAGAAGTAGAAGATGCTACTTAAACGACACTCACACCTAAACAAAATAAAAATTTACACTAAAAAAAAAAAAAAATCCTACTGCAATTTAGAACACCTTCTTAGCCGTAAAACAACAATGACGACGACGATGACATTGGTGTAAAACACAAATGTTGCAGCAACAAATTCGCATTTTTATTACAACTTTGGAAAATTGCGTTTTCTTTCAGGCTCTTATCAAAAAAAAAAACAAAAAACAAAATCGACTTTGCTTTGAAAATTGCAATCATTTTTATTTGTTTTATTTTGCGCTTTTTCGCAGGATCCTAAACTTGTGACAAAATAAAAATGTCAGAATGATGATAATTTATTTTATTGCTGGAAATAATTTAAATCCATGAGACTTTTAGGACGCTGTTCCACTTTTATTGTTGTTCTAAATTTTATGTAGAATTGTTGAAATCATTTTCATGAGTTTGGAATTTGTGTTTGTGTCAGTCATGCAAATTATTTATTTATATGTGTGAGTGTACACGGCCTTTCATGTATTTCTTTTCCTTTTTTGACTTTGTCTGTTGGTATAGGCGCTGCAATTGTCATGTAATTTCCTCTTCAAAGAATTTTTAAATTTAATATGGGCGTATATGGAATGTGTGTGTGTGCGTGTGTTAGTAAAATATTTATAAAATTATTATCTTTCTTTATATATCACATTTATTGCGTGCTGCTTGACAGATAGACAGTCCTGCATATGATATAAAATCAGAACTGTCTTGCTTTGTATTCAGCAATAATTTCAGTATTCAAAAGAAAACAGTTGATCGTTGATAAATCCTTTTTCAAAATATAATTTTAAATTATTCAAACAGACCCAATCTATTTATTTTAAATGAAATTAAAATCAAATTTTTTGGAATTTTGTCTAGCGTCTTAAAATATTTATTTGCGTCAAAAGATAAGGTACACATGTTACATAGATGCAAGGACAAACACTTAGACGCTCCGAAGCCAACGCAACGACCTCATCCCAACCGCAGCTAACATAAATTTCATACGAGTTACGGTTAAATTTTCAGGAAAATTCCAATTGAAAGTAAATTGTGTAATAAAATTTGTGGTTTGCTAGAAAAACTTGACTTTGAGGTGGCAAAAAAAAAAAAAACACAAATAAATAGATTACATAAAAAAGTGTCACATGTGTAGCTTCAAAATGAAATGAAACATAAAAAATATCTACAAATATATGTTTTTCAAAGAATACTTCAGACTATAAAGCAAAATGAAAATATAAATCCTAATAACACAGGCGCCCCTATTGTTGTAAAAAATATGCAAGAAATTCAAAAAGAAAATGCTACAAGCAACTTATGAAAAAGTCGCCAAGTGAATCTGGCCACTCGAGAAGAAAAATTTATTTTTCCGTTTATTTGTTTGTTTTATGACTAGGCTTTGCTTTAATGAAATACTTATTGTCATAATTTAAGTGAGTGTTTTATTTTTTATGCCTTACCGGAAATTTTAAAGCACTTCCCTAAATTATAAATAAAGAGATATTTTCTCTCCAACGATTTTACTGTCTGCTGCTGCATATAAAGCAATTTGTTGCTGGAACCTAACGAAGCACCTTTTTTTTGGAAATATAAATGTGACCTTAACGGACTAAGCCTGCTGGCACTTAATCAAACATTTCTAGAAAATTTTATTCTAACTAATATTTGATACTCATAAGGATTGTAAATTTTGTTTATGGTGTGTGTAAGTAAGTAAGTGGTATGGAGCGACAAAAAGAAGATCAACTATTTTGGCCTAGATGGTGGAAGATATGAAAAACGTCCAAGAAGCGCATTTCCATTTAATGGGCGGCCAACCGCCATGCATCTTAGCAAACTGTATGCAGCTATTCCTCTGCTTAACTGTCACCAATGGGTGCTTGCGTGAAATTCGTCCATGGAGTCCAGCCTCAACCAATCGACAAGCGACAGTTCGCTCGAATATTTGTGCATCATATTGATCAATTATTTCGCGTTAGAGGTCTGCAGCAGTCTTACGAGGATCCAATTTTAGCTTGCGCACAATCTGGCGATCCCTGTACTCAGAAGACTTACGAGGTCTCTTTTTGCGAGGAATATTTTTTGTTGTGTCATACTTATTGAAATGATCAAGTGCATTGAATACCATCTTTTTGGAGTAATTTAGCTGTGTTGCCATCGCCTGATATCTCATGGCCATCTTTCGAAGCTCAACAATTGACTTACGCGTGGTGGTGTACAACTTTTGGCTACAACCCATCATTAAGGTTACGCCTATAAGCAAATTTAGTCAAAATGTGTTCTTGAAAGCAATGAAAAAATCAAAATATCGTTTCTGGAATATTTTATCAAGTTTTTTTTAATTATTTTTGCAAATCATTTTTTTGTTTCCAATTAGTTGACTCAGTCAAACCTGAGGTTTGAGCAGAAAATCATTCATAAAACTTTTTATGCTATGAAATTGATTTCAATTACATTCTTTTTTTAGGCTTGTATGTTCCACATTTATACTATCTATAAATTTCCTGGTACACAGAGAAAAAAAAAAGGAGAAAAACTACCAATAACACAATGAAAGATTTCGTTTCCAATTAGTTGACAACAGCTGTATGTTGGCAGAAGTTACATATGTGCCAATGACTTCAAAATTATTTCTGAGAGTCAAAGCATACAATTCTGCTTAAGGCAGCGTTCATTCGGCCAATATTATTTTTCATGCTCAATGTCAATGTCAATGTTTGACATCATGGAATCATCAGTGACCCTCAAACCGATTAGTAAGAATTCCTCAGCCTGATGTGTTTCTTTTTTGCGAATATTATACCAAGCAAAGAAAACATTCCTGATTCCTTTGATATTTGCGAATCAAAATGAAGTAACTCATATCGGCTAAATGGTCACTGATGATTGCATTTAGCAATGGCTTAAGTTCATATGACTTGGCTAACTCCATATTTTGCTGTATTATTCTTTGTTTTGTGTACTTTTTTTGGTGTTGAAACACACTGTACTTAACTGTTAGCTCAGTTAAATAGTTTAAGTAAAAATTCTTAGCTATTGTGGCGGTAATATTGCCTCACATACACCACAGGGGTTATACTAAAAACAACTTTGCTCATGGATTTTTAAAATATGCTATAATGTACATTTATCGAAATATTTATATTGGTAGAAACTGTTGGTTATCGAATAATATATACTTGAAAGTTCTTTCCAAGATATGAAAAAGGGTTGCCTAAGTTGTTTCATTCCGCCTTTGGAAAGACCATAGAGGAAAAAAATATGTTGTCATGAGCCTTCGATAGAAATCTTGTCTCGTCAGGGGCCAAGGTTTAGTCACAAATAATGTTTTAAGGATGAAAATTAGACATAAGTACGTTTCAGTAATTTTATAGTTTCATAGTTGCTAGTATTTTTGATTTTCTTAAATGAACATTTTTTTTATTGGAAACCCTGTGACCATGGGCTCTCCCAATATATAAAGTTAAGTTAATAAAGTTTTGAATTCAATTATCTGCTTATCAATGTGTTATCAAAATATCATCAAATTTTTTCACATTTTAAAATGTGATATTTTTTCGATGAATTAAGCTGAAAAACTGATATCATTACTGGCTCAGCCTGTCTTAAAACGACCTTCAAGCTTCATAGCGCTGTGTAAACAAATTTCCACACCCAATATTTAAACTTGCAGCAAAAGTTTATCGTGGAAGAAAAAACAATTTCTTCTAAAATATCAGTAATAAGTCTAGGCCATAAATTTAGCACTGATTTTTTTACCAACTCACTTTAAATCCCAAAAGATGATTTAAAATTCAGTCAAGTTTATAAGGCTTCCACTGATTTTGCTGTTGTTGCTATCTCATTTTACATCAAACCTAAATGTGACTTTTATTATTGTTGTTGGCAAAATTTTCAGTTGCTTTACTGCTCAAACAGCAAAGCATTTTCATCAGTTACAGAGCTGCAGCTTCATCATAATACCAAGGCGAAATTTATGACTTAGAAAATTTAAGGCTTAGTCGTTGCTAATGTTACTGCTGCTACAGTTCCAGCTCATATTTTAGAAAAAAATACAAAATAAAATAAAAAGAAATCTTTCGCAAATTGGATTTGGTCACCAGCAGCAGCAGCATCAGCAGCAGCAGCAGCAGCAGTACAGCAAACAGCAGTAACCTACAAAAAACCAAGACATTGACAAAGAAGTGGTGTGGCAGTGGCTGCCAGCTTTTTTGTGGCTGAATTGTTTGCAGTAAAGCTGCGTAAAATTTAGTTTATTATTGGATTATGTTTAAGAGAAAAGTTTTTTGGCCTAAATTAAATTTAAATTGTTTAAATTAAGATTTATATGCGTTCGGAAGTCAACAGCGACAGCACTACACAAGCCTCACTAATACATCTGCCAGTATAGGTAGTACGTCCATTATTATGTTTAAGTAGGCTATGTTTACTAAAATATTTACCTTGGTTTTTTATTGGCAGCCAAAACAGCTTACAGAAAAGAAAATTTAAGTGAAAACCATTGGATAGGACGAAAAATATTTGTGTGGCAAACTCAAGGAAATTAAAATGTTCAAGGATTTTAAGTACTCAAAAGTTTTTATGGGCACGTTTGCATCTTTTGGCACATTTAGACAGGGAAAGTAAAAGGATATAAAATGGATTAAAGTGAAGCCATAAAATCAGACTAAGTGTCCATAACATAAGCACAAATCGATGTCATAATATGATATATTTCGGCAATTCGGTATAAACTGACACTTTTGAAAACTTTAGGTTTATCAATGCATTATCATATGATTCAATACTTTCGAAAATGCTTATGTGCCTTCCCATTTCATCCAATGGCCATTTTTTCGATAATTTGCTATATAATCGAGTTTTTCCATACTATCCGATTCTGCTCAAAAATTCAACCTTTGCTAATTTTTAAGCACTTCCGCCCATTTTCGCATACTTTTTTTTTACATAAGTAAAATTTGTGGATGCTTTCTTATACCTTCTCAAAGCCTTAAAATATCCCCATATAATTTCCGCTACCACCTACGCTTTCCATTTGCCAACCATTGCTTCCGAGTTCTTTACTTCACGTTCCCTTATGTTTCGAAAATTATCGATAGCTTATGATAACTTCTCATATCATTGAATACTATTTAATTTCTTTTTCGAACTACCCGTTTTATCCCATAAATCTGGATAACCCAGCTGTTACTCATGTTTACTCATTTTCGAATATTTTTCGTTAATTTTTGCACAAATTCTCACTTCTTTCTGATACTTTACATCATCTGATACATCTCAATTCCTTCACATATCCTCCAATAATTTTCTATACCTTTTTGTGTATTTTTATGCCTTTCATTAGCTTACTATTTAGCTTCATTTCTAGCTTATCTTTCGATACTTCTCGATTCCTAGTGATATTTCTCATATCATCAGATATTTCTAGATGCCTTCTTATGCCGACCAGTTTTATTCTATAATTCTGAATCCCGCAACTGTCGCTCATTTTTGCCAATTTTCCCCGGCTTTTCGTTAATTTTATCACATTTTCACGATGGCCTTTTAACCATCCCAAAACATTCAAAATAATTCAATGTCCTTTTTTTATGTTTTCCTATGTTTTTTCTATGCATGCCATAGCTCTTTGTTCCCTTATCCTTCGATACTTATCGGTGCCTTATAATGCCTTCCAATATCATCAAATACTTCCTTATTTCTTCTTATGCCTACTCATTTTAACCGATATATCTGAATGACTCAACAATTTTGCGCTTTTCCTAATCCCGATTTATCGAAACCTTTCCCCAAATTTCAAAGCATTTGCAGGACTTTAAAGCCCATTTAATATGTTCACGCATTTTCAAGAATATATTGTTTCACTGCGGATTTTTTATTTCAAAAAAATTTGTTAAAATTTATAAGTTCTTAAATTGTTAAGTATTAAGTGATTTATAAAAGAGCTAAAATCTAAAATCTCCTCAATTTGAAAGCACATACGACCAAACCGATTCTTTTTTTTTTTTTTTTTCTTTTTTCTTTTGCAACACAAAATATAAAAAATGCTCCAGAATGGCTTATGCTATAAATTATCGCATTTTTCATACTATTCACACTTTAGCGGGCACAAAAGTAAAAGCATTTAGCATTAAGTGCAAAAAGCATAGTTGTAAAAGCAATGCAGCAATTTAAAGTATTTCCTTTGCTGTGAGTAATTTTTGCAATTGAATTGCAAACATCCGGTATTGCTTACGTCGACGACGACGCAGTTGCCAATACCATTTTTAGCACCCACAACAGGCGAACCAACACCGACATTCCCTCCGTACATTCATGACCATTTAACAGAGTTATATTGGCCAACATTCGGCGAACATTGGACGCTTGTGGCTTTTTAAAGCAATGACGCAGCAACGTAAGCAGCCATACGCTTTAGCTTTGCTCTATGCGTCGTTCGCTGTGGTTTGTTGGCCCAAATACTCAAACAGCGAGCAAATTGTTCGCTTGCTCCAAGGGAAACGCAGCCAATAAATTTAACAACACCATTAGGGGTATTCAGCACTTTGTTGTAGACAGCCAGGAATTTCCACTTCTTCAAAATGTATTTTTCGCAACTCACGCCCTCCCTTTGGAGGAAAATTCATTTGAGTCTCATCAATTTATCATTCATTTAAGTAAGTGAATTTTCAACACCATCAGCGGCAGCAGCAGCAGTAACAGCAACAGTAACAACACTCTGCAAGTAGTCACCTACAGTGAGGGTTCATTCTGCCTTTTATATTTCATTGACGCCAGGCCAAGTTAAAAGAAAAAATTTAATGAATAAGGAAAGTAAGTAAAACTCCTAAAGAATTTCATTCAATTTTTATGCCTAAAAAGCATAGTTTTTTTTCTTAATTTTATGAGTTGTGGCAGGTTCTTGCAACCCTTAACGATGATAACGCTACGGCACAAGTTATCTTGTGGTGGTCTAATGAAACATGAATAGGCACAGGTTGAATATTCTTTATATAAGTGAAGGGTAATATTAAATGCACTTTTACAAGTTATTAAATTCAGCAGAAAAGATATATGGTGGTGTATAGAAATAATTAAAATTTACTGAAAAATTTTGTGCACACCGTAAGTACTTTGAGAAAAAGAAATACACTTCAAATAATAAGGAAGTTGAAAATAAATAAATTATTTAAACAATGTGCTAAATCATAAGCGACCATCACAGAAATTTCGCATGCCTTTTAAGTCAAAAATTCATTTTTTAGGATATTAACGTTAACGTTTTTTACTAAGAATTCGTTGCTATTCAAAATATTTAAATGAAAAAAAAAAAAAAAATGTTTGAATTAGAATGCATTTAATTCCTTAAGTATAAGCATAATGTAAAATTTTTTTTAACTCTCCGTTAGAGTATTAGTCACCCGGGTGACTTTTTCAGTTATTTTCCAATATTTATACTTGTTCCAATTTACCTAGGATGGTAGGCGTTTCTGACTTTACTACGATTTTAGTTAAGATCATTTCAAGATATATTTGGATTTTTTAGCTCTTACCTGTGGGCGTATTTATCTGAAAGTTCAAGTCTAATCTCTTGTTGTAGTATTAGTCACCCCGGTGACTGCGTGTATAATACACGCAACATGTATTGCAAAAACCATAATATGATAGAAAGATGTTAAATTGTTTATCCAATTTTATTGAATGAAGGACAAGTGAAGACATAATAAATAGGAAAATAGAAAAATACAAGAAATAATTAGAAATAATTAGAAAGAAAACGCGTGCAGGTTTCCTATTTCCTTTTTAGTGTGTTGAGCCCATACTGGGTTTTTGCATAGTCTGTAGCGCTTGCGCCAATTTTTTTGTCGAAACGCGTTGGTGACACTTGCCCTGAATCTTATCGCAACCGCTAGCATCCAATTGTGGTGTCTCAGACTCATATTGTGTTTTCAGAGACAATTCATAACCAAACATATCGCATATTGCAGACCTAAGATGCGGCTTCTTTATAACATTCCGATTTTGCGAACGTCGGTGAATGTTGCTATCGTACAGTTCTTATTACAATTGAACTAGCTGGTTGTTCTCAGTGTGTATGATGTAAGCGGCAAGGGTAGCGATGTCGACCAAATTAAAAAACAGAGCCATGGATCAGCAACTGGTTCCACGTTTACACGAATAGTTTGGGGTCATTTGGTCCATGATAAGATTCAATAAAAGAATGCTTTCCTCCTTTCGTCTTGTTATAAGCCAAGATAATTATCGGTTTGCGGGCTTTGGAATTATATCTACAGCCTTGGTGATGTACATGGTTGAAAGGAAGGCTACCGATTCGTTTCTCCTGATCACATATGATACCAATGTTGCATTTTCTCGAAATGCAAATGTACTTTTTCCAACCGGATCTTTTCGCTTGAACATTAGCTATGCAGGACCACATTTTTTATTCCGGCAAATTTTACCGATCATGCTCAGTTTCTTCTTGACAAGATCTTCTGCTATCGTCAATGTGATGAATTAATTATCCATAAACTAATCACAAAACAACTTTCTCAGCAAGATCTTTTCCTCGGGTTTCATCCGGTAGCTTCCCTCAATAGAGTTCTCCTTGAAGCGTATAATGAGTCCTCGAGTCAGCAGACCAATTTATTTTTATACCGTATTTGTTCGGCTTAGATGGAATGTACTGCCGAAAAGAACAGCGCTCGATAAATATTCCTCAAATTCAGTTTCAAATTTTAAAATCGACACTGTTGCAACGAACTTTCAATGTATGTGCATTGTTTATACTCAACATTCGTTATAATAGACACAAATATAACAAAAAATCGTCGGAAATAGCGGACTAGGTTGTCGGCAATATCCCACGTGCATTTTGCCTATTAATCTTATGCCTATTCACTTCGGGTCATACACATTACGTACATTTTTCAATAAGTCACCCGGGTGACTAATACTCTAACGACCGATTAAAAATTCTTCAATAAACGAAGGGTTAATGCACTTAAAAAAAAGTTTTTAATAGGCGAACATTGCAAAAAACGATAAAAAAAAATTTCATATTTTTTTCAGTGTATTTTTTTTATTTGTAAAAAGGCCAATAAATGAAGTTTAAAATTCAGTGGTTAATGGTCTGGTAATGATTTTACCAGACTTTTTTTAAACTGAATAATGGCATTTGAAGTAGTACATACCTTACGATTTCTCAAATTTTCAAAGATCCATATTTTGTAAACCAGTGTTGCCATTCTAAAAATATTTTGTTTCTGTGTCGAGGACATGTACAAGTACAACTTATTCAAATATATCTGAAATTGGAAACATGAACCCTGTCCCCTGACCGCTTCGCGTGAAAAGCCCCATATGTGACAGGGAAAGTTAAAAGGGACCTACGGGTCAAAATAGTTTATTTTTATTATTTTAGCGATTCTTATAGAAGATGCTACGCTCTTTTCAATGCCGCAGCTTTCTAGCTGCATTATTTTTTTCACAAATTTGCTTCAAACATGGACACATTGTCAAAAAAAAAAAAAAAAACATACAAAAAAATCGAATGTGACAAACTTCCCTGAAATGGTTAAAATTCGCTTGAAACTTGTTACTCGGGGGTTTTTGGGGTCGCTGATGACGAATCTGGTATCAAATTTTAAAAATTCAAAATGGTGGATCCACTTTGTTTTTCTCGAAAACTTATTTTCGGACAGTAGGTCCCTTTTAACTTTCCCTGTCACATATGCTAAATGCAAACTTCCTTCTGCTTCATTTCAATTTTTGGACATAAAAAACTAGCTGAACAATAAATGCTTTAAAGTTGCACCTCTATTTATTTGTTTAAAATTCTGACATATATAATATCTTCAAGTTTTTCTCTCTCGTACAGCTATTACTTTTTAAAAGAATAACTGATTCTTGACACTGAAATTACTGCTGCACAAATAAACAACTTTCTTGATTAAAACAATTTCCAAAATACTTCAGAAAAGAAAACAAAAAAATATAAAATATAATTGGATAAGCCATATCATAAGCCATTTTTTTATTTAGCATACGTCTTGTTTTAAGTACCAAAAACCATCCATATAGCGTTTAGCTTCTGGCCAAACTAAAGGGTTATAAACTTAACTGACAGATAACCATAAAAATGAAAAATATTCAAATAAATTTCAAAAAGTTCATGAAAGGCAATAAAGTTCGCGACATTTTCATCAGCTAGACAAATAAAACTGTTAAGTTTAATGACAACAACAACAGCAACAACACAGTTCAAAGATTGTAGCAATCCGTTGACTTTTCTTAGTAAACAATAGAATAAAATTTCATTTTACTACATAGCTCAACAATGTAAAGCCTGTAAATCTATTAAATAAATAGGATTTATTTTATTCGAGAGCAAATCAAGAGGCAATCCTTTTTTGCGTGAAATTAAATTAAGTGCATTTGAACACTAACATTTTGATGGTTGTCAAAATTTCGCATCGCTCTATGTTCGCGTATATCCTTGTATCTAAGCTGGTGTTAGCACTTTCAGTATTCACGTATGTAGCGAGCATACCGAAGTAGCCTTGTGTACGTATACATTTGTACTCCAAGCATATATTTATACATATGTATGTGTGCAAGTTGAATCATGGATTTTATTTTTGTTTCGTTGATTGAAATTCACTTAAGTCCATTTGACCAGAAGCGATGAACTTAATTTGAAGTTAATTTAATGGAATAATGGACTTCCACTTCTACGTTATGCCAGCCATCATAATTTAGAAGCGCACAAAGGGAATGCTGCATGTTGCTGCTTTTAAACCTTTGTAGCTAAGCAAAATAAAATAAGAGAAAAATAAAATTAAGGAATTCAGATTGTAAGATTTTCGTAAGTTTTTTAAAAGGCAATAATGAAATTTGAGTTGTTATTTTAATAGTTAATAAATGTGGTAGCTATTTCAAGGTTGATTGAAAAGAAAGTCTGAAATCAATTAGAAGGGTCCTTTAACTCCTTGGATACCCTCCACTGCATTGTGAGTAGAGATCTTACATTTTCATTAAATGTTGAACTTTTTTTATTTGTTATAAAGGACGCAGTAGAGTTGGTATACTGTTTTACTTAATAAATAGCGCATTTTAAAAAATTATTAAACGAATCTTAATATAATATTATAAGAGAATATAACCAAGTAGCTTTGAATACATTCAATTTGTTCCAGTAGGTATTTGTAGGAACTCTGTAAGAATTAACCAATTAAATAGCACATAATTTCTTCTAGGTTATAAGAATAAAATATTTTCTTTTCATCAGAAATGAAAAACGGAATATCTTCTCTAATGCTGAATTCTTCAACATTTTAATGTATTCGTGCATTGCCTCTCAAAAAATAATATCAAAATTGAAAATGAGTCGGAAAAAAAAAACAAACGCAACTCTTATTAGCATTTGTTGGATATAAAAGCTTCCTTCATAATGTGACCAACGGATATTTATGAGCAATAATAACGTCATTATCAGCATAAAATATCGTATAAATAAAAAATAAAAAAATATTTGTAAATATAAACTCAATTTCAGCCTACAGCAAGCAACCGCCATAATCTTAAGTTGCTATAACCGCAGCGGTTTGTTGAGGCGTTGGCCATTTGTCATCGTATCTTAAATCTGGCCAAGGCATTTTGCCACTGGCTCAACCGTTAGCTCAGATTGAATTTTGATTTTGTTGGGGTATCGATTTTGGTTTGGTACGATTTATTTCTTTTGTTTGGTTTATATATTCTATGTTGTTGTTTCATGCAGAAAATTTAATTTGATTTCTGGTGAGAAGATATAAAATTTAGGGTTGCTTTTTTAATGTCCTTTATTTTTTAGTATAGTTCAATGAACTTCATTATAAGAAATAAATGCAATAAATAATTTTTATGGTCTATTAGGGGAAAATGTGAATGTTAGTTTTTCTTAAAGCAAAGTCTATTTATTAGATGTTTTTCTATTAAATATATTTGAATCAATAACTTAAAAACCCAGTGAAAGTATTTGTATTTATTTATATATTTTTTTAAATCACATCCTGCATAGACGTATTATTATTAATTTTTCTTGCTTGCACTTGCACTGGCATATGAATTTATATCCTGAAGCAAATAAATTTTATACTCCGCAAATTGAAGAAACAAATACATTGATATTTTTTGCGCCTGCAAATAAATTAATTGTTTTTATTATATTTTTTATAAAAATGCTTTAACATTTTTTTTCTTATATAACACTGTATATCAATTCTATTGTTTTGTATATTGCGACAATTTTTCAATGAACAAATTGCATTAAAAAAATGATTTTTAATATAAACAAAAACATTCACTGTAAGAAAATTGATATTTTTTACTTTCCACATGCAAGCATATTTTTGATAATACTGTATGCTGCATGGCTTTCAATTCATTAATTCTATGATGTATTTGATAATTTAATTTATTTATGCTGTTTCAACATGACCATTATTGATATATGCAATTTTTAATAATTTTCTTTTGATATTATTTTATGCTGACATGAATTTTAATACGCAATAATTTGCTGCTATTGTCTATATAATCAATAAATTATAAGTGTGTTTTTGTCAAATATCAAAATATTAATATTTAACTGAATGAACGTATACAAAAATGGGGTTATTCGACTAGCGGTAGCATTTGGATCATCAAACGAGAGGTGTCATTCTAAATAATAAAATGCAATATATTTGTGAATCTGCCAAATATCCGTCTACGCTAAAAATGGTCCTTCAACTGATAAACTTTTTTTTTACAAATTCTCGCATTACTGCAGTTGTATTTCACGCACAACTCTGTCATTTTCATTAAGCATTTGAATTATTTGTGGAACAATAACAAGACTTTATCTTTAACATAGCTCTAAAGAAAAAGAGTCTGATGGTGTTAAATGGCTTGGTCTTTTCCACTAATTGAAATCATGATTTGGAGAAATGAAACGTTTAGTACAAAACAAACAAAACTCATTAATTAACCAGGGACAACTATTAAAAAACTCAGACCGAAATATCAAAAATTCAGACAAATTTTGAAAAACATTTTGTACCAGAATTGCTAGAGGTCATTATAAAAGCAGTAATTCACTCACTATATACAGCCCTAGCATATATTGATTAGAAAATGCAAACTTTTAATACGATTTTAATACAACTTTATAATTATAGAAATAAATGATACATCGAATTGAAGGTAACTCTTAGTTGACGTGATCTAGGTTAGGTTAGGTTAGGTAGGAGTGGCAGTCAGTTACAAAAACCGACTCACTTAGACCAAGTTTGGTCCATTGTGATACCACAGGGTACTTGACTATACCCTCTCATTGAACCATCCAGATTTCGTTATGAAACTAAATAACTGACCTATGCTAACATGTCTAAGGTCCTCCAGGTCATCAAACAAAAACGAGCCAAGTGTTTTGTGGCGTTTTCTAGCAAGTGCAGGGCAGGAACAAAGAAAATGTTTAATGTTTTCCTCCTCCTCCACATCCCCACAACTTCTACAGTAGTCAAAAGACCGAATACCTAATCTCTCCGCATGTCTGCCGATAAGCCAGTGGCCAGTTATTACTGCAACAACTGACGAGACACTGTGTCTAGTGCGGGATATCAGTTCTAGAGATCGCTTAGCGTTCCATTCCGGCCAGATTTGCCTTGTTATATTGCAAGTTAACCCTTGGGTCCATCTTATGTTAGCCTTTTTTATCATGTCTTCTTTAAGCAGTAACTTGCAGGTAGCAAGTGGCATGCCAACACCTTCCTTGTCTTGAGGAATTTGTGCAGTAGTCCCCTGCCTAGCAAGTTCATCAGCTTTGCAATTGCCATCAATGTTCCTATGCCCAGGCACCCAGATGAGGTGAATGTTAAAATGCTGAGCCATCTCATTTAGAGACGAGCGGCATTGTTGGGCCACTAGTGAGTTTAGGAAGACTGATTCTAAGAATTTAATAGCAGCTTGACTGTCTGAATAAATATTAATACCCTTCTTGGATACCACATTTATTCTCAGCCAGGATGCTACTTCTTCTATTGCTATAACCTCTGCCTGAAAAACACTACAATGGTCTGGTAACCTCGCAGCAATACTTATCTTCAGTTCCTTAGAGTAAGTGCCATAACCCACTTGGTTATTTAACTTGGAGCCATCCGTGTAGAAATTAATATGGTTCCTTCTCCCCGGGATTCCTCCCTTCCAGTCATCCCTAGATGGGATATGGGTTACGTAATCTCTCTTGAATGAGATTACTGGAATAGTGTAGTCCAATTTAGAGGGTACGGAATTCAAGCTATTAAGGATAGTTGAGTGTCCTGTACTTCCCTCGGACCAGCAAGCAGTTTCCCTGAGTCTAATGGCGGTACATGCTGCCATTCGTTTACCAAACAGGTCAAGGGGAACGAGATGAAAGAGGACCTCCAAGGCATCAGTCGGTGTGGTCCTCAGTGCACCACTGATGCACATGGAAGCAGCTCTTTGAACCTTCTGCAATTGTCTGTAATAGGTGACCTTGTCTAAGACAGGCCACCACAACACAATGCCATATAACAGAATCGGTCGAATAACCGCTGTGTAGAGCCAATGAATAATACGAGGTGATAGCCCCCATCTTCTTCCCACAGCTTTTTTACAAGAGTATAGTGCTACAGTTGCTTTCCTAACTCTCTCAACAACATTTATTTTCCAACTTAATTTCCTATCCAATATCAGACCAAGATACCTTGCACTACTTTTTAAGACAAGTCTAACGCCCTTTAGCGAAGGTGGTACTATAATTGGAAGTTTGTGACTCCTAGTAAAGAGTACTAGTTCAGTTTTGTTCGGATTTACGCCTAAATCAGCCTCATCTGCCCATGAGACGAGTCTGTTTAAAGCATTCTGAAGAATTTCACACAGTGTGTTTGGGAATTTACCACATGCAATTAATGCTACATCGTCGGCATAGGCAATAGCTTTACAGCCCAGCCTTTTCAGTGACATGAGCATCTTATTTATTGCCAGATTCCACAGTAGAGGAGATAGCACTCCACCCTGCGGCGTTCCTCTGCGGACAAACCTATTAGCTTCGGAAATGCCAAGATTTGAGGTAATGGCTCTGTTTGTCAGTAGCTTTTTAATCAGCTCAACTATGGAACTGTTGATACCCAGTTTCTGCAGTTCATTAATAATAATACCTGGGTCAACGTTGTTAAAAGCTCCTTCAATATCCAGGAACGCCGCCAGGGCGAATTCCTTACATGCAAAGGATTTTTCAATGCTGCTCACTAGTGTGTGAAGTGCGGTTTCTATAGATCTGCCTTTCGTGTAAGCATGTTGAGAAGTAGACAGCAGTTCAGGTTTGATACTGCTGCGAACATAGATTTCTATGAGTCTTTCCAAAGTTTTTAAAAGAAAAGAGGAAAGACTTATTGGTCTAAAATCCCTTGGATTTATGTAAGAGCTCTTCCCAGCCTTTGGAATGAAAATGACTTTAGTCATCCTCCAGGCTAGAGGAATATAGGAAAGGTTAAGACAGCCCTTGAAAATAGCTGTCAACCAAGGTATAATTAAGCGAGCAGATTGTTGCAGCTCAATTGGTGTCACACCATCAGGTCCTGGTGATTTATAGGGTTTGAAGCTATTTATCGCCCATCGAATTTTGGTTTCCGAAACAATGTCCCCGAGAATAATTGAGGACATCTGAGGTTGAACATTCAATTCCTCTGGTTCATGCAATGAGTTACCAGGGAAGTGAGTATCTAGTAAGAGGTCTAAGGTCTCTTCGCTAGATGTTGTCCAGGAGCCGTCAGGCTTTTTTAAAAGACCTAGAGTAGTGGGCGAGGTAGATAAAATCTTCCTTAGCCTAGATGCTTCTGAAATCTCTTCAATGTTTCCACAGAAGTTCCTCCACGAGTTACGTTTAGCTTTTCTTAACGAACTCTTGTAAATTTTGAGAATAGATTTATAATCATTCCAGTCATTATCCAAACCTGATTTTTTGGCTTTGTTAAATAAATTCCTACTTCTTCGTCGAAGAACCTGAATTTCATTTGACCACCATGGGGGTTTCTTCTTTCCTCGAGGTTTACTTACAGGACAAGAAATCTCCAGGGATTTATTTAACCCTCCCGTTAAGTTTTGATGATCTAGAATAGCTATAGAAAAAAATTATATTTCAAGTTAAAGTACTCATTGAGAAGAATGCCCGAAAACTATCAACTTCGAGATCGGTTCATCAAACACTTAGATATAAGCGTGGAAAGATTTCCTACTTTTTCAATTTTTTCAAGCAATGCACTGATTAATTACCAAAGCATTGCCATAACGAGGGAAAAAAATCTTGAAAAAATTAAAAAATTAAGAAATTTTTCCACGCTTATATCTCAGTTTCGATTAACCAATCTCAAAGTTGATAGTTTTTGGGCATTCTGCTCGATGAGTACTTTAACCTGGAATATCACTTATTTCTGTATTTATTTTAGATCCCATCAACTAAGTCTTACCTTCGAGGAAAAAACTACTAAGTGAAAGAACGGCTAAAAATAATAGTGTTGTTTTTTGCGTTTCAGTATACACAAATAATTTCAAATTACACCCGTGCTAAGGAAGTTTCACTTCAAAAATTAGCTAAGCTTCTTTCGCTTTTGATAAGAATTACCTATTTGTATCTTAGCCACACCTACTATGCTCCCAAATGGGTTCTAAACGAAAGAAAAATGTGAATATCTGTTGTGTGTAGGTTTTACAGAAAAGTTGCAAAAACTGCGATATTGGAAATCCTTGAAAATTTTTAGTTTTGGAACACCTAGTACTAATATTTTAAAAATTTTTTTATGTAAGATAAGGACATACTTTGCTGAAAATATCGCAAACTTTGCTTTAAATATCACATGACAATTTCTCATGTCGTTGACCGTTACAAATCAAATATCACCTACGTTTCTTGCCAGCAATCGCTGAAGTGCATCACAAATCCTGATCGCTTTCTGTTTGTTTTAAACGCATATTTGTACAAACAGACATTTGAACGTGTGCGACCAACTGCATACAATGTAGTACTCGCATGTGGGTATGTAAAAATCTAATGACTACTGTAGCTTCCTTTGGAAATTTACATTGTTGCAAAAAAATGTTGATTTTTAGATACGTGCGCAATTGAATAACTCTGCAATTTACACTGGGCGAACAAACGAACGAAAAAACCTCATTGATGCGCTTTGTGTAGACACTTGCTTCCGTATAATGCTTTGCGAACGAACCAAATCCAAATCCTTTAGTTTAGTCGCATAGTGTTAACGCACAAGTGAGGGGGGTTTTTTTTGTTCTCAGTTTGATGCTGTTGTGATTTTTTGTTTGTTTTTTTTTATAATTTCCGAGAACTTTCTACCTTAAGGCTAAATCAAGCACGCTTAGCCGCACAGACACAGTTAATGTCAATACATGCACAGCTATGTCGTTTGTAAATGCACATCAGGGTGGTACTTATTTAAATTGTTGAAAAGTCTAACTGAATTTTGTTTAAGTGGCTGACATTATTTTGTGCAACATCAAAATTAGAAAATTTCCAATCACTGCAAACTTCAGAACTACAAAACTCTTTTAATTCTTCAGAAATGTTAAATTTCACTTAAAGTGCTTCCCTAATGCACATATGTGTATGTTAACACAATGACAAATAAACAAACGATAATACACACAAGCAGCGCATGCTATACAACAGCAGCAATGGCAGGAGTCAAGCGAATTTCCCCAGTTGCTTTTGTTATGAATTTTAAAATTTCCTCTATATCCTGAACAACGTGCATACGAGCAGCAAATGAAGAAGCATTTGCAGTTTTCTGTCGTACTGACAACAGCCACAATCACAAGTGCAAATACATATATCTACACAAGTTTAGTTTATGTTTATGCTTGTGTATGTGAATGCGTACTTTTGTATGTTTGTGGCTGTTGGTGTAACCTGTTTGCTTTTTCCATAGCTGCTTTCAATGTAGTTGTTTTTGCAGCTGCTCGAACGCTGTACTCGAAGTTAAAGTGTTCTATGATTTTTATAACATAACCTTGATGTAAAAATTTAATTAATTTGTTGCTTCCTTTTTGCTTTTTATGATGAAAGTTTAGAAATTAAAATGATACTTTGCCTTAACTCTACATTTTAGAGGTTTTTCTTTGTTTAAATAATGTTTCTAAAAATTTTTGTTTTGTGAATATCGGTTGCAATTTTTAATGAGAAATTCTCAATGTTAGCAAAAACTTGGATTCAATAAGTGCTTGCTTATATTAAATTTGTTAATATAGATTTAAAATTTTCGAATTGAAATAAACATTCCGAAGGCCTTGTTTTACTTACAAGAGTCAGTGTTAACGATAATTTAATTAATTTTTGTCAGAAAATTGAATAGTATAGAATTGATTCAAATAAGAAATAACTTTATCACTTCAACTAAGAATTCCAAGGTAATGAAATAATAATTTCTTATACAAAAAATAAACACACAAGAAAGTTCTCAAATTATATGTATTGAAAAATGGCACTAAAACAAAATATGAAACATGCACTCTCCAAAAGAAACTTTATTTTTTGATGATATTTATCGCCTTAAGGATCATCATTGGACCTCTGAAAATTCATCCGTTTATTACACGATTATTAAGGAGTAACTTAAATATTTCCGCAGTTCATGAATTTTTACTTCATTTGATAGTTGTCGCGATGATTTAGGAAGCTTGCACTTACTTTTACCTGAAAGTTTAACTACAATGCTTTTTGCTTAACTTTATCAGATCATTTTCGCAATATATAAAACATCCATTTTAATTTTTGATGTTTCATTTTGACAAAAATTGCAACTTGTCGACATCTTATGAATAATTTGATATCAACTATATGATTCTAGTTCACCAAATTTTCTGGATTCGGCGAATTCCTAAAAACTGAGTAGCAAAGCACTGGTGGCTGACTGCGTTACACATTCTTAAAGTAGAATGGAGCTTACATATGACTCAAAAATTTAGACCATCATTGTCTTCGATAAGAGCGAAAATTTATAGAAATAAGAATGATTACTTGATGTTAGAATAGGTATCCTTATTGATCCTGCAATCAGGAGCTATGATACTAAAACGAAACTATTGATCTCTTATATGCCTATCATGAAACCTGCGTGAACTGGTAATGCGGATGGATGCATTTTTATTACATTAATTTTAATTTTTAGTCCAATCTTTTCCAAAAAATCTGACGTCGGAGAATTTTGCTTGCACGTTCGTATGCATGATAGTTTTCGAGATGCTCATTATTTCAGTCTATAGCTTTGCTATTCATATCATTCACTATCACTAAATTGCTGACAAGCAGTCAACTTTTATGCAATAGTTTTTTTTATATCAGTGTATTGTAAATGAGTACGTTTTATCATTTTGAAATAAATTAAGAAATTAAGAATCTTAGATACTTAGTACCGAATATTCTAAGTTTAATATATCATCAATACCAAAACATAAAAATACCATATATAAAAATTTATATATGCTCAAAACTTAAGTAAGTTTTCTGTCATAATATATTTAATTACAAACTACCCTTAAGTATTTGTATTTGTGTATCAATTTTAATCTGAAATATTTTTTAATCAAATTTTCCTGATAATTTAAATATCAATTATTTCATGTCACAATTCAAGTGTTACGAGCTCAACACAATTTTTAATTAAAATTTATTTATTTAATATTTACTTACATTCTCTTTCTTAATTTCAGGTAAGTGCCAATGTGTACAAATAAACTTAATATGATGTAAAGTGTAAGTAATATCAATATATGAATTAAATATCAATTAAAAATCTTTAACGTACTTTTGTTATCCTTGAAGGCAGGTTTCATGCTGTTAAGCGGAAAATTAAAATACATGAGAGAATATAAATATTTATTTTTACATACTTATAAAGCATTTAATAAGATTATGTACTTTACGTGAATGGTTCAAAGGATTAAAATCTTTATTACTGTCGTTAATTTAATCGAATGAAGGAATAAAACAGCAAAAAAAAAATAATGTAAAGGATGTACAAAAAATATGTATACTAAGGAGAAACTTAATTTAAAAAAATGTAGTGGAATAAACAAATTATTAGAATGTCCTTTTTCTCAAAGCTCAAAAAATGAAAACATTAATATTATTCCAAGATTTAATTTGGTCAATAGAACGCTTTTATATATCTTGAAATCTAAAGTTATCATAGTTTTACTAATCAATCCATGTCACTAACACCTTTTGGATGAACACATATTGAAAACAATATGAAAGTCCAAATCGTTCATAAATGAGCAAGCGAAAAAAATATTGAAATGATAACATGAAAACATTTTATTGATGCAATTTCATTTTAATTTAAGCTAATAAGCAAAAATATAAATAAACGCCCACTCACAACAACACGAAATATTTCGCTCATTGGTAGGATATTATACTTCATGTATAATGAAAAAAATAAAAATCAATATATAAAAAGTTCGAAAGTTTTCGAAGGTAAAAACTGCTGTGTAAAGTATTGCACATTTTTAATTATTATTGCCAAAGTTTTCACATGCCATTCAATATCTTCACAGACGTAGAGTAAACCACCACTTTGCTGTCATGCAATGGCCACAGTATCTGCTTTATTTCATTCGACAAACTGCTTTATGTTAATAATACATAACTTTTCTTTACTTAATGTTACTGTCGATTATAAGCTCAATTGCCGAAACGAAGAAAAAACAAAATTTAATTCAACATCGCGCAAAAAACATTAAAGGCAAAGTGCTCCACTTCATACTAAAAACTGCTGAGCTTTTGATGACAATAAATTTTTAAAGAAATTGAATTTCAATCGCATATTTTGGGCTTATTTTTGAAATAGAATTTTACATTAACTCTTTTTCAAAAGGTTGATTTTTAGAAATTTTTTTTGAATAATTTGTATAAATATTGTAGTAGTTGTTGCACAAAATAATCTTTTGCTTAAAGTATATGAACATTTTTTTGTAATTTTTCAATAAACAACTCCAGAAAACAGATAATCACAATAAACGGCCTTTTGTGTTTAATATTTGGAAAATTTTGTTTTAATATAGTATTATTTTTAGTACAATATGTTATTATTGTTAAGGCTCAACATTAATTGTTTACTTATTTTGGAGGTTAAACATACAATATCCTGGAAAAATTGGCAAAAGTGCAATATATTTTCACAATCTAAATTATAAACTCTTACGATTTCGCAATCGTTGGAAAAACTTTTGGGAACATAATCATGTAGATAACGCAGCTCTGCAATAAAGTCCCTTTTTAAAGTTCATGTAGTGTTTCGATTAGATTTTTGTGTGCTAATTACGGGAAAAATTGTCTAAAAATTCCAAAACGCAAGGTTTTTAGTTATTCTAACCTAAAAGTGCAAAAAACACTGTTTTTTAGCATATTTGAGCTCATGTAGAACAGTGAATTTTTTTCTTTTTCATAAAATTATGTGTGAGATCTTAAGGTACAATTTTTTTTTTTTCAAATGTCGTTGAGTTTTCTGAAATATCTTTCTTTTTTCGACGAGCTATCGCATAAAGTTTTTCAATGGGGGACATTTTGTATGTTTTTCAACTAAAGAGGCAGTTTCTATTAAGAAAATAATATTAGAGTCGAAAATATTGAATAACAAAGTTTTTATTAAATTTCTTTGACATTTTATGGGCATTTTTTTATTTCATATTTTGGTTGGTAACGCCTACGCCTGTGCCTTTGACTTTTTTTTTCCTTTGCGATAAAAAATTTTTAAAAAATATATTACAAAAAAGTCTTACAAGTACGTATCCTTTTAATTGGATGTATTCACTTTTTTGTTACTGAAATGTTGCTGCTATTCAATTGATTACTTAGCATCGCTGCAGCTGTCGGTGTTGTTTTTCATTAGCTACCGCACACTTGCTGTATCAGCAACATATTGTATTTTGCCTTTTTCTGGTTTGCGCTGCTGTTGCTATATTTTTTTTTTTGAATAACAGAGAAAAATTTTACTTCAATGAAAATACTCCTTTTTTTTAAATGCAACTTCAGCAATAAATTTAATCAATTTATTAAATGCTAAAAGAAAACAATTCTGAAACAAATGAACAAAATTAATGATGAGCATCAATGATGCTGGGACTTAGGCTTTTTATTTTATTTATTGTAATAAACATTTGTATTTTGTTGCATTTCAGCAGTATTTATGATGTGCTATTTTGCTTATGCTGAACATTTTACAATTGACCATCAAATATGTACGTACACTAGGGCGATTCAAATTTTTGTTTAAGTTTTTATATTATTTCACACAGGCTTAAAAGTTGCAGGTAAATGATGGAAAAATGGTGGTGCTAGGAAAGCTTATTATATTAATATTTACTGGTGGCTTACTGAGCATTTTATATAGGAAAAAATGCTTCATTAGACAGTTTCGTCTATATCTCTTGAAAGAAAATTTTTATCTAATTAGGACTAAGCTCATTGGAAAGAACAAACAATTTTCATTAAAAAGTATTTAAAATTTTTTTTTGTGAAATTATTATTTCGTCAGCTTATTTACAGGGATATTTCGAAGTTTGATGAAGATTAGAGGTTGACTGTTAAAAATTTTATGCTCTTTCCGATGGAATTGGTTCCGTTTATGTAAAACTTTTTGTCCACGAGATATATATGTATGAAAGTATCTAATAAAGCATTTTTCCCCATATAAATTGTAGAAAAAAAGTAAACAGCTCGATAAGCCACCAGTTAATGATGCTCCTTGCACCAGCTTTTTTTTCTGATGAACCTGCACTTTATAAACCTATTTGAAACACAAAAAAAAAAAAAGTAACAAATTTGAATCACCCTAATGTAGACCTGTTTTTATAGCATATATTAGCATTAAAAGTTTAGCTTAGCAATGTTTAGAAATAATTTATTTAATGTTGAAATTTTATTAATTGATATATCAGAGTTTTGCTTTTTGTGTAGTTTGTAATAAACTTTTAACATGAGATACATTAAAAGTAAAAATATTTTTATAAAATTTTGGCATACTGACATTTTTGTTAATTGTATAACGTTTGCTTATTTATTATTACATATCAGGAATGTATATTTTTTGCGAAAATTTAGTTTTATTTTACGCAATGTGAATAACTGAGGTATTTTATGCTGCATGTGATTCGTTGCTTCAAATGCACCCAGTAGTATTTTTTTTATCTAAAAAAGTGAAAGAATTCTTAGTTAAAGCTGATTGTTCCAGCGTTTTACAGCACCACTTTTGGTATACTGTTTCAATCAGAGTCAACTGAGTCATTAGCAGTCACACAATATGTTAATGGGTATCTCTGAATAATCAGAAAGTCTGAGTAAAGCAAAACGTTATTTTCCAATAGACTCTACAAATATATTCTAATAATCTCTCAATATCGAGTAACTGGATCACTATATTGATTTTCGAAACATGGACCAATTACGCCTCAACAGCAAAATGCCCACTAAGATGACAAATTCTGCTTCTCTAATCATGAAATTAATCGGTTTCTTTAAACTTATGACTGATAAGTTCAATTGTACGATTTGTCGGAACGTTTTCACTACCGCATTTTGATAGAAATTTTCATTCAACTTCTGAATAACTTTGACCATATTTAAAATAAGTTTTAATAATGAAAACACATTATTCACTCATATAGAGATCTATTCTAAACAGCCGAAACGTCGGTGTAAACTAGTACCTGTAACAAAATGGCGGAAAATTTAAAAAAAAAATCTTCAATTTTGAACACCTTGTGGGGATCTTGCTACTTGTTGTTTTTAAACTTGTTTAAATAGTTTTCAAAGAAAAATAAAATGTTGTTTTGCTGTCAATAAAAAAATAAAATTTTCAGCATTGTGAAACGAAATAGATTTGAGATAACAACTTTAAATAAATTTAATTAAACTTTTTAAAAAATTATAAGAGTTTTCATTCATCGTTTCCAACATTGGTGACCCCGACAATGCCAAACAACGAAGAACATTTTTCGTCTCTACCATCATCTTTAAACACACCAAATGAAATTTCGAGAATTGCTGTTAAAGCTCCACCTTTTTGGCGCTCCGATCCCATGCTTTGGTTTAAGCAAATGGAGTCGCAGTTTTACATGGCAGGAGTAACTCAGGATGCAACAAGATTTCATACCGTGGTGGCATCAATGGAAAGCAGTGTTCTTGCCAAAATAAATGATATAATAATAAATCCTCCAGCTAGCGCTATGTATGAAACGCTGAAAACAAGACTTATATCCTCGTTCACAGATTCGGAAGAAAAGCGACTGCGAAAGTTGCTAAACAATGTCGAACTCGGGGATAGAAAACCTTCAGAAATGCTAATGGAGATGCGAACTTTAGCTCAAGGTAAAGTATCTGACGACCTTTTGAAGCAGCTCTGGATGCAACGTCTTCCTGCGCAAATGAAAGCGATTTTGGCTGTAAGTGAAGATTCCCTAGAAAAAATTGTAGTAATGGCAGACAAGATTGGAGATACTGCAGAGTCAGGCGATATAGAGGCAATGTCGTCATCCTTAAATAAACGGGACCGGTTCGATGAGCTCGAACGAAAGATTGAGAGGCTTGCAACGCAAATAGAGGCTTTCGGTAGATCTAGAACTCCAGTAAAATCTAGAGATGACAAGGCCCGTCAGCGATCTGTTTCTAAAAGAAATAAACCTCTTTGCTGGTATCATTTCAAGTTCCGGGAACGTGCGACAAAATGTGTAGCTCCTTGCAATTTTGCTCGTCAATCTAACACGTCGGAAAACTAGGTGTAGCCCCATCTTTGGTGACGGATGAGGGCTACCAGGAAGTTTGTCGCCTGTTTGTTCGCGATTCAAAAACGAAAATCAGGTTTTTAGTTGACTCGGGTGCAGATTTGACTGTATATCCTGCATCATCAAGCTGTATGAAACAAACTCCAGATTCCCTCGTATTGTACGCTGCAAACCAAACAAAAATAAAAACGTACGGCACTAAAACGTTACAGGTGGATCTTGGACTTAAACGAAAGCTTCAATGGAATTTCGTAATTGCTGAAGTAACAAAACCAATAATTGGCTCTGATTTTTTAGGCCACTTTGGTCTGCTTATTGACGTCAAGCACAACTGTTTAATCGATCCATCGACAAATTTGCGCTGTAAAGGCGTTGGCGTAAGTAAAAAAGACGTTTTTAAGTCAGTAGCAGCTGTTTCAGAATTCTCATCATTGGTCAGCGAATTTAAAGACTTGACAAAAATAAACTTTCGTTCCGAGGTAAAACATTCCGTCGAGCACTTAATTGAAACCACAAAAGGCCCACCCGTTTGTTGCAAGCCGCGCCGTCTGTGCCCAGAGAAGCTAAAAGTGGTAAAGAAAGAGTTTCAAACAATGTTGCAATCAGGAATATGTCGTCCATCAAACAGCTGCTGGGCCAGTCCACTACATATGGTACCTAAAGCCAATGGTGAGTGGCGCGCCTGTGGCGATTACCGCAGTTTGAATTCCAGAACGATTCCTGACAAGTATGCTGTTCCACATATCCACGACTTTGGATTTCTTCTTGACGGAAAGAAAATTTTCAGTAAGGTGGACATGGTAAAGGCGTATCATCACATTCCAGTAGCTAAAGAGGATGTAAAGAAGACGGCGATTACGACTCCAATTGGTAATTTTGAATTTCCTCGGATGACGTTTGGTCTGTGTAATGCCGCGCAGACATTTCAACGGTTTATGCATGAAGTAACAAGAGGTAGGGATTTTGTATATGTATATATCGACGACATCCTTATAGCGTCTAAGGACTCCGAAGAACATAAGGGACATTTACGATTCTTATTTGAGAGACTACGAAAATATGGTCTTACTATTAATCTATCAAAATGTCTGTTTGGAGTATCAGAATTAGAATTCCTTGGGTACCTCGTTACATCCGATGGGTTAAAACCATTGCCCATCCGCGTAGATACTATTATCAATTATTCGCTTCCACAATCGGTCAAGAATTTAAAATGCTTTCTGGGAATGATAAATTTTTATCGAAGATTTATACCAGGAGCAGCCAAATCGCAAGCTTTACTTCACGAACTTTGTCAAGGAAATCGCAAGAATGACACTCGTCTTGTAAAATGGACTCCGCCAACGAAAGAAGCTTTCCAGCAATGCAAAGATCAATTAGCAAATGCAGCACTTCTTTGCTATCCGAAGGACAATGCTCCAACATCATTATGTGTCGATGCCTCCGATTATGCAATGGGCGGCGTGCTTCAGCAACTAGTTAATGGTGAGTGGAAACCTTTAGGATTTTATTCAAAGAAGTTAAGTCCAACGCAACTGAAATACAGCGCTTATGATCGTGAATTACTAGCAGCTTATTCTGCTCTGAAACATTTTCAGTATTTTCTAGAAGGTCGCAAATTTACAATTTTTACGGATCATAAGCCGCTTATTTTTGCGTTTAAGCAAAAACCAGAAAAGGCTTCGCCGCGACAGTTGAGACATCTCGACTACATCGGCCAACATACAACGGATATTCAGCATATAAGTGGAAAGGATAACCTGGTAGCTGATGCACTCTCTCGTGTAGAGTCGATCTCATTACCATCACCTCTGGATTATAAGCTGTTAGCCGAGGAGCAGATTGAAGACTCAGAACTGCAGCAATTTCTAATATCTTCGAACTCAGGTCTTATTTTAAAGAAAGTAAATATTCCAGGAGTTAATTGTGAGCTGTATTGTGACACTTCTACTTCTGTTATTCGACCATACTTAACGCGATCATTTCGTAAGGTAATTTTTAATAATCTTCATGGTCTCTCTCACCCAGGAGTTAAAGCTACAGTGGACTTAATAAGACGACGATATGTATGGAAAGACTTGAATAAGGATGTTAGAGAGTGGTCAAAATGCTGTATATCTTGCCAAAAATCCAAAATAAGTCGTCATACAAAAAGCCCTCTTGGAGATTTTCAGGTACCATCAGAGAGATTTAAGCATGTAAACATCGACATAGTTGGACCACTGCCACCGTCACAAGGTTTTCGGTATATTTTCACATGCATTGATCGATTTACAAAGTGGACGGAAGCAGTACCACTGTCCGAAATAACAGCTGAAGCAGTTGCCGCAGTTTTTGTATCTGGTTGGATTTCACGCTTTGGTGTCCCAAGAGAAATTACCACTGATCAAGGAAGGCAATTTGAGTCCCTTTTGTTTCGAGAACTAGCAAAAATTTTCGGCGCTAAAGTGATTCACACAACTCCTTATCACCCGCAAGCCAATGGATTAATAGAACGCTGGCATCGGACTTTAAAAGCTTCATTGAAGTGTCATGAAAGTGAAAATTGGGTTCTCGCTCTGCCGTTAGTAATGCTCGGTTTCCGGTCAAAAATAATTCCAGAAACTTGTGCTACTCCAGCAGAAATGGTTTACGGCTCGAACGTAGCGCTACCAGGAGAATTTTTCGAAGAGAACTCCATGAAGTTATATTCTTCAGATTGGATAAATGAATTCCGATCCCACATGATCAAACTTCAACCAATACAATCTCGGCATCATGGGCATCATAAAGTGTTTGTCAACAAACAACTTATGTCAACCAATTTCGTATTTGTGAGATGTGATTCGGTTAAGAGACCTTTACAGCCTCCTTACGATGGACCCTACAAAGTTATTTCACGATCTGATAAATTTTTTAAAGTGCTTATAAAAGGAAAAGAAAAGGTAATATCGATAGACAGATTGAAGCCTGCATCTATTCTAAATATTCAAGATACAACTCCATTGGAACCTTCAAGTATGACTCTTCATTCGGCTAAACGAGTGAGATTTGCCTGAGTCGCTATGCTGGGGGGGGAGTACTGTGGGGATCTTGCTACTTGTTGTTTTTAAACTTGTTTAAATAGTTTTCAAAGAAAAATAAAATGTTGTTTTGCTGTCAATAAAAAAATAAAATTTTCAGCATTGTGAAACGAAATAGATTTGAGATAACAACTTTAAATAAATTTAATTAAACTTTTTAAAAAATTATAAGAGTTTTCATTCATCGTTTCCAACAACCTTTTAGAACCGACAAAATGTTGTCGCATTATTTTTGCTTTTGCTTAGTTTGCAAATTTTGCAATTTATGTGTTTTAAAAAATACAAATGATTTCTCACCCTGTATGTATGCAACGCACATATCAATGAACCTCTTATTAGACAGGAAACTCATTAAGAAGACAGGATATAAAGCAAGAAGCTGCGTTGTTTAACAAATTCGCACAATGAATATATTTGTTTGACTATAAATAAGCAGACATAGACATATAACACACAGAAGCATAAGTTTCACACATACACCACATGGGTATGCGTCTGCATTAGTGTGCGTAATAAACAAAAGAGCAAAACTAAATAAAAGCAAATAATGAGAATTAATGCGTCAGCAAAATTAAAGGAAATAAAGCAGGAAAAATAGACAAATGACTGCAATTAACTAAAACTTGCCTCAAAATTAACTAATTTATGTAAAGTCATAATTAACGTATGGCAACAGTTAGATGTGTGAGTAGTAATTGGGAATGGATACGCTCTTATGTGTGAGTGTGTGGGTATAAAAATAAAAGTGTTTGAGAAAAAGAAAGTTTCAGCGTCGTAGAAGAAAGAAAACTATGTACTTTATGAACTTCCGCTAATTTTTTTTCTGTTAATAAAAAGTAAATAATTTTGTCTGACGACTTTATTTTAGCTGTGATTTGAGAAATAAAGAAGCTAAAAAACGATGACAAATGAAGCAGAAAAGGAACAAGAAAATAACTTATCACTTATCAAAACTAAAATATTTTTAACTGCATATTCTATGTAAACCATTAAGAAAATAAGAAATAAATATTAAGAGATCACCAAAAGGTAAAAGTAAAAAACAAATCATTTAACTAATGACTTTGTGCTTATATTTTTTCATGTATTTTTCACATAGGTACTGCATTTAGTATTGTTGCAAAAGTTTTTACACACAAACTCTGTATTCATTAGATGCAGTCTTTTACTTTATTTGTAGAAATTTTGCTACTTTTTCCTATCTTTTCAACACTTTCTTATTTGGTTTCTTTTTTTTAAAATTTCTATAGTTTCCTTGATGCTTTTGTGTTTCTTCCACATTAATGCAGCATAGTCAAATACAATTAGAAAAAACTTTTAATTGCATGTTAAAGTGAAGTGTGTTTTTTACCAATGACTATAAGTATATGTGTGTGTTTTTCTATATAAAAGTGTTTCCTTAGTGTTATAAAAGCACATCAAAGTGCAAACAAATTAAAAAAGAAGCTGCTACAAAATTATTAAGAAATTGCGCACAGCTAGAAAACATACATTGAAACAATAAGAAAGGAAGTAAGAACAAAAAATTAAGAGAAAAACTAAAAATTTTTACCAAGCGAGGAAAAACTTTGCGAACAGCAAAGTGTAGTTGCGCACACATACACATCCAAAAAAAAAAAAAACTCTACACGTCACATGCATAAGAGTGTGTTTGTGTTTGCGCACTTTTGTCGATGTTGCATCAACAGCGTTGCAATTCAATTAACATTTTTTTTTAAATGCTGCATTTGCTGGTGTGTTTTGTCTTTGATTTTTTATTGTGTTTTTGCTGCACAAGCTGCACAGTGATTAAAAAAAATCATCAACAAATTGAATAGCTTAAATGTACATTCGTTAGAACTTTCTATGAATACATGTTACTTTCTTTGAAAAAATTTTTTAACTGTTTTGTTCGTTCGTTCGTTTGTAAATACTCTAATTTTTTTAACAAATTTTAGTATAATCATTTGGTAGTCTTACCTGGAAAGTTTTCCGGTAGTTTTAAAAATGAGTAATTTTATAGATTTCGATGTGCTCTTTCCGAATTTCAACTTTGCCACCTGATATTGTTGCCGCTCGTGCCGCCATATTGGAAAAATGGTGCCTAAAAGCAGTTTTTTGATAATATCTGCTTTCTGACTCATTTAACGATAAAAACATATCGGTATTAAATAAAACAAGAAAAAATTGTCTACAATTTATGTAATAACCTTTTTATTTGTAAAGTCAATAGTTTTGGCGTACGAGCGCCGCGAAGTGTACGCGAAGTGGCCAAAACACTTATTTTCACACCACGTTGAGGTAGAGTATGCGGCGTGTTTTCTTATAATGGTATCCCCAGTAGGCCTAATCCACATGTAATTCGCTATTCTAAAGCTTAGCGCATTCTCCCTTGTTCTTGTTGTTTTTGATGGACAAGGTGTTGTGAGTTCATTGTCTTTAGTACCGATTGAAACGTCAGAGACCGAAATTTCTTCCACATCATCCGCGATGGGAGTATCAGTTTCATCGGATGACTTGATTTTTAAGTTAATATATGTATCTATATTTGATGCATGGTGACTTGGTCAAAGCTGTTTGCAATAGTTTTTAAAAAAAAATTGGCATTATATTCCTATTTTAATATTCGCAGCACGTAAATCTTTCTCTCATTCTGATCTCCAAGATTAAAGAATTAATTAATTATTTTTATTTATTTTTATAAAAGTTTTTTTATTGCAATTATTCCATCCACTGTGCATCATCTAATGCCAGTTTATACATTTGACCATTTAGTGTTGCTTTGTTTTGCTTTTTCTGCAACTTCACGTTTAAAGTGGCAACGAGCGCCGCGTTGCGCCATTAACGCGGGTAGCGTCAAATGAATTAAATTGAATTTCTTTGCTAAACAGTAGCAGCATAAGCAGCAAAAACAGCAATTGCTGGCGATGTTTCAGATAATGATTTTTTCTGCTCTTTTTGTTTTACTTCTACTATACTAAGTATTGTCTTTAACATTAACAACAGCAACATCAGCAACAGCAATTCCACCTAATTGGAGCAGCTGCAGCAATAACAGATACTTACGCATTTCCGTGCAAAGAAATTCGCAACAGACAAAAGCATTTCCAAAAGTTTGTTTTGCACACTGCAAAATAAAAATGATTTAAGGACGCGCATCAGCAGAAAAAGTTCTGATTTAATGGCAGGAAATGCTTTCGTACTGCTTGTTTTTTTTCGTTTTTTTCATTTTACTTTGAAAATATCTACTAAAGTCATAAATTTAGAAAAGAAAATGTTTTTATGAACATAAAATGTTATAAATGATGAATGGTTTTTGTTTTTCAAAAGTTTCAATAAGTAATTTGATCGATTTGAATTTCTAAAATATTTTCGCACATAATTTTGTTTCATTTTTTAGCTCAGCATTTGCTTTAAAATTTTTTCTTCACAAAAGTCATATGGCAAAATATGTATGTTATTGAAACTTTATTTTTCCCATAAAAACAGTAACAATTTTTTCATTTTATTTATACCAGAAATTTTCCTATATCTCTTTAAACTATTTACAAATCTATGTTTACTAACAAATTGTAAGATACATTAAAATAATCAAATGAAGCATCATGTCCACAGCTGTCTAAAGTCTCTGAGTCTTCTCACATTGTTTGCATGTTTGCTTTTGTGGCTTGCCGCTGTGTGTGGTCTCATTTTAAAATGATTACAGCAGCAGCATAAACCCCAATATAAGCCATAAAGAAATTTAAATACATCTTTAAATTGTTGACGCAGTTTTTTACTGTATTGAGGGCATAACAATTTCGCAAAAAGGAAATTTATCTTTAAAATTGTTTATCAAAAAATTGTAATTATGCGAACAGATTTTTCTTTTTTTTTATGAATGGAACACATATATTTATAGAGGAATTCATTTTTTAAGTCATCTCTATTACTTATATAATATATGGAAATGGTTTGTAACAATTTGTAGCAAAATATACTAAGCCGGTTTTAATAAATACTATTACAAAACAACAAATGTGTGCTAAAGAAGATTTTTGCATACTTTTTTCTTATATTTTTTTAAGCTCACACAAAAATTGTAGTTTAGTTTTTCGTGCTTATGTATGAAATAAAATAAGAGATCATTCAAAAAGGAATTGACAATTTCAGGTTATTGTTAAATACTAGCATTACCCTGTGCGCATCGCCTCACCTCAACCGTGGTGTAGATTCGATGTGCGGTCTGCGTGAAAATTCTATTTAAAAAATACTTTTGTATTAGGATCACCCTTAGTATGCACCCAAATTAAAATTTGTACAACCTAAGCAGTGCCTCTTAATATAAAAACCACGTGATGTAAATTTCATGAGAATCGATTAAGCGGTCTTCGAGAAAATGATATTTAAAAATATATTTGTATGACGGCAACCCTAAATAAAAGTTTTGTAGCCTAAGCTATGCCTCTTAACATAAGAGCTACGAGGTGTAACTTCAGAGTGAATCGACTAACCTGTCTTCGTGAAAATGATAATTAAAAAAATTTTTGTATGAGGGTCACCCTAAGTATACACCCTGAATAAAATTTTTTTGACCATATCTGTGCCTCTTAATACAGAAGCCATGTTGTGTAAATTCCATGAGAATCGATTTGGCGGTCTTCGAGAAAATGATATTTAAAAAATATTTTTGTGTGAGGGCCACCCTAAATAAAAGTTTTGTATTCTTCGCTAAGCCTCTTAACATAAGAGCTACGTAGTGTAATTTCGGTGTGAATCGTTTAACCTGTTATCGTGAAAATGATATTTAAAAAAATGTTGTATGAGAGCCACCCTAAGTTTGAACTTCAAATAAAATTTTTACGACCTTATCTGTGCCTCTTAATATAAAAGCCATATGGTGTAAATTCCATGAGAATCGATTTTGCTGTCTTTGAGGAAATGGTATAAAAAAAATTGTTGTATAAAGGCCACCCTAAATAAAAGTGCTGAAGCCTTAGATATGACTCTTAATATAAGAGCTACGAGGTGTAAGTTTGGTGTGTATCGACTAACCTGTCTTTGTGAAAATTAAATTTGAAATATTTTTGTATGAGGGCCACCCTAATTTTGTACTTTAAATAAAATTGTTACAATCTTGTCTCTGCTTCTTAATATAAACTCCATTTGGTGTAAATTCCAAGAGAATCGATTAAGCAGTCTTTGAGAAAATGCTATTTTTAAAATATTTGTGTATGAGGGCCACCCTAAATAAAATTTTTGTAGCCTTAGCTATGCTTCTTATCATTAGAGATACGTAGTGTAAATTCGGTTTGAATCGATTTATTTGTCTTTGTGAAAATGATATTTAAAAATATATTTGTATGCACCCTAAATAAAATTTTTACCATCCAATCTGTGCCCCTTAACATAAAAGCCATACTGTGTAAGTTTCATGAGAATCGATTTGCCTGTCTTTGAGAAATAGCTATTTTAAAAATATTTGTGCATAAGGGCCACCCTAAATATGCGCCCTAAATAAAAGTTTTATTGCCTATGCCACCCGCCCAATCGATACTAACATACTGTAGCGAAATTTGGTTTATGCTAGAAGAATCTTGAAAAAATACCAACGAAAGAAACTAAACGCTACTAGCTAGCATACACCATCTAGCGTATTGGTGTAAAAATAATAAACCGAACAGACGCTGCAGTAAACAATAAAAAGTCGACAACCGAGAGAAATTATCGCCGTCGTACAACGTACAACGCCATCTAGCATCTAGCATAATAGCTAGCTCAACGTCAGTGCGCCATGCTGGTGAATTGTGGTGAATTGTGGATAGTAGTAGAATGCACAAAGTAGCACTGGTGGGTTGTAGATAATGGTAGAATATACGCCACTTAGAAGGTACTGGATTATTCGAGAGAGTGATGACTGCAGTATAAAAAGGGTTGTCATCTGAGCTGAGGACACAGTAGAATTAAACCAGCGAAGCAGAACAGTTGTAGTTCAACAGTGAAGTGGAACACTTGAATTAAAAGCAATAAAGTGAATACAGTGTGATCCGTAGTAAAGTAAAACAGTTTTCTATACAGTGTTAAATAAATATTAGAATTTGAACGTTAATAAAATAAACCATTTTATAACTAAATAAGTTTGTGTGTTTTTAATTGTTACACAATCCAGTGATCGAACTCAGAAAAGTGTGAGAGATCGAAATTATCGTCAAAGAGACAGAAATTTCGTAACAATTGGTGTCAGAAGTGGGATTGTGTAAAAAGAATTAACAATCAATTAAATAAATAAATAAAAATGGTTAAGTTTGACGAACTAAAAGTGGATCAACTGAAGAAGGAGTTGCAGCAGCTGAGTCTGCAATCTACTGGCGGAAAGGTGGAGTTACAGAAACGCTTACGGCAGGCTCTTGAGGCTCAAGGTGTAAACCTGGAAGAGTACGAATTTTATAGTGATGTATCAGAATCAGCAGCGAAAGTGGAAGAAACTTCTGGACCAGCGGCAAGTGGTGAAGTTGTAGACATGTCAAAGTTCGAGAAAATGTTAATGGCGATGACGCAGGCAATAAGTCAAAATGCACTGCAAATAGACGAGAAGTTAAGTCAAAATGCACTGCAAATGGACCAGAAGTTAAGTCAGAACGCGCTGCAGATCCAGGCGGTTCGGGAAGAAATTGATCAGAGCTTAAGTCAGAACGCGCTGCAGATCCAGGCGGTTCGAGAAGAAATTGATCAGAGCTTAAGTCAAAATGCACTACAAATGAATAGCAATATCCAGGCGGTTCGGGAAGAAATTGATCAGAGCTTAAGTCAGAACGCGACGCAGATCCGCGAAATGAATCAAAACATTGAGGCTGTTCGAACAGAGGTGGCCAAAATGGTTAATGGCTTCGATGCAAAAATTATTGAGTTACGTGATGACGTTGAATCATTCAAGGAAGAAGTTCAAAATAATTTTGAGGACGTTAACAAAAGGATTCAACAGTTGGAAATAAGTGAACCAACCACTCAAGTGATAAGAGAAATTAGCGCTGAGAGGCTTAAGGCACCCTTGTACGATGGAACAACGCCATTTAGTGTTTTCAAGCTCCAGTTCGAAACAACATCTGGTCACAATCGTTGGGATAACGAAAGCGCATCTGCAGCGCTAATTGTGGCATTAAAAGGCGCAGCTGCAGAAGTATTGCAAACGGTTTCAGTGGCGGAGCAGAAAAATTACAAGGCGGTGATGGATGCCTTACAGCGAAAATATGGCAGTGACCACATGAAGCAGATTCACAGATTGGAGTTGAAAAGTCGTAACCAGAAATCTGGTGAGTCCTTGCAGGAGTATGCTGCGGATATTGAGCGATTGGCACACCTTTCCTATCCTGACGAGTTAAGTGTCGTAGCTGAAAAATTCAAAATAGAGGCGTTTATTGACGGCATACGTTATTCAGAAACAAAACGCGAAACAATGCGCAGCCCGAAGACAACATTTAATGAAACAGTAATGGTTGCCCTCACTGAAGAGATGATTGCGTTGACATGCCGCCCATCACTGAAAACTCGTCGGATAGAGGTGGAGGCTGAAAAGAAAAATTCATCGTTCGCCAGCGGTAGCTTCAGCAGAAAATGCTACAACTGTGGTAAGCAGGGACACACGGCACGTAAAAATCGGATGGAGGTGGATTTTAAAAAGAAAAGTTCATCGTTCGCCAGCAGTAGCTTCAGCGGAAAATACTACAACTGTGGTAAGCACGGACACATGGCACGTGACTGCGAATCACGTCGTAAACGATCTGCATCACATTCACCAAAAAGAAGAATTGAAAATAGGGTGGACGATGGCGAAAATGGTAGCGGGCAGCAGGCGCGTACGTGGAATCAGGGTTCGATTCCGGAGAGGGAGCCTGAGAAACGACTACCACATCGCAAAGAAAGCCAGCATGAAAATGCGGATGCACTTTTCCGTCGTCTATGTAAAATTGAATGTTCACGAACGGAAAATAAAGCTGGAACAATTGATGTGCGCCGTTTGAACGTTTTGCCTGAAGAGGAGGTAAGATGGGACCAGCGCAGTGATCGGGATCGTGGTGATCGTAAACGAGAGCGTGAAAGGGAACGTGAAAGAGATCACGAGCGTGATTGTGAACGGCGTGAAGAACGCGACAGAGAACGAAAGCGGGAACGTGAAAGAGAACGTGAACGAGAGGAGGTTAGAGAGCGCGCTGAAAGAGATAAAGTTGAAAAGGAGGATCCAGAACGGCCAGATAAAGATCGTGAGCGCAGAAGAAGAGAAAGGGAACGCAAACATGAGAAAGAGCGAGAACGAGAGCAGTCACGCCGAGAACGTTCTCGAAGTCGGGAGAAATCTTCTAGACGTCGTTCTAAATCGCGTAAAAAGGAACGTGAGAAAGAGCGTGATAAAGATCGCGACAAGATGAAAGCTCGGTGTGACCTGCGAGCAAATACTGAAAGGTTCAAGAAAGGTCAACTAGTGCTGCTACACAACCCACAACGGAAACGAGGCTTGTCTCCTAAGTTTCGGACTCACTGGGATGGACCTTACCGGATCATCACAAGGATTAATGATGTTGTGTGTCGAATTCGGGAATGTCCCGGGAGCAAAGGTAAATTAAAGGTAGTCCACATCGAAAGGCTGGCACCTTATACTAGGGACGGAGAGACTCTTGTTCGGGACGAACAAGTTTAAGCGGAGGGCAGTGTAGCGAAATTTGGTTTATGCTAGAAGAATCTTGAGAAAATACCAACGAAAGAAACTAAACGCTACTAGCTAGCATACACCATCTAGCGTATTGGTGTAAAAATAATAAACCGAACAGACGCTGCAGTAAACAATAAAAAGTCGACAACCGAGAGAAATTATCGCCGTCGTACAACGTACAACGCCATCTAGCATCTAGCATAATAGCTAGCTCAACGTCAGTGCGCCATGCTGGTGAATTGTGGTGAATTTTGGATAGTAGTAGAATGCACAAAGTAGCACTGGTGGGTTGTAGATAATGGTAGAATATACGCCACTTAGAAGGTACTGGATTATTCGAGAGAGTGATGACTGCAGTATAAAAAGGGTTGTCATCTGAGCTGAGGACACAGTAGAATTAAACCAGCGAAGCAGAACAGTTGTAGTTCAACAGTGAAGTGGAACACTTGAATTAAAAGCAATAAAGTGAATACAGTGTGATCCGTAGTAAAGTAAAACAGTTTTCTATACAGTGTTAAATTAATATTAGAATTTGAACGTTAATAAAATAAACCATTTTATAACTAAATAAGTTTGTGTGTTTTTAATTGTTACACAATCCAGTGATCGAACTCAGAAAAGTGTGAGAGATCGAAATTATCGTCAAAGAGACAGAAATTTCGTAACAATACTGTAAAAATTTCATCAAAATTGGCTGGATAGTTTCAGCGTGCACAAGAGACGGACAGACGGACAGACAGACAAAAAATGAGTTTTATATAATAGATTATCACCGGAGCTTGCGTGTTGTTTGATAAATGCACATTAATTTTTAAAATTTTATAAATTTTGACCAGAAATGTATCATCATACATTTTCAATCAGATGTTGGAAAAGTTAATATATAATCCATTTTAATATTGCTGATTTTTTCAACTACTGCTGTTTGAATGTACCTACCCTTAAAAATTTTAAAATATTTTTTATTCAAATTTCTGGCATAATTAAAAAACACCAAAATATCCAACGCTTGATGCACAGATATGCTGAAGATGTTGCTGCTATTGTGGTTGTTGTGGTTTGGTTTTATGTGTGTGAGTTTGTATTACAAGCGGGACAGCAACATTTTAGCGGTCTTGTTGGCATGTCTAATTATCAACAAAACTAATTTTGTTCACTCATGTTGTTGCTGTTATGGAATTTGTAAAATTTCCAAATGATTAAAATTTTCCATTTATTAAATTTAATTTTGCTCGCAAGCAGTCACATTCATGACAGCAGTTCATTAATCTAAATTATAATATGTATGTGTGCGCGAGTGTATTTGTGCGCAGTAAGTGCATAAAAATAGTTGAATTTTGTTTTGAATATAATTAAATTAAGAGAAAAAAAAATGGTTTTGCGTCACTTCCATAAGCACACACACACACACGCATGGACATATGCTCCTATGAACTTAGCTTGATTGGCGTGGTTTTAAATGTCAACTTTCGCTCATTTGCATATCTATGAGTGCATTTGCAAATACACACCTGCGGCGGTGCAAGTAACGAACATGCACCTATACAAAGAGAGCCGCATTGAAATAAATGCATACATTTGCTATACATGTGACTGCATGCTAAGTACTACTTATGTTAATTTTTTTACACCAACGGAAAATTGTAATTAAACAATCTTTATTTGCCTTAGTTTTTTTATTGGATGATATTTTTAGCTCTTTATATTTAAATTGCACGCAAAATTGACCAATAAATCAGAATATTGAAAAAAAAAAATAATTTAAACATTAGACTCATTCTATATAAAACTGGACAAAGTTTCTCGGCAATAAGGTTTATGATGCCATATCTTAATACCCTTATGTGAGAGATCTATAAAAGTTTTGTTAAATAACTATTTTGTATGTAATTTCCCAAATTATCTTGCAATGAAACTCTTTCGTCCTTAAGACGATAATCTGCTGAATAAGTGAAATAATGGAAGCCTGACAAAAAAATTCCTGATAAATCTTCTGAAATATTTTAATTAGCATTTATTTCTTAAAGAAAAAATTGCAAATTTTTCGGATTTGTAGACTTGTGTGACATTTTTTGACTAGTAAGTATTTAATTTTTTGCATTAGCTGATGCATTTATAGAAAAGTGTTGACGAACACAATGAATCATCACTTAGCTCACAAATCACGATGCGAGTACTGGTACTCACCATATTCTGTTCATTTTATTATTTGATTAAGTTTTCAGATGACATCTCTTCTATGTTTTTACCCCAAATTTTTTGTTTTTTCAAAGATAATTCTTTACTCTATTCTGTAAGTTCAATGTATAAAGCTTCGAAATTGCTATTTTTAAAATTGGTTTCCATTTTAGATCAAGAGTAAAAATCTATGGGGAAAAATTAATTTATTTTCCTTAAAAAGATTTTTTTCAAGGAATAAATATTCGCGCGAAGTTTTCCTAAATTCTTGAAAAATTTTCTTCTTTTTTTTCGGCGGAAAAATATCTTTTCATTTGTAAAAAATCCTACTTTTATGTTTGAGCCAAAGTCCTTTAGTTCATTTCGAAATTTCTTGTGTAACTTTTTTTTGGGGAATGAATCAAACAAAAAAAAAAAACAAAGAATGAATGAGCAAAAAGACTAATTATTCTGTCAAAATTTTGTTTTGAAAATGGGTCTAATTACTTTTTTTTTTTAAAAGAGTTTAACTTATGTCTATTAGAAAAGTTACCAAAATAAGGAAATAGAAAACATTTAGAAACATTTTTTTAACCGTTTTAGTATAAAGTAAAGTTCAAAAAAATTCTAAATTTCGTACAAAAATTTTTTTTTTCAAAGGTCGATATTTTTTCATAACAAAGTTCATACGAACTTTTTTCTTTTTCTTATAATGTTAAATATGTTAATTGCAATTACAACAACTACAACAATCAAAATGCAGCAACACACGATCGTAACTTTTCACACCTTCAGCAAATGCTGCAATTGTTAGCAACCGCCACGCATTGCGTGCATATCTTCGCAATGTTAAGCATTAAGTAGATGTGTGTCAAAGTGTGTATGTATGTGTCGGTTATGGGTGCGCTAAAGACCAAACAACAAAGGATTTAGTTAACTTAGTGTTGCTGCCACTGCAGTGGTAATTAATTTTTAGAAATAACTTTTTTTATTTTTATATATTATAAATGACATTTTTGGATTAACGGTTAGTAGCTTAAATATAACTTTGCATGTTGGACTTTAATTATATGTAAATGTATATGCAAAGTGCTACAAAGGTGTTTGTTTATTATTTACATGAGTGACATTTCAAATGTGATATGTATGCATATAGCAATTTTAAATTTCAAATAAAATAAATTTATATAAAGCCCTCAGCAGTTTACTTGAAAGGGTTAACATGACGTATGTGTTATTTTTAACTTTCGTTCTAATTAAATATCAATCATACGCAATGGTGAACTATTTCAGACATTAAATTTATTGGGACTCATAATACATTTTTTTTACTTGCATCAGGTCAACTTTTTCCTCCAGGAAAATTCCAAATGTATCCAAACGGTTGAAATGCAGACACATTCTCAAGTGTCTTTCGGAAGCTTAGGGAAATTTTCAACCTGCATTGTTTGTTACCTATGGGTAGCTCTTGAAAGCTTCGAGGAAGGTTTAATTCAAAATTATTTCTATATTGTATGTATAATGGAATGATTTGCTTGCGATTGAATTGGTAAACAAAATATATATTTAAAACGAAAGTCGACACAGTTTTTTCTAATTCATGTGACAAGTAGGAATATGCGAAATCTTCAGTAATAACTTATAAGATCAGCAATAAACATATATAATTTGTGTCGTAAAGTACATTTATTTTTAGGGAAATATCTTCCTATACGTTTTTGCTTCTGTTGAATTCAAGAGACTGGTGGAGATCTAAGGAATCCTCCTCCAATTTTTTTTTTTTTTAAAGCAACGCAATTTGCTTAAAATATGTAAAAGTTTATTTAATTACTAATAATGTGCTTTGCGTTTTTTTAATTGGTAAATTTTGCAATTTTTTCATGAAAATGACCAAAATATCACGTATGCCAGAAAAACAAATTGTGAAGCTTTGAAATACAAAAATTTGAGGAAACCGGAATCGTAGGCAGTGCAAAACTACAAAAATTTAAATTTTTTTAAGTTATTTGATGCTGCAAGAAATCAATAAAAAAAATTATGTTTTTAATCCGGAATGATTTCAGAGTCGGAAATTTTATAAACCTAAGCCATTTATAAAATGTTTCATGTCAGATTATGAAAACTGTGGCATATACAAAAGTGACGTTTTGTACAAATTGTGCTCGAATCAAAGCAAAGAGTAAGAGCAGCTACAATTTTAAGGAAATCGTTAGCACTGATATTTGATCTGGAACTGAAAAAATCAAGTAAAGTTCGAGTTGAAGTGTCAAGAGCTAGTCAAAAATTTATAGCGTTTGCTTTAATCATGGCAACTCTAACTCTAGAACTCTAGGACTAAAATTTTTTATTCACTATGAGGAGCTGTTGGTCGGTGAAATAACTTTTTCTTATTTCTTTTGCCATGAAATATTTAGAAAAGTCTTACGTAAAGCAATCAAAACAGTTAAAATACTTTCATCGCCGGCAAACTTTCTCAATATTTCAGAAACTTGGATCTTTAATTTAAAAACACCTTACTCATCCTGATCTCACATTATCATTTATAATTTGTTTCTGAAAAGCGGATTGTGAATGAGTTGTGAATATTTTTGCCAAAAACTCACAGCGTTTTTATAAAAATTGCGTTTGTTTTTTTTCTAAAGTGAAGAAAATAGCTGTCAAAAAATATGGCAAATGTTTGATTCAATATTTTATTTTAGCTGAAAGCAATATTGGTTTTGAAATTTAAAAATAGAGGAAGTTTTTTCTTGTCTTATTAAAACTTAAGCTTTCTTAATTTTTTCGTTAGATTGCTTAATTTCTCCATAAACTATTAAAAAAATTATCTCCAGAGAGATAAATGTATTTAATTTAAGTCACTTAATTATTCAACTACAGGGTATTAAAAGACATACGCGGCGTATGAGGGATATTTAAAGTGATTTAGCTACTCATACGTCATGTTGTACTAAAAATATTAACTCATGTTCTTAATTACCAAACTTGTTTAAAATAATGTTTCAACTAAACTTTACTTCTATCAAAATATATAATAATAAGCACAACTGCTTAATTGACAGGAAATAGTAGCAGAGAAAATAAGTTTTTGCATTTGATTGCTTTTACGAGTGGTAAACAAAATAACGCTCATGTGATAATAAACACATAAACGTCGTATTTGTCTCGGTATATGTGTACATGAAAATCTGTTTGCTTGTATTTGTGCTCCCAATTAGTAAGAAAATTCAAGTATTAACCTAAACGCGAAATTTATGCAGCGTACAACATAATTAAATCGGAATCAACGCATAACATAACGATATGCAACAAAATCGTATTGCGTTGTGCTTATGAACTGTATAATTTGTAACGACAAGCAGACGCTTAGACAAATGTATGTAATAACGACAGAACGACAAATGCCTGTGTTTAGTTACAAATACACATAAATTGTATAAAAGTTTAATTATGCTCGAATAAAGTTTATTTGAGTGCAACATTTGACGTGTGCACACGAGTGTATTGATAAATGGGTGGCTCTAAAATTTTATTTCAAAAAAAACTGTTCTTGATTGTCAATATTTTACAAAAGAAAGGTCCGGTTTGAACTTATGACTTAAACTTTGTACTCGCAAATGACTTTTTTTTATATTATATCCCCTTTACTGAAATTTTGGAAAAAAAAATTGTGCTTATAAACAGCAAACATTTGTGCCTTAAGAAAATGTTTTCTTATAATTTATTGGAAGAAAAATGCAAAAAAGATATCCTTCAATACTCTTGACTTAGTCAATATGACTTGTGGAATTCAATAACCAAAAAACGGGATTACCTATGGAACTTAGGCCTGAAAATTGAGGAAAGTCATACAAAAACGAAAGTTTACTTAAAATTTTTTTTTTTTATTTTTCTCTATGAAATTTACACATAATTTCAATTATTATTTTATATAAAAATTTGTGAACGGGTTTTTCCTTTTAATTGATGTGCCAAGGGTATTTAAAAAACTCCACACTAAAGTGTTTTGTCATAAAAGTTTCGCTGTTACTGTTGTTTTGGTAATGTTACATTTCAGATTCTTATCAATTCTTCAAGATTTTTTGCGTACCTCAGTATTTTTTGAAATATTCAACTTATCCAACATTTCGCAACTTCTGTAGACTTTTCAAATTTTTAATTTTTAAATAAATATTAAATTAAATATTTCAACTTTTCTAAATATTTTCAGCACTATATAACATTTTCAGTAGTTTTCCTTTCTTGTAAAAGTTTTCCAAATTATAATTAAACATTATGAACTTACAGTCATTTTAGCAAAGACCAATATTGTAAATTTTACTTATTGATCAATGCTATTTTTTATTCAACAAACATGACAAAGATAACAAATGGAACAATTTAACCTGGTAATTGGTGACATATGTTTCGGCTATTATCACATAGCCTCATCAGACCAGTTTTTTGGTTAATGTTGTACATGGAGTCGAACCCCTGACCGTACATGCATTTCAATTGCATATCTGTCGACGGCCGCTCTAACGACTAAAATGACTGTAAGTTCATAATGTTTAATTATAATAAAAATAATCAGTCGCAAAAATCAACTTTCTTAAACCATATGGAGAACACGCCAGTTTTCCAAATTTTTAAGCATTTTTTGTTTTTTTTATATATTTTTTATGCTAATATAACGAACTATCCTTATTTATTTACATCAATTCCAAACACTTTTTTTCGTCACCTCTTTTAATAAAATTTTTTATTTATAAATTTTACAATTTTTTGGATTTTGTGCAAGATTTTTGAAAAATTTATTAAATAATTATTGAATTTTATTTTAATAATTATCGACTTCGAAACCGACAGGCTCATTGAATTTGATGATGTTTGAGATATCTAATGGCATATAAATATTTCAATTCTTTTGATGGTGAACACGGTACATCTTCGATTCTTCTTTATAAAAAGTATATTTCAGCAAAGTTTCATTAAATCTCATGTGCGTTAATATCCTTTATGTTTTGCGCATACCTCCCTATTTGAATTTAGATGTGAAATCTAATAGCTTTCTGTTCGAAATCTTCTTCACATCTGTAGCTGCTCATGCGTGCTTATAATGTGCATGTGTGTGTGTGTCTAAATGTATTTCGTTTATTTATGATTTTCACATGCGAAGTGCGTTATGCTCTTCAGCACGTTATGATGTCTTACTGTTTCTTGTAACTGTAATTACAATAACAGCAATAACAAAAACAACGAAAAGTGATAACGTTGTTTGTATTTGAAGTATGTTTTACTTTAATGACAGTGCTTATATAATTCTAAGAACAATAAAGCGAACAATATTCAGTGAGCAAACTACATTCGTAACAAAATTTCATCTTAAGTGGAAAAATCCTTAAAAACTTTCGTATGAATTTTTATATCATTTTATTACTGCTATGGCAGCAGGTTTTGAGTGTCATAATAAATTGTTTGTATTTGACTTTACGTATTCATACAGCACTGTAGATACATTAATACGCAAATTGGATTGTTTTATCTCACAGAGCACTTGAAGTTATTGAGAATAAAGTACGCGAATATTTTATATAATTTATTAAATTTTAGTTTGAAAACATAAGTATACTATGCTGGTTAAATGGCATGGTATTTAAATACCCAAAAGAAGAGTGCATTTTAAAAATCCTACCAAGCGACAGGTAAAAGGTGTTGTAGTTTTTAAAGCTTTTTTTGGGTAGAGGAAGGATTGGTCTAAAATAAATATTTTTATTTTTCCAAACTTCTTTGATTAACCTATATTTTTGTGAGGTAGATCCAGGCAAATTAGAAGACTTAAAGAAAAAAGCTCGTTACAAATTTAAAGATCCTATGTGGGAAGCTATAATTAATCAGATTTGATTAAATGAAAAGTTGGACGGTCAATTTTTTTGTTTTTTTTTTTTTGTCTCATAGAGGGCTATTGGGTAAAAATTTACCCATGCCATATCTCCGGTGTGCCGATAGAGAAAAATTTAATTTTTTCATCAGCAACTTCTATTGATCTCCTGAACTCCCACACCAAATCTTATCGAAATTCTACGGGCCCTTCTGGTAGCAGTCTGGAATGGGTTAAGGGGAGGGTAACGTTAATTCGTACAAAAACAGGCACATTTTTGTGAATTTTTTTTCGAAAACACCGTTAAAATCTATTTATCAAAAACTATAGCAGATCAAAGCATAACATTTGAAGAATATTTTGAAAAATTTTCAGGTAGAAATATTGAAAACTACGGCAATGGCAGCATTTTTGTGGAAGCGTCTCAGAAAAAAGTAGAATTGTGGATTGGTTGGATCATCTCAAATCAAAAAAAAAAAATTTTCGTTAGATAATCGATTTCCCCAGGTAACGCTGACGACTTTTATTAAATTTCAATTTTTGGGAACACTTTGAAGTGAAAAACGCGATTTTTGCAAATACAAATCGGATAATTTGTCATTATAAAATGATAAAAATTGACAAATTTGAAAAAAGTTCTTAAGAGTTACCTTGTAAATTATGTATAAAAATAGTGTTCAAAATTTTAAAAAAATCGATGTAGTAGTTTTGAAGATACGGTGGGCACCGACTTTGAAAGCGTGAGTTGTGGGAAAAACGCTTTAAAGTTTTAAACGTGCACTGAGTCATGTATGAGGCACGGTTGCTTAACCTACTGTACGTTGTTTTTGCTTCGATCCGTCTCAAATTTTCACACAATATTCTTGAAAAGTTTTTTATTTAGATAAAAAAATAAAAAAAAGTGAAAAAAATACGTTAAATACGTTACCCTGCCTTTAATGATTTTTTTTATTCGGATCTTTTTGCTGTTTTAAAGCATTTTTGAAAATATCTCACACTTCTAGGTACATAGTTGCTTTGTGATTATCTATTTTTATTCAATATGCAAGCAAATTTTTTCATTGTAAAATTAAATAACAAACGTAACAAAAAAATTGTAGCAATTCTATAAATATTTTTAAGCGTTGTTTCATGCAATTAGTTTTTGAAGTTTTAAACTTTGTTACAAAAATCACAAATGTTAACTCCAATAAAACGTTTGAGATTTTGGATTTATGAAAAAAATTTATGATTTTCATTATTTAGTTCCAAAGTTTGTATTTCTTTAAGAAAGAGTTTCAAAACTAATGATACTATGCTATTCGTTTGTCTTCAAAATTTCATCAATTTAATTATTTAATGACCATATTTCTTACAATCAATTGATTATAATAAAAATTATTCTCCGATGCATTCACTTTTTTACGAAATAAATCCGAAAACTCAACGAAAATCTTATGCAAAAAATAGTTATGCAATTTGGAAAATGAATGAAAATTTAAAATGAAAGAATTGCTCACATAAATTATGGAAAATGTTTTAATTTTTGAAATTTAATTCAAAATTTTAAAAATTCTTTGAAAGAAAGCTTTCTGGGCCCGCTTTTCCTCAAAAAAATTTGCCCTTTTTAATTTCTGTTTTTTACAAAAGTACATTGGGCAATTTAACATACTCATGTTAGAATTTTGTCTTTTCTACAAATTTTCAAAGGAATATGCTATGAGTTTTAAATAAGTATTTTTTATTTGTAAAAAAAAACACATCTAGATTCAAACATATCTTTGCTTATAAAACTTTATTTCACAAACCAATTGTTTGAGTATATCTGGTCTTGTGCTATTAAAAATTTCAATTTGCCTTTTTTGTATTAATTGCTTGCAATTACCTACTCTTTAAGAAATATTTTGGCAAAGCACGTATTTAACATTAAAATAAATTGAAAAACTAAATTAAGAAACGTAAACAGAAACAATTTCATATCACAGAACCCCAACAGGAAATGTAAATATACAGACTCGCGCAGATAGAAAAGTCGATTAAGTTTTTGTCATTTTACTCAGATCTATAAAATTAGCTATTAGGCTTAGCTTGAAAGTTGACTCAAAGCAACATTAAATGTTTTGAATAAGGGAGTTTTTTTTCCTAGCTTACTAAAGAACTTTGTGCCATTCTGGCTTTATGATCATTCCGTAGTATCCTGTTTTTATTTTTTGTACTAAGCCTTCTCCATGCTTATGCATCTCAAATCGTTTCAAGTTTACGAGGGTGCTTGTATACTTCTTATTGTTGTAAAAAATACATTACACTTGTAACAGATTTGTTTTTATTTAACTTAACATTTTTACAAATAACATAACGTTGTAGCAAATTTCCAGCTAGGTAGCCTGCGAAGACAGTACTCTACTTAAAAACAAATACATTTATATCGTATTTTGTTCCACTTTTGGCACGAATAGCGAAAAACTTCATGTGTAACAGTGTAAACGTGGAATTGCAAAGAAAAAAAAAGGAACCAGGATATGATGAAAAAGTTGATAGACTGGTCCTGACATACACGGCACTAGCTGGTGCTATCAGATTGAGATGTGTTCATAGTACACTGCGGTTAACAGCAAAACTTGCAACTGCTACAAAATGTACAAACACAATAACAAAACCATACAACACATGCGGTAAGACCGACCGACAATAAACAGACGGACACAATAATAAACAGCAACATAGTTACTTTAAAGTTGACCCCATAAAAAACAACAACAAATAACTGCATAAAAATCGCGTACATGTTGTCGCTTTTATGTTCCTGCAGTTTTCCATCCTTATATCCTGCATTCCTGCTACCATTTTCACTATGTTTTATCCTGGCATAATGTTGCATGTCCTTACATTGTGCTGCCAGCTTATCTTCTACTTCATGGAATGGAAGTTGCAGTTTAACAAGACACGCCTTTTTACCTCTGTGTCGTACATTTAAAAATTTACCTTAGACATGACAGCAATTCACTTTGCTGTTGCTGAACTTGGTTTGAGTTTTCAAATTTTTAAAGAACGCAATTTCTTTGATAGAAAAATAATCTCAAAGACATTGATATTTGGGATAATTCAAAGTTTAGATTGACTTATGAAAATAAGAAATATTTTATAATTCGAAAGCAATATTGCTCTTACACGAGCACAAGAATAGCTTATAATGCTCGCTGTGGGTTATTGACGCGTTTTGTGAGCTTAAGTACGCTAACTTGCAACTGAAACTATTTGACAGCCTATTTGAAAGCTTGTAAAGCTATGAAATTTTGTTGTGTTACTTAATTGTCTAATTTCAGCTTGGAAAGCACTAGATTTTTTTATCAACAGACAACCCATTTTCCAAAATATTGATTTAAAAAATGGTAAAAGTTACAGAGGTTATAAAATTTTAAAACAAAGTGGGTTTGGTAATCGGGAAACTATCGATCGGGGAATTCAAATTCATGATTTTTTTTTCTTTTACTTATTTCTTTCTTAAAAAAAATGGCTAATAGACCGGACAAATGTAAAAAACGACCGATTTTCCACTCTCCTATTTCCAGCTGCAACACATATTATTTTACTGCCGACCCCATGGTAGATCATTATATTGAACTGTTGTTTGCTTAAAAGAATGCCGAAATTGCATAACATTATCTTATTTCAAAACCAAGATATCTGCATTTTTCTAAATTAACAGATCTGACATAATTTCAAATTTTGAAAATGATAGAAAAATCTATGCAATAGTTGGTAGAACCCTTTTTCTAAAAACTGAATTTCTGCTTAGCCAATGATTTTTCTTTATTAATATCACTTGAAAAATCTGAAGCACATCGGGGATGACTTAAAAACTTTTTGCATTAGTTAAAAAAAAACTTTTTTAAATTGCAGTTTTTTCTAAAAATACCGAAATAAAATTAATTTTTTTTTTACAATTAAGTGCACTTTAACACCAAGAACAAGTTTACTGTACAATGTTTTGACCTGGGTTATGTACTTCTGCAGGAATAAATTTATTTTAATAAATACCAAAGTTACTGTTTAGCTGTTTATGATTTTTTTTTTTTGCATTAATACTTTTTTTGGAAGAATTTTTATTTTAATCTGATTGTATTGTAAATTGATGCAAGAAAACACCAAACATTTTTTTTTCTAAATAAATTAATTGATAGCTAAAAAACATATTTTGGAAAATACCTGGTAAAGAACTCAGGTTAAAACTTTCTACAGTAAGCTTGTAGGCAGTATTAAAATATAAGTAAAAAATGCACATAATCAGTTGTCTTACCTTCTAGTAGCCTTGCTGCACAGGTATTCCCATTATCGAAGTAAATAGTAGTATTGGTAGAAACGACTTATCTTTATTGCTGCTTTACACAGAATAAAATGTGTGTTACTCCACAACTTTTTCATTGACTCAGAACTCGACCAATACTAACCAATATGCAGCTACATGGCGAGGTACAAACGAATATATAAGATATTGCTCAATACATGTCTAAAGGCCTCTGAATTCTTTTCTCTATCGCTCCCTTACTCATAGTCATAAAATGTGGATAAATAAGATGAACATAGCTCCAACATATTCCATGCAAGTCCCTAGAAGTGCACTGCAGACCTTGTTGGTTTTCGACGTCATAATTGGCTTCGATGTAATGAAAAATTTCTCGGAATCGTTTCCTAACCTGTCATAATTACGTTTATACTTCTTATTTATAGAATTCATAGAAGTTCGAGTCATTCTGTCAAAGCGCATTGAAATTCTGCATCGATGAAAACGTCATATGTCCCTAGGAACCTTGTCGGTCAGCGGAGATTGAAACACAATTTGATTTTTTTCTTTAAAGTTAAGTTAAAAACTAAGTCATTTTCCAATGCAATACAGTTTTACTCAAATTTTCTAGCAAAAATCTAACCTCATGCCAACTAGAAATATTTCTTCACCCATAACCTTCCAAAATAAGGCACTTAAAACAAAATATGTTATGTAGTTTTCTACTTATTCTGAGAGCATAAAATTTACAACTGACACTTGCGAGTTCGTAAATTCCAAGTTGCTTACGTGTGTCGTAAATTCAAATTTCATCAACATTTATAATAACGTAAAAAAACGTTTCCTTCTGCCCCATCCGGTTGCATGTGATGGGTGGGTGTGTGCAACTCTGTTAGAAGAGGGGTGTTGGTTTTGTGGCAACTGAGCAAAAAAGTAGCGAAAAATCAATTTACTTAATTTATTACGTTAACCTGAAATTACGTTTTGGAACTAAACTGCTGTTTAACCACATGCCAAGAGAAGATACCAGGCAGGGAAAACCGAAATTACCAGGTGTGCATGTTAAAGTGCGCGCATGTTTGCATGTGAATGTGCAGCTGCATATGTATGTGTGCATGTATGTTAAGTATACAATCCAACTGCATTAACAACAACACCCAGAGTTTTGCAGTGCACGCTGCCAACATGCAACATAAAGCAAAAACTCTAGGGGGCTTATTAAAGAAGCTAGCGAAAGTTCAAACAAGAACAACAATATTGAAGAATTAGAAGCAGCAAATGCTAGGGGTAACTAAAAGTTGCACTTGCTATTTGGTATCGTGAGTAAATAATACAAATATCAAAATCTATATTGTTTACACAAAACTTTGTATTTTCTTTAAATTGCTTACGTTTTCTAAGATGAGTGTAGACAAAATGGTTGCAAATAACTAAGAACAGCTCAAAAAATTCCTTATGAATTATAGCTTGATGGCTTTTGATATTAAAAGAATTTTTTATTTTTGTTTTGTATCGAGAATGTTTTTCTAAGGATTAAAAATTCTCAGAAATCGAAAGAAAAAATCACAGCAAAAGGTTCTTTTTAGTGCATTTCAAGAAGAAAATATTTTTTTTTTACTTTCCGATTTAAATTTTTTTGAAAATACTTCCACAAAGTGCAAAAATTTACCTAGCGGTAAATCGATAAAGTACTCGTACTCTGATTTTTCATGTATGAAATGCTATACCCTTTGTGTTATATGTTTCACAAATGAAATTGTTACTAAAATATTTTGTTTATTTGCTTGCTGGCTGCTTACTTTGTATATGGAGCTGTATGCAGTTTGCTTGCTGGCTACTTGCTTTGTACTTAGAGACGTGAGGGGTCTTGCCTGTTGGCTGCATGCTTTGTATGTGGAGACGTAGACAATTCACTAAACTATACAAGAACTTAGTAAGCGATTTCTTAAGTCAATCTGCCTTTCCTTTTGTTACACGTTGTATATAAAGATGTAGGAAAGTTGCCCATAAAGCGGTCATTCGTTTGTAAAAATAATTTATAGTTGTTTCTGGAGTTGTGAGCATTACTGTCTACAATGAATATAGCTATTCATCGATGTTGTTTATAACATATTTGCCGCTGGGTAGAGAATATTTGAGAAACTCCACATACTTAGTACATAGATTATTGGTACATACGTTATTGATCAAAGTTGTATAGATGAGAAACTGGATTCAACTTGATGCTTAACTTAAGTCTATTAATTCAAAAAGTATCGTTTATTCCGACGATTGCATATCGATAAAGTGTTTCATCTCCTCGTTTTGAAAATACATATCATAAAGAGCAAATTCCATTTGCTTTCACTAGAGTACCATTTTTAATGAAAAACTTGAAAGCAGCTCGCGCAAGGAAGCAGAGGCGGTACCGCGTCGCATCCTACTAAGAAAATTCGTAAATTGTAGCACCGTGTTTAATTCGTGGCGCGCACACAAGTAGCTCGGTTGGATGGTTAAAAAATGTTGCACGTCACTTCGTGTCATGTTGCATTTTTTTATTTTTTTTGTTTTGATGACGAGCAGAGGTAACTTTTTTACTCCGCGCTGCAGTACAATTTACGTTCCGCTAGTTGTTGTTGCTATGTTGATTATAATTATTGTTGTTTTTTTCTACACCCTTGATGCTTTTGCTACTTAAAAGTGCCTTGTAACTACAGTGGTGGCAAAGAAGCAGCAAGCAGCAAAAAGTTAAAAGCACTAAAGTTAATGAACGTCTTTTTGTTACGAAAGTAGTGCCTTTTTTTTTTGCTGCTCCTTTTTTGCTTCACTCTCTCTCTCTCCAATGTTAAATTCTGTTTGTTCCTGTTTTTATAATTTTTGCATGCATAGCATGAGTTGTAGTATGTTGGCAGGAATTGTATGAAGTCATTTGTTTCATAACAATATAACAAATTACTTACACAAGAGCAGAGCACCCTATAAAGAAACATTTTTAAAGTTTTCTGGTATTTTTTGGACTTTTATTTTTGATAGCTTAGATTTTTTGATAAAAAAAAAAACAAACAGACCTTAATGATTTTTGTCACCTCCACATCCATTCCTACTGTATTTTCGCAATGAACGAGTTAATATGCTTAAGCTTATTAACTACTAACACACTTACACATACATATGTATGCAGAGCAAGAGAACTTTGGCATATCTGTGTGCAATGAAAAATGAAACTAATTGAACAATTCAATTTCAAAGGAATTCACTAATGATTGGTTTTAATTAAGGAGCTCATTTCAATCATGGTTTCTGTGTGCTGTAAACATCAAAACTGAGTTTGGTATTTTGTGCAGTGTTTTAGTATTCTATAAATAAATTGGTTAAGCATTCGTTTGTAAAATTTCTTGAGAATGATTTGATCTGTAGAACGCAGTAGCACAAAATTTAAGACTCAGTTTTCAATTTGTTTTTTCTAATTAACTATGAAGTCTTGTATGCTTTCATAATTGTTAAAATTATTTGAATTTCTTGGATGGTTTATAGATATGAATATGTGTATCTTTAGCTCCATCACGTTTTTTTTTTTCTAAAAACACGGATTTTGCTATGAGTTTTTTCAGTAAACAAATATAAGCTGCCAATAGTACCGAATTCTCATTCAGCGACGCAAGTAAAATAACGCAGTTTGGTAGCCTTAAAATATGCTATATTATCTGCTGATCTAATTCGTTTGGCTATTTTCCTTTTAAATAATCTTGCAAGCGAGGAGCCAGGTTAGGTCCTGGGAAATTCATGAGATCTCAATACACGGTTAGTGTGATTGTAATTTGAGCGCATACATCAGTGACATTATAAACGGTTGAATGGGATGCATAAGCTTTGCCACTTCCAATAAGCGCATTTTTTCTGGAATGGGTTTGCAACTGAAGTGTAATGTAGACAACGACGAACAATATTTTCTCTAGTATTTTAAAAATCTAAAATTCTATAATCACGAAACTCAACAAAATGGGTATCAATATTAAAGCATATAATTTAAAAATATCAATTCGAAAAAGTAAGATTTTGTGATTACTACACTTTGTTTAAATTAAACACTGTTAATTAAATATAATCGACGTGGAATTTGTTTTTGACTTTCTAGTAGACCGGGTCAAGAAATAAATTTAGCCAGACACCAACTCAAAAGTTAGAAAGACCCTTAAAAACGATATTTGCGTCATTTTTTTTTTTTCGTTCCGAGAAAAACAAATGGAGCGCTTTTGATTCTCCTGAAGGGGCTTTTTGGGTAAGAAAACGTGTTTTTTGCACGTAAATTTTTTTCTTCACAAAATCGATACCAAAATTTGCTTGAATATTAAAGATTGCGTTCTTGCGCAAAATTTGACGCTAAAAAATTTAAAATTTTTTCTATTTTAAATAATACTTGGTCCCAAAGTACGATTTTTTCACATTATTTATATGGGAAAATCGAATTTTGGGACTATTTAGCAGAAAATAAATTTTGATTTTTGTAACGTCAAATTTTTTGCAAGAATGCAATCTTCATTATTCAAGCAAATTCTGTTATCGATTTTGTGAAGAATAAAACACATTTTTTTTAGCCAAAAAGGACATTCAGGAGAATCAAAAGCGCTCCATTGGTTTTTCTTGGAACGAAAAAAATATGACGCAGATATCGTTTTTAAGGGTCCATCTAACTTTTGAGTCGATGCCCGGCTTTTTTTTTTCTTCATACAAATTGACCCGGTCTACTGTCTAGGCAAAAATATTTTTGCAAACACATTTTTCAAAGTACTAAAAATATTCTAACTGCAATCTTTTTTAAAAATATCACATGAAAAATAGCTTTAATTTTTTGAGAAAAAAAATATGATTCTTAACAAAATTTTTTTAAAATGGCAAAAGTTGACGGAAATTAACCACTTAGGCAGACAAACTCTGCTGATTTGCTGATTATTGTTACAAAATATCGTAAGATTGTTTCATTATCTTTTATTATTATTATTCTTATATATATTTGTGCCTAACGGAAGGTTATAATTTTTGTTCTACAATCATCAGATATGGCTTTATGTTCAGAATAACATTATTTCAAAGATGACTTTAATAGTTTAGCGAAGTATGAAATTTATTAAATTGTATAGCTGATATTGAAACTCTCGATTGATACGCTATTCTTTTGGTTCTTATATATAAATTTACCTTGAAAATTTTACCAAAAAACATAAATTTGGTCTTTTTACTGTCAAAAGTTAACACTTGACTGCCATAAGATACTTAACAATTAAAAGTTCTTTTTATTTAAATAGCAGTCTTTAGCGTAAATAATAAAAATCCGTAAAACATAAGGGAATTAATGGTGATCTTCATAATAAAACAAAAAATATGTAATTCACTTGTTTAAGCTGTACTTAACATGTTAACATTAAAAATAACAGCAACACTACGATACATTTTATGACCAACATTAGTGCTTCTTCCCACTTGTTCACCAAACTCGGTCGTCGTCGTCGTTGTCGTAAAGAATAACGTTATGAAGAATAATTTAATGCAGTACGTTAATCCTAAAACTTATGCTCAAGTTTCTCATCATTATGCATGAGTATGCTATAAAATTTATCAAATTTTTTATTGCCCTGCAGTTTAATTACGCACAGCTAATGAAGGAAATAATAACATGAAATCATATGAAAGTGTATGTAGTAGGTAATGCGAGTATATCGTTTGAAAGCCTTGGCTTATTTAACATAACATAAATGTACACTCATTTCAGCTGCATTATGGATATAAAAATTGTATGGAAACACAATTTATGCTAAAATCTCAAGTTTTAATAAAATTAAGTTTCCGCTTGCAGGAAGATAAGAGCAGAAATTAATACAACATTTTTGGCATTTCCTAATTAACATAAGAAAAATTATAGTGTTACAACAGAAACGAAGAAACATTATGAATTTTTAGTGTAATTTAAATGCATTACATTACAACTAATTAGGAACACCTCAATGAAGTAGACAAGACAAAATACATTTACCCAGAATATATGCGGCACACACCCGCTCCGAAAAATAAATGTTTTTTTTTTTTTCGTTGCTATGAATTTTGCTCATTTATTTTTTAGCAATCACAGCAAATGCTGCGTATTTTTAGGCGCTCAGCAAGCAGCTATGTGACATTTTTCATTAAAATGCAGCCTCATAAAATACGCACATAAATTTCGACACGTTTTATCTTGGTGTTGTTATCTCGCTGTTGCTGTTGCTGTGCTCTGTTGTCTGCGGCATTGCTAACAACAAAATCGGTGACAACAAAAGTTGTCACGCTGTTACATTGTACTCGTACATCTCGCGCTAATTAGCAGCGCACGTCTTATACGCGATTACAGTTGAAATTTTCACGCCACATAAGCGAACGCAAACGCAGCGTAACAATTTACGTCGTCGATGAAGATGACAAGAGAATCCGCCACAACAGTAAAATCAAGTGCCAATGCATTGAGTTGGGTCGGCAGCGCCCTCTTCAATTGGCAACAGCAACACTAAATGTGTCGACGTGAGCAATTCTTCAGTGGAAATGGTATCATAGGTGTGCGATGTTTTCTTATAATTTTTTCGATACCTTATGAAGTGATGGTATTTGTTTTTTTTTTTCGTTATAACTTTCATACATATTGAAGTATATACAGTTAGTTTCATTTAAATTTTCCCAAGTCAATATCTCGAGAACTAAGTAAAATAGTAATTAATATTGTGCGCAAGACTTATCAGGTTTTAAAGGAGGCAAAATTAAAGTGAACTTTCATTTGACCAATACTCAAGGTCGATATTATTTTGAAAGCAGATTTTAGTTCCGTGGTGGAAAAAAAATATTTTTGTGTGAACAATTTTTTTCTACGATTTAAAAACTTTGCTTGTTATCACGGCTATGGTAAAAATGCCACCTTCTAGTTTTTGCTAAGAAATTTTTAGTAAAAATCATATTGAATAAAAAGTTGATAAAATTTGTCAACATTTTTTGAAATATATTTTTTTTTATTGTAACAATTCTTTTTCCTATGACGTCATACATTTTTTTCGTCGAAAAGTAATGTTCATACAACAACGCTGGGAGTAAAAATATGCATCATAGGAGCACCGTATTTTTTCAAAAATAATGAAAATCGCAACGTTACAGTCAATGGAGCAAGGTACCGTGCGATGATTACCGACTTTTTATTTGCCCAAAATGGAAGAATTGGACTTGGTTGACATTTGGTTTCAAGAAGATGGCACACGGCACGAGATACCATGAACCCTATTGAGAGGCGAATTTGATGAGCAATTAAGCTCACGTCTTGGAGCAGTCCATTGGCCGCCAAGATCATGCGATTAGACCCTCACTAGACTATTTTTTGTGTGGCTACGTAAAATCTTTCGTCTACAGGGAGAAGCCAGTCACAATTGCAGCCCTGGAAGACAACATTACAGCTGTCGTTGGTGAGAGACCTGTAAAAAGCCTGGAAAAAGTATTCTAAAATTAGAGCTTACGGATGGATCACCTCAGGCGTAGCCGCAGGCAATAATAACATTAAATCATCTCTAAACAGTAAATGGCAAGAATTTATGTATCGTTTTAAGTAAATACTATATTCAAAGTTGCAATTTTTTATTCTTTTTTTAATTTTCAAAAACCAAACGCTTAAGAAATCACTCTTTGGAATCGTGTTTGAAGAAAATTCTACCAATTTGTTTCCTATTGCAATTTATATGCTTAGTTTTTTTCTAAAAGGCGAGAGAGCTTCAAATTAAAGCTGCGATTGAAAACTGTACACAATATTCAAATATTATATTTATATTTTATATCGATACTTGAACATTTTTCTAGCAAAACATTAACATCATCCATATTCAACAATAAAATGTTTTTTCATCTCTATGAATAAAAAATAAAATCTCAAAGGCGCAATTTTAATGAAGCGCAGCCACACTGTTAGAACTTCGGTGAAAAAAAAAATTGCTCTTTTTTGTTATTCAATTATTGTCCCAAGATAAAGTTTTCGTTATTTCGTTTATTTTGGCTGTTTATTTTGGCTGTTTATTTTTTGCACACGCAGTCTGGTTGGTTTTTCACGCTTTTGTTAAAGCAATTTGATAAATCGCTATGAGTTCACAAAATTTGGCGACAATTTCTGCAAAATGCTAAGAATTTAAGCAATGCTACTAGGGAGCTTGTCACTATAAAAAGAAATGAGCAAAAAAAAAAAAAGAAGAGAAATAATAAGATTAGTAGCAGCATTTTAGGCGAAAAGCAACAGTATAGACAACAACAGCAGTTGTAGTGTTAGTTTCTATGGTTTTTATGTGCTTGTTAAGACCGATATTAAGACCAGATACTCCATTATTGGCAGTCATGAGGAGAGAGTTTATTTTCGTTGTTGTTGTTGCTGTTAACGCTTTAGTTTTTATGGCACACATACTTAAGCCAACAAATATAATGAAGTATTTATGAAGTGCTTATTCTTTGGTAATTAATTTATTTTTTCTTTCTATTCTTTTCTTTTCAGGTAAGTGGAATGAATTACGCGTGCTTTATTATGTGCTTAAGTTTATGTGGCTTTGCTGAATAAGATATATAAGTATGTATGGTAAATATATTTTGGAAAATGTAATTTTGGGCAGAAAACCTTGAAGATACCTTAAAGATAGCAGAAATGGCTGGCAATGTCAGTTTTTCTTTTTTTTTATTTAATGTAACATAATTTTCCTCAAATTTTTATTATTTCTTTTATTTAAGATATCTGCAATGAAACTTTCAAAATAATAATATGCGCCTAAAAATATGCGATTATTAGAATCGCGCTTTCACCTGCCAATATGATGAAATTTCCAGATATTAAACATTGCATACTTTGAGGCAATTTTTTTTGTTAAATTCAATTAAATTTACGCTTTCCAATGTCCGAACGCATTAAAGGTTTTAAGTTCATTTGTGCAATGTTCAAAACTTAGCTGCTTCACGCTATAGGGCACAACACACTGCGTTACTCAGAAGTAATTTGAATGCATTTATAATGAGCGTCACATTTAAATCTATTTAGTGCCTGTCACAAACAAGCAGGTACTATATGTTAGTACATTAACATTAGTCACTATGTCAGTGTGCAACTGCAGCTGTATGTATTTGCATATGTGTATTTTCATGTAATTGGAACAACAAAATAGCCGCGTTGCCCAACAACCGCAATCACATGAACTCACACATACTAAACATCATAGCGGCGGCGGGTGACACAGTGACAGTGCCATATATTAGGCGCTGGATGGCTTGTGGTTACAATTCACCACAATCATTGGACCGACACTACCACACGACTACTGCCAATGGCAACAAACAAAGTAACAGAAATATTCACTGTAATAACCGATTGCAATCATTACAGTGACAACATGGTGGCCGCTTCAGTGTAACCGCAAGCGCGGGTAAGACAGGTATGTAACTTGCGCTAAATTTACACCTTATGCTTCCACAAAATTATTTTGTTGCGCTGTCCTGTGAATTTGTTAGAAAATTTTCAAGGGAAAGGGGAGAGCAGTGCTTAAAAGTTGTGAGTGAAAATCATTGCCTCAATGCGGTTATATTGAAAATGACAGCAACGCTAGAAATAAAACACCTATAATATTCGATGAAACCGCAGACTTTAATGATATTAGCTACAGTGCTATATATAGATATGATCATGATACCCAGCGGGAATTTACAATTTCATTTCAACAATTTTATGTGCAATTGAGTCAGTGGAGTTAATGGAACTATAAAAATTAGCTCTTGAGAGTTTTGCTGAAAGTCCGTGAACATCAATTTGGCACCTTCCCCAGAAATGGGCATTTCAATAAGTTCTCTACAGTGTGTTCGCACTAAATATTTGCATATTCGTATTTAAAAAGTTCAATTGACTCAAGAAATGAACCCTAATGACAACGGACAGCGGAAGAGCGTTCGTAGAAAGGATTATGAAACAATAACAAGTGGATGCTAATTTTTCGAACAAAATCGAATTCATTGAATTGATTCCCTAAATCATCAAAATTATCAAATTTAGGGATTAGAAAATCCACGGTGAGAAACAAATGCGTCTTTAATGTGTCACTTTTTGGTGAAAGTTTTTATCTGGAGGCATCATCGGACCATTCTTCAATGAAAATGCGGCTGATCAGTTGATGATTCTCGCTTTTGCGACATAATTGTTTAGTCACGTGTGCCTATATTGCAATATATAAATGTCGACGATATGTGTTTTCATCAAGACAGATGCCACACACCACACACCCCGAGAAACAATTTCCCGGTAGTGTAATTTCCCGTATTGGTGATCAGACTTGGTTACCGTTGAATTTTTTTTAAGGAAATTTTTGAAGTCGTTGATTTATGTCAACAAAACGATGAAATTAAGCCACATTTAAGCAAAACGGTCATGGAAATTTTCGATAAAAGAGTGCGTATATGCCAGAAAAGCCGTGTAAGTCATTTATCTGACATGCTATTCCAAATATAACCCTATAATGTACTTTATGAATCAATAAAAAAGATATACTTAGTTCTTAATTAAAACTTGTGTTTTGCCAAAGTTATGCTAATTTTGGTACAAACTATAGAAGTCTACATGTTTTACCAAATAGAGTTTCAAATTAAACTCAGTACTTTTTTAAAAGTGTCAGTCAATAAAAAATCAAATCCTTAATATGGTACTTACGATGAAAATTTTTATTTCCGCTTTCTGTAAGTAATATGCTATAGAATATCCATTACTTGCAATAAAATTTATGACATTATTTAAATTTATATATAAAAAAAAATAAAAATTTATGTTACCCAAAAAGACTTTCCTATTGGGTCACCCATCGTATTCACGTGGGTGACATTTCAATTATGTCTCGTTATTTCTATTGATATATCAAATATATTATTCAATATATTTCAAAATTCATACAATAATGTAAATGTAAAGAGCACTAAGCGCTGTTCAACAGTAGACAGTGTACGATAGCGTATGCTTTCCACAGTGTAACAACCATCTTGTAATTGCACAGCCTCTATGTACTTACATAGTAGCACTTTTGCATAAAATGCTCGCGTTTAAGCCACCGCCACTCAACTGCATAAGAAATCAGTGTCAAAACGTCACCACATTTAGTTGATTATCGTGCACAGCACATAAAAGGACGCACCCAAGATGACATGACAACGGCGACAACACGACATGACATTTAGTAGATTGAACAGAAATTTTCTTTAGATAGGTTGATAGCAGACGTCTGTATAAATGGATAGATGGGTGAATAGATGGATAGATAAACTCAAGTAGCAGCAACACATTTGTTATGCGACATGCTAATGATGTACATAAATGCATGCGTGAGTGTGTGTGTGAAGCAGTCACCAATAGTTAAAGTTGTGCACGAGAGAAATCACTTATGTTGAAAATGCTGACATCAAATATTTGACGCCTTGCGGCAGTAAACAAAGTTAAGTGTAGAATTTTGATTTATGTCACTTGTGCAGAGTGTCAAAGGAACACTTCTTCCAAGAAAAAATCACAAAAACATTTCAAGCCAATAGTGTGATTTCCTATTGGGATATCTCATGCATGCATACATACATACATACATGCACATATGTATGTAATAAGCTGGCTTAAAGGAAATCACGTTTATGTCTGTTATTTCTTGTGATTTCTACTTTTAATTTATTGCATTTGTATTCAATGTTTATTCTCTTTACTCCACAGTTTGTCTCTCTCGCATAGTTTCAAATAAATTAAATTTATTTCATTTTCCTGTATACATCCTTAGCGGGTGTTTGTAGTTGACTGTCAATTTGACTGTCTGTCTGGCTGTGCAAGTGTCTGTCTGTTTGTTCTCTAACGGTCGGAATGCCTGAAAGTACGATTTTCTTGGTCATGCGTTGAGTGTTTTAAGCGAACCTCAGGCGGAAATTAAATGCCAAAGCGAAGATGAGTAAGTGGGCCACAATATGAGTGGGTTGTGCAAATGTATGTGTGAAATTATAAATGTCCAAGTTGTTGTTATTTTTCAATTTTTATACACATATGTATACGTGCCGTATAAGTCATTGGATCACTGTTTTATAACATAAGAAAATGTCATGCTATGCCAACTAACAAAAATTGTTCAGTATTGGCCTTTTTTCAACAGTGGCATAAATAAATGTCCTTAAGCTAAAAATTTTAAGTCTTGAAATGTGTTATGCACTAATCTCAAAAAACTTACAAACAAAATGTTCTATGCATACTTCTATGCATTTTATAATGCTTCAATTTACAAAATAATTTTACTTTTAGAGATTAATGGGGCAGGTCTAGTCAGAATTTTCGAGAAATCGAATTTTTTGCATTTTCTCAAATTATAGTATCTATAAAATATATCCTGAAAATTTGAAGTCAATCCGATAATTACTTTTAGAGTAATTCGGCAATAACTAAATGACTCTCGCGAGGAATCTCGCTCCGGATTGCGAGTATAAAACTTTAAATGCATTTTTCTCAAAACTATGTTTTCGGAACTGGTGACCACTGTAACTCGAAAGCCGCTCAGTAGATTTCACTGAAATTTACACAGTTTTTGAAGAACATAAAAATCTAGTGCCTGATCGAAGTATTTTACTTTTTTGAAGTGAAAACTTCTTATGGCACGTTGTGCGGCTGAGGAAAAAAGTATAATTTCGCGACACCGACCGTCATCGGGATTCCCCGTCATGAATGCGATAGTAAAATTTGAATGTTCTTTGAAGACTTGGGAAACGAACTCGATTTTGGAACTTTGAAGACTTGGGAAACGAACTCGATTTTGGAATTTTGAAGACTTGGGAAACGAGCTCGATTTTAGAATTTTGAAGACTTGGGAAACGAACTCGATTTCAGAAATTTGAAGACTTGAGAAAGGAACTCGATTTCAAATTTGGAAGACTTGGGTACGAACTTGATTTTGGAATTTTGAAAACTTGGGAAACGAACTCGATTTTAAAATTTTGAAGACTTGGAAAACGAACTGGATTTCAAAAAATTTATAAAACGTTGCCTTCTTTTAGGCGCTATTAATAATTTGCCCCTAAAAGTAGGCAACACTTTCTGCCAAATTTCAAAAATAGCGCCTAAAAGTAGGCAACGATTTCAAAAATTTCAGATAATGTTGCCTAATTTTAGGCGCTATTTTTGAAATTCGTCGGAAAGTGTTGCATACTTTTAAGGGTAAATTATTAATAGCGCCTAAAAGAAGGCAACGAAAGCAGAGCCAGCAGCCCAAAGCAGAGAAAAATCTGAAATACCAGGCCACCATGAACCAGCAGCAAGCAAATTTGGTTTTTTGAAAAACTTTAAAACGTTATATCTCGGCTATTACTAAACCGATTTAGACAAATGAGGTGTAATAGGTTTTTTAAGAACAAGCAGATTTTTTTGAAGTCATTTTTATTTTGATAAACTGTCACTAGATGGCGTTTTAAGCAGTTTGAATAGTGTTGTCATAGTGTCTGTAGGAAGAAGCAGATTTTTAAGTTAAGTTTAAGAAAAATTATGTTTAAGCTGTTTAGTCACAGGTCCAGGTACTTTCTTTACCTGATTTTTTCTTATACTTACATAATTCGCAATGATGTGTCTTACTGCAATCAGAATAAATTTTTGTTCTCAAACATACTTAGCTCAAATTTAATTATTCACAGTTGAGGCTACTGAGCCGAATATACTTCTTCCAGCAATTTTTGAAGTGAAAACTTCTTATGGCACGTTGTGCGGCTGAGGAAAAAAGTATAAGCTCGCGACACCGACCGTCATCGGGATTCCCCGTCATGAATGCGATAGTAAAATTTGAATGTTCTATTGTTTCTTTTAAATAAATTTTCCAAGTGGAAGACAAAAAGCAAAGCAGACACACTAACTGACACATTCCATTCTCATTCAACGATTGTTATGCTTAGATGTTTGTTTCTTTCAAATTCCGCGTTGTTGCGTTGACAAATTGAGAATGAGAGCGAGAGTAAAATTTGAATACATATTCCGTTTTTGTCTTCCATTGCATTGCCATATAAAAAGAAAACGCACACATACCAACTAATACACTAACTTGCCATTAAACGATTTGTTTTCACTTCTGTCGGCACTCCCGGAGTGCAACCCGCCGTTTTTTTTTTTTTAAATTTCGATTTTTTATGAACAATTAACTGTCGGTATTTTCACGAAAATCTGGATTTAAATTTCCTGAGGTCGCCATTTTGCTGATTTAAAAAAAAAAAAAACCCTTCGATCAGGCACTATATTATCTCTTAAAATATCTAATTTTTCCTATCCGATTGATTTAAGATGATTTTCCAAGGATTTGTCATGGTGGCCGAAGGCTCTGTGTATGAGACAGGGTTTGGACCCAGCCAGCTATAACTTGTTTTATTTACAATTTCTTTTTTTTAAACTTTCGTCGAATCAAGTTGCAACATAATGTAATAATGCCATATTATCACTTTTATTAAATAAATTAAATAAATAACAAAAAAAAAATTATTGAAAATGCTCTATTACTCACGCCTGTGACTAGACCTGTCCCCTTAAATAATCGAAAGTTGTATATCAACCGTATATCAACCGCGAAACTTTTTTGACGGTGCTGATTCCTGTTGAAATAAATATGGTCTCTCTTTATGTTTACGTTCCGTAAAACTTTGTTAATTTTTATCATCTTCGGAGTTGATGTTTGTCGCCCGCCCTTTACATAGATTTTTTTTAATATACTCACATTCTCGTAGAAATTTTTTTATTCTAAACCATCCCTGCCGGACTCAAATAAACTGGTTGACGATATTTACTAATTTTTAAAGTAGCTAATTCTTAACTAGTTGTAAAAGTGGCTTAAAAAATATGCAGAAATCAACCAGTTTGTTTCAATTATTTATTTCTGAGGGGAAAAAATGGAAAAAAGAATAAACAAAAGATGTCATTTGCATGAAAACAAAATAGTCAATTCATTAAATTGTCATAATTTAAATCTTATTATCAATTTAAATAAATAAAATAAATACTTTCCATTTAAACTTTGTTATTTTGAAGTGCGGAAGTGTGATGTGCAAAATCTCTTTTCGAGCTTCATCTATCAATTGGAAAAACAATAATTTTCCCAAAAATTGGGTAAAAAACGATGTGACACTACAAGAGAAGACCACTACAAGAGAAGTTCAAAATATATTTTCAACCTATTGCTATCGATTGGAGCAAACAATAATTTTTTCGAAAAATGGGTCAAAAATGGTCCTTTCCAGGGTCCAGAACGACTAAGTGATGTCCAAAATAGTTGTAGATGCTTCTCTATCGATTGGAACATATTTTTCGAAAATGGGTCAAACGGTCCTTTCCATGATACTGGGACACTCCAAGTGACCAATTTTCGACTTTTCGCCATCGATTTGAGCAAAAAAAAAACTGTGTTTTTTGCTACACTTCAAACCAAGTGGCTCGAGCCATTTACTGCTTCATGAATGTTGAATACATAGGAGTGTGAGCTTCACATGCATTCGCAATCGTGAGACCCGAGCTACTTAAATGCTCACATTCATGAACAGCATGTTATCTTCGTATTCGCCATTAGTGAGCGCGCAACTCAGATTCGCAATCATTATTGCATACAATGTGAACCCTCAGTGAACCACTCAATGCTGTTCTCTGATGGGTACTAAGTACTATATGGTAGGTTCAATGAATTCAAAGTAAAATATTTCATAAATTTTGCATATTTCGTGTTTTGCAAAAGCGATCAAGCAGACGATGCTGATAAATGCCTAAGTAAGGCTCTGCAAGTTGCAAGAAAAAAAAATTCCATTAGGTTTGCGATAAAAAAAAAGTTTATTATTAATTATGTATTACCAATCATTTTAACAGTACCTTCTGTCTCAATAATAAAATACATACTACAAACTATAGTAATTAATTGTGCAAATGTGTAAACATATTTCATTTCAATTAGTATGTATAATTTCATATCAACTATGTAGTTCTAAATTGCTTAAAAAACAATAGTTCCGAAAGTAGTTACCCACTACTGGTTCAGTAAGTAAGTAGTTACCCGCAACTGGTTTAGAAAGTAGTTTATCAAAACTGCTTTAAGAAGTAGCTTACAAGAACTGGTTTAAAAAGTAGTTCATCGAAACTGGTTTAAGAAGTAGTTCACCAAAACTAGTTTAAAAAGTAGTTGCAAAGATATGCAGAGACGGACAATTGACTTGTGCCTAGGACAACATAATGTTAAAGTAAACAGTTCTCTCAAACAAAATAAATCGATTGTTCAACCAGATGTGGTGTACAAAAAACTAGTATTTCAACTGGTTTTTAACTAGTTGATTTCCCTACAGGGATTGTGCAGTGAACATTTTAAAATCTAAATGAAAAATACAACTACATAAAAACAAAAGCAGAATATAGCGAACAATGAATGTCAACGCCTCAGAGAGTTCCCACCAAAAACACGTACTCTTACCATAAAAGTAGCAAACTGACCAAGTTTTATCGTTTCATCGTAGTTGTTGCTGCTGGCGCTTGTTGTTGTAGCTTTATAAACTGGGCCAACGTCGAACGCTGTTGATGTCACTGCAACGTCTGAACATAAAATTTTTATCAGACCAAGTTTTACTGTGCATTCATATGCATTTTGCACTCCCATCATCCACGTTTGCTAGAAAATTGGTTACGACAAATATAACATTCATTCACGGCGGATTTCTTATGGAAAGAAACATCAAGTTCCTACCATTCCATGGTGTTGTTGCTGTTGTTTTTCAAGCATAGCTTCAGTTTGTTGCTGTTTTTATTCTAGACGCCGTGAGGCAATTTTAACGGAAGTGTGGCATAGCAGAGCAGAAAAACACAAAATGAACAGAATTCAAAATAAACAGAACGATAGGGTATGTTAAATGATGTGACAGGAAGCCATGTCGTATTCAGGCGTTATTATCGTATGTGTGTGTGTGTGTGTGCTTGCTTTTATTCTTCTACGAGTATGTACGTATGTATTGTCTTTCAATAAGACTTGGCTTTTATTTTTTGTCATTCAATTTATTTTTTTCTTTTTTAATCAATGTTAGATCAGGAAAAGTAGTCATCAAGAATGTTAGTTTCTGAACTGAATGTAGCCTTTGGACATGTGTGCTGTATATGAAATGTAAAGACTAAGACAGCTTTGTCATTTCCAAGGAATTTGCTTCCAATTGCAAGAAATTCTATTTCTTTAGATTATATCGAAAATATTTTGCTTTTTCTTGATATTCTAATTTATAAGAATAGCAACTTATCAAGAGAGATAATATAATGTGGCATAAAAGCAATGTGTCAATTTTGAAAATTATTCACATTTATTTTTCAAATACCTATAACCTTACATCATTGTTATATATTTCTTAGATATATAAGGGTCATAACTCGTTTTTACATTGAAAATTTAGATGTCTCAAAAACCACTTTTTTTTTCAATACTTTGTCAAAAAATATTCGATAGGTGTTTTTGGAAAACGTTTTTCCGGGCTTATTTTCGAAAATACGATTTTTTGAAAATCACAAGTTTTAAAAATACATGGATTTTTGGACGCTGGTATTTCAAAATTTACGCGTCATATGAAAAACCTGTTACCGTTGAAATACAACTTTCGATTAATAAATCTCTAAAAGCAAATTATTTAGTAAATTTAAGCATCATAAAATGCATAGTCTTAGGAGTATGCATAGAATATTTTTTTTTGGGATTAGTGCATAAGGGTCATTCTGCATCGTCTTATTGAACATTTAGATTTTTCAAGAACCACTTTTTTTTCGATACTTTGTCAAGAAATATTCGATAGGTGTTTTTGGAAAAAGTTTTTCCGTTTTTATTTTCGAAAATACAATTTTTTGAAAATCACAAGTCTTAAAAATACATGGCGATACAGAAAAATTCATATTTAGAGAACCAGGACTCGTCCCAAATTGAAATAGATTGCAAATTGATTGCTAGGATTTTATTTTTCTCTAAAAAAAATCAAAAAAATTAAACATACCCCAATAAGAAAATTTTCGATTTTAAGTTTTAAATTGAAAAATGTTTGTTTATAACTTAGGAAAAGAAAATTTTAAGTACGATAATATGAAAATAGACGTCAAATACTAACTCTTATTCTTAAACGGATTTTTTACATGACGCGCACATTTTGAAATACAAGCGACCGAAAATCCGTATTTTCGAAAATCAGCCCGGAAAAACTTTTTCCAAAAACACCTATCGAATATTTTTTGACAAAGTATCGAAAAAAAATTGTTTTTGAGAAATCTAAATTTTCAATGTAAAAACGAGGTACAATGACTCATAAGTAGGTCAACGGTCAATGAAACCCTTGAAAACTAGCTGTTTATTCAATTTTTAGTCTCACTTATCCTAAGAATTTTCATAATTCAGTCACTTCAGCTACTAGCCTTTCTGTGGAAACATAATTTTTACTATTTTCCTTTAGTTTATACATGAAAATTATATTCGAAACTTATGCAACGGAAAGATTAGCTATATCGTAAAAAAACTTAATTCACTTAAAACACTTTTAAGGACGCACTAAGTACCAATCAGTCATTTACGCTTACACACTCGTGAAGCAAGTTCGCAGTCAGTGGATTATTGAAAAAAACTTTGAATGGTTTTCAACTGATAAAATGATATTTTTAAATCCGCAACCATAACAGTCTAAGCGTAACTTATTCAATATTTCAATTTCTGCTAAACCTAACCATGTGCAGATGCCTGTTTTCTCGAACGTACACATTTTTTTCGCTTAACTCAATTTTTTAGTACTTTGCGCATTAATGTGAAATCGCAAAAAGTTCATGTGACTAATCGTAATACCCAAGCAGTGTTCAGAAAATTTACTCTACTATAATCTGCTCGACCATAATGTACTCTACCTACGCTGATTTTTTTTTTGCTCTATACTACTTTATTCAGTCAAAACTCTTAATGCACTTTTTTTTTTCTTATACGACAAACCCCTTTTTTATGTCATTCATTGCATCGACAACATTGATTTTCTACTGCTACTGCTGCTGCTCTTGTCAATGAAATGAATCCTGAAATATGCGTTCACTTTAAGCGCAGTTAGTTTGCAATGCAGCCGCAAGATGGCGCTGTAAGCTATCAAATATACTTGCAAGCTTATGTCGTTGCCGTTGTCACAGTGGTAGTATGTAGTAGTAGTGGTAGTTTTTAATCGGATTTTCACATACGTAACGTGATTTTTCCCCCAAATTTGTTCGATTTTTCTTTATTTTTTCTTTTTTTTTTGGTTTTAGTTCTGTAGCTACATATGCAAAAGTACATAAAGAATTGATATGCATAGAAAATCCAAGTTTTATTCGTTTAGTTGGCAAAAAAAAAACTTTTAAAAAGAATAAGGCAGTTTGAAGCAAAAAGTGGCTTCTGTTTGAATGTTGAATAGCTTGTCAGTCGATTGTGCTATTGACTACTTGAACAAGCAAAAACAAAGCTTTTACGTGCCTTCAATGATAATTCAATCGTTGCATTATGTTAAATTCAGCTTAGTTGACAACAGAACGAACAGCTTGGTCTTATGACTGTTTAGTGTTTAAGAGATGTTTTTGGAGAAAAATCGAATTTTGCTTAAAAGCAAAAATTTTCTGATCTTGGCATTCACAAATTTCGCTTTTTATACTTTTACAGTGACTGACCATACTGTGACGATCATAGATATAAAGCCAGGGACGAATATGAATTTGTGATTTCAAAATGATTAAAAAACTAAATATAAATACGTTGTTTTCTGTAAATTGTGGAGTTTTACGTCTAACAACATTTTTTTTTGTTTCTGAAATTAAGTTCGATATACATATCCAAAAAATAAACTTCAGCAAATTATTTTATTGCATCTGCCACTGACGTATTTTTTTGAAAGCATAGCATAGATAACGAAAATATAAAAGGCAGACGTCCACATTGCTGCCTTTTTAATTGCTAATATGTAAAAGACTCATTAAGCAATTTTATCGTTTTTTTTCCAAAAATTCGTTGCTTTCAGTATTGCCCCTAAGTGCTCAGAAACGTCTGCCTTCAAAAAATCTTCGCAGTAATTGTCTGCCTTATTTCTTTTAATGTTTTTGTGAGTAAAATAGCTAGTCAGCTAAGAAGGAGAAGCGATAAAATGACTTATAAGTCAATTTTTTATTTACAAGTTTGCAATTTTGCTCTTTTGAACTTAATTAATTACAAAGTGGCAGAGGATTTTTCTCTCGTTTCATATGACATAATCTTTATAAGAATCTCAACCTGCTTGAAAATAGTATCACTTAAGTTTGTAAACGTCATTAAAGTGTGAAAAATTTTAATTACTCTTGAACGCAACAACAGAAACGTTTACTTCTTGCTTTTATCATTTTTTATGTATTAACACTATTTTTAAAATACAATAATATGGCAGAGATCGTTTGTATTATTTATATCATTTAAGACTATGATTTTCAACCCCTTTTGCCGCATGATTAAAATTCAGGCCCCCAATTCCCTAAAGATGAGCAATAACTTGCAAATGTTATTACGTTTGATGGTGGACATGTTTATATGTCGTAAATTATTTAATTTTATTTAAAATTTAAATGTATTAAATTTAAATTTATATAGAAAATGCTTTTCCCTAGACATACTATTAAAATATAAGCTTTAAAAAATCGCTAGAAAGGGCTAAAATAGTTGAATCTGGTGAGCAAAAATACATGTAAGAACATGCTTGTCTACTTGGTTTGAAAAACTAACCGATATATGTTAGCCTATATAATTGACCTTGTCTTTCTTTTGTTTTTTGAATTTTCTAACTACCCATAATTTAGAGGAGTAGCAACTCAGCTGTTAACTCTGTATGTCATTTCTTTTGATATATTTTACACTTCTTCTCTGAAGCTTCCTCCCTCTCAATAAATTGGCAGTAATCTCGCAGTACAATGTCACTGTTGAGCAACTTCTTGTCTTTTAGCCAAGAAAAACAAAATGTTCAAGAGAAAAGAAGAAAGAATCTAAAACAAGGAAGAATGATGTTCGTGCAGCAATTTTTATTGCTGTCACTGCTGCTGTTCAGGTCATTTGTTGGCAATTCTGGCCAACGTGCTGTGATTGATAAATGTTGGCAGCGCTGCATGAAGAAAATTGTGAAAATCTGTGCTGCTCCTTTAGAAGTGAAAAATAAAAACTTTACAGTGATTTTCACATAATTGCAGTGAAGACTAGATAAAAAAGTAAACGTTTGCTATAAGCGAATATCAAGTGCTGAAGAAAGCTAGAGAATGGGGGAGAAATTGAAAAAACTTAATTTTTTTACGAAAAGAGACCAGATGCTTTAAATGCGTTTTTCTATTAAAAGAATGTTTTTTTTTTTTTTTTTGGTTTGCAAATGTTTAACATTTCAATATTTATTTTCCAAAAAATTCCTAAATTTAAGGACTTCACTAAATTTTTTAGTAATTCGATGACGATGTTAGAAATATGAAAATGTCACAAAATTAATCTTATAAAATGGTAAGCAGCCTGAAGCTGAAAAAAAATAATTAAAACAAAAATATTTCGACTAAAAACAAAAGAATACAGAACTTTGTGGTCAGTAATTAAGGTTGTTATCTTTCCATCATTAGCATTATCCACAGCCATAAATGCTGCAACTACCGTCATTTTATTTCAACTGCAGAATACAACGCAGGAGGACGTCATCAATTTCTGCTTAAAACGTAATTACAAATCAAAAAGCGTAAAAATAAATAATTTTTTTCATATCCGACCAAGTTTTTTTTTTTACGAGACATAAACTTTTAATGTAGTGCCAAGTGGAGTGAAGTCGGACAAACTAAGTATAATTAAATATTTGCGTTCTTTTTCTCATTTTACTCTGCTCTGATGTGGCTTGCAGCAATTTGCAATTTGACTCTAAAGCTTTGACCCATATTGAAATACCACAAGAGGGCGTACGCAAGATCAAATTGCAAGTAAAGCGACGACAATACGACAAAATTTCAAAAATGAAAATGAAAAAAATTCTCAAAGACCGAACAATTTTGCCAAGTTCTACTAAAAACTTCATCAAATCCACTGATGGCAACAACGTTAAATGACATAATAGTTAAAGTACGAAGAAAGAAATATCCAACAGGATGCTGGATAATGAACAACCTTAGAATGCGCACAGTTTATTTGGGTACGGGACAGTGGTATGGATTCAAATGATTTGATTAAATTTGTGATAAAAATTATCGTATGTAATAAATTGAATGAAATGGTATGACTTTGTATTAAAATGACCAAGCTAGTAGCTGTGTGACACTAGACAATTTTCTCTGCAAATATTTTTTTTAAATCTTGTATCAAATATCATTGATTTTATAACAAGTCCTTATAAAATGTGAATGCTATAGCTCATGCATCTATTACTACGTTTCTCAGATTCACAAAAAAACAAGCTCAAACGTCATTCCTTCCTTGAAATATGAATACTTAAGAATAATTCATAGAAAGCGACTCATAAATTATTTTGTATTTTCTTCATCTTTTTCATAAGAACCATTGAAAAAAAGTTCAAAAATATGACAAATTTTGAAGAGATTATCAAAAAATGGGAGAAAATATAAAAGTCATGAATAAAATTTTGCACAACAATGGTTAGCACACTACAAATGAAACTAAATCGTTAGCTAAATAAGTTATAAATTAATTAAAAATAACGATAATTTGAAAAAATAAAATTTTCAAAAAAATATAGAAAAAAGTGATTGGTGTCTAAAAATATTCAATTTTGTAGAAAAAGGTTGAAACCGATATTGAATAGTATCAACTTCAATCGAAATGCACATACTAAAATCGTGAAGTGTTAATGAAATCCATACAAATGAAAAAAATAATCAGATGTGTTACGATTGTATAAAATTTAATTAAAATTTTATTGCAGAGATATTGGCTATATCACATATGTATATTTGAACCTAACTTAACCCCATTATAATATTCTTACTAAATAAAAGTTCTTAGTCATTTATCATCATCATTATTTCTTTGAACCTCGAGCGTGGCATAGGGATGCCCTAAATCTCTTCCATCTCTCTTGTGAGTTTTGAGATTTGCCTGGGTTTTCAAACTGAAAACAGAATTTCAAAGGCGACGTGAGCTTTACTATTTCTATTTTCAAGGTCTAGGTCTGTTCCGCAATCAAATAATATAAATGAATTTCTTAGTAGTACAAAAAATCTGAAAACAAAAATAACACACAAAGGGATTAGCGCTGCGCCGCAATGTGTCTGTGGGTTTTTTTTTTTGTGCTGTTGGCGAATTTGGAAATGAATTTAAAAAAAACTTTAAAATTTTGTTGTTGTTGCTTGATGTTGTTGTTTCGCCCTTTTGTTATATTTCCATGCCCACCACTGGTCTGAATGATTCTATCAAAACTAAAACATTTAAAAATGAACTCTTTTGGTGCAAGTTGTGTTCTCCTAATGTCCAATTAAATATTTTGTTTTTCAGAGGAAATAAGAGGACACGTATTCCAACGATTTGAACGAAAAACGTTTTGAACTAGATTGATTTCTATTTCTATGTTTTTTGATGTAATTTTAACTATATATGTTTCCCTTTGAATTTTAATTGTTCCACCTTGAATATTGATTCAAGATAGTCTTAACTTTAAGAAAAACCATTGTTATAAGATGTACTCCAAAAAAAAAAAATTTAAACCATGGCCGGCTAAAATGATAATTTCTGTGGAAATGCACATTTGCGCTTGTAGAAGCAAATAACTAAGCACAAAACGACAAATAGTTTAGTAAAAACCAAAATCAACTTGAGCCCAATTGGAAAAGTTTGGGAAGTTCTTTCCTGAAAATATTTTTTGTAATTTCAAATAGAAAATTGTTTAACTTTAAATAAAGTTAAAGATAAAATTATTATCAGCAACACAATCTCTTAAAAGTCAATAAGCCTAGACTATATGATGGCGCACTTCTTCATTTTGCTTACTCTTTGTGCATTTTGTGCCACTTTACGCCTGTTGCTGCTTTAGGCGCTTTAAGCGTTAAAAGGAATTTTTTTTTATATCGCAAGAATGAGCAAAAGAAACAGAATAACACAGAGAAAGAGCAGGCAAATGAAATAAATTAAGTTCACAGTAAAAGTTTTCCATGAAAATTAATTAAGTTTTTGCAGTTTTCTTCATCTCTTGCGACAATTTCTGATTATGATTTTTGTTTTTGCATTGCATATGATAAAATTAATTTTTACAACGTTTAAGAGCATAAAGCATTTTAGCGTCTTGGAACGTTTTAGTACACTAACAAGATATTAAACAAAATATGCAAGTTTTGAGTTTTATTTATTTTTGGAAAAGTTTCAAAGTTTTACGCATTGACGTTTTTCATTAATTTAGCATCTCTGAAATAAGGTCGATAGTCAGGAAATTCACTTAAAAAAAACTTAACTTAAAATATTTATTTACGAAAAGATACATTTGACTTTGAAGTAAAATATCAATACATAAATAGCAACTTTAAATGCAAATTTGCCTTAAATTGAAATTGAAAAACATAAATAGAAAATTCAAAGCATAAAGGAAATGAAAAAGCAAAAGGAAATAATCTATCCGTTGGAAAATGATTTTATCGTTGCGCTTTTCAAAAAGCAAAAGAATCAAAACAGGCGCGCAATTGAGAAACATTAAAATTGCAAAACTTTTATTACACTCTCGATACAAAGAATATCGAAAAAATAATATTCATCAAAACTCAGTTGAGATGCTGCTGCTGCTGCTTTCTGATTGCCTCACAGCATATTTTATAGATATTTTATGCAGTAAATAAACAAAAGTTTCAAAATACAATACCAAATAAAAATCAATAAAAAAGAAGGAATCTCTAAAGACAACGACAGCAGATGTAGATCGAGAGCAACTGCTGCTCCTGTGGATGCTAAGAGCTTTCATTTTCCAAGTTTAATATTAAAGCAGAAAATATCGAAGGATTAGCGCTGTCAAGTTTTGCAACAATCGAACTTTGTGCGCGTAGCAACAAAGCAAAGGACTTAAAAAGACAGCAGTTGCCGTCAAGTCATAAGAAATTGTTTGCACTGGCAGTAAATATTAAATGAAAAGAGAAATTGGCAAAAAAATGGAAATATTATGAGATTCTTATATTAAGCATCGCCAAATTAGTTTGAAATTAAGATTTATGTTACTTCGCAAAGAATATCGTTGCTTAGATGCATAGTTTTGATATTTAAAACTTCTTTAATTGATATTTCATTTAATTATTTTTAAGTAAAAGTAAAGACATACTAAAAATCTATATTATCTTAAATTTACAGACCAATTAATGCAGTTTTTTATTTACTATATAAACTATCACATAATAATTCAATAAAAAATTGCAAAAACATTATACTTCAACGTTTTGTCCATAGAGGGCAAACTTATTTTACTGCAGCATGAAATGTCATTTGATACGAAAGAATTGCTGATTAAAAAGTTTCTTATTTCTGCTATTTTTCTGCCGTTATGATTGTGCTGCCAAAGGTTTAAGATTTCCTTTATTTTCCTGACAACCTTTGTCATCATTGACCTCATGGTGACACTATGGTGACATCAGGACACTAAAAACGTCAATTAATTAATATTTTTTTCTGCCTATTTTGTGTTAATGGTAAAGTCGGCCCAATCTTTATGAGTGTTTTTCATTAAAGTACCAGGAGACCGACCAAAGTTCGGTTTTTCGTTTTCAGGTTTAAAAAGTCGAAAAAATGTAATGCAATTGAATGAGATGTCGAAAATATTTAAAAAATATTGAATATGGTTGAAAAGCAGAAAAATAACTCGATAGTATATTAAAATGTTGAAAACGTTGAAAGAGATTGAAAAGAACGAAAAAAGTTGAAAGTCTCGGAAAAAGATGAATGAGGTTGAAAAGCCGAAAAAACTTGAATGTGGTTGAAAAAGTCCAAAAAATATGGAACGTGTTGAAAAAAGTTGAAAAGGTTGAAAAATATTGAAAAAGTTGGAAGAGTTTGAATAGTTCGGAAAAAGTTGAATAAGGTTGAAAAATTCGAAAATATATGGAAAATGTTGAAAAAAGTTGAAAGAGGTTGAAAAATGTTGAAACAGTTGAAAGAGGTTGAATAACTCGAAAAAAGTTGAATAAGGTTGAAAAATTCGAAAATATATGGAAAATGTTGAAAAAAGTTGAAAGAGGTTGAAAAATGTTGAAACAGTTGAAAGAGGTTGAATAACTCGAAAAAAGTTGAATAAGGTTGAAAAATTCGAAAAAATATGGAAAATGTTGAGAAAAGTTGAAAGAAGTTGAAAAATATTGAAACAGTTGAAAAAGGTTGAAGAACTCGAAAAAAGTTGAATGAGGTTGAAAAAGTCGAAAAAATTTGGAAAATGTTGAGAAAAGTTGAAAGAGGTTGAAAAATGTTGAAACAGTTGAAAGAGGTTGAAAAATGTTGAAACAGTTGAAAGAGGTTGAATTACTCGAAAAAAGTTGAATAAGGTTGTAAAATTCGAAAAAATATGGAAAATGTTGAGAAAAGTTGAAAGAGGTTGAAAAATGTGGAAACAGTTGAAAAAGGTTGAAAAACTCGAAAAAAGTTGAATGACGTTGAAAAAGTCGAAAAAATTTGGAAAATGTTGAGAAAAAATGAAAGAGGTTGAAAAATAATGATGCAGTTGATAGAGGTTGAAAATCTCGAACTAAGTTGAATAAGACTGAATATACTGAAACCAAATTTTATAAGGATCACTCGTATAGTACGCTAAATATGGCACTTTATGCTATAAGTTTGTATGGGAGGTGCCACGCCCACTAATGGAATCCCATCAAAATTCATTTAATTTTAAAGGTTATAGTAACCGACATCTCTTTACCAAGTTTTTTTAGAATCACTCGAATAGTACGCTAAATATGGCATTTAGCGTTATAAGTTTGTATGGGAGGTGGAACGCCCACTAATGAAATCTTTTTAAAATTCATATAATTTCAAAGCTTATAGTAAACGACACCTACATACAAAATTTAAAAAATTTGACTCCAAGAGCTCAATTAATATAGCCTTAAAAACTTTTTGCTTGTGCCACGCCCACTAATGCAATCCCGTCGAAATCTATTTAGTTTCAAAGCTTATGGTAATTGACATCTCTACACCAAATTTTAAAAAAATTACTCCCATAGCACACTAAATATTACACTTAACATTTTTTGCATGTAGCGGAGGTGCCACGCTCACTGATGTAATCCCATCGAAATCCATTTAGATTCAAATCTTATAGTAACCGACATCTCTATACCAAATTTAAAAAATATTACTCTCATAGAACAATAAATGTGGCATTTAACTGTTTTCGCTTGTATGGAAGGTGCCACGCCCACAGGTTTCGTTGCGCCCACTTTTGGTTACAAGATACCCAATAGCCAGTATATTTAATATGTTAATATTCATAACGATTGCGTTTTTAGTTCTCTTATTATAACGTTTATAAATATTGTGGGCTGTCCTACGCCCTTCAACGAGTTTTGCCAGTATAGTGGCATAGCTTGTTATAATGACTGCATTCAGCGGTATTAACTTTAAAATTTTTATGAAAATCTTCGGTGCCGTTTTCGAGTAATATCGACTCAAAGTTTTCAATTATTGAAATATGCAACGCCCACTATTCCGATTCCGCCCACTTTTGATAGCGTTTAAAATATTGATGATCTGCATCCGTCTACCAAATTTTGTTGCAATACCTTAAATGGTTTGCGTGTTATCACGTTATAGAAATTAAAGTTTAGGGCTGTGCCACGCCCTTGTTAGAAACTTAAAAAACTTAAAACCTAGTCCAATCTTAATTTTGTTAACGTATGCACGAAATGCCGAAGTTTTATAAAAATCGCTGCAGCCGTTTTCGAAATGTAGTTCAGCCATTTATAAATAAATATATAAATATATAATTTTAGCTCGTTTAATAATAGTAGATAAAATACATTAGCATAAATCGAAACAAAGTGCACATCACAATAAATCAATTTGTATTTTTGTCTCTAATATTTTCGCATTTTTTTTTTTCTTCTTCGAAGTTACTTCAGAAAAACTACCCAATGAAAGAGACATCGAAATGATTTTCTCAATCACTTAAGTTTTTCAATAAAAAAGTTTTCAATGCAGCCGCTGCAGCAAGTGCAAGTGAGCAGTTTTCCTAAGTAGATTAACTACAAAAGTAGTAAATTTATGTGGTCTTTTTGACCGCACATTTCGAGAAAAAAAATAAACGGCAAAGACAGGACTCATACAACTTGCATTATGTAAAGCCGACTAACACAACTTAAAGCAGAGCTACGATTTATATACAAATACTTTCAAGTTCATTTCATGTTTCCGTTTCGATTTGCCCATCTCTCATTCTTGCTTTGCTTTTTTCCAACTTCTCCTTTTTATTCTGCTGCTGCTGCTACTCCTGCTGCAAATACTTTTGATGCTCCACTGCATATTGAATGCAATGGACCACAATTTTCTATCCGGTTATGATAATCCTTGAAATTATGCAAATCCTTACAACTGCTTGCCTGCAAAAGAGTTAGTAGCTTTGAGAATTTACCATTTAACAATGACATTGCCTGAGTTGCTGCTATTGCATTTATGTTTCAAATCGATACCTTATAACGTTTTCAATGTTTGGAAGGCAGTTGTTCAACATAATGGCATTAAAGAGGTGAAACAGCGTTAACATCAGGGGTATAGCACAAGTTATTACAGTGAAATTTCTTGCTATCGTTGTTTTACAGTCACAAGTGTTTTGTGTTGAATGTTACTTTTTCCACATTAAGGGGAGTGTTCCAATCAGAGGTTAAGTTGCAATGCAGTCACGATTAAAATATAATTTAAGCAATCACTTAACATTATATTGAATGTGATGTTCAATTTGTAACTTTTGACAGCAATTTGATTTTATTTTATTTTTTTATCGCTAAGATATGTCAAAATGACAGAATAAGCATTTTCATTTTTCAACTTTCAATTTAACACTTTTATCCCCAAAGCTGCATTTTAGCAATATCATTCCAAGTAAAACACCCTTAGCACCCAAAATATTTCTGGATATGCAACATTGCTAGATGTTGTACATACTTTATTGTCATTTCCGTCTGGCGTTTGTTTGGCATTTTTCCCTGTACACTGTCAACAATGAAAAAATCGAGAAAAATTTCCTTTTATTTTTTCCAGGAAATTGTAACGTTGCCAACAAATTTCCCTAAGCAAATTTTGAACTATTTATTTACAATTCGCATGCATGAGTTGATATTTGTTGTTATTACTTGTGCAGAATATCAACTTATGGTACTAACTCTGCCAAGTAACTGCAACTGCAGCTTGAAAGTTTGTATTGCTCGCGCTGTGCATGTACAAATTTGTTTAGTTTTGTTGCATTTTGTTGCATACAATTTGTGTTCATATTTTACTGGCATTTGAAAGTCATTCAGTGTCAACTCAGTAACAAAAAATAAACATCAACATCTTATTACTTTTTAAACTTTTGAGTGAATTTCTTCCCAATTGAAGTCAATATAGAAGTTTTTGAACTCTTCAAATTTATTAAGTAGTCTTTATTTTTAAAATAAATAAACATAACTTCTCTTACACAAAGCAAAATACACTCCATTTTTGTCATCTGTCTTAATAAATAGACTACTAAATACAAGCGCTATATCTCTGTTTGTTGCAATTAACGTTAATGATGGCTGTGTAAATGCTTTGCAACCATGTAATTCCACGTTGTTAACTACTACGTGGAGTGACTACGGATGCTCCTTTTGAATTGAGTTTCCAATCGATACTCATGTTAAAAATCTACCTCATTTAATGCAAACTTAACGAGGATATGCCGTAAGCATTATGGTAAGCACTCATCGAAAGCAAAGGATTAAATATGCGTATGAAATTTAAGTACATGTATCATGCCTACCATACGGAGTTTTTAAGTGCACACGCAATGCTTTGGTTTTATGTGGTGCGCATGGTGCTGACTGTGGATTTAAATATAAATTATTCTCTTACTTTTGTGTTTCAGATTTACCGAAATCTTTTTTTGTGCTGCATAGTTAAGACTTTTGGAAAAAATAAAAATATGTAGAATATGGTTTCAAAGGGCACTGTCAATGTGTCCTTGTATGGCTTTTAATGGATAATCATCTGAAAGGATTGGCATATCGTAATTATAAAATTTCTCTGATTTTTTTTTTCTTTTTTTGTAAATTTCACAATTGTTGCAGTCATATGGGCGGCTGGAAAAATTACCTATAGCTTTATATATATGTTTCTGAAAAATAAATTATATATTCTTAATGGATATTCATGTAACACATAATGTAGGCGCTTGAAAACAGTCTTCCAAAAATGTGGTTAGACTAACGATGACAAGATATTTTTCAGCAATACGCGGAGCAGCAAAAAAATTCGTTGAAATCGTAAAACTTTTAGGAAAAGAGGATTTGTTGATCCAAACTAAAACTGAATATGAATTTTTTTACTAAGATTGTGTTTTATCTGATAAAGGGTTTTTCAATAGGGACGCTACAAAAGTAGACCAATAGGGACAGCAAACGACGCCATATTTTTTCCCGCTCTTTTGACATTTCTCTTTAGTAAGGTTTGCCATTTTATCATGGAAAGATTTACGATCCAACAACGAGTCAAAATTATTAAAATTTACTACCGAAATTCGAAGTCAGTGACCTCAACTTTAAGAGCGCTACGTCCAATTTATGGTCGTCATAATCGTCCTGTCAGATCAACAATTGAGCGTCTAGTGGAGAAATTTGAATCCACAGGCACAGTACAAATTGTTCCCGTACCAGTGAGACAAAGAAGTGCCCGTAGTGTCGAGAATATTGCTGCCGATAGCGCATCAATTGAAGAAGACCCAAATCAGTCTCTCACACGTCGTTCTCAAGCATTGGGCATCTCTGTGACGTCGTTGTGGCGAATTTTGCGAAAAAAATCTTGGCCTACATCCTTACAAGATTAAATTGACGCAAGAACTGAAGCCGTTTGACCACCAGAATCGTCGTATGTTCGTGAATTGGGCTGAGCAACAACTTGAAAATGATCCGTATTTTCATCGAAAAAACATTTTCAGCGATGAAGCTCATTTCTGGCTGAATGGCTTCGTCAATAAGCAAAATATGCGTTAGTGGTCAGGCAGCAATCCACACGTACTCCATGAGTCAACATTGCATCCCGAAAAAATTACGGTATGGTTGGGTTTATGGGCCGGTGGCGTCATTGGGCCGTACTTCTTCCGTGATGATCAAGACCGGCACGTTACTGTGAATGGGAATCGCTACAGCTCAATGATAACTGAATATTTTTGGCCCAACTTGGATGATATGAACTTGGACAATATGTGGTTCCAACAGGACGGCGCCACAAGCCACACAGCGAATGTCACAATCGATTTATTGAAAACCAAGTTTGGTGAACGTGTTATCTCACGAAATGGCCCAGTCAATTGGCCGCATCGGTCGTGCGATTTGACGCCGTTAAACTATTTCCTGTGGGGCTACGTCAAGTCTATGGTCTATGCCAAGAAGCCAGCGACGATTGATGAACTTCGTACGAATATCGAACGTGAAATTGCAGCAGTATCGGCCGATTTATGCTTGAAAACCGTCGAAAATTGGGTTCAGCGTCTGAACTTCTGCAGGTGTGCCCGTGGTGGCCATGCAAAAGAAATTAAGTTCCATACATAATGGCATTCAATTTTCTTTTACAAGAATAAACAATTTCATTGATATCCCAAACCGTTTTTGTTCTATTTAAAAAAACTTTTGTAGCGCTCTTATTGAAAAACCCTTTAATAGACTTCGCCCAGTGTTTGAAAGTTAACCATTATAGTGACAAAAAAAAATACTTTTTGTAATAAAAGTCATGTCATAATCTTGCCCTATTTCAAACTCTATCTCTTCCTTAAAGTTCAATATACACATCTCCATAGAAAATTTCATGATTCAAAATCATTCGATTAGTTTAAATTAGAAAATAGATTTTCCTGTGAAAGGCGTGGTGCCACTTATATAAAAAGAAATACCTTTTCTCAAGATTCAATCTCCATGCCAAATTTCATCAAATGTGGTTATTTAGTGATGTGAGTTATGGAAAAAAATGTTTCTATTGGGGGCGTGGCCCGTCAACTTTTAAACAAATATCTTTTACTAGGATATAATCTATTTCCATATCAAATCCCATCAAAACTGGTTTATTAGCTTAACAGTGAAAATGTTTTTCATGTTAGGGGCGTGGTACTGCCTATTCAAAGCAAATATCTTTACATCGGATTCAATCTATATACAGATATACTAAATTTCAGTGAAATTTAATTTTTAGTGCTAAATTTAAATAAACAATACAATCAATGTAGCGGTTCAGCCGTGAAAATATTTTTCTCATTAAGGGCGGTTCCACGCTCCCTTTAAAAATTTGTACCTCGCAATCTACTGTACGCAAAACATTAAAGAAAGTAGCTTAAAGACTTGCAGAATACAAAAAGTACCAAATTGTTCTGATCAAAAGCCGTTTGTGACAACATGCACAAATTCTTTGATTTTTGAAGTTTTACACCTTTTAATTATAGTTTTTACTTCAAAAATTAAGTATGTCAAGCCAGAGGACAATACCATGATTTTGATGCATTACTACCAAGTATGCTTTACTAGCATATTATTTTTTCAATGTAACTGAAAGCTTTTCAAGTTTTCCTTAAATTTAAAACCATATAATGAAATTATAATCATTGGCAATACAAAATTCATATATAAAATAAAATGAAATTACAAAAATTCCTTATGATTTAAATTATGCACAAAATTCAATAAAACATTAAATTTTCAATTTAGTCAAATTACATAGCATTATAGTTCTTTTTTTGTGAAGAAAATTTATTTTCACACTAAAATTTCAATGCAACGCTGGAATGCATTTTCAATCGATTAATTTTCCATAGGCCTTTCAAATCGAAATTTCCTCAACCACAATCAAAATTTCCCACTTTGATTTCCGTTCAATTGCGTGAATCCATTCAAACTCAAATGCAAAATACAAAAAATTTCAAAAGAAATTAAATACAAATTATTTCTATTTTCTATTTAACAGCAAAATATTGCACGCCAATTATTTCTATGCCGCTTCGGAAAGAACCATCGACATTGACAGCAAACGCTGCGCTTTCATAGCATATCTGTAGTCATAAATAAGCGCGTGCAACATTTTGTGCGACGCTCGTCGCACTCCACGACACTCAGTACTCAGTGGCGGCGGTACAGACGATCGGCAGCAACCGCCGCCATTGTAGTCTGCTGCATAATGCAAATAACGGAAACGGAAATTCTATAACGATAAATCCCCGTCAAATAATTGCTTTGGTAAATGCGACCTACGGATTTGACTTTAGCACGGGAAATTGTTTATTTCTCTTTTGAAACTCCCTTCGTAATTTTCGTTTTTTTTTTTTCGCCATTTTCAACTTCAAATGCACGAATTAAAATTGAATGCTATTGAAATCGAATGCAATTGTATTACAACGAAAAAAAAAAAAAACATTCAAATAAAATAAAATTGTGAATCGAACGTACGATTTTTAAACGTTTGATATTGCGTGCACGTTTTTAGGGGCGCTGGTTTTTTCCCCTCTGCTTCAATAGGGTAAAACTGTGTTATTGCGACTAAGCAAAAAGAAAGTTCAGTTCCATTGTACTATGTTCAGTGCAGTAGCTTATACTTTTCTGATCAAAATATATACCTTACTTAAGGAGTTATAGGTTGTCAAATGTCAAATTAGCCATTATTTGACTGAAAGTCATTTCTTGAATATAAACTTCGGAGTACTTTGCAATGGCACAGTTCCAATTTTACCATGCAGTAAATGCTCAAAATGTTGGTGTTTCTATTAAGGGATTCATGAATAATATACATATATCCTTTTATATAGACACTAACTTTCCAACAATTTTTAACATAGAAAATTGAACTTTATCTATGCAAAGGAACCAATTCCAACATTTGCTATTCCTTCATATAATTACAATGCCAGCGTACTCTAATATTTCACTATTTTGTTACATGTGTTAGATAAATGGTCAATAATTTTTATATTTTTTTATTATTATTGTTGTAGTATAATCGCAGCACAATTGCATTATAATTATTGCTATATAATAAATAGCAATTTTTGCTATTTCACTTGCCAATGTTAATAATGGCGTAGTAAAAGCGGCATTCACTGTATTGCATAAATTTGCAATAAATTGTGAAAATAAATACGCGCCTTCCGTATGTTGCATTTAAATAGCATACACTTGTACTGATATTTATCTTCCAAATAACAAATCTATAACAATTGTTGACTTTTTGTCCTAGTTTGCAGTAAAAGTTGCAACTGGACTTTTTAATAAAAAAAAAAATTAAAGAAGATTTTAAAGCGAAAAATTTTACGAAAAAATGCAAAAAGCTTATATTTAGTTCGTTAAGTTTATCAAAATTTTTTTATTTTTTGAATACTTTAATTCAGCTGACATAGTTCAAGCTCTATTTTAAAACTTAAAGATAGATTTTTATAGATTCTTTCATTGAAAATTAAAGAGAATGTTAACAAATAGCCGGGTTGCATTTGCTTAATTTTACTCAAAAGTAGAGAAAAATGTAGCAAACGAGTGACAAATTTGCTAGAAATTTATTTTTAAGAGTTAACTACATCATGTACTTATGCACCAGAACAGCTGACCTTCATTTTGAATCAACTATTAACGGAAACTTTAGTATCCCACAATAGTGTGGCTCAGTGTGATCAGTGAGCAGTTTTGCTGTGCAAAGTTAAAAAGGGTTTCAAAACCATACAACACAATACAAAAATAGCATTTTTAAGCGCAAAGAACAAACTCAAAAAACCGTGAGCTACTGATTTTTTGGTTAACTCATTTCAAAGCCTAGTAAATAATTTTTTATAAACTTGAAGCTATTTTTTGAGAGTCTTAAGCGAATTATCCTCTTGTTCTCTTTAACTTTTTATGACCTCTTTAACATTCAACGTGCTGGACTATAACTTTGTTTGATAAAATTGATACGGACAACGTCTTCTTTCAGGATTAGTAACGTTGTTACTACCTAACGAACGTTGTCTTAAATTGATGTCTTTCTTTAATACGAAATCGTAGTTGACGGTTCATCATTTACTTAATAACTCATAATTAAAATATAACACTAAAGTTTATGTATTCCCTACAAATTTCATCTCAATAATCCTACCTCCGTTAAGAGTTTCATAAAATGATTGTAAAAAAAAATTGCTAGAATCTTGTGAACATCACACCAATACTTCATTTTAATTTGGTGTGGTTATATATTCAGTAATTCATTTTCAATAAGAAATCAATGAATTATTGTAAAGCACTACGACACTTCAGTTTATTTCACATAAAACTCCATCAAACCACAAAATCCAATTAAATTTTCAAAGTTATAACATCTATATGATAACATATTGTAACTGGAAAACTGATTTATGAATATTAAATTTGTTATCAAAAGCTGTAGAAAGTTATAAAAATGAAGCTCGTGGAAAGGTCTAACACAGCAACAAAAGCAACATCAAACAATTATGTTCAATACCGTGCCTATCCATCAAGGGACAGCCCAGACCGCAGTCTTTAACAAGCACTTAACAATATACACATTTGAATGCACTAATACATATAAGCATTTATATATGTAAGTAAGCACATATTGTACACTTGGTCATATGTACATAAGACTGCTCCTTACTTGATTCACCTTAGAATTTTAACTCTTTGTTCTTTTAACTCATTTAATATCACAATTTTCTTGCGGGTGTTTTATCACAAGATCACTATAAATTACTTTCGGAAAGCTTACCAATATGATTTGCCATAAGCGCTTGCTAATCCGTTTTGACTCGTAAAGAACACTTGCGACGAATCGCCTTTAAGATAGACGTAACGTAACATTCGATTTACCCGGCTTTGATTTTTCTAGGATTCTCCACAAATCCAAACATAAGGTGGAAACATAACTAGTTTATAGACAGCATTTTCTCAAAGGCCAACGATGATTTCATTTGCTTTGAATGAAACATATATGACAAGCTGTTGTCTGTGTTTTTCATCCAAATTTTTTAAAAGTTTTAAAACATTTAAATGCTGCAAATTATGTTAAAATAAATTAAAATTTACCTTCTATATTTTATAAGTTACATGCACTTCGCTACTTAAAGGACCTATCGGGCCGAAACTATTTTCATCTTATTTAAACTTTTTGACTCTTATCATAGGTGAAAGTTTCTCAAGCTCAAACGAAAAAAAAATATAAAAAAGGAGCAGTCTAATTACATACACTCAATTCAATTCATCTCGTTATGGTACCACATACATATAATCCTTTTCTACTTGAATGACCAAGTTCAAAAATAATATCCGCATGCGATATAATAATCCAACCAACCCATCCCAGTGATAAATAAAATGGAAGCACTTAATTTTAAATGCATTATTCAAGCTTATGAAATTTCTATACACAGTTTAAAATGGCACACATACATACATAGGAGCAGACTTGCACACACTCTCAGTTTTAACAACATGCCTGTATGTCAATAAAGCATAAGCTAAATAAAAGTCCATTTATGGCTTTTGTGTAAAGATTTTTCTTTATTTTTGAAATATCACGCTTTCAATTTTTATCCGCATATTTTCACTGTTTTTTTTTTTTTTTTGTAAAATGTTTCGCCTCTTTTTTCCACTGTAAAAACCAAAAAAAAAAATACGTTTTTTTACTCGTTCATTCAATCAGTTTGTTGTGTTGAAGCGGCGGCACTCTCTCTTTACTTTCCATCATATTAGACGGTTATTTTTGTGCAATTTCCTTTGAGTTTCCTTCACTCAGTTTTGGTTCATAAAAGCAAATCATTCAAGCGTGGCGTTATGTGCATTAACATTAGATACACTCAAGGGAATAAGCTAATATCATTTGAGAAAAAATTCATTGTATAACAATATTAGTCAGAACAAAACAAAACATGATTTTCTCATCACAACGTAATTATCAAGCGTTGTAAATAATACCTTAATATAATAATATCTTTTGCTGTCCAAGTCCAAGTCCACCATTATCCAAAACGGAAATATATTTTCCGATTCCGCATATTGAAGAAACACTGTTCAGTGTTCAGTGTTTCTTCAAATATATTTCTGTTTTGGATAATTTTTCATAAATTTTTGTTTTAAATTTGCAATAAAACCTTGAGGTACAGAGGAACAATTCTGTAAAGTTCTCCTTTCAGGAATTCATTGACTTTCGCCCGTAAGGTCTTTATATCACTAGTCTGACCATATACATATTTTTAGAAAAAAAATAATTCCTTAAATTTTTAAGTTATCAAACAACTTTGCCTTTTATATCAAATAAGAAAATCGCAGAATTCTTAGTTCACGTTCTTGAGAAACTTTATCACACTAATTTCAAAAACAAGAGTCACTTTTCCCAAAAGAAAGATTTAATTTTTAAGATATAAAAATAGATCAGTTTTCAAAAAACATATTTAGACACAAATATCAATTTTTCATGATGTCGTTAGACTTTTTTCGAAATAATTTTAATGATGGACTTTCTTTTGTCTATATTAATTTGTGTTGTCATATGTGCTGTTCCGTTTAAAAATTTTCCAACTAAAATCGTCATAAGACATACAATAAGTTCGTTTGTAAGTTAGGATACCCCATAAGCCTAATGGGAATGCTGAAACTTGAAATCGGATTCGATTTCTCATCATAATGAAGTAGAAATAAGAATATTTCAGGCCAAATTGAAGGCCTGTGTTGTTGAAACCTCTAACGATTAATTTATTTCCAATTCAACTCCTCTACTATGCCAAAGTTTCATTCAAATTTGTTAATTTTCTCAAGAGCTACAAACTTTTGTTTATCAAGTTACTTTAATTTATTATGCAAAAACTTTAAAAAAAGTATGTCGAAATATTTTTTTTTTTTGTTAACACATTGAACCATTTTTTCAACATTTTTATATAATTTAAGATGGTCATTTTATTTTTACATGATGATGCAGTTGTGATATCCTTCGCTTATATAATGTCAAAAGAAAGCATATTCAAATATTTTATTTGAGTGTATTAACAAGCATCGCCTTACGTTATTCTTTTCCTTTTTTTTTTGACATTCAGTCAGTCGGTATTTTTTATATGGCATAATTTTCCCACACCTACTTAAAAAAAAAAAATTTGTATCCTTAACCATTTTTGTGTTACTGCTATCCATTTATGTGCATACACTCACATAATTTTGATTGACGATTATGAAAGATTTTACGACGCCTTCTACTTTCATAGCGTTTTGACTCAATTTTTAATTTCAGCGGGGCAAATATAACACATGGGTTGGAAAACATACATAAATGTAAGCAAAATATTTCAATATTAAATTTTGTGATTGCTTAAACGGATTGTTTTTAATAAAATTTTAATAATCAAAATAACAAACTCTTTAATCTTTACTGCTGAACTTCGTAATAATGTCAAATTAGAGAAAAATATAATTAAGTCGAGTAAGCAAGATTTTTACAAAAACAGACTTTAAAAATGAAACCACCCTAAAAAAACACTTTTATCAGAGTTTTTTGCTAAGTAGGTGCAACAAGGTGGGATTAAGCAGATAAGTTTGTAGAAAAATAACGTAGATTTCACAATATTCTTAAAAAATTCAAAAGGCTCAACTATAACTGAGGTCAGGTACTGAAAAACCGAAATTTTTAAAGGGGTCTGTGTGGTAGTTGAAACAAGGCAGACTTAAATATTATGTATTCTCTAATTTTCTTGAATTCCTCTATAAATTTTATTCTAATGCTCTTTGATGAAGGAGGGTATTAAAAATCATATCTCCTAAGGCGGTGTTCGGGATAGTTTCAAAAAAAGTGGGTTAAAAGAGTATTATGAAAAAATATTATTTTAACATTCGGACGATCTGTAATGGAGTGAACGTCCATAATTAACTTAGTGAAAGGAATAAAGCATAGGTGCACTTTGTTAGAGTAATGGTTTTATATTCGAAATAGCTTTTATTCATGACTTTGATATCATGGACTCTTTATTTTTTGTCACATTCAATATTTACCCCAGCTGACTTTGCAAAATAATCTTGTTAGCTTGGCTCAAAGTACGGCAATTCTGTGTAAAAATATATCACTTTCTTTATGTCAACTACTTTGCTGTATATTCTATATATTACAAACAAATCTATTAGAATAAATTATAATAATGGAAATTCTTTTTTTTTATAATTTGTTTTTTTTTTTTTTTTGTATACATTTTTTTTACTTGTTACTTTGTGTAAAAAAAAAACGACATTGTGTGGCTTATATGCGAATACCCAAAATGTACCACAACAAAAAAAAAAAAAATATGAATACAATGAATGGAATGTATTATATTGAGCGTTTCGAAAATCTTTGTTATAGGTTTTATGCTTGTTGCTTATTTCAGCATTTTATGATTTTATTCCAGCATTTTTTTTGCTATTCCTTTAGTTCTATTATATTTTTGGAAATTTTCTTTTCTCTGTCCTATTTTGCTCTGAAGTTAGAGCTAGGTATTATTTATAATACACAAACAAAAATTTTAAGTAGCTTTGTAAGCAATACCTGTCATAAATCTAAAAATGGGTCATTTGTTTTGGTTGATAAATTTTTTAAAGAGGGTATATAGCTATGTTTTCCTGTTCAGCAATCCCACACACTTAAAATATTACAACTTATTAATGAGGTTACTTATTAATGATGCTGGCTTTAGGGAAAAATGTTAGTAATTTTTTATTTGTGATTGCAAGAAGGATTGAGTAATTGGTTGCTTTCCAAAAAATATATCATGTTTTCAAAATTCTACCCAAAATGATGTCAATTTAAAAGGTCAATTGTTATGTTTGCTGCCTCCACTGGTTAACTGATATGACATTTCACTAATGAAGGTTTGACAATTTACGGAAAATTTAAGTAATGAAAATTAAAATCTACATGTAAATTATTTGTTAGGCAACATGTTAGATATATTATTAATTTTTCAAAAGCTACCCTAATACAAACTGAAGTTTAAATTGTAAACTTTCTTTAATTGTAAATTATCTTTTTTTAATTCGAGGTTTTCTTTAAAGTTCTGAAATCAAATAAAAGATATTAATAAAACATTTTACTGTTTTTTCTATACCATGAAAAAAAACAAAGCTAATTTTATTCAATTTAAGTGTACAAGTTTGTTGGAACACTTCATTATCAGATCGTAATATAAATCCTACAATTAACCCATATTGTACCTTTGATTCGTTAACGAAACACGAAAATTGTTCATGTTTGGATATTTTTTTCATTACAAAACAACAAAAAATTCGAAAGGTTTATATTTTTTATATTAAAGTTTAATCTATTGGCTTTTATTTAAAAATTTCTTTTGTCGTGCCACGCCCATTTTTTAGGATTTAAAGGGAGTTTTAAAAATACAGTTGTTTTGGATATTTTTTTGAAAATTAATCAAAAATATTAAAATTGATCAAATGTGGATAATTTCTACACAGAAAAGATTCAAAGGGACCGATTTTATTCTCCACAATAAAAATTATATATCCAAATTGTTTAGGTCAGCTATATATAGCACTCAATTATGGTGATGCGTATACGAATCAATGGACACTTCCCAGGGTAATTATTTGGCAATTTTTATTTTTGAAGATGTCAAATTTTTTGAGTGGACCAAGCGCTAAAAAATTCAAAATCTTGAAGAAATAACATTTTTTGATTTGAATAAATTCAAAAAAAATTTAAGCTAAAAATTTTCTCCAATCGACCTCAAACTTATTTTCCGCCATTTTTTTCACTCAACTCACACCACCTCATTACAGCTTTTTTTAAAAAAAAAAGTATGCTGAATATTTGGGTACTATAAGGGTTAAATAGCTTATTCTGCGAATAAATATTCAATAGCACTATAAAAAATTAATATGGTGGTTGTTAAAAAATTATTAAAAATTATTGTGGTTCTTGGCCAAGATTTTTATGTAGCATATGTGATTTTTTAGGTGGAAAGGCCTTGAACATGCGTAATATAAATATATTCCATCACAGCAGAATATTGAATTATTTAACCCATGATGACTTCTTCGCTAATGACCAGAGAACATTAACCTTTCCACAATCTTAATGAAAATCAATATTTCATGTGTGTCAGAAAAAACACACTAAGGGCTAACGCTTTAGCATCGCCAAAAACGAAGTACCCTAAATTGTGTTAAAATTTTGGCATTGACATTTTGGCATTGAACAGATTTAAAAATCTTAGTAAAAATAGTTTTTTCGGTGGGTCATAGATTGATACTATTTTTTCATCATCTTTCATTTTATACACCGCTCACCTAACTTACTTTATCTCTGGCTTTGCAAATTATTCTAGAATGCACTTTTTTTTAACAATAATACTAGATTTTAAAATTAAAAATCACATAAGAAAAACAAGACTTTCTGAAAATGCAAATTTCGTCAATGTAGCATATAGTTTTTGACGAGGTCAAGCATTTTATCGCTGTATCAAATTTAATTTGCAGATAATAAGAGTTTACTGTGCTCACAGAAAACTTATTCATTAATTCTTTTATAACAACGTTAATAAGACACTTAAATTTTAAACGATATCAAACCAATTTATGTCAACAATAAAAATGACAACTATAATCAGCAAATGCATTGCATCATTTTTTATTTTTATTGCTCATTGCTACATAGCTTTATGGCAATTTCTTTCAATTTTCCAATTCAATGCAACTTTAAAGCTTTCGCAGTCAGGGTTTGCCATAACAATGTAATATAGACGCCAATGCAGGTCGGAACTTTAAGGTTTTCATACAAATTGAAAAAAAAACAAATTAAATCCTTTGCTATTTCGTTCAGGAAAAATAGAAAATATAGCACAAACGATATTTTTTCAGAGTGACCATATCTACGATTTTCTCGAAAAATTAAAAGCCAATATTTTTTTTCTCTCCAAAGGTCTAAAAAAAAACTTGATCAGTCCGTTCCACCATAGTAATGTTATGCAAAATTGAACACTTGCTTAACCCATTGACGACCATTGGTACACCGGCGACCCTTTTACCTTCGAGCTTTTCCTGAAGAAACTATGGAATGGATTTTCATCGTCAAGGTATCATTCAATAGAGAATGAATGTGGCTTGCAGAAAGTACCTAATTTATAAGGGAATATTCATTCCTTTACCAACCAGACTACCCCATAGTCGAAAAATCTTAACTTTTTCTCCCCCATATTTTTGCTGGAATATTTTGAAGGTGGGTGGAGCTACAGGGTCAAAATTTTTGGAAAAGTTACGGGCAACCTTCTTCTTTCCAACGAAAAAAAAAAATAAACATAGTCCACTTCGACCACCCACGCGACCACCTGATCTGATGGGACCTCAATGTCCCAACTGTCGTCAAAGGTAAAAATCAAAGACATATTTTAGTTTAGGTGACGAGTTGATTTATTTGAAAAAAAAAAATTTGGTTACATTTTTGATCGATACTTTAAAGTTTATTTTTATGATAAATTTCGAAGCAATTTCTGTCTTTTGTGAAGCAAAATGGTTTTTTGCAAAGGCACAAATAGAATTTGTTCGACGGTCTTTGCCTTGTTTGGAGCAGACAATACAGCTCTTACGTCCCAGTTCACTTTTGCAGAGATAATGACCGGACAGAGTAGCGACCTCTGCAAGTCTCAATCGCTTAGGTCCCTCTCTCACAACTACTGATGACGGTCTTTGGCGGTTGGTGAATGAATTGATCATTTGAATTGCCAGCTGCGCGCAGAATTCCAATGCAGATATCGAAAATGGATCATTATTCGACGTAGAGATTTTGTTGTAAAAGCCATATCTTCTTCGTCCAATTCGAATACCCGTTCATCGTGATCGCTATCCTCGGTTTTTATCAATTGAATGATTCCTTTGCTCGTAAAATAATTTATATTTTGTAAGACTTTTGTTTAGTAATTTGGGGTCGCTGAACACGAATCCGATGTTGGATTTGAAAATTTTTTAGGGGTTCAGGAGCGGTCGTCAAAGGGTTAAAGAACAATTTTAGTATTTAATGCAATTTAAAATTTTATAGTATTCATCCCAAAATTTGCATAAAACTATAATATACAATAAAAACTTTTTCAGCTGGTAACCTTAAGTGCACAGCAGTAAAATGGAAATTAAGTGCAAGTGAAACCCCTGCATCGTCACTGCAGGAACAGCATAACCAGCTGCAGCAATTGAAGTTGCTTTCTAATCTCAGGACAACAACAGCAACAACAACAACAACAAGAGCAGCTGCAACAAAAGCATTGCAATGAACCGGGTTAACTTTTATGTACGAGCACGTTATATGAAATTTGAAAACATATAACAATTGAGTCCTTGATGTTGTCGCTAGTGGCAAAATAACTTTAATGTTTGTTGCTGCTACTGCTGCTGATTTCTATTGTTTTCTTGTTGGCCTTGAAAAACTTTTGTATTTTCTGCTCATGATGCTGCCACATTTCAGTTGTTCTGCTGCACTCTAAGTAGCATTGCGTTTGCAATGTTGTTTTTTATTGTTGTTGAATTTGTTATTGTCAACAACATTGTTGCAGTTTATTCCAACTCTTATTGTTGTCACTTTGGCTATTCTAACTCTTCGATGTAGTCTGCTTTGAAATAATTTGTAATTTATTTGTTTGATTTCCAGTTGCTGCTAATAATCTTGGAAAAAGTGATGGTTTTCCAAAGGTAAGAGTGCTAGACATTTGTTTTAAAATGTACTTACATACCTCAGATGATGATACAATTGGATGCCAATGAATTGATAGCGATTAGAAATTGTGTTAAATAAGTTGCTTATTGATTGGATTGTATAACTTTTTACTTCTTATAGTTCAGCCGTTGAAAGCTGATAAAAGATGTAAAAAAAAAATTTTGAAAACCAAACCCACTGATTCTTGTGTATGATTCTTCGCTGAGTTCGAAAAAAATTAAAAAAAAAATTGTCGAGTCAATCCCACACTCCTCTCACCAAAATATTTAAAAAATCTAATTTTTGCTTCTAAATATACCTTTTTTTGTAAAATTATGAAAATATCTCTATTTTTAGTAGAAAAAAAATCCAAAATTGCTATTATTTTTGATTATTAATATAAAAATCACATACTTAAAAGTTATATATCTACTGTTTTCGCCAAAAGAAAGTCAACTGTAGACTAAAACTCACAATTTGTCAATTATTTCAATTGACCTTAATTATTGAAAATAACGATATCTTTGATATAATCCGAACTTAGCAAAGTCGACCGAAAAAATGTTTTCCCTTAAGACTATACGGGGCTCTTTGTGTAAGTTCTTTGTTTTTTTTTTTTGGATTTACTTAATTACACTCTATGTTAAAGAAAGGAGCGCTTAAATAAATTTTCTGTGAATTGGTTTTCAAATTTTGAAAAATTTTTTGATGAGAAAGTTATATTTAATTTAGGTTCATTACCCAGCGGCAAATTTATGAAGTACTTTGCCTGCTTTATACATGTAGCTGTAGGTAGTCCGCTTGCTGACTGCCTGCTTTGTATATGGAGCTGTAGACAGTCTGTTTGTTGGCCGCCTGCTTTGTATATGGTGCTGTAGGCAGTCCGCTTTCTGACTGCCTGCTTTGTATATGGAGCTGTAGGCAGTCCACTTTCTGACTGCCTGCTTTGTATATGAAGCTGTAGGTAGTCCGCTTGCTGACTGCCTGCTTTGTATATGGAGCTGTAGGCAGTCTGTTTGTTGGCCGCCTGCTTTGTATATGGAGTTGTAGGCAGTCCGCTTTCTGACTGTCTGCTTTGTATATGAAGCAGTATATGGAGCAGTATATGGAGCTTCAGGCAGTCTGTTTGTTGGCCGCCTGCTTTGTATATGGAGCTGTATATAGAGTTGTAGACAGTCTGTTTGTTGACTGCCTGCATTGTATATGGAGTTGTAGGCAGTCTGTCTGTTTTCTGTCTTATTTGTGTATGGAGATGTAAGGGGTCTTAACTGTTGGCTGCATACTTTGAATGTGGAGATGTTTTCAACTCGGTAAACTATACAGGGACATAGTAAGCGATATTTTAAAGCAATCTGCCTTTCCCTGGCTATACATTGAATATAGAGATGTAGGCAAGCTGTCTACAAAGCAGCCATCCCTTTGTAAAAAGCATTTACAGTTGTGGCTGGGGTTGTGAGAGTTACTGCCTACAATGAGTATAGCTATTCATCGATGTTGTTTATAAAATATTTGCCGCTGGGTAAGATAGAATTGTTTTTTCATCATTGACATAAGTTTTTAAGCTTTAGAAAAATTATTTTTAAGGGATTAATTCTACTTATCAAAACAAAAGAAGAAAACTGCTACAATGATGCTTTGTGTTAAGTACATTATAAATGCTGTTACTTTTATAACATACTCAGACAAAATAATAAAATTAATTAATTTGCTAAGTGTTGACACTGTTACTGCAGAGCAAAAAAACTGCGCTAGAAACTAATTGCAAACTTACTTGCGGTGACCTACCTCACCGATCTCCCTTTGCAAACTTTAGCTAAGAGTTTTGTTTGGTTTTTTTTTTGTGTTATTTGACTGAGCTTTATATTGTGCAAATAACCCAGTGCTAACCTGTCACACCTTAAATTAGCTGTCCATCCTTACGTGATGGTAGCAGCAGCAGCAGCAATGGCAACATTACCGCTGTGTGTCACATTTTCTCTATTTGTACTACGTCAAGCTGCTGTCACGCTAATTAAAAGGGATAATTGTGTCGTGGTTTTATGTCGTTCTTTTTATTACATTTTTTTTTTTCAGTATTGTTTTCTTTTTACTAAAAAAATAAAAGAAAAAAGGTTTGTTTTATTAAGTATTATGCTGCAGACAAAAGAGACAAATGTACAGGTTTTCGGTGGGACTGTGACAGAGTAATTGTTTTGAATTCATACCAAAAATCAGTCTTGAAAAGCCTTTAATTTTTTTCAACTCATACACCTTTTGCTTTCAACTTTACGTTATTGTCCTTCACAACTATATGAACAGAATAAGAACATTGAGAGTAAAAAGCAAAATGTTGGTATATTACAAAAAAAAAAGCATATTTCAGTATTCTTATATCCCTTTTTTCTTGTTAAAGTTCTTTTTTTTCTGCTGGCATCCTTGAGAACTAAATTAATTTTTATTGTATTTTGTCTGAAAATGGCTTAGTCTCTCTTATTTTGTACATGCCATTTGATAGTTTAAGGTAGTATCATCTGTGCAAGATGTCCAGTTTAAGTCTCCAATTTATCTGGTCGTTACGTGGTGCTTTAATTGAATTTTGCGCACTTTCATTGTTGTTTATAAGTTTTTCAATTACAACGAAATATATGGTGAATAAGGACGAACGATCTATTGAAAATGTTAGTAATTTTATATCAACTCATATTTTTCTATAAAATTTCATCATTTAAGTGGAGATAATTGCCAATTTCAAACTGATTTTGCTTAAAGAAAAAGTGTAGTAAGCGCAAAAAATAGTCACACTTTTTCATCATTTATGGAAAGTCTATAATGTTGTATTTATATATAAAATAACGTGACACTATTTAATGCCCAGAGTATATCATACGCTGCAAAATTTTAACAAATCTATTTACTCGTGTGACAACTTGAAGGTCATATTTAAGCACCCACTAATTTGACATAATACCAAAACAGTCCAGTCATTTTTGATATTCTTTTTCATACAAAGCTACAATTAAATAGCTTTAACCATAATACTCCTAATCTAACACTGAAGAAATGGCGAAAATAAATTCACCCTATGCACTTTATAGCACCAAATACAGCAGACGGCCTTTTTGGTTTTGTACATACTTCTATGCTTGACAAGTCATAATTTATTTATTTTATAAATTAATTTATGATACCGAAATGATTTATGTGCGAACACACTTAAGATTAATGAAATAACGTACTCTTTTCGCAAACCACTGCATTTGCGCTGCTCATTTTGGGGTTGAATGCAGGCCACAATAGCGGTTTTTGTGTGAAAAAACGTTGGTATATAAAGATTAAACGGATTAGTCATCAAGGACATTTACAAAAATATATAAGCGAAATAAATGAAAATTGTTAAAAAAAAAAATGATACACACACACTTGCAAAATTTTACGCATAGTCATAAATTTATTGTGGAAATACACAAAAATATTTGCTGTTCATATGCGGCGCACTGACATCACTCAAAAAATACATAAAATTTAATGTGACAAAAGCCTACTTACGCCAAACTCTCACATGCGTGCATGCATGCGTTATGTGTCGTCATCCTGTGATGAATGTTTGTTTGTATGTCTGACTACGTTGTTGACACATGGCTGACATAATGCAGCAAAATAACGTCCACAGCAAACAGTGCGCTGTTGACTGAGTCCTTTACTTGCCAGTGACGCACTATGTCAAATACGATGCCAAAGGTCAGTGAAAACTATTTAACTAAATTTAGATTTCAATCAGTTTTAAAGTAATATCAATATTGATGAAATATTTTTTAAATCCTAATGTTAATGTCTTGTTAGTGTAACGAAATCTTCAGCCATTAAATGTGTCCTGAAACCTAGAATTTCAACAAAAAATTAGTGTTGCAAAACGCGCAAGAGTTGAAACAAAATGCGCTACAGATTAAAAATATTCCTAAACAAAGGAGTGAAATCTCCTGGAAACCTCATTGAGCCGCAGAAATCAAAGAACTTTGTTCAGTTTATGATGAAGCACGCAATCAGACTGGAAGCAAGTTGAGACAAAATACCAATACCAAAAGCAAAAACTTAAATCTATTAAGTAACAGCAAATTATTAGCTTATCGCATGAAAAGAACATTTTTTTCGAGAATTTCAAACATCCACATCTATGTATCAGTAAAAAGACCAGACAGAGTGACTGATAAAAATAGTCTTAAAAGAAGATCAAAACAGGCACTTAGAAACAACAAAGCAGCTAGCGTACATCGCATAACCAGTTAACAAAATGAGGTGCTTTAAGGATGACTGGCACCCAAATCAGGAAAATAATTGATATACCTGAACTACGCAGGGGCGTCTGATACTGTCCATCTCATACTCCGCCTTAAGGAAAATCTTTCTCACCAGAGTCAGCAAATGCATAGAATCATTTATACGGAAATAACAGTAAAGTTTTAACCCGAGAGTTCATGTACTGAGTAAATAGATACCACTTAAGGGCCTATACTAGTGTGACACTGTCAAAAAATCAATTTTTTTTTTTGATTTATTCTTTAGTTTATACTTTCAAAAATATCATGTGAAAGCGACAAGGTCGTATCTTGAATAGGTTTTGAATGGCAGCGTTCTAAAGAGCGACCGCTCGCAGGTAAAACCGCCGATAGTTGAAACTTTAAACGCGTTTTTCTCGAAGCGACAATTTTTAAAAATTGCTGACATCATAACTCAAAGAGAAATTGACCGATCGACTTCAAATTGAAACTTAGTATTCTTGAATATATTAACTATACAATGGCTTACCATGTTTTTGATTGGTTGAAAACTGTTGCAGCGATGATTATTAACTTCATCAAGGCACAATATGAAGGCTTTAAATGGTATAATACATAAATCGAAACTTTTAGGCACATGTTTTTGATAGCACAGAACGATGTTCTCAGCAGAACTGTAAGCTTTATAAATCGTTGAATTCAATGATTTTTTCAATAATCATCCTGTCTTATGCCAATTACATATTCTTTCTCGCAACTAATCAATCCATTATGCAACAAACATGTACTGCCTTCAGATCTTTTGCAGAAGAAGAAGATCTGTAAATTAACCTAAATATCCATTCGCCCAAGAAGTGCCAGCTAAAGCCTTACTATAGATAAGTTCACCATAGAATAAGTGAATTAGTTAATTTACTTAGGTACTGTAATTATGCTGTAATTATATCTGGTGGCAGTACCAAAAAGGACGTTCCTGCTAGTACCAGAACAACGTAATTCACCTTCCCATAGCTTCTTATGATTAGGCAGTCTTCCTTCCTATCAAAGAGAACGAAGTTCAAAATGTTTCAATTATATGTGAAGCTGTACGGTACACAATTTACTATTATTCATCAACAGTTGTATTCGCTGAAATCTGAAAATTTGGTGGTACGAGATCATCTTCAAAATTTGATGAAGAAAATAAAAATGAAATTTTTTCTGATACTGCGGAAATTGACAACAAGTTGACAAGTTTTTCGGCAAGCACTAATGTAAGCCCACAGGTATGCAGAAGACAGCGCTGTCCTAAATAACCATTGAAGTAATCGTGTAATCCAGAAATATGTGAATGGGGTAAATTGAAAACACTCGCTGCTGATCGTGCACGTTGGAAAGGTTTTATTAATTCCTTAAGATCCGTGAGGAGATAAAGAATACAAAAAAAAGTAAGAGATGCATCGCAAAAAATTTGATTTTTGTGTTAAGACAAAATCGCCAAGGGTATAGCGGCAACTGAAAAAAATATTTTCATACTCAAAAACTTGTGCAAAATTTTTTTTTTTTTAAACTTTTTCAATTTGAGTTTTGTATTTAAAACCAAAGTTTTTAACTATTTATCCAAAAAAAAAACTTAATTTTTTTTGGGGCTCCATTAATTTCCAGCACCCTCTCGACTTTCTTTTCCAATGATGACGACCATCGAAAAGACGTTGACGCTTTGAGCCACTAACACAACAATGATTTACAAAAGGTCGCTTCATGGTCGACGTGAGTATCACTCTTGATTACAGCAGTGTTCCGCCATAATAAAAAACAAAAACAACAACAACAATACGAAAAATGCTTCATAATCTTTTGCCTGCGCATAGTGTGTACCGATTATGTTTTCTCGCATTTCATTTTTTTGTTATTTGGACATCTTTTAAGCCCTGTATTTGCGGTAGCTTTTGTGTTGATTTCCGCTTCTTCTACTTGTCGGTCACATGTCTGGCTCTCACACACGCATATTGTACACACACACATATGTGCCATTCGTGCTTGTATATGTGCATTTATTTATTACCCGCCAACTTGGGCCATTTGTCATTTTTACTTTGTCGTTTCGTTTCTTTTTTTTTTTGTCTTAAGCACGATGAAAATTCATCTTTGCAATGAAATGAAATGAGAATACAAGGCAAAAACATCAAAAATGAAAATGAAACTTCGTATAAGGCCATAAATCAGAATTGTTGTTGTCATATTCGCGTAGTTATGAGGACTTAATATTTGATCTACTACATAGCGTTAGTAGTGATTTACAATAGTATTTGGTGTTGCACTGTAACCCAGTAGCAAGTTTCGGCCCTGAACAATATAAGGAAGTCAACATTGTTTTTTTTTTTTTTTGAGTTTTATATATTTTCTTATCATAATATCATTGCAACCCTTGCATTTATTTTTGACCATATATTAGCCTTCGACTAAATTATTATTTACTTTGAAAACGTGTACGGAATTTTAAGATTTTTGAAACAATTACAGTGAGCCAAAACATAAAATTTGACTTAAGTTCTTAGTTTTGTATCTTGAAAACTTTTGGTATTATCAATGTCAATCAATGTATGTTAAGAAATTTTTGGGAGTGCGAGAAATTTTTCTATAAATGTGTTTGGCATCTAAAAATTTATACAAAACATATTCAAAGCATATATCAGTATAAAATATCAGCTTTGGGTGCAATTTATAAAGTGGCTTAGAATTAATGAATATCTGCAGTTGGAGTTAGTTTAGGAAGACATCATTAATAGCTAAATTGTACAAGAAGCTTTCAAGTATAACCATATATCTAAATAAAATCATGAATCAAGCATTTTATTAAGCAATTGCAAATGCCCAAACAAGATGCATTTAAGATTATGAAAACCATTTAATATGAAAATTATAAAAAAAAAATGAAATAAAACTGTGAAAAAATCAAATAAAGGTCAAATCGAATTTAAGCCAACAATTGAGACAACACAATGACACGCAGACACAGCAACAATCTGGCAATAAATTCCAAATAGTTGCCACCCACGTGCACAGTGGTACCTAGTCGTATGCACAAACAACTCAACACCCAAGTCATTAGCTTAAGTTTTGTGGTGCCTTTAATAGGCTTGACATATGTTCCACAATCAATTATATTGTACAATATATAACAAACAAATTTTTGTAGCATATCTGCTGCTGCTACGAATATCTGCAATTCGCTTTCAATTTGTTACGCTTATGTTTGAGAATATATTACATTCGGGAGATTTTTTTTTTTTTTTTTTTGTGGCATAAACTATTTATCTGCCTCTTTCTATTGGTTGGTTCATGCTAATTTTTTTTTTCTCTATCCTCTATACATTTGTCGTGCTGTCATGTAATTTATGAGCTTTTAACAGTAGTCGTATGAAAATAAAGAAACAAAGGGGGAAATATTTCATTTACAACGAAATGAATTGATGATTTTTGTGCTCATTTTGTTTCAGTTTTTCCATTTGTTTTTTTGTTTTATTTGATTTATTTTAAAGTTTGACTTGGATGTGAGAATTTTAATGAATTTATAATATAATAGGATAATATAATATATATACAAATGATATATTACAGTTTCAGTGGCAAATGAAATTCCATTTAAATGTAAATAAAAAAACAATAAAATTGTTGTAATGTTAGCAATTTATTTGATTTTATCAAAATTAATTGCTTGGGAATTTTTTTAATTTCTTAATATTTTAATGTATTGGAATATAATGCTGCGAGAAAAAGTACAATTTTAGACTGAAATCATAAATGGGCACTTCCGTCAAAAGGCCAACCGTGACAGAAAAATTAAAAGTTGTTATAAAACGTTACTATCTAATATTATTTAAGGAAAATGGTCAAATTTTGTTAATTTAAACAATTTACACCATAATTCATTTATCACATTGAGCAAACCACCTGCATATTTACATATATGCAGTTTCTCTTTTTTTTGTAATATTGAATAGTATTTTGCCTTAAATATTTAAGGGTGTAAGAGAGGTGATACATGATGATAGTCTTTCCGAAAAATCTCTCTTCCAGCGTCAGTTAGCTAAAAACAATGCAAAAACATCAGAGTAATCTCTATTAACTGTAAAATTCTAATTTGCTCAAGTTCATGGTCTAAAGTCACAAATATCAAGGAAAGACATCATATGTTCTCATTTCGAAATTGATAACAGCAGCAAGTTTGTCAAAATTTTTGCACGAACAGAGCTTCATGTACATAATTAAAAAAAAAAAAGCGAGTGCAAAAAAAATTTAATTTCAAGTTTCTGGAGCTATTTGAAGTTGGTCATGTTCGCAAACATAAGTGTAATAAAAAGGCATTTAAAAATTGTTAAAATAATTATTAACTGTCATAACACAACATAATCGCATAATTTTTTTTTTTTTTTTTTTTGAAAGGTTGTGAAGAGAAGGAGGGACATATATACTTTTTTTTTCAATAGTAGGCGGTGCCACGCCCCTAACAAGAAAAAAATGTTTCGACGGCTAAACTAATGAACCGAAGTTGATGAAATCTTCTTAAAGATGGATTGAATCCTAAGAAAGATTATTAAAAACTCTGGTCCTTTAAAGAGGGTGTGGCTGTCCAACTACATCGATTTTGGTGAAATTCGGTGTGTAGATAGATTGAAAATTGAGTAAAAAAATATATATATTTTTAGTGGTCGGTGCCACGCCTCTTACAGGAAAAACGTTTAAACAGCAAAAAGGCAAGTTTTATATTCTTTTAAGAAAAATATCTATTCCTTCCTCTTTTCCTTGTTAAAATTGATCTCACTAATTGATTTGATAAATATAAACATTAAATTTGTTTCTTAATTACTGTAAATATCTTAAATATTATAATTTATATAAATATTAAAGTCGTTTTGAGAAATTTCCCAAGTGAACCAAAATGGAAAAATATGTCCCGTTCGTTAGAATGAATTATTATGCCTTGTAAAAAAAGTAAATAAGATTTTTCAATCAAACGAAGTCTATTAAAAAGTTATATTATTCCATAACATTTTAAAATTAGTCACATTAAAAAATGTTGCCAGATTTCACTGACTTCTGCTTTTCTTTAGATGGCCATGAAAAACACTTCCGTTTTTATCCCGTTCGAATGGCTTTTTTATTGTCTTTATCTTGGAACCAGTATTACCTCTGGCATCAACTTTACCACTCAATATATTGCTATCAAAGGGCTATTCCTTAAAGTAACACAAAAAAAATAAAAGTGTTTTACTTTGACTTTTATTTCACTTTAAAAGTTTACTTCCGTCCCGTTCAGCATGAACGAAATGCCCATATTTTATATATTTTTCATATTTTGGAATTATCAAATCAAAAGCAAAGAAAGATTCTCAAAGACAAGTTCAGAGTTGACTTTTTCAAAAAAATAATTATTTTTCGTAGCTGTCAGCTATTGACCTCAATAAAACGTATTGTCCTTTAGTAGCAAATAAACTTAATCTTGAAAATTGTACTTAGTTTGCTATTAACTATTTTTCTCATATATCATGCTATGGTACAGATTTGCAGAAAATAAATAAAGAATTTAAAATCAAAAAATTCAATTACCTTCGTTTTTCTTTTGATTTAATTTCCTTTGCGAGTGCTACAAAACACACATACGGGACTACAAATAAAATGACCACAGTAGAGCAATATAATCAATTGCTTTAGAGGTGACCAAAGCATGAACAAGTGTATATTGTCACTTACAAATGCAGTTAAAAAAATATTTTTCTTTTATTAAAAAAAGTGCTCTACTTGAACTGTTTTGATTAAAAAAGACTAAATGTGGGCTTACTATTGCTTTGCATACTGAAATCTTTGAAGTAATGTGGATTTAGAAATTTTCCGAAGCTTGCTTTTTGAATGTGAATTGTAAAAAGCTTCAAGAACATCCATAGTCTCATCATATCACGATCAGCAAACTGCTAAACAGTACTTGGTTTTAAGGATCCCAAGCTCATTGACAATACTTCCACGGTTTGACTTAAGATAAATGGATAGGATTATGCATTTGATACTAAATTCATTTTAGTTAATACATAGCCAAAGATATAGTTTTGGGTAAGACATCAATTTTCAAAGGGCGCTCGATAAATGTAAGAAAAATCGACGGTACACCTATAGGACCTATTCATTTGAAAGAATTCTGTATGGTAATCTCGGTTTTGCCTGGTAGAAATGATAAGGTAAAACATTTCACACCAATATCACAAAGTACTTATTTTTTTAAAGAAAATTTTCCAGAATAAGCTAATTTATTAACATATGCCAAGCCAAAAGCTATCTGAACAATATTTTTGCAAGCAAAATCAGTTTTTACACATTTTTTTTTTCGGCTTATCCAACTTCAATAAATAATTTTTTCAAGTGTACTCAAGGATTGTACCAGTTTTTTTTTTTTTTTGTTATATCTTGTAAAAAATATTCTTTTTTTTGCAATGATTTACTGTGAAAAAGTTTTCATTTGAGCAAACAAACTGCCATGCCAAGTAAAATGCACAGGAAAACACCGTGTGTGCACAAACACATCGATGCATGCTTACATGGATATCATTGTATATGTACTCGTTTATCCATGTATGCGCACGTGTATATCCTTTGTTATGTTGTTCGCTTGTAAGCTGCAGCTTATGCAATAACAACAACAAAAACAACAATTGTAACAAGCTGCACATTTCATGTATTTAAGTGACCGCATATTTTTGTCCTTTCCTTTCCCAAAAAAAAAAAAAAAAACAGAAAAAAAGACGCAAAACTACAAGCAAGAAATAGCACACCACAATGAGCTGACCATCATCACCCACTTCCAACTCTCATGCCGCTACCCCGCACATTCCATGTTATTGTCCTGTCTGCTAAATCCTGTCACATTTTCATTTTACAATCAGTTGTAAATGCATTTGTATGTGTCTTGTAAATGTGACGCTAAATATGTCAGAAATGTTTGAGCAGGGGGCAACCAGCACCAAAGGAAGTAGCTGCTGAAGCTTCGTTTTTGCTCTGCAGCTCCTCATTTCTTTTTGTAGTTTTTCTTCTATTTACTTAGTGTTTCTCTGCCATACGATGTTTTGTGGGCTTTTAATTGCGCACATCCACATGTGACATGAAAATAAAAATTTTAATTGCTATTCCGAGAAGAATTCGTAAGCACATACTACTTATGTACATACGTTTATGGACAAGTATTTCTTTATTAGATTCTTACCACAATAAAAATAAAATGATGGCTATTTTTTGATTAAAAATATAAAAAAAAAAAACAAAACGAAAATTTTGGGTCACAAAGTTAGGAATTTATATAATTGAAAAGGAGCAAAAAAAAAGTGGTTTACTTGCTGAGTATATAATTTTATCGTTGTTGCGTGTTTTCAACAGACATTGCAAATAAAATTTGATGATAAAATTGTTAAAAAGTTTTCTTTTTCGAAGGACATTTTTTAATGACTCATCAAATATGAGACGTTTCACGTCAATAGGATGAGTCACTTCACAAAATTCAGCACAATGAAGATTAGCATAGAATAGTACGCTCAAAACATTTGGAAATCTCAATACTTTTAAATTTCGAAGTGTTTTTTTAAAGTTTCATATGTTAAGTATTTTAAGAAAAAGTTTTTCTTGGTCCAGATATCAAAGAAAAACCATTCAAATCTTCTGTGAATGATATATCAAATTTTGTTTCATATTTTTGAAAATGCTGATTCTGCAGCATGTAAAACGCAGTAATTGGACATGGTTTGTGTGGCTGACTTAAGCGACTGTGTGGCATCAGTAGTGTAAAATGGCAGTTTTAAACAAAAAATGGAAACTTTTTTGTAGATATAAAATAGTAAAGACGAAAACCTGCCTCACAGTGTGTTATATCAATGACAAAACTTGAATTAGGGCGGTAAATTCATGATAACTTCAACCAAGCTCCTCAGCTAATAACTCATCAACATTATTGAAGCGGATTCCAATGCCAAATACCCACATCTCCTAAAATGTTGGAGTCTAAAAACGCCATTGACAGCTTGTATATGGGACTGTCGCTAGTAAGAATTACAAGAGTCTAATAAAAATGTTATTGCTTTTTTATTTTATTATCGCCGTACTACCTTGATAATACCTTCACAATACACAGAGGTATAGCTGCCCAGCAAACATTTTGACTCTTTTTTATAGTGTGTACTGAAAATTAGTCCTTTCTATTTTAATATTCTTTTAAGCGGAAGTGTACTGAAAATATCACATTTCTGCTGACTGTACCATCACCTGAAAGCCGATTTTAACAGCATATTGATATCGTTTGTTTTTTTTTCAAACATTTCTAACAAGGATTTTTAAAGTAAAAACATTAAGTTCGACACATAATTTGAAGACCTTTTTCAGGAATTTGAATGACTCACACAAAATGCCATGTCTTTCTCTGTCAGGATTTCTGTTTGGAAAGGATTCGAAACGAGTCATTAATAGAATTTAATTAAATGTACTTTTTAATATTTACAGCATTGATTATCAATTCTTCTTGTATTGATCCTTATAGAATTTTATCTCTTAACTTTAGAGAGCTCCTCATACTTCCCACTCTAAAGTAAAATGCTTTAAATCGACTTCAAAAATTTACAATGTTAATAAACTGACATTTGTTTGAGTTTTTAATAAACTTATCAAATTCGGAAAGCTCATAGAATACATAAATGGTAACTTTTTCTGAAAAAGGTCAACTACTAGACGCAACATCATGCATAAAATTTTAATTAGCTTAAAAGAAAGTTTCAATGCTCACAGAGCCTTGAAAGTGTTCTGTGCCTGTATGCACACACAGCAAGTTCACCTTTCACTTTGAAAATGCCATGAGATGGCATACAGTTAAAACTAAAAACAAAATTTTAATTACATTCATAAAATAAATATAATGCAAAAAAAGTTATGTTAAAAAAACAAAATCAAATGTCAAAATATAATATAGACTCAATTAACTCACCCATGTAAATATTTACATAGAATCAAAACAAGCCAATAAACAACAAATTTAAAATAAATAAAGGCAATTAGTAGTGGATAACAAAATTCAAAATAAATATATTTATAATTAATAGGCAATAATATTAAAATGAAGCAATCACTTAGTTGCGCAGTCATTATCATCATTTCGAAAAAATAAAATCAAAAAAAATAAAATTAAATTAAAGCAAACGCCGCCTAAATTGAATACGAAATGAGTTGGATGTCAACGTCAAACACCCCATCCACAAATGCGTAAAATAATTAACACGTTTTTATTTTTAAACATTTCTTCATGATTTTATTTTTAACTAAGTGTCATATAGATAGATTTCTCATAAAAGAAACAACTCAGCCATCATAAAGTGATCTGTTTTCCAAAATACCATGATGTGTTAGTCAATTCTGTGTAAACATTTGTGACATCGGTGCTTGTATTAATAGGACATGTGAAAGATTTTTTTGCCATTTAACAGTCGATATATTTAGAAATACTCATGGGGGCTTTAAGAGAGAAACAAAATAAAATATTACACTCACAAAAATTGTTGACATAAAATGAGTGTTTTTTTTTTTTTTGTCGGGGGAAATATAGATAAGATTTTGAAAAATCTTAATTATACAAAAAAAGTAGGAAAAATATAAGTTTAAACAATTTGTACCTGTTTTAATATTGTTATACGGTAGAAAAAAAAATAGATAGCCTCAAGCTCAATGAAATCTAAGGCAATAACTATCATATAATAATCATCAATAACTATTTTTTTCATGATGCATTACCCTTTGATAATTTGATCTTTTGCCAAAAAATTTATAGTTTTTTTTTTTTCATTGAGTTTTTACAATTTTTTTTTCCGTGTAAATTAAATGATTTGAAATTTTATGACTTCAAATTAGAAGATGCAGATTTTTTAGTACAGACTTACATATTTTTGAAACCAATTCTTAAAAAACTTTTGTCAAACTAATCTTAACTTCGAAAAATGGTCACCCAATTCAGAGGTGTCAAAAAAATTTGATTCGGGAGTTAGTAACAACAACAACAATAAGGGCAAAAAAACTCGAAAATATTTAGCGAATAGAAAACTAGTGTTGACGAAAATTTTTAAAGTGTCTGAGGCAAGCTAATTCTTACAAACATAAGAAATTGAAAACAAAAATCATGAGCTGAAGGAGCAAATACTTGAACGCCAAATCACACAAACAAAAAAAAAAGCATGAAGCTATTGAGAACCGAAAATGTTAACCTCGCATAACGGAGTGAGCTTTACGAGCAAGCGCTTTGAACACAAAATTACACAAACAAAAAGCATTCGGAGATTGCGAATCAAAATGATTTAGTTCGAATGACAAAAAGAGATAGAGGAGTGCTGGGTAGTTTTGTGTTATTCTTGTAAGATCTGGAATAGCTGATCAAGCTAGAATTGTGCATCCTTAAGATAAGTCACCGATGAAGAAGAATTAACAGCTCTGTAACTTTATGCATAAAAAAATTTAAGATGTAATACTAACATACATACACATACATATGGAGCGTAATTTGCCAAACTTCCAAGGCCGATCAAATTTTGCCCAATATCGCCGACCATTTATTGTCCCATTATGTGGTACTTCTCACTCCAAAATTAATTTACTTGTCGTCCTTTTTTTTTGGTAAATGCAAATATTTGTAGAGAAGGTGGAGGTGATTTTCTAATACAATGTGAAATATATATGATTTTGCTAGGGTTTTCGAGGAGCAAAAGTGAGGACCTTTGTTTTTTTTTTTTTTTATAGTAAAAAATTTTTTTCAATTTCAAAAACATGGGGGCGGCAAATTAGATGTTTGGCCCAAGCGCCCAATGTGCTGTACGCCACTGGATGTAGGGGGTATAATATTTTAACTTTTCATAAAAAGTCTTACTTTCAAACGTTTTTAACTTTTTGTCGAATACATAAAAAAATTTCACCTCCAACCTTTAAATAGGGTTTTACTAAGTTTCAGTTCATATGTTATAACTTTTGAAAAAAAAATAAAAAACAAAATTTGATTTCATGTTACCAAATATTTGTTTATATCAATTCAGACTTTTTTAATAAAATACATCATATTAAAAACATTAGTATGAAATACTTTTCTAATATTTTTGATAGCGTATTTTGTAAAATGATAATATTTCTGTTAAATCCAAATCCAATCTGCGATGTCGTTTCACACGACTGTGCGTTAATCTCTCACAATGCTAAAGATGTGTGAAAATAGAAATAAATGTTTACGTTTTTCACTCCACAATCACTGTAACAGCAAATCAGCAACATAAACAACTATCCCAAGATACTTACGCTCCTCCCACTTACAACCACTAGCACTCATTGTGCGGACTCTGTATGATGAAGATATTTTTACGCCCTGTCACTTTTGACTGCCTAAATGACACTCACGCATCTATTTTATTTTCGTAGTCACGTTGTAAAAAGATTTGTTATGTTTCCTTACGTTTTGATGAGGGTAAAAAGCGTCGTAGCAATTTGATTGCCACAAGCGTTGGTGTTGCATTCCATTACGTTGCCTTGCGTGCGCCTAATTAAAATACACAAATTAATGTGAGACATTAAAAATTATAACTTGATTTATGGGGAATCAAATTCGAGCAAATTAAATTTGCAGTTTTATTTCGTGCATTTATTTGTTTTTTTTTTTTTTTTTGTTACTGTGACGCATGAGTTTTCTATAGGGTGGATTTAATTGTTGAAAAAAACTTGCAAAAAAAGGGATTTTTCTGTCTTAAATTTTCACGATATTGTATGTATTGAAGAGCCAGGCATTGCTGGAGCTTAAGAAAAGCAAAGCTTCATCTGTGGTTTCCTTAAACCGCTAATATTGGCTATTTAATTGTGTTATCTCTTTAAAGCAATTTTATTTATTGTGAAAAAAGCTACTCTGTTTCCATGAAAAGGTCCACCTTGCCGCACATTCATACTATAGAAGCTCATTCAACATATAGCTCTCTGCTGACAATTTGCACATTTCTGCAAAAAATAAAATAAAAAATATTTCACTCAGAGTTATAAATTGTCAACTCATTTTTAACTTGTTACAAAATGTTGCCAACCAAATGTTTCAAAAGATTTATGATGAACATTTTTTCGCAACATTTTTTCCGCATACATTACATTATTTTAATTTAATTTTTTTGGTTATTTTTAAATTGTTAATTGCAGTAAAAAATTGCATGCTCATATGTTAAGAAGGCGTTGGTGGTGCAGCCTTTACCTAGCAATGTTATGCAAATTAAATTTGTTTGTAAGAGCTTTAAACATTATATGACAGAATGAGGATGATGAGGCACACGTGCATTAATCACTACTACCACGTGCAATGGACCAAATGTGTAACTGTCAGAGTTAATTTATGGAACTTTAAATTCTCTTAACATATTTCTCATAATTATTGAATTCATCGTCATATTGATATAAGTAGCTTAGTATATTTTACAAAATTTCCAATTTCCAGTAGTTAATGAGGCCGGCAATTACGCTGCGGCTCGGGGCTCAAACCCCAAAACTGCTAAGCAAATAATGTTTTCCTTACGACTCTCACACAGTTATTTTACATTATTTTATAGGTACAAGAAGGAACATTATGAATTCTCGTACAGAGAAGCATATAATAAATTATAAATGAAACATGAATTTTTGAAGGGCATGGTGAAATCAAAGTGGCAATTTCTCACAGTGCTCAAGATCATTTTGGTTTTACAAAAATGCCGAAAAAAATGCTAATAAATATTTTTCTAAAATACCCAAATGTAAATGTGAACCTTACTTTCATGTAATAATTTTTACTTTATTATAGCGATATATATTAGTACTAAAGTCACAAAGAAATCAAAACTAAAACATCGAGAAGTTGTCGAAATTATTTCAAATAAACCTAAACGTAAGCGATTTCTAACTTAGATTTTGATATTAATAATATGAATTAATTTGAACTTTGAGGTCGATAAATTAAAGTACCTTGCTTGGTATGGCACGCATGTATTTTAGTTCACATATATCCTTAACTAATAATAATAATGTTTAAAATATTATACCATACACCTTAAGTTAAATTATTCAAGCTCAGTTTTGAAATGTTTACTTCCAGCTTACTACAAGAAGAATAATTTATATTTGGACTCCAATTTCATAATTATAAAGAACAGTAGATATATTTTTAATAAAAACCGCTATTTTTATATTTATTTGTAATTTCGAAATTCGAATTCGAAAAAAAGTTTCCGAAAAATCTGTTCTTCATATTACATACTTTAATTTTTAGAAGTTCATAACTTGACAAGTAAGCCTCATACAAAAAAAAAATTATATGCTTAGAACTTCTAAAAGTACAATGAGGCCGGGTATGAGCAAATTTCAAAATCTCATTTTTTTCGATTGTAATATTTCGAAATGTTGCTCGCAAGAACTATAAGATTCTAAGCAAAAACTTCATTGTGAAGAATGGTCAGTACGACTAAGATGAATGGCTAGTACGATTATTCTATTATTCAGAATTATCTAGTGAAGACAAAGCTTTTTCCAAAAAAAAACTTCAACATTTTGAATTGTGCTGTATGCTAATACACTGCATCACCACATTTGCTCGCTATTAGAATGTACTACATTCAATCAAGTTTTGTATTTCAGTGAACAAAGTTTCTTACTATGCAGCTGAAATTTTATTAAATCCTTTTTAAGAACTTTTTTAGTCAAGATATAAAATTTAATTGAAAAAGCACAAAACTTCATTCAAAGTTTATGTTTTTATTAAGTTTGATAAAGAGGATATCCTCTCATGTACGTTATCTTTCTATTAATAACTCTCTTAAGTGCTGACTACCTTGAGCATTTTAACGCTGCATAAATAATTCTACGCATAACTTATTTTGTGTGGAAGCCTAAAGACATTGGTTTTGTTATAAAACTTTAACACAGTTACTTTCCAGAAAGAAAATGCTATTTAAGACATGTTATTAAACATTCTGATTTTTTTGATTAAGTAAGAATGTTCATTTAAATTAAAATTTTCCCACCGTAAAGTAAAATAACAAAAATATCAACTTTAAGCAATAACTTTTAAAGCTTCATACGTAAAGCCATTTAACATGACGTTACCGTTGACATCTGTCTACATATAAGTAAGTAACATAATAGTGATGCCATTCTCAGTACGCTGGTACTTTTCTTAGTACTTTGCAGTGTTGTTAGTACTTTAACTATATTCAGAATATTTTCAATACGTTTTAGTACAGAATACATAATTGTGTTAACAAAAAAAAATGTTTTATACTTTTCTTATGTTACAACTGTGCAAAACTACAAAACACTTTGATAGAAAATATTTATGAAAAGCCAGGCATAGGTAGTTCTTAGACGAAATGTATTGATCAAAAAAAAAAAATGTTCAAATAGATAATTATATTTGATAGTGATCGGTGACAGTTTGAACAGACTAAATAAAATGTTCCTAAATCTTTTTCCTTTTAAACTGTTAATCTTTCAGAGAAATAAAATGGAAAATTTTGTTAGTGAGCTCTAAAATGAATAAAAAAGCTTCACAACATTTTGTCGAAGGTGGTTCCGTTCGTTTTCATATAAAATTTTTATACTGGCAAAAACTCAATTATCATCTCAGTGCGAGAAGAGGTAATTTTAAGTCAAAAATAGGGAAGAGTAATTCAGTTTTCAAAGAGTTTGGTCTTAATAAAAAATTTAACTTTTTTAAGTCGTGTAGCAAACTAAGTACTTAAGGTTTTTTAGTTTCCAAACAAAATTTTCACTTAAAATTTCACTTCTGATACAACAGTAGTGACACAACAAAGGCTTGAACACTTTACTAAAAATAAATCCAACAAAAAATTGCTTAAATAATTTGAAAAAAATTATCAATTTCAAAGTAAAACAAATTTCCATAATATCAAAAATTTGCAGCTCTAACATCATTTCAGACGATTAAAAAGGATATTGATTTTCTTAAAGATAATTTTACGTGTTTTCTAGATAACGAAACATTATTTATGCGTACTGAATAAAAAGTCGGTTCCGAATGCTTGTATCCGAATCTTATATAAATAGCTTATCTATGTAACTTTTTAGATATGATTTTAGACTTCCAATGGAAAAAATTGTCCCAAAATAATTTTTACGTACAATTTATCGATGGTCTCGATGATATGCGTCATCACTGCAAAATGTTTATGAACCTTTTAAATGATTTTTGACCTATAAAGGTGAAAAACTTCTAGTGGTTGTATATCTTGCATATTAGGATTTTCTAGTACATTTTTAATTTTTTTGAAGTGAAAACTTTTTATGGCACGTTGTGCGGCTGAGGAAAAAAGTATAAACTCGCGACACCGACCGTCATCGGGCTCCCCGTCATGAATGCGATAGTAAAATTTGAATGTTCTTTGAAGACTTGGGAAACGAACTCGATTTTGTAATTTTGAAGACTTGGGAAACCTGCTCGATTTTAGAATTTTGAAGACTTGGGAAACGAACTCGATTTCAAATTTGGAAGACTTGAGAAACGAACTTGATTTTAGAATTTTGAAAACTTGAGAAACGTACTCGATTTTAGAATTTTGAAGACTTGGAAAACGAACTCGATTCCAAAAAAAAACTTAAAAACGTTGCCTACTTTTAGGCGCTATTAATAATTTGCCCCTAAAAGTATGCAACACTCTCTAACAAATTTCAAAATAGCGCCTGAAATTAGGCAAAGATTTTGAAAAATTCAGATAATGTTGCCTACTTTTAGGCGGTATTTTTGAAATTTGACAGAAAGTGTTGCATACTTTTAGGGATAAATTATCAAAAGCACCTAAAAGTAGGCAACATTTTTTTTTTTTAAAAAAATTCGCCTAGAAAGTATGCAATTTTTTAGAAAAAATTTTTAAATTTGTAGCATACATATGTTGACTTTCGGTTAGCTGTTGCTCAGTGAGCAAATTTTTCTCTGCAAGCGCATCCGAAAGCAGAGCCAGCAGCCAAAGTAGAGAAAAATCTGAAATACCAGGCCACCATGAACCAGCAGCAAGCAAATTTGGTTTTTTGAAAAACTTTAAAACGTTATATCTCGGCTATTACTAAACCGATTTAGACAAATGAGGTGTAATAGTTTTTTTAAGAACAAGCAGATTTTTTTGAAGTCATTTGTGTTTTGATAAACTGTCACTAGATGGCGTTTTAAGCAGTTTGAATATTCTAACACCCATAACTCGGCAACGAATAAGCCGATTTTGATAAATGTGGCGTCATAGTGTCTGTAGGAAGAAGCAGATTTTTAAGTTAAGTTTAAGAAAAATTATGTTTAAGCTATTTAGTCACAGGTCCAGGTACTTTCTTCACCTGATTTTTTCTTATACTTACATAATTCGCAATGATGTTTCTTACTGCGATCAGAATAAATTTTTGTTCTCAAACATTAGGAATACTTAGCTCAAATTTAATTATTCACAGTTGAGGCTACTGAGCCGAATATACTTCTTCCAGCAATTTTCGAAGTGAAAACTTCTTATGGCACGTTGTGCGGCTGAGGAAAAAGTATAAACTCGCGACACCGAGCGTCATCGGGATTCCCCGTCATGAATGCGATAGTAAAATTTGAATGTTCTATTGTTTCTTTTAAATAAATATTCCAAGTGGAAGACAAAAAGCTAAGCAGACACACTCCATTCTCATTCAACGATTGTTATGCTTACATGTTTGTTTCTTTCAAAGTCCGCGTTGTTGCGTTGACAAATTGAGAATGAGAGCGAGAGTAAAATTTGAATACATATTTTTTGTCTTCCATTGCATTGCCATATAAAAAGAAAACGCACACATAGCAACTAACACACTAACTTGCCATTAAACGATTTGTTTTCACTTCTGTCGGCACTCCCGGAGTGCAACCCCTCCGTTTTTTTTTTTAACTTACCAGTGAAGCAACAAGATCAAAAATTACGTTTTTGTTTTATGAAAAAGTAATATTTTAAAACATGAAGTGCTAGAGCAGCAATAAAACTTAACTTCAGCATCAAACCATCTACAATATCTTACTGATAACTTTCATCGAAATTGCGCAATGGTTACAGTTTTCAGATCACGAGTAAAATTGGAATTCTTAACTTTTAAAAGCTAGATATTATAAGCACAAATCATTTTTCATTTTTTTTACTCGATTCCCTTTTATTTGCCATTTTTTCTTCTGTTTTAGTAGTGGAAGCTAAGAGCTTTCCTTTTTTATTATTCTTGAAGAAGAACGTCAAAAGTACGCTCAAACCTCAAAAAGTACATTCCAATCAAAATCAGGCCAATTTACAAAAAGTCTTAATACCATCACTACAGCATGAACAACAAAGGGCGTTACTTAATTAAGAAGTTCAATTTATAAATGCAGTAGAACTTTGTCCACAACTTTTAAAAGTAGTTACACGCTTATGCTATAATTTTTACATGTATAGATCTCTTTGAACAGAGGTTATTCATAACATTAACAAATATGCTGAGAAATAACCGATGTAGTCCCATAGAACTATTTGGGTCAATATAAATTTTTAATAAATATGAGATGTTATTATAGTTATTGATTTTTGAAAAGTTTTTTTAAAAAAAAATTCAACTTTTTTCACTTTCTTTTTAGGTAAGTGTCCTTTATATCTAAACGTATATTCTGAGACTTGAAAATCAAATGTGAGTATACACAAACTATCAATTTATCATACTTTTTATTCACAATAGAAATAAAAGAAAAAAAACTGTTTTTGTTTGGTATGAGTTCTTTTAACACTGAACCTACTCATTTAATCAATAAATGAAAAAGTTTGTAGACACACGATTGTCTGCTCAACAAATAAATATTTTATGGATATTTAACTCATGTTAAACGTATCTTTTAGTATTCGTTTAACTAATGACTTAATAATGATGTTAATTTTGTGTCTACAGTCTGCAATTAGATTTCATACGTAATAATTTTTGAAAATTAAGTAATCAAATGAATTGTATGATTGTTTGGAACTCGGTTGCAAAGGTCAAAAACGCAACGCATATCTAAGCCCTGAGAAACTTTTTACAGTCTATTCCGGCCAGAAATGCCAATGTTGAATATTATGATATACTTGAGTTCAGAGTTAACTCAATATAAATGTTACTGATATCATTTTTCTATGATTCATTGCCTAACAACATTCATTGGGCATTTGTGCTATACAATGCCACAGAAGTAATTTATGCACTTCAAACAGTCACTTTTATGGTTTCTGTCTGACTTTTATTACAATTACAATTCCAATTTGCGCATTCTTATGTTCAAATGGAAAAATTTCCTGTGCAGTAACTTAAAATGAGTTCTTGCTTTCTAATTTGTGCTGACTCAGAAAATTGGCAACAATTTATGCAAAAATGCACTTCTAGCTGTCGAACGCCAATGTGGGTTTTTCAAACAGCCATCCATCATCAGAAACGTCTTGTAAATGGAAATTGGCATTATAAAAATACAACATTGGTGGTTGCATCGCTCTAACGTATAATGGGTGTTCCAATTAGACAGGGGTATTTTTTTCTAAATTAAAAAAAAATATTTATTCGAAAAGTGCCTTGGTCTACGAAAAAGGTTCAACGTATTTATGCGAAATCAAGTTGTCAAGAACGCACTTACTAGAGTTAACAACTCTACCAATTTTCATACATTTTTTTCAATTGCATTCTTTTTTGAAGTGGCGTGGAGGTTATTTACTGCCCCCTACCAACAGAAAAAATTTATTTTTAATTGTAAAAACTTCTTTGGAAAAAAGTCTTCACTTTTGGTCCTCGAAACCCCTAGTAAAATGAGATATTTATTACATTGAACTACAAAATCCCCTACATAATCTCTCAAATTATTTATATTTATTAAAAAAAAATAAGGTACCCAAAACTTACAAAAAAAAATTGTAGCTACTCGTATGATGAAAACAAAATTTTCAATTTCGAGGACCTTTTTGATCTGTTGATTATCATTTGAACAATTGATTCATTTCAAGCATTGTTTGAACTACAAATTTTATGACGCTTGTGCACATTTTCGAAAAAATATATTACTATTTTTGTAGTTAGTTGTTATCCTGATAAATATTTTATCCTACATTTGCCATTTTAAATAATCACAACACTCATCGATGTCACACATTAAATTTTCAGAGCTTCCAACCTTTTCAAAAATAAATTGCGTGAAAGTAAAATTTTCTGCTCGCTCTTATTGGAATACCCATTATAATGAGCACACTGCTTGACACAAACCAAATATCTGATTTTGTTTTCAAAATTCATAAATTTTTAGTGCTGTCATAGAATGTCGGTCAGTAATCGGAATGCTGTTAAATTTAAAATTCAATTAGTGCGAATAAATTGTGCTACGCTACATGAGTCCTTGCACAATGAGTAGACTAAAATACTTTCAACATCACCGCAAAACCAAAGCTGCCAACAATGTAACACCCTCATCACCAGTGGACAGTAGTAGTCCAGTTTCTTATGCTCTTTAAATCATATCAAAAAACTAACGAACATACGATAGTAGACAATGAAATTTGCAATTACAGAGCAATTCTAAAAAGATTGGACAATGTCGACGACGACTACGATGACGACGACGACGACGACGACGACGACAAGGCAACCAACATATAAAGACGCATCATCATTTGCTAAAACCCACTCATATCAGATTACTTTAGCCACAACATTGGCGTACAAATGCCATTCATTGTGTCAGAGTGCAATGCTAAAATACCAAAAAATAGAGGAATAAAACCATTAAAATCAAAATGACCAAAGACTGAGCAGAAGAAATGCTTATTTCACAAAATTAGTAGACAGCAACAGTTGTAATGCCAAATGTTTTTTGTACTCTAACTATGCAATGAGAGCAAAACTTTCTATAAAAACTAAAATTTTCAAAAATATTTTACAAATATTCCTGCATGTAAATACAGTGTATGTATGTTTTAATAAGAACCACATTAGAGTGAAATGTTCTTTGTTGCAGTTGTACACTCAGAAAAAAATATATTTCTTTTCCGGATAATTCACTGAAAAATGTTGAATTGTTGTGTTTGATTAAATTTTGTTCAGTGCATTTATGTTGATTAAATTTACAAAACAAAATCATAAAGCTTACTGCTACTATGTAACGAACTGTAAAAAGCTTTTACTTCAAATTGAAAAATTTGATTACGTTACAAACTTTGTGTTACAATTAGGTATCAAATTTATAAAGACTTTGTTGATAGCAAAAATAGTTTGTTTTTTTTATAGTAAAATAAAGATAATTTTAACGTCATGCTCCGATGCATATGCATAATCATAATATAAAAATTGAAAGTATACTTAAACAAAATAAGGATAATGAAAATTACAAACTTTTATGTAAGAAATTTGATTGCATACTAAATGATCGTAAGTAAAACAGCACGAAAATAAAAACTTCCAAATTATATCCCACTTACTGCAAAAAGAAAAAAACTATTACAAATTTTTTATTACGAAATCAATATAAAGTTTATTTTCTTGATTTTATGGATTCAAACCAGTAATCGGCAGAGTGTCAATCTCAAGCATTTTCTTACGTTCAAAAGAGAGAAAATTGTAAAGGCTGCAAGCATTTAGAAAAATATTTGCTTGTGTTGCTATGTTCTCTTTTTTCTCGTTTTTCGTTAAACAATGATATCTTTATATCAAACTTGAAAATTGTTAGTCTAAAGTGTGTGATTTTGCTTCAAGAACTGCTTCAAGTCCTTGACACATTTGGAATAAAATATTATTTTGAGCTTTGATTTTTTTTTATTTTTTAATTTGCACTTGAACTTTGGAAAAAAAAAAAACAATAAGCTTTGTACGACTATGCAAAAAGCGTGCTAATTATCTTAATAAATTTTCGACTGAAAAAAAAAAAATAATATCAAAAACTAACTTACAAAAGCATAAAACAAACATATAAGTCACACATTCAAATGTTGGAAACAAACTGCGCTTATTTACCAAAGAAATGAGGTCACATAACTTACGCGCACACAGTTACATATCCACACAGCCAGACACACATTCATACATTTGCGCAAGCAAAATGTAGCTAAAAACAAGGAAGTCGCTGAATGAACCTTGCCGAAAAATGCAAAAAATATTTTAAAGAAAAAATCACATACCATCACATGCTTACAATTGCACACGGGCAAACACAGCGAAATGCACTGCTGTTACCCACCTCGCCTCAAACACATGCAAACACTCGTATACATATGAGACGCAAGTCAACCCAGCTTAATGCTAATTGCGTGTTTTTCCACTCTAATTACGATTTTGATGCCATTAAAGGAGAAAGAGATGCAGAGAAGAAAAAAAAACACAATTTAAAATTTAACAGACAAAGGAATAAAAAACATTAAAATTCCACTGTGTGAGTGTATGAATTTATATGTGTGCACACAAAACTGTAACACTAAAGTGCCGCACATAGCCTTGCAATATTTTCGTGCACTCAGACACACAGAAACGTTGTTGTTGTTGCTGCACAAAGACTTGCACTCATTTATAAAGGACTGCATTTTTTTTTGCATTTGCTAGTATATTTAAACAAGAACAAAAAATAATTAAATAAAAGATTTTGCTTTTCATTATTATTGTTGTTATACATAGTTGTTGCTGTTGTTGCTTACAAAATATTGCAGCATACAAAGAAATAGCGAAGCAAAAATTTTATTTCCAAAAATATCTGCAAATTAAACTACGCTACTCCTTTTGTTTAATTTCACGCCCACATGCACAGTAGTTCAATTAAATGATTAACCTACTCACTTGGGTGTCCGTATGATAGACGAAAAAATTTATTTTTTTAAACTATGCTTTTGCCACCCTCCAGTTTCGTTACAGTAAAGAAATAAAATTGGCACAGAAATGCTGTACCTCGCAATTCGCAAATCATGAATGAAAGAACACATGTATTCAATATTTTATGTCAATAACACTAGCTTACAAAATAATTTTTTCTATTTGTTGCATTGATGAAAAGTTAAAAACTTTTATTAATTAGTTACTGGCTCGTATCAATATTAAGAAATACTTCTGATTTAAACACAAATTATTTTAATTGTTTTGGGAACCAGAGTAAAGTTTAATAAAAATTTGTAGAAAAATAAACGAATATCCTAATGTAGCCATAACGGCTGGTTCTCTGGCCATGATTTTTTTAAGTACATAATTTTATAATCTCCCTTTGGTTGCAAGTGATCGTGCCAATTGAAAACTTTCACCAATTTTAGATTGCGGAAGATGCACCATTAGTATTTCCTTGTACATTATGTTACATAAAAATTGGCTCCAAAACACATCCTTGGAGTCGAACACAGTGTTTGACGATTTCTGGCTAAACTGTCCAAAAACTATCAAAGTTTTTTTTCTCATTTTTTTTTTTAATGGAAATTTATGTATTATTAAGGTGAATACAGTGAAAACAACAAAGGATTTGAGCTGTTACACACGAAACACCAAAGCTCTACTCGCGGAGAGACCACGCATTTTCAATTTTTCGGTCAATTTTTCCATTGCAGTATAGTATATACCTTTTTTTACCATTTATCTAAAGAAGACAACGAGTAAATGAGCCAAAACAGGACTCCTTAGGAAGTGTAGTTTTAAGAGAAATCTCAGTTAGAAATTTCGGTTTTTTTAATTTAAAAACAACCTCTAAATATTTCCGTCTTAAAAAATTACTGCCTTTGTGTAACACCAAACAGTATCTCTTGGCCAGGTTTCAGCTCCATAGAAACTTTTTTGTCAAAGAAAAAAATTAAAAACCAAAAAACCCGTTTTTAAGCCATTTTTTCGAAAAATTTTGAGTTAAGGTGAAAGTGATAAGTATAAAAGTTGTAGATCTTCTTATTTCCTGCAACTTTTGGATTAAACTTTTTTTGATATGATGCACAGTTTAGCCAGAAATCGTCAAAAACTGTGTTCGACCTCTAAAAATGCACCCCATTCCACACCGGATAGCTGCTGTCGGTTCGATTTTTTTGTTCTCTTTTACAAGAGCTTATTTAACAATATTCCGCTGTCAGATTGCTGTAACGAATTATTTTAATTTTTTCTTATTTTCTCGACTAATTCTACTGGACTTTTAGCAAAAAAATAGATAAGCAAACAGACAGATATATATATATATTTCACTAAAGTCTTATTCATTTAAGTAAATACATTTTTTTATAAGCTTTCATCGGTGAGGATAAAGACTAATGGATTATGGTTCTTTTCATTTTTTAAGTTATAATTCTCTTAAATTTTTAAATTCTTAATATCTGTGCAATGGATGCTTTGTAAAGCAAAATGTTATCTCAAATTTTACAATGACAAGATATATTAAAAAAACGAGAACAACTCCCTTACCCTTTTCCCAAGGAAAATCAAGTAATTTTAATGCAAAACAAGCAACAAAAACTTTTGGTTTTTTTTTTTTCTTTTTGCGCTGCTTTGCTAATTTTAAAATTAATTTATGCGAAATTTTGTTATGCTTCTGGATGACGACGATGGCGATTGTAATGTTGGTTTCCTAGGCAGTAAAAAGGGAAAAAAAAAGTTTAAAATCTGTGGGTTTCAACTTTAATACTCAGTGGAACAATTAACATTTCAAAGTTGATGTTTTTGTTATTTATATAAATGAAAAGTTTTATGTGGTTGTAGAGAATTAAAGTGATTGCGATGAGGAAATATTGTTTTTTTTTCTTTTTTCAGTTCAGCTGATTGATACCATCAATAATAAAATTTCATATTTTATTTGGAAATGTGTTTATCCAATCGACTCTCGTCCATACCACTAAGAGAGCTCAGCATGATGTAAATTACTTTAATTAAATACATTTGCGGAAAATTTAAAAATTATGCAGTGCAGAAAATAAAACTGAAATTGTAAGAGAAAAACAAAAAAATTTAAAAAAAATTGCAATAACAAAAAAAATAATAATATAAGTAAATCATTCTACTCAGCTACATACGCATAATCAAAATAAAAACCCCCTAGCAGCGCATTATTATTTATCTGACAAGCAAAAGCCGAAGGGCTATGACAAACCAAAAAAAGCCTGTGGATTGGGGAGGGTAGTTAGTAATTCTCTGCCTGATGAAAGTAGCTACTGTTGTTGACCGCGCATGTCAACAATAAGCAGAAAAATAATGGCATATCAGTGACTTTAGTAGCTTCTAATGTACACAGAAAAACAACTTAAAAAATATTTTAGTTAAGAAATTTATATAAATTTAGTTTTTAAAATTTTTCTTGTAAATTGCTTCAAAGTGAAAAGTGAAACTAATTTCGCCAGAATTTTTGTCCTGAAAATGTTGAAAAGTTTGTTTTTGTTTATTTCTAGAAAACATAAGACTTTAACATTTGATGGCCTAGTAGGGCGCAAGGACTTGATTCCTTGTATGATTTCTGCTATATGATATGATATTTTCAAAACAGTTATTAATAAAATGTGTCTATCTCTTTCATGATTTTTGAAACATATTTTTATTCTTAATTTTGAACAAAAATTAATGCAATTGCATGAAGAATACCTAAAAACAGTGAAATGACCGCGATAAAAAAAAAATGTTTTTAAATTTCAAAATGCAGTGTTGAAAACAAACCTGCAAAATTATAAGAATCATAAGAAGTCAGCCTTTTTCTCCTTGTTTGACATCTCAAAAATATCGAACTGATTGACATAATAATATAATAACCAGTGGCAGTGTATTTAATTTTTTTCTAAAAGTTCAAGAAATGATAAACAAAAGAGTTCAAATAAATTTATTTTTGTGAGTTTTGCGCCACTGTGCTAATATTAGATTTTTCTGTTGCATCAAAATTTTTTTGTTTTAAGAAAAACAATATAAATTAGTCAAGCCTTGCGAATTACAAAATTTGGACAAAAAAAAAGCCTTCCACACAAACTCCATCAATTTTGTTACAATTTTCTTAGGAAAAACAAAAATGGCTTATGGACTTTGCTGGGCAAAACGTACCGCGCAAGGGACTGCGGCAGAATGAGAATAACTTTTCGTATACGTATATGAAGCAGAGAGCGCAAAATTCAATTCAGTTTGCTTTGAAAAGCAAACAAAGCACAACTACATATGCATTGAAGAACATCCCAGCAGGCAAATGAGCAAGGCCTTACTCGGAGAAGGCCTGCTAGCACTGCTGCGATTATATAAGGACTTCTCAAAACTAGATTTTTATGCAAATAAAAATACAATCACAGAAGGCATAATATGCCTTGCCACAACAGACGTGCTATCAGGCCTGATATTAGAAGGCAAAGAAGAAGGACTCCATTTACTTTAGCGCTTTTCTGTTTCTTTTTTATTTCATGTATTGCAATGTTTTATGATTCGGCATAACTTTTTTGTCATATGCATTGTACATATACGACATGAAAAGTATACACATGGTTAGAAATTAAGAGAGGTGTGCAGGCTAGTCTTCTGTTGTTTCATGTTATGTTAAGGATTTAGAGTTTTGTGTATTCTTTGTCAAATTGTAAAGTCAGTCATTAAAAAAATATCAACGCAAGTGAGATGGCGCGGATAAAAAAAAAACAATTAATATTTAGAGTCTTTAAATTTATTAAAATCAAATTTTTGTCAAGAACTTCTGAGAGTCCTTCTACGGTAAGCGGTCTTAGAAAGCCTGCTTAGGAAGGCCTGTTTTCTGCGGCCATTTCATATAAAAAAGAAAGTACGTTTGAAAGGAGGGTGGAAGGCCTTATACTTACCAAGGAAGGCCTTCTAAAAACACTGTTAGCTCCTGCCCTTGCCTATTGGGATGTAAGAGAAACACACGTGTAGTGGTGCCCAGCTCTGCTTATAGACATCATTATTATATAAAAAAAAAATGTGATTGTGATACACAAACAGTAGTTCATAAAAAATACAAATTTTTGTCATTAGAAAAATCTTGCGATGAAAAAATGTTAACAAATAATTCTTATGAAAATAAAAATGCACTTGAATTAGATATATTTCTAAGTTAAAAGATGACTTTTCCACACCAAATTGTTTTTTGTCTTTAAAGAATCTATACGTACATGAAAGTTCAAAGAACCTGGAATTTCTATTACATATAAAAGGTTAAATAGGAATGATGATATATTGATATAGGTTGTACTGTCCTGATTAAAAATGTATGTCGGCACCAGTATAATTTATGTACAATTTAAAGGACATAGAGAATCATATATTGAATATTGTATGTGAGTTTTATAAAAGATTAATAAATTAGTAAAGTTTTAAGCCCCTTAACCTTGACCTGAAACTATCTTGTGCTCACATAAACTTTTGGTAAAAACAACAAATTTTATCAAATTTCATTTTATTTAACTAAAAACAATTTTTTCTTTAAAAAAAAAATACTTTTCTTCATATTAATGCGACCGCTATAGTTTTTGAATAAAAACATCTTTTATTCCGTTTTACTTGTTACACAACAACTATAATTTATTACAGTGTAGCTCTCTTTTTGTTAGTAATGTTATTTTTTTGCCTCGTTCTTGTTACACTGTTGTTGTTTCTTTGTTTGTTTGCTTAATGTTGTGTTCCTGTTTGTTTTTGTTGCCACTGTTGTTGTTATACACTTGTGGCCTATTAATTTCGGTCATTGTGGTCCTTTATTACATTAGTATTTGTAAATAAACAAGTATCTGTATGTGTCAGTAGCATTATGCAGATATATGTATATAGTTATGTTTTTTGTCTGTCTGTTTAAGTATGTGTAAAAGGTTCTACAAATGATAGCACATTATAGCCCAAATGTCTTCAATTACTGTAATTTTCTTTTTGCATTATTGCAAACAATTTAATATAAGCTCTTCTCAAAATTCAATGAATATAAATTCATGCTTTTAAATAAACTTTTCCAATAAAATCCAAGGCATTCAACATTATAAAAGTTGATATTTGTTGCATAAGAAATTAAATGACTAATGTAATTTATTTCAAGTGAAACCATGATCTTTAGATTTAGATTTAGATTTAGATTTAGATTTAGATTTATTGAAATTTCAATACAAATAAGACTCGAAGTCACTTGATCTTCTTCTGGGAATTTTTCCATTTGTGTAAAAAATGAAGAAAATCGCACATTTTTCTTATTAAGAATTATTTTTCGAAAACTTTTTTTCATTTTTCTGTGGTACACATAAGGAAATACCGAAAAAATGTTACCACTCTTTTGTACGCCTATAGATAAGGCAACAGTTTATGATTCCAGCTAGACTTTATGTTTTTCTTGATTAATAGCTCAAATCCTTTAATATTTTCATTAAATTCATTATTATAAATATGATGATTGAATTCAATAATTGCTTGACTTATAGCCTTATACAATATGTTGAACTTGATGTAAAGTTTCAGATTTTCTGTTTTCAAGTGTTTGTTTTGCGGTACCTATTATAATCCCTATTCTCATACTGACAATATTAGATTACTTTACAAAAACACATTTCCAGCACCTAAATCCGAAATTGCCATTATTTAGTACGTCTTAAATGTACTTTTAAATAACTTTTCCCAATAACACCAAGTATTTGAGCCTAAAATCACTATAAAATTTAAGATAATTTAAGACATAAAATTCAACTACATATTACATTATGCTTGAAATCTGCCGCCTTTGTGTAGCATCTTATCATGCTGCAGATTCAAATATTCACAAGAGCAATGAAAAACTTTTATCATTTCTTTCTCTTTCAACAATATTGCCCAAGTTTTATGTGTTTATTTTTTAAGTAAATCGACAGAGATAACAAAATCTGTGGCATGGAACAACACCTGGAAGCCATTAGCACAATTAACTTGAGCCTGAGCTGAGTAGGAAAACCTATGCCAAAGAAAAACATTTTAAGACACGTTGCTACTTATCAGCTGGAAAGAAACCTACAAAGTGTAGCGGTGAATTCCTTCAGGCATAATGCAATGTTCGAGCGAAAAAGTAAAATGAAATTAAATAACAACAATTTAAATTGGAAACACTGACAAAAGGGCAGCAGCAACAACCAACGGAAAAACACGGGAAAACCAAAATATCAAAGAAAATGACAAAAGAAACCAACACAATTGCTATGCTGTGTAGCAGAATAAGTGGGCAACCCTCGGTGCATAGTGAATGCCAACTATTGACGGCATTATCTCTAGTTCGGTCTGTTCTGTTGTTTGGTTTGGGATTAAGATGGGTCATGGGTTGGGTTAGGTCGCAGTTTTACCGTGTCGGGGTTGCGTCGAACAATATTGTGTCGGGGTTGCGATTGTGTCTTTCAACGATAGCGCTGGCCAAACCAAACAATAGCGAGCGCAAAATAACCTGAAATAAGAGAGATTTGTAGTTGGGGGTAAGGGAAAACCGAAGTTGGAAGAAAGGGTCAGGCTGACAGGATGTTAACAGTGCGCTGTGATTATTATTATCATTTGTATTGTAAACAATTTTTAAGTTGCCTCTGGCAGTTGCTACGGTTGTCTTTCTGCAAATGGAATTTTTTTTTTTTTTTTCAAGGAACGTACGGCAGGTTGTTTTCAACGTAAGCAAAGTATGCGTTGATTGCGGTTAGCGTTGTAAAGCGAAGCCAATTAAGTTTTTAGCCACATTATGTACAGTGATTAGAGTTCCATGGATCAAAACTGCTAATAGTAAGGGAAAAAAAGGATTTTATAAAATATGTATGTGACAAAAAATTATTGATTACCGTACCAGACGTATCCATTATCTTAAAAATAAAGTTTTCTGGAATTGAAGTTTCATTTTATTTCTTTTGGAGTTAGAAAATCATTGAAAAATGTCGGCCACTGTATTTTATACTGCCCTCTCAAAACCACCTTAAATCAAAGTATTATTAAGAAAATTATGAATATCAATCCCGAAAATCTTAAAAAAAAATTGACAATTCAACAATCTGTTGCTGAACAAGCACCTACTGTATTTGTCTAGTTTTGTATCACTGTGCTTAAAACGCAACCACGTTGATAATTACAAATCCCCAGACTTAAAGAACTTTAACGTAGATTCAGTAGCATAAACCAAATTAAGATTATGAAATTTTCTTTGGTTTTTTTTATTTCAATATGTTGGCTCTGACTTTTTTCCTCTTTGTATTTCGCTCATTTTCTTTGGGTAAAATTTGGTTAGCTAATTAATTTCTTAATTGCAAATTTTTGTATATCTTTTCGTTTGTGTTAGAATGTCTTAAGCAAATTATTTTGGCCTTTTTATATCAAACATTTTATGCTTTACTTGCAGCTCGCTGCTATTTTGCCTTACTTTTATTATGTGTTTATAGTAAATATGGCTCGAAGAGCAAAAAAGACATGAAATCCCTTTTAATTCTAATTAAAAAGATACGCTACCACTTTGCGCTATCCTGTAATTTTTTTATGAGTTTTTTTTTTATTTTTGATAAGAGCCTTTGGATTCCCGAGGCTTATCTATTAAATTTTTGACAACTACTTTGTTGTTGCTGGTTTTTCTATGTTTTGCTAATTCTTTGACCATGTGGATTTTGGTATTTTGTGGTGGAATTCAATAATTAGCTGTAATTAATTATGCATTGTGCTATTATGTGGTATTTTTATTTCGCATAAATTTTTACTTTTTCAATAGGTTTAATTAAGGTTTTACATATTTATAACTTAGCTCATATAAATGCTTTTAAATGCACATGTTCTGTTTTATCGAAACTAAAACATTTGGTTGCAACAATATTTTAATTGTCACTCTGGATAATAATAAATTTTCACTGTTGTTCATAAATTGTAATTTTAGTAGCTGTCGTTGCTTTGAGCATACACATAGCAATCACTAAACACACAAAGGCGTTGGCACTTACATGTTTCAATAATCTTTTCCCCATTTTGATATTTTAGGCATGTCCTGTCTGGCTCAGTATGTAGACAGTGGAATTGGCTTTTGTTTAATATTAAGATATGATATTGCATATTTTGTATGGCATAATTTTATGAAATTATGGAAATACTAACAAAAACTCATTTAACTTTATGTGTTTGGCATTAAATGGATTTTTTTCATGACGTGAACTCACAGAAAATTGCATGTGTCGAAAAAAAAATATGTTAGATTTTCAAGAGTTACTTTAGGATGAAACAATTTTGTGTGCTGATTATTTTGTAAGAAGCATGCTTTTATTCTGGCTTAAATAAAATTCAGAAAACGTACGTTATTTAGAATAACTCTTGTTAAGTTATTTTGTAAATTTTAAACGGAAGATGTATTGATTTTGTAACGCTTTTCAAATTGGTAGATTAGATATATAAATGAGTTTATATATTAGGTGTACAAAAAAATGTTGAAGGATTTTTTTTATGCTTGACGCTTTATTGTGAAAAACTTATTATAAATTCATTCTTCAAAGTGTTTTTCATCGCTAGCCACTACTTTTTCCCATCTTTATGGCAATTTTTGGATTCCATTTCGAAAAAACAATGCGTCTTTTGATGCACTTCACGAATCGTTCCAATTTTGGGGTTCTTCAAAAGATCGAAAGTGCTGATCATAAAAGGCATGCGCCATCGACGAAAACAAATAGTATTCGGAAGGAGCTATATCTGGGCTATACGGCGGGTGGGATAGGACTTCCCATTTCAGCATTTCAAGGTATGTTTTGACCGGCTGCATAACATGTAACCTAAGAATTGGTGGTGCTGAATAATTAACTTGTCGTACCTTTGCTCGTATTGTGGCCATTTTTGCTTCAATGCTCGGCTCAAACGCATCAATTGAGTTCGGTAGAGTTGCCTTGTGATGGATTCACCTGGTTGTATCAGCAGTTCCACCAAATACAGAGCATGAGCTTGCCACTGTGAATATTCGATTTTGGCATATGGCCGGTTGACCTGCATGGTTTTTTTGCGCTTGGGGTTATCATAATGAACCTATTTCCCTTCACCAGTCAAAATACGGTACAAAAATCCCTTCCTTTTTTGCTGTTGGAACAGAAAAGTAAGCTTTTCCGTAAATTGTGTTTTGTTGGCACAAAAGTTGACATATTCGGAGCAAACAAAAACTTTGTTGTCTACTTTTCAGCGAAACGACACATACTGAAAACGAAAGTCTAATGATGAGGCTTCAAAATGAAGTTGGTTTCAACATTGTCCAATTCAATTTAATACCAGTGATGTCATTTCAAAAAAATTCTTTAAGACTTTTTTGTACACCTGATAACTTTGAAATAAGAACTTTCTCCAGACTCTTCTATCATACCAGTATCTTGAGTTTCGTAGAAAAATTATTTTATCTCCAAATATTTTAATCATCTTCAAATTCTCAAAAATTGATGTTTCCACTTGCTTGTATAAATTTATTTTTGAAACATTATTTTTTAAACATTCTTGATTTGTTTCTGAAAATATTGAAAATGAAATATGCTTGATGATCATATCAGAAAATTATTTTTAGTAATTTTTAAACTAAATGTATTAAAAAAAAAAAAAATTTTTTTCAGAAGTAACATGCTACTGTGCTTGAGAATAATATGCTATATGATTAATGATCACTCATTTTTTCAAACTGCTGTAATTATTTCCTATGAAAAATTTTGGAAAATTTTTTTTTCCCTACAGCTTTTCGGTCATTTATTATATGTTTATTGAACAAAAAAATATCATTATCATCTTCATAAATCATTTTTCCCGTTGGATCCAGGCTTATTCTTTACTTTCCCAGTAAAATCGATTGAAAGTTTTTAGTGTTTGGGCTGTGCTACGTTCTCATGTCGAATTGCGCCACCCATTTTTGCATTTCATAGTATGCGCCATTTAGCTGCATCACCTCAAATAACTCTCTCGATATAGCGTTTCAAAGTGGTTTCATATACGGGATTTGTCACGCCTTCTCTTTGAAAATCACATAGTTTCCCGACCTTAAATTACTCTGTCAGTATGGTGATTGATAACTTTTTTGCTTAGGTGGCAAACCTATCCGATGAGACCTATTTTTATTACCTCTAGCTATAGTTGAAGTTGGAACTTGCTTACCAAAGAACATCATCGCCTCATTCCTTTAAACATGATAAACTGACGGCCAGACCGAATTGTCTACTCTGGGGCTTATACTAATCAACAATATTCATACCTTTCTACATATGTATTTTACAAAAAAAAATTTCAAAATTAGTACACCCTAAAAAGCAATCAATATTAAAGCTCTAACTTCCAACATAAGAAATACCATTCACATAACTTCAGATTTTTCCAACAACTCATGTCAGCTGTAATTGAAATTTATGGGTGAATTTCCGCCATGTCTCTCAAATAGCTAATGCCATTAGCAGAGTCACCTTAAACACATGTAAACATCTTAATACATACATACATGCGCACACGTTTGCGTTTGTACTTACATACTTCAGAAATATTTGGTATTTGAAATCTACGTAGGAAATTCCCAACAACAACAATCCAAATAATCTCAATTGCAACAACAATAAAAACAACATTTAAAAGCTAATTTAAATGAGTGTCTGTATGTATTTTGATACAACGTAACACTTGCACTTCCACTTTGTATCAACAAATGTACACAGACATGAGCTTCACAGAGTTGCCGATGTGGTTGTAATTTCTTGAATTCATTTAACCACACACATTCTCGAATACTCTTTCCACATACTTACACGTTACAAACACAAATGTTACTTACTTGAATTTCCAGAATATGAATCTGCGGTTTGCATTACAATCTATCGCTAGTAAGTTTTTCACTTCTAAGTTATTTGGAGCGATTTCAATAAATATGTACTTTAACTACCACAAGTCTCAGTTTCACTGAAATTAATTTTACTCAAAATATCGTACGGCAATACAAATCGAGAAGTTTTGTGCATCTTAAATTTGGTGTAATTTTTTTTTTTTTTTTTTTTTCTAAATCAAGAAAGTTTGTATCATTAAGTATTCATTTGAATTTAGTATATCTTTTTGAATTCACATTTATATGCAAATTTTTTATTTATTTATTTACTACACATTAAATCCCAACTTGATCTTTATTTTTTCTTGTATTTTTATTGGTTAGTCTTATAGTTTACATTAATTTGGCAACTCTATATCAACCTACCACAGAACGAGTAACTTTTGAATAAGTCTATGTTTTTCCTATGTTTGCGCAAGTGTCTTAAGATGTCTATGATATGGCGTATACTAAGGCGTTTTTCGTTTATATAGAGAAAAAAAGGTGCTTAATATTAAGGTGCTCCCAACTTTTTTTTTTGTTTCTTTTGGTTAACTGAACAAAATGTTTGTAGAAAGTTTCCAAAAATTTTTTTCTATTGTGCATGAAGTTGAAACAGTTTTATTCTCACAAAATCATCCATGAACATTTCTTTCTAATTTCAAAAAAATTCTCAACCAAATGACTTAAATAATTTGTTTAGTCATAAGAAGTTCGATACTGAAATTAAATCTGAAAACCCTGGGAGGGTTTATATATAAACAAAATCACATAAAATTAAATGATCCTTAAGATGATCTTGAACTCTGAAGATTTTATCAAATTATCACTTATAAATACAAGCACAATAAACTTCTAATTAATATTTTAATTTTTGAACTTATGAAAATCAGACTCTACTGCGTTACGTCTTATAGATTTAAAAAATAACCAAAAAATAGTTTTTTTTATTCAGCGAAAAAATATAAAATATCGCGAAAATCGCAGAAATAATTCCTGACTGAATTTTTATTTTATGTGAAAGGATTTATTTCCTTACGTATGCATTTTTGAAACGTAACGTTTCAAGGATAATTTTTTTTTAAAGAATTGTTTCTATTGTATTGTTTAATTAACGGAAGTTACTTAATATAAAAAATGTTGAGAAAACCATTACATTTTCAACATTTATACATTTGAAACACCCTGAATTATATATATTATTAGCATTTATGTTGTTGTGCATGTTTGTGTTACTGTGCACACACACATATAAATTAGCATTATAACACAGATTAAGGACAAAGTGAAAGGCATACACAAAGAAACGTACACACAAAGTTCTAATGCAATATGTGTTCATATTAATGTGCTTATGTACTTGATACTTTCTAGTCTGTGTTATTATTTTTTGCTGTTGTTGTTGTTGTAATAAAATGTTAAAGTAATAACAAAGGCAGTGCTTACTTTTAAGAACAATTACAAGTATAACAGAAATAACAATAAAGGCTGTAATAATAACACTAAGTAGATATGCAAACATATAAATAATAATAAGAATGTTGATCTCTTTTATGTCATTCTTAATGTTTATAGATATTAGAGTGGTCCCTATATTGAAGAATTTATTCAAAAATATAAATCAAGAACATTTCTTTGCACCATTTTATCTTGAAAGAAAGTTTCGATATGTATGGTGTTTTAGTTCAAGGAAAGCACAGCTACTACGCTTAGTTGGAACACAAAATTGTGACATTTGTTACACGAACACAGTGCCGTCGATTAGTAATATAGACACACACCGTACGATAAACAATAAGACGATCATCGTACAGACATAGATCATTGACTAAGTATCACCACGGTAACTTTTGTTGACATCCCTCAAATCATTAAAAGAAACTGAAAGTATAGTCTATAAGGTAGCGATGTTATGGCAAATGATTTTAAACATTCTAAGCCGCATGCGTGATATCGAAAGTTCCATAAAAATTCATGAAAAAATAAGGCTTTCAAAAAATTTCAAAAACATTATTTTCCTTTTTTATGTCAACTGTAAGAAAATATTACTTCGATAGAAAAATGGTTCACCCTAAGAAGCCTACGTACAATTGTACTCAATATATAAAAGCAGGCACTTTTGACATTTCCTTATTGTATACAAAATAGAAAGCTGTGAAAGGATTTATATTTCATTTTGTATGGGATTTGTTTTTGTTGATAAAATTTCAAAAATATATATGCAAACTTTATATATGTATATAAAATTAAACAATAACAACACAAACTCAATATGCAAGTAAATGCTTGCAACAACAAAATCCTTGGAGTTTCCAAGATGAATAAATTAAATTTTCTTATTTCATAACATTCAGAAAAAGCATAGAATTCCTGCTGAATGAATAGTTAAGTTTGATTTATGAATTGAAAATTTTGCACCTTACCGCATAAGGATTAAAAACCATAAACATAAAGTATTTTACTTACAGCTTGTGGTTTCGTTTGTTTGAATTTATAAATTGAGTTAAGGTGCTTGCATAAATTGAAATTATGAAACAATTAAAGATATTTAATTTAAAATTTTAATGCAGATTACTGTGGTTCATACAATTCACTGTAGCATTTCAAACCATCAGGTTGGTCTCAATATTCAGAACAAGCAAATAAATTACACAAATATTCATTATAAGTTTAAGACTTCTCAGAATGAAACTGCTACTCGTGTTTCCTGACAATTTACTTCTGTCTTCCTACATATACTGCTCTGTAAGGCATTAAGTTTATCAAAAAGCTTTCAAAGTAATCTGATCTGTAATTATATTGAAAATAAAATAAAATCACACGATATTCCCACCCTCTTCACGTGCGGCTTATACGTTTTGACAAGAAAGTTTTCAGTTAAAGTTCATATTACTTTGTGAGATTGTTTTCTATCGCATTGAGATAAACAGGGATTGTCTAGAAAGTTAAATGCTTTTCATAAGAATTGTTCTTTGGACTTGTTTTATTTATTTAATAGCAAATTGTATTTCCGTTGAAAAAAGTTAACGTACCGTTCAATGTTTGAAGTGTCAATTTTCTAGCAATTAAACTTAAAGCTCTTTTTTTTAATCAATAAAACAGCGCTTTCAGAGAAATATAAAAGGTATGAGATTTAATATGAAAGAAATCGAAGTTGCTGGATTTGAATATGAAAGCATTCTTTATATTGGCTTTGAATTTTGAAATTTTTTGTGTCTACTAAGGCTTTCTGCATCACGTTTTTAAAAATAAGTTTCACACTTATCACATCTTTGCTGACATGTTTTTGTTGAATTTAGCTGCTTAAGCTTCTTCCATGTTTGCATGGTCTCTGCTGCTAGCTGCATTCATTATCTTCTACTTATATTTAAGTTAAAGCTTATCTGCTTATTAAATATAAGACATGAAATTAAATAATTCTTTAACACAAAAATACTGACATCAGCTTAAGATTTAATTCTAGATTTGCTTACTCTGTCAGTTTAGTTACCATTTGTTTCTCTGTTTAAAGAGCTATTTGACCAAGAATTTTTTCAAAAAAAAACGATAGAAGCGAAAACTTAATTCACCGCCTTTAATGGGGGTAAAAATTTGGTTTTTGTAGACAACAAAGTCTGAGATGTTTCTGTTTAACTTTTGATTTGTTTGAATAGCGAACCAAGCGAACTACTTTAGTTAGTTATTGGCTTAAAACGAGATCAATAAAAAACAGGTTATTCTGATGCCAGTGTGAAAGCCTTATAGCAAAACTACCAAAAATTTGTGTTTATGTATAAACTTTTCCAGAATATTTATTTTTTATAGAAAACTTATCAATTTGCGAACATGATAAAAATATTATTTTTATAATCAAGGCAGAATACTTTTGTTTTCTTAACCTTACATTAACGTTTAAAAACGCTTAAAAGGTTTAATAGCAGATATAAAATTTTATGTGGAATATTGTTTGCCAGATCGGAAGGATCTATGAGCTCTATAATTTCGCTAACTTTTTTCTTAAGAGTTGTCTCAAACAGTTAGTGATTTTTATAAATCTTTGCAGCATAAATTGAGCAACTGTTGTGCCAAAAATCCCTAAATTTATCAGGATTAAAAGAATTATATTTTAAAATAATTTTTGCTTCTGTTTATATCAATTGAACGAAAAAGTTGACAGAACATTAAAAGCTAGGAATAAGTTGAACCGCAAAAGAAATTTAATTGTTTATGGAGTAAATAATATATTCAATTCAACATAAAAGTCAGTAAAATCTGATATATCGGTATATTAGAAGTGTTCCCATTTTGATTTCAACACCTTTTTTATCACTTTTTTTAACTTCTCCCACATTCACACTAATTTCCTTACTCTTACGACATATATCAACATCCTTAAGACTTAACAAGTAATAAACATTAATAAATGGGTCATGAAAATATAACCCTTTAAATTACATACATTTTTTCTCTTCTAATTTATACTTTATAGTAAAAAAAAAAAAGAAAAAAATACAAGACAATGAAATCAAAGTGCACTTTCACTGGTAAACATAAGAAATGCGCATTCCAGGAAACAATTAAACGTAGCAATAAAATAGACAAGAAAAAACTAAAGAAAAGAAATGAAAATAAATTTTTCGGCCAAATTGAACAATGCTTGAGCGCACAGCAATAACAAACAACCAGAAGCTGAGCGCAATTTTAAGAGCAAAACCTTTTTTTTTTTGCCTGGGGGGACACATTAAGAAAAAAAAAACCCTTGCCGCAGCAAACTACCAGCTCAAGGCCAGCCGTACATACAAATTGAGCTGGTGGCCTATGTTACGCGTACAAAGTACTTGCAATGAGAAGAAAAATTGCAAAGTGAAGCCTTTAAACGTCCATTAATAACTCCCATTGGGCATGAGAAGTAAAACAGGTCAGGGGTCATAAAATTTTGCAATACAAATACAAGTGAAGAAAAAGCGGAATAAAGAAAAAAAAAGGAAGATAAGAAAAGCGTAGAAGAGTGAAGTAAAAAATTTCATTGCAGCTATTGGATTATAGCAATTCTGCTGTATGTACGTATATAAACAGTTTTCATATAAAGTATTCTTTTCATATAGTAACTTTAATATAAAAATGTGGTGAAGAATTCATTTCGTTGCAACTGATTTTAAATTGGAACTGGAAATAATCACGCTGATTACTATAATCCATATCTGCACATTTTTGCTATTCGAAAATATGAAATTTCAAGCCTCCCCAATGTTCGACTGAATTAACGCTTTAAGCTTTCTTGCGTTTTAAAATCACATTTCATAGAAAATTGTTCAAAATAGCAATTAAAATTTTAGCAAAGACATGAGTAAAAGTGCTTTAATTTTGTTCGTATGGTTTCTTAGACAACTTGAACTTTAAAATTGCGCTAACCTCAAATATACTACAAAGTTACGTAAGACGAACACTTAAGTGTTACTTTGGCATTTAACTTGAACGATTGCTTTGATTCACACACACGTACACATTCGGCTAAAGCATATATCCAACAACATAAATGCATCTGTTAACACGCAAGCGTTTTTTGTTTTTTTTTTTTTTCTCAACCCATCATTTGTTTACTTTTTAGCGCTCCATCCATCATGAATTTCAACATTATGAATGTATGTGTTGTCTTCTTTTGCAAGCTTGTATACTATTACATGCATACGAATAGATGCATGTCTGTTAGTTTCTGCGTGTTAGTATGCGATTCATGCATTTTGAATTTTAAGAAACCTTCAAACCGCTTTTGTAGCTCATGATGTTGATTACAATGGCGATGATGATGCTAAACCATTGAAGTAGGTTTGCAGTGAAACGCAGAGCTCAGATTAACTGACAATATGCTATGTACATTAGACTGATACAAAAAAAAAAAAAACACTTAAAAACTGTTAAGATGCTTAGTAAACATTTTGAGGCAAAAGCTTAATATTTAGGTTCGATTTTATTAAAAACACCTGAAATAGCTATATGTCAACGATTCACTGATTGTCGAAATGCAATAAAAATTTTTTATTGAATTAATTTCGAGAAGATTTAGAAAACGTAGTTCGTTTTACTATAAAAAATGGTTTTTGTGCAGCCATTGTCTAAAATATGATGATAAATATTGAGATAAATTGAGCAAATTGAAACAAAATGAGTTAAAGTGCAGAGTTCTCATCTTTATCAAAAATGATTTAAATTATAAACTGAAATTTATAGGACTTACAAGCTATTTCATGGTGGGCGTGTCAAAATAATTTAAGTCTTAATGCATTGATGACAAAGACTATAAGCACTGCCACTGTCTCTCAACCAAAGAGCAATTTTCTCATTATATTGGCTTAGTACAAATATATAATTTGAAAATATTTTTATCAGCCTTGGGCTAAAGATTAATTCTGATTTCAGCTGATCAATTCATGAAACTATACCTAAAGTAGAATTTACTACGGTCTAAGGAAATTATGACTTACAGCTGCATTTTTTTCTCACTAAACTAAACTGCATATTGCAAAAACCTTCATTGTACCTTGGATATCATACAGTGAACTGGTATAAAAAAAATCACCAAATAATTAAATAAGGACTATCCGAGAAAAAACTTTCGGTTTTTATTTTCAGTTATAAAAAAATACCCAATAATATTTTTGGAATTTTTTTCTTTTTTTATTAATAATGGCTAGTGTTAAGAATATAAATAACTAAAACCTAATTAACAATTTTTTTGGTTTTAATAAAAATGTTTGGCTTTTTTCTAAAGGACCCTTCATTAAACTTTGTACAGTTGTTTCATTGACAGTACGGTACGTTGTTTTCCATCTAAGTCTTAAGTCTTGTAAATTTTTTGCAGTCCTACCACTCTTTCGAAGATCTCTTTTCATTAGACCCCAATATCTCTCAATTGGGCGAAGCTTTGGGCAGTTGGGAGGATTTGCTATTTTCGGTACAAAATTTATCTTTTTACTTTGATACCATTCCGTCGAAGCTTTAGAGTAATGAGAGGTTGCTAAATCGGGTCAGAACATCACTGTACCCTCATGTGCATGAATAAATGGTAAAACAAGTTTTTCGGGGCACTCGTCTATATAAACTTTTGAATTGATTGTGCCTTGCACAACAAAGAAGATTCCTCTCAGGCCACAGGAATACATGACCTGCCAAACCATATATTGCTTCGACAATTTCGAAATTTTTTTCTCTTTGAATTTACTAGGCATATGCCCCTTCTTCGGTGATGTATAATGTTTGTGCACAGGTAGCGGCTTAAAATCTGCTTTGATATAAGTTTCGTCGTTCATAACGCAGCAATCAAATTTTGTCAGGTACCTTTCATACAATTTTCGGACTCGTAACAGAGCCATCAACTGATTTTCATAAGGACGATATGGTACTTTTAGAATTCTACATGTTTTCAGCTCTTCTTTCCAGATTCTTCTTATAAAGGCCCTTCATCTTCGCCACTACCCTTGAGTTAGAAAATTCTGGTTTTCTGCCAGAACCTTTTTTCGTGAAACAGGTAGACCCTTCTTATAAATATAAATAACCGTCAAAACATTTCTTTCTGATGCATCAACTATTTTTGCTATTGCTGAATATTTTAATTCTGGACTTTGCAGGTATGTGGACAATATTAGTTCGCGGACTTTTTGCTGCTTGCTAGTCATCTTTGTCGATAAAAGTGCATTCACCAAACGTCACTTTATATTGAACAAATATTGTGTCTTTTTAGAGCTATAAGATTATCAGTTAGAGTATAATCAAACAAAATAAAACCGAAAGTTTTTTCTGGGACAGTCCTTACATAGATAAATATATAATGAATTTAAATTAAGATTTCACTTCTACTACGTGCGAACTGAACATGATTTTTTTTTTTATAATTAATAAAAAATGATATGCTTAATAATCTCTTTCAGATGCAGATGCAGTTTATGGTTACAAGTTCTAAAATAAAGTATTTTCGTACTAAACATGTTATTCCAAGTGACACAAATATCATAAAAAACGTAGTTAATGTCTTCATATAGTTTAGCGTTTGGTATGCGCCATTAAAGGCACCATATATTCTATATGAGGGAAACATGTTATTTTTTTCACTTTTATTTTTTGTTACCCAGTTTAAAGTTCTTTACAAGACTAAGTATAAAGAAAATTGAAAGCATCAGAGCCTTCAGTAATGAAATAGCGTAGTCATTTAGTTCAATAGGCTGTCAAAATTGAATTCACAAAATTTTTCCTTGACATTTCAAAAATTATTTAAATTACTCTTCATACAATGGCCAGTTTACTGTTAGCAATTTTCTGTGCTTTAACTGCTAACTTAGAATTTTTAAAAGTAATTTAAGATAATTTTAGTTTTTTGCCAACTTCAAGATATATAAAAGCATTTGAATGAGCTATAAAATAAAAAAATTATCTCTATTTTTTAACAATATGCAATTTTCATTTATATATGTATAAGTATATGTATGAAAAATAGGATTCTTATTACACAAAAGTATGCTACAGCATGCTACAATGCATATGGTAAATTATTTGAAAATTGCATTTTTCGAATATGAATATAAATATACAGAGAAAATATTAATAGAAATGTTAAATTTAATTAAAATACATTCACATACGGGCATGCAATAATAAAGCATTTTTAGAGAATAAACTCACTGCAAGTACTACTTTGCGTTCTACATATCACACACACACACACACACTTGTGCATACGTACTACTTATGCAATTGTGAAGAAAGCACACATTTCAGGAAGCCAACAAATAAAAAAAAATTTGAATATGCGTCTTTTTAACATTTGAATTGAATATAATTCTTATGATTTGGTATTTAAATTCAAAAAGTCAACTCAAACTGGCAGAAAAAATTAGAGAGAAAAAAATTCGAAAAGAGGAAACAATCAGAAATAAAGCAAAAATAAAATATCAGGATGCTACTGCGTGCGGCAGAAAAAGAAAAATGACTTAAAATGTTAAAAATTTACCTTCCGTCATTCTTCATGCATAATAATCAGCTTAACCTGACTGGCTGCCTAACTCGCACCCTAGAAGCTACCTGTTAGACTGCCTTCCTTAGAAGAGAAGGCCAACGTGGATGTTGCTGCTGCTGCCGTGTAACTGCTGATTTCTTACACTTGTTTCCGTTTTTATTCTTTTGTGCTTTTTCTTTTCATTTTTATTTTGAGTTATATTTTTATCACAAGTTTTCGCGCTGCCTACTATGGGCAAAAATTTTCTAAAAAAAAAAATATTTTAGAAAATTATAAATTAATTGCTACTATGAATCATAAATCATCTTGTTTTGTACTATAATCCTAAAGAAAATAAGTCCTTTTTAAGTTTTCTTATAATTTCCATCATTCAAGTGGTTTTTATACGCCTTAAGTAATTTTCGTCCCACAGTGGCTGGATTGCAAAATTGCTTGCAGTAGGTTTTTTTTCACAATTTTGTCCCTCCTACGTGTTTTTTGTGTAAAAAACTTGCACGGTTTTTCTTCATTTGTTCCACGTCGGCAATCAGAATCCTTACTCTTTAGTGCTCATTCTTAAGTTCTTGGATTTGTACGTTTGTACGAATACTTTGGTGCTTTCTCCGTTGTGCAATTTGTCGCCATTTAAATGTGATTTTTCACTATTATGCTATATACCCTTTGCTTTTGTAAGTTTTTATCTCATTTTTTTCTACGATGCTCTATTTTGTTCCGGTAAATATTGCATGGGTGTGCAGCATTTTAATATTAAATGAAAACAAAACGGCAGTAATTTTTTTACTCTCACCGAAAGGATGAATTTTATTAATTTTATTGACATTTTGCTTGTTTTAATGTTTAAAATCACGTGGTAGGAAGAAATATTTTAAATGGCTATGATCAGCATACACATGTTATCTTAGCTAAGATGAACATTTAAGAAAGAAGCTCAGATTAACCAATTGTTATTAGCATTTTTACAAAGATAAAGTAATTAATTATTCAGGCCTAAATAATTCATAAAACTAAGAAATCAAATGAAAAGAATTCAAGTGATTTTTGACTTTTTCGAAAAGTGGAAAAAAAAGTTTAAAAAAGTTTTATGATGCCCTAAAGAAAAATTTGTAAGTTTGTTTCTTTTGATTACTTCCCTTCCTATGGAGTCCAACACGACTGCTCTGATATGTTTTTGTTGAAAAATCGTTTCGGATAAATCTATGGGTACAATCGAACTTTCGATTTTACGTTTCTGATCCAGGTCGTTTATCTAAGCTAAATCACTAAATTTTTGTCATCATTTCCCTAACGCTTCCTCCTTGTATTTTCCACATATTTTTTTATAGCATCAAAATAATAATAAAAAATTTGCAAGTATCAAATGCCAATGTACATTTTTAAAAATATTTTAACTACCGACTTCCGAATCTTAACTGAAATGACTAAAATTTTACAGTGCTTTATTTAAGGTGTAAGAGAATCATTTTAGACAAGGACTCGAGCAGACCATTTTTCTTTCATTTGAAAATTAGCAGATGACACCATATTCTTTCTTGTCTATTTGAAAGCGGATGCTGTATGCCTACTTGTATTACAGTGAAACCTGGATAACTGGGATCTAAAATAGACCAACATTTTTGTCTGAATTAAAGAGGTTTCCATTTACACAGTTTCCCAAATAACCAGGTTTAAAATTGGGTTGTCTCATTTAAAGATGGTAACACTAAGAGAGGTCAAGATAAGCCACTTTTATTTAGAGGGGAAAAAGCTTCAATAAAAAAGCAAATTTTATGTAAATGACAGCCTACTTTATTCAATGATTCAGCCTACTCGGACCGAAAAAACGTGCATATTCAAATTCAAAATAACAAATTATACACACATAAATATTACTTCCCACATATAGAGATTATTTCTAAACGGTCCCAATTATAGAGGAAAAAGCCCATGTTATAGAGGCGAAAACGCATGAAAACTTCAAAAATCATGTCCCAGATATAGAGGCTTAATAATCCCAGTAATAGAGGTATTTTGATGCAAAAGTGCTGAGACCTTGAAGTGAGTCTCACCAATAGAGGTTTCCCACTTATCCAGGTACCACTTAACCAGGTTTCAATGTACTTTCAATTGGAAAAGAGCACAGAATGCCTTGATATTAGCATTCATTTTGGCAGGTCTTCACGCTCATTGTCATCGTGTGTAAAAGTAAGCAATGAAAGACACCAAAAACGGCATAGGTCATGTACTTGATACGCTTTTTTTGCATGCAAGCGTGAAAAGAAGAAATCATTAACATATCAAAAGAAATGCCACACGTAAAAATGTTAGAAATTTACATAGCGAAAAATGCTCGTTTTTCTTTTTTACCAGCTCCTCTTCAGGTAGCAAAAGAATAATAGATGATATGGAATCAAAATGATAAATGCGCCCCAAGGTAGCCATACTGTGATGATGCGCTTACCATAGCTGTCTTCATGCGAGTACGTTTAACACACGCACACTTTGTAAAACATTTCGTCATACGCAGGAAAAAAAAATAGAAAATTTGTATATGCATTGGCGTTGATTAATGAAAGGTCATATAAAAAGTTATACATCCATTCAAACGTAGTTAGGATAACATATAAGTAAACTGACAGCACTGACAGAATACTTTCTTTTAAATAAAATACACATTCAAAATACAAAAAAGGGTAAAACGACGGAAAAGGAGTTAGAAATGTGTTCCCACAAATAATTCTAAGCTGAAAAAATTAGAAATAAATGAAACTCATCCAAAAATTAAATGAAAACTCGCGCAACATTTTTTTCTTATCAAATTCGGATTGATAATTCCTTATGACTTCATTCATAACAGGAAGTTATACTATTTTGTTTGATTATAATTTTTGGTTAGATGAAAGGTAATATATCTAATGTTGATAAATGGTTTACTTAAGGTTTACTTGCTATAGCCTATATCTGCATTAAAAGTGGATGAGATCAAACCAGTGCGGTTAAAATACAAATAAAATACCTGGAATAACAATCATATCTAGCAAACTATGTGAGCATTCATACTAAAATTTGGTGCAAGAATGTTGTTTTCGAAAAGTTATTTCTGGATCATAATCGAGCTGGAGTTTTTCAGTGGGTTTGCCTCAGCGCTAAATTCTAAGACTAATTACGGCGTATCGACTTTTCGATTTTTTATATCTCTCTCAAACTTTTCAATGGTCTTTCTCTTTCAACTTATTCCGAGTTTTTCTAATTTCATGAACTTTTTTCAACATTTCCAATACTTTATTGACTTCTTCAGCATTTTCCAACTATTTCAAGTTTCTTCAAATTTTTTCAACATTCTATACGTATATTTTTTCGGCTTTTTCAACATATTTCAAATTTTTTTGACTTCTTCAATATTTTTCAAATATTTTCGAATCTTTCCATATCTTATTAACTATTTCGGTCTTTTTCAAGTAAATATTTCAACCTATTTCAAATTTTTTCAACATTCCAACATTTTTTTCGACTTTGCCAACCTCCTTAAGTTTTGTTCGACTTTTTCAGGCTCTTTCAAATTTTTTCAATATTTTTCATATATTAACAACTTTTTCAGACTTATTCAAATATTTCAACCTCTTTAAATTTTTTTAAGCAATCTCCATATTTTTTCGATTTTCAACCTATTTCAATGTTTTTCGACTTGTTCAATTTCCTTAAACATTTTTCAACATTTTCTATATTTTATCGAATTTTTTAACCTTTTTCAACTATCTCAATGTCTTTCACATTTTTAAACATTCCCCATATTTTGTTCGACTTTTTCAACCGCTTTCAAATTTTTTCAACATTTTCAAAAAAGAGTATTAACGAGTTTTTCAACCTCTCTCAACTTTTTCAATATTTTTCTCTACCTTTTGTACCTTTTTCAACTTTACTCATTAGTTTCCGAATATTATGGATCTGTTTAAGTTATACTAATTTTGTGTATTTGGAAAAAAAGGATTAATTTTTGAGTCTAGAAAAATTCTTTTTACAAGACTTTCACTTTAAAATTTATGAAATGAATTAAGTGACCAAATTCATATCTCTCTACTCTACAAAAATTGACACACCAATACGTCCGCATTGCTTTTAAAACAGCTACGGTATTGGCGTTAAGGTACAGTAGGCCTTCTAGTAAAAACAACACCTGCCTAAGCAGGATGTAATTTGTTGCCATAAATCACATGACTGCTTCAATGGGAAGTAGCGCAACATTTCGCTGCAACAAGCATTGCCAACCAATTTATGTTTACTTGTATGCAAAATAGAATGAAGTAACGTTGGCACAAGCACACATATACAAACATATGTATGTATATATAACACAACACATTTATATTGGTACCTATATGTTAGCATAATACAAAGTTACTACGTATTTGTGTTGAAAAATATCCTGCAGGATTTCAATACAAACTTCGTTTTCTCACTGTTTACATTTTAAAAATGAGTTGTATTAGTATGCGTTACTGTATATGTGTATGCTCTCATGTATTTGTATATAATTTCATTTGTATGTGTGCTTGTTTGCTTGTCTGCATTTGGCATTTTTGATTTGAAAATATGGAATTGTTTGCATTTGTTTTGAATTTTCGTCATTTCAGAGATTTGTTAAGGTTGAAATTTAATGCATTTGAAATGAAGGATATACCCTTAGGAGTGTGACTGCTGCGCTGACACATTGAAGCGCTTGTTGTTGATTTCAGTGTGAATACAAATTTATTAATATTTAATTTTGCAACACTCCTGACACTTGCACAATATTTGGTATTAATTGCATTTTAATATTTTTATTTTTCTTTTATTTTCAGGTAAGTTGTGATGAAAGTTCTAGATATTCCTACAGTTGTGCGCTTGTAAGTATTGAAGTTAAATTTAATGTGATGCAAAATTTACATTGTCATTTGGCTACAGTTAGGAGGATGTTGTTTAATAATTTGTTTGTTCACCATAAAAAACTGTTAAATTTGTCAATATTTTGTACAAAAATTTTATATGTATATGTCACCGGCCAAAATAGTTTTTAGGACAAACTAATTTATCCTAGGCCAAACTAGTCAATTATAAAGCCTAAAAGTATGCAATTCAATTTTAATGCAAAAGCACTGTGAACAGCGAAGTCAGTGTTACACATATTACAGAACCGCGGTCTATTGGAATATTGCTTTCTATTTAATTATAGTATATTATTCTTTATTGCATCTTTCCCTTCCATTGAGTTGAACATTTTTAATGCGTATTACCATAATATGCATATAAAAATAAAAATTCGTGACTTACACCAAATAAATCTTATGAATTCAAATTTCATTTTCTTAATTTGTTGTTTTTGCGAAAAAAATTTCTAAGCTCTAAGAATTTATTTCAGTTTCCGAGACTGAAAACTAACTACCTCTCAAAAAAAATTTGAGATTAAATGACGAAGAGTTTTTTTCGACGGTATGCACGCTAACTTAACACAACTGAGTGATTACTTTCAATGTATAGCGCCACTATTTTTGCACGTTTTTCGATAAATATTTAAAATTGTACTATATTGACGTTTGAGGGGTGTGTTTGCTGACGACGATTATTGTTTTAAAAAACATTTTCTGGAAATATGAAAGCAAAACAAATGTCATACAAAATATATATTCCAAGTTCAAATTCAGAAAATTCCCAAAATCCCAAGTGCCATCACTGGTTCAGTTATGTCAAAAATGTAGATTTCTTCTTTTAGCGACAACTTTTTTTTATTTCATTTTGGCATCATAATGTTTTCTTTGTAGAAAAAACTGTACGCAGATGAACTAGTTTAAAGAGGACTAATAGGAAAAAAAGCGAAATAGAACGAGAAAGAGAATTATATAAGTGGGTAATTTCAGTCTCTACTGCACTTACTGTGAAACTTTCATCACCTCTTCTCGAGGTGCGACTTGTTTCACATCATTGCCATTTTTTTTTTTTTTAAATTGTCACTAATTTAAAGCTTCTCTAATTGTATGTTTTAGTTACCTTTTACGTTTTTCTTCGTCATGGCGCACCTTTGAGCGTATTTTTTTTAATTATCCTTTCATACTTAGAGCAAAACATTATTTTAATTGCCTCTTGCAGGAGACCTGCTTTCAAGGATTAAATTTAAGTCATTTTAAATGTGATTAAGTGTCCTAGTTTTATATTTTTTCACGCCTCCTTTTTGTATTAAATTTTCCTACTTAACTTAACGTACTACCAAAAAACTTTTAATGTAACTATTCTTATAATCCTATGCAATTTACAATTTTTTTTTTTTTCAAGAATAATAAGAAACATCATACGAAAAAGTTGTATATAAAAATAACGTAATGCAGTTTTCTAAAATATCCTCAAAATCCTTGCTCCTTTTTTTGTGGTATCAATGTTTTCTAGAGCTGTTAGCTTACACTACTCCTGGTGTGTCTGCCTTATGCCACAAAAGCACACATACAAATAAATCGAAACTTTTTTCCGGCCCAGGTAACAACTTGTGAATTCCGTAAAGTTTGTTCAGATTTAAAAGTTTACCAACTTTAATTTATTTTTATTTTACTTTGCTTTCGTATCTGTGCGGATGTGTTGCCTGTTATTGTTTTAACTTTTGGGTTGCGTTTTTCTTCAAAAGTTAGTTTAAGTCCTTTTTACACAGCTCTTGTGCGAAAACACAATAATGAATTTATTGAAATAAAACCAAAAAGCAGCAAACAAAGGGAAGCAAATTTTTTACTTAACTCAATAGCATTTTTGCTGATTTAACGAAAAGTTAATTAAGCCTTATTTCTTTTCCAGTATTTGCAGGATTACAAGTTAAGGAATTTTTAATAAGAAAAAAAAAACATGAAACTTTGTCCTAAGGGAAAGGGAAAATATGAAAGTATATCAAATCAACAAATTTGTTGCTACTTGCCGTAGTGTGAAAACTTTCAAATGTTTTTTAAAGAGTAACAAAACATCGGGTGTGGCCAAAATTTTGCAGCGGTAAAAATTTAGAAGGAATCGGGAAAAATAGGGCTTAAGTATAAATTTTTTACGAAAATTCTGGATATATTGCGGATGAGCATCAAATTAAAAGTGAGATTGGAAAAAAAGGTGGATCGAAATCATGAATTGCTTTCCTAGAGAAAATATTTAAGCAAATTTTGCTCAGCTTGATACGGCTACGGACATAAGCAATAGTTTGACAGAAGTGAATAAGTTAAGACAAGTGATACTTCATATAGAAAGATGAGCTATGAAACGTTTTGCTAGAAAAACTTTGAGTCGAAATTCACAAAATTCTGACCGGAATTATCTGATTATATAGCAATAAACAACGGGTCGTGTTCGATAATTGTCGTAGCAACCCCTGCATAAGCTTATTTTTTGTAGTGCGAAGTGCGCAGAAAGTTTCTTAGGCGCATCGTGCCAAAATTTGTACGGGAGCACAAAGGAGACCAGCAATTTATGGCCAAAAAATGAGTAAAAGTAGACAAATAGAAACTTTTAATTCTTAGGTAGAGGTCATTCCGTATAGATATTTCATGAATTGAGTGAAAAATTCTTATTTTATCTAGAATAGATTCTGAAAACTTTATTGTTTTCTTCTTACAATTTCTGCTGAATAATTTTTTTTTTTTTTTTTGACCTTCGAAATATTAAAACATCACGAAAGCATCCTCATTCTAAATTTAATTTTTCTAAAAATAAAACCAAAAATTTGGTTGAAATCATTCTGGAAAAATTTTCCCTTTTTTAAGTAAATGAAAAATAAATTCATAAATGAGCAAACAACTTCGGTATCGTCTTAAGGCGTTATCAAGAAATATTTATTCTTTAAACAAGTTTCTTTAAGTTTACACCAAAAGTTCTTACTCTTCTCTCGCTGTTTATTTATTCAATTTATATACCTTCATCTTTGCTGACAGGTGCCTTTTTACTTAACACACAGCATTCGTGTGCAGAAGAATTTTTCTTTCACCTGACAAAAAGGTAGTGATTCAATGTACTTTTTATGCGTAACGTACTTTTATTTCTATTTTTCCTACTTATTTTTTATTTGTTTTGTACAGTTTTTTAAGAAATTTTTCCTTTTTCTTTTATTGTGCTACATTATTCTTTTGTTATCCTGCAAATAATTGCTTACGTTGCTTTAAGGAAGCGCAAAAGAACAACAAAAAAAAACGATAATGCTGATGATAGTAGCATTTGAAATAAGTACGAAAAGCTAAATATTACAAGTAGGAAAAAACAAATAAATTTTGGTATAAGAAAACAGGAAAATACATACAACAAAAATACAGAATAAATACAATAAGAAGGTAAGCATTAAGTAAATAAGGATAATAACGCGCGCGCTTACAATACGGAAGGATTCATTACAAGAGGATGATGTTATTGCATTACGATGTTTGTTTCTTCAATTTTTTTGTATTTACCATTTGTTTGCGCATTTGCATAGCCTTTTTCGCAGACAATAAAAAGAGAAAAGAAAAAAAATACGAAAAAAGAAGCATTGAAATAGAAAAATAAGAGAGCAGTTAATACAACTGCTTACTCCATTTTTTGTTGTATGTGTGTGTGTAGAAATGTGTGTGTACAAGCGTTTGTGTGCAGTAAGCATTAAAATCACTTTAAATGTCTACTTTAAAAGTTGAAACTTACGCTGCAATTAAATTATACATGACGTATACGTAGCATGAAATCATAATATGAATAAGGCATTAGGTTAGACTAACTGCCCAGTAAACACATAAACATAGGAACCAGAGTTGTTCCCTAGAATAAGATGTTACTCATACGTCATGCTATGCCACTTCAATCGAAATATGTGACTACCCCTCAGCAAATGGACCTTATCTTCCATATTATCGAAACTGATCTATTGCTGTATTTTCATAAAACAGAATCATTAGAGCACTAAAGTGTTTTTAGAAAATCTTCTTTTTGATTCGTGTTAAGGCTATGGTAATTTAGTTTTTGTATATTAAATTTTATTACTATTCGATGATTTTTTTATTTATATGTATATCGTAAACCAAATAATTTTCTTTATTCAAAACAACATTGAATTTTCCGGGAGTATTTTTTCACAGATATAAGGTCAATTTTTTCCATGGAAAGTAACATTTAGATTTTATATAAATAATGCACTATAAGCACTCTTTTAAACGAAATGACTTTAAAATTTTCTTTTCATTACAAAAACCATGCGCTTTCATAAATTTTTCCACTCAAAATTTCCTTGTCAACTTTAGTTCTTATCATCACAATCCCAGCAATGATCAACATAAATTTGCTGACAAACGTTGCCACTTAAAACCAATCCCATAAAATGTCACTCAATCACAACTCGTTGCGCAACGGAAAAAAAACAAAGCAAAATTCAAATCAAAATGCTGGTTTTTAAGGTCATTTGAAATTGACCAGGACCATAAATAAAAACCTATGCCAGCCATTTTTCGACATACAAATCAAAATAGGCAAAAGCGAGAATAAACGCTATGAGAAATAAACCATATACTAAAGCGCTTTACTTTACTATGCGTGTTGTCGCAGTCCGCCCACAAGCTGCAACCTTGAGTTTAGATGAATGGCCTTAAAAATGTACGAGTATTCATAACGTTTTTTTTTGTGTTCTTTTACCACATAGCGCGTGTCCTAGTTTACGTTTTAGCTGAATAGTTTTGTAGTTGAATTTTATGAAATATTCGTATATGTATGTGTGTGTTGTTCTTGCTGCTAGTAATGGTGGTGGTGATGGCACTCATAAAATGCTTTGGTTTGATTTTATTGCTACGCATAAATCTATAATTTAGTTCTAAAGAGAGCAAAAAACTTATACAAAATATGAAGCGCTCACCTTTTGCATATATCGTGTCACTTGACTTTGAAATTGTCTCCATAATTTATACAATATTTATCTTTAAATAGCAATATTTGTTACAAAGCAAACATAAAACATATAATTTCTTTTACCATAAATGTTGACAAATTGACATCAAACATTTACATTTCACTAAATTTTATTTGATATGGATGTATATTTTCAATACCATAAATATTTTTGATTAAGTACTGTCAAGTAAATAATTTTATCGTGCGTAGTAAGAGTTTAAATATTACTTTAAGTCAATTCATTACGTACAATATTTCATGTCAGCAGTGCTGGATACGAATCATTCCCTTAGGCATCAAATTATAATTAGTTTCGAAAATTTTTTTGAAACTTTGATTTGATGACAAGTTATCTTTCAATGACGTAGTGCTTTCTGTGTGGGCGTAAACTAAAAACTTATTTAAATGGTCCACAACTAAGGTTAAGGGTATTCTCCAAAATTCTTTTATAAATTTTTTTTTTTTTTCAATAGAAAATTACATTTTGCCGTTTTGTTGGAACCAGAAGTCTTCCAGACCGTTTTTCACGCATTTAAGGTAACACAAAGTGTTCCAACATACACCGATATCAATCGCCATAGATTGTCTTACCAGCTCTGAAGATGGATAGGATTTTATAAAATATGTGAAAATTTGTTGAGGGCACAAGACAGTGCGAAATGACCCTCATCGGTAATTTCAAATTTTCAAAAAATATGAAACCTTATTCTGCATTCATAAAAATATTGTTAATAATTTTCTTATAATGTTCATGATATTTTATTATAAATATTGAACTAAATTTAGGAGTTTTTAAACGGTATCGGCAGTATCGATTTTTTTACAGATTTTATTCTGGATACTTAGTTAAACCGTCCGTTTTAATTTTTTTTTATGCTAAGTTTCTAAGATTATTGCCTAAGAGCATAAGCCTTAGATATGAAATTATGTAGGTACGTTGCCCATTTTACCAAGTATATTCTGAATTGAGTTCTGCCTTTATATCTTAAACTACGAATGAGATCATTGTGTACGGAAGAATGTTTTCTTTTTGAGCATATTTTCATTACCAAAGTACGAAAGTGAAATGAAATAATAAATATTAATTGATAAATTAGAAGAGTTATCTTAAAATCTACAGAAACAAATTTGAGGCGACTTTTCTTTAAAAGAAAAAACTGCTATTTTAAGATCTTCCATTAGCTTATGATCTTTGCATAACATTTCCTTTTAAATGACATGGAATTCATTTATTTTTTCGTCTTTTTAAAAGATAAAAAAATTTTTTCTCACAAGAAATTTTTTCCATTGAATATCAAACCTTTCAGGAACAACACGGGAGCTCACCGCAAACACTTCCCTGCAGAAGTTGTCATTTCTCAACTCTGGCTGCTTTGAGTCTGACCCAAATCTTAAGTTGACACTTTGAATAGTGAAATCAGAGTCGTCTAAGTATTTTTTCTTTTTCTTTTTAATTTCAAAACTCTATTTTCATCATACTCGTACTTAAAGAAAAATCTCGAAAAAGTGCAACCGCAAATTAATTAGTAAAATTCCATTTCAATTCAAATAAAGTTTCTATTAAATCCGTCACAGTGGTTAAGTGACAAGCAAATTACTCTGCACGCTGACGTGCTCCAAAGCAATGTATGCGTATACAGGTGCATTTCGAATTGAAATACACATACATTCGTAAGTGTGTATACAGGACTTTGTAACTCTGTATTTTATTTAGAAACCTCAGCAAAGTTTTTATTTCAATTCTTTATTTTCTTTTCAACCAAGCGATGCATGGTTTAGAAGTAGTAGAATAAGAGAAGAAACCACCGGAAAAATAGCTTAAATGTTATTTATGCGGCACCACAAATGCATATATTTTAACATAGCTATGCGCTGCAAAACTCGCACACACACACGATCAGACGAACCTATAGTGGGAGCCCAGTAAACATTTGGACGAGTTTTGAATCTTTTCTAAATTCCAAGTTTATCGTAGCATTTTGACTCTTTCGCTATTTACACTTTTCGACATTCCACCTATATTGCCATTCTAGTTCTCTACTTACAGTTAAGTCAAGTTGATGTAGGTCACAAAAAAATATTAAGCCTTCCGCGCAAGTAACGTTTCTGAAATTAAACAATAACTCCGTGTGAGTGGAAATTAATCGTTTCACACAATTTCTTATAGATCGTCGCTTTGCGGATAATATCAAATAAATTCTTTCGAAATTATTACTTTACATCAGCATACGCTCTCGTGCGCGATCAAATTCAACGCCTTCAAGTTTGATATAAAACTTTTTCGCTCTCATTCGAAATGTTCACTGGGAAAGAATATATAAAGCAATAATAAAACCAAATTTAAATGAAAATAGTAGTAGGTAGTTGTGCTTTTAGTAGGTAGTAACCGTTGTAGTAGCTACTGAAAATAAAAACATTTTAGTGTCCATTTTAATAAATGCTTTTACGTAACGTCTGTGCCCGTTTTGTTCCTCTTTGACTACTTAACACACAATAAATGAAAGCTGGACATAAAAACAAACATAACAAAGAAGCAGCTTTAAAACGAAGGGAGGAAATGAATGCTGCCGAAATAGGAAGAAAGAAACGGCTCAAGATAATGCACTTATACGAATATATGGCAGCTTTGCGTATTAGGGTGCCTTTCAAAAATATAGTGTGAAAAATATCAAATGTCAATGGTATTTTTTTTGAATTATCACTGTTGCCTGAAACAGCATTAACTTTTTTTTTTTTTTCCTTTTTGAAATAACATTTTTAATAATTTTTTGTCTACAACTTCTTCTAGCCTTTTTTATTTGCTGAAGGAGCCCACATGATTTGGACTAGTAGAAACAGAAATAATGCTTTAATAAGGCTTTCACATTTTTAAACAATTTTATATTTCATTTGCTAAGAGCTAAAAAGCTTATTGTAAAATTCACTCCAAAAAATTTTCTAAACATTTTTCTTGTTATGAGATCCACCTTTATTTTACATATAGTATATGCATGAAGTTGCCTACTATGGCTTGTTGCTACATATCCCACCATGCTTTTTGTTGTGCAGTGCTGTGAGCACATGCAAGCATGAACCAAAACAACAACAAAATGTCCGGAAAAGCCCATCAACCGGAAAATGGAAAAACTTTTTGGCGACGGTGTTCAAGTTTTGTTGAAAACTGCTGCAGCAGTGCATAGTAGTAATAGTGGTAGGTGTTTGTGGCGCGTTATTTTGTAGGTAATAAATTTGCAGTATTTTCAGTTTCGTGATAGTTGCTGAGTATATTTGGATGTAAGGGTCAGTTGACCTGGCACCGACTCCAACTGTGTTAAAACTGAAAATTTACGGTTAAGGTAGCGGTTTCATATTATTACTGGCTCTTGAATTTATTTTAAGGGAACTTAAAAATTTTGTGATTTATATTTGAAATGCACTGGCTACCACATAATTTTATAATTTTTATGGCAAGCTGCTGAAAGTTAGAAAGTGCTACATCACAAACTTGCTATTATTGATTTTTATCACAAAACTCTTAAATGCTATATTGTATACAAAAACAACACATAAACTTTAAATTGCAAACAACTTGAAGTTACTTTGGCAATAAACTTTTTGTAGGAAAAAAAAAACTTTTCAAGTCCGTAAGTAAGTACCATAAAATTCCAACTACTCAGCCATAACTAAACTTCAGGTATTACTGCTAGGTTTTATTTAATTACTGTTCAACAGGAAATGTCAAAACAAAAAGAGAGAACAATGCGGAAGGACATAAAAATATGACAGGAAAATAAAAATAATATTAACAAAATATTAATGGATCGCTGTTGTGATGTGGCACCTACACGCGCAGCATGGTGCTGCAGCTGCTGCCAACCTGGCTGTACGTAGTGTCAGGCTCTCAGGCTGTCAGCTTAACTGACTTACGAGTTGGCACGCAACAAATTAACTCTTGAAATAACAGCGTTTAAGCGTACGGTGGATGAGGTAGCAGCGGCAGTTCATGCGAAAAAATTAATTTAAGTAGTAATTTCCACATGTGGTTGTCATGCGTTTTTTTTTTCCAGTGTTGCCAATTTATGGAAAAATTACGCACTTTTTCGATAATAAGAAAATATTGCGTACTTTTTTAAGTTGGCATAGCATTAGCGTAAAAAAACTTTTGTTTTAAATTGAAAAATTTACTTAGAATTTTTAAGAATTTCAAAAAAAGATTTAGTAAATTTGGCATCACTTTTTTTCTTTTTCTTATTATCATTACTATCAATCTCTTTTTTTCTTACTACTCCATCATACATACAGCCACACATTCAACATTTAAGCACTTTTGCCACTTTGACATTGCGGCTGTCGAAAGTGAATTAGTTATTTCCGTGTGAGTAAAGGATTTCCTTAAATGAGTGCGTGCTGAGTGCGTGTATATGTGTATATATGTTAAGTGTAACGAACACGCTGTGTGGGTGTGTAGAAATGTTAATACATTTGTGGGTGTTGTATAAGTTTTGAATTAGCGTGTGTTTTAATGCAATCAAACTTATTTTTGTTATTTAGTAATTCAAAATTAACAAAAGAAAATACCAAGTAGGAAATATGTGTAACATTTGGTCATAGCTTTTATCACATAAATTTTTTTTTATATAAACTCTTTACTTTCACTAAATATAAAGTTCTTAAAACAATTGCAATGAATGTAATTGATATGCCCAGCCACTTTTTTGGAAATTTTTTTTAAATGTAAGCTTTACTTTCTTTCCTCGTTGAACCTCTTTATTTGCTCATCTGAGTTTAACTATCGTATTCTTGAAATGATGATCTTCTACTGAATTGATATTTACAGTAGATCATTGATGGCATATGAATTTTGTGGAAATATGTTTATTGGAGTTTTGAAATGAAATGTACTTCTTTTGCCGAATGTACTTTTTCGACACGAACTTAAAAAAGTTACTTAAAATTTCCAAAAATCCACAAAATTTTGATTTTCTTATGAATAACTAGCTAATCCTCGCGACTATGTACGCGTAGCCTGTTTTTAATTAAGTTATAATCAAAATTATTTCAGGCAATTATGAACATATAAGTACCGGGCAATAGAATTTAATATGCCATGACATTATTTACATCCAAAATGACGTAAATGCACCAGGTTATAATGCTATGGTCCTTATTAGTACGAAATATATAAACTATTAGCTCGAAACTCCTTCTAAATTTATTTGACAAATTTTCGAACACAACTTTAATAATTTTTTAAATATTGTTTTCTTAGAAAAACTGCTTTTTCAGGCATTTCAAAATTTTATTCAAAATTTTTAGTAAACATTTTATTTGTTTTTCAATTGCCATGGGAACGTTAAAACACCAAGCACACACACTAGCTAACACATTCAATTCCCATTCAACGATTTGTTATGCTTACATGCTTATTTCTATGTGTGAAATTTATTTTTTTTTTAGCAATTTTAAAACTTAAAAATTTTGATATTTAACAAAAATAGAGTAAAATTTTAATTGGAGATTGAGACCAAGTGTTTATGATATAACCCTAAATAAATTTGATTGAAATTTATCAAACAGTTTTTGCGTGATATGCGAACATCCAAAACAGCTATCATTTTACTTATAAAGATTATTAACATTGACCTATGCTTTTTTAATCAAGGAATAATTTAAAAAACTATTTAACCAACTAATGATTGTCGTCCAGATCGACAGTTTCTGAACAAAATTGAAGATCTGTCCACAACTAAAAAACCGTGCTGAACTTTTGGAAAATTCCCTCTGTCTACAATGATTTTGACTATTTAATTAATTTTCAACAAAAATCTATTAAAATTTAAAAGAAGTTCTTTGATTCACCAAATAATAATTTTCTTAAAGATATGTTGCAAGATCTTGTGCGGTCATTTGATCCGAATTGTTATCTTCTTCTTACATTACATTCCGATTCTGTGAATCAAAATCCATATGTTTAAATAAAGTGAGAGTAGCATCCATTTTAAGCCGCCTAACTATGAGCAAACCATGGTCCACTGTGATAGAATAGCTTAAATAATAAATAATATTTAAGAATTGTTTTAATAATAAATAATATTCAAAAATTTAAATACCAATGTAATTGACCATATCTTTAATCAATGTACAGAGCAACGACTTATCTTATCTTGAAAAATTCACTTACTGTTAACTTTGATCCTAATATTTTTAAATTATGTATATCAATTTCCTATAGTATTTCTTTTAGTGTGAAAATTTTTTCGACAAAATTCAATGATATATCATATTTTTTTTTATTGAATGATGTTTAGTTCACATTTTTATATTGAAAAAATTTAATTCAAAATTACATGTGAGTAAAAAAGATCGCTCATATACAATTTGTAGGAAAGTCGCATAACGTTCCTATCCGGGTTACAATTAAGCAAAAGTTGCTAATGTATGACCGCGAGCGCTTACACTTGTCAGACACCATAACTTTTTCTGCATGATGTGGAAATTTTTTGTTTATTGCAATGACAACTGGAAAAATTGTTTCATTAACGTGCTTCACGTTATGTTGCGTTACTCAAATATATCACGTTGCCTTTGTTTTTATTGTTGCTTGCGTTGCTCTTACCCGTACTACCCACTACCACTAGTGTTGCCAAAGCAACGCGCTTTACACCGTTAATGTGCTGAAGTGTTTGTGTGCACTTGTTTAAGGACACAACAACAGCATGTTATGCTTATGTAACATCGCACACAAATACGCAGTCATTGTCAGTGCCAAAGAAATGGAAAGACATGCGAATAGACAGAGACGCCTGACAACCAGCTAAATGGTAGCAAAAATTTACTGGGCGTTGAAACTAAAACAAAAACATTTTCAAGGATGAAATGAAATTTGACAGAAACAAAAATCATGAATATAAGAAAATAAAATAATTAAAATAATGACATGGAATTTTTTTTTTTCAAATATTAAAAACAATTAAAGCAACATCAGAAAAAAGTTACGAAGCAAAAAGATTTTCTAAAAAATAGAAGCAGAAAAATACCTTACGCTTTCGCGTGACACTTGTAAATTGTGCAAGTGTGTGTAATGGAAGTGTAGCATAAATCAGGAAAGAGATGTGACTTAGTTTTAAGAAATGAAAATGGGAACCAAATAAATGACAATATTGTAACATTTTGTTTACATCATACACAGTGCAAATAATTAATATATTTGCAAAAATCGAGACTTGGAAATATTCCATATTTCCCTGATTTCAGTAATATATTTCGATAAAGTATAGATTGGGTAATAATAGCAAAATGGTTTTATAATTTAAATTATTATTCGATCGTAGAAAGCGTTACCTTTCTATGTATTAAGCGAAACAAAAGATTATTAAGAAATTATTTTATATGTGAAAGTATCGATGTATTCAAATTCTTAAAATTAATTTCATATCCTTTTTCCTAATCATGATAAGTTTGAAACAAATATAATGGAAAACGATCATGGCTCGGTTTTGCTGCGCTTTCTGTTTATTTTGTATTGCAACTTAGTTATTTTATTAATTACTTAACAGAACAAAAATATTGACATACTAGCAGATGTCCGCGACTTTGTACGCGTAGCCTGTTTTTCTGCGAAGGCAAACAATTTACTTTTTTTTAAATAGAACTACAGTCAATTTTGGATTCTTCTTCACAGATCAAGAGTTCTTGTTGTTTTCTCTTCCATAAATATTCCATTGCATTGCCATGTGAAAGACAAAAACAAAGCACACACACAAACTAACACATTCAATTAGCCTAGTACACTTTATCACACATGTTGTCCAACATCAATGTTCGATAATGTGAACTCTAGAAACGACCGTTTGACACACATGTTGGATGGATTTCAAAAATTGTTGATTTTCCTGCTGGCTTGTCGAACCATACAACCTGTGTGAACTGACTGTCAAGCCTTGTGAACATTTTTCATTTTAAATAGGATTTCATGCAGCTCACTTCGATGTGGACGCTCATAAATTGTTCTGCAATTGATGTTTGATGGCATGCACGAAAATGTGAACGCAAAGCAATATTGACAGTCACACATGCTCTCAAGCCATTAAGGACAGCATGTGTGTCTTCTATGTGTGAACGTACTGTAATTTTTTTTCATTGTTCACAAATTCCGCGTTGCTGAGTTGACAAATTGAGAATGAGAGCGAGAGCGGAATAAAATTTGAATATTCTCTTCCATTGCATTGCCATATAAAAACAAAACGCACACACACTAACTAACACACTAACTTGCCATTAAACGATTTGTTATGCTTACATGCTTCTTTCTATGTGTGAAATTAATTTTTTTAGCAATTTTAAAACTTTAATATTTTGATATTTAACAGGAATATTGTGATAATTTTAATTCTGTGTTGGGACCAAGCGTCTAAGAAAGATGACTAAAAAAATTTGATCAAAATTGAATCAGTAGATTTTACATGAATCGCGTTAATCGAAAACGGCTATCATTTTATTTATATAGATTAAAGTAAAGTTTATACTTTTGGAAAGATGAAATTATTCTGATCAACTATCTCGAACAAAGTTTACCATATATCTATTTAATTCTTACTTTTAAAAGTTATTGAAAGTAAGAGGCCTTACACTCTTTTCGATGCAGATACTTCAAAACCGAAATGCAAGCTAGAAAATCAGAGGTTAAATTGAAACTCAGCTCATTAAGATCCTTTAATACTGTCCATATCTTTAGTTTCGAAAAGATTTTCAAAATCTACATTAATCAGCTACAGTAGAATACTTTAAGTGCATAAATATACAAAAAATATAACTCAATGGACATAAATTTTGATGAGCTTTTTGAAAAGTTGATGAACTTAAAATTTATTTCATAAAGTATATATTTTTATTAATCAAAACTTTTTTAAAAGTGTTATTTGTTTGTTATTAATTATTTTTTTGATTTGCCGCATTCGAGTAACCCGTAGATCTATTTAGCTGCAATTTTCTTAAATTGATTTTAAAGTATTCTTGTTAGTTTTTTTTGGGAAATTCTTGCACATCGAAGTGTGTTTGCATTTATCATTTGTTCTATTTATTTTATCCAAAACATATTTGGAGAAGATATAAGTCATCATTACACATCTTTTCGCAATTTTTGCATACTTCACCCTACTCAACCTTCTTGTCTTATTGTGTCGATGCTGTAATTACACGTGTACGCATAGGTGTGTTAGTGCAATTAATGTTTTTATTACACAAATACCGACCTGCATGTGTTTGTGCTCAGAACCACAACAACTTTGAACACTGTGTGTGGCATTAAATACCTTAATATGTAAATGCTTACATCTGTGCGTACTGTGTGAGTGCTGGCAAGTATGTGGTTGCGCTCATATGCTCAACATGTAAGTATGTAAGTAGTTGTTAACCTACAAGAATTTTGATAAGAAAATACAAAAAAATTAAAAGTTTTCATGCAAAAATTTTATGCGAAAACTTTACGGTAATATATAAAATTTTTCCAAAATATAAAAAATAATTTCTCAGATTCACAGTGCGAACAACATTGTAAGCACACAATGCTGAAACGAAGTTAAATTGTTTGCATAATGTGAGTGTATCCATCTGAATATTCAGTAACATGTTTTCATTTTGTTAATGTTTTGACATTCTGCAATAAATGTCAAATGTTTGTGCAAATTTTGTGATAGACAAAGTTTTTTAAAATTGTTAATAATTAAAAAAAAAAGAAGAAAAGCTTGACTTTTACATTTGAATACAATGTTTGTCTCACACTAGAAGCCATGCTGCTCATGATGTGTTGACAGTAGATATTAAAGGAGGATAATCAAGTGTAATTTTTCTTATTTGTGAAAAATTTTATTGTTGAATACCAGGTCATTGAAAAGAAACATATTTTAGCTGCTTAATTCTGGCTAAAGTTTTTTATTTTCAGAAAAATATTAAAGCTTTCACATTTTGTTCAGTTCAGTCCCATTAACGCCAAAAATTATGCAAGACATTTTAACAATTATTTCCAATCTTATAGTATGATAATTTTTTAACTTATCCTGTTCGAGATTTTTCTCTTGATTACATTTTATGAATAAATTTAATTGAAATTGAATAATACCAAATCTGTTAAAGCTTCAAATTTTCCCTGGTGTCCCTTACAATCTCTTGTAATGTCAAACATGCATAGCTGTTGTAAAGCAAATAGCAACAACTGCAGCGACAACAAATACGCAAATGGCTATATCAACACTATTGCCATTAACGCAATGACAAATGCTCGAAATTACAATGGTATCCATTTAATTTCCTACCAATATTCTACACCACCACAACGAAAACTTAAATGGCATAATCAGAATTCCAACAACTCGATATTGCACGTTATTCTCGTTGTCGACGTCATCGTGTATTCAGTTCGAAAATTGTTTTGTTGGCATTGTGTCCATTAGGGAGATAATGTTGCATGCCGTTCAGTTGAATTATGGCGCTTTCGAAGGACTTAGAAACGTACGCGTGTACTATATGCAAACGTGTGTGCACACTTTATAATTTGCTTTATTAAGCAATATAGTGCATAGACTTTGAATATTAACTAAATTTAACAAATTTGCTGGATTTTTGAGTATGAGGCATATTAGGTTTACATATGGATAAAGAAATTCGCAAAATGAAAAGAAAATTAGGCAAAACTTTAAAATAAAAGTAAGCTACTTAGTAAGAATTTCATCTATGGAAAACCTAGAAATAACTATACACTTTTCATTTACTGTAAAAAAAGTACGTAATTGTCTGAGATTTTTATTAAAAAAGTATTTATTTTTTTCGTATTTTTGCAGCAACCCGATCTGCATTTTTAAAGCATGCACCATTTATTTTTTTTAATAAGCTACTTATAATCTTATTTATTTACATATCTCCTCAAACAGAAAACTTTAAAATATTCCTGTAATGAAAACGACCACGCCCACAAGTCGAAACTCTCTCATGTTTTTCTTATGTTAGCTTTTGTCCTCTTAATGTAGCATTTCAAAAATTTTTGTTTGTAAGGATGGTGGTACTAAACATTCTTAAATTCAATTTGATACTTTTATTCCGAAACCCTAGCTAAGCGATTTTCAGCTTATCATTTTAAGGGGAACAATACGTCATCTTCCTTAACAATTCCTTATATATGCGAAATTTGGTGGCATTTTCTTAGTAAGCGTAATAAGCATAGCATATTAGATTCTTACCTTTTTTTAGTTTTACTTATAGAGATGGCACCACGCCCCCTGAAGATAGCGAGACATACGGGTAGTCCATATACTGATTGCAATTTGAACTACTAGTTTTTTGAGTGTGACAACTCTAATGGCAATTGTATTATGACAGAAAGTTAGTTTTATATCGAAAGAAAATATAGAGAAATAGAAAATAAGAAAATATGTAGGTTGACATTTTTCGTTTTTGGTACGCTAATTGCATAGGGGAACGCTTTTGAGAAGATGAAAATTTGGCCGAGAAATAATCTTTTCTGACAAAGCTCATAACTACCTCGGTGGTTGTGTAAATAAGTTAAATTGTCGCATGTGATTGTTGAGAATCCAATGCAAGTAACTGTTTGAGCAAATTTAGCCGAAAGCCAGTTTCCATTCAATTAGTTAAGAGTTCTTTCATCAAATTATCTTGCTGATTTTTCCTGCTTTTATGATTTCCACATGCTTATAGTCAGACAGACAGGCAAATATATGGGCATGGAATGAACATGTACAGTTTCTTATACCTCCATGTGAAACGTATAAAAAAATCCACAAATGTTATTTACTTGTACTGAATTAATTAAATAAATTAATTTGTAGGAAATAATAAAAAAAAAGGGTGTGAAAGGTGCCCCGATTCGAAATGCATCTTCAGTAGAACAATTTAGAAAAAAATCTGCAGCACCTCTCAAAATCGATAAGCAGCGTTTATATACCGGAAATTTTCTTCCACTTTTATATTCACAGACACGTCGAGCGGTTTTTAGAGAAGCTTTGTTTGCGAAATTCACAAAAGAATCCAACAAAAACGATTTTGACAATTTAGTCTTTTACGCACAAATTAAGTCAATGCTACTTAAAGAATGATTATTGCAAGTTATATACAAAAAATGGGCGGATGATTAATTAGTATTTGATTAGTTTGAACTTGATCTAAATAGGCATATTTCTTGAGTCTTCTGCATGGGGCTAACTAATAACTTCAGTTTCTGAGAAAAAGTTTTAACGCATAAATGCCATAAACGGAAGTTATTTTTTGTGTCTCATTTTCAAGACACATAACTTAGTATCATGTCCTGATGGTAATCGATTAAATATTGTGGTGAGTCCGCCAAAAATTTTTGAAAAACATTTTCTGTTAACCAAGCACAAGTTCGTGAAGACCAATCAATATTATGTCTTAAATTATAATTTCTTTTTAAAGTGAAAGTAAATACTATTAATTACTATTACATCAAAATACAAACAGCCCTCACTTCTCAAGTATCGCCACAGATATAACTGTTTACGTTCTGCAAGTAATATGTCACAATACCAAAAATAAGAATCAATCACTTTGAGCTACAACCAAATTCGTATTCGTCCGTGTGTATGCGTGTGTGTACACACAAATTATTCATGTGGTATGAGTATTCTACGAATATGTATGTACTTTTGTTATGCTAAATTCCAAAGCGACATCATACCAGATTTCTAGATCGAGGTGACAAGACTTCAACTATGAAATGAAATATGAGCCACTTAGTTGAATGCTTTGATTCCGATTACGTTGCTCATTGGGTATTGGGTATCAGAAATGCTATCAGAATTGGAATTGCAAATAGGAAGGAGTAAGAGTAATAGGTATGGGAAGCACTTTCCTTTGACTTCAACGTAATGGCTATAGCTACTGCAATCAATATTTGGTCAACTGTTGTTGTTATTGTTGTGGTTTTCGGACTCCCGCTTGCCCAAGCATGAATTATTGTTTTAATAAACGTTAATTTATGTTAATTGATAGCACGAATAACAGCAGGATTCTAAAGTGTGATTCGTGGTATTGCCATATTTCATGGTCTAATTGAGTAATATTTGCATTGTTCCGTTTATGTTTACGTTATATGTAAAGATTTTATTATTTAAACAACTTGTAAGCGTATAATGCTAACAAGTTATCTGCAGTGTAAGTGGGTTGATGTTTAACTAAATCAAATTTAGTCCTCGAGATGTTTTACTGAAATACCAAGGACGTTTCAGTATAGTTTTCTCAATGTTTCTTCTTTAATTTTTCAGAAATTCGCAAAATTTGCCTTAAGTTTTGCAAATTCCCAATTGGCATTCAATAAACGTATGGTTTGTGTCCCTTAATGTGAATGTGTCTGAAAACGCATTAACGCATACAAATCAACACAAAACATAGTTGTTGTGTAAGCAAGTTGTTCATTTGTTTGAGTGAAATATATATCTACATTAGGGTGTTTTATCTTTGAAAAAAATAGCTCCTTAAATTAACATGAAGAAATCAACGTCCAAGGTCGATGAAACTTCAACATATGAAAATGTATGGAATCTTTTTGTTCAAAGAAGAAAAATTGAGCCAAAATCTCAAGCAAAAGGTCAAATTTTATGTTATTGTTAGTTTATACTTTTTTTTTTAAGTTCAAAATTACCAAAATACCAGCAAATCCTCAGGGTTCGAATCTTGAAAAAAAATTTCGAAATTTTATTATTTTAAGTTAAAGGCAAGCAAATTAATTAAATAATTTTGTAAAAAATTAGAAAAATAATTAATATATATATTTTTTATGGTTTGATTGTTTTTGAACTATGAAAATTTTCTAGAAACTTTTAGATTTTCCGTAACTGCTAAAACAGTTTGGTTCAAAATTTCACCTCTAACCTTATTTTTTTTCTTCTCTTAAACTATTAGTTTTCAGTAAGAACCTCTTGGAGTAAAAAGTTCTTGAAATAGGTCTTTTTATTAAATATAAATTCTTTCAATAAATTATTTCAAATTTCACGATGTAAACGACTTATACTGATTTGTGACAAAAAAAAAAAGGGATTTTTTTTAGAATTGTAACTTTGAATATGTTTTAGTTTAGGCGATTTGTTAAAAACACCTTTAAATAAAACATGATACAAAGCGCGAGTTTTTTTGTGAAAACCTCTCACTTTTATATACACTCAAACTTGTCAATAAAAGACTACGTCTGGGGACTTTTTTTCCCTCCTATTCGCAAGTTTTCTCTCATTCGACGTGAAAGTCAAGACTTAAAATTTTGTGCAGTAACACACTGGAGGTGTTCGACGGGAAAAAACACCGGTGATGTTCGACAAAGCCATTGATGCGTGCGACGTTCTATTGTCCATAAAAAGTAAAGTTTTACGTTTTTGTGCTTTCTGTGTCAACCAAGTATGCATAATGACAACAGTCATCCAAGCAGTTTCATTCCAAAACCAATGAACTGGGATCAAGTTTGATTCGATGTTTTTAAAACAACGCGGTTTTATATTACCGATGACAAGTGGCTTCTCGAATGTCCCATCTGCAAAAGTAAATAACATGACGCTTAATCTTTCTTCGACACTTTACCGCCTGAACTTTTTTCTCTTTTGAACACCATAGATTTTTTTGGAACTACCTGAAAGAAATGTGCAGTTTCGTCGCAATTCGCAATGTCTTTTTCATCTTAACCAGTAATGATCGCCGACAATTTTTTTTTTTTCGCTTAAAATAATGAGCGTCAATCAAAAAAAAGGCACAATACTCATCTCATTTTCTTATTGGAAGGTTCCCTTACGTTTTCTTATTGGCAGGATAATTTCAAAAAAAAAAAAGCCACCCTAATATGCATGTAAATTGAAATGAGAAGCGATATAGAATAGTATGCGCTAAGGAGTTGTATATTATGTATTTGCTGAGTGATGAATAGTGCACACACTTACGTAAATAAACATATATAGGAGAAAAAATGTATGTGTGTTAAATAATATATATCTGTAAATGCGTGCCTTGTTTGTGGCATGCGGTTAAATATGAGAAAATATGTTACTCGGTTTTCATTCATTTGTATGTATTCAAATGTGTGCAATATTTTGGTCAAGTACAAATCACAAACAATATTAATTTAATTGCAATTTTGTGGTCTAAATCAGTGTAACAGCGTGTAATTGCGTGCAGTGTCATCGTAAAAAAAAAAGTTTTAATGTGCTCAAATCTAGTTTGTATAGATTTCAAATCACGAACTACATTCAGCTGTTAGCCATACTTCTATCTTAACTGAGATTATGAAATGGCGCTGATAATGCAAATTTTTGCATCGCTTTGGTGGTAAAGCGGGACACCAATGCAGGGAGACCCCCAATATATTATATGTTAAAAGTTAGAACATTTTTTCAAAATAATGAGCCAGAGATTGGCGTGGCTAAAGATATTTTGTGTTTTTTTTTTTTGTCTTTTATACTTTACGATTCTTGAAGAGTAATAGAATAGAATATAGAATATAGAGATTTATTTTGGCCCAATGAAAATTATTTCGAAAACCTTGTAATATCTCTTTCAATTTCAGCAAGTAATTAAATGCACATCTATGTATCTGTTTCACTATTAAATCAATTATAAAATTCATGTGCTAATTTAACTAATTGTGTGTGCAATTTGGAACGAATTTTGCACTTTAATGTGATTCACTCAATTTCTGTAGCAGACACTTTAGCAATTTACAATTATTGCTTCAACTAAGTCATATTAATATATGCTGCACTAGCAGCAATAACAACCGTCATAATTTACAACAACTTATTAAGCTTTTATTTGTCGATAATTGTTGGTCAGTTGTGGCGCCACAATATATGCAACGGAAATTTTGTAAACATAAACAACAATTTGAAATGTACATACACACATATGTATGTAGTTGTGTGTATGTTGTTTGTGTTTGCCTATGTGTATTTGTCAATAAACAAACTGAGGGACCACAAGTACAAAATCAGATATTTTTGTAAACAAACATGCAAATGTGTACAGCACATACGTATGGTGATATTAATTTGTACATTTAGCACTATCTCAGTTATTCAATTAATTTTTAAAATGGCAATCAAAAATGAAAAGACAGATATTGCAGCATTTTATGGAATAATTAAAATCAAATACAAATATTTTAATTAACACAGTGCGTGTGAGAAAAAAACAAAATCAGCAAAATTGAAAACTGCAACATAATTTTATTTTTATTTAAAAAAAAAAACAACCAGCAATTTTTGTAAGCTGAAAAACTGACTGAAATTAAGCCAATGACTTACAACGCCCTTAAATATTCAATACAAAAGCAATTGCATACGTTATTGCGCATAAAAAAATACTGAATTTCAAAATTTTCTTGCTGAGCCTAAATTTTTTTTGTTTTTTCAATTTTCTTTACCACATTTGCATACATTTTTGTTACTTCTTATTTACATAGCACTTTAAAATTTGTTTCTCCCTCCGACGCTTTTGCCACATCAACAAAACCCTTTTCAATTTCACACTTGGTCCATTGTTATTAAAATAAAAGCTAAAAAAATATGTATATAAATATATTTTTTCTAACCCAATAATAAAAAGAAAATGCAAATGTAAAAAAAAAATATTTAAATATTCACACTTTTTTTTTTTGCTTACAACAGATACAACGTTGTGACTATCTATTTTAGGTTGTTTAGCTTCCATGATTTATTTTTGGCTTTTTTCTCAAATTCAAATTTTATAATGTAACAACAGCTGCGTTAAATTTCTATGTCCTGATTGACAGCATTGTATATGTTTCAGTTCTGAGAATTCCAGTTAGCTCCTGCTGTGGTATTTGACCTTAATTAATTCTTTAAAAAGTTCCTCAATTTCCCAAGAGAAGTTCTTAATTGGTATACCATCTGTGATTTTCTTATGTTAAAAAGATTTTATCAACTTTAGTTTTCTAACATTTTCTCAAAAAAAAAACAGTTTTATGGAAACCTGAAATTTTTTTTTATTAATCGAATACTTGCTATATTTTATTCCTCACGTAAAATGGCAGCTACTAAATTGTTATCTCTGAAATATTTTCAGCAACTCCTGCTGTACTTATTGACCACAACTTCTTTCAAAATAATTTGTGATAACAATTTGGTTGATTGTTGCTCCAATGTTTCGAGTTAATTGCCGTAGACGCATCACTTAAAGAAACTCAGAAAAAAGTCCAGATTTTTAGCATTAGCCTTTAGCGATCAACATTCCATCCACCCTTCCATAGGGATAGAATTCATTGTCCTTTTAAAGACAGCATTATATATTTAAAAATTTTTTTATAATGCTTATAGAAATCATTTGGCGTTTTAAATATAAAGACATGTTCCCCAAGAGACTCAGTAAAGTAAACAAAGACTTAAAAGTATATGCGTAAAAAAGTCTTGCTTAGAGACCTTAAATATGTATTAGAAACTTTAAAGGAAAATTATATACCGATATTATTTTTAAATTTATTTTATTATCAAATCAGTTTTAATTAAGATATGTATGTATGCCAGTCTCGAAACCTTGTCTCAACGATCCATAGTTCTGCACTTTACCCACTAGACTATATGTGATATGTTCTACTATACTTTAAAAGCGAATGACGCATACAAGACATGCCACAAGAGGCATGTGTGTCTTGTTTGTCCTTATACTGCAGTAATAAAAGTCACTTGAAATACCCTCATGTTTATATAAGCTTTTTATTATGTACAGTATAAAGATATATGTGTGACATGAGATAACATGTGCATAAGAAAGTTGTTATACAGACATTGGTTGAATGTATCATGTATCAATGTATCTTTTATACTGTGCAATATAGTGACACATACGAGACATGTCAACTAATGTCTTAATAATCAGCCTTTTATATGTTTTTAAAATGCATATTAAAGACACTTTTACGTTTCTCTTTATTATGATTTTATATATCTTGTTCTATCAAGATATTATTAAACCAAAGCTTTGCTACAAAAACAAAGTATATTTTCGAGTACGATACCAAGCTATTTTAAAGACATCACAGTTATGTAAGAAGGATTTTTGTCTTGATAACAACCCCTTATGTTACTAATTGAGGCACATCGGCTGATGTTAACGTAAGGTAGTTTAGAGGCAAGGCTCTTAAATATATTATTTGATTAGGTTACGTGCCTGAGGCACAGTTGTTCTTCATGAAAGACAAAATTTTTCCATTTACCCTACCCCTCCATCATCACTCTGTAATCCTCCTATGGAGCACTTTAGTGAAATTTTCTGAACAAATTTTTATACGAGACAAAGGACTGAGAATTTTTTCAAACAGTTCTTCACTAAAATTCTCCATAAGGTGAGTTAAGGACTAGTGCTGGCGGGGTAGTGTAACCAATTTTACCACAAACACTAAGTCTTTCAAACTTGAAAAACAAAAAAATAATAGAAGTGCGTTCGTAACCGTAGTTTCCAAAGTTATGGCGGGAATTTCAATATGAAAGCGCATGTATTCTTAGGACTGATTGAGGAATAACGTATACAAAAATCAAAACAATAAAAATATGTTATATTGAAAATAATTTATGAAAATTTTTTTTAAATAAAAAAAAATTAGTGTTTTAACAAAATTATTTAATGCTTGAATTAAAATGCTATTCATTCATACTATAGGCAGAAATTTTTCAGCAATTAATGAAGTAAGATCTAAAGATACATGGGTAACTGATCAAAATGGTATTGCATCAAGATGGGATCAAGATATTATAAAGTTAACATTTGAATATTAATAAGAATGGGAGCTAGAAGAAGAAGAAAATGATTACTCAACTAGTCAGCACGTAACAAATTCTGAAGAAATTAAACTGTTTGATACGGCCTTTCTAAATTATTTTTACTTTTGATTACTTATGTGATTACAATTTCTTTATACCGCTTCAAATATGCTCTCTACATATTATTTATATAATAGTTACTGAGCCTTCTGTATTCCGGACCGATCCAGTTATCCGGACATACCCCGAAACTATATGCGTTTGGATTATCGCGACAAAATAATGTAATTTTGTTTTAAATTAATTTTTTTATATATATTTCGTGTAGTCTTTCTATCTACACGTGCGTTGTAGCCGACCTTTGTTCTTAAACGCTTAAAAAAGCGATACTAACTAGTAGACCTAAGAACCGATATTGATTCTTTCCGGGAACAACATATACTGCGATCACGCAAATTAAAAAGTAGCATACGAATTTCGCATCGATAGGTTGATATCATTGACTGGAAAACTAAAGTTTTTTGATAGTAGGAATGTATGAAAGTATGAGAAAGTAGGCGTGGCTTTTAGCGAAAATATAACAAAAAAATTAGTATTAAATATTTTCAATATCTTTAGCAGCTTCAGCTTTAATAATTTGATTTTTTTAAATTCTTTTATAAATTTCTAGTCTTTTTTAACAAATTTGAAAAATTTTAACAAATTTTTTATCCTATCTACTATAGTTTATGAGATATTTTGTTTCGAAAAATGTTCAAAAACGTCAAAAAAAACAAAGTGTGCAGTTATTAAAAGAATGACCGATATATATAATTCTCAAAATCTAGCAGTAAGCCAAATGAGTGTAGGGGTTACTAAATGTCAATTAAAGGCAAACATAAAAAAAAAAAACTTTTTACGTTTAAGCTGATACCAAACTATTACTCCAGAAGTCGAACACCTACTATTAAAGTCTTTTGCATATTTAAAAATTACACGTAAGTTCAACTACTTTAAGTTACAATCAAATAATATCTACGTGTAATGATCCCTTTGGCATACTGTTGACTTTACAAAATTAATTTTATAAATAAAGAAACATTTTTGTTACATCAAAGTTTATCCAAATTGCATTTATTTTGCACATTTTCCTAGTTCTATTTTTATTTGCTTACTTATTTATTTATTTCTTCATTTATATTTACATTGCATTGCCAACTAAAAATTTTGTGGTTGTCCACAAGAGTAGACAAAAAAATATAACAGAGAACACCAAATTTATGCAAAAATTCAGTTTTAGACTCCAAACAGGATGCTTCTCATTTTTCGACCCAAACTTTTTCTGTGCTCATATCCTTCTTATATTTCAAAGGCTTTTATGGTTTTATGCAAAAAATGCAAAAGTTTGTATGACAAGTTTCGTCTTCTTTGTATAATATTTTTTTCGTCCTTTTGTACATGTGTTGTTGATTTTGTCATTTTGTTTTTGGTCTGCTTTATGTGTGTGATAATTTTTCATCATTTCCTGTATTTCCGCTTTTTGTATGCGTATGTGCGTATTTCAAAGCTCCCCGTATTTTTGCCTTCAACTTATTTATGTTTATATCACAAACAAAAGATTTTATGCATGTGTGTGATGTGTAGCCGCCGGTTAAAGGGGTGTAAGCGTATGTATACGTTGTTTGACATATTTCACATACAATACATTGAATTATTGTCTGTTTATGTGTTAACAATTCTAATATATCCGAAAACATTTATGGTGAAAAGGTCGTGTCTTTTTTTTCTGTCGTTATTCGGATGGTTGGTAACTCTGTCGATATACATAAATGTTGTTGTTTTATGGTCTTTATTTGTTTGCAACAAATATTTCTTGCTTATTTTTGGAATTTATGTTTATTTAACAAAAAAGGCAAAGGATCATAATTTATGATGTTAAAATTGCAAAGTGATATGCAAAAACTGTTGTTTTGTTATTTGTAGTTCTTTTATGTTGGTTTTTTTTTTTTTTTTTTTTTTTTTTTGAATTCAAGATGACTCTCATGTTTATTGAGGTTTTCAAGAAAATAATACATCTGAAAAAAAGGCTTTTTTTCTGAATTTTCCTGCAACAATTCTTGTTTCTTCAAGAAATATATTTTAAGTAAATTTATTTGTAGCCAGAAAAAACTATGGAAATGCTAAACCTAAGGAGACCACAGAATATTTCAACGTCAAAAAACAAGATGTACGCAGCTTTTCTGTCCTAGTTTGAAAAAAAAATGTGCGCAGAATTTGATGCAAAAAACGTAGCCGCGTAAAATATCAAACTCTGGGTGCTTAAGAAACATGCCAACTAACATTTAATTGGTCATTTTAAAAATAAAAATTCCATGTACTTATATTACAGAATGTAGGCCAAACTTCTTTTAAATATCAAACACAAAAAAAATACCAATTTTTCCAAATTACCACATAACATATGGCCTATAGTACAATTATTGTTACATGGCAAAAATCAGCAACTTCTTTGTCCTCAGCATCATCATCACAATAATTTTTATCATTACAAGTTACATAATTTTGCTCATTATTATCAGTAGTATTCAACCACAAGCTACAACTTTGCCCTTCAAAAGCTACCACAACTTTTGTACGCAAGAGTGCGCCACATGCAATTTTAATAAGGCGACTACCACTGTGACGAAGCTCAGATCAGAGCACAAGTAAAAATAATAATAATGAAAAAAAAAATTGCTTTAAAAATAAAAAACTCAAGCAAAAAATAAAAATAAAATCGTAAGACTTAAAAAAAATATGAAAACTTCCTGTAGCGCTAGCTGCGTGCTGCATAATTGAGTGCCTGACTGTAGAGCCTGACTGGGCAGACATCAGGGCTAAGTTGCAAATCGGTCATATTATAAAACGTCGCTGTTTTTTGCCGATTATTTTGAAATTGTTTTTGTAGTTGTTTTTATTGTGCCCACTATTGTAAAGGAAATTATCATATCCTGCGTAGGGTTTTTGTTTTTGCTTTTGTCGCTCACTATGTCAGCTTGGTCATACTGCGCGCAAGTTAAACAGCTTAAAAACTTTTTTCCTGTTACAAATTTTGTTGTAAAGTGACAAATTTTTTTTTTAAAAACATTTTTTTGGAGTCTTTTTCCTAAAAAAGTTTATCCTTTGAAAATTTATTAATTTGTTTGTTGCTTATCTCTTGGCTTTGCAAGAAATACTGCAATAGTTTGAGCAGCAACATATCAAATTTTGTTTTTATTTTAATTTTTTTTTCATGAATTGGAATTTTTAGCTGCTGACTTATAAAATATATATATTATTTATTACTATAAAACTCCTTAAGAACTTATTAATGCAAAATTGTAGGAAACAAAATTTTCTGCAGTGATCCCAACGTCAAGTCGGGTAAAGTGCAGGTGGCTAGGAAGAACGTCACAACCTAGAGTGGGGTCTATCTGTGGACTGTTTCTAGACTAGCAGCTTTGAAATCATCACTAATTACGCAGGCCTTCCAAATTTCTCTAAATATTAGAGCGAGACAATATTTTTCCAAAGATTTCTGACGCCTCTAATCCGAATTTGTCTTCAGATTTGACCCATAAGTTCTGGTTTTTGGAACTGTCTTAACCTAATAGTGCAAAACCCCTATTTTTCATCATATTGAAGGTAATGTTTTAGTGTAGCATGAAACTTTTTGACATAACTCAATGGGACATCTGCAAGTACCACTCATTACTAAGTATATGGATTAATCTCAAAATATTTATCCTCTAGAAATCGCTTGTGGAAACTTATGGTTTTGCTTACCTTTTGCTTCACTTATATGGTGCAAATAGTCAGCAAAACCATTAATTTCTACAAGCGATGCCACGTCATGTCGTAAGGATTGATCCAACACTGAAACATAACCTCCAACCAACAAACAACGTTTTTCGCACATTTAGGTTACTTACTTACTTACTTAGATGGCCACAACAACCCGTTGTCAGGTTACGGCCGACTTCATTAGCTCTCGCCAGGCGCCTCTGTTTTGCGCGCGCCTTCTCCAATCATTAATGCCAAGCGTGGTTAGGGCTTCCTCAGCTTGGTCTATCCACCGGAGGCATGGTCTCCCTCTTCGTCGTTGACCAGGGACCTTCCCTTCGAATACCTTTTTCGCTGGAGCTTCTTTATCCATACGATGGACATGACCCAGCCAGCGTAGTCGCTGTATTGTTATTGTACGCTTAACTATGTCAATGTCGGCGTAGAGCTCATACAGCTCGTGGTTCATTCGAATGCGATAGTCGTCGCCAACTCGAACAGGACCAAAGATTTTGCGGAGAACTTTCCTCTCGAACACCCCAAGAGCGGCTACGTCTGTTGTCGAAACCACCCATGCCTCAGCGCCATAAAGAAGCACAGGTAGAATGAGCGTCTTGTAGAGTGTTAGCTTTGTCGATCGAGAGAGAGCTCTGCAACGTAATTGCTTACTGAGACCGTAGTAGCACCTATTAGCAATTGCTATTCTCCGCTTAATCTCCAGACTGACATCATTGTTGCTGGTTACGGCAGTGCCAAGGTAAATGAATTCCTTGACAACTTCTAATTTACAGTTGCCCGCTGTAGCATGAGAGTCTAGATCCCGTGCTCTCTTGTTGTTGTTAGTAGACATCATGTATTTCGTCTTGCCCTCGTTTACCGTCAAACCCACTTTGGCTGATTCCTTTTCAATAGCAGTGAAAGCAGCAGTAACATCTCTCTTACTCCGACCGATAATATCAATATCATCAGCGTACGCAAGGAGCTGAACACCTTTGAAGAAAATGGTGCCATTATGATGCACACCGGCTTTTCGTACGATCCCCTCCATAATGAAATTGAAGAGATCGCACGAGAGCGGGTCGCCTTGTCTGAAACCTCGCTCGGTATTAAAAGTTCCGGAGAGGTCATTCCCTACCTTGACGGAGCTACACGTATTGCTCAACGTCATCCTGCAGAGCCTTATCAACTTTGCAGGTATACCGAACTCAGACATTGTTGCGTATAGGCAATCCCGCACTGGGCTATCGAACGCAGCTTTATAATCGACGAAGAGATGGTGAGTGTCGATTTGGTATTCATGGGTTTTCTCCAGGATTTGGCGTAGTGTAAAAATCTGGTCTATGGTGGACTTACCAGGTCTAAAGCCACACTGATAGGATCCGATCAGCATTTCTGTATACGGCTTCAATCTTTCACACAATACGCTCGAGAGGATCTTATATGCGATGGAAATAAGACTGATACCCCTGTAGTTGGCGCAGATTGTCGGGTCTCATTTATGTCGTATTGACATAAGGGTTAAAAATATAAATAACCAGATATTATCAAAAAAAATTGTATTTATAGTCTGAATTATGAGGCAAAACCACGCAGGAAATTGAGCTTAGAACACTGCATATCTAATTTTTTTGGGGAGAGTAGATGAATTGTAGGTTTTTTATTTCTAAAGTGTTGTCATTTTGTCCATTCTATAAAAAATTAATTTTTTGTAAATGTGTCTTCAAAAGAAGTTCAAGAAAAAGCGCATTCTGCAGAATAAAGCAACTGAAGTATGGTTTGTATGTATTTTAACAAAATGTTTATTCAAATATATGCTATCTATATTTCTCGTATGCGCACATTTCAAAGAAAACTGAAGAATTTCAAGTCGTTACACGTTTTCAGAACAAATATCGATTGTATATTAAAAGTGATAGCAAACGTACGCACACAAACGATTACAGAAATGTACGAAAAAAGTTCAAGTGCACATTCATATGTACGTGCGTAATCATTTGACACTAAAATAGTACGAAGAGACATATGAAACGTACAAACATAAAATCATTTTTAAAATGAAATTTGATTTTCATATAACGAAAGTTCCCGCAATCTAACTAAATTGTTTGCTATTAACGTTCAAAAAAATGACTTTCACACAAAAATATAGAAAATTTTGTAAAGCAAAATTTTAAAGTCTGGCATGCCTTTGACTTGAAAAAATTTTTTGAATTGAAAAATAAATCTCAAATTAAAAACAATGCTTTATCTAGTTTTCCTTCTCATTATGTAAAATATTTTTTTACGAAATGTCATTAGAATTTTCTCAGTTTTAATATAATGATGCAATTCGAGCTCTTTTTTTTGCATAAATGCTAAAAAAACAATTAAGAATTCTTCAATAATGAAATTGGTTTTAAGCAGTCAAAAGAACAAATTTGTAAAATTCTCTTTATTCAAAGCCTTCATGTATTTCAGTGAAAGCGATAATTTTGTTATTGTTTGTTTATACAATTCAATTTCCCTCTCATTAATGTCACTTTCTTTGAACTTCAGATTCTTCAAAAGACAGCTTCATAGAATACTTTGAGTGTTTTATGCGACTTCTTTAATTTTCGAATTTCCTTGTACTTTATAATAAAATGTCAATTACATTCTGTCTTGCCTCTTTCTTTCTTAAGGAAATATATTTTGCCAAACTTTATTGTTATTATAAATAGAGTTGACAACTGCATTTTTTTTTAACATGTTCTTTTACTTAAAAAATTACTTTTAGAAATTGCCAAAAAAAAACATGCAACAAAAACAAACCGCTACTGGTTTCATCTATTGCTAAATGGAATCATCAGTGACCTACAAACCGATGAATTAGAACTTGTAAGCCTAAGATGTTTTCAGTTTTTTGCATAAATTTGTTTTTGAAAACAAACAAAAAATTATGCAAAGCATGTCTAGATCCCGTCAAGATATTACCTTAGAATGAACCAGTAGAATTAGGGAGTGACTTCAACGCAACACAAACTTACTGAGGTTATCGGTTAATAAGTTCACTGGAAATAACCATCCAGGCCATTGAAATATTCTCTATAAATGTCTGCTCAAAAAACATCCAAATTCAAAGGTGGTAACCCTATTTATGGAATTGCTCTCTTTTCACTTCATTTTGCATTTAATTTTTTTTTATTGAAGTTCACTTGCTGCCAATATGCCCATTCAACATTTGACTTATTGTTGTTGTTATTGGTTTTCATGGAATTGCCACAGTAAAATGAAAATAAATAAAACTCAAATAAAAAAGTTTATGCGTCAAAAAGAAATCATGTCCTCAAAATGTTGTTTTTGTGTATTACAGTCAAAGTTTTTATTTTTTTATGTTTTTTTTTTTTTTTTTTTTTTCTTGCAAATGTCCTTTACCGTGGCATCCTCATTTTACATGCGCAGCAAAAAAGTTTGCAAACTGGGCTTTAGGGTTTGGTTTATGATTGTGTTAACAGCGCGTCTGCGGAAATTTAAATTTTTGTGACCCCGTCAAAATATTGTAATTTTATGTATGAATTTGTGTTTTTTTTTTTGACACTTCTAAAGAAAATTACTGTTGTAGCATTAAGTTCAATCAATAAAATGTTAAGACTTGGAAGCGAAGATAAAAAACGCATTTTAATTAAGGTTAATTTCAAAGTAAAAAATTTAAATTTTACGGAAACGACCTTTTGTGATTTGCATTAAGTTTTGTTTGGCGATGCTTTAATGTAAGGACATGAAATCAGTACTTCAATTTTGTCTAAAAATATATTGGTTACAGATATATTACTACACAAAAAAGTGTTGTTCCGAACAAAACATTTAAAACAAGTCCTGATAAAAATCACAAAATATCAGAAATGCAGCTTAAGGTATGAAACAATAGGTTTTCAGAACAATCAAATTTTAATTTTTTCTTAAATATAGCAATAACTATACACACATTAGTATAAAGTGAAATTTCATAAAATTAGTTTTATAACTACTAAAAATTTCAGTTTTTGCATGGCAGTAACTTCAGAACTTAGTAAGAACTTTGTAATGAACGCATAACTAAATTTTTTTTTATCATTATGAAAATGCATTACAGTGCGAAATTCAAAGTAAGTGAGAGAAAGTCATAGCTAAGTACTTCCCCGAAAACGTATTGAATAACCCAATGCAAAAATTACAAAAAAAAATTCCTTCTTTTCTGGAGCACTCCGTCATAAAAATTAACTGCAAGTATCAATACCAGTTACCTGTAACGTATTGAAAACGTTGGCATTTATTTTTAATTTATTATTGTGTGCCTGTTGAAAGCCTTAAGCCACCAGCAACGCGCAGCTCCATTTACGCAATTTGCATAATAATTTTTCTAGGAATTTATTGCTGTAACTGTGAAAATATAAATGCAAGTGATTGCATGTGCTGAGGACACCATGAGTCCTTATGATACTGTTGTGCCCTTGGGAATGAAAATTGAGAGCCGATGCGTAATTTAAGCGAAGAAAATTATTTTAATATGGGTAATGAGTGCTTAATTAATTCCACTCGAGGGTATATGACATTTTGTACTTTTAAAATTGTTTATTGTTACTCTTAAAATGCGTGCATAATACCACCCTGTGAAAGAGAAAGAACGCGAGGCTTAACTGTATGCACAGCTTATCACTTAATGAGGCAGAAAACGCGATTACACGTAAAATGTTGACTGTGCCGGATATGAATTTTAATTTATGTTGATTTACGTGTAATATGTTGTATGATATACTTTTAAAGTTCATGAAAAGTAAACAGACTATTACTTTTCGAAAATTCTTGGAAAACATAAGGCGAAATTTTGTGATAAAAAAAAAAAAAAAAAACTTTGTTAAATTGTGGGAATCATGATAAAGTTTATTAAAATGCTGATGACTGAAAATCTCTTTCTTATTTACTTATGGCTGTTTTAGCTGAATACATAATATACTTACATAAAAGCATATGCCATTTATCAAGAAATACATATCCATGCCAAGACATTTATGGCAACAACTGATAACTTGCTAATAACCGTAGTTTTTTGAGACCTTAATTGTAATATTCTCACATATTCTGAAACAATTTTATGAATTTTACTTAATTTTCAAATGTTTTCCAAATTTTTTGTCAACTTTCGTTGAGTTATACAATTGCTTATTTTATTTCTCCGAAAAGCAGAAATTTTAGTTGTCATTTACAAAAAATTTTCAACGCAAAATCTATATCCGTCTGGACAAGAAAAAAAGGTAGGCACAGCAAAGTGAGCGCGATTCATTGCATAGAAATAAAACGTCTGAGCTGTATAATTTCGAGAACATACAACTGAAATTAAACTAAACGATGAAAAGTGCTAGAGAACTTATGCGTATAATATGTGAGAGTGATAAGACAAGTAGGCGTGGTACTGGCAATAAAAATTAAAACTTTAAATTAATATATATAAAGTGTTGCCCACAAAATATCATGAAATGTTGCCAACGAAACAAAGTTGTAGAAGCACCACCAACACAAAGGGTGATGGGATTCGATTAAAAATTCAAAAAAGCGTCACAGCTCCCATAGGAACACAGAAATATTTAATATTGCAGTAATTACAAGGGAAAGTAAAAATTATTTTCAGGGAGGACAACGAAATGGGTTTGCCTGAGAATTTATTTGACGATTTAAGTGCAAATAAAGAGGCAGATGAGATGGATAGTTAACCAGATCGGCTGTGTAGTTAAAAAATCTAACAATAAACATTTTTTTGAAAAAAGGTTGTTTTTGCTATATTCATCTCGTAGGTTTTTAGTCATAGATGTTTGAATAAATCTGATGTTGAAAGATAAAAATAAATTGATTTTGAGTAGTTTTCCAAGTACAAAACATTTTTGAGTAGTCGTTTTAAATGTTTTTTTTTTTTTTTTTTGTGAGCTTTTTGTTAGTCTCAAATTTTAATAATAGCTTTAAATACGCTACAATATCAATGTTCCAATAATTTTTAACTCTGAGATCAATATTCGTTTATATTAATTTTAAGGTAGACACGTGCTCTCATAATTTTTATTCTATGAAGGCAATGTTTCTACGCTAGTAGTTTGTATTTGAACTACGTGTTTGAAATTAAATTGATGCAGTTCTCATTTCAAAATTTCAAACAACACAAAGCAATAGAACGGAAATCCCTCTTAAGGTTCTATACAACAATACAATACAAAAATAAAACAAAATATGATAAAATATTCAATCTGAATGAAAAAACCAGAAATAAATATTTTCAATTTTCTTTTCGCTATGCGGCACGTGCAGATTCAGCTTATGTTTTGTACGTTCGAATTCATAGAAATTCCTTGGTATTTATTTGTATGGAACTATTGTATGAGCTTGTGACTATTTTTTCTATATTTTGAATTTTTTTTTGTATGTGCTTTAATATCATTTCATAAATATTTTTGAATTTTATTTTTTATTATAAATATACGTTTGTATACAGATCCATTTCAATTTATATCACTTGCTGCTCAACAAAAAATAATTAAATTAAATTTTAATCGTACTTTTTTTTACAATGGTTTCTATTAAAAAAAAATTATAAATTAGAGTGGTTCCTTAGAAGTCAAATAGAAAATTAATATGTTATTTAAGCTTAAACAACATTTTTTCATATCCAATAGCTAATGAAAAAATTTAATTTCTGACGACTTACATTATTCTTAATATGTCAAAGCAAAACTTAACATAAATTTTTGAAAAACCTTCTTGAATTACAAAATTATAAAATTCACCACACCCTACAGAACCAACGCAATACTATAAAATTTTAGCAATGTTTAATTTACATATGAACGTTTTAAAGTGCTTTCCAGTAAGAACCAAATTAACATGCAAGTACGATGATATTCACAAATAATACTTTTTATTTATTATATACTCAAATATGAACATATGTGCTTTCGCTTATGCTTAAAATACATATTTTTAAAACCATAATTGACAGCAATGTTAAGCAGCTCATTCATGTACATAATTTATCGTAAGTGCTTTATTATACAAAAGTTAAATATTCACAAAATCAAACCTTTTTTACTTCAAAATCAAACCGATGCAATAGCGTGTCAATATTTATAGATTATTATCAATTAAAGTAAATCTGACATTTTTTAGGTCACGCAAATAAATCCATTAGTGTTATATTTAAGCAGAAAAAAATAATTGAAATTAATGAAAGCGTCAACTGAATCTGAAACCCGCAGTGCATTCTTTCCACATCGACTGCAATAAGACTAAGGTAAACAAAATAAAATATAATTTTCAATTTTGTTTTTTTAAAAGAAAAAAAAGTCATTTGTCGTCACTTTTAAGCAATTTTTCGTTCAAATATTAGAACAAATATCATCTTGGTCATGGCTTAGTGTACTGAAAAATTTTCATCGCCTAGACCAATTCACTGGACTGGACATTTGAATTCTTCGTACGATGAAAAAAAACTTTTTGAAAATTTGTATTCTTTATTATTACGTCATATTCTGGCGGTCATGTTATTACTTTTGACAAAAATTTGTATAAAAATTTTTAAAAACATTTAGCGGCAAAAAAAACTTACTGCACAATAAAGGGGCAAGATTTCAAGATTGGGCATGACATCTGGCATAAAAGTAAATAGATAATTTCTTCATACTACACTTTTCGTTCACTTCACACTTCACGTCAAATTTCTTAAGAAATAATAGTTACACTTTTTATCGACCTAGCGAAATATTTTATTGCATCGTTTCATTTTGTTTATTTTTTTTTTTTAATAACAAGCAGCATTTTTTTACCAGTAAATTTTTCACACCAGTTAATTAGATTGATAAAATATTTATTTTTTTTTTGAAAAATCATAGCTTAATAATCATTTATAATTGAGAATTTTGTATTTTGACAAACTTTGGATTTAATTCAGAATTTCAATTTCAGATGCACTAAATTGTTGATTAGCTGTTAATCATACGTCATGGTGTTCAATAAGGAATTAAAATTAAAATACTCTTTTATTTATAATTCTTAAATCTAAACAACTGTATGCGTGAAAAACAGCTTCGAATATCAGCTTAAGTAAATCAAATAAAGGATATTGGTCGATATTCGAACAAACAATAGAAGCAGTGCAATTTCAGTTAGACACCAAATAATAGCTAATACTCTACAAACATACTCACGTGTACAATGTGTATTTATGTGCGTTTGAACTAAACATTAAGCTGCTTTTTCTTACCACATATGTTAGCATATTTTTTTTTTTCAATAATTTAACATTATTACTGAGCAACACTCAATGTTACGTATCATTAGGTATTATCTACGTGTACTAACCCTAAAACAATTCAGAATACCACGTTAAGCATGTAAAATATTGGTAATACTACGCACACAATGCAATGCATGCTGAATACATTTAATGTGTACAGTGGCAAGAATGTCAACAAAGGACACCGTGAGCTCATAGTGCAGAATTGCGCAAAATGGCCATATCGAGTTATGTTTGCCTACATTGTTTGAAATAACATAGAAAATGGTGCAGATTATTAAATACTAAGAGTTTACAATATTTTCAGAATTATATACCAACAGCTCTGAAATCTTCACTAAAGTTTTTTGGCAAATATTTTACTCAAAACTACAAATAAATTTAACCATATTATCAAATGTGAAGGGAAAGGAAATTTTTCAAAAATTGTTTTTAAGCACTTGCACGATTTTAATAAACATTTTTTTCAGCTGCGGTTTTTGAAATTGCGAATGAAAATAGCGAAAATTGTTTAATATAAAAGCTGCATATTGCACAAAATTGCAACGAAACATAGTAGATTATAGTCACTTTTAAAACATTATATTTGTTTGAATTCCCTGCGTTGAATAAATGTGCTCTAATCGTTCCTCGATCTCAGATTACATATATTAACCAACTTTCACTGAATATTTAATGAAGTCAAATCACACCATACGAACTGTACCTTTTATTGCTTCAACAAGCGACACTGGCAGGTAGTGATTTAGTGTCTTAAAGCAGAAAATATTTACTGATTGGTTGGCTTAAGTTTTTACATCGTGCGTCTTTCATCTTGTTCCTCATACGATGCTACTATAAAACTTCACAAAATTATTCTTGGCCACCTCACCAGCCAAACATTTTACCTTATACTGAAACTAAATTTTTTCATGCAGTTTTCATAAGAAAATATGAGCGAAATTCTCTTAGGACTTATCCTAAATAAAAACGAAAACATAAAAACTTTTTCAGAAAGAAATTAAAATTGTAATCAAAAATTAAATAAAAAAAAAAAACATAAAATTTTGGTTTCCCAAAACCAAATTACAAAAAATATATGTGAAAGGGCATTTTATGCCAAATTCAAATCAATGATAGAAGTTTTGTGAGGAATCTTTTACTAATAACTGTAAGTTAATAATATGTTAATTATTTAAAAGACTTTATTTATTAGTACCTACTTAAACATTAATTTTAAGGCAAGGTTTTCTAACCATTTATCAAAAGTTGCTAGATTTTTATACAAATATCGGCCACCAAAAATCCATTTTGATTATTTTGCTAATTTTATTAAAATTCGAGATTTAAAGTTTTGAGTTTGGAAAATTTAGTATAAAACTTATATAGTCTTAAGCTATTTTGCATGATTTACCCTATGAAATCACTATATTTATACGTGCGTATCTATTATGAAAAAATATAGTTCGTTTAAGGTTGTAAAGGCATTATTTTATAATCTATCGATTAAAATTATCATAACAGAACACGCTTTTTGCGATGAGTCTTTGGATTGTACTACCTCAACATTCATAGATGCATGCTTTTGATTTTATTTTAATCATATTTTCCAATTACAGCACTTACACCACATATTTTCCTTTGGATTTCTTATCTAAGACATTAAATCGTTCTGATTTAAATTGAAACGCGTTGCATGCTTTAAATAGAAAACCATTAGGTTTTATTACTAGGTGCAGTTCAAACAATGTCGTTATAAATTAAAACAAAAAAGTGTTCTACAACAAGCTGACACAAATCTAAAGCAAATACTCTATAACAAAATAAAAATGTTAATTATTCTCGAATACTATATTTTTCAAAACTTAGCGGAAAATTCCACACATATGGGAAATATACGTTTAGAAGAATATTCTCTTTAATACCTAAATTGTTTTACTACTTTTTTAAGCACCAACATATAATATGCGAACTTGCTATTTTATTATCCCACAAGAATTTTTGTGACTATAACTTAAATATCCTTAAATTGTTCCTTAAAGAAAATAAAAATCTTTTTATTAATAATTCATTTTTTTATTTCTTCACTCATCTCATTTTAGGTCTCACCATGTGCTATCAAAGACTCTCAGTAAATAATAACAATCACAATAATTTGGATCAGAAACCAACACATCTGCCGCCATTGCATTATCCACATGGACACAGATGGAATGAACCCTACTTCGATTTGACCATGCCAAAGAATATAACATCGCTTGTTGGCAAATCCGCATATTTGGGTTGTCGTGTCAAACATCTGGGAAATAAAACGGTAAGTCTGCCAACGCAATATTAAATAGTTTGTACGAATGCGTATGTATGAGAGAAACTCAATACTAAATAGTGAGTATGTGCTTTTGTCTGCGTATTCGTTAACATCTGCTTGACTAAAGTTAATACTATGGTGGTAGGAAACTAATGCCTTATGCAAGTTAATGATCTGTGAACGTGCATATCAAAAATTAATAATGTTAAAGAAAGAAAAATAAATAATTTGACTTCAGGATGTTGTTAGCTACGATACCTAGACCAGGTCGTTAATTTTGTGAAATTTACTCAATTAATCATGATTGCAACTTAGATCATAAAATGCTAAAATATAGTTCGAAGATGAAAAACACTACGGATCTGATGACCTTTTTACAGAAAATGTTTTCTCTTTATTTCTTGAACAACTTGCTTAATTTTTTTGATTGGGATTACATTTCAAGTGATTTTAAAAACCAAATTGTTCTCAAAAAAAAACTAACTCCCAGATGAATAAACATTTTGCCCTAAATTGATGGGCTTACTTTAAAAAGTTGAGAAAATTTTGATGCCAATAGAAGAACTGTTCAGAAAGGCACATCGAAATGAACTCAAATCTAATGAATGTTTTGCTTACCAAAGAGTTTTTTTCGACTTAGAGCATAGATTTATTGAATAGAGTTGGCAAGAATATCAATTACTTTACTCAACGCATAAACCATGTAAATAAAAATAAAGCAAAAAGTTTCAATGATGATTTTATTGAAATTTTTGACTTTTCTTACTACGATTGTCTTAAAAAAAAGTAAAAATTATATTAAAAATGTACAAAAAAGATTTTTTCGGAAAGATGTCTAAGCTAATGTTCTTTTATCTTTGGACTTAAAAAATTAAAAATTTTGGTTGCAAAACTGTGCTTTCATTATCAAGCGTTCAAAAAACCTTTCTATGCAATAATTTTTTCCGTTTAAATAAAGCCGCTTAAGGTTATAAAACGTAGCTCTTATCTGCTCATAAGAACCGAACAACTAATTTCCAAGCAATGCCTTAGGGTCATTAATATTATTATTTCCAATTGGGTTATATTCAACAGTATCTTTGTCAATGTGTTTATGTATATGTGTACATATTTATTTAATATTTGCTTTGGTACGTTTTTGAATTTTAATGCTCTTGTGTTTATTGCTTTTCTTCTACGCCATCTTTAAATGTAAACAAGAAATTCGACAGTCGACACACACCAACATAAACACATGGCAAACAAACAAACCAACAAACAAATACTGTTAGCAGACACAATCTCTGCCATATTCAATTTTATGCACGCACACATGGATATTAGATTATTACTTAGGATATGAGTGGGTTTGTGCCAAATTGAAAACCAAAATTTACTACATGAAGGTAGTAATAATAGAAAAATCATCTTGAGAGTTGTGTCGTATACATATTAAACCATAATTTAATTTTTGGTTTATTATACCAGAATGTACAATACATTAAGAAATATGCATTTGTGTGACCATATAAAAGTCATGAAATTTTTACTTAAAAAAGTTTGAGATATTCGAAAGACTTATCATGATTTAACTAAGCATATTGGGTTATCAATACAAAAATGTATTATTAAGCAGAATATAATATATGTATTGCTAATGCGAAACTACAAAAGTTGTCAACAACTTGTTGTTTGCAGTTGGGCAAAAATAAACCAATTTATGCACATATGTTGACAATAATAATGCTCTCTGAAATAGTTGTTATGCACTTTAAATATTTTATATGCCATAGTCTGTTTAAACTTGCGCATTATGAAAAACAAGTAATTATTTCAATGTGTGGTGATTGTTTAGCTTAAATAAGTTCGAATCTGTTGCTGCACTCAACAGTATCTAACCTTTTTTGTAACTTTTTGGAGCTCAAAATATATTGTGCAGACAGCCCACCGCTGGCAAAATCCTTAAATTAATGCAGAGTTTAGTTAAAGTGTTAACTTGCAAAACAAAAAATTGTTATAAATTTTTTCATTATGTCGGTGGCTTTGCCAAATGCAACATACCAAAATAATTGTAAGTGTAAATGCAAAAAATACAATTTATTGAAGACAGACAGTTTTAATGGCTTGTTCTGTATAACAATTTTCTGAAAATTTATAAATTTTTGTGAAAAATCTAAAATGCTTTATATTTAAGATTTTTTTGTCTTGACCCTCCTGTCGCAGTGCTGGTTTGCTAGAGTACAATTTATAGTATTTTTTGTTTTTTTGTAAAGACACATTGCATACATATCCTGCAATGTTCCTTAGAAATAAATTTCTTTCAAACTGTTCTTTTTTTTATTTGCATCTGAGACATTCTTTTACAAACCAAACCCTCTCTAACCGACCCATTTTTAAATCTCTCCAAATTTTTTAAAATATTCTAGGCATTATATGAGTGAGCACGTGTATCGTGAATTTATTTCTTATCGAAGATATCGAGTTATGAAGTATGAACGTTTTACGTTTAATGGAGTTTTATGGTCATATTCATATTGGTAAATTTAAACGGAAAAATAAGTTATTATTTTGTATTGTTTTAAAGCTAAAAATATTAGCTTTCTTATTAAATTTTTGTCCTTTTATATTTTTTATAAAAAATCAATTGTTTAAAGTTGACATATAAAGACACTGATATACGGCATGAAATTAAAGGATATACCACTGAATTCCTTATCAAATTTCCTTTAAAACCCAACTTTTTCAGAATGGTTGCAATAAAGTAATTATTCCAAATAAATTGATTCTTCCCCGCACCTCTGAAAGTACTGCACGTCACTGCACAGTGGTTCCAAATCAAGTTTTCGGTTCAAACATCGCCAGAGAGCGTAAATCTCGTCGGATATTAACAAATTTTTTTTTAAGTTTAAACCAACCGAAATGCCAACAGATTGTCAGAGCCCGAATTTTGAAAAAAAAAATGCATTTTCTTTTACATTTAACTTCAAAAAATTTTTTTTTTTTTTTTAAATTTAGGAACCGAGGATTTGTTAAATTTTTGGTAAGCTTTCATTAAAAAAAAAAAAATTTTGAAACCAAAAAATTCTTTAAACTGTTTGTCTATAACATAAAATTATATAAAACGAAAAGATTTTTACCTAAATTCTGGCTGCGACGATTTATTGTCACTTTATTTAGCTTTAATTTAAAATAGGAGGTTATGAGGTGAGACTCATAGCTGAGCCTCAGCTACCTTTCTGTCTAACCAGCACCTTTCACCTTTCCCTTTTCAATCACAACCTATCGTTAATATTCTGCCTCAGCTTTGAGCGGAGTAAGAGAAATAGGAAACGGCCCTAGCCATAAGGAGGCACCCAAATTGTATTTTATTTTTTAATTATTTCTTCAAGGATTCCCTTTATTTAAAGGGTGAAAGTGGCTATCAGTTAACTGTTTGTAATTATTTTACTGAGCTTCCTGTTTAGAACAGTCTGTGTCAACATCAAAAAATTTACATTAACCAAAGATAAATTAAGAGAACATGGCCAAAGCTAGACATTCTAAGCAAACAAAACTTATTTTTTCTGTTTGCTTAACTTTGTTTTTGTAAATCAAAAAATTCTTTAATCATATCGCCTTTGAGTACGAAATTAATTGATTATTTTAAAACTTTGATATTTTAATACGTATTTTGTAGAATTATTCATCTTTTTTTATTTATTATTTAATTCAAAATGTTTTTACACTAAAAGTAATTTAATAAAAATATGTAAATACGAAGTTAAGAGGCTTTATATTTATTTAGGTAAATGTGTTATACCAACCGACATCATGATATACAAACACTTCAAATTAAAACTCAACTTTCATAATTTTATTTGCCTTAAAGCCGTAAAACAAACATAAATACCTTGTAATAATTATCATATAAAGTAAAATATACATCACATTTACTAAAGTAAACAATCTTTGCAAACAAACAATGAACTATTGCAGTTTCATATGAGGAAAAACATTCAACTTCAAACAAATGGAATAATACTCACAAAAATATGTATTGCTAAAGTATTTAAATTCTTTCTTATTAAAAGACAGTATTCAAAACTTTGCAAAAAAGTAAGCATTATGTTTTTTTTTAAAAATATGCATTTATTATCTCAATAAATAAAACTTAAAAAAATTTGTAAAATCTCAGTAATATGATTTGTTAACGACATAGCCCGCCAAAAAAGATGTAGTGTTAAAAAAAAGGACGTTCCGTTTAAATCAACAGAATTTGTTACCATCCTAAAACAATAGTCATAAACATAAAGTCCATATCTAAATGTTGGGTCGTAAATGTCACACTTCAACTAGCAATTCGTTCACAAGCTGCAGTTATGTCCTTTAAAGTTGGTAATAAAAAATTTTACTTTCTTAATACAACAAATAGCTTTCGAGCCAACAAATAAAAAGGTAAAATAGAAAAAGTGAAAAGAAAAAATCAAATGAAAAGTGAGAGATTTAGAGTGTACATAAGAAGGGATTGCCTTTACAAACTAAAAGACATGAGAATTTTAAACCTGCATTAGTATTGCTTTACTCGGACTTAACTTTAGAGCGCCTTTACTTGCTTGCACAAACATACATATTTACTTACTAAAGTAGCACATACATATGTACAAACACACACATATTATTTTTTATGTTGGCCTCAAATTAGAGAGGCTCATATTTTTTTTAATGTGTTTTCTTTTTTAATTGTGATATAACTTTTCTCTTCAAGTCTACAGAAGTAAGTAATTTAAGTTTTTTTTTACTACACGAGTATGCGCTTTTTTCAAAACGTAGGCACATATTCACAACAACAAAGGAATTTTTCTTTAATTTCTTAAAATAAAAATTTAATTCTGCAATTTGTGGACATAAATAAAAACTAGATGTTGATGCATATGTTTTTTTATCGAGTTGCAATATATTTATGTGGGATTATGAATTTGGAATCAGTATCTAAGGCATTCAAGAATGCATACAAAAAGTTGCGGAAGCCAACTGAAAGTACTTCGATCAGACCCGAACATGTTCTCGCCCACAGATCTTCTACTTTGAATTGAAAAGTTTTTCCATTGCGTACTTTTTTAGTTTTAATTTTTACGATTTACGGAATTGACAGGCATACTTGCAAGATAAGTGAAGTACACATTGACTTCATTCAGTATTTTCTACTATTTTATTTAGAAACATTATAAAAAGAATATTTATTAAACAGAGTTTTATAGCGAGCCTACATTATGTTTTTTTTTTTTCAATCCTTCGAAAAAATCGATATTTAATGGATTGTCTTAGTTCAACCAGAACAAAATTATATGAAAAAAGGCCATAATATTTGGGCGGCAGAGCTCTCGAAAAATGATGTCAGATTGCCAAACAGATTGGATATTGTATATCTAGCATGTTAGAGAAGAAAGCGAGTAGTCATCTATTTGTCTTTGTTTTGGTTGTGTAGCTACCTAGCATCCTATTCATAATGTCTAAGCCTTCTTTGGTGCTATTGTAGAAGGCAATGATATCTTCCTTGCGATTTATATCGGTAAGAGCATGGCATGGTGTATGCTATGTTCATGGATTAAATTTTCTTTACGAGCAACGACAACAACGAATACTCTTGCCAATAAACACGACGAGCACAATCTATTTTATCGGTAGGATGAAACTTCAAATTTTTGTGTACTGTAGGACTTATTCCGGCGCATGGTCCCCACCTATCGACAGAAGAGAGCTCTTCAATCGAAAAGACTTCCAAAATTTGTCCATTGTTAAATTTCGGTTCGAATTTCCATACATTTTTACTAAGTCACTGGCACTGTCTTATTAGAGAATTTTATTAAATTTTTCGGAAGGCGGTTTTTTTATTTTTGTACAAATTCACAAGCACACTTTGCGAAGTCCGCAGCAAAACTTCCTGACAAAAATCAATTTAAATGTTTCCGATGCCACACGCTTTTTATTTTTATATCTTTGATTTTTTGTCAAAATTTTAAAAGATTATTCAATCGGACCCACCCTAAAATAAATATTCGAAAAACCCTTGCATGCAGATAAGCATTAAGGCAGATTTCTGCTTTGCTTCTAATTTACACCTGTAAGTTTTTCTTCGTATATTTTAAGATCTGTTTATGTGTGTGCATGTTTGTAAGTGTGTGTGCACATTTGCAGCAAAACTTCCAAAAGTAACAGCAGCAGAGGTAACAGCAATATCAGTCACAGCCGGATTAGCACATACAAACAAAGCAAAACTTAACGCAGCATTAAAATATGCAAACTTGTGACAAAAGTAAGAAAGCGACAAATAGGATTAAGCCCAATACAACAACAAAAGCACCAGCATTAAGTGCAAAAAAGGACTTGCAGACACACACACACGCACGCATTTGCTTGTCAACAGCAAAAAAAAAAAACTTACAGTTCAGTAGTTGACGACGGCTGCCTGAAAATTAATTCAGTTGAAAAGCCTGTCATAAGGCTCAACACGAGAAATAAACATGAGCAAGAAAGAAATGTTGGAAAAAAAAGGGTTAAGCCTCATTTTTATTGCAAAATTTCTTTTCCCCTTTTTGTTTACTCGCACCATTGCATGCGAATGAACAAAAGGATACAACACGCGTACGTAGCCAACGACGCAAAATGTATACCATACACCTACACTTATAAACAAATAAAAAGGGATTTTGAATGAAGAGTCTCCAACTTGGCAGAAGAAATTTTTAATCCAGAGTGAGTTTTGCAAAATGATGAAGCAAAATAAAAAGGGTACAAAAATTTGGAATGATAAAAATGATTTTGCAAGAAAAGAGTGATAAAAAATGTTGCCAGATTGTGTGAGTGCACGAGTGAAACTTGCGAGGACAGCTAAGGACAAGAGTTTAGAAACTTTCAAAAGTTTCGGTCAATCGAAATATCTATGATAATAATAAAAGAATAAGAACTCAAATCTTTGGCGGCATGTATTACAGTGATAGTTGTAATTTCTGACATTATTATATTATATTTCTAATTAAAACTAAAAAAGCTGTGCACTAAGCTTTAACTTTTTCTATCAAATCCAAGCAAAAATTTGATCTACAATATAATGTTATTTTTGATACAGAAAAACCAACAAACAAAGCATTACTAAAATCAAAGACGCAGTTCCTTGCCGATAATATGACACTAGTGATATATACAGAGTAATCAAGATGTTATGCATGGTAAAGATTCATCATAAGTTTTCCCTTCAGCTTAAATTATAGAATTAATTTTCTGAAAACAGTTTAGAAATAGTGAATATTTCGTTTTTAATCGTGAAACTTTACATTTTGCAAATTTAATTCGTTTGTATTTCAAAGGACCCAGCACTATATGTATGGAAAAATGGTTTCAATCAAATGCTTTCATTTCTTGACTTATACTGTTTTGTCTTGTCATCAAAGTTTTGTAAATACCTACATTGGCAACACTCTTATAAAAATGTAAAAACTTAAATCCTTGCAGTACATAAGTAAAAAACAAAAAAAAAAAATTGTCGAATGCAAATCTAGTGAAGAAAAAACATTATAAATTCAGTGTTGAAAATAGGAATAAACTTTATTTACACTGTTTGTTAAGTGTTTCAAATTGTTTTGCATTTGTTCTTGTTGATTTAATTTTTTTTTTTTTTTTTTTGTGAGTTTTTTATTTCAATTTTTCATTTGTTTTAGTCCTTTGAACTTTTGTTTATTCTGTTTTGTTTCCCTTTCGACACATTTGGGTTAAAGCTACTTTTTGACTTTTCTTATTTTAAGTTTTTAATTTATTTATGCATCTTATATAACAAGAAAACAATACAAAACTTTGTGGCAATATTTTCATGTTATCTTAAAGGAAAAGGTAACTTTGTGCGTGGATAAATATCATGGTAGGGTTGCGGTGAAGTTTTTCATTATGTTTTTACAATATATTAAAACTCAAAAAATAATGAGCTTTGATTTAGGTTCTTCGTAAATTTAATACAATTTTTTATTCCAATGTATACGACGCATGATTTATATTGAGAATCTGTTTAAAAATTTATATCATTTGTTTCTGTAAGCCTCATCATAAAATACTAATTAGTTACCTAAGCCAATAAAACACAATAATTGTATAAGTGTCGCGCAATTTATTATGCTGAAAAATCTTTACAAGAAATACCATAGTTGTTTTTTTATAAATATTATATGCTTCAACTTTTACCTGAAGCATAGCAATATCTTTTTTGAAGAGTGCAATTTTTTATTAATCAATTTATTTATTTATTTTATAAATCAAAAAATTTAATTCTTCAAATCTGACCGCAATATTATGTACCTCATTTTAAATTTATTCTTAGTACTATTACTCATAAACTAATGCCGTAAGTTCCTTACCAGAGACTCTAAGAGTCAAAGCAGTATTGTTGTTAAGACATTTTGCAATCGTACTGAATTGAGAGTCGGAATATACTCTTTGAATACAGAGCGTACTTCTTCTCTAAATCTAGCTAGTCTGGAAACTCAAGCGTACAAGCAACTGACAACATAGTCAAGGACTTCCTCAGGGCAGCAGAAATTATGGCCATCCCAGACCAGGATGTACATTCGCTAGAGCAGGATCGTGCACGTTGGAAAGGTTTTGTGAAGACCGAACCTTCTGTGAGGTGATAAAGCACAAATGAAAATTATCTAAGAATTTTCTATTTTTAATTTGTTTTCACCATCACAAATTGTTTGAGGCAAGCTAATTTTAAAATGTCTTACTATTCTGAAGCAAAATGCAATCTTTAGCCTTTAAAAAATTACTCAGTATTTATGTCTATAAGTAAAAATTTATAACAAAGAACATTGGAAAGTTTTCTGAATGTACTAAAAAGCCATTGATTGTACATTTATTCAGAACGCAAAAGTACTGAAAATGGTATCACTGGACCGAATTATATCAAAGTTGTTAGGTTTGGACAGAATAGATAGCTTTCAAGGAGTGAGAGTACCTACTGTAACAAGTGCAATTGTACTATAAACAGCATCACTCTGAGAAAGTATGTCAAAGTTAGAATAGATAACTTTCCATTGTGGCACAAAGCCTCTGAGGTAAAAATTTCCAATACGTCAATTCAAAAAAAAGTAATTAGGAGACTTGATGGGTCATGCGAAGCTACTTATGAAAGCGATAAGTTTCTCCATTGGAATACTTTTTAAGTCGTCTAGATATGTAAATCAAAGATTAATCAAACAAAAAATTTTGAAGATTTTCTTTAATTCTTCAATTTTGCAACTTCCACAGTGGTCATTGTGTCAGATTATTCGATTCCACAACTTTCAACAATTTTCGATTTCTTCATTATTTATTCGACTTTTCAATGTTTGACACATTTTCAATGTGAAAACTTCTTATGGCACGTTGTGCACCTCCGTAAGAAAGCATTCGCGGCTGAGGAAAAAAGTATAAACTCGCGACACCGACCGTCATCGGGATTCCCCGCCATGAATGAGAGCGATCGTAAAATTTGAATTTTCTATTGTTTCTCTTAAATAAATATTCCAAGTGGAAGACAAAAAGCAAAGCAGACACACTAACTGACACATTCCATTCTCATTCAACGATTGTTATGCTTACATGTTTGTTTCTTTCAAATTCCGCGTTGTTGCGTTGACAAATTGAGAATGAGAGCGAGAGTAAAATTTGAATACATATTCCGTTTTTGTCTTCCATTGCATTGCCATATAAAAAGAAAACGCACACATACCATTTAACACAACTAACTTGCCATTAAACGATTTGTTATGCTTGCATACTTCTTTCTACGTGTGAAATTAAATTTTTGGTTCAAGTTTTTACTTCTGTTGGCACTCCCGGAGTGCAACCCGCCGGTTTTTTTTTCGAGTTTTTCAACATATGTACTTATATCAGTTTTGGCATTTTTGGTAAATGTGTACTTTTTTCAGTACATTTGCGTCCTAAAAAAGCGTCGTCAGTACATTCGATAAGTTTTCAGTAAATTTGGTACATTTGGCGCATTTTCAGTACATTTGAACTATTTATAAAAATAACCATTATTTTTTAGTAAATTTTCGTGAAATTTGTGTAGAAACCTGGAGTTATGATTTAGTGACCTTTTTTCTTTTAGTAAAAAATCTTACATATTGTGTGAATTTTTAGAACTTTAAGTACCCTTTTTAATTTTCATTACAAAACAAAAAACATTCGGCATCTAAAAAGTATATTTGAAGCTTCGATTCAGTACATTTTCACAAAAAAACCCAAATCGACATGTTCAATATTTTTCACCTTCAAAATCTTTCGATTTGTTCAGCATTTATCGATTTGCTCAACACTTTCCAACTTTTTCAAATATTTCCAATATTTTTCTACTTTTTTAACATTTATCTGACTTTTTAAACTATTACTGACTTTGGCAACATTACTCAACTGTGATGGCAGAGTATGCACAATTGTACGTTTTTCAGGCTAAAAGGTACTTTAGGCAAAATTGGCACATTTTATGTACAATTGTGCGAATAAATTTTAATATTAAATTACAAAAAATAAAATATTTTGCAGTACATACATAAATTATACTTGGCGGTTACCCAATAGGCTTGATAATTTTAATAGTAAGCTTATTTTGGTGTTTGAATGTATTTTGAATTCGACTGATCTTAGTATGAAAACTTAGTATTGTTATTTCTGCACAACGTGCGGATCTTTGTTTTTATTTTAGGCACATTGGAGGGTTTTTAAGTCCGATTGATTTGGAAATTTGCAAATATTTTCTCCATCATATCAGCTTCCCAATAGTTTTCAGCGTTTCTGAACATGTTTTTGATTTCCTTAAAATTCTTCAAAAATTTTCAATATATTTATCTAACACCTTTTTAACTCTATTTTGTCTTTGTCAACATTTATCGGTCTTTTCACGGATTTTTTTAGCATTGACCTGCTTTCAACTGCTCAGCTATTATTTTTTTTTTATTTATTTATTTCAATTTGAAAATATGTTTATTTTATTTGTCTGTTTTGTCTGCACGTTTTTATAATGACATTATGCAAAAACATTTAAGAAACGCTTAAAATTATAATTGAATTAGAAAATTGTGAATCTTTTCACTTGTAGTCCTTAAACACGTGCACAATCAATTGCACTAACCCCTAGTAATATCATATTCTATGTTTTTTTTTAGTGTTTACCGATTGATGTGTTTATTATTAATGAGCTTATAATTCTGTGAATTTAAACAGCTGCTGTTCCCTTTTAGAATCGCGCCACTATGATATTCAACCCTCGTCTGATGTGGCCAAAAATGCTTTTGTCTCTATGTCTAAACTTAAATGAAATGTTTGCTGCTTCTACTCTATTTCTCTCTCTCTCTCTATCGCTCTCTCACTTCATAAAACAAGCGATGAAATAATGTCAGACGATTAAAAATTTAGTAAAACGTTAATTTTGTGCCTACACCGATGATGACAAAGACAACAAAGTGACGACATCTAGCGGGTATAACGCATAATTAATTTGACAATCTTTGCTTTGTGACGAAATGACGATGATAAATTTACTGTCATTTATTTTCTGTATGTAGTTAGTCAGTTAGTTATTCATTCGCTCGTCTACTTACTTCTTCATCTACTATGCAGATAAGCTGCTGTCTGTCTGTATAGAAATATTTATGTAGAGGCTATTTAGCGTCTGCCAGCTGCGCGCCAATTTGTAACTAATCGCATATTGATGTTGAGCATTTGTTTAAAAAAAAATCTTTTAATTGTGATATTCTATCTTATGATAAAGCAGTATATAGGTTAGTTTGGATTTTTTTTTCTTCTCTTCAACAATTTTTCATAAATTTTCCATTTTCATTTATCACATTTTCATGAATTTATTGCAAATTCCATAAAATGACATAAGTTTCCATGCACAAAATCAAAATTACTTTCTTTAATTTTCAAATTTGACAAATGCTTGAAAATTCTAAAATTTTTGTGTGTGTTTTCAAAGCTTAAATTGCTAAATCTGCTATAGAGTTGCTGTCCCTTCAGTGTAACATAAATCAGAGCATTTCGAATGCAACTGCAATGAGTACAACAAATAATGGCATTCTTGTCAGTAAGTTTTCCAAAAAGTGGCAAGCATTTTTTGTTCTCCAATCTAATGAGGCCTCATAAATCTTTTGCAGCATTTCCAAGTTTTTCATTGTAGCTACTTGTCGGCACCGGTGCAATGATAAGGAAGGTAACTTAATTTTAAGTCATTAAATTTGCTGATTTTTGAGTTCATGATGAAATATATTTTAATGTGAAGATATACTTAAAAAGTTAAAAATCGGAAAAAAAATATTCAAATTTCTATAAGTTTTGAAAAATTTTTGGAATATGTAAGAAATTATGAGAAATTTTTGTATGCTAAAAATGAAACCGTATTCGGTAAAATCATTTATGTTCGAAAAATTTGGCTTAAAACTCATTAAAAAATATCATCTTTCAAAATATCGAATTTCGGTTCGCTTGATAACGTGTCAAACTTTGTGGAAAAAATATATATTTTCAAATAGCGAATAATCTGTGTCTTATTTTCAACTTAAGAAAACTGTCAGGACTCTTTTTGGAAGCTTTAAAAACAGTAATGATAACTCTACTTCGCAATATGGCGATGGTACGAAGTCAAACAGTTCCAACTATTTTTGTCTCTTATCGGTTTTATTATAAATGTACACAATTATTAATACTATTATTCTTAGATATAATACAATTTTTAGCTTAAATTTAGAAGTGACAATTTAAATGAATAGCTTAAGTGTATTTGAAACTCTAGCCTATTTATTGACAACACTTTAGCTTCTTTATAATGTAAATCCTACTTCCGTACTCAAAAAACTTTTCAATGAAGGCCTTAGATGCTCTATGTATGAATGATTATTTTTGTTATATAAAATGTAGTAAACTCGGGTTTCTTCTCGACTATTTAGTCGAAGTATGATGTATACTCTTTTCTTGAAATATTTTTAAAGGAAAAAACCAGCAGCGGTTACGTCCGGAGAATACGCCGGTCAATTGAAATTGCTGCTCTTTGAAAGAATGCGTTCGACGAAAATGTCTCATATTTGTGGGTGAGTGGGGCCACCGACCTAATTTTTAAAAAAATATGGACCATAGATCCTCACGGATCGTATTCCACAACGAAAAGTACTCTTAATATGGTGTATTTATCGCTGCTGATTGACTTTTTGTGGACCATATTTCGGAAATTTAGTTTGTGGACGAAACCATTAAGGTAAAAATGAGCTTCGTCAGTCATTGGGTACGAAATCGTGATTTTCTTTGGCTTTTTGCTAGAAGAAAACTATAAAATCAAGCCACTGCTGAAAATCTGTGGGTATTATATTTTGAAAAAGCTGCATTTTATACGGAATCTCCGAAACAACCAAAATTGAGTTGAACGTCTCCTTGTTGAAGTTATTAAGTTTTCTTACACATCCTCCTGCACTTGCTGAATATTTTCATCAGTGCGAGCGGTTGGTGGTCTTCCAGTTCGAGGAAGATCATAGGCACTGCTTTCCTGTTGAAAAGAAACTATCAGGTAATTCCAAAGTTACAGTCCTTAGATAGAAAGTACGACGATGTGCGCGTTGCGGTAAAATTATTGAACGTGAATTTTTAAAAAAGAAATCCTACAATTTTCGTTCATTAACGGTTTTTTTGTCATTAAATTTCTTTAAAACTGATAAGTACTTTTTCACATATTGATTCACTCTGGGACTCAAGACAAGAATAAAGTTTTTATTACTTTTATATTCATTAATCTCTAGTTATAGAAAAAACAGAGAATACGTCTAGCTATGTAAAATTTGTAAGATCATGATCACAAAGGAACATCAAGAAGTGCATTTGCTCCTTTAATTTAGAAAAAAAATCCCTGATTTCAAACTCAGGTATCACCTTTGCAGTCATGCTACTATCGCTCAGACAAAAGCAATCACAGGGGCACGTGCGAGTGTGTTACAAATCGTGTTTTCAAATGCTGCTGCTGCTACAATCCAAAAAAAAACTTTGAACGATGCACTCGTAACTGCAGAAATGCCCGGAAATGCCATAGAAAAATTGCTAGAGGAAAATTCATTGAGATGCTGCTATTGATGTGCAGCTAATGTTGAGTGCAACGAAAGTGTTGATGGTCTTGTAAGCGTTTGGCAAATGGTGGGAAATATTTTCTGGAAACTCAGAATGCTGCTCATACCTGCAAAGTGCGCTGTCGGTGAGGTGAAGTGAGTCAGATTTAAGGTAATGTTGACTGCTTGATGTTGACGATAAATGACAGCTTAAATGCAAATGTTTGCACGAAAAGTCTAACGAACGTTAAGCAAAAGCTACAATTGAGACAAATGAGTATGAATTTGTGTTCACACTAAGACTGCAAATTCTTACAAGATGAATGCTTAGATTTTTACGGTACCGCAGTAGTTTGCTTAAGAGAAGAACAATCGAAAATTAAGACTCACAATACTGATAAATGTATTAATTAGTACATTGATTTTAGTAAGACTAAACACAAGCAATTTTATGCTAAATTTTTATTAATTGAGCTCTTTGTCCTTCTGCAAATATTTCTTATAAGTAAATTCATAAATTGGCTTAAAGTTTCTCAAACATAAAGTAACATACCACGAATATCCTTAAATTTTTCTTCTCACAGATAAAGTTGCAACAGAAGAATGCAGCACTGCTACAAGAAATTGACCTACTAAGGAAATTTGTTACCTCTTGTTGTTGTTATCGTCGTTTTCTGCGTTGTCCAAAAGTGTTTCATCGCGATACGTTGACAAAAGTTAAAAGAAAATTTTCTGCCAAACTTCTTTTTGTAAAATATACAAACATTTTTTACTATTTTTCGTTTAGCACAAATTTTGTGGAGCAAAAAGCGTTAGCGTATTTTCCATTCTGCTATGAAAGAACGGGAAAAGAACTAAAGAAGAAAACAAACAAAAGTTAGAAAACAGGAAGTGGGATGAAATAAGATGTGTATCGTGTTCCATATACTTACTATAACATGTTAAGCCGGAAAGCACAAAATATATGCTGGCTGCAGCAGTAAAAGCGTTTGTAAAATACAAAAAATAGAAAATCGCCTTCTTCTTCTGCTGCTGCTTAGCTTTTGTCTCAAAGAAACCCTAAACCCACTTCAAAAAGGCAGAAAATGGACTAAAGACTCCTAGATCACATAAAGTGTTGAAAGTAAGTAAATCCTGACAGGACATGCTTGCGTATCAAAAACAAATAGACGCAACTAAGTATATAAAGAAATACAATGAGCGGACAAGTTGTTTTTAAGGACTTGCGGACATGCTTGGTGAAAGTTTTTCTTAAGTATTGTAGGGATAGGTGCTGGCTGCGTTGGACAGTAGTTTTGCTTTACGAAATTAAGGCAAAATACTGCACACAAACGTACACAGGAAACTCGTTTGTTTTCACAAGTTATGAGAAAGTTTCAGTTTTGGGTCAAGTGGAAATAGAGCAGCACACACACATATGCTGAAAGGACATATTACACAAAATAAATATCCAAATTGGAATAAAAAGACTTAAAAACTTGATGCTTAAAACTTCTTTTATGTTCAATTTTTTTGTAAAATTTTAATTAATTTTCTTAAAATTTCGAATGTCATAAACAATTTTAAGATACTCTTTTTAATTTTTCGAACAAATTATAAATTATTGCTTTTGTATTGATATCTGATATATGCAATGTTCTCAATTGCACTTCAAATCTTTTCGTCTTTTCGGCACCTATTGAAGTCTTGTATTTACTGTAACATTAACAGCATCAAAAGGACTTCTATTGTGCTTGCACTTATGTATTTCATCGATATTGTTGGCAGGCTCCAAGTGTTTTTCTTTAGACTTTGTCAACGTAGTCAATCAAGCTTAGTTAAGATTTTGGCCAGTACTAATTAAACTTAGGGTAAAAGTATATTAAATATTTCGGAGAAGGAAAAAAAATCATAACAATCTCTTTCACAAGCATTTGGTGCAATGCCATCAATATTCAATTAAAATATTACTGAGTAAAAATTTATGAAAATTGTTCAGAATATTCAGCAAAATATATTTTTTTTTTTCATTGACGTTTTAGTCATTGAGAATATTAAAATATTGTCAACACATAGTGCACATTTCAAAACCATTTTCCTACTTGGATCAAAGGAGCTGTGGTGAAAAAAAAAAACAAAAACACCAAATCTAAAACAAGTAAAAGTTAGAATTTCATTTTCGCAAGCATTTAACCTTCATAAGATCCTCAAAGTTACTGACGTTAACGTTCTTCGGGTCAAATTTGACCCAAGTAGTAAATTTCTTATTTGGATCATTATTTGTTATACCAAAGTGTATTATTAGAGCTTATATGTTATTTTCTATGATAATCAGGAGAAACTGTGTTTTTTAAAGGCATTTATTTCAAATTTATATCAATTTTACAAAATAAATACAAGAAACATATGAATGGCTTTAAAATTAAATTTTATTTCTAGAAGTGATTGCTATCAATTTATTTATCGTTACATTGGTTGCATAAAGTAAACGTTTTAGAATGCTTACATACAAATTTTTTACCAGTAAGGCAGAATAAAGGTGTTTTGCTATCAGTTTTGGAATATAATTGACATCGACTTCTCTTGGTTGGTTTTTTGACCGGTCCACTATTTCTGTGGACTTGTGTTGAAGTAGACGGTTGTTGATCTTGTAAAGTCGAATCACGTATCTTCTTTGCGATTTCTCGTGAAAATGGTGTCTTGGTAACGTTTTTGGTTTTTTATATAAGGCGTAGTAAGCTGCATACCTAAATTCTCTAAAAGTGTCGCCGTTTAGCTAAGCAACCTTCGTTCCAGCCATGATTAGCGGATGTAAATAAAATGAAAGCATTATATGCTGATATATCCAACATGTTACTAGATACCACTTGAGGCCATCGATTTGTCTTCCTTTTGCAAGTATAACAAGACACAACTTTATCTAATGTATCTACACCACCTTTGCATTTGTTGTAGTCTAATATTATTTGTAGTTTTTTGTCAATACGATTACTAACCTCTGAGCTATGATGCAAAGTGCTGAGCAGATTCACTGACCTATTTTTTTTTGGACACATAAGACAGGAGGGTGGTGTTTTCGGTAAAACAGAAAAGTGAAGATTATATAGGTCGGCCTTTCGTTGCCAATATCTGTGGTGGTAATTCAGGCTTGTTTTTACGTATAGTTCCTACCAATGTGATTTGTTTCACTAGTAGTTTCTGCCCAAGTTGATACAACGTGAAAAAGTTATCTGTAGTGACGTTATGGCCTTTTAGACCAGCTTTCAAATCAAGAACCACACGCATACCTTGATTTCATTCGGGCATGCTGCCTATTGCTTTGCCTGTATAAGGTTGAATATTCCAAGTATAACTTGTAACTGAATCGCATAGAACCCAGAACTTTATACCATATTTAGCTGGCTTTGACGGTATGTACTCCCGGAATGGACATCTTCCTCTGAATGCCACCAGCTGATCATCGATAGTTACATCTTGGGAAGGATCATAGAGTTTGGGTAATATATCAACCCATTGATTCCACAATTCACACATTGGTGCAAATTTGTCCAGCAATTTTCGTTCACTTCGAGAGTCTCTATTGTCAAATCTTATTACTCTCGAAAGATATTTGAATCTTTTTATTGACATGATTGCTCCAAATATGGGTCTATCTTTCTCGGAATCCCATAAACTTTCGGTACTTTCATTATTTGATCGAAACACTCCAGCTAACAGAAGTAATCCAATAAATGCGAACATTTCGGTATCGTCGATGTCAACCCAATCATTAACAAAGACACATTTAGCTTCAATGTTTGTATATTTCAGAAAGATGTTCATTATAGGCTGTGGAAAAAATAATTGGAAGCTAGAGATTTCTTCCTCTGTGATTCTTGAACAAGAATAACGCGTCAATCTTGGCATTATCCTAATAACGTTCTCCATCGATGCTCTTCCATATGTAGTAGCAGAAGCTACCTTGGAGTTTCTTATTTGACCATTTTTTGATGTCATTGTCTGAGCAGGCGAAACTTCACTATCACTCTCAGTAGAACTATCAGATGGCTCAGAATATTCCACAAGATCTTCATTTCCTGAACAAGGTTCTTCCTCGTCTGATACTTCATTCAAAATTATCTCGATTTCACTATCATTCATTTTCCGATAAAATAAATTTTTTCAACTTTCTACCTTACACTCTTGTTATTTGCTTTTTGTTTACTCTACGACTGCAGCAATGTTTCGGTAAACAAATATGAAGTAATTCGATAGCATTTTTTTTACATACAAACCAATAGCACGGGTATTCCCCATTTTCAAACAAACTATTGTACTGATATCAGAGAATAAGAAAAGGAAAGTATGATGAAATGAAAAGAGACAGATATCTGTGATCGCTAATTGTGTATTGGCTGGTATCAAAGTTATCGCAAAATCGATTATTGCGCAAATCATTCCACGAAGCATCACAAAAACTAACTTTTTTATCCCAGGACAAATTTGACCCGAAGACCTTATGTGTAAAAAAATTTGTAACTCAAATAATGAAAAATACATTTATACAAAATCTCCAAATATCTATTTAGTTATAAAATTAAATAAAAGTCATAAAATATCAAAAATTGAAACCACTCATTTTAGAAAAAAAAAACATTTTTCTCCAAAAATGGGTCAAATTTGACCCGAAGACCCTATGAAGGTTAAGCCAACACTTTTAACCCACTCACGTCGTTGGAGCGTTTAATATAAATGTTTATGTGAACATGACGTGGATAAATACGATGTTGATTGCAGCGCACAATGGTAGCTCATATAAAACGTATGTTATATTTATGTATTAAAGTATTTTAAAAGGCGTCCGCAATGTCCTAAAAAGCAGGTTTTCTTCAACATAAAGAGGCACTTATAAATGACGTATAATTTAAACAGCATGTCCGTTAAGTTGAAAACATTTATTTACGCTCTACGTATTTATATAGTATTACCCGAACTCAACAATTTGTTTGTTTTTAATTGTAATTTGAAAGTTGTTTAACATTACATACACAAGCATAAAAAAAGTTTTTCTTGTTTAATTTCTGAAATGTAGTAAATGTTGTGTTGCAACAACCCTTTCGCTTTAGTGCTCTGACATCCGGTAGTTACGCTACCGCTACCACTACCACCAAACATAGCACAGTAAGTACATAAATGGTACAAATGGCGCATAATTTGTTGGACTGTGTTTAATTGTACCAGCGCGTTGTTTTTATCTGTAAGATTTATGTTTTATTTTTATGTCACACGCACGCTGGTAACTGCGCGTACTACTCTACTGAAAAATTAGATAGTACCGACGTACTCTTGCAGGAGGTGGTAACAAAACAATTGGCAAAATTTTTAGTATATAATTAAATTGGTTGTTAAAATTTGTGGCTGTGTGCTGTAATGTTAGTTAGCTAGTTTTTGAAATCTGTTAAATATGTTAAATTTTAAATACTTAATTTTGTAAAGAAATTTATTGCCAACAAATAGGTTTCCTAATTTTGTGCAATGAAAAACTTGATGTTTTAAGTGGTGCCATAAATGCGAGTAATAGCCAATTGTATTATGAAACGACTGAGCTTTAAGGATGTTTTAGAGTTATCTTGGTTTTATAATTACTCAAATCAGAATGCAGCTAATCCAATGATTATTGGTAACAAATTTTCTCACAATATATTGGCACTCAAGCAGTTATGGTGTCTTGCTATATATTTTATATTTATCTCTAAAGTTATTTAACATAAGGGTATAAATAGTGATTCAAAAACTGTTCATAAGAACATATTTCTAGTTTTAGGGATCTATTTTTTTGTAAAAAAGTTTTTAAAAAAAGGCTTGCAAGAGCTTGAAAATGCTTTATTCCAGCTAAAAAAAAAATCAAAACTAAAATGTTTCACATTTTCATTAACTTGGGTAGTTATTTTTATACTTATTTTATAATGCACGCTTTTGTGACTTAAATCTACAAAAATATTTTAAATAATTTCTTAATATTTCATATGGACGCTTTTTGCTCTAATGTTGAGCTGTATTCTCTTGTGTATACTCGCTATCAATTTGTCTAATATTTGAGTACTGATCTTGTACGAATTCCCATAACTTGTCCAGATTTTGTGTGGTTGTTTTACTCATAGTTGTTTTTTTTTTTAAAAAAATATTCCACAAATTTTCAATGGGGTTACTATCTGACGACTTTCCAACCACGTAATATTTCGGTGTCAGAGCCATTTCGTTGTAATTTTAGCCATAAGCTTCGGGTCTCTATCCCACAAAGAGATGGTATCAACTAGTTCGCAGCCAAATTTTTCCAGACTGGGTATCAAAATAATCTTGTGCTTTTATTATTCCATTGATTTTACGAATAACTCTCTATTCATTACGATGAAAACAGCCACATATCATCAAGCAGCCACCGCAAAACATTTAAAGGGGAAAAGGGTCGGAGAGACAAAAAAAAAACTACTTTTTGTGATTTTTTTTTCGCAGTACCTTCTTTATTAAAATTCTAAAAATTTTTAGCATTATTTCAAGAATATTCCGCTAAATTTTTATTAAAAAATAAGTCAGTGGTAGTGGGGAGAACTAATTAACCTCAAAAAAAAGTTAACATGCAGTAGGTAGGAAAACTCATGACTGCTTCATCTGAAATCAAAATACTAAAAAGATTTCTTTAGTATATAAGTTCATCTTGGATTTAAAAGAAAAAATAAACAAAATATTAATTTTTGAATTTTTGATACTGTTTTATCAAAAAACTCTGATTTTTCCAAAAATTGCTCCTATTGTTTAATTAAAAAATAAGTAGTAATTGAAAAAAAAATCCTTCATTCAGATCCGAGTATTCAGTATCGAAAAGAAGTGTCGAAATTTTGACTACCGACTTAAAAAAAAAGTTTTAAGAAAAACGCGATTGAAGTTTACATTTGATTACTTCTTCATATGACCGCTCGGACTCTATATTGTCTGGAATTCAAAAAGTCTTGCTTCTAATGACTTCAAATTTTCCGACAATATTCCTTATTTTTTGTACTATCAAAAAAGAAATTTAAAAAGAAAATTGATTTTTCGACCCTCCTCTTCCCCTTTTAAGGTCTTTTGTCTTATGTGTTTTAAAATGCGTATAACTTTTATAAAAAACAAGATATCATTTTGAAACTTTACACACATATTTTGACATATTTAATTCTTAAAAATTTGAGGGTTTCATGTCCCCTTAAGCGCTTTTTGTGGCTTGAAGCTCAGTCGATTGTAAACTCATCCAGGCTCATCAGAGTACTAGCCTGCTAGACCCACTAGAAAGTCAGCATTAGAAAACTTTCATATAAAATTGGAATCAAGGGTGTGGTAGATTTTCCCGATGATACTGAAACTCGACGGAACTGGAATTGTTATAATAAACAACTTGAGTCAAAGTGAGGAACCACATTTCAGAAATGTATCAATTTTAAGGAAAAATGTAGTCATTCTTTGATTAAAAATATACCATAATACTGCCGGTTTTCAGCTAGCTCATTGCTAGATTGGAACCTCGGTCTCGACTGACTCCATATGTGCTTGTTGTAAATGAACTTACGATCTAATGTTTTTTTTTGTGAATTTTTGTCGTGGTGCTATTGTATAATGGATGGTCGGTCTACTGTTGTTAGATTAACTAAACTTTTTTCTGGATGCATCTCTTCGAAACAGGCTTGGTTTTGAATGAATGAATCCTAATTTAGTTTTCCTAAAAAATCTGCGATGAATCTAATAGATCAAAGAATTAGTTATAATATTCAAAAAGTCTCTTAAATAACTGAATATATTTTACAACTTTCTACAGGTTGCCTGGATACGACACCGAGATCTGCACATACTCACCGTTGGCACCTACACATACACAACAGATCAACGCTTTCAGACCTCATATCATCGTGATATCGACGAATGGACGCTGCAAATAAAATGGGCACAACAACGTGATGCTGGTGTTTATGAATGTCAAATATCGACGCAGCCAGTGCGTAGTTTCTCAGTCAACCTAAATATTGTGGGTAAGTAACGCTGTAGCTTTTAATAACTTGCTTAAGTGGCACTTCAAAGAATTTAATGGGATAAAATGGTTGCTTTCACGAAGTAAATTTCATCACAGTATTATGCAAACAAGATGTAATGTGTGCAGTATAAAAATCGCAACAACAAAAGAATATACTGAAAAACAGGATATAATGGAAAAACTACCAAAAACAAGTCAGTAGCAGCACAGCTTTTTGTTAACTTTTTTAACTTAAATTGGGTTGCTTGGTGCGGTGGTTGTTATTTCATTTGGCTTGGTTGGTTGGATGGTTGGCAACATTTTTTGTTATTCGCGCATTTTTGCGCACTCACTGGGTCGTATGAGCAACTTTCGTTTTCAGGTTAATGACGCTGCAACGCATAAAATTATGCAAATTGCAATGAATGGATGCACTTTTTGCCACAACAGCAACTAACAGTAAGAGCAGCAGTGAGTAGCATTGCTATAAACTTTAAACACAACAAAAACAGCAGCAGGATTTCAACATGAGTTTGTCAACATGCATTGGAGAAAAAATTTGAAAATGCAAAAAAAAAAATTTATTTAATTTCAACAAACAAAAATGAACTAATTAACATGAGAGCAAATGTTGGTCCTCTTAAAAAAGGAAAAAACAATTTAGCAAAATTAGTTGTTTTGATTAAAAATTTTTGTTTTTTTTTTTTCAATTTGAATAATATATTCAATTTTCTCTCAGTGCACACTTAACTGCTTCACGAAAATACTGTTATGTTGCAGCAGTTAAGAGATACTCCTTTCTTGCCTGTTTGCTTACTTGCATTATGGCCAAGCATTAACAACGTAATTTATTCACACTTTGTTCGTGTGTAGTCAGTTGACTTCATCAGCATCATTGTTGTTGTTGCACTATTATTGTTAGTCAAGTTGCTTTTGTTGCAGTTCAACACCATGACAAGCCATTTCAAATGAAGCGGCGGCGGCATCTGCAGTCAGTTAATGCCACACAGTTGTGCAGCATCAACAAAAGCGGCAGCAGTAGCTTTACAACAAAAATAATTGCACTTCACATCGCAACGAGCTCGGCAGCATTCATGCATTCAATGTTGCTAACAAGGACTTGCATTCTTTTTACTGTTTGTAGGTGTATTCTGCAAACGTATAGTCGTAATAACATAACTAAAAAAATATGACATTTAAGCTTCAGTCGAAAGTAGTTCGAATTTTGGTAGCTATTCATATATGAATCATGTTCTCAAGATTAATTCAAGTCCTTATTGCTGCAAATGTTCCAATGCTTAGAAACATAAGAATTCATTTCATATGGTATAAGAGCAATTTATATGAATTGTAAATTTGTATACTACATGATATTTTCAAAACTAAAAAGTATAATATGTATATCATCACGAAAACGATCGCCTCAAGAATGTGGACATCCGATTCCTCTACCGTAGCCAGTTTATTCATGTAGACTTTGAACATTACGTAGCTCTAAAAGGAAAAACTCTATAGGTGTGATATCTTATGATCTCGGTGGCCAACTCACCCGTACGAAGCATGAAATTAACTGTTCGCCAAATTGCTCTTTATATAAAGACATGGTTTCACGGGTTGTGTGGCAAGTAGTGACGTTTTGTTAGAACCGATCCGATTCAGTCCACATCCGATTCAGTTTTTTGCCTGGCTGCAATCGCAGAATTGAGTCTCTTCGGGTTGCTCTTCAGCCTAAATACTGCAATTTTTCTTTGCCAGAAATGGGTCTCCTTGCTGAACAATATTTTTATCGAAAACAGCAGATTTTTTCAGACTTTTCTAGGACCCCAAAGGCTGAAACAGTAAATTTCGGAAAGTCGGCCGGCTTCAATTCTTGCACGAGTTGAATTTTTAATGCTTTTGAATCAAATCAATACGTAAAATATGCTCAGTTATTGTGCATATGATAAGCCAAGTTGTTGAGATCGGCGCCGAATCGATTTATCACAGTCATCGCGTACATTTTCAGCCGCCGCCCCTACATATTTTCTTCACAATATGCTGAATGTAGTCAATTTGGTCTCTTATTATCCAATAATGATAGTTGGATTCGAAATTTTTACATTGTATAGTGAATTGTGCATTCTGTAGGCTGAAACATGAAACACATTCCTCGTAGAACGCTGATTTTCATTATACAGCTGAATAATTTTAGATACTATGCCGCTAAGTCTTTCCATGTGAAAGTTCAAATAATACTGAACAAAAATATCATGTCAACATAATCTGACATAAGACCTTTGCTGCAAAAGGTACCTCTAAATGAACTACCAACCAGCTTAAGTTTTACATTTTTAAAGAATATGTATTATTTATCAGTAATTAACATATTCAAAATAAAAAAATTAAAATCGACACAAAATCAAACAAAAAAGATAATAGAATTTCATAGCTTTTTTTGTTTATCAAAAGATTAAGGAAATCAAATTGGATAAACAGTGAGTATATTTAGCTTAAGAATGACTCACAAGCATTATACTTAGTAACTTAGGTTTCCTCGAATAAATCGTAGAGGTCTGCAGGAACTTTGCTCTATATACTGTACAAAAGTATTCTAATACTTACATCTGTTTTCATATAATTTTAAGCTTTAATTTATTTTAATTTTTTTTTCATTTAATTTTTTTTCTTTTTTCCACATACTGCTATTTTCCACAGACACCATCGATAGCGAGAAAAGTAATTTATTGCAGCAATACTACAACGATGATGCCTTTTACATTAGCTCTGATCGAGTCTATCAGTCGAGTGACGATGAATTTGCTGGCATGTTTGGACCCATACAAACAGTAGCCGGTTGGTATACCCAAGCAAACAAGTAACTCCCAACATTAACCCTTTTACAATGGCGTCAGCTGCATCAGACAGCATAGCGTTTTGATGATGCTGCAAGACGTTGGTGTATAAGTGATTTTAAATTTTCCTTATTTTTTTCAACTCTTTTGTTTTGTTTACCTTCCTTTTGAAGTATGTTGGTTGCTTACTAAAAAAAAAATTGTGAACATCTTTTATAATGCAAGTGTGCAATCTGCTGCCAGCCTGCTATGTTCATATGTTGCCTGAATTTACTAACACATTTGCTATAAACCAAGAAGAGGCTTTCACTAAAATTGACTGCATATGGAGTTTATGCTGCAGCTGTGTAAACCATGACTGCTCTTAGGAGGATATCCTTTCTTTGCGTGTCAGACAGTGTGCGATGTTGGCGCAAAATTATGATGTAATTTCACAAATTGCTTGTAAACAGCGGTTAAAGGCTGCAAAATGGTGCGCATTAAATTTATGTTGGAAATTTGCTTTAAGTGCAAGAGATTAAATGCAAAACTAAGTGAAAAAATTTTAATATACTTAACTTTTAGCATGCTTAGGAAACTAATATTTTCAAAAGTGTAAAGTGCTGCGCATTTTGATATCAAGTGCTTATCTTTAATAAACAAAATTTTCTGTATTTAAACTCTTACAAATTTCTGTACAATTAACACAAAAATCATTGGAAAGTACTAGATAATTCAAGCTAATAAAAATAGAAGAAAAAAAAATTGTAGAATATATAGACAGTAGAAAAAAAGTCAAATCAATTTTTTTTTGTTTCATATGTAATATGTATATTACGGTGGTCCTTATTTTAATTTTTAATTTTTTTTACGTAGGACTCCTCAGTTTTATTCTACCCAAGATCAAAATAAATCATGAATTATTTGATAATTTTTGGACAATGTTTTCCCGTGCCGCAAATGGTTTTATCTTATCATATAGGACAATGATTCAAGAGGGTCCTACATTAAAAAAGAAATTTTTTTTCCACAGTATAATGGAGCGAATCACATTAATAGTTTTCCACCTGAAATCAACGCAAACTTTAATGTATAAGGTATCTCTGTGAAAAGTTTCAGTCCATTTAGCTAACAGATTTTTTTCTCTGTATGATTTTACCTTAATATAAAAAACTTTTTCTAGGAATGCAAAACGCCATTAATTCTTCATGCCAAAGTAAGTACTAAATACTTGCTAACTTTCACAAAATATGTTCCCTCGGCTATTATTTCCAATATTGTAATCATTAACTATCTGACAAATAGAAGTTTGCCTTACAAAGTCGCTGACAGTGGCGTAGACAAGAGGGACAGATTTATTTTAAACGAAGAACTAATTATGTAAAATTAATACAAAATGTTTTTTTGTAAAATAATCTATTAATTTTGCCAAAAATATGTGGCTTATTGCATCTTTTAAGTAATAGAAAAGTAAATAAATTTATATTTATACATCAACATCTTCTAAAGCCGCCCTGTTGTGCCTGTGCCACGAGAAATAAAAAGTTCTTTACTAAAGGATTTAAATTTTCAAAATAAAGTTACTTCTTTTTAGCTCACTCAATCAATTTAAACATGACGGTAACAGGTTGTGAATCTCTTTTAATGTCAAGAAAATCTGATTCCCTCTCTGTCAAAGTTTTGGTTACGCCGCTGCTCGCTGATATCGTAAATAAAAAAACTTTGCTTCTTTCCTAACCATAATACTATGAGTTACGATGAACTCTTGTTAACACGTGCCGTCAGCTATAGAAAACCCAAACACTTCCTTCATTTTTGCTAAATCACTTTACTACCTAGTACCATAAATGTTATGGCTCCCACTGAAGAAAAAAGTTCAAGAAAAAAGTAATAGAATGCGAAAGTTTTATATTCAATTGTTGGCAGTTATGCAAATAATAACAAAAAAAAAAAAATCAAAAAAAAAGTGAAAAAAATCAAGCCATTAAAATCTCATTATCCGTAATTTCTTTTAACCTCTAACTACAGCATGGTATATCCGTACTCTTGCCCAACTTTGGAGCACTTCGCCGCGTGCTCATCAGCCAATGTTAACTTTAGCAGGATGCGTGGTATAAATGTTACTGTATCTGTGTGTGCGCGTGTTAAAATTACGAATATTATTTTGTTATTGTTGTTGTTGTTGTTATTGCTGCAGAGTTGGTGTGAAAAGTTTTTAACCAGCAGCAATTGAATAAATTTCATATCCGTTGAAATGAGATTGCGAGGTGGAATAAATAAATTGCGGCCAACAGTACATGCATGGATTTCACATGTAAATATGTGGTCGGATATTCTTGCATCTACACACATGCATACATACATATGTATACAATTTATGTATGTGTGTTTAATGTGTAATTGTATTTTTTGTTTGTGTTCATAGTCAGCTTGTTGTTGGTTGATATGCTTTTTTTTATGTAGCCAACATAATCAGAGTCCCTTGGCTAAGAGTTGCTTCAATGGTTGATGTTTTTTTTTTTTTTTTTCATTTTTTTGTTTCTTTTGTATTATGAAAAGTGAGCAGCAGCAGTGAGCCATCTGCTTTTGTAATGACACATCCGTGTCTGGGAGGGTAGCTACAATTTTTTTGTCAATATATCGTTAGATGTGAACGTTGAGCATGAATTTTACACGGTGAAATTTATTTTGTGAAAATCGAATGCAGTCATACTCGGTCAAAAATTAAAGCTCAAAAATAGTTGAGAAGACTTTCTTAATAAATTGACTTAAATTGATTTTAAAAGTAAAAATAATTAAAATCGCAGAGAAATATTCCAAAGTATTTTCGCATTTATATTTTCTGAAGTCTCTACCTAAAAAATAAATAATATTCATAGATTATTTCAGCAGCAGAGGTTGAAAATCACAAAGTTCCAAGTAATATAAATAATACGAACAATCTCGGCCATTGCGTTCTATCTGCGTTATCATTTTAGATCACTTTGGAGCAGTTAAAAAATGTAACATTAACAATTTTATTGCGTCTGCCTTTTTTATTAAAAATAGCGTGTATATACAAAAGCAGTAAAATGCAAATGGCAGGTATTTTTGTTGCTGCGTTTGAAAGAAAGTAATTTTTTGTTTAAGTTTTATGATATTAACAAACTTTAAGACTTTAATCGTCAGGCAGATCACGATTATTATAAAGATTATGCCATAAAAATCGAGAGAAACAAACTCTGCCACTTAGTTCTTGCTGCATTTAAATACATATAAATACATATAAGATAAATTCAGCACTAAATAGTTTTATCGGATCTGCCTCTTTTCTGATTGGCTCCTTTAGTTATAAAAAACATAAAAATAGAGATGGCAGACAATTCTAGCTTTTGTACTATTAAAAAATTTTCTTCCAGTGCAGTACAAAATATTAATTTTGCCTTTATATGTATGTTAGTGTTTTTGTGCGTACATACTATGTGTGTATGTGTCTGTGGGCTCTAAGTGTAATTTTGGTATGAGTTTCTGTAACAGATTTATGATTTGCATATTAATGAAAGAAAACATTGAAATTGAATTTCTATTTTAAGGATTTTCCTTATAACATAAAATTACTTTCACACACACAGACAGCCATCTGATGCATACATACGACCACGTATGCAAATACTTACATGCTTGATTATAAGGACTTTTACGTGATTTTTTATGTATGATGCATAAATTAAGCTACCATTAAATTAAAAGAGTTTTATTTATTGAATTTTTCTTTTACTAAATTATATTCTAATTTTAATTTGCCAATCAAAACATGTCTCAAAAATCGCTAAACAATTATCTACTTACCGTTTTTCCGCCATCCTTGACCTTTATTCATTACTTAATCCTAATTGACGTTAATTGACGTTTAAAAGCCTTAAAATTGTTTGCCACAAATTGTCAGTTAGCATTGAATAAGCTGACCTTAAATATCGGTAATAATTTGAGTTAATGTAATAGAAATTGGGGCTTGTTTCAATTTACTAAAGTGAAGTAATTAAAATTAATTTACTGAACAAATTCTTGATTTTACTGTAATAACTTATCTGCTGCAATCAATAGATAACACAGACGAACAAAATTTAACTTTTTTTTGAAAGCAGAAACTGGAATATATATTTACGATGGATTTAGGTGTGTTGAATCCAAATCTGATGGCAGAAATACTCTATCACGTTAGTTTTTTGAGATGTCTTAATCTAGAAGTGCAAAAAACACTGTTTTTTGTCATATTTGGGATTATATAGTAATGCTATCTATTCTTTTTCAAAATTAAAAATACATTGAATCTAAAAGTACAAACAAGGCTTTCTCCTTCGCATGCCGTTGAGTTTACTCAAATATCTTCTATTTTTTTTTTTTTTTTTTCGTTGCTAAGATCTACTTAGAATCTCTTAGATATTAAGCAGTCGAAACTTAAAAATTTCAACATATGATATCTCAACAAAAAACTCCTGTTTGCATAAGGTAATACAGCTGCTCCTTATAGTTTGAGCAATACAAAAAATTATCATTTCAAGTTTTGTATAAGTAAAAAAAAATCTTTGATTAAGCGAAAAAAAAAAAAATTAAAATAATTTCCTCACATTGATCTGCAAACTGAGGATTGAACTTAAAACTTTAACAAAATGACACTGATCTTCTTTGAGAAAAAACTCCTTTGAAATGTCTCGAAAAAAAACCATCAAAATCGGATAAAAACTGAGCTATCAACAGACTTTTGTCCTAAAAATATTATATTTCTTGCAGTGTGCACCATCAAAATGCTGCGGTAGTGAACCGAATACTTATAACTTTAGGGAATGCATAACTTCAAAGAACTCTTAACACATTAAAGTTCAGTAATGCAAGTGTATATCTTGTACAGATGAGTGCATTTATGTTATTTGTAGTTACCTGTTAGATATTGAGCTCACATGCAGCAAATTGTAGGAACACGAAAACATAAAAGCTACATGAAAACTCACATCAATGTAGACCTATGGATGACTACTTAAAATCACACATTCCAGTTACCTAAAAGTATATGTTAAGGAAAATATGCTTTCAATCGAACAACCGAATAAAGTTCTCAAAAATGAGAATTCCTCAGCACTTGAGAGTAATTTGGTGTTATGCTTCTAATAAGTTGTCAACTTGAATTTTACTACTAAATTTGGTATTTACAAAATTTTTTGGGATAAAAATTCTTAGACTATGTTTTTTTTTTCTTGCTAATTCTAAGCTGAACGCTGAAAATATATTCTTTATTTTTGCTAAATTTATAATCAATATTTCTAATTAATTGATATTTGTAAAAGATGTAAGTGCTTAAGAGTGGATTTTCAAAGATACTAATTTATATTTCTGTATATGATGTGATTTTCTAAATTAATTTTATTAATTAGTTCAAACAAAAAAACCACTATTTTTACTATAAAAACATTAAGACATTAAATTTTGCTTCTTCGCTGTTTCAATAATATAAAATTTCAACAAGAATTAACTCACCTCAATTTATCATATTTCAAACTTTACAGTAATTTTAAATAATAAAAATAAAGTAAAATGATTCTACAAAGTAACCAAATATTAATCAGGCAATATTTTCAAAAAGATATTGCTCTAATGCCAATTAAAGAGGAATAAATTTCAAAGAAATAAAACTAAAACATTTCTTATTTGCAAGTTGAATACAAGTGTTCAACTATATACATATGTATATTGATATTAGGTGTAAGCTTTGTTATCTTAAATCAAATAAAACCAATGTAATTATAAGTTACGAAAAAAAATAAAAATCAGCGTTCGCCCACAATGCGGATAATTTGTATCGACAGTAACTGCATGCAGCAAACTATGCTGACAGCAACGGTGCCGCCCAATGTAGTGATATAAATTGGAAAATGCACTGTCTTACAGACATGTAGGAGTTAGTTGAAATTTCTTGACCTTAAACAATTATTTCGCAAAAAATTAAACATTAATAAGGAGACTTTAACTTTAAGCCTTTAAGGCCTTATGCGATTTTCGGGTGATTCCAAGAGAAAATGAGTTTCATTAAAACTGCAACTAATAATATGAATTTCATGTTAATAAAGTAATATTATGTTAAGTCAGCTTATTACTTATTATTTCGATAGTAGAATTGTGTTAAAGTAATATTATTTCTGTGAAACATAATTTATATTGATATTTATATAGAGTCTTGATAGAAAAATCTTTCCACGCTTACACTTTTGCTTTTGATTAGCTGATCTCAGATCTAATGATTTTCGGGAACTTTGCTCTATAAGGACTTTAATTTGACATATCAGTTAATGCTATACTTACTCGTATTCTAGATCACGTCAAATATGCCTTACTTACAAAGAATAAATATATAGATTGAAGTTCAATTTTTGGCAATCTTCTCTTGATTCTTGATCAAAGTTCAGTACTAAAAAATCAACGCAATTTTATGTCAATACTTCTCTTCTTCGGCCTATAGTTATTAAATAAATCGAACAAAAATAAATGCTCGTAAAACATAAAGCAAACAATAACAAATACGACTAGAGGATAATGCATAGAAAATAAAACCAATGCAAATATTTGGTTTTTTTTTGGCAACACAAATGAATTGAATGCCAAAAAAAAAATGAGAAAATAACAAAAACTTACACACATGTACAGTGCCTAACCCCTTCAAACTGATAACGTCTGTTAAGCAGAAATTTCTAGCTAAAATTTAACCTGAGGGTGTGTTTCCGTGTACGGTTTCCTTGTGTTTGAACATTTTTCGTTTATTTTCTCTTTCTTCCTATTCTTACTCTACAAACTTTATCTCATACAAAAGTTTATGTTTTTTGTCTATGGGGCGTTAAAGGCGTGGCATTGTTGTTTTTATCAATAGCTCAGCTCAAAATACAACAGTAAAGTGGTAAAGTTGGCTCTAAAATGCGCCAACAATCAATTGAATTTTATCAGCTGAACAACTTGGCAAAACGATCAAAAATTTGCCGCAATACAAAAAGTACAACAACGTCAATAGAAAAACTAAAAGTACAAAGATTACACACACTAACATACTTAGGCAAAAATATTACCCGGCGAGAAAATTTATCGCTGATGGGAAATGTGTGATGATTAATCTTAGATAACTATTTTTGGATTAAGAGACTGATAGATTTCTAATCTACTTCTGTGTAAATTTTTACTTTGCATATCATCGAAAAGGTGTGATAGGTTTGTGTCTTTGCTTTAAATTTAGCCTGCGCACTATTTCTAAAACCAATGAATCATTGAATAAGACGGTGTCTTGGAAAGCGGAAAGCCCTAGTTTGAATTCATAATACAAGATACATTTTTTAGATATTTTTTTTTTTGGTTTGGACTTGCTTATAAATATTTAGCAAAAGTTTCTTTATTCATGTCTCGAACTTTGCATGGTTCCGGCGAAATTCTACCAAAGCAGCTTCATTTATTTATACTTATTTTTATAAAATTAAAATTGTGGATCGTTCCTACATTTCCCGTTGGGTGTCTAACAACAATACAATGGTAAAGTTATAAAATTTACCAAGAAAATAACAATAACAGTAACAACAACTGCAAACGAAGGGTTACACACAATACGAAAGTCTACATGTAGTTGTATGTATGTATGTAAGTAGTTGTATTCTTAACGCAGTTTGTTAAACCAACAAAGAAATAAAAATCAAGGCAATAGCAAAACACAACAACAACAAAGAAAAAAAAATGGTTTCTTTGTAGCAGTTTGTGCTAAGCGAAGTTTTAATTTTGTTGTTTGTTAAATAGAACTTTCAGATAACCATTTAAGAAAAAAAAAACCGGTTTCTTGCAAATCAAAGTAATCTGAAAAGTTTCTATCACAAAGTAAAATATACAGTGATATTCTTCGAAGCCGAACTTGAAGGGACCTGAAGAAATGGTTCGCTTTATATGAACATTTTAATAAAGCAATGAATACACACACATGTATATGAGCGCAGTTAACTTTTGCAGTGATATTCCTCTAAACCGAACCCCCTTTAATATGATTTATTGGCTAAAAAGGACAAAATTTAAAAAAAAACGAATTTTTTCTCTCAGAACATACATACATTTGTACTTTCCTTGAATTCTTTAAAGTATCATTTGCGATATATTGAAAAGTGCGGTAAGTCCTTGACCTATACCGTACCTTTGATTCGTTAACAAATCACGAAAATTGCTCATGTTTGGAAATTTTGCTCATTATAATATAACAGAAAGTTCGAAGGCTTATATCTTTTATATTTAAAAAAATTTCCTTCTCGTGCCACGCCCACTTTTAAAGATTAAATGGGAGTTTAAAAAACAATTGTTTTGGATACGTTTTTGAAAATTAATCAAAAATATTAAAATTGATCAAATATGAATAAAACCACACAGAATAGATTCAAAAGGACTAATGTTATTCTCCACAATAAAAATTATATATCCATATTGTTTAGGTGAGCTATATATAGCACTCAACTATGGTGATGCGTATACGAATCAATGGCCACTTCCCAGGGTAACTATTTGGCAATTTTTATTTTTGAAGATGTCAAATTTTTTGAGCTCTAAAGAATTAAAAATCTTGAAGAAATAACATTTTTCGATTGGGTCAAGCGCTGAATAAATTCGCAAAAAATTTGAAAAATTTGCACTTTCCGATCGACCTCAAACTTATTTTCCGCCATTTTTCAATTTACCACCTCATTACAACTTTTTAAAAATATTACCTTTTCGTTATGTTTTATATTATTAATCAGAATCAACCAAAGCGTTCCGATGATTGTCATGCTTTTTATATAAAAAACATTAAACCGATTAGTGAATTAACATTAACATCGATCGTTGTTATTTAGCTTTAAGTTCATTGTTATCATTAAAATTTATATTTCGGTTTTTTACTTTGACGATTCCATCTATCAATGTAAGTAAACAATTTTTATTCTACGAATACAAAGCCGATTGTTTTTGTTTGACAACACTACTAATACAAAATGTGTACCATTTCTCATAAATATTATGGCCACATAGCAAACAAATAAAATTTGTTTTACGAGTCATGATGCATGTGTGTGTAGCCGCTGCTAAAATAGCTACTAACCCGCTACAAATAACAGCATCCGCAATCATTTTTTTTTTTTTCCTTTTTGCAGTAATTTGCAATATTGAACAAACCTACCCACGCCCGCTTTTAGGGAAGTGAAATTAAATGTACTGCAAGTTTATTTTGCACACAATTTGCTAACTAACTTGGCTTAAAGAAAACACCCGTTTGTCGTAAAATAACATAGCCTGGGAAAAAATCTACCCATATCTTATGCTGCTGCTACTAAAATTGTTGTATTGTTTAGCTTTCATAAAAAATAAGATAATATTTGCCTAAGCGTAATGTAAAACATGATTTCTATGTTACTCATCATCGTATTTTTACTCTTCTCTTATCTTCTTTTTTCCATTTTCTTTTTTCGCTTTTCTGCTTGTTTGTTTTCACTTTTCATTTTTTGCAGTGCCAACAGCAACAATACTAGGCGGCCCCGATTTGTATGTTGATAAAGGAAGCACAATTAATCTGACATGTGCCATAAAGTTTAGTCCCGAGCCACCGACACACATCTTTTGGTATCATCAAGATAAGGTGAGTAGAATAGGAAGAGACAAAATAAAAAAGAAATTGCAAATGCGCCTTAAAGTATGTGCAGTATAAATTGATGTGAGTTTAACAGCATTGAGGCTGTTTAGCTAACGTCGGGCGGTAGGTGCTTAAGTGCTTTTTGTGACTTCGCATATTAAAAGAAAATTAAGAAATAAAGGGCGAAATTCCAAGTTTGTTGCAAAATCCATTTAACGCTTTTAAATGATTTTTAAAAACTTTTTTGTTAACATGCTGGAGCATAGAGTTATAAGCTGAGTTGTAAAGTTATATGTCAATATTATTAAAGAGCTTGTTAGATATACTTTCGGATTTTGTTGTCATCATCTTTAATTTGAAATTAAAGAATTTTGTTTTTAATAGGCTAATTTATAAACCCGAAATGTAGATTAAGCGCTTAAGTACAGTGTGTTTATAAAAATAAAGAAAAAAATCTGGGTTATCTTTCCTAGTACTACAGAAAGTTGAAATCTCATCACAGCCAAAGCCGTAGTGTGCTGCTTTATTTTCAGTAGTCTAAAAGTCCATTAAGAACTCAATTTTAGCTAAGTAATGTGAGTCTCTTTCACAGTAATTAAATAAAATATAGACATTCTCAATTTAACTGTACGAAACACAATACAAACTTTAACAAATTTCACACAATTTACAAGCAAAGAAGATGCCACACAGCATGACCGATATAATTGCACATTACTAAGTGTTTATGAAATCAACAAAAACAATAGTACATACCCAAATAAAATTAAAATTTTTCTTTTGTTTTTGTCATTCATAATTTTATTATTTATATAATTCAATTATTATATTTTACAGTTTTGTTGTCGTTAGGTTAGGCTGCCTGGAACAAGCCAGTTTCGCATAACACTTGCACTCAGCACATTTAATGCTAACTCATATGCACTTAATCAATTATGCTTAAATTGCAATTTAAGTTTAAGTGCTGTCTGATATAATTTAGGACTATAAACCTGCACAGCAAAAACATTGTTATATTACAAAAAATATTCAGTTTTTAGTCAATAAATATTCTTTTAAGTTAAATCACCAAGAGATTCAAGTGTTTCTTTAATTGGTTTAAAGTGCCAAAAAATCAGCTCACTTTCTTTTGCTAAAAAGGTGACTAATATCGAAATTTATTCGTTTTCCGATTCTAATAAAAACAGGTCACACACCAAGTAAAATTGTAACTTTTAAAGTTTTTAGTAAAATTTTAAGATTCTTTTAGCTACAGTATGCCAAAATATTTTAGCACAGTTTAATTAGAAGCTCAATTTATAAAAATATACTTGGGGGACGTCCATAAATTACGTGAGGTGTTTTTTTGAAAATTCGGACCCCCTCCCTCCTCTTGGTGACATTTGGTGAGTTCTGGCGGGACCCCACCCCCCTCAATCCGGTGAGATTTCCCTTCTAATTCTTAGATGTAATCTGCTAAAATAATGTACACTCTCTGCATTAAAAATTTGACGTGGGATTTTCTTTGACCCCCCCTCCCCCTTAGTGAGATTTGGTGAGACTTTGATGGACCCCCTCCACCCTATTTTGACTCACTTAATTTAAAGACGGCCCCTTGTAAGAATATCGTCTTATCTAAAATCGATAAGCTTGAATATCGATTTAAATGAAATTTAAAAAAAATACTTTTCTCAGTAGAAAGAAATCGAAAAATTTTGAATATTTTGAAAAATGTCGAAAAATATTAAATAGGTCAGAAATTGTTGAAAAATTATTACTTTTTTTTTAATGTTGAAAACTCGATGGATATCGAAACGAAAGTTGTTGTAAACTGTTTCCGCCCTTCACAGCTTTGATCAAAGAAGCTGCAATTTTGGCAGAATTTTCTGCAAGCTCAATTCTATAATATAAGTAGAAATATGGGACCACAAAAAAAAAAACATTATCACCCTTCGGATGTAGATATCAATATTACCCACAATATTACCAATGTTGGATAATTTGACAACAAATTGGCACCTTTCATACAACTAAAATACATAAAACTCTATATCTTAGAACCTCAAGTAGATTTTTCCACGTTTTAGTAAGGCGGGTTTTCCGTAAAATTTTAACGAAATCAGACATAAACTCTATCTGTGCCATTGATAGGCTTAAGCTAGGAAACTCAAATTTTATGACAATTATTTTTAAATTCCATTCTAAGACATTGGCAAAAATAAATATGAAAAATCTATAAAATTTTCAAAATAAACACAACGACTGCAAGTAGTTATTTCCTAATAGTTCTTTCTACTAAATCAACCACTTGATGCATAAAGCTGTAGCCGAACTTAGTACACTTCACATATAGTTTCATTTTGTTTAATTTAAATGCGATTGGAAAAGATGTTGAAAATAATTTTTAATTCAGGCTTCTTCACAGAAAATACGATCAACAGCGTTTCTGTTTTTATTGCTCTATTTTGTTATGAAAGTTTTTATTTATTGTAAAAGCCAGGTCCACTAATAAAAAAACAATCAAACGTTTTAAAAGTACTAAAAAAAATGCAGAGATATCCTTTGGACTGTAAAAAGTTAAAAAGATTTGGTTATGCTCCATCACTTTAAAGAATAACATTAAAAAGAGTCGAAAAAATGCAGCATTAATATTATTCTATACTTTAAATGTCTTTAAAAAACTGCATTCCGCAAAAGCACCAGCAACGCCCAAATGCTTAAGAAAATCGCTTAAAACGATTTAACAAACATTTTTTAAACAACTCCTTCAAAACGGAAAGGAAATGAAAAAAACCTCACGAAAAATTCATAGTAAATGTAGAACTGAAGACAAATCTACATTAAAATGCAACCAACAAAACCAAAACTCCACTCAACATGCGGATATTATCGAATTTATTGTGTTGGCATAGAAAAAAATACTATTGTCTAGAGTGGGCGGCTGGGCGTGGCTGGCTGTTTATACAAGCATTGAGTGCTTTGGCAAAGTAGCTGTAGTTGTTTGGTGGTTGAGAAAGCGCTATAGCGAAAAATTAAACTGCAATTTGAGATGCACGAGGAGGAATATTAGTGCTTGGTAAATAAAAGCGACTTAAATGAAATAAACTAAAAAAAAAGCAAATTTGATTTGTTTCAACATTCAGCATATATTATTTAAGCGTAACAACTGTCTAAGCAACCGTAAATTGAAAAGTTGAAAAAATAAAAAGATTGCGGAATGGTAAATCATACAGTTCTTCGTTGTAAAATCCAAAATAAATCACTTGGGATTTTTCAATTGACTCACAGCACACAATATTTGCGTTCATTTGTTTTCTACTACGCTCTTTTGTCTCATGTCTATGTTTTTCAGTTGTATGTATGTGCTCCAATGCATAAACCTTTTGTCTTCTCTGTATTTACAGGTTCTTAGCGAAGAAACATCAGCGGGGCGCATTACATTCAAGACCATCAAATCCGAAGAAACTAAATCGATTTTGCTTATCAACGATGCCGATCTATCAGATTCTGGCAAATATTCATGTTATCCATCGAATACAGAGATAGCAAGCATACGCGTTCATGTGCTACAGGGTAAGTTTAAATAGAGTGGTAACGAAAGTGAATTTATAGAGTGATTTTGCTTTGTTCGCGACACAGAACTTCATGTGCACCTAACTACTACACACTTATGTTATGAGTGTATGTGTGTATGTACGTGTGTGTCGTGCAAGTCAAATTGCTGCATTGAAATTTCATCTTGCTGTAGTAACTTTTTAAAACTAAATATTATGATTTTGAGCAAAAACTGAAACAGAGAAGGATCTCTGCATTTGGCATATCATCCCGTTTGTGAAACTTCTGCATCATTTTTGATAATGTTTTCTAAAATAATTAATTAACAAATATTTATTATAATGACATAATTTACTCTCTCTCTGAGTTGATTATATTCTTAAGAATTAAATACAAAAATTTTATGACCTAGGACGCTGTAACCAAAGATGCTTCTTAATCTAAAATCTCTCGAATTAATTGTTTAATTTTAGGGAAATAACCAAATGCTTTTCGAATCTTATCGACTTTGTGGTTCTTCTTCGATAATTTTCGGCATCTATCGACTCCTTTGGTTTTCAACAATAACATTCGATACTTTTTTAATCTTTTGATAATATTCGATGTTTATTTGTATATGTAACTTTTCGAATTTTATCAACATTTTCAGTGTTTTTCTTGACTTTTCCAAAGTTATTCGTCTTTCATAAACCTTTTCAATGACCTTTTGATTCTTATCAAACTCAAAATTGTTTGATATAAATCGTTCTTGTCGATGATTTTCGATAAATTCTGATTTGTACGATGTTGTTGATCCTTAATAAACTTTTTGATATTATTTTGGGTCGAGTGTATAAGATTACAGGATGAGATGTATGCCAAATGATAGAGCTCAATGAGCCTAAATAGAATATCTAGGGTTGCCTTGCCAAAGCCTGTCCCGATGGCCGAAAATGACCGAATTTTAGCCAATTTTGTTGTTCTAATTAAAACTTTAGTACATAACAGCTTGAAATGTATGCCGGACTATTTGTTATTATTCGACATATATTGAATTTTGTACCAACTTTTTCGAACAGTTTCGATACCTTCCAAGTTTCACAAAGTTTTTCGATAAAATTCGAAGATTTTCAATTCTATGCGTTTCATATTAAAATTTACTTCTGTTGTGTGTGTTCTGTTTCAATTTCACACTTTGCTAAATCAATTTTGTGTATGAAACTTATGCGTCATTCACTATATCGAGCTAGAAACTTCATTTTAGCTGGCCTTCATAAGGTTGAACATCATGCATTAGCATACGTTTATGTATTTTATTACTGAATTTAAAAGTAACTCAGCACTTTACCTTGTTATAACCCTAAATCCTCTTGAAAATAATCGCTATTGCGAATATAACAAGGAAGCTCTTGCGCAAATAAAAGTAAATTTAATTCTAAGCCAAACACTTCTAAGTCGACGCAGATTCGTGATAAAGCCATGTCTCAAATCGCATGCAATAAAGAAAAAACAAGGAAGTTGCAGTTGTTGCACACGATGAAACAAAATATTTTACTTCCCTTAAGCATTATACACACGCCTGCAAATAGAATTGCGTCAACGTTATTTCACATACTGTATCGTAGTGAAAATCATAAGCACTTCTGAAGCATGGTTTATTAAAGTAGCGATACTTCGACATATTTTCACTTGATATTAAGAAATTGGTATTTTAAGCAAACAAATGAAAACGTAAACTGCTTACAAACCAACTTTATAAAGTATACTGAGTATGTTGATGGGAACAACGACTTAACACAGATAATCAAAAATTCAATTCAAATGAAATCAATTCCGCTGCACAAAATAAAATAAAATAAAAAAGCGCCAAGCACAATTTAATCAATTTTCAATTTTCCTTTCTACTCATATTCAATTTAATTAGTTTTTAGCCCCAGCAACTAACGATTTTTTTCTAACTACATTTCATTTTATTTTTTCTCCACTTTACAGGTGAACGCCCCGAAGCGATGCAAACCAATGCCGCTACAACGGCAACAACACATGCGGCAATGTTGCAACCAAGTAAATTTATTGGCGCCATTGTTAGCCTAGTGGGGCTTTCGCAAATGTTTACACTTTTAAACCAAATAATACAAAACTACAATAGTGAAAAGGAGCAAAGCGAACGACCACTTTTTTATGTTACCAAGAGCCAACCGCACAAAAGGATATGCTGCAAGGAGAACAAAATTAAATGTGCACTTTGCACAGGAACAGAAGCGATGGGTCAACTTCAGCAACAACAGTGCAGCTACAGTCACAGCCATAACAGCAGCAACAATATGGACACTAAACGCACATTTAGGCGGTGATATCAGAGCGCCGACCCGTAGATTAGCAGCTATAAGTTAAGGGCCAACTTTACCTTACAGCTGAACTTCATTAAATGTATAAATTATTAATTATAGTGAATAGAGAGGAAATAAAAAGTACGAGTAGCATTTAAGTAGTGGAAAAATGGTTGCAGTTAAACAGCAGTTTAACTTAAGTGCATGATGATATTTGAAATACTTCCTAAAAGTATGCTACGAAAAGATTGCAACTATTAGAAAAAGTAAAAAGTTATAAACTTAAGCTAAGCTATGATAATGAGTGATTACTGTTTTGCAAAACAATAACAATATATGAAAATATTTAAAAAATATTAAAAAACAATAAGATAATTAATAAAATTCAATGTACTATAGAATTAAATTGACTAAACATTAAATGTTTCTTCTCGAAAAACATATAAGTATATACCATTGAATATATATTAAGAGATAAGTAGTAATAAAATTCACAGTGCAACAAATTTTAAATGCTTACATAGCATTTGGTATTTTGCCGCGTTAACAGAAATCACCAATAATAAGTAGTGAATTCAAATGAAGTGAACTACAACAGGTTGGTAAAGTTGTAAGACCGTGGATCAAAATGTAATGTTATGAATAGTTAGAAGTTTTAGAAATTTCTATAACGTTAAAGCAAAACACTTTAAGTCTTTTGCTCTTCATTTTTTTATTTTTTTTTTTTAGCGATTTATATAAGGAATAGAAGACGGTCAGAGAGGAGGCTGGGAATGTAATTTTTAGATGTCAAGCGTACTTTTCTCCGAAAGTTCCATATTATGTGAAACTGTTTATGCATAAGGAGCATATTAGTCAATATATAAATAAAAAATTTTGTAGCATAAGTTTATGGGAAAATTCTCTGAATGAAAGTCAGACCACTAAGCGGAAAAACTACAATTGAATTAAAAACATAATCACTGATCCTAAACCCCTATCGTATCAATATAAAATAATGTTATTCAATTAATAAAGAGTTGAAAAACTGAAATCTCAATTTCAATGAAAAAGACAGTTTACTTGCAGTTTGTTTTAAAGATTCGAGTTTTTAACATTACTAGAGAAGGATATAAAATTAACGATAAGATAAGGAAATCATTACCGTAGGAGAACATCCCAAGTAGTTATTTCCACCGATTCGCTTCCAAAACTTTTCACCGATAAAAAATCGCAGATAACATTTCCGTGCAGATTATGTTGGAAGTCTCAATTTGAAAAGGAAAGAATGACGACGACTAAAAATATTTATAGCTAGGTATTTTCAAAACTTTTCCAGCAACTGTTTGGATACAACCTCCTCTAATTGGCTTTTTTATGACTTTTATATAAAGGCAAAGAAATAATATTTTGTAGTAAACATTTTCCATGAACAACCGGAAATTTCACAAATTAATAATTTTACTTAGAATGCCGGCACATGTGTGATGATGAGTTTGTAGTAGGATATGTTCAATTCACTTACAATTCTTCAGCAAAATTGTGACTCATATTGAAATCTTAAACTTGAATGTTTTATCAAATTTCTGTATTTTTATTTAAAAGTGTTTACCATGTTAACTATAACATCGAAGATGTTCATACAACATGGTAAACAGCATTAAGTAAAAAAATTTTTAGCGTTAGCACACGTCTTCTCATAACCAAAAAGTTTGTAAGTAGAAACTAGCAAGAGAAACGATTAACTGTGGGTGATATTAGTTAAAAGTTCACTGAGGCTATCCAAGTTAAGGGACACATAAAGTTTGTCAACTTGAATTTTGCTACTGGATATGAGCGTTCATGCAGCCAAAGTTTGTACTTGTATAAAAGTTTGTTGCACTGTGTTATTGGTAAATATAATATTACTCCATAATAATAATATTTTCTCAATAGCTAAATATATAAGTTAATTTTATAGGTTCCCAAAAAAATTATGTTTTTCTTAAGATTCTGAGTCTAAGTATTCAGTTCTTCAGTTCGCAGAGAACATATTTCAGTGAAATGTTAAAAAAAATGATTGACTCCTTAAACTATCACACTTACACGAAAATGTTGTAAAATTTATTACAAGAGTACTATATTATGAAAAAAATGCGGGAACTTGAATTACTTTGAATGGTACATCAAACAGAATCAAAAAGTTTAAATGATAAAATCAAAAAAAAGGAATGACCCAGTAAGTATATTGTACGGAATGAAGTTTAAGTCTTTGAATTATAAGCCACGATATTTTGGAGAATATAAATCATACCACGATCTTGGAAGGCAAAGAAAATACCGCAAAAAAAGTTTCGAAAAAATACCAAAAATGTAAAAAATAAATTGCCTCTTAAAATTAAATTATATTTTTTTACTTAAAAAAAATTTGCTCTTAGCAGCGATTTTCTTATTTGGTTACGTTGTCCATGCTGAAATTACTTAAGTGACCTTCAGTTATAAAAAGCAACTTTGACTTTAGATATTTCTCGGTCTAACATTTCAAATGAATAAAACTTTCATCGAATTCTGACTTTTTTCTCTATACTTTTTCAGAAATAAGCTTCTTCCCAAAATGGTTGTACCTTTAAAGGTCTAGCGTGTTCTTAAATTTTTTAATTAAATATTTCTTTTCTTTAAATATCAATAAGTGAAGGCTTAAGTATGTAAATATATATAGAAAAAAATGTGTAAAGTTTTTATAAACATTTAGACTATTTGTCAACCGAATGTATTTCGGTAAAAAGTCAATATGATAAGAAATCAATACTTAAATATTCGTAAGTCAATAATCTACTAAAGTAAGCTATCATAAAAGAAATATTTCAAGATATATCTATGTAAACAAAAATAAAAATTAAATTAAATAATAATAATAAAAACATAAATAAAAAAAAATAAAATTTATTTGATATTTATTTAACATTATTCTACTTGGCAAATCAGAATGCAAGTTTTATATTGAAAATTACACAGGCATGACTGTTGACATTATCTCAGCAATGCTTTCTAAAAGGTAACACTACATTAAAAAATTTTTATCTAATTGATCTATGATCTAAGCGCAAAGTTTGATAACGTCAGTCTGCTTTTAAAAATGCGGTACGTAATGGGCTTCTTTGCAATGGAATAAAATTTAAATAATTTATATCAAATGAATTTTATACAATCAGTTTTATTCAACAATTCATTTTTTAAATATATGTATTAATACTTTTCCCCAAAAAAAATGCAAAAATAAGGAATTCATAAGTAAGAATTTGAAACTTCTTGCTCAGTAAATGGTTTATAACTGAAAGAGGTCTAAAATTTAAGGGACTTAGCAGTTACGATGGCTAAAAAAGCTTCGCTATACGACTAATATTCATTTGAGTTTTGTGATGAACATGGTAAATTTTAGTCTAAAGAGTGGCATTTCACTTCACTTGTCCGAACAGTATTGGAATATGCGTCAAGGAAGTAAAAATTGCAATATAATGTAAACATTGATATTCTGGAGTCATTGCAAAAACAATTTCTGCTGTTTGCGATTCAAGATATTCGTTCGACCTAATTCTCAAATTTTCGTTCAAATGAAAGTCAAAATATATGTTAAATGTAACTTTTTTTAAATAAACTTATGTTCGGCCCAATGAACTCTGAGTTGTTGCTTAATATGATAAATTTTAATAATCCGGGAAAATGTTGTTCAATGTTCTTCCTTTACTTCTGCTGCACAACTCAGCTCAGCAGCATTTTTTATTGGAAATTGTACATCCTATAATTTTGCTTCAAAAAATTATGCAGTCTTGCTATCTGTAGTAGTACCTGTAGGCACTAGCATAGTAAACTATTGCGCTTTTCATAAGATTTTGCTCAAAAATCTTGACTATACTGACTGTTCGTAGTCACTCACCGATCCATACGATCGACGGATGTGCATTTCGTGCGGTAAGGCATTTAAGTGGGACTCCAAAGGCCGATCGCACAAAAAATAGTAAAAGTGAGTCTGTCATTTTATGAACAAGGACACTTTTTTTGTTTTTAACTTGCGATTAAAAGGTTCCCATGAGCAACTTCTCTTCTTTTTTCTTCAAATTAACGTGAAGTTACCTTCTACTAAATGTGGAAATCTCGGGACAACCCTAATTGCATAAATAATCATGCTCCTTTATTTTGTGCTGCATATAAAATATAAAATCAGCTGCTCATTTTTGTTAATATTTACTTAATTTTTTGCAGAGTAAATCATCATTCCAAACGTAAAATCTTCAGCCGTGGAAATTTTAATATTTAGTGCCATACTTTACCTTGGAAGTTTATAGTTAGTTTCTACTACGTACTCTGCATGTACGTACGTGTTTGGTGCAGTATGTAGCTTATGGCGGTATACTACACGTTCGTCAATACAAAACTTTATCGCAGAAAATGTGTCAGAATGTTTGCCATATTTACATGTTGAAGGGCGATCACAGCAGCAGGGGTACTTTGCTATGTAAAATTCATTTGTGCTACTTTGCATTACTCGTAAAAGGAAAAATTGTGCATTTCATGAGAACTTTATAAAAATATAGTAAAAAACGTGGAGCTAAAATTTTTATCTGACATACACAACTTAAAATAGGTTGTGCTAAAGTATTTTAAAAGTGATAAAATTCCTTTTATTATATGTTTATTGTCAAAATGAGAGATAGTTTGTCGAAGATATTCTTAAAAAACTTTTAAAGACTACTAACTGACTATGTAGAGAAGGGGACGAGTGCGTTAAAGAAATGTATTGTTATATTCATTTATTGGTCAGCTTGAACCTATAAGATCATAAAGTCCTATTAAAGTCAGCACTAAGTTTTGGAGTGAAAATTTTCTTTATAAAAATTTTTTCAATAATGCTCAATACTACATTTATATTGAGCCTAAATCCAGTTGTGGACTTAAAAAAATTTGTTTTCTTATTTTTTGTAAAATTTTGGTTTTCGGAGATGTGTTTTTTTTTTCAAATAAACAAATGAACTTTAACAAAAACTCGCGTTTTTGATCTTTTTGTTGTAAACGTAACTTTTTCAAATTTTTTTATGTCTTAAGCTTAGAAGTTTTTTAGGGATTATAGATAAAAAGCATACGAAACATATTCCTATATAACTATAAAAACAACTGGTCACACTATATACGAGTACAAGATTCAAAGAATTTCAAATATATTAAACCTAAAAGATTTATGGCTAAAAAAATTTCCTACTTTATATATTTTTGTACGTTTCGAAGCACAAACAAAAAGTACTACTGCACTGATATCTGTGTATTCCTAGCTGGAAAATTTGACATAGTTGCGCTTAGAATATTTGAACAATTTTGTTGTTTTTCTGTTATCATCAGTAAGTTATGTTTTGTATGAGTGCACTTTATTCTCATATTTCTTAACAGTAAAAAAATTAATTAATAACAATTCTCAACATTTTTCAATAGCAGTTTACACCATAAATTTCAACCACAGCTGTAGCTATAAATGTGCACCTGTTTAACTGGTCATTAAAAAATATAATTTTATTGCATATTTCATAAAGCGCATTAAGCAATAACAACAACAACAGTCTTAAATCAAGCTTCCAGTGTTGCCTACTTAACGCACAAAGGTAAACAAAACTATTAAAATGAGATAGATATCTACCCAGCATGAATGTATGTTACCACGTTGAGTACAACAGCAACAGCACTTCATTGTGTATAAAAGATGAACAAAATTATGTGGTCTATGTGGATATTTTGCTTTTCGTTTTCTACCTGAAAACAGCAGCATAATGCACTTAAATTTTAATGTCTCTCTTAAGCGTTCAACTGGAAAACTTTTAACATTAATTTCTTATTATAAATGGTAATTCGCAATGAATGTAATAAACTAAAGCTGCAAACTTTATACTCAATAATAAAATTACTTATATCCAAATATGAGGTAGTGTTCATGAAAAATGCCAATATGTCAGGTATGGACTTGAGTAAAAGGCGAAAAAATTTAACGTGGAAGTCAAGAAAAATTCATTTGAAGCTTAAAGTTTAATATTTTCGAATTTGAAGTCTCAAATTTGCATTTTCGAAGGTCATTAAAATTGCATAAAATGAGTTTTTTTTTGAAAAATTATCTCATGGTGCACCATAATATAAAGGAAACATTTAATATCATTTATTTATCTTAAATAAGCGTTTTTAAAAATATTTTCGGTATAAATGGATACATCATTGTCGTGGATAAAAAAAAAATTCGGTTGATTAAAATATTTTTTAACTACAAAAAAAAATTTCAGCAGTTTTTAGATCAGCGAAACCCTAGCAAAACTACAAAATTTTGAGTTGAAAATAATTTCCTAAAAATCATAAAAAAAAGGTCCATTATCAAATTGAATATACTTTTTAATTATTGATCTAAGTTTTAATTCAATAATTATATATAATTTTTTTGAGTACAATGAAACCGTTTTGCACTTTTCTGACTTAGCGTTAAGTCGTCATCCTATTAATTCTTTCAAAAAAATGTGTACTGTTATTAACTTAAAAAAAATAGTTTCAAAAAAAAGTATGACAAAATATTGAAAATATTTTAAGAAAAAAAAAATCAGGAAAAAAAGTTGTCAGAAAATCACTGAACTTAATTTGCTCAATAATAAGTAATTTCTATTCTGTTGTCAAATTCACTTAAATAATATGAATGCACAATATGCAGGAATAAATTGTATTCCTACTTTAACGTAGAGTGAACTTATTGTTTACTTGTCCATATCAACAAAAATGGTATGACTAATACAAAAGTCTTATAGATTTCATTTGCAGATAGCTCTATTATAAGTGGTTTCCACGTTTTTCACAATCATAGATCTGTCGAAGTCCTATTTTAAAATTAATATGATAAATGTTATCATATGTATTGTATAACACATAACTGGGACGTGACGAGTGAGTAGATTAGAAAACATGTTTGCCAAAAAATTATTATAATGCACTGCAAAAAATCTTAAAGCTCATGAAGATATTTAATTTTGCAATGGTTATTGAAGTGTAGAAAAAGTCACCCAAAACAATATCATTTAAAAAAACCAAAAACAATACATACAACAAAAAAAAATCACTCATATTCGTTCAAAAATTTTTATCACAACTTCAGGAAAGCTGTTTCGTCAAATTTTCCTTTTTAATTCTTGACCATTTTTTTTTGGAAAAAATCACTCAAAAGCAATAGTAGGAAAATGACTCAAAATAACTTAATTTTCAGCCATTTTAAATATGAATAAAAAAAGTGCGAATTTTGTGTTTACATTCTTTTTTTTTAGTGATAATCTTTGAGTAATTATGGCTACTGTCTTATTTTTAACCATAAAAAAATTATGTTGAGATAAAAACTCAGTCAGCAAAATAAAATGAATCACTCTTACAGTGTACCTGTCTATGGAGCATTTCGAGCATTCTACATAGTCTAATAAAGATTAAATATTTTTAAGCGCTAGAAATTTTGTTTGTATATGTACATAACTCCTTAGATAATTTTGTGCTAAATTTAAAATATATTTCCGAAAGCGTTCGACGTCATGTGATTAATACAGATAAGTCAATAATATTTTATTATTTTTTTATTTTTAGTGCTGTGGAACTTAGTGGCTTATGCCATTTATTTGCAATCACCGTTTATATATAACCAGATCAAAATTTTGATAATAATGCGATAAACATTTCTTCATATCAGTCAAATATATGTGGTCGAAAGACAAAGAATACATGTAGGTTTTTCGTAACAAGAACAGAACAGCATAAGTAGCTTTATACAGTTTTGTAGCTTCAGTATTTTCCAAAATTTAATATTCTAATGATTTATGTAGAGAACTCTTTTCTCTCTCTTTAAAACAAAATAAAAATTGGTGCTTAAGAAAATTCCAATTTTTAAAATCTTTACCAAAAAACCTGTACGCCCAGAAAACTGTAATTTCTAGAAACATCCAACATTGCGAAATAAGTACATCCATGAGGAATATTTTTAAATTCACGTCATAAAATAACACAGCTTCTACACAACTATTAAGGTCTCCATATAAAGAAAAAATCTTTCTTTCATTGATTAAATAAAAATATGTAATCGTCAAACTGATTACATCAACGAAATTTTGTCATTAGAGTTTTATATTGCTCGGTTCAAAATAACAAAGTATCACAAGCTCTGTATCAGGATTCCAGAAGCAGCAAAGCTTTAAAGTCAAAACAGTTAAGACAGTACTATATTTCAAGACAGTATAAAACTTCTAAAACAGACATATATTGTTTTTACTTGTGATCACAGACTGTCATAAACCTATTTGCCTCATAGTCACATACATTATGTATTATCATAAAAAATGAAAATAACTTTTATAAAACAACTGATATCATTGCCAATTCACGAGTGATTAGAAACAGTTCACCAGCGCTTGCCACTTGCGATATATGAACAAATAAAATTAAGTTGAACAAGATCACAAATTTTACAAATGGATGCAGTGGCACAAAAACAAAATGAGGGAAATTTTGGACAAAATTATCCTCCAGCGCAACCAGCACAACATTATCCACATCAACCGGAACATCCACAATATCAAGAACCAGCAAGAGTACCTGCAAGCAATTGGCCACAATTTCTGTCAGTTGGAGCAAGTAAATATGAACAACAACAAAAAAAAAATATAAAATCATTCAGTCTTTTTGAAAAAATGCCGCTAAAAGCTTTAGTCTGGTAACTGCAGACATAAAAATTATAACTTTGTGTTATTCTGGATCAGAACTTAAATTAGAAGTTAATTGTTGAGAATAAAATTAGAAAAGTGGTGAAAGTTTTTCAATGACTATTTGAAAAATCATGGGGTTGCAACCGCAAAATTTCTTTATGGATGTAAAAAACTATCAGCTGTGCAGTGTCTAATTAGAAGCCCTTGAAAAGGCAAAGTTATATTGTTTGGCTCACTAAACGAGGTTCGCTTATGAAATTCAACTTATGAACATTTTTGAAAAATGGAGAACTAAAAGAGTTATGAACACTCTAAAAGTACAAATTTTGTAAGCCTTAGCAGTTTGAATATAACAGTACTCTATTGAAATTTATGATCTGTTGAGCAATGGTATCGGCTATATCTTTCTGTCAAGGATTCATGTAAGAAATAATTGGAATAATATAAATTTATTTAAATATCTACTGACAAATCTATGATTAAAATAAGTATTGTATCTGATCTCTTCTAAGAAAATTCTGATAGATCATCTAGCAATGGCACTGATGGTAATGAACTTAAGCCATCCATTTGTGTGCAACTTGTGACAAGAATTGCTAATCAGATTACATTACGTCAAAACTTGTTTTTACCCACAGATATATTTTTTTCGAATTCATTAAGAACTACAATATAACAATATGCTAGAAATTGAGTTGTAGCAATTCTGAGAAAAATTAAATTGTTGCAAAATTGGCTAAGCCTTAACTACCGCCAAGCGCGAAACAAAGAATTCTTAGTATGTAAGTAATTCAGCAAGTAAGTAAGCTGATAGCTCTTTTCCCCAAAAGCTACAACACTACAAAATTACACTTCCCATAAGACAGCATACGTTACAAAAAAAACATCCTCAACTACATAAATAGGTTCGGGGAGCTGGACTTCTTACTACAATCTAAAGCCTTATACCCAAACACTCGGGATAAAAAAAAAGTGGAATGAATGCAACAGAAAGGCAAACCAGGTGATACGTTTTTCACTAATTCAGCTTTCCCATAGGGTCCTTCATTAAAAAGATTAATTTTGACCGCTCTTAGCTCAGAACCAGTGACAGTTATTAACACTTGAACATTCTTGAAGTTAAGTTACACACGCAAAGGACTCATCGTACTGTTATGGCAAGTCAAAGATGAATATTAAATCATTAAATATAATTACCAAACTCACTAAACATATCAGTAGATGTTGTCTAAGTTTTGTTGGAAAAATTTCGTGCCTTTAAATAAACGCCACCACAAGCTCCTAAGGACACTTTTTTATCTTAAATATTCAATCAATTACTTTAAACATATAATACAGAGATAGTGAAAATTTCCCAAAGTTTTACTAACCGCTTCAATAGGACTGAATTTTGCTCATTTTTGGATTTCCTATAATTTTACTCAATCTATCCCATTTTCTATATTTCAGGTGCTTGCCTCATTGTAACTGGAGGTATGAGTATGGCTTGGAGCTTAGGATTTATTGGATGGACCACGATAGTGCTTACGCGGTATATGTATATTTGCTGGTTTGTTATGGTCCCAGTAGGAGCGCTTTTTAGTGCATTACTAACCGGTTTTTTGAAGAAAAAAGTACTTATGGTAAGTAGTAGCAAAGTTAGAACTCGTACATAGTGCAATATTACAATGCCAAAATTATTCTTCTACAACAGTTTTTGTCATCGGTATTGGTGATGGTCGGTGGTATACTATTTCTAGCATTGCATGGCAACTTTGGAGCCATCATGGCAGCACGTCACATTAATGGCTTTGCTGTAGGTTGGATTCTTGTTACAACTTTTGTTATGGCCGGTGAGGAAGCTGCAAAAGAGGTGCGCGGCTATTTAGTATCATCAGTTGAAGCTGTTTCCTTCAGTTTAGGTATCTTCATTCAAATACTCTATGCTGTATTCTGGACTTACGATGCGAATGTATCTACTGACTTTGATTCAGATAAACTGCATGGCATATTGGTGTTAGCTTTAGGATTTATCCCACTTGTTATTATATTAACGCAAGTTATCGAGTCTCCAGTGTTCTATTTACTAAAAAATCATGAAGAATTAGCCCTTGAAAGCCTACTAAAGTTACAAAGGCCGTCAGTGGACAGTGCCGAAACACAAGCTCAGTTAGAGGATCACAGACTATATATCGCCGAAAGTGCAGAAAATGGATCAGCAGTATTTTCTGCGCTTTTAAAAATTTGCATCTTACGAGGCATTATCGGTCTTAGTTTTACAGCCGTAGTATCAATTGTGCTAAGCTATGCGGCTTTTGGTGCACGGTTCGGTCGGCAAATGCGAATTGATGAGTTTGCAAGCTTACAGGAGCAATTGCGAGTAGCAAAGGTTGATAATTTAGACTATTTTTGGCCTTTTATTGTATTCGGCGTATGTCGTTTTGTCGGTACCTTATTTGGTAGCTTTTTACAAGACTGTCTGGGTCGTAAGCTAACACTCACCGTAAGCATGTTAATTTGCGGCGGTATGGCCATCGGTGTTGGCATCATATTTAAAGATGTATTTAATATTTTAGTTTCGTCAGAAATGATAACAGTGCTTGTTCTATTATTTGTCTATCAATTTTTCGCTGGTGCATGTATTTCCTCATCGTCATCATATATGACTGAAGCTTTTCCCGTGAAAGCTAAGCCTTTCTGTATTGCATTTGTTTTGACTATTGAAATGGTTATGTTTATCATTTGTGGAGCAATTGAATTAGAGTTTGTATCGTTATCGAGGTATTTCTTTGCTTTGGGTTCGATCTCAATGGTATATGCTGTGTTTACCGTACTATTTTTGCCTGAAACAAAGAAGACAACTTTACTGGAAGCTTTGCGAAGATTTAGAAGTTTTTTAAATACTAGATTTGAATGATTTAAAAAATTGAGAATTTATTTTAGAAAATATGAAATATTTATGTATTTTAGTTGAAAAAAAATGTGAAAGCAAAGAAAAAAGAAACTTAATAAAAATACTTTGTATAAATTTATGTGACGGAAATGTTTTTATTCTTTTTCGTACATTTTGGACATGGTTTTTTTTTTAATTTTGATAATTTCAGGATTTTAATATTACTTGATACCTGCCGGCTCGTATTGACTTTTCTATACTTTTTGATACTATTCGCAGCATTAAGGCTTTTGTTGACTCTTTCTATTTTTTTTTTTTTTTTTAAACTCTTAGATCACGTCAATACATTGATGTTTTTAAGCTCTTATGGCTCTATCGATTACCTCTTAAGCTAAACTGATATTTGAAGTAATTATTTACATAACTACATTATTGACAAATATGTTAATTTCAGTCTCTACGTATAACTCGATGCATTAAGTCATGAAAGTGCTTATAAATTTATATGTATGTAAGTCATTAAAACTTTGATATTAAATCAATAAATAGTACTGCAGATTTTATCTTTATAAAAAAAGGAAACAAATTTTATTGTCAAAATAAAAACGAGAGTCAGATAGCATATTTTGTTGATTATAATGCTATGGCTAATTCAATGCAAAATATTTACATAAATACTTTTTAAAATAAAATAAAAAATCGATAAGATTAATAGCACCTATTAATGTATGAAATTTGGGAAAACCTATTTTAATATTTGCTTAACTAATAGTTTTTTTACACAAGGACAAGAGCACTCAATAAATTGAGAAAAATAAATATTTTAGGATTTTTTCGCGAGCAAAAATAAACTTTTAAGCAGGCCCTTTTTTATTTTCGTAGCTATCTTATATTTTTGTACACCATTATATTAGTAGATAACGAAACATACGAAAAAAAAGTGTCATATTGAAAGTAAGCTGCTTCTATTTCAGAAACTGAATATTTTTCCCTTGAAACATTTGTGCCATTTAAAAATCCGAAACTATTTTTATAAACTTACAAAAATTGTGTATTAAGGTTTGTATATCGTCGCTCTCGGGTAGGTCCTAGGCTAGCTAAGGAATGGGTTCCAATTCAAACTAATCTAGAAAAGAAGCAAGTTCAAATCTCATTTGAATCAATTTTATTAATCAAATCAATTTATAAATAAAAATTGTAGGTAAAATCAAATTAAAAATAAATATATATATATATTATATAAAGAAATATAGATATTTTTATTGTCGTCAAAATTAAAATGAAAACCGTTTATTTATCGAAAAAAATTTTATTGTTACTGTACTAAAATTTGCAGAAATGTTAATACTTTTAGCTACACAAATTTCGTGCAGTTAAAATTTTCAAACTTATGTTTTGGCAGTATGTAGATCTGACATTTGCTCAATTAACAAAATTCAATTTATAAAAAAAAAAATATTATTATGAAAAATAAAATAAAGTTGAAATTGAAAATTTCTCAAACTTGCAACTTTTTACTAAGCAATATTCCCGTGCTTCATACAGTTTTTCACGCTCAGAGAGAATTTTCGGTTCACTCTCTCAAATTTTGCAACTTGCAAGTTTCTGTTTCAAATGTTATGGAACTGACCTATAAATTCCTTTTCAATTTATTTGTGTATTGAGAATGTTTTTATAGCAAAATTTTTTGTTTGCCCAGTATTTGTCATGCTTTTATGAAGAAATGTAATCAGTCTGAGTGCTATCTGCTAACTTTGTATATGGAGATATTGGCGAGTCGTCAAACTATGTCACTTTTTAAGCGATGTTGTTGACAATTTAGCAACATCGTAAACACAGATGCAGGAGAGCTAATATGAGTTCGCTTTTATTTTGAATAACAAAAAATTGCGCAGTAAATATCTTCATTATTCTTATATAGGTTTATCAAACAAACATATGATAAAAAAAAACACAATAAAAATCAGGGACGTGAACCGGGTGAAAATTTTATTCGGTTCGGCTCATCGGTTTGAATCGATTTTGCACTTTTGGATTGGTTTGTCAAAATGGTTTTTGTTTTCTTTGAACCGGGGTTTCGGTTCGATTCAACGGTTCGGGAATGAAAAAAAAAACTATGCAAATTTGTGTTATTTTTATGCAGTAACAATCCAAAAGAATATACATACATATCGTTACCTTAATATAAGTAGAAAGGCCCTAACTAACATTTTTTTCAAAATCGAGATTTTTATAGATTTCGGTAGGTCACCCACTAATACCATTGAAATAAATCAATTACAAGCAAATAAAAAAAGCCATTACTCACTTTAACTCACAAAATCTTTAATTTTTATTAAGTTTTTCGTTTTCCTGTAAAATAATAAAAATGTAAGATAGGGCCTTTCTATATTAAGGTAACGATATGAACATATAATTTATGTACATTTATAAGTACATAGTAAAAAATTAGTATTTGATAAAAAATCCGATTTACAATAATCAGTTGAGATTTATGAGAAAAATATCTTCTAACAAGTCCTCGTCAATATTTCCCCGCAGGTCTCCGAGAATAAATTTTAGGGTGGAAACTCTCTACCGAAACTTGCATTGCTGAAACCCAAATAGCTTGAGCTAATTCAGATAATTCTTTGGCAGGGTAGATATTCCAAAAGTTCAAAACATTAACATTATTTGAAAGCCGCTTTATATTGTCAAACGATTTGATTTTATCTATTAATGATGTATTTTTGAACTCTGTCTCATTCTTCCCTATTTCTTTCAAAATTTCCATGTTTAACAAAAAAAATAAGACAAGTGGGGAAAATTTGTCCATTGAAAAATTTGTCAGAATTAACCCTCGAACCGTTATAAAAAGTGGTTCGGTTTTCAGTTCAGATCAATCAATTGTCAAAAATTTCGGTTCGGTTAATGGTTCAGTTAATTATTAAAAAAAAGCGGTTTTCCGGTTCAAAACCGGTTCACGTCCCTGATAAAAATTATTGAATGAAAAAAACTTTTTGTAAAATACTTTTAGGCATATTAAGTCATATGTGCATGTGCACCGAAGTTGTCGTTTTGACCGTCCACGTTTTTAATTTCTTTTTTTATTTTAAAGCACAACTTTCAACCATGGTTTTTCTTGAAGTTAAGACTATCTTGAATGAATATTCAAGGAGTCACAATTATAAATGATATAAGCGCTAGTGTGGGAATTTCTAAATTCTTTTCACATAGAATGCACAAATTTTAATTATTTTTGAGAAACATACACGATGTACAAGAAAACGTCAAAAACAAGATGTTGTAGTTAACACTTTTCTATGTTTGGACTACTTGTTTCTAATAATTACTCGTTTTTTTGGTTTTTTTTTTATTTGTAAATTTAAGTTGCTGAAATTTTTCAAGTAATAAAGTTAAGATTTTGATTGAATTTTTGTTATTTTTAGATACTTTTTGATGTTGATGACGAAAAAGTACCTTCGTCATTTAAAAAATTCATTTCAAATATTCATTCAGTGCATTTCCACAATACCCAAATGCCATCACTAACGCTGACTTTATTTAAATACTTAGATTTCTATTAGTAAAATAATTTCCCTCAAATATATTGAACATAAGTTATATATCAGCTTTACGTCAATACAATAGGGGCTCATCGTCGTTAATGCAGGAGATAAAAGCAAATTGCGTTGAACAGCATTGGGACGGGGTCGGGAAAGCGGCAACGATTACTAGCTGATAAAAAAAGCCCGTCATTGACATTTCAAACGTAAATAAAAAATTGTCACAAACTGATTGGAAATGCTTCACTGATCCGACGGTGAGTATAGAATTAAATCTAAATCGACGGGTACCCGTCGGCAGGTTACCAGTCGTATGCCGCAATTCTGTTCAATTTCACAAGACCAAGTGTGTTATAATTTTTGACAGCGAGTAATCGTTGCCGCTTTCCCGACTCCGTCCCAATTCTGTTCAATGCATAAGTTAGACACAACACGTTTTAACTGCATTATTGTTATTTTTATTAAAATTATATTACTATATTTGTAATTTAAACAATTGCATTATGAGTAGAAATCGAAAAAGAGCACAATAAATAAAAACATAAAATAACAATCGCTCAATTTTGGCAAAGATTATTGTGTTCTGTTTCCACCACTTCCACCAAGCATTGTGTAAATTTGAGAGCACATTTTGTCAGTTTCGTTTAACTTTTATTTCATTCAAACTTAATACATATAATGTCAACTATAAACGTAAGTTCTGACTAAACGAAAATTTCTCTTAGCAGTTTAGTCTTTTATAAATTTTACTCTTGATGTGTATACACATTTAGTTAATGTTGCCATTCGTCTTATATTTATATTATATATTTTGAGCATTTTTGATTTTGAGACACTAGTTCATAATTTTTGATGGGTTTGGGAGAGAATATATTTTCGTAGCGCACTTGCTCTGTACACAATTCTACCTGTCAACCACCAGATTTTTCTTTTCTCGAAAATCTTTATCATTTATGGTTTATATCAGTGTTGGTGAAAATATCGATACCTTTCTTGGTCAGATCAAAAACACATCATTATGTCATCAGATTAATTTTTTTATTTTTTTAAATTTCAACCACTCATCTAACCATTTTGTAAATTGAGAAACGCAAAAATGGTTCTGCCAGGTTGGCGACTTTCAAAAAGAGTGCATGACACCTCATATACACGCATAAGCTTCAAAACGCTACACAGCGAGCTGTGTAAGTAAATCCTGTCAAATACAAAATGGGAACGTTCAGTACATACTGTGGTGTAGTTAAAAGCTACCCATTTAATAAAAACTTAAAACTTACGCGCACTTTTGCTGTTAACGCGGTGTAGGGCATTTAATTTTTGGCGAGGCCAAAGATAACACCTTTACTTCTTTTTTTGTGTTTAATGGAACTGATAAGTTCATTAATCAAAATAACTTTCCAGCAAAAGCTTTCAAAGTCATTTGTTCAACTTTGTCAATTCAGTCTTACTATAACAACCTTCGCATTGGGTTTTACGACACATTAGAAATAAAGTTAAGTTGATTTTTTGAGAGAAAAGTAATCAATTTTATTATTTTATTCAAAATAAAATAATTAAAATGGACACAAAGCCACCAAAATGGGAACCACCAGTAGATGTACAACAAAACTACAATCAAGGTCCAGCTGAAACAGATTTTAGGTATCCACAGACAGGACAGCAATACCTTTATCCACAGCAGGCAATTCCAGCACCAAATGAAGGATGGTACTTGCGAAATCAGAAAAATAAGCCACAATCGAATTCTGTGGGTGCAGGTAAAAAAAAATATACGATATTATATCTATTCTTTAGTATATGTAGCAGAGGGTTCACTTATGAAAAAAGCGCATATGTATGTAAGCTCGCCATTTCCGAGTTATTTGAGGATTTATAAATTAAGTTAATTTTGAGTAAGGATTCCCCTCTCTTCACCAAATGGTACCCAAATAGTATACGAATTTTTGTTTTAAGTCTGTAGTAATAATAAATTAATTGTATAAGAAAATATAAAACACTTGTTGAAGGCATACTATGTATGTATGAAGTTTTCTCGAAATTCGAAATTTTGAAAGTGTTGAAATTTGTCAAAAATACAATGTTCTCCGAATACTAGTATGGTTTTTTCGTTTGATTTGAAAAAATAAATACAAAGTTTAGCATTCTATTTATAACTCAATTTCTGACATATAGGCTGCCAAATCTTCTCCTTTCTGATATAGTCTTGTATTGATCAGACAAATTACTTAAAATTAACTTGCAAATTAGAAGGATTGATTTTCAAAAAAAAACACTTTCATACGAATGGCGAAATAAAAACATGCCAGAAATTGCGAAACGTTAATTGCTTTGATAAATTGGTTAGATCAACTGATCATGAGTAATGTGAGTTCATATTTTTATTGTTAGCACCGGTTAAAAAAAAAAACAGAAAAAACTTTGCACTAGGGCTTAGTTTGCAACTTTTCTTTCACATGAGTAAATGTAATCAATAATATAAAATGCTATGAATTAGAATCATTGGGTTTTTTAATAATATACTGGACTTAGAGTCGGAATGTGTTATTTTGATAGCGAATATATTTTCGGCCAGTACTCAGGTTAATAGGATTTTCTTTAGCTATGTTTCATCAAATTTACTAAGAAATGATGGAAATTATTATAAAAAGTTCAATAGGCTGTTGCAAACGTACTGAAATTCGTTCCGATTAGCTAAGTCTGTACCGCATCTTAAATAGGGCCAACTGTATGCGATTTGGACGAAAATTTCTTCAAGGGTATTGTGACAACGATATAAATTATGTTATTTGGGACTTATGAAAATCTATTGGACTTAGAGTCGGAATGTATTTTGCGTAGTAAATGTACTTTTGTCCATATACACAGAAACAATGAAAAAAAATTTTCCAATTTTCTTTAAATATTTTCTAAAATGTTTCATAACAAAAAAATGTAATTATTAAAACCAAGCCAAATGTATTGAAAATGTACTGAAAATTTCGTCATTACCGAATGTGTATACTGTATATGTCTCACAACGAAAATGTACTGAAAGAAGTACAAATGTACTGAAAATGTTACACTGAATATTAGTATGTAAATTAAGCTACATTAAGGCGATTATTTTCGAATATAGTGGGTTAAGTGACTTTCCACAATCGTTTAAAATTTTACATTTAAATGTGTAAAAATTTCACTCTGTTACTTATAAAGTTCCACACAATATTGTATGGCTCTGTTTAAACTAATGAATTGTGTAAAATTAAACACAGTTTATATGAAATTTAACAGGCTAATTAATAATGTGGGAGGTCACAAACCTAGAGTCTGTAGTATGTTTCTATAGACAACAAAAGCAAATTTTGGTGAAATTGTGTACATTTTTTGATAACACTCATAAAAAAGTTTTAAATTAAGCCAAAAGTGAAAAAACTCTGCCACAATTGTGTTATTTATTTACGTATAAAAACCCAATAACAAGCGTGTTCTTTCTTTTTTCGTTAATTTGATAAGATTTGTTTTTTCTATAACTAAACAACAGTAATTTATTTTATCATAAATTTTATTATAATCCCAAACATGATAAACGACCTGTTAGGCATAATATGTACAATTCTGTTTACAATTCTTTGTTGTTTTAAAATTTAGCTTGATGGACAATTTAGTAAAATAGCTAATCTTGAATGGGGTCAATTGTTGAAAATGAAAATGAAAGTACTATGCCATCGGAATACAACATGTCATATTAAATTAACCCATTATACGAGGTACTATAATATTAAATTACTGACACATGCTAATATTTTCTCAAAGGAATTTTTTATTAAGTGGTAATTAATACGTTCCAACAAACATTATTTTGAGAATATAAGTAATTTTATTTAAAATTGTTAACCTTTGATGCGAACATTTAATAATTTTTGTATGTAATTTTTAGCTGCTCTGATCTTTACTTGCGGTGGAATGAGTGCTGCATGGGGTCTTGGCTTTAGTCCTTGGAATACTTCTTGTATGACTACCTACATGAATGTTTGCTGGTTTGTTATGGCCATAATTGGAGCAGCAGTCAGTGCTTCGCTTACTAATGTTATTAAGAAAAAAACTTTTATGGTAAGTTATTTTCATAATAAAAAGTGAAATTAGTTTTTGGTAGTATTTGTGGAGTATTCCTACTCAAACAACATTTTCAATATTACAATAATCAAAGTATTTCTCAATATTTTCAGCTCGTATCCACAGTAATGGTACTACTTGGCGGTATACTTTTCATATCACTATATGATGATTGTGCAGCCATAATGGTGGCACGTCACATTAATGGTTTCGCTATAGGATTACTTTTAGTCCCCACCTTGGTAATGGGTGGTGAAGAAGTGGTCCCAGAGTTGCGTGGCATGGTCACATCATCTATTGAGATTATGTGTTTCAGCTTAGGTGGATATCTACAAATCATCTATGCCGCTAGTTGGGCTGAAGTTGAAGGTTTCACTGTGAATCAAATGCATGGAACACTTTTAGTTGTATTCAGTGTCATATCTTTTGCACTTGTTTGCTGTTTGGTTATCGAATCACCCGTATACTTTTTAGTTCGCAACCAGGAACAAACAGCTATTGATTGCTTACGCCGTTTGCAAACCCCCTCTGTGATAACATATGATACTTTTGTACAGCTGAACGCACATAAAACTTATGTTGCCTACAACAAGGAAAAGTCTAGAGGTGAAGCTATTAGAGAAAGTTTGCCAGCGCTGTTTAAACTGAGCATTCTGCGTGCTATAGTCGGTATGAGCTTCTCGTTAGTCATGAACTTGGCACTTATTCATTCTAGCCGTATATCACAGGGTGGGAATACCATTTGGCCAGCAATAGTATATGGTACATGTCGTTATGTTGGCATATTTATTAGCGTATTTTTGCAAGATTCAATGGGTCGTAAGAAACCTTTGGCATTTGGTATGCTCACTAGTGGTTGCATAGCTTTTGGCACTGCTATTTGTTTTACCTGGCCATGGGATGAGTCCAGCATGACAGCGGCAATGTATTTGTTAATATTTTACCAATTTTTTGTTGGTTTGGCCATAACGTCATCATCTCCATATTTGAGTGAAGCTTTTGCATTGGCTATTAAACCATATTGCATTGCAATTGCATTCACTGTAGAAATGTTATCGCAAATACTATGTGCATCTTTCGAAATCAGTTCAGATTCGTACAGTCCATTTTTTTACGTCTTAGGAGCAGTTTCTGTAGAGTATTTCATTTTAACTATAAAATGTTTGCCGGAAACTAAAACGACCACATTACGTGATGCGCAAATCAAGATGCAGGGTTGGTGTAGTAAGGGAACTAATTAAGTGTTTAATAAGAACAATTTGAAAATATTTATAAGTCATAATTAAACATATGTATATAAATTTTCGGCTTAGTTGTTGACTTAAAAACAAGACTAATTTATGATCAAATATAACTCAAGTATTATATACATACATATTTACAAAACAAACAATAAAGTTAATCACACAAACATATTAATAGTAAACATGTTTTTTAATTAGTTTAATGAGTACATAAACTTTCTAATAAAGAATACATAGTCTACAACAGAGATGTAAGGGTCTGCTGCTATTTTCTAACATAACATGGCTTAGACAACATAATTATGCAGTAAATATAGAAAAAAAATTGCTGTCAGCTGGTGCTTTAAAAGCAATTTTTGGTAGTTGATTTTTTACTGGAATTACATACTTTAGTGCATCATAATACCAGCTTCAAATTTACCATACAAAGTTTAGACCTGGAACTTATAGATTTCCAGGAATAAATTTATTCCCATCAAACCAAAGTGACTTTTACTTGCTCTTTACTATTATATAATTTTATTACAATCAAAAATAATTGTACAAATGTTTCATTCAGAAAGCTAAGGAAATTAAAATTCAGGCAAATTACATCAATTTATAATCCCAGAAACAATTTTTTATAAAAATATTTTATTACAAGCAAAAAAAAAAAAATTATTGAGTAGAGTACATAGCTAAAAATGCACTGTTGTATCGATTAGGTAAATTTATACCTGGAAAAGTGCACGACTCAGGTCAACACTTTGTATAGCCTAATATGTTTTCTTTTTTATATAGATCTGTTGAGAACCAAAGCCAAACCAAATTAATTATCAATATCAGTGAACTTAACTATTGAAATTTAATAATACAATTTTGTTCGAGGGTATCACTGTCCATACTATTATCTGAAACGGTATCTTCCGGAACTTTGCGGTTTTTTGATACTATTCGAAACTTCTAGGCTTCTATAGATAATTTCTCTGATATTCTAGACTTCTATAGATTTTTTAATTTCTTTTCAATTTCTACTATCGACTTTTCAAATTCTTTCATTCGACTAGTAGCAACATATTGATTTCTTTAGATTTCTTTCGACCTTATCGATTCTATTCAAAGTTTTTGATACAACAAATTCTAAAAGTATCAAATGGTATTAAGAAATTTAATAATAGTCGAAAAGTATCGTAGAAGTGAATTATAAGCGATTTGTTTATATGAATGTATAAGATTAAATATAGCATTGATTGATGTCATATGGTATCAAAATCGATAAAGTTACAGCAGAATGTCGAAGACTTTTAAAAATTGTTGAAATGTATTGCCTAAGCTGATAGAAATCAATAAACATCGGATCGAATAGAATTAATGAAACTATTCCAAAACTTCTAAATTTATCAAAAAAGTTCGCATGTTTTTCTGGGTCTCAAGAGATTGCGGTTTCGCTTGCTACGATAACAACGCTTTGTAGTACTTGTGGCCAGTAGCACAAGTAAGCAACAATGCAGACAAAACCTTAGCTGTGACGCTTAAAACAATACAAAACGCCATCTATTGCCAAGACTCTAAGCGAATACATATATTATAAAAAGCTCAGCGATTCTGCATTGAAAGCTGGTTTCTTCAACTTTTCTATAGCCAACAAAAAAAAAAAAAACAACTGTGCGTATGCGGCACTACGATAATCGACATCGATTACGATTCTACCTTAGCGCCCGCTGTCTAGTCAAAGCAACACAACACAGTATACTTATTTGTTTATCCATGCAATCTACTATTGAAGTCATCCGATATGTTTTGACGGGATGGAACACTTTTTTATGATAACAATTATTATAAATAGTAATAAAAATTCTCGCATATATCTTTTTAATTTATCCGAAATAACATAAAAACCTCATTATCATAAAATTATAATTAAATGAAGCCAACAAAAAAAAAACTAAAAAAATGCAATGAAGTGATAAAACCTATTAAATCTTATCTTATCTCAATTTCTGTCAACTCAAATATATAGCTAATTTCAAATAACACCAACAAGAATTCACAGTATGTATTGGCCATTTCGTCGAAATCAATGCGACCACACACACTCAATAGGATAGAAAAATAAAGTTTTACTTTTTTTCATTGAGCTTGCTAATTTGACTGACTTTTGTGGGTTAGCGCTAAAAGATATCAACACGCAATGGCTCAATATCAGGTGTCAGCTACGCCATAAATGAAGTAAACAAAATTGTGTGCAAAAAAACAAATTAAATATTCCATATAGCTATAGTGAACAAAATAAGCAAAACGAATATACATGCAGTAATTTAAAGAAAACTACAAACATATATGTTTTAATAAAATGCCCGCGCCACTACCAAAACTTCAGGAAAATGCCAAATTATGTTGGCAACATCGTCAAGAATTTCAAGCCATGGCATCGGGTAAATTTTCAAAAAGTTTTCTTAAAAAAAAACACATTATCATTTATTTATCAATTGTGGTGTCTCTGTTAGCTTCTGTGATTTTTATTGCTGGCGGCATGAAGTTTGCTTGGTGTATTTTTGAGGAACCATCTGCAGCACCTTTCTCCAGATTGGGCATACAAATGTTGGTTATATCTTGGTTTCTTGGTGCCATCTTGGGTGCCATACTGTCTACAACATGTGTGCAGAAAATGACAAAAAATGTAGCATTGGTAAGTAACATAAAATTTTTGTTTTGTTTTCAGTAGCTTGAGAAAATTATGTTTTTTGTACGGGACTTTTTTGTGGTATCAGCATATTGAAAATTGTTTTTGTTTTATTGAAACCCATTCATTATTTTCGTCTTAGGTAATAAATAAGACAATAAAAGCCAATACAATTTTATTTGCCAATTAAAGATAACAGAAAGTGGTTCCTTTTAACGATTTTAATACCAACTCAAAGTAGGTACATATATATTATAATTCCGTCAAGTTGCATCCCAAATCAGTAGACATACATACTTAAAGAATTCGATTGTTTACTAAAGAATTAAGTTGAGTACGTAACTTGCTTTCATTAGTTTACTAACAATAAGTTACTGACTGACTGATTTAAACTGTGTATGTAACACAGTAACGTTATATTTGGACTTATAGTGGATTATGTGTACAATTGATATTCGTGGTCTTCAAGTATTATATATACTTTTCAAGTGATCACTGCCTTTCTATATGGCCACTGTTTTGCTTGGGACTATTTCTACCTATGCAATTAAAATCTTATTCCATTTATTTTTATTTAACGAATGATTTTGAGTTAGTTTAAAGTGTCAAATAGGATTAAATGAATATTTTAAAAGTGATCATTCATTTTACGATATTTTCATATATTTTTAATCAAAAGATTGGCGCCTTAAAATCATTTTATTCCATCGTGACTTACATTTGATATTTGATGAAGATTTTATCAAAGCAACGAGAATGTTTTTTCTTGTGTTCTAATTTAACACATTGTGAACAATGTTAATGCTACATGCATAGTGACATAATAACATTCAGAAAAAATTTGTAAACAAAAGTGGAAGTGCTCGACTGAAAAAAATCGTATTGTTTCGTGAACTTCTGGGTTTATTTATCTATTTTTTAGAAAATAGGTCGTCATTAAAAGACGTCCGCAGAAATTTTGGAATTTTACTCCCCTCACTCTGGATCTCCACTTCAGCCCAATTTTGCTTCAAGACCGCCACCACCCCTTACAAGAGTTCCTCAAAGGCAACCCTCTTTTTTTTTGTTGTTTTTAATTTTTATTCTTTTCTTATGAACAAAACGAAAAAATTTAGGAGTGATGTTTAGAAAACGGACGTATGAAAACGACTTAACCCCCCCCCCCTGCCCCTCCCATTCCAGTATCCACTTAAAATCAACAAAACAATTATGAGAACTAAACACAAATTTTGGATTTTATTTAAAAAACTTCCGGTATTAGTTTGGCAGAAGACATAATGTGTTTTACGATATTTTCTATACTTTCTGATTTATTTTTTCCAGACCAAGGTCTCTGATATGTCAATATTTTGAAGTCGATTTGTCCACAACCATTTAAAATCTTAAATTGTCTTTAAGTCTGTCATGCTGGGCCTAGTCGTTCTATAAGTAAATCTGTTACTCTTGCCAACAGTATTAACTTTAACCGTAATGACAGAAAGTACATATTGCAGTCATGCAATATTTTACCTCAACTCTGAAGATAAAAGTTATTAAGTCAAAAGAATTGAAAAAATTAAATAAAGTTATTTTAATAGCTTTGTAAATACAAAAACTCCACTGTACATCTTTAGGAAAGAAATGAAAACTCCATGAGTTTCCTCAACATCGCTTTGATTTTTGATCTAAAATCAACAAAATTCATTAACTGAAATGCTTTCTTCACTTTCAGTGCTCTGGTGGCTCACTGCTGATGTCTGGTGGTATTTTATTCATCACCTTCCCCACCTGCACACTTGCGCTCTTCATCGGCAGCATGCTGGAGGGTTGTGCATTTGGACTGACACAAGTGCAATCACTGGTAACAGGCGGTGAAGTGGCACATCGACACTTGCGTGGTCTACTCATCTCTAGTGAGCGCATTTTCCTTTGGTTCGGCATTTGCGTTCAACTGCTGTACACCCGACTTTGGTACTCGCAATATCCGCCAGCAACGATACGCGGTCATACATTGCATGTGAATCAAATGCATGGCATCATCATCGCCTGCCTTGGATTTGTGGCTACGATAATGACGTTGCTGCATCGTGTGGAATCACCGCTATTGCCTGACGCCCGCCAAGCAGAATGTGGAGTTGTTGCTGCTGCAACCACAAAGGAGACACAACCTCTGAGGGAAATTCAATGCAAATCGGTAGCTGTTGCAGAAGCAGCACCACGCTGCCGCTTGCACCTACTGCCACTGCTAAAGCTAACGATTATGCGCTGTTTTGTTGCCATTTCAATGTCGCTAGCGTTTAATCGCGCCTTTCTCACATCCAGCTGGAATGGATTTTCATGTGACATGAATTGCTTGTACATTTTGGGCGCTTGTGGTTTTTTGGGCAGCATCGTTGGTGGCCTACTCGTCGATGCACATGGACGTCGTCAGTTGTCGGTCAGCGCTTTACTGTCAAGTGGTATTTTGATTTTTGTTGTTGGTGGTATTTTTGAGCATCTCCAACACAGCCAGACAGTGATGATGGACACTATGGATTTGGAAATGGCCGCAGTCCTGCTGTTGTTGTTTCAGTTTGTTATCTGTCTTGGTGTCGGTGTGGTCAGTAGCGTGTACCTTTCGGAGGCATTTGAGGGCTCATTTAAGGCAAAGTGCATCGCTACGGTTTTGTGCGCCGAGAACACGTTGCAAATTTGCTTGAGTTTGATTGTACTACGCATGGAATACTCAAATGCCTCACTTTTCTTTAGCATTGGTTCGTTGAATCTGCTATTTGGGTTAATGGCATTTTTTTTCATGCCCGAAACGAAATTTCTCACATTGCAAGAGTGCTTGGTTAAGTTTAATAAATGTTCATAAAATACCAAAACAAAATTGGATTTTACTCAGTTTGAGAATTTGTTCAATATTTGCTTAGGAGAAGGTGTGAAAATACTTTCCGAGCGGAGTGCTTTTAATACTTTGAAACAAGCCCCATAAGGTAAAAAAAAATGATTCGTTTCGTTTAGCAAAACAATTTTTTTATAAATACAAAATTATATTTCTGATAAGAACATACATTGTCATGCATCATAGCCAAGAACAATGAGAAACCAGAGATCAGTGATGGCATTTGGGTTGCATTGAATTGTACTGAATCGAGACTTGGAATGTACTTTTTAGAGGGCGAGTGTACTTTTTTTTTTGTCATGCGTACCAACATTTTTTATAACTTATTAAAAAAAGAGGTCATTCTATTTTTTAAGTAGTTTTCATGAAACATTGATGTAAAAAATTTATTTTTATTTGGATGTTTGTTAGTTAATTATCTAAGGAAACATTCTCTTTTGATGACATTTGGTAAATAAAATTTATATGGATATTCAATATGCACTCACGCACAACGTGCTGAAATAATGAAAAATCAGTACAAATTTCGTGGATGTCTGATTTTTCCAAATGGTAAATTTGGCCACTGAGGTCGAACGATTCAACAACTTTTAAATTTTTCCTTTGGCACTATGATAAATGCAGAGTCTATGCCGATTCTCTATCAACGATTCAAGCAATAGAATAAAGTATCATAATTGTTATTTGCAAAATACATCAGCAACTATGCGAGAGCGTGCTGAAAAATTGCATCAATAGTTTGTCTTTTTTATAGGAAGAGCCGAGTCGGACACTTGGCAAATATTGTATTCCATTACCAACATCAGAATTTGCACTTTAGATTAAAAGTACCAGGAGACTGAGCATAGTTCGGCTTTTCGTTTTGAAGTTGATGGAGTCAAAAAAATATGCAAAATGTTTACAAAAAGATAAATGAGGTTGTATAAGTCGAAAGGATATTAAAAATAATAAAAAAATAGTTATGGAAAATGTTGAAAAAAAAATGCGGAAAGATGCTGAGTAAGCCGAAAAATATGGGAAAAGTCGAAAAAAAATGTGAAAGGTTAGAAAAGTTGCAAGAGGCTAAAAAATTTTTGAAACAGTTGAAATAGGTTGAAAAACTGAAAGAAGCTGAAAATCTTGAAAAAGTTGAATGAGTTTAGAAAATATAAATAAATTGATAAAAGTTGAACAGTCAAAAAAAATATGGAACCTGCTAAAAAAAGTTGAACGAGTGTAAACAGTTAAAAATGGCTGATAAATTCGATTAAATATGGAAGACGTTGAAAAAGTAGAAAATTTCGAAAATTTGTACAAAAAAGGTTAAAAAGCCGTGCAAATTTGAAAAAGTCGAAACAAATGGAAAATGTTGAAAAATGCTGAAGCAGTTGAGTGGCTAAAAAAAAGTTGTAAGAGGTTGAAAATCTCGAAATAAATTCAGGTCAGTTTGAAAAGTCTTGGTAAAATCACATAAGTTGAAAGAGGTTGAAAAAGTCGAGAAGAAAAAGGAAAAATGCTGAAAAAAGTTTAAATAGTCAAAAAATATTTAACAGAAGTCAAAAAATGTCACGGTAAAATATTTTTATTTTTTTTAACATGGAAAGTGCGACGCCCATATAGTATCAACGCTTATAGTAGTCGATATTTCTACACCAAATTAAATTAGAATAACTCCAATAGTACATTAAATATAACATTAAGCTTTTATGGGAGGTGCCACGCCCACCGATTCAATCCCGTCGAATTATATTTAATATTAAAGTTTATAGTAGCCGGCATCCCTACACCAAATTAAATTAGGATCACTCCGATAGTATTCTAAACATGACATTTAACGTGTTTTATTCGTCGCCCAGTAAAAATTGGTAGGCCTCGCTCCGGGCGCCAAGTCTCAATCAATTGTTTATTTGTAATTGCTATTAAATACAAAAATGTCATTTACACTTTACTATCATACATTGTTTATCAATATTTCCAATCAATATGCACGGCATGTTTTAAGGTTTTGCCTAGCCAACGTTAGATGGCGCTGCAGGAAGAAAAGCTTCTGACATTTCTGTTAATAGAAAAGCTCTGTAAAAAAGCTTTCAATATGAAATGTAAAAGTGTTCTGCTAAAAGTATTTTTTCAACAGACCAAGAAATACTGTTAGGTAAGGGAACATCCATAAGTCAGAGGCTTACCACATAGACTAACGTAACTTTATTTTTTAACCTTCTGTCTCTCACTTGATACTTCGATGATTCTTTTGCACAACGTTCTATGGTGAATCGAAGTGCCTATTAGATGGTAGATGACTAAAGTTTCTCAAACAATTTGATCAAAAATTAGCGGCGCACAACACAAGTTTATATTTTTAAAATTGACATATTTTTTATACCATCAAAACAATGTACATGTATTCATTTTGTCATTCCGTTTGTAATACACAGCAGGAGCTTTGGCACTTATAGAAAATAACATACATATATTTCTGATTAGAGTAACCACCACCCTCTTAGCCGATTAATTCGCGCAAGTGTAATATTATAAAATTTTCATAAAATCATTCTAAAAAATAAAACTGCAAAAGTTGTTTTTGTTTTTCTTACAGAAAATCAATTTTTATTTCGACAAAAAAATCTCTTTTAGCCTTTTGAATGTGATGTTTCATGTTTTTTCTCTTCTTCGCTTTTTTTAAGAATTTTTTATCATATTTTATAATTTTTTTTTTTTCATTCAATTTTTTTTATTTTATTTTTGTTTTTCACTACAGAACTAGGAGAACTTAAAGATTAAAGGACACAAAATTCTTACTTCACGTTTTTTGCAATTTTGTTTCAATTTCACCATTTTTTTTTATAAATTTTATTTTTATTTCCTTAATTTTTCTTTTCACTAGTCTTAGATCATACGCAAATAAGCACAAAAGCTTAAAAGTAATTAAAGTTTAAATTTAAAAAGAAACAAAACAATTAATTTTAACGGTTTCAAAAGTGAAATTTCTTGCATTTAACGCATAACACATTACCAATTTTTTAGGATTTTTTAAATTTTATATAGAAAAGGGATTCGGTCTATTTTTTTATCTCATATTAATTTTTTTTAGCCACAGGCAGAATTTTTTTTTGGTTTTTTTTTTTTTTAAACTAACAACGACTTCTCAATAGAAAAGCTGTTGGTATTTTTATCTTAGTTTCTTTTTTTTTGAAAAAGCTTTTGTAAGAGATTGCAACGTGGCCTATAAGATTTAATTATAAAAAAAGCTATAATAAATCTTATGTGTTTTGCGAGCAAAAAACCTCAACGTTTTTGTTTGTATGCAAAAAAATAGAACCTTAATACAAATCCAAAATAAATCTGGAGCACAAAAATGGATTTTATTTATTTTTCGTTTGTCTTTCTGCAACTACTACAAAAAACTTTTTGTTTTATTAATCCTTAGCATTAAAATAGCAACAAGCGTTTTTTACATATTTTGAATTTTTTTTTTTATTTATTTATTATACTTAAACTATATTTTCCCTTCAAAAGTTACATTGGAGCAACTTTTTTAAATTTATTTCCTTAGTTTCATTTTTACTGCTTTATTTTTTTACAATATGATGCAGCTTCTTCTAAACCTATTTTTACCAATCTACTTTTTAGCTTTTAAACTTTTTTATTTATTTCTTCTTAAAAAATGTTTCAAAAAAATATATTTTTCTGCTTTTTTTTTTGCTTAGAATTAAAAAGAAATTTTTATTATTTCATTATTTTTATTAAGTCAAGCAATAATTTTTTCTAATGAAAGTGGGCTAAATAATTGTTAAATAAACTAAAATTAAGCCATGCACAGCAATTTTTGAAAGTTTTAAAAAGATACATTTGAATAACTCAAATATCAATAGTTGAAAAAATTTGATTTTAAAAACCATAAAATCGTCAGCGTCAGAGTCGGCTCGCATTTAACTTTAACATTTTTTGACGGACCTTGCTAGAAACGTTCTGTTTTCTTTGAAGTGCCATGAGACTGCTTTATTTTGATTTCAACTCAAATAAAAATATTCATCGATTGAAAATTATGTTCCAGCCCAATTCAGCATTCAAGACGTGAAAGGTTGAAAATTGATTTTGGACCAGAATTGGGGCGAAAAATGATTTTGATTTTGGCTATGGTCATATAGCCATAAGGGATCATTGAATGAAATTTTTCGAAAAAAAAGTGAAATAGGCTACAATCGAAGATAATATCCAGAAATATATTGAAAAATCAACATCCGCTCGTAGCCACTATTAATAAATTATCTGATCACATCGTTGCAATAGCCGAAAAAAAAAATATTTTCTTTGTGGATATGTATTTTTCAAAACCTTTGAGCTTAATTTTGAACTTCCAAGGAATAATTTTATTTTCATTGCAAATCATTCGTACATTGCTGATTTGAGTTGACTTCCTTAGAAATATAAATAGCAACTAAAGTTGTTTGGCCTCTTTAAAAAGCTAATTGTGTAGCAAATGTTTTCCCGCAAGTTGTAATCTCCTATTTGAATTTTTCCTAAGGATTGTGGTGCGATCTAGGCAAAGGTTTATTATCGTTTCGAAAGTGAAAATTATAATTTATCCAGCGTGCCCTTGAATGCGATTTTCGAACTAAAGTCGAGAGCACACTGCGTATCCACTGCAATATCTTAAAAACGACAACATTAACACTGAATGTTAGTTTTCACTATTTTGCAAATGTTGCTATGGCAAGATATGGTCCCTTTTCCTAGATCACATCATAGCTGTAAAGAATTACCTTATTCGACTTTCAACGATATCATTTAGTTTTCTATTTGGAAAAATCTAGGCATATTTCAATTACGACTAGCACTTTCTGTCACTTGTCAGAGGACTGATGATTTATAATTATATATACAAAAATATTAACTAACGCAAAATTTGCCAACATATCGTACTAAGTAAACAATTAAAGTAATGCATAAATATAAACCATTTATGATAAAAAAATCAAAGCACTTACCAAAGGATTGAACGCACAATTCTTTTAGATTGATTCAAACAAAACAGCAATGAACGTTGTTAATGCAATATGTATGGCAAGTAATTTTGATTGCACAAACTTAACGACCTTTTTGTACAAGGAAACATATGTACATACGCCCCACGGCCCCACACTTCGTCAACTATTAAATTGTATATATAGACTCAGGGAAAAATAGCAACACAAATTTTGAAAATATTATTTTTGATTTAAAACCACAAATTTCGAAGTTGAAAATAGTAAATTTAACCTTTTAACCGTCAACCACTTTAGATCAATGTGGATTCTTTTTGAATCCAAATCAGAAATGATTCTCTTCAATTTTCGGTTTTGGCGCTAAATCATAAGTGTTTATGGTTGAATCAATCATAAAATCATTGATTTTTTTCTCTTAGTGTACATGCGCTAGTTGAATTAACTCATAGTTTTTCGGCTATGGCTTAAATTTGGGTTTAATTTTAAAGTCATTCTGAAAACTATTTTTACAATAAATCGGCTTCTCAATATATTACTTCATATTTCATTTGCGCTTTAGTATTAACATGTTCTATTTGACCACAAACTTTGACCCAAAACGACATTAATAAACTGTGAATCCGCCAACAGGGGCTATACCGCATTTACTGTACGAAATCTTCCAGCGAATGTAGATATCAACCGAATATTTTTTTATCTATAATCTTCATAGAATTCAATCTTCCAAAAAGCCCATTTTTGAAATATATTCTTAATAAATCTGTCTGGCATATTTTGGTACTAGTAAAGGGTGGGGATGGTTAAAATTGAGTAGGTTTAAAAAACAATGAACAATCTAATATATAAATAATCGTGTGATATAAAAGAAGCACGAAATACTTATTTTTTTAAATTAATGAAAGAAAAGAGAATTCATGCTGTGCACTAAATGGGAAAAATCCGTAAGAGAGTGCTTGTATATCGTTCAAAAAGCAAAATTTGATAGCGCTTGACAGTAAAAGCAATACATTTTTTTCAATGTTAAGTTTCTGCCTGGCTTGTAAGTCAGGACAGCTCTTAAAATTATTAATAAAATAAAATTTGGTAGATCAATAAACAGACTTGGAATCAACATAAAAACTGCGTAAACAATTTGGTTCCACTTGCCCATGTTTAAAAAATTAGGCAGCAAAATGTTCCAACATAAACTGCTCCTATATTTGAAAAAAAAAAAATCACACAATTTCGATTAAGCTAAAAATAAAATAGCAAAAATCATTGCAAACACTTAATACAAAAAAAAAAAAAAATGCAAATAAAAATGACGATATTTTTGTTTGTTTTGCAAAACAATCGTTTTTTATTTCTGTATTTTATTAACTTTCACAAATTTACTTTCTTTTTTTTTTCAATAACTTAAATTTAAAAACTCCGCTCACTTTACTTTCAGCTAAACTAAGCATTTTTTTTAAATTACAATTAAATTTTATTATTTCTAAGTTCATTTTTTTTTTATTTCAATAGCTTAAAACTAAAAACTTTCCTTCGCAAAAAAAGATTCTATTGCCACGCTTTGCTTTACTATGTATTTTAGTTTTAAATATGTCTAGATTTTTCATTAATTAATTTTGTTTTTTTTTTTTTTTTTTTGTTGCTTAAAACTAAGTTTTTTTCCAACTCACAACTTAAAACCAGAAAAACTACGCATATTTCTTGCCAAGAATTTTTTCAGGGTTTTTCACTTTTCTTTTAAATGTTTTATTCTCCTAACACTGCATTTTCTCCAAAGTTTAATGATGTTTTGCATTCATTTTCAATTAATTAATTGCTAAGTTTAAATTAAAGTTTATTAATTTTAAGTTTTTTTCTTACATTTAATTAAATAAATTTTTGTTTTGTTTTCTTTCAAATTTTTTTTAACAAAATAAATTATAAAAATTGTTTTTTTGTTTTATTTTTTTTTTTTAATTTAATACTTAACACTAGCAAAAAACTAAGTTCTAAGAAGAAAACACAAAAATCAACACTTAAATATAAATTTTTGAAGAAGTTTTTTTGTTTCTCTATTTTATGCTAAATTTTTTCTTCCCATTTTCGTTTGTCTTGTAAAAAATATATGTCAGTTAGTCTAAGGAAGGCGTGTTGTTTTAGCATTTGTGATTTAATTCTTTTTTTTTTTTAATATAAGAAACAAGTTACACTTAAGTGAGAAAAAATTAATTGTTATCAAACACAAAAAAAAAAATTAAAATGGCTTGGAATGTGGAATACACAACATCGAAAAAATATTAAATAAGAAACAAAAATGGAGTAGAAAAGAGAGTAGTTGCCCAGAAGCTTATTTTATTTATGCAGAAGTCTGCGAATTTAACTTTGATTTTTTGTTCAAAATAATTCCATATGAAAAAAATTACTCAGTTTAGTTTTGTAACCACTGACAAAGTAATAAGCTGGTTATGTCAGAGTTTTTGAAAAGGAATCTCATATTGCCAGAGGGGATCAAGTCTTCATTAATGAAAACTTAAAAATTGTAAGAGTTATGAGCACTTAAATATCGTAAACAGAAACAATATTAATTTTGAGAAAATCGAGTTTAAATTTAAGGTAGAGTGTGGTACCTAGTTCTAAATTTAGCAACATCTACCCAACTGAACTATTCTTATTTCCATCGACCCAAAAATTATGTATAAAAAAATATTTGTTAATTCTGATCATGAAAATAAAAATTTCATTACAGCAATTCATAGGATATACGATTTAAGCTGCAAAACGTATCTACTCAAAAATTGGAAGCCCTGTAAAAATTTAGTGCATTTGTTTTAAAATATTGATTATGACGTGAAACATTTCATGTTTGTAAAAGTAGGACTTTATGCCAAATTATATCATTTGTATACACAAAATTGTATAATCGTTTTACAAAATGATCTGCGGAAAACAGATGTTATTTGTCAAAACATCGATTTGAAATAGATCTAATAGAAAAAATAAAATTTAACAAACAACTTTCATTTACTTTTAATTTATCAAATGTTTGAAATAGTAGTTATTCAATATTGAAAATAAAACTTCTTTTTTGCGTGATGACATTAAGTCAAAAGTTATCACAGAAAAAGCGTACTAGCACAAACACTAATTTTTGAACAAAAAAAAATTATAAATAAAAAATAAATCAAATACAGTTTAACTAATTAGACTATTAAAAGTGGATTTTCAAGTATATAGGACTCTATTATAAATTTTACAGGTGAATAGCAAACATTTTTTGAAAAAAAAAAATTTGGATTTAATTTTGTCTGCCATACGAAAATGTTAGCATGACATACTTTTTCACATATGTTCGATTCTTTAAATTTTCCGTACAAGTCATATTATACAGATATTTCTAGTTTTGTAGAAACATCAGTAACACTAAACTTTTTAGGAGTGTTGGCATTTGCTAAAATTTATATGAATAAAAATGACTAAAAATGTCCAAACAAATTGCAATTATACGAAAATTAACTAAAATTACGTTAAAACTTAAGATAACAACCAAAAAATGTAAATCACAAATGCTAAACCAACAATAAAAATTATATGTTTAATGAATAATTTAAGCATAAATCTGCAGAGATTTTATTGTAGTTACAATTAATTTCTATGCATTTTCTTACTTTTTAAATTATCGCTCTTTTTTAAATTATACCTATTTTCTGTTTTAATTTCTTTTTCTCTACTTGCTGCTGACTTTTACTGCATTATTTGATGAAACTTAATTAAATTTTGTTTTATTCCTAGATTCCTAGGTTCTACTACTTTTTCTGCTACATTTTGTTGTTTCTTTGTTTTTTTTTATTTTCACTTATATAAAACTACATTTTCTTCTTTTACTAAGCTAATGTTTTCTTTTTATTTTAAATCTATTTTCTTCTGTTATTGTTGTTGCTGTGGTGTATGCAGATTTACGAGACTACTGTCATTTTTTAAATTTTTTTTTTTTTTTCAATTGTATAAATATAAACTAGTCTTCTTTGTTTTACACGCACTGTGTATTTACTGTTTACTTTCTTTTAATTTTCTTCAATAAAAAAATTATTTTATTTTCAATTTTTCAATACACTACTGTGTCAGTTTTAATTTTAAATTTAATTTAAACTGTAACTAATTAAAATAAAACAGTACAATTGTTTCTAAAGAAGGCGCTTAAGAACTATAAATTTTTAAATTGCGTAAAATTCAAGAATAAATAAAAATTACTAATGCATTAATAAAAACTAAACAAACTTAAATAATAAAAATCAAAGAAAAATTTTTAATCATCATTGCCTCGCGCGATGCTAATTTGGAAGAAACTTCACTGTTATTTAAATATGTAATGCTGGTGGAAGTTTTTTTTTCTTGTTAATGCCGGTTTTTATTTTTCTTTTATTTTATTGAAAATTTGTGTGCTATCTTTTCAAAGCAGCTTGGCTTGTTATCCAAAAAAAAGGGAAACCGAAATCTGTGTTTAATGATTTTAAAAACAATGCAGTTTTAAAGATCATGCATTGGAAAATGAACTGCCAATAACAAATTTTATCATAATAGAATTTTTCATGTGGTGAAATAAAGTTTAATCTACCATACATATTTAAGTTGAAATTTATAATGCAATGCATACTTGAAAAATATATTTATATTTGAAACGCCAAACAGTTTTACTTACTGGCAGCATACATTGCTAATAAATAAGATCGCAAGGCGGTGGTATTAAATTTGCAATGCTATGCAGCTCATATCATATGCACTCAAAACAAAAATATATAGCAATGGAAAATACTTTTCAAGTCAAACTAATGCTAATGAAATTAAGACAGAAAAGCAGAAAAATAGTAGCATTGCCATTTCGAATGTTAATACAGATAACAATTGCATTAACATTTCGAATGCTAATAAAAATGAACAAGCATTGAATTTCTGCAGCTAATGAGACTGGCAGTTATAAAATATATAATTGTCAATGCTTTCTAAATTAACAAGGATGGGTATAGTTGAAGTACCATTTCCATTAATTTATTGAAAATGAAATGAAAGTAGTAGCATAACAATTCCAAGTACGTTTGAGAAAACTAAGCATCAAAATGTTAAATGACGATGTAATTAAACTAACAATAGTACTAAACGGTAGTTAGAAGGATCAAATCAATTAGCCTTAGTATTAAAGTGTTAAGTGTCAAATCAAATCAGCATTAAATGACGGTCACAAAATTGTTTTTACAAATTTCAGTCGGTTAATAACAGAAATGCTAAGACTCCACTCAAGTGGAACAAAATTAATTACATTGAAAACATGAATGTTTATTTCGTATGCCTTAGCATTTTAAATATTAATTGATATAATGCTCAAATCTTATGATTTTCATACAGTTCATAGCTTTTGAGCAGATCAAGAAATTTTTATAGATCTACCGATACTATTTTGTCAGAGCCAACTTCTAAAGAGCAGTTGCCATGTATTGAATGTGTGAAAATATTTTCATGACCATAATATTTGGCATTAAAATAAAATGAGATTTAAAAAGAAAATTCAATGACAATAAAATCAAAATATTCGTTGACCTTTTCATTATGTTTTCTTAAAAAAAAAAAAAAAATAAAGATTTTTTTTCTTTTCTAATACAAAAGGTTTCAATTGTTTTATCTTTAAAAACATTTGAAAAAATAAATAAATAAAAATAAAGTTTTTTTATATTTTTAGCAATTAAAAAACATAATTTAATTTCGCGTAGAATCAATTTTTTCGATAATAACAAGTGCCTAAGTGATCAACAATTCATTTATGTATTGCGATTTGATTCGTTTCATCGCCACTTTTAATGCTCAAAAACATGCACTGTATAATATTTTTTACAAAAAATATTATATTGTCTGATCTAAATTTATAAATATGAACTTTCAAAACACACTAGCATAGCTAAATCATGAAAATTAGCCATGAAACGAAATGAATCGCAATACATAGAGATATGTTTAAAATAGCTAAAAATGTGTTGCATGGTTTTAGGCAACAATTGTTACAACTGTAAATAAATATTGTAAAATGAACTTCAAAAGAGATTTTTATTTGTTTGTTCAAATTTTTACTTAAATATAAATTTTTTTATTTCACATATTTTGCTTTGTTCCGCATTTTCTTCTAAAAAAAATGGTTTTCTTTTTATTTAACATTTTTTGTTTGCTGCTTTTTCAACTTCTGCTACTGTTTTTTTTTTTTTATATAACTAATCCAATTCTCACTTTCAACTACTACTTTTTTACACTACTTTCAACTACAGTTTTATATTGTTGTGTTTATTTTTGTCTCATATAAAAATTCTACAGATTCAGTGAGTTTTTCTAACTTGTTTCTTTTCTATGCATTTTTTTAAATTCATTTCTTCATTTTTCTTTTTTGTTGTCATCTAATAACTACGAAATTCTTCACATTTTTAATGTGATTTTTCTCATCAAAAAGTTGCTGCTGTTTAGTAAACATTTCTTTCAAATGATCTTATTTATTGAATTCATTTTTATTCTTTAACCACGCAATTTCTGCCACCGGCTTACTTTGTCTTAATTTAGTTTTTCCCAAAATTTTATTTGAATTTCTTTTCTGTCCGTCTGCCTTTTTTTCTATTAGCAAATTTTTTCCTATTTTTTCTTTCTTTTTAATAAAAAATACATACTTAAAACTATATTTTTTTTTTCACTTATTTTTGTATGCACAAAAAAATATGTTTTTTGCTTCATTGTTTTGTAGTTTCAGCTGTGAATTTCATGCTGTAAGAATTGCGTGAATTGTATACTCAATGTTAATAAAAGTATATTGTTAATAACAATATACTCTTAATAACGAACTATTTAATGATTGTACAATTACATTGCAACAAAACAAAAGTATAAAAAGCCATTTGAGTTTGTAGGTGAAATATTTTTCATACTTTCTATGAACGATCATATGTCTAGTTCAGTCAATTTACGCCTAACTTTTTACTTTTTTTCTGTCTTTAGTACCAACTGAAGTATTACGTAAGCATTATCTTCATGCAGCACGAAATTATTCAATAAACTTAAAATCAGTTCAGCACTCTTTATGACAGAATTTTTTATGCAAACCAAAGAAGTTAATATACACAAAAAAAAGAATGACACTTTGCTTTGGTAACATTTTTCAATGTGGAGAACAGTAGATAGTTTATTTTTGCAGTTCGATTTGTTACAAACCAATGCTTCCAGGTTTAGCAGTATCTTTTATACATATTAAGACATCGGCAATGCTGGAAGCATTAAGTATTGCTAAAGTTGAGTGTCATTTTTTGTGCGTAATGCCAGTAAACAAATTTTCGTTACATAGAACTTTTGAGAACGATGTCAGGAAGAACTTGAAATTTATGTTTAAACTGAAATCATTTATACATATATTACGTAAGCATATGTTTTGCTTATTTTTATTGTACATTCTAACATCGTGTAGCATTGCAAAAAAAAAATAATACGATATGCTTACATTCATACTGATTAGTGCTGACACTGTTTTATTAAGAACAGAGGAACTCAAGGGTAGTTAATGGTTTGCTCACACAAAATCTAAAAGTTAGCAAGTTTTGATAGCTACTACCTACATACTATATGTATAAGAATTTATCTTCTTGAAAATCCTTGTATGAGAGTAAGCAAGTCACTCAATATGCTTACGTTATACTTGAATAAACTTTAAGCTAAACTTAGAGCAAATCTCAACGTTTACCAACTGAACAATATAAAATCAACAGCAAAAACGCGTTTGCTTTTTGTAAGTGAAAAATTAATAAAAATAACATTACTTACTATAAATCCAGCATGTATTTTGCTTATTTTCTTTCCTTTTTTTATATGTTACAATTTTTGTTTGCTTCAGTTTTTGTTTTTTATTTAACATTAAAACAAATGATTTTTATTTATTTTAATTAATTTTCTTCGTTTCATTTAAGCAAAACACAAAGTTGTATTTTTTTTTTAACATCATTTATAAAATGAACAGAAATGATATAAATTTAACAAATTTAGCTCTGCAAAATTTCCATGCATCCAAACAAAAACAAAAAGTAAATGAATAATAAAATTATTCTTTACAAAATAAAAAATAATAATAAATTAATGCATTAATTTAAAAGTAGAAAGAAAAATATGTAAATATATATAGTTATATGTTTTTAACAATAAAATTTACAAAAATACTTAAATGTATTCAAAAAATACATTTATTTTTTTTTTTCAATTTTTCGATTTCTCAGTATGTTATTTCTTCTAACTTTATTTCCATTACAAGTTTGCTTTTTACTACATGCCGTGCCTTTTTTACTATTTGCTGCACATTCTTAAATAGATTTTACATACTTCTTCTAACATTAACTAACTTGTTTTTTATTTCAGTTTCAGTGTGCATTTTCTTCTTCCTCTTCTGATAACAATTTCATTTCAGTTTCAATTTCAATTTCATAATCGTTTTTATTTGTGTTTGTATTTTTTTTCTTCTTTTGAAATCATTTCCTTCGCTTTTCTTTTCTTTCATTTAGTATTTATTTTGTATTTTCTATTCCCATTTCCATTTTCATTTTTCTATTTTTTTTTTCTTTCTTCAAGTCTTAAATTTTTTAATATTTTATTTTTTTATTCTTATGCTGCTTATAAATAAAATTTATTATGGAAAACATTTTTTTGCTTCATATAGTTCTTGTTGTTGCCGTTGTTGTTGTAGTTCTGTTTTGTTTTTATTTGACGTCCAAAATGTTTGGTTGTTGTTTTAGTTTTTGTTGCTTTTGTAGTTTTAGGCAGCAATCTATTTAGTTTCTTATACAAACATCATTTGTCGAATGTGCGGAATTTGCAAATTATATCTATTTGAAAAATATAGAAGAAAAAGTATAAATCAAAATTGTTCTTTAGCTTAGATTTTTTTCCAGCTATAATATTAGCAGAATTTTAATTTAATTTAATTTAAATTTCAAAAAATTAATATATTATTTCAATTTTCTGAATATCTTATTAAATGTAAATAATGTGTTACTGATACGTATGAAAATATAACAAATTGAATATAAGCAAATATTTTGACAAACTTTTAGCTTTTAAGTCTCTCTCATTTATAAGCTCATATTGACCATAGGTGGGCAAATTAAGATACAATTTTTTAAAAGAAATAATAAAGCTCATTAATATTTTTATTTGTCTCAAAATCTTGTCGTTGTGTGGCAAATATTTTTATCTCATTTGTGTTTCTGCAAAAAATTTCTTTAAATATTAACGCTAAGAACAATTTTTTTTTTTTTTTTTTTCAATATACTATACGATATCGGTTATAGAATATTGGTAGCGTATCGTATAGTGAAATAAAACTACATAATTTATTATTATGACTGTTTTCTTTTAAGGGTTCCAACATGCTCTTAAGAGATTGACAGTACCTTCAATGATGTCTAATTTTATTTATTCGATAAGGGCAGAGTTGGTATACTCTACATGCAAGATATTTTCATGAAGTCCTTTGGTTTGTAGAAGGAACGTGAGAAAATTGTGAATATTCTATATCTATCCTGACGATTACGAGAAAATTCTACAATTATTCTAAGTGGAATTGAGAAATGCAGAAAATAATTCCATGGACACGCCACTGTTCATACAAAAAAAAAACTTATTCTGAAATTATGGATTTTGCTTTTTAAGTATCTATCATCTGGATTGTGATGCACTCAAAAACAGTTTATAATTTACTGGATTATTTAATTTATTTTTATTTTATTAACAAATTTTTCTATTGTTCTCCTCTTTTTTGTAGCATGGTTGGTGTATAAGCTCAATGGTATTTTTATTATTTTCAATGGTTTTTACAATTCTACCACGTGGTGGATCCTTAGAAGGCGCTGACGGTTGCAAACACTTTTGGTCGCAATAATTGCTGCATACTCCTTGGCTTACAAAAATACAACTTATTTTTTGGAGCATTTCAGCACATTCGCCAAAATTTATTCGGAGTTATTGAGCCAAATCTTAAAAATCTTATGCTATAAGAGAGCATACAAGATTTCAATTGACTATAATTATATTTATTTTATACATTTTGAAAGAGTATGAAACCTACCAAGCAAGAAAAATATTATACATAAAATGATATACTGAGAGAGCTATGTAAGCAAATGCAAGAGAGTTTTACACTAGGACTTGAAATTACGCAGAAAAGTAGTTACCGAAGAAAAGTGGGCGAGCTTAAGCGAGAGAGCTTGGAACTTGCCGCAGAAACAAAATCGCTAAAAAGTAAACCAGATTTCTCATATTTTAGTTGTTGAAACGAAACTTCACACATAGTCCAGTCATTTAAGGCATTTTAAACCCCAATCTGCGGAAAAATTCCTAGTTAGCTGAATTTTTGTATACACCTTTATTACGGCGTTGTTATGAAGATGTGAAAAATCGACATTGATATCATACCGGCTAAAAAAGTTATAAAGGTCAAAAGGTCACGAAAATCAGTTTTTTGCAAATATCTCGCGACCTATTGGTCGGAGGTCAATAGAAATAATAATAAAAATTGTTTATCGTACACAATTATCTACAAAAAATTTTTCTGTAAAATAAAAAACCCGACTTAAACAATTCTGCAGAAATATTCCAACAAGAAAATTGCTCTCGAGATGTCATTGTCAATGCTGGAACACATTTTCTACTAGCAATGTGCGGTGCTCCAAAATTAGAACATTCGATAGATAATTACAAATACTGTAGCTTTGATAAACTAACAAAACAAAGCACAGCTGTAAAATTTTCATTACTACCACCTACTTTTTCAGCAGCTCAACAGCAATTTTCTTGTTGGAATATTTCTGCAGAATTGTTTAAATCGGGTCTTTTTGCAAACATCTTCATGACTTTTATTTTCCCTTTCCCAAATAGTGCTGAAGTTGTGTCACATCCGGTCATGGCATGTAGAAATAGAATATTTTTCTTGCAATGTGGATACTTGATGAGGCTATCAGTCGAGTATATTTTAGTTTCAACATTGTTTGTTCCTGGTTTTTTTAAAAAAATGGATGTAGGTTGATCAAGTATTTGTGTGCGTGCTATGAGAAGTACCAACAAAATCTATGTCTTTGCCAACGATAATTGTAGTATTATTTAATGATTTTTCAATCGCTGTTTCAACTATTAAGACGTCAGCATCATCACGTGATTGTCTTGTAGCAATAATACCATGTAAAAAAAACGCGACTTGCATTCTACCTCGAAGGTGGTGAAGAAACGAGTGCATTGTCATAATATAGTCACTTTCTCAGCGCTCTACTCCGGAATCGGTTAATTTTACAAAAAAAATGATTGAGACATTTTTTGTAGGTAATTGTACGATAAACAATTTTTATTATGACCTCTATTGACCTCCGACCAATAGGTCGCAAGATATTTGCGAAAAACTGATTTTCATGACCATTTTTTTAGCCGGCACGATATCAATGTCGATTTTTCACATCTTCATTGTAATGCCATAATAAAGGTGTATACAAAAATTCAGCTCACTAGGAATTTTTCCGCAGATAAAACCTTGAATTACTGGACTAACAGCGTTGGAAGGGTTAGATATTTGATAATACCAAATTTGACATGAGAACGTCTTGAGAATCAAGTAAGCTCTGGACAGAGGATGGACTGCTTTGGACAAATAGGCGTACATTACAACCAAAAACATAAAACGAAAAAAAAAGTATTTTAGGTTACGAATGCAGTTCAGATTTACACACTAAAGAGCATCAATTTTCAAAGTTATTAAATAAAAACCAAACTAAAGTAAAAACAAACCAATAAACCAGAGTAACAAAGAAATGTTAATAGGTGATTAGGTTGAAAGCCACTTAACCTATAAACGCTCAACTAACATAAGATTTTTACATAACTAAGTCAGCTAAAGCATACGTCAGAGTCAAGTCAAAAGAAGTCAAATTAAAAAGTGCATTACAAAAGGTTAAAGAAAGTTTTAGTTGAAAGTAGATGCGATTTAAAAAAAAAAGTATATAATCTTTCAAATGTCATTGCAAAGCAAAACAAATTAGCACGCAGAAAGCACCAACAGGCAAGCAGGCAAACCGGCAGCATAAGTGTTGCGGGATAAAATATGTGAGTTGGACAAAGCAAAGACAGAATGACAGTGAGTGGATAGTAAAAAATGTCAAGTGCACCACAAAGATGTCACCTATCATTAAAAAGTGAAGGTAAATACTTACAAAAAAATTTAAAAAATATATATACATTTAGTATGTGTGCTTAAGGTAAATGCAAAGACGAAGAAAAAAAGTAATTAAAATTAAGACTTAAAAACTAGGCTAGTCAACTAAGCACAAGTTAAGCTCAACTCTTTTGTACTGGTGAAAATATGTAGTAGATCAAACATATTGTAAAATAAAAAATAAAGCAAAAAACTTAAAGAGAGAGAGAAAGAAATAAAAATGAAAGCACATGTCCAATAGTAAGTAGTATGTCAGTTGTGACTGCCAATAAGTCACGTCTTCACACTTAATTTTAATTTGTCGCCATAACACTTGCTCTTATTACAAAACTTAATTATTATAGGGAAATACTAAAGTTGAGATTTACTAATTTATATGGTATGCACTTTCTTTCCCCTGCAGCTGCAAACTCACCTCTGTTGTGGTGTAACCTATTTTGGACCACCTTGATGTGAATATTGTGTATATGCCTCATCGGGCGATGCAGCCGTGCTAGCCTGTTCGGAATCTGTCATTGGCATTGTTGGAATTATCGTTGGTGGCGGATAATATGGATACGATGGACTAATATACTGTAACGACGGAGAGAAATTCTATAAAAACATAAAACATTAATAATGATGATTTGCTCGAGTTCTGGGTTAATTAACAAAGTCAATGATAATGAAAATTAGTTATAATTGATAAACAAAATAAATTTAAAAATATACACAAAGGGTGCAAAAAACAAAAAATGTTGTATGCATTAGTAATATGCACTTAAATTTTCTGTTAAGTTTAGCAGAATTTTGAGAAGACGGCGCCAAATAGTCTTAATTGCCTTTTCGCATCTGAATGACACATGGTGACTGTTAAGTGAACATTAAAAAAAAAGAACTTTTTATGCGACACGTTGTACCTAACTTACATAGCAAATAATTTTTATATGACTATTACTTTTGTTAAAATAGCGACATATTAAAAACTTAAGCACCGTTTCAAGGATAAGAATTCAAAGTCTTGGAAAATGAAACAAAATCTAAGAAATTGGTAGTTTTTCGGCTTTAGATTTTTGATTTTCTGTGTAACTTATGTAATGCCTTGATTTTGCGAAAAGTTGATATAAATCAATACACAGTAGTTTTATACGTGGCTATACAGATATTCTTGAAATAATGATTTTTCTCCTGAAGTGGTTATTTTTAAGTTATAGAGAATTTTAAAATTTTTGCAGCAGATTCACACATTAAGTGTGCCGAATCTGAGTATTTTTCTTGCAAATTGTTGAAGTGATTGATTTTTTTGCCAAATGCTTTTGAATCCACCACCGTGTATCGACAGAATGATACCTCATATTTCTTGCTAATTGTTTGATGCCAAGTTCAGTAAGATCTTTACGGCTGTCTTAGTCAAATTAGGCGTATAAAAATGTTGGGATTCACACAGGTGGTAGTTATCCGTAATGTAGAATTACATGAACTATTTGGACGTGCTTGAGCAATTAGTTCAATACGAATTGAAATAAATACTTTAAAATGTTTATGAAATTGATCAGTAGTATACAAGATTTGAAAAAAAAATTCGCATACAAGTTATATGGAACTTGAATTGTGTTCAAATGAAGATTCATAATTATGTGAAAATCTCTAGGGAAATTCAATTTTTTAAGCGTATTTTGCGTTGGCTGCAGCTGCTTTGTGAAAGTTCATATACATACAATAAAGTCTGAAGGTCAAATGGTCAAGCGAATTTTAAGTGCTTGCACAACATTTATGTGTATTTGTTAACTAAAAATATACATACGAAAACACAAGTGACATAAGATCATTTATGAACTTACAGAGTTGCCAATTTGTAATGTGGCCAATTGTGGCATCATTGTTCCATATGGCACACCTGTATCACCGCTAACCATCATAGAGATGCCACGTGGTTGAACCTGATTAACACCATCTGGTTTATAGGAAGTAACGCCCAATTGTGGACCGGCGGCTGCCATTTGCATGTACTGAAAAATTAAATACAAAAGTGATTAGTAATCGGTTCAGCAGAATTATAAAATATCTATTAACCTGATCATCAACCTGTGTTATCGGTTGTGTCATCATATAGCCCGGTATCCATTGTGAACTAGCCATTGGATAGCCACCAACTTGTGGTGCACCAAAGCGTGAATACGGTACACCCAATGGGGTACCAACATTAACGCTAACACCATTTTGTTGCATACCCGGATCATATGCCACCGGTATACCTTCTGCGGAGACATCACGCCACGTTCTTGCACCTTGATCTGGTGTTTTGAAAAGATTTTTCTTTTTGGGACCACCATCTGCGAATTTCACTAGAAGGGCATCTTTGGCACCGGGTATTGTATTACCATTAAACATTTGTATGATTTGTTCACATTTTTCACGGCTTTCCATGCGTGCAAAGCCCACACCTGTGAGAAATTTGAGGAAAGGAAACAGTTGATAGAAATGAAATTTTTATAGAAATTTGAGCGCAAACCTTTCGAGTTCATTTGTTGATCGCGTAGAATTCGTGTCGAGACAACTTGACCATATTTGGTGAGCATATTTTCCAGATCGGTTTCTTTGAAATGTGGTGGTAAATTTGCAATATACAAATTTGTGGGATCTTGTTCTTGTTGCTGTTCGATCGTTGTTGGTTTTATTGTTGTTGTTGTTGTTGTCGTTTAAATAAAATTAATTATTCAACATATAAACATAGATGCACGCAGCACGCACACACAAACAAAAGCAATATATATTTATTTTGTTTTAGTTTTGTCAAAGCATTTTTAAATGTGTGAGTACAAGCGAACAATCAAGTGAGAAAGACGACGTTGTTTCAGATAAAGAGAGAGAGAAAGAAAAAGAGAGCGCAAGATAATATTAATTTTAAGTGAGTTGAAAGTTAACTTTTTAAATGTTCTTAAATTATCGTGTTTTTATCATAATTAAGCTCTTCCATATAAGAGTGTATTAGTAGCAGTGTTCGTGTATGTGTTTAAATGTGAAAGCAAATGTTTAATACATAGACCTGAATTAGTGTGAATGTAAAGAGTGTTTACTTAAAAATAACTTAATTATCCTGTAATAAAGCAATTTTTTTGCTTATTGTTTTATATGCTGGCAGCTACGGCGCAAATATTAAAATTTTTTCTCTTGCATCCAATCAATTTCGGACACACAATGTGTTGGAGCTCTTAACACTAGAACTATCGTACAAGTCAAAATGACCCTAGTTTCTTTGGGCCGAAAAATTATCTTACCAAATAAAATATTATTGAACCTTCAATCGGAATAATAGGTTTGTTTATGAAGAAATTAACAATAACTTTGAGCATAAACTCATTAATATGTTGTTGTTATTTGAAAAAAGCAAGTGCCTCAATTGCATATGAAAATCTCATTTGACATAGGCGAGAGTGAAAGCTCTCTAGTACTCCAGTTTCAGTTATTTGAGTATTAAAGTTTTTAATTCTTTTAAGAAACACGGAGCTGCTTGCGTAAGATCTCAACATTTGCTGAGAGCTTTAATCGTTTATATAAGATTAAATCAGTTTCTGCCAGCTAGTATCATCTCTAGGCAAAGCTTTTTGAGCTTTTGCATGCGTTTTGAAACTTTCGTGAGAAGAGGTTTACGTTACTTGTCTTGTCAATAGCAAGACCAAAGTAATTTGTGTTTTTACTCATTTCTCATAAAATTTTGTCTTATTTTGCTTTGACCGACATTGGATTATGTCGATACCAGCCGAAAAAAATACAATTAAATTTTTTCGATAAGAGAAGTAGAGGACACAAAAGGTCTAACCCTCAGAGAAATGTTTGCTTTTCTATGTTTTTGTAATGCAAAAATCAAAAGTATACTTGAACTTGCACAAGAAATGTTTCATAAAATTTATGAGACAAACTTTCAATTTTAGTTGCGATTTCGCGTCGCATGGCAAAATGCTTTAAGTTCTCCAACACACTTGCAGAATTGCTTCTATTGTTGTTTAAAACGACGCTGTTTAAAACCATCAAAGCTCGAGTATGCATGCTATGTGTTTGCTAAAATTCTTATTGATTCCATAATATTAAGTTTTTCGTCCTTTTGATCTTTTTTATATACAAAATTCATTTTTTTAATAAAGCTTTTAAATTATTAGTTATGTTTACAATTCCAAACTTAAAATCCGTGTGTTTCAAAAAATCATTTAGCAGTATAAAACTTAATCATACATAATGAATTCTTAATATACTTATGGTATAAATTGTTTCATAGTTGGTCCGGCCGGCGCACTAGCTACAATTCTTCTAGAATTACAAGGTAGATGAAATACTGCTGGGTTGGAGTTATTAAGAATGTATATTTTTTTTTTACTAATTTACATAGGTTAAAAAATTGATTTACTAAATTTAGTAAAAAAAGTCTTAGTATTCTAAAAAAAAAAATAAGAAGATAAGTTTTTGCGACGTTAAAAAAGTACGAAAAAAGAGGGACTATAAATTAATTTAAGTTGAGTAAACAGGTAATTGTACGAAAAATTCGAACCAATAATGGAAAATGACTATCACCGAACTGCTTTAATTACATTGTACCTTAGAACGAAACAAAAATATTCCAACAATTTTATCTAAAGAATCATAAATACATTTCGCTAAATGATTTTCTAGCTCTTTAAGTCCTACAGACAGTAAATTTCTCAAACTTTGTGTAATTACTCTCTGCTTCAACGATGATTTTTTCATTTGATGAGAATAATAGCTTGTGAGTCCCATGAATTTATTCGATTTAGTTTTGATTGGAAGCTTTCTCATGCCCTAAGAAACGATGTTCATTATGCGTTCGATCGAAACAAATACAGCGTCGACAATCTCTCTGATCTTCAATCAGTCATTTGGCAACACGAAGTGTTATATTATATTATCTTGGTAGTCACTTAATCGGGACGCCCCAGAACTTAAATCGTGCCGTTTCGATCACATTGAAACACCGCAATATACCTTAAATGTGAAGAAGCGAGTCCCCGTAACACCTTTCAACTTCGATTCGTTTGACTGAATGGTTTTTTTCACGAAAAATTTAACTTTTAACCGACGCACGGAATTTGCAATTTTTCATTAATGCAAAAATGTTTGAATTATTCATTACTAGAAAGAATATTACTATTCCGAAATAAGTATGATAACCTTTGTAGTTGCAACGCTATCTTATAGAAAATTATCTGACAATTTACTCTGCCCCTGTATGTTCAACTCACTGGTTATTATTGAAAAACCTGACTACTTATTATATGTATCAACACGTATTTTTTGAATGAAGAGTTTTCACTTTCTAGCGAAGTCGATTCACACCCTATGAATTGTGTTGAATGCGCATTTTTCTTAAATTCTTCATCTGAATATTTTATTTAATGCCTTCGATTTTTCATAAAAACTCTCTTCTGAGAATTGGTTTTGGACGGTAATTTTTGTGTTACATGTAAGCCGCTTTAATAAAGTTCTTATTTTTTTTAATGAATAAAGAGTTTTAACTGGTTTCTTCAGTTTCGTACAAATATCGAAAACTTCTGGCAGAATTTCGTTTTAAGGTATACATATTTTGAAGCAATTCGGGGAGAAAAATTTTCCATTAAATTAGAAAATTTTGCAACTACCCATAAAACAATCACGAATTTCAAAGGCATACAATTTTAGTCATTAACAGTAATCAGACTTAGTAGGTTTGAGAGACTTTTGTGAGGTTAACATTACAACATTTTTAGTTTTTTCTCATAAGCTTAGATCTTTAAAATATCCATGTTTGAAAGTTGTTATTTAATTTTTAACTTTAACTCATACAAATGACTTAATTATATTTGTATGAATTGCAAAATCCTAGTTTTAATATGCGATAACTCGGAAAAAGTACATGCTTATTAACAATATAAAACATGAAAATTAAATTTTTATAAACAAAAAGCCACACAATTTGTTTGAGATATTTCTAAAATCCTTACGTTATAAGAAAAAACTAAATATGAAGTCGTTCGCAAAAGTCTTTCGAAACTATCTCGCCTGAAATGTGGCTGGAAAATTTGTGTGCCAATGGTATTTTTTTTATCATTAAAAAAACAATTAATATCTGTACGTGTAAGACTACCAAAAATATATATAATTTTAACGCTTAATACTACGAGTACCGAAGATATCAATTTTAGTTAAGAAAAAATAACTAAACCTATTTTAGTATGGTTTGTTTCATTATGAAAATTTTGAATTATGCGCATATGCAATTAATTATAAAAAATTCTCATATTTAAAGCATTTTAGTGTTAGCACAAAATTCATGTATATATAGTATATGTATGTGTATGGGATTGTGTTTTACTATAAATGGTTGTGTTTGTGTAGGTGCATGTTTCGTACGGATGGCAACTACACTTTGTTCAAAAAGTTCAGTTATTGCTCGTATCATTATATAGTTGCAGCAAGTACCAATCAACAAAGTGTTACAACATGTATTTCGATGTTACTAATTCTTCTACTTCTAGTTTTGCGCTATGGAAAACTTAATAAAAATTACTCGCTTAAATCAATTTTCAGCACAAAAACAACAATTTTATGATATTACATTTTATAATGGTGATAATATTTTCAGCACTTACTACTACGTTAAATAAAAGGTTTCTATTTTTTTTTTTATCACTCTAGCTACTTTTAAATATAATTTTATCGATACAATAATGGACAACTCCTTTGATTTTAACAACCATAAACTCTTAAAAAGTTACTTAAAAAAACTAATACTCTGAATGAATTTTTAAGAAAAATGCATACAGAATGTCAATCGTTGTTAGCCCGGGTTTAAAGTTAGCAACAGCTTTTACCCGAATAAAAAAGAATTACTATGAGTACGAACTGTTGCGGGCGGTCTACGGCTAGAGGGTGCCAACTTAGCAACAAATTCCAATAGTTTCATGACGAATCAATTGGAGCGTAGAAAAGAAGTAGAAAGAAAGTAAACGGTCTAGGAAAAAAGCACATGAAACCTCAAAGAAAAAAAAAAATATATGTATTTTCTTTTGATTCAATGTACTGAAAAATGAGACATAAAAATTTTCAGTACAAAAAAAAAAATACAATCGGGAAGGTCCTCTCAAAAAACCCTAATTCCTAAGAAATTATTTCAATATATTTACGTAGCTTTTAGAGAAACATGAGAAATTTTAAATTCTTCACAAAACTGTGTGTTTTAAGCCTGTGAATGTAGCTCTGAAACAAGAAATCACACCTGACATGTATTTCGCTTATTTCTACGATTTCTTCGTATTAAACTAAACCTTGAGCTTAACAAATGTATGCGAAAGATGATATATCAGGCTTAGAAATTATTTATTGCATTAGGTCAAATGATGATTCCATTTAGCAATGAATGAAACTATTATGACTAGCTTTAGCCGTTTTTTTAATTTTTTTTTTTTGGTGTTGTCACACACGGTACTTCAATAAAGCGCAGTAAAATAGTTATGAATAATTTTCTGTTCCAATACGTCATAAGGAAATAAACCTTTTGCGGTTATATCCATTTTTCATTTCTCTTAAAACAATTTATAATTGTTTTTTTTTTTAAACTAAAAGTTAATGCCAACGAAAATCAGATAATGTCAAAAAAAAGGGGGTAAAAATATATCAAACAGAATGCTAATGTCAGCGAAATTGGGGTAATATCAGTGGGGTACTGTTTGAATTACGATACGAAATTAGTTCCTTTTAAACATTATATGTGATGCGATCTATGCAAAGGGACGTTATCTTGCCTAATTAGAAAATTGAGACTTTGGCAAACTAAAAACGTGTCATCGACAATGATAAACTATGGTATATGTGGCAAGCAAGATCATTCACAAATTGATAGAGATGAATAGCGACATTGTACTTAACTCCCGTTTCCATGGAAATGAGTATGGAAACTTTAAAAGTGTCAAAAGAAGACAATTTTCCTGAGAAGAAAAACTACGAAAACGATCATATCACCTTATATTTCGCGGAAAATTATATTTAAGAAAAAATTAAACAAAAAAGTAAGAATTCAAATTTTAATACAATTTAGGTAAAGAGGAACTCAATTCAAGAAAATTTCACCCCTGCTCACGATTTTTGACTTTTGTTTCATATAGTTATTTTTTCTAAGATTTTAGCTAAACAAAATTTAACACAAAATTGTTTAAACGCAGGTTTAATTAAACTAAAATATGTTAATTAAGGCTAATTACTTGTATACATATATATTCACTAAAAAGCTTTAAATAAACTTTTTAAGAAATTTTACATTTTTATAGAAAACACACAATAACATTTCTATACCTTTCGAACTATTTAAGTTTTTCTTCAATTATAACTAAGTACATATCTATACACAAAATCTATAAAATCAGTGTTGAAGATTTTTAATTCAACATTTTTTTTTTTATTCTAACTGGGCTATTTTGTTGAAATGTAACATCTGTGACGTATTAGACAAAGAAATTTACTTTACTTTTACTGTCATTTATACTTTTCAAAAAGCAAAAGCATCCGTCACGAATGCTGCATCTCAAAATGACCCGCGGAGTCGCTTTACTAAAACTATAGGTAAAATGTTTCGCCAATATTAATTTAACTATGGAATGGAACTGTTAACTTGGAATGGACTATACATACTAGTATTTCAATAAATATCATTTAAATGCTAATTTAATTCTAGGATTTATGTATAAATGACCTTTAAAAATGTCTAAAACTAGTCTTTGGGGTAATAGAATGGGATACTAAAGTTATTCTAAAAGGGTAGAAAGAGGAATATAGGAAATAAGGAACATAATTTATAAAATACTATGTTGTATATAAAAGTAAAAGTATTTTACCTTAAAACATCCTTGATATGAAATTACAAATTAAATTATAGAACTTTTTCAAAGGAAAATTATATTTAAGGTCAGACAGTATCGTTAATTTAAAAACAAAAAAAAACACATAAAACTCTATATGGTTGAGTGAAAAATTAAGCATAATAGCGCACTTCAAAAGAGAAAAACAAAAAAAAAAGTTCAAACTCAAGTTTGTAATCCCCAATAAAATATAAAAATCGTGTAAAAATAAAAAAAAAGTCCGGCAAAATTAATTACGAAATTCAAAAAACCAATGAGTCTTTTAAGAAACACTGCTGTAAAAGGGACATCAGAATTTTGGCAATTATTTTGTGAATAAAAATTTTCCAAAATCCTACAATTGAATAACTTTATATTTTCATAAGTATAAAATTTTTGTAGGTGTTTTCTAATTTATTTCGGCAAAGAATTGCGGACGTTTTGAAACATGACGTATATTATCAATCAATCAAAAATTATTTGATTTGCAAAAATGTTAGTGTTTTCAACCATATAGTTTAAAATGGGATAATTTAAATCACGAAACAAAATGAGAAAAATGTTTTCGCTGTAAAAAGATAAAGTCAATATTTTTTCAACTGATAGTAAAAAATAAAAAATAAAAAGTGCAAAGCGGAAGTTGAACAATAATGAATAATTGCTGTCATTACACTATCCAATGCTTCAGACCCACAGACGGTTGGCACGACACAGACGAAGATCAACACAAACCAATACTCCCGTATACCATACAAACAAACAAACAAACAAACGACAATCACGATAATTGCTCGTTTTTGAAGCTTTTTCACAATTCAATTACAAAAGTCATCATGAAAATAAGCTCACAAAATAATCAACTGGCAAACGCCCACACAAACAGTAAATTGGTAAGGAGGGAGGTAGTACATACGACAGCATTAGCAGTGCTGGGTTGCATTGCTGCTATCGCCAACAAGCGCAACGCTATACTCCTCGTTGTTCGTTCGTATCCTTGGCGAAACGACAAACGCATAGCACTGTACACAAAAGGATAATTTATGGAAAATATAAATCAAATCATAACTCCTCGCTGAATGCGCGCTGTTGGAACGTAGACGTACGAATTGCGAGCGGGGGCGCTGATGAAATAGTGAAGTTGCTGTAATATCGTTATTTGAAACTCTTCATTTTTGGACGATACTACGTCTGCAATTGGTAAAATGTTACATTATTAGAACTTTTTCTGAAGCAGTGACCTAACTCAAAATTTTTGTATTCAATTGTATTGTGTTGGTTTTTGAAAAATTATACTCTTTTAATCTCTTATGACCTCTTCAACTTTCAAATGCAGATAAAAAAAAAACTACGACGTGTTGGCCAATAACTTTGTTGGGTAAAATTGGTTAAGACAACGTCTTCTTTCAAGATTAAACCGTCGTTACTCTGTTGCAAAAACAATTTTGGACTGTGATATTACTTTATGACCCATAGGTTTATTAAATCTATTGCATATTAAAAGTTTTTGTGTACCTATAATATTTTACAAATCAGTTTAAGATACGATATAGCGTATATGTTATTTTATTTTTAAATAGTTACAACAAAAGTGAAATTATGAATATTCCTTACCTGATAGATTGTTAAATTAAAATGAAAAATCGTGCACGTGGAAGCACTATGCATCGTTAAGAGATAAAGAACACAATAGAATGTTTCATTACAATATATAGATGCTCTTTAGCATCAGGTACTGTCGATAACGTAAATAAACTTAAGGAAATTCTTTTTTAAAGCGATCTTGTGGATTTTGCCAATAGGCATGAAATATTTCACGTATCGTTCATAAACTTTTTTAAAAATTTTCTAATTTTATTGTTGAATTTTGTACTTATACAAAATTGAAGGCAAACTCATCGACCCTGTGCAACTTATTTTTTGTTTCCCAAACATTAATTAGCAATCCGGGGTAAGCATTTTCAGTCTATAAAGTAGATATAAAATAAATTGTGAAAACTATACCGGAGAACTCTTATCAAAAGTGCCTCGACAATTGAATTTTGCACTGGCATAAATAGGAGGTAAAATAAATTAAGTTAGGAAACTATTTGACAAAAAATATATTTATGAATAATTACCAAAAATATATATTTCTTTGTACTTAGCATTTACTTTTTAATAAATAGGATAAAGCAAATATTTCTTTGCAGCAACCATTAGCTTTATCGATGAAGGGGAAAAATCGATATTAAAAAAAGACACTTTAATATAACGATATTTTTCAGTAAAATTAAATCTTTTATTAGATAATGTACACTAACACAAATACTGAAGTTGTCTATCATATAGCACATTTACTATATATTGAAAATAACACAACATGTCTGCTATGTTAAGTGAAGTGAAACTAAACCTAAATAGGTTTATTAAATATTCATTTGACCCCACCAAATCATTACAAGTTAATGTCAAGATCGACTTAATATACAACGCCTTAACTTTCAAATTACGAAATCATTTTATTTACCAAACAAGTGCTTATTGACAATAAATATTTTTTTTTTAGAAACTACCAAGCATATAGATCTAATTGATGGAAACATACGCTTTGTATTGTAAGATTTGAGTTGTAATTTTGTTTGTAAGAAAAGGGGTAAATAACTGTTATATTACCGGCACAAACAATTCATAGTTAGGACTGTCCTCTCTCTTATTAATCTAAGTTTAGCATCTCGTTTAAAAAAGTAAATCAGTCAAAGTTTTGAAAAATTTCTAAAGTTGAAACTTGAAATAAAAAACATTTCATCGATACCATATCGCTGAAGTTCACTCAGCACAATACAGCAATCCTGATGATGACGACTATTACAGTGATTTGAGTATATTGGCGTTGGACGTTCATAGTTTGTTGTATTTCATTTTTTATTCTGCGTTGGAGTTTATATCGCGCTAAAACTTGAGAAACGGTTTTCTTAATTAAAAATAACTGAGATTGTGGAAGCGACAGCAGCCCGAACCGCTCCTACGAGAGAACATACAAACACAAACGCTCAAATAAACAAAACTCCTTAGAGAATTGACATTGGCTATTATTATGTTCAGCAGCGTTTACATTGCAAGATTTATTGATTTTATTGCCAACTTTAAGATGAAAACGGACACAAAAAAAAAATATTTTCAAGAAAAATTTATATTGCCAATATTTATGTAGCCAGAGGTTTCATTAACCTTTTATTATTACTACTTTATTTAATATTTTATTATTAATTTAGAAGAGCTCATGAGTTTGAAGGAATGAAAACAGATTTCATGTTGCTGCTTCTTATGATGTTATATGAAGATACTTGTTTTCCTGCAATTATAATTATTTGTCGTTTTTGCCGCCATTCAAAAATATATATTGAAAATGATATAAAGCGTTGAACTTTTTTAGTTAGGTACAAGTAATATCGCCCAAAGTATTATCGCAAAATATAAATAAATAAATTTTATGAAATTTTTTTGAAATTTTTTTCTGCAATACTTATTAAAGCCCATTATTCAAGCGTCTGTTTTTGGGTAATCTATCTTAACTGTGGCGAAAAGCCCCAGAAAACTTAACGTCAATATCTGATATATTTTTTCAAAAGAGAGTTTTCGGTACGATATTTCTTTTAATTTTTCGAAATTTTTTTTTTCATCTTTCGAGGTTTCGTAAAACTTTTTATTTTGTTAAAATTATTTGCCAATAATTTTTTTAAGAAATATTTGAGCCAAGTGTCAGAAAAAAATAGAATACAATAAATATTTGAAATCAATATTTAGAAACAAGATTTTAGAAAATTTTCTGAGGATATATTATATAAAATATGAACATATTTAAAGATGGCACAATATTAAACATAACGCTTCTTATAAGTAGCAACATTAACAAGACTAATATTACTTTCGAAATGATGTTAGCTCAAAATATAACAATAGGTTAGAGCACAACAATACACAACATAGGGTTCAAAATGTTTGCTAGGAAACGGAAATGCAGAGTATTAGCGAAACAACCTGATTTGCACTTTTAAGTTGAAAAAAAAAATCTATATATAAGTAACATAATAAAATTGTTGTTTTTGTAAAAAAAAATTAACTTAAATGCGAATGAACCTTAAAATTTCTGAACGAAAAAATATTCTTTGAAAGTTAAGAAACCATGAAAAAAATTTAAAAACAAATTTTAAAAACTAGAAGTAGTAGTCTTTTCAAAGGTATATTAGAGGTTTCGAGGAAAAAAGTTGATTTATTAGGTAAGGATTGGGACGCTAGGACTTCTGTGGGGGTGTGAGTATTACTTGCATGCAAACAAACGTACAATGGCCGGCCTATGAAGCACCCAGATACCCACTTTGGCCATCTGAGCTTGAACACCCTTCGCTTGCAGACCCTTAACAGCACCCTCGGCATATGCTGGCAGCTCAAAATCTACAAAACCGTAGCCTGAAATGAAAATAAAAGAAAACATTTTGTTTTTTTGTCGATTTTTTGTTTGAATTCCAAATCGTTGTTGTCGGAATTGGCAATTGGTATACAAAAAAATGCAACAAAAAACAAAATGTATCAAAAAAAGACAAAAAAAAAAAAAGTTAGAAAACCAAAAAAAATATTAAGGAAGAAAAAGAGCGTAAGAAAAAGAAAAGAAAAAATATTTTTGTAATTAATATTTTTTGAATTGTCATTTATGTAAATACATAGTATATATTCAATATTAGAATAACAACAGAAACAAGGCTACACTAATTAGACTACTTTATGCTAAAATTAAACGATTTACAATTTTCTATAGAATTGCAGTTTACTTTTTAACATTTAATTTTTTTTTTTTAATTACTAATCAAAAGAAGAGTTTAATGCATACATTTTTTTTTAGCAAAATAAATAAATAACATGAGTGAGAAAAAAGAAAAGTTAAAGATTAATACAGTTTTAATTGAGGCCTAAAAGAAGAGTCAACTCCTTTGGAAAACACTTAATAAAATCATACTCATGTGTATTAGATAGCTTCTTTTGAAAAATTTATTTTTATTTTTCGAGACACTAAAATCTCAAATCTTCTCACTCGAGTATAATTTCAGCAATGTAAATGCAAATTCGCGATTTTATTGAGAATTTTTTAAAATTTTTTACATGAAATTGCATCAATCGAAAATTACAAACGAAAGATATTTTTTAAATAACCTCCTTATTGAATTGCATTTTTAGTTTTTTCGAAAAATAAGTTAAGTAAAAAACGTATATAAAAAACTACTTCAGTAAAGTTATTCTGCAAACTGTTGAATGACATTAAGTCACCAAGAAATCACATCTAAACTTTAGGTGAACTTTAGGTTACTAAAAACAAAACTAACAAATTTCTATATTTTCCATATGGCAAAACTTTAAAATCAGAAGGGAATTACTTAGGAACAACATTAAGAGCTAAGCATTTCAGAGATTTTTTTTTCATTTATTCAACATTATTTCGTTGTAAATTCAAAAATAAATATTGATTTTACATAAGTTAAAAGGAAAAAACTTCAGAGTAATATCAAGAATACATGTTTAGAAGTAACCCATTGAAACCATAGTTTGAATAAATTTTTGGTGTTTTTTTTTTAGAAACTAAGTTTCAGAATAATAGCGCATAGCCGTAGAGCTTAAAATTGCAAAAATCTTATTGGCTCACTCTGAACAGCCTATTATAAAATGTTTTTACACATACTCGTACTTAATTCAACATGTCACTTCGACTTTCGATTTTTGCGACTTAAATTGATAATGTACAATTTTTCAAATAAAAAAAAAAGTTGTCTGCCTTTGCAAACAGCCTCCTCAGTTAAGACAATAGGACTTTGCTGAACTTTGAACAATTTTGATTTTCTCCATAACATACAAAAAACCATAAATATTTTATTTCGCATATCAATGTTAATTTAAGAAAATTTCAATTTTTATGTCTTCCAAAGGTGTTGCCTATATACTAATTAAAGTTTTTTCTTTGGTCACATCACTATGGTGATGGAAATATATGCATACATACATACATATATATATTTGTATGTATATATATTTGCTTCGTTTGTTTTTTACTTTGTACCAATTACAATTTTTTACACAAAACCACATCAAAACAACACAAATTAATAAATGATGGAACTGATGAAGAAAAAAATACCTTTACATTTGTTTGTTGTTTTATCTAAAATAGCCTTTGTCGATATAATTGTTCCATATCTGCAAAGAAAAAAAAAATGGTTTTTAATATTTTTAGAATTTGCTATGCTATTTATAATAAATGTCAATGGTTATTTTAAGAACACTTTTTTTTAAAAGTGAGTTTTTTAAAATAAATATAGAGATTGAGAAAAGATTCAAATTCTGACAAGACAACGTCGGTTTTTGGGGTCGCTGATTACGAATCTGGTATCAGGATTTTCAAAATTCAAAATAGCGGATCCAATATGGCAGACGAGTTTTTTGAAAACTGAACGGGTTCGCTTGAAACCACTTACTCAGGGGTTTTTGGGGTCGCTGATTAAGAATCTAGTATCAATTTCTCAAAATTCAATATGGCGGTCAAATAATTTAAAAATTGATCGGTTTTGCTTGAAACTCACAATTCTCAGAATTCTTAAAGTCAAAATTGTGGTAATCAGAGTAATCAGCGACCCTGAAAACCCCCGAGTAACAAGTTTCAAGCGAATTTGATCAGGGTCATAGCAGAGTTTGAAAAACCGAAAATATTAATTCTGTTATGCTGTGAAATATCTGCAAATGAAGAGTATGGCCCAGGAAGTGGGGCTATGCGTTTAATGAGGACAAAACTAAGATCATGATCTAGTATCTAGATCCACCTGTTGACCATCTGAGACAAAATTTTATCATCAAAAGCTATAACATTGAAGTAGTCAAGAAGTTCAAGTCCTTTGGAATAAACGTTAACTTACAAACTACGTATTGGTAAAGGCCACAGGAGGTTAGTTTCGAGCAATTGAAACGTAAGGGCTCGAAAATCCTCACTCAAAAATTCGGAGAACTTCCGTATTAAACATTAATTTTGCTGTTGCTCTTTATGTAGTCGAACCTTTGACAATAAGCAGAGTTAAAGGAAATTTTTAATTTTCAATCAACAGTCGCAAGGTTCAAGATAAAAAGTTTAAGGTACAAATGCATTGTTAATTTTGCAGTCCAAGAATATACAGAGACTTTTTTCCAAAATCAACATTAGCTCCCAAATTTGCAGGCAGATATAAATATTATCAGCGGTTTTTTATTTGCAAGTTTAGTATTTAGTTTGCATATACGGCAACAGTTCCTGAGTTAAATAAAAAATCGTAAATTTTCTAGATTTTTTTAAAAAAAGTCAAAAAGTATGTTTTCCTCAGTACCGGAAATATGTAAATAGAAAGATCGGAAATTCATTAATTAATCACATCGAAAGCTATTTGAATAAAGTTTGTACTGGGATACATTAGTCATACTTTGAAATCAACATCAAGCTGTCACAGATCATATACATAAGTATATCTTTAATTGAGCCAAAAGTGGACGGAATTGTAAAAGGGGACGTAGTAGATGCTATAAGGTATATCTGAATCAAACGGAGGGCGTGGCACCTCCCATACAAGTAAAATACGCTAACATCGCAAATTACACAAGCTATTGTGCCTAAATTTGGTGTGCGGATGTCGATCACGAATGTAATTTATTGAACCAAAATTAGGCGGAATTGGAGACGTGGGCGTGGCATGTTTCGATTTTTTCATTTCTATTCAATTTTATTCAGCATTTTTTCCTCTTCCAACTTTCATCATTATTTTCTTAATTTTTAAAACTTTTTCAGCGATTTTGAATTGTTTTAACATTTCTCAACCTCTCCCAGTTTTTCAACCGCTTCGACATTTTCCATGTTTTTTCGACTTTTTCAACATTTTTTAGCATTTTCCATTTTTTTGACTTTTTCAATTTCTTTCAACTTTCTTCAATGGTTTTAGACTTTTTCAGTCTTTTGAACTGTTTCAAAACTATTCAACCTCTTTCTCGTTTTTTCGACATACTCAACCCCTTCAACGTCTTTTTAACATTTATTTAAAAGGTACTTGCAATGCATTGTAGGGTATATGAGTTTCGGCCTGGGAGAAGATAACACCTTTACTAGTTTTTTTCTTTTATCATTATGTTTTATTTTTTGGAAGGTCGATTTTGGTCAAGACATTTCCGATGACCACATAGGTATTTAATAAAGAATATGACACTATTTTCAAGAATATCAAATATGAAAGACAACATTGATTTGTTCTTTTTGAAATAGAAGATTTCATTAATACAAGATCTCATCAATACGAGCATGTATCATTTGAACTAGGTGAAAGTAAAACATGCCTCATATCAGTTAATGCCTGAAATCGAATTTATAGTTTACAAAATATTTTATTGGTTCGAAAAAAAGCATCAGCTATAACAAGTTCCCTAGTTAGGTTAACCACTTGACACTAAAATAACAAAGTACACTTATTTGTGCTACCACCTTTCAGCCCAGCACTTTAGCACGTATACTATCAACGAACAGTTCTGCTCAAATGCATCCATTTAAATTTTGTGAGAATATTTCAACATGCTTTATTTAGCCGTTGGCCTATTGAAAAATGCATATTAAAAATATCTACACACACACAGTGGTTGGTGTCCGGCGCCAGCACCACCCAAGCAACACCAACCAGCAAACAAACCATTATAAACCAGAGTAGAGTAGCATAGAAAATTGGCCAAATGCCATATGCATCAGTATCAGCATCAAGCTGTTGATGTCCACAGAGTGACATTTACTGCAGATGCTGCGCTGCTGATGGATGAAAATATCAATAATGACAAAATAAGAAATAAGGGACAAAAATAAACTGAATTTCGAAAAAAGAAATTGCAGTGGAGAATTGATGATTTTGTCATTAAAAATATATGAAAATTATGTGACCTTAACGAAAAAACAAACGAGGGGGGGTGGGCGTTCACAGCTGTTGTTTTAGTTTTTAATTGTGATTTGATTTGAGCGAATTAGTTTTTTTTTTTCAAATGATCCATTTTTATGCATAATGCACTCGTAAAGCAAAAAAGTTTTGCATCATTGAAAATATTTTTGATAAGATCTATAAAAAAACTTGCTACGGGTGAGACATTTGCATGGTATCAAGGAATTAAAAAAAATCTCAATTTTATTAATGGAGTAAAAATGTATTCTGATTAAGAGGTATCTCCCCCTCTGCATAAGTACTTACTGTGCACACATAGTAACTAAGTCCTTATCGGTTGTGCCCTGCTGTAGGCCCCTGATGTAGAGATTTGTCTTTGATAGCTGTTCGCCCTGTTGCTGTGTACCGTTATTAGGACCCATAGTTGTATTTGTATTGGTGTTGCTCAGACTAGTACTTAATGTTCCGCTCTGGGAGCCGGTATTTGATGAGCTGCTTGAATTTGTATTACTAGGTGATGCGGCTGTTGGAACTCTTTGTCCGTACTATAAAATGAAAAAAAGAAAGAGAAAAGTTATTAAATTGAAGTTACATAGCTAAAAAAATGTTCAAAGCAAAGTAATGTTTTAGTCTTAGTTTATATTTCATACTTTATCGTTTCTTGTTTTCTTTCAATTTTGTGTATTTCATTGCTTTTGGCAACGATTTGCAATTGAAATTGAATATTGAAATGCAAAAATTCCAAAGCATACTAAACAGCGCAGGCAGCACACAGATGCAGAGTGCATAAAGTAAAAGATACACTCAAACAAACACTCACAGCAAACACACACATACCAACACACGCTCAAATACATAGATATACAAAGAGTAATTTACAGCCGGAGGACATGATGCCTTAGAGCAGCAGGCGGCAACGCATAACGAAAATTCTTTTGAAAATTTGCCAAAACATTATTTTGCTATTAAAATCACACAGTTCGAGTACGAGTACGAGTTTGGAATGTAGCAGAAAAGTTGGTGGTGGTAGTAGCAAATGTACTGCTTAATGTGGTAGTAGTAGTAATGTTTTTTTGTTTTTTTCTGAAAAGCCTACTAAAGTAAAAAAGTCTTTTAAGATTTAAAATAAAACAGTGTAAGCAAATCACGTGCTGCATTTTACTATAGTGCTTTTGTCATTGTTGCTAATGTCCTTTAGGCATAAAATTGCGCACATTTTTTTGTTTTTGACTTTAATTTAAGCGCCAGAAATATTGGCAATTAAATTTTTTTCCATTAAATATGCATTGGCAGTAATCTTAATCAAGGGTACAATGTTTCTGTGTTATGTTAATGAATAAATAAATGATATTTTTTGTTGCAATTGGAAGCCAGAATAATTTTAGAGACACGATTTCAGTGTTCGAGTAAGATCTGCAGCACAGAAAAAGTGATGCTATTGATATTTTATTTATGGTTCCATTTTCATAAAATTTTGAGAAAAATTTATTTCCGCACATTTTGTGTGAAAAAGAAAAATTTTCTGGAATTTTAGTACGATGTTGTCTATGTCATCTTGTTCAAAAGATTTTATGGTCACCAGTCCATTCTATGGCAAGTTTTGGAGATATATGTATTAGATATCGATAATCAATTAAAGCTTTATTAATTTAGCGCATATAAAATTCAAAATCCTCCTTATCTCTCAATTGAACATAACTTAAACTTGTGCACATAAAGAGCACATACCAGAAGTGAATCCTGAATGTCATCGAGATACCTGGAAGCACCCAAAAAATATCAACATCGTAAAAGTCGGCAGTGGCTCCTATGAATAGATCTACAAACTTTTGTCAATGTTTGCTTCATTATCAAACAAGAGCGACACTTTGTTTGTTGAAATCGATTGAATAGGAGTTAGGAGTTATGAGTCTTTATTTCTTTGTGATTATTTATGTTCGCATTATATTTTAATTTTTCGATATTTTTTACCGAGTCTCCTGTTCAGTACTGTAAGTGTAAAAAACACAAAAAAATTACAGCACAAAATGCATTGAAGAAATTATAAATGGGCAACGAGCTGCTAATACTACTTAGTTTCAACCACTGCTACATGGTATCATCAGTAAGCTTTGTTAGCCGATGTTAAAGAATTCACAAGCATACTAACAAGGAGACCACCACCCAGTGACCTCACCGATTTGGCTCAAATTTTTGCAGATGGTAGTTCACGTGAAATAAGAAAACCCATATTTTACCGTTTTTCGCAATTCTCAAGGAAAAGCGAGAAAATCGCGTTTAAAGTTTTCCAATCGTTGTCTTATTCAAAAAAAGTTTACCTTCGTTCGAGTAGCAGAGTAGCATAGTGGTTAACGAGTTAGCGTATGATCCTGGGGGTCATTAGTTCGATTCTCCGCTGATTCAACTTTTTTTTATTTTTTTTTTTTTACTTTTAGAATAAGGAAAAAATTAAGTATATTTTACTTTTTGCATTGACCAGTTAAAAATCATAGCAAAATATAAGATATAGTCCGCCAAAATTCTACATTTTCACCTTTATATGTAATTGCTTTTCTAGCTTTTTTGATATTACACATTTCTTGACTTCTTTTTTTTTTTAGTACTACAAATTTACTTAACATTAGTAAATGTGCTCATATTATAGAATTTTTCCATCCACTAGGCTAATAATTGCTTTCAAATTTGTCGTCAGAATAAAAATGTTGAGGATAACAGCCTATTTATATATCATTAAATTAAGGAGGGGGTAGGGTTTTGGCGCTACATTTTTGGCATAAGTTTAAAAATGTTTTTAGCGATACGGTAAAAGTAAATTTATTTATTAAAAGATCATATAAAAGTACAATATTTAAAGAGTATTCTGTAAAAATTTAATTAAAAAATATTGGAAAATAAGCCATTGGCAGCAAGTTTCCGCGGACGCCTAAAAAAAAAGGTGGTTTGCGGTGGACAAGATATCTCATCACATTATCATCTGAAATCAAAAAAAAAAAACTTTCTTTTGCTTTTAAGTTTTTTAAGGTATTGACGAAGGGTTTTTTTTCTTTGACGATTTTTAAAATTTTGGCTAATTTTTAAGTCAAAAAACGAATTTTTTTGGAAAAAAATGGCAAATATCAGCACTTTTATTATTGCAGAACTGGTTGTAATGAAAAAAAAAGCCCTCGTCAAATTTCAAGAAAATCTGTCTAGTAGTTTTTAAGAAAAAGTGTCCACCGACTTTGAAAAGTTAGTTTCGAGAAAATAACGTATAAAGTTTTAGCGCTGTCTTTTTTTTCATATACTTACACAGAATCATCGAGACTCAAGACACTGTATCTTCGTCAGTTTTACTCCAATCGACCTCAAATAATCAACAGGATACTTTTGAAGAGTTATACTATCAAATAAAACAACAAAAAAAATTGGAAAAACAAAATTTGGCAAAACCCTACCCCCCCCCCTTAAGAGAATAGTTTGTAAAAAAAAAATAAACACTTAATGCTAACTAGTATCTTTATCAGAAGGACTTCTGTCCTTAAGGAAAGTTTTACTCAATCAAAGCTTTTTCAATTTTCTTTTGGATAAGCAAAGAAGTACGGTACTGAACATTTTAGAAATTGCACAGCATGGAAGTCGAGCAGTTCCTTCGATTTTTTCGTCTCTAAGATTCTCAATTTGTTTATGTGAATTTTATAACAAATGAATATTGCTTGGCGGAGGGTGAAGCAATCAAAAGTTAAAGTGAAGCTTAGTATTATTATACTTTTCTCGAAGATGGCCTAAGTTGCTAAGACTCTGTGGAAATTGTTATATTGTTGGGGAACCCAAAATTGATACAAGTGATGGATTAAATATATCGAGCTAAAAGGAGACTTGTTTAAAAAATATATATAGCTAACCATAAAGGCTTGCTTGCATGCAGAACAATTTAATAATTAATAAAAACAATAAGCTAATTACAAAATATTGCGAGGATATACAAATTATAATGATACTTTGTGTATCATAATAGTTGATTTCATTCAATGTGAAAATCTTGAAAAAAAACCGCATACAAAAAATAAAAAAAAATTTTTCTGGTAAAATATATATACATTTTTTTATTTATGCAAAAATCACAAAACAAATGTTATGAAAAAAGCAACAAATTACGGAATTTTTTTTTTTGTATAAATATATAAATAAAACAGCTGCTGATAAGCAGCTTTTTCGTTTCCTCTGATAACAGAATTTTTGTATGTCGACAATACAAACTGGCGATATCGCATTAATTTGTAAACATACGTGTGTGCTGATAGTAAACATTAAAAAAAAATTAGATAGACACATACATACATGAATATATGGATGTCCATTGTTTTCTAAGTTTTTTCAATAGTTCAGTTTGGTATTTTTATGTTTTCACTAAAGAAAAACGACATTTTAGAAGTTAAAAAGTTTTATTTCAGCACAGTTTAGCGTGGCACGGAGCAATAATTAATTCGCTGGAAACTAAAAGGCTTGTAGTAAAAATGTTTCAAGTTTTTTTGTACATTGTTATATGAGCTCTAAGAAAAAAAGTTTAACTGAAAAAATTACACAATATTTTTCAGTGTATATTAGATGCTCGTTACTCTGTAAATATTGTATTTTTAATACTGGACGCTGATTCATGTTGCTACAAAATGAGCCTCAACAACACTCAGTAAATTCTTTCCAGTTCAAGGCACAACAAGTTTTCTACTAAGTTATACGTTCGAAATGCGTCTGCGTCCCTTTCAAGAATCTTCAATCAGGGAAATAACGGACAGTCTAATATATATATGCGAATGTTTACTCATCATTGCATTAGTCAGTTAGTCAGTGAGAAACAAATGCTTAATTCAGTTGAAAGCTATTTATATCAATGAAATAAAACTTAAAAAAAAAAATCTGATTAGAGTAATACGTAAACCTTTTTAGCTTTGAGTGAAAGTAAGCAAGTTTATCAGCAAAGTGTGATTAAATCAGAGTTTCCCTTATTAAATTTTTTTAAACAGATATTTCCTTAGAAAATAAAGTTCAAATGCAATAAATACTATAAAAAAAAAAACTAAAACTTTATTTAACCCAATTCATGCTTGGTCTAAATGTACCATAACCAGGGGCAAGCCATTTTTTACTTCATCATAATCTCTTAATGAGCCGTTCATTCACCAATATTGAATTGGTTCGGATTGAAATTTTTATTCATCGCTGGCGAAGCTTTAAGGCCAAGAAATTTTATGTGCTAAATAAAAAGAATCAAAATAAAAGCAAAAAAAAAAAACATTTTTGCGCTAAAAATAGCTGCAAATGCTAGAGGAAAGTAGCAGTGGTAGCCGTGGCAGCAGCAGAAGAAAGAACAGGTTTGCAAAAAATTTAAAAATGTTACCGGTTCTTCTTGTGGTTTTTCGCGTGAGGTCTATGGACTAAAGCCACAGAACTAAAACCAACTCGTGCTGTGCTACGTGTAACATTATTTATGATTTTAATTCATGTCGGGAATTCGATGGTTTTACAATATTTTTTTTTATTTTATACAATTTTTGTTTGTTTAGTATGTATGTCATTAAACTAGTTTAAGCTGCTAATTGTATGTATGGTAGCAGTGAAAACTTTGTATTATTTTTAAGACTTATCAAAATAAGGAAATCGGGTTCAAAAAATTTGTGTTTTGCGAAACAAAACAAAAATATAAAAATGTACCAACTCAAATTTGAAACACCAGCAGGAAATTTTTTGAAAAAGCCGAATTTGATGATTTTTAATACATGTACTTTAATTTTTTTTAATGAGGAAACAAAAAAGACATTTTCCAAACAAACAAATTTTTTTCGATTGTTGAAAAAAAAAACATTTTACTTTTTCCCACAAAAAAAATTATTTTTTATCAGTTTTTGGAAAAAATTATTTTTGCTTAGGAAATGACGGAAATAATATCTTTTCAACTTGACAACCCTGCTTTAGGCAAATCCATTTGTCCAATCCTGCCTCCTTTTAGTACAAAACTTGACTGTCTCACTAAAATACTATTTCGGATAACACCATATTGAAAAAGATTACACATTGCAAAGTCCTATCTTTTTATAGACTTAACTTGGTCATTTATCAAACGGTGACAATCGACTTAAGAAAAATTTGATTGTGCTATATATTGGAAAAAGTTAGAGATTTTGGTTTTTTACACAACGGTAGCAAAATAGCCTTGCAAGAACATTTGCACAGAATTTAGAACAATTGTTTGAGTAGTTTTCTTATCGTAGCGTTTCAAATTTTCTGAGGTATCACGTGTCAACGAAGCGTTTCAAGTTTTAAACTTTGAATTACACAATGCGACAAAATTTGGTCAAATCTCTAGTCCTGAAACCCGAATATACTTTTCTGAATATTCTTGATGCGCTGAGTTCGATTCCAAGATCAGAACTTCTCTGATCATTCTGGTTTTCGAGATATCCTGATCACTGTTTTTCGAGATATTTGAGGCTATGTTACATTGAAAGGCAATTTTTTTTTTGTAAGACTATTAACGGGGTTCGACAGAATAACTCTTTCTCTACAAAACCCACTTTAAGTTTTATTGATATCATTTTTATCAAAATGTCGTAAATTAAAATTTATTACAAATTTGACTTACTGAAACTTAAGAAGATTTGTACGGAGAGCTGCACAATATTTTTTTATTGGTTTTATTAGAAAATGTTACCTTTCGATGTAACTTTGCCTCAAATGTGTCAAAAAACCATTATTTTCGCATTTTTAGGTCGTTCTGGTTCCTACAAAAACAAACTTCAACTAATAAAACTGTTTTTTCATTAATTAGTTCTGTGAAAGAAATCAAAATTTGAAGAAGAAGAAGACAAAATTCGTGTAGAGTTGTGTTATTCGCAAATTTCAACACTAAGAGGTATAAAGCCTTGATTTGTTTGGTTACTTATCGGTATTTGCCGATTAGAGTAACTCCGGGTATTGTGATATGCCATCATATTTCCTTAAATAAACAACTCGCGACAAAATTGTTTTTATCAACATAGCTGTAACGGAAGAAAATACGTGCTGCAAGGTTTTGTGCGTTCGCATTCACTGTTTTTGGTCTTAGTGTGGTGAAATTGATTTCGGCACAAGTCGAGATTTTATTTGTGTGCATTTCATGGCTGAATTAAGCCCAAAATAAAGTAAGTATTAAAGTCGAAATAATAAAATGTGTTAGTGGGTGAATACAATTTGTCATAAATAATGTGAGTTTTTTATTTGCTGAAGTGTGTTTTAATAAAACAACCTGAGTGTATTAAAACTGAAATTCGGCTAATATGATATAGTTCAATTTGTTCCACCCAGCAAGGACATTACCTCTGTGCTTTTTGCAACAAATCCTTCTAGAGAGATACAAAGATTCAGACCTGAGTTCAAGGCCTGCAATGCGATTTAATTTGGGCTCACAATGCTTGTCTTCCAAGAAGCCAAGCAATTTTTATATGTGAGTCATCTATCTGACTTTTGCTTATTGATTGAGTTTAAATCAAGTTTCCCTTTTTGATGGAAATTCTATGGAAAGATGTTATGTTATTGTATTTTTAGTTCCTACTGTTTTATACTTGTTATACTTTTCATGATGGTATATCACATTATCCGAACGCTATATATCACATAACCCACCAATTTCATTGTGGAGTGTCACTTGGCTTTTTTCCATTTTGTTGAAATAGCTTCAGATTGGCTTACGCTATATAGCTCCGAAGTCGTAATATAATACACAATGCATCAACAAACCATATTACATAAAGAAGAAGAAGCTATAAAAGTTACGTGTAATTTAAGCTACAAAAATGCCCATATCACAATACCCGAAGTTACTCTACTAGAATATTTAGACAATTTTATTTTTGGATCTGATTTAATGCATTCTCAAGAACTATAGAATAAAACCTCGTTTTAGCAGGGAGCACTGCTTTATTGGCATTTATTTTCTGTAAAGCTTTGTGCACTTCTTATTCGATGAACTTGTAGCTTAGGAGTGGATTATTAATTTAAAAAAATGTTCGACGTATTCTCCCCACCGTATGTTAATGTCTTCACGGTTGGCCAGCAATCGGTAATCACCGTCCTAATATAATTGACACATATGAGGCCTTGCGATTTTTTGTTACTTGTTCGCAAGATTTTGATGGTGACAACAATCTTATTCCTTATTGATAATTCATTGAATAAAAAATCCAACTGCAGTTATTATAATTTCAAACTGACAGTAGAATATTTAAATTGTGAGCGGTTGAAGAAAAAAAAAACCCAAATGACAAAGTAAATTCTGGTTAATACTAAAATTCATATTGCAAACTGTAGCACAGTTAGAAATCCCAATCACTATTCAAAGATTCAGGTTAAATAAAATAGTCACGTTCCAAGAAAAAAGTTGTTTTTTTTTTAACTCTACTTTTAATGAAAGATGAATTTAAAAATCGGTGTGAAATTTCACAGACTCCCAGCTACCAAATCGATGTTAAAAATTTAACAAAAAAAAAAGATAAAAAAATGTACAAGAACTCACGTTTGCAAACTTCCATTAAATTTCGTTTGTTTTTTCGCCCCCTATTCTAGATATTGCTGCTGTCATAAAGAGTTCGATAATTGAGGATTTTATAGACGTAAGTCTACATACCACCACACCCACCCACAAATACAACCACCTAAGACTGAAATAAAATTTTCAACGTTGCAAAATTCTTGCGTTTTCTTTTTATTGGTAAAGCATTAAAACAGCAACACGCAGGTACGGTACCTCATATGTACTACGAGTATGTGAGTCATAAAAAAGCAGTTGAGTTTTTTCATATTTTTTTGGGCTGCACCACGCACACACAAACGTCATATTTTCTAACAAGATGAAAAATCCTATTTACGTGACTTTCAAATCCAACTGTCAGACAACGAAGGTGGTGGTGGTGAAACTCATGTGCGATATAGCCAGCAGCTGTGCCAGTAGCAGGAGCCGCGTATTTGTGGCAGACAGGCGCACGCTTTTGCAGTAGCTTTTACAGAGCAAAGAATTTCGCTTGAAGGCCTGTTAGCTTCTAATAACATGTAAACGTGCTACGTGGCACATTAAACATTTATCAAAATTGAGACATGGATTTTTTCTTTCTGCTGACATTTTCCGATTTTTTTTTTGCTTTAAAGGAATACAAAGAAACTAGCGCGCTTCGATTATAAACGCTTTAAAAGTTTAGCTGATATGGTCTCTATTATTTTTGCACATATTTTGTACATGTCTAGTAACAAAAAGTAGAGATTTTTGTAAGTCGAAACAGCAAAAACAAAATGTATTCACTGCAAGTCATTCAAGAGCCAAGCTGATAACAGTGATCTGCTACAGAGACTTTAAAGATTATTTTGCGAATTTATGATTCATCAGAAGCCGCAAAAAAAAAGGTGCACAGGAAATAAGTACAACGGGCTATAAAGCGATTTTAATGCATTTACTGTGAAGTCAGTAGACATCATTATTTGATAAAAGTTCAAACAAAATTAGATTTTTCCTAGAAAGGATCCAGAAAGAGTCAATTAAACTATGACTTGAACATTCAAGCATTATACCAATAAACAATTTAAGTAGCAGACTTGGTATGAATGTTATTGAGAATATTTAATTAATTCAAGATTAAAAGGAATTTGTGTTTGTTATAAGAGCTTTACACTGGCATCGAAACAGCAAGATATTTATATCTGTCGATTATGGAGTCAAAATCGAGACAAAATCGGTTGTTTTTCCATACAAATTCAATGTTGAACCAAATTCTCTTGCGTGTCGATTTCGTTTAACTCATTTTTACACGAAATTGCGTTCTATTATGAATTTCAAGGGCTGTTCAATTTTCGTACTATACTCAAACAGATAGTAAATCAAAGAAAAATGATGAACAATCAGAAAAATAAGCAAATAAAAAAAGAAATCTCAAAGTGATGTAAGTATTTTTTTTATTTTTATTTACTAAAATATTAATTTTACAGATTATTTAGGAGCAGCTATTGTCAAACCGAAAGAAGTCGCTACTGTCAAAAGAAACAAGTTAATGTCAAACGAAAAGAGTCAAACAACTGTTAGGCTAATGTCAGGAAAATGGCGATAGTAAAGATAAAATGTGAAAGAAATTTTTAAAATAGTGAGATAAAATCGAGATAAATGAAAATCGTGCTGATTTCGATGACAGTGTGAATCACTTATTACTTTAATTGAGCTGACATCTTAGACTTAAGCTAAAATTGTTCATCTCAGTCAATAATTGATTAGTTTCTTTTTTAGGAGCACAAAGCGTTTTCTATACTTTAATTATATTTATTCGGATTACGCTTTAAGCACCACTGAACTTTTTGAGAAATTTTAGAGAGATGGAGTAGGGATGTAGTAATGTCGTTGAACATTTCACTTGAATTTACTAAAGCTGTCGGGGAAAACTATTGTAGGGCGATTGCAGAACTTATTTGCTATTTTCAGAATTTTCAGACAGTCATTATTCATGTTTTGTTTGTTCAACGAACCAATTCAATTGCTTTCAGAAAATAGAACATTGGAGCCAAGCAACAACAATGTTGTTAAAAATAAAAAATTAATGTTTGTTATGCAGAAGACAATAGGAGTAATTAAGCTATAACACATACCTAAACAGCTTCATTTACCTTTGGCTTTTTCACGTTAAAATATAACGTTGTTGTTGCGAAGTTTGTGCGTCGCTCTTAAATTAAATTTTATGGACATCTCTAAAATCTCTCCTTAACTATCTACACTTATATATAAAGAGTTTGTTTGTTTATGTTTGTTTATATGTATGTATATATGGTATGTTAGCGATGGGTTCAGGAGCTATTGTACCGACACCAAAATTGTTTACTATCGATTAAGTTAAGAAAAGAAAATCTGAACAAAAAAGGAGCCAAATTATAGAAGTGGGCGTGGCAACTCTAATACTAGCAAACATTTTCAGACGGTATGCACAAACTCAGTTTACGAACATTTGTTGACACAGGCAAGCAATGAATAGAACTAATCGAAATTTAAAAGGGGGGAGCACTTTGGGACGTTTTGCAAAGACAGTTTCCCAAGCATTGCCCTCCCGCTAAGATATATTCTCTCAGCTGTATAAAAAGGTTTTTACAATATTCCAGAAAATTTTCAGCTTGAAATTCACGTGGTGAAATGTTTTTTTTTAACTCTCTCTTGTGGTTGCTTCACGCCATAATTTCGTATTTTCTTGAAAAATCAGAAGATATATGAAATTAATGTTTTTTAGTCAGAAAATGGTTCAGCTTTTCGCTAAGATATATTCCAAAACCATAAATTTGAATTTTCTGGAAAAGTCAAAGGTTTGTTAAATATTGTTTTTCGCTATAAAGTGGCTTGAAAATAGCTCGAAATTCCAGTGAATGAATATTGTTGCTATAGATCTTCGTTTTGCTATACAAAAAGAAAAATAAAAAACTTTTAGAAGAGCTCGAATATACTGCCGGATAGCTCGACAACAGCACTATAGTGCCAAGACTCTGGGGACATCAAGTTTTATAAGATAAGGGGACCATTTTTTTATTTGCTTGCTCACTAATTTAATCACGGCGAAATAAAGTGAACGTAGTTTTAATTTTTTTTAAATCAATAAAGAAAAAATCTAGTAAGTAACCAAAAACATTTATTTCTAATTGCATCACAATCCACAATAACGTTGTTTTCATAAGAAATGAAGCTGTTTATTTGAGAACTTAATTACGCATTAGTTTTAGTAACCGTTGATGATGGAACTATTTCTGCTTTGAAAAATATCATTTATCTTTCAGTATGTAGGAGATAACATTTTCAGCTTCAAACTGACTATAAATGCTTGAAGAAGAACTGCTAACCCACAAATTGTGGAATTAAATCAAACCAAGCTGTAAACGGATGCCATACCAATAATAATTTAGTTTGTTGTCAGTGATAAAATTTCATTATCAACGCAGTTCATTGGCATAAGAACAAAAAACAAAAAGATAGTGAGCGCATGTAAGACAGAGACAAAATAAATTTTAGAGATAAAGATAAAGACACATAGCACATTATTTTATGTTTAATAGGTCGTTTACGAATGAGTTTGTACAAAGTATTTGGGAGCGTGGGAAAGGGGGAGTGCGTATGCGGTAAGACAGTTAAGTTTATGTTTTCATTATGTGAGCCACAAGTATTTCATTTCTGACATTACACACGTATTAGATAGAGCACAGTGAGTTATTGTTATTGTAGACATTTCTTAACACAAATATGAGTTAAATGTATTAAGAAATTTTTGAAAATGCAGACAGTGTTGCTAGAAATTTTTGATACTCAGAAAATAATTTCTACTTTAAGGGTTTCGTGCACATAATTTCATATATATCAATGCTTTTCTGAAAAAGTTCTTTTTTTTTTCAAAATAAAATAGATTTACAAAATTACTAAGATTCGCGTTGAGAAAAGTACATCTTAAACGAATTAGAACTGATCTGGCAACACTGCAAACAAACTTACATACAAGCGCACACTTTCAGAAATGAAATGCTTTTGATGTGCATTACATACGAATGCGAAAACATAGCAAACTGTGTGGGTATTAAACTTAACTGTCGTTCATTCTTAAGCTCGAAGATGACATAATAATCCATTTATCAATACTTAATGACGTACGCTCTGAGCTAATAACCCAGAAGAGCCAAACGCAGTCGCTCACTCTTCCTGTTACAAAATAATTCAGTCTCATACAAAGGTTTAATGACGAATACTTTGCGTGCGACTTTTACATACAACGGCTACGATCCCATATCACAAAAACCACAAAATTTTCTGGTTTTACATTACAAATGTACATTCCAATAGAATCCGATGCTGAATTTCATTTTAACATAATAATTATAGCATATTTCAGTAAATTAAATTTTGAATTTAATTTGAGGAAAATGTTAAGTTGATTTTGAAAGAATTTTTACATTTGTCAAATTATTCGTAATGAAATAAACAGCGTAATTCGAGCTCGTATGAGTAATAGAATTGTTGGAATCAACGGGTTTATCCCTTGTTGGTTTTATGATGTTTTATTAGAATCTTTTTAAGTGTTAACATGTTATTATATTTAAAATAACAAACTGAAAGGGGATATTCCCGATGATAATGACATAAGTATTGTAAACAAGTACAATACGGTTGGGGAAATTTTTTTTTTTCTTAACATTAATTGAAATTATGAGATAAAATTTTTGCAGTTTAAAGAACATCTGCGACTAATATGGACTGTTGGACAAAATAAAATAGATTTGCAAATTTTCCTTGATATTCTTGAACCAAATTTCACATAAATACAGGAAATAGTTCAGTCTAGTAATAGACAAAAATTTGGACAAGTGGACGTGGCACCACCCATATAAGTAAAAACTTCAAAACGCTATACTAAGAGAATAATTATTTTATGTAATGGAACCAAATTTCACACAAACAGTAGGAACACTTCGGAAAAGCTATGCACAAAAACTAGGCAAGTCTCTACAAGTATGTAGGCGTGGCACTCCTTACAGAAACAAAAACTTTAAAACTCTAAGCTGAAAAGAAGTATTTAAGTTGGTAGAATGGAATTTCACACAAATTCCAGAAATAGTTCGGACACGTATCAGACAAAAATTTGGCAATTTTTGACAAGAGAGCGTTTTCCATACAAGCTTCAAGCTTCAAAACACTACGCAGAGAGCTATTTAAGTAAAAATTATCAAATTCAATGTGGGAACGTTTTGATAAGCGGGTCAGTATGTAACGATTTCATAACAATTTAGGACTTCATCGCACTTTAAATGGTAACGCGGTGTAGAATATTCAATTTTTGGCGAGGCCAAACTTCTAAAATCCTACTACATTTATTTGCTTTCCTTTTAATTTGCAAACAAAAAAAAAAGAGTCTAGAGTTCATGTTTACATAAATAATAAATATTTTAAGAAAATTTTATTATATTTTCAATGAACTTTGATTTTTTTTTTGAAAATCTTATAAGATTTATAATGTATTATGTATACATTTTTTGAAAACTGTCAGAAATTAGTTCGTTTTTCAAAACCTTATGCCTTCAAATTTTAATTTTTAATGAGGTTACTGATTTTTTGGGGATCAATAACCTCTTATTTTAATTTTTGTGAAAAAAATTATTTTTTTTTATGAAAGTTTATCAATAAGTTGCATAAGACAAAGATGTTTAATAAATAAATAAATATTGATATTGAGCTCTCATTATGGTTTTCTTACAATTTTCTGTGCGAATTCGAGAAAAACAAGTTAATATTAACAAAAGAAATGGAATTTAAGTTTTGTTTAATTTAAAAATGGAACTCAAAGTATTATTTATCATATAGAAAATAATAAATGGAAAAAAATTGCTAAAGTCTGGCTAAGCATGAATCAATAATATACAGATTGTGCCATCAAATGAGTAAGATTATAAGACTTCTACGCATGTACGTCACAAGTGACTATAATATTGACAGACATGTGTTAGTAGCATAACAGCTGCTTCAAAAATAATAGAAAAACAAAACATTTCTTATTATTGCTTATTTCTATCTAAAAAATCAACCAATTTGCTGTCAGCCAATCAATATACTAAGAAAGGAACTGTCAAACGACTAAGTAAAATAAATTTTTTTAAGAGGGAAAAAGGGATTTAATGCCCATTTATAAAACACTAAGTTATGGTCAATACTTTTTAGGACTCTTGATATCGGAATTTTTAATTTATGAAAATAAATAATTTGTGATATTTAATAAATTTAACCTCTGTAAGCAAATAGGAAGTACGTATCGGGCGATGGTCGTGAATTATGTCACAAAAAAATGACACGTGGGTATGGCGTAATATGGTATTTATTAATGAATGAGTTAATGAATTTCTAGCACTTAATTTTCCGTCACTTTTTGTGATATTGATATATTTTGCAAACATTAAAAATACTTTATGGGATTAATTCTTTTGATTTTCATAAATTTTTCAAAACTGTAATGGTTCTTTTTTTTTACAAAAAACGACTAATTGTAAATCAGCAAAATTGGAAACATCAAGCTCTACCTAATTTCGTTTTGACATATAATTACACCAAATATATTTTGGTAAACGTTTCGCGTAGCTTGGATCAACGTTTGCAGATATTTTTAACAAAAAGTACGTAAATTTAATAAGTAAAATTTGGCGGGAGCTTTGCAGTTTTAAATTGAGCCAAGCTCAATCGTTTTCGTTTCAGTGTTAAATGAGAGATATCATTTTAAACAGTTTTTGCCAAGTTCATAAACAAATTATATCAAACAACACAATGTTGTTTCACATCGATTTTATATAAATATTTATTTTTTCTTTAAATAAAGTAAATAAATGCGATAAGCATATATATGTTATTTTTGAAGAACTTATTTTTCGATTTACTGCAAAATATATATGTAAAACATGAAATAACTAAATGTGCTAAAGTCAAAAATAGCATTTACTGTGTAGTTGCTTTTATTTTGGCAGCATTAAGCTACGCCTGCAAAAGAAGGCGGCAATAAAATTTGCTGAAAAGATAAAAAGCAACACAGATAATAAAATATAATGAGTTTATTTTTTGCCTTAATTTTGTTTTATATTTTATTATTTTTTTTTCGCAAACAGAACAAAAGCAGCAAGCAACAGCAGCAAAACTTCATATGTGGGGATTTTTTTTTTAATTGAAAAGATTGACTGCAGCTTTCACGCGATGTGAAAAATTTTAACAAATTAATTTTTTGTTTTCATATTTTTTTAAATTAAAATGAATTATTAAAAATGATAATAAAATTAAAAAGAAAAGAAACAACGCGGCAGTGAAATATTTAATAACATAATCCACAAAATATAAAAAAGTAACAGTAATAATTTAAAACAATGTTTCTCATTTTTTTTTTTTTTTAGCTTGACTTGGCAACACTGCCAATTTCGAAGCCGTTCGCCGCTTTTTTACTTCCTGCGCAACGCGTCATCTCTGTTGATTGCGAATTTTTCGCTATTCTTTTTTTTTCATTTTTATTCTCTGCTGTTTATATTTTTGTGCTGCCTTTGTTTGTTTTATCGAAAAATATGCAAATTGAAAATAAAAAATTTTTCCTTCGGTAGCTTTTTTTTATTTCTTTGTTTGTTGTCTTTTGGATTTTGTTAATAAAATTTGTAAATAATTTGTGTTGAGTTGGCATCACCAACAGCAAAGCAACATCAACTAGCGGCGGCGGCATCGGCGGCACCTCAACTATTTTGTTCAATTATAGCAGTAGCGTAAATTAAAGAACACTAGCGGGTGTTAAATTAAGAGGGAGAAGACGACCGAAAAGCACTGCGTGAAACGTTACATTAAAAATAATGAGTTTATTGTGCTGTACATTAATTAGCCAAATTTTTTTAGACAGTTTTGCATAATTAAATAGATATACAAATTAATACTCGAGAGTTCAAGATATACGCATACAATGAAAGTGAACAATAAAAATTAATGAATTAATTACAAAAGAAAAGAGAATATGTTTAAGGAATATAATTACATTTTTTATTGCACGCCAAAAACTTAATTTCCTACTGAGTCCTGAAAATGCGTACCCGCAGATATGTAAAGAGCATAATTAAAAGTAAACAGTAGCACCTTTTTTCTCGTACACATTTAACAAAGTCAATAACATAAGAAATAAAATGAAAAGAAAAAAAATGAGAAATGATTTACAACCATTTTAAACTTTACAGTCGCGCTAATGACGTATGCAACTTCCGTTGCAGGCGGATATAAAAAAATACACTTACACACTTATGTTCGTGTAAGCACATTGAATAATCATAAAAACTCACAATAGTAAGCATACATTAAAAAAGTTTCAAGCACAAAGCACTTAAGTACATATTATAAGTTAAGTATTCCCTTAGAGCGAACGCTTCGGAAGATATAACACCCATACTAATTGATAATAAACCAAATTGAAATTATTTTTCACTTGCCAGCAATAAACAAAATGAATTACTTAAAGCATTAGCATAATATTTTTATTATTTTTAGTAATGACAATGGCTTTTTAACTCGTTCATACAAATGTAAACAGAGTTTGCAGCAAAAAAAAAAATTATTTAAAAAATTTGCGATCTTAGACAAAATCGCCCAGAGCAGAATTCTAAGCAATTAAAAATTTTCTAAAAAAAAATTAATACAAATTAAAGCTGCACTTTTTTTTTAAATGAAAAATGTTCAACAAAATTTTCCTTAGGACGTAAGGCCTAAGATCTGACATTATTTTTGAAAAAATTTGAGCAAAGAACACATCGGACTTTTTTTAGCTTTAAATTAACGCTGTTCTGGTTTGTATGAAAACTACAAGCGTTCCAACTTTTCCCGGGTATTGATTGAGTTAAAAGTTGAATTTTTATAGCCTGCTGAGACATTGTCTTATATGAATGGTGTAACATTGCTTGATTAGTTTTCTTATCACACCGTTTCAAAGTTTTCGTTTTCGAAACCAAAAAATGGTGCCACGAAAACAAGTTGTTCCCTTATTTTGTACAGTGCTTAATTGTGCCACCAAATGTTCACGTACAAAGATTGATAGTATTTAATTGTATAGTTTTTGTTTTGTTTACTGCTGTGATTCTTAACAGATCAACGCAAGAAACATTACATAGTAGGCTTGTAGAACTACTATACTTCGGCTAACAAAGCTTACTGATGATATGACGTAGCGGTCATTGAAACTAGTATAGGCAGCTCGTTGCCCATTTTAATGCATTTTGCGCTTGTAATTTTTTTGTTGTTTTTTGCACTAAAAGTACTGAACAAGAAGCTCTGTACAAAAATAGTATTAATCTGTTTTACTTAGAGCTCATGCAGCACATTCACAGCTCAAAGAATCAATAGTTGAGACGGTAAGCTCATACAGGAGGAGAACAATTATTGTACCTGCGATCCAAATTACAACATTACGTCAACTTTGAAAAGATTGAGTACATTCGGACAATGTAGGCGACAAATGTTGCAGTCATTAGCACAGAAAGGGTTCGATTCATGGTCGATACTAGGTTATCAATAAAAACCAGAAAGAGGTTATTGGATAGATCAAAATCCTAGAGGACTCCAGTATTGATTGATTTCATGTAAAAACATGCGTGACAATAATAATAGATCGGCCTTTGCAAATTTTTGTTTTTAACAATTGAAATAATAACCTCACTCTACCAAATTTCTAGGAAATAACCAGAGCAACAATTATACCTTTGGTAAAAAAAAGGAATACATTGAATTTACATCTAAGTGATAAACACCATTAGATTTTCAGTAGAGCGGGCTTTGTGATAACCATATTGGTGATTACTGAGTATTTTGTTGTTCCCGATAATCAACAAGGTGGAAGTTTATTAATGATTAAAGGTACTAGATGCCAAGCCTTAGGTACTGAACTAACACAGTAAATTGATCCTTTGAAGCTTTTGAAAACTCAGTTCTTTTCAGAACTTTGGAAAAGTTTGATTTTTTTGCCAAAATAACTTATGAAACATTATGTTTTATCACTTCGCAGTTTATAAATTAGACCGGCCAATAAATACCGCAAATGTAGTCACATATTTGGTTAAGAGCAATATTTTCCGGAAATTGTTTTTCTGAAAATTTGCAGAAAATTCGTAGAGGAGTAAAAACGCATTTCGCTAGTAAATGTGAATTTCTTATACATAAATCTTTTTCATCTTCAGCCAATGTTGGGATATCCTTCGGAAATCTGCAAATGCGGAGAGTGTTTTCTTGGACAGCTGTGTTAATGGACACATGGCTTGTTGTTAGTTAAAAAAAAAAAGAATTTACGCTATAACCTTTAGTAAATTTGTCTGATTTTTTTACACGTAGGCACCTTTGAATAATAAAAATATACAGCTTCATGCTAAATAGCTTTTCAGTTGCAATTTTTCAATTTTCTTTTTCTCTTTTTAAGTAGTTGTATTTTTCACATTTAAATTTGCGCTACAAAAAAAAAAAAATAATTATTTATTTACTTATTTTAAATTAAACATGAGTTAATTGTGCACCACACAACAAAATGGTTTTTTTTTCGCTCAACTCATTATTTTCTGCTTTTTTTATCTTATTTGCTTCGTCACTTAAAATTTAATTTTATTTGCATTTTCGAAAATATTAATTTATATTTTGTTGTTTTTTTTTTTCTTCGCACTTGTAAAAAAATAAGAGAAAAACGAATTTAAGACGCTTTTTTTTTGCATATTGTGACAAGCTGTGAGATGAACCAACAAACAGCAGCACACGTGCGCTCAAATCAACAGGTGCCAACGTCGTTGTGCTGTGACATAAAATCTAAATTTAGAAAAAAAAAATAAAAATTTGAAATAAAATAATGAGAAATGTTGACTAGTTGATTCAATAGCTGCATTTTTTACAAATTTATTTACGTTGGTTTATATAAATAAAATCTCTAATTTTGTTTGATTTCGGCTCGTTTTTAATCAACTAAGTAAATTATTAGATTGATTTATTTATATTTTGAACTGATTTTCTTTTAATTCTGCATAATTTACTGATTTTCTCATTTAATAAATATTTAGCACATGTATGAGAACTTATAAAAAAATCAACTACAATCTAAAATAAAATCTATAGACAATGCCAATCTTTTGTTTGCATCTCTCATCACATTTGCTTTAGATTTTTCGACAAATCAAATGACTGACTGACTGACTGACTGCCTGCCGCTTGTCCCAGACTTTTCTGCGAAATTTAATTTTAACGCCAGATGCTAAAATTAGTCTCAGCAGCTCAAATGAACTATGCATATGATTCAGAAAGAAAAAAAAAATTAAAACAATGAGACAATTATAAAACGTAAATTAAACCATAAAAATATAGCACATTTTTTAGAATATAAATTTTATTTTTCGGAAACTAATGCGCAGTGAAATAATCTTATTTTTCGATTTGTTTATGGTACCAATAAAAGTCTTTATAGTTCAACAAATTTTTCTCGTTGATATCTTTTGGTTATTAAGTTTTTCTTTAACAAAATTTATTCTGGAAAAGCAAGCCTTTTACGAGCTAAATATTATCATACAACATTTAAACTGCATTTGCGGAACCGTTGGAAAGTTAATTAAAACGCTAGGTATTTTCCAGAAACTGGCATTTATCACTAAAGTAAATAATTTGTAATCTTGAGGTTTTATATTTTTTTTGCATTTAACATTAAATTTTGCGCTATCGCGTAACACTTGACAACACAATAAATAACAGAGAAAAACAGCAGAAAAAATGTTCACGGGTGACACATCTTGCATTTAATATAAAAATTTTATAAATACACAGAGAACACAATATTGCAGGCGTTGTAATTTGCTGTCAACAGTTGAAAAACAAATAGACAGTAGGAGAAAATACTTTTATTAAAAAGAGCTCAAAATGGTAACGAAAACTGATTATGCAGTCAGATATGCATTTCACACCTTAAAATTTTGAGCTTTTGCAGATTTTTTCAATCCTTTTTTTTTTTTTTGAGAATATAAAAGTTTCAAGAACGGTAATCGCATCGAAGTTTATTATTAGGAAACTGTTTCAATTATTAAATTTGTTTTAGAATAGTGCTTTGAAAGAAAAATATATCGCATATATCCTGAAAATACAATATTTTCAAAATTAATTGCGAATGCAAAACTTTTTTCAGAAATAAAATCGTAGTTTTTGTTATGTAGCGAAGAAGTTGTTTCTGCTATGCTGTATTCAAAATAACCCTGAAACAGCAATATATCAAGAAAAAAAGCAACATTTTATTTAAAAATAACTAAGCTTAAAAAAAAGGAGGGCGTAATCAATACATTTTGTTAATTTTTCCTGTACTAAAAAGACTTGCGAACATTATATCTAAAGTAATAACTACACTGTTTACCCCATACGATGACAAGTGTTTTTATCTAAAAAACAAAGAGATACAAAGTCGAACGTCAATGTGATATCAAACGCTAAGTATTAGATTGCATTGTTGCTATAATGCTACTGTTGCTCTTCTTCCTCTATCAATATTAAATATATGGGAAGGCTATATCTATTCTATATGATGGCATCATGGTATTTATTCATATCATGCCGCCGCTGCTATCGCTGGTTGGTCGTCAGCATATTTTCACAAGTGCTCGTTGTTTTTTTAATCAAAATATTGAAAGAAAGAACTGAGGAGGAAAGCACAAAAATGTTTCATTTCTTCAGCTCTGCTGTCACTTTTTCAATATGCCTTCTATTCTGTCTGCTTTTACTTCAAATTCTTTTACTTTGTCTGGTTGACGCTGAGCTGAGCGCATACTTTTACCATTGTGTCTGTTTTGGTTTTTTTCTTTCTTTAATGGTTTCTTCCGGTTTTCGTTATATCTAATAACAACAATAACAACAAAAACAACAACAGATAAAGTACCGCATAAAAAAACAACAAATTTTCATTCAATTCAATTTTTATTTCATTTTAGTATTCAATTGTGTGTTGTATGATCTTTTAATAGAATTTTATTGTATTTATACGAATTCATGTTGTTATTGCTGTAATTGTTTTCACATACAAATTTTTTTAAATGTCGTTTTTATTTCGTGTTAATAAATAAATAATAAATTTTTTTAGGAGTAATTATTTCCAATTGAAGTAAAGTAATTTAAACGTTTTTTTTTTTTTTTTTAAGTATTTAGACTCGCTGTCTACAGCTTGACATATCGCAAATAGTAAGAATATTTAAATTCCAAAAGAAAAAAAGTTTGAGTTTTAACCAATAATCAATTTTTAATATCCGCATGCCTATATATAAACTTTTTGATGAGCACAGCTAGATATTTAATTAATATAGGGACTTATTTGATTCTGAATATATTTTGCTGATTCTATTTAGTACAGTGAACAATATTAAATTGTTGTAAATTGAATTCGGAGTAAATCGCATGTGATGTGAAAGGGAATCGCAAACAAATTTTCTGGTAAGACAATACCGCAATTTCCTTACGAATTATAGGTTAGGTTGGGTTTGCCCATTGTAAAACCATACATATCTATATATAGTCCCCTTCTTTCTACTTAAAAATCTTAGTGACGGGGCGTGAACCATTCAGAAGCCTTGGTGAAGTTGAGGATACTCGGCTAGTTCCTCAAGACCAACAAAGAATGCCTAACCGTCTCATTCTCTTCTTCGTCTCCAAAACTCCTGAAGAAATCTTTGAAAAGGACACCATATTTGGTAGCCATAGGGCCAATAACACAGTGCTCCGTCAGCACTCCTACAGTAGTTTTTAACTCTACTCCGCTGAATCTTAAGAGAGTTTGTGTCCTGGTAAGGTTTCACCTTCTGTTCGTTTGTTTTTTTGTTATGTCCTCTATCCAATAGTGTAGTTCCGCCAGCGGATCCTAAGATCTACCAGTTGTTGATTCTCCGGTTTTTCTGATACTTTTTTGGCACATTCGTCAGCTTTTTCCGGAAATACTTATATGACCAGGCATCCAGCAGAGCTCAATAGTATGCTGTCGGATTGAATGTACTGACTCCCCACAGTGTTCTATACGCCTAGACTTCACTTCAAAGACTAGTGAAAAATATAACTGTGGTATTTTTGAAAGGCCTGAAAAGTCTTAAATATCTTCTTTATAGGGAATGCAAATTGGACAACAGTTAGCGTTTGAATTTTTAAAATATTCTTAGGGTAAAATCAATAAAGTTATGATTTTCTTAATATCTCACTTTCATGTAAGCGAAGAAAATATTACAATGCAATTTTCTATGAAAAATTTCTTAAAAAATTCTAACATACCTCAATCATAAAAGATGAAGAGAGATGAAAGTATTATATGTTTCAACTATGAATGTCAAAACTATTAATTTTGTAAATAAAGCCACTTCATCTTAATAAACCAACTAATACTTTTATTCATTTTTTATTTGCAGTCCATCAACAGGAACAATAAGCAAATATGTTATTAATTGAAATTAATTTATCAAACTAATATCAAAAGTGGATCTGCCTCAAGAAAAAATTAATAAACAATAAACTTATAATTCAAATTAAGTGCTATTACAACTTCGTTTCTGTTAATTATTTATATGAATGAATTAAATTCAAAATTATGAATTAGATTTAATATCATGAATTAAATTTAATACTAAATAGAACATACAATATACATTTTCTTGTGTCACTATTCTGTGGTTCTTTTTAAGAGAATACAAATTTATTTAACAAATTTTTTTTTTTTTAAATAAACATTGATAGATGTACAAATAAATAAAAAGCAATAATTCGTTGCTAGCAAAATTGAACTGAAAGATTCTGTTCTTAAGTAATATGAGCGAAACCGACAAAATTTATGAGTGAAAAATACAAAAAAAACAACATCTGTAGCGTCATAAGAAGTGACACCAAAAGCGTAAGTGATTAATATCAAATGGAACACAAACAGCATCAAAATGGTTCATGTTCTTATAATGCGGATATTCGACATGACAAAAAAAAAAAAAAAAAAAACAAAGCAGTCATTTCAATTTAGTAATAATTTAAAAAAAAATTTAATTTTTTATAACATAAACATGTCATCATGACCGAGGCTGCCACTGGTCGCCAACGTTGTGAACTAACGCTGGAAGAATTCTGGCTGTTTGGTTGACCAATCATTTTGCCGGTTCCGAGAGAGAAATGTTGCCAGACTAAAAATTTATTGTTAAACGATTAATTTTTACAAGGTTCTTTTGAAACGATTATTTTTTGAGGAATTTTATCAAAAAAGAAAAAGGAACACTTTCATTGAAGGAATATGAAACCTTTGGCAATTTTTCTTTCACAATTTCTATTTCAAAGGAAACTTTTTTAGTAAAAACTATTAAGATATAGGGTATGTTTCTTCTTAAGAGATACCATATTCAATTTTGGATAAGTACACATTTTTAGTAGTGCACCTACTCGAAAAGTATGTCATAAATGTTAAATTAGTTATATTAAATCTAAAATTTAAGAAAAGAAATCCATCGATTTTTGGGCAAAAGCTTCCAAAAGCCAAAAAGCAATCGTCACAAACTTTATATTTTTAATTCACTGGGTTAACGCGCAATATAAATCATCTTGTCGTAAAGAGGTTTTTGTTTTTGAATAAAAAATTAATGTTTTCATCTCGATCAAAATTATTTTTTTTTTTTTTAATTTATTTGTCGACTTAGTTTTATTTCAAAATAACTCAAATAGGTTTTCATATGCAATACAATATTTTACAAGAACTAAATACAGCTTTTTTACACTCTCTGGCAACCCTTGACCGGACACAATGAGACATGCGTTCCAAATCACACAAAACGCACATGGTATTCCTATTCATATATGGCATTCAATATGGGAAATGAGAACGGTTCAATCAAATGCAAAGTTGAAATAAAAAAAAAAAAAAAAATTTCAATGAGTAATGATGGCTTCTTTTTTTCTACTATTTAAAATCATTTTTTTTTAATACTTTTCAATATTGTAACGGAAATTACACTTTTGCACATTAATGAGCATGTGTGCGTTTAGGCGAATGCATGAATGCCTTTATTTGTATGCGGGTAGATAGTTAAATAGTGATAGCTACATAATTGGTTGTGTGGTCAAAACTGGGGGAATCAGACACAGACAATCTGATAGACAGACCAGTAAATGAAGCGATTTTTTTGCACGGGTGTCAAAAATTGTGAGAATTTTCGCACGTACCACAACAAAACGAGGTACAATAGTGCATAAAAGACAACAAAAAATTCGCAAAAAATGAACGTCAATTGATAGAAAAAAGCTCAATGAACTTTCTTTAAATGAAATGGTGCCTAAAGAAATTGGAATTTTACAATTCGGGTTGAAGACAAGAACTTTGTATTAATAAGTAGAAACCTTAAATTTAAATTTACGCTTTACTGACAGAAATCTACAACATACTTTTGTATAAATACAATATTTGCTACTTTCTTCCAAAAACGAATGCAAGAAAATTAATGATACTTTCAAATTGAAGAAAAGATAACAAAACCTAGATTAGAAGAAAACGCTTTTCATAGTAGGTATAGCTCTTATATTTTTGTCCGTTAAAATTAACATTAGATCACTCCTATGTTCTATTAGTACGCACCACCGATTTTGATACGATTTTCTTTAATGAATTGAAAATTCTTAGAAAATTCTTTTTTTTTAAATACCTGTGAATTGAACAATACAAAGCCAAGACGAGTGAAAGCAATTACAGTAGAAATAATAAAAATATAAATTAAAAACAAAAACAAAGCAGCAACAGCAACAGCAATATCATAATGCTTTCAGTTAGCTCATTTAACGTAGTAAAAACAAAGCACCCTGTACAATAATATACCAACTAACAAATCTCGTATACTAATGCACGTACACCTTTAAGCCAAATATAAAAACAACACCATAAAATAAAATAATAAATAAAACAAAAGGAAAAAAAAATCGCAAAAGAAAATAACAGTAAAATAAAGAAAGAAAAATTTGGTTAAATTACATTTCAACAGCAACAAAATTGCAAAAAAAAAAAAAAATCATAATAAAAATATAGAACACAAGAACTGGTTAAAAGCAAAGAAAAAAAATACAAAGTATAAGAAAATAGCAACAACACCTTAAGAATCGCAAATCAAGCAGCAACGGAAATAAAAAGAAACGCACACAAACACACACAACCGAAATGGAGGTGGCACATTGTAGAAGATGTCAAGTGAAAGAGAAGAGCAATAAAAGAGGTAGGTAATTGGCCTGAAGCAACGATTGCCACGCAAACTTTCTTCATTCAGCCAGCCAGCTAGAGTGTGTGTTGCTTTAAGACGTCAGTTGATGAATACAAAAAAAAAAAAAAATGGCGAATATAAAAACGGAGCTGCTGCTCCTCAAGGGTTCCAAGAAGAAAACCCACGTAAAAACCAATACAAGCACACAGGAATTCAAAAAAAAAAATTGTTGAGTAGAGATGCCAGCTTGTTTGTTTTTTGACTAATTTCCGGAGCATAAGTTAAATTTTCCCGATATATAAGAAAAGTGTTTACAATTACAAATTGCTAATTTATATACTCTTTTGTTGATTCTCCTATTTATCTTGACAATAATTTATTATTTTAAGAGAACGTGCTCCAGACAAAGTCACAAAGCTTACACTGAAACCGAACTTGAAACTCGATTGAAACAATTTCTGATTTAGCTTAAAGAAATCGAAATTTTTAGTTTTATCTTACAATGTATATTTTTTTCTAAAAATTTTTTTTCAAAAATAGATAATGTTCTTTTGTTGCTAAATTTGTTCTTATTTATTAATAAAAATTAAGCAGCGACTAAGATTTTCAATTAAATTTCAGTGGCGTCAAATATTTTTGCAATATTTGACAAATTTAAGTTTTTAAATATTTGGTCAAATCGCTGCTGTAAATAAAATGAAACCACAATAACAATTACAGAAAAAAGTTGTGTTAAGTTTACGAAAAAAAAAACACTAAAAAACTTTTCATATTATTATTTTCCAATTCGATTCATCGCGGTTGTTTAACCTTTTTTATTAATATAAAAATATCTTTAATTTATATGTTTATAATAAAACAAAAAACAAAGTTTTGGCTGTTGTTGAATTTTAACAGCGGTAAACAAAAATCAAACATTTTTAAATTTTCATAGAGCATTTTTGATTTATTGATTGAACTAACACGAATAAAACAATGTTTATACTCACGTTAAAATGGAGAAATACAGAATAAATATCAGAACCATTTTCAAAAAACGGACATACCACGGTAGTGAAATTTAACCTATGTACAAGTCTCTAATTTATTTTTGTACATTTGTCGCACATATACTTACAAAAGCCTATATTAATTTCAAACTTATTATTAAATGTTAATGTTGTGGTTAAAAATATTGCATAAAAAAAAAAATACATAATTTTGTCTGACTTCCTATTTTCCTTATCACAACATTGGTATATTTTTCTGTGTTTTTGCTTTTATGGAACATTTTAATGAGAGATTGTGTTGGCAGCCCTGAAAGAGCAACAAACGGATATTGCTAAAGAGAAAATAAGAAAAGCTTTCGCAGGGGTGTACTGCTTTGGTGTCAAAAAGTTAAAAGTTATTACTAAAGATTTTTAAAAAAAAACTTAGTATTCTAATTCAGAACAAGATTAAAATAAAAGAAAATGGTGATAATATAGAAAAAGATATGAAAAACAAAATGCTTCAAGACACAATAAAATTTGATTTTTTTCATAAAGATTACTTTGAAGAAAATGTTTTGAAATGTGATAACATATTTATTATGGCATTTAAAATAAAATTTGAACGAACAAGTTTCAGTCTCATGCTTGTAATAAATGTCAAAGTTAATTCAAACATGTACGTTTTAAAGCCTCTATCATGAAACTTTTCTGGCTATATTAAAAATCATATTAAATCAAAATCATGCTTGGAAAGGTTTCGACCGAAAGGAATATCGAAATAATGTTAAGTTTTGGAAATTTGATCTTTTATATATAATGATAAATTACTGTGCCAATAAAATGAAACAACGATATGGACACAGCTATAGTGACTAACACGTTCAAAAGTCTTAACTGACTGCTTAACTTGACTTACTCTGACTGTATCTATTCGCATTTTTGTATGTCTGGCTTTGCAAAAACTAAAAAAAACTTTCAGCGAAAACAACAAAAATTCGCCGACGTCAACAATGAAAAGTGAAATTTGCAATAAAGTAGATAAAGACGCAAAAAAAAACCAACAACAACAAAAGCAATTTAAACATTTGACCTCAACAACAACGGGTGAAAAAAATTTGCAAAAACGAACGAAAAAAAGCACAACACTGGAGCTGCATCATTTATACACCCACTACAGCCTCTGGGACGCTTTTTAGACGAATGAGTACATGATGATACGTAGTTGGAAAAGTTCTAGAAAAAAAATGGTACTATGAAAAGGTTCTTAGTTCGTATTCAGCTGAAGCAATAATTGCCAGCAAAAGAAGGAGAAAAAGGGAATATTGTACCTTTTTTTGTGCTTTTCTTGTTGTCGGCAATCTGCTTCACGTTATTTTTTTCATTGTTCAAAAGTGGCGTTTTTAATGGATCTTTCATAAGGACTTGTTTATTTAATTTCGTATCTGAATTTGTTTTAAAGATATTTTTAACGTTATTTGTTTTATTTCAAAATCTGTGACAAAAACATAAGGATATACAATGAATTTTTCAACATTATGTGAATGCAAACGTCAAGTACCAAAGGGAATATAAAATGCTAGCAATAATTGCTTCATCTGAATTGGAACTTAGCGATTATAATATAATATAATATTCTTATATATGAAATAAAAGGAGCAGCAAGAAAGAACAATGGGTAATAAATTTATTGTTGTATAAACCCAGTGAGAAAAATAATATCGGTTAGCTATATAATGTTTGTTATTGAATACTTTCCAGTTTAATGTTTTTGATATTTACTTAGCTGTGAACGTGCAAATGGCACATACTAACACACGACTACATTTTTTTTTTTAGATAAAAATAGTATTTTTTTTTTTCAGTTGAAAAAAACGAAAAAATACCACAGCATATGTAACCGTCAATGAGCACACACTTTTAAAGTGTCAAACAATCGTTTCTCACGTTTTAAAAGATTTATGTACATAATTCATATCCAAAAAATTATTAAAATGTTAAATCAATGAATGAGCCTGTGTAGAATGAGCAAAAAAGGTATCGTTTGTGGTATTTCTGAGAGAGAGAAAAAAACAGCTATACCATAATACTATCCTTAAAGTCTCCTTTTTTGGATTGTTTGTGTTCTTCAGCTGTAAGTTTTTCCCTTTCGAAGTATTCATCTTAAATTTCTCGAGCTTTGAAACGTTAGGTCCGCTTTTGCTGTATTACAAACGTTGGAGCAATAGCTCAAATGCGGGAACGACAGCAGAACAGCTTGGTTCTTTAGACAACTTCATGAAATTTCTGCTCACTTTCGAAATACACTGTTCTACAATAAACAATAATCGATGAATTTATACCCATTAAATAAAAACTACATTTAACGACCGATATCGAAATTTGTTTGAGAGCACTTTGAGAAAATGCAAGTCATAACTTTAAACAACACGTTATCGAAACTCGTTTCCGCACACTATCGTGGACGGAACAATATGTGAAAATATCAAATCTTATTGCTATGTAATATTGCTTTTATTTAAAAAAAAGTTCCAACGTTCTAAAGAATTTTTCTTGTTCATGGACATATTAAGACCACAGTATGATAAAAACAAACAAAAATAATAAAGAAAAAAAAAAAAACTTTTGCTTGTGCTACATATTACTTTGCTCAGATACAATTTTTATAATTTTTCCATATTTTTTTGAGAAGGTAGTCTCAAATTTTCACTCAGTTGATTTCTAATCCAATCTTATTCAGAGGAACTCCTTATAATGATTAATACAAGATTGGCCTTGAAAACAAACCAACAAAACTGAGATAATATAACACGTTATCTTTTTTTTAGATCTTTAGTTCATATGAGTATCCCATAAGCAGATTTAAAAATAGAATTAATGGTATCGATTTGAACTTGATTTTCGGGATGAAACTAAGCTTGAAATTATCCGATATCGATGATATTTTTTTCGTATTAGAGGTACATAAGTGAAAACTTAAAAGTTTATAATATAAATACGTGAAAACCTAAAGGGTTTATGATATATAAGAAGTGTATGTATATTGGTGATATTTGGTACAAGATTTTGTTCGATTTGAACTGAGACAGTTCATGCTTATCAAATTGGCGCCATGGACGACAACGTTTTCTTCCCTCCCATAACTACGCTAGTACAAATGAAAGTCTACCCCACATTAATTAAAATAGAATGCTATTTAAGCTTTCCAGGAACCTTAAGCGAAGTTCTTCACCACTTTAATATTTATACAATATTTAAATGCTATTTCCTAATGGGATAACATAGAATTACACATACAAGCCCATTGGTAAGCTCGCTCACACACATTTGCAACCAAGAAACAGATGATTTCAGTCAAGTAATAAATATATAAGAAATCTGTATTTTTTATTTGTCATTTCATTTTTTTATCTCTATTTTGCGGTTATATGAAATAAATTTGATATCTACCTCAGGCGTCAAATAAAGCGAATATATATAAATATTAATAGTAAATATTTGTTTAAGGCTGCGTCAAAAATTAATCCAAATATGTGTATGTACGTTGAAATCCGTTGAAATCAGTCAAAGTTGGTTAAAAAATTTAATAAGAAAAAAATAAACTCCACAAACGCCCAACTAAACGACGTTATGCATCGAAATTCACAAAATCACAAAAACAGCAATTTAATTTTTAAAATAAACACAGCCCGTATAGAATTCACACAAAATATTTTTCTTCTCTTTTTTATTCTTTTTTAACGATTTTCTCTAATCTAAATTGAAACTGAATATTTGTTGAAAATATTTTTATTTTTAATTTTAATTTTGATTTGTTTACGTTTACACTTTTGGTTGAATTATATATATGGATTTTTTTATATTCGGTAAATAAAATGGCAGCAGCGATGATGACGTTGACGACGACGGCTACGTTGGCGATATTAAAACGCAGTTGTGTGGTGTAGGGAAAACGAAAATAAAAAATCAAAAAACAAGTGAAAAATGTACACGGCTCAACAACAACGAAGACGACAGCGACGGCGACGACTGCGGCAACGACAGCGATGACAGCGGCAACTTTGACAACAAGCAAAAGCAGTTTGTTGAACAAACGAACGAACGACTGTGTTAACGACGACGACGTAGGCAACCCTGCAGCAGCTGATCTCAGAGACGACTAACAAACAGTCGATGTGGACTAGCAATGAGGCGCGGTACCACTGTGTGCCATCAAATAGAAAGAAGAAAAAATTGCTACGCACGCATAAATTTACGCTCTTGGAAATGAGCGTAGCTACAAAGATGGAGTGTATTTATAAGATACGGAGCGGAACACTGAGAGTAAGTACGATAAACAGGGAGCATACAGAATGGGGAGACCCCAATTTGAGAAAACTTTTTATTTTAATAAATCTGAATATATTTCACAAGTTCATTCTGAATATTGTGTTTTTTCATTGGCAATAAATTGTTGTTCCCTTTAAGTAAAAAAATAGTTCGGATATGTAGAACTTGTTATCTTGGGGCTATGCCATGAGCTCCATCCAGTTGGCAAAGAGCGTGAGAGCGAAAAGTTCGAGAGTAAAAAAAAAGAAAGTTTAATTTTTATTATGACAACAAATTTATTGGGAATTTGTGTGTTTTTTATTGCCAAACAAAGAGCACAAATTGCTAAGAGACATAAAAAAGAGAGTGTGTTGTGGATCTGACTCACGTTTTTGTAACCACCACCCATTTGCACTGTGGGCTTGATCAGAAAATAATAATACAAAAATGTGAATGTGCACATTTAGAGTTCTTCAATGAAATCAAAGCCTTTGAAGATACTCCATATGTATTGCGACGCAACAGAATTCGATTTACTTTTGCTTCCAAATTTGCGAGAGGTGAATATTTGGCATGTGATCTGCAAACTTTAAATTAAAAATTACTCGCTGTGAGAGAAAATAGTCGCCGCTTGTGATGATTTCACAGAAATGTGCAGATTTGCACATTTGTTAACGAAATTTTATATTCACACACATTTGCAAGTGAAGAGTTTTGCGCATAGTTTGTGCTTTGAGAAATGTGTTTGAATTAACAGCAAGTTTGCAATGTATTTTCGATTTAATATTTCGGCTCTCAAAAATTTATTGGTTCTGTTTTGTCTGACCATTGGTTTCGATAAAGATCCCTGTTTGACAGTTTTCTTGGATTTTCAAATTGGAAACTGAAAAACTATACTAAAAATTTTTTTTGGGTGCAAATTCTGGCCAAATATGTTGACTTCAAAAAAAACAAATAGTTTGGAGTTTCAGCAGAATACAAAATTATTGACGTTGCTCGAGTTCCGAAAAAGAAGAAAGGTACAGCAGCAATACAGCAGAAAACCAATTTTTAAAAGTGCCCCTTTCCAAGGAAGACTAGTTTTCTTGCCTCAGAGACCTTTAAAGTGGTTTTGAGAGCTAAACAAAAAAAAAATATCCGGAACGCATTGAAAAAGTAATGCAAGTACTCTTATTTGATACAAAGTCAAAATTTTGAGGACAAATTACGGTTAAAGATTATTTTATTTCAATTTTATTGATCAGATAATAAGTAAATTGATAAGTTTTTTAATATTTTCATAATATTTTAAGAACTTCTAAATATCAATTGTATGTTATATAACGTTGTGTTAAAAAGGAGCAAGAACGGACTAGTGATGTGGCAGTTTTGATAAAAATTAATTTCGATTTAACTTTATATGTGCACGGAGATATCAGTGAATGAAAAAAATGCGTTAACCAGTTTAGCGATTAAAACAAAAAAAAAAAAAAGTTATTAATTTCTAAGATTAAATTATTTTATTTTTTATTATTCGGTAGATGTGCCATCATGCCATATTTTGTCAGAGTTAATAAGAAAACTATTACTATCATGCCATATTTTGTCAGAGTTAATAAGAAAACTATTTTTTTTCTTCAGGGTAATATACATATCGGGTATATCACGCGAAGCGGGCACTGAAAATAAAGTGAGGTCGTGACATTTGCTTATATTCCGGTGAGTTATACATCTAGTAGACATAAATCTGTACACATATTTTTTTTTCGTATGAGGCTTAATTGCCTCAGATTGCCTTAATTGACAGTTTAAGGACTGTCATTTTTGAACGCTGTTATTGGAATCAAGGAATTTATGATTAAATATAAAAATATTGATTTAACTAGTAAAAAGGATGCTCTTTTTAATTTTTTAGTTAAATTCGAATTTCAAATTTTTTTAAGTATGGAAAACTGGAAGTAAAAATTTTAAATCAAATTTTCAGTAACTTCGACATAATATTTTTTAAATATTTTATTTAAAAAAAAAAATTCTTAAGCATATAAATGTTTCACAAAAGAAATTTTAAAGTGATCATTATTAGTTAAGGAGATATATAAATTAAAGTACTTAAGAAAGTGCGTCACGTATACACTTCAATTCATAAATCTCGTAAACTAATGTAGATCACGTTAAAAAATTTCTAGCATATTACCGGTATATTTTACGCTGAATTTTATAGTTGAAATAAAAAAAATAAAATAAGTCGAAATTATTCTGAGATGGAATGTTCACTTCCGGTTTCCCACAAGAAAAAAAAAAATCAAATTTGCAATCTGATTTCATAATTGAAAAGAGCAGTAAATTTCCTTTTGAAACCACAATGTTTCATATTTTATTAAAATTTTGTTAAGTTCGAAAAACGGCTTCCGAAAAATCAATTTTTGATATTTCGTCAATTTTTGGAAGTCACAACTTCAAAACTATGTCTTTTATAAAAAAAATTAAGTCTTTACACCTTCTAAAAGTGCAGTTAAGCCGAATATGGACAAATTTCTAAATATCATTTTTTTTTTGCATTGTTCGCTTCGCCTGAAATGCCCCATATGTAGGTTTTTTTTTTTTTTTTTTTTTTTTTTGAAAAAACAAACTCAACTATTTTAACTCTTCAAACTTAAACATAAAAGCAAATGAAGAAAAATAAATTAATTCCATAATAAATTAATTCCATGATATTTTTTAACAATTTTATCATTATTGTTCACTGTGCAGTTATAAAATAAACAGGAAAAAGAGTCTAAACAAAAATGTCATAGTTGAGAGCAATGAAAATATAATTCAAACAATAACAACCAAAGCAAAAAAGAAAAGAATTTGCCAGCAATATGGTTGCTTAATAAATAAATAAATTCCCCTACAACTAAATGCGTTTCTGTGACGATGGCTTTGAATCCGCTACATTATTTGTTCGATTTTTTTTTATATATTTTTTTAAAGTCTTTACTTTGATCTTTATTAATTTATATAATATTCAAAACTCTACGATATACATACATATGTATGTGTATTCTTTTATATTCCAAATCCGAAAAAAACTCATTTTAACTCACTCTGTTTACTCAGTATAGTATCTTCTGTATTTCTCTTGTGTATCGTGACCGACTGTTCTCATGCTACCACTTAAATTAGTTGCTGCTTATTGTTAATTAAATAAAAAATTGAATGGACACACAGCCAAAGGCACACATACGCGAGCGGTATTAAATCTCTAAAGATAAATACGTGTAGAGCAGTAGCAACGCATTTTCTTACTCTCAAACGACAAATTCTCTTACACACACATACACAAGGCATTGGTCGCTCAGCTGATAACTAACAACATTTTCATTTACGTAGAATTTAAGAAGAACACAGCACAGAAAGGAAAACAGAAAATAATAAAAATAAAAAAAGTTACCAAATCATAGACACATGAGGGCGCTGTCCGTCTGATTTTTGTTCTGCATGCGGGGTGTGAATGCGGAAATTATCACACACTATCGTATTACCACCCTCAAGCCGCAAGTTGGTGTGTTGTGTTGTATTTTTTGTCTCTGTGTATTTGACTGAAGATGATGTCACCCAGTTGGAAATCGAGTAATCAAAGAAGATGTTAAATTTTATTCGGTAAATATACAAGTTAGACAGAAATTGAAATTACAACAAAGTAGAAATTTACTATCGCGTTTGGGTTAACATACCCCACTCATATGGACCATGAACCCTCTTAGACGATAAAACTAATTTACACGATGAAACTTATAGTGTTAATTTTTTGCAGTTAAAAAATGGATTTTTTAATTGCCTCTCAGTTCGCTCAATTTTTTTTTTTTTCATTAGTTATTTCAAGTTGAACACAAACCATAAATCTGTCTATGCAATCGAAGATCGGGAAGGGCCGTTCGGTCAAATAAGCTGAAAATTTTGTAATGCTATCAATGAATTTGGTTTTTGCAAAATTTTTTTTAGAGTACTCCTTTCTTTCATGAGATCGGATTGTATATTGATGGAAAAAATCGCAAAAACATATTTTTCCAAAAAGTGCGGGGTTCTTTAAATTAAAGGAAATATGAAAAACATAGCGAAATGTATATAGAACAAAACGTGAAAAAAACTCATAAAAATGCTTCTCGTGTGATATTTCTTATCCAAATGCCATTTCTAACCTCTTCTCTAAATGTTTGTGAGTTGCATATAACAAACCTCTTTGTGTAAGAGCTAGCCATGATGTCCAAGCTATAACTCCATTGATTTATTTTGCCTCGTACAAAAAAAGAAATAGGTTTATTCTTTGTATTTAACTTTGGCGTCATGTCAAGAGCGTCCGTCCATATAACTTTTTTCCATGTAGCCTAAAAAGGCATTATTCTGAAATTTCCGTCGATGTTACGTTTTTTTTTTTTGTTTTGACTGAGTCGAAAGGTAAGTCGAAGCGTGAATTGACTTGCAGACAGTGGGGATTTGGCACAGTGGGTTTGAATTTGAAATTTACACAACTTCAAAATTGGAAGTAAATATAAAAGTATTGGAGCTTTTCGATAAAACTTGTCAATATTTTTTAAAAAATTGATATTTTGTGTAAGGAATGGTATTATTTTTGAGTATAAAACTTTATAAGATGCTATTTATATATTACACAACACTGTTTTTCGACATTTCTGACAATATTAAAAAACAATATTTTTTTTGTTAAAATTCGGGTTTGCTTGTTCGGTTAGCTTTAATTTGAAAAAAAAAATTCATATCCAATGAACTCGATTTGGGACCAGTCTTCCCTGCCACCATAGAATAACCGCTAGGAAACCAGGATATTAATTACGAATGGGAAAACTGCTACACTATATTTGTACGGACACATGAAAGAATTAATAAGTAAACTAAGAACACACAATAAGTCACATACTAAATTTCTTAACAAGTAGGAACCAGTAAGTTTGCTGTTTTCCCCCTGGGTCATAAATTCCATCTCAAATGATCTGAATACAAGTGTATTGTTTGTGTGTCTCTATGCGGTTGTGTAAATGTGAATGAATTTGTAGAAATGCTGGTTTTGGTGTTGCTGTAACGAAAGCAACAAAGATTTCATGCGGGGGTTGCGGAATTTTTTGCGTGTAGCACTAGCATCACTACCACATTTACACATCGATAAGAGTTTACTGATAAGCGATTACGAGGAGGAACGTGGTTGTGGTGACTACCCTGTTTTTTGTTGCGCGCGATTCTACTGAGCTCGCACAAAGTCTGACACATTGTCACGCGCATTAACAGCAGTAGCAACAGCAGCAATAAATACAGGGTGTTACCATGTACACACCGTTGCGAGAATGTGGAAAGAAAATTGAAAAAATTTAATGCTGATTACAAACGTTCACACAAAACTCGATTAAAATTAAAGGAAAAATCACAAAATGCGAAATAAAAACAACGCAACGAACCGTCCGTTCGGTGGTTTTATGAGGGATGATGACCATGAAAATGGTCATGACTTCAGAATGGCAACGAAATTTCATTTTTATGATAAGTCACAAAATGCGGGGGGAGGTGTTTTTAAAAGAATGAATGAGTCAAACAAAGGTGGTGGCTAAACTACAAAGAGAAGATAAGGGTGTTATACTACACTGCAGTTATCAGTTTACTGACCAAAAAAAAATTACAGATAAAGATAAAACAAAACACAACAAAAGTAAAGTAATTACAGTAATACAATAATCTATTAATTTTATTTTTAATCAAAAACCATTCAGCACTAGTTACAAGTATACATATATGTAAATCAACATGTAAATAAGTAATAAATTAATTATAGTTATAGTACATGAAATTAGTTTCAGTATAAAAGAAAAAATATTGAACTTTTAGCTTGAAAATACCAAGCAGCCTTGACGAATCTTTGTGCAAATATAGAAAAAAAAATTAATATTGTTATTTTTTTTTTTTGCCATTTATGGCGATATGGTTGAATTACTTTAGTCACATTTTTATTGAAGTTAGAAGAAGTGTGGAATATAGAAATTTTTTTAGTGACATACATACATACACCCATGATCAAAATAATAGATACACCAAAAAGATTTTCACTCAATCCCCAATAAATTCCATTTTTGGAAAAATTGGCATTAGCTTTTTTTTATAAAACTAGAGAATACAATCTGACAATACCAATAAATGTGAAAAGAATAAAGGTGTTACCCCTATTTTTTCGCCAGTGAATATAAATCAAAAAACGGGCGCGAATTCGTCGATCAAAATAATAGATACACTTGTTTTGTTTTTCAATTTTAAGTCTAAAACTTAAATAATTTTGTGTTTTTTTTAAAGAATGGTAAAAGTAAATTTATATTTGAATTAATTGAAAGTAAATAATGAAAAATTTAAGTACTATAGATATGGGCCGAAAAAGTGATTGCACAGCAGAAGAGAGACGATTAGTTCTAAGCCTACAAAATAAATGAAAATCTTTGCGGGACATCGCTAGTTTAATGGATTAGTCTTTGCGTTTTGTGCAAAATGTTTTATACAAAACAAATAGGAAAAGAAACTAGAGGTAGACCAACGAAAAACTCTCCAGAAGTTGGTTGCCAAATAGTTATTCTTTCAAGTCCTCCAAGGCAATTTCTGTGGAAATCAGAAGTGTTGTAAGCGTTTCTACAGTTCGTCGTTGTTTGCAGAAGGCAAACCTTCCTGAAAGAATTGCTAAAAGATTCCGCTGATGCGTACGAAAAATTTTATCATGAGGTTAAACTTTGCACAGTGTCACAACAGCTGGTCGGACCTTGATGGTGAGAAAAAAGGGCGAAATATTTTATAAATTTATTTGGAAATGACTACGGATGAAATAAGAGGCGCTCCAAAGGGAAGGAGTTCCATGTGCGATTCACAAAAAATCATATTTCGCCATTTTCTCTCGCGAAACTCGGATTCGCCTTATTTTAAATTGGCATATCTGTCTGAAACGTAAAACTTTATTTTTCTTTGAGTGTTTACCTACCAAAAACGGGGTCTTTAATTTAAATTGGTTATAAAAATTTAATCAGCGCCATTTTTACTTTTACTTCTCGATAGCATTTAATACTTTATATTTTTATCGAATTGTTTGATACTTTTCGTGACTATGCGATAATATCTAAATTTTATCAACATAATTGATAAAACACTTTACGACATTTAGTAACTTTTCAATATTAGCTTAACTATCAAATTTTTGATACATTTTGCTCCCAATTTATAAAGTAAATGTCAAATATTTGGATATCTTAGGACTCTTCCGACTTTTAACTGTTTTAGTTTTTTATTTTTATTTCTGGATTCGACATCAGTTTGAAAGCATTTGATTGATAAATATTGATATTTAATGAGTAATCTAATGTATGAACTATGTAGTTTAAGTTCGAATTCCATTTATTATTAATATTCTTACAGACCTCTAATTTCAACTTTATTTCGTGATAAAATGCACAAGCTCAGAATCCTCACAAGCTTTTGCAAATCTCACGGATTTCAGAAGAAATAAAAATTCCGCTCCTCAAGTGCAATAGCATTTTTTTTTCTCCATCTTTTAACAAATTTAAATGACACGTACATACCTATATCAGAATTTTGCAGAAATATAAATTTGCAAATATGTTCATATATGAATTTTCAATAATTTTCTGGGGTTTCTCCACTCTTCTCATAATTGAAGTAAATTATCTCCATTTGTACTGATCGGATCAATGTCGGTTTTTTTTATTTAAATTTATTTGTTACGTTTGCTTTTGAAATGCATGCAAAAACCATTTTTTTATATCAACAATCAAAGACAGAAATTCAAAAAAACTACAATTTCTAAAAACATTGATGGCATTAGTAAGTGCAGACTTTAATAGGACACGTGTCAGTTATATTGAATTCATTGAACAATGGATTTTCAGGTACAGCATAATATTTCGTAAATGTAATAAATAATAAATACCAAATGTTTAGCCCAAAAAAAAAAATGAGACACATAAATAATACATAAGTATAATTAACGTACATTTTAACGATACTACGAACTATCGCTTATGTTCAATTTAGAAAAATTCCCAATTTCCCTGCTCTTATCGTTGTCGCACAAATTACAATAAAACAAAATAGTTTGTTGTCACAAAAATAAAAAGATAACATTTATATTGTGGGCGTTGCATTTGCTAAAGGTTATATTTGTCATATTATCAGACAAATATAATCGGCTGTGTCAAAACATTCATGTAGCAAAGTAAAGAGCGAACAAAAGACCGCTACAAATTGTTGTAAATCAGTCACTGACTAATTATTCATAAAAGTAATAATAAATGCAGTAAAAATAAATAAATTACATGTAAGTTCATAGTACTGATATTGTTTTTGTTGCTGTTTAGGTCATTAAGTGAAATTCTTTTTAAATGGGAGTCAACTTTATTGTGCAAACATTTAGTTAAAGTTTGCTCGTTATTTGTATACCTCTACAGTCTTATCATTAGAAAAGTTTTGCTTTACTCATTCCATGAAATTTTCAGTAAAATGATAAGTTTATTTTGAAACACTGATAGAAAATTTGTATAGTTTTTATAATGAAAATTTAACAAAAATTATGCTTTTATTTTATAGACATAATAACAATTACTAAACTCAAGGAAAAATGGAATTGAAAATTTAAAAATTTTAAATTTTTAAGAAATTTAAAAATCAAAAAACAATTCCTTAAAAATGCAGCCGAAGTGCCCTTTAATGTAATGCAAAAATCTAGAGTTTAAAATTCCAAATTTTAATCACTTCACGCCATAGAAGCAACATCTTTCTTATCGCTTATACGACATTTAAGTATTATTTACAAAAACATTAAAGAAAATGTCGAAAACAAAGCTAGTGATAAAATGCTTTCAATGAAAGTCCAATACACTCGTAAATGCATTTAATCCTAGAATATCCTATATATTGTTGTGTTACAAGAATATAAAAGAAAACATTGGCAAAACAAGACAAAAATTGCCAATTTTATCATCGTTAAGAAAATCCTGTTTATTGCGTCTATTGTTGCGCGCTTATCAATAAAAATGTCAAAACCTACACACACGCACGCAAAACTAATGCGCACACACATTCTCAGCAATTATTAGAAAAACAAATATATTACAAACAATAAGTAGATATCGAATGCATTTATTCCACTTAAGGAAGATTGTAAGCAAGTAGACAAAAAAAAAAGATTGGATAGCTTAACTAACAAACACAACATGTTGTTAACCCATAATATCAGCAACTACTACACAAGATACCCGAAACATTACTAAAAACGCCTCCTTGAACCCTGTACTGATGTAACTAAAAAAAAATAGAAAAAAAAAAGAAAATTTTATCGTCACTAGCGTCGTCTTTTGTCGTCATGTCGCTTGTTTCGTCCGGTCGGCTTTGCGCGATTTTATCACAGCATTTTGTATATTAATATTGTATTATATCGACTGCAGGGCACATTGGAGAGTTTGAATAAAGTTTTTAGACAAAACAAAAAACGTAGAAACATTCTGACTCTAAAAAAATTTTAAGAATAAAATTTTTAAAAAATATTATCACGTTTTTTACAGTTACAGAGTTTGTGTTAGTAATGAAACAAGTCCCGTAAATTAAACAATTTGACCTCTATTTTTTCAGAATTTGTATGAAAAATTAATGAATGCTTAATTGGTTTTATTGAAATGTACCTTCGATTCTCGATTTTTGTATTAAAAAAATAAAATATTTTATTAACATTACATAGTGAATTTTGACGCCACAAAGTAGAAAATGTTACTTTCAAAATATATGCATGTTCAGGGTTATCTAATCGATTAGTGTTATAAAAATTTGTTTCTCCGCTTTTTTCAACCACTTCTAATTTTTATCCGAAAGCACTCCGAATTTTGGTATTTTTATTATTCGTCTTAAATTCGTTAATGTCTTGATCAGATTGATTGTTCAATAAAAAATGCAAGATACCAGAAATGGTATATCTCTCCATGGATGCGGAAAACCAGAAAAATTGCCGTTGGACCTAAGTCTGACCTGCATTTGCAAGGTTATTTAAGAGTTAACACACAATCTTTTTTATCGAAGCAAATTACCCTAGCTTTAAAATACACTTTGGACTTGTCTTTAAAATACACTTCGACGGATGAACAGTTTTTCGACAGAATTATTCCAAATAATATACTGTGAGTGAGACCATGGAAATGTTGGTTACCCTAATTGAATTCATATATGTTTTCATACAATATTGTTTAAAATTCGCTACGAAAAATTCTTAGCCCGAAATATCCATAAATCGCACACTGTGCAGTATGTTGCACATTATGGCATTTCACTTGTTTTTATTCAATGTTTGACTCTTCTTTAATGCGCGTAGTAATGGAAATGGAGAAATAATATTTATGTGGATGTGAGTATATCCACGTAAACATACTCGCACACAAAATAATGATCGTTTCATGCGTTTACTGGCATTTTAGCTATCGTCGCTAGTTTATCTATAAATAGATTTAATAAAACTCAACAATTGCGGCGGCGCATTGATGGCTTTCTGCATAATTTTCTATGTAACGCGTTAGTTTTTTCCGTTTTGTTTTTATTTTATCGATAAGTTTTTTTTTTGCTATTCCTTAACAGTGCAGGAAGCTTTTGTTTTGTTTTCTGCTTTTGCTAATTTGTTGCCATGTTAACTTCGGAATTTGATAAAAGTATAGGTGGCAGGTTTTGCTATGAATTTTTTATTAAAATAAGCAATTAAGTCATCATAACTTACCACAAAATTGCAATTATTTGGAATATTTTTAAAGTTTCTTACCTGAAAAGAAAAAAAAAAAAGTTTAATAAAACAATCGCATTGATACAAAACTTAAAATATTAAAAATCACGCACACCTAATATTTTAGTGTAATAGTTTAATTTTACAAATTTTCACAAGGGGTCGTCAACATACTTCGTAACGTAAAAAGCAAGGGGATCAAATTCATGTCTTTTTCAAATGACATAGATTACCACTTGAAAGCTCATTTTAAATAGAAAAAACGGTAATAAATGATATTATTCAGATATATCACAAATGGCTGGCAAGGTTGAAACAAAAATTTAAATATTTTTACTTTGGAAAAAAAATTCTCCTGACCACAAATGTCTTTAAGCGCGCATTAAACTCATGTCATCTGTCACTCTGTCAATTTTCAATCATTTGGAAATTTTTTAAAGATTCTAACAGAAAATAAAAAGTCCTATAAGAATATAAAGACAAAAGTTAACTATTTTGATTTGGATGGAAATGCCGCTTTTTTGAAACAATTTTCAGACTAAAATGGGAATAACTTATAATGGCAATAACTTCGTAAAAAAAATTTTTTAATCAAATCGGAGAAATATGGGTCCCATTATATACTTTGAAAAACAACATATTTAATCGGCAACCAATTCCGTAACATAAAATAATCCGCGTGCAGGGTTTGAGATGGATTTGGTCAATCAAATTTTGAAATTTAAAATGCCGTTAATCTTCCCTGGATGTAGGATGACCGCGAATTAATATCAAAATGTGATAAGCGTTATATTAAATGCAAACTTCTTGCAGTAATTATAGAGGACCACGCGGAAAATTCACTGATATCTGTATATGATTTGGGGCTACAAAATTCGTGAAAATCAATATAAGCACCAAATATCAAAAAATGTTGAAAAATATTTGAATTTAATTGACTTAAATAAAAAATCTTATTCCTTACTTTTGGCAATGTATTTGCACTGAACGAAAAGTTTGCTTCAATTCAAAATTTACCCAAACACAACTCTCTTTTATTCTGAAATTTTTGCACTTCTTGTCGATTTTTTTTTTTTTTTTTGTCAACAAATAAAAAATAATCAACTGTTTGTTAGTTACTTGTCTACTTGTCCTTGTCGTATTTAATAAAACTTTCAAATAACCTGACACAATTCAGTCATTTTCTTGTTGACTGTCTGTCTGTCTGTCTTGTCACTGAGAAAAACTACTTCCGTTACAAGTCATCATCATGGTGAATGTAAATGCAGCGAAGAAAGAAACCAACAACTATGTATGTCAAATAGCTAATAAAGAATTCAAAAAACAAAAAAAAAAACTACAAATTGAAAATAAAATGTTATATTTTCTTGCATTTGTTATCAACAATTTAACGCATGAGAAGATCACAACAACAACAACGACGATGATGACAACATTGCCAATAATAAAAACAACGACAAGTATATCATCACAGTCAACGTCATAGCGCAAATTTTCACCCAGTATCTCGTCAAAAAAACAAAAGCACCAACTCAACTCAAGGCACTCCAAGCCAAGAACTCGAACCCGAACTCGTGTAATGTTATGAAATTTTAATGTAATTTGCATTCTTGTCGGTTGCTTTTGAAGTGGGTGCATTACTTGTAAGTTGCAGCGAAACAATGTAGTAGTTGTTGTTGTTGTTGCTGTAACTAGCGAAATTGAATTAGTGAGTGATTGATTACACGATTTGTTAAGAAAGTCGAATCATGATGGTCTCTTTAAAACTTAAAATTTTGATTGAACTAAAAATATTCTTTTTAAGATTTTGTTTTAATATTGTTGCTATGCCCTTTGAGAGTTTTAAAATATGTGTAAAGAACGTTTTAGTCGCAACAATACTTCACGTTTTATTGCTGATTTTTATTGCAATATATCAATATTTTTTTTTTAACTGACTTCACTTTTAGTCAGTATTTGACAGTTTTAGAGATATGTGCTTTTGAAGTTCACAAAATTTTTGCTGATATTTTAAGTCTTCATTGGCATCAAAAACGACTCAGATTAAAAAAAAAAAAATAAAATGTGTGGTCCACTTTTGAAAATCAAAAATTTATTAAATTTTTTTCAAAAACAGGATACCATTTTTTAAACAATTTTAAAAAATTGTTAATTTTTTGCGAAATTTTAGTTAGTAAAAGTTTTTTAAATAATGGTGAAAATATTCAGAAAAAAAAAATTTTTATTGCCTCAAATGTTTTTTTTCTGTTTTGTCATACATTTTTTCGTCTAAGAAAGATTTTCATAAAAAGTTGTTAGGAGCAAAACTCTTGAAATTATTCAAAAAAAAAAATTTATTTTTTTATTTCATTGATATATTAAAAATAAATCATGACGTTTTAGAGTAGAAAATTGTTACAAAAAAAAAAATAAATATTTTTTTTTAATATTTTGATCAATTCTAAGAATTTTTTACTCAATGCGATTTTTACTAGAAATTGATAGTTTATGAGAAAAAATTGGTAAAAGATCAAGTTTGGCGCATTTGGTTAATCGTCGGTCAATTGATCAAATTTAAATGAATATGCCACACTGAAAATTGGTGATCTTATAGGAAAAAGCTCACCTTTCGTTGAAAGTTATTTAAAAAAAAAATATTCAACTTTAAAAAAAAATTAAGTTATATTAATTTACCAATAGTTGAAAGTAGTTTTTAAATTAAAGACACAAAAAGGACTTCAATTAGCTATTTTTTTTTTTTTTTTTTCAACTAAATAGGAACACATTATTTACTAAAAATCCTTGACCTTTGGCACAAAAGTTGATGATGTTAAAAAAACTTCATGGCGTATATTACCATTAAAATCGCTCAATTTCACAAAATTCAACCGTGTCAGTTATAAAAATAATTTCTATCGTACAACAAAATCGTGTAAGTGTCACCATTACGCATTAAAATACTTCGTAATTAAATAATGCAATTAACATTTTGTTTTTGTTTTTGTATTTGTGTTTGTCAATGTTGTCTCTAATTGTGTTATCACAAATAGTACGTATACAACGCATGTATAATTAATTGATTTTATGAATACGCATTTCGTAAATGCTCGTTTTGTTAATCACTGTAATGGAAAACAATTGTTTCCTCATAAAAAAGCCATAATTGTGTTATTGTTGCAATTATAAGTTGTAATTATTTCATACTTTTCTATATTGACGGCATATAATGCCTATGATATTATCACACCATCTATCACACGGCTTTGTTTGATTTCTGACAAATAGTTTCCTTTGGGCGATTTTCCTGGTATCCCATAAACGATAACATTTCAAACAACTATTTTGTACAATAGACATGGAGAATATTAAATGTGTTCTATTTTCTCTAAAAATTTAAAATGAATCCTCAATAACAATTAAGTAATACTCTGCCAAATTGTATATTTATATGAAATATGTATTTTTTTAATTTTTCAATATTATCGAGCACTTTTTTTAATCATTCAGTCGGATTAGCCTGCAGCTGTTTTTTTTTTATAAGAAAAATAAAATTGGTACTTTAAAGATTTTGAACTTTTCATATCTATCAACTGCATGCAACCACTTGAAATAAATTTTTTAAGTTATATTAATAATAATAGAGTTTAGCTACTACAGCTAGTATAGCCTTCTTAGCTATTTAGCATTGAAGCTTTATACCAAGTAAAAAGCTTATTCAATAAAAAATGGAATAGAAAAAATTATCATGCACATTAATTTGTTATTTATTTTATAATTTTTTCTTAGCTTTATCGCACTTTCTCAACATACCCACTCACACCATGTAAAATAGACATATAGATATTAAAATAATTATATGTATAAATTTACGTGGTCCAAGGCATAAATGTTGGAAAAAATTTACCCAGCATGCTGTGGGGCTCGGACAACACAAACAAAAAAAATTCACACCACCATTAAGCTACAAATTTAGCTACAGTTAGTTTTAAGTCTAAGCTTGAGTTGACCTTTTGACAAGCTAATGTTATAAACTTCGCAATTATTAATAAGAGTTGTCATGCGATTAAAAGGAGCTGTAGCCATATAATTAGTTCTACTAACCGGTTGATAAAATAACTGATAAGAGTTACGAGTACTCCTCCGATTACTATTAAAATGTATATAATTAAGAAGCTCTGGTGCAGCAAGAGACCCAGTTACAAGTTGATGCAGATAAAGTATATCCGCAATATTTCTACGCGAGCTCAAAGACTGCATATGTAATAACTTTAAACGATCCTCATAAGGAGGAAGGTTTAAAGGGTCAATCCAATTTAAGCCATTGAGAGCAAAACGAATAAAATTTTTTTGAATTCTTTCAATTCTATTTATATGAATATTATAAAATGGTGACCATACTTGGCTAGCGTACTCTAAGTGAGGGCGCACTATTGTATTATATAAAGTCACCGTTACTAAAGGGCTATTAAATTCTTTTGCCCACCTCTTAATAAAGCCAAGCAGAGATGAGGATTTTTTACAAATTTGATTAATATGCTCATTAAAAGTCAACTTAGTATCAAAATGTATACCTAGGTCTTTGACTACATCGACACGACAAATATTTTTATCTTTTAATTTATAATCAAATTCCACAATAGTTTTCTTCCTGGTAAAAATCATAGCTTGGCATTTATCAGGATTAAGATGTAAGTTATTCTTAGAACACCAAACTTCAAAGGATTTCAAGTCAGACTGAAGTGGAATAGTGTCACCAACCCCCTTTACGTTCCTGTAAATTTTCATGTCATCTGCATATACTAACAGATGGGAGTTTTTAATAACATGTGTAACGTCATTAATTGCTAAAATGAACAGGAGCGGCCCCAGGTGGCTTCCTTGTGGAACACCTGATGTCGCGCTAAATGGGGAGGAAAACACTCTCCTAAATTTTATTTGATACGAGCGATCAGATAAATAAGATTCAATCCAGCTGACAAAACTTAAGGGAAATCCAAGCTTCTTTAACTTAAACAAAATCAAATTATGTGGTAATTTATCAAATGCTTTACTGAAGTCAGTGTAGATGCAGTCAACTTGCCCACCAGAGTCTAAAGAGCTTAACGCAAAAGAAGTGAAATCAAGGAGGTTAGAAACTGTAGATCTGCCATTAACAAAACCATGCTGACGAGTTGTTATGACTTCACCACAGCACACCTTAACCTGATCGTATATAATATGTTCAAAAATTCTCGGTATTGATGATAACTTAGCCACGGGCCTGTAGTTTGAAACATCATTTTTACACCCTTTCTTGAAAATGGGGCTAATGTATGCATTTTTCCAAAATTTAGGAAAATAGCTTTCTTGAATTGATCTATTAAATAAAATACTGAGGGGCTGACTCAGCACAGAGCTGCAGTTTACTAAAACTGTCGCAGGAATACCATCCGGCCCGGAGTTCAAGTCATCATCAACAGATGAAATATATTTCTCTATTAGGTCAGGAGAGAAAGATATCTCATTAACCGAAACTAAAGGGTCGTTATCCATATATTCAAAATAGTTGATTTCAGGGCTAAATAAATCCGTAGAAAACGATTCATTAAACAAATTAGCAAACAACCCGGCTATAACTTGTGGGTCGCTAGTGAGCCCATCAACTGTTTTAAACTCAGATGGAAACCCGTCAGATTTTTTTTTAGAATTAATAAAACCCCAAAAATTTTTGGGGTCATGAAGAATATTCAGCCTTATTTTATTCAAATATTCAGAATAAACCAAAGCTGACATATCTTTAAATTCAAGAAACAGTCGCTGATAAGCAACAAGGTCATTACGGTCCTGGCTACAAACGTATTTATTCCATGCCCTATTACGGCCATTGCGAACTTTTTTCAAATCCCTTGTATACCAGGGGTACAAGGAATTATTGACGTACTTTTTTGTATATGGAACCGACAATGCTATGGCAGAAAAAAGTTCACCATAGAAAAATTTAATGCAATCATCAAATGTATTGTTATTAAAAAAAATGAGTAAGTCGTCTAATTTATTTCTTAAGTTTTCATTCAACTTTAAAAAGTCAGCTTTCTTAAAATTGAATTCGTAAATATTAATGGATGAACATGCATTAGTCAAATTTTCATTGTCAGATTGGTACACAATACTCAAAGGTGGATGATAGGAATCTACCGTAGACAGAGCATGGATAGCATTTCTTACAATAACATTGCTACTATTTGTAGCCAAGACTAAGTCAAGTTGTCGTCCATGGCAATTAGTTATACAACTTACTTGTTGTAAATTTGAAAGTATTTCGTCAACAAAAATTTGTTGTTGTCGAGTTTTTGGACAAGATGCATAAAAATATGTACCATCGTCCGAAGGAGTCCATTTTAGGTCAGGCAGATTAAAGTCACCTAACAACAAAATGTCGTCATTAGTGTCTAGTTCATTAATAATATATTCTACGGCCATCGAAAGACATTCGTAGACATCTGCGCTACTATTTGGAGGAACATAAGTGTTAAGAATGTATAAATTAGAGTTACAATGTGTGACCTTAACACATAACAGTTCAATATTAGATGCACAGGCAATTTCAACTAATGAACTGGTTAAATGATTTTTTATAGCTATTAAGACGCCTCCACCAACAGAAGAAAGATCTTCCAAGTGTCTGTCTCTTCTAAAAACATGGAAACTATTATCAAAAAGTTCCATATTGAGAAAACTGTTGTTTAACCAAGTTTCGGTAAACACGATAATATCCTCAGAGAAATTCTGAGTTGATAAAAAGATATCTTGCGTCTTGGAACGCAAACCCCTTACATTTTGATAGTAAAGGGATAGCCGTTTCAGTTTTTTGAATTGGAACGGACAGTGTGTCGGACAGTTTTATTAATTTTTTTCGACTTGAATTCAGAAATAAAGATATTATCTACCCATGCATTAGAATTTAGAATGGCAGACAAATAAGAAGTCGCCACTGTAATTTTAAAAGACGCATGAGTTGTTTTATTACCGATTTTCCTGCATGAAATGAAGGCGTCGGCAGGAATAATATGTTTTTGTCTGATAAAGTTTTTAACATTGTCAGTGGTAGTGTTATGTTGAAGTCGTGAAATAAAAATAGATTTTAACCTTGGCAATGCCTGCAAAGAAACAGGAGGCACAATCGCATCAACCTCCCGTGGATTGGGAATAACTGAAATCGAAAGAGGAGTAATTAAAGAGGAGGAAGGGGACGGAGGGTTAGTTACAGAAATAGTAGCAGGAAAATTGCGAATAGGTGGAGAAGAAATTAGAGAGCAACTGGATTGAGTCAGAAAAATGTTATTTCCTCACTAAAATCTTTAGTTAGAAAAACAAACCATCAGTTAATTCCAACGATGTCAACAGTTGAAATTGCATTAATTCACAGCATACATCAAATTTGGAATCGGAACGCTTTAAAAACTATTGGAGCGGCACTATACTATGGTAGAAAGTGTCAACTTAATTTAAAGTTGGAATTCCAACCAACCCAAAATAACAGCAAAATCATCCTGTATTCTGTAATTCACTTTTCATGTCTTGTACCTTAGTATTGGTATAATTTTTGTAAATAATCTGACACAATGGATTAAAACAGATACCGGATTCGGGTTCAAGAACTCAAAATCCACAAGGAAATTATAGCTTGGATCAAATAAATAAAAAGAAAAAATATCATGGAAGACGTTTTCTAATTCTGTGCAAGATCATAGCGTTATTTCAAAACTGTTTTCCTTACTCAAACCAAATTGTTGTTATATAATAGATTTTGGGTACGAAATTAGAGTATATTCTGACCCATTACGCCAGAATTAAAAAATTACTTAAAAATTATTCAGTTATCTCTAAATAGCCTTCCTATTTATGTATCCGGATTTACAAAGAAAAAAAAATAGCTTTGTTTTTCAAAGTATTCTCTGCGATGGTTTTGTATACGGTTAACACAATTTTTGTAGCACATATTTCGACGTTCGGGAGTAAAAAGAAGACTCGGTGCCAAATCAGGACTGTATGGAAGATGACCCATCAATTCGATGTTGTGTGAGAGCACGTTTTATCGTAGTGAAGGGTAATCCTACGTCGCTGGTTATTTTTTCTTATTTCATTGAAGACTTTTGGCAAACAAATGGTTGTATACTATTCAAAATCGACTTTTTTTCGAGTTTCAAGCCACATGCTCATTTATACCAACAAACAGGACACTATTTGTTTTAAAGTGCTTCTTACATGAACAACTTTTGTGGATTTGGTTCTTTTTGGAAGACCCAAAACCAATCTTTTAATTTTAAAATTCGTTCGATTTATAATATGCATATTATCTTATACGAAACATTCATTCCAAAATAAAGTTTAAATTTTTTTAAAATCTATTACACTAAAAAACGAATGCGAATTTGGTAAAATGTCTTTAATAATTTACAATTTTTAAAGTTACAAGCTCAAAGGCGATAGATTAAAAAAAATTAACTTTTCAGCGAATAAAAAAATATGACATTGACCAGAACAGCCTAAATTGATTTGAAAAATAAAATGTCACGTACAACAATCTTAAGTGAATGTAGCACAATATTGAATTCAGACTTCAATTAGTGTTTTGCATTTACTTTTTTGCTAATAAATAAATTATAATCTAATTTAACTTAATCTTGAAGGCTAACTAATAAGTCAAAGTAAAGTTTTTCTCAAGGCAGAGTGAAGATTTTCGTCAATGATTTATAAATGAATGAGGCCAACACCAGCGATAATAACAACGAAAACTAATTAGGTAGTCATGCCAAAGTCAGCCACCATCTGTCAATTAAGTCCTAGCAACGACAACGACAAGAAATAGAAATGAAAAAAAAAAGTTTTGTACAAAATCGACAAATTCCTCAGTAAAATATATTCTTAATTAATATGGAATTTGAAGAAAGAAGATGTTTCCGCTCACTCTAAATATACTTCTCTCTTTATTAAAGCTTGAATAAGGCATCAATTTCCATACCAATGGTCATGACATCGATTTTCTTAAGACATGAGCAGAATTTAAAGCTTGCAAGATGGCGGTAGCTTCCGGTTTCCGTTTGTAACACTTGTGGTGTGGCTGACTGTTATCATCTCACAATCAGTAAAACTTTTCATTCTATCCCAGCTTTACATAAAACGTCGTAGTAGTTGTACATGTCTAAATTTTGATGTTTATTCTGCGTAATGCGGTTATCATGTTGTCGTACCGCAGATATTACTTTAGTTAGTAAGGGCATATGCATGACAACCCAAAGAGAATTAGCGTGGAAATGAATTGAGTAATGTTTTTATACCCAGTAGACAAGGGCAGGAGCTAACAGTGCTTCTAGAAGGCCTTCCTTGGTAAGTATAAGGCATTCCACCCTCTTTTCAAACGTACTTTCTTTTTTATATGAAATGTCCCAATAAAACAGTCCTTTCCAAGCAGGCTTCTAAGACCGCTTACCGTAGTAGGACTCTCAGAAGTACTTGGCAAAAATTATACTTTAATACATCGTAAGACTCTGAATATTAATTGTTATTTTTTTTTATCCGCGCTGTCTTCACTTGCGTTGATATTTTTTTAATGATTTTTTTTTTTTGTGATGATTCTTAATTTACAATTTGAGAAAGAATACACAAAACTCTACCTCCTTAACATAACATGAAACAACAGAAGACTAGCCTGGCAATATGCACACCTTTCTTAATTTCTAACCATGTGTCTACTTTTCATGTCGTATACGTACAATGCATATGACAAAAAAGTAATGACGAATCATAAAACATTGCAATACATGAAATCAAAGAAGAAACAGAAAAGCTTTAAAGTAAGTGGGGTCCTTCTTCTTTGCCTTCTAATATCAGGCCTGAGAGCACGTCTGTTGTGGGAAGGCATATTATGCCCTCTATGATTGTATTTTTATTTACATGAAAATCTAGTTTAGAGAAGTCCATATATAATCGCAGCAGTGCTAGCAGGCCTTCTCCGAGGCAGGCTTTGCTCATTTGCCTGCTGGGTAGTTTTCTCAACTGTCACAACATACATACATATAAGTCAAAATAAAAACTTTGATTTTTGTAAGAATTTTAATAATAATAAATCTGTGAAAGAAAAAAGGGAACGTAAGAAAAATCAAAGAAAATTCTCTATGGAAATGACAGACCACATAAGAACATCATTAGCGGTCAATAAGAAATTAATTCGCTGACAAAATTCAGTGCATTCGTAGTATAGGCCTCTTTACTTTCTGCGTTTTCACATCAATGAGAATCGCAAAGTTCCTCTTTTATGAATCAGAAAAAATGTTCGACTGGTGTCGAAACTTAAAACTAAAACATTTCAAAATTTACGTACTGTTTGCTCTAATCAGATCAATATGTTTTTTTAAAAAGAACATTTTCATATTATTTTTTTTATTAAATTATAGCAAGTAAATTAAAAGAAACCAGCAGAAGGCTCAATCTCTCTCAATTATCTTTATTGAAAAGTTAATTACATCATTTCTCATATCAATGATTTGTATTTTTCATGAAAATGTACTCACTGAGTGTGACACTTTCAACTGGGTAATGTGTGCTTACCATATGTGATATTTATATTTGGTATATAAACTTATATTTATTAATAGTATAGGCACACAAATAGTTGTATGTAGTAGGTATCTGGTGTGAAAACATATTAAATATCAATCTACTTTATGTATAAACTATCGATATATCTTTCTTACTAACGAAATCAATATCATATCAGTAGTCATGAGCAGAGTAGTGAGTGCATGAATGACTTAATATCGGTTATGAATAATTGAGCCGCTTTGCGTTCTTTTACCCAGATATTCGAAAGAAGCCTCGATATCGAGGAAGCAGCATAAGGTGGCATCACATGAAATTTAATGCCCCATATGCATTTTGTTAGTGTTACTCTTGGATGACTTTAATCCGATTCCAATTCCTATTTGTGTGTTAATTCTCCACGAATGGCTGCTAATGTGTTTGATGTGGTGTTCAGCTTGAGCAATCATTGATTTGCTATTATTGTGTCAATAAATATTTAAGTTAAATGCTGATGATGGATGTGCTGAACGGACAAGGCCGTCAGGGTAAGTAGATAGCACTGAATAAAAAAAAAGTAACTGAAACATTGAAGTCAAACATTTTATCTCCAGGTGAAACGCATACCACATTATCAAAACCATTCTTGTATAATTTAAAATCGTATTAAACTTGATACAGCAAGCCAGAGAGAATAGCAGGATAAACCGCCCCCATGGGCGGTATCAAAGAGCCACAAAATGGTTTAACGATGCTGGCAATACGCAATGATGTACCAGTAATAGCCGCGATAAATAAAAAAAAAAGTTATTGGTTTGAATTAAACCGTAAAGTTATGCTTTAAATGGTTTTTCACCACGTTTCTTTCCTTCTCAAAATTCTGACTACGCCACTGAATTGATATACCTGTCGATTAAGTTTTTGCACAAGGTACATACATGGATATGTAAAACAAATTATCCATCCTGCGCTGACTTTGTGGTATTTTGAATTTCTTTTCAATTATTTAACTTTTTAAACTGAGTCAGCTTAAGTATCACGCACACACACACACACATACGCACACTTTTTTGACATTATAAATGGCAACTTTGCGTACGTAATGATCACGTTGTATGCAAGTGACATTCTTTGACACTACGCGTGTCAATTTGCCAATTTGTGAGTCAGTTAGAGAGTTATTCGTTCGTTGGTTTGGTGTTGAAAATGACGTTGGAGTTACTGCCTATCATCAGTCGACAGTCTTTCTTTAACGTTACAAAATTGGCAGTTTAAAATGAAAATAGACGCCACCATGTAGAGTTTTTTCTTTTTGTATATAACGTGTGTATCGTCAATCCTTGAAATTAAAACGAAGCCCAAAGGGTTGAGTAAAAAAAATTAAAGCCGACACGTAAGGTAAAATTGCAAATGAATTCTCTTAATTCTTAAATTTAGTTGTGGATTTATTTTGTTGGAAAAAAAAAACAGTTATAGAAGTTTTTTCCAATTTTAATATTGCTCAATATTCTTTCATTCACTATGTAAAGTCTTTGAACAAAATATCCCTACATGGAAATATATAACTATATAATATTTACTCAACTGCAAATATTTAGTTTTTGTGGCGAGCAGACAGTATTTCAGTAATACATAATTCCTTACAATACATAAATAAATGTTCTGCAAAATTAAATAAATTCAACAAGGGCCGGTTTTTTAATAGTCAAATAAAAAGCGAAGAACTTTTGTTCGTCAAACGCATAACACAAATTTGGGGTTTTCAATAATCATGCAATAGCAAGGCTATGGAACGAACTAATCGAAATTGTTCAGTTTTACCATACGCAACGAATCAAACTCGAACAACTCGATTCGTTTGACTCATTTCAAGTTCAGTTCGTTCGTTGTCCGTATCATACGATTGCAATTCATGATTTAGAGCAACTCGTTTGTTTGAGTTTCGACTCTTTTCCCTCTGTACGGCGCACCGCAATGGAAATAAAAATGAAAATTGCGGTGCGGCGTAATTGTAGGGGAAGGTGGGTCTAAACCGGACACTTTTTGTCTTTTTGTAAAAAGTATTCGAAACCTGGGGTGTTATATATCATTCGAAAGCTACATTCTTTAGCTACAAATCGCATATCGTTTGATGATTTAATATGTATTCAGTTTGGCGTGAGCTCGTTCAGTCTATACCAACCTCGAAATCGAAAAAGCCAAAAATGGTGGGGCTTAACCGGACAGGGGGTGGGGCTAATCCGGACAGTCGCGCCAAAACCAAAATGAATAACAAACATGAAGGCACATTACGTTTAAATGTTATTTTGAATCTTTATTGATGTATTTCGATGTGTTTCGTACAAGAAAAGATTGTATTTGATTGAAAAAATGTTGATTTTAAGTGCTAAAAGTAAAATGATGATGAACAAAATTTTCGATAGAAAAATGAGAATTTTTTTTTTTCAACGAAAACTTAACGGAAAATCGGAAAATATTGAAATTCATTCAAAATCTTCATCTGGTTTTCTTGATCCAATCTGCCAATGTTGCTCGCTTGAAACCATGCAATTCCGATGCATCTAGAATCGACGTTTTATCAGGAATCACCGAAATAACAGCTAATTTCATTTTTTCAATATCGACTGCAGGCATTTTACGTTTGTAATTACGCACCATTTGCTGTGAATAACTTAAAATAATTAATATCAATGTTTATTGTGCTTTAGTTATGTCGTAGAAACATTCAATGTGCTTCAGAAATGTTTATGAATAACAAACACGAGTTTAAAATGACAAATAAGGTGTCCGGTTTAGTTCCACCAAAAAGTGTCCGGTTTAGCCCCATCGTGTCATTTTTTTAACTCGATCTAAAAATATTGATGAAAAATATTTTATCATAAAAACCACTAACACCATTCGATTCAGCACATCATAATTACCTAAAAACACTCACCGAATATTCTACGCACTTGTATATTAATTTCACAATCCAAAAATTTTGAAAAAAAAAATGTTTACTTTAAGCGAAAAAATACATGTGTCTGCACTCTTCGACGACTGACGCTAAACTGAATTATGAAATATCATCGACGCTTCGGAAGTTAGTAGCTTATGACAGGGTGCGTTCATAGCGCATATGGCCGTTCCGATATTCAAAGTAGTTTTTGATTAATCGCGACTGTGCGGTTTAGCCCCGCGTCCGATCTAGCCCCACTCTCCCCTACGTAATTTAACCGACTTGTACGCAGACACAAACAGAAGTAAAATAACGACACGTAAGCGAACATGGTTCGGTGCTGAAATTTTATGAAAAGCTAGAAAGTTTCGAGTTGGTTCGAATGACATAGCCTTAGTCAATGGTAATTCGACAGATAAATTCCACTAAAAGATTTAGTAGAAATGTACTAAATGGAAACTTGAAATGTACTTTTTTATGTCAAATGTACTTTTTCGATATAAACATAAAAAAGTTACTTAAATTTTAAAATAAAAAAAAAAGTAAAATTTTTGACTTTCTTACTAAAAATCAATCAAAGTTTATTTCAGGCATATTTTGCGGTAAATTTTCTACAAAAAAATGGTAATTTCTGGAAATAATATGCACTGAAAGGGTATCGAAAATGTGTACTGAAAATGTACTGAATGTTCTAAAAACTTTTCCAACCTACTGATGTCGATTTTCACGACGCAATGTTTTGAAAAAAGTACAAATGAACTGAAAATGCGGTCACAGAATAGGAGTTGATACTATATTTTTGAAGTTTATATTATGGGTTTATTTAATATACTGAAATAAGATAAAATGTGCAACTATTCAATATCAAGAAAATGAAGAGACCTAATCATTTTGGTGAATTGAAAGATGCAGAATTCTATCGAAGACTCAAAATGAGATAAAATGGGCTTGGTATTTGTGGACACTAATGGAACGTACAATTAAAGATTTTACCGCACACAATATGTAATTATAAATATAAAAATTTTCCGAAAATCAAACTATTGCAGACATGATGCAACTTATAATCAGTCTACGATTTTATGCCACAGGAAGCTTTTTATAACTATTGGAACTGAAGCTGTAGCATACTTATGACCTCAGTTTTTATTCATTTACCAAGAAATAACGAGATGTTAAATATACATGCAACATATGTACATACATTTTCCTAAATTTTCCATTTTGATGTATTCTATTGAAATTCAAAAATAAACGTTGACAAAATGTCAAAACTGAATTTAAAAATAAACATTAACGAAATGTCAAAAACATTATAGCATGTTGCCCACTTCACACAAAAAGCATAACAAATAAGTTTGTTTCATTCTCACACATAACTTAAGTCAATGTTGCCACCTTACTAAGTATAAACATTGTGGAATAATTACTCGACGTTTATCTGTCGAATGAAAAACTCAATGTTCTTATTCAGTAAAATAAACAATGGAGCACATATTTATCCATTGAATTGCCATTATGGAGTTTTTCTGACCATTGAAAAATCAGCCCTAATAAAAACGAAACACGCAATATTGTGTATATTTTGTTTGTGAATACTTATGTCATCCACTTCAAGCGTTTCTTTCTCGGAAAGAAAACATCCTTTTGATAAGGTCAAAGGATAGAATTTATGAAAATAGACCATAAATAGAGTGTGAAATAAATTTCAAATATGCCTCAAAACATAGTTTTTTTGCAAGCACAATTCTCAAGCGATGGAAAAAGTGGGCACAAAAATTGTGTGCGTAAATTTTCTTTTGTGTTGAATAGAAGTTCGCTACGAATCAACTTTCGCTGTAAGTGCTAAGCGAGACAGTATTTGTTGAGATCTAACGTACAGAGAACAGTGACAGAGGTTCGTTTAGGAAGTGCTACGCAAAACAAAGTACACACTGTGGCAATTTTTTCCGAGACTGAAGCTCTAAAAATGAGACGCATAATATTTTTTTTTTTTTGTCAATTACTAAAAATTAATAAAATTTCTCTTAGTTGGTTGAAAAAAAAAACTGGAATAGTATTTTTGTTTTTTCTTTTTTCTTTTTAACCTTCATCTCTTTTTATCTTCTCTACGTAATCACCATTGATTTTCATATACTTTTAAGCCTGTAGATCTACTTGTCCTGAAAATCATGCTTTTTTGTTTTTCATATGAATTGTAATAGGAAACAAAGTGGATGTACCGTTCGCAGGTTTGATCTAGGAATGTGAAATTTTGGGAGAATTTTCTTCAAACCCGATTCTATTATATGGGCATATAGGACCGCAAAATTTAAAAATAAAAATACCTCCTTCGTGTGTATTTTTTCCGCATTTTTAGTCACACGAAAAATGTGGGCATGGTTTAACAACAGTGGGTGGCGTCTCAAAACAACTAAAAAACCCAAATCGCTATATCTTGGCACCTAAGGCAGACTTTTTTTAACTTTTAGTAAGTCGGTTTTTTCATTTAATTTCAACGAAATTGGATATAAACTCTGTCAGCGTCGTTTACAGGTTTGAGCTAGGAAGCTCAAATGTTGGGACAATTATTTTTATTCCTCAATATAGGAAAAAATAAATAAAATCTCTCTCCAAAAGTTTGAAAAAAAACACCCTAATGTTCAATCCTTTGGTTAGATTTTAAAAGGTCATATATCCACTTATTGCAACATCGCTTACTTGCAGATTTTTATTCTAAATATTTAAAGTAAAACTCACCAAGTTTAAAAAATTTGTTTGAGGATTAGTTGAGCTTACCTGTAAAAAATAAGAAATATATAAATTAGATAATATATGAAAAATGTGTAGAAATAATTTTGATATTGCAGCATTCACAAAAAAAAAAATTACGATAATTTGAGATGTGATGCGAAATAAATATGGAAACAACAAAACCAATTAATCAATTTTAGAAGCTATTCAGTGAGACTGGCTAATTAAACATTCCATACATGCACAATATTGCTATTTTGTTTATTTTTTGTCCCAGCTATATTTCTCCGCTGACCAACCAACCTACCGGACTGACTGATTGACTGGCAAACTGGACAGCACACACAAAGGTCATTAATAATTGACAGCTATCTAAGAGGTAAGATAAGTGAGAGTGAATAAGTGAGAGGAAAGATTTCGTATACCGAAAAAAAAAAAACATAAAAATTATTGATTGATTGTTACAAAATAACAAAAATAAATCGATAAATTGCAAAAAAGAAAAAACGTAAAAATATAAGTAACTGCCAAAGATATGACAACATAAATTGCATTTTATTAGAGAAATTTTTTGAAAAAAAAAAAAAAAAGCTCAAAATATTTTGCTATGTAACCTTTTCTGCTCCGGCACATAGCGTCACAAAAAATATGACATTTAGGAAGACACTTTTGTAACATGAGTATATCTTTAGCTTACTAGCTGTAGCCGCGGCCTCAGCCACAAATTCCCAATTGCACTACCACGCTTACATTTTACGCAGCCCTTACTACAGACAATTGGGTGAATGTACCAAATTTCACAACTCACGTCAAGTCCCATTGTCCAATGCCGTAAAGGTGTTTTTGTATTCCATAGTATGGAAGGCACGGCCAGTTGTTTCATTCCATCCAAGTTTCGTGAGGTACTTAGCATAGACAATATACATCTTTGCACTTAATTTCAAAAATTCAACTACAATAGGTGAAAATAAATCATATATAGCCTATGTTATTCAAGGATAGTGTAGCTTTTTATTAGTAGCAGAATTTTTAGAATCGGTTCAGTAGTTTCAGAGATTATCCTTTCCATGCAAACAAACAAACAAACTTTGCCTCCTTATATAATAGTATAGAAGTAAAAATGATTGTCTGAGCATATTACCGTCGGCGTGTTGCTTAGCACGCGCATGCCTGGATAATGTTTACTTTTCGGCTTAAAATGCAAAATAGATTGTTGAAGCATGATTCTGCAAATGTCTGTTGATTGCAAGATTTTTAATTAAAAAACCTCCGATCACATATAGCCGCAGGAATCAGTAATGTGCAAGAAAACACAATTTGGCTCCAGTCTGCACCACTGTTCCGCTTACTGAGCGATAGACTGGCGACATTGTGGGAAAACAACCATAAGCTAACTAAATGAGAAACGTTCGAAAATGAGTAAATTTTTTTTGATACTACCACGCGAGCTATTAAGGCAAATCAAAAACACGTATTATAGATGACATAATTAACAATATAAATGCCATAAACAAATTCGGTACAGTTGTTAATTTTTTAAATATCAAGACATGAAATTAAAATGTTCCGATCAATTGTTATATATGATTGATATGCTACACTTCACACGCTGATTCTGATTTCTACAAAAAAAAAAAAATCTTTGTCTTGTTTAGATTTTAAGATATTTTTTTTATTGAAATTTGGATTTCATCGCAAAACATCTTAAATATATTAATGGTCAATTTGTGGCTTCATTGTTTTAAATTATCCTGATTTAAAACCCAAGTAGATAGGTAAAAGTCAGAGGCCTGACCTCTATAAAGATAAGAAACGGATTGGCTAGACCGTCTCAATTAAACTAAAAAAGTTTGAAGTTATTTTTGAAATCAAACAAACAACGAAGCAGAAAATTGTGGCGAAACTTTGATTTAGATAATGTTTGACTTTTTAGGACCAAAAGAGACTTGGTTGAGCAAGGTAAAGTGTTGAAGCAGAGAAATCTATTCGAAAACCGCCTAGACAAGACATAAATTTTTGCTAAAAAAAACAAAGTTTCTTTGAAAAATCATCGAATTAAAAGTGAATAAAACTTTTCAGATCATAATCAAATAGGTTCAACGGAGACTTTTCTTCATGCTGTGGTGGTTACTCTTTCTTTTTACAAAAGGAACTCAAAAGCAACAAATTCAGTAGGGAATTATTCAAATTAAAAGTATAAAATTTATTATAATTTTTTTATTTTCTTGTTGCCTTATTAACACGATTTGTCAATAGTGGCAACAACAGCACAATGACGTTGGCGATGGCGATGGCGACGAACGTGTCATACTTTTGTCGTGACAAACTTTGCCTAACAACACACAATAACTAAAGTAGTCAAAGTATACTACTTCCATGCAGCAACTCCTCTTCCGACTGAAGTCAGTGATGTCTGGCGGTCCGTAACTCACATTGTCATCACACGATTCAGCGCAAACAAAGGCTGGGAATCAATTTTGAATTTTTGTCACGTTTGACATAATATTCGAGATGAATTTCGCACAAAGTGAATTATTTTCGAAATGTTGTCACATGAGTTAAAGACGGAGGAAGATGGATTTTTTTTTTCTTTCATACCCTACTTTTTATAAACAAATTCTCAAATTCTTTCGACGCGCGCACCCGCTTTGTTTGAGCGTATGAATGCAAAAAGAACCGAAGAATATAAAAAAAGGCCGGCATTAAAGTTGAAACAAAGTATGAAAAATGAGCTCGCGTAGTGTGAACGTACGAGCGTACAAAGTTAGTGGGTTGTCTCTCAGTCTGTCTGTCAGTCATTGAAAATGTTGTTCGACAAAGAATTATTTGACTTTTAACATGACGGCGTAAATGGGGGTGTTTTTTTTTTTTTGTATTTATTTTTTGCTATTTTAATGAATGTGACACAAATGTGAGGGAATTTTTTCTAATCTCACTGATCGGATCGGAAGAAGGGAGTTATTGCCTTGTCTTTTGGAAAATTTACATAATACGAAAAATTAATTTTGTAAATGAAAGACTTTAAAAAATAAATAAAATAACATGGTACATACAAAAAAAAAATATTTGTTTTCATTATTGCCAACGGTGTTGCAACAATCAACAGTAAAGGGGGGGGGGGGGGGGGCGAAGGAAATACCAATTTTTCATTTATTATATGAGAAATTATTGTCAATTTGCTTTTTTATACAGACATGATTTTACACTATGTTTTTTTTATTTAAAAAGTTTATTTTCATTCGTGACGAATTTGCAAACAAAAATGATGAATGGTTCAGTAAATGTATTTCTCATTTTAATAGTTGTATTTATATACGAGATTTATATACGTAATCAATTAAGAAAAAAATTAACTAAGGGGCTCTATCTACTCGGCTTCGCTCGTGGGCTTTTGCGCACCCTTCTGAGAATTTTTGTTTTGTTCTTACAGTTGTAAGTAGTCGAAATTTATTTGACAAAAGAAGTATGCAATGGAATTTAACTTTAATTTAACAACTAAAAGTATGCAATGGAATTTATATTTTATTCTTATATTTTTTGTTTTGTTTTGATCTCTTATTTTTTTTCTGTCATTATACGGAAGTTTTTTGACATCGAAAACTATTTTGTATCATAGAAAGATCATATTCGATATGTTTCCATTCCAAGAATTTTGGAAATTGGACGGAGTCTCAGGGATCAAGGGATTCAAGGACTTACATTCAACCTCGATGAACTGTTTTGAAGTGGGAAACACACGTATGGGAAAATATTATGACACTTCATTTGGCTCATTTCATATAGAGCGTGAGTCATCTCCAAAAAATGCAGATTTTAACATTTTCAATGTAATCTCTGCGAAAAAAAAAAATACTTTTTTCAAAACTTTAATAAGTTAGAAAATCCTTGAAAAAGGTATATCGGCTAAAAGAAGTTCTTGCTGGAAAATAACCGGTCTTTGGTCAAAAAGAAATATTACATACGTAAATTCAAATTTACGGATTTGTCAGACACCTATACTTGCATTTGTCATATGCTAAACATTTGCATTTTCGATAAAGTCCTTCTAAAGAAGTTTTTCTCGTATTTCACTGTACAAACAATGTGAAAATGTATGTAGTAACTATGTTTCACGTTTCACAAATATTCAGGACTGTTTCGATTCCGATTTAGTTCAAAAGTGGGATTGAAGTCCGATGTTAAGTGTCAAAGTTCTTATAAATTTTATGGTCAGAATCCGCTATGGAATTTTTTTCGAACATCGTAAATTGACGGATTTCCGCGATTTGTATGATCCTGAAATTAACTTCGAAATTGATTTCCTTTTGTGACGCAAATCAAAAACGGAATCAGAACAGGCTTGTTTGACCTATTTTAGCGAATCTTCACATACAAATTGGTCTTGAATTCCTATTGAATTGTAAATAACAAAAAACAATTTTCGTGCGGTGAGATGGAAATCTAATATTTTCAAAATAAGATTTTTTTGTTCAAAGCTCTTATGATACTTCATCGCCGTATCAAATTCAATCATTAAAAAATATTTACAAGACTTTAAAAGTAGCGAACATTCAAATAACAAAAAACTTTTAGACTAAACATGTGAGGAATCTTACAAATTTGTAGGTAAAAAGATCCCAACATAAATTCAAGTAATTGGAAGCTGCAGTAAAGTAATGCTACTGCTTCGTTCGAAAATCAAAATACAACTTTCGCTTACAAGGAGGAAATAAGGCAAGAAAAAACTACTCAACACCCAACTAAAAAGTTAGTTAAAAACTTTAAACAACTAAGAAGAGTTTACAACACAAAACAACAGTCGTGGTTCCTGTCAAATAAACCCAAGGCGTTGGTTCATCCACACATAATTGTTAACTGTTTTTTGCAGCTACTAACACCAACACTGACACCAACACTATTATAAAGCCGATAGCAACAGCATCAACGCCTATATTATACAAAACTTGCACAGCTCAAGTTCGTTGCAAGCAGAAAGGTACCGATAGTGGCAGCTAAGGTGGCTATAAAATTGAAGTGTCAGTTTAGGACCGAAAGGAGAAACGCAACAAACATTTTAAGCGTAAAGTTTCAAAAACTTAAAATTACGTTCAGGCAAACTAAAAACAGGCTGTATGAACATGGGCGTATCCACAGAAGGGAGGTTTTCATTTCTGTATTTAAAGAGCAGTAAGCAATATTATGCACACACCTGGAATTGTCGTTCAACTTCTTTGAAAAGTTCTAAGATTTTGCTTAAACATAGTAAATGTATATGGAATTGTCCCCATATAGCGTTGAAGCATTATGAAGAGATAGTCCTTAATAAAAACAAAAGCCACCGTTGTATTACGCCCAAGTAAAATTGGCAACTTTTTGTTAATTTGAAGAGTATTTCATTTACTAATTTTCATATGTTACATGGACATCAATTAACTATGATCCTTTCCTCACTTGGTAACGATAATTAAATGGCAATTGGATAGCGCTTTTTATTGTTATTTAATGAGCGCTAATTATTTCTAAGAAAATACTTATAAGAAATTGCAATTTTTATTACTTTTGGGTTGACCATTTAATTACCAAAAAGCCAAAAAAGTATTCATAATTTTATTTTGACATAAGACAACTTAATGCTGCGTATAACTTTTACGCAGCTAGTGCTTATGGCAAACAACGTTGGTGTGAGAAGTTGGCAACATTATAATTACAGTACAACACTACTGCACAAAAACTACAATGACAATAATAACAACAACAACTAGAGTAATATTCCATTTTAGCTACGGAAAATGTTGATAAAATTTACACTTGTTTTTTTTTTATTTTTTGTAGCAAAAAACAAAAAGGATGGCACCAAAAACTCAAGAATGTCTTGGGAGTATAAAACTTACAAAGTGCATAAAGCAGGCGACTTTTTAGAACACCAGTGTTGCACGCAGTAGAATAAGAAAAAAGTTTTGAGTGTTACAAAGTTTATTGCTCCCAAAATAGCAGCCATGCAGGACTTACGAAAAACTTTTCTAAACTTTTCAGTTTTAGGTAGGAAAAGGAGTTACATTAGTGTTAAGGAATATGTGCGGGTGGACAGTTAGCCATTTGCAAGTTTTTGCTGCAAGTCCAGTTGGAAAAATTACGTTGATCTTATGTAGAAAGTACGACTTTAAATTTGAAAGTTTTTTTTGTAGTCGTATTGAAAAATCAAAAATACAATTACACAGGAAAACAGCGAATTAGCGGCGTTGCATTTGAGAATCGCAATTATAGCAATTTTAATATATTAAATAAGGATACGTATAAAAAATATTATAACAAAAAAAAATCTTAAATTTTCCTGAAAACAAAAACAAAAAATTTCACCCAAAAAAATCATTTTGTATAAGAAAAATTTGGGCATAATTTGACGTGAACAAAAAAAAATATAATGCACGGCGCGTCTTATTATGATGACTTGTTTTTCTGTCAAAACCAAAAAAAAAATCTGTTTTTGAAAAAACAACAGATCCTGCGGGATATTTTCTTATGAAAATTTGGAGAACAAAAATTAGCGCACTTTAACAAAATATTTTTTTTATATTTTTTTTTTAAGCTCTGAGCTATTTTAGATCATTGTTAAAAATTATAAATAGACAAATTAGTAACATGAACTATTAAAAATACCCCAAATACATGCCAAAACTTTCAACTTTTGATTTGCTAAATCAATTTCTTCGGAACATTTTCTATTGGGTGTTTCAAACGCACACACATGTCATCATATTTACACTAAGTACCCTCTATTAACATTTCCAGAACATCTCTACACCCAAAAAAAGTTGTTTTATTAAAGTTTTGAAGTTTTCGGGTAGCAAAACATTTTGTGCACTGCACTACCAAAACTCCACTACAACACATTCGCTCACCACAAATATTCGCTGACAAAATTGCTTGCGAATATAATTTAATATGCCGAGAATGATGTTTCCAATTATAATGCATCCTGTCGTGTCATGTCGTGATATTTTTTATACACTTATTTCACATTTTCATTAAGATGAAAACTTTAAATGGTAAGGATGGTGTGATGGTTGACACCGAATACAACCCCAAACTTCTTCAGCACTTATTCTATACCAGAGTATACCTACTTTTATGGTTAGAATATTTCAAGCTGGCAACCCTAAATGAAATGATGAACGTTACGTTAAAGCTTTAGTGCAAATGACATTAGGGTTGAGTGCGTGTTTAATGGAGTTTTTGTTGAGTTCAGCAGCAGTCAGCAGTAATGTTCAAGCAAAGGAAAAAAAAAGAAATATCGTGTAGTAAGGGGGGAAAAAAAAAAACATGAGAAGAAGATATCATTTTATGACATCAATTTATCTCTGGTTTGATATGAAATGGTATTGACAACTTCCACAAGTATCACACTAATTAATAATAAGCAAAAAAGTTCTTAATAAATTTAAGTGTGAGTATTCATGTAATCGTCGCTGTTATTAAAATAAAATTTATTTTGTTAATTATTTTTATTATGAATACTTCTTGGTTATATCTACATATATAATGAGTGAAAATATTCATGGCTGGCAGATTATCTAATAATTTTTAATAATACGTTGCGTACGAATAAAAGTTACTCATACGCTATATTGAACCATATAAAAATAATTTTTGTTACATTTCTACTTCAATATTTTTAATAAGCCTTACGAACTAGACAGCTGTTTACATGAAAATCAGATAAAGAAAAAAGATATCATACGTCTGATCCTTTAATTATCTTTATGAAAAAGTGGTTTCAGTTCATTTCGCTGCCACAAGAGTATTTTGCAGTTTGAAAAACTCTGCGAAAAAAATCTCATAGTGTATCCATTTAAGACAGTGTCTACGTTCTACGCAGAACAGCATACGTCAAATAACTTCAACGAGTTTTTAGAATACTTTTGCATCCCATAATCTATTTATAATGAAATTTCAACCAAATCTACCAAAAATCAAAATCCACATCCCGCCAAGTTTTCATAGATTGTACAGAAGGACTGAAACTACAAAATAATTGAGTTCCATTAAATTAAATTGAAATACTGTGTTAGTTACGAGGTGTTTCAAGCAACGCAGCTACGTTATGTCTCGAAAGTTATGATTTGCAATCAATTTAAGCAAATAAAAAATCTTTGAAATCAAGTACAAACAAAGATATGACTTAGTTCGTAAGAAGTTATATTTAGCCTATTTATAAATTCGTAATGTCATAAAGTGCCATTTAATGAAATAAGTTAACTTTCGTTAAAGAACAAAACTGAAATCTGTTTCAAGCGAAATAAATAGTTACTCATACGTCATGTTAAATAATATAATTGGAAAAAAGTCTTCAAATATAATGCTGGATATAATTTAGCATACATATTTGTATTAATTATTATTGATTAATGTTTAGTTTATATTAAAATGTTAGTTTAATTAATGGCTGCATAGTAATAAAGCCAAACTTTCCCCAAACAAAACCATGCAATTTGAGCAAACTGAATTAAAGCAATGGAACTGCAGCATCTTTTGGAAGTTGGGAATTGCAATCAACTCAAAAGATATTTCAAACGCAGCAATTATGCCCATGAAAATAAATGAAAGCTGAAGTTATCTGTTGATTTACAAATAGATTTAATTTTCTGACTTACACAAATAGTTAAATTTTTGCTAGACGCAATTCGTAAACATCGCAATTCACCGAAATAATGTTGTCACTACATAGCTCACACATAACCTCAACTATCTTCACTTTTGCAAAGCTACGCATTAATATTTTGAAAAATCATCGATAATGTTGTTTGTTCGCTGCTAAAGCTGATGATTAAGAAAACGAGCACTAAGGTTTTCCTAATTTTCACGCAACACTATTACTATGCACATCATCAGCATCATCGTAGTACACGTCAGCAAACGTAATGTGGTATAAGTGATACTTCAGCTGCTGACAGCTAACAAAATTTCTCTTCAATTTTTGCGCAATTTTTTTTCTGAATTATTGCCTAGAACTTCAATTGCAGCCCCTGCTGCACACCCCCTAAAGCATGCCTTGAGTGCACTTGAACAATTTAACAAGTACGCAGAAATCGCGCCTTAAAACCTTGTTGCAGGCAATGCTTTTGTTGTTGTTTTAGCAACACCACACTATACCGCATTTCAAATAAAATGCAACCATTGGTTGGTGCATCCGCTTTGGCACATGTTGGATGCTCGAAGTGCACGATATGACAGTTAGGGCATGAACGGTGTTGATATCTCTGTTTGTTGTTGGTTGTTTTTCAAGTTATCGTGAATAAGAATTTCAAAGCTTTGACGCAACCACGGCTGCCGTCATCAAGTTGCTTACATTAAGGTTAAGTTGGTCTGTGCTGTCATAGAAATTAAACCAACCTATTACTTAAAAACGCGACTTTGCCTGTTATTTGAGATAACATTTGTCGGTTGTTGAAGAAAAGTTATTTTACCATCTTCATATCTATAATACTTGTAGTTTTACTTAATCTTTTAAGTTAGGTGCTAAGGAAACCGACGGAAGAACATTGCGAAAATATATATGAAGGAAGCAAAACAAATACTTAATATAAAGGAATAAGCGAAATCACAGTAGGGAAAGCTTGTGAAGTGCTTTGAATAGTAAATAAAATATTTATTTTTTTGTAAAAAAACTAAGTTTTGATTGGATTATAATTTAATACTTTGAAAAGTAAGTCTTGCAACCATACTGTTAATACAAACCATGACAAATAGAGTTCTTATAGTCTTATGTGCCGAAATAAGAGTTTAAGGGACTATTTCGGGTTAATTTCCCCAAGTATTTAGGAGAAGTAACCATTTTCGATTTTTTTCTGTGAAAAATCGTTGTGCAAACAGTCTGTAGTTTGTCTTTTGAATTGATTTTTATTTCTTGTAATTTTTTCAATTTTCTTACAAAAATTTCTTCTAGAATAAGACCTTTTTCAGGATTTTGCGCCGATTTTATACGCTCATGAATGTAAAAGATTTTCGACTGTTGTTTAGAGGCAACTACCAAAGATCTCTGATTTATCTGATGATTTCAGCATAATTTAACTATTATGATTTTATAGAAAAGTGCAAGGTACTTGCCAAAAAGAGTCGATTGAATAAGATAGAGAGTTTATCCTTCTATATAATGAATTATTAATACTAAATTATATTAAATTATAAACAACAAGCATTAAGCTTTCAGAAAAGTTTTATGAAACCTTCACCAGTTAACGAATATACATAAAATACAGCAACTGTATAGTCTTTAGTATAGGTGCAATAATACATATATCTTGTTGAAAAAAATAAATACCTACAGCCTAAATATTTTTGTTAAATTCCTCCTATCTAAAGATATTTTCTGAAATGAATTATAATTTTTCGTATTAGATATTTGAATTAAAAATTTTCAAACCATAGAACTTGATAACAAATCCAATGTGCGGAAAGTCACCTCGTAATATTGCTCTCGCAATATAACAGCCTGTGTCATTTTAATTGTCAGCCTGACAGCATCACATCGCGAATTATTCCTTTTGTTATGCGTCAACTTGTTGGCTGTCTTTCCGTCTGTCTGTCTGTCTGTATGCCAGTTTATTTCTCCTTTGCAATAATTACATTATTAAATTGATGTAATTTCATAAAAAGAGACTTCGTTCAACTACGCGCTCTTCTTAGAAAGTTTTTCAACAAATGATAAAACTTTTTGACTTGATAATTCATTAAGTCTTGCTCATTATGTTGTTTTCTTCTTCTACTACTACTTAGCTTATCAACAGCGTTAAATGAGCTCTGTTGGCATAGTGGATTATATCATATTTTTGTGTAACACTTTTTAGCCAGCTATTTAAAAACGAAGAAAATTTATCTTAGAAAAGTTGACATTGATTATGACTAATTTATCCAAAAAAAAAGTAAATTAAAATTTTTTAAAAAAATATAGCAATTGCCATAATCGAAAAAGTGTTGTTTGTGAACTGTTGTTCGAACAAAAACCCATACGGGAAGAAAAAATTGGGCATGGCGAACAACTTAACTACTAAGATATATTAAATTCTTCAAGAAAACATAAAAAAAACTTATTATGAGTGACAATCGCAAAGTGTCTGAAAGAAATGTATAACTGCAGATATTTTATTTTTATTGGCAATATTTTTATAGCAAAATTTTTTTAATATTAAATAACAGATCACGGCAAAAACAATTCAATTCACCTTACACTGTAAGGTTTGGACAAAAGTTATAATTGTACACAAATATCAAGTGACAAGCGAATGGTACAGACTGAGAGTAAGGTTGGTAAGGGAAAATGGTCCTAAAGCTTCCTGTAAGATAGCAAAAGTGTTCGTAATATTTTAGAAACAAATTTAAAAAAAAATATTCATCACAAGTAAGATCAAGATATATTTCATATTCATAAATGGGTCAAAAACATTTTGTTTTTAAGTGTATGAATTCATGAAGAGCATATCGTCGCCCACTTGTACAACGGCCCTAATTGACATTTTTTTTATAATCCAGTTTATTACATATTCCTGAAGACCAACCTCAAATGCACCTTCACCCAAAAAATTGGAATGGTAACACAAAAAATACCAAGTTTATTAGGTGATATTAAAAAGCGCTAACTACATTCAACATTTTTTATATGTTAAAAGGCCCAAAATGTTTTTCTTGCGAAGTAGTTTTCAAAATTTCTAGAGAATTTTGAATTCAAAATTTCCGTGTAATTAACAATTTTAAAATGTAACAATTAGTTCATATCTTATGTTGGAACTCGTATGTGGCCTTCGTTTTAATTTTTCGCAATGAGTGTTAAGGAAAATATTATGTGTGAGATCTATGCCTCTGATTCAATCCCGGAACAATTAAAACGTGATCGGATTTTAAATATGAAAAAACGAATGCGAGGAGTTCAATACATAGGCGTTTCGATTGAAAATGGTTTGTGTCAAGGGGCCGAAAGACGGTTTGGACCACCTTGTACATCAAAATATTCCGAGCAAAGACGTAACCGGTACTGTTTGCTTTTTAGGACAAATGTAAGGAAAGCCATCTTTGATGCATTTTGGAAAATGACATGAGAGCAAAAAAAGTTAAATGTAATAGGCCTTGTTGATCCGGTAAGCAGAAAACGAATTTCGTCCGAAAACTCAGCGCGTACTCAGTCTCTAGAATATTTCTTAAAACACAATTTCCAACGTTTGCAAGTATGTCGTCAAATGTTTTTATCAATATTATGTTTGAAAGAAAAGATTATTTACTAAAAATTACATCAATAAGTACAATATTTGCCTATTTTCTTTAATTTTGTTGCAAATGAATTACACTTTTAGTTTTCAAAGTAACTGCAAAAAGCCCTAAATGCACTTTTGCATACATAAAAATGATGTCAAAAAGCCCTAATTGAAATAAAATAAGTATCAATAAAAAAAATTAGCGTTTTCATTAAAAATAATTATGTTATTGTTTTTGTAACTAAACTGCATTTAAAAAAATTTCAATATTCTGTATTGTCGGTTTTTATACAGTTTTTTGTGTCTCCTGAACAAAATCAAAAATGTCAATTAGGGCCGTTGTACAAGTGAGCGACGATATATTAATTCAAACCATCTTCAAAGTAGTTTTTTTTTTTTTGTATCGATATAAATCAATATTTATCGAAATAATAAAATGTAATGGACAAGAAATAAAAAAAAAGTTGACAGTTTATACAAAGGAATAAACTAAAAATAAATCAAGCTGCCTGTGGACAATAAAAGCTGGTATAAGGACACACATACATACTATTGAAAATATACATATACACACATACATAAGCCAGCATAAGTTTTAAGTTAAAATAAACATAAACACAATCTGGCTAAAATATTTTCCCTGGCACTGGCTTAGGTTAGTGGGTATGGTAAATTACTCGCATTTATTATATGTGTAGGGTATTCATTCAAGAGCAGCAGTGAAGAAGATAAAGAAGAAAAGCAAAGTAAATCAAAAATCAATTGCAATTATAATGAAACTTGAGCTGCTGTTAAAATTAACAGTCTTCCGACACACCCAGCGATTACGAAGTAAATTTATGATTTTAAAGTGACAATACTGAAACTATAACTCAACGTAACTACGCCTGGATGATTTGTCTTGAAATTATGCACTAAATATGAAACATCTCTTTAAAAAATAAAATAATTTCGTTAATTAAGCTAACTTTTCAACTCACAGCAAATACACATAAATAAATTCGTATACTACCATAAAATTCGCCATTAAGTATGCAATAGATTGTTTTTACCCGAATAACTCACTTATTGAATTTTTTATGTATATTTTGTACCATATGTTTTACTGCATACAACACAAAAAATGCCATTACATAAGAAAATTCAGTTAACAACACAGTTTTATTTTATTTTCACTTTTTGTTGTGTTGATTACACGAAACACTGAATTTGTGATGAATTCACAAGCGTATTAAGAAGAAAAGAACTACGTAAGCACACACAAAAAACGAAAAGAAAAAACACTCTACATCAAATAGAAAGATGCCACGGCGCACAACCTGTTGAGCCCCAGATTTCAATGTCAATGAAAAAATGTGACTGTCGATTTTATGCGACGACTAAAACTGCCAATGTTTAATGCGCGAATTTCAATTGCAGAGTGTGAACTGTGATGGGTCGACTCTATGCAGCAGCAGTAGCACTAAATTTTTCTTCCACTAGGTCTGTAGTTTGGTACTGTTGTGGTCAGCGCAAAAACCTCCACAAGCTGAAACTCCTACCTGATAACAAAAAAGCTACAGCGCACATCAGGCAAAATATCGAGTGAAAATACTTGATACTTAAAAATATCGAAAGGATGTTTATTGAAAATGTTTTTAATAACTTTACATAAAAATTTTTCACATATGAATGTTACAAGAAAATTTTAGATGTAAAGAATTAGCAACTTAATATATTTCTAGGATGTTTGTAAGAAACATCAAATGCCTCGGAACAAGCGATTTTTTGTGAGGACTGAAATATACAAAATAATATATAAAATTGTAAATCTATGATTAAATGTGAATCAGTTTTTGTTGCAATATTCCAATAAAAATTTCCAATTTTTGTGACCTACGCTACCTACGCTTTCCAACTGTTTTCCATTACTTTCAATTAGTTAAAAGAAATTCATATCCAAATTTTTCGCCTCAGGAAGCTACTACATTTCAGAAAATTCCTTAACAAAGTTACACGAATAACCCAATAAAACTTTACACTCGATATCATATCCCCTATAAAAACTTTGCACACCAACAATTTATTATATGATGGCTGTGTAAGTGCTGAATATTTCATGAGGAACACGAGCACAAGGAAGCAACAGCCAGTCGGCAGCAAACACAGCCGTAAAAACAAGAAGAATTTCACTCATTCAGACGAGCATCTTTTATTTGTTTTCCAGCTGACGTTTTTCGAAGCAAAGAGAAGGGAAGTGTGAGTTACATTTGCTTAGCTGATCCTGTTGTTTTTGTTTTACTCAGTTGTTTTATATGACGACAACAACACGAAATTTTATGACAGTAAAAAATACAATTTTTTTTTTTCATTTTTTATGGTACGAGCACGCATATGACGTTCAAATTTTACAGTTCTCCATTTTTAGTGTGTGTGTGCCATTTTGTAGTCGCCGTCTGTAGCCTTGACATTGCGTGAGTGTTGGTTATATAAACGCAACACCATTACTACTACTACTGCTGCTGCTATGTTGACATGCAATTGGTTGTCTCCACTTTTGGTGAGTCAATTGCGATGCGAGTTAGGCGTCAATTCGGGGGTTGTGGTAGCGAAAATCACCGTTACGCTGATGTCACCATTAATTGCGTTGCATTTGAAAACGACGTTAGTGCCGTTTATGTTCTGAGAGTAACCCAGTTTAAATGTAACTTATTTCAGAAACAAAAAAAGAACTATATGATTTAAGTCTACTTTTGATATTTACCGTATTAAACATAAATGAAAGTTTCATTAAGAATGTTAATTAAAATAGAACATACTTACATTAAACCACAGTTTCACAGAGGCCTAAAACTGAAAAAAAAAATATCATTCGAACTTTTAATAGAAAAATATATCAAGCTAGAGTCTCGATACTTTTTCCTAAAACAAAATTATTGCACTGGTGCTATGATTCTAAATCTGTATGTAATTCAAATAAAACTTGCTCGATATATGACTTCATATCAGCACTTGATAAGAGGACTTCAGAACTTCTTCGAAAACATTTAATCGGTAAAATACGTCGGAACTTTTCACGAAATTTTCGAAACTACACTGACAAAAAAAAAAACTAAAGAATGAGCGAGTTTTGACGGTATATGACACTCAGAGAAAAATGGCACTGCCAATTTGAAAATAATATTTTTGACTTAAAGCCGAGCATTTTTGAGTTTTCCATTTATTTTTAATACAAACATCTTTAAATTGCATTTTGAATTTAAAAAGTATTGAAAATTAAATTTTTTAAATTTACCTTAATTACAAGGTATTTGAAATAACATTTTTTAATTTTACATTAAACACTTTGTCACTTTTAATCAAATGTTTAAGGAATCACTTTAATTCAATGTAGCTTCTTGTTAAAACCAAATCAAAAATGTTTCTCTTCAATTTTAATATTTTCGACTTTGGCGCTAAATCATAAGCGTTCATGGTTGAATCAAACATAAAATATTTTATACTTTTCCGCTAAGTGTAAACATACAATAAATATGGATTTTACCTATGAAGAGGGCGTGGCACAGCCCACACATGCGAAATGTGCTTTTAAAGATTTTAAAAGCAAATGTAATAAAAACATCCATCACAGTAGCTGGCACGGATACACGACCACTCACGCTAATTTTTTTCAGTTGAGTTGTGGCACCGTTCCTCTTTGCAGCCAGCTGCATCATTCAGTTTGTATTTGACAGCCGTTGAAAGTTTACAACTTTCATTGTTACTTTTTGTAGACTCATCATGGAAAATCCAGAATCTGTGAATAAATCACAATACTGCGATGGAAAGAATTCATAACATGACAACATTCTTATTCCAAGTTTCAATTCATGATAACTATTCTATCACAGCGAAGTTACAATAAAGAGATGATAACCTTAAAAAAATATTATTTATTTAAGCTAAAGTTAGCTCTATCACAAGCTTCATTTCTAGCATAATTTTTGGTTTTATTTCTGTCCTTCCTACAGTTTTATATCAATCGAGCTCTCTATATGACACTACCTCTTACTCCCAGCTCTACTTTTTTATACGTCTATTTTTACATCTAAGTATTTCAATCTTTTGTTTTATTCTCCAGTTCAATTTCTTCAGATTCGCCTCTATTTCTTTATTTGGTTATAGTTTCATCTTAAGCCCTAGTTATAGCTCAAGGTCAAGACATACATCCAGCTCAACATTTACCTCCAGCTTTAGGTCCAATTAGATCCAGCAACAGATATATCTCAACCTCCAGCTCAAGCTGTTGCTTTACATCTCAAGCTCCACGTCTCACACACTCTCTATTTTTTCTACATCTTTTTTTAATCTTTAATTTCACTTTTGGCAGGTACACATTTAACATAAAAAACAATCATCATATTAGAACCTTCTAGCAATTTAACGATGAATGACTTTTGTCAACAGCTGTAGCTCAAAGCTTGTATGCTCCGTAGGAACAGAAGATGAGTAAAAAAATTATGTGCTTCCAATGGTTCATTACACGTCATCAATTAAGCCACGTCGAAGCATTTACGGCAACAGCTGCTGTTGAAAGGAGATATCATAAAGGTAAGTTTTTCCATAAATTAACAATCCAAATAGCGTTGGAATATGCAACAATTTTTGATGATGTGGATACTGACATATGAGGCGTTAAAAACCTAAAGGACTCTGTCTGATGCAGAAAACTACATAAATTTAATGTACTTTTTCCTAGTTACATTCCAAACTTTGCTAATTTCATAATGACCAATTAAATGTTTATGTTATCAGTGTGAGAACTTATCATGAATATACAGTCAAGGTGAACGAACAAAAATAATTACAAAAGCAAATTTTAAGTGTTAATAATTTTGCGACTTTCATAAAACAAAAATACATACATACACCTCAGTATGAGTGTGGATAAAATCAGTTCCCTAAATGTATGCAACAAAGAAAAAACAACAACATAAAACAATAGCATACTTAAAAGTTAAAAAAGCATACAACTCAAGAGGAACACTTAAATTAAGCAAAAATAAACCTTTATCAAAATGAACAGAAAAAAAAAAAACATCTTAAATAATGCACAGCTGGCACATTGATGCTCTAGGATCAGCATAGGAAAAACATCGTTTATATCATTTGCGTTGGACTCTCTCGCACACGCTACATTTGTGTAGCACACCCAAACACCCACACAAACTGACATGCTGCCACTACGACAGCAATTCATCCATTCACTTTCGGCTCATCGCACTCACCATATGGCAATAGACCAACTTTCCACAATAGCACATCCTGTGTATCCTTTAAGTCGGCATACACCAACCGAAAATACACACACGGACTCACAGGTGCACACAGACACAATCAGTAGAACGAAAAATGTTATTTATAGCCTTCTGAATTTCTGTTTTTTTTTTTTAGACGTGTTCAATTTGTTTTTGCAATTTCTGTTGTTGTTGTTGTAGTGTCGAAAAACAACGAAATCGTATAAATTGTCAAATCGTGTAAATTTGCTTTTGTTAACTTAACAATTTGGCGCTCGATTTTTCCGCATTTTCATTTTTTAAATACAATCAATTGTTTTATTGCAAGAGTTTTCTGCTTTTGTTTTTTTTAAGCCTTAAAAGTATGCAGCGATTGATTTTATTTTTATTTTTATTACATTAAATAAACTATGAATCAGTGAAATTATCGATCACTTGTGAAGCGCTATCAAAATATGATAAAAAAAGAATAAAGATTAATTTTTTTTTTTTAGTGAACCCACGACGACGACGGTCACGACGTTGTTGCGTTGGGGTAGAGTACCAAAGGACAACTAACATAAAGAAAGGAAAACCGCTGCTAGCACGAGCAGCCGACCATACAAACGAGCATTTTAACGAGCTCCATTTTGTTCATCGTCAAACAAAGCAGTGTAAATGCAATATGGCCCCCCCCCCCCTGCTCTCTATCATTTTGCACACCCACATTTTATCCCGAATTCGAAACAGGAACGGGAAGTTTAGGCATACGGCAAACTTAAATCAGCAGTAAACGACGAAGCAACAGCGATAACGTCGGTGACAGCGCACAGCTTTTCTTCTTTGTTTTGTTTTTTGTTTTTTTTTTTTAAATAATAATTTCGTTTTTGCCAACATGGCGTAATTTTAGCTTTTAAGCATACAGCTGGCAACTCTGTCATATGCTGATGTTACAGTTACATGGAAATTGTCAAAAAACGCTAGGGGTTGTTTTGCCGGCACTCAATTGTACTCGCATTGTTGTATTACGTGAAGTGTGGTTTTTGTGTGTGTATGTCTTAAAAAAAAAAAAATATGGCCAAAAGTGAGCACGATTTTATTTAGAGAGTAAAAGCTTTTTTACTCTCCCGAATAGCGGTGCATGAATTTCCAAAGCTTTTTTTTTACTCTCAGTAATAAATATTTACTAAAAGTTATGGAATGCCATTGATTATTGCGAGTTAAAGCGAATGAATTTGATATGATTTCTTTGCGTTTATTAAATACGGGCTTGATTTTTGTACTTTTTGATTAATAATGTAATAAGATTAATGTTGCGACACGAGCATTCGAAACAACTCTCTATTTAAATATTGTGCCGAAAAAATATGCACATTCACTTTATGAAGCGCGTATTTTTTCCCCTATTTCATTAAACAGGAGTTACTATAAATTACGTGTATTTTCCAATTAAAACCTCCGCACTTGATCATTTAAAAGAAGTGATGGCGACAAACTTACACGAAGAAGGGTTTAAAAATAATAATAATAATATTTACAATATTTTTTTTCTAATACCCAACGAAAAACTGAACCGCTTCAAAATGCATTATTGATACGATTACTCAATTGTTGCTTTATTTTTAATCGCAAGTACATTTTTTTGTTCACCAAGTTTTTTAATTATAGACTTTGTTTTTTCAATTTGTAATCAGAAGTTTTTATTTTGAAAATATTAGAGCTAAACCAAAAGATTTTGATAAAAAAAAAATGGTTTTTAAAGAGGATAATTTGAAATGATTTATTAACTGAATCAAATAAGAGAGATTGCCAACTGTGAGAATGAAATCTAAGCTGTTGGAGGTTTTTGCATTGTGGATGCAGTATCAGAAAGAAGTCAAAATACTAAGTATGATCTATTGATAAGATCATTTACTAAGGAAGCATTTTCTAAAGGAATTAATTAAATTCAATTCTTTATTCAACTAATTCAACAATAAATACAGGAATTAATATTTTGAGATCAGTCACTTTCTTAAGGAAGTTATTTCTTTAAGATATTTCATTGGGTAGCAGGTGTTATTCTTTGAATAGTTTATTTTTCTGATGAGCTCATTTTCATAAGTTCTAATTCTCATAAGTAGTCCATTTTTGTGAAGAGGTATTTCATCTAAGGAATGCTATATCTATTTAATGAATTTCTATAGGCAGGTCATTTTCATAAAGTCTTTGTCTAACAGATAAATTTATATGGCGGTGATAGCAAAAAAACTAAAGTTTGAACAGTTCATAGAGAAGATGTTTTCTTAAAAAGCCGTCATGATATAATTTTTATAAGACAGTCATCAAAACTAACGTTATTTCAAGGAGAAAGTTATTTTTCAGAGCAAGTTATAATGCCGATAATTTTATTGCTCTAAGGAGGTCTTGTTTAAAAAAAGTAGTTTGCCTTAAAGCAATTACCTCAAATGCTTTTTTTCATTGGAATTGTTGTTTTCCTAATGAGAAAGATTTTTTTTAAGTTTATTGTGCTGCGCAGAATAAGATCAAAATATATCATTTTGTAAAGGAAATAATTTACCCGAGACAATCACTTTTTATTCCCTCGCAGTGTGCATTGTGATGAAAGAATAACCTTCTCGTGTCTTCTGAACATTTTAATTAGGAGCTGTTTTCGTGAGAATTTTTTTAGGTCATTCAATTGCTTAGATTCTTATATTAAAAAGTAAAGTTATCTATTTAATAAGCAATAATGTTATTGATGTTCAGAGCTTATTTAATTCGGCTATGTTTTGTTATAGCTCTTTTCATTGCAAAATTATTACGTTTTTAAATTTAACGATTTAGAAATTATATGTTAATAAAATTTCGAAAAACAGATTGATAATCATGATCATTAAATTTAAAGCGCATAACCTAAGCTAATCCAAAAAAGTTGTCCTGAGTTATTTCACTGAAGAGATTTCTCTCTTTGGAGTGTTGATTACATTTCAAAACCATTCATTCATTTGACTGAGAAAGTCATTTTCAAGAGTGTTTCATTTTCTTGAAGTGGTTATTTATCTGAGAACAATATTTCCAGAAATGGTAACATACATCATCGCCTATTTTTATTTTCAATCAAAGTTGACTTTCCTCTACTCAACTAAAACATGATTTTGTTAAACAAAATTACGTGAAGCAATTGTTGTTGACAAATTATTTTGGCTTTTTGACATTTTTGGTTAAGCCTTGAGCGCTTAGAAATTTTTGGGCATTGTGTTTAAGTTATCCCAAGTCCTAAATAAAAATATTTTTCAAACTAAAGTCATAGTGCCCAAAAAATGTTGTAACATCAAATTATAAAAACTCTTATTACTCAAAACAAAAAACTTTTGCGTAAGGTTATTATGGCCTTACTGCAGTCAATACGAATTTTGTATATTTTTTTTTTTTTTACATAATGTTTTCGGACATATTTTTTACAAGGAGTAATGGAAAACAATAACAATTTTTATTCTACGAAACGATTAAGAACATATTTTGTGCAAGGAAACATATTATGTAACGAAATCATTTTTAATACAAAATTTCATAACGCCCCGATTATCAGTGATAACAAACCAAGTTCTACTGGCAACGTCCAAATTTTAAGTCGTTGCATTCTTAAAGAATTTGGATTTTATGTAATTTTTTATATTGATTTTGTGGAATTCTAATTGGGCGTACCTAGGTAAGGCGTTATGATGTTGTGCCCATGTCATATGTCATGAAATTAAGAGACATTCTCATTAGTATTGTGGAAAGATGATTGAATGAATGAATGAATAAACGATCAAAAACAAATAATTGTTCGAAATCGATACTCACAGCATAGAAATCCGCACCGGCGACGATTTTACGAGAGGAAAATTACACAAAGTTAAAATGTGGAGATTGTAACAACAGATTCGACAAAAATTTTAAAAATTTGGGTAACTTTAATTTGAAAATGAAATTTTTGTAGATTTTTAAGGTTTTGAAGATGTTACTTTCAAGCCAGCTCATAACAAATACATGAACATAAAATTAAAAATTTTTTATTAGCTCACTCTTCTTAGTGTAAGATTTAATTGAAATACTAATCCTGACTTAATGAAAAAATATCGTTTGAAAAAAAAATTATGCAGTCCCAAATTCTGTATTCATCAGCAAACAATTGATTGGAGGTATGGAAAACTAAAAATTCCAATTTCAAACAAGAACCAAAAATATTTTGGCGAAACTGCTGCGCTGATAAATTTCTAAATGAAATATTTACGAAAAGAGAATATAAATCTAAATTTATAAAACCCCCAACCACCGACTAAAGATGAAAAATAATAAAAAGACAAACTGAAAGAAACTCATTACGAACAAAGTCGCAGTAGTACAAAAAAATATCGACGATACGGAATGTTGGCTGATTTGCTGTCTCGCATTTTAATACACGCGCTCACTCATCGTACGTACGGCTGCGAGTATATTTCGCTCGCATATCTTATAGATGCGACAAACAATAAGAGTTGATCTTATGAATACAAATATGCATTTTTACGAGCAAATGATGAAAATACAACATAATGTAATGAACTTGCCATTTTGTTGTTGTCGCTGTTTTTGTCATTTTCTTTTTTTTTTATTTCTGTTCTTTTTGTAATTTTAATATGCAAAATAAACAAAAAATTCATCAATCAGCAGATTTTTTTCAATTTTTGGTCCACACGTCCTACGCAGGCAAAAAGGGTTTAAGATAAGTTAGGTCAATTACACTCAGCAACATAGTAAAACATTTGAAAAAACCGTACTACTGAGACCGTATTGAGAAGAAAACGAACATTCTAACATTCTTTCCTTAAGTGAATGTGACGGTCAAAAAATGAGATACGAAATATTTATGTTATCAGAATAGGCCATAGTTTATGTAAAATTCTCTTTGCAAGTTATTTAGTGTCAAAGGTCACAAAAAACAGTGTTTTATTAATACCTTGCTTCCTATCTACCGGAAAAAAAAACGGTTTTAGATAATATTTTCTATGGGGAAGGTTGTTACAGGTTTTTCATTAATTCTTCCATTCCACAGTTGATTTTTTTTTTTTTTTTTTTCTTTTGAGTGTAATACTTTCTAATAAGGACTAAAAGTCAAAAAAGTTTAGTAAATTGGGCTTCGCTAGTATTACTAATGCTCAAAAAGCTTTGCCACTTCATCATGAAAAGTAGCGATGGGCAAAATATGAAAAATGAGCCAATTTTAGCTCTTTACAACGAACACGTCGTTTTTCTTAAGAAAATATATGAGCTATGCACGAGATTTGTGCTATTGATTTTTCTGCATCATTCAGAAAAAAAACGAAGCCAGCGAACAAGGAAAAAACAATGCACACATTGACGACAGCTTTTTTCGTTTTGATTGCTTGACTCTTGGGAGTGGCCTTTGGTTTATTGCAGAATTTTTTTTTTTTTTGCTATCGGGATCGAATTTATGGTGGGGTTGTTTCTGTTGTTGTAAATGTTGCTTTTGTTGTAAGTAGCTCCTGCTTCTAAAATTTTGCCCATCTATGATGTAAAGGAAGAAAATTTACTAAAATTTCAACTCCGTATTCATTCAAAATTCACATGATTTGCGGTTGCCAAGATCGCATGATTTGACACCACTGAACAATTTCTTCTAGCAATGTGTGAATTGAAGCTTTGAAAATCAACATGACTCGTGTCATTTCGCAAATAGTACTCAATTAATCGAAAAGAAGATCAAAAATTTCAACCTTTAAAACTGCGCCAGTTGCGGCGCTTATTTGACCAAAATCATATTTGAATGCTAAATAGCATAAAACTATCGTCCGATTAAAATTAAAATTTAGTTTTTCAAAAAGTATTCCAATTAATTTGTACAAAATTTGTTGACCACTGTAAGAGTAGGTAATGAGAAAAGGCTGCGTAACGCAGACATTACGTTGTAACATGCTGTCAGCCTTTCTTTCTCTCTCAATTTTCATCAGAATAATGCTGACTTGGCATTTTTAAAAAGCAAGCAACTAAAAGCAAAAAAACAACAACATAACATAAGTAAGAAAAATGTTACAAAATATGTAAAAAAAAATATATATTTTTAAAATAAGAAAAAAATAACAACGTAGAAGTACAATAAAATAAAGCAGCAGCCATTTTGCTGCATTTTAAAATCGTAAAAAGAATTCAAATGGATGCCAACTCGTTTTCGTGGCCCATAGCATTACCAGAAATTGCCGGCCTTAGCCCAAAACTTCAGCCAGGCTGCTGACATTTGAAGGAAGGATGGTGAGTTGTTCTTTTTCTGACTTAGTTTTTTTTTTTTGTGCTTTTACACTTCAGCAGTTTTAAATAAATTTAAATTCTTTGTTTGGTGAAATTCCAAGGGAATTCATGCAGACACGTAAATTCTTTTTCATTTTAAGGACTTTCTTTTATTTTGAATTCTATATTTGCGTGAACTGAGACAAGCGATGATGGCGCTTTTCCAAAGTGCACGATTTTTTTCCCCCTAAAGTTTTGTAATAATTAGAAAAGCAGAATTACTGCAAAAAGATTTGGAGTTTGAAGTGAAGATGTTTCACCTTGGTGATAACTTTCATTTTGAATAGCATAGGTAAGAGACTAAGTTGGATGGTTTTAATTGACAAGGAAAACTTTACTACAAAAACGCAAGCTGCATTCGGCAACAGCTAAATTTGATTTGGTCTGAGAAAAGTTTAACCTTTTTTTTATAAAAATAGTTTTGGTAAAGATGTATTTCATTGCATATATCTTTCAAACTAAGCAATTATTGTAAAAATAAGATAAAAATTTGTATTTTTTATTATATTCAAGAAAGATTTCTGATGTTTTTTTCGAAATTTTATTATATAAAATATTTTTTTTTTTTGGTATGTTTCTCTAAAATCTAAAAAAAAATTAAAAAAATCTAGTTTTTTCGCTAGCACGTTGCTACGCTTTAATGCCTCCCTTTGGTACAATCTAACACCTCCTTTCCCCTTATATAGCACAGCATAGCACAACGCATACGCGCGTACAATTTATGCTTTTTTGCAACATCTCTTCATTACCGACCAGAGCAGCTACTGCCGCCGCCGCCTGCTGTTCGTAGCTGTAGCCATTTTCTAGTGTTGTCCCCATTTAGCCCCACACTTCGCAATTCCCTTGTACTTAATTTAGTTGCCGCTGCCAGAAGAGCCTTTCTTACTGTTCCGTAAATTGCACTTGAAACGGTTTTGTTATTCTTCGCGCGTCGTTTTTAGAGAGAACAACGAATTTATTCTTAATTAAGTTCAGAAATAATTCCGTCTAAGTGTATTTCTTTGTATGGAAGTGTATGCGTGTGTGTATGTAGGATTACACGTTGCGTGCGTCTGTATAGCTCAGCTGTAGAATGAAGTAATCGTGGCAATGAGCACTAATGCACAGTGGTATATTTGCGGGTATTTGAAGACAAAAAAAATAAAAGACCTAACTTAATGTTAGCAAATAACTTCTTTTAATATAAAAATTTTTCTTAATATAGGATGGCCAGAGAAAGAAATAAAAAAGAGTTCATGGAACCATACCCCCAGATTTTCTTCGACCATTGAGCTTAAAATACTTATAAGGTATTTTCTTATAGAGGAATCCGTTAATTATTTCTGGCAGAACTCATTTTGAAGGCCGATAACTCTCACAACCCGACATCAAAAAGTTAGCCCAGGACAATAAGCAGATGTTTTGCATTTATATTAAGTTTTACTTCATAATTAACATGCAAGAAAGTCCTAATCGATATTGCATACAGTAATTCAAGGTCAAAGGTCACGAAAATCAGATTTTTGCGAATGTCTACTTTACTATTGATTTTAAGTCAATTTTCGAAATATGAAATTTCTTCTTTAGTAAATTTTAACACAAAGAGGTCTTAAGCAAAATTTCCGGAGGAACAATATTTTACAAAGTATACGGCTTAGAGTAAGTTCCGTGCGTGCTTACGTGTTATGGTGTGTTCGGCAAAATTTCCATTACTGCTTGCTCGTAATTTTTTGAGAAACAACACCGTTATGTTGCCTTAGCCACCGTATTCGCCGGAAATAGCCCCCTACGATATTTTTTTTTTATTGCAGAGGCTGAAGAGAGGTGACATTTTGCCACCATTGATGGGATAGAAATAGAATCTTTGAAGGAGCTAAAGGCCATGCAGAAAATGGGGTGCAGAAGTGCTTCAAAGAATAGAAAAAACTTTGGCTCCAGAGGGGATTACTTTGAAGAGGAAAAAATTGCCATAAAATCAATAGATTACGACATATTTGCAAAAACCCAATTTTTGTGTCCTTCGATCCTGTATAATTTTTTTAGCGTATGCAATATCGATAAGGACTCTTTACGCGTCAATTATGGGGCCAAACTCAACATTTATGAAAAAAATCAGCTTATCTTTTTCAAATACTAATATGGCTGGGCTATTTGCATTTTTGGGGATACAATTGATTTTGATGTGATTCCCTGGTGACTGCTTCAATTTTTTTAAACCGAGCGATTAAGTGCCAAATCATGTTATCGTCGGAAGATATTTTGACATTAGAATGTTGCCAGAATCTTTGTTTTTTTAATTTCATTAATTAATCTTTCACTGGAATTGAAAAACTTGATGAGTCTTACTAGTTGTTGAACATCATAAGTAGCTATATTAATTTCGCCAAGTTAAAGAGTTTTTTTTACACTAAAAAAAAATCATATTTTATAAAATGAAGCGTAGTGAAAATTGGTTAAGCAACATAATTGGTTAGTAACAACAAACATTTTTAATAAATTTTTACTGTCCAAACTTCCACTATGCAATCATAGTGACGACGACTGTTATTTTGCTGCTCAACATTCGCGGCATCAACGCCATCGTCGTCGTCGTCCTCTTTCAATGAAAAGCGCAACGAAGTAGTGCGGAAAATTGTTGTTGGCAAAATGTTGCGGCATTGTTACTGGTGTTGCTGTTGTTGTTGTTGTTATTGTGAGCTATGTTTTTGCTGTCACAAATATTGTTGCTTTCTGCTCGAGTGTTGGAATTTATTCATTCGAGTGTTGGCATTTTATTTAAGACTGCGGAAAATACACACGCCAGCCAAACATAGAAACGCACACACACAAAATTGCTAGTGAGTCGTAACCACAGTTACAGCCAAATGACAAGTAGCAACTACAACATCAACAACATTGTCTATGTAATAACTTTTGTCGAAATCAACAATATGATGATTATATTTTTGAAGTGTAAACAAAACAAAAAAAGAAAAACTTTTATGGATTTCTGTTGTCTTAACATCATCTTAAGAATATTGGATGATATAAAAAAATTAAAGCATAGTTACTTTTAAAGGATATTCTGTTATGTTATGTTATGGATTATTTCATGGACATTGGAACATTTTAAGGTACCAATTAATATTTTGTTGAACTTTAACAAAATGAATCATATCTCAACAGAAAATTTTCAGAAAAAGAAAAATGTCATCAATTGTCGAAATTGGCGATTTTAGATTTTGCTAAATTATAGCACTGGGTATCTTGCCATACGGTATCTTATCAGTTTTAAGATGCATTTTCTCAAAATCGATTTTTTGGACTCCAAACTTTAGAAGAAGAATTTTTTTTTTTAATTTTTTTGGCTAAACTAATGCTTGTTTTATGGCTTTTAATGTCCTCTATAAGACTATAGACAAGTCTTTATTTTTACATTTGGCAAGTTAACATTTCTTTACGCAGGCTTAATCACATACGTTGATGTTCAGTTCTAAACAAAAGATTTGTCAATATTTATTTTACCCGAATATAAGTTGTAATTTATAAAAATTTTACAACTGAAATAAAATAAACTGTTTACCATTTTCTTGTTAAACACAAGATTTATCCGTTAAGATTAAAAAACACAACAGCCACTTAAAGCTCAAAAACAAACAACAACAAAACCACAGAAATGATAATTTGAAGCGAAAAAACTCACTTAACAAAAGCTGCTTCCACAGGAAAGGCAACCCAATGTACGCTTGAAGAAATTGGGCGTTCTAGTCCAATAGTGCACACACACACACACACACCATATTTTTGTAATGGTTTGCCAGGTTTTAAATGGATTTTTTTTTTCGCAAGAAGGCTTTTCTCTAATTTGGCAGATCAAATTTCTCTTCTTCCATTCGTTCATTCATTTGCAACGCTTTCCTCTTTGACATTTCAAAGTAATTCACAAATTCAATTAAGATTTACAAAGCCCACCAAGAAGAAGACAGCGAACAACGACGACGATACTTAGGATGATTATTATGATGAACAAAAACGTGAGAGATATACAAAAAGAAAAATTGCTTGTGCAAACGACAACACATGCGAAAATCATTACAACAAACAAACATAAGACCCGAGTCACAATCACAGATAAAAATGAGCGCACACTAATGGCCGTAAAATAATGTTGTCAGATTTGCTGGGATTTGTATTAATTTAGGAAACTTTTGAAATTACACAATTCTTTTATTCATAACTGACTTTAAATTTGGAATGCTTTAAAGTAAAATAAGCAATAAATTGAGCAATTCAAAATGTTTGTGACTATGGAAAGTAATTTTAGTAGCCTTGGCAAGCAAATTAAATAGCATTTTTTTGCTTCAATCGCTAACAATTTGAGAAAGAGTTCAGCTCGAAATTTGCGCAGTTATTTTGATGCAAAGTTTTATAAAAATCTCTCTGATAAACTTCTAAGACAAAAATTTCAAACAACTTTCAAGCTGTTCAAAAAATTATGTATAGTATGTAGTTGCATCCGCTGTTAAGCGGAATCATCAGTGACTTTTAAGCTTGCAAGAAAAAGTGTTATATCAAGTGAGTTAAAAAACAAAGATAAACAACAGTAAAGATAATTTTTGTTTCACTTTTTGCTTGGGTTCACACCAGATCTCTGCAAAAAGGAAACTTAATCAGACTTAGAAATTCTTACTTATCGGCTTTATGGTCACTGATGAATCTGTTTAGCAACGGATGAAACTAGTACCACTTGCTTTGGCCCCTATATTGTTAATTTATCTTTTGCTGATTTTTTTCTATTATTGAACTTTTTGCTTAAAATTCGGTCGATTTGTTATTTTGAAATAGTCTCCAATCAAAAAAAATCATTTTTTTTTTTTTTGGAAATTGTTATTCGAACTTTTTTATCATTTCGCTTTTACTTCAAACAAACATCCTATACATTGCTAAGGATTTTACAAATATTCAATGAGATGTCCTGCTATATCTTGTTACAAAGGTATAATAAACATTTCATAAACTTTAAGCGATTTTCCTTTTCAGTGTCCTTAGACTAAAAATTAATGCCAATACTGGAACAAAGTAACAATGGACGATGACGACAACAAAGCAAAAAAAATAACAAAATTGAAGAGTTAAACGTATGAGAATGTAAGTGAGGCAAAAAAAAAAGATTGCCACGCTGTAAATGTTTCACCATTTGACATTTCAACTGTCAAACGACCACGCATACTAAATAAATGCCAACATACACACACCGAGCACACAAAAAAAAAACACAAATACCGCTCACGCACGCACACTTAAGCCTGAAGAAAATGCATGAATTTAAAAATGTCAGAGCATGCGCCTTACGTATACGCCCTATTGTATCAACGAGTAATGAGAGAATTTCGTGCAAATTAAAAGCTTCGGAGAGTTATTCAAAATATATGTAGTTGTGTGTAGTGAAAAAGAGAGGGAGAATCTTAATGTAAAAGTTAAAAGCGGAAGTATAAAAAATGAAAGCTCGCATTTAACTGTGTGCGTTTCAGGGGTTGTTCTTAAGTGAAGTCTTCTTTTACGCACACATTTAAAAATATCAACTGAGTTGGAGCGTTAAAAGAGAGCATTTGGTAAAAAAAATTGATAAAAAACAAAAATTGCGAAAGAGCTACACTCGCAGCAGCTGATTCTTCTTTTAAACTCACACTAGCAGACTGCGTGTATAGTCAGCCGGTATTTTGCTGACGTTGCATGTTTGTGAAGTGACGCGGATTGTGGCGTCAAATTAATTTGATTCCGACTGAAGGTTAAATTGCCGGTAGAGTGAAATTTTTATATTTTGTAACTTCACAGTATTTGGTTATAGGGTACGGAATACTATAACGCGTATCTAATTTAATTTACTTAAGGCATTAAAAGGCCGTACAGGAAGAGACAAAGACTCATAGTTGCTTACATTAAAAAGCTTTTAATATAAGGCCGTTATTATATGAAAAGATAAAAATTAAATAAAACATCCCCAAAGGAGGATATACGAATAGATGAAATTTGTCATGATACACAGAAAAAAACTATATTTGTCGATATTTGATATGATAACGAAAATATATATTTAGTATAAGCTGATATGCCACATATTTGAACTATGTCATAAGATGTTTAACTTCCATGGCAATCAAGTGATGTACATGCATACATATCTTCGAGAATATACAATTCTTCGAGAGTATAGTTTGCAGTGAAATACATATTTAGTTTTAGCTAATATGATATATATTTGAAAATATAACATTGAAGAATGATTCTCCATTTCTCAAATAGTAAAATAATTCAACTTGGAATTTAAAATGGGCGAAATCGGTTCACGGACACGCCTACCATACTGTGAAAGTTATTTAAGGTAATGGAACCACATTTCACACAAATAGTGGGAATGATTTGGTAAAGCTCTGGACAAGAACTTTGCGAACTGGATGGGCCATACTAGAAGAAACCCTGAATTCATGTTTATTTTAATAAAATCCAAGAAATGCAAATGTTTCTCTCCATGTTTTCGCATGTTTTTCTTAAAAAAAATATCAAATATTTAACATCTCTTCAGCACAAAATTTCTTGGTCGTTTTTTTTTTCGTATTATTTTTGGTTATTATTTCTAAAATTTTAGAAAAATCAATTTTCTGCCCTTCATAAATCTTTTAACTTCCATCTAAACTAAGTTTCATTTACTTTTTTTTAATTTATTTGAAGCAATTAATTTTTTTTTCCGAACTCACCTTTGTTCTTTTGAAAGTTACAAAAGGACATTAAAATATGAAATTTTAATTCCAACTAAAAAAAATTAGCCAAACTGTAAGGCTTTCGAAAAGCCAAGTTTTCAGTTAAAAATAAAATATAGTTTTCAATAGAAAAACCAATATATTATCCGCTTACTGTAATGTTCAATGCCAGCAGCATTAGAGTTGTTATATTTCCATTTACATTCCAACTAATTAACCCATTCATTTTCTAATTAATTTTGTAATACCTCTGCGTCAGCGTTTGTATAACGTTATCGCTAAATCAGCATGTACTTCAATTCAATATTTACTAGTTATTCTGTATTTAACGATAACGTCTACCTCACATGTTATTTACATAAGGTTAACAGGTGACAGTTTTCCGCAAACACTTTCACTGTAAATAAACATCACAGCGCACATTTACTTGTAGAGAGGCGCCATTATTTATTTTTCTTATTAAAAATTTTGTTATTGTAGTAAATAAAATGAATGCTGTTTTTTATATTGAAAAAAAAAAAAAAGTGTTCTATTGTAATTTAAAACGTGCGAAATTGACACAACAATCGGCTGTGGATGAAGCGTGTATAAATTACTTCTAGGAACAGTAAAACCCCCGATTGTAAGAACAAGTTTATGTAAGAAAATATTAAAAAAGTTAAAAGAAGCAAAGGCATTTGTGGGAGCGAAATAAAATAGACAAAAATTGGCAAGAAAGTAATGGAGAAGAAAGCAATAATGTGGTAAGCATGCGAAAAAGGGTTTTTCAAAAAGGGTTCAAAATATGTATACTTCACTAGTGCCCCAAACCATTAAATTTTCAAGTGCTCAATTTGGGTCAATTTTTTAATCATTTGAAATGCGCTCAATTAAGAAAACGATTTTTTGCATGGTAAGAATGTTTGAAGTTTTATACAGGAAAAAAGTTTTGATAATCGTGAAAGTACTGTTGGTTCGAATTTAAGCAAAACCGTTAACATCTGTATTTGGTTAACATGACAGCTATCGTGTGTGCGCTGTATTTGCACGCTGTAATTACTGAAACTTGCTGGTGACAAAGCGAATGTTGGGAAGGAATAGTGGACGCTATTAATTATTGTCATACAGCGGTATTAAAAACATTAATCAAGCAGGATAAACATACAGTACAAATAAAAATAGGATAAACATTCAAACAAATAAATGGAATGTATTGGTTATTTGCATATGTATGTACACACGTATTGGTTATATTTTTGTTAAAAATGTATGTAAAGTTTAAATTTTTTTTAGAAAATAAACACCAAACATTAAGTTATGGTTATATTTTATGTAAATACAAAAAAAAAAACATGTGAAAACTTTTTTTAAAAAAATTTATTTCTTTTTATTACGAAAATATATGAAATTTGATAGCGATTAACATCACCATCGTAACTGAAAATATTTTGCCACAGTTTGAAAATCAATTTCTAAAACAGAATATACACAAATTCAATATTATTATTCTGCTAATAGAAATAAATGAATCGAACTTTGAACAACTCACTGGAAATAAGGAAGTCAGATAGGAAATATTATTGAACCAAAAAGAAAGTACCATCGGGAAGTGTAGTAAACGAATTCAACTAGAACACAGGAAAGAACTAGAGTCCATGTACAAATGAAAAATCACACAAGAACGAAAAAAAGAGGATTTCAAAATAAGTTAAAAAATTTAGAGTTACTTAGTGTGGAACGTTAGTTTATATTTTTGGATGTGCTGAGCCCAAAAATTATTATTTTACTACTACAAATAGCCAGGAAAAGCCAAAAGCTATAATTTTTTTAGGTTAATGCGCTATTTGTAGAAAGTTTTTCTTGTTTAAACTATGAAACTTGATATAGAAACGACAGATGACGCAAAAAGAAATAGATTTAAGTTGGCGGATTTATGTTAGTAGGCGTGGTAAAACGAATTTTTATTTTTTTGACGAGATCTCGCACTTTCAACTGTTTAAATTACTGACGAGAAATAAGTCAAAATTTACTTACTATACGATCTGCGAATACTAATTCACTTTGACTCACCAAGAAAGGTTGCAAAGAAATGCCCGCAAAAAAAAAATTTAATATGAAATGAATTTCAAAAACGAAAACAGCAAAAAAGAATTTCGGATTAGTTTTTCTTCCACTTTTTGTTTGGGTTCGTAACAAATCTATGAAATAAGGATATCATAATAGGCTTTCAAATTATCACTCATCGGCTTAAAGGTCACTGATGATTCTATTTAGCAATGAATGAAACTAGTAGCGTTGGCACGATTTTTTTGTTTTGTTCTTGTAATTTTATTTTTTAGTTATCACACACTCGACAACTACTACACGGTTAATCATCGTATAGCAGAATAGGCTTGGTTAAATTATATTACTTACATTTTCTCAAGGACAATTGAAATAAAAATGGCATTTTCTTACCTGAAAAGAAGTAGAAAAAAAAAATTATTAATTATTTGCTCAAAAATTTTGTACTCAAAATTCCAACAATAAAATGATGTATAACCCAAACTCCCAAGTAACGCATACCAAGGCAATTAATCACATTACACAAACTAATTTATATAGAAAGTGAAGCACAAGAATGTTGCATACAAGTATTTGAACGCACCCAACATACGAATATCTACATAAATAAAATATAACGATGTTCATAATGATGATGATGAAGATGAAGAAGAACGAAAGCAACATGAACGGAAGTTAAAAGATTAAGCTGGAAATTGAGATACCTTCGCAAATAACTCTAATACAGCTTAGCAAATAGGCCAAGAGGTACTTTTCAATAGAGTGCGGCGAGCACCTCGCACTTAAACACCACCAGAACAAATAATAGCAATGAAGGATATACTAGCACCACCATTTTGCATATGGGGGAAACATATGAATGAACGGCTGGCTGTTCAACTGTGTGAAAATTGTGTGTACTCGCACGCACACACACAAACATATTCGTGCACACACACACGCGGCGCACAGCCTCTCCCCACTTATGATTTATGTGCATTTTACAGCAAGGTCAACCATACTATTGCATCAAAATTGTTAACGTTTGGAATTTTGCAATGTATTTTGAATGATGCTAGGTACTCGGGAATTTTATAGAAGAAAAAAAAGGAAAGATTTCACTTCAATGATTAAATTTTATAAATTTGAAATCGTTTTTCAAATTTGATTTAATTAGAAGTTGCTAGCATATAATAAATAATTCATTTTTCAAAAAAAAGTCCTATATCAATGTGCAGAGACGTTTCGATTTATTTTACTAAGATTATATTAAGCAATAAAACGTGCACGCCCATTTAGCGAAATCAATATCTTGTCATGTAATTTTAGCTTAGTCCGCCACACAGTAATCATGATAATTGGCTAAATAACGTTGATAACACGAGCAGCAGAGTCCGCTGAAAACCATCAGGTCAAATTTAAAGTCAATTATATCCGTAAAACGCGCATCAATGATGGTAATAGCCTGAGAGCGATGAGATATGCAACAGCTTAAGCTTATGCCATAAATCATTTAAAGTTTTGTATTGTAATTGGTAAATATTGGTAAGCAGTAGTTAAAAAAAAAAACACACATTTATTTTCAACACATACCACTTACATCAAGCTTTTAAAAATAAAACATTACATCGATTGGAAATTCCATTAAATGAAATCCAAAAATTGCAATAGAAAGATGAAATTTACGCTTCACTACTCCAAATCGTGTACATATTGTCATAATCAACATGAAAAATTCAACAAATTAAATTGAATTGAATTCAATGTATTGTGGTTTTGGTGTATAGTTGATTAGCAGTGTTCCATACCGCTGGATACCGTTGCAGGTATTGGTAGGAACGCAGTGGTGTTCACAGAGATATTGATTTTTAATATTTGCAGAAATATATGACGCGCGAGGCAAACTTTTTTGAAGAGAAAAAAGTTTTTCACTTTTTAGATTTAATTTTTTAGAATTGAATATTATTTGAGCGAATTTAACAGTCATTGGCAGAAACCGATATTCATGTGAAATATCATGATTAAGCAAACATGACAAAGGCAACAGATGGAACATATTAACCTGGTAATGAGTGACATATGTTTCGGCTATTACCGAACATACTTATATAAATAGCCTCATCGGACCAGTTTTTGGTTAATTTTGTAGTGAGGTTTGAACCCCAACAGCCGCTTTTAACTCTTAAGCCATGAGGGGATCTCCCAATGAGATGTACAAAGCGCACTTTTTATGCACACACACAGCGCTATCTATCATCTATTTTGTCATTTCTTGTTTGCTCCATAACTTTAGCTTTGTTGAACCGTCAGTTCAAAGACTTGCTATCACGTAGCTTTATCGTATTTCGTGGTTTCCGCCACTTATTTTGAAAATAGATGTTTCTTCCGGTTGTAGAAATTTTATTTGAAGAAACATCCATTTTCCTCAACACCCATTTGGTTTACGCAAAAAAATACGGAACAAAGAGCAAGTACAGTGGGTAGTAGATCATTTCTATACTATTTATATGAAATTACTGATATGAAAATAGTTTGTAACGCTTTGGCGCAAAGTATATAGAACCGATTTTAATAATTTAATTTTTAAAATAACATATTTGTGCTAAAGAAGGTTATCGAATAATTATTTATTTAATTTTTAGAGTAAAATACTCCTTTTTTTTTTTTGATTCAATTTTACCAAAGCCTCACACCAAAATTGTTGTTTTGCTTTTTCCTTTGCTTATGCTGCTTCTTGATTTCTATGCTGTTATTGTTGCTTTTTATCTTCTCATTTATACCTTTTGTACTTGTTTTTTTTTTGTTAGAATATAGAAAGTGATGATAAGAGAGTAATTTAGTTAAGAAAAAAAACAACAGAACGTAAAAAACGAATACTGCTCTGCAGTGTTTCTTGAAGTAGCCCAAGTTTTTGACAAGGTGTGGCACGAAGAACTTTTACACAAGATCAAAAAAATTACTCCCTAAAAAACATATGATTAGCTGACCCTAGAGACTACACTTCTTACGATATGGAATTTTTTTGAAGCGTGCCACAAGATAACATTCTTGATCCAATCCATTACCTAATTTATGACTACATCTACTTATGCTGGCGACACTGCATTCTTGTCTTTCATGTAGACCTTCATATACCCTCGATGTACACAGTATTGCTAATAAACTGGCGAATACTATGATAAGTCAGACTTTTTTTAAGTATTTCCTTTGAAATATACTATACATAAACACTAAACCCAAAATTGAAAACTAACCTGAAGAGTTAGAAATATTACCCGAAATTTTAAATCATTTTTTGTATGAAATAAGGCCAAAATCTTATTAAATTCTATAATCAATTTTTTTGTTATGCCCATAACCGATTTTTCTGACCTTGACCTATTTAAATCATTTTATAGATTAAACATTTCTCATATGCTTACTACGACGGGCATAAATACTTTTAGATTATTTCAATTAAAATGACGGCAATTTCTTGGAAGTCGACAAGTGCAATTCAGTAAATTACAACTTAGCTGACCACATGTTATGTACAAGTAAGTAATTTTAATCAACGAATTTTTAAATTCTCACAAATTCCAATTGGATTGCAATAAAACTTCTGCAAAATTTAAGATATAAATATATTGCAATCTACGCTCTCATGCCATCGAAATTTTATTGCTAATTTTTTATTTGCAACAATTAAATTAATAAATTCTCATTTAATTGCAGTTCCAAGTGGTGTGCGCTTGCACTATTTGCACCAACCCGCAGCACTAATACTCATACAAATAAACACATTTAATACAGACAAACATAAATTCAATTGAAAGTTTTTTGTTTGCACAATTATTTTGGTAAATTTATTGCAACACTGTGCTGCTTCTGCTGCCTTTGTTGTTGTTGTTCGCTCGTTTGCTGAAAAATAGTTGAACATCCAGCAACGCTTTTAAGGATTTACGGTGTAAAATTTTCCAAAACTTTATGTTCACACACTCACATGGTGGTGTGGTGTGGGTGTGGTTTGTGTGTCGCCTAGTTAAGTGCGCCTCCTCTGCGTATATGTGAGTATTTTGGGGCGGGGTCATGGTGGGCGGTATATTTGTATGCTGTTTTAAGTGGCGCACATTTCACTCACTATTGAGTTTAATGAAGAGTTATTAAAATTGCGTGAAAATTTTAATTAAATGACTTTTCCGTGAGTGTCTGTCTATTATTTAGTAATAAATTGCGGTGTTCATTGGTGCTGCTGGCATGTAGTGAGATTCTTGTACTGAATAAAACAAAAAACTAAAACTTTACCTCATTAGTGCCAAACGACAAGTGTGAATTTGCAAATATTTCCAAAATTTTAGGAAAAGTGCACATGGTGCTCCTCTAGATAAAAAAAAAGTTTGACGAAAATGTGTCACAGAATGTTTATGGCACAGCTGGTGACTGAAAATTTGCAAAGTGGAAAATCCTAACCGCTTTACTTGGTGAGATATTCAAGGTCAAAGGTGAAACTTAATTCACTATCAGTAAATTTGTTTAGTGGTAGGAACAAATTAAAAGTGCTGGTGAAAGTGAAGTGTTTTTACTGCCACGCAGTAAATTAGTGACGGTGGAAAATTTTGCACTACCACTTTATTTAGTGAAAAATAATATTTAGTGCAATATATAATAAAGTAAAGGCCATGATAGCTTATGGTGGGTTAGAAAATTTACAGCTGTGCAGTTTTAATACTGAAGAAATCATCTAGAGATTTATTATTTCTAAGGAAAGAAGAGTTTCGAAAAATTTTTCGGGGACTTATTTCTTATTAATTTGGAAAAATAGTTCTACAAATTTTTAACCAAAATTTAATTTGGGTTTTTGAGAATTTTTTTTTTCAGAATTTTTTTTGGGCGATTTATGACTTTATGACTTAACGAAAAGTTTTAACAACAATTAGTGTCCACAATTTTAAGGAAAAGATCCCATTTCTTAAAACTAATATAAAGATTTGTGTGGGCACTTTGACACCAATTTGAGAAATGATGATGGGAAAACTTTTCAAGACTTTATCTAAATTAATCAGATGAATGTAATACACGTGCAATTTTCCATATTGAAAATGTTTACTAATTTAAAAAAGCAAAATTTATTGTTTCGAAAATCATTTCATTAACACTAACCAATAATGGTAAACTTAATGTTAAAATTTAAAATTAACTTAAGGATAATCTTATCAGTTTCAATTTTCAATTTGCACATATCTTAATTAACATAAAGAAATCTCTATAACTACAATTTGTACACAATTGAGCAGACAAAGTGATATGTAAATTTAAATGTATTACACAATACATACGTAAAAGAAAAAATCAACACAGACGCAGAAAAACAGACGGTTATTTTGAAATAAAAAGAGAAACAACAACCGATTAAGTTAAGCTGCGTAAAACGTCAACCCCACAACAAGAGAAAAAATTGATAAAATTAACAACTTAATTTATGTAAATCGATAAAGTGTGAACAGTATGCAAGCAAGGACATCGATGAGGAAACGTTGCGGATTAAGAGCAAAAGTCAAACAAAAGCGGCACTGAATGACGATGTCAACGATGGACAACGGTGCAAAAAACAAAATACAGGAAGAGGAATTTTAACGCTCAAAGGATTTACAACGGCAATAGATGAAAGCAGAATCCTTTGAGTGCACACACGAGAGATTGCTGAAAAATTCCAGTGTGATTGGCAAAGTGCGACATGGACTACAATGTTTTCAATAAAGTGTGTTATTTAAGCAAATTTAAAAGGATTAAAAGTATGCATTGAAATTAATGTTTTACTTTAAAAAAAACCGACGATAATTGGGAAAAATAACGCCATAAGTTTATTTTTTAAAAATCATTTAAATTTATTCAAAATTTTCATTTTTGAAAATTTGCCGTGAGTTGCCTTGATTGCACCCATTCATAGCTTGGGCGACTGAACTAAAATTATTATGAATTTTGAAGTTATAAGCATTCACCCGGACCTCGAACTCTGGCGGCGATAGGTGAAGTTTTCTTTTTATCCGTAGGAAACTTTGTTGAAACAAACTTTTGACCAAACTAAAACGTAGTAGATGTATGTACCGCAGTATGAAACGATTTCAAAAAGTATTTAGGTACTATACTGCCTTGAAAAATTAAAAGGCCTTAGCTTCAGCTTTTTTCTAAATGTTTTTTATAAAGGGTTTTCGAATCGGTCTAAACAAAATCACTAAAAGTTTCAAGTTTTTTTTTTTTGACTTTTATCTGAAGATGTCAAAAACAACTTTTAAAAAAAACTTTTATTTATAAAAATCAAAAAAAAAAAAACTTTTATTGACAAAAGTTTTTTTTTTGACTTTTATTTTCAAAAGTCGGAAATAAAAGTTTTTTGTAAAAATTTTAGATAAAAGTCTCTTTTGCTTGAAGAAACAAGGAAAATTCTAACATAGTACCTTGGATTTTTAAGCAAAAAATTTCAAAGGAAATAGGTTAATAAGTTTTTTTAAAAAAAAATATGATAATTATGCACTTAAATTTTTTGAAAGATTTTATTGCACGAATTGATTGGAAAAGGACGAAAATTGGTTTTGCAAGTGACACGGGAGGTCTCTGACCTCCTAAAGGGGTGTTTTGGGTCCATTTTTAGCAAAAAAAAATTATGTAATTTCAAGATTTAAATTTCAGTCATATTATAAAGATTTAGCAGAATTAGAGTTTCCATATTTCGGTAAGTTGTGCAAGTACTGACATTTTATTTAAGATTTATTTTAATTTTTATCAAGACCTCCAATCTATACCGCCATGAGGGTGCATGAATTTAGCTGGAATGGCTGCATAACAATGCATACGCATACTAAAGAGTTTCATAAGGACGCATCATGAACAGAAGGAATTTAATGAAGCTTGAGAGATTTAATTGAAGTAGCGCTTATTTTTGCATATTAAAAAGTACTATGAGGGCATTTTATTATTAGTTCTTTCAAGCACACGCGCACACATACACATACACACATGCATACGTGTATCAAAATGAGAGCTTACATACCAAACGCAGCGACCTACACATTGATTACGCAATTTTTTCATAATTTTTTTGCAACGTTTAATTTTTGCTCCTTTTACCTCCCCTGCCCCCCTATATACCCATATACACACAATTTTTCATTTTTCTTGTACAAACTGACCTCATTTTTTTTACTATGGGTGAAAAGAAAAATTTCAAGCATAAAAATCCACACAAAAGCACCCACATACACAAACATACATGGAAATAAGTAAATTTGTATGTATGGATGTGTATGCGCACACACTTATAGAATTTTAATATCACTAAAGCGGAAGGATAATATTGCAACAACAACAGCGACGACGATGAGAGCAAATCTCAAGCATTTGAATTCATGCGAAAGTCAATGTATGTGGGTTTGTATCAGTGCTATGAATCAGAGTTGCAAGAGAATGCATGCATTTATTAAATGCAAAATCACATAAAGTGAGTTTCAGTATTCGGAAGAACTCAGAAAAGTCAAATATATTTATATATCACTAAAGAAATAATTGAAAATTTTATATGCACCTCTCTGGAAGAAATGTGAAAAAGGCAATGTTCTATGGCAAAAGTTAATGAAAAATTAAATAAATTAATAAACAGAAAAAAAGCTTGAGAGCTCCAGCAAAATTTCTTTAAAAAAAAGCGTAAGTTTTTTTGTTTTTCTTATTACTTAAAAGCCAATTTTATGATCTGTGTAATATTAGCACTTACATTTTCTAGCTAAAAAAAATTAAAAGTTAATCATTTGACAACTCTGTTTAAAGTTTTTCATGCAGCCTAAGGATGTCTCTGTGTTTGTCTGCCACGCGCATCTGCATATCCTGCCTGACGGCGCTCTTTGCCTTCATGCGATGAATTATGGTTGTTGCAGTTGCAGTTGCGGCAACAACAAAAAACCATAAAATCACAGCAGCAACAACAATGTTAACATGTCGACTGCAAGTACATATGCTAAATGTATGGGTCATATTGGTGTTGGTTGCAATTAATTTGGTTTTACGTACATACTACTTTCCTGCATGCAGCTTAAGAAAGTTGAGCAAATTTTGTATGTCATAAGAGTATTAATGTAAATTATAACAAAATTGAAAATGAAAATGGGACGATGTGTGGGTACGACACGCGAGATTTAAGTGATATTTATTAGCCATGAAAGAAAATTATGCAAACATTTTTGAATGCAAAAGTTATTATCCTTCTTGGGGCTAAAAAAATTAATCTTTTTTTTTTTAAATGATATCAGATGGGTGTTAGTTTCTAAAACTTTTACAGTTCTCTTTAAAGGAAGATTATCTTGAGTAATGTTTAGTTATAAATTCAAAACGGCTTCAGTTTAAATTTGGGGTAATTTTACATAAAAAAAAAAATTTTAAATTTCTATCACCAAAAAAATTTAACTGAGATATGGTACACTAATTTGCAATAAAGTGATTGCTTTTTTAAACACAAAATGCTCTCTTTAAGCTTCTTTTTTGGCTCTTTTGGAGTACTATTTTTATTTTCTCTTTTGTTTCTTGTTTTCTTTTTAACTATATATGGTCAGTCTGTTTTCTACAAGTTTTTGTTATTGTCGCCTTGCGCTCCCCATATGTTCCTTAAGTGCTTTTCTCAACTTTTTAGATAGCTCTTCCTAATTTTCCTTCTGTTTGCCTTATCAATTGTTTTTTTTTTATTATTTTTATTTCTCATTTAATATTTCTATCAATTGTCATTAATTTCATCGGCGCCAGGTCCTTTTATTTAAGAATGATTTCCAAAGTAACATGCTTTCAAAGGTTTTGTTTTCCACATACTTAGTTAAAATTATTCATAGCGCCATATGACATAATTATAGCAAATAGCACCAGCAAGAATGACATATCAATTAAAAGCTTAATGAGTAGCTAGCACGGAATTTACTTGGTAAATAACTTAATAGACAAATACAGTCAATGTGCATTAGTCAGTTGTTTCATTGTTAAATTATTAGCGCACTAGTTTTAGTGCATACTAACTGTTGATGAAATGATTGATTTTCAAAAGTTCTAGACAGCCTGTTACAGCAGATTTGCTTAAATATGATATTAATGGTATATTTTAAGGTATATTTTTTTGGGACATTAATAATAATTTTGATATTGTTTTTTACAATTCTAAGATAAAACAACATGTTGAAGAAGGGCTGTAAAGTAAAAACTGTGACGAACTCAGATATATGTATATTGCGGTGAATAATAGAATATTTTTTGATTCTAGAAATATTCAAGTAAAAAACGCCTAAAAACGAGTTTTTATAACGTTAGAAAAGTTTAATTGACCAAGAGAAATCAATATTACTCATGCAGTCAACAAAGGATTTATAGCAAACTTTTGTGGGAAGCTTTTTGAATTTGCTGAAAATTTCAAATTGGACCTTTTTAAATATGTTATTTATATTCAACACACCTGCGCATACTTACGAAAAAACTGTAAAGTCATTTTCAAAATCGACCCATAAAAATACACCTCGATTCTTCAATTTTTTGCATTATTTCAAAGATTTCTATAAATTAATATAGTTTGTCCAAAAAAAAAAACAATTTTCTACATTTTTCATATGAATTGACATTAAGAATTTCTACGAAAATGTTTTCAACAAAAAAAGCAGGTCAGCACAAAATCGAATCCCTAAGGTATGCTACGATTTTTTCAGATCGAGTAGTAATAACATTTTGATTAAGCTCCAAAATGCAGTTAGTATTGCATACCTTAACCGCACATTTTCCTTGCTTTCTTCATAACTCTCTACATGCAAATATGTTGTCGCTTGGTCGCGTGCAATTTGCACTTGGCTACATGTCACTCAATGTGTCAGAAAATGTAAGTTTATATTGAAATTCTACGAATGTGACACTGATTATGACTACGGCTACGACGGCATGTCATGGCAGTACAACGTTTGTAAATAAAAAAAAAATGTACTCAAACTAGCGGCGGTCAACGCTGCACCGCACACCATCTGATATGATTACTACCAGTATATGGTATATTAAGTATTTACAAATTATAGAGCATCGATTTGTGACACTTTTCAAGTTTGTTTGCTATTAATAGCACGAGTGAATGAATACGAGTTGCATGTTATATGAAAATATACACGTGATAATTTATTTATAACATTTAATTAGATGCATAAGCTTGCACATGAGTGCTGGACTATACACGCGTAATTAAAGAGCACAATTTGTATGCATTAATTAAGCAGCATGAATGGATATATGCTTTTCAAAGGAATATTTTAACTTTGTTTAAAAAAAAAAGAAAAGATTTTAAGTATGATTTCATACAAATTTACATAAAAAAGAATTTCAGCTTCTTTATAACTTTATCATTTAATTTATTGTTTATTGTTATCATCAAATAAATAAATTATTAATATACATTTGTACACATATATGATTTATAAAATGGAAATAAAACATGCACTTGCCAAAGGGTAAAGATCTAAAAATTCAAATGAGTTTACTGCCATCGCCATTGCCACAAGTCAATTATGCAAAAATTTCCACAGAACAAAAAATGCTTTCCAAACATTTTACATATGACCAGGGAGTTGTCGGAAGCCAGCGAGCCGCATGAAAAAAAAAAAATGTTGGATAGCATTAAAACCAACTGTAAATACCCTCCAGAAATTCTATCAAAAATCATCAAATATTCACGCGTCAATGCGATGTGTGCATTTATGGGAAAAATGTTAGATTTCCTATACACTCACATAGACAACATACACATGTACAATGATATAGACCATGGCAAACCATATTGTTAGCCGCAAGTTATTATTTTTTTTTTTTTACATTTGTTTGTATATGGAGTAGTTGATGGGCGCCAAGCGCGCAAACATTCATAAAGTAAAATAAAAAAAAATTGTTAAAAAAATTTGGCCAGAAAAAATAAAACCATCAAAATGTAAAGCAGAAATAAAGAAAAAATTCCACCGGATTTTGTTTACATTTCGGTAACATACTGGTGCTCCAGTCTATGAAGTATGCGCTGCTGAAGAAGAAAAAAAAATATGATAAACCAAAAAATAATAAGTATGAAATGAGTTCCGCTGCGAACCGTGAAAATGAAACTTTTGACCAACATTACAACATAGGGTGGCTAGCAACACTGGTCTCACACAAGCCAGCAGCATCATATTTCCCAAGTGTCCTTCACCAACACACTTAAACGTGCCACCATTCGCTCTGCTGGTTGTCCCCAAATGACAAATAAACGTCAGAATATGTGACAAGTCACAAATCAGCGCAACACTATGGCGATGATGATGCAGAGTATTCAAAGTGGTACAGCAACAATGACAGTAATAAGCAGGGGTTATTTCAAGAGTAACTTTCAATACTTCAAATATTTTTTGATACTACTGGCGGGTATGTTGGAAAATCTTAATGGAATGAATTGGCGGAAAGCGCTATTGCTACTTCAAGACTTTTCAAGACTTGTACGTTTTTTTTTTTTTTTTTATTTTTCGATATTTTTAACTTTTTTTTTTCTGCCTTAAAAAGAGCTTTCAACTCTTTCAATATTTATCGGATTTATTGAATATTTATCAACTTTTTTTTTCACTTGGATTCTAAAAATTTGCCGATTTTTTCGACATTATTATCACGAAATTTAATTTTTCTGTACTTGTGTTTTGCCATTTTTTTGAACGTTTACAAGTCGCATCAAAATTGTAAGTATTCCTGGGCATAACTTCTGATCTAAGCTTCGTGATATCTTTTGAAAATTTCCGCTTTTTTTACACAGTTAACAAACAGAGTTTTTACCAAAATTGTGAGCTTATTAAATTGGCATATGTAGCTTAAAAAGTGATGGACTTGATTCAGCTAATTTAATAAAAAATCATCGCAACATTTTCAATTCAGGTATCGCCAACTGCCAACCAGTGAATAAATAAAAGTGGACTTCAACTAAAACCCTACAATATGAAAAGAGCACACCATTTCACTACGGCACGGTTGAGGACAGTAAAAAACTTAGAGCGCTTGCAAGTTTGTGGCGAGTTTCCGAACCAAATCGTTTTCGCTGATGAAAAACTGAGCAATTTGTTGAAAAGCAGAACAATCATAATTATCTATTCAGACGTTCATTTGATTACCAGACGTGATTCTCTATTTAAAGTCATATGGACCGCCAATGGACCATGGTGCGTCGATGCTCATATTCACAGAATATGCCACCCAGAAAAGTGTTAGCAACTACAACGAAATGGTATTGAAAGCCTTAGGGATCGAAATATTTTAGCAGCAGGCCCTGGATATTCTAACAAAATTCACAGCAAAATGACGCACATCAGTTTTAGAGGTCTTAAATTCTCTTGAAGTGAATTTTGTAGGTCAAAAAACACAAAAGTATAGACGATCTCATTGCACTGCTTGCGGGACTAAAACAAAAATCGCCAAGTTGATTTTCGAGTAACGTGCAATCCTGTGTTTTTCGCATTTCGACGAAGTTGTCAAGATTAAGGATCAAAAATTAGATGAACTGCAAACATTCGAACCAAAAGAAAACATAAAAAATAACATTTTTTCCACTACAATTCAAGCCATTTCTTCAAGTAAAGTTTAGTCATACGCAATTAAGACACCCGGTATATTATATATGCGTCAATTTATACAACTATAAAATATTTATTTTAGAAAGTTGACAACCTGAGCTTGGTTGGAATAAATACTTTTCGAGAACAGTTCCTGAAAAGTCAAACCTGGTGTCAACTTTTTAATTACATAGCAAGAGGAATTGATGTCTTAGTAGTTTCCATTCCAGTAATGAAAATATGAAATTTAAAAACTTGAAATCGATTTTAAAGAATTGAATACGGAATGTTAGCAAACATTATTTTTAATTTTCACAATTTATTTTTTTAATGAGCTTTTTACTTGATTTAAAGCTTCAAGCGCTAAATAGCTAAGAAAGCTAATTGTTGTGGTAGCTAAACTGTATTATTTTCATTATAGGAAAAAAAATCTACTTTATCAATAGATAAAGAAATAGATTGCTTTGTCAATTTCATTTCAGGTAACAAATTTTTGAATTGAAATTTTAATTCTATTCCATGTAATTGGATTTTAAGAATCATTTTTTTTGAAAAAGTGTAGTGGAGTGCGTGAAGCGCTTCTTTAATACCATTGCAAAAGGAACTGATTGCTTTGTCACTTGAAATTGAGATTTTGATTTCTGGAATGGAATTGACAAGAGAATCAACTTTTTCTGACGTGGAATTGAAAAAGTCAATTACTAGGAATTTTTACGCTTAAAAAAATTTATTCTCAAAGTAATGGCTTCCACTACCAGCACTGTACACAACGCAGTAGTCTGCAATATATATAAACTGAAACAAACGACTCCTCTGACTTTGCCGATGGACGTGTCTGAGATTTAATATGCATAAAATTTGTTGATGGAAAATTATGTTGAATGACGGAAGTTTGTCGCATGTTAGTTCAAGTTGTAAGTTTATCCATACGACTATACGCCGGATCTTAGTTCACATTGACAGTTGGTGAAAGGTCCAAGCAACCATCTATCCAACAGTGCGTCGTCGTCGTCGTTGTCGTTGTCGTCGCTCATTCATTCACTCATTTATTCAGTCATTCATCCATCAGTTTTGTGTGCGCGCTGCGGAAAAATTATGTTTGCTTTACTAACCATATTGACACTTGAGTTCATTAGGGATCTACGCTGTAACCGCTGCGGCCTGGTGCTACTCGGACCAAACGCCTAAGCTTTGCAAAATATTGTAAATAATTTATTTAATTGTAAAATCACGTTATGTGACAGTTGACAGAGTGACAGAGTGAGCGAGTAGGTGCGCTGTGTTTGTGTGTGTTTGTTAAAATCAAACAAAATTCATAATTACTAGCTCATATGTGGGCGGATGGCGTCAAATCAAATCGAGATAACATGAGCTGTTTGTCGGTGATGCACGCAAATATGAGTACATGAGTGTATGTATGTGTAATGTAATGTAATCATCAGGGAGATATCACAATTGTAGACAAAGGAAATTTGTGTACTCGTATGATAAATTTTGCTGACTTTAATTTAGATATTAATAACTATGCTATCATTAAACTATGTAACGAAGTCGCTTAAAAATATACATAAATTGTGATAACTGAAGTTTAGGCAGAAGCTATTGCAATAATAAGCGAAGCAAATCAATGCATATGATGAAATAAGCTTTTGAAAGTTCAAGGAAACGGGATAGCATTTTAGTAAAAATACCAATTGTTAATCTCAGGGAAAAAATCAATGATCTTATGTTTGTTTCAACCATATAATTTAGGGCATAAACCGAAAATGTTTACATTAAAGAGAAATATTTTTGATTTAGACTCAAAAATAATCCACATTAATTTAAAGTGATGTTAAATAAAAAAGAGTAATCTCGAATTCTTTACTTCAAAATGAAGTTTTTTACGATTGAATTAAAGCTAAAAAATTTTATTTTGACTGGTTTTCAAATTCAAAATGAATTTAAAGTTGATGGTGTTAGAAGTAAAGTGAAAAAACGTAATTTTTTAACTTTAAAATTTCCAGTTTTAAGACAAAACTTAAATTTTTAAACTCGCAATAACTTTTTATTTTAAAGAAAATTGGAGCAAATACTGTGTGACAACCCATGTTTGGAACAGGCTTAAAGAAGGCAACTCTGGTTCTGTAATCTAATACATTATTTTATTCCACAACGAAATTTAATTAAAAATACGAAACGGCAAATAAATGTGCCTAATACAGAATAACTTCGTGAAATCTGAACAGTGAAATATTTTTCAGGTCAGAAATCAGATTTTTTCTCTGCTTTTTTATAACTTCTGATTTAGAAGCATTGGGGGGGGGGGATTTCCGGCTTTATTAGCTGTGTTTTTTTACAATAAAATAAAATACTTTTATAAATAGAATAGGTAGAAAATATTATTCAACTTTGGGTCAAAAAATTATTTGAAATATGTTTATTCACAAAACAAATCAAAAGTCGGCTGTAAACAAAAAAAAAATTATTTTCCTGTTCAAAGTGTCAAACTTTAAGTTTCTTAATCTAAATAGATTTATGCGGTGAAAAAACCGCATTAATATTTAATTCGAAAACAAAACAGCCAAAATAATTCAGATACAAAAAAACACATCAAGTAAATAAATCTCGAATAAAACCAACACCTAGTGAGAAAATGTCAAAGTGAAATATTTCTTATAGCTCAAAAAAAAAAAATAAAATGATTCACTTGTAGTCAATAGATGGTGAAAGAAATCCCAGAGGATTAATTTAAAATTCTAAAAAGCCATCATAAATAAGTAACACACAGATTTCAATATTGACACAAAAGTCTTAAAGGAAACAAAAATGACATAGAAAAATATACCAACAGCAGCAACAACTAACTAGAGGAGAAGTATACAATCAACAACAACAAAAATAGCAATAACAACAACAAAGCAAACATGACAGTCGTCGGTAGGCCATCGATAGCAACTTGTCAAATCTCGCACCTGATATTTAACATTAAGTCTTGACTATAAAATAAACGTTACTCACAGGAAAAGTTAAGAAAATAAAATCATAAGTAAAGAACACAAGACCAAGTGACGTAAATTTATATTTGGCGGATAAAAACAACAACAGCAACAATCCTATTAAAGCGAACCATTGAGACAACCTCATGAAATATACTTTAAATACGCTCAATTGCAAAGCATTTCATTTTGATTGCTTCGACAAGTAGTTGAAGCAAATCCCCACTCCAATGACCATGGTGGGGCTTTTTTTGCTTTAAGTGGTGGTGGTAAGTAACCCTTGGGCCAACCCAAAGTGCCTACTATATTCGTTGGCACACTCAACGTTACTGTTAAGTTCACTCTTATCACACAGCAGCTCGCAGCAAAATAATGCTGCTCGCTATGTGATATATACGCCGCCCAAAGGAGGAAGTCGGTTATTTATTTGCTCATTTGTTTGGAAGCATTTTGGAACATTTGGTACCCAACCATTCGCTCATAATTTAAACATCTTATTACCTTTCTACTCTTCAACTTAAACACTCTGGCACAGAGACGATAGCAGATATCAATCTGCTAGTGCACATGTAGGAAATTTTTGCATGGTGACTGATTGATGATTTTGAAGAAATTAATGTTTCTCAATTTGGGTTAGAAATATCTCACAATAGAGTGGCATAAAGAAATACGAATTTGAAATGCATAGCCCAAAATTTAACAGAAAAATAATGGATCTTACGGAACTTAGTGACAGAAGGGATAAAAAGAACAAAATATTTAAAAAAATATCAAAAATCGTCAGAACTCCAAAAGGGAGATTTGCCAAAAATAATTGTGTTTAGTTTTGAACAAATTTGAAGTTGGACTAACGTCGGTTTGTAAAGTATCAAAAATAATGATAAATTTGATTCAAAATAAGTTCAAATATGTTGTGCTACTTAAAATAAGTGTCTCACTGTTCGCCCTTCTTCCTTCTACTTAACTTTTTGAGCGATAATACTTTCAGAAATTTTTCATGTGCCAAAAAACTATTCAAATAATATGTTACGATCTATTTCCAGTAGTGAAATAGATATACGGAAATATTCTCATAAAAACAAAGACACCTTACATACAATTTCCTGTTGGCACTAAAAACAAAAATCATACAAATAACCGACCAACAATTGTGTTGTGTTGGTATGAGTTAAATTGAGCATTGGTTCTAAAATTTTCTTACTGGCAGGGAGGCAGGAGGATGAGTTGTTGAGTTTGGCATGGAATTTATGGCACGCTTTAAAAATAAAGCATTTTAAGGGAACCAATGGTACTACTTACGTTTTCCAGCGACCACGCTTTGCCATAAGTCAACGTCGTTAACATTAAACTGCTATTGCTTGTCTGCTTTCGTTCACGTTTACTGCTTATTCCTGTCATACTCTTTGAGATGCCTTCTTTTTATCCTGTTTTATCCTGGCATTTCTAAAAATTCCTATCGTTTTGTTAAGATATGGCTATGTGCTGCTGCCAGCTGAGAGTATAATCGTGCAAAAAAAAAATGGGGAAAATACCACGACAATGGTAGTATCTTCATAGCCACACCTTAAAGTCGCCGTGAACTTCTCCCGTAAATTTCTTGCGAAAGGTGGGCGCTAGCCGACTATCGATAAATTGCAATAAATCATTTCATTGTCATTAAATTTTTGCTTTTTTGCCGCGTATACCGTTGGGAGTATTTTACGTTTTCATTTTGCCAGTTGAAGTTTGGGGAATATAAATCAGAAAGTCACACAAAGAAAATCGCACTGAGCCATAATTATGAGTGGTTTCTTTGCTTAGTTTAAAAAAAAAGGAAAAAAATTTCCTATTGTTTTACTTTTGTCTCTTAGTGTACAGAAAAGGTTTTTTTGTTTTTCTTTGGGGGAGTAAAATGTATATTTTCTTTAACGCTTTTCCAATAAATTACAGATAAATCTTTGTTCTGAGACCTCAAACATTGCTATATACTGAAAATTGTTAAATTATAAGAAATTTAGCTATGCCAGATTAGCTGTCTGTGTATGCCACATTACCAAACTTTTGTCTATAAAAAAAGTTATATGCTACATTATGAAACTTAACTGAAACAACGATAAATCTACATTTTTAAGAAATTAATTAAACATTTTGTAGTCATAATTACCTTTAATTTAAAGATAATAAAGACGTTTAGTTCCCATTTCGACATTATTTAAGCAATTTAAGAAATTGCTGCGTAGTTATGCGTAACACTTAAGCAATTTGAGTCCTCTCATTCACCCATTTTAAGTACAAAGTATTTAAGTATTGCTCATAATAAATGGTAAATTGACAAAGAATTAACTTAAATTGTTATAAATCAAAGCACGATATCAAAGTAAACCACAAAAGACTAAAGGACATACCCAGGATATACCTACATAATAATAAACAATTTCCAAACGCCACAATTCCACAGAACCACTACTTTAATCAGATTGAAAGCGAAAAGTGGGGGTCAACCTTAATCTGTGGTTCAACACACAGCGCGACACACAGAAGACCTAAATTATGGTGGGGTAAGGGGGGTAACAAGAGAGTAGGTCAACCGGACATAAATCAACGAAACAATTGAACAATTGTTGTTGTGCCCTAAAAAAAAAATGTTACCATTTTTTTTCTTTTCCCAGCATTTAGGATAATTGCACTGAGTTGGATGGAGAGTCAGGGATGCCGATAAGGAATTGATATAAATGATTGTGCGACATTGATTTTTCGTTGACATTCTTAATTGAAAATGTCAAAATTGATGAGTGGTGTGGTGGTGTAGACTTGCCAACTTTTTTGTTGTTGTCGACACTTAACTTTTCACAATTTTTTTTTTTTTTTAAGGATAAATAATTTAAAAGTCTGAAAATTAATGTTGCTAGATTTGCGAGCATTTCAAAACAAAAACAAATGATTAATGGCTACTGTAAATGCAAACTCACTCTCTCTCTCTCTTTTTTTTTCCTTTTCATTTGCTAAGCTAAGCCTATGAGTTATTCAACCTTAAATGAATGTTGCTCTTTGATTTGTGGTTAAATCTGCTGAAAATAGGCCTAACCAAAGCTATCATCTCAGCTGTGGTTAATTGTATTAAGTGAAATTCACAAAAAAAAAATGTTCTGCAATAAACAACCACTTTCTGTAAAACAAAAAAATGAGGTTTAGCTTTTTGGTTGCCTAAATTAAACAAAACCAATAAAAACATATCCCGCACATATGTACAAAGGCTATGGTTTTAGAAAGTCCACAAATTGCAATTTGTGGTTGATTATAACATGCTAAGCGCTAGGGTGGCACATTTATTTATTTTCTTTAAAAAGTTTAATATTCTAAAGAGCTTTATAATTAGGTATGAAGCCAACTTAAGGTTAATTTTGACTGAAAAAATGTAGCTCATTTCTTAGATCAAGGTATGTATTGTTGTACAAGACTTTGATAAGAAAAAAAAAATAATGCATGGGATACCTTAACTCGTATGTGTTGAGCAATTTATAGTTATAATTAACATAGTGTTGTTTAATTAATTGCAAAATCAATTAAAATTCCTCGCTATAATTTGAGCAAAAAAAAAATAACTAAACACAGCCAGCGCTACTCAACCAATTACTGGGCAATATATATTATACTTTAGTCATTATTTTTTTGTGTGACGATTTGATATATTAAGTGCACAGTGCAACAATTTATTGTGCACGAGATCGGTTCGAAATAATTTTTTTTTTTTTTTAAGTCAATTGAGGCGTTCAGTTGCAAAACCAGCAAAGTCCCTTTTGCATTCTTTTGGAAAAACAACGAAAAACGTTACGAAAAATTAATACGTATTTCACACATACATAATAAATAATAATAATAATTATAAAATAATAATTTATAAAATTTCTTACTCAAAACACATCAGATTAGACTTTTCGAGTTTCATCTGCCTATGTTTTTGAGAAAACTATTTTGGACTTGGGGGGTTATGATCCATTTATCGCTTTACGCTTTAGTTATTATTCGGATATATCTCTTTCTTATGTAAAGCATTTCTACACTGACTTCAATACTTGTAATTAGAAAGACATGCTATATTCGAAAATGTTTTGTGAATCTCAATGCTTTATCAGCGCAGAATATATACAATACAAATCTTTTCTAAGGATACTTATCCTATCAAGAAAATTCAGAAAGTAAGTATATATCCAAACATAGAAGAACTATATAAAAATTCGTTTTTTTCCTATAATTCAACTATGCGGCGCACAGTAAAAGAAATGAAAAATGACAGAGAAAAAAACTTCTCAAATTGTACGACAAAAAACATGCGCTTGGCAGATCAGGGTATCATCAAAAGCAGTAGCAGCTATGGCTGCAGATAAAAAAAAAAAAAGCAAAAAACATCAGTTGCGGTAGCAGCATCATGGCCATTTCCACCACAACAAGATGCCTTGTGGATGTTGGAAGATTGACTTTAAGGCTTTTTCTGGCATTCAAGATTAATTATACTTAATTTGTATTCATCTGTTTTATCGAGTTTTTCACTTCTTTTGCGTATGTACGGATTTTGCACCAGTTTCTTATACGCATTTATTTGATTTACTGCTGATTCATTTGACGTCATTGAGGATTTTTTTATGTTCGCTTTTACTATTTATTTGTGCCATCAGCTTTATGGTACAAACCTTTTGAAATATTTTTTTTTGCGTAGGTGTTAATTCCTATTTATTTTGAGATAGCAGCAGCATATGCCAAAAGCAGAGCTATTTATTCATACTTTATTCAATTAAATGCTCGTCGCATGTAAAAAAAAAAAGTTGCACGAAAATAAAACTTTTTCAAAAAGAATTTCATGTATTTTATTTAATAAATGCCACATATGCTGACAACACACACTATCAGTACGTATTTTGTAAGTTTTTTCAGTAAAGGTTTTAATTTAAACAACTAAGGGAAGTACTTCGTCCTTTGACCTCGACAGTGCAAAAATTATTATCTACACATTTTAATCACAATTAAATTAAAAATAAACATAGGTATTATTTCTCTTTTTTCGTCATTCCATTCGTTCTATATACATAGTATATTGACATATCCATTTTTTTACAAGTACTTGAATAAAAAACCAAAAAAAAAAACAAAGGCGTGTCTCATTAGTAAAGGATTTTCTAGTTTAAATTAACAAAACAGCAAGAAGAACAACAACAGCAACAAAGAGCAGAGAATAAAATACTACAATGACAATGAGGACAATAATAATGGGTACTATTGCTGTTGCTGTGGCAACATCGGCATCGCCAACAGCAGCAGCAGCAGCAGGAAAGGATGTATGTTTGCAGCTAATTACGCCACAAAAGGATGTGCAGTGTTTCCTGCTTAAATGCAGTGTTATACCCACACACATACATCACACAGTGGTATGTACATAGCTCAGTGTAAACACATTAAACCCAACGGGAAAATAGCACGATCTATGTTGCATTGTGGATCGGTGTTTACGGATCAATCAATCGCTTTAATTGTGATGGGAAATAAATATGTTTACAAGTCGACCAAAGTTTTAAATGCATGCAATGTGTGAGCACTGCCTCAATTTACTCCCGTAAAAAATTTTTTCATATCCGCCAGTAAAGTTGTTCGCCAATCAAAACCTTATTTAAAAATATTAGATGACTAGAAGGACTAAACCCGAACCCACTGCAGGAATTTTATTTTTGCAAAATTTTTTCGTTGTGATACTATATTCTCACAGTAGAAATTTTCGGCAAGTCAACTTTAATGATAACGTGATAGTAAAATAAACTATTTTTTAAAGTTTATCAGATGATTTGGAAGAGGTTATCAAATTGAAAAAACAAAACTAAACAAAATCTTTGCTATGATTTAGTAGTCATCATGACTATATTTCCTCCCGAGAGCAGCTCAATTCTCTAACAAACTTAACACAGATGTTTTACTGCACAAAACGCACGTATTTTTCTTTAATTACAATTTAAATGCTCCTAAAAATACACACCTTGCGTACACATTGTGATGGAAAATTCTTCAACCATTTTGTATTTATTAAAAGAATTTTATTCAGCAAGCGTACATGCGAGGTATATTATTGTCATTTCGATTTTATCGCACAGAGGGGGCACAACAGATATAGAAACCCATATGAATTCTAGATCATTGTCTTAATCTGTCTGCCAGCCTGTCTGTCTTTTTCTGTGTAAAAATTACTCTTATGAGAAATCCAAACAATAGAATATTATAAAATTTCTTCAAATAAAAACTTCTCGGCCAATATCTCCAAAACGCTTCTACCGAAGTACTTGTTTCGAAAGGTAATGGAAGATTTCATCATATGATGAGTGGGTGTATAAAATTCAAAAAACAGCTGGGCAATTTTCAAAAAAAGTTTGAAAACCTAAAAATTTTATTTTTTACAGACATGATATTAGGAGAGTACAAACATAACACTTAATCCCAGTAATATCTACACTGAGAAAATGATTTTCTTGTATATAACAAATGGTTGATATGGAACCATCAAGTATATTTTATTTGGAACAAATAGTGACAAGTCTTGGATGAAACATTATATGTTTGATTCAAATAAATATTTAATTGTTATATATAAAACATATAATCGATATATTTAATAGAATCGTTTTCCCAATCTACTCCAATTTTTAAGATCCTATTCAGAACTATAACTTTAAATCGTAGCCTAAATCATTTAAAGGCAAGTGCCACAGAGTGAAAATAGATCAAAACTATTCCCATTAAACTGTCTCGCAATCTCGTTTGAGTGAAGTTTTTAGTGACGTAGTTTTTGCGAGCTTCCCAAACATTTCAGAAAATCATTGAATTTGCTATATAATGATGGATTTCAAAGTGTTGCCACACGTTATTTTTCAAATAGCCTAAATATTTAAAATTAGTAGTAAATTACAGAATTTCAGTTGCGTTTTTATTTATTTTTTGAATTAGTTAAAAATCAAGAATTCAAGAATTCGCTCGATTTTGACGATATAAAAAGAAAAAATTATAGAGAAAAGGCAACATTTGGCATTGTGCTACTTTTGGATGTAGTCTGCCTGCTACTGGAAATCCAATTCTGCTACTTCGGCAACACTGGTTTTCAAGATTATTTAGAATGGCCGTTATTTTTTTTTAACTTTGAGGATTACACTATAATATTTTCCGGTAGACTTTATATGGCGATTTTCGCAAGGTATGCCTAATTCATTTCCAGTTTCGATAATTTATTTTGACCGAAATTGGCACTTATCACCATTTTGCATTACTGGACTCTAGTCATTGATCTCCAATAAGCTACATACGTTATTAACCTCTTTCATATGGGATTATTTATTAAGATATTGCTGCTGGAATAATTTCGACATATTGATACTAGAGTGGTCCCTGACACAGTTTTGAAAAAAATATATGCTCCCATAGTAAAATGAATCTTGGAGATGTAGAGAATACAACAAAATGCTGGAACCGGTTAACTGGTTGCATTTTAGCTATTGAGAGACAGTTTAAAACAGTGGTGGGCACGTAGTGTCCCTACCCGCCCTCGTTGCCCGTATCGTTATTCGACGCACAAGCAAGCGAAAAAAAATTCGCAGAATTTCAACGTTATCGAGGCACAGCGTTGACTTGAATTCAAATGAAAACAAAACACAAAGCCATAAGCGCCGGCGCCGCATTGTGCTTTGACGAATGTAGGTAGCAATTGTTTGTAGTGCAATTTGGGTTTTTTTTTGTGCTGTTGGCGAATTTGAAAATGACAGCAAAAAAACTTTAAAATTTTGTTTGTTGTTGCTTGATGTTACCCACCACTGGTTTAAAGTGGTCGATGTGCAAGTTTTGGTCATATACTCAAAGCTGATGCTTTAAATCGAAAAAATTTTACTTTTGGGTGGATAGTTTCATAAGTTTAAATTGTTCCAGTTGCGTCATTTTCCTAAGTCGAAATATACCCGATATTTATATCAAGCAAAGATTCGGTTCTCACAAAATTTGTGTCATATTGGATTTTGCTAAGTTTGTTGAAGTTTGTAATACCATTCCACTGAAAAATTGCTAATGGCGAAAAAACTCCAGGCTTTTTTAGTGAATCAATGAGTGAGTCATAAAGCTATTTTAACTAAAATATTAATTAAATTTTATTGTGGCAGTTAGGTAATTTTCAATGTGTTTCTAAGTTTTTTAGATATATTATAACAAAGTACTATGTGGCTTTCTTTTATCTAGCGATTGTGTGAAATTCAACACAGTTTGAGATAAGTTTTAAGCAATTTTATTACCACTGCCACTAAATGTTTAGTAATAATGAGATTTTATTTTTAAGATAATTTCAATGTTTGATAGTAGGAGAAACTATACTGCAACGAAAATTCAATCCTCATTCAGTCTTAGAATGATGCTAGCTTATTTTGCAGTTGAACAAAGCCTTTAAGTAACAAATATAGTTCAAAAATAAATCCTTCACGAAATGTTATTGACAATAATAATATCCCAATTTCAACATTTTACGGGAGCATCACATAAAATTATTTTCTTAATAAAATATCACACATTTAAATACCATTATTATAATAATAGAAATAAAAAAAGCATAAAAAAATAGCAGTATAAAAATAAATTCGATTTCATATGATCCCATCATTTGCAGCAGACTCGTCATAATCGATTCAATATTTTTGCACAAAAACACCTTGAAATAAATCAATCAAAGACCATTACTTTGAATTCTATTCCATTTTGCTGTTTTTATTCGAGCTTTCAACTTGTAATGCGAACTCTTAACGCTCAACGTATGAAATGATGAAAAAAGACGTCAATTCAAAAAAAAAAAAAAAAAAAATCAAGGCATTTGAATCATCTCTTCAGCATTTGATGGATTCCAAAGCATTGAACACTGAAGTGGGGCAGCAAGAAAGGAGATGGATATGTGGACAAATACAAAAACGGCAGGCAGGATAAGTTGCTTAGGCATATAGCGGAAGTCATAAAAAAGGGTAAGCAAGTAAATTGCTTGCAATCGGAAAATTAAATGAAAGCTTGACTGAGTCGAGTCAAACCGAGAAATATTCACAAAAGAAATAAAAAAAAAGACAGAGCGAAGGAGGGCAGAGGGGCAGAATAACGCAATACCTTAAACACATATCCGTTAACAGACGCACGCACGAAAATACTTAAAGCAATAAAATTCTTTGCCAAAAATATCCACAAATCCACTAACAAAAAAATCAATCTTCATCAAAACACTCGGCTGTCTTTGCAAGGAAGGCATAAACAATTTCATTAAGGTGGACCACTTTATTAAGAAAGTTTGAAAATGTGTATTTATAAGAACGAAAATTTTTGATTAAGAACAGAATGCTCATTGTGCGAGTGCAATCATTGCTCTTTCGTAAAAAAAACGAACAATGTGGACGAGTAATTAAATTGAGCTCGTGCGTACTCTTTGCTCTTGAGTACTCTCTTCATTCAACTATACTCTTTCAAAAAGAAAAAAACAAAATAGAACTCAGCTTACTATTTGCTCATGCGTACTCTTTGATCGTGCGTACTCTTTGATCGTGCGTACTCTTCGATCGTGCGTACTTTTAACTATTTCTAAGACTATTTTCAGTAGTTTCAACTTAGACAGTGAATGAAAGCTCTACTTTTTTTAACTATTAGATCCACCCTAACCCTATATTTTTCTTGCCGTGTTTATGTGTCAAAATAATCCTTTATTTATGTACTCCGGATTTTTGGGAATCAAGTTAACGACATCAGCGACGTTGTCAGTGACGTCGACATTTTTCTTTTTTTGCTACTTTTCTCAAAACTTACCGTTGTTGTTGTTGTCGTATGTGGTGTATATGCAGCATACGCCGGTTGTGGCAAAGGTGCCGTATACCTGTAAGCGGCCGCCTGTTGTGCAGCAGCAGCAGCAGCCGCTGCGGCAGCTGGTGCGAAACCCTGTGGTGTCCAACTAGCACCGCGATATGGAGCACCAGCCAAACCACCTGCAGCCGCTGGACTAGTCATAGCTGGCCTCTGGGCCCCTTTTAGTGTAACCGGGGCTGGGGGCGGAGCTCCCGGAAATGCGGTACGCGGTGCTGCTGTGGTGCCTCCCTGTAGTAGAAGAGAAAGAAAAAAGAAAAACAAATAAAAAATATTTAAGATGATTACATAAGGGTTCGTTTTCTGTTGTATTTTTTCTTTCTGTTAGCTTAGGCTGTCAGAGAATAAAATATCTACAAACATACATACACCGTAAAAAATATTACTGCTAAGTTAACATTTACACAGGTATTTGTAAGTAAATTGATGACAGGGTAAAAGGAATAAATTTAAATCCTTTATGTTGAGAATTATGATGTAAAGGATTTAGTGCAATAAAAGTGGATGATGAAGATGATGTGGCTGTAGCCAGTAGCGTTTGTAAAAGGGTATTATTGGGAGTAAGAGAGTTCGCTTCTGAGAAAATCTAACAAAAGAAATTTAAGATTTTCATACATAAGGGTGTCAAAAAGAAATCGTTTCAAATCTGTTATACAAAGTTACCTTCATTGAAATTCTTTTAAAAATAATATGACAGTTTTTGCACCCATTGTTTGACCACCTTTTGGAATGTAAGCGAATACGGACAAACTTTCTTTGGAAAATCACATAAAAAACTAAAAAGAGTATGTCGAAAATTGATGCAAGAGAATAATTCATAAGTTAAAAAGGACATCAGAATATTAGATTCCAACAAAAGTTCTCAAAGTGTGGAGGTATTTTATTAGTTTTTGGAAATCTGTTGCTTTTTAGCAATTTTTAATACTCTTGCGATATTTATTTTAAATTTTAAGTGAGACCTAGCTCTAAACTTAGCCTATAGTAGAGTAAATTTGCCATCAGCATAAAAACTTGTAACACAATATACAAGTGCTCGTAATCATTCCATAATAAAATCGTATCTAAATGTATGCTCCGTAGCATAAAGTATTCAACACAAAATTTCGTAAATAAAAATCCTAATAATTTTTGCCAAAAACTAAAACAAAACTGGCAAAAACAGCAATGATACGCGGTTACAACAAACGATGCCATTGCCGCCAATGCCACCTGCACCAAACGAAGGGCCTATAATACACTGAGCAAGTTGGCTGGCTGGCTGGCTAGCTGGTTGGCAGTTAAAAACAGAACTTCGATATGAAAACCACAAAAGTCAGAAATAAATTTTAACATTTCGATATTGCCAGAAACAGGAAATGCAGAAGCAACAACGATGGCAGCGGTAACAACTGTAACTGTAGTATGAACAGCAACATTTGTAACAGCAGCAACACTTGGATATATAGCAGCAGCAACAAGAAAAATATTGTTATAACAACAACTGCAATAAGTTAAATGCACAACTGCAAATGTTTTCAATTTCGGTTAAAATTGTTGTAATTTCACTCAGGATGCTGCTGCTGCAACTAAAATCAGTAACGCTTGCCAACAACATTTTTGTTTTTTTTTTTTTTTTTTTTTGAGAGTGACGTTTGTGTAGTAGGCGTGTAACATTGTGTAGGCGATATTACAGTGCTAAAAATATGGTATCGATACAGTCATGCAAAATCAATTTGAAGTCAATGTTACATACTGATAAAAGGGTTTCAGTTGCTTGCAGTTTTGACTCTAAGCTTGCTCAATTGACTTGGATTTCAATATGAAAGATTTTCAGCTGTCATTTGTATGGCCCTTGATGATTCCAGCCATTAATTTATATATTTTTTCTTTTTTTTAATAATTGATTCTCTTATTTCGAGATTTTCTACAAACAAATAACTCATCAATATCTTGGAGGGATGTAATTGAGCAACGAATCTTAAGAAGCGGTATGCCGCAAAAAAAAAGGTATACGTACTAGAGGTCTGCACGAGTGCACTTGAAATAAATATCAAGCAATTTGCCACGATTTCAGGTTCCTCAAGCCCTTGTGTACGAAAACCACAAATTAAATCGCAAATAATCGGAGCAATTCCCTTCAATTGATCACCAGCTCCAGTACTAACATGGCCAAATACGTCCCACACACCAGTTTTTCCTCTTCTGTTGCTTAGTTTATAAAAGCTTCTTAAAATTGTGCTCTTAATAGCTGTATTATTCGCTTGAAATAGGAATTTCCTATGAAAAAATAACACTAATTTAATTTGAAAGGGAGAATACAAGAAAACAGTTCAATTTACATGTGCCTTTTCCATTTTTAGTTATAGCAACAAAGAAATTACAATGACAATTTTAATGACACGTGTCGCTAATAGACGAACACAAAACTAATCATAACATACAAATAATCCATCTTTAAAAATTCTACCGTCGCTCTTTTAGCGACGTATTGACATTTGAGTTATTCATTGCTTTATCTCAGTGGTGGGCACGTAGTGTCTCTATCCGCCCTCATTGCCCGCACCGTTATTCGACGCATAAGCAAGCGAAAAATAATTCGCAGAATTTCAGCGCTATCGAGGCACAGCGTTGAGTTGAGTTCAAATGAAACCAAAAACAAAACACAAAGTGACGAATGTAGCAATTGTTTTTGTTTGTAGTGCAATTTGGTTTTTTTTTTTTGGAATTTGGAAATGACAGCAAAAAAAAAAACTTTAAAATTTTGTTTGTTGTTGTCTGATGTTGTTGCTAAGCCCTTTTGTTAGATTTCATGCCCACCACTGCTTTATCTCATGTTCGATGTTTTGTGCGGCATGAACAAAGTTGACAGCGAAATACCATTCAGAGTGCAAACAAAGTCAAGTCATATCGTTGATTCGTACAGTTTTGTGCGAGCTTATTGGTGACTCGTAGAATGTCAATAAAAAAGAGGCCGACAAAAAAATGTTCGCTCAATAACTCGGAAAGTAAGCAATAAGTACAAAAATGCATCAAAATCGATGTTGTAAAGCAGATAAAAACACATCGATTTCAAGCCCGAAAAATTTCCGTATGACAAGATTTGGCTCATATTTTAAAGTTTTAAAATTTCTATTGAATGTTTTAGATTAACATTACTCTTTCAAATCTGAGAGCCGCATTTTTCGTCCAAATAACGAAAATAACGATCAAAATTACAGTTTGAAACTTTAAAACGGTGAAAGGTAGGTCAAATCTTGTCATGAAATGTGCATTAAATCGTTGTGCTTTCATCTGGTCCACAAAATTGATCCTATTATATCCTATTCTACTTGAGGCTTACTTTCCGAGTTATTAAGGACATTTATGTTGTCGGCCTCTCACAACCAGACCCACTACGATTCTGGCAACTGACACTTATTTCGATTAAAAGCCAAACTTAAGATATCAACTATGCGGGAGGAAATGAGATTTTTGAATTCTTCATCGCCCCTTTTATCAAAAAGTGTATATAAAGAAAGAAAACAATCGACGTTCTTTAACATCTCACGTTATTAATCAAAAGCCACTAACACAGCATCAGATTCAACGATTGAAATAAAATTTTCATAAAAAGTATCGAGTAGTGAAAAAAACAAATATTGGCATCGACTTGTAGTATAATATCCGTGGATATAACTAAAATTACAACAATAGCAACAAAATATAGTACATACTCGTACAACATAAAGTGCAAAGCGATAACCTAAAATTGAAAACTTCTGTTTCATGTTTGGTCCTGTTTTTCATTTTATCGTTATTTTTTTTTTTTTCTTTTTTTTGACTTTTACGATTGTCAAACCACAAAATATATGGAACGGAAAAGCAGATGCATTGCAACAACAACAACGAGAAAAGCCCCCCCGCTCGTTATATATCGAGCAAAAGAGCAACAACAAAATACATGTTTGCAATTTAAAATATTGCTAATAGAAAGCTCAGTAACAGCGACAACAAGATATTTAGGGGGTAATACCATTCTGATAATACTGGCACAAGGTCGGTCAAAGAAATAAGGGAAGCAAGGTGCACATGACGTCGTTCTTCCACAAAAAAAAAAACAAAAAAAGGTTAGGATTGTTTGCTGCTATCGCGATTTTTTTTTTTTGGCAGAAAAAGAAAGAACAAAAGCGATTTTTTTTTCTGACACAAAAAAAAAATGAGCAAATTGATAAAGCTACAAAAGATAATTTAAGGATATTGTTGGTATTGTTCTTATTGAGAATTTCAATTCTAAGGAAAGTAATTAAAAAAATAAAAGACAGCAAATTATGTTTATTTGGGTGAAAGTATTTAATGAATTGGTTTTGGTTATTTTTAGATTTATAATAAATATTAATGACGTCCTTTTTTGCTCATTTCGGTCGCAAAATTTGTGGGGTCTGCTACAGACGTCATCTAACATTTGAAAGTTAATCGGAATATATGCTATGTGAAATCATTTATGTCATGGAAATTATTATTATTTGCTTGAGTTTAAAAAGCTTTGATAGCACCGATAGTTTTATTATTATATCTTACTGAAGTTAAAACTTATCTTGTTTTTTTTAGAAACTGCTTACCGGGTGGTCCAATTTAATCTGTAAGATAGTGATAAATGCTGTGGGCAAAAAGATTTCTAGGAGGTCGTATAAACGTGACCTTGCCTTTTTTAAATAGACACCTGTATTTTTTATAGCAGATTTGTAAATTTTTTGTGTAAGAAAATGTTCACTGTCGCTTAAATTTAATAATGTTGATTTAGAAAATCACAGTTGACTTCGAATTGACCGTAAAAATTTATTCCAATGTCAAAGAAAATATCACAGTTATTATACACCTTAGAAACCTTATAATTTTTGCCCATAATGTTTATTGCTATCTTTCTTAGTTCTCGAGATATTGGCCTGAGGAAATTAAAATAGATGAGACTATTCGATCAGTTCCCAATTCCAATTTCTTACAAAAGTAAATTGGAAGCGGAATTGCAACGTTTTGAAAAGTATGTAAAACTTCCAAGTATGTCTTTTCATTACGTTTTGCTAATTTAAAGCATAAGCTACAAAGTTTTTCCTATTTTACCAATTCCTATTTACTTGTATTATTCGTTATATATAAAATAACTTAAATATTGTTAACATAAAAAACTTCAACTTTAAAAATATTTTTCCGATGAAAAATAAAAACTCCACAAATCTGAATTCTCGAAATTTAATAATTTGACAAAAGAGTCATGGTGTTAGTAAAAATTATTCGAAAGCAAATTCCTCATGGATGCCATATAATTTTTTTTCATAAATGGAAATAGAATAGAAAACCTTATATAATTCGTGTAGTATAAAACAAAATCTCTCTGAAACTCCTTCAAATTAGATAAAATCACTAGTTGGGCATCTTGGCTAACATATAATTTTGTCACACAAAAATTGTTTACTTGTGTGTATAATTTACTGATAGCTGTCTGTGAAAAGTAAAACGTCGAGTATTTACGTTATAAACGCTTCAATTTCTCATCAAAATTGACACCTCATCAAAAATTTTTCGAAATGAAAGCTAATTGAAACTACGCGGATTACAGAACAGGTCGGTAAATAACCAATCATTCACGAATATGATTCGACGTATGACTTTTTGATAAAGTCATGAAATAATTAATACGATCGTCATCACATTAGTAGTCATGACATCTTACCAAATGAGTCTAATATCCATCATTGAAAGACTTTGAAACCTTTGTAGTTTCATCCCATACTTGTTTCTCAATATCCCAATGTCAAGGTAAGTATAATTGGAAAATTAGAAATAATGAAGATGTGATAGACGAAAATGAGGAATTTAAACGGCGCATCGTATTGCAGTAAAAGTTTGTATATGACTTGCTACTGATTAAATAAAATAAACAAAACAAATCTTAAGAAATTAAATACCGACCATATGAATTCGGTATTTGTTCCAAGTTTTAGCCATTATGCGGCGAATGAAAATAAATGTTTAAGTTTCGCCACGAACAATATTTTACAAAAGCAATATTTGTTTAACCCGGATATGCCGAACATACTACATGTAGTGCACATATTATTTTCAGGTTTCTGCGTAACCTGTTCTTTAAATTATCTAACCAACCTATTGTGGTGCTACAGAACATAGCGGTCAACAAACCGTGCGTTGATAAGTTTTTTCCAGAGTAATTAAGTACTTGGATGTTTTTTTTTTTTTTGGAGCGGAGTTTTCAGTTTTGTGAAATTAGCAAAAGTGTGAAGATGAATGTGATGTGTCGCTTCATTTAATGAGGATTACCACACCACCAAAAAATTTTTCTCATAATTTTTTTTTACAGTACATGAACATTGCTGAATAATAAGCAATTTGAGTTTAAAAAAAATACTGCCTTTACTACTCATATGTGCCGAGCGTACTATATTTAGTACGGACTCAAAATCCAAGTTAAAATAATTTTTCTTAAATTTTTTCTTCAGTTTTGTACGTTATTCTGTCAGAACAAAAGAAATTAGGAAAAATTACAAAGGTTTAGGCATTAACGCGCCCATCAGCATATCTGGGTTAAACCTAGCTCTGAGATATAATCATGATATTACACTTTACGTGCATTAAAATCAAATGCCAGCGATATCAGTCTCATGTCATAAGAGTCTTGAGGCATAAAAAATTTATGTGATAAAAAGCACATTAAAAAATTACAAGACATACAATTTTTCAAGATTGAAATCATATTCATTTGATTAAAATTATGTTGAATAAAAATTTTAATAACCTTAATATTAGATACAAATTTCATGTGAATGGTTTATTAAGTTGAAATTTTATTAAGTTAAGTTCTATGCAAATTAACTGCAATTTATTGTACATACAATATGAATATCAAGAAAATTGCCTCATTTTATAGTACCTACTTATACATATGAGTAAAAGATAAGCATTAAAAATGATTGCTAAATTTCAACACAAAAATTTCTTTATCTACACATACACAATACAGAGTGCTTAGCACTGTTGTTGGTTTTTGTTTTTTTTTTTTCTTCGTTAATAATTTTATAATACAATAAATATTGGCTTGACTTGGCTTTTGCCATGTTGTATATCCATTTAATATAAATGCCTTGTAGCGCCATCTGTTTTTTATTGATGACATTACAACATACAATGCGCCGCTTGTGCTTGTACGCTGTCAACGACGTAAGTTGATTGACGTTTTATGAAGATATTATATATGTATGTATGTATATTAAACACATACACATTATATATATATATATGGCCAAAATAAAAAAATACTATATACGATTATGTTTTTATTTTTTGTTTTTATACTTTTTTTGATTTAAGTGCAACATAACGCAGAAAGAAAACTTTATTCCAAAAAAAAAAAAAAAAACAAAAATTATAACCCTACAGAAGTGAAAATCAAGCGCCGCGCGGTGCGGTAGGAAAAATTTCAAGTCACAGATTTTGTTGACAACGTATTTTATATATGTATGTTTATATGTTTGAACGAAAACAAAAATCAAGGCAAAAGCGGTTGGGGGTGTTGCTAAATGGCAACAACATCATGGCAAAACATCTTTCATATATACACTTTTTTTTAATATAAAAACTTTTACCATCAAGTTTATGTAAGATATTTTTTCTTTTCTTTTTTTTTCGAAAGAGAGAGCAAAACTAAAATAAAACAATGAAAAATTCAAAAGGATGTTCATCAAAAAATATATAAATAAAAATTGTTTTAAAAGCGCACGTTTTGCTTGGTTATTTTATTTTCTTAAATAAAATCTATAGCTATTTATAAAAACTTTTGGAAATTTAATAAAGTTACTTAAAATAATAAGCGCACGTAAAAAAAAAAAAATCTGGCAACAACTTCTTAGGTTTCCTACAAAATATGGCGGTCTACAGAGTTTCCTGTGCGCCGTTGGCATAATTATAATTTGGGATAATTCCTTACTTTTAGATTTCTTGTTTTCCCTGGCGCTCACACGCAATATCCGTTAGCTATGAGTTTAACCTATTTTTGACCAGCATGCACATTATGGCCACGACATTCATTTCATTTTCTCGCTTGTAAGTAATGGAAACTTAAGCTAAAAGGACAAATTTTTGTGCAGCTATGATGAAAATTATTGAACATAAAGCTGTATTCGACTTGATTCTAGATATGAAAATATTCAGTTTTGAATGTGAAAAGCTATCCCTCGAAAAGAGTCATTGCAACTTGGTTTTGTGCTCAAAATTTGAACTGAAATTTGCAAAATATAAAATAAAAACAAAGGTTTATATGAAATTTTTTCGAATAGGTATTTACAGGAAATAATTTTATTTTTAACCATATTTCGAATAGTGTTAAAAGGTTTCGAAGGTTAAAAAAAACTATAAAAATATGTCTTATCGGAAACATATGTAAATAGATGCGGGTGTATATATTTTTGTAATGCAAAAAAAAAAAACCAAAATTTCAAGAAAACAGGTTGAAGGTGTTAGATTTTCATAACAAAAATTTCATCCACTTAAAGAATATATCAGTCACCGGCCAAATTAGTTTTTAGGACAAACTAGTTTATACTAGGCCAAACTAGTTAATTTGCAGGCCTAATAGTAGGCAATTTAATTTTAATGCAAAAGCAAAATCGGACACATTGGAGGTTGTAAATACTGAGCCGCTGCCGAAGGCCTCCCAATTATTCCCACTTACAACTTGCCAAGTATATAATGAAATTGACAAATTTTGTTTTCTTACTTTGCTGCTGTCGTAGTCTTCACTAACCACAGTGCTTTTGCATTAAAATGCCATTGCACATCTGTAGGCTTAAGCTAACTAGTTTGGCCTAAAAACTAGTTTGGCCGGTAACATATCGATAGCCTCGTCACAGCCTCTCGGCTACACAAAACACGTGATCTTTGTCAGTCAGGGCAATCTCTCGTTATGCAAATCCACAAAAAAAGCAAAACAAAAGCTTTTTAAATAAAACGAAATCTGCCGAAAAGAAAAGGATTTCAAGAAAAATGTTGTTTAATATTTATTATAAAAATATTCTCCAAAATGCGCAGTGAGTTAAAATTCTTTAATTCGTTGCTGTTTTTATGTGAGAAAATATTTACAGATACGTTCGACTTTATTCTCATACTTCGACTTTTTAATGTATTTTCGAATTATTTAACGTTTCCCAATTTATTTTTTTAAGTTTTCAATATTTTTTTGGCAACTCAACTTTTCGCATTTTTCAATGTTTTAAAAATTTTTCGGGATTTTGTTATTAACATAACGAAACATCACGTCTCGACCGCTTGCACTCACCACATTTTTGTAAAAATACTTCGTAAGAAACGTGTTAACTTAGTTCGCTGTCATAATTGAAATGATTGCTGTTGATACTCTACTGCTAACAGTGAAGGGCATGAAAATTAGTTTACTTGCCTGTCTGCTTACCTACTTGCTTGCTTGCCTTGCGCCGATAGCAACTGCAATATAGCAAAATTGATTGAAGTAAATTAACGAAATACAGTTTGTGGGTGGGACTAGTGGCAGTGGGTATAGCAAGTAGCTTGAAAACTCAGCTTAAAAGGTTATTGGCAGTCAAAGACTATGGAGTGGGCAATGACAAAACACAACGATAACGAACGAACAACATAACAACAACAAAGTAGCAAAATAAGATAAATAATAAGTAAAGTTCCTACTTTTTTGCTATGCTCGTCTCACTCATCTCGACGAGAATAGCAAATTATTAACAATGCAAAAAATTACTTGGGAATTTTTGCGATGTAACCAAGTAACGAAGTTGTGGGTTTTTTTTATTCCGTTTATCTATCAGCATAACTGATTATAAACTGTAAAGCTGTATTTTATATAAGAAATTCCAATGAAATTTATTAAAAATAACTGTTTAATAGTAGTAAAACATTTGTATTATGTAAAGTCTCTGGAGATTTTACGCGATTATCTTAAAATTCTTAGGATTCATTTATGCAGTTATTTTAAGCTTAAGTCATTTATTTAAATATATGTAGTGACATCAATCCAGAATAAATGTCTTTGAAAACATTTGCTTAGTCAACGTTTACACGAGCAAACTCTTGCCGCAAAGTTTCCTTGTTTGTAGGCAAGATGGGAAAAACGAAAGGGTGGTGTACAGAATTTTCCGTACCCGCAAATTCTCTTTCGTTCTGTTCGTTAGCTTATATTATGCTTTGACTCTACTTTTGTTGTGGTGGATCAACGCAGTAACTGCTTTGATAGGCGCAAGCAGAAAGAAATTCTAGTTTTCGTGTGTAAACGCAAAACAAATTCACAAAAGGGAATGAACAAGAATTTGTTTCATCGAATTTCCTCGTGTAAACCTTGACTTAAACAGCGTTTAGTATAGCGTCGTAACACGTTTTGGCCGGTTAAACGGTCTCATGTCAAAATCTGACAACTATTTGTTTAGTGCTAGTCCACAGAAATCATAGCATTTGCGCAAATATTGGTAGCACTATCTTTAGTAACTATACCACCAAAGCACTTTACAGCTTTAACACGTTCAGGAGATACCACGCCTAGTTGAAATTGTCAGAAATTCTTGTGCAGAACTCTTCCGAAAAACCATTACATTTGGACGACTAAAACTATCATTTGAATCCTTACCAAGAAATTACATACATCGTAACTTCTTAAGATCAGTCCCAAATAATCTGGAAACAGAAAACATCGAAGTTTATGAAAGACCGCCATGCTTGTTATACAAGCACACAAATCTAATCAAATACAATCATAATGATTTTCAGTTTGATTTGGATTTAATTATCCGCTCTTTGATTAACATTCAACCACTTTAATACTTAAAAATAGTTGTTACTTTCTGGCTCAGCGTTCAAATCACACTAATCCTCGGTGCGACCATAAAGTTCTACACAATTCCCATTATCTCGCATTAAATTAAAACCAATTTTATTAGCATTCCTTTATTCATATTATCCACAAGAGTATCCCCAATGTTATATCTCTCTGAACTGAACTATTTAATGGAATTAAAAATAACAGCGTGCAAAATTGTGCGCACTGTAAATTAATTTTTGCGTCCATTGTCTTCTGTGTCGTATTAAAATTCATTGTCAAAATAGAAATAAAAGAAATGAAAATTTAATTTACACAGAGCGTCAGAACGAGCGAGCGAGAGGGAGAGAGAGAAGAGCAAGACAATCACAGTTGGGGAATAAGGCGCATCTATCTCTCCATTGTCATTTTCCATAAATGCAAAGCATAATTTTAATATTTGAATGGAAAATGAAAATTGTGCGTGAAATGTGTGCACAAAAGTTTTTGTCGTTGGCTGTTGTTGTGCCTAAAAGCATGCAACAGAAATAAAAGTAAATACATATACATATATAAAAAGGATGCAGCAAAAGGATGCATAATGAATAATATAACAAAAGCATAAGCAAAAATAGAAAAAGAAATGCTTATTTATGAAAATTGCAAAACTGAATTTTAACAAATGCGTTTTCATTTACGTATTTTTGTTTAGCATACACAAATTTTAGAGTGCGCCTAAATGTAGGCAACAGCAGCAGCAGCAACAATAAAATGCAAAAACGCACGAACTTAGCCTAAATGTTTTCTTTTTACTTTTAGCAGCTTAAATTGTTTATGCATTCGCTGTGTTGTCGTCGCCTGCTCTTCATCAGCATCTTTCGTTTAAGGTTCTTCGTCCATTGTTCCTACTTACATTTGCGTTGACTTTATTGTTGTGAAATTTTCTTTGAGAAAAAAAACAAAACCCTACAAGTTGCTTGTGGAATGGTGCCGGCTGAGTTACTTTGTGCTCGGGTGCAAGTGGTTGCAAAATGCATTTTTGAAGTTAATGTTGGGATTAAGCGGATTTGAAAGTTTTAATAAAAAGCTCTTATGCATTTATATTCAAATGCATGTGTATGTGTGTACGGGCACTGTTCTATTGAAAGTTTTGTGAAAGGCTTTTAAATGCTTTTAAAATTTGATTCTTTACTATTAAATCCTTTTTAATGCCAAAGCCATGTATGCATGTATGTGTTTATAGTGAGTGTGTCAGTATGTATAAGCTTTGCGTGACACTAAAGTATGCAAAAATTTAATACGTACTGAAACCATAGGGTGTGGTCGCATTTATTCGTGAATATCAACTAAATTTGTTTTCTTAGTTCTTGCGTTTTTTGCTTTTAAATATGTCATCACTGTACATTAGCAATACTTTTAATAAAGATGTAGTAAGCAACATACGAAGAGCTGAGATGCAAAACCCACGAAGTCCAAAAAAATGAAAATGTGTAAGGAGGGGACAGAAAAAATGTTAGTCTACAAGCCTACATATTCTTAATTGTAGAAAAAAAATTTTCCCTACACAAACTTTTGATTGCAAAAATTTCTGATAAATTCTTTTTATCAAAACAAGCCAACATTTCTGAAAATCAAAACCAGCCAAGTCCAATTTTATTTGTTATTTGCAGCGAAATATTCATTTGTGAAAAAATTATGGGTATTCCAAAAGCTGTGAGAAGTAATCCAAATTAAAAGTAATCAATCCTTATTAATATTATGCTAATGAATGCTAAATTCACAAAATGCTGAAATATTGCAAGAATAAACGTTGTTTTGAAATGAATTTAAGCTTAGCCATTTTTAAAAAATTATTTCGAAACCTTTTACTATTATTATTTTTCAAAATCCGCCAAGTCTGGAGGTTTCAGTTTCAAAACCCGCCAAGTCCACGTTTTCAATTTCAGAACCCGCCAAGTCAACAGTTTTTGTTTCAAAACCCGCCAAGTCCAAACGTTTTTTTATTATAGTCCTTATTAAAGTTAAATTAATTTCAGTGGAATGTAGTTTTTTCGATTTTCTCAAAAACGCAAAATATGGACTTGGCGGATTTTGCATCTCAGCTCTTCATATATACTTAAAAAACAACATAATAAGTGGTTTTTTGTATGAAAAATTCAAAATGGGATCCACACAGTTTAAAATATTGATGAATTAAAGTATAAACGTTGTCACTTAGCGTGGCACAATGCGCTTTCTTAGGTACTCTAACTCGTCTCCTAAACTAGGGTAGATACAGAAACTGTTTGTGTATAATCTATTTACCCTAAGCTATATTTAAAATTTTAAAAATTTTAATAACTTAAAAAATAGGCAATAATTATTAATATTCAAATTTGAAATATTTACTTCCGGTTTTCTTCAAGAAAAAAATTCAAATTTTAAATCTGATTTCATAATTGAAAAGAGCAGTTAATTTCCTATAAGAACTGTTTAGTATTTAATTGTAAATTTATTTAATTCGGAAAACTGCTCTCGAAAAATCTGTAGACCAAATCCATCTCAAACCATGCACGCGGATTAATTCATGTTACGGAATTGGTTGCCGATGAAATATGTTGGTTTTCAAAGGATATAAGGGGACCCATATTTCCCCGATATGATTAAAAATATTTTTTTATGAAGTTATGGCCATTTTAAGTTATGTCCATTTTAGGCTGAAAATTGTTTTAAAAAAGCGGCATTTCCATCCAAATCAAAATGATAAACTTTTGTCTTTTGATTCTTATAGAACTTCATATTTTCTGTTAGAACCCTTAAACAAATTGCAAAATGGTTGAAAATTAAGAGAGTTATTGCGCTTTTTATGAGAAAAAACAAAGCTAATTTTCTGAAAAACCCCACCTTTTTTTTTGCTTAAAATTTTATTTTAGACTTGTATTAATATAAGAACGAGATGATATGAGTTTAATGCGCGCTTAGACCATTTGAGGTGAGGAGAGTTTTTTTTTTTCAAAAAAAAAATATATAAATTTTTGTTTCAACCTTGCTAGCCATCTGTGATACTACTACCTTCAGCTTATTTTTTAATAAATACATCATTTAGTATCGTTCTTTCTTTTTAAAATGAGCTTTCAAGTGGTAATCTGCGATGTTTCTTCGCAAAGTTACAGCCATTTGAAAAAGACATGAATTTGATCCCCTACTTTGATCCCGGACTTGTCGGTATTTCTGGATTTTTAAGTATAGATTACAAGACAGCAATCTCAGCCAATAAGGTCACTTCTTATGAATACTAACGATTTTAAGTACGGCAGAGAGCTCTTGAAGCGTCTAACCTGAAGAAGATGAATTTCAGGGCCGGACCCGCAATCGGCATCTGTATGTTGCATTAAGAACCGAGTTTCCAAATATTTAATTTAATGGCAAGACCCAAACTAGAGGACTTGAACATATCACTTATAAAACAAAAGAAATTAACTCATGGGCCCGAAAATCAGTATTGACATTTGTTATGAAAACTTTACACGTAAATGATTTTGGAACGAACCTATGTTCTTCCAATGCGGCCGTCTATCATAGTGACTTTTATATAATAAACTTTCGACTCAAAATTTCACAGGGTACTTCTAAAACACAAAAAAAAAAACACTTTCTTGCCTTTGGGCGTAAAAATCATATAAGGTCTAATTTTTATTGTGTTAGTCTTATGAATAAATTATAACGTAAGCAGCTTTTATTGTTACTGTAACAGTTATGACCACTTTCATAACTTTAAGCCATGTTTGCGTGAATGTCACGTATAAAAATTAAGCCACATTTTGCAGTTTTAATGAGAATTTTATACAATTGGCAATAAATTTTATTATAGCTTAATTGCTATTTATGATGTAATAAAAATATGAAATATTCAATTAACATAATTTCACATGGTATGGCTTATAAAAATAGTTGGTGTTAATGTTTTGTCAAGTAACTTTTAAATAGTTATACGTGAATCGAGTGTTTTAAATTTAGATCGCTTATTTTTTAAGAAATTGATAAATTTCAGCAGCCAAAGAAATTTCAAAAGAGGTCGAAATATTTAAAAATGCACCAAAAAGTTGAAAAAATTAAGTGTAATTTTCTTTGAATAAAACTATGTATCAAGAAATATGGTTTAGGAGGTAATAAAAAGACTTATGTATGTGAGTCCCTGTCTTTTAAAATGTTTACAAAAAGGAATGGCAACTCAGATACTACAGAACCAATTTGATAATTGATATGATTTTGCAGCTATCTTTCGTTTTGGAAAAAAAAATTACAGGATTGGACCAGTGAGTTAAATTTTTTAAAAAACAGTTTATTTCGGATACTGTTAAAAGAAAACTACTGAGAGGATCAACTGAAATAATATGTTTGGACTACAGATAACGAGCCGCATCAGAGAAGTAAGTGTAAGCCCTTCCAAATAAGTGAAATTATTAGCAGGTAATCTTATAAGATTCACATGAGCAACCCTAATCAAATAACTTAATTTTGTTTCTGGAAATTTAAAAAATATGAATTTGTCTTTTTGCTCTATATCAACTTTGCCATTTATTTAATAGCACCAAATCCTGGAAAATTTAAGGAAATTTTTTCAAGATTCTAATTCAAATGCTAAATTCCCAATAAACTATTTTGTACAACTAAGTTTAAGATAAAAAAAAATAAATAAATAAACAATAACTTTGATCCACAACAAGAGGTTGACGGCAAAATGTCAAACAGGTGACAGTTAACAGAAAAGAGATTTACATTTATTATTAATGACAAAAAGGGCAAAAAGTTTCTATAACTACAAACTTTTTTTGTGACTGAAATGGCAATAATGTTGAAAATTTATAGCAAAATAATTTTATATGCCATAGTGGTAAAAGGGGTCAATGCCTATTAAATGCAATAAGCACAGCACATTCACACGGAGGCTAGAAAATAAACCACCCTCACGCTCATTTTGGGACAAACGTACAGCAAACATATGAGGAAGCAAAAATGTTGCATAAACAGCACGAAAACTCATTAATATTCACATCAGGTGCTGGAGATAGGCGCACGTAATTAATAACTAATAGTGTAACATGCAAAAAGGATATGAGAGCGGTAAAACGAACGCAGGAGTTTACTCGTGCAAACGTGACGTCACTGTCAAAAGTAACCTATGGGGAAAAACTATGCTAGTGGGAAGGGGGAAAGCCTTTTTAAACTAAACTGACAACGGAAAATAACAGCAAGAAAAAAATCAGAAAGCGAAAAAAAAAACACTTTTTCATTTCCGGTAAAAATGTAATCATAGTAGTAATTATTTTATCACGCTGCCATAAAGCTCCCGACATACATACATACAGACAGACAGACAGACGGACAAACAGACCGACAGGCAGTTAGATCAAAAGCAGCATTGGTGGCGGCAACATAATTTAAACCCTTCGCAATGATTAATTACCACATGGGTAGCATTTTTTTAGTTTTTTGTCGGTAGCGCTATAATTTTGTGGGCGTTCAGCAACTGGGCGTGTTTTATTGATGGATATCACTATGTATTTGTGTATGTAAGTACATTGGGTTGCTGCGGTGCCTGTGTATAAGCTGTTCTTTTTACAGTATTTATCATTGGCACTAGGGAGCCATTAGGATCGGTGTAAAGCACGGAATTAAACTTGTAGTGAATGAAAGTTATGAGGAGGAAGGAAGGTGAGTGTCGGAGCTACAACTGCTTTCACAAAATAACAATAATTTATGAAATTCCAGGTAAATGATGATAGCATATTTCTATAGCGAAGTGAAAAAACAAGAGGAAATTTATGGATAGAAATCAAAATAAAATCACAGATACATAGCTAGCATGAATTCTAAGAAGTTGATTGATTTTTATCTTAATAGGGGTGGGAGAAAGATTAAAGAAAAAATAAAGGGGGCTCAATATTAATTCTTATTGAAACTTTGATTCACTGTTCAGCACACACATTTTGCTTAAAAAGCCATATTAATTTAATTTTAGGTGAACCGTTGGGAGTAAGTTTTCTTATCTCAAAACTGCTGTGGGGTGATTAAATTTTCACTTAAGTTCGACGTCTAGATATTTTTAATTTTTCAACCAATAGAGTGTGTAACAATAACAGAATACATCATGTAAATATAGTCTGGGAGCAAGCTGCAAAAAAAATCATGTTGTCATGTTTCGGATATTGATTAAAACTGTTGTCTAGAAACCTCTAGTGATTTCTCGGTCACTTTATTACAGCAGTCTGCAAAAGGGGCCTTTTATTGGGAAACTTTCACGTAATCGATCTTGGGGCTTTTTTTGATATATCGAATAGAACTATGGTGCTTGGAAACCACTGGTGAACAAAACGATTTCTAATCCAGTTTATCAGTTCGCCCAAAAAAACAGCAAGTTTCGTGCTGAAATAGTTATATTGAACAAAACTTTTAAATGATTTTTTTTATTTTTGAAAATTAATTGTCAGGTGGGCTATTTTTTTTTTTTTTTTTTTTTTTTTGTTATTTCGATCAAATTTATTTCTAAGTACAAACAACATTTTATCAATAATTCGGTTGCACAGAGATAAATAATTTAACCTACATGCAAAAGGGAATGCTTATTAGAGATCTAGTAACATTTAACGTCAAATGTCTAAAATCAATATTTTTTTTAATTTTGTTGTCCGAGCACGAATGCAAAATATACGCAAAAATGTACGCTTTCATGATATTCTATGTATGTCGAATGCTGATTAAATGTACTCGTTACCAAAAATAAAAATAATGGTACAATGTCGTTATATCCGCTATTTCTATTCCTTCCTTAGCGTTCAGTCTGTCTACACACCAGTTTTCATAAAAATTTCTACGTTAGTTCAGCTGTGATAACATAGTTTCCTTTCATGGGCGTGATACTACCCATTTCGGAAGAAATACCTTTTTTGAGAGTTCCATCTAACTCTTCATCAAATTTTATCAAAATTAATCATTAGTTTATCTGTGAAAATATATTTTCCGGTTAGGGGCGTGGCACCGTCTATTCGAAACATATAACTTTGCTTAAGATTCAATCTTTCTCTGTACTAAATTTCATTCAAATCGGTCGATTAGCTTAGCAGTGAAAACATATTTCCCACTTAGGACGGTGCCACATCTACTAAAAGAACATAGAGCTTTTGATGCCCTTCCTTAGGGTTCTATCTCCATGCTAAATTTCTTCAAAACAGGTTCATTCCTTTAGCCTTCTTGTTGAAGGCGTGGCAACGCCTACTATTGAAAAAAAAAATTGCATTCGGCGCTGCCCCAGTTCACAACCAGCGATAAAGGAATGCAACTGTTTTGCCATCGCTTATAAACATATCGTCATTTCAGAGTGTAAGTGTCCTATCAGCAAAATCATAAAACTGAGAAAACAGCATTTTAACATTAGTTAGTCTGCGATTTGTGATTTAAGAATTATTAATGTTTTTTTTTTTATTATTTTGCTTCTCTGTAATTACCTATACAGTATTTGAAAAAAATTTATTGAAAATTACCTTTGATTCTGAAAATTCTGTGAATAAAATTATTCGGATTTGCATGAGTTAGGACATTTGCATTCTGAGACTCCACGTAAAAGGTATATTACGTTTGATCCAAAACACACAAAAAGTCTTCGTTTTTTGTTCGTGAACATAATTGATGGTGGGCATAGGAAATCGCGTATGTAGAAAAATCTATTCTAAAGAGTTTTGGTTCAACCGTTACGTCACGCGTAGTGCTAACGGCACGCTCATGCTAGTGTTATATTTTAGACCAAAACTTCTAAGCTACTGAACCGATTTTGACAAACGAAGTATCGTTGTTTTCATATTATCAAGAAGAGTCTAATAAAGCTATTAATACTTCAAAAATCTGTTCACAGAGGGCGCTGTATTCAAAAAATAAAATATAATAATTATAATTATTTAATTTAAGTCACATAATTGAATAAGTCATAAGTCACAGCTCCTAAAATACTAAGCCGATATTGATAAAAGAAGAGGACTAAGAGGACCAAAATGAGGGTACTTACATATATTTCAAAAATTTGTTCATAGATGTTGCTATAGGCAAAAAATTATTATATTGTATACATACGTATAAATATGTGATACCTAAATATTGAATTCAGCGAAAACGGTACATTCACGAATTTATTCGGAAATTCGCAATTACAATTACAGCAGGATTTGGTTTCAACGAATACTTAAAATAGGATTAAGAAAAATTATTCAGGAAAGCTTGCTAGTTAACACCCTCTTTTTTGGCTTTTGAGACTTCATTCGTGTGCATATGTATATTGCACCAATCGATGCGAAAAGGTCGAAATTAAGTTTTGGAAGGATGAAAAAAAGGTTGATAGATAACGGCGAAAATGAAAACAAAAAATTATTTTGAGAGTTTTTCTTTTCCTCATATAGGGCCAATCAAATTCCTTCCAAAATTTAGATTCGACCTTTTCGCATCAATTGGTGCAATATTATTTTTTTTTATTTTTTTTTCATCAAATGAGACCTAAACAGATATAAGAAAGTACCATTCGTGCTTCAAATCCATTTTCGGCCTTTTTGCAACGATTGGTGCTAGAAATTTTTTGTCTTGAAACGAGGCCAAATCACCGCCGGGGATACCTTTTCCCCTTTCTTACTGAAGTCCATTCTTATTTTGACCTGAGAGCGATTGTTTACTATTTAATGTGACTTCAATGTGAGGTAGCCAAATTTCGAAAGAGTGTATTTTCTTATGTAAGTTGGCATTTTAAAAAAATTTTGTCAAAAAGTGCGATAGGACACTTACACTCTGAGGTGACGATATGAGGCACCCAGTTGCAAATTCGGCAAAGTCCAAAAACGCATCAGCGGAACTTTTTTAGTGATTTCAATGGACATAAATACATGTCTTTTGTAATACTTTCTCTTTGCTTAAGAATGAGTGTTTCATTTTTATTAATTTTAATTACATAACTCTTTAAAAATATACGATTGTAAGGAAACGCATTTTAATATTTATAAATTTTAATTTTTCTTAAGCGAACTTCTCATCTATTTCTTAGCTTAGTGTAGCATTTGTATTTCATTTACAACAAACCCTGAATACAAGGACAAATTTAGCCTCAAAAGTTCAAGATGTCATTAAGAAAAATGTGTCGCTGTTGTCGTGTCATTACTGTTAGTATTATGCAGGACACGTTTGAGATGCTTTCAGTCACACTTTTATTTTTATTGTTCCGTATTTTTTTGCATTATTTTGACATTTTTAAAATATATTAAAAAGATGAATAGACAAAATATAATGGTCAGCACAAAATGTTGTGCACAGTGGGTGTAATATGTTAAACAAAAATATAAAAGGGAACGCTTATTATCCTTCATTAGACTTGGAAAATTATCTCTTGTATGGGCTCTGCTTACCAAACTTTAAAAGAGATAAGCTAAGTATATAATAACGATGAGAAGAAAGTGGACTGAAGCGTTTTTTGAACATCGTGCATTGCTATTATAGCTATAAGAGCTAATGCTTCTTTCAGAGGAAAATAATTTTTTTTGTTTTCTTTTTTCTCTTCCATCGTAAGACGGATTGTTACCACGATGATTTTTAAAAGCTGCATTTCCGGAGAAAAATTTTCATAGTTTTTTTATATCAATGTCTACATTCGTTAATCTATAATCAATATTGAACTCAACTCACTCAACAAAAGTATAAAGCCATGGGGAAATACGCTGTCATGTCCCTTACTTTACCAATTCACAATGCGAATACTTTGTGCACAGCTTGAACCAATAAAATATCAAATAGAAAAAACTTCAAGCCACTAAATTCAATTAGTCCCACTGTGCGTGCTGCTACAACCGACGACACAGGCAGTCAGACAAAAAATTAAATTTCAACTTGTGGGATTTGCGGCCGGCGCTCAAAGTAGAAAAAAAAATAGAAAACGGAAGGATGCGTTGCCTTGACTGCTGTTGCTGCTGCTCATAACTTCCGCTTCTATTATGATAGTGCTTTATAGGTATGTACGTGGATATGCGGTCGTCGTCGGTTAGCAGGACATACTCGTACTCATAATACCGTATGCAAGTTGCTCCAAACTGGAGAAAAAGATGATAATGAAAAAAAAAAAAGCAAAGGCACATCAGCTAACAATGAGTTTTAAGAATGTTTTTCTCTTTCTATTTTGCTGTTTTTGAGCAGGCCGTTTTCCTTCTTACTCGCTAAGATTCTCCTAAGAAACAACAACATATGATATCAAATTCTAAAGATAAGAATAAGCAGGCAGGCAAAATTATTTTCCTGCCAAAGTTCTGTAGTTGTGGCGAAAAAAGAATACGAGCAAGCAGCAGCAGCAGTAGAAGAGGACTCCAAGGAGCAGCCATGCGTTTCATGCCAACGACGTTGTTCTTGAATGTCCTATCGAAGGGGCAGCAATTGTATGAATTGTAAGAGCAGCAACAACAACAACACCACCAGTATAAAGAAGGACAGCAAGAAAGCCGCAAAAGAAAAGACGTCCTTAAATCTATACAGCAAAACCAGCCAGCAGCAAACACGAAAGGGCATTGAAGATGAAAATGTGAAAAAAAAGAACAGAGCAAAATCTAACGCAAAAATACTTAAAAATAAAAGAAGGATGCGTAGTTGAAGCAGAACTTAAGAAAGAAATGTTATGAAACAAAAAGGCAAAACAAAAAAAGCAGCCAGCGCAACCAGCTGACGACGACATTGGAATTTGCGATAATTAAATTTTCTATTTTTACTTTTGCTTCTTTTTTTTCATGCCTTCGTTATTCCTTATAGCAATTTTTGGAATTTCAAGCACTTTAGCAGTGAGTGAAGTTGCTGCTGAGAGGTTGCATTGCACTGCGTGTAGCGTGTCACGGTAGTAACTCAGTAAGAAAATAATGCGCTGTGAAAGTCTTACATGCCAACTCTTTTAAGGTATGACACAAATTTCACAAGAAGGTTCTTCATTTTATTTTGAAGCAGAGCTTTGTCCAAAAGAGTTATACCTTAAAATGATATGATATGACATTAAATATTGAAGCTAAGCCAAAAGAATCACTCGTATTTTTTGTTTCATTTTAAATACTTAGTCAACAAACCAGTGAGACAGAACAATGCCATATTTGATTTAATGTATTTTTTTCTGTGAAGCGTGCTTTAATTTAATAACAAATCACGTGCGACTTACATAAAGTATGATATAGTAGAGAGGGCGGCTTCGCACGTGGCAGTTATTTTATTTGCAGCATACTTTTTAAGCCACTTCAAAAGAGGCAGCAGTCATTTTTTTCGCGTTCACATATATTTTCTGAATGAAAATTTTAATCCAATTAATCTACGAGCCTTAGTATATTTAACGTGATTTCTAGTTAATACCTGTGTGTACTATACATTGGAACAGGACTTTTGAATGGTTCCTTCTGCTGCGCTTCAGCATTACTTCAATTGAGCTTTAACTCAAACAGTGCATGAACTTGAGTGACAGATAAGGTCAGTTTTTAAGTTGTGTTGATTCATGGCATTGCAAATTTTGAAATTGCAAGTAGTGAAAATGACATTTTTTCCGTTTTTTTTCAACACAAACAGTTTTAAATTCATTTTCAATTTTAAAAGTATTGAAAATAACATTTTTTAACTTTGATTCAGTCATAAAAAACTTCATGTTGCATTTTGAAATCGCAAAGTATTTGAAATTACTTAAAATCAATGTGGATTCAAAAATTGTTCCCTTCAATTTGATCATTTACGGCCTTGGCGCTAATTTATGAACGGCTATGATTGAATCAAACATAAAATTATTGTTTTTTGTGCTGACTGTAGATTTGACTCAAAAATAATTCTATGGAAACAAAGTTAGGTTTATTCACTAGAAGAGCGGTCTTTTTTCTTTTCGCTAGGCAACAGATGGTTAAACTTTAAAGGTTTTATGATTTAAGGAAAAATGTTTTTTCCTGTGAGGCAGAACTTTGTTACAGTTTATATAAAGCAATTCTTTCTATTGCAAAGCAGGATTAGAAAGTTTGAGGTAACACTTTTTACTGTAAGCAAAGAAATTGTCTCAAGGTGGCACTTTCTTTGGTGAAAGTACAAAAACGAGTGATCCATCGATGACTATGTTGTGCTTAAAATCAGGGATTTTGGATGAGAAATTTATATACTAAAAAACAGAAACTCTATCAACATTTTATGTAGTTGGAAACGTTTTTTTATGTTCTATTTGAGTCCCACTAGACCGTTTCTTCTAACCTTATTAATTTCAAAATGCTGCTCAATTCTAATTTGTTCCTGAACAAATTTTCTTACGCGTCATGTTAACATCTTTCTGTAAATGCTCTGCTTAGTACTCTGTTAAGTTAGATGGCTTGTGCTTATGCTAATTACACATGAAATTTAGCTTAACGCTCTTCAAAAATGTAGGATTGAAGTAATATATAATCGTTATATCTTGATGATGATCTACCAAAGGCTAGACACTAATCTTAGCAGTGGGAAAAAGTTATTGGCTCTTTAGAAAAAAAAGGTGAAGTTGGTTTTAACTGCCAGAAAGATCATGGCTATTGTTTTTTTTTTAATGCAAGATAGATTCTTTTTATTGCTAAACTTAAAAAGGGTAAGACAAAAACTAAAGAATACCATCAAACTGGATGAAATTCGTGAAGAGACCTGGATTCCAAATTAAAAGAATTATTTTTTTTAGCTGCACAGTACACTTGCTTACAGAGGTGCTTTCGCAATTGAAATTTCAACCTATTCAACAACCTTGACTTCCTTTGACTACGATTTGTTCCCAAACTGAAATAAACATGGTCTGTAAACGATTCAAATGAAGCATGAAGGTGATAACAGCAGTAGTTGGGTATTTTGCAGACTTTCCAGAATCGCATTTCAGATATTAAATCTATTTACTACAAAATGAAGTGAACTTAAGGAAAATTCTTAGAATCATAAATGCATCCTTGAAATAAAAGTCTGAACCTTTACTTGCTACGCCTTTTACTTTGCTTTCGAGTGTGATAATTATCGAAAAATATAGAACAGGTTACAAAATGGCAAAAATATTGAACCGAACTAATTATTCATGACGAGTTTTGCCTGTTTTAAGCCAATTTTACCCAAATTCAAAAATTAAGAAAATCTTTATTTGAAAACACAAACAAAAACCGCACACAAGTCTTAAACATCAATCCGAAAAGCACTTTACATTCTTTCTCACTAGGCTTACCGGGTGTGGTCTCATCTCTGGCAATGAGCACCGAGAACACGACGCAAGGGATTTATTATTATTCCTATTTGGAGAGTAATGGTTTTTCAAATGAAATTACAGCAGGCAGTACATAGAAGCAGCAGTAGTAGTGAAAACATCTTTTACGTTTCAATTTAGACAAAATTCTTGCTTGTTACCAAGATGGCGGCGGCTATCATAAAGAAAAGCCGCGAATACAAAAAGAAAAAACGCAAGTGCAAAAAAGTACAAATAAAAAGAAAAGGAATTAGCGTTTGCTTGTCAATAGCCTAGACGACAGCAATGGGAAGGATATGACTGAGGTAAGAGCTGTATAGGTTGGGTAGGTTGCTGATTGTAAAATCATTTTATTTAGGTACTAAAAGGAATTTTCAAAGTCGTTAACCCAAATTGAAGAAATAAAAGTGGGCGAACGCTTTGAATATGATGTCGTAAATTTTGTATTCATTGCTATTCAAAGTTGGCAATTTTATTGAACCTGTTGAAGAAAATGGGGAATTTTTGTTTTATTCTCTTTTTCTCGTCTTTTTGTGGGTTGAGGTGACAATAGATAAAATCGTAAACTACAGGTGGTTTTGTGGACTGGCGTAAGCTTTGTGCGCGCAAAGAATTTGCAATAAACGACGAAAGCCCGTGACAAAATGCTAGAAAATGCCACAACGTAAATTAATTTTTATTGAAATGTTTAAAAAAAAAATATCAAATCAGTTTTCGCCTGCACTTTTTGTGTGCGCAATTAAAAATAATTTATGTCCCAAAGTTGCAAAAATATGCAAAAATGTTCTTAACTTTACCAGCAACGGATGCGTTTCGTTGTCCCTTATAAGTAGGCAATAAAAATTTTTAATATGCGACATAGTTTAATTTGGTTGCAAGCTTTGGTGGTGGGCGACATATATTAAAAACCGCCATAATTAAAAAAGTTTACACATGAAATGTTTTAATTAGAAATCTGCTGCTGATGGTGGAGTTTTTGTTGCAGTTGCAGTTAAGATTTTGCAGTCGAAAGTTGCACAACTGTTCAACACTGTACAACATTTGGTAGAAATTTTGTGCAAGTTCTATTAATGTTAAAAATCTGTTTTGATTTTATTAAATATTTTCACAATTTCACTATGTCGCTCAGTGAATATTTAGAAATAATCGAAGAAATGTTTTTAGCTTCTGGAGTGTAATCACGAACAATTTTGACATCCCCTTGCTATGTTATGAAAACTTAAAGACATGAGCAGATTTTTGGACCAATTCATAATGGTTCGACAATGCAATCAATCCAAAGTAATTAAAGAGCTGCTTAGTAACTACTCGCGAATCAACAAGCGAGTTTGAGTGAAATAATAATTGGGATTAGCATTGCTAAGAACTTGTTCAAATGTTTCTAGCAGCTAGCTGCAATTAAAGGTATCTGATCAGGATCGAAGCATATTTGACTATCTATTTGGCTTCATTTTAATTTAACTTTCGCATCGTTGTTAAACAACTTATATTTACTGTTTCGGAAATATGTTTAATATTGCAAATATTTAAAGGTTTTTTGAAAACTTTACACACACAAATAATTTTTAGAACAAAGAGCAAAATCAAAAGTGATATAATAGTGAAAAGTAAACGAAAATGTAACGCTGTCTGATTTTGACTCAGTTGTTTTGATATCTGTTAAACGGCATGAAATATAACTTCGACACGATCAGGCAGTTTAGTTCAAGTTTGCAACTTTAGTGCTTACATTGTGTCTAATAAAAGATAAATCAAAGAAAAAACAAAGAGTTTAAACACTTGACTTAGACCTGTGAATTGTTTTCAACAGTGAATAAAGAATTTGAATGAAAAGGATTTGATCGCATATGAAGAAAGAATATTGAGCGTGCAGAAAGAAAGCGCTATTTTGGAACAAAAATTCGATGATGCTAAACATGAAGGAATCCAAATTGGAGAAGAGCAGCGCAGGAAAGAAGGCATCCAAATCGGCCATGAAAAAGGTAAAAGTGAAGGTAAAATTGAATTTGCCAAAAACTCACTCAAGGCTGGTGTCTCTAATGATGTTATAGCTCAAATTACCGGACTCTCTTATTCTGAAATTTTATAACCAGGGAAAAAGCATAAATATTCCCGCCTATTCACTTCACTTTTCAATATTTATGAAAGTCTTTCCTAAGCTAAACTTACCTTTTTTGTTTCAATAACCTCCTTTGCTCTTCCTAGCATTCACTTTTCGTCTAAAAAAAATTCAACTACAGTGGAACTTCGATTATCCGTCAGGCACGGGACCAGCAGCCTGACGGATAATCCAATAGACGGATAATCGAATATATGGCAGAATTTTGTTTTGAATCTGTATGGTGACGCTAGAATACAAGGTATTGAATATACATATACAATATATGTACTGTAATACAAAAACGCAAGAAAAAAGGATACGTAACAAAAAATGTTGATTTGTCATTTTCGTATTTTATTATCGAATAAAAAAACAATGTGTTGTCTTAATGTCTCCACTCAATTTTGCGTTGAACTGTAATGCTTTTCCAACAGCAATTGGGCCCGACAATGGTATTCCTTCACTTCGCTTCTGAACAAACCATAAATACAATGCCGTGTCGAGAGCTTCGTTGGCTGGTTTTTTCATCGTCTTACGTAGTTTTGCGCGACCATGCAATGATTCCATTTGAGAGACATACTTTTCGATCTCATCAGCATTTTTCTTTATGTTATTAATTGTGGTTCGCGGAATACCAAATTGAGCGCTCAAAGTTGTAATAGTAGATGCACCTTTTTTGATTTCTCTAATGATTTCCATTTTTTTTACAATCGTAAGAACGGTTCTCTGGCGTTTTTGTTTATCAGATTCAGATGGTTGAGACTCCATTGTGAAGCCAATGTGTAATCCACTTGACTTGGCGAATAAAGTGCAACTAACCAACATCAATTAGAGAGCGCAAATGAACAAAATCAATCATGTTATGAAATTGAATCACATACAAAGTGAACTAGATTAATGAATTTCTGCGAAATTTTCATTTCCGAATTTCGTAAGAAAAATTTCAGACAGAATCGCTTCGCGCATTGTGTGCATAAACAGAATCAAAACAAAACGAAAAAAAAAATTTGCTGACAAAATGTGACGGTTAATCGGAGTGACGGTTGATCGGGCGACGGATAATCGAAGTTCCACTGTACTTCCAAATGATTCTCCTTACAAGCAAGTAATATTGGAGAACCATCTTTACCGCGAGTTTTGAATTGTATTTCTTTTTCCTCTACTAAATATTTTATTATTTCCAAATGATCTCCTTTGCTATTAAACTCAGCACCTTTTTCAATCAAAGATTTTATTACTTGTAACTTAACCTGCTTAGCAGCTACGCATATGAGAGTGGAACCTTCTCTCCCCTTATCGTTAACATTATAACCTGCTTCTTCTAAGAGTCCCACTATTACCTTTAACAGCTCTGTGAAGAGGCGTTATTCCTTTATTGTCGAAATCTCATCTTTCTCTTCAATCATTACGTGTTGGGCTAATTTATCGATATTTTTGTTAATAATTTTGTCAGCTCTTTTAATTTTTACAACTCGATTTTCTTTAGATTCAATTTCTTTCAGCAAAGAAACAAATTTTTCTGTAGATTGGAAATTAGTATCTAGCTTTCCAAAATCCTCAAACAATTTTAATTCATTTTCTTTTATTTTTTCCCAAAAATTATTCTAATCTACATATATTTCGTCACAAGTTTTGAAGTCTTTATACTTAAGTTTTAAACTCGCATTGACCAAGGTCAAAATCCGGAAGCTCACTTTGTAACTTTTCTCTAAAATCATTTAAATTACCTGGCAATTCGTCATTATTTAAAAATCCTGTGCTAAACTTTATCTTGTTATCTTTTATTACAAACACATAACCAGCTAAATTATCAAAGTTATTCTTTATAACATCCTTTCTTTTCTCAACTTTAACAGCCTTATTAAGTTGAATTTTTATTAGTGTAGCAACTTCCTGAGCAAAGTTTTCTAGATCTTTTATAATAGGTTCATCATCTAATTTAAAAGACTCTCTCCGATCATTAAATACTTCTTCAAAGGCAACTCGAAGATTTTCAGTCTCCGAAGACAGTTGCTGTCCTTCCACAAAGTCAACACTTAGTTTGTGACTTCCTTTATTAATAACCTTGTCTATCAACGCACTTTGATTTGATTTAAAATGATTGCCTTTTGGATCATTTTTGGACTTATCATTGCTTATAGACTTACCATCTAATACACATTCAGCAAGTTCCTTTGCTAGCTTAGTTAAATCAGGAACATTTCTTAATACTGAAAATATCTCCTCCCTTCCAATAAATTCATCCTTAAATTGCAAAAGCTTAGTGTTTAAGATGTCATTTTCATCCGTCTCGTGATTAAAAATACCTTCACTTAGCTCAAGGTTACATTTTGTATCACCAAATTTAAAACCAATATTTGTACAGATAACAAAATCTTTATGTTGTAAATTATTATTCTTAAACCCCATACCACCCATATTTAACATTTGCAATATTTATTTATTTTATTTATTTGAGCCAATTGAAACAAAGTTCTACAGGCTAGATATCAAAATAATATTATTTACAAAACATAAATTAAAACTAGAAATTAAATGTAAGAATTATTGATTATTTTTTGTAAATATTTCCTTAGGCCAACAAAAATCAACTTCATTTAACAATGTTAATTCATTTAATTCAATAAGTGATCTTATAATAGGTTGATTTAATACATAATTAGTCTCATGACATTTTATAAAAAATAACTTATTCTGGCGAGTAGTTCGATTGGGACAAAAAATTAATATTGGTTAACAAGCTAGAACAATCAATGTTATCACAAATGATTTCATAGACAAACATTAACGAATTTATGATACGTCTATTATCAAGTGATTTTAAATCAATAAGTAAACATCGAGACTTATACGAAGGGATAGGTTCAGTAAAATTTAACGAAAAAAGAGCAAATTTCAGAAACTTCTTTTGGACTCTTTCAAGACGATTAATATGGATAGCATAAAAAGTGTTCCAAATGAAAGCAGCATATTCCAACCTGGACTTTACAAATGCTACAAATAAAAGCTTATACGTACATATATGGGTCCCTAAATTCGGAACTATTACGACGCACAAAGGCCAACATGGCATATGCTTTCGGTATTATATAGTTAAAATGATTAGCAAATGTTAATTTGGAATCAAGTAAGACACCTAGGCCCAACATTTCAGTGAAATGATTTAAGCGTGTATTTGCGATGGAAAATTGAAAAATAATTTTACTGCTTAGTTTAGAAAACGTAGCATGAAAGCATTTCTTAATATTTAAAGCTTGGTGGTTATTAAGGCAAAAAGTATTGAGTCTATTTAAGTCCATTTTTTTACATAAAATAGTTAGTTAAATAGTTGAATATCAATTAAATCAGTGATGCTACTAACTTTGAGAAACAATTTTAAATCGTCAGCATATAACAGATAATTAGTTTTTAAAAAGCAGGAACCAATATTAATTTGATAATTTTAATCTAATGAGCCCTTAGATTAATAAAATCATTCGAGCAAGTACAATACCACGTTTTTGATTTGTGCGTAATAGTAAGCAAAGCCAAGAGCTATGAGAACATTTTGCCTTGAAGGAGGATTAGCCTACTGTGCCAAAAAAGTAGAAGGAGCTTTTCGAATTTGCTCACGTAATATATCACATATATTATGATCATCATTTTTGCTGAGACTCTTTAAATATTCTGTTTTCTTTCCTTTCTTATCAAAACAAAGATTATGTAATTTTTTAAAAGAAGGATAAACATTAATTCCTACTCCGTGTAATATACTAGATAGATCTTTCGGTGTAAAAAGTTCTTTCTCAGCTAAGAAGTGATTTAGATAATTTTCTTTATTAAAACAAGCTTTATGAAAGTTTCTTAAAATATAATTCGCATTGTTTCCTGCCATGGATAATATTTTAGATAAATCACTTGGCGTAAAACCCGCATTATGGAAATCACCTAAGAGCTGTGTTCTGCTTCCTTCCTCATCAAAACAGATATCATGAAAATCTTTGAAAGCAGAACAAATATTATCTCCTGCTCCATGCAACATTTTAGATAAATTACTCAGCTTAAAACCCTCTTCCTCATTTAAGAAATGATTTAAGTACTTTTTTGTTTCTTCTGTAAAACAAAAATCATGAAACTTTTCGAGATTATCAGGTGATCCACTCATCATACTGCATAGATTACCTGGCTTGAAACCTACCTTATAGAAATTATCTAAAAGTTTTGTTGTTTCTCTTTTCTCATTAAAACAAACACTATGTATTCTTTTTAAAACGGAAGAAGCACAAGGTCCTGTTCCACATAATGCAGAGGATAAGTTACTTGGTTTAAATCCTACTTTATAAAAGTCATCTAAAAGTTCTGTTATTTCTCCTTTGTCATTAAAACAAGTATTGTGCAATTCTTCAAAAGCATATTTAGCTTTAGCTCCTGATTTACTTAAAATACTGGACAAATTCCACAGCGTAAAATCTCTTCTCACACCTTTGTTACCCAAAAAATGCTTTAAATGCTGTGTTTTATCTCCTTTTGCATCAAACCAAAGATCATATAAGTCTATAAAAGCTTGAGGAACATTGGCTCCGGCCCCATGCAAAATACTAGATATCCTAGCTAGATTTATTCCTTCTTTTTCAAGAGTTTTTAAATATTGTGTTTTACTTCCATCTTCATTAAACCAAAGGCCACACAAGTCTTTGAAAGCTTTTGTAGCATTAGCTCCTGCTCCACTTAAAATACCAGATATATCGGCTATATCTATTCCATTTTCTTCTAGAGTTTTTAAACATTGTGCCTTATTTCCTCCTGCATCAAACCAAAGATTATATAAGTCTTTAAAGGCTTTTACAGAATTAGCTCCTGCTCTACTTAAAATACTGGATATATTAGATAGATTTACTCCATTTTCTTCTAGAGTTTTTAAATATTGTGTTTTATTTCCTTTTGCATCAAACCACAGGTCATATAAGTTTTTAAAAGCTTTTGTAGCATTAGCTCCTACTCCATTCAAAATACAGGATATGTTAGCTAGATTTACTCCATTTTCTTCTAGAGTTTTTAAATATTGTGTTTTATTTCCTTTTGTATCAAACCACAAGTCATATAAGTCTTTAAAAGTTTTTGCAGCATTAGCTCCTACTCCGTGTAAAATACTGGATATATTGGATAGGTTTATTTCTTCTTTTTTTAGAGTCTTTAAATATTGTGTTTTATTTCCTTTTGCATCAAACCACAAGTCATATAAGTCTTTAAAAGCTTTTGCAGCATTAGCTCCTGCTCTACTTAAAATACTGGACATGTTAGATAGATTTACTCCGTTTTCTTCTAGAGTTTTTAAATAATGTGTTTTATTTCCTTTTGCATCAAACCACAAGTCATATAAGTCCTTAAAAGCTTTTGTAGCATTAGCTCCTGCTCCACTTAAAATACTGGATATACTAGATAGACTTAATCCGTTTTCTTCTAGAGCTTTTAAATATTGTGTTTTATTTCCTTTTGCATCAAACAACAAGTCATATAAGCCTTTAAAAGCTTTCATAGAATTAGCTCCTGCTCCACTTAAAATACTGGATATATTAGACAGATTTACTCCGTTTTCTTCTAGAGCTTTTAAATATTGTGTCTTATTTCCTTTTGCATCAAACCACAGGTCATATAAGTTTTTAAAAGCTTGTGCGGCATTAGCTCCTGCTCCACTTAAAATACTTGATATATTAGACAGATTTACTCCGTTTTCTTCTAGAGCTTTTAAATATTGTGTTTTATTTCCTTTTGCATCAAACCACAGGCCATATAAGTTTTTAAAAGCTTGTGCAGCATTAGCTCCTGCTCCGTTCAAAATACTAGATATGTTAGATAGATTTACCTCATTTTCTTTCAGAGTTTTTAAATATTGTGTTTTATTTCCTTTTGCATCAAACAACAAGTCATATAAGTCTTTAAAAGCTTTTGCAGCATTAGCTCCTGCCTTGCCTAAAATACTGGACATGTTAGATAGACTTACTTCATTTTCTTTCAGAGTTTTCAAATACTGTGTTTTATTTCCCTGTTTATCAAACCACAAGTCATATAAGTCTTTAAAAGCTTTTGTAGCATTAGCTCCTGCTTTACCTAAAATACTGGACACACTAGTTAATTTTACTCCTTCTCTTTTCAGAACTTCTAGACATCTCCCCCCATCTCCTTTAATTAAGAAATCTAAGAAATTATTAAATCTAGGCGTGCCATCTCTACCAACAACACTTTTAGCAAATCTCAACTTCTCATTCTGATCAGCGCTTACATCCATACGCGGCCTCTTTGAGACTATATTATCTTCAACAGAACGTCTTCGTTTGCTAGAGCCAGGAACAGCTTCATGGCTTTCCTTAGCTGAACTCCTTGAGCTGCTACTTTGTTTGAGTGGAATAGTCCTAGTATCCTGCAATGCCCTTAAAGACTCTTTACCTAACATAAAAGTTACCCCTGGAACCAACTCGCCGGGCACCATCTTCTCCTGAAAAGAAAAAATTAAAACATCTTTATCGTTGCTCGGCTGCGTTAAAAGATGAATTGACATCAGTAAATAACCACTTAGAAAAAGAAGAGAGACTGCCCAAAGAAGTCGCAACTGCTTGGGAAGACCTTGCAATAAATATTTTTCTATTTTTGGAATAAAGTAAGCAAATAAATTTTCGTTGATTCTAGAGAGTGTAATATTATAATATTATATATTCATAAAGTATTATCAGATCTAAAGGAAAGAAGGCTCTATGACGAGAGAAAACCGTGTACTTAATGAGTATAGTGAAACATCAAGGGCGAGAGATGAAAATAATGATGTAGCTTCTGAAGAATTTGATGAAGAATTCGATATTTTTTTACACGACAACCCTTAATGAGCTGAAAAACACTTTAAGCAAAGCAGTCAATGGCAATGATTATCAAAAATTAAATGAATTTATGAGGGATAATCGATATTATGTGTTTATAACACGTTTCAAGACCAAAAGAGACAAAAGATCTGGGTATACAAACAGGGGGCATAGATAGATACATTACAAGAAAGAGCCGAATTAAATGACAACCATAAGAGGGTAACAGAGCTGGAAGAAAAGCTAAATATAGCAAATGAAGAGAATGCACAATTTACATCAAGTAATATTATTTTAAAAGAAAATGCAAAACAATCACAAGAAAGATTGAAAATGTTTAAGGTTGCAAATCAATTCAAATAGAAATTGAGTATGAATGTAATTCCGAAGCCACAGTACCTATAAAGAATGAAGAGCTGAGCAGTGTAACACAAAACTCTGGTAAAAATGCTAGCGAACTTACTAGACTTGCTGAAGGGCTTGAAGGAACAAGAGTTCAGCTTGCAAAGAAAGCGGAAGAAATTAGCAAGTTAAATGGTCAAGTAACTGAACTTACTAAAGAAAGCAGTCAACTTAAAGAGAGATTTGACAAAATAAAAGCTCAATTAAAGAAGGATTTGAAGCAAGCGATACAAAAGGAGCAAAATCAACCAGCTATTCATACAACCGCTGCTACTACTGGCATTTTCATGATATACAATACAACACCGCTTGCCAATAACGCCTCACCAACAATACCAGATACAATTGGTTGAATTGCCTTTTTTGATGATTTTTCGTCTACAGAATTTCCTTTGCCCGATCCACTATCAAAATAAGGTTCGGAAGTTGGCTCTATAGTAGTTTCTATTTGCGCTACTTTCAAATATTGGTTGTTCTATCTCACTATTTCCATTACATAATTGAGTGTCGGTCTCTGTAGCTTTATCAACATCTCTTTCACTTCTTCAACATCTGCTGTTATATTATTAGAAGTCCTTGATTCCTTTATAGCAGATCCTTTTGCAGTCGTGGCTATCGGGCTTCTCTTCCTATTTTCAAATTTTTTAGCAATACCTTTCAATAGCTTTGGCGTTTTCATAGTTTCCTCCTTTTGTTGCTTTTATAAACTTTACGGCACTAATCCATAAAATCTCTCCAGATATCAATAGAAATTTTAAAAAACTTTTTAAGCCGAATTTAAATTCCATTGATTAGTGTAGCTGTGTTTTAAGATTGTGCGGACGCACTGCTACACTAATTTAGGGAAGCTGACCTATTTGTTACATTTCTCAGTAAAAACCCTACTATCTCCAGGCCCGGACTGACCATACGGAAGTTCGGGCAAATTCCCGGTGGGCCGCTACCCCTGATAATTCTATGTAGTAATCCCAAATTCTATAAACCAATACCCCTCGGGCAGCAAGTCGGAAGAAAGCAAGTTCTTTAAAACTTCGTCCCCGCTCTCCTGTATGTAATATGTATGGACGAGCTGTCTCTCGCGAAGCCGCGGGGCCGCTACCGCTGACAAGTTCTAAGTTTGTCGTAAACCTTTTCTTCATTATATAAATTCCACAACTTAAACCTACATAAAAAAACACTTTTTTAAAAGTTTTTTTTGAAGCTGCATTTTATCTTTGACCAAAATTTTTCTTACATTATTAAAGTATAACTATTCAAGATTTATCCCCGATGTTGGTCCAAAAACATTTGTCCATAAAATGAAATCCTTTGTTATATAAATGTTTTTGTATTAAAGCGTAGTTTCATTTAACAAAATGAATTTAAAAGATGGCGGACGAATAGATAAGTTGGATTATCTCACAACCAAATTCACATCAAATTTCGCTATTATATTACACTTCTTTACAAAGTACTAGCTGACGTCAAACAAAATCGAATCAGCAAAAACGCGATAATGCCAGTGTGAAAACTATTTTAACAAATGTGATACAAAAACAAGATAAATGTAAACGCGTAAATTTTGTGTTGCAATTTCGTGACTATTTTTTAACGTTCGCTTTCTTTTTTTTTTGATATTTTCGTCCTCGTGCTAACACTGCTATTTCAACTGTAATTGCAACAGAATTTAATTAAATTAATTCACTAGAAGTAAAAAACAATCGTTGCATTTATCGTCGTAGTCAGAGTCATAAGAGTTGTTTGCTAGAGAGTAACATCACCAAAATGCTATTTTATGTCACAAGAACGTAATATTCTTTAATTTAATTGCTGCCAGCATCATTTCTACTGAACCAAGAGATGTTTATGTGAGTGAGGCGTGTCAGTTGTACCATATACACTATGCAAAATTTTTGAACCAAAACAACGAATTCGTATCAAATAGGAAACTACAGCAAATTGCAAACTGCAAATGGAAAATGCACAATGCTGATGCTGCTGCCGGCGGGAAAATTTTAATTTTTTTTTTTTTCTTTTTATTCCACTATTTATGTAGTAAATATTTTAGTAAGTGAAATAAATGCGACCTCGATGCTGCTGGCTGTTGGTTGCTTGGCGAAAATGGCAAAAACAATTTAAATGAGTTACGCTTCAGTTATAATGGATCCGACTAATGCCTGCCAAGAGCTGATTTTCCGGAATGTAACAATGCTACCATGTGTGCATTTATGTGTGTGAGTATATATTGTATTATAGTATTTGTATTTTATCAAACTTACATACACACATACACATACGAGTTGCAGCTGCAGCAGATGTTGCAGAAATCATAGAATTGTAATTTAGGCGATAAATTTTAATATTTGTGTATGTGCTCGCACATTCAGTTTGGGGGAAGGTCAAATATGGACCGTCACAAAAATAGGTCAGCGCTATGCATTTTCATTATTTTCTTTTCTTTCTCTCTTGCGTTTTGTTAAATTATTATTTGAGATAATTTTCTCGTTCGTAAAATACTTTTTCCTTTATTTGCATAAATTTAATTTGAATTTAATGTGACGCAGAATTACTGCAGTTGCCTCTAATGTCCTTGCTTTTGGTATAAGCATTTGCTGACTCGAAAAGAAATAAATTAAAATAATAAAAAATATTATTTAAATTTCGAAGCAATAAAGCTTTTCTCCTTTTATGTAGAGGTAAAAAAATTGTATGACGGGAAAATTTATTTTCACTACACATGTCCAAGAAAATAACACTCACTGAAATACATAAGTGTTTGCGATCTTCGAAACGAGATTTGATGGAAAAGTTTTCGTGCGCTGCGGTTGCAGTTTATAAAAACCATTTTTTTGTTTCTTTTCCAAGATCTTTCAAAAAGTCAAAGTTACGTTGTATCTACTTTTTTTTTAAGTTTTCATAGTTTTACACCTGGAAAAAAATTATGGTTCAGATCACAGCGAACAGCCACCAAGATAATCGACATAAAGACGAAAATAATGTTTATCTGTGACCATTGTCATGCTAGTATATCTGCAATCCTACGCTGCCCGTGTATCTGAGTGCATGAAACACAACATTTGAGTCAGATCAAGTCTTTCATAGTACAGAACATGCGAAGATTGAACAGGTACAAAGTTTCTAAAATCATTTTGCCAAATTTGTACATTATGTCACTAAATCAAATATCCAAATTATTTGCATTATTTAGCAATTTTTTTAAATCTTTTCTATACAAAACCTCAAAAATTGAGAACAAACAAAAAAACTTTTAAGTAAATTAACTTACTTTGCAAATGACCCGCATTATATATGCATTTTGTACTCGAAACTCGATAGTTTTAACAAAGTGACGAGCTAAAGTAAATAAATGCCGAATAAATCTTGCTATACCACTCTGAAAATTTATGGAGATATTGCTGAAAAATTGTTTTTTCGATTCATGTAAGATTTTATTTTAAAAACTTGTGGCGGTTTTTAGAAAACGTCCCGAACTTCAAATTATTCACTCCGAAAAAAAAAGTTTTCACAAAAAAACTTGATGACACCATCGCAAAGAGCAGCTTGAAATCTAGATTCATATTTGTTATTATTTTCTAGCCACTTTCCAGCGATTACGAACGTGTTGAACACAGCGCGCTCAGACGAAATTTCCGCTCCCATATATTATCGCGAAACAAAGGACAAACCCTGAAATATTTATTTGGAGCGTGAGACCGAGAAGATAAGCTGTTACATATCGTACGACATCAACAGCTTTTTCGGGTCCGGTTTTATGGAGCATTACCAATTGCTCAGATTTAGTTTTTAATTAAGGGAATTTTTTTTAGATGATGAAGCAATCCTTCTTTGATTATTCTTGAACACTTTATTTGATTTTTATTTTATAAAATATTAAAACTTACGGGTTATTGTTTTTCAATTGTGAAAGACTTACCTGAAAGTAAATAAATAAAATAATTACAAAATTGCTGATAGCTTGTATAAAAAAAATTTTAATTATATATGGATTGTATGAAAAAAAAAATAATTGGAAGCACATGAGAAAGCTTCAAAATATTACAATGTATCCCCAAATAAAAAAAAAAAAAAACAGCACTGGTGCGTTAATAATTTAAAATTTCAAAAGATAATGCCTTCGAATAATTAAACAGTTGCATAAGAATTGCATTTATTACAGATACTTATGGGTGTCCGTTAATTACGAAAATCAGTTTTATAATGATGCGATCCTCGAATCATAAGTGCCTAACCTCGCCATAAAATGGATATTTCTCTCATTGAAATAACATGCGATTTTTTGTACTATTGAGTCACCAAAATATAGATTTAATATTCCTTTCCCAAATTTTGAAGCTTTGTCGTTCAAATGTTTCTTTAGTTAAAAAGTATGAAGTTTCTCAAAAAATTTTATTTGACAGAAATAAAATACATTTTTTGAAAGGTACACCTGGGCTTATCAACTTGCCCAAAGGATGTGTATCTCTATCACTTCATTTTTTTTAATGCACTCAAGATATGGAATTTTATGACATTTTTTAAAGTTTATTTTTAAATTAAAAAAAAAATAAGTTTTTGACAAATTAATAGTCCTTTGAAAGACAAAATGTCAAAACTTCATAAAGCAAAACCATATTTAAAAAAAAAAAAATAATTATAACGATAACTACTTAGTTTGAAAAAGAAAGACAAAGAATCGTCATAAGGCGACATTCAAAAATAATTTTTTTCCACGAAAATTCATTGTAAGAGTGTGAACTTTTTAAGGGTGGCAACGGTGGAAAAACGACTTTTGTAAATACTTAAGAAACTTGTAATGTAGATATAGCAATACGCATGTAAGATTCCTAACTTATAACAAACCACAACTTAATTGTGGTGCTCAACAAAACTTTAAAAGTTTTTCTGTTAATTATCGTATAAAATATGTACATACAAAGTGGGAAGCAGAAATTTCAGATATTAACATGTCGCTCAAACTAAATCCGAACACTTGAAAAGTAATTTCAATCTCAATTTAATTACTGCATACAGAATAAAGCAAACAAATGAGGACTTCAACGACGTATACAGAATCACAGATAAGAGGTAATTAAGGTCAGATAATTACATTACAACTGCGCCAGGCGTAGCAACTCAATAGACACTTAAAATATGTAGGGACACAGAAAAAGTCGTCCCTCGATTCTTTTTTTTTTTTAGCATTTTATCAAAAGGAGGACAAGAGCAACAGATTTGTGATTTTTTTTGCTTTTTATTTGCACAAATTTACACACAAAACAGACCGAACTACTTGCACAGTCATAGTTTGCAATTAAGAATGTGAAACTTTTTATGCGCCGCAGGCCAGGCAGGAACGCAGAGAGCATTTACTTGTAATAAGTTTTTAACCCACATTAAATTGTTGTCACTTTTGAGATCACTTCGTGGTCCAATAAAAAAAAGATATATATTAAGATGGATAGTTCGGAAAGTGGAACATGAAATGGAATTATTTAAAATTTGAAACTAAAGGGGCATTTTATATATGAGGAAATCTCCTTAAAAATGCCGACATAATCTAACGAATAAATAATTTTAAGCTTCAATATCTCGCGAACTAAGGTATATTTGACTTTTTTTTTCAATCTTATCTTAAGGTATACGTATACTCATGTTAAATTTTATTCAAATAGGGAAGGTCGTGTCTCGAAAATTATCGATTTTTTTGAAAAAATTTTGGAACGTCTCATAAATTTATATAAAAAGAAAGATTTGTGAAAATTTCTCAGAAAAAAAATTAAATTCTGTTTGATTTTAAAAATAAGCTAAAGCAAATTTCTGTAGCGTAACAAAAAACGCATAATTTTCTAACACTACGAATTAACGAAATACGGAGAGCCAAATGCAATTGCTGAGTTTTGGTTCTTACAAAATCCTATTCACAATCCAATGCTACAGTACAAAATGTGTTAAGCGAACAAAGTTTTCTTTATCAAACGAAAGAAAAAAAACCAGTAAACGCTGAGAATACAAAAAACATTTCTGGAAGTATTTTGCTAAAGAAAAACTATGGCTCATTAGTTTTATTAATTCAGACACACCAATGAAAAAATAAAAATAAAATGCGCCTAATTACTGTCTTTCATTCTTTTCGTTTTTCATACCAAATCTCCATCGAGATAAACACGAAAAAATGGAAAAATGGAAAAACTCTGAAAAACCGTTTAGGCAACTTCTAGGGGTGAATATCTAAAATTGTCTTAGTCGTCTTGAATTTATGCGATTGTTGCTGTTGATGGGGCAACAACTTGTTGGCGCTTAATTGCAACAATTATTTAACGCTCTGTTGTTCTGTGTGCGATTTGTACCAGCCCATTTTTATGCAATTTTTATTAACAGTTTTAAGCTTTAAGCTTAAGCAAGGACGAAGAACTGAATACCCAAACAATGCAAAAGTTATTTGCATAAAATTTTCACGTTCACGTTATTTCCAACAATTTTTCGTTGTAATTTAGTTGGCTTAACTTGCATGCAAACTGTAATAATTTGCGTGATTTTTGCATTTTTGTTCTTAGTTTTACTTTCCGGTTAAAGAAAAAAGAAGGGGAAAAATACAAAACTTTTTTGTTTTTTTTTTTTTCTGATAAAGCCACAAGCAGCTTTTGTTTGGTATGTTTATATTTGTGTTTAACTTATTTTTCCTTTTGGCTCTTTTTTTCGTTTTCCAAACGAACACTTTGAAAATGTTTTCTTTTTTTCTAAGGTTCTGAGTATTGCATTGTGATTATGCTCACGTGGGTATAGTAAAGGCAACACTTTATATGGTAGTTTGTTCAAATTTGTGCTTTCAATTTGGCTTAGAAGAAAATGTATACAATAACTAAATAGAAAAGTAAAGAAAATTAAAGCAAACTTATAAGCACATAATTTTAAGCTTGTACTCGTAAGCAAAGCAAAAAAAAATTTTGGTAGAGAAGAGTCATAAATTCGTTTTATGTTAAAATCTTTTTTACTACCCCTTTTCTATATTCAAGGGCTCAGTGACGTTACTATGAATATTTTATCAATTATTAATAATTAATTGACGACAGCTGCTAATTTATGCATTAGCAATCGTATGCCATCATATTTTCTTAATTTGCTGCTCAACTAGTTTTTTTTGCCACCAAATAGTTTTTTTGCCGAATTTTTATTTTTTTTTTTTTCTAGCCAAAAAGAACCAAACTAAAATTTTCAAAATTTCCAGAAATCATTTATCATACTGAGCAAGCCACCTGCAAACTTGCATAAATGCAGTTTCTCTTTTTTTATAATATTGAATAGTATTTTGCCTTAAATATTTAAGTGTGTAAGAGAGGTGATACATGACGATAGTCTTTCCAAAAAATCTCCCTTCCAACGTCAATTTGCTAAAAACAATGCAAAAACATCAAACTAATCTCTATTAACTTGAAAATATTAATTTGCTTAAGTTCATGTTCTAAAGTCACAAATAACATAGAAAAACATCATATATTCTCATTTCGAAATTGATAACAGCAGCAAATGTGTCAAAATTTTTGCATGAACAGAGTTTCATGTACAAAATTAAAAAAAAAAAAACGAGTGCAAAAAAATATAAAATTTTAAATTTTTGGAGCTGTTTGAAGTTGGTCATGTTCGCAAACATAAGTGTAATAAATATGCAGTTGAAAACGGTTAAAACAGTTATTAACAGCCATAACACAACATAATCGCATAATTTTTTTTTTTTTATTGGAAAGTTGCGAAGAGAAGGAGGGACATGTATACTTTTTTTTTAATAGTAGGTAGTGCCACGCCTTCAACGGGAAAAAACATTTTTACGGCTAAGCTAATGGACCGATTTTGATGAAATTTTTCTTAAAGATAGATTAAAACCTAAGAAAGATTATTAAAACTCTAAATCCTTAAAGGGGGGCGTGGCATTACTCCAAATGGAGTAAAACGGTATCACGGTTGTGCCACTACACCGATTTTGATGAAATTTGGTATGTAGATAGATTGAAACTAAAGTGCCACGCCTCTCACAGGAAAAACGTTTTAACGCAAAAAAACAAGTTTTATTTTTTTTTTAAGAAAAATATCTACTCATTCCTCTTTTCTTTGTTAAAATTGATCTCAGTAATTGATTTGATAAATATAAACATTAAATTTGTTTTTTTAATTACTGTATATATCTTAAATATTATTATTTATATAAATATTAAAGTAGTTTTGAAAAATTGCCCAAGTGAACATAAACGGAAAAATATGTCCCGTTCGAATGTCCCGTTCGAATGGATTATTATGCCTTGTAAGAAAAACAGTTAATAAGATTTTTCAATCAAACGAAATCTATTAAAAAGTTTCATTATTCTATAACATTTTAAAATTAGTCGCATTAAAAAATGTTGCCACGTTTCGCTGACTTCTTCTTTTCTATAGATGGCCATGAAAAATACTTCCTTTTTTGTCCCGTTCGAATGGCTTTTCAATTGCCTCTATCAGAGCTACGTCTGGCATCAACTGTAACACTCAATATAGTTCTATCGAAGGGCTATTCCTTAAAGTAACAGAAAAAAATAAAAGTGTTTTACTTTGACTTTTATTCCACTTTAAAAAAAAAAACTTCCGTCCCGTTCAACATGAGAGAAATGCCCATCTATAAAAAATTTTGAATGACTTTTTCCGTAGTGTACTCCATCTTGAGCAGTCTTTTTTCAATTTCAATTAATAGAGCAGTTTCAACGTAAATTTTAAGCCAGTCAAGCAATGTTAGGTTTGGTTGGTCTACGTGACAATGAATGAATGATATATTCGCGATATTGCTCAGCAGAGTTTAAGATATATGAAGTGTAGCACATCAAGAACTAAATTCATACAGCTATTTCATTTCGGAAGATAAACGTTTTGCAAATATTTTTAAATACATAATCGGAGTTTTCTTCAAAAATCATTTTAAACTGCCTTGGTGCGATCTTTACCGATGATATGGTTTTAAAAATAGCGTGTTAAATATTGTAGTTATAGCATTTTTTTTTTTTTTTTTTTTTTCATCAAAATGAAAAAATGCTATAAAATTTATAAAAATAGATCTGTGATAAGAAAACGTGATAGTTGAAAGAGAGTTTTAAAGGGAGGGAAATGCTAACTATTCAAAATTTTCGAAAGAAATCGGTGACCCTAAAAAAAAAAATCAGAAAATAAACACAGCAAAAATTTCGACAGAAATAAATAGACAACAGTTCAGCTTTACACTCAGCACACTGCCCAAAAACTACGCAGATAGACCATTGGTCCCTGTCATCTATTTCCTGGGAAGAGATAAGATAACAGATTTTGTATTGCTGATACTGAATGCATTCATACTAATTCGAGTGGGATTCAGTTGGGGGACGACCTTCTACACAAATTGAAATTTTATCTGCAAGAATGTAGTATAACTCTTATACGAAATGATCATCCGTCAGGCCAATGGCTCCTCGAGATTTTTACATAGGAAAAAAGTATAAAAGTTTTTAAAGAGGAAAACCAAAAAAAAAAAAACCAAGCCAATAAAAAATTTTGCGTAAAAGAAAAATATAATTTTTTTTTATAAATATTTTCCTTTCTGGTTTTTTGGCAATGTTTACAACAGTTTTGTACGTGTTTGTGATACTTTTTCTATACTACGTGCCCAAATTAATTGCGCTATTTTCCTTTACTTTTTTTTTTTTTTTTTTTTTGAAGACAGCTTTTTCGATGATTTTATTTATTTTTTTTTTTACAAGTTTGTCATATTGATTTTTAAGAGAAATGTTCTTTGTATCGCGTATCGTTAAAACAATTTAATTGAAGCAGCATCCATTCTGCAGCATATGTTATGCTTCACAAATTCTTATAAGCAAAAATAACTGAAATTTAACGCCACTGTACAATATTCATACGTGGGTTCGCCATTTGCTTGTTTAATGTATCCCATAAGCCCAATTCCTTTTCTCAAAAAGCAGAAGCAAAAAAAAAATATACAAACTATCACATAACGCTATACCACTAGGTACTTGTTAGCCGTAAAATAATGGCCACCATAAAAGCAAATAATTGAAATAAGCCAAAAAAAAAACAGAAACCACCAGTAGCAAAATATAAAATTTCATGTTTTCTATTGAAATTTTAGACTTTCTTGGCAACATTTTTCAATATAACAACGCTAAAGGCTATGAAAATAAAAAAAAAATAAAAAGCTAAACTGAAGATTGAAAAAAATCACAAGCGAAAAATATAAACAACAAATTGATTTTCATGCTGTGGCTGGCTATACTTTTCCAGCACATATAATACCTACTCTCACTTCCGCTCGAACACTAACGCCGTACACACATACACACAAACATACATATGAATAAACGAGCAAGGAGTTTATGTGGACTTAAGACATATTTAGCTGTATTCCTTCTGACTTGTCTTCATTTTTTTTTTTTATATTCCCTGTTACAACCGCTCATAGTACATCTTCTTGTATTTCCAATATTTTATAAATTAGAATACTTGGTAACTGAGACAAACAACACAAGCAGCAGTAAAGGCAAATTTTATGGTGAGCTCGTGTTGGGAATAACCAAATAGAAACTGGTCATTTACAGAGCTCAATTTTTGTCTTGTGTATGTAGAAATGATGCAGATGGGCATCACATACATCGTTAGTAACACATCCCTTCATCCAAGCGCTGACTGATGATATGCTTTTGGAAAATGGCGACCACAATACAACACCAAATGGATATCATGTTAGTTTTTTTTTTTTGATTTCTTTATGGGTTTCCGCCTCCACCCATGCTATTTGGTCACATTTCATTTTCGTTTCTCTTTGTTTGGATATTTATCCGTTTGTGTTGTTGTTGTTGTTTCATAGTCCAGTTTTTTTCCACTTTTGTTCTTTGTCCTTTGTCTATTCTTTTAATATTTTTTTTTTTATTTATTTTGGTATTGTGCATATCTCTTATCCTTTGTTTTGTTGTTTCTTTTATTTATTTTGACACTTTTGCCACATTTTTTTTTCCAAAAGACTGTGAAAATTTGATTAACTACAGAGCATATCCTGTGTTATGAAGAAAAAATTTACGACATTTTTCGGTTGCGAGTAGAATTGTCACAAATTTGTCTATGAAATCATTTTTTATCGATTTTTGAACTCAGAAAATTAATGCAGGTATACATTTTTAAAATATGTAGATTCTACCATAAAAAATACACTAGCATTCGGTTGAAGTTTTTCTGAATATTTTACTCATGAAATTTGTTTTTCTTTCACATGAGCAGTCCGATTTGGGACTTTGCACTATAGGTCAAATAGTCCATTTCACTGGCCAAAACCTAATTTATACAAGTGTTGCTATTTAAGTTTTGTTGTTGTAGTGTAACAGAGAATACTTCAAAACAAACAAAATTGTGTTTTGTTTTTGGAAAAAATAATTTACAGTTTTTTAGCGATGCGTCAAAGTTGATGCATTTGCATTCTACTGTGATAACGCAAACAAGTGGTGGTTTTAACTCCTTTTTTAACTATTGTGAAATAATTTAAATAATTTGTTTATATTTTTTAAATAAAAATGGAAAATATTGATGATGGTATGTATAATGTAATTTCACTTAAAACATTTAAATATATTTTGGTTTTCTGTGAAAAAAAAAATCTAAAATTGAAGTGATACCCCTGATTTGTCAAATTTTTTTTAAATTTCCAACTTTGTGTAAGCTTTTAAAATTTTGTTGGGATTTGTTAGTCTTATAACACCCTTAATTAGTTAGATGTTGCTTTTGTGAATGTTATTTAGAAATTTGGATGCTCGATTTTGAACGTTTTTTTTTAATGAATTTTTTTGTCAGGTGACTTATTCTTCCGCAATTCTGATTTATTCGAAGTCTGGTTGCAAAAGACCAAATATTTATTGGAAAATACTGAGAATGCTACTAGTCCAAGTTATTTGCGGCAGAGTGCGCATAATTTTTGCATTATAGCTTACGAAAAATGGGTAAAAAGCAACTGGAAGTTGCCTGTTTTCCAACAGCAAAATATTACTGGGCTCAAGTGCAAAATACATGCAGGTTACAAGTGCGGCATCCAAATGTGGCAAATCAGAAATGAAGATGATAAAAATACAGTATCAGAAAAAAAGAAAACAGTACAAGACTAACTTTTCAAAAAGCTTAGCCTCATAGTAGATAAACCGAAAGTAGGTGGTTTCGGGAGTACAAGCGATGGCAACACTGCGTGCCGAGCTTTTGCGGACTATGAATTGTTTTCTCAAATTACCGGCATTGACAAGGACTTGATATTTGTCAATTTCTTTTAATTGTAAACAAATTTCATGTTTACTGCTTTGAAACCGCAAAAATTATTCAAAACATGTATTCCTGGCTGCCAATGACAGCAACTTTACACAAAATTCTTATTCACTCAAAGGAAATTATAGAGGGTTTAGTTCTTCCTGTTGGTTGTTTTGGAGAAGAATCAGCAGAGTTTCGACACAAATTATACAAATCTGATTGACTACATCATGCACGCAAAAGAAGCCGCGTTAATACACTTTTAGACGTGTCTTATAGAGCAATGGACACATCAGATCCAATAATTTCTTCGCTGTCTTTAAATAGACGTATTCAGACTAAAAAGCGTCTCCAACTTCCGACAGAAGTGATCCAATTATTAAGGTGTGAAGATGAAATTGGGGAAACCGAAATTTTAAGTTCAATGTATTTAAACATTTTAACTAATTTATCTTTTCAAAGTGATGTTATGAACGTGAACGTTATGTATTTCTTAACCCAATACTACAATCTATAAAGAAAAAACCCCTCTTTTATTTCATTAATTATGGAATTTTAAGAAATGTATTCCGTGCCATTTTTGACCAGGTAGCACAAGCGTTAAGATTTTTCTCAGAATTCTTCTTTTAGCCTAGATTCAACATAAAAAATACATTTCCAGTTAATCACCATGATAATATAGCCGTTATTAGTTTTGGCCAGTGAAATGGGCTATTTGACCTATAGTGCTTTGGTGGGATTTTGCGTTGTATTCGTTGAAAACAGAAGAGTATACTTTGGAAAAAAAACATATAAATGATTCTATATTTGATTTAACCATAAATGCCAATGCTGAAAATTTTTAAATTGAAGAAACACATTTTTGATTTGGTTTCAAAGTGAATCCACATTCCACATATTTTGGGCGCAAAGTGAGATTACTAAGTTAGGTACATATATAAAATTTATTCCGATCGAGAATAACTAATGCGATTTTTCAACTGCTTACTTACATATATTTTGTTATTATTTCAATTGAACAATGAGCTAGTTTAGGGCGTTCATGTTTTGTAACTCTTTGAAACATATTAATCTAAATTTAAAATTTTCATTTTTTACATCAACGAAAAATTCAAATAATTTATAAGTGATTTTCTTTATTATTCACACTGCACGCACGCAATAACTTACAGCCGGCCAGCGAACCAGCCGCCAGTCAGTCAAATAAAATTCAACGTTTGTCTGTTTTAATCTGCAGGGTGTTGTAAACAATTTGCACGCCAAAACAATTAAGCAATTTACTAAAGTGTGCGCGCGACCTGCAAGGGGTGAGTGTGGCAGGTATCGTAATACGGTATTTCCACACCTTTATGGGGCATGAAAATAACACCAACTACAAAGTGTAAAAATAGCGACTACAATAACAATAATCAAAACAACAACAACTACCGCTGGCTGTACTCTAGCAGCCATAACAATAACAGTAATAAAAGATACAACAAAATTAAACATTCGTGGAATTAACACGTTTTGTTTACGTATATCCTATGGAAAATGAAATGCAATTTTAAAATAAGTAGCTTCATTAAATATTTATTTATAAACGCAATTTTAGCAAATACTAAATAAATTAATGAATAATTTGGGTTTTATTTTATTTTATTTTACTTAGGTATTTTATAAAACAGTGGAGTTTAAGTGTACGTAGTGCATCCAGTCGAAATTCGAAGCAGCATGGTGTGTTTGGAAAACATATTTACGAACACTATGGGTATAAATTTTTTTCTTTTTTAATTAATTCAAATAATCTAGTACAATAGAAATTACTATTATTTATTTTTGAGTGCACTATTGGGAATAATTATTTTTATACCCTACACCGAGGGTATATTCACTTTGTCCATCCGTTTGTAACACATAGAAGGAGGCGTGGCAGGTATGGAAAAGTATATATATTCTTGATCAGCGTCACCACCTGAGTTGATTTAGCGATGTCTGTCTGTCTGTCTGTCTGTCTGTCTGTCTGTCTGTCTGTCTGTCTGTCTATCTGTCTGTCTGTCTGTCTGTATGTCTGTCTGTCTGTCTGTCTGTCTGTCTGTCTGTCTGTCTGTCTGTCTGTCTGTCTGTCTGTCTGTCTGTCTGTCTGTCTGTCTGTCTGTCTGTCTGTCTGTCTGTCTGTCTGTCTGTCTGTCTGTCTGTCTGTCTGTCTGTCTGTCTGTCTGTCTGTCTGTCTGTCTGTCTGTCTGTCTGTCTGTCTGTCTGTCTGTCTGTCTGTCTGTCTGTCTGTCTGTCTGTCTGTCTGTCTGTCTGTCTGTCTGTCTGTCTGTCTGTCTGTCTGTCTGTCTGTCTGTCTGTCTGTCTGTCTGTCTGTCTGTCTGTCTGTCTGTCTGTCTGTCTGTCTGTCTGTCTGTCTGTCTGTCTGTCTGTCTGTCTGTCTGTCTGTCTGTCTGTCTGTCTGTCTGTCTGTCTGTCTGTCTGTCTGTCTGTCTGTCTGTCTGTCTGTCTGTCTGTCTGTCTGTCTGTCTGTCTGTCTGTCTGTCTGTCTGTCTGTCTGTCTGTCTGTCTGTCTGTCTGTCTGTCTGTCTGTCTGTCTGTCTGTCTGTCTGTCTGTCTGTCTGTCTGTCTGTCTGTCTGTCTGTCTGTCTGTCTGTCTGTCTGTCTGTCTGTCTGTCTGTCTGTCTGTCTGTCTGTCTGTCTGTCTGTCTGTCTGTCTGTCTGTCTGTCTGTCTGTCTGTCTGTCTGTCTGTCTGTCTGTCTGTCTGTCTGTCTGTCTGTCTGTCTGTCTGTCTGTCTGTCTGTCTGTCTGTCTGTCTGTCTGTCTGTCTGTCTGTCTGTCTGTCTGTCTGTCTGTCTGTCTGTCTGTCTGTCTGTCTGTCTGTCTGTCTGTCTGTCTGTCTGTCTGTCTGTCTGTCTGTCTGTCTGTCTGTCTGTCTGTCTGTCTGTCTGTCTGTCTGTCTGTCTGTCTGTCTGTCTGTCTGTCTGTCTGTCTGTCTGTCTGTCTGTCTGTCTGTCTGTCTGTCTGTCTGTCTGTCTGTCTGTCTGTCTGTCTGTCTGTCTGTCTGTCTGTCTGTCTGTCTGTCTGTCTGTCTGTCTGTCTGTCTGTCTGTCTGTCTGTCTGTCTGTCTGTCTGTCTGTCTGTCTGTCTGTCTGTCTGTCTGTCTGTCTGTCTGTCTGTCTGTCTGTCTGTCTGTCTGTCTGTCTGTCTGTCTGTCTGTCTGTCTGTCTGTCTGTCTGTCTGTCTGTCTGTCTGTCTGTCTGTCTGTCTGTCTGTCTGTCTGTCTGTCTGTCTGTCTGTCTGTCTGTCTGTCTGTCTGTCTGTCTGTCTGTCTGTCTGTCTGTCTGTCTGTCTGTCTGTCTGTCTGTCTGTCTGTCTGTCTGTCTGTCTGTCTGTCTGTCTGTCTGTCTGTCTGTCTGTCTGTCTGTCTGTCTGTCTGTCTGTCTGTCTGTCTGTCTGTCTGTCTGTCTGTCTGTCTGTCTGTCTGTCTGTCTGTCTGTCTGTCTGTCTGTCTGTCTGTCTGTCTGTCTGTCTGTCTGTCTGTCTGTCTGTCTGTCTGTCTGTCTGTCTGTCTGTCTGTCTGTCTGTCTGTCTGTCTGTCTGTCTGTCTGTCTGTCTGTCTGTCTGTCTGTCTGTCTGTCTGTCTGTCTGTCTGTCTGTCTGTCTGTCTGTCTGTCTGTCTGTCTGTCTGTCTGTCTGTCTGTCTGTCTGTCTGTCTGTCTGTCTGTCTGTCTGTCTGTCTGTCTGTCTGTCTGTCTGTCTGTCTGTCTGTCTGTCTGTCTGTCTGTCTGTCTGTCTGTCTGTCTGTCTGTCTGTCTGTCTGTCTGTCTGTCTGTCTGTCTGTCTGTCTGTCTGTTGAAATCAGGTTTACGGGAAAACCAAGATAGCGAAATCGGTTCACGGACACGCCTACCGCCCATATCCTATGTATATATACTAGGGCGGATTAAATTGTATGGAGAAATATTTTTTTATCCGGAAACTCTATTTTTCTGAAAATTCGTCTAATTTAAAGCAAAAAAGTCCACTACACCATATGGCTTCAATGAATTTCGAGCCCGCGATTTTTTATTTGAAGTATTTAAAACTATTCAAACTGCTTATGCTACCATCTGGTGACAGTATTCAGAACTTAACAGTTTTTCATTCTCTTCCTCAACTCGTGAGCAATAAAATGACGTTTTCTTCATTCAAATCGGTGAATTAGTTTCGGAGTTATTCAAGTTTAAACAAAACTGTTGAACAACTCTTCCCTGCTGCTGTTACGAGCGAGCTTTAGTTTTTCATATTGAAAATTTCATAAAACATTAGGCAAACAGAAGCCATGAGTTGTTCAACAGTTTTGTTTAAACTGAAATAACTCCAAAACTAATTCACCAATTTGAATAAAAAAAACGTCATTTTGTTGTTTACGAAATGAGGAAGAGAATGAAAAACTGTTAAGTTCTGAAGACTGTCACCAGATGGCAGCATAAGCAGTTTGAATAGTTTTAAATACTTCAAATAAAAACTCGCGGGCTCGAAATTCATTGTAGCCATATGGTGTAGTGGACCTTTTTTCTTAAAATTTGATGAACTTTCAGAAAAATAGCGTTTCCGGACCACTTAAATATTTAATCCGCCCTAATATATACCCAAGCCAATTTTGAAAAAAGTTGCAGCGATTTTGATGAAACTTGGTGATTTGATGCACATGTGAACAAGATTAAGATTAGGCTAGGTTTCAAGTTTTCAAAGCTTCCTACAGGGGCGTGGCATAGCCCTAAATTTTAACCTTTATACCACCATATCTCGTAAGCCGTGCAAGATATTGTTATGAAATTTGGTAAACGGATACATATCAAATATATCTTGAGTTGAGATAAAAGTGAGCGGAATTGAAAAAGTGGGCGTGGTATTTTTCAACTGCCAAAAATTTTGATTCCATGTATCTCAAAATTGGCACAAACGATTTTCATAAAAATCATGAAGATGATGTCGCTGAAAGCTGTCATCAATACAAGCTCAGCCTCTTTATTGAAAAAACTCGTTGAAGGGCGTGGTACCGCCCACAATATTTATAAACGTTATATTAAGAGAACGAACAAAATAATCGTGATGAAATTTAATGAGGTAGATAAACTTGCTGTAAGGTCTTTTGTTACAAAAATTTAGTACAATAGTACCTGGGGGCGTGGCACCTCCCATATAAGCAAAAACTGTTTATTGTTATAAATAGTGTACTAAGAGAGTAATCTTCATAAAATTTGGTGTTTAGATGTCAGTTACTATAGGCTTTAAAAATAATTTAGTTTTGACAGAATTGCATCAGTGGGCGTGGCACCTCCCATATTAACATACATTTGTAAGCGCTGTTTTAAGTAAACTATTGCAGCAATTGCTATGAAATTTAATAAAAGTGGTTCAGTTGCTATAGAGTATATCTGAATAAAAAGTGGCTGAAATAGCACCAGTGGGCGTGGCACCTCCCATACCAATAAAATACGGTAAGTGGCATATTTATCGAAATAAGTGAGCAATCATACTAAAATTTGATGTTAGGGGTTTGTTTATGAAAAGCTATTTCTGGATCAAAACCGGGCTAGATTGTACCAGTGGGTGTGTCACCGCCCTAAATTTAAAATTAAACTGCAGCATATGTCGCAAACTATGCAAGCTATTGTGCTGAAATTTAATATGAGGATGTCGTTCACAAATATAATTTGTTGAACCAAAAGTGGGCGGAATTGGAGAAGTGGGCGTGGCATATTTCAAATTTTTCATTTTTATTAGATTTTTTCAATATTTTCCATATTCTTTCGACTTTTTCAACCCTTTAAATTTTTCCAATATATTCTATATGTATTTGTTCGACTTTTTCAACCTCTTTCAACTTTCTTCATAAGTTTCTTTATTTTTTCGACTTTTTCATCAATTTTGAATAGTTTCAAATTTTTTCAACCTCTTTCATTTTATTTGGAGTTTTTCAACCTCTCTCAACTTTTTTCAACATTTTGCATATATTTACGACCTTTCAAAATTTTTCAACCTCTGTCAACCTTTCTAACATTTCACATTTTTTTCGACTTATTCAACCTCTTCAACGTCTTCTTAACATTTGATGAAAAGGTACTTTCAGTGCAGTGTAGGGTATGTGAGTTTCGGTCTCGCCGAAAATAACACCTTAACTTGTTAATATTTATTTCTTCCACAAAAGAAGAAAAAGTGTCTTTTGAATGAAAAACAATTTTGCAACAAATTCAGGATAATTCATGATAAGTTGTCCAACGATAAAAGGAATGGAAATTGGCACGCTTAGATGTATGAGAAGTTCAATATATTGCAAATAAATAACAATGAAGATTGATATGGCCAAGGCTCTCTCAACTGCGTTGGAAATTTTCGAAGTTTTAAATTTTTTTATTATAATTCGCAAAAGCTTAGTTTAATTCAATAGTAACACACTTTATAAATTATATTCCAATTGCTTCGTTCTGTTTTTATTTACACATGAAAAAACAAAACCAAAAAATTGCGTTTTATAAATGAGGTGTTGGAATTGCAATATATCTGTGGTTTAGTATCATATTCACTTCCTTACCATCTGAGACGATTTAGCTATGTCTGTCTGTTGTCTGTTTTTCTGCACAACGATTCGGCAAATTTCGATATGAGGGCGTGGCACCTCCCATTCAAGTAATTACTTCAAAATACTGCACTGAGGAAATTAATTAAGCTTATGAAAGCAAATAGTAGGAAAAATTCGAAAAAGCTATTGACAAGAACCAGGCGATTTTTTTTTTTGCCAGTGGGCGTGGCACTACCCAAATAGTCAAAAAAATTTAAAACGTTGTATTGTAAGAAATATTTAAGGTAATACAACCGAAGTAATAGAAATACTTCAAAATAGAACCAGAAAAAAACTTAACACATTTTGAATAGAGGGCATGGCACCTACTATACAATGAAAAACTGTAAAACTTTTATACTGAAAGCGTTATTTATTGTAGTGCAACCAAATTGTTATTCTAGAAATAGTTCGGACAAGCTCTAAGCAAAAAGTAGATAAATTTTGACAAGAAGGCGTGGCACATCTAAAATTACGTCATATTTTAACAATGCAAACATATCGAAAAATCTAATTTGAATCACAATGCATAACCCGCTTATTGAAGTGATAAGTGGTAGAGACTATAGAAAAAGCTAATGTTATTTAATATAATCTAATGTTATTTATCCCAAAAATCAAAATATTAAAAAAATATAAAATTGCAAATTACTAACTTTATTTACTCTCTGGACATACTTTTTTTTTTGCTATTCAATTAAATAGAATTTATAGCATTTTTAATCACTTAACAGAAATATATTAATAAAGAAAGAAAAGAGAATAATTTTTCAAGATGTATTTGCCAATAAAAACTAGATATGTTACGAATATTTCTACTTTTTCGAAATGTGTATGTATTGGTTTCAATGCAATGGTATTCAGTAAACAGCTCAAGATGACAGCACCTTGCGGTGACTTCCTCTTCTAATGCGTTCAATTTTAATACGCCCTCTTACATCAGAGGCGCAGACAACGCATTCTCGTACAGTACCTACTGGTATTTCTATTACCTAAACAACATCGTTAACTTTTGCACTTTGTCTCTTGGCAGCATTAATCTTCTGGTAAACAAGAAATTTCTTTTGTAATTTTTTTTTTTTTCATTTTCATTTGAATTTCTCTCTGCTGCTGTCGCCATCTGTTGGCATGTCAAATACAATTGCGTTAAAAAGGAAGCAAAAACCGAGAAAAAAATCATGAAAAACGCATTGCATCTTAAGGTGACATAAGCGGAAGAAGTCAAGTGTTTTCGACATGATTTCATGAATTCGATAGAAACAAAGTTGTTTTCAACAATAGCTAGCTGCTATGGATCATGACAGCCAAGAGAATGGAAATGGAAAATGGAACACAGTAGCAGCAGAAAATTCTTTAAAACCTCATTTTTGCCTAAAAACTTTTTTTATTTGTTTCCATTGGTTTTTTTTTTTTTTGTTTTTTTGGGGCTGTGGTTGACATGTTTTGTGTTTTTAGTTTTATATTTTTTTATTTTTCTATTGCGTATCATAGCGAGTAAATGTTATAGGTATTTGTTCTGCACAAAATGATTTATGACATTAAGTTCCACAGGAAGGCAATACCGACGTATATGTACTTTTGACTGTCCGTTATATCCCAAATTTTTTTCTGAGTTTCTTTCTGCAATTTCACGTATTTGTTTTAAGCAAATACAATTTTTGAACATACATTTTTATTTTTCACTTGAAGTTCTATTATTTATTCTTTTCCTCAGAAACGTGGCATATGTACAAAAAATGCTTCAACTTTTTGTTCCTTATTTTATGAGCTTTAAGCAGAAAATAATATTCACTGGGCCGAATCAATGTCAAAACAAGCAGGCTGACTGACTTCAAATTGCTGAAATGGTTGCCGATAAAATATGTTGCTTTCGGAGGAAATACGAGGATATGTATTCTTTCGATTTAATTGAAACATATTTTTTACAAAGCTATGCGTATTTCAATTTTAGGTGTCAAAAATCGAAAAACTGCTAAAAAAAATTTCAAAAAAAAGCATTTCTATCCTAACCGAAATAATACAGTTTCTCTTTTGATTCTAATTGAAATTCTTATTCTCTCTCAGAATCTTTGAAAATTTTGAAAATTGGCGTTTTTTATGGAAATTAAGTTGATTTTCTCAAAACCATAATCTTTTTTTTTCACTAAAAATAAGGAAGAAATGATAAAAGTTTCATGCAGGCCAAACAAAATTTGAGGTGGGAAAAATTATTTTTCTCAAAATCAAAATTTCAATTTTTTTTCTCAACATTACGAAGCAATCTATAGCACATTTGCAAAGTAAATATTAAATACCATCATTGCAAATTATTTTTCGCAAATCGTTCTTGCTTTCTGTTTACTTTCATTTGCATTTTATAAAAGATGAAACAATTCAAATTTAGAAAGTTTTGACAGCACCGGCAAGGTCACTGATGATTCCACTTAGCAGTTGATGAAACAAGTATGACTAACAAATTAAGTTGTACTGTCTATCTTTCTTTAAATTTATTTTGTATTTTCACTTACTATATCTAAAGAACGCTATATTTCGTAAAATGGGTATTAAATAAAAATTAGAGCATTAAAGCTAAGTTTTAAGAAAAATACACTTAAATTAAGAAAAGATTTTCTAAAAGTAATTTTTCTTCTGCTGCAGACTTTTTTATTAATATTTACTTGTAACTTAATGAGGTATTGCTGGAAAATTAACACAGTGTTAAAGATGTAATTAAGAAGTATCAGGGAAATTCTTTGCTATAAGGAAAAGTGGCTTTTATTGGAAAAAAGGTTTTTTAGAACTTTTTTTAGTGTAAAATCTAAATACATAATCGCTTTTTTTTTAATAACAACTGTGAATGTTAACGATTAGTTTGTTTCTTACCCAAATAAATATATTGCGTGTCAACGTTTACTGTGCATTTGTCAAAGTAATAAAATAAAACTGTGACTCGACAAGAGATATGGTGATATATTCATAATTCGCATGAAATAGTGTGACTAGAAAATCTACAAAAAAATTGTTAAAAGCGTACTACTCGTAACATAGATTTAGAATAACACTTAATTTTGTGTATGATGTTCAATAACGTAAGATAGTTTTGGATCGTTAGAAACGATTCATAAGAATCACAATAAAATTGGAATTTGCGTATGTAAAAGTTTCAGAGTGATTTAATTGGAAGTTAAATTTTAATCTGGCAATTCTTCTTTCTTGACTTTTAGGCAATCCATTCCATTCAAGCACTTTTACCAAAGACAAATTATTTTGGAGTAATCAAAAAATTAAGTTTTTCTGAAACATCCAATTTTTGTTTTCCCTTACGAATATCAGCACTACGCGATAATGCTCTAAGTCGGTGATTTCGTTACAATCAACCTCGCTAAAGTGGGGAGTACTGTGAAAATAGTTCCTGTAAAGTAAGTCGGAAACAAGGATTGCAACACGGTTAGTACGCGTGTATAATACGCATTAATTACACATGATTAGTGTTTTAAAAATGTATTCAACAGTAGAAGTTGTATATAAAAATTAACATAAACCATGCAAATACAAAATGAAACGATCAAGTTTCCCATATTCTTCGCGCATTACTAAGTACTACGCCTACTAATTATGGTAACTTTGCACGAGGGCAGCCTATTAATTCAATTTATGATGTCGAAACGTTCACAATTCTACAAAAGTGTCCACAATTTAAGTTTCATTTCCATACTTACCAAGGATAATAAGCAAAAATTGCATTCGAGTCGTTTACTTTTGAATGGCGCAAGGCGTAGTTGGGTTGGTCAAAATAGCGAATGAAAAAGAAAAGAAAAGTGGACGATGCAATTGTAAAAGTTCGCTGCTGCGTTATTGAGCAAAAGAATAGAGTAGCAAAAACAAACAAATAAACTTAAAGCAGCAAAGGAATATGAAAACAAGAGAGCAAAGTGGTTGGTTTCTATGCCCTCGAGGTGCACACAACTCTATTAAGAAAAATGCCATAAACATTTTTAAGGGAATTTTTATGTTTTACGTAAAGATTGTTTTTGCCGTTGGCAACACATTGGGTTACTTCGTTGGTTAACGAAGGTAGGATAAATGTGTTTACTGAAGAGCAAAAGGGGGCGAATCGCTACATATAATCACGTATTTTCTGCGTTACTTTACTTGGAGTTCGTTTTGTATTTAGTCAGTTAAGGGAGTGTTCTACTATAACGAGCTGGAAAATATGTATTTTTTCAAATATAGACAAAAAGAGCGGAACGTTTGAATATTGCTATTGCGAGTATACTGATGAATATCAAAGAAAATATACTGCAGTTAATTGGCTAAAAAGCCTTTTGTTTACGATGACGTTAGCGGTATATTTTGGACATTCATCGAATTTTTGAATACTTTGGACATGTTTTTTAACGTCTTAAACATTTTTCGACTGGTTCAACAAATCAGACTGTTTAAACATTTTTGACTGAATTAGCATTTTTCAATATTTTTCGACCATCCCAAACTTTTTCGGCATTCTCTACATTATTCCGCCTTATAAACATTTTCTCATATTTCTATAGTTTTTCAAAGTTTCCCAACTTACTGGGTTTTTCAACATCTCCAAAAATTTTCCAACGTTGCTTTGCAACGAATTTTGCAACACTTTTGCCATTTTTTCGTTTCATAATAGAGTTAAGCTACTACAGTTATTAGCGTTCTTAGCTATTTAGCTAGAAGCCGAAATCAATTTTTCGATAGTTTTTGACATTTTTTGACTGGTCCTATGGTATTCAACATTGTCAACATTGCTTGTATTCTTCTATATTCATTTACTTAGTTTACACGTGACAACGCAAAGCTTGCACTGATTTCATTTCATTTCTTAATAATTAAAATAGCAAACATTGAAATGATGATACCAGTCTGAGATGGGTAGTGGCGTTCACAATAAGCACAATTATGGACAATGCTGATTTGATTAACTCCATATCTACAATTTGTTTTTATTATTTATTTCGTTGTGCTTTATTATATCGTACATATATACTCATAATATATTTTGGAGTACTTATACTCAATTATTTAAACAAAGTTTCACAATATAAAATTTCTACTGTATACATTTTTATTAAGAGCATAACTTTACTTTAAATAATTTCAACTTGCAAAACTTTTATTATAAACTTTCAGAATGTAGCAAATTTCCTTTAAGTGTTTAGTTTTTTGCTTGCGATTATTGAAATTTTCTTTGAATCCTTTATTTTAATCATAGAAATAGCTACATCGCTCTCTTGCTTCTTCTTATCGATAACCATTATACCAGAAAGTGAATCCTTTAAGAAATGCCTGCCGTTGCTGTTGTAATAAAAGCAATATCAGGAAATTCCTCATTCTTTTTGAGTGTTGATTTCCACAGTGAATTATTGGCATTTCCCAGCGGTTTTTTCTTTTCAATTGTTTTACTTTCGAGTGTATGCGCAATTCAGTTCGTTAGACCGTAGAGTTGGTTTGCTATGATGACGTTGGAAAATTTCATAATTTTATTTTGATTCGGTTATCTTATGTATTCGAAAGAAGCAAAGGCACGTTAGGTTACGTGAATTATATTATCATCGCAAAATTAAAGTTAAGTTTAATGCTAATTACAAAACTTAAAGGACTATGTTTCAATCTAAGTACTTATTCATTTTGGGTTGAAAATAATTTTATGATCTACTCAAGTTAAGAATACCTGGTTCATTTTTAAAAAAAATAGTATGAAACTAAATCAAAACCAGACTGTCAAGAGCAAGCAAAAACATTAGGTTTTACACTGTGAAAACTGTCTCATAGAACTCATTTGATTGTTCAAATGGCAAACGACAAATGGATACAAATATGAATTTTAAGTACTTAGGAACACCTGCATTGATTTTATATATATGGGTAAGATTTGAAAGATAATTAGACCAGCATCAAATATCTCAGATCAGGAACATTGCTTTTGGAGCAAAAAAAAAAAAGTTTTTGTTTAAAAAAAAAACCTTTCAGTCCATTTTTTAAATACTATATGTATTTACAACATAAAAATAAGCAACAAAAACAACAACAGAAAAAATCTCATCATAAATTTGATCTCGATAGCAAAAAAAAAAATGCTGCAATAAACCAAAATCCAATTCCAAGAATAAATGTACACTGATCAAACGAAACATTCTTTAAAAAAAAAAACTAAGTGTTTGTTCTAAAGAGCTAAAATTGGCTTGTATTTCATATTATGCCCATCGCTGATTTAAAACGTATAAACGTACAATGTAATTTTATTTTTTAATGGGGTATTTTATCTTTACGCCTTACTTTATACTTGAGGAATAACACATTTCTTGCAAACGTTATAAATAAAATTGAAAAGATTTTGAAAAAGCATAAATAGAGCACATTTTGAGCAGTTTGGTCAAATAACTTTTAAGTATCCAAAGAGCTAGGAACTGTAAAAATGTTAAATTTTTAAAAACCAAAAAATCATTTTTGGCAACTTTAAAACCGTTTCTTTAAGAAAAATTATCAATTAAACTTTAATGTTGACTTATAATTCGGTAATTTAAGCAGCGCAATGAAACATTACAAGATAATCGGTTTTCTAATACGAAACTATTGTCAGATACCCCGATAGATAGATTGATATTCAAGTGTTTAAACTGATGAACGAATAACCACCTTTGTGCCCAGTTGCTGATTATGTTTGTTTTTAAGCTTTACTTTTCATTTTTTAAAAAAGGATAGAATGTAGAAGGATTACGTTTGTATTTTGCATTGAACTTTTTTAAAGTTTTCTTTAATTTTTATTTTCCTATAATTTAAGGATTCTAAAATAATTTTTTTAACATAGAAATAAAATATGGAAAAAGTATTTAATGTTCTTAGTAATGAACTGAATATGCACCCAAAATGGACATACGATTTTTGGTGTTAATTCCTAAGCAAAAGTCAACCAAGTGCGAGATTAAAAAAAACCAAAAGTTTTCTTCGCGCTCGATTCTTAGGATAAATTATATTGGTACGTACACTATGCTGAGTAAGTTATGGACTTATTTATAGATTTTCGCTCAAGCATTTAGTTCTTTATTTATAAAATTTTAATACGCTACATTCAAAGCTTTTCTTTGAATAAGAAAGTAACATATTTGGCACATTATTTTTGCATCTAAAAAAATAAAAAACAATTAGAGCGCAGGTTTGATGCCGCAAAGTCGGTTCGGAACTCCATTAAAAGTAACAGAAGCATCCAGCTTTTAAACTTTTTTTTTTGTAGCTGAGTTAAATGATTTGAAAATCATAGCAAAAAAAAATAATGTACGCAGAGAAATTCTGCTGAGCGCTGCCTTCCAAAGTTTGAGCAAAAGTTTTTTTAAATAAACTAGGATAAAATAGTTTTTAGGATGTTTTTCCAAGACCAAACTAGTTGATTTGCATACCTAAAAGTATGCAATTTAATTTTAATTCGAAAACACTGTGGATAGCGAAACCGATGTTTAACATGTTATAGACTGAACCGCGAGAATTTCATTATTTACCGCGGAATGTTTTGGTTGACTTAAAGTTTTTTTTTTTTTTTTTTTGTGTCTTTAGTTGATTTTTAAAATTAATACGTTTTCCATTTTTTTTTTTCATGTGTTTGTGCTGATTGATAGAAAATTATTAATAACAAATATTTGTTGTCTTATGACATTTATTTTTATAATATTTTCATTTAATTACAGTTGGAAAAACCACGCTATTTTATTATTTGCATTTTATTACAGAACCGGAAATTGCGCATATTTTTTATATTATTTACGTTTTACAGCTAAATAATTGATGTTTCACTTAACAGCAACAATTTTTATGTTTCACTGGCTTACACACATGTTAATTTATTTAATGTAAAATTTATAAGCGATTTAATATTTTCATTATTAATGAGAATCGTTAAAAAATTTAAGTATTACATAGACATAAAATTTCTATTAAATTTTCAATGTCACTTATCAAACATATCCTGCTGACTTCCAAAGTCAAAGTCATCCTTGAAATCCTATCTTTTCCACATTTTCAATAGGTATTAATTTCAAATTTTATTTTCCATACAAAATGTTAACACGAAAATCATTATATAGCTGCTATTTACGAAAACATTGGAAAATTTATTACATAAAGGTAGACACATGCAAAGGAGATAAGGATCAAACTCTGTAATTTGGATACGAAAATAAAATACCCCACAAGAAGAAACCAAAAAAAAAAAAGAGAGTAAACGGCAAATGAAAAAGAAAATTTCTGATTTAGTAATTTATTAAATTGCAAGACATGCAATAAAAAACGATATTAGTTTCAAAAAAAAAAACAAAAAAAAAAGACCAAAGTAAAAACCAAAAATAGTAACATGGTATTCGGATGTATGAAATCCAAACGAAGCAAAAACTGCTTAACGAAATTTGCATATTCAAATCAAGATTTGCATATAAACATTTATAGAAAATATAAAGGGAGAGCGCGTCGAAACAAATCCCTAAGAGGGTTCAAGAAACACAAAAATTGTAGGGACAATCTAAACAAAAAATTAAGGATCCAGTGAAGTAAAAAGACAACAAAAACAACAAGCACAGCAGAAATAAAAGAAAAATCACAAAATAAAAGACTCGGCTAAAATGAAAAGAAAATTTCACCCAAAACGTAGAAAAAAAAAACAAGAAAGCAACAGCAGCAGAGCGACAACATGCAAAGTGTTAATGGCAACACAAAAAGGATAAAAGATAACTATTTGGCTGACTGGCTGAATTGGTTGGCTGGCTTTATTAGACGACGTGGCAACATTGTGCTAAAAGCGAAAAAAAAGTCGAAAATCCCAATAACAACATGCAAAGATAATAATAATAAAAATAATAAGAAACAGTAAAATAAGTGAAAACGAAATGCAAAAGAAAAAGAAAAATCAATATGCAAGCAAAATTCATAAAAATTGAAAGAGAGAGAACGAAAAAAATCAAGAATAACAAACAACTGATTGGATGGCAAAGAAAATTGTTAACAATTTACAGGCAAACATACATGTGTGCATAAGCTTTCTCCCCAGGGAGAAATTTTATTTTGGGTGACCATGTCTTTGTTAGCCTCGATCTCGATAATGATGTTAAGTATATCAATATCTTTTGATAAGTTTATTCTTCAGTACAGTATGATCACTAAGCAGCTTTTTGTCCTATAAATCAATCGGACATTGCAGCAAAAAAAAGCTACAGGACGTGACCTCTTGGCTCATTTATAAGTCATGGAATTCCCAACCACGTCACTTAAAATGTGTACCGCATTTTAAAAAATTTAAGCAGTTACTTTTCGCACACTTTTTTTAAAATATTTAAGCTCCTTCCCATTTATTTTTATATCTTTTGCTATCTTAAACGATCTTCGTAAACTTTATTGTAACTTTCATATTATATTGTCAAGCTAATTAAGTCATATCCTGTGATTTTTTTATTAAAAACTGCAAAGATTTTGTAATTGCATTTAAAAGAAATAAGCTTTCTTTTATGCTAATATTTGCAACTAATATATAAAAAATTAAATTAAAATTGAGGAATAGAACAGAATTTGAAGGCACTCGCTTTCAATCATGCACGCTGAAAGAGTTTTGTGGAGGCTCTATGGAGCGCCTTTCTCCGTGAGGAGATAAAGAGCAGAAGAGAGAATAATTTCGTTGAAGAAATCAATTTTGGAATTGGTTTATTTTGAATTTCATTCCAGCTGTTGACACACACAGTACTGATTCTTATTACTTTTTTTATAAGAATTCCTTCAAAGTAAATTATTTGCATCCCAAAATTTAATTCATTTTAATAATTCATAAAAATCGATATATTAGTTTTTTAATTACAATCGTTTGGAAGTGAATTGGGAGCCATTCAATTTCAGTTTTGATTCATAAAAAAAGAATTTTAAATTGAAGTTTCTTTGACGACGGGATGGGAAATTTCGATCTCAAATTGTAATTCCCTGGAATAAAATCAAAAAACATTGGAACTGAAATTTTTATTATGTTGATTCAATTTGTTTCTTTCTTCAACACAGCCGCCTATTCAACGCAAAGCCCAAAGAAATATTCTTTAAAAGAGTTATTATATATTGGTCGATAATAGTATATGTTTAGGACAATTTTATTCATACAAATCACGAAAATAACCAAATAAGCTTGAATAATCCTTCAACAGTTTTCAGACATTTTCAAATCTAAATGAAATTTCTTGACCAATTTATCTAAAAGAATCAGTTCTTTAGTTTTTGTTAATAGGTTGACTCATTTTTCATACCAAATGGAACACAAATTTGAAACAAAAGATCAAAATAAAAATTTTCTTGTAGACCTTCACTCATTTTTTGTCAACTTTTCTCACCTCAGGCAAGTTTTTTTTTTTTTTTTTTTAAGCTTAATTTTCTTTTATTGAATCTTCTCTTAAGAGACTAACAATAAGTTTTAAAATCTTAAGCTAAGTAACATTATTATACATTATTATTGTGAATAATGAATATATAATTTAATAATGAAATTGTCTCCAGAAACAAAAGTTAGCAGGAACTTATATTTCTTGTGTAGTAGGTGCACCTTGTGTATGGCTCAGCACAGCGAATGCACAAGAGCGAATACCTCGTTGGAGCATAGGTATGGACGTAGCTGACGATCGCTTCTCCCCATATTCTTTGCCAGCCGAGACGACCGAGGTCCCGGTCTTGGCTTGGTAGCTGAGACGAGCTAGGTCTCAGTCTACCCGAATGGGTGTTTCGAGTACCACAAAAACGATTGTCTTCGTGGTCGCCGAGACGAATTTGGTCCCGGTCGACCACGTTGGGAATGATTAGTGCCCCCAGGACGTTCTTGAGGTGGTAGACGAGACGAACTAGGTCCCGGTCTAGCACCCAAAGAAGACTGAGAAGACACTGTTTCAACTCTCAAGAACTCAAGTAAGTGGCTTCAACTTTCCGACTAGGTACATGTCTGGCAAATTGTTAAATGTGAAATGTGGGCACAACTAAATTTATGTTTCTTATGCCTAAGTCTTTTGTGTAAATAGGAAATCACCACAAGCCAAACCTATGAAATAAGAAATAGAAAACGCAGAAATCCGAAAGGATATGAAAATCCTGCTATGTTTGTATGCAAATCAGACTATCCGTTATTTTTCAAGGAAGAACTTTGGTATATTTTTATTTTAACCCAGTATCACCGAGCAATTGACTTTCTCAATTTATTTATTTTTTTTGCTCGAAAACTAAAGTAAATTTATAAGAAAAAACTCAAATACACTGAATAAAATTACTCTCAGGAGTATATCAAAAATTTCTCCGAAACGGTAACACTTACGCAAAAACAGGATTTTGCTATTCTCCAAATTACTTTAACCGAGGAGCTCGACGTGACTTTGTTTTTATGCTTAAACACAAAGGAAGTTTTTGACACCTAAAAACAGCTCTTTTTTTGCGAAAAGTCCTTGCTTCTTGATTAAACAAAAAAAATTGATAAATAACGGACAGTCTAGTATACATAGTATTAGTAGTACATGCACACACGTATGCATGTATGTAGGTATATGTAAATAAAAACCTAAACGCTAATAGCGCACAAAAGAAAACTTTTAATATGCACATAGCATAAAAACACTTCGCATATCCTCTCATAGCTGTTGCTGCTGCCTCGTCAAGCGTGCCATATGAAACGCAAAAAAAAAAATAGGATATCGAAATTACTCACATGTGCGCTTATCCTTCTATAGCTCTGAACTTAACTCAATTCAAAGCGACTCATCACTGTACTGATGTTCATGATACATACGTTATATCAACGCGTAGTAAGTAAAAACAAAAAGCTACAAAAAAAAAACTCTAAATAAATGAAAGCGTAGACAATTAATAAGGATAACATTGACAACAAGGACACATGCAGCAATACACGCATGACGAGCTACCATTTTATTTTTTTTTTTGTTGGTATGAATTTCAATGCTGAGTTGGGTTTCTCGTTTTCGACGGAAAAGGATGTAAGATTGATTGCAATCTAATGAAATCAAAACGGATTTTGAAATTTTCCAGCAGCAGTTCCATTTTTCAAGCACAAAAATTTAAATTCGTGTATTTTTCTTTGATTTAAAGTTTTTCAGATGTTTGCATTTTGTCATAAGTCTTTTTTAATAATTGTCACTGTTCACCGAACTTAAAAAGAGACAATTTTTAAGTGTCAAAAAGTGTTGCTATAAGATGAAAATGTTCTTCAAATTTTAAAATAGACAAAACTATTTTAATCTTAAAAATTAAACCAAAGCACAAAATGTTTAAGATGAAAATAAGTTCTTCTGCAATAAAAACAAAAACATTTTTCCCTCCACGAACAATCAACTAACATTTTCCACATAATAATGATCTGCATCTATTTCTTCGTTCTGAAACAAAATAGGCCACTGTAACGTTACGACGACAAGAAATGGCAATCAGTCGGTAACTGCGCAAATGAGGACACGTTCCGCTTGTAATTTAATGCAAAACATTTTCATTGTCAAATGAAAATTAAAAAGGAAGTGAATGGATATTAATTGAATTGTGAGAAAACATGCGAAAGTGCGCGATGTTTTGCAAAAAATTTGCTACGAACGCTCAAGATTTATCGATCGCATGCAAAAATGGATTTTATTACAAACGCGTGAAAAAGAACAAATGCGAAAATATGCGCGAAAGATACGAAATTGCATTGATACACTTTGAAAATGCGGAAACACACGCGGATGTATGCGACAAAGTAAAATTTCGCGCAAGTTAGCAAAACCATGGGATATGCGCAAGTACAAGGTCGAGCGAAAATCAAAACTTCGCAATAATAGTTCGCGAATATGCGCTAAGGAATTGTAAAACTAAGCAAATGTGTACCTAGGTGCCTATGACAGCATTTTGAGTTGATAGTCTCACTTTACGTACATTTGACGGGCAAAATTACGATTTTTTAGCGATTTTGAATTTTCAAATAAATATTTTTTTATGGGATCAGATTGTATATTGATGTAAAATATCACAAACAAACAAAAAATTATTGATAGCTAAATAGTCGCCATTGAAATGAGACTCTTATTGGCCAATAACTCCAAATTCTGCCACATGCAGTGCCCAGTGAGCATCACAAAAACTACTTTTTCCCAAAATTTCAACTAGTTTGACCAAACAGCCTTTCCTATCCGCGGGTTCCTTCTTAGCTCTTTAATACAAAGCGCTAATTTTTTTTAAAAAAAAGTACTTTGAAAATTTCGCTTACTTAACTGGCTCCGAAATATCAAAGTCTAAAATGAAAAAGAAATGCTACAAGTAACTTTAAAGGCAACAGCTGCACAGTATTTTCACTTCAAGAATCGTATTTTCCATTGGCGACAGTTTCCATGTTAAACTGACAGACGTACATAAAATAGCGACAGAGAGACAGAGCAGAAAATTTAAAAAAATGCAATATGCTCGTTAAAAGAAAATTTAGTTGTAGAGGAGAAAATGTGCGAAGAAGCGAGCCCGTTTAATATAATAACTTGCACCACTTTATTGTTGAATGTAACATCACCAAGGTCAAAAGCAAATTACCCAAATGGTGCAACAGTTAACATTGTATGTTAAAAAACGAAAAAAAATTTCCATAATTAATTTTACCGCAATGATTTTTTTTTAAACATATATTATATTTAAATATTATCGCATTGACTTTTGAAGAGAAATGCACATACAAATTATATTGCTTTGACTTTAAAAAAGTATGCTTATGCTTATGCAAAAATATTTGTAATATTTTCAATAGTTTGAGGGAAAAGAAACTTTAATTTTCTTAGTCCTAACGCTAAGGCGTTTAGAGGAAATTTTTGCTAGTCTTCGGTACCCCGCACAGTGGATCGGTTTGTATGAAACGGTGGCTATAAATGTTAATAACAGCTTTAGATGCTTGAAATTCGGCACCTGCAGATGTTTTTTTTGGAGTAAAACAAATATTTGTGAATAGGAAGAAAATTCGCCCAAGGATACACCTACTTCCCTTTCAAAAGTGGGAAGTGATTGAGGTTTTACGTCGAAATGTATCACTTTATACTTATTAATTTGGCAATGCTGATTTCAAAAATGTTACAAATTGTGCGTTATCTTTTACAGTTCACAAGTTATTAGAGAAAAACTATTTTATATTTATATTTTTTTATCATAAAAGGAATGAAGAACGGGAAAATACCCCATAACTGTTCCCTTTCCCTCCCAACACTGAAATTTCTGAAATAAGAAATTCCTCTTGAGCTTTCATAAAATTTTTTTTTAAATTACTTAACTTAGAAAAAAAGTTGATTGATTCTTCTTCTTCTAGAAAGAATCCAATTAAATTTTTTACAATGCAACTAAATATGTAGTTATGTAGTACTAAAAAGCCATACAACCGGATTGATGGTATTGTCTATCAAACATTTTGGACATCATTTTCAAATGTAGGATTAGTGTATACTTAATGAAATGATCTATGATGATTATTTAATGTAATAATTTTAATTATTACCAAAAACTTTTAAGATCTCGCTACTTACATAGTACAAGTACGTAGTATTGCTGTCATCACTTACCTGAAAGAGAAAATAAAGTTATCATTAGTATTATGCTTCGTGCATGTTGAAATTATACATAATTTAGATTTGCATTGGAATGTTCAGATGAAAAGAGATAGTATAAATTTTTGACGAAGAACGGGACGAAATCCTTAAGATTTTTTTTTTTTAATGGTTGTATTTCTGAATGAAAATCCGTGTTAAGGAGAAGCAGTAACTGATAAGACATGAGAGAGAAACAGATCCGTAATGATTTTCTTAAAAAATGTATTCAGTTTGCCAACAAGTAAAAGCATAACACAGGATATTTTCCAAAAGACAGGAACATACATAAAGGTTAAAAACATAAAGGTAGGTACCATCTTATCCACCCTACAAGTTTAATTTAAAACTTTGGCAAACACTTGTGTGCACTAGGTTCTGGTGAGCCCAACTATAATTGCACATTATACCACACAGAGAAAAATTATTGGATTGCTAAATTATACCTAATGCATGCCCTATATAAATGCAGTGGATTGTTTTATTGCAAGTGTAATCAACGAAACTTTCAAGTTCGCATTTTAAATTTTTTTTTTTTTTTAAATTTTTATTTTGACTATCAAAATATTATTTTATTTTTTTTTTTTGATAATAAAAAGCAAAATATCTGAAATAATAGATGTAATTATTAAGAGTTTCCGAAAAAGCAATAAAAATATCTTCAATGTATCTTAATCGCTACCTTGAGGACTAAAACAATCGATAATTCTCTTAAATCGCAAATAATTTAACCAATTTACATGAAGCATTTGAAAGATTATTCACGAGTACAACAAATCACCATATCGGTCTGTTAGTTTGTGCAATAAATAGGGCGCGTGCAGTTGACAGTAGAAATTTGCATTTGTTTTTCAATTGTTGAAGAGTCCATTCATACATTGCATATTTCAATAATTGATTACGTGATTTATGACGACAATTAAATTGAATACTTTACACAGTGCACACTTTTGTATATATGTGTATGTTACAACATTCTATTCTATACATAGAGAAAAGAAATCAAAGGATTTAGTAAAAAAAAAGACTTATATTAAACTTAAGCCAAGCGTTTTTCTCCTTCAGTAACGAAGTGCAAACACAAAATTTTACTATGACAAGCTCGATTTTTTTTAAAAAGTTTAAGCTTTATGTTACGCAGAAATATGTATTACTTTTACTAAATGATTCTCTCTGTGCATTATATACGGGCTAATGCAATAATACTCGCAAATAAATGATTGAACAATGAAAAGTAATAAATTATTCAAATGTCAAAACTACAAATAGCAAATGACAACCTACTTTTATACATAGAGCTAATGGAAAATTTTGTGAATTAAAATTGATGTAATGAAATTAGCACAAGTTCAATAAAAGTCATTATTGACCCGACTCGTAATTATTTATCATTTAATATATTAGAAAATCTACAAAGACTGCCATATTTTTTTACTATAAGAAAAACTCAAAGAAACCCTAGGACGGGGATACTGCTTTTCTGAAGAGAACGAACAGAAGTCGAATTAAAATGTTGGCGTTTGCTTATTTCAGGCACAAACTTATATTAACAACTTTTTGAAGTTGTGATTTATCTTTGTGTAACTTCTAAAACAACATTCACTTATTTATTTCTTATACTTTTCGTTTCAGTTCGGTAAAAGCGATACATTTTGAACTAATAATATAAATCTTTATAAATTTCGTCATAATATTTTTCCAAAAAAATTTCTATTCACATCTCTATATATATTTCTTTGCTTCTCTATCGCCCTATATTTGGTTTAGGTCTCTATTTCTACCGGTATATTTATCTCCATTTTCACCTTCTATTTTATATGAAATGGCTGAAAAAAAGTTAAGCTTCTGTGGAAGGGATACAAATCTGCCTCGGATGAAAGCAATACAAACATGCCTCGGTGAAGAGATAAAAATTGGCTTTTCGTGGAATAAATAAAGATAGGCTCGACCCTTTGTTTTCTAGAACATGATTGTATATTCTTCTGGAAAACCATTGTAATATGATAGCTTAAGATTTTTTTGAATGGTAAACGCCACGTCCAGTTGCCAAATTCGAAACAGTTTTTCATCATCGCACGTATACATCAGCTGGCGGCACTGCAATCGAACACTTATTTCAAAAAATCCCATCTTAGAGAATATTGACACTTTATGGAAATATCACATTCCGTATTTTACTTGAGAGAATTTATTTTACTTCTTGAAGAAATAAAAGTTACGAGCAAAAAACACGTTGTTTTTAGTCAAAAAGAACCTTCAGGAGAATCAAGTGCTCCATTTTTTTTTTCTCGGAACGAAAAAAAAAATTACGCAGATTTCGCTTTTAAGGGTCCTTCTAACTTTTATAGTCTGGCTGACAATATTTTGCTACATACAAATCGACCCGGTCTAATGAGGATTCAATTAGCTTTTCGAGGCAAGCAATTTGACTTGTCCCATCGTTTTCTAGTGGTATATTTCTAATTTCAAAAACTTTTTTATATTTTGTACTGACATTGTGAGAGGATCCCATATTCCATGTTTCAGATTTTCAGCGAAAACGATTTAGTTTGGGCGTTGTTTCCTAGTCTATCAGTCAGGAAAAAATCCTATTCTGTATAGAAAAAGATTAAATTATTCCTTTTCCAGAAAGTGACATATGACTTTGAAATTAAATTTCAATCATTCTTTCCTTATTGTGTGCAGAAGACGCTTTTCGTATTTCATGTCTTTTTGGCATGCTATTTATTTGGCCTGGATTCCTATTCTTTGTGAGTAAGTCAGGAAAAAAAAAATATTTGGTTATTATGAAGGTACAATTTTGATTTGCTATATTTTTTTGGAATCGGAACATCAAAATATTTTAACTTCATTATCACTTAAATCACGATGAGATGCTTTTTTTTCAAATTTCATGTTTGTAAAATACCGCACTGATTCTCAGTCTTTCGGGATAAGAAGTTTTATATATAGGGGTGTATAAGATTTTCATAACAGTTTAAGGAAAATTTCCTTCGAATTAAGTGAAAAAAGAAAACTAGACACCAAATATTTCCTCTTTTTTTTCTACACAAAAAATAAAATACGAAGCCAAAAAGGGAATACAAAAACTAAAAATAAATCTGCAAACAAGCAATAGTTAACTTAAGTAAAAATAACTATACAGTTAACAACAGTAGCAACAATAACAAGAACAAAATAACAACTGACTACTTTAAGCCAAGTTAAATTGTTAATAGCTTTAGGGCGAAAAGCAGTGTAGGTGTATAACAAATGCAAAATAAAAAAAGGCTACGACGAATAAGGGAGTTTGAACAGGCAGGCCATTAAAACAACAACAACCAAAAATAACAATAAAGAAATCAACAACAACAACAGCAAAAGTAACAACAGCAAATACTACTAAACTTAACAATAACAACAAAAGGGGTGAAAAAGCATCAACAGAAACAGCAGCAAAACAACACTGGCATTAAATTCATTTGCTTAACGGTATTTGCATGTAATTAAATTTTCAACTTGATTGTTCATTCGTCCACTTTGTATATGAGCGTGTGTGTTTGTGTGTGTTTGTGTGTGTGTGTGGGTGAGTGTGCGAGAGTGTATATGAGTGTGTCTTTGTTGCCTTTGTAAGGCATGTGTATAGCTATTTCACTCATACGTGACACATTTCGCGCAGTAACTAAATGCAGCTTAGAGTCACTCACTGGCTGACTGTTCGTGTACATTTTGCAGCGCTTCAAGGGAGCATGAAGTCCAGTTGTCATTACCACTTATGATGATTCCAAAGTGTACAGGACTTTTGCAGGATTTAAGTGAAATTTGATTTATTTGTTGGCGGAACTAAAAAATAAAATATTTTTACGAAAAATTTCTTGGGAATCACATGACATTTGATGTAAGTTTTTTGTTGGTTGATTTTTTACATTCGATCTCATTGCTTTTTTATAACATCTTTAAAAGTCCAGTAATTTCTAAAGTTTTCTTTTTACACGAAAGAGTTTTTACGAACTATATGAGATTTTTAAGTAATTTCATTTTTAAACTATATTCATCTCGTTCGTTTTATCGACTAAGTTTTCTAAAGTTCAATTATTTCCCTAGTTTAGTTTTCTTTACTGCTCCTCAGTTTTTTTTTTTTAAGTTTTTGTAAATTTTTATTTATTATTTTATACATTTTTCAAAATTTTGTTTTTCTCTGTAAACCACAAGTCATAACTGAATGTTCACGTCAAGCAATACAAAAAACAAAACATGACTGACATCAATAGTTGCTGACATTAAGTGACACATTCCACTTTCCGCCATGCAATTTATGTTCGTTCATTTCCACACTCACATTCTCTAACGTTCAAGTGAAATCGTGCAGAAAAATTTGTACCAATGTCAATTTCTAGGAAAGTGATAATCATGAAAAACTACAATGAAACTAAAATACAAATGAATGGCAAAAAAAAAAAAAGTCCTACACAGTACCAACATTCATATCGGCGCCGTACCGAATACATACCAAAACGAAATTGCAAACGTTCAGAATGTTTAATGTTCAGTAAGAGATAAATAAACAACTGATAGCAGCATAATGGTGTTCACAGGCAAGAAATCAAAATTAATCGATTGCTCCGTAAATTAGAGTTCATTGGATTTTGAATTAATAATATATGTAGTTCAATTTCATTTAATTTGATGAAAATGTGAATATTAGATAATTTTTATTTGTAAGTAGCTTAGAATTGAATAGAAACTAGTCAAAATTGACACATTTAGAAAATCTCAACAGTTATTAAAGTTTGTTAAAACTTAATTGTGAGCAAAATAAATCTTCAGACATGAACCCAAATCTTCTGACACGTTCTGAAATGGTCAAGTATAAGACGGAACAAACTGTATGCAGGACTAGGTTATATATACAAAGATTATGAAGAAAGATTAAAGTCATTTAAATTTCTTCCCAAATCATATCTTATTTTTGCTCCGAAATGTAATAAATTACATGATGTGATCCAAAGCAGAGCGGTAGACTGTTACTTCATAGACATGGGAGCTAAGGAATCTGAAATCAAAACTAGAACGTGGAACGAATTTGCGAAAAATGCGGTAATGAAGTAACTGGGAGCGCCGAAAAGATAACTGAGAAGCGATTGTTGCGAGGTGTATAGATGGAGAAGAGAGTTGAAAAGAAGAGCATAAAAGAGAAAAGAAAAGAAAAGAAAAGAAAAGAAAAGAAAAGAAAAGAAAAGAAAAGAAAAGAAAAGAAAAGAAAAGAAAAGAAAAGAAAAGAAAAGAAAAGAAAAGAAAAGAAAAGAAAAGAAAAGAAAAGGAGAGGAGACAGGAGACAGGAGACAGGAGACAGAAGACAGAAGACAGAAGACAGAAGACAGAAGACAGAAGACAGAAGACAGAAGACAGAAGACAGAAGACAGAAGACAGAAGACAGAAGACAGAAGACAGAAGACAGAAGACAGGAGAAGAGCAGAAAAATGAGAAGACAAGAAAAAAAGAAGACAAGAGTATCTGGAATTGTCTAACAATGGTTTAATGGCTTATACAGGAGTTTGAGCAATTAAGTTTTGGGTTATCCAACAGTGCCCGTTTTTTTAAAGAAGCAAAGAAGACTACATTCTAAGATATTGTAAGTCGCAAAATGAATAATTCCTTTGTCGATTTCATTAGATGAATGCATCAATTCAAAGGATTTGAAGAATCGACTTTAACTGCCGAATCTATTACAGAAATCAAAATACCTAAATGACAAATTTTGATATCATTTTTGATGCTATAACAAAAAGAATGCTTTGCTGTGTTTCGTTGCAAGAATCAAAGTTCGGAATAAAAATTGTTTAGGACTTGATATTTGGAAATATTTCAATTACATGGCAAAGGGAAAGATTACCCTTTGTCATCGAATCGAACAAATCGTTTCACAGTTCCACATCCTTGAAATTGTAATTGTTGAGAAATTCCCAAATGAATTATTCCTATCCAGCTCTCTAACCATCTAAGCGATTAAAGCGAAATATATTCTTAAAGAGTTTATTTTAATGGCCCCAGATATACAAGCTCTCCCTACTTTTTATAAGAAAGTCTACACTTAAACTTTCTATACAATTTTGCATTTTTGCAAAGAATTTTCCATTACCTATTTAGCACACAACAAAAGAAAAAGGCACAATTTCAAGTCTAGACAAAATACGAAAAAAAAACTGAAATATTTTACAATGCACCCAATATACCTTAGCTTAAATATCTCTAGTAACAATTTGTAATCTAAACACAAATCTGTACCCACTTTTCTCCACATACACTACACAGGCATACATACGAAAAAAGAGGTGCGTTTTAGAAATATAACAAATTTATTGAGTCCATAGTCAAGTGTGCCTGTCTGTCTGTCTGTCTATCTATCTATGTGGCTGTCCGTCTGTCTGTCGGAATGTCTTTTCTATCTGCTGCAGTAATGCACTTTTCTAAACCAAGTCATACAGTTACTTGTTCTGGTAATCGTTGTACCCGTAGAGTCGTAGTCTTTAGCTGCACATTCCATTAAACTCGGCAATAACTCACTAACCAGCCTTTGGTGCTGCTGCTGCTTTCTTTCTGCAGTGAGTTTTTTTATTTTTCTTAATTCCACTTGACTCTCAGATGTTAACCAACTGCAGAAGTTCTGGTTGGCAACACTCATTCTTGTAGTATGCACACACATACCCACACACCTTATGGCAGCAACTTTTATTGGTAATTTCTATAAATAAACTACTTGCTTGATGATTTTGTTGTTATTGTATGGGTTGTAGTTGTTGTAGTAAATAGTGTTGTTGTAGCAGTTGATATTATTTTATTGCTTCTTCAATTGTTGTAGTTAATTCTTTTTTGTATTATTTTGCTTTGTTACACACAATCAAAATATGCATTATGCTTTTGTATACTTGCTTGTATTGATTAGGGAGAACCTTGTTTTTGAAATTTTTCAATAAGTAATGTCAATTAGACCTTAATGTGCAGTTACTGTACTGTAAGGTTTAACGAAGTAGGGACCAAACTCTGGCATAAATCCAAATCGATCAAGAAAGCATATACTGCAAAGCTATCCCTTTTAACTGCCATACCACAGCATAATCGCTTGGTTATTTTTTTTTTTTTTTTTTTGTTGGAAAGGTTGGGAATAGGGCCAGCGTTGAATGTAGTTTTGAAAGTCACGCCTCTAACAGGAAAATACGCTTCTACGTCTAAGCTTGACCGAATTGGATGACATTTGCTGGGAATAGATTTAACATTAAGGAAGGGTATTAGAATTATGTTCTTTTAGTAGGCGTGGCACCACCCCTAATGCGAAAAATTCTATAACGACTGAGCCGCTATGAACCGGTTTTAATGAAATTTGGTGTGGAAATGGATGATTTCTGAGTAAAGATATTTGTTTTTTAGTAGACGGCGCCACGCCTCTCACAGCAACATACGTTTTCACAGCTCAACTAATGAACCAATTTTAATGAAATATGATACAAAGATGTTGCTTGTTTTCTGAGGAAAGACATTTGTTTTTAATTGGCGATGCCACACCTCTAACCAGAAAATATGTTTTCACAACTGAATAAATGGAACGATTCCGAATGAGAAAAATGCCTTCCTGTTAGCACAACCTGTTAGCATGGTGTTCAAATTGGTGGGCATAGAAAAAGGCAATTTTTGAATACTTAAATCCATCAGTCACCGTCATCATTGTTTTTCATTTAAGGTCAGAATCAACCGGACGCTGAGGACGTTTTAAAAAAGCTCTTGATGTTCAAGTTGTACCTTTTTAAACATTTTAAAACTTTGCTGAAATGGGTTAACTTTTCCTATGACCATACTTGAAAACATGACCAACACTAAAGGCTGCAAAGCAATATGCTTTCGAAGTAAGAACAAAACAGAAGAAATAAGTCCCATCCTAATGTGTACTTATATGTTTACTTATGTATGGGTGAGTGCATGATGCTGCATTAAAATTTGCACTTGTTTGATATTTATTATTGTTGCTGTTGCCGTGCCAAATGTGTTTATGTCGTTGTATCTTAAAATATGTTATAAAGAAATACCTTTAATCTTCAGTTAAAACAAGCCGAACTTGATTATTTGTATGAAGAAGCTGCTTACAACAGCTGCATTAGGTTGTGTGCATCAAGCATAACAAAAATGTCAAAAGATAACGAGCCATTACCTTTAATCTTATTTATGGACTTAAGATATTTCATTTTTATTATGATAAATGTTGAGATATTACATCGTATGTACAGAAGGAAAGAGACGGTATAAAATTTAAGAAAAATCACACAAGAAATATATTTATTTTTCCTAAAATTTTTTGACAAAAAATTTCAATTTTCAAGCGCTTGTGGAAACCGTTAACATTTTTTTAAGGAATATTCTTCTAAGCGTGTAGTTCATAGAATTTTCAGCGTTTCTGAATATTTCAAATATAAGGTTTTTTAGAGAAATTTAAATGAATTTAAACTTTTAAAAATTTAAGCTTTTGTGCTTTAATTTCAACGTGGGACGTTAAAGAAGACAACGAATAGCTGTTTTTGGTAGGCTTTATTTTGTTTTGTGCATTTGTTCTATATATTTTCTTTGATAACACTGAAAGAACTGTTTAAAGCTAATATCCAATATCCCTAATGGATTTATGAGCTTCAACACTTCACAAAACTAAGTCGTTCGACGACTTCATTGCTCAATTTGTCAAAATTTTACAGATTATAGATCTATCGCTATTAGAGATAAAAAACACTGGTAACTCCTTAACAAATCTTTGTGTATTTTCGAATTCAGTCGCGACCGATTATAAAGAATGAATGCAAAGATACTCGTATAATACAAAACACTAATTATGTCGAATTTTTATCTAAAATTTCATTGAATATATTGTACCATAACTAAGGAAAAACATATTTTTGGTCAAAAAAATTCGCATGGATAACTTCTTTAAAAGAAAAAAGTCGATTGAAATTGAAGTTCTACAAATTGAATCAGAATTCATCACAGAAAGGTTTTAACGAGAAACCTCATTTATTTGAAATTTATTGCTTTTTAATTTTATTTCCACTTAAGTTCCAAAGTGTTACCTTATGCTCAAGCAAATTACCACAAAACCATTAACACTCAGTCTAAGTAAATCTATGAAATTCAACTGTGAGCCAAAATCTTATGAACCTGTACTATAATACTGATTTATTGCTATCAACAACATTGAAGAGAAACCAAAAGCCAAAACAATAAAAAAATAAAAAAAACGAACAGCAGTAATAACTTGAGCAACATTACGGTGAAAATTGCTACAAACTATAAAACCATGACTATAACATTGTAAACATTTTTTAGAGCAAAAAAAATATACCAATATTCCAAGCAGCATTTCAGCACAGTCATAAATTTGCAAAAATATTTATTCTGGATAAAACAGCGTTGGAACTTTGTTACGACGTTACGATACTATGCACACCACCCACCCCCCACTTAGCAACATTGCACCGCAGTGGACAATCAATATATGTATGTAGTTGATGTTGTTATTTCTGCTGCTGCAGTTTCGTTGGCTTTATAGCAAAAACGTGCCAAAAGTTTCCGAGAGTGAATAGAAATTTTGTAGGTTTATCTGTAAAAATGTCAATTTCTACAAGTAGCATAGGTATGAAGATTTGTAAATAGACGAAATACATGAAGTTATGCCGAGTTGATAGATTTGAATTCATTTCAATTGTTTAATTTAAGTGTAACCAGGTATCGAATAAATGTTTTTATATCTTAATTAAATCATTTTATTTGAAATTCTGTTTAAATTATTTGATTGGAAGTTATTTATGACATTTATACATCGACAGCGGCTTTCTACTAATTTGATTGGAAAGGTTTTGGAGTTTTTGCAAGCGGTTGTTGGATGAAATTTATATTATCTATTTTCTGAAACGATTTCTCTTATTGGAATGAAATTAGAACCGCGAAATAATATTAACTTGAATGAGGTTTAAAAACTTAATGCAAAGCAGTTCAAAAATTCTGAAAAGTGTCGAAATCAACAGCACCCTCAAATAAAATGTTTTCTTGTAGTCAATTTCACACATTTAAAAGAATTGAAATGAATCGAAGATATTTTTCAATGATGTGAATTGGTTCAAAAATAAGCGCCTTAAAGAAACAGTGACGCTAATCTTTGATAAGCTTTTTCTAGATTTACAAATTTAATTACATTCAACTAGTAATGCAAAATTTTACTGTCTTGTAGGATCGGCTTAGACCAAATTTCACATTGAAATAGGGTCACTATGGGTTAAAGAAAAAAATTTGAAAAAATTTCTTAAATTATTTTATTCTATTTCTAGCGTCTTCCAGTTTCGAGCCACATAAAATTTATATATGGCTCTCTTTAAAATCATAAAGAGAAATGATTCCCAAAAATCTATAGCAAAAGGGGTAATTTTTCCTAAGGACCTAAGGCCCAAAAAGTCTAAAGTGCTCTTGGGCGATATATTTCATCTCTTAGGTACATTTTTCGGATCATTAATTCTATTTTGCTGCCACCACCAATTGAAGAAAGCAATATAAAATTACGGACATTACATTATATTCTAAGTACTACTACTGCGTAAGTACAAATATAAAATTTAAAAGAAGAACAACTTAGAAAAACGTAAAACAAAAACGTTAAAATAAATGAAACATAATAAAACGAAAGCAGCAACGGCAAAAGAAAAGTCGATATCTTTTATTTTCTTTCCGTTCTTGTCTGGGTTTTATAGTTTTTCACTACGGAAGAATTTTTTTTTTTATTTTACGTTTTGGCCATGCTACATTTAGTTGCCAACTGCATGCAATTGCTGTTGCTCTTTCATATCTCTTTTTGTTATAAAATGCCGCATGCCGGCTAAAGTTGGCGGGTGGTGGCATCAGCCCAGTAATTTCTGTGCCCTTCTTGCTTTCTTTCGACTATGCATGCGTTGGTTGTATGTACATATGTGTGTGTGTGTGTATTTTCAAGCTTGTTGGTAGCTGCTTAAAATTAAGCTATAAAATTGCTGAAAATGCAGTTTTAATTTTTATCTACAATTTGCCACTGCATGTTTTCATGTTATTCGTGCTCACACAGATATACATTGTAACTTTTGGATCAATTAATAGGAATTGCTCTTTACTAGTTGCAACATGGGGGAAAAGGGGGAATTGGTGTGGTTGATGAGTCTTCTCATTAAATGTGAAAATAAATGAAAAAAAATTACACAAAATAAAATCGTGCAAAACAATCGTTAGTTAATTGCTTGTGCGCAGTTAATACGCAGCAGTTAAGCTTTCAAAAGTAAATAAATACATTGTTAGTGGAAATAAAGCGCTGCTGTGTCGTCTCGGAGACGTCAGTATTAAATTCAATATTAATAATAATAATAGAGTTTAGCTACTACAGCTATTATAGCCTTCTTAGCTATTTAGCATTGAAGCTTTATACCAAGTAAAAAGCTTATTCGAAACGAAAATGTTTATCGAATAATTACTAAAATATAATTACAAATTAAGAATAGAGTCAGCAACATAAAAATTATCTTTACGAGTTAACAAATCTGCAGAAAATGACAATAATTTTTGAAAAAAAATTTTTTTTTTTTTTTTTTAAATTTATGAGAAAAAAAATTAATTTCTAAAACACTTTGCTATCATTTGGCGCATAGAGCAAAATTAATTTTTCGAGGACCACCCTTATATCCATTCTATCCTTTGATCATCACTTCCATACCCATTAGCCACTTGCGTTTAAAATTCCTTTTTCAGTTTCGTGTTTGAATGCACATTTTACACTCGACCAACTGAACGACCACAATTTCCAACCACTTTTCTTTATTTCCTCCGTTTTACAATTTTTTTTGCTTAGCCCTCAATGCAGTTTTCTCCTTTCCTTATTTAACATTTTTGTGTGCAATTCTTTGTTGTTGCTGTTTTTGTTGTTTTTTTGTCTGTTCTCAAACAAACAGCAGTCGTGCAATTTATGCTACTGCGGTTTTTACACCCCCCTCCCCCCTACCTACCAACTGCATCCCAATTTAACTGACTGTATCTACCTGTATTTCTGATAAAGCCTGACGTTCGCTATACATTTGTGAACCAGACAGTGAAATTGATTAATTGAAAAAATGCACTTTTAATTGCGAAATGGTTCAGTTATAATTAAAAACAAAAACAACAAATGAAAAATTCTTCAGAACATAAGAAAACCGCGATTAAGCTTAGTACTTATAAACTAAGTAATACCTCAAGAGATGGATAGCGGATGTTAAAATATTAAATGGGTGGCCCGTTAAGCACATTAATTTGTATGAACTTCTTTATATAAAATTATTTCAAAATTTAAAGAATAAATTTATCTCAAAGGTCACTGACACGCAGTAATTGAATTGAAACAGAAAATTCAAGAAGTACCTTAAGCAAAGATGATTTTAAATAATTCTTATTTCATAAGTTAAGCCGTACATCATCATTTTTTAAGCTGTCAACCAAAGAGATGATAGTTCAATTTAATGTTTCATTTAATGTCTATAGCTACAGTACAGCATATCTTTTATATAGAATGAGCATTTTTTGAACTGATTTTAACCTCATCCGTAAGGAAATGAATTTCCATAGACAAAAAGTACCTATACCTAAAGAAAGAGTCAGATTTTCCTCATGTAGAATTCTGGTATAAATCACCTACTGACTTTGATCGAGGAAAATGCAAGCCACGAGCAACAGTATAGCTTTAAAAAGAATTTTTTGCAGTTCTTTCAAAAACAACATTGCCAGATTCTACATTCCTAAGATGTATCGAACGGCACTAAGATTTTGAAGCCAACTGATAAGGCGTCATACTGGATATTTGATTGTTTTAAAAGAGGATCTTGGAGAAGAAATATAAAAATGGCGATAAAAGTTCTATTAATGTATAATTTTTTTTTATCTAAGTATGGATAACGTTAATAAATTTCTTATATGGAAATCGTTTGTAACACTTTGGTGCATAATATACCGAACCGATTTTAATATTTTTTTTTAAAAAACAACATGTTTGTGGTAAAGAAGGTTATTGCATACTTTTTTTATTTTTAAAAGTTTAATATCCTAATTCTTAAGATTAAGGTTTTGTAAGACCTCACATACAAATTGTCGATTGATTGTTCGTTGCTTATGTTTATGCTGCTTCTTGAATTCTGTATTGTTATTGTTTTTTTTTTTTCTTTTGTCTCATTTGTACCGTTTGTATTTGGCTTTGAAGTTTAAAGAACAAACTATCGATCAATTGTTTTTTTATTATTTTGTTATTTTTGAAGAGAGAAGATAGAAAGAGATGTTGAGAGTGTATTTTCATTATGAAAAAAAAAACGGTATATGCGCGAGCGAAGCCGCGGGTACCAATAGTAACTATATAAAAAAGGAATTTGACCAGTATGTCATCCACAGCAATTCTTTGTCCTATACGGACTTAGTGTGGCGGTTTATTACTATCATAGAGCAGCGAAAACACAAGCTTGCTTAGGAATAATAACGTCTATTAGCTATACTTTAAAACCCGGTCTTAAAATAATACTACATCTGCTACTCTTGGGCATCGGCATCTATTTACCAAACTTAGCTGCTGGTGATTCTGTCGATACGCTAAAGCCATAAGCGGTTCGAAACATTTTCGTTGTAATCAAGTAGAATTGGAACATCCTAATTTCAATTGGGGCTATTTAGTTCCAGTTACAAAGTTTGTACACTTCTATAAAACCCTTAGTCCCATCGGCGATTACAACATTCCAGTGTTTGTGGATGAATGGATACCATTTGAGCGCTGTAACACTGAACGAATAACTTAAGTTACTCAGCCAATTCAGAGCGCTTCAGATCAAGACTAATGCTTAGCAAAAGGTTGTATATTTGATTATTTCTAACCCTTTAATATAATCGTATAATTCGCCCCCAAATCAAAATCATCATTAATCATTTTTACTTAAAACATTTTGCACAATTTTGCTTCAGCTGGCTTCGCGTATTAATACAAATGCTTTTATAGCAGCCAAAGGTGAGTTTTACAAAACCTTTAAATATTTTCGTGTAGTCTTGCAATTGACTGATTTTTTCATTTGACAATTCTAGTCTTGTCAAACATTTTTTTACTCGTTTTTTTTTTTTTTTAATTTATGTCTTTTCATCCTAGCCACTGTAGATCTGGTTGTATTCATTTCACTTGCTGTTTTTCTATTCGACATGCGAATGTGTCCATATGCTAGGTGGGTGCTGCGTTTTTACTCAGTAATTGATTTTTTTTGTTTTGTTTAAAGTTTTTACTAAACTTCGGCAGCACCACAAGAGCGATCAGGCTCTATTGCGATATCAAGGATAACGAACGAGCTAATGGATTTTTTTTTTTACAAAAGAACAGATATGTTGTAAACAATTCAACTAAAAAGTCTAAGAACTATATTTTAAAGTACATCAATCGAACACATATAACGCAATTGTGAGACTAAGGTAATGAAACGCGAAGCTTAAATAATCTTGATAAGTAGATTTCCTTCAAGCTCGAGAAGCAAAGAGAGATTGAACTTTCGTTTTAGAGGTAATGTGATCACAGACACTTCGTTACTTGATCTAACCAGCTGAATATATCTAGATATGTAGATAAAAAAATGAATTTGAAATCAGAACTTTTATTTAGTGTTATAAAAAATCAAGAAGATTTTATTTTCATTCTTGAACACATAGATACATCTATTGAATATTTAAACATTTTCATAAATAGCACATATGTATGTGCGTCTTTTTTTTATTGCCAAACTTTTGCTATAAAATATTGAAAAACGTAGTTGTAAATAGCAATAGCATAGCAGAAGAAAATAAAAAGAATACAAAAATGAAAACCCTCGTATTACTTGGCCAATAACGGGAAATTACCTGTCGGAGCAGTGAACGTAACGTTAACGCAGACAATTGCGTTACGTTGCGTTGTTTAGCCTTTAGACTGCGGCTAAGTGAAGAAGGAGTAACGCGGCTGTAGCTGTTGCTATTACTGATAGTGGCGGCAGCAATTTTGTTGTAGCTGCTGCTTATTACTGCTGCTGATCGCTGTAATTGTGGTTGCAGTTTTTGTTGTTTTTGTTATTGTTGCTGTCGTTGTTGTTGTCATAAAATCACTTGCTTACAGCAAAAAAACACACTATAGGGAGTGGCAGCCAGGCAATCCTCAGGCAGCAGCCAACAAAGGGAAACAAGTTTAGCCAGATTTTGCAAAATGCGTATTTGATATAAATGAAAATGTAATGTTGGCGATGGTGCTGGTGCTGGTGCTGGTGCTGGTGCTGGTGCTGGTGCCGTGATTTAATTTAAATTGCTCGATTTTATTTAATTTTATTTTATTGAAGTTTTTTATTGAGCACTTTGTTAGTAGGAGCTGCAAATTTTTCGCGAACTGCTTTATTTTTAGACGGATAAAATTTTTTTCATTATCATTATACTTTATTTCGAGTACTCACTTTTTCAAATATTTTATTTTGATTAAACTTTTTTTTGTAATTAATAAAACAATTTTCTTTTTTTACAAAAATTTTTTATATAAATATTTTTTTTTTTTTTTTTTCTTTTTATAATTTATAGAAGAAACTACGAACTTTTTTAGTCAAAGGTTTTTTTTTTTTTTTTTGATTTCTTCGCACAGCACAAAAGCAACAAAATCAGCCAAAAGCAAACACCCCAAAAAATCGATAATTTAAAGACACCGACGACCGACCGACCAAGCAAGCAAACGAACGAACGCGTGGCAAAATTTTCCGGGCTAGACGCTAGGTTACGTTGAGGGAAAACTGGGTGGTTGGCGGAATGGCGCAGACAGTAGTAAAAATTGGAATGCAACGAAATAGCACCTGAAACTGGGCGGCATACACACAGACTGACACACACAAACACACACACACACAAGAACTGCTGCGGGGTATATATGCAGATAATTTTTAACACAAAACGGATATTTCCTACCGCTCTTCTCAAAAGAAAAATGTATAAAATTATTTATAATTAATTTTATTTAATTTTAATGAAGTTATTTCCGATTCAAAGACAAATGAGAAAACGACGACAAACGTAATGAGACGCGATACGATGCGATGCGGTGCGACGTTTCTGTCTCACCGTTTTGCACAAATAACGAAATTCAACTGATTTTTCAGAGAAGAAAACCACCACAGTCGGGCAGGCAGGCAGTCAGTAGCAGCGGGGCGAATATTTTGCTGGCTGGCTTCAGCTTTAAAAGTTGTTATCCCCCTGCAAGTGTTTGCTGTACACATAATGCGGCGCGCAGCTGAGTGCATGAATTGTTGCCGTTACCGATTTTTTATTGTTGTTGTTGTATTGTCTGGTCTGGCACTCACCAATACAACGTTGCAACGTTGCTTGACATAAACGCACGTATACGGACTGCTATATGTACTTGGTATTTGTGCACTTGCATAGATAGATATACCAACTGTGAGATTGTCAGACAGACAGACAGACGGACAAACAAAGAGTTGTTAGAACAGTCATATGAGTTAGAAAGAAAGAAATTAATATTACGACACAAAAACAACAACAGACAGTTGCAAATGGCAGTTGTAATGTTCAGATGGAAAACTTTGTACCAAAAAAAAAAATAAGAAAAAACAACTGGGGAGACGTACTCGTACATATGGTAAGTTGCAGATACAGACATGAGCTGAGCAAAAGTCAAGGGTTTACTTATTTAGTGACTATCGCAAAAGATATGGAATTTATTTCTCTGAACCGCATCCGCTATTATCTTATTCAATCTAATTTCTAAATAAAATATTGGATTTAAAACAAAAGCAACTGATACATCAAAGTCTGAGTTTTAGGGGCTAAAAGTCATGTTTTTTTATTTTCCCACTTTTCATATATCTTCATTGCAGTTTAGAGAGAGCAAAGGCCAAAGATAACACTCTTATTAGTTATAATTACACAATTTTTAGTTGTCAATTAAGCTTTGAAGGAGAGTCTCCTGATAGTAGCTCATCGTAGTTCTAAACCCTTTTATTCACTATTTCATTCCGTTTGTAACGCATATATGTAAATTCTTGACCAGCGTCACCACCCAAGTCGATTAAGCGATGTTCGTCTGTCGGCCTGTCTCTCTGTGTCTGCCTGTCTGCGGAACCTGAAAATCAAGCAAAATAGTTGAATAAACCTCAGCATAAAAGCTCCATATCCAAGCAAGCATCATGAAAATGAAAATCGGTTGAAGGACACGCCTATCGCCCATACAAGTAAGACATTTAAAATGCTATATACTAGGAAAAATTTGGGAAATCTCTTTACAAAAAGTTGGCGAATTTCGACGAGAGATGGTGGCATTTCTAATACAAGCGAAAACTTCAAAACGTTATACTGAAAGGTAATGAAACCGAATTTCACACAAATACAAGAAACGATTCGTTAAAGTATCAAGCAAAAAGTTGGCGAATTTCGACGAGTGCGTGGCATCTCCGATACAAGCAAAAGCTTTAAAGCACAATACCAAGAGACTTTTTTAACGTAGTAAAACTCTAAATTTCACATAAACAGATTTTCCATTGCAGTGACGAGCTGAAAAGTTGTGGAAAAATATTAAAATGTTTAATTTAGAACGGGAATTTTTCAAGAGTTTTCAAATGTGCCTACAATTCAAATTTTTCTCAAGTTTAATCTGACAAATATTGTTAACTTAACTTGTACAAAAACCAAAAAAAAAAAAATCATATTTACATCAATAATATCAAAATTTATTGGCAATTTTGTAGGATAAAGAAATAACAGCACAGTAAAAGAGTAAACTTATCTACAACATTAATGCTCCGAACTTCACCAAAAGTTATGAAAATATAATCTGACTAAACACGGAAAGAGAAAAACTTTGCACAGCAACAAGCCACATGGAATTCAAATATTGAAAAGTGTACGCTGAGAAAAAATCGTTATTCTTATAATATTTGATAAAAATTTGCTCAAAGCAAAAATTATGTGAAAAAGAAATTTTGAAGCTAATGAGAGTACGACCTAAACAATTTATGAGTTATCGTAAAATAAAAAATATTTTGTACTAAGGATTTTAGAATTTGTGCATTATTTCCTAAAGAAAATTTCACAAAGTTTGATATTTCTCTTCCAGAGATTTTTCTTTTAAGTTTTTGAATAATAATCAATAGAGGAAATTTCAGCAAAAACGATTTGTTAAAGAAGCCACTGTACATATGAAAAAAAGTTTTTTTTTCTAAATTTTTTTAGGTGATTATTTTTGGGAAATTTCAGCAAAGCCTGTAAAATTATCCAATGAATGCTATATTAAAAGGATACTAGATTTTCGACATTATCTTGTATCTTTGAAACTCACTGTAATTTTTTGAGATTTATTTAGAAAATATTTGGGCCAATTGTATAGCATTAAACTTAAAATAAAAACAACATTTACATTCATAGCCAACAATTTTTTTCAGTGCATTAACTAAAAAAGAAATGCTTGCGAAGGACGTCTTTGTTAAGAGTAATTTTTATGTTATTTGATTTTATGTTTATTTTTGTTTTGTTTTCCTGTTATTGCTTTTTTTTTCATAGAACGTGGCTCAGTTTAACAGTTATTTCAACTCTCCATGAGCTATTCTTGTAGGTACAACAACAACAGCAGCAAAACAAGTTATTTCTAATGTTTGTCTGGAACTGTAAACTCCACAAAAAAGTTTCGCCTGACGAAGTTGCGAGACGCTTGAGTTACTCGCTCGCTCTACCGTTGGAAGAAAGACATGACAAAGCTAAGAGTGAAGCAAAGTGAACAACAGACGAAGTGCAGGACGAAAATAAAAAGTTGAATTATCAAAATATTGCACTGGCATATGCAGCAGGTTCTCTTCTATCTGTTGTTGTGTCGCACTCATATGCAGCCAGTGCACAGCACAGGGAACGAAGATACAGGGAAAGAAAAAAGTTACATTTGAAGAATTACACGTTTTTGGATTTGGGTAGGTCGCCGACATTTTTGCCATGCCATGGTATGAAACAATGTGTTCAAAAAGTTAAAGAGATACAATGAAAATGAGCGCTAAAGTGGTGTCAGTCTTACCAGCGTGAAATCGAAAAATCCAATTTCTTATATGAAGTTGTTTAATTAAGGGAATAATTTAAGTATCAATTTATTGAATTGTTTGCATGTCTTTCGACTTTTTGTTATATTTTTTTTTTTTTCATGTCTTTCAACAAGCCAAGTTATTCGATTATACTAAATAGATGCGGTACAGAAGATACATCCCGCTATTATAGCTGATGGCCGCGCCTATCACAATGAGAGTGCTTTGAAGAGAATAAGCAATCGTTCATTATTTCACTACAGGCAAAAATAAAGGTATGATGCAATGCTGCAGGCATGCAATAATTTTATTAGTATGCGTACGTTTGGGAATGGTTTGTTAGTTTGATTCTCTCTTACCCAGTAGGCAAGGGCAGGAGCTAACAGTGCTTTTAGAAGGCCTTCCTCCTTCAAAACGTACTTACTTTTTTATATGAAATGTCCTCAGAAAACAGGTCTTCCTATGCAGGCTTTCGAACACCGCTTACCGTAGTAGGACTCTCAGAAGTGCTTGGCCAAAATTAAATTTTAATACATCGTAAGGACTCTGAATATTAATTGTTTTTTTTTTTATCCGCGCCATCTCAATTGCGTTGGTATTTTTTTAATAATTTTTTTTTTGTGATGATTCATAATTTACAATTTGACAAAGAATACACAAAACTCTACCTCTCTTAATTTCTAACCATGTGTCTACTTTTCATGTCGTATATGTACAATGCATATGACAAAAAAGTAGTGCCGAATCATTAAACATTGCAATACATGAAATAAAAAAAGAAACAGAAAAGCTTTAAAGTAAATTTGGTCCTTCTTCTTTGCCTTCTAATATCAGGCCTGAAAGCACGTCTGTTGTGGGAAGGCATATTATGCCCTCTATGATTGTATTTTTATTTGCATGAAAATCTAGTTTTGAGAAGTTCTTATATAATCGCAACAGTGCTAGCAGGCCTTCTTTGGGCCTTGCTCATTTGCCTGCTGGGTACGTATCCCTCACTATATCAACCCGACGGGAAAATTCAGAAGCGATACAAGTAGGGCCTACCAGTGAAGAAAAAAAAAGGCAGTTCAAAGTTCCAATTTTTCGCATTGAAACTGATCGTTACATATATGTATATAGCACCGAACATTGTTATACTTTAGCTCGAATGGCAAGGTCACTGCTCTTTTCGGGCTATTCATAAACATGGTGCTCCCTTATGGGGGATCTCAGAAGCTTTGTCGAGGGAGGGGTTCCAACTCCGTGCTTTACAATTTCTTTTAATTTTTTTTAACCAAAGTTCACACTGGCAAAAAGTCTTACAAGTTTGTTGTGTTCGCAACAACTCAAATATATTACAATAAGTATAAATAAAAAAAGGCATATCCCAGCAGGCAAGTGAGCAAGACCTGCTTCGAAGAAGGTCTGCTGGCACTGCTGCAACAGCGTCAATATATTTGGCAGCAATACTGCACCTGTAAGCGCTTATATAATTAAGCCTACCTCTGAATTAGATTTTCATGCAAATAAAATAATATTATAGGAAGTATTTTGTTTTGAATTTTGAAAAACCTTAACTATGAAGATTAGTTTTTGGCAATTACTCAGTTCAAGAACGCTCAATGTCTGCTCATAACAAGGCCTTCTTTTTGCTTTTTTGACAGCAGACGTACTCTTATGCCTTCCAACGGCAGGCGTGCAAATATGCCTGATATTACATAGAAGGTAAAGAAGAAGGATCTCATTTATATTAAAGCTTATAAGATTTTTTTTTTTATTTATATTGCAATGTTTTATGATTCGACATTACTTTTTTGAAATTCACATGTACATACACATCAAAAGTAGATAAATGGCTAAAAAATAAAGAGCGGTGTACATGTTGCCAGACTGGTTCTTATGTTACTAAGAAAGTGAAAACCTTATTGAAGATTATTTCTATCAGGCCTGCTTAGAAAGGATTGTTGTAGCGGGTCAATTCAAATAAAAAAGAATGACGTTCGAATGGAGTTGGGAAGGCAAGCTCCTTCACAAGGAAGATTTTTCAGAAGCGCTGCTTGCTCCTGCTCTTGCCTACTGGAGAATTTCAGAACTAACAATTCTTTAGCGAATGATACAGATACTGTGACCGAAAGGGTTGATAAAAAGCATAGCAAATTCTTAACGGCGCAAATTAATTTTCTTAATAAAATAGCAATCTTGGGGAGGGTGAGCAAGAATTGTTCAGAAAATTTTGCGTTCGGCTACGGTGGTTGACCAAAAGCCATGTAAGTAAGGGCTTATAAGGATCTTCACTGCAATCGTTTTTTTTTTTTTTAGATAAATAACACGTGAACTTTTTTTTTATTAAAAAATATACGTATATAAGTCATAAGCATAAGTAAAAAAAAATGCCAAAAACAATGACTACTGATTGCTTGCATCCGAATCCGTTAACTTTTTCTTTGACAGCCAATCCAGAAAGATGATCCACAGATTTGAGTGTGAAAGACGTAGGATCCGTTTCAATCACCGCAATGCAAGAACTTATATGGGAATGGATAAAAAATGGAACGATCTGTTGATTCGAAATAAACAATGACAATCAGGATTCGTTATGCAGCAATACATTTTCCTGTTAGGTAGTCAGCAAAATTCTTTACTCTACGAAGGCGAAACAGCTGTTGTATGAGAAACTGGTGGGTTCATATGTAGGTATCGATATCGATTTACAAAATTCAATGTAAGTACTTGGAATGGCATCTCATTTGTATTAAGTGGAGATATATTGAGATGCCATAGCAGCTACAAATAGTTTGTAAACTTCTTTAAAAATATGAAAAATCAACTTTTAGCTCAAATTCTCAAGTATGGATGCAAAAGTTTGTATTTTGCGTTCAGCATGGCTGAAAACTTTGATCCATGAGGTAAAAGTTGCAACGGATAAGTTAATTTCGTGTGTTGAAATATTAATTTAGTTATATGGAATATGACGAAAGCCAAAGGAGATTATGCAATATATGACAAAAGTTTTCTTTTTCGTTTAACTATAAAGCCACTTAATCTTTATATCAATAAATTAAAAGTTTTGAAATGCTGCTTTAACATGTGTGTATTTTAGGGAAACTGTTGAAAAAATTTTGTACGAAATCGCTGTATCAAGGTTTTTAGAAAATTTTCCTTCCTTAATTCGTTAAGTTTTCCTATTTACCAAGCAAATTATATTCTCGCATTATCAAAAATAAAATTTCATAATGTTAGTAATTTATCCTCATATTAAAAATTCGTAGCTTGCAAGTAATCAACGAAAGCTTTGAAATAAGTGCATAATCCATTCTTTTATTCTCCTTGTCCTATCACGTATCATAGGGCCTGACATTTTTTTTGAATATTTATATGTATATAACCTCAAATGTTGGCTGGCAAGAGAACCCTAAGAATCTGAAAAGAAATCGAACGCAACAAAGAAACAAAATCATTCGACGACTCTCCAAAGAAATAAAATCAGCTATTGAGCCTGAATAGAAAACATGTATATCCGAATTATAAAATGATTCCTGAGTAGACACAACGAGCATGAAAAGCACCTCTTGAACATTAGTCTGTGCTGCTTTTTGGCGAAGAATAAGAGACAACATGGCTTATATTATGTTACTTTTCTGGCCTGCCAAGACCAACAAAAGCTGCTGGAGACCCATGAGCAGACACACAGTTTATCAGCAGTAAATTAAATTCACGCCCACAAAACAAATAAATATTACAAACAGTGACAAATCCCATTGCATGAATAGAAAAACAATGACTTAAATAAGCATATCTAGCTAAACGACGACTAAATCGAAAGTGAATGCCAATGAAGGAACGAAACAACTACACTATATCAAATGAAATAGCACGAAACTACTTAATGTGATAGGTTTTCGAAGAAATCAGCATTGCCAAATGTGATAATCGGTAAATTCCAGGGTCGCACGAGACTATACGTGAGTTTTGCATAAGCCAGCTTCGGTTGATATAACAGTAAGTTTTCTTAGAAGACAGTCAGTTGAGGTTAAATGTAGAAGCAAAAAAAAATACCAATATGGGACACTTAAAATAAAGCACATAATTTTCATATATTTTATTTATAATTATTTTAAAGAAAAATTATGTCTTGGTTCTTAAAAATTCCGCATCTGAAAATTCTTCAACGCGGAAAGTTAGAAAAATATTTCACTATGTTTTTAGATTGAAACAACATTTTTTGACAGTTATATTACATCTTTTAAATTTACTTTTGATGCATAGATTTCAAAACTGGCGAAGTCCATGACCTCGCTTTCAAAACCGACCAAGTCCAGTACATTGTTATCAAAACCGGTCAAGTTCACGTTTCTTCAAACAAAATTGTTTATTACTATGTCAAAACCCGCCAAGTCCATGTTCAGTGGATCATAACCCGCCAAGTCCAAATTGTTTTCTCAAAAACATAGGCAGATGAAACTCAAAAAGCCTGATCTGACGTATTTCGAGTAAGAAATTTTTCAATATAGATGAAGATAAATGGTTTTCATTGTTTTTCAAAGAGTATGAAAAATGGACTTGACCGGTTTTGCAACTGGACGCCTCCCTCATATGTATGTTTATTATTAAAAATTGGAGGCTTACCTACATTTGAGAAATACTCACAGAAAAAAGTTTCAAAAAAATCTGATGTCATTATGTTATATTCGGCCAAAAATGCAATAGATATTTTGTGTGTTATCTAGCCACCACAAGAGATCAAAAGAAAGACCAGTATTCGATTAAAGTCTAACAACTGTGTTGAGCATATAGTTCCTTTATAATAAAAGGTAAGAGTTTTCGCTGATCTGATATTTAATATTAATCGTTGCATCTGAAATTAAAACAGACTAAAATTCTTCATTTTGAAAAATCAATGCGAACTTTAAGAAGAAAAAAAACATAGCTGCCAATTTTGGTACCATGACACACAAAAATAATTTTTTCAGGATGCTGCAGGATAGCAGACATGGCTGACCGCAATATACAAAGCACTGGACACGTTCCACATAGCCACGTCGCACGTTGTACGATTTTATATAAAAAGAAAAATTCTGGTTTTAGCTCCTTGTCTCTGTGGAATGCAATGAGTGAAATGAAATGGCCAACAGTACATGGGAAAAAAATTTTTTGACAATTTTTTTTCTTATATTTGAAATAAGACAATTATAACATGCTGTTTGGTATCAGGTCGTTTTTAATATATATTTTTTTCCGTGTAAGTTGGCCAAGTGTGACAGTACAAGCCGGATGACATTCATGCATAAGACGACCGGAGACTATCTGCCTATTTGAGTGGACAAATGAACGAACGAACAGGCAGACAAACGGAAACAAACAGCTGAATAGCGATGAGCGCAACCACAGGATGATGTTCACGTTATTGTTCTTATTGTCATTTTTGTTGTTGTTGCTGCTGTCGTTATTGGTGATGTTGTCGTTGTTGCATTTACAGTTACAATCATTGTTATTACCCTTGACCAACGACCAGTGATGGTGACTGCGATCACTATAATCCACCCAATTGGCCAGTTACTTGACGCTAGACGTGGTTACACAAAAGAAGTTTCACCAAGGTTTCATGCAACGAACACCCAAAAAAAATAAGCATTCGTATTTGTTGGACATCAGGCGAGATGCAGGCTGCCCACACTCACAAAAAAAAAAAAAAAAAAACAGTTTTACCAGCAGCAACAGCAATATGGCCCGCAGCGGGAATATCATTCAGCTCGCACTCGAAATTAGAGCTTTTAGCTAAATGAGTAATAGCAATGTAGCTGGCTTAGTGAGTGAATGAGGGGGGGGTCGGTTGAAGGAGGTACTAGAAGAGATTGTAAACGCTTTAGGGAAATGAAGTTGATAGTGGTTGGTTTGAGAAGGAGACGGGTAAAAGTTGAAAAATGTTGAAGATTAATGGTTTTTAAACTGCTGCTCCACACTCTGTTGATAACGTTGCAACCGAAACTGTTGCATACTTTGTGGCTTTTGTTGGTGCTGTAATTTCAACAATTGAAATCCTTCAAAGCTAGAGATTTTAAGAGTATTTGTTGCTTAAATCGTCTCTTCTTGTTTAACGGAGTTTGCAAATTGTTTGCATGAAATGAGATTTATTTTGGATTGACAACTTTATTATCTGTTTATTAAACTTTTTCAGTAGTTACAAAATGCTGCAAGCCTTGTATTCATTTTTTTTTTTTGAAAAATAGCGACATCTCGGAATAAAAAGAATAAAATAATTTGCATAAAAAGTTTAACGCAAAAAAATATCAAAATTCATCTACCACAGTAGGAGTCAGTAAATTCAAACTCGGCGTCAAACAGTAGCAACATCAACAAAACATCTTAAACTTATGCTTACTAGTGAGTAAAGCCTTAAAAAGCACAGAAGATAAATATAATTACAACTTTTATTGAAGATATTTTTCCAGCGATTTACTAATTTCAGAGGGGAAAGATAGAAATCGGTTCACTGGCACGCTGACTTCTCATAAAAAAGGACTAAAATACTTAATTTATTATAGGACAACATAAAACACAAAAAGTTTCGAAGCCAAGCAGCCAAGAATTCGGAATGCCTCAGAAACCTTTAACACGATTTCAAATGAATTGACAATTTCATAAGTTTCTTTACTGGTTTGCAAAACTTTGAAATCATACCTTAGTTCTTGTTAGAATTAAAACTGTCAGTATTAGCTCTGATACATCAAGTGAATCCTATTAAATATAACATTTCAAAAAAATTAAGAATATTTTTCATCTTTTTTCTAGAAAAAAATACTACTAGCATATAACCACACTCCCGGAAAAAAAATTACGCCAACCAAAGAAACACAAATTTAGTCTGACATTCGGTAAATCTGTTGTCTTTATATTTTAGCGTCATGATATAATTAATTAAATGCATGTGTGTGTTAGTTGTCATTATATTTTTAATTAAATATACTATATATAATAAATTTTTAATGAAAAACATTTCTCAGAGTGAGCAAGTTAAAGGACATAGCATTTTTCTTTGAAGCTGTCTGCTGCATTTGGTGAAATTGTTGTTACTCCTGCTGCTTTTATCGTTGTTATCATGCATGAAGAAATAACCTAAGCAGAGTGACCAGCTTGCTCGTTTGAAATGCTAATTGCATAAAGTTGAAACATTTTTTTTTTTTAATTTCCCTCTTTCTTCTTTAAATATAAGTTAAAACTTTATTGCATACTTTATGGCGCACAGTTTTTCACAGTTGTGTTAAGTTTATCAAGAGAAAATTCAATAGTTAGGTATTTTTTTTTATGAAAATTCAAATTATGCAACAAAAATTGAAGAAAAAAAGAAATCCAAAAAAAGTAAATCTTTTAATGCTTATAAGCACAGATATATAGACAGACAGATACACGCCAAAATACACATGCACGCGCATCACATTTATAAATGTCCTTCAAGTTGTGCTCCTGACAGGTGTTTGAATTCACTTCATTATTCGTGAAGTGAAAATCACGATGATTGCATATCTACAGATACAGCAAGCAGCGTCTAAAGTTGTCACACTCGTTCCTTCTTCGTTTACTTCCTGCCTGCTGATTTGCTTTTTTGCACATTTTTATTACTTTTGCTGTGGTTCTGTTTTTCTTCTTATTTTGCTTCTTAGCTTTAGGCTAGGAGCAGCAGGAACCATTTTTAGTAGAACGAAATCAGTTTTTAGCAGGATCATCCACATGTAACGTAGCAAGGACACGCGATGTTACGTTTTGTTTTCATAGGCAAACTTTTTGCTCAAGTTTATGGAGATATATAGAGGGGAAAAGTAACAAAAGAAATGAGTAAAAAAATATTTAGATAAATGTGAACCAGCATTTGTGAAAAATTGAGGTGACCTTTTGAATGTTTTTTATTTAGTTTTCTTAATCGGGGAAAAAAAGATTTTTTAGAAAAAAATATGGCGCAATAAATATTTCACCAAATTTAATTTTAAGAAACACTAAAAATTAAAACCCTTTGTGTATAAAAAGGATATCACCGCATTAGCCTGTACCAAGTATCAATTAAATTTCCATCAATTTTAAAATGAAAAGAGGTTGTTTGCCTGAGATTAGATTATTAATGTCCCCATCTCACAAATCTGCTGTATTCAAAATGTGCCATTTATTTTTGTGCATTAAAAAAATGTCTCACATTGGCCGCCCGCCTTCAACCCGGATTTTCAATTTCTTGCAGTGCTGCCGTAGCACAGAGCTCAATTCTTTTAATTTTTGCTGTGTTAACCTTAAAAGATTTTTCATTGGAGTTTTCTTACATTCTTATACTTTTGCTGTTGCTGCTGCAGCGACTGCCTGCACTTCCTTTATGGGATTTATGTAAATTTAATTTCAAATATATTAAGCCAATTCCATTAGCATCTGCTTGTTGTTCTCGCATTCCTGTTACTTATTTTTGCTATGTTGGTCTTATAGCTTTTATCCTTAGCTAAGAGTGGGAACTAGTACACGGAATGTGCATAATCGTTTCCACTGCCACTAAACGTTAAAATTTTAGTAATCAAATTAAAAACATTGCTACCACTAAGAGTTTAGTGTTAGTAGAAATTATACGAACTACCACATTACCATATTTTGTGTTTTTTAAAACTTTTTTCAAACAACAAAAATGTTTTTTTGAACAGAAAAACTTAATGAAAGCTATGTTTTATTAGAGGTTTTCAGTAAAAAAATGTTATATTTAGAAAAAGTTGAAAAATGTTATGTAAAGTTTTTAGTGCTAATAGAAAAATCTTCACTTATAATGGAATTTGAATTGCTGTTATACTTAATAACGCTAAGTTCTAAGTTATAACAATTTTTGAGTTCTACTCCTGGAATTTGATTTCATCTGTCACTGGAAATTCAGTATCACTATGTCCACAATGATAAAATAAAGTTTGACTTCAACTATACGTTCCAGTAAATCTAAAATCAATTGAATTTGAAATCTAGTGCACTTGTCCCCACTCTGCATAAGTTATTTTTTGGTTGCTCCTTACTTAAAGTATGTAATACTATCCATACGACCATATAAAGTGACTGTATACTTTTGCAGTTTGCAATTTTTGTATTTGTTGCTGTTGTAAAGTTTACCAGTTTTCTATTTTTATTTTATCACACCCAGATGGCGTTAACTGCTGACTTTCGACTTTGTGTTATGTTAACATTGTTAGCATCCTATTTTTCGATAATACAAGAGTGCAAATGCATAACTACAAAGAAAATGCAATGCTGCAACAAAAATAGTGTTAAAGAGCTTACTTAGAAAATAGATAATAAAGTCTAAAATAATTGAATTTAATGGATGCCAATAAGGCTAAAACAAACTTATGAAGTGTGATTTAGTGTGTCAACTGACGCATATTTACCTTAAGGTGTCTTTAGAATGCCATCAAGGCTAATCTGTGAACACTTAAATTAAATTTTATACACACAATGACAACAGACACACTTGATGGTATACTGAAGACTAAGCTTACGCTGAGATTTTTTTAATAGAATTAGCGGGCTTTTTGCCTTTAAATTATTGCAAAAATTTTCTTAACGAAGAATTTTTTTTTTTTGCAACTAAGATCTTTTTGTGGGAATTTTTTAAGTTCTATGTACTTTTTAAGGACGATTCATACACTGTTAGTAATGCGGAATTTATGTGATGTTAGTATTTATATATATTATTTAAATTCACTAAGAAAATTTATTCAATTTAGTAGATCAAACTCAACGTACAGCATGTAAGTAACGAGAACTTTAGACACTTGAACACATGTAATTTCATATGTGCGAACACAATGACAGCATTTTGCATTAACGAACAAGGACAATACTATAAAACAACGTACACCAACAACAGCAACAAATTGTTGTTTACAACTGCGAAAACTAATAGTTACAACTACAACTACAACAACAAAAATACAGAATAATAAAAAAATATGTATAAAAATGCATATCCTGTTGGATTTTATTTCGCTGTCATTGCAGAAGACATACAATTGTTACATTTTTCCAGCGACTTTTTTTTCTAGTTTTTGTTGTTGTTGTTGCCGCTGCCATTCTTTCAATTTTGTCAATGTTGCTCTTTTCATTTTCATTGTTTCAATGTGAATTAATTTGTATTTGTTGTTGTTTGCTTGTTTTGCGCATATTTTACAAGCGGAGCACACCCAATAGGAAATTTTATGTTAGGTGCTTATGAACAAAAACAAAAAAATATTACTTATGACATTTGCAAGTGAAAAAACTGCTATGTTACTTATGTTAAGTCAAAACCGACAGGTTAAAGTATTCAAATTATGCAGTAAAAGTGTAGTAAAATGAATTTTATTCAAACTGAAATCAACAAAGTATTTAACAAAGGTTTAACTAAAATGTAGCAAGCTTAAGTATTTAAGCAATAAGAGTCAAAAAAAAATAAGTCAAAAAATAACACGAATTTTATGATTAAAAAAATTCATTGCAAAGTTTTATTCAAATTTTGAAGTGATTTGACTCAGCGGCCAGTTATGAAAATTAATAAATATGTTAAGCTTTTAAGGGTCAAGATAATGATTAAGTATAATGAAATCTAAGCTACATCGTACTTAATATGTTAGGAGCAATCTTTTTGCAGTGTATGTTCTATGAAATAAATGTTACTCATACGCCATACACATCAGCTTCGTTAGTTTGATAATTTGTAAGTTGGTAATGCGGCAAAGATTTTTAACTGTGAAGAAACTGTTCTCGTTTTGTTTTTGCTTCATTTTCTTTTCATCAGTTTCAGTTGGGTCTCCTGAACGTGCTGGTATATTCAACATTAAAATTACCGGAACGAAATCTTAAGAATCAGTTATGACACTGGTGTTCTGTCAATACATTTTCCTTACATGCATCGATTATTTTTATCTTGCTTGAGCAGCATGTTTACCTTTGCGATAGTACAATATGGCACAATATGATAGCGCACCAAACAAAAACTATTGCGCAGAATTAAACAAGTTTTTTCGCAAGCATGCCATATTATATCAACTGTCAATATGTATATAACACGGCTTAAATCTGAAGTTGGCTGTGAAAAAATCAAATAAATCCTTGGAAAAGAACTTTCTCAACAACCCGATATAATACATATTTTTACAGCATATTATGTGCTCATACGTCGTGTTACAAAAAACACTTAATTTAAGTTGCTATCCTGCACCTTTATTACTAAGCAGCCACAAATTAATAGAAATGTTTTTGCAGAAGCTTGTAATTCAACAAATATACCTTTATCAATTAGGTTCCATATTGCATCAATCTTGATACCAGTATTATGTTAGGGGACGTTCATAAATTGCGTGAATCAAAATAGGGGGGGAGGAAGTTCGGAAAAATCTCACCAAGAGGGATCATTAAAAATCTCACATCAAATTTTTAATGCATAGACTAAGCATTATTATAGCAGATTACGTTTAAAAATTATAAGACAAGTCTCACGGAAGGGAGAGGGTCCCGTCAGAACTCACAAAATCTCACCAAAGGGAGGGGAAGGGTCCGAATTTTCAAAAAAACAACTCATGTAATTAATGGACGGTACCTTATATAAAAAATGCACAGTTTTGTTTGAAATCTTGTTACGTTCTTATTAAGCGGCCGCGAATTCAAACTGAAATTTTTGCAGTCAAAGCGATTATAATATTCATTTTGAAAGCATAATAAACAGATTTCTCATCCGTCATTTTATAATAAAACCTCCGAGTTTCTTTGAAAACTTGTGCTTTAGGGCCTAAAAATCGACAGTTTATATTAGAATAGTTTCTCATACGTCATGTTGAACACAAAAATGTCATGATTCGTTTGAAGCCTTGCGCTGATGATTTAATCGGCCAAAAATCAACTCACACGAAATTTATATCCCTCACTATTTAGTTTTATTAATGCATTAGGGTCTACACTTTGCGTTACAGAATTAACAGTTTACTAAAATATATATCTTGTACGTTATATTATTGGAAAACAGCCTGATTTTGTTTGAAAACTCGTACCATTATTTAACAAAACAATACATTTTGAGATTTTCAAGGAAAAGTCATCTTATAATATGAATGACTGCTTAAAAAATCACATAAATTAAAAATTTCCTACTGCGTACATTTGCCGTATATAGAAACAATACAATTCTGCAAAAAATAAAGCCAGTATGCATGTCAGTTGAAATGCGAATCGATGCCAACAGGATTGGCGAAGAGATGAATGACAAGCGATTTTAATCAGTCAATCGTGCGATTAATGCATAAAAATGGCAAAAGGGACACAAAACAATAGAAAATGAAATAAAAAGGACATTTTGGATGAAAATTGTGTACATATAACTCTATCGGCAGAGAATAGCATCTTGAGCTTTAATGTTTTCGATTAAAAACATATAAGGTTTGTAATTTCTTGAAAAATAGTACCGGCGAATTTTTGTAAAAACAAATATTGCATTTAGTTGACTTTTGATACACAGATTAATCTTTTGTGTAGAGATTTATTAAAGTCAATTAAGTAACAAAAATTTTCTCATACCGACACTTTTATATCTTAACAAAATCATCTAAATCTTAGTTTTATTTAACTAAATTATGTCTCAAAAATGTTTGCTGTTTTTTTTTCCACTTCAATTAATGTTGATTCATTCAATAAAACAAAAAAAAAAAGAGAGACATTTGCAATTCCACATGCAGCATTCGTATTTCAATTGCATTGCCACAGCACAAATACCACTTTCCATCATCAATAACAACAGCAATGAAGGCAGTCAGCAGCAACATCTCTTTAGGCATGTTGCAATGCAGGCATACTACATATGTACTATCCGACTACGTAAATCAGGATGCGATAGGGTATTTTGTGCCATCATCGAGTGGCAGGCAATTTGCCACTGTTCAATGAGCTTTACGAGGCCATAGGCCGCTTTTTGCTATTGACCATTTCGAAGTGGTGTGTTTTTTGCTGGTTGTAAAAGTAATCCGCTTTTGTTTGTCTAAACGTCGTCTAATTGGATCGCAATTTGTTGTTGTTTGCCAGCCAGTCAACGCGAGTGTTTGCCTGTCGCCGATTCGAAAGCTTTTTTGGATGAACGTCAGTTTTTTCTTTGATTTTTCGAGTAGAGAGCATTCACTAAATTTTTATGAGCACAAATTAGGATTGGAGTTTGTGCCATGAGTGATTTAAGTAAGTCCTAACAGCAAAAAGTTAATATGATTTAAGTACAAAATGTGCAGCAATTAGCATCTGCAATGGATTTGCTTATTTTTAAGCTGTGGCTTTCAGTTTTTACTTGATGCTAATGGATTTATTGAACGTAAAAAAACCAAACAAGACATCAGTAAAAAAAATTGCGAAATACATTGTTCAACATGGTATCATATTTTGAGGCGGCTGTTATTTACAGAATACACAATTAAATGTAAATGTTTCAAATATAACGACTACGGTATTAACACTTACATCCTTAGTTGCATCAAAAATATGTCAAATAAAATCATAAATATTAAATTTATAAAATTATTGTAGAATATTAATTAAATATCACTCATACGTCATGTTATTCTATTTCATTAATGATGTTAAACTTCTTCAAACTATGAATCCTTTGTTTATTTAGAGTCGAATTTTGAAAAAAAAATGTGGTCAACCTATAAATTGACTAGCTTTTTCATAACGTCCGGTAGTAACGTATTTGCAATTTTAATCAATTTAAACGAGTTCGCTGACTGAAGCCTATCTAAAGGTGATAAAGAGCATTGTATGAAAAACTATTTTATTGAACGCTTGAAAAGCATGCATGTGATTTTATAAGAGTATCTATATAAATATTTTATAACTATTCGATTCTTTCTTTAAACCATCAAAAAAAATCCGAATTGAATTATTTTTTTTCGTTTTTTACCAACACAAAAGAGCATAGTTTAGAAATAACAGGCCACTGTGGAAATAAGTATATTGAAACTTCAAGTATAAGTGCTTGGATCTGGGAGATTTTGGTTATCTTTTCTGAGCACTGCTAAATAAAAAATTCAATAAACGATTGGGCTTTTTTTAAAAAGATTGAAAACTCAGAAAAAAATAAAAAAAAAAAATTTTTAAGGCTTGAGAACGAAAAAATGCAAACTTTGCTTTTGACTCCTACCTTATTTTAAAGATATTTATTAATTGTACAACTTTTGCTCAAAAATCATAATCGTTCACACATGGTATAGGCCTCGTGGGTCATAAAAAGTCAACAATGTACTCATTAGCTGAAATCGGAAGCAAATCTTCACTATGAATTCGACATCGCTAACATAGATCAGAGAATACAGTAGTCATGGATATTGTTGAGCTGATGGGGGTCGTTAATTTTTTCGCGTTTAATCCAAATCCGGTCTCAGAATTGGTCCATCACGTCAGGATTTTGAAATATTTACTCTTGAGATAATTTACAGGGACTCAAAAACATCATTCAAAATGAGCTCTCAAAATGTTGTCTATGATGCTTACTTGCAAAGTTATAGCCATTTAAATGTGGCATGAATTTGAAATCGTGATTCCATGCAACCCAACAATCTCAATTATATGAAAAAAATGTTTTTTGCTTGTGTAATTTTGCCTTGAAGCAAATTTTAATTCGCTCAGTTAAGATTATTGAATTGTAGGGGATTATGTATTGAAATTCAGGTCACTTTAAAATGGCAATAATTTGCGCATTTATTGAAAGCTTACTTTGAAGAGGAATGATGGTACTAAATGTTGTTTTATAAGAAATAAGTTAATAACATTTCTCAAATATTGAAAAATCTCGACGTTATGAGCCACTCCTGAGGTCAGATTCAGGGCGAAAAAATCTTTCAAAAATTACCCTCAGTTGCATAACAACAAAATATCACAGACCTGTTTAATATGTAACTAACTTTAAAGGTATTTTCTAGTATTTAAATCTACTTTACATATTTCAATAATAAAATAGATTATTATTTTAAAGAAATATTAGACACTTAACGAATGTAAAAATTTTCATAATGAGTACCTATACGAAAAAAACATGAAATTTTTGATGTTGAATGTGTATGGTTTTTTTTTTAAATGTTATAATTAACAAATCAAAATTTTATACCCAAAGGATAAATCATCATTTAAAGGCAACCAGAATTTAAAACCAACTTTTTCTATGATCACCCAAAAATAAGTTCAACGCCTATTTTTTCAGGCCCTAAATTGTATCAAAAATATGAAATCATCAATGTAATTTCACAGCATTATATGAAACTATTGTTACTTATTCGTCATGGTATTCGACGTATTTACTCATCCTTGGTTAGGGCTAAAACTCTAGTAAGAAACATAACCTCATGTTTGTGTCTTAAAGTTTATACAAAGAACTTACTCGTAAATTTAGAGATAGTGTTTAGTGCCAATAGTTTCCAACTTACCTAAAATGAAGAAAAGAAAAGTGCAAATTTAATTTTTTTGTGTTTACAGAATTATTACATACATATATAAATTGAATTATAAAATCACAATTGCATACTAAATCAAATAAATTACATAAAATTTTACTTAAATAAAGTCAGTGAGTGCTTTATGCTATAAAAGACAATCCACAAAGGACATTTCCTCACACATTACTTTAGCCACGGGCTATTCAGAATGCATTATTATCATAGTGATTTTCAATATTTTTGCATTTCTAAATAATTGCGCTTGCAATTTATGTCTTCAAATAAGTTTTCTTTACTTTGTTTGTCTCATTCCTATTTGTTACTCTCTTTCTCTCTATTATTCTTAGACGTTGTGAATGTCAATTTTAAACAAAGTGGCCTTTGGTGTTTTGTTTGAATGTTTTGTGTGTGTGTGTGTGTGTGTATGTTTTGTCATGTTTATGTGAGAGGACAGTTTGTGTGTGTGAGTGAGCATTCCGTTTTGTTTGAAGACATTAGTATACAATTTTATGGCTTCAATGGCGCCCAGAGTCTCGGCGAAGTATCCTTGATGTTAGCTTTGGAGACGTTTTGGAGATGACATACAAAATACAAAAGAGATAAATATTGGCATGATAAAAGACAACATACCCACTCGGAAATAGATAGTTGGTTGATATCCAAAAATACGTGCAAAAACCAGGTACTGCTAAAATGTAAATCGAACTTGAATATTTTGAGCGATTTTTAAACGAACAATAATTGAAGCTACATTTTACTATGGTTCATATGAAATTATAAAATGCGACGGAAATTCAACGAACATAAGATATAATTTTATTTAGATACAATTGAAAAATATATTCTTTAGAATGATAAAAAATCATATTATAATTTGAGTGGTTTTGCGCATAAAAAGTCTATTACATTCAGATCTAGGTAAATATTCCCAACATTTTGCCATAAAATAAGTTTATCTTACAAAAATCAGGTGATTGAGAGAGAAAAAATTAAAGTAAAAAACAGCTTAGCATTTGCTTTGGAAAAAAAAGTTCATATTTTTACTCACAATCAGATGAATTTCTTGTTAGCAAAACTTAATTACTTTGGAAAAGTAAAGATATCTATAAAAATCTTTAGTTAAAGAGAACCGAACAAATAATTTTCATGTCGTTTACAATAATTCTAAAATCTTAAAAATTCTAAAAGTCATCTAAAATTGAAAATCTAAGTGGGATGCTATGCACGTACATGTCGCTGGCTGAGTGTAACAAAAGTATGAGTGAGTGAGTGTATATGTGTCGATCAACTCATCGATTATTCTAATACTGAAAGTAAAGCGTACGAGTACGCGTACTCACGCTGATGCTAGCTCACCCATACTTTTTATACTTTCCCTCTACTCAAACGTACAAATACACGAGGCAGCCATAAGGACGTGACCTTTGTACTCAATTCGTATGAATTCGTTCCATATGCTAAAAAATTATCTCTGTACCACAAATATGGCATGGGTGCACATGTGTTGGAAAATTTCATCAGTGTCGAAACAAAAAAAAAAAAAGTTTTTCACGTTCTCATGACATGTGGGTGTGAAAGTGCTTAATAGGCGACAAGACGTCTTAAAAATTTTTCCTTATCATTTTTCTTTTGTCTTCAGGCAGCATTAATTAGTTTTTCATCAATTATTTAGCAAATAAGAATTTTTTTCTTTTCTTCGTGAATTAAATTGATGTCATCTCGTGAAAATGTAAATTCCAATAAGCGTGCACTTGACTCATAATGTAAAAACGATAATGGCATTTAACCTTGGAGACATTAACATTTATAAAATTTCAATTAGTTAGGATAATGTTCATACTTAACGCACAATATACACACAAAAAAATTAGTAGCACATTTACTTGCATTTTGTTGTGCGGCAATTTTGCTTGTGGTATGAAGTGAGCAGGAATAACAATTAAGTTTTATATAGAGCGCTTAAGATACAGGGGATAACATAAGATATGAATTATAAACTTAAGAAAAATTAATTTAACCCACAATAAAGTAATTAGCAAAATCAGGGACCTCAAGATGCAACTACTTTCGATTTGGCAAAAAATGTCCGATGTCCAACTACACATATTAATGGTCGCTTAAGGTAAAATCTTTCAAGAAATTGATTTTTTTTTTGGCAAAAAAGAAAATCTTTAGCTTATTTAGAATCAGCGAATAAAATTTTGTCGCAAAAAAAAATTTTTCATCTAAATTTTGACATTTTCATGTAAGCGTGTCAGAGCGCACCGTTCCGCATTTGAAACTTTCAGGGGCTATACCAGTGTGACACTTTCAAAAAATCGATTTTTTTTCATTTGGCTTATTCGATAGTTTATAAGTACTTTCAAAAATATCCTATAAAAGCAGCAAGGTCGTATCTTAAATAGTTTTTGAATAGCAACGATCTAAAGAGCGACCGCTCGCAGGCATAAACCTCGATAGTTGAAACTTTAAACGCGTTTTTCTCGAAACGAAGAGAAATTGACCGATCGACTTCAAATTGAAACTGAGTATTCTTGAATATATTTACTATACAATGACCTATGATCTTTTTTATTGGTTGAAAATTGTCAATTTAGCATTAAAAAAACAACCATTTTTTACCCCAAAAACCGACACTTTTTTTCAGAACTACGCCATTTTGTAAATTTTTGATATTTTTCAAAAATCGTAGGTTATTGTATAGGAAATACCTTCAATTTTAATAACCTTTTTTAATTTTTTTGTTTCAACTATGGCATTTTTAAAATTTTCATTTTTGGACTAAGGGTAAGCCCTGCGGCAAAAACATGACCCGGGAGAAGGCGTGCGTCGCGGTCAATTCGTAATATTTTTATAATACAAACAATTTTTTTTACAACTAAAGAGTTGCGTAATAATTCTTGCAAATTTTTTTTAATAACCTTTTACCCGTTTATATCTGAAAAATATTCGCAAAAAAAAAACATGTCGATTTCTTACAGTTGCACTTAAAACCGCAATAACTTTTTCATATAAAAATGTAGGAAAACATCATAATTGGCTCCATAAATGAAGCATAGAAGCTTTTTTTGGATTTGAAATTGTGAGACAGATCCGAATTTACTTCTTTGAAAAACAAAAATTAACGCTTACCACCACAAAAGATTGTTAAGCGATAGTTAATTTATTTAGCAAAAATATGATGGTATGAGATAAATAAATAAATAGAAAATATGAAAAATAGTAAAAGATAATTATTAACGATGATGAAGCAAAACGAATGAAAAAAAATTAATTTAAAAGCAAAGAGAAAACTACTTGCTCTAAAAGAAAATCATGTTAAACGAAGGAAGTGTCAAAATGCTATTTTCATAAGCACACAAACTCAAAAATATACACACATACATTATGTATGTGAAGAGTATGAAACACAAATACAGTACACATACAATAAACATACACACATTAGAAATAAGAAGAAATAAAAAAAAACTCTGTCAAAGTATTGTATGAACGAGCACTCGTACATGTTGACACATATGCGATACTTTTGCACCCAACATTTAGGACCCAACTTTAGAGGATAAAACGTTAGATGGTTGGTTGTTGGTAAAGTCGCATGGTGTCATAAGTGACATGAGGGACGTTGAGACTCTTAAGATCATCAAAAGCAACACAAAAGCAAAACTAAGTTAATGGCAACCTTTAAAAAGGAAAAAGCATCAACTTCAACCATTAAAGTATTAAATTGGAAAGAAGTGAAGCGTATTTCTATTTTCTCTCTTACACAAACTCCTTCCACTTAAACATTTTGCTTTATGCCCACTCACCTCTGGTTTCGTCCCTTTTCACTCATTTAATATATTTTTCAAACGAGCCACTTAATCTGTTTCTGAACTTAAGTGGTTGTGGAATGTGTCAGTGAAAGCATGCAACAAAAAACAACAAAAACAAGTGACGTAAAAGAAAATAAAAACAATATATAAAATTAATCCTTAAAAAAAAAAAAAATAAATGATGCATTAAAATAAAAGAAAAGTGAAAAAGATGAATGTGTGAACAAAAATTTTGGGTTCACTGTAAATACAAGAAATATTACAAATACATTAAGTATGAATTTCAAAAATGTTTTAAGATGAAAAAAACTATTTGTATTTTAGGACTTTGCAGTAGTGTTTGACATCTTTGATGCTTTAAGCCATTGTTGGCAAAATAAACCCATGTTTGCTAAAACAGTTCATATTAGGTGGACTGAAATTGCGTATCTACGCGTCTAATTTGCTTTTTAAATAGGATTTTATTATTTAGATTTTGGCTAAGTTTAATTCGTGTACATATGAAACTAGTTAGTTATGTTAATGCCTTAAAAATATTTTTATTAATTTTGCCACGAATGTAAAAATAAAGCCAATATTCCATGGACCGTACTTTGACTACATACTAAAATATAATGTTAATTTTATATCGTTTTATGAATAAAATGTGACTTACAAAAGTCATGTACCCAAGGTCTAAAATATATTTTGCCTTTGATTTATACAATTTGAAAAGGTTGACCTGTTGATGCAATGTAAATATACATTAGTCTAACAAAAACATACGACAAAAATCTGAAAGTAAAGAATTCAAGTAATTTTCATCATCGTCAACAATATGACCGAGTTTCAACATTCATTCACCAATGTAAACTCAATTCAATTCCATACATGCAAACAGTGAAAGGAAACATCAAACAAATTTTCTAGCATGAAAAAAAAAGAGGAACTGTAGGGTGAGGGGGTCAATATGTGACTTGACCAGTGTTACCATATTAGGAGTTTTGACTGCAAATTCAAGTTGTTTTGGACACGCTAGCAGTTTTTTTGCAAATCGCAGTTTTTTTTTATGAAATTATGACCAAAAAAAAGGTCATCAACCACTAAAATTTTATATTTTCCAAAAAATCCATCCATCCAATTTCCAGTTTTTCCTAAAAAAAATCTGGCAACACTGAGCTTGACATAAAATGGTGTACGTTGGATGCACTTCTGCGCTTATTGACATTTGTTAGAGATTCGCTTTCATTCGTTTTGACGCTGGTTTAATTTTTCACATTCTGTGTAAATGGACATGATGGTTGAAAAGGTGTTGATGATGATTTGCTTATAATGATGACAGTGGTGAAGAAAATGGGTATGAGAAAGAAGATAGAAATGACGATGAGAATGAGAATGTTAATATGAATGAGATTGAGAATGTGAATTAAAATGAAAAAGATTGAGATTGAGATTGAGATCACTATCCCTTCTCAATCTCAAATTATGAGAACGAGATTGTCAATTGGATTTAGGATGTAAATGTGAATGAGAATGTGAATGAGTATGTTAATGAAAATGTGAATGAGTATGTTAATGAGAGTAAATAAGAATGTGAATGAGATTAATATGAGAATGAGAGTGAGAATGCGAATGAAAATGAAAATATGAATGAGATTGAGAATATGAATGAGAATGAGAATAAGAATATGAAATAGAATATGAATTTTATGCTTTGCCCAGAATTGGGACGGGGTCGGGAAAGCGGCAACGATTACACGCTGTCAAAAATTATAACATACTTGATCATGTGAAATTGAGCAGAATTGCGGCGTTCGACTGGTAACCTGCCTACGGGTACCCGTCGATTTAGAATTAATTCTATTTTTACGTCGGATCAGTGTTGCATTCTAATGTATGAAAATTTGTCACTCTCTTTTTCCATATGATTTTCTCAGCAAAATTTATTGTTTACAAATTATGTTTTTGTCACTCTCTTTTCCCATACGATTCAAGAAATCAGTCGTGAAAGCAGTCGTCCGCCGCAATTGTGTTCATTCAAACGATTTTCCAACTGGCTTTTTTTTTGACAGCGTGTAATCGTCATCGCTTTCCCGACCCCGTCCCAATTCTGTTCAAAGCATTAGTGTGAATGATAATGAGAGTCCGAATAAAAAATTAAAATGAGAATTATAGTGAGAATAAGGATGAGAATGAGAATTATAGTGAGAATAAGGATGAGAATTTTGAATTAGAATTAATTGATAATGAGAATGAGAATTGAAATGAAGTAATAATGTAAATTTGAGGGAGAATGGGGATGAAAATTTGTATTAAAATTAAATGAAAATGAAAGTGTGGATAAAAATGAGAATGAAAATGACAATAAAAGCGAACTGAAATGAAAACGACAATGAGAACGTTTTAAAATGATAATGTGCATAAAAATGAGAGCAAGAATAAAATAGAAGAAACAATGGGAATAAGGATGAAAATGAGGATGAAGAAGGTGATTGGGAAATTGATAAGGTTGAGGATAAGAATTGAAATAAGAATTCGAGTGAAAATAAATAACAAAGCACTGCAGAGCAATTTTCAAAACATTTTGAACTCAAATTTAAACATACCTAACCCAACGTACCAGACAAGACGATCTGACTAGTTTTCTACAGCTTACTTAAAGGTATTGAATCGAATTGTTGTTTTATATGAATATAAATTATTTCATATTATGTCAGTAATATTAAAATACGCTGACTACATATTTAGGGGAAGTGTTTTTCAAATTCCAGTACTACAAATAAAAAACTAAAAAAAAAACTGCGGAACTATTTTCTTCAAAACGTTTAATTAAAATAGGATCTAATTTAAATTATCATTTATTCACAATTCTTAATTCCACTAAATCATTATTTTTCAGTGATAGTGAAAATGGTAGTGCAATGGAAATTCCATGCATTAGTACCTATCTAATTTTTGCGAATTATAATAAGCTGCAAACATTTAATGGTACATATAAGGATTAGTTCATACTAAACGGCAAGATACGAAACGACACAACATCTTGAAAAACCCAACGAATACATTAATTCATATTAACTGATGATAATCAACAATTAAAACTCTCTACTGGGTACACATTTACGTATACGAGTAGGTTCCAATGAAAAGCAGTCAGTAAATTGAAGACACAAGAAAAAAAATAATAAACAAAGGACACGCTTACACGATATGTAGAAATAGCGGATATGGTGGGCGTTGGAACTCAAACGTAAAAGAAAAAAATATAATGGAGTAAAAAAGGAGCAACAAAATATTTGAACCTAACAGCAAGAGCAAAAAAATTAAAGGCGTAGAAAAATGAATGGACTGTAAGCTAAATTAACGAAAAAGGACCAAGGATGAAGGGCACGACAAAGATGAAGGGACAAATGGCAAACGGACATAGTGCCAGTACATTTCTGCCGACAAGCAATTAAGATAAGGGCGCGTGAAAGACGAGTGAGCAGCAATAGCAGCATCAGCAGCAATGAGATGAGCCAGCATTTTTCCGCTTGGACGTTTAGTAGGATGTGAAGTAGACAAAAAAAACTCACACAACTCAACTGAACCCAAGTCAGTTCAGTTCAGTGCAGTGCAACTCAACAGCAAACGCCAGTCACCATATTAGAAGATATGGCATAGCTGACATTTCAAAAAAAAAAAGTGTCATTTCGCAAAAGCCAAAAAGAGACAAAAAAAAAAAAAAGGAGAAAAATCATTGAAAGCATTGAAAAAATAATGGAAATGAGAGCATACGAGCCAACGAGTGTCCTTTGACAGCAGCGGCAGCAATATAAGTGCCTCAATGCTTTCGTTTTTGTTGTGATGGTGGTCACTTTTGGTATCGATACCAAGTTAGAATCTTATTTTTAATATTAGATATTATCTATGCTATTAATATAAAATTGCTCTTATGGAAAGGGTTTGTAACGCTTTGGCGCAAAATATACTGAACCGATTTCAATACTTTTTTTTAACACAATATATTTGTGCTAAAGAAGGTTACTGTATACTTATTTTGTTTATTTTTAATGTTGATTATCCTATTTTTTAGGATTGAGTCCTCATACAAAAATTATTGTTTGATTTTTCGTTACTTATGCTTAGTTATTCGTTCCTTGTTAATGTTTATTTTTTATCATGGTTGTGTACTATAGAAGACTAGGTCTTCTAACTCTTATGACTTCATATTTCCTCAGAAATAGACCTTTTTAGCTCTGTTAAAATCACTTTCGATACTACGTATAGGAACAGCCTATAAAGACTGGAATGGTATAGAGTCTTTAGAAGAAAGCAACAAATATGTACTGAGCCCAAACAGCATTGCTGCTAAAGACAAATATTAATGGCTCGGTTAGTCAATGGATCGATATTTGGTCGTTTAGTGGTGCATGCACGTTAGTCATCCCGTTTTTATGCATCTTCTGTTTTTTTCGCAGCTTCCCTTTCTTTTTTATCTTTTTCATGTACGCTTGGTCCACATGTTGATGTTGGAGGTGGCAGCGGTGGTGACGCCGACAGCGGAACCAAAAGCAAAGAGTAAACTGCAATTTGTAGCGATAATTTTGTGTACTCTGCGGTGACAATAACGAGTTGGCGATGTTGCTGCCATTGTGGCGTTAGTCATGTTTCACTTGTTGTTGTTGTTGTTGCTGGTGCTTTGAAGGCTATCCCGCCGGATATGACGACCGATGAACGTTTCAGCTTACAGTTTAGATTACAACAGCAACAGCCTCCAATAGGAAAGAGTTTGAACTTAAATTCTATTTGGCTGATGCGGATAATGATGATGATGATGCGGATCATAATGATGATGATACGAATGCTGATGATGACTTAGTATTTATTTTTTCCTGCTGTTGTTGTAGTTGTTGATGAAATGACAGGACAGCAAACGAGCAGCGTAAGACTTTTTACAATGGCATTGACAACAACAGCTGCTGCCACAGCAAGAAAAATGTAAACTTGATTAATCTTTGGTTGTTGCTGTTGCTGGCTGCTCTTGTTGTGTGGGTTATTGCTGTCGTTGTCGTTGTTGGCCTAGAGAGCTTAAATTACAACGACCAACGCAATGCCATGTTTGTTGTTTGTATTGGTGCTTATATGTGCGAGTGTGTTTGTATGCTTTTGCGTTTGTGAGGTCAATCCGTTGTTAAAATGAACAAACAACAATTTTATTGCAGTTGCAGCAGCAATAGAGTATTTTGCAGTTGCAAGCAAAATGTTAGAATTTTTTTTATTATTATTTTGTTTAGTTTCGCTGAGTGTAATCTTTGCATGACTAAACAAATTTGCTAAATTGAAAGTTTGGAATTTAAATGAGAAATTTTATCAAGTAAACTATGACAGCAGTTTAGTTTCGTGTTTTAAGTGAAGGACATTCCTAGCGCATAAAGTAAGCCAAAGTGACCCAAGCGTCAACTTGCAATATTGCAAGGCAAATCTAGCTTAAATTAGATGATAAGCGCTCTCTAGAACTGAGATCCCGTACTAGACATATCTTTTCGTGACTTTTTTCTACAATAAAAGGCCAGTCACTCATCTACAGACATGCGGAAAGATTAGGTCTTCGGTCTTTTGACTGATGTAGAAGTTGATGTGATGTGGAGGAGGCTGAAAACATTTAACATTTTTTTGCTCCTGCCCCGTCTTGCTAGAAAACGCCGCTTGGTTCGTTTTTAGGACCCTGTAATACCCAGTAGTATCACAATTATTCAACATTTGGTCAGAGGAAGTCGGTTCTTAAAGTAACTGCCACTCCTACTTAAGCCAAATTATGAATTGCGTGTTCGATTGACAAATGAAAGCTAATGGGATTTGGAAAATTTGGTTTTTAGATTTAAGAAATGTTCAACATGACCATTCCTTTAAGCAACAATCACATCTACTGTTCAAAGAAATACAGTTTTAGAAATCTGTTAATACTTATCTGTAACATACCTGCTAAGTTCTGGTAATATACAAATAAATTTAAATTTATTCATACGTTGTCTTGTATTGTTTTTTTAAGAAAAGCATTGACCGACTTGTAAATTTACAAGAAAATCGGTCTCTGTAAAACATTTTAAGTTCAGATAGAAATAATTACTAATTGAGTTAAGTTTTCTTAATTAATTCGAATATGGTTTTTCACTTATAAGCAAGGATACTTTAAAGTTTTGAAATGGGGTCGCGAGATGTGCAAAAATCTTTTGCGCCTCAAAAGCATATATGCTAGTGTTATTATTTTTGCAGCGATTTTGCATTACAAAAAGTAATCTGTTACTTTAATTCATTGCAAAATTTATAGGAAAGATTAATAAAAAAATTTAATATTCAAATATACTTTTGGGCCACTCCACAAAAAATTTGCGTCCGTGTACTTTTCCGAAGTTTCCAAAGCTTAAAAAAATAGTTATAGAAAAATTTTAACGCTTCCAATAGAATTTCGTTTCGTTCATGATTTAACATTTTGTATAAAATGTATTGCATAATTTTGGGCGTTTGAAAAGTTATTTTTAGTGAGCTCGCCTTTTCCAATATGATAAACATTTGCATATTTTTATTTAATACATAAATATTTTGCGTATAAAATCTGGAGACGCCCAAATGATGTTGATGTGATTTTTCTTAAAAGATATTGATTTTTTTTTGTTTCAATTGCATCTTCTACTGTTCAATTTACGCTAGTTGAAAATGCAATTTGAAACATTGAATTATGATCCTTGGCTGGTTTAGTCGTTTACCCCACACACACACACACAACACATAGTCACAAAAACACAAAATGTTTGTGTTATGTTCCCTTAAATTATGTTGCTCCAAAGCAACGCCTACAGCTGGTGTGCACATGATCCCAAGGAAACATTCAGGCACAAAACATATAATCAAATTGAAATGCTACAAATTTAATGTAGCAAAGTCTTACTGCGCTCCACTGAGAGTTACCACCTGATACGACTTAGCTAAGCCATTATACTCTCCCCCTCTGTCTCTAAGGTTTTTCCGAATCAGCTTTTGCGTAGATTCCCTTGATTTGATTTAACATTAAATTTCATTAAATTTCACTCAACCTAAAATCTTCTGTTTTTTAGGTTTTTTTGCATTTTCAGCTACCAATTTGTGGCGTAGTTGTTTTCGTCCTTGTTTAGGATCCTGTTGGCCATCATGTTGCTTGGTTTTTGTTGCTTTATTTTTGCAGTTGTTGTACTTAAGTTTTTTTTTTTTGTTGGATTTTAGTGAAACTTTTTGCGTTTCCATCTCGTTGGATTTACGTTCGTTTTTCTTTTTTTTTTTTTTGTATTCTCTTAGCTTTAGTTTCAACTGTAACTGTAGCGCGTTCATTCGTTCGTTAGTTCAATTGCTTGGTTTGCTACGCATTAAGGTGGGTCAAAATTGAACTTCAAAAATCTTTAAGTCGGTGAGTTTCTTTTGAAGGCAAAAGACTAAATAAGAAAGTATTTTGTAATTTCCGCCGCTGTTAGTCTACATCGTCAAGTTAAAGTAATTAATTGTACTAAAAGATGTGTTTTCTTATAACAGAAAATCACTTAAGCAATCTTGGGAAAGTGTCTCAGAAATAGCTCATTCAGAAGTTGAGTTGATATTTAGTTCGTATAGAGTTGAGAACTTCTCCGCGAGTTAAAAATAAATCCTAGACTTCTTTTTTTTATGGTGTATCGGAAGAGAAAATAATTTATGTTCTTTATCTCAGTTTACTGTTCAGTACATGTGTGATAGCACAAAAAAAAAATTACAACATTAAAAATCAAAAAAAATAAAATCAGGCCAAGACTAGTTTCATCTATTGCTAAATAGAAACATCAGTGATTTTTGAGCCGATGAGTGAGAATATCCAAGTCTGATATGTTTATCTTTTTGCATAGACTTGTTGAGAACCGAAGCAAAAAGTAAAACAATGCAAAGCCAAAAATCATTATGTATATTGTTGGGTTTTTGTTTCGGATACACCACACAGAGTTTACCTTTTTGAGAGCTCACCGCTGATGATTTCATTCAGCAATTGATGAAACTAGTATGACTAGCTTAAGCTCGAGTTTTTGTTTTGTCTTTTGTTGTTGTAATTTTGTTGGTGTTACCACACGCTCTACTGAACAGTAAGCTCAGTAACATTATTTGAATTTGGGGCTTGTTTTTCAAATGACATTAAGTTTAGAACAAGCATTAGAAATAATGCATTTTTATAACATCGAGTTGAGAATAGGCGTCAGCTTCAATATTGCTCAGATATCGAGTTGGGGAACATACTTAGATATTGAATTAATCGTTCAGGATATCAAAGAGATGAAACATGTTTGAGAGCTAATGTTTCTTTAAAAACATAGAGGTGAGGACACGCCTAAGAACTAATGTTTTCTCTTTAGATAACGCGTGGAGTGCATATTTCAGATATCGAGTTCAAAATCATATCCAAATGCTAAAATTTTTATGAAAATTGTATTAGATATTAGGTTATCAGGTAACGATTTGAGAGAATCATTGCTACGAGTATAATGGTGCTGTTGATATATCGAGTTGAAATCAAATATTTGAAAATTAATTTTTCTGTAAAGATAAATTTTTATATCAATTTTGATATCAGAAAAAATCGTTTCTATCTTAGCATTGATTTAATATCAGACATAAAAGATTTAGTTGAAAAGTTATAGGTAAACTGAATATCGAGTTGATATTGGCAATAAAAGTTCTAAAATATTATACATATATTTAGGAGATTTTTCGTTTTTAAATCCACCCTACTACTCAATGTTGTTCAGCTTGTTCTTTTACAGTTATGTCCAATGTCCTGTTATTGCGTACAAAAGCTTTGCACTTTGGCTGTGTTGTACTGTCGTCGTCCTTGTTACTGATTGTAGTTTTTGTGTTAAGGTTGTTGTTGTTTTGTGCTGTTGTTGTTGCCACATGTATCAATATTTGAACCATTGAACTGTTTTTTTTTTTTTTTTGTTGTTGTTGTTTTTTCGTCGTTTTCTTGAGTATCCCGTTGGCGACCTCTATGATGATGTGGTGCGGTATACGTGCAAATCTGTCCGTGTCTCTATCCCGTACGTGAACTTGTTTACTTTTTATACATGCACATATACCAAATAGATTTTACACACTTTGCACAAGTGTGAGTGTGCTTACGTGTGTTGGTAATTGTTATTTTGCTGAATGTTGTTGTTGTTCATAGTGTTGCTGCCGGTGGTTGTGTTGCTGGCTTTATAACTTGAATATTAAAGCGAACGATTTGAAGCGCTTGGTGTGCGAATTTGCTTTTATAGTCTAGGGTGGTTCATATTGTAACAGCAACTTCTTTTTCTCCATCTATTTCTCGTTGTTACCATTTTCATTTAATTTAATGGATATCAGTCGTTGATTATCAAACTCCCCTTTTGCATCTTGTTAAGCTTATTGGCTATCAAAATTGCTGCATTTCAATTTTTGTAGCACTTAATTTCAGTTTATAACAAATTTTCTTTCGTTTATATCATGTGATAATTGAATTTTGTGATAAGAGTTAAAAAAAAAGACTTATAAGACAATTTGCATATGTTGTGTGAAGTCGCAATTTTATTTTGTTATTGAAATTTTAAATTAATGAAAGTTATTCTTTCAAAGAACATTCTTGCTGTAGTTTTTTAATGCTTTTTATTAATTGATTTTAAATTTCAGAAAGTTTTTTTTTTTTTTTTTTTGTAAAAAACTTAGAGTAAAAAATAAATAAAATAAATACTCAGTACAGCACGCAAGTCTCAACTACAATTACAAGTTCAAATAAAGCATATCAGCATACAATAGTCAGACCATGGTTTTGGTATCGGCTACAAAAACCATCTTCAGTGATTGTAACTTAATACAGTTAACTGTTCACAAAATTGCTTGGTTTTGCATTTACGGGAACTTGTTAAGAACCATAGCATAAAGTAAGTAAGGCACTGGCAAAGTTTTTCTCTAAGATATTTTAGCTATTGTAATTCTTTCAGATCACACTTTTCACTCAGGCACTCCGTCACATACTTTTGAGCGAGTTATGAAGCGCAAAATTATATATTGAAAAGTCGAGGAAAGGAGTTTTGAATGTATTTTTATAGAATTAAAGCGGTATGTATCTGCTCACTATGAATGAAGAAAGAATGGAGAAAGCAAAGTTATTCTTTCATTGCGCCAAAAACAACCCCTCGATCTTATTTCTTTAACTCGGAATTTTAAAGGCAAAATTCCTCTGAAAAACGCGAATTACTTTTTCGGATTCGTTTCGAACACGGAATGAACTTCATACACGAATCCATTACGAACTCGTTTTTTTAGTATTACGGATTCGAGACGAATCGGTTTTTTAAATAAAACGGATTCAAGACGGACTGATGGCTAATGATATTAGAAAAGTATTTAAATTGAAAATTAGTTTAAAACTGTATTCGTATCCCCGATCCGTTGAAAACAAAATAAAATGTTTGATGACAACTTGAAAACTGTCTCTTGTGTTAATGATCTGTGCATTGTTTTGACGGACTCGTAACGAGTTCAAAACGGATCCGTCGAAGCATAAAAAAGTAAAATCCACGCTAACTGACTTGCAACGGGTTCGAAATGGATCCACATCGTTTTTGTGCTCATTGGGCTACAGTTATTATTACATTACTACAGCAGGTATATCATTTGATAGGGTAAATGAAGCATATTAGAACGAAACAAGTAATTTTTGAAAACAAATGTGCATTGAGTTCCAAAATAGAAACAATAACTTCAAATTCGAAATTAAAAAATTTGTTGATGCGGATAGCTTTGGCACAACTGCCTACATAGGGAAAAAAAATTATAAGCACAAGACTACCTACCGAGCAGAAGGTGTGGCTATCTGCGAGATATTTGATTGGGGCAGATTTTTTTTTCAGCATTTTAAAAATAACTTTAAAACGTAAAGCTTGATATTCAAAACTACCTTGCTTTTGTAGTTTTATTTTATGACCTCAAAGTCACTTGCCAGTGAAGCACTACTTAAAAAGTAATTTAATTTCAATAAAAATTTTATTTTCTTATTTTCACTTCAGTACTAAACATTATTTTGCAATCAATATTTTATAAGCAAATAAAATAATATTTACATTACGCATAGCAAAGCGAGAGAACGAGAGTGTAAGCCCTATGGCAAGGCAAGTAGCCATCAAGGCAAGGATTACACAGTTATGAATAAAAGCAGATCCCGCCGACGCCGCCGCCGCCAGTCAGCCAACCAGCTAATGGTTTTAATGGCGACTTTAAACAGAAGTGGCAACGCGGTGACGGTGACGGTGACGGTGACTTGGCTGATGGCAGCCGTTTTTGATGGCCACCAACTGTTTACAGCCGACACATTCAATTGATGATGTTATTGCACACAATGTTCCGCAATGAAGTCCATGATACATGAAGTAACTGCTTTAATTAAAAGCAAAATAAAAAATAAATGAAATGTTAAGTATCACGTATTTTTAGAATTTGTTTAAAATTTATTTACAGTTACTCTTTCGCAATAATAAATCTTCAAATTAATTCAATTCGATAAGAATCGCGTGACTTTTTCTCCTTTTTTTCGGCTTTGTATGGTAACAAAAAGAAGAAAAAAACCAAAATGAACTTGGCTATCTACCTTCAAAGGGAAAAAAATGCAAACTTCTAAATCTGACATTAACAGCGACAAAAAAAAACAGCCAACAACAAGCTTTGCAGCAGCAGCAGCAGCAGGTGCAGCAACCTGCCAAAAGCAATAGAAGAAAAAACCGCGTGCTACCTACATTGACTCGAAAATAGTGTGTGTTGCGGGCACAGCCACATGCAGACAGATATACACATGCATTTGCACCAACTCGTACGTACACACATGTACATGGTAAAAAATATTAATGTTTTGCACCAATGATGTTGAAACATGAAAAAAAAAGTCCACAAAATAATTTTGGCTGATCGTAAATTGAAGTTGCTCAAGATAACTGACACCTTAAATATGTCAGAAAGCAGCGTATTTACAATTTTGCATCAACATTTTTCTGTGAAAAAGCTCTGTTCGAACTTAGAAGTGGGTATCGCGTTTTTTCCCATATATTTTTGCTTTAGGGGCAAATCGGCAATCTGTTGAATGGACAGCCACCGGCGAAGCCGCTCAAAGCGACTAAAAACGCAAATGTCAGCTGATAAGGTTTTGGCCTTTGTATTTTAGGATGCGCACCACGGTATTTTATAAATCGATTACCTTGAGAATTGAATAATATTCAATAGCAAATACTATATGGCGTTATTGGTGCGTTTTAAGGAAGAAATTGCGAAAAGAACGACCCCAAATGAAGAAAAAAATTACCTTTCTCCAAGAAAATGCACCGTGACACGAATCGATCGCAATAATTGCAATCCACTGTATTCTCTGAATTTGGCTTGCAGCGGCTACAATTTGTCGGCCGTAACCTGACAACGGGTTGTTATGGCCATCTAAGTAAGTAAGTAAGGCTACAATTTGCATACCAGGGAAAAAGAGATTTGACTCCAACGAAGAAGTAATTTCTGATACTAAAGGCTATTTTGAGGCCATAAACGAATCGTTCTACAAAAAAGGCGTCGATATTGTTTATGCCAGAAAATTCTCGAAATAAAAACCAACGAAAGAAAACTAAACGATACTAGCTAGCATCACTGGATGTATAAAAATACTTGTACACCATCTAGCGGCCAAATGCAGTTTTTGTACTAAAAATGATAAACCGAAAAGGCGCTGCAGCACACTATAAAAGTCGACAACCGAGAGAAATTATCGCCGCCGATACGCCATCTAGAAGGTATTGGTAACATACTGGATAATTGTGGATTCCACGCCGATACGCCATCTAGAAGGTATTGGTAACATTCTGGATAATTGTGGATTCCACGCCGATACGCCATCTAGAAGGTACTGGATTATTCGAGAAAGTGATGACTGTAGTATAAAAGGTTGTCATCTGAATTGTCGAAAAGCAGTTGAATTTAAGCAATAAAGTGACACAGTTGATTTTAAGTAGTAGAGTAAGACATTTGATTTTAACACAGTGGATTTTAAGTAAATAAGTAAAACAGTGGTCTATACAGTGCCAGATTAATATTAGAGTTTGAATATTAATGAAATAAACAATTGTACTGTGTAAAAACTAACTTTTGTGATTTAAATAAACCATTTTATAATTAAATAAGTTTGTGTGTTTTTGATTGCTACACAATCCAGTGATCGAACTCAGAAAAGTGTAAGAGATCGAAATTATCGTCTAAGAGACAGGAATTTCGTAACAATATTTTATGTGAATGTATCACTCTTGGAGGAGACAATGTTGATGAATAAAGCCAAATTTTGCCTAAAAGTTGTTGTTTTTTAGTCATTCTACGAACTTATCAAGTGATGTGTCATGATATCATGAGATGCGAGTATACAAAATTGTTGATTCAAACGTGATGCCATTTGTTATGCACGGTCGTAAAACGCACTTTACAATACAGCTAAAAAGTTTTCACCAAGAATTAATTGTCTTCTGAAATGTCGAATTGTTAAATGGTGTTACAACAACATGGTTACTAAAGAAGTTGTTTTACTGCTTGTGATACAGCATTGAAAGCTTCACAATTTTATGGTCTCCGAAAGATTTCCTTTCTGGATTCGAAAAATCTCTTAACGACGTATACAGAATCATCAATTGTAATTCCGCTAATACTTTCCATATTCTATAGTAAACTTTCAATAAAAATACCTGACGCTGCTTAAAAGAAATAATATAGAAAATTTTGAAAGTCCTATGTAAACATTTATCTTATTGAAGAGAACGTAAAGAATTATTTGAAGCAATTGGCCATGTCGGTGAAAAGTTTATTTTTTACGTTTCCTGGATCACTGATATCCAAGCGATAATACTTTTTCAATGCATTCCGCAATTTTGTTTAGGTGTGCTGCCAATGAAGCTATTTTGTTAAATATTTATGCAACATTTTTCTTTAAGTGCACCTTGGTAGCATATAATCTCTCCAAATCGCTAGCGTTAGTCACATAATTTATTTTCCGGCTGCGGGTGTATGCGCTCGTGTGAGTCTGTTTATATGTTTGTTTTGGTTTTTGTTCGGTTTTGGTTTGTATGTTTTTGTAGCTGCTGTTTTTGATCCTTTTTTTGTTGTTTTTTTTTTTCAAGTTTTATATATTTCTGGTATCCTTTAACTCGTTTAAGTTTTTCAGGTTATTGTCGTCGTCGCTGTTGCGTGCTTTAAAAATATGCTGTACTTGGTTTTTATTAGCATTAACACCCTTTTTTTTTTGCTTTTGTTCCTGCTGCTGTTTCTGCTAGGTCATGTTTCACGTCCAGCATTTAATAAGAGTTAACTTTAAGGTCAAAGTTCACATGCTTTCAATGGAGTTTCAACTAGCTAATTCCCTTTGACATTAAGTGCAAGTTTGAAAGTGTATAAATTTCTAGTTGGGGAATAAGGAGTTTAGCGGCAAAAGCCATAACAGCATTTTCCTGGTATTTACTAATTAAGGGTAATTTCAAAAGAAGGATTAATGTGTAATTTTTTAAGGCGATGAAAATTCAAAAAGTTGTTTAACATAACACCGTTTATTAAAATAAACTGAAAGAACTAAAATTATTTTTTAGTGAATCTACAGTCATTAGCAAAGAATAATGTTTTTGTAAATTTAGGAATCAATTAATGTTTTCGTTTTTAAGCAAATATGACAATATTTGCTTATGATATGACAGATCCATTTAACCTAGTAAAGCATGAGATATTTATTTGCACCTTGAGGTCTCCAATTTTACTGAATTTGCAACTCCTCGAGTTCTTAGAATATAAAATGTAAGGAATTTTTTTAGCACTTTAAAAAAAAAAGTAATATTATATATTAGAGGTATTCACACCGGCGTCGTTAGTTTGATAATTTAATAGTTGGTAACTCGGTTCAGATGTGAAAACCCTATTCTGTTTTGCTTCAGTAAAACAGCTGATTTTGTGCTTTTAATCTGAAAAGTATATCGAACACATAAATGCCAATAAAATTAGTTTATTATTTAGCAGTATATTGCAAACGCAGTTAAACGAACAGCTGATCGTTATGTTACAAACTAACAGAAAACTATACGGCATGCCACCTACTTAGTTACTTTTTTATCGTTAGTTCAATAGTTCAATAATTTTACAAAAACAACGCCCATACAAAAAAATTACTAACGACTAACGATTAACAAATTTACGAGGACAGTGTGAATACCACTGTTATCTTTTCTAGGTTAAATGAAATGGAATCACAATACTTTTTCTTTTTTCCAAATTTTTTGAAAAATTTCAATTCTGTGGAAGGTAAGATTAAAAAGGTTACTGGCTATGTATAGCATATTTTACTCGGAGGTGTCCATTGTTTTACTCGAAATATACGTATATTTATAAATCTACTATTTTCTCCTGAAGTTATTTTACTCAATGGGCGCAAAACACCCAGAAGCTTATATGAAGTTGAGGTTGCTGGTGAATTTAAACTCGCCATTACAATTATTTTCAACTAATTAGACCACATCTAAAATTTCTTTTTTTTTATTTTTGTCAGTTACAATTTTTATGGTTACATAGGATTTTCCAAAACGAAGGGTAAATAAACTTACTAAATATTAGAAAGTCATTTGGTTTTAAGCCTCACAAATTATTCAAATGTAAATGAAAAAATCAAAATAACATCCGCATTGACAACAAACAAAGTTTATTTGAAGTCCCAAAAAATATAACCGCGTCAAATTAAGCCCACATAAATAAGATTAAAAAAATACAAGTAAAAACCGCTTTGGCGTTCTATGTAAAAAGTTTATATAAAAAATTTATTATTTTTAAAAAACAGAAAACCTTTGCCCTTTTTTTCACTAAAATCCGCTTATATTCTTAAAACAAATGCCTGCCAGTAAAAGGACGACTTTTCGCTCTAAAAACAAAAACTTAAAAAAAAAACCAACAGAAAAAGGAGCAAAAATATTAACACAAAAATATTATAAATACAAAAATATAAGCGCGTTTGCCTTTTTTCGCGGCCAAAAAACTTTTTCATTTTGATGCAAAATTTTTTATTTATTCACATCAACTCATCGAAACTTTTGTCTTATTTGCCACGCCACCACTGTATTGTGGTGGTGTTGTATTACAAAACTACAGTGATGGCAACGAAACAAATCAAAGTAGGAGTTATGAGCGTTGCGCTCGCTGCTGCAAGTCTTAGCAACAACAGCAACAACAGCAACAAAAGCAAAATTGCTGGGAAACTCTGTACAGCTTAGCTCTTTGCTGGTTTTTACATTAACCGCAAAATGTTGAAAACTTTCAAGTATTTACTCGTATTTTGTGTGTTTTGCTTTCTTTGGCTGAAGAATTTTTGGTATAGTAAAATGAAAACGCTGTGGCGGCGGTATCAGGCAACAAAGCAACTAGATAACAGCGGTGATGGTGGAAGTAGAATTACCAACATCGTACCACGTGAGTGTCGGTGTTTTTTGTTGTTGGTGGGTGAGTAGCTTGAATGGGAGAATCATAGTGGCCAGATGTTAAATGTTATTAAAATAAATAATTTTATTGAATATTTTTAATAACTTGTGTAAATATTATATTTAGTTGGATTTATCTTAATTGAAAGCTTTAAATTAAATAGCTAAAGAGGCTAATTGCTGTGGTAGCTAAATTCTTTTTTTATTAAAGAAAAAAAAATCTATATTTTTCGGTAAATGGTTTTACACATAGAAAGGTTATTTTAAGTTAGCTTTACAGAATTTACGAAATCTTCGACTCAGACTATTAAAAAGATAATATATTTTATTCGTACCAACTGCATGGATGTTTAATTCAAAGCGACTTAAGTTATTTTAAAAGTTGATTTTTTGATCGAAGTTTGATCTATAAGTTCGTGGCCTAAGTTAAAAAGTGATCTCTAACCTACAAAATTATCCGGACAAAAAACTTCCGCGAACGCGTAAACCATGTTTGCGACAAATTCTCGAGCATTTCTGATTTCTCCTTGGCAAGGGAACTTTGAGCAATTTCGTTTAAGTTCAAGATAAATAAGCATGCTCTAAGCAAATTCTGAAATGTTTCAGTGGCATTACCAACAACAAAAAAAACTCCCGCTTTAAGATAGTTCGCTACAATCTGGTAACATTGCAATCATTCAGCAGTTACTGCAATATACAAAGAAATCATAGCTACTTGAAATTCCATATTTTATAAAATAAAAAATTTCATGTAATCGTTGTTTTTGTTGCTGGAAGTTCTCTTCTCTCTTAACCAGTAAAATATTTACACCATAGATACAGTTAGCGTTCATTGACCCTACACAGCAGCCGCGGGTATAAGTTCCATATATAGTTTTCTAAAATAAGGTAGCGTTGTATTGCAAGTGCAGTACGACAGGATGACGTGCAGTCATCAAGCCTTTAGCTTGCAGCATATTTTTAAGCCGCTTAAAATTTTGTCAAATTCGCATAAATTATTCAAGAAATCAAAGTTGTATGAATGAAACTTAGTTGGCAGCAGTAGTAGCAGCCAGCCACAACTGTAAAATCTCTTTCAATCAAAAATTCATCAAATGAATCCCAACAACTTCGAAAAGAGGTTTAAGTTACTTTCAATTCTGTATTATATTTCATGAAACACTAAAGAAATCAGTTACAGCAAATTTATCTTTTGTTTTAATTTTATTGGAATTAATTATCAAAATTGATAGATATTGCATAGAATTGCTGTTTTTTTTTAATCTGATTTTGAATGTAACCATGGAGCAAATGCATCCAATCGATTGTTTTGAGTATTTGAGTATCACATCTTTAAAAGAATCTTTTAAATTGTGACTCGGAATATACAGGGCAGGGACGTCTTTGTGGGGCCAAAAACTAGAATTTAGGTTACTATAATTCGGAATCGACTTTTTCAATTCGAAATCAAAAGTAATTGTTTTTTTTATTAATTCCATTTCAGCCATCAAAACGTGGAATTGAAAATTTTGCATTTTGTTGCAAGGAACTGGAGTTCATAATCATTTTCATTTCCATGGTAAAACGAATTGATTCTAATGTCGATTCCAATCAAAGGATACTGAGTCTTTTTGATTTCATCCCAAGAAATTGGTATTAAAATTTGCAAGAATCAATTAATTTTCCTATAGAAGAAAATGTCCACAATTCGATTGGAAAAGGTCGAAAATTAACTTTCCCCATCACTTTAGACGATATCGAATATTCGAAGAGCTCGAATTTGTATGATTTTTTCAAGAAAAAATTTTAACGAATTTTTAGTATCATTTTAAGTGTATTTTAAGTGGATTTTTAGTATCATTTTAAGTGTATATATCAAATATAAAATGTGTTAATTAGATCTCGATAACCAAATCTCGATACACATAAATAAACCGTTTTCTTTTTTTATACGTTGGAGCAAAATAAAATTAAGCAACTCGGAACTAAAATATGCCCTACTGGTTTCCATGCTGTTTTATTGTTGCAAATCTGTGTTTTGTTATATCCTCCATCAAATGGTGCGTTCTTGCAAAAAATTTGACGTTAAAAAATTTTATATTTTTTTAAAATAAAAAAATTCTTAGTCCCGAAATTCGATTTTTACTTACAAAAAATGTGAAAAAATCGAATCTCTATTTCTCGAGTGAATTTGGGTATCCATTTGGTGAAGGAATAAAAGTTACGAACAAAAAACACTTTTTTTAGCCAAAAAGGACCTTCAGGGGAATCTCAAGCGCTTCATTGGTTTTTCTCGGAACGAAAAACAAATGACGCAGATATCGTTTTTATGGGTCCTTCTAACTTTCGAGTTGGTGTCTGGATGAATCTAAATTTCGACCCGGTCTAATGTCCATATGAGATCCAACAATACTAAAAGCATCTCAAATTATTTAGGATTTGGCAACACTTCATATCAATGAAACTGTGTCAAAATGTTCCAAATCAAAAGCTTATCATCATTGAAACTTTGCACTTCGTTCCACAGTACATAAAGGACAAATAATTTGTCACCTCTTTGTTGTTCCAAAGTAAAGTGAAACTAAGAATTATTTTCGAAGCTCAGAGGCAAAACAAAAATGTTTCATTTTACCAAGAAGAACAAAACACAGTTGATGAAGGAGAACACCTACAAAGGCACTGAGTGAGCACAAACAAAAACAGGTCATGTTGCAAAAATATTTATATGGATAGATAGATTGTAGGCCATGTACAGAGGAGGCGTCTATTAGAGAGCAGTAAGAACTATGTTAACACAAATAGGGAAGATTCAAGCATATGGACATATTTCATTGTTACTTTATTTCGTATTGCTATTGTCATTGTTATAAGGCCATCATTCACTTTGAGCAAGTTATTTTTAAGAAATTTGGTATTTTTTTTAAGAAATTATTATTTTTGAAAGAAAATGTTATTTCGTTGCTTATGGAACTTACTCAAAAAAACAGAGTACTCTTAAAACGTCGACAAATTTTGAAAACCAAGTACTTTTGAAAACCAATTACTTTTTAAGATCAATTCTTTTTGTAAAACTTGAATGCTAAAAAATAAAATGATTCCTATTGCATTTTCTATTAATAATTTTTAGATCATATTCTTTGTAAAAACCGTTTAATTTCAAAAATTGCATTTTTTCAAAAGCAGTTATTTAAAGAAATCAGTCTCAAAAACACCTGAGAAAAAACAGAGAGAGAAAGCTTACAATTCAATACTAAGCATTCAATAACAAAACCGAATAACCGAAAAAAATTAAGTTTCTCTCGTCTTTTTAAGCCACATACAGTGTCAAGCATGCATACATCAATCCACACGTGTGTTCTGTGTGTAAATACAATTGTATTAGTGCTGAAGCGCAAAATACGAAAAAACAAACACAAGAGTGATTCAAAATGCCTAAAAGCATAATTGTAAGGGTTAGGAAAAAGTAGAAGCAGAATCAGAAAACAGCAGCAGCAAAAGAAGTGGAGCAGAACAAGCAAGCAGGCAATGCTGCTGCTGCTGCTACCATGCTGACATTCTACTGACAGTGGTTATGGTTTTCGTTGCAGTTGAACGAGTACAAGCAGATGTGGGCGTTAAGGACAAAAGTCCGTTGAAAAATTTTGTGATTGTTTTGACGTCATATGGAAAATTGTTTTGCCGACAAAAATTTTGCAAAAAATCATTTCAGATTCTAACAACAAAGACGGCAACATCGGTCTTTGTTTTTGTACTTTTTCTTGTTTGTATGCTGCCGCTGCTGCTCTTTGTTTATTTGCTTCTCGTAAAACTTTGTACTTGAGCTTAGAAAACCATAATTTAGGCTTCCAGCATCAAGCAGCAACATCGACAAAGTTTCTTCCTTCAAAGTTGACACAAAGTTTTGCACACTACAATTAATTTGTTTTACTATAATGAGAGAGAATTTTGTAAACAAAATTTTGCGTGACATAAACCGGAAAAACTTGTGCAAAATTTCCTGGAAGCTCTACGTTTTTAAAGTAAATAAAAGCCTATGGAATGTGATATTGCACAGAAGGACCAAAAAGGGTTTCAATTTAAAGCTTAATTGATCGATTGATTTTACATAGCAGCAAAAGTTGCTAATTAAACTTTTAAGAGCAAAAGGAAAGTTTGCAGATGATAAATTTTTGTGCTTGAAAATGTTATTGAATTGTTAAATAATAATCATGGCGTGAGAAAATAATTTGTGAATACGCTCCCTCAGTTCTATCTTTATTATAATTGATTATGGTGCAAATTTAAAAAAAAAACGTAACCAAGAAATGAAAACATTTTTATATACATATTTAACTGGTGGGTGGAAATGGTATGGTACAAAAAATAAAAAACCGATTTTCTTGTAAATATTACTCAACAGTTTAATTATCTACAAATTCACTTAAAAAATATTTGTAATTAATATTACTCAGTCAGCACTCTGAGGTGTTTTGAATCCGTAAGACACTAAACTTAATTCGTTTATCACCTAACACCGGCTCTATCAAATGAAGATTCTGTTACAACTTACCGTATTAAACATCACAATGGATTAACATTTAGTGTAAGTGAGTCGGTTCTGAAACTGACTGTCATTCCTACCATTCAGTATCAAACATATAACATAAGAATTAACACATAAAAATGTAGCGGCCAACGGCTGTTCCTTCTTTGTTATATTTAGTTTCTATTTAAATGTGAAGGCGGTGCACAGTACTTTGTCTAGTATTCAAAAATCAAAAAATTTTGTGAACGAAACTCAATTAAATGGATCATTGTAAAAAGATAACGAGATCTTTGAAAATGTTAAAAATTTAGGGCAAAATTTAATTAGTTATCCATTTAAGCAGTCAAAATCTAACAAATTCCGCCTTCAGATTGCCAAATACCGTAAGATTGTTTCATCATTTTTCACAATCTGTAAATAACCGAACTTTTCCGATTTTTTGATAAATTTAATTTTGAAAAATGCTCTAATATTGCTACTTCCTGGAAATAAACGAAATATTTTCATTCTATTTTTCAGACTAAAAATGTAAATAAATATATTTTCAATTTGAGAATGGGATTTTCCGAAAGTTATGATTCTATATCTTTATTTATATAATCGTTGAAGCGTCTGTTAGTGATCGAGTTACTGTTGAACGACTTGACCAATTAAGGTCATATTTTTTTTTTTTTTTAAATGTTTCGTATGGTTTGCGGAAGGTTGTTAGCATGGTTTGTTTTGGAAAAAAATGAGCGAAAAGACGACCGCTATATAAGAAATAAATCAAATACATCATATCTCATCAACTATTTGACGCAGATAAATAAGACTAGTTGTAGTATTCAATAAAAAATAAATCGGCGGTGCCACACCTCCTACATTTCTGCTATTACTTAAAATTAGTTCGGTTATATTAGCAGTTTTCTATTATTTTTGAAAAGTTTGGTAGTCAGTAGTAACTTTATATGCTTGGAGAGAGAGAATGAGAATGTTGATAGGCCACAAAAACGCGGGGAAAATAGCAAAAACCTCAGCTAAGTTCTACAGTTGATATTATTTTTTACATAAAATTTGATACACTTACATCTTTCATTGAAGATAGTACCCGTGCTTTGTAGCTTTTATATCGAAATCAGAGAAAAACTTGTTTGCAGAAATAATAAAACGGTTCTTATTGAAAATTTCCCAGGCAAACAGAAACAGCAGCAGGGATAAGTTGTTCAACAGTTTTGTTAAAACTTGAATAAGGACTGTCCCAGAAAAAACTTGCACTTTTATTTTTTAAGATTATACTCTACCTGATAATCTTATAGGTCTAAAAAGACAAAATATTTATTCCATATAAAGTGACGTTTGATATGATGTATAACACTTGAAGATAGCACTTCTAACGACAAAGATGTCTAGCAAGCAAGAAAAAGTCCGCGAACTGATTTTGTCCACATACCTGCAAAATCCAGGGTTAAAATATTCAGCTATAGCAAAAATAGTTGGTGCATCAGAAAGAACTGTCAAAACGGTTATTTCTAATTATAAGAAGGGTCTACCTGTTTCACGAAAAAAGGGTTCAGGCAGAAAACCAGAATTTTCTAACCCAAAGGTAGCGGCGAAGGTGAAGCGCCTTTTTAGGCAGAGTCCCAACACGTCAGTGCGAGATATGGCGGCTAGAGCAGGTACATCCAAATCTACTGTGCAAAGGATAAAGGAGAAAAGTAAGCTAAAGACATATAGAGTTCAAAAAGTACCAGACCGTTCTGATGAAAAGCAGTTGATGGCTCAGATGCGAGCCCGAAAATTGTATGAAAGGTACCTGACTAAATTTGACTGCTGTGTTATGGACGACGAAACTTACGTTAAAGCAGATTTTAAGCAGCTACCTGGGCACGAATATTATACATCACCGAAGAAAGGGAATGTGCCTAGTAAATTCAAAGAAAAAAAAATTTCGAAATTTTCGAAGCAATATATGGTTTGGCAGGCCATATGCACCTGTGGCCTCAGAAGCAGCTTCTTTGTTACGCAAGGCACAATCAATTCCAAAGTTTATATAGACGAGTGCCTCGAAAAACGTCTTCTACCATTTATTCGTGCACATGAGGGTACCGTGATATTCTGGCCAGATTTAGCAACCTCTCATTACTCTAAAGCTACGATGGAATGGTATGCAAGTAAAAAGATCAATTTTGTACCAAAAATAGCAAATCCGCCTAACTGCCCAGAGCTTCGCCCAATTGAAAGATATTGGGCTCTAATGAAAAGAGATCTTCGAAAGAGTGGCAGGACTGCAAAAAATTTTCAAGACTTCAGACTTAAGTGGAAAAGATCGTACCGTACTGTCGATGAAACAACTGTGCAAAATTTAATGAAGGGCCTTAAAAAAAAGTAAGACATTTTTATAGAAAAAACAAAATTGTTAATTAGTTTTTAGATATTTATATTCTGAACACTAGCCATTATTAATAAAAAAATAAAAAAAACCAAAAAAATTGCTGGGTATTTTTTTATAACTAAAAAACAAAGTGCAAGTTTTTTCTGGGACAGTCCTTATATAAAGTTCTGGAATCTGCCACCAGATGGCGAATTAAGCACTTTTAATAGTTTTAACTCGCTCGGAAAAACTGATGCTATTTGAACATCAATTGAGTGCCGGAAAATTTTTTTTTTTAACTTACGCAGAAAACATCTGCGCACTTAAAAATTGATTACCTTAGAAAAATCGAATCTGCTTATAACAAAGTGTGCCCATTGCTTCAAAAAAAGGATAAGAAACGCTTCAAATTTAGAAAAATGTAAGCGAATTCCATTTGATGCATACGAGCAAACTTTAAAATATACATTTATTTATACTATATATGTAGGAAGTGAGTCTGTCAGACAGATAGACAGTAACGCGGACGGACAACGATCGACTAGGAGCGGACGGAATTATTGACAGATTGGTAACACTTACTTTAACGAAGACAGGGACAATAACACGGACAAACTGGACAATGAAGAGAATAGCTATATAAAGCTTTACGAAGCGTGGGTAGCGAGCTTAACGAAGCGTGGGTAACGAAAAAACAAAGTAGTTCAAACGAAGTTAGTCGAATAGTTGAGCTGGACAAAAAAAACAACGCGAAAAATAATATGTAAATTTATAAAAACGAAAAATGTAATTAAAAATGTGAACAAAAATGAATTACTTTTAATAAATACTTAATTTTAATAAATAAATGGATTAAAAACTAAAAGGTCGTGTTTTAATAAAGGTTAAACACCACAATAATTGGGGACTCATCCGAGATCGAGCCGAGCTAAGTGAAATAGTGTAAAAATTTTTTCTTTTTCTCATATAAAAAACGCAAAATACTAAAAGTAAAAAGCATGTTTTAGGAAACAAAAAGTGAATTTGTTGAAACAATGGTGAAACTATAAAGTAAAAACCAAAATATTTTACGCATGTTCAATAGTGCAAAAAATTCGTACAGTTTGTAGTGACGCGCTGTGATATGCAAAAGCGTAAAACAGTTTGAAAAATCAGTTACGAAAGTGTCGTTAAACGCGAGTAGTAAAAAAGAGAGAAAAAGAAAAAAGAAAGAAAAGAAAGAAAAAGAAAAAAGAGAAAAAGAATCTAATAAGAAACAAATCAAAGGCGCATGGCAAATGCGTAAAGAAATTTGAAAGACGAAAGTGTCGCTAAACGCGAGTAGTTGGAAAAAGTGAAAAAGAAACTAAAATGAAACACATAAGCGCAAAGCGAATTGTGTGAAGAAATTTGAAAATTAAAAAACAACAAAATAAACAAAGCAAAAGCACTCTAGTAACGAAATGAGTTGCATGCAATGAAAATAAAACCGAAAATTAAAGAAGAATGACAGCAGACAGAATCCTAGCGAATACGAGAGACAGTAAGCAGAATGAAGTCAACAAACAAAGACGAAGCTAAGTGAGCAGATATTTTTATTTCGTATTTTTGTATTACTTTTCATTGTTTCATTTACTTATATTGTTTGCAATGTAATTTCAGTCAATTAATTGAAAATGTGTATTAAATTCTAAGATTTCTCTTATTAAATTTATTGATTTTAATGATTTTATAAATTTTTATGTAATATTGACAAAACTTACATAAAATGGACGCTGCGACGATACTTTCGATGACAGTGGATAGGCTTAAAGAGAAATTGACAGAGTTAAATTTGACTGTAAGCGGACGAAAAAGTGAATTGCAATGCAGACTTTTACAGCATTTTAATTTGGAAAATGTAGAAATCAGCGAGGACGAATCAACAAATTCGGTATACGCTGACGCAGCTGCTGGCGTGAGTGCGCAAAGAACAGAAAGGGTTGTTTTTACTTTGCGAGATATTGAAGGCAGTATTTCATCATTTTCAGGAGATGGTACACATGACGTAAATCAGTGGGTTTCGGAATTTGATGATGTGGCTGATACTGTAGGTTGGAACAATTTGCAAAAGTATGTTTATGCAAAACAACTTTTGAAGGGTGCCGCAAAACTTTTTACCAGAGGTTTAGTTGGTGTTAGAGATTGGACATCACTGAAAAAAAATCTTGTTGATGAGTTTGGCGAAAAGTTGTGCGCTTCGGAAGTGCACCGTGCATTAAAAAATAGAAGTAAGCAATATAAAGAAAGCTTACATGAATATTTGTATGTGTTGATTGAAATGGGAAAGCCAATTTCAATCGATGAACAAAGCACTATCGATTACTTTATCGAAGGAATACCGGATTCTAGATCGAATAAAGTAATGCTGTATCAAGCTAGGTCCTTAAAAGAATTAAAGGAACAAATTCGCGTGTATGAAAAAATTAAAAGCCCTCATCTATCGCAAAATAGATCGAGCGTGCAACAAAGTTTTTCAAAATTCAATGATAAAAATCAGCTTTCGGATACTAAAAGAAAATGTTTTAAGTGCGGTAAAGAAGGACATCTCGCTAAAGATTGTCAAAAAGACAGTAGTGCAGGTGAAGTTACAGCCTCTAGTAGTAGTGGTAGTGGAACGAATACCGTTCAGTGCTTTAAGTGTAAGCAATTAGGGCATTATTCTTATCAATGCAAGGGCAAACAGGCAAGCAACAAAGACTTAAAATTGGAACGCGTGAATATGTTAGGCGACATAAAGGCAAAAACTTATGCCAAACAGTTGGATGGACTATTTTTTTTGGACATGACAGTAAATAATTTTACGTTTAGTGCATTGGTGGATACGGGCAGTAAATTTTCAGTTATGAGGTACGATACGCTCATGATGTTAGATGGTATCGAGTTAGAGCAAGAAAAATTGCAATTATACGGAATAGGTAGAGGTAAACTCACGACATTGGGTTGCTTCGAAATCGAATTTTCCGTTGACGATGTACTGATGGAAATTAAGTTTCATGTGGTAAGAGAGCGCGACTTACCGTATGCAGCGGTAATTGGAAGCGATGTTCTCAAAAATTTTGAACTAATCGTTAATGAAGATGGAATTAAGTTCCAAAATTTTAAAAAAGGTGTAGCTGCGGTTACGGTCAAAGAGGACGATAGTTCTGTTACTGCGGTAACAGAAGATGTCACTAAAATGAGTGAAGGTGTAAAATGTGTAGATGTTGCTGAGGTAACTGCACGCAAGAATGAGGTCATTGAATTGAAAGAGAAAATCGCTGCGAGCGATAGTTTTTTACTTAAAGAATTCAAAGCGTTGTGTTTAGCAACAGATTTTGGGATAAATAAATCATCCGTCGATGTTGATTTATCGAATTTAAGAAAAATTGAGGCTGAGAATATTGAGGCAATGATAGCTAGCTATGTGCCACAGAAACCAGCTAGTTCACCAATTGAAATGAAATTAATTTTGATTGACGAGATACCCGTTTATCAGCGGCCTCGTCGAATGTCGTACGCTGATCAACGCTGGGTAGACGAGCAAGTATCCAATTGGTTAGAGGAAGGGATAGTGCAACCTAGCACGTCAGAGTATGCCTCACCAGTAGTGGTTACTTCAAAGAAAGACGGATCTAAACGATTATGTTGTGACTATAGAAAAGTCAATGACAAAATAGTGAGGGATAATTTTCCGATGACTCGGATAGATGAAGTCTTAGATAGGTTGCAAGGGGCAAGCGTGTTTACGACCTTAGATTTAAGGAATGGATTTTTTCACGTGCCTATTGAGCCAGGTTCTAAAAAATACACTTCTTTTGTAACATCGAACGGGCAATATGAGTTTTGCTTTGTTCCATTCGGAATTTCGAATTCACCAGCAGTATTTTGTCGGTATGTTCAAGCCATTTTTCAGGAATTGTTGAAAAACGGAACAGTTATAATTTATATGGACGATATTGTGATTCCAGCAAAGGATGAACATGAAGGCGTCCAAAAACTGGAAATAGTTTTGAAACACGCTAGCAAAAATGGTTTGAGCATAAAATGGTCCAAATGTCAGTTTTTGAGAAGGCAGATAAATTTTTTGGGCTACGTTATTGAAAGTGGAAAAATTTTGCCGTCAAGGGAAAAAACAAACGCAATAGAAAAGTTTCCTATACCATCAAGTAAAAAGGAAATGCAACGATTTTTGGGGTTAACTTCATTTTTTAGACGTTTTGTGAGAAATTATGCAGTGGTCGCCAAACCTCTTACAGATTTGCTCAGAAAAGACGAAAAATTTAAACTGACAGAAGAACATTTGCTAGTTATTCAGGAATTGAAAAAGGCATTAGTTAATGCACCGGCTTTAAAATTATACAATCCAACGACCGAGACAGAAATTCACGCAGATGCGTCGAAATACGGTTATGGGGCAGTCTTACTGCAAAAAGACTCTGAGGACCAGTTATTACATCCAGTTGAATTTATGAGCCGAAAGACTTCTACAACCGAAGAAAAATACAGTTCATATGAACTTGAAGTTTTAGCAATAATTCAAGCTCTAAAAAAATGGAGAATTTATGTAAAGGACATGAAATTTAAAATCGTCACCGATTGTAATGCTTTCGCGATGACAGTTAAAAAACAAGACGTACCAGATAGAATAATGAGGTGGGCAATGTATTTACAGGAATACGACTAGGTTATAGAACATAGAGCAGGTTCTCGAATGAAACATGTAGATGCTCTTAGCCGAGTTTATAGCCTTTTAATCGAAGATTCGCTAAAATTTAGATTGAGGGAAGCACAAGCAGAAGACGATTGGATAAGAGCTGTTAGAAAAGTTTTGGAAAAAGATGACTACGAAGACTTTTTTTTGAGGAACGGTTTACTATATAAAGATCTCGTAAAAGAACTTTTAGTAGTACCTTCTGTCATGGAGGAAGAAGTGGTAAAGTTAGCGCACAGCCAAGGCCATTTTGGTGCAAAGAAAACGCAAGAACTGGTAGAGAAATGTTATTATGTTCAAAATTTAACTGAGAAAGTCAAAAAAGTAGTGAAAGGTTGCATAGAATGTATTATAATGGAAGCCAAAGCAGGGAAAAAAGAAGGCTTGTTGACGCCAATTGACAAAGCATGTGAACCATTGGGAACATATCACATAGATCATGTTGGCCCATTAACAGAGACTCACAAAAAATACAACCATATCTTCGTTGTAGTTGACGGATTTTCTAAATTTGTCTGGCTATATCCCACTAAGTCAACCGGAGCAGAAGAGGTAATTGATAAATTACAAAAACAGTCAGCAATTTTCGGTAACCCAAAACGAATTGTGTCAGATAGGGGAAGCGCGTTTACGTCAAACCTTTTTAAAGAATTTTGTACGCGCGAAAATATACAGCACTTACAAATAGCGACAGGTGTACCTCGTGGTAACGGGCAAGTGGAGCGGATCCACAAAATAGTTGTTCCAATGATTGCGAAAATGTGTCACAATAACCCAGCACACTGGTACAGTCATGTGTATAAGGTCCAACAAACAATAAACAATACTGCACCGCGAAGTACAAAAACATCACCTTTCAAAATTTTAACGGGATTAGAAATGAGAAAAAGTGATTATCCGGACTTACGAGAAATTTTAGATAGCACGGAAATAGAAGAGTTAAATGTGGAGCGAGATTTGGTGCGAAAAAACGCTCAAGAAAATATAAACAAAATTCAAAAAGAAAATCGCAAAACATTTAACAAAAAAAGAAAGATAGAAACTGATTACAAATTAAACGATTTAGTAGCCATAAAAAGAACTCAATTCGGAACAAATTTGAAATTAAAGCCTAAGTATCTCGGACCGTATAAGGTAACAGCCAAGTTGAACCACGGAAGATACGAAGTAGAAAAGGTAGGAAACCAGGAAGGACCAATAAAAACGACTACAGTAGCAGAATTTGTAAAACCATGGAATTCGTCATTCGGGTCGAATAACATATCAGGACGGCCGAATGTAGGAAGTGATTCTGTCAGACAGATAGACAGTAACGCGGACGGACAACGATCGACTAGGAGCGGACGGAATTATTGACAGATTGGTAACACTTACTTTAACGAAGACAGGGACAATAACACGGACAAACTGGACAATGAAGAGAATAGCTATATAAAGCTTTACGAAGCGTGGGTAGCGAGCTTAACGAAGCGTGGGTAACGAAAAAACAAAGTAGTTCAAACGAAGTTAGTCGAATAGTTGAGCTGGACAAAAAAAACAACGCGAAAAATAATATGTAAATTTATAAAAACGAAAAATGTAATTAAAAATGTGAACAAAAATGAATTACTTTTAATAAATACTTAATTTTAATAAATAAATGGATTAAAAACTAAAAGGTCGTGTTTTAATAAAGGTTAAACACCACATATATATATATTATATATATGTATTTTTTTAATTAACTTTATGATATATAGTATAGTAAGAGAAAAGTTTATTTACTGTTTGCACAACTAAAACGATTGAATCAATATGTTGTAGTGGCTGCAGCAGCTGAATAAAAAAGAAAATTGCCTACACCGAGAATTAAGGTTAAGTACTCTTTGCTGCTTTCGCTGCTGTCATCTTCACATTTCTTTTAGGCTTTTTTTTTTGCTATTTTCGTATAACCATTCTTGCTTTTTTACACACTTGTACTTTCCAAAACGTTTTTCAAAAAAAAAAAACAAAAAAAAATATACCAAAAAGTTTCAACTTGTGCCTGAAAAAAGTTTTATTTACTGCAGCGTTATTTATTTGCAAGCTTTAATTTGTAATTTTTCTTGACTTTAAGGCCATGATGTTAGAAGAAATTGCACTTGCAGGTGCAACATTTGAAAGCCCTAAAAAAAAAGAAGTATAGCTTGAAATGAAAAAGAAACCTGTTTTATGCCACTGTAACTGTGGCAGCTTTATCGACCGGTTGACATTTTGCAGGCACATCGATGCAACATTTGATGAGTGGGTTAGCAAAGCCACAAGGAGAGAAGAGGCACCATCAAAAGGTTAACTAACAAATGTTATATGCATGATGATTAAGGTAATAATTTAAAGATTTAATAGTTAAAAATAAAAAAACTGAAGATGAATTGGCACACACTTTAAAATTTATGATGTTGCAAATGCAGTATTGCAGTAATTACAACATCTATTCACAGGTAACTACGTTAAGTAAAATGAGCTGCTGATGAATTGAGTAATTATTATTAAAAGTCGTTGCAGTTTATAATTGTAAGTCGTTGCTGCTGTTGTTGTTGTTGTTTAGCGATGTTTTAGCAACTACATTATTCAATTTCAAACGAGTAATAGAAACTAAGAAAACAACAACTGGCATTGCAGCTCATTTGTCATTTCTTAAAATCATGCAGTGAATTCCATGCATCAAATCACGTTTCTACCAATGATGCCAAACAAGCGAACATACTGTTAGTCAGGCAAACTTGTGTGGCGTTGCACAGTGAAATCAAAAAGGAGTTTAAGACGGCTCAAGCATTTTGTTAAGAAATTTACAAAATTTATAGTGCGAATGCTGATTAAAATTTTATGAAATTGTTAAATAGTTAGTTTTTAGCAAAAAATTTTAATTTTACATTTAATTTTTTTGTTAATTTTTTCAAGAAAATTTCAATAAACTCCCACTGTACAGCGTAGCACTTGATTAAGTACAAAATTATTTACTGTTACTACTTCAAAGTAGATAGAGTGTGCGGTTTTTAAGGTGTGGCAGTTACTTTAGTGTGAACTGGTTATTGGCACGCGATTGTTGCAAATTTTTAAAAGTCTTTGGTATTAGAAAATAAAAAAAAATATGCTAAGTATTTTTCAATCAAAATTTTTTCAACAAAAAATTTCAATTTTGGCTTAAAAGGCATTCAAAAATTTTTATGTAATACGCTGCTGCGATGCGATACTAAATTTTATAGCAATTAAACATTTACGACCTTATAGAAATTATAAAATTTTATTATGACATAAAAATGTGGTAAAAAAAGTAGCAAAAGTAGATGTGACCCTTTTAATGGCATTACGATGATGATGATGACGATGATTTGTCATTTAATTGTCGTGTCATGGTGTCAATTCATTTGCGCCATTTTTGTTTTATTCATTTTTGATTTCTGTCATTTTTTAAAATTTTTCTTTCAATTTTTTTCTCGCATTTTCTGTGCACAAAAAAACGGCAACAACGTTGTGCCGGCATCATTAAAAACACTGAGAGCTAGCAAGCGCATCATAAGGGAAACGGAAGTTGTTCGTGACATTTTATCAGATTTGCATGCATTGACATTTCATATTCAGCAGTGGATTTTGTTTTTTATTTGAATTCATTGAGATTTCGCAATAGCATTCTCCGAAAGCATTAAGGAAAGTGCTATAATACAAGCAGGAATGAGATAGATAGTGTTTTAAATAGAGATGAAAGGCAAATCACTGTAAGGGCACAGATTTGTATAAGTTGTTGCAGCCGGAGGAAAAGGCACTCTGCAAATGTTGAAGTGATATTTTTCCATAATTTTGTTTGTATTTAAATTGATTTGTTTGGCTTCGTGGTGGGTAAATCAACAAGAAACACTTTAAGCATTTCAGACAAGGCAATTGAATATCAACCCAGTCAAAATATGCACTTAATTAATGCTTTGCCCAGAATTGGGACGGAGTCGGGAAAGCGGTGATGATTAAACGCTGTCAAAAAAAAAATTGTCGGAAAATCGTTTGAATAAACATAATTGCGGCGGACGACTTCTTTTCACGACTGATTTCTTGTGAGAGAATCGTATGGGAAAAGAGTGACAAAAACAAAATTTGTAAACAATAAATTTTGCTGAGAAAATCATATGGAAAAAGAGAGTGACAAATTTTAATACATTAGAAATGCAACACTGATCCGACGTAAAAATAGAATTAATTCTAAATCGACGGGTACCCGTCGGCAGGTTACCAGTCGTACGCTGCAATTCTGTTCAATTTCACATGATCAAGTATGTTATAATTTTTGACAGCGTGTACTCGTCGCCGCTTTCCCGACCCCGTCACAATTCTGGGCAATACATAAGTCTGCGAAAATTCGCATAGTGCCGAAAATTGGTACAGGTCTTAAATACATTATTATAAATGGAATTTCAAAATATCTGCTTAAAGTTTTATTCAATGTCAAATAGCCCTAAAATTTCGGTTTTATGCATTTCTCGCATGATTTTTTAAAAATTAGAATGAAAAATACTAAAAGTGTCAAACTTGCAAACTTTAAAAGGAAATGCCAAAAATATATAAGATCTTCATTTTACATCTTCAATTTTACTTCAGTCAATGATTCAAAACCTTGCACAGTAATAATTCAAATTAATTACGACTCACAAAATTCTACCCATTAAGAGAGATTCTAGAAAACGGGGTGCAGAAAATAAACAAAATGCGCAACATTAAATGTTTGAAGACTGATTCGGTTCTACTTTATCTTCTTAGAGAAAACCATAACCTTTTCATTTCATCCACATATGTACGAAACTTTAAGCTATTTAATAATCTGACCAACAAGCTTACCAACCAACATATCAGTTTCAGTTGAATGCACCAATTTAGTTGCCTTGGTACTGATTAAACACACAGATACTTAGTAGAACACATTCAGATGCCTTCATGCCTAAATACTGCCGGCAATGACAATTGTGTTAATTCAATTTAAGACTCCTTTAGCTCTTAAAGCAATTAACATTTCTGACAATAAATGTCCAGTGCTTTTGCAAAATTTTGCACATCTCTTAACAGATAAGTAGATATACAAATTAGAGATTCCCAATGAGAAATTACATTAGCGTAGTTCAGCATTAAGCTGTTGAACTGCTGATGTCAACATTAACCCATTAGTGCTCAACGACCTTTAAAAAGGACGCGCAATTTTTGATTTTTTAAAAATTTGCTAGAAACATTTTTGCCCTTTTGAGCATTTAGATATATTACATGACAACACTTATGCTTACCATATTTTTTACGTTTCAAAATATTGTCAATTACAAGTTGTGCGGGCGTTCAAAGTGAATTTTTCGAAAAAAAAGAAAAAATTAAAAATGTAGAAGAGGTAAATATTTAAATACTTTAATTTTAACGCATGATATTTTGAATGGTGGTAGGCTTTTTTTACTTTTATTATGTCTAGTTTGCTTTGGTATGCAACAAAATTTGTCTTTGCATTTCAGTATACATGAATTTTCTACTGCTAAATGGTTTTCTATGCTCAGTGTCCTTCTAAAAGGACCTTCCGGAAAAGTAGGAAAATGAGCTTTCCGAATCGGGAAAAAAATTTTTTTAGCTTATTAAAGCCAAAAGAAGCAATTCTGTCGAAGCAGATTATTGATATCACGCCTGGATCGCCGTGAGCACTAATGGGTTAAAACAGCACCTAATTTCAAGGAATTGAAGGAAACGTGCTACGTTCGAGTTACACTGTCAGGTAGATATCTTTTTTATTCAAAGATTTTGAAAAAGAGTTATTTTTTAATTAAAACTTTTTATAATTTTTTTTTAAAAAAGTAAAGTAAAATTCGCTTTAGTTTACATTCTGTTGCTTATTTCGAAGAATTTGATTTTAAAATAAAATCACAGATTTGATAAAGTCACAGACGTGAAGAATAATTTAACTTCAAATAAACATTTGCTTTCCAGCTAGCAGTTTATAGTCGTTGGGTAGAAAAGCGCCTGTGACAAAAAGTCATTCAACAAGTGTGTCAGTCGTAGTCTCAAACTGATCTACTGATTTGAGTGTTTTATCGCTGAATACATGCGCTGATTAGAAAGAATCCAAATCAGTGATCCTTTCAATGACACGCAATGTAAAAAGTTATTTGGATATGAAACACAAATGCAGCGATCCTAAAGGAACGAATCAGGATACAACACGAAGTGATTTTTTTTCCCATCGGGTTATCTTTGAATTCAACAGTAGATATAACAAAAACAAAAAAAGCAATAACAATGAGGACTTAGTGTTAGTAGAACTAATTGTATGTATTGGCATTCATGTGTGAATGCACGTGGGGTGATAGTGGGGAAGGTGACCAGATAAATTGTGTTCCAGAAATTTGAAATAAGTTTTTTCAAGTGAAACTTCTTTAGCAATTGGGTGATTTGAAATCAGGTATGTATACTGAAACGACACTTTCTTTTTTTAGCCGTAATTCTACTTAGTATAGTTTTTTCCTCGAAGGTAAGAACGGGATCTAGAATAGCTAGAGCAATAAATTAAAGTATTCATCAGGCAGAGTACTTCAAAATTATCAGCTTCGAGATCGGTGGACCATGAACTGAGATATAAGCGTGGAAAGATTTCCTATTTTTTCAAGCATTGCACTGATCAACTGCAAAAGCCATATCATAGTGAGGAGAACAAAAAATTCTACTACGCTCTGTCATTGTAATTGTTATTGTCTTCCAATTAAGCATTGTTGTTACTAATATATGAAAAGCAACAGTAAATATACACAAGTGCTTGTGTGCGTAATGTAAGTAAGTACTTCCCTTCAATGGAGCTTGATATTGGATGAGAAAGAGCACAGGAAAACAACTTCGTGTTATGTGGGATGCATATTTTTCAAAAGATTCGCCATTTTTATATTATTTTCATCATTTTAATAAAACATTTTCGTCTCATTCTATCGGAGTTTAGTTTTCTGAAGGTTTCATTTCTACCACGTTATTTTTTTTCTTTTTTTGTCTTAATTGTCTTCGTATTGAAAAGCTAGCTAGTACTTCACGTTCACGTACTTCGTTTTTTATCCAACTCTTCAATGTGTAATTTATAGCTGCATATAATACCTACCTCGCATATTAACTAAGTTTTTATATCGCAGTAATTTCATCGAAGTTTGGTAAATGTGCTATTTGTCTGTCCGCAGTTCAGAATGTAACTAAGATGATTTGAAATTACGACTTGTTGACTAACAGGATAATTATTACAAGGCTTATTTCAGATAACTCTTCTAACATTTCAGCATCTGGTCACGCCGGTATATATTTATGTGACTGTTTATGTATATATACTATACACAAAGTGTTACTTGAAGCATGCAAAAACAGTACTATTAGCTAGTGGCTTTTATCTATTGTATTTCGAAGAGCGCTTAAAATTCCAAAGGGTACGTTCAAAAGATCTATCAGTATAGAATTGTAGTAAGGGCTACAGGCAACATTTGCCTTACAGCAGCAACATTTACGGTGGGTATTGTTTGTCTTTACATGCTGCTTTGTTTAATTTAGTTGAACAAAACCGAAACATAAGTAACGGTAAAGATAAAATTATATCGCTACAAATGTAAAAATACATAAAACAAAGACAAGAGAAACAAATATGAAATGGTTAAATTATACAAAATAAAATAAATTTAAATGGTACATTATTTGCATTAACGCAGCAAATATTCAGTGTGCTTTTGCCTCCGCCAACTCAACGCAGGTACAACACAGAGTGTTCATAATAATACAAGTGGGATTTCAGTTGTTTTACCATAATTTTATGTTTGCATAAATCATATTTACTTTTCATATTAACTTTTATAATCTATGTTATATGATTTTTTTATGTTCAACAAGAGCCCAAATGTAAAATGCTGGATTTGTATAATTGCGTATGCGTAAATTTATTAGTGTGCTATGCTAAAATATTTGCGAATTTTTTGCCTAAAATTATGCAAAATATTTTTCAAAGTTTTCCATTGAAATCATGTGGGATTTTCATCAGCATAACAAAGGTCATGTTTATCTGCGTATAATATGTAAAATTATGAAATTCTTTGAGTGAAATTTTTATTGTTTAGTTAAGTAAATTTCGTACGGTCGTTTAAGCTTTAAGTTAGGAAAAGAATTATTTTATACTTTGCTACAATATTTTCAACAATTTGTAAAGCAAATTTACAGTAAATTAATTTGCAAAATAATAAACAAGAACAATAAATATGTACAACCCATGCGAACATCAAAATTCAACACAAATTATTTGAGCACATTATTCACTTTTATTGCTTCGTCGTTTACACAAGAAAAATATCAAAAAAAAAAACAACAAAAAATCTTTATATAAAAGTATAAAGAATTTGAAGTTGCAAAAAATATATATCGCTACAAATTATTCCAATAAAAACTACTTCGCGTTTGCCAATTTTTTATTACAACTAGTGCTATCTGCCCGGTAGTGCTTATAGTGTGGAAGGACTTATGTTTGTAAAATAAAAAAAGTTTTATTTTAATAAAATTTAGCTTTTTTATAGCTAAAAAAACTGATACTGAAGTCTGTACCTAAGTTTAACTTAGTTTATAATTTAAGTGTTTGTGTTTATTTTCTCTAGACACAAATGTGCTATTTGTGAGTCCCAGGACATGCTTTGTGCTATTTTTACGTCCACTAAGTGTTGTTGTGTTGTATTGTTATTTGGTGTAAGCTTCACAAAAAATAATTTTTATTAAAAAGTTTTGTCACTATTTTTTTGCACTGTAAACTGCGAAAAGTACCAAAAAAAGTTGTCAACAAAGGCCTTAATCACCAATTTCTATTTGTATGCGCTAACCTACGAATAATTACGATTAAACGTATTTTTGCAATTTCTCCTAAGATATTAGCCTCAGTCCATTCGATACCTTTACAAAAATATACCGGTCTTTTCTAACGTTTTCCCTTCAACAAATAAAATTTCAAATTGGCAATAAGCTTCAAAATTTCGCCCCTCGTTTTATTAATTTCTGAGAAATTGACACTAGCCGCTTTTCCATTTTTTTTAGCTCATTGACTTTTTTTCCTTTAGGGACACAAAGCCTTTTTCGCTTTTTAGATTTGTTGATCATTTTGATTTCTACCCATTTAAAGCTTATGTTTTTTTAGCACAGTTTTAAGAAAATACAAGATTACGAAGAAAAAAATAAATGATGTTCAATATGTGAGAGAAATAAAGGTTTGCGAAGAAAAATATTTTAAGCCGTTGTTTTACATTTTTGATTTAATTTTCACTAAAATTGTTCAAACCTTTTCAGAGCTTTCGGTGGCTCAATCCACCCAGACTCCAGAGTATTTAACATTTTTTCTGATTCGTTTAATACGGAAGTACTTGATCTTACCCTACACATAGATTATGAGAGTCAAACACACATAGATCTCTGTACTTTACCGCATCATGGTGAGTGTCAAATGCTGCTGCTGTTTTTTGTTTGCTCTTCTTCTCTGCCACATATACTTGCAATTTAAGCCAACAAATGGGAGATGATAAAAATTACACTACTAGACAGAAGTTAATGTTCCGAGAAGTAAAGTACTAACCTCTTAGAGATTATTTCCACTTGTACTGCAACTGAGCTACACTCAGAAAAATTGTAATTTTGCTTTGATCGTTATTTAAAATTTAACGATACTATCAAATTTTAGTAACTTTTAAGTAAAATGTGATTTCATATTAACAATTGTACATTTGTTGTATTTATCACTTCAGATCTATTTTCATCAGTCGTGCTGTCAATATGTTATAGTGGAACGCAGCTTATCTTGTCATTTTAATTTAAGTGGACATAGAAATAGCACAGTTTTAAATTTTGAAATAAAAAAATAATCAAATGTGCGAGATAAGGCACAGGAAACTTTCCGCAAATATGACAACAAATGCTTTCGTCAATTTGTATTAAGATTTTGTGTTGAGTGTTAACAAACCATATTGCAATGTTGCGTATGTATGTGTGAGTAACATAAGTAGGACCATTGCACTTAGCGCTGCAAGTAGATATTAAAGGATGTATTTTTACATTTCTTTACTTTTTCTAAGGAGATTTTTACTTCTTTAGTTGCAGCAAAGCAAATGACGAACATCACGAGTAAGAAAGAAAATAATGATAGTGCTATTTCACACACAAACATGCATGTATTTTCTTGTATCTAAAGACTCACACAAATGCACCAAACATACTCTCGTGCATTTAAGTGCTTTATAGTTAATTTATTTTTCATTTATCCGCAATGTGTGAAAATGCAGCATCTACTTTTTTTGTTAGATTTGAACAACTATTACGAATATACTGATGCAAAAAAATGTAGGTATGTTGTAAAATAATTTTAAAAGTTTTATTAAACTGTAGAAAAATTTAATGCTAAGAAAAAATTATAAGAAGCATAATTTTGTAATTTTTACAATTTTACAATTTAGTTTTTTATTCGGCCTTTTACTCGGTTTGAAGCTTCATGCTAAATAGCTATGAAGACGTAAAGCGGTGGTAGCTAAACTCTATTATTATTATCCTTATTATAACAATTACAAAGGGCTCGGTAAGTCCAAAATTTTTTAATCCAAAAATGGTATCAATTATTCCGTAAGAACTTCTTTTATTCTTTGGTTGATTGAAGATTCAGTCAATGAAGCTTATAATTATTCAAATGAAAAGCTTAGGCAAGCACTAAGATATGGACGATATGTTCGAAGACATGTCACGAAAGAAACTTTCAGTAAGGAAATGTCGTGAGTGAAAATAAGTTGAATTAAAATATCTCATAATATTAATGATGTTTGCAGATATATGTCATGTAAGAGCAATATGCCAACGAAAACATGATGCTGAAAAGAGCTAGCTGATGGACAAAAATATGACAATATCTTAAAAAAAAATTATTCAAACAAAGGCGTGTCATGTAAGAAAACTATTTATATTTAAGGTTCTATTACCGTACAGGTTAAGTTAGGAGAGATAAGATTACATTTTCTGAAGTAACAATTGGACTAGCCTTTAATTGCCACACCTGGCATTACAAAAAAAAATAGATCAGACTATTTGCAGATCAGAATTTTTTCAAAAGATGAAGCAGATAAAATTTTTTAAAGAAGTTAAGCACTCAAAAAAAAAATAACAACAGCGAAGTTGAACCGAGTTATGTAAAACAAGTAAGAAAAGCATGACATATGACAAGGAAAGTCAAACCCATACGAGAAGTTTTACAATTTTCGCTAAAAAGACAGAATTGCAGATTTTATATTCCCATGTTGATAAGAGGAGAATGCATTAGAATAAAATATTTGTGTAAGATATACGATTTTTCTTTTTTTTTTTTCGATTGAAATAACTGAAATAGAAAACATCGATTTGTTTTATAGTGTAAGTGAAAAACTTTTTCTCAGCTGCAACGTAAGGATTTTCATTTTTTTTTTTTCCTATTTTTATTTTCACATAACTAACATGAGTCAAATCTATGGGAAGAATTAAAAAAGAAGGAAAAAATTGAAAAATAAAATCGCATAAGTTGAGAAGAGAAAAAAAAAGTTATATATAGTTGAGAAAGTGAACAATTGCACAGATACAGATTCAAATAAATCGCATCGAGAATGCTTTTATGCGGCGAATATAAATCAAATGTCTTCTTTCTTACACCAGAGAGGCAGCAGCAGCAAACACGCACACACGATGTGATGCTGGACGATACACACGCACACATATTCAAATACATACTAACATATACATACAATCGAATTCATGCATGCGACGACAACAAATGCAAGTGTCGTTGAATTCCATCAGCATGATTTTCTGTTTTCTGCTTCTTCATTTTCTATATATTTAAAAAATGCAAAAACGTTAAGATGCAAACATGTGAAGAGAAAAAAAGATGAAAAGCAAAAAGCAACAACGTCGAAAGATGACCAAAACCAATCTAAAATTGTGACAAAGATTTATTTGCATGCATGGAAAGGCATCCATGGCATTTTCTGGCAACATCCGGAATTCTTGAGCCATATTGGCCGCCATATTTGAAAGTCATGTGTCTTTGGAAGCAGAAGAGGTATGATAAAAATTTTCAAATGTATTGATATGAAGAAAAAAGGAAAATATTGACAAATAAAATTTACAATAAACTTTTCTTAGCTTAAGCGATGATTTCACGTGATGTTTAGACATGAATAAATTGTTAATATTTGAAAAAGATTTCGACTGGAAAGAAAAAAATCTGAATTATCTCGATAAAAATTTAATAAAGAAATTTAAATTGCCTCGTACAGCTAATATGTACCTAGACATTTAAAAATACTTTTATCAAAATCATTTTATGAAAAATGTAAGCAAGCCATTACGTAGAGTACTCAATATATATTATAAGAAGAAATTTTTCATGTAAGAATAAATACTATCTAACACAGAAAAAAATTTATGTTTAAAAATAAAATAACATTTGACCAAATAAAAATTTTGAAAAATCAATGAAAAAATCTCATGCGAGAAAATTTTATATACAGACATAACATGAGAGATGGAAGTTGCAAAATACAGTCAATCAATAATGATGTTATTCGATAAAAGAAGTTGCAGAATAATATTCAGATAAGAAAAAACGGCAAAAAGCCAAGCCCGGAAAAATAACATAGGTACACATAGATAGTGAAGCAAGGAAATTTTATGTTAGAAAAATGGATCAACAAAAACGTGTTCTGAAGAAAATTACATAAATGATGATATTTAATTACATGCAAAAAAAGGATTTAAGCAAATATATGACAACAACAAGGATTTCTTATGAAAGACGATATAAATATTACTATGTATGTCATGATCGAAAATGGAAATGGCGTGAAAAAATTAAGGTTAACGTAGAACTATAGCAGTTCTAGACATTATTTTAACAATCAAATGTTATGATAAAAGCTACTGTCAACAAAATTATAAAATGAAAGAAAATATCAATTTAGAAAAGATGGTACATATTAAAAAAAATAAGAAATAAAACATTAAAATAACTAATAAAAGTAATAAAAAGCTAAGCTCCGATTAAAAGTGCACAAGTCCACAAGCAAATTTGAATGATGTTGTCAAAAATATTTTTAAACTTAATTTGTGTTGGTAACATAAATGTTTAGGTTGACTTAAAATACATGATATGTATATCTCAAAACCTAGAATCATCTGGAACCTATTTTCGTATTTAAGAAACTAGAATTACTTTTCTTCTCAGATAAAGAAAGAGACATGTCATGAAAGAAAGTACATATTATAAGTTGAAAAAAAAAAATATGGTGGAAACAAAAACTTGTTGTTAAAAAAATTAATTTAAGTAAACATATTTTGAAAATAATGTCGCCAGAACAAATTTTTCAAAAAAAAATGTTAGAGCTAAGAAAAAAGCATATGTTCTTAACATGCGAATGTTATGGAAAATAATATGTTGTGAAATAAAATAAATGTAAACAAATATATTATGAGAGAATATATTATTTCGAAAGACACATTTAAAAATATGTGAAAGTGAAAAATCCAAAATAAATGGTATACAAAAATATGGTATAAGAAAATAAATACCATTCATGAAAATATATAAAACAGAGACCTGCTACAAAAAAAATTTTATCAAACACAGATAAGAAACCTGTGCTCTTTTCATGTATTATGGCACAACATAGTCTTTGTAGTCTCAGATTGATTATGAATTTTTCATCAACTTAAAAAATGTGCTTTTATGTTAAAGACATAAAGCCTTAATAAAAATTAGGTAAAGAAATATTCACGTTATCAAACACAGATAGAAACCTGTGCTCTTTTCATGTATTATGGCACAACATAGTCTTTGTAGTCTCAGATTGATTATGAATTTTTCATCAACTTAAAAAATGTGCTTTTATGTTAAAGACATAAAGCCTTAATAAAAATTAGGTAAAGAAATATTCACGTTTCCTTTATTTTGTTTTATCAAATCTCTTGGTTTTACGTAAAACTCACAACGCTTTACGTCTTTTTTATGTCTATATTACGCATTCGAAATTCATTCCTCCACCCATTGCCAAGGTTGAAATATAAAAGCAGTAACTCTTCGACGTTTTCATTTTTTTTTTTTTCTTCTCCAAATTAACCATTTCGATCATCAACCCAAATACAATAAACCATTTTCGCTACCGAATGTAATAAAAATGCTTTTGGCAACAAACCACAAAATGGTTCCCATGAAACAGTTAGCAACAACAATGATTTTTGGTCCCAAAACAGTCCAGCAAACTGATAGGACGCTCTGCACAGTAAGCACCCGCTTTCACCAGCGGAAAATTTTTCGCGTAACAATAGGAAAATACTTCACGATATCAAACGGAACTCTGTTTCACGTCGAAACAACAGCACCGAACAGAACAAAAACGTAATGATATTGGGATTCAACAAAATATGCGAATCACGTTTTACGTGCTTAACCGCTATGCTGTTGCAGACTGCTAAGCTGCTGTTGCCGTTGCTATTATTTCCAAGGGAATGCCTTCCTCTACAACTCCAGGAAAAAACTTAAGTATTTCCCGATTGCATTATGCGACACAAAAGAGCGACCAATGGAGATAAAGCAAGCCATCAAACTGACTCTGGTATTGTTGTTATATGATGATGGTATTGTATTGCAGTTGGGGGTTGGCACTGAAGCGACGAAGGAGTATCGTTTTCTTTTTTTCAGGAACATTTCAAAATGACAAAAGGGGAAGTTAATGTTGTTGTTTATAATGTTGCTGTTTGGGGTTGCTGAAACGCGCCAATTGGTAATAAAATAAAAAGGGAATTTCACAGAAAATGCACAAGTTTTTAAAGAAAATGTCACAAAAAGACTAAAGTGAGGAATAAAAAAAAAATTACATGAAAGTTGTAACAAAGTGGATGCGCTTATAAAAGTCCACTGTTAAAGTTAACGGTGAAGTTGTGCAGCAAGATGCAAATTGATGGATGCACGTGGCGAATTATTGCTGATTATCGTCAAGTTTTACATTGTATGATTTTTTATATTCGAAAAAGCTGACAATTGCCATAATGCAATGGGATTAATCTAATTGCATGATTATACTTTACCATAGTTGTGAACTTATGAAGGTATCGTTCTTTGAAAGTTTACAAGTTATGCTTACCTGAAAAGAAAGAAACATTCATAAAATTAGTTTTATTATTACAATTTTTTTACACAAAAGTTAGTTTGTTTTACAAAGAATAAGTTTTAATTATAGAAATATTATTTTAATTGAACATTATTTTTGATCGAACTTTACAGAGCGAATTGTGTAAGTTCAATTGAATATCGGCCAAAAAGATATCATTAAAAGAAAGAAGGGTTAATGCGTTTAAAAAATCTTAAGCAAAATTTATTTCACTTGTCATGAAAAAAGTCATATGAAATAAATACAACCACGTCACACAGTGCTTTGGCTAGAACAAGATAACTGGGCAAAAGCTATATTTCTGTCTTTTTGGATTTATTAGGTCACGATCATAAAAAAATTGTTTTACAGTCAGGGATAGAAATACCATCAAAAGTCAATAAATACTCACATGATACAAAATATTGTAACCAATTATATGTCATGACAGAAAAAATGTATGCAACTTACGCTTTATACCATAACAACACATAGAAGTTAATGTTGCATAATTTAAACCGTGGCACCTAAATAAATACTTTCAGAACGATTCTATCATGAGAGAAAAACAATATTACATCTATAAATTTAAATTTTTTAAAAATCGGCTTAAGCAACGATAAATGCTTTAAATGCCAAGCATTTAATAGTCTCTTAAGGTAAAACAATATAATTTATATTATTTTACAAAGCACTTTTCAGTACAGTGTGTAATAACACCAAAAAAAATACAACAACAAAAAACTACTTACAGGCTAGAGCTAGTCATACTAGTTTCATTCATTACTAAATGGATTCATCAGTGACCTTTGATCCGACAAGTTAGAATTTCTAATTCTGATGTGTTCCTTTTTGCTTTAAATATTTTCCTTTTACATTGTTTAAGTTCGCAACAAATCTACGCAAAAAAAAAACATCTGGCTTTGAAATTACCACGAATCGCCTTAAAGGTTACTGATGACATCATTTAGCAATGAACGAAATTAGCATGGCTAGGATTTTTTAGAAAAGCAAGAGAAACAATGGATTTAAAAATACTATTCAACGCGTTGTAGAGTGTTAAAAGACTAAATTCTAAAAGTTATTGAAATCGTTATTATTTATGGTGGTTCTAATTTTGTTGATAAAAAGTAAGCCAGAAGAATAATCATAAGTTAAATAAGGAATAATTAAATTATGATTTTCAGTATCTGTATGAAAAGCTAAGTTTTAAGCCTCCACTGTTATTAATTTACAGAGAAAACATTGAAGTACAGATTACAAAAGAAATATTTATGTACGTTAGAATTCAACTTCATTACTTGCTGCCATTGAAGTTTGATAAGTTTTTTACTCCAAAAAAAAACAACAATAACGAAAAAAGAGCAAAATCAACTTTCAAAAGTCATACACTTTCAGGCATTTAAATTTAACAATCTTGCGCAATTAAATCCGAAAAAACGTACGAAAATAAGAAGAAGAAAAATACGCAAAGAAAATGCAGCACAATATGACAGATAAAACTTTGGAAAAAATCTTCTCTTGGAATAATAAACGATAAAGTAACTTGCGAAAAGATTTACAATTGATGAATATGAAATACGAAAAGAGAAAAAATATCACAAACTTCATAAAGTTGAGAATTTATTCAAAGAAATAGTGAAAAATGAAAGCGAAAAAAAAATTGTCAATAGTAATTATCGTATGGATCAAGGCTTGCAATAGTCCTAGGTCCAAGGCAAGCAACTTGGTAGAGCGCGTGCATGGAAAGAATGAAAAACTTTTCCTATTAACATGCACAACCAACAATCGATGTTTGACACAACGACTTAGCAAGAAAATATCTTTTGAATTATGGAAGAGGAAAAATAGAAACTGGGATAATCTAACGAATATTGTAGGACAGAAGTTAAGGAGGTAGGCATAGGTAGTCACCATCAGAGTGTTAATGATAATGATGTAAATAATGTGTTTCATGCGAGAAGAAAAACTTTATCACAAGATGTGACAACACTAGGAAGATATTCGTAACAAATATAGGAAAATTTTGAGAAAATAAAAGCTGCACAGATATAATGAGAAACAAACATAAACAAGAAGTAAATGAAAGGTAAGGGGATGAAAAATCTGTGACTTGGTTTATAAATTGTGGAGTGACTGGGAGAAAAAGGGATGCTTTGAAGACAGAAGTCTATCAGGCATCGCCTTAGGTAAAAGCAAATTCTTACTTCCTTATATTTAGTAAGTACATATGATGAGCTCTGGTTTTTTATGTTTTTCAAACGCATATCTGCAACATAAACAATCAGTAAAAGTATGCAAAATGCAGCTGTAGTCTCTTCTCAAGACAACAAAATAATTTAGTAGATGCGTTAAGCTATAAAAGGATCAAGCAGATTTTTTCACATACTCATACACTCACAATAGAATCACGTACACGTGTGAATTCCGTAATCAAAATTCAAATGCACACGAGTGCTGCAAGAAACAAAAATATTTTTTTTTATACCCAAAGAAAGGTGAAATCAGGGATGGAAACATTTGCGAAAATGTTTATGAAAGAATATAAGAAATATCTCCGTAAAAGTGTAAATATGATGCTAGAAAAAGAAAAATAACGAAAGGGTATACTACAGTTAATAATGCAATAATACACTAGGAAGACAGTGAAGACAATGAAAATGTGAAAATAATAGAGACAAAGAAAATATTTGAAAGTGAGCGGTGAAAAGACGTGAAGATTATTTAGAAATGAAGGGAATGGAAAGGAAAGAATACAGTGACGAATACGATGATGACATTGCGGACAATGAGGAAAGCGAAGACCAATGGCAATGAACATGTCAAATTCAATCCCCGTCGATTCATTTAATACATAAGCTGCATCCCTGTATGACAATGCAAGAGTCCGTAAATTGTTCCCGCATTCACAAGATCTGTAAAAAAAAAATAATTTTCAGACAGTATCTGACCAAAACTTAATGGATTATTGTGCGGGAACAGACGTATTGTATATTATAATCGAGAAATTCTCATGTAGTCACGTTTGAAGTTGTAACAAGAACGTATTTTTGCTTTCAGATCGGGTAATAATCCAGAACGCTAAGAATGATTAAGAACCTCGGCAAGACCAAATTCACAATCTAGAGTTATATCTAACTCAACTACATACCTGAGAGCAAAGCTATGTAGCTGCTGCACCAACAACGACGAATCAATGAAGACAATCAAGACAAGAAAGACATTAAAGACAATGTATCCAATAGAGATATTGAAGACACTGCAGTCGATTAACGAAGACAAATGATACAAAACTATGGAGAATAATAACACAGATAGTTAAGAAAACAGTGTAAAGAGCAAAGACCAAAGGCAAAATAATTATGACTAAGGTTATGAAGACATTAAAGATAAGAATCACAATCAAGACAATGAAAGTCATGAATACGCGTTTTATGAAAACAAGGTGAAGAAAATGATAGTTTAGTAATTTTTTACATGAAACTGAATCCAAAATTGAGTAAAATTTTTAGACTGATTTTGCTACCACCGTTTTTCGACTACGATATTTTCGATGATATGCACGCTGAGTTAACAGCTAATACTTTTCATGTTTAACGCCACTATTTCGGCATGTTCTTAAATATGGTTTTAGTTGTACTGGACTGACATTTTCAAAACGTGCTCAATAACGCCGATCGGTTGAGAATTGTCAAAGCTATTCAATGTGCTTCGCCATCACTTTTCACAGCAATAAGATAGCTTGTCAATTTTCTAAATTATTCTAGAATTTAACTTTAGCAATCCCTGAAAAAGATTCAACACATACATACGTGTATGTAAATCACAAAAATAACAAACGAACGCTCATCACACTCGCTGAAGATGAAGTGCAATAGCAAACGAAAAAAAAAGCACTCAAAGGACTACAAAAAGCTAAAACGCAAAAAAAAATAAGCAGAAGACAAAATAAGACAAGATAAAACGGAAGAACAGATGAGCATCATGTACGGGTACTCATGTGCAACATTCTTTCTATTTTTTTGTAAAATGGCGCTGTTGTAAATTTTTTTTTTTTTATTTATTTCTTCTTGCTGTTGCCTTGGCTTTTCTAAAAATATCCAGAATACTAAGGCACGATAAAGAATAAGTAACAAAAAAGCAGTCACAATACAGACTTGTGGGACTTGCAACAGTAGCAGCATCCATACGGCAGCCCAAAAATATGCAACATTGGTTGGTTGAAAATTTCTTAGTTTTCACTAAGGCCGAGGTTACACTGGATGCGGAAATTTGTTCGTACGAATTCGTACGTATTCGTAAGAATTGCAAAAATTGAACAAATGCATGTGTGTATATGAATGCGGTTACAGTGGCTACGCATGCTTCGTGCGTACTCGTACGAATCTGTACGACTGCTTTGATGCGAACAAAAAATTTTGTTTTTCATCAGAACAGTCGCACGAAAACAAGGAGAAAAACAGCTGATGGATTGCACTTCAACTGAAAGTATGAACGAAGTCGCGTCTAATGTAACCACTCTGTTCAAATATATTCGCACGAACAAATTATTAAGAATTCGTACGAACAAATTTCCGCATCCAGTGTAACCTCGGCCTAACACTTGCAAGCTTTGAGCAACTGCGACTGTTGTGCAGATTGGTGGCGAGAAGAAAGGAGGAGAAAACAAGCTTAGAAGGTTGCTGCATGGGGTCTTCAGGTGTTTTCAGCAATGGCACATAGCGGAAGTACCAGAAGAATGACAAAAGTGGAAAAGTTTCATTTGAAATACCAGCTGACATCACAGACAGCGACAGCAACCGCTCGTGCACTGCGGATGTTTCCACTTTTTAATTTTAGCGTCATCAGCATCAAATTTTCATTTTTAAAAATTTCAGTCTCGTACGCACATAGAGCAAATAATTTTTGTTTACTACGAATTATAGTCCAGTAAATAAGATTTAAGTTTTGGATTAAAATTTTATTTAAAATTATTAACAATTTTCTAACGATCGGAAAGAGTTTTGTGGAGGCTTAATGACCTGTGAGGAGATAAAGAACACGAAAAGAAGTTTGGAAGCCAAAGAAGCTTTTAAATTTCATTATTGACGAAACATGACTACTTTTTAAAGCTAAGGTCTTAAGTGATGGATGCATTATTCATTGTTAAGTTTCCAGTATTGCTGACAATCTGAAGTCAAGCATAAGGTACAATAATTACGACTTTTCTCTTATCGCTCCGAGTACGAACGTGAAAATTTAATGGACACTTAAAAATTAACCAAGAACATCAAATGATTGTCGACACCTAATTCTTGCTGTGTAAAAATAAAAAATTGTACTTGCAACTACAGCACTACGCTACTGAGCTGATAAATAACTAAAATGTGCTGCCAAAATACAGAGAGAGAAAAAAACAAATGCAACAAGAAAAAGAACGACAAATAATTTTCACACACTAATTAACAACGAGGTGAAGAGTGTCAAGGGAGGTTGGATATGCGGCGCTGGCGCTGTATATGGGGTGCTCGTTTGCGCCCGCATGGAGCTACCGTTTGTTTGTTGGCCGCTTGACAAAAGCACTAGCAGCAAGTCAGGCTATGCCATATGAAGTTGTGACGCTACCAACGCCAAAGATTCAAAGTGAAGTGTGGAACGGCTGGAGTGTGAAGAGATAGCACGTAATTTTCTTGTTGATAGGTTGCATTTTTAATATTTATGGTTTTTTGTGGTGAAAACTTTTTTGCATTTCTTTATTACTTTTTGGGTCGTTTGGGGCGTAGCCCAGATGCTCATTGCTTCTTACTGCTGTTGCTCTGACTACACGGAATGGTTTAATTAGCCAATTTAGTAGCATGAAAGCCTTCTTTAATGAGACATTTTTGAGTTGTGGCCCAAAGGCAGTTATGAAATGAACTCACACCAAAGAAAATAGCAAGTAAAAAAGTTTTTTTTCTTTTGTTTTATTGCTTCGTAACTTAACTTTATGAGACAGCGTTAATTTAAAATAGCAAAATTATAAATATACAAAGAAAATTTAAAAAGGTTCTACTTTTTCCAGATATTTTTTCTTGTAGTTTTTATTCAAAGTTTATATATTTCAGCAAGTTTTTTGCGGGATAGATAAAAAATTCGTGGTAAGGTGTCTCAGGAATAAACTTTACTGAGTCTTTTCAAAAATAACTCAGAGGGTAACATGTCTATAGACTTCATATGCGAAGTGGATCTTATAAGCCCCAGTAAATACTTTGCCTATAAATATGATATAATATTTTGTCTTTCTACTTGTCTGCAAAAGAAGCTAAAACTCTAGCGTGTACAATCGTACTAATTGGATTGATACAAAAATAATTAAAAAACAGAGGTAAAGGTTTGTGGTGCTTAATAGACAAATAAAACCTCTAGCCCTATGTTACTGGGCAGCTTAATAAACAAATCTTTCAAATAACATTCAAGCTGATCGAGAAATAAGTTTTTATAAAGAGTGAAAAGAAGCTTGCAGGCCTCATTGAATTATTTCACCAAGTCTTAAGTTTCAAAAGTACAACTACAAAATTTCAACTTCATTTCCCCCAATGAAAACAGTGTGTAACTTGAATATTCTTTTTATTTACAACACGTGTTCTCCTTTCTTCGTCCTGTAACGTTTGACATTCATTCAGCAAATCTCTATATTTACCACAGCTGTGTGTTGTTGTTCAGAGGAGGTTTTCGGATCATCATGAATATCCTAACAAAATCTCAATTTTCTGCAGAGCATGCACAAAAAAAAAAAATGTTGGCAGACCTCTTTACTTGTAAGTATTGCAGCAGCAACAGCAGCAACACTACCTACCAACCAATGCTCTGACATTGTTGTCACATTCAAGGTTTTCAAATCAACTTGTTTACAAAGCAGGATTACATGATTTTCTATGTCTCCACAACAAAAGCTGTGATAAACAGAGGTATTGTACAATCACACAGATATAAATACAAATGTCCACAAATACAAATACAAAAAAAAAAGAAAACACAAAGATGCAATCACTTGAAATCAGTTGAGAATTTTGTGTCACGCCATTGCGCCCAAAACACTCATGGGAGCTACTCAGCATTTGCAGCATAATTTCAGAAAAGATGCTTTGCTGTGCATCAGAAACTTTAAATTTTTCATACCCGCAATGCAATATTCAGGCATTGTACAACAGCTAGTGGGAATGTCAGAGAGATTTTTTTTTTTTTTTCAAAAAAGATTTGTGTTACGTAGCTACGGAAGTAAATTTTGGTGACGAAATCGAAATCAAATCCTCGGGTTGAGGATCAAAGTTTAAAGTGCACTCTTTTTTGATGACGCATGTGTACTAAAGTGACCAGCACACAACACCGAGCAGAAACGCATGAATTGTAAATGTGCTTGAAGCTTATTTCTGGTTGAATCTGTCGAAGTAAGGCGAAATTTCCATAGCCGAACAGCAAAGCTTCAACTCACTCAAATTATTAACTTAAATTTTGTAAAAGTTTGTTACTCTTAAAACGATCGAAGAATAAGGTCATGTAATTAAATTGTATTAAGTTTATAAAACTGTTTTTTTTTTTTTTTTGAAAGCTAAAATTTTAAACTTAAAACCTTTTTGCTGTTTTGACGTTGTTGTATTTTGTGCTTGCTTCAATCATTGCATTATCGTTTCGAATTAACTTTACATGAGTGTAGTACAATAACAAAACTATTGAATCTTTCATTTACAATTCAATTTTCAATTTCATGCTTCTTGGGTAATTACGACAAGTACAAGTACAAAACCAAGTACAAGTTACAACTACGAAAGTGAGTACACTTTGGCTGTTCTTTCTTCCTCTACTCTACAAATACGTGAAAGCTAATTTTGTTTATATTGGAAACTCAGCACACAAAAAAAAAACATGAACATTTCCTTCCTTCCGCCTACAAATGTATTTCAGTTTTCGCAAACTATGAAGAACTGCTGTGGGTGTATTAGAGCCGGTAGCAATGCAACAATTTAGTAAGCTATCGACGAAGATATATATCGCGATGGTAGTGTACTAAAAAAAAAGTTATGTTTGCTATTATATTTTTATGAAAATTTAATTAAAATATAAAGAAGATTTTACTTAAAAATATCAGTTTTTATTAAAAATATCAGTTATGAAAAATTCACGCAAAAATTTATAATCAGTCAATCAATTGAATCAATTTTTTGCAAATTAATTTTTAATATTTTTTTATTTAAAACTTCAAAATAAAATTTGAACCATTTTGTTGAAAAGTAAACGTGGCAGCTGCATTCACATAAGCCTCCTAAGGCTTTTACCTTCGAAAACTTATTAGTGACCTCGGTTGGTATTTACAGCTGTTGACAACTAATTGGAAACGAAATCATTCATTGTGTTATTGGTAGTTTTTCACATTTATTTTTCAATGTGTACCAGAAAATGTATACATAATATAAGTATGGGACATATAAGCTTAAAAAAAAGAACATAATTGAATTCAAATTCATAGCATAAAAAAGTTTTATGAGAGATTTTCTACTCAAGCCTCAGATTTGACTGAGTCAACTAATTGGAAACAAAAAATAGAATTTGCAAAAAATAAAAAAACAAAACCTTGATAAAACATTCCAGAAACAATATTGTGATATTGACATTGCTTGTAGGAACAATTTTTTGTCAAATTTGCTTATAAGCATATCCTTGATCATGGGAAGTGGCCAAAAGTTGTATAGCGGCCATGAGCTTCAAAGGACGGCCATGAGTTATCAGGCGATGGTAACACGACTAAATTGCTCCGAAAAGATGGTATTCAATGCACTCGATCATTTTGATAAGTATGACACACCAAAAAATGTTCCTCGGAAAAAGAAAGCTCGTAAGACTTCTGGGTACAAGGAACGCCAGATTGTGCGCAAGCCAAAATTGGATCCTCGTACGACTGCTGCAGACATCCAACGCGAAATAATTGATCAATACGATGAACAAATATCCAAAAGAACTGTCGTTTGTCGATTGGTTGAAGCTGAACTCCAAGGACGAATTTCACGCAAGAACCCATTGGTGACAGTTAAGCAGAGGAAAAGCCGCATGCAATTCGCTAAGACGCATGTCGGTTTTCCGCACATTAATTGGACATTAGCATTTGGTGACATAAATTAGCATTAGAAAAAAATGGGTTAGTTTGTGTAATGGCATATTTTTAGTCATACGTACAAAGCTGCGTATACGAAAATCTATTAAAATTGTTTGTGACAATCAAGTAATGGTTAAATCTAATGTTATGATATTCTGTGAAGAATTGATTTGATAATAGTTACCAAATAAATAATAGATTTTGTAACATTCACCAAATCTTAAATCTTTAAGTTATAACGCGTTATATAGGTCATTGTTGCATTATGTAAAAATTGGGGACTTGGCAGACAAATTTTTTAATAGTGTGAATGCTTATATCGCGGTATTGTATGCTCGTATCGTAATGGATATTGACAAAAATTAGATTTTCCTCGGTCACTAACATACTTGCGGTGATTTAACCATACTAAGTGAATTTTCGCAACGAAGAATATTTACTTTACTCAAAGCATGATATGGTTATTATACGTATCGAAAAGTGAGTGTTTGTCAAGTTTTTATATGAGCCAACATATGAATTGTTAATTATTTGCAGGTGAATGTTAAGTTAACATGCACTTACATTGAATATACTTGTCCTTCATAAGCTTTGGCATTTGGTAGCTATCTTTAAGTCATAGTATATAGTATGTACACAAGTTTATCGATTTTAAAATCATTACATTTCTTCAATATTCGTCACAGTAAGAAAGTTTTGACCGTAACCGTTCTGGAAGGGACGATTTGTAGAAAGATTGCAAGCGTTTGTTAAAATTTAAGATATAAATATTTTCAGGAAATAAACTCTATTGAAATTAAGGCAATGGTAAAAATATATCGATATATAAGCAAAAAGGACATTTTCTACAGTTCACGAAGTGCTTTTTCATTGTCGTCGTTCTCCTCTCCGTTTTAACGTCCTCATTTACTCTGGCATTTGGCTTTGGTGTTGTCGTCATGTTGCAAATTAATCAGTGAATCAATTTCATGGAAAAACTGATTTCAAGATAAAAGTCACAACAAAAACTTTTGAAATTAAATTTACTTTATATACTATAGTATAATAGCAACAGCAACAGCAGCAGCAGTAGCAGCAGCAGAAAGGACAAGAACAACTACCAGCAACGAAACAACACTGACAAAACCGGTGAAAATGTCAGAGAAAGTTTATTTTATTATAGAATACAAAAAGCTTTTTCTACAAAATATATTTGCTGCTTAAAGAAAAAGCATATTTAATTGAGCTCGTAAATTATAAGGATACGTGTTTCATTTGATGAGTGAGGGTAGCCGTATTCAATTGCTTTTTTTACACACTTTTTTAGCGAGTTAATAAAAGTAATTTTTTCAGAAATTAGCTTCTATAAAAATTAAATTTTTATACCTTAACACTTTCTGAATTTCGGTTTTACTTAATATTTATTTAGAAACATAAAATACTTTGAATTTTCAAATTTAAGTTTTACTTAAAATTTAATTTTGCTTGTAGAAGATAAAACAAAAATACCTCTCGAAATATTCCTAATCCACTATATCGCATTTTTAACACCTTTTTCAGTTGAATCAAATATTTTTAAATATATTTTTCATTTTTCAAAAGTTTTGAAAAATCGTGGCGAAACAATGTCAAAATGATTTATAGTAAGTCATCAACTAGTCAAATACTACCCACAAAAAAGAATTAGCAAAGTCAGAGACCTCAAGGTCAAATTGTTTTCATTTTGCCAAAGCATGTCCCAGATGCGAAATACATCCCCTCGTTTGAGCTTTTCCGCACATGAATCATGAGTCATAGCTTCAGGTCATTTTAGTAAAAGAAAAGTTTAAGCAAAGTTATGCGAAACTATCTCACAACGAATTACCTTCACTTCATTTATTATACTTATTACAAAACACAATGAATATAAAACTTGGCAAGCAAATCTGTGCTATTGTGTATTAGCTATGGAAGTTTTTGCAACTATGTATTTTATATAAGATAAATTTTGCACTTAGCAGAAACCCTTTGCAAACATTAAGACCATTATTTTAATTAGAATAATTAACGCAAAAATTCCAGCGTTAAGTTTGCACAGGCTTTTGAGTGGTTTAACGCTTACTCGCACTTCCATATGAATTTTGCCACTAAAACTTTTACATATAGACATGCTGTATGCAGGTTTTGGTGATAACTGCTTGTGCCCTGCTGGAAATTTAGTTCATGATGATATTTTTCTTGTTTCTCAAGTTATTTGAATAATATAATGAGCCTTCTAGAAAATACAAAAGAACTTGCAAGAAAAAACAAGAAACTTATAAATGAAAAGAGGCCCGAACTTCGTGAATGCATTGAATTGTTGTTAGCTCAGTCCTAAAACTGAAACTTTTACTCAACTTAGAAATGAATAGTTTAATTTAAAAATCATTAACATTTCTTTAAAAAAGTGCGAACAGTTTTTACCCAGACCCAAGCAACTCTATATATTTCAAAACGCTTCATTTAGGTGCGGTGAGCGCTTGAGCTCTTGGGTTATAATTGAGTTTCTCTTTTTTTTGAACGTCGCATTAGAATGTTTTTTTTTACTGAGCTTACTTACACTAAATTTCACAAAATCTGTAGATAAAACGCCTCAAAAAATAATTTAAATTAAGCTGTTTACAATTTTAAGTAAAATTTTTGCGAAATTTTCCTACTGGGTATTAAAATTTTATGTTCCTTCGCAACAAAGTATTTGCAAATTTATAATATGTAAAGCTTTAAATGGCACTAATGTACTATGTGTGTGTGTGTGTGTACAACACATATTCATTCACATGTGTGTGGGTGTAACGTAAAACTCATTTTGCGGTTTTGCTGATTTTTGATTCACAAACAGATTTCTTTATATGAGAAGCTAGTAAGTATGATTTGGTTTCGGTTCTTACTATTTGCCAACGGAATTTTTAACGTAATAAAAACCTGAGATTTTCAGTCATATGCTACTATTTACAAATTTCTTTTTAATTACGTATACATTTTACTATAATCGTAATCGGATTAAAAGCAACGTAATGCTAGTGCTCAGACTTTGTAATGTGCATTATGTACACTATAAAATGATTTAAAGCCGGATGCTTGTGCGCTTATCTCGTGTTTATAATTTCTTTTCCCAAAGGTTTTTAGAAAATTATGATTATTTTGTTGGTTGGTGTAAATATCTCAGTTATTATTGTGTATAGTTGGAATGAAGGATTTTAAAGGCACATTCTTGGTGGGATTTGTCTATGAAGAAGTTCACTCTAAAACAGTGATGGGCACATAGTGGCTCTATTTGCTCACATTGCTCTCACCGTTATTCGAAGCACAAGCAAGCAATAAAAATTCGCAGAGTTTCAACGCTATCGAAGCACAGCGTTGACTTGAATTCAAATGAAAACAAAAACAAAACACAAATGCATAAACGACGGCGCCGCATTGTGTTTTGACGAATGTAGCAATTGTTTTTGTTTGTAGTGCAACTTGGTTTTTTTGTGCTAATGGCAAATTTGGAAATGAAAGTAAAAAAAAACTTTAAAATTTCGTTTGTTGTTGATTGATGTTGTTGTTTTGCTCTTTTGTTAGATTTCTATGCCCACCGCTGCTCTAAAAGAATGCTAACTAGCATTCAAGTAGCTACATAATTCATTGCAGATGTTTTACTTTTCGATATGAAATTTTTAACGCAGGATTCACGATCGGGAACATATTGTTTCTGTATCTCTGCAAGGTCACGTAAAGTTTTAAAAAAAATCAACAAATATTTTTTATAGTTTGAATAAATAGTTTGGATAGTTCAAAATATTTTTAAAAAACAGTTATGTAGAATTATAACTTGTTGATAGTCTTCAAAATGCACTGATCAGTCTGATGGTTTATTGTACGGTTAGTCAGTTCAACCAAGTTTATTCCCGATAGTTTTCAAACACAGGTCAAAGTTCAAAAGTTTGATTTTTTTTTCTAATATCTCGGCACCAATTGAATTGCGAACATTGGTTTTCAGTTAGAGAGATGATCGCTGGCTTATTCCGTAGTTAATAAACTGCTACTGGATGCTTGGTAGTCCATATCCTGCAGTTTTGCTTGTTAACGTAGCCATGTAATTGGAAATGGGCTTTGTCAATTATCGTTAAGGCAATTCACTGTTTTCAAAACAAAATGTTCGATTTGTTGTGTTTTGTCGTTTTAAATTAAACTCCTAAGTAATGTTTGCAAAGAAAAAATACGATATAAAAAAATACGAAATAAAAAATTACGATTAAATGAATTCATATCAGTACATGCTGCGCCACCCTATGCGTTAAAAATTTGAGGTCACATAAAAAAGTTATGATTATTATTAATTAACAACACCAAGACCATATAAAAACTGCATTCACACATGCACTTTAAATAATCCTTGATAGCATAGCTACGCTTTGCAGGGGATTTTTTTTTTTTTTTTCTTTCATTTTTCTCACTAAAACCGCTGGTGCACCTTTCGCTCCGCCTTCAGTTCGTGAAGCTTGAAAGCTCATGTTGTGTGTGCTCAATTCATAAACTTTTATGACAGTTAAAAGAAAATCCAAATGGAAAAATTAACAAAAACAAACATTTAGTAAGAAAGGGAAAAGGGAGAATAATTTTTTTTTTCACAGCACCTGATGTGCTATTTTTTTTTTACGTACACGCATTCATAAGTAAATACATATATTAACTTATAACTGCATGTATGTTTATGTATTTAGTTAACTGATACTTAGAACTTTACGTGTCTTAATGCGAATAGTTTTTTTTTATATACCATAGCTGCTTTTATGGATGAAGTTTATGCTTGTGTTTCAGATATTTACGCATTAAAATCTGAAATCGGTACACTTGAGAGCCATGTCAGCTTAAATTTTAGTTTGACACATTTTTGGCCCATTGCAAAAATGTGATTTTTGAGAGAATTTTTAAAAGGTTTTCAAAAAAATTTGTTAAAATATTTACGTCAAGCTTAGATTACAGATGATAAATAATAAAATTGGCCACTTAATCAAATAGTGTCTTTTTTTGCGAAAACTTAAATTTAGCTATGGACCACTACACAGGAAAAACGACTGATTTGTGCATATATATCGAGATTTGGTAATAATTAACATATATGATAATAATTAACATATATGATAATACTTTAGATATAGGCGAAATAAGTATTTGATATAAATTCATTTGTCACACATTCCATCGTATTGAATAATAATATTGAATAAATCACAGATTTTGTAATAACTACCAAATTATATTTCGATAATTATGCTAGATCAATCATATTTTTGGTAACAATCACCAAATAATATTAATATCTTTGTTGTAAACATTGATAATAATCATCAAATCATTTGTTTGGCGATAGAAATATTGTTTTGTCGCTCAAGTATACATTTATTAATATCGATTTAGGTAAAAATTGATGAGCAAAAAACTGATATTTTAAAATATCGACTCAAAAATAAAATGTTATTTTATCGTCACATCCTTATATGAATGCCGTTGATATTTACACAATCATTAATACCTATATGTTGAGAGTTGTTAGTAAATCAAATAGAAATGTGATTACTCAATCAAGTCTATTCAATCGACTCAAACAGATATTATGTTTGGGCTAATAAACAACAATTTAATTTCCAAAATAAGAGCATAGTATTATATACCAAAATTTGTTGAAAGCAAATAAATATTTTAAGAATCTAGCAACCAAATGTTATATTTGTCTGAAGGAGACATTTACTTTTCTCAATGTACCAACAAATCGGTTTATTTTTTGATTTTTTCCAAAATTTTTCATAAAAATTACGTTTATATAGTAGAAATCAATAGTTTTATTTATAATTTTGCAGAAAATTTTACTACAGTGAAACCTAAATAAGTCGAAAACCTCCCAAACTCGAAAAAATGTTGTGCTCCCTTCCCTTCAAGCCCCAAAACCTCCATTGCTCGAAATCTGACCCCACTATAAGTCCAAATAATTTGTGAGTACCTATACGTAAATTCAGTACATAGTTTCCCTCTATAACTCGAAAAATTAAATTTGACCTCTGCAGCTCGAACAATGTTTGGTTTTACAACCTATACAACTCGATTATTTGAAACGTATTACCTCTAAAGCTCGAAGAAAAATAAGATACCGATTTTAAGAATATGCCGACAAAGTACATCATTGTTTCTTAGAAATCAATGTAAAAGCCTACTTATACAATAAACCAATTTGAACTTTAGCAAAGTTACTTTATTGTTGTCGATTGAAAAATTATCAGAAATAGTTTGGTCCTACTGCAATACACACGAAATTTTAATACCTCTATAAATAGGATTTTTTATTTATTTATGTATTTCCCATCTCTAACTCAAAATTAGTTAGAATAAATTTTAACCTCTGCAAGTCGAATATCTCCTGATAAAATTCGTTTAAGTTGAATTACTCCAAAAGTCGAAAACTCTATAAAACGAATTTTTTGGCGCCTCCCTACAAGTTCGACTTACAGAGGTTCTACTGTATTAAGAGCTAAAATCTCTTTGCGCTGATCGTATCTAAATTAGGCAATTTTTTTCCAAATTATCAAATTTTTAAAAATTTTGACATTTTTGAAAAATTCCATGTTGCAGCTAATGATATTTATAAAAAAAAACTTCTGCTCTCAAAAGCCTTATTGAATAAGCTTTCTGTTTGGACAGTAAAAACAAAAATTCAAAATGTCGATTTTGAAATCTAAACAAATTTGAATTGAATTTAAGTAAGTGATGGTATTTAAACTGCCACTAATGATGAAATCATTTCAGCTGAAATTATATTTTAAAATGAACATTTCAGAAATAATGTCCCACATAACATATTTTACAACATTGAGTGAAAATGCCTCTATGCAATTTTACATGAATTTATAATGTTCAACACTTTTACTTCTTTAGAAATATTTTTTAGATTTCCATGCAATCAAAAAACCATAGTCCTAAAGTATTTCAGAGCTACGGTTATCAAAATTCCTTTAAAAACCTTTACTGAGTAAAGTACTTTCTAAAATTCATTTGCATTTGCGTAATATAATTATCATTTGACTAAATAGTTTGAAATACTCGAAAAAAGACATTCAGAAGTTTTAATTTTTAGAAACATTTAAGCTGCATTTTGCATTTCGAGTGCAAATGGCAAGCTTCCCATGTGCATATTTAAACTTTTAGTGACTGCCAGTGAAAAAAAAAAAGCATTCCATGTAACCCAGTCAGCGCTAAAGTTTTGCTTAACGCTTGTGGAAGCCATACCAAAATGATGTTAAAATATTAAAGCAATAAAATAATAAAAAAATTAATACACTGAATTTCCAGATTTTTAAGCACATTTTTAAAATGTGTAAAAGATATACAATGAATTTACAATGAAAATAAAGAACACAGAGTAGGTATGTACCCCATTACGAAATCACTGCCCCCCTCCGCTACTTACCCAAGCGTGCAAGTGTCAAGTTTTTTTTCTAATATTTTAAAATTTTTTAAAAAGCTCCCATGTGGTGCTTGTTAAAAACATACGCACGTTAACACAGTGGCAGCTGTCTTGTCCTAAGTGGAAACGAGTTGGCAGTGACTTCGGAAGAGAAAATACTAAACTTTTTTTAGCGGAATTTTAACGAAGAGTTTTTACTCAGAATGTAAGTTTTCGAATAATAAAATGCTATTTTTATTGAAATCATTTTTCAAGCGCTTATTCAAAATACCAATAAACCGATTTAATTTAATGGCTGCCGTAGTAATGTCATTTTTTTTTTTTGAGATTTCAAGATACCAAGATTTTTTTTTTTTGATTTGCAAAGAATTGCTAAATTTATTTTGAGTTCAGATGAGTTAAGGGGAGGGTAACGTTAATTCGTACAAATGCAGGCACATTTTTGAGAATTTTTTTCGGCAACACAGTGAAAATCTATTTATTAAAACCAATGGTAGATCAAAGTTTAACATTTGAAGAATATTTCGAAAAATTTTCAGGTAGAAATATTGAAAACTACGGCAATGGCAGCAATTATTTGGAAGCGTCTCAGAAAAAAGTAGAATCGCGGTGCACACGATAAGTTGCTGCTGGATCATTTGAATCAAAAAAAAATTTTTTTTCGTTAGATAATCGATTTTCTCAATTTTTGGGAACACTTTGAAGTGAAAAACGCGATTTAAAAAAAAAAAACCGGATAATTTGTTACTATAAAATATTGGTATTATTTTCTAAATTTTCTTAAAAAAAACCTTTAAATTTGTTCATAAGGTTTGAGCTCTTACTGTAAAAAACACCCTGTTAAATATAAGCGTGGTTTATACAAACAAAATACATTTATTTTAAACAGATTGTAAAAAATTGTGTTCAGATGTTATAGATATTGAAAGGAAGCCTAAAGAGTGCACCATAAAAAGACGTAAGTCTCTATAAACAATATTGAAAGATTTCTCGAAAAACGCTTTATGAAAAAACCGTGGCAAAAATTAAAAAAAAAAAAGAAATTACGCTCTCGTTTCTAGATTGAAAAATTATATGAATCGTGACACTAACAAGTAACTTCCTACCGGGTTTTTAGAGCACATGATAGCTTCTTTCCCTATTATTTTTCCCTGTGTTGGTATTAGAGATGGTGGTGCTGCTTGAAAATAACATCACAGCAGCAAAATATTCGCACATTCACACACATACAAATACATATATGTAGATATTCAAACGGAGACACACATGTGAGCAGCACTCATGAAATACATAAAGGGCTCTAGAGTGTACGCGGAAAAAGGAGTTGCCACTTGTCTTCTCGGCTGACTGGGTTAAGTGGGATCCTAGTGCTTTCATGTCTCTATATATATATGTGTGTGTGTGTATGTGAAAGTGCTTTGGTACCTTCTGTTGTTGTTTATGCTACCGTTTTGTAGAGAGGTTTTTAATTTGCCTGTGCGTACGAGTTTTTTTTTTTTCTTCTTTACTCTACAATACTATCATTTTTCGTGTGTTTCAGTACTTTTAAAATATTTTTGTTTTTTTTTTTTTATGCTGGCTATTTTTGTTTTTGTCGTTGCTATTGTTGTTGTTGTTTTCATTATTATGACATTTTACTGTTCTCATATTTAGTAGTAGTGTGCGACACTTAAAAATGTAAACATTTTATTTTACACTTTTATGTTGACGCGCTGTCATTTTAACATTTTTGACATTAAAAAAAAAGCACACACACACACACAACAACAAAAAATTAGTTATTTCTAGTTGCAAATTTAGATTGCAACAACAATAACAAGCAACAACCAACATGACTGAGTAGAGGCTGTTAACAATAATTGGAACGAAACACTTAAAATTGTGGCATGCAAATTATTTCTGTAGTGAAATGGCAGTAGGTAGTTCGGTAAGAACGATGTGAGTTTTTGACAGCAAACTCTTGACACTAAGGCTAAAAGCAACTGCGACCAAAAGCTATATGAGTTTTCAGTTTTTCTAACTGAAATATTAAAAATCTGACAATAGAACAACTCAGTTCAAGTGAGAAAAAGTTATTATTAACGTTGCTCTCAGATTTTTTTTTTTAAATATTGGTGAAGAAAAAGGATATCCCCTAATTTTGTGGCACACATCGTTTTTCAAGACGCTACATTCACAAATATTAAGCAGAAATTTTGGTTTCGAAAAAATGCAAATTAATAAAAAACAAATTAAATTAAAATTAAAATTTAAGTTTTTTTAAATTTGCAATTTCATTAAGGCCAATACAAAATGTCACCCTTCTTCTCACTCGTTATTTGTTAAATCCCTTGCCATGACTATTCTTAGTGCGCATTGCGAAATTTTCGTTTTAATTGCCCTGAAACTGATGAACGATGCTGGCTGGCGGAGCGACCAACAAAAAATAAAAAAAATAAACAAGACTGCAAGAGAAAGTAACGTCCTAAGGACTTTTACAAATCCTATTTATTCTAGGACGCTTTCAGGGTTTTTTTTTTTTTTGTTTTTTTTTTTCAATTCACTTTTTTGTGCTAAGCATTGCAGAGGAGCATTCATTGAAACTGGTGCCTTTTTGTTACGACAAAAAAAAAAGAGAAGGATGCAGTTTTTTTTTCTTAATTTTTTCTCTTACCAAGAGATTTATTTACGTACATCTTACTGAAATTGCTGCTTCTATAGTCTCTTGATAGCTCAAACTTCCGCTTTGTATGCGTTCCAGTTTTAAAACTGTGAAAAAATTCTTTCTGACTTAGTTTCCTTTTCTTTTCATTTTTTGGTTTTCCAAGGTTTTGCCTTTACAAATCCCTTTGTTGTAAAACTACATTTTTATTGGCTCAATTTATGTTTCCGCCAATTGTGATTAATTTCAACTACTTGGATGCGTATGTGTGCTTGTGTACCTACTATCTTTGTTGACCCAGTCGGAAATGTTGAATGTATAAAATAAAAAGTGTGCATAGAAATTTTTAAAGATTTAGGTTTTTATTCTCTTTTAAGAATTAACCTTAATGTTTTTTGAATATGTTCGGAAAATACCAATGATGCAAAGTTCCGAAAAATTTTAGATTTAAAAAATGCGTCATATGTTTTTAAATAAAAAAGTTTTCTCAAAACAAATTGCTAAGCACTTTTAGCAAATTTTTTATAGTAGGTAGTATGACTTTTCAACAGGAGCCATCCTTTTCGAGCAAACCGTTCTATTACAATAAATTTATAATAAAAATTGTACATTTTTTTCAAGGTTGGCAACACTGTGTGATAATGGGAGTTCTTCAGAACACAATGAGCACAAACAGACCTCGTTAGTATGACAGCCCCCCTTTGGTGGAAACAAATTTTTTCCGAAGAGAAGGCGAAACTAGAGGTCCTGAACTGAGGTTAGGAGATCTCGGGAGAGTTCTTTGAGGATGAAGATTGTGCACAACCTGCATAGAACGGGAAGACGACTACGTGGAGAGATAACTCGACATATTTACCAACTAATTCCTATAATTTTGTTTTATATATATACAAGTTTTTAAAGAAAATAGATAATCGAGTACTCTTACTTCCCGGATGTGCCAGTAAAGTAACAATTTGGTTACGAAGCAGACTTTCCACAATTTTGCGCAGTATTTTGTGACATAATTTTCATAATTATCGAAGATTCGTATGGTTAGGTTCGTAAAATATGTTAAAAATATTTAAAAGGTTTTAAGTGATCAAAATTCAAACACAGATAGTTTGAGGCTCCACTTTGGTCATAGAATTTCAAAATTCGTGCTGGGTCTTTCTTACCACTGTATGGCGTATGGCGCTGTACGTTTCGTAAAATCCTTGAAAATCCCTACATTTTTCAATTAAAATCTAAATTTCATTTACAGAACTTTGCTTAACAGTTTCCCAACCAAATAACCAACCGTATACAAACTCGTAGATATATGCCAGCTTTAAGATTGGACTAAAACTTTTCAACGCCTCCGCTTGCAGCACTTTTCTAAGCTATAAATTTTGTAATTTTTTGTTTCCATAAAAATAAACCCAAAAGAAGAAAAAAAACATTAAATTGGTTTTAGTTAAAACTGTTCGCAAAGCGCTTAACATGATTTTTTGTTTAAAAACTCGTCGTCAACGTTGGAGTTGCCATATTTTCACACAATTTTCAGTTTTTCGGCAATTTACTCGTAGTAGCATTGTATGACGCCTGACGCCTGACGCCGACGTTGGGTCACAGCTATAAAAAGTTTTGCCATTTTTGTTTTTTTTTTTCTGTTTATCTGCAATATGACCATTTTTTTCGCATGGCAAAAATTTTTAGCGGTACTCCGTCTCACTCGTGGCGTGCATCCTGAAAATGTTCGTAATCGCGCTCCATAACGCATCACACTTTGTGTCGCAATGACAAAAAAAACTTTGGCCATTATAAACGTTTTGGTAACATCATGTCGTAGTTTGTTATAAACACTCTATGTCGGCCATTACTACTTTGAACGACCGTACGTCGAATAAACGACTTCCTAGCTTTTGAGTAGTGATGATAGCAACTGATTAACAATTTAATAATCGGTTTTTGAAGAATATTTATAGAAAAACTATCTAGTTCATCGAACGGCCTTTAGTTGGTGGGGATTTTCAAGATAAAAGTTGCGCTCAAAAACCTTTTTAAAATTTCTAATTAACGGTGTTTTATTCAAATTAAATATTTATGACTATGGATTTTTTCTAAATCAATTGATATTTTAAATTATTATTAGTTTGCCAAGAAATAAACTTAACATTTTATTCGCAAGAAAAAACCGGTTACAAGGCAGCATTCATCAATAAATTATGTAACCTCTAGCCACAAATGTAACTACAGCTGTTTATGTATATGATGTGACACATAAAAGTTGTTTTTGTTGTTGGTAGTGGTGGTGGTGGCACTGTCGCGTTATCTGCTCGTTTTGGCAATTATGCATGCCATGATGCTGCTGTTGTTGGCCAACTTTACCGCCCGCCACCTAACTGCGAATACCAACTCTTACCAACTGATCTCATAGTCTTTCGTGTCTGTGTGTGTGTGTGTGCATGGTTGTATATGAGTGTGTAAAAAGTTTTTCTACTTTAAATTTGTTTCGCTCGATTTGTTTCAAACATTTTGATTTTTACTGCAGTTGTTATTGAGGCGTCACTTGGTAGCACTACCGCCATTATGTGTACTTCTGCAGGATACTCTGATATTTTTTTTTTTTTGAGTTCCTTCTGCTGTTATGCTTTCCCACACGACAACTACAGCCAGCCAAATGATCTAAATGTTCTTTGCGGTATTTTTTTATGGCCCAAGGGTTGTCATTGATTTTTTTCTTGTTACGTTCTTTAGTTTTAATTGCCTTTAATTGGTTTTGCAACTACCATTATTTACACTTATAAAGACTAATTAATTTTGGCCAAAATTGCCTTCTTTTAATCGTATTAAAACAGTACCGACATCGGCAACAGCACAAAATATGTATTTATAGTCATTATGGTTGTCGTTTTTTGCCTGTAGGCTCAATTATACAAAACTTTACAGAATGAGCTGATATAAAAAAAAGTCAATTAGAGCTCTTATAATACGTAAATTTAGCCAGAAAGTAAAATCATTTTAATTAAAATTTAAAATATTCGCTAAAAATGTGTAAATTGAATTTTAGTTTTCAACAGAAATGATTTCACGCAAACTTAAAATTTAAGTTTGAAAAATTCTCACAACAATGCAAAAATGTGTGTCGCTCACTTTCAGACGAGAACTTCAACGTATTAATGTTCATGAAGGGGAGTATCCACATTAAGTCAGATGACTAAATTACACACTCCAACTATACACGTCTTTTTGTTTGTTCCCAACCTTTTGACTTCCAGAACCCGAACCAACAGTTTTTATAAGAACATCACTAACGACGATATAACAAATGCAATTTTTATCTCGTGTTAACGGATTAACGATTAACGTTAACTTGCGTTAAGTATTCCGAAATGTAACGCTTTAACGTTTAACGAAGTTAACTTTTTTAGTAACGGATTAGCGATTAACGAAGTTAACTATTTGATTAACGGTGTCCAGCTATGCTTTTAGATACTGTGGATGCCTTAAACTTGTATAAAAGCTAATGTCTGAAAAAAAAAATAAATTATAAGAAGGTACAAGGGAGCTAGCAGTAACCTTTTCTCTTAAGATAGGCAGTACAACATTAATGAAAATCAGAATCATAGAAAAAACACAACATTCTGCGGAGTTAATCGCAGAAGAAAATATGCGTTATTGAAATTTTCCATTGTAAATATGATGATCGAGATTTGGTGAATATACACCAAGAATAAAGTAGATGCTAAGTTATGTATGGTAGTAGTAGATACTCATGTTACCAGCAGCTAATCGGCAGTAATTTTTGGCCGCTTAAAATAGTCGAAAAATGCTTATGGTCACTTAAAACTAGTTCAACCTAAAACTGTAGAATAGCAAGAAAATTGCTTCATGCCAAATGGCCAAGGGTTCAGAAGGTATTTTTTACGTTTGATTTCGATGTTATTGTCAGGTCGTATTTTATCAACTCGGCCAATGTTTATGTTTTAATGAGAAAAAATTATGTTATATAAAAATGATTGACATAGTGGCAAAGAAAACGAGAATGAGATAGACATATTTTATCTTCAAATATTAAGGAAACATGGTGTTTTGACTGACACGATTTATGTATGCATAAAATGGGTGTTTCATCTAACAATCATGACCTACTGCTGGATTAAGAGTCATAAAAAATAAGATCAGGTCAGATTAATGAGTTGAACAAAATTTATATGTCTTATGATTTTATGATTTTTTTAGAGCTGTCTAAGTTTATGAAACAAAAAAATTTAAATTTAGGTTTACTAAATTGGATAATAAAGGCCACTGGTAGAAGATGACATTGTAATTCAATGAAATTAGAGTTTAAACGTGGTGCTTGTCAATACCTTAACATAAATGTTTGGTGTTTGTCGATCGGACATCAAACAACAAAGTTGTGAAAAAAATGTATTTTGGATGTTTATACAAAGTGATTAGAAAATGAAATTAAACACTCTTGGGGTTTCTTAAGTCACACAAAAAATCTACGACAGTGTAAAGAGTTTCAAATTGCATCAATAGCGTAGCCGATGCGCAATAAATATGCAAAAAAACTCATTTTCATTTTTTTTTTTTTTTTGTGAGGATAAAACTTCAACCTTTCTAATTTATAGTGAAAAAAAAGTAGACACATGATTTATTATTATTTTGCGCGATCCAAAATTTCAAAAAATGCAAAGCATCAGAGTTGCGCATAAGACGAGTGGTGTTACCGCTTCAGAACTTTTTTATGCGTTTTGAAACTCAGCCATACATACATATGAACGAGTATTGTTTAGTAAAATATGAGTCGCTAAATGTAGTGACTGTTTCCACTAATAGCCGAGTTAGGAACCGAAAATTTTCAATTGTTTCCCACTTACTCGACTAGAAAAATTATGAGGAAAAAGGTTGTTGAGGGCGAGAAATCACATCGATTGCTGACACAAAAGTGTTCTCCTCATTCAAATTTGACTAAATTATAATGCTTACTGTTTGACAAATTTAGTCTTATATTTAAAGTTTTGTGGCGGAAAAGAAAAATCAATAAAAAATATTTAATTGGCATTATTTTTTAAGAAAAATATTAATTTTATTATTGCTTATTTCAGTAAGTTCAACTCAACAGAGAATAAAGTGTGTTTAGTGATAAATTAAGCAATTTTAAGCAGTTAGCAAAATCTTAATTTTATTATTGTGAAAATCTACCAAATAATTAATATTTACACAGAACTTTAATAATACTTTTCATTAAAGAATTATAAACCTGTCAAAAACGTCAAACTTTCACATACGTAAACTTTTTTTGTACCTCAAGCACTCTGTGGAACCGTTGAAGACAAACTTCATAATTACGCATGAATATCAGAAATACTCTGGAAATACTTTATAGACAGACAAGCACATAGACAGACAGACGGACAGATATACATTCATAAAGAGACTTTTTAATTGCTTTTGCTACATTTATTTTAAGCAACTGCTTGGTTTTACTTTCTTTCATTTTGCTTTTTTTTTAATTTTTTGTGCTGAGCTGGGGAAAATCAAGTTAACAACATTTTGCATCAAGGGCACAAACATCAACAAGTCGTAAAATGTTTTAAGGACATTAAACAAACAAACGAACAGCTTCTACTGAGGCACAAAGACACGCGTATGTATATAAAATGCAAGATTATAGATGTGTAAACATGGTTTTGAAATGTAATAAAATCCCAGTGAGAAAATTGTTTTTCTTTGCTATGTGAAAAATAAACATTTTGAAAGTAATAATTATGTATTATTTTGACTATAACTATGAATTATATTGATTTTTGGTTCAAGTTATATAGAAAATCATTCATAGAGAAAATGAGATATGTGCAAAACATATGCAACTCGAAACTAACTAACTTATATAGCCATAAGGTTAAGAAATGTTATTTTAAAAAAATCAGTTTTGCCTCAAAACTTATTTTACGCATAACTATGGCTTTGCTTTCTAAAAACTATGATTTTTTGAAATTTTAACTACAAGTCATAAAAAAAACGTTCGAGGGTGGTATGTAGCGAGTTGTGCAAAACAATAGCAACAGAAAATTAATAAATCATAACTATGCCTTAAAATTATGATTCATTTCAATATTGATTTTTTTTTTTGCGCAAATCAAACAGACTGAATAAAACGTCTGGTGCAAAACATATGCAACTAAAATTTTTAATGACTTAAATATAAATTCCTTTAGGGTGTAAGTTCCCAAAAATACAAGCTTCATTTTCAAACGGATGGCTAACGCAATTTACGTTTATGTGAAAGCAAGTGTTGCCATTTCTGTTTTGGGGTTTTTGTGTGGATGATACGCGGTTAAATGATTAGGCGTGGCAAGCAACAACAACAATAATTTGCAGAATGAAACAAAAAAAAATCTTTGAAATGTTAATTTTAATTATTTGTACGCAAATTGTGAAATTTTGTGTACAACAAATGTTGCGGTTACACAAAGACAAAGACAGACAGACAGACAAAAGCAGTCACACAGATATAAACGGCAGCAGTATGAATGATAATGGAGAAATTTTTAATTAAAATAAATAAAAAAAATATATGTTTTCAAACTGCTGAAATAAAGTTAAGTGTTTTAGGGAAAAAGCTGCTAAATGAAATTTAGAAAAGTTAAATTTAATGATTTTAATGTGAAACGTTTACATTATTCGCGTTTTAATTAAAAAATAATAAGCTAAAAATTTGTTCTCTAAATAAATGAGTTTAATTTTTCTTTATAAAAATTGATTTTTTTTGTTTTACTGCATATGTGTATCGGCACATATGCGTTGAAGTTAGCAAGAAATAGAAAAAATAAAATATTGATATATCCAGTTTTCCATTCAAATAAACAAACAGAATACATCCCTAGAAAAGGAATTCGTATTAATTTGTCGTCGTTGAACTGAAGAATTACAAACGGAAACGGAAATGTCCACACAATCATCACACGAAATGACTAGTCAAGTTGAAGCTTCAATGAATCACAAAATGGAAAATTTCACTAGTAATTTGTTGATGGGATTCCTTATGAAAACGGATGTGCACAAGAAGAAATTAAGAAATTTTTATATCAGATGTTTTCCTCAAAGTCATTAGGTAACAACAATTTGTAGAAAATGGCCTTGTCTTATTTTATATTTTTAAAGAGAAAAAAAATTACATGAAATCTTCAATAAAAGTAATGTTAGATTTAAAATGTTATTTTCTGAAATATTATAGGATTTTGAGCGTTACTTTAAGAAAAATATACAAAAAAAAAAAATATTTATTTTCTGGAAGAAGTTCAACTTTCTTTGTTAGGTGAAAGTCTTATAAGTACAGCTACGTAATTTAGTTTTTAAATTAATCTAATTTTATTATTAGCTAGACAAAAACACACTTTTCAATGTTTACAAGATAAATTTTATTTAATTTTCACACAAATTCACAAGTTTTGAAAATTTGCATTTATGACTCAATGGTTTTTTTTTTTATTTAAGACATGTGTGTTTTTCTTAAAATTACGCACCGTCTTTGATTAAAGGTGACATCGTATGTATCTAGAATTATGTTGAAAATTTTGAAGGCAGTCATTTTTCATTTGAACATTTTAATGTTTCGTTACTCTTCCGCGTGTCATATTCTTTTACAGACTTTTAGTTTCTCTTGCTGTCATTCATTTTTACTACTGCATTTGCACGTACGACATGTGTAAGTGCTACACCAGAAAATACAGAAAACTTCGTTACAATTCTTTCGACTTTTTTCTTCATACATTTCAAAACAGACATCAAGTTTTAATGCAAATTTGATTTAAGAAATAATGCTAAGTAAATATCTTACATGCTTTTTGTGGGGAGTTTTCTTTCATTATTTTTGAGTTTTGTTTTTCACAAATTTAGGATGAAATTCATTTAATTTTTAGGCGGTTATTCGTTTCTATTTTATTTTAACTTATTTTTATTATTCTTAGATAATGCTTTGGGTCAATTGTCAAACACTCCCATTTTGTACGCCTATTTTAATGCTTTATTTTATTCAAGTGTAGGCAGTCGACCTTTGTGGAGGTTACTTTTAATAATCTCTCGCTATTACGTCCAAGTGGTTTCAGTAATTTAGAAAACCGTCTTTACAGAAACATGTTTGTGAATGCTACTTTTAACTATTTGGCAGTCACTGAACTAAAGTCACGTGCTGCTTTTAAGCTGTAAACCAAATCTCATATATATATTTATAGTTCATATATGTATACGTGATTTTAGCACACACACAGAAAAATTCTCAAAAAATATTAACAAATAAATTAAATCGAAAATACAATTTTTTGCATGTATTAAATTGTTTGATCTAAAATAAAGTTGTTGAAAAATGTTCTCATTAACATTTTTAGCGGTTGGTTTTTAAAACTAAAAAAATTTTAATTTAATAATCTTTTTCTTTTTTCAATGTAGAGCAAGAAGAGGTACAAGCTGATAGCATAGCAGTTCAAGGAGCCACTCATTAGATAATTGACCGGTTTATATAACAAGAATGAAAGTTTGAGCATAGTGAAAAACAGTCTAGGAATATGAACCTTTCTAAGGGAGCTGCTTTTTCTGGCTTGATATATAACAGAGAAGCTGTGCCCATGCTCGACAACATTAAGTTTCAGGAATCGCTTATCGTTTCTGATTAACTCTACGACAGCATAACATTTATTTAATCCGTAATCGAGCGATTACTGCCAACTAGTAGATTTTTCGTAAGAATTGCAGTTCTATCTTACTTTGCAATGACTACTACTAACATTGATGTGGACTATATTAAGCAAACGATAGTAGATGCTCCATTTTAAGCTTTTGTATGAACAGCGAAAACGACAATGTACGTCAAATTTTCGAGAGATAATGCCCAGAAACACACATAATAAATAATACTTTCAGAGAAAACACAAAAAATAATGTCAGTTAGATGATGCGGAACTATAATCCTCCGTGCTAACACATTCAACTCTCATATCATCAAATAAGAAATTGATTAACATCCATTAGACGAAATGTCACTCAGTGCATTCCTATACTGACTGATAATAAGCTATTTATAGAAAACTCCAAATCATTTGATTACAAAAATGTTTGCAATCTATTTGGTACTACGTTACAAAGTACCAAGTCAATCTACTTACTTACATATAAATGCCGCACAAATTTATGTATAAACATGTCCAGTACAACAAAAATGTCCCTCAAAATTATACGCTTACCGACACAGTTCAACGAGCAACCAACGAGTAGTCAACATCAACATTCATTTACAAGGATATTTTGGGACGTAGCAAATTTGCTGCTCGATTTGCGGTGTAAAAATGTTAAAGTCGAAACGTAATAACGTAAAGTGAAGTGAATGAGGTAAAGTGACGTCGAAGTAAGGTAGCCTAGCGAAACTGAGCATAGCAGTTAATGTGCTGCAATAAATTGCCTTAAAAGGATGTTTGAGGTTTTCATCAGCAAGCGAAAAAGAGATAGAGAGATGGGGCGCACTTAGCATAAATTCTTAGAGTGTTTCCTCCATCCGGCCACATTGGGACTTTTAACAAATTCTACAGTAAAAATCAAGATGAAAAAGAGGTGCCACGTTTATATACATAAAAGAAATATTTGTTTTTTAAGTTTACGGCGCTAAGATGTTATTATCACTTGTGAACATTTTCAAAGGATAGCCGGGTAGCAGAGAATGGGTTGCATTTTAGTTTTAAAGGGTTTCAGTTTGTTCAATGAACCTCTACCTTTGATTTTATTTACTTTTTACGCGATTGTGAGGTTTTTGGCAACAAGCACGTGTTGGCAACTCAAGGGTTGGCAAATTAAATTTAACAATATTTGCGTGGAACTTTTAGGATTAGTTTGCGGAACATGTAAATTTCAGTGATTTTCGAGAATTATGAGAAGATTTAGAAAGTTTTATTTTATTGACTTATGAAAATATCAGTACTTAAAGACAACTTCTTTAAATTTATATTTATAGTTTACTATATATTGAATTTACGATACAATTTTTTGAGTGTAGTTGAAAATTCTCTAGTTGAACTCATCTTAAGAATTGTCACAAAAGTCATTGCAAAAAATCCCCAGAAAAGACTTGATTTCGTAATGAATTAGAATTCTCAAAACGTTGTAAAACATACAACAAGAGCTCGCCTGAGACATGTTTTGCATTTTGAGTTCTAATTTGTTTAGAATTTTGAATTTTATTTATTATTTTAAACATGTTTTGCCTACGCACACATACATACACGCAGCACACAATAGTGTCCTGGCTGACTAACTGACTGCCGTTTGTCTGTTAGCTGCTTACCAGTGAGTTGTGCTTTCTGATCTCACATGCCTTTGTTGACAGTCGGCTCCAGGGATTTCCTGTAAAGTCAAAATAGCTAACAATATGTATATTGGTAAAAGAAAGTTTTATGTGTTTTAAAGTTATGCACAAAATGCATGTGTTATTGCGTGTGTTACAGTTTACAATCAATAGAAATTCCATTATGTTAACAACAGTAGCAACGATAAAAATAAATAACTTTTGTTCACCCAAATTTAAATTTTGCATAGTTTCTTAGTTAACATATTGCATATTAATTTCATTCTGCTACGAGTAAGAAGTAGGTGGTATACTTCAACCTAAAGTAGACGTGTTTCCTGTTCTGAAAGAAACTACGGCTTCGACTTAATGTAAGCCACACAATTGTTGAACGAGTCTACATACTAAGAAAGCTTCAGGCGATTAGTATCGAAAGCATAAAGTAAGAATGAGCTCTAATAGTCAAGGCTATTCCACAATATTTCGTTATTTCAATGATTGACAATATTGAATTCCTAAAATTGAAAGTTCTGCCTAAAATACGAAACATTTTTACTCTCAAATTCATCTTAATCGATATTTTTAATTTTTGTTTTGAAAAATATTATTCGTGGGAATTTCAGAGGGAATAATCATTTTGTTTTTTTGTTTCTTACATAAACAAAAATTATTTGGTATTTCGGGAATTCCTCCGGATCAATCGAATTCCAGAATAGCAACGTTTTTGTATGTCTAAAGCAAGTGATTACACTTTGAGCCTTTGAGCTTTTACGCTAATGTTCTGCCCAAATAGCATACGTTCGAAACATAGCTGGGAAACCCCATGTTTCGACATAAGCGCTTCGAAAACCTCCAAAAGTTAAGGATTAGTGAAAGAAATAACTAAACTTGAAAAAAAATCTAGTTATGAAAACTATACAATTCTCAACATATTTAAGTAAAACACTACTTAATTTCCTTTTCTCCGATGGCGTCCAATGTAAGGATGTGGCGATAAGATATCGATTTATTTATGAATTCAGATTTAAAATAGTGGTTCATCGGTTTAACCTAAATCATTATTAATAAATGTATAAGTGTGCGACAAAACAATGTCCGTCAAAAAAATGATTTGGTTATTATTAACAAGTTGTTTCAATAAAAAAAAGGTTGGTAATTATTACCAAATATTTAATTGATCTAGTATGATTATCTATGTAAATATAATTGGTTAATTATCAAAATATATGTGTATGATTAATTCATTTTAATTATTGAATAGGGCGGAATGTGCGACATGTCAACATAATAAAGTGTACAACAAAGTGCAATTTGTTAATTATTACCAAATCTCGATGTATACAAATAAATCGTTTTCCTTATGTAGGAGCATAGGAAATATGAAATGTACAATACCATGGCTGAAGTGGGAATCCAATGTCATTGGTATAACCTGGATGGCTGCGAACTAAGCTCTACCCAGGTACAGTCTGAGTTCTAATAAACTTTTAGCGCTACTGGGATATGGTTTCAACAAACATTCAATATTTGGTGGAAGTCAATAACTGATTTCTATGTGAAAAACATTGTAAGAATCACTCACGTAATTGTAAACAACGATTAATAAATGATTTGGTAATCAAAGACAGCAGTGTGTATCTTATACCTTTGAATTCTCAACTAATTTCAAAAGTAAAAAATGTTACTTAACTTAATCTGTAAGAGGTAACTGACAGTAACAGCATCATTTTGATTACCTATAAAAGTTTCAATAGAACTTTCCGCAAATTGTTGAATTTATAAAAGATAAATGATTTGCTATACAAATATATTGATGAGTTTCGGCATAAAAAAGTTTGATGCTTAAAATTTCTTTTATTTTTTATGCTGCAATTGATGATGATTTTCACTTAAGCCGAAAATAAGGAAAACAAAAAAGTTTGCATCTACAAGTTTTCATATAAATACAAGCGTAGAAATTTAAATAAAAAAAAAGAAACAGAAGCAAAAAAACCATAAAAACAGAACAACTTTTTCGAAGTTGCATAGAGTAAATACATAAGAAGGAATGTTCGTTGTAAGGAAGGTGGGTTGGAAGCATGGCTGGTAGTGATATTAAGCTACAAAGCTAAGGTTTTTTTTTATTTAGAATGTAGTTGAAAGTTGTCATATTTCTAACGCTGGGATTAGCAATGCTATGCTTATGGTCGAAGTAAGGGTATGTAAACTTTTCTTACGAGTTAGACTTCAGCAGCTGCAAATTAATCATTTACCTAATACTTGAGCTGAACGGAAACCATTTCTTTGGAAATTGAAATTCAAAAGTCACAGTAAAACGATTTTATTGCTGGTACAAGGGAATGGATTAAGAAATGAATCTATTTAATGAATCATTTTTTAATCAATCACAATTTCGATTCATTAATGGTACATGAATGGTCGATTCTAAATCCTGATTTTTTTGGAAGACTTTGTGACTTACTACAGTTAATTGATAACAGCTTTTGCGAGTTAGTCTTTGATGAAGGTATTAAGCAATTATGGAATACCATTGAAGAAATCTTAAAAAGTTACCTAAAATGTTGGGTAATTTTTCAGATCTGCGAATAAGGGCGCCATGAACGTTGTTCGACTGATGTGGGTCATTTCCAAAGAAATGTTTCACACTGTATTCGAATCCGGCAGCATATTTGACTCATGACACCAATATTTTGAAATATTTGAGGTTTAAAGATGGCGTTTTTATCTACTATTGAGGTTACATATAGGATTAAAAAATGTTTACAGCATATTTCTAATAAAAGCATCATTAAGTACAATTTTTCCTCTTAAGAATGATTTTTGAAATGGTCATCTATTGTGATTCCTCGCAATTAAATAGCCACTTTAAATTGATCGATATATATATTTAAATTTTTGACAACTTTTTTATATATTCAACCTGTATTGAGTTTTTCGATAGTATTCGATGCTTTTATCGATATTTTCGATCGGTGTTTTAGTTGTAACGCCTACTGCTTTTTCTTTTTTTTTTTTAATTAAAAGTAAATTTTTCAGTATCGCCGTAATGTACATATGCTATATATTTTCGGAAATATTGCGTAAAATACTACTACCTATGTCATATAAATTAAGACAAAATTAAATTACAATTAAGACGATATTTCTTTAGGCAAAGTCTGCCGAAGATGATTACTTAACCAAATATTTTCCAAAGGCTTCCCGCATATTTAATTGTTGATCTTTTAAAACTGTCCACAACTCTAACCTATATCCATAAATACTTTTGATCAGGATGACATGAGCTACATTACACTGAAACTCAATGTTCATACAAAAATTGGATTATTCCTTCACAGGCAGCATTTTCTTAAGCAAAATTTTCCAAAAGGGAAGATCGTCTTTAGAAGGGATATAAATTTTTACGCGATTTTTTGTTAGAAAATGAGCATTTTCCCATTAAGAAAACAACTTTTTTTTAAAAGCGATGCTATAACAACAACTAAAACTTCGAAAAAGTTACCCAATAAATGTTCTTCTTTTTTGTATTATCTGTGTGCGACACTGTACAATAAAGAAATAGAAGGAACATCACATGTAACAACAGAGGCATTGCTAAAAGCATTCATAGAGGGCGTTGCTGTTGTTTGCAACAAGCATGTAAGCATTCAAACTATAGTAACATTTATATTTTATGCGATTTTTCTTTATTCCCTTCGACATTTTTTCGAGTGAAAAGAAAAAATCTTTTTTTATTGCATGATTTTAGGAGCTCCTCCTTCGCATTTTTTTTAAAATTTTTTTTTTTTTTTGCCTTTTGTCAACAAATCCTACAATAAATGTGACACAATCCATTGTTTTTAGTTCAATATTTTTTACAACTTTATTTTTTTTTTTATTTACTTTGTATGCAAACAAACTTTGATTATGGTAATTTTATGTTCTTTTGCATTGTTGCAACATGCAATTTTGCTATGCTGCGAGAACTGTTTTACGATACGCGTTTGCAACTCGTTATTTACATGGGGAGTATAATATGCAAATTTTTAGTGTTTGAAATAACAATAACATCATGCGAAAATGAGAAAACATAGGTACTATAAAAAACAACATTTTTTTATTTTGTATCTTTTGCTGAAAAAAAGATCATGTTGCAACATGTTTTGGAATGGTTTTTTTTGAAAGACAACGCACTCATGTTGTTGAATTTGTTGCAACACTTTTTAGGCGGGATTAAGCATATCTTTACTGGCTCAAACCAATTGACAAATATAAAATCAAATCCGCAGTCGTTGAAATGGTGTGGTCTAATGAAATTTTAATAGCTTTAATTTTTACATAAGTTAAGTGAGACAAAAATGTAAGCTGAATTTCAAGTTACACTGTCAATTTCGTTAGTTTTTGCATAATGTCGAAACATTAATTTGTTTACAGATTTGAGCTAGGAAGCTGAAATTTTGTGACAATTATTTTTTAACACCATGCTAAAACATAGACAAAAAAATAAAATATCCACAAAATTTTCAAAATAAAAAGCCTAATTTAGGAACACATAAGACTATTAACACTTTTTATTTCTCTAAGCAAAAAAAAAAATTGGATCAAACAGTGAAGTTCATATTAACCCAAAAAAAGAAATATTTTAAAATTGATGCCATTCATTTTTTATCGAAAAATAAATGGCTGACAACGAAGTGACAGCAACAAGCACTACATAGGTTTATTTAAACTTTTCTAGTTAACTGTGTTATTGCCTGTTTTTATTAACATGACTCCGATCTGAAAAAAATTGAATTTTTGTTGTAAAATCAAAAAAAAAAATATTTTACAAATACAAAATACATACAGCGCGTATATGAAAATAGATTTTTTTACTGGCCATAAAAATGTTGCTGTTGATGCACGTCAATATTTTTCAATGGAACAAAAAAAAAATATTGCTAAGAGTACGCATTGCATTTTATAGAGCTGAACATTCTAGGTTTTTAAGTTGCAATGAATTTTTTAATATCTTGTTCACTCATGAATTGAAAAAAAGCAATTTCAAAATATGAAATATGCATTTAAGTTTCATGGTTAGTTTAATGGCTTACAATTTTAGTACAATGTGTCCAAACATTGCGTACTCGTTTTTCAAGAATGAGGAAATGTATGTTGAATTTTTATTTTTAACTACTTTTTAATAAGTCAATAGTATGTAAGTAAATATTCGTATATCATTCATTTCCTGCCAAAAAAAAAAAACAAATATCACATGCAACAGTTTTTATTGTAGTCGAAAAGTTTAATGTTTCAATTTAAAATTTTTAATCAAACCTGATTTATTGATTTATTATTTATCTTGGGCATTATAATTGTGCTTACCTGAAAAGAAAAAGAAAAATATAAAAGAGAAATTAGTTGGAAAATATTTTTTTACAATTTTATTTAATAAAATTTGTATGCTAGGTCGATATTTTAATCAGCCAGCAAAATTTAAGAGCACTTATTCCGAAAATGACCACCATTTTAATCAATCAATTCTAGTTTTCAAGACATTTAAAAAAATCGTTTTTCAAAAACGTGCAAAGGCTCAAAAAACTGATTTGTTTATTCGCTTTTTTTTTAAATCATATCATTTTAAGGGAAGACAAATCATTCCCATAAAATATTAAAAACTACAAAAGTTAGAAAAAAGAGTTATTAAAACTACACTCAAACGCAAAAAAGACTCGATTTTGAGCAAAAAGTTCAAGTTTCTTAACGTTCAAACCTAATACGCAACTGCGGAGAATGTCACATTTGGTTTGAAATATCAGCAAAATTTCCATAAAACTTATCAGGTTTAAAGCTAATGCTTCTTACTCTAAAATAAATAAAAAATCAGATGGATTGGATTCAAATTGTCAAAGCTAGATCGAACGATCACCGGAAAGTGACATTTTCGATATTGACGGAACTATTCAACCAATATATGAAAAAAATTAGTATACTAAAACGTGGTGAAAATGTTTGATTTAGTATCAAGATAATAAATCTGTTATTTCTATATCTGGTGGTGATTCCTACTGATGGTCCTTTCAAGAGGTCGAATAAATTTTTTTAATGATTTACCTGAAAATGTGCCTCGAAAATTATAACCTGAAAAAAGTTTTAGGAGAAAAAAAAAACACATCAATTTCCTGCATCATAAAAACATTTACGATAAAATTTTTAGGGACCCTAATATGCAGCCAATTCTACTTCTTTGTACTGATTTGTACTTCTTTTTATTACTTATGGGGTCCATATTTCACTGTAAATGAGTTGCATTAGAAAAGTACCACTTTTATCATTTCTACAAAAGAATTTCTCAACCGATTTGTTAAATTTTTAGCATGTACCTTAGGTGATTGTTTGCTCCAAAATATATAGTTGGTCAAAAAAAGAAAAATTGTTGTGTTAAGTGTTGCGTTTGATTAAGCTAAAAAAAAATTAGCCAATTTATTTTCCAGATATAAGCAAATTTGAGCCCGAAACTCAGTCATGGAAAATGCGCTGGAAATAGTCCATAATTACGGAACATAACTTTGAGCAAGAATATTTCAGTAGCCTGGCATGTAAGTACAAATTAAATACTTCAGGGTTACTAGTACTTAGCTTGATCTTTGAATGTAGAATACTCATTAAATTTAAACAGCACTCAAGCTTAAGACAACACCTGCAACCACATACAACCCTTAAGTTGCACCACTCTGCTACTTCTCTTCATTGCATCCGTTTATAATTTTCGAGATGTTTCCAAATTAAATGTTCTTGCCATATTGGAACATTGCCAAATACGTAGAAAGAAGAAGAGATAAACATTGCAACAACAAAGAAAACAACAAGAATAAGAAGCAGTGGCAAAGATGTCAATAGACATAAATTTTAGTTACATTCCGACACAAATTCCAGCTGCCATTAACAGGCTCAGAAATACTTTCAAATGAACACTAATTAATTTGCCCGCCACTTCCATACTACGTCGACGACGACGACGACTACGACAAAAAAGACTATGAGACAGCAATTTCTACTACGTACATTTTTGGTGTCACGCCTACCCACTAACCCACCATTGAAACATTAGTCTTGTTGCTGCCAATATTGTATGTACTAAAATGTATTTTTGCAGTAAATTTTGAAACAAAAAAACAACAACGAAAAAATTAGGGAAGCACGTGTGAGTATTTTGTGGATGAGAGAGAAGTAGGGGCGCCGAAAGTGTCAAGGTAAGATATGTTGGAGCTTATGGAGTTGGAATGTAAGACAGGTAAGCTCTACAAGGACTTTAAAACCAATATATATAAAGACGTTTCGAATTAAAACTACCACTCTTACGATCAGAATTAGACGCCAGCTACAAAAAAAAAATATGTGATATGAAAAAAAATTTTTTGTTTCGATGCTTTTCCGCCCTTGAAAATCATGACTTACAAAAAATTTTGGAAATTAAGTGCGTTAATTTTAAAAACAGGTTTAAAAATTTCGAAAATGGTTATTATAAGTACATGTTGTCGGAGTCAGTAATCAAGATCTCGTGTTTAGATTTCTGAAGAGTTGAAGTTTGAGATCCGTGAAACCTAAACAAATTAAAAATTGGCTGATGTATATTTGTTCATAATCATTAAATTATGAGGAGTACGTCATGGGATTATATATGGTCGCCAATTATTATCCTTTTCTTAGCTTCGCGATAAAATAATTTTTCATTGTAAGGCTGAAAAAAAAACAATGATTTTCGAAAAACGAAAATTTTGCAACTTTTTTCTGAGATAACGCCTCTACTTAGAAAGTTCATGAGACCAAAAACGATAGTTTTGTCGCGGATTTTCAATTTTGCAAAAAGAAAAAATTTTACAATTCGAAAATTTCAGACAAAAGTTTGGAAAAAAAATTTGAGGTGTTCCGTACTAAAATACTTATTATAATTTCAGTCTATAGAGTTTATAAGTAAAGTTTCTGAGAAAAAAAATTGCGTTATCCGAGATAGGTATGTTGACATATTTTAACGCTTTTTTTTGCATTTTTGGGCTAAACCAAAGAGCACAAACGTGATCAGTGAATCCAAAAAAAAGTATCAAGGAACACTGTTTTATGACAATGTTTAACCTATTTTTTAAGTTTTTTTGGGTCTTTTAGAAAGTGACATTACATCGCAAAAGAAGTAATCTTCTACAAACTAAAAAACAATCCAAAAATTAAGATCATAATTGAAAAAAAAAATAAAAATGAGTTTTGAAACATTGATTCTGGATATCCTTTTTATGGTGGGCCTTTTTTGTATTCGAATTATACAGAAAATTTAGAGCTATCTTTTTTGGGCAAAATTTTTAAAACTGCTGAGACAGATATTTATTTAACATTATTGGAAAAAATGGATATATAAAGAAAAAAGATCTCATAAAAAATCAAGCAATGAACACCAATTTGAGGCATGCAAGAATCTTTTCAAGAAATATTGCCCACAAACTAAAATTAAACCATTATAGGGGAAGAATTGAATATCAAACCGAAAATTAAGCCCACATTTGTTTGAAATCTTGTGGGCGAATTTAATTTTTTTTTTTTTGATTTTCTTATATCGATTTTGTGTATAACATAAGATGTAGGAAAAACTTTAAACCGATATCGCACTTTGTACATCTGTGCCTCTCAAAATAATTAAAATTAAATACAAGGAAGAGGAAATCTACATTTCACCACTATTCATTTTATTGTTGTGACTTTTATTTTTATGACTTCATTCTTCATGATCGCATTAGAAAATTCTCACACAATGTGGCAACGCTCAAAGTTCTGGTTTTTTTTTTTTTTTGTTTCAATCGTTTTTAACTACCGAAACTCATCATTGCAGCACAATGAAGCTGTGTGGTTTCAAGAGCGTTCCACTGTATTCATACCATATCATCGCTTGCCTTATACACCAACCAGTGATGAAACGAATGAATCCTGTTGCAAAGGATTAAAACTCGTATCTGTGGTCTCTGCGCTATAGTTGGTATGATTGGTTAAGAGTGTAGCGGCGGCGGCGGTGGTGATGGTGGCAATATGAAGGATGCTAAGTAAAAGCGCCAAATGCAAACGCTTCTTTTTTGTTGTTGTTTTGTTTCACTGTAGTTCTTTATTTAAACACGATTTACATTTTTGTTGTTGTTATGCAATAATAAACTTCCCAGTGTAAAAAAATTGTTCAACTATCATTTTTACTTTCGTATTGTTATCGCCTCTACAACTGCGCTTTGTTCCATATTTGTAGCTTTTGTTGTACAGCAACATCTCTCAAAGGACCACGTTCGTTTTTCCTATTTTCCCAACGATACCATATAAAATAGTTGTTGCATTTTTTTTTTCTTTAATACTTTTTTTTGTTGTTTTGCTTTGTACCATTTTTAATTTTGCAAATATCTTTGTTTTTTTTTTCTATTTCCTATTTTACTATATTTAGCCGTACCTACGGTGTTCTATTTTATCTATTTTTCTACTATTGTTTGACTATTTTTTATTTGCATAGAAACAAATAAGCGAGTTTTGCTATATGAAGTACATAGTTATTTTTCACTAATTTTGCTAGGTAGGCCGAAAATTTGTCAAAGTTTTCATTTTGACTGAAATTATAAAATAAAAAAATTTACCAGTCAATGATGCAAGAACTTTAGCAAAACATTGGAACCCGAAATTGACAGATTTTTTTGGGAATTTGTCTATTAAGTACTTTACGGCAAAGCTAAATGACATACTTTCGGCCACCTTTTTAATTTTGACCCACTACTACATGTACTTACATTTCTTGTCATCACTTCATGGAATATAGGACCGCCACAAAACTATGCCATCATTCACTTCAACAATTCCCCACACTCACTAACATCTTGTTTCAATCAAAATATTCAGAAAAAGAGTTGTACGCAACGCAATTCATTTGAAAATGGTGAATTCCCAATCGTAAATTGTGAGGAAGAACCCTTCCGGGTGTTTTCACGGAAGTACATAAGAGATCAAAATTTAAAAGTTAAAATGACATGTGGAAAGTACTCGTATTAGAAATGACCAGAGGAAGGAAGTTTTTCGTTATTATTTTAATGAAATCATTTGCAAAACAAATCTACTGAATAAAGCTAGGAATTGTCAGCGTATGATGAATGAATGAATGATGATGATGAATACACGAAACTTATTTAATGTTATGGATTGTATATAAATTGTTTTTAGTTAACATTTAAATTTAATAGTTTTCAACTTCACTAGTAGGCAAAAGTGCTATTTTTAATCAAGTTTCTTAGGTCAGAATTCGCACAGGCCAAATTAGAAATGATCTTATATAGCATACGCATTCTAAAATATGCCGATGTAAGATTTATTTTGACTTTTTGTCACTACATTGCAGTTTTATTTATATTTTTGAACAAATTCTTTGTTGTTTCTGTGACGATATTAAAAAATAAGAGAAGGATAACCGAAACTAGGATACTAGTTCAGACTGCTTTAGGGAGAAACATTTTTTTGATCTAAGATTTTGTTTAGTTTTGGTTTTTACCATTTCTCTCGAGAACCTTAGATAAAAATTCTGCAAAAAAAAAAATTATTTTACGAATCTTTACTCAATTTTTATAGTTTGTATTCCAAGTTACAATAAATTTTTAAAAATTCCAGTGTCAAGTTAAGTCAAAAATAGTGTAATATCAAATGAGTTACAAAAACAATAACAGAAAAAAGAATGTTGGCTTTGCTTTGCTTCACTTTTTGCTTCGGTTCTCAACAGATCTATGCAAAAAGCGAAACATATCAGGCTTAGAAATTCTTACTAATCGGCTTAAAAGTCACTGATGATCCCACATAGGAAAAGATGAAACTAGTATGACCAGCTTTAGGCACTTCTTTTCTTAATTTATCTACGTTTAATATAATATTTTTGGTGTTGACACACACTGTATTAAACAGTAAGCTCAGTAAAATTCTTATAAATTACTTTCTGTTCTCATAAGCCACAAAAAAAGTGTATTTTATTCATTTAACTGTACAAAATTGTAATTTTACTAAAAATGCATTTTTTTTAAATTTATAATTAATCAAAATTCTAACGCAAAAAATGGTGAATATTTGGGACAAAGTCGAACATTTAAAAGAAAAGTCTTGCTTGAAGTTATGCATATGTCTTTTAGTAAAACCGATTTAAAGAAAATTTTATTTAAGACTTTAAAATTTTCTTTGAGTCATACAGACATTTCACACGGAAAGTGAAATTCATATGAGTTTGTTTTACTTTCACTCGGAAGTGAAACATAATTTAAACCAAAATTGGTTCAAATCTCTTGACTTGACTTGTGCCACAAAAACAAAATATATTACAAGACATTCTATAGAACTTTCGGATGCTGCGACTGAAAATTAATAAATATTAATTACAATAAATTTTTTTCTTGACAAACGGACTATTTTTTACATATTTTTTTAAAATGAAGGATTTTTGAAAATGAATCTGATATTCTAAAGGAACGCACATTTCAAAAAAAAAGGCTAGACATTAAATATCCAATACTGAATGACTGTTAGTTGATAATGTTTTTTTGAAAACATGAGATTTTCTGTAGTAGATTGTCTAACGTATATCCATTTTCAATAAACAATATGTTTAAGTTACTTGGCATAATACAAGACAATCACAGCACTGTGAATGCCTGCTAAGCAAATAATTTTTTTGACATTTAACATAAAAAATCATATTTTTAAAATTAAATCATAAAATAAAACTATTCCAAGCTCATCTCGAGATTTCGCCAAACATTATTATGAATGAGATTACTTAGCGTAAGTTATTTTATTTCAAAAGATAAAAATTATATTTACCAAAACAGGAATAACGCAGTAAACACAGGGATGCGCAGCTGCAGCTGCGGCAGCAACTGTTGGCAGACTGTAACCGTTCACACACAAATGATCCGTTTTAAAAATCTTTGTAGGCGGTGGATGAGCAATAATTGAGGATGCACCACAGAAAGCTGATGCAGCGGTGGAATACGTTGTCGCGGCTGGTTGTGCGAACGAGTATTGCAATGAACGTGAGATGGCGATGCCGGCAGCGGCAGCAACACTAGAGGCGGCAGACAGTGACGATAACGATGTTGCTGTTATATTGGAACCGGCAGCAATAGCAGCAGCAGCGGCGGATATGGGTGTGGGCGGTGGTGGTGCGGTGCTAACGTTGGAACTTGAGTAACTGTCAACGGATGTTACGATTGAAGCGCTATTTGCGTTAACAGCGGCTGCGGCAGCGACAATTGAAGTTTGAGGAGTTGGAGCCGGAGACGTTTTTCTTTTGATTGACGAAATTTTAGTGGTTTTTATGGGCGCTGTTGATGACACAACAGCTGACGTGATTCTGAAAGATTACAAAAAGCCGACGACAACGACGACGACAAAGAAGAGTGCGCTGAGAGGGAGATTGAGAGAAGGAGGCTGAAGTCAACTTGAAATTCTTGTAGGTCGATTTTGAGTTGTTTCTTTTGTTGCAGTTGGAAATGGTGCTGCTGTTGACAATCGCTGTTGTTATTACTCTTGTTGTTCTTTTTATCTTTGTAATGTCAATATAATTTCCGTTATTTTTGCTGCAGCGGAAATATTAGCAACTTGAAGTATTCTTTTGACGTTAAGAAGATTTTATTTTCGTCTGTCTTTTATTTAAGTAAAATGCCTTCTTGCATATGATTTTAATAATGCATTTTTTTTTTTTTTTTGTTTTTTTTTACGTTTTTATTTTGCTCTTAATTTTAAAAGTTGAAACAATTTTTCTTAAAAAAATCGTAGGATTTGAAAAAAAAAATAAATGATGTGATCCACTGTTTTCCTAAAATTTTTTTGCTTTGAACAATTTGCTTCTTTAAACCTCAACGAAAAGCATATAGATATCATGTATGGGATATGGAAAGAGTCAAATTGTTTACAACCAAGCCCTAGATGCAGTAGAGACTCAAACCCCCACTAAACAGTGATATGGCCGTGTTTACCATACCGAAGTGTTCTTGGATAACAAAAGAAGATTTTTTAAAATTTTTGAATTGTTTGGTTCATATGAAAAATGAGGTTTGGATGGAAAATTGTCGCACGGTGGTCATAAGAAATATTTTTTTTTAAATAGGGCATCAAGCTGTTTAAAAAATAAGCAATTTTTTTGTAAAAGTATTATTTTACTTTAAAATAATTACTCCAAAATAATTGCGAGTTCTTGGCGCAAATGCACCAATTTGATCAAAGCCGTGTATTTGAATAATTTGAACCCATTTAACTCATCTTAACAAATCCGATGTGGTAGAAAAAAAATAAATACCTACTAGATTGAAATTCGAAAATTACATAGGAAATGATAAAAGGAAATTAATCGAGTCAAAATGAAAAATCGTGTTTCAAGCAACATCTAACTTTTGCGCGAATATTTTTTTTTTTTTTTAAGTCTATCGGTAAGCGATTTAAAAAAAACTCTTTCTTATGTTTTCTTAAAAAAGTAAAATAGATTCAGGTGAAAAATTTCAGATGACAAGCACTTTCAAAATAATTTAAGTTCAGAGGAGTATGGACTGCTTGAGAAACACAGACGGGTGTAGTTTTGTCAATCCAGGCGAATCAGTTTTTCTGTTTTTAGCTTTAGAAAATATTTACATTGTTTCATGTAAAATTTTTTAGTATTTTCTAATTTTTTTTTTTTTTGGCTTTAAAAAACTTTTCATTCGGAGTACAACTCTTCAAAAAAAATTGCAATTTAGTGGAAACGTGGTATTTCAAATGAGATTTTCGTATGATTTGGCATTATACTGTAGACAGAGTGTATGCAGTCAAAGATGTTTTTGTACCCTACACAGAGGGTATATTGATTTTTTCAGTCCGTTTGTAGCGCATAGAATTGGACGTGACAGGTATAGAAATTCTTGATCAGCGTCACCACCATAGTTGATTTAGCCATAACAGTCAATCTGTCTATCTGTGGGTGGAAATCACGATTACCGGAAATCGAAGACAGGCTACACCTTCAAACAAGTTTCTTGAAATTGAAAATGTGCACGGACGATTCACGGACATGCCTACCGCCCATACAAGTAACTTTCAAGTATTCAAAAGTAAAACGAATAATGTTACGAAAACTTGCCTTGAGCAAAAAACAAAAATATGTCTTCCTGATCATAATTAAAAAGTTTTTATAGAAAAGTGTACCATAATATGGAATGTATATCAAAGGAGTGTCATAAGATTCTTGAAAATTTTTTTTGGAAATTTTTTTTAAGGAAACAATGGATCATACACTTTGACTGATATTAAACTTACAATAGCAATAATTCAATTAGCTATTCAATGTTTTTGTTTCGTATTTACTTAAACAGGTTTTATTATCATTACTGAGCTTCTAAGTTGACATGCACTTTGAAAACAATGGGTACATTTAGCAGTATGTCTATTTTAGAAGAATATTTAAAGTTTTTAAATATTAAACATATTAATATATTTCTTCCGAGAAATAGTTTTTTTATGAGTTCAACTTTTGAAATCGTACAACAATACTTTTGAATAACTTATGCGCTTATTGGCATTTTACTATCGCATATTTTCAAGCATTTTTTAAATTAATTTAAAAACGCTTGGCTTCAACTTGACACTCTTTTGATGAATTCTCTTCGAGTTTTTTAGGTTTTTCTACAATTGTTTAACTGAGAATCTTATTTGAACTTCTTAATTATTGTACTTGAATTGTATTTTTTATGAGTTTTTTTTTTAATATTTTTCTAGTAAATGTCAGTAATCATTTGGAATATTGCAGTTATCTGGATTATTTATTTATATTATAGAACTTTTTATATATATTGCAGCTACTTTTTGGTATTCAAATGATTTATTGGATTTAATTTAAAATTTTATTTTTTAAATTTATATTACTGACTGTACTTTTCAGTATTTTTCTCTTCTTGTTTAATATATTTCAAGCAGAACCTTTACAAAATTTTAAAATTTGTAGCACTTTTTAATTTTAATTCTTCCTAAATTGTGTAGCAATTAGGGTATTTATTACCGAGTTTTACGAATAAACTTTTTTGTTTGAACTTAACCAATAAAAGCTTTTTTTATAGTATAAACTTCAGTCTCCAGTTCTTTTGGCATTAAGTAAAATTTTCTATAGATTTTAATACTTTTTTAATTTGGTTTTTTGTGCTGTTTTTACAGTTTAACAATCACACAACACTTATATAAAATTAAGGAAATTTTGAGCTTTATTTTTTGTAGTTTATTTTTTTATTAAAATTGAGCTTTTACATAAAATGTGCAACTTTCAACACTTTTTAATACTGCGCGCGTTTGTGGTAAAACTTATTTGTTTAATTTTAATAAATTTTACAATTTTTGTGTAATTTTTCTTATTTACAGTAATTTTTCCTCATAAACATGTAATATTTCTTAATTTAAAATATCTTTTTCACTTTTATAACCAATGTTTTAGTAGATCCAATATTTATTTTATTTTTTTTTTATTATTTTGGAGCAACTATTTTTTATTTTATTTTCTGCAAGCAATTTTTTGTTTGATATAACCTTTTTTTTTGCTGTAGACAATTTTAATGTGTTAGCAATTTTTGATAATAGCTTTGCTTATTTCAGTTTTTCTATTTTTACTTTGTTCATATAAATATTCATTCATTCATTTATTAGATTATTACACGTTTTTTAGTTTTACACATAAAGAACACAACACAGCTGCTTCTTTTGTCTGCTTTTTTTTCTGGCTCACAAACAAATATGGCGGCGGTTGCGGCGACTAACTGACTTTGTAACGCAATTTGCCGGCAATTTAATGCGTTTGACGATTTTCTTTCTTTTTGAGAAAAACACAATCCAATATAGTTACACACGATGGAATTTATTATTTTCACTGGACGAGACCTTTTCTTTAGTTAAATTTATTTTGCGTTTAATTTAAAGCCCTTAAAACAGCTGTTAGACACAACGGGGTTTTCTTTTGACAACTGACGACGACACGCCCAAGTTGCAAGCGCTTTAACTGCTGTAGAATTTCTCCAAGAAATTAACAAAAATATATTAATTTTTGCTTTATTTATATTCGAAAAACACAGAGCTGTTTAATTCAAAACCACGTCTGACTGCGGTTTTTGTTTTTGCAAATTTTTCTTTTGTCTGAATAGAAGACTCTTTAGGAAAAAAGGCGGCGGCGGCGTTTTAACTTGACTTGTCTGACGTCGAATGGATTCTGTTTTTCACGTTGTCTAAGGTTTGGCCAGCTAACAACAACGACGACGGATGAAGTTAAAGACGACAATGATGGCGTTGGCTTTGCACAACATCTCTAGAAAGGAGCAGCCGCTGCGGTACACGAAAGCAAGAAGGCAACGTAGAAGCAGAGGAAGAATCAACGTAAATTATGCCGGCTTATAGACGACGCTCACTAATTTTTCAACTACACACAGCTGAGTAGTGTAGAAGCGCGCATGCTCAATGAACAATTTCTTTTGGTGTCTCTCTCTTTTTTTAACGAAAGCTTTCGGCACTCTTGCTTTCTCTCGCTACTCAAATTTGTGCCGAAATCTCAATTTTCAATTTTGTTTATTTATTTGCGCTGTGAGTTGAAAACGTTTTTCTTTTGTTTGGCATCAAAAATCCAAAACAGCAACGCCAACGCTCAGAGAATTCGAGGTTGGTGCATGCGCACATTTTCACCGGAAGTGTTTGTGTTATCAAAGCATTGAAACAGCAGTAGCGGCAGCAGCTGTTTGCAATGTACACGCGCACCCATACTTGTTTACTTATTGTGAGCAAAGCATGCACCAACACTAGCGCACTACTACAAGTTTTGTATTTTATTTTATTTTATTTTTTCGCAATCTGGGGGTGGAATTTTGCTGTGAAAGACCGCATGTGTTGGATTTAGCAGTGGTGAATTTATTTTGGCAACAGAGCCTTTTTAGCTTTTACTCTTTTTTCATTCATATGGCTTATAACGGGGAATTAAAGCTTCGTTTTGAACAACTCTAAAAACATATTTTTGGTAAGTCTTTCATGATTTTGGAGTTAGTTGTGACCAAATGATGTGGCAGAGTAAAAATTAGGGATGTAGGTACACAAGTATTAAAAAGCTTTTTTTAGTGGCAGCAAGATCCATCATACGCTTGCCGATTCTGATTGCGCAAAAGCGACGCGAGGATACAATTTTCATTCTTCTATACACCAGATGACGTATCAGAAACGTCACGTTAGCAGTTTTTCAAAATATGTTGTTAACGGCATTCAAAAAATTCAAAAACATCTTGTTCGTATAGTTCAGATAAAATATATTTTATAGTACTCAAATGAACGTCATCACTTTTCATGATTTTGGCCTCTGGACTGCGATGAAATCAACATGCGTCTTTTTATTACTTTAATACCATCGCAAATAAGCTTTACACAAAATAGACTATACGAAGTCAATCAGAACTTAATCTTATATCGCCAGATGCTGCTTTCTACAAATTCCTCTAACATTCTCGTGCAATCCTTAAATCTACCGACATTTCTGGCTGATTATATTTCAATTAATCGCTATTGCAGTGAATAGAGTTGGCCACTTTCACATTAGCTAAATTACTCGCTTTATGTGTTATGGATTTGAATGCGTTAATTTTAGTGGTTGTTTTCCCATCCATTCGCGTGATAAGAAATTTTACTTTTAAACAATAGACTTTTTTATTTTTTATAAAATTACTGCAAGCTTAATTACAATCTAATTACAATCACAATGGCGTAAAAATTTAAATTACATAGAAAAGTTTTAATAACACAGGTCTGCGAGGGGTCATTTCCGAATGAATTTTCATTCTCAACGCCATTCAAAAATGCCATTTTTTCAGTATTTAACCTCAAGCATTTCAAAATCATGATGTGATGGGCCAATTATGAAATTAGATTCGGATTCAGCCGGAAAATTTATTTTAGAAATGACCCTTATCTGTCTGCTCAAAATGAATTTTAATATGAATGAATGAAAAGTCAAATAAGTCTGACCATATTTTTTACTTTATTATTCAGTAGTAATTCATTTATTGTATTAAAAATTTTACGATGCATGCTGATACAAAGTTAATTCATTGAATATAGTTAAAGTGGAATTTAAGATTTTTTGAACTGGAGCATAATTTTTTATTCACTAAGTCGGTTTCGTTCCAAATAGGACCCTTAAGAAAACGATTTTTTAAGAAAATTTTTCTTGAGTTTTTATTACTTTTTGGACTTGGTACATACACATATTTGCACAGCGAACAGGCGATCTAGTAATTTTTCAGTTGTCAACTCCATGCAAAACGACAAACAAAATATAGTTTAATACTGCAGCAATTTTGTAAGTCTACAACAAAAGTAACATTTACATCTACGATTGCATAGCAGAATAAGTTATATAACACACAAATCAGTTAATTATATGCCATTCTATAAAATTGACGTAGCTAAAAATGTAATATTTCGATGTCGACTTCTTTAATTGTAATACAGATTTTTATTTAAACACAGAAACATTTAATTTGCATTATATTTAAAATATAAGCGTTTAGTTAATAACACATACATAAGTGATTCAAGTAAATAACATTTTTCTAAAACATGTGACATACTTTAAGTAAATCAATTCCAAAACGAATGCACAGATACTGGCCAAATTAATAACCAAATAAATTACCCAAACCCATTGCAAATCATCAAACTTAAGTGCGCCACCATAAATGATCGGGTGACTAAGATCCTGAAAAGACATGCTACCCACGGCGACCATATCGTAGAATTTCATTTTAAACCAATTTTCAAGTAGACCATAATCACGCACTTCCACCAAGAGCTTTTCCAGGACATTACGATATATCGAATTAACAGGTAATGGAAAACTGCGTAGCAAAAACTCATTCGAAAAACAAGCTTCCTCAGAGAAGATAAAAACTTTCCGCTGAAAATAACGCTGTTGTTCCTCAAACAGTTCCCAATAATTGCTGCTAGTTGGATACGCAAAACTGGTATTAAGCGTATTACGATGATGATGAAAGTCTTGAAAACTTTGAAATACTGGTAGTATGGTTTGCTTTTTTGAACTTGGATCGACTTTGACATTTTTGAAGGACTCCAGAAGTTCCAGCGCCATAACAACACGCAAACCATGCTCAACAGTATCACTAAATGTGGCAATTTGCTTTTCTTTATAAGGATGTGTAAGCAGTGTCTGCAAATAAGCATTGTAGAGTGTTGAAAGTGCAAGACCCGTCATGAAGATCAACATATAAATGAATTTCAATCTAAAACTAGTATGTGCGGCAGTAACAAAAGATTGACCCAATATGCCACGTAGTGAAGCGTCGTTGAGGATGTAATCAATAAATTTATTTCTGGTACTTTGATGATCCTTCAACCAGCTACTACTATAAGTGAGAATAAATCCAAATGCATAAAAAGCAAAGATCGCAATGAGCCCAATCCTAATATTCAATATACGCAAATATACCTCATGTAGTGGTATATCCTTGGCCAGTGGTATCATTAAACAGCTACGTGCAAATTCTAATGGATATGAATGTTTTGACCAATTTGCGCTGCCAGCAAGCGGTATGATAGTTGTTGGTATATCCAAGGTACCATTGTGTGTTAGTTGCTCCAAGTCACCAAAATATTGGAGGCCGCCTTTTACCGGAAAAGGAAAACGTAAAGTTGCATTAATCTTCCAGGCGAATGTCCTCATAAATTTCCCAACATAACCAAGCATGGTTTGTTTGCCATTTTTGTCGGTGTGTATTATAGTGCGTGGTTGATTCTGATCGGGCATAGTTAGTATTTCATGACCATGTAGATTGGACATGCGTTCCGGAAAATAATGTGTTGTTGGTGTTATTTGAAGTGCCTTCACAATTAGTTGTGGAAATGGATAGTATGTGTAAAAAGATGAATTTTGGCTGTAGTCCCTGAAGATAACGATGACATTGAGCATGCTTTTTTGATAGCAGTATTGAAAAAGTTGCTCTAGTTCTTTGCGATTGTCCGTATTTTTTTTATTCACGAAAAACATGATTTTAGACTCACGCATTTGATCCAGAGTAGCGGCCAGTGCTGGTAAAGTTTTCAGTGGATAAACATCCGATTGACACACAAGCACCAGAACGTTGCTATTAAATGTGGCTTTAATGTAGATTTGTTTGTCTGGTTCTTGCAGTAATATGGGAATTTTCAAGCTTCGTAGGAATCCAGTAGTTGGACATGCAGCTGCTTTGGGTTGCCTTATTAAAACTGATTCAAATCGGTAATTTGAAAGTATTTGTTGCATGAATTTCAGCAGTGTGGTCTCATCAGTTGAAATTGTTGAATTAATATGAATTTTGTTGGCGTCGATATTATTTAAATTTATTAAAAACAAAAGTAAAATGTAATATTTTCGCCATTTTAACCACATCGCTGATGATTTTACGAAATCGCTCAAAATTTACACCATTAAAATTAATAATTACTACGATACTATTTTAAAATTATTACTTAATTCAAAACAATTAACTAGTTAATTTCATTACTGTATGCGTGGCGATGGCGGCTTTGAATATTTTTGAGTAGTTTCAAATTGAACAACCCCGGAGTAATGATGGAAAACCACATAAAAGTGCATTATATACCATTTACTTCCATCATAACAGTCGCACATTTTTTATAAGACCACACGCAAAGAAAAGTTATATAAATCTTATAATGCAAATCGAACAAAAGTTATTGTGCTGTTTTATATTATAATCTGCATTCAATTACAAACACAGTAAAAATTACTATACCGCATTATGAAAATGTCTATGCCAACAAAAAAAAATGTAATGTAAAAAAAAAACAGGTGATTGCAAACATTAGCGGCGTTATATGTGAACTTGATTATGTTATGATATATAAAATATGTTCAAAAATGTTGAAACAGTCGAAAAGTATTAAAATAAGTCAAAATATATTGAAAAGTTTAAAAAACATCCAAAAAAAATCGAAAAAATTGAGAAAGTTTAGTCGAAAGTCGAAAAATGTTGAAAACGTTAAAAATTTTTTAAGTTTTGAAGAATTTTTAAAATGCTGAATAAGTCGAAAAATATTGAAAAATGTTGAAAAATGTTGAAAAAGTCAATAGTTAAGTGTTGAAAATTTTAAAAAGAACAAAAAAATTTAAAAATTTGTTAAATTCGGAATATGTACTGTAAAAGTTAAAAAGTCTAAGGCTGTGGATAAAGTTGAAAAATGTTAAAAAATTTAAAAGAGACTGAAAAATGTGGGAAAAATTCTTACCAATTGAAAACGTCAAGCAATTTTTGAAAACCTGACTTACGGGAAGATAAGATTAAAAAATTTTGAAATAGTCGTAAAGTGCATTGGATAAAAGGTATTTTTTCTTAGCACAAAAAATTATGTTCACTTATAATGGTCAATGAACTACTCCGAAATAACTGCAGCGTAAAATAACGATATTATTTCTGAACAGACTCCCTCGCACCATGCGACGTGGCATTAAATTATCAGATATCATAGATAAAACACCATGTCACACAATAAAATTTTATAGAAAGTCGGCAATTTATAACTAGTGTGATACTAAATTTATGCATTTTTAATAAAAATTACGTCTCTTTCTCAGAAATTTTATAGTAACTAGTGTAGCAATTTCCTTAGGACATTTTTCTCCGTGCATGAAATCTTATATAAGGCGTTTAGTCAAAGATAAAATCTGAAACGGTTAGTTAAAATAGCCGTTGTTAAAGAAATTCAAAATTGTATAGGCTTTAGTTCTACGGCATAAGCATTTTTCTAAGAGAATAGTTTTTGTGGGCGCTGCAAACCAAACAACACTAACAGTGATTTGGCAAAACGTAAGTGTACAATGGGGTTTTTCGAATGGATAAATGCTATAAGTGGCAAGGTGCACTTTGACTTTGACCTTCAATTTCAGAGTTAAATTTTAGTAATTTCATAATGGGACCATTTTATTTCTATGGAGTAACATTTACATGCAATTTGAATAACTCTTCTATTTACCAATCAGAGATTTTTTACCAACAAATTAAAAGACGTACACTGTGCGCCACAAAAAAGATTACTTAATTTTTCTATAAAAAAATATTCTTAAAAAATATGGAATCGAAATCCGAAACTCAAAATAGCTCATGGCAACTGTGACAGATGTTGATTCAATCGGAAGTTGAAGATTCACATGTCTCGAAAATAAATAGATATAACGCACATACATAATTAAGGAATTCACACACCTTGTGATAATATGGCGTATTGGTCGTATGCCTTATAATTTTACAACTGTAAAAATGTTGTGCTTGTCCCCATGAGAAAATAGAATAAGACAGCACAACTCTGCACCCTATGTTTTCTGAGGTTGAATTTATCTATTTTACTGAGAGAACAACAATTAAGTATGTTATAATGTTATGAGCAATCAATTTTTGCTGAAAGAATTGATTACGATTAATGGCTTATCCTAAGTCATAGACTATAGTCGCACTGCGTAAAAAGTTCTTGAAATTGATCAAAATATTAAGAAATATAACTTTTTTTAATGCAACAATTTTTTACTATGGCGTCATAAACTTTTTTCGTCTAAGAATACGATAGAAAAAATTATTTTTTGTGTTTTTTAACCAATTTTAAAAACTTTTTACTCAGTGCAATTTTTACTAAAAATTGATAGTTTCGGAGATAAAAGTGATAAAACGTGAAACATTGATCAAAACTATTTTTATCACTGACGCCAAAGTAAACATATTCAGAAAAAAATATTTAAATTTTTCATTCAAGCCATAAAAAATATTTTTGACCTTTTTTACAGATTTTTTTTTCGTCATTTTGAAATTCGTAAAAACGTCACAAGGCATTATAAAGTATTTGTTTCAACGAAGATTTTAGGTCCGGTTGGGCTTGTTTATCTGAAAAACTGTGATGTTCGTGTGGGGTACTACTTTAAATTAATAATCGTGCAAAATGGGTTATACATTAAGTAAATTTTTTTGGGGGTGGTGCGCCCCTATTGATCGAAGCCTAACACGAATTACTTGCATTAAGCTATCTTGAGAATGTTGTCAATTTTGGGGTGCATTTGCATGAATAGCCCTCTTAGTAGCTATAGAATTTTTAAGATTTTGCTTGCAAAGGGAGAAGTACCACTCCAATTCAGAGCTAGATTAAGCTATTTCTAGTAACTGAGCCAATACTGCATCATTACAAATTTTTTACTGCCGTTTTATTATATCTGACTATGGAACATTATTGCATGTTTGAGTGAAAAATGTTTTCTAATGGTACCAAATGTAGTGCTAGATATAACTCTGAGAAAATTTTAGATTTTTACGGGCGATAGAAGTGGTCGATTTGTTTTGAATATGTTGCTTGTATGGCAAATTTTATCAGAATTAGAGTGTGTTTGGTAATTTTTGCCAGATTTGGATACCACTTGTTTGCCGTAAGGAATATAAGAGTTTGTGAAGTACTCCCATGCTCGGTTTATGAGAATGTAGCTCTGACGGCTTTTTGAAAATGCTGAAAACACTAGATAAAATATATGTTATATTTTATAAGTTACAACAGAAAAGCAGCGTCGGATTAACCAGGTCTTAAAAATAATATGTTGTTATTTTTTAAACAGACCCGCCTTTGCAGTAAACAATTTACTCTTAAAATATACAGCCAGTATAAATTACGAAAAGTTTTCTTCTGGTTTATCAAATCTAAACAAAATGAAAGTTAAGCTTGCAATTTTCATTATTCATTTTTAAGATAAGTCAAAACTTAACCAGACAACTTTGTAAAACCATCAAAAGCTTTGAAATGCGCTTTTAATTTAATTTAATATGTTTGCATTAGACTGTGACAAAACATCACAACAAAGCATCACACAAACTGCATGCTTACCAACGAACAACTAAGTACTGATTGTGAAGGACTTCGAAAACCGACTCTGAAAATAAACAATTAAACTAATTATGCAAGCATTTGCAAAAGAATCCTTTTTTTTTGTTTTTGCTGCATTTCATCTTGACAAAAATTTGATCAAACGAAGCTGAAAAACTTTACTTTTAACACAAGTGGTAGAAAATCAAATATTTGATATAAAACTTTCGGACTCAACAGACCAGAGTCCAGACATTTGTAGCTATGATGAAGCTAAAGATAGAAGGATAAGAAAAAAAACCCAAAGCAAAGTCGATGAAAAGTGGGCTACGACAAGAAAACAGTGAACACTCAGTAGTTTGGGGGTTGGTGCCAGAGGTGCCTGCGTCCAAAACAGAGCAAACTGAGCAAGTGGACATTCGACCAAACTACCAACCGAACAACCAACTGCGGTCAATTACATTTCAAATTGTTCGTGGTACTCGACGAGCGTATATGTAGACGTCGACAAGTATAGCAAACACCGAGACAGGCGGACAGACAGATATACTTACGTAGAGGCAGACAGACATATTCAGAGTGACGGAACGGAAAGACAAACAACATACAGTAGTGCACAATTGTACATGCATACATACGTAGCTTGAACGACTCGTTTAAGTAAATTAAAGTTTAATTTCCAAGTTGTGCAAAAAAAAACTTACATTTGACCCGACCCCTTTTGTAGAGGGTTAACACAAGTCGGAATTTTTTAATTCATACGGGAAAGTAATTGTTAATTAAAAATTCAGCTGAGATTGAGGAAATTTTTATTATTTTAATGATAATATGATGCTAATGCGATAAGAAAAAATATACGGCAGAAATTTTTTCTCAATCGAAGGGAGAATTTTCATTTAAACGGAAGTGGCAGAAATTTTTCGGTACAACTTTCTGCTTGTAAAACAAAGCAATTTAAAGTACGCGTTCTTAATTTGATGGATAGTTGTTGACATACTAGTGTTACGGGTGTGACATAAGAATATTGTTTTTTTTTTTTTTTTAATGTGGCAGACTTTACATCAGAAATTTTTGTGAGTTAAATGCGAGAATTTTCATTGTCACGGGTGGGACATTCTATAAATAAAGTGAGACATAAAAACAGTGTTTTTCGTAATAAATTATTGTTATTATTAGCGTACTTACTTACCCCGACAAGAATTTTTCTTAAGCATGCCTAAATATACTTTTGGCCCTAACTGGGAAATAATTAGGCTAGCCAAAATTAGGAATGTGTACTAGCAGCCTAATTAGGAAATTGTAAGGCATTTCTAAATTAGTTTTGCCTATCAACTGCCTGATTAGGCCATACTGCGGCATGCCAATGTTTGTTTTGCCTAAAGGTTTGGTCATGGTAATAACCTAAGGAATGCCTGAATTCAGTACATCTGGGGAATAAGTAATCTGGTAGTCATGACTAAGTTCGAATTTACTACTGAACTGTAAGAAATGACTGATGACAGATGCAACGTTTCCTGAACTTTTTCAACTTTGATTTTTTAATGAATATTGACCTTGATATATTTATAAATTTGGTGTTTTATTATGCGAACTCAAATTAAAAAAAAAAAAATTTCGAAGAACTTTTCCCGCGCTGGAGTTGAACCTGGTCATTCCGAGTCGTTAGAAGCGTAGCTTGACGCAATCAGCTAAACTCATTGTAATTTTGCTAACAGTGTCATATTTGAATTGTCATTTTATCAGAGTTCCCAGATTTGGGTGTTTTTGTAATGTTTGATTATTTTTTTTTATGAAAATTTGTGTGGTACCTGCTCGATAATTGCAATTAGAATATTAAAATAACACAAGCTTACTGTAGCAATGACTTTTTATTTATTTATAATACAGTTTTCTGTCAACATATTTTTAACACAAACTGATATATAATCAAAAAAGCCTTTTCAAGAATGTAGTTATGCAATTTGTTGTTAAATAGAATAGAAATTAGAGACGAAAGAGTGGTTATACGACTGAATTATGAAGTGCCGTATTTTTTAACAATTGCAGTTTTACTTATGGATTTAACAATAATGTCACAATTATAAAGTAAATAATTATTTGTGTAAGATTTCATTGTGTCATACAATTTAGTGCAAGCACTAATTTGCAATGCTCAATGTAACATTATTTGTATTTTTTATTTTTGGTAATTGAAAAAATTGTTCTTTGATAAATTTGTTGCAATGGAATCTCCCTTTTTTAGCCATTTTTGATAGAATTCCAATGTAATTCATTCAAAATTTTTTTAATTCACCTGCAAGATGCCGCAAATTATGTGAAATATATCTTTTCGAATTGGGACTCAAAGTAGTTCCAAAGCATGTACACGTGCAGAAGTTAAAAATGGTTCTACAATTTGTTTCTAAAAACTTTTTGCAAAACCACAAATCTCCAAAATATATCAGAAATGATCAGAATTCGGTCGCCTTCTAATATTTATGGTATATTAGAGGTCTCGGTTTCCCAAGTAAGCGTCAGCTTTGTACTATAAATATGTTTTTTCATAAAATAAAACACAGTTCACACAAAAACATTCAAAAACAAGCTTAATACAGTAAAGTAACTTTTCAAATCAGAAGGAACATTAATTTACAGCGGTTCATTTAATTGTCAAAGAAATATCAACCAAAATGAAAAAAAAAAAATTAATTTCTACCAAACCAAAAATTTTCTACCAAATGTGGCAGCGCAAGTAAATATTGAATTTTTCTAATAAAATCTAAATAATTTTTTATGATTCGTTATAACTTTTTTGTTTTCATAATTGTATATACTTATAAGACATCAAATGTATGAACATAGTGATGAACTATGTGAATGTTGCCTGGGTGACTCTATTCTTTGATGTTGTGTCAAAATATGAATAAATATGAACTCTGTGTATATGAATGAACGACTGACAATATAAATAAATACACGTCACAAAAATAAATTCATTTAAAATAAGTCAACAAAAATATTAACGGGGAAGTGTGTGGGTAGTAATAAAAATCATATAAAACAGTAGTATGCATTATTGTGGCGCCGCTGCACTGCAATGACGTGAAAAAAACAACCAATGATAAAAAATGTTTCCCCAAGACACAACAATTTTTTTTTTTTTTTTTCATTTCCCCCTTGTAGAAAGGGCCCAACGAGAGCCTAATGAGGTAGGCGTTGAACAATCCTATTTAGGAAAATTTGGGGCACACCGTTGCAATCCAAATTAGGTTGTCGTTGGGGTTCCACACTTGGCCCTAACGTTCTGGTTAGGCAAAACCAATGAGGACCTAATTTACGCCTAACGACATTTTCTAGTCGGGACGTGGTTAGATGTGTTTGTGTGCACTGTTACGGGTGGTATATATCGTAGATACATTTGGATACAATTATAATAATATGCTGCTTGGTTGAATATAACATATTCATCATTTTAGAGACAAATATCTTAGAAATGTATAATATGAATTACGGGTTGGACATTATAGGTAACGGATCAAACTAAAGAGAACTCTTCTTGTGTTTGGCATTGAGAGTTCTTAAAATTTAACATGGAATATGTAGTTAGTAACGGGGTGGATCATTAATATTTAACAGTTGAAAGGGCAGAAAGTCAAAGCATTACATATTTAACAGATTCTTGAATATGACAAATAATATTTAATGTAGAACATTTACCACCATTTGATTCAAATACAATATGTTTGACTCAAATATACATTTGTTACATTCAAACAAATCGTTTTCTTAGTGTGAAATTAATATACTTTCGAATCCTTCGGTACTCTAGGTTAAATAAGCGATTCTTTCAAATTTAAATTTCAAAAATCAGGTCATTTGCCATCAGTTGAAAAGTAGAACTCTCTATCTGAGTTATTGAGAATTTAAGTTTTTGTTTTTTTTTTCTTATAATCGTTGTGATAAGATATACATACATATGATGTATCACTATTTAATTTTATTATGGTTTTAAAAGACTTTTTAAAAAAAAATATAAAAAAATATAAAAGTGATATTTTTTAATAAAATTTCGGCAACTATATACAACTCACTAAATACATATTTTAAAGAAGTTTTTGTTTTTTAAGATTTCAATTCAAGGGTTTTTAGAAACAGAATAAATTGTTACCTACTTCAATTTATTATTTAAGCTCAAGGTTCACAGGAAATAGATATATCGTCGCTACTTATTAACCGAAGAGTAATTTAGTCTGAATAAAAGTTATAGCTTAGACCATTTTTCATAAAAAATTTAGTGAATATAATTTTCCTACCACTAATTAAATTATTAGTAGTGAAAAATATATTACACAAATACTATCTGTAGTGGAAACTAAAATTTAGTGCAATATCCGCACCATGTCTACCGAATTTTTATGGCAAATCCTTCACTTGTCACTTTTTTTATTCCTTACCTTTCTTTTGTTTTGTTTTCAGTACAGTGTTAAGACATTTTTTGCATAGTTTTGTTTTTCATACTAGTAGTTTTCTGTCAGATTTAATTTTGCAGACACGTTGTATTCTTAATATCCTTTTATGTCCTTATGTTATAATGCCCCAAACGCGCAACTGCATATGCGTCGTTTCACGTTAAAAGTAACCGTTTTCGTAACAAATTTTTATTATATTATATACTTATCAAGTAACTATATTTCAAAAGATTAGAAAAAAAAATCGTCATTTGTTCGAAATATTTTCTTTCAATTAATAAATGACATCGCACTACTATTTTTTTGAACACAACTGTACATAAATATAAATTTTCGTGGTCTCAAAAATTAATATTTTTTAACTAGTTTTAGATGTAGTGGATCTCAGGAAACATTTTGTTTTTCAAATAAACGTCTCAATTCACATGCAATTATAATGATTTGAGCCCCATTTAGAGGGTTATGATGATGTGATTAAAAATATGACGTCAACATTTATAGGTATAGAGGGTAAATTTAAAATCGAAAACTAAAATTTTTCAAAAAGTTATTTGCGAAATTGAAAAAAAAAAATTAGGTGGCCCACTTTGTTGATATGTATTAAAAAAAAAAAAAATTTTTGAGATAATGAGCAATTTTTATTTTTTGTCGGCAGCACAGATTTGGTCGCAAAGCTGTTACGTTTGACGCGAAACGTCCCATATACACTGCTGCAAGCAGAAAGACAGACTCACAGGAACATACGGACAGACAGACATTCTTCCACATACATATGAGTACATAAAATGTGCATATTGAAATGAAAACAAAAAAACTTTTGCTGCATAAAAGTCATATATTAAAACGGTTTGCAAGAGGAACGTGATTTGAGGCTTAAATTGTGTTGATTAACGCAAGTAAAGTAGTAAGGTGGCAAAAAGGATAAACTCATAATGCAGGATGTCATCGTTTTGCCAGCAGTGACAACCGTTGAGTGATCGATAGCTTACAAAATCGTAAATTCATGAAAAAAATATGTTTTTCCAGTAAAGGGGTTGAACATTTTAATTTTCAAAGTTTTCCTTTTGATTACGCTTTACACTGAAAGTTTATCATAAAATCTCCATAAGCCGCCAAAAACCTAACTTATTAGTTACATGCGGTGGTTTGAATGAACCACTGTATATACTGAAGTTTTAATTAGCTATTGAAAATCGGGGCTTTTTCCTGGAATAGGATATGATTGCATTGGTTTTTACTTTGATGGGAATGATATGAAAACGAAGAATTTTGTAAGGAATTTTGAATTCTTTCTCTGCACCATTCTCTCATTAAAATTAACATTGGTTGAAGAGATGTATGATCTTATTTTATTTTCATATGGAAACTATTAAGATTTTATTATTCAGCAATTTAATAAATATTTCTAGTTTTAAAACATAATTTTACATAGCTTTGAGTTAACAAACAAATTTCATAGAATTTAGCTAAACAATTATTTATAGTACCTTCGGTAGGGTATTCAACGCAAGTAAACTTTCTAAGTGAAACGAACAAAGGACAACGGAACAACAAGTGGACAACAAATGGTCAACACTAGACAATGAACAATGGTTGACAAATTGACGAGAAACTTTCGTTAGTCATGGTGAATTTCACTTTATTTCAATGAATTTATGTATATGCAAAATATGATTACCTGTTTCAAAGAATACCGAACTTAAATATTAAATGAGTAATGGAATATTCTTTTGTTCAAAATAATAATAGTTTTAAGGAAAAATTTAGAGAATTTGATTCATGCTTTATAAATTTAATTTAAATATTACCAAAATTAATTTGAAAACCATAAGATTAGTTAAGGTAGTGTTGGCAGATTATAGTTTACCTAAAGAATTACCCAGCAAAACTTAAAAAACTTTCTTGGCTATATTTTAATATTTCATGCAATAAAGAATAATGAATTTACGAAAATTTCAGTATGATCGAAGTTTTTTTACTCGGAAAATAGCTTCAATTCAAAATTAAATTATTTTATTAAAGTTTTCAGAATCAAACGTGTCAGTTCAATGGGTATGAAAATTCAAATTTAACTACATTAGAGGGCATTTATACAAAATATTACATTTGCTCTTCATTATAATATGTATATTAGGGTGATTCAAATTTTTTTTTTTTATTTTTTTTTAAGGTGCTGTTGCTTAAAAAGTAAGTTTATGATATGAAGAAAAAGTTCACGAAATTTCAGCTCTGTAACTTAATTTTATAAGGTGGCGCCGGAGCCTTTTAGTTTTACATGTAAATTGTATGGAAAAATTATTTTTTACAAAAAAGGTATCTAAATGAATAGGTGATTAGTGTTGTTGAGCTGAAAAGGGTCGTTTTTCGACGTAATTTTTTACGCTGAATCCGAATCTGGCCTCTGAATTGACCCATCATGTCGGAATCCTGAAATATTTGAGGTTAATTACCTGAAACATGATGTTTTTTGTCTACTTTCGAGGCCATGTATAGGATTCAAAGAAAGTTGATCAGCTTATTTTTAACAAAAGCATCATTTAGTACCATCCTTGCCCTTTAAAATGAGCTATCAAGTGGTGATCTGTGATGCTTCCTTGCAAAGTTGCAGCCATTTCAAGGTGACATGAATTGGAAACCCGTTGGTTAATATTGTTGGGTTGCAACCCTTTGTAGGGGATCCAATTCATGTCACTTTAAAATGGCTATAACTTTGCAAGGAAACATCACAGATCACCACTTGAAAGCTCATTTTAAAGGGCAAGGATGGTACGAAATGATGCTTTTGTTAAAAATAAGCTGATCAACTTTCTTTGAATCCTATACATGACCTCGAAAGTAGACAAAAAACATCATGTTTCAGGTAATTAACCTCAAATATTTCAGGATTCCGACATGATGGGTCAATTCAGAGGCCAGATTCGGATTCAGCGTAAAAAATTACGTCGAAAAACGACCCTTTTCAGCTCAACAACACTAATCACCTATTCATTTAGATACCTTTTTTGTAAAAAATCATTTTTCCATACAATTTACATGTAAAACTAACAGGCTCCGCCGCCACCTTATCAAATTGAGTTACAGAGCTGAAATTTCGTGAACTTTTTCTTCATATCATAAACTTACTTTTTAAGCAACAGCACCTTAAAAAAAACCAAAAAAAAAAAATTTGAATCACCCTAATGTATATATAATATAATATCATATAATATATTCATAAATAAGTTTAGTGACCAAAAATTGATTTTAAAAGTTCATGCAATCATACAATTATTGAGCTATTTTTCCAAAGACATTTTTATATTTTAAAGATTGTAATTTCCATATTGTAAGCAAATTTGATGAAGCTCGCATGCGTTTTTATACCTAAAATATAAGATGTTGGTATAAATTCGAAACAGCGTATAACAAAACGTATATAATTAGTTGTAGGTGGTTTTTATATTTCCAATCTTCTCCACTTTTGGTGTACTGAGGGATTTTGGTGTACCTCACGGTGCATGGGGCCTCCACAAAACTTTACCAGTGCCAAACTCTCCAAAATTTTCTCAATTTAGGTATTTCCTCGTATTTCATTGTTTCCACGATGTTTTAGAACGGCTACGTTTTCTGCTACTCTGAGGATTCCACTCTAGTGCTTGCCGACAGACTTCAGTTGGTGGTTTTCGCAAGGTGTGCTCAATCCATTTCCATTTCGCCGTTTTATTTGAATGGAAATCGGCTCTTCACGCCATCGTGTGAAACTTCGAAACTTTACTACTTGACGAAAATTGCCATAGCAACTAATCCAATCAGGCCTACTTATAATATAACGAGAGATATCTGAAGTTTCTGAGTTACAAGCCTTTTTACCACGCATTCTAACTGTAATTTAAAAAAGTTGGAACTTACTTTTTATTCCTTTTTTACACTTACACTTTTTTATAAAAATTGGTAGATGCATGTCTGAATATATATATTTTTTAAATTGTAACTACAGTGGCTCACAGCTTATTTCATGCAGTGCCAGTTTTTAAGTTTGTACCACTGTAATTTCCAAACTAAGTAGAATATTGAAAAAAACTGAACGCCATATTTTGTAATGTTATCTTAAGTCAAATTTTTATCCTTTATTTTTTTTTTAAACATTTTTTTGTGTAACTCATGAACTAAAATATAAGAAAAGTGCTTAATTCTATGTCACAGCTTATTTCGTGCACCTTCAATATATAAAATTTATGCGTACTAATATTGAATTAAATTACCATCTAGTACTTGGTGTGGTACCCCTTCGCTTTTAGCAGAGAATTAAGACGACTTGGCATGGATTCCACAAGCTTTTGGGTTGTCTCTTGTGTTATTTTGTTCCATTCTTCCAAAAGTGCCCTTTTCAGCCCATCTTTGTTGGAAATTTGATGTTTCCGGATGTTTATTTCCAACATTGCCCACAAATTCTCAATAACATTCATGTCCGGACTTTGAGCGGGTGGCGTCATCAAATGCGGACAGTTCCATATCAGCCAAGACTGCACGATTGCCGATTTGTGCTTAGAATCATTATCCTGATAGAATCGGAAATCTTGGCGTATTCCGAGTTTTTCTGCGCTTTGGAGCAAATTATTTTTTGAAATGTTTAGGTACATCGTTTTGTCCATGTTTCCCTCAATGAACTCCAAATTTCCTACTCCTGCTGCAGACATACAGGCCCACACTATAACGCTACCTCCACCATGCTTCACAGTAGGCGTCAAGTTTTCTTTGTTCAGCTCTGTGTTCGCTTTCCGCCACACGTAGGTCATGCCGTCAGAGCCGTAAATGTTAAACTTCGACTCGTCCGCAAATATAACAGAATTCCAGAAGTCCGAATTCTTTTGTGCGTGCTCTTTAGCGAAGGCAACTCGACATACACGGTTCAAAATTTAGGTTTAATTTTTCAACCGTTCTCAAAATTGTTTGGTTGAAAACAATATTTTTGTTTTTTTTTTCTTCAAGTTTTCAACTTTTAAGTATATTTTTTCATCCTCTACTAGTTGAAAAATTAATACATATTTACTGATTTCAACCTGAAAGATGAATATTTCGACGCCTAAGTCAATTTTTTCAACTTTTTAGTTAAATTTTTATACTTATTTGGTTGAAAATTTTCAAATTCAAATAAATTCAACTCCGAAGTTGATTTTTTGAACCAAAAGTATAAAAACTAAACTTCACGGATGAAAAAGTTTTTATTTTTGGTTGAAAAATTGTTTTCAACTTTATTTGACAAATTTTCAACATTAGAAAATATTTTCAACTTCTGTCGTTCTGACGTCTCTTTTTTAAATAGAATTAAAAAGTTTCAAGTTTCTTTAATTTAATAAATAATAAAAATATCAATGAAATCCAACGGAAGGTTAGTGAAAGTGAATTTCGTCATCGAAGTCAAGATACGTGGTCATGCAAAAGACACGTCAATCAGGAGATTTTACTTCTGAAGGTGTCTTAGGTTCGGGTATGTGTACTCTTTCACAATTTGTTTTGAATATTCTTAAATGTAAGTACATCCATATCTATGTACATTAGAGTGACCAAAAAAAATCGAGTTTTCGATTTCTATGTTGCTTATATGAAAAGTAGTTAGTGTTATGTCAAAAAATTAAGCCTTTTAAGTTTCATTAAAATATATTGATATTTAGAGGTCGCTAGTATCCGATTTGTGAATTAAATTCATTTTTTTTTATTTGCGAGTGATTATAGCTCTGCCCAAAAGACAACTCCGCATGAGAAACGGGCTATTGGAATTGGTTCTTATATTTTAGGGTCTGCTGAACACGATGGTGATGGTTGCTTTGCTATACAGTGGCTAGATATATTGGTAGCATCGAAAAACTCCCAGAAAACAGCAAAAAAACAGAGCAAATTTGGGTTTAAGTGAGGTAAGCTCGAGGAATAAATTTTTTTTCTTGGTCTAATATTCTTGAACATTATTGTCCGAAAACAGACTAAGAGATTCTGGCTAGTCCCGATGTTCCAGTATTTTTTATCAGAACACCAGAGTAATAGAAAAATGAGAAATTCTCGAAAACAGGCCAAAATTCAAGCTTAAGGTAAATTTGGGTAATATATTTTTTAAAGTTTGTTTTCCGAAGAAATTTTTTACACTGAATCCGAAATTGGCCTCAAAATTGACTCATCATATCAAAATTCTGAAATATTTGAGGTTAAGTACTTAAAAAAATAGTTTTTTTGTCTACTTTTGAGGCCATGTATAGGATTCTAAAAAATGTGTTCAGCTTAATTTTAATAAAACCATCAGTACCGTTCTTCCTCTTTAAAATTAGCTTTTAAATGGTCGTCTAGCTTGCGAATTTTCAACTCATTGCGTTGATAAATTCAACTTTGAAAACAATATTTTTGTCTCCTTTGAGGAACTTTTTCAACTATTTCGGATGGAAAAGTAAACTTTTCTGCGAATTTTCAACTCACTGCGTTGAATAATTCAACTTTGAAAGCAATATTTTTATCATTCTGGGGAACTTTTTCAACTATTTTGGACGAAAAAGAAAACTTTTGTGTGAATTTTCAACTTACTGCGTTGAATAATTCAACTTTGAAAGCAAATTTTTCATCTTTCTGTGGAGCTTTTTCAAATATTTCGGATGAAAATGTATACTTTTGTGGAAGTTTTCAACTCACTAAGTTGAATAATTCAACTTTCAAAGCAACTTTTTCAACTATTTTGGACGAAATAAAAATTTTTCGATAGAATTTTCAACTCAATACGTTGAATAATTCAACTTTTTTATTTGCATTTTCAACCGAAAAGGCTTAAATTATCAACGGATGAAGTTGAAAATGCCTTATGTATAACGTTTTCAACCCAAATAAGACAAAAATTTCAACTTTTTTGGAAAGAATGTATATGTCAACTTAAAAAGTTGAAAAACTATACTTAAATTTTGAACCGTGTAGCTGGTTTTTTTGTTGATAAATAGTTTTTTCCTAGCGACTCGACCATTAAAGTCGTGGTTTCGGAGCACTCGGCGGACAGTTTCTGCACTACAGGTTTTGCCCAGTCCTTGTTCTAGTACAGTGACCAACTTCGGAGCCGATAACTTCGGGTTATCCTTTATTTTTCGAACAATATATCGTTCGTCAGCCGCATTGAAAATTTTATTGGGCGCGTTTCTACCATTATTCTGCACCCGGTTTTCATGCACGTAACGTTCAATGATACTTTGTACAGTCGCTGGACTCAAGTTCACTATATTAGCAATTTTTCGTTGCGATTCACCGTTTTTAAAATTGTGTATGACCATTTCTCTTTGCTCAATTGTAGTACGGCGACTCATTTTCGCTGAATGATCGACTACACCCTGACATATGCAAGATCACACTAAAATTTTCCTTGAACTGATTGCGTACATCACAAAAAGTACATACAAAGAAAAATTACCGTTACTCGGCGCAATATGTTGGCACGAAAGCGAAATGAAGCGTCTGCATGAAATAAGCTGTGACTTAAAATTACGCACTATTCTTACATTTTAGTTCATAAGTTACACACACAAAAAAATTATTAACAAAAAAATAAAGGGTAAAAATTTAACTTAGAAGAATATTACAAAATATGGCGTTTAGTTTTTTTCAATATTCTACTTAGTTTGGAAATTACAACTGTACAAACTTAAAAACTGGCACTGCATGAAATAAGCTGTGAGCCACTGTAACTTATAGACAGGAAAAATAAATGTAGTAAATAAATATATTTGATTAATTTAAAGATTGATGCGGTTCCACTTATAAAAGCTGTATAAAATCAAAACAATATAATTTTTCCTATTAGGTGTATCACCTCTTTAAATTACATCGAAATTGGTCATTTTGCATTTCATGCTTTATGCGCTTTTGTACTAAAAAAAAAAACGTGTATAACAATTTTTTTATTTGCACTACTATAAGCTTTTTGCAATCAGTTGCACTCGATAAAATTAAAAACCTTTAATTTATTTATCTCGACAAAATGTATATGTTGTACTGTTCAAATTTATTTCATAAAGAAATTTTAAAGTAATAAAATTAATTCATTAAGTCACTTACATTTGCAAATGTTTGGGGGCGTGGCGGCAATTGTGCCGGTGGTCTCATGCCAGGAACTTGAGGTGGTGGAGCTGGACTATAACGTGGTTGATGCATTTTAGATAAACTTTTATGAGATAGTCGCTTTAGGTGATTGTGATATGAGGCTGAAAAAAAATTATAAAAATAAGTATTGCAAATTATTCTAATTGTTTTAAAATTTTAAAAGTAAAAATATTTGAATTGGAATGCCGTGATAGCTACTTGTGAGAGCAAACCGTAAAAATTGCTTCAATTTGATGATTTTGAGGATCGAACCCAGGCTGCTAATCTAGTAGTCATTCAAGTTCGTCACAAGGCTAGCGGGCTAACCAAGATTGGTTGATTTCTAACTTTATAAAACAATAGACCCACAATTTTAAAAGAATTCAAATAAGTAGCGTGAGATTATTTTTGGTCTGCCTAGAAATAAAATAACCAATAGCTTTTGAACAATAACTATACATACGTAAGGTGGTATAAGGGGTTTTTTATTAATATTTTATACATAAAAGTTCCAATACCGATATCCAATAAAGATTTCGCGAGTGTTGTTTTTCATAAAATTATCCTTGACGTAAGGCACTTTCGGTGAACTTAAGATATTTTGTTACGCTAGTCTAGAAAGTGTCAAGCGCAGGCGTTAAGTCCCTTAAGGGCGAATAGTATCGGAAAGTTCAAAAAATGTTGAATATTTTGCAAGAGTTGAGAAATTTTAAACAAATTAAAATTGTTGAACAAGTTAATAACTATCATAAAAGCTGCGATATATGAAAGTTTTGGTACGTTTGTACTTTTTTTCAGTACATTCGGTGCATTTTTACAAATGCTAACAATTACCAGTAAAAATTAGTAAATTTAACGCGAATAATGCCAGGAGTAAACTTTGCTGAGCATTTTCTTTTTTTTTTTAATAAGAAAGTTAAAGTTTTACTGAATTTTCGCAATTTTAAGTACATATGTATACACATATTTTTTCATGGTTTGTCGAAAAAATCATCTAAAAAGTACATTTCAACTCTGAGTAGATTTCCACAAAACCCAAATGCCATCACTGATCGAGATCTGAACCCTGACGATATTAACACCAATGTTATTGTTTATTTTACGGAGTAAATATGACGTATGAACGGCGGTTATGTTAACAAGTTCAACATTAATTGGTTGTCATAATCAAGCGAGTACAGGGCGCTAAAATTTATTGAAGTCGAAAAATTTTGAAAAGAAGCAGAAAAACGTTAAAAGGTCGCAAAATGTTCAGAAAGTTGGAAAATGTTGAAAAAGTCGAAAAATGTTAGGAAAAAGTCGGAAAAATAACGCTGAATAAGTCGAATAGTGTCAAAAAAACGTCGTATATATTGACAAATTGAAAAATATTCAAAAAAAAAAACACAGAATGTATAAAAAGTCAAAAACTACTGACAAAATCGAACTATGTTAGAAATTGTTGAAGAGTCCAAAATCGTTTAAGAACAATAGCAATATGTAAAAGGAAAAAGTCAAAAATGTAGAAAAATGTACAAAGGTCGAAAAGTATTCTAAACCATAAGGACAACGTTAGCCAACTTACTCCAGTATAGTTTTCTTGCATATCCAAAGGCAGAAATACATAAGGAATGGCAGAATTCTGAGTGCCTGTTTAATCGTGCTTGTAATTTCAGGATAAATTTCTCAAAAATTTAAATTTGAAACTCAATAAAAACAGGTTCAAAGTAAAGCCTTGATATTTATCGGAGCATTTTCAGCAGTTACAATGAGGTGTGCCAGAAAAACATTAAAGCAAAAATCAATTTTAATGAAAACGGAATGATGTGCTATATTATCCACATATTTTACCAAAACAATCATCTGGCAACATTATATACGAGAGCAGGAAATACAAAGATAAAACCCAAAAGAGAAATTAACAAAAACCAAATAACACGAACAAAACAAACAAGAGCAAAAATCCCAAAAACAATCTAGAGAAGTGGTAGTGAAGGGGTAGCAGCGGCACACACGGCATTGGCATGGGTGGGCTACGATGTAAAAGAATAAAGGCCGTAAACATGCAAAAGCAGGCACGCGTAAAATAAATGAAATTTCTAAAAATAGCAGCAGAGTATTTTTTGTTTTTAATGCAGACGCTGAGACCAACATAAAAAGACGACAACAAAACACACTTGCTAATTTTACTTTTGTTGTTTTGCTCTGATAGGAAATTTTCTTATTGCAACTAATTCGCCGCGAAATGGTGAAGAAGGAATCTAATTGAAGCGAATTTGAGCAGTGCTGCCAATCAGTTTGTTTTTTCTGGTTTGATTTTATATCCTTGATATTGAACAGGGTATTTAAGAAATTTTTGTTATGAAATTTCTCTTACCATAATTGAAAATTATTTTTTAAAGTAAAAATTTCAGCAACCCACCAGGCGCAAAGTTCTTTATATACCTATACCTTATAGACAGTGAGCTTTCTACATAAACCTGCACTGATCGACTATAGTCGTGATTTTTGTTTTATCAGTTCCCAATGACATTGTCAAAACTAACGTCCATTTTGCAGAAGTCGCATTGGAGGCGAAGAGCGTGGGTGGACGGTCAAACGTGTTAAGTTTTCTTGAAAAAAAAAATGATCAGATATAATTCCGAAAATTTGAATAATATTAGATTTTGAATATACAAATGACAAGAAAATATTCCCAGAAGAGTAGGTGGGGGCATAACCGCTCCCATAAGCGACAAAGCTGCAAGCTCCAAGTTGAAAATGAACTCACAAGATGTAGTTCTGCAAGTTTGTTTACTGTAAGTTTACGATACAATTAGACGAATTATAAATTTGAAGAAGTTGAAAATTAGGCTAATTGGCAAAAAAGCATATCATTTTCACCGCGCACACGAATTTCGCCTTTGCTATCTGACCTCTACGTTGCAGCCGTTTTATTGTTAGAAAATTATCAAATGATCAGAAAATTATACTTCACATAGGTAATTATCGGTAAAAAATAACAGAAGTGAAATCGGAGAAGTTTTAGTGTTGAAAAAATAACATCTGAGCACATTCTTAGCTTTTACAGTAGACGTCCAATATAAGGATCTAATTAATTCCCGGTCAGTCGTCGCATCGTAATATTCATTATATCGAATTGTTTTTTTATTTAAGAAATTGACTTCTGTGCGCATATGCTCCTACATATAGAAATAAAGGTAGAAACTGAAAATTCGTTATAACGTTATATTGGACGCCTACTTTACGTTTTTCCAAAACGTTTTTCTTGAGAATAATAATCAGTTGCTTACCATGCTCAAAAAGTGTTCACCTTAAAAAATAGGTCATCAGCTTTCGCAATCCAAAATCTATAGCAAAATGAGATATTTTTCATATCACAAAATCTCATGTGCCCCTTACACATTGTAATTTTTATTTACTAAAAAGAAACGTCCACAATGTAATTAAATATGCTTAAGTTCAAGGACCAATTTGCCGCCCCTCTAACTACTCTAATGATAATAACATGTCTAAAATTGTGCTGTCAATGATAAATTAAAGATAAAGCGTAAAAATTCAAACAAATTTAATAAAAATATACTAAAGGTCTTATTCCAAAATCAAAAGCATCTGCAAAATCCTTAACAATAGCAGAAAAGGTTCTTATTTTTTTTTTTATTTTTCTCAGGTCAACTTAAGGCATTATCCTTTGTGGGTTAGGATATTATTACCTTATTAACAGGCTTCTTAAACGAGAATTTAGTTTCTGTTTGTGAATTTTTAAACCCATTCCTGTATCCCAATTAAAGCATACTCTGCAGATAGTTACAAATATATAATGTGGAATTAATTTTTACTTCCTCTAGAGCTGGCATTCGATACTACAAACATTATATTTAGACTAAATATATAATCTGAGAAAGTGAAGATATCATATTTCATAGTTTATAATTCAACTTTCAGCATGTTCTTTAGAAAATCATTTTATATATTTGATTTATTTTCTTATGAAACCGAGTCTTGTGCCTTTTAAATGAAATTGTATTTTAATTTCGTAAACCAAGCAAAAGGCTTATTTTATTTTAGATAACTTAAAATAAACTAAAACACTTTTATCGAAACTTACCAAAGGTTTAAGTTAATTCAGCAAAGCAACTGGTTGAACGTTGATGATAAGAGAATGTTCAAGTTTACTTAAGACTTGTAGAACAAAAGTAATCTGGTGCGCACAATAAATGCAATTGCTTTTTGGGTATATTTGTAGTTTTGAGGTTAATCTTTAATTCACGTTTAAATCTTAATGCGAATTGTTTATTTATTGCTTGTAGTAGAAATAAACAAAGTTATATACGCTTTTTTCGAGATTATATATATTTTATATGTTAACTTGATATGGAATTCTGAGTAGAGTACTTTTTTATGATATTTAAGTGTTTTTATTGTCTTTGTAGAAGAAGACTTTCTATGTAAAGAACTTTCTTTTATACGTTTTTTTTTTACTTGATTTTGTCACCAAATTTTCTTTTTTTTTCGTTTTTTTTTTTTATTTTATTATCATTTACATTCAAGTGCAAATGAAACGCGAAACAAAGTGTTTTTGTAAATTTTTTTCATAGGTTAAAAAAAAATGTTTCACTCACTTCCCGACAAAAGGCACCTGAATCAGTCTAATTTCTGCTTCTTTCACACGCTTAAGTATATTTTCTCTTAAAGAAGTTAATATTTGGTAGACCCTTTTTATATTTAATGTAATATTTTGCAGATATTTCAAAAATTCTGTAATGGAAGAAAAAAAGAGTTGAGAGTATTATTTTTTTAGGCTGCTAATCAGAAATGGGGTAGTGCATTAAGTTTTATGTTTTGAGCAAAGATAGTGCCAGTGAAATATTTTTCCACTACCACTTATTTATTTTGTGAAAGTGAAAAGTTTTTTAGCCACCAGTAATTTTAATTAGGGGTAGCAAAAAGCTTAGTGCATAGAGGTGCTGTGGCGTCTGATATAGAAAAAATATGTATAAGAAAATTCTCTTCCTAAAATAAAAGCGTATGATATGCTAAAAAAAAGGCTTTTTGAAATATTTTACCATTCATAAATATATGTTGGATGATTTAATAGGATGTCAATGTTATTTTTTAATGCTTTTGAACATACACCCAAAACATTATATACTAGAAAATATTTTTTGGATCGATGTGTATAAATCGATTTTTTTTAGGTGTAGGTACGGTAAAATCTTTTAATAAAGAATTAAAAACGGGAAAAGTTAAAAGCACGTTCGTTAATGCTTTAATAAGTAATTGCTCTAAATTAGAAAAAAATCGCTTTAATATGTCATTTTTTTGTCTTCGTTTAATTTTTTCCGGTAATTATTAACAAAATAGCAGGCAATGGCTTCAATGCCCTTTTAAAATGTTACACTGATAAGTTTAATGAAATACGTACATATGTACATTAGAGTGGTCGTTAAAAAAAAGCTTCCGCAGACGCCTGTGGTATTTATATAAAATATTTGCCACAAGTCGATTAGTGAAATTAACGACACCCGTGCCTCTAGACCAGCGGTGGGCACAAAAATATAACAAAAGAGGAAAACAACAACATCAAGCAACAACAAACGAAATTTTAAAGTTTTTTTTACTTTCATTTCCAAAATTGCCATTAGCACAAAAAAAAACAAATTACACTACAAACAAAAACAATTGCTACATTCGTCAAGACCAGAGCTGGGCACCACTACACGTGTGTTTCTTTTAAATGTTCTTCAATGCATGTGTAGTTGTGCTTTGTTCGCTTTTCAAAGCAAACGCGCGGTACGTTTTGCCCAGCCACGGTCAAGACACAATGCGGCGCAGTCATTTATGCCTTTGTGTTTTGTTTTTGTTTTCACTTGAATTCAAGTCAACGCTGTGCCTCGCGTTGAGTTTCTGCGAATTTTGTGCCTCGATAGTGTTGAAATTCTGAGAATTTTTTTTCGCTTGGTTGTGCGTCGAATAACGGTTAGAGCAATGTGAGGAAATTGAGGCACTAAGTGCCCTTCACTGCTCTATACGAATGAAGTTCGAAAATCTGATTTTCGTTGTTGCTAATGCTTAGCCACTACAATCAGGGCGGCATTACGGGTTTTCCCGTAGGGGCGGCAATCGCATTGTTGCGAAAGTCATTTTTTGGGGTTTTGGTTTTTAAATTTTTGATAATTTTTTTTTTTTATTGTTCATCAATATTAAAATTAGTATTAACTACTACAAATTTTAACTGTGAAATAACATTTTTCCTAATGAGACTAAAAGCTCTATAAAGCACGCCGTTGGCGGTAATGCGGCCCTGGCTACAATAGGTTTTTCAGTTGATATTATTTTTTAAGTTACTAACCAATAAGAGCAGAAAGAACCGTTTAAAACTAAGTTACCATTAAATTAAGAAAGAAAATATTTTATTTTTCAATAAATAGAAATATAATCCATTCCCCCAACTCAAATTACCTATTATTGCACTATAAAATTGTCCAAGATTGTTGAAAAAATTCTAACCGATTAGTGCTGTAGGTCCACTTCTAACATTTACCAAATAAATCGTTCAATACTCTTGCAGGTCATAATTTTAATAACAATTTAATTATAAAATTATGACGGAGTCGTTTAGAGTAAACTAAGCCATCTTTATCAACTAAATATTTTTGCAACACCCGGTAGTGAATGGCTAAAATAAAGAAAATAAATATATGGACCACCCACTATTCATAGAAAAAAAGTGCGATAGCACTTGCTGCTTCTAAGAAAATATGATTCTGATAAATATCAGAACATATAAAAACATCCTGGAAGTATGTCCTTGCAACAAAACAAAGTCACCAACTATAAAATGTCAAAGTTACTGTCAAGTTTTGCTTTTCTTTGTCATCGGTTTTTTCTTTTTTGCTGTTGCTACTTTACATGTGTACATTTGAATGTAGCTTTAAATATCTGCTGGTTGGCAGTGGGGATAGATAGCACACAATTATAAATATGCCCCACGCAACAACGGGAATAGCGACCGACCCAACCAATCAGAAACAACACCAAAAGGACAATGACAGTAAAATGACGTATAAGTGACAGCTGCAAAATTATATGGTTGATTAAAAGCGCACGACGGTCGGTGCGTAACAGAGAATTCAGAGCTATCGCAATTATGCGACGGACGGCAGGGTGACACACGCACACACTCACATACATTTATGTATATACATATGCACATACATCTCAAAACTGAGTTTCCTGCTTTTTCGCTGCACTTCTTTTGCGAATATAATTAGAAAATTTTTTTATAAAACTTTTTGATGAAATGTATTCATTTTTTTTTTTCGTTTACTGAAGGTCAACACACCCTGTTTCACTTACAATAGCACTCCAATTGGATATTAATTTTAATTGCAATTGATTATTGTTTGGTCTGGCTGCTGGGAAGTCTCACTGGGATAACCGCGTGTAATGGCGATTCTTTTTATTCCTATTAGAATTTCAAAGGTTAATTTTTTAGTTTTCCCTTTGTTGCACACTTCACTGGCTTTTGAAATTCAAAGTAGACTTTAAATTGGATTTTCTTTAACAATTTATATTTCGCACTTTTCAGATATTTTTGTATATTTCTGCGGCTTGTTTAGTTTAATTTTTCTATTTTTGCTGTCACCTTGTTTGCGCGACGAATTTTACTTTTCAAGTTATACAATAGTTTTTGTTCCTTCAGCCGCTTTCTTACTCTTTGCTCATTCACTATAAAACAGTTCCGTTTTTTTATAGATTTGCTGTTCTTATTCGCGTTTTTCTTTCGCTTTTATTATTTGCAAATTAATTAACCGAAAAAATATCAGACGACATCAATGCGAATAAAATAAATAATGAGAACAATTGAGGAACACCAACGAACGTTCGACGATAACAAAAGCAAAAACCAGCGAAAAACTTTTTTTCCCTTTTATGTTTTTATTTCCGAGCACCGATTGCAGTAAATTTTTCAGTTCGCTAGCTGTCAGAGCAGTCGTTGGATTGTCCGGCTTTTTGTTTTTTACTGTATGTATGTATGTATGTGTGTGTCTTTCTTTTTTGTCAAGGTTTACACGAGGAAATTCGATGAAACAAATTCTTGTCCATTCCCTTGAGTGAATTTGTTTTTCGTTTACACACGAAAATTCGGCGTTTATACGAGGAAAGTCTAAGAGACAAGTTCTTGTCCATTCTCTTTTGTGATTTTCGTTTCGCGTTTGCAACATATGACAAATTTTTTACCTCGTCCCTTTTGCTTTTCCCCTCTTGCCGACAAACAATGAAACTTTGCGGCAAGACTTTCCTCGTGTAAACGTTGACTTTTGGTTTATGATTGGACGGAGGAAGTGTTCGAAAGAGGATAACAAAAACATAATCTAGCGCTGACTGATGCATGGTTGCATTTATAAAGTAGAGCAATAAGACATGTGCATGTTCGAAACTGTACGTTTTTCCTTTTCTCCAAGGATTTCTTACATAGTTTTTGAGATGATATAATTGATGTTAAATTAATAGTTAATTTAATAAGTTTGTCTCGCCTTGTCTTTTTCAAAAAACAAACCGCTATTTTTTCCAAATAATAGAGAACATTTAAAATATAACCTACTCTTAACTAATGCAAAATGCTCTTAGGTCTATAACTCACTGTGACAAAACAGACTCAGAACAGTTTTCGTCACGTTAGTACATATGGGTGTGCGCTCACTGTGCTTTGAGACAAAAACAAAACTTTATGTGCTGAAGCCGTATAACTTTTGCAAAACAAAAATGTCTGAAAACTTTTTTGTCGCAGTGAGCTTTAGGCGTTAAATATATCCTCTCAATTGATATACCATTCATTTCTGATAAAATTTTAAACATATCTTTTTACCCAAATTAACGACATCGAGAAACTTTCTTGAAAATTCATCGACATAAACATGAAAAAGGTTAACTTACAAAAAAAAATTTACCAAAATTTAAATTTTTTTACTAAAACAAAAAATATATATATCAGCAAAGTTTACTCCAGGCATAATCCCTCATAAATTTACTGAAAAAATGGTTATATCTTAGAAATTGTCGAAATATACTGAGAATGCGCCGAATGTACTAAAAATAGGTTAGATGTACCGAATGTACTGAAAAGTTGTCGAATGTACTGAACACGATTTTTCACGACGCAATTGTACCGAAAAAACTACAAAATCTAAAAGCTAAAAACGTAAAATTACTTATCATTTTGCACATGTATGCGCCCTAAATAGATTGCATGAAATCGCTACAGCACTGTTCTACTTTCTATTCTTTAATGTCAATTTTTGAAAGACTATGTCAATTCTGACACTAGCTATTTCATAGCTTGTGAGCTCTACCGTACATCAGTGCAGCTAGCGGTCAGTAGATGTCGTGTGACTAGTCAAAATGAATTTTGTTTTGTTTGTTATTGAAATTCAATTATATGTAGAATTTTACAAGGATATTGCGGGTTGTGAATTTCATAAAAATGTTCATACAAATTTTTGCATAATTGAATTGATTTATGTTTTTAATAAGCAGAACCATAATTTTGATTGAATTTTTAACAACATGTTATGTCCAAATGTTAATTTTTTTTGTCTTATTAGAACCGGGGATGCTTTTGAAAAACATACATATATATATAACTACAAATGTATGTACATATGTATGTATATCATAAGCTATGATTTATTCCTGATCAGAAAATAAAACTTCAAAATCGTGGCTATTTCAACTCGAAAAAAAAAAAATAAATAAGATCCCAAATGTTATGTATGATCGAATAAAATTAATATCCAAATTTATCGATATTTTTAATCAGAAACAGAAACGACAGATTACGGTCGTTTTTAAACGACAAAAATAAAAATTCATATGAAAGTTTAAATTCTATAATGACGGTTGTAAGAGTATGTAGGGTTATTTTTAAAATCTAAAATGTAATACCAAAAATCGTTCAATGTACATACATACGTTAAAAGAAACAAATCGATACACTAGAATTTGAATATTTTTCATTCAATCTTTGTTAATAGCAATTATTTACTGTCCGCGAAGAAGAAAATGATAGGAGGAGCTCGAGTTGATCCAAATACTACAGGAAATGAAAGAATTTTCTGTTGTTTTTGTTATTGTATTATTTTATTGCAAAATATCGAAATTCTATAAAATTGTGTCTGTTTACGTATAAATCTTTGTACATTTTATTTTTCTCTAATTTGTGGAAGACACATTTTGAACACTTCATATTTAATTATAAAATTAAAAAATTCAACAGATTTAAAAACAGTTTCGGACATGTACATACATACATATATCAGTAAATCATAAACAATTTTGGACGTTCACATAGAGTTTGTAAAATTTACAATAAATTCAAACAATTAAAATTGCATAAAATTGTTGACTACAAACAAAAACAATGATATTTGTTATTTTTTAATAGTTGTCTTCACACGTAGTTTTATTATTGTGTTAAAGTGCTAAATTACACATCAAATACAGCCTGTCAATTGTTTAGTGTGCTGTGATAAATATGCATTTGAACACAATGACAGGACTACTTGTGAAGAGCCCTAATATTCATCTAAAATAGCACTAGTAAAAAAATTTGTTTAATAAGAAATTCTCATAAAATAACTAAATAAGCGAGCTGCCAAATTAAGTACTTAATTTTCCATACTATTCAAATACTTCAAAAAACTTTATCTTGACACCTTTAATTATTGCATCCATTTCTATTGTGTATTTTTCATTCGCCGTAATAATCAGTTCTTTACCACGCCCATTTTGGTGCCACCTTTCCAAAATTCCATTCATCTGGATGCCCCTCATGTGCTATACTTGCCATACCCTTTGACGCCTGAGACCACTTAAATGGTCCGGAGCCAATCTGTCTCATGGCAATCGCTCTCATGTCATTACGAACCGGTCGACGTTCCGTAATCATTTCTAACTCAGCTAATTCGGCAGCATCATCAATCGATACAGTCAAACGCTCATCGCCGACAGCTGATACGGGACTTTCACCAACTTCTTGCTCCGCAGAGCGTACTTGCATATGCTGTAGTCGCATAAAAACTGGACCAGCAAATGCATGATAATCACTCATTTCTAGGCGTGCATTATAGGAGAAGAGTTTGATATCGATGTTACCATACGCAATTGACTCTTCACCGAGTAAGTCACCACGAAAGCCATGAGTACGTAGGTATTTATCTACCGCTTCCACAGTCGTTAGTTCAGCCTCATCGGCTGGTAGAAGCTCAAAACTGTAATTGTCACTTGAGACACCGCTTGCTTCGAGTATTTCATCAAAAAATGGCAATCCATTTGCGATCCACGTTGAGTTGCCTCCGATCATAAAGTTTTCAGTTACGTCTTTTGTATGTAAGCGACCTGGTAGTTGCTCTACAATCCAAATGGCACCCTTGTATTCTGGAGTTGTTGGCTTTACTTCAGCGTTAATTTGTGGGAGTGGTGTTTCACTGCTACTTGGTTGATCCGTGGAATGTTGTTGTTTCTGCGGTACGGATTCAAGCGAGCTTAGTTTGCTGAGATCCACAGTGATCCATTGTTTTGAACCCGTGAAGGGATGACGGGACATGGCCTTGGTCCAGGTACGTCGATTCTGTGAAATGCGGTTAGCTGCCATAACACGTGCCGATAGTGGAACTGACTCATGCACATCAACTGTGCGCCAGAGATTCAAATTGTTATTTTTTATTCCTACACCAGCAACAATCGATTGCACTTGTCGTCCCTTGACAATGTAAAAATCATCCGTAGAGCCAAGTATGCCCGGATAACCAGTAAAAGTGATGTCAACGCCAGGTACAGTGTTAGTGCGTTGATTTGGCGAGAAGTGATAATGGAATTTGTAACGTTTCTGTATACGCAACATGGACGCATAGCTTCCAGCAGTGCTGTGACCAAAAATCAACTTCCACGCAGGTGAATCTTCAGTTTGGAAAATACGTGTTAGCATGGTAGCGCTCGGAAGATGAAAATTTTTGCTATTGCTGTTTGTTTTATCATTAGTATTGGAGTCTAAGATATAATTTTCGAAGTAGATCTTAAGGTCTTGCATATCAGCGGCCGCGTTCATTAATAAAAAGTCGGAGAATGGAATTTCTTCTTCTAGATCTGAACGTGCACGTTTTGCTCCACGCTGATAGCCTGTCTCAAGGCCCTCAAGTTGATTAAAATATAAGCCGATTTGATGCCAGTAGTGATCGTGCTCACCGCGATCTGTTGCCAGCTGCTTGAGTTTTACGTAGTTCTCAGTAAGAAGGTCACGTAACCAAGTGCAGAAGTTTTGTGAGTTTTCGTCACGTTCGCAGGAAGTTTCAATGGTGCTGTGAGGAAAAGAGAAGATGTTTTGCGTTGAGTTGAGTTATTTTATATATAAAGTCGAAATGACTTACTTTAACCATTGATTGTAAATGTTGTTCCATGTCAAAGAACCTTCGAGTATGCCGGCACCATAAGCTTGCACCGAGTCAGGATAAGCACGTTGAGTTTCGATTTCAATTTGTGCCCAGCTAAAATGAACAAATTATTATTTTAATTATAATCTTCAAGATAAGTTATTTCCAAAGCATTGTTTTGGGTCTGTTTTCTTTGGAAAGAAGTAACAACTACTTTAAGTTAGGTATAAATTTTGTTTCCTTCCATTCACAGTCGTGACAACTTTTGCCCAACAATATCGCATATTCATAGTGACTTTTAGATCATATTCTAGACATAGGCAAAAACTGTTGCTAACTTTAAAATTGGGTCTTAAAATGACTAAATTGGTATGATGCTAAGCTATAAAACAAAATTATCTGCCTTTCGACTTACCCATTTTCGTATATCGAGTCCTTATAGCATATTTTTGCTGCTCCCTGTGGAATGTTGAGAAGATCATTTTGCTGCTTCCAGTATTCGATTTGAAAACCGACTTTTTTCGTCCAAAACGCAGTAGCACAGTAGGTGCCGTCATACTCCGGCCTCTCAATGTAGGTTATGAAGAAAGCACCGATTACCAGCAGTCCAGCACCAATAAGGATGTAAGTCCCTATCCGCGTTTTTTGTACAGATGCGCCAACTACTTTCAACATTGTTGCAGCCGTTTTTAAGCTTTTTTCGGTGAATAAAGAAAAATCCCGTTGACGTTTTATAAAACTTTTGAATACCAGAGATCAGTGATGGTTTAACGTTGTATCTTCAACCTAGGTAATAATTGAGATCTGCGCGTGCGGCGTATGATCGAATTGCTTGACGTGCAGCAGCAACGTTATAGATTGCGCTGCAGTTGTTTTCTGGGCAGATGGCGAGCACGCCGATTACGCTGCAATGTTCTTGGGTGGTGGTAAAGTGGGAGTAGGACGTGACGCCAAGGTTTTTTAATAAGACGACCAAGTTGGTCATCGGAAGAGGTTGTAAGAAGATATAGATGGATATTAAAAAATACCAGGTGCAATATTAATGAGCTGCTTTAACAATGATTATGAGTGTTGTGCGATTGGGCTTATGCTGATTTTCTGTATCTTTGCTTTTTGAGTTTTTCTTTTCGTATTTGAACTTAAAATGCCGAAGAAAATTGTTTATATTTTTGTGACGGTTTTGCCGTTCTTGTGTTGAAATTTTGTCTTTTGTAGATTTCTTTCGGTTAGATTCTGTAGAATATGAGTGTGAACTTTAAAAAGTTTCCCTGCAAGAAAAAGAAAAGATTATAAATATTTTATGATTATATTCAAGTCGGTCTGGTTTTTTAAATAAATAGCATTTGTATAAACTGCAGACTAGTTTAAGTTGAACTTTTGAGGTGTGAAAAAAAACTTTTTGTGGTCAGAATAAGCAACACGGTTTCAGAACAAATATCTATGGATAATGCGCTATTTAGAATATTTCTTACGTAGAGGGTGTTATCCTTAGACTTTCAATATTGTGTTATTCACATTGGAAATCCAAACCACAGGGGTGCTCAGTACTTTTTGTTTAATTTTATCTTCAACGCCAACCTTTTGAAAACGTGTGCAAAATGCTCGTATCGCTTAAATCAACTGATTTGATTTTTAATAATTAATATATGTATAAAGAAGAAGTGAATGAATTTTAGATTTACGTTTTCGTGGAAAAACATTTTTTGTTTACATTATTTTTGTTTTATATATTTATTTATAATAATTCGACCTGTTTGTTTTATTTTTTTTAATTTTTCCATTTATTTTTTTTTTTTGAGTAACAAAATGGAAAATTTTGTTTTAAATTAATTTTAGAAATGATGTTTTCTAAACAAATAAGTTTTCGTCACAAACACTTTAATGATCGCAAATTGATTTTAATCGAAGCAATTGGAACCAGTAGCTCATGCTAGACTACATAGTATTCGATTATAAACAATATTTTATTTAAATAAAAACAAAATGTATTCTGGGAAATGCTGTGATTTATATATAAACAATACTATCATAAAAATAATAAATTTATAGTAAGCAGTATGTCAAGTTAGAACGGAAGAAAAGATTTTGGTCATAGTGAATATTTTTCTGAACTCGAAAATTGTTTCTTTAATTAATATGCACTACTTTTTCAGACCACTAGCTGAGAATATTTAATTCAAATAAAAGAATGTACTTTGGGAAATATGTACTTACACATATGTATAGAAACAGTAGGTACTATCAAAAAAATAATGTATTCATTTAAATAAATGTTTGATGCTATGTCAAAGATTTTCTGAGAAAAAATTAATCTAAACAAATAATACACAAGGGGAATCCCGAAACGATTGTTCAATTATGATTTAAATTTTATTTAAATGTGCTCTGTTAAACTTGGCACTATGTGAATATTAAAATTAATAAAAACAAATAAATTAAACAAACAATACCCGTAAATAGCACTGTATAACAAGCTTTAAATTATTTGCATGATGGTCGATCAAATTTTCTAATGCGTTTTTTTTTTAAATATCTGATATTGCGTGTAGAAAAAATTGTATACATGTATGCGTTTTTGATATAAATTCTAAGACGCAATAAATTTTTTTAATAAATTTTCGATTTATGGTGAAATTTTTGAAAAATGCTAAAGTCTACTAAAAAATTTACATTCATCAACAGTAAAGCTAAAATTTAATATGAGTGCTTGATTCAGGTGGTATACTATCATATAATTCAGAATTTTTTGTGTGAAATGAAAATTAAAAAAAAAATTTGGACGACCTTATGTATTTATACCAGTATGCTTTCTATTAGTCGGATAGAAACCAAGCATAGAAAATAGTTAAAGAATTGGAATCATAAAAAAATGAGGTTTCCAACTCATACGGTTTTTTAGAAAAGCTATATCCGTAACTTCCGATGGCTTTATTTCCAAAACTAGATCTGAGCAACATTTCTGAAAAATCGGGCACTTGTTGACTTGTGCCAAAAAAAATCACTATAAGTGATGAATTGATTGATTTAAGCAATATGATCATCAGTTGATGGATAATTAAATATGCTATAAAATTGATTTGCAAAAGCTTCAGATCGAACTCGAACAAAAACACAAAATCACCAACAATGCATATAATTATCTCGGGATCTGTTGCAAATTTGTCAGTTTAGAAAAGTCAAAATAAAAAATCATACTATTGGACTTGCTGGTTACGTGGTAGCAATAGAAATGAATTTTCTGAAATGCAGCTTCAATGTAAAATAAATTTATTATTTGTAAAATAAAAACATACAACGGCGGAAAGAATTCACTTATTGAAAAATTCTCATCAGGGTTTTCCTCCTTCTTTTAATTACAATTAATATTGAATCTATGAATAATTGCCGAACGAGTTTTTTTGTTTCGTTAATGAAAATTGTCAAGTGCAAATAAATTTCAGTGGCAATTAAACTTATATCAATTAAGTTTCTTCTGATGTAATTGCCAAGTTAATTAATTAGTTATACACTTCAGTATATTTTATTGATAAATCAACTGCTGCCGTTCTTTAAATTGCCGTTATTTATTGACAAAAACGTAAAACTAATTTTAATGTTTTGAGTTCAATAATCCCTTAATTCTTTTTTGATTAATTGTATTTAACATGACTTGCGTTTATTTTTTTCGAGCCTCCTAGAAATCTTCTTCATGTATTTTAGATTCTTATGTTTCAATGTTCAAGGCTATCAAAGGTCAGGCGGTAAGATATTTTTAAACATTTTAATTAAGTTGTAAACAAATAAAGACATTTTAATAATAACAAATACGAAATAATTATAGCCTGCAATGTATGCCAATGCATTGGTAGCAAGTGTTTTACAAATGTATATAATTGTATACATATATTTTGGTCAAAAATTTACGCAATTGTGGTGTGAGAAAAAATTTAGAAATAAAAAAAAATTAAGAAAAACCAGAATACCACTAAAACTCATGACGTTATTTTAACCAAATACTTTTGGCCAAGTGTTGAGCTAAGCGTACCAATAAATGAAATTTATTAGTTTTACAAATACTTGGAGGATTTTCTTTTTGTTTAAAAATGTTGAACTTTTTTTTTTGGAAACTTTAACATTTTTTTTTGTATATTTAAAAAAATTCAGTTTACTTTAGTGGTACAATCTTATTTTGTTTAGTTGATCAAAGTCTTCGGTGTAGAGCCAATAAAAATAATGTTTTATGTGGTCGAAACAAAAAAAAAAAAACTAATTAGCTTTAGTTTTTATTTTAAATTAATTAAAAAAATGTATGTATATTTTTGCTATGTGGCTTTGTGGAAACATTAGGTATTCTTAAATGTTTGCACTGAGTTTTTTCAATTTATTAATTTTTTAATTTTTACCTTTGCTGCTTAGAAATTAAAACGCGAAGATCTATTTTTTTGCTCATCAAACATCATTAAATACGACAGGAGGTACAAACAAAAAAAGGTTTTCGAAAGTTTTAAAAAAGGTTTCTTAAAATTCACAAAATAATAAAATCAAATTTGCACACGGGCGCTCAGGTAACTAGTGGTGCCACTGCTTCCCACGAGTATGACAAGGCGACAACTTCCTATATCACGCTAAGTTTCGTAGGAAGTGACAATATCGCTTAGATTAGACCTTAGCGGATAATGTCTAGTGGCAAAACACACTGTATGCCATAGAAAATTAATTGTATACTATTTCCGACAAATATTTAGTTATGATCTCATTTAGGGAGAAAACATTTTCAAAATAATAATTTATTTTAATATTGCACTTGAATTGTTTTTGATGCCAAGTTTAGCCTCCTTATCTACACAAAAACTTTGTGGAAAAAAGAATTCAAAAAAGAAATAAATAGCTATTAATTAACATTATTTTCTTTTATATACGCCGGAATTTATTCTATAAACAAATTTTTCTATGGGTCAACAAAATGCATAAATGCCAATATTTTTATAGTAAAAACGGAATTTAAATGTTTTTGTTTTGTTGGGGCGAAACTCAAAGGTGTACAAAAAGTATTTAATTTTGAATTATTTTTGGAATTTATTTTATAAATTGAAATCTAAACAATACAAAAAAAGTTCCATTGACAGCGAAAATATATTGAGCTTATAAGGTTTAGCATATTCGCCAAGATTATAAGCATTAGTTGACTATAAAAATAACTTTAACGTTATGAAAAATATTTAAAAAGCCTTTTTGCATTAACTACATTCACGTAATACGAGTTTGCATCAACACGTGTGGAAATATTTAAATTATTTACAGTTTTTAATTAAAGCAAAAAATCAACAAAAACAAAGCATCCCGCAGCTTTGTGAAATGATTTTTATTTTCTTTTTAGTAAAAAAATTAACAATCAGCGTATGCAAAATATATAAACAAGAATTCGTGAAGAAACATTATAAAAATAATGAAAAAATTTAAAACAATTAACAAAAAAGTTAAAATAATAAAGATAAAAAAATTACTAAAAATAATACAAATTAATAAAACATCAAAAAAAAGACTAGAAAATACAATAACAAAGCTGGCGAGTGCAAGCGCTCGCGGCATGATGTGTAGACTAAATGGGGTTAGTGTAGAAAAATATTAAAAAGAATCGAGAAGAATTGAAATAATATTGACGAAAAATGTCTGCTGTAAAGTCAAAAATATTATAAAAATCGGAAAAAATGTTGAAAATTAATGATAAAGTTGAAAAAATCGAAAAGACCATAAATGGTGAAAGTTAGTCAAATACGACAATAAAAATTTTTTGTAAATATTCACAATATATGTATGTATATGATTGGTTTCCCTTGAAACTTTTTTTACACATTGAAAATTAAAATATGTATTTTTATAGAAATTAAATTTTAAAAGCTTCTCTATTGTTTCTATAATTACCTAATAACAATGAACATTAATACCAACTACTTAGTTCTTCAAAGCAAAATATATCGAAAAACAATTGTAATCGAAATTTAAATGTGAGTGGAAAAAAAATAATTGCAAATACTTAGTTGAAACATCTACAAACAATTCAACAGACTGGCATCTGTTCATTGTACAAAATTGAATTATTAGTTAAGTCATAATGATTAGTGATTGCGTTCCTTTCACAAAAAAGTTTAAATAAATTATCAAGAAATTGCTCTTTTCTGCAGATAAAATGTTTGCTATTTTTCTTGTAAAATTAAGGCTGTTTGAAGATCGCATGATCTTAATAGTTTGGTAAAAACTTTTTTATCCGTATGTAATTCAATATTGCAAACGTTCAAAGCTATGTAATTCTGATATCATAGACCAATCATTAGGTCAGATTCAAATTCTGGTTAAAAAAAAATACTTGGGAAATAACCCTTAGTTGCCCAACAGCATTCAGGACCCTCACATTTGCAGACCTGTGTAGTCAATAGCATAACTATAGTTTGGCTGTTCAAAGTTAGCTTTAATTAAAACTTCATGCAAGAGTCGGCGAAGTTGAAGAGAATTTCAGCTGATTTTCAATTTCAGTTACTCCTAAATTAGAATAAGAGAGAGTAGTATATTTTTTCCTCCTCGCTATGGCAAGGCTTTAGTAGTTAATCAGTGCATTGCTTGAAACAAATTCAAAAAATGGTAATTGGATCTTGGAATGAGGTTTGATAATAATGAAAGTGGTCTAAATCAAATTTTTTAAGTTTTCAATTTCAATATAAAATTATAGTATTAGACTATTAGACCGTACCAGCATCCAAAATTGCAAAATTATATTTCAGAAATTTGACTTAATAATTATTTGGGTATTGCGAGGTAAGGCTTGTAGGAGAAAAACAAAAGACGTCAGTCAATCAACGTTATATGCAAACATAATTTATATTATGTATATATAATTAATAGCACATACAAATAAAATTAAGTTGTTTCAGAAATACTATAAGATATATTTCTAGGTAATAATAATTTTGCTCTTATCAAAGAACTTTTTATGTTGTTTGGCAGATATTTTATGATGCATATAAAATCAAAATAATACATAAACTGACAAGGCAAAGAAAGTCTTTATTTATAAATTGACGTTTATTTGTTTTATTCGTCTGTATAGGTATGTCATTGTAAATTTACTCAGATTATGTTAAGTGTAGAACATATACTATGTATAAACAAAATTTTAAGAAATATTTGTATATTAAAAAAGAATTTCCTGAGGCTAAAATACTTTTCACAATAAAAGCAAGTTTTTATCTATAGTATCTTCAAGTAAACTTTCGTAAGCTTTAAAATCATCTTCAAAATGTCATATTTTCAATTAATTGCAGAAAATGCTGCAAGATCTTAATAACTTATTATTGCAGCTGAAAAGAAAAAGTTTTTTTTTTTTTTTTCAACAAACCTTTTGGTCCCGGGTTCAGGAGAAAATGTTTCCACAAGTCACCCCATTGAAGTACTGCAATAAATAAGATAAAACAGATTAATCAAACTTTTATGCATACGGATATAAAATGATAATTGGTAACATAAGACTTAACACGTGTTTGGAACAACTAACTGTCTGTCTATTGAAAGTTTAACATTGTCATTGTTTAGTCTGCGCAAATGAGATTTGTTTTGCCATCGCAAAGCTCTAGGTTGCAATTTTAAGTGACAATTCCAAATAAAGTCTGGTAATATAATACCTAATCAACCGGGACTGCAAAGCTGTTTTATGGCTCTCACATAAAACTTGGCGACACTGATTGTCATTCAATACCTCACAATTTTCGGTTGATAATTTCATTGAAATGCCGCTATTTGCTTTAGAAATCTACATAACGATAGTTACTAGCACGCGAGTCTACAAAATTATCAGAGGCTATTTTGTTTGTTTGTATATCATGGACAATCAAATGTCAGGCGCATGCGCGACAGTCGAGCGCACATCTTGATTACAATGAAAACAACTTCAGTGGTGGTCATTTTCTTATACCAAATTGCACTGTAATTGTGTTTATGGGTTAGCAAACTATTTGTTTGCAAAATTAAATATGTAAATAAATATATGAAAGTTGATGTTTACTATATTATTAAAAAGTGATTTCCTTTGAAAATGTAATCTTGTTTGATTTACATGAGTGACTGATTGTTTTTCTTTTAATATTCCCATAATATAATTTAATTGTTTTCACAAAGTTTCTTGGCATCAATCAAGCAATTTACAACATTTTCATCTTGTTTACTCTATAAATATGGGTGCATGCAGCGAAATATGGTTCATTAAAATGTGTATTTACAAATAATCGAAATTTATTTGATTTGGATGCATGACTTAGGGGTGATTTGACATGACATACCGTGAAAGTTCTTTGACTTGCACTTTGATTTAAAACTGTGTAGGAATTTTCATATCAAATATTTGAAATGTGTTTGATGTAAGGTATTTGCATATATTTAAAATTAATTTAAGTAGTTAATACCTAAAAATTTTTGAGAAATACCTACTTGAGTTGAAAGCCTAGATACATAGTCAAAAAATTGACAAATAGGTATATATTTTTAATTTGCAGAAGTTACATTTCTTCCATATAAAATTCAAAAATCTATTTTGATTCGTTAGAGAATATAATTCCTAATGCTCATATTATATGAGCTTAAGGTAGTATATTTACCACAATGTAAAAATTTCGTGGTTCACAGATTTTAGGTAAATGAAATACAAATCAAGCGGTATTTTTGTGTTACCAACGTTTTCAAATGCAAATACATACTAATAATTGGAAAGTTTTAAGCCCAAGATTTTGCTCAATTTATCGTTGGAAATACATATGTACATATGTATGTATGTTGCTTAAGCTTTTGATCATGATGGATGGTCCATTCAAACGGCACGTATTTAGATATTATTGTATTTAGGGCAAACAAATTTTCTCTCAGCTTATAACTAAATGGCTTTCTTTAAGATCGAATAATTTGATAACGATGCGGTTTTTTTTAATTAATTAATTTTGAATATAGTAGGCTTACTCTGCGACTCAACCAAATTTATTTTTTCAAATGATTTAGCTGTAAAAAATGATTTAAGAATTTACATTTATTAAAATTCAAATCGTGTTGATTGAGAGAATAATGTCAGATAATTATGAAGGACCTTTAACTGGTAAAAAATTGTTTTATCATTTGCAAAGCGACTATAGTCTTACACGTTCTTTCTATACTGATAATCGAAATAAGCGTCAATTGGACAGACAAAAAAAGTTTTGCTCAATAACTCAGAAAGTAAGCCACAAGTAGAAGAATATGTTTTGATCAATATTGTAGGGGAGATGAACACATATCGATTTCATGTCCGAAAATTATCCGTATGACAAGATGTGGCTCACTTTTCATAGTTTTAAAATTACTCATGACCATCACCATTTTCGAAAAAATACGGTTTATATTGAATTTTTTAAGCTAGCATTACTCGTTCAATTCCAATTTTATCAAATATATTAGGAATAATAGGCCTATAATATTCATAGTTCCTCAAACTTGATTCTCTTAAGGCCGGTAAATGCAACATTAGAAGAGTTTTCAGCACACTCAGGCATTTGTTAATCTACAAAAGAGCAGTCTTTGTGAAAATATTGATTAGAAAAGTTACAATTAACGACTGAGTCTTCCGCGGGTACTATTGATCTATGCCGTCTTACACAAGAAAATCTTAAATGCGACATAGTCGAACATTTTTTAAGTTGTGTACCATACAAGCACACATTGCCATAATTTTTAACATAATACTTAAGAAATCATTTTAATACATAAACAGTCAATTAAAATTAGTGAAATTTCCCTTAAATAAACAAATCAAATCCTACAATATCAACAATCAATTTAAAGACGTGTTGCGTAGTTTATTTGTTTGTTCAGACAAATCAAATTGTTTTCATATCTCTTTGAATCGCTGTATGTTCGATTTTCACATGCTGTTTATACTACGAATCAATTGTCATCATTTGAAAGTAACAATTTTTTGAATTAGGCTATACAGACTTAAATTTTAATGTACATATTACTATATCTTTTTATTTTTTGGAATGACTATGATATCACATTAGAAGACTCATACCGGAAAAATTTCATTTGCTATATCAAAAAAAAAAAAAATTCTCAGAACTATCATTTATCTCTAGGTATACCTATACTTTTCATTTTAAATTAACAAAATCAACAATTGTTGCAAAATTTGCAATAGATATGTAGTAACGTGTGTATAGTACTGGCGTTGGCGTTAATTTTATATAAAATTGACTAATAGGTATCTTATGTTTAGACAATTTTGATTTGTATATAAAAAATGTTTAATGTATTTTCTGTAAATTTAACGAAAATTGAAATTTATTTTCTGACAATTGACTTAGCTACTTTAAATTGAAATTGTTATATCTTGATGGGATTGTGCGCAGTATTATAAGTTATTATTATTGTTTTGGAAAAACTTTTGTCTCTCAAATTCAGATGACAATTTTGTAGTACGTACGAGTATATTAAAGGAAAGTCACATACAAAGAAATTTGCGAATCTGAATATTCAGAGGTTGTTCAAGATCGCTGAAGCTTTTGCCATATAAAAATATGTGAGAGCACAATCAATTTTGCGTATTACATTTAATGATAGTCAAAAACGTGTGAATTTAATTAACTTTAAAATGTTTATTCAATTTTTTTTTGTTTCCGATTAGATCAACCGTTTGGCTGCATGCATAATTCAGTTAAGGCTGATTTAAAAAAGAAAAAAAAATGATTTTGAAGGCCTGTTACTTTGAAAATTTTTGAGTAAGATCAAATTATTGAGTGACACTTTTAATGAGCAAACAATTTCATCAATCGTAGGCTCATAGCTTTTTTACTCACTTCAAGCAAAAATTATGTTGCCCCTTCTGCGACATCTAAATTTTCGAATTCGAAAATTCGTTTGAGGGTTGAATTTCCTTCTTTATATGAGTCACTTAAAATCAAAACTAGATGTGCTTTAAAACAAATCGTTAGAAAAATGACAAAAAACCGTTCCTGAAATGTATGCAATCGAATACGTATTCAAAGGTTGAATTAAGTACATAGATCCAAACAAGTTCCCAAACATGATTCACTTCTGTAGCCAAACGTGAAAAGTGTATACAGGTGCCAAGAAGTCATATTTATATTTTCTGTCAGATAGCAGATTTTGCTTCTAGGTGACTCATATATACCAAAAAGAAACAAAAAATTATATTCCTTATCTCCTCACGGAGCATAGGGCTTCCACAAAACTCTCTCAACGTGCATGATCAGTAGCGAGTGCCTTCACTTTTCTCTAACATTTCTCTGATTCACGTATTTCTTTTGACTTATTTTTTCACTTATTAATAAGTAAAAGTCTACATATCTCCTAGGCTTTTAGGGGGAGCCGTTGCATCTTATCGCTTCACCCCGAGGACTTGTGCCTTTTTGTGAAATTTTTATCAAATTTCCAGAAATTTAAATATTGGTCATATTAATTTTTTTTTTTTTTTGTTTTGTCTGTAAATATTTATAAATTTTACTACGAGTAATAAATATGTGTGAAAAAAAAAATGTATAAAAATATACATAACCATTTATTTTTTCAAATCTACATAATGCAAATAAAATCTAAAGATAATAAACTGGAAGCTACGCGCCTAAGTTCTATTAATTGTTTACAATAGGCATGAGACTTTAACGTGGCTTCATCGGTTCATATGTACCCACATACATACATGTGTTACACTCCCCATTTTTATTAGACGAAGTTACTATTTTGTGGAAACTTATCTTATTTACAAAAGCTTTGCTTATCAGTCCGTTTGATCTTATGTAAATTTTCTTGTGAAATAAATCGAAAAACCCCGCAATTTATTCTAATAAACTTTTTGTTACATCTACGCTGTAGTATTTTGTATTTATAATTATATAAAATTTATTCAATACGATTTAACTTTAAACGCTTTTAGAACATTACTAGATGTAAGCCTAACAAAACGTAATCAATATCATTAGCAATAATGTACAACACAAATCAGCTATAGTCAGATAACTACTCTATGACATGTTAATCAAAGGTACAAATTTAAAAATTAAATTATTGATTAAATTGAAAGTATCTCGTTTTTATTAATGATAGCCGTAAATTTTAGCACATTAATTTAAAGTGTCACTTAGTTTGGCGAGTCGTTAGCTGCGCCACTGACAGCGCCACTGATTAGATTTTAGGAATTTTTATGCTTTTTGTTAGATATTTTTATGAATCATGCGATAATTTTTTTCATAAATTTTTGCGATGGCAACGGTCGTTTTAAAGTTTTTATATTTAGAAACTAAAACCCATGTATGTATGTATGCAGGTTTTTGCATTTTTTGTTATGGTTTTTTTAAACATTTTTTTGATATGTACACGGAAAAAAAGGTTTTGTAAAAAATAACGTGTGATATTCAGAAAAGGCAATATAATCGGGAAAAACTGTCGTATAGCCATGTAATTTTTGATTCTCAATACAAATTAATCGGTAAACTGCAAACATTACAGCCTTTCATTCAAGACCACCCGTTAAAGCAAGACAACAAAAGTGAAGACGTCGATATTCGTTTCCGGGATACACGATTCATAACTTATATTCGCGAAAAAGTAAAAGAGTTATTTCTTTGGTGTCAAATTTTAAATCTGGATTCTTATGGAATTGTATGAGATATGTATGCAATACATACTCATATTAAATAAATATTTTTTGATAACCAGTTTAGCTCTCGAGATACACGATATGAAGCTTTCAACTCTATTTGCTGCAGTGCTCAAATTTTAACATCAAATGCTTCAAAAACCAAATGAGATATCAAAAATAAGAGATTTATTGCTTTGTTTTTCAATGAATGGAATATTTTTTATGGAATTTTTTGTCTTGTGGAATTTTTGTTATGAAATATTTTTTAATGAGATATTTTCAATTTTTACGAAGAGAGTAAATATATTGTCAGCCAAGTAAAATATCGAAAATTTTTGATTAAAAGCCTCTGCTAAACTCATAAGCGGAAACTGGTCCTCCCATTGATTTTGGTTTTATTTTTCTTATTGTGAAGTATATTCACACATAAAACCGAATTTGTCACAAAACCAACTATTTTTTTTTTTGTGAAGCGCACTAATATAAGTTTTTTATTTTCACTTTTCTCACACATGCCACACAATGCTTTTCCATTAGTAAGATGTCATTTAAAAAATGAAAACTTGGTAAATGAGCTTAAATTGGAAACATATTCACAATAAAATTTATGTAATTTTCAAATTTCATTCAACTCAAAGTACCACGTGTAAGAACACAAATGACGAAACATGTTCTCGATATAATTTAAATGGTATATCGACACTTACACGATCGCGTGGCAACAAAACAGGGCAATCATTTGCCTTGATTATTGCAATTTAAAAAAAGAACAAATTCAACAAAATTATATATTTTTTTGAAACAATATAATAAAAATTATTTGCTTTTCTTATAAATTATAAAAAATTAAAAAAAAACTCACTAAAACACGCCAACAAAACAACGATCTCGCAAGACACACGAAATATCAGCAAAACAACACGTTTATTGCACACAAGAGCTAGTTAGGCACTGATATGGAGAGAAATGGAGTCAACGTAGTACCGCTGATATTTCGACAAACAGCATATCGGAGCGTGTTTCAGTCAGTGAAACTGACGTATAAAGGTGGCATATGCGAAAGAGTAGAATATTGAGCATTTTTTCGTTACTTAAACGCGTGTGTCACAATTAATGCAAAATACAATAAAATTTTTTAATTTTTTGTATTTTAGGTAGCGATTGTGAGAGAGATTTTCAGAAAGCAACTTAAATAAACAGCTGTTTTGAGAGAAAAAGAGAGAGAGCCTTACCAAAGCGAAACTTACCATGAAGTTTTACCAATGGCCTAAGCAATGGGTGCAAATTATTATTTTTTTTTTTTTTTTCATTTACATATGTAGTATATCTACAGCTGATCAGTATGGAAAGGCATACGTATAAGTAAGGGGTAGTAACTATAAGTGCCAGCACGTTCAGTTGGTGGCAACAGCAGTACTTTATTTTGATATATGTAGTTTTATCGTCAGCCTAATGGGAAAAGTACCAACAGTTTTTGATTTATTTCAATTTTGAATTACATATAGTGGAGTTTACTTTAAGCTAATAACTCTTGAGTACTTCGGTGAAATTTTTTACTTATCTCAAACGAACAAGTTACCTAATATTAATGTCAACTTTGAAAATTTTTTCTTCAAAAACAACTAAAAAATTATGCCTCAAAACATTTCATGGCTAACAATTTTTCATGCACTAATGAATAACTTTGCCTCATTATCACCAAATGTTGAAAGAAAACAAAAACACTTCGCAAGTAGCCCCAGTTTTACAAATTTGCACCTTACCAAAATAACCTTATACTCGCATTCGAAAAAATAACAGTAGGTACACCAATCATTGCCATAAATAAGAATCAACACATATGGCCCCTCCCCGAACTTTCACATAGGTATGTTAAATTTAGTGCTGATACAATTATTAGTAACTACCTGTTTTTGTTCTTTGTTGCCATACTGTTATAGGAAGTATAAAAAGTTAAAAGAAAAAAAACAAAGTGAACATATTTACACTCAATGAAGCGCACAAGGTGTAAAATTACATGTCATATTTGTGAAATGTACTAGAATTGGGAATTGACTAAGTGCTGAGAATGTATTATGTTGTAGGTAAATTGAAAATCACTTAATCCGTTTAATAATTAAATTGAAACATAAAGTTGGTTATCAATCTTTATTTTTCTGATAAATTGATTTACAACACATAGACACATGCTTATGAAAAAAAAGTTCACTATAATATACTATTTTAGATAAAATTAATTACTTTATATTCATATATGAGAGGGTGTTTTTAAAGACCCTTTCAGTGTTGTAGACTATGTAAGTAGAGTTTAATTCACAAATGGCTTTATTACTTCAATAAATATTGACATATGGGTTTTTAAGGAACTATCGCTATACTGTTTAGGTTTTTAACAGTTCCTCATTATGATCAAATGCACATCGATGATCAATCAATAAATTGAAGTCAGATCTTATTCAACACCATCTTTTTATATTAAGTTTCCATGAATGAAAACTTTTTTTGATGTGAAGAGTTTTTTGGAAAAAAAAAATGCACGAAACGGTTGATAGGACTGTATCTTGGATCCGCGGCCCCCTAGGCAGTACATGTGGTGCGGGCCCTACCGAAAAATTTTGTTTCACAAAAATTAACCTGCAGTACAATTTTTTCATATTTGATGAGTTCACTATTCGGTGCAAAAGACCATATGCAAAATATTATTGCAAAACTTGAAATCGCAACAGTGAAAAAAAAGATTTTCGCATGCTACGGTGCTGCAAAAATACCACGGTGAAACCCTATAGCATTTGTAGCACTCAGTCAGCTGACATTTTGTGAAAAAATAAAAGAAAACTTTTACGGGAAATAAAATGGAAGATATGTAAAATAGGAGAGGTCAAAAAAAAGTGGACTCAGGTTGAATTAAAAATGTTTCTAGATTACCTTCAGAAATCTTCTGTTCTTGAGGTTTGTAAATATATATTTTCAAATATGCACGTACATATATAAATATTTTTTTCCAAATCAGCTGTTTTCTTGTTTTGCAACAACTGTTGCTATGTAAACATGAAAAACCACCCTCGGCTCGATGCAATTGCTTATCATTGCGAGATCTTGAATTGGACTATAGCTTTGAACAATTAATTTTGAATCTAATTTTGAATTTAGCCTAAAAAATAACATATAAAACATTAATACCCCTTAAGTCACAAATAAGAGACTAATTAACTTTAAAATGATGTTATGTTAATCCTTTCACCTATTGTTTGTTTTTATTTAGAAGTTCCTTTTTTTTATTCCTTACAGAATCAAGCTCCTTTTACAATTACATGGAATGCATTCATAATTTTGCAAAACCAAATTTTGATTCCTGAAATGTAATCGACGAAGTAATCAATCTTTTTAGTATGGTATTGAAAAAGTAAATTCCAGTATTTTTTTATTTTTGTGGTGCGAGCCCCTTTGTGATGAGGGCCCATAGGCCTGTAAACATCATAGACTATGCTTAAACACGGCCCTGACGCTAGATGAGTTTTTCTTTTTAATTAAAATCACTTTCGGTGCTAGAGCATCTTAAGCAGAAGTACTTTTGCCATAAAGGTGATTATGTCAAGAAGTTAAAAAATTTTTATTGTATCATACGACATACGATTCTTTATGATTTTTCGAAGTTTTCGTGTACTTGTGTGCAATTGAAATATTTGCTAAATCGTATTCGAATTTGCTTATATTGCAGTCTATCTATGTATTACGAATACTTTTATAGTTTTTTTCTTTTTTTTAAGAAAGAGAATATTGTAACCGAAAAATACCAATTCTCAAAAAGTCTTTATTAGTAACGAAAATAGAGCTTTTAAAAGTAAACAACATGTGGCATAGCAATCTAGCTATGTTGTCGCATTATTCTTATCGTTTAGTTAGCAAAATGCTGGCTTCTTATCCCCAACAGCGCGAAATATCCAACAATAATTATTGCAATGAAAGCGCTTTATTAGCCGAAAACTTGCAACTTCTGATCCTTTCATGAGCAAACTATCAAAAAAAAAATACTTCTGCGCAGTGTTTTTCTGCAAAATTTTTAATGTTTTTCAGTTTTACGACCATAACAAGTCAAGGATTTCGACCGAGTGGGATATTAAATTTTGTTGGTCCAAAAAAACTACATAGCGTACACGCAGGTGTATCTTAACTTTCGACTTAGGTACCTCATAAAGAATATGAGGATATATTTAATCGATTTTGATTAAATAAAGATAATAAGGAGTGTAATCTGAAAAAATGTGTAGTGATTTTCGGAAAAACTGCCAAAAGTCTAAAGCAAATAACAATAGTTGATACCATAAAGTGATTTTGAGCCATTAAAGCGGACTGGAGGTGTTTTTTATTTTCTTGTATCAATATGTTCAGAAGTGTAGTTTAATTTAACTGAAAAAATAAACAATAGCCAGAAATAATATTTTGAAACAATTTGCTCTTGGAATTTGTTTATTTTACTTTTAGCTACATAGTAGACGAGAAATTATCCAAAAACTAATGAGGTCAATATTTAAAGTATTCACTAAATTGCGAAAACTTTCTGGACCATAAAAATTCGCAGCGCCGCCAACTTTGCAAGACTCAGCGAAGGTTTTGCTCGGCTATGGAAGTACTTTCATCCCATCACAGCCAAATCTTAGGCAGGTAATTAATTATTCAGCTATTATTAGTAATTGGTCGGGATTTTTTATTAAAAAAAAAAATTATAATGATTTCAATGTTTAAAAAAAACAGTTCAAAAACTATTTTGTAAAATTTTTACGAAGTATTTTCTAAAGTAAAACCATTAACTATTTAGTTTGAATTGTTTTTGAAATCGAAACAATTTTTCTGCTTTTTCCTGTAAGTTTTTGTTGTTGTTGTTTTTAATTCGATACCTAGTAAGTTGGTCCATTTGCATAAGCTGATTTAATGCAATGAAACCTGTTATATTTTCTTAGAAAATATTTGTATTTTATATTTATTAACTGCACAGTTAATACTTTCAAGTACCTGCATTCTCTTGATTTATGTTTTTCTATAATATTTAATGCAAATGTGCGCAAGTTAGTGACTTGTAATTACCGATACAAATAAACTTGCGTTCGTTGTTCTCATTACTTAAGAAACATATTGCAAAAAAATAGAACAAAAAACAGACCTTTTTATCTAGACATTACGTCAACAGCAGATTAATATAAGTTGACAAGCACAATTTAAATCACTGATTTACAATTAAAATTTTTATTTTTTTCTTAATTATTTTTTCCTTATTAGGTACACGTATTTTTTTATTACTTTTTTCACTAATTTTCTCAGGTGATGCGAATATTGTACGTACGATCGACTTTGGAATTACGTCAATAATATTGCAACTTAACGTTACGTATATGTAGCAAATTTATTGATCTACTATTCAACTCTTCAACCGAACCGATCGATTTTGTACTTTCGCATCGACTGCCGCACGTCTGCCAATTGAAAGTTCCTTTTAGGTAAAACATTATTTAACATTGAAACGGGCCAAAACAATTAATATACAAATAAACAGAAGCGAAACAAATAACCCAAACTCTTACAACTAAATCCCTCGCCTTTTTGTTTTTTTTTTTTTTTTGGTTGCCCGAAATGAGATGAACTCGAGAGTTGATGGCAGTACGCTAATGCCATGGCCTCTAAAATGGGTTAATGCTATAAGAGCATTAAGAGAGATACGAACAAGAATGAGTGCAATGGGAGGAAGTTTTACTGGGAAATTTCACGATCAGCTATAAGGAAATGAGGAAAAACTTTAAGTGCATAGCATACGGCATTTTGTTCTATAGCGCATGCCTTTGAATTTGTAGATACAATAATATTAAAAAAAACGCTCGTCATTCGTTAAGATCGTGATCATATCGTTGCTCTTACTCTTTATTGATCTACTTTGTTAAGTACAAATAAATTTTAATTTGATGTAGATTTGCAATAAATGCAATTTTAATAATAATTTTGACAACAAATTAAGCCATATTTCAAAAATTGTTTATACAATAATTTTGTGCATGTGAATGGCATTTGATTGGTAAGCATCAAGCGATGTTTAAGTGTATTAATTTGATTTTGTAATTCGTTATCTCTCACATGTTATTTGAAAAGTTCAAAGTCAAGATTTAGTTAAGAAATTATTAAGCAGAGACAGTTATAAATGAATTTCAAATCGGAAATGAACAATTTATAGTGCAATTTATGTTTATATGCACGCATATTTAAAAATGTTACATTTTTTCAAGATATGTTCTTTCTACATCAATACAATGCTGGGAGGGGTCAACCAATGCTCGCATAGATTTTTGCATAGACGCTTTCAGTAAAACTCGCACTAAGTAAAAAGTTCTTAAATTGGTCAAACTATTCAGAAAACTATTTTTATTTTTTTCCTGTACCAACTTTTTTTATGACGTAATAAGTTTTTTTTTTAAAAATAAATATTTTTTGTGTTTTTTGACTAATTTTAAGGACTTTTTACTGCAAAGACGAAAAAAGTTTATGACGTCATAGAAAACAATTTTTTTTTTTTTTTTTGTTGAATATTTGAACTAGTTTTAAGAACTATTTACTCACTGCGATTTTTACTGAAACTTTATGGTTTAGAAGAAAAAAGTAATAAAAGGTAAAGTTCAAACCAAAACTTAGCTTTGTCACTAACGGAAAAACTCAAAATACAAAAATTTCCTAAATCATTCAAGCTATGCATTCAAAAAAAAAAAAATTTTAAATTTTTTCGACACTTTAGACAATATTTTTTAAAAAAAATTCCGTTGTGAACGCTATATTGGAGATCATATTTTGATTTTCAAAATGTACCACACGGCATTCACAAAATTATAATTAATTAAAAATTTTGATACAAAATTTCAAACACCTCAATTGCGCTGAATTTTGGGGGAAAGGTAATTCGGTTGACGAGATTTGGAGCATATGTACTATATTGATTTCAATGACATGTACCTCATTTAAATTATATGTTTTGGCACATATTTTACTAACAACTCAATGCCAGAAGGCACATGCCGAATAACATGTTTCTCATTTGTAAGATTTTGAAAAAAATTTGTTATAAACTGCCTTCAAAAGGTCTCTTATTTTTCTTAAACCTTTCGCGTCCGCTCCAAGGCCAGCTGCCAGAATCAATTTTTCTCTTAATTTCCAGGCTTATTAAGTTTATATATGTAAGGTATTTTGGAAATTTTTAGCTTTCTAGACTAATCTGGTCACTAGATAATTATAAGTTGCTTAAAATCAAAAAAAAAATTATAGAAGCGTAATAACGCAATAATTCTCAAATATTTTAAATTGTATATTTAATTCCGTAATTTTTTACGTAAAACTGCGTACTTTGATTTTTGAAAAATATATTAAAAGTATTTTTATTTAATTTTTATATTTTGCACTGAAATTACTGCACATGTGACTTTATTGACTTCATCTTAACAAGTGCGTCGTAATTTTGTTGATCACAACGTATCGGTTGCTTTTTTGAAGTTTTTTTATTCTGAGAATTGCAATCAATCGATAAGGTGTGTAATTTACAAAATTTATTGCGATTGTGTCACTTAAATAAGGCTTAGTATTGAAGCAAAATCTTCGGTCCTGTTCACGTCGGCGACGACTACCGTATTCGAATGAACCACGAACTGTACGAGCTCTACGCTGACATTGACATAGTCAAGCGCATCACTATACAACGTCTGCGCTGGCTGGGACATGTTGTGCGTATGGACGAAGAAGCTCCGGCGAAAAAGGTGTTTGATGCGGAAGCCGCTGGGCGACGACGAAGAGGAAGACCATGCCTCCGATGGAAAGACCAAGCCGAGGAAACCCTATCCACGCTTGGTGTGAATGATTGAAGAAGGCGCGCGCAAAGTAGAGGCGCCTGGAGAGAGCTTTTGAGGTCGGCCGTAACCCGGTAACGGGTTGTTATGGCCACCCAAGTAAGTAAGTAAGTAAGTATTGAAGTTGCTTATAAGCAACTCCGGACGCGAAAGGGTTAACAATATTACATATTGTTACTTGACTCTGAAACACTTAAAGCTTTTTAATGAAATACTGCGATATTCGAAGGCATATTTTGATGTTTTAAGGAGCTTAATAGTATCAAACAAAGCAAAGAGCGCCAATTTGGCAATATATATCACCTATTTCTCAATTAAAACAAATGTCATATTAATATAACTAAAATGTAAAGGAAATAAATAATTCGCAAAATCTTTAACAAAAAATTTTCACTTTAAAATAAGCACTCATCAAAATTGCTATTGAAAATCAATTGAATTTGATAATACGAATTCACGTGAGCTTTTTTCTTTCCGGAAGACAGATCGTAACAATTGTGACCCACTTCTGTGTGAGTACAATCACTTTTCTCAAGTGGTGTGATATCAGCAAATAGTAATTGCAAATTTAAATTGATTTTATGTATTTTTTAAACTCACTATTTCGTAGTACTTACACGCATACATATGTAAATGCTGTTTATTTAAAGTGGAATAAATCAATTATTCTTAAATTTTCAGAAATGTCAAGTATCATTTTAAAACAATTGCATATGAGCTGTCGTTATGCAGGAATATTTTCAATACCATTTTAAAAATAAATTGATCTTAATGAGTACCGCAAAATAAAAAGAAATGCAAATGAGACAAAAAGATCGGTTACGCACGAATTGTTACAATCAAAACAATTAATGCACTCAAGACAAAAGATAACTAAGTAATTCATATGAATCTAGCTGCACGCCCCGACATAGAACTGGGAGTGATATTTAAGTAAAAATTGTCTTCTACAGAAGATGTTACGCCCATTTTTTGTTCAATTCTTACTTGAACCACAAAGTATAGTAACTTTTTCTTATTTAGTCTTATCATTGCGCTTCAAATTTTTTGTCTGTATGGGAGTGCCACCTTCTCAATTTTTTTTATCGCCTGCTTACATATAAAAATGTTCCCTTTCCAAGGTAAGTTCAATTTGCTAAAATAGTCTTATGCGAAAATTTACATGAGGAGCAGGGAGGTGTCAAGCTCTCTGGTCAAAACCCACTCATCATTTGTGAAGTTTCTAAAATGCATTTATAATTTATCAAAATAAAAATCCAAATCAAGTGACAAATAAGGTACCTTGTTCAACGCAAATGCTATTAAATTTAAGTACGTTATTTTTTAGGCAAAGCGGTGTACCACATTAAATATTTTAACTAAAAACCATATTTTTCTATACTTAAAAAAAATAGAGAAAAATAGAATCCTATAAAAAACTTTTACCTAACAACTTTGAGTTTTAGTTATCTTTTTTTATTTGATTTGCGTGCAATCGCGATGCAAAAGCCAAATGTTTATTAAATTACGATAATAACAAATTACTGCTATCATTTAAAAATGTATATGATAACAAAAACGTTTGCCATAATCTTTCAACTACAATACGAAATTTAATTTGGCAGTTGCATACTGAGCTCAAAAACACATGACCTACAAAAGCTTATATGGGTCAGGGGCCCATGCGAATGTTGTTTCGTAGTGCGAGACATTCATATATACATATGTATGAACGGTAGTTTAGCATAAGTAGGCAACTACTTGCCATACGAACTTTCTAGTTCAAATCGACAATGACGAAAGCACGAGCTCATCAGACATCTTACTTTTATTGAAAAAAACAACCATCAGCAATTTGATCGAGTTATTTGGCAACATACAAAAAACAAAAAAAAAATTAAGCATAACATGGTCAATTCATTCAGAATCACAAAGTTTTTATGCAACGCAATTATCTTACAATTCAACAATTAAAATAAAAGTTCTTAATTGAAAGAATGTTAATTTTTATGACCTACGCCAATTCATTAAAGTCTTTCCGACTGATGTACTGACGTTATCGGTCTCGATCATCAACTTGTGATCGCTTATTGTCGTCACTCTTCATCCTCCCTATAATTTCCAATTAAAAGTCTGTAAAACGTCTGCATGTTCTGCGATATGTGTTTGTTTTGAAGTATGTATGTGTGTATTTGTTTTTTTTTTACCCTTTTAATCCATTTTTTTAGCTCTTCTTTATCGTATGTTGTCCCCACACATTTAATTTTTTTTTCTTAATTTTTCTCATCGTTGTAGCTCCAGAAGAACAAAAACCTTAAGAGTGTTGACCTCGTCTGCGTCTTGTTTAGCACAACAAAGTTCATTCCCTTTTTTAGGAATTGTCTTCATATTCTTCGCATCGTATTCGACAGTCTTCTAAAGTATTCTCATATGCTACATGATGGTCTTTTGGTTGGCATAGATATAAAGGGGCAAAATTTTTCATGGAAAAATATCTTATGATTTATTATTTTAATGGATATTCCGTAAGTAGTGGTGCATACATAACTTAAGGGCTTACGTATTTGGCAACTATTGTGCCTGCCTGTTTTCGAAAGTTGAATTTAATGTAGCTTCTATGTTGGGTATTGCAATTTCGAATCCAAAGTCATGAGATCTCGTACTCATTTCTAGTTCAAAAATCTCGGGATTAGAAGGCAAAAAAATTCAAATTTAGAGATTTTGTATAAGCACATGCTACCAATATTTTAAGATCGTATTATTACGCTTAATGTTTTTCAAGTCTGATTGAACAGTTTTCTGCGCATATAAGCAGTTCTAACATGTTGACTTTTATTGAAGATGTCACACCCACTTACGCAATCTCGCTCACCTTTTGTTTCATGCATGACTACTCTCGTAGCAAGTTTGACAAGATTATTGTAATAGTTCACAAAATTGTAGATTTTATTTGAAGTATCGCGCTTATTTTTGCAATAATGCCAACTTTTTGTTCACGTTTTTGATAAATCTGTAATTATTGCAAATATAAAGCCCCTCAATTGGTTCGAAATGTGATAAAAAAATTTCAGAAGTTTTTTTCAAATTTTTATCTCTAATCCATACTGAACCTATTTCAATCTGAAATTCGGCCTAAGACGCAAATTTTAGCTATTCGATCTTACAAAAAAAATAATTGGGAACACTTTTTCAAATTTTTATCTTTGACCTTTACTGACCCTATTTTTAAAAAAAAAAAATCTTAAAATTTACTTAGCCTATTTTGAACCAATTGAAGGGGCGTCGCATTTGGTTTTAGCAAAAACTTCAACTAAGAACCACCGAATATCGTTTCCATGAATATTTTATCAAATGAAAAACCTTACAATTTTTTGCAGCTGAGTTTTTTGATCTAGAAATCATAAAAAAACTTAAATTTGGGCATACATGAGCTAATTATCTCAAAAATCAAAGTACATATAAGAAAAATGGTGAATAGTCTGCGGCACGTAATAATTACGGATAACGGGGCGTATGAGTAATATCTACTAATGTTGTATCAAGAAAAGCACTTTCTTCAAATAACTGTAAGCTTTGCAAACATAAAAGCATTGACGTAGTTAGAACAGTTTGTTATCTGTAAGAATTTTCTATTCACAACGTCTTTGTATTTTTTCAGCTAAGTTATATGAGTTCAAACTTAATTTTTAATTTTCCCATGCAGAATTTTCCCTACAAACCTGGGACACTTGTTAACATTGAGATATTAAGCTCAAATTTTGTGGTGTAGTTTTTGACATTCAGAAGAACATTTTGCAAGATCCAGTCTTACATACATGCATACTTAAATAAATATGGTTGTCCTGAAAAATTATATTTGCTTTCGTCTAATAACTTTATATGATACGCCAATAAAAGGAAAACTTTACTGGAAATACTCTCTCTTCGTTTGAGGAAAACTTTAAACTTGGTTTAGCGGAACATGAACTCATAGCCTTAGTGTAAATAAAATTGTGTACTAATATGAAAAAATAATTACATATTTAAGCGAGATCCCCAGAACAGAAATGATTATGAAAGTTCACGGTGAGGAATAATCTGCTATTAAAAGTGTCAATGCAATATGGGTGCCGCATGTGCTGGATCTAACCGTTTCGTTACTCACAAATGTAGTTCTTTCAAATTGTGACACAAACCACCACAAATTCCAACATATTTTGTACTTTTGGCTCACGGAAAGTTACTTTTGCCAATCATAAAAAAACAGATTTTCTTAAAATTCTTAGAAAATTTTTACAAAATTGCATATTTTCAGAACTCTAGAAATCTTTTCTGAATGTCTTAAGAAAGTTGCAAAATCGTTGAAATGGTACACCAAACTTAAAGATAACCAACCATTTCAAATAATAAAATTAATTTTGCACAAAAAAAAACCCTGAATGAAATTCTTTATCTTTTACCTCTTTCTTCAGCATTTATAAAGTTTCAATTTGTTAAACTTCCGTAAAATATTTCCTTCAAGTCCTTCTGGTTTTTAAATTATTCTTTTAACTTAGCAATTCAATTATTGAATATAAATTTTAAATTATTTTTTATCACTTAACATTATATCACAGAGACGTCTGACTTTGAACTACCAGTAACAGCAATGTCAGTCATTTGTGAAAGATCGCAAATTTTTTGCTTATCTGATTGTAAGTTAACGATCTTATCAGAAACTGCCAAGACTTTTTTCTGTTTTGCGTAAGAGGTTTGAAAAATATATTATAGTTCATTTACGTCTATGGCCATGGCTTATGATTTGGTTGAATATGGTTGTTTTATTTATTCTGTCGAAACGTCATGTGAGATAAATTTTAAGAACATTTGAGGTAAAGTTTGTCTACGTATGTACTATATGTTGTCATCTTTTTATTATTTTAAATAATTTGTTTTCATTTATTTATTACCAAAATGAAATATTTACAACCAGAAGTCATACACATTTCATTATAAAAGATAAAATTGTCGGAAATAATGTGACATGAAGGTGTATATTAAATTTTAAGACAGTTTCGGAAAATATTTAGTACGGAAAATTTGATTTGTGATTGTATGGTTTGATACAGATAATGTGTAAAGATTACAAATTGAATGTTCTCAGAATTTATGGATGTTTGTATGAACTGCACTCTTGATAAAACTATGTGAAGTATTTCACACATATTATATGTAAGTAAAATTAATTCAGTCAGACGTATGCCAGAATTTACTCATGTTATTAATAAACTTAACAAAATACTCCCTCCCATTTAGCTATAAGACTTAAATCAGAGTATAAAATATTTTATAATTTTCGATTTGCTTATATGGACTGTTGAGATAATTATGTCTGTTCAGTTTATAAATGATATAAAAATATCATGGATCGTGATAATATGGATCAATCAAAATTTTACATGCTACTGAAATGTGTAAAAAATTTCATTCTTGTGACTAGTAAAAGCTCTATTTTACTAGTAAATTGTGTAGAATTTCACACAGTTTTGTTTGGAGTCTTTCATTGTGAAAATTTTATCGCACTTAAGTAAAGGTACATTTTATTTTTTTAAAAATTTTATATAAAATATTTCAAAGCTTAGCGAATGATCAAGGTTCTGTACTTCAAAGCCAATTTTCAAAGTCTTGTCAAAAATATTACAAAAGTTTTAAGACTGGAAATGTACTTCGATGCCATTCTTGCAATTCACTAGGTGTCATTTGGAACACAAAATATTTTAAAGAGAAGACAGTATAGAAATAGAAAAGCGAAACACGGGGCAAGCGGTTGCGTAATAAGAAATAGCAAAGAAAACAAATACTGAGCGAAAAGATAAGCAATACCAAAAAGCAAGGGGTATAAGAAATGAAACGAGATTAGCAGATGAATGAAAATGATGGATAAGATCATGTTTGCTTTATTTTACCAGAATTTTGTAGTAATCTCTAATCGTAATCACTCAGTCAGTCTAAGTTTTTGATTTATGATGTAGACATCGTCTGCGAAAATTATCTTATGATAGTAAAATTTAAATTTGTGAACAGATTAAACTTGTGATTTACTTTGACCAATTAATAAAACAGTTATTCGTAAAGCATTTAAAAGTGAGTATTATGGATGGTAACACAATCAATTGATCGAACTTATTATAAATAGAGGTCTCTAACGTAAAAAATAAATAACCAAATCATATTATAAAATTATAAACTTCCAAAAAGATTCGTAAATGGCTTACAAAATTACACGAAGGCTGTTTTTGCATCCTTCCCAGATATTTTGCTTATTATTTTTTAATGGTAAATAAAAGTGATTGATATTATTTCTTGAAAGATTTTTAGATTTTGATTGGTACAAATGAGTATCATTGTGATATAAAATTCCTTAAATTTTCTCCCTGTAAATAATTTTTCTAAAAAATGTAATATCCCTTTTTTGTATATATTTTTATTGAGAACTTTCTCATTTCAGTTTTGGATGATATGTTTGATTTTGGGTTTTTAACTTTTTTTTTCGCGTCAATGTTGTTGGCCGGTAATTTATAAGGGAACACTTTTGGAGTAAAACTTTAATATGTGGTCAAATATTTATCAAACTTTTCAAAACTTGATTGACTTCGGTCTAATTTTTTTGAATATATATTAAGAAAAACTTAGAGCTGAAGCTAAGTCAATTTTCAGTGGATTTTTCCAAGCTAAGACAAGATCCAAATGATTGACATGAGAGAATGAAATTTAAAATTTTTAATTTTCATCGACTGTTTTTATTTTTTTAGGTTCTAATTTATGCAGCTATCATAATTCATATAGTTAAACTGATGCGCATTCAATAAAGAAATTCACATTTTTCAAAGTTATGTCGGGAATTTCAATTTGAAAGTAGATACATTCTTAGGATTAATTGAAGAAAAGCATGTGTATGAGAAAATCAGTAAAAAAAAAATGTGTCATGTCAAAAAAATATATTAAGAAACATTATTATGCTTAAAAAAAACGTTTATTTTTGGCTTTGAGGTTCGTTCCAGATTACTCCAGAGTTATATATATCGATATATCCATAATATGTGTTGGCAAAAATAAATTCAAAATTATTTGTCTTGTTGTTAAAACGACAGTTTTTTTTCTAAGAATCTTAAGATTTCCATTTGACCTAACATTTCATCGCATTCAAAAGCATGTGAAATAGGTCAAGCGCTAAGACCCACGCAAACGATTACACCCGCGAAAACACGTTTGTTCTCGTGAACGGACAAAAGGAAAATAATGCTTAAACGAATTTGTTTAAAGCAAATTATTGATTTTTCTAAATTAAAACATTTTTAAGCAAAAATATGTAATTTAATGTCTTAAAATTTATTCCCCATAGTTTTTGAGATATGTATGTATTCCATTTCAAAAAATTTTTGAGATCATTATATTAATAGGCAATCTCTAAACGGTTGCACCACTTTTTCTCAGCCATAGCACAACGTAATCGCTCAATTTTTTTTTTTGTTGGAAAGGTTGTGAGGAGAAGGGGGGACATGTATACTTTGTTTTTCAATAGTAGGCGGTTCCACGCCCCTAAAAAGGAAAAACGTTTCCTTGGCTAAACTAATGGACCGATTTTGATGAAATTTTGTTTGAAGATAGATTGAATCCTAAGAAAGATTATTAGAAACTCTGATTTCTAAAAAGGTGCGTGACATCGCCTCAAATGTGAAAAAACGCTATCACGGCTGTGCCACTGCACCGATTTTGATGAAATTTGGTATGTAGATATATTGGATCTTAAGTAAAAATATATTTTTTTTGGTGGGCGGTACCACGCCTCTTACAGGAAAATACGTCGTTACTACTAAACTAACGGACCGATTTTGATGAAATTTTGTTAGGATATAGACTGAACACTAAAAAAGATTTTTAAAAACACAAATTTTTTTAGGAGGCGTGGCATCGCGCCCAATGGGGAAAAACTGTATCACGGCTGTGCCCTTACACCGATTTTGATTAAGTTTGGTATGTAAGTAGATTAAATCTTGAGTAAAAACATTTTTTTTAGTGGGCGGTGCCACGCCTCTTACAGGAAAATACGTCATTACTACTAAGCTAGCAGACCAATTTTGATAAAATTTTGTTAGAATATAGACTGAACCCTAAAAAAGATTTCTAAAAACTCAAATTTTTTTAGGAGGAGTGGCAGCACCTCTAACAGGAAAAAGAGTTTTCTCTACTAAGCTAATGTGCCCATTTTGATGGAATTTGGTACAGGGATAGTTTGAACCCTGAAGCAAGCTATTTGCTATTTAAAGTGTACGGTACCAACCCCCAGTAGGAAAATATGTTTTCACAGCTAAGCTAATGAACCGATTTTGATGAATTTGGTATGAAGGTAGATTGCGCCCTAAGTAAGAGAAAGAGATAGTGGTAGGGATGTAGCAACATGGTAATATGATCTACATTTTTGGAGCGATGACAAAAAATTACTCCTCCAGTTCAGTTTTTGAATACTATAATGGGAAGTCCATAAATTACGTGAGTCAAAATAGGGGGGAGAGGGTCCGGAAAAATCTCACCAAGTCTCACAAAGAGGGAGGGGGGGTCAATAAAAATCTCACGTAAGCTTTTTGATACAGAGACTAAGCATTATTATAGCAGATTACATTTAAAAATTACAAGTCAAGTCTCATGGATGGGAGGGGGGGGGGTCCCGTCAGAACTCACCAAAACTCATCAAGGGGAGGAGAGGGGGGTTCCGAATTTTCAAAAATACACCTCACGTAATTAGCCCGAAGAGGACCAGTGCAGAATGTGAATTTTTTTTAATAGTAGGCGGAGCCACGCCTTCATCAGGAAAATACGTTTCCACGGTTAAACAAGTGGACTGATGTTGGTGAAATTTGATTTGGAGATAGATTGGAACCTTAAAAAAGGTATTAAAATCTTCAAGTTTATTAAGGAGGCGTGGCATCGCCACTAATGGGAAAGAGCGGTATAACGGCAGTGCCACTATACCGATTTTGATGAAATTTGGTATGAAGATAGATTGAATCTTGAGTAAAGATATTTGTTTTGAGTGAACTGTACCACGTCCCTAACAGGTAAAATTGTTTTACTACTAAGCTAATGGACCGATTTGGATGAGATTCAGAAATAGATTGAACCCAGAGGAAACGCATTTGTTTTAAAATGGAGGGTGCCGCCCTTTCAATAGGAAAATATGTTTTAGCAACTTAACTAATGGACCGATTTTGATGAAATTCAGTATGGAGATAGATTAAAGATTTTTTTTATGTGGGTGGTGCCACGCTTTTAACAGGAAAATATGTTTCCTTAGCTAAACTAATTGAATGATTTTGAAGAAATTAGGTATGTATATTGAACTCTAAGAAGATATAGATATAGGGATAGGGCAACATTTGAGAATGATTTTTATATTTAAAAGCGATGACAAAAAAAGCTCTTTCTTATATCAGTTTTTTAATACCAAAAGCATTTTTAATGGTTGAATTTCAACCGCTGGGCGAATTCTAGTTAATTTTAAAATCTCATAATTTTTTTGAGAGTAAATTTTTCGAAGTTTGAATGTGCTTTAAATTCACTTATAGATAAGCACTAAGAAATATATAAAAATCAAAACGGAAAAAAAGTCAAACAAAAATGTACAGTTAATTAAAGAATGACCGATGTATACAGTATTCCAACAATATTTAATTGATTACAAAAATATTGTAGAGCTCAAATTGATCTAAATTAAAAACAACTGATCAAATACACGTAAGCTTGTATCAGTTGTTTTTTAAGTTTTTATTACTAATTTCCTCACTATCAAATTAGCACCCACATTTGCAAAAACAAAAACCTTATCAATTAGTTATCCGATAAAATTGGCACCAAGGTTTGTCTACAAACAAATAGATATCACTTAGTCATAAGGCTATTAATGTGGGAAAATCACCCAAAAGCGGTACTTACCAAAACCGAACTCTGTTAGATCCCGTGACTCGTACAATCACTTAGTATGAAATGAATTCAGCGTAATGTGATGATATCTCTGCTTGGAAAATAATGTGAAATTCGATAGCTCGCACCAATATGAAATTAAATTTAATTGCATTTAAATTTTCCTATAAAAGCACTATTATTTTTCTTTAAATAAAACTAAAATTGATTTATAGAAAATAATTTTTTTCAACACGAAACATTCAAAATTGCTCGTGCTTTCACACTGTGGGGCTACATCGGAAATAGCAAAGTTATTTGGTGGTTTCGCTTTCCGGATTATAAAAATTCCCACGAATAAGTTTGTTGTTTTTTTTTTTTGCACTAGACTTAATAGAAATTATGTACTAGATACTTGTATGTATATTGTCTGTTTTGGTTATTTCACTTTTGTTAGTTTTTATTTCAGAAATTTGCGAATTTCTTTATACAATGACAAAAAAAGAGATTCGTCGCGGTATTTCCGTCTGTTTTGTGCGTGAAATTTGTTTTAATTTTAGCTACAATCAAATGTTGTAAATCGTAAGATTTTGCTGTTGCTAGTTGACAATCAACGCGATATGTTGTTGTGCGATCAACGACGACAATTTTTTAACTGCTACATTGCTCTGGGTCTTTCACAGACGGAGAGTTGCTTTAACACCACACTCCCCTTTGAGTTATAGCTCAGAGTCTGAGAGACAAACCAGTTTTATTTCACATATAGCATAATTAAAATGAGCTAAAAATTTTCCATCGTAGTAAGGGCTAGATTATAGAAAACATGTAGTTTGCTATTGCTATTTGAGGTTCTGCGTTCCGGTAGGAAATAAAAGGTGTCGACAATTTTGCTCAAGGGATTGAGTTATTTGTAACTGACTTACTGACTGTTTATTTATTTCGGGCATTACAAAATATTATGTGAAGGTACATACATACACACATACCTACGTATATATACGATTAAAGAGTGACTGAATTTCAAATTGAAATACATAGAACATAAGAAATGACCTGAACTTCGGCTTTACATCTATATATTAATACGTGAACATCGAATCTTGTGGTACACTTTTAGAGTATTTACTATAAAGAGAGGGGAATGAAACTTATATCATTGGAAAGGTACTGTTTCATAGATGTGCAGAAAAAAAAAATAATGTAGGTATGTTGCCGTTAAGGTAGGAAAAATAAAGTGAACATATTTACATGATTCCCCCATACAAAGCGCATTAACCTTTAATGGGAAAAAACGCTGTCACGGCTTAGCCCTGTCACCGATTTTGATGAAATTTGATATGGAGATAGGTTGAACTTAAAGTAAATATATTTGCTTATAGTGGGCTGCGCCACGCCCCTAACAAGAAAAAACGTCTCTACAACTAAACTAATGCACCGATTTTGATTAAATTTAGTTAGATATAGATTGAAACCCAAAAAACATTTCTCAAAACTCTGAGTTCTTTTAGTAGGCGTGGCACCACTCGAAACGGAAAAATCGTTTTACCTGCTAAGCTTATAGACCGATTTTAATAGAATTTGGTATAGGGATGGATTGAATCTTGGGGAAAGGCAATCAGCTTAAAATATACAGTGCCACGCCCCCAATAGGAAAATATGTTTTCACATCTAAGCTAATGGACCGATTTTGATGCAATTTTTAATGGAGATAGATTGCACCCTAAGAAAGACAAAGAGTTAGCGGCAAGGATAAAGCAACGTGATTTTAATTTTTGGGAGCGATGACAAAAAATAGCTCTTTGAATCATAATCGCTTACTTTTTTTTTTGTAAAGGTTGTGAAGAGGAGCAGTGCATGTGAATGTAATTTTTTTCTAATAGTGCGGAGCCATGCCTGCAACAGGAAAATACGTTTCCCTGGTTAAAACTTTGGACTGATTTTGATGTAATTTGGTTTGGAGATAGATTGAACCTCAAGGAAAGGTACTAAAATCTTCAAGTTCTAAAAGGGGGCGTGGCACCACCAATAATAAGAAAAAACGGTGTCACGACTGAGCCACTGTACCTTTTTTGATAAAATTTGGTATGTAGATAGATTGAATCTTGAGTAAAGACATTTGGTTTGAGTAGGTGGAGCCACATCAGAATAAAACGTTTCAAGATTAGACTAATAAGACAATTTTGATGAAATTTGGTACAGAAATATATTGAACCCTGCGGAAACGTATTAGTTTTAAAGTGGAGGGTGACACGCTCTCAATACGAAAATATGTTCTCACAGCTAAAATAATGGAACGATTTTAATGAAATTTTATATGGAGATAGATTGAGTCTTGAGAAAAAATATATGTTTTAAGTGGATGACGCCACGCCCCTAACAGGAAAATATGTTGTCTTAACTAAACTAATCGACTGATTTTGATGAAATTTGGTATGGAGATATGTGTGTATATTGGACTCTAAGGAAGGGATTAAGATAGGTATAGGGCAACATGTCACCATGATTTTTATTTTTGAAAGCGATGACAAATAATAGCTCTTTTTTTATCAGTTCTTTAACACCAAAAGCATCTTGAATGGTTGAATTTCAACCACTCGGCGAAACTAGTTTTTATTAATAGCCGTGTCTTATTCGTTCTGGTTAAGCCAAAATTTCATACAAATGCGTGAGCCGGCTCAAATTCTAGTTCATTTTATTGAACTTTTTTTTGTCTTTGCTAAATTTGTATACTATTGAAGAACAGATGTCGCACATTGCAAGAAGCTTCAGACACAAACCTAAAATAATCAAATATACAAACTTATCGGTCATTCTTTTAATAACTGCGCACTTTGTTTTTTTTTTGACGTTTTTGAACATTTTTTGAAACGAAATATCTCAAAAACTATAGTAGATAGGATAAAAAATCATTTAATCATATTTGTTAAGAAGGAATATAACTTTATAAAAAAAGTTTAAATAAATTTGATAAAACACTAATTTTCTTAATTGAAAAAACTTTGTATTTTCAGAACCGTTTCTAGGTCGTGCGAGGCTCTATGCATCCATTAAGTGCTAGGCCCAAACAAAAAACAGTGCCACTATTTTTTCTTATGTAAATTGAGCCACTGAACTCGAAAATCACACTTAAAATTTTTGATATGGATAGATTTATGATATATGAATTTTTGATTTTTTATTTTCTCCAGAGGTAGTCTAACACTTTCGTACTAATTTCGACTTAGTATTCACCGATCTGGACAAATTTTAAAGGTTACTAAATCACCAACAAATTTGTTTTCAAATTGTACGGCCTGAAGCCGTACAAAGTTGCAAACAGTGAACAGTGGTTTCATTTCACCAAAACCTTGGGGGGGTTGCGCGAGAGTTTAAATAACATATCAAATCGATGATATTTTGAATTGAATCGATTTGAAGGGGGGCAATGCCTCCCCTAGCCCTACCGATTAACGCCTCTGACAGCTTATCAAATATAAAGTATTAAACATTCATTCCCGAGTCTCAAATATTTTTATTTCGCTTTCAACAACAATCGCTTGAAACTCTTCATTTATGATTCACACGTGAATCACTTTGGCGAGTTATGATAGTGCGACTCCCCTGCTATTAAAAATTTTCCTTGGGCCTCAATATGAATTGCAATTTGTGGACTTTTTAATTTTTTACAAGTTGAGAACAATATTAATAGAACAACGAAAAACCTCGGCTTTTCACTAAAAATTTATTTTGCTTATAAAAATCAAACCCTTGGCGCAAATCTTTCTTCAGATACGGCACATCATCGTAAAAGTTGGCGACATTCCAGCACAAGTTTTAATTTTTTGAAAAATCAAATTGTGATGGGTTAACCCTTAAATGCCCAACATTTTTTTTTGATCTGAAAAAAATATATGTTGTAGATTCTGCGATTCTGAACAGCTTTCGTTCCATCATTTTTTTTTTTTAAGTGACAGGCACGCCCTCTAGACACAAACTACCTGACGAGGTGCTATCACTGAACTGAAAAACTACGTGACATATGAAGGAAATAGAATGCGAAAACCGAACTGATCTTTGGCGCTCGAAGCCGAGTGTATATGTGCGTGACGCAAAGTTTAAAAATTGTACTTTAAATACATTAAAATTTTTTTTTAAAGTGGTTGGTATCACGAGGCGTTTAAGGGTTAACTTTCATTAAACAGAAAATAGTTTTTTTTCAAATTTGGTCTAAGACAACTTACAAAATAAACGGCTGATGTGTATGTTTGAGACTTTATGATGAAATTGCATTGTACCATGTTGAGATAAATGTTGCATTTAGCAGCTGTACACTGAGAAAATGTTTGACTCCCAAACGTTTAGCGTAATTAATGTACAGCTCATAAGTACTAATCCACTTGTATTTTTCACATATATTTTTGTCATTTAAGCGAGTATTCAATAAATGGGGAAATTTTGTATCTATTTCAATAAAAACATTTCCGTTAAGAATTATTTTCCTTAGTTTATAATATCGAAATATCAAATACATATCATGGATCTGCTGAGATCTGCTGTAATATGTAAACGATTTTATTTTCTATAACACATCTCTTATGGAACTACAACAAAAACAATGTGCAAGCTTCAATGAAAAACAACTCAATGCTTGGCCGATACAATAAAATTGCACCTGGGTGATATCGCTTATCATTGAGTGAGAGAGCGCTATTCTATCTATTCATAGCTTCGCTAAAGGTCGCAATTTCATCAGATGATGATAATGAGGCACCGGAAAACAAAGTACAGTAGAGCTACTACTGCTGTGCATCAGCTAATGCGGTGGTGAGATGATAAGGAATAGAGCAGCAATGCGGCAGCTGTGAATCACTTTGGTTTTTTTATTTGATAAGACGTGGCTAAACTTTGCAGTCAACGATACATAGAAAGGAATATCTCGAAAGCAAGCGAAAATCCGAGCGATTTTTTTATATATTTCTTGAAGTATCTTTTCATTCATTAGCGAGTGTTGTCTACTTGTGTTGCACATGTATAAATAAGGAATTAGACAAAGAAAAGATATGTGGTTCCATAGTGTAGCGGTTATCACGTCTGCTTTACACGCAGAAGGTCTCCGGTTCGATCCCGGATGGAACCAGTGGCAACTATTTTTTTTTTAATTCTTGGCTCTTTTTTTTCAAAAAAGAAATTAACTTTATGACGTTGTTCAATGCAATAAACTTGATTGAAAATGAAACAATAGCCGTGTTTTATTCGTTTTTGTTAAACCAAAATCTCATAAAAATTCGTGAACCAGCTCAATTTCTAATTCAATTGATTGTACTTTTTTTTTCTCTACTAAAGTTTGAAGCTCAGTGCATTAGCTGTAGACACAAATGTAAAATAATCAAAAATATATTGCAACTTTGCTTGAATTTTGAAGAAGTGTTCTTAGGTCACGCGAGGCCTTGTGCACCCCAGTCAGTGTTAGGCCCAAATATTGAAATAGAAACACATTATAAAAATAAAAACAGTGATGAAACAACGGAAAATGAAATGAAAGCTTTGGTGTTTGCGTCTGCGACACTATAAAAGCAGTTTGAAATCATTTGATAGCAATAATTTGAAAAAAAAAAGTTACGTACTGATTAGGGCTACCAGATGTCATACTTTAGTAGCAAAAGTGCGCAAGGCTGTGCTACTTTGCTACTTTTCACTCGAAATGTACTACTTTTGGATGGTTTTGCTACTTTTGATGTTTGCATTGAAAAATAAAAGTTATTTTAAATATTCTTTCAATTTGCTGGGGTTTTGTCGTACAAAGTGAGGACCTTTTTTTTATTTTTTTTTTTGCTCATCAAAAATATTTATATGGAATTAAAGAAATTTTTGGTTTTCATTACAAAATTGGAATTTAATTTTGGTTTTCATTACTAAATTCAATTTTTTTGATATGTGCTACTTTTGTAGGCACGCCATCTGGTAGCCCTAGTACTGATACGTGATGAGGCTCCTTCCCGTGCTAGGCGCCGTTCAACCACACGACCATAAAGCCGGCTTTGATTTTAGAATAGAATTATTACAACTACGTACGACATTGCTCTGGGTTAGTAGTTAATTTTGGAGCTGATACATCTGAATTTTTGATACGTGATTTTATTGCTTTTTTGAACTAACGAAAACTAACTAAATGTACTGCGTTTCTAAACTTTTTTGGCCACATTTCGTATGTTCTTAGTCGGTTTCCTTTTTTCTCTAACGGGAAAGTTTTTTATTTCAAGTTTCGTCGCTGATTTGGAAATAATATGTAACAAAGAAAATCATGGCAGAGAAAAAATAAATTTTTTTAACTTTCAAAGTGCATTTTTTGTTAATTACTCGTATTAAAAATAAATCTTGCTGTTTCTAAACCTTCTTGGCTCACTGTATTTTGAAAAGTATTCGCATTTCTCAAAAATTCTGTATAAATACTATTATCGTTCCTTTGTAGCAAACTTTAAAATTTTATGTGAATTCAATCCGAAAGCAATAGAACAATGTATTATGAAATTATTTTTTTATCTTATTGTTAGTGCTGATTTTTTTAGTTTTTAATAAATACAAAAAATTTGTAAACAAGCAAAAATTGTCTCTTATTTTGCTTTGAAAAATATGGTCACTATGTGCTATGTACATTGTATGGAATTTTTCCGAAACAAATGTTCTTCTTCTTTATCTAATTCAGCTGTATTAATTTATTTTAGTCATATGTTGCACGCATTGTGAATGCATTTTATCCTAATTTTAAAGCAATTTAATTTTAGTGAACAAATGCATATATTGCATGTGTTGAGGATTTTGATAAAACTCTACTCTTTATTTCTTCAAAATATTATTTTATAAATGTATTAATAATGTCGGGACGGCGCGAACGCCATTCCCGGCTACCAAAAATTACACGCACGAGTTATTCGCATTAGGAATAATCGCGGAGGTCAACTCAGTCGCAGTGCAATGACCAAGCCTCACTCCGGGGGAACCGCCTTGATGATCACGGTAACCCCTACGCCAGGTAAGTATGCTTTATGCCGCCAAACAAGCAATATTTCAATACTACTTTTCATAAACTAAATGTGAATTATAACAACATTCCCGTTCATTCTAATGAAGTGGTGGTGTTTTTGTTTTTGTTGTTGTTGCCATAGCAACAAAGATTGTGTAGCAAAGGCGAATATACAAAAACAACCACGTTGAAGCAAGTAGGAAACATTTTGTTCAGTGAATACACTATGGATATGTTCAATCATTTGAAGTGGCAAATGCTACCGCGCAAGTACAAATATCTTTCATATTGTATTTGCTGTTAAATTCAAGTGAACAATTGAATATTCCGTAAATTATTCTTAAGTGAATTAATCCATATCGTAATATTTTTTTTTTAATTATTCAGAGCAATTTTGCTTTATCCTTTTGCGGAAAAAATAAAGTGCAAAGTATATTTGTTCTCAAAATAATTAGACTCTTGTTTTATTTTAATTTTGTTTAAAAGCATGTATAAAAATATTAAATTTTCATATTGTATTTTAACCGTTTATAATTATCAGACTGAAATTTCGCAAAATAAACCCATTGTCAAAAGATATCAAGGATATGCTGATGGTAAAATAAGAAATACTAATGACTGGCGAAAGGAAAATTATTAAAAAATATAAAATTTGGGAAGAAATGAAAGTTTGAAAAAATTGTACAGGAAAACGTAAGACTACAGCACACGATGACAGCAAATTGTAATCCTAGACAAAAAAAAAAAAATCTCCTTTGAATTCAGCAAGAGAAATATCGTCGTTCGCAAATTAGATATTGTTTTCTGTACCGCAAAATGGAAAAAATTAAGATAAGACTTATTTTTATGCAAATTTTTCGAGATCTATCGATCTGTGTAATCAGTTTGCTCTTATCTTTTATAGTTTTCGAAATATGAGACATCGACTGTGACAAGCTTCGTAACCTATTGTGTTCTATATGCAAAAAATCATGCGTATCGAACAAAAACGGAGCAAAACTACTAAACAAAACATTTTTTTTATTTTGTTCTATATGCAAGTCTTAATAAAGTTTGAAGTAATTTGAGCACAGTCCAACATAATTTACTGCGCTGTTTGGAACGAGGTACACAGCGGTCGTTCTGGCAATGACATAGCCAGTGGTGTCGGAAAAATTTTACAGCAAATAGTTCAGGATTCAGGAAGAATGTTCAGTATTTCATCTCCTGTGTGCCTCAAAATAAAAATCAGATTTTCTCAATTGCATCCTCTTGTGCAATTCATGCACAACCATAAAATCGTTCAAACAATCACCCAAACATTTTCTGAACCGAGGCTATCCCAAATTCAAGAAGTGGACGCCGTGAATATTGCCATTGACCGACACTTAAGGCTACGATAAATTCAAGGCCCTTTAATTTAGTTGGATTATTAAAAACCTATAAATCAACGAAACTTAAGCTTATTGTAATAGAAATGACAACTGAAGACTCAAAAAATAAGCTATTTACAATATCCTATAAAACATCATTATGGTAAAATAAATATATAAAAATTAATACTAAAAAAAGCCCGAAAAGGTATTTTTTCAACTCCAAACAATTTATTTGAGGAATATTTTCAGAATTCAGCTTTTAAAGAGACATATATCATCGGAGAAAATTAATGATGTGAAAAGTTTATATAACTTTTTATCGCTAGATGCAGTGACATACTATAATAAATTGTTTATTTCAAGTTAAAATATGGGCAAAACTTTTTGTCTTTGCTTTTTTTTTTTTCAACAAGCTTTTTTATATTATAAATTCTCCAAACGGCTTATAAATCAAGCATGAACTTCGTGGAATCGAAGTTAAATAGATTTGATTAACTTTTTTTCTTTATTTTATAGTCGAAGCTTAGGTACCTTGTTTTAAAAAATTAATAAGTATTGCCTTAAGTGAACTCATAAAAACATAATTATAAGATTAAGTTTAAAATGAAATCAAATGATTGCCGTACTGCGATAAAATCGTTTTAGGAAGCACACAGAAGGAGTGAGAAGAAATATCCTAGACTACTCTGAAAAGTTTTATAATAGTATTTCAAAAAAATTGAAAGAGGTAATTAAAATTAAAAGCGGCCATACTATATTTTAATTGATCGAAATATTGTACTTTTCATATTAAAAAAAAAGATTGAAACACTCGTTTTAAACTAATATTAATATAACATGTGTATCTGTTCATGCGAATTATTACATGCAGTCAATTTCTTTTGAGTCTAACTTTTCTTTAAGCTCAATAAATGACGTAATTAGTACATTTGAGGTTGTTGTCGTGTTACGGGTTTTTCACGGTCAAACGGTTTTCTGATGAACCTATCTTCCGTGTAAATAAGGAGGTAAGTGTACTTGTATTTTAATGACTGAAAGTTATTTTTCAAAACTATTTCACACTCGAAATAATGAATTACATACTTTTTATTTTTAACAAAATTTAGTGGTAGTGGAAAAATTCTTTATAATAAGTTTAGTGATAATTGAAAAATGTTCCACTACCATTAAACTAAATTTATGAAAATGGGAAAAATTGTCATTACCACTGAAATTATTTAGTGGTAGTGAAACATTTTTCAATTACATATTACGAAATTTAGTGGTAACGTCAAAAATTTACTCCCATTCGAGTATATCCCCAATCAAGAAAAAAAATTCTAGGGTTGCTACCAGATCTGCAAAATTTTAATTTTTCGAAAATTGAGTAAAAATATTAAGAAAATTGCACTTTTTTTATTAAAAATTTATTATTTTAATTTTTTTTTCCATTTTCCTATAGTACACATAACGAAGTACCGAAAATAATTTTACCAGTATTTTTAAGCGTAAAAGTATATTCGGTAATTCCTTATGTGTACAACAGGAAAATTAAAAATTTTTTAAAAGAAATTTTTCAATAAAAAAGTGCAGACCTAGAATTTTTTATTCTTGATTGAGGATATACTCAAATAGGAGTAAATACGAGTTGACACACGCTCTATTCAAAAAGTGTCTAATTTTTTCTGGTACTAGGCCGAAAAATTTATAGTAGGTATTTTGCTACTTTTTTTTTTTAATTTAAATTTCGAAATATTACAAGTCTTCATTTTCTACGATCCGTCGTAATGTAGACATAATACTAAAATTTTGAATTTCATTTATGTTTCTTTAAAAGACATTTAATGAGGTTTGTATAAATGCTTGTTTATCCTACGCTGTTTAACTCAAATATTTCATTGAAAGACAATTATGTATAGTCATGTAGTCATGTTTAAAGATTTATTTTTTTTTTATGAAATTGTGTAAGATTACATAGCAACGTAAAAAAAATCTTGACCTTTTATTGCATTCAACTCAAAAGGTTAGTTCTTAAGTGACCAAAATTGTTAATTCTACCCTAGGAAAGAAATGTCGGTGAATAAATTTGTTGTTGATGTTACATTTTCACTTTCATATACACATATCAAATGTATGTGCATCAAAATGATGGCTTCTCAGGAAAATTTTCATTCAAATTGAGAATTTTCCTGAAAATCCTTTTTTTTTTTTAGTTTTCTTTGATATTTGTGTGGGAAAGGTCAACACCGAATTATTAACTTTAAAGGAACTACAAGTCATTAACAAAATTAACAAATGAAAACATATACATAAATACATATAAAAAGATAAAGGTCTATTTTTTTGTATTTGTATTAATATATAGATAATAATATAACTTTTAACCTAAAATATATTAACGAGCTACTAAACAAAAGCATATCAGATATTTTTAGAATAAAAAGTAAATAATACATTATAATTTTAAAACTTATTCATAGGGTATTCGAATGTGCATCAATTGCTCGCAGCTGTAGATTTTTCATTTACTCAATACCTTCTTGCTGTTGTAGGTCTTGGTACACCAGATGTTCTTGGTCTTGCGGACTTTGCGCGCACCGGATTAGTCACTGAATCTGTATTGTAACTAAGATACACATGTGACAAATCAATAAACTCATTAGACTCCTTGGCGTTAGACTTTGACTCTGCAATATGTTTACGCATATTATTGCCAGTGTACGCAACACACTTTAGCTGCCATTCACCGATATCCTCATTCCAGTGTGTATACTGACCAATCATAGTCTGATACTCCTTGGGGATATACGAATTGAGAACAAGTTCGCACAGTGCTAATTCTCGCGACAGACTACGTATATTCTCGTAAATACCTTCTTTTTCCCGTTGATGTTCCTGCTGTTGGTCGGCCAGTTCAGATTTGACACCCATTAGCATTTGCATGACTCGATGTATTTTTTTCGTTATACCTGTACTGGCATCCTGCAAACTGGAGTAGCGTTCCTCAATATCAATGCGCTCAGTCTCTTTTTTCTGCAGTGTCTGTTGCAGCTCCTCTTCAGCTTTTTCACGCACTTCTAACTCAGCCAACGATTGTTCAAGAAGTTCCTCTTGGGTTTTTGCTTTCTCTAGTAGATTTTCTCCGCCAACAAGAATTTTGCCTTCAAGTGACATCAGCTTGGAACGCAATTGTTCTTGTTCCGATTTGGCGTGTTCAATTTCACGCTGGTGTTCACGTGCACGTGTCTCTAGAGCCTCTTTCTCTGCATCGCTCTTTTCACGTTTCCTCTTGGTATTCCTATCGGAATTGCCATTAGTGTTATCGTTTTGTGCTACTAACTCATCTGCTTCAATTTCAATTTCAGCATCTTCATCCCCTTCGTCATCATCCTCATCTTCCTCTTCGGCTGACAGCTGATCTTCAAAACTACCCTCTTCCAACTGTTTGCGTAAGCGAGCAATTTCCTCTTGAAAGTGACGCAAGAGCGCATCTTTCGGTTCTTCATTGATATGCATACGATTTTGAATGCTCTTAGCGCGGCTGGCGTAACGCAAAGTGGAAATGGTTTCCATATAGTTGCCATCCGCAGGACTAATTGTGGCACACATTACCGTTTTCGAGTTGCCACCTAACGAATCTTGTAAGAGACGTGTCAACTTTGAATTGCGATAAGGAATGTGCGTACTCTTGCCGTCAACTAAAGCACTTATGACATTGCCCAGCACTGATAGTGATAAATTGATTTTGGTTGCCTCTTTTAAGCGTTGCCCACTAGCCTGAGTTTTACTCTGGCGCTCCGAACCAGCCAAATCGACCAATTGCAATTTACCCATGCGCACATGTTGCATGCCTCCATCAACTAATTCACTCGACTCAATGGTGATTGAAAAAATAGCATGTGAACGTGATGATTCCAAGTTCATTTTGGTTGCACCTACAGCGCGATTCTTATTGCCCATTTTCATGATATTTTCCAGGTCATCTGCATTATGTACCACATAACCGCTGAGGTCCTTGACGAATACCCCTATGTCGGGACGTTCCTTTACTTCTAAGCTCTTGTTGACATCTTTGCCCAATAGATCACGTACTTCTTCATTGTAAATTTCCATGTAGCTGACACGCACCAAGAACTTTTGATTTTCCTTAGCCTTTGCAATGTGACCGAAAATATGTGCAAAAGCATTTGGTATAATGCCCTTGGTCTGTGGCGTATCCGCATTTCCGCACATAGTGTAGGTTTTACCTGTGCCTGTCTGACCGTAAGCGAGTATGGTGCCATTGTAACCTTCAAGCACTTTTTCCACTATGGGACGGGCTGTGTCTACATACAAGTCCAGCTGACTGGAGTCGGCACCAAAAACATTGTCGAAGAAATACGTCTTTGGTGGTTCGTTTGCGGTAGCATTGGGCTTCATCACTGTTATTGCCCGATTAATTTTATCCACTTTTAATACATTTTGTGCTGCAGCAGCCAATTCTATTTTGTCCATGGGACGTGCACGCACTACAACGCGTACATTTTCAATTTCTCCTTCGATTTCATCGTTGTCTTGTTCTTGCGGCATTTTTTAGAAAAAAATAAAACTTTTAATATAATTTTTCACTTGATTATTTCTGCTAAAAACTTTTCCTTTCTATTGATTTTTGCGAACAGCTGTTGAAGTGACTAATTTTGAAATTCTTCTCTGGGCTTATCTTTTAAGATAACCAAAACACAAGCACTTCAAAAGGAAACGTCAAAAAAGTCTTAAGGTACAACACATACTTTGAAAAATAGTTGTGTGATTTTCATAGACATGTCAGTGTGAGGCTGATTATATATAATTGTGAAAAAATAGTATAACGATTTTTTAATTAAAAGGAATTGTAAAATTAATGTGCACTTTACGAACTAATTAAGGATAGGGCCAAACCAACGATACCAAAAGTATCATGTTTGAAAACTAACTCATGATCAGGAGGATCCATATTTCCTTCATTCACGTGAAGTAAAAAAATTCTAAATAAAATAAATTTGTAAGTTTTGAAGTTTTTAAAAATACGCAAATTTCATTGCATTGTGCTGCAACCAACGACAGCTCTCGGGATTCAAAACATTTGCCAGCACTTGGCGACATTTACGTGGCCTTAGCCTTAATTAGTTCGTAAAGAAGTGCACACTAAATTTCAATTACTTTCTATTAAAAAATCGTTAATATATATTCAATTCCGTAATCTTTCGGAATCACAATACTTTTGCTATGCACTAGGAAAGTTTCCAAAAATTGTTTTAGCTGACATTGAGCCAATTATCAGTACGAAGTAAGTACAAATGTAAGTGTTTAAAGGGCCAAATAGACGTTCATGCGTGCATGATGAATCAAGTGAGTGCTCATGCAAACTGACCGTGTAGGTGTCTGATTGAGTGATTGGTCATGCGCATGAGCAATATTAAAATATTTTGATATTTTTTTGATTGATCATACATGCATGATAGTGTGTGCTGAACTTAGCTCAGTTTACATGATTTTTTGACGAAGAAGGTGACAATGAGTGCGGAAAAGAAATTAGAAATATTGTGCACTAAAGATAATTAGATGAAATAATTAAACTTTGTTTTTTAAAATACATTTTTAAAGATTTTTTGAGCTTAAATTAAACTCATTTCATACTTTTTTATATTAAATGCAATTTTAATTGCCGCACAAGCTTCTGACGTTAATGTCAACACGTTAAAAGTTCAAATAAAAATTATATCCATCACGGTATGTCGAAATCATGATGGCGTCGTCATTTTATTGATCATGCTCGCATGAACGTCTATTTGGCCCTAAAGTCCATAATGGACCAAAGTCTTGTAATTTATTTCAATGTTTTTTGATAATTTAATTTTTAAATATAAAATAAAAATTTATTTGCCACTTTTATAATGTTTTCAATATCATTTTAAAAATATTGCATCAAATTCTGATCTTATTTTGTAACATAAAACATATATATTTAATAGTTTTTAGGATAAAATAGTTTTTCCCATGCTAAAATTATAATTCTATGTTTTTGCTAGAAGCTAATTGATTTGCATGCCTAAAAGTATGCAATTTAATTTTAATGCAAAAGCAATATGGATACCGAAGACAATGTTGAACATGTTATGGACCGAGCCGCGGCCGAAGTCCGCCGCGAAGCCGGCATTGGAGTTTGTAAATACTGTGCCACGCCCGAAATTGCTATTTGTTTAGTAAGCTGGATTTTTGTCTTCATAACTTCCCCTGATGCTACTAGGGCCATGGACCATGGTACAATTATCATCGTAGCAGCAATTCTAAGTGACAGTTCTCTTCTTTATTTTTATGCTTACCTTATCTGTCATTTCCAAATTATACACTGTCACAAAGTTCAAAAATCGCACGCACCTGGAAGTACTCTCGGTAGTTAATTTTGCGTTTTTAAATTTTTGTTACGTCTTTGTAATTAGATTTGTGTGATCACAAAATTACTAAAAAAATATTACAAAAATATCAGTCCCGTTGGGACTGAGAATTTGTTGTTGTCTGAAAAAGTTGTGTGATTTTATGAAGTTTTTGGACAAAATTTTTCAAAATATGAACATTTAAGGGTAAAAAAAAACTTGACAAGTTTTATTAAAAATTTAGATATTTCATAGGATTTCAAAAATTGTGTATCCATTTTGACGCAAGATCCGTACGATTCAAAATCAAGCACATGCGATTTTCCATGCGATTGAACAATAACAACAAAATAAATAAATGCTTGACGTCTCTGAACTCTCCTTATATTTTATTGATTTCGTTGGTTTTAGTTGCTTGACAAGTGAAGTAAGGAAAAAAAAGAAAGGTAAATTTTATTCAACAATAAATACTTAGTAATTTTGTAGAAATATTAAAAAGTAGGAAATTAATTTTGTACATTAAATGCAAAAATTTTCACACATTTCGTTTATACTATAAGTGAAAAAATTTTGAAAAATTAGGGAAAGGTTCCGAAAAAATTCTATATTGCTGCCACCGCGAAACACGTTTTCTGTTATACATGCACGCGGTGCTGAGACTCCGCTGCGTAACAAAAATTCAACCACCATCAACAGTAAGACAACGCCACTTTTGGCGCAACATGGACTGTACCACTCTAACGCCGCCTGATTGCGTGCGTGGCATGACGCAGCTGCAACGCGACGCTTTTCACAAAGTGATCAAAGTTCCAATGCTTCGTGTGCCGGAGGCTCAGGCGCAAGCTGTAATGCCGTTGGTAAAAACATTGTTACTCAAAATGGACAAGCTCCGTCCTGTACGAACGTTGGCGCCGTCTTTAGTTGACGCCACTATTTACAAAGAGATTCTGTTGCATCCATTGCCTGTGCAAAGCTGGGAGTCATTGCCCTACGTGGAATTGGAGAAGCTACAGATAACTGGAATGGAGTTTCACTTTGGTGAATTAGAGCTGGGTTACGCTAATTGGCGTGCCGATGAAATTTTGCGACAAGTCCTGCCCGAAGGGGAAGAAGGTGTCACCTCATATTCACGAATTGGTCACATTGTGCATTTAAATCTGCGGGACCATCTACTGCCTTATCGGCAGTTGATTGGTGAAGTGTTACGGGATAAAGTGCCTGGTTGTCGAACTGTAGTAAACAAGGCCTCCAGCATAGATTCGACATACCGCAATTTCCAGCTTGATTTAATTTGTGGCGAGGCCGATTATCAGGTAGAGACCAAAGAAAATGGCGTTTGGTTTGAATTTGATTTTTCCAAAGTTTATTGGAATCCTCGTCTCTCCACCGAGCATGAGCGTATAACGCAATTGCTACAATCAGGGGATGTACTCTATGATGTGTTTGCCGGGGTTGGACCCTTTGCTGTGCCTGCGGCACGTAAATGTTGCCAAGTGCTGGCAAATGATTTGAATCCCGAGAGCTATCGTTGGTTGCAGCACAATGCAAAGCGTAACAAGTGCTTGGCGCGCTTGCGCACTTTCAACAAAGATGGTGGTGCTTTTATTCGAGAGGAGATGAAACATGATTTGTTGCAGCGTTGGGAAAACCCGAAGTCTTATGGGCGAATTCATATCACAATGAATTTGCCAGCGCTCGCGGTTGAGTTTCTTTCTGCGTATCGTGGTTTGTTTGCAGATTTACCAGCTGAAAAGTTTCCTGCATCTGCCGATATGCCTTTAGTGCATGTTTATTCTTTTGCCAAGGGAGAGGATACGAAATCATTGGTGCTCTCATTGGTAGAGCAGCATTTAGGAATGAAATTAGATGATAGCCTCGAGGGTATTTATTTTGTGCGCAATGTTGCTCCAAATAAGGATATGTATCGGGTTTCATTTCGGCTAACAAAAGAAATTCTGCTTGCTCCGATTCACGGTTGCAATGATAAGGAATCGAACTCTCGAAAGCGTGCAGCAGAAGACAGCGGTTCCAGCGTATTGGATGAAGATCAGAGTTCTAAAATCAAATGTAGCTCATGAAATGTGCGTTCGTTCGTTAAGATTAATATTTTTGAAAGTGAAAAAGAAAAATAAATTTGTTACGTTAATTGAATTTTTTCTTTTTGTTACACTACACTACACTAACGCAGTTTAAGAAGGCTCAAGACTTTTCCCCTAATTTCCTGGTTTTTTAATATTTTTATTTCAGTTAAAAGCGTCTTCTTAAAAAGTAAATTGTTTCCCAACTAATTTTTTATTGAATTTTACTTCCTTTTATTTTTAAATTTTACTTTCTTTTATTTTTAAATAAATGTATTGGATTTGTAAAATTAGTCACGTCATATAACACATTTTTTGTTATTAAAAATTAAACCTTACCATTTGCATTAAAATTATATTTTCCTATATGAAACCCAAGGAAGGCGCTCCAAATGGGTTTTCCCCTTCCAAAAATGTTTAATAGAAATCGGTTTGGTTATCTAAGTAAATATGCATTTTTTCGTTCCCAAAAAAATTGAAAAATGTCACTAGTATTTAAAAAAATTCACTTTTTAAAAAAAAATAATATTTACTGCAAACATAAATTTAAAAATTTCTTGTTGTGTTTTTTAACATGCCTATGCTGAATTCGAATCTGGTTTTAATCTTTTTTTTTGCTAGCACGTTGGATTTTTGAAATAATTGGGGTCAAATGTGTCAAAAATGCTTATTTTGAATAAACAATAAAATAGGATTATTTTTTGAGTACGCAAAAACGAAACACTGAACTTTCTCTTTCAAATCCAACTTTTATTTTTCCCTTGCACGTTTTGTTCTTGTATTATGTATATAGTCCAATATTTTTGTGTGGTTTTTGTAAGTATTTGGTACAGTATCAGTACGCAGTCAAATGGGCTGTACACTAGACATGTTCACGTTCTAGAATTCTTCGGGAACGCTTAAAATTCAAAAATGTTCTCTTTTTCGAGTAGATTCTGAATAAAAAAGCTTCTTGGGTTGATCCCAGAGCTCCATTTTTTTCATTTTTCGAAATTTGAGTAAAAAAATTGAGCTGATTTTATTTTGCAGATTGATATTTAGATTTAACAAAAATGTATAACTGTGACACTGAAACAAGAATTTGGATTGTCCGCCGCTATCACGCACTGGAGTCCGAAGTTTCGGTTCAAAGAGAGTATAGGCGCACGTTTGGCGGCAATCCTCCGAGCAGATGGACCATAATGAGATTTGTTAACAATTTTGCCGAGCATGGGACAGTCGAAAGAAGACCTTACCATCGAAACCCTTCAGTTCGGACGGAGGAAACAATCGTTGCTGTAGCTGCTGCCTTACATAACAATCCAAGAGTTTCGACAAGAAGCTTACGATACATATAAAATTTGTTTTTAAAAATTATTTTATGAACAAGTAATTACAACTTCAATAATTACTTACTCTAAACAACAATTTAGCATGTATTAACTTCAGAAAATATATAAAAAAAAATAGATTTTGATAATTTTTAGAGTTTTCACTAGATTTATAGAATATTTTCATATTTTATGTCGTCAGCAGTTCAAGGTTGGTAAATTTTTTTTAATAATTGTGCCTTAAACTCTGTTTTCCAGTTTAAAAATATTAATACTTGTTCTACAAAAATACTAAGAATTTTATTCGTCCTTTATTTATGTCAAGTAATTTTTAACTTAAGTTTTTTTTTACGTTTACTTCCACAGAATGGGTCGTAAAGTTAAAGCTGCTGGAAAGAAGGGTGGTGCGGCCGCTAAACCTGCTCTTAATAAATCAAAGAAAGATAAAAACATTTTTAAAGTCGCTGATGCCAAATCGAAGAAAAAGCCAAAAGAAGTACAGGGTAAACTTAAAAAGGTACATGAGTTCATTTGGCAAAACGAGAATGAATAAAGTTTTAAGTCAACCTTTTTTCTTTAAGATCAAAGAAGCAGTAACAAAGAAACAGGAAAAAGTCGATGCCACTCTTAAGGAATTGCACAAAGATTTGGTAGTTAAAAAACCAAAAGCAGCAGCAGCAGCTCCATCTAAGAAAACCAAGAAGGCACCAGCAAATGCCAAAAAAGTCTCGCAAAAATTGGGCAAATTAAAGGTTTAAATTGACCAAAATGAATTATTATAGCGAGAGGGGCTTATTTAAATGCGTCTTAATGCAATATTAATTATCTAAAATTAAGTTATTTTTAAAAAGAAAAAAAAAATAATTATTCACGAATTATATAGAATTAATCGAATTCGTATAATTTGAGAATTTATCATAGAAAACATTGAAATGGTACAATTTTTTAAACAATTTAGAAAAAAAAGAAAAAGAAAACGTTTAACAAAGAAGTTGCAATTTAAATGACGACAATTACATAAATGTTGTTTCTTCTGATAAGAACAACATTATGCAAAATTAAGATTTGTTATAATGAAGAAAACACTAAAAATAGATATGCGCGTCTGCATACTGAATTTATAAGAACATACATATTAATCTTATTAATAATTTGAAAATAAACAATTCAATGTATTCAAAACATGTAGTTTATGAAAATTTAATTGTTTCTTGTATGCATTCATATTAACATTTCCATTTTACTTTATTTGTGTTTGCGGAAACATTTTGGCGACTCAAAGTAAATGCAATCCTGTAAAGAAAATTGGTTGAAATTTAAAAAATTAAAATTTTTGTTTTGCAATTTCATTTACAATTAAAAATGTAGCACCAAGTACTAGCAATTTAAGATCCATGCCCATTTTATCATAAAAAACAACAAATGCTTCGATGGAGTTGAATTCATCTCCAACATTTGAGGACACTGCTAGTGTTTTGCGTTGTATACTACCAATCTCACGATTTGCTATATTTAAAATCTACAAAAAAAGAGTGATCGGATGTAATTTTTCTTTCCATACAACTTACCTTATAGGCATCTAATTTAAAATTCTGTCCTACTATTGTTGCTATTACTTGATTGCAAATATTACGAACTTCAAAAACAGCATTTAGTGGATTGCATTTTTGTGTTATAGTACCTCTGATGTTACGTATTGGACAATAAATTTCCAACATTTGCAGCGAAAATGGCAAACAGCATGCATCACAACTAAGTGTTCGAAATAAATGCATTACATCGTATTTATTATCGGTGGGATATAGCTGCAGCACATCAAATTGGTCATTATGCATTCGTCCGAAACCGACACGTGTACAGAAAACATTTTCCTTAGTTGCACTTAGAATTTGTGTTTGGCCCTCGTCAGCAACGCGATAAAATGTTTTTGATTTCCAATCATTTTTTGAATCGTCTATTTCTTCGTTGACTTCCAAGCGTTCTACGATGAGAGCATTAACGTTTTCCAGTACTTCCATAACCATTTGAATTGTATCTCTACTGCGCTTGCCGCTGGCATGACGTGGTTGATTTACAATTGCTAAAAGATGGGAAATTCAGTAAGAATATTTGTTTATGTGGGAAATGATAAGGTTTCAGTTAGTTTTATTTTAATTTCAGCTGAGAAATTAATTATTCTCCAAGAATACTGAATTTTGATCCACTATACGACACTGTTCCACCAATTGAGCGGCAGACTGGCAGAATGATGTTCAGACAATAATGAACTAACTAAAAGGTAAATAGAAAAGTGTGCAAATGAGTTAATTTTTGTGATGTTATCTCCCGGTTTATGAGGCGATGAACCGTCATAAATGCGATAGACGGTAGTGGCAAACACGAGACTGCAATTGGGCGGGGTCTTTACAGTTGGGTATTACTTATTTACATTCCAAATATTTAAAGAGGGTTATAAAATTATCTTCTTAAGAAATATTGGCATTAAATTTTAAATCAGAACGTCTGGTGTTACAATAAAGTGGCCACCGCACCTATTGATGAGGCAAAAAGTTCAAAAATGGCAAGACAACATACTTTCTTCATACTAAAGCAAATCAAAAAAGCTCCGTCAAATATCTTTTTGAAAAAATTTAATCAGACTTGCAATATTTACACTCATATACAGGAAAGCACAAACTGATTTGGACGAAAATTTTAAAATTATAAATGCAATTTAAAAAAAATTTAAGATTTAAATCAAGAATTAATAATTTAATATGTGAGGGTTTAATTTAAGTGAATTTAATTTTTTTTTGTAAAACTCCACATCGTTGGCATTCGTGAAAGTTAGCATTATATCCTTGAGATTGAGATTATCTTTATGCAAAGATGTGAGAGTTTTCCATTGGACATACTCAAATTATCGTACTTTTTCAGTTGTATTCTTTCAGCGTTTACTGTTGTATTTTTAATAATCGAAGCTTTTAGTATTTTTGGATGACAAAAACTTGTCTATAAACGCCCCTGGCATATAGAGTCAATATTTGGCTAAAAATATCATGATATCTACTCGTATACTTTATGTGGATTTTGGAAAATAAAGAATATAATGATAGCTCATTTTTTAACCAAAATGACATTGACACCGTGTTAAGGTATTTAAACGAAGGATTTAATTGAATCCTATTGCTGACTTTTTTTTTTCTAAAAAATCACTTGTTAAAACTACGAATTTGCTTGAACTCCAGTTCAGTTCTTCATTTTTTATTATTTCCTTAATTTATTGTTAAGCTCGAATCTAGTATTAATTTTTTATTATCCCCAGTTTTTTAGATAAATAGGTTGTGTTCCAATGGAAAACAGCAATGTTTGGTAATGTTAAAAATAACCTTTAGCTCTTTTTTGACTTCGATATCGGATTGAAGAGGGTGCTTGAATTTGCACTGTTTTCAAAAATATTTTGATTAACCGTAATCAATCTCATTCTTGAGTTGATTGCGCTTTTCCGAAATATCACAAGACTTAACAAATTTTTCAATTTTAAATATTTTTTTATTTGGTAAGTTTTGGCAAGTCAACTTACGTTCGTTTATTGACATGTTATTTCGAAATGTCCTGCAAAGAACTGAAGGCTTCAAAGTTGTCGTTATTTTGACAAATGGTGAGTTTGTCAATATACGTAGTACTTTTTTCTTATTATACCCTACACCGTGGGTATATTCACTTTGTCTCTCCGTTTGTAACACATCGAAGGGGGCGTGGCAGGTATGGAAAAGTATATATATTCTTGATCAGCGTCACCACCTGAGTCGATTTAGCGATGGATGTCCGTCTGTCTGGGTGTCTGTTGAAATCAGTTTTACGGGAAAACCAAGAAAGCTTATTGAATGAAACTATCACACACAGGTCACATCTTCTTGCAGGCATCTTGCTATTGAAAATGGGCAAAATCGGTTAACAGACACGCCTACCGCCCATACTCTATGTATATTTACCCCGGCCAATTTTGAAAAAAGTTTCAGCGATTTGATGAAACTTGGTGATTTGGTGCACATGTGAACCAAATTAGGATTAGGCTGGGTTTCAAGTTTCCAAAGGGTCGTACAGGGGCGTGGCACAGCCCTAAATTTTATAATTAATACTACCATATCTTGTAAGCCGTTCAAGATATTGCGATTTCATTTGGTAAACGGATACATATAAAATATATCTTGAATTGTGATAAAAGTGGGCGGAATCGAAAAAGTGGGCGTGGCACTTTTCAACTGTTAAAAATTTTGATTCCGTATATCTCAAAATTAGCACAACGTAATCGTTATAAAATTTAATGAGGCAGATATACTTGCTATAAGGTCTTTTACTACAAAAATTTGGTCCAATAGTACCTGTGGGCGTGGCACCTCCCATATAAGCAAAAAACGTTTATTGTTATAGATAGTGTGCTATGAGAGTAATCTTCATAAAATTTGGTGTATAGATGTCAGTTACTATAAGCTTTAAAAATAAATTAATTTTGACAGCATTGCATCAGTGGCACCTCCCATATTAACATAAATTTGTTAGCGCTGTTTTAAGTGAACTATTGCAGCAATTGGTATGAAATTTAATGTACATATGTATTTCTGTCGCTATAGGGCATATCTGAATCAAAAGTGGCTGAAATAGCATCAGTAGGCGTGGCACCTCCCATACAAATAAAATACGGTAAGTGGCATATTTATCGAAATATGTGAGCAATCATACTAAAATTTGGTGTTAGGGGTTTGATTATGGAAAGCTATTTCTGGATCAAAACCGTGCTGGATTGTACCAGTGGGTGTGCCACCGCCCTAAATTTTGAATTTTTTGAGCTAAAATTTAATATGAGGATGTCGATCGCGAATATAATTTATTGTACCAAAAGTGGGCGGAACTGAGAAGTGGGCTTGGCATATTTCAAAATTTTCATTTCTATTCGATTTTTTCATTTCATTTTCTACATTCTTTCGACTTTTTCAACCTTTCAACTTTTTCCAATATATCCTATATGTATTTGTTCGACATTTTCAACCTCTTTCAACTTCCTTCATAAGTTTCCTTATTTTTTCGACTTTTTCATCAACTTTGAATTGTTTAAAAATTTTTCAACCTTTTTCAACTTTTTTAGAGTTTTTCAACCTCTCTCAACTTTTTTCAACATTTTGCATATATTTTCGACATTTTCCAACCTCTGCCAATCTTTCTAACATTTCACATTTTTTTCGACTTACTCAACCTCTTCAATGTCTTTTCAACATTTATTTAAAAGGTACTTTCAACGCAGTGTAGGGTATGTGAGTTTCGGCATGGCCGAAGATAACACCTTAACTTGTTTTTTTAATTAAAGCTAATAGCACACTTTAACTGATAATGTGCCATAATCAAATGAAAATTATGGCAATGGAACTCTCGGAAGTCTTATAAGGCAAGTGGCAAAGCAAAATATGTATGTACATATGCATGTTTGCTTTTCGTTTGTATAGCCTTAATATAATAGGTAATTTGGTGATAGTAATAGAATAGAGGTTCACACCCACAGGTTTGATTATATGTAGATGATGATTTTCGTGCAGCTCATTACGATTATGCAGTATCTGAATAATGCAAAAAATATGTTTCAGATGTATTTAAATTTAATCTTACTCGCATGAAAACATCATTGAGCTCACTTTTACTCACGTCATCGGATAGCTCTAATATTTCGCTATAAATTATATTTCTTCTCCATCCCATATACAGTGAAATTCCCCATAACCGGACACCCACCGTCGCAGTATTTTTGTCCGGTTTTTGGAGCGTCCGGCTATCGGAATATATTTTGTATGGAAAAGTTAGTGAGTGTCGCTGAAATATGCTGAAATATGTCCGGTTTTTGGAGCTGTCCGGTTATGGGGGCTGTCCGTAATGGGGAATTTTACTGTATACTTATAAATCTATGAAGTTTTTTCTCAGGTATTGTTTATAACTTAATAAGTGGATACATAATGCCGATTGAAGTGGTCGTATATGGTCTTTTACCCCAAAAGAATGCCTCGAATCGAAAAATAAGTATATCAAAATGATTTGACTGATCTAAGCTGTTTTAAAATTTTTTACAAAAACTGTATTTTTTTTTTCGTCAAAATCACAGTTGTTTTAGTTTTTATTGATTAACTCGAAAAATATGACTTAAATCAAAAGAGTATTTCGTTGTAGAAGAGAAAAGAGCAAAATGATTTCCTCCCAAAAATATTTCTATGATTTCATATTTTAAAAAAGGTTTAAATACTACGCACAACCATACGCAAAAAATATATCTCTCAATCTGGTGACATTTTCCACTGGTGGCCGTTTGAAGAAGACAACAATTGTAACTTGTCCAGTTTTTGTTTTGGAAAAACTATGTACAATCAGTTTTGGCCTAAAGGTCTCTTACAGAAAAAATGGTTTTCAAGACTGTGCATAAAATAAATTCTCACTTAGAAAAAATCTATAGCTGTAAAAAAACAACTGACTGAAATTGCAGTAGTCCTCGCACCTCAATACCATTTTAAGTATTGAAAAAGTACTTTCCCTAAACGAATAGTTATAGAATTTCCATAATCAATAGTGTAGATGAACATCATCCATTAATTAATTTACTTAAGCAGAATTTCGATTTAATTAAATTAACGCTATTTTTGATTAATTATGATACCAAATTTATGTTCTAGTTCTCACACGTTTATTTTGCCGAGCTTATACTTTTGTTTCTACAATGTAATAAAATGACTTAAATATTGTTTCATTTTTTGATATTCCATGTATAATATTAGGCAACAACTGGTTCAACAGGAACTATTTCCACAGAGGGTGCTATAACTGGAGGTGGAGCCACCCAACCCAATTGTGTACGAATGAGATTTTCCACTTGCAAAGTATCGACACCAAATTCCTGCAATTGCATGATGGTTTCCTGTGTTTCTGGGTATAACAAAAACCGATCAAACACAACACGTAGTCCTTCCAATTGACGCCAGAACTGAGCAAACGATGGACTCTGTTGTTGTTTTGTTTGGATGGCTTGTTGAATGGCATATTCTGGATAGATAATCATGAATTCGTTGATAAATCCTTGCCATCCGTAGACACTGTTAGCCCAATATGGTGATTTGTTGAAGAGACCCAATTTTTCTAATGAGAATAGACTAACGTTAGAGCCAAGAGTAGCGAGCCTCAATTTAGCGCTAAAGGCTTTCACTTCTGGTTGTTGACTAAAACGTCTTGCAGCCATAGCAGCTGGAAAGGAGTTAATGACACGAAGGACACTTTGGAACTCAGGATTGTTGATTAAGTTACGGTGTAAAATGTCGCTCAATTGTGTTTTCGGTATTAGCAGTTTTAACTCCTGGATGTCTTGCGCCAAAGCTGCTTGCGGTGATACTGGTGCTACATTCGTTAATAGGACTTCTGGATGTTTGGAAATCGGTGCTGATGGTTGTGGTGCCGGCACAAATGCAACCGAAAGCGTTATGCAAAGCAAAAGTATGAAGAACTTCATGTTGTTTCAAAAGCAGTTCGTTTGGTATATGAATATCGTCGGATCGGATAGTCGTTGACTGTGCGATGCCAGTGTAATTGCCTCTGGTTTTATACTTTAGCAAGCATTCATTTTAATTTTGTTTTATCGCTATTTATCTGCAGATAAATAAGGAATCTTTAGAGTTGTCTCTGATTTTGGTGGTAATTTTGGTTGACAGCTTGGTAAACATTTTTCCACTTATCCGCCGGTAAGATAATAAAACGTCGTGCAAAGCAAAAAAGTTTTGATTCATCATAGTTTTGATCTCGTTATGTTATTATTTTGACCTTTACTGCGACAAATTTATGGCTCGTGATTTGCTGTTGAGCAAAGATAGTATTTAAGAGCTACCGCCACGTGTTATTAAACAAAAGAAAAAAAATACTGAAGATTAGGTTAAAAATAGAAAGTATGTATTTGCTTAGAGCTTGGTTATTATACCCTACACCGAGAGTATATTCACTTTGTCATTCCTTTCTTAATCAGCGTCACCACCTGAGTTGATTTAGAGATGTCCGTCTGTCTGTCCGCCTGTTGAAATCAGGTTAACGGAAAACCAAGAAAGCTAATTGAATGAAACTTTCACAGGTCACACCTTCTTGCAGGCATTTTGCTATTGAAAATGGGCGAAATCGGTTTGCGGACACGCCTACAGCCCATACTCTATGTATAATTACCCAGGCCCATTTTGATAAAAGTTGCAGCGATTTTGTTGAAACTTAGCGATTTGATGCTAATGTGAACAAGATTTGGATTAGACTAGGTTTCAAGTTTCCAAAGCTTCCTGCAGGGGCGTGGTACAAAACTAAAATTTATCCTTTATACTACCATATCTGATAAACCGTTCAAGATATTGCGATGAAAATTGGTAAACGGATACATATAAAATATATATTGAATTGTGATAAAAATGGGCAGAATCGCAAAAGTGGGCGTAGCAATTTTCAACTGTTAAAAATTTTAATTTCGTGTATCTCAAAATTGGCTCAAACGATTTTCATACAAATTTTGGAGGTGATGCCGCTTAAGGCAGTTATCAAAACAAGCTTAGCTACTTTACTGAAAAAGCTCGTTGAAGGGTGTGGCACAGCCCACAATATTTATAAACGTTATGTTAAGAGAACGTAATCGTTATCAAATTGAATGCGGTAGATATACTTGCTATAAGGTCTTTTATTACAAAAATTTGGTCCTAGCGTAGCTGTGGGCGTGACATCTCCCTTATAACAAAAAACGTTTATTGTTACAGATAGTGTGCTATAATATTAATCTTCATAAAATTTGGTGTATAGATGTCAATTACTATAAGCTTTAAAATTAAATGAATTCAGACGGGATTGCATCAGTGAGCGTGGCATCCTCCATATTAACATAAATTTGTAAGCGCTATTTTAAGTGAACTATTGCAGCAATTGGTATGAAATTTAATGTAAGTGCTTCAGTTGCTATAGAGTATACCTGAATCCAAAGTGTCTGAAATAGCACCAGTGGGCGTGGCACCTCCCATACAAATAAAATACGGCATATTTATCGAAATATGTGAGCAATTGTACTAAAATTAGGATCAAAACCGGACTGGATTGTATCAGTGGGTGTGTCATCGCCATAAATTTTAAGGCTAACTACGGCATATATCGCTAACTATGCAAGCTATTGTGTTAAAATTTGGTATGTGGATGTCGATCACGAATATAATTTATTGAACCAAAAGTAGGCGGAATTGGAGAAGTGGGCGTAGCATATTTCAACTTTTTCATTTTTACACGATTTTTTTCAACATTTTCCATATTCTTTCGACTTTTTCAACCTTTTTACTTTTTCCAATATATTCTATATGTATTTGTTCGACTTTTTCATCAATTTTTAATTGTTTCAACATTTTTCAATCTCTTTCAACTTTTTTAGAGTTTTTCAACCTCTCTCAACTTTTCTCAACATTTTGCATATATTTTTGAATATTTCAACCTTTTTTACATTTCACATTTTTTTCGACTTATTCAACCTCTTCAACGTCTTTTTAACATTTATTTAAAGTGTACTTTCAGTGCAATGTAGGGCATGTGAGTTTCGGCCTGGCCGAAGATAAAACCTTAACTTGTTTTTTTTTTTAAATTTCACTGCAATATACTTACAAATTTTTACGTAAATGCTTAAAGTTGCTTATTTTTTTGTTTTTTATTTTCGATATAAAATGATTTACAGTTTGACGCCAGCATGGCTCGCGACTGCCATGAAGATTTTCGTGTGGATGATTCTGCGCTGTTTATGTTAATTTTTGCACCAAAGTGAAGGACACAAGCCTTTCAGCGTGAAACAGAATCCCGAGAGTTTCTGGCTAAAAACTATTTCAACCAAAACAGTGCAGGAATCAGCAACAGTTACAAGCATAATTTCAACTTATTTACTCATATTGGAAGAAAATAAATTTTGAAAAATTGGATGTTATGAATGCACAAAGCTCAGATTTTAACCCACTAATGACAACTGTTATAATATGATAAGATTTTTTTACCTAATTTCTATGCCAACCGTGAACTCCTCACAAGACATCGACATACTTATGAGCATGGCTGGTAATGCGAAAACAATAATCTTGAGCTACTGTTTGGAGGTGCGTTGTTTCTGCATAAATTAGAAGTTAAAATTTTCTTAGTTTCACCTGATCATCGGAAACAAAACCAAATTGACCATTTCTGTATTAGAGTGCGTGAAAGAATAGCCCTTTTTGGCTACATTACTTTTCTGTGGCTTCTATCTGGATCAATATAGTTTACATACCAGACCCGAGCAACAACAAAACTTCACGTCATACAAATTTAGGAATGCCTGTCTGCGGGACAACTTCATTGACGGAAATAAAATCTTTATCGAATTTAAGCAACGTAACTGCAAAATTTTAATAAAAAAACTTTGACCATACCCGTATTTACACTACGCAACAAAACACTGCATCAGTCAAGTAACTTAAAAGAGGGACACAGCGCAAAAAAACGCCAGTGAAACCACAGACATACACCAAGTTAATAAAGAACGCATCCTGCTAATGAAAGAGAAGATAATCTCGTGACCAAAAACCCAGCAAGTCACAAAAGTCAAAAAGACAAGGATAATCAGCAAGTTTGAGCAAAGTCTGCCAATTAAGAGCAAGAATGGGGACCTATTCCCAGAAATTTTGCAGGGCCCTTTTCTCCCCTATATTTAAGATGATGATCAAAACATAAAAAAAGATTCTCAGCTCCTGTCGACATACCCTATTCAAATTTCAGTTGTCGGTACCCTCATATGTAGCAAACAATTTTTAACTGAAAAATGAACACTGAATACATACAATACAGGAAATAATTTATAATTATTTTACTGAATTCAGTACAGTGCGTGATAACACATTACATTACATAAAATAAAAACGAAAAATGGCTGAAGCTGGCCATACTAGTTTCAATCCTTCCTAAACGGAATTAGCAGTGATCTTTGAGCCGATGAGTGAGGAGTTCTAAGTCTGATATGTTTTTATTTTTACATAGATTTGTTGAGGTCCGAAACAAAAAGTTTAACAAAGCAAATTGGCTAAAATTCAGGCATTTTCGGAGATCGGGACAGGCCTTGGCAAGGCAACCCTAGATATTCTACTTATGCTCGTCGAGCTCTATCATTTGGCATGCATCCCATCCTGTAATCTTATACACTCGGCTTTTCTACAGCCGGCTCTTAGACTATATGTATAGCACTGCAAAGCAGTTCTACCGTGCCCCTCCCAAAAAACCGCGGAAAGAAAACATTTTTAATAAAAATTTTAGGCTTCACGAGGACTTAGAATACTTATATTTTGGCTAAGCCAGCATACTTTTACTGGTTTTCTTTTGCTAATCACATTGTCTATGGCGGAATCAATGATGCTTCCAAAATTATTTTGTAATGTAAATCATTTTGAAAATCACTGGATCAGAAAGGTTCTCAATATTGAAAATGACGCGATAACTCAAAGGACTCAAAAATATTTCATGTCGTTTAGATGTTGTAAATGAAAACATTCAAAACGAGTTACAAACAAATTTGCTTTACCATATCCTTGAGGCCTATGCTGGAAACACTGTTCGCACCATATGTTCGTTTCCGAATTAGAGGATACTAATTGTATTTGGATTGTTTTCATGACATGATTTGCTCCCGACGTTTGTTCAATTTAATGGCTATAGCAAAACAAAGGTTTGAGATTGGATTTCGAGATCATAGCACATTCGAGTGTTCTCGTTCACGTCTTCATTAACCCTCTAACAAATATGTGACACATATTCCGCAGAAAAATATTATATCGAGACGGGCTTTGGCAAGGCAACCCTGGTTGGGTTGGTTGCATCTCTATCTTTCCCGTACATCCCATCCTGTAATCTTACATACTCGAATTTTTTACAGCGGGCCATAAATTGTACATTTGATTTTCAGTAAAATTTACCTAACAGTAAAGAGCCATACCATGTGTGCGTTTCCAAAAACTGTGCAAGACAATTAATTTAAAATAGGCTAACATTTTCGCACAAATACATAACATTTGGTTCATCCCCGAAGCTAACTACACGCAAATGCATAAACAACTGCACCCCGCGTAAAAAAACCCATTTTTAAATTCCGATACAAAAAAAAAGTAATTCAAGTAATCATATATTTATTTTCTAACAAGATAATACTCAGTAGTTGTACAGTATCATATTATATCGGTTATATCCATATCAAAGTACCTTAAGTTGTTAACTTATTTATTTGCTATTATGATCTTAAGCAACAACAGGTTCAGGAGCGACAGGAACTGCAGATACAGCAGGTGGGGCTACAACTGGTGGGGGAGCCACCCAATTTAAATGTGTGCGGATAAAATTTTCCACTTGCAAAATATCGACACCATTTTCCTGCAAAAGCAGAATGGCACTCTGTGTCTCCGGAAAAAGCAAGAAACGATCAAAAACAACACGTAATCCTCCCAGTCGGCGCCAGAACTCAGCAAACGATGGACTCTGTTGTTGTTTTGTTTGGATGGCTTGTTGAATGGTATACTCTGGATAGATAATCAAAAATTCATTGATAAATCCTTGCCATCCATAGACAGAGTTTGCCCAATATGGTGACTTGTTAAAGAGTTCCAATTCCTCGGATGAAAACAATTCCTCTTCAGAGCCAATAGATGAGAGCCTTAATTGAGTGCGATACCAAACTTTGAAGGCTACGACTTCTGGTTGTTGAATAAAGCGTCTTATAGCCATAGCAGCTTCATAGCTGTTGATGGTACGAATGACACCTTGGAAGTCAACATCGTTGAGTAGATAACGATGGATAATCTCGCCGATTTCTTTTTTCGGGATTAAGAGCTTTAGCTGTTGGATGTCTTGTGCCAAAGTTGCTTGCTGTGGTATTGGTGCTACATTGGCCACTGGATAGGCTGGATTGTTGGCGATCGGTGCTGATGATTTTGGTGCCGGCACAAATGCAACCGAAAGTGTTACGCAAAGCAAAAATATGAAAAATTTCATCTTGTCTCAAGAACAATTCGAATTGTGTCTGAATTCAGTTGATTTCGGATATTGTCGGATCGGTTAGTCGTTAACTGTGGGATGTGAATGATTTTGCTACTGGTTTTATACTCGAGCAACTCTTCTGCTTTGTTGTGCCTTGTCGCTATTTATCTGTGATAGCTTTAGGAATCTTGTTATTTCGTGATAATGATTTCTGATCTAAGCGGATGGTACACGTAGTTGACAGCTTGGTAAACATGTATCCACTTATCTACCCGAACGATAATAAAGTGATGCATAGGGTACCTACACTCATAAAAAATATTGGTTTAATTAATTATTTTGATTGTTTGAATTTGCATGCCAATCGGAGAGTCTGCCGAATTATTACACTATTTACGCTTGCTACCTCGTTTTGACTCGCTAATTCAGCTTGCAACGAAGCGCCTGCAAGAAAATGTATAATATCAAGGGAGTTACAATAACAAAGATAAATTTTTGCTTGGGTTCTCAACAGATCTATGCAGAAAAAGCCACAAAAAAATATTTTTTATCGTCGCAAAAAAGTAAGCAACTACAAAAAAGTAAACAACTTGAAATGCATGTTGTACTTTTTCGTTTGGGTAGCTAAATAGTGAAAGCATCTATATGTGCATATGTTACCATTAAATGTTTTAACAATTATTATTACATAAATATAGTTAATTCAACTAAGATTTTTTCTATGAGTGTAAATGGGCTTCTGTTTGAATTAGTCATATGTTTTGATTTTGATTACCGGTAAGTAAATGTTTTTATTTTTAAACCTATACGGTTAATATTTAATAGGACTACACCGGGATATACATACGTACACATTTTTTAACTTAAGAGGAATTCAGAGCAAGTACTGCGACTAATTTATGGCTCGTGGTTTGATGCCATATAAAATATAAGTAGATTGTTATGATACAATTACTATAAGCTTTGGATTTCATTGACTAAATTTATTTCATTTATGAAATCGTAAATTGATGACAAATTTGTAATAAATGCGAAAAGTAAGATGCTAATAGATTACCATACCGGATTTACTCGTACATTGAAAAATTTTAAAAGTGAATTTAATCGAATTGCCCTGTCAACGTCTCATATATGTAATTATTTAGTGCTTATGTGTATATAATGACATCTAAAGACAAGTACCATATACATATTGCCAGAGCTGAAAATTGACATATAGCTATATTCCAATAGAAGTATAAGACTTTGCTAAAATAGCCAAAAATTTACAAGGTGATGAGCATTTGAAGATCGGAATTCAAAAAATTTGAATTTAAGAAAATGGAGATTAAATTTGATTTACATTGCCATTTTAAATTCACGTTAGCGACTCTTGAACAACATTATACACACTTTTAAAAACGTTGCTCTGCCAAAATACTATCGCATTGAAAACTAAAACACATTTTAAGTCAAAATTAGCAGAAAAAAGTTGAAATATTTTAAATACATATGCTTTAGATGAACGATGTCCAATTGGCTCTTTGAGCTTTTTAACCGACACAATTATACTGCAAACTTGATTAATTCAGAAAAGTTTTGATCAAGTTTTCGGGCTATCTGAAACTATGCTTCTGAAAGCTAATGCGTACAAGTAAATCAAAAAATATAAATTTATGTCAAATTTACGTGCACAAGTAAAACAACTCAAAGCAAATACATTAATACAAACTCATGGAATCGAAACTCAGTTTACCTCACCTTGTAGCGGTCAACATTTTTTTAAATATTTATTTACTTCTTTTATTTATTTATTATATTTTTTAATATAAACTTTTGCCAAAATATTTCTCATATCATAGCTATTTCTAGAGCTTTATGGTAAAATTTAAAAAACTTAATATTGAACTGCTACATTATAACTTTTAGAAGCGTCTCCTTACCGGTAAAGATATACATTTAAGTAAATACAATCAAACTTGAGGACAAATACTAGGCATATGTATCTATACGGGAAACTATTTAAATATAGCTACAGTGAATATTTGTTTTGTAACGAATTTCAAGATTCTGTATTTATTTGTTCAGGATTCAAAGGCAATTTTTAATTATATTTTTTTCGTGGTACTTTTGATTATTCAATGACTAATATGCATATTAAAAAACCAGACACTTAAATCGATTTTATTTATTATTAACAAAAGATTTCTATAAGATATACGAGTATTATTCATTTTCATAAGTACAACAATAGTCTTAAATTAATGTACATATATATAGTAAATTAAAAAGTTAAACAAGATAGCCCAGTAAGTGCAATTAAAAAACAATTCATTCTGATAAGATGCGTACGATATCTTAAAGTATTCGTGTAGTATGCAGATAAAAACTTCATATCCAACTACATGTATAAGGGCTAGGATTTTGATAAAATAAAAACAAATATTTTTTACAATAGAGTGAAAACGTGTTGCAATGACGAGATTAGGTAGAGAGATTTCAAAAACAAAAAATGTTTTGTCAAAAAGCCGTAAAACGAACTTCATGACCTTAAAGTCTAATTTGACTCATCTCTTAAAAAAATTCCATCTCAAAAAAAAAAAAAAATTAACTGACTTTCTTTCTCCAAAAACACTACACTACGATTTCCAGCCAAAATTATATTTTCAAAAAAAAGAAGCCAATTTCAGCTTTAGAATGCTGGCAAATTCTGTTATAAGCTCTAAATAAATTTATTTGCTAATGAACCGGGAGCTGAGAGAAAATGGGTATGCTAAGTATGAGTAAATAACCACACTCACATATGGGTGAATGATTTGTATACCTGAGACTTTAAAGCAGGGGCCGACAGCGCTTAACTCTTTCCACTCTTTGCACTCTTCTACAACAACTTCGTATTGTTGTAATTCGCCGAATCGTTGACAGGCGCAACTGCACCAAAACAATTCAACCCATGCGTATTGTTGCTGTGCATGTCGTTGTTGGTAAATACGTAGCGCTTGCGACTGCGCACAATTCTTGCTATGCTTTGTTTGTTGTTGGTAATTTTTGTTTGTTGTTGGTACTTTTGCGAGCTGGTGCGCTGCCGTGTGCGCTACCAGCATGCGCGTTGTTGCTTTTATATGTTAATAAATCCTTATTGTTGGTTTTTTGTTGTTGCACTCTTCAAATAAAATCCTTGTCGACCCCTGCTTTAAAGCACAGAGAAAAAGTGTTGGTATTATATTGTGGTCAGTTCGAGCTAGTGGCCACTTCAAATGGTCGAAAAATGGTTTTAGCAATTTAATTGAAAAGTATGCCTTAAATAGAAAAATAGTTTAGACCTAAATTTTAGAGTAATATCGAATTTCGGTCCTTCGTACAATGAAATTTGATCGAGTTACGCTGTTTCGAAATTTATCATATGAAGAGCTTTGCTGCCAAAATCGTAGTTTTTTTTTTTTTGATTTTTCGAAAAATATGATATGCTTTATATTCAAAAATAAATATAGCTGATGTAAAAGTTGCTCAAATCTTATTGTACAGACTCACTTTTGGGTAAGAAATCGTTATACTCTTATCTTCTCAACATCTTTGGTTTGAAGTATTCTTGATTTGGGGCAGACTTTTTGAGTAAATTACCATAAACGATTTTTCAATTTGAGCGACCAGTGCAAACTGATCAGGATCACAACTGTCAGCAACATACATTTCTCTGTACATTAAGATCCAGGTATACAAATTATACACAAAATCTTGACAGTCATATTCTACATACTCAAGTACCTCCAGTGAATGGTCTATTATTTGAATTTTTATTTTAGCTACTTTAGAAAAAAAGAGTTTAATTCAATATAACTTTTTGGTAAAAAAATGTTTACCAAATAATTGAACGATTTTAAGATCAAGATGGCAGTCAGCTTTCATAAACTATTGTTGAAGTATCATCAAGTGTAAAGCCTTAACCAAAACAGACGTGACGAGACGGTAGCAATTGAACGAACGTTTGCACTCGTTTCGTCTGTTTTGACATTTAACCCAAAATGTTACGCTAGCCAACGAACCGAAAAAGCAATTATGACGAGTAACAACGTCTAAATGTTTCGTTCACTTTCGATCAATTACGTAGGTTCATTTTGGCTATCAACATTGGTTTACATACACTCGAACTTACTCGTTACGTCTCGTCTCGTCTATTTTGGTTTAGGCTTTATGTTGACGTCTTCGGAACTGTACAGACTATTGAAGAAAATTCAGTATACTCTCTTTTCTTAAGAAAAATCATTTTTAGATGAGAAATTACAAATCACATGATCTTAAAGGCGTATAAGGTACCATTCCTTTGGGCGAAACGGTATGCGATGATGCTGTTTTTAAGGTTTTTTTTTTGTCATAATAAATTAATTGACTCTTCATTGCTTATATTTTATAGTATTGCTATTGAACATGATCTTTCCTTGGGAAAGTAAGATTGCTAGATATGCTAAATATTTTCGTTCCAAAAACAAAATTTTCTTGAAAGAAAAATTGAAAAAAGAAGAGAAATTTTATTTTGATGACAATTAATACATTTTTTTTTTTCAATTCTTAAAACGTGCCATGGAAAGGGTAGCTGAGTCCCGTTTTTTCTATCGTTCAAAAGCATTTGTTTCAAAAATTAATGCCCTGATGAGCTAGCGAACTGTTCGCGAAACGTTGTAAATGTTTTTTTAAATTAATTTCAACTTTAGCAAATTTGGTGTCATACGCTGATTTTTAATGAAATTCGGATATGTTGTTCAGATTAAAACAGAAAAAATCTCTGAACCGTTTTCATATCTCTCCGTGGCCCTAGGTTTATTTCATTGCTTGAAGCAGGATCATCCGCTTATATCATCATATGTTTTAAAATGGAAATTGAAAATCGATCCATAATTTATTTTATATATATACATATATATATGAACATTTTTAATGACGAAATTGTAAAATAAAACGGAGATTTTTAAAAAAATTCAAAGCTTGAAATCGATAGAAAATACCTTGATTTGTAGCGTACTTCAGTGGCGCAGAAATTAGCCTTTTTTTTTTTTTGAATCCCATAAATAAAAAGTTGCTAAGGTCAATACAATATTAAAAAATTCACCTTGTGCCAGGATTCTGTCGCGTCGACTCAACATAAGTTAATCCTATAGTTTATTTCAATAACGAATAATTTTATTGATTTCTTTTTTAATCCATATTCAGCATATTCTCAAACATGTTGTTTCTCTCCTAAATTAAGATTTGACCTAAACTTCCCCCAAATATAATTTTCTCTTAACGCTCGGAAAACGCACACCATTCTATGAAGGATCCTCTTTCTTTCGCCTCATCCACTTTGGTATGTGTGCATCTAATGCTTCACCCAACTGTCTATATATCATTAATGCAAGTATGGGCAAAACCAACCAAGCATCCTTAAATAAATACACATAACAGGCAACTACAAAAAGTACAAGATCCGCAGAGTAACTCAAGGCGGAACGTACTTTTTCATGTGCCTCTTCGGACATTTGATCAGCACTTTTTATTTCCAGCAACTGACCATTTGACAAGGTCAGATACAGCTTTGACTCTGCAACTGGAACCACAGCACTTCTATCCTCAGCCATTCGTACATTTAATGGTTGTCTTATTGAAGCACCTGGAGATCTTGATTCTACGCGTACAGCACTTCTCGTTCTAGAAGCAACACGTCGACTAGCAGGTGCCACATTCTCTGTTGTCTTTCTGACGTATGGTGAAATTTGATGTATCGGACCCGTACTGGAAGCTGGACGACTGCTAGAAGCATCTCGTGAGCTAGATGGTACACGTTTTTTAACAATCCGTTTTACCTTAACAAGACGAGTACGACCACGTGAATCGGGACGTTCAACATATGTTTCACTGACGACTGTTGTTGTAGTTGTCGGGGGTGTTGATGGTTCCATTACTGGTGGCGAAGGTAGTGGTGGTGGTGATATCTTAGTATACTGTGGTGGAATCGGTATACTGTAGGGAGCAGTGCTGCTATCCTCGCTAGGTGTATCTGGTTCTCTAACAGCTTTAGGTTTTGGCATTGCCGAATCAGATGGTGTTTCTCTTACGTGTATCATTTGTCCACGCTCTGATATGGAAAGTCGGCGTACTGGCTGTGGTGGTGCCAAACTTGTCATATCAGTAACTTTAGGCTCACGCATTTTTATGTGTTCAGCCATGCCATCAGTATCATCATCGGTATTGTCGCCTTCGAGCGCTGCTTTTTCGGCAGCCTTCTTTAATTCATCTCTGTCGAGATATAATGGCGTATGATATTTATGTGTGCTGCTCACCTGTTGCACAAGATCACTGTAATGATCTACGGCTACTTTGGCTTCCTCTAGCATTATGCGTTCAGCTTCTTGACGTTTAAGTTCCTCTTCTTCTTTAGCTATACGCTTGACCTCTTTTTCAGCTGCAATTATTGCAGCATTTGCCTTTTCTTTGGGGTTTGATATTTTTTCATTTTCTTCAGTATTTTTCTCTGCAGTGGTTTTCTTATCACGCGTAAAGAAAGATTTAAGACTTTTTGCCAAGTCCAAGGTTTTACTTTCGTTACCAGGGTTTGGCGTAGGACTCAAGTCCTCGTTTACAATTATGTTCTCATTGGAGGAACGCTTTAAAATTGGTTTCGGCACAAAGTCTGGACTTGGCATAGGCATTGGCCGATTAAGCACTACTACCGACTGTTCAGGTGTAGGTGCACGATATGGTGTAAAGACACCAGCAGACATATTACGTGGATGATATGTATCCATATCACGTGGACTGGGTGATCTAGTGCGTGCCAAAAGGTCCATTTTGAATTTTTCCATTGAATCTTGCTCAGACGATGCAGTACTTTCAGTATAGTCTGAGCCCAATTCATAGTTATCTGTTTGCTGTGGTGCGAGACGTCCTTCAAAATCGCTCAACTCATCGCTTTCGCGATTTTCTTCTTGGCTTTCCTGACTCTCTTGCATCATAAATAAACCGGCTTGACGTGAAAGTGGTTTGGCATTAACTATATTTTCCCGAGAGCTCCATTTTGTTGGTACTTTGAAATCGTAACCGATATCAGCAGATTGTCGTCGCAACTCGCTGCGTTTTTCGAAAGATAACCGTTCTGCTTCAGTCATGGAACCTAAGCGCTTACGCGTTGTTGTTGCTTGTGCATTTGATGGCGTTGAAATTTTGTCTTGTGATATTCTAAGTTTTCGGGCTTTTTCAGCTTCTTCTAGTTCGACCGCTTCGTAAAAACGGGCCATGGCGCGCTCATAAAGTAGTTCAGTGGAGCTGACCGATCGACGCAGCGGAAAAAAGTGTAAATTATTGTATTCCAATGAAGCCAAATCAGGTGAAGATATAGAAATGGGTGGTGGTTGTAAGGCGTCCTCTAGATCCAATTCGAAGGAATCTTGCTCTGGAAGAAAAAAAAGTTGATTCAATTTATGTGTAAGTTTTAAAAAAGTGTTTATTTAATATGTTATAGCTTTTATGGTGGTGTTTCGAAATGACCAAATTGGGTAAGAGTCATAAGGCCAAAATTAAAATAAAATAATTAGGTCAAAAAATGACATAATGCCCAAATGTCTTCTAAAAAAATTTGTTGTTGGCAAATTTGGGAGTTAAGACACCCGATTTAGGAGCTTTGATCGTTTGTTTTAGAACTGATTTGATTTCGCTTACAGTGCAAAAAACATATTACACTCGTATACGCGGAGAGATGAGACTGCGCGGAGAACGCATCCGATGTAAACGGCATTAATGCTACTGACATCGGATTTTTCCCGTAGTAAATTTTTAGCTCATAAATAATTTCGCAATAATTCGAATGGGCCATTTTTTGGCGTTATGACTTAATTGAATTTGGGCGTTATGCGTTTGGACCCTCTGAAAATACATCCCCAGTTTTTAAAGCTTGTATCGAATTTCCAGCCCCAAAGTTGAGTTTCGATAAGGAATGTATTTGTGAGTTGGGAGTGACTCGGATTGAATTCTAATACAGAGTGTAGAAAATTTTGAGCTCAGCTGCAATTGCTGAGCCGAAATTCGACTACGAACTTGAATTCTAAGCTCAAATTCCAAATAAAGAAAAATGTATGATAGATTAAGCCAGAATATGGGAGCGAGTCCCGAATATGAATTCTGATTCCAAACACGGAGTCTAGTTTTGAACAGATTGGATTGTACCTAGAGCATTGTTTCAATGCGGTGGTGGAAATTGACTTTTTGATCCAGAGTCATTAGTCAAGTACGAATACTAGTTCAAGTTCTGTATTTAAAATCAAAGTGTTGAATTTAGGGTTTGAAGAATTCGAAGTTTTAGTTCAAGTATGGTTTTATTTTTAGTTAAAGTAAGGGATGCAACGAAGGTCGAGTTCCAAATATCCAAATACATGCCAATATCTCTGTTATCCTCTCAAGGAAGTAGGGGTGAACTAAATATGTTTTATTATAAGACTTACTTCTCTTATCCTTAACTTTGCTGTTTTTGTCAAACACAACGAGCATGAACTCATTACTCGTATGAACATCATCATGTCTATCTGACGCGGACAGAGGACTAAATGGTGGTGAAGTAGCTGAATTTATTGCGGGAGGTGCATCGGCCATGGGCGGCTCAATAATTTGAATGGTTGGGTTGGTAATAGGTGAGGCACTATTGTTGCCATTGTTACTACTAATGCCATTTTTGTTGCTGATGTCATAATTTTTGCCATTTTTGTTACGAATTTCGTTGTTATTATCAATTTTTCTATTTACAACCTCTTCAGTTTTGTACGCATTTCCATTGTCATATAGGGCCCAGGTATTATTATTTCTTTTCCGATCCACATTCTCTTTTTCCATTCCAGTTCTGGTGCCATTTTTATTCTCATTCCTGTTATCCTGCCCAACACGATTTTGGTTAGCACTTTGGCTATTATTGTTGCTTGCACCGAGGCTGCCCATGGCAATTGCTATTGCAAGAGCTGGAGCATCTTTGGCGGAACTTAAAGTACCTGAGTATCGACGCACGGTTTGGTTAACGCCCAACTGTACAGGTTCTGTACTACGTTGTAGTGCTGGCGTGCGCTTAATCGGCTCAGGAGGCGTTGGGCTCTTTCGCAGTGGTGGTAGTGCATTTGGTTTTAATGTTGGCGGTGTTTCTGCATTAATTTCTGGTGTTGCTGAACGTTCTGGTGTTGCCAAACGTGGCTTAAGTAGTGCTTGAGCAATCGAAGCTCCTTGTTCAGCCACTTTTTGAAAGACGTGAGACGAAATTTCAATGGTTGGAGAGCGCGACGGTGATTTTGTTGGCGAATATGGTTTTTCAATCGTAAGACCTAATTTCGGACTCTCTATTACAGGAGACCGCGAAGGTGATTTAGTTGGAGCTATAGGTTTTTCGATTTTAAGGCTCAGCTTAGGCTTTGCTCTCTGTGCTGCCGAATCTGCACTAGTAATAGATGGACTTTTACGCACTTCAGACTTGAACACTTTATCAGGCGTACCATAGGACATTTCAAGGTGTAGTTCTTCATTGTCTACCAACTGTGGACGTGCAGCTTTACGCAAAACACTTGGTGACACTATTTTCGACGTTTCAGTTGAAGCATCCTGCTGTGGTGGTCTTGGTGGTGACAAAGTTTTACGCCTTGCTGGCGCCGGCTTGCTACTTGGCTGTACCTCCGCCTTTGCCTCTGATTTGGGCTTAGTTATACCACGCTTAGGATCTGGTATAAAAAGTACATCAGACTCTTCACTGGGTTCACTTACACCATAAGGATTCTCAGCTTTAACACGAAATTTGTATTCTGATCCTTCAATTAAATCATTAAGAGTTGTACAAAGCGACCTTGTTGTTGATGCCTTCAGCCAAACATTCCAGCCCACACGAAAGTATTCCACAATGTAGTTGCCTATTTTGCAGCCACCATCATCCATTGGTGCCGTCCAAGACAGTGTTGCCGATTTGCCAAAAGACATATTCAGTCGCACTCTTCCTGGCGGATCTGGACGAGCGGTTACTGTCACCAGAAATGATGTGACATCATCGCCCAGTTTGTTTGAGGCACGTATGCTGTACTCGCCACGGTCATCGCGTTGTATGTTATCGATTTTAAGCATCGAATTCTTGTCGGTATTAACAATTTCAAAGCGCCCTTCACTTTTGATGAGCTCTCCTTCATGTAGCCATGCAACATTTGGCATTGGCTGCCCAGCAACGCCCACTTTAAGGCGCAGCACCTCATCCGCCTCCACGATAAGACCGTCTTCATAGGTGCGTGGCAGTCGTATCTTTGGCGGTGCTTCTACCATCAACTGGCACTTCGTCACCACATGTCCAGCGCGATTGGTCGCCGTGCATTTGATTTCACCCTCATCGGTAAGTGCCACCTGGTGTATAATCAATACACTGGCGTCGTTATCGTTTACGATTCTCGTTCGTCTACTACTAAAGATCTCATAGCCATCTTTGAACCAACTGATCTCCGGGATCGGTTGTCCCTGTATACGCACACGAAACTCGATGCGTTCATCTTCGACAGCTTGTGTATCCTGTAGTTCGTCAATGAAACGTGGAACACTGATTGCATTACGTTGCAGCGTCACAGTTAGCATATCCGAAAGTTCGCTAGGCTCGGAACGTCCAACAACATTTTCGGCAATTGTGCGAAACTGATAACGCCAACCGGGTTCCAAGCCGCTTATAGATACTTCGCAACTGGTAACTGGCATTGGTGTTGCACGCAACCAATGCGGTGAGCCCATACGCCGGTGTTCTACTATGTAGCCAGTGATTTGTGAGCCACCATCTAGCTTAGGACGCTCCCAATGTAGATGGATAACATCCGGCTGCTGTTCGGAAAGCGGCAATAGAATTGGGCGGCCAGGCGTTGAGGGAGGTTCTGAAAGTAATAGAAAAAGCTTTGTTAAAAAATTTATCAATTGACTCTTTCATAGATAGAATTTTGTAAAAGCCTGAAATTTGCCCTCTACAGTTCAAGTTCCAGTTTGATATCTTTTACACAATGCAAAAATACGATTTTCAAGAGGATTTTTGATAAGTTTCCATAATTTTTTTTTTTAAAAAGTCCTTATAAGAATTGAAAATTAAATATGACAGCTAACCCTTGTGGAAAATATGCACCTAAATTGAATGTTGCTTGCCGTTTTTAAGAAAAGTCAAGACTTAACTCTCCACCACAGTGCAGTTGTTTCTGAATGAAAAATTTATTTGGCTCAATTCCTTGAGGGTGTCTAAAGAGTTTTATTCGATAAAAAACCTGTCTATACTACAGCTATAAGTTTTACGTGGCCTCTTTTAAATAACATTGAATTTCCTGGTTTAAATATAGCAAAATCTGTAACTTATATGGCTTTGAAATGTTTGAGGACTCTTGCTCATTTATCAGAGGTTTACAATTTTATGTACTCGAGTGTATAGGACTTTTTGAATATCAAATGGGCTCCATTTAAAAAATCGATGGAAATTCAAATGTGCCCTATTCCGCGATATTCTTATTTAATATCAAAGTTATTAAAATTTTAAAATCGTGCTTTTATTTGTTTTCCGTTTTGCGTTGTTTGGGTTCGCAACATATCTACGCAAAAAGGAAAACATATCAGGCTTAGAAATTCTCGCTTATCAGCTCAAAGGTCACTGATGATTCCATTTAGCAATGGATGAAACTATGACTAGCTTTAGCCCGATTTTTTTGTTCTTGTAATTTTCTTGGTGTTATATAATTATAAAATTCAAATTTTTCTGTTTTAATTTTTAAAAGTTTGATCGAAGAACCTGAAATCGAGCATGTTTTTGTAATGAACTTAAGTAGAATGAAGTTGGGAACAAAGGCCGGTTTTCTTTCCTTCTCACACTAACGTTAATTTGTTAGCGTAAAAGAGTCGATTTTTAGTTCCAATGAGAACAAAAAATACGAAAATGGATTTTCTTCGCCTTTGTTGCCTTCTTCAAGAAGTCCTAAGTTACACATGTTTTTAGAAGCACATGCATTGAAGGTAGTCGTTGCAATGGTCTGATTATGGGAGCTTTTGACTTGATGATTGATATTGATTACATACAAATTAAGTTTTGACCAAAGTAAACTTGGCCCCATAGTGCAGTTACATATTTGAATTAATAATAAGAAAGTGGTCAGTCCCGATTTATGATTATTTTATTCAAATCCTAAAAGATGCTGCCTACCTCAGGATTATAATATAAGAGCTCATCAGCAAAATAACAAAGAATTTGGGAAACAAATTTTATCGTTTTTAAATACATTTTTATTTCGGCATACGATAACAATTGAATTCTTCTTACTCGCAATCGTCAGTTTTCCTAATAATAAGCGATGACATATTTTCTGCACGTATGAAATTATCTTTGAAACTCATGTTTTTAAAGCAATCTAAAATATGTTCTGATTTCATATATACGAGTACATACACACATACGAGTATGTATATTTGCAACGTTACATTAATAGTGCGTTTTTTGACATTTTCTTCACATATGGTTTTTCTAAAGTTTCGTTAAGTTTTGAAAAACTTTATCTCTCAAAAATATTCTCCTCTATAATTTTCTTTTAATTTCTCTTTATCATATAACAATTTTCTAAATAGCTTTATGTTCTTGCATTTTATTCTCTCAATGAATTGACGTTTCTTTTCGTAAATGATTTTTTGAAAATTTTAATTCTCGGCATGTGTATAGGCTGTATAATGCTTGAACAAAAGCAACAATCGCCAGCATACGTTCACATTTTTATAGCACAAAACACAAACATTAGCGAGTTCACCTAAAGACCAACAACCAACCACTTGAGTATAAAAAATCTAAAAATAACACAAATTTTAGCGCTCCCACAGTTTTTGACTATGCGAGTCTATGTTATAATTACCTATTGCATGAAATAAAATGAAAAAATTGTTTTTTTTTCGTGAAAAATTTTCCAAAAACTCGACAAAATTATTATCAATTACCTGCAGATTTCCAGTGTACAGCCTTTTTCGGTTTTCCACCTTGATTATTCTGCTGGTATTTCCCTGCTTGATTGCCCATTTTAATTAACTTATCACATTAATAATAGATTTGCCTTTATGATCTTGGAATTTCTTCTCTTTTCTAAATTTAAGCTTATTCTAATTTTATATGATAAAAAATTTCTTCTATTATTTTCACTTTTTGGCCCACTTTTGCGATCTCACACACGTTTTTTGCTTGCAATCAGCGTCACACTAAAACTTTTTTGAAAAACCCGAATCTTTTTTCTTGAAATATCAATAGATTTTCATAGTTTTCCTTCTGGACTATCCGAATCCATTTTTATTTTACGTTACGCGTAATTTCGTCGTCGCTGCGCGTTCACCTTCGTATTCGTATCCGTAGTGTCTGGGCCAAAGTGACGATGAAAATTGCAAGAAAACGTAGAGGATCGCAGTTGTGCCAATAGACAAAAAATTAAAATTTTTATTCGTTAAATTGAGTATTCGTTAAATTTTCTCAATTTGGTGGATGGATGCATGCTCGTCGGATATTTTAATTAAAACAGAGAGCGTGAGAGCTGTAGCATGGAAAATGAAATATAATGAATGCATAATAATTATTGTACCGAACGAAAACAAATACAAAACTAAATCAAAACAAATTGTATTGAATCAACAAAACATTAAGAAAATGCCGGAAAAGTCAGATGGGGCTAAGTGGTCAAATGGTTGAATGTGAACTGTGCATCTTTAATTAATTCTCTCATTAAAGTGTTGCACTTAGAAAAAGTTTTAAGAGATATACTTATATATTTTTTTTTGATATTTTGAGCGCTTTTCCAACAGTGATATTTTTCAGGTAATGCATGGTTTTGAATTTTTAATGCGAGTATGAAAGAAAATATATAGTGAAATGAATTGGTGGAAGTGTAACGCTGTAAAAGTTAACACTGTAAGACTTATTCAACTTTGTTAAGCATTTTTCAACTTTTTCGATTTAATCAGTCGTTTTCGACTTTTTCACCCTTTTTTTTTTAAATTATTTAAACTTCTTCCATTTTTTTCGACTCATTCAACTTCTTCAATATGTGTCACCTTTTTTCAACTTTTTCTGATTTATTCAAACATCTTCAATCTATATCAAGTTTTTTTTTTGCTTTTTTTCACCTATCTGTCGATATTTTTCATTTTTTTCCGTCTTATTCAATCTGTAACCAAATTTTTCCAACCTTTTCGACTATTAAAATATTTTTCTGCTATTCCACTTTTTTTAAGCTTTATTTGACTTACTTTATATTTTTCAACTTCTTCAACCTTTTTCGATTTATATTTGCCACATTTTTTTAACCTTTCCCTGCTTTTTTCTATCTTACAACCTTTCCGATTTATTCAAATGATGATTCATTTTTTTTTAGGACAGCCTTTTTCAACTTTTTTCGACATTTCTCAAGTTTTTTCCTTTATTGACATCCTTAGGCTCCTTCAACCTTTCTCGACTTGTTTCAGAATATTTAGCATTTTTCATCATTGTTTAACTTTTTTCGACTCATTTTTAATCAAATTTTTCGAGCTTTTCAACCTCTCAACTTTTTCGACTGTTTCAATTTTTTCGACTTTATCAACTTGACTTGTTCAACCTTTTTCAGCTTATTTCGACTTTTTACGGCACATGAACTTTTTGATTTTTATTCGACCCTTGAAACCTTTTTCCGAAAGGCAGTCGCTCCGTACGGTAAAATGGTCTATAATTTTATGGGCCCTTTTGTTTTGTTTTAGTAAATGAAAATTGCAAGACCCGCACCACAGCTTTGTAATTTGATGTGAAGTAATCGTATGTATATCTCATTTTGCTAGGGTGTTTAGTATGTGAAAAGTGATGACAGATGGTATGAAAACTTCACTAGCACGAAAAAACACTGGCTACGCAACAAATTAAGCAAACGGTTTCAACAATATACTAGCAGAAGTGGCGTACCGTGTCATTTGGCTCCCGGGGCGAAGAGGTAATTTGCCCCACCCCTTAATTTTGTAAAATCATCGAGAGAGATCGAATTCAGCCAACGTTCAAATCATTATAGGCTTAAACATTGTTTGAGAAAGGTGATCGACTGCAAATAGCCATACAGAAGATATTATTTAATTGGTGTACAGTGATATTATTTCATATATAAAAGAATCCAACATGATTTTACTAAAAATAGTTTTTGCGGACACTTTTAAGGATCTATAAATTTCTTCCTCTAAAAAACGTTTGCAAGAGTAAATAAAGCCAAGAGAATATTTCGGGAATTTTTGGTCCTAAATATATTACATGTATGTGCGTTTGAAAATACAAAGCTTATTAGAAACAGAAAAAATTGGATATATGTAATTAATTTTTTTTTTTGTTTTTTTTCTTAAGACATGTGCTGTCATACTATATTACTTAAATTTTATATCATAAAAAAGTCTCAATGTCAACTTCACTTTTCCACTATTCTGTCATTACGAAATTAAAACCGGTTAATTTATTTTATCTCAAAAGCATAAAAGGGCCGCCTACTCAATGTAGGTGTAAATTATTGATTATTAAAATGAATTCTTTTTACTATCAAGCAATAGATTCATTTACATAAAACCATGCGTATGGATTTCTTACAGAAGAATGAAAGCGATTATTCTGAAAATACACACACACAATCAAGCGCATATTAAAAGTGAGAAAAAGTCCAAGATTTCTTAAATAACACCTTAAAAAATTGGGGTCAGCTTAAGGGCCTTTGAGTTTAAATAAAAACGACAACAAACAACAACAACAATTCGAAGAAGAAATCTAGCGACAAGTGTGAGCAAGTGAGGCTGATTTTCTCGCAAACAAAAGCCGCGCTGCACAGAAGTTTGAAGATAGCCGATGCATCCACGCTGGTCACGTCAACCGGTCATTTACGAAATTTATTAAAAGCCAATATTTATTTTCTCTGATTTTTCTTTTCTTCTTTTACGATGCAAACTTTCTACTTTGGTTTTGGTTTTGTTTTTCATTAGGAAAATGTCAACATTTTAATTTTGAATTGCTGCGGTTACAGTTTGCGGTATTACGTTTTTACAAAATTAAGGTGGTTGAAAAACAAAAATCTTTTGTTTTGCGTTATTGAAAAAATACTAATTAGAAGTAAGAAAGATTAAAGTTGGCCGTTATTTTTGAGCCACCTTAATAGGCCTGGTCTTGTTTGTGAAGCAAATAAAAAGGAAATAACTACAATTGGCATAAGTTTGCTGGTGCATAGTTGGCTTACCTTTTTACTGATAAGCGGGAAAAAACGGCATAATTGCCATAAATTACCGCTTGATGCTTCACTGCTGCTGCTGCAAGTTTTCACGTTTCTGTCGCATCGATGCTGCAAAACGGTGGCTCATTGTATGGTTTTGCTCGGTTCATTGGGTTCCAATATGAAACTGGCTGGGCAGTGTGAAATTCTTAGCCGTGCACTTTAGCGAGAATTCCTGGCTGGCTGTTGTATGAAAGCTGGTTGACATTGATTTACTTGAAGTGCGGAATGCTGCACACAAATATGGACAAAATAATTACTTGGTTTATGGTGTTGGTTATGGTGATGGGATTCATGAGCATCAGTTGTAACTACGGAAAAGTTTTTTTTGTGTCTTTTGATGATGCTGTAAAATGAAATTGTATAAATGGCTGGGATTGATCTTTTTATTTTAATTAAAACTGCAGAGTTCTTACCTTATTGGCGGGACTATTGTATGCATGTACAAGGTGGTGCAAAAATCCCTACTTGATTTCCTTAGTCTGTTAATGAAATAATTTCTATCATGTAAGCTATGAGATAGTATCGGTTAAGTGGTCGCCACCAGACTTGATGAACATTTCACAGCACTTGCTATGACTTTTTTCAAAAGCTCTAACGAAAAATTTTGCACTTCTAGTCGGATGTTCTTCTTTAGAGCCGCAAAGTTCTGTGGCTTATTTGTGTTGACCCCTTACTTTAAAAATCCCAAAGAAGGGAATCTAGAACAGTCAAATTAGGTGATCTTGCGAGCCAATGCAAATTGTCAAAATGAGAGATTAAGTGGATGAGAAATACTTGCTTCAGAATGACAACTGTTTCTTGTGCTGTCTGTGTGATTGCATCGTCCTGCGCTGAAGTCACATGTTCTCCAAACCCATTTCCTTCCATTTCCATCAACAAGTAGATGTTGATCATTGTGCTGTCGTACTCAGCTGTCCTCGAAAAAAAAGAGGCCAATTAATTTTTCTCCGTGACTTTGAGAGAATGTAATGGCTCTTCGTGCACTACACGCGAACTTTGATAGCCCCAGAATCGATTATTTTGCTGATTCACGTATACGCATTGCTGATAATGCGCCTTGATGTTCATGATGATTTCCAATTGAAAATAATACCCATCACAGTGGAGGCTAAGGCAGCATAGCTGCAATTTGCCTACTATTGGAGGTTTGAGTTATAGCAGTTGCACTTTGTACGGAAACATCTTCAAGTTTCTTTTTTTCAAAATTCGCTGTAAAGATCAACTAGTGATGTCCAATAGCGTGGCCTGTCATCTGACTGATATTTGAGGGTCCTCTTGGACAATTGCAGACTCAACAGCAATATTCTCGAACGGCTAATACACCAAATACCAAACTTTGGTATTCGCATTTTTTATATGAACTAATTTTTTATTGCCGGAATTATAAAATAATGTCACTCATACGCCATGTTGCACATAAGTATGTATGCACATTGAAAACAGGAGAGTTTAAATGGCTATAACTCTCTAAAAATATGAAAATTTCGTATTTATTTATTTATTTTTTTAATAAAAAAATATTTAAAAGTAACAATATAACTAACTAATTTATGATTTAAGCACGATCTTAAAGTTAAAAATTTTAAAATGCATTGTAGTGGCTAGTAGAAGTAAAAGTAAGAAAAGAGTATACAAATCAGAATTTCGATCTTCGGTTGCTGTTGCACAGATCTTGTTTTCTCGACAGTTACTATCGTCTTAAGAAGCACCTGCAAATTCTTTAACGACCCTTCTGCACACATATTATAAGCTTAGTTGCATCAACGAATGCTGTCCATGTGACTGGGTGTTACCGCCCCCAAAGATCTAACGTACATCACTTGCAACATATGTATGTAGCTAAAGCACTGCATAAAATAGTAATTTGTTAAAAACATGTGCAAAAAGTTTAAATTTATAACAAACAAACACTGTTCCACGATATTAATAATTTAAAATTTCAACCTCTATAACTCCTTAAACATCTATAAAAACGTCATCACTTATTACATTGAAAAAAAGCGGCTTGTTGGAAGCAAACAAGAAATGATCATGCATGTGATCATTCTTCAACTCTCCCAGGGTTTTTTGTTCACAGCAACATTGTAGCAAGCAGATAATTACATACACCAAGGAAAGTATCAATAATGACAATAATAAAAGCAACAACAAAAGTACATATAGGCATAACAAGAATAACACGCAGCAGCAGAAACTAATGAAGATCATTGCTGCCATAACGAACATATCGAATGCAATCGTCGTAATGATAGAATTAAATAATGAGGCTACGCATGCGCACAACTACCAATGATAACGACGACAACGACAGCAACAACAAAAAAAAGTGCACACGACAAAACGGTTTTTATTTGCTCCCTTTAACGATTAATCGTACGAACGAACGATCGTTGAACAAATGTACGATCATGTTAAGGTCGTATCTGAAGGAAAACAAAACAACAAGTGCAGACGAACAAAACGTTGTATGAACAGCTGATCTTGTTTGGTTGTGGTTGTATGGCAGCTTTACACACAAGCCATTTTCAGCCAGCGAATGAACTTTCTTTCATACAAGGTTTTATTGAGGTTTTATTAAAAGTTCATCGGTTGGCGATATTGGAGGTTTGTCTCACGCGTTTGAAGCACAACGTCAAACAACGAACTCAAACCAGTGATTGCGCTCAGAAAAACTTGTATGTTTGTAAAAGCGAGAAATGCTGCTTAAAGGGGGAGGGCAGGTGTATACCATTGAAGAAAAATATGCCGAGTCTGAGCCGAGCTTGCAACAAACTTTAACTTGAACAATATTTTTAGTTCGTTACGGCTTGGCGCGTGGAGTGGAGTGAGCGTCGTACTTTTGGATTAGTTTTTTTGTTTTATAAGAGTGCGCGCGAATTTGCGTTCGTGGAAAAAAATAATAAAACCATAAATTAAAATTTTGTTTTTAAAAAAAACCACAAAAAAAAAAATGACACCGTGTAGGTTGATTTTTTTAGTAAATTGCTTGTGTTGATCGTGCCGATTTTTATTTTTTTTTTGTCGATTTGTCATGTACATCGTAACTACAAACGTGATCTTAGCGCGATCTAAGCGTCTCGCGTACGCGTTTTAGAGGCTGTCATTTTTTTTCCCCCAAAGTAGTTACTGGCTTTGGTTGAAAGTCAAAAAAAAAAAAATCAATTAATAAGATCATAATCTTTATTAATTTTCCGCAAAATCAAAGGAAACATGTGTTTAAAAAGTTTCTAGATAACGTGAATACTTATTAAAATTGAAAATCATATACAAAAAAAGTGAAAAACCAATAAATTGTCAATTCTTGAGCTAAAAAATAAGGAAAAAATACAAAAAGTTGAGTGAAAATTGCCAAACAAAGTGAATTTTCAATCAAATACAAAAAACCGTCAAACGCATTTATCAGTTTTAAACAGATCACCCACGGTTATGTGCTAACGTCAGTGCCAGCAATTGCCAAAAAAAAAGTGAAATTAGGTCAAATGTTTCTGGTGTAATCAAGATCATCAAAACATTTAGTAAACTGTTAACTTTCATTGAAAAACTGCAAAAGAATCTGAAATTTGTTTTTTCTCTTTTTTTTTTATACGAGTATTTTCGACCCAATTTATTATCTCACATCTGTGCTATATCTAAATATGAACTATGCGTTTACGAATTTTCATTTTGTGTGCGTTATGTTATGCTCCCATAGCAAATACATTGTTTTTTTTTTTGCCTCAGGCTTTGACGTCGTTAAGCCGCATTCTTGAGGTGCGCCGCCGTTAAAGGAAAAGTACAAAAAAACCACATGCTTTTAACATATGACTTGGCATCAGTTTTGAAAGGAGTTCGCATTCAATTAATGACTTAAAGTTGTCGTTGACTTAAATTGTTGCTTATGTAGCAGTTTTTGCATAAAAAAAAAAAATATAGAAAATCGAGAATTTTGTTTGTTAACTATGCAATTTCTGTTAAATAAAGTAAAGGTAAAATGATTTTGAGTACGTGTCTGCAGTTCGTTCTTATGGCAGTTGCTTGTCAAAAATGAATATCCAAGAAAATTTTACAGTTGGCTTGCAAAATCAGCATAAACGTAGTCAAAAAATGTGGGTTTTGATTTAAAACACACAAAAAAAAACAAGAAATCGGAAATCGGAAAGAGCTTTATTTTATTCTTGAAACTCCTATGTGGCGGTACAAACAGTATAGTGCACAAACTGTAGAGGCAATTTCTGCGGAAATCGGAAATGTTGTAAGCACTCTTACCTTCCGGAAAGAATCGCTAAAAAGGTTCCGCTAATGCGTACGAAAAATTTGATCATGAGGTTAAATTTCACACAGTCTCACACCAGCTGATTGAGCCTTGATGGTGAGAAAAAAGAGCATAATATTTTATTGACCGACGAAACCAAAATAAATTTATTTAGAAATGACTACGGAAGAAATGTGAGACGCCACAAAGGTAAGTAATTCCATGTGGATTTACAAAAAAGCCATTTTTCCTCACCATCAAGACCCGATCAGCTGGTGTGAGACTTTGCGAAATTTAACCTCATGATCAAATTTTTCGTACGCATCAGCGGAACCTTTTTAGCGATTCTTTCCGGAAGGTCTGCCTTCTGCAAACGACGACGAATTGTAAGAGTGCTTACAACATTTCCGATTTCCGCAGAAATTGCCTTGGAAGACTTGAAACGATCTTTTTTTGAAAGAATAACTATTTGGCGACCAACTTCTGGAGAGGTTTTCGTTGGTCTATCTCTAGTTTCTTTTCCTATTTTGTTTATAAAAACATTTTGCATCAAACTAGCGATGTCTCGCAAAGATATTCTTCTTTTTCGTAGGCTCAGAGCCAATCGTCACTCTTCTGCTGTGCAATGATTTTTTCGGCCCATATCTTCAGTATATTTTTCATAGTTTACTTACATTTAATTTATATATAAATATACCATTACCGTTGTTTAAAAAAAAGCACAAAAAATGTAAGTTTTAGTTATAAAATTGAAAAACAAAACAAGTGTATCTATTATTTTGATCAACGAATTCGCGCCCGTTTTCGATTTATATTCACTGGCGAAAAAATAGGGGAAGTACCTTCTTTCATTTCTCAGTTAACTGCATTGCCAAACTGTACTCTCTTGTTTTACAAAGAATTCTAATGCCAATTCTTCCAAATATGGAATTTATTGGGGATTGAGTGAAAATCTTTTTGGTGCATCTATTATTTTGATCAGGGGTGTATTTCCGTATTTTTCCAAGGTGGCATTTTCATTAAAAATTGTGCAGTAAAGTTACTTCTCCTTTTTTTTGTTAATTTTTAATAAATCGTTGTCATCTAGTGTATATCTGGATTACTGGAAACTGGCGTACATTAACCCTACATATAATTCTGGTTGTAATAATAACGTTGCTAATGATAGACATAAGCACACTGTAATTCCAAAAGTTTTTGAATCGATTTTTAAGTACGAACTAATCTTTGATGTTAAAAGTATAGTTTCTCCTCATGAAAATGGCTCAATTATCTCTTACTTAGTTTTATTTAGTGAATACTGTATATCGGCGCTTTTTGCAAGGATGTCAGGCAGATGTATTTTATATTATTGAATTAAAAAGTTTGAAGCTTTGGAGATTCATTCTAGTCTCTTGAAAAGGAATTAGGTCTTATTTACACAATCGTACATGTGTTGTAGATTTATATTACACTAAGTCTATAATATATTTTGCAAATTCTGGTGTTCTTCAAGATTGCCCTGCTTTACTTGGTCTGATTCATTTTAATGTTCCAGCATATAACATATCTTTCGGTTTGTTTTAATTTTATTTCGAAAGACTTGAGATAAGAGAAAAATCAGTCAATATAATTTTTAAAGTAAAGGAAGTTTTGATTGTTAAGCAGCATTTTAAGCGCAGCTAAAACTCATTCCTTGACCGGCCTAATTTTAGTTTCGACAGCTATAAAGTCATTCTACTGTGTTACTCAAACTTTTGGCTCTACCTTATTAAGCCTATAAGCATCACAGAAATATAAATAAATGTAATTACTAAAGCAAAATGTTTTCGATTGTTTTGAAGATAAGAGAAATGGCGATGAAAAACATATCAAGTAAAAAAAATTAAAAAAAAAAACAAAAATAGTTGAAGTTTTTTTGAAATTATCACAGGTAGCACAGCAAAACATATTTTTTGTACGCACCACATCTAATGAAAACAAAATGAACAAAACAGCTGTGGTTTCTTTTAACCATCATTAAGCTACTCGTATGCATAGATGTTCTGCTATCTTAAAAGCTTTTCTCTACAGACATCTTTTGAATATGCAATCTTTTAAAAGACATAATCCAGCCTGCCACATTGTAGGCCTTTTTAATTGAAATCCAATACGGAAGCTCATGCACACGCGTTGTTGTCGTCGCCGACGTCAACCAAGCGCAGCGTTAAACCGCTAAGAATCTCGTTTTCCATTATTGCAGTTGATTTTCTATTTCATTCTACGATAGATCCATCCAACAGGCGTCCTCGTTTTTACCGTCACCTTTTTCCGCCGTTTTTCCACATCGCCAGTTGGCTTTGAGTGCATTTCTTTTGTAAAGAGTTTTAGTTGACAATTATTATTATTTTTATGTTTGTAACTTTTAACTTGGCTATATTTTGCTGCACCATCTATTGCATGAGCACATGTTGTCGTCGTCTTGCATGGTCATTACATAAAACCAAACTGAATTCATCGTAAGCAAAATGCAGTTAGTTTTGTTGCCACATCAACAACAGTGGACATAATCAACAATGCACAGCAAAACGATGGCTGCAGCAGACTCTGACAGCTGCAGCGCGAAGTAGATAATACAAATTATGGTCGTATCTATAAAATAAAACTAATACCTAATACGAGTTTTGGTATGATAATACCAGCTTAAGGTGTAAAAATATGACTTATTTTAAAGTGAAACTTATTGGTGATAGACCAAAAAATCATGTGTGCAGTTCACACGTGGTAGAAAAGAAACCATTAGAAAACTAAATTTTTAGTTAGAATCCGTCGAAAATATTTTTTTTAAAATGATAAAAGCTGACGGGATCTTGAATAGCTACAGCAATAAATGATATATCAAATTAAAGTCTCTCTGCTCGATGATTCTGTCCGAAATTTATCAGTTTTGAGATCGGTTAACCAAAAGCTGAGATATAAGCGTGGAAAAATTTCCTATTTTTTCAAGCAATGCACTGATTAACTATCAAAGCTTGTAACTTTATTTCTATTTACATAGTCAAAAATACTCGAAAGTAATATTGATGATATTATAACATGTATGCGATCCTGTTCATCTCAAATACCAAACATGTCAGCAAAAATTGAATACTATATTCGGATTTGACGTCAAGAATAAGTTGATGCTAGAGGATATCAAGAGCGCTTTTCAGTGCATTATCTGATTGTAATTTTATACAAATATTTTCTTTGCTAACCTGAAGTATTCAACTATAATTTCAGCAGAATCTGCAGAATATTTGGCTATTTTCATGTTATGTATTTTTTCTTGTTGCCATGTATTATTGACGAAATTCAATGCGAAGGACAAACCAATAACATGATCAAAAAATTTAATTAACACTCAAAAAAAAAAAAAAAAAAATGTCAGAACTTGATTAAACACAAAATGATTTGATATAAAATTCGCAGAAAGATGTTAATGAACTCATACTTGGATTTTGCTGCCAAATGAGTAGAAGAGACATAAAATTTCATATATTTTTTTAAATTAGAATATAAAAAGTTGCAAAATAGAGTGTAATCTACATAGCAAAACTTACATAGAGTAAATGTTAAGAGTAGAGTTAAGTTAGAGTTACAAGCAAACTTAAGCCACTTCCTATTAGTAATCATAGTCCATTTAATCTTCCAATAATTTTAGTAACGCTTAGAGTAATAATTGATATGCATATACCCCTTCCACCCTATTACGGTAAGTAATATACGGATACTTAATTGCATAGCTTAAGTTTGCCTCGTATAAACGTGGCTTTAATGTGAAGTGTTATGACAAGCTAAATGAAAAACTCTAATGCAAATGCTTGCATGTGTTGTTATGCAACTTATTCTAACAGTAATTTTAACTAACTGGCCAAGTGTTCTTCTGACGTTCCTAGTTAACTACTTTAATAACTCGCTCGTATTTGGCCATCAGCAGGTTAGAAAATATTGCACACTCACAAGCACCACACATTTGATGTTATAGGCGCTAAGAAACTGGAATCACTGAAATTTGCTGTAATGTTTTAACCGATTATATAACAACATTGCTTCTTAATGCATCTTTAATTTTGAGCATCGATATATCATTTCCGATGTCATTTGATATCGGTTGATTTTTTTTAATTTCCATTTCTTACATTTAAGTGTAAGAAATGGCCATTGAGTCGAAGTCCTGTGAGAAATTTATCAAGAAACTAAGTTTTCAAGCCTTATTTAGTGCATCTTCCAAAAACTGTTCATAAGGGTTAAACTTTTTTGAATATATTTTTTGTATTGGAATTTTTCAATCTGGATTTCAATGCTATTATAACACACATAAGCCTCTCCATTATGCAAAATGTGGTTTTTGAAATTTGAAAAAATACGATAATTCGAGAAATTTACATCCAAACAAAACCTGCCAGAAATTCTTGATGATTGGCTTAAAATAGCTCCAAAAATTACGAGTCCTTGTAAGTCGATTTCATTATTTTTTGACTAAAAGCAACACCTATTTTGCACATCTGCACATATGAATTTGGATATCAACAGTGGATTGTTTTCTCAGTGCATTTTATTTACATTAATGCTGTGAGTGCGTGCCTATAAGATGCCTTAGATCTCGGCTATGTCTGTAATTTTTGAGCTGTATTCTTCTATTATGAAATTGTTTATTTTATCTACCAACTGCTTTTGAGATCTGCTCTTTACTTTTGCACCATTATACGAATATACGACGGAAGAATGATGATTTTATCCAATAACTGTTATAAAGTTATTCCTGAACGAAAATTTATTTATTGAAAACATTTTTAATCAAAAAAAATTGTAAGTTGAAAAGTAATTCTTGATATACGTATTTCTTTTGTTGACAGTGTATGGTTTTGGAGCTTTTAAGGCAGAAACGAACTCTTTGGGATGATATTTTGGACAGATACATTCGTCGACTTCAATTTGATTTGGTATAATCTATAGATGTTGATTTATAGTTATAAATGAATGAATTTAGGGTCTCGAAAGCGCAGACATTCAGCATTTTATATAATTTACTCGTATAATAAAAATACCAAAAAGCTAATTAAGCGATTATTTTAAAATAACCAAGAAAATTATATTACAGATTGAAAATTGTGATTTCCTAAAAAAGAAAATCAACTCTCTTTAAAGTTACGAAACAACAAAAATCAGACGAATGTTTAGTGTAAAAAATGGGTTAATGCAACACATACTCGCGCACACCTTTAAGTGTACATAAAAGTGTTAATTTGAATGAAAAATCTGCTATTTGTGTCAGGAGAGAAAATAAAATGTTTAAGTGGAAATAATTTGTGAATCTCACAAAATTATCTAAACATAAAAAAAATCAGCAGGAATCGAAATAAAAAGTCCAGTGCCTTAAAGTTCAAAAACAGAAGAAAATGCTGCCAAACATGTTGAGCCGGTGTTAATATCGAATAAAAAATAGAAAAAAATTTAAATAAAAATATGATAGTAAAAATGAAATAATAAAATAAAGAAAAAGCTTGCCTATCGAAGCATAGCTGTATCTGGTTTCCTTTGGAGTTGTTGTTGTAATTTTCAAATAATTTTAAATAAAAACTCACCGCACTTCGATGACTTTGATAACAAGTTATTGTTGTTGTTGTTGTTCACCGATCGCATCTACAAAATTGAATCGATCGATTGAATATCACAGCTGCTGCTGCTGCTGCTACTTTTGTTGACCGAAAAATCACTGTCGTCATCATAAGCGACGTCAAGTTGTTTTTGTTGTTGCTTTTACTGTTGCTGTCATTCTTGTCATGGAGGAAGACGTCTTGAATGCTTTACAAACGCGTACGGCCTATTTACCTGGTGGTTTCGATAGAGAGGGAAAAATTATTTTTATCGTCAACATAATCAATGATTTACAGTTATGGAATCGCAAATGTCTGGAGATTTCAATAATATATTTAAAGAAATCATTGAGGTGAGTACAAGAATAAAAGTGTTTTTTTTTTCAAATTATATCAAAACTTAAAGATTTTTACAATTTGCATATTTATTGCTACAAAATATTGTAAATCAACTTTGTTTATGTGTTGAGAAGCATTGTCGCTGAAAGATTTTTCCAAACATTGTTACTTAATATTGCTGCTAAACATGTGTTATTGCTAATAATTTAAGGCTAAGCCTAAAAATATTATAAAAAAACTATACCTAAGTATTGTTACTTAAACTGTTTTAAAATATTTTTACTAAATACCATGGCATAAATTGTTGCTTAATATTGCAAAGCAATAATGACTTTGTTGCCTAAAATGATTGTTCAACATTGTTGCTGAAGTTTGTGAGTAAAAATTGTTGCCAAATATTACATACTGCTTAATATAATAAGCGAACATTGTTGCAAAGCATTATTGACAAATATCGTCGATACCATGATTTTGTTAGATTACGCGGCTGGCGAGTTTGAATCCTAAGAACCATTTTGTGTCATCAAAACAGGCTGAAAATTATTGTAGCGTCTACGGATCATTTGTGGAAGCCTGTTTAATTCTTCTGTTCAAAAGAAAGTGAAACACACAAATCTTTTCTTCAATTCAATTTTTCCTACAGCAATATTGTTTAAATGTTTTTCGTCTTTTTTAAATTTATTTTTATATGCTATTCAATATTTTTTTTTTTTTAAGTTTTTCAATATCTATTATATGACACATTTTCGGTATCATTCGAAATTTTTGCATATTTTTCAAAACTATTCAAAATTTTGAGCTCTATTAAACTTTTTAAATATTTTTCGATACTATTCGATGCTTTTTGACACTACTTGAGTTCTATAATAACACATACATAGGTATATATCATTTAGTTCACACATAACGCCACGAGTGATTTCTCTCGCAAGCTTTTTTTTAAAGGGGTCAATTATTAATATAACTTGAGTAAAAGTTTATTTTTCCATTATATAAAGAAATGATTTTTTTGTAACTTTTTTTAAGTTTTAAGGGCATCTTATATTATTTTAATTTGCATTAACATATATTGGCATTGTTTTTATGGATATTTAAGATATCTGAAAAGCCACCTCATTTCATAAATTTATTTTGATTGTTTTCTGATTGATTTAGGTATCAAAATTCATTCATTCATACAAAAAAAATAATTTACATAGGTAAAATTTGAATTTATAAAAATTCGTTAGGCCTATGAAAACTTGATTTTATTTTTTTTTTCTGCATAAATTTTTTTCATATAAATATTTTATTGTCTAGTCAGTCTTGCCCGAGGTATTAACTGTTAATGCCTTACATAAATAGTTAATTAATTTGTGAATAAAATTTAAATTATACTTGCAGATTATTCTATATTATACATACATATATTCATTTTTGACATTTTAATATGGTAATAATATAAAATACATTTAACAAAAGGTTATTAATAAAGCATCTTACTGGCTGGATTTTATTTTTGATATCGGAAAAATGTTTTTTTTTTTTTGTATGCATGTCAGGTCTAATGCGAGCTATGATGCCCTCAGAAGCGAAAAGGGCGCATCTCAAAAAAATTATATTCGTGATTCTTTTGGCATCGAATAGCTTAAGAGATTACGCGTCAAATCAACTACTCCAAATGCCGGTAACTTATTTCAAACATATAAAAAATCTCTTAGAGAATTTTGTCTGCCTCAATTTTACAGGTATTTCAACAAATTGACATAAACAAAACATCAATTATCTCGGAACACATTTTTTTTTTTGAGGCACACCCTTTTCGCTTTTGAGGGTAGTAAATAGTATACTGCCGTACTAAGCGAAAAAGACGTATCTCAAAAAAATTCATTTCGAGATAATTGATGTTTTGTTTATGTCAATTTGTTGAAATAACTGTAAAATTGAAAAATTTTCTTAGTAGATTTTTTAAATGATTGAACTTAGATACCTGCATTTGGAGTATTTCATTAGATGCGTGATTTTTTATGCCATAAGAATCACGATATATATTTTATTTGAGATACGCCCTTTTCGCTTAGTACGGCAGTATAGCATCAGTAGCTTTTCTTAGATCCAAATTTCATTCATAAAAAATATTAAATTTATAATATTAAGAACCACTTGCACTTGCAGTTTCATTTGTTTAATTGATAATAATATATTATGGCAATATCCATTTTAATTGCTAAATTTATTAGATAGATTTCAACATATACTGCATGTATACTTTTAAATGAAAGAAACATTTTTTAATAAGCAGAAAAACTGACTTAACATTTTTTTCAATCATTATCAAGTTTTTTTATGCCTTATTAATTGTCTTCTGGAGTCTAGTTTATTGCGTCACTTTTATAAAACTATTTTAATTTGTCGGCTTCCTCGGGTGTTTTTTCATTAATGAAGAAAATTAAAAAATGCTTGGGCTTTGTAAACAAAAGAAAATCTGTTAACCACAGTTGCTACTGATTGACGAATGTGATTTGTGAGCATCCCAATAATGTTTCAACGATTATTCAATTAAAAGACTGAACACAATTAAGAATGATTAATGTTTATAATGTTATTATTTTGATAATGGAACTATTTAAAAGATTTTTTGATTTTCGATAAGTCTACAAAAGATTTTTTTTTCCACGCAGTAACAAAGAAAATAAAATGGTCGGTTATAAAGTTAGGTTATGAGTTTTCAAAAAAATTTGTGAAAGAATGAAGTAGTAGGAGCATTTCCAGTTCTGCACTGTTTCTGAAAATGTTCTGTTTTAGTGGAAATGCTATGATAATATTCAGTTTTTATATCTTTTTTTCAGAAATTTCATAGAAAGAAAATGTTTCGATTTCATAAAAACTTAGAAATGTTTTAATTTGATGTACGTACTTTTTTTGGGAGCACAATAATATTTTCTTTCCCGAAATACAGCCAAATATATTGCTTTGTTTATTTCCTTACTACTTACTAGGTGTACAAATATGAAACCGGTAATGACATCTAGCGGTCGATAGCCGTATATGTATGAGCTTCCGAACCGCACCAAATGTCTTAATTGTTCATTCTGTCATCTGTCAACAATATTCAGTTCACAATTTGTCAAGTTTCATACAACAACGCATTTTTTCCGCTCGTAAAGATGTCGAATTTTGTGCCTGAAAACTCTCATTTGCGGGAAGCATTGATTTTCTGTTTCCATTTGAAGAAAAACGCTTCTGAATCGCATCGAATGCTTGTTGAAGCTTACGGCGAGCATGCTCTTGGTCGTACACAGTGCAATGAGTGGTTCAATAAATTTAAAAGTGGTGATTTTGATGTGATAAATGAGGAGCGCGGCCGGCCACCGAAAAAGTTTGAAGACACCGAATTGCAAACATTATTGGACGAAGATGATGGTCAAACGCAACAACAGCTCGTTGAACAACTTAATGTGACACAACAAACCGTTTCCTTGCGTTTGAAGGCCATGGGAAAGATTTTAAAGGTCGGTAGATGGGAAGTGCAAAAACGGCTCGATGAATGGATAGCCTCAAAAAACGAAGAATTTTTATGGCGAGGAATCCATAAATTGCCTGAAAGATGGAAAAGATGTGTAGCTAGCGAGGGGGATCACTTTGAAGATTAAATTTGGAACTATTTTCGCAAAATGAACGTGTTTTTTTGAATAAAAAATTACCGGTTTCATATTTGTACACCAGTAGGAGTCGCGTTATAGCGACTGGGCAACATTTTTTTCAAGCTTGATAGCTACGGGCATTATAGTCAATTGGAACCACGCCAGAACTTTGTTTAATTTATCTTTTCATTTTTGTTGATTTTTTTAATTTTTATTAAGAAAATTTCCAAATTTCAGAGGAAAAGATTTGGATAAAAAGGTCACTAATCGAAGGTCCCATTGCAGATCTATGAGGCTTGAGTACAGTACGTATTAAATTTTTCAAAAATATGTATGTAAAATGTATACGACGTTTGGGACTCAAATAACGATGATGAAAAAAAAATTTTGGCGGTTTTCACAGGATAAAAAAACACTCGAGATAAAATATCAAAAAATAGGTGACACTTTAGTTTTTCTTGATACAACCCATACCGTACCTCTCGTGATTTTTCTGTTAAGAAAATTTTCAACAAATTAAAATAATAACGACAGTTATTTTGCATTAAATTTGCATAATTTTAGTATCTACATACCTATACATAGCTTTGCACAGAGACTTATACCAAATAAAAATATAAATCTTAATATTTTCTAGCCCTGCGTTACTACAACATGGCGTCTCAGTTATTGTTGATGCACAAAAGAGCACCTCACGTATCACACGCACGCATTCTCGCACAATTTATGCACTTTTTGGCGATACAAGAGTCAATTTATATCTAGTCAGATCGGAGAGTTTTTGGGAAAAACACGTTGAGCCATGCACCAAATCACAAACAAAAGGAGCGGTGAGTAAATATCATAAATTGTTGATACAATTAAATAAATGATTTTAGAAAATAGGGGAAGTTCTTTTTTAATCTCGTATTTGTAATTATCTCAAAATTATTTTTACATAAAAAAACAACTCGTTTTTAGTTATTTTTTATTTTGTGAAATATTTCCTACCGGAAAACATAGCCTAACAAAAACCTCTTCGGTTAACCCAGATTTAATGTAAATTTTTTAAAACTTTTTTCGCTTTTTTTTTTTTGTTGTTTTTATTTGTTACAATCAGCCTATTGTGCTGTCAAAGGCGCGCCTCTGCAAATACTTCGACATGAACAATTTGCCAGCAGAGCTTGATGGAAGTTTGCAATTCAATTACGATTTGTGGCTGCAACAGCGCAAGGTAAGGAAGATGTTGCATGTGCTGTGTATTGCATGTTGTATTTAACTTTGTTGCTATAGTATACGTATTGCTTTGAAGTTAAAGTTTTTGACATTAACAATTTTATAGCATCTTTAACATTTATGTTTTTTCGTTCCTTTCTATTGAATTTTTCAAGTCCATTGATGAATTTCAAAAGACTTATGAACATACTTTAAATGCCATGGAAAATTTGCATGTTCTTCTGCTGAGCAACAAATCATTGAGGCCTTCAGAAGCTGATCAGGAGCTAAGAATATGTACACAGCTGCATGCGCTTGTGCAGGAGCAAATTGAGAATGCTATTGAAATGGGTGAGTTATTAAAGGAAATTTTTGCTTATTGCAAAATAATAAAACATTTTTCATTTGCTTTATCTAATTTCAAACTTTTCTCAAGTTTGTTACTTAAGTCTTTTGTTTAACAGTGTTTGACTAAGCTATTTAATTGGCTAGAATTGAGGTAGGTCAATTTTTTAAAGGCAGGCTTATATGTCACGGAAGTTAAGAAGATTTCGTTCAAGGGTTGCCAACTAAAGTTTGTTTCTTAAGTCTTTTGTTGATGTCTTGAGTACGATAAATAAAATGAACTTTTTCAAACAATTTTTTTATATTATTGAAAAATATATTGATAATTAGAGGATATGTGGAATTATTGAAAATTTCAAAATATCTAGCTTTTGGGCTAATGTTTTTAATCCCTCTAAGCTTATTACGCTTTTACTTTAAAACCAAGATATGAAAACAACATAAGTACAATAGCGATGGCAGTTGTTTTTGTTTTGATCAATGAACTGTCAGACAACGTCAATTAGAGTTTTGTTTCACAGAAAATATTTTTGTACTTTCCATTCGCTTGCAAAAATTTCAAATGAACTTGACTTTCGCCACTCGATGTGCGAGGTGAACATTACAAGACAACAGCGAAATCAAATAGTTCGTGAGGGTAAGTGGGGAGCAAAGTGTGCACATAAATCGTTAGGATGTAGTGCTATACGAGTAGATGGCAAAATGTGTGCGTACAATTTTTTCTTTTGCATTTTAAAATAAATCCAGCTAAGCCTTAAGTTAAAATTGAAATGAACATAAATATGATATAAATAAAATGATAGCTAAAAAGAAACAATTTATCACGCATTTAAGCCGTACACAGAAAAAAAAATATACTTAAATGAAAATGTGTTTTCGGATTTTATGTCGATTTATTTATTCTCAAAAATTCGTATTTTTGGATCGGATTTTCGAACTTTAAAGCAAACATAAAACGCATCATGTCAAATGGTTACCAAGTGACCAGGCTTGGTCCGGTCAGGTCCGGAATTTAATTTTAAGGTTGAGGGCCTGGTAGACATGGACTTACATTTTTTTTTGATGAGTGAAATTTTTTTTTTTTTTATAAGGCCGGGAATTGCTTCTGTCCTAAGCCTAAGGTAACCTTCGTCCTAAGCCAAAAACGAAACCTAAACGGTTGAGCTTATACTTGGGCAAAGATGTTGTCCTATTGACTGGAAATTATATCCCAAAATGGTTTTTTCAAAAACTGTGTGAAGTAGGGGGATGATAATTTGATATTTTTGGTTGACACCCTCTGTTTCGTGTAAATATTTTGCTCTTCGAATGGTCGTTATTTTTCAAAAATTTTAAAATTTGACCTTTATTTTTCAAAATCGAAAATGAGCTTAACATTTTTTTGAAGATAGATATTTTTGATTTTTTTAATAATACATATTCTAGAAATAAAGCTGAAATTTTTTTACTTTAAGTACGTTGAAATTCCGAATGTTTTTTTTATTTTAGAGAAAAATTTCATTGAATATTTCGGCTTTTCTTTTACACGTTTTTGTTTTTAAAAAAAGACGTCTCGAATTTTTTTCAAACAAACAAACTTACGAAATGGTTTGAGCAAAATATTTAACTTTAACAATTTATGGTGATAAGTCTTGAACGATTTTAAAGCTTCCACAGAACTCATTTGCAAACCATAAATAAAAAATGTTCACATTATATATAATATTTTCAGTAAATATCTGCTTTCAGTTAAATATTTCTTTCGATGTACAAGAAATACAAGCCAAGAGAATGGCAGCAGCTCAGATATAAAAGTTTGCATTTTGGCTTCTGTTTCAAGTCATAAAAATCGTTGTGTGGATTATGACTGAAATGAAAGTACTAGCACGCATTATGATTTTATGTTTATGAGTGAAAGGCACACGAAAAGTTCAACAATTTCTATTTATGGTAGACCCAAAGATAATTTTGTTGCAATATGCAAAAGTTTCAATAAGTTTCACATCAAAATTAAAATAGTTACGTTTTAAGAAAAAAATCTATCTATCGTTTACATACATAGCTTGTAACTGCTGATTGATATTCTCATAATAAGTGGTTTGACCATTGTACGGTTGGGTCACTGAGAAAACTTGCATTTTTTATTGTTGACATACTTTGATATTTCTGATATTTTTTTGAAAGAACTTGATATGCCATAAACAAATACCCATAGAATACTACAGCTTTAATTAGAATAAATTGTATGCCATGGTTGTACAAAACTAAATTAAGTTTACTCGTCTTCTTATCTATCCCCAACCATTTAATTCAACAAATAAAATTCAATATTTATGGAAACTTTTACTAATAAAAATTGAGAATTCATTAACCACGCATCAACTTAATATCCAATGACCATAATTTAATAAACGATTTTCTGCTCATTTCACCTTCAATTAGGTAACCGCATTTTAACTCGCCTCGCCGAAGCCTATCCGCTGCCACCCAGGCCACACACAGCGGTAGCCAACAGCACGATGGATACAACCGATGCGACAACAAGAGCAATGACTCCTACGATAATAACACGACCGGACAATACAGCGCTCAGCAATAAGCCGCGATTGCCACCCGATCTCTGCTATGAACGCAATCGTGTCGTTATGCGTCTCAATGAAATTGAACGCAAGCAGACATCAATACGCACCGCTTGGCTGGAGTTGCTGCAGAGCATACGTGAGGCACGTGAACTATCCGCGCTGGAAGAAGGCGTGGCATTTGTCACCAATTGGATACTGACTACAGCCGAACAATTGCTAAGTCGCCAGCTGACAATCGGTTGTGATGTGCGCGCTTGCGAAGAGTTACGCAGCGCTCACAATGCACTCGAGATGGAATGTCGTGAAACTTATGGATTCTATGCGGAACTATTATATAAAATTGATTCATTTGCTGGACCAAGAGATAGTTTCGCCTTTAAGGATCTGCTGTCGCAGCGTGACTTCATGCAATTTGTGTGTCGTTCATTTGCGACGCGTTTAGAGCGTAGACGTAATATCCTCATTACATCGTTGCGCTTCTACCGTCTGGTCAGTGAGTATTTCGATCGGACAAGTGCGGTTTTCGAATCACTAGTCATGGGAAATAAAGTAGAGGACTTCGATGCTGCGGCTGGCAATTTGCAGAAGCTGAGGGAGAGTCAAACGAGCTTGGGTAAGTTAGTGCGAAGAAAGGTGTAAGATTACAGCAAAAGTATGTGCGTCACAAATACTGCGGTTTGGTTTTGAAGATATCTCACGAAAAATTTTCACCTGCAACGAGGGTATTTTTTTTTGCGGTTTTCAGATTTTTTAAAAAGTGTTTAACAATCAACAATGTCCACATATCAATAAAGTTAGTAAGCTTAAGATCTGTACTTCTTAGTATTACTATTTGCAGGCGCACATTAGGAACCTCAAAGAATACCTTACCTTACGTTCTATTTTACACCACTCTCTTTCTCTCTTTTTGTTTATTGACACACAGCCAGCTTCGAACGTGAACTCAATCGAGAGGGCGAAAAACTCAGCGACATACTTGCGATGCCGGTTAAAGATGCGCTCGGCCGTGACCTACACATTGACTACAGCGATGATATTGCGAATATTCGGGACATTTTGGACACGACCATTGCACGTCGCAACATTTTCAGCGACAGCGTTGAATTGCAAAAACTCACCTTGGAACAAGTGACACACATTCACACATACGAACTGGACGCTCGCATGGCAACCCAATGGATGGACGATCTGTACGAAGTCATGATCAAGTGTCACTCGCACGTTGGCTGCAATATACATGAGATACAGGTGCAGAAGGATGAGTTGCAGACGTTTCAAGAAACTGGAAAAGTGAGTTTTTAAATTAAAATAAAACATTCGATGAATGGTTGGTTGGCTTGGTTGCTTCAGTGGGGTGATCCTGTGCGTGTGTATTTTGCTTTAGTATTAGGGTAACAGATAATAATTTGAAAGGAAGGTATTATAGATGCGCATCATTGTTTAAAATCAAAAGAGGATCTTAAAAAAGTTCAAAAATGGGTTATAAAAAAAGCTAGTCTATATAAATAAAATCATAGCTGTTTTCGATGTTCGCATATCACGCAAAAACTGCTTGATCAATTTCAAACAAATTCATTTAGGGTTATTTCCTAGACGCTGGGTCTCAATCTCCAAATAAAATTGTCACGATATTCCTGTTAAATATCAAAATATTTAAGTTTTAAAATTTCTAAAAAAATTGATTTCACACATACAGTGACTTACAAAAGTGTTCACAAAAAAACATATATCTGGTTTTAAAGCTGTATTTTTTTTTTGCTAAAAAAGTTTTTTAAAAAAAGTATGCAGAAAACTTGCAAATTCTTCATTCTAGCTAAAAAAAAGTCAAAACTAAAATATTCCACGTTTTGTTTAACTTGGGTAGTAATTTTTATACTTAGTCTTTTGTGAACAGTTTTGTAACTTAAAGCAATAAAAACATTTTGAATCATTTTTTAATATTTTATGTGGCCGCTTTTGGCTTAAGTGGTGAACTGTATTTTCTTAGGCATACTCGCTTTCAATTTGTCTAGTATTTGATTACTGATCACGGACCATTGTCCATTGGCGACCTTCCATAGCTCGTCCAGATTTTGTGGGGTTATTTGACTCGTGGGTATTCTTTTTTAAAAAATATTCCACAAATTTTCAATGGGTACAATTTCCGGTGACTGTGCTGGCCAATCCAAGCAGGTAATATTTTGGTCTCGAAGCCATTTCATTGTAATTTTAGCCATATACTTCGGGTCATTATCCTGCAAAGGGATGATATCGTCTGGCTCGTAGTCGAACTATTCCAGACTAGGTGAGTGTAAGGCCACTCGAATGTTAAAATAATCTCTTGCTTTTATTATTCCATTGATTTTACGAAGAACTTCCCGTTTATAACGATTAAAACAGCCTTATATCATAAAGGAGCCACCGCAAAACTTTGAGGTTTGTTGTATAATGCGTGCATTAATGCTTTTTTATCATATCATCTGATCCCAAGTGATTTATTTTGGACGCATCTGACCAATGAATGCTAGTAACATTGATCGGATTAACGCGAATGGTGTTGATCTGATAAAAAAGTTGGCATTACTGCACGCATTACACAGGAGACCTTAAGACCATAAAGTTTGGCGGTGGCTCCTTGCTGGCATAGGGCAGTTACTTCGTAAAAGCAATAGAATAATAAAAGCAAGATATTGTTTTAACATTCGAGTGGCCTTACACTCACCTAGTCTGGAATAGTTCGGCTACGAGCCAGACGATATCATCCCTTTGCAGGATAATGACCCTAAGTATATGGCTAAAATTACAATGAAATGGCTTCGAGACCAAAATATTACCTGCTTGGATTGGCCAGCACAGTCACCGGAAATTATACCCATTGAAAATTTGTGGAATATTTTTTAAAAAAGAATACCCACGAGTCAAATAACCCCACAAAATGTGGACGAGCTATGGAAGGTCGCCAATGGACAATGGTCCGTGATCAGTACTCAAATACTAGACAAATTGAAAGCGAGTACGCCTAAGAAAATACACTTCACCACTTAAGCCAAAAGCGGCCACATAAAATATTAAAAAATGATTTAAAATGTTTTTATTGCTTTAAGTTACAAAACTGTTCACAAAAGACTAAGTGTAAAAATTACTACCCAAGTTAAACAAAACGTGGAATATTTTATTTTAACTTTTTTTAGCTAGAATGAAGAATTTGCAAGTTTTCTGCATATTTTTTTTTAAAAACTTTTTTAACAAAAAAAAAAATACAGCTTTAAAACCAGAAATATTTTTTTTTTGTGAACACTTTTGTAAGTCACTGTATGTAGAAACAAGCATCGAAATATAAAAAAATCGTTGAATGGGAATTGAAAGTGTAGTTAATGTGTTTCTTTGTTTTTTGTCGTTACCATGGCAATTAAAAATAAAATAAATTGTTTTCTAAAAATATTGAAATGTCTGAAAATGAAAGCTGTTTGTTTAAGAAGAAAATATTTGAAAAATTACTAAAGTTGTATTCGAAAATTTGTCAAATAATTTTAGAAGGAACTAATGGTTTATATATTTCGTACTAATACGAGTATGCACCATGTCATTACAACATGGTGCGTTAATAAGGTGATGGCACATTAAATTTTATTGCCCGGTACTTTTATGTTCATAAGAGCCCGAAATAACTTCGATGACTTAATTGAAAACAGGCTACGCGTACAAAGTCGCGGGGATTAGCTAGTAATATTATAAAAATAACAAAATATCGAACATAATTTTTTTTACTTCATGTACACTTAATTTTTAAGAAGCTTTTTACTTGATTCAAAGCTTCAAGATAAATAGCTTGGAAGGCTAATATTTGTAGTAGCTAAAGTCTATTATCAATAAATGGACAATATTTTATTTAAGTGATTAAAAGGTGTAGTTTGTACGTTAAAAATATTAAATAAAAAATAGTCCTATAATTTTCAGACGAAATTCGTCTGGTTTTGTTTAATGTTAAACCTAGAACTTCATAAAATATTTAAAAAAAAAAAGAAAAATTTAAATACTTAATTAACTTTTGAGATTAGAGTTTTGGAAGTTTGAAATGCCACAACTATGTAATAAATTCAGCCACTTCAGCAGATTTTCTTTCATAAAAAAGCATTAATGACACTGGTCTGCAAATTTCTACTTTTGGTCTGCTAATGGGAAGTGATTAGGTGTTTTCTATCGATTTTTGCACGCTTAACATAAATCTAGACTCAAAATATGTCTATAGCATATAGTTTTTGAGAAAAATGGTTTCAAAACCCCCTAAAAGATTTTGGGCATTTAAAAAAAAAAAAATGTCGAAAAAGAAAATCATTAGTTATCATCCTTCGTTGGTGACTACTTTCATCTCATACATTTACTGCATTAAGTTTCTGGGAATTGAGTTAGCCATAACTTCAACGCATACTGAGCGGCTATAATATTTTATCTCTTTAAAATTAAAAATAGTGATCTTTCTCTGGAATGCTTTCCGCTGTAAATTTGAGTTGCATTCACTTCCAACCACACAGCTGACCGATCGTATAGATTTTTGTTTATGCATCCAAGAGCAGGTTTTCATTTTATTGTATTTTTTTTGTTTTTTGTAGTAGGTACTATAATTTCGCGACGTTGCGTTTTAACTTCCGTCCAGTCTGTCCGTGTTTTGTGTGAGCTTGATGTACCGTTCAAAGCATTTTTTTGAAAGCATGTTTGAAAAGTTGTTGAACTCATTGTGAAAAGTGGCTCAATGGCGGTTTAACAGTAGAGGCGGACACGCTGTTCACTTGAGTAATTGCGTAGTGCATGGCACCCTAGAGGAAATGTGCACGGTCGCTTAACTTTTATTTATGTTTCAATTAACCGACAGTTGCAAACAGCTGCTCCAGATACTACACAATAATGTGGCGGCAATTTTAATATCCGTTGGTGGTCGGCGTTAAATTCTTTTTCTAAGTCCTTTTAAAAACGTAAAATATATTTTTTTTATTTGTCGATAAGAACAGAACGGTGATATTGTAAAAATGTTTACTGTTTACAAACGCGCTCTCGTTCAAGGTCTTGTGTTTAAATTAATTCGAACTGGCAAGAATTTTTTCTTTGAAATGGAAATGCATAAGAATGATACGTTGGTACAACTAAAATTTTTCCAAATCATTTTGAAATTGCTAACAATGGCAATAAATTTCGAACTAAATTTTTTTTTTTTTGGTTTTCTGCGCTTTCAAAAACCACTCTGTAAAAACTCATTAATGTTTGGGATACGCTATAATAAACGCATAGGCATTTGGCAATAAAATTTAATGATTGAGTTTCTTTTGAATAAAGCTAAGTTTTCTTAAATTATTCTTGATAAATTGCAACCTTCGAAAAAATCTAAGTTCACTTCACAGAGCCTAACTGAGTGCCGATATAATCTTACTACTTTTTTCACTTGTCAATATATGTACATATTCTCGCACGGTGGGCACAAAATTTGATTTTTTAGTGGCACTAAGTATAATTTATAATCAACTTATACTTTTCAAGATATACGCGAAAAACTAAAACTTTTCCAAAAAATCAGCCTAAAAACTATCCTGCTTCTAGAAAACGCAGCGCCAGATTAAGAATTTGTGGAGCACGGAGATAAAAACTGGAAAGGGGTCCGTTATAATTAAACATAAAAAACAAAAATAAAGAAAATTAATTCATAAATCATATCAAAGTCATAATGACACCCCTTGTAGGCTTTAATGAATATTGATGTCGGTGTGACCAAAAAATAAAAATGGTCATACTGTTTCGTTTACGAATATTCGCAAATCCACACAGCCTCATATCATTTTAGGGGCTCCTTGGAGCTCGAAGGTCGGACCCTAGACATACTAATCCTTTGGTTTGATTGGGGGCCTGGGGTTATAGCCCCCTCTAGGCGAACATTAATCCAGCGTTGAGGTAACGTAAACGATTTTTACTTATCATCAACTCAAAAGTTTATGGGGCATACCATTTACTTATGCCTTATTTAAAGACAAAACTATCTAGTAGTTTTTTGCGAATAACTAAAAACTTGAAATTGATATGAAAAAAAAAAAAAAAAATTGGAAATAAAATTGTTAGTTGTTTGAGCAAAGGAACATATCATCGTTAAAAAACTCATGCGAAAATAATTAAAACTGCATTTTAAAGAGAAAGGATAACGCTTAGCGATTACTTAGTCAAAAATATTTCAAGAAAAGTTTTGATCCAAAAATCAAAATAGTTTAAATTAAATGTTAAAAAAAATTCTTCCATTAAAAATTATGGTAATTTCATTTTCGGTAGAATAAAAAAATCACCATAAATTTCTGCATAGTAACTTTTTTGTTGTGCCACAGTGCATCGCCTTGGTACCAAAGTTAACTGTGCCAACAACCTGTAACCGTAGGCAACTAAATGCTGCATAATGATATGCAAGATGCAGATACAATTTTTCTATACACATAGCGGTTAGGAAAAATATCTACTTAATTTTCTATAATTAAAACATAGCTCAGACTGGGTTTTTAAAACAAACAAATAGAAAGGTTTCCACGAATGCAAACAAATTGCAGTGAAAGGTAGACAAAAAAAGAAACCCAATGCTATGTGACACCATAAATTCAAACCGAAAACGGCAAAGAAATGTTAGACATTTTTAAAGCCACATTCACTAACTGGATTTTAAATGACAAAAAAACAACAATTAATGCGAATGCATTCAGAAATCATTGCAACAACCAACTGCTATAAAAACAAATCATAAAAATTACAATAACAATTAAATTATGCAATCAAAACACGCGCACGCGTTTTAAGACTTTCTTCATTTCAAAGAATTCAGAATAAGAAAACTACATAACACACTTATAGAAATCATAACAGACGAGCTCTTGTTGGGGGCTAGGGTTGCCAGATAAAGACACAATATATGAAAATGTTTGAAAGCTTAATGTGTGAAAGTTCTTCAAAATATTCAAACAAATGCATTTTTTAAATAATAAAATGTTACAAGAAAATAAGAACAAAATATTTTAAAGAACTTTAAGAACATTTTACTCAATCTGAAAATTGATAGCTTAGGCGAAAATATAATTACAGGTGAAATTTTGATCAAAACTGTTTCTATCACTAACGCAAAGACCAAAGTATTTTTTTCATAAAATAAAAATCTAAAAAATATATGTAGACTTCTATAAAGTCACAGCCGACCTCGAATATAACGTTAAGTGCCCTATTACCGTTCACTTTTGGCGATTTTTTTAGTTTGTGCAATACTAAGTTATTGATAGATCATATAAAAAAGTTTTAAATGTCATATGCAAAGATTGAAGCTACTTTAATTGAATATAATAAAGAATATTTTTATAAGCAATTATTTTTGTATTAACAAAAAATAACGCCACATCAATATTTTTTTTGTTCCTAATTCCGTCCACAAAAATTGCAAGTTCCTTAAATTTGTTTCAAGATCAAAGGAAAGGTTACTGTTTTTTGAATCCCCAGAAACCTTAAAACTTTTGCCCAAAACATTTATCACTATCTTACTTTGTTCTCGAGATATTGGGCTGGGGAAATTAAAATGGGTCACACTGTATATTACTGATCAGTATAAACTTCTAAAACGATATAGTCATGTCCATCTGACTGTTTTTATATGTGAATCACGGTAGCATGAAAAACAAGTAGTAAATATAATTGATGAAATTTCGTCAACACTGTTTGTTCAATAGCACTTTGTGGGATCTGCAGAATTACCGCACCAACGTTTCAATCGCTCACACAAATTTTAACCCAACCCTCAATTTTTTTGTTATTTGTCATCTCAGGAGCTGCTGAATGGCGAGTAGCTCCTGAACATGCTATTGAAGAAAATACATTGAAGGTTGACGCATAATAATAATGACAATAATATTCCTTACGAACAGTTTTTAATAGGAAAATGTTACCCGTTTTTTCTGTAACGATCGATTAACGATCACACAAAAGTTTTAATATCAGAATTAATCCCGAACCATACTTAGAATGCTATTTTAGACAAAAAAAAAAAAAAAAATCAAAATTAAATGGCAACCCTTTCCATGGACAACTACCTATTCTATATTCTTCGCCATTACTGAAGACAAACCCTTTAATAATCTTATCATTTCAGAGCATCTTTCACTACGGCAGCCAACTACTCGAGGCGTCACATGCACTGCGACTCTCCTGCAAGCTAGACCTCGAAGTGCCGCAACAATTATTGTTGCAACTGCAACGCACCTGGAATAGTCTGCAGGCCATTAGCCAAGAGCACATGACACGACTGCGTGTCTCCGCTGTATTCCATCGTAGCGTTGAGGAATACTGCAACAAGTTGCACGAACTGAAGCTGACTGTGTTAAACTTGACGCAATCACACTGCAGTAGTAGCGGTGTAAGCAGTGAAGAATCAACAAATGAACTGACACAAACGTCGCCAACTGCACAATTAGGTGTAGGTGCGGAGATGTCACCACATATAGAACGACGTCAACAATTGACCAAATGTCTGGAACTGCGTGAGCAATTGCTGGTAGAAGTAGGGCGTATGGTGCGTTTGGGAAAATTATTGAAAACACGTTTAAAGGAGCCATTCGTCTTGGATGTTGTCACTGGCAAGAGGTAAGTTTGAGCAGATGTGGGAGTGGGAAAGAGGGAGATCAATTATGTATGCTTGGATTCGAGTTTCTTTTACAGTAACGGTGTATCTCCATTCATATCCCATTTTTTCAAAGAAATATATTTTATTTTAGGTGAATTCGAAATACTAAAAGACCCCATTAGGAACTATTAATTGAGGCTGTTCAAAATTTAAGCTTTTTCTGACGATTCAGCAGTCGCATTTTTGAGTTGTTAATTTATATTCACCAACACCTCATGTATATTTCAAAAAGTTCAGAGAAAAAAGATTATTAGTGGCGTCCCTTAGTGGAAGCTAACATACTACAAAATCTATCGTGCACAATCTGCTACAAACATAATTTTGGTTTTTATAAAAATGTATGTTTTTACGCAATACTTTTAAGATTTATTGACTTTTTAATAAAAAACTCAATGAAAATTCAAAAAAAAAAAAAAATGTGGAAGAAAGATAGATGACTTTTTTTTTTCTCTGCCACCTGACATCATATCTACAATAGCTATTTGTGTTGAATAACATTTTTAAGATCATAAACGAAAAAATGAGGCCAATTTTCGTTATCACATTAAGACATCAACCATTAAATGCGGGATGGCGTTATAAATATTAATTTTTATTTGTTTTATTTATTTTTGCCTCACGCTTGTATACATTTTACTTCCGTTCATTGTAAGAAAAGAAAAAAAATACTTCAGATATAAAACATACGAAGTGCAAATGTAAAAGAATCCCACGATGAAATTATGAAAACGCCTCACGTATTTAGTTGAAGAGCGCATTTAAGCAGAAATTAATGCAAATTAATAAACATTAAATTAATTAACATAATACCAACAAAAACAAAACACAAGAACGTGGACATTTGCATAAAAAATTAAAAAAAACGACAATGAAAAAAGAAAAACTTAAACATGAACTCAATTAGTTCGCAGCGAACGATCAACAATGCCCAAGCAAAGAACAGCTGGATAAGGAGCTAGGGAGAAGTATAAGCGAAAAAAATCTAAAAGCAATCATTAAGTTATGAAAAACCAGTTGAAAACTTATGCCAGATTGCAGCAGAGATCAACAAATAAAAGCTGGTAGCTACTATGCACTTGCAACAAAACTCGTGGCGCGATCAGTTGCTTGATCGTTTGTTCGACAACGTCAACACCCAATGCGTTCGTTCTGGTGACATTTGTTTAGTTTTCTTAAAATTTTTTTATTTTCGCTGTTTGTGTAATTGGAATGTTGCTGTTATTTATGTTGTTTGTTTGTTTTACTATTGTATAACAACAAGAATCAATATGATCAACATTCCTTCAAGAAATAATGAATAGAGTTCATTGCCTACTGCATGAAAGCCAGTACAATGAATGTGCATTTTGTTGAATGGCTTAGTGATGTCAGTCTCAGATATTGAATGTATTACAATTGAGTATTGGCCGATTAAAATGAATATTGTCCATTTTGGATCTTTTTTTTATTGTTTCCACTGACGTCACCGTGCTGTACATGATGGCACTTTTGAATACCAGCCAGTAGGTGAATCCCTTTAATTTTGCCGAACTAAGTTATAGTCCACGCCCTAGTTTTTTTTTATCTGCATGTGAAGGTGAAAAAGATCATAAGAGGTTAATTAGTCGAAAGTATATAAAATTCTCAAAAAATAACTTGAGTGTATAAATGGCTATGGGTTTTTAGCGTTTGTCCTTTTCGCTTAAAAATATTACAACCGGAGAGATAAAACCGAAGACGTAAACGGTATACAAATTTTGTTAATTTATTCCGTTGTCTTATCTCGTAATCGTGATTTTCTCAGGCAGACAGATAATCATGTCTAAATCGGCACAGGAAGTGGCGCTTACCAAGAATATACAAGTATATATTCTTATATAGCTGTGAAGCTGCTTTCCTAACATTTTTTATAAGGAAAAAATATGTTGCTGGACTTTTCATTTAGAAGTACTATTTGACAAGCCTCCACCTCTGAATGTTTACCGTTGAGCGAACCCATTATTTAGACAGAAGTTCAAGTTTCCATTAAACGTTGCTTGCATACGCATATATTTTCTTTGGGTTAGTTACTTAGAGTATTCCGAAGAGTTTTCGTTTTGTGCGTGTACTTAGCTAGCATTTTTTTTAAAGATTCTGTAGAATGTCTGGGTTTAATTTTATTGTTAAGATACGCTGATATCCTTTATTTGGATGTCCTCAGCAGGAACTGCGTTTTTGATCTCTATTTAGAAAGTCTAAAGAGAGTCTAACTTAAGGTTTAAAGGTTGTTTTCGTCTGGAAAACTGTGCTTTTTCTCAGTTATATGTCAGTTTGATGGAAGTTCCAGCTTGTTTAGGAAATCTGATGTGGTGACCTAGCAATTTGACCACAATAATAATATTTAAAAAACAATTTTTGATCATATCCAGAAATCAGACATAATAAGTTAGAAAGACATTGCTCATCCATGTTTGAGATATCATTCTTAAAAGGAATATGTTTTGTCCATTTCGATTTGATTATAAGACAATCTAAGTATTAAAAGCTGTCAGAACGTACGAGCTTAAAATAATAAAGCAACAGCTGGCCTAGCCTTTGTATTTTTTCTAAATAAAAATTGACTATCCAAATATCAAATCACTCTAGATAAGTCGACGCAAGGTCAAATGAAATCCAAGAAAATGAAAGACAAATTGCTATGGTCTGCTGATACAAAGGAAATTATTAAAAATGAATTTGGTTGCCAAATTATTGAAGTATGTATGTATGTAGATATGTACATTTCCGCAAAATTTCTTTAACCTACTGGATAAAGCCCAGAAAATATTATATATAAATATACTTTAAAATAAATTATAATCTCAGACTTTCAAGAAAATAACATGGGAGCATCAATATACAAAAATGCGTCACAAAAAAAGAAAAAATCATCTATTAAAGCGTGTGCCAACAACAACACCAATTAAAATCGAAAAAGAACATATGCGTTAGACAGATTCAAAATAGAAATTATTAAAATATTGAAGTGCTTGTGACGTTGGGTCTCAAAACTAACAAAAGCTTTCGAGAACTGGGGCTTTTACCAAATGTAGTTTAGTCCTTTCTGTGTTGATGGAAAAAATTTCAAGGAAAAAAAACCAGATGCACTTTGAAATTTTTTGACTTAAAAAATGCCTCTGGCTTAGGGGCCGTTCAAGTATTACGTAACGCAATTTTCGAAGATTTTTGACCCCCCCTATGTAACGCGCCGTAACGTTTTCCTCAACCCTCCCCCCCCCCCTTAAACGTTACGTAACACCCAAGTGACCATATTTACCTAAAAGTCACAATTATGTTGCGAAAAGTACCGGAAATACATGCGTATGTTGTTTATTATACCCTACACCGAGGGTATATTCACTTTGTAATTTTGTTTGTAACGCATAGAAGAGGGCGGTGGTAGGTATGAAAAAGTATATAGATATATTCTTGATCAGCGTCACCACCTGAGTTGATTTAGCTATGTCCGTCTGTCTGTCTGTTCAAATCAGGTTTACGGAAAAACCAAGAAAGCTAATTGAATGAAATTAACATACTCAGGTCAGACCTTCTTGCAGGCATCTTGCTATTCAAAACGGACGTAATCGGTTCATGGACACGCCTACCGCCCATACTCTATGCATATTTGCCCAATCCCATTTTGAAAAAAATGCAGCGATTTTGATGAAACTTGGTGATTAGGTGTACATTTGAACTAAATTAAGATTAGGCTAGGTTTCAAGTTTCCAAAGATTCGCGTGGCACGGTCCTAAATTTTAACCTCTATACCACCATATCTCGTAAGCCGTGCAAGATATTGTGATGAAATTTCTTTATTTTTTCGACTTTTTCATCGATTTTAAATTGTTTAGACTTTTTCAACCTCTCTCAACATTAACATTTTGCATATATTTACGACTTTTTCAACAGTTTTCAACCTCTTAAACATTTCACACTTTTTTCGAATTATTTAACCTCTTCAACGTCTTTTTTTACTGAAATATATGTACCTACTTTGAGTGCAGCGTAGGGTATGTGAGTTTCGGCCTGACTGAAGATAACACCTTAACTTGTTCATATTGTTATTTAATAAAAATCACACATAATGTAATAAACATTTGCTTAAGCTTAAAATATGTTAAAATGGCGAAAAATGAGACGAACATATTTTATTAAAATGATAAAAGTTGATGGGATCTAGAACAGCTACAGCAATAAATGAGAAAAATAGAAATCTTTCCACGCTTACATCTCTGGCTTTGGTTAACCAATCTCGAAGATGATAGTTTTAGAACATTCTGCTTGATAAGTACTTTAATTTAACATATCATTTATTGCTGTAAATTATCTAGATCCCATCAACTTTTATCATTATAATAAAACATAAAGAAAGCGTTTCATTTACACACTTCATTTCAAATCACCACCCGCTAAAGTAGTTTCACTTCTAAAACAATGTTACGTAACGCGTTGTTCGAACCCCCCCCCCTCCCCTGTAACGCATCGTAACGTTTCACAAGACCCCCCCTCCCCCCCTAATTGCGTTACGTAATACTTGAACGGCCCCTTACGATACGAAATATATTTTGTACAAAAAAATTTATTTTGCGCTAAGCCTCATCTCTTCATGAAATGCATCGTATGTATTACGAAAAGTTTAAAAAAAGTTTTGAAAATCCGTTATTTTTTAAGGAAATATCGACAATTTGAAATAAAGTCCTTTCAGAAACTTTTTTTTTATATTTTTTAATATACAAAAGTCTAATGACGATAACTTTGAAAAACGTGACTTTTTAGCAAGATAAACAGATACGGGTCTCTTAGAATTGAACTTAGAATGATACCTGTACATTTCAACCAAACCGAAGAGTTTATGGGGGTCCGCCTTAGTCGCTTTGAAAAGTAATATGCCTTATACGGTTTTTGATGTAAAGAGATCGTCTGACTGTGAAACTTATTTAGAACAAGATGTATGTTTTCTTCACTACAGCTTTATGCCTAATGTAGTTTTTAATGTACTTTCTTAATAAATTACCAGAATCCCTTTTCGATTGGATTTAATGGCCGGCAGATATTGAGGTAACCTTATCTGATTTTGATTACTGTTACTAAATCGAAAATTTTCACTGAAATTTGCAGGACTAATTAGTTTTAATTATAATGCTTTTAAAGCGCTTGACAATGTTGAAGAAATAGCACTAACGTAATTTTTTTTCGGCACTTTTAAAATGACTGTTAAAGTGCTTCCGTTATATACAGTTCTTTGATCGCTTAACGTAATTCCTCTGCAAGTTTTTTGACTAAAAGAACGATCGATCCAATTTGGTCGCTTGATTTCGAGCACAATTGGTATTTTTACAGTCTTTTTCAATTAACTCAAAAAGTATTTCCTTAATAGAAAAAAACATCACAGTTAAAATTGTAGAGAGAAAAAAGCACGTAGATTTTTGGAAAAAGAAAATTCAATTTACTCTATAAAATGCAGTAAGCATAAGTACAGCTACAGTAAAGTTGCGTGTACCAAGCAAAATGACGTTCCTTGGTTTTCCATACAATTTTGGACCAGTCTAATATACATAGTAATAATAGAAACAAAATAAAGCAAAATTTGACAAAATTGTTGCGTTCCCCCAATAGATGAAAAACTGAAGAAAAAAAAGCAACAAATGAAACGCTTTTCTGATTGAACCCGCCAGCCACAACAACTGAAAGTTTTTACATTATCATAGAAAACGAAGAGAATCAGTTTATTCTCGTTGTTGGTCCAGCGTGGAACACACCAAAAACTCAAAGGAGACTACGAAACGGGAACGCGCAGTTGTCGTCTAAATTCGTGAGGAAAAAAAAGTGTCGTCTGCCCGAAATCAAAAATTATTTTAATTCCTAAACTTGTGCTATTTTTAATTATTAAAAGAAATAAAAAAACGATGCGTTCTACGAAGCGGTTTTAACGTATAGTCACTTGCAACGTGTAATTCCACATGAAATCCAATAAAGCTTTTTTTAATTAATTGCTTATGAGCGTTGAGCAGTGTGCGGTGCTCCCTTTGTGCTACTCATAAGCATTGTTGCAATAAAAAGAACTGTCAAAATTGACAGCTACACTCTGAATTCCCTGCTGTATTCTAAGTGTGACAGCACTAAAAATAGCGCGCAATATTCAAAATCCCAAAATTTATTGAATCCCTTAAAGTGCAACTAAATAGTTTGATTACACTTGCGTAGTGTCTGTTGCCACGTGGTTGAGACGCGTCGGTACTCATTAATGTCGGGACAAAGAAAACACATAAGAATACAACCAAAAAAAGAAGTGATGCATTAGCACGTAGTTAATTGTTGGCAATGCTCCCATTTTATGTCAACTAATTAAGTGAAAACTTGAGTGAAAAGAGAAAAGAAAATCGACAAAAATCCAGAAAACACACAATAATTTTTCATAAAAAGAATTAGATAATCAGTAGATAAACGACAAAGCAACGAAAATGTTTTCAAAATTTCGTAACATTTTTTCCAAATCGAAAACCAAAAAAGATCAGGAACCGGAAAGAGTTACAGAAATCGAAACAGTAGAGAATGCAGAAGCTCAGACGGTAACTTTGCCAGAAGAGCCCGTTAGAGACGCGAGTGAAACAGTTAAAACAACGGATATTGGTGATATAGAATCGAAAAAGTTAGTAGAAAATATTGTGAAAAAAGTGTCGTTTGATCCCGTCTTAGCACTAGCGGAAGATATAGAAAAAATTAAACCAGGTACAGTGATAACTCTAGAGAATTCTATAGTAGAAACAGAAATAGTTGATGTGGTCGAATTAATAGCAGATGGTGAAGGAAAGAGTGAAATATTGGAAACGGAGATAAAAGAAACTACAATTAATACATTAAACGACGAAAGTCTAACAAAAGAAGCCAAGCCACTTACAAATGAGTCTGGTAAAAAAAACGAACCAAAAACTGTGGTAACAGTAACATTTGTAAAAACCGAGAAAATTGCGCCACCTATAAATGATTCAGTGCACGTTGAACCATTGGATAAAAGTATTAAAAACTTAGATGCTGAAAAAGATGAGACAAATTCCACAAGCCTTCCAATTGCAAATAAAAAAACTAATGAGGTCAGCAGCTCAAATACATCGCTAAATGTTGACCTAGATAGTCCAAAACCAACAAGAGCCCATTCATACGAACTGCTGCGAGAGCCGCTATCATATATTGAAAAACTTGAAAAGGTCAATCAATCACCAATATTAAAGAAAAAATCACTACAAAAGCCTATGGCTGAAATCCCAATTGAAGAGCCTATATCAAATACGGTGAAATCGTTTGTTAAACAAGATGATAATACTGAAAGCAATATTGGTCTGGAAATCATAGAAGGCGAGGTGGTTTCAAAAGTTAACGAGGAAGAGAAAGAAATTTCAACGAAAATAAACGATACATTAGCTGTTTCATTGGAAGAATTACAAGGAGATAAAACTGAAAGTCAAAATAAAGAACATAATGCAATGATACCAAACGAAAATGAAGTACCCCATCATACGGTGACAGATATTGCAGCATATATAATTAATTCTGTTCTGGAGAAAGCATTACAAAAAGCTAGAGAGCAAACTATTACAAAAGTTGACGAAACATTAGAAATTCCCAAAACAGAAGTTACATCAGATAAAACGGAAAATTCAGAACTTGAAACAAAGAAAATCGTTGTTACAGAATTAAATGAAAAGGATGTTGAAAACGAAGTAGACATAAGACGCAAGGACGAAATCGAGGAAGAAGTAATAAAGCCAAATAATGAAGAATTCGTGCAGATTCCTGAGAGTGAAGAACTGATGCAAGATGCAAGTGAGCTCATATATTCGGAGTCTGACGAGAAATCGAAATCTAGTGCGGCTTATGAAGATGAAGAAAGTCATTCAGCAGAACAAGGAGAAACCACTGATGCCACAAGATCTCTAACCCCACTAGCAATTGAAAAAGATGTTGAATTATTTAAAGAGATATCGGTTGAACCTAATGAATTTGAAATTGGGGCATCTATGGTAGATGAAGATGCAATTGATCAAGCGCTTGAACATTCGAATGAAGATGAAGAAGAAGCTGATATCAACGTCGAATTTACTCTGGCAATTGCTAGGAAAAATTCAACAAATTCTAAAGAAGTAAATACTATCTCGCAAGCGGTTGATAATAATGAAATAAAATCCGCTGAAATCGATGCAAAGTTTTCAATTCCATTTACGAAAAAAGCACGACAAGAGGATGAAGAAGATATCAAACCTTACGAAAAAGACGTAGCTGCAGAACTAAAAAATCAAGTAGAAGAGATCGAAAAAGAGAAAATAGATTTAGTACCGCAGCAACTTGAAGAATCAGCTGAAGTTGTAGTAGCATTTACGCTTCCATTTGCAAAGAAAGACTCAGTAAACTCTGAACAATTAAAAGAAGATACTTTGTTATTTGGCGAAGAGTTAGAGTTCAAAGAAATGGAAGAAGAAATTGAACTTTTAGATGCAGCTACGTCAATAGAGGCTTCAGAAGCGTCAGAAAACTGTGAAATAAATTCCGTTGAACAATCTCAAGAAAAAGCTACCGACGTTGATATCGTATTTACTCTTCCAGTTCGAAAGAAAAAGTCTGTCGGCTCTACAGAAATACAAACTCCTTTACAAACGGTGAATAAAGTTGACAAAACAAAATCAAGAACATCGGAAAATCAAGTTGAAGAAATTGAAAAAGTTGACAGCGCTATAGATTTACCGCAGTTTGAAGATGTTGCTGATGTCAATACAGAATTCACATTTTCATTTGTAAAGAAAGCTCCATCAATTTCTACAGAAGTTATAAAAGATACTAAGAAAGTTGACCATTTAAATTTAGATAAACTATCGGACCCAAACATGGCTGAGCATCTTTCGAAAGAACATCAAATATTACCCTCTGAAAGCACTAACGATAATAACGTTGGCATTGATGTAAAATTTACACGTCCAATTGAAAGTAAACATTTAGAAAATTTTGTAGAGTTTTATTCGAGTCCGAAAATCGAAGATGAAGATGAAGATAATGATGATGACGATGTCGGTATTGAATTCACGGTACCATTAGCAAGAAGTACTTTGGAAGATTGTTATAACATATCCGATACCATACCATTCGTGGAGGATAAAGATAATGAAGCAATTCTTGAAAGTAATAAAGCTAGTGAGTTAACTCCAGAATATTATAAATTGAAAACAATTGATGAGGTCAAAAAAGTGCCTTCAAAAGTGGGTAGTATAAATGGAGAAGAAAAAGAAAAGGAAGATATCAATTTTGCCAATAAAAATAATGAAATAAACTCTCAAAGAAAATTGGAAGAAATATTCGCGGGAGACTTACAATCAAAATTGCAAAACGTGGTTAATGATATGATATTAGAAACTTTAGCTGAAAATAATGCTTGCATCTCTGCAGACGACGAAGCCTGTGATCGCAATACAACAGAAAGTTCTTCAGAAAAGCCTGAAGAAGAGTGCAATGCGCCAATTGCTGCAAAAATCATAGAGGATGAATTAACAATGCCATTCAAAACAACAGATTTGAAATCAACACCCCCTGAGTCAAAGCAAGAGTTCACCGAATATGATGACGTATTATCAGATATTTCAAAAGAATTTGAACACAATACCAATTTGCAAACAACTGAGGAATATGAAGTACAATCTGAAGCAAATACTGAAAATGATGTTAAATTAAAAGCTTCAGTTAATGTGACAACAATTAAATCCCCAAAATCTATAAGCTTAACAGAAACGTTTGAGCAAAATTATAATGTCCCAAAAACTGCAGAAGTGGTTGAATTTACATCTGAGCTCGATATACCATTGCATGTAGAAGATTTCCAAGTCTTAGAAAGTGACGAAGAATCTGAAGCTGAAAATAAGACAACGCATGAATTATACGTAGACTTAGATGAAGATACTCAAAACTTAGAAGAGGTTGATAAAGTATCCAATGCTCCAACATCAGTAAGCGAGACTAATATACAAACAGACTCATTAGAAAAGATTGACTCAACGACCGAATTAGATTCTCTTAGAACAATGCCTCAAGCAAGTGAAGCTTCGAACACTTTAAACATTCAGAACGCTGAAGTAGTAGTAGGATCCGCTTCTGCTAATCAACCTATTGAATTGAATTCGACAGCAGACGAAAGTCAACAAGTGCTTGGTATTGATAAAGACTTGGAGACAACTCATCCTGGAACAAAACAAGTATCCACTGGTGTGCAACTAGTTTCAGAAGTAAGCCATGCAATATCAAATGAAAATAAAGAATCAACTGAAGCACAAACTGATAATGATGAAAAATTAAAAGCTGCATTGGATACGGATGTAGTTGAATCTTCAAAGTTGCTAAACATTACAGAAGAGAAGTCGGATTACCCGAAAGCTATAGAAGAAAATGAGTTAATACCGGATCTCCATTTACCAGTACATGCAGAAGATAACCAAGCTTCTCCAAGAACTGATAAAGAGACTGAAGCTGAAAATAAAGCCATGCAAGAGGTCTACGAAAATCAATCACAGCCGAACAGAGTTGAAGATGCTCAAGAATTAGTAGCACTCGATGAAATCTCCAATGTTTCGAAAGTTGTAAGCGACTCTGATGATCAAACAGACTTATTAGATAACATTGGCTCTGCAAATATCTTAGACTCCACTAATGAAACAGAAAAGGCACCAAATGAATCTTCAAACATGTCAGAAATAAAAGAAATGGAACCAAATTCATTCGATATAACCATTGTCATTAAAAAACCAGCAGCTAGTGCTTCCGAAAATCCAGAGAATGCAGAAGCATCAACTAGAGTTTTCAAAAATTCTGTAGAAAATTTAACTGAAACATTAAAGCCGAGTGAAGGTGTGAAATTGACATCATCATTGGATGAAACTATAAAAGAGTCAGAGTCGACCATAGCATCAACTAATTTAAGCTCAGATGACAAGGTAGACAACGAACAACAGAAAGTACCTCAAGATGACGTCGAAAAATCCTCAGTCGACGTCAAAGAGGTCGTAGAAGCTGTGGTTTTAAAAGAAACAACAAATTTAAATACGGGAATACACAAACATCCTGAAACAGCTGAAGCAACTTATAACTCACAAGCAAATGAAACCGATAACATTTTCGAAAATATAATCAATTCTCTTGTAGCGAATGCTGTACCTGAACAGTCCGAATATTCCGAAAATATCAAAGTAGTGCTAGGCGCAACCCACCTTGATAATTCCCAGAAAATCGAAAAAGACACATTAGTAGAAAAAATAAATGAATCTTTAGCGACTTCAAATCACCCTCATACCACAAACCCAAACAAACTCACTTCTGTATATAATGACATTCCAAGCTTATCCGATAATAAAACCGAAAACAATATAATGCAATTAGATAACAATAATTCAAATAATTCCAGTGCTATGTCGGATGATTTAAATAACGACGTTACCAGCCCTTCGACAGATAGTGGTAATGGTGGCAGCGAGCTGAATACAACTGCAGCAACAGATCAGACATTAATCGTTACTCCCACTGGTAATAATGCCATAGCCTGCAACGCTATATCTAATAAGCTGTCAGAAATCTCCGAGGTAGCTGAGTCGCTAGATACTGTCATACGTGATGTACAAGAGGATGCAGAGGGTTTGGTGGAAACTAATTCGACGGGCTCTTCAAATGATAAAAAAATGGAGAACATGCACAGCAATAGCAGTGAGGTATGTAAGAAGCAACTTGTAGTTTAGTCTCTATTATGATATTTTAAGTACCGTCCATTGAATTCTATTACTATTTTCATATATCACTCTGCAATTATGATCAATTTTGATCTGTTTTCGATGACATTATATCTCATTACTAATATTTACTACATTTCATACATTTTAATCTGGCATAATTTCAAAATGGAAGGTCATACAAGGTCAACTTCGAAAAGAAATCACATTAATTTTTCACATTCCTTCAAGTGCCATCCAAAATATTCCCTGATATTTATACTTTACGAGTAAATTTTTTTCAAGGTTTTTCATTCTTCTGAGACCGATTCTTAACATTTTCATGGAATCTCTAAATTATTTCTATATCAAGCAACCAAATCGTGCATGAAGAGATATGGCTTGAATTGGACATAAAAACAGGGAATACACATAATAGCGTATTTCCTCTCCCTTAAAGGTATTATTATTTCAAATGGACCTAGGTCCATTATTATAAATGTCTCCTGTGATATATGAGAATTTTTATCATTTGATGAGATTTATCATTTATTTAAGTTTATAACTTTAAGTATACATATAACTTTTAAATATATCGCTCGTTTTTGCAGAAATTTTTTGGTATCGCTGTTAGGTTCAAAAATATTTGCCGCACCTGCGGAAACATTTTTTTATTTCATGAAATTTGAGATGAGTAGGAATAATTCCTTAAGCAATTTAGTTTCTGTTCAGGGGATTGGAATAAAGAATCCATTTTTTTAATTATATGTCAAAAAGAGGATTTAATTAATTTTCTAGAAGTTAATTAATGTTAAGGAAACAAGAGTCGAATTTATTTGAACGTTTTCATAATAAAAAATGTTTGCGACATTTGATCGAAAAACGTAGTAAATGATCTTTGAACATCATTAGCGACGATTTTCCAAAAATTGATACGGAGGCTGAGAATATATTTTGATCATCATCAAAGGTGGCCCAGATACCGGAACAGCGCTTTTGGGTTAAATTTTTCGAATCTGGACTCCTCGAGGCCCCAGAGCCTTCTCACAAAATTTCTGAAATCTATTTTCATCTTTTACGCCTCGATTCGCACAAAAGAAAAATATTTTTTTATTGTGCTTTTTTTAGTGATCTTGTCACTACATGATATAACTAATTAAGTAAAAATTATATAAAAATATTTATAATATGAACAGATTGGAATGGCAGTTCACTCTACGATTTAATGTGCTTCAGGAACTTTAAGCACTTTACCTTTTATTCGAAGTCAAAATAAGTATGTATATGGATGAATTCATTTTGATATTCGGAAAAATAAACTAGAAACTAAGCTTTCTTAATCAATTATATGGATAAAGGCAAAACATCTCTAAAACCAATTGCCCAGCCATATGAAATGGTAATAAATATCATTATCAGCCAAAACAATGTTGGTCTATGAAAAATAAAAATCGCCGGAGGAAACAAATTTGTTTTAGATAGATGTAGGTAGAATCCACCTCCCTCAGAATCAATGATCGCCAACACAATTGGGTATAACCTTATAAGATAATCCACAATAGCCCAGATAAATCAAATCAGATTATGGGCTATGAAAAATCTTAAAATATTTAGTATCTTTTCTACATTAGTTTCCAATTTTAAGCCATTTTTCATATGAAATTTGACCCAAAGTTGTATTTTATGGAGTGATTTTAGCTATGTACACCTTTTCACCCAAAACAAATTAAAACATTTCAAATGAGATAGAAAAATCGTCTGATCAAAAAATAAAAAGTCTTCAATGGAAGGGATATCGAATTTTGAGCGTATGAAAAATAGTTCAAAATTTGATATTCTATCTTTTTGGGCGACTTTTATTTAATCTTCAAAATTTGTGCTAAATATCGTCAAAAGCCAAAATTCTTTCGATATGTTTGGCCATTTTATGAGTGAAGTTTGAGTCAGAGTATGGAATTTTTTTGGGCAATTATATGCAATTCAGCAATTTGAACTACTACCGATACTTTAGGTGATTTTGCATACTTTGGATTTTCAGCGGATTTTCCATGTAATTTTTTTTTATTTTTCATCGATTTTTCGTAAGAAAATCGGTCCAATATTTAGCAAGGAAAAATGATGCAAAAAGTTCCGAACAAAGTAAAATGTGTATTACTCAGTGTATACAGCAAGATAAATTTATTCAGTTGATATTTCTTGTAATATTTTTGTAGCGAACGAGCGTTATATTCATATCTTCTACTTTATTAAATCATTCATCAACTAACTTAATATTTTTCTCTTTTCCCAGGATTGGCACTCTCGCTCCACAGAGGATGAGTCATTTGCTTCCGCTTCTGAGGGTGGCAACTTTACACCCCACTCCCATTCGTCATCATTTCAAACCGCTTCCGGGCGCACATCCTCTTTCATCAGCTCAGATAAAAATTCCTTTGATGCCAGTGAGGCAGATGATTCCACCTTTGCTTTTGATATACCCGACATACCCGAATTGTTATCTGTACCGCATAATCATCTTCATAACATATCATTGGATAGTTCTGATCATAGTTTCCTTTCCGCGCAACAATCACCATCGCCTACAGCAGCGCATGGTAGTCGTGTTCGTTTAATACCAATAGACATTGAGCCACGCTCTGATCCAGCAGATGTGGATCATGAAGATGATGGCAGTGTTGTAGGTGTCGAAGAGTTACATAGTCAAAGTGTTACGCCAACACCAGGCGATAATCATTTCGAAGGTATACCCATCGAATCGGAGCATGAATGGGAGAACGAAGCGGCAGCAGGTGGCAGCAGTGTCTCTTGCATTGCAGATGCCCCATCAATGGAAATTCTTACCGAGCTCACACCAATGACATTGTCGATGACACCCGAGGTGAGCAACGCATGTCCAAATGCTTCTGCTGCTGATGCCTCCTTGTACGCCCCCAATCAGCAGGGGGTTATTAACGCTAATACTAACAAGCCAAATGCTGCATGGCGTCGTAATAAATATTATGAAAATATAACAAAGCAAACTATTAAAGGATTCCTATGAAATCCCTAAAAACGTTTTTGTTTTTCTTTTTTAAGTTTTGAATTTTGCATAGAACTTCTTATCAAACAGAAATGTATAATACTTTTTCATTGACTTGAAACTGAAATATTTTTTTTTAAACAATAATTTTTAGTATTTTTTCACTTGGCACACTCATAAATTATGATTAAGAAATATAAGTTTATTTTAAGCGAAACTGAACAGCTGGGCGCCTTTATTTGCCGCGTTTTACCGGCGTCACGCCATTATCTCTGCCAAGTTTATTATTTATTTATTTTTTTTCACGCAAAATCAAATAAAACAAAAATAATTTTTTTTTTCGTTTTAAGTTCGAATTGTGCAAAAATTAAATAAATTAAACAACATAAAAATTAGATATTAACCACAGAATTCCAAATTTTTTAATAAATATAATTATTATATCCGTATGTATTTACCAGTAAGAAGTATTTTTAATTTTTTTTGTTACATATAACAATATACATATTTATTTTTATTGTAATTTTTCATATACATATTAACAAAATTAATTTATGATCTTTACTTAAAATAAATTATTTTTTCAGTCATGTTAAATATTATGTAAAATACATAATTAATTACAAGAAATAAAGAATATTCAAAAAAATTTAGGAATAGATCTATTGCGAAAATTTCTTTATACGTAAAGCTTTGGATAGGTTTTTCAAAAAATTATACAGCCGTGGTCAAAAGTATTTCCCACCCCTTATTTTTTTCAATTATACTAGCACCACTCAGAATATTTAAGAAGTTATTATTTACAATTTTTATATAAGCTATTTTCTTCAAAAAAATTAATATATAGTTGACTCCCCCTTAGTTTTTGTAACAATTTTTATTCTACAAAGCATACTGTCGAAAAAGCATTTCCTTATAGAGTGTGAAATTTCACTCACCTCTCCTTTTATACATTCAACCAATTGCTCCTGGTTTGAATAAAACCGTCTGTGCACCTAAACTTTTAGAATTTTCCACAAATTCACAATCGGAAATAGGTCTAAGTATATGAAAATACACAAGGTGCCTAATACTTTTGACGACGACTGTAGGATGTTATTTTCAAAATTTAACCGTATGAAGGTTAATGAACATCAGTGATTGCCTAGGCCCATTAAGCGGTCGATATATTACTTATCTTAAGGTGCATTAACTATTTTTTTTTGTGATATTTATTCTAAAAGCGAAAAATGCGTGACTTGATTCTACTTTTAGAACTATGTATGTAATAGAGCGTTCTAACTCAAACCTGAAAGCAATATATATCCAGAGCAGAGTTTTTTTAAGCGGTTCCATAGGTATATATTATAGAATCGGGTTTGAAAAAAATTCTCCAAAAATTTCAGCTTCCAAGATCAAACCTAAGAACTCATATAATTTAATAAAATTGTTCATCTGTGGTGTCAGGCAAAATTTTAGTTATCGTTAAATGTTTTAAATATCGAATAGTAAGACAAAAAGGAGATATTTAAATTTTTTCTTTAATCAACAATAATTTCGGTAATTGATAAATTAACAGAACACAGCAATATCACTTAATAAAAGAATTCCCGTTGAACTAACTACCAACGTAATTAAATCAACAATGTTTGTGGTAAGCTCAGAAATGATAGTTCATGAATTGGGACTGGTAGGTTTTTACTTTAATTGAATCGTAAACAAACTTTGGCAGATTTCAATATTATTGAACAACAATTGACAGTAATTGAATCAATTAAGGATTTTTTATTTTGGTTAGTTTTCAATGACTATATTGCTATTTCTTAACCATTATATGAAAATCTAAGCATATTTCTTATAACACTGTAATATAATTTCTAAATTTGATTAAATTTTCTAAAATTTCAAAACGTCAGCATTAAAAAATTAACCAAAAATTTATTCGTCAAACTCTTTCCAAGCTATGTATGGCTATCTAAAAATGATCTCCTATGTATGACAAAATCATTAATATTACGTATGAAGTTTAGAATATATTTGCAAAAGAAAACATTATTTTTTGAACTCCATTGCATCTGAAAGAAGTTTTGTCAACGAGTAATTTGAACCACAGCAAAAAAAAATACAAATTTTGTAGCAGACTTTCAGGCATTTGTAATTTTATCATTTTGCTAACTACAGAATTGCAAACAGAGTCTCTGTACAAAATTAACAGCGCGATAACATTTCAAACTAACAGAACTAAACATGGCTTTTGAACATACAATGAAATGCGATCTTCAGTCGAGACGGAAATTCATTGAAGTTATCTACAATTTAGCTCAAAGAGTTAAATTATACATATGTATAAGACGACGTCAAGTATTATAGCGAATTTTGATCTCGAAAGACCTTAAATTAAAAAAAAAGTCTTCATAATTTTATAACACTCAAAAAAAAAAATAAAATTCCTACAATGCCTAGAAAAAAAATTTAAATTATTACAAAAATGAGATGAAAAATTGATTAATTAGCAGTTGAATGAAAATCTCAAGTGGTGCACTTAAAAATTATGTAAATTTCGGAGGCAGTTTTCATTCATCACCCCATATGATGATTAATTGTTAATGTAACCAAAGCACTGCAACATATTGGTACATTATTGGGAAACACATGAGAATTTTATGATTTTCGTAAGGCAAGAAATGGTATGGTAATATATTGTATAGTATTCTACGTGTTTCAAAGTTAACGATAGTGGAATTTAATTTCTGCACTTAAAAATTTATTTCAACATTAGAAATCAGTCAACACATTAGGCAGGGGATATAAATATTATATGCAATATGTAGCACTAGATCTAGGTGATTGTTGTATTGGGTATTTCATTAAATTTTTTTTGAGCTTTGAGTTAGTTCAAGTTCATAACATATGAGGCGCCCGGTTTCAAAACCGGCCAAGTCCAAAAAAATAAAATTTTGAGATATTCTCATATATAAAAATCTAGACCATGCTTTATCTTTCTACAATGGTTTTAGATTAAAAAAAAATTTTTGACATAAATATTACACTTTTTAATTTATTGATTCATGGGTTTCAAAACCGGCCAAGTCCATGAACTTGCATTCAAAACCAATCCAACGCCTTGGAATCAAAACCGGCCAAGTCCACTTTTTTTCCAACGCCTTGGAATCAAAACCGGCCAAGTCCAGTTCATTGGAATCAAAACCGGCCAAGTCCAAAATTGTTTTCTCAAAAATATTCGCAAATAAAACTTTAAATATCTGATCTGACGTACCTTTAGTAAGAAATTTTATAAGCTATCATGTGTTAAATACTTTTTAATTTTTCAATGAACATAGATGAAAACAAACGTTTTTCGTTGTTTTCCCAAAAGTAAGATACATGGACTTGGCCGGTTTTGAAACCGGGCGCCTCATATATTTAAAAGTCTTTCGAATAGCAAAAACTGGGCCTCACTTTAAATTTGTATCCAAAAATTAAACATTTAAAATGTGTTCATTTCAAAATATAAAAATATTTTTCAGAAAAGAGGCTACTTTATCTTAAGCTTTTGATGTAGTATTTTATACTTTTTTTTTTTGAATTTGAGATAAGAAATCGAAAAACAACTCGATAAATATTTGTTTAAATAGCTTTGAGAAATAAGTTATCAAGCTGACGTACTCAGTGATTTTTATTTTTCATTTATGAGCCTGCATAATTTTTTTGATTTTTTTTTTACACTTAATTTATAGACTTGTTTTCTATAAATTAGATGGGAAATTATAACTTATTTTAAATTATGAAAAATTAATTGATTAAGTAATTCCTCAGAGATAAAACTAAGAATTATTGACAGTCAATCTCATTTTCAAAAATATACTGCAAGGCTAAGCAACTAAGCGAAAAATTAAAATCAGTAAATATTTAAAAACCATTTCATTTAAGCAATCATGAGTCCACCACGTTTTTCTAACAAGACCTTCATTTTCAAGGTCAAATAATTATGACACACAGTAAGAAATCGTGGACGTAAATAAAAATACAGATAATACTTAGGGAAGAAAAAGACTACAAAACTTCTGAGTTTTCTTTTTAAGGTTTAGTGATACAGTGGGCTCAAAGTTAAACTTAGAACGCCAAAATGTTCTATGGGACTTTTAATATTACCAAATGTTGTATAAAACGCTATAGTTATTTGTTTGAAAACAAATGCGCTAATGTAGCATATTGACGAAAAATATATTGTTTCTATTTCGTAAAAACCAATTTAGTTTTCTTTTATCGATTTTATAGGAACTGCACGGATTTTTCAAAAATTATAATGAAAAACTGTGAAAGTCGTTAATTTGCAAACTTTGACAGAAAAAAATATATATATATGTCCCCGAATTTCTGAATTGTATTATATAATAGGGTGTTCAAATTTGAGGAATATTTTTAAATTTTAAATAAAAGACATAAATTGTATGACATCTATATTTATATTTTATTGAAAAGTACATTAGCTCCGGTTAATAAAGAAAAATAATGTCGTGCAAGTGACCTCTTTTGCTAGCTCGGCCAAAAAAAAAAAATTTGCGAAAAATTTTCGTAGGAAATCAACGTCCAACATAACATCGTTATTTATTATTCGAACCTAAAAATGTAATTCTTATATATTTTGAGACGCTTATTTTAAACCCAGTGTCCATTTCCATTTCATTTATATATATTTTTGCTGCTTAATTTAGTGATGGTTTCGGCAGCTTCATATCTCTGATGAATCTATGCAAAGAAATGGAACTGAGTTTTAGTAACGGTCAAAAATTAATTTTGATTGTGATCAGCGGCACCATAAGCCCCAAAATTTCGTCAACATACCAAATACAATAATAATTCCAAGTAAAATCTCTAACGCCATCACTGTAACGCATGACAAGAAAAAGCCGCCATTCACAAATGATGGCTCTCAAGCGCCATGCGTCGTGACTTTTGAAATGAAGCAGAAACAAATGACGTCGTCGCCATCAATGATTATTACAATCGAGATGATGATAATGACGATGAAAATGACGAAGCTAAACAAATTTAATTGCAAAAAAATATTCATTTTTTTCCTTTCTTTACCTTGGCAAATGGCTTAAAACGTTCTCATCACGACGACACGAGACAGCAGATGCAAAATAAGACAAAATACAAAACACTACTTTGCCGCTTCAAAAATACGGTTAAGTCAGGATTGTAGAAGCCCAAAAAGTTCGCAAAAATACTAAACCAAACAACGAAAAAATAAACAAAAGAAATTGTATCTTCAAAATATCATACACAAAATGTATCCGCAAAATGCCACACAGCGTTGCAGACTCTCTTGAGTAAATTTCTGTAAAATGTTGCTGTCGTGTCTGTCTAACCGTCTGTCCGTTCAAAAGTTCTTTTCATTTCGTACCATCGCTATGTTACCGTACGATCTTTCAGCTCAAGTATCTGGCATATATGGTACTTTTTGAGAGAATCGAAATGAAAGCTGCAGCATAAGATATAAAATCATGAATTGGATACGCCGCCGAAGTAGAAATGATCGCTGTCGGCGCATATTAACCGGCAAAAATATGTCGTGATCGTTGACTATGAGTACAAGTCACTTAATAGCGAATTGATCGTTGGTATCGCTCACTTATTATTTTATTTCTTTTAGTTTGCTTTGTACTGATGGTTGTTGAAAGATACTTTTCGTTCGTTTAATTTCTTTTGCGTTTCAACTTAGCGCGGAGAGCGTTTTGTCAGTTTGCATGCTCACATTTATTGACGATGGGTCTCTGATTTCCTTTTGTTTTTTTTCGTTAATTGTGTTTTTTTTTTCGGGAAATTCAATTGAGTTGAATCCAAGAGGCACTTCAAGATATTTAATTGATTCGATGAGATACAATATCTACGTATAATAACTACTTGAGACCGGCACGCAATGTTGTGTGCACAGATTCGAGTGCTGAGTGAGCATAATACCGGCATAAGTAAGGTATTGCTAAAACCAACTTAACAGTGTTGCTCTCCTGAGAGTCGCAAAAGTGAGAGGAAAATAATTGATAAACAATTCTTCATCTGCTGTTTTCAAAATGTTCAAGTTAAACAGAAAAAAAAGTCTTAAATATTTCAAATTTTATTTCAAAGTCGTAAGGGCTTTCGTTTGGCATAAAAAAAAGGTTGGAATCATACAAGAAAGATGCTACCGAAGCTTTGATTCCTAATAAGAACGCACTCGTATGTTGTATTTTTTGCGTGGAACCAGTCTAAGGCCAGTTCTGATCAAACTTACCGAGATCGCAAATTTTGTCGGAAATTAATATTTTTTATTCAAATGATAGCTTTCCAAAATTCTAACAAATACTCGGAGCCCAAATTTAAAAAAAAAATGTTTTAAGCTAAAGGCCAAAATATCATTTTATTAATTCAAATTAATAAAAAACGAAATTATTTTTCAAAATTCGGACACCCACGATTTGCTGCCATTTCGGTTGGCTTTAATTTAAAAAAAGAAATTGTTCATTTCTGGCAAGATTTGCGCTCATCTTTTGACAGACATATTTGCATAAAAATGCTACACTTCCAGAGCAAATTTTTATTCAAAGGTTTTCAAATGAGTCCTTGCAAGCCTCAACGTAAACAAAACCTAATGGCATATCAAACCCTAATGGGTTTGAAGGTTTGTAATACCCAGCCGGTGGCTTGCGTTGTTTGAGTTATGAAGTGCATAATAAGCTAACTTCGAGTGAATTAACTGGAGCGAAATGAGCTGTTTAGTGATCGCCATTACGGTATCCGTAGAGTTCGGGTTTTTCGGAGGATGTTTTTCATCGAAAAGTGGAACCAGTATTTTCAATGCTAAGATGAATGGTCTTAGTTTCTTTGCTCATTAGTTTACGAGCTCCTGCATTTGGCCGTCCTTACGTTTTTTGGTAGATGGTTTCACATACAATGGACACTCCATTAATGTTAGAGTTTCATAGGGTTAAATACTGTCTCCGACTCTCTTCCATTTTATAGATGACCTTAAACTATCGATTTTCAATCAAATCTATTCCATTGCGAATGACAGTAACATTTGTCATTCATATTGCTTTAAAAAGCGTTCATGCCCTGTGGATCTTTGGAAAAAATATGGTATTAAAGAACACACTCTCTAGCGACCTCAAAGTAATCTCCAAGTAGGGTTCTGGTACTCAGATCAATTATTATCAAAAAGAGCGAGATTAAGAAATCTTGACGATCTGCGCGTATCAGTTGAATTAGCCATCAAGTTGACACATAATATGTTGTTTGAAAAACTTCACTCTAGTAGATGTTCGAAGACTCCATTCCATGTACATTAGACCAAACTATAGTTCAACTCTCGCACATTTAATCCGATGTACGAAAAAACCATTTGGTTCAAGATCAGCGTCATGTGATGAAACTAATATGGGCATAGGATATCGTCTTTACTATCGACCGTATTGAGCACTGACGCAACGTGAGCATTAAACATTTTGCTATAGATGATGTGTTTGCGAGAGATACATAAGCCGGATTCGTCAGACCAGAGTTTATCTCACAGCACTATAGCGTCCCATCGGACCCGTTTTGGGTTATTTTGTATGTTTTTTAAAAAAACATTTTTTTCCAGTGCTTGTCGAGCTTTTTTTTAATCCTACGAGTTGTATTTGAAGATGTAGCCAGTGTACTACATTTCATTTGATGATTTGGTTTCGCTGGAAGTAACGAAAATTGTAGCGTCTATACAGAAAAGTTACTTGTTACTTTAAAGTCACCAGTCTTGGCTGCACTCATCACGATCTTGGCTTATATAAAAGTTGCATATGGGCTTTTGTGATGTTAAAAGTGATGACTTTTTTATTTAGTAAATTTTTACGGCAAATTACTTCTTCGCCCCACGCGGCAAATGTTCACACACTTCGAAGGCTGAAGTAACTTAAATCGCGTAGAAAAATTCCTAAAAAGAGCTTCTGAATTTTACTTAAAACTTAACAATTCAAAAACAAATTCTTACGTCTCTATGCTAAACAAAGGTGCAGTAAGTTGATCTTGCTAAAATTAGCAATGTCATATACTACTGAAATAGACTTTATACCCTTGTCGGAAGCAACAGAGAAATGAGTTTGGATTCGAAATATTTTGACGTAAAGTGTCCTCAACTATTATCCACACTGATATACGAAGACTCTCGAAGTCTTATAAAACAAGTGTCCATTTTCTAAGGAACTATGTAGACAAGCAAATTCTTTTGTGTCAATACTGCCGCACTCAAGTAAGGATTGAAGATATGATGCCACTCCCTGTTTCATAACTTCATAGGTTTACGATTTACTTTGAACATTTCCAATAAATGGAATGACAAAAAACTACCATGTGTGTAGGGCACATAAAAAGGCAAGCTATTCAAGCAATGTCAATTATTTCAGAAATTTTTAGCTTCTGACTAAACTTCGATATGAACGCTCCCTCCAGATGCTGATCGACTTGCTTGGTCAACTGCAAATATCAACATGTAACTAACTCAATCGCATGCTTTCAATTACAGTCAATTGAGAAGAAAAGCAAACATTTGCTGAGCACCAACTACTTATTGACTCTCATGAAATGCACCGCAAGCAAAATCGCAATAAAACCAGTTAAGCGGTTTTAGCTTTTAAGCTCTTTAACCACAACACGATCGACGAAGAAATCGCACAGTCTGGCATAGCGTAAACCAGTGAGTTGCGTTTAGTCTCGTCAGTGAATCGCGTGTGTTTGGTACGTGTGTGGAAGTGAGCGCTAAGCGCACTTTGCGAAAAATAACTTTGAAGAAATACAAAAAAAGCACAAAGTTAGCGCTTAAATACAAGAAAAATTATGAATAAAAATCACATTTAATTGGTTAATAAATCAGTGAAAACAATAGAAAATCTATAGGAGTAGCAGATGATGTGGATTTTTCAATTTGATGAAAAATATATATATATTGTTTATTGAAGTATAAAATTCGTTACAAAACTTATTGTTATCGCACAATTTACAGAGATGGTAAAAATACCTTACAGCTATGACATTATATTAGAGAAAAAAAGAAATAGATACATGAAAAATATTGAAAATTGGAAGGAAAACATACTAACAAAAACCTTCAACGAAACTTAAGAGCTAAGATTGAGAACAAAAATAAAAAAAAAAAAAAAAAAAAAAAAATGCTAAACTAAATTTGCTATGTAATGATTATCGGACATGCTACATAATAACTTAAATCTATCAGTTCTTATTTTAATTAAGTCTGCAATAAGGCATATTTTGCACTCCTGGTGCAGATCCAATGTGGAATAGTGCCAAGGCAATCTTAAAATCATTTTTAAAAGCTTGTTTTGGCAAATTTGAAGCTTTTTTATATGGGTTTTGGCGCAGGCGCCCCAAACTTGGCATGAATAAAGAACTATTGACTGAAATATTACCTTGACAATGATTTTTTTATTGATAATGCTCAATTCGGATTTTCTGTTGATAAAAGGGTATAACAACTTGATTGCAATGTTAAATTTATTAATAATATTTTGCACATGAACCTGAAAGGTGAGTTTCTGATCAAGGTAAACGCCTAGATATTTAACATTACTGGACCAAGGGATCTCAAAGCCACCAATGTTAAGTTTTATGCTGGGAAGAAAACAAGGACTTCTTTTCCAAGTGAAAAAAAATTGCTTGTGTTTTCTCAGCATTTATTTTTATTTTCCACTTGTTGAAAAATTCAATAGCAGCATTAAGTGCATTCTGAATTTCACTGACTATATTCTGGCCAAAAACATCTGAAAAGAATATCCCTGTGTCGTCTGCATATAGAGCATACTTACAAATATTTGTCATAGGAAAGTCAGAGTTATAAATGAGATACAATATTGGTCCAATTACTGAACCTTGAGGGACACCAGCAGGTACTTCAATAAGGTCAGAAAATTCATTATTTAAGGCAACGCAAAAGAATCGATCGGAAATGAAGCTTTTAATGGTCTTAATTAAATATTTGGGGAAATTGAAAGAAATGAGTTTATGAATTAACCCGTTATGCCACACAGTGTCAAAAGCTTTTTCGACGTCAAGTAGAACCAGGCCTGTTGATTTTCCCAGCACATAATTTTTTTTCACATGGTCACTAATACGTTTAATCTGGTGAGTTGTACTGTGAAATCTTCTAAAACCAAATTGTTCCATTGGAATAATTCTATTTCTGTCCATAAAAATCCATAATTTATCTTTTAGGACATGTTCAAATAATTTGCTCAGGCTGCTAAGTAGACTAATAGGACGATAGCTACCAACTTTGTTAGGCGGTTTTCCAGGTTTTGGAACTGGCACTACTTTCGCTGTTTTCCAAGAGGACGGAAAATATTGAAGTTTTAAACAAGAATTCAAAATAAAAGTTAGAAATCTTATTGCAGCAGAAGGAAAATTTTTAAGCATAAAATTTTTTATTTCGTCGTGTCCGCAAGCTTTTCTGAGCCGTAGTTCGCGTATTAATAAATTAATGTAGTCAGTTGTAACAAATTCAGTCTCTGGAGTACTTACATTAACTGAATCAAAAGTTGATACAGTATGAGTGACAGTAATATCATGAACTGGGAGACCAAGGTTAACAGCAATTTTGTGGTTACATAAAAATTCAGTTGCAAATGCATTTGCTTTATCCACATTTGAAATAAGAGCTTTATTATCGTGGAAAATTGTGGGAATATAGTGACTTTTTTTCCTCAAAACCTTTGCTATGTTCCAAAAAGGTTTGGAATTTTTTTCAAGACTTTTGAGTTTATTGTTCCAGTTTTTGTTTTTAAATTTCGATATTTCATCTCGAATTAACACGGAATACCAATTTAATGAATTATAATCAGATTGTTGCCGATATCTACTCCAGTGGCGCCGAAAACTATTTTTAATTTTAATAAGATTCAAAATGTATTGAGGGAGCTTTACGAAATTTATACGGGGATAGATTTTTGGAGTAGAAGCAGAAATTGCACCAAGGGTTTTTGAAGTTAGCCACTCAATGTGATCATCGATTTGACTTCCGTTTGTTATATTATTAATATCGGCAGAGCAGTTACGTAAAGAAACATTTAAAATTGCTTTGTATTTTTTCCAGTCAGTATTTTTATAATCAAGCCTCAAATTTTCATGAAGACAAGCATTCGCCGACAAATTAAATTCTATTGGCAAGTGGTCAGAACTTAGTTCATCATGCGCAATTGGCTGAGATAAACGGGAAGCAATGTTTGTCAGCACTAAATCAAGATTTGACGGATTTGATCTAGCTGCTGCTGGAACATAAGATGGATTGTTAGAAAAGAGAATAGAAAAGGGAAAACGTGTAGTAAATTCAGAGAGAATATTTCCCCATGAATTAGCCCGCAAACATTCCCAATCCCGATGTCTGCTATTAAGATCGCCGCAAACTATGAAATTGCCGCTCATGCTTAAAATTTTTCTCAAGTCATTTTTGTACTTGTTTCGCAAAACGTTTGTATTAGTGCCACCAGGAAAGTAAACACTATATAATTTTATACTGCAAGTATCTGAAAACAAAATTTCAACACCAATGTTCTCAATTAATTCTGTTGCAATTGAATTCAACACTAAATAAGTTATTGTTTTTTTAATTAAAATGGCAACCCCACCACCAGATCGATTTTCACGATCAATGCGGAGCACATTATACCTTGGATGAGACAATTTTAACGTATTATTCAGCCAGGTTTCTGACAGCAAGCATATATCTATTTTTCTTATATCTAAAAAGGAAAAAAGCTCATCAGACTTATTGCGGATACTTCTGCAGTTCCAAAAAACTATTTTTAGCGATGAAAAAGAAGGCATTATTTAGAACTAGAATACAAAAACTTAATTGCTAATTGTGCGATTACGTTAAATTGTTGTTCTTTAGAATTACAATTTCTTAATTTTGATACCATTTCAGTTGTAAGCTGCACAAACTCTTCTTCGGAAAATAAGTTGCTATTGTTGTTTACATTAGGCTGCGTCGTCGGTATTGACGGCCAAACAGGAGTGTTAGCTGGAAGTACTGGAGCTGGATACTCAGCACGAAGAGGGGGAAATTGAGTTGAATTGAAGTTAAATAGATTCTGTGATCTCTTTGAAAAAAATTGAGTGTTTGATCTTTTACTAAGCTTCTCTTTAATTTGTAAGTACACAGCGCGGTTAGGGCATGCGACGTCAGATGACTTGTGGGATCCATTGCAGTTTGCACAACGAATTTTATCAGAAACTTGACATTCACTTGTCTTGTGCTTGCCGGCACAATTTGCACACAATGACTTGATGTTGCATCCTTTTTCACCGTGTCCAAACATTTGGCAATTTCGACACTGCACTGGTTTATTTTTAATTTTTCGCTGGTAATCCCACTTTATTATAGTGTGAAAGAGACATTTGATATTTTTTCTTAGGTCAATTAGCCGAAGAGTACCGCTCTCAAAGTATACAATATAAAGCGTATCGGTATAGTTATCAAATTTTTTTGTAACAACTTTTACATCGCGGCATTTCAAACCACGATCACAGAGTTCGTTTTTAACAGCAGACGCTGACTTATTTTCAAGGCCATAGAGTACAACTTTAAACATACGGTCTTCTTTTTGCTCATGTGAGAAAAATTGGCACTTGTTGTCCTTGAGAATATTTATAATATTATGGAAAGATTCAATGGTTTCACACAGAATTTTAGTGCCAATGGAAATTTTTTTGACACAGAAATTTTCAATTCCTTTAGTAAGAATAAGACTTTGAATAAAGTCACTGTTTTGGGCCAAAACTTTTATTGGTGAAATTGAAACCTTCTTATTTGAAGCAGCATTTAATTCCATGTCCGATTCAATATCGTCAATATCATCATTTAACGCTTGCAGTGGCGTAAAAAAATTTCTTCTGGAAGATTTTGTTTGTTTTGATGATGGCATTGCGCCTTCATCCGGAGAAATTAACCGTCGTTTGCTAATTTTTACCGAATACCGATCTTATATACAGAAATGCAAACACCGAAAGATTTTCGTATATTCAAAAATAAAAATTGAAATTAAAATTTTCGTTTGTATAAAAAATTAAAAAATTATTTTATTTTTATTTAGACAAATAATTCAATGTCGACCAATGAATTTGAAAACTTGATAACGAAATTTTTTTTCAATTTGTATATAAATATTCATTAATAGTTTTGAGAAAATTCATTGAAGAAAAAAAAAAAAAAAACAATTGAAAATATGCTGTTTGTTTGCTGCCGTCAAAGTCTGCCCTTTTACGATGAGTTGACCATAAATTAAATATTTAAATAAATTAGCTGCATTCATTAGCATAAATCTATGACTTTTAAGGCTTTTCCTATAATTAATTGATGGACACTTTTGACTGACAAATGATGTATTTGATGTTTTTGATATATGTCTTCAAAACCGCCTTTTATATAGGGCATGTCATAGAGAAAAATATTAAAAACCTCAAGATAATGTTGATGCGATTGTATAATAGCAAACGATAATAACAATTTAATTGCAACAATAAATTGTGCGGTAAAATTGAAAACTATAAAAATTAATTTTAAGTGTTGAAATTTTTCCATAAGTTCAATAAGGAAATCTGAATATTGATCTTGCAAAAAATTTATAATTTGCGAATCATAAAAGTATTTTCTGTTAAAAATATATTTTGTGTTAAGTCAAAATTTTTGAGAAACCATAAAAGATATTCAGACTTATAAGGCTTAGTCCTTTAAAGCTTCTTTACATAAAAACAAAATCTTAGTTTCCACATTTTCAATAATGAATCACACATCAAGTGTTTTCCTACATCCTAAGATATTTTACTTAATCTTAAAGTGAAATGTTTAGTGAGTAAAAAAAAAAATTATTTTGACAGAAAATAATCCAGCAAAAAGTTTTAAAGAAAATATAACATAATTTTTGTGTGGAAAATGGATACCACTTTGGACGAAATTTCCCATGTCTTTGCTAATTCAATACAATAGATTTGATTTTCAATCAAGAAGTTAAATTATATTGAGCTACGTGGGGGGGGGGGGGACGCTCTCCAAAACCTCGAAGATCATATTAGTCAATAGTATAATTTTGCAATCTAGAATCGTTTTAGAATAAGAACACTACTCAAAAATATGAATCCAAATTTCTAATTTATTCGCTTATTGAATTCGTAAACCATTAGAAATTTTCCAGAACACCGTAATGCCAGAACTTGAAACTAAAAATGAGACATTTTTGATTTTTGTATGATGTCTTTTAAATGGCAAGAGTCAATAACTTAACTCTATCTCTTACGCTTTTAAAGATTACCTATGGATCAAACTTTAAATGCATCGTCGTTTCTTTGGATCGTTTAAGGTTCCTTAATTCTGGTGTGCAAATGTGACAGACCATATATTATTTGAATGAATTCCTTAATGTCGTATAGTAACTTCGGGTATTGTGATATGGGTATTTTTGTATTTTAAATTACACTTAACTTTTATAGTATAGCTTCTACTTCTTTACGTATTAGGGTTTGTTGATGCGACTTCGGAGCTCTATAGCGTATGCCAATTTGAGGCTGTTTTAACAAAATGGAAAAATGCCAAGTGACACCCCTTAATGAAATTGGCGGGTAATGTGATATATAGCGTTCGGATAATATGATATACCATAATGAAATGTATAACAAGTAGTAAACAGTAGGAACTAAAAATACAATAACATTACATCTTTCAATAGAATTTTCATAAAAAAGAAAACTAGATTTAAACTGAATCAATAAGCGAAAAGCAGAACATATGTTATTAAAGTCAGACATATGACTCACGTACAAAAATTTGAAGACAATCATTGTGAGCCCAAACTTAATCGCATTGCAGGCATTGAACTCAGGTCTGATTCTTTGTATCTCTCTGGAAAAATTTGTTGCAAATGTCCGGCAATGACCTTACTGGATGGAACAAATTGAACTATATCACATTACCCGAATTTCAGTTTTAATACACTCAGCTAAATCAATTTCACCACACTGAGTCCAAAAACAGTGAAAGAGAACGCACAAAACCTTGCAGCACGTAACTTTTTCCGTTACTGATATGTTGACAAAAAAAAAACGGCGGGTTGCACTCCGGGAGTGCCGACAGAAGTGAAAACAAATCGTTTAATGGCAAGTTAGTGCGTTAATTGGTATGTGTGCGTTTTCTTTTTATATGGCAATGCAATGGAAAAGTTCCTCATTCAGTGGCATTGAACATTGCGTCCAAGGGTATGGTCGTCCGATGCCTAGCTGGAGGCGTGGTGCAAGTTTGGATGGAATCTGCCCCAAAAAGTGGCATGCCATTTTCGGCTGTCGGTCACGTAGCCGGAGCATAGTTCGCACCTTCACCAGTCGAATGTCAAAAAAACTGATTACTGACAATAAACAATACTGACCGTGTGAGTGGTACACTGACAGTAATGTAAATACTGTCAGTAATTATACTGTCAGTAATATTGATCGTGTGAGAGGAGCCACTTTAAAAGTATGCAACACTTTCCGACGAATTTCAAAAATAGCACCTGAAATTAGGACACATTATCTGAAATTTTTAAAATCGTTACCTACTTTTAGGCGTTTTAGCACCTAAAAGTAGGCAACGTTTTATAAATTTTTTGAAATCGAGTTCATTTTCCAAGTCTTTAAAATTTTAAAATCGAGTTCTTTTCCCAAGTCTTCAAAATTTCAAAATCAAGTTCGTTTCCCAAGTCTTCCAAATTTGAAATCGAGTTCGTTTCCCAAGTCTTCAAATTTCTGAAGTCGAATTCGTTTCCAAAGTCTTCGAAATTCTAAAATCGAGTTCGTTTCCCAAGTCTTCAAAATTCCAAAATCAAGTTCGTTTCCCAAGTCTTCCAAATTTGAAATCGAGTTCGTTTCCCAAGTCTTCAAATTTCTGAAATCGAGTTCGTTTCAAAAGTCTTCAAAATTCCAATATCGAGTTCGTTTCCCAAGTCTTCAAAATTTCAAAATCGAGTTCGTTTCCCAAGTCTTTCCGATGACGGTCGGTGTCGCGAAATTATACTTTTTTCCTCAGCCGCACAACGTGCCATAAGAAGTTTTCACTTCAAAAATGTTTGTCGAGAGTTGTTTACTTAAGGAAATATGATGGCATATTACATTACCCGACCATATCACAATACCCGAATTTACTCTAAGTGTCTTGGAAAGTATGAGCCCGCAATAAATTTGCCATGGTAAAGAAATTTTGCATATGATAACTTTCAATCTCACATGTAATTTTAAATTAAGTAATTTATTTTTGACATCAAGACTAACTTCTCGGTTAATTATCCCTGGGTTTGGGAATTCATGATAGTTGGCGTAAAAGAGCAATAGAAATATCACTCTATTTTTAAATTGAATTTCTGCCACTTACTAAAAGCGTCGCCTGCAACATTTTCAAGAAAAAATTATGAAAGTAACCATAGTCTATTTTGATTCCTAAGGGGTTAAGTCTTCAAACGCAAGCATGCTGGGGTATATATTTTTATGAGTGTTGTCGTCAAAGTATAAAAAAAACACTTTAAAAGCTTTTGTTCCTTAAATTGCGTTTTTTATGAAAACGAGTATATTTTATGATATAAACAATGAACTTACTTTCGTACAGTTGAGGTAAAAAAAATTTACCCAAATTATTCTTTTTCCCTGATATGTGCACCAGAAATATAAATACGCTGATTTTGGGGAAATTATCTTTTTTTCACAGTAAAACAAAATCTCTTAGTACTTGCAAGTTCTGGTCAGAAAACCAAAACTGTCTCACTTTAAGTCTCAAATTTCAGTGCGTGAGTCAATATTTTGGGATTACTATATGCTGTAAAATCTTAGACTTATGCAAGGAAAATAGCTTTGACCTTGAAGAAATCATTTATTTGACATTAAGTAACGAAATGCCTTGAACGCCCTTAAGCTGGTCTAGTACTACTGGTTAACGTTGAGAGACTTGCACTCAGAAAAATCAAATTTTTTTTGTCGAAAGTGCTTTGTCCACAAATCGAATTAAGTCGATTTTCCGGTTGAAGTAACTTTTTGAAAAATATAATACATGGAATATTACTTAGGGCTCCTAGAGATTGTAGTATTTCTTTATTCAAACAATCCCATAGAAAATGCAGTGCTATTAGGCGAAGTGTATAAGATTACAGGATGGGATGTACGGGAAAGATAGTGAGCCATTTTGGTGAAACTAACGAACCAGGGTTGTCTTGCCAAAGCCTGTCCCGATTCCCGAATTTGTTATTTTAATTAAAAGTGTATAAGATTGCAGCTGGAAATGTATGGCAAATGATACTGCATAAAATTATACCTCAAAATATATGTTAAATGATAGAACTTGATGTGTCAAACTATAAGTGCTGAAATTCGACGACCGTCTGATGAAGACATTAGTATTGGAAGAGGATTTGATTCAGTATCCTATTCGTAAGCTTTTAAGGTTCTTAGTTACGTCTACTCTTTCCAGAAGAAATGCAACTGCGGGTTGAAACTATTATTGACTACAAAGAACATTAAAATCTAATTTGAAATTGATATAAGCACAACGTTAAAAAATTAATTATTTGTTGCGAAATTATATCAAAACCATCTGGATACACATGTACTTGTACTGTTGAACAAAAATAATTTCATTATTGGCTCACCAAAGAAGAATTCAAAAAATTAAATTTCTGATTCAATGAATAAGAGAACAAAATAGCAACAACAAAAACTATCAAATCACATATGTAAAATGATAATTAAATTGAATTTTTTCTGCACCGAATGTCAAAAAGAATTAGAGAACGAAAAAATTCTAAAATTACCTTAAACACAACACCACACCAAACTATCGCAATGCAAAACATCTTTATTTTGATTTCGTTTTTCTTTTCCGACTACACAACAGCATCAGATACAAATACAAAGCGTAAAACGATCAATGATCGCACTATGAGATATGCGAAATCAAACAGTAGACGCTGATTGTCCCAAGAGTAGAGCAGAGAAATAAAAATTTTTAGAAGAAAAAAATGCCAAAATAAATAAATAAATATAAAGAAATAATTTATTTTTCGAATACAAAACTAAACGCCAAACGGAACTTAAGAGGCAGCCGAAAAGAAAAAAAAACGTATTTGCAACATTTGCGATACTGGCTGGCGATCGTATGGGAGATACTCATCTAACAACAAAAGCATAAAAAGTTTCGAGCTCGTTGTTTTCGCTCGCTTGTCTTAAAAATAGAATAGAATACGAAAAAATACGCATAAATAAGAGAAATGAAAAACATTTTACGCGGGGCCCATAGACTTAGAATTAAGGTGCTATGACACTTTAAAGATGCTTTCATAAAAAATGTTGCTAAGAATAGTACACGTAAGTATTGGCTTAACCCATTTAAGACTGGTACCAGATGGCCACGTACAATTTTGATAAGACTTAGTGTCGGAGGGCAGGGGATCAATAGAAGTTGCTGATAAAAAAAAAAAGTTTTTCCCCACACAGAGATATGGCTGGGTAAATTTTTACTGAACAGTTCTCTGAGACAAAAAAAAAAAAAAAAATCGTCCAACCTTTCATTCAATCAAATCTATTATATTATAGCATGCCACATAGGATCTTTGAATTTGTTTCACGCTTTTTTCTTAGAAAGGAATCATCATATTTTCTTGGATCGATTTTTCACCAAAATTTTGGAAATTATATGTTACCTAAATTCTACCGCACAAAAATACAGGTTAATCCAAGAAGTTCAAAAAAATAAAAATATTCATATCAGACCAATCCTTCCTCTACCCAAAAAAGTTTTAAAAAGCATAACACCTCTTGACTGTCGCTTGGTAGGATTTTTTTAAATGCACTCTTATTTGGGTAAACATTTACCTAATAGACCTTAATGGGTTAAGACAATGTTTATGAAACAAAAATCTTTGCGAAACAATAATTACAAACATTATTTTGAAATCATGTATAGAAACAATGTTTAGAAACAATGTTTACAAACATTACATGGAAAAATGTTTAGAAAGATTGCTTGGATACATAGCTTAGAAACAATGTTAAAAAACGCTATTTCCAAACGTTGCTTGAAAACAATGTTCAGCAATTTTATTACCATAAGATAGGTTTTTTTTTAAATTGCAATTTTTCTATAAAATATTTAAAGTTTTTTTGTCGACTTTACGTCTCATGATAAGCTAGGACTGATCTAGAAAATTCGATAGCCACGAGAAAACAATAAAATAGAAGTAAAGTTACCAAAAAAAACTTAAATTAATAAAGGAAATAAAAAATTTTATTTTATTTAAAAATCTTGCACAAAAAAGTATGTTTTCTTTTGTACGAAATGGCTCGAACAAAATGAATCTCAGGTTTTTTGCATTTGTTTTAAAATGAAAATGTAAAAATTATGCAGTAAGAGCTTTATAGGGAGCAGCGAAAAAAATAAAATATGAATAAGAAACACCAGGCAGAATGAAGTCATTCGGTCGATTTCTTGGCGCTTAGCAAACAGACGTTCGACGGCAGCGAAGAGTCAAACATTTCGGGCCAAAAAAAAAAAAATTATTCATTTAAGAAAAAGTAACGATTTTTTTTAACAAATTTTTTTGCAAAACAATAAAATAAAATATAAATAATTTTACGAAACGCGAAGTATGTGAAAATTAACATATGTAGAATAAATATTAATTGCAGCCTCAAATAAAAAATAGTAGTAAATAATAATTTGTAGTAGCAGCAGTAATGAAACGTAATCTAACACTTTAATAACGAACGAATTAGTAATAGAAAATAGAAAATAAATTTAACGACTTTTGCTTTAAAAAAAGAAAACAAAATAAAAAAAATAGTGAGAAAAAGTGAAAAATATTAAAGCAAATGAATTAAAAGTAGTAACATCATTGCCAAAAAAAAAGTACTCACATATTACTACTTTTTTTCTACACCTACACATACGCACAAACAAATACACACAAACACACATAAAATCAACAGTTAAGCGCGCGCAAATTTTTAAACACTTGGAACAACGATATGGAGCGTCACAGAACTTTGGACTCTTCGATGTCTTCGCTGTATTCCGGCTCGGGAATCTCGAATGCACCTTCACGTCACAATGACAACAGCAATGCAACAGCAGCAGGAAATTACAACACCATGTCATCATCAGCATCACCGACACCATCGAGTGGTTATGTTGGTGGCGGCCACATTCATAGCGGCGGTAGCTCAACAAATGTTGCTGCAACATCATCCGGCATTGGTGGTGGGGGCGGTAGCAGTGGCAGTGGTCAAGGATTACGCGCCACAACAATTGGCACAGTTGTGGTACGCTGCGGACCCATACAGCTGGTGATTGCACTTTTGCAAGTAGGTTGATTCATCTATTTTTACTTTTATTTAAATTTTTTTTTCTTTCTATTTTATTTCTGTTGATTATTTTTACTAATCAGTCGGATGTAATGTAGAATGAAAATAAAAAAAACAACAAATGAGTATCTATTATTTACTTGACACTTTTAAGTGAACTCTCATGATAATGCGTTGTTGTTGTTGTCTTGTTTGTTGACTGTGCTAAAGGGTTTGGATTTATTCAGCGGATTTAACCCACTCATGGCTCATTCATAAAAGACAGACGCGCACTCACGCACAATTTCAGTTTGTACGAGTATTATCAGAAGAAGGTTCACTTAAAGCTCAAGTCTTCTTTCTTTTTGTTTGTTTGGTTGGCTTTTTGCGTTTTGCCAAAAGTCAAATGGAAAATAACAAAAGTTGTAAACAATGCATTTGTTTTTATTTTTTACAGAAGGAAATGGAAACTGTTGTATTTTATTGAGTTTTTTTTTTTTTTGCTTTTATAACTGGTACTGTTGGTAACGAATAGAGATGTTAATTAACAATAGTTGACCATCATAGCACATGTTAAATATCACAGAGTTTGGCGGTTGTTTTTAACCGAACACAACTTTTTATGAAAAAAACTTTTCTAAATCATGCGTGAATATATTTTTAATGAGAATATCATTGTCATATTCTGTAGTCTGATTTCGTGGTAGTTTTTTGTTTATGTTCAATTCTTCATTAATTATAAGACTTCAAAGAAACAAATTGGAACGGCAAGAATGCCAGAAAAGTTTCTCCAAAAGTTTTTGAAAACTTAAGGGTTTAAGAGAAGTCAACGAAGACTCGATTAAGAAAGAACCGCTTTCTTTAACGTTTTAGGAGAGTAGCAGACTTCGTTCAGTTGGGATTATGGATGATGTGGTACAAATGATATATTTTTTGAAAAACATTTATGTTTGAATTTATTTCCTCAAAGTCGCCTGACCCATGTATAGTCGGTTAAGATTAGACAAAAGTAGATTCCTCCTTCTTTTAAATGATTCAATATATGACAGTACAAATTTTTTGACCTGAAAAAGTTGATTTATATACATAGTTATGATCATAGATGGGCACTGTTAATCAAATAGTTAGCTTAGTTAATCGCTAATCCGTTACTAAATAAAGTTAACTTCGTTAAACGTTAAAGCGTTATATTTCGGAAGATTTAACGCAAGTTAATCGTTAATCCGTTAACACGTGATAAAAATTGCGTTTTTTATACCGTTGCTTTAGTGATCTTATAAAAACCGTTGGTTTAGGTTCTGGAAGTTAACAGGTTAGGAACAAAAAAAAATAGACGTGTATAATTCGAGTTTGTAATTTAGTCATCTAGCTTAATGTGGATATTTCACTTCATTAATATTAATATGTTGAAGTTCTCGTCTGAAAGCGAGGCTCGTTTCGGCGTTAAAATATCTTTACCCGCGGAAAAAAGATTTTCAATTGCAGCACTTGAGGGTATAGAAGTATTATATATAATAAACAGTTTTATGAATATCTGTTCCCCGAGGAATGCCACATCGTTGCACAATTCTATTAATTTCATGTCATTTTGACGAGATTTTGAACTTTACTCTTTAAAGATTTGTGGCTCTTAGGTTTTTCTTTAGATCGCCACTTAAAATATCTCTGTTCTTCGAACTTTCAGCGGCTTGTTGTCGTAACGCCTCTTACCTTTTTTTTATGCATTTTTTTTACTGCATCCACTCGATGCAGTCATACGTTTCCAGCCATATAAATCGGAAAGTACTTGTTGTCAGAACGTGTTTTTCGCGGCGCGGTGCGTGTGCTATCTTTTTGGTAAATGGTAGGTACTGTATTAACGGACTTGGGGAAATTTAACGAGTCCGTTAACATTTTTAAAAGTTAACTTTAAAGTTAATTGAAGTTAGTCGAAATGTTAACTTTGTTAATTAACGATTAACGGATTAACGAGTTAATGCCCAGCTATGGTTATGATACATAGCTTATGTTATGGAAAACTTGTAGATTATGCAATTTATTATAAAACTTTCTATTTGCATAGTACATATATCTGGTGTGTTCTTATTTAATTTCCCCAGCCCAATATCTCGGAAGCTATGAAAGATAGTGATAGAAGTATTGGGCAAAAGTTTCTTAAGAGGTCAAATAACAGTGACCCTGCCCTTAGCCTTGAAACGAATTTTTATGGTCAATTCGAGGACAACTGTAATTTTTTAAATATACATTATCATTACTAAATTTAAGTCCCAGAAAAAAATCTTTTATACAAAAAAAAATGTGTTTTTTCACATAGAATGTAAAAAATCTGCAATAAGAAATAAAGGTGTCATGAGATGAAAGACTAAAGTTTCTCAAATATGTATATATTAATTCCAAGCTTGAGAATAGTTTAATTTGTTATAGAACTCTTGATCGGAAAAACATCGCCCTTTTCATTTTCAACGCACGACAAACCATTCCTGAGATATGATGCTGAGCACTTTATTTTGAATTACTCTACGTTTAGAAAAAAATTAATTTTATACAGTTCATTTCTTGTGACTTATTCCACTTTCAAAATAGAGCCCTTTGTCGGTTTTAACACAGACATATTTTAAAATATGGCTGATAATAAAATAAATTTTTCACATTTTAGAAGAAACTAACCCTTAATACAAAACTCTGTGCACGCGTCTCGATCAAAGATAGCTTAACCGCAAAATTACCTCATTCAAATATTAATATTCATATAAATACAATTTTACATAAAGTTCTTAGAAAATTTTTCAACCAAAAAAATTTTGTTGATATTTAAAAGGGTAACCATACCAAATGCTTAAGCCTAACACGTTGGTATTTCATACAATCAAGTCACGTCTATAGTGTACTTAAATTTATTAGCCAAAACTGGTTTTGAGCCATTGTCAATAAGGAAGCGTAAGAAAAACAAAATAACTCGGCTTAAAGCAACAGCTAAGTAACCTTCTTGCTGTCTCATTTAAGGTAGACAAAATATAACATATCATGTGCCAAATAAAATTTTTGATTATAATTTACTGCTTGAAGAAATTAAATTAAATAAAATAAACAAATGATTAAGTTAACTTAAATATTAACAAACTTAATTGATGCCTTGCTTGCAGTTACTCGTACATTGGTAATTTTTACTTTGAGAAGCATCATGAAGAAAAGCAAATAAGTTCAAGGTCATCACTTAAATTATGTCGATTATAGGTTAGTATAAAATAGTATCTACTTACATTTTAGTATACACGAGTAGGTACATATTAGACTGTCCATTATTTCACAAGTTTTTTTTTAATGGAAGAGTTTCGTATATAAAAAGTAAGTTTTGGCATAAAAGGTTCTTTTATTTTAGCCCAGTAAAGCTTATTAAATATATTATTATTAAATAGAATTTAAATTAAAATTACTAAGAGCTTTTTGTTTGCCAATTATTTAATGGGCTTTTAGGAAAAAATACAGTGAGGAAAATTTTCTCGCGCAACAATCGCGCAAGAATTTGAGATTGTTTATTTTACTTAAAAGCCCATAAAATAACATTGTGTGCCAAAATGAGACCTACATAAATGCTGGAGGAATCAGTCGCGTTGCATGAAAATATTTGCGGCCCGGGGCAAAGAACAAATTGGCGCTCCTTGAAACAAAATTTTCATACAACAAAAATCTAAATTTATTTAAAACAAAGAATGTCATTCGGAGTTTCGTTTGTAATGTAAATTGAATTGTTCAAAATTGACTACTGATACTTCGTAAATTTAAAAATTAAAAAAAAAAACTTTAAATTTACTTTAAAAAAAAGTTCCATAAAATTTGAAAGTTATGATCAATGCAAATTTTTGATTTAATTAAGCTAGACCATTTTAGCTTCACCCCTGCTACGCTGCTGGGAAGGAAATCAACTGATATCAAATCAGGGTAGTTTGAAATCGTTGAACTCGAATCTCCCATCAGATTTTCGCCTAGAGATAAAGGTAAATTAACCTGATTTTGACACGATTACAAATGTTCTTCTACGACATTTTTTATTTCAAGTATGAGAAATTTGGTGTTCCTTATAAGAAGACAAACATTTTTTTCATTCACACCACCCTCCAGCACCACTTTTTAACTCGCCTATGGTGTATTTTAGTCAAACTTTCGGGTAAAATTTACATATTACACAAACGACTGAATTTTTTCATACAACCTTATGTAGGTAGTTTTTTTCAGAAATTTGACACCGAGAACTGAAAATTTTTTTGAATTATTACTTTAGTTAAAAATGAGTAGACTGAAAGAAAAATGGTTCCAAGCTTTTTTATAATTTGAAAGCACTAAGAAAAACAAAATATACACTAAAGATAATTTCTATAAAAAATAAAACGTGCTAGTGGTTTTTCTAGCGTATCTTAACTTTTTCTGAAAAGCTACGATCAATTACTTCTTTTTAACAAAACCCTTGATATACCAATCTCCACGACTTAATAAACTTAATAAATAATGGACAGTCTAGTACATAATTATGCTATGAAAAAGTACTATGCGGTAGCCTATGTGCACGTGAGACGTTGAAAGCATAAGTTAAAATAAATACACATTCCGTGCCGGACAAAAGCCCTCAACTGCAACAACAACAATGCAAACATTGTGGACAAGAACAAAGAGGATAAAACAACAAAAAAACAAGCAACAAAAAAACATGGCTAACATAATTACAGACGCTGTTGATAAGCAAAGCTCTTTAAAGGTATACTACAGTGCTGTGATGACATTGTGTAAAATGTTTACCAAGTCCTGAATTCTTGCATTCACTACAAGAAACGTTAAGGACTTAAGATATTTAATATGCATAGCTTAAATAGAGACCATGAAGTCTCTGTAAAATTTTTCTTGATAGTGACCATTCAAATTACTCCCAATTCTTTCAAACATCATTCATTTCGTATTGGGAAAAATTGAATTTGATTCAATATAAAATAAACGTTTATTTTTAAATTAAATTAAATTCCTTATGAAAAAAATTCAAAAAATTTGTGAATATTTTATAACTTCCATATGCTTGCAATTAAACAAAGCGTATATTTCCAGCGAACAAATTTCATTTATATATTTCAACACGTTTTTGAAATAATTGATTTTTTTTCCTTCTTTTTATTTTCATTTCTTTCTTTGATAAACCATGAGTAAAAAAAAAACCTGTGTCTAAAAATAAATTCAAAAGCGCACAAATACAACTCATTCATGTTTGCGTAATGAGCCAACATTTATGCAAAAAGCATAGAGAGAAACATGAGAAGATACTTCTAAACAATTTAATAAACAATGTGGCAACGCTATGTATTAACAAACTTTTTGGATATGCGCCTACAAAAGCGCAAAATCAACAAGAGGTTTATAAACTTCAAAATCAGGCGTAAGAAAAAACAAACAGCAAATCACAAAACTTTCAATGGCAGTGCGCCCGTAATGTAATTTATTGCATCCCTACCATAAAAGCAATGAGATACCTTACTCGAACATATTTCTACGAAATACTTTCCAAAATACAAATACATGCCGATGGGTATTTAAAGCAAAAAAAAAAATGTATTTAAAGGTGTTAAGCGTAAACATTTTTCTTTTTTTTTTTTGTAAACAAATTAAATAACTTAAAATCATAAAACAATCGCACATACGCGCTAGGGTGATTCATTTTATTTATAGTTTTTAATTGTTTTACGGAACAATATACTCGTACATACATACTATATGTGTGAGAAGAACTTGAATAAGATATCTAAGAAATACCTTACAGCAAATTCTTTTCTGGCTTGATGATTTTAGGATATGTAATGTGTATATCTTGTTTTATGAGTTTAGCAAAGCTTACTTGCCCCTTTGCACTTAGTAGCCTGCCGCCGTCTCACACAAGATGCATCAAAATGACCTTCATAGTTTTTTTTTTGTTATATCATTTTTACTTAAGAGTAAATCCATATATTTATTTTCTTCAAATAAAGTGAAACGCGAAATATTACGTCCGGATAGTTCTGGCCATTTTTGTATAGCCTGAATTTCATTGGAAACGTCGGTTTTCAGTTGGGAGAAGGTTGCTAGCTTATTTACGTATAGTCCTTTCACATAGAATTACAGAATAAAAATAAGGAGTAGTTAAATTAAAGCCGATAGTCGAAGATAATCCTTCACAGAGGGTTAGTGTCTCTTACATAATGCAAAATAATTCTATCCTATTGGAGTTAAATTTTAAAACTTTGCGACGTATCCAAGCTTTATTTTCGAACAGATATAAGTACATTCTATATGACGCATAGTTCCAAGGTCAAAAAAAAAAGTTGTATGATAGGACTGAAAGTTCGTCCAATTCTTGTTCTATTAGATGGTATGTACTTCTCTCACAAAAAATTTATTTATTTGGCTAAATATGGAATTAGGTGGAGGGGTAAAATTTTGAACTTTTCTCGCGAGGTCTTATATTTAAACGCTTGTAACTTTTTTCCGGATGCATAAAAAATTTATTTCCAGACGTTTTCAATAGCGTTTTTTACTCAGCTATAGTAAGTTATAGTTATTTAACTCATTAAGTCCCAGCGGTCGATTTTTCGACCAGTAACTTTTGCATTTTTTCAGGTAAGCCAGAGAGTGGTATCGCCTAAGCGCTTAGTTAATATGTTAATTTGGAGCTTTGCCAGCATACAATATTTTTTTATTTGACGTGTTTCAGTTAAGTAACTCTTAACTGTTTTTTCTTGCCTTGGAGCGGATGCATTCTTCTTTTTTTTTTTGGAAAATTCGGCAAAAATTTTTGTAATCAGGTAAAAATAATTTCTATCAAATGGACATATTTGATGTTAAAAATACTACAGGTGCAATAAGTCAGAAATGATTTTCGTTCATATCAGAAAATATCACATTTCTTGATATCGTTTGTGGCCAGTGGTCGATAAGTCGGCCACCCGCCTGAGCCCAAACCTGAGTAGACAAAAAAAATTAAAAATCAAAGCTCAGGCCTACGATCCAAATGTAGCCTCTAGATGAAATTTCATCGATTTTTGTCCAGTAGTTTAGGCTTGGGACGTAATGGGTTAAAAAAAAAAAGAAAAAATTGAGATACAGTTTTGAAAATCATACATTAGAGAATTTTGTTTTTTTTTTTTAAATTGGATACTTTCCATTTTTTTTTTTAAATAATTTCAAAAAATAGGTGAACTATTTTTCTATAATATAACCAATTTTCAGAGTCCCAATTTCATTACAGTTCGACCTATTGACCGACGAGTAACCAAATGCGCTAAATTCCGCCATTTCTCTTAAGTCCCCAATTTTCAGTAAAAATCGCTCGCAGTAAAAAGTTCTTATCACATTGGTCAAGATAATTCATCAAATTGGAATATGAACAAAATTATACAATTAATTAATCAATGTATAACTCAAAAATAGACAACCCTAACACAAAAAAAAAAAAAAACAAATACCCAAACAAATTACCAAAAATCTTTCAATTTGAAGTATTTTATCCAAAAAAAATTCAGTTTAAACACTTACTCGATCTGCTTTTTTTTAACATTAAGCAAGAAAGCGCAGTGTTTTGCTTCTCATCGAGGTACATATGCGCTTGAAGGTAAAATTTTATTGGATTCTCGTAGATACATATGTAGATATGTACGAGTATATTTTACTGTTTTGTTGTTGTGTAGAAATGTTGTTTTTTTTTAACGAAATTACATCACCACCCACAGCAAACAAATGTAATAAAAAAACAAAACAAAATACGGTGTTGAAAACAACAAAAAAAAAACTGAAAATGAGAGAAAATTAATATTGAAATAATTAAGTTTTTTGCTAGATGAGCGGATGTTCGTTATTTGCTTACCTCTGTACAGCTGCAATATCGACGTGTCGATAGTGTTGACGTATCTAAACTTTCTATCGCTAGATTCACAAATATTTTAAGTTTTTTTCTGAAGCTAATTGAATTCAATTAAGATAGGTATGTACTTTGGGGCTGGGTTTAGTACGAACTTGAAAAGAAAGTTGGTATTTTTGAGCAAAATTTTTATTTTGAACGCCTAATTTCTAAACATATTTTACGAGTATCGAGTGATGAAGTTTTGTTCAAAAGAAAAGGAAAAATATGCACGATAATTGCTCTAAGGACATCTTTAACAATTAGGCGATTTACATTTTTTTATGAAAATTAATTTTATAAAATTGCATCATATGTTTATGGTCTCAAATGGCTTTGTTAGGAAAATTCGCTCATACCACATGAATCACGCAATTTTGTCCATTTATTCTGTATTTCTTTTGCATTGGTCTGATTTTGTGGCGAGAGCCTTATAAATTTTCTTTGCAAACAAATAAAAAAATTCAAAAAAACAGATAAACAAAAAATATTGAATTATAACTTCAAAAAGAAAATTTCAACTGGACCGTGGAATATTAGTCGAAACATCGTCAGCGATACCGACACCACCATCGCATTTGCCACACAATGTGCAGCGGTAGCGGCAAAGCCACTGCGTCAGGGCTACCTCACTGGCGCATGTTGCGCACCATAGCCATTGGCTGGAGAATCAATGCGCTTTGCTATGCGCCAAAGCATTTGGCATGAAATTCTCGCACATCAACTTGGAAAAATTTATCGTTTCTTTAGGAAATGCCTTTATATCGTACATTTTGTATTTGCTTACATATTTATTGTATTTAACATTTATAATATTTTTTTTGTTTCTCATTTTCTGTTTAGCTACGTTTTTGCTTAGTGACCTGATTAAAGTTTTTTCCATAATTTTTTTTCTCTTTGATTTTCTTCACTGATTTGCTTTTGTTTTTGTTGGTGTTTTTCTTTCGCTAGCGGTGCATTTTGTCTGGTGCATTTTTATTATTTCAGCTACGCCTGGTTCGGTCGTTTTGCTCCAATTTGTTTTGTGGCCACATTTGGTGTTAATTTGTGTTGTTGTTTTTTTTTTCTTTTCTTCTACTTTTTACTGTTAAAATTAAATTGTAAATTTTTGTTTTTGTTTTAATTGATTTTGATGTTGTTGTGATAGCGTTGCAGTTAATTAAAGCGCCCCATAAAGTAACAATTTGCATTTGGCCGCTGTGATTTTGACAGGTTGTGAATATGCAACAGAAGTACTACATATATTAATTTATTAGCAATTTTTTCGATGAAAACCGAATATTATCAAATTGACACCATCATTTAATGTAAATTTAGAAAGAAAAAAAAAACAATTTGCTTTTTTAAAAAGTAACTTTCAGTACTCATTGTAAGTGGTGGCACTTAATCGAATTTTTTAGTTTGTTTTTGAGATCGTCACATATGGCAAATTCTACGATTTTGTTTATTTTTTGTGGGTAGTAATCAAAAATAAAATTAGCAAAATCGGAGACCTCAAGGTCCAACTTCTTTTGGTTTGGCAGTTAATGCCCCATATATGTTCAGAATAAATAAATGTATGTCCATAACAGCTCAATCGATTTTTCTGAAACTTGGGTAGATAGTGTACGTATGTGATGCGTTGAATCCAATTTTGAACTAAATCCGAATAGCGTCATAACCAAGCAAAATTTCAAAATCGAAAATTTTGACACTGAACGAAATTTTTTGCTCACCTAAGTTTTGTTCTGACAAGAATTGTGTACTCCGAAATGCTCCAAAAGATATTGTATCCTTGGTAAAAGTACACAAAAATGATAAAATTCAGGTGTTGCGCAATCGGAATTCAATCAGAAATATTATTCCTCTCTTTTTATGTTAAGAAAGAATGTCAGTTGAAATTTTTTTGGTATGCTAAGTCTGTTTCGGTATGCTCATTATACCCTACACCGAGGGTATATTCACTTTGTCTCTCCGTTTGTAACACATCGAAGGGGGCGTGGCAGGTATGGAAAAGTATATATATTCTTGATCAGCGTCACCTCCTGAGTCGATTTAGAGATGTCCGTCTGTTGAAATCAGGTTTACGGGAAAACCAAGAAAGCTAATTTAATGAAACTTTCACACACAGGTCACATCTTCTTGCAGGCATCTTGCTATTGAAAATGGGCGAAATCGGTTGACGGACACGCCTACCGCCTATACCCTATGTATATTTACCCAGGCCAATTTCGAAAAAAGTTGCAGCGATTTTGATGAAACTTGGTGATTTGGTGCACATGTGAACCAATTTAGGATTAAGTTGGGTTTCAAGCTTCCAAAGGGTCGTACAGGGGCGTGGCACAGCCCTAAATTTTATCATTTATACCACCATATCTAGTAATCCGTTCAAGATTTTGCAATAAAATTTGGTAAACGGATACATTTCAAGTATATATTGAATTGAGATAAATGGGCGTGGCACTTTTCAACTGTTAAAAATTTTGATTCCGTATACCTCAAAATTGGCCCAAGCGATTTCCATAAACATTTTGGAGATAATGCCACTGAAAGCAGTCATGAATACAAGCTCATCCATTTTACTGAAAAAACTCGTTGAAGGGCGTGGCACCGCCCACAGTATTTATAAGCGTTATATTAAGAGAACTAACAACGTAATCGTTATGAAATTGAATGAGGAAGATATACTTGCTATAAGGTCTCTTGTTACAAAAATTTGGTCCAATAGTACCTGTGGGCGTGGCACCTCCCATATAAGCAAAAAACGTTTATTGTTATAGATAGTGTGCTATGAGAGTAATCTTCATAAAATTTGGTGTATAGATGTCAGTTACTACAACTTTTTCAACATTTTTCAACCTCTGTCAAACTTTCTAACATTTCACTTATTTCGACTTATTCAACCTCTTCAACGTCTTTTTAACATTTATTGAAAAGGTATTTTCTGTACAGTGTAGGGTATGTGAGTTTCGGCCTGGCCGAAGATAACACCTTAACTTGTTTTCTTTTATAATACTCATCCATTTTTTATATTCGAAACATAGTGCCAATTCCTATCTCATTTCTTTGAGGAATGATCTTTTCTATTTAATGGAATGGTCGTTCCCAACGAATTTTAAGAGCTCATTTAATTTTGTAATGTAAAGGGATTAGTGAATGCTTTGGTCAATTCAAAAACATTGAAGTTCACAACATAATCCAAACGAAAAATAATTTCTCCTCGATGCAATTAAAACAGCACTGATTTTTTGATTGATGGTGAAATTTGTGCAACATAAAATGTTGTGTTATATTGGCGCATTATAAAATTAAAATTTTTGTGAAAGTCTACACAATTTAGTATTCACTTCAGTGTATAAGAGATTTTTTCTTTTACAAGCCATTAAAATTCAAACACAATTCATTTTTTTTTATTTTATATTTTATACCCAACAGACATGATTTTGCAATTTTTAATTTAAAATTTGTTGTTTCGTTGTAAATTACGACGAGTGCTTTGTATGGTACATAAATTCTGTACAATTTGTTCCACTTTCTTAATTTTTTTCTAATTTTCGAATTGTGCAACATTTAATATTCCGTCATAGTTATATTTTCGGTTTTTAATTTTAAAATTTATTTATTATTTCAATTTCTCTTAATGCATTTTCGTATTTATTGTTGTTAGAAAAACAGTTCTTAAATGCACTAAGCATTTTGCAAATTGACGAACTGTCTTGCTCAGCATTTAAAAAAAAGTCAAAATATAGCATGTTGAAATTTTTGCAAATTTTAAAAATATTTTAGAAATCTATTAGTTGAACTTATTATTTGGCACACTTTTAACGGATGTAGCCAGATTTCACGTACATTTTTATGTAAAATTAAAATTTAATGATCTCAAAAATGGAAACGCATGTCATTTCGAAACTAAACAGTCGCTATTATTTGGTCTGTTTGGTTTTAGTACCAACATGTGTTCAGCATCATGTTATCTTCAAAATCATACGATATTTCGTTGTAAGATTCAGAAGCCCAGCAAAAGCTTTTTGGGATGTATGATGTATATCAAATTGAGCAATATTTGGTGTATGCATAAGGTCATTGTATAGGGTGATTCATTTAGAGGTTTTTTTCTTAAAATAAAAAAAAAAACTTAAAAAATTCAATTAAATTGGGAAATTTCTATCATCACACAAAAGAACTAAGCTTTTTTTAACATAATTTCTTTGAAATTTTGGCCGTAATTGCTGCTGCTAAAATAATTTCATAATTCAAGAAAGCGTGTGAATTTTGTGGGAGCATAAAGTTAAAATTTTAATGACTTTAGTAAATTTTCATAACCTGCATGAGTTGTTCTGGCGTAAGTCTATTTATGATAAAATGTCAAACGATACTTAACCAAATTATCACGACAGTTTGACATGACTAACGCGTGATATGTCATAAAATCCCTATTAAAAAAACCTCTAAGTGAATCACACTTAACATAAAATTTTCAAATGGGTGGGTCCTTAATAATTCTGAGAAACATATGTTAACCTACTATTAACATAAAAGCCTTCCAGATGGCTTTGAAGCCGATAAATCACCTATCGAAAGTCGGAAATCAAGAATTTTTTTTGCATTTATTCAAAATTTTGCTTAAAGTGGATTTTTTTCTTTCCGAGCGTTTTAGAAGAAAGTTTTTAATGAGCATAATACGGTCGAAAATATGTTGTTTGAGCAGCAAATCCAGCGTCGGGAAAAAGTCGAACTACGTTAGTGCGGAATTATTTGACTATTCCCGAACGCCTCACATGAGAGAATTTACGAGCGTAATTTATTGCTCAGGTTAACATTTCGCAAACTGTGTGAAAATGAGCAATCATAATGTAATAAATGTAATGTTTTGAGAAATGTTCATCCTTTTATTAAAAAAGTTAGTCGATAAAGTAAATATTTTCGCATTCGAATTCATTGTTTGGGGAGAATTTACTATACCTTCACCTTATGCAAAATGTTCACTGCAAATATGCCGCAAATGCGAATCACAATATTATGCTTCACTTATTAGGTTGTAGCTTAGAAACTATACGAGAAACCTTTTAATGCTTTATTTTATTAATTGGAAAAATATAAGAAATGTTTAAATAATATTATCAGAAATATTTAAAATACTTTCAAATCATTATATATTTCTTATACGGGTCGTAATATTTAACCGGCAAACCGTCTTATTTTAAAGTCTAAAAAAACTAGTTAAAATAGTGCATTAGAGATCGTCATAAATTTAATCCAATTTATTGCCGGTCTCACTATAATTATCATAGAAATTTCTATAGAAATAATCGTTCATTATACATATATAAAAATTAAAAAAAAAACAACTAATTTCATACTCAACTCTAGTGAGTGATCGCAACAACCCAATAATAATAAATAATCATATAAATAAACAAAGTTATAGACATGAAAAACATTGAGGAATATTAATAATGCAGCAAGTCAAAGAAGACTCCGTAACCAGAGTTGGTTGCGTCTCTATGGTCAACATCTTAATCACAGGCAACATGTTGAATAATAATTTCCACTTCATTCCATTTTAAACCAAAAGCCAAGTTCAACGATATGGTAGTTGCTAAAGTTGTGATTGCTGTTGTTGTTGTTGCTGTTGTCGCTGTCATTGCCATTACCATTTCCATGAAGCCACTCTTTGTATACACTGCTTGGGCCAGTACTTTCTTTGTATTTACTAGAGATCCAATGGCAAGAGGTTTCGCCAGGAATTCCAGCCAACAAACCAACCGCCAGTTGCCAAGTTGCGTTTGTCAATCAATTATAAGTTTTTCTCTACTAACTATTTGACAGTTCATAGTAGAGAAGAAGACGGTGGTGCTGGTGTTGGAGGTTGTGGTCATAGTGACGATGGGTGGGTGTATATTGCAGACATTTGCTGGAGACTTAGAAAACTTATTATGCGTACGCTACTTCAATTCGTATAAGATATATTATATTTTGATGAATGCAAAGAGACCTCTAGTTCTAACTATTGCGACTGATCATCTACTTCTGATCCTAATGCAATAGAAAGAATTCAATGACTGAACACAGTCGGAAACTATACTTTACGTTAAAATTTGACTATTTATCAAAAATGTTAGCAACTTGAAAAATTATATTCGTCGAAACTTAAATTTTTTTAATATAAGTAGATAGATGTTTTAATTTTCAATTATAATATGAAAAATTGTAGTGTACACTTTAAACAATCTTGACCAACTATAACTTTCACGCTTAGCCATAATTTTTTACGCATAGTTTATGAATGGATATGCAATTGGTAGACTTTTGTTTATAACTCTGTATATTTTATGTCCATGCCAGTGTGTTTCTTCATAGTTGGTACCAATGCAGTTTCATTTTCAAATTTTTCAAATATTGCAAAAAAAAAAAATTATTTAAATTCCATACAAAATAAAACTTTCATAAAGGGTGTTAAGTATTTTGAAGTAGCTGTAACTTCTGTAACTTAATACATAGTTTAAACACCGCTTGAAAGATAAAACTTAAAAAATATGTGTTTGACAAGTAGTAGCACTTAGAGATCGGATAAATTTTTTAAGCTTAAGGTTTATTATTCATCCTGTATAGATAATGTGTAATTTTTACCAACTCCAGGCTGTTAATCAGGATTTAAAAAAAGTATTAATATCAATAAAATCGTAAATGAAGCTAGAAAGTTATTCACAACATAACAGTTTTGTTTTTTCAGATGGTCCACTTTGAGTCGTTTTCCAATTTACGAACAAGGAAATACAAAAACTGAAATATTTAAATTTTTTCCTTAACAAGTTTGCCATGTAAGTACATGCAAAATTCATACCCGACGTGGTGGCAAATATTTTTGGGCCTACAGTTCAAAAAACCTACTAGTCCGGCCTTGACCATGCGCCATCTATTGCTCCATATGGTTAACTAGTTACTACCATATGTAATTATTCAAACGTACGAGAAGTTATCCTTACGCTCGCGCTAACACATGACACACGCCTGTACTTATAAGACAATCCGACGGACAGTTAGTTATCTACGGCTATTTTGCATATTGACGCAAATTTATGAACACGGCTTGAGCATAAATATAAGCTTACTACACTATACGTACATACATATAGGCATATGTTGAAAGTTTGTAAATTCTAGTATTTTTCTTAACGATCAGTTGGTTGTTGTCTTTACTGTTCAAAGATCAAATGCCAACTGGTTGTTTTAATTTATGACATGATGATATGAAAAAATGAAAAAAAAAAAACAAAGTGAAAGAAATGCCATTTTGCTTTGTCTTTTTTTTTTTGCCTGACACCCACTACAAGTGAAATGTCAGCTTTATTGTTTGTGTGAAGGATAGTGATGATGATTTTCTTTTTTCCTTAATAATCACTAAAATGTCTTAAAAGAAGTGCTATGCTAATAAACATAAGCTGCTCAAAAAAAAAAAAAAAAGAAAAAAAAAGGCATCAATAGTTTGAAATGTCAAAGTCACTACTTGAGTCTAAATAATTATATGTTCAAGAAAGCTATCATTAAGTGCGATTTTGTTACCCTTTTAAAAATTTTTCTCAAGCAAGCTGTAAGTCTAAGAATTTTATTAAAAGATGTTCGTAAAGGCATCTTCTATTATCAATAAAAAGTTTGTTTTTTGCTAAAGTATTCGTTTTCCTTGAAACCATAACAGTTCTTTCAGTTTATATCAAAAATGGGTACAGGATATATCTCACGATGTTTAAAGTTGAAAGTTGTGGCAGAACAGGAAAGAGACCTTTCGAAAGCGGAAATAAATACAAATAAAAAAAAAGATAGAGGCTAGAGGAAATAGAGTAGAAGTTACTCTTCCTCTTACTAGATGTTCTGAAGCATCGGAAGAGGAAGAGAATGATCAGAACTCATTCCCAAAACATCACTACCCAACAACCTTTTTCTACATCTTGCGAAAGACGGACAACTATCGAGGTAGTACTCTATAGTATCGCCATCTTCAAGGCACGATTGGCAGGTTGAATCGGTGATGACCCTTATGTTACACAAATGCCGCCCACATGTATTAAGTCCCGTGATTAAGCCTACCAGTAATCGCAGGTCCTTACTGACCAGGGGATTAAGAAACTTCACTACTTTCTTAGACTGATCTTCAAGATTAAATCACCTCCTTGTATGAGCAGTGCCCATAAAGTCATTGATCCAATGAGTGACTTCCGCAAAACTGAAGGTTATGAATGGCTCCGGACCAATTGGAGTGGACGCTGAACCTTGACGAGCCGACTCATCCGCTATCTCATTACCTATGACATCACAGTGTCAGTGAACCAAAAGGCATACTGTCACCAGCAGTGACTGACAAAAGCAAGCCATTTTCAAAATGTCAAAGAATTCCTTTAAGAAAACCGATGCCATATCTTCTGTAGCAGAAGAATACCTAATCTCTCGTCCGTTCCGAAAGAAGTTTTGGAACCATCTGTGTAGAAGACCCCGAAGTATAACTTCTGAAGTTATCAATTGGTCACGATCCATGTATGTCACACCATACTTCGTCCCAAAGCTGATGATAGGCACGCAATAATTGATATCAAGAACAGTGGACACTGCTCTGATAACAGATGGTGTATCTGTCTGTGCCTTTTATCAATTTCATCATGCCGGACTTCATGAAAGTTGAGCCTGCACGTAGTTTTCATTGCTTCAGTCTGGACTCGAAGGTCCAGACTCACGATGTTTAATGGAGGACCCAAATGAAAACAACATGAAAGTTCTTAAAATTGAACATTTTAAAAAAAAAAAAAATTACTACAGTTATTTTTTTATTTTTTTCAATTTTTAACGATGAATCTGAATATGGTATTCATTTATTTTTAGCGCATCCGTTATCTGCAATTTTAACCATTTTTGTGGACTTGTACCAAGGACAACCATTGCTTTACAGTATTTCTGAGTGCGTTAGTGAACATTCTCTTAAAAATCTCATACTTTTTCTAAGCCTTCGTTTCCTCGAGATATTGAAAATATTAGCTAGTACCCGTATTTTTCCAAGTGTTTCATATAACTTTAAGTGTTTTTCAGATTTATATATCATAAAACTGTCATCCAATATTGAGATTTTATTTTAAAACTATTATACATTTTAAATAATGAAACACATATTGTTTTAAAACTAAACACGAGTCGTGTCACCAAACACGTTTGTTATTTACGTACTATATATTAATGATGTACCGGTGCAGTCATCAATACACATACGTATGTATGTAAATATATACGCACTACTCGGTTCTAGACGAGTAACCTCAGAATAAGCAACGAGTAAGAGCTCCAGCGAATATATGAAAAATTTGCATATTTAATCATCGCAAGTTGTGAGCAGCGTGTGCTCGCTGCTTTTGTAGCAAATTGTGTGAGAACTGAAAACAACGAACGACCATGGATCGCGAAAATAAACGCACAATATGCAACATGTGCGAATCAGCAAAATTGATGAGTGAAAATTCAGTATTTTATGAATATAAAGTGTGTGTTTTTTTTTTACTTTTATTCTCTAATGCTTACAATTTTTTTGTTCTTTGTATACACCTCTATGTTGTAGGTATTTTTTTTTTTTTATTTGATTAAAGTGTGATTGTCGCGTGTGATGTCATATTTTATTGTCAGGTTTTGTGCTTTTTTTTTTTGTATTTTTATCTGGTTTAATTTTTTTTTTTTCTAATCGTTTGTGTCTCGAAAGAAAACGTAATTTGTTTATTATATTTGTGAGTGTTAGTTAGACTGTCAGTCGATTGTTCGGGTTTTTATTTTGTGTTTTTGAGGTTTGGTCCATTAAATTAACAAATGCAAACAAAATTTGCTAAAATAAAAACAAGTTCTTTCAGTATTTATTTCTAAAGCGAAATTTCAGCAAAGAATGCCAATAAAAAATAAAAATTTATTATTGTATTTTTAAAATGTATTTATTGTTAAGGCCACCACCACAAAACAGGATGACATAATTGCAATAAATACAACATACCACAGAAATGAGTAAAGTTCTTTAAATTGTATTGAATAAAAGTGTACACAAAAAACATTAAAATTACATTAGACAACAAAAGTGGACTTTGGGTGTGGTGTCGTTTTAAAAAAAAATGTTTTTGTAAAATTTGATGAATAAAACGATAGCGTTACTGATTTTACTTAAACAAAACTGTTTTGTTTTTTGTTTAATTTCATACAAATTTGGTTATGAAGTTATGTTTCTACAATTTCAAGCTGATACCAACAATCAAAAAATGTTGTTCCTTGGGAACATATTTTGTTTTTTGACATCATATTAACGAGTATTGGTAGAACTTTTAGAAATTAATCGAAAATATCGAAAACCATGTTCAATTATTTTTAAAATTAGTAAGAGAATGTTAAGTCTATTTATGGTATCGTTAATATACACAGCGCCACAATTTTCCAAACAGACTTTACGTCGTAGCGCCATCTGCCGAAATTGCATGAGCCTTTTATTTTGAAAGTGGTACAAGTTCCTCTTCGTTGAGAAAAAACAATTAAAATATTAAACTATTTGGGAAAATCTGGGTGAAAAATTATCGCATTTGTACATAATGAGTTTTGATATAGCTGTCAGCACTGTCCTCTAGGACTTGTAAGCATTTCAGAAAAAATCTGGCTGCAGATGTCTATTTATCAGATATTTTTAATAATTTCGATGGCCTGTAACATAAGTAATATAGCAGGCTCAGCAAAAATATAAACGTTTTCTAAAGTTAAAACCATTAAGAGACTACAAGAATGTCCAGTTTGAATATTTGTTTTCCAAAATATACCTCATTATCTATTATTTAAAAGTTTAGAAATCAGTTTTAAACTATCGCGGTATTGTCTTGTGTATTTCTCAAATGTTATAAGAGAAAAAAAACAATGATTCATTGTGCTTTTTCTTTAAAATATTGTGCTTTATTTAACAAAACACTTTTAATTTTAATCCCCTTTTGTTGCGGCGACAACAATATTAATGTTGTTGCCAACAATACAAATGTTGTATGCAACATTTTTTTAATGTTTTTTCTACTGCTCCATTTTTTGTCGTCTTGTACTTTTGACATTTTGACTTAAAGTTTTGAAGATTTTTACATGGAATGGTTTTGTGTCTGAACAATGTCATGATAAATCGCACACAAGATATTTTGACACGCTTCGCTGCTTAGCATTTTGCTATGCGGCATTTATTTCAAGTAATGTGTTGTCGCTGTCGTTACGATTGCTGTTGCAATTGTATTGGAAATGGTGCAATTTGTAGTCATTGTTATACACATGCGTTATATTTTGGGACTTTATTAAATGAATTCGAAGAGTATAGTCAAAATTTGCCAAAGTCTTATTGCCAAAAAATTAGGGTTTGCGTTAAAGAGATATCGCTTAGAAGTCAAATTGAAAATTCATCCAAAACCGTTAAAAATCTATTGATTTTCTGCAATAAGAACTTAAAAATGCCACGCGAAATTTGATAACCATTTCACAGAAAATTGGTTTTGGGGATTTTTTCACTTAAATTTTGTTTTCTTTGGTAAATTTTTGTTAAAAAAAAATTGTCTTCTTGAAAAATGACCAACAGGAATTTCAAAGTTTTTTCATTTTCACAATGAATTTTTTTGATTAGCGTTTTACTTTATTTGAAGCCTCAAGCTAAATAGCTTAAAAGGCAAGCAGCTGTATTAGCTAAACTTCATTATTATTATCAGCTTTCTTACTTAAAATATGTGTCTGATCTAACTTAAAATGAATTAAAAGTGCTGCAATAAATATTTCACTATAATATTTTTGCACGCTCACTTAATATCAGCTTAATCCTTGGAAACATTAATGGGCGTGTAATTCATTGCAAAGTTTTGCGCCTAAAAAACACACGCTATCTCAAACGTATGGTGCAAAATCCAATTGGATGACGACAACACAAGCAGCGGGCGTATTATCTTGTTAACTAAACTAGCGGTAACTGAATTTAGGCTGCGGTTGCTTGCACTTTTGCGCATGCGCAACTGTTGCTTCTTCCAAGCAATCTGGTTAATGCATTTAAAGAAAAAGCGATGCCTTATCTGTATAAAGGAATTTCTGCTACTACTGTTGTTGATTTTTATTTTAGTTTTCTCTATTTTTAATTTATTATTTTTTTCGATTTTATAAAAAACCGCCAGTCTGCTGTTAAGTTTTCTTGTAGCTTGGCACACCTGGAGCTGTTGTCGCCGCGTATTTTGCAGATTCTTCTGCTATTTGTTCTTGTTGTGTTTTGTATTGTTGCCGCTGTTGCGACAGCCATGTGTTCGAGTGCAATTTTCCAATTAAGTCGGAACATGCGGATTTAAAGATATCAAATGCATTTATCTCTTTTTGTAATTGACGTTCTATTTATTTGTGTAACGCAAAGGAAAATCGACTGGACGCAATGTATGTTGTAGATTTTCGAACTTAGCTAATTACAGCACTATGAGAACTTGGTTGGAAGTATCTTAAAAGCTTTAGTAATATTAAAACAAAATGTGGAATATATCTAAAAATTGGATAAGAAAAGATTTTAGCATTAAAGAAATTTATAGGAAATTTGTTCATTCTATAATTAGTAGTTTGATCAATCAACTAGACTAGAATCACAAAAAACTACATAGTTTTGACATAAAAAAGTACTTTGTTTTTTTCTTTGCTTTTATTTCTATTTTCATAAAGAAATTTTTCATATTTTAATACAAAAATATTGATTTTTGATTTGATCATTCACTTTTCTTTTAATTGAAATAAGAAAATGCTTTTAAGAAATGATTTTGATATATGTAATAAATAAGCTAAGGATGTAAGTAACGGGTAGCTACCCATATCGCTCTAAACTTTCTACTTTTCTTCAAACCAACTCGGCACTTTGCATTTATTGAAGCAACGCAGAGATGTTGGTTCAAACTTAAAGAAAAATTCACAAAATCATAGAAGACTTAGAAAAGAAACTATTTTAAGAAAAATGTCCTTTTTTATTTTTCTCACATATCATAATTTTTAATAAAGAAACTTTTCCTCGACAAGTAGATATTTGCGATTTGATTTTGATTTTCATGACATTTGAAGAATAATAGCTAGCCGGGTATTTTTTTAAGAGGTTGACATTTTAAGGTCAAATTTCCCCAGGCTATAACTTTTTTCTTTAAAACAAGATTGCTGTTTGCAGCGATTGATTCACAGGGTGTTTTTTTTTTTTTTTTTTTAAATTAGCATTTGTACTTTTTATATAAAAGATACTCATATGTACGTTTCATCTTGCTGACATCATTCTGAAATAAAGTTTAAGAGGAAATTACACATGCGATTACAACTTATAACAGACTTTGAACATTAAAGCCATGAACCATATATGTATAGCAATTTATCGTAGAAAAAAAAAATTGTAAAATAAATCTATGTTTAGAAACGAGTGACTTCACCTAATAACGTAATTTCAAATGAATATCAAATGTAATTAAAAAAAACGTTACTGTGTTATTTATTAAGAATCATAAATTTTATATGGGAAATAAAAACCAATAAGCGATTATTTAAAACAAACAACTTCAATTTGACTATAAACGGGTTTGCAAAACCGATTTGACTTGTATTTAAGTAAATTTAATCAAGAACAGCAGCGTGGCTTGGATACCAAATTGCTAATGCATGTTTAAAACCGATTTAAGGAAGTCAAAATTATTAAAATATAGAATGAAAAAAAAAAAACAAAATTTAATGCGCTTATAATACAAAATGAAAACAAATACAATATAAGTCCAAAATACACAAAAAAAAAATAAATATTTAAGATGTTAAAACCAAAGACAACAAAGAAAACACAGAGCGAGTTATGCATAGTGGGCGTTTGGGGCAAATAAAACGTAAACAGCAACTACTAATTGTCAAAAGATTTATGATATATGGCGAACTGTCAATTTATTGTTGTTGTTGTTTTTGTGAAAAGCTGCTGAAAATAAATATGATGAAATTTTGCTAAACAATCGTAAAAGCTAAAATAATTAAACTATTTTTAATGACATTTGGGAAATTAATTTTAAATCACAGTCTATTAAAAGTTGTATGCTGCTTTTTTATTTTGGAGCACTTAAAATTTCATTAATTCCCTGGAGCTGTAACATTCACTATCTATGTTATTTTTTGTTTTTACAATCTATTCAGATCTTTATATGCGTTTATCATATGTCATCTTTGGCGGCATCTCAAGGGATTGCCGAAAAAACTCTGAAAAGTGTATTTTAATGCACGTTTTATGTGATATTTCAAAATGAAAACAAACATTTTCTTATTGGCTTAAAGTTTCAAGTTTAGAATATACCTTATGTGGGTGTATGTCGAAAACTTGTAAGGATATTTTTGTTCCAAAATTGGGTTTCGGCTAGTGCAAAATCTTTTTTTTTCATAGGATTTTTCGATATTAAAAATAAAGTTATTTACCCCCATACAAGATAAAACTTAATTTCGTCGAAAGTTATAAAGCAAACAATTACAGCATAGTACATGGAGTTGTTTTTTATGACTTTTTTTGAAATCAGCTCACCAATTTTCACAAACAATTATTATCAACCCTTTCAGGACAAAACTTTTTTTTAAATATTTGATGACTAGTGTTATTAGTCTGCTATGAAAAAAATAATATTTTTACCTCTTAATATTGTTGATCAAATTTAATTAAAAAAATTAGATAAGACAACAAAATTATAACGCAAGGACTTAGCTTTAATTAAACTTACAGCAAATGAACAGCTGTAAGATTTAATGCATGAAGCCTTATGTCTATGACGTTATTCGAATAAAAAAAAAAACACGATTATTTCTTTATAACAGCAGTTGCAAACGTTTTAACTTTGCCAAAATAAGAAAGCAGAAAATGTGCTGTGAATTAGAGCAAAATATTAAATGCAATTCTTAATTGGAGGCCAAGTCGAAAAACTTTTAACAAAAACTAACAATAAATTAAATAATTAATGACAAGAATATAAAATTCACTGCTGTTTGTGCTGCTTCTGATGATGATGATTAATCTTCATACAGTATGCATGCCCCATGCTATATATAGCAAATTGTTCGACTAAACGTATATCTGATCGTTTGCATTAACATGTACTCAGACACTATAATTGAGCTCACACAACAACATTGTACCTTATGCATAACTAATTGCAAAAAATTGGCTGTCGTGTAAATTAAAAAAATAAACAAATTTTAAGAAATAATAAAAAAAAAAAATTGAAACAAGATAAAATTTAATTCTGCAAACGTGAGGTGCATTCAACTTTTTATTTGACAAAAAAAAAAACATAAAAAAAGAAATTGTTAAGTAAACAAAAATAAGTCAAAAATTAAGAAATTTATTTTGAGCGATGTCATACTTCATAAAAAAAAAACAGAGTTGTAGATCACTTTCATGCCGCTGAAACTGCGTTTTATTAAAATGAAGAAAATATTTTTTATACAAAAATAATACATAAAAAATTTATTTTTTGGTATTTTGATAAATGTGTTCTGATTTACTAATACGATCGACCTCATTTTCATTTATAGCTTATAAGAATATATTTTGGTTCATGAACTTAAAGAAATTAATAAATTCTGAAATTTGAATAACATTTAGTTTGGGGACGTTCATAAATTACGTGAATCAAAATAGAGCGGAGGTGGTGCGGAAAAATCTCACCAAACCTTACCAAGAGAGAGGGGGGTTCAGTAAAAATCTCACGTCAACTTTTTAATGGAGAGACTATACATTATTATATCAGATTACATTTAGAAATTACAAGACAAGTCTCACGGAAAGGTGGGGGGTCTCGTCAAAACTCACTAAGTCTCACCAAGGGCAGGGGGGCCCGCATTTTCAAAAAAAAAGCACCACACGAAATTAATGAACGGCTATAATGGATATAACAACAATTTAGAAATATGCACTAATCGCTTCGATCAAATCATTTTTAAGGAAGTTGGGACTGCCTGAGTCTTTCATAAATTAGATACCACTTATTACTGAAGCACATCACTTCCTGAATTTATGGATTTCACGTAGAATTCGAAAATTCAAAACTTAGAGCGTATAGTGAATTGGCTAGATTTTTAAACGCTATCCCAAAGGCAGCGCGAGCTTTACTTATTCTGGCTTAAACGTCTAGATCCGTTCCGACATTAGATAATACAAAACTTCCCAGGTAGTTAAACTGTTCGACCACCTGTTTTAGAATAATGCGCTGATGTATGGAGCGATCGGTGAGTATTATCTTAGTCTTTTTTCCGTTAATCTTCAGACCTTAATCTCTAGTGATTGACACATCTCGTCAAGCCCGCTGACAGTACTTGCCAGCAAACAGATATCATCGGCATAGTCCAAATGTCTTGAATGAGCCATACAAACGGTCTCGATAGAATGCCATGTCTGTCAGATGTGCGTAGGTAAAGCTGAGGGACATAGCATCTGATCGGTGGCAGTCTATTCGCAAACGCCAGTAAAAAAAGAATTGGTGACAGAATATCTCTTGTTTCATTCCCTGTTGCACTTCAAAAGTATGACTTTCAGCATCACAAATTATTTTGGGGAACAGTTTCACGGAAATAACAGCTATCATTTTTACCCTGGTTAGGTTTAACAACACACGACTTATGGTTCGTCCTCAATAGAAAAATGAGCAGTTTGGAAACGTTGCTCTATTTGCATTTTGGCATTTGGAGTTGACATCGAAATTCGAAGAAATTTCTGCCAATCTTACGTTTTCTCGTTGTAATCTATATGAATTATTATATATAATATCGCTAGATTATTAATAAACAAAAGCTGATAATATAACGTAACTTAAATTTAACTTAATTACTTCAGCGATAAATATTTTTTTTTTTCAATGCATCGTCTCAATTGCTAAAATATGTATATGTTTCATCACAACATACAAAGTTATTTAACATTCGGTTGTCTGTTTGAAGAAGAAAGTTGAACGAGACGAAATAAAATTAGTTTAATAAAACGCATCAATCTCTCACTGAAAAATAAAAAATCTCATCAATCAGCCACATGTAGAGTCCAATTAGTCCAATGTCATTTAATATTTATAAAAGAACCAAAATACTACACCCTTTGCATATATCTATATGCCACTGGTAAAACATCAGGTTCACCAAAGCGATCGTGACCCTGTTTTCCATATGTTGTCTTACATTTTTTTTATTCATTCTTATTGTTATTTTTTGTGTCTCTTCAATAAAATGTTTCATGCACCACGTATGTTGTCGGCAATAAACTTGGCAACAAAAAAAGGTAAACAAAAAAAAAAAACCTTACGATCGCTCATTGCAATCAAAGTTTTAAGCCTTCGAAGAAAGGCGTTTAATGAGATACAAGCGAGAGCTCAAACATTTTCTTCACATAAGTAACGAGACGGTTAAGTAGCTATAAACACGTTACTCATATATGAACATAAAAAAAAATTTATTTTCTAATAAAATTTACACTCAATTTTTAGTACTATTTTTTATTGCACTCAGATATGTTTTTAGAGAAGACACAAACGAAATTATTGCAGCTTAGGAATGGAATCTCTAGTATTAAAATTTTTTTCAATATTATGCTACGTTGCAATATTTTTTACTTTTTTATATCTACGCAATTTCAAAATAAAAAATTCATATTTGAAGTAGCATATGGGATATAACAAAACTTTTGAAATCTTCATCAAAAACTGCCAAATATATTGCTGTCAATCTATTCGTTGCTGCCGCAAATTTATCTGTTTATAATATGCACGATAGTGACTCAATCATCCCCTGGACCGTATTTTATTTTGAATTTATTTCAATTAAACTTGCGGAATCTACATGGTGCTTGAAATTGAACGTAATTCCATATAAAAATAAATAAACAAAATGTGAATTCTTCCAAATTTTTTGCGCAAGTTTGAGGAAACAAACACAAAGAGAATAATTTTGACTCTATGTTTGCTATTCCATTAAAGCCAAAATGTTACACATTGTATACGTAATTTGGTCGATTTTTTCCATTAAATAATGAAACTAAAAATAGTTTATGCATAAGCAATGAAATAAAATTAAGTCATTAAAATTAGGCAAAACTTAAAAATAAATTAGGTATTTAGTTTGATTTATGCAATAGAATTTTGTTAAGTTAATATCAGGAAATTTTTAATGAACCAAAAAGTTTTTATTTAATCATATGAATTTTATATTTCTCATTTATGAAATGGGATTTGCTTAGAGAAATAATCTAATATTGACAAAAATTCCAGTAGACTTCCAGTATGATTTTTTTAATATGCCATTTTCGAAAAAAAACCTAAGCTTCACAGTAATAAGAACAGGCAATTTCCAACGCACAGGTGCATAGTGGGAGATTGTGGCAACAAATATCAGAAAATATTTAGGGAACAAAAAAAAAACTATAAATGCCTTAAATTTTCTTCTGGCTTAGTACTACAATGGGCTCAAAATTGAGCTCAGAACACCAAAAATTTTGTATGAAAATTTTAATCAACTATTAGTCTATGCTCAAGGCTCTAATCAACTTGTTTGGAACAGAATACAATAAAAATACATATTGGCGAAAAGTACATTATTTCCATTTTGCAAAAACCAATTTGTTTTTCTTCCATCGTCTTTACATGAATTGTACTGATTTTTCAAAAATCGAAAACTTTGACTGAAAAAAAAAAATATATACTTATATCCCCGGATTTCTAAAATTTTGTTATACATTATGAAGAAAAGTATGTTGAATCAAAACCGAAAATTCCTGCTGCAGTTTTTCACAACTTTTTGTAATTTTTGAAGGCACAAAATATATTGACTTCTATGAAACGCTCTTATTAATATATTTGTGTCGGAATATACTAAAACACTAACATTATTCTTCTCAAAAAATCTTTGTCTGAGTTTTAATATTTTATGTCTGAATTATGCTGATTGTTTGAAAATTAGAGCCTAAAAAGTCACAATAGACAAAATTTTTAAGCTTTGATAATAAAAAAATATATATCTCCGGATTTCCTTCAGTTGCGGAAGCTCTAACTGCAGTTCCTTTGCAACTTTTTTTTCTGATTTTTATCACATTTTGCAACGCTTCACAAAAATTGTATCAATTGTAAAAGCTGACAGTGTGAGGGGATGTGCTTACATCCAGAAGAGAGTTCTCTGAAAGGAAGGGATATTTTCCTCTTTCCATTTCCCTTGGGATAAAAGAAATAAAATCGAATGGTTTTCAAAAACAGAAGAGATAAGCCTTCAACGGTTTTTCTCCAATAACATGAAAATTATAAAAGATAATGCACAATTTATTTTATATTTGAAATCAGCATTGCCAAATCAATGCAAATAGATACCCACCGGATTTTTTTCAAAAGTCTAGCACAATTATTCATATTTATAGCCGACGTTCCAACAAGCACAAAAAGTAAACCTACGCTCATCGTAAGCGATTGATCTCTTACCGGTTAAGAAAAAAATTAAATTTGTTTTTTTGGCGGAATGTATAGCATGCTGATTTCAATAGTTTTCGGATCTGACTAAATCGACGAAGAACTCGCGCCGATTGCTCCCATAAGTCCTTTGAACGTCTCTACTAACCAGTTGCCTTGCGGTAATTCTCTTCTTTTGTGCTGCCTAATAAGATCTAATTGTTGTACATTTTTTTAATCTCTAATATCTACGTTCTCAATAAAAGGGCTTCTTCTGGACAGTGCTGTCCAAAAATTGTTCTTACTATTTAAGTCATCTAAAGTAAAAATTGCTACTTCATCAAACATTGGACAATTAAAAAACACATTCGTTTCTATTATTTACGTTGCTGTCAACAAAATGGTTTCAATCAATTAAATTGCCATTAACCATTAAAAACGTTGATGTAAAAAATTTATTTTGACGGCATCAACACAAACCATTAACAACGGCGCAGTTAGGCAATTAACAATAAAAAAAAACAACACCCAGAGTACAACTATAAGGTCTAACCTTAGTGGAGTTCATAAATTTTCATTGAACTTCAAATGGAATACAAAAATCATAATTAAATTTTATTAAACTGACAGCGTGAGTGCGCGTGCAACATCAGTTTAACAAACAGCAACAAAATGATTTGGTGCTGCAGCAGCACCCACGCATTTTTCGCAATGGCAATGAGAAAGTCGACAACAACAAAGTAACTAAATTAAGATTTATCCACTGAGATGCAGTTTGCATGCAATTCACTGCCAGCTGATGTCGCGACGCGGCGCATTCCGTTGCAGCACGTCACACAACGTACACGAATGAAGCGTGAAGCATTCAAGTGATTGCCTTTACTTGCAAGCGGTATAGGAGTAGATACTCGTAACTTTTTATTTCTCTCGTTTTGTCAACGCATTTAAGCTGAATTCTAAAAATAGTCCTCTATCTAATGCCTTACGTAGAATAGCTCGTATACCGCCTTCATAATCTCTAAATGGGGTGAAATTAAAAAGTTGTTCCCGCTAATTTGTGCAATTTAGATTTAGATGTCGTTTGGGTTAGAAGGAACATTAAGTTGCAGTTTAAGTCATACAATGTTGCTGATGTTGTTCTTGTATTTGTTATTGTTGCTAGATATGATGTAGTCAGAAATTCAAGATATATATATCATGGTCTCAAAGTTAAGGGTTACCATTTATCTAACTTCCAGGAATAAAATTAGAAGACATTTTTCAAGTAGGTTAGATTAGGTAGGAGTGGTAGTTAGCTTAATAACCGTCTCAATTCAACCAAATGTTTATCTATTGTTATACCACAGGGTATTCAACTACACCCACTCATTAAACCAACCAGATTTCTTAGTAAAATTATGTAGCTGGCATATACTAACATGTCCAAGGTCATCCAGGTCATCAAATAAAAACAAATCAAGTGTATCGTTTTCTCGGATGTGTGGGGCAGGAGAAAAGCAAAATTTTAATAATTATTTTACTGAGCTTACTGTTCAGTGCACTATATGTCCAAAATCAATTGCACTTAGCAAAGGTAAATTAACAAAAAAAAGGCCACAGCTAGTCATTTTAGTTTCATCCGTTGCGGAATCATCAGTGCCTCTTTATTAGAGTTTCTCAACGCGATATGATTCCCTATTTGCACAGATCTGTTGAGAGCCCAATAAAAGTGAAAAACAGCAAAGCAAAAATTGTGTTACTTGTTGTGTGTCTTTGTTTTTCTAACTCATTTGATGCTACACTTTTTTGCAGACGCTTCGTTGCAAGCTTTCTTGGCGAGTCAAAATGAAGTAGCCAGCGCAAATCGAATAATAATTCGGTGAGTTCACCGAAAGTTGAGGTGTATAGGAGCAGAAAAAACATTTATTTTGTGGATTAACTCAAAACAAAGTCATATAAAATTTCACTTTTAGTCGGCGGTGAGTCAGTATAACGCAAAGATTGTCTTGATACGTATATACGTAAGTTTAAGAAAATACCTCTCTTACGTTGTATATAAAGTGAAGTCAAAATATTTAATAATAAAAATTCGACGGAGTCGAAATAACGAAAATTGTTGCCGCAAAGGCGAACAATAAAGAGCACATGATAATTTTCACTGTCAAAACCACTGCATGTTATACAAAACCTTTTCTCGCAGATTACTTTTTACCGTTTTAACCTAAAACTGAGTTTTCAAAAACTGTTCAACAGTTTCTGTATTTCATTTTCTATCAAAAAAGACCAATTAGCAATATTTGCTCAGAAAAATTGATATATCACTTGAAAGTTTCATCCAAAAATGTTTTCAATGTGGTTTCTCTAAATGCAAATGCGCAAATGAGATTCAGGTTCAAAAGCAGTAGTACTTAACGAATGAAAAATAAATGTAAGCAGCGTCGGCATTTCACTGCATATGCTTAAAAAAACAGAATGTGTTGTCTCACTGTTCGCACTTTTCCCCTATTTTCAATCATTACAGCAATAAAGACTCATAACTCCAAAGTAACAGTCCATGTTAACTTTTCTTCATTTGTTTAATCGCGGATTTATTTTTCGTGGTTTCAGTCTATGACATCTTTAAGTTCAAGGAAAACACCTCAGCATCGATCAATTAATATGTTGTAAGAGTTTTTTTTCTTCTAACCTTCACCTTTGCACGGAGCTTAGCGCCTCCATAAAACTCTTTCATTGTGAACGGTTCAACAATTCAATTCAAAACGATTCACGTATTTCTTGTTTTAGCAATCGTTTCCACAATGACTTAGAGGCCTTAGCGAACATGAAATCAATCACTCAAAACAAAAGATATTAATGAAATCATTTGAAAGGATTCGAAGAAGTAGCTTTCAATGTCATTGTATAGGCATGGTCAATATTTATCCAAAATTTTCAGCAGAACAAAATCAAGGTGAAACTGATGATGATATATGTATAAAATTACCAGTAAACAGATAATCTGAAGGCATCAAAAGTTCTTAAAAATTTTCCAACTAACCAAAGACTTTGACATTTAAAAAATTCTTCCGGCTACATGATAAGACTACGTTCTTTTCTTTCAAATCCTCATGTGTATTACACGCGGATACTTTAAGACTCTATGGTAACACTGCTAAGAGATATAAAATGAAAAATTGTTACCATACCAGTTACACAATTCGACTGCAAATTACTTTCTTGAGTACAAGTACTCATATGTGTGAAGGAGCAACAAACCAACTAATGTCGGCCTACCCACCTTCTAATGGATGCATTTGAAATGCTTTTAAGATGTTACGAGCCAAGTTTGCAAGATAAGAATGCAAAGTGTATGTATGTCAACCTTTGAAAGCGGCTTAAATGCTTCAATTGCTCCAAAGGCTTTTAATGTCAGCCAAAGTGGTCAATTAGAATTTACACTACGACGCCTGATCTTTGGTGTTGCAAATTGCATCGTAAAAAAATCAGATTTTCCAAAGTACTTTAATTTGGTGGAAATGTAAAAGTTAAGGAAGAAAAGTACACCCACGCTTGTAAGCAAAATGAGAGCAGCGATATTCGAAGTAAAAATGGAATGTAAAATTTCGTATTTCTTCGATTTTCTGCAAAATGCTTTCAGGGCGGCTTAAGCGAAACATTAATTTAAACTCCGGCACATATAATTTTAATGGATGATGCCTGAAACTATGTAAGGCTCAAAGTGCTAATAAACACAATTTTAACACTTTCCGCGCAAATAAGTATTAGAAGTCGTTGACAATATTAATACCCCACAAAAGCTTACAATCGGCTTACAGCGAAGACGCAAAGATTTAAGAGATAATGCTTGGTAGATGGCTGATTATGCTGCTGCTGTTAGAGCTTCTGTTGCCGATGCAGCTTACTGTCCTAAGCAGTAAATAGCCAGGGTTAAGGTCGCGTCTACTGCACCACTCAAAACTGGTCGTATTGGCAAAGCAACGTACGGTCACATAACCAACATTGTTGCATGCGAAGCTTGGTTTTTTTTTTTTTTTTTTTGTAAATTGATGTATTTTCTAGCTGTGCCAACTGCAAAGGATAAGGATTGTGCATACATTTATGCATCAAAACAACAGCTATGTAGCACAAAAACAAAAATCACCAACAAGAAGATAAATTCACTGTCGAAAGATCTAAGGTCAAAAGTTTAAACAATTATTTACCCAGCAAGAAAACAACTGCACAGATACGAGTAGAAGGCGAGTCTTGATCTCAACATAAAATCGTACGTACGAAGTCTGTGATCTGATCTGATCTTCATGTGCCGCATAGAAAAATAAAATTCCGCTTGTGCAAAATGCGTTTTTCTCTTACGAGTCTTATCTTCTGCGCGATCTTTCTGTTGTGCGAGTATTTGCTCCCCTTAACCCTGTAGCATCCCTAGTTAAGATTTTTATGCTTTTTTTCATTTGTTCACTGGTTTTTTTTTATCTCCACCACCAGTAAACGCTCAATATTTCTTAATTTTACCATAATTGGGTTTGCGTGCCACATACGTTGAATATACCACAGCATCATATGCATATGGGTTTTTCCACGTGGACTTTTCTTTGTGCAACATAAATTTAGAATGTTTAAAGTGAAATACTGAAAGCTTAGTGAAAATACCAAAAAATGTGACTTTTCGTTATGCCAGAACTACAGGGGCAACATGATACTCTCCCATATCCCTACCAAGTTCTTGACGAAAATCCTGAATCACTAGAGTTAGCGAAAACAAATAATGACTTATACGAAAACAACAGCCAGGTTTTTGCCCGAAAAGATCGTGCATAGATGTAATACATATTCATGGAAATATCGTAGACCAAATATGTTAATGATAGGCTTTGATAAATTTAACCTTTATTGACTACAGCACCGCTTTTAATAGCATCAACCGAACAGAAGAGATGTTGCGAAAGCCTTCTGATACTTCCGAGTTCGAAATAGTTACGTGACAGGCGAATCCATCATAGAAGAAGTGATTAACTACACTTACTTGGACAGAGTCCAAGCTTCTGATAGCGGTACCGAAAGCGATAGGTACCTCGCTCAGCTACGTTATGTCTAGCTTTGAATTGAGCGTTCGGTTAGTTCTTCCGTACGGCTGTGAAATTTGGTAACAGCGCTCTGCTAGGTTACACAATGGTTTTTTAAGTACAAGAGTTTTGCTAATGCGAAATGGCTAAAATCGCCTTTTTTTGGGGTTTCAACACCCATTTTCCCAAAAACTACACGAGATGGACAGATTAATGTTTCGCATGCAAAAATTTATCGAAAACACCTAATCACTTCCCATTAGCAGACCGCAAGCTGAAATTTTCTGAGCCTATGCGAATGATTTTTTTAAACTCAGTTTCTTGGACAGCTAAGTTTTGGTGACAATTTTTTTTCTACTCCATATGAAATAAAGTTTTTTTTTTTTGCAATTTTGCTTACATCCAGTCTGGTGGGTGGGTATCATCGTTTTTATACTTTATTTTTACTCTCTTTCGTGGAATTGCCAATATGTAGAGTAAAGATCGTCTGCTGTAAAAAAAATATCTTGGTGCATCGTTCATCAAACACTGAGGCATTAAGCCCCTGTGTTTTTTTGTTTTTCACAAGAATTGCAACTGGTTAAGGTTGTATCTTTTATCTTGTACGAGTATCTGCTTGCTGTCGAAACATTTAATCAATATGAGTTATTATTATTGATGTTTTTGTTGCTGTTGTTGTTGTTTTCGTTGTGGCTGTTCAGAGCAGCGCCAACCGTTTGAGGTGCTTGAAAATTAATACACTGTGGCGCCCAAACAATATTGGGCGTACAGTTTAGCATCTGTTGAACAATGAAGATTACACATATAAGATGAACAGCATTGATAAAGCAATCGAGCGGAAAGCTACACAGGTAGCAACGCAAAAGATAATCCATTACATCGGTAAACACATGATTTTGTATTTGAGGTTTGCAAACAATTAAAAAAAAGTGCGGAAATATATCCAAAAAATTGGCACATATTGATTATGTGAGTTTTACTTTATTCTTTGTTGATATTCAAGTTGTATCAGAAAAATCTTAAATATGAACAGCAAAAAAAAAATGCAAAAACTTTCAATTATGTGGCTTATTTTACTTTGTCTCTCAAACTTTTTACCAACAGCCTCGAAACTCTTACAAGTATTAAATACCTTATATGCAAAATAATATATCACTTCATAAATCACCGGCCATAAAAAGCCAATCAACGCTATACTTTTTAAGCAGGCCCTTTGTATAAGTATCATACAACGCATATAATTGGGCTTCTCACAAGCGTGACCCCCAGCGTGAACTGCCAATATTGCAGCGAATTAAAGTAATAAATTTCGCACAATTTATCTCGCACTTTATTAATGAACAATCAAATTGGATACGGTGCGGCTTTTGACAGCCTTAAAAAAATATGCATTATTAAGTCGGGATTTTTCACTTGAAAATATTTATGTAGATATTGCTACGGGGGGAACTTGCTGTTCGTTAATGTAAAATTATTTTGGATTTTTTTCATTCTTTCTTTTATCTGTGTGCATAGAACGCCACACTAACGCCAATTCCAAGAATTTATAAATTTTTCTCAATTGCATTTTTCCTTGAGGCCGGCTTTCGCTGCAGTAAAGTGTGAACGAGATTTATGCACAGATTTGTTATCATGATGTATGAAAATAGTAGTAACGAAATTTCTTAAAATTATTTTGAACTGGTGCAAGTGGGAGGAAGTTTGTCTAACTTTTATAGGTTTTGAAATTTGTTTTAATTTGTCAGAAGAAAAATGCATAAGTATACAAATATATGAGATTATTTAAAAGTATGTACTGCGATCTATGCAATGATACCTTACTTAGAAGTAAAAAGTTGTGATCTATTTCTATTCTCATAGAGGACAAAAAAAAAACACAAAAGGCTTTTTAAGATCGGAATTATAGAAATCGATTTTAAGAAAGTTCAATTTAAAGTTTTCAAACGTAGGATTACCAAGAAAAGGTCGTACGCTGTAGAATAATATCAAAATAGTCAAATGGTTCTGAAAAGGACGCTTATAGTTGGAAAATATCACAGATCATCGAAAAATTTTGAAAATGTTGATACCGAAAAAAGTCGAAAAAGAAGAGCTTATACTTTTTACCTGTCACCTGTCACTGTTCAAAGATGCACTTCTTAACCAACTGAGCTCCTTTCATTATTTTCCGAGAGACTAAGAATTAATTACTTTTCTGTCAAAATGAAAACTTAATTATTTTGAATAAATTTTATTGAGGCTAACCAACTCCGGTCCTTACCAGAATAATGCAGAGTCGTTCATGATTTGGCAAAACTGATTAGGACTGGACAAAATTTCAAAAGGATTTCCCTAATAAGAGAAGTATGCAGTTCGACTAATCTTTCAAAAACTTGATCCGGAATTACTTAATACATTTCCACCTTCTAGATCCTGACAAGATTTACCCATGACTCCCCGTAATAGGATCCGCCATTCCTAGCCTGATCCGGAGTAGACTATGGTAGGGCTTGCCTGTTAGGAATTCCTGCTCGGGCCATCGGTATTTAACAAGAAATTAAGAAAAACTTGACTATCGACAAATTTGTAGTACATATTTCAATCAATATTCGATGAACATATTTTAAGACCTCAGTAATGAGCGTGACTATATTTTTATTTAATTTGTCTAGTATTAAAAAATTATTTCGCGTGGACAGATGAACGAAATTCATAGGTATTGCTCGTCCAACAAAAACTAATTTATTCAACCTAGTAATTGAATTTATCTATTTATTTCTTGAAATACAATTTTCTTTCAATGACTCATTCTCGGAAATTTGGCAAACACACAGAATAATTATTCTAATTGCTTAGCGAATACATAGTATTGATCAAAGATCAATTCTTTGTTAGTTTAAGATAAATTGTATGCTAAATAAGAACATTCCAAATTTTTAAAACTATAAAAGACACGAACTACTTTCGACTATACCTGGAAAATATTCAAACTCTATTGCGACAATTATAAATTGCATTTATTTTACTTCTTTTTAAAGTAATTCAATGGAAATCATATATTTTATGCCATATGTCAGTTATAGTTAGCAGCATTTTACGGAAATTTATACTCTGCTTTCACACAAATCCTTTAAAATCGGAAAATTCAAACCATAAGGCTTTTCCTTTCAACTTCAGTTCATTTACGTACATTCTCTTGTCGCGTGAAAGCAGTTGATACATCATGGCCCTGCGAGTCTTAAAAACGAAGAAATGCGTTAGTTTTCTTTTAAGAAAATTTTTGGCTAAGAAACCTGAATCAAAATTTATCAAAGGATTGTACTTACGAGAAGACTGACGACACGTGCAAGTCTTAATTCTTCGCCTAATATTGTGTATTTATTAATTATATTCGCCTTACTGGCGTGATGTATTTTATCATCGCTATAAATGAAAGAATATTTTCTTTAAGTTTTTCCAACGAATACGTAACATATTGATCAAAATTACAATTCTTGTTTGTTAATTGACATTTGTAAAAAATATATCAATTAATCCTACTGATTTTCAGGGAACCGTTTTAAAAATTTTATTAAAATCTTTTCAATAATTTTTTTTTAATGTTGAAATATTTTTCTTAGAAGTATTGATGTTAGAAATATTCCCAGCAGTTTTTGGGACCATACATTACCATTTTTACAATTTGTAATCATTGATATCATATATTATAATTAGATGGAGAAAGCACGCATGATGAGGTAAGCGAAGACGTAATGCATAAACAAATTTTCAAAATCATAACATAGTGTGAAATAGATACCTGTAAAACAACTGACAGCGTGGGCAAATGGTTTGGGTTGTGAGCTCTTAACTCTAAGTTCGTGAGTTCGATACTCGGTCAGACACTTTTTTAATTTTCTTTTATATCGATGAAAAGTTTACATACTCGGTAATGCAAAGAATCATACACTACTTTTGCTATAACATCGCCGTGTTAAAAATCATGTATTCTGGAAGCGATAGAAAGTCTATGAGTCTAGTTACGATTCCGAAGTATTGGTAACATGTAAGAAAAAAGTCATTTAATTTTGTCTCAACTAAGAATGAGAAGTATTTGATGAGTCTACATTTTTAAGTTTTAAAACAGTTAACCAACTTTTTGCAGTTTTACGCAAGTTTCTGAAAATGGCGTAACAAGTGGGAGGTCGAAGTAGGGCGACACCCCAGGATTTGGAGGCGAAAAAATAGCTCTCGGTATTTATTGGCAATTGCAGATTATATAAAAATTGATCAGAATGTCAAAATTTTAAATAATTTTTTACAAAAATTTCCATTAAGCCGCCAAAAATACATTCGCTATCTAAAAAGAGGAGGCGGCAAATTGTTCTACGTCCCAGGTGGAAATTTTTGAAGGTACTCACTGATTTCTGACCCTAAATTTGGGGTACAGGTATTCCATATGGATCATATAGTCTAAGTCATTTTATTTTAGGATTGTGTTGTTTACAGTTTGTGCTCAAAAGCTATAGCGAAATTTGGTCGTAATTAGAAAATTTCTACGCTTAAATTACAATTGTAACCTTCGTTTGAAAACCCCTTTATAAGCAAAAGAACGCATACTTTTATATCAATAGCAATGAAAATTCCAAGAACAATACGCCATAGTTGCAAGTAACTCGATGTGGTAGCTGGGGAAAACTTGACCATCATCATGTTGATTGAAAAAAAAAGAAGACTACGTTTACAAAGAAATACTTGCGGCAGTAGTAGTAGCAATGGTAGTGAATGAAGGTCAAACGCAGCTATTTATGGTATTGATGACCGTTAGAAGAATTACAAACTACATAAGCGACTTGCAACATACTGCTTTAGTGTTTGTTGTTTAGAACTAAACGTTGAAAAGGATGTATTCATACCCAGCCAACATTCGGAAGATTGTTGAATCTTCCATATCCAAGTCGATTTAAATTGAAATTAATGTCTTTATATTTCATATCTTAAGACATTTCTTAAGTTTCATATATATAGTTCAATGCATTATATTTTGATATAACTTTGTTGTTATTTGTAATGTACATATCAATATAGATATCATATGCAATTTTTGGTTATAAGCAAAGAGCGATGTCAATGTTTATATGTTATTCAACAAGTCGTTCACACTGGTAATTGGTTCGTTTTGCATTTATCTATTTTAAATTAAAGCGTAACAAAAAAAACTAACAACTTTTATAGAATTAAGCCCCACGCAAGTATCGTGAATAAAATGTAACAATAATTTCTTGAACGAGTTCAGATGTCGTTTAATAAATATCATTATTTCGCTTTCAACAAAAATCGTTTTAAACGCTTTCTCATTGGCGAGTTGTTACTCCCAGAAAATTTCTTCCGAACAAACTATTGCTTGTCATGGACACCATTATTGCCTTGGCGATTGACTCTTCTGCGATTCAAATGTTTGCTGGGATTATAGAAATTGAAATGAAAACTGGTCTTCATCTTAAAGAAAATATGTGTGTGGAAACTCACTCATGTGCAAAACGATCGTGTTGATCATAAAAGGTAAAGTTGAAAGCTTTTAGTTTTTATTAACATGATTGGTTGAAAAGTGCGTAAATACGAGTAATAAAGCATGTCAGTATCTGTCAATATCAATAAAATTTAAATTTTTATGCGAATATTTACTGCAACATCACATGGTTTTCCATCATGATATGTTTTCATGTTGCAATTCATCGCATTTTCAAATAGAAAGTGTTTTATTATAAAGTGAGAAATGCGACAATGTATCCCTTGAACTGTGTGATTTTTACGCCGTAAACTCCACGTATGAAAGAGAAAGAGTTGATTGTTTTCGCTAGTATGAAGTTTTTTGTTCTTGAGGTTCTGTACATATTCGACAGATTTCCTTATTTTTCCTATATCGAAGCATCTGCCATTCATTATCTATGTATGTATGTGTCTACTGAGCGCTGTTAAGCAAATTTATGTTTCTTGACTTTCTAATATTAATTCCTTAACGCTTTTGAAGACATTACTCGAAATGACATGATATGCTTTCGACATATTACTTTGATGAAAACTTCCGTAGGTTTTTCTTCTACATATCAAGACCTAGGTGAGAAGACAAAAATTCTTGGATTCTTGTCTAAATATCTCGTGTAGTAAATGGATCGATCGGAAATGGATGATGTAACTTTTATCTTGAAGTTTTAACAAATCCCAGATTAAAACAACATTAAATTTTCTTTGAAAATTAATCCGCTTTTAATACTTTAAAATTGCCGTTTTTGAGACTCGTTTCATACGGATTGTGGTTTTTATATATTTTTGTTTGATTTTTTTTTTAAGAAATTTCGAAACCAGAAAAAAATTTTGCTTCCCAGAGCTAATGCATAGACACTTTAGCGAAAATTAAAGCGAATTTTGTATTGTCGAATTTTGTTGTAAAGATATAGCAAATATGGTATAGAAATAATAATGGAAATAAGAGCATGAAATAAAAAAAATATGGATTGTTGCAGTTGGGTTAAAAGACAGCCCAAAATATAGAAATCGTTTTGTAAATATGTAAATATTATAATATAATCATGTTGCCAAACCGCAAGCCAAACAAACAAACAATTAAGGTCTTTCAAGTTACCAGAAACAGAAATTAATAATGTCTCTAAAATACCATTTTTTTTCTTAGAGCCCCGACAAATTGTATATAAAAGTAGTTGAGCTCGAACCAAAGATCACAACTTTAGGTGAAAACTTTGAAGAGGCCTTGTTTCTGCAAAAGCAACACGATGAGACTCTTAAAAACTTACAGGTAAGTCCTAAAATTTAAATTCTCTTTTCTGCTCTTTTCTGAAACAAATATCCAAAATTCTTTTTACAGGATCTTCCTGGTCCTATGGACGAATTTGTACATAAAGCCGATAAGCTGCTCGCCAGTAAACGCATCAGTTCCGAACTAGTCAACGCCATGGCCGACACATTGAATATCATTTGGCAAGATATTTTGCATCTGCTACACGATCGCCAACACATTTTGCACCTCTGCACACAATTCCACGATCGCATGATACTATGCAATCGACGTATGGACTCGCTCGAAGTAGCATGTATCGATACAATGCTACCCATTGAAGTGAGTACCGTGCAAGAGTTCCTAAATAAATTCAAACAGCTGCGTATCGATATGCTAACGGCTGTTATGGCCGCACTCAAAGATGGCAACGAATTACTCGCCCAACTGCAAGAGTTGGTCAAACTCGAAACACTCGATACACGACCCGATCACATAAAGCGCGATGCCACACGCGCAGTGCATCAGGTGCAGCTGTGGCTAGAGGCGCTGCACGATCGTCGTAATGCGCTAGAAATCGCTTGGCAAACGCGAAAAACACAAGTAGAGCAATGCTTAGCGTTAGCGCTGCTGGGGCGTGAACTTGACGAATTAGAAGCAGCACTCAAAGCGCAACGTTTTGAAGTGACGAGCATGTTTAGTCTGGGCGAGTGCGAACACACAGCCAATAATGCGCTACACAATTATCGCGAATGGAAACAGCAAGCTTTGTTGCTGCGCGATCGTGCACTAAAAATTACGCGCGCGAAGGAGAAACTGCAATTGGCGGGTACGTTTAGCGGTGATGAAGCTTGTGCGCGTGCTTACAACGTGCTAAGCAGTTGTACAGAACATCTTGATTTAGTGGATCAACGTGAGCACTGGCTTCAGCAGTCAAGAGACTTTTTCGCTAAGGCTGAAAATACGTTGACGGTGCTAGAAAAGTTGGAGATTGAGCTGTCAAATGTCAAGTTGCCAACGAACTCCCCGGAAAGTTTTGCCATGTACGCCAAGGTTTTGCGTGATGTGCGTAGATTTACGGAGGAACCACTACGTCTTGGTTATGGTTTATTGGATGAAATGGGCCGCACAGTGCCAGAAACACAAGGCGTTAAGCGAGTGCTTGATGAAATTGAAAATCGTAAGGTTTATATTGAGAGCATTTGCTCGGCGAGCAATGAGGAACACGTACGTGTGGCGCAGGCTCTAACCGATTTTCTAGAACAGTACAACGATTTGTTGTCATGGCTGATGTCATCGGGTCAGCAGTATTTGCAACAAAATGTGCATATGGGCCGCAATTTGCAGGAGAGTAAACAATTTTTGCTACAGCATCATGAGCTAATGCAGGATCTTGAGGTAGGTTTAAAAGTTTAAAAATATCAAATAATAAAAATAAGGCCTTTAAATATGATTTATTTCTCTAATAAAAAAAAATGTTTTTCTCTCGTTTCAATAGATAAAGGGAGAGCTCATAAATCTCTTACTCGAATCAATTAAAGCTCACTTGGAGTCTCTAAGTCCGCAACAGCGTTATGATGTTGACTCCAAGGCTGAGGCGCTGCATAAACACTGGATTGAACTTAAAGATTTGGTGCTGAAACGCGTCGATTACGTTTCACTGTTGATTGAATTCTTCGAAAAAGCTAATCAGTTGGGTAGTCAGTTAGATAACCTCGATCGTCAATTGATACAAACACCCGATCAACAAAAATTACAATTTTTACACGAAAATTGGCAGAGTATCAAAGCAGATTTCGTTGATTTGAAGAGTAGTGGCACGCGATTCATTAATCTGAGAGTGTGTATTACCCTATGATTTTTTAAAAATAGTTAAATTAACATAATCTTATGAATCAAAATTTTTTGATATCGTACATATGTACATTTAAATGGAATTCTATGGTTAATTGGTTAATTAGTAGCATTAATGGTACTGGTACTGGTACACTTAGTAATATTTTTTGTTATCATTTTTCTCAAAACACATTGATTTTTTTAAGTTGTGCCGTATCTTGGTAGCTGCATACTTAATCTAAGATATTATTTCTTAAATAGTTCTAAAAACATAACATTTAACCGTACAAAACATTTTTTGCATGAAAATTACTTTAATTGGCTTGTTTCAGAATATGCTATGAATAAGCTCTAATTTTTACTTTAAGACTATATTATCATGGACGTAGTTGTGGACACTTTATAGAACATTATGACAGCAGTACATGTATATCATTCAAATGCCAGGAGACCGACTGTTCATCGGCTTTTCGTTATGATCTTAGAATCCAAATTGAAATTTCGTTCTTTATTAGTTATCTTGCAAAACCGGATTTATATCACAATACAATTACTCCCGATGTTTCCTTAATATGAATAGAAAATGCCATGCGCACTGGTGAAATCAGTCCTAGTTAAAGGACAAGAAAAGTCGTAAGTCGAATATCATAGCAATTGCCGCAATAGTTCACTAAAACCATTTCAAAATATTTAAATCACATTTTCAATCAGTGATGCTTTTGAATCATGGTCTCTCATGAGCTCCTGAGGCGAATATTGCGAATTTGTTATAAGGTTTCGTGCACGATATCAAATCACGAACTTCATTCGGCAATTAACCATAGCTCTGCCTCAACTGAGATCATGAAAAGACGCTGTTAAAAAGTTACATATTTCATGTTCAGACCCTAAGAATCTTAGGGATTTTTAGGATGTTAATTAGTTCAGAGGTTTTTTATTTGTATGGGAGGTATCACGCCAATTGGCACTGATTTTTCCACAATTGATAGGAAGAAAGATAAATATTATAGCACTAAGATCTCCCATGATGAATTTAGTAACAATTACTTTATTAGCTCTCATATGATAACGTTTCAACATTTTGTGGAAGAGCCACGCCCTTTAAAAGTTTTTCTAGTATGGAAACTTTGCTTTTATTAGTTAGAACATCACATCTAAATTATTAAAATCGTTGTCGCCGTTTCCGAGCAATATTAAGTACATCAAATTTTATGCGAAACAATTTTTATGTCTAAAGCTATTATACAGAGCTAACTGTTCAGCTCCCGCAAGAAACATCACTAAGACCACTATAACCTCCAATTATATAATACCTAAAAAAAGATCCACGCGACATTTTGTACAAGGAAAATAAATTTTTAACAGGTGTCGTATTGTCATTAACCGGAATATAAATGAAAAATTTTACTTACCGGAATAATAGTGTTTTGAGGGATGCCAAAAAAATCCAAATAGGCTCATATAATATTTTCGTTAGTTACAGTCTTTAGAATATATCATCCAATTTATATTTTTATGGACAAAGTTTTAGAACTCCTTCTGGTCATTTGACCTTTTGAAACTTTGTCCAATTGGGACTTTTTTTTAAATTTATCGGTATCCCAACTTGGTCCTTGGTCTCCGATTTCGGTGAAATATTTTTTTTTTTTTTTTGCATAAGTCATTTCACCGTAAGTTGTTGCGCTACAATTTTTCAAAAAAAAAAAATTAGTTTTTAAAATATTTTTTATTTATGTATATTTGTACATATGTATAGTAACTTCGAGTATTGTGATATGTGTATTTTTGTATCTTAAATTACACGTAAATTTTATAGCACAGCTTCTACTTCTTTATGTATTATGGTTTGTTGATGCATTGTGCAGTATATTACGACTTAGGAGCTTTTTAGCGTAAGCCAATCTGAAGCTATTTCAACGAGATGGAAAAAACCAAGTGACACCTCTAAATTAAATTGGCGGGTAATGTGATATATAGCGTTCGGATAATGTGATATACCATAATGAAAAGTATAACAAGTATAAAACAGTAGGAACTAATAATACAATAGCATTCCAGCTTTCAATAGAATTTCCATAAAAAAGAAAACTAGATTTAAACTGAACCAATAAGCGAGAAGCAGAACATATTAAAGTCAGAATATGAGCCACATACACAAATTGCTTGCCGTCTTGGAAGACAATCAATGTGAGCCTAAATTAAATCGCATTGCAGGCATCGAACTCAGGTCTGAATCTTTGTATCCCTTTGGAAGGATTTGTTGCAAAAAGCACAGGTAATGTCCTTGCTGGGTGGACCAAATCGGACTATATCACATTAGCCGAATTTCAGTTTTAGTATACTCGGGTTATTTTTATTAAAACACATTTCAGTAAATAAAGAATTCACTTTATTTATGACAAAGTATATTCATCTACTAACAAATTTTAGTACTTCGGCTATAATACTTACTTTGTTTTGGGCTTAATTCACTCATGAAATGCACACAAATAAAATCTCGACTTGTGGCTAAATCAATTTCACTGCACTGAGACCAAAAACAGTGAATGCGAACGCACAAAACCTTGCAGCACATATCTATTTACGTTACTGCTATGATGACAAAAAAAAAATTTGTCGAGAATTGCTTATTTGAGGAAATATGATGGCATATCACAATACCTGAAGCTACTCTATAGACTCTACATAAAAAAGGTTTTAGAACATCAAATGTTTCGAATTAATAGTTAATCTTTCCAAAAAAAAGTTCTTCAATTTTTGGAAAATTTTATTTGGGTTGAAATTTTTTCAAAACTTCAGGGATATAGATGAGTATTGAGTTGTATTTTTTGGGCGAAATTTAACACAAAATTCGAGAATAAGTCAATTTTCAATCAATTTTAACTCAAAATATCATTTACCCTATATGGAAGAATATAAATAGAAAAAATGTTCAACAAATTCCTAACATTTAACATCATCGATTCAGAGAAAATGTAAAAAACATCAATTATCACTGCATCAAAAAGCCTCACATGTCAAAAGCATCATAAATTTTGTGTACAACAACAACAACAACAAATTGAAAAATCTATGCAGTCCTCGATCTTGATGTGTTTGCATACACAAATGTCAATCTATCGACAGACAGCCATTAAACATTAGATCATCATCGGCTAGAGAAAATTTATGATTTGTTTTTAATTTAATTGCACAGAGACAATTTGTATATATAGTATATTTTGTTCGATGCTAAATCAAATTTGACTTAGCTGCCCTAAAGTAGGCAAAGCTTTTTTTTACTTTAGCACCACATCAGTCTGTCGGTTTGTTTACTACACAATTTACTGTGCTAACATTTATTTATTAAAATTCTACAGTAATTAGGTTATTCTCTACACGTGGAGAATTATCGATTTTATTTTCAGTAATTTCCAACTTGTTTGACATTTACGATAATATCGATTTGCATAAAGAAATTTTTGGAAAATCATACCACAAACTATCCGCGGGCAGTGCCACGATACATAAAAATAATTTTAATTTGATTTTTCCGACGCCACGCGCACAATATGTCAAAATAGTTTGCCACACAAGAATTTATTTACGAGTATGTTCCCTTCATACGAAAATTTTACTTTTACAAGTCATGCCAATTTTTTTTTTTTTTTTTTTTAACTTGACGTATTCTCCGTGACTTTGTCCGCATGTTATGGCTACGTGATGCACTGAAATGATTTTTCAAATAAAAAAAAATTTATTTAATATGCGCGAACAACAATTTAAATTTTTTGCTACAGCATTAGAGATTGACAAAAACATTTTGCTGTAAGGCAAAAGTGTTGAAAAATAAAACCCTTGCATACATTTGATATGTTTAGTTATTTTTATAAAACGCATTAAGTGTTGTTCGAAGAGCAGAGATTTTTTGCCAACAACTTTACGATTTCAACTCGATCCGGCAAGATGCTTAGCAGAATTGATCTATTAATAATTTTTTGGTGCAACTTCTTTGCTCCGCACTGTGACATGGTTTCCTGGCAGTAATAAATAATGACATGCAGTTGTTGTTTGTGCATTTTAATTTGTGCCCTTTTTCCGCAGCTCCAACATTATCTCTTTCAACTTGGCAACACTTTTTTTGCCGTGTTTTTTTTTACAATTTTGTTGGAGACTCACATGTTTTTTTGGAATGCTATTTCTAGAATTTTGTTAGATAGACAGCGAAGACAGATGAACAGACAGACAGCTGCGTCTGACTAGATTTTGCACAAAAAAAAAATTAAGATTTTCTTCAATGTTTGCTTTGGGATGCTGCAGGAATAGGGTGAATGTACAGTACCGGAAGGTGAAAAAAAAAAATATTTCTTAAACTTATTTTCAAAGTCTGTAAAGGTTAGTATTTGTTGAGCTTTTTCAGATTTGCAAATAATAATATTACATCCTATGCTGTCACCAAACCACTTTATAGGTATTTCTTTAATATAAAAATATTTTTTTCCAAAAAATAAATTTTTTTTTAAATGGACTTTTAATCACAAAATCTAGTATATATTAGTACCAGTGTGTTTAATTTTTTCTAAAGGCAAATTTTTATGGGTTTTCAATTAGATTTGCGAATACATTTTTTTTTGAAAAATGAGCCCACAGAAAACAATGAGCCGACTCTGGTGATGTTCAAAGTCTTTTCAACCTTATCCCACCAGTTTTTGCAAAAAAAATTGTTCTTATTAAAATGAGCTATATAAAGGATCTTTTGGTCCACTATCCATTTTCGACATTTCCCATCGCATGATGCAAACATTAAAAAGAGCAGCGCACATGTACCACACTGGGAGTCCTGCTCGGCCAAAACTTATTTTCGATCTTTCGCTATCGAACAGAGCAAAAAATATATTCAATGAACCTTTTCCACTTTGCCTCATCCATTAGTACAAAACAGAAAATTCGAAGAATATGCCTGAGTCCGAGACTGGTGATACTCAAAATCCATTTTCGATCTTAGTGATAAAAAAAATATTGTGTACAAGAGAAGTATTATTAAAAACTCGTATGTAAACCTTGAACGAACACCTTTTAAAATTCTCATCAAAACAACCAAAGCTTCCACAACATGCATTTTTTCGATTCGATCAGCTCTATAGCACTTACAATTTATTAAGGAAACTAACTAGATAATTTGTTTCTCGCTGTGTAAATGTACACTCACATTGAATGCATACACTTGTGTGAAATGCAAAAATCGGCTTGAACTGAACTGAACCAAATTAACTTATCCTTAGTTTTAGAGCATACCAAATAGTATAAAAATTAAATTAAAGAAGACAGTTACTGATCACTTACCCTATCAATTAATGGATAAAAAAAGTGTGCACAAATGCTACAAACGATCAAAACTCAAAAAAAATATTGAGCATTTCAAAAAAACATGAAAAATGTTTTAAACGGACAATCATTTTGAAACAAAAATTTTTAATAGCTTAAGTCAAACTGATGGGTAAAAAAAAGCTGTGCAGAATTTGGTTGATAAATGTTTCTAATTTTTCAAAAACCACTTTGAAATTTTCAAAAAAAAATTTGGCAAATATTTAGAAAAAAAGTTTGTTAATATATAAAAAATAAATATTTGATGTGTAAACTAAATGAAGAGGCTGTAGTCGTAGTATAGTGGAAGCGCTATATGGTATAATCTAACTTAAAAAACCATGACTACTGACTTATAGACATTTTAATATTAGCTGACTTAGGACTTGACCATGGTTTGTTTGAACTTCCTCACTCAAATGATAAATAGCTATTCCGAAAATTGTCTGATAGTCCAGACCTTTGTAGAGATAATAACTTACAGCTCTCCGTAGATTATTTCATTTTTGTGCTAATGTTTCAAATAATAGTCAAACTCTTATGGATACAACTTTAGGGCCTATCACTTTGGCTTTCTCGTGTAGTAAGGCAATACACGATGTGGCAAAAGAAAACTCCACAATGACGCTACAGCAAAATAACATTTTCCTACTATTTATACAAACATAAATAAACATCGAACTTAACAACACAAATAAACACATATACATGTAGAATATATAGTCGATATTTGTACATAGATTAAAACTTAACAAATTGAAAACGCACTCAAGTATTTATTTTAAAAATATAGTATCTATTTTGCTTGTTTTCCTAACAAATATTGCGCTTCGCACACGTTAGCTAGCCAACAATTTTATAAAAAAAAAACACATCCAAAATCCACTAAAAAATATATACAATTTAACAAACACACATACACATACATACATATGTATTGGAAACTAAAGCATACAAATCTATTTCTTCTATTTTTGTCGCCGTACGAACATACATACATACTCAACTCAACACATAGATTGTGGATCCATATCTTGAGACAAAATCCTCAACAGCAGCCGTCGAAGAGATCCTCAACGAATTTAGTAAGCGTCAGGTCGATGTAACAACCAGTCTGGAAAATTGGACAACGCACATTGCGGAAAAACGTGAAGTTGAAATCATTTTGGAGAGAATCATGAATGAAAATGAAGAGGTAAATGGCCTTAAATAATAAACATTCCGATTGTTTATTGATCATTAATTAATTTTTTTTTTTCTTTTGTTTTATATTTTGCTAGACCGCATCGAGAACAACCAAAGTGGATACACAACTATATCCCGTCTTCAGTTCCAGCTCGGTGGATGCCCGGCAATTGCAGCGTGAAACTGGCGAGAAACTGACATATGTGCTGCAGGATATTGAGAAGGCGCAGGATGAAATCCAACAACGTATACACACTACGCTGAGTATACAGACAAAAGATCACGAATCATTGCAGAAGATCGAGCAAGTTATTAGTAATTTACGTACGCTCAAATCGAAATTGGACGGTATAAAATATGACTACAAAACGCTGCTCGAGAGTATTTTGAGTTTTCTCGAAGGCATCTTGCAATTACGCCAACATATCGATGCATATTTTGCCAACCAGCAACAATTGCAGCCGCAGCAGCAGATCGATTCAATCGATCGCATTATTGTCGATCATGAGAAATTCCGCGATTCGTGCATGGATAAATTTAGATCGTTAATCACACAATCGGAGCTGCTGATCGATCGTGTGCGTGCGCTCGAACCGCCGGGTGCACGCGAAATCGATACCGATCGCATACTCAAATTGTTGGAATATCTGCGAATTCATTTCGAGACGGGCAATAGTGAGAGAATGTCGCAACTGGATCGTCTGGAGAAATTGGAGCAATTTAAGTGTGACCTCAGTGACATAAATCGTAGTTTGGATAGCGTCAGTCAGCAGTTGCACGATATCAACGGACAAAGTATTGATAGTTTGGCAGCGGCAAAGACAACATCGTTGGCTTTCGAGTATTTTGAACGAACCATTGAGGTGAGTTAGTTTTGTGATCAAGTGAGACCAAATGATATATACTATGTATGGTGAATATTTTCAAAATAACTTTTCTATAAAAAAAAACAAATCGCGTTTTAGAGTTCAATGCCCAAATTTTTAAAGAAACCAACGCCTCATCAACAACGTTGGGGTATAAACAAATTTTTCATAGAGGTATCTGCATTTAACTTAATTTCTTTGTATGATACTTTTGAATTACTTGCTGAAAACTTTGCTAATTGTTGTCTATTAGTAACTCATTTATCAAGACTATCCCATTCTATTTTTTTCTTTGTTATTGCAAAATTTCATTGACATATTCCATTTTGCCAAAATCATTTTGACGTTTTTCCTATTTTTGTTTTCAATTATGCATGACGCAGATACATATTGTTCACTTTAATTGTATATACTATGTATACAAAAACATATATAATATATATATTTCAACCGTATTGTGTATAAACAAAAATCATCTGTAGTGATTATTTACTGCCAATGCCGCAAGATTCAGACGTTTGCCAAAATTTATTTGTTTATGATTTTGTGTTTTTTATTATCAAAATTAAGAAAAAAAGATAAATAAATCAAAATGCATTTATTTTAATTTTTCCATAAATTATGAAATCGGGGCCAGTATTTTTATTTTTCAATTTATATCAACACATATCGAAAATAAATGCACAATCGAATCGATATTTTTGGATAAAAATAGTTGGACCAGATGTTTCCTCTTCGTCTAGTACAATGTATGTTAAAGTTGAGAAAAAATCTAATGACTTTCTTAATGTGATGAATCATTAGGCATTCTTGCTTAAGAAAATTTGGTGTCAATTGATGTTACACAGTAATGTTAAGGATTAACGCAAATAAAACGAAAAAAACAAATCCTTTGAATGCTCAATGGAAAAAAGTAATACAAAAACTGTTTTTGTTAAGGTGCACTCATCTACAGGCTTTACCTTCAAAAAAAATTCTTGGGATTGAAAATGGCTAAAATCGGAAAACGCCTACTGCCCATACAAGAAAAACATTTCAAACGCTATATTGAGCGAGATTTTTTGTGTAGTGTAACCAAATATTTCAAAAACACTAGAAAAGCTCTGGACAAAAACTTAGCAAATTTCATCGCAAGGGTGTGGCACTTCCCATGCAAGTGAAAACTTCAAAAAGCAAGTACTGAAAGAGTTATTTAAGGTAGTGGAACCAAATTTCACACAAATACAAGAAATACTTCAGTCTAGTATCAAACAAAAAGTTGTGCGAATTTCGAAAAGAAGGAGCGATACCTTCCATAAAACCATAAGCTTTAAAATGCTAAACAAACACTAAATGTTTCCAAATTCAATTTGGGTGTTTTAAGTCAGGAAATATCCTTACAATAAAAACTTAAGACTTGAGCGCGCTTTTATTGTTAAGGCGGTCTAGAGTATTTAATTGTTGGCGGAGCCAAAGTTAACACCTTTACTTTTCTTCACATCGTCTTTTATATTATGTATTAGATTTTTAATTAATATTCATTAAATATATGAATTTTACATTTGTTTTTTGAATGTTTTCCACAAATTTCTGGGAATACTGAAAATAATGTAATTCGCAAAGTAAAAACATAAAATTATTGTGTCTCGAAATACTCTCACGGGATTTGTGCCTTTGTTCTTCCTTAAAAAAAAAAATTCACACAAAAATATAGTACATACGTTCGACAAATAATGGTTTTCGCTCTTTGAAACACATAGATATTTAAAAAATTTTAAAAATACTTCGATGTAGGTCCAGTTTCTAAGAAAATAAAAGATTCGAATGAAAAATTGAAACAAATGTAAACAGTAAAATATATAAAAAAACACATTGAACAAAACTGATAGCAATGCTTTTCCGTTCGTTCAATTTTGGACACTCAAATGTGGTGAATTCGAAATGAAATCAACAAAAAAAAAGCAAAAAAAAAAATGGCGACGCATTTGACTACGAAAAAGATGGCGCGGCACGCAATGCAACAGTTAACGTTTGCAATTATCGAAAGTGACAGCAGCAGCTGCCATTTATTGCTGCTGCTACTAAATATTGCCACACTGTCACTAATTGGTAAATGTGTAATTCGAAGATGCATTAGATTGTTTATGTTTTTCATTATTTCAATTAACAAAAAAGCGAAAATAAAACTTGCAAATAAAACGCAAAATTTAAAGACTTAGGCCATAAACTTTGACGCAAACGACTTGTTCGTTTTTTCTTAAGTTTTACTGAGATACAGTACATTGTTTGTTAAATTTTCTTATGTATGGAAATATGCATTAGAGTGATGCAAAAAGATCGTTATTCGAATGTGAATCAACAAACATTTGGAGCTCGTACCTTAAAAATGAGATAGCTCTTCCATAGTCTAGAAACATTTAGAGCTCACTTTTTTGAATCTCTGGAGAGTTTGATCATTTTTTCAGCTCTACAAATGTATGAAGTAAGGAAGTTTTTAGAATAGGTTTTTGAGTGAAAATTATTGTGCTGGAACAACTTTTCAAATAATATATAAAATTCTAGAAATCATATAGAAGAATATAATATTCAACACTCTAGAAATCACTTAATTTTTAGTTTTCATTTGCCAACAGTTATAGGAAAAGGTTGGATATTTTGATATTTTAAAGGGATGTGGCATCTACTTCACAAGTAAATCTTTCAAGAGTATACCGGATGCTCTAGTGGAGTTAGTGCAAGCAAATTTTACATAATTACTACACATGACTTAGACAAGTACCAGAAAAATTTGAGTGATTTCAGACCAGAGGATGCGGTACTTACCACAAAAACCTTAAAATGCTTTACAAAGAGAGTTTTTAAAACTAATGCAACCAAATCTTATGCAAGTACTAGGGATGATTTAAGCAAGAGCTAGGCGGACTTTAACAATAAGGTGTAGCAGTTCACCTACAAAATAAATGATAACTATAATAAATACGCTATTTAGGTAAATATTGTCTAACTCAATATGGAAACTGTTGATGAACCCAGCAAACGCTGCACAAAGAATGGATCATTCCGGACAAATGGGCGTGGCACTTCCAATAAACACTAATAATGTTATATACGAAAACTATAAAAAACAATATTTGGAGACAAGAACTAGCTCAAGGAAATAGTGGGCGGACTAGAATTGTAGGCGTTACACTCTCTGTAAGTGTAAAGCTTTCAAATTTTGTGTTTGAGGAGCGGTTAGTATTTAAAGAAAATGAGCCATTTAAAGACAATAACGAATAGGAGATTTTTACCTAAGACACAGCAGAGCTGCATTGTTGGCTTAGACAAAATATTATCAATTCATTTAAGATATTTTTTAAAATTACAATTCTAAATTGACAACTAGGCTAATCGGTCCTACTTTATAGGCCCATGTCCCAATACTACAAAAACTGTGGCAAATATAAGCTTAAAATTTCATAACTATGTTATGCTTATAAACCATCAGCTAGCTAAAAATATTTATGTATCGTTATGTTTGTGACTAGGTGTAGATTTTATATGAGTTGCCGAGCAGTAACACCTACGTAATCGTACATTTAAGTCGTTTTTATGTGAAGAATTCTGAACATAAAAAATGTGACGATGAAATAATATAAAGTGTTAATAAAAAATCAAATAATGATAATCCAATTAAAAGCACATTAAAAAAACCTAATTTTACGAGTTTATTTTTTTGTATACGAAAAATTAATCCTAAGCAAAAACAATGCAGTAAATCATCAAAAAACAAAAATAAAGTCTTTTTGAGATCACAAAACTTCTTTTAAAAAAATATCGGGTAGCATAAAATTTATGAACAAAAGTTTGTCAATAATATTTCATATACGACTTTCAAAAGAGACCCTGAAAAATTATTGAAATGATCGAGTCAACAAAGAACACTTTGAAATTGCATCTACGTAGTTTTTTGAGGTACCATGTCCGGCTATCTGAAAAATCCTTCATACATGTTATTTAATTGCATTTATTTTGGATGCAAGCCATTTCATATACACCTGGCACTGGAAAAATGCATATACATATGTATGTAGAGAAGATATCGCTGAGAAGTTCTAAAATTTATATATTTGCTTTGCTTACTCATTGACATAAATCAAATTTAAAAACCCAATAAAACCCTTTCCATATACTATCAATATCTTGAAACAACATTATACAACAACATTTTTCTTAATTTTGATCAAATATATATTTTCACTTCTTAAAGCTTCTGGAAAAACGTATTGACAAATTCACTGAAACCACCACACAACAATTGTTCATCACAAATCCCGAGAGTCAGGCATTTGTACGCGAAGAGCTACGAAAACTCAACGAAAAATGGCAAAGTTTTAAGGACCAAGTGAAGAATAAACGCAACTCCTTGAATCATGCCACGGATTTCTTCGAGGTTGTAGAAAAGGTAAGTTCGAATGTAAAAGTATTTTCCAATTTGCACATTCTTTTAAAACGAATGTCGTTTGTTCACAGATTGAAGCTGAATACCGTGAGATCAGCTATTTCTACAATAGCGTCTCTAATAAAATCACTTATCTGCGCGATCCCGTCGAGGCATCCAATCTGGTAAACGACATCGAGAAATATGTCAGCAATCGTGAAGGACCACTACGAGAAAAGCTCGACAATGCGGCGCAAAGTGCACATGATATGCAAAAGGTGTCCACGCTTTACAATGACGTTATGACAATCTTTCAGTCATTCATTAAACTTAAATCTGACATCAACATCGTGCAGGAGCGTCTAAAGAGTGAGGAACGCTTGAAAGAACAACGAGAACGCGAGGCACGTGAACAGGCGGAAAGAGAGCGTGCACAACGTGAAGCGGAAGCACGTGAGCGTGCAGCCCGTGAAGAGGAAGCTCGTCTTCAGGCATTACGCGAACAAGCTGCACGTGAACATGAGCAGCGTGAGCGTGCGGCTATGGAACTTGCAGCCAGAGAAAGAGCTATACGGGAAGAAGAGGCACGTTTGCATGCTGTGCGGGAGCAAGCTGCACGTGAGCAAGCAGCACGTGAACAAGCAGCGCGTGAAGAAGCAATACGCTTGCAAGCACTACGCGAAGAAGAAGCACGCTTACTTGCCCTGCGTGAGCAACAGCAACGTGTTGAAGAGGTACGTCTCCAAGCATTACGCGATCAAGCACGCCGTGAAGAAGAAGCACGCTTGCAGGCAGCACGTGAGCATGCCGCACGTGAACAGGCAGCACGTGAAAACGCTGCACGTGTTGAGGTGGCACGTTTGCAAACGCTACGCGAAGAAGAAGCACGTCTGCAAGCCTTGCGTGAACAGACACAACGAGAGGAAGAAGCGCTCTTACAAGCACGACGTGATGAAGAAGCACGTTTGATTTCAATACGCGAACAGACGCGTCGCGATGAAGAAAATCGTTTGCAGGCCTTACGCGAACAAACAAAACGGGATGAGGAGCTACGTTTGCAAACGGTGCGCGATCAGGTCGATCATCAGCGCACTATAACCGAAAATATACGTAAAGATGTGCAGATCAATCAGATTTTCACTGAAATCAAGTATGTCTCACCGCGTTTTACACGCCCACTCAAAGATGCCATAGTACGTGAAGGTGACAAGATCACATTCGAATGTGAGGTGACTGGTAGTCCCGAACCTGCTATAGAATGGTTCAAAGATGGCATCTCAATACAGGGTAATCCTGACTACAAGACCAGTTATGATAAGGGTATATGCCGTTTGGTGATTGAAGAGAGTTTTGCTGCGGATACCGCGCAATTTAGCTGCCGTGCTTCGAACTTGGTTGGCGTGACAGACACGAATGCCAAACTGTCAGTGCGTGAAAATGCCGCAGAAGTGCAAATGATACCACCGCGTATTATAAGATTCTTGGAAAGTGGCAGCGCTACTGAAGGTAGTTCTTTCCAATTTTCATGCATTGTCACAGGCAATCCACTACCGACCGTGCAATGGTATAAAAATGATAAGTGCATTGATGATTCACCGGATTACATAATTAATTATAATAATGGTGAGGCAACGTTGCGTTTCGAAGAAGTCTTCCTTGAGGATGATGCGGTGTACACTTGCAGTGCATCAAATCCTGCTGGTATTGAACACTGTTCGGCGAGTCTGATTGTAGAACGTAAGTATGAATCACAATTGAACGTAATAATTTCAAGAAACAAATATTTCATCGTACCTAGTCGTATACCTAGTCGTATGAGTAATATTATTGTATCAAATTTTGTAGTATCTTTGATCTCTAAAATTTTATATTTGAAGCCCGATGCGACCTCGTATCAAAGTATATTATTAATTTTGACAATATTTCAATGCCTTAGTACTATATATAATATCATTGCTGGCTGCTCAGAGTAAATGATGAAAATTTTAATTTAAATTGTTATTTTTTCACTTTGCAAAATTTCTTGGATATTAAATGACATTTTCTAAGATGCGATTTCTGACAACTTTTTTTTTTACTTTTTTCAACTTTTTACAGCTCTTGAACCAACGGAAATTCCACATTTTAAGATTCCTTTAACTAATGCAATGGCACGTGTTGGTCAAAAAATTAAACTGGAAGCACTCATAGGTGGCATACCACGTCCTGACATTTTTTGGTTACACAATGGAAAACCATTTCATCCACGTGATCTAAAAGTAAGTTTGAAAACAATCCTCACAGTGCATTTCTCATAGTTCCAACTCATTTCTGTTGCCAACAAAATAATGATCGATGAGCTTACTACAAATTTTAAACTAATTGCAAAATTTATTTTATAAAAATTGGGACACCAAACGCACATAGCCGTCGTACGACTGACAGCATGGGCTGAAATTTGGCGTTGTTTGTACGAACGAGATAAAAGTGTGGGCGCGATATATTTTTTTTTAATAACAAATGAAGTATGGAAGAAAACTTTTCTGCAACATTGCTAAAAATAATCACAATTTTTCCGTTACTATCTACATTTATAATCAAAATTAAATTAATTGTTGACGTCATTTTACGGATTTATTTTTAAATTTGTTTATTTAATTTGAATTTAATTTTTGGAACAATTTTATTAACTGAATTATTTCCTCCTATTTAAAATTGCTTTAAGCGATTCAGCTTGTTTTGTCAAGCAACGTTTTAAAAATAATGGTCAATGTAAAGTGTTTCATCTCACAAAAATTTCATGCAAATAATTTAACTTTGATTTGGTATTGTTATTGGAATCATAAATTTTGTCGTTATTGCTGTTGAAGCTTATGGCGTATATGCTTTCCTCTTTTAAATAAGCAACACTTTGGACAATTTGAGTGTTTTTTTCATGGTGTTTAACAAGTTATTTAATTTGAAAAATTATGTTATTTTTTTCCTTGGTGATAAAAATAAGGCTCAGCACATTCGACACTTTTAAGAATATTTTCTGAAGTTGTTATAAAATTCAACAAAAGGGACATAGATCTCCGCATCAAACAGAAATACTTTTCATCGCACAAAATTTTACATTGAGACATCATTATAGTCCCTTAGTGTACATTGACTATCAACTGCGCCATCGTGCAATTTTATATGATCTCTTCTGGCTTATGGAAATTCATTTTTTTTTTGCTGACCACTCAAAGCAAAATCTTTAATTTTTGTCTTCGGAAAAATGTTGAGCGCATCAGTTTCGCTCTGTGATATAATATTGTATTGAATATTGTTTAAATGTAGTTCCAGTTGTTGCCAAAAACTTCAAATGTGTAAAGATTTTGCAATGGCTTTAGAAATGTAATGTAATGTGTAAGACTTGAACCCACACGAACGCCAATGTTATGAAAAGAGAAAATATTTTTTATTTTTGTTCATCAAAGTGAACTCCAAATCATAAGAGGTATAACTTGTCCATGATTTCAAAGATGAGGACATTTGACTTTTGTCCATTAAACTAAGCAACGAAATTGGCAAAGACATCTTTCATCATCTCTTAGGTTGGAGCTCTTGGCAATCCACCCAATGTGATTTTTTTTGTTCGAGAGTACAACTCTTCTGGTTAATCACATAAAACTATTTCAATCAAATGATTTTCTCGGCTGGCCTTGAAATAGCCCATACATGAGCCTAATTTTTCAGTACATTTTCGAATGTGAGTTTTTATTATGTCCCAACGTTGTTCAAGCGTATACCGACCCATTTCCTTAACCGGAGGTATAAAACAAACTTTTTGTCATAACGCGTATGCCATTAGAGTTGCCACACTCAAAAAAATCTGTAGTACAAGATCCAAACACTAGATATACCCCTCTGTACCATGGCACTTTTTTTCACACTCAAATTTCCATTAGAGTTTGTGGGCGATTTCAGAAATTAAAAACCAATATTTTTTTATTTTATGTTGTATTTTTTCCTGAAAGTTTTTGATGATTTTGTCCAAGCCCAATAATGGATGGGAATTCATTACCCATCACACAGCCGAGCAATTTCCAGTTTTTTTTTTGATCATCAAGTCTGCATTGGGGTTTCTGGAGGCACCTTTTATAGCTAATTATATAACAATATCAGGAAGATCTCCCATCTATTTCCTGTTCTAAGTCCTCCAACCCTCTAGTTAAGCAAGTTATCTTTGTACGAAAGCACGTCGTTAAAGTACATTCTCTCTATGGTGCTACCCAACAGTTTTGTCGTTTTTTGATAAGGTTATAAATGCATAACTTCATATCTCAAGATTTTTTTTTTTTTAATTTTCCTGGGCGAATATTAGTTTTTGTTCTTGGACAACTTTTATTTTTCTGTACTAGTACTTCAAGCACATTCGCCTACACTTAACAAATGAGACCCTTGATCTGCTAATATTGTTTTATACTCCAATCTAAGCACTAGAAATTTTTGGCAATTGTATCTTTATACAAACTACTATCTACCAAATTAAATATACGAGTATGTAAATACTCAGAACAATCATACCACGACCCTCTGTAGCTCAATTGTCATATTTGCGGTTGCACACCATTAATCCCGTATGTGTTACAACACAGCAGCAATTCTTTGTTGGCTGCAAGCATGTCGCTGATCCTATAAAAAAATTTGCTCGTCATATACCATGGCAGCTATAAAACGCGTGGGTGTTCGACTGTGGCGCACGAACTCTGTGGTGAATTTCTTTTTTACTTTTGTTTTGCATTCAAATGTTTATTTGCTTAAAATCAGTGTGCAATTGAAACTCATAGATATTCAACTCGATGTTTACACTAGATTTGTATCTATAAGTCTATGTACATAAATATCAACGAACGAATGTATGTTACATAGATATCTTTGTTCAACAGTGCTGAAGAAATTAAATTAATTTCAGAAAATCGTCAAAAATTAATAAGAAAATTTTGTAAAAATAGCAATGGCGTTTGTGGCCAACCGCTGAAAACAGTGGTAACTAAATAACGGGGTGCACATTTTGGCATAAATTATACTTTAATTTTCTTTTGTGTCTTAAGAATATTGAAACATTTAGTTTTTGAAAAATCTGCACTTAGAAAGTTGACTTCGTAGGCTAACTTTACACTCAGCTCACACCCTGTAATTGAGCAGCATTCCCCCAATCAATACAACAACCCGCACTGCGGTTGGTCTACCGGATACATCTACATCCCGCTGCTCATAACACACAAATGTTAAATATTTTGTAAATAGAAAAGTTTTATTGCAAAAAATAAAAGAAAATAAAAACCAAACATCTTCACACTCAAACTCACCACACACACAGTGCCTTACTCCCCATACACTACCGTTTCTTTTATTGCAATGATTTAATTTTCACAAGTCTCACACAGGCATTTCTTCTTTTTCAATTTCATTTTCATTTCAGTACGATTTCGGCCGTGTTACACTCATTATCCCCCAAGCTTATCCAAACGACGCCGGAGTCTACGTATTAACTGCCAAAAATCTTGCTGGTGAAGCCTACAGCTCGTGTAACGTTATCGTCAAGGGACGCCTACCAAACGAGACATCCGATTCTGAAATGGCCTCGGATTTGGAACCGATTAAACCATCAGTGCAGTTACCACTCAAAGATGTTTCCATTTTTGAGGGTAAGCCTGTACGCTTGGATTGTGTGATTGTTGGACAACCAGAACCTGAAGTTATTTGGTATCACAATGAGCGTCCCGTTAAGGAGTCTGCTGAAGTGCAGCTGCTTTTCCAGGGTGATCGTTGCTCCTTGATTATACAGGAAGCATATCAAGAGGATGCAGGCAACTACAAAGTTGTAGCCATCAATTCGGCGGGTGAGGCGGCCAGTGCTTGCGAACTTAAGGTGACCCCATTGAATATCGCCGAACCTGCAGCAACACGCATACAGAGCGAACGTCAGTCGTTGCCCAAAGAGTCACAACCTAGATTCGAAAAGTTCCTCAGCGATGTGCTAGTGGATGAGGGAGAAACAGTGCAATTAGAAGCGATAGCTTGTGGTGATCAGCCTTTAACTGCGAAATGGTATCTCACCAATAAGGAGCTCGTGCCAGATGAACGCATATCTATAGTATCGGCGCCAGAGACAGGCGTCTTCCGTTTGATATTCAAACATGTCACTGCCGATGACAAGGGTGTCTATACAGTGAAGGTCACAAATAATGCCGGAGATGCCAAATGCTTCTCACATCTAATAGTCAAATCTGTGAACACGCCAGAAAACCAGCGCACACAACAAATAGAAATCATCGAGAAGTTCCTGTGCCCTGAATTTAGGGAACTTTTCTCGGACAAACAAGCCCACTTGGAAGAAGTTGTTAAATTCGAATGTATCGTTAAAGGTAAGCCCACACCAAAGGTACATTGGAACTTCAACGATCAGCCCGTACAGGGACATAATTTCTTGGTTTCAACAAGCGGGGAACGACAAGTTCTGACCATACAACAGGCATGTCCCGAAACGGTTGGAAAAATTAGCTGCGTCGCTGAAAATGATGTCGGCAAAGCAACTTGTGTTGCGTTCCTTAGTCTCATAGGCAGCGATGGTACAATACAACACCCAGCGGCTACAAGTGATTTGAAGACTGTGACACAAGAACATAACACAGATTCATCACGTGTTACTATTAAGAAGCAAACTTTTACCACAACCTCTACATCACAAGTCAACTCATACGAGGGTAATCTGCCACAAACGGAGGTGCATCATTCATCTGCACACATTGATCAATCATTACGTCAGTTGGGTCAACAACGTCCGGAAATCTTAGAATCCCATCACTATCAAGAGCTACATAAGAGCAAAGATATGTCTAGTCCAAGTGTACAGCAGAAATCATTTGTATTGGTGCAATCTGCAGCAACAGGCACACCAGCCAGCCTTACAGGCTCGGCTGTGGTACCGAGTTCTCCTACACGTTTACGAAAAGAAATCGCACCCCGCTTTACTTCACCGCTAACGGGAAAAATTATTGATCAAGGTGGCGATGTTAGCATTGAAGCGATCTATGATGGTTTTCCATCACCAGAAATTAAAGTGGAAAAGAACGGAGATCAACTGTTCGAGAATGAACGCACCAAAATTAGTAATAAATGCAATCGTATTTCTATCGAAATAAAACAAGTAGCCGTAACTGATGCTGGACGTTATTCCGTGACGGCTTCAAACACAGTGGGACAATCTACGAGCACTGCCGATTTGGTTGTAAAGAGTAAGTAAATTAAACTTGATTTTTCTTAAGTTTCTGATGATATTGTTAGTAACTAAGTGGTCAAAATGGAGACAGAAATTTTTACACATGTGTAGATTTTAAAATATATATCAGTTGGGACAGTACTTAAACGCAAAGGTGGTTCTGACCAAAACAAATGTTTAGTTGACCAATCCATATATTCGAATTTTGAGATAAATTACAAAGATATGTATTTACAAATGGAAAATATTTTTCCCGTGGATACATAGAAACATTTCCCTAAAGCTAATTTTTTAAAAGCGACTTGACAAAGGACAATTATTAAAGTTCAATTAGTAAGAAATTCATAAAAAACACAATCTTATAATTATAATTATACACAAAACATAACATATGGCACGAATTTCATAAATATCTCATGAAAGTAGGAGTGGCAAGTTTAGGAAATTGTATATATTATTAATCCAGAGTTGTTTTAGTCAATTTTATCTATCTGTGGAAATCACCTCTACAAATATATTAAATATTACATGGGCGGGCTTTGTTTTTTTTTTTTTTGGCCTTAGCACTTTTTATAGTTACAAGAAAAATTTTTAAACTATGCATGGGGGTAACTCTTAAAATGTAATCCACACCAGAGCAAAATAGCATTGCAAATTTGAAAATTTTATCTTTTACATAAATTCGAGTTTTTCTATGAGTACCTCGAGGCACTCTTGCCAGTTAGAGGGTTAAATTGAATTTGAGAAGTATTGAAAATGACATTTTTCAACTTTAAATTAATCGTAAAAAACTTCAAATTTCATTTTGAAGTTGAAAAGTATTAGAAATCACTCTGCTCTTCATTATGAATCAAAAATATTAAGAATATGTTCACGTTTAAGCCTTACATATTGGAAACTGACTGTCTCACGCGTTCCGTTTCCGGAACTTTGATAATACATGATTCAGTTAAAGCAGTTTTTCTGGAGAAATTTAAGAAGAATAAATATTGGTAGCATCTATTTTCTTATATACCATCATATATCGGCTTCATCAGCCTTGAACAGCCTCCGAAAATTGGAACTAGGAACTTCCCTTAGAATGGATATATCTTTATATTTAAATTTCAGAAAAAAACCCAACCACTTTAGGCTTAAAGCATCCACATTTCCAAAAAAGAATTTAGAATAATATTTTTTTTTTGTAGAATCATTTTCAAGTAACCCAACGTACAAACCTAATATCACTCAAAACTAAGAACACATTATACTCAATAGACCATGAAAGTTTCGGAGGAAAACATATACATTAAAGAAAATAAATTATGAATTGCAAAGTACATTCGCCAAAAGTATTTAAAAATAATTATTCTACTTAAAAATTTTTTTATTTTTCTTTTTAAAAAAACAATCACAATTACTCGTACTCATATGGAATTGGTTGTGGGCTCAAATGGCTAAAAAACACTATTACGCCTACATAAAAACATATGTACGAGTATGTTATGTTCGAGTACATTAACACATATAGACTGCGTATCGAATGGACGTCAATAACATGTCTGCTGAAAGATGTACGACCACAGTACTCTATTATTATTTTTGTCAGGTCAAGGACAACAACAAAAAAAACCGCCACAATGCATTTGAAAACACAAAATGTGCTCATAAAATTCAGCATTTTATGAGTTGAATTTCGCTAATTTCCTGCCAAACATTTTAATGTTTTTTTTTTTTTTCGTTTCTTCGATTTGTATCTGCTGCAATTTTTTTAAAAACTTTATGTAGCAAATACACTGTAATGAATTTCTGTGCTGTTGGCACTTTACTCCCTCAAAAATTTCTGTGTCTAATAAATTGTTTTTGACTTTGGCATTTTTTTGATGCGCTCATTTTTTTTTCGGTAATTTTTAGTTTTAAATGTTTATTTTTCTTGAGCTAAATGCTCTACGTCGTCTGATGTGCCTATGATCCACAATAAAATACTCAACGTTTGGCTCAGCATTCATCATCTGAATAAATAAATAAATTATTTATCGTATTAATTTTTCTATGATCTTGCTGCTCATTTATTTATAGACCTACAACATTTGTATGATCTACATGCATGCCACATACATTAAATGTATTTTTTGATCTTAATAAAAACATAAAGAAATCATATTTTGTTCTCTAATTAAAAATTAGCTTCAGCCAATCATTTTATTGTAAACACTTAAAATTTTTATTAATTTTCATGTCATTCGCGTGGGAACGAAAGAAATTCATGAAATATGAATGTAGTACATATGGGTATGTGGGTGTACATTTTTATTTTCTGCACTTGACAGTTGTTACAGTTTAAATTTTTATAACTAGATTATATTTTATTTCTCATTATGAATATAAAAAATTATTTGTTTAAATTTTAATAGAATTCCAATTAAAAAATTTCCCGCTAAATGATTAGAAACTTGCGTTCACTTTCATATAGTTAATAGTTTAGAAAAGTAGAAAGGAAACGAAAACTATTAAGTAGTATCGAAAAGCACTGGTGAGGAATGGTGTTAAAAAGTACACAAAAAAAATAATTCCAAAAATATCGAGTAATGTTGAAAAATATCGAGAGTTTCGTCAAGCGCTGAAAAGTATCAAAAAGTATTGAGTAGTTTTGAAAACTTTTAAATACTATCTTAGAGTATAGATGAATCGGTGGAAGTCAAAAGTATCGAAAAACGATTAAAGGTTGAAAAGTATTGAAAATAATCGAAAAAGTCCGATTAAACGAAGTATGAAATAGTACTGAGTATAGAGTCGCAGTATTTTTGTCCGGTTATTGGAGCGTCCGGCTATCGGAATGTATTTTGTATGGAAAAGTTAGTGAGTGTCGCTGAAATATTTCCGGTTATGGAAGCTCTCCGGTTTAGGGGGCTGTCCGTAATGGGGAATTTCACTGTAATAGGTTCATATATCTGCGGTATAAATTACTTAGTAAGTAATAATCTTGGAGACTCGTTATAGAAATGTATCAGTACATTCAAAATTAAAACAACCCTCTTGGAAGGTAAAACTTTGAACTTTGTAAACGTAAAGTAAAAGAATTGAGGAGTAGTTGAACCGTGCCAGTCGTTTTTTTAAAAAGCACCAGATGATGTTCAGATCTGGGTATTGAGTTGATCACTGCATCGTTTGAAATTTTTGGTTATTGAGCCAAATTTTAGTAATATTAGCAGTGTTTAGGGTGTCCATCCTGATGTAAAATGACTTCGTCTTCTGAGTTAGCACTTTCGTTCACAATGTCTGGTGGATTCAGCTCCAAAATACGAAGATAACCTTCTTCTTTCATAATGTCATTAATTGTTACCAACGGCCCGACAATCCACCAAGTGACGCAGACCCACACAATCAAGTTACTTCCTCAATGTTTATTTGTTTACCCTTTATGCTTTTTCAATGTTTCATATCGACCAGTGCTGCCAGTACCATTCTTACCATTTGAAAAATTGGATCGTAGATGACTGGAACAGGGTAATATGGTCATACGAGACCAAATTTAACTGTTTTCAGTCAGATTTCAGTATATTCAAAAGTTTCTATCAGGAAATTTCAACATGAAACGTTGATTCTATAGCTCAGTACATATTAAATTTACTAAGATTTCAAAACATAAATTAATTGCAAAATTTATTTGTAGAAACTATTTTCCCGCCAGTATTTGGAAGACGCCTACAAGCACAGGTTGTTAAAAGAGGTGAGAAAATAATTATGGAGGTTGAAGTAACTGGACTGCCTGAACCAACTGTAACATGGTTCAAAGACGAAAAACCACTCAAAGAGGCGGGACTATCCGAACATAGACTGCTCTCGTTGGGTAATTCACACAAGCTTATCATTGAAAAGGGTAAGCAAATCATATGTATATAAAACAGCACCAAATCATTATAAATGTTACACCCGTAAAGCAAAAAAGAAAAAATGTTGACTTTATTTTAAATGCTGATGCATTTTACGCATTTCTAAAAACAAAAAATTTCAAACATTCATCAATTGTACGAAAATCAGGCACTGTTACGGGTGGCACATTTACTTGGAATCATTTCACAACAAATCTCTGTGTTTACTTTCCGAAAAAAAAAACTATGCTTCACTATTTTTATTGATTATCGCTCCCTAAGGTCAATCCACGGATTCCGGCAAATACATGGTACGCGCCACTAACGCTGGCGGTGAAGCCAAAAGTATTGCGGACTGTGCCATTTTGGAGCCCACGCCAGAGCGTATGCAAGAAGTAGTAAAGACCATTGTCTACGAAACGCCAAGCACTTTGAAAACTGAAGTAAGTTTGCATGTTCGTAGTTTAAGAAAATAATCTTAACTTTTTACGAAAATTTTCTCTACCATGACCAAACCTCCACCTTTATAATAAAATAAATTGAACATAATGTATAAGATTTAAAAAATCAAAAAAAAAAAAACAGAAAAAAAGTTATTGTAATTTATTTGTATGTATTTTTATTCTCTCATTGTTTCTCTTATGCCAACGATTCAATAAAAAAAATCAATTTCGACACGCCATTTTAAAAATTAAAAAAAAAATATATATTCGCTTATTTCATTGCTTTTGGGGTTAATTTGCGACATCCAAAAATGAAACTTTATCAACTTTAATCAAATGAACATAATCCGTACACTCACTCCAACTCATACCAATCAACCAATAATGTGCTCGTGTTTGTTGTCCTCGTGTTGTTTATATGTCAACCTTAATGTACTGCAACACCACCAAAACCACGTGACTACAGAGCTTCACCAAAGAACCACAATCTTTCCAAACCAACCAAACCGAAGTTTCCACTGCATCCGATTTGCATGGCTTATCCGAGTCGAAAATAATAACTGAGCATCGTTGCACCACAGAGGCAACCATGCGTCTAGAACACAAACAAGCGTACTTAGATTTGCCAGCATTAAATCAACGTCCAAAATCTCCCAGCACTAACCAAGCGGATGTACCAACTATCACCGACCCCATAAGAACGCTAACCGAATCGACACAAACACCACCACAAGTACCACCGAAACCCTGTCCAACAGTTACTGCCACTGCCATTGTGCCACAAATGCCACAAATATTCCAACAACAAACACAGCTACCCGAAATGGGCACAACAACAACGACAACGAAGACAACATCAACGTTTGAATCAAATGCCAGCGAAAAGAAATCCTCATCCTTTGAGTTTTTCAAAAATATCGATATTGAAAATAAAAGCGCGGCGGCGCCACTTAGCAGTGAGAAATCCTATCAAAAATTCGATAGGCCTTTACCACTTTCCATTGTGCCTATGACTTTAGCACACAGTGCTCAACAGGCCACTTCGAGTTTGGAAGAAGATCTCAAGAATCTCAATTTAGTACCGGGCTCACCACCCGAAATCTGTTATGTGCCAAAATTGGAGAAACCTCTGCCGAAAGCACCACAAATAACGGATAGAATCAAAATGTTGGAAGATTCTCAGCATGTAGTACGCGAAGCACCACATGGTGGTGTGGCAATGTTGCCTTCTTTAGCGCCTGTTACGCAAACATACAAGCATGAGACAACCATAAGCAAGGAAGTTAAGCTAGAGTATCCACTGCAACCGATCATGCGCCCTGCTGCGACAACATTGCCTACACCTCCTCCTAATTTCAGACGTTCACCATCACCGTCTGCAAGCCATCGCCCATCAGCCGAAGGCCTAGCAATGGAGAAACTCTGGACACCTACACATGTCAGTGGCTACGAAAGTTGCACCAGCGATTTGGAACATAAAGCTGAATCCGATAATGAACAATATCGCGGCTCTAAAGAAGCAAAACAGCGTTTTGAGGAAAAATTAAGAGAGCTGGAAGAAATACACATCAAAAAATTGCCTACGCCAGTTGCAGAGCTCAGTGCACCTTTTCTGGTTAAACAAGTGTCCAAAGCCATACCAATAACTCCAGCTAAGGAGCATAATCCACTTGATGACATACAACTGATACCGGGCTCACCGCCAGAGATTTGCTTTGCACCCAAACCAGAGATAAGACGTCAATCACTAGTCGAGGCAATGGAGAAGACATTAGAACAAAATCTGCTTCAGGGTCCTTCCAAGGTCTTACCACATTCTGTGCCAACGATAACGCCGGTCAATGCAGCTTCTTCACCCGCAAAAGCTTTGTTTACATCCCCTGTGGCTGGAGCAACAGTGGAGTGTTACAAGCCTTTCAAGCCACCACCGCCAGTGATACCAACAAAGTTTTCAACACGCAGCGGTGAGTTCTACGAGAGCGACTATGAAAGTAATAGCTGGAAATATAGCGGAAGTGAATCAGATGAAGCCAGCGCAAGGCGCCCCAAATCTATGGATTTTAGCAGTTTAGGTACCGCAGCAACTGGTGCACCAGCGCAGCTCCCGTTTAAAGTTAGTGGTTATGCAGCTGACACAGAAGATCATTCAAGCTACCGAAAAATGGAATCCTCTTCGTCAACAACACAAGAAAGCCGTTCGTACTTTGAAACATCGTCATCAACCATGCAAAAATCAACGCAACAACCACAGCCACAGCTTCTGCAACAACTACAGTCAAAGCCACAACCACAGCCGCAGCCGATACATCAACCACAACCCCATTTGGAAAGGCAAAAACCAGCACAGGTGTATTATCAATATGAGGACGGACACGAAAAGCAGGAGTATTCGAAACAGAATGAATATCGTCGCGAACAGAAGGTTCGAACTTGCTTAGTAACTGTTGCTAATTGTTGTTTTTGTATTGTGTAACTAGCACCACCGCTGTGCAGAGTCTTTGGAGAAATTTTAGCAAAATGCGTTTAAAATGTTGTTGCTGCTGTCCGATCTCTACTTACTCTCCTTATCTTTCTTTAAACACACTAATTTTAGCACGATATCAAAGCCAATTCAAGCTGATGTTACCCTATGAATGTTAGCTCGTTATAGTATATGCACCCCGCACATTAAACTTAATCCATATGACATTAATGCCACATTAACTTTTGCTGTTGTCCTTTAGGTTTAGCATTAACTGTACAATTGTAATACTTTTATGTTGCTGCTTAGAAGAATGCAAAAGTCAAGGTGAGAAGTTTGAAAACTGATGTCACCTCAAGGCTTTAAAGTGACTTAATATGTGACACTTGCTTCTTTCATGTGCAAAGTAACTTTTGGCTGTGTGACGAACAATACTTCGGAAATGTTTTCAAGCGCCTCATATCATGGCTGTTGCAATCTTCTGCCTTAATTGTTTTGTCTTCTATCTGTTATCCAATTTTATATGCCAAAGCTAACTTATTTTCTCATTATTTCGCAGGATTTCACGAAGACTTCAACATATTCGTACAATTCTTCTTCCACTGCACCTAAATTTCAACCGACACCCATTAAGGCTCCCAGTCCCATTATCGCGCACAGCAAAACCCCTGCCGAGTTTAGCGACTACAGTAGTGAAATAGATGAACGCTTCCGTTCGGTATCACGCACTTATGAATCCGATCCCGATATAAAAGGTTATCGTGTTGTACATCCGCCAACACCAACGCCAAGAACCAACGTCACTAACGGACACAAATCACCAATTGTAGTCGTAACACCCTCACCGATGGAATTCGGACCAACACCACCAGTGGTGGTAAGCACATATCCACGACCAAAGTTTGAACCAATCAAGAAAGAGATACGTCATGAAATCAAAAGGGAACAACAACAACAGCAATATCAAAAATCACAAACACAACAGACACAGCAACATGTTTTCAAGCCGAAACCTGTTGCGGCCAAATTCATTGCAGCCACTCAGCAACAGCAGCGGGAACAACCTAAGACAACGCTGTACTATAACGCAATTGCTGGTACACCGCTGCACACAGCCAAGATGGCTACAGAGACCAAGAATATCATGCACATGAAGGAATCATCGGAGACGTGTCAGCGTGTAGTGAATATGCAACAGACCAAGCGTATCATACATTTCGATAGTCAGAAGGAAGAGCAGCAAAGCACCTCCTCCACTGCACCACTAGAGCCCTTCCCATACAGTCCTAGTCCGAGTCGCATGACATCCGGACGCCAAGCGCATATACCACTTCCGCCGACTCCTACCAAGTTTGTGCCGGGTGACTTCCGTGAGAGTGAATATGATAGCGAAGTTGAAAATGCCAAAATTCGTCCACTCTGGACACCACATGGTGAATATGGTGATATCCGCTTCCGTCATGTAGAGCCACCACAACCGGGACGCGCTTGCAGTTTGCCACGCAGCTACGAACGTGTGCTGTCACCCATGGAGTTTGACCGTGGTCCAGAAATGCCAAGCAAAATACAATTGGATGCAAATCAACTGAGGCAGGAACGTGGTAGCAGTGCATCAAAGACGCATTCGCTCAATAAACACTCGACTACACGAAATGTTAGCAGTTTCCAGCAACATTATCAACAACAGCAAGAGCAGCAATTTCCACGTGACGATATGAATCTAAAAGTGGGGTCACCGCCTAAATACGGTTACATACAAGCACAGGCCGACAATCAGGCCAAACGCTTGGGTTCAACATTTTTGCAGAAGTCACATCAGTTTATCGATGATATCACAAGTGATTTGCGTCGTACTACAAAGTCCACAACGACATTGGTGAATGGTGGCCCCAGCGAACCAAGAGTTATAACACACGCTTTCCGACCAGGCTTTAAGCGAGCACCCAGTGAAGGTGACAATCGGCCACAGGCGTATCGCGATGAGTCCAGAGTATCACAATATGGTAAGTCGTAATTTTTATATTTTTGTTTTATTTTGCATTTAGTTGGCAATTCACAGTTCTACAAATTTAATGGGCCGTGGTAACACATCTCTGAAAAATGAACGGCGATCGATAGTTCGAAATCAGCATCAGCGGCATTTCCCACTAAGAAATTATTCGGAGTAAACTATTTTCAGAACATTTTTCCAGTTCAAGGCAAGCATTTCGCTCAATGCAAAATGCTTTAGAGACTCCCCTAATTTGCACTTCATTTACTCTCTTTGAACCCCAGTGCTGTACGCACGAAATTCGAATTGCAATTGACTAGAGCGAAAGCTCTAAAAAGCTCCTTCACGAGAATATGAGCACTAGCTCATCGCTGATCTAAAGCATTCATTATGAAAGCTTCAGTGTTTGATTTTGAATTCCGTTACAACTGCCTTTTACTCCTTATTATCGTGTACAAATTCTTCTGTTCCATCAGCATTCAGAAACGTCCAATTATTTGTAGAGCTGTGCAATAAATAGATCAACCGCATTTTGATTGGTAATATATATTTTGCGATTTTTATTAGTCCATTTTGTATGAATTTCAAAACATACCTTAAAATTCTGCCTGATTTTATTATTTTTTTTTTTTTTAAATTTTATACTAACCCCTTAATTTAAGGAACATAAATAAAAATTGTTTCATAATTTTTTACCCTCTGTGTTTGTTATACCAACCCAAAATAAAAGGTACAAAATGTGTCGATCCCAATACTGGTCTAATTTATTTTAAATATGATTTTGGCTATGAATTTGGTATACTCTTCCCTGGAGAGGGACGGAAATTTGTGGGCACCCAATGGAACAGTTCATCATCGTCTTTGCCTCCCACATCAACTCAACAAATAAAGGCCGGTTCGGGACGCAAATCACCATATCCTTTAAGTTTCCCCGGTGGTAGCGAATTAGTTATACCGGTGCAACATGAACGCACATCATCAGTACCACCATCTGGATCTAAATATGAAAGTGGTTTTCATTCTGATACTGACACCTCCTTACGTCGCAGTCCTGCTTCACTAAGTCTTAGTGGTGCCAATCGGCAGCGCAAACGCTATAGTCTTCCGAATACACAAAATATTGAGATAAATATTGATCGTCTGCATGCTAATGATACATTGTTGAATCGTCCACATTCTTTGAGTGGTTCAGGTATTATTTAAGCTGGATTTATAGATAGATAGATGTTGTATTGATGTTGTTATAATTTATGATTTTTTTTGTCACATCATGCTTTTGAGCATTATAGATACCCTTACTTTTTTCCGAAAAGGAAAAGCTTTGTCTATTTTAATATCGATCAATGATTTTTGGCCTCTATCCTCAGTGCTTAATTTAACTCTTTTTATAAACCATTTGTATCGTCAAAACAGGTTCATGTTTCATCAAAAGCTTATCATTCAATTTTGGCTATTTTAAGAAACATTTAAATTTACCCAAGGGCGAATAATAGGTTTTGGACTCACGAGTACAAAACAAACTTGCCACGCTATAATGGCTTATCTGAGTACGGATATAATCATAAAAACAATTGAAAATATATTTATAATAACATATTTAACATACAATAATTATTTTTACTAAATTTAAAATGTGTGGAACTTGTGGGACTGATTTTTTGAGGTTTTGAAATCATTGTTCTAAAAAATATAAGTTGTAAATTGGTCTAACTTTTAATACAACCAGCTTCAAAGTTGAACTAGACGGGAATGTTAAAAATGGCATTTGTCAATGAATATTATATTTTGGACCACGATAAGTTTTTCTTGGATGATAGAAGGAAGTTACTAAGTAACGAAGTGAAAAATGATCAAAAACTTGTATATGATCTAAAACAAACATACACGCATTTTCATTATATACACTTTCCCATGTATATAGTTTTTGGAATATTCTGGGAAAGCTAAGACATAAAAAAATATTTTAGGGGATAATACCCCTTGAGACCTCTAATCAACAGACTAATCAACAGAACGCTTCACTTGTTTTTTGAGTCTCTTCAGCAAAAAGTATCAGTAAAGACAAATTTGCTAAATTTTAAAACTCATTTTCTGAGGAAAATGCTCAGTAGGAGCTCTCTCTTAAACTGATTTTGTTCAAATTTTCGTTACATCTTTCTGGTGGCATAAGATTTTGTTGATAAATAAATCATTGACTTTTCAATATTTTTTTTTTATTACTAATGTTTAAACGTTTATTAATGTTTATTCAAATTTTCATCAGATTAATGATTTTTGAGCCATCAGGTTGTGGAGTCCTAAGATAATTGGGTAATCTTGGACAACTGATTCCAAAAATTTCCCCGATTTTTTTTCAATCAGGTTTAGTTTTCGCAAAAGCATACAGAGACTTAAAAGCCCGAAAAATTGTATATGCGAAAAGACATGAAATGTCTCTTAAAAACTATTTTTGATGTTTTGGTTGATTTCCATGGAACTAATGCTTTAAATCAAAAAATACTTTAAGCCTTAAGTCAAGAGAAGAAAAAATCATATCCAGAAATAGTCAATAAAACCTCCGTATGGTCAAATTTGACTTTTTTTATATTTCTTTAAAATTTACTAAAACCAAAGAAGTTTTTTCTTCGTTCTTTGTGCGAAATATATACAACTTCTATCAAGGAACTTTTTCTTCGATATAAATATAATCAATAATTATTAATTCATTATCAATAAAATAATTATAACTAACTAACCCAGAAATTTATTTATTTAAAAATTACCAAAATTAATAAAAAAAAATAATTTTTAATAAAAAATCGCAGTAAATTTGCAAACGTAAATGTTTTCCGAATTACCCTAGATTTGTTTTAAGCTTCAAATCGATTGCAATTCGAGAGCAATAATATTTACTGCAAGTTTTCAATGACTAAGCAATTGCTATTAAGTTGAAACTGATATAAGCGTGAAATTTTGTTTGTTTTAAAAATGAAAAATAAAACTTTGTTCGCGATAATCGAGGAAACTTTTGCATGGATTATGATCTGATTTTCACCATAGAATAGGAAGTAGCTCAAGGAAAACTTTAAAAAAATAATCTAACAAAACCAAAGCTGCTTTTACCGAACTCAATATGAAAACACCTGGTCATTCGAGCAAGGGGACGTCCAAAAAGGCGGGGTTGAGGAAATGTGCCTACCTAACAAAATTTGGCAGAAATGCTAAGAAATATTGAGTTGTCTATATAACCTCAAATAATATTTAATAATTTTATAAATATTTTGTTATTATTTCTCATAAAAAAAAACCCATTATCATACTATTAAAGTTGTCTTGCATGATTTTGTTTTCGTAAACGTTTTGCTTGCATTTTCGTGTGTTTTTTGTTCATGTGCTAACTTTTAAAACTTAAAGTTAAGTTCAGCTTGAAAGCTTGCTCACAACTAAGGCGCAAATGTATGTAAGTGTAAGAGCTTTCGCTATGCAAAGCAAATTTTGTTGTACATAAAGAAAAATTTCAAATATAAGCTAAAAATTAAAAAAAAAAAACATTTTGTATACCTAGCAACGGAATTACCTTCAGATGTGCCCGTCAATGCGCACCTGAATCGCGATGATTACGCTCCGAAGGCGCCCATGTTTATAACGGTAGGTGAACACCGAAATTTGTATTCCTAAGTAATATATCTGCTTAAATAAGAAATTACTACAAATCCAACCTACAGCCTCTTAAGGATATTGCCGTTGTAACCGGACAAACCGCACGTTTTGAATGCATCGTACAGTGTCATCCACAGCCAAATGTCGTTTGGTCCAAAAACGGTTTCGAGCTACAGAATAACAATAAACATTTTATCGAATACAGAAATGGCGTCTGCCGTCTGACAATACCACAAGCTTATCCCGGTAGGTTTCATTTAACATTATTGTTTTGCTTTAATGAAAAATAATACATTTTATTTTATTATGGATAGATGATGCTGGTGTTTACTCTTGCACTGCTTCAAATCCATTGGGCACTGCAACAACATCATCACAACTTTTGGTACCGGGAAATCAGCGTGGTATACGTTATTGATCTTCTTTCGCTGCGCCCATCATCATTGGGTTGAAATTCGTGAAATCTCGAGAAATTTTATTTTTGCATCTAATTTTAATACAATTAATTACATGATATCTTACATATATTTATTATCTGCTTAACTCTTGTAATTGTGTTATACCCCCAATTTTAATATTGACATTTTACATTTTTATGTTCCTAGTAAGCAAGCATCAGTGTCGACCAAAAACCCATATTTGAAGTTAAAGTATTTTTCAAAACGAAATATTTATGTCTTAATTTAAAAAAAAAAAAACAAAAAAAAAATAATTACTTATAGTATTACGTATGTTTTTATTCTTATAATTTCAATAAAATTTTAATTAATTTTATCTTGTCTTATATACTCTATTTATTTTGAAACATTAAGCTGACAATGTTAGGAATGAAAATATACCTCTTTTGAATGAACATTTTTGGGAACGGAATCATCTTTTCCGTAGTTTATGCTGAAATCAACTCAGAAAATTTCTAAAATTTCTGAGCACCTCTGAAGCTATGGAGTAACTTTAGAATAAGTTAGAATTGGAATAGGACTTGAATTCAGACTCCATACATAGCTTAAATTTCGAACACTAAGGCCAATATTATAAGAGATATTCATATACATATCCAAATGAAACAAATCTAATGCCATTAGTAAATATCAGTGAGTGGGTGTACATTGCATCAACGAAGACTGCGTCAAATTTGACTTCAAGCAGTTCACACTAGTGCAGACAACATTGAAATGTTGAATACATGAGCTGTGTACGATGGGGTTATTATGCAAAAACAATAGATTGAAATAATGAGAATTCTATTGAGTCAGGATTTATTAGCTTCAAACTACAAAACTACCAAAAAAATCTAATATCTCAGCCTTTGAAGCAACCTGAAGTCATATCCATACTTGAGTAGTTAAGTATTCGTTCCTCAGCAGATTAGACGAATACATGGTACAGTGATCTTCAATTCATTTATTACTATTCCAAAATGATCTACAGAATTTATTTATTTTTTAACTTTTGCGAAATTTGTGCTCACAATTTCATATATCTGCCTTTAGCCTTCATAATTTTTTGTTGAAGCACGAAGAGCCTCACGCTACCAGAGCATGAGTTTGGAAACTTTTGTATTTTGTCCTTCAATATATGGATATCGTATACGAGAGCAAAAATGACAGGCGGAACGTTGTTTTCGAGTCTTTCTTGGGTTTCGCGAGCTTTGCGTTTTGAATCAAAGCATTTTTTGGAATGTCCAGGTCCTGCGACCAAGGTCCTTGAATACTCAAAGCGGCCGAAAAGAAAATTTTTCAGTAATTGGTAGCATTAATCTTGACGCCATGCTCATGTTGCTCAGTCGAATACTGTTTCCGATCTGGGGGATATAGGGGCTAAGGCTCTCCTATGGAAAGTAAATTTACTCTATATAATGAAATACTTATACTGAATTGAATATGAAAAAGCTTGATCGTAAAACACTAAATTGTGGTTTTGCTTTGAAAAATTATTTTCTTAAAATTTCGCCTTTAGCGTCATCTGTGTTCAGAAATCATTTTAAATTTTGAAAAGCTTTTTATTTTTGAAATATAAAACAGATGCCGCTACCATACTTGATTTAGGAATACAGCATTTCTGTTGACTACTTTTGAGACACTGCGCATATGCAGAACATAATGGCATGTTTAGTTTATATTTTAATTTTAAACTTCGAAAACCAAAAAGCTTTTCGAAAATATTCTCGATTTACTCGTATTTGTTGTATGTGAGCAAGGAAATTCAGAAATACAGACATAGATACCGATGATGTAGAAAGCAAATACCAAACATTTTAGTAATACAAAATCATATAATGAAGCTAAAAACTAAAAACAAAACCGAAACATGTCAAAACGTATGATTTTTCCTTAGCAAATATGTGAACAATTAGTTAAATACTTCAAAAAGAATTTGCTTTTGGCACGTGTTTTCATAAACAAATGACAAAGAAAAATGTGATGGCGATATTTAAAACCGAATTATCTTTTCACGCAAAATTTTTTGACAATTACAAAGTGGCAAAGAACTTTATTTCTATTATTTTTTTTTTAATTAATCTTAGTTGTGAAGTACGTTTATTCAAAATACCCAGCAATCTCTTAATCTTTTCGATTACCTGATTCAGCTAGCGTTTTCCAGACAGAAGTTTTTGCCATGCTCGAATCCTGCATATCAGTGGGCAGTACTGACTCAGAGAAGATAACAATTTTCTACGATAGCTAAGCCGCTATCAAAGCGTTGATACAAATAAAATCGAAGTTAAAAAACAATACAGGAAAAAATTAGTCAAGCTAGGACACCAATTTGTCATTACTCCTACATTGATTTCAGGTACATTGAGGGAAGTAAAAGGGCTGATGAGCTATAAATGCGTGGTTCCCGTCTTGATGAAACTATTCCGGAGCATGTTCACACTCTTTTCTAGTTAGTTAAGAAGAGAATTTTCTCGCATTTTCACTCCTCTCGATTTACTTAAGAAGAGAATTTTTTCACCATTCTATCTGAAACTGAAAATCACTAAAAGTCTTTAAAAACATGTTAAACAGCCAGATCAATCGGGCCCTTTAATAAAAAAAAAATTGAGAACCACTTACTCCCGAAAATTTTTAAAACATCAAAATATGAAAATTCAATACTCTGCGTTTAATTTATAAACGATGAATAAAGAACATCTTCGTTTTCCATATTTTTGTCAGGAACTTTATTGAAATTGTTGGCAACAGAAATTCGCAAGAAATATTGAATTTATTTCACTCCTTTAAACTGTATACCCAATTTATACTTAAAATAATTGCCATAGTTAAACGCTGATATATGGAATGTTCTGTTAACCGAAATATTATATAAACATTCTATATGATCGAAAAATTTTCTTAAGATATTTATTAAAAACAACGGAAACGCTTGCCAAGTTTATTTAAAATGTATGCGAATAAACAAGAAAACTTTAACACTTGGCAGGTGGCTTCAAGGTAGAGCAACGGTGTCGTCAACAAAATTGTAGCAACCGCAGCAACAGTAGATAGGAAGCATAAAAGCGTACTAACAAAACTATAGACCTAGGATATACTCGTATATAGATGGCGCATTTAGTAAGCCACACAGCAAATCCTTGACATTGTGCGCACATCAGACGATGTCATTCACATCGAATTCGCTCGGTCGTGGATACAAAATATTTGTTCTTTCGCTAGTAATTTACATGCTGTAGCTGCTACGTTTAGAAACAATTCGAAATACAAAAGATCTAAATTGAATTGAAAATATATAGTATTTTTTTCTAGTCAGACTAGACCATTGCGTTTAGCTAAAAAGATTTAAAATCGCATTTTTTAAATGTTAACACACAAATGCATTAACGTCGGTTGACACACTTCAGTTTAATTTTAGTTCAGTTGCCGCAACATGCGGTACGTCGCAATGCGGCACAAAATCTTGTAAACTGTTTTGTGGGTATTATTTTTTCGTGAATTTTCAGTTTATTTTAGTTGCCAAAAAATTTAGACACTTAACAGAGCATCTAAGAATCTTAGGATCTTGCGTCGTACGTCGAATTTAAAATAGAACTTCTTACGCATTTTATTTAAATGTCCGGTCAATTCAAATCTGTACCATCGACTTTTAATATCATGATCATAATACTGTGCTAACTGAGAGAGTAGTAAAGTCAGAAGAATGGATCGAACATTTATTTTTTTATCAAAATTCAATCAGTTTAAGCAAAGATATGCATTGCTCTTTATCATGCTAACAAAAATTGCACGCAGATTTGATTCTTAATATCTCAATATCTTATCATCAATATTCATCAAAATAATGAAACTTTTCCATTAAACCAACGTTTTTGAATTATAAACATCTTATAAGCTATGCATCTCTTCTACAAAAAAAAATTCTCCAATTGAATCGGTCAACAGATTGCCAAATTAAAGCGCTTAAACTGAGCATATAATATCAGCCAAATATTTTATTTGTGGTTTTGGGTGAGGCACCGACCAGCTAAAAATTTTTTTGCAAACCCGTCTTGAGACTCTTGAGACACACACGATTTTAGTTACAGCGTTTCTCGCCTGAAAACTCAATCAGCTCCAAAACTTATTCATAATGTAAGACAATTCGTAAAGAACGCTATGGCTCCTAGAAAAATCCGAGCTAACGACGCTGTTTGAACTCCCTCCAGAAAATCAAATAATTTTTGGTCAGGATAGTACCCAGGATTGCCAAGTGGCCACTTTTGACGCGGCCAAGCCACTAATATCATGTCCAAGCCGGGGGCTTTGTGGAATTGAAAAACTTCGTAAAAATGCCGTTAATTGGAGGATTTTTTTTTTATGGAGAAGCCGTTAATTGGAGGAGATTTGTTACATATATATGTGCAAATCCACCAAATTTGGCCTTTTAGCTGGCCTCGTTTTTTTTTTTTTTTTTTTTTTTTTGGAGTACATCTTCCAGCCATAGTTTTTCTTGAAGCTAAGGCTATCTTGAACTCATAATAAAGGTTGTTCAATTGAAATTCAGATAGCTATTTTTTTATTTAACTTTGTATGTAACTTTTCATGTTTTTTTTTAACTTAAATCCAATTTTAACTATGTCTCCCTTTGAATTTTAATTGTTCGTCCTTAAATATTAATTAAAGATAGTCTAAACTTCGAGAAAAACCATGTTTGAAGAGTCTGCTCCAAAAAAAATAAAAAAAAAAATCGAAATTGTCATCTTACCTCGACCATGGCTTCATTTTTTTTTTTTTTTTTTTGAAGCAGACTCTTCAAACATGGTTTTTCTTGAAGCTTAGACTATCTTTAATTAATATTCAAGGACGAACAATTAAAATTCAAAGGGAGACATAGTTAAAATTGCATTTAAGATAAAAAAAAACATGAAAAGTTACATACAAAGTTAAATAAAAAAATAGCTATCTGAATTTCAATTGAACAACCTTTATTATGAGTTCAAGATAGCCTTAGCTTCAATAAAAACTATGGCTGGAAGATGTACTCCAAAAAAAAAAAAAAAAAAAAACGAGGCTAGCTAAAAGGCCAAATTTGGCGGATTTGCACATATATATTAATTTGTTTTTAACGAGCAAAAAAAAAAACCAAACTTTTTCCACAAAAATAAAAGAAAATAAAAAGGAAAACCATTTTAAGGAAAAAATTAGTTTGTTCTGGGAAGACTGTTAATCCCTTGTTCTCATCTTTGCAACCCTGATAATACCTTTGCTAATTTTCATTCATCACATAGTTTTCACTTACCATCAATTAGATGTTAACAGTGTATTGTAAGTTTGAAGATAGCAGTCAATTCAAAATAAAACCTCTTGATCGAAAATCTTTAAACTTTAAGTAACAGCGGTGGGCGAATACTGGCAAATAGACCCAAGTTTGGCTCAAAGCAACAAATACTATTATTAATTTCTGCAGCAGAATCTGAAAGAAAGAATAGAGAAAAAAATGTTATGTAAAAAAAAAGTGCAATTTTCTTCAATTTTTTAACCAAATTTCGAAAAATTAAAATTTTGCAGCTCTGAAGCAACCCTTGAAGTTTTTATTTATTTAATTTTTTTTTTTTTTTTGATACTCGAAAAGGAGTAAATTTTCAAATTTTAGGAGTTCCCGAAGAATTCTAGAACAAGAAGTTATTTTGAACATATCTTAGGTATATACATACATTGTATCGTAATTATAAAAAATCTATAAACTTTAAATAGTTGATACTTTATAGCGGCTTGCCACATGCATATCAGAATTTATTAATTTTAATAAAATTTAAATTAACACCTTTCTGAATTTTACTTTACTGCACTACAAGAATGCAAAAATGGCTTTACATTATAAATTTAATTTTGCGTGATTATCTCATCACGATGAAAATTTCTGTTTTCTTTTAAAATCAAAATAAGCTAAGAATTTTGTTTAAAAATTTCACACCTGCAAAATTTGCAACTTTTAACATTTATTATTCTTGGCACAATGCGAAATGGTTTTTTATTTATTTATTTTTTATTTGAAATAAAACCTTGAAAATATTCTCTTAAATTGAAAATGTTCTAAATATCTGAAATATGTTTTGTATTGCCTAAGATAAACATTAAACACAAAATGTATCATATAATAAAATAAACTTTTTTATAAGAATCGTAAAAAAATAAATTTGTGCAGGAATATTTTCACAGAAACTTTGTAGCTTTTATTATTTTTTTCAAAATATAAATTGCTCACAAAATTCATAATTAGAACATAAAAAAAGAAATTGGCTTGTGCTGAATTTAATTGTGAGAGCAATAAATGACCTTGTTTCATTAGCTGCTGAAACTTATGCCAGTCAGTTTTCAGCAATAAAACTTTTGCATAAGCAGAGGTTTTTGATTTTAATGATAATAAATTATATAATTTGGAATACAAGAAACCAAAGAAAGATAATATTCGCAGCGCAAAATGATGTAGATACTTTTCAGAACAGAACATTTTTTGACTCGAAAAACAAATTAAAAAATATGTTAGTTACTTTTAAAAAAATTATCACTGTCTGAAAAATTAAAACAAATCTTGCTGCGCGTTATTTCCATTTACATTCAAAATAAAACATGAATTTGATTGGTGCATTTTTTAATTAATAAGTGAAATTTCTTAAAATAACTTATGAACTCATTTCAATATTAGGTTTAGCTATATAGACCGCAGAGTCAACGGCAGGCGAGTCATCTAAATAATAATATGTCGGAGGAGAAATCTTCTCACAGCATCTAAATACATTATAATATTAATAAGGAAAATTTGAGAAAACTTGTGTGGGCGTTGAAATGTTAAAGCGAGCAATAGAAAATTATAATAAAATGTAGAGTGCTAGTCCAGTGTATGTAGTGAAAAAGATCGTGAAAATAAACAGAAAAAAACAAAGAGCGATCAACAAAAGTTATTAAACATTTCATTATTTGCTCTCAGAAATATTACCCTGAAGCTTTTTTTTATTAATGAATATCAAAAGAATTTCGAAGAAAACCCAACAGACACTGGGCTATGTGTACTTTTGCAAAATATAACAATTTTATTTATTGACATATTATGACCGACGATCAGCTCAAACCATAAATGTCACAATTAGTGAAAAAGACTTTGAAGGCAGCTCCTTCAAATGTCGCAGCAGCTAAATATCGTAAAATTGTTCATAAACCATTTCAAATTAAACTATTAAATGGAAAATTTAAATTGAAATGAAAATTAAAAATCAAAAGAAACGAGTAAAACCTTAGACCGGAAACGTATGTGATTATATCTATCGTCAGCTGAAAATTTGACAACACCTAAATCACGCGGGAAGTTCTACAGAATGTGGTTAAGTAATAATATTTTGCTTTATGTTTATCTGCAGCCAATTGCTTGTATTCGTTTGAGGAATGTTTGAGGACCAGCAGCTTGAATCGGATTCGAACAGCATTTTTGAAAGTATTGTACAGCTATACTTTCGAAGAATTGCCAGTCAGTTGCGAGAAAGAGGGAGTGCTTACTTTACGCCACAGAGTTCAGATTTTCCTATTGTAAAAATTATCGCCGAATGACGCTGACATTCGGCACGCTAATGCCGCATCTGCAGAGCGACAGCTCGAAATTAAGAATACATACACATATTGTGTCCCACCACCCATGTGCCCTGCTGGTACAAAAACTTTGTCTTTAGGCTCCGACGAAAATATTTTCATCTCTTATATTATTTTATTAAAAATTGAATTCCTGACATTCGTGAAAGTTAAAAACTATAACACACAAACATAACAATTAAATGTATTGTATTCTGTGTTCTAAAGTATAATTGGTAAAATAATTAGTTTTCGGCCTGGCGAATTAAAACATCTATGTTTTGAAGTTTATGTAAACCCGATCAAAAACCTGTATTATGGAACTTGTTCAGTTTTAGGAGCTGAAACAATCAACGAAATCCATACAAATTAGCCGTGCATTCAATTATTGATCACTTATATGTCCACCATATGTCCAGACTTGTACTCATACAAAGTTTCAGTCAGTTTGATCGCAAGATGATAATTCATAAAAACGTGATCACCCTGTTAAAAACTCTACATGAGCTGAATTTTGAGTTATTAACAGTTAAAGAGATATGAAAGATCAAAAACTGGTTGTGTGTATGGCTTATTTATATGGGATTGAATGACTTAAATACTTACAGTTGCGGTCAAAATAATAGAAACAGGGTGTCATTCAAGAATTGAGAGAAGATATTTCGAACAACTGACGTTTTTCTTCTTCTAATATTTTACAGTATAGTTACTTGATAAGTTCACAAGATAAGCACATGACATTTTGTTCCAAAAAAATAACGGTACTTTCTAGGTTTGCTATTATATTGAGTAATTTGTAATTCGAGCGGTACAAATAATAGCAGTGCTCAACTCCTTTTCTTCTCAAGACTAAGCATTTAGTTTTATTAAAAAAATTTGATTGTAACAAGTAAGCTCCATTATTTTTGTATAATACTCCAATGATTTTTTCGAGTTTTTGCATTTAAGTGGGCCGTGGAAAGCATTATACGACAGAGCAAATTAAAGTTATTAAGAATTCCATTTCACAAGGTGAGACTTTTACGGAAACTTAAAATTTTTTCGGATGTTCATTGGAAATGGTTTAGAAAACGATGAAATACACAAATACACGAAAAACACGAGGAAGAAAGCTTTCCATGTCTCCCCGGGACGTGAATTGTCCAATACGGCTTTCGATACATAATCCGTTTTTGCCTTCTGCGGAAATAAAGAAAGTGCTTAATATAGTAGCGAGGGTAGAAAACGTTAAAGGAAAACTCAGGAAAACCAATTTGAGTGGCCAGAATCCACAACCACTTCTATTGTTTAAAAAAATGCTTATCACAAAGAGATCGGATTTTGCGCACGGGTACTTAAAATGGCCACTTGCAAAGTAGAGTGGAACGATGAGAGTAAGATCATTCCAAGTATCATATTCTGTGTTTGGGCTACGCCTTACATATTGACGAGTTCCTTTTTCACCAAAAAAACTATCTTACTCATCGCTCCACTTATCTACTTTGCAAGTGGCCATTTTAAGTACCCGTGCGCAAAGTCTGGTATGTTTGTGATATGTTTTTCTTTTTAACAACGAAACTCGTCGTGGATTTTGGGCACTCAAATTGGTTTCCCTGAGTCGTCTTTTAACGGTTTCCACACTCACTGCTATATTACGCACTTTCTTTATTTCCGTAGCAGGCAAAAACGGATTATGTATCGAAAGCCGTATCGAACAATTCACGTCCTGGGGAGACATGGAAGGCATTCGGCCTCGTGTTTTTCGTTTTTTTTTTTTGTATTTCATCGTATCCGAAACCATTTTCGCAGAACATCTGATAAAATTTTAAATTTCATTAAAAGTTTTACCTTGCGAAAAGGAATTTTTAATAATTTTACTTTGCTCTGTCGAAGAATGCTTTCCACGGCCCACTTAAATACAAAAACTCAAAAAAATCATTGGAGTATTATACAAAAATAATGGAGCTTACTTGTTACAATCAAATTTTTTTAATAAGAGTAAATACCTAATCTTGAGAAGTAAAGGAGTTGAACAGTGCTATTATTTGTACCGCTCGAATTACAAATTACTCAATATAATAGCAAACCTAGAACGTACCGTTATTTTTTTGGAACAAAATGTCATGTGCTTATCTTGTGTACTTATCAAGTAACTATACTGTAAAATATTAGAAGAAAAAAAACGTCAGTTGTACGAAATATCTTCTCTCAATTCATGAATGACACCCTGTTTCTATTATTTTGACCGCAGCTGTATATCTCCAAAACTATCAATAACTTATACTTAAGTCCTGTACAGCTTATTTATCAGGATTTTTTTTTTTTTTTTTTTTATTTAAACTTCATTTTCTTTTATTGTATCTTCTCTTAAGAGACTAACAATAAGTCTTAAAATCTTAAACTAGGTAACATTATTATACATTATTATTGTGAATAATGAATATATAATTTTATAATGAACTTGTCTCCAGAAACAAAAGTTAGCAGGGACTTATACTTCTTGTGTAGTAGGTGCAGCTTGTGTATGGCTCAGCACAGCGAGTGCACAAGATCGAATAACTCATTGGAGCATAGGTGTGGATGCAGCTGACGATCGCTTCTCCCCATATTCTTTGCCACCCGAGACGACCGAGGTCCCGGTCTTGGCTTGGTAGCTGAGACGAACTAGGCCTCAGTCTACCCGAATGGGGGTTTTGAGTACCACAAAAACGATTGTCTTCGTGGTCGCCGGATCAGGATGACATAAAATTTATCATTCGAAAATTTTAGCCCATTGATTTCTTATGCTAAGTGTCTGAGATCCTTTGAGCGAAAATTAATTTTTCGATATTTCACTTCCGTTGTTTAGATATTTATTTCAGAAAATAATTTTGCTATTAATTTATTATATTTTTTTTTTTTTTTGATATGACTATTTTGCATTCCCCTTTTACAAAGGTAAGTACTTCTATAATCTCATTCGCATAATCACTATATTATCTACATATGTTACAATCAAAAAAACATTTTTCAATGCTATAAAAATTACTTCTTTGTTTATTATTCAAAATAATTCACAATTCTCTGTGAAATTACTAAAACTAATTATTCCTTTCTTAATATTCACTCCACAAATCAACGTATGCAGTTCACTGGGCAGATTGTTAGAGATGAATGTTGACCGGTTTTACCTGTTTGTTCGATCATTTAACATGCCCATGTGTTTAATTTACATTTCATGTTTCGTTGTTCCTTTGGGGACATTCATTAATTGTGTTTTGTTTCTTAATGCCGGTTTCTAGAAATCCTTCGCTAGAAGCTTAATGTATTTTTGTTACGATATGCTCATAGTTTTGTGATGATGTTTTCCTTTTTTTTACCATGTGAAAGTACATTTCTTATAACACATGTCCATGGAAGTGCCCACAAATTTTACATTCAAAGAGCCTAAATAAATTTCAAAATTCAACTTACAAATTACATGGATGTTATTATTGCAAATTTATTTACAACAGATGCTATTTTGATTTCTAAAATATTAGCCTTAATATAAAGAAATTGCATCCTGCATATTTGCGCAATATTTATTGCCCAAATTATAAGTTGATTTCCTAATTATTTATATAAATATTTTATAACAGAACGTGCATATTTTGCAATTTACGTACATAAGTATGTGCTTGCAAGAATCTTAAGAATTTTAAACACTTTACATTATATTAGAATACTCTCAATTCAATGCTACACCACTCAACCCCGACAGTATGCAATATAACAGAAAACGGCTAAGAATTTATATATTTTTTAAAAAGTCGCTATGCTTTCGATTTGTATTTTTTCATCTTTATTATGCAAAAAAATACTTAAAATTGGCTTAAGTCCAAGTTACATGGCAGCAGCTACACTTGGCAAATGTTAGTTAAACTGATATTAGGCAACGCGTGGTTATGTCAATTAAATTGTTGCAAAATGCGAAATCCACTGATATTTCAATCATTTTGTTTTACAAGTAATGTCTAATTATTTAAATGAAATACACAAAAATTCATATCAAAAATCGCAAAAAAAAACAAATGAAAAAGTTCTTGACAAATTGTTTGGCTTTCAACACAGATGATTTATTTCATTAAAATAAGTTTTAAAAAATGTTTAGACATAATTGGAACGCTACAAGGTCTTACTTCATAATAAACTATTTACCGACATTGCAAAAAATTTTAATTTTTAATTAATACCAGTTTTTTTTAAATAAAAATCAAACAAAAATAAACCTCAGCAATTTTGCAGAACATATTCTAATTATTCACTTTGTGCCAAACAGTTCCAATATTGTACCGGATAGCTTTTTCGATAAAAGTTCAAAATTTTGCTCCGAATTGTAGTTCTAAACATTGACAGATGAAAGCTTTAGTCTATATAGTAATGATCTAACTTGAAAAGTATTTTTCGTAATGTAGCTATGCTAAAGATACATAATTATCCATAGTCTTTATAAAATGGAGTCCATATTGAGACCGGTGATGAATTTTCGGTACATTTGTAATTTTTTCAGTACATTTGCGTCGAAAAAAATTGTCGTCAGTACATTCGACAAGTTTTTAGTACATTCGGTACATTTGGCTCATTTTCAGAAAATTCAGCACATTTTCAGAACATTTCGACTACAAAAATTGTTCATAGTCATGTCGAAAAAGTACATTCGGCATCTAAAAAGTACATTTGAGGAGTGATTTTTTCGAAGGGGCTTGTTCACACATTAAACTCTTATGGAAATAAGCCCCTTTTGAAAAATCACTCCTGATTTCAAGTTTCCATTCAATACATTTCCACAAAACTCAAATGCCATAACTGTTTGGGACCTTTCAAGCATATTCTTCCTATTGTATGTTTTATAAAAAAAGTCATCTGTGGGGGCTCTGATACAATATATATATATGTATTATTTATTACTGAGCATTATAAATAAATTTGGTTTTTTTAAAACTCGTTTCAAATTAACTATAGCATATACATAAGTAAAAAGTTTCAACAGCTCCTATTTCGACTTCCGAACTTTTATTTTGTTTTCATTAAATCAGAAAAAAAAACACTAATTAGTACCCTAAATTCTCAATCCTACAAACATAGATATTTGAAATTAAAATATGAAGTTGTCAGATTTTACACCCAAATTGAAAAATCCTGCAGAAATTATTCACTTTTGTATAGAAAATTACGAAATATGGAAATTTTTGCAACTAACTGGTTGTTTGAAGCAAGTTTTTGCAGTGAATATATTCACTTCTCTAGAGTGAGAGAATCCAGAGTTGAGAGAAATTCATATATGCATTTTCGGTCCGATTTCACTTCCAGGCGACTCATATCATAAGTATTGAGACAATAGTTTTCATCTGATTACAACTTAGATTTATGACATTTATCAGCTTTTCGACCATATTATTAAATGAAAAATTATCTTCTATGATTTTGAGGCTACCTGGCACTAATTTGGCAATAAGTCTTCTACATACTTTGCTGTTAATTTCTGCCCCATTGAGTAAAGCCATGTCCAAACCGATTTTTAAATCATAATTAACAAAGTAATTTCACAAGTTTTAGCAATCATTCAAGCGCGAAACACACTGTCAAAAAACGTTGAAAACAATTTTCTTTATATCAATATTAATTTAATAAATTAAATTTAATTAAGAGAAGAGCAGTTCCACCCCATTGCAAAGAATCAGAATCATACACAAAAGCAGAATGCTTCACCCACAATAATGTTGTTATTTTTAAAATTTTATGGCCTAGATTTTCTCAAATCATTAAAGATTTTTCTTGTTCAATTTTCATTATAGAATACTAAAAAGAAAAACTTATTCTCTTTTGCGGAAAATGCTACACCGGTTTTAAATCAAATTTTAATTAATATTGAAAAATATAAAAATGTTTATTTCAAAAGCGAATAATTTTCGCATAATTTCACAAAAATTTTGTATTCTTTTTTTTTAATGGATTATTTAGAGAAACAAAGACTAGAGAAAAATCTTTTATTCGTATATTGCGCACCATCTCTTCGAATATCTTAAATTGCAGCTCGTTAATGCCTCTCAAGTTAGATTTTATTGGTAATAAATAAAGCGCTGTACACATGGTAAAATACTTAAATCTTTAGGATCTGTTTATAAAATATCATTTCTAACAAGCTATGAAACTCCATATACATATGTAGTTCAAATTAAAACTTAAAATGCTCATTATTTTCATGCATTCAATTCATTATTTAGGCAAGGCAACACACGTGCCATAATCATCAATTTTCCTTTGCTGATAACACTGTGGTGTAGTATTTTCATGCGCGAAGAAATATGCCATTTTTTATATATTTTTAGATTGGGAAATCTTAAAACCCTAGGTATAACTTTGTTTTGCAAATTTGATCAAAACAACGTCCTCTTTCAGGATTATATCGTAGTACCTAGAAGGGGTACTCAATTTTTTGTTTGCGGTGTAATTATTCATTATTCCTTCGTGAGTTACTCCAAGATTTTAGTGTTGCAGGCATTCTATTTAATCGATTTTCTTCATTTACACCTTAAAATGTTCAGTGTGAACGTAGTTTTAGGAACAAATAAAAGTTTCTTACAGAGCAATTTTTTATATGACCAAATTAAAACTATCACCTGAACAGGAAATACGTGAATCGTAGAAATTTTGAAGCGTATTGAAGCCACGCCCTACTGATCGTGCAAGTTGAAAAAGTTTTGTGGAGGAGATAAAAGACTCTAGAGAAATGTGCAGACCCAGTCGTCTAGATTAGGATTTCTCAAACTTTAGTACATACATATAACGCTAGTGGTACATTTTATATATTTGGCGGCAAAATGCATTTTGTTACTTTTTTGTTTCAAGAAAGAGATCAATCTATAAATATTTCCGAGACAGAAATCTCGTGAGTTTTAAAACATTAAACTTAGCTGTATCTGGGTAAACAAACGAGATGAATATAACATACATAGATACATATTTCTATATTCGGCAAAACGATTAAGCTTTTAAGTCACCATATTTTTTTTGAAACTCGGTTATCAACCCAGTAGGAGAATTTCTAAGCTTGATATGTTATAATTTTTGCATAGATTTGTTGAGAACCATAGCAAAAAGTGAAAAAAAAGGAAAGCAACAATTAATTTTTCTTTCTTTGTTTTTGTAACTCATTTGATATTCCAATTTTCTTACAGGCGCTTCGTTATAAGCTTTTTTTAAGTCAAAACGAAATGGCAAGCGCAAATCGTATAATAAATCGTTGAGCTCACCGAAAAGTAATTTCTTTGTGGTGAGGTAAGGCGAGGGGCATTTTCAAATAAAACGTGAGAGAGGCTGCTATCATAGTACACTACAGAACACAAGCAAAGAATTGAGAACGTGAACTTAATATGAGAGAAGAAAACCTTGTCTGTGTAGCAAATTTATGTGTCAAACAATGAGCTTATTTTTTAAATTAATAATAAACATCTCTCAAAAATAAACAAGTCAACCGCACAAATGCTGTGCCGTAATTTTTGTTCAAGTTATCATCACTTTGTTATTTACGCTCTTCAGAATTTCGATGTTTGCTCTTGCTTTTAGTACCCGTTCGGAAAAGTTGTTTTATTGATAAAATCTAAAACAAGAATATATACACTTGTACTTTTTTTCGGTGTGACATTTGTTTTCGTTTCAAAATCGAACACATACATATAAAACATACTAAAAAATTCATACTCTTTTCCTCTGCACATAAAAATTCCCCTCGTCAAACCCCGCCGTGCTCACCAGAAATCAAGCGTGCTCTTTTCCCATATGTGCTGAAATGGGCATCACTTGTTTATAGGAATAGAAATGAATTAACAATTATTTTATTGAAAATTCTCTTTCTTTTTAATGTATGATTCGCCAATTTTTTTTTCGTGCGGATTGGAAGTATTACAAAATATGTAATTAAAAATGGGTGAATGATTTTTAAGATATTTTTTCTACTAGTTTCAAAAAAAGGTTCTTAATTTGCGATAATTTTTTTTTATGAATTAGTTCCTTTGTAGAAGGATAAGTAAATAAGTACAACGAAAAAACTAATATCATCCGAAAATGTATAACTACTACGCGCCCACTATCCTCATCGATAAAACACTGAAAATTAAACAGAGTGTTCACTATTATTTTACAGTTAACATTTAATTTTATTTTTTGACACTTCCCCTAATGAGTTTTCTAAAAATTATTTTTCAATACATAAAGAGCCGAAAACTGACCTCATTAAACATAAGTAATCGTTTATACATCACAGCTAATCTAACCAATTTATGACGCAAATCGATACGGAAAAGAACACCAATAAGGCCAATCAGATTAGAATTCTGATATTTTCAATACGAAATTAATTCGAATATTTTATTTATTGCACACATAATTTGTTTATGAGGTGATTAATTTAAGAATAAAAATAAAAAAATTCAAATGAAATGATGCCACTTCCTGTTGATTTTGTAGAAAACAATGGGTACTTTTTAATAAGCAGCTGGTGCATTTTAAATATTTATGTTTATTTCAAAACTTCATATCTACCATATGCATAGAACAGAAGAATGTTGATTTTGTTTTTACTATACTTTCACCTATCGTTTTTTTTTTTCAGATCGGCAAACACAAACTGAACCGCTGCTGATTACAGAACCCATACAAAATGGCACCACTAACTATGGTCGCACAACACTACCACGTAGTTTGGAATTTTCGCCATACAAAAACGAGCTGTTGAATCACAAATTACGTAAATCAGCTTCTTGCTCTTCATCGTCAGGTGCATCCTTTGGTTCTTCATCTCTTGGTTCTGCAGCATCCACCACATCACTGCGATCGTCACCATTGCGCGCTGCATCATCAACACGCACGTTACGCAGTGACATGATCAATACATTCCAAAAATGGGAAACTACCATTGAATCGGTTAGCTATGTAAGCAAGAAAACAATTGCCATATCAGGTGATGGCACAACCAGACCCAGATCGTCTTCGGTGACATTGGAGCGTCAGAAAACGTGTTCACGTTCAACCACGCCCGTTGCGCAAACAACGGCAGAACAGAATGGAGAAAATGTTCACGCGCAAATGAATGGTGTGTCGGAGCACAAAGAGCAGGGGAAAACAGGTATGTTATTTTAAGAAAATTTCTTGCTTTTTTCGGTATCGTCGCTCTTCAGTTGGCCTAATTTTCTTTTTTCCTCCATATCATTTTGTAACTCATATTTGCTTCATACATTTATGACTGGTTGAAAAACATTTATTTTTATATGTTCTACATACATTTGTTGTAGCGCGCCGCCCATCTCTTTCCGTTTCAAAAAATTGGGAGCTAATAATAATATCTATTAAACTCAACAATATGTATATTTTTCATTATAAAATCAAGATTAGTAATACGTATAACCTCAATAAGAATAAATTTAATATGGAAAATATGAGGGGTTGGAGATGTTGCATTAATTTTGCAACTGCTTTAAATGGCCACCAACGGGAACTGACCAGCGATTCCATGCAACTTACGGTCCTAGGTTAACAGATCATTCAGCATTTCCCGCACTTCATATTTTTCAATTTTACATCAAAATAAAACCTTAAAAGCGAAAAATTTAGATGAATTTTAAATAGTAACTTTTAAAGAAAAATACTTTTAGAATATATTTAAATTAAATTTATAAGATCGGTTACCGAAACTAATTTTACGATTTTAATTTTCAACATTATAAGCACTTTGCAATAAGAGATTTTTTTTTATTAATTCTTACACTATTTGCTCTTATTTTCTTGCGTGCTTAATGAGTTTGCCTGGAAACACTTTTTTTTTTAATTTTTCCACATTCATCAATAACAACATGCATGCTGCGGCATAAAATTCAACAACAGCTAAAAATAGTCACAGATTTAACGAATACTTTTTCCACATTTTAACCTCATGCGCAGCTATCGGCAAAACTCAATTCTTTTCACAGTCATTGACAACTTAAATGTTCATTTGTAACGCCAGCAGCAGCAACATTTCTCATATGGCAACACTTAGCACACGCATACATATCAATTTGTTTAGGTATTGTCTGTATGTAATATGATGCCACTTGCATTCATCAAACCAATGGTTTTATTTTAAATGTTTACGTTTTTATGGTTTTGGGTTTATATTTTCATGTTCGGTTTGCAACTCATTACATCTGGCACGATCCGTGAGGGATCTTTTGATCGCGCACTTGTGGTCGACTTTGACATTTTTTTACTAGGGGGTCTGTCTATTCATCAAAGTAATTTAATTTACTTTTGAAGAAAATAATTTTGTGAATATACTCAGGACACAATTTGCTTTTGGTACTTAAAGTAAATAAAGTTTGTATTTCATCAGTATAACAGTACGGTTTGAAAAAACTTTAAAAACAAAAATTTTTTGGAAAACGTGCAATATAAGCACAAAAAAAATTCGATAGCAACTTCGACAGTCGAATCCATATTACGAACTTCTGTACAACGATTATTTCTTTAATACGATTTTTTTTACACCTGTATTTCAAATACTCGTTGGATTTGATCTTCATAGAGCGAGTTTTTCACATCTTTTTTTTTTTCTACATTTTTAACAAGAAAGTTTGCAAAATATATTTAGGAGAGTTCTCAAATAAGTAATAAAAAGTAATAAAATGATTTCACTGGTTCTCAGATTACAATAGTGCGTAGTGGGGTGAAAAAAGTCGAAAACAAATTGCTTATCGCTCGAGCGAAAAGTTTTAACAATAAGTGAAGTTGAAAAGGGTCAAAAGAAAAAAAAGTTTATAGCCCAGGACTTTGGAATTCCCCAAAAAAAAGCTGTGTTTCAATAACATATAAAAAATATTAAAGCATCTATTTTTTTTCATTACTCTGCAATACAAATTTTCTCAATGAAGAAGTTTTTTTTTTGTGCCTTTCCGATTCGACATAGGGGAAGTTTGACTACATAACGAAACATTTTTCAAAAATTATAACCTATACCTTTGTCATTTCCCTAAATATTTTAGTAATAAAAATACCTTTTATTTTTGGTATTGGAAAAGAAAATTTTATAAGGAATGGAACATTTTTGAGTTTTCGCCTATTATTTGGTCACTAACACGTAAGCATTTGTGCCGATCGGACCACTTAACACAGAAAAAATATAAAATTAACTCAATCTTCCAATAAAATTGTTAAATCATTAACTATAAGTGTAAGGTATAGATAAAAAAAATATTCTTATGAAAAACTCGGACACTACTTCACCAGTTTCACTGAAAACCCCAACATGCGCTGACCCGGGACAAATTTCGTAACATATTTGCAAATTGGATTTTTTAAGGAATGCCCTTTCTGTTGGTTTATAGTTATTGAAATTTTAAAATGTTTAAGGTTTCGATCACAAAAATCAGTTTTGTTATTGAATCGATTCCTAATAGCAGGACTAAAATCTCTCTTCTATTCTTTATCTCCTCACAAATTTCTTCCAAAATGTGCGATCAAGGACTAAAATTAAGCTTAAGCAAAGGTTATAAAATTTAAATTTCTCCAAAAATATGTTTTGATTTTTTTTTTTTTTTTTTTGAATAACATGAATTTTCTGTTGAAATATAGGCAGGGGGTTTCCCCCATTAGTTTGATAATAGTTGCTAAGCGCTAATAATTGAAAGATTTACAACACAGAAAATTAAAAAACGAAATCAATTTAAGCTGTTATTTCTAGTTGATACCTTTTATCCCTTTAGGAACTGAAAAATGTGTGTAAACGATAATACCACCATAAGTGGTATGATTTTTTTTATGTGAGAAATTTACAACTTTCTCTATTTTTATCAGAATAAGTTTTAATTAATTTTTAAAGCTGTTGACATAAGACTTTAGAGAGGTCCTCACAAATATTTTACTTCAATTAATTATATTTGCATTTATTTAGTTTCTTTCAATTAACTGCCATCAGTATCATTATTCAGCATCATATATCTAACATCATAATGTCACTGCTTGCAAATTACATCATTCTGACGTTATGTTTCTCTGTTGCATTATCGTATTTCGCAGTTAACATTTTAAAACATTGCATGCAATTGCACTGAGAAAAAAAAATGTCAAACCATTTTTTTTAATTAATAATTATGAACTATATACCTTTGGTTTTTACAGCAGCTTGAAACGCCGCTTGAACCCTAGCAGCCCTAACACAAAATTTGATGTTGATATTAAAAATATTCCGCTATTACACACAGATGCGTTCGTTATACTGCAACTACTACTACTACAATTTTTAAATCTAACTCCAATATTTTTGAAAATATTCTTATAAACTTTTTTTAAAATGTAATTCTAATTAATACTAATTGTTTAGCTTTAAACTACTAAAAATACTTGCAGGAAAACATTCAATTTTTAAGCTTGAGTTTAAAAATTTCGAATGTGTTTCTTTAGTAGTCTATACTAACAGAAAGTATATTATAATATTATATAAAATGTATAATTCATAGTTTTTAAGTTTTACTAAAATATATTAACACTGATCAGTTATATATACATAAAAAATAATAAAATTAAAGTCACAAAATTTTTATTATCTATTCCTTACTGTATAAATTTTGGTTTATTTTTTAATTTTATTTTAATATTTTTTGATTTTCAATGTTTATCAAAAACGCTAAAATGGTGGCAAAAATGGGATTAAATGCGATTTCATACACGAACAATTTCCATATGAAAAGATACGACCCAGATCGTTATGATATAATATTTGTTTGTAAGTACTACTAGGGACTTTGTTAAACACCCTGTATTTCGTGGGGTATTTAAGATAGATTACCTTTCCATATACAAATTTTTACTCACAATAAATCAAGGAATCGATTTTATCCGAATGGCTTGCGAACCCCCCTGTCTCTTGTTATCTAAAGAAATAATTTTCGAAACATAGAAACTAAACCTCATTTCGTAGTTGTTGCATATTGGCTAATATCGTGTACCAAACGGATAAACATTTTTACATCATCTGCAATTAATATCAATTCCTTTGAAAAATTAAACTTGTAGAACACGCAAATAAATGAATTCCGAAGGCATGACATAATTGCTAAAATTAATAACAAATAAGATTTCAAATAAAAGTGGAGCAAAATTATTGTTAAAACAAAAAAAAATAAATCATTAAATAATAAAACAACAACAAGCAGCAACTTGACATTGATATAAACATAAAAATGAGTTTTATCTCTTTTGTGAAAAATAAAAATGCAACCTCAAAGATAAACAATATTTATTAGAACAATTCACACAAACGCACTGCATTAGCGAGCAAGTAAAGTTCACAAATATTTCAAGCACAACGTAACAGTAAAGTGATCAAATAATGCAAACTAAGGCAAAAGATACAAGATAATTTATTTATCATTTGTTATCTGCGTTAAACTATAGGCATACCATACACGCACACACCCATAGCGCATGGCCAAAGAAAGTGCTAAAACTAAAGCAAAATTACAACAAATTGCAAAATAAAAATTCCGACTAATTGTTTCATGCAATTAAATTTTTAATTTTGCGTTCGAAATGCGAGCAAAGTGAACGTAAAGCAAACTGAAAGATGATATGGGTTGAGATGAGTTGAGCTGAGATGCGTTCAATTGAATGGACAGACGGACGGGTAGACTGGCGTTAAGTGACGTATGAACGCTTGTTTACGTACGTATGTATGTATGTATGTGAATAGTAAAAGTTATTGCTGATGGTAAAAGAAAATGTAAACAACAGTTTTTTAAGTGAAAACTTATAATTTCCACGCAAATTATGTTGCATTCAATTAATAAAAAGCAAAATATTTAATTATGAAAATTACACTGAAAGAAAATGAGTTTAATTTTTCTTAAGCTTTGTACAGTGGTGTGCCATATTATTAGACCCATTGCGGAAATTTCCATATAAAAACATTTATATTGCTATAAATTTTAATATGGCCATGTAAGTGGTATTCAATCATTTTATTATTAATTATGGAATCATAACAACAACAAAATGAAACACATTTACTTGATCTAAAGCATTTAATTATATTAAAAAAAATAAGTTCAAAAAATACTCTATTGCTTATGAAAAATCGATATTTTGTATTCTCTATGCGCAAATTTTTACAACTTCCTGAATATGTGCAATACGATACCCGACGTCAAACAGCTTCACTATGGTATACTGTTTTGTTGTTATTGCCGTTTTACTGATCTCACGATTCATGAGCTCCGATATTGGGCTCAGGTGCGATGAATCGCCAGACCAGTCCATCACAGTGATCTTTCTATCACCTAAAAACTTCCAGACTGTCTTGCTCTATGGTAAGGAGCTATATCAGCTATATCGTGCATAAAAATTGGTTCCTCTACATCACCACACCATTTGCAGAGCTGAGGCAAGTGTCGCTTTTCTAAGATTTTCTTGAACTGGTCTTGTTTCATAGTACCTCGCACAATTTGAAGACGACCAGTAACTCTTAAATGTATCACAGACGATACCAGGATAGATGTGGGATGCTTAACTGTCGAAACAATACAGTCAGAATGAGTTTCTTGTCCACACCTTCTTTCTAAAAAGTGGGACTTATCAGTCATAACTTGGAAAACGGACACGTTTAAAAGGCAAACTTGGGGAAAACTAAAAATATCCCTTAAAACTTAAATTTTCTTGGCATTGATGGAGACTAAAAACTAACACAATTCATATTTACCTATTTCCAATCATATGCTGAAAAGTTTTTGTACTTCCGAGCCCAATCCGAACGTTTTTTGATCATAGCCTGAGTAAGCTTTGGTTTGCATTGTGGTGTTCTTGCCAGCAAACCGAACTCAGCAAGTCGTAGCTTTAAGGTACGCTGTGAAACTTGAATACTTCCGTCATAGATATGTTTAGCTAATATATGCATCAGGATTTTTTGAATTTCTAGGCATTCATCACTCATTTTTATGTCTATTCGTGGGGTTCCTATACATTTTCTCCCAAGACCAGTTCAAAAAATTTAATAAGAGCTACCCTTTCTTAAGCTTTCTGGATGCTTTGGTGATGGAAAGGAACCAATTTTTATGCACGATGGAGGTCCGTGTCATAGAGCAAAACTGTCACCAAGTTTTTAACTGATAAAAACATCACTGTGTTGGACTGGTTTGGTAATTCACCAGAAATGAGCCCTATAGAAAGTGTATGGGAGCGCGAGGTAAGTAAAACGGCAACAACAACAAAACAGTATACCATAGTGAAGCTGATTGACGTCGGGTATCGTAGTGCACATATTCAGGAAGTGATAAAAATTTGCGCAGATAGCATACCATAGATAATAGCAGCTCTCATCGCAGCAAAAGGACAAAACACAAAATATCGATTTTTCATAAACAATAGAGTATTTTTTGAATTTATTTTTTTTTTAATATAATTAAATGCTTTAGATCAAGTAAATATGTTTCATTTTGTACGATATGATCCCATAATTAATAATAAAATTATTGAATACCACTTACATGGCCATATTGTTATTATACGAAATATATAAGTTTCAAAATGATATCTTGTTTTTTATTAAAACTATACGCATTTTTAAACTTTTAAAAAAAATGTTTTTGAAGGTGTCGTCATATCCCCTTAAACTATTTATAACCTTAAACAGCTCGTTCGAAAGTTTTGATAGATTCCCCACCCTGGAATAGTCAAAATACAAAGAGAAAATACTTTCTCTTGAAAAAAAAAATGTGGTTGTATATCTATTAAAAACCGTAGCTGTAAGACCCATTTTGTTTTTTCATATAAAAATCTTTGGAAAACTTTATTTATTTTTAACATTGTGCTCTTTTTAAGCAACTGTATTTTTGCGAAAAAATTTAAATACTCCATGCTGCTAAGATTTATTAGATAGCCTGAATCGTCTAGTTTATGAGTCATTTTTTAAAACTTTTTACATCATCACAGTGTTGCAAAAAAATTTATCTTAAGATAGAAAGCCTAAGAGAAGATTAAAAACACGGTTTCTGAAATAGCAAAAAAAAAATTGTAGAGAACTAACATCCTCAACGTCCTCAATAATCTAGTATTTTCTGCTCCAAACTACATAAAACTCTACATCTTTTCTCATGTATTGTGAATTTTTTAAGAAGGGTCCATTTACCTATAGGTTAAAAATGAAATAACATTTGGATTTATTTTTTTTTTTTTCGATGTAATTGTAAGGGGTCAGCCTAGTTCGTTAATTTTATTTACAGATTACAAAAGTAGACTACTTCAAAAATATCGTGTTAAAATTTCATAAAGATCCGAGCTCTCTAAGTATATTTTTCTCAACTTTATTCTCTGGCTCTTCGGCTCAAAAAAAAAAAAAAACTTCAAACGCGTTTCTCTCGAAATCACTTAATTTCACACGGTGCGGATCTTATCTCCAAAACTACATAGCCAATCTTTATGAAATTTTAAGCACATATTCGCCACATGTATGGAATCGCATGAACCAGAAATCAAGCCTTAATTTTGATTTTCTTCAAATCGACAAATCACTCAAAAAATCCCCATTTTTTTGAACACCTTTGATAAAGCAGCCGCCAGTTTAGCATTTCTGCATAAGATTTAATAATCCACTGTCATACTGAACCTAGGTTTTTTTGATTTTTGTGTTTCAGACGATTCATTGCTAAAATTTTTTTTTGTATCGCAACGCAATATGAATAAAAATTATTAAAAAAAAATTGTTCGTGTATTTCAAGAGTGTATTTATGATCCTAAAAAGAATTATAATCATATCTACTACTGGGGGTGGTATAATAAATTTTGAAAAATTACTTATTTTTTCAAGCTGGAAAACTAGGTTGACCCCTTAAGCATAAAAAAGTTTTTGTTGTAAGTCTTGGTTTTAAAAGTTTTTCACCATTACAGAAATTTTTCTTATTCAAAACAGAATCTTTACTGATTACAGCTCAGTTATAAATCCAAACTGAAAAATTTCATTCAAGATCGAGAAGACGAGTATAGACGGTCCTCAAAAATTAGCGCACATTTTTCCAGTGTACATGATCTCTTTGCTTAAAACTAAAAGCAACAAAATATTTAGTTTTATTTACCATCTATTAAGTGATTACTTTCCTTCCACTCTTCATACCTACACCAAACGCAACATTTGTTATTAATGTTACTACAGTGTACTACTAACTAGTTGTGATAAAATGTAGTGCAAAGTGAATGCGAAAATAATCTGTCATAGATATACACAAACATATTTACTCGTACAAGCGACAGAAAGTGCTTGAGTTACATTTTTTCTTTTATTTTGTTTTACTTCAACAAGATACCAGTACTTTTTTGCGATTCTAAGATAATAACACCAAAAGCAACAATAAATACAACAACAGATGAAATCATTTGATATTAAATGAAAGAAAAAATTTTACCAAACTGCAACATCTGGAACCGGAGACGAAACCGACTCATCATCAGCATTATCAACGCCATTAAGATCATCAACATAATGAAAGGATTGAATAGCGAGACGAAGTCAGTAAAGAGTTAACTATCACACAGTACGGGTTTTACTGAGGGGATAATCACTAGAGAGTGTACGCCACAGCGGCGCATGGATCTATGACGGATAATTTAATCTCTTCTTCTAGTTGTTTGTTTCTTCAGTTAGTTGAGATCGTCCGGTGAAAAGAATATCAGTTGTTTTTCAAACGTCGTGCATTGCAAAGTGTTGCTTTTGAGCTGTAGCTGCCATACGGTAAACGCTTGAAGCTACGGAACGTTGCGCAAGATTTACGAGTACCACAGCTCTGTAAAAGAAAAGTGATAGAGAAGAGCATGGGGTGGAATTTGAACGGTTCGCTGACGTGATATGCGGTTCGGTGCGGTATCCTCTTTCTTTGTGCGTCCATTACATGATGCTCTTGTTTTTCTGCAATTTTTTTGTTTTTTTTTTTTAATTTAGTTGATGATTTTCCTAATTGTTTAACTGCGCGATTGTCGCAGCAACTGTTGCATGTTGCATGGAATTCTTCATTTAATTTTTATGTGATGTTTTTCTGATGCTTTTTATTGTGATTATTATTGCTGCAAATGCACTGTTACGCAATTTTGATCGCTCAGTTATTGTAAAAACTGACAAGCCTTATCAGTTTTTTCTATAACGAAAGTGTGATTGTAACTGCAGGCTTAAGTTTCTTATTTCGAATCTAAAACTCAAAAAAGCATCTCGATAAAATGTTTCAGTAGAAAACATCCTTTTCTGGTTAACTTCTGAGTATAAAGTTTTTATTTCATTGAGAATAAGTTCAGACAAAAAGAGTTGCATTTTGAGGAATTTGATTTCAAAATCTTTATTGTTCTATTTAATAAATCAACAATTGCATAGTTAGCTTGGAAAAGCGCGCAAATTAGATATTTTTGCCAAGCAGAGTTATGTATGTATGGGTCTGTGTTGTTCTGTAGTGTTCAAAAAGAAAAACTTGTTTTATTTTGGAGATAAAACGTTTAGATTCTTCTTTCTTTTAGACTGAAAATATCGTAAACTCAAATCGTAATTGCAGTATAGGTTAGCTTAGCACATGAGATGACAATTGTCATCAAAACTTAGACCACCTATTGTAAATCCAGTTTATAACTTCGAATTCAACTTATGCAAACCATTTCGAAATGTTTTTCAAAGTGGATTTTGGTTACTTTTAAGCGATGCCTTCAATAGAGTCGAAGAGTGGCATTCGAATACCTTGAAACGCCGGGCATTCACAAAGATAATGAAAGACAGACTCTTTGACGTCAGGATCTTAACAGCTTTTACAAAGATCTCTTACGTTAATAAGCCCTAGTCTCGAGGCATGCTTGTCTATAAAATAGTGTCCTGTTATCACACCAACAAAGATTCTCAGAGTTTGCTGGTCTAATGAAATCACTTTTCGCGTTATGTTAGCATCATAACAAGGTCAGATAGCACTCGTCATTGTAAATCAATATCAATTTAATATTTCAGTTGGACTTTCTTACATGACTTTGAAACATGAATCTCGAATAAACATATGAAAATTTCATACAAGTTTTTAGAAATTCCTCAATAAACACTTGACGAAAAAGTTACGGAAATTTATTTTACTAAATTAATAAACAAGCGATAACAAATGTGAAATAACATATGTACATTTATATTTGATTCAATCGGGACTTGATCCTCTCTACTTCCTAGAAATGTTTCAAGGCGTCTTCGTTTCTAAGCTAGCTCTGCTTCTGTAAGTACATTTGTTTCAAACAAAATTTAGATTAGATTAAACGAAAACATTCTTGTAAGAAATTCTGATGAGAAATCATGCACTAAAATTCGTTGACAAACTCTTTCAATCGGAGCTGAAAACACAGGACCACAAAAAAAAAAGGTCTTGTAGTTGGAAGATGAGGTATCATACGGTATTTATTTTGGCGTCCTAAACACGAATCTGAGGTCAGAATTTTTCCATCACCCTCAGATTTTGACATAACCTCAATATTAGACTTTAAAATACGCTAAAAAGAAAAAGGAATCCGCTCAAAAAAAAAAAAAAAGAATCAAAATCCAGAAGGTAGACCTTACTTATATTACGTATCTAGATGTGCCAAAATAATATCTTACAATAAAGCTGTTAACATCGATAAGAGCTCATTTTTACCCCCTTATCATCACCCAAACCCACCCCAGTGCCTTATTACTTCTCCCCAAAGGTTTTTATCGACATTCTGAGATTTCGTGCACCAAAATACCTGCGGATATGCATTAATTTTGAATTTTTATAAGAAATGAGTTTTTAACCCTTCGGGGTAAAGTAGGCAACTAAAACTCATTTTTATTGTAAGATATTATTTTGGCACACCTAGATACGTAATATAAGTAAGGTCTACCTTCTGGATTTTGATTCTTTTTTTTTTCGAGGGACTTTCTTTTTAACATATTTTAAAGTGTAATATTGAGATTATGTCAAAATCTGTTTGTGATGGAAAAATTCTGATCTCGGATTCCTGTTTAGGACGCCAAAATACATACCGTATGATACCTCATCTTCCAACTACAAGACCTTTTTTTTGTGGTCCTGTGTAATTATTCAAAGAGGGGGCTTTTCTGATATTTTGTTTTTGATCGTAACCTAAAAGCCCCTTCGGACTATGTGAGAAATCATATGCTTTTTTGTATGTCTTGGCATATGATATGTCAAATCGCAAAAGATTTATTTTATTGTGTTCATACCCTCTAGGAAATGGAAACATTCCCAGATATAAACAGGAAACATTCAATAGAATGTAGGAAGCATTCCCTTCCATTAGACACTCCATTTCTTTTTTACACACGATGTCATTAGAGGGAAACTTTCCTCTCCGCTGTCTTAAAAATTAATGTGGAAACATACCTCTCCGCTGTCTCAAAAATGAATGTAGAAACATTCCACACAACTGTCTTGAAAAGGAATGTGGAAGCATTCCTCACCACTGTCTTAAAAATGGATGTGGAAACATTCTTCTCCACTGTCCTAAAAATGAATGTGGAAACAATAGCGTGATCAAACTCGGTACAAAATTACAAAGTAACGAAAGTGGTGAATAGAATTGGACAGGTGGGCCTGGCACATCCCATTGAGCCACAAATTCTAGTATATCTAGAGAGTTTTCTAACTTTTTTAAGTGAATTTTTGTTTATGCTCAGAATGTGGCGAGGAAGCCATTGGCACGAACAATAAAAGGGATCGGGAAGGTAGGCGTGAAACTTTCTAATAACAAAAAGCTTTAAATTATTATATTTGCATAGCCTTCCAACGCAATATTAATTTAAATTAATTTTACTCAATGACAGCAAAAAAAAAATTGAAAACTTGAAAAAAATTAATTTTTATAAAAATTTAACAAGCAAAGTGTATTTCATTGCCTCACAAGCAAACGTTTCCACATGCATTCTTAAGATAGCGGTTTGGAAACAACATCAATTCAAATCTTCCCATAAGCTTCCGAAAGATACGATAAGGAATGTTTCCCCATCACTTCCATATGGAAGCCTTCCAATTTTTCCTTGAGGGTGCTGATATGATTTATGTTAAGAGAACTTGACATTTCTCAGTAGTAATTTTGACATTATTTATCAAATTAATTTTTATTTGTAAATATTGTTTTTTTTTTTTTTAACAAGGAACTCATATGACTTCTCTTTTGAAATAGACTTGAATCTAATGTCAAAATAGTCATATGCTTTCTCATATGAAAACTCATTTGTGTAATACAAACAAACGTATTCACACTGTGCGAGTTGTCATATTTGACGACTCATAAGACTTTTTATATGACTTCTCACATAATCTGAAGGGGCTTTTACAGTTTCTCCAAATAAATCTTATCTAGTCCATTGAATGGTCCTTTTCCAATAAACAAATCAATTAAACAAACCTGCAAGAGTCAGAAACGAAAACTAGACTATAAGACGTAGTTCTAAACGTAGATTCCGAATCTCGTCTAAAAGTTTCTATCAAGTTAGATTTTTGAGACATCTTGACTTAAAACTGCGAAACAAGCTATTCCAGCAAGAATGAAAAGACATAAACAACTAAAGCAGAAATTTTGTTGGCTAAATAATACTATCTAGGTATATCTTTTGATTGAACTTATAAAAAAAAATAAAGATAAATAGATGTGCCCCTCACAAGATAAGAAAAGTCGTTTGAAAAGAAATCGTAAAATATAAAATCTCAGTAGCAATGCAATAAATATGGGACTATTTCAAAGCCTGAAGATAATGAAAATAAGCGATAAATGTGCTCATATATAAAAGTTCACTAAAACTACCCATCTAATGGAACAGAAAAGTGAATCTTCAAACTTGCTTTCTCTTTCATTTCGATTTAAAAAAAACTCAGGTTTAATGATGAACTGAATGCAATAGGTCGGAATGCAGCGTCCGTCGCCCAATTTGTCTTTATTATGTTTGATTTTTAAGTTTTTTGCCAAACGCAAAATGATTTTATTATAATCATAGACTGATCTTTCAATTTTAATTCTACGTTTTAGTTTTCTCAACACTTTCTTTGATCTAATTTGTGCAAATTTGTTGCAACACTTGCACTTGCACATCAGCAGCATCATAATTTTGCAGCAATTTAATTTGTTTGTTTTTGTAAAATTTTAATTTTAATTACATTTTACGCTCAATTGATTGCTTTAAAGTATGGGCTGTATCTATAAACTTATATTTAATGATGTGTCGTAAAAAATAATTTTTGTTTTTTTGAAAAATTCAACTGCGATACAAGTTAATTAAAGCGCATAATAACGTACAGTGTTGCAAAAAATATGAAAACATTTTAATAAAAAAAATACTATTATTATTATACTCAGCACGGTGGTTAAGGAGAACATTATTATGAAGTATGTAGTCAAAAGCATCCCTTAATATTTTGCGAAATGGTTTTTTTAATGAAGAAATAGAAATAGAATATAAAAAATATATGTAAGTTTATAATTTTTTTTTTATTGCTTAAAGCAAAATTGATATTTAATTCTTCTATCACGTCTGAAGTTTGAGATTTATGGGATCAAATGTTTTAACATCAAAATTTGACTATGTACATAGAAATTAAGTAAAGGATATTTTCTTTAAAATATTGTTTTTTCGCCATCAATACACAGACCTTGCCGCAAGTACAAATTAAGTAGTTGTTTCTTATTAAGATTGTGCAATTTGAAAAGCTATGAACTTTATTGTTGCAATGATGCAAGTTGATTTATTGAAACATACAAAAACTCGTTGATGTGTTATTGACATTTATGGTGTTATTTGACTAACTTTGTTTCAACCTTCACTTAGAGCAAATTGTGTGTTAGTTAAAACTTTCAATCAACAACAACCAAAAAAACGTTGCCAGTAAAATATACTATGAATTGCACTAGAAATTGTTGCAACGTAAAACTTGTGCAAAATTGTTGCCTTCGCGGCACAATCATCGATTTGTCACAGATACAAAAATAGTCAAAGTTAGTACATAAACTGCATGGTGGAAAATTCTTTGACCTGACTCATTGTCAATGTAGATAAACATCAGTAGGTGGATGAGTGGTTAAGATGCAGCCACATAAAATGAGGATTAATCATGACTGCAAAAACCCAAAAATACCCCAAATCACTTTTTGGCAAAAGTACAAATTTTGTTCATTTCTTTGTTAAAAAATATAGAAAGAATTGAAATTTTTATGTGTCAAAATATATCTCATTAATATAAAAATTCAGCAATAAATGTTTCCATACTTCTGAACACTTAAAAATGAAAATATGTTAAAGGCAAAATTTTTAAAGAAAATATATCACATTAAAAATTTTTGTGGGATTTTGCGTTTTGTCAACAAAAATCAGAGTACAATATTTAGTATAAATACAGTAGGTACTTGTTATAAAGAACACAGCTTAAGCTATGAGTCATTTAATACTTGCAATCCAATTCCAAACCCACTCACTTTTTTTAATGCGTTAAATGTTTATATTTGAAAACATTTACATAATTACCTCTAAGCTTATAGATTTTAAAATTTTGTTTGTATGGGAAGTGCTAAGATTTCTTCTCAAAACGTACCCACTTTTTGACTTGTGCTTTTCCGAAGCATTCTTACTTAGTATCTACTTGTATGAAATTTGGTTATATTATTTAAACAACTCTCTCAGAGTACCGTTTTTTTAGTTTTGTTTCTATGAGTGGTGCGACGCTATCTCGTCGAAATTCTCATAATTTTTGTTACAAGCTTGTCTAAGCCATTCCTTGTACTCGTATGAAAGTTAGTTGCACTATGGCACTTCGGTAGGTGTGTAGCGCGACAAAAATGCCTAGCCATAAACGCTGCCTTAAAGTTCTTGCCTCTCCCTTTTGTCGAAATTCTCACTTTTGTTGCCTATTGTCAATCTGAACCGTGTATAGTGCTCAAAAAATGTTCTCTGTACATATAACGTTTTGAAATTTCTGCTCGTCATTTTGTTGAAATTCACCGAGTGACCTTATTTATTTCCCCGAGTCCCCATGAGCTACACTACATAGCAGGCGTAGCCATTATACCATACGATTTTGTCGTATGGTATAATGGCGTATGGAAAACAAAAAAAGCTCGATGAGCCACCAGTAAATATCAATATTATGAGCTATAATTTCACCAGAATTTTCCTTTCGTGTGCCTGCAACTTTTGAACCTGTTTCAAGCAACAAAAACAAATTTGAATCACCCTAATGTACATACTTTTCTATACCACCCACACTCCTTTCTATGCGTGACAAACAGATTGGCAAAGAAAGAAAGTGCTTAGTATAGCAGCGAGTGTAGAAACCGTTTAAAAAAGACACAGGAAAACCAATTTGGGTGCCCAGAATCCACGACGTTTTTCGTTCTTAAAAAAATGCATATCACAAAGATATCGGACTTTGCGCATGGGTACTTAAAATGGCCACTTGCAAAGTAGTGTGGAACGATGAGAGTAAGATTATTCCAATTTTCATATTCTGTGTTTGGGCTACGCCTTACATATGGACGAGTGCCTTTACCACCAAAGAAACTATCTTACTCTCATCGCTCCACATAATGCTTATCTACTTTGCAAGCGACCATACTAAGTACCCGTGCGCAAAGTCCGGTATGTTTGTGATGTTTTTTTTTTTTTAACAACAAAACTCGTCGTGGATTTTGGGCACTCAAATTGGTTTCCCTGAGTCTTCTTTAAACGGTATCCACACTCACTGCCTTATTACGCACTTTCTTTATTTCCGTAGCAGGCAAACACGGATTATGTATCGAAAGCCGTATCGAACAATTCACGTCCCGGGGAGACATGGAAGGCATTCGGCCTCGTGTTTTTCGTTTATTTGTGTATTTTATCGTATCCGCAACCATTTTCGCAGAACATCCGATAAAATTTTATATGTATTTCATTAAAAGTTTTACCTTGCGAAAGGAAAGTTTTAATAATTTTACTTTGCTCTGTCGAAGAATGCTTTCGACGGCCCACTTAAATGCAAAAACTCGAAAAAATGATTGGAGTATTATACAAAAATAGTGGAGCTTACTTGTTACGATCAAATTTTTTTAGGTGAATACCTAATCTTGAGAAGCAAAGGAGTTGAACAGTGCTATTATTTTTACCGATCAAAATTTCAAATTACTCAATATAATAGCAAACCTACAAAGTACCGTTATTTTTTTAGAACAAAATATCATGTGCTTATCTTGTGTACTTATCAAGTAACTATACTTTAAAATATTAGAAGAAAAAAAATGTCATTTGTTCGAAATATTTTCTTTCAATTCATAAATGACACCGCGGTGCTATTCTTTTTACCGCAACTGTATGTATGTTACCGGCCAAACTAGTTTTTAGGCCAAATTAGTTAGTGAAGACTACGACAGTAGCAAATATGTGCAACACTGACGTCGCTATTCACAGTGCTTTTGCATTAAAATTAAATTGCATACTTTTAGGCCTTCAAATTAACTAGTTTGGCCTAGGATAAACTAGTTTGGCCGGTGACATATGAACTAACAAAATTATCATATAAATTTAAAAAAAAAAAGAAATAAGGCACAATTTGTCAAAATAAAGTATTTGGATCTTGAAGTCTCCGATTTCGCTAATTTATTTATTGAGGGAAGCATTTGACTATGTAGTTGTTAATTTGAAATAAATCATAATCAGAAAAATGAGAATTCTAGCCGTGTTTTGTTGGCTTTGGTTAAACCAGAATTTCATACAAATTCGTGAACCAGCTCAATTTCTAGTTCAATTGATTGAATTTTTTTGAGTGGGCTAAATTTGAAGAATAGATGTCGCACATTGCAAGTAGCTGTAGACACAAACATAAAATAATCAAATAGATATGGCAAATTTGCTCGAATTTTGCAGAATCGGTTTTAGGTCAAGCGAGGCCCAAATAACGTTACGTAATAGAAACAAAAACAGACATTGATCGCTGCCTTGGCTCTGTTTTCATTTATCCTTTTTAAAACAACGTCAAATTTTACTCTTCACCTTCTATGTCGATTTTTTTTATGCTGGGAGAACGAAAAAAAAACTTTATTAATAGGGTCTACGACGCTATAAAACAGTTTAAAAGCGTTTGATAGCAAAAATTTCGAAAAAAAAAGTTATGTACAAACGCTTAAGGCCCCATATCGCGCTAGGCCTCGTTCAGCTTTACGAGTTTGTCGGCCATAAAATCGACTCAGATTTTATAAAAGAAGTTCTGTCACTTTAATGCCTCCTAGTGGTCGAAGGCAGAATTATAAAAGGACAAACTTATGCATTTTATTCACTTTTAGGTTGAACCAAAGCTAATAAAACAGGGCTATTGTCATCTATAGGGTAAAAGATACTGACTGAGTGAAACTTAAATTCCGGAATTTATAATTTCTTATTTAAAATGCTTTTTATGCTTTTATTTTTTCAAAATTTTTGAAAAATTTCAACTTCTATAACATTTTTCAAAAATTTCAACTTCTATAACATTTTTCAAAAATTCAGAAAAATTATTTGTTTGAAATTCCACTTAGATTTTTATACATTTTTTTATGGTTTTTGAGCAAATTCCAAAAGAGTCTTAGCTTATTTTCAAGTTCAATTCAAAATATCATTTAGACTATAGCCTATAGGAAACACAACACAAATTTAAAAAAAAAAAAGATTATTGATATCATTTTATGAGCCAAAAACTTTTTTCGTAGAATTAATATTTACAGAGTTAACAAATATTTTATACAATAATTCTTTTAATGCTATAATGCTTCGATTTACGCTGAAATGGTTTATGATAATTCATCAATCGTCAAATGCTACCTACAATAAAAAATTAGCAAAATCGGAGACATATAGGTCGAACTCATTTCGTTTTGGCAAAAAATTCCCCATATGCACACATAATACCTATTTTTAAGTTAGAAAATCTATAGGTAGTTTTGACCTTTTATTTAAAAAGAATTATTTAGTCAAAGAATCATTTCTCGAGTGCAAACTGTCACACTAGTATAAAAATGTATTTCTTGCTATGCACAAGCAAGAAACTCATCTTCATCTTTTTGCCAAAAATAAATCAAAATTTATTTTTAGTTTTCGAAATCAGCCACGAAAAATTCCGAAATGATACGATCTGCCAGAATCTGAAAATCTTATACTCACTAAGTGAGAGTAACGACAATTTTAAGATGTGAAAATTTTATGTTCTCATGGTCCTTGATGTTGTGGCATCAACGGGTTGCTTCTGAATAATAATCCATTAAAAGCCAATTTGATGTGATGCATTTCTCCGTATTCTATTTCTTATTACAAAGTTTTCTTTATCTCATTGCAATACTTTTGTATCAAGATATTTTTACATCAATTTATCACTGGCAAATATTTGAGATTAAGTAAGTTCTTCTTACTGTAGTATTTCGCATAGGTTGAATTTGACAAGAATGATAGCTTCTAAGTGAGACACTTTCAAGAAATTGATTTTTTTTTGTTGGCTTATTCGATAGTTTATACTTTCAAAAATATCCTGTGAAAGCGGCAAGGTCGTATCTTGAATAATTTTTGAATGGCAGCGTTCTAAAGAGCGACCACTCGCAGGTACATATAAACCTCAATAGTTGAAACTTTAAACGCATTTTTCTCGAAGCGACATTTTTCAAAATTGCTGACATCATAACTCAAAGAGAAATTGGCCGATCGACTTCAAATTGAAACTGAATATTCTTGAATATATTTACATACTATACAATGACTTACGATCTTTTTGATTGGTTGAAAATTGTCAATTTGGCATTAAAAGACGACCATTTTTTTTTTTTGCCCCAAAAAACGACACTTTTTCCTATTTGAGGAAAACCAATTTTTCGCCAATTTGCTCATGCGCTTTGGGTCGGTGCCTTGCTGGTAAACCCATTTCAACGGCATTTTCCATTCAGCGTAGGGTAGTATTGTTGAGCTCATTATTTCCACGTATAATTTTGCTTCCATGTTTCCTTTTATTCAATAAATTGGACCTGTGTCAGAGGGTATGAAAAGCAGACCCAAAAGTTAATTTTTGCAACACCATGCTTTACGGTCCTTGGCACCAGACGAAAAGTGGGCAAAGTATTAAGCGTAGCATCTCCCATTGGGTCAAAAACTTTTACGTTAATCATACAAAGAGTTCTTTAGTAAAGAAAAAACTCTGACCTAAATTTAAATTAAAATTTTTGACCGAACAACGAACCGTCTCCCGGTACTGTGGATTAAACAGTACCACAGTCATTTTGGTTGCTCGAAACAGACTTTCTTGGATGTTTTGGTATGCTAAATTACTTATATTCAGGTATCAGCCGAGCTTTATTATATATTATACATTTTTCTTTGATTTTTCTGCTTGATTTATGATATTTTACATGTTCAAGAACCAAACGCTTAGCTGAAAAAAACACACATAAATGTATAGAAAGTCTACAGAATTTAACACAGCAATTTGGCATCCCTCGAATATTGCTCACAAGAAAAGCAAAAGAAAAAAAATCAGTGAAAAACTTAACAAGAAATCCGAATACATTTTTCACAACAACAAAGCAAAGGAAAATGCAAAAATAACCGCACGAAGCAGATACGAACGTGTGTTGCTCTCTCAGCGCTAAGCATAGATCTTGAGCTACATGATAATCTTCGCTAAGATTTTGTGTCATTCTTCGCTCGCACCTCAAAAACGATCGACGTCTTGGTTTCAGTCTCGGGGATTATGACTTGAAACTAATTCATTTTTAGAGAAAAATTATATTATTTCAATACATATATATAGAAGATATATAATATATACACGCATAGAGTTCTAAAAGGATAAAAAGAAGAAAATAGCTCGCGAAATTGATTTTTTTTTACTTATACACAAGGATAACGAAAGGATATATTGAATAAAGTAAGAAATCGGAGTAATTAACGGTTTTAAAACGGTATAAAAACGGTATGAAAAATTTTAAAATGGTTTCGTAACGGGGAAAAATTTGACAAAAAAATATACTATACGTACGATGTGCTGTGAAAAAGTCTGTGCCGTGCTGAATTTCTAAAAAAAGAAACGAACAATCGAGCAATCGAGCAATGAACGAGAATAACCGAATGTCCGCGCCCAACGGATAGATGACGGTCACCAGCAACGAACAAACGCGAAGGATTACGTTCAGTGTGCAAATAAGGATAAACGCATTAAAAAGGATATTGTGAAATTAAGAAGCATGCATTTATAAGAAAAAAAAAACTTTAAAATTTGATGAATTTCGGAAACAGTGTAAAATTGATTGTGGTGAAATTTAAAAAAAAGTCCTTCAAGGATACTTTCTTTATTATAGCAAAGAAAGCGCTAATTTTTTGCTTTCAACATTTATTTTTTCTTTTTTTTTTTGTTCTATATAAAATTTTTCCAACTACTTATTTCTATGTCTGCATATTTTCACAGTTTTGAATAATTTGTGTAAAAATAGATTTCGAAAATTGGATCTTCAGCGCAGCGCAGACTTTCGGTTCAGTGTGTGAAGTGAAAGAATTTTTGCCGAGCAAAAGAGATGCCAATGCGGCGTTAAAAAGTGCACAAGAAAAGGATGGCAAAACTTGATAAAAAAAATATTCAAATATTGAATATCTAACGAAATCATGATTTAAAATTAGAAATCAAAAGAGAAAAATTAAATGTGCAAAGAAAAATATCTTAAAAAATTAAAAAAAAAACAAAAGTATTTTTCTTCAGTGTCTGTGGTTCATTAAAAAAAAAACTATAAATCCGAACATCACATTATAAATTTAAAAAACCAAGAAAAAACAATAAATAAATAAATTTTTAAACATAAAAAAGTGCGAAAAATTTTAAAAGTTTTTTTTTCTTTCTTTTTATTGCAGCATTAAAGAAGCGAATATTATCTATAAGATATAAATCGGTCAATTAATTGAAATTTATCTATAAATACGCAAACGGATAAAAAAGAAATATCAGATTAAACAGCAATAAAGTTGAATTGTGAAATTTCGTAAAGCCGTACGTGCAGCAACAGCAACTGCAACAGCATCCGTGTATTCGTATTTGCTGTCTCTGATTTTATTGTTTCAATTTTGATTTTTTTTTAATTTAAATGCGCTTAAGTGTTATTACATAATGCAACGACCAACTTCGAATCCGTATCAGCAGACTGCGCTGCAATCGGCACAGCAGCAGCAACAGCAGCAAACTCAGCAATTTGTGAGCCAGGAACAATATTCGACTCAGCAGCAGCAAAGGGTTAGCCGCACTGAACAACATCATGTTCAGCGTCAAGTTACCACTCAACAACGAGGTCAGTTTTTCCTCTCGCTTGGTCCCTTTTTTTCGCAATGACCCCAATAATAACTGAACTAACAAACTCCAGTTTACTTGCACAACTCTGTACCGAGTAACTCACAATGTGGATTAAGAATTACTCGGTGCAACTGTGCAGGAGCTGAAATCAAATCAAATAGAATTTTAAATTTCACGAGTAAAGCCCAGTTTCATTATAGAATTGAATCTTGACAAAAGGAAAAAATCCCTTTCAACTTTTAATGTGGCTCATACCCAAGACTAATAAACTTGCAATTTTAGTGTAAGGGGCTGTGGTCGTGGAGCAATTAAAATTGTTTTATTTTTACTACAAATTAAAACAACATGCTTAGGCATGAAAGTGTAACGAAATTTGTGTCGGAATCTACTTTCTAGAGGTTGAGTTTTTCTTTTCTTTTTTTTTAAGGTTACTTTTATAAATCTATGTAAATGAAATAATGAAATTATCTATATAACATTAAAGAATATAAACAAATTTTTATGACAATTATATGTAAGCAATGTGCTGAGAGTTTTCTGTATGTTCTTAAACTCAGTACATTGCTTAAACAAAAAGTACAATTGTTCTAAATATGCCATCACTGATATAAAAACATACACTCAATGGGAAAAGAACGTAAAAATGGGAAAAGACTTAAAACTTCAAGTAAAAGTTGCTTGAGCAAGCTTAGTGTGTACGCCTCAAAACGTTTATCAGCCCTTTCATGGTTGGCTACTATCTCGCGTTTTAGTCACCGAGTAATATTTGGCTGTATGTTTATAAAGCCAATTCTTACTCGGCGACTAAAATAGCAAGATAGTAGCCAACCATGAACGGGGGGTATTACTGATCGTTGAGTCTCAAGAATTTATAGCTAAAATTTTCTGCGTTGTTTTTAAAAATACCACTATAAAATTCAATTTATTTAATAGCGTGTGTCAAAAATTAATATATTGTATAAACAGAAAGCGATTTTCGAAAAATTTTTATTTTTTTTAAACCTTTTATTGTAACCTTGATTAATTGTGGCATGAACCAATAATTTTTTTAAATTTAATTAGATGATTTAGATCTTAACTTGTCGCCAAAAAAATAACATATAGTAAATAAACTGGAAAAGTTATAAGCTTTAAGCTAGCTTCCAGCTATCAGCTACTTGTTCTATAAATTTCTTTGGACTACTGTTAGGCGTTTACCCTAAAGAAATAATTTCACACGACAAAAGTGCATTTTAAATGTGTTCATTTATTTAATATTTGTTTTCTATCTATTATACGAAATAATTTTCAGTGTCAGAAAATTCGAGTAACTATAGTGAAAAAAGAAAAATAAATGAACAAAACAAAACATATATAAAAAGAAAACACAAAATTCACTGCATACTTTTACCATAAAAATGGTTCAAGTCAAGAATAAACAAAACAAATATTTTAAAGAAAGAAAAAATTCCATTGCATACTTTTTGTTGTCATGAACGTTGTTCAAGTCCAGAATACACAAAACAAATCCAAGAAAACAAAAATTCTGAGATGCGCGCTTTCAATATTCAATTTAAATACACCCAATCCTTTTTTACACGGCCCTTTTTTATAAAAAAAAAAAAAATAAATAAAATTTATTTAGACTTTCAATAGAAAATTTTAGAAATGTTAAAATTAGAGATTTGAAAGTAAGTCTCTCACTTCGAATCAATTTTTTTAAGGTAGATTACACTAATTTTTTTAGTAAAAAAAAAATAAAATAATATTATATTATATTATAAAAATAACATTCTACATAAAATTTTTTTTTTTTAATTTTTTTTGCAATGTTATTTCCAATCAATCCTAAGAATGCATCTGCATTCAAATCGAAATTCCCGACACAACTTTGGAAAATATGAGTTTTTATTCAGTCTAATTGTATGAATTGTATGCTATTTTCCATTTTATGTTGAAAAAACGTATCAGCGTCATCAGTAAAAAAAACTCGTAGTTTCCAAATATATGGCGGGAATTTCGATATGAAAGCACATGCATTCTTCGGATTGATTGAGGAATAACATATAAAAAAAATCAAACCAAAAAAATATGTTATCTTGAAAATATTTTGAGAAAAAATTTTTTAATTAAAAGAAAATAGTGTTTTAACAAAATTATTTAAATTTTTTTAACTTTTTTTATAAAGTTAAAGTCTTTCTTAACTAATATGAATAACTGATTTCTTATCATAACTTCTATAGTTTTTGAGATATTTCGTTTCAAAAAGGTTCAAAAACGTCAAAAAAACAAAGTGTGCACTTATTAACAGAATTATTTGATAAGATTTTTTCAAACGTCATGAAAAACGAATATTCCAGAGATTTTAATAGCTACATTGTAGTTGCTTGGCTCCAAATAAAAAATAGTGTTACTCATGCTCCATGATGTACCAAAAAACCCTGGAAATAGCCAATTTTTAAATGAGTTTTGGAAAAATAGTGCCAAGTTAATGGTTGAAGCACTGTTTCAAAGATAAAATTTCGACTTTTAAAAATATTTCGTCGTTGATGAATCTTAGTGGTCACAAAGTGATACCGGCTAAAACTTCAATGTTTTTAATCTCTAGCACATACAATGCAGAATAAAAACTTTAATTAAAAAATTTATATAAAGAAGATCTTTTAAATAATTGGCAAGAAAACGCTTTTTTTAAGGTGATCTCAAAATAATGTTCTTCAATTCACGTAAAGTTAAATCATTCCAGCCTGGAGTTTAGAATAAAATTTTTTTTCTTGAAATTAAAGACTCTTAAAGGACCCTAATATTAAAAAATAATTTAAAAATACTATTAAAAAAATCAAACTCCACTGGATAAACGAATTGTTCTTTTTGAGTGTGAGTTCAACAATAGTTCAAACATTTGGCTTTCGTGCATAAGGCTTGATCTCACGTATTATTCACAAACAATTTCAACAAAACTAGCGAATGACACAAACTTTGGCTACAAAGTCGTTAGATCATACCTTTTAAAATTAAATAAACTTTAGAGTAGTATAGTATGCCAATTTTACCAATTTTGAAAAAAAGAAAAGGCAGTTTCTTTGCGAATAAGAAAAAATCATTAAAAATATGTATATATGAGGGGTCCTCACACATATTTTTGTTTTTTGTCATAGTGTTAAATTGCACATTAAAACGGTGTAACAAGTACCCACTGGCCGGTAGTAATGACGTGCAATTGTACTGGTTTGCATAGCTACCGGTCGACTACATGACGGTTGTCTAACGTCGATTTGTGAGTCGTTCCGGCGCAATATCCAACCTCTGAACAACTGTAAAACAAGCAGTGAAAATAGTTAGTTAATTGTTATATTGCTGTATAGTTGTGCAAATCTTCTATTGAATATTTTCTATTGCCGATATTTTGTCTGAGTTTGAAAAATTAATATTTCTCTGGAAAAGCGAAACAATTCTATCAGATTTACTCTTTCCTGGATATCCTACGAAAAAACAAAATAAAAAATATTGAATACAAACAAATTAATAGTTTTTTAAGACCCTCGGAAGCAATTTCCTAAGTTTTAGTGGCTCTATTATCAATCTCTCAATAAGTTCATCGGTATTACGCAAATTGGTTTATTGTTTGTAATTTTAAAACGTTTCGAACATTTGGTGTTTTTCGTCAACCTTATGCGTTTTGTCTAATTTTCCGAGTTTCTTCAAAGAATATTTGAAGGACACTTTTGAATGGAAACAACTTTCGATCGATTATACGTATGAAATTCAATATTTTTATAAAAATACTAAATATAAACTTACAGTTCTTAAAGCTAAACATTAAATGGTAAAGAAGCTCAAAATTATGTTATGAAAACTTGACATGCAACAGAAGAATATAGTCCAAAACCAAATCCTAAGGATGTTTAAAAAAATTCGAACATAGACAGTAAATTTTAAAAGACATATTAAGACGACTGGCTTCGAAAAATTATCAATAAGACGATATTTTTAGGGAGGAAATCAAAATAAGAAAATCTTTTGATTTTTTTTTTTTTTGTAGACTGTAAAATTGCTTCTGCACACTATAAAGCCGTGAAGCTGAATAGACCGACCTATCCCGTTTATTTTATATGAAAAATGGGCTTTCGGTTTAATTGACTGAAACTTAAGTAGTTTTCATCATCGTGATCAAAAGTTTCTGTCACTGCAATTCTGTGTTATGGACAGTTAAAAAGGTATAGATGATCAAAAATTTAACATTTGGCTCCTTCTCCAGTGTTCAAATTTTTGAGATCCTGAGAATAAAGTTTTCGACTCAAGAGATTTTTGATCAAAATGCCATAAACCACATTTGTGCAAAATTTAAGCTTCCAGTTTAAAACGTAAATTTCACACAAAAAGTGCCGAATTCTTTCGATTTAATGAGATTTGTTTTATAAAAAAAGAGTTCATGTTATTTTTTACATAAATAATTTTCAGCTATACAGAGAAAAAAACTACCACTTCAATGAAATTTAAATCACAAGGTTTAACAGAATATAATGCAAATTGTTGAGTTTTATTGGACTAATAATTCAGTTGAATGATAAAACAAAATACAATTTTTTTATTATATTTTGAAAAATACATTACAAGACGAAAGCTCACATTGGTTAAATCGAAATTTTAAAAATCTCAGCTTCATTAGTACTTATGAGTTTTTGACACAAATGATTGAGTTTTTCATGATTTTTCCCATTGTTTTTAACATATTCCGTTTTAAAAAATATTTGAGTCAAATTTGGAAGAACTTATGACATTTTTGAAATTTCAATATGTTCAAATATTACCTTTAGATAAGCCCTATACAATATATAAAATAAAAAATGACGGCGAAAAAAACTCACAAGGGATTTAAAGAATGACCGATATGCACTATATGTAATATCAAAGTAATATTAATTATTTTCCTTTCGTTAAAAACATTATTGTTTTTTTTATTTAATGATATGTATATTGAAAAAAAAATTTTTTTTTTAAGATGCCATATCCCTTTAACGGGCAAAATAAAAATAGCTAGATTTTTGTCTCGGAAGTTTTGGTTTTCGAATGATATTGGTACAAGAAACTCAAATTTAAAGTCCGATTTCTAAAATTTTTGTTGGTTCGGCAGCCAGGTGCAAGACCGTCAAAAAACGGTCTTTACAAAATATACAAAAACACCGGTAAATTTTTATCTAATAACAAACCAGGCGTAAATTATGAAAGCAAATACATTATATATGTACTTTCCAACAAAATTCTCGACTCGATCTAGCTACTAAACACAATTTATTTTTATTATTGAAGTTTTATTATTTTTCAAAATAATTTATGCGTCTGTTTTCACTATTGTTTCTCAATTCAACGCTTGTAGCTACCAAATCAAATAAGCTTATCGTGCAAAACTTCGTCGTGTAAACCGTTAAGTGCGTTCAATTAATAAAAAATGAGTGATTTATAAAAGCATAAGGGTCAGAATGCGTGAAACCGACATGTCTGAAATATTTTTCAAAGTTTTTTATATAAATCAGTAGCTGCAAGTTGTAGAAACTTGTGTACGGAAAAATTTTTTAAAAAAAATTGTTGTTGCAATAATTATTGCCAGTCAAAGTTTTCATTAACATTTTTTTTAAAATGTTATAAGTTTTGAACAACTTGCCTGATCGTGACGAAATGTTTTAATTTCTGTAGATAATAAGTTGAACTTATGTATTAAAAAAAATTTCAAAAATTTTGCATTTTTGTTGTTACTTAGTAGTTTTTCTATCAACAATTCTGTGGCTACAAGGAATAACAGCTAAATTCGATATGTGATCACACGACAAAGCAACATAAGTTCTGAGCATAAGTATGTGACTTATACTGTTTTGCTTTATAATCAGAGATCGACTTTAGCTGTTATTCCTTGTTGACACAGAATTGAATTTTAATGATTTACGCCGCACAGTGGGAAATTTTTTAATGTTTTTGGACAAAAATCCGTCTACAATGCAATTATTAATGGATTTGAAATTTTTTTTTTTCTTAAAATAATTTTTAAGTACCACCCGATGTGTGAGTAATGCCCAAATTTTTGAGAATGTTCAACATAACCTCAAAAAATCCTATAAATATATGAAATTCGTGTATTTTACTTAGGAAGTTATTCGAAAAATAAAAAGATATTTTTTAAAAATTTTTTTTGAAGTTGCATTTTATCTTAGACCAAAACTTCTTTTACATTATTAAAGTATAACTATTCAAGATTTATCTCTGAAATTTTGGTCCAAAAATATTCGTCAATAAGTTAGAAAAGTGCAATGCCGTGAACGACATCAAAATTTGCGGTGAGCAAGATATCTGGAGACTGGTTCATCCGAAAAAAGAAAATTAAATTTTTTTCGGCTAAGCAAATAGTTAATGGGTGTTTGATCGTTGATTTTTGAAAAATATTAATTTTTGACAAAATGGCGGGCGTACAAAGAAAATTTTCATTTTTTGTGCACAAACTTAAGAAACTTGAGGTCGTTTTAGGCTATAAATCAAAAAATATGTATCCAAAAAAAAAATCGAATGATCAAACGCCCCATAGTTATTTGCTTAACCGAAAAAAATTTAGTTTTCTTTTTTCGGATGAACCAGTCTCCAGATATATTGCTCACCGCAAATTTTGAGGTAAATATATTTATAGGATTTTTTGAGGTCATGTTGAAAGTTTTCAAAAATTTGGGCAGTCCTCACACATTGGGTGGTACCTAAAGATTATTTAAAAAGAAAAAATCCATTAAAAATTGCGTTGTAGACGGCTTTTTGTCCAAAAACATTAAAAAATTTCCCACTGTGCGCCGCCTCGAAAAAATCTGAAAAAAATCACAGAGATGCATTGAACCCTTCCAAACTAGAAATCATCAAAAAAAATCGTTGAGCCTCAATTAGTTTTGACGGTATAAATATTAAAGTGGTACCGGGCGGACGAAAAATGCATAAAAATTTTGTTGTTTTTCAAAGAAATCAATAACACTTTTACAAGAAAAAGTATCGAGTTTCCCATAGACTTTTTTCCATGTATTTTGGGGCGTAGTTTCCAAAAATGGCAACCATTTTTTTTTTTAAGAATCGTTTTCGAGATATCCCCAAAAAACCCCTTTTTCGGTACTTTTTTCATTTATTTGACTATATCTCGATTAATTTTTTTTCGACTCAAAAACGCTTTTCAGCACTCCAAAGATATTTTTGCTCCCTTTCTAACGGTATGCTGTTTCCTTGAATCAAATAAGATTTGATGAAGTCACTAAATCACTAATCATGAAAATCACTAAATTTCAATTGCTCCATTTGAATGAACATTTTTTTTTTTTTTCATATTTTTAGAATTAAAAATTAAAGAATATTCTTTTGCAAATATTTTAAGTATAATTTTGCGTATATCGGACAAAAAGTGTAGAAGTTATTCGAGAAAACAGTAAAAAACTTGCAATAAAATTACATAAAAAACATATATACCCGATCCGTTTTCTTGTAAACAAGTTTTATTGATTTCTTTGAAAAACAACAAAATTTTTGTGCATTTTTTGTCCGGGCAAGAGCGTCTTGCCCGTTAAAGGGATATTTTACTCGGCTAAAAGAATTTAATATCCTACACAACACCCACAAATGAAAGAGCGTGTCAGTCTTTTATTCACCTGCATTTAAATAAGGCACAGAGTAAGAATTTTACTACCATGGCAAACGTTTTCATTGAAATTATTAGGCTAGTTATAGTTAGTGATATTTTTCAAAAATTTTATAAACAGAACGATCCCATACTTAAATAGCTTTTCATAGCCATTGAGCAAGTATGAAAAACTCTTAAGAACTTATGAAACATTTAGCCTCATACTGTTATGAACAAAACAATATTTCTGTTGCATAAAAGATTCCTCTGAATATACCTAGGCTTCCTTAAAAGCAAATTCATTTAACTGGTAAACAGTTAAGGAAGTTCAAATTCTAACCTTCAGAGATTGCTTTATTGAACTTAAATACTTTTTAATATACGTATCTCGAGTTTGAATAACATGTCGAATTGATGATATTTTGAATTGAATCGATGTAATTAATAATATCACATTTTTTTTGGGGAGAAGCGATTCCCCCCCAGCCCTATCCCATTGACGCCTCTACTTTAAAGAGCATTCCGGTTATTTTTCAGGAAAAATTTTCCCAAGCAAATTGTTCATCGAAATATATAGATTATATTTGAAATTAAGTTAGATTCCCTCATCGACCCGACAACTCCAAAGGCAATTACGTGTAGGCAAAAGTCGCGAAAAGGAGTTTTGCTCAATAACTTAAAATGAAAGTCATAAATAAAGAACGTTTAAAAAGCACGTAGAAGTTGTGTAGCCGATAATAGACACAAATAGTATTCTATAATGCTAATATTTTTGATTTAACTCTATCTTTTCGAATTAATGACCAAAAAATAATTTGTCAAGACCTTTGACCCCACGAAATTATCTTATCAATCAATAACCTTCACACATACTATAAGGCATGATAAAAATATTTTCAGTTTGAATTTTTAATATTTCTGGATTAGTTAAAAAAAAAACTTTAATTTGAGAAAATCATCTGTGTAACTTAAGTCTGTGCTAAAAGGAATTAACTCCAATATATTTGTTCTGCTCCCCCAGTCATTTTTATATTTACTGAAAACTACTTTAAGTTCTACGGAACTGAAATATGCATTTCGTGAGTGATATTCATTCATACGCTGATTTACTATATCCCGTTTGTTTAGAGCACTATCAGCTTGTAATTTTCTTAAGTTTTTTGATGCATCTTAAAAACTAGATAAGATAGGGTGAATCCGGGGGCAAGATTTGAATTTACGAGATTTATAAATAGCTCAAGAAAATGAAAAATCCTGAACTTGAAATGTATTAAAAATAATATTAAGTGACATACATATGTAGATATACTTTGCTTAAGGAGTTCGAACAGCATATAATTACCTTTCCAAAAATCTTTATTTCATTTCTTTCATTATATTTTTCTTAAATTGTTTTGAAAGTTTTTCAGTCTTTTATTTTGATTTTGCTGTAGCTGTGTTTTCCAGCAAAATTAATCTCAAAAACTACATTGTATTGTTAACATTACCTTTTACAAACACATTATAGTCATCAGGCTTAATTCGTTCTCTATCTATACTCTTTTGTTGACAATTTTTGCTCGTTAGCTTATAGCTTTCGAGATAATGGAAAAATGCTGCTCTTTTCGGCATTTTAAACAAAACACTACAACTGTAATAAAGTGTACTTTTCGGAATCTCATTTGGATATCAAAATAATGGTCGGTGCGAAAATTCAGGATTTTAGGAGTTTTTTTCAAAATCAAATCTAATTTTACTGGAGTTTTAAACAGGAAATATCAAGATTTTCAAAAAGTCCTGGTTGGTCAATGCCCGATACTTTTATTCTTCAGAAATACAGCAATTCAATAATCACTGAAATGTTGTCTTTTAAGAATTATGTCTCGCACATTACCAAATTAAGCCAAAAACTAGCTTTTAATACAAAATAAATTTATTATTTTACTTAAAAATGTTAACAAACTTTTTCTAACAGAGATTCACTTTAAACAAATCTTAGAGATAATACAATTTCCTTCAAAAAAGCTCAAGTGTATTAATCACGAAAGATCAACCATTTTCAAGATATTCAAGGTCAAAGGTGAAAAAGCTGTTCTTACACTATCCTACCTTGTATCATAAAAACGGTTGATCAAAGCGTAAACGTAAGTTTGCCAATGCCTTTTTTATAGAAAGTCACGTAATCTATAAGGACTATCCAACTTAAATTGATGTTAGAAAAGTATGAACCAAATTTGTAAAAGCACTAGTTTTAACATTTTTGGAGACTTAATTTCTTTTTTGTTAATAGAAAGCGAGATAATACCGAAAAAGTATTTTTTATGCCATTTGACTATAAATATCAGTGTCACAAAGCAAAAATGTGTGCACTTCATAAAATTCTATTTTTAGAAACTTTATAGAATAAAATTTTGTGTATATCATAAGATTATGTTTTTAAAGCATTAATTATAATTAATGTTTAATTAATAATTTTGCATTTAAGTGTCAATAATAATTAACACTTAAATGCAAAATTATTAATTTATTTTGTAACTGCTCACATGATTTATATATTTTAAGTACCCAAATATTTTGAAATTGTATACTCCATGACTAATTGCGCATGTTAAAAAAAAAACACGATAGCATTTCATATGGTTTTTAAAAATACAACTATTAATCACCAAAAGAATTTTTTTTTAATCCATTTTGAAAATATAGATATTTTTAAAATTTAAGCACTTTAAAACGCTGCATGTATATGAATGCAATAGCATTAGCTCAAAAAAAAACTATATTTGTCTCCCTCAAATATTGATACAGCGCAAGACAACACTTAAAACATTCAATGTATTGGTAACTTAAATTTCCCTACATTTTCTACACACACAAGAAATTTCCCAAACTTATTTACGCATATAAACAAGTGTGGGCAAATGTTTTGCAAATTTTTCTTGTTTTTATATCAGGCTGTTGCACACTTATCAACAGCAAACAGCTGATACTAACAGCTGTTACAATATTCCCAGTATTTTTGAAATACATACATACGTTTGTTGTAAATAAGTATTTGTGCCAGTTTTATCTACATATGTGAAATAGAAGCTTAACATCTCATTTATTATTTTTGGCTTTTAATTTTGTACTTTTTTTTTTTTTTTTTTGTTTAAATTTTTTGTGTATGAATCATACAAGAAACATTTTTTTATGTTTGCCGGTTTTTCAAGTAGATGCCAATGTATGTCTATTTTAATACCTATATCACAATAAAAATAGATAATCTTTTTCTTGAAATACTTAAAGAAAAAACAAATAGTTTTACTTCAATTTTTGAAAACGCATCAATTATTTAATTTAACATATTATTGTGCTTCAAACGATATGTACATTTTAAAAGATTTTTATGTTTGGGAATTTCATTTTTTTTTTTTTTTTAATTAGGATTTTTAATAATTTGATAAAACAATTTTTTTTTTTTTTTCTTAATTAGGATTTTTAATAATTTGATTAAAAATTTGATTTGAAAAATTACCTTTTCGATTGTTTTTCATTAATATGGCGGGTGCAATTTGAGTGCTGACGTAAACATCAACCAAAAATATACTGATGAGATTTTAAGAATCGAAACATATGTCTATATTCTAGAGTTGTTGTTGTTTTTTTCCTTTGTTGTCAAAGTTTGTTTAATACATAAAGCATTGTATCAACTTGTAAAAAAATTTTACATATAATGATGATCGCTGCGAAAAATGGCTTAAGTTCAATAATCATTTAATTATTAAAATTTGATTAAACAATTTTATTTTTTTTTTATTAATTAGGATTTTTAATAATTTGATTAAACAATTTTATTTTTTTTTTTTATTAATTAGGATTTTTAATAATTTGATTAAACAATTTTTTTTTCTGTAGCATACATACGTACACATAAGAGCACAAAAAATTCTTTAGAATTTATTTATTGTGTTAAAAAATAGCTTCTGCAAATTAAATAGTGTATTTATCTTCGCTCTTATCAGTACTCATTTTCCTCCTTTCGGATACCTTTTTAATTTATGTATATATATTATGATTTATTTTTTTATGATTTATTTTTAAGAATTAGGACGGAAAGCATATTTAACTTAAAGGATAGAAATCCATAATCGCTTCAACTCTCTTTAAAATTCACCCAAATTTAGGGCCACCAGATAAATAATGAAAAAATTCTCATATATGACCAAAAATCTGGATATTTTGAAAAGGTTCGGTCATTGATATTTCTGAAGAAAATCAAACGAATAACAGATAAAATAGCATATTGTCACTTATTAATTTAAAAATAATTATTTTTATTGCTAAAACAGCTTCATAAAAATATCGATAAAATCTAAGTACGCCACTTCCTTAATCATAATAATAATAAAGCTAAGCTATTACAGCTAATAGCATATCTGGCTATTTAGCTTGAAGCTTTAAATCAAGTAAACAGCTTATTAAATACACCCCAAATTATAAGAATATTTAAATCTGAACTGATCGTTTAACTTAAGTCTAAGCAAGAAAACTTTTATTTAGCTGAGAAAATGACAGTTGATCTACGGAAATTTAAATTTTTCTGAACGCCCTCGGCCAGTTTTTTGGTTATGAGTTAATGAGCGGGATATTTTATCTTTTTTTCATGATATCCTTTATCGACTTTTTCTATACCATTTGACTTTTACGTACACTTACGATATCGACTATCGATTTTTTTTCGATATGATACACTTGATTCTTTATAATTGAATACATATTATTGATTTTTTTATGCTGTTCAATACTATCCGCCTATTTTGATACTATTTAATAGTATTTTATATTTATAATTTTTTTGTCTCTCCTACATAATTTTCTATACTGAAGAGAAAAAAAGTCCATTATTTAATTTTTGTGTACTCAGAAATGTATTAAGAGAACTGGTATCCTTGATAAAAAAAAAACCCGACATCCATTTTTTCTTACTACATCTGATTTTTCAGGTTCATGGCGTCAACTATTGAAAAAATGCTGAGTTCGAATAAACATAATTCAAAAACCAGACGTGATATAGAAAATGGATGCGAAAGTTCGATTATAAGAAATTAATAATAGAATTAAATCTTAGCTGCATGCTACGTAATTTTATGGAAATAAAATAATAATTTTTAGAAAGAATCTCTGGGCAATTTTCGTGAAATGCTTTCAAACGCACATATTTTTTTTTTATTATTCGACTTGGCCTGAAATGGTTTCTTGATTTAAGTCCTGTAAACATCCAAAAATTCTAATCTACTTCTTTTTTCTTCTTCTCATTTTACAGTTCAACAAGTGAGTGGCGGCGTTGGTGGCACCTACATTCAGCCACCATCCTTGACACACGTCTATTCGCAAGGCGACATCTCACCACCAATGTTTGAACAAATCTTCAAAAATGCACGCTTCGCACAGGGCGGTAATGCTCTCTTCGAAGGCAGACTTCGTGGCAATCCAAAGCCATTCGTTGCTTGGACCCGAAAAGGCGCACCACTTCTCGAGTCACAAAAGTTTCGAATGAACTACAACGAAGCCACCGGTGAGGTATCGCTACTGATCAATGAAATTGGACCAGGCGATGAAGGTGAATACACCTGTACAGCACGTAATCAATATGGTGAAGCCATTTGCAGTGTATATATACAACCAGAGGGCGCTCCTATGGCTGTAATACAACCGATACAAACGTTCGATAAATCATTGTATTCCAATGGTTATTCCTACACATCTATCGAGGAAGAATTCCGTGTCGACACTTTCGAGTATCGGCTGTTGCGTGAGGTTTCATTCAGAGAATCCATTACACGTCGTAGCGCTTATGAACAAGACTCTCAGTTGTCAAGAGAATTGGATCGTTCATTGGGACCTGCGCATGCACCACAAATTGCGCAGAAACCAAGGAACTCCAAACTTATTGAGGGCTCCGACGCAGTTTTTACCGCGAAGGTGGGCTCTAATCCAAAACCACGTTTAACCTGGTTCCGCAATGGACAGCGCATTACGTCCAATCAAAAATATGAGATCTCATACTCCAGTGGCTTGGCTACACTGCGCGTCAAGAACGCCAATATTCAAGATGGTGGCCATTACACATTGCTTGCAGAGAATACGCAGGGTTGTGTAGTATCGTCAGCAGTGCTGGCAGTTGAGCCAGCTACTGAATCGTCACATGAACCTAAGCCAGTAGATATTATGGCCGAGCAGCTGGAAGCAGGAAAGGCGTTGCCACCTCAATTCGTGAAGGCTTATACTGATCGCGAGATCACTGAGGGCCGTATGACTCGTTTTGACAGTCGTGTCACCGGCAATCCCTACCCAGAGGTTTACTGGTTTATTAATGGACGTCAAGTTAACGATGATTTAACGCACAAGATACTCGTCAATGAGAGTGGCAGTCATTCGCTTATGATCACTGATGTCAGTCGCAGGGATGCCGGTGCTGTGCAGTGTTTAGCCCGCAATAGGGCTGGGGAAGTAGCCATTGAGGCACAGTTAAATGTACTGGAACGGGAACAAGTTGTCGCACCTCAATTTGTTCAGCGTTTCTCAACAATGACTGTGCGCGAAGGTGAACCCATCACTATGAGCGCTAACGCCATCGGAACGCCTATACCGCGCATTACCTGGCAGAAGGACGGTATGCAGATAACATCAACCCAAGATCGTTTCGTTGGAATCGATGGCGGTGCTACTTGCTTGGAAATTCCACGTGTCAAGGCATCAGATGCTGGCTGGTACCAATGTACTGCGCAGAATATTGCCGGTTCGACTGCGAACCGCGCCCGACTCTATATAGAAGTTCCCAGAGAACAACCATCACAAGAACAAAGACGTCTAAATTTACCAAGACCAACGAAGATCATTGAGCCAGAGTAAGTTTTAAGGAGATTTTCTGTAAAATTCAGCTCCTATTAATATTTTACTCCTTAAATAGACCTGTTCCTGGACCAGAGATCATTTATTTGCGTCATGTTGAACGCGCCAAACCACACTTACGTCCCGGCGAGGAGGATCGCGTCTATCCACCACCACAATTTATTATACCTTTGCAAAATGTACAACAAGTTGAAAGTGGCAAAGTGCATATGGAAGCACGCATTGAGCCAGTCGGTGATCCAAGTATGGTAGTCGAATGGTTCCTCAATGGCCTTCCATTGGCAGCAAGTAAATATTTCTACCAAATAACTTCACAAATTTAAATATATAACGTCATTTTCTTTCGAAAAAAGGTGCTCGCGCCACATCTGTCTTTAAGTTTGGCTTCATTGCTTTGGACTTGTTAAGCATTGTAGGTCACGACGCAGGCGAGTATATGTGTCGTGTTAGCAACGCTAGCGGTGTTGCTGAATCTCGCGCTACACTTTCTGTTATACAGCGTCCTTCCATTGAACAAACCTCGCAAAATCCCAGCAGCTTGCAACACATCAATCAGCTGGAAGATTATTCACGTTATCAGCGTCAAGAGAGTTCAGAAGAACTTATGAATCAAGCACCTACTTTTATTCGCCCACTCAGAGATTTGGGCGAATTTGAAGAAGGTAAGAATGTTCACTTTGAGGCTCAGGTGAAACCGGTCAACGATCCTACTATGCGTGTTGAATGGTACAAGGATGGTCGCCCTATCACGGCCAGCTCGCGAATCACTGCAATCTTCAACTTCGGTTACGTCTCCCTTAATATCATGCACCTACGGGCTGAAGATGCTGGTTCGTATACAGTACGCGCCGTGAATCGTATTGGCGAAGCCATCAGTACCTCAATAATTCGAGTGCATACACATTCGCAGGTTACAGCTGACTTGGGTATACCCGAGCAGCAACGTTATATTGAAAAGGTTGAAGAGTTGGAGGACTACAGAAAGTCCCAACAACGCCGTACTGTTCAAGAAGTCCTTGAACCTGTGGCGCCACCTAAATTCCGCACGCCAATACAAAATCAAGCCGATATGCGCGAAGGCGGTCATGCTCACTTCGAAGCTCGTCTTGAGCCTATTAGTGATTCAACTATGCGTGTGGAATGGTTAAAGGACGGTCGTCCACTTGAGGCAAGCTCTCGTAGCACTACATTCTTTAACTTTGGCTATGTGGCATTGACCATTAAGCAACTGACAATCTATGACTCCGGTACATATACTTGCCGCGCATTCAACTCCATGGGACAAGATACAACTACAGCTCAGTTGAGTGTTATTTCAAAGAAGGAGATTGTCTCGGAATCTCAGCACCCAGGTGGGTTACAGAAAATTCAACATCTGGAAGACGCTTCGCGTTATGGCCGCACCGAGGAGGAAGAAACTAAAGTGACACAAATCCCACGTTTTCTTGGTCCAATGAAGGGTACCAATAAAATTTTGGAAGGTCAACGTGCTCATTTTGAAGCCCGTGTGGAACCGCAAAGCGACTTGAGTATGCAAATCGAGTGGTATCATAATGGACGTGCAATTACTGCAGCCAATCGCATACAAACTTACTATGACTTTGGTTATGTTGCGCTGGATATATCACAGGTACGCGCAGAAGATGCTGGTGTTTACACAGTTGTGGCCAGAAATAAGCTAGGTGAAGCTCAACTTCAAGGAACGATGGTAGTTGAAAGTAAGTATAGTAAATTGTACACTAACTCAACTTTATTTAAATATTTTTTATGTCTTACTCTCGCAGCTCGTTCTAGTATTGACACATCTAGCATGCATCGTGGTCTTTATGAAAAAACTCAAAACTTGGAAAACAAACCTTTTGTTGAACCTCAGTACAATATTGAAGAAATTTCAAAGTCCAAGCCTATTTTTGTGCAACCTCTGTCCGATCCAAAACCCATGCATGAGGGCAAGAACATTCACTTGGAGTGTCGCTTGGAGCCAATGGGTGATCCAACAATGCGCGTTGAATGGTTCCAAAATGGACGTCCCGTCACTGTTGGTTCCCGTTTCCGCACATATTATGACTTTGGATTCGTTGCCTTGGATATTGTGCAAGCAACAGCAGCTGACTCCGGCGAATATACTGTGCGTGCCACCAATCATTTGGGTTCAGCTCATACTTCTTCATGTGTACGCATTATCGATCGTTCTGATATTATCACTGAAACACAAAATGAAATGTCGTTAGAGCAAATTCAACTGCTCGAGGATGCAGCACGTCGTCGACATCATGCTGAAGAAGAAATCACTGTTATGCAGGCACCACAATTTACGCGTTCCTTGCACAATGTTGAGACCATGGAGGGTACTAATGTGCATTTGGAGTGCCGCTTGCAACCCGTTGGCGATCCAACCATGCACGTGGAGTGGCTTGTAAATGGAAAACCAGTCAGGACTGGTCACCGTTTCCGGCCAGCTTATGAATTCGATTATGTAGCTATGGACCTTTTGGGATGTTATGCTGCTGACTCAGGTGTATACACCTGTCAAGCACGCAATCAACTGGGCGAGGCAGTAACTTCTTGCTCTGTACGAATCATAGCAAAGAAGGACTTGATTTTGGAAACACAAAACGAAACGGGTTTGCAAAAAATTGCCTACTTGGAAGATTCCTCAAGATACCGTCGCAATGAATATGTGGAAGATGTGGTTAACATACGTCCACGTTTCTTAACACATCCCAAGAGTTTGACCAATACACGCGAGGGTGGCCATGCACATTTTGAGTGCAAGATTGAACCTGTAACCGATTCAAACCTGAAAGTAGAATGGTTCAAGAATGGTCGTCCCATCACTGTAGGACATCGTTTCCGACCAATTCATGATTTTGGCTATGTTGCCTTAGATATAGTCGACCTAATTGCTGAAGATTCCGGCATTTACACTTGCCGTGCCGTCAATCTGATCGGTTCAGATGAAACTCAAGTTGAATTGCAGTGCCGCAGTTCAGAACAAATTGTAACAGTCACTCAAAACGAAGCTGGTCTTGAGCAAATTCATTATTTGGAAGATCGCTCACGTTATAGTCGCCGCGAAGAGGTTGATGAATCCACCAAGCAGGCTCCAGTTTTTACCACTTCTCTAAAGAATGTTGAAATTAAGGAGAATCAACGCGCTCACTTTGAATGCCGTCTGATTCCTGTTTCGGATCCATCGCTGCGCGTTGAATGGTATCATAATAATGCGCCACTAAAGTCTGGTTCACGTTTTACTGAAACTAATAACTTTGGCTTTGTTGCTCTAGACATAATGTCCTGTTTGCCAGAAGATGCTGGTACATACACTTGCCGTGCTTTTAACGCAGTTGGTGAAGCCATCACTTCCGCCGTCTCAATAGTGCACACAAAAAAATCCATATACTTGGAGTCGCAACATGAAAGTGCTTTACCACGCCTACAACATTTGGAAGATGGCGCAAAACGTCAACGTTTGAGTGCACAAGATGAGTTTGTTACACAAGCTCCTGTTTTTACCATGCCTGTACGTGATGTTCGTGTGGCCGAAAATCAAGCTGTGCACTTTGAGGCACGTCTCATTCCAGTTGGCGATCCAAACTTGAAAGTTGAATGGCTGCGAAATGGTCAACCAATCGAAGCCTCTAATCGTACCACAACTATGCACGATTTTGGTTACGTAGCACTTAATATGAAATACGTAAATCCAGAAGATTCTGGCACCTACACTTGTCGCGCCGTAAATGAACTTGGTCAAGCCGTAACATCAGCTTCACTCATTGTACAGTCAAAAACCTCCATCCAAATGGAGACCCAACATGAGGCTGCTATGCATAAGATTCATCAGTTAGAAGATCATACCAAGTATCAACGCAGAGAAGAAGAGGAGTATGTAGTTAGCCAAGCACCACGATTTGTTACTAAGTTAATTGGTCCAACCAACTTGGTTGAGGGACAAAGCGCACACTATGAATGCCGGATTGAACCATACCCAGATCCAAATCTTAAAGTCGAGTGGTTCCATAACGGTAAGCCGCTGAATACTGGTCATCGTTTCCGCACCACATATGACTTTGGATTTGCAGCATTAGATATTTTGACTGTCTATTCAGAAGACAGCGGAGAATATACATGCCGTGTAACCAATCAATTGGGAGAAGCAGTCAACTCAATACAATTGAATGTTCAATCCAGGTCTGGTATTATTCGTGAAACGCAACACGAAGAAGCCTTGCAAAAAATTCACTACTTGGAATCTGAGTCAAAATTCCAACGAAAGGCTGAAGAAGATCACTTTTTGGCAGAACGTCCGCAATTTGGACGTCCTTTGCGTAACGCCAAAGTGAACGAAGGTGTACCCGTACACTTGGAAGCTACTTTGACTCCAGTCAATGACCCAACTATGAAGGTTGAATGGCACTGCAATGGCGTTCCAATCCAAACAGGTCATCGTTTTAAGACCACCTATGATTTCGGTTTTGTGGCGTTGGATATTTTGTACGCTAATGCCGAAGATACGGGTACTTACATGTGCAAGGCTAAGAATGCAGTAGGGGAAGCAGTCACGACTTGTGCTGTAAACGTAACAGGTAAGCTTTTAGTGTTTGCTTTTTGTAGCAAAACTTTATTTAAATGACCTTTGACTCTTTCAGCAAACAAGACTTTGGATCTCGACACTCTTGATGCGCAACGTCTCGAAAAGATTCGCCAACTTGAAAATTATGCTCCACCCCAGAAGCAGGTCGTTGAAGAGAAGGGACAAAAGCCTATTTTCCTTACCCCACTCAGTAACTTAGAGCACCTGAAAGAAGGCGAACACGCTCATCTCGAATGTCGCGTTGAACCAATTAATGACCCTAACCTCAAGATTGAATGGTTCTGCAATGGCAAGCAACTGCCCTTGGGACATCGTTTCAGGACCACACATGATTTCGGATATGTTGCTTTGGACATTCTGTACGTGTATGGCGAAGATACTGGCACTTACATGTGCAAAGCCACCAATTTGCTTGGAGAAGCCGTCAACACTTGCAACGTCCGTGTTTTGAATCGTCGTAGCATGATTTTGGATACTCAGCATCCAGATGCACTAGAAAAAATTCAAAAACTTGAATCAAAGGCTCCTGCTTCACGTACTGAAGTCGATGATCAACCAATCGGCCCACCACATTTCACTGCTCAATTGCGTGGCCCTGCCGAAATCCATGAAGGCGAAACTGCACACTTTGAGGCACAGGTAGCACCTGTCCACGATCCTAACTTACGCATTGAATTCTACCACAATGGAAAACCTTTGCCCTCGGCTTCTCGTTTCCATATCACTTTTGATTTTGGCTACGTTGCACTGGATATTACTCACGCCGTCGCCGAAGATGCTGGTGAATACTCCGTGCGTGCCGTTAATGCTATGGGTCAGTGTGTCTCTTCCACCAGCATGCGTGTTGTAGCACGTGGTACCATCATTTCTGATACCCAACACCCTGAAGGCTTGGAGAAAATTCGTCAACTTGAATCGAATGTACCATTTAGACGTCCAGACATCGATACTCCTGGTACCAGACAACGTCCAGTTTTTACTCAGCCATTGCAGAACATTGATCGCATTAACGAACATCAAACAGCGCACTTTGAAGCACGTCTTATCCCTGTCGGAGATCCGAACCTCAAAGTTGAATGGTATCGCAATGAAAAAATTATCGAAGATAGCTCTCGTATTACCAAACAGCACGATTTCGGATTTGTTTCTTTGGACATTTCTCACATTCGCAAAGAAGATGAAGGTGTCTACATGTGTCGCGCTGTCAATCCACTTGGCGAGGCTGTCACTACGGCTTCAATGCGAGTTACTACTGAAGCCAGTATTCAAATGGATACCCAGCATCCGGATAGTATCAGCCGCATTCACCAATTAGAGCGTCCAGTTGCTCCTAGACCAGAAGAACCAGAACGTGCTTTTGATAAGCCAATCTTTACGCAGTTACTCACTGGTCCATCTGAGCTGTGGGAAGGCCAACATGCTCACTTTGAGGCACGTGTTGTACCTGTTGGTGATCCAACACTCAAATTTGAATGGTACATCAACGGTGTTGAGCTCCAAATGGGTTCACGCTTGCGTACAACTCAAGACTTTGGCTTTGTCACTCTTGATATTAGTGCTGTTGTGCCAGAAGATGCCGGTGTTTACATGTGCCGTGCATTCAACGCTGCTGGTGAAGCTGTATCTTCTACAGCAATGAAGGTAAAGACAAAAGCCAATATCGTCGGTGAACCACTAATTCCTGAATCATGGGAAGCTATCCGATTGAAGGAAGCTGCAATGAACCGTGTGCCAGAAATGTTCGTTGACACCACTCCCCAACAGGCACCAGTGTTTACAACTCATTTGCAAAGCTACGACAAACTGAGCGAAGGACAACATGTGTTGCTTGAGGCTCAAGTTGAGCCACGTGCCGATCCTAATTTGCGCATTGATTGGTTCAAGAACGGTATAACACTAACAACTGGTGCTCGCATTCGCAGCACATTTGACTTTGGCTTGGTTACACTATCCATCAATGGTCTACGTGCAGACGACTCTGCAATTTACACTTGCAAAGCTACCAACCAAGTTGGTGAAGCAGTCTCTACTTGCTCGCTCAAGATTGAAGATCGTCATTGGTTGCAAGGAGAGTCCCTGCATCCAGAATCTTTGCCACGTATTGATGCGCTTGAGGCACCGAAAGAAGGTCGTCCCGAAGCACCAGAACCAGTTTATGAAACACCAGTCTACATCACTCATTTAAACAACATCGAGTGCAAGGAAGGCGATAACGTTCGCTTTGAGTGCAATGTTGAACCTGCACGTGATCCAACAATGAAAATCGAATGGTTCTACAATGGTCAACCACTTATTGCAGCAGCTAAGGTCAAGTCGATCTATGACTTTGGTTATTGTGCTTTGGATATATCTAGCACCTACGCTGAAAATAGTGGCGTTTACACCTGCAAGGCCACCAACAGCAAGGGATCAGCCACAACTTCTGGCACATTGAAATGTACAAGTGGCAAGACCATGTTCTTCGATACCCAACATCCTCAAGGTGAAGCTGGATTAGAAGCTGTTCAGGAAACTGAAGCAGAGCTAGCCAGTCGTTATAACCGTGAAGTATCTAAGCCAGAAACCCACTTCCCACCACCGGTTTGGACTAGACCACTGCAACCTGAGTTCCATCTATCCGAAGCACAACCATTGCATTTGGAAGCAAACGTGGAGCCAAAGGAAGACCCTAACCTGTTCATTGAATGGTACTTCAACGGAAAAATCTTGCAACATGGCTCTCGCTTTAAGATGACTACCGAATTTGGTTTTGTCACCATGGATGTAATTGAAATTTACGAGCGGGATCAAGGTATCTACACTTGCAAGGCATACAATAAGTCCGGAGAAGCCTTTACATCTACAACTATTTTCTGTACCAGCAAGGAAAATATCATTGACAAAACGCAACATCCAAAGGGCGCTGAAGGTCTCGAACAAATTCAAGATCTGGAAGAATCTTTACGTCGCGATGGTTCCAAACCAGAACAGCCAGAAGAAGGAATGGCACCACGTTTTACCACTGAATTTACGAATATTGCCGATATTGGTGAGGGAGAGATTGCGCACTACGAAGCTAATCTCGTGCCAACAGGCGATCAAAGCATGGTCATCGAATGGTTCTTCAATGGTAAAGTTATTGCAGCCAGCCATCGTTTACGTACTATTTACGCCTTTGGTATGGTTGCTCTAGAAGTTTTGGGCACAAAGATCGAAGATACTGGCACCTATACTTGCCGCGCTACCAATAAATATGGAACGGCTGAAATCAGCTGCACTTTAGAGTGTGTTGAAAAGCCCCGTGGTCAGAAACCACACTTCACAACACAAATTCAGCCGTTGGAAGGGCTTAAGGATGGACAGTCGGCTCACTTTGAATGCACCTTGATACCAGTTAACGATCCAGAGCTAAAGGTTGAATGGTATCACAATGGCAAACCATTGCGTCATTCGAATCGAATTAAAACCGTATCCGATTTCGGTTATGTTGTGCTAGACGTTGCATATCTGCAAAATCACGATAGTGGTGAATATGTTTGCCGCGCTTACAACAAGTACGGTGAAGATTTTACCAGAACTACATTGAACTGCTATGGACGTGGTGGTGTCTTCTATGACAGCTTGCAACCAGATTCTTTGCCAAGAATAAGAGAACTAGAGTGTCCACAAGGACCAGCTGACACTCCTGCACCAGTTGTTGCTGAACCACCTAAATTTATTACACAAATCACTGATATCACTAAATTGGTTGAGGGCCAAAGTGCTCACTTTGAAGCACGTCTTACACCAGTCACTGATCCTGATCTTGTTGTGGAATGGTATTTCAATGGCAAGAAGTTGCCACATGGTCATCGTTTCAGAACTTTCCACGATTTCGGTATTGTTATTTTGGATATTCTATACTGCTACGAGGAAAACTCTGGTATTTATGAGTGCCGTGCCCATAATAAGTATGGCGAGGACCTGACACGTGCTACACTTAAGTGCACCTCAAAGGCTAATTTGATTTTGGAATCACAACTACCACGTGTAAGTATGCTAATGAACTTTCTCAAAATCATAAATTATTGTATGTGATTGACAAAACGCAACTCTTCTTCATTTATCAGCCAACTTATTAAACTTAGTACCATAGCTCAAATTTGATAAGTCTTTGAAATAGAATAAAAGAGTAAATATTCACTAATAGCTTAGTATATACATACGTATTTAATATGTTAATATTATTTGTTGGAGCCTCAAAAGTACGATTTCGGACTGTTAAAAACTCCAAAGTCAAAGTTTTCTTAAGTGATCGACAAGTTTCTTTACAGGTTCTCTTCTTGATCATTTTGACAATATTGCGGCAAGCATCTTGTTTGTTACAGTTTTGTAGTTAGTCATAATTCAAGCAAACGCCGCAGTTCCAAACAAACTATATTTCAAAAACAAACCGTAAATGCAAAATCCACTGCATTTAATTAGAGCATAAACCAAAGAGTTTTAAAAACTGTAGTTTAGGTACAAATCTTATTTTTGGTACGAACTGTTTGAAGCCAATTGTGTTTTAATCATACAACTTAGTGGATAAACTACTATTTTAGACCCACACCATATTTCTGAAACAAACTATGAAAAAATATCATGAAAAATATGAAAACCTTTAAAAATGGTGCAAAAACCTTTGGTGAATATACTTGAGACAGTAACCACTTCCCATCCCACCAGCCAAACTTTGCGATTTAAATAAACTTTTCCTTAATCAAACTTTTTTAAGCAATATAATCTTTTTACTTAAATAGGGCATGGAAGGTGGTTTAGAGAAAATTGCCAATCTGGAATATAGCATGGTACGTACACGTGGCGAAACCACTGAAGAAACTAAGGGCAAAGCACCAGTTTTCACTGTACCATTGGAAAGCATTGAAAACTTACGGGAAGGCGAAAGTGCGCACTTCGAAGCTCGTGTTACACCAACGGATGATCCAAGACTTCGCACTGAATGGTACTGGAATGGCCGTCCTCTGAAGGCAGGCTCACGTTTCCGCACATTCTGTGACTTTGGCTTCGTTATTTTAGAAATTTCTCCAGTATACCCAGAAGACTCTGGTGAATATTCTTGTCGTGCTATTAACGAATACGGTGAAGCTGTCACTACTGCTACCATGAAGATTCAAGGTAAACGAAACGTTATTATGGAATCGCAACTGCCAAAGGGCATGGAAGGCACAATTGATCGTATTGCTGAGCTAGAAGGCTTGGGCATGCGGGGTACTGAATTTACACCAGAGGATGATAGTGGCAAGCCACCAGAGTTCGTTACCACACCATTTGATATGGTCATCAGTGAGAATTCATTGGCACACTTTGAATGTCGTCTGCAACCAATTAATGATCCAAGTATGCGTGTTGATTGGTTCCACAATGGCAAGGCACTATGGGCTGGCTCACGAGTCAAAACTATCAATGACTTTGGTTTTGTCATATTGGAAATTGCCGGTTGTTACCAGCGTGATAGTGGCTTGTATACTTGTAAGGCAACTAATAAACATGGCGAAGCTACCGTCTCCTGCAAACTGCAGGTCAAGGGTCGTCAAGGTATTGTTGTAGAGCCACAATTGCCATCCAACTTCCGCTCTGGCACTGAAAGTTTGCAAAAACTTGAGGAGACTATGCACAAGCGTGAAGAAATTGTCATTGATGAAGAACAACCAAATCCACCACGATTCACTGAAGAAATCAAGGATAATTTGGATGTACCCGAAAGTGGTCCCATTCACTTTGATTGTCGCGTTGAGCCTGTCGGTGATCCTACCATGCGTATCGATTGGTTCTATAATGGACGTCCGATGGCTACTGGCTCACGAGTACATCAACTTAATGACTTTGGTTTTATTGCCTTGGACATTGATTACATTTATGCACGTGATTCTGGTGAGTATACATGCCGTGCTACAAATCGGTGGGGCTCTGCAACAACCACAGCTAAGGTCAGCTGCAAAGGCAAGCATAATATTGTCTATGAGTCACAATTACCTGATGGCATGACTGCCGAAAAACTGAGGGAATTAGAACGTGGACGCATTCCAGACGCACCAAAGAAGGAGGAGCTAGAGTTTGGTCCACCTAAATTTATTACACTAATCTCGTCGGTGACTGTTGAAGAAGCTGAAGCTATTCGATTCGAATGCCAAGTGGAACCAAAGAATGATCCAAATTTGCGCATCGAGTGGTATCGAAATGGCAAACCATTGCCAAGTGGACACAGATACAAGTCCATATTTGATATGGGTTTCGTTTCACTCGATATTTTATATGTTTATGCTGAAGATTCTGGTGAATATACTTGCCGTGCCGTGAATAAACATGGCGAAGATCGTACCATAGCTAAAGTTGCATGCAAACGTAAGTTTTTGGAAGTTTTTTTCACAGAAGTAGCAATAACTGTTTTGTTTTCATATTTTAGAATTGCCTTCGATTATGTTGCAAAATCAAGTTCCGCGTGGAATGAAGCGCTCTGAAGCTCTTACTCAAATGGAGGCCACAATCAAGAAATATACTTCTGAAGTGCATTTAACTGAGGATGATCTTTTCGATCCAGATCGCAAACAGCCACCACGTTTTGTTACTCAAATTAAGGACCAAACCACTCTTACTGAGATGGCTTCCACCAAATTCGAATGTCAATTGGCACCTGTTGGAGATCCAAATATGAAAGTTGAATGGTTCTTCAATGGAAAACCATTGCTTTTCAGTAAGTTAAAAATATTTACATTATTTTTATTCCATATTTTGTTGCCTCATAAATTGGAACCAAGCTTTTCCTAGCTCGAGAAAGCCAAAAAAGTATACATTATTTATGTTTCTTAACTGGAAAAAATTAAAATATTTTTCGTAATTCTTAATCGAGAGCTTATCGTTGTTTGTTATCGCAAAATAAAACGTAAAGTTGATTATTAATTAGGACAAAAAAAAATAAATTTAAAAATTCAAAGTTAATCAGAATCAGAAATTTGATTGTTATTTTTGATCAAAATAAGAAAATTCAAAAAATTTTTTATTTATATCGAAAAGTTAAGCAAATAAAAATCAAGAAGTTGATAGTTATGTTGATCAAAAATATATAAATAAATTGTTATTTTGAATGCAAGAAATAAATTTTAAAAATTAATTGTTATCTCCGATTGAAATCAATCATATCATATGAATTATTTCCATAACTACTGATCACAATAGCTACGAATTGAAATAATATTAAATAAACTTAACTTTAAAATTTCTATTCACACAGAAAATCGCTTCGAGCCAATTTACGATTTTGGCTACGTGGCTATGAACTTTGGTTGGATCTATCCAGAAGATAGCGGTGAATATGTATGCCGTGCCACAAATTTGTATGGAAAAGATGAAACAAGAGCCTTTATTAAAGTCTCTGGCAAACCAGGCATCGTCTATGATTCTCAATTACCTGCACATATGCAAAGTATCGAACGTATTCGGGAAATGGAAGCTGCATGGCAAGTGTAAGTACAATAATTCAGAAAAGTATTCGACATTGGTAAAGTGTTAAGGGAGGTTAAATACTATTCATTCATTCAATACAAGCTCTTACTACTACTTATCTAAGAAAAGTTTCAAGTTCCCGATTTTAAAGGTCTCTGCGAGGTGCTCTATGTTGCTCAATTAGTTCCAGTTTTCAAGCTATTTGTGGCTAGATATGAGTTTATAAAAGCTACATTTTTTTGTCCACTTAATTTTTTTGCTTCAGAGCTACAAAATTTTTTTGGAAAATTAATACTCGATTAGATTTTTGTTTGTCGAAAGATTTACACCACTTAAATTATTATATACTTTCATTTAAATGAAAAATATTTTATATGTACCAATGTATGTATCAAACAATCCATACATTTAGACTGGTGCGTGCATTCATGAAAAATTCATATTTTCTAAGGATATGGCGGGAATTTTGATATGAAAGAAGATACATCCTTAGGATTGATCGCACCGAACAAAATATCGCTTGACATCAGAAGATTATGTCGCGATCGCCTTTAATTATCGCCATAGCGATTTATATATTTCCGCAATTAAAAATAATTGCTGGAATGATTGGTATCGTGTCATTTGTTTAATATAGAAACTGATAGCATAGACACGCACAATTTTTAACCATAGGTCAGATTTAGTGTGTGCTTCATTCGCATCTGAGAGGTCTCTACTTTAAAGTGCAAAAATCATTACTTTTGAGCCTATTCGAAAATGTCACCTACTGAATATTGATTACCTAATTTGGGGCTTTTTTATAAGTTTTTATTTTAAGTTCCGCCAACATTCTTATCCCACAAGATGCAGAAAAATAAAATATTTCTCACGTTTATAGTTGGGCCAAAAATATAGTTTTTTAGTTCCATGTGGTATTGAATGGATTTATTCTGACTTTTTTTTGAAATAAATAAAACGCTTCCGTAAAAATAATAAAATTTTCCCAATCTTCTATCTAGTGTGCCCGATGAAGTTGATCCCGATGCAAAACCAAGATGCAAACCAACTTTCGTTAGCAAATTGGAACCACAAACTGTTGAAGAGGGCGAGCCAGCCAGATTCTGTGTACGTGTTACTGGACATCCACGTCCTCGCGTTATGTGGCTGATCAATGGACACACTGTTGTACACGTAAGTAGTGCAATGAAAGCAACATACTTCCACAACAATAGGCATGACTTTATTTCCTGCAATTTTTAGGGCTCTCGCTATAAATTAACAAACGATGGTATGTTCCATTTGGATGTACCAAAAACACGACAATACGATACCGGCAAAGTCGAAGTTATTGCACGAAACTCCGTTGGTGAGGCAATTGCTACCACACTACTTGAAGTGGTACCACGTTCAGATGATTATCGTAATGTCCTTAAGAATTCACCACGTCGTAAGTATTTGGCGATACACACTCTAAGCGCTGATAAAATTAACACTATTTACAGCTTATTTAACACTAGAAAACTTGAGTTACATTTATTTTTGATACATATCTCAAGTCCACAAATTAAGTCTGAAAAATAATATAAAAGTAGAACTTAATCTAACACAACATACCCTTTAAAAAAGAACACATAATTCACCACTCAGTTGTAAATATGAACATAAAAATCACTAGTTTGGTACAAGTATTTAGTAGTTTAGTGAAGAAAAGCACCCCGTAGTTTGAAATCAGTTTTAACAGATCACACAAAACAACTACTACACATTTTATTAGTCTTCTGCCTATATTCAATTCACCCCCAATCCTTGAACTCTGAAAATTCCCTCTACTATCCCATTACATTTCCGAGAACTTTATTTATCCTTATGATTCCCATGATCCTCGGGTAATGAAGAAAGCACAGCAACCACAACAACAAGAACAGCATTGTCGCTCAACATTTTTGGATCAAGTTTTCTTTTGAATTTCGGCACGTGGTCAATAAACAGTCGAAAATGGGTAGTATTGTGTGTAGTTATTTAAGAAAAAATTCAAATGTTTTCATTAAATGTTTTTTTACGAATATATCTCTTTGTTCTACCACATACCATTCTGATATCTGAACTTTTCTCTATCTATCTTTTACATGTTTTAACTTTTTTCAATTTCCACTAACAGAGCACTGATTTTTTTCAAACGTCCGGTTCATACCCCAACCAAATCTGACGAACTGTTTGGTGTCTGTGGCTCATACATTATTCATTATGCATGTTGACTTTCTTGCAATTTTGAAGCGAATTTTAATTCGATTCTAAAAATTATATCTTTTCCTGGATATTTAAGGACTACGCCAAACATTTCGTTTCATATTTGTAACCATTATAGATAATTATCATCAGTTTGATATACCATGCAAGCATGCTTCAGAATTGCTGTATACATTTTGTATTTAACAATTATCATAACCGATAGTTTATATTCCTTAGTATCGCTTTACATTTGTGACTAATTTGTTGTAATTAACCTCGCTTTATTATGCCGCGATCCTACAAGGTTGCACCTTGTGGTTAATTGTTAAAAAAAATCAAATTTAAAACTTCAATACTTTTCACTTTTCGAATTCAGCTTGGTATGATTACGAAATAGCTGGTTACCAAAAAGAACGTCAAGAGAATGAGCTTGAAAAGGCATTCGATGATCGCAAACAATATTTGGCCGAACAAAGCGGCACCACTTTGAAGGGTGTCGAACATTTGAAGCCTAAGTATTTGAAACCAGAAGTAACTGAATGGCAACAGCAAGTAAAATCAAAGAAGAGCGACGATTACTACAATAAATTGTCAGAGCTCGAAACCGAACAACTATTGAAGGAGACCAACTTGCGTAGAGATCATCATCAGTATGCTATACCCGGAGAGAAGAAAAAGAGCGAAGACTACTACGCTAAATTGTCGGAACTCGAATCCGAACAACTATTGAAGGAGACCAACTTACGTAAACATCATCAGCAGTATGCCATACCCGGAGAGAAGATTGTAAGCAGCTCACAAGCCAAGGGCATGGCCAAATCCTATGAAGATAGTCTGTAAGTATTGTTCAAATTGATAGTGTGAATCGATAAAATTAGGGAAAAATATACCCAAATATCTGACGCCAAGAAGTGTTAAAAACTAAATGTAAATTTGCAATTACTGGGAATAGGACCTTTAAATAGACTGAAATTCAAAATCCATTTAAGCGAAAAAATTAATTACAACATTCGAGTTCTAAACACATTTCGGCTATCGACTTAGACGATACCGAGCTTCTGAAAAGCCTGATCTTGGGAAGCTTTTCGAAAAATAAAAATATGCAGCTAGCGATGCGGAAAGATTGAAAATGGATTTCGAGTATTTTAAGCATAAATAAGAGGTTTTAATTATGTATTCATGGGACATGGGACTACATATATGGTTTAAAAAAAAAGGTCCTTTCTCTTGAATTTTCATGTGTAAGGGACATGTATATATAACATATTAGAACCCCCAAGGTGTTGTCAACCGGATAGCCACCCAGAGGTGATACTACGCTACTGCATAAGCAGTAGAATCTCTAGAATTCGAAGACTCGAATCCAAATATTAATTCAAAACACAAATTTCTTTCAACTTCAAAATCTTCTTCGATTGATATTTTCGAGCTTTTTTGACATAAAGTCAGTCTCTTAACTAGTCCGAACTTTAAAAATTTATTTTTTTTTTTTTTCTTTCTTTTGAATAGCGAAAAATCCGATGAACAAACAAATGCCGCCGTCACCAAAAATATTGGACAAAAACCACCCGTTGAACCTTCCGAATCTTCTGTACATGGACGTGAAGTACACATGAACAAGCAACAACAGACTCAGAAAGAACTTGTTGGTGATTTGGAAATTACACGCAAGATCACCGCCACCGAAACAACTGAAGTTGAACACAAAGGTTCCGTACAAGAGCGTGTCGTCAAGGGGCCCGTACAGCCTTCAAAACCGCCAATATTCACCAAGAAGATACAACCTTGTCGTGTCTTTGAAAACGAACAAGCCAAATTCGAAGTTGAATTTGATGGTGAACCGAATCCAACTGTCAGATGGTTCCGTGAAAGCTTCCCCATACAAAATTCACCCGATTTGCAAATTCACACTTTCAGTGGCAAATCCATTTTGATTATACGTCAAGTTTTCGTTGAAGATTCTGCTGTCTTCTCATGCATAGTTGAAAATCGTGGAGGCACTGCCAAGTGTAGTGCCAATTTGGTTGTTGAGGAACGTCGTCGTGCGGGCAAAGGTGGTATTTCACCACCAAGCTTTGTCACCACCATACAAAGCACTACTGTTGCTACTGGTCAATTAGCACGATTCGACGCCAAAGTTACCGGCACACGTCCCATGGATGTTTACTGGTTAAAGAATGGCATGAAGATACAACCAAGCATTAAGTTTAAGTTCCTTGAAGAAGATAGCGTCTATACTTTGCTTATAATTGAGCCTTTCGCTGAGGATTCTGGTCGATATGAGTGCGTAGCTGTCAATGCCGCTGGAGAGGCACGTTGTGATGCCGATTGCACTGTTCAATCACCCACTAAACCGGATAAGCCAACCACTCCCGGCAGCGAGAAGGCACCACACATCGTCGAACAGTTGAAGAGTCAATCTGTTGAAGAAGGTAGCAAGGTCATCTTTAGATGTCGCGTCGAGGGTAAACCTACACCTACAGCACGCTGGTTACGTGGCGACAATATTGTTAAGCCGTCGCGTTACTTCCAGATGACCCGACAAGGTGAATACTATCAATTGGTTATTTCAGAGGCTTTCCCTGAGGATGAGGGTACCTACAAATGTATTGCCGAAAATAAATTAGGCCAAATTCAGACAAGCGCCCAATTGAAGGTGCGTCCAATTGAGAATTTAGATGCTCCACCAACTATCACCGCTCTTAAGGATGTTTCGGTAACGGAAGGTATGCCGGCACAATTTAAAACAACTGTAACCGGCAAAGTGAAGGCCACCAGTGTTCAATGGCTTCGCGAGGGTGCTTTGATTCCGGAGACGCCAGATTTCCAGGTGAGTTCAGTTTAAAAAAAAAACAAAAAAGGATTGTGATTAAAAAAATCTGTCTTATATCTTGAAAACGTTAAGTCACATATAAAAATTGCACAGAAGAAAAAAATGTTAGACCTCGTTTACCTTTGACCTTGAATACAATGAAAACAGTTCAGTTACGTAAAAATTACACATAATTTTTTTTTTTTTTTGTCAAATTATCTACTCTTCAACTTTTAGAATTTCTATTTGACTAATAAAAAGTGAAATATTTCCAATGATCCGATTTTAGTTATCTTTTAGTACCTTAAAACCCTGTTGCTAAGGCAGATTGAAAATTTCTTATAAGAAGTAAATTTTGGACATGACCACTTGTGTGTGTTTTGCTATTATTTTTCGTGAAAATTTTTTCGAAAAACTGCTCCGAAGGTGCTCAAAATTGCATGTTCAACCTTTGCTTATGCAGTAATAATTTTAATTTTTTTATAAAAAGAACAAAAGAAAAATATCGCCGAGTCGTGTTCCAAAAATAAATTTTCAGCAATTTTCTATCGATTGGAGCAGTAAGTTTTTTTCAAAAACCGAATCAAAACACACCTAAGGAGTGTCGGGGATATTTCTGTTATTTATGACCTTTTCTTCTTAAAAGAAACACGAAGTTGGTTTATACAAAAATTTCAAATTCCTTTTTGATAAAAAAGGGGTTTAAAACGCCTATAACTCAAAAAGGAAGCTTGGGATCAACTTGAGACCACTCCCACGTGAAAGAGCACGAAATTTCCTATAAGATGAAAAAAAAAACGATTTTCAGACACTAACCGTCTGTCTTGGGCACAGGTCACATATCGGGCATTTCACGCGAAGCGGACATGGGAAATGGGATCATGTTTCCAATTTCAGATATATTTGAATATGTCGTACCTGTACATGACCTCGACACAGAAACAAAATATTTTTAGAATGGCAACGCTGGTTTACAAAATATGGGTCTTTGAAAATTTAAGAAATCGTAACTACTTTACATGCCATTATTCAGCTTAAACAATTCTGGTAAAATAAATTAACTACTGGATTTGATACAACAATTATTGGCCCTTTTAACCTCATAATTAGATACAGGTACAACATATTCAAATATATCTGAAATTGGAAACATGACCCCATTTCCCCTGTCCGCTTCGCGTGAAATGCCTGATATGTATTACATTTTTTTCGATAAAAGTACGGAATGGAAGTCTATTGAAAATATTTTTCTAACCATTGCGCACTGATCCCAAATCGAGTTTTTTGGTTCAAAAATCACTAGAGATCGCAAATCTTGTCCGAAATTGACAATTTTTTTTTTTTAATTTAAGCTAACTATATTGTCAACAAATTGTCGGAGCAATCTTTTTTTAAAATTCAGACTTCAAGGATTTGTTGAAATGTTTGATGGATTTCATTAAAAAAAAGTATTCCTTTCCAACTTGATTAGCGCTCTAGAGCCTTTTTTGAATCAAAAAATATTTTAAAAAAAGTTGTTTTTGGCTTTAACTTTTAATTTTTTTTGCTAAAAAATGCTAGAGAACGTAAGTCTTGCCAGAAATGAACCATTTTTTTTTTACTTAAAGCCAATCGGAATGCCAAATTTTTTTTTTTTTTAAGTTCGGGATCCGTGGATTTGGTGAAATTTTGGAAAGCTTTAATTTAAAAAAAAATTTCCATTTCCCCACATGATTTGCGCTCTCAGCCATTTTTGAAGAAAAAGATATTTAAAATATTAGTTCAAGGATTAACTTGGTGGATTTAATACCCAGAAGTAAAATTCGATACGCTTCTTCTGTATCTGGAGGTGGTCTTCACTGGTGACCGATAAAAAAAGTTCGAAAGAATGATTTAATCTTTGTAAATACCAAAGTGACTTTTTAGAAATGAATTTTTTTTTTTTTTTGTGAATAGATTTTCGCAGGGTTGTCAAGTTCAAAACAATGAACTACCGGTCTTCCCAAAATAAAATAAGCGTTCCTTAAAATGGTAAAAAGTTAAGATTAATTGCGCAATATTCAAATAGTTAATAAAAAAGTAAGTGCATGTAACAAAAATCGTCCAACAGCTTATCTCGAAATTTTTCAATTCCTACAAGGCCTTGGCCGCTTGGCAGCCCTGCTTATGAGATTGTATTTTAAATTGATGCAAAAAAAAATCATTGAGTTGAGTAGATAGCTATAAGAGCGGGAAAAAATCTAAATATAAAATGACATCGATAACATCAAGTTAAATAATTTGAATTGAAAAACTCTCCCATATAAATTGTACTATGTTGACATATTTTTTTGAACTAGACTAAAAAAAATAAGAAAATAGTCTGAACTTGATAAAAATTATCATGTCTTATATTCATTTGAGGTCGAAATAATGTAAATGTTAATTATTTAATGAGATCGAAGTGAAAATAAAGAAGGCATTTCACGCCAAATCGAACGCCATTTTGCTTTAGCATCTCTTTTTGTAAACTTTTTCTTTTAAGGCTTGCGCACGATGAAATTAGTGCACGAATTAACTCAAATAACTTTTTAACTAGTTGACATTAAAACAAGAAATATACGTTTTTTTAACAGAAATCTTATTCATGTTTACTTTTATTGCAAATATATTAAACATTATTGGTTCTTTATGAATAAATTGAGTTTTTCTGAAACAACTCCCATTAAACTTTTAATCGTATCTTCAGAGATTTTTTTACTGGATATTAACCATTTTCTTGAAAAATGTTTGGTGTTTTCAGCAACCTGTTTTGTATTCTTCATAATCCTTTTTACCAGAGCCCAATATATTTCGATGGGTCTGAGCTCCGGGCAGTTAGGAGCATTTGCATATTTAGGTACAAATTCTACTTTGTTCTTTTTATACCATTCAACTGCAGATTTGCTGTAATGGCATGAAGCCAAGTCTGACCAAAAAAATTTGAGACTTCATGCTGTCTAATAAATGATAAAAGACGTTTTTCCATGCACTGCTGGATGCATATTTCGGTGTTAATAGTCCCAGTTGAAACAAATGAACTGCTTCGCCTACCGCAGCTGCAGATTGCCTGCCATACCAAAAACTTCTTTAGAAACTTCGTCTTTTTTTGGCTCTTAAACTCTTCTTAAACATTTCCTCTATGATCTGCAACATAAAAATCGACACCTGGAAGCTGCGAAAAGTCACCAAGTACGTAAGTCTCGTCGTCCTTAATGCAACAGTCAAATTTTTTAATGTATTCGGGGTAAAGTATTTTGGCTCGCTTTTTTGCCTTGACGTTCCTTTTGGAATTTCTGTCCGGAACTTTCTGGACTTTAAATGACTTAAGCTCTTCCTCCTTTTTAACTTTTCTGACAAAAGCCTCAGAGAATTGAACTTTCTCAGCTACTTTTCTTCCCGATATATTGGGATTTTTCTTAAAAGAAGCTATCACCTTCTTGGCAGCATTAGGATTGTAAAAACCTTTATTTTTTCTACTTCCTTGATTTCTACTCACGGTCAGACGTTCCATATAGGTTTTAATAACACGCGAAACGGTATTCCGCGAAATCTTAGCTTTTCTAGCAATTACTTTGAAAGTCCAATTTTTATTTTCGTTAAATATTTTGGAAATTTTTTCACGCACTTTTATTTCGCTGCTCGTGGTGAAGCCATAAATTAACGAAAGAGTAAAAAAAGTAGCATGCACATTTGTACATATTTACCAAAGCCAATTTGATTAAAATTTTTTTGTATTTTTTGAATCTGAACAATTAACAAGTAATAATGTGTGCACTAGTTTCATCGTGCGCAAGCCTTAGTACTAGGTTAGAGTATTTTCCATAACTTTTTTGCAATTTTTTTATTCAATCTATTTGAAAAACATAAATTTTTTTAAAATAACTTTTCTTAATGTTTTTTTTTTTAAAGGTTTATATTTCCGCGAATAATCAGCCTAACTGTACTTTTTTGTTACAAAATTTTTGTTTTTAAACGTACTTTTCATAAATAATATCGACATTTTTTAAAACGATATTACGATTATTACATAATTATGTATGTACATTAGAGGGATAGCACGATTGTTTGAAATGCTTAGTTTGAGACGGTTCTATAACACCCTTAGTAACCATGAATAAAATTTCAGCCAATTCTATTAAGAATTATACGTCGCGAGATTCATTTCAAATGTTTACACAGTAATCCCCCCTATAACACGATGCTCTAATAACGCGTTTTCATATTACGCGATTTCACGTCCCTCGTATAACACGTGTTTTCCCCCATATGACGCGGGGATTTCCCACTTTATGTTTCTTTACTATGAAATTTATAATGATCTGTACAGTTCATAATCAATTTCGCGTACGTTTGTACATGGTGTCAATTTTGTTCATATAAAATTTGTACATAACGCGCATTCTCGTACAAAGCGTCTTCCTATAACGCGGAATGAGTCTACCATGTTATAGTGTGGATTACTGTATTTTATGTTCCAAAATACGCTCTGACCATTGTCTTTGCACATGTTTTGAGTCGCTGAACACGATTTAAATGTGTTATTCACCATTTTTCTTTCAAAAATCGAAAAAAAAATCTTTTCGGCTAAAAAATTTGTGAAAAATAAAATCTTGCCGAATGGGAACTAATAAATTTGTTCCAAAATACATTCCTATCATAAGAATATATGCTAAGACTTACTTGGAAGGATTTTTACAGCGGTGTCATTTTCGTTGTTAGAGCTTTCAACTATAATTTTTTTAGTGACGACTCTGTTATTTAGCTTTCCGTTTGTGTGTTGATTCTTAAAAATAATTCCAACCGTTTGACCCAAGCTCGAGATCTGTTAAAGAATATATGAAATGAATATGTTATTTTACAGTTGGATAATACTAAATTTTTTTACATGATCCTGGAATAGAAACCCTCTACATAGAATATCAATCGAATGAATCAATAAAGAAAACAAACAAGTTACTTGTTAGAAGTCAAAAAAAAAATCATAGATAAAAAAAGATGTTGCATTAAAAACTATTTAACGATTAACATCGATAGTTTACAATTTTTTCTAAGCTCTAGAAGCTAAGAAGCCACTTTGTTATTAAAAAAGATAAGCTTATAAGTGGAAAAGTGTACAACCCAAAGCAATATTTCGTATAGTGATATTTAAATTTATGATGCACTCAAATATGTATAAGAAAACCAAATTTATTACAAATTTTAGTTTTAGAAAAAACACTGCAAAAAAATTTTAGAAAAAGATTTAAAAAAAATTCTGAACTGTAAAAACTGCTAGCAATAATTTCATTATATCAGTGTCAGGCAAACTTAGGAGCATGTTACCAAAACATGTCAATGCAGGGTTGCCAAGAGGCTGCTTTTGACTCGGCCTGGCCGTTAATTGCATGTCAAAGCCGCTGGCCTTGTATTAATTGAAAAATTTCGGAAAAACTCGTTAATTGAAGGTATTTCGAAAAAGCCGTTTATTTAACGACCAAAGATAAAAAACTATCAGTTTAATTTTAAACGAAAAAATTTAGTTTAACTAAAAAAAACAGGTCAACTTGTTCGCACAAAAAAAAATTAATTTTTATAATTTTAAGTACAAAAAATTGTATTTTGGGAAAGCCGTTTATTCAATTATTTGAACTGGACAACCCTGTGGCGATGTGTGCGTCTTACGCAATATAATGTACAAAGTAACAGTCGAACGTAATCGAGTCGTGCCGAATCGTATTTCGCAACGCAAGCGACGAGTAGACTTATACGCAGCCTCTGCTTGAGTTCTGCCGCAGTTTCCCGCGGGCGGCAGAATGCCTGATACTGTACTATATACTAAGCAATATGTGAGTCAATTACCTAATGAAACTCACTCAGTTTATTGCTCAAGCTCTATAACTTAGAAAGTTAAGAGATAATATTTGTTTGTGAGTACAACTCTAATGGGGGTTTGTTCAATACCCTGTAACTCGTAGGGTCCCTTCCATACAATTTTTTACTCACAATGAATCAAGTAAGTAATTTTTCCCGGATAGCATATCGGATCTGAACCACCCTGTATATGAGTCTGATATAAATGATTTGCACAAATAATGTTTGTCTCAAAACTTTCAAAGATTTCCAAATTTCCGAGTAAGGAGTATCTAATAGCTTTAGACTTGATAAGTCTCATTTAAAAACTTTTTGTGTTATGACAATTTGAACTTTTGATAATCGACACTTCTACTTTTCTGCAAGCAAATATTAAAAAAAAATTAATCAGACCCAGGGTTACCAAGTGAGTGGAATTGACAATGTCAAGACCGGAGGAATTCAAAAATTTCTGAAATGGGCGGGAATCGAACGATTAATGTGAGATGGACTTCAAATTTTTGTTTAAAGAACAAAAAAAAAGGTCATCAAGTTTTTCCCACACAAAAATTTAAGTTTTTTACATTTTATGAATTAATTTGTTTAAAAAACTCAACTTTTTACCATTTGTGGCAAAAATAATTTTTTTTAGAAAGCCGGAAATTGCTTCTGTACTGCTTGGTAAACTTGATCTGATTTTGAAATCACCTGAAATTATTTCTGATGGGTTAAAGGCTCATCATAAAGATTGCATTTTTGGATTTTGCTGTATGTTATCTCAGATAGTCTCTGTTAAGCCACCACATTTTTCAAAAATACATAATAGAAAGAGTTTTGTTAACAGTTGTGCAATAGTTTTGAATTTTGAAATGATAAAAGAACTGTTGCTGGGCTCCGTTTGCTCGAGTTGTTATAAGAAAATTGATTTCAAACTTTCTAACTTTAAATGTTTTGTCTTCTATTTCTTTTTTAAGATGATCTTTGATGGAAATAGCGCCGTTCTGTTGATTGGAACGACCTATGAGGAAGATTCGGGTATCTTTGCAGTACGTGTCACATCATCAACCGGACAAGTTGAATCATCAGCGAAGTTGACTGTTAAAAGTAAGGATTAAAATAATAAAATAAAATAAAAAAAAAAAAAAATAACGAGCTACGAATAAATAAAAATAAACTTGGCAAACATTGCTCAAAGATTATTACAAATATATACCAATTACTAGTCGTAAAAGTTTGAAACAAAAAAAAATATAAAATTTAACAATAATAAATATTTGCAACATTTTAGACCATTTTTGATATACTCATTGAATTATTTGATATTTTACTAACATAAAAAAAATATTTTAAATAAAAATCTAATAAAAAAAATATATAAAGAAATATTTTGCTTTTGTAATTAAAAGAAAAAAACAATAAAAATTAAACAACGTTAATTACAGACACGTGAAGATGAATGAAACATTACAAATTCCATTAGGATAGGGAACATGCAGCGAAGGCAATAAAGGCATAACTCAAATATGAGTGTAGCTGGGCATCTAAATCTGGTGCAAAAAGAAAAAACTAATGAAAACATTTTTAAATTTGAAATATATTTTTATGCTGTGTGCCGTGCGCAAAACGCACAGGCGACAGCGTGCGGCGAACGCACAGTCAAAAATATTAGAATTTCAAAAACGAATAGGCAAATGTATGGAAATTAAAAAAAAAAAATCAAATTTAAAAATTTAATTTTTCACTAAAAACTTTGCTGCCAAAGAAATCAATTTTAGCGTAGGCAAAACTTTTTGCTAAGTAGCTTAATTCTTTCTGCGCTACATGCGTCAGTTTATCTAGCTATTTTTGTACAGACAGACGCGCTACCAAGTCCAAATAGACAGGCGGGCAGGCAAATGGAAAACAAATTTGTATGATGTTTGTTTTTAGAGAATTAATTAAAAACTTGCAATAGATTAACGTGAAATATATGGGGCACTCTATTTTATAGTAGAAAATAACATTTTAGCTGTCATGAACGGTGGAAGGGGATTTTAGAAACAGTATATGCTAATTTTAGCAACCCTTCTTCTGGCTTAAAAACCAATAAATAAAATTTTATATTTTTAGCAGGAAAATACAACAATTGATTTGTTTGTTTGTTCACTTTATTTAAAGAGCGCATTTAATTTCACTTTCTAGAGATAAACAATAAAAATTAATTAATTTTAGCATCAGCATTAAAATTAGATTGAAAGTAAAATTACATTTCAGTCATAGTAAAAAAAAAGTTTTATTATATGCAGCATGATTGAAAATTTTGAATTTCTACAAAATTTTTTGAGGCCCCCTTCCATTTCAAGGTTAGCGCAAGTCCTTGTCACAAATGTGTCACACCTGCTCGCCAGTCCCTTCCGTCTGCTCTGCCTGCCCGCCTGCTGCTGCTGCAACACTCTTAATTTTTATGCACATACGTCCACCCAACCATGGCTAATAATTGGCACATGTTGGCATTGCATTTTAATTGCAAAATTTCAGTGCCCGTCAGTTGTTAATCATCATTAAAATTTGTCATGGTTGTTGAATCATACAGCACAAATTGCTTTCATGATGAGCCATCAGGTGTTGCTGTTGTTTTTTCTTTTATCACTGATGAATTGGTTTATGGTTGGGCGCCAAAAAGTATGCTTCATTCCAACAATTGATGCCTGTAACAAATTATAAATAATTTTTTTATTAGTAAAATATAAGAAAAATTTAAATTTGTTGCAATTTATTTTATTTAACATTGAAATTGTTTCAAACTTTTACTAAAGGGTAATTTCATGCAAATGAAATGCAAGTGACGCATAAGGCATAGCTTTTGCTATGTTTCTAAATGACTTTTTTGCATTTATTTACAAAAATGAGTTGAGACCTGACTCAAACTACAAAAAATATATACATTTAAACAAAATTAATTCGTACACGTCACTTACATTTCATTTATATACAATATGCCCCATATATACTTTAAGCAAAAACCAACTTTGACGCTGACTTATTTACAAACAAACAAAAAATAAAACCAAGATACTGTCATCAATTACATATATTATAATTTATTAATAATCTACCAACTATTCAAAAAAATTGATTACTTTAAATCATCTTAAGTATTTGATAACCAAATGCTAGCAGTCACTGACAGCAAACAACTGAAAGTACTTAGAAGTCTGCGTGATTTTTTATAAATCGTCATTAGCTTGGCATATCTTCAGACATTTTGCAAAATTTGTAATTGTCACTGTCAGTGCATTGTCAGCATATGGTAAATACCACTTTGTCTTTTTCATACAAGAAATTCTTACAATTTTTTGTAGTAGGAGATTTCGTTGTTGCATGAGTTGTTTTTTATTACTTTTTTCGTTAACGCTTTTACTATTTACTACTAATCTTCACATCTTTTTATATCCTATTTTCCTATTTGTTTTAAATATATTTTGTTTTCTTAAGCTACATCAAAGCCATCACAAAATTAATTAAAAAACTGAAATTGCAACTATAATTCATCACATCTTTTTCGAAACATCATTTAAGCTGCTTTCGGCTTCTTTTAGTTACTTTTGGTCGAAGCTCAGTTTTGTAGTTAAACCAAAGCTTAACTAAAAAAATAATAATAAAATACTCATGCGACTAGGCAATTTATTTTTTGTTTTAAGTTAATTTTTAATTATAATTTTTAAACAATTATGGCAACTTTATGTTTATGTTCCCAATATAATTTTTTGTATGTATTTAATTATTTTATTATTTTTTTTATTGTCTTGTTAAGTGTTTACTTTTTCGCTAACTTTACTTTGTATAATAAAAATTTATTTGTTGTTTTAATTAATAAAAACCGATAATATTAATGAGATTCTGAATTTTTTGTTGCATAAATGTTATTATTTTTCTTTTGGAAAATTTTATTTTTCAGCTACCGGCGAATATATTACACTTATTATTATTTCAAAAAACTTTCAGGTGTTAAACTTATATGTCACAATATTTTTCTTTAAGTACCTTCCTTGCGTATTTATTTTTTTTTTTTTTTACATTTTGCCCGAATATGTCTAACTCGCACAACGGTTGTATGAAAACTGTAATTGGTACAGTTTCTTTCATTGCTATAAGCGGCAAATTTCCGTGTGATATGTGAAATACTGAAAAAAGCCACTCACCGTTTTCTCTCTTTTGACACCTGGTGAGCAAGTTACTATACAGTGTAAAAATCAGTTTTCTATTTCGGGATACATACAAAAACTTTCTACTCAAAATATAAAAATCTAACGATTCATACTTAAATAAAACAATTTTTTTCGCTAGATCTCTTCAAATGCAATCCCGTACACATTATGAAATAAAACAACAATTTACCTTATACTTTACTTGTGTATATGTGTATGTCATTAAAATCCAATATCACCCTCCACACCTCGCCATAACTTGTGTTAATTTGTTCTTCTCCGCATTTCGACTCGTGCATTCATGTTGTTATTTTGATAAATGAGCATACTGTGTTGTTCGTGTTATCCAAACTGTAGTATTAGAACAAGGATTTAGAATAAACAACACAACTAATTATGTGCTATCATTCATGAGAATGATGAATAGAAGATCTATTTATATGTCTGTGATTCTGCATGTTGATGGATAAGTTGATGATTTTATTTTTATAGCGTGTTTACGATACTTTGTTATTACCGCAGTGCAACAAAGTGACCTATTTTTTCGGGATCACTAAATTTAACATTTATACAGGGTGACTCAAAATTACATTTACGGGTTGAATTCGTTATATGTAGCTTACTTATTTCAGAGTGCTCTTTCCAAAATAAATTCCATGACCCTTCGAAAAATTTCAGGATTTATTTGCGCATATTGGTTTTCAGTTAGGAAATAATTGCTAGCTTATTGACGAACAGTCGCTTTTTCAAATAGATTGAAAAAAACAGTACAAAGCGCTTAAGTTTATCGAAAGAAAGAACAGAGGATTTTGTTTCTTGCAGTTGAGAATGGCTGGTCTCAACTTCTAACATCATCCACTATTGAACACCATTGATGATAACCGCGGCACCGACTTAATTTTCAAAGTAATTATCCTTTCGACGATAGGTATATCCCACTAAAGACTTAAATGAGTGTATTTGTCGCTGATGAAGTCTTAGAGTCTTCCCTGTAGATATCCTGCAGTTTGGCTTGTTAACAAAGCTATTATAATTCGATGACTTTGTTGTGTTTGCCTCAAGTCTTGTTTGCAAAACTCTGAAAAATAAATAAAAAAACTTATTGAAATAAATATTTTAAAGCTAATTCAAATCAAAAAGTTCATTTTGTGCCACTGTATAGATGATAGATAGATTTAAGACTTTTTGTGCAGAACTTAAAGATGTTTATATTCTTCTTAGACATCGTTGTCATAAAAAAAGCGCTTTTTTTTAAATTGCGTTGATTTTTGATACAAGATTTCTTAATTTAATAAAATAAAATTATGTGCTCTAAGGAACGTCGGAAGAGTTTTTCCATACAGGAAATATAATTTTTGCAATTTTCTCAGATGAAAGCTCTATTTGATGTAAAGCTACAGTCTTAAAGGCTCTCATTCCTCTTTTTAAGCTCAAGTCTAAATAAAAAATGACTATTAATAGAGCTGTGTCCAAAGCAGTCTCCAAGTTAAAACTTCTGTTAATATACCTTTCATAAACTCCAGAGTAAAAATACCTATTAATATGAGCCAATATACTGAGTTCGTATTGAACTGAACCAAAAGCCTTTTGTGAAAACACAGTAGAATGAGTTTCTCAATTCTAAAATAAAGTTGAAATTCGAGCTAACGTTTACAAAACTTTCAATCAAATTTATACAAAAAATTTTAGCTCCCAAAACAAAATCAAAATTTTGAAGTTTCAAATACAAACGATGCAGCAACAAAATTGAGTAAAACCCAAGATAATGGCATTAAAAGTTAATAAAACTATCACCCTACTGGGACGCCTTAGGTGCCCGCCAGTGTTAAATTGCTCGCCTTCCGAAGTCTCCATACGAAACTCGAAAAATTACTTTACATACATTAATGAAATCAGTCAACCAATGGAACGCAAGGCTCCCATCGTCAGTGCAGAAAAAGCCGTATCCTTTATTAAGTCCGGTGATATCATCTTTTGCTCTGGTGCTGCAGCAACACCTACCGTGCTTATCACAGCTATGGTCAAATTTGCCAAGGAGCGTCGACTAAAAGACCTCCAAATGTGGCACATGCACACTGAGGGTAAGGCAGAATACAATCTACCCGAAAATAAAGACATCTTTCGTTCGAACTCTTTATTCATGGGCGCTAACGCACGCAAAGCTGTAGCCGACGGACGTGCCGACAATATATCAATTTTCTTACATGAAATTCCGCAACTTTTTTACCGAAAACATATTCTGCCCGATGTTTCTTTAATAACGGTCTCGCCACCGGACAAACATGGCTTCTGTTCTACAGGAACAAGTGTGGACTGTGTCCGTGCAGGTTTAATGCATTCAAGGAAAATAGTTGCACAAATCAACTGTCAAATGCCACGTACTTTTGGTGATTCGCTCATACACTCATCCCATTTCGATGCAGCTATTGAAATCGATGAGCCGTTGCCCGAGCACAAAACAGGCAAATTCAGCGATGCTGAAATAAAAATTGGTCGATTAATTGCCGAAAATTTAGTGGAAAATGGTGCAACCCTTCAAATGGGTATTGGCAACATTCCCGATGCGGTGCTACAGGGACTGCATTATCACAAGGACTTAGGCATTCATTCGGAAATGTTTGCCAACGGTGTGGTTGAGCTTGTGAAGAAAGGTTGCATTACGAACAATCAAAAGAAGTATCATCAAGGACGTATTGTGGGATCGTTTCTGATTGGCGATAAGAATCTTTACGATTTTGTTAATGATAATCCTTTTATTGAAATGTTGGCTGTTGATTATGTCAATAATACGAGGGTTATTGCGCGCAATCCAAAAATGACTGCAATTAATTCTTGCGTGGAGGTTGATCTGACAGGTCAAGTGAATGCTGATTCGATAGGTACTCGCTTCTATTCTGGCTTTGGAGGTCAAGTTGATTTTGTTCGTGGCGCTTCCCTAGGTGAAGATCGTAGGGGAAGACCTATAATTGCTATGCCATCAGTAACCGCCAAAGGCGAGAGCAAAATTGTTCCATTACTTAAGCCCGGCGCTGGTGTTGTAACTACCAGAGCGCATGTACACTATATAGTCACTGAATATGGCATAGCTTCACTTTTTGGAAAGAATATGCGCCAACGTGCGCATGAACTCATAAAAATTTCTCATCCGGATCATCGTGAAGCACTGACAAAAGCTGCATTTGAACGTTTGAAAGTTATGCCATCATCTTGAGTTTTCTGGATAAAAAACAAAAAAAAAAAGACAGTAACAAATTGGATATTTATTTAGTTTAAATTACTCTTCCTTGCTTTGTAGCGAAATCAGTGTTATAACTCCATAGATAGTGAATTAAAACAAATTGAAAAAGTGCACCAAATTTTAAGAAATTTGTGTTTTTTTCTCGACGTACATTTTAGAACCTTACAAATTTTTTCTTAGAAACTATTTGCGGAAACATCAACCTTTCAGAAAATACATATGATTTTACGAAGGATATGGGCTAATGAATCTTTGAGAGTCTTTAGGAGTAAATTTGTAGAAACGAAAGAGTGACCAAAAAAAGCAAAAAGTGTTTAAGTCTGACTAAGCTTTAAAGTTAATTTATACAAAATTATGTGAATTGCAGGGTTTAAATTGCTGCAGCAATTTTTAATACTTTGCTTTCTGCTGATCATTGCAGCAAAAAAGTTCTGCTGCGAAATACTGAGCTGTGAAATGCTGATTGCTTTTTCGGCAGCATGCTTCGCAAAAGTATTTTCTGAAATGCTGCGAAACTGGCCTAAAAAATGCTGATTGCCATTTGCTGCAAATTTGTGTTTGTAAACGTATAACAAAAAAAAAAAATATTCAAAGGAACAAACGTACCAATGTTGTCTTTTGATGCTTTTGTGGAAATAAACAGCAATATTTGGGCAGTTTCAAAATAAGTTTAGAAATTTGCCCTAAAATGATTCTGAATTTTTGTTTTTGGTATGTATTGCATAAATAAATGTAATTTTTTTGTTGCTTAAGGTAATCAGGAGTGAAAAAAAGTACCGTTCACATTCACAAATTTTTATGACACCTATATATATTCCTGGTCAAACAAAGCTAAAAACAGTGTTTTTATTTCGCTTCAGAAGTCCAGTCTAAGCAAGAGCTATCCATCCACACTTTCTAGAAAATGCACACGACAAGATCCGTGTTGTCATCGATAGAAAAAGCAACATTTGTAGAAGGTTCTGTGTAAGCGAAAATTATACATAAGGAAGAAAGTAACAAAAAGATTCTATGACAACACTGAACATGATCGGTTTTATATTGTCGGCTTACTTAGTAACAAAACATGTATGCATACAGTAATCCCTCGAACTACGCGGCTTCTGACTGCGCGGTTTTGGGAGCTGCGCGATTTGGTTTTTACCACTGAAATTTCGCATTGCACGGTAAAAGTTTCGCAGCAGAGCGTATATATTTCTCCATTTCTCTTTTTACGCACTATTCTTCGTATAATACGTAAGCACATAGAATTTGATGAGTTAACTTTGCTCATAAAATTTTGTGAATCTCCTTAAATTCGTATAATTTTTGTGGTGAGTAACGGTGTAAAAGATTAAAAAGTTATGTTTTGTTAAAAATTAATGCATTTTAATAACTTTAATTATTTACTAATAACACAGGCCGACAAAATTTAACCAACATTCAGACCCAGAAACCAGACTATATATTTCCGAAGGTTTTTGATGCGCTGATTCCGAATCTGGTCGCAGAATTGCTCCATCACGTCAGGTTTTCGAGATATCCTAACCTAAAAGTGCAAAAAACATTGTTTTTGCCCATTTTTGAGGTTATGTAGCACCGTGAATTTTCTTTTTTTCAAAAAACTATATGTGTGATCTTAAAGAGCTGTTCTTCTTCTTTCCAATGTCGTTGAGTTTTCTGAAATATCTTTCTTTATCGTCCAGTTATCGCATTTTGAAATTTTCAAATTTCTTGACACACAAATGTTCCTAATGAGCTTGCAGGTACAGGCAAAATCACAAATATGAAAATTTCAAAATGCGATAGATCGGCAAAAAAGAAAGATATTTCAGAAAACTCAACGATATTGGAAAGAAGAAGAACAGCTCTTTAAGATCACTTATATAGTTTTTTGAAAAAAAGAAAATTCACGGTGCTACATAACCTCAAAAATGGGCAAAAACAATGTTTTTTGCACTTTTAGGTTAGGATATCTCGAAAACCTGACGTGATTGAGCAATTCTGCGACCAGATTCGGAATCAGCGCATCGAAAACCTACGGAAATATATAGTCCGGTTTCTGGGTATAATTTTTGTCGGCCTGTGTAATCTTTCACCGTCTTACCTAACATTTTACTCTAGAACTTATCCGTATTGAATACGAAGTTTTGGTACTCAACCTAACTAATGTGATGTGAGTCTAAAACAATACGGTTTTTACTTGAATCTTATATGGCGTTTTACGAGAACTGCCTGTAATTGAAATATATTGAATAGCATTTCCAGCAAGCAAAATTAGCTCAGCATTCCGCTCAACAAGCATTCAGCAGAATTCAACAGCGTAGCATTTTAGAAATTCAGCATCAGCAACAGTTTCGTTTGCCTTTACATTATTTTTGCTTTACTGACTGCAGTCAGCAAAATAAGGCATGTTTAATTTTTTGCTGACTTAGCTTTCAAACCCTGGTGAATTGTATTAAATGCTATTGATTTTAATAGAGCCTCTGTTAATTAAGGAAGAAATCGTTGCACTTTTTAATTTGAAAATTAATCAAATTAATGAGTTATTCGCGAAAATAAAACTTAAGCAGATTTTCCAAACGAGAGAAAATACGAAAATATCGCTTAACTCACATAAGCAATAATAAAGAAGAACAATCGCTTTGGAAAAAAAAATTATCTCTAAACAATAGATATTGCAGTAATTATGTATGGAAAAATATTATTATATTATATTATATTATAAATAATATTGAAAAAATCGATGTAAGCTGTTTTTACATTGCCTATTGATGAGTATTTTTGATTTGGAAAAACAGTTTATAGTGTTTTTAGCTCCTATTCCTTAAAACAATATTAAATACTCTAAATCATAAGTTCATTTAAGCTATTATTCCAAATGAGATTATACGTTTAAAAGAGATAAGTCAAAGTTCTCCCATCCATAACTTCCGGAAAAATCATCCAGTATGATAAAAATTTCGCTCTGTGATACATTTAGATACGGAGATCATCATGGCGAGCTTAAGTCGACTTAAGCAGTTTTTCCTTCTCACCACAGATTTGTATAGGAGGTGTAACGCCCATTTTTTTACCACCAAAAGTTTACATTCCAAGTTAAGAAACTCTGCTTAAATATATTTTTAACTATGCATAGTGTTTCAAAGCGTTCGCTTGGAGTTGTAACGCCCAATGTCCAATCCGTGGATACATCCACTTTACAGTATAAAAGTACTAATGAATAAATTATTTTCTCTGTTTAGGGAACCATGCACGAAATTTAAAATCTTTTTTACTGAAAATATTTGCATAGATATCTACATATGAGGCGCCCGGTTTCAAAACCGGCCAAGTCCAAAAAAATAAAATTTTAAGATATTCTCATATATAAAAATCTAGACCATGCTTTATCTTTCTACAATGGTTTTAGATTAAAAAAAAATTTTTTTTGACACAAATATTACACTTTTTAATTTATTATTGATTCATGGGTTTCGAAACCGGCCAAGTCCATGAACTTGCATGCAAAACCAATCCAACGCCTTGGAATCAAAACCGGCCAAGTCCAGTACATTGGTATCAAAACCGGTCAAGTCCACTTTTTTTCCAACGCCTTGGAATCAAAACCGGCCAAGTCCAGTTCACTGGAATCAAAACCGGCCAAGTCCAAAATTGTTTTCTCAAAAACTTTCGCAAATAAAACTTTAAATATCTGATTTGACGTATCTTGAGTAAGAAATTTTATAAGCTCTCATGTGTGAAATACTTTTTAATTTTTCAATTAACATAGATGAAAACAAACGTTTTTCGTTGTTTTCCCAAAAGTATGAAACATGGACTTGGCCGGTTTTGAAACCGGGCGCCTCATATGTAGATATACTACCTAAAACTTAAATCAATTTTTCATATAAAATGTTAATGCAGTTCTGTGGAGTTGTTTAATATCTGCGAGATATGTTGCGCACACTCTTACATGACAAACTGTAAGGTTATTTACATTGGTATGAACCAACCTCATGAAAACTCACTCAAAGTACTAAAAATACATAATGTATTGACCCAATTTATCAGCATGAAAAATAAACATTTTAGGAACCATTACTGAAAATAGAAATTCGAGGAATATGCAATGAGAGCAAACACCAAGGCAAGGCATAACAGATGAAGCAATTAATTTTCGTGAAGAAACGAAAGTCGATCAAAAGTAATTTTATTAATATTAAGGTTTTATGTAAATTACAGTTTGCGTTATTTTATGCGCATACACGTTTTTGACGTGCATAGAAATAATAATTTATTAAGGAGAGAGTAAAATCAAAAAGGGGACCTTAAAAAAATTGGGGTAAATTGGCCTTATCTTTAGTTTTTTATAGAATTCATTCATCATGTTCGACTTTTTTCAATTTCTATTAACTTTTCAATACTTTTCCCTATTTTTGAGTATCGACTTTTCAAGAAATTTCGAACACTAATGACTTTGAGACATATTATAGTATCCTATATGCCTCTTGTTATAGTTCCTCTAAGCCATTGGTTCCCAAAGTGGTCCAGGTGGACCCCCAGGGGTCCATGGGAGACTCGAAAGGGTTCTACGTTGGCGTGACAAAAAAAATGGGGGTTCACAATTCGTAAGCATATTCCATATTCAGTACAAAGTGTCGGAACTCAGCTGCAACGCAAATTTTCATAGTTAGATCTAATCTTCACATTTTATGTCGAGTTTTGGGAATATAGTAGAAATGTAGCTGCAGGGGGTCCACCGGAACCAGCTAAATTTTGAAAGTGGTCTATGAGAAAGAAAAGTTTGGGAAACTCTGCTCTAAACCTACAGCAAACACCGATTTCTCGTTAAAAGTATACTTTCACTGTACCAAAGTAATATTTGTGCACTTGTATAGGTGTATAGCGCACTTCCGTTTCGAAATGTCTTAAAAACCTCATACTATATGTCCGTATAGAAAATTCACTTCTTTTCATTTGCACCAAAAACGTGTTTTTCAGTCCCTTAGCATATCTGTTACTCCGTAGGAGCATTATTTTTAAAAACTTTAATTATGAAGAAACTGAATCAGAAACCTGGAATCTGTATCGTATTCGAAACAATCGGATTTAAAGTGACAGTTGAAATTTCAATGTACTCCGAACCACTTTGAATGACAATAAAATAATAAGTTTAAATTTTTTTCTATTCACTTCGATTCGGAATTCAACCAGTTTTTATACAAAAACTGAAATGCCTATTCTTCATTCCAGTTAAGTTCGAATAGTAATGATAATTTTTTCGGATTGCTCCCATGCGTTCCAATTTAATTTGAGCCAAGAAGAAAAACCGATTATGTCGGAAATTTCTTTGAAATTTTCAAACAGGACTGTTATATCACAGGTACATAAAATGCTACTAAAAATATGCTTTTAATAAACAATTCGGAGATGTGATAAATAAATTTACTACCAATTAAATCAAAATTAGATAAATAACTATCCAACTGAGGATATATTATAAGCATATTAAGTAAAGGTATATAATTTTGATTTTATGCTTCTTTCGAAAATATTTATAGAGCGTAAAAATACTAAAAATTTTTGTTCCGAATGAATAAAATGCTGAAAATAACTTGCTTATTATGTCTGAATTGTTGCCATAAGACTTGCAATTAATTCAGTTTCGTTGCTACTTAAGGTGCTCACGAAATGTAAATTTGCTGTAAACTCAAATTAATATTTGTATTTATAAATAAACAAACATGTATTTTTAAATGGGTAATAAAATCAAAGATATTTTGTTAATATTAAAAGAAAAAAATGTAAATGTTATCACAAGATAACTGGTACTTCTACAAAAACCGATTGTCATATTTTAGACCACTGCCTATCATATTTGCTAACTACGAATAAAAGGTTAGAGGAGAAAAAAGTAATCTATCGTTCCAATGACAAAAGATATAAATTGTATTTGGATTATATTAAATAATGTCCTCACTTGTTTGTCAGTTCCTTGCTTTTGCCACTTTTTCCAAAATATCCGTAATAAAATAAGTTTTGACCTGGCTCGTCGTGTACTTTTCCAGGTATAAATTAATTTTTATTTTATTTATTATTATATTAATGAATCTTTTTCATGCGGATGACCCTATATAATTAAGTTTAGTACTTTTTCGCATGTACTTATTTAAAACTTTTGTCAAGACAGTTACAGATATGTATGTTGCACGATGAAAATATGAAATGACCTTTTTTTCACTTCTCGAATTCGGTGCAATATTTTTTGTAAGGAAAGACAGTTAAAGTGTAAGTTTATCACTGACTTTGACCTTAGCCCTTCATTTCTGTATTTGTATAGGTTAGGTGTGATTGCTATTGTTAAAGTGCTAACCCATGTCATTAAGAGACGTGCAGCATTTTAGGGCTACAATGGAGTTTAGGAAGACTGATTCCAGAGGTTTTATGACAGCCTGACTGTCGCGTACAAATCAACTACTTTGACCTAGGATAACTAGTTTGGCCTAGGATAAATTAGTTTGGCCTAGGATAAACTAGTTCATTCTAAAAACTAATTTGGCAGGTAACATACATATATACAACATTTCTACTCAGCCAGAAAAACGCTACAATGGTGCGTAAGAAATTCTTAACTTCAGTTATTTAGAGTTAATCTCTTAACCCATTAGGCTGTTTAGCTTGGAGCTATCCTTGTAAAAGTTAAGATAGCTGATTCTACTCGGTATCCTTCTCTTCTAATCGTCTCTGCATGAAATGTGAGTCTCATAATCCCTTGTGAATAAGATTAGCGGAACATTATAGTACAAATTGGAGGAAACAAAGATTACACTTTTCAGTATCGTCAAATTTCCTGTTCCTACCTCCGACCAGCGAATAGTTTCTCTAGTCATGGTATGAAAGTTTCAGTTTATTAATGACAAGTTTGTTTAAAAATATGTATATTTTTCGAAAAATTTATTTAGCGTTTACCTTGGCCAAAAAAAAAATAATTAATCACGCATTATTATGTTATTATTTTCACCTCATACATTTTGGCAGCGTTAATTAAGCACAAGTTATGTAATATTGCGTACCTATTCTTTTTTTTTTTTTTCTTTAAATTTTCTGATACATTCGACAACTATTAATAGCTACGCTGCGACGAGACAGATGGACACCATGATGTGTAAAGATTTCGCTTGTCACTATGATATGCCTTATATTATATCAAATTTTATATTTGAATATAATTTTAGAAATTTCTCAGAAATATTGTGCAGAAAGCAATAAAAAAAATTATAAAACTTTGCAAAAATGAGTGGTGGTTGACCTTAGCATAGGAAAAACATTACCGCGATAAAGTTAAAAACAAAATCACCTGTCAAATTGAATAGAGATTTTATTTATATAAACTTTTTTAAAAGATGTGTCTGTTTACTTTCATAGTTAAATTTGTAGTTAAATTCGTAGTTAAATAATTTGTGAGAGAATAGCGCAATTATTGTCAAAAAAATATTTAACTAAAAAAAGTAAACAGACAGAAATTAGTTAAAAATGTAGTTACATTAGCCAAGTGTCAAAAACGAAATATTTATTTTATTACGATAGTCAAATTTAAATTTGCTACAGAGTTTTTATTTTGATTTATTTAAGCAATTTTATATTTCTATTCTAACAATATAGCTATCAGTTGGTAGGTTATTTATGGAGCTTTAGTTTAGTGTGTAAAAGTTTCAAATCGGTTCATTTACAAACAAGAGGAATAGGTTCAAAAATTAAATTTGCACAAGAATGAAATTTTTATTAATTTATTTTTTTGAACAGCTGTTTGTTTTTTGACACTTGACAAAATTTAACTACAAAAATTCTTTTGGCGATTTGTTGTTTTTTTCTCGTATTTTCGTGCTCACATTTAACTACATTTGGAAGTAAACAGACACGAGTTAGGCAGTTTTAGGCAGATTTAGGCAACAAAAGGCGCCTTAAGTTAAATTTTGGCGAGTAAACAGACACAACTATAATGTTTGAATAATTCATTTTTTTTTTATTTACGTCACGAAAAAAGTATTTAATTTATTTTATGGCCATAATAAAAACTGTCATTTATCTTTCTGTCAACATTAAATTATAAAAAAGAATTAAAATCATTTCAACTTTTATATTTTGCTTCAATCAATTTTTTGTATAAAAGTTGTTTTTTTAAGTTTTTTAGCCAAATTTTATGTATTTGCGGAAAAGCAAATTTTTTCAAATTAGTTTGTATTAAAAAATGTTTTTTTTTTTTTTTAATTTTCTCTTAGAAAACTTGACCTTCGAAAAATTTGATTGCTTTTTAAATATCTATAATTCTATTTTTACGGAGAGCAAAAACATGATATTATTCATACTGAAATAGTATATGTACGTCAGTGTTCGATTATTTTTGATACATACAATACAATAAACATGTTTAATTTTTTTTTGCAAAAATTCAAGTTCAACTAATTTTTCATTTCTTTATTTTAATTTAAAAATTTTACTTTTCTTGTTCATACTTTCAAGGTTAATTTGAATATTGCAAGGTCAAGAATTACTTTGCACATGCCGAAAGTATGTACATTCCATATGCATATGGAGTTGTGAAGGGGGCTATGGCCCTAGGTGCAAAGCCCTAAGCGTTTGCAAAATGGTCCTCGTAATATGAAATTGCAATATTGTTTTTAGCATAACTTAAAAACATTTTATAAAATAGTAAAACTGTGAAATAAGACAATGTGCAGGGCCTGAGTAATAATTTCATGAAAATTATCTCATTTTGCTAAGGTTTTTGGGATGTAAAAAGTTTTTTTTTTTTTAGAAAATATAAAATCATCAACAAGCAAATTATTAACATACCCACTTTGTGAATGCAGAATCACGTTAGCGAAGAATGAGTAATTAAAATTACCACAAACGTTGATCCGCAGAAGTAGGAGGGCGCATTTTCTTTTAAACACAATATGAACACTGAATTTTCCGTCGAATGTATTTTACCCGTTCACGGATTTTCCGTGGTCTGCTGAAATTGTGTTTAAGACTTAAGCCGGGAAGTCTACCTCGATATAAAGATGCCCGATTTTCAAAACTCTATTTTGGCTGAATAGAATACTTTTCGATTTATATCGATATTTTCGGTAATATTTGATACTCTCGACATTTACCGTACTTTGCGATGCTGATCGATGCTTTCCAAGATTTATAATATTTTGATGCTGTTTGACTTTCACTTGATTTAATTTTTTTAAATAATCAACTGCTCGATACTTTTCAACTTTTTGATACTTTTGTACACATATTAAAAAAAGCACTACAAAACCATGAGTTATTCAAATTTTTTTAAATAAAGAACGTTAGGGGCGCTGTAAGTATTACAATTATTTTTTATCCAATATTTTAGGATATACAATTTTACGCTATCCGACAATTTTCAAACTAGCAAATGTAAGTAGTTGCATGTTCCATCAAATCATATTCAAATAAACTGAGACCGACATACATACATATGTATTTTTTATTTCTTTGACGCACCATTACCTTAGCATCAAAAACCTCCTTGCAAAATCTTATTTTTTTCACTCTCTCTGTCCTTAGAACGACGCATCTCGGCTTTTCAATTGCGCACAATTGACTCTGTCGAAGATGAAACATCTTCCTCTGGCAAGGAAGACAGCTCACCCGAATCACCACAAAATGGACAACTGTACCAGCAACAACCACCACAGTACGGACAGTACCTGAATATCAATGGACATCAGGGACGGTCACATACCAAAAAGACAAAAGTACGCAGCAAGTCGTTACAACCACACTCAAATATTGTACCATGGCGTAAGTCATCTCGTCCGAGACGTGGACGTTCTTTAGAAAAGGCAACATTCTTGCCAGGTTACAAACCAGAACCGGCAAAGTCGTGGACAGAGGAAACAATATATTTGAAACCAGCACCAATCGAAAAGAAGTTTGTTCCAAAAATGGAAGCAGCTAAGGTAATGCTCAAGTCAATCAAGAGTGAACGTGACCGCGGTCTAATGGGTATCGGTGCTACGTTGGATCAAATTATAGCAGGAAAAACAGAAAAGGAAGCTATACCATGGATAACAATGCGCGACAAGCTTAAACGTGTTGAAAGTGTACAAGAAGAATTAGAAAAATTCGAATTAGATGAAGTTTATTTGCGTCCACTGGAGCAGATAATCGAAACTGAACACCCGCAACCACAAAGGGTGGAACGTGATCAGGAGATACAACGTTTAAAGAGTATGGAAAGTATGGAAATTATGGAGATGACTGAACAAATTGAGAATCTTATTACACAACATCAAAAGGAAAGCTCATCGATACCGTGGAAAGAGATGCGACAGCACTTGAAGAGCGTTGAACGTGTACATAAGCAAATTGAACACTTCAAGATCGAGGAAGTTGAACTACGCCATCTGCAGGCAGAGGAAGTAGTCACGCAGGAAACTCTTACAGCCGTCGAAGATATCGTGGTGTTGCAAGTTGATGATAGCTCAAAGGGCTCAATACAAAAACTTGTACGCAGAGAAGACCTGCAGCGTTATGATGAGCTAACAGATGAACATAAACAGCAATATGTTACGACAGAAGATATCAATTTGTTGAGTGTAGCCGAACGTGAACGTCTGGAGGCTCTACGCATTATTCGCCAACAACAAGCAGTTGATTGGCGCCAGCCACGCAGTGAACAACAACAACTAAATAGATTAGAATCACAGGAAAGCACCCTAATGCAGGTTGATAAACATGATCAAATCGTATCACGCCAAATTAGTGAGGATTTGCAGCAGCAGCAATTCGTTAGTGTTGAAGATTCAAATTTGATGCGTTTGGAACAATTTGAACATCAACAGAGTATTCAACGATCCGCACAGGATACCAGAGCTGTGAATTGGCGCCAACCTCGTCAACCACAACAATACCAGAAAATTGAAGACTCTACAATGCTGGCTGTACAAGAGCGACAGGATACTGAAACTCATGATCTCATCCAGCCACAGCCGGTAATGTGGGATCGTGGTAGAAAGGTTCCACAACAAATACAACAAGAGCAGGTTGTAGAAGCAGTTCAGCCATTACCATATCAAGAACCAATTAAGACATTCGAGGTTTTGCATGATGTATTGCCGGAACCAGTTCCACAGCAACAACCAGAACAATTAGCACCAGTTATGTGGGAACGCGGCAAAAAAAAGATAGTTGCGCAAGAGCTTACGACTGTCACTCAAACCGAACAACACTTAGAACAGCAGGAACAAGTAATTGAAGAAACTAAGGTTAAGGCTGTTCGAAGAGTTATTCCTCAAGAGCCTGAGCAGCAAATGGAACAAGTTGTTCTGAAACCTACTCCCAGACCAAAGCCAAAAGTACAACAAAAGCAAGAAGAATTGCAATTAAAGCCTTTGAAACGCACACCGGTGCAAGTCACAGAACAAGAACAACCCAGCAAGTCCTATGAGGAGGCTGTCGATGAGTTACCAGAAGAACCTGTGACACAGCAATCAGAAGTACAAGAACATGTTTTGTGGGAACGTGGCGAGAAGAAATCAATTCAAATAAAAGAAGAAACTTTACTAGAAGCTCCTCAAAGGACATACGAGGAAGCTGTCGATGTATTGTCAGATCAACCAATTCCACAACAAACTGACTTAGTTCAACCAGTATTATGGGAACGTGGCAAAAAGAAGCCTACGCAAAAAATTGAGGTGCAACCTCTTACAAATGTACCGACAAAAGCTTATGAAGAAACTATTGATACGCTGGTAGAGGAATCAGTACCACAACAACCGATCAATGAACAACCTGTTATATGGGAACGTGGACAGAAAAAACCCATTGCAATTACAGAGCAGGTTGAAAGTATTCAACAAAATGAAGAAGTTCAGCATGTAGAGCAAGCAATAGTTGAAGAAACTAAGCAAAAAGCAATACGCAAAATTATTCCCCGTGAACCTGAGCAGAAAGTGGAGCAAGTTGTTCTTAAGCGTACACCACGACCACAACCAAAAGAAGCACCAAAGACTGAGGAGATACAGCTTAAGCCAGTAAAACGCAGTCAACCATCAGAAGTGATTGATGCTGAACAACCTACGAAGGCATTCGAAGAGGCTGTGGATGAACTAAATGAAGTTCCAGTGGAACAAAAACCTGAAGAGCCACAACCTGTCTTATGGGAACGTGGAAAGAAGAAACCGGGAAAAGTCGAGGCACAACCTGTTGAAGAAACTGCCTTACAAGCTTACGAAGAAGCTGTTGACGAAATTGTCGTTGAGCCTCTACCAGAGAAATCAGAAGAGCTCACGCCAGTTCTGTGGACTCGTGGTAAGAAAGCTAAACCAAAGAAGGAAGAGGAACAACCTGCGCTGATTGAAGAAGAGCGAAAACCAAATGAGGAATTAAAAGAAGTACCGGAAGAAAAGGTTGTAGAAATTGAAGAATTTACTGAAGAAAAGATACGTGTGACTAAGAAGGTAAAAAAACCCAAGAAAATTTTAACAACAGATCAACAAGTTGAAGAAACTGCTCAGGAGGAAGAGGTCGAAGAAGTTCCAGAGGAAGAATTGCCAGAGAATCAAGTTGTACAAGTTGAAGAGGTTATTGAAGAAAAGAAAAGCAAGGTTAAAAAAGTTAAGAAACCTAAGCAAACTCGTACACAAGTTGACAAAGATGTTCTTATTGAAGATGGTGATCAAGAGGAAGAAGTTGAAGAGGAAGCTCCAGAGGATGAAATTTCAGAAGACAAAGCACAAGAGGAACAAATTGTTCAAGTGGAAGAGGTTGTCGATGAAAAGAAACGTAAGGTAAGGAAGATAAAGAAACCTAAGAAAACACAAGAAGGTGAAGAGATTACTATTGAGGAACCTGCTCTGGAAGAGGAAATGGAAGAAGAAATGGAAGAGGAAGTTCCAGAAGAAATAACACCAGAGAAGCAAAGCGTAGAGGTTGAAAAAATAATTGAAGAAAAGAAACGCAAAATTAAGAAGATTAAGAAGCCCAAGAAAACTACACAAGAGGATGAAGAGGTTTCTATTGAAGAGCCTGTTCAAGAAGAAGTTGAAGAGGAAGCTCCGGAGGAAGAAATTTTAGACGAAAAAACTCCAAAGGAACAAATTGTACAAGTTGAAGAGGTTATCGAAGAGACGAAACGTAAAGTTAAGATAATCAAGAAACCTAAGAAACGACAGGAAATTGAAGCTGCTTCTGATGAGGAAGCTCTTTCCAAAGAGGACGATGAAAGGATAGTTCCAGAAGAGCAATTACCAGAAGAGCAAAGTGTACAAGACGAAACAATTGTGGAAGAAAAGAAACGAAAAATAAGGAAAATTAAAAAACTCAAGAAAACACCTACCGAAAAGGAGGTGGAAGAAGCTGACGAAGAGGAAGATGAAGTACTAGAAGATCACGTAGAACAAGAAGAAGTACCAGAAGAGCAGATTGTACACATTGATGAAGATGTTCAAGATTCCGACAAGCTGGAAGAAAAAGAAGTTACAGTTCCCTGGAAGCGAGGAAAAACGACAATCATAAAACCAGAAGTGCCCGCACAACATGAGCAAGTAACTCTAAAGCCAGTACCACGAAAACAACTACCAAAACCAGTAGAAGAAAAATTAGAAGATGTAACATTGAAGCCAAGTAAGAAACAGGTTGTAATAGAAGATGTAAAGCAGATAGAGGAATCGTTGCAGGACACAATTGCAGATCAAGAGGAACAAATTATTAAGGAACAAACTGAAGAAACAATTGTCAAACGTGTCAAAAAGAAAAAATTCAAGAAGAAGCCTGCCACTACTACCGATGAAGAACCTGAAGCAATCGAAGAACTTGAAGAAGAAGAGGAAGAAGACCAACCGGAGGAAATCCCAGTGGAAGAAATTGAGCAACCAAGAGAAATAACTCAAGAAGCCGTACCTCAAGTTGTTCCCAAACCTAAGCCTGTATCTATTCAAGTGGAAGAAAAAGTTGAAGAAGTAACACTTAAACCAGTTAAAAGACCAGTCAAACAACTTCCGCAAGAGGAAACCATTGAAGAGGTGCATTTGAAACCAGCTAAGCGCCCAACACCAAAACCGGAAGAGCAGCAAATTGAAGAAGTTAAATTGCAACATGTTGAAAAGCTTGAAGAAGAGATAGCTATTGAAGAGAAAAAGAAAGTTAAGAAAGTTAAGAAAACAAAACATGAAGATCTTCCAGAAATTCCAGATGTTGAAACAGTCGAATTGGAAAAGGCCGAGCACATTGATATTGAAAAAGAGCCAAAAGTAGCAGAGCCAACACCACAAGTCCCTTGGAAGCGTGGACAGAAAAAGAAGCCAGTTGAAGAACTACTTGAAGAAAAACAGTGGCCTTCTGGCAAAAGAAAACCTGTACCAGAAGAACAGCCAGAAGAAGTACAACTTAAACCAATACCAGCCAAGCCGAAACCAGAGCCTGAAAAACTCGAGAAGGTTATTTCTGCGCCTGAATTCATTCCAGAAGAGAAGATACCGCAAGAAGAGAAAGAGCTAGATATAGAACCAGTGCCAGTCACCGATGAAGAGAAACCACACAAGGAGAAGCCAAAGAAAGAAAAGAAAAAGAAACCAAAGTTACAAACCGCAACATCTTCAGTGGACGAGGCAACTGAGGAATTAGTAGAACCTTTCGATGAACCAATTGCCGAAGAGGATGAAGTTGAAGAAACTCCAATTGATGTTATAGGGGAAGTAGCCATTTCAGAGGAAGTGCTACCTGAAGAAGAGGTGCAACCCACCGATGAGGAACAAACACCAAAACAAAAGGCACACAAAAAGCGCACAAAACGTTTGAAAGAAGTTTCTTTCGAAGAACAACCACAACTACTAGAACCTGCCGAAGCAGAAATCGAAGAAATTGTTGAAGAAGAAGCTTCACAAGAGATCTCACAAAAGACTATTAAGCTTAAAAAGACTGAAGATACCAGACCGCAATTTATCACTACAGAACAGTTGATCGAACTTGATGTAGAGAATGTAAAACGTGACATTGAAATGAAAGTCACATCAAACATTGTTAAGAAAGAGAAACGTCGTGTTATTTTGGATGACAGTCAACCATTACCTGAATTGGAATTAATAACACAGAAACGTGTGCAAGAAGGCATTGATAAGGTGGCCGATGAGGAACTTATCGAAGATGAGCAGATCACACAAAATCAAGAAGAAACCACAACGTCCGAAGTTATGGGACAAGAACGTAAGATTGTTAAAAAGAAAAAGAAGGAAGTTAAGCCACCACGCATTACTGAGAAATTGCGCCCACGCCAATGTGTACCCGATGAGCCAGCTGTACTTGAATGCAAGGTAGAAGGCACGCCGTTCCCTGAAATCAATTGGTACTTTAACGATATGCTACTGTTTGCATCGGAAAAATACGAGATTACTGTGGTGGAACATGTTGCCAAGTTGAAAATCGCTAAAATCACGCCAAATGATGTGGGAGTATATACCTGTGAAGCCAAAAATGAAGCGGGTGTTGCAACAAGTCGTGCCAACATCTTGTTAGGTAAGATACAGTACTATTATGTACAATATACTTATAAACTTTACCTCTTTCGATGTACTATTTATATAGTGTGTTTGTAATGAAGTATGTAAAAAAAAAATATTTTATATCTGTACAGTTGTATGTACCTCATTATTTTAAGCAATAGCTTTGTTTAGTCACTTGGTTTGAATTCAATAGTTTAAATTAACGAATTCGGCTACTACTTTTTGTAAAGTTTTTAAAAACTATAATTCAATTAATTTTCCCTTTCCTTTTTGAAACTGTAGCTCATACAAAGAGCGTTTTCTCTTATTTGATCAAGAACGCTATTACTACTTTCAACCTAAAACCTAAAAGGTTTGTTGTAAGATATCTTCCCTTTATTTAAAAACCGAGTACGAATTTCAATCTGTTTTATATGAATGTTTTATAACTTAAATATATGTTTTATACCTTAAGCCCACCCAAATACCCTACCAATACCAATTTATACTCAACTTCCATTCCAACTTTCACAAACATTTAGAAAAAGAACATGGAATTGCACCACAATTTACAAGACCACTGAAAATAGAGTTCACCGAAGAACCACCGCGCCTTAAAGTTACTGTAACTTGTCAGGTTACTGGTACACCAAAGCCTGCTGTTAAATGGTACCGTGGTACTGAAGAGGTGATACCCAGTGAAACAGTTCAAATGTTCTATGATGAAGAAACCGGTGATGTAGCACTCGAAGTCTACAATCCGACACCAAACGAAGCCATAACATATTCTATACAAGCACAGAACGCCTATGGACGTGCTGTAGGCAATGCTAACATTCTTAATAGCCTTAATGAGACAGTACCTTTAAAGGAATTACTCAAGGCGCCAACTGTTACACCACTAAGTGTCGAGGTAATACCACATGGTGGTACGCTGTTTTTCGAAGCCAAATACACTGGTATACCAAAACCAGAAATCAAATGGCTACGCAATGGACGCGAAATCCAAATCAACGAGGATATAACTATTGATACCACTGAAACAACAACAACTATACGCATTATCAATATGACACGTAAACGTACAGGCAAATATGAGGTATGTGCCAAAAACAAAGTAGGTGAGGCAAAATCATCCGGTTCCGTTGTTGTATCCGATCAAGCCCCCAATAAACAAATTCGCCCACCACGTTTTATACAACCATTGGAGCCAAAATTCTTTGCCGAACAGGAAGTGGCTATTATTGAAGCCATTGTAGATTCCGAGCCAATCTCCTCGTTCCAGTGGTTCGTTCACACAGAACCCATTAAGTCTTCAACTGAGTGTAGTATAGTTTCGCAGGCCAATAAAACAACACTCATTATTGAAAATTTCGATAAAAAGTTTGCTGGTCTATATACATGTCGTGCTGAAAATATTGGTGGTTCAGTAACATCAACAGCAACCGTTCAACTGTTGGAGGAGTTACCACAAGAAGAGGCAACAGAATTTGAATCACCACGTTTCATTGAAGAGCTTATACAGCCTATGGCTGTTTTGGATGGTGAGTCACTGCTGCTCACATGTAAAGTGGTGGGTAAGCCTACACCCAGAGTAGAATGGTATCAAAATGAGGAGAAGATTGTTGAAACTAAAGAGACGATAATCAGACGCGATGCTCAAGGCGTTTGTCAGTTGCAAATAACCGAGGTATTCCCCGAAAATGAGGGAATTTATAAGTGTGTGGCCACCAATAAAATAGGCGAGACCGTCACTGAGACCACAGTTAATGTGCAAGGTACAAAAAACACACACACACTATTGCAATTCAACATGTATTTGTACCTAAAACCATGTATATGTAGTATACCATTTATATATATCATTTTTAACATGATAAGAAGCAACACTAAAACAACAAACACTACTGCAACTTAGTGTTAGTGACTTACTAATACCAAGTCCCCAAGAGTAAAACCCACTTTAATTATATCAATTTTTTTCAAAGCTATTTATTCTTTTAAATCCCTAAATGTGACTGTAAATATTTTTACACATTTCTTTTTTCAACCACTTTTTTATTAAATCAGGCCTTTATACGGTTTTAACTTTTATCGAATTATATTCTATTAACCATTATAGTTTACTGTTATAAATAGAACTCTACTAATATTTTTCGGAATAGAATCAAACGCTCGTCACCTGTACAGTTCTTTGTATGTACAGTAAAACTTTACAGAACAGTAAGCTATATAGTTTATGTTAAAAGCTACAGTTGACTGTTATGTCCAGAGCTGCAAAATTTAACAAAGTAAACTATGTATAGGAGAGAGTTCTGCAAAGCTTCACGAAATTACAATCTGTACAGCTGTTGCTAAATGTTGACTTATTGTTGAGTTATTAACTAAGTTCTAAATGGCAGTTTGCCAAACTGTATAGTAAATTTTACTGTATGTAATGTAAACTTTCATTAATTTCCTGTATATACGTTGATACGATTTTTTCCTAACTCTGCAAGTTCTACATAAAAAACTAATTTCTTAAATAATAGTCAATGTACAGTGTAAATGATATTGTGTGAGGAGGTGTCATTTGATTTTTCAAACACAATAGCTTAACAGATGCTGAGAGTCACACTACAGCGACAACATATTTGCATGACATGAGAACTGTTCAATGTAACAGTGTGCCGCTAAGAAAATTCGGTATTTTATTTCTATTTTAAAAACTTCGCGCATGCGCATTTTGTTTGAACCCTATCGCAATTAGGGTTACCGCACCCGAAACTGTACGGATAAGCTAAACTTAAAATACTTGGTAAAATAGCTTAAGAGATTGTACATCAGTAAGCAGTTATTTGATTGCCTCTAAGATGCTGCGCATTTTTCACGCGATTGCTTTGATCTTATTTTTCACCACTCGTTTAATTCGTTAAATGCTTATGGTCAAAAACCTAAAGTTCATTAACTTGCGAAACCTCTTACATACTTTCTTCTTTTAAATATCGAAATCAATCGTATTTTTCGCATTGCATAACAAAAGCAATGCACTACTGTCCTTAATATATTTGCGGTGCTTTATTTTCGTGCACCAGCGATGGTCAAAGAGAAAAAATTCAATCATTCTTTTGCTCTAAAAAGTAATAAGTTTTCTTAAGGTTTGAGCATTGAGAGAAATGGTAACATTGGTTGGTTGCTGCAATTAATGCTTGGAACACAATTAGAACGGTGGCGGTAAAGCGGCGACGAATATACGCTTTCAAAAATTATAACATACTTGATCTTGTGAAATTGAACAGAATTGCGGCGTACGACTGGTGAGCTGCCGACGGTTCGCCGTCGATTTAGATTTAATTTTTACGTCGGATCAGTGTTGCATTTCTTTGTCATTCTCTTTGCCAATAAGATTTTCTCAGCAAAATTTATTGTTTACAAATTTTGTTTTTGTCACTCTCTTTTCCCTATACGATTCTCTCACAAGAAATCAGACGTGAAAAGCAGTCGTCCGCCGCAATTGTGTCCATTCAAACGATTTTTCGTCGTTTTTTTTTTTTTTTTGACAGCGTATATTCGTCGCCGCTTTACCGCCACTGCTCTAATTGTGTTCAAAGCATAAGAAAGAATCGTCTTATAATAATCTCTTATGCAATATGAGCTGGCCATCACTGGAATTATACTATAAAAGTATGAAAGCACAAAATGCTCGCACTCTCAGGCAACAAAGTGCTTTCTGTCAATAAAATGTAAAATGACACCTTCATTTGTATTTTTATATCTAATCCAAAATTATATGAAGTCATGTTATAAATTGCATGTTTTACCATTGAATGCGTTTTTAATATTTAAGTATAGGAAGACATATTTTCTAAATATTTAACGGCTTATCATTACAGCATTTGAATATATCCCCGATTCTGAAATCACTGGACTCACAGCTTCAGAAGAGGATCTTCTTGATAAGGTAAGCAAAAAATAAGTACCTATTCTGTTATGATTTCTTCGTATCAAAGGCCAACAAAGTTTGTTGTGAATCTCTTTATTTTTCTTCCTAAGCCCCAAATTATTTTCGACACCGCAAGGGTCTGACATAACTTAAAAGGTTGCGACATATGAAATTAAATTATATCTTTAATTCTGTTTGCAGTCTCCTGTTTACAAAAATTTGCTAAGGTTTTAAAAAAAACACAAAATTAATTTTAATTTCATATCTTTTCAATATTTTTCAGTTTCTCTACATAGTGTGCTAGATATTTCGCTTAAAAATTTTGTAAGGCAATATTGGTCAAAACGAATATGTGCTTCTTTTTGTACTTTCATCCAAAATTTGTGGAGCCCAACGAGCATGTCTTTAACGATTTTGTAATATTCGTGACAGAGCTAAGGGGTTTAAGCCCATCTCACAAGTAATCATTTTTTATATATTCGACAATTTAACCTAAACCCGAGTCTCATTTGTAGTCATAAAAGGACCTCGCACTATTTTTAGGGGAAAGTGGTTTCAATTAAATGCTTGCAGTGACTAGTTTTTGGCATTCTAAGCGAAAGTCTCAACAGGCACGACAAATTCCTACAACAGGATTTTGAGTTACTGGTCGATAAATGTTTCATTCTACGTACACTGGCATATTAGGATATTGGGTAAAAGTATCGATATCTCGAAAGCCAAGCGAGAAATCGATTTTTCTATCGAAAATCGCGGCGCTACGGAAGTTGTAATCTCCACAAAAGCGCAAATTTACTAAATTGTCATTTATTTCACTTTAATCATGTAGGGTCAGACAAATTTACAAATTTCGGGACGATTCAAGCCAGTCTAACTAACTAACTGCCAATCTCATTTACAATCTAATAAAAAGCACTGCCTGAATTATTCCAGCTTTCCATTATACTTGATTCTGGCTGAAATATTTTCAGTTCACGATTTTAACATTTACTGGAACTTTAAAAATATATTTTTTTTTCGCTTTTCACCCGGATCAGAGTTATGGACATTACTTTTTTGAACTTTGATATGTAATGAGACTTACTGAATCTGGAAAGATATACGACTAAAATTATTTACATTTTCCGTTTACTTTTTTTTGCAGACCATTTCAGTCGACGAACAAGCACCGAAAATTATCAAAAAATTACCAGAAAAAATCGAACCCAAAGAGGGTGAACAAGCCAAACTCGAAGTTAAGGTTGTGGGAAAACCGAAACCAAAAGTTAAATGGCTACGCGACGACGAAGAGATATTCGCATCAGAAGAATATCAAATCGAAAATTTCGAAGACGGAACTTCGGTTCTCGTAATTAATCATGTTTATCCAGACGATGTAGGCACAATTAGTTTTGAAGCGTACAATCCATTAGGTGTAGCGGTAACAACAGCGCTATTTGCAGTTGAAGGTATTTTAAAAGTGGTGATACACACTTGTGACCTGCTTTGTATTTATATAAATTATATTAATATTTTTATGGATTTATATAATAGATTTTTTACAGCAAGCAGATTTGTAAAAAAAAAACCTTTTTCCTACTATAAACATTCCCACCTAACTACTTTATACCTATGTAAATGTTAACAATTTTACACTTAACACTAAACAATATAGTTTTTTTTTTTTTTTTTTTTGAATAAACTTCAAATACATAGGTTTTTTTACAGCTAAGCATAATGAAAATGTTTAACGAATACTCAATTTTTTTAATAAAAAATATTAATGTCTTAAATATCAATTTGTTTATAGGCATTGTAGGATCGAAGGATTATCGTAAGCCAGAATGGGTTTCTCATATGGAGGAAATGCAAAAGGCACTTAAAGGTAAGTTCTTCAAAATACGATTCCTAATAATGTGGTGTATTTTTCGCCATACTTACATAAATAAATGTTCTAAACAAAGTCCTTGTTATGTGTATATGTGTTTTAATCTCTCCAAAATAAAAAACAATAATAAAAACTATTGTTCTAAAACAATGTCTGTCTTCCTGTCTCTTACTTCCTATCTCACACACTTGCTGTCTTATTTTTAATGTATGTCCAAAAAGTTTCTTTTTCAACACTTAAGATGTAGATGCATATACTACATAATATTTAAGCTTATAAATAGCTTTATATATGTTTATATGCTACCCTAAGCTCTTAAGCTTCATATACCTAGCCCCTTTGATTTGATGAAAAATACCTAAGCCTCCAACAACCCTATTAATTCAAACTCCTAAAGTATACGCCATCTTTTATTCTAATTCATACTAAGTTGATTTCTAATTAATTTAAGATTTTTCAAATTTCACAGATATATCATACATTTTACATTGGCTTTTACAAAAGAAAAAATTATATTCGTAATTGCAGTTTAAAGTTATTTGAACATTAACAAAATAAATTCAGTTGATTTTTCAATCAAGTTTTAATTCGAAATTTAAAAAAAAAAAAAAATTAAACAAAATTATACTAACAGCTTGGTAATATGTACAAGGATCCAACAAAAAATGTCTATAACATTCCCAGCAATGCTTTTAAAGCATTATTACAAAGTATTAATCTCTAACAACAACTGTTTCCTTATGAAATGATAACTTAAGTGCTTGAAACTTTACATTCCATAAACATGAATTTTATTCAGAAGAATAAAATTAACTTTATTTCGTTAACTGATTTTTTTCTATCAAAAATAAGATTAGATTCAACGTTTTTTCGGTTTAGAATATTGTTTTCGTGTTTTACTTCGTTCGATCAAGAACTCAACTACTGGTAACTGGTACCTTATTTTATTCAAATGAAAATAACGATAAATCCCAAATTTTACTTTTTCGATCAAGAGTATAATAATAACTTTCGATCCAGAAATTTGATTTTAATATTCATTTTATTTTGCTGATTTTTCCGATCACTTAATATTACTGACTCTGACTATACATACATATGTATGTACATCATTGAATATATATATACATATATGTACATACGTTCCAAAATAACTTTTTTTATCAAGATTTATATCATTTTTAATTTGTATTTAGTTTTTAATCAACAAATTATTCTTACTCTTGATCGGTTAACAAACAAAAACGGATAAAAATCAATATAAGTATAAGGATTACTCAGGGATTTTTATAATGAGTATTATAAAATCAGAAATATATTATATTGATTTACTAAAACATATGTTATTAGCACATTTATTTTGATCTTTTTCATTTGGAAATAGAAATTTTTTTACCCACTCACGAACTTCAGCTACCAGCTAATGAGTTTCATCTCAAGAATTAAATTGTATCCTTAAACTTCAGTATCTTAAGAGTCTCGATAGGGCTCATAGCTTTGTTATTACTTAAAATGGTGTAATAAATACCGCGTAAATATTTCAGGACCCCTCCTTCCTGAATCTTAAATCATCAAAGCGTGCTGAATTTCAATACTATGACAGGTCATGGTGAAAATCACAAGATACACTTAAGTAATTTTGTCCTGCAAAGAAAATTTAATACCAAATATTAAATGGAAAAATATTGTTATTTATCAATTGTATCACCTGTCAGGGAGTAAAATTATCCTGCAAGATGACTTTGTCTAAAAACTTAATACTCTTCAAGAATAAGTGTTATGCTCTTATCACTACAAGGCTCTGTTGTCTTTTGGCGCTTGTATTGCATTCCGTCGAAGCCGGTTATATTGAATTTTAATTTGGCAAAAAGAAGAAAAAGAAAACAACAGTTACTACACAGAATTCAAGAAGCAGCATACGCAACGAAAAATCAAAAAATTTTTGTGTGAGGTTTTTCAAAAACTTAATCCTTAAGGAATAGGATATTTAACTTTAAAAAAATAAAAGATATAAGTATGCAATAACCTTCGTTAGCACAAATATGTTGTTTTAAAAAAGAAATGATTAAAATAGAATCAGTATATTTTGCGCCAAAGTGTTACAAACCATTTCCATGTAAGCAATTTTATATAAATATACGTATATATACGTATAAGTAGTATAGATAAATGGTCGTAGTAAATACGTTTTAGCGAGTAGTTATTCGTGAAATAAAAAGATATTTGCACTCCATAGATTTGAATTATGTATGTTAACATTCAGTCAGTCTTCAAGCACTTAACTTATCAGAATGAAATATGTTCCAGCAGTGAATTGATAATTGATCTTGTATTTTATAAGATTAATTTCTTTTCATCTAACTTTGCTTTTGTGAACTTGTCATTTGTCCATACAAAACAAAAAAACAAAATAAACTTAAACACAACAGACAAACAATCGCGTATATGATAATCAATATGCACATAAAAATTAAATAACATATAAACTATCAATTTAACTAGACATGAACAAATCTAGATTTTTAAGAGCTTATTTATCTAGATAGTCACAAGCGAAAAACAACATACTCTTTTACATACAAGCAAGTAAGTAAACAAATCTTCTATCTAACTAATCCAAGTGTATTTTCAAGCAAACCTTATATGTACTATGTAGTTGCACGCTCACCGCCCAGTTCTACTCGTAGTATTAAAAGAAAAAAACAATGCTGCACTAAAGCCGTAGATAATCGTAGTATGCTTTCTGCTTCTCTAATTTATAGCTGCAAAATGCTCGCCATCTTTAGTGAATGAAATGCGAGATAGCCGCGCTGCCATTGGTGAAACAGCTAAATTTTCAATACAATTTGCTGGAAATCCCATACCAGGTATAGTATATAATGATACACGGCGAACTGGAAGCAAGTTAAAATACAACGAAAAATTCAATGAAAACGAAGTACGCCATCTTGTTACTCGCCGCAGCCTTAAGCATCAAAAAAGTTTTAAGTACCGATAGAAAAGATAATCTTTGCATATTACTTACATATGTAGATGTACCCTTATTTAGGAGCGTTTTGATGTGGAAATGATTGATCCATCTATTTTCATAAACCTTGTGGAGATTTTTTATTAAAGGGAAAGTAATAGAATGAAATAGTTAAAATTTTTGAGGGTTTCACTGTCCATAGATTCAAACTTAATACCTCAAAAACTGCAGAAGAAATTGACTAGCCTCTTAATATTGAATTTAACTTCAATTGGTTTAATGATTTTTTTCGTATATGGTTCAACAATTTAAGTTTTATATCGGAGGTACTACGTATATTAATTAAAGCTTCTCAAATTTGATTCATTAAGATGTAATATTAACCAAAAGTTTTGCAATTAACTTTAACACAATATCTTAATATATTCTTACAATAAAAAAAAAAAACCATTCCAAACTTCTCTCCGAGAACAAGCTAATTAAATTTACGTTTTGTACAAAAATTCACACGCTTATTTGTTCAATTTTGCCTATTTATCACCAAGAGTGTTTTCTACCTGCCAAATTTTGTAGCAGCATTGTTTATACATTAAATTTTTGGGCAGTTTCACGCCCCTCAAAAATATTTTTCATTTTCATTTTACTATCACTCTTCAATACGCAATCTCTCCGAGTTTAATTCAAATCGATGAGGCCATTTTGAAAATAAGTTACAATCATTTACGCATGAATCTCTCCTAAATATGATTAATACGCAAAAATTATCTTTTTGTTATGCTTCATATTACGAAATAAAAGTTGTCGTACTCTGTTTTCGTTGATATTTATATAGTACTTGAACTTGCTTCAAGACAGCCGTTCATTATTTAATGCCAATAGGTTATGCACAGATGACTTGACATATTACTATCATTTAAAATAAATAAAAAAAAAACCTAAATCTAGATATTCAATGGTATTACAACAATGTACAACTTAGAGAGTCCAATAAATATCACATTACCGTAAACTATGAAGAATTCATCGCTTCACTTGAAATAATCAATGTATCCTCTGAGGATATAGGTTACTACAACTGCAAACTGATCAATGAAATTGGCATGACAATGACGCGTGCCAAATTTGAGATATCGTCCACATCAACACAAGTCTCCGAAACTGTCGACAAGAAGATTAAAGCTAAAAAGAAGACAATAAAAAAATCCACCGCCTCAACAGCGGCTTCGAAGCGCACCACTGGTGGTGCAACGCAAGAAGTTTACAAGACAACCATATCGATTGTACCCGCAAATGTTCCGGAAACCAGTATGGAAATTATAAAAATAAGAAAACCAGTATCCATACTTGTCGAACAAAGTGGCGTATCTGAGGTAAAAGAAGTAAAAGATCGTAAAATAGCCGATGCTGAAGAATTGGAAGAGAAAATCTCCAGCTCGACCACTACAATTACGACAACAAAAACTTCAACAACAACAACCACTGAATCGGTGGAAGTGACCGAATCGGTTAAAATCATACGTACAAAAATTTCACAGAAAACCATCGCAATAGAAGATTTGATAACATTAAAGCAACATAGTCAAGTTACCTGGTTGTTGACTTCAATTGACGCTGAAACTTTCGGTTCTATTGGCGAAGCAGCGCTACGTGATTTAGCCACAATTGGACTGCTGCTGCGTTATGGTTGCACAATTATTGAGATAATCTATATGTATGAACAGAATATATTCATTGCATTACAAAAGCCTGAATCACAATCAGCACTGGTGCAGTTGGTCGAACGCGAAGGTCATGAAGAATTGATAACTCAAATTCTCAGCGAATCCTCTACGGATGATGAGACAACACTAGCAGCAACTGTTGGCTTTAAGGCATTCATACGCATGATACAGACGTACGAAATAACCATAGAGACTGTGATTAGAAAATTTGTTAGGGAAGATTTTATAACGCAAGATTGGAAGATATCTGGAAAAGAGGTTTGCACATAAAGTTACTTCTAAATGTTTGTTATTTTTTAGAAATGTTAAAATTGTTAAAGTGATGTTAAAATGCAATCTCTTTGGAATGGGTATTCCAACAATATTTTAGATAAATGAAAAAATTATGAACATTGCTGTTAAGCTCCTCTTGGGAATATCAATTTCCAAAATTTTGGAATGGAATCATTACTTCACAGCTCTGACCTCAAAATCTTGATGTGATTAACCGCTACTGAGCCCAGATTCGAATTCTGCACAAGAACTACCAAAAATTACCCAAAATTACATAAAAACCAGGGATTCTGCAAGAGACGAAGCATTGATGTTTTAGTAATCCAAATAATTATTTTATTGTATTGAAATTGTGTGTTCGGCAAGATGTATAAATAGCTGGCTCACTATAGGTTTCATATAGGGTTTTCCACGTCGGCAGACTTTGTTCGATTGTAAGAAACAATCTAAGAAAATTTTGTTTTTAAAAATTGGAAAAAAGTTCGCCGTTGCCAGAATCGAATAGTGTCTGAAACTTGTTATTCCAACGGATTTTCAATGACTCACTACTAACTATGAAAAGTTGTAATAATCACATCAATTCTAATCCTATTTCCATTATCAGTTTAAATTAATTGCAAAACTGTGTTTTTTGTAGTTGAAGCACACACTCGCTTTCAGAGACAAGACAAATATTTGAAAATGAAATGATGAAATAAATAACAAGCGAACGTCTGTCAATGTATAGGCTGTATAACTTTTTCTATTTTCAATATCGATTTGCGCAAAAATTGAGAAGATTGGACGTCTAACTGTTGTTTTTTTAGCTTCATTTTAATCAGTTCATAAAGATTTGAAGCGCTAATTTATTGATTTCATAGATATTTTCTTTAAATCTACCTCAAATGTCATTTTGTTGCTCATATTAAATGCAGAATAAATCGCCACTTATCACTATGTTATACAAAATTAATTTTATGTATCAGCCATTAGTTACGAAAAAGATTAAAGTTTCTATTTTCCTTTTGGTTATTACTTATTACATTTTAACAACACAACAAAAAAAATTCCAAACATATTTAGAGGATAGTTGAGACATCACAGGTGATTGAAGGTCATGAAGCTGTAACGCATATAAAAATTGGTAAGAATTTTACTATAGCCTTATAGATCTTTTTTAAGCAAAAAGCTTTATAAATATGCATTTTACTTATTTATTTTATTTTATTTTATTTTTTTTTATATTTATATGTTATGAAATTGCTTTAAATCGCTTTGCCTGCGTTCTGTACTGACCTGCAACTCCTCCCAAAAAAAAAAAAAAAACAAAAAAAAATGTATACATAACCAGAGGAAACATTCGTCGAGGAGCGTACAATTATAGTCGATGAAGGTTTGCAAATAGAGACAGAATAATCACTAATGATGAATCCAAAGACAAGAACAACAATATTACCAATTAGAACTTTGATAAAAAGAGAAAAAAGATACCAAAATAATAACAATTTTAGAAAATGTTTAATAATATAATAATTTTTTAACAAACTGAATTATTACTTGAAGCCCAATGTCAAATACTTGCACATCACCATTACTATTTCTACTACTATAGCAATGTACTACAACTACTACTATTATTATACCTACTACCTATAGTACTTCTAACCTACTTCTACCTACAGCAATCAACTATGAATAGTACTTATTACATACCTCTCACTTAACAACCAGCTGAAAAATAGTTCAACTCTAACTACTACTTGCCTGTGTAATCTGTTGTCATATAAGCTCGCTCGCCTTAAAACATACAAATATTTTTTTAATTTTTATTTCAATTTTTTTTTTATTATTTAAGCATAGCATTATTAATAGCAAATATACCAAGCAATTTTTGAAATTTTTTTGAATTTTGGAATTTTTGAAATTTATTGAAAATACTTTTTTAAACAATAAACTAAATTAATTAATCTAAACTAAGCAAGTTTTTGTTTACATACCAAATTTTAAGCTTTTAAGTAGATATGTACATTAGAGCTGCTAAACACATATTACCTAAAGTACATAGGTAAAATAGTCATACTCGCAATATCGGCACGTGTGGGACTGAATTCAAATGTTATGTAGAATCAGAAGGTAAGAAAAATTTTAAAAATCGTCAAAAATTTATGGAGTTTGTATCAATAGGAGATTTAAATTCTTTTTCAGTTCCAAAAAAAAAAGCATTAATACATATAAGCGCAAGTATCGCCAAACAAAACGATGTAACATTCAAGGCTAAAATAAAAAAAAATTCAAAAATTAACTTGAGTAACATAACAAACAAAAATAAATATTTACTTACAGTGTAGCACAATTTTCAAAAAATTTATATTTTCGGATATGTTATTATGTATCGATTAACTTTCCCAAACGCTGTACATATACATATCTCCACCGATTAAATTTTTTAATCCGCTCAAAGTTTCGGATTTTTCATAGACAATCAACTCGAAAAAATGAGTTAATTGATGTTAATTGAATGCTTAAAGAGAAAGAAAATTTTTTTAAAAAAACAAGAGCATGCATTTCTAAATGTTTTTGATGCTCTGAATTCTAATCCGAGCCTTGATTGGCTGTGTCACGTCATGATATTTTAAAATAGTTTTAACACATAATATATTCAATTAGCACGAATAAAAATAAAAAGAATAAAAAGACCGAAACTCAGTTTTGCAAATTTCCTCCATAAATATGCTTTAAATCGAAAAATATATTGGGTACAAAATTGTAAAGTAAAAAAAAAAAGGAATCAATTTCAAGCCTAAAAGTTTTTTGTACAACATAATTTTAATGATTTTTAATACTACAGTGTAAAGCCCAAAATCAAATCAAATTCAAAGCACGATAACTCGGTTAAATCTTATTGTACAGAATATTTTTAGACACGAAATTCTACAACTTTATGCTTAGTTTTTGTATTTGAAAAAATGAGCCGGAACTAAATAAAAATTGTTTTTTTTTGCTTCTTTATTCGGTCACCAGTGGATACAGTCAACAAATACCGAGAAAACATCGTTGTATTTTATAAAGAATAAATACAGATCATTATTTGTCAAGTGCAACACTCCACCAATGCATTACAATTTTTTCAGAAATGAAGGCCTAACCACACTTAACATTTTCATTGAATCAATTACTTCGAAATGTTGTGAAGCATTTTTGTAAATTTAATATATTTTTGAAGTTTGAGCTTTTCGGAAAGTTTTTAGTTTTTGTGTTAGGAACAAAATGCACGTAGCAGATTTAAGTGCAACTATCCATAATTTCTTGAAATACCGTAGTCTGGTTCTAGTAATTGATAACATTCAAATTTTAAACATATGAAATAATGGTCCCTTCTACATTTATTACAAATAAATTTTGAGGCAGTACAAGATGGCGTACACACTTCGTTTAAGTTGAAAAAAGTGTCACGCTCACTTATTAGATCTGGACCACTACGGTAGTCAGTGCCAACGATGCTTTCTACCGACCGACAAAAATTCGTAACAATATATATACAGTTCCCGAGATATCAAGCATTTAAATTTCAATTTCGGGCGGTACCACGCCCCCAAAATAGTTTTTACAATATGAGTTTTAATTTTTATTTTTTGGTTCATGAGCACCGAATTTTATATAATTCGATAAGGCAATAAGCATGGAGATGCTGTTATTTAAGGGGATATACATGTGTTGGTATTACACAAAAGTGATCTTTATAAAGTTCTTCTGAGGTTTTAGACTACGGGGACCAAGTTTTCGTTGACACATTTAAACTTGATTCCAGCCTGTCGTTTAGAAATGTAGCGTCTATTTTGATTGGCGATGGTTGTTTTGTGATATTGCTTTCATCATATTTGGAGAAAAAATTTACATCTCCCATTTCAACACTCCATAGTTAAGTATTTTACAAATATCCTATAAGTTATCATGCTACTATGTGATTACATGTTAGATTGTTTGTCTGTCGAATTGATTTATATAAAAAGTTTAACTATTATGGTATATTTATATGTTAGTGCATGTTCCATAAAAAAATGTTTACACATTTTGTTTCCATAGTTTTTATGCTTACGCCAGTGCATTTCCTGTAGTAAAAATCGATTAATTCAACTCACTAAAATGCCTTCACCTCTAAATGCTATAAGCTATATACTCACGTTATAAGACTTTGGAGTTACTGCGTAAAATTTACATTTTTATTATATCTGCCAAATAATCCTTGTTTTCCAGCACTAAAAAAAATAGAAATAAAAATTTGAATTAATAATCAGCCAAGTAACTTTTAAAGTTCAAATATTAATGAATTAAATACTATGGGAGAAAAATGTAAATTTTACTAAGCCACCACTCCAACTCATTACCACCCGATAAATTCTTTTTCCATATGATTTACATTAAAACATTCGCAGAAACTACAACATCTACATTTGTTGAACAACAACAACAACAATTAGTACTTAAAAAGGATACGAGAATTAAAACTAAAAAGCAGAAAAAACAAAAAATACCACAACAGTTCGAAAATCTAGAATATACTGAAACAGATGAAACAATTGAACCCTTAGAAGCAACAGACATTCCAAAATCTGTTACACTACCTATACAAACAGTACCACAAGTAGTTGCAGAAACAATAGCTATTACCGAGGTAACGCAACTTTCAACACAAACAGAGCAGAAGAAACAGAAAGCGCGTAGAGAAATCATACAAGAGAAAAAGTTTTTGATCACACAAGAAACACAAGATACACTCGAGGTAGCTGCCATCGATGATAAAACTAAGGAATTGCAGGAAACAAGAGTACATCAAACTTTAGTTACAACTGATATGCGGCAGGCACCAGTAGTAATGGAGGCAGATACTAGAGATAGTGCCGAAGAAATTGAGATACACAAGAAACCGGAAAAATTGCTGGCTACAAAGAGTATTGATCAGTTCGAGTCAGTGTCGGTTGTAGAAACTAACGTTTTGCAGGAAGCAATAGATAGCAACAGCATGTTCACTGAGATTGCAGACAGTGCATCCATTGACGTAGTACCAGCCTTACAAACGCACGAGAAATTTGAAGTAACAGCAGCTCAAGCAGAGACACCGCTAAGGGATCAACCTAAGCTGGAGACAGTACAAGCTATAAGATCATTTGAACAGCAACGAGGCATCGTTGTACTGGATCAATTAGGCCACGAAATGATTGGAGAAGGCCAGATTGTTAAAATGCCAAAAGAAGCATTAGGGAAAGTTACAATGCAAACTCCGCTTACAGGTGGTGTTACATTAACGGAAACAATTTTAGACAATACTGCGATGTTAACAATTGAGTTTGAGACAAGGCCAGAAGCTGCCACAACTTCGGATGTGTTAAGAGAGCAAATGTCATCCATAACTACTGAGGTGGCCGTTCTTGAAAAAGCAACTGATCTAGATATTACAGTCATTGAAAGTTTAACAGAGAATACCGCAAAAGTTGAACTTCTCATGGAGTCTATGCCTGTCATAGTAGAGCAAATTTTAGCTGAGGAACAACTTGTACCCACAAAATTGCAAAAAGAGATACCCACCACTAAGGCATTAGATAAGTTAATAATAGTTCAAGGTGTGCTAACAACAGCAGCCGATATGCAGAGTCCGCTAGACCAACAGTCGCCAGATTTTAAAGAAGACAAAAAACAAGCTAATACTTTGTTAGAACAAGAAATGCATCATATTATTGGTACGCAACAACTGGCATCAGAAGAAATGCCACAAGAACTAGTGCGGAAAGATAAAACTGATCAGAAACCAGTAAATGCTTTGGTAGCGCACACAACTGCGTTAGGCGTTGGTGAAATATCGCAAGTGCTACCAACGGAAGGTGCTGGATCCTTAGAGGGTCCTAAATTTGAAGTAGAAAAACTAAAGCAAAGCTTTACAACTACAAAAACAGTTGCAACTGCTGACGTTGCGCCACAAACTTTCGAAACTGTTAGCGATGTTATCCAAAAGGCACAGCCGGTTTTGCAAAAAACAAATTTTGTGTTTGAGCAACGAATGGATGAGGTTGTAGCCAATACGTGCGAAGTTGAAACTCAAGAAAAGGAAAGTTTGTGGGCTGACGAAGAACCAATTCTCACTAAAGTAACAGCTAGACAAGAGTTTTTGGAACAAAGCGCACTCATTGTAAAAAACAACCAGGCAGTAGAATCAGAGGATGTCTTAAGCTTGGACTTAGAACCTGCACAACATACTGCAACAGCGTCAACGCAGGTTAGCGAGCTTAAAGCACCTACTGTTGCAGAATTGGAAACATCCCAAATGACAAGCAGTCTGATTACGGACTATCAACTTCAGATTCAGGAGGCTAAAGCCCACATTGACGCAATATCAACGAGTGCCACTGTTGCAGAAACTTTGGTGCTCGAAAGTGATCGTCCTAGTAAAGAAGAGGAAATGGAGGAAAAACATATTAAGCCCACCTACGGCGAAGTAATGCTGTCGCTAGAGATAACAGATATACAAACAAATGAATTAGATACAGATCTTAAACAATTTAAACAGCCTACCCTACAAACAGTTACAGAGAAACATACAGATGGTCATAAGGCATTAGAAATTACTGCTGTGGACACACTTGAATCTACTACGAAAGTACGAATTGAAAAGCAGCCAGTTGTAGCAACAGCAGAGCTTAGTATCCCACTGCAAAATGTCAGTCATCAGCAGCAGCACATTACTTTGGAGCAAGAATCTCTGCTCAATACAGATCAGAGTCCTGAAAAACAGAAGGCGTCCAGCATCATTAGTGAGTATCTGCAACAACCTATAGAGGTTTGGGCAACACAACCCAACGAAAAGGAGCAAACTCTCATTTCCGAAGAAGCACCGTCTCAGAAGCAAGCCATCATGCAGACCGAAACAGCGCTACCGGTGCCTAGCACTATCGCTGAAGAACCTACTGAGTCTACCGAGCCATTAACTATATCTGAGACAAAACTAACAACTGCGCAATCAAAGTCTCAAGTTATCGAATTGGTTTCGGCAATTCAAAGCGCAATGGAATCATTGGAACATGGCAGCACATTCGAAGAAATACCAGAACTAAAAGCATCTCTGGCGAATATTGAGCTAATTAGTAACATAGGAGCAGTTGAGATACAATCAACAGCATCCGAAGAGCGAGAGCAACTACTTGCAACAATAAAACCAACCGCAAGCGTTAAAGCAGAGGTTAGGCTTGCAGATTTAGCACAAAAATCACTTATAATAATGGAAACTTCCGCACAGGAAAATACAGAAGAACTAAAAACAAATTTAGAAACAACGTTAGAAACACATAGTCAAATGACGATGGTAAAAAGCGATAACATTATTACACATCAAGCAGAAGTTTATGAGGTAGAAGCAGAACTTAAACCAACGGCAGCGCTTAACGAAAGTTTGGCTCAACCGAACTTCGAAACTGGCAGTGTGTTATTGTTAGTAAACCAAGAGCAAGATACCCTAGAATTGGAACTAATGCTGCCACCAAGAGAGTCTGATTCCAGTACAGCCCAATTAGTCAATGAGCCTACAAAACTACAAGCTCCTATTATAGAGCAAATTGAACAAAACTTAAATGTAGGCAGTTTTGAGGACTTCCAAGTTAAGCCAGCAACTGCGACAGATAAGCTACTTCTCATAAGCGAAATCATTACAACGCAAGTAACGCCTAGCTTCGAAGAGACTCAGCCTAAGGCAGCGCCAGAACTGCAAAATGTTGAACATCTAGTAGAAAGCATTGTCACAAATGTGTGTGTAACAGAAAGGAGTGAAAACAGGCCTTTCGAGCAATCACAAGTATTTACTGGACGACCAAGTTTTGACTATAAGTCGGCAAAGGTTAACATGCCAGACGCAACAAATCTGGCACCGACAATCGATGAACATCAATTTAGCGAAAGTGCAGTAGTTTTACCCTTACTCCAAAGTCAACTAGATGTCGCTACAGAAGCAATCGATAAGAAAGCGCTGCTTGCCGCAAATACAGAAGATATGACACAAATATTGGAATGTGCACAACTTAAGGAAGATAAGGTAGCACCTGCGCAGCAGCACGCACAAGTTGGACATGAATTAAAGCGAGTTCAGGTTACCCAAATGCAGGAAACAGTCGAACTCGAGGAAGCTTTGAATACAACATCACCAAAAAATGTATCACAGGCCCAAGAAATACCAATTTCGATAATTTGTGCATCTTTAGAAATTCAAGAAATGGTTGCCGATGATACTACCATCCCAGCTGTAACAACACAGCCACAAATGCAACAAACAAAAATATTTGTCGAGGGTACACAGCGTGAAACTATTGTAGAGCAACAGCAAGTTTTTGAGGAGTCTGTGACTCTAGCGTTAGATATGATAAATAAGCCAGAAATGCAAGCTAATATATTACTCGATGATATCTACAAACCTGTACATTTGAAAACACAGTTTGATATTTTCGACAAAGAGACATTTATACCAGCATCAACTACTGAATCAAAGGCAGCTAAACCTTTTGTCGAGCGAGCACAACGTGAAACTATTATAACCCAAGTCTTTCCATTTGAAGAAACGGTAGCACTGACTGCACCACAATTACAGGAAGAAGTTGCGCATACTGCTTTTGATGAAAATTTAAAAACATCACATTTAGAAGCCGAGGCAACTGTCTTACAAAAGGAAATTGACTTAATGCAACCGAAGCAGTTGGAAGAAACTGCAAAACTAACTCTAGAAGCCATGCAAAGCAGTCCAATTGTCTGTGTTGTCAATACGCTAGAGAGCAGTAGTGAAATGTTCAACAAAGTTATTACCAGTAAAGAACAAACAACTTTACCTATTATATCTGACAACCTCAAACATGTGCCATTAACCGAAACTGAGTTAATTCTCAACAAAGAAGCCGATGCAATGTTTGAGCAGTCACAGATGCAAAGCGCCGAACCAGTTATTGGTGAGACGCAAAAGAGTCAGTTGGTTAGTTTAGTGACACCTTTGGAAGAAGTTGCAGATTTATTATCTACAGAGCACCATTATCCGCAACCATATGCAGATATACACCTAGATATAAATAGGGTAAGTCAAGTTCAGGTGACGCAGAATGTATTAACATTCCTGAAAGAGAATAATCTGCCGGCAGCTGATATAGCAAAAAAAACAGCAACATTAAAACATGAACATCAAAAGCCAATTTCGGTCACTGAAGAAAATATTGCAGTAACAGAAATAAATGAGTTATATAACCTACAAGAACGTCCTGAGGTAGTTGCTCGTTTATCAAGTGAGACTACTAGCCATGAAGCAAAATTCATACAAAAACCGTTCATCTATGAAGGCCTTATGCTACTAGAACAAACTACACCGCAAACCGTAGATCTACAACCACGAATGGTAAACCAACAAACTCAATTACACAGCACTGCTACTATTGATACTTATGACACTGTACATGCGGCAGATTATTTAATATCATCCGAATTGAAGTCTGTCCAACCAACACTGGCTACAACCGAACTTAAAGTTTCAGTTGTGGAAGAAGTAATTGACACACCTACGCTGCAACAGCTCGTGACACCAACACCAACAGCAGTTGAAACTAGAGCTCAATCAACGGCATCACACCAAAAGGCTGCTCTAAGTGAACCAACAGTACCATACGAAAGCATTGAAGAACTAAAAGTATCACAGGATCAAAAACCAACAGAAGCTAATATAGAATACGAGCAATCAGCATTAGCTGCAACTACAACTGAACATCATTTGTCCAGCAATGTAGATAAACTGCATATCAGCAAAGATACTGCTATTACTGCAGCAACAGAACTTACCTCGCATCACAGTACGTACTTAACTGAAGAAGTAGTTGTAGTAGAAAACGCAAACTTATACACACAAGACACTTTACCCTCATCGAAAGCTGAAAAGGCAAAACTTAATTTAACACCTGAACACACTACAACCGATCACAGCATTACAACTGTTTTAGAAAGTACTGCACCTTATCTAGCAGCTGTTGTTAAAGACACTCTATCACTCAAACCCACTCTCGAACCTGCCGAACTAACAACATCAATACAATCAACTTACACAATTACTGAAGGTGCTCAGAAGTTTGACAGCCAACTTCTACCACAGAGCCCAGTTGTTGCAACATCTGAGTATCAAACATATCAATCTTATCAGCAAACACATATATTCAAAAGTGAACACGAATCAAAATTTACAAAAGTTGACGACCTTATGCAATATTCAAAAATAAAAGAAACAACAGGAACAAAGTCGTTAGCTACACAACAATATGACACGTTATATGATGCGGAGGCTACGCTTCCAAAATTCAAAACACAACTAGCTCAAGTTCTTGAAAAAGTACAGGATGCTATTGAACCTCTCACGATAGTAACCATATGTACATATCAAACCACAAATGATATTAATGACATATCAGAACCACAAAAGGTTAAGGCCACACTCACAACAGAAGCACAGAAACTAACTCACGAAACACAAACGGTAAAAGGTATAACTGGTAAGTACAATATTATGAAGTAACTCAAACTAACCTTAAGTGGCGTAATACTTTAAACACCCACCCAAGCCCAGTTACAAAAAAACACATATTACACAAACAAACAAGCATAATTCGTCATCAAAGTGAAAATTTATTGTAAGTGACAAAAATTTCCATTTATCTGTAATTTCCCCTTTAACCCCGTCTGAAGTTTAAAAAGATTTTTAAGATTGACATTGTAATTTTTTTACCATATGGAGTTGCTTACTATAGATAAGAGCTGAGGAGACGAAATCAGACATAACAATATATTTTATGACTCTTTTTAACACAGATACAACACAAACAATTTACACTCCAGAATACACGACACAAGACACAAAAATTTCGCCTACGCCAGAAACAATAAAAGAGCTGCCAGAAAGCGTTTGTATCATTGAAACAATTTCGGAAGATGGCAAGCCAAAGAGGAAGAAGATTCGTACACGTATCATCAAGAAAATAAAGGGCGACAAGCAAGAAGTGACCAAGATTGAAACCGTCGAAGAAGATGACAAGCAACCAGAAACCACTGTAACCGTAGAAGAAATTCCCATCGAAAAACAATTTGAAGAAGTCGAAGAACTTCCCGCAGAAATTCATACAATCGAAACAATTTCCGCAGAAGGCAAGCCAAAGAAAAAGAAGATTAGTACTCGCATCGTTAAGAAAATCAAGGGCGACAAGCAAGAAGTTACCAAGATTGAGACTATTGAAGAAGATGACAAGCAATCTGAAACAACTGTTACAGTAGAAGAATCTCCTATCAAGCAACAACAGGAAGAAGTCACGGAACTACCAGAAGAAGTTCATGTCATCGAAACCATTTCTGACGACGGCATAACTAAGAAAAAGAAGACTCGTACACGAATCATCAAAAAAATTAAGGGTAACAAGCAAGAAGTCACAAAGATTGAGACTGTGGAAGTAGATAACAACGAACCTGAAACTACTGTAACAGTAGAAGAGTCTCCTATCGAAGAAACGCAGGCAGAAATCGAGGAAATACCTGAAGAAATTCAAGTTATCGAAACAATTTCTGCAGATGGTACGCCTACAAAAAAGAAGATTCGCACACGTATCATCAAGAAAATCAAGGGTGACAAACAAGAAGTCACCAAAATTGAGACTGTCGAAGAAGATGACAAGGAACCAGCGACTAAGGTCACAGTTGAGGAAACTGCTATAGAAGAACAGCCTGAAGTAAGAGAGCTTCCAGAAGAAGTTCGTGTTATTGAAACAGTGACAGAAGAAGGAAAGCCAAAGAAAACCAAAATCCGTACGCGTGTCATCAAAAAGATCAAGGGTGACAAACAAGAAGTCACCAAGATTGAGACTGTCGAAGAAGATGACAAGGAACCAGAAACTACTGTTACAGTTGAGGAAACTCCTATAGAAGAACAACCTGAAATAAGAGAGCTTCCAGAAGAAGTTCGTGTTATTGAAACAGTGACAGAAGAAGGCAAGCCAAAGAAAACTAAAATCCGTACGCGTGTCATCAAAAAGATCAAGGGTGACAAACAACAAGTCACCAAGATTGAGACTGTAGAAGAAGATGATAAGGAACCAGAAACTAGAGTTACAGTTGAGGAAACTCCTATCGAAGAACAACCTGAAGAAGTAAGAGAGCTTCCAGAAGAAATTCGTGTTATTGAAACAGTAACAGAAGAGGGTAAACCAAAGAAAACTAAAATACGTACTCGTGTTATCAAAAAGATCAAGGGTGACAAACAAGAAGTCACCAAGATTGAGACTGTCGAAGAAGATGACAAGGAACCAGAAACTACTGTTACAGTTGAGGAAACTCCTATCAAAGAACAACCTGAAATAAGAGAGCTTCCAGAAGAAGTTCGTGTTATTGAAACAGTAACAGAAGAAGGCAAGCCAAAGAAAACTAAAATACGTACTCGTGTTATCAAAAAGATCAAGGGTGACAAACAAGAAGTCACCAAGATTGAGACTGTTGAAGAAGATGACAAGGAACCAGAAACTACTGTTACAGTTGAGGAAACTCCTATCGAAGAACAACCTGAAGTAAGAGAGCTTCCAGAAGAAGTTCGTGTTATTGAAACAGTAACAGAAGACGGTAAGCCAAAGAAAACCAAAATACGTACTCGTGTCATCAAAAAGATCAAGGGTGACAAACAAGAAGTCACCAAGATTGAGACTGTCGAAGAAGATGACAAGATACCAGAAACTACTGTTACAGTTGAGGAAACTCCTATCGAAGAACAACTTGAAATAAGAGAGCATCCAGAAGAAGTTCGTGTTATTGAAACAGTAACAGAAGAGGGTAAGCCAAAGAAAACCAAAATCCGTACTCGTATCATCAAAAAGATCAAGGGTGGCAAACAAGAAGTCACCAAGATTGAGACTGTCGAAGAAGATGACAAGGAACCAGAAACTACTGTTACAGTTGAGGAAACTCCTATCGAAGAACAACCTGAAATAAGAGAGCTTCCAGAAGAAGTTCGATTTATTGAAACAGTAACAGAAGAAGGTAAGCCAAAGAAAACAAAAATCCGTACTCGTGTCATCAAAAAGATTAAGGGTGACAAACAAGAAGTCACCAAGATTGAGACTGTTGAAGAAGGTGACAAGGAACCAGAAACTACAGTTACAGTTGAGGAAACTCCTATCGAAAAACAACCTGAAGAAGTAAGAGAGCTTCCAGAAGAAGTTCGTGTTATTGAAACAGTAACAGAAGAAGGCAAGCCAAAGAAAACTAAAATCCGTACTCGTGTCATCAAAAAGATCAAGGGTGGCAAACAAGAAGTCACCAAGATTGAGACTGTTGAAGAAGATGACAAGGAACCAGAAACTACTGTTACAGTGGAGGAAACTCCTATCGAAGAACAACTAGAAGTAGTTAAGGAGCTTCCAGAAGAAGTTCGTGTTATTGAAACAGTAACAGAAGAAGGCAAGCCAAAGAAAACCAAAATACGTACTCGTGTCATCAAAAAGATCAAGGGTGGCAAACAAGAAGTAACCAAGATTGAGACTGTTGAAGAAGACGACAAGGAACCAGAAACTACTGTTACAGTGGAGGAAACTCCTATCGAAGGAGAACCTGAAGTAAGAGAGCTCCCAGAAGAAGTTCGTGTTATTGAAACAGTAACAGAAGGCAAGCCAAAGAAAACCAAAATACGTACTCGTGTCATCAAAAAGATCAAGGGTGACAAACAAGAAGTCACCAAGATTGAGACTGTCGAAGAAGATGACAAGGAACCAGAAACTACTGTTACAGTGGAGGAAACTCCTATCGAAGAACAACTAGAAGTAGTTAAGGAGCTTCCAGAAGAAGTTCGTGTTATTGAAACAGTAACAGAAGAAGGCAAGCCAAAGAAAACCAAAATACGTACTCGTGTCATCAAAAAGATCAAGGGTGGCAAACAAGAAGTAACCAAGATTGAGACTGTTGAAGAAGACGACAAGGAACCAGAAACTACTGTTACAGTTGAGGAAACTCCTATCGAAGAACAACCTGAAGTAATAGAGCTCCCAGAAGAAGTTCGTGTTATTGAAACAGTAACAGAAGAAGGCAAGCCAAAGAAAACTAAAATCCGTACCCGTGTTATCAAAAAAATCAAGAGTGGCAAACAAGAAATCACCAAGATTGAGACTGTTGAAGAAGAGAACAAGGAATCAGAAACTACTGTAACAGTTGAGGAAACTCCTATCGAAGAACAACTTGAAATAAGAGAGCTTCCGGAAGAAGTCCGTGTTATTGAAACAGTAACAGATGAAGGTAAGCCAAAGAAAACCAAAATACGTACTCGTGTCATTAAAAAGATTAAGGGTGACAAACAAGAAGTCACCAAGATTGAGACTGTCGAAGAAGATGACGAAGAACCAGAAACTACTGTTACAGTTGAGGAAACTCCTATCGAAGAACAACCTGAAGAAGTAAAAGAGCTTCCAGAAGAAGTTCGTGTTATTGAAACAGTAACAGAAGAAGGCAAGCCAAAGAAAACAAAAATCCGTACTCGTGTCATCAAAAAGATCAAGGGTGGCAAACAAGAAGTCACCAAGATTGAGACTGTTGAAGAAGATGACAAAGAACCAGAAACTACTGTTACAGTTGAGGAAACTCCTATCGAAGAACAACCTGAAATAAGAGAGCTTCCAGAAGAAGTTCGTGTTATTGAAACAGTAACAGAAGAAGGCAAGCCAAAGAAAACTAAAATCCGTACTCGTGTCATCAAAAAGATCAAGGGTGGCAAACAAGAAGTCACCAAGATTGAGACTGTTGAAGAAGATGACAAAGAACCAGAAACTACTGTTACAGTTGAGGAAACTCCTATCGAAGAACAACCTGAAATAAGAGAGCTTCCAGAAGAAGTTCGTGTTATTGAAACAGTAACAGATGAAGGTAAGCCAAAGAAAACCAAAATACGTACTCGTGTCATTAAAAAGATTAAGGGTGACAAACAAGAAGTCACCAAGATTGAGACTGTTGAAAAAGATGACGAAGAACCAGAAACTACTGTTACAGTTGAGGAAACTCCTATCGAAGAACAACCTGAAGAAGTAAAAGAGCTTCCAGAAGAAGTTCGTGTTATTGAAACAGTAACAGAAGAAGGCATGCCAAAGAAAACCAAAATCCGTACTCGTGTTATCAAAAAGATCAAGGGTGGCAAACAAGAAGTCACCAAGATTGAGACTGTTGAAGAAGAAGACAAAGAACCAGAAACTACTGTTACAGTTGAGGAAACTCCTATCGAAGAACAACCTGAAATAAGAGAGCTTCCAGAAGAAGTTCGTGTTATTGAAACAGTAACAGAAGAAGGCAAGCCAAAGAAAACTAAAATCCGTACTCGTGTCATCAAAAAGATCAAGGGTGGCAAACAAGAAGTCACCAAGATTGAGACTGTTGAAGAAGATGACAAAGAACCAGAAACTACTGTTACAGTTGAGGAAACTCCTATCGAAGAACAACCTGAAATAAGAGAGCTTCCAGAAGAAGTTCGTGTTATTGAAACAGTAACAGAAGAAGGCAAGCCAAAGAAAACTAAAATCCGTACTCGTGTCATCAAAAAGATCAAGGGTGGCAAACAAGAAGTCACCAAGATTGAGACTGTTGAAGAAGATGACAAAGAACCAGAAACTACTGTTACAGTTGAGGAAACTCCTATCGAAGAACAACCTGAAATAAGAGAGCTTCCAGAAGAAGTTCGTGTTATTGAAACAGTAACAGATGAAGGTAAGCCAAAGAAAACCAAAATACGTACTCGTGTCATTAAAAAGATTAAGGGTGACAAACAAGAAGTCACCAAGATTGAGACTGTTGAAAAAGATGACGAAGAACCAGAAACTACTGTTACAGTTGAGGAAACTCCTATCGAAGAACAACCTGAAGAAGTAAAAGAGCTTCCAGAAGAAGTTCGTGTTATTGAAACAGTAACAGAAGAAGGCAAGCCAAAGAAAACCAAAATCCGTACTCGTGTTATCAAAAAGATCAAGGGTGGCAAACAAGAAGTCACCAAGATTGAGACTGTTGAAGAAGAAGACAAAGAACCAGAAACTACTGTTACAGTTGAGGAAACTCCTATCGAAGAACAACCTGAAATAAGAGAGCTTCCAGAAGAAGTTCGTGTTATTGAAACAGTAACAGAAGAAGGCAAGCCAAAGAAAACTAAAATCCGTACTCGTGTCATCAAAAAGATCAAGGGTGGCAAACAAGAAGTCACCAAGATTGAGACTGTTGAAGAAGATGACAAAGAACCAGAAACTACTGTTACAGTTGAGGAAACTCCTATCGAAGAACAACCTGAAATAAGAGAGCTTCCAGAAGAAGTTCGTGTTATTGAAACAGTAACAGAAGAAGGCAAGCCAAAGAAAACTAAAATCCGTACTCGTGTCATCAAAAAGATCAAGGGTGGCAAACAAGAAGTCACCAAGATTGAGACTGTTCAAGAAGATGACAAGGAACCAGAAACTACGGTTACAGTTGAGGAAACTTCTATCGAAGAACAACCTGAAGAAGTAAGAGAGCTTCCAGAAGAAGTTCGTGTTATTGAAACAGTAACAGAAGAAGGCAAGCCAAAGAAAACAAAAATCCGTACTCGTGTCATCAAAAAGATCAAGGGTGGCAAACAAGAAGTCACCAAGATTGAGACTGTCGAAGAGGATGACAAGAAACCAGAAACTACAGTTACAGTTGAGGAAACTCCTATCGAAGAACAACCTGAAATAAGAGAGCTTCCAGAAGAAGTTCGTGTTATTGAAACAGTAACAGAGGAAGGCAAGCCAAAGAAAACCAAAATCCGTACTCGTGTCATCAAAAAGATCAAGGGTGGCAAGCAAGAAGTCACCAAGATTGAGACTGTTGAGGAAGATGATAAGGAACCAGAAACTACTGTTACAGTGGAGGAAACTCCTATCGAAGAACAGCCTGAAGTAAGAGAGCTTCCAGAAGAAGTTCGTGTTATTGAAACAGTAACAGAAGAAGGCAAGCCAAAGAAAACCAAAATACGTACTCGTGTCATCAAAAAGATCAAGGGTGGCAAGCAAGAAGTCACCAAGATTGAGACTGTTGAAGAAGATGACAAGGAACCAGAGACTACTGTCACAGTTGAGGAAACTCCTATCGAAAAACAGCCTGAAGAAGTAAGAGAGCTTCCAGAAGAAGTTCGTGTTATTGAAACAGTAACAGAAGAAGGAAAGCCAAAGAAAACCAAAATACGTACTCGTGTTATCAAAAAAATCAAGGGTGACAAACAAGAACTCACCAAGATTGAGACTGTCGAAGAAGATGACAAGCAACCAGAAACTACTGTTACCGTTGAGGAAACTTCTATCGAAGAACAGCCTGAAGTAAGAGAGCTTCCAGAAGAAGTTCGTGTTATTGAAACAGTAACAGAAGAAGGCAAGCCAAAGAAAACCAAAATCCGTACTCGTGTCATCAAAAAGATTAAGGGTGACAAACAAGAAGTCACCAAGATTGAGACTGTCGAAGAAGATGACAAGGAAACAGAGACCACGGTCACAGTTGAGGAAACTTCTATCGAAGAACAGCCTGAAGTAAGAGAGCTTCCAGAAGAAGTTCGTGTTATTGAAACAGTAACAGAAGAAGGCAAGCCAAAGAAAACCAAAATACGTACTCGTGTCATCAAAAAGATCAAGGGTGGCAAACAAGAAGTCACCAAGATTGAGACTGTCGAAGAAGATGACAAGGAACCAGAAACTACTGTTACAGTGGAGGAAACTCCTATCGAAGAACAGCCTGAAGTAAGAGAGCTTCCAGAAGAAGTTCGTGTTATTGAAACAGTAACAGAAGAAGGCAAGCCAAAGAAAACCAAAATACGTACTCGTGTCATCAAAAAGATCAAGGGTGGCAAACAAGAAGTCACCAAGATTGAGACTGTCGAAGAAGATGACAAGGAACCAGAAACTACTGTTACAGTGGAGGAAACTCCTATCGAAGAACATCTAGAAGTAGTCAAGGAGCTTCCAGAAGAAGTTCGTGTTATTGAAACAGTAACAGAAGAAGGCAAGCCGAGGAAAACCAAAATACGTACTCGTGTCATCAAAAAGATCAAGGGTGACAAACAAGAAGTCACGAAGATTGAGACTGTCGAAGAAGATGACAAGGAACCAGAAACTACTGTTACAGTGGAGGAAACTCCTATCGAAGAACAACCTGAAGTAAGAGAGCTCCCAGAAGAAGTTCGTGTTATTGAAACAGTAACAGAAGAAGGAAAGCCAAAGAAAACTAAAATCCGTACTCGTATTATCAAAAAAATCAAGAGTGGCAAACAAGAAGTCACCAAGATTGAGACTGTCGAAGAAGATGACAAGGAACCAGAAACTACTGTTACAGTTGAGGAAACTCCTTTCGAAGAACAACCTGACATAAGAGAGCTTCCAGAAGAAGTTCGTGTTACTGAAACAGTAACAGAAGAAGGCAAGCCAAAGAAAACCAAAATACGTACTCGTGTCATCAAAAAGATCAAGGGCGACAAACAAGAAGTCACCAAAATTGAAACAGTAGAGGAAGATGACAAACAACCCGAAACTACTGTAACAGTTGAAGAAACTCCTATCGAAGAACAACCTGAAGAAGTAAGAGAGCTTCCAGAAGAAGTTCGTGTTATTGAAACAGTAACAGAAGAAGGCAAGCCAAAGAAAACCAAAATCCGTACTCGTGTTATCAAAAAGATCAAGGGTGACAAACAAGAAGTCACCAAGATTGAGACTGTAGAAGAAGATGATAAGGAACCAGAAACTACTGTTACAGTTGAAGAAACTCCGATCGAAGAACAACCTGAAGAAGTAAGAGAGCTTCCAGAAGAAGTCCGTGTTATTGAAACAGTAACAGAAGAAGGCAAGCCAAGGAAAACCAAAATCCGTACTCGAGTCATCAAAAAGGTCAAGGGCGACAAACAAGAAGTCACCAAAATTGAAACAGTAGAGGAAGATGACAAACCCGAAACTACTGTAACAGTTGAAGAAACTCCTATCGAAGAACAACCTGAAGAAGTAAGAGAGCTTCCAGAGGAAGTTCGTGTTATTGAAACAGTAACAGAAGAAGGCAAGCCAAAGAAAACCAAAATCCGTACTCGTGTTATCAAAAAGATCAAGGGTGACAAACAAGAAGTCACCAAGATTCAGACTGTTCAAGAAGATGACAAGGAACCAGAAACTACTGTTACAGTTGAAGAAACTCCGATCGAAGAACAACCTGAAGAAGTAAGAGAGCTTCCAGAAGAAGTCCGTGTTATTGAAACAGTAACAGAAGAAGGCAAGCCAAAGAAAACAAAAATCCGTACTCGAGTCATCAAAAAAATCAAGGGTGACAAACAAGAAGTCACCAAAATTGAAACAGTAGAGGAAGATGACAAACAACCCGAAACTACTGTAACAGTTGAAGAAACTCCTATCGAAGAACAACCTGAAGAAGTAAGAGAGCTTCCAGAAGAAATTCGTGTTATTGAAACAGAAACAGAAGAAGGCAAGCCAAAGAAAACAAAAATCCGTACTCGAGTCATCAAAAAAATCAAGGGTGGCAAACAAGAAGTCACCAAGATTGAGACTGTTGAAGAAGATGACAAGGAACCAGAAACTACTGTTACAGTTGAGGAAACTCCTATCGAAGAACAACCTGAAATAAGAGAGCTCCCAGAAGAAGTTCGTGTTATTGAAACAGTAACAGAAGAAGGTAAGCCAAAGAAAACAAAAATCCGTACTCGTGTTATCAAAAAGATCAAGGGTGACAAACAAGAAGTCACCAAGATTGAGACAGTTGAAGAAGATGACAAGGAACCAGAAACTACAGTTACAGTTGAGGAAACTCCTATCGAAGAACAACTAGAAGTAGTCAAGGAACTTCCAGAAGAAGTTCGTGTTATTGAAACAGTAACAGCAGAAGGTAAGCCAAAGAAAACAAAAATCCGTACTCGTGTCATCAAAAAGATCAAGGGTGGCAAACAAGAAGTCACCAAGATTGAGACTCTTGAAGAAGATGACAAGGAACCAGAAACTACTGTTACAGTTGAGGAAACTCCTATCGAAGAACAGCTAGAAGTAGTCAAGGAGCTTCCAGAACAAGTTCGTGTTATTGAAACAGTAACAGCAGAAGGTAAGCCAAAGAAAACAAAAATACGTACTCGTGTCATCAAAAAGATCAAGGGTGGCAAACAAGAAGTCACCAAGATTGAGACTCTTGAAGAAGATGACAAGGAACCAGAAACTACTGTTACAGTTGAGGAAACTCCTATCGAAGAACAGCTAGAAGTAGTCAAGGAGCTTCCAGAAGAAGTTCGTGTTATTGAAACAGTAACAGAAGAAGGCAAGCCAAAGAAAACCAAAATCCGTACTCGCGTTATCAAAAAGATCAAGGGTGACAAACAAGAAGTCACCAAGATTGAGACTGTCGAAGAAGATGACAAGGAACCAGAAACTACTGTTACAGTTGAGGAAACTCCTTTCGAAGAACAACCTGAAATAAGAGAGCTTCCAGAAGAAGTTCGTGTTATTGAAACAGTAACAGAAGAAGGCAAGCCAAAGAAAACCAAAATACGTACTCGTGTCATCAAAAAGATCAAGGGCGACAAACAAGAAGTCACCAAAATTGAAACAGTAGAGGAAGATGACAAGGAACCAGAGACTACGGTCACAGTTGAGGAAACTCCTATCGAAGAACAGCCTGAAGTAAGAGAGCTTCCAGAAGAAGTTCGTGTTATTGAAACAGTGACAGAAGAAGGCAAGCCAAAGAAAACCAAAATCCGTACTCGTGTTATCAAAAAGATCAAGGGTGACAAACAAGAAGTCACCAAGATTGAGACTGTCGAAGAAGATGACAAGGAACCAGAAACTACTGTTACAGTAGAGGAAACTCCTATCAAAGAACAACCTGAAATAAGAGAGCTTCCAGAAGAAGTTCGTGTTATTGAAACAGTAACAGAAGAAGGCAAGCCAAAGAAAACAAAAATACGTACTCGTGTCATTAAAAAGATTAAGGGTGACAAACAACAAGTTACCAAAATTGAGACTGTTGAAGAAGATGACAAGGAACCAGAGACTACGGTCACAGTTGAGGAAACTCCTATCGAAGAACAGCCTGAAGTAAGAGAGCTTCCAGAAGAAGTTCGTGTTATTGAAACAGTGACAGAAGAAGGAAAGCCAAGGAAAACCAAAATACGTACTCGTGTCATCAAAAAGATCAAGGGTGACAAACAAGAAGTCACCAAGATTGAGACTGTCGAAGAAGATGACAAAGAACCCGAAACTACTGTTACAGTTGAGGAAAGTCCTATCGAAGAACAACCTGAAGAAGTAAGAGAGCTTCCAGAGGAAGTTCGTGTTATTGAAACAGTAACAGAAGAAGGCAAGCCAAGGAAAACCAAAATACGTACTCGTGTTATCAAAAAGATCAAGGGTGACAAACAAGAAGTCACCAAGATTGAGACTGTCGAAGAAGATGACAAGGAACCAGAAACTTCTGTTACAGTGGAGGAAACTCCTATCGAGGAACAACTAGAAGTAGTCAAGGAGCTTCCAGAAGAAGTTCGTGTTATTGAAACAGTAACAGAAGAAGGCAAGCCAAAGAAAACCAAAATACGTACTCGTGTCATCAAAAAGATCAAGGGTGACAAACAAGAAGTCACCAAGATTGAGACTGTCGAAGAAGATGACAAGGAACCAGAAACTACTGTTACAGTGGAGGAAACTCCTATCGAAGAACAACCTGAAGTAAGAGAGCTCCCAGAAGAAGTTCGTGTTATTGAAACAGTAACAGAAGAAGGCAAGCCAAAGAAAACTAAAATACGTACTCGTATTATCAAAAAAATCAAGAGTGGCAAACAAGAAATCACCAAGATTGAGACTGTTGAAGAAGATGACAAGAAACCAGAAACTACTATTACAGTTGAAGAAACTCCTATCGAAGAACAACCTGAAGTAAGAGAGCTTCCAGAAGAAATTCGTGTTATTGAAACAGTATCAGAAGAAGGTAAGCCAAAGAAAACAAAAATCCGTACTCGTGTCATCAAAAAGATCAAGGGCGACAAACAAGAAGTCACCAAGATTGAGACGGTCGAAGAAGATGACAAGCAACCAGAAACTACTGTTACAGTTGAGGAAACTCCTATCGAAGAACAACCTGAAGAAGTAAGAGAGCTTCCAGAAGAAGTTCGTGTTATTGAAACAGTAACAGAAGAAGGCAAGCCAAAGAAAACAAAAATCCGTACTCGTGTCATCAAAAAGATCAAGGGTGCCAAACAAGAAGTCACTAAGATTGAGACTGTTGAAGAAGATGATAAGGAACCAGAAACTACTGTTACAGTTGAGGAAACTCCGATCGAAGAACAACCTGAAGTAAGAGAGCTCCCAGAAGAAGTTCGTGTTATTGAAACAGTAACAGAAGAAGGCAAGCCAAAGAAAACCAAAATACGTACTCGAGTCATCAAAAAGATCAAGGGCGACAAACAAGAAGTCACCAAGATTGAGACGGTCGAAGAAGATGACAAGCAACCAGAAACTACTGTTACAGTTGAGGAAACTCCTATCGAAGAACAACCTGAAATAAGAGAGCTCCCAGAAGAAGTTCGTGTTATTGAAACAGTAACAGAAGAAGGCAAGCCAAAGAAAACCAAAATCCGTACTCGTGTCATCAAAAAGATCAAAGGTGATAAACAAGAAGTCACCAAGATTGAGACAGTTGAAGAAGATGACAAGGAACCAGAAACTACAGTTACAGTTGAGGAAACTTCTATCGAAGAACAACCTGAAGAAGTAAGAGAGCTTCCAGAAGAAGTTCGTGTTATTGAAACAGTAACAGAAGAAGGTAAACCAAAGAAAACAAAAATCCGTACTCGTGTCATCAAAAAGATCAAGGGTGACAAACAAGAAGTCACCAAGATTGAGACTGTTGAAGAAGATGACAAGGAACCAGAAACTACAGTTACAGTTGAGGAAACTTCTATCGAAGAACAACCTGAAGAAGTAAGAGAGCTTCCAGAAGAAGTTCGTGTTATAGAAACAGTAACAGAAGAAGGCAAGCCAAAGAAAACCAAAATACGTACTCGTGTCATCAAAAAGATCAAGGGTGGCAAACAAGAAGTCACCAAGATTGAGACTGTTGAAGAAGATGACAAGGAACCAGAAACTACAGTTACAGTTGAGGAAACTCCTATCGAAAAACAACCTGAAATAAGAGAGCTTCCAGAAGAAGTTCGTGTTATTGAAACAGTAACAGAAGAAGGTAAGCCAAAGAAAACCAAAATACGTACTCGTGTTATCAAAAAGATCAAGGGTGATAAGCAAGAAGTCACCAAGATTGAGACTGTTGAAGAAGATGACAAGGAACCAGAAACTACTGTTACAGTTGAGGAAACTCCTATCGAAGAACAACCTGAAATAAGAGAGCTTCCAGAGGAAGTTCGTGTTATTGAAACATTTACAGAAGAAGGCAAGCCAAAGAAAACCAAAATCCGTACTCGAGTCATCAAAAAGATCAAGGGCGACAAACAAGAAGTCACCAAAATTGAAACAGTAGAGGAAGATGACAAACAACCCGAAACTACTGTAACAGTTGAAGAAACTCCTATCGAAGAACAACCTGAAGAAGTAAGAGAGCTTCCAGAAGAAATTCGTGTTATTGAAACAGTAACAGAAGATGGCAAGCCAAAGAAAACCAAAATACGTACTCGTGTCATCAAAAAGATCAAGGGTGACAAACAAGAAGTCACCAAGATTGAGACTGTTGAAGAAGATGACAAGGAACCAGAAACTACTGTTACAGTTGAGGAAACTCCTATCGAAGAACAACCTGAAGAAGTAAGAGAGCTTCCAGAGGAAGTTCGTGTTATTGAAACAGTAACAGAAGAAGGCAAGCCAAAGAAAACCAAAATCCGTACTCGAGTCATCAAAAAGATCAAGGGCGACAAACAAGAAGTCACCAAAATTGAAACAGTAGAGGAAGATGACAAACAACCCGAAACTACTATAACAGTTGAAGAAACTCCTATCGAAGAACAACCTGAAGAAGTAAGAGAGCTTCCAGAAGAAATTCGTGTTATTGAAACAGTAACAAAAGATGGCAAGCCAAAGAAAACCAAAATACGTACTCGTATCATCAAAAAGATCAAGGGTGACAAACAAGAAGTCACCAAGATTGAGACTGTTGAAGAAGATGACAAGGAACCAGAAACTACTGTTACAGTTGAGGAAACTCCTATCGAAGAACAACCTGAAGAAGTAAGAGAGTTTCCAGAGGAAGTTCGTGTTATTGAAACAGTAACAGAAGAAGGCAAGCCAAAGAAAACCAAAATACGTACTCGTGTTATCAAAAAGATCAAGGGTGATAAGCAAGAAGTCACCAAGATTGAGACTGTTGAAGAAGATGACAAGGAACCAGAAACTACTGTTACAGTTGAGGAAACTCATATCGAAGAACAACCTGAAGAAGTAAGAGAGCTTCCAGAGGAAGTCCGTGTTATTGAAACAGTAACAGAAGAAGGCAAGCCAAAGAAAACCAAAATCCGTACTCGAGTCATCAAAAAGATCAAGGGCGACAAACAAGAAGTCACCAAAATTGAAACAGTAGAGGAAGATGACAAACAACCCGAAACTACTATAACAGTTGAAGAAACTCCTATCGAAGAACAACCTGAAGAAGTAAGAGAGCTTCCAGAAGAAATTCGTGTTATTGAAACAGTAACAGAAGATGGCAAGCCGAAGAAAACCAAAATACGTACTCGTGTCATCAAAAAGATCAAGGGTGACAAACAAGAAGTCACCAAGATTGAGACTGTTGAAGAAGATGACAAGGAACCAGAAACTACTGTTACAGTTGAGGAAACTCCTATCGAAGAACAACCTGAAGAAGTAAGAGAGCTTCCAGAGGAAGTTCGTGTTATTGAAACAGTAACAGAAGAAGGCAAGCCAAAGAAAACCAAAATACGTACTCGTGTTATCAAAAAGATCAAGGGTGATAAGCAAGAAGTCACCAAGATTGAGACTGTTGAAGAAGATGACAAGGAACCAGAAACTACTGTTACAGTTGAGGAAACTCCTATCGAAGAACAACCTGAAGAAGTAAGAGAGCTTCCAGAGGAAGTTCGTGTTATTGAAACAGTAACAGAAGATGGCAAGCCAAGGAAAACCAAAATACGTACTCGTGTAATCAAAAAAATCAAAGGTGACAAGCAAGAAGTTACCAAGATTGAAACTATTGAAGAAGATGGAAAGCAACCTGAAACTATAGTTACAGTAGAAGATACTCCTATCTTAGAAGAGCCTCAAGTAATTGACGAAGTTCAGAAAAAGAAAAAACAGAAGAAAAAAGATGGTAAACCGCTTAAGGGTAAGATCTACACTAAACATTTTACACATACACACGTTAAGGACACAATCACAATATGCCATAGTTCGCCTAATACTTACACATCAAAAATAAGAAAAAAAAAAAAGTTTTTTTTGTCGTTATTTATATTTTTTTCTTTGTTTTATTTTAAGTCATTTATTTGCATGAAAATTTCATATAGCTTTGAATAATAAGCTATTTCATTGTACGAAAAATTGCTATAAAATAATGTTGTAGTGAAGAGTAAATTGCAAGCAACTTATTAAGAAGCTTAAGACATACCATTATTTTATAGTAATTTCCTTTACCTTTTTTATTGTGAACCTATCGGCCGTCGCATATGCAAGGGTCCATTTTGGACAAAAGTTTTTTATGGGCAGCGAGCGATATGGCCGCAAGAAAAAGGATTGAATATACCAATGGTTTAGCTTTTGCTTCATCCTTAAGTTATTTAATAAAATACTTCAATTCATGCATATATATTTAAACAGAAGACACATCGATTGTTGAGGAGATACTTAGCGACACAGAGCCTTCCAAAGACATTGACAAGCCAACACCAAACAACATTGTTGAGATTGTTGAAGTGCAAGATTTCACAGGTGATTTTAAAATAAACTACATATGTCATTACATCCAAAAACATTATTTTATATTGCTACACTTATAAGTTATTTATATCTGTTGGTCTTTTCTGCCCAAAAGTTTAGAAAATGGAAAAGTTAAAACCCAAATTTTATCAATGGTTGTAACATGAATTGAACATCAGCTGGCCATTAGGATTATTAAAAGTTTATGCTTCAGTGCTCGAAATGATATCACTGCGGCAACGCGGTGAAACAATAGTGTTTTTAAAGATTCCCAAGAGTGGAGAGTGATTCGAATACTAGAAATATATGAGGCGCCCAGTTGCAAAACCGGCCAAGTCCAAAAAAATAAAATTTTAAGATATTCTCATATATCAAAATCTAGACCAAAAAAATCTAGATAAAAAATTTTTTTTTTTTTTGTCAGAAATATTACACTTTTTAATTTATTTTTGATTCATGGATTTCAAAACTGGCCATGAACTTGCTTTCTAAACCAGTCCAACGTCTTGGAATCAAAACCGGCCAAGTCCACTTTTTTTCCAAAGCCTTGGAGTCAAAACCGGCCTAGTCCAAAATTGTTTTCTCAAAAACATACGCAAATAAAACTTCAAAAGTCTGATCTGACGGGAAATACTTTTTAATTTTTCAATGAACATTCATAGATGAAGATAAACGTTTTTCGTTGTTTGTCCAAAAGTATGGAAAAGGGACTTAGCCTATTTTGCAACTGGGCGCCTCATATATCCAAATCGGATCGAAGAAAAATATTTACTCGCTAGGGATTTGAAAGTATTGTTTATTGTTTAAGTTTGTTTCTTATTAAAGGAACCATGACAAATCGGTGTTTTAATTTAAAACTTAATTAGATTTTGAATTAAAAGAAAGCGTTCTTTAAGTGTAGTACAAATTTGGCACTTTGTAAAAAAAATTTAAAAGAAGGCCTTACTTTGTTGAACTTGCTGTTTTTTTTTTTTTTTTTGTAATTTGAAACAAATCTTATACCACTGTTTCCATGAATACTGATAAATGTTCACTATCTGGTCTTAAAAAAGTTAAATGTCGTATATTTTCTACACATAATTTCTATTATTTTCAAAATGTTCCCTAGGTCAGTAAATACATTTCTCAATTTGATACCTAACGAGTGTATTCTTCGAACGTCTCAATATCGACATTAACTGTATTAAACTGAAATTGATATTTCTTATTTACCCTGTTCGCTTTCTTGAATTTATTTTAGTCATTTGGTTTATCTTTGGCCACAAACTTAATATGCCCCGCTAACGCAGTGCTTAGATATGAGCCTTGGTCAAGAATTCAACAACACAACTTAAATGTCTTAAGGGTAGTGTGGTAAGAAAGTCTAACATTTGAAGAAAATTTGTACTTAAACACTTTCTGAGGGTTCTCGGGGATACTCCTGGTGGCTGACAAAAGTAATTTTATACCTTTTCCCGCTGATTAGTGTACATAATACAATTTTTTTTTTTTCAAAATGGGTTCAAAACTCTCCTAAGTGGGCGCGAGAACCCCCTTGTGGCTTTCAAATAAATTTTCAACCTTTTACCATCGAACAATGGAATACATTTTTTTTTAAGTAGGTTCAAACCCCCCTAAAGTGTTGGGACCCTTTTGGTGACTTCCAACATTCATTTTTTACCTTTTATTTTAATTTTTTTTCGATAAATGGAGTCTAAAACATCCCTCCTTCATTGATTTATTTAAAAGTTTTAAAGTAAAAGGCAAAAAAATACTATTAAGTTCTAGGTACTTAAAAGCTTTTTTGCTATAAAAGTCATTAACTTTTACACACAAATAGATTTTTAAGAAGTTATTTTCATTTCATTCTTAATCGGCTGTAAATTGGAAACTTTTGCAAGTGAGAAAAAAAAGTTTAAAAATATAAATATTAAATTTCCGACAAGATTATTAAAATCCACATTTGAATCATTAGTTAAAGGTTTCGAGCAACTGTCACGAGTTTTGCTTTCCACAAAACAATGTCGGATTTTAAACTTTTAAAAATATTTGAAGGCTGTTACAAATGAGAACTTATAATAAGTTTTTTGCATTAATTTTTAAAGTCCGAAAAGAAATGCAAAATTAATTATATGCTAAGTTTGGGCGCTGGATTCCTATCGACCGTTGCGTCAAAGTATATAACTGACAGTTTAGATGAAGTTCATATGAGGCGCCCGGTTTCAAAACCGGCCAAGTCCATTTTTCATACTTTTGGGAAAACAACGAAAAACGTTTATCTTTATCTATGTTCATTGAAAACTTAAAAAGTATTTCCCACATAATAGCTTATAAAATTTCTGACTCAAAACACTTCAGATCACACTTTACGAGTTTTATTTGCGAATGTTTTTGAGAAAACAATTTTGGACTTGACCGGTTTTGATACCAAGTTCATGGACTTGGCCGGTTTTGAAACCAAGGCGTTGGAAAAAAAGTGGACTTGGCCGGTTTTGATACCAATGTACTGGACTTGGCCGGTTTTGATTCCAAGGCGTTGGACTTGACTGGTTTTGAATCTGGTAAAGCTGACTTCGACCAGAAACGACTTAAAAAAAAGTATGTAAATTTCAGCTCATTTGAACAAAATCTGTAAAAAAATTTAAGCTAGTTCATGGACTTGGCCGGTTTTGAAACCAAGTTCTGGACTTGGCCGGTTTTGAAATCCATGCATCAAAATATCTTCAAAAAATGTGATAATTTTGTTAAAAAATTTTTTTTTAATCTAAAACCATTGTAGATAGATAAAGTATGGTCTAGATTTCTATATATGAGAATATCTCAAAATTTTTTTTTTTTTGACTTGGCCGGTTTTGCAACCGGGCGCCTCATATGTTGATAGGAAGTGCGATTACAGCTGCGTTTTCACGTTATCTTTCTTGATCTTCTAATTACTATCCTATATCCCTATAAAAATAGCAAATGTATGCCTATTCACTCTCGCATTCTCCAAGCGCATTAGGTTCTGCTCGCATACTATTTCTTTCTTAGAAAAATTTGGTAGTAGAAGATCAAGAAAGATAACATGAAAACGCGTATTTAATCGAAATGCATCCTTCACCGCAACGGCTGAAATTGGGCAACTTTTTACACACTCGGAGTACTTTTACGCTGTCACTTGTTGCTGTTAGTGTTGTAGAATTTATTTTTTAATTTTAAAGTATCTTTAAGGTCAGTAAAGGCATGCTTTAAAATAGAGCATGCTTTAAATCAATCATAGCCAAGGCATGAATGGCATACTTTAATGCTTTAAAATAGGCAAAAGCGGTGTCTAAGCCAGTTATCAATCTGTCAAAGTGAAGATAAATTTGAGATTTTGCAATTACATTGCAATCGGAATTTAAGTAAAATTAAGAATTAAAAAGTTGAATCAAAGGTTTATTGCAACGACCATCTGACAGCAATTTTTATATGCTGCACTTCAGAAATGTTTTAAAAAATCGTAAATTCTGCCATCGTTCATCGCCGAAGTAACCAAATGAAAATATTTCGAATACAAATTTAATTGAAACAGCGTTGCTGACTTTTTTATTTTGTCGTTTATTGCCGTCACTGTTATCAGGAATACTTTGACGCAACGGAGATGACGGACTCTATGAGCTGAAATCGTTTATATTCTTATGAATTTTTATTTAATATCATCAGCCTCTAACTCATCGATCAGCACCTTTTTTTTGTTAAGAAATTGTTAAACTCCATCAAGTGATGCAAATGAGACAGAATCATTTGTAATTCCTTTCAATTAGACTTACCAGTTTTTGACTCTTCGCGGGACTTCCAAGTTAAAGAGAAATTCAATGATAGTTGTTTTTTACCTGTAGTTTCCTGTTTATCTTTACCCAGATTTCGAACATTATCTTTAAAAGCTTTTGGTAAAAGCAGTGTATGTGCTTTCTGAACTCAAAAGCCATAAGAATTTTACAAGATTTAGGTGCATCAATATTATTGTTTTTCTTTGCAAAAAAACCTTTTTCAAGACATCTTTCAGCTCATTATGTACAATATATATTTATTACAAATATTTTTTTTTAGAATTAAGTTTATGTACATACCTTAAAAAATATTAGCTCCAAGGGTTTCAATTCCCAAAAATACAAACCTATAAAAAAAAATGTATGCTTATGTATAGCTTACTTCTTTTAACCTCTTATACCATTTCTTGCTTTTTAACAAAGAATTTGACCAGTCAGTATAAAATAACTACTAATATTAGCAACGAATGGTTTTTAAAGACAAAGCTATTTTTAATAATATTATAATGTTCCTTAAACGCCAAATAATAAAAACATTCATTTACTGACATTCATTTAGCAAAGACCAATATTCATGTAAATTTTTACAAATTGGTCAATGCTTTTTAATAAGCACACATGATAAAAGATAACAAAAAGGTCGATATGGTCAAAATAATAAGTACACGCTCACATAATTAGTTCAATGGCTTGTAGGCAAAAATTTATTTAAGTTAATAGAAAAACAAATTTATAGTTAACTTTTTACAACATATTAAATAAAATAAAAAGGTATAACATTAATAAAAAACAAAAATATCTTTCATTCTTATCAAAAAAGTAAAAAATAGATTAAAATGACTGGACAAAATAATAAGTACATTCAGTACATTTTAATAAAAAAAAAAATTAACTCGATTTTATCGGCTCTATTTGTTGATATTTAAAGTTCATCATTAGTAGCCGGTATATCAACCGTTGTTTTGAGTAATTTTGTGTACTATTTTTGGCATACTGGAGATAAGCTTACGGCAAGTCTCTACTGGTTTTTCATACCAAGTTTTTTGGACAAAACTCCATAATTGCATCTTATTTTGGATTACTTCCTTTCCTATTCTCTGCTTCAACTCTCGCCAAAGGTTTTCCAAAGGGTTCAAGTTCAGTCATTGACTTGGCCAGTTAAGCAAGGTCACACTATTGTTTTGACACCAATTCTTCACCAACTTGGAAGTATGCTTAGGATCAATATCCTGCTGAAATGTTCATTTTAGCGGTCAAACTATCGGAAATTCGATGTATTGGGGTGGCACCGTACCATGAAAAATAACCCCAGACCATAATATGGCCACCCCCATGCTTTACAGTCTTTTTTGTGAAGCGTACGTGAAATTCTTTACCCTTGGGGCGTCGAACATTTCGGGCGGAGTCATTTCCAAACATATTTATTTTTGACTTGTCGCTCCACAAAGTATTACGCTATTTCTTCTCGCCGTCTGGTCCGGACCAATTTTAATGTTTCTTTGCGAATGATAAACGCATCTTCAAATTTTTTTTCGAAGCATAGAAACTTTTCTCGCTATCCGTCAAGGTAAATTGGTTCGTTGTAATCATCGACGTACCATTCGGAACGAGATCGCATTGCCGATGTCTGCTGAAATGGCTCTTGAAAATGCGAAATGGTTCTTTTTTGCGGCAGTGGCAATATGATTATCTATCGTTGTTGAAGAATTTTTTGGTCTTCCGCGGGTTTCAACCACTTTTTCAGCTTTTAAAGCGTTTTGAACGAAAAAATTGACTGATCCATGGCTTCGGCATTAGTACGAAGACTTTGGCCGTAATTTCTGAGTGTCGAAACCATCTGTCTCTCCTCGGCAGTACAATGTTGATTTTTTCCCATCTATGAAATTTTTTTCTTTTTATTTTGATATAACTAAATATGAAAATAAATAAAATTAACAAACTTGTACGAAAAAGCCGATCAGATTGTTGCAAAATTAAAGAAATGATTAATGTACTTACTTATTATTTTGTCCAAGTGAAATAAGCCCTTTAAATGAAAACAATATAGAAAAATTCGGGGAAATCCCTTCTTCTTTTTCACTTTAAAAGGCATTGCCATATTGAAATTATCAAAATAAAAAAGAATTTCCATATATATTTTTAGCAAAACAAAAAATAATTGTGAACTTATAAGATATCAGGTAGTGTACTTATTATTTTGACCATACGTGTATGTATGTATATCGGTCATTCTTTTATGTAATAACTGCACACTTTGTTTTTTTTTTACGTTTTTGAACATTTCTTGAAATGAAATATCTCAAAAACTATAGTAGATAGGATAAAAAATCATTGAATCATATTTGTTAAGAAAGACTATGACTTTACAAAAAAAGTTAAAAAAATTTAAATAAATTTGTTAAAACACTAATTTTTTTAATTAAAAAATTTTTCTCAAAATATTTTCACTATAACATTTTCCGTTTTTTTTTATTTTTTTATATGTTATTCCTCAATTAATTCTAAGAATACATGTGCTTTCATATCGAAATTCCCGCCATAACTTTGGAAACTACGAATTTTTTACTGATGACGCGCACCATGTTTTTTTCAACATAAAATTTTTTTTTCATTTTTTTTTGTAATGTTGTTATCAATCAATCCTAAGAATGTATCTGCATTCAAATCGAAATTCCCGCCATAACTTTGGAAAATACGAGTTTTTATAAAGGCGCGCATCAGTCTAATTGTATGAATTGTATGCCATTTTCCATTTGATGTTGAAAAAACAGGGTAGGCGTCATCAGTAAAAAATATATTATATTGAAAATATTTTGAGAAAAATTTTTTTAATTAAAAAAATGAGTGTTTTAACAAATTTATTTAAATTTTCTAAACTTTTTTTATAAAGTTATCGTTTTTGTTAACAAATATGATGAAATGTTTTTTATCCTATTTGGTATAGTTTTTGAGATATTTCGTTTCAAAAAATGTTCCATAACGTCAAAAAAAAACAAAGTGTACAGCTATCAAAAGAATGACCGATATACATATTCGTATACATCCATTTATAGATAGCCTAATCATCACACCAATTCTGGTTAATGTTCTACTTGAATTTGAGCCCCGACTGTTCTGTGCATGAATGTGTGCAGAATATATTAAATAAGCACGTTTCGTACAACTCAAAGTCACAGTCAATAGCTTAAGCATAGCTTATAATATTAATAATTTCTGGTGCCGCATTGAACTTTTTAGTTTTCCATAAGAACTACATGGAAAAGAATGTTTTACTAGACAGTTTCGCCTATATCTTCTGAAAAAAAAGTTATATACAAATGGGACCAAGCCAATTGGAAAGAGCTAAATGGTATTTGCTAAATGACTGCAAATTCAATGAAATGATGTTTAATTTTATTAGGTAATAATCAGTTGCTAAAAGAATTTCTTCAAAAATGTTAAGTTAAGTCAATCTTCAAGCGCCACAACTAGCTCTATTATAAAGTGAAATGTTGCATATTGAAGAAGGCGTTTAATGAACATATAAATTCAACACCATATTTAACACAAACACAACACAACACAAACAAATTTTATAACATTTTTCACACAGATAAAACACAAACAATTCATACACCAGAAAACAAAATACACGAAACAATCATAAAAGAACCTGAAGTTCTCGACATCAAAACTATCTCAGAAGATAGTAAACTGACAAAGAAAACAATTCGCACTCGCGTAATTAAACGAAACAAAACAGATAAGCAACAAGATATCACAATGGTTATGGCAATTGAAGAAGATGGGCAGCAACCTGAAACTACTGCTACAATTGAGGAAACTCCATTCGAAGAACAAACTGAAGTAATTAATGAGCATCCAGAGGAAGTTCGTGTTATTGAAATAATAACAGAAGAGGGCAAGCCCAAAAAAACCAAAATACGAACACGCGTCATTACGAAGATTAAGGGTAACAAGAAAGAAGTAACCAAGATTGAAACTGTAGAAGAAGATGACAAACACCCAGAAACAACTGTAACAGTTGTGGAATCTTTAGTCGAAGAACAACCTGAAGAGATCAAGGAACTGCCAGAAGAAGTTCGTGTTATTGAAACAATTGCGGAAGATGGCAAGCCAAAGAAAACAAAAATACGTACTCGCACCATTAAGAAGATTAAAGGTGACAAGCAAGAAGTCACCCAAATTGAAACAGTAGAGGAAGATGACAAACAACCAGAAACTACTGTTACGATTGTGGAAACTCCAGTCGAAGAAGAACTTGAAGAGATCAAGGAACTGCCCGAAGAAGTTCGTGTTATTGAAACAATTACAGAAGATGGCAAGCCAAAGAAAACAAAAATACGTACACGCATCATTAAGAAGATTAAGGGCGACAAGCAAGAAGTCACCAAAATTGAAACTGTAGAAGATGATGACAAGCCACCTGAAACTACTGTCACAGTAGAGGAAACTCTAGTAGAACAACCGGAAGAGATCAAGGAACAACCAGAGGAAGTTCGCGTTATCGAAACAATTGCGGAAGATGGCAAGCCAAAGAAAACAAAAATACGTACACGCATTATTAAGAAGATTAAAGGTGACAAGCAAGAAGTCACCAAAATTCAAACAGTAGAGGAAGATGACAAACAACCCGAAACTACTGTAACAGTTGAAGAAATTCCTATCGAAAAACAGCCTGAACAAATCAAGGAACTGCCAGAAGAAGTTCGTGTTATCGAAACAATTGCGGAAGATGGCAAGCCAAAGAAAACAAAAATACGTACTCGCACGATTAAGAAGATTAAAGGTGACAAGCAAGAAGTCACCAAAATTGAAACAGTAGAGGAAGATGACAAACAACCAGAAACTACTGTTACAGTTGTGGAAACTCCAGTCGAAGAAGAACTTGAAGAGATCAAGGAACTGCCAGAAAAAGTTCGTGTTATTGAAACAATTACAGAAGATGGCAAGCCAAAGAAAACAAAAATACGTACACGCATCATTAAGAAGATTAAGGGCGACAAGCAAGAAATCACCAAAATTGAAACTGTAGAAGATGATGACAAACCACCTGAAACTACTGTAACAGTTGAAGAAATTCCTATCGAAAAACAGCCTGAACAAATCAAGGAAATGCCCGAAGAAGTTCGGGTTATCGAAACAATTGCGGAAGATGGCAAGCCAAAGAAAACAAAAATACGTACTCGCACCATTAAGAAGATTAAAGGTGACAAGCAAGAAGTCACCAAAATTGAAACAGTAGAGGAAGATGACAAACAACCCGAAACTACTGTTACAGTTGGAGAAACTTCAGTCGAAGAAGAACTTGAAGAGATCAAGGAACTGCCAGAAAAAGTTCGTGTTATTGAAACAATTACAGAAGATGGCAAGCCGAAGAAAACAAAAATACGTACACGCATCATTAAGAAGATTAAGGGAGACAAGCAAGAAGTCACCAAAATTGAAACTGTAGAAGAAGATGACAAACCACCTGAAACTACTGTAACAGTTGAAGAAATTCATATCGAAAAACAGCCTGAACAAATCAAGGAACTGCCCGAAGAAGTTCGTGTTATCGAAACAATTGCGGAAGATGGCAAGCCAAAGAAAACAAAAATACGTACTCGCATCATTAAGAAGATTAAGGGCGACAAGCAAGAAGTCACCAAAATTGAAACTGTAGAAGAAGATGACAAACAACCTGAAACTACTGTAACAGTTGAAGAAACTCCTGTCGATGAACAGCCTGAAGAGAACAAGGAACTGCCAGAAGAAGTTCGTGTTATTGAAACCATTACAGAAGATGGCAAGCCAAATAAAACAAAAATACGTACACGCATCATTAAAAAGATAAAGGGCGACAAGCAAGAAGTCACCAAAATTGAAACAGTAGAGGAAGATGACAAGCAGCCAGAAACTACTATTACAGTTGAAGAAACTCCTGTCGAAGAACAGCCTGAAAAGATCAAGGAACTGCCAGAAGAAGTTCGTGTAATTGAAACAATTGCTGAAGATGGCAAGCCAAAGAAAACAAAAATACGTACTCGTGTCATCAAAAAGATTAAGGGTGACAAGCAAGAAGTCACAAAGATTGTGACTGTAGAAGAAGATAACAAACAACCAGAAACTACTGTTACAGTTGAAGAAACTCCTGTCGATGAACAGCCTGAAGAGATCAAGGAACTGCCCGAAGAAGTTCGTGTTATCGAAACAATTGCGGAAGATGGCAAGCCAAAGAAAACGAAAATACGTACACGCATTATCAAAAAGATTAAGGGTGACAAGCAAGAAGTCACCAAAATTGTAACTGTTGAAGTAGATAACAAGCAACCTGAAACAACTGTTACAATTGTAGAAACTAAAGTAGAAGAACAGCCAGAAGATATCACTGAACTACCAGAAGAAGTTCGCGTTATCGAAACAATTGCGGAAGATGGCAAGCCAAAGAAAACAAAAATACGTACTCGCACCATTAAGAAGATTAAAGGTGACAAGCAAGAAGTCACCAAAATTGAAACAGTAGAGGAAGATGATAAGCAACCAGAAACTACTGTTACAGTTGAAGAAACTCTTGTCGAAGAACAGCCTGAAGAGATCGAGGAACTGCCAGAAGAGGTTCGTTTTATCGAAATAATTGCGGAAGATGGCAAGCCAAAGAAAACAAAAATACGTACTCGCATCATTAAAAGAATCAAAGGCGAAAAGCAAGAAGTCACCAAAATTGAGACTGTAGAAGAAGATGACAAACAACCCGAAACCACTGTTACAGTTGTGGAAACTCCAATCGGAGAACAAACTGAAGAGATCAAGGAACTGCCCGAAGAAGTTCGTGTTATCGAAACAATTGCAGAAGATGGCAAGCCAAAAAAAACAAAAATACGTACACGCGTTATCAAAAAGATCAAGGGTGACAAGCAAGAAGTCACAAAAATTGAGACTGTAGAAGAAGATGACAAACAACCTGAAACTACTGTAACAGTTGAAGAAACTCCTGTCGATGAACAGCCTGAAGAGATCAAGGAACTGCCCGAAGAAGTTCGTGTTATCGAAACAATTGCGGAAGATGGCAAGCTAAAGGAAACGAAAATACGTACACGCGTTATCAAAAAGATTAAGGGTGACAAGCAAGAAGTCACCAAAATTGAGACTGTAGAAGAAGATGACAAACAACCTGAAACTACTGTAACAGTTGTGGAAGCTCCAGTCGCAGAAGAACTTGAAGAGGTCAAGGAGCTGCCAGAAGAAGTTCGTGTTATTGAAACAATTGCGGAAGATGGCAAGCCAAAGAAAACAAAAATACGGACTCGTGTCATCAAAACGATTAAGGGTGACAAGCAAGAAGTCACAAAGATTGTGACTGTAGAAGAAGATGACAAACAACCTGAAACTACTGTAACAGTTGAAGAAACTCCTGTAGAAGAACAGGCTGAAGATATCACGGAACTGCCAGAAGAGGTTCGTGTTATCGAAACAATTGCGGAAGATGGCAAGCCAAAGAAAACAAAAATACGTACACGCACCATTAAGAAGATTAAAGGTGACAAGCAAGAAGTCACAAAAATTGAGACTGTAGAAGAAGAGGACAAACAACCTGAAACTACTGTAACAGTTGAAGAAACTTCTGTCGATGAACAGCCTGAAGAGATCAAGGAACTGCCCGAAGAAGTTCGTGTTATCGAAACAATTGCGGAAGATGGCAAGCCAAAGAAAACAAAAATACGTACACGCGTTATCAAAAAGATTAAGGGTGATAAGCAAGAAGTCACCAAGATTGTAACTGTAGAAGAAGATAGCAAGCAACCTGAAACAACTGTTACAGTTGTGGAAACTCCTGTCGATGAACAGCCTGAAGAGATCAAGGAACTGCCAGAAGAAGTTCGTGTTATCGAAACAATTGCAGAAGATGGCAAGCCAAAGAAAACAAAAATACGTACTCGCACCATTAAGAAGATTAAAGGTGACAAGCAAGAAGTTACCAAAATTGAAACAGTAGAGGAAGATGACAAGCAATCTGAAACTACTGTAACAGTTGTGGAAGCTCCAGTCGCAGAAGAACTTGAAGAGGTCAAGGAGCTGCCAGAAGAAGTTCGTGTTATTGAAACAATTGCGGAAGATGGCAAGCCAAAGAAAACAAAAATACGGACTCGTGTCATCAAAAAGATTAAGGGTGACAAACAAGAAGTCACAAAGATTGTGACTGTAGAAGAAGATGACAAACAACCTGAAACTACTGCAACAGTTGAAGAAACTCTTGTAGAAGAACAGGCTGAAGAGATCACGGAACTGCCAGAAGAAGTTCGTGTTATTGAAACAATTGCGGAAGATGGCAAGCCAAAGAAAATAAAAATACATACACGCGTTATCAAAAAGATCAAGGATGACAAGCAAGAAGTCACAAGGATTGTGACTGTAGAAGAAGATGACAGACAGCCTGAAACTACTGTAACAGTTGAAGAAACTGCTGTCGAAGAACATCCTGAAAAGATTAAAGAGCTGCCAGAAGAAATTCGTGTTATTGAAACAATTGCGGAAGATGGCAAACCAAAGAAAACAAAAATTCGTACACGCGTTATCAAAAAGATCAAGGGTGACAAGCAAGAAGTCACAAAGATTGTGACTGTAGAAGAAGATGACAGACAGCCTGAAACTTTTGTAACAGTTGAAGAAACTGCTGTCGAAGAACATCCTGAAAAGATTAAAGAGCTGCCAGAAGAAATTCGTGTTATTGAAACAATTGCGGAAGATGGCAAACCAAAGAAAACAAAAATTCGTACACGCGTTATCAAAAAGATTAAAGGTGATAAACAGGAAGTTACAAAGATTGTAACTGTAGAAGAAGATGACAAGCAACCTGAAACTACTGTAACAGTTGAAGAAACTGCTGTCGACGAGGAGCCTGAAGAGATCAAGGAACTGCCAGAAGAGATTCGTGTTATCGAAACAATTGCGGAAGATGGCAAGCCAAAGAAAACAAAAATACGTACACGCGTTACTAAAAAGGTTAAAGGTGACAAACAAGAAGTCACCAAGATTCAGACTATTGAAGAAGATGACAAGCAACCAGAAACTACTGTAACAGTTGAGGAAACTCCTGTCGACAAACAACCTGGAGAGGTGAAGGAAATGCCAGAAGAAATTCGTGTTATCGAAACAATTGCAGAAGATGGAAAGCCCAAGAAAACAAAAATACGAACACGCGTTATCAAAAAGGATAAGGGTGACAAACAAGAAGTCACCAAAATTGAGACTGTAGAAGAAGATGACAAGCAACCTCAAACAACTGTAACAGTTGAGGAAATTCAAGTCGAAGAACAAATTGAAGAAATCAAGGAAATGCCAGAAGAGGTGCGTGTTATTGACACGTTTTCTGAAGATGGTAAGCCAAGTAAGAAAAAGATACGTACACGCGTCATCAAAAAGAGTAAGGGTGATAGAGAAGAAGTCACCACAATTGAAACTGTAGAGCAAGATAATCAGAAGCCTGTGACTACAATAACAGTAGAAGAAACACCTTTGGAATCGCAACCACAGGAAGTTGACGAACTGCCTGAAGAAGTGCGTGTTATTGAAACAATTTCAGAGGATGGCAAACCGAAGAAAATGAAAATTCGTACTCGTGTTATCAAAAAGACAAATGATGATGAACAGGAAATAACCACTATTCAGACCGTTGAAGAAGATGACAAGCAGCCTGAAACTACGGTTACTGTTGTGGTAAAACCTTGTGATGTCAACGAGCTTGCTCAGGTTAGACTTAAGAAGCGGGTTCGTGTTCAAAAGCCTTCTGATGAGGTCTCTGTTGTCGAACTGCCGGAACGCAAGTCCATTGTTATGTCTCAAAAAGAAGATGGAACTCCCACGAAAACTGTTATCAAGACAAAGATTATTAAAAAAATGCATGGCCCCAAGATGGAAATAACAAAAATTCAAATTATCGAAGAGTACGAAAAAGAACCTGTTACCAATGTTACTGTAGAAGAATTCTTAGAACCATTCCCTAATATACCAAGTGAAGAAGTGACACCAGTTTTCGAAGTTCCTGAAGAATCAACTACAGAGGAGCTCATTAATGAAGAAGGCATTCCCCATATTATTAAAACTAAAAAACGAGTTATTAGAAAGCCAATGGGAGAAGTAGTGGAAGAAACTGAAATTAAGACTGTTGAGTATGATGACAATGAACCTATTACTACAATAAAAGTATCAGAAAAGCCCAAGGCCGATAAAGATTATATTACTACAGAGCCTTTCGAATCTGTTGAGTTGCCAGAGGAAGTGATTGTTTTTGAAATAACGACGCCAGAAGGAAAATCGAAGAAAACAAAAGTTAAAACAAGAGCTATTAAAAAGCATTTGGGTGACGATAAGGACGAGATAACAACAATTCAATCGGTTGAAACAGAAGGCGATGATGTGCCAGTAGTAACTGTTGATGTTAAAGAGATTAAACCTTCCGAAATTTCTACAGAACCTATATCAATCGAAGAATTACCCGAAGAAACAATTATTTCAGAAATTGTTTCAAAGGGCAAGAAACCAGTTCAAAAAGTCACTAAGACGCGAACATTCAAGAAAGAAAAATCTCCAGAACCAGAATATTATCAAATTCAAACAATTGAGGAGGAAGGAAAGGAACCCTTCTCAATGATACACGTAATAAGTGATGATAATATTGCAGATATTATAGACATAAGTTTATTAGACGACGAAAAAACAAAACCAAAGAAAAAAGATGTAAAACCAAAAACTACACGTACACAACCAAAGGGTAAGATCTATACAACACAACACACAACACAAAACAAATACACATTTATCACACTACTCACTCTATCACAATATACCATAGTTCGCATAACATTACTTGTTATATGTAAGAAAGAAGAAAATTTTACACATTTTTTCTTCTTTCTACATTTTTGTTTTTTTTTTAATAAATTACTTCAATTTAATACTCTTCATACTTAATACTTCAATTGCATGCGTTTTACATATGAATTAAAACAGAAGACACAACAACCGTTCACACTGATTCGGAGAAACCCGTTTACATAACAACATTCAAATCAGTACAGAATGAAGATGGGGAAACAGCGATTGAAACAGAAAGTAAAAAGATAACACAAGAACAAGGCGGCGTTGTTGTTGAAGAGATTCTTAGCGACACAGAGCCCACCAATGACGACATTGACAAGCCAACACAAAACAACATGCTTGAGATTGTTGAAGTTCAAGATATCACAGGTGAATTTAAAATAAACTTAGTCATATCAGTATATTTTTTGTACACAAACATACATACATACGTATACATGCATATTTGAACACATCTTATACACAATTATGATACTGATGTGAATTGGTGTACTGTAGACCAAAATGAAAATTCAAGTTTTAATTGCCGTTTTAAAAGGATAACTTTTCTGATATGACTGTCAGTTAAATATTTTTACGTTAGGTGTCTTCGATCTGAGTTAAGTTTTCCAAGAAGTCCTGTTATTTTCAAAATGACTGTTTAACATTTTGCTGCCGATTTGCTTTACGTCGGAAGGGTGACAAAATTTATTGAAAATATTTTTTTGTTTGGTTCGTAAGTTTGGAAAAGCGCAAAGGTTAATACCCATTTTTTCAGCCTAGCATCGTTTTGGATTTTTTTTTTTGGTTGAAACGTCAAAATTTTATCAAATCTGGCAATGTTGGTGTCATTCATGTTAAGTAGAGTTTCTCATTATATTATAAAAAGGTTAGCAACGCAACAAATCTTGCAAAATGTGGAATGTGTTCACTAAAATTTCAAATTTGAATTCTCTGGAAATTCACACAGAACGTGTGAGTGGCACCACTGGATTATTTATTGTAGCCAACTTCCTTGTTTTCTGGCTTGTATTGATAAATCAACAATAATTGACACTTTGAAAATCCAATATAGCTCGTGTAATTTCGCACATACACACATTGCTCGAATCGCCCTTAATACTACGCTAAATATTGGTAAGTTTCAGAACTCATACGTCTAAAATCATATATAAGTTAATGCTAAATGGCATAAAATAATCTAGCTAATAAATCGAAAAAATCTGGTCATTTGGACAATTTTTTGTGTATTATTTCAATTCGAAACTACAACAGTCTAAATAACACCCTTTAGTTATTTCGGGTAAAAAATACAATTTTCAGATTCGAACAAGTTACATTTTTATTCAAGGCAGTATTTTCGTCAAAGTATCAAATAAAATTTTTGTTGAGGGTCACTTTTAACTCCCCTACTACTACTACTACTATCCAAAACTCCATTGGGAGCATAGAGTCTGAACAAAAGTTCTTTAGCTATTTCAATCCCAGTCTCCTTGTTTTACGCTGTGCCAGTTCGAATGATTTCTAAAATTTCGTTTTCTATTATTGGTCGCCACTACATACTGGCTTGTTTTCTGCATCTGTTAATCTGGAAGTACCAACAAAGCGTCAATCGACAAGATTTCTAGCACCTTTTTTGAATAACCTCAATTGAGACAGAAGTTTGGTTGATAACAAAATTAAGTTTGTGAATCGATTCCGAAGACCAAATTAACTACATATCTAAAAGCTATATTTCTTGCTTAGTTCGATTTTTGCAAGAATCAAGAGACTGAATTCAGGGTCTCGCAAACTAAAATATTTTCCTTACTTGTATGATGTCACATTTTTCCAGCTTTCTAAGATATCGAATTTTTGACAGCAAATATCTCGTAAAGCAAGCGATTTCTTTTAGAATCAGTAGTTTAAACTTGACATTTCGAAAACTAAAGTTTCCTTCTTTTTTACTTATGATATCTTACATGCCTTCCAAAACCAATACTGAACAAAAAAGAATTTATTTTCACACTAAATCTGAAAACTTCCCTCGAGTGGTTGCTCTGAGAGGTCTCTAATATCCGTTTCCTACTCGTTTAACTTTGTATGCACTAAACTGTAGTCTCAAAAATATTCTTATACTTCCCTAACTCAGAAATTTACGATTTAGGGTATTGAGCCTGAGAAATTGCATGCTCAGAATTGCTGCTGCATAGCGTTATAAGATAACCAATTTTTATCTTTTACAAAGTGAATTCATTCTTATTTTCAAATATTTTGAAAAGATGATTATAATTCTTGCATTGGCTAGGTGATTCAACCCATAAATGCCGGGTGACGCGCTTTCCATAATTTTTGTAACAATGTCTTCCTCCTTTCTTTAATTTTCCAGAAGTATATCCAAACAAACAATCAATTCAAAGGTTTACCCCGTTAAGTAGAGTTTAAAAAAATAAAAGAAAGGGAGCGAAATGATTAAACAATTATTTGTCATTAAAAATTAAACTCAGGTGGTTTTTTTAAAGTCTAACTTTTTTTAAGCCTTTTGACATTTTTAGAAATTGGTAATATTCCGAAGTTTAAGAAAAGTTAATAAGAATACATTTTATATGAGGGAAACGCATGAATCATTGATGATATGATATTTGGCTTTTATAAATTTCTTGCTATAAGTTACACTCAACAAATAATGCAAAGGTTAAATTAAAGAGTTCAAATTCAAAAAAAAATAAATACGATAAAATTTTAACTCTTCCTCAAAATAATTCATTTAATTTTATACTGTGTTTGGCATTACTAATAACGACTCTGCACAATAAATTTAATTCACTAATATTTAGTACTTGAAATAATCACAAAAGACTTAATTATTATTTGCACATAAGTACATACATATTTGCAAAACAAAATATGTACGAGTATATAGTATATGATATATATATTTTTTTTTCTTTAAATTAACTAAAATACTATTCTTTATAAGTCACTTCGTATTCTCAAATCGGAAATTCAATTTGGCCAAAATTAAAAGTGTAAGCTTTCAAGGTATTGTTAGATACTTAAATCTAGCGAATGCCCACCCGCATATCCTTTTTATCCATTTTCATTTTACCTAAGTCTACATAGTATTAGTTCAACTGTAAACAAGTATTTTTTCGTATAGACGAAGCCAACAAAGATTACACAATCACAGAACCAGATGAAGTAAGTGAAGACTTAACACAAACACCAGAAGAGACAGTTAGACCTAAAAAGACTAAAAAGACCAAAAAACCATTTGACAAAATTGACGAATCTACAGAAGAGTTAGTTATTGAGTATTTACCGGAAGAAGTCGCTGAAGTGCCCATGCCTACGGTGCCAGCTGAAACAAAAGATACAGCACCTAAAGTCAAAACCATAACAAAACAAAAAATTAAGAAAAAGATCGGGGATCAAGAACAAATTATTGAGGTTGTTACCTCAAAAGAAACAGGAAAAGAAGAAGAATATACGATTACTGTTTTACAATCTGATGATGCAGAAGAAACTGTCAAACCAGAAATTCTTGAAACTCCTACTGTAGAAGCACCTACTGAAGAGGCACCAAAGGTTGTTAAGCCAAAAATAATTAAAAAGAAAAGGCTGGCTAAGAAAGTAAAGAAAGATGACTTAGATGAATATATACAGTTCTTAATTCATCAGGAAATTCCTAAGACCGTAATTCCACAATATCAACGCACTGATATGGAAATGCCACAACGTGCACGACGAGATTCATCATTTAAGTTGCCGCAACCACAAAGGTTAGTTCCAATGAAGATTGAAAAAGTTCTGGTGAAGCAATCTAAAATGCTTCAAATAACATCTGTAGCCGAATTTCCACAAATGCTTCAGTTGAAAAAACCAAAGCAAAAGCCAAAAGAGGAAAAACTCAAAAAAGATGAGGCTTCCTTCAAGGGTTTCAAATTAAAGAGCAGAATAAGCTTTATACCCTACGCACCGTATTGTTTTAAACTAGAGATAACTGATCTCGATACTAAACGAGGCGTTGGTGATTTATCACGTAACGTTGAGGAGGCCATAAAGTTGCTGAAGAAACGTCCAAAGAAATTCAAGAGCATTGAGGTTCCAGAAGAAGAGTTAGAGAAGCTCGATCTAGAAAAGTACGAAGAGGAAGAAACTCCAGTAGAAGAGGAAGAAAAACCTAAAGAAAAATATAAGCGTACTCCGAAGCCTAAAAAGGAACAGGTACCAGAAGAATTGAGGAAAATTAAAATCGGTAAAGGAAAAATTCCTCAAGAGGAAGAACAATTGGAGGAGGTACGATTAAAACCTGTAGTGCTTGATAAATCAATCAACGAGCAGACACCAGAAATAGTAAAGCCTGAAGATGATAAGCCTGTGAAAACAAAGAAGGGTAGAAAGCCTGGCGTGGGCGATACCAGTATATCGTTTGAGCCACTAGATCTTAGTGACACCGAAGAAGTAGAGGAACTATTACATAAAAGTGAATCTGTGCCGGAAGATGCTGATGTAGAGTTGACAGAAAAAACTAAGTACAAACGCAAAAAGAAACTTGTACCACAACCCGAAACTTTACAACATCCAATTATTCCTGGCAAACCAAAAGACAGCGAGGAAAGTCCAGATGCAGAGTTGAAACTACGTAAGCCAGTCTCTGATAAACCTGAAGATGAAAGGCAAAGCCTTAAGCTTAAACCGTTCCATAAGGTAGAGGTAATTGAAATGCAGCCAGAAACCATTGAGCAAGATGTAGTCGATGAGAAAGGTGAGCTACAAAAACGTATTATAACCAAACGTAAGCTTAAACGTAAAACAAAAACTGGAGAACAGCTTATAGAAATTACAGAAACAGCACCAACTCAAAACGAAGAACCAAGCTTTGAGGTAGTCGTGATAATAGAAGACGACGCTGCTGATAAGAAACTAAAGAAAGAAACCACAAAGAGAAAAAAAGTCAAGCACATGCCAAAGCAAGATATTGAAGAATTTATTGCAGAGCTAAAACAGCAAGAAAATGAGAATTTCGAACATGAATTGGATGATTTCTATACAGTTGAGGTACGGGAGCTAGAGCCCGAATTTGTTGAGCGAGATGTTGTTGACGAAGAGGGCGAACCTCAGAAAGAAGTCGTAAAAAAACGTAAGATACGTCAGAAGAAGGGTAATGAAGAAAACTTAGTTGAAATTGTCGAAATTGAGCCTAAAGAAGGTGATAATGAACAACTCTTTGAAGTAGTTGTGACGACAACAGAAGCACCTGAAGAAGGACCAGAGCAACCGCAAGAATTAGTTAAAAAGACGAAAAAGGTTAAGAAGATGAAAAAACACGAGCTCGACGATTATATTCAGCATTTAATTAATGCTGAAATTTCAAAAGCAGAACTCGAGCGATATGAAAGAATCGAAATTGATGGAAAACCAAAAAAAGTCAAAAAATCGAAGTCCAAGCCTAAAGTAGCTAAAATCATTGAGCAAGAAAACCTAGACGTTCAAGTAACTGAAACGGATGCACCGGAAAAATTAAAAACAAAGAAGCCAAAGAAGAAACAGGAAGTAATAATTGAAGAACCAGCTAAACAAAAACCAGAAGAAGAGTTTGAAGAATTTGATGTTAGTGTGATAGAAACCGAACCATCACAACAACGCGTCATACAAGACATTATAGAAGAGGTGCAGCAGCCAAAAGAGGATGAGTCCTTGATACAAGTTTCTGAATCTAGTCCACTCATTGTTGAAGGAATTCCGAAAGATCTGGAAATCGTAGAGTTCGAAATAATTAAAGGAGAACCTAAAGAAACAATAACTAGACGTAAGATGAAAAAGAGGAAAGGAACCAAAGATTACACCATAGAAATTATTGAAAAACAAGTTGATGATCAGCCTGAAGCTGAAGTTACAATTGTTATGTTTGAAAGTGAGAAGCCAACTGAGGAAGCTGTTTTAAGCGAAGAAGTTAAGAAGCAACCAAAGAAAACAATTAAGAAAATCAAGAAGGAAGAAATTCCCCAATACATTGTTTCTATTGTCGAGGGTTTACCAGAAACAAAAGAAGAAGACATTCTAAGCGATAAGCCTCAACTACAGGAAGACATAGAAAAGCCTGACGATGAGTTATATTTCAAAACAACTGTGGTAGAGGAACAAGTTGATAAAGAGGAAATCCCACAAGATCTAGAAGAAAAAGAGGAAACTAAAAATACTCGTGAAAAGAAAAAGAAGGATAAGAAAATAAGTAAGATACAAATTACTGAAACGGAGCCAGAAGAAATTATAAAACAAATAGAAGAAACTACAGAAAGCGAAGAAACTAAAGAAGAAATTAGTCCTCTACCTCTGATAGATGAGTATGCAATTACTGTCGGTGAAAATGAACTTCCACAGAAGATAAAAAAGCCTAAAAAGGACAAAAAGCCAAAAGAAGACATTTATGTAGCTAAAGCGTACAGCGTCCATGTGGAAGAATTTGCACCAGAAATTGAAACTAAAGAAATAGTTGATGAACATGGCGCAACCACTAAGCAAATCATTACCAAACGTAAGATTAATAAAAAAGATGGTGACAAACAATATGTCATTGAAATAATAGAAACTCAAGAAGAAAATAAACCATTAGCTGAGGTAACAATGACTACCATAGAAATACTACCTGAAGAAAAAGAAAAACCAATAGAAGAAATTCTTGCGGGCAAAACTGTTGAAAAACCAAAGAAGAAAAATGTTCACAAGAGTCAACTTGATGAATATATCAAGTCTCTTATTGAACAAGAGATTCCCAAGACGGAATTGGAGCAATATGAAGCTACAGTCATGGAAGGAAAGCCGAAGAAACCCAGGAAGATTAAAAAACACCATAAAAAGACTGTGACAGTTATTGATGGAGTACCAGTAGTAGTTCATGAATTCAATGTTCAAGAAATAGAAACTGAATTAGAAGAATTAGATGACTTGCCAATAAAAGTGCGTGAATCTGAAACTGAAGAAGAAAAACCAGAGGAATTCAATCAGTTCAATATTAAAGTTTCTGAGGAGCAAGGCGAACCAATGCGATTCGAAAATGATGTCATTACTATTAAAGAAGAGGATTTAACAAAACCGAGGAAAAAGACTAAAAAACCAAAACAAACGGAGCTGGAGGAAGAACCTATTCATGTTGAAGAAATTGAATCAACTACTGAGTTAATAAAGCAAACTACGGACGATGGCGAAATTAAAGAGAAGACTATAACTAAGCGTAAAATCAAACGCAAACAGGGACCAAAAGAAGAATTTTTCGAAGTATCAGAAGTTACGGAAAAAGACCAACCTGTCGCAGAAATAACTATTTTGCAAATCAATACAGAGCAGCCCGAAGTGACATCAGAAGTTAATGAGGTTAAGGAACCGGTTAAAAAGCCCATAAAGATTAAAAAAGAGGCTATACGAGACTATTTTGTAAAAGTAATTGAAGAGTTTGTCTACCCTGAAGAAATTGAAGAATCAACTGAAGAACCTGTTGAAGTTGAAGAGGTATGGCCAACAATCGAAACAGTAGAAATGACTGAAGAAGATGGAGAAGTCAAAGAAAGAACTGTTACAAAACGAAAGGTTAAACGCAAGCAGGGACCCAAAGAAGAACTCTTCGAAATTACAGAAGTAACAGAAAAAGATCAACCTATTGCAGAAGTAACAATTGTGCAACTTGATGAGGGACAACTTTCCAAATCACCAGAAGTCGTTGAGACTAAAAAATTAATGAAAAAACCAAAGTCTATTAAGAAAGAACAAATTAAAGAATACGTCATGAATGTTATTGAAGAATTTGTTCAACCACAGCAATTCGAAGAAATATTGCAAGAACCTGTGCTGATAGAGGAAATAGGACCAGAGGTCAAAACTACTGAAGTATCTGAAGTACAGGGTGAGATCAAAGAAAAAACTGTTACCAAGCGCAAAATCAAACGCAAACAAGGACCTGAAGAAAAACTTTTTGAAATTTCAGAAGTAACAGAAAAAGATCAACCTAATGCGCAGGTAACTATTGAAGAAATTGATGAAGAAAAACCTTCTGACGAACAAGAAATTGTGGTGGCTAAAAAGCCAGTGAAGACAAAGAAAATAAAGAAAGAAGACATTAAAAATTATATTATGAATGTAATTGAAGAGTTTGTTGCGCCAGAAACAACTCCGAAAAAACCTCAAGAAATTGAAGAACCAGCCGACCAGGAAAAAAAAGAGGCTAAAAAGCTTAAAAAAACGAGAGTTAGTTTTAGCGAGCCTGAAACTGAGCTTATCAATCTACCAGAAGAAGAGACAATTTTGGAAGAAAAATCTTCTGACGAAATTTCAGAAGAGTTGACATTTACTGAAAAGGTTAAAAAGCTAAAGAAAACAAAGAAGCCCAAAACTTTAGCGGAAGTACCTAAAGAAATTAAATTAACCCAAGAAGAAATTCCTGAAACCATAGCAACCTTTGATAAAGAAAAACCTAAGAAATCAAAGAAGCTAAAAACAGAAGATAAATCACCAGAAGAATATATTATACGCGTTGAAGAAATGTCACCGGAAGTTGAAGTGAAACAAATAATTGACGATTATGGTGAGTCTACGCAACAAGTTGTCACTAAACGAAAAATTAAGAAGAAGGAGGGACCTAAGGAGTACATAATCGAAATAACAGAAACTAAGGAGGAAAATAAGCCAGAAATTGAAGTTGAAATGACACAAATAGAAATATTTCCGGAAGGGGAAAAAGTTTCCGAAGAAAAACCAGTCAAAAAGTCAAAGAAGCAAAAAGTTAAAAAGGATAAACTGGATGATTACATAAAAACTTTAATTGAACAAGAGATTCCAAAAACAGAACTAGAGCAATACGAGTACACAGATATTGAAAAAACACCAAAGAAGCCTAAAAAGGTTAAAAAGCAACATAAGAAAACAGTTGAATTCATTGAGGGTGTTCAAGTTACAGTGCATGAATTTGACGTACAAAAGATTGAGTCTGATGAGGAAGAACTTGAGGAAGTACCAATAACAATCAAGGATATAGAAGAAAGCGAAGAAGATGAGCCAGAGATTAAAGAATATACATATGGACTCAAAGAGGGAACAGTTGAGCCTATGAAATTCGATGAGTATTCTGTTGATGTTAAAGAAGAGGAAGGTAAACCTAAGAAACCAAAGAAGAAGTTGATAGAACAAACACCGAAGGAGAAGCCTGTGATTGTAGAGGAAATTGATAAAACTACTGAGACAATTAAGGTTACTGAAGAAGATGGAAAGGTCAATGAAAAAGTTGTTACTAAACGCAAAATAAAACGAAAACAGGGTTCCATCGAACAAGTTTTTGAAATAGCAGAAGTAACTTCAGAAGATCAACCATTGGCCGAAGTCACAGTGATTGAAATTGAAGAACAAAGCCCCACTCAAGTTCAAGACGAGGTGGTCAAGCCCAAGAAACCAATCAAAAAACCTAAACTAATCAAAAAGGAAGAGCTTGAAGAATATATCATAAACATAATCGAAGAATTTGAACATACTGAAGCTGTCGCAACAAAATCTGATGAAGATGAAGTTTTTGAGGAAGAGGCTATTTTAGAGGAAAAAGCCAAAAAACCAAAGAAACATAAGGTTAAGGTTTCAGTTAAGGAAGATAAACCTGGAGAAATTCTAGTTGACGAACTTACAACTTCAGAAAAAGCAATCGAAGCTCCACAGCAAATATCAGAAGAAGATAGTTTCGAAGTTAAGGTTAGCGAGGATACTACAGAGGACAAAGCAATTGATAAAAAGCCTAAGAAAGTCAAGAAACCTAAGGATGCTCATGAGACAATTGAAGAAACTCAACCTGACTACGTAATGAAAGTTATATCCTCAGAAGAAATTAAACCAGAGGACATAGCTGTTACAGAAAAACTACCAGAGCAACAAGAACCAGAAGAAACACCAGCTGCACCGACGTATGACTATGTATTGCAAGAATTAGAAGTAAAAGAAGAAGAAAGACAGGTTGTTGATGAAACCGGCAAAACAAAAACTCAAAAGATTACAAAGCGTAAGATCAAGAAACAAATAGGTCCAAAGGAAGAAATAATTGAAATAATTGAAACTAAAACTGATGACGTACCTGATGCTGAAATCACCGTGACTATGACAGAAGTTGAGGAGGCACCAGTTGATGGTAAGATGCCTCAAGAAATGACACCAAAGAAAAAGACCAAAAAGGTGAAAAAGGACGATTTACAAGATTATATACAAAAACTAATAGAGCAAGATATACCAAAAACAGAAATTGAGAAATATGAAAAAGTTGATATTGATGAACCAATCAAGCTTAAGAAGAAAAAGCCAATTAAACATGTGAAGGTCACAGAAGAACAACCATTGGAAAAAGAAGAACTGGTTCCAGAAGCAAAAGAAATTGTAGCCGAAAAACTTGAAGAGCAACCCAAACCCATCAAAAAGCCAAAGAAATCAACTATAAAGGTACATGAGGAAGAACCAGAGGAAGAAGCTGAGATGCCACTACAAGTCACTATCATTGAAGAATCAGTTGAAACCGAGCAACTTCCAGATGATGAAGGTAAAATAAAAGAAAAAATTGTAACGCGTCGTAAGGTTAAACATAGCAAGGGACCTAAGGAAGTTCTTCTGGAAATCATCGAAGTTCAAGATAAGGATACTGATGAGGCAGAAGTAACTGTCATATCTCAAGAGCTACTCCAGCCAGAAGAGGACCAAATTATTGAAGCACCTAAAAAGAAAAAGACCAAGAAGGTTAAAAAAGATGAATTAGACGACTACTTACATAGCCTTATAGAAGCTGAAATACCAAAGACTGAATTGGAGACCTATGAGCACATCGTAGTCGAAGAGCAACCGAAAAAACCAAAAGATAAATCTAAGAAACTTATTAAAGTAACAACGGAAGAACCACAACCAGAAGAAGAAAAACCAACTGAAGAGCAGCAAGTCGTTATTAAAGAGGAAGAGCCGTCTCAAGTAGATGAGCAACATGAAATTAAAGTTTTTGAAGAAACATCAAAGCCAAAAACTAAGCCAAAAAAGCAAAAGGTCACTGTCACAGAAAAGGAAAAAATAAAAGAGGATATTCCAAATGATGAAGTTCCTTTAATTGAAGAACAACCGACAGAACAACCGGAACAACTTGCTGAAACATATGAAGTTACGGAGGTTAATAAAGATACAAGACCTGAAGATAAATCATATGAAATTAAGACTATTGAAATCGAGGAAGCTGAATCGATGCCTGAATCGGAAAAAATACCGAAGGCCAAAAAACCTAAAAAGCCAAAGCAAGATAATGTCGATGAATACGAGATATCAGTTAAAGAAGAACAGCCTGAAGAAAAGGAAGACATACCACAAGTCGAAATAATAGAAACCGTAACTGAAATTAAAGAAACTCAAGACGACGAAGGCAAAATACATAAACAAATCATTACCAAACACAAGATCAAACACCCGGGTCCAACAGATCAAGTCATCGAAATCGTTGAAGTGCAAACAGATGATCAGCCGGAAACGGAAATTACAGTCATAGAAACACAGCCAATGCCAACGGAAGGTGCTCTGAAGCCGGAACCAATCAGAAAGAAGTCCAAAAAAGTTAAGAATGAAGACATTCACGATTATATACAAAAACTTATCGAAGAAGAAATACCCAAAACAGAATTAGAAAAATACGAAAAAATCGATTTTGAACCTACTACTAAGGTAACTGATAAGCCAATTCTACCCGTGGATGTTAAGGAAGAATCACCAATCAAAGAGGTAACACCAGCTGTCGAGAAAAAGAAAAAACCAAAGAAATCACAAGATAAGGAAGAACAACCAATTTCGGAGATACGCGTCATAGAAGAGGCACCAGCACCAATTTTGGATGAAATAATCGAGGTAACACCAATTCAAACCACAGTCGAAGAAGTCATAAATGAAGCCGGTGAACCAACACAACAAACAATAACTAAACGTGCCTTCAAAAAGAAAGGACCAAAGAAGGACACCACATTGGACATTGTCACAATTGAAGACAAAGATCAACCAGATTTTGTAGTTGTTGTAAGCGAAGAACAAATTGAAGAACAAACTCCACAATATGTTGACATTTCGGACGCACCAAAAGAAATCAAAGAAATTGAAAAACCCAAGAAACCTAAAAAGGTTACCAAAAAGATTAAGAAAGATGAACTTGATGGCTATATACAAAAATTGATCGAACAGGACATACCAAAAACAGAATTAGAACAATATGAAAAGATCGATATACCAGCAGAAATAGAGGAAACACCTCAATTGGAAACAGAAACTCTAGTAGAACCGAAACCAAAAGACAAAAAGACTCCAAAGAAACTGAAGGAAAAACCTACTGACAAACTTACTGAGGACGACGTAGGCCATACACCACAAATTACTGAAATAACACAAACAAAAGAAACGCAGCCAGAGGACACTGAACAAATTACACCATCAACCACAACAGAACATGAGGATGCACCATCGGATACAGTCAAACAAACAAAACAAAAATCAATCAAACATAAATCAAAAGAACAAGATAAAACACTCGATTCAATCGATGCAAGTAAGTTGTGCGTGCTGAAATTAGTTCCGCCCGCCTGAGCCTCTAGCCTTCAAACTGCAGTTGCCTGCTGCCTGTGTCTGTCTTAAATAAGAAAAACCAGTCCTATTATTTTGCCAAATATTTGCAACCAAGTTTTTTACTACCATTTTTCCCAAATAAGCCAAGTTTTTCTACACTTTATTGCGTTTTCATCTACTTATTTCGTTTGTTCATTGAAACTGAAAATGAATATTTTCCTGTCTCTGGTCCAATTAACATTTTGTGTTTTTCAAAACTTTTTCTTCCTTTTACATATATGTGAATTTTCTTTCTATCAGTTAGTTTTTCTTTTAAAATGCATGGAATATATTAAAGTAATAACTAACATAGCGCAAACATTCCGGGTGTCCCCATTTTAGCTTATTAACTAAACTATTTATGCATTTCTTCCCCAAAATTTTAAGATTTTCAGGAAATAATTACCATACAAAATTGCAGAGTTCAGAAGAAGATGGTAAACTTTTAAACAGAATTTTGAGGTTTAAGGTTATACATATCTACTCAAAGTTATATCCGTATGTCAAGACTAAATATCAAAGTTTTATACTAAGCTTCCAGGCTACATTGGTTTCTAGAATAATAAAGATTCAAGTAAATGCTACTACATAGTTTATTTACATAAAGGATTCACATTGAATGTTCCACTTTTTATTAACTTTCAATTATATTATATTGAAAGAAAAGCTTTTTATTTGCCAAATGAGGACGTCTTCCTTAAAAACGTCGTAAAAAATGTGCAATAATTTGAAATAATATTAGCCGGCAATTTTTTTTCCAATTTCCAAGACTTTTTGTCGACTAAGCCGCCGACATTTCAAAAAACTATTACCATTACCTTGTTGGTCGATAATGTCACCGTAGCTGTTGTTGAAGCGGATTTGCTACGATAGAAAGGCTTCCTACTATCCAAATGATATTTTGAAATGTTGTGCACCTGTCCGATTTAAATACCTACAGCCTAAGCATTTTCGCGCACTTTCAGTTTTCGATAGTTTTTTAACATTTCTTAAATGTCGGCATTTTTGGGTCAAATTATCAAAACTTTAGACTAAAAAGTGAGGCAAAATGCATTGTCCGATCTGAAAAAAATTTACTGGTAGGCAATCCTTAAAAAATCAAGTTTCAAACCACCCCATTGCACAATATTGATAGTATTATTGCTCTTACACAATACAACTGCTCTTATTAGCTATACAAGATCAACCAACATTATAAGAACTACCCGGTATTAATAAATCATGTCTGAAAACTAAACTATATGTCTATTTTATAATTATTTTTATTATATTTTAAAAGTAAACTGCACGATTTTAAAAATTTACTTTACTAAAATTTTAAATTATATTAATATTATTACAGCAATTATAGCCCAAGAGCCCGCTGTAGAAAAGTCGAGTGTATAAGCTTTCAGGATGGGATGTACGGGAAACATAGTGAGCCATTTTGGTGAAACTAACGAACCAGGGTTGCCTTGCCAAAGCCTATCCCGAAGCCCGAAAATCCTTTAATTTTATACACTCGACTTTTCTACTCCGTCTATTAACCTTACAGTTTATTTTTTAATTCAAAATATATAAATTAACATTCTTCTATGAGCTTCACTTCTGTGAGCTCGTTTTTTATGTAAACGCTTTTGTTAACTAAAGCATTTTGATATTAATTTAAATTTATGTTTTTATTTTCTCGATTGATACTTTTACCATAAATTTAGACTGTCAACCTTTTTGTATTTTTTCACCTACATGTATTTGCATATATTAGACTGGGCCAAAAACAATAGATTTTCAAATGCCTCCAACTAATTGGTTTCTTTTCACCTAACAGAAAAGTGTTCTCATATTAACGCGAAAAAAGACTTTCGGAGGGAGCTCAATTGATACGGGTTTTGAAAATTATATGCTTGACTTACAAGCTATTTTTTTTTTTTCATATATCAACCCAAAATTATTGAAACGAAAAGAAATTTTTTTAGCCATTGCTCCTTAGAAAACATTTTGTGAGTCTTAATAAATATTGTATATAAAAGAGTCATTAATATATGCGTTTTATTTTGGCATATACATTAATGACTTATAAGACAGTGCTTTTTATAAGCGTTATCTGTGCACCAATAAAATAGTTTCATAAAAAATATTTTCTGCGCATTTTGTTTGCCACCAATATGAATGTGTGCATTTTCCGAGCGACCGTATATGGGAATTTTTTGTGCCACAAATATGATTAAGGAAATAATCACTTTATTAATTAGTAAATGCCTCATAAGCATAACTCATATTGATTCAGACATAGAGTAGCTATGATTACGAATCATATTCGCGTACAATGACCAACGGAAAAAGTACTCATAATGATGAATGCATGCAATGAATCAAGTAGTTAGAAATTGTTTTCAAAAAGTTTCAATAAATGGCGGTAGTTTAGGTATTTTTAAGCAAAAAACCGTAATCAAGTATAAACAAGAATAGACTAGAAAGAATAGAAAAAGTTTCGTTTAAAATCTCTTTGCTTTTCAAAGACAGTTGTCGGGTATTAAACCTGAAAATTAGGGAATGCAATACCTAAATCCTTCAGGTCAAAATTTTGGTATCTCGTACCTTTTTGCAATTACGAAATTTTTTGGAAATCCTTTTTATGACTAAAGAAACCAAATAGAGATGGTATCATCGTATATATAGAAAATCAAAAAGTCCAAAATTTTTTGTCCAGTCTAATGTTTGCATATTTCTACCTTTCCAAATATCTCTAAGTATTCCCCTACAACAAACTCCTTGCAACTTATGTTTTTCTCTAACCATTGTGTCCAGTCTAAGCTATGTAAAAAGAAACTTATCTCACCTTTCTATATTTCGATCGTTACATACAACCTCAATTGTGCCGCTGTAAATATTTTTCGCACTTACAATATTTTTTTTCACAATTTCTTTGCGCCCAAGCCAATGTCCCTGGTTTTCCTTTTGCTGCGTAAGCTGCATATGTACAACATGTCCTAGAGCTTTACCTTTCAAGCGTTTAACTTGAACAACTTAAAAATTATTTCCTTAATTAGGCGAAGCACCTGAAGTGTATAAGGATTATCATATTAGTGTCATTGAGGAGGAGCCAATAGTTGAGTTTGACGAGGAGCAACCGATTTTACAAGTGAATGTTATCGAAGTAATACCTGAGGAAGAGGAATCGCATCCAATTGAGGAGATCGAAGAAGAAGAGGAGGAAGAAACGCCAAAGGTCACTGAGGTGACGGATGATGTGAGCAAAATTAAAAAGAAGAAGAAGATCGTTAAGAAGAAAACTGAGGATCACGATGCTATTATACAAAAACTTCTTGAGCAAGAAATTGAGAAAACTGAGTTGGAAAAGTATGAAAAGATTGAATTTGACGAACGCCCTAAGGCACTCAAAGCTGAATTTGCAAATTTGGAGCCAATTAAAATCGTACGTAAAGACCAAAAACCTACGAAAGTTGTCGTCGTTGAATCCGCAGATTTACCACAAATGGTTAAACTAAAGGCAGCTAAGCGCAAGGAGAAACCTGCTGAACAGGAAGCCAGCACCAAGCCTATGTTTAGATTGAAGAGCCGCTTGGTGATAGTGGAATATCCACCAGCGCTATTACAGCCAAAAATAATAGAAATTGGTGCGGTACGTGAAAATGGTGACTTATCGCGTAACATTGATGAAGCTGAGGAGTTATTAAAATTCAAACCAAGAAAAATGAAGAAGCTGAAGAAAATCAAAGATGACTTGGAAAAGCTAGAACTTGAGAAATATGAACAATACGTTAGTAGTGAGGAAGAGCCCGAAGAAAAAATGCCATATCAAAAACCAGAAAAGGTTCAAAAAGAAGAAATAAAAGTAGAAGAAGTGAAGATAAAGCTTGGCAAAGGTAAGAAGAAACCACTCCAAGAAGAACAGCCGGAGAGCGTGACACTTAAGAAAATACCAGAAAAGCCTCAGGAAGTTGAATTGGTAGAAGAAATAATTCCAAGGAAAAAAGAAGAAGTTCTTGATAAAGATGATATGGAAGAACCTGAAAAGCCTCAATATGAAATGAAACCATTTGAACCTATTGACTTTGAACAGATTGAATATCCTAAGGAGGAACTTGAGCCGTTAGAGTTCCCTGAAGAGCCAGAAAAACATAAAAAGGAACGTAAAACTAAATATAAGCCCAAACAAAAGCCAAAGCCAGAGCCAGAGGTCAATGTTACACAAATTGTGCCAGGTGTTCCTAAGGAATTTGAGAAACAACCTGAAGAAGATGTCAAATTCCGCATTCCTGAAAGTGAGGCACCTGAGGAACCGAAATCTGAGATTAAATTAAAGCCTGTCAAGAAGGTTAAGGTGGTAGAACCTGCTGAGGAAGCAGTTGTTCTACAACAAGAAGAAGAGCAACCAGTACAAAAACCAGTTGAGCCTATAGTTGAAGAAGAAAAGAAAGTGAAAAAACCGAAGGCTAAAAAAGAAAAACCACAAGAAGAGGTCATTGTTGAACAGGCCCCAGAAGAACAATTTGAAGTTTCAGTTACCGAAGAAATGGCACCCGAAACAGGTGAAGAAATTCAACCGCAAGAAGTAAAAATAAAAAAGAAGAAACCAAAAGAGCAACCTCTAGCAGAAATCATGGTAACTGAAGAAGTTCCTCAGCAAGAAATAATTGAAGAAGAAACGCCTATTGAGTACCAAATAACAACGACAGTTCTTGAACCTGAAGAGTTACCAAAGGAACATCAAGTACGAGTTATTGATTTCAATGAAAAAGAAGTCACCGTCGAAGAAGTTGTTGAAGAAAGAGTTGTAACGCGCAAGAAGAAGCCCAAGCCACAACAACCAGAAGAGCATGAATACACAGTTGTAGAACCCGATGAAGAAGAAATTGAGGAGGAGGAAAAACCGGAGGAAACAGTATTCCAAATTCGTAAGCCTAAAGAAAGTGTACCAGAAGATGTGGCTGTAGATATTCAATTAACTGAGCCTAAGTTGGAAGAAATTTCAGAAGTAGAAGTCAGTATTAAGAAGAAGAAACCGAAGAAAAAGCCCGTCGAAGAAGCACATGCTCAACATGAGATCGTTGTTAAGGAAATCGAAGCGGTTGAGGAAGATGAAGTTGTTGAAGAGGGTATGGAAGAAGAAGTTGTACAAAAACCTATACCCAAAGACTTCAAATACAAGCTAACTGAAACTGAAGCTGAGTTACAACCAGCGGAGGTTATCGAAGAAGTTGCAGACGTACCACAAGTATATGAAAAACCTGTTGAGGAAGATGTGATAGATCACAGAACTTATGAAATTAAGACCATAGATATCGAAGCTGAAAAAGTTATTGAAGCTGTTGAGGAGAAGGCTCCTGAAGTTAAGCAAAAGAAGAAACCTAAAAAAGAACAACCTAAAGATGAAGAAAAACCTGGTGAGGTAACAATTCAAGAGACACCAGCAGATGTCTTTGAATTCGAAGAACAACCAGAAGAAGTTGCTTTCAGTGTCAAACCAAAAACTGTAGAAGAAAAACCTGAAGAATACGAGGCAGAATTCGTTATTTCTGAGTCAAAGCAAGAAGAAGTTCCAGAAGTTGTTGAAAAAATCAAACCAAAGAAAGCGAAAAAACCAAAAGTACTTGAAGAGGAATCAGCAGTACTTGAAGTGAAAGTAACAGATATTGAAGCGCCAGTAGTTGAGGAAGTTTTCGAAGAAAAAGTTGAAGAAGTAAAGGTCGCTGAGAAGAAAATAGAGCCCGAAGAAACATCAGAAGAATATAAAATTAATTTGATCGAATCGGTTGAAATAATTGAAGAAGTACCGGATTCAAAATTCATCATTAAGCCGAAAATAAAACCAGAGCAACTAAAAGAGGAACCTGAAGCTGAGTTTACGATAACTCAAACGAAGCCTGTTGAAACAATGACCGAAGAAGCTAAAATTAAGACAAAGAAGCCCAAAAAGAAGGTCAAAGATGTTGAAGCAGAGGATCTTAAGATCACAGTAGTCGTAGAGACTCCTGGAGAAACTCCAGATGAAATTGTAGAAGAGTTAGATGAAGTAGAGGTTTCAGAAAAGATTGTAGAAGATGAAAAACCAAAAGAATATAAATTCGGTATAAAAGACTTTGAACACGAAGCCCCCATTGCAACAATAGAAGATGAAGTTAAGCAACCTCAGGAACCAATTCCTGAAAAGGTTAAGGAGGAAGTAGAGGAAGTCAAGGCTATAACAACTGTGCCTAAAGAAGAAGTAATTGAAGAGATAAAAACAGTTAAGAAAAAAACAAAGAAACCAAAAGAAGAGCCCACTGAAGAACTAAAGGTTACAATTGTAGAAGAAGTTCCACAGACTATTAAGGTTGATGAACCAATTGTTACAAAAGAGGAACAAGTTACAAAGGAAGAAATAATTGAAGAGAAACCTGAAGAGTACGAAATTGGTGTGATTCAAACAAAGCCCGAAGAAATTATTGAAGAAGCCGTTTCTTTGCCTAAAAAGAAAAAGCCAGTTCCACAAGTTACTGAGGAACCTGAAGAAGAAATAAGGCTTTCTGTTCAAAAGCCTATAGAAGAGTTTACCGAAGAAGCTAAGATAGTTAAAAAGAAACCTAAAAAGCCAATAGTCGAAGAGGCTACAGCAGAACTTAAAGTTAAAGTTGTTGAAGAGATTCGACAACCGCAAGAATTTGAAGTAGAAGAGATCGAAGAGGTGGTTCCAGAAGAAGCTACTGTAGAAAAGCCTGATGAAAAGCCAGTGGAATATGAGTTTTCCGTTCATGAGAGTGAACCTGAGAAAGAAGCTGAAGAAATTACCGAAGAGCAAGTTGAACTTAAAAAACCAAAAAAGAAGGTAATGGCACAAATTACAGATGAACCTGAAGTGGAAGTTGTCCTTAAAGCTAAACAGCCTACGGAGGAAATTACTGAAGAAGTAAAAGTTGTGAAAAAGCATAAGAAGAAGCCGAAAGAGGAAGAAGCTGCGGCTGAGCTTAAAGTAACTGTTGTTGAAGAACTGTCACAAGAACAGATTGTACAAGAAGTTGAAGAAATTGAAGAAGCTCAAGAAATTCCAAAGCAACAAGAAGAAGTCAAAGAAAAGCCAACTGAATATCAATTTTCTGTTAAGGATTACGTGCCTGAAGTCTTAGAAGAGTTGCCGGAGGAGGTACCAGAAGAAGAGTTTAAGTTACCAAAGGTGAAACATGAAACAACAGAGGAACCTGAAGTAGAAGTCTCACTTAAGCCAAAGAAACCCATAGAAGAAACTATTGTGGAAACTATAGTTACCAAAAAGAAAGTCAAAAAACCTGCAATAGAAGAAGCAGCTGATGAACTTAAGGTAAAGATTATAGAGGAAATTCCAGCTGAGACACAAGTTGAGAAAGTTGAAGAAATCATCGAGGAAGTTCAAGAAATAACTAAACAAAAAGTCATAGAAAAGCCAACTGAATATCAATTTGCCGTTAAAGATTACGAGCCTGAGGTCTCAGAGGAGTTGCAAGAGGAGGTACCAGAAGAAGAGTTTAAGTTGCCAAAGAAGAAGCCTCAAATAGCAGAAGAACTTGAAGTAGAAATTTCACTTATGCCAAAGAAACCTATTGAAGAAGCCACTGTGGAAACTAAAATTACCAAAAAGAAAGTCAAAAAGCCCGTAATAGAAGAAGCAGCTGATGAACTAAAGGTTCTGATTAAAGAAGAAATTCCCGCTGAGGAACAAGTTAAAGAAGATGAAGAAATCGTCGAAGTACTAAGAGAAGAGCCAGTGGAAGAAGTTGAATTCAAAAAGCCAAAGAAACCTGTGGAAGAGACTGTAGAAGAAGCAGAGGTAAAACTTAAGAAACCTACTGAAAAAGAAGAGGATATAGCTGCTGAAGTAACTTTAAAACCAAAGAAGCGTCAAGAAGTACAAGAGGAAGAGTTCTCGATAGATGTTAAGCTGCCTAAAGAAAAGCAAATTACCGAAGAAACATCTGAAGAAGTCGTTAAACTCAAGAAGAAAAAGAAGTCAGTTCAAAAAGTCGAAGAAGCTGCGGATGAGCTGCACCTACAACAAGAGGTAATCGAAGAACGTCCAGTCGAAGTGGAAGAAGAAGAAATCATCGAAGAAGCTGTAGTTATGCGCAAAAAGCCAAAGAAGAAACCTGAGCTTCAAGTTGTAGAAATTGAAGATCAAGAATTTAGCTTATCATTTAAGAAACCACGTCAAATTAATCAAGGTGTGGCTGAAGAAGCAACAGTCCTTAAAAAACGGCCAGTTAAGCCTATAGAATATGATGAAGCCGAAGCAGAGCTTTCAATTAGACGTGAGGAAGAATATGAAGAAGGTGATGACATAGAAGAGTTCGTTGTACAAACAAAGCCAAAAGAGAAACCGAAACAATTCTCTGAAGAGCAAGATCAAGAATACACAATCAAGAAACTTAAGCGAAGAAAGAAGGGGGTTGAAATACCCGAATTTGCTGATGTTGAAAATGTTACGTTCCGTGCTAAGTCAACCAAGACTAAGGAAGATGTTGATCAAGAGTTCAATATTGCATTGGATTCTTATGCTGAAGAAGAAATATCTATGTCAGGAAAAGTTAAACTGAAGAAACCGATTAAGAAAACATACTCTGAAGCTGCTGATGAGACTAAAATTAGGATCATACAAGATTATGATGATGGCGAAGAACCTATTATTGAAGAAATTCGAGATGACAGTAGCATTGAAGATACCATGTACGATGTAGATGAACCAGAAGAATATCTGGTTGAAGAGTTGCCACCAGATGTAGTTGATTTCAAATTAAAGCCAAAGAAATCTTCCAAACCAAGGTATTCAATACAAGATGAAGAAGAAGAGCAATTCTTGATTGGAATACGTCGTCCCAAGCGTGATTCAATTACATATGACGAAGATTCACTGACGTTTAAAAAGAAGCGCAAGGTCTTGCAACAAGTTTACAACGAAGGTCAGTTTTTTGTATTATATTAAAATACTTCTGCTTTCTCAATTTAATCTCAAATTTCTAATTTTATTTATCTCTTTTTGCTAAGTTATTTTCAAGCGCCTGCTAATTTTTATGATTTTTTTTATTTTATTGACAACTAGAGCGATTAAGAATTACGTTACGTACATATATCATTTAAATAATAACATAATATGCTTATATGATAACAGAGTACCTATGCGAGGTAATTTCGTATATGTATTCGTAACTAACGTACACATTGTTAAAATTCATCTCCTAATTTCTAAAATGTCATAGCTGTTTTATAAACAAATCTTTGTATTTGAAGTATTATTAATATTATATATTTTCATACAGAGGGCGCTTCTTTGAACATAACCAGGGGAATGAACATTCAAGGTAAGTCAACCTTATATTTGAAATATTTTATGGGTATAAAACACAAAAAAATAATATTTACACTTCTTTGCAGAAACTGAAGATGAAAACGTTATGTACTCCATCTGTAACTATATGGCCGATAATGACGAGGCAATCAACTTGGTAGAAGGCGAGAAAGTTTATGTCATAGGTCGTCATAGCTCCGAATGGTGGTTTATCAAAAAAAATATTACAGAAGAAGAAGGTTGGGTACCAGCGCAGTATCTTATGGAACCAGCCGAATATACGAAATATGTTGAGAAAAAGTTGCACGAGAAGATTGATAAGCTACCTGTATTTGAACGTAAGTTTTGAGTACTAAAATATTATTTTTTTAAAAACAAAATTTCAATTATATAAGCTAAGAATTAACACTTATCAATATTACCTCACCTACATATGTATGTGTGTATATTCTAAACAGAATTTTATTAATCCAGTAGGAAGCGTTATACTTAAAGAGTCTTGATAACGATTTATTTTAATATCACAAGTTAATTTGATCATTGCAAATAATTTTTATGGGTGGGCGAAAATTAAAAAGGCATTGTTAATTCGAAGGCTGACAATAGATCAAATAGATATTTCCCAAAAAAATTTTAGTATAAAACGGGACCTCCTACAATTTGGTTAAAACATTGCGAGAGTATACTTTATAACTTTTGAGCTAAGCACAGTGTTACAGTTTTTTCCAATGCGCCTTGTTCCAGAAATATCGTTGCACATAAATTGAAATTTCGGCTTATGCTCTTTTTTTGCAGAAGAACGCTAAAATAACCATTTTATCATCATTGAAATCAAAAATATCAAATTATTTTTTTTTTAACAAAATTCAGTATATTAAGAAACTTTACAAGGACATTATGGAAAGCAATTTAACTCTATTGTTATTTTTATCTCGTTCTTAGTTTCTTTTGATTTTATTTATTAAATAAATTCCATAAGAAACACCCAATACAGCGTTAATTTATAGAATTTTCACAAAGCTTTGAAAGCACTTTTACGACATTTATTTAATTTGATTTTATCCAAGAAGCGCAGAGCTTTGAGTGCAGTTTGATTGCCAATGGCAATAAGTTCACTTTGAAAGACGCTGGGAGAAATTTTAACACTACGGACCACGTTTGACCTCTTTTATGGGCAAGCTATTGCTAAGAAATTTTCATCGATTGCGTTGACGAAAAGTTTTGTGGGATTTTGTGATAAATATAAAAATGTTTTCACATATTTCCACATTTAACTACATACTCTCACTTCTTTTAAAACAAATTCATTACGAAGATTAAAGTTATAAGAGCTTCACGAAAATACAACGCTACCTCCTAGATTTTAATTCTGATAGGTTAAAACTTTTCAAATGTTTTCAACAAATCTTTTGTCATAAATGCGTAACTCCTTCTTAATACATTTAACATAATTTTGTGAATAACTTTTATTTGTTTTGTTTTGTTTTTGTACACGTCCACACCTCATTGTTACGCAAAAGGTCCTGGTCCCGAAGAGAAACCCATGGCACCACGTTTTATCGAGAAACTGCAACCGATACATACACCGGACGGTTTTACTGTACAATTTGAATGTAAGGTCGAGGGTATACCAAAACCACAGATAGCATGGTTCCGTGAAACGGCTATCATTAAACCATCACCAGACTTCCAGATGTTCTATGATGAGGATAATGTTGCTACGCTCATTATACGTGAAGTCTTCCCTGAAGATGCTGGTATGTTTACATGTGTTGCCAAAAACTCAGCTGGTTTTACATCAACAACCACAGAGTTAATCGTTGAAACTCCTTTATCTGATCACGGTTCTGATGCCACTGGCATGTCTCGCAAGAGCATGTCACGAGAATCTTCAATGGCGGATATACTTGAGGGTATACCACCAACATTCTCACGTAAACCGAAAGCACAATATGTTGATGAAGATACCAATGTCATATTAGAATGTAGACTTGTAGCTGTACCAGAACCAGACATTGTCTGGACATTTAATGGTGAAGAGATTACAACCACCACAACGAAAAATGTACGCATTGTTACCGAATCGGATATGCATATGTATTGTAGTGTTGTACACATTACAAAGGTGAAGAAAACACAAGAAGGCATCTATGAAGTGATTGCTACAAATCGTGAGGGAGAAGCAAGGTTACCAATTACACTTAAGGTTCGCACAAGCGATAAAGAACCTCCCCACATATTAGAGCCTCTGCGCAACATAAACATTCGTGAAGGAGAAAGCGTTGTGCTGTCCACACAAATTGTGGGCAATCCAGCGCCGAAGGTAACTTGGTACAAGGATGGTAAACCAATAAAGACAGGTACTAAATCGGAGAAAGATCTGCATACATTGACACTTATTTCACCGACACAAGGTGAAAAAGGTGAATATACCGTGAAGGCAGTAAATCCACTAGGAAGTGTTGAAACGTCATCCAATCTTACAATAGAGGGTAAGAAAATATTTTTATGATGGGACTTTGTATGTAAAATCCTTGTGTTTATTCCGTCTATGTTTATTTATGTTTTTTTTTATATATACATATATATGAAATATTCAAAAAATATATATTTTGAAATTAACACATTAAGGAAGAGATGTATCAAATCTTTTCTTCCTACGAAAGGGAATTGTTTGTTCACTGCTGAAATGTGTGTGTCATCTTAAGTAATTTAATTTTCTTTCTACTTTACGAGAAAAGGCTCTGATAAAGAAAGCTGCTGATATTATCGATTTCAATAGCTTTCACAATGTCATTTGGATCAGAGCACTCTACTCGAAGTTACTAGATGTATGTATATTCTGGTCTTCGATTTTTATGATCACGATTTTTATGATCACGATTTTTATGTGGTCAGCAACACTTTCTACTTAGAGGCATTCAACAATGTATGACACTGTATTCCTTATTTACACGATGCCATTGCGGAAAAACATTCTTTCACTGCGTTAAGAATTGATGTGACAACATTTCTATTCACTCCTTAAAGAATGAATAGGGAACATTTCTTCCCGCTTCTTAATGTCTTCGTTATCTTTCCACGGCAATATTACTTACTTCACTTTGCATGAAGAAACTATTTTCAATTGAACTTTTTGAGTAATATTTTTTTAAAATTTAACTTGCCTTAGCATGACATGGTCAGCCACTTCTGTAACACAGATATGTATTACCAAACTAAAGAACTGTAATTATGCGAATACATACACAATATTTTTCTAAGTATATGTAAATTAAGAGGATCTATTTTAGTCAGCAATAGGATCTAACTTAAATCATAAAGTTATTTTAATTTCCAATCTTATCTTCTAAACCGCAGAGCCGACAAGCGGTAATGCCGAACCACCACTATTTGTTGAGCGATTCCAAGAGCAATCTGTGCCCCAAAAGGGCACAATACGCTTGCCAGCTAAGGTCTCTGGCAATCCAGTGCCAGAAGTACAGTGGCTTTTTAACAATAATCCGCTATTACCAAACGAACGCATCCAACAGATTTATGATGGAGAAACAATCGAGCTGATCATTAAAGATGCAAGTCCCGAAACCGATTCTGGTGACTATAAGTGCATAGCTAGCAATCCCGTCGGTAAAACATCGCATGGTGCGCGAGTTATTGTTGAGGTCGATGAAGTTAAATTTACCAAGAAGTTAAAGAAGAATATTACCATCGAAGAAACACAATCATTAACCCTTGAATGCGAGACTTCACATGTTGTTACCACCAAGTGGTTTTTCAACGGCAAAGAACTTAGTGGCATGGATCATCGTGTTGTTGTTGAAGATGGCAAAATACACAAATTAGTAATACGAAACACAAACTTACGTGACACTGGTAAATATGTCTGCAAGGTTAAGGATCAGGAGACACAATCAACCGTTGAAGTATTGCCACGTAAGCCTGAATTCATCAAGCCACTACAGGATTATGAGGTTACTGAAAAAGATGTAGCTATATTAGATGTTGAAGTATCTACGAATGCTGCTGAAGTTACATGGTATAAGGATGGTGAGAAGATTACACCAGAAAATAAGAAGGTTGAATTTGTTAAGGACGGTAAGATACGCAAATTACTTATACGTGATTCATCCGTACACGATGAAGGTGAATACACTTGTAAACTGGAAGATCAAGAATGTACTGCTGAATTGGTTGTCATTGAATTACCGCCAGAAATTATCAAGCCATTGGAAGATGTAAAAGTTACAAAGGGTGAAAATGCCACATTCGAGACTGAGCTCAGCAAGGGTGATGCGCTGGTTAAATGGCGCAAAAATGGAAAGGAAGTAAAACTCAATGAGCGTGTGCAGCTTAGCATAGATGGAAAACGACAAACGTTACGCATTACAGCCGCACGACCCGCAGACGTGGGCGAATATTCAATAGCTGTCGGCGACCAAGAATCCAAAGCTAAGTTAACCGTAGAAGAACCGTTGGTAGACTTCGTAATGCGTTTGCCTGATGTAACAATCGCTACCAAATCAACAGATGCAGAATTTGTTGTGAAACTTTCACAACCAGATGTTGAAGTAACATGGCTCAAAAAGGGTAAACCGATTAAGCCAAATAAGAAGCATGAAGTCTTTGTTGAGGGCACCGTAAGACGTTATATCATACATGATGTAGACGATGATGATGCGGGAGATATAAGTTGCGCCGCGGCTAATGTAACGACTACTTCTAAGTTATGTGTTGAAGGTAAGTTGTAATAACATGGCGGGTTTGGCAATATTCAATATTATATTATTACTCTTTTAATGTTAAAGAAATCAAGACACCGCCTATCATTACCTCTGATAAAGATCAGACTATTAAGGTTAAGGAAAATGATGACGTTACCATGATTGTTAAGTATACTGGTGTACCTCAGCCTGATGCCGAATGGACCACTTCCAAGAAGATCATCACGAAATCAAAACGAACCATACCCACAATTGATGAACAATCAGCCACATTAACTATCAAGAAGGTAGTTGAAGATGATGAAGGTGTCTATACTGTGAAATTGGTGAATCCTGTTGGTGAGGCTGAAGCAAGCCTACATCTTGTTATAATGCGTAAGTTTACATCGAATTATAAAAAAAAAAGTAGTAAAACTCTTATTTGAATGGTTTTTAAATTATATTAAAGTAAATATAACAACTTAAATGCCAAATCACCTAATTGAACTATTGTTCTATTCCTTTAAAGGTAAACCAACTGCCCCTGGTACACCACAACCGTTAGAAGTAATCCACGATTCTATAACGCTGTACTGGAAGGCACCAGAAGATGATGGCAAATCTGAAATCATTGAGTACATTTTGGAATACCAAGATACAAAAGAAGAAAAGTAAGTCAAGTTCAACTGTTGTTGTCATATATTTTACATAGTTTTCTAACAAACGTAATGCAAACATTGCTCCAATGTTATTTATTTTTGTTTAACCGTGATCAATTTCCAACAGATGGACTGAAATTCGTAAAATCAAAGACACAACATACACAATTAGTAAACTTAGGATAGACACAGAGTATGTTTTCCGAGCAATTGCCGTCAATCAAGTTGGTCCATCGCCGCCATCACCGATAACACCTCCCATCCGCTTGTTAGCCGAATTAAAGAAAGAGAAGCCCAGCGTACAAGAACCACTGCAGGATATCATTACCGAACTGGATAAAGAAATAACACTATCATGTGTCTTTGGTGGCATTCCCGAGCCAAAAGTAACATGGAAGCGAAATGGCAGAGTGTTCGAAACAACGGAAGAAAAAGAGAATATACGTTATGAAAATCGTGTATCCAAGTATATCATTAAAAAGACAACCATTGAGACTGAAGCAACGTACACTTGCATAGCGCAAAATGAAATGGGCAGCGTAGAAACTTCATGCAGGGTTAAGATACAACAGAAGCCCAGCATCAATATTGATGATAAATATTTGGCACAAAAGCTACGCACTGGCACAAATTTGACCATTCCAACTACCATACGTGGCTATCCACAGCCTAAGGTAACATGGTATAAGGAGACCACCGTACAGCAGATAACAAAACGTACAGTGATCGAAACTACTGAAACTACTTCAACATATTCCATTGAAAAGTTAACACGCGAAGATTCTGGTCGTTATAAGGTAACAGCTACCAATGAATGTGGCTCAGCTTCAGTTGAATGCACAATTAAGGTAATCGATAAGCCAAGTCGTCCACAATCACTGGAAATTAAAGATATGAAGAAAGATTCCATTGTTTTGGAATGGACTCCACCTATAGATGATGGTGGTATGGAAGTTAATAAATACTTGCTTGAAAAATGTGAAGCACAAAATAAGGTCTGGATGAAAGTGGCTGATTTCGACAAGAGTATAAATTCATATGCCGTACAAAAACTTTCTATGAATGCCCAATACATTTTCCGCGTAGTGGCACTCAATCCAATAGGTGAATCCGAACCAACTGAGAGTGAAACTGTTACACTTATAAAGAAATTCGGTAAGTTGAATCAAAACGTTATACACATTATGAAAAATTTTTCGAAAAAAAATTTCAATAGTCTTAACACAATTATTTTGGTGCAAAAAACAGCTACCATAGGTGCAATACATTAAAATAAATCGAGACACTTGAAACGGTTTTTTGAGCCGTTTTCAACAATTTCAACAATCATAAATAATAGCATGGGAAAATGTTTTAAAATTCGCTGTCAATAGGAAAAATTTGTAACAAGCTCGTTTGGGTCGTTCGCGAATAACTATAAAACAATAAAATCAAAAATTTAAATATATTTTCATTTTTATTTTAACCTATTTTATTATGCAGAAAAACCATCACCCCCTCGTGCACCAGTTGATGTTACTGGTATGACTGATACATCATTCACCCTTTCATGGGAGGCATCAGAATCTGATGGTGGCTCAAAAATTATTGAATACATTGTTGAAATTAAGGAATTCCACGAAACTCATTATAAACTCTTGGGTAGCACACAGGGCAATGTGACAAATATATTTGTTACCGATGTTATAAAAGATAGGGCTTATCAATTTAGAATATTTGCAAAGAACGATGTGGGCATTAGTGAAGCAATAGAGACTGATGACAAGATTATTGTTGGTCGTAGAATAAGTAAGTACATAAATATTTTGATATGTTTTCGTTTGCAAAATTATTGGCTGCTGCTACCAATAAAATCCACCGTTAATTACTACAATTTATAATTTTATACACCTTACACTATAGCGATGGGTAAAACAAGCTCTCTTTCAGTTTGTAACTAATTTTTTTGCCACCTTATTTGTATGCGAGTGAAAATCGGTAATCACTATAAATATAAATTACATATCAAAGTTTTTTGAGTTTCCGAATTAAAGTTAAACACAAAATAATAGTTAAATACAAATACAAAAGCCAATTCTTTCAAAAACTCCTAGAATAGATAAAAAGGAAGACCTAACCTGCTAATTATTAATTTTTTTGCTTAATTTTCACTCAGTGATAAGCATTAGCTTCGTTCCAGAACTTTTTGGGTAAAATCCTGTAAATCTGTCAAACACGAGAGAATAAGAAAATTGCGCTCTGTGAAATAGAAATAATGTAAAAAGTACAGGAACGGAAAAAACCATTTTTTTAGCACGAGAATAAACGTCAAAAATTTTTGAATTTAGTTGGTGCAAAAAGTTAATTTTCTAAGTCCAGACAATAAATAAACATCTTAAATTGAATGTAGTTGAACAATAAATTCAATTCTACAATCGCAAACAATAAAATGGAAAATAAAAATAGTCAAAATAAACTCAATGTTTACAATTCAGCTTGCACAACATAGAACAGTTGATAGTTGACACTTTTAATGAGTTTACACACAAAAATTCTTCGGGTAAAAACCTGTAACTTCTTACAATGAGAGAACATAAATTACTCTCTCATTTTCGTTCTCACTTACAGGTTTTTCGTGTACGGGAACGCTTTTTGGGTAAAATCCTGTAAAAACCTGCAGATTGTACTAATGCATTATTGTACGGAAACGCAACTATTTATGTACTTTAAAATTTTGTGAGGATATGTCAGTGATTGTGATTTATGTCAAACAAATTCACATGACTTTTGCTCGATTTTGACATTCATTTTGGTTAAAACAGTTAAATAGCAAGTTGGTAAGGAAAATATTCGGATGAGTTAAAATGAACCTTTGATACCTTAAAAAACTACTTAAATGCAATAAGGAGTATTATGCTAATAATTTTAAACACACAGGGTTAGCTGCTAACTTCATGCATTCTCAATAGAAGATATTTGGAGTTACTGTTTAATCAAGTTGTATCTGTCTGCTCAAAAATAGTCAAGAAATATAAGAATTGTGAAGTTTTAGGTTTTCTCAACTCCTGTAAAAAATTTCAACGTTAACTTTTATTTAATAATAGTGGCATATATTTATAGTAAACGCCAACTATTATTTCGTAAATTTTTTTATTAATCAAAAAAGTAAGCGATTTCTTTTATTAAGAGTTTTATTTCAAAGTACAGTTAGAGGCAAAGTATTTGTATCAAAGCTATACAGAAACCTAAAACGTAATGATCTCAGAATTTTCTGTTCTCAGTAGAAAACTTTAAAAAATTGAAAAATTTAAGTTAAACTCAGTGATAAACCCGATGAAAACAAAGGTCAACCTATATCTCTGATAGTAAATTTAATCTAATTTCTTTACATAGAAAAAGAAAAAAAATTGTGACAGTGAAATATATTAAAATTCTGTAAAATGCTTCAATAAGCATAGCCGTGGTTATGTATCGCCATAAATCCAAACATTTTTATTATATCTTTAATCAAGAGTATTTTATGACTTTAAAAATAGCTGTTTTTATAAAACTAATTCCGTATACAGGCGCAAATACAGACTTAACATTTCACTACTTCTCGGGGGATCACGTCTATACTTTTCTTTTTTTTCATATATTTAATAAAAATTATGTAGAAAGCCTCCAATAAATATGCACACATGTAGTTTTTCATAGGCAAAACAACATTTTGTCTACGGCGCTATTTTTCAAAAAAAAAAAATAAGAAACGAGACAGTATATAGATAGTTTCATAGTACGTATAGCGATTGGAAAACTTTTTTTAGTGATGAAGATTTGATAATAGTTTTAAAATCATTGAAGTCTCTTAAGAAAAACACCTATACATACTGACAGATGAAAAAATATAGGAGATAGTCTCCTGAAATATTTCCGATCTAAAAGCCAAAGCTGTATTTCGTCTTTTCATAACTAGTTTTAGGAATTATTTTAAGGCCGTAACAATTGTAGGGTTCCTTTTTCATTTATGAAGAGTCCGTAAACAAATGTTAATCAATTAATTTAGTTTTTAATGTCCAATTTAAAATTTTATGCTGTGAGTAATGTCAGATGTTGAACAAAAGTAAGAATACGAGTCAAGGTCCGATTGTAAAAATAGCTTAAGTTTACAATATACATATGTAGCTTTTTATTGAATTTTTTATATATATGGGAGTTGCTATGCCCACTGCTGCAATCTTATTAACTCCTTATCCAGTCAAAGTTCATAGTAACTAACATCTTGCGAGTTTACACAATGAGGGTATTCCTGAAAACGCGAAAAAGCCTCGAAAACTGCGTAAACTGCGAAAACTGAGCATATTTTCGAGCTTCGAAAATAATTTGTATGAAGGAAAGTTTGCGCAACCCTCGAAAACTTTCGAGGCAAATTAGTTGAGCAAGGAGCCTCAAAAAGTCGGAAAGTGAATTAGTGTTGACGTTTGTCGAAACAATTTCCTGCTAATTTGAAATTCTTCTTTTGAATGAATTGAATAAATTTATTTTATTCGCTATTTTGCGGCATCCTTAATTCTATTTTATTTGACAAGGAATTTGATGAAAATTGATACTATTTTTCAAGAAAATCAGCAATAACTGAAATAGTGAACGTTTTGACAACAAAAAACACTGCAACACTGATCAAACCGTCAAATTGCCATTGCTCAATCATTTACGCGTTTGCATTGATAGGGGTGTTCCCAAAAGCAAGATCGAAAACTTTCAAGTTTTCGCGCTTTTCAAGTCTTCGCGTCTAGAGGAATACCCTTAATATCAGTGATATAGGTCAAGAGCCGACTGGCCTGTTTACGTAGGATAACCCTACTAAATGCAGTCTTGCAACCTTTGGTAATATCAGTGACGAAGGTATAGTGAAAGGTATGCGTACGTGTAATACTCAAGCTCAAGGAAGGTCACTTTAAAAATTCTAAAGAGGATATGCTTTGGGTTGATGCGTTGGAATTTGTTTGTGAATTTTATTCAGGTAGAAAAGAGTATAAGAGAATAAAAAAAGTTATTAGGTATTGTAACGAAACTTTAATTTTTTTATTAAATAACACAAAACTTGAAAAAAACACGTTTAAAGTTTCAAATACAGAGCGAAGTGCTCTGACACGCTTATATACAAATGTAAAAAATTTGTTTAGACATACTTTTCGTTTCTGATTCAAAATAGTTTAAGTATTTTTTAAGTCAAAAAATAAATCGTTTTCTAGAAAAAATTAGTGGTTTAACAATTTAAGAGCTTTTCCATAACCGCAACTTAGTCCAATTCTAATTTTGTCCTCACTCGCATCAAGTCGCCAAATTATATTAAAATCGCTATAGCCGTTTATGGAATAAAGTTTAGCCGTATATGTAAGGAAAGGAGTTGAACCTTAAGGTCTTCGATTTTGATCATTTTTTGTGTGATGTAAATTTGACTTAATGTCTTGACAGTAATAATTTTACCACTTGGATAACTGTGGAATTAATACAATAAGTTAGTTTGAAAAAACGTACTTCATAAAAAAAAATGCAAATCATCCAAATAAAATGGGCGTCAAAATTCTCTCTGAACTACTAAATATAAACAATTTCTGACTTAAATTTAAATGGTAAGCTTATCTCAAACTCAGAGAAAGAACCAAATACTTTGTTCCTTCACAGACGCGGGAAAAAATGTCGCAGCAAATTCTTCTTATGGAGTTGCTTGAGTTATGAGAAATCTTGTAAATCAAGCTTATTTTATGAAAAATAAAATGAAAATAAAAATAGCAAAAAAAAAATGTGTCGTTCGGATCTGGTTTCAGATATATTATAGCCATCGGAAGTTGCGGATTCAGCTTTTGTAAAAATCCTTATAAGTTGGGAACCCCTGAATGGATATAAAAATATTCAGGGAGCTGAAGTAAGCTTAAGCCATTAAAACCAACAACCGATGAAGGAACTAACTGAAGTTTTTGCTGGTGTGTGTGACTGCGATTTGTCCGTACATGTTTACATTTTTTGATTTCGCATTTTCATATATTTAATCATCATGGATTAACTTACCTAAAATTGTTTTCAATAATGGTTTGATGGTGCTTTAAACACGCTAATTTAAATTTTCAATTGCACTATTGATCTTTTCACTTTCGGCAGAATAGTTATCGAACGCGAACAGCGAATTATAATTATTCGTTGAGTTTGGCAATGTTGCCGTAGATTTGTCATTTCAAATTTTACCGTTAGCGCATACTCAAAATAGTTGTGCGATTTTCTTAAAGTCACTGGCCCATAGTTATAACCAAATTAAAAGCAGGTTTTAGAGACTTATTTGTATAAATTTTAAGATTCACACTATATTATGTATGTTATAGTCGAACTGGGGAGATTACGATATCCGTGCCGCCGCAATGTGGCAATGGTTCTCGATAAAACACACCAAAATAAATTGAAAATGTTAGATAAAAAAAATCGATATTTCGTTTGGTTTTCAAGACATCGACACTTAAAAATTTGATTTTGACATTATCATTTGAAGCACGATTTCCGTGGCGCATTAAATTTGACGATGGTTTCCGATGGAACACGTCGAAATAAAGCGAAAATGTTAAACAAGCAAAATCGATATCTCGTTTGGCTTTTGAGATATAGATACTTAAAAATTTGAATTTGATCGTACGATTAGAATTACGATTTTAAACTCTATGTAAAAGTAGTGTGGCTAGCAATCCAGGTGTTGGATACATTATAGACTGATCCGCGGCCAAAGGCCGCCACGAAGCCGGTGTTAGATTTTTGGGAATTTTAAATCGGAGCCACGTTCGAAGGCCGTCCGTCCACTTACCCTCACTCTTATGTAAAATTGTATGGCTAGCAATTCAAAAATTTTAAGTATCAATATCTCGAAAGCCAAGCGAGATAACGATTTTTTTAACATTTTCATTTTATTTCAACGTGTTCCATTGGAAACCATCATCGGATTACGGCGTCACGGAAATCGTACCTCAAATTGTACTATCAAAATCAAATTTTTGAGTATCGATAATTCAAAAACCAAACGAGATATTGATTTTTTTTTTAAACATTTTCGCTTATTTTGACGTGTTCTATCAAAAAACATCGTAAAATCGCGGCGCCACGGAAATCGTAATCGTACTGCGACTTAAAACCTGTTTTGTCCGTACATGTGTATATTTTTTGATTTCCCATTTTCATATATTGAATCATCATGGATTAAGTTACCTGAAATTGTTTTCAATAATGGTTTGATGGTGCTAATTTAAATTTTCAATTGCACTATTGATCTTTTCACTTTCGGCGGAATAGTTATCGAACGCGAACAGCGAATTGTAATTATTCGTTGAGTTTGCAATGTTGCCGTACATTTGTCATTTTAAATATCCATACAACAAAATAGTTGTGCGATTTTCCCATAGTTATAAGCAAATTAAAAGCAGGTTTTAGAGACTTATTTATATATATATATATTAATATATAACACTATAAAAAAAATATTTGGCCTTAAGAGTATTGAAATAAATAATTTTTTCTTTAAGCAAATTAACCATCTTTTTGATTACATTATAATCCAGAGATTGAACTTTTAGCAATATGATATGGAAATTGGCCGCTCCCAAAATTGCTCACTGCCTTTTTGGATAGTTATCAATTTTGTTAATGGTGTTTTCTCCACCTTAATTCAAATCTCTCAAAAATAGCTACATATTTTTTTGAATCTTGCGAGACATAGACCTTTATGTATCACAATTTTAATACTGTATAGACTACCCATCGCTATATTTTTTATAAAATATTTTATACTTTTTTATTGTAACTTGCACACGTATTTATTAAAATTTTGAACAAATTTATATTTTCACGTACAATATAAAACGCTTTTTGCTTTTACAAATTGCTTTGCTTTTGCTGTGTAAGTGCGCTCATGGGAAGATTACGGTAAGTACTTATAAGTGCAATGCTCATTTGGCTAATTTTTTTATCAGCTTAAATTTTAAGTCCTTTAAAAATTTTAATTCTTATAAAATATGTTTTCGTATATTAAGCACCACCATCTCCACCTCAAAACCTAAGGACGCCAAATATTACAAGCAGAAGTGTAACGCTAGACTGGGAGATACCAGCTAGCAATGGAGGCTCCGAAATAACAGGTATGAAAAAAGAACACTTTTAATAGTGCAGTGTATATTGTATAATTTATCTTCCTAGGTTATTGTGTTGAAAAACGTTCCATGACCTCAACTAAATGGACAAAGGTCATAACATTAGATGCTCATTGTCTGCAATATACAGTGGATAATCTAAAGGAAAAATGCGAATACTCTTTCCGTGTGTCAGCAGAGAATTCGGTTGGCTTAGGTGCACCAGCTTCTACAGAAAGTGTTGCTTTAAAGAGACATGCAAGTATGTATAGATTCAAAAAAATCAAATTAAACTTCGCATGTCTGGGCTATAAAAGAAGAGGTGGCTTCCTAGATTTTTGATTATTTTATGTTATCAAAAAGACTTTCTGGCCATAAGACGCTCATAAGCCTGGAGCAAACCGAAAGTTGAACACAGTACACTAGAGCCCCGATTTGCGTCGTTAATAGGGACCAGAGAAATGCGACGCAAACCGAATCACTTTTTTTGTCGTTATTATCTGGACTTAACCACAGCACTTCTTATTGAGACAGAATAAAATGGGAATTCCCCTTTTTTCCACGCAAATTGAAAAATTCTTCACATGTAACTTTCAGTGAAAAAATTCAACCGTATGTAGCGACGGAAATAGGATCGACGCAAATTGAGGCTCTAATGTATAAGTCTTTTAGAGAAATAAATCCATCCATAATTATTATATGTATATGAATTGAATATTGACATCAAAATAAACATTTCTTTTTTTTCATGCAATAAAAGCTGTCCCCTCATCACCTACTGCGCCACTTGAAACTAGAGTCATTGCTGCCAATGCTCACGTATTCGAATGGGGTATACCCGAATCAGATGGAGGTGCGCCTCTGCTCGGGTATCACATTGCTATACGTGACATGAAAAAGACAATGTGGATTGAGGTTGCTCGCGTACCTGCTGGAGTAATGAAATTCCAAATAAGAGACTTGCAAGAGAATCACGAATACATGATACGTATATTCGCAAAGAATGAAATTGGCTTAAGCGAACCATTAGAATCAGAAGAACCATACAAGGTTATAACTACAGGTATGAGAAAATATCATTAATGGGGGTTACCTTTGTCCTAAGGACTTAACAACCATTTACTCTTGGAAATTGCAAAAGCATATACATATATTGGACTGGTTTTTCCTTTAATTTGTATTTACAACTTTTGCCACAAAGTAAGTGTCCAAAATAAAATTAAAATTTTTAAGAATCGATATAAAAATTTCAGATATTCATTGCATTAACAATATTTGTTAACTTACAGTGGGCAAAACTGGTCTTAATTTATGTTTTTTAATATTACAGTGGAACCTCGATTATCCGTCAGGCACGGGACCAGGAGCCTGATGGATAATCGAATATATGGCAGAATTTTGTTTTGATTCTGTATGGTGATGTAGTTTTGCGCGACTATCCAATGATTCCATTTGAGAGACACACTTTTCGATCTCATCAGCATTTTTCTTTATGTCATTAATTGTGGTTCGCGGAATACCAAATTGAGTGCTCAAAGTTGTAATAGTAGATGCACCTTTTTTGATTTCTCTAATGATTTCCATTTTTTTTTTTTTTTTTTGTTTTTTTCAATATTAAGAACGGTTCTCTGGCATTTTTGTTTACCAGATTCAGATGGTTGAGGCTCCATTGTGAAGCCAAAAAAAAATTGTGTAATCCACTTGACTTGGCGAATAAAGTGCAACTGACCAAAATCAATTAGAGAGCGCAAATGAACAAAATCAATCATGTTATGAAATTGAATCTTACACAAAGTGAACTAATTAATGAATTTCTGCGAAATTTTCATCTCCGAATTTCGTAAGAAAAATTTCAGACAGAATCGCTTCGCGCATTGTATGCATAGATAAACAGAATCGAAAAAAATGAAAAAAAATTTTCCTGACAAAATGTGACGGTTAATCGGAGTGACGGTTAATCGGAGAGACGTTTGATCGGGAGACGGATAATCGAGGTTCCACTGTAATATTAAATTTTTTTCAAGTATTCTGAAATTTCTGTCTATAATAGTTTCATTTTCATATGAAAATATGCAGAATATATTTTTTTTATTTAAAAATCAAATATTTTCAATAATTAAAAGCAGCTCGATCGAAACCAATAACTTTTGAAGTGATTGAGAAAAATATTTGATATGTCTAGTTTGTAATTTTTGAAATAGTAATACTCTTTATATAAGAAAGCATGAACAATTAGTAATTGTAGCTGAGCAACTATAATCATTTAAGACCTATCCGAAATACTAGTTTTTCCTCAATTAACATAGTATGGGGTGTTAAAATCTTCGTATGATCTTGAAAATTTTATTAAAAGTTTTCTATTTCTAGCTTGCTTAACGGCACTTACTGAGCAATTACATGCAATACTTTTTTATTAAACGTCTCATTTTGAGGCGGCTACTCCTAAAGCCGTAGTGTCTTTACTAAATTTTTCAGTCCACTAATAAGTTTTCTTTTAAAATTTTTTCCTTCAAAACTTAAGGCCACGCAAGTCTGCCCGATGAACCACGCACAGAGATGAGCACCTGCAATACATCATCTTGGCTCCGTGATCACAACATGGATGCGGATATACATTCGTACGCTCGCGGTAAACTACTGCGACGTGACGAATACTTCTTCCGCATTTGGGCAAAAATGCCAAAAAAGAAGAAAAATTCTAAGTAAAAATAAACAAAAATATAGAAATCTAATCAATAAACTACATAAATGAAACTGAAAAAAAAACTATAAATAAAAAGAAATATAGTAAAACTAAACGAAACTATTTAAAATTAATTAAAAATTTTACTCTAAGCACTAATTTCTACATTGTTAATTAAAAAGTTATAAATTCAAGTTGTTTTTTATATATACAATTTTTCATTTACGATTATAATTCAAATGTTTTAATATATTTATTGCTTTATTTATATTAATGATGATGCGTACATATGTACTCGTATATCACTACCTTAATATTTTTACATCATAAAAAATGCTATAATTGTCGCCATTCTAAATTTTTATAAATTTTTTTCCAATGCGAGCGAAATATGAAACAAAATTTGTAAAAAAAAAGGATTTTCGATAATTCGTGCATATTGTTAAGGTGTTAATTTACTACATCATTACTCTCAATGTCATATAACTAATGCATACAAGTATATAATTATTTTATACTAAGTTTATTCTTTTTTTGTAAACTGTGATAAATTTTACTAAAAGAAAGGATATTGCTCCATCAAGAAATTTACATTATCGAAAAAAATTGCAGAATACTCAAACTACACAAAAAATTAAAATTCCAAAGCTCTATTAGGGAGACGTAAATGTAAATTTAATTCATAAAAATATAGGTGCAAACATGAATTAAAATTTTTGGATTGTTATTTTTTTTGCATAGTTTGTTTTAAGTAATTTTTGAGAAACTGCAATACATGATGGTTGCATAAAACAAATTGTATTTGATAGTAAAAAATTCCCCGATTTTTTACTGTCATAACTTCATACAAATAAAAATTAATTGATAAAAAACAAAAACTTTTTCAACTTTTAATTTATTTAACGGTTATTTATCTACTAACGCAGTTCTTAATCCATTTCCAATTTACAAGTCTAAGAAATTTGTTGACAGGACTGTCAAACTTTCAACAATATCTACTTCAATTTACAGCTTATGGATTCCCCGGTTTAAATTTTGGAACCATTTGCAGCTTTCATAGACAAGACGAAGTATTTGGAGAGTATTCCTTTCAAAAGAGGTCAGAGCTTATTTTACCTTCTATCTTACTGAATCTCTCTCTAAGTCTTCTAAGTTTACTAGACCTGTTTGATCTGTGATCTGTTTGATACTGTCATCTACACTGCGAAAAAGTTGGTTTACCTTAAGGTAATGAATCCAAATATTTGCACAAACAGTAGGATTGATTCAAAAAAGTTCTGGACAAGAAAAAGGCAAATTTCAAAAAATGGGCGTGGCACCCTTGATAGAAACAATACTAAGAGAATTATTTAAATTAATAATACCAAATTTCACACAATTACATTAAATTGTTTTTGGTCTAAAATCAGACAAAAAGTTGGGCTTGACAGTGTGGTGGATGAAATACACTTTTAATAAAACTTACGCACAGCTGCCTGTTAACGCGATGTAGGGTATTTAATTTCGGCGAGGCCAAAGGGAACGCCTTTACTAGTTTTACATTTTTTGATCATATGGCGAAGGACTTACACATATTTTCAGGACCTGTATTAAGCTGAAATGTGGTTTAAAATTACAACATGAAAAGAATTGCAGCGAATTGGTAAAAATATTATGTAGGGTTTATCAATGCTTATTTTGACTTTGTTTAAACGAAAAATAGTTTTTTAGCACCAGCTTTGCTCAGATAAAAGTTGAAAAATAAAATTGACATTCATGTTATTTATTTTCCATCAAACAAGAGTAATTTTTTACAGTTTGAATACGAATTCATTTAACAATCACAATATTTTTTTCAATTTTTCTGTTTATGCAAAGTGATCATGTCAATAACAATTAATTAGCCAAATAAAAATTTGACAGCGAAATATGGTTTCAGAGTTGTTCAACTCAATTCGTAGCATAATAAGATAAGAGCTCCATTATGAAATTGAAATATTTGAACTTAAATTAAGGCATATATTTAATTGGCTATGGTAAATAGCCAATGTTAGCATTATTCTGTTTTCAACTATGTCAACACCAAAAAGTTTAAGTCACGATAACTATAATTTATATGACGGTGGCAACGCTGTGCACGAGCACACTAAGCCATATGATATGAATTTCCCTCTAGATGGCGGTTTACTCGAAAACAGTGCTGCCACTAATAAATGTTATACAATAATATCGTAAAGCAAAAACGGGGTTCAGGCCATCGAATTCTCCTTAGAAATATTAGCAACAAAAACAAAAAATCTTGGTTATGTGAACGGTCATCAAAGTTTCTAGCACAGTTTTTGTGAGTGAAGAAAATTCTAATTAACACTAATTTTATGCTCCGATTTAGGACAAAACATGTTTACCTACAATTGTAACGATTATCGGAGCCGTTGCATTTCAAAATTCATGAGAAGCAATGTAAAATTTTATTTCTTTGTTTAGTTTGTGATGTGGGTCTGAAAGGACCAACTGCTATTGTGGTATTGAAAAGAAAATGAAATAGTAATTGGTAACGCATTAATCATCATAATTGAAGTCAAGTTTAGAAAAATTTACAGTAGATGCGATGCCGAATGTTCTTCGTTTTCACAAATTTTTTCTTTTATATATTAAATTATATGACCGACTAAAATAAAAAGCGATAGTCTTAACATTTAATTTGTTTGTTTTGACGTATGCTAATGTCAATATGCAATGTTGCCAAGCAAACGTTTTTCTTTATTTTGCCAAGTAATTTGCAAAGTTATTATATGACAACTTCGTTCAATAAATGCACAAATGCTATACAAAATTTACTATAGGGTTTTGTCGTTGTATTTTTGATATTTAGAGCATTTGTTTTTGTTAAGATATTAAATTTACTACAAATATCAAATTTATCAAAAAAACACAGTACAAGACCAAATGCTACAGATCGTAAATACCGCTAATATGTATACTGACAACTAGAATTAGGCGTTAAGTAATGTACTCTAAAATTAAAAACTCTCAGCGCCTAACGACAGAAAGTTGTGGTCAAGCTGATAAAATAATCATTTCGATTAGAATATTCAGAAAACCTCCTCTTATAAGATATATGTATTGATTCAAAGATGACGTTCGCTGAAGCGTAGCAAAATCGCTGTACCTATACAACGAAAGTGGTTGAAATATGCAATTTTATTATTTCCTTGAGTGTAACAGAATTGTTGCAATGGTAGCAAAATGGCAACACTGATCGCAAATGGAACTTTTCCATTACACAATCTGTGTGCCTGTTTTCTTTTGTACTGTTCTTAAAAGTAAGGGATTTGTGGATTTTTTACTGGCAAAAAAGCAAATTTTCATTTCTTAAATACGCAAATTGTAAAATTTTATGTGTACTGCAGTAATTAATATTAAGTTTTAAAAGAAAATTAAGGAAATAGTGGGCACGAAAGTGAATTTAATTTGTCTGTGTCTGATAGAACGAACAATATATAGAAAAAAACCGCGCCATTTTGTATTTTGTTTCTTGCTTTTTTTTTAACTTTGTTGTGTTGGTTGTCTCGAACGAGTGGGAACGAAAATTTGTACGAAAGTAACGAAAAGACGACGTGTGTGTAAAAATAAAAAGCAAACTAAAATTTTTAAGAATTTATGATGCGTGAAAAACAACATTATTTGGATTTGTGTGAAAATTTTGCAGTTAATTTTAAAATTAATTTTCTTCAGGGCTCCTGAAACGACTAATTGAAGGAAAATATGTTAGCTAATGGTTGAAATGCAACACTGTCAGCTCAGCGGCTGTCAGTTTTCCTTTTTTTTATTTATGCTTTGCGCCCTGCAATTTTCATTCATTAAAGTTCAAGGACTGTGTATTTTTTTTGTGTATTTGTAGATTTTCAGAGAAAATTTTTCACAAATTAAAGAATTTTCACGCAATTTCGCAGTGCTTAAAGGTAGAAATATATGTGAATTCTCAATAAAACTTAGCAACAGAAAATAGTTGTAACAAATTGTGCGAATTTCTTGTGAATTCTCTTATAATCTGAAAAAAGAAAAATCAATTAATATTGCGACGACTTTTATTACATGGTGAAACACAAAGTTGAAAACAGAACTAGTGAAAAATTAAGGAACATTGAAAAGCCCCAGACAGCACATATTAACGTCAACGCCTGCGGGAGTCACTGCCGCGTATGCGGCGACAGCATCTTCAGCTTCGTTTTGACGATGACGTCGTTGACGTTTATAAGAGACGCTAAGGTTCTTATTTTTAATATGCACTTTTGCTGCAATTTAAAAAAAAATATATAATTAAAATGAATTAAAAAAGAGACAACTAGAAAAAATATCAAAAAAATTATAAACACAACAGAAAGAGAAAAATAAAAATGGTGCGCGAATGACGTCATTAGAATTGGGTATTCAAGGTCTTAAAATACATCATAACAAATTACATATATTTGAATTTTTTTGCACGCTTATATTTTTAAAAGTTTTTAACAGGTTTATTTAAGGAGTCCCTTCCTGTTTTTTTTTTTTTTTAAGCGACAAGGTTCCTGGAGCAAATAAAAGTGCAATTAAAAGTTGGGCGCGCACCTAAGTAGTTTCAATGGTATAGCCGTCAGAAGTCGTGTATAGATATTTTCAAAAAATCCTCATAAGTTGGTAATTGAGTAAACTAAACTAAAGGTGCTACATAAATAAGCCAAATACCCGTATGCTGCTAAGTATGTACTATGGCCGTGTACAAATGACACGGTATATAATGTAATGAAATTTTAATACGAAAGCACTAGTTAGCAAAGCCAGTGTTGGACATACTATGGGATGTTAACCCTAACATCTTTTATGTAGAATTAATGTCGCTAGCGGCTCAGGGCTTATATTGCATAGTACGCCCAATACCGAAACTAGATATGCCGCGAAGCAATGTTTTCATCATCATTTTCAAAATTTTGTAATTGGATTTGGATTCTTTAGACTTTTGTTGTATGTATAGTGGCGTTTTTTGCGGTTTTTAAAAGGTCCAGAACACCAAAGAAAAACTATTTGTTAATAAACAATAAAAAGTTTCATTCAAATGGGCTTATTTGCTCAAGAGCAACATACTTTTGCTTATAAATTTGCCAATAACTTTGAAAAAAAAAAGTTTTGTAAAATGTTTTTTTTTTGTCACATTTGAGACATTTTTTTTACAAACCGAGCACTCTCTGACCGACCCATTTTTAATTCACCCCAAATTATTTTTAAATGCTCCAGGCATAATATAAGTGAATACATGTATCGGGAATTTTTTTGCTATAGAGATTTCGGGGGATAGCGAGATATGAAGTTTGTTTTTACGTTTTATTGTTATATTCAAATTGTCTGATATTTAAATTACTTTCAATAACTTTTTTTTAATTTAGATAAATATCATATAATACGTGTTTGCAAACACGTGTCTGCGCAGACGGTCTGTGTAGTCTATTTGGCCCTTATTTTGGTCTGCACAGATGTCTGTGAGGGCTGAAATTCACGCAGACTCGTCATAATCGCAAAAGATTCGTAGAGTGAAGACATACGAAGAGCAAAAATGGAATTAAAAGTAAAAATCTGGTCTGCGTAAATCAAGTCTGTGTAGTTTATGGTCGTCGTTTTGACAAGAAAAACGACGTGTTTGCGCAGACGGTCTGTGTAGTCTATTTGGCCCTTAACGTGTTTTACTTTTGGAAGTCTCATCCGACCACAGGAAAATGCGCCATTTCTTCACTCAGCGAAAAGTAACCTTTTACTGACGTCCTGTTTGGACAGGAAAGGTACTTTTCTGGATCTCTTTGCTTTTAAATTATTATAAATTAGCCTTTTCCGAATAGTCGAAGTGCCGACATCCATGGAAAGCTCTTTTTTTTAACTTCATTAGAAAATGCAAAGGGGCCTTGTCTCACAAATCTGAACATAGTCCTCTCAAGAATTGGCGATATTTTTGACTTTCGTCCACGCGTTTCCTTCTGTAGCGTATATATTATTGCATTTTCTACCATTCCCTTGGAACAATTCAAAGTTCTGGCTATTTTTTTGACTTTGGCTATTTCGTGAAGGTCTTTTATGGCTCTACGAAGCTGGACGCAATGCCGTCCTCTTCCCATTCTGAAACACTAAATTACAAAGCTTAAAAAATATAACTTGTTTTATATTCGCGTCCCTATTATTTCGCACAGGCTGAACTGAGCCCACTTCACAACACGATCAACTACTTCAAAACGACGAAAAATATTTTTACTCTGATAACGCTTCTTTACTCCACTGATATCTCAGCAAGTAATCTAATGAAAAATTTTATCTCAATTTATTGAAACAGAAACAGAGGTGTGTTTGAAATAATTTAATGTAAGTGTCCCTATTATTTTTCACATGACTGTATATATTTCTTTTTGATCGGAAATTTAGGGAGAATAAGTTTTATTACGATCTGTCCGAGAGCCACCAATCCATGCTTAACTTAATAGAGCCTTTACATTTATAATTTTAAGAACATTTTGATTTTCTCAGGTTGTTTGGGAATGTTGATCAGCTTTTTGAAATTTATATTTCATCTCGTCCGGTAAATTTTTCAATAAAATTTGTGGAAAAATTTCAAAACTTGTTGAAATGGAAAGGGATACATACATATGTATGTATATGAAAAAGAAAAAAATTTATTGAATTGAGGACGAGACTAGTAAACTATAATAAAGTTTTCATTTATCGTTTCAGATACATAGAGATGTAAACCTGTAAAATAAATTCAACAACTTATAACTGCAACAAACGTTAAATAAAGCTAAAGTGATTGTATTTTTTTATAAATTTTCAATAATTTTACTGAAAAATAAGCCTAAGAACAGCTGAAATAAGCAGATCAAATTTGTTGTAGCGTCGCTGTAAATCAGGCCGACATTATCGGCGGTGTGTTAGCAGCAGTAGTAGCGCTCTTATCACCCCAGTCACTGACACATCGCAATTATGTCAGTGCAACAATTCTGCTTACGTTGGAACAATCATCAGCCGAATTTCATTTCGGTCTGTTCATCATTGCTGCATAATGGCACCCTTGTGGATGTTACACTAGCAGCAGAAGGTAGACAACTGCAGGCACACAAAATAGTCCTCTCTGCATGTAGTTCATATTTTCAAGTAAGTAACCAGAAGTAGCACATAGTATTCTATAAATGAGAAGCCATTGTGATAACCTGTATGTTATTGGCAAATATTATTAAGAAAAAGTAACTACTAGTCATTTTGGACATTAGCAACATCGTACTGCCATTTTAAAAATTTATGCCACTTCTACGCTGTGAACAATACTATGATTAGTTGCCAATTAAATTTAATATTATACGTTTATATAAACTATTTCGATAAAATCTTCAAAATTTCGTTTATATTTTTTAGACCCTTTTTACAACGAATCCATGTCAACATCCAATTGTCATTTTAAAGGATGTCCAATATGATGATCTTAAAACTATGGTTGATTTTATGTATTACGGCGAAGTAAATGTGTCACAGGAGCAATTACCGCACATTTTAAAAACGGCGGAAATGCTTAAAATTAAAGGACTTGCAGAAATGCCAACCGATCCTGCCAATTTGACAAAATCCGATAGTAAATCTTCAAATGATCATACAGAATTAGTTGGTAGTGGAGCCTCTGGTAGTGGTGGATCTCAAGGAGGTGGCGTTGGTAGTGGTGGTGGTGGTCTTGGAAGTAGTACCGGTGGTAGCGGCAGTAGTGTTAGTGATTCACTTTGGGGTAGCACTGAATCACAATTTCAACAACAACAACAGCAGCAACATCATCATCACCAGCAACAACAGCAGCAGCAGCAGCAACAACAACAACAACAACAACAGCAGCAACAACATCATCACCATCATCAACAACAGCAACAGCATCATCAACAGCAGCAACAACAAAATAGCCAAACACAAACAACTCAACAACATCATCAACTAAGAAGAACACCATCACCGTTGGGCGCTGGCGCTTCACCGGCTACACGAAGAAAGCGCTTAAGGAAATCATCGAATAATGGTAAATATTATAATGAAATTTAAAATTTTTATTTTCATATGTATGTATGTGTGTTAGTTTATGCTGCAATACTCTTAGGTTCCGGTGAACGCAACAATTCAGAAGATCAGCACAGTACGTCACTCGATCCAAGCAACACTGCCGGTGGTATAAGCTTATCACAAATGAGTCAAATGTCATTTGGTGGCGGCTCTGGTGCTGGTGGCTCATTGAGTGGAATTGGTGGTCATTCATTGCATTCTGCGAAAATAATAAAAGAATCGACAAGCACTGATTTAGAAACACATCCACAAGATTCTGACAGTTTAGATGATGGACACGGACATGTTCATATGCAAATTGTAAGTAAAATAAAAATACATATAAAAAAGTTTATTTAGACATTGACATTTTTGTTTTAGAAACCTGAAGTTGACATAAGTGGCGTTCAACAATCAATTCCACTGGATATTTCTGGAGCCACAACACCATCCGAGCATGATGCACCCAACTCACAATCTGCACATTCTGGTAAATATATATTTCTTTATATACATACATAAATGTTGTGCCTATTAATCAAAACTCCACAATTCACAAATGTTCTCATTTTAATATAAAAGTTTAAGATTGACGAATATTTTTGAAATTAAAATTAAAAAAATATTATTATTATTCAGAGCATGTTATCTCGACATCATCTTCACGTTTATATAAATAGTACAGGCATGCAAAAAACAAATTCTTTATTCATATTCAGAAGACAGAATTGCCACGTCCGATGTATTTTTGTATGTTGAACCATTTCCATTATTTTTCATCACCTTTTAGTTCGGAGATATTATAAAGTATTTTATTAACATTTTTTTCAAATCCATTTAGTCTCATCTCGTTGCTTAAAAATTGTATGCCCTTGTAAGGCACATAGTTTTGCTTAAGATAATCTCAAATACTTTTCCAAATTATGTACAACTCCGTGCTTGAGTAAAAAGCAGAAAAAAGTTAAAGTCGAGATCTGATCTGATTTTTAAGTTGAAAATACATGTAGGTAAGCGTAAAGGTGGCATGGCTTTCCGTCTATATCTTGCTAAAAATTTAATTTTTACAAGTTATGTATTTCACCATTCGAATGAATGAATGTATCTCAAAATTTTAACAATGTTTTATGCTAGTGAGTTCCTTAGAATGGTCTGTATCAAATTAAAATAAAGAACTGTGGCTAAATGTCTATCGTGATTTATCCATTTTCAACTATATTTTCCATACATAACGCTGCCAACCGAACTGCTGAACCGGCCAAAAGCAGTCACTTATCAGTGAAATAAACAAAAAAGATCTTCACGATATGGAATACGAGCAACTTTGGAACGGCAAAAAGTAGTTCATTTATCTGTGAAATACTTAAAACAAAAGTAGATCTTAACAATATGGAATACAAACATGCTATTAATCGTGAATATTATTTTATTTTAAATCAAACCAAAACAAATTAATCAAACATCTAGTTATTCGTATTATCTTATTTTTCTTAACTGCCGATTTGGCGAAGAAGTGGTTGTGTCTTTGAAAATTGGTGAAATTCCATGTTACCTTTCACACAGAAACCTTTTCAGGGTCAATATATGGATATTAGAACTTTCTCCTTTCCATGTCATTTCGGGAGAAGATGTTCCAGGCAAACATAAAATGTATTCGTTTATTTGAGAGAATTCCATAAATGACAAATTCTAAGTGCTCATATGCTCAAAGATTTCTACCCATCGTTCTTCTGTTTTCGCTTTGGATGAACACAAAAACCAATACAAAAAGCAGTAATATTATACAGACAGCTGCAAAGCAGTATTCTACTTCTAAAAGCAGTACAGTTGGCAGCACTATCCATACAGTGGTGGTAGATCACAGGTAGTGACATTAAACCACATTTCTCTGTTTTAATTTAAAACCATTCTAAGGATCTCGCTGCCATAAAACATTGCTAAAAACTATTAAACACGTTCTTTTGAATAGTTTCCAAGTGCTCAAAAACCGCTCCGTGCGCGTATAAAACGGTGCCGTGACATAATCCCCACGGACATAATCCCCATTTTTTAAATGGTATGGGGGTTATGTTCGAAAATTTTTTGGACTTAATCCCCATGGGGGTAATGTCCGAAAAATTAAATTAATGATAACAGTTTTGGGTCGGTTTTTTTTTCGGTCACAATCCCCTAGTTCGTGTTGGGCTTATAACAACTTCTAAGAATGGACATCGCCGGAGTTGCATATATTGGAGGATGTAAGTCCTGAGAAGCCACCATTGGAATTATGTCCGTATGTTCAACACCGGCTTCGATAGCTGCAGTAATTCTACATAAAAGTTAAGGTAAGTGGGTGGCCTTTGGCCGCAGTTCAGGATTTAAAACTCCCAAAAATCCAACACCGGCTTCGCGGATCAGTCTATAATATATCCAACAACTAGTTTTCTAGCCGCAGTAATTCCACATAAAAGTTAAGGTAAGTGGGATCACAAAAGGCTGCCGAAGACCGACCACTTACCTTAACTTTTATGTGGAATTACTGCGGCTAGAAAACTAGGTGTTGGATATATTATAGACTGATCCGCGAAGCCGGTGTTGGATTTTTGGGAGTTTCAAATCCTGAGCTGCGGCCGAAGGCCGCCCACTTACCCCTACTCTTATGTAAAATTACTGTGGCTAGCAAACTAGGTGTTGGATATATTAAAGGCTAATCCTAGCTTTGGGTATTATGTCCGCTTATTTATGGGGATTATGGCCGAAAATTTTGCGGTCATAATTCCCATACCAAAAATGGGGATTATGTCCGAAAACATAATCCTTGCGAAATGGAATTCTTAATAATTTTATTTTGCTCTGTCGAAGAATGCTTTCCACGGCCCACTAAAATGCAAAAACTCGAAAAAACCATTGGAGTATTATACAAAAATAATGGAACTTGTTACGATCAAATTTTTTTAAACAAAAGTAGTCTTGAGAAGAAAAGGAGTTGAGCACTGCTATTATTTTGATCGCTCGAAATTACAAATTACTCAATATAATAGCAAACCTAGAAAGTACCGTTATTTTTTTGGAACAAAATGTGCTTATCTTGTGTACTTATCAAGTAACTATACTTTAAAATGTTAGAAGAAAAAAAAGTCAGTTGTTCGAAATATCTTCTTTCAATTCATAAATGACACCCCGTTTCTATTATTTTGACCGCAGCTGTACGTATATATATACATTAGGATGGTTCTTAGAAAAAATAATAAAACTGATTTAAAAATTAATTTAAAATTTTTATCTCTAACCCCTACGGACCCTATTTCAAAATTAAATTCGACCTAAGCCGCCATTTTTTCTTGAATGACTTTTAATTTTAAGAAAGAATATATTAAAACAAGGTGTCATTTGAACCCTCACCCCATTTGATTTTTGCGAAAAAGTACACTTAAGAACCACCCTAATGTACATATGTATGAGCCATTTATTTTGCAATAAAGTTTAAATTTTTTTATTTTATTGAGTCCTGAATTTCTTTTTTTATAACCAAATTTAATATATACTAGCATTATCCTGTGCGCATCGCTTCACCTCAGCCGTGGTGTATATTCGATGTGCAGCCTGCGAGAAATTTTTATTTAAAAAATACTTTTGTATGAGGGTCACCCTAAGTATGCACTCTAAATAAATTTTTTTTAAGCTTATCTGTGTCTCTTAATATAAAAGCCATGTGGTGTAAATTCCAAGAGAATCGATTAAGCAGTCTTTGAGAAAATGATATTTAAAATATATTTTTGTATGAGGACCATCCTAAATATGCACCCTAAAGTTTTATAGCCTATGACACCCGCCTGATCGATACTAACGTACTGTAAAAATTTCATCAAGATCGGCTGGATAGTTTTCGCGTCCATAAAGGACATACAGACAGACAGACAAAAAATGAATTTTATATAATAGATAAGTTCAGCTTCATACTTCTTTGTGGCACACAACTTTCAAAGTTTTTTTTAGGCATCCATTAATATCTGCATTAATGAGATTTTATGATTTATAAATTTCGTTAGGTAGTAAAAATATTTTTATTGATGTATTTCTGTCTATTCTGCATTAATCTGAAAAATGTGATAATATAAAATCATCTTCAAAAAAATGCTTCATTCTTATTTGTAGCCAATTCTGTAGCTATATTAATATCTCCCCTAACAGAGCACAACGAAGATATTGACACTACATTGTCTTTTCCATTATCATGCAAGCTAACAAATAATAGGAACTTGAAAAGCTTTTTGTTAGCATTCATTTTAAGAGAATTTAAAAATTTTGATAACGCCAAAATTTGAGTGATTGCTGGTGTCGATTGTTAAAACTGCCAAATATTCGGTGAGCATATTAATTAAGATAAGCTTTAAAGTTATGTCTACATAAACTGAAGATTATTATTATTATCCGAATAACATAGCTTAGTCAAAACTTATGACACATATTTCTTAGTTATTTTTGTTAACTTTTAGATATTCTACACAAATAAGCCAACCTGGTTTTTCAACTTCAAAAGATTGATTTTATTTTTTATGATTTCGAAAGTAGACCACTTCAAAAACATCGTCTTAAAATTTTATAAAGATCGGATCTCTCTAATGCTTTGAACACAATTACAGCGGTGGCGGTAAAGCGGCGACGAATATTCGCTGTCAAAAATTATAACATACTTGATCATGTGAAATTGAACAGAATTGCGGCGTACGACTGTTGAACTGCGACGATTCGCCGTCGATTTAGATTTAATTCTATTTCACCGTCCGATCAGTGTTGCATTTCTTTGTCATTCTCTTTGCCAGTACGATTTTCTCAGCAAAATTTATTGTTTACAAATTTTGTTTTTCTCACTCTCTTTTCCCTATAGAATTCTCTCACAAGAAATCAGACGTGAAAAGCAGTCGCCGCCGCAATTGTGTTTGTTCAAACGATTTTTCGTCGCGTTTTTTTTTTGACAGCGAATATTCGTCGCCGCTTTACCGCCACCGCTCTAATTGTGTTTAGGCTATAAGTATATTTTTCTCAACATTATTTGAGCGCGCTCACCGGCTCTCTGGCTCAATAAAAAATCTTTAAACGCGTTCCTCTCGAAACTATTTTTTTTTCATACAGTGTCGGTTTTTTCTCCGAAACTACTGAGCCGATCCTTATGTAATTCGTCACATGTATAGGAATCGAATGAACCAGAATCAAGTCAAAATTTTGATTTTTTCTAATTTTTTAAACCGATAAATCACCCAAAAATTCTCATTTTTCGAACACTTTTGCTTAAACAGCCGCCATTTTGGCATTGTTGCATACAATTTAATAATCCTGGTTCAGACGATAGGCACTGTCATACTGAACCTAATTTTTTTTTGGTTTTTGTGTTTCAGACGATTCCTTGCTACAAAATCATCGGCACCATTGACACCAATTGCTTTTGTATACCCACGCAGATGCCGCCATTTTGTATATATTTATCATTTAAAATTAATAAATTTTTTCGTGTATTTATTGATCGAGAAAAGAATTACATATAATCATATCTACTACTGGGGGTGGCATAATAATTTCTAAAAAATAGCTTATTTTTCAGGCCGGAAAACTAGGTTGGTCTCTTAACCAATGGCTACTAAAAATTGAAACGACACTATAAAATCAAATTCTTTCTGTTCTTCATTATTATTACATTCTCTTAAACTCTTGAATATTTCTCATATACCATCTCGCATTTAATCTTACGAATTCTTCTAAAAACTACTACCGTTTTTGTGTTCGGTTTTCACTTGTGTAATTTTATAAACTGAAACTTTGTTTTATGAAAAAACATAAATAGAATGAGTGCTAAAGCTAAATGAAGATAAGTGTAGTTGCTTATGAATATCAGAGCTTCAGTAAAACACAAAATGCATTTAAAAATAATTAGCAATGAAAATATTGACGTACTATTGAGTGAATATTTTAAACGTCGTTCCTGCGGTACTTGGGATCAGGAGAGAGCTGTAGCACAGAGTCAAAAAATACAAGATACTGTAAATTTCTTTTATTAAAAAACTTTCAACGTGAATTAAGTTTTCTTTGTTTATATTTTTGAAACAATTAGTAATTAAATTTATAAAAAAATATGACGCCGGTCAAAGTATTTAGCTTTTAGCAATCTTTCTAACTATTTAGTCAAACGTTTAAACTTTTTGTAATGATTTAATTTGATTTGATAAAAGTAATCAAACAACAAAAAAAAAACACTAATCAGGCTCTCTTCTATTAAACAAACTCTCTCTTCTCTCTCTCCACTTCCCAGGTCTGCAATGGACGGTTGTTGATTCAAATTATTCACGATTTTCGCTATCGTCTTGCCAACCCAATTTGCTCGGTAACGGCAATCCGAATACAAATTCCACAAGTAGTGAACAACAGCGTCATCAGCAAGATGCCAGCGGCGCTTCAAATAATCAACAGCAACAACAGCAGCAGCAACAGCAGCAGCATCACTTGCAGCAGCTTCACTTTCAGCAGCAACAACAACAACAACAGCAACAACAACAAAATGCAACATACACATCACAAATAATATCAGTCAATAGTTTAGTCAGTGGATATGCAGCTGCAGCAGCTGCACAAAACCTTTCTCCAACCTCACCAAACGAATCCAATATGGTGCAATCAGTTTACAGCCAAGGTCCTACACCAACACAGTCACCAGTACATCAGTCAATAGCCAGTGGAGGCGGAGTTTCGAATGCTTCAACCGGTGCAGCCAGTGGCTCAAACATCGTCAATGCTGGTGCCCTTGCAGCGGCGGCGGCAGCATCAGGTGGAAATTGTACAACAACAGGTGTCGTCGGTGGAAATGTCGTAAAACGTAAACGTTCTGTTAATCCACAAGGTGATGAAAACTTTATACGTGCCCTGGAAGCTGTGCGTTCCGGTGGAATTGGATTTTGTAAAGCGGCACGTCTATATGGCGTTAATAATCGCACGCTTTGGCTGGAATATAAAAAACGTGGCTATCCCGTATCACGCCCCAGCATTAAATCGCGCATTGTCAAACAAGAACCGAATTTGTCGCCTTCACCTACACCGCCAACCAACACAACTGACGATACCAACGAAAACTATGATCATATGGCTGCGGCTGCTGCGGTTGCCGCAGCACAAACTGCAGCGCTCAATATGCAAATACCACCGACATCCGATACACCGACACCATCGCTAATGTGTGCACCACATCATGGTGGCACACCGAGTGGTGCTGGAGCCCATCCATCGATGGGTGTAATGAGTTTTCTCGATACGCGACATATGGATTTCCCTGCCAGCCTACACACGATGTCCAGGCAACGTTATATTGATGCAACTGGTGCTGGCGGTAGTGGAGCCGGTGCTGGCACAATAAATGTTAATCCGGCAGCTGCAATGAACTTACAGAGTATTAATTTCAATTCAATATAGAATTCAATTTCGAGTACAACTTCTGCCGCTGCAACAATGACAATGCAAACGATTGAGCAGCAGCATACTGTAGCAGCATCAGCAGCCCTACAACAACAGCAACAGCAAGATCATCAGCTACAAACTCAAACACATGGTCATGCTCAAATGTCAAATTGTGCAACTGTATCGCTATCGCCAGCCGTTAGCAGTACAACAGCATTGTTCATAAGTAATTTTGTAACAGTTCCTCCGTTGACAGTTGCTGCAGCAGCAACTGTCACAACGCCATCTACAGTGGCCAATGTTGTTATTGGAAATTGCAGTGGGCAACAGCAACACTAAGCAAAAATAAAAATAATAGATTCTTGACAATGGGCAAAAGGTTTTAAGTGAAATTAAATTATTGTATAATAAACAGGATATTGTTACTTGATGTTACTCTTATCATAGTGGAGTTAATATTCCAATTAAAGGTACGTTATTTTGAAATTCATGGTGATAGCTCCAGTTCGGATTGTTCTTTTTTAAGTGTGTTACAAATACAATGTGCAAGATATTTTTAAACTTGAAATTTTACGATTTTATTCAGATAATTAAATCGTTTACACTGTTTTAATATACATTTTGTCGCTAAAGCAATGAACTTCATTCCTTTAACATTTAGCAGGAACCCATGTGGAAAGAGGTTGATTTTAGGTGATTCTAATTAAAGAAGTACATTATATAAGCAAATTTGTTACTTGAAATATTACAGCTTTTCTTAAATTTAGACTGGAGAAATTTTTCCAAAAAATTTACGCGTATAAATAATGTCACCTGGATTACGGAAACCAGGTTTATTAATCGAAAACTAGCACGTTTCATACATATTTTTTTTAAAGCTAATTTTCTTGAAGTACATAGTGTAAAGTGCTATTTTTCGTCAAGGAATTAGAAAACTCGGAAAGTTAATAGTTTTCGTCCGGAATGTTAATCGTGCTAATTTTCTTCTAAAAAATCAAACGTTTAAATTATTATTTATAATATTAAATTGTCCTTCAGTGATTTGTAAAATATGCCAATGAAAACTATAAAAATATTTTCATAAAAAGTCATATTAAAAATTTGATATTTTTGCGAGCTCTCCAACTGAAATTTTATTAAAAAAATTGTATTTTGCGCAACAAAATTTGTGTTGGCTATACATACATATGTGTATCTAAAAGCAACATAATGTGTTTGTAATACATTAGAATATAATAATTCATCAGCTGTTCAAACCGGTTTTGGAATAAAAATTTTCTTTATTTCACTATCAAGTACGTTTTTAATACTATATTATATACATACATATACCTATATATAACAAGAGTCAACCACTGTATAAAGAAGCAAAAGTTATTTTTATTTTTTACTTGTTTATATTTTAATATTTTACAGCAGAATACATTTTATTACTTAAGCATTAACCATAAGTTGCAACTAAAAAATAATAATTTTTTTACTGAAATAAAATTACGTAAATATTAAAGTTTTAACTCTGACACCTTAAAGATGAATAAAAAATAATAAATTATAAAAAAATATACCATAAAGCTTAAACTTTGAAATAAAAAGTCTAGAGTTCGGAACTGCAAGATAACCAAGCACTAGTACCATGACATGCCTTAAGAAAAAAGAACACTTAATAATTACGTTCCTTTTATGAAAAATCGCCCAAAAACCACAAAGAAAAAAAAAATAACGAACTTATCCGCTGCTTGGCAGAAGAATTAGCCTGATTTTCTTGGTGTACTTCAAAAAAAAATTGCAACGCAAAAACCAAGCCACCGATATTCACCAGATTTTTACCACAAATTCGATTTACCTTTCTAAAGAGTGTTGAAACGAGACGTCAAAAAAACAGAATATACTTAAAATTTTAATATATTGGCTTTCATCTCTGAAATTTAATTTAAAAAAAAAAAATTCTAAAAACCCCGTCGTTCAATCCAAAATATCGTAAAAATTTATTGGGTTGTTTTTGAAAAAAATTAATTTAAATTTCAACGTATATCGCTCGAGTTGTTTACCCTTTTTATAAATAATTGAATAATTTAAAAGCCTTCGAAAATATATAATTCATCGAAGTTAGTCGATATGTGCAAGGGACTGGTGTTAAATTCACCTTATTCTCCGAACTTGACTCCCTGTAAATTCTTTCTCTTCCCAAACATCATAAAATGGCTAGCTGGGAAAATTGATCATCAAATGAATTGGTTATTTCCAAGAGCTATTTTGCGGACTTGTAATGAGTGTTGCAATAAGAGCACCGAACTTAGTTTTTGAATTAAACCCCATGGCTCTGCTGCAGAACTTTTGCTCGTTTGCTGAAATTTTCGATGACATTGATGCACAATTGTGGCTCTATTTAAGCTCAGGATTTATGATCATGCACTTCTGACTTTAAAAACAAAAGTCTCATGATGTCGAATCAAACAATTTTGTTGCCCAATTCTAATCTGCAAATCTGAGGATTACACAGCCTAAAAATGTTTCTTGCAGTAACTCAGCTTGTTCGCACGCTGTGTGACAGGTTGCGCCGTTCTCGTGGATCAATCAGTTCAATTGATTTCAGCTTAAACAAAATCAATTATCATCGTTTTGTCGTTACATACCGTTGAAACCATTCACTGTAACCGCTTTTTAAAAGAAAACGGCCGAGATACTCTACCAGCCCAAAAACTGCTAAAACAGTGACGCGTTGTAGACGCACCCCAAATTCAACAGTTTTGCTTATTTACACACGCATTAGGTAAGGTTAAGTAGGAGTGGTGGTCAGTTTAAGAACCGACGAACTTAAACCAAATGATGATCTCTCGTAGATACAACCAGATTTCGCAATGAAACTATGTAGCTGACCTACACTAACATGCCTAACAAGACTCACTGGGTTTGAAATGTGTCACATCGCTAAAGATGATTTTTAGAACTGTCAGCCTTGAAAAAAAAAAAAAAAAATAGCTCGAAATTTATATATGGCTTTCTTATTGTGACATCCTTAAGGAATCCAAATAGAGGGCTATAAAAAGTTGATAAGTAGTTAAATAAAGTGTACCGATATGCAAGGAGATTATGTTGAGAACTAAATATAAAATTTATCAGCATTTCATCAAAAATGCATCTTCAAAAGGTATCTAAGGTTCATGTTTTTATTGGGACTAAAACAAAGCTTATGTCCCTTTTAATTGTTTTTACAAACAATTTTAATACAAATTTTCATTTCTACAATTTGCTAAAATTAGCTTTTTATTGGTTATGGTAATGTAATTATCCATGCATTGCTATAATAATTCATAATTTGCAAAATGAACAAACCCTTAAAGTATTTAAATTAAGGTACAAGAGCTAAACCTTATCAGAGCATTTAAGTTATCGTCTCATTGTTTTCCTTGAGAAAGTTGATTGTTGAATTAATTCATGTTTCAAAATGTAATGTATATTACCAAATGGAATATTTGTTCCTAGAATTTCTGTGAAATCGTTTGTCCTTGCTGGCATGAGATTAGTATCCAATATCGTTTTACTTACGATAGAAATTGCTTATACCAGGCTCTAAGATATGTTATGGAAAGGTATGCACTACAATCGTTTCAGAAATTGTCACCATTTTGGCATTAGTTATTTTCACATCCTCTCATGTTGGATTAATTTCAAATGGCTGATTTCACGCAAATGTCACATTTTGTATGTTTCAGTTTTTTTTTTCGGGGAATATAGTAAGGTTTTTTTCAACTTACTTTATATAAAACTTATAAATTGTAATCAAAACTTAATTTTTCCTCGCAACACGCGACATTAAAAGGAAAACATTTAAATGGAATCATTACTTAAATGTTCTGAGCAGTCGTCAATATTTATTAGTATCGGGTTCACATATTTGTATTTCAAATGTAGAGCGCAGCATCCATTATTTCTGTTTCAGCATTTTCTAAATTTTTTTTTTATTATTTTCTTGTAAAAAGTGTAACAAAGCATAATTAGTAATATGTATATGCCATTTATATTAATTTAATATACAAACATTCATAATACCTTCATTGCAATTTTATATTATCGTAAATTGATTTTTAAGCAGTTAAATATTTGGTGTACTTTATTTTACTGATAAATTTACTGAACCGCTTGAATTTTAAATTAAACACAAAAGCAGCAAACAAAAAATGTATATTTTGATACATTAACAAAAAAGAGATTCTTTTTTATTTCTGTATAAAGCTATACTTTATACTTATTAATATCGTTTTTTTTTTTACATTGTTAGTGTCGATCGCCCGTCAATCGCACCTATTTACAACAGGTGCCGTTTTATGCTTAACGCTCTACAAAATGTGTATTATAAATATATAATTGTAATTCAATTAAAGTCAGTTAGTATTATGCTATCGTAATACTGTTAGTTTAATACATGGAATAATTGTATACTTTTTACAGAAACATATTGAGTGTGAGGTAAAACGATAAATAAAAAAAAAATATAATAGTTCGCATAGATTTAAAAAATGATTAAGGTTACTACGTAATTACTAAATTGTATATAAGGTATTGCCTTTAATTTACGAATACACACAATATTTAATGTAATACTTTTTAAATGAAAAAATTATATAAAACTGTTTTTATATAGTCCTTTCTTCCTACATAAAAAAAAATACATCAAACTATATAAAGTTGAACAAATAATTAACATTTATTAAGAGAAACAACTTTTTAACAAATGTTGCAAATCAAGCTGCAAATTTTAGATGATTTTAAATCTGTTTATCGAAAACTAAATCGAGAATTTTGAAAGAATTCATGAAAGTGTATAATTAATCATATTGCTATTTTATAATATGTACGAGGTGTTGCATTTGTTTCATAATTTCTATTAGTTTTAATTTGATAATTCTTAAAAATACAAAAACGAAAAAACTGCAATGAAATGGCGTAAAACTTGTAAAATATGCAAGTCAAATAATAAAGTAAAATATTTGTAGTTTTCAATGTTTAGTAACAAAAATAAAAATCTAAAATATAAAACACGCATATCTAATGCATTAGTTTTTATTCTTTTATGCTTACTTTTTGTTTATCTTGGTGTTTGGCTGATGTTATTTGAAATGAGCGATAATTTAAAAATAAATTCACGTTATAAATTTTCAAAATTTATGAAAAATATCTTTTATCTACATATGTAAATATCAGCACGATATATTAAAATTGAATTTCTATAAATTTTCAAGATTAAATCAATGGTAAGGGGACCGACCATTGTTCGATTTTTCGTTATATTCATGTGATTAAGATGTTTATCATCTACAAGCTTAAAGTTGTCAATGTAGGGACAAGAAAAAAACTGAGTTCTGAATTTAGAGCGCCACCTAAAAAATCTGTGTATTCTTTGGGTATACTGAAGATATTGAGGCTACTGTACAACTCCGTCCACTTTTGGTTCAGTGAACGATTGTATAAACAAGCATTTCCACAGGTAAAAATCTTCATTATGATTACGTGTATATACATATTATATACGTAGCTAGCAAGGATTTTGCTCATATTTTTTGCCCATTGCAGAAAAGATCAGAATCTCAAAATTTAAAACCGTTTCTTAAATATTTTGTCCGGGCCACCCATTTAAATTCAAACTTTTGAATTGAAATTTCTCTAAAACAAGTAACATGGACCTAAATCGGTAGTCCATCAGCCACATATGTATATATAAATTAGGGACATTTAAAATTTTTTTTTGTTTCAAATAGGTATAATAGAAGGTACATGCAAGAAAAATTCTGGTGCAGGGATAGCTCATAATATTAATATTTACTTTTGGCCCATTGAACTTTTTAGTTTTCCATAGGAATTGCAAGGGAAATAATGCTTTTCTAAATGGTTAAGTCTATAGTCGTGAAAAAAATCTTATACGATCGAGACCAATGCGATTGGTTAAACAGTCGATAAATGATTAAAATCGGAAAACATTTTTTTTTTCTTATTTTTTTCTTTTAGAATTTCGATTGATGTCAGGCATCTCGAAAATTGTTTAAATGTCGAAAATGTTGACACAAAGTCATAAAATGTTAAAAAGTTTCTTATTGTATCATACAACTTACGTAGAGGGGATTACTCCCTCCCCTCTATGTAAGTTGGGGATTACTCCCTCCACTCTACGTAAGTCCTTTCAAAGATAAAAAATACTTTAAAAAATAAGTCTTCTATTTTTCATTTTCAAGAATTGTAAAGGAATAATAGTTACACGATTTATGGCACATCATCAACTATCAAATACAACCCACAAAAAATAAATCAGCAAAGTCGGTGATCTCAAGGTTCAGCTTCTTCCACTTTGACATATAATGGCCCATAAACATATTTTGACTATTCCCCGTCAATTGGTACATTTTTTTTCGAAAAGTGAGTCTAAAACGGGCCCTTAGGTAACCAATAATTACTATAGACATCAACCAAAGGCTTACTGTTTTGTCTAATTTATCTACGGCGACAGTAGTGCTCTTAATATATTAAAAAGGATCATATGTCAAAATCATTCCAGATGTTTTGAAGATATGCCTTTATGTCAGCTCCTCTCTCAGATGCCTTTAATTTTACTCGAGTCCGCCACAAAGAGTTCGAACTTGTACCAATTACTACTTTCTTCTCCTTTCTAGTACTACTCATATTGCTTTGTCTCCTTATTTGCATTTATTCTTATTGACTTTCATGTATACAGGCTTAGTTTGTTGAACCTTGTAACCAAAAGATAAAAAATTGATAACCCATTCCCCATGTTCAGTACCGTGCTTTCATTTTAAACAAAATACAGTGGAATCCCGATAATTCGTGCCCCGTTAATTCGAAAATCTCATTGATTCGTAGCAAACCGTTGGTCCCTTGAAAAAATCGCTTTAATTCGTAAAAATTCCATACATTTTGGTCCCCTCGATAATTCGTATTTTTTTTTTGTGCAATAAAGTCTGTTTAACCTCTTATAAATCGTAATTGGATTTGACAACCTCTTATAATTCGTAATGCAAAGAAAATTATATGGAACTGCAGTTCAAAAAAAATATCAATCATAGTAGGCAACTAAGAAGACTACGTTCATCATTTACTTTTTTGTGATTTTCGTGGTCAGTTTGTTCGTTGTTTTACCAGAGGTGTGTAAAAAACAGTGTGGCGTGAAAATGACAAACAAACGTACGAATAAGACTATACGTGTTGCAAAACCAAAATAACATTTCAGCCATTGATAATGGCAAAAAAAAATTGATCGAAAAGATCGAAACCTCGTTAAATCGAAAACCCCTGTAATTCGTAAAAAATTGTTGGTCCCTTGCGATTACGATTTATCGGGATTTCACTGTAATAATTATTCGCAACAACTCTTAAAGTTTATTCTCATCACCTCTAGCTGCGTATGTTTACTTTTCTAGTTGAATCCGTAGTTAAATAAGTTGAGAGAGTGAGAGGGAAATTGCTCTCAAATAGATTTTTAACTAAAAAAGTAAACACGCGTAAAAGAGTTCAAGCTCTCTTTTAACTACATTTAATATATCGGCACGACCTGAAATCCGCTGAAATTTACATAAGATAAACACACTCATAAGCTCTCGTCACATCGCATCAGTAAAGTAAAGGCGAGTAAACAGACACAACTATAGTGTTAGGCCCAGTTTAATGCCGGCTCCGAACAGCGATAATAGAAAAACAATTTTTCTCGACAAATTTTACTCTCGTGGCAATGTTAGTGACTTGCGATAGGGAGAGTCGTGGAGTTCAAACCAAGACCACCAGCTTAATAGACGAGCACGCTTACTAATGGGCTCGCCTACCTCAGAGAAATTTAAATAAAATCTCAATTGTGATCTTAAATTTCTTTACAGAATCAATTCTACAATCCGCCACAATTGCAGAACCTAACTATGCCATGGGTACAACCACTAGCACTGCAAGAACGCTATCTGTTTCAACTTCATTATCATCTAGCTTTCAACCGCAAATGGGCAGCAAACGTAATCGCATCCTGACACGACAACCACGCGTGAAAAGAGACAGTGACAGCATCACCACAAACCAACCATCTCCAGATCTGACAGCCGCCGCAATAGAATTTGATCCTTTTGCCACCACCGCGACCACTCCTCAGCAATCCGCTGTTTATCAACATCATCATCATCTCCATCATCATCATTTGCTTTCAGTACCACCGCGAATTGAGCGTCATGCTTCGGAACCGGCACCCAGCATAACGCCGTCTTCCCCACATTTGTTATCTGTTCCATCATCAACGCCATATTTAATTAAACAACACTCAGATCCGTTATTGCCTAGTCAACATGCAGCAGCTTTAGCTGCTGTGGCAGGCAGTAGCCTTAGCGGTGGTAGCAGTACCTCTCAATTTGCTGGCTCACTGCATCGTCAATATTCCCACCCAATGTCAAGCTCACATGGGCCTTCGTCATCGGCAATAATTGGAAGTAACAACGCATCGCACCCGCATCATTTGTCAATGTCAGAACACATGTATGGTATGACATCTCCAACATCGCCACCGGCGACAGGAGTTAGCGTTGTCAGTGCGACTCAGTATGTTATTCCAACAACAATAACCAGTGCATCAACGCACAGCAATGACGGCACTGCTGGTGGCAGTCCTTCAGAGTGTTCATCTCCAAATATCGGGGGTACACCCACAACGCTCCACCATCGTATTCAGTTGCCTGGTGTTTTCAGTTCATCAAGTAAGACTTTGAACTTACCACATTTTACGACGACACATGTTGGCGTTTCGGATATGTCTATTAGTAAGTCATCAAGTTCAAGTGATTACATTACACCGCGGTCAGCAACAGAACCTGACAATTTGACAACAAGTAACACCAAATTTAAACAATCAAAATCAACATCTTCAGTGGTTTTACTTACCGATGCTGGTGGTTCCATACCAAATACACCTGCTGCTACGGTGACTAGTAGTTCTTTTGAGCATTTGCCAACATTAAGAGTAAAAAACGAGGAATTACAGCGTTCTGTGTCTTCTCCACAAGTAAGTGTTTTTTCAATGTACATATTTGCTATTATTTTTTCATATATGGTTATTCGAATGATTTAGTCAACACAATCGAGAAAAATTATAAAACAAAAATGATGGATACTTCTGATCGGAAAATATAAAAATCGAATATAACGGATATTACAGTTATAGTTCCTAATGCAAACCTTTTCAATTACACTAGATAATCTGTGTTGTGCCAGAAAAATTAAAATACTTGCATAACAAAACATGTTGCTCTATAGATTTAAAGTTTTATCTTTAAACAATTGGTGGTGAAAAGAAATTTTAGATGGATATAACTGTTGTGCCGATTTCGTGTCCTTAAAGGCGAATGTGAGTTACCAATGAAATTGTAGTCTACAAAATTATTTTAGTGAAAATAAAAATTGGTAATGAAGAATTTTTTCACTACCACTAAATTTAGTGAAAAATTAAAGGTAATGCATTAACCCCATGTCTAGTCATTATTGAACTCAATCTGTCACATACCATATTACCATTTTAAATACACGTATCTTAAATTTCTGATTTGCCTCAGAAACACCAAAATAAAGTTTTTTTTTGTGAAATAGTGTCTGTTTCGACAAATTTACGAATTTTTCTCAACTTCGAATTACATATCCTAAAATTTGAAGAAAAATCAGACGACTTTGTTGAACAAATGGAAAATTATTATAGCAATATCGTGTGTATTTGTATTTTTTATAAATTTATTGTTATTTTAATTTTTAGACTTCACGGGAGATAATTACCTTAGAGAATCCTCGTTCCAGTCATTGCCCAGTAATACGTCCTGGACCTGCATTAGGTTGTAATTTTTGTTGGAACACAATTGATGGACATGGCAGAATATTACGTCGCAAAACAAAATATCATTGTCCAGAATGTCAAACGAATTTGTGCATTGTACCCTGTTTTCAGGAGTACCATGAACGTCTTAACAATGAGACACCATCAACATCAGGTACATCAAATGCGCCACCTAGTCATAACAGTGGTGAAAGTGGCGCTGGCGGTAGTGGCGGTGTTAGCAGCAACCGAAACTTTTCAAGTACAAGTGGCGCCAGTGGTAGTGGTGCCAACGTTAGTGGAAGCATAAACGCGAGACACTATCACAAAACAGAATCTATATGAATTGGATTCTTATTTTAAGCATTGATAAAAGAAAAGAAAATGAGTACATTGGTTGCTTTATCAAATAAAGCATATGATTTGTTGTTACTTTTTTACTTGAGACTAGGCTACTTTTTTGCAAAATAAAAAAGTATAAGCCAATAAGTTTCATGTAAAAATTAAAAAAAAAGTGCTCCAGAAATGAGCAGCATTTTTGAATTTGACTCAAATATTGAAAACAGAAATAAATGTTGGCTGTTTTTGATTACAAAGAAAACTTTTTATAGGTACTGGTCTAACCTGATTGTATGCATATATGTATGTAATACATACTTTTTTATTACCACTATAGCTAATTTTGTTTACAAGCATATAAAATGTTGAGTGCAATCAACTTTAATGCGCATGCCTCATAAATTTTTCAAAATAACAGAGTGGTTAATTTGTATCCGTCGTCACTGAATCCATTTATCATTTAATAAAATTTTGTTTAGAAATATTTCTATATATTCACAAATGCAAAATTTAACCATGCAATTTTGGACTTCAAACACACTGAGTAGGTAGTTTAATAGTAATATAGAAGTACCACATACATATATGTCTGATCATATGTAATTTGCTTTGAAGTAAAAAATAAGTACATATGTACATAGTGCGAACAATTTAATAAAAATATCAAGGGCCAATTTTTAAATTTTGTAATAGGAAATTTTGGACTGAACACTTAAAGTTTGGCTTAGGAATAATTTTTAATCAGTGCAGCAGCGTTCGCATTTTGTTAGTTTCGAATAAAGCAAGCAAGTTGTATGCTAAGGATTAAAAACAGTTTTTAGCTTTTAACGTCATTATATATATGTATATATATATATTTTATATATATGTTAAAAATCTGACGTTCATCGATTTTCAACGACGTATTCGTACTCAGTAGCGGTAATTCTATGGCGGTGGCTCATTAATTTGCATAACGTCCACAATAGTTCACATCGCACAAAACTTAAATTGAAAAAAAAAAATTATGTAAAATGACAAAGCGCTTAAATTCCTTTTGGAAAAATTTTTTGTTGGTAAGTTTGGGCTTTTGCAAAATATGTATGAAAATATTTTCTACAAAGTAAACTATTATTTTGTTCAAGAGAAATATAAAAAAAAATCGTATTGAGGGGAATAAAGCTATAATGGCCTAGTTGCTAAAAAATGTTTTTTTTTTTTTTTTTTTTTTGGGCACTATGATTATAGCCTAATGAAATTTCTTCAACTATGTGTCTTTTCTTATGTTTCTATATGTTTTTCTTTTGTCAAAAAGAAAATAAAAATTTTTATGGTATATAACACGTACCTACATACATAATTTCTCATGCCGATAGCATACAAATTTGAATTAGTACGAGTTGAAAAATACAGGCGGTCAAAACGTGATAAGAGCACTATATTGAACTTTATGCTCTGAATGAGTAGTTTTAAATTTGATAATTTAAGGTATTACATATAATGAATACTTCAATAATGTACATTTTAACGTAGTTGGTACAAATAAGATTAAATCTACTACCTGCAAAATGTCGAAGAGAAAACACAAAAAAAATATTTAGAAAAAGGAGGGGCCATGGTGCATTGTCATGGGTAGAATTATCTTTTCAAACTTAAATTTAATGCAACTGTGGGCTAATTTTGACAAGTCAGGTAGCCCTAAAAATGGAGAGGAAGAAGTATAGCTAAGCATCTCTGTTATCATAATTGGATCATGGGTGAGTCATCACTTTTTGCCCATCAAAGTACTCAACATTTAAGAAGTCTTCCAAATGTCAGCTTTCGGTAAAGTGGCGCTTATCACATTTTGCCCGCACGCCCGCACTTGTGGTTAGAAGCTTATAACCAACACTAATTCTGTGGCAAAAAGCAATAACCGCTTAAATTGACATAAGAAATTTACTGCATATTTAGGTAATATCCGAGAATCTGTACTATTTAAAAAAAAAAAGTTATTCAAAAAACGTATTCGCCTAACTCAGAATGAATACAAATTACATTTGCAATAACCGCCTAAGTTTGACTAAAATTGCGTCCACATATATTTTTGTTTCTTTGAAAAAGCTTATATCAAATTAAGTTGTTATTTCAGAGTTGTTTGGATGAATATTTTATCAAATTGGTACAATTTCAATAACTTAAATCAACATATAAAAAGAAATTAACGCGGTAAAATGCTTCAATAAAAGCTTAAGTCGATATTAGAGCCATTGAATGTTGATAGTAATTTTGCAACAATCGCTAATATCAGGTTTTTATGAAATACTTGGTCAATAAAGAATTTTTTAATATTTGTTTAATTTATTTACATTGCTCATATAATAGCCGATTATTATTTGCAAATTTTTTTTCAAAAAGCGTTGCAGCTTTTATCAAGAATTCGTTTAAAACTTTAAACCGTATTTTCTCGAAACATCAATTTTAGACTTAAGCTGTTATTGCTTCTTGCCACAGAACTTTCTCAAACAAAGTCAACTCACGTCACTCATTGCTCAGAAAAGTATTGAAATTTAAAAAAATAAATACATAGAACATATACAGATTGACAAAAAAAAAAAGTAGCATGCATCTGGGATGTCATTATTGTAGTTACGTTGCCGAATCTGTGTTGAGAATTTTTCTATTCAGTCCGAACTTTGAAATATTTAACCCCAAGCACAAAAAGAGTTGAAATTTTTTTTTTTAGAAAAATATAGGTAGTATGGGTTGACCCTACCCCCATCCCAATTCCGACATGTACGTTTGATTAATGGACGCCCTCCAATGGAAAAGATCATAAATGTTTAAAGTTTCGCAGTTATGATTTTTTGTTCTTAAAACTCAAATTTGACTGAATTATTAAAAAATGTCGATACAACATAACATAAAAGTAAATATTTGATTCAAAAAAATTCGTCAAAACATACTTGTGGTGTAAAGGCGAAAATTCTATCTTTATATGAAATTAAACTACATAAATAAAAAATTCCTCTTGGTGGTTTCAACCCTTAAATGTCAAAAAAACAACCTCTTTTTGTAGTACGGATCGTGATTTTAAATTGAATACTTTGACTAAGGAGGGTGGTTTCAAGCCCCTGGTAGTGAAACTTTAATTTTCCTAAAAATTAATTAGGAAATTTAGTTTAATATTAGACAAAAATGTTATCCCTTGGGGTGATACCAACCTCTCTATTCAAAGGTCAAGTTATTTACATATATTCACTATAAAAATCTCGATTTTTTGAGAATCTACAATCGTATCACAAAAAAGCGGTAGTTTTTGCAAGGAGTTATTCGAATAGGTTAAGGAATAAGAGCCAAAACGTGAGAGGAAACTTGCGATGCACTCTGTTAATTGAACTATTTGACATCAACATTTTTTCTCTTCAGTTCTTTGTCAATTTATGTTTAGGTTATACTACATCTGTATGTACAAACATACATATAATTAATGCAATTTTAAATTGATAATTGCATTTTTTAAGACCTATATATATCTAATTTGAAGTTAAAGTTATGTATAAAATGTATGTACATGCTACAATTTTATTAAGTTATGAAAAATTAATTTTAAATTATGTCGGCATTTGCTCTACAATTTCTATATATAAATATATACAAAATCGTTGTACATAATTAATTTACTGTGGCAGAAGTTATTGTTTAATTAAAAAAGAAATCAGATAAGTTTTTATGTGTTCGCATTACTGAATTTACTATTTTATGTTTTAGAGGTGTGTGCTAATCTACTATTATTAAGCGAGCAAAAATTGTATGTTTATACGTACATAGTATGTATATATGTACAGGACTGAACTTTATTTCGAAAACGGCTGCAGCAATTTTGATGAAACTTGGGGATATTATGCATATGTGAACAAAATTAAGATTGGGCTGGGTTTTAAGTTTTTCAAGACTCTAACAGGGGCGTGGCACAGCTCTAAACGTTAATTTTTATAACGTGATATCTCGCAAACCATTTAAGATATTTTGATGAAATTTGGTAGACAAATCATAAATATCTTTAATAGTACTAAAATTGGGCGGAATTGGAAAAGAGGGCGTGTCATATTTCAACATTGAAAATTTTGATTCAATATTACTCAAAAACGGCGCCTACGATTTTCATAAAAATTTTGAAGACAATACCGCTGAAAGCAGTCATTATAACAAGTTATGCCACTATACTGGCAAAACTCGATGAAGGGCGTGGCACAGCCCACAATATCTATAAACGTCATAATAAGAGAACTAACAACGCTATTGTTATGAAATTTAACATATAAGATACACTAGCTATTGGGTATCTTGTAACCAAAAGTGGGCGCAACGACACTTGTGGGCGTGGCACCTTCCATACATGCGAAAAAAGTAAAATGCTATATTTAGTGTGCTATGAGAGTAATCTTTTTGAAATTTGGTGCAGAAATGTCAGTTACTATAAGCTATGAAACTAAATGGATTTCGATGGGATTGTATCATTAGGCGGGGCACTTCCCCTACATACAAAAAATGTTAAGTGTTATATTTAGTGTGCTATGGAAGTAATCTTTTTGAAATTTGGTATAGTGGTATCGGTTACCATGAGCTTTGAAATTACATCAAGTTCGACGGGATTGCATTAGTAGGCGTGGCACCTCCCATACAAGATAAGACCGTTTAAGGTTATATTTAGTGGTCTGTATGAGTGATTCTAATAAAATTTGGTATAGAGATGTCGGTTACCATAACCTTTTAACCCATTAGTGCTCACGGCGATCCAGGCGTGATATCAAAAATCTGCTTCGACAGAATTGCTTCTTTTGGCTTCAATAAGCTAAAAAAAATTTTTTCCGATTCGGAAAGCTCATTTTCCTACTTTTCCGGTACGCCCTTTTAGAAGGACACTGAACATTGAAAACCATTTAGCTGTAAAAAATTCATGTATACTGAAATGCAAAGACAAATTTTGTTGCATACCAAAGCAAACTAGATATAATAAAAGTAAAAAAAGCCTACCACCATTCAAAATATCATGCGTTAAAATAAAGTACTTAAATATTTACCTCTTCTACATTTTTAATTTTTTCTTTGAAAAATTCACTTTGAACGCCCGCAAAACTTGTAATTGTCAATATTTTGAAACGTAAAAAATATGGTAAGCAAAAGTGTTGCCATACAATATATCTAAATGCTCAAAAGGGCAAAAATGTTTCTAGCAAATTTTTAAAAAATCAAAAACTGCGCGTCCTTTGTAAAGGTCGTTGAGCACTAATGGGTTAAGTTTAATGAATTTTGATGGGATTACATCAGTAGGCGTGGCACCTCCCATACATGCAAAAAACGTTAACTGTTATATTTAGTGTGTTGTGGGAGTAATTTTATTAAAATTTAGTGCAAAGGTGTCGGTTACTATAAGCTTAGAAATTATACGAAAATCGGCGAGATTGCATTAGTGGGTGTGGCACCTCCCATATAAACAACATACGATAAATGCCATAGTGAACTATTGGAGTAATATTTTTTACATATTTTTTCGACTATTTTTGACCTTATTTACACTCTTTTCGAGTGATTTAAACTCTTTCAACTTTTTCAAAATCTTTCAACCTCTTTCAACTTTTCTCAACATTTTCCAAATTTTTTCGACTTCTTCAACCTCATTCAACTTTTTTCGAGTTTTGCAACCTCTTTCAAATTTTGTCAACATTTTCCATATTTTTTCGACTTTTTCAACCCCATTCAACTTTTTTCGAGTTTTTTAGCCTCTTTCAACTGTTTCAACATTTTTCAACCTCTCTCAAATTTTCTTAACATTTTCCATATTTTATTGAATTTTTCAACCTTATTCAACTTTTCTCAACACTTTCCTCATTTTTTCGAATTTTTCAAAGATATTCAACTTTTTTCGAGTTATTCAATCTCTTTCAACTGTTTCAACATTTTTGAACCTCTTTTTAAACTTTTTTCAACATTTTCCATATTTTTTCGAATTTTTCAACCTTATTCAACTTTTTCCGAATTAATCAAACTCTTTCAACTTTTTTCAACACGTTCCATATTTTTTGGACTTTTTCAACCACATTCAACTTTTTTCGGCTTTTAACTTTTTTCGAGTTTTTCAATCTCCTTCAACTTTTTCAACACTTTAATATACTATCGAGTTTATCAAACTTTTTCACCTGCTTCAACCTCTCTCAACGTTTTTCAGCATTTTTCATATATAATCAACTTATTTCATATTTTTTTTAACTTGTTTTCAGGCTTTCAACCCCGTTCAATTGCATTACATTTTTTCGACTTTTTCAACCTCAAAGCGAAAAACCGAGCTTGATCGGTCTCCTGGTACTTAACAATTACATAAGTGTTAAAAATTATTTAGATAATAAAATTTTATACTGTCATGTTGCAAGCCATTAATATAAAAAAGTTCACTTTTGGATTATTGCCATCACCAGACCAATATTCAAAACTCGTTTGCTTATGACATGAGCGAAATCAACAAATTTTGAACATTTTATGCACATTTTATCCCCAATGCACGGTATGTAGAAGGTCAATTCGCAATTTGTCGCTAACATAGCACCAACAACACTGCCCAGGCGGCCAAACATTAATGATATGCACATTGCCATAGCTCTAAAATAGTAAAAATAAAAATAATTTATAAAAAATTAATAAGTATTATATTAAATCTGGATGTAAAACGTTGAATTTTATTTGCCATTAAAAAGTTTTCATTTAGTTATTTACGTAAGCCTTAGAATCTTAAATGACGTTTCACAGCCTTGAAATTTCAGTTAAAATGAAAAAAACTTCTCAATACCATTTAATTGAATCAGTCAATTTGAAAGGAATTATCTATAAAATTTTTATAGAACAATTGACGCTTTCAGCCTCGGGTCAAACTCATTTATTAAAAGGGAGATGGGACTGGCTTAAATTATTTTGAAAATGGTATTTAAAATGATAATAGAAAAATTAGCTGTTTTTAGCAAAATAGCTGTTGACTTTTGTTTTCTATTGGTGTATGCTTTTTTGTTTTTGTTGATTTTATCAAAAACTAAATTTTTATTTTGAATTCAAATTTATTCACATTTTATCCACTTATTTTTTTGAACCATGCAAGGTATCGTGAGAAAATTAGGTAAACGGATGCAGATCATATGTATCTTGAATTGTAATAAAAGTAGGCCCTATTGGAAAACTAGGCGTGACACTATTCAACAATTGGAAAATTTGTTTCTGTATTACTCGAAATTCGCAGCAACGATTTTCATAATCATTTAAGGGATGTCACTGAAAGAAAAACTGGTTCAAGGGCGTGGTACAGCTCGCAATATTTATAAACGTTATAATTAAAGAATCAACAACGTAATCGATATGAAATTAAATATGGCAGATATACTTACTATAAGGTATGTATCTTATAACAAACCTAAGCAAGAAACGGTAAGTGTATAGTTAGTGTGCTATGAGAGTAATCTTCATAAAAAGGTGTCGGTTACTATAAGCTTTTAAATAAAACTCGACGGGATTGCATCAGCGGGCGTGGCACCTTCCATACAAACTGTAAGAGTTATTTTAAGTGAACAATTGCAACAATTGGTATGAAATTTAATTTAGGTGGTTTACTTGCACAAAAGCGACCGAAATCGCTCCAGTGGGCGTGACACATCCCATGCAAGTAAATAACCTTAAATGACATCTATTGAAATATGTGAGCAACTAAAATTTGGTGTAAGAATGTTGGTTATGAAAAACTATTTCTGGATCAAAATTAGACTGGATTGTACCAGTGGCTGTGCCACCGCCCTAAATTTTAAGCCTGATTGACGAATATATTTTACTGAACAAACAGTAGACGGACTTGAAAAGTGGGCGTGGTATATTTCGACTTTTTTTCAATATTTTCCATATTTATTAGACCTTTTCAACTTCTTTCGACATGTTCAACATGATTAACATTTTCCATATATACATACATTTTGTGCCGAGATTTTCAATTTAATTTCTCGAAATGTAAAAAACACCCTCAGGAATTTAATGTATATATAGTGACTATCAAATTCTAGAATATCAAAAAATAAAAAAATCAAAGCATACATCTTCAAAAAAAGTAAATTTCATATTGATTTTGAAAAATCAAAGTCGAATTTTAAAATTTTCGAAAAAAAATTACCACCATCGAGAGAACTATAAATAAGATTTGTACAGTCCACCCAATATGGGCACATTAAGTCAAACAAGCCAGACTTACGCGCACTTTTACTGTTAACGCAATTGAGGGCGATACCAAAGATAACACCTTTACTAGTTTTTGTTAGCTTACAAGTTTTCAAGTAAACAATAAATTTCAAAAATGTTTTATGCGAGGTGACAAGCTACAATGGTCAAAAACAAAATATAAAAGTGTTAATTTTTTCAATACATTGCGCAGCTCGGAAAGAAACTTAGATTATAAAAAGTTCATATATGTATATACATAGAAAAGGATTGACGATCACGCCCCAAAATTTATTTTTATTTAAGAAATGAGTGAGTGAACTGTTCATGAACATTGCCACAACTAAACATAAATACAAATGAAATTTTTGATCTTAAATAATAAAACTTAGTAAATCAGTAATTACGACACATTATTTTTTAATGTTTTAATTTTATAGAAAAATATGCCCTTTTTTCGTTAGTACATAAATCGTTGAGAACTAAATATTTCTAAATGTAAAGATATTTTATAAGTCTTTTATCTTAAGCATTTGTGTACATTTCTATGTACATACATACATATATACATATGTATAAAAAACGCAACTAATAATGAAATTAAAAATAAAAACAATCAATTTAACAAAAATCTTTTGGAAGTAATTTGCTTTGTAAAATTCTCCAAGGTAATTTATTAAATATAATGCTAATGCATTTTGCTTTTTATCCGCATCTTATAAAAAGAGTAAACTCTAATTCTGTGAAATAGCAAACGTAAAATTCATGCGACTACTTGTTAAGTGCTGAAAAAACCTAACTTACCATTTCACAGAACCAAAATCGACACTCAGTACAGTAAATAAAAACATTCTAAGTAGGTGGTTGGTACAATTAGTCCATAGATGAAGGTGATACTTTAAAGATGGTATGTTTTACAGATTTCAAAGCGAATTATAAATTAATGCAATTATTACAACTATAAAATTAATTTATAAAATTGGCATTATCGATTGCAACTATGTATTTCAGAGTTGTGTATGAAATCGGAATTATCAATTATACAGTATGTTTGGGAGGCTCTAAACTAACTAGCAAACGTAATAGTCAGGGAGCCGGAGGCCTAATTTTCTTAATGATTTTGTATATGGTTGAAAATCATAAAGTTCTAAGTATATTAATATTCAGAATACTAACAATCTCTGCCATTACGTTACCTCTGCGTTATTAATTGAGAGAGCCTTTTGAAACTAAAAAAAGGTACCATAAACAATTTTATCGTGTTTGCCTTTTATATTAAACTAGCTGTCCCGGCAGACGTTGTTCTGCCCTTTTCGATGTGTGCGAAACAGCCCATTTTCCCAGTGAAACTAACTTTTGTCCCTAATCTTTTAGAAATATATAGCAGGCCTGGCAGACGTTATTATGTGGGCGATAATTTTTTCCTTTGAAACTTACTTTGGCCGTACCTTTTATATACATGTTTATGTACCAAGTCCCATTCATCTGCGTCCAGTAGTTGGTGATATATGATGAATTTGATTTTGAAGGGCGTGTCATCGCCCATTTTTTAAACCGAACTTTGTAAAAACCTTCCATAGGCCACAATTATGGAATCTTTATGTAAATTCTATTTAAAAAGTTATTTTGTATAAGAGCCACCCAAAGTATGCACCCTAAATAAAATGTGTACGGCCTAAGTTGTGCCTCTTAATATAAAAGTCATATGGTGTAAGTTCCATGAGAATCGAATAAGCGGTCTTTGAGAAAATAATATTTTAAAAATTTTTTATATTAGGGCTAACCTAAATATGCACCCTTAATTAAAGTCTCATAGCCTACTTATGCCTCTTAATATAAAAGACACGTGCTGTAAATTCCATGTGGTGTTAATTCGATGTGAGTCGATTTACAGGACTTAGTGAAAATTCTATTTTAAAAATATTTTTGTTTGTGGCCCACCCTTAATAAAAGTCTTATATTCTATGACATCCGCGTGATCGATACTAACATACTGTAAAATTTTCATCAAAATCGGCCGGATAGTTTCCGCGTTCATAAAAAACAAACAGATAGACGGACAGGCAAAAACTAAATTTTATAAAAACAACAAATTGCAGTTTAACTGTAAAAAGCAATGTACACTTTTTTCAAATATTTATTAGCATTGTACTCCCTCATCAAAAGTAAAAAAAAAAATACAAACGGTACAAATGAAAACAAAAATAACAACACAGAATTCAAGAAGCAGCATAAGCATAAGCAACGACAAATCGAACGGCAATTATTTTGTGAGGTTTTGCAAAAATCTTAATCCTAAAAAATAGCATTTTTAACTTTAAAAAATCATAGAAATAAGTATACAATAACCTTTTTTAGTGCAAATATGTTCTTTTAAAACGTAAATTATTAAAATCGGTTCAGTATATTTTGCGGTTTGGCGTTACAAACCACTTACATATAAGCAATAAATAGTATAGATAACTAAAGTAACCGACAGACGTTGTTCTGCCCTCCCTATCCCTATCTTCATAAAATACATCGGTTTTCGGCAATTTACCTTTCGAATATTTCCAAATATGTTTGCTAAAAGCCAATAACGCAGACAATAACGAACAAAATAAAAAAAAATCAAGCAAATCTGTCATGACTTACTCGAATGGACAGCATTTCATTTTTATAAGGAAAATCGAATAAATGATGCAAGTTAATTCAATCGCAACTATCGGTTTTTGCAACTTTCTGATTTTTATTTCAAATTTTTCCAAACATTTTTTTGCGTGCACAACAAAAAAAATTATTCAAATTGGTGGAGCCATTCCTTAGTTTTTGCGAGACTGATGCTCTCTTGCAGTCTCTATCTCTATAATTTTATGCAATAAAAGGAAACAGAAATGTTCTAAGTGTATCACTCGAGAACGCTATCAGTTTTTCATGTTAAATCATATATTGAAGCAGGGCCTCCCCTCCGCCCCCTAGCTAGACTACCGTTGTCAGTCGACACCCGAGTTTCAAATGCTTTGCCAGCCCTAGGTTTTTGAGCATATACATATCTACATATATGAAACTAATACCGTGCAAATTTTTTATCTATTTTTTCGGTTATTTATATTATTTTTTTAATTTTCTGGCTGGTATATGAGACATTCCACGCCAAATCAAAAACCATTTTGCTTTTGCATCTGATTTTTGCGAAAGTTGCCCATTTTAATGCATTTTGCTCTTTTAATTTTTTTGTGGGTTTTTGCATTAAAAGTACTGAACAATAAGCTCTGTACTAAACATAATATTATTATGAAATTTTGTTCCAAAAACACAAATGAAAAGTGTAAACATTCGTTCAGTTACAATCGCTCATCATTGGCTTAGGCTTATGTTATAAATAATAAGAAAAAAGTTTAGTTGAGTAGCCTCAGATCGAGTTTAGTAGGGCATAGAATTAGCATAAATCTGTCAAATTTTATAGTATGTATTTCTTTTTGACAAAATGCCTTTGACATATTTTTTTTTTTTTGATTTTAGATACTTTTCGGTTAAATTAAAAATAAATGCGAGTATAGCTAATAAATAACAAATTCAGTTTAATGGACAATTTAAAAACGATATAACTCGGTCATATCTTATGCACAGGTCTTTTGGGCAAGAAGTCAATGTTCTTTTTATTTCATTTCATTTATTTATTAAAATACAGTATTACATAGTGTAATTGTTCTAAAATATATTTTAATAATAATTTCTACTAACTAGACAACAAACAAATACAAATTTTGCCAGTAGAAAAAAAAAGAACGCTTTTTGATTGCACTTTTTTTTTTCATACACTTATTTTAAACGCAAGCAAGCGTCCTATGTGTTTTGTGTGAAATAGTACAAGTAGCAATGCGTTGTGTTTTTACCCTAAAGTTATAAATAATTCAAACAAAAATGCAATATGAAAAAAAAAAACGCAATATTTTGAACTTAATCTTCTTCAAGTTTGGCTCTATATCTGCTATGGCAGTCAGAAAAATTACGCAAACGAATTGCTAATCCATTCCAGCACTCCATCTTTACAATTTTGTACGTGATATATTTTTCCATTTAAGACAAATGTACTTTTCGAGTAAATGACCAAAAAAAAAGCACTTGTCCTCTTTAAACCTTCACCAGTGGGCAGTGTCGCGAGAAAAATATTTAATTAATGGGCCAATACACAACAATATGCTGTCCTTTTTAATTTATTGAAACTATCTCAAGCAAACAAACAATTTTAACTAATTTATATATTTTGTAATGTTAAATTAACTTCAAGATTTACTTCTTATCCTTTTTGATGTCAACAATCTCAGCAGGTGGATTTGCATTACGAAAATTTGGGAATTGCTCCCATGGGGCTGATAAATCAAATTTACGGAACTCTTGTGCCAACTCTAATGGCTCGCAAACTACACGCTTTTTCTCATCATCATAACGTAGCTGAAAATAAAAAGACACGTTATATAGGAAAAAAGTCGTTATTCGATATTAAAGCAACATCATCGAGTTTATGCTCTGTTTGGAGTATAAAATCCAACATATACATATCTGTGGCCACAAGGAATAACAGCTAAAGTCAACCTTCGATGATAAGGCAAAACAGTACATATAAGTCACATGCTTATGCACAGAACTTATGTTGCTTTGCCTTGTGATCACAAATCGACTTTAGCTGCTATTCCTTGTGGTCACATATATATGTATGTTAAGTGAATTAATTTTTTGAATTAAATTTTTTTTTTGACTTTTTTTTTTTTAAATTTTACTTATTTCAGTGTATCTTAACTAAATTTACTAAATCTGACTTTTTTGCCCGATTTATTAATCGATTAAAGTACTCGATAAATTTTGAAAAAAGTTGTGAACTTTATGTTTCAATAACCATTTATGTAAAACAACGCTGGCTACAAAAATCGCATTTAAAAACATTTCACTTTTGAAATATTGTCAAATATCTATTTTTAAAATAAACATTTTTAGAAAAAACTAAAAAAAATACATTTGAGCTGAGGATAAATAAGATAAAAAATAACGTGTATTCGTGGTGAAAATTTTGTTTAGTATTAAAATTGAACACTAAACCGAGTTAAAAATTAAAATTAGTATTATTCGTCTTCTCCACAGGTCGAATAGACAAATACCAGAATAGATAAATGTAAAAATAATTTAATACATATTTTGTTCACACAAATTTTTAATTCCGTACATTTTTATTTTTATGAATGGAATGTTTTTTTTTTTTTTTTTTTTCAATGTACAAAAAGTCAAAGAAATGAACGGTTACGTTTGCTATGATGAGGCATTTTTTTTTCGAAAAAAAGACAATTCTAATTCTAATTTGAAACAAAATGAGAAGTATCGAACGAGCATAGTAGGTAGCATTAACTATACTTAATTCACACAAGCTTATTTTCGGCTTAAAATACATTATCAAAATAAATTACTTCACATGACAATTTTTTCAATTTCTATTTTCGAATGTTAAAGTTCCAAGACCGGCAGTACATCTACATTACATTTTTTACATTCTTTTTTAATTTAAAACTTTACATATACTTTTTTTAATGAAACAAAAATCTAACGGGGCTGTTACATAAAATGATGACAAAAACACTAACAAAATGAAAACAAACAAATTCAAATTAGTCAAATTCATTAAAGGGATTATTACACACTGAGTGAGTTCCACTCTGAAATTATCCCAATTTTCGATGGAAATAAGCTGAAAATGTATTTACGTCCTTGTGTAAACTAAATTAACTATAAGTTGCTTATACGCAACTTTAATCTATTTCATCCTTTAACTACAATCAATTATACAACAAAATATTTTACGTCTTATACATTTCAAGAATTTTTTCGACCTTTTCTAGTATTACAAAATAAAAACACTATGGGCCATAATTACACTCGCAAATTTTACGACTATAATTATGGGCCTGTGTTTTTAAAACCGGAGCACAAATTCTTGCTTTACTAACTTTTTCGAAAAAAACGCACAATGGGATTTTGTTTCAAATTATAAATAAGTATGTAACATATGTATAAGTATAACATAGCTAATTTAGTTGCCTTTAATTTGATATATTGTTTATTTGAAGTGGAACTACGTTCTTGAAAACAGAAAACGTTATTTGACAATATCTCAAAGAATACATATGTACACGTCAAACACATTTTTACTGCGCTTTTTGCTATCAGTGCATCAGTTCTTATTTTGGCAGTCGAGGAAGTGATTTTGTTTTTCGAAAAAATGGATCATTTCAAGCAAATGATTATGCTTTATATATTGATAATTATATATTATAATTTAAAACGAATTTACAACTGCCCTTTGTATATGCATACATACCTCTACATATCCAGACAGTGGGAAGTCACGACGCTGTGGATGTCCTTCAAATCCATAATCAGTAAGAATGCGTCTTAAATCTGGATGATTGGCAAAGAAAACACCATACATATCCCAAATTTCGCGTTCATACCAATTGGCTCCCTTAAACACTTCATTTGCCGAATCAAGTGGTGTCAGCTCATCAGTATAGGTCTTTACGCGAATGCGCGAATTAAAGCGCAAAGACAAAACGTTGTAAATAACTTCAAAACGATATTTACGACTTGGAACATCCATGCCAGCAATATCGATTAAATTGGCAAACTGAGCATTGTGATGATCTTTTAAGAATTGCAATACTGGGACAACACCTTCAGGTGCAATAAGCACCTCCAACTCATCTCCAGCGGTCAATTGAACTTTTTGAACATATTTTGGTAAGCATTCGGCAACGTATTTTCCAAAATCCGTAAGACTTGAACGGGCAGCTACGTCGGGCTTACGTATTGTTGCTTAAAAAAATCGGATTAATGTTTTGCATTAAAACTAGATTTTGCATTCCGTTGCAACTTACGTTTATCAGATTTTCCAGCATCTGTGGCTGTGGTGCTTGCCAACCTAATTGCTGCCAGCGATGGTGCTGAACCTATTTGTGGAAAAATAAACAGAACTCATTAACAAAACTCTTTGAGCCATGTTTTTGTTCTTTATTACCAATGTTAGCAGCGAAATTCGCAGCTACTCTTGGGCCCAAACTTCTTATTAATGCAGCCATTTAATTCCTAAATTTAATATTTGACAATTATGTAATAAGGTCGCTTGCTCTTTTTAGTCTCTCACGTTCTCGTTCAGCCAGTCGTTAAGCACTTGAAAATGTTTGGACGACATTTTTGTTAAGCGCATAAATAATAAAGTATAATAAAGCACGTTTCAATTTCTTCCAATAACGTCAACAATATCTAAATTGTTCAGGACTTAAGAACACTGTGCAATATTTGCAGCAAATCGTTCAGTGTAATTTAAAAAATGTTTAATAGCTTATCCACAATATTGACAGACAACGGGAAAGCTCATTTGGCTTAAGTTTACTTTAGCTGACATTCTCCAAATCAATTTCTTTTTTTAGGGGTGATAGAGGGTGAAAAATAAAAAAATATAAAAATTTCAAAAAAAGTCGCTCGGATCTAGTATCGGAGATATAGACATCGGAAGTTGTGGATATAGCTTTTGGAAAAATGGTTATAAGTTGGGAACCCCTGAATGGATTTCAAAAAAATGGGTGTCATAAGATAGATAATTCAATGGCCTATAATAATGGAGAGTGAAGTTTTGAAATTTGACCCATATTTTTGGAGATATTACGATTTTTGTGAAATTTCGACCAATTTTTTTTGATTAAACATTTTTTTTTCCAAAAAATGTGTTAATGACCTGAAACTTTTTTAGCATTTTAAGAAAGCTTATTTTATTCCCTTTAAAATGGTATATAGCTTGTTTTAAAATTTTGCGTATTTACCCCCTTTTTTGCCGGAAAATAAAAAAAAATATGCAATAAATTCTTATGAAAAGTCTCTATTTATGGACAAAAACAATAAAAAACCAACAACAACAACAACAACAATTATTGTAAGACCATTTTCATTTTAAAACTTAAAAATTTTTTTAAAAATCGCGCGCGCGATTTTTAATAAAAATTTTTCGCCTGCGGCGCTCTTTTCCCTTCAACATAACCTCACATTTTAAAAAATTTTTCATTTATATGATAACCATATTATTTTATTATGAGAATCGTTTAAATAATAATAGTTGTAGGTGTACTAATCGTTGTTGTTGTTGTTTTCCACTGTTTTTGTTCACAAAAACATTGTTTTCATAAGAATTCATTGAATATTATTTTTTGTTTTTCTTTAAAAAGGGGCTAAATTCGCAAAAATTTACAGCAAACTATATACCATTTGCAAGGGAATAAAATAAGCTTTCTTAAAATGCTAAAAAAGTTTTAGGTCATTAACACATTTTTTGAAAAAAAAAAATGTTTTTTCAAAAATAAATTGGTCGAAATTTCACAAAAATCGTAATATCTCCAAAAATATGGGTCGAATTTCAAAACTTTACTCACCATTATTGTAGGCCATTAAATTATCTATCTTATGACACCCATTTTTTTTAAATCCATTCAGGGGTTCCCAACTTATAACCATTTTTATAAGAGATATATCCGGAACTTCCGATGTCTATATCTCCGATACTAGATCCGAGCGACTTTTTTTGATTTTATATTTTTTTGTTTTTAACCCCCTTTTAGGAAAAAAAAAATAAATAAAATTGGACAATGTCAGCTAAAGTAAACCTGTTCCGCTCATTTTGTGTTAACAATAAAGTAATTTTTATATTGAAGAATTTTTGATTGTGAAATGGGCATGATCTATTATTTACTACTAATGTAGTTACTCAGCGCTTACACACAAAAAACTCTTTCCGAAAATTCTTCTTTGTTGGCAAGAGGGGAAAAACGAAAGGGAAGAGTATAGACAATAATTAGTGTAAGCATTGACTAAATTATTTCATTTATCGTTCATTAGTGATGTCCAAAATCCATACAAAATATAAATAAACGAATTTGGTTGTCAAGTTTTTGACTTCATCTTATCAGCCCTTACACTAGGAAATCCTGTGAAAGAAATTCTTGTTTATTCTTTTGTAATATTGGTTTTGCGTTTGCGACAAATTCTGTACCTCGAACCTTTGGTTTTTGCCCTCTTGCCAATAAGCAAGAAACATTTTTGGACAGAGTTTCTGTGTGTTGAGCTTTAAGATATTTGACAGTTTGACTGTTTGCTTGTTCTATTGAATCATGCTCCGTAGGTACCTACAACGCTTGAAATTGAAGTTTGTGGGAAAAATACAATTCTAAAATTGAAACTTGATTTCAATTTCAATAAATTTCATTTCATTTTCGGTGAAAATAAAACAAAACAAAAAAATATCTATTAAAAAAAAGTACTATAAAATAAAACAAAACAAATTAGGAAAACGATAAATAAAATTTAGGACTGACTGACTCCAAAATGAATCATCTTAAATGGATGGGACACCAATCAACCATCTATGAAATACAGAAAAATCTTCGCAACGATTCGCAAAGTTGTGAAGTGACACTGGCAGGTAAAGGCAAGTCGGTGCGAGCTCATCGCTTTGTCTTGTCCTCTTGCAGTGATATGCTGCGCGGTATCCTCGCAGAGATACCCATCGGACAAGAGGCCACCATTATGGTGCCAGACATCAAGGGAGCGCTTTTAGAAAGCGTTCTTGCTTTCATTTACATGGGTGAGACATGTCTAAATTCCAATAATTTGTCCGAATTTTTGGAAGCCATCAATCATTTGGGAATTAAATCTGCTATCAGTTTTGAATGTAATACTGGGATGCTGACAAACAGTGGAACTGGTAATGCAAACAGTGGTGATTGTTCATCGTCAAAAGGAATTTCGAGCGCAATGCAAATAAATCAAGATGAAATTATTGAGGAGGAGCAAATGGCATCGCCCAAAATGGAGGTGAGAAACAATGTAACTTATTGATTAAACTGATGCAGGCTCCGATTATTTCATGAACCATTACCCATTGTGTAAAGTCAACTATAAAGGTACAGGCAGCAGAACCGACGCCCTGTGCTCCGAGATTTTAGATTCTGTGCTTTTAAAACTTCAATAAGCATGTTAATTTTCAGTGCATGGCTCGGGATGGGGTGACTCCAATATATGATAGCTTTTTTGTACCCCAATTAGATCTATACACATCTTCGTGTAATAGACATCAACGAAAAGTCGAGTATTTTTGTTTTATTAATATATATTTTCGCTCCAAGTCACATTCATCCTAGCAACGCAATTATAGTCGTCTATATTTAGAACAACCCATACACAAAAGCCATAATTCGCCCAAAAGTTTTGCTTACGTGTTCTAAGGATCGCACAAAAATAATAAATGAAAAGCCTAAAACCCAGAACCAGAAAACATGGGAAATTGCACCAATGTTTCGTACTTGTAGTTCACAGCTAGACCAGTGATTCTACTCAAAAAGCGGTTCATCTAAAGCATAAACACACAGGTGGCTTGGTTCCAAAATATTAATGCAAGAAATGTCTTGTCTAAGAATCATCAATAGTCATACTTTTTTAAGCGATTCCCATTTACTAACGGATAATTTCATTACATCAAGCAAACCGATGATTTATCAAGCAACTAACTAAATAGACAATATCAAACACAAGCATTCATTGGCAAAAGAACGATTGCTGTATGCTATAAAAGCAATAAATTAGTTCTTATGTACATCAAGCAAACCGACTATGATGAATTCAAATCAATACAAGAAGTACTCGTTGGACAAAAACTACAGAATTGTGAAAGTAGATGTGGAACCACCCATAGAATCAAAGACTTAACTCGCATATCGTTCTTGGGTGAACATGAGCTATCATTTTGAATGACGTATGATATTTTTTGCTTCTATGAAAGCACCACGCCCTCTCGCGCAGTCTGTCTGTCCACTAATTTAGGTTTTTCAAATAAAATTTTTAGGTTCTGGTTTAATATGATTGTGTTTGTTAATTGTTCTCCATCTTGAATACTACAGGTTTTAACAATGGCAATGGGCTCTACCTGAAATCCTCTTCGTAATTAAAAATTCCCATATACAATATTAGATGTATATTTATTAGCTGCTTATTTTTGATAAGAGAAAAAAAAAAGTATTCGAGAACTAAATTGTAACCTCCAATTCATTCACTCGTTAATATTTAACTTCAAAATACATAATTTCCCTGCAAATGCAGCTTACAGATCCGAATTGTAGCTGAGCTCTAAATATCATGGTCTTCAAATGGACTTAGTTAGGTACTACTACGAGTCCAATGAAATAGAACTCTCTCTCAAACATCCATATAAATGACCTTAGTGTATTTGTTTGTGCGCTCTTCGTTATACCACTAGTTTTTATTATTTTATGATTTGTTTTTTTTTTTTGTTCTTTTTAGGAACAAACTGTTATGGACAGCTCTGATCAACAGGCAGCAAGTGAATTAGAATTTCTTGATGTTTACAATGAGCCACAACAAAAAATCACTTACTCCATTGAGCATATGGCCGCTGCAACTACAAATGAATTTATTTTAACAGAGAACTCTGGCACTTTCACACTTACACAAAATACAAAATTGGACGATCCCAGTATGACAGAAAAAATAGAAGTTGAACCCGAAGAAGATGTTGATGATAGTCACATTCTGGAAGAATATAGTAATACCGCTGAACCTATAATTGAAATAAGCACGGCAAACAACAACTCAACTATCGCCGCCACAACTGGAAATGTTGTTAGCGTCGCCAAGCCAACTCTTATCCACTTAAAACCAAAAATAAAAATTGAGCGACGCACATCATCTCATCATCAACAGCAGCAACATCACCAGCAGCAGCAACAACAGCAAACAATGAATACCAACACAGTCGTCGATACGACAGCAACGTCATCAATGGCTAGCATGTTGAACACCTCCACTGATAGCTATTCATCCGGCGGTGGCTTTAATGACAGTCAATTGCGTGATGAAAACCTTGAAATGGCTGTGCAAGGTGTCCTCAACGAGGGAATGAGCCTGCAGAAGGCCGCCCAAAAATATCACATTTCAAAAACAGTACTTTGGAGACGTGTGCGCAAGCATCCCATGTATATGAAAACAACACGTGAGAACCCACTATTGGAGGCTGCTTGTAATCGTCTCAGAAGTGGTCAATCGCTTAAGGTCATTAGTCAGGCGCTAGACATACCAATGTCAACATTGCATCGTCATAAGGTGCGCTTGGCTCAACAAGGACGCCTGCCGGATTATATTTCCTTTAAGAAGCGTGGATCCTTTTCAAAGGAGCAACTTAAAGAAAAGCTTTCGAAAGCAGTTCAAGCCTGTCTTCATGAAGGCATGTCGCAGAATCACGCTGCTAATTTGTACGAAATTCCAAAAAGTACGCTATGGCGGCATCTTCAAAAACGTATGAGCGAAGCACAATTGCAATGTCTAGATGATGAAGAGGCCATTAAAGAGGAAATTATTTTATCCTAGATAGTATGCATAAGTTGAAATCAAACTCCTTTTTTGTCATTAAATATTTTTAATCTGCATCGGTAGTATAAAAACTTTATTATGATGATATAATAAATAAATTTAATTTCAAAATAATTTTTAAAATATTATTTATTATAATTAATACGTAAATATGGCGTCGTGTTTCCGAAAATCGATATTTAAGTTGGTTTTCAAATTTAAAGTGATTATGGTCAGCCGATGGATTAATCCTCAGCAGTTTGCAAAGCGTTATGCTCACTTTTCTACTCCAAATTTGAGTTTTACTTGAGTTTTTCTTCTAATTTAATTCAATTTAAATTTATTGTTTTATTTATTTATGTTATTTGTTATTGTTAGTCGCATGGCAAAATCGCATGTCCTTATATCCTCCAATACAGAAGTTCATTTTATTTATTTGTTACTTTTTTATTGTTATCACAAAAACGCACCAGACTTTTTGACTTTTGACGATTTTATTTTAATCGTTGTTATGTACATATTTGGGCGGTATGGTGAATAAGTTTGCCGACCACTGCTCTAGATGAATTCAGTAGTATTATTAGTTAAATATAATTTTCGATGATGTGGCATTTTCTGATATATTTTGGATATTTGTGGTTTTGAAAAAAGTTTTTAGAAACAAATTGTAGAAACATTTTTTACTTCTGCACGTTGCTATAACTATTTAAGTTAGTCCAGCTTTATCTAGTGTACCTACATGCTTTTGAACTACTTTGAGTCCCAATTCGAAAAGATATATTTCACATAATTTGCGGCATCTTGCAGATGATGAAAAAAGTTTTGGATGAATTCGATGCAATCGGATTTCAAAATTGCATTGGAATTCTATCAAAAATGGCTAAAAAAGGGAGGTTCCATTGCAACAAATTTATCGCAAAATAACAACAACGAACAATTTTTTTTTCAATTACCAAAAATAAATAATACAAATAATGTTACATTGAGCATTGCAATTTAGTGCAAGAGGTAAACTGTATGACTCAATGAAATCTTACACAAACAATTATTTACTTTATAATTGTGACATTATTGTTAAATACATAAGTAAAACTACAATTCGGCACTTAAAATTCAGTCGTGTAACCACTCTTTCGTCTCTAATTTTTGTTCTATTTAACAATAACTTGCATAACTACATTCTTGAAAAGGCTTTTTTGTTTATATCAGTTTTGTATTAAAAATATGTTGAAACAAAACTGTTTTATAAATAAATAAAAAGTCATTGCTGCAGTAAGTTTATATTATTTTAATATTCTAATTCCAACTATCGAGCAGCTACCACATAAATTTCTAGCAAAAAATAAAATTAACAAACATTACAAAAACAATTCAAATATGACACGATTAGAAAAATTATTATTATTTGCTTTTAGTGAGTCCAATACACAAGAATGAGTTTAGCTGATTGCGTTAAGCAGCTGATCTAGCGAAACGGAATGACCAGGTTCAACTCCAGAGCAGGAGTTCTTCGATTTTTTTTTTTTAATTTGAGATCGCATAATAATGTTAAAACACCAAAATTTAATGAAATGATGAAAATCAAAGTTGAAAAACTTCAGGAAACGTTGCATCTGAAACATTTCAGAAACGCTTCAGAATGATTGCAACCGAAACATTACATTTGAAATGTATCAGAAAGATTTCTGTAACGTTTCATTTGCAACGTTTCAAATGAAGCGTTTCTGCAACGTTACGAAATATTTCTGAAACTTTCGGAAACGTTTCATACCGAGTGGGAAGCTAAAACGAGCGTTGAAAAATCGCCCGTGTGGCCTCTGATGTGATCCCTAAATTTCGAGCATTTTAAATGCTGTGTTTGCTAGCGCTACGCAATTGTGTTGAGCATCAATCTTAAATCATGTGGAGCTTATTTATTTACACATATCAATTTAAAATTCAATAATATCAGAAATAAACTCAATATTAACAGAGAACGGTTTTCTCCGTTTGTGACAGGAAAATAAAAAATCAACTCAAATAACTAAAAATTAGCTGTCAACGCTTTATCAAAATTAGAGAATTTAATAGGCTGGCGTTAGTTTGTTTCAATTTTAAACGTGAAAATTGACATGAAAACATGTTGAGTGTTATCTTATTGCCTAAGGTGTATTGTGGCTTTAAAAAGGATCGATGTTATTGTTGTCTTAAAAAAACCTCAAGCATAAATATATGCATATTTTGGTCCTAATTTTTTATTTTAAAAACGAATTTGCTTTTTCAAACACATCTATTTTCCAAATAGCCCAGTTCACATTATCACACATGCTGTCCAACATGGTGTGACAACATCAATGTTCGATAATGTGAACTGTAGGATGGACCGCTTGACACACATGTTGGATGGACTTCAAAAAATTTTGATTTCTCTGCTGGGTTGTCCAACGTACAACTAGTGTGAACGCTGGCTGTCGAGCCTAGTGCAAATTTTTCATTTCAAATAAAATTTCATGGAGTGAACTTCAATGGCGGCCATTAATAATAATCAGTTTTGGCAAGATTTTTTTGAACTTTAATAAATTTTTTCAGAAACTTGGAAAATAAAAAGGGAAATGTAAAAAAAACCGAAATGCATTAAATAAGGCATGTGAAGTGCTTTTAGTAAAATTGAAGGAAATCGAGCCAAATGCTACGGATGATGTGCTAAAAATAGAGACTAACTCTATACAATTGTTACCATAGAGAACAATTACAATGTTTTCTGTTCAGAGGTTAAAGCAGAGCTAAAATTTAGTGATGTGTGCGCCTCAAAATTTTTCTGCAAATGATGTGTGACAAGCATGTGTGATGATGTGAACGCATAACGATATTTACAGTTATTCGTGTTGTCGAGCCATGTTGGACAGCATGTGTGATAATGTGAACTGGGCTAATTATTAATTTGTCCGTGTTCACGATATTATATCTCTAGTGGTCAGAGCAAAACAAAAATTTGATCATGTGTACGCTTGCGGTGTCAAACTGTTTGATAAACAGTGGATGATCTGAACCATCGTTTTGAAAAATGTCAAGCCCGGTTGTCCAAAATGCTGAATCCTGTGAACTGGTCTAATGCCAAACTCATTTTGACACTAGGATTTTGGCATTATCCAACTTTCAAACCATTCCTTCTATCTACGACACGAGATAGCTCTTAAAAAAGCAACTCAGCAATCAAGTTCGCAAATTGAAAAATTTTCAGTAATTTTCTCCAGCAAACGCTATCGCAACAAGTTTTATTTTCGGCTGTAGTTCATCTTATTATCGTATGTCCATCCAGAATTTAAATACATTTGGTAAGTTTGGTTAAAATTTTCTGAAAAAGTTCACATATAAAAATGTATTAAAGTGAAGTTGAGGAGTAAATGGTAAAAAAATGAAGATGGCTGCCACTGCCACAGCTCTGTCGCAGTGCTGGTACTGCGCAGTCATTTAGAATCGAATTCTCCCTAATTTTCTTTCTAATTGGAAGTAACAATTTTGTAAAATTATAAACAAAATGAATATTTTTGGTTAAATTTGAATTCTTGAGAGAATTGTCGAATCATCGCCGTCTACATTGTCTTTTTGTCGGTGGACGGATGGACTTGAAACGTATTAACTCAATTACTTGGTCTAATTTCTGTTAAATATTAAAAATTATGTTGAGTTTGGTAACGAATTTTCTATTTGACACGTGAGTGCGTTTTGTCCAGTAAGTTTGTGTGTATATGTGAATGATTTCGTACGTATACGCATACATACTTATTTTTAACAGGCCTCAATTTTATTTGCGCATCCCCTACGTCAACAATAATCCTAAGTTGTGATGTCATCTCAATATTATGGGAAGATGCTTAAAGTTAACCTTCCCACTAACTGCAGGTTTGCAACTACGAAATTCTTTCCGAAAATTCTTGTTAGTTTGGAAGAGGGTCGAGGTACAGAATTTGTCGAAAACGCAAAAGAATTTAAAATTAAATTAAAAAAATTTCATCATGTTGCATGTCTTAAATTTGCGTGGCTAATCTCAAAAATTCGTTTCGTGGTAATTGAACCCATTCCTTTCAGTTAAACCACATACATTTTTTGAATGTTGCGTGATGTTTCTGCGATAGAACGTTTTGGTAAATATTTAAAAATGAGGCTCCAGCCAGCCCTAATCGACTCCAAAATGTTATTTTTAACAAGGGTACTTTCTGGTACCTAAAAATAGTAAATTCATGATTATGGAAAAACATAAATTTTTATTTAAATATCCCGTCGAGGTACATTTTATAAATATGAGATTTTAATGCAAATTCGACAAGGTAAATTTTATGAATAGGTATATGAAATTTAAATGCAGAAGAACTGGCTAGCGACTTGGTGGTGGCCAAGACGTAAAATTTCAAAGCCGTAGCCTTGTAGAAATTGAAAAATTTCGGAAAAAGCCGTTAGTCAGCGTTTACACGAGGAAACTTTTTCGGCAAAGTTTCCTTGTTTGTAGACAAGAGGGGAAAAACGAAAGGGACGAGTTAAAAAATGTGTCATATGTTTTATAAGAACTATTTTAACTATGTATTTATCAACAGGAAATCCGAATTGAGCATTGTCAATAAAACAATTATTGTCAAGGTAATATTTCAGGAAATAGATCTTTATTCGTGCCGAGTTTGGGGCGTCTGCGCCAAAACCCATATAAAAAAGCTTCAAATTTGCCAAAACAAGCTTTTAAAAATGATGCCAAGATTGTCTTGGCACTATTCCACATTTGATCTGCACGAGGAGTTCAAAATAAGCCTTATTGCAGTGAAATATAATTTTCCCGAAGCCCTTTAGTGGGCAAAATGGCGATAGTACAAAGATTTTGAAGTTTTGATAAAAAAATTTCACTGGATTGTACATATAAATAGTAAATTCTACGAGTTATGCGTCCGGCCTTTCTTAAAAAAACGTTGCTTCGAGGAAAACGCGTTTAAAGTTTTTAGTACGCTTTGGCAGTGGACCACCAAAATTCAAAATTCGAGTTCTTAGATATTTTTTCCCCATAACCCTTTAAGTATGTAATTTTTAAGGTACTAAGGCATCTTTTAAGCCAATAAAAAAAAGTTGGCTAGCTCTTAATCGACTGATGTCAACGTAGGATAATTTGGTTTCGTTTAGGTCGAATTTGGTATCGTCGCTCTTCTACAACTTCATATCAAGTCTGAAATGGAAAAAAATGTCCTTTCATGAGGAATAAATTTTGCTCGGACATTAAACCTTTCAGACTCGAAATAAATAAGCCGTAGAAGAGCATTTGTAACCGTGCCAAAATCAGGTTAATTTACCGTAATCTCAAGCACCCTAAACTATCCTAAATTGACATCAGTCCATATTCCTCCAAATTCACTGCACTCAATGAACTAACTAACACTGTATTTTATAAATAAGTAATTACGATATTTTGCTTCAATGTGCATATAAGGAAAATCGAAAAAAAAATTTATAAAAAAATATATAAATAAGAAAAAAAATCAAATTTTCTTAATTTTTTTGACCAAATTCCGAAAAATGAATATTTTGCAGCTCTGGTAGCAACCCTAGAACTATTTTTTTAAATGAGGACATACTCGAATATGAACAAATTTTTGAAAATCGAGTGTTCTTGAAGTATTCGAGAACACGCACACATGTCTAAGGTACATCAATGAATAATATTTTTGTGCATACAGGAAATCAAAGAAATCTGATACAAAAGTGTTTTATTTTTAATCAAATATGTATTATCATAATTGTTCACAGTAGAATAGATTAAAATTGACTTGAAATAAGTGCTTACGAAGCCAAATTGTCAATTTTGTGTAAGATTATACTATATGATTAAATAAAGGATTAAGAAAAAAAACAAAAAATATTTTTAGTAGATTTTTGATTTTAAAATCGTGTTAAAAAAAGTACTGTGTAAAACAGTTGAAATTAAATTTGTGTAATTAATACGCACCAAACATTTAAACACAATTTTTTTCATTGACTTCTACAATATGAACAATATTTTTTAACATTGCAGACCCCTTTGCTGATGCAATCAAGGGCAATGACGATGATGTTCAAGACGGCCTCGTGCACATAAGAATTCAGCAGAGGAATGGTCGTAAGACTTTAACAACTATTCAAGGATTATCATCTGAATATGACCTCAAGAAAATTGTGCGATCATGTAAAAAGGTGAGCGCATAACAATTTGAATTTGCATCTTAAAGGATACTACACGGCACACATTGTGGGTCTTTATTTTTTTAATCTTCTTAAATGACTTGCCACGGCTCCTAAAGTTTGTTGTTCGTATATTATGTGAAATAGTATTTAACGATAACTCCGCTTGACTTATGTTTTTAATCTACAAAATGATTAAGTTACACCAGGGACAACTACATTTTAGGAACTTCCCGATTTCCCCGTAAGAATTCATCCGCGGGAACATCACTCTTTCACTCGAAATTTTACTGAAGAACAAATGAGTTATTAACACAAAATATTGTAGACACAGTGAACAAAAGGAATAATAAAAAAATCGAATTTATGAGGCAGCGTGGCGTAATGGTTAGGTCCGTGAACTCATAGCCCACAGGACGTGGGTTCCGTTTTTTCGAGAGGAATTTCATACGAAAACGAGTTCGAAACGAATTCGTAACGGAATCCGTTTCGGATAAATAGTACGAAGAAACGAATTCGTTTGGCACACTGGGATGTTTCCAATTCACTATCACTACTGTTATAGAGAGTCAGTGCATTATATGACGAGATTGCTTCATCAATATATCCTAAGTAGATATCAACTGCTGAAGGGTCTGCTGCTTTGACAAGAAAATCAGTTCTGAAACTTTTTTTATGAAATTCCTGGTACCCAGAAATGCACTTACAATTTGAATACACTTTCAGAATTTGGGTCATTATTAAGAACATGTGCACTGCGCAATTCAGCAAAACATATAAAAACTACTTACAAAATCTATAAAAAAGATTTTGCAGAAAAACCGCATAACTTTGAAATCGCATAAAAAATTCACATAAAAAGAGAATTGAGTGTACTTCCATTTAATAAAGGCTGTCCTAAAATTCACGCAAGACATTAATTTCGCGGCATTTGTGTAAAGTTGTGTTCAAAAAAAGAAAGAAAGCGTGACAGCTGATAGTTCCGGGGTATTAAAAATGGATCGCTACACGAAATATTAGCGCGTTTTCAATATTTGAAAAATAATGAAGATTTGACAGCTACAGCTTGAAATTTTTGTACAAAATATGGTCGGAATAGTGATTAAATTTAATAAAATGCATATTATTTTTTTTTATTATATTTTTTAAATATCCTTTAACTTGTTTTACTTTCGAACTACAATGAGCACTTTAGCCATATTGAAATGACTCAAAAAATATTTACCCATGTTTTCCTTTTTTTCTTTATGTGTTAAGGAATTTGCATGCAATGGTACTGTGATCGAGCATCCAGAATACGGAGAGGTTCTTCAACTTCAGGGCGATCAACGTGAAAACATTTGCCAGTGGCTGACAAAAGCGGGTCTGGCTAAGCCCGATCAACTTAAAGTGCACGGCTTTTAAATGGTTTTTTTCATATTTTGAATTAAGGATTTTTTCAAACTGATTAAAATATATAAATATATAATTCAAGATATTAAAGCAAGCCTTCAAAAGAAGAACAACAGCAAACTTAAAAATTTTTACATTTAACTAACTACATGCAATTGTTAACATTACAAAAAAAAACTACAATATAATATATTTATATCGGAACAAAAAAATATATATACAATATATACCAACAATAACGTTAATTCGAAAATTGCAATCAATCTGTAGAACAAAATAGAATCATTTATTTTAATTCGAGGGTGAATTTTGTATTTTGGCTTTAATTTTTTTAAAGATTTTTTAATGCACAGTAATTTATAATCTAAACTCAATATGTTGAAATTATCAAAAATTAATTTAATGAAGAGTGAAATTATATCCAACAGAATGGCCAGTAGACGGCTTAAAAATTATGCATGGAGAAGAAAAAGAGTAAAAGAAAAAATCTTAGGAATACAAATCAAGACTACTATTTAAAGAAAAGCAAATAAAATATCTAAAATTCTTTTTCTGATAGGGTATAAATATGATTAGTACTAAATTATAAAAATGTATGAAATATTAATAAATATCTTTTTTCGAAAAAGTAAAAACAATTTATTTTAAAAACTTCTTGATCTTCTTGAACGGCATATGAATGAGCAGAATATATAAAATAACTCAAGCATATTTTTAATAATTAGAATTTGTACTTTGCAGTTCTATTTCAGGTATTTTGGCATAGTATCCCACATTACCCACCAGTTTTCTTTTCCTCTGTTTTTAAGGTAGTTGTAGATTTTCTTGACTTACGCTCGAAAATTTCAATATATTTTTTTTTATCCAAACCGTTTTAAAGGTTAGTATGAGTATCATATGCGCACCCTAATGTCAAGGTTTACACGAGGAAATTCGATGAAACAAATTCTTGTCCATTCCCTTCTGTGAATTTGTTTTACGTTTACACACGAAAACTAAAATTTCTTTCTGCTTGTGAATATCGAAGCAGCTCTGCGTCGATCCACCACAACAAACGTAGAGTCAAAGCATAATATAAGCTAACGAACAGAACGAAAGAGAATTTGCGGGTACGGAAAATTCTGTACACCACCCTTTCGTTTTTCTCCTCGATGCCGTGACATAATCCCCCGAAAATTTTCGGACATAGTCCCCATTTTTGGTATGGGGGTTATGCCTGAAAGTTTTTCGGGTTATGTCCGAAAAAAATAAATTAATGACAACAGTTTTGGGCCTTATGTCGGTTTTTTTTTCGGCACAATCCCCACTTCGTGTTGTTCTTTCTTATGACAACTTCTAAGAATGGACATAGCCGGAGTTGCATATATTGGAGGATGTAAGTCCTGAGAAGCCACCATTGGAATTATGTCCGTATGTTCAACACCGGCTTCGCTAGCTACAGTAATTCTACATGAAAGTTAAGGTAAGTGGGTAAGTAAAAAAAAAAATTTTTATTATTAATATGCAAATTGTAAGACTTTATTGCATATAATTTTATTTTATTATCAAATTAAACTTTACTTACGATTTACAAATTTCCAAAGTCAAGCTCGAACCCATGTCCCAGCGATTCATAGTCATGCGCGCTACCTACTAGGCTACCTGTCATATGTATATGTCAAAGGCGAATGATATCTTCTCTCATTTGATACGCTTTATTTACAAAAAACGGATTCGTTTCGAATTCGTTACGGACTTCAAATACGAATTCGTTTTTTGTTCATAAACCGCATCAGTTTCGAACTCGTTTTTTGTTCATAAAAAAAAAATTTAATGTTTTAAGCGACTTAAAATTGCTTAAAAGTTCAAAAAAACTTATAAAATTTTTAACTCAAATTTTTTTGGAAAAACTTGAAAATTTTGGAAAAAAAATTAGTTTTTTTCGACTTTTTAAACATTTCTAATTCGATTAAGAATAAAATTTTTTTTCAAAAATTTTTTTTTGGAAAAGTCAAGGTCAAGGAAAATTTTCAAAGATAAATTTTAAAAAAATATTTTGTGTCTTAATCGACTTAAAAATGTTTAAAAAGTCGAAAAAAACGAATCCGAAACGGATTGTTAATTTCATTGTTAAAAAAAATATATGGGCATTTCTCTCATGTTGAACGGGACGGAAGTTTTTTTTAAAGTGGAATAAAAGTCAAAGTAAAACACTTTTATTTTTTTCTGTTACTTTAAGGAATAGCTCTTTGGTAGAACTATATTGAGTGGAAGAGTTGATGCCAGACGTAGTACTGGTTCCAAGATAGAGGCAGTCAAAAAGCCATTCGAACGGGACAAAAAACGGAAGTGTTTTTCATGGCCATCTATAGAAAAACAGAAGTCAGCGAAACCTGTCAAAATTGTACTTTTTTTCTTACAAGGCATAATAATCCATTCGAACGGGACATATTTTTCCGTTTATGTTCACTTGAGCAATTTTTCAAAACTGTAATATTTACATATTTTAAATTTTTTTAATTTTTATAATTAAAACAAAATTTAATGTTTATATTTATCAAATCAATTACTGAGATCAATTTTAACAAAGAAAAGAGGAAGGAGTAGATATTTTTCTTAAAAAAAAATAAAACTTGTCTTTTTGCTGTTAAAACGATTTTCCTGTAAGAGGCGTGGCACCGCCCACTTAAAAAATATTTTTACTCCAGTTTCAATCTATCTACATACCAAATTTCATCGAAATCAGTGTAGTGGCACAGCCGTGATACCGTTTTTTCCATTTGGAGCAATGACACGCCCCCCTTTAAGGAATCAGAGTTTTAATAATCTTTCTTGGGTTTTAATCTATCTTTAAGAAAAATTTCATCAAAATCGGTCCATTAGTTTAGCCGTGGAAACGTTTTTTTCCGTTAGGGGCGTGGCACCGCCTACTGTTGAAAAAAAGTATACATGTCTCTTCACAACCTTTCCAACAAAAAAAAATTATGCGATTATGTTGTGCTATGGCTGTGAAAAAGTGGTTTAACCGTTTTGAGTTGAATATTTATTACATTTACATATGTTTTCGAACATGACCAACTTCAAACAGCTCCAAAAATTTTAAATTTAATATTTTTTGCACTGTTTTTTTTTTTAATTATGTACATGAAACTTTGTTCGTGCAAAAATTTTGACACATTTGCTGCTGTTATCAATTTCGAAATGAGAACAAATGATGTTTTTCTAATTTATATGTGACTATAGAACATGAACTTAAGCAAATTAAAATTGTACAGTTAATAGAGATTGGTTTGATGTTTTTGCATTGTTTTTAGCTAATTGACGTTGGAAGAGAGATTTTTCGGTAAGACTATCATCATGCACCACCTCTCTTACACACTTAAATATTTAAGGCAAAATACTTATTACAAAAAAAAGGAAACTGCATCATTTATGCAAGTTTGCATGTGGTTTGCTCAGTGTGATAAATGAATTCTGGTGTAAATTGTATAAATTAACAAAATTTGAATATTTTCCTTAGATAATATCAGATAGTAACGCTTTTATAATAAGTTTTAATTTTTCTGTCACGGTTGGCTTTTTGGCGGAAATGCCCATATGTGTTTTTTTCGACTTTTTAAACATTTCTAATTCGATTAAGACACAAAATGTTTTTTTGAAAATTTTTTCGGGACTTAAAAAAATTTTCCCAAAAAATTTGACCTGTTTAATGAACAAAAAACGAATTCGAAACGGATTCGTTTTATGGACAAAACACGAATTCGAAACGGATTCGTATTTGAAGTCCGTTACGAATTCGTTTTACTTACAAAAAACAAAATTCGCAACGATTTCGTTTTATGAACAAAACGAATTCGTTTTACTTACAAAAAACGAATTCGTTAGAAGTCGACGATGCGTGTATGCAATATAATTGGCGTAAGCTTACTACCCGCTGGGCAGATTCCAATTACCTGTTTGTTCTGCTTGTCTATAATTTAAATACTTTTTAATACAATTTTAATCACAGACAGAAGTACAATAAATAAAATTTACTTAAAAATACTTATTACTAATTGCTGCGTCAGCGCTTACACGTGATTTTCAAAAGAAGTTTGTCAGAAACTTTGTCAGATGGGCATACATCGGAAACAAGGGCATGAATTCGAAACTTTACTGAAGCAATATTACCTAAAGCTAATCAAATTATCTTTTATGTGGCACTCAACTTAATGTTTTGAAAAGCTCTATCCTCGACTTTCAATAGCTATGTCTTCAAAGCTAGGTTCGTCATCCAACTACCGCTTCAAGAAAGTAAAAATCGAGTTGGAGCCCTTAGAGTTAACTTGTTCCAAATTTTGTGAAAACTGATTTTTCGCAGCGCACGCCATCAAAGCTTTCTGCTTGAAATCTAGCCTTGACAGCCAACGTCCACACTAGTTGTTCGGTTCGACAAGTCCGCATGATCAAACAATGATGGTGTGATGCCATGTCGTACACCATGTCTTTCCTTGTTTGACAGTTGTTCAACGGAAGTACTGCCAAGCTAATTTACGAAAAAAATAAATAATTTTCATTGAAGCTGGCAGTGCTGAATATACGTTTCAATTCCAAAATAAGTACAGCCGCTTAGAGACAGTTTTATAATTCTTCGCTCGTGGCGGTGCGTTGTTTTTGAAGCTTTTTAATTTTACAAATTCGCAACTAAAAATTTCAAACAAATTTTCTTTTAACGAATTTTATAAAAAAATATGAAAAGCGCTTCATTACAGTATTAAAAAAAAATCGCAGAACTTGGTTAAACTTAATATTGAATAAGTGAATATAAACTGTTTCCATTATCTTGTGTTAATTCGGGGGTGTGCGTACCAGGGATGATATTTGGGGGCTTTTAGGGCTTTTTTGAGCCCTTTTAATTTTCAAAAGCCCCGTGGCCCTTTTTATTCATTTTTGGCCCTTTTATAAATTTCTACCGAAAAATAATCACGATTTTTTACTTTTCAAAGAAAGCTTACTGGGACAAGTGATTGTCGAATGGGCTAAAATTTACGTGTTTTTTTTTCTCTTAAAAATTTTAGTGGACCCTTAAGTAATACGATGGCTTTCGACTTTTTAAGCTTCAAATTGAAATTATTTCAGTTTTATTTGACTTATAACACTGGTCAACACTAGTTTTGGTGTCATGAAGCTGTAATTTTATTTTAACTAAGGATATTGAATACATTATTAGCAAAGATGTTGGTATCCTATGTGTAGTTTTCTAGATTTTGCCTCTTAAAAAAAAGTTTACATGAAAAACAACTTACATTATAAGAACTTTCTTTTTCGCGACTTTCGTGAATGAGGTGTAGTAGGAACTATCACGTTGCATCCCCCAGCAATAGTCAGCCATCATATGGCGATCCCATTGGCCTTGGTATCTTTCTTCCATAGTTTTTAGGTCCTTTTAATTTTGATTTTTGACCTTTTGTTACTAATTTTATTTCCTTTACTATAAAGCTATACGGCCGTACTAAGCGAAAAAGACGTATCTCAAAAAAAAAAAATATCCGAGATTCTTATGGCATCGGATAGCTTAAGAAATTACGCGTCTAATGAAACACTCCAAATGTTGGCACCTCAGTTCAATCATATAAAAAATCTATGTGCTAAGAAAATTTCCTCTATATCAATTTTACAGGTATTTTAACAAATTGACATTAACAAAACATCAATTATCTCGAAATGCATTTTTTTGAGATACATCTTTTTCGCTTAGTACGGCAGTATAGGTCACGAAACAAATTTTTAATTGATGTTGTCAATTATTTATTTATTTTTAATTATTTGTCCAATATTTCGATTTTCTTTGAAAATCTTCCTCAGGGACATGAAACCTTTGTTCTTCGCAATAGGATCCAAGATTTTCTGGGAACTGGTCAAGATGACTGTGAAGGTAGTGCACTTTGATGGACATATTACATCCTAAGTTATTAGACAATATCATTTTTCGATTGAAAAATGGTAGGAAGTCTTGCTCTCTTGTTCGATAGACCGTCAATTTGGTACCTGACGCCAACAAGTTTTTTTCTTTTAATCTAAAAACCTCAGCAGATTCTTTAGACAGTTCAAGATCCCTAACCAAATCATTTAATTCTTTTTGGGTAAAAGGTTTTGGCGCTGTATGATGGTATTCCTTCGAAATCGCTGTCGCTACTCACTTCATTAATGACTTCTTGAATGATGATTCAAGAATGGAACAAAATGCTATGAATGTGGTAAGTGTCTTCCAGCAGAATCTGGATAAATCATTATTTTAACGTTTACACCACGCAAATTAAAAGGACCTAAAAACTATGGAAGAAAGATACCAAGGCCAATGGGATCGCCATATGATGGCTGACTATTGCTGGGGGATGCAACGTGATAGTTCCTACTACACCTCATTCACGAAAGTCGCGAAAAAGAAAGTTTTTATAATGTAATACAGCAGAAGTAACAGTCATCGAAGTGATTTTTTTGTTCTTTCCATTGCATAGGCATTCCGAACCTCATATGGCTTCTTTTACCACTAATACACTGTCTCAAGTGTTCATAGCACATTTTACAAACAATTTGGGGTATCCACGGCTTGTATTCCGTGGATACCCACAATTTTAGACTTAAAGTAAGCAAAATAAGCACTTTTATAAAATCTGTTATAAGTTTTCTGCACTTTTTCACTGTGTATTCACCACAAAAGTAACAAAACACACTTGAATCATTGATACAAATTCGTCGTGATGAAGACATGATATACAAATCAATTTATTTATAGAAATCTGTCGATTACAGCGAATATTCAAAACTGACGGTTAATCAAAAATTACACGTAAGAAAAAAATTAAAAATATGTTTAATGTTGCCAGTACATACTTAATACCAAACCACTAACTATATCTCGGCATCAACATTTCTTTTTCGATTTGTTGACCTGAGTAATAGGTTAAATATGATGTGCTAAACCTGCAAATATATAGTTTGCTTCTGCATTTCCTTTTGAAGAAGTTGCTGAAAATCGATCTCACCATAGTAAGTCCTTTAATACACCCATGATCAAAATAATAGATACACCAAAAAGATTTTCATTCAATCCCCAATAAATTCCATATTTGCAAAAATTGGCTTAAGATTTTTTATAAAACTAGAGAAAATAATGTGGCAATGCCAATAAATGTGAAAAGTATAAAAGTGCTTCCCCTATTTTTTCGCCAGAAAACGGGCGAGAATTCGTCGATCAAAATAATAGAAACACTTGTTTTGTTTTTCAATTTTAAATCTAAAACTTACATTATTTTGTGTTTTTTTTAAAAGAACGGTAAAAGAATATTTATATATAAATTAATTGCAAGTTAATAATGAAAAATTTACTTTAGATATGGTCCGAAAAAGTCATTGCACAGCAGAAGAGAGACGATTAGTTCTGACCCTACGAAAAAAAAGGAAAATCATTGAGGGACAACGCTTGTTTAAACGAAAACCTCTCCAGAAGTTGGTTGGCCAAATAGTTATTCTTTCAAAAAAATACTCTTTCAAGTCTTCCTAGGCAATTTCTGCTGAATAAGAAAAAAATTGGTTATAATATGGTTACATACGATTTGATTTACAGAGGCCCTATATATGTCAAAAAAGCCCTATTTTAGTTCGAATTTTGGCCCTTTTACAAATATACCAATATCATCCCTGGTGCGTACGCGTATGTGTAGGTTTGTGTGTTTCCGTTTATTTGTCGGTGGCAATTCCAAAAAACTCACAAGACGAAACTACGTGTAATGAGAACTTTCGAAGAATCGGAACGAAACGTCATTTGCCTAGTCTTAATTCCAATTCAGATAAAGCAATAATTGCTAGCAAATTATTTAGCATATTTTGAATTTGCCATTCGTGTCGAACGGCAATTTTTAATAGTTTTTTTTATCTATTTGGCTTATTCGATTCGTTTCAACTATATTTATTAGTTTTGGTTTTATTTTTATCATAGAAGTTAGTTCAATTTCTAAATTCACTGTCAATGCAATGTAGCATTGCTTGTCATTGACGTTAACAAAAATATTTAAATACAATTGATGTGAAGTTTTAAACTTGAATATATAAAAAGATTTGTCATATGAGTGTGGCCAAATAAATCTCTAATCTTATACATCATAGTGTGTAGCAGACAGAGTAACTTTAAAACACAAAAAAAAAAAAAAAAAATTGCAACAAAATAAATAAACAGCTCTAAACATTTCGAATTTGAGTGCTGACGTACTCAAATTACCTCACCAAGCTGCGGTAGCAGCTCAACAACTTCTTTGCAGCGAATTTTAAATTCATCTAGTTAATGATTGGATAATCAGATAAATTTATGTTCCCATTTTATTTTCAATAACTAAAATAAATGGCTTAAGTTTACTTTAGCTGACATTCTCCAAATTTATATGATAACCTTATTATTTTATAATGAGAATCGTCTTATAATAATAGTTGAAGGTGTACTAATCGTTGTTGTTGTTGTCTTGCATTGTTTTTGTCCACAAAAACATAGTTTTCATACGAATTCATTGAATAAATTTTTTTGTTCTTCTTTAAAAAGGGTGTAAATATAAAACCCCATATATCAATTAAGCTTTCTTAAAATGCTAAAAAAGTTTTAGGTCATTAACACATTTTTTGGAAAAAATAAGTTTTTTTCAAAAAAAAAAACTGGTTAAAATTTCAGAAAATTCGTAATATTTCCAAAATTATTGGTTAAATTTCAAAACTTTGCGTACCATTATTGTAGGCCATTAAATTATCTTTCTTATGACACCCATATTTTCAGGGGTTCCCAACTTATAATCATCTTTACAAAAGCTATATCCGCAACTTCCGATGTCTATATCTTCGATACTAGATCCGAGCGACTTTTTTTTTAATTTTATATTTTTTGTTTTTAACCCCCTCTTACAAAAAAAAAAAGAAATAAATAAAATTGGACAATGTCAGCTAAAGTAAACCTGTTCAAAATAAATATATGTAATCTACGAATAACAACAATTTTAGATTAACTTAATTTTCTTACATTTTATTTTCGTGAAAGATTGCAGAAAGAGGAATGACCCTTTAAGTTGAGCCATGAGTGTTGTGTTGTTAAACTTCGCTTAGGAAATTTATGACTGGAAAAGGAATATTCACTTGAGTTAAAATCTATTTCTCCTACTTAAGCGATGACTGAAATTAGGACTAATGCACAATGAAAAAATAATTTGAAGTCTTAGTGCCAACAGTAGTAAAATCAAAAATAATGTAAAAAATATTTCTACACGGATGTAGCACTCATTTAACTTCTAAACTCGGTAACGTCGGCAGACTTGCTGGCAATTATTGCTTCCTCTGAATCCCTCTTATTTGTGTTGACATTTCGGGGCTTTCGTTTTGCCACTATAGTTGTCTTGCTTAAACGTGTTGTGTGCAATCGCAGCACTTTATTGAAACAATAGACGGGAAGAACGGTATCCGACTAAAACTAATCTCAAATTTATGTACGCAAATGGTGAAAAACGTGCATTTTGTTGCTCAATTGCAGTGTGCAGCTGGAATAGCTGAAATTTGGAGTCTTCAAGTTTGATCTATTTCGCCAAACCATTGTGATAATATAATAAAAGCAAAATAACAAACTGTTTGCCGTATTGAAAGTTTTTAATTTGTAAATTCAAAAATATAATGCAAATGGTAGAACGAACTGTGAATAATTATTGACCCTTTGATAATATAATTTTCTGCTGAGTAGTTGCTGACGGAACAAATAAATTGGCATCTCATTGGTGGATTAAAACAAGTGGTTTTTTTTAGTGATTTTTTGTGGCTGATTAATAAGAATCTCAAAAAGGATAAATTATAAGTAATATAGAAGTTTATATTACAACAATTTAATCATTTGAATTTGAAACAAAGTAAACAATGAAATTGTGAATGGATTTCTTACACTGTTTATTGTTTTTGTCCTCTTAATTTGAACATTTTTGTACTGCAACGTACTAGAATTAGAACTACAGGTAAAAATAAAATTATATTACATTTGGGCCCTTTGGAACGATTTGTTTGTTTTGTTTGTGCCGTGCCATCTTTGTTTTTTTTTTACTTGTTTTAAATTGACAATTCACAAAATTGACAAAATTTGTTTAAAAATTAGTTTTTTCAATTAAGTATAATAAAAGTAAAAATTGTTTTAAAAAATAACGGGATTAACAGCGGACACCATCTACACAATTATTGTAAAAAATTTTGAAGCAGGTTTACTTTAGCTGACATTGTCCAATTTTATTTATTTTTTTTTTTTCCTAAAAGGGGGTTAAAAACAAAAAAATATAAAATTATCAAAAAAAGTCGCTCGGATCTAGTATCGGAGATATAGACATCGGAAGTTCCGGATATATCTTTTATAAAAATGGTTATAAGTTGGGAACCCCTGAATGGATTCAAAAAAATGGGTGTCATAAGATAGATAATTTAATGGCCTACAATAATGGTAACATTATTAAACAGTAAAACAAGTTATATACCATTTTAAAGGGAATAAAATAAGCTTTCTTAAAATGCTAAAAAAGTTTCAGGTCATTGACACATTTTTTGGAAAAAAAAAAATGTTTTTTCAAAAAAAAATTGGTCGAAATTTCACAAAAATCGTAATATTTCCTAAAATATGGGTCAAATTTCAAAACTTTACTCACCATTATTGTAGGCCATTAAATTATCTATCTTATGACACCCATTTTTTTGAAATCCATTCAGGGCTTCCCAACTTATAACCATTTTTCCAAAAGCTATATCCGCAACTTCCGATGTCTATATCTCCGATACTAGATCCGAGCGACTTTTTTTGAAATTTTTATATATTTTTATTTTTTACCCTCTAACACCCCTAAAAAAAGAAATTGATTTGGAGAATGTCAGCTAAAGTAAACTTAAGCCAAAATTTTGATTAGTAAACCTATTAAAACATGTGAAAATGTAAAATAAAAAAACCCAAAAAATTCCAGGACTTAAGTTTACTTTAGCTCAAATTCGCCAATTTTTATTAAACTAAACTTTTTTATCTGGTTTTCAATTATAAAAACACATAATAATCAAAAAGTGTCGCTCGAATCTGGTTTAGGAGATATAGCCATCGGAAGTTGAGGATGTAGTTTTTGAAAAATCATTTATAAGTTGGGAACACCAAAATGGTTATCAAAAATATGAGTGTCATTAGAAAAATAATTTAATGGCCTACAATAATGGCAAGCAAATCTTTGAAATTTATCCTGTGGTTTTGGAAATTTTAAGGAATTTTTTTTTTTTTAAAAAAAACGTTATTTTTTCGAAAAACTGTGTTTATATTCTATAACTTGCATGTTAAGAAAGCTTAATTTATTCCCTTTTACCCGCTATTCTTTAACGGAAAGTCAGCGTTTATACGAGGAAAGTCTGATTACAAATTCTTGTCTATTCTCTTTCGTGATTTTAGTTTAGCGTTCGCGACATATGACAAATTTTTTACCTTGTCCCTTTCGTTTTTCCCCTCTTGTCTACAAACAAGGAAACTTTGCCGAAAAAGTTTCCTCCTGTAAACGCCGACAAAACAAAAAAATGTTTTCAATGCATTTTTGTGAAAACTGTATTTAAGGACAAGAACAATAACAGGAACGACTAGTATGTACAACAATAATTATAAGACGATTCTCATAAAACTTAAAAAATTTTCGTCTGCTTCGCTCCTTTATTTCAATACAACCTTACATTTCAAAAAACACTATAAAACAGCGCTCCTTCCATTTGCCCAACATCAGTGTGTTAGCAAATCTGATGTTGGACATATGAAAAAATGTAAAACCTGAGCTACGGCCGAAGGCCACCCACTTACCCTAACTATTATGTGGAATTACTGTGGCTAGCGAAGCCTGTGTTGTATGTACTATACTGCCGTACTAAGCGAAAAAGACGTATCTCAAAAAAATTCATTTCGAGATAATTGATGTTTTGTTTATGTCAATTTGTTGAAATACCTGTAAAATTGAGATAGAGGAATTTTTCTTAGTAGATTTTTTATATGATTGAACTAAGATGCCGACATTTGGAGTATTTCATTAGAAGCGTAATTTCTTAAGCTATCCGATGCCATAAGAATCTCGGATATTTTTTTTTTGAGATACGTCTTTTTCGCTTAGTACGGCAGTATAGGATGTAAGCGATATATTATTGATTAGCATACTGAACTGTACAACATACTAAAATTTCAATAAAATCAGGAGTGAGTTGAAGTAAATAATTACCATATATTTTAATATCAAAATTCACCACAGCAATTTTACTTTTTTCGATAAAAAAATAGGTAAAATGAAAAAAAAAAGGCAAATGCTACACCATTTTAAGGCAAGAGAATCCAGCTTTCTTGACATACTAACAAAACACATTTTATGGAAAAACAATTTGATAAAAGAAAAAAAAATTGGTAAAAATTATAGGTCAAATTTCAAAGATTTGCTTACAATTATGGTAGGCCATTAAATTATCTATCTTATGACACCCATATTTTCGATATCCATTCAGGGGCTCCCAACTTATGGTTTTTACAAAAGCTATATCCGCAACTTCCGAGCGACACTTTCGTTATAATTTTTTTTTGCTCTTAGCCCCAAATAAAAAAAATTGGTTTTTTCCAAACAAAAAGTGAACCCACACTACACAATTCCACTTTGATTCGAATATTTTGTATCTGTGACACTGTTTTTTTGAGCGTCATTATTTCGCATACAACTAAAATTTAATTTTATTAAACAATTTGTCATGTTGCATGCTTGTTTCTTTCCTTTGGGCAGTAAGAATGTATATTGAATAATTATTTAAATTTTTAGAGCAGGAGCCATTTAACTTTCCATTTGTAAAATTCGAGGGAGTTTCTCTGATGGTGAATTTAGGTTTTGAATGGTCTTAAATAGTGCTGGCACTGGAGGAACCAACATTGTAGAGGAGATCAACTTAGATCTTTTTGGAAAGAAATCGATGTTTTTCTTATCTACAAAATTGTGTTCCAATTTTTTGTTTTCAATTTGAAGCATAGCTTTGCAGTAACTGAGCAAAAACTATTTTTCGAAGTTATATTGGCGGCACTATGCGGTTCTTTGTACCTAAGGGGTGTCATGTATACGTAACATTACCACCTATTAACGAGCCAAAAGAGTACGAACCGAACTAAAAAGAAGTAGTTACAAAAAATATGTGATTTTTCAACTACAATAAAATAAAAAAATTATTCATAAATCTGAAAAAAAAAACTCTTTCGTACAAAAAATCTGCCATGAAACATCTTGATGAAAAATATAATTTCATAGAAATTATAAATGTTTTTCCACACTGAGAAAAATATTTGTTTGAATATGACTGATATAGAGCAATTAAATATCACGTTGAGCCTTACCAAGTTTAAATGACAAGTTGAGTTGCAACAAAAACTTTAATGTGGAATTTGGAATGTTAATCATAGTTGAAATACGTCAAAAGGAAAAAAATCCTTAGAGCTTTTTTTTAATTCCATATTTACTGTTTTTTAGTAATATTATTTAGTATAATATGTGTATAACGTAGGTATGAAATTTAAAAAAATGTCTAATTGTGCTCAAATTTTGACACGGGCTGTGGTGCCAAAGCTCTTTGATGTGTCAAAATTTGAACAAAATCGGATGTTTTTTAAATTTCGTACGTATGCTAAACATATGATATAATTATCATTAAAAAACAGTAAATATGAAATTAAAAACAATCCCAAGATAAAGTTTTTGTTGTAACTCACGCTTCTATTAAAAGTTGGTTAAAGCCCACTGTGATATATAATTGAGTTAAAAATAAAATGCTTCAAGCAAGAATATCCACTAATTGATCCAAATACAATATGTTTGACTCAAATAATTATTTAATTGCTCTATATCATAAATACAGTTGTTTTAATCAAACAAATCGTTTTCTCGGTGTAGTATTTGATTCTTACTTTGTAAAAAGAAGGACAAAGATTGTTAAAAAGAAGAACAAAGGAATACATTTGCCTGTACCGCACTGTACTCTCAAAATAATTACAGTATACAACATGATCAACTATTTTGTAGCAAAAATAAGTCAGCATATCCTTAAGATCATGAAAAAGTCAATCCAAAGTTTTAATTAGTTCCAGAGATTCTTTCTCATAAAGAGGCACAACTTAGTAGTCGAGAAAGGATTACTTATAAAACTGTTATACTTCAAACGCAAAAATTCATTGAATGGAGTAGGTAGCTAAAAAGTAACTTTGGTATTAATTAAGATATATTTAAGGCTGGAAAAGTATGCGACCCAGGTCAAAACTTTGTATGGTGAACTTGTAGATTATGGTGTACTAAGTAAACTTCATTTTATTACGGTATTTTTGGAGCGATAATGAGCGATAATTCTCAACTGAAAGTCAGGATTGACAATTTTGGCACTACTTAAAACTATGTGAGTTAATTTCATAATGAAACTCATTTTATTGCTCTTTTTCTTAGAAAGTTATAAAACAATTTTTGCTTGTAAGTACTACTCTAAAGGAACTTTGTTTAACACTCTGTAGCTTAGAGGGTGTTTAAGATAGACCCACCCCTCCCATCCAATGATCCTCCACAATGATACATGAAATTGAATTCTAGAGTATGGGTGCCTAGAACTGTGCCAGTCTGTATATAAGCTGGCCACGCAACTTATCCGGCAACATATTCAGAACATAAATTTGGAGATCTATTGGAATCTAAATTTATAACACCAGAATGACTTAATCTAATTTAAAAAGCAGGAATTATTCAAGCGCTCGCTCTATTATATATTTTAGCTTTTCAAATTAAAATTATTTTTTATATTGCTTTGTTTGGAAATACTTATCAGATTTTCACAATGTTGCCACATTTTAAAGTTTCCTTTATTGGTAGTATGGGTTCATACTTTAGAACCTAAAAGAAAGAGGCGATTTTTATCGGACATTTATTATAAATTTATGCTTTTTAAATGAAAAAGAGTCCTCATAAAAAAAAAAAAAAATATGCATGGGCGCAACCGCCCATTCTTTCTTACCCATTTTACTTGATTTGAAGTTTTTACTTTTGAGCAGAATTCTATTATAACTACATTTTTGTTAAAAATATTCTTTTAAGTGTAGGGCCAAAAATTACTAGCAAAAATTTCGTCGTCAATTCTTTCAAAAATTTGTCGCGCCCCTAAAGTTTGTCGCTCCTCTAAAGTCTGCCGCTATAGACTCATGCCTTTCCGGCTGTATCCTAGATGCGTCACTGGGCATGAACATTTTTTGATCAAGTAAGTCAAGTTCGCTGCCACTTTCCGTTATACGTGTTTCAAAGATCTATACATATCTGCTGCAGTTCCATAATTTAGGGAATTTTTGAAATATTTTTGGAGATAATCAATAATTCGAAATTTCTAGAAAAAAGACGAGTCACAGTGCTGTAAACAATCTCATTTGAGATATTTGGAAAGGTTTGAAAGAAGAAAAATTATAAGTGGACGCGAAACTAACGTTTAATGGAGAAAATCAATTTTTAAAAAGAGTTAATTGTTCTATCATGATTTAATCCGTTGATACATTACACAAATTCGTACGCCCAATTATTTCAATAAATGCACCAAAACATCAAAAATAAATCAAAAAACGTTTCAATCCGAATAAACGGTAACGCATAAATTTTCTTTATTTAAATGAACTGCCAAAAATAAAAGTCAACAAAAACAACAACAACATCATCATCAAATTAACCGGACGTTTACATATCTTTTACTTTTGAATATATACCTTCATTTTATAGTTTGAGAAGGGTGTGTGAAAAGCCTCTGCTTTTCATCTCAAAATCATCATCATTTATTCCTACATTGCGGATAACGTTGTATGTGCAATGGATATTGGTGGTAAGTGTGCTTCCCCCATTCAAATGCTTGTCACAACCTTTGGCCGATCCTTGTACTTAATGCACTTAGTTAACTAAAACTTTTCAAGTTTTCTTATATTATCGTCGAATATTTCAATTTCAACATTTGCTTATGTACGTCTTTTTTTTGTGTTTTCAATTTGATTTCATGAGTTAGTGTGTGTCATTATTTTATCATAATTAATTATTTTTTATTTGAGAAAGCAATCTGTTGTTTCAAATGTAATTTAAAATGTGCCAATGTACGCTACGTTTAGTATGCAATGACATGTGTTCGTAAGGGAGATAGCCGTTGATGAAAGAGTATACAAAATTCTAGCTCTGTTATAGTGTTGACAATCACTGATTTTTTAAAATCTAATTATTGTTTATATATGTTGCCTCATAAGCTTGTTATTTTCCGAACATTAGGTAGTAGCATTTTTTTCAAATAATATAAAATAATAAAACACAGGTATAATATGGTTCCGTTATTTGCCAAGTTGTCAATTTCAATAAAGGTTTATGCATATAAATTTACTGAAACAATTTTATTACCATTTGAAAATTCCTGCGGGTAATTTTTGGTGCCGTGACATAATCACCATTTTTGGTATGGGGATTATGACCGCAAAATTTTCGGCCATAATCCCTATAAAAAAGCGGACATAATACCCAAAGCTACGATTAGCCTATAATATATCCAACACCTAGTTTGCTAGCCACAGTAATTTTACATAAGAGTAGGGGTAAGTGGGCGGCCTTCGGCCGCAGCTCAGGATTAAAAACTCTCAAAAATCCAACACCGGCTTCATGCGGGTAATTTTTGGTGCCGTGCCATAACCCCCACGGACATAATCACCATTTTTGATTTGGGGACTATGACCGCAAAATTTTCGGCCATAATCCCCATAAAAAAGCGGACATAATATCCAAAGCTAGGATCAGTCTATAATATATCCAACACCTAGTTTGCTAGCCACAGTAATTTTATATAAGAGAGTTTATTTTTTCGGACATAACCCATGCCAAACCGTAATTTTTTACTTATCTTTCTAATTATTGTGCTATTTGTCGTTATTCAAATACTAAAATTACACACCTTATTTCCCTTATAAGACTTGAAAAAAGCCCAGTTTGGCTCAAGTAAATGCTTTTAGTAACCAGGATCATAACATCAAAATTTATATTGATTACTCACATACTTCCGTAAATATTACCTTTACGGTTTTTAATTTTATTTAAGGTGCCACTCCTACTTGCGCGCTTCTACTCAATTTCATAATTTTTGTTTGTGCATGACTGGTGCCACGCATGCATTGTCGTAATCTCGCACGACTTCCCAAGTTTTATCAAAATCGCCGTTTTCGAAATAAAATTTATATTAACTATATGTACATATGTTTTTTTATTTTCGTTTGAGAAGAAAATATTAGAAACCTTATCAAAAATCTGTCACAAGGTTCCTGAGGAGCTTGAATTATTCATATAACCCTTAAAAAAGAAGAATCTCAAACACAAATGATACCGCTACTAAAGCTACTTGCAAACCTTGTGGATATCTATCTAGCGTATTTTCTTATTATAATTCACAGTCTTTATTGAAAAAGTACCATGTGACGATAAATACCTGACAATATTTTTTGAATGTTTTTGTATTCACTTTATCATTACGTCTGTAACGAATGATTTGGGAAAGCTCTGGGTAAGAACTTAGTAAAGCAGGCATGCCCCAAAGAAACAGTAACTTTTAAAAGCTATACTGAGAGAATTATTTAAAGTATTCAAATTTCACAAAAATATTAGAAATACTTCAGCCTAGCACCAGATAAATGGGGATACATTTTGAATAGACGGAGTGGCTATTACGGTACTAATTTTTGGCGAGGCCAAAAAACCTTACTATTTAACTTTTTAAATTTAATGTCAATGCATGATATACCTTAATAGTGCGTTCTTATTTCGGCTTTTTTGCAGGCTTATTACCGTCTTGTAATAGTGAGCAATATTGTCGCTTCATTCACTTTCACACAAAGAAACTAAGCGCATTAGTACTACTTCAAAGTAGTTTTTTAGCTGTGCGATTTACGTGGGTGGAGTCTTTTGATCCTCTTACTTCGAACTACATATTTAATGAAGTACTTCGGTAAATAATAAAAAGCTAACCTAAAGAGTTTGTTTATTATGCTGCATTCATATTCAGTCAAAATATATCAAAATTTGGGGGGAATATATTGGGAAACATGACCTCATATCCCGTTTATAATTCCTTGTTTCGAAAGTTTTTTTTTTTTTTTTTTTTTTTTTTTTTTTATAGAATCATTTTATTTGCAATCTATTCTATGAAAAATAAGCAAATATAATAACAATATTCATCTTAACTTAATTTATTGATCTCCAACGAAATCAATACAAATTATATACATTGAATTGACTTATACTTATTTTTTAAATATAAAAATATTTCTTAATACTGTCTGTAATTATTGCCTAAAAGGGAGATCAAGAACATGCAATCTTTTCAGTCTTCTAATTTCGTCTGTTTCATCGAGAAGAGTTATTGCTAAAGGGTTCACATGGTTGCTTAGTCTATCGAGATATTTTGTACTAAATTTTTTAACTTCTTCTTTTATACATGGAATGTCAATATCATTATGTATTGAGTTGTTAGTTACAAACCATGGTGCATTAGTTATTGATCTTAAAGTTTTTGACTGAAACCGCTGTAAAATCTCTAAGTTTGAATTACAGGTTGTACCCCAAAATTGAATCCCATGTGTCCAAACTGGTTTTAACAAAACTTTATACAATAAAAGTTTGTTTTCAAGGCTTAGTTCTGATTTTGGTCCCATTAACCAATTAAGTTTTTTCAATTTTATATTCAAATGTCGTTTGGCACTTATATGTTCTTTCCACGTTAATCTTCTATCGAGATGCATACCAAGAAAATTGACGTTAATTTGAAATTTTGTCGAAATTCAAGTTCCTACGCTCTCATTTTGAAAAACCAAACAGTTAAGGTGCAACAAGTTAAGGTGTTATCTTCGGCCAGGCCGAAACTCACAAGCCCTGCTCCTTACAAATGTAAAAAAGGTTGAAAGAGGTTAAAAATGTTGAAATAGTTATAAGAGACTGAAAAAGTCGAAAAAATATGAAAAATGTTGAAAAAATCTTAAAAATGTCGAAAGAATATGAAAATCTTGAAAAAAGTTGAAAGCGGTTGAAAAACGAAAAAGAGGTTGATAAATGATGAAACAATTCAAAATCGCTGAAAAAGTCTTAAAAATAAAGAAAATAATGAAAATAATGAAGAAAAATGAAAGAGGTTGAAAAAGTCAAATAAATGCATATGGGACATATTGGAAAGTCAAGGGTTGATAAAGTCAAAAGAATATGGAAAATGTTGAAGCAAATCGTATAAAAACTAAGAAATTGAAATGTGTCACGCCTCGAAACCGGTGTTGGATTATTGGGAGTTTTGAATCCTGAGCCGTGTCCGCAGGCCGCCCATTTACCCTTACTCTAAGTTAAAAGTACTGTGGCTAGTAAACTAGGTGTTGGATACATTATAGACTGATCCGCGGCTAGGAATCCAAAAATTTTAAATATCGATATCTCGAAAACCAAACGAGATCTCGATTTTTTTTATTTAACATTTTCGCTTTATTTTGACGTTTTCCATCGAAAACCATCATCAGATTACGGCGCCACTGAAACCATACTTCATATGGTACTATAAAAATCAAATTTTTAAGTATCGATATCTCGAAAACCAAACGAGATATCGATTTTTTTTATTTAACATTTTCGCTTTATTATGACGTGTTTTATCGAAAACCATTGTCAGATCGCGGCGCCACGGCTATCGTAATCTCCCCCCTAAATTAGAGCGCCAGCGTCGTTTATCTGTCAAAATTCTCTTATCCACATCATGGTGTAATAACCAAGGTGGCGTACTTAAAATCGAAATTCTCAAAAGTTTGGGTTTCTTGTCCTTCATTGTCTTGTTTCGTATTTTTTTTTGACACTTCGGTGTTTTGGTTAATTTGCCCGTTCAGCAACTTCAGTATTTTTGAAGCGCTTTAAACAACTTTTTACTAAGAGGTATATGTGTTGAGTTTCAAAATTCTGATGCGAACAAAAAACTACACTAAATAATGTAGCAGACTTCAATATGATAGCAATAAGTCTTTTTTGTTTTTGCAATAACAACAACATCGACTAAATTTTTAAGATTAAATGTAGTTTGCAGCTATCGTTCAGAAAATGTTCAAGATCTTACGCCTGAGCGCTACATTTTATCAAAGCGCTTAAGTTTTCTGAATGGGCAATTGAAATGTTATGAATGTCAAAACTACAGCAAATACGATGACAGATGATTGAAAATCGAGGCTCTCCCTAATTACTCCACCTTGGTTATTACACCATGATCCACATATATTTTATATAAAGCAAACCGAACTAAGCATCGCGCTAACTCCAGCCATTTCGATTTTCAAATTTTGACAGCATTTTTTTTATTGCGTTAATTTTTTTTTCTGTCACAAACAGTAACAAATAAACTATACATGACATATAACGCTACTCTCTTATTTAAGTTTAGAGCACAACTCAAAAGCGTAGCGCTAACAAACTCAACGCCCAACGCTCTTAATATAGGGACTAAGAAGGCTTAAATTAAAAACGTTTACACAACATTTTACTTTTAGAACGAATCCATAGTACAAATGCAGTAGACGGTATATTAAGTATTACAACCCTGAACATTTAATTCGCCTTGGAAAACCGCCCTCAGTGAACGCATAGAATATGAAACAAAGCGAATTTTTTACGGCGACAACTAGTTCGACACTGACTTATTTAATGATGATATGTCAAATTTTTTATTCAATAAAATGAAAGAAGTATTCCACACGTAAAAAGCTAATTATCTAATTTTTACTAACTGCAAAAAACGCGTTGTGCTGTGTTTAACAGAAAAACGAGAAGCAAAAATCGTAAACTTTATAAAATATTAAAAACTTTCGATTTTACGGGAAAAGTGCAAGAAAAAAACACATACGGATATATTTGAATAGTGGCGAAAACGAAAATTTTTTTCATTTTTCAATTCTATATAGTGAATGTTTTGCTGAAGTGTGCAAAAAAGTAGCAGCAGTAAAGTAAAAAAGAAGGAAAAGCCATTGAAAAAGAAAAAAATTAAGTCATATGAAGTACGAAGACTGAAGACGACCAGTGACGATGAAATTGTAAAAGAAAAAAAGTTAATTTTCACAGAATTAAAAAGAAGTATATATGTAATTGAAGAAAGAAAAGTGATTTTTTCCTAATTAATTAAAAACAACGTGTGTGTGTGCGCGCTTGTTAGCCTGCTGCCTACTAACTTCTGCCTGTGTCTGTGCGGAAAACAGGGAATTTCTAAATTCCATACAAATACACGTTGAAAATGGAATACTATTTGGGTTTGTACTTTCACATTGAGACACCACACGGCACTACATATGAATTTAAAAATTAAATGATGGGAAATAACCAAAAATTGCAATAATGCTAAGAAAAATTCTTTATTAAAATATAATTTTCATGAAAATTTTCGCCGTGCTCCACATTTAACATTTTCATCATAATGTACATTTTTTTTCATTTTCTACTTTTTATAATTTTTTTTCTTATGTCAGCCGAACGAAACGCAAAAATTGTCTTTCTACGCCTTTCTTCGTACGTTCGTTTTGCCTTCGTTTAGTTTATTACGTTTCTGTCGTCTGTTGATTGCGATTTCTTGTCGAATTTACTTTGTCTGCTCGTATTTTTGTCTGACGTTTTCTTAAATGTTGTAAGTGTAGTGAAATAGGAAAAAAGTAGTAGAAAAAGTATTTATTACACTGTCCATCTTGTTTTAATGAAAAACCCTTCTCGCCGCGTTTATAGTGTAGTTGTGTACATTCTTAAAAATATTTACAATTTCGATGATGGGTTAAACGAAAATATGCAATACATTTTCGTGGTATTGAATGTACATATCCGCTCACTTACTTCAAGACTGGCATAACTCAAAAAACGTGATTTTTGAGTGAATGATGCAGAAATATCAACCATTTCATGTTTTATTTTGTGTGAAAAAATCAGAAAAGTATCTCTTAAACTTGCCTTGTGAGAAGAGTTTATGTAGACATACTTTTCATTATTTTCGTATAAAAAGCAACTTATTGAAAACTTAAAATGCGTTTTTCTCCCACTTTATTATGTTTTTTGAGTTATGCCAGTCTTGAAGTAAGTGAGCGATATGTAAAAAGAAATTAAAGCACATCAATGAATGGCGGCTCGCTTTATTTAGACCAAAAAATATTATAGTTAATGCAGAAAGAAAATCGACAGACAATTTTTTTCCATAAAGATTACTTGAGAAATATATGTTTTTACAGTAGTACTTTGTTGAGCAAACTTTCTAGATTTGTTTTTTTATTTAATAGCTTTTGATCTTTCTTAAACATAAAATTCTTAAAAACCTGGCACCAAAAAATTGTCTTTTTAACTACTACAATATATATTTTTTAATTTATTGTTGTTTTATCTTCAAAATTATGCCAACAATTAATTTGTCATTATATATTTTTACAGATGTTAAATTATTTTAAAAATGTTCCCATAGAATTTATGTAACTGCTGTCGTAAACGTAACATTTAACTCGTATAATATTTTGTGAACTAAAATTACATACCTACATACATGCCAAACAAATAATTTTTAAACGATGAAATTTATTTTTTCAAAGAACCGTTGTAAAAATAATAGAACCCTCAGACGTTATGACTTTTCATACTACCGGTAGTACGACCGAGTCGTAGTTTCGCCTCACCAAAATTACTTATATTTTTTCGTTAGAAAAGGTTATAGCAAAATTTTTTTTAGAAAGATACATCATTAAAATGGTAAAGTCTTACGCTTACTTAATGTGTTAAATAATTTAAGGTCATTAATACATTATTAGAAAAAAAAATTTTTGAACAAAAACGCCGGCTAAAATTTCAGAAAATCTATTAGATCTCTAAGTTACAATAATCAATATTGGTAGCTAAATGAAACTTAATTTTTTCATTATACGTATACTAGATGTTAAGCTTCTCAACAGACAAAATGTGAATGAACAATAAAAGCAAGCATGAAGTCGTATGACTTGTCCTCATACGCTCAGACTTCTTGCTTTAGTTGAGATAAAATCAAACTATTTTGATATTCGTACGATCTGGTCGTACGACTGTTATTTTCTTATACTTCTATTGTAAATAGAATATTTTCAAAAATTAAATTCCATTTTTTTTTTGATTTTCCAAAGAAGGTTTTGAAAAATGTTATTTAGAGTACTTTTTCTGACAAATGATTAAAAAAAATTCCGATGTCTTGAAAAAAATTCAAGTGACTTTCTAAAAAAAAAATTCAATAACTTTCGAAGTTTAAGTTTAAGTTGTTGAAAAAAAATTTCAGGATTTTTCTTTCAACACTTTTTCAGAACAACACATGCAAAAAAATTTGATCAAAATTGGTGACATTGCATGAAATTTTTTGATTCACATCCCATGGAATTCGTCTATGATAATTCATTTATTAAAGTAATTATGTAGTTTTTAAACTTTTTTTTATAGTTTTTTTTTAATAGTTAAAATAGCTATGGTGGTATAAACCGCAATAAATCCATAATCCTTATGAAATTCTCGGAATAAGATGATATTGAAGTCGTACTTTTCGCTCAAATTAAGTATATTCAGTATTGTTAAAGTAAGTAAGATTAAGTAATTATTATTGCTACTAGTTTTGCGAAAATAAACGTTTTATCTTTTAAGTGAGGAGATGGGTTTGCGTTTTGACTGATTGCTGATCGCTATGCTATATTCTAGACCAGCGGTGGGCACAAAAATATAACCAAAGAGGAAAACAACAACATCAAGCAACAACAAACGAAGTTTTAAAGTTTTTTTTACATGTTGTTGGGCTGAGACAACACAAACATAAAAATACAAACCACCATTATGCTACGAATTTAGCTACAGTTGGTTTGCAATCTAAGGTTGAGTTGACCTTTTGACAAGTTAATGTTACGTTATTAACTTCTCAATTGTTAATAAGAGTTGTCATGCGATTAAAAGGAGCTGTAGCCATATATAAGTTATACTAATCGGTTGATGAAATACTTGATAAGAGTTATGAGTACATCTTCAGCTAGTATTAAAAAAAAATTATTTAAAAAGTTTTGGTGTAGTAAGAGGTCAAGTTACAAGTTGATGTACATAAAGTATATCCGCAACATTTCTACGGGAGCTCAAATTGACTAAATCAACACGATAAAATTTTCTTATCTTTAAATTTAAAATCACACTCCACAATATTGTTCTTTCTCGAAAATGTCTTAGTTTTGCATTTATTAAGATGTAAATTATACTCAAAACACCAAACTTCAAAGGACTTAAAGTCAGACTGAAGTAGAGAAATATCATCAACCCTCTTCACGTTCCTGTAGATGATCATGTCATCAATTTGTCAAATTCTTTACAGAAGACAGTTTCTAAAGAGCCTAATGTGAAAGAATCAAGGAGTTCAGAAACTAAAGATCTGCCCTTAACAAAACCATGCTGATGTGTTGTTATGACTGCACTACATCACATCTTAACTTGATTATATATTCGTTAAAAAAGCTTCGGTTTTAATAATAACGAAGCTACGGGTCAGTGTCTTGAAACATAATTGTTACACCCTTTCTTTAAAATAGGGCTTCTGTATGATATATTTCAAAAGTTTGGAAAATAGCTTTCCCAATAGATTTACTAACAATAAATAAAACAATAAGGGGCTGACTCAGGACAGAGCTGCAGTAATCGAATTCTGTCACCGAAATACCATCAAGTTCGGAGCTGAAGTCATCATTTACAGATGAAATATATTTCTCTATGAGTTTAGCGAGAAAGATATAACATTAATTGAGATTAAATTGTATTCGAAGTAGTTGACCTCCGGATTAAAAATGTTATTAAAAGCAGTCTCGGTACATAGGATAATATCCTCAAAAAAATTCGGAATTGATAAAAAGGTGTCGTGCGCCTTAGAACGCATTGATTGAAGGATTGAGGATTGAAGCTGAAAGTATGGCTGACTTAAATTTAGATATATAGAGATAATCTATCTATGCGCTAGAATTAAGAATGCCATAAAAATGAGAAGTGGCCACTGTTATTTGAAAAGACGTATGAGTTGGTTTATTACCGATTTTCCTGAGAGAAATCAAGATGTCGACAGAAATAATATGATTTTGTCGTATAAAGTTTTTAACGTTGTCAGTGGTAGCGTTAGAATGTAGACGTCAAATAAAGATTGATTTCAACCTAGGCAATGCCTGCAGGGAAGCAGCGGCTACGGAACCACCAATCGTACCAATAACTTGTGGATTGGCAATAACAGAAATAGAGATAGATATGTTTTAAGTGGAGGAAAAGGATGATGGGCTTACAGAATTCCTATCGGAAAAATTGAAATAAAATTTTATAGGGAGATCTGTTGAAGTTTTGTCACGATCAGGGCCGTGTTACCGCATACGCCACCGACGCCATGGCGTATGGGCGGCAAATTTTGAAAAGGGCGGCAAATTTTGAAAACAAGGGCGGCAAATTGAAAACGAGGGCGGCAAATTTTGAAAAGGAGAACTTTTTTTGTTTTTGCTCATCAAAATTATGTTTATGTTTTATGTGTTTTGGACCGAGGACCGAATTGTGTTTTTTTATGTTATTATCTTATATTTTTTTTTGAAATATGGGGGCGGCAAAATTTTTATTGGCGTACGGGCGGCACATAGCCTTAACCCGGCCCTGGTCACGATTGACGGTTATGCCACTCGCCGTTCCGAAATTAATCAGATTTTTAATGATTTTCTTTTGGGGTTTCTTTCCTTTTTCAAGGAAAAAGATTGGTGGGGCAGAGCAGAGATCGAAGGAGTTAAAGTAAAAATCATAGGAGCTTCGTTAATTGTTTTATTTTGATGCAAACTAACTTCCGATGTAAACAATTTTTTAGAATTTTCACGACTCGTTACATAAACTTCATAGAGGGTCACATCTAATAATATAACTCTTTAGGGTATTCCTCTATACGTGAAGATACTTCGAAAGGTGTGCATCAGTGTTGCCGTTTGTCGAAACAATTTGCTGCCAATTTGAAATTTCGGCTTAAGTTTACTTTAGTACAAATAATCCAATTTATTTATAAATTTTTCCAAAAAGTAGTGCTATAGGAATAAAAAATAAATATGTAAAAAAAGAGGGTCGTACGGATCTAGTTTCGGAGATATAGCTATTGAAAGTTGTGGATATAGCTTTTATAAAAATCAGTATAAGTTGAAAAACCCTGTAAAAATATTCAAAATATTGGTACCATATGAAAGGTAATACTCTTATTGTTGCAATATCTGTTATATGACACTTCGCTGTATTATACTGCGAACTGAATGAAGTCACTTTAAATTAATTATTTTTGAAATGAAAATATGAGTGCAATTTTTTTTATACGTAGCTTTTCCACGGTTTAATGTTTTGTGAGGTAAATTTTTGAGATTGGCGTCTTTAGAGGTTTGAATATTGAGCTAAGTTGCTTTTAAAAATTTTCCTTCCTTAAATTATTTGTTAAAAACTATTAAATGAGTTTACAATATCTATCAATGATTCAGTTTAAAAATTCAAATCTTAATGAACATGGATGAACGTTAGGTTTCCTTCATATATTTTCTAGCCCATTAAATTCTATGAATTCCATTGAAGATAAAAAATAGTAATTTTACTGTGTTGTGCAGAATTTTAAAATACATTTTCAATGGAGCAATGTCTCAGCAGATAAATTAAACTCAAATAAATTTCGTTTCGAGCCTTTGGACACCAATTTTAGGGATACTCATACTAAGGCACGGTGGGCTTTAACCAAGTTTATTTACTACTAAAACTTGAATGGGGAATTATTTGAGATGTAATTTAGAGTCGATGGCATGTATCGACTCCATATTACATCTCAAATAATTCCCAATTCAAGTTTTTGTTGTAACTCGAACTTGTATTAAAACTCGGTTAAAGCCCACCGTGAAGGGTAAGACCAATATTTTTATTTGGCTCAAGGATAAGCGCTTGGAATTTTATCCTTATTAATTTTTAATTTTTTTGCTTTAATTCTGTAATACTATGAAGACTAGAGATGAAACGGATATCCGGTAAATATCCGGCCTATCTGGCGGCCTAAATACTATCCGGCCGAATACCGGATAACTAGCGCCTATCCGACCGAATACCGAATTTTAGGTAACTAATTGCTTTATTTAGTTAATATCACATAAGAAATACAATCAGTAATCACAAGATAATTCTACAACTTCGAAAATGAATTAGTACTCATACTGCTCTAAAGGCAAATTATGATGAACTTGTACTTATTTCTCTGCATTAAGAAAAAAGTCTTTCGCTCTACACACTACAGACAAATGCTGAAAGATAGATTTTGGCAAACTTTGTTAAATTTGGGTATTATTTAGCATTAGCTGCCCACCAAAAAATAATGTAATTTCTCGTCGTTAAATCTTATTAGAATTATGAAAATACTGCAGATAACAAGACCATAAATAAAATAATAACCTCAAATGATTACGCACGTGTTTGCACTGCAATCAATACAATAAGTCAATGAAAGAAACAATTGTTAACTTCGTTTATCAACGAAAAGACCCGAATTGAACCGAGTCCACCTGATCGTTCGCGCGTCGCCTATGCAAGCGTGTTTCGTGCGATTCACCAAACGGCAATGTTCCGCCAGATATTCGGCGGCCGAATATCCGGCTTTAAGGTTGGCCGAATATCGGGCATCCGGTATCCGGCTAAACTGATATCCGTTTCATCTCTAATGAATACTGGTTCTGAATATCTATTTTTAGTTTCATTAAAATATCACCATAAATTTAAAATTTTAAAGACTTTTCAGTTTTGGAAGTTCAAGAATTTTACTCTAAAAAATTTAATTCGTTACGTCACGAAGACTAGGTTTTTCATTTGTTTTTTTTTCGTCTTAAGATTTACTTTCATGAAAGTGTTTTTTTTTTCCGATACTAGTGAATAAAATCCTCTGAATTAAGGCTTTGTTATTTTTTTGGTGTCACTGATTTCCCTTTAAAAATATTGTCTCCGTGTTTTTATCCCATAGATAATCATGTACAATTTCTTATTTGTCTATTGTGTCCATCGTAGGCGGGTACGTTTATATGAACGGAGATGCAGTGAAGCTTCAAGCGCCAGTTGCCACTACTGTTTACAATGTTCCTGTTGATACGGCAATGTTAGCAACAAATATTTACGGTCCAACAACTCAATTGGCTGGTCCTACAGGAACACATCACATCCCGTTGATTGCAACAACAGCAGCTCCACAGCCTGCACCGCATCCACAAGCGTTGCAAGTAGCACCGCCACAACAAACACAACTACAGTTAAATCCGCACACACACCAACATCAACAACAGACACATCTTAGTGCTGTGCAACAAAGTCAGCAACAATTACAACAACAACAAACACATCAGCCAACGCATCAGCATCAGCATCAACATCAACATCAGCAACATTTACAATATCAACAACCACAATTAACGCAACAACAAAATACAACAGCAACACTTGATAACACAGAATATACAGTTATTAACGGAACCATGTTGCAAGACGGTGGAACAATTGTCTGTTACAGTCAGGATGATTTGACTGGCAGTGGAACGAATTTAGTTGCTGTGGAGCAAATGTCTGGTACAGCTGCAGCAGCAACATCTCATCAACAACAGCAGCAACAACAAATTCTTGTTACAAATGGAGCACAACAGCAGCAGCTGCAACAAATGTCAAACACTGTTGGTGATCACAATGGAATTCCATTGGAACAATTGAAGCAAATGCTTGCTACACAATTGGAATATTATTTTTCAAGGTTTTTTGATTTATTCATTCAATTTTTCTTTAATACTACAATTTTTTATTTAATTTTAGGGAAAATTTGGCTAACGACACTTATTTGTTGACTCAGATGGACAGTGATCAGTATGTTCCCATTTGGACAGTGGCCAATTTTAACTTGGTAAAGAAGTTAACGAAGGATATAAAGCTTATTACAGAAGTACTGCGTGAATCACCAAATGTTCAAGTTGACGAAGAAGGTTTACGCGTACGTCCAAATCATAAAAGATGCATAATTATATTGCGTGAAATTCCAGACAAAACACCATTAGAAGACGTTAAGGTTCGTAAAAGTATTAAAACTTTAACTACAATAGAATCGCGAGAAGTCTAAATCCTTTATTATTCCAATATTTTGTGCATTCACTTCCATTCAAGGAGTAAATTCTCTAAATAATTTTTAGGACTATTGCCTCAGGCATTTCAAATGAAAGCGTCTCATCGGTAAAGTAAAGCCGCGCTTATTTTAGATTTTGCTCAATCTCTGTGATAATCTTCTTTAGGGTTCCAAATAAGGAAATCCAACGGGATTTAATTTTTCGATTCGCCAATTCCCGTTTGCCCGAATAAAAGAATGGCAAGATTTGATTTCCATTTTCGAAAAATATGTTTCTATTGAAAGTTTTAAATTTAAATTGCTTGTTCAGATCTGAAAACTGTATTTTTCGCCCAAAATAATAATTTTTGATCAAAATTACAGTATGTATTTATTGGAAACTTTAAGTTATTGAGCGAAATTTTTTTCGGCGGTCTTCTCCCACCACGATTATGGCGACTGACGCTTATTTCGATTATCAGCCATACTTCAACTATCAATTGCAAAAAAAAATTTTAAAAATGCGAAAATTAAAAACGTTAACGTTTGAGGAAAAAACTTAAATTATTAAATCAAAAATAAAGAAAATTGCAAGTGAGTGATGCATGAAATACTTTTTTCTACTTACATATGAAGAGCTGAGATGCAAAACCCGCCAAGTCCAAAAAAATGAAAATGTGAGACATTGTAGGAGGGGACAGAAAAAATATTTGTTTATAAGCCTACATACTCTAAATTGTAAAAAAAAAATTTTTCCATTCACAAACTTTTGATTGCAATAATTTCTGATAAATTATTTTTATCAAAGCCCGCCAAGTCCACATTTCTGAAAATCAAAACCTGCCAAGTCCAATTTTTCATTAAAAAAGATTCGGTTTTTATAAATGCAAATAGTTTTATGTTATAGTTTATGCCATCTATGTTACGCTCGGCTTTGAAAAAAAGGATTAGGATGAATCTTTGCTGAGCAAAGGAGTGAGGGGAGATGCCATAGACAACCGACCATTATGCCTTAGGCATAAGATAAAATTCATTTTTTTTCTTAACAGCGACCTGGGGTTCTTCCTCTGCCAACAGTTAGGAAAGTTTTTTTTTTGTAAAATTCAAACACAAAATAATAATATTGTGTTTTTCTTGTGACTTAATGTGACCTGAATTTTTCTATGCGTACGCAAAAACGCGGCTTAGGGAAACCGCGATCCTAGCCGGGGAATCATTAGTGCTTGGCACCAATGACTCGTGAGTTCGTCCTTTTTTTTTAAAGCCGAGCGTAACATAGATGGCGCCCAACATTCCATCTAGGGATGACTGGAAGGGAGGACTCCCGGGGAGAAGGGGCCATATTAATTTCAACACAGATGGTTCCAAGCTAAATAACCAGGTGGGTTATGGTATTTATTCTAAGGAACTGAAGATAAGTATCGATGCGAGGTTATCAGACCACTGTAGCGTTTTTCAGGCAGAGGTTATAGCGATAGAAGAGGTGGCATCCTGGCTGAGGATGAATGTCGTATCCAGAAAGGATATAACTATTTATTCAGATAGTCAAGCTGATATCAAATCTCTAGAATCAGTCTTCTTTAACTCACTAGTGGCCCAACAATGTCGCTCATCTCTAAATGAGATGGCCCAGCATTTTAATATTCACCTCATATGGGTGCCAGGGCATAGGAATATTGACGGTAACTGCAAAGCTGATGATCTTGCTAGGCAAGGGACTACTGCACAAATTCCTCAAGACAAGGAAGGTGTTGGCATGCCACTTGCTACCTGCAAGTTATTGCTTAAAGAAGAAATGTTAAAAAATGCTAATAAAAGGTGGACTCAAGGGTCAACTTGTAATATAACTAGGCAGATCTGGCCGAATTGGGATGTTACGCGTTCGTCAGAACTGATTTCTCGCACTAGACATAGTGTCTCGTCAGTTGTTGCAGTCATAACTGGACACTGCCTCATCGGCAGACATTCGGAGAGATTAGGTGTTAGGTCTTTTGACTCCTGCAGAAGTTGTGGAGATGTAGAGGAGGAAGAAAACATAAAACATTTTCTCTGCTCCTGCCCCGCACTTGCTAGGAAACGCCACAAAACACTTGGTTCGTTTCTATTCGATGACCTGAGGCATGTTGGTATAGGTCAGCTATCAAATTTTATTAAGAAATCTGGTTGGTTCAACGAGAGGGTATAGTAAAACACCCTGTGGTATCACAATGCATCACATTTTGGTCTAAGTGAGTCAGTTCGCAACTGACTGCCACTCCTACCTAACCTATGTTATATTAACATTGAAATTATATTGTGTAATTAAAATTTCAGTCTACATTTATTTAAATGTTTTGAAATTAATTTAAACTTAGCCATTTTTAAAGAATGATTTCGGAACCTTTTATTATTATTATTTTTCAAAACCCGCCAAGTCCCGAGATTTCACTTTCAAAACCAGCCAAGTCCACAGTTTTTGTTTCAAAACCCGCCAAGTCCAAACGTTTTTTTATTATAGTCCTTATAGATTAGGTCATAAAATGTAATGAAAAATCAGAATTTTAATAACTTTTGACAACTATTACAATGGATCAATCTACTTTTTTACTGTAGTTAAATTTCAGTGGAAAACAGTTTTTTCGATTTTCCCAAAAACGCAAAATATGGACTTGACGGGTTTTGCATCTCAGCTCTTCATATATTCTCAAGAATATAAAACTTGCTTTATCAAAACCTCTATTGGGCGAAGTTTTTGCTCTCCTTCCTTTGAGATATTAAGGTTCTACTGTAGTAACAGTCTTAACTAATATTAGAATTGTTTTCATAATTTAGGTATAATGTAACTTTTTTTTTCACAGAATATATTCAATAGTGATAACTGTCCACGCTTAATATCTTGCGAATTTGCACATAATAACTCATGGTATGTGACATTTGAATCTGATGAAGATGCTCAAAAAGCATTTAAATATTTGCGTGAAGAGGTCAAGGAATTTCAGGTAAGCAATTTTTTATTGAATATTTTAATAAAAAATAATGCCTCAAATTGATTTGTTTATAAGCATTAAGATTTTTACAAATAAGTGACGAAATTTGGCATTTTATCTACCTTTTCTTTGTAACTCAAAAGGTGCAAGTTTCAAGGATAGTGCTGTTAATGAATACTATGAGATCATACAATATTTTTTGGTGACTTGTGTCTTAAGCCTCTTATGTATTTTGGTTCGCTGTGTCAGATTTTATGTTTATTATGTTAAAGTTGTAAAATGTAATGATCCGACAACACGACATGATGAATATATGAGTAGTGGGAGCACGATGGTTAAGAACAGCTTTATTATAATGATGCCATGGGGCCCTCAAATTACTATGAATGATTTCTTATAATATTTGAAGTAGAAAAATTTGATAAGGGAAATCGAAATAGGGGCACATCTATTTTTTCATCGATATTTAAATAAAAAATAGTTTTCTTGGTATTTTCAAAAATTGGTCAAAAAGGGTTAATTCAAAAAATTTTTTTTTTATCAAATCGACTGAGATATACATACATAAATATTACGCTTTTCATGTCAAATGTTCTAAGCCAAAAAATCGAACATAATCAATTCACCTCAGACTTGGGCAAAGTATTGTCCTATTGGATGGTATTTATGTGTCAAAATATTTTTCTGTTTCTTCATAAACTGGCTGTAGTAGAGGTCATGATTAGGGCGACCAGAAATAAGCTATAAAAAGCCAATTATAAGCGCTTAAAAAAGCCTTAAAAATCCTGAAATATGCTTGGAAAACAAGAAAATAAAATTTTATTTTTAAACATCTTTTTTGAAACCTTCACTTAAGTATTACATTGCAATGAACAACTAAATGCATTTTTAGGATTTCAAATTGAAAACTCCTACGTTCTTCCGTCCAAAAATTGTTATAAATCGAAAAACTTCTTTCTACGTCACAAGAAGTGACAGAGCAATATTTAAATCGGGTAAGTTCATACGGAGAGAGTTTTTTAATAAACTCAGTAGTGACATCCGAATTTTTGAAAAGTATATCTCGTATTGCTATAATATGGTTGAAGCCGACGTTCCGCGCTAAAACTGCATTTAATTTTTTAATATATGCTGAATTAATTAAATTATTCAGTTTCGTCTGAACTGATTCCATTACAGCAATTCTGTCATTCAGCGGAAGTTCTCGGGTCTCTAGTTTTGTTATGCAACCACGAATAGAACTAAAATTTGCTTTAATGAAGGCCAGATCGTTTTAATTGCTGTATTGGCAAACAGCTCTTTAGCAGCTTTGATTACCTCAGGGTCTTCCTCTGCCAATTTATCCATTACTGATTTAACTTCAGAAAAATTGTCGCAATAGTACTCAACAGCTTTCATCCACGTTCCCCATCTAATTATTGTCGGACTCGGTGGTAATGAAAGATTTGGAAACAAAGATTTTTTTTTTCAGAAGTAAATATGTCAAGATAATAAAGCTGCCAATTTTTTTTTTTTTTTTCAAAACAAGCAAAAATATGTTTGATCGCCATAAATATGCATGCACATCAAAAATTATATAAAATATGCAAAATAAGCTTTTTTAAGCAAATGCTTACTTTTGGTCGCCCTAGTCATGATAATGTGAGATTTTTGGTTGATACCCAAATATTTCGTATATAATTTGTTTCCTGAACCAACTGTTAAAATCTAGTTCAAGTGCTTTCGGTAGATTATATTTGACCTTGGTGTTTTAAAATTAAAATCGAATGTATTTTTTTTTTCAAAATTGATACTTTGATTTTTTTTTGATACTCTAGAATAGTGTAAAGCATTTTGCGTCCCTCGGGCAACACGTTTGTTTGAAATTCTCAATGCCATTACATGAATAATGAAGTATTCCAAAAATAAATGAGAAAAAAAAATTCAACTTTTGGTTCAAAAATTATCAAAATTAAATCAAATTTTATTATAATTAAACATTATGAACTTACAGTCATTTTAGCAAAGACCAATATTGTAAATTTTACTTATTGATCAATGCTATTTTTTTTATTCAACAAACATGACAAAGATAACAAATGGAACAATTTAACCTGGTAATTGGTGACATATGTTTCGGCTATTACCACATAGCCTCATCAGACCAGTTTTTGGTTAATGTTGTACATGGAGTCGATCCCCTGACCGTACATGCATTTCAATTGCATATCTGTCGACGGCCGCTCTAACAACTGAGCTACTGAGGAACTGACCTTGAACTGTACAAATTGCGTATATCAACAAGCGAGAAAGTGACAAGAGATAATAAATGGATATACGCAATTTGTACAGTTCAAGGTCAGTTCCTCAGTAGCTCAGTTGTTAGAGCGGCCGTCGACAGATATGCAATTGAAATGCATGTACGGTCAGGGGATCGACTCCATGTACAACATTAACCAAAACTGGTCTGATGAGGCTATGTGGTAATAGCCGAAACATATGTCACCAATTACCAGGTTAAATTGTTCCATTTGTTATCTTTGTCATGTTTGTTGAATAAAAAAATAGCATTGATCAATAAGTAAAATTTACAATATTGGTCTTTGCTAAAATGACTGTAAGTTCATAATGTTTAATTATAATAAAAATAATCAGTCGCAAAAATCAACTTTCTTAAATCAAATTTTTTTGAAAGGAATGCATGAACTGTAGTTTAGAGTGGCTATTTATTTCGATAAATTTTGAGCCAAAAATTAAATTTTGTTTTTCTTATTTATTTTTTTAAGCAATTTCAATATTGACAACTACAAATAATAGTGTATTAAGGTGAATAAAGTGAAAAGAGCAAAGAATTTGAACTATTAAACAATAAAAACAAAAGCTCTACTTACGCAGATGTGGTGAAATTTTTCCTTTACAGTGTTGGAAAAAATAATAGGGACAAGCGCAGCAAAAAAATGTATTATTGCATAATTTTTTATGCTACAATCTGTTTTTAATGGAATTGACTGTAAAGTTACCTTATATAATGGGTCTCAATTTAGCAAAATCAAACAAGTATGAAAGTGCACGGATTTTGCATAGGAGCATCTTGAATGGGCACAGTTCATATTTTAGCTGGAAAAAATAATAGGGACAAAATATAATTTTGAGTACCTTGGACAAAGTCTGTTAATAAAAATGAGCTTAAGTGCTACTTTGTACTTTAGAATGATATAGTAAATAATTTATGTGTGGACCCTTTACTTACTTCCTAGATTTAATCGATATTTATTTGAAATGGGTCGTGGAAAACATTGTTCCAAAGCTTAAAGAGATGCATTTAAAAAATTGGGAAAATCAAGCCAAAAATTCGAGATATGGCCGGTATAATGGAGTGCTCTAAGGACGTGATATCCAATGATCTGAAATCAGTTGCAAAAAGAGAGAGCAGAGAAAGAAATCCAAGATTTCACCAATTTCGACGACGTTTTGGATAATTACCGTGCATAAATTCCCATTGAATTGGCATTTCCTCTTCTGCATATGGCAACATTATTGAACTAAGTATGTTTACGTAATCTGCAGTGCATATTTTGTCTGTTATCGAAAAAAATTGCCCATTTCTAGCCGCCGAAAAAGAACCCCCTTATCATTATAGATTCGCCACCGTGCTTAACAGGGTATATCAAATCGAACTCCGCGTTTCTAGGCCGCCTAACGAAGATTTTTCCGTCAGAACCAAACAAATTAATTTTGGTTTCGTTAGACCTAAGTACAAAATCTTCAAAACTAAAATTAATTTGTTTAGTTCTGACGGAAAAATCTTCGTTAGGCGGCCCAGAAATGCGGAATTCGATTTTAGATACACTGTTTAATATGGTGGCGAATCTCTAATGATAAGAGGGTTCTTTTTCGGCGGCTGGTGTTAGGCAAATTTTGTGAATAAAAGACAAAATATGCGCTCTAGATTACGTAAACATATTTAGTTCTACAATGTTGCCTTATTCAGAAGAGGAAATGCCTCTTCAATGGGAATTTATGCACGACAATGATCCAAACCGTTCGTCGAAGTTGGTGAAATCTTGGATTTCTTAATCTGATCTCTCTTTTTGCAACTGATTTCAGAGCATTGGATATCACGTCCTTAGAGCACTCCATTATACTGGCCATATCTCGAATTTTTGGCCTGAATTTCCCAATTTTTTAAAAGCATCTCTTTAAGCTTAGGAACAATGTTTTCCACGACCCATTTCCAATAAATATCGATTAAGACTAGCAAGTAAGTAAGAGGTCCACATATAAAGTATTTACTATATTATTCTAAAGTAGAACTTACCACCACTTAAGATCATTTTTATTAACAGTCTTTGTCCAAGGAACTCAAAATTATATTTTGTCCCTATTATTTTTTCCAGCTAAAAAATGAACTGTGCCCATTCAAGATGCTCCTATGCAAAATCCGTGCACTTTCATACTTATTTGATTTTGCTAAATTGACACCCATTATATAAGGTAACTTTACAGTCAATTCCATTAAAAACAGATTGTAGCATAAAAAATTATGCAATAATACATTTTTTTGGTGCGCTTGTCCCTATTATTTTTTCCAACACTGTATATAAACTTAAAAAATATCAAGGAAATTAAAAAAAAATTTACGAACAAATTTTTTAAATAAAGAAAAAATTCAATTTTCATAATTTTTTACTCAAAGAAAAAATTTTTTTTTTGAGGATATACTCGAAACATTTCCAAATTTTTAGCATTTCCAAAGAATTCTAGAAAATGAAGTTATTTCGAACATGTCTAATGTATACACAGTGCTCTAGCGTTTGGAATTTGAACTACTGATTTTTTTTTGAGTGTGGCTACTCTAATGTCATTCATTTTATGACAGAGTTTTATATCTCCGGTTAAGGAAATGGGTGCATATTCGCTTGATCAACGTTGGGAAAAAATTAAAGTTCTGGCAAATCTTCTATGACTCAATTTGTGAGACGTGTGAGTGAAACTAGTTCTTTATTGGATAAAACAACACGCTCTCGTGATTGTTGAGAAGCCAATGAATCCTCAACGAGTAACTTTTTGGTATAGTTTCTAGATGGGCAGTATCATTGGGAAGATGCGTTACTGTGAATCAGAGATGAGCGCGAATGCATTCTTACGCAGCTATGAAACATTCGCTAAAAAAGGAACAGCGAATCAACACTTAACATCAATCATGCTAAACGAATGAAAGCACGACAGTTGTCAGTGAAATGTTATGAGTTTCGCTGCTCACGACTGCGAATCATCAAAAAGGCAATGAAAAAGCTGCGAATGGTAAGCAGCATTCGTGTAACTTCATTCTGTTGATGATAGAAGGTTGCCATGCATTGCCAATTACGCAAATGAATATTAAGTGAAAAGTTCGTAGTTTTGTGTGGATACTTTCATTTAAGCAGCCCTCACACGATCAGTATTACTGACAGTATTTTGCATATTGACAGTATTACTGATCGTATGAGGTGAGTACTGATGTACTGTCAGTATAGAAAAACGATACTGATGACTGATGAAAAAATCAGATATTACTGACGAAGTTTTTAAATACTGACAGTAATACTGATGGTGTGAGGTGAATACTGACAGTTCATCAGTATTATTTGCACAGAAAAGTGGCATGCCACTTTTTGGGGCAGATCCGGCTGAAAGTTGGTCAGAGGGTGTAAGTAGGCACGGGACGGCAAAATCCTGGGAGGGGACGTGTCATGCCCCATTTTGTGGCAGATAGACGATGAGGCAGCGAAACTTGAAAGAAACTTGGAAAAGTTCCTCATTTAGTGGCATGGAACATTGCGTCCAAGGGTATGGTCGTCCGATGCCTAGCTGGAGGCGTGGTGCAAGTTTGGATGGAATCTGCCCCAAAAAGTGGCATGCCATTTTCGGCTGTCGGCATGCCACTTTTTGGCCACTTTTCTGTGCAAATAATACTGATGAACTGTCAGTATTCACCTCACACCATCAGCATTACTGTCAGTATTTAAAAACTTCGTCAGTAATATCCGATTTTTTCATCAGTCATCAGTATCGTTTTTCTATACTGACAGTACATCAGTACTCACCTCATACGATCAGTAATACTGTCAGTATGCAAAATACTGTCAGTTATACTGATCGTGTGAGGGCCGCTTAAATGAAAGTATCCACACAAAAACTACGAACTTTTCATTTAATATTCATTTACGTAATTGGCAATGCATGGCAACCTTCTATCATCAACAGAATGAAGTTACACGAATGCTGCTTACCATTCGCTGCTTTTTCATTGCCTTTTTGATGTTTCGCAGTTGTGAGCAGCGAAACTCATAACAATTCATTTTGAGCAAGCGTCAACAGTGCGGCACAGTAAACGAAGCTCTTGTTGTCAACGAATGCATATGAAAGGCAATGAATTACGAAAAAAAATAAACACGAGCTATTCATTGCGTATCTCTGCTGTGAATGGTGAGCGCCACCGTGAATGATAACTGATTTGGACTTGGACAACATTTGGTTTCAACAGAATGCCGCGCAAGATGTCCATGCAACAATTGACATTTTGCGTGGAAGTTTCAAAATCGCGTTATTAGCCGTTTTGGTGATGGGCATTGGCCACCGCGCTGCTGCGATTTGACTATCATTTGTGAAGAGCCGTTAACGATAAGTGCTACGTTAACCATCCAGCAACGATTGAGGCTCTCAAGAATGAAATAGATTCAGCCATCGGTCAAATAGAGCTTCTTACAGTTAAAAATGTACTGAAATGTCGCATGGACTGTAAAATTACTGATTACTGATGGACTGATTTTTTTGAGTCCGGTATCTTTGTGATATGCATTTTTTAAAGAATGAAATTCGTCGTGGATTCTGGGCACTCAAATTGGTTTCCCTGAGTCGTCTTTTAACGGCTTCCATACTCACTGCTATATTACGCACTTTCTTTATTTCCGTAGCAGGCAAAAACGGATTATGTATCGAAAGCCGTATCGAACAATTCACGTCCCGGGGGGACATGGAAGGCATTCGGTCTCGTGTTTTACGTTTATTTGTGTATTTTATCGTATTCAAAACCATTTTCGCAGAACATCTGATAAAATTTTAAATTTCCTGAAAAATTTTACCTTGCGAAATGGAATTTTTAATAATTTTACTTGCTCTGTCGAAAAATGCTTTCTACTGCCCACTAAAATGCAAAAAACTCGAAAAAATCATTGGAGTATTATACAAAAATAATGGAGCTTACTAGTTACGATCAAATTTTTTTAATAAGAGTAAATACATAATCTTGAGAAGTAAAGGAGTTGAACAGTGCTATTATTTTTACCACTCGAAATTACAAATTACTCAATATAATAGCAAGCTATATTTTCTATTGTGCTAAATAAAATGTCCTGTAATAATTTATAGTAGTTTTATAAAGACATACACTTGCTTAAGAGATTGAAATAAATAAGCTGTTTTTTGACTGTTTCAGAATTTATAACCTGGACAACCTTGCTTAAATTTTGCAGAACCGGTTTTAAGTGATGCGAGGCCCTATGCATCCAGAAGGTGCTAGGCCCAAATATTGAAGTCTGATGAAACAACAGACATGGCTCTGCTTTGATTTTTTCAATTAAAATATGAGTTGTTTTAAAATCTCTAGAAGTTTTTATTTTCACGATAACACAATCCAGTCTAAATTTTATCTTTTGACCAAAATCTGTTTCATTTTATAACTTTGTACGTACATATGTGTATTAAAGCGGACTATTTTTTTACAACCTAAAGACAATGGCCCGTAGTTATTATCATAAAATAAAATGCGCTAATGACATAAGTTGACTTTCCTTGAAATTCTTTGCACATAGTGTAATTGAATTGAATTCATTATGACTGCAATATAGTTGTTGTGGTATAACACTGCCGTTATAGAAATTTTCAGCTGATTTGCATGTTCCATTTGAACGTCCATTTGACGAACCTTTTGAAGATCCAAAAATTGCGTTTCACATTCAAGGTACTGAACGGTGTGTTCAATTGGTAACTAGTGTTTCAAAGCGCACTATACACGAGCATCATGAAGAAATAATGAACGTAACAACTGAAACTAGAGAGGTAATTCCTAGAATGGTAACGGAAATGTTTAAACTTATAAGATATTAGTACATAAAAAACTTGAATTTTTTCCCCGCTTTCTTAGTTTTTTTAATTAAAGGAATTATTATTATTTTTTAAGTTTAAAAGACCTGGCAGACGCTGTTCTGCCGTTACCAGTAGGTAAGGCGATGAGTTTAATTTGGTTATAGTCTTTGTCTTTTATACATATACTAGCATTACCCTGTGCGCATCGCTTCACCTCAACCGTGGTGTATATTCGATGTGCAGTCTGCGTGAAAATTCTATTTAAAAAATACTTTTGTATGAGGACCACCCTTAGTATGCACCCAAATTAAAATTTTTACAACCTAAGCAGTGCCTCTTAATATAAAAACCACGTGGTGTAAATTCCATGAGAATCGATTAAGCGGTCTTCGAGAAAATAATATTTAAAAATATTTTTGTGTGAGAACCACCCTACATATGCACCCTAAATAAAAGTTTTGTAGCCTAAGCTATGCTTCTTAATATAAGAGCTACGTGGTGCAAGTTCGGAGTGAATCGACTAACCTGTCTTCTTGAAAATGATACTTAAAAATATTTTTGTATGAGGGTCACCCTAACTATGCACCCTAAATGAAATTTTTTTGAGCTTATCTGTGCCTCTTAATATAAAATTCATGTGGTGTAAGTTCCAAGAGAATCTATTAAGCAGTCTTTGAGAAAATGATATTTAAAAAATATTTTTGTCTGAGGGCCACCCTAAATAAAAGTTTTGTATCCTTAACTATGCCTCTTAACATAAAATCTACGTGGTGTAAAATCGGTGTGAATAATGATATTTAAAAATATTTTTGTATGAGGGCCACCCTAAGTATGCACCCTAAATAAAACTTTTACAATCTAATCTGTGTCTCTTCACATAAAAGCCATGTGTTGTAAATAACATGAGAATCGATTTAGCGGACTTCGAGAAAATGATAGTATCTATTGAAAAAATATTTTTGTGTGAGGGCCACCCTAAATAAAAGTTTTGTGGCTTAAGCTATGCTTCTTAACATAAAAGATTCGTAGTGAAAATTCGGTGTGAATCGATTTATTTGTCTTCGCGAAAATGATATTTAAAAATATATTTGTATGAGGACCACCCTAAGTATGCACCCTAAATACAATTTTTACCATCCAATCTGTGCCCCTTAACATAAAAGCCATACGGTGTAAATTTCATGAGAATCGATTTGCCTGTCTTTGAGAAATCGCTATTTTTAAAATATATTTGTATGAGGGCCACCCTAAATATGCACCCTAAATAAAAGTTTTATAGCCTATGACACCCGCCTGATTAATAGTAACATTCTGTAAAAATTTCATCACGATCGGCTGTATATTGTCCGCGTCCATAAAGGACAGACAGATAGACAAACAGATAGACAGACAGATAGACAGACAGACAGATAGACAGACAGATAGACAGACAGATAGACAAACACATAGACAGACAGATAGACAGACAAAAAATGAATTTTATATAATAGATGTACCAAGTCTCATTCATCTGCGTCAAATAGTTGATGAGATATGGTGAATTTGATTTTGGAGAACCTTCCACTGACTATAAGAAAGAATTATGAAAATCCGTTTAGATAACGAACTTATATCTATGCAACACACAAACGGTTTTCGGATTTTCTCATATGGGAGGTGTGATATCGCCCATTTTTTAATTTAACTTTCTTTATTTAAGTCGTATCTTTTATATACATACTAGCAGATGCCCGCGACTTTGTACGCGTAGCCTGTTTTTCTGCGAAGGCAAACAATTTACTTTTTTTAAATAGAAATACAGTCAATTTTGGATTCTTCTTCACAGATCTAGAGTTCTTGTTGTTTTCTCTTCCATAAATATTCCATTGCATTGCCATGTGAAAGACAAAAACAAAGCACACACACAAACTAACACATTCAATTAGCCTAGTACACATTATCACACATGTTGTCCAACATCAATGTTCGATAATGTGAACTCTAGGAACGACCGCTTGACACACATGTTGGATGGATTTCTAAAATTGTTGATTTTCCTGCTCGCTTGTCCAACCATACAACCTGTCAAGCCTAGTCAACATTTTTCATTTTAAATAGGATTTCATGCAGTTCACTTCGATGTGGACGCTCATAAATTGTTCTGCAATTGATGTTTGATGGCATGCACGAAAACGTGAACGTAAAGCAATATTGACAGTCACACATGTTGTCAAGCCATTTAGGACAGCATGTGTGTTTTCTATGTGTGAACGTACTGTAATTTTTTTTTTTCATTTTTCACAAATTCCGCGTTGCTGCGTTGACAAATTGAGAATGAGAGCGAGATTAAAATTTGAATATTCTCTTCCATTGCATTGCCATATAAAAACAAAGCGCAAACACACTAACTTGCCATTAAACGATTTGTTATGCTTACATGCTTCTTTCTATGTGTGAAATTAATGTTTTTAGCAATTTTAAAACTTTAATATTTTGATATTTAACAGGAATATCGTGATAATTTTAATTCTATGTTGGGACCAAGCGTCTAAGAAAGATGACTAAAATAATTTGATCAAAATTGATTCAGTAAATTTTGCGTGAATCCCGTTCATCGAAAACGGCTATCATTTTATTTATATAAATGTATGTACCACTCCTTGTTCATCTGCATCAAATAGTTAATGAGATAGGATGAATTTTATTTTGTTCTTATATGGGGGATGTCATCGCCCATTTTTTCCAAACCTAACTAAGTTAAGAACCTTTCGCAGACAATAAGACACATTCAATAAAAATAGGACGTCATTAATAATTAATATTTTATTTATCACAAAAAAAGTGTATATCAAAGTCCTTACAGTAGTATTTAGCAGTATTTATCAATTCTTTTTTACTTTTAAATTTCAGGGTAAACCCATTATGGCGAGAATGAAGGCGAAGCCATTCATACATCGTCTACCTATTGCTCCTGTGCCTGCGCTTAAGAATGGATATCGTCTAACCTCACCACCTGCTGCTGTATACGATCAGAATGCAGCCGCTGCTGCTGCCGTTGCATACACAGCTGCACCGCAGCGTTTCGTTTACACAGCCAATGGAGCCGCTATGACACAAGCACCAGTACCTTACAATGGGCAGGTTCATGTGTTTACAGTAAGTTTATTACTGCTTACATATCGCTCACTTACTTCAAGACTGGCATAACTCAAAAAACGTTATTTTTGAGTTAATGATGCAAAAATATCCGCCATTTCATGTTTCATTTTGTGTGAAAAAATCAGAAAAGTATCTAATAAACTTACCTTGTGAGAAGAGTTTATGTAGACATACTTTTCATCATTTTCATATAAAAAGCAACTTACTGAAAACTTTAAATGCGTTTTTCTCCCACTTTATGTTTCTTGAGTTATGCCAGTCTTGAAGTAAGTGAGCGATATGATGGGACATTTAAAAAATCAATTTTAATATTTTGTTTTACTTAACAGCCATTCCAACAGCAGCAATTTTATTCTGGTCTTGTTGCTTCCCCTTGGCCAACGGCGGCTGCTGCTGTAGCAGCAGCCGCTACGACAGCACACGGTCAAAATTTCTATGAAATTGGCAATGTATTCGCTGCTGCAAACGGACTAGCACCTCCAACTGTACCCGCAGCGTATGCTCAAACAAATCCAACGCAGACAGTCACACAAATTTCTACCACATCAAAACAGCAAGGTGGTGGTGGCACCGGCACCGGTGGTGGTGGTGGTGGTCGATATCGTACTGCAAACAGTTCTGGTGCTGGCTCTGGTGCACATTCAAATAGAAATAAACAACGTAACAATTCTAATCAGCAAATGCAACAACAAATAACCGTTACTGATCCACGCAATACAGGTGGCAATATAATCAGTGTGGCAAGTGGTGTAGGAGGAGGCTTAGTCGGCATTGTACAGACTACAATGGATCATCAACAGCAACAACAGACGCAATCGCATCAAATGCAACAGTCGACTACGAGTCAAACTCAACAACAGTCTCAACCGACTGTGGCAAACACATCGCGACATTACGTTAGTGTGAAAAGTAACTCAGGTACTTACTTATTTATTTTTTTATTTTCTGCAACCATTAAATTTTGAATGATTTTAGAAAAGTAGTTCTACAAAACAATTTTTGTTATGACGAAATTCCTTCGAGCCCTATCATTTACACACTTCTGATTCGCAGATTCCAAAAGTTGTCGTGTTAGTGTTTGCCGTGAAATTTGTGCCAATTATTCTTTCATTTCTGCATACGCTTTTGCTATAAAATACTGGTAGCTTTGGGCATAAGCAAGACCGCAATATGATCTAGAGAGCTTGAAATAGGAATTTTTCATCTTTATTATAAGAAACTTTCCTATAGGCTAAACAAATCTAGGTTTTACAAAAGAAGTTATTTATTAGTGCTATATACACTGCGCGTCACTTGAATAATGCCACATATTTTTTATTGGATTTCTTCTGATTTTTCTTCTTGTAGATGTTTTGAACATATTTTTTATTCTAATTTCGTAAATATGTATATCGTTTACGAATTGATAGAAAAGAAAGTGTACCTCGTAGAGTACCGTTAGCTGTTTTTTGTTTACTTTGTTGTTATGAGGTACAAAAAAATGAGTTTTTTTTTTGCGTCATTAGAATAAGGCCACTTAAGAAAATATAGAAAAAAATGTTATCTGATGTTTTTTTTGATAATTTGTTTATATTTAAGAAATTCAAACTATCAGTAATGTGTGGAGCCTCTTTTTTTAAAAATCAGTTCAAAAATACGGTTATGCATTGCATCGTAGAGTGAGTCGAAATAATTCCAAGAAATTGTTGCCCATGGCTCTTTGATGGCTTGAACTAGTGTTTTTTTGTCTTCAAACTGCCTTCTGTTTTCATAAACTTTTCTACGAGGTACACTTTCTTTTCTATCAATTCGTAAATGATATACATATTTACGAAATTAGAATAAAACAATTTTAGGTGCTATCTTCGGCCAGGCCGAAACTCACATACCCTACACTACACTGAAATCACCTTTTCAATAAATGTTAAAAAGACGATGAATTCGAAAAAAATGTGAAATGTTAGAAAGGTTGACAGAGGTTGAAAAATGTTGAAAAAGTCGTATATACAGTTACTAAGTACCCGTGCGCAAAGTCTGGTATGTTTGTGATATGTTTTTTTTTTAACAACAAAACTCGTGGATTTTGGGCATTCAAATTGGTTTCCCTGAGTCGTCTTTTAACGGTTTCCACACTCACTGCTATATTACGCACTTTCTTTATTTCCGTAGCAGGCAAAAACGGATTATGTATCGAAAGCCGTATCGAACAATTCACGTCCCGGGGAGACATGGAAGGCATTCGGCCTCGTGTTTTTCGTTTTTTTTTGTATTTCATCGTATTCGAAACCATTTTCGCAGAACATCTGATAAAATTTTAAATTTTATCAAAAGTTTTACCTTGCGAAATGGAATTTTTAATAATTTTACTTTGCTCTGTCGAAGAATGCTTTCCACAGCCCACTGTAATGCAAAAACTCGAAAAAATCATTGGAGTATTATACAAAAATAATGGAGATTACTTGGTACAACCAAATTTTTTTAATTAAATACTTAATCTTGAGAAGTAAAGGAATTGAACAGTGCTATTATTTTTACCGCTCGAATTACAAGTTACTCAATATAATAGCAAACCTATAAAGTACCGTTATTTTTTCGAACAAAATGTCATGTGCTTATCTTGTGTACTTATTTAAAATATTATAAGAAAAAAAAACGTCATTTGTTCGAAATATTTTCTTTCAATTCATAAATGACACCGCGGTGCTATTCTTTTTACCGCAGCTGTATATGCAAAATGCCAAAAATGTTGAGAGATGTTGAAAACTCTAAAAAAGTTGAAAGAGGTTGAAAAAATTTTAAACTATTCAAAATTGACGAAAAAATAAAGAAACTTAAGAAGAAAGTTGAAAGAGGTTGAAAAAGTCGAACAAATACATATAGGATATATTGAAAAAAGTTAAAGGGTTGAAAAAGTCAAAAGAATATGGAAAATGTTGAAAAAAATCGAATAGAAATGAAAAATTTGAAATATGCTACGCCCACTTCTCCAATTCCGCCCACTTTTGGTTGAATAAATTATATTCGTGAGCGTCATCCTCATATTAAATTTCAGTACAATAGCTTGTATAGTTTGCGATATATGCCGCAGTTAAATTTAAAATTTAGGGCGGTGACACACCCACTGGTACAATCCAACCCCGGTTTTGATCCAAAAATAACTTTTCATATTCAAACCCCAAACACCAAATTTTAGTATGATTGCTCACATATTTCGATAAATTAGCCCAATAGGCTCTATAGATTGCAATATACATATGGTCAAAATTTGGTGTAATATGGTCCGATTTTTATCAAGAAATAGCTTTCCATAAGCAACACTCTTTCATCAAATTTTAGTATGATTGAACACATATTTCGATAGATATGCTACTTACCGTATTTTATTTGTATGGGAGTGCCACGCCCACTGGTGCTATTTCAAACACTTTTGATTCAGATATACTCTATGGCAACTGAACCACTTATATTAAATTTCATGGAAATTGATGCAATAGTTCACTTAAAACAGCGTTTACAAATTTATGTTAATATGGGAGGTGCCACGCCCACTGATGCAATTCCGTCAAAATTTATTTGTTTTTAAAGCTTACAGTAACTGACATCTATACACCAAATTTTATGAAGATTACTCTCATAGCACACTATCTATAGCAATAAAAGTTTTTCGCTTATATGGGAGGTGCCACGCCCACAGGTACTATTGGACCAAATTTTTGTAATAAGAGACCTTATAGCAAGTATATCTACCTCATTAAATTTCATAACGATTACATTGTTAGTTCTCTTAATATAACGTTTATAAATATTGTGGGCGGTGCCACGCCTTTCAACGAGTTTTTTCAGTTAAGTGGCTGAGCTTGTATTGATGACTGCTTTCAGCGGCTTCATCTCCAAAATTTTTATGAAAATCGTTTTTTTTTTTTTTTTTTTTTTTTAAAGAATCATTTTATTTGCAATCTATTCAATGAATAATAAGCAAATATAATAACAATATTCATCTTAACTTAATTTATTGATCTCCAACGAAATCAATACAAATTATATACATTGAATTGACTTATACGTATTTTTTTTTTAAATATCAAAATATTTCTTAATACTGCCTGTAATTATTGCCTAAAAGGGAGATCAAGAACATGCAATCTTTTCAGTCTTCTAATTTCGTCTGTTTCATCGAGAAGAGTTATTGCTAAAGGGTTCACATGGTTGCTTAGTCTATCGAGATATTTTGTACTAAATTTTTTAACTTCTTCTTTTATAAATGGAATGTCAAGATCATTATGTATTGAGTTGTTAGTTACAAACCATGGTGCATTAGTTATTGATCTTAAAGTTTTTGACTGAAACCGCTGTAAAATCTCTAAGTTTGAATTACAGGTTGTACCCCAAAGTTGAATCCCATATGTCCAAACTGGTTTTAACAAAACTTTATACAATAAAAGTTTGTTTTCAAGGCTTAGTTCTGAATTTGGTCCCATTAACCAATAAAGTTTTTTAAATTTTATATTCAAATGTTGTCGTTTGGCATTTATATGTTCTTTCCACGTTAATCTTCTATCGAGATGCATACCAAGATATTTTACACATCTAAATTTTGGAATTTCATTCCCGTCAAGCATCACTGGTGGACATTCTCCCCTTTTTAAAGTGAAAGTGACATGAGCAGACTTTTCTGTATTAACTTTAATTTTCCAACGCCTTAGCCAATTCTGAATTTTGTCAAGTTCTATTTGGACAAGGTTGGAAGCCTCAATTGAGGACTCATGACAAGCCAACAGAGCGGTGTCGTCAGCATATGTGGCCATTAATACACCTTCAGTTTCTGGCATATCAGAGGTGTATACTGTGAAGAGAACTGGTGCTAAAACACTTCCTTGTGGCACACCTGCATTTATTTCACGGATGCTGGATATTTCGTGTTTTATTTTAACATAAAACGTACGCTGAAAATCGTTTGTGCAAATTTTGAGATAAACGGAATTAAAATTTTTAAAAGTTGAGAAGTGCCGCGCCCACTTTTCGATTCCGCCCACTTTTACCTCAATTAAAGATATATTTTATATGTATCCGTTTACCAAATTTCATCGCAATATCTTGAACACATGTGCACCAAATCACCAAGTTTCATCAAAATCGCTGCAACTTTTTTCAAAATTGGCCTGGGTGAATATACATAGAGTATGGGCGGTAGGCGTGTCCGTGAACCGATTTCGCCCATTTTCAATAGCAAGATGCTTGCAAGAAGATGTGACCTGCGTGTGAAAGTTTTATTCAATTAGCTTTCTTAGTTTTCTCGTAAACCTGATTTCAACAGACGGACAGACAGACAGACAGACGGACATCGCTAAATCGACTCAGGTGGTGACGCTGATCAAGAATATATATATACTTTTCCATACCTGCCACGCCCCCTTCGATGTGTTGCAAACGGAGAGTGAATATACCCTCGGTGTAGGGTATAAAAATATGTTCAAAACATCTACAAGGCGAAAAATCAGAAGAAATCTAATAAAAAATATGTGGCCTTATTCAAGTGACGCGCAGTGTTGTATCAACCAATATATGCATTACACACGTCTTTTGCTAACGGTTTAACCCTGCGTAAAGTTTCGTTACATAATTTGAAGAAGTGCATATTATAGAATGTTAGCTTTGTAAAACGTGCAACCTACGCAAAATATTGAAATATGGCAAAAAGTTAAAACTTTACCCGTTATAATCCAATTCCTTTGCTTAAAATTTACCCATTATAACTCAATCAGTGCAGATAATTTGCTATACGGTCATAAGCTCAAAATTTTATGCAAGAGCGCATTTTTCCGCAAAAATTTTCCCTACAAAACACTATATATTAGTTTTTCGCAATTTTTTGATTTTTCTTTGGAATTTTTCCAGCAAATCCGTCATGTGTATGTATGGTATATAGATTATTCGATGAATTTTCGTCAACCCTCTATGTTTGTATTTCACCGTGTGATGACACTTTTACTACGTGAAAAAATCGATAAACACGTGAAATTAGAAACTAACTGCGTTCGCAGTTTTTCCCCAGAATGACGAATGAGTCGCAAAGAAAAATTGTTTTGAATTGTATGTATAATCATTATAGAATAATATTGAATTTTTTATTTTAAATCGCATATTCCTTGAAATATAAAAGTTATTTTAAAAAATGTCCTGATACTTTTTCAACGTGTCAAAACAAAGTTGATTTTTATTGCATAGTGTTTTAAATATGTACTAGTACTTTTTTAATGAGCTTAAACTTAATCTGAAATTGAAGCTTTTATCTTTTGAAGGCTTTAAAGCGGATTACGGCATTTTTGCTACATAAATGAAAGTTTTGCGAGATTATTCATCAAGGTACCATTATTTTTGTATAATGTTTGATATTTATCCTTTAAACCGATTTCAATCAGTCAACAGTTTGCAGTTTATTTTTGTGTAACAATTTCTTTGAAATATTTTATAGGCCCAACGAATTAAGTTAAAGTTAAGTTTAATCTCAGCAAAATTTGTAATTTTTTTGTAAATATTTTTTTTTTATTTATTAGGTGGAATAAGTAAATCGTCCATTGATAAATCATATGGCAGCAGTGGAATATCCACCCATCATCATTATAATACGAATGCACAAGTAGGATCTGTGGCCTCAGCGCATCACCATCAAGGACAGCAGCAGCAACAGCAATCGAACCCGGCCAATACATCTCATTTGCAAACCACACACTATCAAAGTCATACCATACCTTCGTCAAATACAGCGGCAGCAATACCACATGCTTCCTATACTCATGCTACTCCAACTGTTTCTGCGCAACATCATCATCATCAGCAGCAACATCAGCAGTCACAACAGCATATTGGTATGGAACATCATCAACAAGATGATGGCAGTGTTGATCAACAGCAACATCAACACCAACAACATGGTGGCCGCAGTAATTTAACAAATTCTTCGTCATCGCTTTCGACAACAACGACCATTGGAACAGGAAAAGACCAGCAACAGCAGCCGCCACATTGGACACAGCCACGATATCGCCGCCGAAGACGTGACGATGATGGCAACAGCATGACATATTCGCCGAGTAATCGCTTGACAACTGGCGGTGGAGGTGCAGGCGGGGTCAGTATAACATCGCTTTATTCGAGAACTAGTAGCAAAATTCACAACAGTGGTGGGGGTGCAGGTGCTGGAATGGGTGGGAATATAGGAGGGGTGATAGGAGGAGGGAACAGAATTGGATGCATAGGCAACGTGGGCGGAGGAGGAGGCGGCAGCGGTACTGGACAAGTAAATTCAGTTACTAGCAACCCCACCACCACCGTCACAGCCGTCGGCACCACCTCAAATTTTAGTCAAAATGTGCTAACAACTACCTATCACACCAACAGCCAAAATATTTACAAATACATTAATTCTTCTTCTACTTCTACCTCCTCTTCTTCTACTGCTACAACTACTAACAACAATAATATAGCAATAATGAGCTTGTTTTCAAATTCGAATGTGAATGTAAATTCTACCATTATTAATCTTAATAATAAAAATAGTATTAATATTAATCCAACAACAACACCACATATAAATTGTAAAAATGCAAAAATTCATCTCATGTCATCCTCCTCTACTTCGCAGCAGAATTACAATACTACTCATCATCAGCAGCAGCAGCAACAACAACCACATTCGACGAATTCATCAAATGCGTCCAACAGTCATCACAGTAGTCGTGAACACCATAGCAGCATTGGTGGTGGTGGTGGTGGTGGTGGTGGCGGCGGCAGCAGCAGCAGCGGTGGTTATAACACTCATAGAGAAGATCATCGTTATAAAAGCAGCAGCTATGGTTCGAATTCGCACTACAATAGTGGCGGTGGCGGTGGTGGCGGTGGTGGTACTGGTGGAGCTGGTGGTTCATCACATCATCATTCTACGCACTCATCAGCGTCGTCTTCACATCACCATCAGCACCACACATCGTCGTCTTCCCATCACCCTCAACAGCATATGCCCTCCCATCACCAGTCTTCACACCATCATCACCATCACAGTGGAAGCAGCCTTGGTAGCTCTGGAGGTGGTTCTGGAGGTAGCCATCATCAGCAGCAACAGCAACAACAGGTTGCACCAGTACAACCGCCTCAGTTTGACTTGGAAGCAGCTGCATTTCCACCATTGCCGGGTAAGTAAACAAGAAACGAATAAATCATCTAAGAAATGCGGTTCATATAGAAGGACCTATAACAATAAAAGTTTGGAGGGTATGATTTCATTTGGAAAAATAATTTCATAACGCCTTTTACAATTCAAAGGTGAAAACAGAAATAACGCTTTTTATTTGTGTTAAATACAAAAGGTGCTTGCTTGCGCTAACAATATCTTGTACAAAAGTGACTGGAACCAGTATTTCTTCTGTTTTTACCCTCAACTTATTTTGAAATTTAGTTCGTAATGTGTGTTTCTTTTCACATTTTAATCTAAATGTAGCTTCTGCGGCTACTTCATCATCTGGGGTCGCTTTTACGTCATCGACAAATGCTGCCAGTACTCTAGCAGCCACTAACGGCAGCAATAACAAAGTAACTGCCAACACGATACAAAATCAACACCAACATCAACAGCAAACCGCCAATGTTAATGAAGAAACAAATATTGATATGATCACCACTGTTAGTTTAAGCAGTGAGTCTACTGCACAACATAGTAGCAGCAGCCACCATAGTCAAAATCAGCCACATTCATCATACACTAATACCATAAGTAATGCTCCGCAACAACACCAACAGCACCAACCACATCAACATCATCATCATCTAAACCAACATAGTTCCTCATCTGCCTCAACTACTGGTAACAGTAGCAATTGGACTGATAACCGTCTCGCCGATGTCGTTCGTGGTGGCGGTGGTAACGGTAATAAACCAAATAAATCGCGTAAAGAAGTTGCTGCTGCCAATAATAATAAGCAGCCGCAGCAACATCATCACCATCATCATCATCCGCAGCAGCAGCATCACGCACAACAGCAACAACTACGTAGCAATGAAATTAGTCCACCGCCAATGTTGTCTACAACAACTGCTTCTGCACCTGCTAATACCGAGCATCATTATGTTGTCGACGATGTTAAATCAGGCAATAATCACAACAGAAATTCGACAAATAAATTCAATTTAAATAATAATACTGTGATAAAGTGTTTAACACAAACAAATAATTTAAATACTAACAATTTAACAGCAGATGCAACTGCTGGTGACTGCAGTAGCAGCAGTAACAGTGGCAATTGTAAATGTAGCAACATTAATTACTCCGCCGCCGCCTCTGATAAGACTGAGGAGTCTGATGTAACTACATCAGGTGATGCTGTTGTCACCGCTGCAGCTGTTGCTACTACTAAACACTACCAACACCACCACCTCCAACAACAACAACTAGCTCGTGATGCTAGTAATGAGCAAATTGCCGCTGCCGCATATAATACAAAAGCAGCACCAGCAGCAATAACTGTATCATCAGCGGCTGCACCAATAGCAGCAGCTACATGCAATGTTGCCACTATGACAATGACCTTTGCGGAATGCAACATTGTGACCAATAAAAAGTCCAACTTATTCTCAGCGGCAACTTCTAAAAAAGAACTAACACAACAAATGCCAAAAGATGCTTCAAAGCAACAAAAAAATGCTGCTACTTCTACAAATTCAGCCTCGAATGAAAATGTTGCTGCAGCTGCTGCTAATGGTGCACGTTTAAGTTATGCCCAAGTGGCACAACATCATAAAGAACGTGGTGCTTCTGCGGGTGCCAGTGGAAGTAAAGAAGGAGGAACTTGTATGATTATCGTGATGGGTAATAAAAGTGATTCGCCAACAGGAATTGCAACTGTGGACGTAGGTGCTGCTGACTTAGGGCCTTTCGCTGCATCTGGTATAAATTTAGATAAACTTTCGGAGAAAGTAGAGAAAAAAAATACATCTCCCAGTAACAGTCAAATTGGTCAAAATACTCTGGGTTCTAATAGCATTTTGAGTGGTGCTGGTGCTGTGACTAGCAATGTTGTAACATTGCGCAATGATGGTTCCAAAGGTAAAGTTCTCCCATGGCCTTTTGTCTTGTTAGAATTAAAATAAAATTACTGTCACCAAACAATTTTGTAGCATAACGAGCTTTAAATAATTGTGTTTTCTTTTCAGAAATGTTACGTGAAAATCGTATGAGTTCGGGGAGCAACGTTAGTGGTGGAAGTACTGGTGGTATTTCAAATATCGGACGTAGTCGTGGTGATATTAAGGAGAAAAATGGACGCGAACGATATGATACTAGCGATAGTAGTAGTGGTGCTACGACAACATTGACTACGACGACGACGACGACTGCAAATGGACGTAGAACTGGACGAAATAATTAGTTGCAAATATATCACACATTTGCTACAGTTTTTAAGCATTTCCTGCTATTGTTGTTGATACTTTTGTTGTTACAGTGTAAACGAACAAAACTTAAGCAGCAGCAACAAAATATAAACGCAAATATATAAGTTCAGAAAAATCACAACAATAATACTACCATACAACCATAAATATTATCAAACCACTAAGTTAAAATAAAACTATTCGACACACAAAAAAAAAAAAAAAATTAATAAAAAAAGAAGCGAAACAAAAAGTAGTATGATGAATATGAGATGCTAAACACTGCTAAACATGAAGGTTTCTTTGCACTAAACTAAAATGACATTAACTAAGCGGAAAATACATACAAAAAGTTTTACTACTAACATTTAAAGCTACTTTTTTACCAATAAAACCTATATCTATAAACTTACGAAGAGGCCAGCGAAAAACCAATAAGGTATGTTTTTGTTATTACAGGGGTTCAATGTAAGTAGTTTGTGCGAAGATCACCATTTAATGTTGAGATTATCTTATGAAAAACCATTTAATATACGAATTTCTATTTCATTTGTTTATTGTATTTTCAAAAACATACACTTATGTTATTTAATTTTAAATGAACATAAAAGTCGGAGTTAAGTCCTTAATTAAAATTTGAAACGGCTGTTGTGAATGCGTCACTTTCAGTCACGTGCTTGTCACATGGTTTGCCGACATGGCTACTAAAATATTTCCAATTACTTCCGATCAAAATAATTTTAGTGATTCCAGCGAATCACGAGATGTTACTGCTGCGTTTTCTTTTATCGAAAAAGAGTCAGAGAAGGTGGGTTTGACGGTGAACGAGGGCAAAACAAAGTATATGTTGTCACAAACATGGAGACGCGGCGCATTGGATCCCACGTTACTGCGAACAGCTATACTTTCGAAGTTGTCAAGGAATTCACGTCTTGGCACCGCCGTGAACACTCAAAACGATGTCAGCCTGGAGATAAAGCGAAGACTCACTCCTGCTAATAGGTGTTACTATGGTCTAAGTAAGCAATTGAGTAGTAGAGACCTCTCTCGCCCGATAAAACTGACACTCTACAAGACGCTCATCTTATCCGTGCTACTCTACGGCGCAGAAGCATGGGTTGTGTCGCAGACTGATGCAGCCACGCTTAGGGTGTTTGAGAGAAAAATTCTTCGCAAAATCTTCGGTACTGTTCGCGTCGGCGACGACTATCGTGTTCGAATGAACCACGAACTGTAAGAGCACTACGCTGACATTGACATAGTCAAGCGCATCACTATCCAACGTCTGCGCTGGCTGGGACATGTTGTGCGTATGAACGAAGAAGCTCCGGCGAAAAAGGTGTTTGATGCGGAAGCCGCTGGGCGACGGCGAAGAGGAAGATCATGCCACCGATGGAAAGACCAATCTCTTGTTACAAAACTATAAGCACTTGGTTTTGAAAATACAATAAATACTTATAACGAATTGAAATTTATATTTTTAATTGATGCCGTCTAGTGTAGGTTAAAACATTTAAAATAATATTTCAAGAAATATATTAATTTCTAAAAAGATTAACGACGTGCGTTGAAATTATTAATAGAGAATTCGAATGTCAGTTTCTCTGTTGATTATCTTGAGCACCGTCATAACTTAATCCTATTTTAAACGTGCTCTAGTGCAAGGATGCACAGCTCGAAGCTCGTTTAGCTCTTTCAACAATCTTCCGTTATTTTAGCAAAATCATTTTGGTTCGCAATCATAGCATGCGTTTGGTTTTTGTAATGTTTTCTTTTGTTTGCATGCAATTAGCTTAAAGCAGCTAATTTATAAATTTTCGTCAACAATAGTTTTTTTTCGGAAAATATTTTTGAGTTTTACCCAAACTGATATTAGCCGTGTTTTATTCGCTTTGTTTAAACCAAAATCTCATACAAATGTGTGAACCAGCTCAATTTCTAGTTCAATTGATTGCACTTTTTTTGTCTTTGCTAAAGTTTGAAGCATCATAGACACAAACCTAAAATAATAGAAAATATATGGCAACTTTGCTGGAATTTTGAGGAAGCGTTCTTAGGTCACGCGAGGCCTTGTGCACCCAGTCAGTGCTAGGTCCAAATATTAAAATAGAAACACATAATAAAAAAAAAAACAATGATACAACAGTAAACGAAAATAAAACTTTGGTGTTAGCGTCTGCGACACTATAAAAACAGTTTAAAATCATTTGATAGCAATAATTTGAAAAAAACAAAAATTATGTACTGATACGGTAGGCCCTTTACCGTGCTAAGCCTCGTTCAACCACAAGACCATAAAGCCGGCTCTGATTTTAAGATAGATGTCTGTCAAACACCGTCATGTCATCTATTGGTCAAATGCAGATTTACGAAAGGTTAAACTTATGCGTTTTATTCACTTTTAAGTTTAAACAAAGCGAATAAAACGCGGCTATTGTTGTTGTAGTAACTTCGGGTATTGTGATATGGGTATTTTTGTATCTTAAATTACACGTAACTTTTATAGCACAGCTTCTACTTTTTTATGTATTATGGTTTGTTGATGCATTGTGCAGTATATTACGACTTTGGAGCTCTATAGCGTATGTCAATCTGAAGCTGTTTCAACGAGATGGAAAAAAGTCAAGTGACACCTCTAAATTAAATTGGCGGATAATGTGATATAACAAGTGTTTTTTTAGAGGTTTGTTTTTCGAATAGATATAAAACTGGCATTTTATGGTCAAATCTGGCAACTCTAATGTCATTTATGTTCAGTTTGGTTTGCCATTTCATCATGAACAGGTTGACAAAAGAACAACGCTTGCAAATCGTGCAAATTTATTTCGAAAATAATGGTTCAGTTCGCGAAGTTTACCGCAAGCTCCGTCCATTTTATGGTCGACATAATCGTCCATCAGAGCAATTAATTCGGTTAACCATGGGTCGTTTTCGCACTACGTTTACTCTATGTGATAATACGCATCCGCAGAGACGTCGAACAGTGCGCACCGAAGAAACAATTGCCGCTGTAGAGCAAAATGTTGAAGAGGACCCGAATGAATCGATTCGCCACCGTGCACAGCAATTGGAGCTTTGTCCATCAACTTTATGGAAGATTTTGCGCAAAGATCTTGGCTTGCGACCTTACAAGATCCAGCTTGTGCAGAAATTAAAGCCGCGAGACCATGCAATGCGTCGTGATTTTGGTGTATGGGTCGAAAATGAGATTGATCTCGATGCTGATTTTCATCGCAAAATTTTGTTCAGTGATGAGGCTCATTTTTGGTTGAATGGCTACGTCAACAATCAAAATTGCCGCATTTGGAGTGAAGAGAATCCACATGAGACCCTTGAGACGCCATTACATCCACAAAAACTGACTGTTTGGTGTGCTCTATGGGCTGGTGGAGTCATTGGGCCATACTTCTTCCGAAATAATGCTGGAGAGTCAGTTACCGTTAATGGAGACCGGTATGGAGCCATGATAACCGACTATTTTGTTCCCGAATTGGATGGTATGAATGTGGATGAGTTGTGGTTCCAACAAGGCGGCGCTACATGCCACACAGCGCACGTCACAATCAATTTATTGAAGGAAACATTCGATGAGCGCATAATTTCGCGGAATGGACCTGTCAATTGGCCACCAAGATCGTGTGATTTGACACCATTGGATTATTTTCTTTGGGGATATGTGAAGTCGCTCGTCTACGCCAACAAACCAGAAACGTTAGGGGACTTGGAAGCCAACATTCGTGGCGTTATTGCCGACATACGGCCCCATATGCTCGAAAAAGTGGTTCAAAATTGGACCTGTAGAATTGGCTTTATTCGAGCCAGCCGCGGCGGCCACATGCCCGAAATCATATTTAAACATTAATGGCATAAAATTATCCTTCCAATAAAGCCAAATTGATGGACATTAAAACGATTTTCTTGTGTTTTATTTCAATTCGAAGCTCTATACCTCTAAAAAAAACACCCTTTACTATCATGAAAAGTATAACAAGTATAAAACTAATAATACAATAACATTACATCTTTTAATAGAATTTCCATAAAAAAAGAAACTAGATTTAGACTGAATCAACATATTAAAGTTAGATAGATGACTCTCATACAAAAATTGGAAAACAATCATTGTGAGCCCAAATTAAATCGCATTGTAGGAATTGAACTCAGGTCTGAATCTTTGGATCTCTCTTGAAGGATTTGTTTTAAAAAGCACAGGTAATGTCCTTACTGGGTGGACCAAATTGGACATTACCCGAATTTCAGTTTTAATATACTCGGGCTATTTTTATTAAAACAAATTTCAGCAAATACAGAATTCACATTACTTATGACAAAGTATATTCATCTACTAACAAATTTTAGCACTTCGGCTATAATACTTACTTTGTGTTGGGCTTAATTCACTCATGAAATGCACACAAATAAAATCTCGACTTGTGGCTAAATCAATTTCACCACACTGAGGCCAAAAACAGTGAATGCGAACGCACAAAACCTTGCTTCACATATCTTTTTCCGTTACTGCTATGTTGACAAAAAAAATTTTGTCGAGAATTGCTTTTTTATGGAAATATGATGGCATATCACATTACATGACCATATCACAATACCCAAAGTTACTCTACCAGCTCGCGAATCAGATTTTTGTGGGCACCTCTGCACCTATGCGCATTAACACGTGTGATGTTGCATTATCGTGATAATTTGTTATTTGGCCGCTCTATTAAGTTTTGAAACATCGATAGATTCAATATCCACTGACGCTACTCGACCTTCTAGCCTATTTCCTTTTCTTATATTTCAACACGGTGCATTGTATTTATGGAGGTTATGTCCTGAGCGTAGGTTTATGTAATAAAAATAATGAACTACAGGAACTTTTTTAACCAACATACTTTCATACTTGTCAATAATAAAATATTGTTAGAATATAATTAATTATTTTCTTTAATTTTTCATACAGCTATACGTTAAATAAAGGAGCGTTCAATCAGGACCAGTCTGTTTATCATCAAATTAATTTGTAAAAATAATTGTATACAATCGCATCGGTGTGTGTATGTAACAAATATCTATATAAATGTAGAAATAATAATGTAATTTACATATATATAGTTTATGAAACTAATGTAAATGCATATTAATAATGTTAAACATAATTATACATTAGTTAGGTATGTCAAACAGTGAATACTATTAAATGCTATTAATATAGAAAACAAAATTATAGAAATGAAATTTTATCTTTTGATTAAAGGAAACAATAGTTATTACATGTACGCAGGCATAAATGCTCTTACTCAAATCTTTAACTGGACTATACACATTTTAGTTCTACTTGAAAACTTTTTAAAAACTCCACCACAAAAAAAAAAAAAAAAAATATAAGTAAATGAAAGAATTTAATATTTGTTAAATTTTTTGTCTTTTAAATAATTAATACCTTAAATTGTATATTTTTGTAATGCTTGCCATATCTGTAATGAAATGTGATTTTCGGATAAAAAATTTAATAATACTTTCGAAAAATGCTCTTGCAATTTTTTTTACCGTTGTATAAATTCAGATTATATTTTCAGTCTGCAAGCATTAGAATTAACAATAAAGCAAATTGTACGTTTAAGAAAAAATTATGTGCCATACTTAAAATTATTCTACTTATGAAAATTGCTTCTCGTCGGCCCTATGGCTAAAATCAAAATATGTAGATACAAAATTTAACTCTTTAGTAGGGATGCCAATTTGCTAGTTTTAAAAATATATTGCAATATCCTTTGGTTTTTGTAGTGCAGAGTCTGAAACTTGAAATTGAGTATATAACGTTAGTGAGGCGAGTTTATTAAATTTTACAAGCTAACTGAAAATTACGATATTTGAGAAGCAATAAAAAGCTTGTGTGATTGAAATTTTTAAGTTTTAAATACAAATGAAAAAATCTTGACTCAATTGTTTCTGGTTTTTGATTTCGTTTTTACCACTTAACTGAAGTTTAGAGTTTTATGCCTGTTTGTGTATATTTAATAACTATGTTCGAAATAAAAAAAAAAAAAAAAAATATGGCGATATCTTCCTCTTACGGTTTTTTGTTTGTTTTTGCAATAAAGTTTTAAATTTGTAGAAGCATTTTTCATTTGCTTATTTTCTTACTACCGCAATAATAACAATAAACATGTTGAATGATACAAGTATTTAACATATTTTTGTTCCCTATCTTAAGTACTACGAAGTTTGTACAAATCTGATACAACTTTGTAAAAAATGATTCTAATAAAACAAAATAAATTGAAAACTGAATGTATATAAATCTCAACATTAATTCAAAATAAAAATCTAACCATACTATAGTTCTAAGTTAAACTGAATAACAATAAATTTAAGTAAAGTATTTATTTTAAATTGAACTTATAAGAAAACAATATGATATATATGCATATATGAATATATATATATATATATACATAAATATGTAAAATGTACCTTTGAAATTTAAGCATAAAATATTGCTTTGCTTAGTAAAGAGTTTGAACCACATATAATTTGTACGCATAACACACTACTAACACAATTTCTACATAGTAAACAGTTTCAATTTATATGCAATATTAGCTAATGTGTAGTTGTCTAAAACTATGTTAAATATAACAGCTTTTTTTTTATATTATGTATACGTTTTTCAACATTTGTTGACACTTTATAACAAACATCTGATTTCTGTTTTCTTTTATTTTCCGATAAATGAATACATATTTGTAATACGTAATAGAGGCGAATTTCTAGAGCAAAAATTTGATTTAATTTTGTTGAGTAAATAATTCAAACACATTACACCTGATCGTAAGGTTCATGTCGCAAACAACTTAGTGGTATTATCATCCGCGTACTGCATTACCCATATTCATTGCCATTTAACATCATGAAAGTGAAAAAACACTTTAACTTATTAAATACTAAACTTAATGATAATTCAAAATATAACTCTGCTTTCGAAAAATAAGATGCATTAGGTAAAGAGAGGCTGTGTGATGACAACATTAAGATCCATTTGTTTTATCACAGCAAAGTCGGTTTGAGATAGAAAGACAATCATTTTTTTAAGTGTTTATTATTTGCACTTTATTAACATATCTTTTTTTTTTTATTAATAGTCACAATATTTTTTAACAGATTTTAGAATCGAAGAATAGAATATCCTAACATAATTTTTTCTTGTGAAAATTTTTTCTTCAAGTCGAAGTTTACTCTTATTTTCCTGAGTTTATAATAAGAGAGAAAGGGGAATCGAATACCTCAGAGCAGTATCCTTTGTATGAGATAAGAATATAAATTTACAATTTTAAGGGATTACTAGGAAGTAACGTTAATACTGTACTTGATCGTGTCGATAACAAAGATGAAATTGTTGCAGAATATAATCAAAAACGTGCAGCTCGCTATGTAAATCCACCAAGACCGATTCTAAGAATCCGATTATAAAGAAAAAGTCCCATTGGCACCGTTTGTTGCTAAAGAAAAAGAGCCAATTGTGATGTATAACCCATTACCCCCACTTGATTCTGTCAACTTCTATGAAAGGTATGCACATTTTAAAATTAAAAATGTGTTAAATATAATATTTTCGTGTGCTTTAATTTTTAGAAAATCGTCGTATTTAATTTAAATAAGTGAAATGCGGGCACCAAATGTTGATGATTAAAAACTATTTTAAAATTATTCCGCTGTTAAAGGATCTGCATCGCAAGCTGCACATGAAAATTTATAAAAAAATCATATATACTTTAAGTATATGCTAGCGCGTTCGCTAATCTGCGCTAATGCGCCGCTAAACGGTTTCACAAGTTCGAAAATAGAAATCGTTTAACATTTTATATGTTAAGGGATTACCTAGACCTAGTATAAAAAACAAAAAAATAAATATTTCTTGTGAATTTTTTTTAGATGTACTACAAGTTGTATTTTCTTTTTATTCTTTTTATTAAATCTATCGTCGTTGCGATTAGAAAAATAATTATGTGCGAATATTCGATTTGTTTCCATTTTACAGTAAGAACAAAAAAAAAAATATTTCAATGATACTCTGACTAGGTATAATCCCTTATGAGTAAAGGGCTTATGAGCACTATTTAATTTGATAGGATAAAGATAACTTTATTAACAAATTTTTTCATAAGTTATGATATAAGATAAAAATCTACATACATAAAAAAACATAACTTGGGAAGTTATTTTTTTAGATATATTAAAAGGCAAAAGGGCATAAATCTGCAAGAACATTTTTTGGAAAAAGTTAGAAAGAATAGGAGTTTAGTTATTGAAAGAATTTTTAATGATTAAGCTTTCAATATTAGATTTTATTTTGCAATAAAAAGTAGATGAAAAAATGTAACATTTGAATTGCCTGTTGTTTTTTTACGATATGAATGATGAGCCCTTAAATGTTATATTTTGCTTGTTTTTATTTAACTTTAACATTTTATATGTTATTCAACTGCACATTTCTAAATACAAAAACCTTTGAGATTCTTGCAAAGGACTTATATCAATTTTGAAACCATCATACATTTATCATATGTATGCGCTATTGTGTAACTTATGGCTAACACAATGTAAGACACCAAAACAATTAAAAAAGCAACTTTTTGATTTTGTTAACTTAAGTGCATAACAAAAACTAACACAAAAATTATAATTAATTCATTTTAACGCTGAAAGTGCCTATAAATAAATAAATTATTAAAATATAAATTTAAATCATACATTTTTTACATACATATGTATATACATATTTATATGCATACATATTTGCATGAATTGATAGGTTAAAACACACACACGTTAGTTTTTAATTAAAATGATAAATATGTAGCTATTTCCTTAAAAATTAAAAAATATATAACAATGCATAACGAAATTAAACAAAGAATTGAAACGCAAGAGAATAATAAACAAGCATATAAAGTACTGTAATAAATAATATATGAAAATTAAGCTATTATTTGTGTAGTAATACTAACGTGGTAACATAATAACATTAATATTAACTCTATGCTAATGAATATTCAATTTATATTTAAACTATTTTCTTAATCTTCAAAACGATAGTGTGAATTGAAAATAGTATATTAAAACTGAAATGAATAAAACAACAAACAATATATCAAATGATAATATGTATTCAAATTCATAGAATATAACAATCTGTTAATGTTAATTATTTTTAAGATTTATTAAATATTAATGCTTTATTTTTTCGTTTCTTCGTAACAACTCAATTCACAAAATCATAAACAATAAGTAACAAATATTTGTAGAAATATAGCGTAAACATTTGTTGTCAAAGCAGAATGGGTAATTTACACATTTGGAATGGGCAAAGATATATATTTTTTCTTTGTTTTTTTGTACTAAGGGGCTAGCTATACCTTTTTTTAGGTTAAAAATAGCACAATTTTTTTAAGATTTTGTTCACAGTTAAATTGAATATCGACTCGGTTATTTTCATATTAAAATAGAATTATTCACTAATATATAAAAATTAGGTCTAAAAATTAAATTAAAACTGTTCTGTCCAACGCGCGTCTACAGATTTCAGCATCTGAAAAAGAAAACAATGGCACTTTGAAGCTATGTTTTTAGTGAAAACTGGATCACTTTGGATATGAGTATTAAATTGACGTGCTTTCAAAAATAAAAAGTTACAAAAAAACACTAATTTTGTTTAAAAAATTCAATAACACTTAGGACATTTTTTATAAGTTCAGTTTTTGCGGGTTAAAAAATGCACAAAACGCTAAAGTGATTATTTTGATAAGAACTTATTTAAATATCTCCTCGATCATTTTTTATGTCACTTAAGCCTTGTGTATATATAGTCTGTACATTTTGTATGAACATATACACAGCACATTCTTAAAATTTTGATTTTGTGAAATTAATGAGCTGAAAAAAATCAACGTTTTTACTTGACGGCTATACAGTGCTTTGTTTCTATTTTTCATACAATTGTACACGTATTGTTAAAATAAAAGTACAGGTTTATATAATTTCTTCAATTGCTTGGCATATATACATTTATTTAAGGATAAACAACTCGCAATAAAAGCGAGAACGATTTTCTATGAAGGTATAAAATAAAATCCAATACAAAGAAATAATGGCAAAACTATTTTTGGTATACTGGAGATATCTAAGTCTACGCTGCAAGTTTTCACTTACATTTCATGCCAAGTTTTTCGAACGAAACTTCATAATTGGAGATTATATTCCTTTCATTTGTTTCAACTCTCCCCAGTTTTTTGATCGGTTTTATGTTCGGTAACTGTCTTAGTCAGTTAAGTAAAATCACACTATTGTCCTGATACTTGGAAGTATGCTTATAATCATTGTTTTGCTGAAATTTTCATCTAAGCTTCATATTCTCCTCAGCATAGGGCAATATCGTATTTTTCAAGATGTCTTTGTAGTGAAATTTGGTCAAGGTATCATTAATTCGATGTATTGGTACGCCACGTCAAAATATTTTTATTTTCCATCTATAAAAGTTTTGTCATCAGACAAATATTTTATAAAAAAAATGCTATTAATTTTTTGAGATCGGCAGGTTTGAAAGATGTTTTTAAATAGTTGGAGTACTTTGATATTGTAATCAGCTTTGCCCCATAATGCTTACCACAATTCAAAACAAATCGAAGTTTGATATATATTTCAATACTATCAAAAAAATTCCTACGTAATTAATGTACAACCCCTTGACAACTCTGCATCTGATGACGACATCTAACGATGTAAACATATTTCTTTTTTAAACAAATTTGTAAATTGTACCCATTGAATGAAAAAAAAAATTAATTCTGCTGAACTTAATCGAAACTATTTTTTTTTTTCAAATGAACGTTTTGAAAACGCAGAAAATTTTAATGAAGTTCAATGTGGATCCAAAAAAAATTTTCCCAGCTTTGGCAGATACTTCAAGTGCCATTTAGTTAAATTACAATTGTTTTGAGCCCATCGGTGAGGTTCTGTTTTCAGATAAGCGTTTAGGCAGGATGTTTACCTTTGTAGTATATCTAAACATACCTTTTTTTTTGTTTAAAGAAAACCAAAGTGTTTTGTTGTAGTTTAACTTAAATTCAAATGAAACAATTTTTTATGTAAGAAATCTCTAAAACGTATTAAATTATCAAATTCAAGACTATATACGAAAAACTAAAAAAAGAAAGCTTTTTAGTGATGTGTCGATCATACCATTCTAATTTGTGTTATAACTGCGAATTTTATTTTCACAGGTTTTTGCTTTGGCTAATAACGAGTTTGCGTTTTTTGTTTTTGTTATAAATGATAAAGTCATTAATATTTTGTCAGCTACATAAATTAGGATAACATAAAACCGCTTCAAAACAACGAGTGATTTGAATTTGATTTTCCATACCTCATTAAACTTAAATTATATCCAATATCCCATGTAGGGACACTGCTACACCAAGGAGTATACAGCTATTTTGATACTTCCATGAGAGTGCAAATATTTATTCCTCCTTTAATCGCTTAACATTTTATATGTTATTCCTTCTTTGTGTTATCCTTAACAGTCTAAAGTAAAATATGTAAAACAACTTATACACATATGTATGTACATACTTAGAGATAATGCTGCCGTGACAAAAAGCTTATGACTTTGAGCTATTTAAAATAAATTATTATATTTTTTTGATAGTTTCTAAATTAATTCATTACGTTTTTATGTTTTACATTAATCATTTATGTTTTACATCAATTTAACTTACGTTAATGACGCACATTGTTATTATTGTTGTACAATTAAAATTAATACCAAATTTAAAAGTAATATCAATAAAACTTACATGCAAATTATAAGTAAATAATCTTATCTAGTTCTACGGTGAAGAAAAACTTATCAAGATGTTAATGATTATGTCCTTACTAGTATTTATAAAAAATATAAACGATATGATGCCTAAAAAGCAAAACTAGTTATGAAAATACATCAAACAAAAAATACCAATAATTGCAAAAGAAACAGAAAAACATGATGTTCGTTCATTAGGGAACTGAACAGATTAGTAAGACAAGAGTGGTAATTTTAAGTTGTAAAAAACATGTAACAAATGAAATATAAAATTGCTACATATGTATAGCTAAAAATTAGTAACGAGGCGTAAAGATTAAAAAATAGAAGAAAATAGAATTGGAAATATGTTTCTTAATGTAAATCAAATAAATAATAAATTTAAAGAAAGAAAACGTTTATTAGTTTTTGAATTATACGTTTTTCTTCCTTACTATTTGATTAATTTTTTCATTTATAAGTTCTATTTCAGTAACAATAAAAGTAAAAGTGTTATTTTCAACAAAATGATATTTTATGTTTTAATAAAAATACAATTATCCAAAAAATTACACTTATGTAGATTTTTATTCTTATATTTATTTTAGACATTTTATTGTTACTCTTCTTAAGTTATCTTTACGCTAATCAATGATAATATATGCTATTATTTGATTTATATTGAATTTATAAACATCGTGAAGTCATGTTTTTTTTATTTTTTTTTGCTGCGAATAATCATAAAAAATAATTTAAAAAAAAATAATGAAAAAAAAATTATGTAAATTTAAAAATAAAAACTCAAAACCAAAACCACAAATGCTTTGTTATTTCGTATAAAATGCACAGATCTGCAAGGTTTTGTTGTTGGGCAACTGGAGGTCATTTCAGGATGTGAGATATTTGAGCTTAAATATCCTTAAATATTCATGCTTCATGTTCAAGAACAGAAAGTTTAATGTATTTTATTTAATATGTATAGGACACCATTTTAGTTTTACATGAATGTGTAGTACTGATTGAGACTAGCCTCCACGACTTCTTAAATTTTTCCTATCAACCTATTTAGGACACATACATTTTTGGGAAATTTCGTTTTCTTTTTTTTTTTGAATTCTCATAAATCCGCCAATAATCTGCCAAATAGGATTAAACGTAGGTACTTCTCATAATAAATGCATATAAATTTTTAAGACGATATTTCTATGAGATTTTTAAGTTTCAGTAATAATTTGTAACTTTCAACAATATACATACATATTCGTCGCTCTCGGATAGTAAGCCCTTAACTCATTTTTGAAATCTTACATGAGGAAAAAACCTTAAAATCTTAAATAAAAAATTTTTTAATTCTTAAAATCCCTAGTGAGTCAGTAGAGGTCATGACGTAGACATTATCTGTAATTATTTATATTATGACGTCGTTATTTAGAAATCGACACAGCATTTACAGAATTATGGCCATATTACCCTGTCCAGTCTTTTCCTTATACATACATATGCCTCTCTTGGAGTATTAGGAAGGAAATTTCGTATGCGTTTTTTAGCTTAGATCATTACCCAACTAACGATACCAATATCAATAAAATATAGCGTGGGGTTATCGATTTATCGACAAAAAAAGTCAATTTTGAAAAAAAATTAGTTAGGGGCGTCCGAGAGCGACGGTATGTATCTACTGAGTGATTTTCTTGAAAGTTTGTCTAAAAAAACTATTCATTTAACAAATTTTAAGTCTGCTTATAATAGGCAAACGATAGGATCTACTTTTATTCGAATTTTCAATGAGGAGTTTTTCTCCACTTAAGTTGAAAAACGTTAAAATGGTTTGTGTAAACTGCTAACACTTTCAGCTATTATTGGTGTACAGGAAAATAGGTTCGATGAACATTGTAAAAGTATGCATTCTATACATGGTTTTAACTGGGTTCACTTTTGGAGGAACTTCAATGTGGATGAATAATGAAGTTCAATGCAGGATACTGTAAAATCAGAGTACACCTTCCTTAACGCTGATAATGATTTGTCTAACAAATAATAAATTTAGTATCAAGCCCACATGCTTTGGGCTTTGTTATATAGACCAAATCCTTACAAATTTTCCATACGAAGCTTGCTTTAACACTGCCAGAAGTGAACAACTTACCTTATTTCTTGAAGACTTCAATACTGATTCTGAATTGATGAATATGTTTTCCGAATATCATTTAGTATCATGGCAAATTCTTATAATAATACCCCAAAGTAATGCTCGCATAAATGTGTTTTTAGTAATTTATCACGTGTGTACTTTGAAACTAATATTAAGGAATAATTGTAAATATTTGCAGCAGACACCCAGCAGATTTTGTTCATCGATAGTAATCTAAACTTTCATCGATCTCATAGACTTTCTATCGCCTCCAGAATACATGATTTTTAACACGGCGATGTCATAGCAAAAGTAGTGCATGATTTTTTGCATTACCGAGTATGTAAACTTTTCATCGATATAAAAAAAATTTTAAAAAATGTTTGACCGAGTATCGAACTCACGCTCTTAGAGTTATGAGCTCACAACCTAAACCATTTGCCTACGCTGTCAGTTGTTTTACAGATATCTATTTCACACTATGTTATTTATTATTGTGATTTTGAAAATTAGTTTATGCATTACGTCTTCGCTTACCTCATCATGCATGTTTTCTCCATATAATTATAATATATGAAATCAATGATTACAAATCGTAAAAATGGTAATGCATGGTCCCAAAATCTGCTGGGCAGTTAATGAATAGCTAGATGTAGTGGTGATTTGAGAAGAACGAGGTCTTTTTTAAGAAGCAATGGGTAAAAACTTTATCCATTAGAAGCTTCCATGAGAGTGCAAATATTTATTCCTCCTTGTGTTATAAATTATGTAAAATTGGCTGCTAAATCAGAACGCGAATAACACCGCATGTATTCGTATGGGAAAGCAGAATCCGTAGCTAAAATTTTAGTGTGACACAGAGCTATGCAAATATGCTGCATCACCATATAATGGACAACGTGTGGCAGCAGACAATTATGTCAGCCATTTTAAAAACGCTGCTTAGTATATGCAATCAAATGATAGCTACAAAAGAGGAACTCACCGTACCCCTAAAATATCGCAAACAAATAATGGAAGCAGTTTTTAGCATTCCTATTGAAGCACCGTATAACGATTTGCCACTGTTGCCGACCATCTTAAAATTAGGAACTGATTTTATCCGCATAGATAAGTGGGAGATGAGAAACTTTAGAACATAAAGCATCTCGAATTTTTGTGAACATTTTTTTGTACTGGTTGAGACTAGCCTCCATAATTTTCTAAATTTCTTTATTTTTCTCTCAAATATCGATAATTTAAATATATTAAAGAGGTCTACAAACAGATCTCATACACAAGCTCCAGTAAGCAGGATAGCTGGTGTCTCTTAAATAAACATGCGAAGTTGACTTAAATAGACGATTTTGACATAAGCAACCTAATTTTTTGATCCAGCTGCATTAGCGATCAAAAGATTTTTTATGAGCTTAGTCTTAAAATGATAAGACTTGAATGAAGGGCCTATACATAGTATATTGGAGGTACGGCAAAAACGGAGCGTCGCCGCTTCAGAGATATATCGATCCAATTCAGGTGAAAGCAGGTTTTTTCAACGCTTGTTGTTCAATAAGTTAACCTTTAACGTGAGAATACGATTACTATAAAAGACCTTATCTACAGATTTCCATGCACCTTAAAGTATTCATAGTAAAATGATACTTAAAAAAAATTATTGAACTGAATGATGAACTGAAACGATTTGTATCTGATTCCTACTATATATTTCTGTATATTATTTTTGAGCTATTTCACGTTTCCACGTGAGGAAAGTTTGGACCTTGCCCTTCTTTAAATTGTTTAACATCGTCTTTAAGTATAAACTGAGTTGTAGTTTTCAATTTAATTTCAATTACTTGATGTTTCTTATGTAGCAGCTCAAATCCTTTGTTGTTTTCACTGTATTCACCTTAATACACTATAATTTGAAATTCTCAATGCCACTACATAAATTTTCATTAAAAAAATAAATGAGAAAAAAAATTTTGATAATTCTTGGACCAAAAAATAAAATTTTTTTTTCTCAATTATTTTTTTAATGAAAATTTATGTAGTGGCATTGACAATTTCAAATTATAGTGTATTAAGGTGAATACAGTGAAAACAACAAAGGATTTGAGCTGTTACACACGAAACACCAAAACTCTACTCATCGGAGAGACCACAGATTTTCAATTTTGCGGTAATTTTTTCCATTGCAGTATACCTTTTTTTTACCATTTATCTAAAGAAGACATAACAAAGAGTAAGTGAGCCAAAACAGAACTCCTTAGGAGGTGTAGTTCTAAGAGGAATCTCAGTTAAAAATTTCGGTTTTTTTAGTTTAAAAATTAAATTTAACAACAACCTCTGAATATTTGCGTCTTAAAAAATTACTGCCTTTGTGTAACACTGAAAAGTATGTTTTGCCCAAGTTTCAGCTCCATAGAAACTTTTTTGTGAAAGAAAAAAATTAAAAACCGGTTTTCAGCAATTTTTTTGAAAAATTTTAAGGTTAAGGCGAAAATGATCAGTACAAAAGATGTAGATCTTTTTATTTCCTACAACTTTTGCGTTGAACTTTTTTTGATATGATGCACAGTTTAGCTAGAAATCGTGAAAAACTGTGTTCGACCTCTAAAAATGCACCCCATTCCACCCCGGATAGTTGCTGTCGGTTCGATTTTTTTGTCCGCTTTTACAAGAGCGTGTTCAACAATATTCCGCTGTCAGATTGCTGTATCGAATTTTTTTTTCTCATTTTTTCGACTAATTCTACTGGACTATATATCATTTACTAATTATTTTTTTTTTTCATTTAAATGCACTACTACCTATCGATTAATATCGACAAATTCAATTAATCCCATTTTGATGACAGTCCTACGACCCCCAGAGTAGCTAAAATTGAACTTGTTGACATGGATGGCAACGAACAACATGTTTCAACAAATTCTAAAAAAGGAAATAAATTCACCGATGGTAATTCAATTCAGTTTCTTTTTTTAAATTTTTTATTAATTTATTGCTCTTAAGGCTTGGATCTTTTCTTAACAAGCGATTGGACATCGGAATTACGACCGTCATCAATAACTTCCTTTATTCACTTCCCATTTTGATGATAGTTCTGCGACCACCAGAATAGCCAAAATTGAACTTGTTGACATGGATGATATACAACATCACACTTCCTCAACCGCTCCAATGCCTTGTCATTGTTTTGTTTGCATGGTGGTGCGTACCGTAAAATACCTTATACTGTTGAAAGAGGTTTCATTAAAATAAATTTCGATGTTACTTTAGAATCTGAAAAGCGCTGCAATACGCTCTTTTAATGTTTCCTATGCTGGGTGAACTTTCTGTGCAAACGGATCGACGTGTTATTGGTTCTTCTTTCTTTAATTCAGATGTTTCTGGCAGGTTGGTTTGGAGTGCAACACGCTGCACTATAACTTTGATTTAGAACTTATTTTTTAACTAATAATTTTGTCTAGCCAATATTTTGAACTGGTTGGAGCGTAACGTTAATACTGTACTTGATCGTGTCGATAACAAAGATGAAATTGTTGCAGAATATAATCAAAAACGTGCAGCTCGCTATGTAAATCCACCAAGACCGATTCTAAGAATCCGATTATAAAGAAAAAGTCCCATTGGCACCGTTTGTTGCTAAAGAAAAAGAGCCAATTGTGATGTATAACCCATTACCCCCACTTGATTCTGTCAACTTCTATGAAAGGTATGCACATTTTAAAATTAAAAATGTGTTGAATATAATATTTGCGTGTGCTTTAATTTTTAGAAAATCGTCGTATTTAATTTAAATAAGCGAAATGCGGGCATGGCACCAAATGTTGATGATTAAAAACTATTTTAAAACTATTCTGCTTTTAAAGGATCTGCATCGCAAGCTGCACATGAAAATTTATAAAAAAACAATATATACTTTAAGTATATGCTAGCGCGTTCGCTAATCTGCGCTAATGCAGATAATGCGTCGCTAAACGATTTCACAAGTTCGAAAATAGAAATCGTTTAACATTTTATATGTTAAATAAAACACAGTAGTTATGTTTTTGTTTTCAATATGGACAATAACTCAAAACAATTTATTAACCATTTTTATTTTATGTTGCACAAAAACTTCTTAATACCAATTTATATTATATTTTTGTTTTGTTTTAGAAACTTACGTATATCATTTTTTACAATTTTTAGGTTTTTAATTTTGCCTTCTACAAAAAATAAAAACAATAAAAATTAGAAAGAATTAAAAAATTTTTTTATGTCAATAAAATTTGAAATCTTGAATAAAAAGGGAAATTTTGTTTCATTTGGTATGGATCAATATTTGACGAAAAATAAAGATTTATAATTATTGTATCAAAATACATGAGTAAAGCATGGTTTGGCTGCACTGCTCGGTTTTTGTTCAACGAAATTTTAAATACAAATAGATCATCATATAAAGTAGGAAACCCATAACGAACACAAGAATTATTAAGTAAAGTTTATGGAAAACATTAATGTTTTTAATAATTATAATTATAATAATCATTAGCTTATTGGGAATTTTCTTTGCTTGTTTATAAATGTTTTTGTTATTTTTGATGTGCCTGTTTAATTTATGTTATTTTAAATCTAAATCTTCTTCTGTCGACGATGAACTGGCCGCACCGGTCGAACAGGGTGTTGAGGCGGCGCATCTTGCTATTAATTCTTCATACGGTTTATTGTGTAGTAAACAAACGAGCACAACAGTCATATTGTCGCCACCCAGACCGCCCATCTGACAGTCGGGCGCAAGGCAATGATTCATCAGCTCTTCGCATATCTCTTCCGGATACATACCCATGCCGATGCGTTTTCGACAAAAGTCGACGACTTCTTTGTTGGTCATCACATCCCAGATACCGTCACAGGCTAAAACAATGAATTCCCAATTATCGTCAATTTCACGCGTTTCCACATCAGGGTAAGCTGCAACAGTAGAAACAAAAATTACAAAAAGTGTACACAAGGTGTTAACATCAACAAAAAAGTATAAACAAAATAAAATCGAAATAAAAACATAAATACATAGGCAATAAATTGAAATAGAAATAATAGAAACAAAATTTTTAATGTATAAATTGTTCACTTTTTGCTGTGGTTTTTAAAATTTTTGTTTATTTTTGCGTGGGCGCTACTTTGTTTAATTAAAAGTTGATGATGACGGTGTGTTGGTTATAAAGCATTTAACAATAGTCAATTTTTTTCAGATTTGAAATTATAATAGATAATATGCACAGATTAGAAGTGAAACTAGTTAAGGTGTTGTTTTTTTTAAGCTTTAATTTTATTGTATGGATTTTTTTAAAAATGTTCATCCTTTTAGCTGTAGGAATTGTTATTGATAACATTTGCAATGACTTAGAGGGTGCAGCCGTTGATCTAGTTGATCATGAAATATTGATATCGAAGTTAAATACACTTTGGTTATCAACTTTAAATTTATTTGAGGAACCTGAAAACAAATACATTTTCTCAAATTGCCTATTTTAGGGTTTAAAAAGACTAGTTAAGTTGGGTGCGATAGGCAGCCGTTAACACAAACGAAACGTCAACATATAGTTCGACAAGTTTCTTTAGTTAAGTGAAAGCGTAAGACAGTATGACTGAATATCATCTTGGGATGCTTATTTGTCCTACATACATACCATTTTGATCAAAAATGATTTTTAATGCCATTGTATATTCAAAAATCTCACTTTAAAAATATAAGGCCCCAATTGCGGGTGTCGATTTACAATAGATAAACGCTTTCTTTTCTAACTAGCGATTTTGTTTGGTATTGCGTTTATCGATCACAATCGCTGGCTGTTCTATCATTTTGTTTTGGTAGATAGGATTTTTTTTTTTATTTTAGTAGATATTTCTTTATTTTTTAAAGTTTTCACACAAAATATTTCAAACCGAATGAAACTAAACGGCTGTCTCAAGAAAAATAATAATATTTCAAGTCACAATGACGCAATTCTTACTATTGAGTTTCGTAATACCAAAATGGCATAGTTTCTATTAAATCGATGGCTATCAATTTTATTCCAATTATACAACCGCAATGGGGGCCTAAGACTTAGAAAAAATTAGTATGAAAATGTATTCAACTTCTATTCATTTTGGTGTGTTATGACCACAATTACCGTATGGTAGGGTTAGATTAAGATGGCGGCTTGCCGATCAAATGCTCGGAAGCTTTAAAGACTCATTGTTATGCCCGAAAGTGTGGTAAGCCACTTTGGTACGTTTCGTCCTGGTATCATGGAAACAATCTAGAGCTTCGAACAAATCTAACAAGTTCCTCTAGAAAATGCCAAAATCTTCAAACGTGTTGTCTCTAAGAAAGCGGTGGAATCTAAGGGTTTTGATAGACTATTGACACATACGACCTACTATGTATCAGCGAGTAGACCGTCCCATAATTTATTTTGGAATGTCGTTGGCACCAATAAAGACTCCAGTGCACCATTCCTCATTTAGGATTGATCGAACCTCGCCACTGGCACCACAGTCATAATCAAAATTAAGATGTGCAAGGTCTACTTCATGTGATTTTGAGACGTGTTACATCGTGTATCTGAAGCATATCTGCAACCTTAAGCCTCAGAAGAGCTGCGTTTACGGACAAATTCGGTATATTGTAGATGAATTATCGTTTCGAGACCAACATGAGGTTGGGATTTTAAGGAGTCTGCTCTTTTTATGGGTTTACACTTTGTTAAGGATGGTGATATAGGACTCGGAGCTACCTTGCACCATACTAGGTTTCTTTAGGTAAAATATGCAACCTATTGAGAGACTTTTGCAACAAATCGTTATGTCAAACCAAGGACATATAAATAAATTGGGTATTCTGACTCCAAATTGTAGGATCTATGTATGTATGTTTCAAAGCTGCTATCTTTAATCAGAAATTACCTGTTACAATTTGTTCTTCAGGTTTCTTATTTGCATTACGTTTAAAAACAAAATCACCCAACGCTCGTGATAACGCTAAGTTTCCGTTGACACGATTAAACTCAACCCAACCGCCGCCCTCATTGATGCGTTTTGTTTCGGCCTCATTATTTGGCTTATGGTCCATGGATAAAGTCTCTACCTCTCCGTTTATACAGGCAATAGCACGTGAATCACCAGCGTTGGCGCAATACAAACGATTATCTTTGATTAAAACGACGACAGCTGTGGAACCGGCCATTTGTTCACCCCAGGATTCATTGTAAAGCATTTCGTAATCAATATCGAGAAAAGCCTGTAACAAACAAAAATATAGATGGATTAGAAACTTCTTATTTGCATAAATATGAGCGAGTATGCGTTACTATACCTGTTTAAGTGCCTTCTCTACATTTTCATTATACTCCGGACGCTTTAGTATAAATTTGTGCAAATGTTTACCAGCATACTGTGCAACTGTTGCACCACCATGACCATCGTAGACGGCAAAAAATGAAGTGCCTGGATCATCAGGTAGCGATAGAATGTGTGTGTGCGAGTCTTCCATGTTAATGCGCCATCCTTGCATGCAGCTTGAGCCAACACGGTAAAGCTCATTTTGACAATATGATGATTCCTTGGCGGTAACGGGTTCCGATAGAGTTTGTCCCATATTTTAGGCTCTTCTTCTGTGTTCTTCCGTTGTAGTTTCAACTTGTTTGATTTCTATCGGTTGTTGAAGCGGGCGAGCGAATGTATAGCTTCACCGAACTAAAAGATTCAAAGACAACAAAGACTACTATTATTGCTTTTGCTGCTCTCCTATTTGTGGTAATCTATTTATCAAGGCCAAAAAATCAAATAAGCCAAAAAAAAGTGAAAAGAAATTTTTATCAATCAAATTAAATACTAGAGGGAAATATAAAATAAAATCAATCAAATTTATTAAAAAAATAAAACGAAAGTGACAATTGAGGTGGGAATTGCTTTTGTTTTATTCATACTGCAGCCTGAAGTTATAATTGTGATTCATAAGTGCGCATTATCACACCAAGAAAGAAGAATAAGAAACAGAAAAAAAAATTAAATTCGAAAACGAGCAAATACCTATCGGCAAGAAATTTAAAAACTTAGTGAAATTTTCGTTAAAGAACTCTTGTTTAGGCGAGTTGGGAAAAACGAGTTGTAAAACTTTTTTTTGAGATAAAGTATCTATCAACAAGAAATAGAAAGAGATACGTGTACATCTTTGATCATAAGAATTTAGATTTGAGTCATTTAATGACGCATTGCGTTACTGCCAATTACTCGAGACGTAACGCAATCTTTTCAATGATGATTACATTTAAATATAGAAATTAATCATATACAGTAATAAAGAATACCTGAACTTGCAATTTGTCATTGAATATAAAGAAGCAAGTGATCAATTTGAATGTTTCAAAAGATATACTTTGCATTCTCTTCCTCACCTACAATCTTCATGCACGTGTTTCCGTTTCCTGTTGATTTAAGGCCGATTTCAAAAAATTAGTAAGTTAAACATTAAATGCAACTTAAACTGACATTTTGGCATAAAGTTTCAATCAAATATTATTTTTAAATGGAAGTTTAAATAGAATATTTTTGATCGATATGAAAAACTTCAACTTACCGGTGTCAGTTATATTTAAAAGAACAATTAAAATGGAAATACTTTGATATTGGAGCGGATGTACACAATTAAACAGTTAAAACATCTATCTCACATCTTAAAAGAAGACACAAAAACATTTAAAATCCAGAGTATTCAGAAAGTATTTCAGCCTCAAACAGGCAGTTAGAGAACCCTAAAGACTATCTATTCCAACCCCAATATAAGTAGAGCTCTCGAACTATTTGTCGCTACAATAACTTTACATAAAAATTAGGGTAAGTGATGATCTTCGGCTGTGGCTTCGCCAGCCAGGGTAATTCTACACACATAAAAGTTAGTGAAGAATGCGATTTTCAAGTTTAAAAAGAAATATGAAAGAGGTTCGAGCGCGTCCTACATATATATGTTATCGACCAAACTAGTTTTTAGTATAAGCTAGTTTATCCTAGGCTAAACTAGTTTATCCGAAACGTATTAGAATGAACCAGTTTAGCCCAACATAGTAAAATTTCAAGAAAGTTTGGGAGTGAGGCTATTAAATTAAATAACCCTAGGTCGTCCTAGGCTAAACTGGTTCATCCTAACACGCTTCATATGAACTAGTTTCGCTTAGGAAAAACTAGTTTGGCCGGTAACATATACACTTGCTCAGAGTATCCCAATGTCAAGGTCATCGGTGACGCGTACCATTTACTGAATAATGTCCGTAAGTTTTGTAAATAGTTTTTTTATCCAATAGAACATTTTAAAAATAGTGGAATACAAATTTTATGCTTATACTATCCGTCAGTTTTTTTTTTCGATAAAGGACACCTCTTGAATTGCTTCCTGATTATTTTATTATTCTCATTAGGTAAAATAATTGCTTCAATCAAAGCATCTTGATAGCATGTTTAATTTCGACACAAGAACCACTTGATTACTGAATGTACCTACCTCTTAAATTATAAGGATTATGGTTTGCAAAGGTATGCTGCCGTGCAGTGAGAATGCAATGAACGGCATAACAATTTCCCGGTTTTACGCCACCTTGTTTACTTCTTAATATCTCGTGTGTTTATTTATTTTTAATCCCATTTTTTAGTAACGAAAAATTATATTACGTGAAGAATTTATTTTTAAAATTATGTTTTTTTTTATTGTTTCAAACAAACAAAATAAATTATGGTCTTGCATCTATAAATGCAGCACCTTTAAAAAAGAATGCTGCATAAGAATTGCAGATATTTAATTGTATTTTATTTTATTTCCTTTTTGTTTGTAAATTTCTTATCATTGTGCAAATGTTTCACTTTTCATTTTGTTTATTTATTTGCGTGTTCAGTTTAAAAATAGACAAAGTTGAGTGGCTTATTTTCACAAATCAGCACCGCATTTTTGATGCGTTTTTTCTCCGTGTTTTGTTGTTACTTCGCGTAATTTCGCTTTCTTTGAAGAGTTCCTTTATGTTTATAAAGGTACCTTCCTGAATTTTTTACTAAAATATTGTGTGATTCACATATGCATTTTTACTTTACTTCAATTAATTTCAAACAATAATAATTCAACTGTAGTTTAATTCGTTTTTCGTTTACCTCAAAAAAGTGTAGATTCATTGGAAAAAGTAGCATTTTTTAATAACAATTTTTTTCTGGATTTGATTCCGGGGTCAGCTTTTATATCACATCCGAAAAAAGTTAAGCCATTTTGGCTTCATTTCTCTAAAAAATTTACTATTTGACCTTTGAAATGCCTGAGTTGACGATGTATTCTATTATAAGAGAACAAGAATTTTTCTAACTCAATTCGTTGCAAAGGATTATGGGATATTTCGTTTGAGTATCTAGGCTATATTTAAACGCATGACAAGGCAAATTCGAGTGATCATTGAGTAGACAACAAGCTGGATTTACAAATGGCTTATGTACGGATCATACAGTCACCCTCCGTATTATCCTAGAGCAAATATGCGAACGACAAACGAGTTGACTTCACTACTGCTTTCGATAAAATTGTTTGGTGTACTACGGAGAGCCTTAAATGCAGGAACAATTTCTCGACGCCAATCAAACCAAATACAGGGGTCACGCAGGATGTCCCCAAAAACCAGACATAAATGACAAAATAGGCAGTTTCCAATGGGCTCATTGGCCTAACAGAAATAAATTCTTTTGTATAATATTCGTCAGAATAACATAATTTGTTGCTTTCGACCTGATTTCTGGCTTGGAAATGTTTGTGCCTGTGTTATCGAAATTTCGTTTTTATTGTGAAGGAGTCCAAAATATTGAGAATGGTTGAAAAATTTATGATTAATGAGATAATAATTTTTAAAGGTTTTTTTGTCTATTACAAAATAATAAACTTATTTTTTAAAGACAACAGCATTTGTCAGTTCAGTTTAACTTTATATGGATGAACTAATTAAAAACTAAATAGAAGAGAGTACGATGATAGTTAAGCGAAACAACAAAATAAAAGTTAAAACAAAACCATATAATTTTTACGTTTGTTTTGCTATATTTGCTTATACTCGTATCAGAGAGAGATTAAAAATTTACTACCAAATTGAGATAAAATCTTAGTAACGTAGTATATGTGGGCGTGAGCGTGTGTGCGAATTGAGTATGACGAAAATAGTCAATACCATTATGGCGTATAACTTTAACGTCAGGGTTAAGTCTTATCTTACAAACAAAAATTGCAACAAGAACACGAAGTTACCATTTTCGCTGTGATTCAATAATGAAAAAAACAAGAAATTTATACTAAATATAGTTAATTTTGAGCAAAAAAGGTAATGTTAATCATATTTGCATATTAGTATACTGTGATGGACAAAAAATTAACACGCCATAAGTTGTAGCTTGAAATAATGCAGATGGTTTTTGTACCGAATGATAGCTCTTGATATAAGCCAACTCAAAACTGAAATTGTTTGGTTTTTTTTAATAGTTATTATTGTTATTTCGGCAGTGGAAAAGTTAAAAGCTTAATCACAATTTTTTTCTTAAACTATTAGGTGAAATACAACTGAGTGTCGCAAGAGATGTCCGAATATATCAATAATTTTTTTTTTATTTTAAGTGTAAAAATAATAATTAACTAGTGAACAAGATTTTAAAAGAAATTCTGAAACATGTATTAAAATATGTTAGCTACCAATTTTTCAGAAAAAAATGTAGTCGCTTTGAGTAGAAAAGTTTTATCTTATTAAATTTTGTGTTTTGTTAAGAAACTTTTTTCGGATACACGTCATATTAAAAGTATATTTATTATATTTATAGATTATAAATCGTATAAACCGATTTATGGGGTGCAATCAACGTTATCTTCCATCTATCTGAACTGTCTGCTGGATGAGTGAGAATCGTTATAAAATGAATCCAAAACCAAAGCTATTTATTTGACATCTTAAGGCCAATTGTGTTATGACATAATGCGTTATTTTTTTCCGTTTACGGCCTAATTCCCATATATTGGCACTAAGTATTTAGTTCGCTTCTTAGATTGCTTCTTGCAAACTATGTTGAAAAATGTGTTTTGTTGCAACTTGAAAAAAAAAAAAATCAAATTTAAATACCATTTTGTAACATACTACATGTGTATATAGAAGAGGTGTCCAAAAGACCGAAAATCGCCTGCCAAAGTGGGACTGTTTAAATCGAAAATTAAGAAAAATAACCTTTTATAAATATATGGGACCCCAGCAGATTTTGTTCATCGATAGTAATCTAAACTTTCATCGATCTCATAGACTTTCTATCACCTCCAGAATACATGATTTTTAACACGGCGATGTCATAGCAAAAGTAGTGTATGATTCTTTGCATTACCGAGTATGTAAACTTTTCATCGATATAAAAAAAAAAAATTTAAAAAAAATTTCTGAACGAGTATCGAACTCATGCACTTAAAGTTAAGAGCTCACAACCCAAACCATTTGCCCACGCTGTCAGTTGTTTTACAGGTATCTATTTCCCACTATGTTATTCATTATTGTGATTTTGAAAATTTATTTATGCATTACGTCTTCGCTTACCTCATCATGCATGTTTTCTCCATCTAATTATAATATATGAAATCAATGATTACAAATCGTAAAAATGGTAATGCATGGTACCAAAAACTGCTGGGACGTTTCACGTCAACCAGATCAAATGCGAACCCAAATTTTCGTGAAACAAGTCCTACATTAAAATCTTCTTCAGAAAAAATAAAAAAAAATTTTTTTTTAATATTTTTATCAATTTTAAATACTTTTTATTTAATGCGATTTGTACTGAAAATTGATAGTTGAAAATTGATAATTTGACCAAAAGTGTTTTTATCACTAACGCAAAAACTAAAAATTTTTATAATCCAAACATATTCTAAATCATCCAAGCCATTTTCCAAAAATTTTAACTGACTTTTTCAGTTGTGGACGCCATATTGTTATGTTTGAAAGACTAAACTCTGTAGAGGATTTTGGTGTAAGAGCAGTTACAAATAGTCCACACGAATTTTGGCGCACAGGTGATCCTGTTAACGTGAAACGTCCCATATATATTCTTAATTAACGTCACCTCTTAAGTCGATCTAGCCATTTCAGTCCGTCGGAAGTTATGATTACGAAAAAACGAATTGAGATAAGTGGATAAATTTGTTACAGTGGGTATTTCAATAATAGCTTATACGATTGAAAATGGGCGCGATCGGCTTCAATACTGGTCTGTTGCCCACACAAGTTTTATTATTAGGATATCTGAGAAAATACTGAGCCAAATTTCTTTACTGTAAACCGTACGAAAGCTTACGTGATTTGTTGGAAAGTTGATAATAGCGCTTTACAAGATGCTCAATTAGAGTTCAATACTTTTGACAAGGCGAAAGATAACACTCTCACTAATTTTAGTTTGAAAAATTAATTATGTCGTCTATTTAAAATTCAATACATTAATCTATTTATTCTGGTTTGACTTTTGATTGAAGTAGGCTATCGAATTGAAAATATAACTTAAATTTATCGATCATGTTGGATGGCATGTATTAACATGCAGTGCCTCATATGAAGTTGCAATGCTTAGTGAGTGTTTCGCAAAACATAGTAGTTATGTTTGCCTCAAGAAAGTATTTATGTTAAAAAAAAAAAACAAAGAAAAAGTGTTAATTTTTTGTCCATTACTTAATCAATAAGTTTATAAAGTCGTAGTACGACAAAAAACAAAAAAAAAAAAGGTTTAAAGTCAAGATATTGTTGAAAATTATTTATTTTAAGCAAATTTTTATAACAAGTAAGAAAGATTGATAATGAAAAGTTGTACGCTGCGTTTGAGTGTGTGACTGTGTTAAAATTAGAGTGACGTTGGTGCTAGCCATTTTTGATGATTTTATTATTGCTGGTTTGTTATACTCGACTGTTTCTTTCGAAGTTTAGGTTCATGAAGCTAACGAACGTTTACTTATCTAGGTAGCTTTAAAATAAGCAACTTAGAAGTATTATTATGATAAAGAGAAAAACAAAGAAACATTTTTTTTTTTAATAAATTAGCTAAGGTTAGCTGACAATTAGCCAATGTTAATATGAAAAAAGAGAAATTGAGATAAAAATGTATGGTTATATCATTTTATTAACTTTTGGCTTGAAAATACGATAAAAGACACGTTTTTACAATAAATTTAGCTATTTATATGAAGGTATATGGGCATGAATTTTTACATTTTATATTATATCAGGTGCATGATGTTGACATGATTTTAGCATTTTAGCAATCTCACTGCAAAAATTTTAAAGGGATTCAAGATTTACTAAATATACGTCAGTTTTAACGAAGGCAATACATACTAACTGTAGTAATATTAATCTATCCAGAAAGTCTAAAAAATCCACACCGCACAAGATTTTCCGACGGATTTTGCCCGTTTTGTCGCATGACCAGCAATGGTTCACATCGTAGTTATTGCGAATGAATCAGATTTAAAGGTTCTGTGATTCGAATCACATTAGTGACAGGTTAACCTTTGTTAATGTGGAAAGTAAAGGCTTTAAGCACTTTCAGCACGGGAAACAGCAAGTAAGTATTTAATTTTGTCTAAAATTAACAAGTGCAGTGATACGATCAAAGCTTTTATCAGATAATTTAGCTAAAGTTCATCAGAGTAATTAAGGATTACCATGTAGTCCCTTTCGTACTTAAGGATTTCGATATTTTAGTTGTGTGTGGTATAGCGGCACGCCCCAAATTTTGATATTTCAATGTAAGCAGAACATTCGCGCACATTTATTTGCATCGACAAGTGAGATAGCTGCAAGATGTTTACATTTCGAACCGGGAATACGGTTATACAGTTTGCAACTTCCATGTAATAGAAAACTTTTTCCCATTCTTGTTACTCTACCAGATAATGTTGGGCCATCATATTTTTATAAACTGAGTATATTTTTTTAATACATGCACCTATATACACTCCGCGCCACTTGAATAGCACACCTGACATATATTTTTTCAATCGTATAATATATCGAACCGGAGACTTAAGAGAATAAAAGTGTGTCTTTAAAACTATGCTTTCCTAATTCTTACTTTAATCCAGCAATAGTGGTTGTGATATCTAAAGCAGTTAATTTTATATACATTTTTGTGTAAATGTACTTATAAAAATTAACCTAATTTTCGCGCCACTTGAATAGAACACCCCCTCAAAAAAGGACGTTTATGAAAAGTTTTGTGTCTTAAACAATATTATTAATTTTATTTAACATTAATTTGAACATTTAAAATTTGTTAAAATTTTTTTTAATAGTGGGTTGAACCTCCTTTGTTGACCAGCACTTCACAGATCCTGTTTGGCATTGATTCATATAATTTGCCTACATAATGAAGTGGAATGGAGTTCCAGGCAAGTTTGATGGCTATTTCGAAAAAGTTTCCTTGTTTGTAGGCATGAGGGGTAAAACGAAAGGGACGAGGTAACAAATTTGTCATATGTCGCATACGCAAAACGAAAATCACAAAAGAGAATAGACAAGAATTTGTCTCTCAGACTTTCCTCGTGTAAGCGCCGACAAAGCGATTTTGTTGACATTTTATTTGACATTAGCTGACTCTTATTCGTTTGACATAAGCTGCGTCAAAAAATCTGCAAAATGAACACATTTTATTAAGTAAAATTACTCTTTTACATAAAAATATTTACATTGATTGGAGATTTTATTTTACATTTGATTATTTTCCGACTGTTTATCTTTTTTCCTCTGATTTAATAGCTGTTTGGTTCTGAATTTTTTAGAAAAGTGGGGAAAATTGAACCCTTACAATTCATTCATTAATGTGACATTATAATTCACATTGCAATTTAGAGTAAAAACGAGTAGATTTAAAAGAAATCAAGATGTGAGAGGGCTTAGTGTGGTGGTAAATTTGTATGAAAAAAACGCTGATTTCATCTCGGTTTTGGCTTTGTCGGTATAAAAGAAAATCGTCCTGATTTTGATGCTTGTGTGAATTGCATATAAGAAATATAAATTTTCTACTACTTTGCAAATACGTTTTTTTGTGATTTGGAAGTTATTCAATTTTGGAATACAACTTTCCATCAGAAAAGAAAGAGAAATAATTACTGCAACTATAAAAAGCGATATTGAGTTGGTTTGATGAATGCAAATAATGCTTATTGGTGTTTCTTGCGATTACGTGGTAATTACTGGAATGTTTTTACTTTCAATACTGCCGAAGTTTTTGTACAAAACTATCTGTGGTACAACATCTTCCTACTTTGCACAAATACTTCAGCTATCTCTCGGTTATTTATGTAAAAAAGTATAGCATGCTCGTAACACGGGTATTGATAACCTTAGAAAGCATTTCCTTCGTAAGTGTAACCGCGAAAAATCAAAAGGAATTGTTCTTAGTTTAGTTTTAATAAGCAATTTCTGATCTGATAACTAATTATAAAATTTTCAAAAAGAAACTGCAAAGTATTCTAGAATTGATCTTAATCCTTCTAATAACCGCATCTGTGCTAAAAATTCGGTGGAAGCGAAAGATAATGATAATTTTTCTGAAATAAATTTTTACTTGAGAGCTAATAAGTGTAGGAGGGGCTACACGTCGATATATCTATGTACCTGTAGTAGTTTGGGATATTTAGACCTGTAACCCTTCTCACACTTTAATTATATATAGCTAAAAATGCTAACAAAATTAGCATTGTTGTCAAAAAGAAGTTTTAAATTAGCTAGTTTTCAGGAATTCAGTGTACACCATTTATTGACCATTTGATTTTTTCTAAAAATGCACATAGTAACATTTCAAAAGTATTTTTTTTTTTCGCTTTAGTAACTGCATAGTTATAGTAACTGTAGTCTACAAGAATGAAGGGTTCTTTCCTCCGATGGCCTCTGGGCCCAACTGCTGTTGACGGCAAGCAGCCTTCTTAACCCAATTTATCATTCGCCACCTTTTTACAGCTAAGGACATACCGTGCATATTTAAAATTCTATACGTAAGCGATTAAATAAAAATGTCTACAAGACGCTTGACAATTTGTTTCTTTTAACTCATTAATACAAAATAAAGACATTATTATGCGGAGCACACAATTTGTCTACATTGTCTTTTTTCGTCAAACAGTTAGGAATACATTAAAAATATTTTTTGATAATTATATACATAAGGGCGGTGGCATTAATTGAAAACTGGACCCGATTCGACTTAACTTCTTAAAAATTAGAGTCATAGATTTTGTGCAAGATGAGAATTTCCGGGTGCTTTTAAACTGTCATTATTATATTTTTATTTTCACTGCCATCGATTTTACTGATAGATATAGGTAGCTCATTTCGGCACTCTTCAATCTGTGGCTCTGGTAGCTTCAGATATGTGAATAAAGGAAAGTTCGAGTGGTTGGTTGTTAATTTTCATTGAATTTGTTTTAGTCACATTAATTGCGTGACACGCTTTGATGACACTGCCCGGAGATAGTTCATTCTAATTGAATGTTGGTTCGAAAGCAAACATTGGTATATCGTCTTCGAAAACGTGAACTTCAAGATGATCATGAAAATTATTTTTCTTTCCCGTCCATGGCAGTATATACGTAGTATTATAGACTCGGATGTTAAACTTTCGGACAGAGAGACATATATGTACATGTGTTTGGTTGGCAGATTAGTATATTAATAACCATCAATAAAACTCCTGCAGCATTAAGAGTATGATAATTACAATGGAAAATTCTCATATGGCAAAACAAGTAAACAATTTAAATATTTAACATCGAATCGAAAAAGCTAGAAGAAAACAAATCTAATTTGTGTCAGCAATATCCTTTCAAAGGACGACGCTGCTGTTATTGCGTCTAACTGCGCACTTCATAAACCTAATGAAGCATTCACATTACTTTTTCCATACCATTATTATCATTATCATAATCATTTGCAGTATCCAATAATCCGCTTTAGAATTAATGGCTGCTGCTTTTTTGGAGCGCAAATCGCATTCAAAGTGGTGAAAAAGTAGTGATAAATCACACACCAAAACAGAAAAAGCAACAACAAACTGCGCCTGCGATACACGTGATGCCTTTGGTTGTGATTGCTTCTTCCCCAAAACATCGACCACAAACGACGACGGTAATAGCGAATCGGCGGCGGCGTACGGAAGAAGAGCAAACTCGCAGTTGCCTGGCCAATGCGAACACTTTTTCTAAGTGTATGTATAAATGTGTGGAAATTACTTTTCATTTAAAAGTTTTTAAGTAAATTTGCTTTACTTTTGCGCACTTTTTAAATAAAAGGTAATGTTTTTTATTGTACATATTTTATCTTTGTTAAACAAATTTGATTTTTTTTATTACAAACCTTTCGCCGCGCTCTGTTAAGTTGCGTTTCTGTTGTTGATTTTTACAACTTCGCACTCTTTCAGATTTTTGTTTTTTTTCTTTAATTTTAATGAATCACAATTAAAAATAAGAAATAAAATTCACTTTAATCACGCTAAGGTTGCAGCAAATTCCTTTTTTCAAAAATTAAACGCGTACTTATTTTTCTTTTTAAAATAAAAAAATGCAAGAATTTTTTCTCCAACAAATCTTTAACAAAATCTCCAATACGTTAAAATATACGGACGCTGCGTTTTTAAATTTTTACACGTTTAGTCGCTTTTGCTGCGTTTGATTAATGCTATTTGTAATTTATTTAATTTAAATTGCTCGAATTTTTCTAAATTTCGTTTGAAAAATCGACTAAAATGACAAAAAAAGAAATGAAAGAAAAATCTTTAATTCTCACAAATTCACTTCCACATGAAGAAAATTCCGACAATGACGAAGTTGTTAGAAAAAACGAGACTGACAATCAACTGACAGTTCTTGATGTTTCGTGTAATTTTCCTGTTTTTTTGCTGTTTTCTCATGCGTTTGACGTTTGGGAAATTAAACGGTATATTTGAGAGTCCAGGGATGTAGAAAATGAAAGTGTTGTGAGTTGATTGAGTTATCTAATGTTAAATGGTCAAAACGTTCATAATAGACTTTGTTGAAAAATTTTATGACTTAAAAGATTTGTAAATATTATTCTTCTTGTCATGTTTAGTAGTTTGGAGGTAGAAATTAAACTTTCAGAATTAGAATTATGATTTTGATTATTAAGACAGAGATGCTACTGAGATATGAGTAACATGTGGACTCAACCTATGCAATTAGGGCATGAGCATTCATTTGATTCTATAGTTGTGCAACTTGAATAAAACACACGTTGATCGTGTGGCCCAACGCGCGTCAGCTAACGCTGTTAGAAAAAACGCTCGTGTAGCCCTAGCTTAAGACTAAAGTCACGTGTCTAATGGGTGACACGGCCAACGCGCGTTGGTTTTATCAACGCCGGAGCTATAATGAAACTCGCGTTAAAAAACGCTCGTATTGCCTATCATAATATGTATGTAGTTGAGCGGCTGATTAGCTGGAACATGATTCAATTTAAAAATTAAATACATTGGACCGTAATTATAGTCGCAAAATTAAGTTAAAACCTGGTTTTTACCCAAAATCGAAGATACAGAGTGACCCCATTAAAAAATAAAAGCTTGCATTAAATTATGAGAAAATTTAAAAAAATAGATTACCCTGCGTTATTAACACAAATATTATTAGGCACAGTGAACAAAAGGAATAATAAGAAACTCGAAAATACAAGGCAACGTGGTGAAGTGGTTAGGACTGTGAACTCATAGCTCTCAGTGCGTGGGCTCAATACTCGTAAATGTAAATGTTTTTTTATTGCTGTCAATGAAAAAAATGTTACTTTAAAATCTGGTTGTTAATATTTAAAATCACGTTGTCCTGCTTTTATATTTAAAACGTGCTTATAGAAAAAAAACCATTTTTTCTGATGAGAATCGAACCCACGTACTGTAAGCTATGAGTTCACAGTCCTAACCATTTCGCCACTCTGCCTTGTATATTCGACTTTTTTATTATTCCTTTTGTTTTCTGTGTCTATAATATTTTGTGTCAATAACACAGGGTAATCTATTTTTTAAAATTTCATAATTTAGTGCAAGTTTTTCTTTTTTTAATGGTGAAACTCTGTATTATAAATTTTGGGTAAAAATCAGGCTTTAACTTAATTCCACGACTATAATTATGGGCCATTAATTTTTTGTGCTAAGTTCGGTTGAATATTTTGACAGAACATTTGGCATAACACGCGTGTTATGTGTTGAACAGAATTGGGACGGGATCAGGAAAGCGGCAACGATTACTCGCTGTCAGAATTGCTGCGTACGACTGGCAACCTGCCAACGTGTATAATTTTTTCATAAAAATTTTTTTTCAACTCTTTTCCTTTTATATACATAAAATGTGTACATAGCCCATTTGACTTAGCTCTTTAGGAGAATTTATATGAAATTTAAAGTTAAAATAATATATTTTTGGTTATATCTTTATTGTTGTAGGTTCTGGGTAAACTTTTAATATTTTTTTTATGTCATCATTGCTGCTTATATCATCACTAGCTGTCCCGGCAGACGTTGTTCTGCCCTTTCCGGTAGGTGTATGAACTCATGTAGGTATGAACTCATGCTATGGAATGTTAAATCGAATCAGCCTAAAATGGGCTTTTTAAAGTGAAATCAACTTCTGTCCCTACTCTTTTACATATAGTATAGTACAGCAGACTTGGCAGACGTTGTTCTGGTCTTACTGCCATTTTCTCATTGAAACTTCTTTTTGCCCGTACTTTTTATATACATATGTATCTAGTCTCATTCATATGCATCACAAATTTTGGTATTTTCTTATATGGAAGACGTGGTACTGCACGGTCATATCTGTGCCTCTTAATATAACAGATACGTGGTGTAAATTCGACGTGAATCGATTTACCGGTCTTCGTGAAAATTAATTTTTTTTAAAAAGCTATGTTTGAGGGCCACCCCAAATTATAGTTTTCTAGACCAAACGATGTCTCTTAATATAAGAGACCGTGATGTAAATTCCATGTGAAAATGCTATTTTAAAAATATTTTTGTATGAGAGTTACCATAAATAAAAATTTTTTAGGATTAAATGGGCCTCTTAATATTAAAGCTACTTGGCGTAAATTCGGTGTGAATCGATTAACCGGTCTTGGTGAAAATGATTTTTTTAAAAATATTTTTGTATGAGGGCCACCCTAAATAAAAGTTTTATGGACCAAACAGTGTTTCTTAATATAAAAGACACGTGGTGCAAACTCTATGTCAATCGATGGACTGGTCTTCTTTGTGAAAATGTTATTTTAAAAATATTTTAGAATAAGGGTCACCCTACGTATGTAACCGAAATAAAGATTTATAAACTTAGCTATGTTTCTCTTCTCTTAATTTAAAATAACACGTGGTGTAAATTCCATGTGAATCGATGCAGTGGTCTTTGGGAAAATGCTATTTTAAAAATATTTTTGTATGAGGGCCACCCTAAATATGCACCCTAAATAAAAGTGTCATAGACTAAACCATGTCCGTTAATATAAAAGCTACGTGGTGTAAATTCCATGTGAACCTTTGGAAAAATGCTATTATAAAAAAAAATTTGTATGAGGGCCACCCTAAATATACACCCTAAATAGAATTTTTTTAGTTTACCCCCTATTCTCAGACCTACCAAATATAAACAAAAAATTTCATAAGAATTGGTCAAGCCGTTTGGGAGGAGTACGGTAACAAACACTGTGACACAAGAATTTTATATATTAGATATATCATCATTAGGAAAGATTCCGATTGGTTTCCTGCCACGGGCTCTTGAAATCTTGAGTTAAGACTGGTATACATCGATTTTGATACGTTTAAAAATTACATAGATTAAACGGTGGCTAGCTCTCATTTGATACCTGTGGGCCACATCTGCTTCTTCAATGGAGATAAATTTTTTAAGAATTGTCGATGGGCCAATTCTTTAAATGTACTCATGTATATATCCAAGAAATTCCGTAATATATCTTCCACCGGAAGACGTTAAGTGATTAAGACTTATCGTTACGTGTGTAACAGAGCTTACTCCCATTTAAAAAATCGTCACTATAACACATTTTTGGTCATGAATTTATTTAAATTTATTTTCTATGAACTATAATTTTGCTACTTAAGTCTATTTCATAACTCTACTAAAAATGAATCATTTCTATTTCCTTTTGGCCAAAGAAATTCTATTGAAAGGATGTGATTTAATATAAGCCAAAGCCTTCAGAATATATTCAGGAATCGGTGGAGGTGTTGGCAAATGTGAACCTTGTGGCTGATAGCCATTCTCATCGGCTGTGTACTGCAATTGAATAGGTTGACCCTCCGGGGAGGTGTACGAGTATGAACCAGTAGCATATGCGCTGCCAACTCCACTTTCCTGAGCCTTAATTGAGTTCGAAGTTTCATATGCGTAATTGTAGCTACCATCGGGATTAACTTCGTTCTCATATCTCAGAGTTTCGGCGCTGGAATCATAGCCTGTCAGAGCGTTGGTAAGATGAGCAACGAGCACAGCGCTGATGATAATGTACTGTCAAATGGAATAGATTACATAGATTAGTTGAAAAGATTTTGAGCAAAATATTTTTTTATTCAACATTGAAAGGACGAATAACGAACGAACTCTTTTTATTTATATTTATGTTTTTTATTTTTTTTAATAGAAAACTTTTCTTGACATTCAAGATTTCGTTTTCCTTTGAGAGTTTTTAAAATAAATCACATATAACAAAAATCATGTGTAGAATTAGACAACAGATTTTCTTGTTCCCACACTGAAATAATGTTAATAAATTTTATAAAGCTTTAATTTTTTCACTTACAATTTTCAACATTTTGCTGATTTATTTGTTATATAATAAAATATCCTTTTTGGTTATGTTCAGTTGAAACTGTTTATGTTTATGTGATATTTCTGAACATGATAACTTTTTATATACAAAAATTGACAAAACTATGAAATAGTTAATTTAATTAATGTAAAACCATTAAATTTTCTGCTAAGCTATTAAAAAACGATATTTTTCTAATTGATCGAGACGGTTTCTTTTCTTTACTGTTGTGACGATATGCTTGCAACTTGACCGCGATTTGCGCGCATCCATGATCAGGTCAACAAATAATTTTATTGAAGTTTTTGCTTTCTACAAATTTCGTAATTTTGTGCAATAGACCATAAAAACGATAACAATAGTAAATTAAAAACAAAATCATTAATATGTAAAAATCAATCTAGTGCATAAAAATGCCAATACATAATTATTATAATTCTCTGCCAATTTAACATATAATTTACGGCTTAAAAGTTAACATTTTTAGTATGCCAAGATGAATGAATAATTAAATGACACACAATCACGTGTTAACATTAAAAGCTTGCAAGGCGCACTACCTATTATGATAACTTTTGTCATTTTTAAATGAATCCAATTAGCGATGTATCATCGTTTGGCCGGACTTAAACTTTTTTGAAGCGTGGGCCCAAAAATATCTCTTCTGTTGCTTCGAGCAAGAAAAATAGATTTTGAGAGATCTGTATTTTTCACACTCGGTTTAAAAGAGGTGAGAACACTTTTTTCTAAATAATTTCTTAACAGACTGTACTTCGACAAACTTGAAATGCTCTTCAATACATTTCTTAAAAAGTAACGACAGCTTAATATTTTTGTATAGAGCTGTTGTTGTTTTTTGCACTTAAAAGTACTGAACAAGAAGCTCTATACAAAAATATTATTATGAAATTTTGTTAGAAAAACACAAATAGAAAAAAAACGACAGCTTAATTTGAAAAAAAGTATGGTATGGATAACAACAATACCAGCTACACCACCAACAAGAAAAACAACAACAACAACATCAACACCATTACCACTACCACCACCACCAAGCATTGTTCTCTCTCTACTGACTGAACTATAAAACAAGTGATGAGATATTGCAACCAAAAAAAACTTACCGTACCTTAAAATCTTCCGCTGTAGGCCCGGGCTTTTTCGACAGTACCCTGAACGCGGTCCTGGTGTATCGACATGAAAATAAATCAATTTTTTATGAAGATAATTCAACACAATTTCTAATCAATATCCGAATCATGTTAGACCATAAGTACAAACTTGTATGTATTTGGAATAAGTTCTAAGTACTTTTGAAAGACTTCAGAAACGAACTTTTTTGTAGGTAAGCAACCCACATCGCTTACACTTTTTCCAGTCTATGAATCTGTCTTAATGTTTCAATTCATTTCTCGCATGCATCGTAACTTCAATATAACATGTTTATGTCGTATAAGCCCTAATTTTTAAGATAGCAGCGTTAAGATATGATTTTATGGTTGCATTGGCATTTTCATATTTTAATTGCTTATCTTGTCATAACTAATCGCACGTCGAACAGGTTAAATCATTGTCATTAAAATATTTATGGCTACTTTAATATTCAATGCAAGCTACTAAAATTTGCAAACTAAATTTATACAAAATTTTTGAGTTTCAATGTAGTACTATTTATAAAAATGAGCGCAACACAAATCCATACTTCAGTTATAACTCTCAATTGGGAACAGATTTACTTTAGCTCCCATTCGCCAATTTTATTTTTCAAAGCAAATAGTGTAAAAAAGCGTCGGTCGGATCTACTTTCGGAAATATTGCCTTCGAAAGTTGCGGATATGTATATCTATTATAAAAATTTCCTTGAGTTGGGTACTCCTGTATTGATTTGCAAAACATTGATGTCATATGAAAGTTAATTCAATGATCTACAAAATTGGCTTATATATTTTTGAAATCTAACACACAACTTTTAAGACTTTTATGACTGAAACTTTTTGAAATTTTGACTGATTTTTTTAAAAATCTGTTATTTTTTCCAAAAATGCGTCATTGACCTAAAGCCATATGAAACCCATATTTTACAAACCAATGCAGGGATACCGAATACATGACGATTTTTATAAAAGCTATATATCCACAGTTAGATCCGATCTTCGCCTTTTCATTGAATGTTTATTCTAAGAAAAGTTTCGTAAAATAAAAATTGGAGAGTGAAAGCTAATGTACACTAAGACCCTCATTTGTGAGTGTAATGAAAACTTGGTAGCATTTGAAAGAGACTGAATTAAAAACAAAAAAGTCTCGATATTTTTTACGAAAAGCACAAAAGTAAAAAAAAAATTCTCAAAAAAAACGAAATTTGTAACTCTTAAGCAGACTTGGGAGTAATCAATTACATTTGGTAATTAATTACATATACAATTACAATTACTTGTAATTTTGTAATTAAAATTTTTCAATTACAATTACATGTTAATGTAATTGAAAGTTACGCATTTACAATTACTTATAATTGTAATTGAAATATTTTCGTCCGAAATTATTGTAATCCAAAATAAGTAATTGAAAAGCAAAGTAATTGAACGAAATTTATAATGGATTACTTAACTGGATTGCTTACATAACTAATAAATACTAAACACAAATACGTATCCATACATCTACCATTATTAAACGAGCTTAAATTGTATGTTTATAGATATATGTATATATATATACAAGTATATTTGTATATGGCTGATTCCGTGCATAAGTAAACAAAATTTAGATTGAGCTAGGCTTTAAGTTTTTCAAGACCCTATTAGTGGCGTGGCACATCCCTTAACTTTAATTTTTATAACGTGATATCTCGTAAACTATTGAACATATTGTAATGAAATTTGGTAGACCATAAATTTCTTTAATTGTACAAAAAATGGGCGGAATTAGAGAAGTGCGCATGGCATTTTTTAATAATTGAAAATTTTTATACAATTTTTTTTTTTTGAACCGCTCTAATATATGTATATAAACATATTGTTGTTGGTATGCCTCTACCTCTACATTATAAGATGAGCCCTCAAACCAAATCTTCTTAACGAATCGAATTTTAAAAAATTTTATCGCTTGTAAGAAATTTTTTTCAAATTTTAATAAATGTAATTGCAGAAAAATGTGTAATTAATTACATTTTTGTTTCAAATTACTTGGCAAAAGTAATGGAATACAAAAATCAAAAGGATTACATTTTCATGGATTACTAATCCAATTACAAAAGTAATTGGAATTAAATGTAATTGTAATTTTAAATTTCATGTAATTTAAATTAATGTAATTGATAAAAACTTCAATTACAATTACTTTTAATTGATTTTTTCAATTACAGGTAAGGATTACTTGTAATTGTAATTGAAAAAAATGTAATCTAAAAATTCTCAAGTCTGCTCTTAAGTAGCTTAATATAAAAATTGAATAAAAAAAAACTGTGGGAAATACTCTCAGGAATCAAGAAAAAAAAATCCGAAATGCAATAGCAGAATGGTGTCAGATTTGGCGTGGAATGCCCCATGCATGCATGTACTTAGGGGCCGTCCATTAATTGCGTGAGGTATTTTTTGAAAATTCAAACCCATTCTCTCCTTGGTGAGTTCTGATGGGACCCCCCACCTCGCTTCCGTGAGACTTGACTTATAATTTTTAAATGTAATCTCCCCCTTGTTGAGATATTTCCGGACTCCCTCCCCCCCTAATTTTACTCACGTAATTTATGGACGTCCCCTTATGTATGTAAAAATCGCTTTCATAGTCAACAGCTCAGACTCTATCAATTCACGATTTGATAGGGTCAGCAGCATCATCATCGTTTACAGTTCCAATACTACCGATGTCCTGCGCTACTTGTATTTTTAATAGTTATGGCTTGCGAAAATGTCTCAATAATTGCGATTTGTTTTTCCAAAAATTGTATGAAATCAGTGCAAGTGTTATATAAATTATATTTCATCGTTTCAGAGCTTTAAATATACCGACTTGTGGTAACTATACCTTCGTACGATAAGATTTGACATCTACAACCGATTTTACTCAGTCGAATTTTACTGCACAGAGGTCTAAAGTTTCGAGTAAATGACCATAAGCTTACGTTCGACCTCTTTCAACGGCCACCAGTGGGAATCGCTACAAAGTACAGAAGTAACCTGATCGAATTCAACTTTTTGGGGGGAATAAAGCCCCGAGATCAAGGGTGCCCCTATCATGTTTTGTGGGAAACGGAAAGTAGTGCCCTTTTTATGTTCACTAATGTAATTTTTACATGAAAACTAATCGTTTATTTTTCATACAACTTTTCTGAAATTTAACATACATGTTAAAGTAAATATAAATAAATTTCATAAATAATATGTATCATATTATACTACTCAACAAGACTTTCCACAACAAATTCCGATAACATTTTCTATAGTAAAAATTTCTGTAGAATCTGAATTTCGTAATGGTTTTTTTCGATTGGTCCCAGTTTTCCATATGAATGGCATGCTTCACATAAATGCTTATAAGAACTTTAATTGTCAGCTAACCAATTTTAAATTATTCTATAGTGTAGAAAAGAGTCAAACATTTTAAGGTACAAAATGGGACAATAGTATTAATATTATGGCTGTTATGATCGAAAACAGGTAAAAAATTCACTTTTTTTTCGTTTTTTTTTAACAAATCCCAACTTTGAAGCCATCTTTCTGGAATTAATTATATGGGCTACAAAAAATTAGTTTTCCTATCCTATAAAAAATTTCAACATAAAAATTTAAAATGTACATATGCTTATAGAAAAGTCGTAACTAGAGCATTTTATTAACATCAATGCATAAAACATTTTTGGTTATAAATGCACATTATTTTTCAAATCGACTAAGGCGAACCACATTAATGTCATCAATTTTCTTAAAATTTACAGGTGTCATTTTATGCTCAATTTTAAGAGACCCATATTTTTTTATTTTGCTGAAAACCCACATTTTTCAAAGCTATCGTCGTCATTCGAACTTTGTATGTTAAAATTACAAATATAAAAAAATTCTGAAAGGACTTTTTTTCAAATTGTCGGTATTTCCTTATTGGGTTTCATAATTATTGTTTTGAATTTTTTCATTATTGAATGGGTTTTATGAAGAAATGACGTTTAGTGCAAAGCCAATTTTAGAATTTTTTTGATTTGAAAAAAGTGTCTCTGGCTTTCGATATGAACAATATCTTCTACAAAACAATTTACTGCTTTGAGTGAAATAATCAACTTTATCAAAAATCTAAGGCATTGCCAAAAGCATTTTGTGTGGGATAAAAAAAAACCACTTTTAAAGCAAAAATTGTAGCATATTTCTAGGCTTGATCGAAGCATATGCCTGTAGTCAGTGTTGCCACTGAGAAATTTATTTTCCTACCAACATTTTCTCGAAAACCTACCAAAGTCGTTTGTAACCTACCAAAACTTTACAAATTAAAAAAAAAATCTTTTTGCAGCATTGAATTCGTTTATTAACATTTAATGCTGTTTAAAATACATATTCTTGTATGTCGTCGTTTAAAATGCTTAACCGCATATAGCACAAATTTTCTGTTGCTAAATCGTTCACATCAAAAGTCGGGCAAGTGTGCGCAAAAAGTTACCACATGACATGACAAAATTGTCATCTTACCTCGACCATGGATTCGATTTTTTTTTTATTTTTTTTTTTTGAGGAGACTCTTCAAACATGGTTTTTCTTGAAGTTTAAACTATCTTTAGTTAATATTCAAGGAGGAACAATTAAAATTCAAAGGGAGACATAGTTAAAATTGCATTTAAGTTAAAAAAAAACATGAAAAGTTACATATAAAGTTAAATAAAAAAATAGCTATCTGAATTTTAATTGAACAACCTTGAATATTAATTCAAGACAGCCTTAGCTTCAAGAAAAACTATGGCTGAAAGATGTACTCCTACAAAAAAAAAAAAATCTGATGGATTTGCACATATGTACACATGCAAGCTTGAGTTATGGACTATTTTAGAGATATGGAGCACTAAAAATTGAGCAAAGGTACATTTTTGAGGGTGTCATTGACCTTGTGTCCCTATGTGGCAGGGTACATGAAAAGGACATATATGTCGGAAATGAAATATGCATTGGAAGTTATACTTAGATATATATGTGACCTGGACTACGAAAACCAGGTTTATGTGTCAATACGTCCGTTTGAAACTTACAGTTATTTTCATACAGAGTGGCCACTCAAAGACTGAATGACTTTTCGCAGGAGATCTATCGTAGCTTTGGAAGTAGCTCCATTCTATTGAATCCATACCATCTAATAATCTTCTACAGATGTTTCGTAAATATTTTATTTTTGAAGTGATTCTCTGGCGATGCCTTACTAAGCAGAGCGTTGACTAACAGAGGCAGATGTAGCGCCAATGACACTTTGCAATTTAATACCGGGCAATTACGTTCCGAATAATGTTCTCGCTAGGAGATACTGTTTTTTCTGATATCGAATAACTGATCTTTAACTAAATGAGTTTTCCTTCCTGCTGGACATACATTCTTATCTACGAGTATGTGTACAGATTTTAATATCTAAGGAATGCTTTATAAACTAAAAAATAAATAAATATAGAAAATATTGAAAACGATCAAACTTTTCAGTTTCATAGTGGCACTAAGTCAGTGATTTAACTTTTTTGTTCGAATAAAATTTTTTCTGATTGGCATAAACTTTAAAGTGTAAACATTTCCTCTGAAGAAAATATCAATTGACTTGAAGCTCTTGAAAACTCTGGATCTTATAAGTTATGAAAAAACTTATTGTTTTAAGCATGCCAAAAGTTTATTAATCGTGGTGTGGCTGGAATATTATCTAACATTAAAATTTCGATGGCTTGGTCGCTTATTTTCCATATAAGTTTCAAGAAATTTGGTGTAATAATCGTTGTGTATTTCAGCAAATTAACTTCAGCTTCATAATTGGCAAACAGTAGAACAGGTTAATAAACTTAGAAACTTCAAAATGCTCCAACTGAAGTTTAGAATTTTTTTTTTTTTTTTTTTTTTTTTTATTGAAGCGCTTAAAATAATTTACAAACACTTCATGTAGCTACAACTAGTCAATGACTAACGAGCAGCTTAGTTCTATTAAATATTAAAAATAAGATAAAGCTAGGTGCTTCTTATGAACTCCTGAGCTGTAGCGAGTTCCCAACAAGATCGCAGGGCTTGACACGTTTTAATCTTCTGATTCCAGCTGCGAAGCAGAGTCGAGTTGCCTCTTCGTTTTCATGCTGGCTGAGTTTCTGGTGATGTGCTTCAGCTAATTCTTTAATGGTGCCCACAACAGTCTTCATTTTTAGGTCACGATGAAGGTCGCTGGTTCTTACGTACCATGGTGCATCAACTACACAGCGAAGTACTTTATTTTGGAAGCGTTGGATTTTTTTTATGTGATTAGATGAGGCGCATCCCCAAAGTTGAGCACCGTACATCCATACTGGAGCGATGACTTGATTATAAATCATCAATTTATTTTTAACTGAGAGCACAGAACGTCTACCAATGATCCAGTATAGGTTATTTAATTTGATGTCAAGTTCATCTCGTTTCTTTTTTATATGCTCTTTCCAGCGTAACTTGGCGTCGAGTGTCATACCTAAGTATTTAGCAGTGTTTGAGTATGGGACTATCGTATTTGAAATTGTAACTGGATAGTTGCAAATTTTTTTGTTTGTAAAATTAATGTGAACGGATTTTGTGTTGTTAAGCTTGATTCGCCATTTTTCAGTCCATGCGACTACTTCGTTAATAGCTGATTGTAGTTTGCTCGTCGATTCTTTTATTGTTTTACCAACAGCTAATACAGCGGTATCGTCTGCAAAAGTTGCAATCGTGCAATCAGTCGGGTTAGGAATATCGCTTGTATATATTAGGTACAGCATGGGTCCAAGGATGCTTCCTTGAGGAACACCGGCCTTAATCACTTTAATTTTTGAATAAGCATCTGCTTGTTTAATGCGAAAATATCTATTCATAAGATATGACTTCAGGATCTGAGTAAGCTCTCTTGGAAGATGTGATTCTAATTTAAACATTAAACCTTCATGCCAAACTTTATCAAAGGCCTGTGCAACGTCAAGGAATACAGATGAACAAACCTGTTTTTCTTCTAGTGTACGTTCTATGATTTCGTTAATCCTATGAACTTGTTGTATAGTTGAATGCTGTCTTCGGAATCCAAATTGATGAGATGGGATAACTTTTTTCTCTTCTATGATGAGTTTTAATCTTTTAAGCAAAAGAATCTCAAATAATTTTGATAGAAGTGGTAGCAAGGATATGGGTCTGTACGATGATGCGTCATGCAAATTTTTTCCTAGTTTGGGAACCATAATTACTTCTGCAACTTTCCATGAACTAGCTAAATATTTAAGTCGAATCGTTGCATTATATAGGATTGTAAGTTTTAAAATAGCTTTATATGGAAGTTGTTTTAAAATTTCACCTGTAATAAAGTCAAAACCTGGAGCCTTTTTAAGTTTAATCTCATCCTTTATGACACTTTTTACTTCGGCAGATGTTATGCGCTTAATCCTCACATTGGGCTGTTCTATTTGGTTTGTGTCAATGTCTACAGTACCATTATTTGGCTGAAAAGTGTTCATAAGATGGTTTGCAAACACTTCAGCCTTTTCTTTATTACTTTTAGCCCATTTGTTACCAATCATTCTGATTGGAGGTATATGACTCGTTGGTCTTTTTATATTTTTTGTTGCCTTCCAAAGAGAGTAGTCAGTACACTTTTCGGCTGACAAATCTTTCAGATATTGGTTTAGAGATGCATTCTTTATTGCGTGTATTTCACGTTTTAGTTGCTGCGTAGCTCTGTTTAATCTATTTTTATCAGCAGGAGACCTACTTCTGTGCCAAATCTTTCTTAGCGCTCTTTTTTTGCTTATAAGAATTTTGATTTCCTTGGGATAGTTTTTTCCACATGTTTTTCTTCTTATATTAGGCGTACTGTTCCAAGCTGCTTCTTGAATTTGGCGCGTAAAATGTAGAACTTCTTTTTCAAGTTGATCCTCGTTCATTATCAGGGTATTTAGGTCCAAGTTCTCATTTAGAGTGCCTTTAAAATAATCCCAATCTGTAAGTTTATTTGTCAGATATGGCTTCTCTTCATTATAAATAATATGGTCGCTAATAGTTAATACTATAGGGGAGTGATCTGAGCTAAAGTCGAAGCTTTCTTCAATATGTATATAGCTTCTACCAATTTTGTTGATAATGAAGAAGTCAATGACATCCGGTTTTTTGCTTGGATCGGTAGGCCAGTAAGTAGGTTTTCCAGTTGACACGAACTCACAACCTATTTCTTCTGCTGCTTTATATAGTTCTCTTCCTTTGGTAGTGTTTAAACGTGAGTGAGTATGTTTTGCATTAAAGTCTCCACCGATAACGAAACGATTTTTATACCTTAACCTTAATTTAATATAGGAATGCGATGTAAAGTGCGTTTCTGAGATCAGGCAAACGTCTATTTTTTCAGATTCAAGAACTGCTTCTAGTTCATCTTTGTGTTTAAGCAGTCCGTTCGCATTCCATGCCATAATCCTAAGAGTTTTAGACATGGTTTCTTGAAGTAAAAGTGTTTTTTTCTAGTTTTTCAAGTCGTTTATTCAGAATTTTGTTAAATTCCTCTTGGTTGCTTAGCTTGGCAAGAATTTCAGAAAGAATATCGTTTTTTTGAATTGTGTTACTACTATTAATGCTGTTTGACTTTGCTGCTATTTGGGAATATGTTGGCTTAGGAGTTGTCGTAGGAATGGTTACTGTTTTCAGATAAGGAACTTGACTTTTCTGTCTCACCATGTTGGTGGTTTCGAAGTTTAGGATGAAAGCAAAGGTACCATTGGAGTTTTTAAAAGTACAAAAGAGTGCAAGCTAGAGAAATACGATATGCAAAACGTCACACAGATTACTATCCTAATAAGTACTTCGTTTATTTAAAATCAAATGTAATACATTTTTACTAGGAAAACATTTAACATTTCACAGAGTTGCAGTCAAATATCCCTTTAATGTCTACGTCCGCCAAACTGATTATTTCTACGTTGTTGCTGCACTGGAGCCCGATATTGCACTGGTGCGCGGTATTGTTGCTGTTGGGAGCTGGCTGCACTTTGTTCCTCATATTGTGGATGAGTGCGAATGTATTCGAGTGAACGAAGGATTGCATCAGGAATTGGTGGTGGTGTAGGTAAATGTTCACCTTGTGGTTGGAAACCATTCTCATCGGCGTTGTATGAAAGTTGAATTAATTGACCCTCAGGTGAGTAGTAGGAGTAACCACCAGTAGCATATTGACCACCCTGACCACTTTCTTGGGCAGCAATGCCATTTGAGGTTTCATAAATATATTTGTAGCTGCCATCTTCATTGACTTCGCTTTGGTATTTTGTAATCTCTGCATTGACATCATTAGGATTGCTGTAAGCCTGAGCGCAAGCGATGGTGGCAGCAACGAAGATAATCTGTAATATAAAAATTTAAATATAGGAGGCGGCTTGGATATGAACCCATTGAGTTAATCACAGCACTTACGAATTTGAACATTTTGTCTGTTGTTTATGAAATTGGTTGTGTGTTTCTAGAACTCCAAGTGAAGTATGTGATCAACTAAGAGTAACCAAAACATTTTTATATCAAATTCAAATCAAGTCAAGCAATACATGATACATCAAAACTACAATAATCTGTTTTCATGTCAAATTTATGCGAAACTGGTTCGATTATCTGCTTCCTATATTATTTGATTTATAAAAGCAACAAATTGGCAGATTTTTGGTAGTAGCCTGGCTATAAATTTTTATACTAACATACCCCCCTGTGTTTAAAGTTAAAAACGAAGCCGACGCATCAAAGTTCACTCTAGTTAGTTAATCGGTTTTTGTCACTAACAAAGCTATAAAACTGATAGGGTGTGGCGTGCTTGATCTGAAATGCACTGCTATTGTTATTTTTTTTATTAATTTTGAATGTTTATGTTTTATTTAACATAAATAATACAATGAATTGATATGCTCATATGTTGCAAGATTTGCATCTATTCATTTAATGAATTAGTATAATATCGATTTGTTTGCAAATTTCTTGCTCAGCCTGATTTATACATAAAATCATACAAAGTATCTGAATTAAAAGCTTCCCAAATGGGAACTATGTTAAATGTTGTTGAAAACATCGTTTCGTGTGAGAAATAACAATTGAATTAACATTTAAATTGATCATCAATTATAAGTCAAGTTAATATTTGGCATTAACTTGTAGAGCAATTTTTCTTTGAACATTTTCCAGACAGCTTTGACGTCAACGAACTCGAGATAAATGAGCGCGACCCTTCTCTTCACTCTTTCCATCTAACGTATTATATTTTATTCCCATTAAACTCAGTGCTTTATATTTATAAGCTCATTTGGCCCAAGTGGAGCAGAAGAGCTTATTACACTCCTTACAACCATATTATCTACGAGGTAATCACAAACCACTGCCTTATTGGTAGAAAAGTACTTAGACTAGTGAGTTTGTAGGGTTAGTGAACGGGATTATCAGCTCTATTTGTCACATCTACAAAAAAGGCGGTTCTATATTATACAAGAGTTTTCGGTTCAAAGTTATGTTAAGTTAAGCATACTAACCAATATATGTCCAATATATTTCCGAATTTCTGGGATGATTCAACAATCTCGTATTTAAAAGTGTTAGTTCAAGCAAGTGATAGCTTTTAGATTGACAATGCGTTACGGCAGAACATCACTTGATCGTGAAAGTTTTTCCATCCTTAATTTCAAAATGCAAACTTAAACTTGATTCTGGTAACTTAAGCAACTGCCGTTGTTTCGAAACTTCGGAATTTTTGCGCTCGAAACTCGAATCTCTCAAAAGACCAAAGTAATTTCGTATAAGACATTAATTGTGCCCGCTGCTCTGTATATAGACAGTTATTGCAGAGTAGTGGAACAGGAAGTAGATGTTTTGAAAGAAAATAAGAAAGTTCAACAGAATATATGAACTGTGCATTGTAATGAAAATCTGACACCAGGTTCGACGCCCACACCAGATCACTTGGGCTACAAAATTAGAAAGAGCTAGCTCAAATCGAGATTGATATAAATGGTTCTATAAATCAGGTCATGACTGTACATGGATTGTTAGCTTTATGTTGAAAATAAAAAGTAAGAAGCTGTAGAAATGTTCAGGAAGAAGAAAATGTCAAAGGCTTTTAAAGCTCTTGCCCCTGCAGTTTAGTAAAGGAGTTTTCAAGTATTCGGCTCATTACTTTTTAATAACCTATATTAGATATATTCTTGTGTTTCATAAATAATTCCGGATGGTTCTGCTTGGAATAATAAATATCAGTTCCGAGGTATCACAGTAAATTGCTGTAGTACTAAGTGCATCAACCTAACTTAACATTGTTAAGAAGCTGACGTCTAGAGATTTCTTATGATGTCATCTTAAGTAAATGAAAAAAGTGAAAGCATTTCACCGAAAGCAAAAATTACTAAAGCCATAAAATCAAGTTAACAGAGCGTCAAGTCCTTTGAGGTTTTCCTATATGTACTAGCTCAGCACTTTCATAATAAATTAGAATTACCGACCCACAGGCGATGACCCAAGAAATTGTTTTACAGTGTAACATGCGAACAAAAAAATAAACAACTATTAAAATCCGCCAGGCCGAAATTTGCATATCCTACACTGCCATCCTGTTTCTGTCAAATTGGGTTTCATATTAAATAATTGTCGGTATTATTTTTTTAAGCTTTGTTTGTATGGAAAATGCGTGCCATGCGATCCTGTTGAAGTTCGGCCACTATTTGTTTCGAGGTTGTCCGAGTTATTCCTAGTATATGTGAAAATTTGCTAACACTATATCGTATAACTCTATCAATACAGCGCTTTAAATATATCATTTGTATGGGCGTGTCCGTTAACTGATTTTGCTCACGATCACTCGCGCTTACTAGCTATCAATCTTACGAGCTATGTTTAAAGGTGTAGCCAGTGTTCCTGAAATTAACTAGCTTGGATTTCCAGCAATTGTGATTTTCAAAGACAGGCAGACGTAATTGACTAAATCGTCTTAGGTGGTAACGCTGATCAAGAAAATATATAGATTTCTATATCTTCAACGCTCCATTCTATGCGTTACAAATGGTATAATGAAGTGAATGAAACCTGAGTGTAAGATATAATGAAGCAAGCTGTTTCTTCGGAAAGGTTTTAGTTTTTAAGTTACAAGTGATTTGCAAATTAGAGCCAATCCTTACCGCAATGTTAACGTGATCACTTGATCGAGGAAATACATATCGCTGCAAAGATTTTAGAAGGAAAAAATTTTCAATAGGTCAGTTCAAAAACATATAATTTGTACAAATTTGTACAAAGTATCACAATTTTGTCAGATAGGCGTTCGCTTAAACAAAAAGGTCGATAACGAGAGTGCAAATGAGAGAGCAAAGTGGTAGCTCCCTGTGAGAGAAGTTGATAGGTTTTACTGGATAAATCTTTACCAGATAAAACATATGGCAGTCAGTGATCCCAGTTCGTGGGTATTTCATTTCGCTCCAGTTCTAGTTTTCTTATTTTTGAGAGTAATTCTCCAAAAAATTGTATGTACAACCATCACTGATATCAATAGAAACAATCAGCTGTTGCTATTAATTTGCTAATTGTTACTATTTTCTGCTTGCGAATTTTTTTGAATATTTTTCTCTTCGTGAGGAAACGACTTCTTACTCTCTTGAAGTTCAATGATTGCTAATTCTTTTACTGAAGAACACTTTCGGGAGCAACATAAATAAATAACTGCATGTGAAGATAACATGAAATTCTGGGTTGTTTTTTTTAGAGGTTTGTTTTTCGAATAGAGATAAAACTGGCATTTATGGTCAAATCTGGCAACTCTAATGTCATTTATGTTCAGTTTGGTTTGCCATTTCATCATGAACAGGTTGACAAAAGAACAACGCTTGCAAATCGTGCAAATTTATTTCGAAAATAATGGTTCAGTTCGCGAAGTTTACCGCAAGCTCCGTCCATTTTATGGTCGACATAATCGTCCATCAGAGCAATTAATTCGGTTAACCATGGGTCGTTTTCGCACTACGTTTACTCTATGTGATAATACGCATCCGCAGAGACGTCTGTTGAAATGTTGAAGAGGACCCGAATGAATCGATTCGCCACCATGCACAGCAATTGGAGCTTTGTCCATCAACTTTATGGAAGATTTTGCGCAAAGATCTTGGCTTGCGACCTTACAAGATCCAGCTTGTGCAAGAATTAAAGCCGCGAGACCATGCAATGCGTCGTGATTTTGGTGTAATTTTGTTCAGTGATGAGGCTCATTTTTGGTTGAATGGCTACGTCAACAAGCAAAATTGCCGCATTTGGAGTGAAGAGAATCCACATGAGACCCTTGAGACGCCATTACATCCACAAAAACTGACTGTTTGGTGTGCTCTATGGGCTGGTGGAGTCATTGGGCCATACTTCTTCCGAAATAATGCTGGAGAGTCAGTTACCGTTAATGGAGACCGGTATAGAGCCATGATAACCAACTATTTTGTTCCCGAATTGGATGGCATGAATGTGGATGAGTTGTGGTTCCAACAAGACGCGCTACATGCCACACAGCGCACGTCACAATCAATTTATTGAAGGAAACATTCGATGAGCGCATAATTTCGCGGAATGGACCTGTCAATTGGCCACCAAGATCGTGTGATTTGACACCATTGGATTATTTTCTTTGGGGATATGTGAAGTCGCTCGTCTACGCCAACAAACCAGAAACGTTAGGGGACTTAAAAGCCAACATTCGTGGCGTTATTGCCGACATACGGCCCCATATGCTCGAAAAAGTGGTTCAAAATTGGACCTATTGAATTGGCTTTATTCGAGCCAGCCGCGGCGGCCACATGCCCGAAATCATATTTAAACATTAATGGCATAAAATTATCCTTCCAATAAAGCCAAATTGATGGACATTAAAACGATTTTCTTGTGTTTTATTTCAATTCAAAGCTCTATACCTTTAAAAAAAACACCCTGTACAACCTCATTACACATTTGATGCGATTTTATTTCATATTTCATTTAAATTTGTCACATTTCTTAAAATTTGGTTTGGCGATATCGATTTTGTTGTTGCTGTTGATAATATTGCTGAGGTTGCTGATAGCGTGGTGCTGCTTGCTGCTGATATTGCTGTGGCTGGTATTGTTGCTGTTTCTGTTTTTCTTGTCCCTGCCGATTTTCTTGATTCGGATGTGTGCGTATGTATTCCAAAGCTTTCAATATCGCTACCGGAATTGGTGGTGGTGTTGGCAAATGATCACCAATTGGATGGAAACCATTTTCATCGGCGGTATACTGCAGCTGTATGAGTTGACCGTCAGGTGTATAGTATGCTGATGAGCCACTGGCATACTGACCACCTACACCGGTTTCCTGAGCAGCGATACCATTTGTAGTCTCAAATTGATAGTTATAGCTACCATCTTCCTTGATATCATTGGTGAAGCTGCGTGTTTCAGCACCGGCATCATACGAATTGGCAGGTAAGGCATGGCTGCAGCCGAACACTATGGTGACAAGCAAAAACTTGATATACAAAAAGAAGAAACAGAAGAAGTTGATTTTTGGAACTTAATGTTGTAGTGCACATACGCAAAAGTTGAACTTACAATTTTCAGCATTTTAAAGTGGAAGACACAAGTACTCGTAATCCGTATAGAAAATATTTAGTTGTTTCCACTTGAAGATCTTAACAAGAATTAATACGTTCCATGTTGCAAAACATGGCATTTATACCGAATATGCTGGGACCATGTTCCATACAGAGTTGCAAGTGTATATTTGTTTTTGCAAAGGTAACTTTTTTATAACTTCATTTTATGCTGCTCCCATAAATTTTAAAACCTTTTCGAGTTTAACTACATGTTATTGCTTCAAATTTTTATTGACCTGTTAGTTAGTGCGCTTGTGGTATGTATTTCTGATTTTTTTGTAGCATCTTTCTAATTGATAAATGGTAAACGATTTGTAAACTCATAAAGTTATGGTCATTTGAAAACTAGAGATCATGAAACAAAATCACTAAAACTTAATCACCCGTCATCAAACATCACTACGAGTATCAACAGCATGGGGCACTCACACAAAAGGCGTGTTCGTCTGCGGTTAATGGAGTTTGACAAAAATCTGTACAAGGCTTCATTAATTAACACAGTTTTTAACTAACATGCGGTACCCTCTCAAACTGTTATGTATAAAATACATATGCGCTTTAAAAAAGGCTTTCAAAAGCAACGAATAACATAAGAATATTAGAAATCATTAACCTTTTATGACTTCATATGTATTAGATTTTTGAATGGAATGTGACTTATTTAAGTATAGTGAGAAGTTTCTTGTGCAAATGAGTGCCACAGCGTTTTTTAAATGTTTCCAGGAAATGACATAAAAAGGAACGACATTTTAAATCTGACAAAAGTTCTTAAAAATAATATAATAATAAACTAAGCTTAGAACGCAGGTAGGTAAACTGTTCTTTTATAAAATAATGTACAGCGATCAGTGTTGGATGAAATAAAATGTGTATGCTATAGAATTAGAGAAAGATGTAAAAAAAAATAACAAAAAACCGTCGAACCCGGATAACCCGTCCAAATGGCCATCTTCTATGGTCAGTAATAAAACATTAAAAGTCCACTTAACAAAAGGTTATCTAGCTAAAAAGTAGTTCAAGGCTTGGAATTTTTGATATAGCATCAAGATCTCCAGCTGGTGTCTGTTTAAAGAGATCGAGTAAGAGTTACTGAACATTTGCTTGTGAAATATAAGATACTATTGTTTATGTGGATATTGTCGTTTTTGGTTAACTTCGTATATTTATTTTAGGAACATAATATTTTTCCGAATTCATTTAACTCTATACTTGTATTTAGTAAGTTCTCTTCAAAATCCACTAAGAATAATGTCGTTATCTTTTACTTTCTTCGAAATATTTGAGCTCCCTAAAATAAATTTACGAAGTTTACCAAAATCGAAGATTTCGACATATGCAAACCCATATATTTTGAAAATTAAGGCTGATGAGATTGATTTGACTAACATGTTCGTGTTCAGCAACTTCGAAATAGTTAGATGACATCTAATATATTTGAAGGAGCCAAAATTCATTTTTTATCGAAAATGAAAAGAAAATTGAAACAAGATTCTAATACCTAGAATTATCTCTCAAATGATGTACAAATTGTACATACATATGTATTAAAATCATAAAATGCTTGTGGAAATAGGCAAACTCTAGTTAGTGGTCAATTTTTAACTCTTAAACATTTTTATAATTCCTTAAAGAGCTCGTAGCATTGAGGGCTTACAAAGGTTTCCGCACTACCTAATCCTTTAAAGTTGCATTAAGCTTAATTCAAAAACAATTAAAAATATTGCAAATAAATTTGGTACAATAGAACTTTATGACAGAAAGAGCTCAAGTACGAAAGTCATGAGTTTACGACTTCAATAAAAATGTATAGTCCGTGGAAATATCAAAACCCCACTGAAAACTTCACTCAAAAAGCTTATGTGATTTCATTATTGGTCTGATGTTTTCGCACAATAATATTTTTTTAGATAGAAAAATTACGTAAACTTATGGTCTCTGATAAGAGCTTAAGTGATTGCCATATATCCACATATTAAAATTTTCACTTGCATGGAACCTTTATCGACTTGGCCTATTTTAGTTTACTAAACGTTTATAGTATCGCTCGAAACATTAGAGCTTGTTTTAAGAAGTGCAACGGTCTAACGCTAATTTTTAACACAACTAAAAAGAATTTAAATAAAAGTTTTTTTTTTTTTGTTTTTGCACTTACAAGGGGCTCATTAAAAAATAATTTTTGAATAAAAGTAACCATGCCAAATTTTATTGTAATTGCTTTTATACTTTTCAAGATCTGATAAACCATTTCCTTTTTGGGAGTCGCAACGCTTTCCTATAGAAATTTTAAAAATCAAAACCCGCTCAATCTTCTCACTACATCCTAAGCCAAAGATACACAGCTCGAAGCTCTTTCATCATTTAAGAAAATGACGAAAATATCCAGCTCTTCTCGAGAGCTCTTTTCGTCTTACGCGCTAAATCGTTTCGGTTCGCTATCACCGCATGCTTTTTGTTTGTGTAATTTAGTCTTCAAAGCGCTGGATCGTTCACCTATTTTTGTTTACGATTCGCAACCTCTGCATGGATTTTTGTTCCTTCAGTTCTTGCGTTTTGTTTTTTATTTCTAATTAAAAAAGTTTTCATCAAAACAAATTTTTTTTCAAAAAATATTTTTCAGTTTTTTCTCAAAGTGAGGTCAGCTCTCGAAGCAGATTTTTGTGTGCATCTATGTCCTAAGCCATCCATCTATGTTTTATAAAAATCATTGGTGCTGTTGCATATGTTAAAAATTAACTGTCGTCAGTGGTTTGTTTTTTCTAATTTCGTAAGATTTGGACAGAGCCATGCTTTTTAAAAGTGAAACCTTATCGACGTTATTTTTTTTCCATATACCTAGCTGCAAAGTTTTGTCGAAACTAATATCTTGAAAAAAATATTTTTGTTGCGTTCTTAATTAGGTTTTATAAGCACGTTGTGTCAAAATATATTAAAAACATAAGCATTAAAAAACCGGTAACATTTCAGTGTATAGCCTCAGAAATATTATCCAGAAGATTGATTCCTATTCCACTTTCATTAAAATGATTTCCAAAAAGGCTTACGTCGAATTAAAAAAGTAAATCGGTTTCTGAAATTTAACCTGTTTTTGAATACCGATAATTTAAAACATCTCTAAAACCAAAGTTGATTGAAAAAATGGTGCAGCAACTTTTGTATAAAGATTGACAACCAAAGTCAAAATAAAATGCATACCAAATATTTACATAAAGAAATAACAACAGACATTGGTGTTAATTTATTAACTCATTTAATGGCACTAACCATAAATTTTGAATGTTACCACTATATATATAACATTTAGTGAGCATGAATAGAAACGTTTGTTAAAAGTGCTGTCTTTTGATTTTCGAACTTTGCTTAGATATTTTGTAAAAAATTGACATTTACCTGTCAAATTACAGCTATTCAAATTAGAAGCTTAAATACAACGATGCATTTTATTTGAATATTTACAATGTCACAGCTCATTTAATTTGACATTTTTCATTTCAATTTCGCGTTTGAATATTGTGCGATAGATAGAAAAAGTGTTAAAACTTCACTTTTAAACTAGAGCTCTATCAATAATTTGGGAGAAGTCATGTTGACGATGTTGGACATTAATTACATTTAAAATAAATTCAGACAATCACACCTAATAGCCGAGGATGTTGTATTTCATCAAATACCATAAAGCAAATTTGCAGTTATAATCAATGAACTTCTAACATATCTTTTATGTTTTTGACAGCTATCAATTTGATAGTAAGCCTTTATAATATAACTTATCAAATTCACCTAACCGTCTATTTATTCAATCGAAATCGCACCTTTGAGATGTCATTTGAGAGACTAAACAAATATTTTTTAAAACACAGCATCTTATAGCCATATCAGCTTTTCAATTGCCTACATAAATGGCTAATGAAATATAAAAGCAAATTATAAATTAGCCCCATCAACTCAAATTTGAAGGCAAATGAAAGCAAATTCATATGAAACATTAGATGCGCCATCATTTAAGTTTCGATTAGCCACTTAAAATGTAAATTTTATATTTTCTCATTCAGTGTATTAGCAGCTGATCAAAGTGGAGCATAAAAATTCGAATGAACTTCATAGCATCATTCATCATTTGTTAAAAGAAAAAAAAAGATAAAAAAAAAAATTACATAAATTAGCATAATTTAATGGATCAACGTGAATCAGACCCCATTTTTTAACCTTGAAAAAAATGTTGCTGTTTATGTTGTTTTTGTTGTTGGTGGTTCATCGTTTTCGGCTAAATGCATTTTCAGTATTTAGGTCATGTATTTTTGCTAAAAATAAAAACTTTAAAATTAAAACCAGAAAAATTTAGCATTAAATATAAATTCACATTAATTTATTTCTTCTTGAATGCAGTACAAATACCTGTTGAACCAAATTTGATGCCCCACATTATTGCACAGTGGTTGAGATGTGACAAAAATTTTTACGAATTAGTACCAATGAAAAATTAAATTTCAACAAAATTCTGTAATTTCTCTATGTTAATCAGAATTTATATTAACGTGGAAATGTTGGGGTCACTCTTGATTTTTACTTTAAATTAGAAGAATTTTTTTTCTGATGAGCTATTACAAAGTTGCAGCAGTTAGAAGAAGAATTTAGTTTTTTAGTAGGCAATCAATGCAGTTGGAGGTAGATAATTTATTATATTTGGCATTCCTTGAGCTCAAATTTTAGGGTGAATATTTTAACTTGATACTGCGTAATCTCTCGAAAAATGAGCATTATACGAAAAAATGTTTGAAATTAATAGTAATTATTTTAAAAGAGGCTAAAATTAACTCTTTTTCTCTGGGAGATGTGTTGTCGAAATTTTGAAATTAAAAATTCCTTATTTATTTGTTTAATTGAAATTAAAAAAATAGTTTTAGAAAACATAAAATGCTCTCAAAATTACGCACGGAATTACTAATTATATACTAATTGTAAATCATATTTCTGCCGGAGCCAGAATCAAACTATCAAAACGATAGTAAGACTAAGCAGGACGTAATGGCAAAAAAAAATATGTTATGTGATGGGGACATATAATTTACATGTGCCTGAATACAAAAAAAAAAATTAGACGTCACGTTATTTTATTGAGCTTGCTGTCCTGTACAGTGTGTGATAACACAAAAAAAAAAAAAAAAAAAAAATACAACAACAATAAGCAAAACAAAAATAACAAGAGAAAAAGTACTCATATATTTAGAGGGTCATATGTTAAAGAATTAAGCCACGAAAAATATTTGGAAATTGCTGTATTTAAAAGAGGTGACTTTTTCTTATGGTGTATCGGAACAGAAAATGGTTTGAATTATTTTACTGAGCTTATTGTTCAGTACAGTGTGTGATAACACCAAAAAAAAATTACAACAACAAAAAACAAAACAGAAAAATCGGTTTAGAAGCTAGTTACACTAGTTTCATTCATTGCTAAATGGAAGCATCAGTAAACTCTGAACCGATGAAATAGAATTTCTAAGCCTGATATTCTTTCTTTTTTTGCATAAATTTGTTGCGAACCCAAACGAACAGTGAAACAGCACAGTCAAAACTATTTATTCTCTTATGTCTTTGTAACTCATTTAATATTAAACTTTTTTAGCAGGTGCTCATCAAGCTTAGAAATTCACACTCAACGACTTAAAGGTCACTGATGATTCCATTTAGCTAGTACGACTAGCTTTGGTTCGGTTTTTCTGTTTTGTTTTTTGTTGTTGTAATTTATTAGTGTTATCTCAGTGAAATAATTTAAACTATTTTCTGTTCCGATACACCACAAAGCAAAGTCAAGTTTCTTACAACAATTTTCAAAGATTTTTTATGGTTTAACTTTTTAATGTTTAACATTAAATCAGTATAGGGAGTAAAACAATTCCTTTAAGCCTTTCAAAATATACTAGCCTTAGCAAAAGATATAAACTTTCCAAAACAGCCCAATAACTTTGATCGTTTATATGAAATATTTTTTGCCGAATACGAGCGAATGTAACCCAAACTCGATACGATAAGGCTTGGCGACAGAGAACCAGCCTTAGCCAAAAAGTGGGTGAGACAGCGCCTCAAAATCATACTTTTTACATAATTAAATACAATCACCAGGCCGAACCCAGGAACGTTAATATTGTGACAATTATTGTATAAATAATTTTTTACGATCAAAAATTTTTTAAATTTAACAAACTCAAAATAAAATGTTCCATGTCGCACACCACTGTGCAATGTGAGAATTTCTTATGTAGGGCCCTTTTTTTTCTTCTTCAACAGCTTTGTGCTTAAGTTGTCTGTATCGTTTCTTTCACTTTCATTATCGAATGTTGTTCATCTTCACCTGTCGAGTATTGTGCACAGTTGTTGCCGTTGTTGTTGTTGTGGTCGATGTAGATGTTGCTATGTGTTCCCCAACATTGTATGTTGAACCAAGTTTTGCGGCAAGGTCATTCACGCGTCGCACAGTAACCGGCGCTGGTAGTCTTGCCGGTGGTTGCTGCGATGTGATGTGTCCATAAATTATATGATCTTAAATTATTGAATGATTTTCGATTATATTTTTACGTTATATTGGTCTAAAGCTTTGCTGTGTTTTTTAGCAATTCACGACAAAAAAGGAAATCAATTATTTATTGCATAATAATAACAAATTATAGTGTGACATGTGCAGATGATACAATTAAAATTTGAATTTCAGAAAAACCATTGAAATCATATCAATCTCTTGTGGACAGAGTGATTGAGCGATTTCGCCCACAATCAAAACATATGCTGTAATGGGGATATATTCTAGTAAAAATTCCTTTTCCTTTTGTGTAATTTTTCTCAAGACGTTTTTGAGAGTGGGAAAAATTCAAAACTTGTCTAAGTGCTGCGTCCATTTTCAAAGTCCTGCACAATTTTTGTAGAAATAGCCAGAACCTAATGTCATTGCAATATCTTTTATTTTGTTCCTGAGGTATGAAATGAGACACATCAACTGTATAAGACGTAAATATTTTTCCTCTGATTTCAATGTATCTGAATCGCTTCTGAGCGTTTTAACTTCTTGGTTTGTATATGCATAGAATATATGCTAAAATGACACATTTCTCGCACTCAAAGCTTTATACTTTAGATAAGCTTTCGTGACGAAAAAACTTTTCGAATCGATCAAGTAGATCTTAAACCACCTCCCATAAATAAGCAAACAGACACATACACGAATTTTCCAAGTTTTGTTTGTCCTAAATTAGTAAAAAGTTTAACATCATATGCCTCCGTTCAATTCTAGAGTATTTTTTTCAGATCTTAATTTACTTATTTAAAAGAGTACAATATACATAATTAAATTCAAATCAAAAAGAGAAAAGTCTTAAATTAAAAATATCACAAAAATCGTCAAATTCCCAGCTATTCCAGACATTTTTGCGTTCCTATCAGGCCCCCCACTTTGTTGCCGGTCAATGCCGGTCACTTGGGAGTCCTGTTCAAAACTGTCTTTTATCACGAATTTTTCGATGTTTTTCAATATGTAACATTAATTTCAGAGAGTTATGTCAAAAACTCAAAACATATAACCTATAATTGGCATAAATCAAAAATTTATATATTTTATATCCATTTAGACGTTTAAGGTGAAATTTCTCAAAACCTTGAAATCAAAGAAAAATTCTACGACCGGACTTAAATGTAAAATTGAAACTCCCTTAACAATTATGTTGTCATTCAGTATCGAATATGTATTTGTAGTTTTCGAGGCAACCACTTAATACTGATATAAAATATTGGAGTACATGCTTATTGACATAACAAAGAGAGGCTAAGCCCACAGGAAATACAACTATCTGAAAACGTGGCTAGTGAACTTTTTTTGTGTGTGCCTATCATGTTAGTTATATTGTGATTATTCTTAACCTTATTTACGACTAAGACTAAGGCTACGCTTACTCTTATTTTATTCATCTTCTACATTCAAAAAATCTTAATACTAATAAAATTATATTGCTCATATCAAAAACCAATAAAACTTTTTATGCATTCACTATTTCTCGCCACCACTGTTCGCTTCTTTATAATGCTGTTTCCGGCTTATTGACAAACACAGCGTGAGTGATTTTGAGTAAAAAAAAAATGCAAAATTATAGTAGATATGATATTAAAATTAATGAGAAATATTTAATCTTATGCGTGTTAAATATTATGGCTAATAAATTTTGAGTTCCCACCGAATATAAATTCTTAAAAATTTTATTTTATTGCCACACTCTTAAATATGTTAATTTAATTTTTAAAAAAGTAGTCAGAGTATTGGCAAGAAGAAGCGTAAATGAAATACGCACAACCAGTGCAAATTTGAAAATCTGTGGGTAACGAGTTTATTGCACTTTGGTATTCTGACAAGTTATGATGACTAGACGTATGCCCGATTGAGTGGGACCATTACAATTTCCATATGTTGTTGTGCGTCTATGAAACATTTGCAATTGAACTCTTTATTAAAAATTAAATACCTTGTTCTGTGGAAATTCTTTTGATGTTTGAAAAAATGTTGTCAGAGCTTTTGATTTTTTTATGCAATAAGATCAAGTCAGTTTTTTTTGGTAGAAGGCTTTTATGTGTATGCGGCTTATTGAGCATAACGTATAGCGTCAGAGATTTTGGCAGGTATTTTATATCTTAACAAATAGCATGTGTCTATGATTAATTTTTTGCTGTTTCTTCTACATTTTTCATGATTAGTTCTGAAAATACATTAAAAGGTTAGCAGTAGATTTTACGTAGCTAAATCTTTTAAGAAAGTCAACAGCAACTTTTTTGACTTAAATTAGTGGCCGACCAATATGAAGCGAAATATTAACCAAAACTTTAACTAATCTTTGAACTTGAATATCATGAAAACGGTCAAACTTAAGTAATCAATGCACTCAACAGTTCTGATGAAGATTTGATCAATATGTTCAATCCAAATACCTGTTCGGCTGACTAGATGCGAGATAATAGCGAAAAACTGTGTTATGTGACCTTTGACATTGAATATCCTGCATAGGAACGAGGGTGTGTTTCTTGAAAATTTAATTTCTTAGTCTTATACATGCCACTTTTCTACAGCCGCTTCATCAATTCGTTGCTGAGAAAATTTTCTCAGGCAAAAAACATAGTATTTTCTCTGAGGTTCTACTACCAATTTAGTGTCAAAAAATAACTTTCTTTTACACCCAATCAAAACATAGTTGCATCTAGGGCACTTTGAACAAATTTTTGTGATGTTCACCTAACTTAGCTTATACTAATGTTGTTCCACATTGGAAATTGATTTAATATTTTTTCCTAAGGACGACTCATGTCATCGCGACTTTGATATTTGTGAAGTAAACAGGTATATAATACACATAAACATACCATGGATCGCTGGTTTAATTGTGGTTTCAACGTGAATTTTGCCGTCGATTCTCTGAACTTTAGCCACCCACTTCGAAAAAGACTAGCTCAACACGGGATAATTAAAGACATCGCCAGCCTGGAAGTTTTATTTCGGTGTTACTGCTGTAACTGCAGATGCTCAAGAAGGTCACCGAACATTTACCAGACGACGAGCCACGAAATTGAGTATCGGCAGAATGTCTTAACAGTAAATTTTGGCAAAAGACTTGAAGATGTTCCATTACAAAGTGTAGTGTATCAACTATTGCCTACAGACCACCAATCGTGTGCATATTATACCCAGGCCCTCCATAGTCTCGAGGACTTGCATTCGCGGCGGTTGCAAGAATAAGCAAAATTTTCACTTCTGGGGAACTAAAAGTTTGCGTGTAACTTCCTCCCAACGTCATTGTTTGGTGCGGCATTTCCGGAGAACACGGCGTTAGCAACATTGTCACTGTAACTCTTATGTGCTAAGACTGTGACTTCTAAGAGCCGCAAATTGACTAATTGGGCTTGGAGCACATGTGGTTCCTGCAGGACGATGAATCCACATACACAGCATGTGAGACAGTAAGCATTCTGTAGTAAGCGATTTTCCGGTTGATTAATATATTCAGATTGCCTGGATCTAACGCTTCTAATTTTTTTTTTCTCAGGGGTCTTTTGAAAAAGTCACGGAACCTTGCGGCCCGAAAGAAGTTTTGAGAAAAGTCATGGAAAATCCTGTGCTACATGATCAAATGTGCATCAACTCTGGCATTGGAACTTTTACGATATAGTCTTTGCGACTTAATGGTAAAAGCTTAAAGGCTTAACAATACAACCAATTCTTTTTTTATTTACAAACAGAGTTGATGCCTTAGGAAATACGTTACCTCGTATATTAAAAAGTTCTTAAAATTCAACTAAGATGACCCACTTTCAAAGCCATTAGTATCGAAAGAGAATTTCCACTCCAAATCAAAGAATTTTTGCCAAGACAAAAGGGAATTCTTGAAATTCCATTTGTAACTATTTACTGTAATTAACTTAAGACTTTTACGATGCCGATAGATATTTGTTTCAAAATTGTAAAAATGACATTGATTTAAGTCAAATTACACGAATAGCTACAATTTAAGTTCAGTAAATAATGTTGTAACGGAAATTAATTAAATAATCAATAATTTAATTACTGTCTGAAGATGAAGCAAGCGATAATTGATTGATCTACGAAATCACAAATTTAAAAATTAACTACAGTCACTAAGGCGCAAAGATAAAGTAGACAGAGATGAAGCGTTAAAATATGGATTAACAGAGATTTTCTTCACAAGTGTCGAATAGTAGAGGCGAGGAGTGTTGCTGTTGACTGCCATAAAAAATGCTGCAAGTACAAAGTATAGCTATTGCTTCTTATGTGGGTTTCGGTGGCATAGTAACGAACAAGCAAGGTGTGAGAGTAATGTAATAACCTTACAATCACTTCCAGTTTCCGAACGCATTTTTTACTTTTCTGTTGCTTTTATTATTATACCCAGTATATGTTTTTTTGGGAAACGCTTCGTTGCAATTAAATTCTTCGTATATAAATGTGCAGATTAATACAGTTGATACATTAAACATCTTTTAGACTCTTAAGCTACAACATCCATATACCAAATAACGAAATAAACTCTTACAAAATGAATAAAATTGTAAGTGAATAAAAATTGTTAAATTGTTAAAAGTTTTGATTCTTAACAATAATAATATAATATAATTATAGTGTTTTTTAAATAGTAATGACAACGATAAAATACTAAGTTCACACTTCAAAAACTAATTGTTTGCTTGAATAACGTTTTGATTTTTAATCACATTTTCTTTCTTCCGGAAAAATTTTAAGACCATCAGCTCTAATATGCTATCCTATTTTTACAATGTTATAAAAAACTTTAAAATGATAATTAAACATTTAAAAACTAAAACTTATCTTTTTACTTTTTTAGCTGCTTATCGCCACCACTGTATTTGCCTGTGCGCACGCTATCAGCGATCAGAGTGACATACACGCTGAGGTACGCAGCTATACGAACGATGCTAAGGAAGATGGCAGCTATAACTATCAATACGAAACTACGAATGGCATCGCTTCACAGGAGTCAGGACAAGGTGGTCACTATGCCCAAGGATCTTCACAGTATTACTCACCAGAGGGTCATTTGATTCAATTGACCTATACCGCCGACGAACATGGTTTCCAAGCACAAGGTGCACATTTACCAACACCACCACCAATTCCAGATGCTATCGTTAAAGCTTTGGAATATATTCGTCTGCATCCAGAGGAAAATGAACAATATGGTGAACATGAGCAACATTCACAATATTTGCAACACGGTGGCGGTTTCCGTAAAGTAAAAAAGTAAGAGCTATAAATTGGTTAGATACCATAGAAACAATGGAGTATGATTCGGATGGTCTTCATTCGGAAGCTGTGAACTCTTTTAGATTAAGTTATTTCCTTTTTATATTGTATTTTTTAATATTTTTATTGCTGTAAAGTGCTTACAGTGAGCATAGCTGTGAATAAATCAAAACATTTATTATTAAATAAATTTTGTTATGTTTCCATTCAATATGTTGGGGAAAAATTACTTTGTACTTATACCAAGAAATGTTAAGGGATCCAAGATGTGACGTTTCATCACTAACTTTAATAAAGTGAATTGTTTCGAAATCGAATTGAATGAAAACTGATGTATATTTTGAGTGGAGTTAAAAATATCATGCAAATGATCGTGTCTATATCAAATTTACACATTACAAGTCATTTAAATTTCTAGTGTTAGACTTCTTAAATTTAAATCTGACTTGGAATAAAGAAATGGAAGGAAGGAAACAATATATGACAAAAAGCAAAATCCAATTTGTTATAATTCTGTATAACTTTAAGATCGAATTTGGCTCAGTCTGCGATTTTTTTTTGTAATCGTGATCTCCAAAGAAATATTGCTGGATTTTTTTAGATTTCATTACAGTTTTCAAGAATTCCATCTGTACCGAAAACCAATAATTTCCAAAAGATACACAAAAGGCAGATTTTAGTACTCTTTTCGGCCCTGTATAAAGTTTCGCTAGCGGAAAATTTTGAGGCAGTTAAGTCTACTACGAGTTTTGTACCATTGCAGGCTGTTTCGGTCAATTCAGTTGTATACAGATTGTTGCTCTTTTTTGACGACATAAATTTTAGAATTTGTTTTTGATTTAAGAAAGTATTTATAATAGGATTATCTAAATAAAGTTTTGATGACACAGATTAAATATCTCACTTCAACATACAATTATAATTTTTTGATATCAATGGAGAATTTGAAAGATATCAATGCATATATTTTTTTTAAATAGTGTCAAACAGTGGCTAACCTCAAAAGTACAATGTCTGGGGCGTAACTCCAAGATAATAAAGTTTTTTTTTTATTTTTTTGGATAGTTTTATACGACAAAATCAAACCATTGCAAGAAGAACAAGACGCTGAAATAAGTAGAAAAATAGATAAAAAACTGACTTTTTCATTAATATTTATTTCATCTTTCGCCAAATTTCACTGTCTTGTGAAAACCGTTCCCCTAATATCACTTTCCGTATTTATACACAAAACAAACAAAAAGAAAAAAAAAACTAAAAAAATATAAGAATTTGCCAAAAAAAAATGAGTATCTGTTTCCGAGGCAGGATTTGACAACGGGCCGTGGCAACTTCCCTACAAAAAAAAAAAAACCCTTAACACGCTATATCTTGGCATCTATGGCAGTTACAGTGGAGAAACTTTATACGTGGATGTACATTGTTTGTGCTGAACTACTCGCAAAATGAGAACGGGATTGACACATGAGCGTGGGCCTTCCCATACAATCAAAATACTTAAACTGCAATTCTTCGTGTTGTGAAATTTGGTACAGGGACCCAATTATCTGCAGTAAGGACGGCGTAAAATGTATGCGCGGTTGTACAACGGGAAGTGCGCGGGCAAAGCCGTGAATCCAGCTACATAGTAATAAATATGTAAATGTAAGCGAGAATAACCGAGTCTCTCGGTGAGAATGAGACGAGAGCGATACATATTCAAAATTTCTCATATGGGAACGAGGAGGAAAGCTTCTCGCTACTACGAATACGGTACGATATTTTTTGAATTATCGCATCATTTTCGTATCGGCGAAGCAGTACTTTCAGTATTGGTTATTTCTTAACACTGGTCGTACTGGCACACAGTATCCACTGGATTTCCGGTTAAAGTTTATACATATTTGAAAACTTTAAGCCCGATTTTCTCAAAGTTTGTTTTTATAAGCTGTTTTTATATATAAAAGCTCATAACTTTTATAATAAGAATAAGACCGGACTTAAAAATCAAAATGGGTTTGAAACTCTCGGTAGTAAGCAGAAGGTTAGACCCCTAAGAAACTGAGAAAACAGATTTAACAAATATGAAAAAGAAAAATGGAAACATGATGCTGCAAAACGTGCAATATACATACAAATTTCGTTTCATTCATTCATCTACTGAACAAAACCATGGATCAACTAAGTGGCGAGGTTTCAAGTCATGACAGTAATTAATCATTTAAGCAAGCAAAAGGTGAGATTGAGCACACAAAAATTAGCCGGTTTGATAAAACAACGATATATTGCTACAATTTGATCGCCCGATTGATTGCTTTGCTTCAAGGGATTTTATTTTACCTTCAATTGAAAGCATTTAAGATAGGTTATTCCCAGTAAGAAATGACAAATAAATGAAAGCTCATTACTTCAATAATTTCTAATATTTCTTAAAAACAAATAGTACGAAAATTGTAAAGAAAATATCGCTCAAAAATTTGCTCTGAGTAAAGTTTTCTCAACTGGACACACTAAAACCAAAGTTATTAAACTTAAACTTTTTATTGCATAACTTTGAAGATATATTGATCAATATTAAGGGTCATACTTATTTTTGCAAAATTTGGATTTTTTAAAAAGTTATGAGAAAGTGAACTTTTATGTGGGTGTTTTTTTAAATTTCGATTTCTGAGTAAATATTGGGAAAAATTTATTGAAATTTTCGTGATAGGACAAGATCTGTTTTGCAATTTATATGAATTAAAGTTTTTATAAAAATTTTATTTATTATTTATAAAAAATTAAGTTTTTAATAAACAAATAGAATTTAAACCAACTTCTCGTATGTTTAGAAACAAAATTTTTCCACAGAATTGTTCTGTAAAGTCTACACAAATTTTTGCTGAAATTTTAGTACGTTTCATAAACAAAAAAGTTACGACTGTTTGAGTGTCGCCACCTATGTAATTTTACTCCCAAAAACCATGTTTTTCTATTTTCTTTGTGACTTTAGAACATGAACTTAAGCAAATTAAAATTTTACAGTTAATAGAGCTTGGTTTGATGTTTTTGCATTGTTTTTAGCTAACTGACGCTGGAAGAGAGATTTTTCGAAAAGACTATCATCATGTATCACTTCTCTTACACACTTAAATATTTAAGGCAAAATACTATTCAATATTACAAAAAAAAAAGAGAAACTGCATTTATGCAAGTTTGCAGGTGGTTTGCTCAAAGTGATAAATAAATTCTGGTGTAAATTGTTTAAATTAACAAAATTTGAATATTTTCCTTAGATAATATCAGATAGTAACGCCTTTTTAATAACTTTTAATTTTTCTGTCACGGTTGGCTTTTTGGCGGAAATGCCCATATGGGAATTTCCATGGATCCCGTTCGACCGTCGAACACATTTAAAGTAAAAAAAAGTCAAAATAAAACGGATTTTTATTTTGACAATAGGTTTAACGTATAGCTCCTAATTAGCTTTACAATTCGTTTTTTCGTTTTCAAGATAATTGCAAAAAACCAAAATATCGTATGGGACAAAAACTTCCGTTTTCGTGGAAATGACCATATGTATATCAAATTAAGGGTGATTTTTCCTAAAGCTATAAATTTCAAAATCTTATATATTTTCATTCCACGGATAGCATTCCATGGATTTTAGTTGATAGCTCATATTCGTTATTGGTCGGTTTTTTTTGTGTCCCAAATTTTAAGAAATTTCTCGTTATTCTCGTGTTTTACCCCAAGACGCATACATTTTAGTTCTAAGCCAAAAACCAGTCTATGGCTTTCAAATAAAATTTTCTCAATGGGTTTCTGATTTTCAAATTAAAATTCATTAATTTAATATTTATATTATTTTTAAATAACTGCAATTATGTTAACAATTAATAAAAAGTCAAATTCCATTAAATTTGAAAATGTAGATTACCTTGCCTATAAGATAGTAGCGCCTGTTTCACACCCAAAGCGAAGACGCAGCTGCAGAATAAATATTATTTCTTCTGCTTCTTTGTCATAAACACGTACATTTGTACAGCCATTAAGGCTACATTAACACACATACATAAGTAATAAATTCAAAGTAGTCCAATTAAACCAAAATGAATGACTTAAGTCGCACGAGTAATGAATAAATTAATGCGATGTGTAGATTATTTTCTGTCTTGAGCGCATGTTAACTTTAAATACTGGCAACAAACAAAATGCGTTTCCCAATTGTTAAAAGCACAATGACACAAAAAAAGCAGAAAAAAAAAAAAAGAAAAAAGTTGTGTTGAAGAAAGAGACAGAAATGGCCAATAGGGAAGTGCTATATGAATGACTCCTACATTAATGGTTGTGTCAATAATATATCTTATAATAATGGTGATTGAGATCAAAACACAAAATGCTCGTGTGACATCATTTCTTATAAACAAACTAAATGGTTTGATATACTATCCTGGAATGAAAGTGAAGATTGAAAATTTTTCACATAAATCATTTTATACTACAATATTATATTCTTTTAGCTCAATGCAGCAATCGATTAGAAAAACTCTAAGTTAACGGCCAGAGTACGAGCTTAAAGAGGAGCCGAACAAAAAGCATATTTTTTCAAGCGAGAAGTGAGCTTAGGTATGCCAGAGTGCATACGAGAACCACACTGATATTTTGCTTTTCGTTTAGGTTTTGCTGTTAAGAATTTACTTGTTACTGTTTCCTCGCATTGACTTGCTTTACACTTGGCTCTTCATACTCTGCTTTCACTTCGCTTTACTGTTTTCATAACAGAATTTATCATCTGGAGATTTTATTAAAACCCACATTTGTAAATATTTTTTTTTTGGCTGAAAATTTTAAGTCTTCTCTCATATACTATGCTAATATTTATTGTCATCACTAAAGGCTCCGGTACATAGAAAGCAGCGCATGCATCGCGCGAATCATATGCTTTGACAGTAGAATTCTCCTTCATATGGAGAGTGATATATATATACACAAAAGCTACTGACGCGCGCGCTGCTTTCAATGCCCAAAGTTCGTCAACTTTCAACTTTTTAAACGCTTTAGACGTTTTTGACAGCTAAAATAAACTAAACATAACTATTTGAGAAATTGAAAAATACATATTTACTTATTTGTGCAAGTTTTGTTTGATTTCGAATTCAATGTGAAAAAAAGGTAAATGGAATGGAATAAATTTTTGAAAATTTGCGTGTGGTAAAATAATTTCCGAAAAAAAAATTAAAAGTGAAAAAAGAAATAAAAAGCGAATAAAAAATGTCAAAATAAAAGCGCGCGTTCTCTGTGACCCCACACGCATTAGTCGCATCTGATGCGAAGCGTCTGATGCTCGCGATGCATGCGCTGCATTCTATGTACCGGAGCCTTAATGCATGCATCGAAAATAATTTTTCCTACTTGGAATTTTCTACTCGCATATTCCTTTGCTCATTTATTAATTATGTGACGAAGTTGAATATCAAAACAAAAGCGTTACAACGCATGTAGCTGTCAAAACGAAACAAAATAATTTAATCCGATGATAAGTTGTTGTTTGCAGTCAAGGAAGTTTTCAGCACAACATTCAAATGAGCTAAATAAAATGTGTTATGTCGACAAAATTTGAACTGAAGGGCCTGTTTATCAAGACTTATAGCATCGGTCTCTTTGTATCTATTGAAGAACTAAATTAAACCTTTCCAGCGATGTACATACATATACTCGTATGTTCATAAGTACCATATATTTTGATAGTGGAATAAGTCACTTTGTCGTTGAGTCGTTGAGAAGAAAAAAAAAAAAATTTTAAACAGTTCATTTCAAGTTACTGGATTTTTTTTTCTCAACATAGAGTGACTTATTTCACTTTCAAAATATACGCCTCATATACATATGTATAACATTCGATACGAAATTATGGCTCACACTTACGTGCGTTGAAACTCAGAAACCGTCACATTTTGGTATGTGAGGCCCCTTGTATAGAAAATAAATGACTCTATTTTCAAAGTTGTAACAAAAATTAAATGACGACCATATTCACGAGCTTTCGACTTTTTTCCGTGGTTATAACAGCTTAGAACAAATTTTCTGGAACATTTTTCAGACGCTTACTGGACCCACTTAAAACAGTATCCGTCGGTAATTTCACTGTAATATATCAGCTTTTATTGGGCACATCTCATGGTATTGCCTTAAAGGCCATGTAAATCAAAGATTTTTTATCCAATTTTGGGGCTTGCAGCTTTACTTAGAAACTAACCTTAACAAAACATTTCGGGAAACATTTGTTCAAAATTAATTTTTCTTAGGCGAGAAATTAATGAAATCGATTCTATGTCTCAAAAATTCATTAACAAACTTTTTTTTTAATTTTCTTATTTCTGATCTTCATAGAATAGATTTATAGTTTGAAAAATAAACGAAAGTAAGCATAAGACAAAAATTTTTACCTAAATCGCGTCGTGGACAAATGTATTCCAAACAGTGATTTATATATATGAATTATGATCATTATATGAGTACTATTATTATGTGAGTACTATATTTTGATGAAGTACGAGGTGCATAATCCATTAAGGGATTGTAACCAATGCAAGCTCAACCAGAAACAGCGCTTGTGCTGATAAGATAAAGTTAAGAATTTAGGTATCTTCATATTTAAAATGGTATCGAATAGATATGTGTGTATGTTTATCAACTGAACTTTGACAAAACTAGCTTGAAACGACTACTGGTCTTTCGATGAGAACTCGCATTAGTGGTTTTCATTGATAGCAAATAGTGACACGCAGTTGCCCAACTAATTCAGTTGTATGTATATGCTGGCTCAATACAATATTGATTAATATGTTAAGGCGATCAACTGAAATGATGGTTTCTTCAAAATGTCAAATATTTGATATACATGTCCAAATGCAAAATATATTGATGTTAACTTAAATATATCCAATAATTAAAATTGACAACAGTGTCATAGTTGATAATGACAATATTAACTCGTTTTATTGCAGTTTTGACCGACTTAAAAAGCTGGGTTTTCTTAACTGCCTGCCAATCAAGTTGGATTTATATTGTTTATTTTTTTTTTAATATATTAAGAAACATATTTTTAAATTGAAAATTTCACTGATTTTCAGTTTTATGCATAATTGAAAAAATTTACATTTTATAAACAAAATTATGGTGTTTTGTTTTAGTTTTGGTATAAAAAGATATCACCTGGCCAGCTAGAGGGCATTAGTGTAAATTTGTGCCTTTAAGCTGTATCATTCGCAACAATTTTGTTTGTCGTTGTAGCAAATTATTATTTAAAATGTTTAAATTTGTAAGTTGATGAAATTTGAACAAAAAAATAATATATTTTGTGTGTTTAAGAAATGATGTGTGATAAGTTAATTTTTAGTAAATTAAAGCTCAGGGTATTTAAAGCATTTTAAGTGTTGTAAAAAAGTCTAACTCAAACACTGTGTTATAAAATTGTTATGAAAATTAAAGATATGCAAGTAACATGTTCGAGAATATTGTGTTTCAGTGATAACTTTGCTTGTAAATCATGGTCTCTCAAAAGAACATTGACGAGACGAATACAAACCTTTGTTAATTCCGGCTTGAGACATGTGCTTAGGATTTGGTGGCCCCATACGATCTCAAATCATGAACTGGCTACCATCCATACTCCTGTCTCAACTGAGATTATAAAATGCGCTAGCAATGGATAAGCCACGTGATCAGAAATACTCTGCGAACGGAGTTATAAGCTATAAGATGATAGAAGTGGAAGTAATGATAGTTTACACTGTATTATACAGAGCTATCAACGTCAGTAAATATTTTCAAATTGCCGTGAAATATCATAAAATTTATATATGTATTGTCTTAAAAAAAGTTTCACATTACATACATGTCCGATTACCGTACTTGTGTTTCAAAAATAGCTTAGTCAAGACAATTTGTATTAAATTAGTACTCCAACGGCAGCATTTATAATATGCTAGGTATTATCTGAATTTGTCTATTATATATAAACAGACATATACCATCTCTTAATTGCATCAACCTTTATGACATTTTAATAACTTTTAATTCTTTTCATTGCAGCTCACCGTTGCATTGCTAATTGCATCCGCTAGCGCTAACATCGACTCAACGGTAACACGTTATGGAAGTCAAGTGAATATTGATGGCAGCTATGCTTATGATGTAGCACAATCTAATGGTGCTGAATGGCAGGAATCTGGTATTGGCGGACAATATGCAAAGGGTTCATTTCAGTTTTTCACACCAGAAGGTGAATTTGCGCAACTGTCGTATATTGCAGATGAAAATGGCTTTCAACCTCAATCAAATTTATTGCCAACACCACCACCAATTCCGGACTATATCTTAAGGGCTTTGGAATATATACGCACAAATCCTACGCAGGAAGAGCTTGCCGATCAAGTTGTGCGTGCACAGCAGATATGAAGGGTCGCTGAAATTATAAGTTTGACGCAAGCCAAAATTAGTATTACAGAAATAGTACATATATTTATCTAAATTACAACCAAAGTCATAAGAGTAAGAACCTACTTTAATATAAACAGTAAATAAAAATTATTCAAAATAGAACAAAATTGAGTTCAAACTTTTTGGACAAGTTTCTGAGAAATGAAAAGTGGAGTTTATGGGAAGACACATCTTCAGTTAGTTATACTTTCTGAAATTTAAAAGCAGATAAAGCACAAAAGACTTTTTCATTGAATTAGATGTAAAACAAAAATGATTATGATGAAAATAACGAAAAATCTAAAATGATCATAGTGATATCTCACTATGTGCTGAAAATATGAATATTCCAAAGTTAAAAAAGTTCTGTACAAACTGGGTCTTCCTGTAACTTGCCGCTAATCCTAGTGGAAATATAATTAATTCTTAAAAAATTCGACACAAAGCCATGCAACTAAGTATTTTAATCTGCATCTTAATTAAATAATAATGATACTAAACAATTTCAAGAAAGTTTTTTCATCGTTTAAGAGTTGCTCCACTATAACGCATAAAGTAATTGAAATATTTTCAAACAGCAACAAGTTCGTGCCATTATCCTTCACCCACATATCGCAATTTCTATATGCGTATATGCTATACACTACTTTGATGGACATTCCTTCATGTGCAAAAATGAAGATGTTTTTTCATTACTTTTATTTATGTATTTTGTTACCATGTAAATTGCATATCATCATTTCACTATCTTCATAGTGAGCGGCTGGTAGTATGGCATGGCATCTTAAACTCCAACAGTTCTACCCTCATTTATGAAGCAGCAATGGCGCGCTATGACACATTTTCATTTATGCTGATAGTTATTATGTGTGAAAGAAAATGTTTTCCTTTCCTAACACGTTCCAAGTATCATTCTTATCCTTTTCATCATTATCATTATTGTCATAATACTTTGTACTCTTCATCCGTATAATCATGAGTCTCGATTTTCATTACATTTATGTATTTATTTATTTATTTAACTGCTTATCTTTGTTTTGTCTGTGTCGCTACAGTTGTGGTGTGTCATGCCATGTCCCGGTAGGCAAAAACAAGCGATAAGTAGTGCTATTAGGAGGGCGCCATTTAAAAAAGAAAATTCCCTAAAAGGAAATTCAACCTGTTCAAAACTTATACTTAAAAATATTGAAATACATTAGATTAACGATGTTTTTCAATATTATATTCTTGTATCGGAATAAGGATATCGGAAGTATGCAATATGTTTTAAAGGCCAATTTTTCAAAGATTTCTATAATCTAATTTAAAGCTATAAAAAGACACGTGTCATGAAAGCACACACACAGGAAATATGTTGGCGAGTGACAGACCTTTTTCTGGAGGTCATACGAAATGTTTAAAGTGGCTTATTTTGCCGTTTTCTTACTACTTATCTGTCGTTCAGAGTCAAATTTATACATTTTGAGGTGCAGCTCTAAAATAATTGCCATCATGTTGGGATAAATGATGATCATTTCCGGGCAGTGCATCAACACTTTTTATTGGGACAGCTTAGAGTTGAAGATGCCAAATTTTTGAAGTCGTATACTTTAAAAAAAATTTATATTTAAGGACTACCTCAAGATAAAAGTATACATCAATAAACTCCAAAAATTATGACGATTATAAGAAAATCTTCGAGAAAAAATTGCTCTTATTACATCAGAAGCACTTCGAAAAGCAATCGTACAAGAAAATGAAGAATATTTAACAGATATGATAACTCACATTTCACGAAAAAAAACTTTGTGTTTCTCGTTGAAAAGGGTCCAATTGTAAGAGCCGAAATAAGCCAAAGATGATACATACTATATTTGAGTGCCTTGCGTCGATGTACTCATAGTTTTGTCAATATACTTAATGATAAGTTGATATATTTAAATTTTTTTTAGAAAATCTATTTATTCGAAATATTAAAAGAGTGTAAAAAATCACTTCATGGTAGTAGTTAGAGCTGATTTTAAACTGAAAATGCCTTTATTGTTAAATATCTTACAATGAAGCATTAAATACTACTGAAAGTCCGGGATTGAACTCCCTATTACATATGCAGAAGTGAAGCAATGTGCTTGTTCTTCTACTTAATAACTTTACAAGAGTATATATTCTAATTTGTTTCTTAAGCTCGACGAGAAGAAATTTCGAGACATAAGAACATTTAACGAGCACAATTTGCATTATCTTTGCTTGCATTTGTGAAAGCATAATATTATGGTTTTTCTGGTTTCTTCATTGTTGTTTTTAATATGGTGGCTAACAACAAAACTCCTTCCGTTGTTGTTGCTGCTTGCATGTTTAGTAAATATTTTTAATTGCGGAAGAGCCCTATCTTAATCGTTATCTTGATGATTTTGATCACGCATTCAGTGTAAAAAAAAGCAAAATTTAGGAGTTCAATTAAACATGTTGAATTAAGAGAACATGATGGATATGCAGATTTTTTTGATGCTTGGTTATTTTTTTTGACTGTGACTTGAAAAATTTGTTTTTTCAAAATGCGTGACAAAATTTTTAGATACTAAACATCACTCTTAAAGATCTGAGTGACAAAACAACAAATAATTTCACAATCGGGAAGCCTTTCACCAAAATCGTAGAAAAACAAAACAAATTATTTACACAGAGTTCAGACTAATTTTGTAACATGAAACATTTTATTCGATAGGCTTTAAAAAATGAAGCAAATCAGCGCTAACTCCCATCATCTTATTCATCTACATAACTCGAGTTAAGTCATAATCTACTTTAAAAATATTCTTCGCAAACAGTATAAAAAAACTTCCTTTAAAATATTGTTTGCATGTTTTTCATTTAATACCAATCTTTAATCTTCAATATGGCAAAGCAACCTAGAGCTCGATTAAATACTCGCACACCAATGTGAAATCCTTCCTTTCTTTTGCTACATGATTTCATGAATCCCTCGGTGTTGTGCTATGTTATCTGTAAGAAAGAAGCGGGGTAGATCCTGTACAATCCATATCCGGCGAAAACAAGAGTGAACTGTGAGTATTCGTACAGCATGGTGCAGAATTTTATCGATTTTATTTGTTGCATGCAAACGAATTAACAGGAAGTGCACACATACTCGCACACAAGCCGTATGAGTAAGCGCAAATTGCCTTACCAATACATACGAACAAATAAAGTTGCTGCTGAATCGATTTGTTTGTTGTTTGATGAAGTGAAGCAGGTTGTGGCAGAAATTGTCAAAGGACTTGCAGTATTCATTAAAATTCCAATGCAATCGGCTTTTGTTTGCATTTCGCCCCCCTTCTATTTTGAGATAAAGAGATTTGATATGATCTCTATTGCATGCTAAGCTTGCAGTTTGTGTTTTCAATTTAAAGTAAAATAGTTTAATATCCTATTTTCAAAATATCACCAATGCACCATTGAACATTTTCTATTTCATCCAAAACTCAAGCTAAACCTATAACTAAAACGATTTGATAGGATTTGTGTTTTCATTTGCACTATTCTGACTACAGCCCTAAATTAAAATCATTTGTATGCAAATAAAATAATATTCTTTTCGTTTACGCCAATATGTAATCTTGACACATAGGACAAATCTCTTGAGTTTTTTTTTTCCTTAGAAAAAAAAAATCCTTGACTGCTTCGAAACTCTGTAAAACAAATTTTTTCGTAATTTTTCATTCGAAAGATCACTCAACAACCGAAACGAAAAAATTCCAAAGAAATAGTGAAATTTCCAAAATGAAATTAAATTCGCTAAAAAAAAAAGTTACTTCATTGCAAATAACAATAAAAATTCGTCTAAATATTTATAACACTTAAAATCTGGTATCCTTTTAATAAAGGTTGTTGTGGTCAGCATTTTTCGTTTTTATTTGTGGGCTCCATTAGACTTCGCTTGTAGGAGGTTTGCATTTTCTTTGAACATTTTTTATTTATTTTCCGAACTGATGTTACTTTGACTATTTCAATTTTTTTATTTCGTAAGCACTTTTATTTTAGCTTAAGAAAATGTCATGACAACCTTAACAGCAACATTTACTTGCCCAAGTCCTAACAAAATACAATCATCCTTAAATATTGTCAATTTAAATGCTTGTCAAAGGATTAAAGAAAGCACTTGTCTAGAATACAGCTAACACAAAATACATACCTTCATACATGTAAAACCAAATATTAAATGGATTTAAGCTGCCTTGGCAACATTCTGGTACAGTTTTACAACATTATATGGTACCAAAGCTTTTAAGAATTCGCACAACGTAAACATACCCAGGCAACATTTGGAAGATTGTTTCATCTTCGAGGCGATTTTGCATACTTTACGGCATTTCTTAAATTTCGATCATATATGATTTGATATAAGTTTTTTGTTATTTATACGATGTAAAATTAAAACAACGGTGAACGGTGTCTATGTTACTCTTCTTTGTTTAAAAATTTTTGCTGTTTCGATTTAAGTTTTAAGGGTGTGTAATAATGCGTGTGAGGTTTGCGGTTACATATATTATAAGCAAGTACACAAGGTAGTTTCCCAACAAAAACTTTTCTTTGTAGGAGATTTCTATCAATCGTGAAGGCGGTAGTTTAGATCACATGCCAACTGTCCGTTAGTAGCAACTCGCCAAATGCATTGATAATAGGGAAGAGTCTTAAACGATAATGTTATAAATATCTTCCTTATGATGCATACACGAGTGGGTTTGGAGAGTCAATACCGCCGGACAAACTATCGTTTGACATCTAGATATGAGCTCACGCGCGGTCAAAATAGTCGTATCAGCGGTTAAAATATTACTCTTTCACGATTAAAAATGTTTGCTGGGAATATTCGTATAGTATAGTATAGTTATTTTAAAAAGCAACAGGTAAAGTTGCTTGAATTTAAATAAAGGGTATTTTCTTAGATGTCTTGTTCTTAAATTAGGAACATTGTTTCTAGTGAAAATCAATTTTATAGCTGACAGATGTTTTTTGCTCAGTGTATTTTGCCATTTCACGATCAATAGACTTCCGGTAGAACAGCGAAAGTTTACTAAATTCACTACAACTTCAACTTTAAATTCAATCAAAATTCATATGATTTTTTTTGCAATTATGAAGTCAATTGGCCGTGATTTGACACCACTGAATTATTTCTTGTGGCAATGTGTGTAGTTACTGGATTGTGCTGATGATCCAGTAATAATTGACGCTCTAAACTTCCACATATCTCATGTTGTTTCACTAATTTACTCGAAAAATTGATCGAAAGTTCGAGCGTTAAGGACTGACCAGCTGTGGTCGGTGTCAAAAATTATATTTAAATGCTAAATGGCATAATATTATTTAACTAATATAGCTAAAAGTTGAGTCGCTTAGATAATTCTTTTGAGATTTTTTTTAATTTCAAACTACAGAAGTTTAAGAAAAAACACCCTATACATATTTTAAAGGGTACCTAAACATAAAAATTTGGTATGGATTGCTTTAAAAATACTTCAGTATTAGGAAAATCCTTTTAATATTTTTCTATCACAAAATTTTCTTTGATGAAAGTTAATTAAAAGTTTGTTATATTTTAAATTTTGAACTTATTACTTACACAAAATATTTGCAAATTAGTGTACTAATTATGTAAAATATTTTTGCTTCCAAGAGTCAAAGATGCACACTTTTAACTCAAACCATTTGATAAAAAAAATTAATTTTTAAATTAAATGAATACGTTAACATATACATACATACATGCTCTCTCATAATATTAAAATTTTACCAAATGTCAAAGAAATAAAACGTCATTTCCTAAAAAAGTTCAACATTTAAAATAAAATATATCTGAGCAAAGCAAGACCTCCATTTATCATAATAAGGAACCATAAAAAGACCCCAGTAAACGTATAAAAACCCTCGCTACTCGCATAAAACCCTACTAAGTGAAACAAAATAAAATAATATATGGACCTATTTAAATCATAAAACGAATTGCTAGAGCTTATGAGACAAATCTTTAACATACAACACACAAAAACACACGCAAAATGACAACACACATAAAAGCAAGCAACAACTACACGAAGGATATCTCTTTCAGACGCGCTTCAATTTGTTTGGAATATTTTATCCCGCTTTAAATCGAGTTGCCCACGAAAAAATGGAGGAAAAACGGTTAACTTTGACTGTAGCAGCAAACGTAAATTGGGTCATAAAGGACTCTTCCGTTCCCTGGAGTATGACACTTTACTCGTATATTCATCCCCTACTGATAATAACAAAGTTGTGCTGCTGCTGTACCACAAGTCAGTCATGTGCTCGTCAGCTGTTTTTTTAATGTAGTGCGCCAAAATTATTCCAGCACTAAAAATTGGCAATTTTCAGAGAAAATGTTAAAAAGTTACGATGTCTGTGAGTAAGTAAAATATGAAGTTTATTTCATTCACTCTCGCGAATAGATTTGTTTTACTTCCATCGGGAAATTGCGACTTCTCACATGCTCTATTTGCTTTGGTATCTCTCTCGCTTAGATATGTACCGTAAAGAGAATGAATTTATTTTCCACAATTTTATAAGCAAATGTCCTTGAGATCATTATTAAAAAAAAAAAAATCAAATATTTGTAAGAGATCCTCAAAAAAATGATTTTGAACCATTGTATCCGCCTTCTTGACTTAGGATTATTTTAAGGAGTTACAAATCCTTCATTTAAAAACACTGCTTTAAATTATTTCGCATAGTTTACTTCCAGACTGATCTATTTTTATTATTTCTATTATTTATTTTTGTTCACAAAATTTATGATCCCGGTAATCCCCAAAGTGGCATCAGTTTTCACTGACTTGGATGAGGAAGATTTTGGTATAGGTCTTGAATAAGATTGACAATATAATGATGCTCTTGTGGCTCTGATAAAGCGATTAGTCACATTATTTGAAATATCCACCAAGGTTTCCGGGAGCCATTATTCAATATGCGTTTTCTTCTTTCCATATTTTCATAAGAACAGTATTCATAAGTATAAAAGTTGAAATCCGGGGAAACTTTTAACATTTCGGAAGCTATACGATCTGTGCCAGTTCCTTTGTTGTTTTAAAAGAATGTTATAGCTTGAGAACTTTCCAATGAGTAGTTAATAAGCTCTCTTTTGTGATGTTGACATACACACCGTACTGAAAAGTAAGCTGAGTAAAGTAATTATGGCTTGTGCCGATACACCACAAAGGCTCTCTTTAGGAATTTTGATTGTCCGAAATTGATTGAGTTTGTTGATTGACTCCTTGTGAGTCAATCTGTGTGTTGTTTTGTCTCTATTCTCATGTTTGCGCTTAAATTCTTGTGCGTTTTGCAGCATTATTATTTTCTACAATATCCCAGGCTATGTCTTTCATCCAGGGCTTTTTGTTTCATAGTATAAAGCGAAGTATAGTCACACACAGTCTTGAAAAGAATACTTGATATTTTGTCATGAACTCACTCACATTAAGCTCTGGAGATAGAGGATCGATTCTTAGTGGTAGCGTAGCAAACGCGTACAAGTTTAATTACATATAATCTCTCCAAAAAAAATTTGTAAACTTGACGCCTTAAACATGAAAGATTCATGGTTTTATGGTGCACGAAAAATAATTTCTCAATATCTTCTTTATGGGTAAGTAATCCAGGGTTCAAGAGAATAACAGGCCCCTGCTCACTCTTAAGATTTTTAAATGGTGCAGTTCACTGACATAGCAAGGGAGCCGGAGCCAAGGTATATTAAGTAAATATTATTTATAAAATATTATGTTTGCAATTGTTGTTTGTGTTTAATGTGATGATAAAAAAAAGAAAAATTAGAAATTTATTACAAAAATTTATAATATATTTTGGCAAATTTTATCTATTTTATCCTCGTAAAATGCTCAATAGCATTTTGTAGAATTTTTCAGAACACGTTCGGTCTTTTTTTTTGCTTATCACTTTTGTACTGCAGAGAAGGACCACATGAAGCTGGCGGTCATAGGGCCATAGTTAAATGACCGGCAAATTATGCACTTTCCGCTTTAGAAATAGAGCTTGTCGAAAAAATAAATTAATATTTTAACTTTAGCTACTTGGAAAATTAAACCGTGATATTTTTTCTTGATTAAATTGAAGGCGACAGAAACAAGAAAAAGAAAAGCCGTACTCAATAATTATTAAAAATTCTAAGCAAAGAAAAAGGTGGCATAATTAGATTTGGATGCGATCACTCAGGTGATTAGTACCGCCCCTGCTCATGGGTTAGGCCTTTTACTGACTTCCTTTTCAAAGTTTTTTTTTCCAAGACTCAAATAACTTCACTGAACACATCAGAATATTTTACATATAAATTTGAACAGATATCTCAGCTTACGGTACTTAAGAACTCAGACCTATTTGTTTAACAAAAAACAACGTAAACAAACTGTGTTTTCATTCATGCGTACGAATAAATAAGCAACAACTCCAATCGAGAGAGATATATTGAATACAAGAGAGAACCTACAAAATGAGAGAGTAGCAGCAGGTGCTGTTTTCCACAAGAACAGCGTGCAACTAACGGTACACCAACAAATAGGGAAAACTTACCAAGTTGAAAGTACGGCAAAAAAATCCTTATTGCCAGTCTTTACTCAACTCGTGTTAGGAACGGACGTGAAAGCGCGAAGTCGTAGAGAACAATAGAAATTTCATTGTGTGTTAGAAAAATAAATAAATAACAAAAACATTCCTTGAAATTTGTGTGTGCGTGTGTGTGAGCGCTTCTTTTGAACAAAGGCAAAGGAACAAGGAAGCAAAACAAAAGTGCCAAAGTTAAACAAAGCAACGAAAAGAGATACAAAAAGTGTTAGGAAGCGAAAAAAAATAGATAAAGATTAACTTCCGTTGCGTTTTATCAGCGCACCGAAAACCAGCTCCTGTGAAGCAACGAATACCATTGTTATGTTGTTGTTGCTGTTTCCATTGTGATTTGACCACGTGGGCTGGTTGAATGATGAAAAGCTGTCAATTTTTGTGTGAGTTTCAGTTTTTCTTGCATTTTTTGATGATATTTGATAAATTGTATGTACAAAGTTTATATATATTGTTGTTGTTTGTTTTTTTTAGTTCTGTTTGTTCTTACACATAAATACATACATACGTATAGTCAACAGAAACTCTAAGGACCCTATAAAAGAACGTATCTTAGGTTATTTAGGATTTTCGTAAATATGCAATGAAAGGCGTTCAATGAAATTAATTTACTCTTGGCGGGTTGCTTTTGTTACACCATACGGTTTTCTTTATTTTATTATCTCTTTGGGAACAACGATTAACTTTCAGTTGTCAGTCGTTGTTGTGTCTTGCTCCTTTGATAGATGTAAGTAAGGAACAAGGATCAAAATACCTTAATTAACTTTCAGACATATCGAATTAATAATTCTGAAATTAAATGCCATAATATACTTATGTATGCCATAATGGTATATACCAGCTACGTTCCTATACAATAATGCATTAGTCTTATTTACAGGATTTACATAGACCGAGAGATTTTTTTTTTTGTATAAATTTTTCGAGTGCAGTAATGCTTTTTGGACTAAATTTTATAAATTGGACTAATGCATTGTACGGGAACGTAGCTATTGTGGTTTCTTAAGTCAAGCCTAAAGGTATGCAACACAAAATTCACTTAAAAATCATACTTTGACCATACTCACATGAATGAAAATTAAAAATGATCTTGAAGTAAATTTGGCAGCACTCTATTAAAACTGTTAAATAATTAATGTATGGTTTCCAAGTATTACACTTGCATATTTCACCATTTATGTAGAAAGCATACATAAACTACTTATAAATACAAAACATAAATGACACTTTAGCTAAGTACGCTTGAGTTGCCAACACAACTTTATACGTGCGATTTATGAATTTTGGACTTTAAAGCAGTGGTCGGCGCCCCATAGGCTCGCGAGCAAACGAAGAGAATAAGCGAGAGTAAGCAAACTACAAAATGAGCTTGTTATTTCGTTAATGCACTGCAAAAATGTTTGAAATCAAATGGCAAAATAAATATTTTTTCGCTGAAAAATTTTTTGTCAATGCGCAACGCTTAATATACAAGTGAGTTTTAGGGATAGTTAATAAATTTCATATAAAAAGGCATTTTATAACTAAAATTCAACCCCTGAAATAAGATATCATATGGAGCGTAATCAGCGAAACGTAGAAGCATTTTTCACAGTGATTGGAGCTTTTGTCATTTCTCTCTCATTTGAGAGTAAGAAAATATTTGATATTTGCGCTCTGCCGACCACTGCTTTAAAGCAGTGGTCGGCGCCCCATAGGCTCGCGAGCAAACGAAGAGAATAAGCGAGAGTAAGCAAACTACAAAATGAGCTTGTTATTTCGTTAATGCACGGCAAAAATGTTTGATATCAAATGGCAAAATAAATATTTTTTCGCTGAAAAATTTTTTGTCAATGCGCAACGCTTAATATACAAGTGAGTTTTAGGGATAGTTAATAAATTTCATATAAAAAGGCATTTTATAACTAAAATTCAACCCCTGAAATAAGATATCATATGGAGCGTAAACAGCGAAACGTAGAAGCATTTTTCACAGTGATTGGAGCTTTTGTCATTTCTCTCTCATTTGAGAGTAAGAAAATATTTGATATTTGCGCTCTGCCGACCACTGCTTTAAAGCCATTAAGTTATCTCTGTCGCACTTAGTATTTCCCTGACGAGGCATAGCTTCTCAATGCTCCACTTTTTAGACTTGAATCTGTGGATTAGCCTAAATATGTTTGAGTAGACTTGATAAGTTGCGGCATTCAATGAAATTTCTGGGAGCACCTCGTTTATGCTGATAACATATGTATGCTTCCTCACCACCAAGCAGTCAGACATGCAAAAAAAAAAAAAACAACTCAATACCGTCAGATCTTCTTTGGAGAAGTCTGAAAATCAACAAGTGTATGTAAATAAAACATAGAGCATGTTTATCCGCCCATCCAGTGCCAGCAATAGCTTCACGATAGATGAATCCAGCATAGAAGAAGTGGATAACTTGACTTACTTGGGCTGCGTAATAACATCTATGGCGGTACCAATAAGAACATCCATGCTAGAATCAATAAAGCGAAAGGTACATTCGTTCAGCTTAGTAATGTCTGGTAGTTTTCATTTCTATCAATGACAACGAAGCTCAGAATTTTTGAGTCAAATGTAAAACCAGTACTAAAGACGGCTGTGAAACTTGGTTAACAGACAATACGTTAACACACAATTTATAAGTGTTCACCACCAATCGTTTTCGCCGAACTCTGAAAATTTGGTGGCCTAAGGATCATTTTCTATGCCAAACTCCAGATATTGTCAAGATCCGATTTCCATTCAAATCAAATGACGAAAGTGGTAAGGGGTTGGGCAAACGTTGCGAAAATCACCAAATGAAGTCTCTCGTCAAGCAAAAAACGCGGCCTTCCTCAATTATTGTAGAAACGTTCGTTAGAGCAGGAAATACGTAAGTCAGAGAAATTTTGTAGAGAATTGAAGGCACTCGCACGTTGAAAGAGTTTTGTGGAGGCCCTATTTTCTGTGAGGAGACAAAAAGCACAAGGAAACTTTATGTCAAGGAACTTTCGAAATTGATGAACTTTAAATCAACTGATTGTTACTATTAGACAGTTTTGAAATTATATATTTTTTATTAATACTTGTATTTTTAGGGTCGATACTTTACTAAGTTTCAAGTCGAAAACATTATAGAAAAACTTATCGAAACATATCGAGCATTTGAAAATGTCAAGATTCGGAACAAGTTTAGTTTAGCGACAATTCTAATTTTTTTAAAATATTTTCCAGTGCGTTGTTGGAATAAGTAAATACAAAGCCAATTGAATTAGATTCAGGAGATACAGTCATAAAAGTTAAAGATAAAGAAAATCACAAATTTTTTTATTGCAAACATTCAGGTCAACGTTCTTTTAATTTTTGTATTCCGCACACAATGGAATCGAAAAGATAAATCATAGTATGTCTTTAAACTGACGACTAAACAGCTATGGCGACAAAAGAGAAATGACGAAATAGATGACAGATGGCGCATTGTGTGCGGAATGAAATAAAAAGTTCACTTTGTACACTTCAAGGTCAGATTCTCAATAGCTCGAGCGTTAGAGCGGCTGTCATAGTGTAATGCATGGAACGGTTGGGGTTTAAGTCCAAGTACAAAATTAATCAAAATTGGTCTAATGAGGCTATGTATAGAAATATGTAAATACGTGGTTATAGCCGAAACATATGTATGTCACCAATTACCAGGCTAAGTTGCTCGTTCCATTTATTGTCTTGTCATGTTTGTTTAAGAAAAAGCCTTGACCGATTTGTGTCAGCTCACATGAATATTGGTGTTTGCTAATGACTGTGAAGTTCAATGAAATAATGTTCAATTATAATTAATAATAATCAATCGATAAAAATATTGTTTCCTTATATTCTCCTTTCGATATTTTGTTAATTTTATAAGAAAGTTGTATAAGTCAAAGTTTTTCATTTCACATGGCAATACATCCGGATACCTAAGAATTTTAAGACAAAAGTGAAATACTGTTTTCTTGTACATGAAAGTATGACTTTACGGTGTTTCTTTCCAAAACACTAAGTTAAGTTCCACTAAAGTTTTTAAGCTTTAATTTGTGTCACTACACACTCTACACTAAGAGAGTAGCTTTTTGACAAAAAATACACCCCACACATTTAATATTCCCAAAAAATTTTTGTACTTTAATTGATAAGCAAACAATTTGCATACAAACGTAAAAACATTTCCAAATAAGTACATAAATACACCACATACAGACAGACGATTACATTAACATATTTAAATGCAAACACAAACTGCTGGCCATTGCGTTGTGCTAAAGTTATTCAAATATTTTTGTTTATTTTATTTAGGTATAAATTTATGTAAGTCTGTACGTATTTGCATTTATTCATATTCATAGTTTTGCCACTGTACGTATGAGTTTCGAAATTTTTGTGGTCTGATTGTTATGGTCGTCTTTGCATTTTCCTGTTTTTTTCGTAATATTTTTTGGCTGTCACTCGCTTTGACTTTGATGTGTTTATTGAAAACACTTTGTTTACTTTATGGGTTATGCAGCTACTGTCTACTATACTAATTGCTAAGCCACCCACATTGACACGCCTATCATAAGTTCATCTAGCAATGAATTGTCTGTAATTCCATTGGATTTATGCTGGTAGCTTGAGATAAAGTGACAAATAGAAAAAAATGCGGAATAATAATTTGATTAACAAGAACATAAAATAATAAATATTTGATACATAAAAACGAAAAGACTTATTTCAAAATAATTTAAGTCTGGCAATACTTGCAGCTGTCACAAACAAACAGCTGATGTATGACAGCTTGCATTATTAAGTATTGATATTTTTAACTACGAAGAACAACGCTATTTTTACTAAAACCTATCTCCAATTAGAGAAAATTTATTATTCGAATCACATTACAAATTAACCAAAAACTGGTCTGATGAGGCTATGTATATACATATGAATATGTGTATATATGTGGTAATAGCCGAAACATATGTCACCAATTACCAGGTTAAATTGTTCCATTTGTTGTCTTTGTCATGTTTGTTTATAAAGCATTAACCGATTTGTGAAATTTCACAAGAATATTGGTTACTGCAATTGACTGTAAAATTCGATTAAAAATTTCAAAAAAAAAAAAAAAAAAGAAAATTTACCATGCTTGTATGCGAAATGATTTCGGTGATCACAGCATCTCAAAATACCATAACCTCATCTAATATCATAAAATTCTAAAAAATTAATCAAACCATTGAAAAATTCAACTCTGTTAAGTAAAGCAAAAAGTGTATGCCAATGACCAAAGGACGATCTCAGAGTTAAAATACGAAATTTGTCGCGTTATTCGTGAACTACCGTATTAGGTGAGAATTTCATCAAAAGAGCGAGAGCCTATAATGGCGCTTTTGGCGGCCATTTGATCGATATCGTTTTACAAATTTAATTTTAATATTGTAATATCATATCTTAATAAAAATAGCAACAGCTTAAAATCCAAAGCGTTTTGTTTCCCATTTAAATTGTAACCTCCAATTGAAACACCCTGCATGTTACGAGTAATGAAAATTGTCATATATTTATAAACACACAAAGTCCTTACACACTTGTCTTAGTTTAGCAAAAAATGCTCATAAAAAACTGCAAGTTAAATTGTTATCATAAATAATAAATTTGAATGCCAGCACCTGTATTCATCAAGCAAAGAAACATTCGACTTCAAATGAAAATATTCTCTCAACACGGAAAAAAAAGTCAAATATTTTTCGTCAAATTTGATGCAAATGTCATGCAAAACATTACTCGCATTTTATTCATACAGAGAAGTGTGGCACTCGCGTGAATTCTGTGTTTGACAGTTTGTTTGCCAAAAATTGTGCACACAGAAATAGCTGAAGTACAAGAAAATGGCATAATTATTTCTATATGACACTTTATGTGCTGGATTATTTTCTTACTGCATGTATTAGTTTATCCTGGAGCTCATATGCTTTCAAGGTCTCCACACGGCGGTCCGATGGAGGATTTAAATGGAAAACAGGAATACCTTTTTTTGTTTTAGGGAAACGTAAGGAAGAATGTCTGGATCAACATGATGTCATTGGTACTTTTTTTAAGAAAATACTTGTTACGCAAATGTACGAATTTTGTTACGACATGGAATTTTTAAAAATTATGTTTGTATGTGTTCCAATATTTCCTATATAATTTTGAACGTTGAATGCGTATTAATTTTTTTCTATCTTTTCTGGTTTCGGAAATAAATACAAGAAAACATACAAAATACCCTGACTTAAACTATTTTCGTGCTCAATATATAAATTAAGTAGTGAACTTTATTTTAAAGTTCTTTTGAAAAAAGTATGAAATTGAATTTTTATAAAGCCACAATCCACGTATTATAATATTCAAGACAAGCAGATATAACTTTACCAAGAACCAACTTAAAAAAAGTGTCAAATTTGAAAAATTGGCAAATACTTTTCATTTTCATATTTTGTCAAATACAAGTCAGGCGACAAGTAATTTTTGGAGGGAAAAATTCAAAGAATTTTTTTTTGAAAAATTGTTTATTTGTGTCTGACTAGTTATCTATATTCAGAGATGAGACAAGGAGCTGAACTGCGTCACCACTATAAAATCGAAGAAAGTGGCTCTTTTGCCGACTTACTTTTAAAAAACTTAAGAATAGAAAATAGCAGCTGAATGCAATCGATTATCACAATGGCTGAGCTGGAATTATTGGCGCCTGGCGCTAAACGGCACACTTGCCACGTTCTTTTGTTGATAAAATTTTGGAATTTTGAAAAAAAGTTTACTGAAAAAAATATCCGGGGATGCCCCTTCCCCCTTCATTGTGGCAAATGCTAGAAGTAACCAATAAGTTTCAAATCGGTGCGCATAATCTTTCCATCGATGCTATGTGCACTATGCTAGATTAGTTCCAGATTTAGCTGATGCACTGTCGAGTCATTTCTTCAATTTTATGCTGGAGCTTACAGTAATGACATCATTGCTGTCCCCCAGCGATCTACATCTGCGAATCCTTTGTTGAGACTTGAAATATGTTGAAGCGAGTGGCATAAATGACGATAAAACCATGTGCATGTTGTCCACTATCAAATCAACATTTATCCAACATTTATGATAAAAAGTTACCTTCTATAGCTAAAATTTCCAGTCAAGATGTTTACCTACCTTGGGTTGAATGCCTACTCAACAAATGAGAGATCCGAATAAGAAACTGTTGCAGTGTTGGAAACTTTTAAGATCACAATTCACAATAATACTGTATGAAACATTAGCAGATCTGTTGACCTATATAGAGCAAAGTACTGGACCACGAGCAGAGTAATTGAACAGTTCCTGGGGAGGAATATATTTCATGTCTTGTATGCGAGGATGGTTGAAAGGTGAAAATTCGGATAGAACGAAAGAGCAAAAAAAAAGTACATTAACCGAATTCCCAGAAGAAAAAGACAGGCTAAGCCACAGATTCAGTTACAAAGTTATCGCAGTCACCTGATTCCTCAGGCTTCGAAAATTGAAAGATTTTGCCCAAGATAGTTCCTCTACTTTTTTTTATTTTAGGGCTTGAGCTAGCATGAATTAGTAGCCATATAATGTTAAAATAAAGTAGGTAGTAGATAGCTACTCAACTTTTCATACACATTTCTTTAGATTTCTTTAGATAGAAAAAAATAGAAACTCGAGGCAACCTAAGTCGTTGGCATGAGAGGACGTGTTGTAACAAACAACTTTTTTTTCTTAAATTTTTTCATCCAATTTAAGATAAAAAAGGCACGTATCCGACTTGTAGTCCTTGTGCACATATGTTTGTGTATTTTAAATTCAACACATTTATTGATGTCTCATGGCAATCATTTTATCAAATGATTTAAGAGTTTTTCTTTTCATTTAATTTTTTATTTTTTATTTCAAAAAATTGCTGCATTGCTCACAAAAATGTATATGTATGAACACATGTTAAGTGGCGGTACGCATTTTTCTTTTGCCAAAAACATTTTGCAAAAAATGAAAGATTGCAAAGACTTTAAAGGCTTCATGTAAATATTTTTATTAATGATATACTACAGCAACTGATGCTGTTGTTATCTGTTGGCTGCTGCTTCAGAGCCCGTACTGGGAGCAACATATTAATCAAGTTCATCGTCAGCTTCTAATGTTATTCCCAGTATTTTGTCTATGCATTACGCCTCAAACGTCAAGCATTACTTTTAACAGTGAATTAATTTGTTTTTACATTTCAAACTTAAGTGTATAAATAAAAATCAGCAAAAACTTTTTAATGTTTTCAGTTTTTTCCTTGTAGCTTTATTTGTTGTATTTTATTTGGGCTGGTTCGCTGTTGCTTTTAAAAAGGACACTTCAATGGCAATTATTTTGGCGTTATGACAGCTTTGCTTTGGTTTTTTCTTATTATGTGTCGCCTTTTTGTTGGCAGTGTTGTAATCGACACAGAGAAAAATGGTCAACTAAGAAAAACTCCCAACAAATTTAATCCTCAATGTAAAGTCCAGCAGCAATAGCAAAGCACAAGTTTATTTTTTTTTTAAGTAAAAAACTCAAGAGAAACACTCTGTTCGAAAAGTTTGAGTTAATGCATAGATTGAACGTCCTGTTGAACGATAACTTAAAGTTTTCAGTTTGAGTGCGCCGCGAAAATCTGCACTCTAAACTCATCTGGTCTTTTGATCAGATACCATTAGGGCAGCAATAGTCGTTTTTTCTGCTTTCTTCATTGTTGTGGTAGGGATTACATATTTTCAATTTTAAAAATAGTTTCCATTGTCCTTTTTTACGTTAGCTCACATTTTATTTTATTGTATTTGTTTTGCTTGCTGAATTTTTGTTTCTGTATCTTCGCGAGTAAGTCGTAAGTATAAGGTGAATATCCTGCAAATGACAGTTTGAGCCATCAACACCAAAGGTGAGCAACTGAGGGGCTGCGTTGGCAAGTCTATTGCTGTCAAGATGAAAAAAAAAAAAAAAACACCACCTTGTGAGTGGGCGGGCATTTAGAATGAACACATGTTGGGTGGAGTACAGCAGTGATAAATGGTCAGACGCCGTTTTCTAAGTGAAAAAATAGAACGTATTTTTAAGTATTTATTTTGATGATAAATATATTAATTTTCTAGACGGGCTTGGCTGTCAACTGCGTTTGAAATTTTTAAATTTAATTTCAAGTTTTACTTTGCCCTCAAAGTATTCAGTAACTGTTTCAGTGAAAAAATCTTATTTTGATGAAAGTTTTGAACTTAAAGAACAATTATATAAGTTGTTACTGCTCTTTATTGGCTTATAATTTTCTGATTCATGATACCTTAGTAACTTATTTTGTGAAATAAATATTTGTCAATTTCGCAAAAATTTTGTCATTTTCAGAAATAATATGAGAAGTCTATTCTTTAAATCTACTACTTAGATAGAAGTGTTAATAGAAAGTGAGGCGCCCGGTTTCAAAACCGGCCAAGTCCATTTTTCATACTTTTGGGAAAACAACGAAAAACGTTTATCTTCATCTATGTTCATTGAAAAATTCAAAAGTATTTCCCACATAATAGCTTATAAAATTTCTGACTCAAAACACTTCAGATCACACTTTTCGAGTTTTATTTGCGAATGTTTTTGAGAAAACAATTTTGGACTTGGCCGGTTTTGATACCAAGTTCATGGACTTGGCCGGTTTTGAAACCAAGGCGTTGGAAAAAAAGTGGACTTGGCCGGTTTTGATACCAATGTACTGGACTTGGCCGGTTTTGATTCCAAGGCGTTGGACTTGACTGGTTTTGAAACTGGTAAAGCTGAATTCGACCAGAAACGACTTAAAAAAAAGATAATATTATTTATCTATTATATAAAACTCATTTTTTGTCTGTCTGCCTGTCCGTCTGTCTGTCTCTTATGCACGCGGAAACTATAAAGCCGATTTTGATGAAATTTTTACAGTGTGTGAGTATCAATCTGGCGGGTGTCATAGGCTATAAAACTTTTATTTAGGGTGCATATTTAGGGTGGCCTTCATACAAAAATATTTTAAAAATAGCGATTTCTCAAAGACATGTAAGTCGATTCTCATGACATTTACACAGTATGGCTTTTATGTTGAGGGGCATAGACGAGATTGTAAAAATTTTATTTAAGGTGCAAACTTAGGGTGGCCCTCATACAAATATATTTTTAAATATCATTTTCACGAAGACAGGTTAATCGATTCACACCAAATTTACACCACGTATCTCTTATGTTAAGAAGCATAGCTTAGGCTACAAAACTTTTGTTTAGGGTGGCCTTCACACAAAAATATTTCTTATATATCATTTTCTCGAAGACCGCTAACTCGATTCTTATGGAATATACACTTCTTGACTTTTATATTAAAAAGCACAGATTAAGTTGTACAAATTTTATTTTGGGTGCATACTTAGGGTGGCCCTCATACAAAAATATTTATACATATCATTTTCAGGAAGACAGGTTAGTCGATTCACACCGAATTGACACCACGTAGCTCTTATGTTAAATTACATAGCATCGGCTACAAAATTATTATTTAGGGTGGCCCTCACACAAAAATATTTTTAAATATCATTTACTCGAAGACCGCTTAATCGATTCTCATGTAATGTACACCATATGGCTTTTATGTGAAGAGACACAGATAAGATTGTAAAAATTTTATTTAGGGTGCATACTTAAGGTGACCCTCATACAAAAATAATTTCAAATATAATTTTCACAGAGGCAGGTTAGTCGATTCACACCGAATTTACACCACGTAGCTCTTACGTTGAAAGGCATATCTAATGATACAAAACTTTTATTTAGGGTGACCCTACCAAAAATAATTTTTAAATATCATTTTCTCAAAGACCGCTTAATCGATTCTCATGGAATTTACACCTCATGACTTTTAAGAGAAGAAACACAGATTAGATTGTAAAAACTTTATTCAGGGTGCATACTTAGAATGCCCTCATACAAAAATTTTTTTAAATATCATTTTCACAAAGACAGGTTAGTCGATTCATATATGCACCCTAAATAAAAGTTTTATTGCCTATGACACCCGCTTGATCGATACTAACATACTGTAAAAATTTCATCCAAATCGGCTGGATAGTTTCCGAGTGCATAAGAGACAGACAGACAGCAGACAGACAGACAGACAGACAAAAAATGATTTTTATATAATAGATGTGCGTAATGTAAGTATGTAAATTTTAGCTCATTTGAACAAAATCTGTAAAAAAATTTAAGCTAGTTCATGGACTTGGCCGGTTTTGAAACCAAGTTCATGGACTTGGCCGGTTTTGAAATCCATGCATCAAAATATCTTTAAAAAATGAGATAATTCTGTCAAAAAATTTTTTTTAATCTAAAACCATTGTAGATAGATAAATATGGTCTAGATTTCTATATATGAGAATATCTCAAAAAAATTTTTTTTTGGACTTGGCCGGTTTTGCAATCGGGCGCCTCAAGTTTTGAAAAAAAAACATTCCCCAAGTATCGACCATGTTAAAGGACATCTATGATTTACCGAGCAAATGTTAGCCTGCAAAATAGTGAAATCTTTTTAAGTTTTCAAGAAACTGGCACAATTTTGAAAACTTTGCATATAATTTTGGGATAAGTTGAAATTTGAGCTGTACCTACAGATTTTTTATGAAAACTTTTCATCAGTCTTATATCATTGTTCTCTTATGCTATTAAAAAAAAAAAAACACAAAACAAAAAATAAAAATTACCGAACGCAATGAAGCATTACGGGTAACCAATTTGTGTCGGTTATCCTTTGTAAAAAATCAATAAATTTTCTAAAAACAAAAATTTACTTGAAATATATTTCACTTTTTTAAAAACAAATACCATTGTGCTATGAATTTGAATTTTTTGTCTTGGTAGTGCAATATCTCATGTGAGAGAACAATTATTTTTGCTCAGGTTTTATGCCTCATATCCGAAATTAGTGTGAAACGCCACGATTTGGATTCTTAAAATTTTTTCTAATTACTCGCCTCTGGCGATGAAAATCAAATGTTTGGATTATCATTGTCCATTTAATTACCTTGCCAATGAGTTATCGGTTAGTTACTTAGTTTGGTGACCATATCAACCCTTTACCGTGTTGCAGCCGACCTCAAAAGCTCTCTCCAGGCGCCTCTGCTTTGCGCGCGCCTTCTCCAATCAGTCGCACCAAGCGTTGATAGGGTTTCCTCGGCTTGGTCTTTCCATCGGAGGCATGGTCTTCCTCTTCGTAGTTGCCCAGCGCCTTCCGCATCAAATACCCTTTTCGCCGGAGCTTCTTCGTCCATATGCACAACATGTCCCAGCCAGCGCAGACGTTGGATAGTGATGCGCTTAACTATGTCAATGTAAGCGTAGAGCTCGTACAGTTCGTGGTTCATTCGAACACGGTAGTCGTCACCAACACGAACAGGACCGAAGATTTTGCGAAGAATTTTTCTCTCAAACACCCCAATCGTGGCTGCATCAGTCTTCTACACAAACCATGCTTCTGCGCCGTAGTAGCAAGGGTAAGATGAGCGTCTTGTAGAGTGTCAGTTTTGTCGGGCGTGAGAGGTCTCTACTACTCAATTGCTTACTGAGACCATAGTAACACCTATTAGCGAGAGGCTGATATCGTTTTGAGTTATCGGTTATCAGTTTCTTATTCAAAACTTTTGAAATAATAGTCAGCCGGAAGAGATTCCTTTGTTTTGCAAAAGGTGACATATGGACGATTATTGCATGCAATTTTAAGGTCCGAATCTTTGCTAAATTCAAACGAATTCCGGTGCTAACACATTTTGTATGGAAACTTTCACATATTATCCCCCTGTCAATTAAATAATATTTCCACTTAGGTAAAATAAGTTAAATCGGATATCATTTCACATTTTAATTGTTCGGAAATTTTGAAATCGTGGTATATGACTATCTTATCTTAATAACCCAGAAAAATTCGGTATTAAGTATTAGAGTCAGAAGCGAAAATCCAATTCTTTTCTGGGAGTTTATGCTTTGGAACATTTTGCTTATGAAAAAGTTGGGAGTTTTTGGAAAAGTTCTCAAATATTGATAAAGTTGAAATTGTTTTTGCAGTTGGAAATTTTGGAAAAGTAGGAAATGTTGAAAAAGTAAATAAATGTAAAAACTTCAAAAAATATTGAGAAAGTCTAATAATTGTGGAAAACTCAATAAACATTGAAAAGTCGAAAACATTTTGAAACATTTTGACAACCGAAACATTTTGAAGAAGTCGTAAAACATTAAAAAGAAGTTGATAAATGTTGAAAAAACCAAAAACTGGAGTAAATGTTGATGGAGTCGGAAAAGGTTGATAAAGTCAAAAAATATTGATTTCGTCGAAAAAGGTTGGGAAAAGTAGAAATATTATTAGAAAGTCGAGCACAGTGAAATCGAATAATGTTGAAAATATTGAATAAAACGAAAAAAGGGAAAAATCTGATTTACTTATGTGTATGTGTATGTGGAGAAAGTCGATAAATGTTCATAGCATCAAAAATAATGAAAGATATTGAAGAAGTCGAAAAATGTTGTAGAAGTCAAATATTGTTGAAGAAGTCAAAAAATTTTGTTGAAAGATTCAAATAATATTGGTAAAATCTATAAAAATGAAAAAAATATGAATTCTATTGAAGAAGGAGAAATGCTATGAAAAATTCGAAATACTTATGTTGAAAAAATTGAAAAATTTTAAAAAAGTCGAACAATTTCGAAAAATTTGACAAGTGGTGTTCAACTGACAAAAATGTTTAAAAAGTCGAAAATATTATAAAAGTTGATGAAAGTCTATAAAATAACACTTGCTTATCTTACACTTGTTTATCCGCCATACTTGAAGGAATATTTTAAAAACATATTGCTATGAAAACAATACGCAGAAAAATGAAAAAAATTGCCAATATCTTATTATTGAATTAAAAAAATAAATGCTTTCAAAGGATATTCAAGGATAATATTATAGGCATGTGTATTTACGCGGATGTTTTTTAAAAGCCAACAAATGTGCGTATATAACAATTTCCCTAAGGCTATCTGTGCTTTTATTGAATTTTTTACACTTACTAAATTTTGTTAGCGAGTTTTTTTTGTGTTTATCATTTTCCGCATCAAGGCATCGTAATCGAAAATTGGCTTGCGGACCATAAAATATGCATCCAATGAAGGAAAATAAAATAAACACTTTGCACGCACTCCAAATTTTATTAGTGACGGCGACGTCGTCATTGTAGGTTACAATCACCAGCATCAGCACCATCACCGTCATCATCAGCATCAAAATCTTCGATGTGTCGTAAATACATCATTCAGAAAATGGTTTCTAAGATTTTATTACGCAACAACAATAAAAAACAACAAGAAAAATAACAAATTTTAAACAGCCTTTTCCTGCTCTGGCTGTATTTACTTATTTTGGAAATTTTTTTCGCATTTATTTTAGGAAAATCTTACTACGGATTTTCTTTTTTTAATTTGTCACAAGCAGTGAAGCTAAGTGGGTAAAGATACGATTACTTCTTTAGAGCACCATATGCAGCAGCTCAAGCGAAGTGAATTAGTGTTGTGTATGATTCGAGTACCTTTTAAGTGATACGCTTGATTTTGCAGAATATCATTTAAAATCTAGCATTTGTTGATTTTATTAAAGACGGTTACTTTTTCAAAATCAAACTAGATAATTTTTGTGAAAAATTAATGTATATAATAATAACCTATATATATAATAATAACTTTTAAGCGATATTTAATACATTGGAAACAACAAATAATTAAGTTGCATTAGAGCATTTGGTAATATGGTGCGTATTATAGAGGTAGCAAGAATTAAAATTCAAATTCAAAGGAGAAAAATTTGCTAGTGATCGCAAATTATGTGAGAAAAATAAAAAGGCCCGTGGCAACGTCCATTAAAATTATCAATGAAACGCAGCTGGAGCAAAAATATGCGATATTGCACTGTCATTCGATGGGTCACCCTTAGAAAAGAAAAATGCAATTTTTTCCTGTTGCCGGACGCAAGTAAGTGCCTGTTGTAGGGCTTATAACTTCTTACCAAAAGCGTTGCTTGTTGGCGAGAAATGCCGAGTAAAAAAAAAGTCTCTTCGTGATAGAATAGTATTCTACTCATTCTGGTTGCTTCTTGGCTTAACGAGACGTTCAGAACTGCAGGGAAGTTGATAAAGGTAGTGTTAATGTTTATATTCCAATAGAAATGCTAATATCGAAAGAATAAACACTGAGGGTCGTCAAGATACCATAAATTTTTGGTCCTTCATAAAGCAGTGGTGCCCACTACCACAAGCAACGATAAGTATGTGTTGATGATTCTGTATACGTGCACGCCTTTTCACGTTCTATTATGCTCTTTAAGCGCCTTCTCGTTCTAATTTTTACGCTCTTTGAGCGCCTCGTTCTCTGGGCAGCACCGTTCTTAAGGGAATGAAAAATTAGTTTTCATTATCGATTTGAGCTTTTTTTAATAGAGGGTCACATTTTTTGAAAGCTTAGCTTGATTGCCTTTCATATTTGCTTATTGTTTCCTCTCAAAGTAATTTTGAATGAAAACAAATGTGTCCAGCTTCAGGGTTGGAAAATTTTAGCACGACGCTGTAACATGGGATACGAGTATCGTCTCTGTAGCTGTTTCTCTTGGGCAATCAACCAACCTTTAGACGTGAACTGATCTAATCTATTTGTATTTACTCTCATCGTACGACCGTCCGATCAGACCAATCCCTTTAACATTTCATCGGTGCTTTTCGATCTAATTGGCTTTTATAAGTAGTATGTGTTAAATAAATGTAGTCCATAAATATTTTACTTTTCTCCATAATTCTCGCATCGGATTCCTTAGAAATTATCGACTCTGTCTGACACTAACAAGCTAAGAAATCTTAGTTTAGTGGATATTATTATATAATATTTTATATTTTGATATATTCAGCAATGGCCTAATATAATCAGAAAATGTAACTGTGATGACGTTAATAGTTAATGGGACGTTGCAAAAAAAATGTCACAACTTTTATGCAGGAAGTTCCCCCAAACTAAATGGAGGTAACTACGTCGCACTTTCTGTATATCAATTTTCTTATAACACATTTTACTTTGTGTGACTGTGTGATTTAAGTCTGACTAAGATCTTATTGATCTACTTGGTTCAATACGATCGGTGGTGATTTGGTTTCTATGAAGTTAGTATACGTTTCAAACGCCTTTAAAAATCTCAACTATAACAGAGTCCCATTCACTACTTTCCATCTATATGACAGAGGTCTCTTAAGTCTAAAAATCGGTATTCATAATGAGTAATCTGATATGCAGAATTCATCTTGATTGAACAATTACAGCTTTGCATGGAACTTCTTATCGCTTAAGATCGACCTAAGTGGCTGCCGAGTGGCATATTTTTAGAATTTTCCTTTAGCCAATCATTAATTTTTCCTGGACTGATGTTGAAAAGTAACGAATACTTAAAAAAAATATCACACAATATCATCACTAATGCGAATTTCATAAAAAATGTTGATGAATGACACCCGCAAAGAGGCCACATGAGAAATCTTTTTTAATGATGAAACCTATGATGATAATGATAATGATGACGTAGTAAAAGACAAGGACGAAGACGGCAATGAGCAAGCTTAGTCAGTCGAAGGGCTGCCAATCCCAGGTTTCTTTGAGTACTGAAAATCCCGGGATTAGTGATGTGAATGCCGCGATTACTTAGTTGATTTTTTTTTTTTTACAAAATTTGTGCAATTAAATCTTAAACAAAACTTGACAAAAACGACCTGTTACTGTGAAAATATTTGAGTTGAAGCAATTTTTTTTTGTAATACTTACAAAAAGCAATAAATTGTCTAAGTCAGCGTTTACACGGGGAAATTTTTTCGGCAAAGTTTCCTTGTTTGTAGGCAAGAAGGGAAAAACGAAAGGGATGAGGTAATAAATTTATCATATGTCGCAAACGCAAAACGAAAATCACAAAAGAGAATAGACAAGAATTTGTCTCTCAGACTTTCCTCGTGTAAACGTCGACTAAGCAATGACAACAACCGTAGGTAGCATTTAATCTAAAATTTGATATTTTCTCTTTTCATTTTAAGTAAATATAACGATGCTTCTACATATTTATTATATGAGAAAGATTCATTGACTTTAGGCAACACCTTAATATTTTGAGTTGGAAATTTTTTGGTAACAGATTTCCTTCTATATGTAAAAAATTATAGTACAAGTTGAAGAAAACGGAACTTTTTTCACAAAAATAAAAACACTGTAATGTAAGATTGAATAAAAAGCGCACATGTTTAATATATTGTTCACATTTTAGAATATCATTATATCGTTATATTAGTAGTATTCCATGCCAAAATTTAACATTGAACTTAAAAAAATATTCAATGAAAAAAAAAAAGAAAGTCCTATGTCTTAAGGTTCCTAAAATTCCCGGGATTTGCAGAAACCCAACAATTGTCATCCCTAGCAAATACCACTGTGTGTAGGAGACAAAACCTGAGGGTGTGACAGTGATTTCTTGCAGATTACTTTTTTCATAGCTGCTACTGATGCTTTTCTTGAAAGTTGTTAAATTTTTAATACAGCGCGCAAATTTTTTCGTGGGTTTGGTTTCCTGAATGTAGGAGCGTAGTTATTGCCTTTGCGCTATCATAACGTCGAAAGATAAGAAGATTTTAACGCATCGCGCTCATGTGGCAAAGTGCTTTCTATGGCAACGGATGGAGTGGTAGAGACAGAAATATGGAAGCAAAATATTGTCATAATGCCACTGTTGCTATATTTAATATTCGGTCAAGGCTTTGTTGGAGTAAATGGAGATTTCAGTAGAAACATTTTAGTTGCTGTAAGTAGTTACTTGCGCTCTATGAATACTTTAGTCAGCTTTCAAGATGTTGCGAAAATGCTATTAATATTAATGTTACAATTTTGTTAAGCTAATGATAGTTCTTGTTGTAGGGTGTCACTGTATTTAATGTTGCGCAAAGTGGTGGTGTGTTATTAGTTTGATTTTAAGAATTTGAGGAATTTTATGAAAGCATTTTTGTAAAGTTTCTGAATTTCTATATTTGATTTTTTGCGTTAATTCATAGCTTATACAGTAATTTTGTCTTCACCGACGAAATCATAGGTTCTTATAACTTTTTACCTGTATTATCTTTTAAAATTCGATTATCAATAAAATTTTAAAATATTGTATTACAAAAATCAGAGCACCAGACAATCAAAAATTCATGACAGCGCCTAAAAGTAAACAATTTATCGCTTTCAGTTTGTTATAACTTTTTGAGAAAAACCTCTAGAATGGAAAACAACTAAAACTGAAATGAAGTCACGTTTCATGGACAATTCAATTTCAAAGGGATTTCAAAAAAAAAAGACGAAGCAACAAATCGTCAAATTGGGGAAAATTACATTAATGATGAGCTGAAAGTTAAACACGAAAGTGATACTACAAAGTAAAGTGGAATAAGAAGCAGAAGCTTAAAATGGCAATTGAAAGAATAAAATAAAATAATTGAACTACATATTTGTTGCTCTTAAAGGGCAGCCAAAAGTGGAAACATCACGTCCACTTACTTTATTTCCATAATCAAATATAAAAACCCACGTGTTTCGTTAGGGGAAACAAAAAAGCGTAAGTGAAGGTAACGTGAGCGGCATAAGCGACACTTTAATGTTCTACGACACCATATGTGAGAGATTTTTGTAGTTACTTAAAATACGTATACAAGTCTGTACCGTCTAAATGGTATGAGTTATGCCTAAAGATTTTCTTTGGAAATTTTGCAATTTGACTGGCAGTGCTATTTTTACATCGAATTCAATAGGTCCCTCTGTTGCTTTCAAATATTCTTATTGCTTGTCTTTTATATATAATGCCGACCATTTATTAGTACTTTGCAATCAATAAGGTCGGACATTATCTTAGATTTTAAGCTTAGTTTTAGCTATTAAGATTTTAAAATCTAGAAATAAACGCAGGCAAATTGTGAGGTTACAGTTCAACAGTAGATTTCGTGGATGACACATGAACTGTTTATTTAAAGTCGAAAACGTTTTTTGAGAGAAAGTTTCAATACCTAATGCTCTGGTTTAGAAAAAAATTCATATTTTTTATTTAAAAAAATTGCAGAAAAGAATTCAACAACCGCCAAACGACTTAGGGTCTAATGGAATTTACAGTTTTCAAAATTGAGCGGTTGGTAAAGGAGTTATTGAGGACAAAAAACCTTAAAATTGCAGTGCTCCAGGTCTTTCAAGAAATCAAGAACTTGAAAGTTTTGAGGACTTTTCTGAAATTTAATAAGATACCGAAAATTTAAATTCTTTCAAAAGAATGAAGGTTTCATAATATCTTATAGAATTTGGGGCTGCCATAAGACATAGAAGCACTTTGAATCACCCTGTTCTTTGATTATGTACTCTTATGGAATTAATAAAAGCCTCAGAGTTCTCAAAATCAGAGAACTTTGATTTCTAAAAAGACTTGAAGGCTTTTTCGAAATTCAGAAAGTGCCCCTTAAAAATCTCTTCTTATAAGATTTTGAGCCCTGAAAATAACTGTTCAAAGGAATAAAGCTTACTAGTAGACTTAGGGCTATTTACGAAACTTATGAAAGGTATGAGAGCCCTTGAAGTCAGAGGCATTGAAAATGTAAGCGTATTTGGAGGCTAAATAAATTCAAAGGCTTGATGATCCTTGAGAAGCTTTAAGGTGCTTGTTAGGCTAAAAATTTCTCATTATGCTTAAGTGCTTTAAAAAACTCAGAGATTATTTATGTTCAGCGAGTTCGGAAGTTGATTGTACTTTATGTCTTATGATATTATACTCTGTTTGTTAGCTCTCGAAATTTGATGTGATAAATACATAATTTTTTGCCACACCTTCCTTCACTATTACCGTAGAAGTAAATGAAAAATATTGTAGCATGGGTAGCGATTTCTATAAAAACTTATTTCAAAGAAAATTTTATTTCTCTCTGTATCCTTTTGGATATATGCTCCAAATAAATTGGTATCCTGGGTTTTTTCTTTAAAGTGTCAATTATATGATTACTTCTGTTTATTCTCGTTCTGGTCGCGAATAAAAAAAATAAAAAAAAAAAAAAATTTGACATTATTATAGTTTTCATTACACATATTTTTTCTACGGCTTTAGCTGGTATTGCCTTACCAAATTTAAAGTATATCAAAAGTTAGATTTAATTTTGTTTTTCTTCTACTGATATTGGTTTGGGAGAAAGCTAGAATTTAGTACGCCGTAAGCTTTAAGTAAGATGTATTTTGCTTTCGCACGTTCTTGAAGTTTTTATCAAGTTACTTACAGTGTCCCGAAAATCCCTGAATTTTTAAAGCTTGCAATTAAATACCTACCCTATATAACTATGTTGCTTCTTTTCGGTGTATACCAGCTGTAGAGTGCGAAAGAAAATTTCATCACTTTTTACTTCGAGAAAATGAAAAAAGATGGAAAAAATGCCACTCACATCCGCAACACGTACGCTATCATGACAACAATTGAGAGGTACACAAAGAGCAGCGAAGAAAGAAAAAAAAAATGCTAAAAACTGAAGGTGCGTAGCGCAGCGTGCCGACCTTTTATTTATTTTAATGTTAAAATGCCTGCTGTCGCGTACGTCTGCAATTAAGTTTACATTTCAATTAAATTTCCCACTGATGCGTACGCATATTTCTGGAATGCATCACAAGGATATTTAAGTACCTTGACTGTGCTTCTACGACAGCTGTTGTCTTACAACAATGGCGCGCTTTTCACTTCCGCTGCTGTTCCCAGAAACTCTTTTGTTGCCTGCTGTCTTTTTTTGTGCTAAATTTTTTATCTCTCTCTCTCGTTATATTTTATCCTCAATGTTTTCTCTTTGAAAGGACATTAAAATTTTAATGTCATTTGTCCTGCAATTTTGCATCACGTCGCAATGCCATCAAACGAGCTACATACAAATTAATTACCTCAAAAATTTATAAATAAAAACAGCTGACAGCTTGGGAGAGGACTTCTTTTTATTGATGTTGCTACTTAAAAGGTTTTGAATTGTTGTTCGGACGCCAACTACCATCGTTAAATTGCTAAGATTATTTTTATTAGCACTTTAAAGTGACTTTAAGTTCTGTAGCTTTTTAGGCGCTTTGAAAAGTTATTGCTTTTATCCTGCCAACAGAGTTTTAGACCCTAAGGTATAGTTTTAATTTCATGCTTTTGTCAACAAATTTAAGAGATTTTATATCCTGTGATGTAGATACTTTTTTTGAGTTAATGATTTTTTGTTACACCTTTGATCTGGAAATTAATAGGCTTCGTGATTTCTCCCAATGGGGTTGTTAACGCAAATGAATACCTGTTTCTGGCTCACTATTAAACATGTCAGCAGCAGTATCTGAAATTTATGCAAAAAGACTTTAAGGGAAATCTCGCCTTACTTTCAATTAATTATTAGGATTCAAGTAAAGAACGGAGATAGATGAGTCTTACATTAGGAGGAGCAACAAATGGTCAGACTGATAGACTTTCAACTGAATAGTCAGACAGAATATTAATCACAACAATTTGCGGTTGATTTGATTGATATCAGTCAACTTAGAAAACATCTTGTGTCTTGGATAAAAAAAAAGAAAAAGAGAAGAAACTTTCTTATCACCTCGATGTTTTTGGTAGAGTTGGACAGTCCGTACCTTTTTTTGTTTTTAATTATGAATTGTCTCTATGCAGCATTCCAACCACTTATGAACAGTAGTATCAGATGTACGCAGACAAGTGTGCTATGAAAAGACCGAAGCTTTCAGTGTTGCAACAAGTTTAAGCGAAGATCATGAATCTTATAATTTTATGTATACGAGTAGAATGTGGACGGCATTATTTGCTGAATAAGAAAATTCCATGCAGCTCTCATTACACACTACTGGTCGAAAATAGGTGTGCGGTCAAGATAAACATCAATTTGTGTTGGTAAACACAGTTAAAAATATGTCTCCTTCTAAACCTCGAAATTTTTTAAAAATATATGATAAAATCGGATATTTATAAGTAGTATCGGAACTAACTATCTACAAGAGTTATAGAAAAACGTAGAATGTATTTGGAACATTTTTGATGGCACAGAATAAGCAAAAATAGAATTGAACGGATGATTTTGGATGTTATAATAAGATTGCAAGAGAAGGGAAAGTTGGATTATTGGATAGCCTCAAGTGATGTCAGAGCATATGATGGTCCAGAGAGACTGATTTAAATCATTATTATAGTCGACGGAAAATGTTAGTATCGGGCGTCAATAAATGATATCAGAAGGTATAATATGGTTCCGGAAGTTATGGGAAAGTACCTGTCAAACTCTATAAGTTGGTTTTGGATTGATATGTTGAATTATATTTTCAAATGGAAATTGTATGGTAAAGCGAAATGTATTATCAGTAGACATTAAATATTATTGGTATTATAGGGCAGTGGACAGAACGAGAAGTATTTTCTGCAGACCTGAAATATTATTGGTTTTATAGGGTATTGGGCAGTTTTGATAAGCACCAAATATATTGAAATCAACGTATGATGTTGAATAAAGAAATATTATTTCAATTAAAAGTTTATTGTTGGGTAAAGTATTGACTGGCAGAGAGTAATATCGGATAGTATAATAAGAATGTATTGGAACATATTATGTATGTGTAGATTGTTAATGATATCAAATTTTAAAGTTCTTTCGACAATTGCTTCAAGGACTTCCTTCATTTAATTTATTATGAACGTGTGTGCTGGTTTGATTTTATTTAAGAACATTTCTCTGGTACAAAAAAAGATTCTATTCATAAGACAAAAACCCTAAGTTATTCTCCAAATCGATATATACGATATATGTCTCTTATGATAAGAAATATATTATGGTTATTTGGTCGAATTATGAAGCTGCTGTTCATGCAAATGCTGTTTGGCCATTTAAGAAATGTCACAATAAAATATGTCAGTGTACAGAGCAGAACATTAAAGGAGGTCACTTAATATCCACTACATATTTGTAAATTTTTCCCCACAACGAGTTATAAAACTTTCTCTTACCAATGTCTCGTGGTGTTTATGAGCATATTAAATTCATTTACATTTTGTAATTTTATTTCCCCAAAAAACTAATGTCACACTTCATATAATATCTCCTTCATCCTCATCTTACAATATATGCTACCATGCCGCTGTGCTCGCATTTTCTAATCTAAATATTCTCAATCATAAATTGCCATCGTACTAATCCTTGTGTATAGCTAGTAGCTGTCAAAAAAGGTTGCATTTATTCCTATCATAATTTTAACAATCGACATTAGCTTTGACACATTTACGATTTCTGTCCTTCCTGCCGCTGTTGCTGCTGTTACGCTTGGCTTTTAGCTTCCGGCCACTTAGTAGTGAAAATGAATCGATTGTTAACTTGACTGCCAAAGAAAATTAGAGAATTTAGTTAGATGAAGGGGATGCTTCATTCTAACTAACCGCTGCCAATATGAGAAAATTGGTCATTTTGTGTGCGTTATTTTGGCAAAAGGCGAAAATTATTTGCCTGCGCTGTATGTGCGAGAAACAGTGGATTTTTCGGAAATTAAGACAATCGCATAAAATTGATGGAAAACATAGAAAGTAAAATTGTAATTTATTCGATAATGTTCTGGGATGCTGTCAACGCTTTTATTTTGGCTCCGTAGATTTAATTAATACTATACCTGCGCGATAGCTGATAAATATAACTTTTATTCAATGCAATGAATATATACCTCAAGGTATGGCTAAGCAAAGAAAACAACGACTTTTCTAGAAATTGCTTTATCAAAGTTTCAAATTTTAAAGAAACCCGTAAACAAAAAATGTGAACATTTAAAAAGAGCTTTGCAGAAAATTACCAAAAAATTGCCAGAAAATGCGAAATAAAAACTTTCTTGGAATGAAGGAAAGTTTAAAGATTGGATGATATATTAACAAAATACTAACAAAAATTGGGGTGAAAATTACAGAAGACATTTAATAAGAATAATCGGCAAAAATTGAACCAAACTTTATCAAAAATCATGCAAAAAAAAGTAGTAAGAATTAGAACAGGGTAAAGAAATGAATTGATAAAAAAATTAAAGAGCCAAAATAATAAAGCGGTAAGTAATTAAAAAAGTTAAATAATGAAAAAAAAAAAAACTATAAAGGCTTATGTTTTTCGAGCAGATGCTAGGAATGTGACTCGTTATCACAGCTTATTATTCGACTCTTCACGTCAAATCACAAATAAGAACGGCACACACACAATTTCGAGCAATTTCTTGACAAAAATGAAAATGGAGCTGCAAAAAAGAAAAACTCCAGTATAGCCTATGTATTTCAAGCCAGCCTCTTCTTCTTAAAACGATTACAATATGTACCAGTCTAACAACTTCAACTGAACAAAGCACCAAGTTAGAAAAGAGAGTCACGCAACTACTTTTCAGTGTTACTATCCATAAACCGAAACCTCATGGGGCCTGTACGCAGTGCAAAAAAAAGGTCCACACAATTTGTTAAATATGGCAAACATAAAAACCCCTTTGCCATCCCCAAACCGTTGCTCCCGGGGCGGTCGCCCCTCGATTCTTCCTATTTAAGCTACAGCTACTACTTTTCTTTTCAGAAGTTATTGCAATGAAAGGGACTCCCTAACGAAAAGAAAATAATTACTTAATAAAAGGAATCACGATCCAGAGTTTGTCTTCTAAAACATGGATGAAAAAATTTTTTCGTTTGTTGTTAGAAAATGTTGATTAAATGTGCTTAAAAACTCGAATGACGTTTTTCTTTTTTCTTTATTTTTTTGTACCATATTTTATAAAATTTTTGTAAATTTTCTTACTGCTTGGTGTTCATGACAAAATAGTACATGCTAAGTCTCGATCCAGTATATTTTCACAAAACCCATCATTGACCTAGCTCCTGATGAAGTTATTAAATATTACGTGATACAAGAATATTAAAAAGATAATGTTAAAATAAATGTTAAAAGTGACCAAAAAACTACACAGATTAAAAAAACTTTAAAGACTTTCAGAAAATTTTCCCAAAAAAATAAGAAAATGGACAACAATTTGACAAACTTTGAGCCAAAAACAAAAATTGAAAAAATTCAACGAGAAATTGTAAAGCAAAATTTGAAGAAAAATCTGAAAAATTTATTAAATTAAAAATATGATGAAAAAATTTTTATAATAAATATAATTTTTTTCCATATAACTTAGAAATATTTCTACTGTGCATTGGCTTCTCTTGTTAATCTAAGTGCTTTTTGTTGGTTCGCACGCATTTGGTGGTTAGGGTGGTAAACACATATTGGCCAGAATATGCGACATAAATTTTGGGCTGCTGTTGCATATTTTTCCATATTTTTTGGACATTCGAAGCGTGTTGTCACTTATGTATTGTGTGGTTCATCCACTTTTGATAAGCATAATAATTGAAATATTGTAATGTAATGGTATAATGGTGGCTAATGTGTTTTCTGGCTTTAATGTGTCGGTGTATTTGCGTGTGTATGACAATATGGCTGAATAAACGGATATAAAACAAAATAGGAAAAATTTATGCAAGAACGCCTGTTTATGTCACAATTAAGCAGCACTTCAATCTTCTGCTTTCTTTTCCATATGGCACCACTTAATGAAATTGTGATGAGATAAATAATTATGATACATTATTTTTATTTTTCATTAAATTAACGTACGGGCGTGGCATCAGCTTTGTTTTGACATATGTTTTGTTATTTGAGCATATGTATGCATAGAAAGAAATTAGATTGACATTAGTCTAATGTATTTCATGGAGAATCAAAACTTAGTGAAATTTCCAAGAAATATGGCTGAAGCTGATTATCTATGTCGGGCATGGAATGAAAGGGAATAAAGAAAACTATGCATACATTTTTTTTCACTGTACTTAATAATGTCTTTGAAATGATTTTATGTCCTTCCATTGTTCTGTAGCGAGCATTTAAGTCTTCGTCAACGGTTTTCTGTTGCCTGCAGAAGAAGTTTTTCAAGAAACCACTCATTCTTTTGTTTTTCAATAAAAAGATGTATATATACAATATTTATTTATTAAAAAAAAACAAAAATTTAATATAATTTTTTTTGTATTTCTTTTTAAAAATCGTATGTGAAAATAACATTTGTTAAAATACTCACTTCACACAATAAGAAGAATTTGTTATTCTTTTGTTGTCGGTGTCATCGTTGTTGTTATTTTAAGTATTATTGTTGTTATTGCATGTAGCAATGTACACACACATCCAACACATTGCTGTAGCTATGTGAGTATGTATGCATGCATTATATTTTCCTGCTGGTCCCATATGGCGTACAATTATGGAAAAATGATTGCTCTTTAAAATTTAATATTTTCGGTCATGCACTAAAGTATTTAATTAAATAAAGTAATTATTGTTGCTTTAAATAAACCAAAGGGTAGAGTTTTCAGGTGTTGAAAATATTATAGTTGCGTTTAAGACACTATAATATAATTATATGCTGAAAGCAAAAATATAGGACACATGTAACAAAAATAATGCAGTTTGAGTAGTAATTACATAAGTATGTATGTAAGTATATGAGGAGTATAGAAACGAAAATGGTAGTCTGCATATTTTTGACAAATTACCTACCAATGCATCTTTTTGTAAATACTGTAATTTCAGTAAAATTTGTAATTTTGTTATTATAAGTTTGTAAAATAAAAATAAAAATATATCAAAAAAAAATCGTGATTTGACAGAAAATTAAATCACGCTCCCCGTGGAGTTCCAAAGGACATGGAGAAAAACTTTTCTGCTAAATATGCAAACAATGACAGAATATTTTCATATTATTTTTGTATCGAGAGATATCGAGAAAATCCTGTTGTGTTCTTTATAAATGGCAAACAATTTTTGCCATGAGAATTTTTCGCTCTAAAAATGCATATTTTTGATGAAAAACATGATTAAAATAGGAAACACTTTTTGTTTATTTCAACCCTTTTCATAAATTAATTCTGGCAGAAAATTACGAAGGAATAATTTTAGTCCTATGTTATTCCTGACGCTTACTTTTTTTGAGAATTTTTTCATTAATCTTAAATTCTGCTTAACTTCTATGGCATACCAAGTTGGCTGAAAATTGGTTTTTAGTAACTTTTCAGTTACTTTTTATATTTTTATTATCTGAATGGAGGACGTTTTCCTGGAATAGATGAACCTTTCATTTAAATTTTTTGTTTCTTGGTAAAGCTCATTATTTACGATTTAATTAAATCTTCTTAGATGTATCAGATTTAAGTGAACATAAGTGGGCCGGAATACGTGTAATCAGCTAAAATAAATTGACCATTTTGATATAAAAATTGCAAAGTTAAATTTTACGCAGCTTTATAAGCGATAGCGTATTGCTCCTGGGCAAATAAATAATCTGAATGAAACTTTGACATATTGAAGGAAAAGAAATGAACTATCATTAATCGTTCGGAAAATTCAAAAAATATGTATAATAAATATAATAAAGTGTCTATGAGCAACAATTTTTTCGAGTTCTACGCTCTTTTAAGGATTTTAAAAAAATGGCATTATACAATAAAAAATTTAAGTAATCCAAGTCCATTGACAAAATTTCTAAGCCGCAATTAATTTAGTAATAATGATGAAAACAATGCTGAAGAGAGTAGTACTATTTTGAGCAGTATTTAATCGTTTTTTCAACATTTCCAAAAAAATAAAGATGACCATTTTAATAATTGAATTTACAGTCAATTGCAGTAACCAATATTCATGTGAAATTTCACAAATCGGTTAATGCTTTATAATCAAACATGACAAAGATAACAAATGGAACAATTTAACCTGGTAATTGGTGACATATGTTTCGGCTATTACCAGGTATATATACACATATTCATATGTATATACATAGCCTCATCAGACCAGTTTTTGGTTAATTTGTTATGCGATTCGAACCTCGACCATTCCATGAATTATATGTGGATAGCCGCTCTTAACACTGAGCCATGGAGGTTCAGCTGAACGACATGTACAAAGTGCACATTTATATGCATTTTTAGCGCCATCTGTTGTAAAGCATTAACCGATTTGTGAAATTTCACATGAATATCGGTTACTGCAATTGACTCTAAGTTCAATTAAAAATTTAATTAATTAATAATACTCAGTCGACTAAAACAAATTGAAATTCCTCGATGACCATTTTATTTATCTTGTTCACACATATTGTGACCCAAGCCAATTAATGTTTTTTATAGGGATAATTTTTATCAAAGCTTTTATAATAAAAGTGCTTCGTTTGAATTGATATAAAGCTCGCCGTGTTTATGTGCTTAACCATATAATAATTTTCTGAAAAATCTTTGGAAAACAAACAATTTCGAACTTCTCTTTAATTACTACCTGCACGCTAAGTCTTAGAAATATCAGTCGAAAATACTTTAACTTATTTTACAGAAAAAAAATTTTTTTTGGGTGATTGTTCGTTTTAAAGCAGTATATATTTAATTGGGTGAAGTTTTCTTCTCGTTTTTGTGCGAATTTCCCGTTTATGTTTAGGCGCAATTTCGCTCTTTTTAAGAGTAATAATAGGAATGTTGCTTAATTACTAAGTCGAGTTTCACTATGATTTGAAAGCACTAGCAGTATTTGTTTCCATTCATGCTGTAATCGATTAATATTTTCTAAAAAACGAATTATCTAAAATTGTACAAATTTTATGGTAATGCACTTACAATGCATTTACTTTTACTAAAGTCGCTTTTAGTAGTAACAATTTTGGACTGTCAATAATAATTCCCTTATACTCGTAGTATTCAAAAATTCACTTTATATGCATATGCATATGTATGTACGTACTCATATTCATTCGAACAAATTATACGAAATCTATAATTAATAATTCGATTTCTATTTTCACAAAATAGAGAAATCACAAGAAAATCATAATTACTTGAAAGTAATCAGTTGAGTTGGTTGGTTGCTTCATCAAATGCTCGCTCTCAGTCCCCTTAACGTTGGCTTAATCGATAAATTTCTATTCGAGCGATAATTGCACTCCATTGCGAAACCGATTGGCGCCAAACTCAATAGCTACAACAACAACAACAACAGCCAACAAATCAAAATATCATCAACATTAAAGCAACAACTACAAAAAACAGCAAAAACAAATATAAAATGGTTGAAAAATGTTTGCCGTAGCATAGTGGGTGTGGAAGTGGTAACCCACAATTACTCGTAAGTGCGGTGTTGCTTCATTTAAAATTTTGCTCTCACCCCCTTAAATTTTATGAGTTTTTTTACTTCTTCTTCCAATACAAATAATTACATTTGACTGGATATAGGGTTTATGAGATATTTTGGGTTGAGATTAAGTTAAAATGATTGAATGCATGAAATTATATAGACAAGTCGATGAAGCGGAAAAGTAAAAATGTCAGTGAAACCATCAAAAACAGATCAGATTAAGGTGCATTTCTCTTAAATATTTAATTTATTGTATTCAGAATCACGCATAGTTTTTTTCTATTTAATTTTTGTTCAAAATTTCTGAAAATTAAGTTGTTTTGATTTTGAGTTTGGTTTTCGAAGAACAATAACAAGTGGGTGGTTTCCGAGATCGCTGATAAACAGATATTCGAAATTAGTATTTTCTATAAATTTTCTTGACAATTTTAGAAAATTTTTAAAAACGATGCACAGTTCAGTATTTGAGAATTTTTCAGGAACTCTGCTTTAATGTAGTGTCTTTATTATATTGCTCGAAGTTTCACGAGTTATACCAAATTTCATTCAAATTGTTTTTTCTAAGATGTAATACACTTTTTTTATTGAAATTTAAAGAGATTGGAACTCATATTGATGTTATTATTATATCCTTAACCATCTTTAATATAAGTTTCATAAAAAGTCCTTGGAACCGTTTTAGAGATAGTGAAAACAAAAACTGTTATATTATTTAGTTATCACACCCACTTAAATCGTTTTGTCCATTTATATTTAGTTATGCTAGTGAAAGGCAGACAAAGACATACATATACTAGTTTTCTAAATGTAATCAATCAATAAATTGCAACAACTTTAGTTTAAAGTTTAGACACACTCCTAGTTGAGGCTCCACAAGATTGAAACTATCCTAATCTGTTTTCTTTTCTATGTAAAGTATGGCCCACTTGAATTGCCATGGGCCAATATCTCAAGTACTACATAAGATAGTGACTAAAGTTCCAGGCAAAAGTTCTAAGGTATCTAAGACTAAAAAATCTTGGTCAAAATTTCACTTTTTTATGGTTTTTCACAAATTTCTCGAAAACGTATTGTAGCGAAATTTGGCTTACGCCAGAAAATTCTCGAAATAAAAACCAACAAAAGAAAACTAAACGATACTAGCTAGCATCACTGGCTGTATAAATACTTTTATACCATCTAGCGGCAAAGTGCAGTTTTTATACTAAAAATAATAAACCGAAAAGACGCCGTCGTACAACGCCATCTAGAAAGTATTGAATTCTTCGAGAAAGTGATTGTGAATTCCACGCCGATACGCCATTTAGAAGGTATTGGTAAATTGTGGATCATTGTGAATTCGCCACCGATACGCCACTTAGAAGGTACTGGATTATTCGAGAAACTGATGACTGTAGTATAAAAAGGTTGTCATCTGAGCTGTCGTACACAGTTGAATTTGAGCAACATAAGTGAACAGTTGAATTTAAACAGTGAAACAGTTGAGTGATACAGTTGATTTTGAAAGGAAATTGTCTATACAGTGCCAGATTAATATTAGACTTTGAATGTTAATAAAAATAAACAATTGTAACGTGTAAAAACTAACTTTTGTGATTAAATAAACCATTTTATAATTAAATAAGCTTGTGTGTTTTTTGATTGCTACACTATCCAGTGATCGAACTCAGAAAAGTGTAAGAGGTCAAAATTATCGTCTAAGAGACAGGAATTTCGTAACAGTATGCTTAAAATTTAATGTTGATCTGAACGAAATTAGAAAATTTACAAAGGCTTTTGTATAGACATAATTTCAAATTTCATCAAAAAGCAAATTAATTATAAAATGTTCATATATTTAATCTTAAAATTTTTTTGATCGTTGGGAAAATCGCCCACAAAAAAAAAAATTCTCAAAACATTTGGTAGATTATTTTGATCCTTGATTGATTTAAATAATGCAATAAAAAGTCTTTCGCAGAAAGTACAGCAACTTTTAGCATAATTTTCATTTAAAAATTATATCCAATTTATATTTTGAAAAATTTTGCATATCAATTTTCCTATAGCTTTGGATGAATAAGATGATTTTAAATTCTTTAAGGCTGATTTTTTTCGTTTGTTTTGAGAGATAATTTTTCAGACGAGTGTATCCAATACTGAAATTTTCATAAATGTTAGCACTTATTAAATGGAAATACCATTTATTGAAAAGACTTACACATCACCCTGTTTTTGAAAAATAAAAATTTAACATTAAATACGTTGTGCGCTTGTTACTTTTTTTTTCATTCTTATAAAGCTTTGTGTCGGACATAAAAAGTGCTGCAAAATTAAATGTGAACCTGCTGCTTATGCTGCCGCTACTGCAAGACTCTTATTGCTAACAGCTCTCGTAAAGTGCGCATTTAAAATGCGAATGGTAGGTGCCGGCAGTTTCTACTTATGTTAAGTATGGCAAACGGAAAATTTGTTCAGGTGTTGGCGGCATTTTTTTGTACAGTACTAAGTGGAGTTCTCATAATTAGATTCTAATCTAAAGTAGCTGTATTTGCCTGCTAATGAAATGGTTTTTTTCTGCTTGAATATTTAATGATTTCTATTTTAATTCATTAACGAAATCGCAAACAACTGTTAAATAATTTGTAAGCAAATAAGAAAAATTAAGATTATTTGAAGGAATAAAGAGTTATCCGTTATTGGCTTTGTAACAAAAGATAAATAATAAAGGAAATTCTCAACAAAAAATAAAATAAAAGTGAATTTCATTCTATATAAAAAGTACTAAAAAGTAGCTGATTTCTTTAAACAACAGAAATGATACAGTCTTTTTCTTTGAGCTAAAATTACATATTCTGAAAATTATGTATAATAGCGCTGTATACTGTAGGAATTTTATATATATTTTTTTAAAGAAAACTGTTTTAGGCCTGATGTGGGCTTGCTCTTCAATTTTCAAAAAATTTTTCTATGTTGAATCCAAAATGTATCTCTCTCATACTCAAAGAAAGACTTTTTTTGCTATAGTACATACTAGGGTGATTCAAAAAATTTTTTTTTTGCTTGAAACAGGTTGAAAAGTTGCAGGCACACGAAAGGAAAATTGTGGTAAAGTTATAGCTCATAATATTGATATTTACTGGTGGCTCATCCAACTTTTTTGTTTTCCATACGATTTGTATGTGGAAAAATGCTTGACAAGACATTTGTCTCTATATCTCGTGAAAAAAAAATGTTACATAAATGGGACCTAGCCTATTCAAAAGATCATAAAATTTTCTATAAAAAAGCTTCTTGCATTTTTTCGTGAAGCAAGCACTTCGTTAGTTAATTTGTTTCAATCTCGTCAGTCGACAATAAGGCGAGTAAATAGGAATCCATGTTGATTTTAAGCATCGCTTAAGAGTACATGTGCTGTGTTATTGAATGAATTTATGTTGCTAATTAACTAACGAAGCGCTTGCTTCACCAAAAAAATGCAAGGAGATTTTTTATAGAAAATTTTATGATCTTTCCAATAGGCCAGGTCCTGTTTATGTAAATTTTTTTTTTCACGAGATATAGAGACAAATGTCTTGTCAATTTTGAGTTTTTTATGAATTTAGTTTCCTAATTAACTAACGAAGTGCTTGATTCACGAAAAAAATTCCAGGAGCTTTTTTATAGAAAATTTTATGATCTTTCTAATAGGCTAAGTCCCGTTTATAACACATTTTTTTTCACGAGATATAGAGACAAATGTCTTGTCAAGCATTTTTCCCCTTACAAATCGTATGGAAAACAAAAAAGCTCGATGAGCCACCAGTAAATATCAATATTATGAGCTATAATTTCACCAGAATTTTCCTTTCGTGTGCCTGCAACTTTTCAACCTGTTTCAAGCAAAAAAAAAAAAATTTGAATCACCCTAGTACATACCATTCTAAAACCACCCTTTAGGAAATGTATATACCTTAGTAAGAACTTTTTATTATTTTACTGCGCTTACTGCTTAGTACAATATGTGAAACACGGAGTGAAAAAACATAACAAAAAAAAAAAACGTCTATGGCTAGTCGTACTAGTTTCATTCATTGCTAAATGGAATCATCAGCGACCCTTGAGCCAATGTGTGAGAATTTCTAAGACTGATTCCTTTTAGCGTAAATTTGTCGAGAAACAAAGCAAGCCAAAATCAAATTTTCTGTTGTGTCTTTGTTTTTGTAAATCCTTTGATATAACTTTTTCTTGCAAGCGCTTTTTTGCAAGCTTTCTTGGCTTGTTTTCCTAGCAGGCTCAAGTCGTATAATAAATCAGTAAGCTCACCGTGGTGTATCGAAACAGAAAGTACATAGTTTATAATTATTTTACTGAGTTTACTGTTCAGTATAGTGTTTGAAACCACCAAAAAAAATTACGAAAACTAAAAACGGATAAAGCTAGTCACACAAATATCATCAGTTGCTAAATGGAATCATCAGTTACTCGTCAAGAAAGCATGCAAATAAGCGCTTGCAAAAAAGTGTAATGCTAAATGAGTTAGAAAAAACAAAGACACGCAGCAGAATAAAAATGTAGGCTATTCTTCACTTTTTGCTTGGGTTTTCCACACATCTGTGTATACAGAAAAACATCAAACTTAGGAATTCGCACTCGTAGGCTCAAGGGTCACTGATGATTCCATTTAGCAATGGATGAAACTAGTAGTACAAGATTCAGCCGTTTTGTTTTCGTTATGTTTTGTTATTTGCAATTTTTTTGTGTTTTCACACACTGTACGGAACAGTAAACTCAGCAAAATTGTAATAAATTATTTTCTGTCCCGATACACTATAAAAGGACTATTTTTTTTTAAACTACAGCCGATTGAAATTCTAATTTTTTCCCATCCAATTTTCTTTTTTAATATTGTACGGAATTGGATCTTTTTCTAGACTTAGTTTTCTGGTAGAAAACCATATACATTTGAAGAGTTGAATGACGTTTCTAATTCGTTGAAAATTTCTGTATAGTGATTACGTTTCTTAACATCAGTAATGGCTTTTGTTAATGATGTCCTGCGGAACTATTTTCGTGATAGTAGAACAAAACACTACTTAAGAAAGGGTGGAAAAAATTAATACGTTAGAGAGACAAGCAAAATTTGATATTATGTACTTAAATATTTATTGTTTTTCAATTACTTAATCAATCAGTTGTTTCATGAAACTAGCTGATTTTAAGAATTTAAAGATATATTTTGAATATCTGCATTTTGAAATAGATTACTGATGTTTTTGGAATAATGACCTCGAAGTAGGAACATGCTCTCAAGCTTTAAAGGAGGAAAGGAGGATGTCCTATGCTGCAAAATCCTTAAGTGCCATCATAAAAAATTATTACATTCAAACATGCGGATATGTGGCTTTGTAACAAACGTTTCAGAAAAAACAGCAAACATGAAAAATGAATACAAAAATAATCCTTTACCATTTAGATAACAAGCTTTAGAGTCTTCCAATGCCTTTTTCTGGTTGTTTTTAGCCATTGACAAATCCCGTGCGCACCAACTCCTCTTACTAAACACACACACACACACACATATGCCAACGTTTAACAAACAAATAAGCAGAAAAACATGAATCTGTATGTTTGTATTGCATTACTTTATATGAAAAACAAGACGTTTCCTAGATTTACTCGCACTCGCAACTCAATTTGCTCAAACATGAAATGTTAAACCACAAAATTTTTCTATGCCATTATTTTAGTTTTTTTTTGTTGCATTCTTGTTGGTTTTTGGCTCTTGTTGCTTTACTTAAATTGTGAAATGAAAAAAATGAAAATATTTACAGCAACATAACCACTTCAAAACATGTGCGCTTAAATGTGGTGTGTTACCCAGTAGGGAAGCTTAATTACCTTAGAAACGATATGTACTAGAATTATATGCATTTCCCAAATAATATTTTCAGCTATAAAAACGAAATCCTATCTATTTTGAAATAAAATAATACAAATCTGCCAGAAGCGTCAATTAGATAGGGCCAGGGATCTGATATTGTTATTAATTACATCGATTCAATTCAAAATATCATCGATTCGATATATTATTTAAGCTCTCCCCCCCCAAGCTCTTGGTGAAATGACATGATTAATTTCATATACTTATATTTATATCCGAATTAGTTCCATTTTACCTGGAGCAATGTTGACAATGGTGGTGGCATTACTCAAAACAATGTAGAAGGTGTAAGTAAATTTTCTAAAGTCTCCAAACATTGATGAAGACGTCTTTCGAATTTATCATAAAAGTGCATAGCGCATAAATTAAACTTGGTAGGTCAGAATAATTTTTTTCCATTAAGCTCGAATTTTTAGTGGACAGATTTATTCCATATAATACTGATCGAATAATCTATCTAGCATTCAACGGTGTGGTATTTAGGTATACAGCCAGAAAAATTTCATATTGCACTTTGTACGATTTGTTGACCAACGTAAGTGTCTACTATTTGTAGCATTACATCGAATACTTCGAAATTACAGTAAAAGTTGCCAAGCAATATCCTCTCAAAATTTATTTATATTTGCTTCTGAGATAATGATTCTACATGGTACCAATTGTATTTTTATACCCTACACAGAAAAGTATAATCACTTTATCGGTCCGTTTGTATCGCATAAATAGGGGCGTGTCAGGTATATAAATGTATATATTCCTTATCAGCATCACCATCTGAGTCGATTAAGCCATGTCCGTCTGGCTGTTTGTCTGTCTGTGGAATCACGATTACGGGAAAATCAAATAAGCTAATTGAATGAACACAGGCCACACCTTGAAACAAGCTTCTTGGGATTGAAAATGTGCGAATTTGATTCACGGACACGCCCCTCGCCCATACAAGTAAAATACTTAAAACTCTTTATTGGGAGCTATTTGATGTAGTGTAACCAAGTTCCTCAAAAATATAAAGCAAAGCTCTGGAAAAAAGTTTTCGAGTTTCAGCAAGAAGGCGGGGCACTTCCCATGCAAGCGAAAACTGTACTGAGAGAATCATTTAAGGTAATGGAACCAATTCCAAACAAATAGTAAAAATGATTCGAAAAACTCTGAACAAAAACTTTAAAACGCTACACTGAGAAAATTGCTTACAGTAATGGAACCAAATTTCACACAAATACAAAAAATGGTTCTGCCAAACATCGGACAAAAGGTTGGCGAATTTCGAAAAGAGAGTGTAGCACATTGCATTCAAGCATAAGCTTCAAAGAGGTACACAGGTTTTTACTTAAGGATATAAAGTCAAGTCCAATGTCAGTGCGGTTAGTCAAACCAGCTAGCATGTAGTGTGGTGGAAAAAAATATTCTTTTGAAAAAAAATAAAAAACTTTCGCGCACTTTTACTGTTAACACTGTGTAGGGTATTTAATTTTTAGCGATGCCAAAGATAACACCTTTAATTGTTTTTTAATGCTATGTTACCAAAGGAACTTAGCAGCTATAATGCCCAACTGTAAATTACTGAATGACAAAGTTCAATTCGTTTGCAATTCCTACTATTAAGTGTTGTAACTTCTAGTGATTCAGCTAATTAGATTTAGTGATTGTTGACTTCGACATTGACCTTCTAACTTGAAGTGGGCTCAAATAGTTTTGCACCTTAAATTCCAGCACAATTGAATTTTTTTTTGCCATTGCTGATGTTATCTCTTGTGCCTCTCACACAACTGCCACTTATTTCCTAACTGGGTCGCAGCCACAATTGTTATTTGTGTGTATTTGTGCCTTATGTTTGTATTAGTATACATTAAGGGGTTGTATAAAGGCTACATTGAGTCACCGTTGGTAATTCAGGTCACGCACAACAAATTTACCAAGTCGGTAGTTACTACACTCACTTAGAAAGGTGCGGGTCAAAAAAATATTTAACAACTGAAATTTGTGCAGGTTGTTGAAGTTAAATAACCGGAACGGGAAATAAACACTAAAGTGCAGAAGCAGAGGAGGAGGAAGCGAACTGTTAAGGGCGCCACTGCATGCAGCTAAAGTTTGTTCAAAGTAGATATTTGAATTACAAATTCTAATTTTTTTATATTGTATTTTACCATGGCTAAAAATGTTGTTAATTTCAAAATGCCAAAGAAAAAAAAAAACCACGCTAACAACTTAACTACAAAGAAATTCCATTTTCTGCCGCTACTCTCAAGAGTTTACAGAAAAACACAATACAAAGAGTTTAAAGGAGAGGCAATTGGAAGGATGGAGTAAATGATGAGAATAAAAAACGATGGCGCTTTCAGCAGCTTAGCGCGCGAAACACCTGTTAGCCACGGTGTGCTCGGTGAACATGTGTGTACGTACGTTCTTCATGATGGCTTTGCTTAAAGTTCCTTCCTGCTTACTCCACCTATAGTTTTGGAAAATTTTAGATGATCATAGGCGACTATGCTGTGTATTACTTTTATGAGAAGCGTTATTTTAACGAGTGCACCACTCTATATGACGATATAATATATAAAACCTTGTCAAAACTCTAAAATATGGATCATTTAGAGAGCCGGTGAACATTTTAAGTATATGATTAAAGAGTATGTAAAGTGAATATATGTTTTTTTTTTAAATAAATTTTGTAATTGAAAAAAAAAAAAACTATTTTTAATCATTTGATCGCGTCTGCCTCTGATATATTGCGTTAAGAGCATAGTAACGATAACATGTAAAAAAAACTCCATTAAATAATTTTATCGTTTTCTTCCAGAATTTCATTGTTTTCAGCATTGCCACTAGATTCTAAAAATACAAGAGGCAGACTTGTAGGTCTCCGATTTTTAAAAATATATGTAAAAACCATCGATTTTGTTGAACTTTGTACCAAACTTTACCGATTGTATTTGATTATATAACTAGTTGAAAAGCATAGGATAAAATTATGGAGGTTAGTCTCAAAGCACAAGTCAGCCAAGAGGCAGACGCGATAAAATGATTTATAGCTCAATTTTTTATTTACATGTTTGAAATATTGCAATCAAAGAAAACCGTGGCAAAAAGTGGCAGAAGCTGTTTTTCTAGTTTCATATGATATAGTCTTTATAACAATCGCAAGCTGTCAGACAATAAAATCACCTAAGTTTGTATATATTAAAAAATGTAAAAAAATCGAATTACTCTTAAGCGCAGCAACAAAAACGTCTGCCTTTAGAATTTATTTGCTTTTGCTTTTAGACACATTTTTTAAAATAAAAGGCAGACGCGATGAAATTGTATATGCTATCTTATTTTATTTTACAGTTCGCACAAGTTGTTCGTATTATTTATTTCACTTAGAACTCTATCGCACTAAGCATATTCCGCAAGTTGATTCTGGGAGAAATAAAACTAGCAGATTAATATTCGTCATATGGTGAAAATTAGTACAATCACACAATTTTTCTTAAGACCACCAGAGGATGATAAGAAAAAATAGTTCAGGTCGAATTTTGGAAAAAACAATGGATTTCTTAAATATACTCCATCAATGACAACTTTGGAAAAAACTCAAGCGATATTTTGGAAAATGTGAATTACACGGAAATTTTTATGTACTTTAAAAATTACCCTTGACCCTTTTTTTCTTTATCATTTTCTGCTGACTTAAAGAATAATTTTCACAGCTAAATAAAAATATTTTGCAGAGAATTCTTACATTCCCTCAAAGGGTGCCAATTCATTATAATAATTAAAACTTTATTAATTTTCATTAACAAAAATTTTTCGCTTGCAGGGCATTGCTTTTCAATTAATATGTACAAACCTATATGAAGTATGGTACGAGAATCTAAATATTTAACTTATTATGAATATTTTCTATGTTTAGCACAAGACTAATTTTGAAGCTTCGAAGTGAGAGAGTTTTGGGTTAAAAAGACCTGGTTTGGAGTGATTATAGAAACAAAAATCAGCAAAGGTTGAGCTGAAAATATGAATTAATTTTCAAACACCCCAATGTGCACAAAAACGAACACGTTAGTATATCATTAGCCACGTCGTGTTCTGGAGCTTAACTTTAAACCAAATGAATGTTATATTTCGACTGTCAGGCCCTTCATTTATCATATAATATGTCCTCAATAGATTTTTGTTTGCTGTACTGTTTTGTTTGTATGGGTACATTACTATAGCGAATTACAACGCGCTCGGTATTAACGTTATCAAAATATAATGTCGATTTTTTAGCGACATTCACTGTTACAATCCCATTCACTTTCTTTGTTCATCTGCTTTCTCAATATCAAGTTTCATACAACTCACATTAATAACTTTCCCGATACCCTTAGAAAAGGTATTATTTAGGTCACTCTGCTTACGTTTTCCTGTATTTATGGAACATATAATGATCATTTTTAGATTCACTAAACCCAAAAAGAACACAAAGCAACAAGAAGTCAATAAAACTACACGAAATTAGATATTATCCAATTAAGGCTACATTATACGCTCTTAAATACTCGCTAATTCTATTTGAAATTCTAAGCGAAATACCCTATAACTAACTAAATATTTGGTTCTATTAACAATTAGTGCCAAATTTAACCGGACTAATTAAAAGCGTATTAAAAGTAAATCAAAAATTAGCTAACGCACAGTCAATATACCCAATCCCATAGAATGTAGGGTATATAAAGAGTAGCGAAGCTTAAAAAAAAGCAACAACGTTTCGTTTTTATTGCGAATAAATTGCGCTTAAGTAGAAAAGTTTTGAAATTTCTATTGAGTGAATTCTTTGTTTCTTTTGCCTCGCTTCTGTGCCTCGTACCCCCCCCCCCCCCCCCCCTTGTTTGTTCAGCACTTGGGAATTTCGCAATGTAACTTTTGCTTTTTGTCTAAAAAAAGTAGTAGCTTTAAGTGATATGAGTATTTGTATGGATATTAGCACCGAAGTATGAAAAAGTTACAGAAGGAGTTAATTTTTTATGGTTAAATTATTATAAATTGTGGTATAAAGTGAAGGGATTTTTATGCACCTTGAAAACTTGATAATAAAATTTTTAAGGAAACCTTTTAAACAAAATTAGCACAAAAAATAATTAAATTTCACATTTTTGTTTATAGAACATGGTTATGGTTTTATATTTTCGAATTTAATTAAGTACCAAATTGGAAAGCAATATTTTTGTTTTGCACGTAGCTTACATTTAAATTATTACAGTAAATGTATGCAAAAATACCCACATGCAATGTTGGTTTCAAAGTTGTAAAGAACTAACAAAATATTATTTTTGCACAAAATAATATACATAAAAGGTTGAAAATGCATGCAACAACATAAATTGATTCCATTTATAAAATCACGTGGGCTTACATATGAAATTCATTTATCAGAATTGTTATCGAAATTTAATTGATGTTAAAAAAAACGCGCGCAAACGTTCAACAACACGTTCTGTGGTTAGTGAATTTTTCTTCATTTTTTTAAATTAGTTTTAAAATGTAGGGAAAATCGGCATTTATAGCTATGTACAAAATAATGGCAACGCCTGATGCAAACGATTTAGTATTGTATGAAAATTACATAAAAAATGACCCAAATCCATATAAGCAGGTTCCCAGATTCAGCTGAATATTGTGTAACGCGACATATAAAGAAGTTAAAGCGATTCTTCTAAGCAGATGACTTGCAAGCTACGTTGTTAATATGGATGCACTCACTCCAATAGAGATGGAAGCTTAGACAAACTTTAACTCTACTAAAAGTTGGCTTACCGCCCTATGAAATGGCTTGAATGCGAACAAAAAATGCATTTCAATGTCAACCTTATGCAAATGATATTGTTCTATGGTACAGGAAGGCTTAAAAACTTAATACGCGGGCTAATCGGCGATTTAAGTGAATCGTAAATAATTACTATATTATTGCATTCCAATAACATTCCAGTTTGTAAAATATTTCTGCGATCATTTTTTTCTTTTTAATAAACCTCCACAAACTTTAGTTATCAACCGATTTTGAAATTGTGTGTGTAATTACTAATTGATTTTTAAGAGAATCTTTATTAAAGCATTTGATTAAAATGTTCTACACTGATATATACACACATATATATGGTTTTTTTAACTTAACGCTTCAAGTAGACAGTCTCTAGGTACTGAAATAATTAAACAATTTAAGATTTTAATTTTTGTTTTACTAATTTTTATATTCCTAAGAGAGTCATTAACAATTTTATCCAATTTACTTATTCAAATATAGTATTTTTGGTACATACATCCTTACGTGACAGAATTTAGATTCAGCATACCCAAAAATATAAGAAAAATGCTGCCTGATCTACAATGCACAAATTTATGTCAGAAACCTACCGTTTCATAAAGAGAGGTGCTATTGTTCATGGATAGAGTTACATGTTATGAAAACTTAAAGTTGATCGACATAATCTTAAGTTTTGTGAAATCTCTCGTGTTTTATCGCATACAAATATTTTGTGTGTGTTACAATATTTATGTTTAAATTTTTGTTTTGTATTTTTAAGTCAAATAAAATTTTGCATATAAAATCATATGATTTTTGCAGCAAAGTCTTATTAACTTTGAATTATGCGATAGTTTGTTGGAGGCAATGTTGGTAAGGGCCGTTTTTTCGAAAAATGAAAAGACATTTTTTAAAAACTTTTTTTTTTAGCTGCATTTTATCTTAGACCAAAATTTTTCTTATATAATTATAGTTTAACTATTCAAGACTTATCTCTGAAATTTTTTTCCAAAAATATTAGTCGATAAGGTAGAAAAGTGAGCAAGATATCTGGAGACTGGTTCATCCGAAAAAAGAAAATTAAATTTTTTTCGGTTAAGCAAATAGTTAGGGGGCGTTTTGAGGTCGTTCACGGCATTGGACTTTTCTAACTTATTGAATAATATTTTTGTACCAGAATTTCAGAGATAAATCTTGAATAGTTATACTTAAATAATGTATGTAAAAAAAAATGTTGGTCTAAGATAAAATGCAGCTTCAAAAAAAAATTTTTAAAAAAATGTTTTTTTATTTTTCGAAAAACTCCCGGACGCCCTTAAATAGAATGTAGCAAATGTTACTTGAGGATATTCTTTGCTTAACTTAATTTATTTTTTCATAGAAACAATCAAAAAGATAAGAATATTTTCCATTTTCTTGAATTTTATTTGGTATTTTTAGACTTTGCGCAAATTCAACTCAGAAAACTGTGGTGCGAAAATAAAAATAGACGAAATATAAAATTGCTAGGTATATGAATGATGCACCAAATCTTAGTTTTTTTATCATATTATATTTTCATAAATATTTTGTATTTTCTTTTTTCAGATGGGTTACCTTCAATTATTTTGATAAATACAAAACAATGAAGTTGGTTAAACGTTAAACTCCCGCAAATGACATTTTAGCTTCATGTGAGGTATGTACTTGAAATATTTCGAATTATTTAGCAATTTTTTTGTGTATTTTTATACTAAAAATATTTTGCATAAAAGATATTTAGATAATTTATGTTAATTATTCCATTCATTTTATTTCTTGTAAAATTTTCCTTGTGGCAAATTTGAGGAGTCAACTTATGATCGCAGTAATTTTTTTTTTCGTGTACAGCCATAAATTGCGACAATACTACTTTGAGTACACATAAGTACATTAACAGTCTATCCTACATATGCTGAATAGTAGTTGTTGTTTCTGCGACTTAGAATATTAAAAAAAAAAAATATTTTACTGGTAATGCGGTTTTGTGTTGACAATTTAATTAAGTGTGCGACTAACATGTATAATAAATAAGAGCATTTCTGAAATAGCACTACTTGATTAAATTACCACTGTAGCGCAGTAAAACTCATGGGAACTATAACTTTTAATTGAATTCATTTATACGTTATAATGCAGTGGAATATTAAATGATATTTGGTAAAGCACTTCAGCTGTTGGTAGCATTTAAATATATATTGTTAAAAGAGGAAGTTTATTATCCTAAAAAATAATAAAGTCCAGCCAAATCGGTGCAAATATAATGACAAAAATTTGATCGCATTATTCATAAAGTGCAATTCTTTTCAGCTCCTTTGAATCTTTGCAAATCTGGTATGAAGTATTCCTTTTCTAAAACTGCTGACAGAAATAAATTTAATAAAAATTATTAAAATAATAGAGTAATGCTAGTAGGAAGCTGCGTGGACATAAGAGTCTTGCAGTACTATGTAACCATATATAAGTCAATAGCACAATTTTCTTCTAATCTATATACATTATATAAAGAGGTAAGGTTTGTTTCTTTGTTTGTTTGTATGTTCAGGGTAATCTCTGGAACTACAGAACCGATTCCAAAAATTTTTTTACTAATAGAAAGCTACACTATTCCTGAGTAACATGGGCTATATTTTATTTTGATAAAAGCAAGGGGCATGGCACTTTACGTGCAATTAAAACCTTTAACTCGCTATATCTTGGTTCATATGATAGCAAGAGTCTTAAAATTCGGTGTCAGGATGCACATAGCCTATGTTAAGCACTTCACAAAATATGAACGGGATTAGACACCAGGGGCATGGTGGCTATAGGACTTTAATTTAGGGTGGCCCTCATTCGCAAATATTTTTAAAATAGCATTTTAACAAAGACCACTTAATCGATTCACATGGAATTTACACCACATGTCTTTTATATTAAGACGATGAAATTTTTATTTAGGGTGGCCCTCATACACAAATATTTTAAAAATAGCGATTTCTCAAAGACAGGTAAATCGATTCTCATGAAACTTACACAGTATGGCTTTTATATTAAAGGGCATAGAATAGATTGTAAAAATTTTATTTATTGTGCATACTTAGGGTGGCCCTCATACAAATATATTTTTAAATATCTTTTTCACGAAGACAGGTTAATCAATTCATACCGAATTTACACCAAGTAACTTTTATAGTAAGAGGCGAAGCTAAGGCTTCAATACTTTTATTAAGGGAGCATATTTAGGGTGGCCTTCATACAAATATATTTTTTGAACATAATTCTCTCGAAGATCGCTTAATCGGTTCTCATGGAATTCACACCACGAGGCTTTTATATAAACAGGCACAGCTTAGAATAGAATGGGTGATGCCACGCCCCCTTATCTAAAAGAAAATAAAATTCATCATATCTTATCAACTATTTGATGCAGATAAATGAAACTTGGTACATATAAAAAGAGTAGAGAAAGAAGTAAGATTCCATGCAAAAATGGGCGGTATCACGCTTCCATATGAGAAAAACTCTACTTTTTATGTATCAACAACTATTTGACGCAGATGGATAAGATTTGGTACATATGTTTCTTATAGTTTGTAAAAATTTCTTAACATAGTTTGGTTTGGAAAAATGAGCCAAAAAGAAAGAAAGTAAGATTCAATGAAAAAATGGGCCTCCAAAATAAGAGAAAACTATGACTATGAGACTCGGTATATATATAGAAGACAAGGACTGTAACCAAATTAAACTCATTCAAAGGTGCTGATTCTAAGTATTCCAATCATTCCCGCCAATTCAATTGTTCATTTATGAGCCAAATAGAAAAACCAACAACGTTTTTTATCCACTCGCAATAAGATAAATATCAATAAAAATAATTTTTACTTATTTAATCCAACTAAAATAAAAACACATTATATTTTATTTGTTGAGGCGTAGCAATGCGCGCCGGGTTTTGCTAGTGTTAGATAATTATGCAAATTTTGGCTTTCCACAGAAACAGAACAACCAGAGGATTTTTGTTAATTATTCCTAACTTTCGGAACAAAATTTTATACAGTGCGACAATTTTCCACCCAGACTATATATCTCCCACCTGAACGCGTAGTGCCATCTGCCGACATTATATATAGTTGAAAAGGCGTTACATTCTTCTCATCAACGCGCTGTACTAGCTTGTCAAATGGTTGAGTTTTGGCACTTGAATCACTATCATAAAACTCCAAATTAAATCATTCCCAAATCACACAAAACGTATGAATCGTTGGAAAAATTTTCGGGACATAAATGGTTTCGCAACGATCGCGAGTCAGTTGAAGACAATGACTGAAAATTCAAAAAACCACATCAAATACCAACAGAAATCGAAGCAATACTATCTTGCCTTCCACGATAGCAAGGGTTTGGTGCATCACGAGTTTCGTCCGAGTAGCCAAACAGTATTGGCGATATTCTACCTTGAAGTTCTATGGCGTTTGCTTCCAAGAATTAAAAGTATGTGACAAGAACACAAAGACATTGTTGCACGACAATCCACCTGCTTATTTGAAGCGCCATTTTCTAGCGAAAAATCATGTCTGCTTGACTAACCACCGTATTCCACTGATTAAGCTCCTCATGACTTTATTCTTTTCCTAAAACTGCAATTGATGCTCAAAAGTTTTTTTTTTCAAGGAAGTAGATACCATTAAAGTGACAATTGAAGGCAGTACTGGTTGAGGAAATGTGTCACTCGTTTGAATTACTTTTAAGTCACTGTCAAGAGACGGAATTGGAGTTCTTTGAATAATAAATTAAAATTTTAAAAAATATTGAATCACACGAGCAAAGTCTGGTGGAAAATTGTCGCACTGTGTATACGTATATGAAGAAACATTTCTTTTCACCTATTCCTATCCCGTATAAAAACATTAAATGTTTCTTAAGGACATCACAGAAAAGATTTTAAAAATATTTGAGCACCATAAATAACTAGGAACACGTTGACATTTGACTCATTTATTGAAAGCTTTGGTTCAAAATCAAGCAAACTCATTTGCATAACAATCTTTTCCGAATTACGAAAGCAGACTTAATTTGACTGCAAATATTTTAACATAGCACGGTGGACTTTAATCAAATTTAATTGGCAAGTTTCGGTTACTCCCGAAATTCGGTTTACATAGTTATAAAATCTGCTAATATTTAAATACAATTACTAAGAAAATCAAAATTTGTGTAGCTTAAGAAAAACATTTTTTTTTTCGTTAAAAAATACAATTTCCCTGGAATCATGAGGTTTTAAAATATAATTTCTTAATTTTGACTTAAATAAGGGCAATGTATGTTTTGATGCTAAGTTCGATTTTGGCAGAGCTGTGAAAGAGTGCATTCATTTGCAATTGAAATCCATTGAAGTCACTGTCAAAATAAAGCATTCAGAGTGCAGCTATTTAAAAATGAAGTCACCTGTAGACTTCAATGCCATAAGTTTGCAGCCTTTTCTATCACAAAAGAATGCAATTATTTTGGTGACGTCACATTTTTGATTGGAAGAATTATGATTGCATTGAAGTCATATCAAATCAATCATTTGAAGTCACTGAAGACACTTAAAGTCATCTACTCTGAATTAACTCGAAAATCTTCACAAATATCTTCTAAACATATACGTATATAAAGGTGAATGTGTGTACACATGTACTATATATGTATGTATATATGTACATATGTATATGATCGATAAGCTTAATAAATAAATTGCCCATATCATCAGTGACTTCAAATGATTGCAGCGACTTCAAGTGATTGCAGCGACTTCAAGTGATTGCAGCGACTTCAAGTGATTGCAAAGAATTACAAGTGATTTGATGTAACTTCAATGCAATCAAAATTCTTCCAATCATGATTCCAAACAAAAATGTGATGTCACCAAAATAATTGCATTCTTTTGTGATAGAAAAGGCTGCAAACTTATGGCATTGAAGTCTACAGGTGACTTCATTTTTAAATAGTTGCACTCTGAATGAGGAATTAAAAATGAATGCATTCATTCACAGCTCTGGATTTTGGTAATTTTTTTTTTCTCATAACGTCAGAATTTTCAAATTCAATGTTAGAACTTATATGCGAAAAAAATAATTTAAAAAAAAATTTTAAAAATGGAATTTCATATTTTTACGAAATAACGTGTTTTAATAAAAAACAATTGTGTTATATTTTGGAAATATCGGCTTTAGCTAATATCAGAATTCATCCTGAAGCTGAATTCTCACTTCAAATTGGTTAAGGTTCACTGTGCTCTAAATTTCTATTTTTTCAAATATTACATAAACTTTTGTTATCAAAAAGTTTAAAAAACACTAATAACATCCAAAAGCTATTAAAAGAACTTAAAAATAAAACTTCATTAGTGAAATATTTTTGTGCCACATCTACCTGTAATTAAACCTAAAGCATTAAATATATTTATGAAGCAATTAATTAAATTATAACTACAGCAACACTAACCGAGATATTTTCTCAACAAACATATTACTCTAAGCCTTGCTGTTACCATAGAGTCCTTTTAATGCTGCTGACAATACAAGTACACTGTAACGTTTTCTTCTTGTGCCATCCATTCGACAGCTTTCTTCTCATATTAAATTAATAACTTAGTATTCCGACGGAAGTAGGGCGTTATGCTTATTAAGTAATTATAACAGCAAGGATGTTTTAAACAGGATTTTCATTATAAGTGAGCCTATATATATCCTCTTAAAAACAAGGAAAGCAAAAAAAAAAAAAATGAGAAAAATTCATAGCGAGTAGGTCAACGGGATTTGTTTTTAATAAAGTTTCTTCTGCTTTTTTCTCATTCTCGTTGAGGAATACGAAACGCTGCCGAGTACTTGAAAACTTTTAATCCTGCTGTTCTATGTTAGGTAGCTACTACTTCTGACTGTTGTTAATTCCACCAACCCATGTGAAATCAGCAGCAGCAACAACACCACCGTCGTCATTAAATTAACTTCGATTCAGTGAATATTTGTGAATATTTATGAGTTGTTAGCGAAAGAACACAAAATATTTCCACACTCTCCTTCTGTGGAACAGGCAATGATGAAAACTTTTATAAGACCTCGTATTTATAAATATTAATATCTTGGTAAAAGTTAAATAAACTAAGATGAAAGTTATTGCATTAAATTTCTGTTTTTTTTTTGCTGCGCGTTGGTCATTTAGGTTTGAGTAATTAGCTTGAAAGTTAAAGTAGACCGTTGTATAAATTAGGATTTTTGTATTGTATGAGAAATATGTTTCTTGTTATTAAGTAATTTTATGAATTTAACTAATTTTGTGATGTTACTGAAAATTAGTTTTTTATTTTTATTTATTAAGTCTGAATGAATAATTTTGCTGCAGCAGTACTGCTGATTGATGGGCAAAGATTGAAAAAGGGTTTTTGACATAACTTGAGGTGACCCCGGATCCACTAAGAGACCGTTTTGGGCCATTTCTGTAAAAATTTTTTTTTGCTCCAAGCGATGCTGAAAGGTTGAAAATGGTTTTTAAACGTAGCTAGATGTGACCCGCACTCAAAATGTGATCGTTTTGCACCCATATTCGAAATTTTGTTTTGTACCAATCGATGGGGAAATATTAAATATTAGTTTTTGACAAGGCTTGGTGGGACCCTAGATCTACGAAAGGACCATTAAGTACACATTTTCAAATAGCTATAATAGAATAAGTTCACGGAAAACTAAAAGGTCTAACGATTTCTGTATATAAGCCGTTTATTTTGAAAGTGGCATAAGTCACTCTTCGTTGAGAATAAAAAATCAAGTAACTTGATATCGATTGTGTAAAATTTATTTCATTTCAGCTGTCAACGAAGAGTGACTTATGCCACTTTCAAAATAAACGGCTCATATCTAGAATATTATCAATTATGAAATTGTGTGCAGAATCGTTATACATACGCTATTTTAATTTTTCAGTTTAAGTTAAAAATAACTTTGTTTTTAAATATATGTAGGTTTTATTTATAAGCAAACAAAACCTGCCAAAAGTAGCTGTTAATGTGGTAAATAATTTTCGTACACAATAAATCAATAGTCTCGTACAATTCGCAAATATATCAAGTACCATAGAAATTGTTGTCGCATGACAACATCGCATTAATGTGGGAATTAAGAAAAGTTTTTTTTTATTCAGTTCTATTTTTCACACGCGAATGTTTTTAATTTGTTGATTTATATTTTGACACCCAGCACATACACATGTACCTTACTTGAGTAATTTTTTAAAAACTTCTTTTGCTAAAGTATGTGCTTCATTAACATCAACAATAATTTATTGAATCAAAAATTAGTTACTGTCACTTGATAACAATATTTTCCAGAAGACTATGTTTGACTCTTATGGGAATAATAAAAACCTACACTTATTTTCATAATTAGTTTTATATTTTCCATAAAAATGTGAAGTGCTCTTTTTGTTTAAATAAGTATGTGAACATACCAGCAGTTGTCATTTAAAATAAGCCAAAAATTTGATGTGATTTAAAAATTTTATTCAATGTCCACTTGCGTGACTGCACTTCACAAAGTAACATATTTTCAGCACAAACAAAGACTGCATAGGGTTTTTTCATATTTTTTTATTAAAATTTACGAGTACCCATGTCAAAGTCAAAAGAAAATTCATTGACGTTGATTTGAGTTTAAGTGATGTTTTTATATAAAACGACCCTCATATAAAACTAAAATTTTATTTGTTAAATATTTTTATTATAATAAAAAATCAACAGGCAAAACAAATTACTTGAATGAAAACTGTTGGAAGCATTTGACAAATTAATAAATTGAAAATGATCCAGGGTTTTACTTTATGCCTGAAATATTTGTCCAAGTTGATGTACAGTGTAGTTTTTTGATAAAAGTTTGTAGTATTAAATTAGTGCTTGGTATGGCCCTGCTTGAGGACTACCGGGACGCAGTTGATGTAGACGATATTCTACTGCTCGAATAAAGTGTTGATTTGATTTCATTATCTCATGGCGGTCGTTGTTGTAGCTACTTACTTTTAAGATTATACAGTGAAATGTGGGTACTATCCGTACCAAAAGTTTGAAGTTTTAAGCATTATTAACATTTTTCGTATTATTTCATATTATTCGATTTTTTCAAAATTTTTTGACTTATTGAATATTTTCGACTTATTTCACATTTTTCGACTTTTTGAACAATAATTGTCTTTCGCGATATTTTTGAACATATTTTAACTTATTCGACATTTATGATTTTCGCTTCTACGGGAAGTGCCACGTCCTTTCCTCGAATTTCACCAACTTTTTGTCCAGAGCTTAACTAAGTTTTTCCATTTTTGAGAATTTGGTTAAACTATATAAACCAGAAAAAGAAATCGTTTAAAAGAAAACGTCATAGCGAGTGAATTTTTTGGAGTGTTCGAAGTTCCAATATGGATAGCTGTCAAAGTTTGCACGCTTTTAGTGTAAAAGTTATGCAGTATTGTCTGGCAAATTATCATGTAACGTTTAACAACGAAGCAATGCTAGCAAATTGTGCAAATTTGCTAAGTTCACTAATTTTTCAAATTTAAATTCTCTCAAAATTTACATGAATTTTTGTAATAATGAAGTCAATTGGCAACAAAGATCGCGTAGTTTGACACCAATGTATTATTACTTATAACAATGTATGTATGTAGTTTCTGGCTTGTGATGATAAGCCAGCAACGTTTGAACCTAACATAACTCGGACAGTTGCGAAAATAAGACCCCAATTGCTTGAAAATTGGTTGAAAATTGAACTGCCAGAATGCGCTTTATTAGAGGTAGCCGCGGAAGATATATGTATACGCGAAATTGTTTTCAAACATTAATGTCATTAAATGTCCTTTCAATATGTTTGCTTGCGAAAATAGGAGATTACTTCATAGTATTATGATCACCTTCTTGAATTATTATCTTTTAATATTCCGTCAAGATCTCTCCGTAATTCGGATTACTTTTTCATAAATTTTCATAAAACAAACTATGCTATTAATAAGCCGTTGAATAGAGATCTTATAGCCTTAAATAAGATTTATAGTAGCAGCAAACTTGATTTTTCATTGCCAAAAGATTCTTTTAAGAAGACTTTAATTTTGTTATTGAATGGTAATTAAGTTTCTACACTTTAACAAACTTTTACTTTGAATCTATATATTTGTATTACTTACTAAATGCTTAGTCTATAAGGTAAATTTGTACCATAGACGTAAATAAATATAAATGGTTTTGAGATACCCAATTGGTTGTTGTTTTATTTGAATTTAAAGTTCGGAAACTTCAAAAAAACCAATGCAATAAAATATAAATATTTTTCTACTTAAGTTAAAAGAAGTACAGGAAGGAGAAAAGGTTTTTCTTAGCTTTTCCAAGTACAAAATTTGCGACTTTCAATCAAAAATTAAAATTCCAAATTTTCCATGCCATTTTTCGCTTAGCATTAGTATAGTAATACCAGCTTCTCTAGCAGCTGCATGAATTTCTGAAAGGACGTTGAAATTAATTTCTGAAAACTTTTATATTTCAGAAATTAAATGTGTAACAGCATACTGCTGTTCAACTACATATAATGAAACTAATTAATTGGTTCATCATTGAACTAAATTTTAAATCATAAAGTAAAACTTAAACTGCTCACTCTGTGTTTTTGCTGTTCATTTAATTAGTTGTCATACATATTTTAAGCATTTATTTTTGGAAGAATTTTGTATTTCCATGTTATATATTTTAATATTTATTATTTTAATTAAATTAAGTAAAATCAGCAAAGATCAGTTCTTTTATATCAACCTCCATGAAGCTGAAAACTTAAAATCTAAATTTTAATCCAAAACTTTAGATTACTACTGATTTCTTTATTTCATTAAATACTATTAAGAAGATAACCAAAGAAGCTTAAATATAAACAAAAGCTTTTGATGCAAACAAGAGCTTATGTATGTTCCAGAAAAATTAAAAGCGAATAAACAAAATTTTCATTAAGTTGAAATTCCATTAAGGGTATTAAGTGGATACCCTTTTTTTTTTGGTATCGTAGTTGTTGCTGTTATTGTGTCTGGCATAACTCGCCCCTTTATCGTAAGCATCTTAAATCTTTCGTTTGTTGTTTACAGCTGTAGCTCCTTCTTAGAGAGCCGAAAAGCAGCCAACAGAGGAATAACAACAATAAGCCATGTAACCCCGTAGCTGTACATTTTTTAGCCGGACTTCATCTTATTTTCAAAGAGTATCGCCTACAGTTTTTTCTTAATTTAGTAGATTGCAGTGTTTTCTTTTGGCTTTTTTTTTATAAATCATGTATTTCTTGTTTCCTTGACAACCCACAAAGCAAGATTTATTTTACTATGTTTTTTATAAACTTTTTTCTTGAGCTTTATGTTTTGTGCGTAGATACTGCTGTAAGATATTGAAATTTTAGTAATTTGTGCTCTGTGGCTTTGATTTACTTTACTCTACACTGCTCGCCATACATAATATCCTTGTCTTTGTGAAAAATTCCTGCAGTGCTAGGTATCATATTTTACGCACACAAATTATCCCAGTGATTTTTCATCACAGCGTCTCTTAGTCTATTAGTGAGTAGTACGTAGAATATGCTGCAAAAAGGTAGGTGAGAAAAAAAGTTTGCTTAGAATTTTATCACCATACAAGTGGGAGTTTCAAAAATTCTTAATGTTGTTCGTCTTTTTCCTCAAATTTCATTGTAGTGGCAACAAAATAACCGACCATGAGACCAAACTAACAACCACCACATGAGCGCACACAAAACTTGGTTGTGGTCGTTCACATCACAAAAAGGACACTAACACCATTTTTTGGGATTTATTTTCATAGTAAGTTTTGGATCTAAATTTGTAATAGGGTCGGTTGGGCTGATACAAAGTTGAATTGTGTCATATTAATTAAATGAACTTTTTTTTTTTGAGTGATTGTGCAAGAGATTGGTTTTATTTGATTGAATTTTAAAAGATTCTCTTTGGTACAATTTAACATTGTTAAATTAGTTTGTATATTAGTTTCGTAAGAAGTAAATTTATTTGAGTTGCATTTCTTTAATTAAAATTCGAACTGTCAGCTCAAAGCAACTTAACGCTAGAGCTTCTTGCTTCATTTTCAGCTGTTGTCATTAACTGCCTAAGCTTAAGCAGCATTTAAGTACAATTAATAGTAGTTTCAGTTGAATCAATAAATGATGGTGGATGCATTGACACCTCGTGAATCATTTTTTGACTTGCCACACCCCCAATTCGAAAATTTTGTTCACATTAATGTTTTCATGATGATTTTCTTTGCAAATTATCGTTCACTAGGAACTGTAACATCAACCAATTAACAAATTTGCCGATAATGGTTTGCTGGTTTGATTTGGATCTTGTGGATTTTCAGATCTTAAGCATGAATTCGCTGTAAAGTGTTTCTTGAAATGCCCAATTCTTGTAAATAATGACGCATTGATATTCCTTGAATTTCGGTTACAACTGCAGCTACGTTTTTGATTGAACATCCATTGCGAGGACGTACACTGGATTACAAAAAATGTTAAAAAATATAATTTAGTATAGGAGTTGCTGTTGATTAAATAAAGAAACCAAAATTATAGTTTGTCTGAAATTGCTTAATTTTTATATCATTTTCTCTTAGAATTGATATAATAAATCGAAGAAATCAGTCACTACGTATGAATGAACAATTATTTGATTTATCACATTCAAAAGTGAAAATCATGTTGAGACGGAAAAATTTCAAGTTTTATCCAGCTTTGTGATATTATATCACAATTAAGTTATACTCACCCCGAAAAGAGTAACAGCAGCTGTTACACGTTGACCGTTTTTGTCATCAACTTTTAATTTGTATTTAACAGCTGGCTGGCTTTCGTGTTCTTTTTTTTTTTCGGAACTTCAAAGTTTGTGTTAAGTGAAATATTAAAAATATATTTTTTTTTACCTTAATTTGATATGTCTATCTAGTAGAAAGTCAGAGATAAACTAATTTGTGCTTTGAATTGTGATGTGTGAGTTAAAAAAGCCAGCATATAATTAAATGAGAAGCATTCACCGAAAATGCCTTTTTTGCCTTTTTTATGACTACATTAGAAGCAGCATTACGAAATTTTGTTATATTTATATGTTATATACCTACATATGTAGATTGCTCCAATATCTAGGGGATAGTAGAGTTATGTGTCAGCAGGTGAATTGATCAAATGTTGGTTGTGCTATTTTATATATTTCAAAACTATGAAGTGTTTTTCACTGTTGATTAGAAAAAATTTAAGCAACAAAAAATTTAGTTTCTAATTTTATATAAAAAATGACCAAGTTTTTTGGACAATTCTTGCGTTGCAGTTTTTCTTAAGGATATAACTTATTAATTAAAAGAAATTGAATTATGTTGAAAACAATTTGCTTTCTGTTTGTTTTTCCTTTTCAGGTTTTCAGCAAAGTTTCTTAAGGTTTAGTTTTTTATAATATATAGACATTTTTTATGGGGAGTTTCTCCATTATATTTATTCGAAACAAAATTGTATACGTTACCCAAAATAGTTTAAGAAAATTTGGGTATAAAATCAATCGAAAAACCATAAAAGTTCTGGGTAACTATTCAAGTAAATTTGTGGCAAGGGACAATTTTGGTTGAGAGCTGGATTTCCGTTGCAGGAAAATTGATTTTCGTATCGACAAAAACGATTCTTTTCTCTGTCGGTTTCATTTAAAAATCATAATTTGAAATTGAAAAAATTTCAACGTTCAACGTTTTCAATTCAATAGTAAAAACATTGTTTTTTTGACTTGTTCACGTTCTCTTTTATTAAAACAAAAAAAAAAAAAAATTGTTTCCACAATACGATGGAAAAAACCGAAAATCGATTTTAGACAAAACTAGAGGCTTTCTTCTTACTTACATCAATCGATGTGGAAAGGTTTATAACTGGAGGGTGCTCTAAAGCAGGGGTCGACAAGGATTTTATTTCAAGAGTGCAACAGCAATTGCAACAAAAAACCAACAACAAATCGTTGGATACGGCACCATGAGGATTTATTGAGATAAAAAAAAACATATAAAAGCAACAACGCGCCTGCCGGCAGCGCACCAGTTCGCAAAATTACCAACAACAAACTAAGCATAGCAAGAATTGTGCGCAGTAGCAAGCGCTACGTATTTACCAACAATGACATGCAAAGCACCAACACTCAAGGGTTGAATTGTTTTGGTGCAGTTGCGGCTGTCAACGATTCGGCGAATTACAACGATATGAAGTTGTTGTAAAAGAGTGCAAAGAGTGGAAAGAGTTAGGCGCTGTCGACCCCTGCTCTAAAGTTCCGAAATATTCATTACTAGCGCATCTTCGACCTTCCTACATATATCCATTGATAAAAATAAATCTTTTTGATTCTCATCCAATGGAGGAAATATTTTTCATCGGAAAACGGGCAATTAAATTGGATTTATCAATTCCTCAAATAATTATATTCGTTATTTCAATTCATTGGAATGTAATTAAAACTTAAATGTTCCCAATTTGAATTTGACTCCTTAAATAGTATGCTCTCAAAAATAAATTTCTCTTACCATGGAACTGAAAAAGTTGATAACGAACTCTAATTCCTTGAATGGAATGAAATTGGTCATTTGTACATTTTTAATGCTCAAATGAAATCGATATGGGAAGCAATTCCTTTGAAATGAAAAAGTCAATTCCAAATTCCAATACTTTAGAATAGAATTAAAGTTTTGGTTGCTGGAATGAAATTGACATAGGAAAGAATTTCTTTGGCAAAGTGAATTGAAAAATTGAATAACAAATTCCAATCCTTTGAAATGAAATCAAAAGCTTTGAATTTCAAAGTTTGATTCAAAGAGTCCACAAATGAATCAATTGTTTTTGCTGTGATATCAAAAAAGTTGAATGAAATTTTCATGGAATTTGTTTCCCAAAAGAATGATTCACATACAGCGTAATTTATTTTTAGGTTTGCGTGCGATTTTGTCTAAGCAGCAGTGGCCAGAATATGAAAAAATAAAATGTGACAATATCAAATCGGTCTTCTACACTTGTTGTGGTACTTAACAAAAGCGTAAAGACTAACCCCAGCTTTCCCTATAAATGTAGACAACATGTGTTTCAGTAACAAACTCAAAGGAAAAAGATAAAAAAATGTTATAATAAAATAAAAATAAGTTACCTAAAAGCAAAAAAGGTTTTCCATCTTCTCGTTCATAAAAAAAAACAGATTTGCTTTATGTCCCTTGAATGTCAACCCTGATTTTTCTATCGTTCATGAAATTTATGGTTTGCCTAAATAATTTTCTCACAATTTCAGTTAAAGTTTTCGCATGCTCTTGGGTTTGAATTCCCACTTTGAGTCAATCTCTTTGCAACGAAATACAAAAAGCAACAATTTGAAATCCTTACAGAATTTCAAAATTCCCAAAATAAAAAAAAAAATCTTCTGATGATGTTCGCGCTGACGCTGATGCGATGTACGATAGATGGTTCCGGTGTCGGATGTCGTCATTTTTGGGGGGCATTAATGTTTAATGTGGCAAAAGGTTTACAGTGAGACCTATTGGGATCTTTCACTTTGTATGGCGGTTGCAGCGCTCACATTAAATGCTTGGTTTCACACGTGTGGTTCGTTTGTTAAGTTTTGGATGGAAAATCCTTTGAAATGCCTGTATCTGGGTGACAGTGGCATTTAACGCTTTTAGCTGATTTTTTAACAAAATTTCACATGCGAACAATTTTCAGCGTTGTTTTTTTTTGGATTTACTTGCAAGCACACATTTTATTTGCATTTGTTTGAGATTTTTTTTTCAGATTTTTTTTGCTTTTACTCCTTGAGTTGAACACATTGTACATCTTTGTGTGCATGTATGTATGAAAATAAGAAAAAAATTAAATTACTTTAACTTGATTTCACTGGAATTCAATTTTGTGCGTTATGTTTCATTTTTATTTATTTATTTTTTTTCATTTTGAATGTCAAAGCCCCAGTGAATGTGCACCCATGCACATATCATAACGAAATTTATGTATTGTTGACATTTCTTCGTGCATACATCTAGTCGGACCGAGTACATGTAGCATTGTGTGATCTCTGCAATCAATTTTGCCATCATTATTGCAATCTCTGGCGTATTTTTTAATAAAATTGCCCACAGCTTCTGCGGCACAACATGGATCAACGATGCAGTTGTTGAATTCTGTAAAAAATCAGATTAAATTTTATTTTCTTATTATTTTTTTTTTTTTTTTAAAAGAAAAATCAATAAAAGTTTTTAAATGAATAAGAATATTTAGAAGTAAAAGAACGTTTGGAACGAAATTGAGTATAAAAATAACGAAAGTAAACGAATAAAAAAGTATAATATTTAAAATAGAAGTAGAAACCTCGAAGAGAGAAAACAAATTAAAAATATTACATTGAACTTAATGAAGAATCACCAATGTTTCTGCAAAATTTGTTTTAATTATCTTAAATAATATTTAAATAATATGGGAGATGCCACGACCTCTAGCAGAAATTCGCTTAATTTTGTCTGCTACTAGATTGAACTATTTCATGCATTTATGTAAAATTTGGTTCCTTCTTTCTATAACTTAAATAGTTCCCTCAGTTGAGAGAAATTTCTCTTTAATGGGTGGCAACCCATGTTCGAGACAGGATTCGAAGACAATCTTGTATATTCTATCTAGGCTGTTCGAGTGCATACATTTCATTCTGTAATCTTATAAGCTTTTATTCAAAATAACAAAATTGGCCAAAATTCTGGAATTCTCGGCCATTGTGACGGGCATTGGCAATACAACTCTGGTTGGTTAGTTTCACCAAAGCCCATCATTATCCTTTCTCTATATCACATACTGTAATCTTATACACTCGACTTTTCTACAACGGGCTCTCCGCCTAAAAGGGAGTACGCTTATTTTTTGTCTGTTTTTTATACAAAAAAAAAAAAAAACCCCCTCAAAGAAAATGGTCTTCAGCAGGGCTAGAGCCCATGGGCAAAGCGAGCTGGGGTGGTGCCTCCTAGTTTTATATATAATACTAGCAGATGCCCGCGACTTTGTACGCGTAGCCTGTTTTTCTTCGAAGGCAAATAATTTACTTTTTTTTAAATAGAACTACAGTTAATTCTGGATTCTTCTTCACAAATCTAGAGTTCTTGTTGTTTTCTCTTCCATAAATATTTCATTGCATTGCCATGTGAAAGACAAAAACAAAGCCCGCACACAAACTAACACATTTAATTAGCCGAGTACACATTATCACACATGTTGTCCAACATCAATGTTCGATAATGTGAACTCTAGGAACTACCGCTTGACACACATGTTGGATGGATTTCAAAAATTGTTGATTTTCCTGCTGGCTTGTTCAACCATACAACCTGTGTGAACTGACTGTCAAGCCTAGTGAACATTTTCCATTTTCAATAGGATTTCATGCAGTTCACTTCGATGTGGACGCTCATAAATTGTATTGCAATTGATGTCTGATGGCATGCACGAAAATGTGAACGCAAAGCAATATTGACAGTCACACATGTTGTCAAGCCATTTAGGACAGCATGTGTGTTTTCTATATGTGAACGTACTGTAATTTTTTTTTCATTATTCACAAATTTCGCGTTTCTGCGTTGACAAATTGAGAATGAGAGCGAGAGTAAAATTTGAATATTCTCTTCCATTGCATTGCCATATAAAAACAAAACGCACACACACTAACTTGCCATTAAACGATTTGTTATGCTTACATGCTTCTTTCTATGTGTGAAATTAATTTTTTTAGCAATTTTAAAACTTTAATATTTTGATATTTAACAGGAATATCGTGATAATTTTAATTCTATGTTGGGACCAAGCGTCTAAGAAAGATGACTAAAAAAATTTGATCAAAATTGATTCAGTAGATTTTGCGTGAATCCCGTTCATCGAAAACGGCTATCATTTTATTTATATAGATTATCTACCCATGAAAAAATTTCGCTTCATTTTTATTCAATTTTTCAATCAAAAAAAAAAGTTAATAATAATAATTTTGAGTCCCTTGTATTTACATATTTCTACTCGTTAGCTTAAAGCTGCAAACGTAAATTAGATTGTAAAAAAGTCTTTTAGTTTGAGAAAACTGAATCAGTGCTTTAAGCAAAAATATCATATATCACTTTATCAATATAACTAGCAATATTAACGCAATGGCATATTCTTTAACTCCAAGAAATAATATTTCAAAAAAAGTGCTGTAAAAGCCCAATTCTTCATAAAGGCATAGAGTGGTTTCCCCAGCGAAAGATAATCTCCCACGGATTTGAGCTATTATTACCGTAATGCTATTACATATATGACCAAAACGATTCACCTCATTGAACTCTTTACAACTTTTGTTCCGATAGCATTTCAAGGCGCTCATGTGTAATCAATACATCTTGTTTTATTTATTTTTGCCTTTCTATCTCTTAAACAGAAGGGTTGATTAAAAAATAAATAATTGCTTTAAACCTTTCTGGAGCTAATATTTTGACTTTAAACTTTCATTTTTTAACATTCAATTAAAGAATCAATTTGAGGAGAACGTCGCCTAATGGTTGTTGGTTCTACATGAATTTTCTATGAAACTGAACATTTTAAAAATGTGATTTATTATTAAGAAGACCCTGGGCTTTGAGCAGAGCACAAAAACAAATCCCAGCATTTCGAATGAAACAGAAAAATAAAAAATTAAATAAGAAAGGCAAAAATAAAAAGTTGCTCAGGAAAATTGAGTATTCCCTTCCCTAGCACATGATTTTTTTTTTGCGACATAACGAATTTTTTTTTTTTTGTTTTGATCAATTACTTAGGTCAGTGAGTTTAGGACTTTATTAACTCTGATAGCATGACTTACAGACAGAAGAAAAAATACCTCATTATTATGAATTTTTTTTTATGACTTAAAGATTTTATCGTTGAAAAGTCGGGTATTTTGCATTGTTGGCTATGAAAAGTCTTATGAAAGACTACCAAAAATCGTAAAGAAATGAGTAAAAAGCAAAAACAGTATTCTCTTAACTGCGACAATCAAGTTAACTAATCTACTGCTGTGTAATTCAGAAATCTAATTAAATTATTCAACAAATTAGTTGCGTAGTAGCACATCCTTAGTTACCTCAATGCGTAGCTTATAAGCCATTATGCACAACCTTAAGTGGTTACATATCATAAGTATTAATTTCATTACGTCAATACACAAATCTTAATTTCTAATACTCACTTTCATAATCGGTAAAGTCCAGTTGACCATAATCGCTTGTGTCTAATTCTGGTAATCCGGCATCAATCCAGTAGTTACGTGAAATCAAAAAGGCACCATTTTTAGAGGACCTGCTACATTCTGAAGTTGTTTCACAAATGCATTGTAAGCAAAGCGCATTTAAATAGTGAGATGTGGACACATCGCCAACACTTGGCTCAGAATTCATTGGCCATAGTGTGAAATTTCTTTCCTTCGAACAATTGCTCCATTTTCGTAGTTTTGCTTGAATCTCACTAATGTCAGTGTCAACGTTAAATGTTGCTTCCTCGTCATATTCCAATGTGGCAATTGTTGTTGTTTTTACGTTTTCTAAGTGCTCATAAACATAGATGTATGGAGCATCATCACTGTAATCATTATCATCATATTCGTCACCTTCAGAGGCATTTTCATTTTCATCACGGTACTCGTAGTATTCCATGGGTTGATACTCAGTTGTTGTTGTTACCGCAGGTGTTGTCGTTGTTAATCTTGTTTCAACGGATGTTGCAGCTACAACGGTGTCGATAAAACAAACAAAAAAAAAAACATCAAATAGGCGTGTCAATTGTTTGGTTTGGCAGACAAGAGTGTAAGGCATACAATCTCTTTTTGTAGGGAAAACAATTTTGACAATGAATGCATTCTTTGTTCAGTGTGTGATGGAAGGTATTTAATTAAAAAATGCACCCATTTTTGATATTGTCTAAAAATAAACTTAAGCAACAGTCACATGTAAAAGTGCTCCTAGTAAATGCACAAGGTGAGGATATCTTAAAAAGTTCTCTAAGTGCTCTCGAAGTAAGAAAAGTTATTAATATATACCTAAAAATTATAAAAATCAAGGCTTTACTTCAGTCAAAAAAGATGGAGAGTATCGTTAAGGTGCAAAATTTGTGCAATAATATGTAATTTTTTAGTAGTTTTTTTTTTTAGGGCTTGAACGAAATATATGTTTTTATTTTTGTTTCAAGAGTTTAAATATTTTCTTTTTATCAAGTTAGTAATTTTGATATAAATCACTGAAATAATCCCATATTTTTCAACATTCTTAAGGTAATTTTATAAGGAACCCAAAATAAATGAATAGTGCTTGAAAATACACTGATGATTAATGATAATCTGATAACGCTGCATCATACGCAGGAAGTCAGATACCACTTTTGTAATGCTATCAAGTGTGCTCAATATTAATCTGGCTACCGAATCAATTCATCACGTCAGTATTAATGAATTATTTTTGCTCAATAGACATAAAGCTTTAGTCATTCACTATAATAATAGAAATAACGTAGTTTTTCCTATTACAGCAAGTTGCTATAGTTAATTTATCTTTGACTTGCCGATGAATTTTAAGTTGCATGGGAGGCATTACGTTACCTCATCCTCATCCCAGCCTACTTTCCGTCAAGTGACTGCTTATGCTACGAAATGATATCAAAACATTTTTTTCCTCAGATTTACTTAGATGGCTAGTATGGAAGTTGCCACGCCTAATTCATTAACTTGACTTGTATTAGCTTATGACACTTAATGTTATCAAACAAAGATTTGGAACTTTTACCAATTTTGGAATTAGTTTTTGATTTTTGAATTTACGACTAGGGCTTGAATATGGCCAAATTTATCTACGGACAAAATCCAAAACTTAACCAATCTGAAAATTTTCATCCATATTTTAAGAGTTATCTCAGAAATAGCTTATCTAAATTTCAAAAATTTTATAATACTTAGAAAAACCATGTTCCAAAAAAAAAAAAAAAATCATCGAAACCGTGGCCGGTTAAAATGACAATTTCTGCGGAAATGCACATATGTGTACTATTCCAGAATAAGAACTTAGCATCAATTTAAAATGCGAAAAATGGTCTGCCTTTTCAACCCGTCGTCAATGAGGTGAATTTTGACGAACCTCGCGGGATTTGAAATAACGACAATTTTCTCTACACAAGAATACCTGCTCTCGCGCTCTCAGTAGCTGGAGAGAACACATCCCACAGCTGGCACAGCAAACAAGCTGAACCGTGCGTAGCACATTGAAGGATAAGCAAGCAGACAAACACAGCTAGGGTATGTCACACCCCACCTCATTGTCCGCGTTACAATTTCAGCACACGTGATATTAATGCTAGCAAAAATTTTAATTTTTTTTTATTCGTTTTTTGTAGAAATATTATATTTCAGTATATTTTCTATGCATTAGAACTAATAGTTTATTATAAATGTTAAACCGTAATCAGTAATATGAATTTTGCCAAAATGTTAATTTTACCTTCACTAGGAATGTGCCCCTCGAATATTTTCAATAAAATTGGTACATGAATTTATTTTTTTAGTTGGTTATGTATTAAAATCAGTTCTGTACGTTATATTATACGATAATATATATTTGGGAAAAAAAAAATAATAGCTATATTTCATTAAAAATACTTAGAAAACTTTTGGGGTATTTCACACCCCACCTCATTGGCCGTCTTACATTTCCGAACCTCATTAAGAATGTTCTAAAACGGCTTTGATTCCAATTAAAATGCGTAAAATTTTGAGAAATATCGTCTTGTTTATTTGTTTTTCTCTGCAGACGCCGCACACTGATTATGTGATAACACTCAAACATTATTATTATATATTTTGATATATAGTTAGCAAATTAATGTTGCAACAATTCATGACCGGATTTTTTTTTTTTTGCGTTTCATTTTAATTTTCAAGTCACACCACCATTTATGTACTAACGAGTGTAATCATAACTCACCTACTGCTTCAGTAAATCTTGAGCGTCCCGGTGGAACTTGTGACAATATCCTTTGCTTATTCCACTCTACCTGATAAAAGATTGCGGCACATATCAAAACAAAGGCCAATATTAATGCTAGAACGGCGAAGATGCGACACCATATACCATGCGTTTTTGTTGTTGATTCTGTTGATTCCACATCTTCCACAACTACTACTTCTGCTTCCTCTGCTACGGCTGCTATAGCTGCTACGGCTGCTACCTCTTCTGCCTCTTCCTCATCTTCATAGATCACCTCCTCAACAGCATCCACAAGAATTGTTACAACTGTGGTAACAGCAACTGGTTCCTTTTCAGTTTCCAGCACGTCCATTTCCATGTCTGCTGTGTTGAGTTTTATTGACGTAGTTTCTAAGGAATCAGCTTGCATTTGGCACCAATCAGCTTAACTGTTGTGTTTGATATTTTTATAAGAAAAAGTTCTCAATATTTTTTAAAAATGGAAATTTCTTAGCTAACAGCTTGTAGACACTTGTTTGGCAAACTTTTTTCAAATGAATGCGTAATGTTGATTTCATTGAGATCTTCCGAGATTTTTATTGCAATTGTCAATTTTAGTGTTATTTTTGTCATTGATGCTTGTTATCAGCAGTTTCTCATGTTTAGAGACGTTGCTTCACGATAACCCTAAGTCTAGTCGGTCAATAAGACTCGTCACTGTTAATCAGTGTGCTGTTGAAACTTTTGTTGGCGTTATCAGCGGCAAGATAATTGATAACAACATTTAGAGAGCAATTGATTTTAATTTGAATTGGAATTAGCATTTAAATTATTTGAAAGTAGCATTCATCATTTAAGGGTGTTTTAGTTACTTGTTTCTTAACAGCTATGATGAGCTTCGGTTGAAATTGATAAGGGTTTTAAATATACATATAAGGAACATCGAGGAAACTTGATGCTTTACAATAAAGCATAATTTCATCATCTGATGAAATTAAAAAATTGAAAAAAGTTTGTTTGGTAGATCAGAAAAAAACATTTTTTCATCATTAACATTTTTTTCCACACAATTTTAATTTATTTTAATATATTTCTAAAAACTTAAAAGTTTTAGTCTTAAACGGTAATAACATTCCTCAAATTGGTCCGTTTTGAAGTTTATATTTGGAAACTACCGGAAATCAGACGTCGCTAAATGTGCTAGGGAATTTCATCAATGTCTGGAAACGGAATAATGTTATTAGATATTTCATTCAGCAGTGTGAGTAAGCACATTCTCTTAGTGCAAAGGCATTGCAACACAGTTTCCCACTTTTCTGATTTTCCAAAAATTGAGTAATTTTCTATAAATTATGGAACAAATATCGAAGTAAATCGACATCTTCACTTTTGTTGCTGACTTTTTTGTCTTATCTTAACTGCTGCTTGCAACTTCTAAGTTTCATACCATGGACTGCTGCTTTGATTTCTGGGACGTTCATGTAGAACTAAGTTTCAACATTTCCATCAACTTTGTTGAATGTACTAGACCTTCCGACTTCAAATTTTTAGTTTTACCCCATGAATTCCTGATTTCTTCATGCATCAAAATGGTCAAAATCAATCTTGGAATTATATTAATTTTAACAAGTTTTATCGTCGATCAAAGATTTTGGGCGGCCATCACGAAGTTCATCTCTACAAAAAAAAAAAAAAAAATGCCCATCCTGAAACCATTTGTAAAAAGCACAAGAGATGGCGCATTTACTCCATATGTATTTTAATATTCGCAAAAGCACTTTAGGCATTTAGCAATAGAAGAAACTTTTATGACTATGTTGTTTTGTTCATTTGTTCGGTAATGTCGCACACTATACTGAACAGTAAGCTCAATAAAATAACTATAAATTATTTTCTGTTTCAATACACCACAAAAAAAAAAAAAAAAAAAAAAATAAAAATTTACTTACAAATTTTTTATGTCTTTTTAAATAAAATTAAGACATCAGTGTCGTTGCTCTAAGCCATATGTTGATTTACGTATTCATTTCAAAGCAATTTCCATGTTTCTCACGTTCAATTTAAATACAATCGTGATCATTACTTGCTATATGGAAGCAAAACAAATGACATTTCGAAGCGCAATCGCCATTTATTTTCATTTGCAGCATGCGATTGTCACATAAAAGAGCTGTAATAGAAGATTGGTACGATTACTTTTAAATATTCTACTGCAATTCATACAAATAAAGAAGTAATTGCTTTAGTATTCATTAAGAATTATCTAGAGTTATCCTTTTATCTTTGTGGGTTAAGGTGTCTATTACACCAATATTAATTTAGGAATTTGCAGATGCATGAAATTATCATTTTCAGTTAAAGGAAATTATGCGTGATGCAAAAAAGAACATGGAAAGACTTTGAAAATGTATTTTATTGTCAGCTATTGCAGAAAACACTTTTACGAATATATGTATACGTTAGACAGTCCATTATTTTTTAATTTGATTGAATTTATAAGGTTTGAAATTTTCGCTAAAAAAAGAACAACATTTTTGATGAAAAAAAAAATATTTTTTTTTAGCTCACTATAACGAACCACAGTATGCTGAAGTTTCCCATGCTATTTACTGTTTCAAACATATATATTTTCTCGAAAACTAAAAGTTGCGATATAATTTTGAATTAATGTATATTATTAAATTTAACATTGAATTACAAAAATTTTCAACCGGAAAAGATCAAGTTAAATTTTTGTAAAATATTGAAATGAAATGTAAGAAAAACAAAGAAAAAAAATAATATTTTTAATGCTTTGAATGCATAGTTTGAATGGCTTAGAATATTTTTGGAACTCAAAAATTTTCGGAGAATTTTCAGTTTTTGCGTTATTGATGCATACAGTTTTGGTCAAAATTTCTAATTTTTTCTCATAAACTATAATTTTTCAGTAAAAATTGCACTGCGTAAAAAGTTCTTAGAATTGGTCAAAATTCTCAAAACAAAAATTTCGTGGAATTTCGATATGAATGCAGATACATCCTTAGGGATCGATTGAAGAAAAACATATAAAAAATCATTAAAAAAAAAGATTTTGTGTGGAAGATATTTAGAGAAACATTTTTTTTTTGAAATAAAATAATTAATGCTCAAACGAATTTACTTAAATCTTTTTATAAGACGAAAATTCTTTGGTAAGAAAATCAAAAAACTAGGTGTGCAGTTACTTAAAGAGTGACCGATATATATGTATGTATATCAATAATGGCCCCTGATTGTGTGCTTTGAAATTAAGACTTTCTGACTTTATTAAGAATTGTTTTGATAAAAAATAACTTTCAGCCAAACCTATAAAGCCAATTACTTTTAATAAAAAATCATTGCAGCTTAGTTCATCATTAAATATATTATCAAATATAATAATAGGAACTTATTTGGAAAATCCAAATTAGTAATAAGAAACCTAAAATAAGTTTATTTTCCCTATATTATATTTTATGCAATAATAGCAAATAAGAGTTTAGTACGATTTTTTCTCGAGTAAATAAATACAAAGATCATCTATGGGCGTGCTGTTTTGGGCTGCCATCAATTTTTTTTAAGCCAAAAATATTTCTTTTGTATATTTTACATTTTAAACATTTAAATATGAATCTTTCAGTTTAAAATAACGAATAGTCTAATGTGCATAAATAAATTCAAATACAAATTTAATACTTCTAGGCCCACTGGCTATAATGTTTGCTATGTTTTATTCAAAGATCGTTTTTAAAGCTGTGGTTTTATGGCTTTCGAAGTTGCATAGCAATATCAAGGCAATTTTTTTCTTTGCTAAGGAGAAAGCAAACTTTTTCGATTACTATGCAGTGCTCACAAGTGCACTAACACAAATTTATATTTGTACTGTATGTATGTAGACTTTGAACACATTTGCAACACTTCCGTGCAACGCGCGGTAAAAATTAACATCGCTGGCGGGCGAAAAACGACAGCAACATCCGTACCCATGATGTAGTCGGTGCATTGTCGTAATTGCAGCAAGAGATGAGACATGGAGGCAAAAATATCAAAAGTAAATATATATCAATTTGTACTTAATTCTTTCGGGTGGGATAGAACTTGCTCGAATATCGAAATTTCAATAAAAATTTTATTCATGAATTGTCGTGTTATTGTCGTGATTTTTAAAGGTTGAGTTCGAAAAACTCGAGGTGAATCTTTCATGTTGTAACTGACGTACAGAAGAGACCTTCTGAGCTTTACAATACTCAATCGAGCTTTGCCGCTGAACGTGTGAAAGAGAGAGATGAGTATTTTCACACACCGTAACAAGACGTAAGAAGAATAATTAATTCACGGTGCAATATATTCCCGAAAATAGCAAAAAAGTCAAGGAGATCAATTTTTTAGCTGAGAGTGAATATCATCTTATAACACATTTTGAGGGTTGAAAAACTACTGCTTAAAGCTGGATGTTTGCACTTTTTCCACCTTGAGATTAGAGGAGGAACAGTCCTAGCAGCGATAGTACATCTATTAATGAACACTTTTATTAATGGTCTTGTGATTAAATACTAGCTTCTACGATAATCGAACAATGGAAAGTATCGAGAAGTATTCACAGGATTCTTATAGAGCCCATCTCAAAATGCACCGCAGAATTGCTATGTACGAAATGTTGCAATAATGATAGTATGACTTTGTCGAGCACTCAAAAGCATTTTCACTGCCATACATTTTTTAATAGCCGCAGCAGTGTTGCTCCTTTTTTATCTCTAATTGTTGTTGTTGTCGCATGCTTCACATAATCGTATCACGTAGTATTTAGCCGTGAAAGGAAAACATGAAATTTCCGTCTGCTAAAAAAGCAAAATACAAAACCTACATTTGTTTTTTTTATTTCAAAGGAAATAAAGAAAACAAGAGTTGTTTTAACAACTGCATGAATGGCTTAAGGTGGCAACATGATTTTGCTGATAGCGGTATGTGTTGCTGCATCAAACGTTTGTTCCATTTTCACGATGTGGCAGCATTGCATTACATTTGGCATGATATGACATCGATGTGGGTAAATATGGGCGGCAACTATCGTGATATTTGCTATGGTGTGTGCTGAGGGCGTATATTCATAGCAACAATAGTCGATTGCTATTGAAAAAGTTTTACTGTGTGCTGGTAGGAAGCCACCAAAGTGGTTCAATTTAAGCAGTAAACTGTAAGAAATGTCGAACGAGTCGTTTTTGAATGATAGTGAAGGATTCGAGTATTTTTTTTTGTGTCTGCAAATATTTGGAAAAAGGCTTCATGTTAACAATGGGCAATTTTTTATAAAACTTTTTTAATGAGAGCATATTTCAAGTTTCTTGCGATAAAGCTATCTACCACATATGTTCAATTTAAGCCATATTTTTTGCAAAAACTTACTTTTGATATTAAGACAAGTTGCTTCAGTTTTTTTTCGAGTTATGTTTTTTTAAACTTCAGTTTTCAGCAATTAAACTGTGTATTTATTTGTATTGATAGATCCATAGCATATTTGTGAGGCTAGCATATTATGGCTGAAAAAAAACCCAAAATATTGCTTTCTTCAATAGAAATAAATTTTTGGATTATCAGGAAACTGAATTTTAATATGTTCATAAATACTCAGGTAGAAACGTATGACGTCATATATATAAAAAAAATTGCAATAAAAAAAAAATTATTTTTTCTGAATATTTTGACCAATTTTAAGAGCTTTTTTTTACGTGAGATTTTTACTGGAAATTGATAGCTTCGGAGAAAAAGTGATGAAAGGTTAGACTTAAGCCAAACCTGCCTTATCATTACCGCAAAAACTAAAACTTTCCAGAAACCAAAAATATTCTTAGTCATCTAATAAGTAATAATAATAATATCAATAAATATTTTTAGATTTTTTTTCCACTTTTTACAAAAATTGTACGTTTCCTTTTCCGTTATGACTGCCATATTGATGCCGCCACATTTTTTTTTTCTTCTTGTGTCCTGGGACTCTTAGGGGGAGCATAGAGCCAAAATGAATTCTCTCCAACAACTGCGGTCTTTAGCGATGAGTTTTATCTGCTTCCACGACTGTTTCGAATCTCGAATTTCCTTTTCCAACGTTCTCTTCCTCTGCTACGTGCTCTCCTACCTTGTGGACTTCACTCAAGGGCTTGGCGACAGATTTTGTCGGATCGCTTTCGAAGAGTGTGTCCAATCCAGCTCCAATTGCATGGGCTGATCTCATTTGCTACTGGCATCTGGTTGCATTTTTGATGTAAATCATCGTTTGATATGGTATAAGGCCACTAGATGCTTAATATGCGTCGCAAGCATTTGTTGACAAATATTTGTAGATTGTTCGTTGGCAAGCCATGTCTCACATTCATATAGCAAATGCCGCCATATTGATTTTTATGAAAGCGTGTACGGTTTTTTGCAGTGCTGAGTTCAAGCTAAAAATTGAAACCTCATACGTATTTTTACGTCGCTTCAAATGTTGGTGGCAGCATTGATCAGGTTAGCCTGGGATATTCCATTTATGCTTAATCAGCGTCATCTGTGTCGATAATTAAATGATATTAAGTTAACTTATTACTGTATCAATTATAATCTCATAAAGTTCAAAATGGGTGATTTCGGACCAATAACACGCTTATCGCACACATAGCTCTAAACATATCTCGAAATTTTTCTCATGTATTAAAGGCTACTTTAACCGAATTCAAAACATTAAAATCTTTAGAGAGTGCACATGATTTGTATTAGAAATGGTTAGAAAATATTTTAAGCGGGCATGACATATCCTCTATAAGCAAATTTTTTGACAAGTATAGGAAATAGTATAACTATGCACTGAACGAAAAGGAGACAGATTTGAACAAGAAGACGTACTTCCATCTGTACAAAAATTTTTCAAAAGCTGTTCAGAGAGAGTTATTGAAGGTAATGAAAATACCGAAAATGGGTTAAATAAGTAGCATACCAAAAGTCGGTAGGGTTAGGCAAGTAGCTGAGCCACCACCCATACAAACAAAAACTTCAAAACGACATATACAGAGATTTATTAGAGGGTTCTTGAAAGCTCTGAACCAAAATAGATTGAGTTTTGGCGTAAAACTAGCTACTAAATTCATTCAACCTCAACATTTTATCTCAAACATTATTAATGAGCCATAAAAAATCTGATTCATGAAAAGACACCTTTTAATTTGAAAACCTCAACTTGTGTAATTTTTATGTTTTGTAACAAAACAGCAAAGTTAAAACGCTCCAAGCATTAAAATCCAATTAATTCAGCGTCTTCAGCATCATCCTGATCGTAAAAATTAAAAAATAAAACACGAAAGAAAAAAAGGTATTCATAATTTATAATTGTGATAGCAAGTCAAATATTAAAACTTCATTAAATTAAGGAAATGAATTATTCAAATCAACGGAAGCCATATTTCAGATACAAATAGACAACAACAATCACAAACAACACTAACCAACCAAATGATGTCAAAAATGTTGTGCAAAAGTTTTGTGATTGAGTGGGGTTTGTGCGAGTGCCGTTTACTTCTTGAAAGTTAAAAGAAAACCCATAAAAAATTGAGTAATTGTAGCATGAGTACGGACGCAGCCAAAATAGACGTTATAAATTTTGACAAAGGACTAAAGGACATGCCAATATCAACCTTAAACATTATGCTGTGACACAAATGCCGTTGTTTAATGATTGAATGGCTGCCTCTCTGCCTCAAAGGCAAAGGCAAAGGCAATAAAATAATCATAAAAATAAAATCTGATTGTTTTAATGATTTTGTTTAAGCACGAGTTTGACACTTTTGATAGGTAAATGTTTTTATGTTAGGTAAACCCTTTTTTTTCGTTTTGGGTTAGGTAAGCACAGTTGTAAGGGTTAAGTGCTTTTCATTTACTTTTATGTTATTTCCATTCAAAAATTTTTAAAATTTAAGCACTTTTCGTTTGTTGCAGTATTTTTAACATTATTAATCAATGATTACAGTAGAAGAGTTTATAGAGAGTACAAAGCGGAAAATAGGTACTAAGACGCTGGAGCTTAAATTGCTTTGCAGGATATAAGAAACAGCAATAGGACTCTGTAAATTACCAACTCTGACATAAAATTACTTTAAAGTAAAACAGCTGTCGAACTGCGAGGATTTACATATTTTTACATAATTCCATACTGGGGTAAGCGAAAAGAGTTGCAAATCGTTCTTAAAACACACTTTTGCAACACAGTTATGTGCTGTATTTTGGTAAAGTAACAGCTCATCCCATACTCTAGCTTGAAATGAAAATTACCATAATAAATTGTTCGTAAAGTATTATTAGATACAAATTTTTACAATCAGTTAATGCAACGAAAGGATAAAAGTAAATATTTTCTCATGTTAGAAATATGTTCAGTCCAGTCTAGACATCGGTCTTGAGTGACTCCTTAGTATTTGAATTCATTGACTCATTCAATTTTAAAACAATTATATAAAGTCACATGTGACATCAGAATAACAAAAAAACCAGATCGAAGTAAATGTAAATACCTTTCCTCAGGGTTCAATTAATTTTTCTACCAAATATTATGAAAATCAGATCATTAGTTTAGAAGTAAAAAGATTTTTCCAGCTAGGGGCGTATCACCGCCTACTTTAATCAAATATCTTTATTCAGGGCGTATCACCGCCCACTCCAGTCAAATATCTTTACTCAGGACTATTATCTCCGTACCAAAATTCACCAAAATCGCTGTGGCGGCTCAGCAATGATAGCTTTTTTTCTCGATAAGGGCGGTGACACGCCCCCTTAAAGAACTTAAAGTTCTTAATAATCTTTTTTAGAATTCAGTTTATATTCCAACCAAATTTTATCAAAATCAGCTATTAGTTTAGCCGTGGAAGTGCATTTTTCTGTTAGAGGCATAACACCGCCTACTAATAGAAAAAAATTACATTTTCCAACGCCCCTTTTAACAATCTTTTCAATAGCAAAAACATTAAGCGATTATGTTGTGTTATGGTAGTTAAAAAGAGATGGAACTCTTTTTGCAATAGCTTATTTATATATATTAGATTCAGTGGTAGAACTATATGCCATTAGAAGGTCATCCGCAAAAGCTTTTATTTTTATTTAACTGTTACATCAAAAAATATATTGTTATTGGTCATATTTGGACATACATCGTAAATTCTATATAACGAAACTTTTGGGATTGACATTTTTATTGCGTTACTGAGAGTTTTCGTTAAATGGAGAGTAGAAAAAATAAAATAATTTTCACAAATACCTATGACATGTATTAAAATGTATTAAATAAAGTGTAATTTATGTGCATATATGCATCACTATTACATCTATCATTCGCCTCATATTTTTCATCCCCTTGTTGTTCAGGAATTTTTTCGTCTGCAAGTGAAGCTGTCATGGCCAGACTGTCGTCTACTGAAATTGTGTGGCATGTTGAACTGTCTTATCTACTCAATCAATGAATGGTCATCTCCACCTTCAAGCTCTGGCCACGTTTATACTTTATAACTCTCGGAACTGGACCAAATTCCAGCATGACAAAAAGAATGCTGCATTGTTGTTACTACCAGTTCTTCTTAGGCTTTATATAAAAATTTGTCTGCATGCATCATATTAATAGAAATTTTACCCACTGATTCAACCTGCACCATCAATAGATTCCTACTATTGTGACCCTTGAGACTTTTGATTTCGCTTTAATCCATTGAATGTCAGACACTAGTTGTGTTGGGTGAAAAAAATACCAGTTCTGTTCTTAAGTTTAGATATAAGAAAATAAACAGGGCGGTTATCGACAAATGGCAAGATTTTTCGTCCCTTTAAATCTGCATCCCAACTTCGCAATTCTTCTTTAAAAGGTTGACTTGTCATTCAGACTGATTTATTTGCTTTACAAGTGGCTGGCAATTGCTTAATGGCTTTTTCAAAATAATAACAAATAAGGTGTTATTTCGCTTTTGAGAGTGGATAGATACTACTTACGTTACATAAAGTGTATCAATGTTAGGGTAATAAGGTAAACCAACCAAAATCAAGTAACTTCTACGCCTTAGGGAGTTTTTTTTATTCAAAAGGTGCTTGTTACATGAAGTTTACACTGAATTTTAACTCAACTTTCATTCATATTCAACGCATGGCAGCAGTTTTATGTAAAAAAGGTTAAGCCGTAAGTTTATTTTAAATAACCCCTAAAAATTAGACGCATAAGTAATTATCCTCATAGCAGATCATGGCATAAGTCAAAATGAAATTCAATTTTCTTGATTTCGATGTAGCATCTAACATTCTGGATAATTGTGAGCTCAACGTCAGTGCGCCATGCTGGTGAATTGTGGATAGTGGTAGAAAGCACGCTACAAAGTAGCACTGGTGAGTTGTAGATAATGGTAGACTATACGCCACTTAGAAGGTACTGGATTATTTGAGAGAGTGATGACTGCAGTATAAAAGGGTTGTCATCTGAGCTGAGTGACACAGTTGAGTTAGAACAGCGAAGCAATAAGTGAATAAGTGAATACAGTGTGATCCGTAGTAGAACAAAACAGTTTTCTATACAGTGTTAAATTAATATTAGAATTTGAACGTTAATAAAATAAACCATTTTATAACTAAATAAGTTTGTGTGTTTTTAATTGTTACACAATCCAGTGATCGAACTCAGAAAAGTGTGAGAGATCGAAATTATCGTCAAAGAGACAGAAATTTCGTAACAATATTTTGGAATATATCAATTTTTCATTCATAATTTCACTAATTTAATAAGTCATGAATTAAATTTACAAGCCAAGTTGTTTTCTTATTGTTAATTTGAACAATTGAATAAATCGCTTGGCACTAATCGAACCATTAATAAAGTTACCAATCTCTAATTCATTTCCATTTCAAGTCATTCAAATAAACAGACTTTTCTCGCCAAGTTGTTAAACACCACAATATGCTGCTGCTGTTTGAATTATGAAAAATAAACACTTTTTTGTTTCGGAATTTGCAAAAACTGATGAAATGGAAAAACTTGAACCTATTTAATTCAATTTTGAAAAGAATAATTTTTTTCGTTTTTAAATTTTTCACCGCCCGTTCCCGATTTCCATCCACTCTGCAATTGTTAAGCCATTTGTAAACCCTTTTATGGCTAAAAGTTTTAAATCAGCATAAATAAAAATAACAAAATTACAACCGTTCGTTCACTTGGGATTTTGCTGTGTCAGCTTGATGAAAGCAGCTGACGACGCCACAACGACTGGGCACAAAGGAAAAAACAGAAAAAAATATCCTTCTTTTGTTTTGTGCAAAATATGAACCATCATCACAGAACAATTAAGCATGACGGGTGTTTGAGGCAAAGGTTAAATTCATGAAATTAAGTGAGAGGCAGCGCAAATACCGAAAAACCTATAAAAATTACACAAAAAATAACCTATAAAACTTGGTGACAGGGCAAATTCAGTTGACCGCAACAAGAAGGCAAAAATGTCAAACGAGATGTTTTTATGATAGTGGCGGCGGCGACATTAAAAATGGGTCAATTTTAATGTAATTTGCTGATTTTTTTTTGTTGTTATTTGCTTTAATTGTTGTTGTACAACAAGGATATCTAATATTGACTCAATTTCTGGAATCTATTATTCGTTTTATTATACAGCAGCACATTAAAATTAATATTATGGCATTCAGTTAAAAAAGTTATAGTCTTAAAGAGCGTTCGGTTCGTTTGGGAGCAGGTTTACTTTAGGAGCTTCACCCCGATCTTTTTTTTCATTTGGTGCAGCAAAAAGGGGTCATGAAGAAAATAATTAAATTAAAATAATTCGTGACTAGCTTTTATGCGATTCATAGTTTTTGAGATATGACAATTTTTCATAATTTCTAGCCAATTTTTAAAAACCGCTTGTTTTCATTATTATTAATATGTTATTAATATATAATAGTTCTCAAACTATGCCATTTTTTTCTTCAGATGAATCGGTAGATTTTTCACCATTTAAAATGGGGTTGCACAGCTCCCCTGCTCCTTTAAAAAAGTGAAGAAGAACGTCGATTTTCACAGCTTTGCAGTTCCGTAGGCACATAAGCATTGACTAATTTTTATTGAAAGTTCTTAGTTCTTTAACGAAAACAGCAGCGCCGCAGAAAAACATTTTCATAAAGAATCACGCATTTTATTAAAATTTGTGAATTTTTGTTGTTGTTATTGTTGCTTGCGACAAATTCCAAAATTTCTAGAAAGTTCTTGAGTTCGTTAATTTTTTTTCAGAAAAAACTGGGTTATCAAAAATAAACCATCAACAAATAGTACGAGTACATCAACTAAAGTGACATAAAATCAGTTTTCTAAATGTAGGTACATATTTATAAATATATTTATTAATAATACATATTTTACGAAAAAATCGGATTTTAAAATCAATTGTCCAGCAATTTAGTGAAACTGTCATATCTCGAAAACTGGCTTATTAAATTACCTTTCATACCCAAATTTTGAAAATCTAGGGGTTTTCTAAACTTATTGTGATGTTATCTAAAGCTATATCCACAACTTCCGATGTCTATATCTACGATATTAGATGCGTCTCCTACATTTTGATTCCATATTCGTTGCAAGTATTAATCTTTGGGTCACGTCTGTCTTTAAAAAATTTTGTATCAAACAAAAATGTCGCCAAGTTACATAAAACAGACACGTCGGTTAGTGTGTTATCTTTCAAAGATTTTCGATTGTGAATTATTGATTAAAATAAAAGACCATTTTCAAGCTTTTGCACGCGACTTTGTACGGGGAGTTTGAATCTTCACTCATAAATGTTCGCTTATCAATTTATGTCAATATATTAATTGTTTTTTTTATTTCATTCTTTGTGCCAGCAACAACTGAGGCTGTTGCACTTATTGTATTTAAGACCATGATTTTTTAAGAATAAAATGATGATCAAACTTGTAGAAGAACAAATCCTTTGGCTATGTTTGCGTGTTAGCGAAATACTGTTTACGCTAATATTTTCAAATGTTTTAAAATTGCTTGAGGCAAAATTTGTGAAAAACTATCGTATCCGAAGGTTGATGTTTGTTATATTATTTTTAGTTATATCTCGAAATCAAAGAAAATCAAATACATAATATATCATACTCGTATTTTCAATAAGGTATTGCTTAACATTTCCATCATAGTTTTTACTGCAGAGTCTTATCAAAAGGAAGTGTTTCATGATACTTCCTCTATGGAGCCACTTAAAAAATTTGACAAATTCCTTTAGCTTAAACTATTTTCTACCTTAAAAAAACATCAATAAGTGAATCTTAATTAAATTTGTTAAGTCAAAAACTCAATGAACATAAAAATTTTATTTTTTGATTTTCTTCAATTTCAGCATGCAACAGCACTTAAAATACAAAATTCAATTTAAATCTGAAGAACATCTGCAAAACAGCATCGTTAAAATATAAGAAATAAAAAAAAAAATTCCCATGTAAAATCGCAAAAAATTGAACGAAAATCATCAAGAAGAGCATGGAATTTTAATTAAAAAAAAAAAAAAAAAAAAACCGAACTGAAATCCATAATATTGCAGAAAGGACCCTTCGATTTGTGTTAGTAAGACTGCAAGGAAAAAAGACGCAAAAAGAAATTACCAAAACTTACAGCTCAAATCAAACTCAATTGACGAGAAATAAAAAGTGAGCTGGTGAAAAACGAAATGACATGGAAGACATAAAAAACAGTTCGAAATCAATAGTGCACAGGCAATGCTGAATGGATGTGACGGAAAAATAAACCAATTACTTATGTACATACGAGTATGTTCGACAGCAATTGAGATTCAAGCATTTGACCACTACATAAAAGACCTTAATTTCGTATAACTTAAAACAAATTGACGATACGATAACTTTAAGGATTATCGCTCATAGTTGAGCAGAAAATCTTTTGTTTTTATTTTCTCATTTTTGGTACAGCTTCCTTTTGTGAAGCTAGAAATCATTCATTTCGTTTATGCCGAATTTTAATACCCTACATTCAACATTGCTATCGCGTACAATGGACAAATGTAGCACATGGTTTTGTGCGCGTTCTAATAACAACAATTACACAGCGGCACCGGTCAGTAGTAGCATGGTAGATGCTACCTCGAATTCGAATGGACCTGTTTTTAATAACGCCAACACAACTGCAAATGCTACACCACAATCTCAAGGTGTTACATTTTTCGATGCTATAACTAGCAGTGATAATGGTACAGTAGTTACTACTGCCCTAGCAGCAACTTCTAATGCAGCAACAACATATGCGGCAGTAGCAGCATCGTCTGGTATGAGCGGTACTACATCATCTTCATCGGCGATGTCATCAACAGCAGCTTTAGCGGCGGCGACTTCTACAAGTACAAGTGGCACTAAGCCGAAGACACAAATAAATTACGATGAAATTTCACAGAGTCCCGGTCCAAGTTCATCGGGTACGTGTGATGACACTGAACCGCCAGCGAAAAATTGCTACCGTTTGGTGATGTTGGGGTAAGTAAGATTCTCTCAATATATCCTTCATATTCTTCTCTATCTTTTATATATGAAAGTCTTCCTTATGCTATTCTTTCTACCACAAATAGTAACAATACTGTCGATTTGACAAATCTTTTGTATTAAACTTTACAATGATCTATGTATGTTGCAGAGACACCCTCATTAAAATAAATTAAAATACAAAACTTCCATTTTTAATGCAACAATGGTAGCACGTTGTTGTTTCATAGCATATTTTACTGTTGTTAGCTAGGGAATTCTAAATCTAAATCATCATAATCATCAACACAATGGCCGACGAGAGCACTTTTGCCTAGCACCACCCCCCAAAAAGTACGAAAAATTAAATCTGAATCCATGGCCCCTATCAGTTGTCTGCAGCGAAATCATTTCACAAGCAACGAATTCGACTCCCTTCAATGTGACGGTGATTTACTAATAGCAACAACACTAGTTAACAAGTTTTCAAATACGAGTAGAATAGGTGCTGACATAAGTTCACTTAGAAAGCTGTAAATTTTGAATTTTTGAAAATAAAATTGCTGGTCGTTCATATTTTATTTAAAATTTTCAAGCGACAGCTGTCAGCGGTCTAAAGTTTTATTCACAACATGTGGTAAAAATTTGAAATTTTATTAAATCCAAGATAGTTTCGAAAATCTTTTGGGTGAAGTTTTCAAGAGAATCGAAGCAGTAACTTTCAAATGCATTGAAATCACCATGTGTACTATATACTTATTTACTTAGATTTCATTGCTGTCCTAAGGGCATGCCTTTTAAATAGCAATTATTTTCCAACAACGTAAAGAAAATGACTCGCTGTTGTTCATTTCCTTTGAGAAGATCTCTGCACTAGATTCAAAGCCCTTTTAGAGTCGACAATGTAAATTTCTTTCAAGTTGAGAATAGAAGTTAATCCTTTTCTTTCAGGTATTGTTACTTGAAAGCTGGGTATGAACAAAATAGTGAGAACAATTAAATCAGTTCATCCAATAAAATCGAAGCCGGAAACTAGCGCAAAGAAAACGCTTTGCACGAAAGCTTACGATTTCCAAAGACCAGATTCCCACAGAATGATACCACTCTTTGCTATTAAAGTTAAGAAGCAAGCCGAATAAAATGTGCAAATTTAGAGCTAAAGCATTACCTAGTCACTCAGCTATGGCGCTGAGTTTAAATAGAATGCACATATTAGGAACTAAACGGTTGACCTATTTCTCAAATGAAAAGAAATTGTAAAAACTCACTTGCAATTAAATATTGGCCATCTTATTAATTGCAAAATATTCTGTATCTCGTTGAGTTGGGTGCACATGAACTAATCTTTTTATTTTAATCGGATTGAATTATTCCGCACTTCCATAATAATGTTACATTCATAATAACGAAGAAAATATATATGTAATCTTTCATGGCTCGAAAGTAATTTTTTACGGGATCCTTTGCTATAATAGAGCTTACTGGACTATAACTCACATTTTAAAGATGAACTGCGATATTAGTGCTGGTGTTTTTGAAAATATTTTAGGAGAATATCTTGCTCGAAAATTATCCAACTTACCTTTGCCTTTACCGGTCTAATAGCGCAAGTCCACCAAAATTCTGAACAGAAATCAAGCCAGATAATCAATAAAATTTTTGTTCACTAGATGGGACCTCATTTTCATTCTTTTTCCTATCTATTATAATTTTGAGATATGCTTGCTCAAAGAGCTTAAAACGCTGTTTCGAAGGCGATAATTTACTGTAACAAGACGTCATTTCGTAAAAGTCTATTTGTAGCACCAGAAATCAATAAGCCTTTTGTTTAAATTTCATCTTTTCAATAGGATGTTTACTTACCGCGGCATATGCATATAAAATATTCATTCAAATATAGTTAAATGCTTTGTATGTACATTGCACATTTTACGTGAACGAAAGGTAACATTTAGGGTTATTGCCTTAAATTTGTCTGAAAATAGCATTTTTTGCACTTTCAAACGACTATTTCACAAAATCATAACTTGAATTTTGCTTATCCCACAGTAATCTGTCAGGGCGTACTTGTACTGGTCCAAAAGCCGCTTAGCTCAAAAGATCATCTATAAACTCATTGATTTGACACCATCAGCTTTTTCATTTAAGAAACAAATCACTCATGCTCACTGGTTTCCCTAAGCGACACCACATTTAAAAAATCCATGCCTTATGTATCCCATAAGGAAAAATTATGTTGACAAGTTTAATTTTAGTCGTTTTGTTACGTAATTTTGTTGTTACCTGAACACTGGAATTTTTGGCAAGTGATTGCCATTTGGATTGTGCGTACTTACTACGTAATAACTATTGTCCACATTTAGAATTTCTGACAAATTCAACTAATTAATTTTGGTCATTCCGTACGACTGATTGTTGAGTGTTTTTGTTATATATCTATCTATATCCTGATTGTTGGGTAGAGGAAGAAACCGTGGGAGGAGTTCGTTGGCTTTGTCCAACAAATGACTTAATGTTACCGAAAATTAAGGTGCTGAAATATTCTTAGATTTGTACGAGTAATTAAAGATGTTTAGTGTTCTATTAAAGTTCTTGTTGTTTATTGTTGCTGTTAATTATTGTTGTTGTTGTTGTTGTTGCTCATTTGGAAGTGCTTGGATTTTTATGAGAGGAAAACGTTGCCTTGTTTCGAAATGATTTGTGCTTTTACCGTGTAATCAATTTAATTGTACATTTGTGGATGCGTCATGTTGGTGTCCTGATGAGCATCAGATATTGTGGTATTTTAGTGAGCAGGCTGTTTTATGTGACGTATTTAAGTGTTAATTAGAAATTTCACTTGTAATTGGAAACATAGTGATTTTGTTATTTCACAAGAAAATTAATTTCTCTTAGTTTGTAGAATTTTCATAATTAAATTTTCTTACTTAAGATCCTCACGCACGGGCAAAACATCACTGGTACAACGATTTCTCGGACAAAGATTTGATGAAAGTTATACGCCAACCATTGAAGATTTCCATCGCAAACTCTACAGAATACGTAGCGAAGTATATCAACTCGATATATTGGATACATCAGGCAATCATCCATTTCCGGCAATGAGACGATTGTCCTTTTTAACTGGTATGTACACGCTTTATTCAAAAAACGCTCACAATCAGATTAGCAGTTGAGAATGCAGACAGTCAGAAAATCACTAAAGGTGAAACACAAACAGACAGACAGAAAGAGACAAAGTTATGCTTTAAATATGGTATATGTATGCAAATAAATCGACAGCATTACATGCGGACAGACCGCATGATAGCAACGGTAAGCCTTATCCATTTGCTGTTTGGCTTAAGTGTGTTATGTCAAGTGCTTTCATACCACAAGCAGATCAATGAGTCCTCTGCGTAGTTGATGATGATGGTGCATTCACAACTATGCTCTATGTTCCCTGAGATTGAAACCACATAAGTTGGTCAATAAACATTGCGCTAACAAATCAGAAATTGCAACAATGCTCAAGTTCGATAAACTTGTCAGTTGATAAATAGAAATGAACGTACAATGCATGAGTATTTGATACGTATTACCTTTGAATGATTCTGTCCTCCCATGTGTAATTTTATAATATCAAATATTGGTAGTGTGAGCATTGTAATCAGATTCCACGCTTACAATCAGCTGACAAGTTGGCATTTTGACTTTTACGACATTTTAGTTGTGCTGCTGGTTGGTTAGTTGGTTGCTCTATTTATGTTTGTGCTTGACATTTGATTGGATGGATATTTTATGATTATTACTTCATCAATTTTAATGCTGCATAAAGTGGTTTTTTTTTTGAATATCCGATTAAGATAAACCTCTCACAATAGCTGATTTAATAATTTAATGACATAAGCAAATTTACTTTTGATAGTTGTTGTTCGCATAACTTTAATCTGACTGACATCAATGTAAAGTTTATATGAATTTTTGAAGTTTTTTCCTTCAATCATTGCTATTTTTACCTAAATTGCTTGATTTACAAACATATATCAAAATAGTTCTTTCAAAATGAATATTTTTCCGTAAGTTTCGAGTATATATCGGTAATTATGATGGTAACCTTACATAGTCAGTCAGTTTTCTTATGGTACTACAGAAAGAAGTTTTTCACTACACTAAAAAGTTCCCATAAGTCCCACAATACTCGAGAAAAATTAATTTTCAATGAAAAATGTCTAAGCCGGACGATGAACACTTTTCAAAATTATTTTCTGTTTTCCAAAAATATGATCATTTAGTTGTCTTCACATAAGAAATTCGAAACTTTTTTCCTTGACTTCTTAATGCAAAAAAAAGTACATCAGCTGATATACTAACATGGTTGCACAGGGAATTACTGGAAAATAAAGGAATTTAATATGCAAACTTTGCATTTATTTAATAATAAATTCTAAAAAGTGAAAATATTTTGAAAAATTTTTTAAGAAATTTATCTGAAATTTACTTAAAAGAAACCCAAGATGTATTAAATTATTTAAGCAAAAAAGCTTTAAATTTAAAGATGAAGGTGAAATTGTAAAAAAAACTAAAAGAGGATTTCTTTGATATTATAATTTAGGACCGTTTTACACTTTAGATTATATAATTTAATTAGTGAGTAAGAATAAGTGAGTAAGCATTCTCATCACTTTTTGGAAGAGCAAGTAAAAAAAAAAGAAAAGAAAAAAAAAAAAACAAACAAAAGAAATAACTTAGAACTAATAACCTAATTTTTTCCCCAAAAAATAGAAACATAATTTATCAAATGAAAGACTACACAAGAAAAAGTTTTGTAATTAAAAAATAATTGCATTTCAAGTGTTGAGAAATAACTTATTCAGAGTTTCCCAAACAGTCGGAAAACTTAGCTTATTTTTTTAGGTTGAGTAAAGCTCACATTAAAAAAAGTATTACAAATAAGACATTTAAAAATTTACTTTTAGCCTTTTAAAACGATGCTCATTTTGTTGAAATTAAATAAAAGGTAAGGCTTATAGTAATTTTTAGAAAAGTAAGTTCGAAACTTCTGATATTGCACAAACCAGATCCAATTGCCGTCAACATATCCTTTTGAAACCTTTGGTGCCCTTGTCAAAACTCATTCAATTTATGCTAAGTTTTTTTAGGAAGTTTTGTTAACACTTATGTATGTGCTTGTGAATTCCCTTTAAAATAAAAAATATCCTTTAAAATGAAGATTCTATTTGAACAAAGTCCTTGGTGTACAATTTTTCCGTACTAATCACCTGTTAAACAAAATGTCAAAATAATTGATTTCTTAAAAATTTCATACTAAAGAAAAGAAGATATTTGCGTAATGCGTAAGCTTCAGAGGAATTAACCAAACTGATATGCAATATTTTACCTTCTGAACCCCACGTGCAAATGCACCAAACTGCTGTTTTTACGTTATAGTTTTTTTGACGGCTTTCATTTTACCCATTTTTGTGTTTCTTCTGATTTTGTGGTGATTAGACTTGCTCAGAGAAATTTCAACTTTAACTCTCTTAAATCTAGTGATTTCATAATCTTTATTTTATGCCGTAAAATCAGAAGAAACGAACCTAATATTTGCTAGCGCGGATTCTATCAATCTTTGCAACCAGGCCCGTGCGCAAGGGGGGTATTTGAGGGTTCAAACCCCCCCCCCCCCCATTGGGAATTTTCGCACATAAGCTTTTATTGACATTTGAACGAATAATCAAAAAGACACAACAACATTTTTTTTTTTAATTGAAAAAACTTAAATGCCAATAAATCGTCAAAGCCCGAGTTTTTCATTTTCGACAAGATTTGTGCTCTCTAGTTATTTTTGAACCAAAAAACACGATTTGGGACCACTGCGCGTCGCTAAGGTAAGTAACACGAGCGTTTTTTCAATGCGTGTTTAAGCATACTCTGGCATCAAAAAATCAGCTTCATTGAAAATTCATGCACAAATCTATTCGCGTCATATATTTCAATTTTGCATAATAGTTCACGTGACATGTAGATAAATGAAGTTTAACTTTGGCGTCAACGCATTGCCGGGCAAGACATTAAAAATTCTCTCGAAGAAGCACTGGATATTTGCAATGAAGACGCGTTTCCAAATGTCCATCAAATGCTTCGTGTTATGGCAACTTTTCCTGTGACAACAGTAACAAATGAACGCTCCTTTTCAGCGCTATGTCGTCTAAAGAGATTAACTATGTCCGAAGATCGGCTGAATGGCTTAACCTCGCTAAATACAAATCGCGATATCGAAATCAATGTGGAAAGAGTTTTGGACGGGTGTTTTGAAGTACCTCGCAGAATTAGCTACTTACGTAATGATAACTGAATATCGAATCATAACATAAACTCTAGACTTGTTCAAATAAATGGCATGTACTAGAATACTTCAAAAACACTCGATTTTCGAAAATTTATTCAAATTTGAAACTTTAATTTTTCGGAATTTGGCCAAAAAATTAGAAAATTTGATTTTTTCTTATTTATAATATTTTTTTTTTAATTTTCTTTCGATTTTCCTTATATACACATAAGGAAGTATCGAAAAAAAAATTGACCGCTATTTTTGATACATAAGGAGAAAAACGGTGGTCTCTCCGCAAGTAGAGCTTTGGTGTTTCTTGTGTAACAGCTAAAATCCTTTGTTGTTTCCACTGCAATCACCTTAATACACTGTAACTTGAAATTGTCAATGCAAATACATGAACTTTCATTACAAAAATTAATGATAAAAAAACATTTTTTCATTTAAAATTAAATTTTTTTTATATTTTTTTTAAACTGTGTGCACTGTGTCATGTGACTAGTTATTGAAACAAATATTGTAAGTACTTGCTGTTTGTGTTTTTATTTGTTAATTACTTGCTTATAAAATACTTTGAAAATTTTCGGACCAAAAATCAAATTTTATTTTTTTTTCTCATTTATTTTTTAATAGAAATTCATGTAGTGGCATCGACAATTTCAAATTATAGTGTATTAAGGTGAATGCAGTGAAAGCAACAAAGGATTTGAGCTGTTACACAAGAAACACCAAAGCTCTACTCGCGGGAGACTACAATTTTTTTCCTTATATGTAAATAGGCTTAAAAAATAGCGGTTAGTTTTTTTTCGATACTACCTTATGTTTAGATAAGGAAAATCGAAAAAAAAATTTAAAAAAAAAATATTAAAAATAAGAAGAAAATCAAATTTCCTTTATTTTTTTCGCCAAATTCGGAAAAATGAAAATGTTGCTGCTCTGATAGCAACCCTAGGACTATTTCTTTTTTAATTTTTTTAAATGGAGATATACTCGAATTTGAATAGATTCTCGAAAATCGAGTGTTCTTGAAGTATTCTAGAAAATATTTTTGAACATCTCTAAGTACATTAGGGTGATTAATTTTTTTTTTTTTCGTTTTTTTTTAAGGTGCTGTTGCTTAAAAAGTAAGTTTATGATATGAAGAAAAATTTCACGAAAATTCAGCTCTGTAACTCAATTTTATAAGGTGGCGTCGGAGCCTGTTAGTTTTTCATATAAATTGTATGGAAAAATTATTTTTTACAAAAAAGGTATCTAAATGAATAGGTGATTAGTGTAATTGAGCTGAAAAGGGTCGTTTTTCGACGTAATTTTTTACGCTGAATCTGAATCTGGCCTCAGAATTGACCCATCATGAATCCTGAAATATTTGAGGCTAAGTACCTAAAACATGATGTTTTTTGTCTACTTTCGAGGCCATGTATGGGATTCAAAGAAAGTTTATCAGCTTATTTTAAACAAAAGCATCATTCAGTACCATCCCTGCCCTTTAAAATGAGCTTTCAAGTGGTGATCTGTTATGCTTCCTTGCAAAGTTGCAGCCATTTCAAGGTGACATGAATTTGAAACCCGTTGGTTAATATTGTTGGGTTGCAACCCTTTGTATGGGATCCAAGTCATGTCACTTTAAAATATCTATAACTTTGCAAGGAAATATCGCAGATCACCACTTGAAAGCTCATTTTAAAGGGCAAGGACGGTACTAAATGATGCTTTTGTTTTAAATAAGCTGATCAACTTTCTTTGAATCCTAAACATGACCTCGAAAGTAGACAAAAAACATCATGTTTCAGGTAATTAACCTCAAATATTTCAGGATTCCGACATAATGGGTCAATTCTGAGGCCAGATTCGGATTCAGCGTAAAAAATTACGTCGAAAAACGACCCTTTTCAGCTCAATATTAAAAGTAAACAGTTTATGTACTATGCTGAATTGTTGTGAATTATGCGACGTGGTTTCCTCGAAGGAAATAATTTCATGATCGTTGCTATTTTAAAATATGATTCAACTAACAAAATTTTAGTTTTGTTGTCATTATGATTTTTACAACTCCCGATGAAGCTCTCCCAGTGTTGCAATTCCTAATTTCGACAATTCGCTTCTACCTTTATAATTGATTGTATCAAGGTAAAAACAACATGAGGCATCGCTTTCATGTGACCGGTGTGAGAAAAGATGGTCCTTCGTCTGCACCTAGATGTTTGACGTCATAAACATCTTTAAATGCGTTGCAGTATGTATATAAAATGTTTCCGAAGTGTCGCAGTGAAACATAGTTTGGGAAACCCTGATATATACAATGATGCTTTGACTTTGGGCGTTTCTATACAAATACTTTGCAATAGCATAATGGAGCTTTTTTTTTTATTAAAAAGAGGGAATGTTTTGATGAAAAAAAACTTTTTTTTGAAAATTTGTTGTGGAATATAATAAAAATTTCCATCAAAGTAGCGTTAGCTAAGCCAAGCAAGCACTCTTGGTATCTAGTATGAACTCAATAATAGAAAAAGTATAAAAATGTTGGAAAAGTTCAAAAATGTTAAAAACGACGAGAAATATTTGGGAAATTAGAAAATGTTGAAAAACTTGAAAAGACGTCGAAAAATGTTAAAATAGTTATATTATTAAAATATTGAATAAGTCAAAGGTTGAAAAATGTTGATGAACAAGCCGAAAAAATGTTAAGAAATTCGTAAAATATTGAAAAACTTAATAAAAGTTTAAAATGTAACACTAACGTTGCGTTAGTCAATTCGCTCCAATAAGGATTTTCTTCCTTACCCAACATCAAAAGTTTTCTACTCAAAGATTTTTCTTTGTTGCTAGTGTATCGGCTTAGCACTAAACTCAAAGACAAAAGTTTCATATCCAATTAGTGACAATTTATTGTTGAAAGCTTAAAGAGGTCTGAGTGAATTTTTAAGGCACTAATATTACACATGGTAATAAATTTCAGTGTAATAACTTAGGTGTGCGCAATAATGTTCAACAATTTCAAAATAGATGCACCCATGATAAGCAAATAAATTGCCAATTTAAAATGCTCATGTACGATATGAATGACTTAACAAAGGACAGTTGCGTTAAACAGAGAAAAAAAAAAACTCATGATGTATGAGTAACAGGAGCAGCAAACTCACACACTTACCCATCCGCTCAACTGAAAGATGCATATTTAGGGAAATCATACTATGATTTTGCAATAAAAATTATATTTCATACGCATTTCGTGTTTCAAATGTATTTCGATTTCCAAGAAAATTGGAATTTTACGTGGAACATATGTTATGTATGTATGTATGTACAAGGAGATCCATACACAACAATATTCAATGAAGAATTTCAATGTTAAATTGAAGGAAATTTAATTTATAACGAATAAAACTTTATACTCTTAAGTCATTTACATTTATTGGAGACTAATTTTACTTACAAAAAAGCCAAATGTATTTGTTGTTTCCAATTTTATTGAGCAAATTAAACTCTCATTATTTTGCTTAAAGATTAAGGGCCGGTTTCACAGTGTTTAGTTAACCAATTAGTTAACTTAACTATTGTCTGTTAGTTATCTACCAAATTTAAGTTGTTCAGTTTCATAGTCAGGTTACCTAATAATAATTTTTTGTACAAAATTTGGCATCACTGCACAAAACATTTGTTGACATTTCATAGTTTGCGAAATGAATCAACAACAAGATTTTCTAAATTTTCGGCAGACGAAATATATTGCTAATGGGAGCTGGTCGGCAACTTTGAAAACATCATCGAATGCAAAAAAACGATAAAGTTAGTCTAAACGAAAAGGAAAAAATATTTGGGACCATTGTTGACGATTTTAACGGCTTGCAAGGAACTTCCCAAAGTATATGGACGGAATCTTAATAATTTTTTTCGACGAGCAATTGCAATATTCCATACTACTTCAATATCTGAATCACTATGAACTTTGCAATCCCAATCTGAATCCATATTTATATAGGTACTTATTTGCTTTTTCGAAACTTTGTGTTTTTATTTTTCATGTTCTTTTTCGTTATAACAGCAATCAGCTGTTAGTTAGCTATTAGTTAACCTGCCAAATTTGGTTGGTTAACTAATTGCTATGAAACTGAAATTGGACAGCTAACCTCAAGTCTTTAGTTAACTAAACACTGTGAATCCGGCCCTAAAAGTTAAAAAAGAAAATTGTTATTTTATAGGAATTTTTCAAAGAAGTTCCCATAGTTGTTTCAGGTAAGATATGTGTATAGGAAGCAAAATCTCCAGTTCATACAGTCAAATATCGTATGGTTTCTGAAGCAATTTTCAATAACAAAATAGCTTAGAAATTAAAAAGGAAAATATGCCCATATAAACTGTCTGTAAATGGTTAAATCGCCCAAGTCATTATCACTAAGAACTAAAGGATTCCACACTTTTTGTATGCGAATGTTCGGTCAAAAGAACTGAGTTCTTACGAATACGTAGTTTTTGTGATGCTGATCAAAAGTCTCAATGGGCATGACAAAATCCTTTGACAAAATTTGGCAAGGTATGGCCAAATAACGAATTTTTATCTACTAATGAATTTTTTTTCCAAATAAATTTTTGCGTAATTCATTGTCTTTACGGGATCGGATTGAGTGTTTGTGCAAAAAATCAGAAAAAAATTTAATAATATTAATATTAATAATAAAATAAGTTAATATTTTGCTGAGAACTTCATTGACCAAGCAGTCCTGCCATAGGATTTTCTCGTACGTAATGATGCTTTTGATCAGCACAACAAAAGCTACTTACTCCCTAGTTCAGCCCTTTTGATCGAATGGTCTTTCCGATAAAAAAAGTGCGAGTGATATTCTTTATATAATTTTATACGAGAAAAACCGATAAGAAAAATTGGTCCAAGAAATCCATGAATAATTGTTCAATCAGGCCTGATTCTTTTTTAAAAATTTTCTCAATCATACTATATGTAGCCATAGTAAAACATGAATATGTTTGGTTAAATTCAAAAGTCACCCGAAATTTTTGATTTGCAATTTTTTTTACTGAAATTCTTTTTTTTTTCTTTTATGAGTTTTAGCTGCTGAATTAAAATTTTACCAAAGACTTCAAGTATTCTTGAGCAAAATCGCCCTCATCTAAGGGGTGGTGCTACCTGAAGCCATTATTACAACAAGTTCAAATACTGACCTAACACAAGAAACCTAAGACAAATTTTTACTAAGGATAGCAAAATGATAAGGGCAAATTGTAGTAAATGCAAAAAATAACAGCCTAAAGTAAAGGCTTCTCTTTTTTCATACCCATTGCATTAATACTTCTAATCAGCCCAGGACATGATGTGAATAACATCATAATCTTTTATTCTGTGTGAAGATTCATTTTAATTAAACCCTAATAAAGTGCTAAATACCCCTAATGAAATATTAAACTATATTCAAAGGGTTTCCGCGTTTATTAACACACACTCACTCATGAAGGCTAATGTGGATTTGAATTTTGGCTTATGTATGCAAAAATGATACGTGGAAAATTTATTAATGAGTTTTTCCTTCTGAGCGCTTTCGGTCTTACGAGTGTATCATATACAAAGTATAAGTCATAGCTGACAAAACCTACGCATATCAATGTGAAAAATATACGTGATAAATAAATAAATGCATAGTCATCCAATATTATGGCGTACTTTTGAAGTGCAAATTTCATAAGGTTACTTTTCTAGTTGAGTAAAATAACAAATGGAAAAATAGAAAATAGTTTTTATAAAATGAGTAAAATGTTTAAAACTAAGAATAATTAATATTTTTTAAGTGAAAATTAGTTAGAGATTCGAAAATTACTGACTAATAAAGTTTAGAAGGAACTGGGTATTTCATCTCGGATCGTATATATACGAGCAAATGCTTTGAAGTCAACTTAAAATATAGTTATTTTAGGCAGACATCTAAGCAAGAATATCAAAATGAAATTCAAACTGTTGCAAACACATACAGACTCTGAATACAAAAATAGTCTTTTTGATGTCGTCTCACCAAAGAGATGTCTTTGCGAGAAGTGCATACACCATTTTATGTACATTTTCAACGAATAAATAAATGCTCCAACATAATCATAAAGTTTTAAAGCCAACAATATTAATAACTAAACTCTTTTCAGGTGACATTTTTGTACTCGTCTTCAGCATGGACTCACGTGAATCATTTGAAGAAGTTGTACGACTACGCGAACAAATACTTGAAACAAAATGGAGTGCACTTTCGGCATCAAGTGGACGCTCCAAGAAAAATCTACCACGTGTGCCAATGGTGATAGCGGGCAACAAATGTGATCGGGACATGAAGTAAATACTGTCACTAAATTCGTTTAAGAAAAATTTAATAATTTAGTTTACTTTACCTTAGGACTGTACAAGTTGATGAAGTCATGGGCTACATCGCAGGTCAGGACTCGGCATGTGTTTTTGTAGAATGTTCAGCAAAAAAGAATTTCCGTGTCGAAGAGCTGTTCTATGAGCTTTTCATGGCAGCAAATCTACCACAAGAAATGGCGCCAAATCATCATAGATGGGTGTCAACAGCATTCGGTGCACCAAGTCCGCTGCCAGCGCACTGTCCATCGAGTCGTTCGAAAAAATGTACGCTCTCCATAAAGCGACGTTTGAGTGATGCATGCGGCGTGGTCGCACCCAATGTGCGTAGACCCAGCATACGTACCGACTTAATGCTGATGCGAACCAAAACGAGTTCACTCAGTGATGCTGAGACAACGGGCTCAGGACGTGGTACTAGCGGTAGCAGTTGTGTGATAATGTAAAATGATATGGGAATGAGAAATTGGGTTCGAATTAGCTTAGTAGGGGTGTGGCATAAATGTATTTTGTGATGTAATGTTCGAAAATGAATTTAAGTGTAGAGACGGTTAGTCGTAGGTGTAAGTCAAAAACTAGCGAAATCTATGTACATAAAAAACAAAAATTTAAATGTAATGGCAAATGTTATCGCAAAATTATAAATATTTAGAAATATATCATACCATTAGTAATAAATTTATTTAGTTATAATTATATACATACATACATATATGCATAACATATAAATACTCAAAAACTGTTATAAGTTTAATAAGGTTCAAGCTTTGTTGTTCATAAGTCGTTTTGAATATCAAAAAAAAAAAAAAAAAAAAAGAAATATAAATCCTAAGGTTTCAGAGGAAATGTTAATTTTGTGCGCAAATATGTCATTTTTGAAAATTGGCTTTTTAAAATGTTATATACAAAATGTTGTTGCGTTGTTTTATATCAAATTAAAATAATATTTTTTAAAAGCTTTAAAGAGCATTTATATTTGGCAGACAATAATTCAAATAAATTTGTTTTTTTATTTAAATTAAATATATAATATTTGAGTCTTATAAATTTTGCAAAATTAATCTAAATATGAGAAATGACATTCTTAGTTAAAATTTAAGTTATAATTTATTACAATTATTGTGTAAAATATACATATTGAGACAAAATTGCCCTGAGAAATTTCGTAATGCATGCAAATTTTGAAATGAAATTTTCTGACAACTCTTTCAATGAATTTTAAAATATCATCAATTATCGACATTCAAAAAAAAAATCTTTTTTCTTAAAAATTTGAATTTTTTTCACATTTTGGTTTAGCAAATATGACCCATCCATGTTGTGTCATTAAAGTTTATCAACAGAATGAAAAAAGTCAAAAAAATTTTGGATTTATTTAGAATAAATGTTGATCTTAAAAAAAATTGTTTTGTGCAATAGTGAACTTTATTAGAATTTAATTCATTTTTAAGACTTTAACACCAAAACTACTTATTTTCGTAAATTTAATCAAAAATAAATATGTCCATATTGACAAACTTACAAAAGTCTGCCCCAACATTAAATGGTTTATAGCTAAAAAAAATTGAATGTAAATGATTTGATGAAATTTTATGTTTGATATTTTTCAGTTCATTAGATGAGTTGAGCTTGAAGTTTTTAGTTCAAAATTCAAATGTCGGGAAACTGCTAGTACGATCGGCAATCTTGTCTCACATCATATCCACTTGATTTATCAGTAGTAAAAACTTTTTCCATACAAGCATTTTTTTTCTCGTTATATACGTCAGCACTTTTACTCTTTATAACTACTTAGTCTATACATACATACATATATGGATATCATATCGCAAAAATTAATTGTCGAATTTACTCTTGATATAAAATTCAAAAACAAAATTTATCATACCGATACTAAGTACATACATATATCCTCATTATAACCCACCATTTGTTCAAGGATTTCAATAATACAAATAAAGACCAATTGTTACTAAATCAATATTTTTTGGTTTTATATCTCCAAGTGTACAAAAAACCTTAACTTTACATTTATAATATACATACATATACTATACAATAACAATAAATTAATATGTACAATATATAATAATTTACTTGCTAAAGCCATTCCTAATTGAAATATCTTACTAAATATATAAAAATTATAAAAAAAAAATCTTATCTCAATTTAATTATTTTTTTTGCCTTAGTTGATTATTATTTGAAGGAAATTTATAAATATACAGTATGTTGCTTATATCTATGGTTCGGCTGAATCGGAAATTAATAAAGGAATTAACACACGTAATTTTTTTATTTACATCAGTTACTATTAATTTTTCATTAATCGCTTGTAGCAACTTTTAGCATAGATTTACTACATAGATTTTTTTTGAATACTAAAGATTCAAACGATTCGCATATTACTGATATATGCCATATAATATTGGTCTATCACTTTGACCAGAAGGGACGCTGATTAATCAAAACAGTCTTCAGTATTTTAAGAAACATTATCAATGGAACCTTGACTTATAGCACACTCAAATAAATTCAATGATTTTTGAAACAGAATTAAATTACTAAAAAAAAGTTTAACAAATTCGCAATTGTGAATATTGTTGGATATATATTTTGAAGTTATAGCACTTAAATTGATTTATAAAAGTTATGTTTTATTTTTCCTTAATTTTTGTAATATATCTAAAATAAAAGATTTTTTTCAAAAATTTCTACATGGGAAAAAAAATTTCATTGTGTTCTCTTCTTAATTCTTTACCGCTTCAGCCGAAATGTGTACAATCTTACACTATTTACACAATGATGTTATCTTACCTTTTGCAGTAAGCCGTTGATGCTAACATATTAATCGATTTTTCTATTAAAACAATTTATAATAAAGAAATTTTTTATAAAATTTATTAACTGGTTCAAGCATGATATGGACCTGTATAGCTTCGAGTTTTCATACATGCATTATTTACTTACATAACAGTGTAAGAGAAATTTTATTAATAAATCACTAATTAATAATTTTGAGTTAAATTAAAGGGTTGTTTTAATCAACAATTTCAGATAAAGGTATCCAAAATCAACACTTGTTGGCCATGTGTGGACTATGTAAGTATATGTTTGAATGCACCGGCCTTTTGAGTCTTAATTGTTCTTCAGTCTTTGTGACGTACTAAGTAAATATTTTATATATTGGCAAAATTTAATTATAATCCAAGTAAAGCTGAAGTCTTTTTCTTCAGTAGGAAAATTAATTTTCTGAAAATTTTTTCATCATCTCGAAGCTCTTTATTTTATTAGCTGCCCGAATGGTAACGGATTTCTTTAATTTAATTAATGCCACCAAATTAATCAAAAGTGTGCATCTGGCAACATGGCTTATTAATTCACAATTGACAAGTTAACAAGCTTTGCAATTAGTCAGAAATCCTCAAATAAAGCTTTCTAGGAAAAGCTCTTAAGACAAAAGTCTCCATTAAAAGCTTTTTATTGGTAATATCCTTTACTATTTCATATCCCATTAGTACCGCATAGTGGATTTTTGCTTCGGATGGCTTTTTGGAGTAAATCAAATGTTCATTCAATTTTTCTTTTATTTTCCAAAATCGATGGAACAAAAAAGGATCAAAATATTAAAGGGCAGATTTCTACATATTTTACGGTAAAAAAATGAAATACAATTTGTTAATAACTGGTAAAATAATTTTGATAAATTGACAAAACACTTTAAGGAAAGATTATGTGTTGTAAAACCTTATATTTGCTTTTATAGGAGTCATAAACAATTTATATCAACAACTCAATGACATAATAATTAAAAAATGAACTTCGTTTGTATTTTCTTACAATTTGGAATTTCGCATTAAAGATCATAAAAATATCTAATCTTTTGAATATAAATATCAAATCTCTAGAATCAGTCCTTCTAAACTCCCTAGTGGCTCAGAAATGCCCAGCTTTTTAACATTCACCTCATATGGGTGCCTGGACATAGGAACGTTGATGAACTTGCTATACCTGCAAAAAGGAATGTATGGTAAAAAGGATCCAAGGGTCATCTTGCAATGTATCAAAGCAAATGTAATGCTAAGCATTGAAGCTCAAAAAGCTCTATTGTGTATCTTGCTCTACCGTGTAGGAAAAATTATGTTGCCTTATTTTGCTTTTTTTTCTCGCTATCCCTTCTCGTTTCAATAGTGTTCGGTAGTTAATGCATTCTAACGAAGAGGTAGAATGTCCAAAGAAGTATATAAAAAGAACGAATTGTATTGTAAAGCTCTCTGTGCCAAGAAGCAAATCCTACGACGAAGAAATGATAATTCCCAACGGTTGAGAATTACAAAAATTTACGAAATATACAAAGGATATAAAACGTACTGCAACAGATAACAAAAACCATTTCGTTCCGCTTTCGTTTGACCGTATGTTTAACTTTTTGGCACAGGAAGCTTTACGATCCAATATGTTCCAAGCTGAAAATGTCGTGCTTCATATCTACTCTTTTAGAAAATAGACTTGATAAGCATTGACGAAAAGCTTTTCGACTGAGCTTGCTGTGCTTTCATGGAGGTTTTCGGCAGAAATCTGAACACTTAGCTAAGTTACCAACCATACACAAACTTTTTATTTCATAGAGAAAAATAACGCCAGAGTGCTAGAGAGCTTTTAAAAGCCAATTGGGAAAATTATGGAATTGAAGATACGGGAAACGATGCAACTCACGGAAAGAAAACCAATGTATGTATTTTATTAGTATTTAGTTTTTATTCATGTAAGTTATTCTTATTTTTTTTTTTTTTAAATTAAATTTAATTTTACATTTATTTTTGAAACTATTTATTTAAAAAACATGCACTTATGCGGTAAATTTATGCTTATATTCTTTTATACACAGTTTCACTATTTAAGTTTATTGACTTTGCGACATTAGAATACATTTTTTGAGATTTATTAATTTAAGGAATTATTTTTGATTTCTGTTTTTTAAGAAAAAAACCAAATCATGCATATGAAAGTTCAAAATAAAGAAAAAGTACATAATTATTGAAAAATTTATTAAGAATTATAAAATGAAAAACTTCTGAAGTTAAAAAATTAGGAAAAGTTTTACAACAAAATGCCGCATTACAGTTTAACAGAAATGGGATAGATACTACACATTTCGCTCTTAGTATATATGTATGTACTTGCTCTAATCTCCTTAAGACTAGATATGTTTTCCTTAAACTTTTATATTTTTGCTACAATTAAACTGACTGTGGTTTTACTTGAGTATTTTGTAATTTTACTAATAAATAGAAACTTAATTGAATTAAATAGAATTTTTTCTGGCTTACAATTAAAATTTCGTTCGTATTTTTGAAATTTACACGCATTTATTGTTTTCATATAACATATGTATGTAGTTTTAAATACATTTTTTTAATTATAAAAAACAAAATTCTATACTTATGCACATATACTTACATTATGCATTTTTACTCATGTGTCTAAGAGGCTTTTGCTTTAAGAAAGTGAAATTATTATTAAATGCTTATTTTAAATGCATTCATCACTAACTAAAAATATGCTGCTTAATTTAATTCACGTATAAAAATGATTAGTTCTTTTTTTATATATTCGTTATTTTTTAATTAAATTATACAATTGTTTGTTTTTCCTTAGATTTTCTTTGTAAAAATTACAAAATTTCATAAATTATATATATTTTTTTATTGTTTTTTGCTGCTATTTTTAAGTAAAAATAATTTTACTATAGTTTAATATTTTATTTTTTTTTGAGACATTAGTTTTCAAATTAAAAGTAAATTTTATATGTTAAGTGATATTATCGGTTTTCTAGCATATGTGATTATTAAGTCTATGGAAGTTGCTCCGTTGATGATGTTCGGTTTACTTTTTATATTTCAATTAAAAATTTATAAATATGTATTGTAAATGAATGTTGTAAATATTACATAAATGAAATATATTTTTTGCTTTGTTTATTTAACAAAAAAAGCTCAAGTTATTTAAAAAAAAAATGGAAATTTTCTTATTTTAAGTGGTACTAATATGGCGGAAATTTTCGAGACTTAGTTAAAATGACAACTCATAAAAAATGTACCATAAATTTTATATTTACTATAAATTAATCCAATGGCTTCAAGAAGTTAGCACCTTATTGTTAAAACTTCAACAAAAGTTATATTGCTACATTTGCGTCTAAACATTTGTGTGTAAGTATTCCAAGACCTAATCAAAGGTTCCTTAAGCCCACTTTATGCAAAAATAAGACAAGTTTAAACATGAAATAAATCTTTTTTTTTTGTTACCTTTTATTCTCTGAACGAATTTGGTTAAAAAAGGTTTTTGACACGTTTTACGTCATCAAAAACAAGAGCAAATTGAGCTCATTTTTATATACATATATCATACCAAAAGCATTATGGAATTAGTTTTAATATCAAAGAAACCCTTTCGATGCTACCTTGTGTTGTTGGTCAGCAATAAAATTAGGTCAAGGATCTACAGAAAAAATAAAATGAGCTAGAAATTTCTCAAAAAATTTACCGAAATTTTTTTTTTGCACAGAGTAAGAATATTTTTTTCATAATATTTTGCTTCTTGATGGCTTGCTGACTTCTATAACTTCCAGGACAATATGTTTAATAGTGTAAAAATATCTACTTTGATATGCCTACAATCAGCTCAAAATGTATATATATCTAATACGAAAATTAAAACATTTTTAAGATTCAGTTAATTGACACGTTGGCTGAAACTTAACATTTCATATTCTAAAGCCCAAAACTTTTAATCGCTTTTCCATTCAAAGTGTCACTTTATCAGAATACGCAAAGTTAATTCGAAAAGACTTGTAATTTTTTGCATCTATTTCATCGTAATGATAATATTCTTATTATTATAATATACTGATGAAACTTCAGCAACAAAATTTGAATATGAACCCAAAAAATATCCAACAAATCAACACTTCTTGGAAAACTCCACTCTAAAAAAAATAACTAAATGAAAGAGCATATCAAGTTATTTATGTGCCTTTATTGTTTTCTGTTGTTTTTATTGTTGTTAACCTTTTGCATAAAATATTTGACTTGGGTTGAGCTGCTAAGTTGACATCAAAATTTAATGTCAAAAATAAAACAACATGGGTTTAATGTCAATTGTCGCATAGATTTCCAATGCCATGGTTATTTTTCATCAATTTCAAGTGTAAGCATCAGAGCTTGAAACTGACAGATATTTTAATGATAAAAAAAATAATCAGTTGGTCTGCCACCCAATACATTAGGAGTGAATTATAATCGAATAGAGTTAACAAAAAAATTTAGCTACCATGCAAACGTCTTAGCCATGGGCTTACTTACAATCATATTTTCAGAAAAACAAATTTGAGCTCGGGTTGATTTTTTCGGAGACACTTTTTATACGTATTAATCAGCAGAGCAAAAAGATATAAAATACAACAGTGTTATTCAGTCTAATAAAGAATGGCTCATAATATGAATATTATATCTTCTTCTGTTGGGTGAATATACCTTGGGTGATTCTGCCTAAACTTATAAACTCAACTCATTCTAACAATGGAGCCTTACAATGTCTGCAACGTTTTATTTGAGTAGCGTGTACTTTTGTAGAATTTTCGATTAAATGATCATTTATCTCATATAGGTAACCATTGTTTAATTAAGTGTTTGGAATACAACTAAGCTTTCAACATTAAAGTTTAATCATTAAATAAAACCTAATTTTAATAAAATATTTTTACAAAGAAATAAAATATTATAATCTCTAAATAGTTTTAAATAAATTGATTAAAAACAAAAGTTATATATGCATGTACGTCAACTGCAAACATTAGCATTTTGCCAGTATGTAAGAGAGCTTGAAGCTCTGAATAAGCAACGTATCTGATTGACTGAAATTTCAGCTAACGTTGAAGAGGTTTTTTGTGCTTTAGCACGTATATTATCTGAATTTTGCAAACAAAGCTTTGGGTCAATAAATACGCTGCTTGTCTTTGTGTGTGTGTAAAAATATGTTTAACGACAAGAGCTTAAAGCTCTACTAGGTGATTATTTTCAGTATAGGTTATGAATAAAAAGAAATAATTAATTATGTGCTTTATCAAGTTTGAAACAGTAACGCATTCATCCCCAAAGCTCACTTATTTATTATTAATAAAAGTTATTTTAAAGTTTTTCAAAAACTTATGCACACTTCCTTAAGTTTAAGTATCGTAATATTTTTTCTTTGACAACTAGTTCATTATTTTAATGAACTTTTTCATTATTTTTCAGTTTTATCTTTTTCTTTTATACACAATTTTCAGTTGAGTTTCTAAGCTGGCAATGATAAGGTTGTTTTTGTTTATGTTTTTGTTTCCTTTGTTCGTTTAGTTATAGTTATTGTTGCTGTTCATGGTACTAACTTACGATAACGTCGATGTTGTTGTTGTTGGAAAATGATGTTGCTGATGTTTTTGAATGTTGTACGAGTAGTCGTAGTAATTTTCTCGTTGACGCTTTTGCTGAAGTAGATGATGGCGACGATGCTGGTGATGATAACGATAACGATGACCATGAATTGTTTGTCTTCAAGTTAGTACCTCATTTAAGTGTCTGGCATATTCTTCCGCTGTTTTAAATTCAATTTCTCTGAAATGATGAGAGGGAAAGAATAAAATATGAATGAATGACGAAAGCAAAAAAAACAAAAAGTTTTTTGAAAGAAAAATTCTTTGCGGTGGAAATAAAAAAGTTTTAATAATAATAACGACTGAGTTCTATTTCAATCAAGTTGCTTTTTGAGTAACAGAATCCTTAGATAGCTGCTTCGTTGCTTATAAAAGTTTGCACAGTAAGTGAAAAGCATATTCCAGTTTGATAGCAATTACATCTTAACCTACATATAAGTGATTATTTCATTTCGAATTTTAAGTTAAAACATTTTCTTTTGAATAGAAAGTAATGAAATTATTTTGCCTTTGTAATGATGCTACTATTTACGAACGATTAGGCAATTTTTCTTTAGTTAAATGATTTTGCGGAAAATGCTGTCTTCATAGCCTAATGTGAAATGTGGTCAAGTTGTTACTAAATATTGATATTGATATGTTATATGAAAAAACTTCCTTCAACAACTTTTTTGTGTCCTTGATTGGAAATATTGTTTTTTGTATACAATTCAGTTATATTTCCCCCAAAATCCATAAAATTTTCAAAAATCATTAAAAGTTTTTCCCCAAATAAGTAAACAATTTACAGATATCAGCTAAAACTACTATGGTTGCATCGTTAGCTATGAATATGCTTAATTATACTGTTACAACATTTTAATTTTTAAGTAGCACATTTTGTCTAAATTTTGCCAAGCAATTTCTTGTTTGACAAATTCGACTTAAAGACAGAATACAAAAAAAAAAATACATATTTTCTAAAAAGAGCCACTCTGACAAAACTGCACTGATCTCAATGTTCTTCAATATCCGGTCACAAACTTGCAGGACCAAGACTGAATGAAGTTTAATAATAAAATACAATTTTTTTCAAATTTCCGCAAACAACACAACCAATTGCCCTCACCGAATTCTGAAAATTTGGTGGTCTAGGACGATTTCTAATGTCGAATTCCTCAGCAGATGCTGTCAAGATGCTGTCTTATTTTCATTTAAATCAAGCACTAAAATCGAAATGATTTGGACGCACAATGCAGAAATCACCAACGCAGCCTTCTAGATCATAGTGGAAACGTTTGCAGAAGTAGAATTATGTGAATCGGGGGAATGTTGGAGGAAATTGAAGGCATTCGTTACTGATCGTGCATGTTGAAAGAGTTTTGTGGAGACCGTTTGTTCCATGAGGAGATCAAAAATACACGAGAATGTCTTTTTTTGCTGGTAATGCGGATGTTTTTTCTTTTGATACTGCTTTTCAGAGCTCGAAATTTCTTTTTGTCATCAATGTTGGTAAAGTGTCCAACATTTTCTGTATTTGTTTAGTACTGCATTTCAATTTGGATTTTTGATATATATTATATGAATGCCCATCATTTTTTGTTTATCAATACTTTTTCCTTGGTGATATGTCTGAAGTTTTATATACTTCTATTGTGCTTCTTTCGGTTCGGCTTTTACTTCTGTTCCTCCAAAATAGTTGGACACGTCAACTAAGACCTAAGTTTGTATGGAGTTTTTTTAAGTAAAATTTAAATTTTGTTTTGAAATTATTTCGAGTAAAACTGATGGCAACCTCACAAAGAGCAGATCAAAATCCCTACATCCCTGCAATTACGAGATAGGTGGACACAGTTTGTTTTGTTGAAAAAAAAAAAAAACGCCGCACACGCGAAGTGGGCCGCTTTCAGTGGACGCACCTATATACTACGTATTGAAAATTTCAGAGCAAATTTAATTTGTTTATTTCGCAAATAAAAAAACACTTTAATTGAATAGTTCTAATAAAATTCTTTTACAAATTCGTCAAGGTAACAAAATCTTATTTATTATTTATTCATTTGATTTCCAAGAAAGAGAAAAATTTGTTTACAATAGACTGAAAAACTTATCTCAGAGATAAGAAACAAAACTATGTAGGTAACTAGCATAGACAATATTTATAAAAAAGTGAGAAAAATACTTAAAAATAAATGCAAATAAGCTGCACTAATTGCTCTTGCAAAATCTGCTTCTAAAATTTATGTTTGGTATTTTTAGAAAGAAAGCATTTATTTATTTCTCTTTATTTGCTGCACAAGACATTTTTTTTTTTGGTTTAAGCTCCAATCACCTCCCCCAACACCCCATTGTCAATAAAAACTTCCAGCAGCTCAGAAACATTTTGCAGCTAGTAGGTTGGTTGCAGAAAAAAAAAAATAGAAAAATACAAAAATTAAATGTGTTTCCTAGCAAATGCCACAAAAGTCAATATTTGTCAATAATTCAACATGCCAGTTCTCTCTAGTTTTTTTTCTCATCTTCTGCATGTGTGTTTGTGCAATTGTGTCTATGACTGCACTCAAGTCATCTGTATGTGTGTGTGTGTGTGTGCTTGTTTGTTTGTTTGTACGTCTGATTATTTGCAGTACGTTAGCTTTTGTCCTGTTGACCTGATTGCATATTTCTTTTGTGGCCAAGTGATTGACTTCTGCAAACTTCTCCGACTCGTGTGCAATTGTCTTCGCTGATTTTATTGAATTCTCGTGCAGGAAAAGTTTCTATTCGTATCGTACCGTGTGGTGCTGCTTCTGGTGTTGTTGTGCAAATATTTCCATAAGACTTGATTTTGTTTATTTATGTCGATTTTATATAAACTTGCAGTAAATTAATATATTCGAATGCACTATGGGAAACTTTTCCGCATCCTTTGGCAGTTTCCGTTTCTTTAAATTTCATTCTAAGTTATCTTATTTCAAGTTCTCCATTAAATTCATATACTGGGTGTTCGTTATTATAGAAAAACTTTGACTATTTTCTGTATCAATCGAATCTGTATCTTATGAAATGGCATAGTTTAAGTTCTATTAGCTATCAATTTTTAGTAAAAATGCAGTGAGTGAAAAGTTTATTTTGATAGAAAAACATTGACTATTTTCCGAATCTACAGAAGCATAGTTTTTTTTGGTTTCTACAACTACAAGTTTTGAGAATCATAAAATAAAAACCCATAATAATATTGATACTTGTCCAAGGTAATCAGTGACAGATCTAGGTGATGATTTCAGTGCTGGGTAGTTAGAAACCTAATTTTTTTAAGTTTTTGGAAAATAAAACCTATTTGTAGTAATAATTTATTTGAAATATCATTATTTTTCAGGATTATCAGTGTGCGTCTTGATAGGTTTTGAACCAAAAAATATTTTCAATGCTTCAGAAGCTAAAAAACTATTTTCATATACTATACTTAAAACTATGAAAAACAAGTGCATTAATATAAAAAAACATAGTACATTCAATAGTCCTCATAATAATTCAAATATGAGTTTCAACAAAGGTTTTGCTAGCAAGGCAACCAGTTAGTTGATGAACAATATTGGGGGTGGTGCCCCCTTCATAGTTTTTATATTATTGGAGATACAGTTCCAAAAATTGGAAACAAAGCTTAGAGACTTAAAGTTATATACACAGTCTATTGACTTCCAGAGCATATGCCATTAAAAGTGCTGGAAAGTTCGTCACCCCCATCATGAATATCCGGAGGAAAACGATTCTCCCGAATTTTTTTTTTCTCGAGAGGAATATTTTGCAATCTTAAATAATTGAGGAATGGAAAACTTCATATACAGTCAGTGCTGCCAAAATATTTCCAATTACTTCCAATCAGTCCAAAATCACAGTTGCATTTTTCATATTTGACATTAGCTTATCAGTAATTTTGCATTTTTGACATTAGCTTATCTGTCAGCTGAACAATTTTATAAATAAAAATTAAGTGCATTTTCTTAATTACAAAAAAAAAAGTCACCTAAAATATAGTGTAACATAGCTTGATAGTTTTTCATCTACTCCTTTTCATAAAGACTTTTACTGTATCCGAATTGGATTCCATGTACTGAACCAATATCAGTAATTGCTCTTTGTTTGTGTTGCTATATCTTGTAAATATGTTTAAAAAATCTTTTTATCAAATAAAATTACAAATTATTGCTAACATTGACTTTTTCCTCAATAAATTCCTTGCTACAAAGTTAGGGAAAAAAATTTGCGTAAAACGTCAAAAAATGTTCCCCAAAAAAGTATTGCCGATAACCTGATTTTCCAGGGAATTTTTTCCCATTTCCCAAAAATCTTCGACGATCGCAAAGCAGGGCATTGGAGAAAAAATCCGAAGGATTGTTTATTCATGATAGGGGTGCGTATCTTAGAAAATTGATTCTGCGCAACTTTTCTATTTCTTTTTGAATCTCTTAATAATTTACTTAAAAAAAAAAAAAATAAAAAATTCAAACGAAACTAAAACAATATTTTTAATTTAGCTAAATACAACAAGCTCCTTGCCTGGAGAATCACCCAGCAAGTCGTTTCATACTTATAGATTACGAAATATAGATAGCATAGATATGTTTTTGGTCTTTTTAACGATTTCGTTAAATTCAAACAACTACAACAGCAACAACTGTATAGCTAAAAGCAATAAATAATAAAAAAACCCCAATAAAGCGAAATCGGAAACGGAAGCAGCACGAAAATTCGCAACGCTCTTTACTATAGAAATTGCAGACAACATCGCCAGTGGCGGCATGATTGCAACAACATATGCGCCACTACTGTGCAAAAGCTGCCGGCTCAATCGCCTCGTTATCGTATTATCACAAAAGGGCAGCAAGACAATGGAACAGCAGCAGTAGCAGCAACAGTGAAGGCAGACAGTTTCGTTTCCGCTGATAGCAGTTAAATCATAGTAGAGGGCAAATATGTTGTCTTGAACCCCAAAACTCTGGAACAAAGCAACAAAGTAAAAAATGCTGAGAAAAATAGTTTTTTTTGTTTTTATTTTTTGTGAAATACGTTGTCTACAGATATACCATATATGAAATGTATGTCGTATTTGTTTGTTTGTTTGTTTGTTTAATTGTAGGAGTTAAGCCTATTAGGAAATTTTCACACATGCAACACAAATCAAATCGCGGATAATAAAATTGTTAGTGGAATTGTATTAAATTTAAGGATGAAGTTTACTATACAAATCGAAATTAACTAACAAAGACTGCTTAACGCAGACAATGCCAGTTTGCTATTTATTGCCTGAAAAGTGGCACATCCATTTGCTTAAACTATTTTAACCATATTTTGTTATTTTGATTTTCTTACAGGGTGCGGTTTTACTAAGGTAATTTAATAATTTTCCTACTTATTTGCAATCAACATAATGTAGTGAATGGTTTTAGTCTTGACAAAGTTTCCTCACAACGAGCAGCCTTAATGAGAACACTAGAAATGGCTTAGATTTCGAAGAAATATTGAACTTTCCAGACGGTACATTGCACCAAACTTTAAACTTAAGTGCGTGTAATTGTCGATGAAGAACTGCTCTTGGAATATCTGCAGCATATATTCTGCAGCTTTTGTATCACTCCTAATAAATTTCTTTCGAGGGTCAAACATGTTCTCAATTCGCGCAGTTTCGAGGTATCTTCGCGTTTAGAGGAATAGCCTTAATGTGAACTTAAACTGCATTTAACAAGACTGAGCTAAGACTATAAATTCCAGATTATATCTTCGGTTAATCAGTCAGCCAACTCTAGACTACTGATAGAAGGTCTACAAGCGTATGTCTGTGACTGCACATGTCCGCCTGTATCTGTATTTGTCCATCTTAGACGTTTTTTTTGAAACTATATGTTTGAATTGTTCTTATTTTTTTTTTGCTAATTTTTCGAGTGACTTTTGTCAGCTCCATTATGGTTTTTACTTTTCGAAATATTTTTATTTCTTATGCTTTTATTCGACACAATTTTCGTCAAATTTTTACCTTTTTTGATTATAAGTTTTTTTTAACTAATTTATTCCTCGTTAACGTTTGACTTGATTGTTGTCAATGATTTTGATTTCGTGGAATTGGCATGTATTTGGGTACTTCTTTTTTTCTCGATTTTTTGTTCCACTCTTATGCGTCGTATAAATTTTGACACATATTTTCAAATATTAAAATCTTAGTTTCCAATTGGGTATGCATTTTGAGGGATTCAATATAGAAAAAAGCACACACGTTCACACGCCTTTAGCTGTGAACTAATAACAATTTTCCGCTCAAATAAATGAATCGCGCGCACACTGCCTGCTGCTCGCACTACTTAAGGATCTTAAGGATATCATGTATACGTACATATGTATATTGTAGAAGTTCTCATGCTGTTGCTGTAAAGATTGAATGCTGGTTATATGTTCGTACATATGAATGTCTGTGTTGCTGGATGGATGCTTTTGTGTAGCAACATTAGCTCAGCAGGGATTTTCAGCAGATTTATTAATTTAGAGAATTTTTTTTTCGTTATTTGCTTTCATTATGGTTGTTGTCTTACTCATATCCTTTAGCTATCGATTGAAATTAAGATTGACTTGGTGCTGACTTTGCCAGAGATTTGACAGCTGAGGAGTGAGAAAGCGAGCATTTTTTATTTTGCTTGGGAAATAATAAGTAAATGAACATAAATGTGGATTTTTTTCTTTGCCTTACTGATTATAGTTTTCTTTTGTTATTGATTAGTTGGCTACATTTGACATATGCCGTTTTTGTAATAAGAAAAATCCTATGAGTTCATTGTGAACTTTGTGTTATCGATAATTACGTTGTCGTTATTAGTGGGCAAGTATTGAGAGTATTAATAAACTTGACAATTGCTGGAAGTTTTAGCAGGAAATCGGGTTGTATGTCAACACCTAAAATCACAGGTTGAATGCAAGTGATGTTATTTATGGAAATTAAATAAATTTAAATCATGACTTGCTCGTCCTTTGCTTTATTGTGTGTAGGTAGCAGAAAAAAATTTCCACGATTTCCTCTACTTTTTCGAACCTTTTTGAAGTTCATCGACATTTCCGCTACGTTTCGATATCCATCGAATTATTCAATACTATTCGACATTTTTGGAGCACTATAGTTTTTTTGATCCTTTGAGTTTTATTAACTCTTTTGATTTAATTCTATGCTTTCAAAATTTGTTTATACTTTTGGACAGCCAGTACTATTTTCGATACTAATCAACACTTCTATTACGTTTTGATATTGTTCGTTGCAATTTGATAGTTTTGTCGACTTATAATTCATTTTAATAGGTTCATTGATTACATACAATATAGTGAAAAAAGTAGTCATGATATTCATATCTATCTACTTTAAAAATATGTGCCCAAAAACAATAAAAAAAAATTAAAGAAATCACGAGAAGCCAGGGCCGCACTATAAAAGTGCGGAGCCAGGGATAAGGATTTTTTTTTTCAAAAACAAAACAATCTAAGAAGTGTTCAGCCTTTCGAAGGATAAATATTTTTAAGAGCCGAACCAGTCCAAAAGCATGGTGCATGGGGCAAACCACAACAACCACGGTTCAGCACTACGAGAAACAAAGATCAACTTCTGGCCATTTAATTGTGATTCGTTGGATTTCAATTAAAGATCATCCAAAAAAATCCGCAACTACCTTTCTTGCTACTTCTCCTGCCCTTTCACAGAGGATAATGCTAGCCCACGGTTTTCTTTTTTGTTTATTAGGATCAAAAAAAAAAAAAAAATATTGATTGATAGTTTAAATAATATATGTCCAATATGGCTTCAACCCCTCTCATGCGTGTCCGCTTTTGACCGTTTTTAAGACTCCCCTCCTCCGCTGCAGACGTCTCCTTTAAACGACCCCTTATACCAAATAAAATATTGTTAGGAAAATATGTATGTATATGGAATCCTCTGAGTTAGATCATGTGATATTTTCAAAAAAGTTTGCTACGAAAAACTTATAGTCACGCAAAAGTTTCTGAATTTACTATTGAAATTAAAAATAATCGCTAGTATTCTCTGGAGAGCCACATAAACTAAAAATCGATGAATATTAAAGATATGGTTACATATTTACTGACCTTTCACTCAGCTGACGCTTTTTTCTTCGATCCTGCGATAGCGCTTCTACACAAAGCACTATCAATTTGCTATCGCAGGTGTAACTTTCCTGATCCAATAGCTTGTTTCCCAGCAAATTGCTGGCCAGTCCTGATTTGCTGCGCGCCGATGAATGCCAGGCATCACAGTAGGTTTCAATGGCGCGTTCACCACTCGGCAGTGCGCCATGCCAGACTATTTTTTGTGGCCTAAAAGAGAGAAGTTTCAGTCAATTAATATTTATTTATATAAATAATTTATATCATAAGAACAAAATTCTTAAAATCAAATTTTTATTATATGACAATCATAGGTCTAAAAACAGAAAACAAATCAAAGTAAAGCAAAATCAAATAAAACAACCAAAATATTAATTATGCACCATTGATTCAAAGTGAACGTAATAAGTCAGTTGGTTATTATGGCAAATACTCGTCAGTCTCAGATGTAATATAATGAGTTCATCATTAACAGAGCTGGGCAAATGGACAGATATACCGAGAATTCAAATGTTGTGTGTCCTTACCATACGCTTATATAAAAATGTATTCATAGGTGTATGTGCGCATACTAATACTCGTAAAGTGTATAATATTTGACTTTTATGTTGTAAATTCTAAATAAATTGTTTTGCTATGAACTAAAGCTTTGACTCGAGTCCATACGATGCGTTAAATGACCCAAACGTGAGCCAAAGGTTTCCCATAGTGAAAATTCAATTTTGTGATTTAAGGCAAAGGAAGAGTACACATACAGGAGTATATGTGTGTATATACACATAAGTATTAGTGCATTTCTATATGAGCACATATATATTAATATTAAATGCACTGAGAAAATTAATAACTCCAATGTCTAAAAAACATTTTATATAAAAAACCACGGCCGATCATTAAGAAACTCGCAAGCAAATCAATAGAGTAATGATTTGCTTTAAAGGGATATCATATTTCTCAGATTTTATTTTCTTTTTGGTGAATAAAACTTAGGCATTATTCTATATACTCGATTTTATTCTGACAAAAATAAAACCGCTAAAAAAAAAATTCGACAAAAAAAGTTTTCATTTAATTTTGAAGCCAAGGGAAAACGAAAAAAGGCTCAATATCTTTCGCAATTGTTGAGTTAGTCGGGTAACTTACGTATATTATTGTGGACATTTTATCTGAAAAACGACACAATTTATAAGAAGTATTTGATCATTTTTTCATTGTAGACAAAACTGCCCTAAAATTTTCGGTTATGAAAAAACTTACTTAGAAAACTTGAACTAAGAAATGTGAAAAATCCCTAGTTTTTCGTTTTAAGGTTTTGGACTTGTTTCTTAACCCTTTCATCCCCAATGTTGCATATAAGTTTTCTAACTTTGAACCTCTGTAACTGAGTTTTTTTCAAGTAATCTTGTGTGCAATGACTTTTTTTTTGTTTCTTTGTATTATTCTCATTTTATTCCTATGCTATATAGTACGTTTATCAATCGTTACGAAGATATCGGCGGGAAACTGTTAGTAGCTTTAATTACAGAGAAATTTTTGTTTGTTCGTTTGAGCTATATTTAATACAATTAATGCACTTATTCTTATAACGGTATTGATATATAATGCAATTTAGCTTATTTTGTTAAAATATAAAGTCTTTTAAAAATTTTGGTACCCAATTTTTCGTATATTCAACATGCTCTAAAAACAGTTCCACTGGTCCAATTTTCATAAAACTTGAAATTTATCTTATTTTGACCCTAAAATAACTTAAAATACCTAGTTCATATTTTTCCTCCTGCTAAAAATAATTTGGGGATGAAAGGGTTAAGGAAAAAAGTTAAACCGTCTGAAAAAATTAAATATCCTATGCTGCATCAAAAATTTAAGTTTGTGTGTTAGTCTTCTAAAATTTAATTTCAATGGAGTTTTTCCGGTTCATTGGTAGAGACGTGATTGCGGTACTCTAGTGATAGATCCGTTGATGTGTTATTTTAAGATTTCAGATGTACAAAAAGTGTCACGCCTTCATATTCAAACAATCCCACATTTTCTTCAATATGCTGTATTGTCAAAAATTGGATATCTCTAGATCAGATATCTGTTTTGTGCTCACAACTCTCTATTTCCAAACGTTACCAACAAAATTTACTACAGTTTCACAAGAAATATTTTTTCACGTTCAGATTGGCATTTTACAAATATTATTCCATATCCATATCATGCTATTTCGCTTGTACTTTTCATTTATGATTTTGCAAGATTTTAATGAAAACTTTCTACCCATGTAGTCGTTTATCTTGGATTAACAAATGTCTTATTTGTGTGCGTCTCAGTTCGAATTCTGTTGTTGCTGTTGTGGATACTTTAATAATTTATGCAGGAAAGACTTTTGCAGCTTCAAATTCTCGTTATGTGCTCGTATATTCAGTTAGTTTGGTCATTCAGTCAGACACGCATCCATCCATAAGTTTCATTCCCAGGCATCCTCTGTGCAACAACAGCTATGGCTCATACAGCGATGCAGCCATGCGTTCATGCTTTGGTCTCTATTCACACATGCTGTTGCTATTGCTGCTCCTGTTGTTTGTTGCTGTCCAGAATCCGTCCATCTTTTAATATCCAATGTTTGCTCAAGAGATGTGTACTGGTGCGCAAAAGGAGTTGCTGCTGATATTTCTAGCAGCATCTTATTGCTTTAGCAACGCCAGCTGTTTCCATATGTGGTCAATTAAATTGTGTTGCTCCTTGTGCACAAAAATAACTTTGCTTTTGTTCTGAATTTCATTTGGTAAAGCCCCATGATTGTTGCACCAACATTGAATTTGCACTCGAAATCTCTATTTGAGTTTGGTTATTAAATAATTTAACTTAAGGTTTTGCAAATAATTGTGGCCTGACTCGCATTTAAATTGCAACTACAATACTTCATTTGGTTGTGGATCGTTGGTTCTTGAGTGATTTAATAAGGAAAATGCAATAACTTTCTGGACAATTAAATATTTTGTTGGGTATTTTAAATTTATTGTGCTTATAATTATAGCAATAGTTAGAAACTCAGGCATTGGAAAGAAATTTCCGACTGGAGAGAGTTTTCAAAGTGCATCTGCGATTTTTTGTAGGTAATAAGGTCCTTAGAATCTTATAAAGGGGAAAATGTGTTGATTTAAGCAATTCATGTTGCTATTTTTTAAAAGGTGAAGCTTTTTTCAGTTATGAGTGAACGAACATTGAACTGTTTAGTTAGGAATATCTACCTAATTTAGTTGGAATATCCATTAAAAATATGAAGAATTAACACAGCCAGTAGCTCTTAATGAACTTAACTCAGATCATCTACCAATAAAGTTTTCTATTAGCTTAAATTTCGCATTCTACAAGAATTTCATCAGAGATTATTCGAACGCTAATTGGAAGAACTATCGCTGTTCTCTAAGAAACAGTCTGAATAGTTTGTCAATAAATATTGATGATGTAGTTTCTACTGATAGAATTGATAATGATTTGGAAACTTTCAGCGAAAAAATATCTATGGCTGTACAAAGATCTGTGCCACTCAAAGCTCCTAAGACCAATTTTATAAGACTTCCGTATTTTATCCTAAATTTAATTAAAATTAGAAACTACCTTCGTAGGCAATGGAGTCGCTATAGGCAAAAGGCAGACTATGAATTGGTGTCCTGGTACACTACTGAAATTAGAAAGGAGATTTTTAAATACAGAAATGTATCCTGGAATAAAAAAATTAGTTTACTAGAAAAGAGAAGTGAACCATTTTGGAACATATGTAAACTTTTGCGCAGAAAACATGCTCCAATCCCTCCATTGCGAGAACAAAATAAAATTATTGTTCTGAGTCAGGAAAAAGCAAATTCCTTTGCTTATAAATTCTTATTAAACCACAAAGTGTCGGAGCATTTAGGATCGCCATTGCATGACAATTTAGTGGGTTCAGTTGTGGAACGATTTGACGCGCTTTGCGTGGATACTCCATTTTCCGAATATGTTCATCCTGACCTAATTCAGGATTTCATCCGTGAAGCTCCATTAAGGAAGTCGACAGGACACGATGACATTAAAAACATCATGCTTAAACATTTCCCTAAAGTTGCGCTGATTTATTTCACTTTTATAATAAATTCGTGCTTAAAACTTCAGTACTTCCCTAACACTTGGAAAGTGGCTAAAATAGTTCCCATTCGCAAATCTGGAAAGCCAGCAAACATGCCTGATAGCTACCGACCTATCAGCCTTTTGAGTAGTATGAGTAAAATTTTCGAAAAAGTTATTAAACATAAATTGTTTTCGTTTATTGATCGAAACAATATTTTACCAAATGAACAATACGGATTTCGGCGTTTTCATAGCACTACGCATCAAATCAAACGTATTTGCAATCATGTAAAAAATAATTTTGACGCAAAAAAATCTACTGGGCTTACCCTATTAGATATTGAAAAGGCATTTGACTCGGTTTGGCACAAAGGTATCATTTGCAAATTGATTCAATTACAATTTCCAACACAACTCGTTAAGCTTGTCCAAAGTTTTCTGGCTAATCGTTTTTACTGTGTATCCATAAATGATGAGTACTCCGATATGTTTCAATTACCCGCAGGAGTTCCTCAGGGATCTGTTCTCGGGCCCCTCTTATTCATTATATACTGCTCTGATTTTCCCAGATACAATAACTGCCACTATGCAATATATGCCGACGATATTGGTATATTCTCTTCGCACGAGTTTGGTCATAATATTGTGACTAACTTGCAAGGTGCGCTTTATAACATTGCTAATTATTTAAATAAATGGAAAATAAAATTAAATGCTGGCAAAACGCAAGCTATCTTTTTTACTAGGAAAAGAAGTAATTGCTACCTGCCTAGCACAAATTTAAAATTATTGAACCACAATATACCTTGGACAAACACTGTGAAATATTTAGGTGTTATTTTTGATAAGAAATTACTTTTCCGTGATCATGTCAATCACTCAAAAGCTAAATTTAATATGGCGATTAAGATGTTGTATCCCCTAATAAATCGACAGTCTAGTCTTAGTAGAGAAAATAAACTTGTAATCTGTAAAACCATTTTCCAAGCAATTATTCTTTACGCCTGTCCAGCTTGGAGTAATTGTGCTCAAACGCATATTAATACACTTCAAGTTTGTCAAAACAAGTTGTTAAAAATGATGCTTGGGCTTCCATGGCATTTTTCGACAGAAAAACTACATAAATATTCCAATGTCAAACTAATATCAATCCGTATAAAAGAAATAACTGAAAAATTTAAAATTCGTTGTAATGTATCCGAAAATTGTCTTATTTCAGAAATGTATCAATAATTGTCAAAATGTAAAAAAACAAATATGTATTTAGTGTATTTTTGTTATTATTAATAATGACTTAAAAGATTTTTGTTTCTAGCAAAATCAAAAATAGCTTGTAAGTTTCATATCGGAGGTTTTTTATAGTAGTCTTTTCCTTCGTTAAATATTTTTTTTTAAATATTTTTTTTTTTCCTCAAAAAAAAAAAATCTAAATCTGTGATAAAATCAAATATAAGATGTTTTAGAATTAAGGTTAATGTACCATATATCTGTAAATTGTGCGATACGATATTTTTTGTAACGTTTTATTTTCTACTTAATAAACTATTCTTCTTCTATTAAGTTTATTCTGCTATGACTTCTGAACAACATCTTGATGAAAATTCGGACAGAAATTTGCTTATATTCAAAATCATGACAACAGGCCAACAAAATTTGCAAAAAACACCCAGTAAATTCTTGGCAATACAAGAACAAACATTTTTACCAAAAAAAGTTTTTCCAACCTCTAAAAGTTGGAATTAATTTGCTCTATAATTTTTTTAATGGAACTTAGAATGCCATTATTAATTGTACATTTTATTATAGGAAAACCACTCTTACTATTAACTAGCTGACCTATACCATACTCGTAAGGTTGAATTCATATCCAAACGTTTTGCGAACTTCATCAGTTAACCAGTTTTATAGCCAAAAACCACTGACCACACAAGTCCTAACACAACAACATTTTGTTTATTTGAATACTTGGTCTACTAAATTGAATTTTCAATAATCTACACACATACATATGTACATAGCAAGTACACATAGCACTTGTATGTGTGTACTTTTCGAATGATGTGGGTTCGTTTCGGTCTTTGGACTGAGTAGTTTTCATTTATTTGTCGTTTAAGTGAAATGTCACTTTTATTATCCATTATAAGTAAAACAATGCGTCAGATTTGTTGCATATCCTTTTGATTTTCATAAAAACATAAATTATTGAGTTGATTGAATTGTAAACTCAATAGCAAAGTTGTTAATGAAAGTTTGGTGTTTCTTAAATTCGAGCATAAAGCATTTGTGTAGTATATTTCAATTTAAACCTTTCATTAAAAGGAAGTATAATCTCATTGCTAATTGCCTGGAGCATAAGGAATATCAATCAAAGTAAAAATCGATAAAACTTTAGTTCGCCTAATGCCATGGGTAAGTGCAAACATTCCATAATTTTCTGATACATGACTTATTAAGTTAAAGTGTTTACTTAGTTATTAAAACCTTATTTCTGAATAAAAACTTTAACTCAACATATCATGAGTGAAAGTCTTAAGGATATCTGACTTAGAAAGCAGATGGTTTCTTTAGCCTCCTATACTGAAAAAAATACTTTATTTAATTGCTTCCTTCGTTAAGAGACATGAGTGATATTGTTGACTTGTTATAAGCTCAACTATCCATCACAATCCCTCTTGTATAAGCCCACCTAACCATAGAATTATTATAGGAAATTTCCACATGTCAGTATTTACAAATGTTTTTCCACGAGCCCCAGGGTTTCTCAAGGTGTGGTGAGAAAGTAAAGTTTTTGACACGAGAAAAGTTTAAATTAAACCAATATTGAAGTAATTAAAAAAATACTTTCTATTACGACCTCGTTTTGTCGCGTCATGTTAAAGTAACATTGCTATGAAATACTTGCCGAATTCGTTTATTGAGCGAATGCGTAAGTTATTTTTGTCTTGTTCTGTTATCTTGGCAAAATATACCGCCGAGACATTAACGTTACTTCAATTTTGTGCGAATTTATGGCGCTCCACGAAATTTCGAGTCAATAAAGTGAACGGCACCTTCGATCTCAGTTTCGTAATGTCTGGCAATCTTCGTCAACGTCAATGATAACGAAGCCTAAAACTTTAAATCCAACTATAGAATGGAGTTCCCTTAAAGAGAGGGCAGCAGGTTAGTGGCATATGGATAGAATTTCAAAACTGTTTTTCTATTATAACTTCAAAACTTTAAGTGATATCGCACAATTTATAGCATTTTTAAGATCAACATTGCCAAACTAATAGAAATTAATACCAATTTTGAAGAAAAAGCTTCATTCATATCCCAACTTTTTAAGAGAGGTAGGCGTGTCAGTGGGCGGATTTTTTTCATTTTTTACAATTTTTTGTTGTTTAAACCTAAAAAACGAATTTCAAGAGCTTAGTGCTATACAAGAGTATGGCCTCGTTTTACAGTGTAGCGGCTGAACGTTTCTAGTTCCAAACGAGCTCGTCAGAATTTTTTATTTTTAGTGCATGTTCTGATTTTTTATTGCTTATGAAAGTATGCAGAAAAAATTAACTGTCGACATGAAAGCATTTTAATTACTGTGCTCTGTCCTTAGTCAAATTGAGTTACAATCATAAAGTGTTTGCAAGATAAAATCCTGAATGTTTGCCGGTACCAATTTGAAAACTTAACAAATAATGCCATCAAATCTAATGCATAAAATTGCTTGGAAAACGAAATTTCATGAAGCAAAATTCAGTTACTGCTATCAATGTAGAACTCATTAAGCAATTTCTTTACAATACAGCAAAACTTTCCTGGACATTTGTAACTACCCTTACAATTAGTTGAATTGAAATTTTCGACATAACTTGGTCAAAGTTGTTTTGTAATTTAATGCCGGAAACAACAAATTCCAACTTTGCCACCTAAACAGCACAACAACTGCTATAGAACTTCGTCAATATTTTCGACGACATACTGCTGCTGCGGTGCTTCCGAAGCGCGGCAACTCACAACTCAATATTGGCGTTGCCATACAGCGAAAAAGTCAACAAATGGTGAAATTTCCACAAAGTTTGTTTGCAGTGAATGAAGCGTTTGATTGCGACTTCAAAGTGACTTTTAAACTGAATTTGAACTACAACTGATTGGGGGTGAAGCAAAAAATGAAGAGTGCGCCGCGCGCATTGGTTGGGTGCGTATGGGGGAAACTTGGACAAAAACTTAAAGACAAGTAACCAACAAATCAACCAACCGTGGCCAACTTGCGACAAAGGCGCAAGCAAACGAAATGTACCAATTGATGTGTGTGCGAGCGAGTAGGGAGATAACGCGCAGTAAAAATTCTATTTTTATATCACTTTAACTTTTTACTTCTTTTTCTTCACAAGACATTTAGTAGAAAGTTAAGACTTTAACTTGGTTATAAACTTTGTAACTTCTTACATTATTACTAACTGCGCAGCGCAAAAGCTAAGGCTGTAATGGCATTAAGTAACAATTAAGTTGTGTTCCTAATTTTCATCATTACTTTTTATATTACAATTTCTGTAGCAGTAGAGTATTACACGTATATTTTGCGAAACATTTAACAGCAAAAATGTAGAGTGCATAAAATCTTGTAAATACATATTTGTTTAAATTAACAATTGACTAAACGGAGCAAAAAATTGCAATGACAACCCTTTTTTCTTCGTTTAATTTTTATTTTATACATTAAAAAATAAAGTTTCATTTTAAATGTTGTACCCAAAAATGGCAGCCGGAAAAAAAATACAAAAATAAATATAACAACTTTTATTTAATTTTACTAATGACCTCAAGCATAGTTTTACTAGAAGTTTTTAGGGTGGATGCTAATTTTAGGAAATTTTAAGAGAAAAAATAACAAACATTTTGAATATGATAGCTTGATTAAAAGTCTAAATGGATGTTGATCGTAAAAAATCAAATTTTCAATACACTTCAACAAGTTTGTCATTATCTTGAATGATTCATTAATGTTAATAAAATATTCAATCGGAATTACCGGTTTCTAATAGAGGTCTGCATGAGTGCACTCAAAACTACCATCAAGCCACTCGCTACGTTGCACAAAAACCACAAATCAAATCAAATCGAAATACCAAGTGAGAGCGATAAGTGCCGCACTGAGCATATGAAAAATTATTATTAGAATTTTCCGTAGATTACGATTTTGCTATACCATTTTTGCGAAAATTAATCGACTCGCCCTACTGTTCATAGCTGGAATATGCTGAAAATACTATTACCAGTTTTGGGTTCATCTACGTAGACATTCCAAAGTCACTCGCATTTTAGTAAAAAACTAAAATTTTTCATTCGATACATTTTTTTTGCTCGGAGAATTAAAACATTTTTGTTCAGGCCTAAAAGTTTTCAGCCTCAGTGTGGTGGAGCTCCCTAAAAATTATTTCGGTCTGCCACACATCTACGCTTACAAATTTATGCTTTCTCTGTCCTGCACTCCAATTTCCTTATCCACCAAAAATTTATGCGACACAATCACCGCTTGTAGCAGGCATCCGAAAAAAAAGTACAAAATGTTGACATAAAAACTTTGTTCGTTAATTACTTTTGAAATTAATTTTGACAATTTGAGTTACAAACATTTTTTGCCACCACTGTAACGATCCGACAGAACAGAACAGAACCAACAGTGAATACCGTTGTCGTAGTCAGTGTTTTGGCTTTTGTTGTTGCTATCTCTTTTTAACTAATTATTTGCCTTTTTTATACAAAGTTTCCTAAAGTTTCCATACCAAAACTAAACCTAACTGTCCGGTATGCTGACTCCTCGCTCTGAGCGTTGTCTATCCCAATTTTCAACCGTCTGTCCATCTACTTTTCTGCCTGTTTCATCAGCTGTGCATTTAAGTACATAAATTCGCTTTAATGGTCGATGCTCTTGACTTCTTCGTGACTTTGTTTTTGTTTTTTTTCCACTTTCAGCTGTTGTTTTCATTTAAATTTTTAAGCCAACTATTTGCTGTACTTTCACCCAAAAATAATTTATTTTTTTTTTCATTTGGGGCAGCATCCTTCAACTATGGCGTACTGTGAGTGTACATCTTTCAAATAAATAAATGCAAAACTTTTACTCCTCACATTCTTCGTTTTCGTCTTCTTTTTCTTTACCTTTATTTTTATTATGCATCGTTGTCGTTTACCATTTTTGTTTCTTATCTTTCTGCAGTTTGGTCTGTTTGGCCCATTTTAATTTACTAAATATGCAAAGACATTCTGACTTATGTTTATTTTGTAGATATGTTTGTTTGTGTGGTAGTGTATGGTATCTGTATTTGTGTGTCATGGACTACCATTCATCTGCAATGTGTAGAATTTTAAAAGAAATTCGTCTTTGACAATTCATTCTCGGACATAAAAAAGGCTGGGCTGTCCACTTAGTTCACTTTATGTGAGTTGTCTTTAAAATTTACAACGAGGCAGGTTTTGTAGTACGCATTTTGCATATGAAATTGAGATAGATCACATTTTGTGATATTATTTTTGAAATTTAATTTCTTAAATATGGGTCATATATATCAATGGTACAAGATAGTTGCAATGTTTTTAGCTAAAATCAATTAAAATAAACAAAGGAACAAGGCTTCGTTCAAGTAAAAATATTCTTTGATAGTAGCAATTTTTCCTCTCTCTAAGGAATTTTTACTTTCACCAAACAATTATGTTCTTCAAAATATTTATATGTTCATTGAATTAAATTAAAGTTTCAAACATTCGAATCTTGATAAAATTTTATAGTAAATTTGTCGTTAATAGAGGGAATAAAGAAATTTCTTGAATATTTAGAGGAGAGGAAAACTTCCTAAGTAAAAGTTAGTTTCACTGGAAAAAAATTCTGTAAAAATTCTTTGGATTCCCGATAGTAATTACAGTTTTACCCTGTCTTGCCTGGATAGTAAGCGGAAAACTGTAATAATTGATTATGAGTGTCAATGATGGTCACTTTAGGATTTCTTTTAATAAGAGAATGACGCCACCTCTCCAGCTCGTATTCGAAAAAAAGCCATCACTTATCACGACGTTCAGCTCTTTCAATGAATTAGATGGCTAGCTGCGTAACTGTATGTTGTGCTACTTTCAAATTCCGGAAGATGAAGTCACATGACCGAAATATTACAGACAATATTCTCTGCGATTATTAATGTAGAATCCCGGCTTTTATATTATTATGACTGATTTTGCTTTTATCAAAAACTAATGCTCATTTGATATTATGAATCTGGTCTGGATATACTATTATGACTGCAATATTTGCCGTGTGAAGCCATACCTGTGTGCGACAATTGTGGTTAGAGATATGCCAAGTTTAATCTTTGCAGGCTTTACTGCTGTTCCTAAGGATAAAGCTCATGTTTGTTTACCTGGGTCTGGCTCCTCTTCTACATCATCTCTTTGAGTCAAAAAGATATGTTACTATTTTGATTTGGAGACAGTTTAAACTTAGACTTTGCAAGACTTCCGATTATTGCTATCGGTATATGTATGAAAAAGTTGTTACCGTGAACTCAATTTCTTTATTGGTCTAATGCCAATAATCCTTAGATCTTTGATCAAGAAAGACTGCTTGCGTCAAAATAAGAAGTTCCTGATCATTCGTATTCACAGAAAAATTCATATTTAGAGAACTAGGACTCGGCCCGAATTGAAATAAATTGCAAAATGATTGCTAGGATTTGATTTTCTCTCTAAAAAAAAAAATTAAACATACCCCAGCGGCAAATCGATGAAGTACTCTGAATTTTCATATATGAAAAGCTATACCCTTGGTGTTGTAGGCAGTCTGTCTGCTCCATATACAAAGGCAGCCAGCAAACAAATAAACAAAATATCACAGTAACAATCTCATTTGTGAAACATACAACACAAAGGGTATAGCTTTTCATATATGAAAATTCAGAGTACTTCATCGATTTGCCGCTGGGGTATGTTTAATTTTTTTTTTAGAGAGAAAATCAAATCCTAGCAATCATTTTGCAATTTATTAAAATTCGGGATGAGTCCTAGTTCTCTAAATATGAATTTTTCTGTGAATACAAAGGAGGCAGTCCGCTTGCTGGCGGGAGTTGTAGGCAGTCTGTTTGCTGGCTGCCTGCATTGTATATGGTGTTGTAGGCAGTGTGTCTGTTTGCTGTCTGATTTGTATATATAGATGTAAGGGGTCTTGCCTGTTGGCTGCATACTTTGTATGTGGAGATGTAGGCAACTCGGTAAACTATACAGGCACTTGGTAAGCGATGTTTTAAGGCAATCTGCCTTTCCCTTGCTACACATTGTATATAGAGATGTTGGCAAGCTGCCTACAAAGCGGCCATCCCTTTGTAAAAAGCATTTACAGTTGTGGCTGGGGTTGTGAGCATTACTGCCTACAATGAGTATAGCTATTCATCGATGTTGTGTATAACATATTTGCCGCTGGGACCCAAAGAAGAAAATTTTTGGTTTTGAGTTTTAAATTTTGCTTATAATTTAAGAGAAGAAAATTTTTAACACAATAATATGAAAATAGACGCCAAACGCTAACTTTTATGCCTTAACTGTTTTTCTACATGACTCAAAAATTTTGAAATACAAGCGTCCGAAAATCCATGTATTTTTAAAACTTGTGATTTTCAAAAAATCGTATTTTCGAAAATAAGGTCGGAAAAACTTTTTCCAAAAATATTTTTGATAAAGTATCGGGAAAAAATTGTTTTGGAGAAACCAAAATTTTCAATGTAAAAACGAGGTGGAATGACCCATATATGTAAGATGGAAAGTTCTTTGCAATTGGTTGAAATTGTTGTCTTTTTTTGGTTGCAATGGTATACCGAAGATAAGTAACTAACGTGATAATATTTGTTCACTCGTGTATAATCCTGGAATATGGCACAGTTAAATAATATGGCTTCCTTTGAGCAACCAACTCAGCAATGTCAACTGTTGGGAGCTCATTCCTCTAAAATCATTTGAACTATCAAAGAAAGGATAAACAATAGCTTAGAGACATAATGGGTTATGTAGAGTTTTTCGTGACTTATGCGAAATAAGAATCACTCTATTTAGAACTATGTATTTCCAGCAGAAAGACAATGCAGGTAAGGAAACGATTGCTTGATGGTAACGATCAACATGATGATGATACAGTGAACTTCAAATGAAAATGTTAGCTAGACGACTATAATAGATAGAGAGCAGGTTGAAGTACATCGCTAAAAAATATTAAAACTACCGATTAAAGGTTCAGGCTGAAAATTTTTTTGATCCGAAAAATTTTTAAATGTGCATTACGTGTATGGGACGTTCTTTTACAAACTAAACAAATTTTGACGAAAATTGACCGACAAATTTTTGATTTGGCTGAAAGTTTTTTTATGGGTTCTGTATCAAAAAAGAAGAGATACCTGTTCGAGGATTTGTTTGAAAAATTTTTTTTTTTACAAAATAGAGCGAATTTAAATTTTGAGAATTTCGTTATTTTTGGCATAGAGACTCAGTTTCAAAAATTCATAACTCCGGTTCTATTAAAGCTAGAAAATTGATTCTATATCATTTTAAGGCTAAAAAAACGAACTTTAAAAAAAATTATTTATTGAAAAATTTTTAACAAATTAATATTGTTATAAACATTTTAAATGTTTAAGTAAATTTTTAATAATTTCTCCCACCCTGTATCAAACTTTTGATATGACCATCGTGTTCTACGTCAAATTTCCTATCGAAAACTTATTTTTTTTTTAATGGGCAAACTATTATTACTATTAGAAATAAATTAATTTATGTAGTGCGTCTTATTTGTGCGCGTATTCTACTGTAGTTTACAAATTTGTAGTTCATCTCGAGATCTGATTTTTAATAGAGTTTTTGCAATGTATTTTGGGGCGTAGATTCCAAAAATTTTTTTTTCTTAAGAATCGTTTTCGAGATATCCCAGAAAAACCTCCATTTTTGCACTTTTTTCATTTATTTGGCCATATCTCTATAAATATTTTTTCGACACAAAAACGCTTTTCAGCATTCAAAAGATATTTGTATAACCTTTCTAACAGTACGGTTACAAAACTTACAATAAAATTAAACGAAATCACATACATTCTGTATTTAAACCAAATCAAAAATGCGTCATCCGAAAAGTGTTCGGTTTGTAAAAGACCGTCCCGTATGGGTGGACAACTTTGTTGCACCATAGTTGGATTTTTACCTACCCTAGTGCATATTGAAGAAGACTTTTCCCTTAAGTTTTGAATTTATTCTTTAAGTGCAGTATGAGAATAAAAAAAAATATAATTTGCAAAATATTCGAGCTTAAAAAGTATTTGCGATAGTTTGCAAATCCATTCCCCCTATAGCAAAATGTATTTCAATGCACTCTGCAATCCATTGCACAATAAATTCTATTGCAAGTAGTTTAGATTAAATTATTCAAATATTAACTGCTAACAAAAGCTTATGACCCACCGAAATTGTCTCGCTTTCTTAGAAATTGAAAAAAATTAGCTCCTAATTTAATTTGCACTAAATGCGCACCCTTTAACTTCATGAGTGCGCTGCGTTCTGCGTGTGTGTGTGTGTGTGTGTGTGTACTGTACTCGTTTGTTGCTATTTGTGTCATTTAAAACTTACATTTTGTATACAAACACATACACAAACAAACATTCACTTAGAAAATAAATACTATACAGCTTCGTTCTTCGTCCTTCGTCCTTCGACTGCTGCTGCTGTTGCTGCTTCTGTGCTTGTACACTTTGCGTAATTAAATGGCAACCATTTGGATTCCACTTTCTCTTGCACTTTGTTGTATGTTGTAACTTGAAAACTTTCTCGGAAAATAGTTTCGCAAAAGAATTTTTCCACACTTCTTAGCAATTCGCAGTGCAATTCATATGCAAAATGTTGTCTGAATGTCTGTCGTCTCTCTGTTCATAGTTTGTTCTCTAAGTGTTTTTAGTAGAATTACATAAATTTATTGTGAAGCAAAAGCAGCTCCTCAGTAAAAGGAAGCTGCAGTTGATTTTCTGGGCTATAGCAAGAACTTCGAATGCTGTTTGCTGAGGCTTCGTGGTCTTTTACAAGTTGAAACAAATTTTTGAAAAATCTACATAAATGCAAAGTGTCTTAGATCTATGGTTTTAATGCCCCTGCATAACGAGCTGCAAATGTCACAAATAAAATTAAATAAAACAAATATGCATACAGTAAATACGCCCCAAATTGAAATCGTCTTCAAATCGTTTTCAATCTATGTTAAGTAAAAATTTATTTAACATTGAAATAAATTGAAAATACATTTAAAATCAAATTTTTTTTTTTGTAACATGATTGTGCTCAGAGGATTTATAGGTTTTTTTGTTTTTTTATTTTACCAAACAAGAATTTACTGAGCTACGTAAGTAATTAGATTCGAATGAGAGAAATATAATAAATATCCGGACAAAAATCTAGAAGAAGAGACTTGGAAACTGATAATTACACGTAATTAATTTAGCCTGCTTTTTGAAAATAGTATAAGCTTTGCTGATGTTCAGTTTCTTTATTTTTCAATAGCCACCTATGTCGGGATTCAACAAACTATAAGTCCCGTAAATGACAGCTGAAAGCGGAGGAGGGTAACTTTTAAAATCCAAAACAGACTGAACATCGAAGAGATCTATAGCTGAAGGCGATCAATTCAGTCGTCTGTTTTCGTTCGTAGTTTACTCGGACCATTCCTAGTATTTGTATATAATTTGGTGGTGTTACCTTAAACATCTCTCTCAGTACATCGTTCTTAGGTTTTTTCCTTATGTAGGCAGTGCCACACCACTTTGCCCAACCCCGTCACTTTTTGTCAATTCAATATCCAAATCATATCTTTCAGTATCGCATTAAAAATGTTTTGTTTGTATGGGAGGTAGGACGTGCTTTTGGCCAAGTCCGCCAGAAAATACTCCTTTTCGTTTTCTCATAGATAGACTCAGTATTCAATGCCGATTTAGAAAACATACAGTTTTTTTAAACTTTCACATTTCCTTAAGTACGCTGCAAACGAATGAGTAAAGTGAGCATCTTCAATACAATGAAGGTTTCGAAAGATTTTGTAAAATGATGTAAAGAGAGACTACGATTAAAAAAGTTTAGCTTAAGTTTATAGATTATGAAAACAACATAGTGTCCCAAATAGTGGCTTGGTAATAAGCACGTGACTCCAAATTTAGTCAATAGTTTTATAAGCTTTGTGAACTATTGTGAACAATAAACAAAGCTGTTACTTCAAAACATGAAAAAGTATGTTTTCAATAGATAAACAATCCAATGATTGTAGTCCTATAAAATAAAGGTCATTCATTTAAAACTAAAAAACCGTAACTACGCAAAAGTTCAAAACAAATTATTTATAGTCAAAAATTTCCGATGAAAACGTTAGATGGTTTTCATCTCATCGTCATTTTTTGTGGTATAGAATCAAAAATGTAATAAGTTTTTAAGACTTCGCCGATTATCAAGAGAACAAATAGAAGAGCTTAAAAGTAAATCAACAACAAAGTTTGCTATTTTTTAACCGATATATATCTGGACTTTGACTACAAAATTAAGTTTTCTTAATATGATCTTGCACATGGTCTTTTTCGTAAAAACGTCACTGAAAGTCGAAAGTTACAAAGACTTGCTTTGTGTAAATACTTGAGTTCTCATTGGACAGTCACTTAATTTTTACAAAAGTTATAGACTAAATGACTCTGTTTTAGTATATGCACATATCATTAATAATAATTTACAAATATATTTACTATGGATTGCTCATATCATATAATCAGACGAATAGAAATGAAATGGATTTTTAGCGAAAAACAAATCAGTTAAAGTTTTCGCAGTATAACTTCTGTGGATATTGTTGCTGTCTCAAATAAGTTTATTCTCATTATTACAAAAACAGAAAAACGGTAAAATGTTTCGTATTCCTTAGGTTTCTTTTTTGCTTAATGCATTGCGTAGCATAAACCTAAGTCTTTTGCATGTGTGTGTGCTGACTTTTAAGAGCTTTTGCATGAATATATCTTTGAAAATAGTATAATTTGATACAAGAATACTTGCAAATCCATTTGTGGCTTAGTGGATTTCATCGTAGAGAATCTACTGAAAAATGTTCGTTGCATCATAGGTATTTGAGAACTTTTCTCAAAATTTTGCTTATCATGAATAGGAATATTATACTCACATAAGTATGTATGAACATATACATACAGAAACAAATACCAACATTTAGACCCAGAAACCAGACTATATATTTCCGAAGGTTTTCGATGCGCTGATTCCGAATCTGGTCGCAGAATTGCTCCATCACGTCAGGTTTTCGAGATATCCTAACCTAAAAGTGCAAAAAACACTGTTTTTGCTCATTTTTGAGGTTATATAGCACCGTGAGTTTTCTATTTTTCAAAAAACTATGTATAGGATCTTAAACTACAGTTCTTCTTCTTTGAAATGTCCTTGAGCTTTCTGAAATATCTTTCTTTATCGTCCAGTTATCGCATTTTGAAATTTTCAAATTTTTTGACACACAAATGTTCATAATGAGCTTGCAGGTACAGGCAAAATCACAAATATGAAAATTTCAAAATGCGATAGATCGGCAAAAAAGAAAGATATTTCAGAAAACTCAACGACATTGGAAAGAAGAAGAACATCTCTTTAAGATCACACATATAGTTTTTTGAAAAAAAGAAAATTCACGGTGCTACATAGCCTCAAAAATGGGCAAAAACAATGTTTTTTGCACTTTTAGGTTAGGATATCTCGAAAACCTGACGTGATGGAGCAATTCTGCGACCAGATTCGGAATCAGCGCATCGAAAACCTACGGAAATATATAGTCCGGTTTCTGGGTATAATTTTTTCGGCCTGTGTAATTTGTACTGGGTAATTTTTGAATATAAATATTATTATTGAATTTGTTGAGCAACTTTAAAATTTAGTCCATCATTAAACTTTAAATAATATTACCACACTTTAAAATAAATTACATTTTTCTTAGGTATTGCAAAGAAATAAAAAACTTGGCTCAAAAACGAAGTCGTAAAGGCAAAATACCAATCTGAATAAGAACGACTGCCTGAAATATTTTAAAAAAATTACCTAGAAATAAAAAGCAATTGGTTAATGTAAATTTATTTAAGAGCAATTTTCCACAGAAATTTACACCCAAGATTTAATATCTCATTTAAAGAATTCATAAAAGATTTTTCATTAAATACGAAATAAAATTTAAATTGGTCGAAACTTTTTTTAATGTGCCGCCAATAATAGGCCGGGTGGATAATTTTGTGTCATTTCCATTATAATAGGTACCGAAGCTAGTACTAAATATAGCATTATAAAAATTTAGTAAACAGTTTAAAAATACATACTCCGAAGGAATACCATGAAAAGGGTCATCGTTTTCTAAAGAAGTGAAAATCAGTTCATTTTTTTTAAAGAAAAATTTTGCTAAAAACCTAGGGTAATTTTTGCTCCAATAAATTTGTGTAAAAAGGAATATCAGATTTTGGTTTCAGAAAAATCGACCAATATGCAGCATTTCTTAGAAGAAGTCTTAAGCCTCCAAAAGTGTAAGCACTTGATGTTTAAATGAGAAAAGAATCTGGAATTTCTTGTTTAAAGGTTTAAAACTGGAAAAGGGTGAAATTATTGTTTACTAAGGGATAAAAAAAACTTTGCTTTAACGTTCATATTAATTTATTCTCGAACATGTCTAATGTGAATTCGATTTCACGAAACGATTTGTTTTGATTGTGATGATCCCTATATGGCCATGTAGTGCTTGCACTTTTGGAGACATAAGACTTTTTCTGAGAAAAACTTGACATTAAATTTTCCTCGATTTTTCTGAAACCAAAATCTGGTATTCCTTTCCGGCGCAATAATCTCTGAGTTGTTGCTGTGTTGTGATTAGCTCTAATAGTTCAGGAATAGAATCACATTACTCAAGCGATTTCTAGTCCATTTCGTTGCATGATAACAATTTCCTTTATAATCTTATTCCTCTAATTGACACTTGTAATGTCAGAAGGCAAAAAATATATATTTTATTATACTTTGAAATCATAATACGTTTGTTTTACTTCTGCTGTGTAAGTCAATTTATAATGGAAATGAGAGCGACATATCAATTCGTTTAGATAATTTTATAGTCTCCGTCATCGCTCAGTGCAAAAGAAAGATGTACCACTCATATGGTTTCGCACAAAACAGCATGGCTGTTAGTAGCCAGTCACCGATCCGTACAATAAACAGATGTTTCTCTCTAGTGGCACCGCAGATGCCGTTCACTATTCTAATTTTTTGGGAAATTTTGCTATTTTCAGTTGGAGTTACTTTCTACTTTATGATTTTAATGCGTTTTGAAATTTCAAATATCAACAGAAAGTAAAACTCTTTCTGAAAACATTGCAAAATTCACTTTACTGTAAATGGGTTTTCTTTTGTAACAAAAACATAATTTTACTGCACTTTTGTGCATTTTCTGTTACTTTTGTTGTAGCCTTTGTTCCATAAAAATTACCATAAACTGTGCCGAAAATCTTTTACCATATGATAAAATCTTAATGTCAACCTTTTCATCCAAGTCGCTTATGTTGTTGTGGATGGTTTGTGTTGCTGTTTTTCTTTCCTTTGAAAAAAAACTTTCTCTCAAGGCATGAGAGTGCATGCAGGTTGCCACATAATTTCAGATGTTGGAAATCTCATCGTTTGCTGCAAATTTGATGTTTCTAATGACTTTGTTGATGTTGCTGCTGCTGCGCTGCTCCTTTTGCAATTTACATGCAAATATAAGCAAACTGCAAGTGAGTTCATGTCCTGATAAGGAAGCATACATTTTCGACATTCTTTTAATTAAGGTTTTGCATACTTAAAGTACAAGTAAAGTATGAAATACGTCAAAAATGCAGTAAAAGATATGAGATTGTGATATAAAGGCAGTGCGTATGGTATGAAGACATTAAAAGTAATTTCTTAATACAGATTTTTGTAAGGAAAGTCGGAGAAAATTTAAATGTAAATACACTTTACTATTCAAGTGTTGGTTTGAAAAAATTTTAAAATTTCTCATTTACATTTTTTAAATTATTTCTTTGGAATATTTAATCTTAGGCATGCGAAATGAACATTAACTTTGACATGAAGAATTTTAAGCTGATCGTTAAGGCTTTTATTTCCATATAAATTGCGGTGTTTTCATTTTTTCTCAAATTCACATGATAATTTCATTGTATATATTAGGGTGTCCGTTAAAATAAAAGATTTTCAGGGCAATAATTTTGTCCGTTTAGCTATGATATAATATATTGTTGGGATATTTTATTGATTCCAAACATGCCTAGTTGTACCGAAAGTCGAGTTTTTTTGCGTATATTTCTTATTTTGTACGTTTTCCAAAATAAATTCTAATATTAAATGAAAGCTTATAAGATTTTCAACAGATCATGTCTGAAGTGCTTATTTTATAAAATCTTTAGTTATGCCGTTACAACGTCGGGAACTGTGAGTAATGCTTTCAGTTCATTTATATCCAACCAAATGCGATTATTGCTCATGTTTAAATCTATGTATCTCAAAAATCATTTATCTGACGAATTTGAACCTCAACAACTTTTTTTTAGGAAAATTAAAATTTCTTTAAATAACACATAAAAATTTTCACGTTATGTCAACCATTTAGCCATAAACAAAAATACGACAATCAATACTGAAGAGTGACCAAAAACTTTCTGCTAAAATTTTATCAAATGACTTTGAGAAAGAAAAGGAACACCTTAATAAAGAACCTACGTATAAGTGTAGCTACATATGTTGTTATGTCAGCTTTTGTAATAATTTTTCGTTTAAGTGTTAATGAAATTTGAAATTCTGTTACCTTAAGGCCATCAACAAAGCCTGTCTGTCATCGTCCTTTTTATACATTTGTAAGTGTCATCTCTTATTTATGTTACATGACATATCTATTTAATTCTGTCACAATCGTAATTTTGTTGTTACATTTGTTTTGTGCACACCTTGGCTCTTACATTTTGCAATCAAATCAAATAAGTCTTCAAAATGAAAATGCGGTTTCTTTTAAATGTTACGTTAAGAAATTCTTCTAGAGAGGACATTACACTGGTGTACAAGGCTTCAGCTAATGGAAAGTGACTTAGTTTTCTACGCTAAACACGAATATGTGTTCAAAAGTTGTCAATCACGCATAGTTTTTAAGAAAATAGGGGTTGAAACCCCCAAAAAAATGTGTTTGGCCTTTTTTAGATAGCCATGAGCACTAAGCCTAGAGGTCTAAAGTTTTTCAAAATGTTTCAAATTGCAGCTTGTCATTTTAAATTAAAATTTAATTACATCTAACTTGAAAGCCCGCCCTATGCTGCTTAAAAATGACCAAAAACGTCCTTTTTGGGGGTTTCAACCTTAATTTTCGGAAAAACCATAAGTGCTGATTTGTGTTCAGCATACAAAAATCTATCGAAAATAATTAGTCTTTTTCTATTAGCAAAATCCTTGTAGACCATTGACTTTCCATGGGAGTTTCATAGAAGTAGCTCAAAGGTCGGAAAAATTCCATAGCAAATATATATTTGTTTCATCATCATCGAACATGTGCATCAGCTTCCATCGATTACCGTACACTTTCCGGAATCCTTTTTCCGGAATGGACATTTTCCGGAACGACTAAAAACTCGAATTTTTTTTTTTGGAATGTACATTTTCAGGAACGACTGTTTTCCGGAAATAATAATTACTAACTTATGCGTCATGACTAAAATATTTTGTATTTGTATAAATCATCGTACACAAAATTTTAAATTCCGCGTAATTTTGAACGAGTGATCTGATTCTACGTTGGAAGTCGAACAATTTCTGTTTTGAGTCATCCGGACCTCGATAGACTGTTATACTACGACCTGGTGTAATATCAGCGGTGACAGCTCCAGCAAGACATTCCCGTACTCGATATCGCACATATTGCCAGTAAATTTTACCATTTTCACTTTTGCTCTGAGTGTACAAGTAACCATTTATGGAAAGTTTTGTGCCCACTATTTTCGCGTCCATTTTTGCGTAGAATTTTGGAAAATAAAAGACGTTACAATATTAAATAGAAATAGGAAAGTAATAAACAGATTGGCAACATGGAAACATGTATTGTGGACTTAATGTATACGAATAATTATCATTGCGGAAAATGTACATTCCGGAAAAAGTATTCCAGAAAACCGTCGTTCCGGAAATTGTTTATTCCGGAAAACCGATTCCGGAAAAAAAATTTCGGGTTTTTGGTCGTTCTGGAAAATCTCCATTCTGGAAAACGGTTTCCGAAAAGTGGGTGGGAACCGCTTCCATCTCTGGATCCCAAAAAATTTTTCTTGGTATATCCCGGGATTGTGATACCTGCCAATACTGCAATTATTACTGAAAAGATTTACAAATTTCAAAGCATCGGGGTAGTTCTTGTGAAACTTACAGGAACAGAGAAAAGTTTTGCCTAACCAGCAAGCCATCAAGTCAAATAGTTCAGAGCCTAGTAGGAAGATTGCCGCGGCATAATCCAGTGCAAAATGACTGGCTACCTAAGAAGTTTTTTCTTTAAAAAAGAAACGGGTCCGAACTTATCTGTCAGGAAGACACAAGCAGCGAGTTACGGCCACGAAAAATTTATCAAGATACCAGTTTAGTCTATATTATTGACAAGGGTTGTGTACGCAATTTTTATAATTGAGTGAGTCTTCTCTTTCATTTTGTGACATAAAATTCTTTTATTGTCAGTAAACTTACTTTTATAACTAAAATTTTTCCTAGCGTTTTTTTTTTAACTTTTTCTGTAGTATTTTAACTCTTTGTGAAATGAAAATGCATAACGCCAAATTATTTAAGTTGTTATGCTTAGAAAATATGCTACAACTTTGTAGCAATTTAACATTTTTTTTGACTAAGTTTCCTATAGTGTGGTTTAAGGGAGCCAAAAATCAACCAATGATTTTTGTTTATATGATTAAATCTGAAAGATTTTGATTAAATATTTTTGATAGGTAATCTTTATTTGAAATGTTCCGCATTGAGATATGTGTATGCACATATGTTTCCTTACAGTCAAAATGAGGCACATAACTGACTTAAATTCAAATCGATTTTCAGCAGATACTTCAAATAATCTATATTTACAATTCTACATAAATTTGCGAACATTTATTTATTTTGAGAAAATGTATCTTCCTTCCATTGCTTTGAAATATTTATTAACTTTTCGAATAGAGATAAGTATAAGCCGCACAAACTCACACACTTGTATTACTGCTCTATTACGAACACATATACATACATATATTGCTGCTGTATTGAAATACTTTTACTTAAAGGCAAAAACTTGTTCAATGAATAATTAATACATCTTCCTTCCATAGAATTTTTTTTTTTTACTTAAAAAACTATGAGAATGAAAATTTTGCAGTGAAGCGATGTTTTGTTATATATTCAATATGCAAATGAATTTTTAATCAACCTAATTAAATATTTAAAACAACTTAACGATAAACACTTAAGTTGAGTTATAAGAATTTTTAATCATAAATTATCATCTTTATATTAGGGTGGAGTAGAAAATATTTATATTGAATCGAATTTTTTTCATATACTCGCCATTTTCACAAAAACTAAAGTTTTTAAAATTTCATGTTAAAATTACGTCTTCCCATGAAATTAAAATTAGTGCTGTTTTGTCATTCGATATATAAATTATATCACAAGCAATTTGCTTATTGATTTGCAACTATAAACATGTTTGTTTCTTGTGAAGCTACAAATGTAATGCGTAACCTCAGAATGTTAGGAATTAGAGAATTAAAAAAAAAATTATTTGGTAATATAACTCCACTCAAAGAAACATGTATAAGCATAATATTTTTGTTATTTTGAAATTTATAGAATTTAATTAAATAAGGTAGAACAGGTTACCTTAAAGGTATATTTCGTAGTTAAGTAAATCAAGAAATTTCTATTCCTTTATGAATATTTGTTTACTAATTCAAAACAATTGCCTAAAACTATGCAATAATGTTACACACAAAAATCTCTCACAGCAGACATTAGAAAAAATTGTTAAAATTCAGTGCATGACTTTAGGCGCTCTATTTAAATATTCAAAATATTTGCTATTTAAGATTTTAGTAAATTTAAATGTATGCTTTATTAAAAATTTCCCCAAAATACATAAAATCAACTATTAAAGTATGCTTTTTTATGTCCCCAATATTAATCATATACTTAAATATTTTTATTTGGTTTTCTTTCTCTTTATATTCATCATCTGTTTCATTCTCTTTGTAGTTATTAAAAATACTGCATGCCGTAAAATTCAAATTATTTAAAATTATCTTAATAAAATTCACCATAATCTCAAATTAAAATGAAACGACAGAGTAAAAAAAATTCAAAGCCCATTTGACCTGACAGTCAAGTGACGTTTATTCCCCAAATGTTTGCTACTTAAATTTAAGAGCTGACAAAACAATTGTGGGCACATAAAAAAAAAACAAAAACATGAAAAAAACTGCAAGAAAAGAGAAAAAATGTAACTCTCCTGCGCCCCCTTATTTTAATCTATGCCAGCATAATCCAAACAAAAGTACGAAATATTTGAAAAAAATTTTATAAAAAATAAACAAGATAAGACAACAGTCCAAGTGGGTTACAAAAAAAAAAAAAAAACAAAATAAAGAATTCAAAACGGAAATATAAACAAAACAACAAGAAAACATGGCGACTTACCATAATGGATCCGTTAGTACGTTCTTGCCGCTAAAACTGTAAATGCGCGGCGCTTGCGAAAAGAAACCACCTTGGCCATTGAAGATGCCCTTCCAGGAATTGAAAAGGACATCACCACGCGTGTTCACCACCGGCAGATCACGGTCGGCAACACGTACAATCGAATCAAGATTTTGTACCCTGTAAAGATAGAAAAAATGCACATAAAGTTGAGAAAAAGAATTTAATTTGTTTTGAAAGAAAAAAAAAAGATAATAACACTGGTTAGCAAATTTTTAATTTTGGATTGAATATAAATTTCAACCGAAATAAATACAAATAAATAATATTTAAGAAAAAAAAAATGTATGAAAAGTTATTGCAAAATATAATTTTCTTTTATTTTTAGAACAATTTACAACAAAAGTTTATCATTGTTATTTCTGCTTTTAATTTTTTTCACGTCTCAAGGAGCTATATAATATATTATTTACAAAAGTGGTCATAAAATGCCCAAAAAAAAGTTTTTACTTTTTAACATCTCAGAGAAAAATTATTTTACTTTGAGAAGTTCAGGTATTATTTCTTTTCAAGTTGGCAACCGTGGTCAATAATTTAGATATAGTAAAAGGTATTAAAATATCATTTTGAATTTGATACGTTTTTGAGTCTTTTTTGTGTAAATTTGAAGGAAAAAAAAAAAATTAAAAAAAAAAAATTAAATAAAAATTTAAAAAAAAATAAATAAAAATTATTTATATCATGTCGAAATGAATTAATAAAAATTATAAAGATCAGTTAAATTGGAGACCTCAAGTTTCAGCTCCTTTTGAATTGAAAAATTATGCTCCATATGCAAGTAATACCAAAATATCGACCACGATTCAGGTATTGGCTTAGATTCTAAGGAAAAAATTTGAGTCCATGTTCAAAAAAATTAACGGCTACTTATGTGATCACACGTCCACTGACATTTTTTCGTTGGCGGTACCTTTTAACAAGTTTTGCCAGTATAGTGGACTCATTAAATTAAAATAACACTTAATGTTTGTCAATTATATGAAAATTTTGTTTTGAATTTTCCAACCAAATTTCATTACAATATGTTGTAGGGCTAGCGGAATGTGTGTATCACAATAAGTTTCAAAATTTTAGGCGATGCCACGCCTACTTAAGAACTTTAACTAACTTGAATTCCATCATACTCTTCATTTTCTTCACATGTGTATCAACTCACAAAGTTTCATCTAAATATTTGCAATTATTATCGAAATCTAGTCTTGCCATATATGTAAGAATATAATATAATATCTATTTACCTAGAAGCTACTTTCACTTTTTTAAGATTAGTAGAAAAAGTCGTAAGATGTTGAATAATGTGGAAAAAGTCCATAGATTTTGAATATTATTCAAACAAAAAAAAAAAAAAAAACGAATAATGTCGAAGAAGTCGATGTATGTACTTAGAATTATAACGAAACATTTTGAAAAATTCCATATTTCAAATTTCTTTTGAAATATTGTATAAGTCGAGTAACATCAAGAATTCGCTTATAGTGTGAAGAAAGTTATAAAAGTAAGAGTTGTTAAAAAAGTATGGAAAATGTTGAAAAAAGTTGAACGACGTCAAAATATTTGACAAAATTGAAACAGTTGAACATTGCTGGAAAAGTTGAAAAAATATGGAATATATTAAAGAAAGTTGAAAGAGGTTGAAATATCGAAATAATATAGAAAATGTTTTAAAAAAGTTGATAGAAGTTAAATAAGTCGACGAATTCTTGAGAAAAGTTTAAAAGCGTTGAAAAGTCACGAAATTTTGAAAAATATTTAAATAGGTTGAAAAACTGAAAAACGTTGATAAAGGTCGAAAAATAAATAAAAAAAAAACAAGCCTGAAACATTCAAATCAAAATGGCAGATGTTGGAAAAGTCAAAGGAGGTTGAAACAGTAGAAAACAACTGAAAAAGGTGAAATAATATGGAAAATAATGAAGAAATTTAGTAAAAACATATGGCAAATGTTGGAAAAAGTCGAAAAATGCTGAAAAGTTGACAAATGTTGAAAATCAAAAAAATATAAAAGAAAATCTTAAAATACAGTCTGAAAAATCGAAGAATATTAGAAGTTGAAAAAAAAATGAAAAAGTCGGAAAACGCCACTCCAACTTTTCCAATTGCGCTTACTTTTGGTTCAATAAAAGTACCATAGCAACAGAGGGGACCAGCCTATCAACATGGAAACCGTTCTTTTCTTCTTATTACATATTTATTCTTGATGTAAATTTGTATAATGTAAATAACATAAAAGTAATTTCGAATCATAATGCATTGCAATTTATGAAATTCAAAAATGCCTTAAATGGCAATTAAAGTTTTCTAGAAGAGTTATGAATTCTTCTCTTAGAAGAAGGAGGCGAAGAAAATGTTAACTACGTTCAACAGTAATAGAAATAAGTCTGATTTGGTAAATCATCAATATCTTAAACGTTGATTACTTCATAAGCTGCAGAAAGGAACCGTTTTTCATTCAGGTATTGTACCGGAAAAGAATTGGTCACAACTTGTAAAAATTAACAACTAAAGTCTCTTGATAACTTAAATATTATTATGGTTGGACAGCGAATTTCCAGAATTCGTGGAAAATTGGAGAGATTTGAAGTTATTACTTAATCGACAATTAGTATGCTCGGTGAACTTATAATCCGACAAAAGATGAAAAGTAGTAGCTGGTTAGATTAATACTTATATATATGTATGTATGTAACTTTTGTAAGTAGTTTAAATTGACAGAGCTTATACAGAAAGTTTGATGTACCCGACTTGTAGTTCTAATGTGATAATCAGCATTAACCCTAGATCAGGCAAACGCTGTTGATGGTGATCATTTTATTGGTTTATTCCAGGCAAAGCTACTAAGCGTAAAGACATGTATACTTATGTATAACCTTATAACTAAAAAAACTGTTGCCTTATGTATTCATGTAAAGTAAGCTTTCACCAGCTTGAAAATTATTGCTGTCTTAACCGAAATGTAATGAGTGGAATTGAAAAACGGTATAAAGAAAATTGCGGCAGTTAGGATCAAATTCGGTAGGGAGCTGGTATAAGGTTGGCTATGCAATTTTGCTTAACAATTTCTTAGTTTCCTTTCTGACGCTCCCTATTTATTTATAGTTGTTGTTGTTGTTGATATTGTTGTATCACGAACGCTTTCGTGACAGTTGACGCGCACATGAAATTCTTAAAAATTACAAACGCTATAATGTGGTGGATTACGCGAAATCGGGGTTGGGGCTGCGTTTTTCAAAATAGGGGAAGAAGTGAGAATGACAAGGGCAACGAGATCAAAGCCAAACACAAAATAAAAACTCACTAAAGATTAAATTTATTCATTTTGAATACTTTAAATTGTTTTTTTCTTTTTTTGAAAGAATGAACACAAAATTGTAAGGGGAAATAGATTGTAATAGGGAATACTAGCAAGTACACTTGAAGTTTTGAGAAAATAATGTACATTTTTGTTAAAAGAATTTTGTTTACTATAAGACAAAATGTGGTGCTTTGTTTGCTGTAGAAATTTAGAAAAATTTTTGCGCAGTCCCTTCTCAGCGGGAAATGTATGTTTTCCTTTTGAAGGGATTTGTTGCTACCATGATTTCAGTTGTCTTTGCTTTCACTGTTATTTCATTTAATTAAAATTCCTACATTCCACTGCTGCTTATCCCAACTAATACATACTCCCACTAATTTCTTTCAGTGTATCATAAACGTCCAAAATAATTGCGATGCGGTCATGAAAAGCACTCAAAACACAAAACGACAGCCAGCAGTGTGGATGGAGGTGGAAAGACAAAAAAAAAAACAGTGTGCAGCTGAAAAAAAAGGAAAGAAATTAAGAAAAAAAAAGAGCAAGCGATAAAAATCGCTTGAAATTAAAAGAAACTACAGGAATGAAAGGAAATCCGACTGAAAAGCAGAATGAAACCAGGCGTAGAGATAAGGCACACAATATTACACCAACACAGCGGCGGCAAAGCCAAAGGAATGAGAAATGAGTAATGAAAAGAAAACCACAAAAGCTCACGTTTCATGCATTTTCAATGCTTTTTTCTGCGCTTTATTTTGTTTGCATTTTGTTTCTTTTTCTTTTCATTTTTATTTGTGTGTGTGTGTGTGTCTGTGAGTGTTGAAAATCTGCTCTAACTCAAGAATATAAATAAATAAGTTTTTTGTTTTTTTTTTGCGCAAACAAAAAAAATTGTAGCATAATTTCAGGTGCTTGGGCGCAATTATTTTAATTTGATCTGTGGATGATAAAACATTTGGGCGCAGCAGCAGTAACAGCTACAAAAACGTTGTCTTGCATGCATTTGGTTCTAAATCGTTTTTGCATAAATTACACGTCAAAACCGAAGACTGAAGAGGGAGAGATACGTAGTATAACGTCATATGTTGTATATGGCGAAAAAAAAATTATTTGTTTTTCCCGGTTGTAATATCTTTTCGCACCATATGCGTCAGTATGGTTACAAGTTGATATCGAGCAGTCTGCTTCAGTGGGTGCTACATACGGGTTTTGTAAATTTTTGTTTGTTCTTTTCAGCAGTTTGCCACCGCAGACTTATGCACTTAAATTCATAGTCTCTATGCCGGATTAAAAGTTGTAATTGCAACAAATGTTATTTGCACAGACTTTTCAAGCGCTTTATGTCGTTTCTTTTGTTGAGACTTTTTTAAGTTATTTAAACTAAAGTAAACGTTCTCTCTTTGTTTTGAATAAATGCTCTTTAATCAGTGTTCCAGCGGCAAATTGATGAAGTACTCTGATTTTTCATGTATCAAAAGCTATACCCTTTATGGTATACGTTTCACAAATGAAATTGTTATTGTGATATTTTGTTTAGTTGCCTGCTGGCTGCCTGTTTTGTATATGGAGCAGTAGGCAGTTTGCTTGCTGGCTACCTGAATTATATATGGAGCTGTAGGCAGTCTGTCTGTTTGCTGTCTGATTTGTATATGGAGAAGTAAGGGGTCTTGCCTGTTGGCTGCATACTTTGTATGTGGAGATGTAGGCAACTCGGCAAAGTATACAGGCACTTAGTTACCGATATTTTAAAGCAGTATGCCTTTGCCTTGCTACACATTGTATATAGAGATGTAGGCAAGCCGCCTACAAAGCGCCCATCCATTTGTAAAAAGAATTCATTCAATTGTGAGCATTAATGCCTACAACGAGTATAACTATTCATCGATGTTGTGCTTAACATATTTGCCACTGGGATAGTAAGTGATATTGAGATCATTACACTATGAGCAGTTCTAGCTCAATCTTAATAATAAATATTCAGTATTTATCTTTAATATCTAAGAGTTTGCCTAACAGGGCTTTTTTGTTTTGAATATTATTAAAACTTTTTTACTTTGTTCCTTCGTAGTCTTCGGTGCAATAGACTTATAAAGGTCTTAATTTTTTAAAATACCAAACATAGATTTGCGTTTATTTCCTTTCATGGAAATAATGCTAGATAATCTGTGTTTTCTTAAAATACTATTTCGAAAAATCTTTAAAATAACAGCTGGCTTTAAATGTGATTCGTCTAGTCTGAATTTTATCACTAAAACACGCATTTAGCCCGAGGCGATGGAAAGATAAGAAAACAGCGATTCATGGCACACATGTCGTCATTTAAGTGTTGATACTTAATAGCAAACTATTATGAGTAGAGTACTATAAAATGCTCAACTACAATGTTTACCAACATTTTATATACTCGCACTCAAGGATACAGCAGTGACGACAGGCTGCGTAGTTTGTTGCTTTGATCTGCAAACGTTTCAACAACAAGATGCCTGATGTGATGATGCTACTGCCATTGTTGTTACCTTTCACTCTTTCAACAGTCATAACACCTGCTTTTGTTGTTATTGTTGGCATTACTTCAGTTTATTGTAGTTGTTGGTGCTATTATTTTTAAACTCATGCGTAGTGTTGTTGTTGTAGCCTTAGAGATGCATTATTTTCAGATAAGCACCACTTCACACATAACAGCAACTACTACCACAGTCAGTTACTACAGCTATAATAGAAGCAGCAATACCAACGTGTGAAAATTAACCCATTTTAGCTATACAAAAATTACATATGAGCAGTGTGGGAACTAGTTAAAAGAACTATTTCTCTAAGACATTTTTTTTCTTCAGATCTCTAACTTTCGAGTTACTTTAGTATTGAATTTTTTTTTTCTTCTCAGAGAAAATTAATTTTGCACCATTGAAGCAACGCTTATATGTCATGGGTTAAAATACAAATCCTTCGTCAGGATTGCGTTTTATTTCTATTTTCTTCTATATATTTTTTTTGGGGTACTCTTACGTAGAGTAACACGCACGCAATGTTTTCAGCAGCAGCAGCTTCCACGCTTGAGCGCAAGCTTCTTTCAACGTTAACGTGTATTATACTAAATTTTATAGAATACGACGAGTATGTATGCACAACATGTATAAGTTTTAGTGCAAGTGTGTGAGTGTGTGTGTAAGTGTTCGTTAGTGTTTGCCTTCATATCTTCGTATTACTTTTCGAAACACTTCCCATTCTCAAGGTGTTCAGTTTATTTCCGCTTTATTCATGCATTAACAGAAGAAATTGGAATGGATTTTGTATCAAGTATCAGAGAGTGTGTGTGTGTGTGTGTTGGTGTGAGGATACTGAATAGTTGCTGATGTCAATGTGTTTGTGTGCATTTAAATTAGTAAAGTTATCTTTTGACGTAGTATTAGATTTTTTTTGCTTTGAGATATTTTTGATAATATACCTACAGTATAATAACACTGTGCTCGAATTGGTAACTTTTTTTTCGAGAAGCTGGGAATATCGCATAAGCTGAATTGCAACATTTGTACAGATCTAAAATCGATTGATCCTTTAAGAGGAATGCAAACGGCTTCAACTAAAAAAATATGTGCTTCATGTGCTTGAGGAGACTTTGATGGAGATCAACACAACGAATGGAACTGTTCACTACGTGAAGGAATTAGATTCCAAGGAAACTTGTGCTCTGTCGACCCTCTGTGAGTGCAATTTGTAAGGTCTAGAGACTGCTGACGTCATTATATAGATACAACTTTGTTACCCATAAGTAATTTTACGTGATGCTTGCAATATCATTATTCCATATAAAATTCAATACTTGAACCTTTTCATTTTCACAAAATAAAACACAAAAGAAAAAAGAAAAAAAGCAGGAAAACCTTGTTGTAAAACATTGCGAAAACATATTTATGATATTTGCAGTAAGATAATAAAGAACTAATATTTTTTTGCAAAAATAATTATTAATGTTATCGGATTCAGTATGAAATATTTCTTTAAAAAATTGGCCTTCTATTACCATCATCATCACCTACTTAATTAAAGTTTTTCAATCTATAGCAATATGCAGTGTTAGAAAAACGTATGACAGCTGTTATTGCCTTGAGGTTCATATGCAACGTTTATTTGTTTTCATTCTCTTTATGCCATACTTTTTGGGGCTGTATTTTTCACACACTTGTACTTGTTGGTTATTTTCAATAATGCGTCTGACATAAACAACCGAGCGGGTGTCCTTAATGGCGCAACACAGCAGGCTTGTTTTGACACCATAACTTGGCTTAGATTGGCTTAGTGGCCATGTTGCACGAAACAGCATAAGCTTATTGACTGAATATTTGGTAATGGAAATGTAGAATCATAGTGTGCCATGTTCAAGAGTGATGCTGGTATTCTTATGATTTTCGGAATTTATTGTATTAGTTTTGGCTCTATTTTTAAGTAAATATCAATATACATTGTCTTATTTTGATTTGCAAAAATGGAAGCAATTATTTTAAACTTAAAAGTATTCAGAAAAAAGTAAGGTGGCAATTTTTTCCAAGAAAAGAAAGAGACGAAACTTTTAAGCTGACACATACATGCAAAACACAAGAATATTGAAAACTATACAAAATTAGACTTAAAAAAATCGAGATATTTGTGTACGGTGTCGTAATTTATTTTATAAAATAAAGTTTCAGTGTTAAACAAAGCCTTTTGCCAAATCGTTACTGTAATGACATGTGAAATTTTTTCAGTACACTTACGTTGCGAAATGTTTCTTCAAACCTTAGAAAATTTTCTGAAATCTGTGTAAAAAAGCCTCAATCAAAATAGTAAATGTAAAATTTTTATAAAAATATGCTTTAACATTAAAAAATCTTCAAGGAAAGTCAGTTAACTCGATTGTTTTTTTAATCTAATTTGAAGTCTCTTTTGATTTTCTTAACTTTTTTATAAATAAATTATTGATAAATTGCGTATCATCTGTGAAACTTCAGCCTGGAACCGCTCCATAATGCCTTCGATTTCATGCTTATTTGGAAAAATAAACGTAGCGGTTGTTCATAGCGTATTCGATAAATAACTGCACAATTCCATGACTTTTTTCTTCGATATGTTTGATTTTTTGTCAATTTTTTAAAGTTATGAGTATTTTAAGATTTAACTGCAAGATTTTTTGAAACAAAATATTTAAAAAATATGGGGAACAGAATTAAAAACTCATAGCATTTGTTTTTTCTTTCGATGCAATAATTGTGTACAACAGGTCGTATGATTAATCATCATAAATCCACTACTAAGTACATATGATTAAACGAGCGAAAATTGTAAGCAAATATGGTGCGCGCCTTCAAAAAATCGCTGTTACTTATGAATTGAATGATATCTATAAAATAGAGGAACCGAAATGTTGTTTAGTGTCTGAAAAAAATTATGAAAAATGTCCGCAAAATCAGAGAAAAAGCATAATAGAGTTAATTACGTTTACATAAAGTTCTCAAAATTTCTTTAATATTATGGCTGATTTTTTATAATAAAATATTTGGCTTTGACAGAAGCTTAATTAGATTTTTGTTTTTCTTAAAATATTTACGTGAGTTTTAATTGTTTTTGTTTTTTTAAGAAACAGAAAATTTTAGTCATTAGGTCCCGATATATCTAGTAATAAACGTTATAAGAGAAAACTTTAATAATTTTTTGCTGTCTTGCATATGCATTATGGAAGCTCCCATTTATAGTGCATTAGCTTGAAGCAATTGACAGTTTTATCACGAAAGTAAATTCACTATAATGATCAAAAACTTAAATCTAGCCATGAGTTGATATCATTTGCGCAATGTTTCCTGAAAATTTCAGCTACAGCAGTGGTTAGTGGCCTCTTCTACGCTTAAACTGTGCCATCTTTTTTAATTCAAGACAACAGCAATAACAACACCTATAACTAAAACCTCATTGTGCAGGCAGGAGCAACTTAAGTTCATGCGTTCATACGCTTTTCATATTCTTTGCGTTGTTGTTTTTTTTTTGTTATGATTCAGGTCAAGTTGAATAATAAAAAAATGTTGCATTCGCAATGTTGCAGTGTTGCATTATTGCAGCACATTGAGTGCTGTTTTAACTTTAAATGCTGGCGTTGCTGCTGCTTAAGCTATTCCTGCAGTCAAATGACGCGCCCAACGCTTGATAGCAATGGCAAGAGCAACCTTGCCCCAATGGTGCTTTTCAATGCCTCTTTTAGACGCTGCTATAATGAGGCCGGCGCTTCATTGCTTTTATTTAAATCCATACTATGTACCCAGTAGGAAAAAAAAGGAAAGAATTTCCAAGAAAATTAAATTTTTTCTATACAATTGAACAAAGAAAGTCAAAATATTATAAGGAAATTATAATGAAAATAGCTATAATTTGTAATGGGTGTATTGCCTAATTAAACGCACTGGCCAATTAAGTTTCTGTTTAATTTTGCGCTGAAATTCAGATATGCTAATAAGATAAAGTCTCAGTTATGGTACGCTTAATAAGCTTTCTAATTTCTCAGAAAGTTCTGTTTCATCCCAAAATAAAGGAATAAGCATGTTTTAAAAGAAAGCATTAACTAAGTCATTAACAATTTCACTTCCTACAGAGTCAGTTCCATATCTTGCGCATACAATCCAACTTTTTAACTGACGCTGCAAAACACTGCATTTGCAATTAGTGGCATCCTTTTGTAAAAAAAAAAAAGTAAATGAATGTTTTAGAATTTCATACAAGTTTTCATGCATCTTCGCAAAGCAAAGCCTGTTGTCTCTTTCACACAACACTTATGCAAAACATTTGTCCCCATTTTCAATGTAAGAAAAAAAAAAAAAAAGAAATTTAACATGACATTGGCGAGAGAAATTAAATTTCCTTTTTAATTAGTAGAGAAAAGTGCTGCTTAGTAATTGTGTGTGTGTGTTAAAATGCGTGCATGTGTATACACACGCACCGGCAGCTGCTGAGTGCATCTTCGGAAGTTAATAAATAGTCGAGTGATGGCACGTTCGTAAGAAGACAGCTATTTGTAATGCTATTTCGCTTTATTTAATGCCAAAAAGTATGCTTTAACTTTTGCTTTAAAGTTACTTGTTAAACTCTAACTGTTAAAAAATATTTAATACTGCATACTTTTAAGCGCACTTTTTCAAAACCATTTTAATTACCAACTTGTCAAAGTAAAATTATTAGTAGTTAGGTAACCTCAATTGTAAATCAAAATCACTGAAAATACAAAGCAAAAAATGAAACACAAAATTTTAATTACCTTGATGACAGGAAGGCTTTAAATGTGCCCAGCAAACCAGCTCTACGTCCCTGGCGATAGCAGGCAAAATCAGCGCCACGTATACCCTGCAGGTCACCCAAATATGGCTCGTTTAATGCAGCGACGCGTAGCTGTGACATTTTATTTCAAACGAAAAAGATTAAAAAAAGTTTTCATGAAAAGTGGTTGCAGTCAGTATAAATTGCATTTTGTGACATAAATAATTAAAATTTAATTTATCAATAAAAAATCATTAATTCTATTAAAAACAAATTAAAATAAGTCGCATAAATAATTATGATCAACAATTAAATAAATATAAATCTCGTTTGTACAGGGTGGAAATATATTTTCAACAAATTAAAACCTGTGATAAAAAAAAAAAACAAAAATAAAAACTCGTATTTTATTAAGTCGAATTTTTTGCATATAGGGGGGTATAGGCACTCACCATACGTGGATACCACTGGTTGTGGTTTTAATTTTGATTTATTTTGTAATTTTGTTTTATGTTTATGTTTTTTTTTTGAATAAAATATTCAATTTGTTTAAACAAATATTCGCCGAATGCAGCATTTTGTTTTGTTTTGTTTTGGAATACAAAGACAGGGAATGAGAGAAAGAAAGAGATAAAATGTTTGATTATAAAAAATGCACTGCAAGTAAATAATTTATTTTAATAGTACAGCATTTTATGTAGTTGAAACAAAAAATTATATTGTTTTAAATAAACCCTTTTCGGTATTAAATACAAAATGGAAAAGAAATATTTCAATTTCCACAAATAACATTTTGCAATCCTTTTGAAGTAATGTCTATGTGTTGCAAATATTTGTTTTGTCGCAATAAAATTTATGAATTTATTATTCAAATACGTACAATACCGACATGCTGCATATATTAGCAGTGAAAAAATATACCAACAAAAAACATGAACTCCAATTCAAAAAAACATTTCATAATAATTACACAAATTGAATAAATATAGGCAGGTAGGTAGCTGATAAAATATTTAAAATACAAAGTTTTATAGTTTTTAAGCACAAATATTTTTTTTTACTTAAGAGTCGTATAATCGCATGCTTTTAGACTACATCAGTTGATGGGAAGTAATTTATTTAATGCGTTTTAGCTTTTACACTATTATACATAAACTAAAATTTCATTAAATTATAAATTAAAAATACTTTAATAACAGATTTTTCAAAAATTAGAATGACAAAGTTTGGTTAAGCCAAATGCAAAGTTGTAGCTGAGTTCCTCAAAACTTATTTTTTTTTTGAATTATTGAAACATATTTAACGAAAAACATATATCTATTCCTACACATTTTGCAACGCTTTTAATTTTTATCAATTGTAAAAGCTCACAATGTGTGCGGAGGCTTTAGTTCAGAAGGAAGTTTTGGCAAAAAGATAAGAATATGTAAGGAGAATTTTTCCCAGTTCATTCCTCTTAGGAAAAAGATTATATGAAATCGAAAGCTTTTCAAAAACAAAAGAGATATGCCTTCAAAACGATTTTCTCTAACAACTTGAAAGCTATATGGACACAGTTTGTAATATTTACGAAATCAGCATTACCATTAATAGAAACCTACGTTTATAACGGAGGAAGCGAGTCCGTGGGCGTTGTCTTGACACGAAAAACATCTGTAACAAGTTTCAAGAATCTTGCGTCATCATTACTATTTATGGCCACTACTGCTACAAACCCATCCACTGTGCGGCGGGGTTTAAGCAAAAATAAATTCCAAAACGGAGGAACCATAAGAAAAAACATTTTTCACTCGGTAGCCCATAACTTGTGATTAAATGAAAAATTATAGGCACTTAATGCTGAATCTACAAAAAAAAAAAAAAAAACTACCTGTACCTTGGATGGTACACAATAAGTTCAACTACGGGTTTCCGAAACGAGAATGTATTCTCACACTTAATATTCAAAATTACTTATCAAATATCTGACAATTCAATAAAATTTGGAAAACGTGCTGGAGATAACTGGATGGGAATTCAATTGCTACTAGTCAGTAGGAAAATATCAATAAAAATTACTGTGCGGACATTAGGTGTCACTAGAATTCTTAAATGTATAGTCGACCAAAATAAACGCAAAACTTAGAGGCTGAACTTAAAAAATTAATTTTGTATTTTTTTAAGAGACTGAAAATCAACTTAAGAAAACAATGCTAAATTGCAAATGATCTAAACTAAAGCAATTATAAAGGATCTTTAAAATATATTAATTTTTGAAAATGTAGCCAACGTTTCGTCGCTATTTGGTGACCTCTTCAAGGCGCTGTTTAACAAATTATATTTATTTTTTTTATTTTTGATTAAATGCATTGTGTGGTGCATTGATGAATGCAGATTTTCAAACTATCTCAATTTGGAATTTAACGCTTGTATGACCCTGTTGTATTTTTCATTCAATGCATTATTGAAAATGTCAATGCCTTATAATACCATGTGTCAAATAAAAGCTCTTAATTATCGACTAGTTTGAAAGATTTAAAGTTTAACTTTAAATTGAATCAAACTTTACAATATCGTAGCTTAAGGCTTTAGCTCTAGTGATATTTAATTTTCTTTACAATGCAAATACCAATATATTTCTATCCCCAATATATGCACAGTTTCTAAGTACATAATTTGTTACTCTCGTCTGAAGAATCATTGTGTCCTTTTTGGATGATTTTCTTGGATCTTCACTTGAATTTAACGCTTAAATTTTAATCATTTGACTTAATTTCTACCGTAATTCCACTAGAACTCTACTGTCTGTGTTTATTGAAATTTATTTGTATATTGTTGCAAAATAGGCTAAATCGATTATTTGCAACATAATTAAATATCAAACACTCTAGTGTGATAAAATCTCACCTATATTGTTTATTTTCCCCAAAGTTTAGCCGTAGAGCATGACACAATAACAACTAGCGCAATCAAAGCAACAACTTTAGCAGTATATAAATACAGCATATGCAACAGTAAGCCAAAGTAATTAATAATTCGCTGTAATTTACACGTTATGCGTAGAATAGTGTTGGTATTGCAATTAAATTGTTCAACCACATATAATCTGGGAGGTAGCGTCAAAAAGATTTTACTCATTTGTGCGCACATTTGTAATATGTCTACATAAGGAGTTCACAGTAGTATCAAATTAAGTATCCTTGAACGAAATTCATATTCCAGCTTAAAATTAAAGCTAAAAATGATAATACAAAGCTTTTTTGATAGCTGAGTATGCACAAGTTTTTTGAAGCAAAACTACGCTCGTCTTAATATGGCAGCTTAAACTCGAATAAAATCAGCATTTAATTGGCACAAATTCAGTTTTCCTTAAAAAAAAAAAATGCAAAAATGTTGCATATTTTGTGGCGCTATCTCCGGGAGGCTTATATGTGGGGGGGCCAAATAAGCACCAATATAAGATGAACGATGTATTTGTTTGTATATTTAGCTAAGTGCGTCGGCATTTGAAATTCGATTAGGATTTGTGTACCTCAGAACTTTGTGAAATTATAATATATATTAATTTTATACAGAAGATAAGTTCCATACCCATATTTAAAATCACTGATGTTTTTTAGAAGTGAGTGATTTAAGAAGAAAAATTTATTCAAAGTTTCGTTAAGTAGAGGCAGATAATTTTACCTTTTTTTTAAGCAGTAAGTTTTTCACAAAGTCTAAGAAAGCACCAAAGCAATTTACTCTTATTTTGAGCATCAACAATGTCGTATTTGCTTAGCAGTGTCTCATTTTCGTAATGAAGCCTAATATATATAAAAATTATAATATTCAAGAAGTAGATAAGATTTCTACTTTTACGAAAAATAAAAATTTTTAAATATTTAATTTAATAATGAGTAGCTTTTCTAAAATTACCTTGGCCGCAATTTAGAAAAAAAAAACAAAAGAAAAATAATTGCTATTGAATTTCTTATTAATTTTTAATTTTAATTACTCTAAAAAAAAATGTTTATGTTATGAAAAACGCACTCAATGGAAATTTGAAATGCTGTCGTCTGTCTTTCCTCCACACACCCACGCTACGGTGCTACTGTCACTTTACTTGTGGCTTTACAGTTCGTTAATTCATTGCTTTGACTTGCGGGGCGTATCTCATTTTATTACAGTTCCCAGAATAATATTTTAATTGAAGTTCAAAGCAAAAATTCTTTGATATCTACAAGAAAATGTTGCAGCAATATCTTATCTTTATGTAATTTGTTGCTATTTTGTTGCTGATTCTGCTTTTTGCTGTTGTTGTCATTTTTGCATAACTCAAATTCTTCGAACTTAAAAGAAATTTTAATTGATGTGCAGATATTATGCTGAAGATTATACTTATCCGTAAGTAGCATAAAGCGCTTTGAAAACTTTTAAAGACTAATAATTTGTTTAATTTTATGAATACAAATATCTTTTAGAGTTATTGTTAATTGAATTAAGACTTTAATATTGGTAGACATGAACAGATTACGAAAAAAGTGTTAATGGTGATTTTTGGTATTTAAGTGCTGCAAAAGTTTTTCCAAGTTTTATAATTTAGGCATTAGGATGGTAGTGGTTTAGTGCTTTTTTTTAAATTATAACTTGCTAATTATTTTATATATAACTGAATTATCATTTTTGTAGCTGAATTTTCTCTTACAGCAAACCATGGCTTTGAGGATAATATTTGTAAAATTCAAGTATGAATATTATGTATTGACATATTAATAAATCGATTCATTAATGTATCGACACATATTATTATTAATACAAAAACTTTCTTTTTTGTAAATAAACTTTAGCGACACCTTATAGCATTTATTTTACAAAGTTTTTATCATTCGTCATCATCAACTTGAGCCTTCATTGCTATTAATACGGAAAACAAATGATATTTTTGTAGGAAAAGCGTTATTTTATGCCAGTTGTAACATTTTGTCAATGCCAGTTATAGCAATAGGAAAAGAAGAAAGAAAAAAACAATAAAACACACACACACTTAAGTACACGAACACATACATCATTTCCAATCAATGTTGGCCAAAATGGCTGAATATTGAAACAATATTTTGTCAGGCGAGATTTAATCTGCACGCAATCACATGCAGACAGTGAAATATACGCTAGCATATATATCGCAATGCTCACACATACATATATGTACATATGTATAAGCCCAGTCAACATTTTTAATTGTGGCAGTGTCAGCGCCGAGGTGATCGTTTTGAGATCACACTCAGAGCAGAAAAGATATTTGGTAGAAATTTTCGCGTATATATCATAAGGGATAGTTTCAAAGGATTCTTATTAAGAGCGAAATAAATGTCTTATATTGCATAGATGGGCAAAATATAAAAAATTAGCCAATTGTTGCCCTGTACAAAAAATACATAATTTTTATTGAGAAAAATAACAAAAACTACAAACGTAAGCGCTGCACCCTGCTACGCACATTTTTATCGTTGTGATTTTTTTCATACGCGCTATGGGCGGGGGTTTTGTATCTTTGTTACTGTTGAATCACTCAGAAATGAACAAAAAAACCGAACAAGGAAACAACAATACGCACATTGAGGACAGCTTCTCTCGTTTCGTTTGACCAGTGTACTTTTATTTCTACACTTATGTTGTGTTATTGGAATTAGCTTTTGGTTTATTGCTGAATTTCTTGCTATCGAGACAAAATTTTCGGTGGATTTTTTTCTGATTTTGTAATTGTTGTTTTTGTTACTTTTGTTTTAAGTGGCTCTTGCTTCCAAAATGTTTCCCATCTATGATATATTGCATCATCGGTCTTGTGGAATTATAGTTTAATTTATATTTGATATTGTGTTTGACAGCACAAGAAAAATAGTAAAATCAAATATTTGTTAAACATATGGAATTAAGGATATATCTTATAATATGTAATTAAGCAATATGTGTTTTCAGTTTAATTCTTCTGAAAGCATTATAAATTCATCGCTCCGGGAAGAATCAACAATCTTCCAAATGTTTGCTGGGATTTTGTATGTTATATGCATGTATGTGGGTGATAAATGCCGCAGGTGTGCGTTCAACTGATATGACAGCAGTAGCAACAGCAAAAGCAGCAGATTGACAGTGAAAGCAGATAGTAAGTGAAAAAGTACGAAATAAGGAAAAGTAAATACAAATAAAAAAGAGATAAATAAAAGTTTTTTAAATCAAAATTGCAAAAGGAAAACACAAAAATTGCTATTCATGTAGTACAATATGTCATGTCTTTAAATTGATGATGACCGACATGTAGTGGAATTAATGTTTCAGCATTTATGGGATTGTACATACTCTGTGCATTTATGAAAAAGTAGATATTGATTTTATTTTGCAAATGATTTACCCTAAGAAGTAGGCAATGATATAATAAAAAAGTTGATTTATGATTTGCAGAGCTTATATTGAATTAAAAATGTTACTGTGGAGAGCTAATAACAAGAAATTGCTTAAAATATGAAAAAATTTCAATAAAACCAAAATGTCCTTCTGTAAAATTGAGCTTACATACAAATGATGTAAGTTCCTTAAGATTCTTGTGCAGCGAGTCACAATGAAAATTATTTCCTCCCTAACCATGTTTTTTTTAATTGTATAAAAAATAATTTATTAAACTTTAAAGAGCTCCTAATTTGTGAATGTGTACCTCAAATAAAATATATTAAAATTTTATGTTGCATACTTTTATGAGTGAAGACTAAATCTTGCTAATAGGTGTTACTATGGTCTCAGTAAGCAATTGAGTAGTAGAGACCTCTCTCGCCCGACAAAACTGACACTCTACAAGACGCTCATCTTACCCGTGCTACTTTACGGCGCAGAAGCATGGGTTGTGTCGCAGACTGATGCAGCCACGCTTGGAGTGTTTGAAAGAAAAATTCTTCGCAAAATCTTCGGTCCTGTTCACGTCGGCGACGACTACCGTATTCGAATGAACCACGAACTGTACGAGCTCTACGCTGACATTGACATAGTCAAGCGCATCACTATACAACGTCTGCGCTGGCTGGGACATGTTGTGCGTATGGACGAAGAAGCTCCGGCGAAAAAGGTGTTTGATGCGGAAGCCGCTGGGCGACGACGAAGAGGAAGACCATGCCTCCGATGGAAAGACCAAGCCGAGGAAACCCTATCCACGCTTGGTGTGAATGATTGGAGAAGGCGCGCGCAAAGTAGAGGCGCCTGGAGAGAGCTTTTGAGGTCGGCCGTAACCCGGTAACGGGTTGTTATGGCCACCCAAGTAAGTAAGTACTTTTATGAGCGTTTGTGAAAAAAGGCTTAAGTTAGGAAAATTAATAAAAAAATATAAATACATGAAAAATTATCAAAAAAATTTAAAAACAAAGTGAAAGAAAATAAATAAACCGAAGAAAGTATGTTCATTTTAAAATACGTTCAAGCGCTAACTAAATATTGCAAATAAGAAATTAGAACTACACACATGAAACGTATTTACTGAAAAAAATGTAACAACAAAAACTACTGAATATTATTATTAACACCATGACGACACCGATGATGCTATACACATTTAAGTCAGTAAACCATGACCAAAAATTATGAGCATCATATGCCATTTACTTTTGTGCGCATTACAAATTTTTAGCATTTAATAGAAAAAAAAAAAGATCCTAAATATGTAAAACTCTTTATTATTTACTCAGCTTGGCAACAACAACAACAACATTAAAAATAACAAAATTCACCAAATAATTTTCATTTATATTTTTATATGCGAAAGAAAAATATTTTTCACATTTGAAACAAAAATTTTTAAAATTCAGTAGCAAAAATAATAAACACAAAACAGCAAGAAAAACAAAAAACAGGTAAACGAAAAATACAAAAAAAAAATAAAAGTAAATGTTCCAAAAAAGAAGCAGTGCCGTCACTATTCTAAGTCAGGTTTGTAACGCCTTGATGTCATAGTTCATCATGCATTTATTCTTATAATTTTTTTTTTTTTTTTTGTTTTTGCATATTCTGTGAAAAGTAGGTGTATTTTTCAAACTTGTATAAAATTTTACAAAAAATAAGAATCATAAGAATGCCAAATTATAAATTAAAGAATTTTCACAAATCAATGTGGCATATTAATTTATGAAAATACGTTTGGAACATACAAATTGAATTCAAAGTTTCATTATTTTAACGTAAGATTTTGAATGAAAACCAAAATCCAAACGCTCTTTAAATAAAATGACAAAGTTACCCAAAAATATGCGATCGATACTAGAAAAATTGAGCAATATTTTCACAACAAAATAAAAGTGGGCGCCCATTAAGTCTCACTGTGTGTACATACATTGATGCCTGCAGCGCCCCTGAACAAATAATGAAAGCAAACACTGAAGAGCACACCAACTCATTTCAATTTATTTTTCATTTTAGGCCATTTAAACATTTTAACCTTTTTGGTGTGTTGCTTTCGCTTTCTTGTTGGTGTCATTTTGTAGAGTTGTGTTATAGTTGTTGTACAACAAAACGCATGTTTTATGGCATTTTACTGCCACACGTTCAACGCGGCAACGTAAGTTCATGCATGACGCCATTATGACAAGAAGTAATAAAAATGTTTACGTTTTCACTATGTCAAAAATATGATGCTCAGTATGTTGTAGAGAAAGTCTATAGGGAAAAACACTGAAACGGCAATTCAGCAAGTAGAAACGCCAGCGTAAAACAATAAAAAATGACAAAGATTGTTACGCAAAAAAAGGGCAAAAATTAACTTAAACGCAATGACAGCTAAAAATCGCGTATTCTGGAAATACACTTGTCAGCTGTCATTAAATTTGTACGAGTTTCAGCGTACGTATTAGTATACTCTCAGCATGTGTGCGCTTACCAAAAGCATTAAGACCAGAAACTCCCACGCATCACAAACTCTCACTTTACAGTTGTAAGCCTATGTGCGTATGCAAAACATACACACACACACGCGTTTGTGCTTATAACAAATGTGAAAAAGTGCCATGTTGACGTGACTCAAGTTGTTTGTTGCATTTAGATTTGTTGACTAGCGAAAAATTTTCAATTTCAAGAAAGCAATAACACATTTTGACGTTTTGTCTGGTATTGTTTTAATGCTGTCTATGTTTGGGCCATAACATTCTTTAAGGCTTTTTTTGAAATGTCTTTCAGTATCTCAATTATCTTTAAGTTAAGGTAGGAGCATTTTGATGAATGCATTGAAATTTTGCTATAATAATAAGGTAACTGAAAAAAAAACATAGTGAAATTTTGATTTATTACATATGTACGTCAACAAAATTTTGTCAAATCTTTGTTGCTTTAACTCTAATATACTTTTCCGAAAGTTTTTGACGCGTTAAATTCGAATCTAAGCTCAGAATTTCGCTAATGGCTTCGGTTTTCGAGATATTTTAACCTATAAGTGCGAAGATCACGAGTTTCCGAGATATTTGAGGCAAATCAACATTGAAATATAATTTTTTTTTTATGCATCCATATATGAGGTTCGAAAGAACTACTCTTCCTCTTCAATCGATATCTTTTTTTCAAAATTTTCATACAAATTTACATTCAAAAGTTTGTATGGAGACTTATACAATAATTTTCAATTTAAAAAGAAAAATATTTCTCATTTTTCAGTGTATTTTTTATTTATTTTTAAAATTCAATTATGTGGCTAAAAAGGCCAATAAATGAAGTATAAAATCCATTGGTTAATTCATTTTACCACACTTTTATAAGCTGAATAATGGCATTTGAAGTAGTACATATCTTATAATTTCTCAAATTTTCAAAGACCCATATTATGTAAGCCAATGTTACCATTATAAAAATATTTTGTTTCTGTATCGAGGACATATATTCAAATAAATCTGAAATTGGAAACATGACCCCATTTCCCCAGTCCGCTTCGCGTGAAATGCCCGATATGTCAAAAATGTGTAAAGGATCAAATTTTGACTTTTGTGACTTTGAGTATGGTAGTTTGAGTTTGAATATCAATAAGGGGACATATCCAACCAATAATCCACTCAAAATAAGACGTACTTACATACAGTAATTTTACATTTTCAAACCATCAGAAAGGCTCTTTCTGATTTGGTATACCAAAAATGCGTTATGATATGATACGTTTCATGATTATCAATATATCAAAAAATTAATTTTTTCGTGACTTGAACAAATTTGGTGCTCCTCAGAGAAACATGCTATTTAAATATTCCTAAACTTATTCCAAGACTGAGTAATTTACTTAGCTTTTACTCCAAAAATGCTATAAGGTCACAACAAATATTTGATTAGTTATTCTTCGACGACCTGGAGAACCTGAAGAATATGAGTAAAAGTTATATGCTTAGTTTTATTACGCAATCTGGTTGGTTACATGAGATGTCAAAGCATATATCCCGCAATATTAAAATGCATCATCATCTGGTTTAAATGAATTTGTTCTTAAAGTAGCTGCTATTCCTGTCTAATCTATTGCCAAATTTAATTTCAATAATTTTGTCATAAGTCTCGAGTATATAACGTTTCCTATTAATTTCAGAGACTCTATATTTCAGTAATTTTGCATTGAAGTATAGATATGACTTCACTCGATACTTTTTGTATGTGATTTGACAAAAGGCACGGGGTCTAATAAATGCTACACACACAAACTCTCTTATACATAAAATCTCTAATAAGATTTTGTAAGACTCTTCATGGAAAATATTTAATTTCAGCAAATGTTTTCAATATTTACCCCCTCAGCGGCGGCGGCTGCAGTAATTCTCTTACGCTTGCACTTTAATTACAAATTGATTGTCACAAAAGTCAAGTGCAGAATGAGTGAGAAATTGCGACAACGCTGAATATAAAATTTAAACACTCAACCCACGAGATTCCATGAGGTGTCAAAGTGACATTTGCGTCATTGCAGTAGCATGACACGTATTTACGTTTATTAATGTGTATGCGTACGTTCGTCTGTGTGTATGTGAAAATATCGACAGCTGTTACGTGAAAAAAAAAAAAAACGTAACATAACGTAATGCAAAGAGAACAAAAAAAAAACGCATGAATAAAAAAATATTGAGTTTTATATTCAGTCATAAAACGTGGTAACTGGTTAAAAAAATAAAAAAAGGTGTTGCTATGTCATGAGGGTGTAGCGTGGGGTCAGGTAGGGTGACATGTGCACCTTTGTGCATGACGGTTCACATACAAAATAAATAAATTAAATATTTGTAAAAAAATTTAACTTTTTTTCACAATACACACATTTATAAATTTAAAGTGTTTAAGTTAAAATAAAAATTTATAATTATTTTAATATTGCGTAGTACCATATAAATTTTTAGAATTAAAAAAAAATTTTTTTTTTATAATTATTGAAAACGAAGTTTGCTGAATAAAATCAAATTAAAGCAGCACAAGCAACAGCAACATTCATAAGTAAAAAAAAAAAAGCATTTTAAAAAGCTTGATACTTATGTAATAATTTGTAATTAAACAAAGAATTATAACAGGATTGATATTAAAATTTCAATTAAAAACATATAAATTTACAATAACAACAGCAAAATTGCTTAAAACCTTATTATTATTATATTTAATTGAAATGTAACTCTTTTATTATAATATTCGTTTCAATAAATTAATGCGTGGCATTTGATAATTTATTTATTTTATTTTTATTTATAAAAAGAATTTTCAATAATTACCGCTTCATATTCAGGCGCACTGGTAAACTGATTCAGGAATAGAAAATTGTGAAAAAAAAGTTATTTCAAAATGTCAACACTTTTTTTTATCGTATAATAGAGGTTTATATGTATAACTAAGCATAGTAAAAAAGTTTTCAATAGTAAATCATAGTGTTTTTTCGAAAGAAATATATTTTAAACATTAATTTGCAAATTTATGTTTTCATGTTTACCGTGTTATGTTGTTATTGTTTTTGACGTACGTAAATACTCTATTGTGTTTAAAATGGTAAAGCTAAATTTGTTTTCTTAAATTCATGCTAAAATATTTTTAGAAATATAAACTGTTCAAAATAAAATGAACGATCGTTCATGAAAGATACATAGTCTAATGAGAGGCACATATAACGCGACAATACTTATGTAACTTTAGGGTCACTCATATGATTTTCTGGCACTAAAATTAGATGCTTGGGAAAAATACTCATTGCTTCATATCTTTATGTTTTATACCATTTATGGAATTGGTCTCTTTAGAAAAAGTTTATGTACTTCTCAAAGTACAAAAAGAACAATTTTAAGCTAAAATTTGATTACTAAAGTACATGTTTTGTAATACAGTGCCCCTCATGTACAACAAACAAACTCGTTATCCAAATAAGAAAACTATAACGTTTGAAAATATCCTTAAAACGATGTACAATAAGTTTAATCTTTAAAATTTCTAAATCGCATTTGCTCATTGCGAGCTACTCTTTACAGTCCTTCATGGATTTGCAAAGAATGATATAGATATATAAATAGCAAAAAAAAAAACACAAGACTTGAAAAGTTATAGAGTTTCAAAGGATTTCCTCATTTTTTGAAATAATGCAGCGCCAGGCAATGTCATTTGCACTACAGTACAAAATAAAATTTACATTTAACTGAATTCTTTATCATAAGTGATTTAGGTTAACCTACTCTGGAAATGAAAACTTTATGCGATCTTGAATTTGAGATGTTTTAAAACAAAACCAATTGACGATTAGGTTTGACTTGGTTCTGTTCCTTTGAAATTGGAATTTTCAACAATTTTGTGTAAAAATGTAAACGACTGTAGCTTAAGGAATATTATTATAATTTTCTTAGTCTCTATAACTTTGAGCTTAATATATATTTTTTAGCTTAATCATAATTGCAGAGCCAATGAACAACAAATTGGAAAAGTAGCGATTTTGAAAAAAAAAAAGATTTAAAAACGATATTTCGTTGGTAAAATTTTATTTTATGGAGACCCAAGGTACAAGTAGTCGGAGTGCTTTTTTGATCCTTTACAACATTAAACGTGGATAATTTTTCTTTCAAAAAACATTACAAAACACTTTCTTCGACCTCCTAAGACAGCAATCATTTGCATGAAGTACAGAGTAAGTCCAGACTTTACGTTTTGGCACTCAAAAACATCCAGAGAATTTTATCCAAGAATTTTTTTCTTCGCATGAAATTTTATTTATGTTTATGTATTACATATGTAGTTCCGCCGAGCACTAAAAATGTTGCCAAGTTCCATCTCGTACCATCTATACTGAACAATAATCTCAGTAAAATTATTTAAATTATTTTCTGTGTCGATACACCACATAAATCAATGTCATTAAGCACGGAGAATGTGACCAAAGCTCACTTTTTTCAGTATTTTGAAATAATTTTATTATTCTTTCTGCTATATTTTGCTACATGCTCTTTTTCATGTATACTGTAATCATTATCTAGGATGAGAATATAGGATGTTGAGGAGTTATTTAGAACAAATAGATTTCGTCGCGCTTGAACCTGACGACAATGTTGACCAAAAGTTCGGAAATTAAAATTCTTCATAAGACCTTAATTACATACGTAAGAATCGAAGTTGTTCCAAAATAGAGAAAATTTGAAGAGTTATTGGGAACTGTTTTGTACACTGAACATTTTTTTTTTAAGTTTTGCTGTGTAAGTTCTTGAAAACTAGGTTCTTAAAATATCTCGATAACGAAACCTGATTGAAAGAAATGTTCATAATTCACCGAAAGAAGTGAGATAAGATCTCTTTAAGTGTTTTTGCTAAGCAATGTTTTTGGCAGAGAATTTTCTTTATTTTAATGGAAGATTTTCTGAGGAAAAAACATAACAAATTATATTTTGATTTTTTTTGCTTCCAATACTTAGACTATATGCCTTGGAAATCAAATATTATGTCATGAAACTAATGTTTTGTAGAAAAAATCTGAATAGCTTAGTTAGAATTAAAAAATTTAGTTGGAAATAAATATATTTTTCAAAATCAAAATCAAAAAAAAATGGCATTAAAAAAAAAAAAACCAACTCCTTCGGCGGATTGCATTTGCTAATTTTACACCCAATTTACTATCGAACTTAAGTGAAAATAAATGAAAATATATTAAAAATTAATGAAATTGTTGTAATTTTGCTGATGCTCCTAAAGGAATTAAGTGAAAACTTTTTGGAAAGAAAAATCCTTTTAAATTGGATTTACAGCACCTTTGCCCATTTTTGTTAAACACTCGCAATCCTTTTATTTTAAAATCTGTCAATTGGGAAATTAATTGTGCAAAATCAATTTCAACAACATTTGGGAATAAATTGACCAACTAATAGGAATAAACTTTCACAGGCTTTTAGACAACGCAATGCAAAGCAACGGCAAAGGAACGAACAACGTAATAAAATATTTAATCTTTAACTTTGAGAGACACGACCAATTTTTTTTGCAATGAGTTTTGGCCTTTTTTTCCCAGTTTTAGCAAATTTGATTTGACATGAGATATAACGATGGGTTGAGAAACCAAAATCAATTTCGTAACGATATGTTGGTTGGTTGGCTGAGCCATGCCAATCTACAAAAATATATATAGATAGATGTGTCCTTTTGAGTCGTCGACATCGTCCTTTTGCATAAAATATTGATTTTCATTCAGTGCACAGGCAGGAGCTAGCAACATGAGTACGAGTTTATAGAGCGTAGATAAATTGACGCTTGAAATGGCAAATTGTGACCTTTTTCCTGGAATAACAATGAACGACAACCAGGAATTGAATTTGAGATGGAGTACGAAATTTCATCTAAACGTCTCTCTCTGTGTGTGTGTGCGTGTGTGTGTGCGATGGAATTGGTGCCTGTGCGTGTGTGTGTTAGTAGAGGGATTATATATGTGACAGCGTGTTTAACCTTAGGTTGAGGTTCTTTGCTAAAGGTAAATGTGTCATACGCACTCTACTATACCTACGAAAATTATAATAATAAGCATTAGGGTGGATCTTAATATTGAAAAATGGACAAAAGTTTAATGAGTCTTTTAATATATACCCAGAAAATTACTTTCGGGCTCAGGCTCAAGAAAAGACTATGAAAGAATCACTAAAATATAGCATCATCCTAAGAGTATCAGAATGGCTTCCCATTGCTAGTTATATCTTCATATATAGAGCTAAGACGGCCACATAAACGATCCACACAATAATTTTGCTGAAATGTCAATAAAGAAGATAAAATTTGAGATTATTATCGAAATATGTGCCACCCAAACGCTTATTATAAAGGTTCCATCATAGCTAAGGAAAAAATAAATTGCAAACATAAAGAGCGACATTTCACCTTGACATTTTTTGCCCAATTTCAAATAATTTTTTTTTTGTTTATTTCATTTTTGGCCTATGTTTGCGCAATTTGCAAATCAGAAAAATTTACTTTTTGTTTAGCTGCAATGACATATACATGCGACAACGCCTACAACCGCAGCGCATTTGCTACGCCCATATGTCGCAATTTTCAAAAAAACTTTGATAGCGGCACAGTTCTTGGCTTATAATTTTGTGGCGCTCACAACTTTTTGCCCCTCTACGCCCTACAACATTATTTTGGGTTTTTTTTTTTAAGTTTTTTTCAATATTTTTAAACAAAAAAAAAAAATACATTCAAGTCTGTCAAAGTACGTGTACACTTTTTTTTATAAAAATTTTATTTTTATCTACTACGATTTTCCTTTCGTTTAACAATTTCACTTTCGTCTTCGTCTTCGTCTTCTACTTCGTTTTCTTTACAGTCTCAAAATTTAATTTTCATGACATTCAGTTTATGAGGAAATGTCCTTTCCTCAATTATCCTTTATGAAAAAATAATAAAAATATAAAAAAATAACAAACGAGCGAAAAATGTAGGAAATATAAATTATGTACAGCATTAAAGTGAAGTTGGGCAATGGAAGGGCGTTGGTGACGGTGTGGTCGTAAGAAAATATGGCAAAGCCAAAATGTTGAAGAAATTGTGTGTGTTGGAAAATAAAAACACCGAAATATAAGAAATTGGATAAACACACAAAAAGGCTTCAAAAGCAATTCAATTGGAAGTTGGAGAAGTGGCAAAAATAAATAAAGAAAAGTTCATACAAAATAAGTGTATTTCAGTTACACTGTAAGAAATTTCCTAGGCATTAAGATTTTTTTTTTTGATTTTGAAAAATTGCAAATTGAGTTGAGTAGTTAAGAAATGTTGAAGAAATATAATAGAAAGTAGATGAATCACATATAACTGACAGCTTTGTGTTCGTATTGAAGAATGAAAAGAAAAAAAAAATCATGTCAGTCGTATATGACTGACAGCCTAGAATTCAGTTAAGAACTTTAATTTTAAAATTCTAAAATTACAAAGGAGACAGAGTCTCGTACATATGCCAGTAAAATAAGATTGACACACGACAAATGAATTCTAAATCAAAGGTTATAGAAATTTTTAAAATTAATTTTTTTACAGTGTTAAAAACTGTGTCGCCAAGTGTAATCCGCATTTAAAAGAAAAATTATTTTTTCTACCATAAAAAAAAGAAAATCGCCTGCGAAAACGCATTGAAGCAAAAAAAAAAGAAAAATTCATTCAACGCTCAAAGAGAGCGTGAATAAAAAATAAAAAAAAAACATTTAAGAGGATAAGATTTTTTATTCTCTTTAAAATTTCACTTAAAGGAAAAGAAATTTTTGTGAAAGGAAATTGTCAATAAGGAATGCAGCGCAATAAAGTTTACACGTATTTTTTAATTTAAATTTAATTGAAATGTTCCAAATGAAACTGAATGAAGAACATTGATAATTGCTTGGGGAATTTTTCTTAACATAATTCTATCACTTTATTTGCAATTGTTTTTTTAAATAAAAACTCAAACAATAGGTCTAATATCGAATCAACATTTTTTTAGGTTCCAAGTTAGAGAATAGGTCATAATATATTTGTAGCGCGGAAAGCAGCTGCAGAGTGCATGCTAAAAGGAAGCAGTTATTTCCGCTCTCCTGCAAAATATGATCTTAAATGAAATTGTATTTACTTTGAACAGTCATGAAATCAAAACAGTTGTGTTGGGTGATGATATCGTATTCTTACTATGTGAAAAATTTTTTCCAACAATCAACGATATCAGGTAGAAAGAACTTGAAAGATTATTGGAATGGATAGTTTGCGAATCAATCCATTTAAAGCTGAACTAATTCTAATAACAAGGATATAGAACTTGAAAAATTTTCATACTCTTACTATGCATGGACAAAATCGCACACAATGTTCTCTTGGTAAATAACTTTTAAAATATGAAAATTTGTATAAACATTCATGCTAAGTAGAACGATTTTCCTGACTTAAGTTGTGGATTAAATTTGATAATCGGTCTTTCTGGCCACCGAATGTTATTGTCACTTTATCAAGCTACTTGCTGTAGCGTAACCTTATGATATTATAATAAATACATTCCAAAATTGTTTAATGAAATTGAAAACTTTCGGCTTGTTAGCTTCTGAGTTTTTCGTAGAATAAGACTTAGAAAACAATAGGGAAAACAGTTTTGTTTTAAGTCACGAGTTATCGAACTAAGTTTTTGCCAAGGGACAATTTTGTTGAAAATTCATTAAAAATTATTCCAGGACAACCATTTTAACGTCATTAAAAGCAAAAATTTTAAAAAAGATTTGCGAAGTAATCAAGGATAACCGATAAACTAAATTATCCTTCTTTACTGAATGGTCGTTCTTTTTGATTTCCCTCATCTTTTGAGCCAAATTGGAGTAGGACGTGTACCGGTTGTTATTATAAAAATTTTGGAATGTCTCAAAAAATAAAATTAAAACAGAACAGCATTTCTAAAAAAATTTTGCAGACAAGTTCAAAATTAAAAAAATGAGCTATGATACTTAGAAGAGCTTGAGAAACAAAACATAATCACAAAATATGAATCAAAAAAATGCTGAATTTATGTCAAATGTTTTGGTTATCAATTTGAAGGTTTCAAGCTTACAACGGTTCTGTTCAAAAAGCTACATCCGCATATTCTGTGACAATATCTTTAAAAATAGATCTCCGTTTGGTCCAGATTCTTTTTGACTATATCAAAACAGATTTTTCTTTTAATTTTTTATTTATTGAGTGCTAATTTTCATATGTTGCTATGTGGCTTATTGACTTCCTAATACTACATATATATTTACATACCAATACTATATAATTTCATATGCATACATATTTTGAAATTTCCAGTTAAAACCTCCATCCTAATATTAAGTATAATTATTTTAATTTGTACAATTTTTTATTTAATAAACAGCAGTGAGAATTTTAAATTTTTTGTCATACATATTCCCCAACCATTGTTAAAAAGCGGATTAAAAATTAGATTTTCGACACCATTTCACTTAAATCGAATGTTATTGTTTCAGTAAAAGGTGTTAAAAATATGTTGTTTTCATTAGTGATTTTACTCTTTTTCACTATTTTGTGTTTATGATTGTTGTTGTAGTAGTAACAATATCAAAAACTTGCAAATGCAAATCCTTTAATTTACAATAGAAAAATAAGCAGTAAATAAATGTTGTTTGTTTGTGTACCAACACTATTTGCTGATTGTATGCATGCAATAGCAACACTTACATAAAAAAAAAACACAAATACCAATACAGACATAGATTACAACTCAATAATAAATGAAAATGAAATTTGTGCTAAACTCACCACAGGCGTGTCAATCGGTGGTGGTAAATTATTTAATAAATTCGATGATTGTATATCTACACGTACAGGTGGCGCTATGGTCGTCGGTGGGGCGGGTGTGGCTATTGGAACTAAAGTACCAAGCTGAAAAGAGAAAAGGAAATATGAAATAGCATCAATAATTTATGTATTGTTTATGAATTTTAAGATAATAAACACTTTATTAATCCTATATATTGTGAAATATATAAGTGAAGTATTAAGTTGTATGTATATTGGAAAATAATGGACAATGGACTATTTGGGCAGCACCGTTACCGTTAGTTTCTTCAACGACTGCAGTGAAAAGTATGAGGCAACAATTTGTTTGCGCTCAGTTTAAATAGTACAAAGAGAAAAAATATTTTAAACATACTATTTTCAAGGTGTGCTATTTATGTGTCCATAGCTATAGATTAATAAAAATTCTTGCGAAAATTAAATTTTTTATCATTTATTTTAATTTATTATATATTTTTTATTAGTTTTCGCTCCAGGAATATTTTGGTTTCGCTAGAGTTAATTTTAACATTTGGCATCAAAAAGGACATATCGCGTGATTTATCGTTTTAGATAAATTTTGGTTTTTTGCCAATTATATTTTGTGGAAAAACCATTTCCGTATCAATGACGAATTGCTACTATCTGCCATATATGTGTCTTGATCATGGACAATCTGCTAGCGAAATTGCCCCTACTTTAAAAAATTCGCTATACGGTAGGCTTGACGTCACAAGGCACTAGGTTTTTTTTGTTTAATTATTCAGAGTTATCGTGGTAAAAACTGTATAACGATACAACTCAACGTGCGAATTGCGTTGGCTTAAATCAAAATCAAAAATCCTTTGTAAAGCAACTCAATCATTTCGAAAATATTATAAGAAACGAATCTAACTCTATTTTGATACATAAATTCTATCAATAAATATTTGGTTGCGCTCACTTAAATCATGTGAGCTACATACCATAATTCACCACTTAATATACAACAGCGGGCGCTATAATTCACAAAACAAACGCAAAAATCTCAACGAAATCTAAATAAAATCGGATTTTCTTCCGTCTGTTGTTTGGTTTGTACGTTTAGATTTAGATACACAGAAAAAAATCATGTGGCATAAATATAAACAGAAAACGTGTGGATATTTATATGTATGTGATTATGAAATATAAGATTTTATATGAGTTACATCTAGGTAGTTGTTACTGTTATCTAGCGTAGATAATAAATTTTCACAAATTTCTTTTCAAAATTGAGTTTCTCTGCTTTGGAGGTTCTTGTCCTTGTCATAAATCCTTGGTAACAACCAACCGTATGTTACATCGACATAGTCGCTTAAACTGAATGTTTTCGGTAGATTCATGTGTTTGTGTCTCTGTGTAGACGCATACACGCGTAGCAACTAAATCATCAACATCATCATCATCAAAATGCGTAATTGTGTAAATGATAAATCGTTTTTCTGACGTTGAATGCTTTTACAATCTTTCACATACACAAACAAATATGAGCACATATTCTATAATGTAATGTATGATTGTTTGTGTGTGCGTATGCAGGCGGAAATTATACAATCACAAGTTCCCCGGATATTCTCGAGAATGATTTTATATTTTGAAATATTTAACATAAAATAATATTCATTTTTGAGATTTTTCTGAAGAAAACTGTAGGTGTATAAGACAAACCTAAATTAAAACTAAAGTCAAATATTTTTTTATGTTGAATGTAACAGGCTAACTCACATCTAGCTACATGTGAAAGTTGAACAAAAATGTTGATTGTTTATTGAAATTTCAAGCAATTTTTGAATCTTCGATTGGAAACAATTTAGAAATACTATTTGATAATCAGATTTAATATCATGAAAGGAAAAAAAGTGAATCTACCGACACAACATCACATTGAGCATGTGCGCTAGTGAAACATGTACAATTATTTAGAAAAGTGCTAAGCTTCCAGTGAAAACAATTTACGAGATAATTATTAATTCATGTTTTGACACTATCGAAAAACTACGTTGAAACTGTTTCCTACCCAATGAATTGCAAATACATACATATTATATATTATCCGCGAACATACAATTCTTAAGAGTTTTAAGGAATAATGGTGAAAAAAGTACCAAAAATTTTCCAAAAAGAAAAAAAAAAGTCGCAAAAGCCACGTGGGCAGAAAAACCTTCGCAGAAATATTCGGGAATAAGCTGAAATATTCAGCTTTTTTGCTACCGTCGGCCAACAAGCTGACAGACAATTAAATTTCGGTTGCTCGTATGGTTCGAGTTTTTCGATGGATTTATTCAATATTTTTCGATGAATCTAGTAATTGTTTTACATTAATCAATGTTTTTAATTCTTTTTCAACTATTTCCGATTACTTCAATATTTATCAAATTTTTCGACATTTATTATATTTTTCGATATCACCCGATGTTTCTACTTTTTATGGACTCTTTTATTCAATACCATTCGATACTTCTGTCGATTTTTTCAATGTTGGTCGATTCTATTTCAATTTTTTTCCACTTTTTCCATTTTTTGAACTGTTTTTCGATATCTTGACCTATATTCTGATTTTCAATAATTTTTCGATACTTTCTAAATTTTATAATTTTGATGTTTACCCATAGTTGTTGACTTCTATTGATATTTGCAACAATTTTTAATACAATTCCGACTAAATGCCAACTTTCTTTATATTTTCGGTACTTTGGACTTAAATGATTTTTAAAACTGATCCATACCGTCTGAGTTTTAGTTAATAATAGTCTCTTGTATACTTCTCAATGTTTTTCGAAACCGTACTTTACGACTTATGTTGATATTTTTGATTATTGTTGAAACTACTTTGACTATTTCTAATTTGTTAAATCGTACAATTTCATACCTTCAGATTTTTATGGATTTGTTCAATAGTTTTGATGCTGTATGCTGATGATTTTTTCTGCATTTTGATATACGAGTACCATATATTCGGTATTTTTCAATTTTTATTGACTTTTGCAATGTTATTCCGATATTAACTTTTTTGATTTATAATTTTAACTAAGCTATAGTTCAAGTTTCACTTCTGTGTGCTGAAATTAATATCATCAATTTTTATTTTTTTGAAAAGCCTAACCGCATACTTGAATTAAAAAACGTTGCTGAGATTATTTAATGATATTGCAGAATGTTATTTGTTGTATTTTTATGATATAAAAATAAATTTTTCTTTGCGAACATCTCTTGCGATACTCAATTAAAAATCGGTATTTTATATCAAAGCAAGAGTTTGCTATACAACGACTGGTCAAGAAATTATCATAAGCCCGACGAAGAAAAAACTAAGAAACAGCTTCCTTGCTCTTGCTCAAACTTTGCAAGGAAAATATTAAAGTACTTCAGCCGTTTTTCTTATCTACAAAGGAACTAACAAATGTCTACTTAAAAGTGATATTAAAATCTAAAAATTTGCTATATCAATAGGCACATTCAAATTGAACGAGTGCCACAATGAAAGAATAAGAATTTACTAATTGCACTGACATATAGAGCTTGTGGTATTACTATGAACCACTATGGTTAATGTGATACTATGTGGTCGCTTCCAAGACCTAAGCTAATAGTTTGAAAACTTTCAGCGGACAAAAAAGAAAGATGGTCAAAATTATTTCTTGACAAAATTGTATCATAGTGCTTTGAAAAATAAGAGTAGGATAAGATTTAAATTATATTTCCGGTAAAACTCGGTTTCGATAAAAGTGCTTCATTTCTATGTTATTACAATTTTTCATTTTCACCTCTCATATGACAAAACTTATGAAGTTTTTGCTTGAAAAAAATTTTGCACACTTTTATAAGCGGTAGGAAATAACGTATATTTTCTTCCTTATAAATCTATTAAAAGAGTTGAATGGTTATTCAGTTTCTAGTTAAACAATTAATAAAATAAAAAGTTTTTCCGATTTTTTTATACAAACTTATGGTGTCTTCAATTTCTCATTCATTGAATTTTTCCTTTCAAAGTTATGGTGTTTTAAATTCCATAGCTATAAGCTCGTAACAATATAAAAGAAAAAACTTATATGAAAATCGAATATGGAATCGAATCGGGAATAAATAATGGAGAGATTCACAACTGAACAGAGAACTAGAGTAATAGAATTTTATTATTTAAATCAGCGATCAATTATTTTAACGCAAAGAAAATCTGTTGAAAACCTGATTATGAGTGATGAAGCTCAGTTTCATTTGAATGGCTTTGTTAATAAGCAGAACTGCAAGTTCTGGAGTTCTGAAAATCCAAGAGTCATTCATGAACGCCAATCGCACCCCATTAGGTGTACATTATGGTGTGGCATTACATCTGAAAACATCATTGGGCCTTATTTCTTCGAAAATGAAGATGGAAGTGCTGTATCCGCAAATGGAGAGCGGTATCGGTATATGATTGAAAATTTTCTACGTCCTGCTCTTCAAAACAGACCTAAGATGTGGTTTCAGCAGGATGAAGCCACTGCTCACACTGCCCGAGACACAATGACACTTTTAAGGCAAATTTTTGGAGAGAAAATAATTTCCAGAAATTCGGAAATTAATTGGACAGCGCGTTCGCCAGATTTGACAGTACCCAACTATTTTCTTTGGGGTTATTTGAAGGACAGAGTGTATGTAAACAAGCCTGAAAATATTCTTTAACTCAAGGCCAACATTTTTGCCGAAATTCAAACGCTACAGCCACAAATTTTGACTGCTGTTATGGAAAATGCTCTAAAAAAGCCCATCATTGCGGAGCTGAAAACGGGGGTCATTTAAAAGACATTATTTTTCATGCATAGTGTAAAAAAATTCCCATTTTGTATATTTTGTAATCTAAAAAAAAAAAATAAAATAAATATATAAGCGAAAAAGTTATTAAATTTTTAAGCCCAATGGTGACTTTTGGCCCACGCAGTATTTAAAAAACACTTTTTAATGATCTCAAATTATCTCGTATGATCCAAAGTCACATATCGGCTTTCTTCGAATTCAGTAAAATAATTCTGAGCTCTTTACACAGTTAATCCCCAGAAATGATTTTAATTGATATAAAAAGATATAACAAATAGACAAACATTCTGTGCTACAGTCATAAACTGAACCTATTAAAATAACTAAACTGTGAAGGTCAAATGTATTAATTTTTCAAGTTAACAAACACAAAAAAATGGTACATACCATGTACGTAAGTACAAGAACGAGCCCATAAATATGATGAACGATTTGTGTTGGCGCGCCTCCTTTAAGATTTTTATCATAAATATAGTACAAGCACGTTTAAAGCAAACACAAGCAAACATACACAGACAATTACAAAAACCATCAATTTTCCGGTAACACACTATTAAAATGTTTGCATATGTGTTGGCGTCTAATGATGGTGTATCGCTTATTACACTGTTGCAGTAAATGCTCTCCCCTCTCGCACACCTATTACTATAAATACATATTAATAGCATATGATTTTCTTTATCTTGTTTTTGGAATTTTTTTGTTGTTTTCTTTCGAATAAATATCAACACATTGTTGTTATGTTGCTGTAAGTGATATTCTTGTGCTATACAGCGTTGCTATTTTAACAACTTAATTTAGTATTAAACTTTATTTAATAGTTGCCAACGTCATCAGTAAAATGTAATTAAGAATTCATAATTAATTACGATTTGGTGAATACAACCGTGTGTATGTGTGTGTGACTATTAGTCATCAGTAGAAAATTATGCTAGAGGATAAGGCATAAAACATATAACAGCAAAAAACACTTGGCAATATAATACGTAGTAGATTAATTACCATTTCTACTACTAAATGGCTTGTCATTAAACATACCTTAAATGTCATTTAAGTTATTTGTGTGAAGTTGAGTAACTCGAAATGGAAGCAGCTTTTTGCCTCATAATTTTGTGATTAGGGGTTATTTGGGTTTTTCATTGTTGTGCTAAAAGGAAATGAGCAAAAAGTTTTTGCTAAGTTTTCGAAGTGTGGGCTTAAGTTTAGGAATCTTGGGATTAGTTTGAGTTCGAAGTTGCATGTGAAGGGTAACAGTTAAGTAACTTGGAATTTTTTTTGAAATGTTTGAGTATGCAAAACATGTCGTTAGTATCTGTTCACAGGAAGAATTGCTATGTAACACAAATGATGTATTGTTGAAGCATTACGTGCGTATTAAAAGCAAATTACTACATTCTGATGAATAGTAAAGAAAATGAAAAATGCCAAAATATTTCTGAAGGTTTTGACATTTTAATAATAAGTTTTCTTGGAAACTTTGGAAAATGTTATCAAAATTAGATAACATAGAGATTATGCGGTGTAGCTATTTGTTGTTGGTTTTTTTTATCTATATGCAATAATGGTTAAATGAACAAAGAAAAAAATGTTTTGCTGGTAATAATTGCTTAATTTTAAGAATAACTTAATTTCCAATACTCAATATGCATCACTATACTCACATGGTGACAACCTTTATTGTCTTCATTAAGGGCAGGGTAACGTTAATTCGTACAACACAGCTTAAATTATTTATTAAAACCAATAATAGATCAAAGTATAATATTTGGAGAATATTTTGTAAAACTTTCAGGTTGAAATATTCGAAACTACGGCAATGGCAGCAATTATTTGGAAGCGTCTCAGAAAAAAGTAGAATCGCGGTGAACACCATAATTTCAAAACTACTGCGTCGATTGTTTTGAAATTTTGAACACTATTTCTGTACATAATTTACAAGGTAACTCTGGGAAACTGAAAACGTGAGTTGTGGGAAAAACGCTTTATAGTTTTAAACACTAAAGGCACAAACACTGAGGCACGGTTGCTTAAACTGCTGTATCTTCTTTATTTTTGCTCCGATCCGTCTCAAATTTTCACACAATATTCTTGAAAGGTTTTTCATTTAGAAAATCAAATAAAAAAAAGAGAAATAAAATACATTAAGTACGTTACCCTGCCCTTAATACTCACAAAATGCTATTAAATTAAGATGAGTTTTATTGATTTGCTTCAGTATTTTGTTTTATAGGTATGACATTTTAAAATTAACAGTTTTAAAATTACAAGTTGGAATTTATGATAACTAAACTATTGCCAAATTATGGTAAAACAGATAATTTTAGACAGCGAAAGACGTAGTACTTTATATTACAAAAAAATTAATTAAAATACCTCAAAAATACCTCAAAAGTCCATAAAACAAAATTATAATTTAAATCATTTTTCACCGGTTTAAAGGCCTAAAAGAAGTTTTTTTTTAACATTTTCAATTCTTTTCCATGGAAAATGATGAATAACATAACATCTATAAACATTTATTAATTCATTTTCTTTTTGAGCTTTGTAGTTAAAAACACTTTTAAAAGCCACAAAAGATAACAAAAAAATTATTTTTTTCAATTGTTTTACTGCCAACGAAAATAAAATGTTTTTTCTTGTATCGACTTTTTTCCATGAAAAATGGTGAATAACGCAAAAACATTTGCATAGTTCAGTTCAGTAATAAGTTTATTGAATATAATTCTTTACAGCTTAGTGTTTTAATAATAATAAATGTTTTAGTGATTGGAGTCATTATACTCCTTGCAGCTATAAAATAGATTTTGAAATTTGACAAGTTAATGAAAGTATATGAAAATGTTCAGAGGAAAATGTATGCAAAAACCTCACTAAGTTTGACTTAAAACTAAAATTAAAAACTATTAAGGACTAGAATGGAAGTTAAAAGAGATTTTGCAACATTGTGCTTTAATTGTGTTAACTCGTGTGCGTTGATGAAGATCACTTGTTGAATGGTGCCAAGGCAGATTTAATATCATTTTTAAAACTTTGTTTTGAGCAATTTGGAGTTTTTTGAAATGTGTTTCAGCACAGTTAATCCAAACGGGAGAAGCGTATGTTAGAATAGGAAGAAAAATTGATTTGAAAATCAGCAGTTTGTTGTCTTCATTTAATATGGAATGCCTGTTTAATAGTGGATATAAAATTTTTATCATTTTGTTAACTTTTTCAATAGAGATTAGTATATGCTTTTGAAAAGTAAGAGTTTTATCCAGGATAACGCCAAGATATCTTATATTGCTTTCCCATTCAATTTCGGTTGAGCCAATCGTAAGCTTATGTTGAGGAAGGTTTACTGAGCTTCTCTTCCGAGTAAAAAACGATCCAGATGTCTTACCGGCATTAATTTTTATTTTCCATTTAGAGTAATATTGTAATGTCTTTGAGAGTGAAGTTTGAAGTGTGTCCATTATAATTTGACAATCTTTAGAGCTTGTATATATTGCGGTATCGTCAGCAAAAAATGCTCTCGACGTGTTTTCCAATGCAGGAAAATCAGATATAAATATGTTATGAAGAATTGGACTCAAAACAGCACCTTGAGGTACTCCGGCTGATATTGAAAGATTGTCGGACTTACATTGATGGTAGCAGACGAAGAATTGACGGTTGCATAGGAAACTTTGAATAAGTTTAATTAATAGCGATGGAAATTTATAATTTATAAGCTTAAACACAAGAGCTTTGTGCCAAACGCAATCGAATGCTTTTTCAATGTCGAAAGTAACAATGGCTAAGGATTCTTTTTGCCTTAATGTGTTGCTGATAGCGTCTGAAATTTGTTTTATTTGGTGTGTAGCTGAACGATGTGGTGTAAATCCATATTGATCCAAAGGTATAATACCATTCTGTTGCGTAAAGCTTTGAATTGTAATTTTTATTATTCTTTCAAATATTTTACCAAGTGTGTTGAGCAAACTTATCGGTCTATAGCTTGAAATATTTGTGGGATCTTTACCGGGTTTTAGCAATGGAATGACTTTAGCAATTTTCCAGACTCGTGGAAAATACCCAAGTTTAATACATGCGTTGTAGATGTGCACAAGATACAAAACTCCTTTCTTAGGAATTGACTTCAGCATTGAGTTATGTATTTGGTCATAGCCGGGTGATTTTCTGTTTTTTAATTTCCTTAATTCAAGGCGTACATTTGAAGGACGTATGAAAAATGCATTTGGTGATTCGTTATGATTTGTTTCGTTAAACAATCTTACACTGTTTTCAACTAAATTGATAGTATTTGAATTGCTGATGCTAGCTGTAGTTTTGTGAACGTCTTCAAAGTGTCTGGCGAGTGCCATGCATTTTTCTTCATTGGTGACTAGTACTTGGTTGTTAACCTTTAAAGGAGGAATATTTTTATTGCGCTTTCTCAAAATTTTGGCAGTTTTCCATAAAGTTTTGCCTCCTTTAGGAATGGACTGTAACAGTTTTTGCCATTCTATGTTGCGAAATATAAGAAGTTGTTCATGAATTTGGGAGTTTAGGTACTTGACATGTCTTTGAAGGTAAATTTGTCTTAATCTGATCCATTGGCGTCGAAAGTAATTTCTGGAATTCATTAATACTCTAATGTGATGCGGTAGAGGCCTGTAGTTTGTTGTAATAGAAGAACTGCAAGGAATCGAGGAAACTTTAGGATAATCCAAAATATTAGTAAAATCATTTATCATTGCATCGATTTTATCTGATGAATCTATAGAATGGGACGAAATTTCAGCCAAGTTAATTGACTCATTTATAATTTGTTGATATTTTTGCCAGTTTGCTTTATGGAAATTGAAATAATATTTTTTGGTAGGCGAATATACACCGTTAATATCAAGTGTGAACGGCAAGTGGTCGGATGACAAATCGTTATGGATTTTTGTATTTTCAATTATTGAATTTTGGTTGGTGATGACCAAATCGAGCACCGATGGGCTTGCTCTAGTCCTATGCGGGATATACGTCGCAGAAGAAGGAAAAACGATTCTAATTGGCTCTGAGATGCTGATATCGTTCAAAATATTTCCCCATTGATTGGTTCTGGTACACCCCCAATTTTGATGTCTTGCATTAAAGTCTCCACAAATGAAAAAATTTTCTGTTTGTCTACATAGTTTCAATAAATCTGACTTATATTTTGAATTTTTCACGGGATTGCAGTTTCCACCAGGAAAATAAATAGCATGCAGAAGAATTGAGGTGCTCTCGAAAATTTTAATCTTTATAGATATATTCTCTAATAATGATAAGGAAATTTGAGGTTGAAGTTGGTGAGGGAGGCCTTTCCTAACTATTATTGCTACTCCACCGCGAATGCGAGCAATTCGATCCATTCTATGTACAACAAAATTTATATCAGAAAAAGCTATTTCAGTTTTAAGCCAAGTTTCACTCACGAGCGCTACGTCTATTTTATGTTTTCTCATAAAATCGAAAAATTCAAACTTTTTGTTTTGAATGCCCATTGCATTCCATAACATTATTTTAAACTTATTTGTTGCTGTCATTATTGTAGAGGTATTTAAATACAAGGTCAGTTATTACATTGAATTGCTCAAATTTGTTTTTGCAGACATGAAGACTACTAATCATCTCTCTAGTGAGAACTGTAATTTGATCATGAGAAAATAGATCATTATTATTGTTATTAACGACGGCGCTATATGTTGGAGCGATGTTGGTATTACAAGCTCTGAGAGTAGGTGATTGCTGATTGATGATATTGTTGATTTTTGGTAATTGTGGAAAATTACTAGAGGAGACGTATTTTGTTGATAGATTTGTTTTCTTCGAAACTGATCGTTGGGTACGAGAAGCTATGTTTTCTCTTATTTTAATATATTCCAATCTCTTTGGACATTGCCGATCACGAGCCTTATGATTACCATTGCAATTAACGCACTTCGGTTGTGTTGATGTTTTACTGCACTCTTTCGTTAGATGATTTTCACCACAATGCGAGCATGCAATTTTAATATTGCAATGATCTGAACCGTGTCCATACAGTTGGCATTTATAACATTGAGTTAACATGTTAAAGTGTTTTTTGTAGTAGCTCCAGTGAACAATTGTTCTAAGAATTGATTTAATAATGCGTAAATCTTTTATTTTCGTTGTTTTAGGTTCAATGTAAATCAAGTAGTTGCCTTGATCTACAAATTTTTTCTTATTTATAGTCATTTTTTTAACTTGAATCACTTTAACGTTATGATTATTAATAAGTTCATTTTTAAGTAGATCAGTATCCATTTCGTGAAGACCTGACAAAACTACTTTCATAGGTTTCTCTGATTTTAAGCTATGCGTGTAGAAATCACAGAGTAACACACGTAACCGCTCCGTGACGATTTTGTAATTCAGTTCATCGGTTAAAATTAGTTTTGAGCCGATAGATGTATGTTTGATAGAATATTTAGAAATGTTGAGACTAGTCATAATCTCATCTATAAATTTAGAACTTTTGTTCAAAATATTTATCGGGGGGAAGGAGTTGCGAACCTCAGGAGGAGGGGATGCATGACTCTCGTCTTCATTTTCATCAGTTAGGGCACGAAACCGATTGTAGCTCACTGGTTGCATACTATTTTTATTTTCTCGCCGCATTTTTGAGCTGATTGAGTTTGAGAACTCATCGCTTGATGAGTTGACACGAGCACGTTTAAGTGAAATGTTTTAAGCTGCTATTAATCTCCAATAAAGCAATGCTTTAGAGTCAGTAGAAAAAAAAAAAAAGAGGAGAAATAACCGTTTTTATTTTTTTTGTTTTAATTTTTGAGAATATACAGGAATTTGCAAGTCGACTAAACGCATTGAAAGACCGTCGATGACTGACATTTGCATATTTGCAAAAATTAGTGACTTTATCGTGTTCAGCGACTTAAAGCACATATAAATCAATTATCATAGTATATTTTATAATTTCACTTGTTCTTAAAAGCATCAAAAACTGTACACAGCATAATTGTATTAAAATTGTCAGTAAGACTGTTTACCTTAAAATGGCCATAAAATGAGTAAATGACCAGGTACGATTTTACGGATCTTGTTTTTGGAATTTCCGGACCCTATGTTATAATTGTGCATTGTCAGATTTGGTTGACAATGTAATCGATCTTGATCTTGCTTGAAGCGAACCGTGCTGACTAGCAAAATAATTCATATTTTTAAAAATTCGTTGATCGAAACAACAATAAATTTAATCTTACTGCATCTCACATGCTGAAAAAGTGTGCAAAAAAATGTTCAAAAAACTCTGCTTAAAAGCAAATTTAAGTAAACCCAAAAAGGAGAAATGTAAAATTCATTATAATAAAAATATGTAAATGCCTAAAAACAAAAGGATTTTAAGAATTTTTTTGGATCCAAAAATCTCCCTAATTTAAATAATTTTTACTTTTTCATTTCTGAAGAAAAATAGAAGAAATAAATCAAAAGTGAAATTAAACCCAAAGTGGGATAGTTTAGAGTGCAAAGAAAACTGCACAGAAATACTTGCTAAAAAAAAATCTCAGAAACTAAAGAGATTTTCTTCAGAATCAATGAAAAAACGACACCAAAAGAAAATGAAAAATATGAAATAAATCTTTTTGAAAGAATATATCATATTGTGAGCATTATTTCCCGCCGCAAATCGAACAAATTATATTTCTGTGGAGAAAGTTTTGTTTATGCGGCAGAGGCGTCAATTGTGTAGGGCTAGGGGAAGGGGCATTGGCCCCTCTAAAGGATCTGATATTACTGTACATTAAATCGATTCAATTCAAAATATCATCGATTCGATATGTTATTTAAAGTTAAAAAGTTTTTTTGTCAAAAAGAAAAGCTGAAAATTCAAAAATAAATACAAATTCCCAAATAAATTTTTTCATAAAAACGATGCCAGATTTTTGGCGAAGCTAAAATAAATTTTTCAAAATTGTAAGCTGACATTTTAATAATTTGGCTAGATTTCTAAGAAATAAAAAGAAAAACATAGCTGAATAATTACTCGAAAATTCTTGAATAATGGAATGCAGGAAAAATTTGCGCGAAGGAAAATTTAGAATTTGTCACAGAAACATTGGTTTATTTCTTTAAAAAAAAAATGGCTAAAAGCTTGCACAGCTATTAATACTTTTGAAAAGTCATTGATCAGCTTGATTTTTTTTAAAGCTAAAGGAATCAAAAATTTAACTAAAAAAGAAGCGACAAAAACAATCTTGAATAGAAGCAATACCGAATTAATAGAAATTCTTCTCAAAAAATTCACTTTTGCCAGAAATTTTTGGTGCTATTTTGTAGTTTGTAAGCAATTACGCAAAAGTTATTTTATTGTTTTTTGGTGAAAATATTTTAGTCTTTGAAAGTACTGGACAGTATTCCTTATAAAGTTAAACTCAAATTCAAATCAAAAAAAAAAAAAAAAAAAAAAATTAGGCGCTTTTTGAATTTGTTTTTCTTTATTTCGCCAACAACCTATGGCAACTTTTCTGTCATTGATTTGCTAATCATCAATTCTTGAAGCCATAAATATAGCTGATCAAGTAATTTCATCTCTCATTATGTTCCTTCGAACTAAAAGCTTAAGCAGTCACGTAAAAATCTCTCCATTATTTGCTTTATTTCAATTTCCGATTACCTTAAAATTCCGAATCCGTAATGCGCCGTGAATTTTATGTCAACACAACAATTTATAGGTAGCTGTTGCACGCCTAAATGAAAGGGATTTGTTACAAATTTAATATCAATTTGTCGCTCTGCGCTACTCAGCGCAGTTTAGGTCAACTGACGACATATGAGATCATTTTCTATGTATAGCGACACTATCGGATTATTTAACCAGTTAAGCAAGAAGCTGCTGAGGTTAACCCTCAAAGAAAAAATTGGGTCTATAAGCAATTGAATTTTAAGTTGTTTCTTGAAAGCAGCAAATCAACTTTAAAATAACACCTACTGTTATGAAAAATCTTAGCTACTTGCTCCATGTTCAAGGGTTAAACATATTGCTCCTGCTGCCTCAGTTGTTGTTGTTTTACATTCGACCTCTCTTTTTATCATTTTTCATGCTCATAACTTTAATTCGACCCAATTACGTGAGGAATATATTAAATTCAAGTTTTTCATCTGAATCCTGCTGCTGGCAACAACCAGGCAGGCTTTCACTAAAGTAAAATCGATTATCCTGGTGAACACTGGCGCTACACACAAACACACACACACACACCGACACTTATATAGTCGTATAAAGTTACTTAGCTTGTTAACTCAGCCAAAGGAGCCGCTTTTGTTGTTACTCCTGGCTGCTTAAGTTTCTCTGACTATAAGCGGTAGCGGCAGCAGCCAGTGGCCCATTATTTCATTTTGTTACGGAAGGACGTCTATTTAGTCATTCCACGTGCCATTCTGCGGTTAAACTTTACGAAGTTTTCAGTAGTCAATTGTTAGTGTTTGCTTGTTTGTCAATGTGTGTTAGTGTTGGTGATTTTTATTTCCTTTTTTCGTGTTTTTTTATATGATTTTATTTCCTTTTCGGGAAATGTCTTAAGAAATATCAGGTTTATAGACTAAACTGAAAATGTTAGTAGACCTTAGAGAGTGAATGCAAGGGGTGTTCTGCAGAAATATTAAATGCGCCCGTCCATGAATGATTTGATATTAAATATATCAGCTCTTGAATAAAGTAGCTACTTAAGTTTAAGAAAAATTTTTAACTTTCTTTGTTTATGAAACTGAAATAATCTACACGCAACATAGAGCATTACAGTCATCATTTCTAAGTTAGTAAATTCAAAAATTCTCATCAGTTTGGAAGAAAAAAATGTTATGAATCGTTCTCAATAAAAGTTATAGCCATAGAAATTTACTGATATATCTTTCCCGAAAACTTTTACAAAATGAGTACCATATTTATTTCAACAAAATTGATGTCACTTGAAAGTGTATTAAAAAGGATTAAATAAATATGATAAACTTTAAAATGGATCTAGTTTTTGAGCTATAGTAAATTTTTGGAAGTTTCGAACAATAACGTATTAAAAAATGGTTTATAGTTAATTAACAAATAAAAAATAGGCTATAATATCCCTTTTATCATGGTGCGCCACATGATACATTTTTTATATTTAGGGTGTATTCCTTTTGTCATTTCGTTTGTAACGTATTGAAGAGGGCGTGGCAGCCAAGATGCACCACAAAATTCACTATTTATACCCTAGGACTTATAGAAGGAGGCGTGGCAGGTATAGAATAGAATATGTTTCCTCGATCAACATCACTATCAAAGTTTATCAGTTTGTGGAAATCACAATTAAAGAAAAACCAGCAAGCAAGGTACTTAAAAAATATTCGACACACAGGTTACATTTTAAAACAAGTTTCTTAGGACACGCCCACCGCCCATACAAGTAAAACATTTAAAACGCTGTATTGAAAGAGTTCTTTTAGTCCAAGAGCCGGCTGTAGAAAAGTCGAGTGTATAAAATTACAGGATGAGATGTATGCCAAATGATAGAGCTCAATGAGCCTAAATAGAATATCTAGGGTTGCCTTGCCAAAGCCTGTCCCGATGGCCGAAAATGCCCGAATTTTAGCCAATTTTGTTGTTCTAATTAAAACTGTAGTACATAACAGCTCGAAATGAATGCCAAATGATAGAACTCGAAGAGGCCTAATTATAATACCTGGAATTGCATTGTTGAATCCTGTCCCAAACATGGGTTTTCACCGGTTTTTTAGGTCAATTTTCATTAATGAAGATAACAGCTTGAAATTTGTGCCAAATGATAGATATCGAAGAGCCTTAATAGAATATATAGGGTTGCCTTGTAGAATCCTGTCCCAAACATGAGTTGCCACTCATTTAAGAAAAGTTGACCCCAAAAACGGGTGTCAAATAATGTTTAGGACATGATTCGACAAGGCAACCCTATATATTCTATTTAGGCTCTTCGATATCTATCATTTGGCACGAATTTTAAGCTGCTATCTTCATTAATGAAAATTGACCCAAAAAAACCGGTGAAAACCCATGTTTGGGACAGGATTTAACAATACAATCCCAGGTACTATATTTAGGCCTCTTCGAGTTCTATCATTTGGCATTCATTTCGAGCTGTTATGTACTACAGTTTTAATTAGAACAACAAAATTGGCTAAAATTCGGGCATTTTCGGCCATCGGGACAGGCTTTGGCAAGGCAACCCTAGATATTCTATTTAGGCTCATTGAGCTCTATCATTTGGCATACATCTCATCCTGTAATTTTATACACTCGACTTTTCTACAGCCGGCTCTCAGCCTATTTGATGTATAGTTTCCAAATTTCTCAAAAATACTAGGAAGAACTTAGAAAAGCTCTGGAAAAAAGTAAGAAAATTCCGATGAGAAGGCGTCTCACTTCCCATGAGAGCGAAAAATTCAAAACGCTATACTGGTAGAATCATTAAAGGTACTGGAACCACATTTTATACAAACAAAAGACATGATTTGCAAAAGGTCTGGATAAGAACTTGACGAATTTTTACAAGTAGGCGTGGCACCCTCCATAGAAATAAGAACTTTAATATACTAAGTACTTATATTGAGAGAATTATTTAAAGTTATGAAATCAAATCCCACACAAATACAAGAAATGATTTGGTCTAGCCTTAAACAAAAGTGCTTGCGAATTTTGAAAAGAGGTCGTGGCACCTCCCATACAAGTATAAGCTTTAAAATGCTATAAAGAGAGCGACTAAAGTCAATGTTGCCAAATTCATTGTGGGTACGTTTAGTCGAACCAGTCAGCACGTAGCGTTGTGGAAGATATACTTAGTGATATAAATTTAGGATAATGTAGGAGGGTATTTTATTTTTAGCAGACATGGAAGAGAACTATTTTTTGTCAACTTCCCAAAAATAAGAATAATAGTATTATGTCCCTATCCCTATCTGTATGCTTTCTTCAGGTCCATTAATTAAGCTGTAAAAACATATTTTCTTGTTAGGGGCACCATCTACTTAAAAATAAACACATTTCCCCAGAGTTCAATTTATCTCCGAACCAAATTATATGAAAAGCAGTCCATAAGTCAGTGAAAATTCTATTTCTATAAGGGGCGTGGCACTGCCATATTAAAAATAAATCTCTTTACTCAAGAATCAGTCTATGTCCATAACAAATTTCATCAAGATTAGTGTAGTGGCTTAGCCGTGGCAGCGTTTTTTCCTATTGGGGGGCGGTGGCACGCCCACTTAAAGAACTTAGAGTTTCTAACAACCTATCTTAGAGTTCAGTCTATCTCAAATTCAAATTTCATTTAAATCGACTTATTAGTTTAGCCGTAGAAAAGTCGTAGCCGTAGTACATATATTCCAGTTAGGGGCGTGAACTTTTGCAAAACTACTAATATTGGCAAACAAATTACATTCTCTAGGAAAGCCTACTTTTTACAAAAATATCATTATTCTACTAATTTTAAGAAACATCTGGTAACTTTATAAATATTGTGTACAAACTTTTTTGTCTGAGAGTTTTTCTGATGTTGGTTGTATAACCTTAGGTATTTCTTTACAATTCAGGTTAAAGTTTTAGTTTGCTTTTGTTTACTGTATTTGCTAGTTGTTTTGTATTGTTGTTTCTTATATTTTATTTTTAACAAGACTATTAAAATAGGCAACGTTGTGGTTTTTGTTTAAATTTGAGTAATTTCATTATGCAAAAATTGATACAGTTTGAATAGAAAAGCCTCACTATTGTTTGTTTTACGGCCAAAAGATATTTAGTTTTACATTATATTTAACAAAAAAAGGAAACCGGAACAATAAATTTTTGAAAATATCAAAAACCACGATGAGTAAAACATGAAATCGGTAGTAATTTAAATGAAAATTAAAAATTAAATTTTCGACAGCCTATTTTTATCAAATTAACTAAGGTAGTCTTGTCAAATCATTTATCTACTCGACATGTGTCCATTCGGATATCAGTAGTACAACAATAAATGGTAAATCCTATAAAACTTGAACCAACTTAAATGTTTGAAAATGCGCTCTTGATTTTAATTGGTACTTTTTTTTGTTGTCTTTGAGCTGTTGTAAAATGAGCTAAACAGCTTTTTGACTCTGACTCAAATATATAAGTTAACTCGATTTCATTCCATGCACGAATTGCGAGAACTTTTCAAAACTTTAAAAATGGTAATTAAAAACTTTTGTCATCTTTTTGGCAGTAGCTGTGGAATAGTACATTTTAAGGAGCACAGCAGCAGCTGGGAGTGAGGAGGTGATGCTGTGAGTTTTCTGTTCAACCGTCCGTTAAGGTTCCAATTCATCGAGTGCAAAATGGAACTACATAAAAGTGGTGCAGAGCAAAAATTGAGAGCAAAACAAAACAAAACAAAACAAAGCGAAACGGAAAAAAACAACCAATTTTCGGGGCGGAAATTAGTAATTATGATTAAAGAAGAAGAGCGAAGTGAAAGTTTTCAGATGGTCTTTGCCAGATAAATGAGGTTTTTCGCATCAGATGTGGTGGTTGTTGGGTGAAATTGGGTTAACTTTGCTTATAAATAATAAACAAGTCATTCCAAGTAGTATGCCATTCGGTTGTATAACTAAATGGCTAATGAATTGGTTTTTGCCGTTGTTGGAATTTTGAAGTGAGTTTGAAAAATTTCTACTACTTAGCGGAGGTCGCTTTAAAATGAAAAGTGTAAGAGAAAGCGTGCAAATTAAAGCCGACAAATTAATGTATAGCGACGACTATTAATTTATTAAGGGGTGAATTTAAATCCTTTGCATTGGGAGAGACGGTTACTATTTCAAAAATTAAATTTTTAAATAAACAAAACAAAATATTTATTGGTTAAGGACACACAAATGTGTCAGGGTTATTGAGAAATTTTGTTTTGAAACATCGGGTTAAAGTTAAAAGAAAGACAATTTACACTATCACAAACAAATTAAAAAAATAGGTATTTGAATATACAATATGTATACAAAAGGATGCTTTTTAACAATTAATAATTCGTTTTATTTGATAAGAGACCTTTTTATATAATATTTATGATATTCACGGGTCTAAGTCAATTTCAATTAAAAACGTTATTTCTTTTTAATTTTTAATAAAAATTTGTCTCTTTCTGAAGTCATTCTCACGAACCAAAAGGACAAAAATATTTTTCAGAAATATACAAACATATTATACGAAACTTTATTCATGTGCAATTATTTCAAAATTAAAAAAAAACTGAAAGACATTAAAATTTAAGCACTGCAGACTCAAAAAAGCCAACATTAAACAAGAAACCAAGGAAACTATGTTCCCAGAAAACCAACATTGGAACTTAAGCATTTCAAAATATATTTCAGGAGTTTGCGTTAGAGTAAATTTTTCAAAAAATTTTTAAACCAAAATCAAGATGTGCCGATTATTTTCTAGGACTTACAGACAGCAGAATCAGATTTCCGCATAAAGATGTATCTTCAGTTAATGTCTATTTGTACTTTATTTGTATGTTATTTATTATTTAATTTTTTAGGACTCTGGGCGCGTAATCAGGAACCAAGGTTTTTTTGAGCAATGATTTATATGGTTAGTAATATACTTATAGCGTTATTAATAATTACAGAAAAACTGACGCTGAAATTCGTAATGGACAACCCAGAGGTTGTAGTTTTTCAAACAAATTCCATCTTGAACTATTCGGAGCTACACCAGGTAGTATGTATTGTAGTTTTTTTAAATTTAATTTTTCTTGAAAAATTTATTAAAAAAACAATGTTAAAAGACTCAGAAAGTGCTATTAGTAAATACAATATGTGCTCCAAAGCGGCTATTTTTGAACATACATACATACATATTTTGAGTTATGGAGAGTTATAAGATATGGAGGACCAAGAAAGTATATGTGGTTGATAAACATGTAAGGGTTCATTTGCTTTTGAGCTTCTACATTTCCTAAGATGAGAAAAACTCAGGATTGAGCTTTTATAGACTTTAGTACTTATAATACTTAAAGTTGAGCCCCATTTCAAAAAAAAAATAAACTATCAAATTTTAAAAGTCCGAACTCAAAAATTTTCGGAGTTAAAATAGCCCTCTTTTGCAAAAGAATTTTAGTCTACGTATGCAATGATGATTTGAGGAAAAATAAAGAATTAAGAAGATTATCGAAGTTTTTATACAGTGTGAATTGAAAATTCGAAACTTTAAAATTTTGCTAAAACAAAAGTGAAATTCTTTTAAATTCTAATTAGTGAAGTAGTCAGGATTTTGGTAAACAGTGCATTAGATTTGTTCAAGCATTTTTCCCGATCCCCTTAGTATTTTTCTTTTCATTTTAAAGCTTCATGTTTACTTTTTACTTAGAAACTAAAATTGAAGAAATCGAGCTTAAGCGGAGGATTAACTCAAACTTCGTCGGTGCGAATATAAATAATTTTCTTAAGCTGTGAAAGGTTGCTGCACTTGAAAATAAACAAAAGCATATCTGAAACGTCTCAATATATACCATGTATATTATACTCGCACATACGTATTATTATTAATAAACCATGTGCAGAAATGTACATATGTATGTATGTTTTGAACTGGGGCAACATTAAGGCAAAGTCTTATGGCAGCAATATGAAAATTACTTAATCATGCAAAGCTAATCAAAGTAAATGTTGTATAAATGAATATTCAAATAGGGTCAAAAATCATCTTGGGCCAACCGAACAACCTAACCAACATAATAACCCGTACAAACTTACACACGTGATACATTGAACCACTACGGTCGTAAACGGTTGTGATACGTTATAAGTTGCCAACAGCAAAAGCAATTAATTAAATATGTTAACAGCATAAATGTACAAATGCACACACAAACACTTAAACCCACAACGATACCCAGTAGACAAATGCGCTTATTAACGCTTACAGAAAGCCTTCTCAAAGAAGCTATTCATGCATATATGACTTATGTGAAATCTTTTCTTCTGTAAAAGTTCTCTTTTTTCCCCTATTGTGTCTGTTTTTTTTGTAGATTGTGTGTTTTATAGTTCTGAATTAGTTTATGAATATTTTGCGACAAATAAAAATAGTATAAATAGAAATAGTAGAATACAGGATGTTAATTATCGAAAAATATCGATAAGCAAATGTGATAACATTTTTAAGCAACAATATTTCTGCAGATACGAAGGCTATCAAATAACTTTCCTACATTTGTCTACTGGGTATGAGCAAAATTAATACACAGCTGGTAATGCTAGCAGTTCAGAAGTCAAAGAAGGTTCGAAGAAGATCCTTTCAAACGAAGATGAAGTTGAAGCAAGTTCTCGCTTCACGAGTATTACGTATTACGAGTATTGACAATCATCGGGGCATATCTTGGCCTGAAGTGAAAGATAAATCTAGTAGATGCCATGACCAATGCAAAGGGAGAAGAATACGATAAGCAGAGCATATTAAATAGCGTTGTATGTGCTGAATACTGCTAGGTCATGTGTTAAAGGGAACTGTGTTTTTACTACATTTTTCTACATGATCGTGTAAAATATGTAGAGAAAATGTAAAATACAATTTATTTAAGGAAAAAAGTTCTGCGGCGAATTAAAGGTTTTAGAAATGCCACATATTGTTGTTTTTTTGCATAAATTTTTCATTGTGGAGTGTAGAACATAAAGTTTTACTGTAGAGTCTACAAAGTATTGTTCAAAAATTAATTTCAAAATGCTTTAGAAAAGGTACCATTGAATTAGTCCGTAACTTTGAAGAGAATAAACACTTTTTGAAACCTAAATAGCAATTATTTTAAAATTTCAAAAATGAAGAAAACTTCCAAACTCTTAAAAGCATGAATTTTCGTATAATTCTTTTCAAAATTTGATATGAATCTTTTTCAACTGAGCCATTGTTCATGCCAAGAAAAGTAAAAGGTTGAAATTTGTAAGTCGATCCTTTAACAAATCAGTTGCAAAAAAAAAACTTATACTTGTGTTTCATTTGGCCTTGCCAACAATAATATACCCACCAACGCATTAACAGTAAAATCGTAAATTTTTATTAAAAGGATATGTGTTCCACCTCGCTACGTGCTAACTGATTTGACTAAACGTGTGGCGAGTGGCCACGCCATCTTTTCGAAATTCACAAACTTTTTGTCTGATGCTGGACCGAAACATTTCTTGTATTTATGTGAAATTCCTTCTCATTACTTCCTATATTTTTTTGGCAGTAAAGCGTCTTAAAATTTTTGTTTCCATGTAGGTTGCCACCTCCAATTCTAGAGTTTCGCCAAGCTTTTTTTCAGAGATTTTCCGAGTCATTCCTACTATTTATGTGCAATTTAATTTCATTATTTTAAGTAACTTTCTCTGTATAACGTTTTGGGGTTTTCGATTGTAAGGGAGGTATCACGCCCACTTGTCGGAAATCATTAAATTTTTGTCAAGAGTTTCTCTAATTTATTTTTAGTATTTGTGAGAAAGTTGAGTGCACTACATCGTTTAACTCTTAATATAGCCATTAAAATATATAATTTGAATAGGTGGTAGGCGTGACCGAAAACCGATTTCTCCCATTTTCAATTCCAAAAAGCGTGTTTGAAGGTATAGTCTTCGTGCGGAACTTTATTCACCTATCTCGCTCATCTCTCTTGTAATTGTTATTTCCACGGCCAGATAGACCGACAGTCAGACAGTTGGTAGCGCTGATCAAGAATGTATACACGTTCCTTTACCTACCACGCCCTCTCCTATGTAGAATAAGTTGCAAGCCGTAAACAAACTTGTACAATCCGAGATCCCATTTGGTTTCTTATTTTAATGAAATTTTTATTGCATGAAACTTTTGTCTCATGTAATTTTGATTCACAATTTTGAGCAATTGTTCGAAGTATGAGTTGATACATTGATTAGCCCAGTGCACTTACAGAATAAATTTCAATTTAAGTCAAATCATAAGTAAGACAAAAATTAAATGTCTAGTTTACATAATCACTATAAGCAACGTTATATGTGCCACCCTAAAGACCATATAAATTATTTCTGTAGTATGTCGATAAAAAGAAATCTGTGGTCTAAGTAGAAAATAGAACACAACTCCCAAAAGTTTTCTTCATTGCGAGTGAAATAAAGTGTTCTGGTAAAATATCAGGCTTAATTGAAAAGCTGCCATAGCAACAGGATAACAAAAACAACAACAACAACAGCGACAACATAAGCAATAACATTCATATCTGTAAAGTAGTTAAAACTGTAAATTAAATAACTTCGCAAATTGGTTACATGGAAGTGGCAGGAGGAGTGTGGGAAACTGCTATTGTTTGCCGCAATATTGTGCTCATCCTTTAGATGGAAGCACTAGAATTGAATAAGGATATATGAATGTTACCACTAACATACGACACACCAACAGTGTGAAGTTTTAATTGGTGAAGTGTAAAATGTTCCTAAAGGAAAATATTGATTTGCTATTTGCCTTTGCTTTTTGATGACAATTTAAAGACAATTGAATCGGTAAGTATCAAAGAGGGATATACTATGTGTCATAATTGCGAAATTCGGTTTTCGGCGGAAATATTTATTTCATCGAGAGACACATTCAGTCAAGCATTGAAATAGAGTATGCATTTCCATTTCACCATTAAAAGATGATAAGTGCAACACATTTGCTGTTTTAACACTGATGAAGGTTGCAATTGTATTGCTTCACTTATGAACTGTTTTGTTATAATGATGCTCTGTATTTTCGATTCAGTGAATTTCAATTCAAAACGATTCAATTTTGAAGTTCAAGATAAGTAAGCACTTTGATTCACGAGAATTTTGTTTAAAATAGTCATTGAAATTTGAGCCTCAAAGTTCTGCTAACTTTTGAATTTTCAATAATTTTATTTTTATTAATTTTGAGAAAACTTTTGTTAATACTTTCATAAAATATCTATTTGCGATTTTTAGGAAAATGACGCATAATATTTTATTGGTTTTTTAATTCTATCAAAACAAATTATGCAAATTTATAGCTCCCCATCTTTCCAATTAATCAAGCCTTTCATTTTTCCAATTAAAATCGCAATCTGCAACAATCTCTCGGCAATGAAACTTTGTAAGTAAAGTAAAGTATCCTTTAAATTGACAGCACTTATGTCAATAATTTTTGTTACAATGTAGTGTAAAACATAAATATTCTGTTTATACTTTGTGATACAAAACGGCGAAAGGAAAGCAACACAGCAGCAGCAGTGGAGAACAGCAATTTATTCAAGTTGTAAAATTCAACTTTTACGTGACGTCTATCAGTCAAACGAAATCATCTCGAAACCACCCTAAAGTGTGGCACATAAACTGTTACACGACAGACAGACAGACAACATTGGCTTCGATAGCAATAAAAATTGTTTATTCAAATCACATTCGATTGCGCTGTTCAATGTTTTGCCATTTGTCAATTTTATGAAGAGTGGCGCTTTGCACAGTGGGTGCAATTGAAAATTTTCTTGATGATATTTCAGAGTGCGCAAATAAAGTGAAAAGGTTTTTAATTCTACCACTGTACAACATTCGGTTTGACTTTCACAAAAAAAAAATTCTGTTGCATATTTTATATAGAGCATTTCCCGTAAAATGTTTGTCAATTTTGTAAAAAAAAAAAAAAAAATTAACAATTCCTTCCGTATTGAAATAAATCGGATTTTTTTTTTGTTGTTGTCATTTTACTTTTAATAGTTTGTTTGTACTTTGTCTATTTATTTAAAGCTTTTGTCATTTTTGTAAGTTGTTTTTGGGTTTTTAATTCTGTATTTTGTTTACAGAGAATCATCATCAACTGCAAGAGTGGCCAGTAATAGCAACACAGTGTAACACTTCAACGCTTACACTCATAAAATTTATATTAATATTAAATGATATTTAAAGTAGTAACTTTTTTGCAGCGTACATATGTCAATATAATAATTTTTTGTAAAAAAGTTCTAATGAGATACGAGTAAGACGAAACGAAGGATATGTGAACCCTTTAAATATTAATAAAACAGGTTGCCTTTGATTTTTTCATGAGATTACTATTGCAAGTCGTTTTAGTCTTATGAGACATTTATCACATGACATTTTTATCTCTTACGATTTCAAATACATTTTTTTCATTTGTCGCAGAATGATATTTAAACGTACTTTTGTTTGCTTTAGTGGAATAACCAGTACTGCGGCGAGTTCAAATCATACAGCATTGTGGCATCATGGCCTGAGACGCAGAATTAAGTATAATTCTGAATATTCATAAAAAGTTTCATGAGATCAAAATCTGATAAAATAAACTATCATGAGAATTATGTCATAAAGTATTTGATGCTTGGAGCAAGTATTTATAGTTTAAAAGTAGGAACATAGAGTAGCAACTGCACTAAAAACAGAAAATAAACAGAGTAGCACAGCAATCTTCCTAAATGTCGCCCAAGCATTCGACCAATGCTATCCAATTAAAATAACAGGTAATTTTGAGTCAAGTTTAAAAGATTTATTGCGCGACTACATCATCTGAGCAGGAGTTCCTTAATGCCGCCCAATAGAACCTCTTCTGCCCCTTATATACATAGCAGACCTACCCACCGATGGTTGTCCAACTGTCGCATACACGTAAATGAGAGCAAATCTTGCCACATAACTTTTTACAAAATAGCAGTGGTTTCGAGATAGGTAACTTAGCAAATTTCATATAAATCGATAGCATTGTAGCTACACAAACAAAACAAGAAACACTTTCGTTAAGCTTCGTTATATCTGACAATCTTCGGTCCTTAAAAAACCTCAAATATTATGCTTAAGCACAAATTTAACATTTTAGTAGTTATGATTTTAAAACTGATTTTAGATCGTCAGAAGTTTCAATAAATAAGACATAAACAAGAAACTTTTCTTTTTGTGTAAAAATTCTACGCACGTAGTCCACTTTTAATGTTTAAAATTCGAAGGACATTCTAAGAAACAATATGGCGTTAGGATGTTTAGTTTTGTCTTTCTCTCTCTCTTTCTCTACTTGCTAGTGTTTGTGTAGAGAGAATATTTTAAATTGAAGACAATTAAATTGAGGTATGTACAGTGTAAACATTTGTTTGTTTATTTTTCTAGAAATAGGAAAAGTCCTCTTCAATCAAATAGAAATGTTTATCATTGGTAAAGTTTTGATTGAGCTGCAATCACGTTGGCTGAGTAAATTGTATGTGAGGGAACTTGGAGAACTTTGTGAAAATTAATAGAATGAGGCAAAGAAGTTTTTTTTTTTAATGAACGCAATTAAAATCAGTGGAAGCCAAATGAAATGAAATTTTCCGTAATGACCAGAGCTTTGGTTAATGTTTGGCTTAAAACAAATTTTATAGCGAGTGGGGTTTTCATATTGAAATTATAACAATTGCTGTAACAATTCATTTAGGTCAACAATAATATTTATATATTAAAGTGCCGCAAAAAACTCGATAAGCAATTTTGAATATAACGAACTGTTTAAAGATATTGAAAACTACACGAAAATATTTTTTCCGCACATAAAAACAACTTTGCAATGCAAAGAAAATGTAGTTGCTTTGCCTTTGGAAAAATTAATAAATAGTTACAATATTTGCAAAAATTTTACGCTCAGCTCACCAGAAAAATTTAATCCTTTTATAACCTGAAGCGACTGACAAAAAGGAATTCACAAATTGTTGCCACAGCATATATAAATGGAAACGTGTCTACAACTTGACTCAATTTTCAACTAAACTGAGATGGAGTTTATCGTTCACAAAACAGCAATAACAAAAACAAATTAAATCTGCTGTCGTGCAAAAAAGGATAAAAAATGAAAATGAAAAAAATAAACTTCCAAAAGAGAGTAACAAAATTGCTTAAATGAAGCGAAAAATTGGTGCGTTAACAATAATTTCCGTTAAACTTATCACATACACACAAAACTACGGCAAAACACACAAACACATGAGCATGTGCTGCACACAAATACATGTACATGCACTGTAAGCAATGATATCATGAAAATATTTCAAATATCTGCTCAAAAACTAGTGGGACAGACAGAAAAACATTCTGCAGTAAACAGCGAAAATGGAAGAAAAATTTAAAGTAAAAGAAAAACTCCGCCAAAACCGGAAATCGAACATGGAACAAAGTCAAAGTCAAAGTTGTCTGTGTCGTTGAAGGAAAGGAAGAGGATATATATGTATGTGTGTGGAGTGTAAGGCACTAGCACATGCATGAAGCAGCATAGCTTTTAGTAGCCTAGTTTTGCTTGACAGTTGTAAAGGAAATTTTAAAAGTTTTTTTTTGTTGAATTTTACGACAATGCACTGAGAGTAATTCAATATGAATGCAAAGTTACTTGGATTGATTGCGAGCCAATAACACTAATCGACAAATTTTTGTAAAAATATGCGAACTTGATATATAATTGACCATTTCTGATCTTAATTGGTACGCTGATTACAAAAATCGGTGTTTTCACACAAAGTACAGTCAAATTATAGCAAATTAATGTCGAATAAAAACAGTTAACTTTAAATAGAAATCTGCAGATAGATACAAAATCGAGATGCATGAAAATCGTGGTGATTTCGATGCCAGTTGAACGCGAAAAAAGTTTCCTTTCGTTAACGAAAGATAGGATTTATGGGAATCACTTCCTAAATGCTCTGATAGCAAAAAAAAAAAAAACACCCAGAACGAAATCCTAACTGATCGTTTGACTTTTTTTATGTGATATTCACCATTAACCATTTTCAAATTATATTTATATTCGGCCTAAAAACTGATGATAAATATTTTTTTTTGTTTTTTTTTTATGAAGAATTATTTTTTTTTTTTTAATGTTTTTTTTTTTATTTTTTTTTTATTTTTTTTTTTTATTTTTTTTTTCTTTTTTTTTTGTGGTTTATTGAATAATTTTTACCCTAAAAACTCAATATAAATTTTTTTTTTATTATTAAAAATTTATGTTACAAAAATAAATTCTTTTCGGCCTAGTAACTTACAAATATATTTTTTTTTTTGTTTTTAGACAGAGTCAAAAATACTATGAAAGCCGACAAAACAAAAAAAAAAATTTATTTTTCACACAAGTTTTTGGTCCGAAAAGTTTTTGTTTTTTTAAATTAAATTTAAATTTCTATTTTCACTAGATTTCAGGCCGAAAAAAAAAAATTGTTTTGTTTTCCTTTTCGATTTTTTTTCATGGAAAATGGTCAACATCACAAAAAAAGGAATATGATCAGCAAGGATTTCATTCTTGATGTTTTTTTTTTTAATATCAATGCGTTCAGGAAACAATTCCCATAAGTCCGATCTTTTCTGAATGAAAGTTCTCTGGCTCTTTAGGTTAGGCTAGGTTAGGTTAGGTTAGGTATGGCTTAAAGCCATAAGTACTTAGCACTGATACTGACGTTTTAATAACACATTTACATGATCCGGTGAATTGAAGGATGTTAAGATAGCTATATCCAGTTAGCTTTATTAAGATAGTAGAGCAATGAACCGATTTCAACTTTAGCAAATTGGCTGAGGTCATTGAAGAAAGGTTTACCAAGACATTTTAGCCTCTCTGGTTCTTTAAATGCATATATTTTTTTTCTGTTAAATGATTGATGAGATATTCAAACTATTTTTAAAAACTTAAGGACATCACAGGGTATTGACAAAATGAGAAAACAACTGATGTCAGCTTCGTTCCTAACGCTTAATGCAAAGTTTTTTGAACCTACTTGATTCAATGTTTGGGTTTTAATATGTGTGTCAGTGTTCATTATTTGATATCCGAATCGGCAATTGCTTGAGCCTTAATCAAGCCTTCCTAATATTTGAATAGAGTTTTTTTTTTTGCCTTAAGTCTGAATAACTTCATTTTAATTCATACAAAATTTCTAAGTCATATTGATGTAAATGCAATTTTTCCTCAGTGTATATAATAAAAATTTGTAAGGCATTGGGTACCATGTCAGCAGCTGTAAAAAAGAGTTTAAAAAAGCAACCAACAATAGCAACAACAATGATATTTAGAATGCAGTAGCAGAAAATAATAAAAATGAAGAGTAAGAAATTTTTCGATTTTTATTTGTCTTTCGTTGATGTTTTTCGCAAAAAAAAAAAATGTTTTATTTCATTTCCATTTTCTTTACATGAGGTTCGAGAGGTAGAAAAACTGCACTTAATCTGCGTAAATGGTGCTGCAAATAAAAATGGCACAGTGCCGTAAGTGTGGAGTTTGATTTGGCATATGGAAACCTACGGGAAGTTCTAATATCGTAGCTAAAAAAATTGGAACATTTTGGGATCATAAGAATTTTTCCGAAATTCGAATATATTCTCCTCCGACGGATGGTTTTATGTTGTTGATTGTCAAGAAAACTTTCCGTATTTGAATAGTTCGGCAAAAAGAAATTAGGCTCGCGATGCTTTGAACAAATTTTCAAAAATCAATCTCACTAATTTGTTTGTTGTTGGCGTACGCTAGCTATTGAAGCTGTAAAGTTTTTCGCTTCAAGTGCTTTAGTAAAATTTAATTAAATATCTTCAAATATTTCAAGATGCCTATCGAGAAATCTTTTCTAAATACTGTGCCTAGTTTATGTACGATTTTTACGACCTTTTTTAAGATCTTACACAATACATACCCCCTCCAAGAATGTTTGCTCAAATGTCACAGTCTTTAATCGTTTTCGCTTGATGGGTTTAAAACAGTCAGTGGCACAGAAAAAACCCAAGATATTAAAAAAAAATATCCCAAAATACCTTTTACACAGATTTCTCTGCAATATGGAGATAAGCGAAGAAATGCTTCATCGCAATTTTTTCGAATTTCAATTTTATTTTTATTTTGCTATTGGAAAAAATGACGCATATGTGCTGTCATCCTGTGTCTATGGCTGTGTGTATGCGAACTTTTTATTTTTGGGTTGCCATCACTGATTTTTTTTCTGCGTCTATTTCATCGTTGCTCTATAAATGTTCTTCTACATTAGATGCTGATGGTGGTGGTGGTGGTGGTGTTGGATCTTAGGAATTAAGCCGGTCATGCTTGGGTGGCATTAACTCTAGTGTTGGATTGAGTGCAGATCTGTTTTTGCTCTTCGCTGACTTTTAAGCATCAATGAGTGTAGGACTCAGCGCGTATGCAGCAGATAACGTTAGAACTCAAGGAATCACTCGACTTGAAAGTTAAATGTTTGTATGTCATTTTGCTACTTTCGTTTATTTGCTCATAGTCGTCGGCGCCATTGCTGCTTTTTCTTTTCCAAATGCTACTCTGTTGCTTAACTTTTTTCTTTAAGGATATGGCGCTGATGTATCGATCTAATACAGAGCACTCATTAGAATATAAAAACAGTTGTACATATTTTTTAGCGGTCAGATAGCGTAGGATAAAAAGATTTTTGTGTGCTAAGAACGACTTGACTTTCAGTTTTTTAATTTTTTGTCAGGATTCTTAGATATTATTATTCATAACGACACAATACGGAGCTTTGCTACATTATTAAAAATCTCCGGAACATCTGACAAGAAGACACGTAGCAAAGGATCCCATGGAAAACTATATTTTCAAAGCTTTCGAAGAAACTTGGCATAGCTGTGAAGACTCAAATCGATGTCAGCCTTGAGATAAAGCGAAGACTTATTCTTGCTAATAGGTGTTACTTTGGTCTCATAAGAGCAAATGAGCAGTTGTCTCAGTGGTCTCTCGACCGACAAGGCTGATACACTATAAGATGCTTATCATACCCACAATCCTCTGAGCGATTGGACGAAGAATTCCGGCGAAAAAGGTGTTTGAAGCGAAAGCCGCCGAAGAGGAACTCCATGCCTCCGAGCTATTGAGGTCGGTCATAGCCCGGTAACGGCTTTTTATGCCCACCCAGGCATATACATATTTTCCGAATTTATGTCAGGAATTTCGATTTGAATGCGATACATTTCAGAAAAAACGATACCACATCGCTATACGGAAATTTTGTTTTTATCGTGCCCAATGCGTTTTTCCCCATCAATTTGGAGGATTCTTAAGAATTTTCAAGAAAGCAAATAAAATAAAATCAGAAATAATAAAATAAAAATCTGAAGGCAATCACGGAAGTTGATGTGAGTTCTGCTCTTGTATTATTTTTTTTCCAGTCTTTTTTTTTCCATTTGGTAGCTGATGTTGTTACCATTGTTATTGTAGGGATTTTTATTTTATTGTTTTTTGTTGCTACTGCTGCTGCTGCTGCTGCTGCTGTTGGGTTACTGTTATGCATGACATCGTCTTCATCGACGTATGTAAGCAACCAAATGTTTTGTCAAAATCATCATCATCATCATCGACATCGACATTGACATCGTCAATAAAATAATGTTGCTCTAGGGAGCAATTTTTATTTAATATGTTATTGCTGTTGTTGTATCTGTTGATGTTAAGCGTTCGGAAATTTTATATATTTTGTTTTTTATTTTCTCATTCTTATTGTTGTTCGATTTCTTGTTATTCTTTTGCTAAATATTTTGTAAGATATTTGCTTAGATTTAGGTACCGTAACAAAACTTTTGCTGTTCAATAATGTAAACTTTTGATTTTCAACATAGTCGTGATGTGTTACTTCGATTTCCCAAAACAAGTGATTTTACAAATGTGACTACATCTGTAGTGATTTGAGTAATTTTTCAAATGACTGCAGCTATTTAATAAGAATAATTGGCTGAGGCTTATCAGAAAGTGACTTATTCGAAGTTTTGTGAAAATATGGTTTTAATTTTCGAGTCTCCATATACAACTTGTTAGGAGTAGACTTTCAGTCTTTAAACTTTATCTGGAGATTGAGTTTTTTTTTGGAATAAGTCTAATCTAAAAAAATGACTGGCAAAATCTAAGTGAATGAAGACCACATCCTACAGATTTCCCTTTTGTTTTTGACAAAAGTGAAGAGTATCAATATTTGAAAAAAATTCTTAATAAATTAGTAAGTTACTTTTGTTGCTTTTCATGTGAAAAGGGGGAATTTTTTGACTTTGGACAGTTTTATAAAATTTAATTTTTTGCTTAAGACTCTTAAGTGAAATCATAAAAAAAACTAAAAAAATTCTAATTTTGTTCGGATTTGACGGAACTGTACTCCACGGTGCACGGTACTCCACTGGTAGTATTCAATTATATTGTGGTACTACATTTCAAAATTCAATAAAATTTCAATAAAAAATCACATATAATAAAAGAGTAAGGTTTAGCTTACTGCTAAAGTTTCTGAGTTATATCAAGTAAAAGCAGGCATTTTGCATTCACAATCCTTTGATATTTTTTGAAAGAATGCTTGCGGTTACTTAGGACTATATTTGTTTTTATATGTTTTTAGTTATTTTTCATGATAAAAAAGTAGGGGTCAATTTTACTTACCGCTATATATTGCCATCCTTTGTTGACTCGTACTAAAATTGCTTCCTCTTCCGTGATGTATGCAATTGTGCCCGGTGGATTCATCGCTGATTTCTGTAGCAATTGTTTAAAAAAAAAAATGTAAACGATTATTATTTCGTTACATGAATTTTTTGAAGTAATTTATTTATATATTCTTTACAGAATTCCATCTATTTAAGTCAAATTTGCTTATAGAAAAAAAGGAATGTCGACTAACCCATTCTACTTAAAATAATATTGCCCAGAATCTGCTGAATGAAGAAAATTTAACCAATAATTTTTTTTTTTAATTTATGTAATTTTTGATATTGAGCGGAAATAAAGATTTTTTTTTGAGCTAACAACTCTTGGACGTTTAATTTTTTTATTTCATTTTAAATAATTTTTCTAACAAGTTAATAGTTAATAGTCATTAATATTCAAAATGTAATTAAAATTAAGTTATTGCCAAAACAAAAAAAAAAAAATCCTCAGTGTAATTAGTATTTAGCAAAAGAGCAAAGGCACAAGTCATGCATGAAAATAAAGAAATGGTGCGTAATTACCCAGAAAGACAAAGAAATTAAAATACAAATTTATACAAAGAGCCACTCAGCTAAAAATGGCGTTGCATTTCAATTTTATTTCGCTTTAATTTTTTTTTTGATTCCGTCCACTTGAATTTTTCTGAAAATTAATTACCTTGGTCATTTCTTCAATATTTGGAAACGTCACGGCACCTGGAACAATTCTCATGGTGGATGAGGCAGAATAATATGGCAACTCATCGTCGTCATGACTGCCAGGCGGTCCAGGTGGTCCTGGTGGGCCGGGTGGACCTGTTTAAAAGCAGAGTGAGAAAAATGTGGGATAGCAAGAAAATAAAGATCGAAAAATTATATAAATAGAATGTTAAATACAAAGAAGAAATACATATATACAGTATAAGTACACGTGTATGCGTGGAAAAAGTGGAAGTAACACAAAAATCGTTGAAAAATAAAAAAGAAAATTTTGTGGAATACTGCGAAGCCGAAAACATGAAAAACACTGTAAATGCAAATGTATTTGTATTTGACTAACTATGTATGTGTGAAACTTCAGAAAAAAAGAAAGCAAATGAAATTGAAAAATGAAACTGCAATGGAAAATTTAATTTGCTCATTAATTTAAAGAGTTTATGATGGGGAAATTGTTACAATTTGTGAATGAAAAAAAGTGATAAGGCCAGACAGTCAAAGCGAAAAAATTAAAACAAAAAACTCATTATTTGAATTGTGCAAAATAAAGCAAAGCAAATATTAAAATGATTATAAAGGATATTCAAGCTATGGAAGTGTTAATATTTTTTTTTTAAATTTAAAAAATACAAGCAAATGTGTATTAAAATCTACAATTTAAAATTAAATGGCATAGTAAAATGTTTTCAATATTAAATTATTCATATCACGACCTGCCACAATTTACTTGGAAATTTGCATATGATTACTTCAAGATTACAAAAAAAACCTATATTATAATTTTGACTAAAATTTCTCTATATGTTGCCACAAAAAAACATAAACTTGGACAACATGATTTTTTTTTTTCACAAAAAATCATAATGAGTGCGGAAAAATTTATATGAAATTTAAGGCAGAAAGATGTCAGATTTAAAAAAATGGCACACATCAAAATAGGACCTTTGGCAATAGCAGGGATTGTAATTCTTTTCAACTACCCTTGTTATCTCAGCAAGCACCTTGCATTTTGTAGTTTCAATATATTTTCATACATATGATATTCAAAAATGATTTTTAACAACAACTGGAATACGACCTTCACCGATTTGCCTAAAATTTTGCATGAGTTTTGTCTAAAGATTTTAAGAATACGAGATATCGAAGCTAAGAAACTGAAATTTTGCCATATGGACAGTTTTTCGAAAAAAAAACATTAAAATTCATACGAACATCCAAAGCAAACTATTTTAAGTTCGTTTTATCGAAAAAATTAAAGTTATGGTTTGCAAGGACATCAATGACAGCAAGTCCATTTAGTCCATTTTGAATTAGTTCATTTCTTTGATATGTTAGTAATTGATAAATTAACTATCGTGTGTTAAAATTTCAGCTGGAGACTACAACGCCTTCTATTTTTAAGCAATTTTTTGAAATTAGTTAATCCTCGTTATATCGTGAACGTATTCTAAGGTATACCTACTCATTCAAAACTTAAAACAACTCGTAAAAGGTATGTCACGAAAATTTTTGATTTTGTTAAAAAAATATTGGAAGGTCTCATACATGTGTCAATCTGCAGAGAGCATTTCTTTCCATTTATTTCTTTATTTTTTTTTCTTATAAGTAAAAGGAACTTTTTGAGGTACCAAGTTGAAGTTTCTAGTAGTCCAAGAGCCGGCTGAGATAAGTCGAGTGTATAAGATTACAGGATGGGATGCATGTCAAATGATAGATCTCGACGAGCCTAAATAGAATATTTAGGTTTGACTTGCCAAGGCCTATCCCGATGGCCGAAAATGCCCGAATTTTAGACAATTTTGTTGTTCTAGTTAAAACTATAGTACATAACAGCTCGAAATGTATGCCAAATGATAGAACTCGAAGAGGCCTAAATATAATACCTGGGATTGCATTATTGAATCCTGTCCCAAACATGGGTTTCCACCGGTTTTTTGGGTCAATTTTCATTAATGAAGATAACAGCTTGAAATTTGTGCCAAATGATAGAGTATCGAAGGGCCTAAATAGACTATATAGGGTTGCTTTGTCGAATCCTGTCTCAAACATGGGTTGCCACTCATTTAAAAAAAGTTGACCCCAACAACGGGTGTCAACTAATGTTTAGGACATGATTCGACAAGGCAACCCTATATTTTCTGTTTAGACTTTTCGATATCTATCATTTGGCACAAATTTCAAGCAGTTATTTTCATTAAGGAGGGGGTAAGGTTTTAGCGCTACATTTTAATCATAAGCTTAAAAAGGTTTTTTTAGTGGTATGGTAATAGTAAATTTATTTATTTAAAAAACATATAAAAGTACAATATTTAAAGAGTATTCTGTGAAAATTTCATTTAAAAATATTGCAAAATAAGGCATTGGCAGCAAATTTCAGCGGACGCCAAAAAAAGGACAACATAACTTATCACTTTATCATCTAAAATCAAAAACTCAAAAAAATTTGGTTAGCTTATGAGTTTTTCAAGGTTTTGACGAAGCGTTTTTTTTTTGACGATTTTTAAGATTTTGGCATCATTTTTAAGCCAAAAAAAACGATTTTTTTTAAAAAATAATGAAAAAATCAGTATATTTGTTATTGCAAAACTAATTGTAATGCCAAAAAAAACCCTTCGCTAATGCCTGGTTTTATAGTATGTACTAAAAGGGTGTGTCGAATTTCAAGAAAATCGGTCAAGTAGTTTTTGAGTAAAAGTGTCCACCGACTTTGAACATTTATATTCGAGAAAAACGCACTTAAAGTTTTAACACTGTTTTTTTTTTTTATATACTTACACAGAATCAGTAGGGAGACCAAGGCACTGCATCTTCATCAGTTTTGCTCCAACCGACCTCAAATTTTACTCTTGAAGAGTAACAAAAAATAGAAAAAAAATTTGTTGAAACCCTATATCCCCCCTTAATGAAAATTGACACAGAAAAACCGGTGAAAACCCATGTTTGGCACAGGATTCATAAATGAAATCCCAGGTACTATATTTAGGCCTCTTTGAGTTCTATCATTTGGCATACATTTTGAGCTGTTATGTACTACAGTTTTAATTAGAACAACAAAATTGGCTGAAATTCGGGCATTTTCGGCCATCGGGACAGGCTTTGGCAAGGCAATCCTAGATATTCTGCTTAGGTTTATTGAGCTCTATAATTTGGCATAAATCTCAGCCGGCTCTCCGCCTATAGATTCTTTATTAAATAACAATAATAATAATGAAAAAAATTTACATTCGTTGAGCTCCATAAAGCAACTGTTTTGATGTGGGCCATTTATTTTAGATTTGATATTTTCTTTTGCTAATTGCATCAAAAGTATTTCCTTACATCGTCTTTTAAATTTTTTGTAAATTTATTGAAGAAAATCTTTTTTAAAATTGCAGTATTTGCAACTATTGAACTATGAGTTTAAGGAAAAAGAAATAAAAAAAAGTCAATTAAAATATTAAATAAGTTTGCAAGAGGTCGTTAGTTTCAGTTAAACGACTTGAAATTACAATCAATTTAAGTTTTGATTTAATTTCAAATTTTTTATTTTTATATCGCATTGAAAACATAACACAGTGACAAAAAAAAATTTCATAGAATAAACATATAAAATTCAGTTAAGAAGTCTTTTGAAACCATGCTTTGCACAAGTCTTAGCCCAGAAATGAAATACATACGTTCTCGCATATATTTAAATTCATGTGCACATGACATAAAATAACAACAAAATGGTTGGAACAGTGCATGCGAATAGTTTTGATACTTTCGTATGAATTTGTTAAATTTTTATTTAACCTTAATTGGTCGTTCCACAAAAGTTTCGAGTTGAGAGTTGAACAAAATTTATTCAAACATAAAAAATAAAAATATTCGTTTAATAGCTTAACATTATTTTATTTTGGTACTATAGTAAACGTAGTGTAATCATTAAAATGTCATTAGGTCAAAGTCTTGAAACATAATCATTTCAGAATAGAAGAACCACAACATTTTTACATTTGTAAATGAACACAACAAAGTCTTCACAAAATTTGCACCAAAACTTTTCGCATACAGTGTAATTTTTCCTAAATACAGCGCGTGCACAACACATTAACAATGCAAAGCAAAAAAAGAGACAACAATAGCAAATAGAGTGGCTAAATATAATAAGGGGTTACCATTTGTACCGTCGGGACGGTCCTTTAGATCTTGTAGTTCTCTGAGTGCTTTGATTTCATCTAAGGAAGTGCGTCCACCTTGTACGAATATTATGTTTTGTTTTTTTTTTAGAGAATGATATAAATTTTATTATGAGGTGATAGCTACTGTTAAAATACAAACACCATATAAAGTAAACAAAAGAACTCATTGTAACCAACTTAGAAAACCTAACATTTTCAACTTATACCCAAGAAAGAGGTTAGGTACTAAAGAATTCGAAAATGATAAGCAATAATTTGGAGAAATGACTTATATACAAATGAAAAGTACAGATTGGCCTACTTGAAAAACAGAAACAATTTCAAGAACATACCTGGTCGTCCATAGTAAGAAGTGCCACCATAGAAAGGACTTCGTGAATCCATGCCAGCATCTCCTTTGGGACCAGCTATTGAAATGCCCGGCATACCGGGCGTACCCGGAGCACCAGCTGGTCCTGGTGGACCGGGCATAGGAATATATTGTACTCCCTCACCAGCTGCAGCTGGTAAGCCTGGTGGTCCTGGTAAGCCATCACGACCATCCGTGCCACGATCGCCTTTATCGCCTTTAGGCTGTTGAATAATTGGGGGAAAAAAAATGGAATAAAATTGCAATAATAATTTGAGCTCAAAATGAATTTCACATTGTAGAAAAATTAAAAGAAATTTGAATAATTGTTATTTGCACATCTTTAGTTTTCAATTTGCTAAATTGCTTTCTTTCGCAAATTTAGCTTCTTATGACGTAAATTTTATGGCTCTTTTTGTTTTTGTATAAATTCGTTGTTTTTTTTTTTTTTTATTATGCATTTAGCAAATACTTTGCAATTTTCTTAAAATGCTTGCAAATTAATTTTTAAAATTCTTCAGGGAGAGTTTTGCATACATTTTAAAAGGAGCTGAGCAACAACAACAACAACATTCATAACATCAACTACCCAGTTGACAAAAAAAAGAGGGAGTAAGCGGTATTGGAAGGAGCAGACGTTTGCAACTTCTTTCAAATTTACTTTTCTTTTTATATGAAATGAAAATGAAAAAAGTATGCCTGACATACTTGATTCCTAATGAACGCAATAGAAGTAGAATTACCTCATCCGTTTCTAAATAGAAAGAGGAAAAGAAATCCTGTTTTGATGATCATCAAAGAAAACAAAAAAAAAAATTTTTATTTTCATAATATTTCCAAATTTAGTTTTGAAATATTGACACATTTACATGCTTTTTTTCCAATATACTAGTTCTTGTATTAAGTGAAGGCCAACGTAAGTACCCAGTAGTTTTTGAGTGCCATCGAAACACCCGTAAGCTAATTGAGAAATATAAAAAGAAGCGATTCATGAAATCAAAAATTGGGAGCAGATTTTCAAGTTAAGATCTTGTTAGCAGGCCTTCTATCGGCAGGTGCAATCGAATGCCTAAGAGATTTCACATATGTTCAGTGATTTGTCTGTGCTGTTGAAAGTCCATGAACCGCTGATTTTCAGATGAGCTTATAAGCGGTTGAGCATGGATCAATGTTGGCATATGTAGTGATGCTGCTTGCATCTGCGCTAACTCGTCTTCTCCGTAAGATGCCATGTAAAATTGCTTACTGGGTATATGGATAGATGGCATTTCCTGCTCTTATGCATTTAATTTTAATAGTTTTCTGCATTTGATGTGTATATTGGCGAGAATTAGTCCCGGGAGCACCATTAAATGAGAGTCTTTCTTTCGCTGCTCTAAATGTGTATGCATTTGCATATTAATACGTTATAGTCAGTGGTAGTAGTAGTAGTAGTAGTAGAAGTAGTGGTGGCGGTTGGTGTTAATGTTGATGTCTTATTACCTTCTGGACGAAATATATGTAATTTTGCTTGAGTGTGTTAAAATGAGACGTTGAATTTCGACTGGAGTTGCTACTTAAATTCATTTTTCGTTTTTTAATTATAATTTACGGGGTTTTTCTTGAAAAATTTATGGACAAAACTTAACCCACAATGCAATTGATATAGAGAAATGTCAAAAATCTTGGCTTGCTACGTATATTGATAAAAAGGTGAAAGATTTTTTAAAAACTTTACAGAGTTTCATTTGAACGTATTTTAAAGTGTGATTTTGAGGTTATGGCAAAACCTAAAAGTGATGGGTAAATTCTGACCCCGGATTCGTTTTTTGCACACCAAAATACATACCGTACGGTACCTCAACTTTCAACTACAAAACTTTTTTGTTTTTGTGGTCCTGTGTAATCCACAGACTTAAAATTCAAATGTTTTAACTATGAAGCGATGTTTATTCTACTTGCCATAAACTCAAGCAGCTCACACTGATCGTATGAATTTTTTTTATCAGTTGACAGATCTTGTTTTATCGAAATTATATGTTTAACTCTAGTTCTTGTATTTTGACTGGATTAATATAATTAAATTTCATTCCCAAAATTACATCATAATACTTAACATTCACCAAAGGGCTTTTCCAAATCTATTAATTTCTAAGAGCAAGCCGAAAATAGTTACACCAACCATACCTGCTACAATAACCCCTTATTGTATTCATCGAAATTGCTTTTCCAAATTCATCTATCTATTTATCTAAACTCATACATAAAAGCTAACGTTTAATGAAGTCCTTAAGTCATCAATGAACTGCAAACACTAATAAAACAATCGTTAAACACGCTGAACGAGACGACTCGTCTCATGTTGTTGGATTTAATTGTGATTTAATGGAAAAACTTTTCGTGGAGTTGCTTCATGAAGAGGATGCTTCAAAACATAAAGACGAGAAAGACATAGAAAAAGAAAAACAAAAAATAGATAGCCCGCGCAAAATTACCAAAAGAAAGTGTAAACGAGCTATAAATAAAACCAATCTCACCCTGCAAGAGCACGGGAGCGAGTATCCGGAAAAGATTTATACGCATAGCATATAGCGAGCGTTTCGATGCAACGAAGAAGACAAATAAATAAACAACTGAAGCTTAAAGCTAATAAAGCAGCTTGTTTTTGTGCTGCCTGACAGGAACCAACAGCAACTGGTTAAGCAACATCAAGGGCTCTTGAAAGAGTCGATTATGTCGGAACTGCATGGTTCGCAGTCCGGAAAATAAAAAGAAAATTTTCGCAAAAACGGATAAAATTCCAAAAGAATGAGCTATGCGAAATAAATGAGTAAAATGTAACAAGGAAGTGAACGTGGAAGTATGGGAAGTTATGGCAGTAAAACATAAATGCTTGGGAAGCCTCCAATCGCAGTGTGCTGCCAGAAGTACGACGCACTGCAACTCAATTTAATTTTCCAACTCTGCTCAAGTCAAGCCGGCTAGACGTCGGGGCCGGAAGCGCGCAACTCAATTGAACTTTTAGGCCACAAGCAGTTGTTCGTAACTCATATCCCAAGTGAGCGTAATGGCAATTTAAAATGCCTTTAAAATTACCACCAACATATTCGCTATGCTATGAGTGAGTAAGTGGGTAGTTGGTCTATGTCGCTAATGACAATCGTTGGTTGGTTGGTTTTTATGTAGAAATGGTAGCTAGCATGAAGTAGTTGTAAAATTTTTATTGCCGCATTTTGGACAGTGAGGCAAAACGTTTCTGAGTTTATCTTAATATTGTTTTCATATAAACTTAGTTTTTAAATCTTTTTTTCTCATAAGAATCACTTTATTTTATTGTTTGTATTTTATTTTATTTTATTATATTTTATTTTATTTTATTTTATTTTATTTTATTTTATTTTATTTTATTTTATTTTATTTTATTTTATTTTATTTTATTTTATTTTATTTTATTTTATTTTATTTTATTTTATTTTATTTTATTTTATTTTATTTTATTTTATTTTATTTTATTTTATTTTATTTTATTTTATTTTATTTTATTTTATTTTATTTTATTTTATTTTATTTTATTTTATTTTATTTTATTTTATTTTATTTTATTTTATTTTATTTTATTTTATTTTATTTTATTTTATTTTATTTTATTTTATTTTATTTTATTTTATTTTATTTTATTTTATTTTATTTTATTTTATTTTATTTTATTTTATTTTATTTTATTTTATTTTATTTTATTTTATTTTATTTTATTTTATTTTATTTTATTTTATTTTATTTTATTTTATTTTATTTTATTTTATTTTATTTTATTTTATTTTATTTTATTTTATTTTATTTTATTTTATTTTATTTTATTTTATTTTATTTTATTTTATTTTATTTTATTTTATTTTATTTTATTTTATTTTATTTTATTTTATTTTATTTTATTTTATTTTATTTTATTTTATTTTATTTTATTTTATTTTATTTTATTTTATTTTATTTTATTTTATTTTATTTTATTTTATTTTATTTTATTTTATTTTATTTTATTTTATTTTATTTTATTTTATTTTATTTTATTTTATTTTATTTTATTTTATTTTATTTTATTTTATTTTATTTTATTTTATTTTATTTTATTTTATTTTATTTTATTTTATTTTATTTTATTTTATTTTATTTTATTTTATTTTATTTTATTTTATTTTATTTTATTTTATTTTATTTTATTTTATTTTATTTTATTTTATTTTATTTTATTTTATTTTATTTTATTTTATTTTATTTTATTTTATTTTATTTTATTTTATTTTATTTTATTTTATTTTATTTTATTTTATTTTATTTTATTTTATTTTATTTTATTTTATTTTATTTTATTTTATTTTATTTTATTTTATTTTATTTTATTTTATTTTATTTTATTTTATTTTATTTTATTTTATTTTATTTTATTTTATTTTATTTTATTTTATTTTATTTTATTTTATTTTATTTTATTTTATTTTATTTTATTTTATTTTATTTTATTTTATTTTATTTTATTTTATTTTATTTTATTTTATTTTATTTTATTTTATTTTATTTTATTTTATTTTATTTTATTTTATTTTATTTTATTTTATTTTATTTTATTTTATTTTATTTTATTTTATTTTATTTTATTTTATTTTATTTTATTTTATTTTATTTTATTTTATTTTATTTTATTTTATTTTATTTTATTTTATTTTATTTTATTTTATTTTATTTTATTTTATTTTATTTTATTTTATTTTATTTTATTTTATTATATTTTATTTTATTTTATTTTATTTTATTTTATTTTATTTTATTTTATTTTATTTTATTTTATTTTATTTTATTTAATTTTATTTTATTTTATTTTATTTAATTTTATTTTATTTTATTTTATTTTATTTTATTTTATTTTATTTTATTTTATTTTATTTTATTTTATTTTATTTTATTTTATTTTATTTTATTTTATTTTATTTTATTTTATTTTATTTTATTTTATTTCGTTTCATTTCATTTCATTTCATTTCATTTCATTTCATTTCATTTCATTTCATTTCATTTCATTTCATTTCATTTCATTTCATTTCATTTCATTTCATTTCATTTCATTTCATTTCATTTCATTTCATTTCATTTCATTTCATTTCTTTTCATTTTTCATTTCATTTCATTTCATTTCATTTCATTTCATTTCATTTCATTTCATTTCATTTCATTTCATTTCATTTCATTTCATTTCATTTCATTTCATTTCATTTCATTTCATTTCATTTCATTTCATTTCATTTCATTCCATTTTCGTTAATTTAATTTTCTAAATATTACAGGTTCGACTTTTCCCCAACTTTCTGTTTCCGCTATGTTGAAAAGGCGTGTTTCCGTTTCCATTTAATGTTGCCGACGGTCGGCAACAGTTTAAGGTTTGTTGCTATTTTTTTAACGATGTTTGTATTACTGTAAAGGAAGCAATTTCTTGTTTTTGTTGTTGTTATAATTACAACGTTGTTGTTATTTTCCCCAATAGCGAACGCCCTTCCCACTTTAAAATTGTGCGCTCACTGAAGTTATTTCTCTTTTAGCTGACGTTGTTTCTGCGTTTTCTTTAAGAACTAAAGGGAAACTTTCTAAACTAATTGACAACAATAATTGTTCCACTTTGTGAACAACAAGCAATGACGAAGATTTTCGTAATAAAAAGTTGGCTCCTCTAGTGGGTTTATTGTGTTCTACAGTATTTAATAGGTTGTTATTATTTTATTTTTTTCGATTGGTATAAACGACATGGGGAACTTTAATTGCAAACACTTAGGTCATAGGTATAAAGTTTAAATATAAAATGTTTATGCAGTTCAAATGTTTGAAGTATAGCTGGAAAACGTTTCATTGCATGTATTTTATAAAAGTTTTTAGTTTGTTCCAATTTAAATTTTATTTAAAAAACGATACACATAGAACTAAATTTGGTAATTTATTTCTCTCCAATAAAACTTGACGTATCATCATTAAAAGCGCAAAAACACTTGGCTTGTACTCTATAGAACAAAGAAAATGTTCCCTAAAATGCCATGCAAAAAAAAAATTCTTTTTCACATTTTAAGTTTCTGTTTATTTTGTTTGAAAACAACCTAAAGGCTTGGGTTAATGCGGGAGTTTATGAACGTGCTATATTATACGGTTGTTCAAGAAAAGTTCCACAGCTTTTACAAAACAAAAATACGCAGATTCTTTTCCTTTTTTTTTGCAAATGTAGAGCTTTAAAACTTCCAGTCTGGGTGTTTATTATTATCTTAAATATTCAGCGCATGAAAGATGGTAAAACAAATGAAGGTGTTATGGAGCTAAAAGCAGGACGCTGGCTTGTTGAATAAACATAAAATCAAGATTTTTATGTACTGTACCATACTCGAGAGTTCTTTTAATTAATGGCACAACGCTGATGCTACCTTTGCTAGCTATAATACTTTGATCAACAAAAGAAGTTGAAGATGCCACGTCACAGTCGCCAGTCAACCACAAAATGTGATGGATGGCTCAACGCTCTGTCTGTCGGTATGTCTGGCTGCTTGAGTTTGAATTGAGTTGGATGTATTAGGGTTGCCAGCATTTGACATTTTGTGTTTTTGTTGATTAAAGTTCACAACTAGAAAAGTCAATGAAGCTGCAAACTTGTGAAAGTTTTTGTGTCCATATTGGTGAAAGTGTTCGTAAGACAGAACAAAAAGTAATACTATTCGAAGTTATAGTTATAACGCTATTATCACCTTTTTGAACATAGCTGGAGTTATTCAACTCTTTAAGACATTTCCTTACTTTTTCGATTATCTCAACATATGATTATCTTCCACATATTTCGAAGTATATACCTTCTTTACGCACGCTTGACATGGGGGTAAGCTGGTGAATGCGTTACGGAAATGAGCAAACGAAATGCGTTACGAAAAGTGTGATCGGTAAATTATGTTGACGCATGCGAACATAAAGTGTGGCATACTCTTAGGTCTTATACGAATATGGTGTTCATGCATGCATATGTTCAAAAAATCATAGATGCAATAGCGAAATTATGTCTGATTTGGTGTGTAATGCCCCATATACATATGTGTTCTTGAAGTTATAAAAGCAATGGTTTCATGTTTTATAACACAGGCCAACAAAATTTGGCCAAACTACTTAGCCAGAAACCAGAACGTACTTTTCCGGAGGTTTTTGACGCGCTGAATTCAAATCCTAACTTGAATTTCTCGGATGACTCCGGCTTTCAAGATATTCTAACCTATAAGTGCGAATATCACTGTTTATTGAGATATTTGAGACTATGTTAAAATGTAATGGTATTGTTTTTATGAGGTCCGAAAGAACCAATTTTTCTCTTCAAAACCCAATCTGAATAAAGTCGATATCTTTTTGATTTTCCAAAATATCATAGATTGAGAAATACATAAACTAACAATATCATAAAATTTTTTTTTTTGCTTTTATTATTAAAAATAAAGTTTTAAATAAAAATAAAATAAATTTTTAATTTTTTTTGTCAACGGTTACCCTAGAAAAAAGTAGCTATTACTTAGAAAAGGTTATAATAAAAGTTTCTTATGTTATAAAATTCAAAAAAAAAAAAAAACTGCAACACTGTTGAGCTCAGGCGCGCGAATTTAATTTGCTAATTTTTAAAAGTGCTACCTAGTTTTAGTGTTTTTTTCTGCAACGTCTTCTACTATAAGTTTTTATGACTTATGTACCTTAGAGAAATTTAAGCCGTGACGATAATGATGAAGTTTGTTTATTTAACCAGTGTTGTTGCTGTTTTAGTTGTGACTAAAACTTACGAATAAGTAAACCTTTTTTCTGACGTCGTTTTTCCTTTTCCACCACTGCTACCACCAACACAATTGAAAACGTAAATCTGGGTTAAGTCTTTAGGAAGCTTGTTAGTACGTTTTGGGAATTTTTTAATTTAGGACATAGTGTTCCATTTGTCATTTTCAGAAGAATGCGAGCAAAAGCAAGAGGGCGCCGCTTTATTCTTTCCGTTTGTACACAATTTTGTACAAATTTTTAATACAAATTTATTTAATTATGTGCGGTATAAGAGTTTGAATGTGTGTGTACGTACGACTGTGTGAAAATTTTGCAATACTTACACCTTCACGACCACCTGCATCGCCTTTAAGTCCTTTTTGTCCGATATCACCTTTGGGTCCAGGAAGTCCAGGTCGTCCCTAAAATGTACACGTATATAAGAAAGAGGAAAAGAGAAAAACGGAAAAAACGCAATGAGTCATTGGCCACAACAACAAAGTGGATGGAAAGGAAACAAAAACTTAGAATAAAATATATAGTATACAATAAAGGTACGATTACAACAAAAGCTTTTTGTAAAATATTGTTGGCAATTTTTCAATGACAACAAAAGTTCTTTACCGTTATTTACAGTTGTTGAAAAGTAGCGAATGAACGAGCGAGCGCACCCAATTTGGGGCGAAAAAACAGTGAAAGAAATGTCGGTGCACAGCATCCGAATGTCGCGAAACACAACCCACTCACTTGTTTTTGCTTCACCAACGTCGTCGTTGAGGTACCCAAACAATTTGTACCTTGTCGTTATACCTTTGAGTTGCTTCAAGGATGCAACCTGACATAATTTATAACATTTGTGGGTATTTTTAAATTACCTCTGGAGGTGGCAACGCTTAAATGGCTACGAATTTTTCTTTCTTGTTGTCGTCGCTGCGCTGTTGTTGTGCATTTTCTTTTCATTTCTTTCCGGTTCATAATTATTATCAATGATGGTTTTTATTATCGCTTCGAGACAGTTAAATTTAAATTGTGAAATTAAAGTTCAGATAAGGAACTAATTAGGCAGTGTTAATGAACCCTTTTATTTGTGTCGCTTCGAGGGGATACGGAAACGTTTACCAGAGTGTTAAGGACATAAATAAATTGTAAGTTAAAAAAAAAAGAATTACCGACAAAATCAGGTTTTTTTTTGTGAGTGTCGTGAATGTTTAATAAAACAAAAAATCTGATATTTAATAATTTAATTTGCATTAAGTTGAGGTTCTTTAATTTATCTTCATTGACTTGCCTTAAGTTGACATCTATTGAATTGGATTTTTTTTGACCTAACATGACCCTTATGGAACTGACTTAAAATCATACAGAGTGACTTGAGTTGACCAACATAGACTTTCAGTGCTCTGATTGAATTGAAATGAATTGGCACGAAATAACACTGCTAGATAGAAACTTTTTTTTTGCCTAGGTTTTATTTTGTGATTTTTTTATTCAACATTCTTCAAAACTGTGGAAAGAACACCCACATAACCTCTTAAAGCTTACTTTTGTGGTGTTAGACGCTCTGGCAAAAAGTCACACTCCATAGTAAAATGTTTTTGTGAAGTCTAACTATAAGTAAGTTTTTAAACTTAAACTATTTTTCTATCTGTCAAAAGGTTAATTTCTAATTACTGTCACAGAAATTATAACTTTTAAAAAATTATCTCCATTACGATTACGTTACTCATACGACGTGTTATATATGAAAGCAGTTTAATAAACTGTATGAATAATCAGCAAATAATTTTTGGGGTACTGTCTTAAAGATGAAGCTTTGAGGTTTTAATAAATAAATTTAAAATAAATTAAATTAATTAAAGAACATTTTTACAGTGGCTAAAATACGTTAATAACCTGAAATTCGTATTTTTGTGATAAATTTTGAGGTTAACACTATGATTTAAGCAAATTATCATATTCCGACCTCTGATTCGGATTCAGCGTACCAAAGGTTGTAGAAAAACACTATTGCAGTATTTCGGTCATGACTTTCTTTTTTTTTTGTGTGCCTGTGTAAATAAAACCGTGATTTTTTTGAATTATTGAAATAACATTTTTCTGGCTACAAAAGCAAACGTTTGTAGAGATAATAACTATTTTTTCTGATACATGTGACCGAACCTACTGTAATTTAATACTTGAACGTCTACTGCGATTTTTTTGTTGATCTATGTACTCAACTATCATCTATATTTTTAGCCGATACCATCCCTGGATTCATTTTTCTTGTTTTGAATTGAATTGACTTGGAATGGCTTGTGCTGAGTTGAAATTACCTTGTGTTGATTTTAATTGAATTTAATTTACTTAATCTGACAAGAGTTGAATTGAATTAGCTTAAGAAAATTAGAATTAAAATGATTGGCATAACATGATTTAAGTCAAAATGATATAAGTCAGTTGAATTCGTTTGAATTCAGTGAACTGCTTTTGACTTTTAACATAAATCAAGAGCTGCAATTAGAGTTATGAATATTGAAAACTCCAGCAACCACAATTTCGTTGTTTTGGTACTACTCTAAAATATGGGAAATCGAATCAGAGAGGAAATTTTCATTCTGTGAGTTAAGAGCGCTGCCTAAAAGCGTAATTAACAGAGTCATAACTAATATTTAACTTGAAATAAGTTTTTACACAGAACTTGTCTGATATAAAATTAATTAAAAGATATTTAGTATTTTACCATTAACAAGAAATTTGTTTTTAATACGAGCATTATAAAGCTTTTTTTTTGCACTCACACAAAACAGTTTTCCTTTGATTACCATAAATTCGTTAGTAATAACGACTGCCGATCAATGCTAACTCAAAGTAAAATATCCCTTCATAAGAAATCTGCTGTCATTTCGCCAATTAAAAAATCTTAGTTAACTACTCATACAGGATGCTATGGCAAAAAAACTTTGCTGATCCACTGAATACCAACAAAGCTTAAGACAACAACTTGTGTCAACTTTGTTTAGTGTAGGAAGGTCCTATCCATCCATTGCTTATTTATAAGGACATGAAATGAGCCTAGAGTGGCTTTAGCGGTAGTTGAATGGGCTAGAATAGAACCAAATGATAGGAAAGAGAGAGAAAGGAACTGGAAAATAAAATTGTGGAAAAAAATAAGAAACTTTGTTGCTAAAACCTGAAGAATGAGGACAACTAAAGGCTGAGTTTGCAGAATTTATAGCAACAGTTGTTGACTCAAGTTTTTCAGCTTGTTGTTGCTGTTGCTGGTGGCGCAGGATAATAACAACGGTGTCATAAAAAACGACAAGCTCAACTAAAATGCTTTTGTTGTTACAGTAGCAAGTTTTTTCATTTCATGTTGCTGTTGCTATCGCTGTCGCCGTTGTTGCAGAAAAGAAATAAACTTCCACTTAAATGCGGTGGCGTTGCATACTTAAACTTTCCACGCCGCTGATGTTGCCGAAAAATGTAAAAAAAAAAAACAACAGCAACAATAGTGAAAAAAAAATATTGCATTTTCAGCAAAAAATTTTAGTAATAGGTCAGTTATGACAGACAGAGGGCGTTAGTGTCTCGAAGCGATTATCGTAAAATGTTTTAGTTTGTTGTGGAGTTTTTCGTGTTGGGTTGGCTTAGCCACGGATTTTTCTTTAATTTTTCTCTGAATTATTAATTAAAAGTTTGGATATTCGTATTACATTTGACTTAATAATGGTTTATTCAGTTTTGATTTGACTTATGCTTGATAAGATGTAATCTGAACTCTTATCAATTGACTGAATTTGATTTGATTTTATTAGGTTTGATTTAAATTGATTTTGATTTGATTTGATTTTACTTATATTTGACATGTCATTATTTTTATTTGAATTCATTTGACTTGATTTGACCTTAACTTGGATTTGTTTCGATAAGTAGCTCAAAACTCCTTTTGATTTTCGTCTTTATTACATTGTATTCCAACTTCATACTCTTTACTACAATATGTTTTATCATTTCCACTTACCGAATGCCCCAAATCGCCCATTGGTCCTGGTTTGCCCGGCGGTCCTATAGGTCCAGCTGTGCCCGGTTTGCCGCGTCGTCCGCGCATACCCTTCTCACCTCGCTCGCCTTTGGTACCATTGATAGCCATGCCTTCGTAACCACCGGCGAAAAAGGCTTGACCCGGTGGACCCTCAGGACCGCGATCACCTTTTGAGCCGCCCAAGCCACGTGTACCTTTTTCGCCTTTCTCACCCTTCATGCCAGGCAGGCCGGTCAAACCGCTAGGTCCAGCTGGACCTGGGTCGCCGTTCAAACCGGGTGGACCCTCGAAACCCTGAGTGCCACGTGATCCCTGTGGGCCCGGTGGACCCGCTGGACACTGACACGCTGCTGCGATGCTGGATGCATTGACACCACCACCAAATGGTGGATCATTGAAGACAGTCTGGCCTGGGGGACCGGCTGGTCCCATTGGACCCATTTCACCGGGTAAGCCACGATCACCTTTAAGCCCAGAAGCACCTGGAGCACCAGCAAGGCCAGGAAGACCGGGTTGGCCAGGTTCACCCTTAGAGCCACCAGGGCCGTGTGTGCCAGGATGACCCTGTAGGAAAAGGAAAAGAAAAAAAAAACAAAATGTTACATTAAATAAGAAAAGAAAAAATCTCAAAAAGTGTGTGAAAGTACAAAAATGGTCAAAGTCAAGCTATAAATAAACCGTTAACAGCCATTATCATAAAATTTCATAAAAGCCCATTTACATAAGTTAAAGTAGCAGCAGCACTGGAAACTAAAGATCCACTAACAAAATGCAAAAAAAAAAGTTCTTTCTCTTTGTTATATGGAATTTGCACAACGAAATATGAAAATTAAATTTGCACACTGACACGCACACATTTACACAAAAGCACTCACACTTATAAAATAAATCCACACAGGCAAACAAAAGCATACACACGCATACATACAGCGTATGAAAGAGAGACGCGGCCATAAAGTGAAAAACGTCTAAAACGAGATAACCTAATATTCAAATTCAATTTTCCACTTACTTGAATCAACGAAGTCAAATCCAGAGCATTTCATAAGAGGACAAAACACACACGCACACACAAGCACATACATACATATGTAAATGCTATAAAACCCTATTTACCAACATGCAAATATGTTTATATATTTTTGTATTTGTGTGCTTAAAATATGAAAAATACAAAATGTAAACAGCAAATTTTGTATTCACCTGCGAAGGTGAAAGAGAATAAACGTAAAAATGTAATACAAAGAATAAATAGATTTTAAAGAAAATATTACTTATTTTCAAAAAAAAAGTAGTCATACAAAGCCATACATTTTAGCCACAACCTCGGTTGAATGTAAGGAGTTTATAGCCATAAATTCACTATTCACAGTTGCGTTACTGACAAAAAAATTAAGATGACAAAAAATGTGAGTGTGCCTTGGACTAAAAAATCTTTGACCTACATGACTTGTCAGTCACTCAGAAAGTAAATGCATTAATAAACCCATTAAGAAATGTTTGGTTGTCAACGGAGTGACCGTTTACGAACGCCGTGTAAGATTTGATACTGTTGATTTGCAACTGAAGATTTAGACCTTCACAATATGGTAGTTATAACAAAATGGCACCACTAACCATACGACATCGCAAGTTTCGGCTTTATTTCGCACATGTAATTTTGAGATTCGGAATTTCGTGTTAGAGATCGTGTGAGTTGACGACGATGGAAGACGTTGGAGTTTTCTTCTGTGCTTACGTCAACAATTCTCTGACCCTAGAGCGATTATAAGCATTTATTCGCCAAGATGTTGAAAGCCTGGATTGTGCGAAAAAGTCGTCGAAAACACCATCAAAGGGATTGAGACTTCAAAAACAAACAAAATAAAAAATTATTCAGATTTTGAGACTTCAAAAAAAATAAAAAAAAAAAAAAATTCTTCAGATTTTGCCTACACCCAAAATTTTATAAGTGATATTTCCTTCCTTGTTGTATTTTGTGGATTATTTTTTATTAGTTTTGGGTAAAATTTTATATATCGGCTTCATTACACTGTGTGCAAAAATAAGATCTAAGTTCTGGAGTAACAGCGACTTATGTCAACTAAGTGTTACTTGGAATCGCTGAGCTTCAAAATAACGGTAAATTAACTGGTTATTGAAACGGTTAGAAGCGCTTTTATACGAATTTTTTACTCAAAGTCCGAGAGGTTTGGCATCTAACGCAAATAAAATGAGATGATGTCGAAAAACTAAAAATTTTATTTACTTAATTCGAATGTATGGAACATCGAAAAACATCGAGTTCTTTGAAAATATTCGCAAAAGTTTTTTTAAGTCGAAAAATATTAAAACTAGAGAACGTATACAAACTCAATGCAAAAATCGATGAAAATAAAGGGGTACAAGAAATCATTGAAGAAGTCGACATAAATCGAATTGTAATGAAAGAGTCTATTTCAGTCGATTGTACTGAATAGTTTCACAAAAGCCAATGTTGGCGTTATAGGTTTAAACACACAAAAGAGGTTCGGAAAACACAAAAAATAATTGATAGAAGTCCAGTAGTATCGAATAATTAAACAAGATATCAAAAAAGATACCTAAAGAGTTTTACTACAATAGATCTGAAGAGATGAAGACAATTTTTGTGCTATTTATCTCAATACGAAATCCCCCGAAAATCACTTTCAAAAAATGTTCGCAAAAAGCTTAGTCGTGTTAGTTTGATATTTCTGATTTCTTATCGTGGATCAACTACTGTAGTGTCTTATTATAAGTAATTTACATTGAAATATGAAGAAAATTTTTCGTTATAAATCATCATAGCTGACAAGTCCGATCTGTCTGCAAAATTTCTCTTGGACAACTAAATCTTTTCCGTCTTAGGGTACGGCCACGTAATGAGCGGCAAGCGGCAGCGTCAGAGCGGCAAGCGGCAGAGCGGTAGTAAAAAAAATTAAAACATATGAAACACTATGGAAGTGGCCACGCACGTACCGAGCGGGCGGCACTTTTTAAGAGCGGTAGAGCGGCAATGCAGAGCTTTCAATTGTGTTTTAATTTTTTCTGAAAATTAGAGCGGCAATCAGTTAACATGTTCTAACATGCCGTCGTATCTCGTAAACCGTGCAAGATATTCTGATGAAATTTGGTTAACAGACACATATCATATAAATCTTGAATTGAGATAAAAGTGGGCTGAATCATAAAACTGGGCGCAGCTTTTTACTTACTTACTTGCTTACTTAGATGGCCATAACAACCCGTTGTCAGGTTACGGCTGACCTCATTAGCTCTCGCCGGGCGCCTCTGTTTTGCGCGCGCCTTCTCCAATCGTTAATGCCAAGCGCGGTTAGGGCTTCCTCAGCTTGGTCTATCCACCGGAGGCATGGTCTCCCTCTTCGTCGTTGACCGGGGACCTTCCCTTCGAATACCTTTTTCGCTGGAGCTTCTTTATCCATACGATGGACATGACCCAGCCAGCGTAGTCGCTGCATTGTTATACGCTTAACTATGTCAATGTCGGCGTAGAGCTCATACAGCTCGTGGTTCATTCGAATGCGATAGTCGTCGCCAACTCGAACAGGACCAACGATTTTGCGGAGAACTTTCCTCTCGAACACCCCAAGAGCGGCTGCGTCTGTTGTCGAAACCACCCATGCCTCAGCGCCATAAAGAAGCACAGGTAGAATGAGCGTCTTGTGTTAGCTTTGTCGATCGAGAGAGAGCTCTGCAACGTAATTGCTTACTGAGACCGTAGTAGCACCTATTAGCAATTGTTATTATCCGCTTAATCTCCAGACTGACATCATTGTTGCTGGTTACGGCAGTGCCAAGGTAAGTGAATTCCTTGACAACTTCTAATTTACAGTTGCCCGCTGTAACATTAGAGTCTAGATCCCGTGCTCTCTTGTTGTTGTTAGTAGACATCATGTATTTCGTCTTGCCCTCGTTTACCGTCAAGCCCACTTTGGCTGATTCCTTTTCAATAGCAGTGAAAGCAGCAGTAACATCTCTCTTACTCCGACCGATAATATCAATATCATCAGCGTACGCAGTGCCTTATCAACTTTGCAGGTATACCGAATTCAGACATTGTTGCGTATAGGCAATCCCGCACTGGGGTATCGAACGCAGCTTTATAATCGACGAAGAGATGGTGACTGTCAATTTGATATTCATGGGTGGGTTTTCTCCAGGATTTGGCGTAGTGTAAAAATCTGGTCTATGGTGGACTTACCAGGTCTAAAGCCACACTGATAGGATCAGATCAGCGTTTCTGTATACGGCCTCAATCTTTCACACAATACGCTCGAGAGGATCTTATATGCGATGGAAATAAGACTGATACCCCTGTAGTTGGCGCAGATTGTCGGGTCTCCTTTCTTTATTACAGCACTTTACAATAATTGAAAGTTTTAAGTCCATACATCTCGAAATTGGCACACATGATTTTTACAAAAATTTTAGGAAGAACTAACAACGTAATCGTTATGAAATTGAATGAGGTAGATATACATGCTATATGGTCACTTATTACAAAAATTTGGTCCAATATTACTTGTGGGCGTGGCACCTCCCATATAAACAAATAACGTTTATGGTAAATGGCCACTTGCCACTCTGCGATTTGCCGCTCTGCCGCTTGCCGCTCTGACGCTGCCGCTTGCCGCTCATAACGTAGCCGTACCCTTAGCCTTATTGCATTTCTACTGGGTGCATACTCAAACTGCTCGCATGTCAAAACATAGAACATATGTGCAAGTGCAATACATCAGTGTAACATGAATTATTTAACAGTTTTATTTCATTCAATCCAACATCGTTTACTTCAGACATTCACTGATGTTTCATTTATTTATTTTTTATTTTTTTCTCGGTTTTTTTTTAGAATTCATTCCTTCAATCATTTACTTTTTCGCCAATTTTCAGTTGCAACTCGCTATGTTTTCATCACTGGAAATTGCTAATGCCAACAGCAGTAACCACAACAATAACAACAATAGCAACGTTAGCAACAGTTTCAAGAAGGCGCTAATAGTTGGTAGAGCTTATTACCATACAATGTTCAACAGAAACGTTAAAATTTGTAGTATAACATTGGTAAGTGTTGCAAAGTTTTGTATTGTTGCTGTCAACACATACCAACATTTAGCTGTTGACATAATCCAATTTTGAATGGACTGATTAATATTTTAAATTGATTGAGGAATATTCGTTAATAAGACTGAAAATTTTGAGAAGACTTGCGTATACCTGGTTGAATTTTAAAGACCTTACTTATTTTGAAACGCAAGAGCACATTTATACGCAGGACCCTTCGAATACTACGAGGCTTATGATAATATTTAGAAAACAATACGTGAAGGAATTAAATATAGGATAAAAACCTGCTTGGCAACTTGATAAAACTCTTTGGTTGGTTTTTGTTTTTAATGGGTGGTAGCTTAGCCAAGGAATCCTCAAACCCCAAAATTTTCAGAAAATCATATTTATGCTGAAGTTCTTCAAACTATGGAAGATTTGACTACCATTCAAAAACTTCTCTAAGAATTGAGCCTTACCTCTTATAAATTTTTAAAAGCGACCAAAAACTGTTTTCTAGATCTTGCACACACCACATCTTTACCAAAGTATGCACGATTTTTGTTTATGAATTAAGATTCATGGCATAAAAATCATTGATAAAATACCATGAATTTTCAAGTAGACGAAACTAATTCAGACCTGCGTTATTAAGGCATCACATAAATTTGATTCAAAATGTTGCTTTATTTTTCTGTGTCAAATATCCAGTCAAAACGAAAACTACTAATTTGCATAAAATGAAAAATAATCGCCATTATGGCTTAAACGTCAGCAATTCCGATTTATGTCATGACGTTAAAATATATTGGACACATGAGCGGCATTAATTTTTAACAGAAATTAAACCTTTCACAACCGAAAAATCAAAACGTCTTTATTACGTTAAGTGGATGCTAAAAATTCATTATATCGTAACATTATAACTTAAAAATTGTCAAATTCAAGCCGACATCCAATAAAAATCCTTAGCTGTCGTTAGTTGTTTTAACACAAGCAATAATTTATGCATACATACACATGCATGCATGAGTTTGTGTATCTGTATGTGATATGCGAGTAGCAACCAATTGTCCTTTTTTGTGTAGACCCAATATTAAATTTAATGACTTATTTTTTGGCTTTTGGCTAAAAACACATACCGATAGACAGTCACAGACAGACAGCCAACCAAGCGACTAAATTGGTAAGGAAATTTAATACACTATCACACGAATATACATAAATTTTCATTATGAGACTGTTTGTGTGTATTATCCTTACTGGCTTACACACATGCTTAGCACATCAACAGCATAACTGATACAATGGGTAGCATAAGTGTTATATTGAAACCCCGAACGACTAACACTGCAAGAAAACACATTAATGCAAAAAACAAAAATTGTTAGAAAATTTCAAATATTTTTTTTTAATGTTAGAAGACGTAAGAGTAACAACAAACTCTGAGTTTAAAAAAATTGTCAATGCTTTTCCCATGATTGTGGCATTTATTTAGGAAGAAGACATCTGCTATTGAATTCACCAATATGGATGCCTATCAGCTTTTCCAATAATGTGAAGAACGCTTGGCTGAAGTGATACTTCTTTCTTCTACTAATAACAGGATAAGAATTAAAATATATTCTCGAGTCGTTGGGAAGCCCATCCTAAAGTAATGAAAAAGAACACCTGCTAATGAAAAAGAGCGCCGGTCGAAAAAAAAAAAATATTTTACATACATGAGCCAAAACTTTTTTATTGCCTTAATTAGGTCTCTGTATATTAATTTCACTTTTCATGAAGAAAACCAGGAAATTTATTAAAAAAATACACTAATTCGCAATTATTATACAATTAATTCATCATCTAAGGCATTAAATTATAATAAAGTTGTATATTCTTTCGAAAAATACGGTAACTCAGTTGACTTTCTTAGTAACGCAGATGCTTTTCATATAAAATATTTCTGTATATTTATATGCGAATGTATATTTGTATCACTTTTACTATAATTTGGCATACATAGGCTACCAATTTAAGAACTTAACTCGATTTTACTCTGAATGTATTAAATGCAAAAATTAAAAAATCGTAAGTTGCGCAAAAGAAGCAACACAGATCAAAATAACATATGAAACGTTTCCTTGTACCGAAATAATCGAGAATAGAAAATAATGTTTTCTTTATCAACATATGCTATTTTTGTTAGTTATGTGTAGAAGGTGATAAAAGTTGAAATATTCCACCATATTAGTTACATGGCAACATTTTTCAAAAATTTGCGTTCTCTCACATGTGATGATATCACTATGGACCAAAGTGTCTATGAACCAAAGTGTCTATGCGGGGCTTCCAATCCACCACCACATGTGATCGATTAGTTTCATATATGTACATCAATTTAAAAAAAAATATAAGCGCACTACAAAATATTTTTCAAATAAGTTACATATCAAACATCAGCCTTGTCATAGCGAGGAGAAAAAATCTAGTACTCTCTCTCACTATAATTGTTATTATTTCCCAACTAAGCGTTGTTGATACTAAAATATCAAGAGCGGTGCTGCCCAGAGAACGAACAGGCGCTCAAAGAGCGTAAAAATGAGAAGGCGCTGAAAGAGCGTAAAGAAGCGTTAAAGAACGTAAAAAAGCATGCACGTATTCAAAATCATCAACACATGCTGATCGATGCTTGTGGTAGTGGACACCACTGATCACGAGGAATAGCAAATTGATATGAGAGAGAGAAGTAGATTTTTTTTCTCCTCGCTATGGCAAGACTTTGGTGGTTAGTCAGTGCCATGTTGAAGTCACACCTCTGCTCTTGCAACCGTTAGCTCTTTTGAGCTGAGAAGACAATTGAGTAGTAAGGCCCTATCCCGAAGAACAAAGGAGACTTTATACAAATCTTTAATCATCCGGGCCTTTTTTATGGTTATACGTCATGAAGTGCTGTTGTTGTGTATACAGAAATGCTCCAAGATAATTTGTGTTCATAACATCAAACAAATAAATACATAGTAACAGATTTAGATTGAACGTTAAATATTAAGGTAAAAATACTGCAAAAAGCAATAAAAATTTTTACTTCAATTAAATTTTTATTTGTTTGAAAAAAAAGTGATTTCATCAAATAGTGACTGTGATAGAAATATAAATTAAACTTTATTTGAACGCCATTTTTGCCGAAAGCGAAACAAATGTTTTCTTTGAAAAAATCATCATTGTTGTAGTATTTAATTTATTATTATATATCATAAATAATTGAAAATATTTTTCAAAGCAAGAAAATATCTTTTCAAGAAATTTTCTTTGATTTTATTCTTTCAATGTATAGAAATTGTTTCCAAAAAAAAATCTAGTCGCAACGTTTAAATGCTTAAGTCCTTTTTAATCGCAATGGGATAAGTAGTTTCAGCTATAAACACATACACACACACATATGCATATAGGCATAAATAGATAGCCACGTGATATACGAATCTACGAATATTGCAAAGTTCTTGTTTCCTCTTTTAGCTTCTCTCATGCTCTATGCGTTGACAGCCTTAACCGAAAAAAGGATAAACGAGGATGCTTTCATTTTCAAATTGATTTTAAAATTTTGTAGCACTTAGTTGAATATACGAAATAGCCGACATTGTAACAGAAGTTTTAGGGTGAGTGCCCATAGTTTCGTGACATTCTCTTTCGGTGTCTTTCGCATTTTGTGTAGAAAGATTTTTGATTAAAAAATAAAGTGCTTTATTGGTTTTGCAAACTGTTTGGCCTGAGTATTTATACCAGATTTTTATGAATTTAAGGTTATTGAATTTGACTTTAGGATTAAATTTCCCATTTCAGCAGATTTATTTTTTTAGCCTTTTCTTTTAATGTTTCGACATGTTTCACTGACTCCATATTCATTTTGAGAAAAAAATCACAATTTTTTGTATTTTTCCACTCTACATATATGGCTTGTGTACTCAAATATGTGCTGTAAGAATATGTCAGCAGCTTAACTCAGCAGCTTATTTATCTTACTTTGCCATTTCTTTTTTTTTTTGCTTCTTATTGCTCATTGCGTCACTGCGAAATGACTTTGACACAAAGTTGAAGGATTTCATGTAGGTACGCATATCCTTTTTTTGCGTATGATTACGATGACTGCTTTTAATTTTACTCGTTTTCTATGTGAAAGCTTTGAGTTTCATTGAAAATATTGACAAAAAAGGAAAGCAAAAGAAAAAGCTGCTTAACATTTTACTTTTTTGTACATCGTAGTAGTACTGTACTGTGGCTTTACTACACAGAGGGTTTTATTTGGAGATTAGAAAACGCAATATTAAATTAAGCCCTCTTTCAAACACATATTAGGCCTTTATGAACCCTCTTGACTAATGGTTGCTGGTAAGAAACCATAATATTATTGAAAGTTTTTTCTCTTAATTTTTAAATATTCTTTGACAAAGGGTTGGCATTCAGTGTCAAATTATTTGCGTATAATGCAAAAATAACAAACTAAGTGCTGACTTATGAATCCATTTAATCCATTAATTTTGAAGTTCATTATTTTGAATAGCGTGCAAGCACTTTAATTTATTTGCATTCACATTGGCTTTAATGATGATACATTGAATATGGACATTTTTGATAGAATTGTTTAGGTAATTATTAATTTCAACTGCGATATATCTTTTTTAGAAGAATTTCTGGATGGTTTTTTAATTTCTTAAAGCCTCTTTTATGGATAAATTGGCAAAAAATTTAAAAAAAATCACAAAAAAATAACTTGCGGTTAAGGGTTATTTTTGTACCTAACCTGAATTTTGTGGGAAAATCGCTCAAAATTGACTGCTCATTTAATATCAACTTAAACATCTATTATTGATAAGTTTTGTTCATTTCTTAATTGATTTTTTCAGAATTTTTTTTTTTGCGTTTTATTTAAAAAAAAAAAAAAAAAAATTACTTGCATCTACCCGATTCTCATAAACTTTTTACTTTAATAAAATACTTTATAGAACTTAAGAAACTTGAGATTGTACTCAGTTTAGATTTCTTACTTTGTCCACCTTAAACTTCAGACTAGATAATTTCTTATTAAATATATAAACCCGATCCTTTTTTTATTAATTAAAAAATTCATAATACTAAAAAAAATGACTGGAAACTTCATTTAAACTTTTCATTTGTGGGAAAACTATTCGACTAAAGTTATAATTTTGAAGCATTAGGAAAATAAGCGCTACCTTGAGTTTGCTTAAATGATGATTGTTTTAGAAGCAGCTGCACACACACACGCTCACTCACTCACTCATTCAATCACTCAGTCACTCACTTGGCTTTGAAGGAACAAAAGTTTTGCGATGTTAATTGCATTTCCAGCCATTTGCAGGCACAACAAACAAAGACTCTGATGCAAATTCACTTGCACACATACTGCGCTACATACATATGTATATGTATGCTTGTATGTATGTGGTTTCGGCAATACAAGCATCAACAGGATGGTTGTTTCAACTTTTAACTTTCAACATCAACATTCAACGTCATCACATTCATAAAGTGCGCTTCCGGTTTGAATGCCAGGCCGCATCCGGTGTAATTTTATTACTATACGCTGCAAGTTGCAGTTAACTCCGCTGCCGTGGCTGCTGCCCTTGCTGTTGTTGTTGTTGTTGCTGTTGCAGCTACTGTAACTTGAAGCCTGTTGTCAACAATGCTGTCAGTTGTACAAAGTTCCTTTTAATGGCATTGCTGCCTGTGTATGTGTTCACATTTTCCATTGTGGTTGTCATAAAATAATTAAATGACTTTTTATTATTGTTGTTGCCACTGTTGTTGTTGTTGCTGCTGCTACTGCTACAGCAGTAATGTAGAAAGTTGTTGTCGTCATATGAGTTGTTGTAAAACATTATGTTTTTCGTTTTATTGAAAATTATATTTAACATTATATGCATTTTCTTTTTAATGATGATGCAAAAGTTTTATGAATTTAAATTGCAAGCTGTTGCAGCTTGAAAAAATAAAATAAAATGGATTCAGTTAAGATTGCAACAATTTTTTCAAAACAAAAGCGATACATTTTTGAAATGCCAAAGTGCGTTATTTGCGAAAAATTTGTCAACTTTTAATTTTTATTATAAAATCTCAACGTTGATCAAGCTGATTTAAGAGTCTAACAACTCCATCTCATATTTTGCGCATAATTGGGTAATATAACTCAACAGATGGAGAGTTATAACTCATAGCTTGATATTATACAGGGTGTTTTTTTTAGAGGTATTGAGCTTCGAATTGAAATAAAACACAAGAAAATCGTTTTAATGTCCATCAATTTGGCTTTATTGGAAGGATAATTTTATGCCATTAATGTTTAAATATGATTTCGGGCATGTGGCTCGAATAAAGCCAATTCTACAGGTCCAATTTTGAACCACTTTTTCGAGCATATGGGGCCGTATGTCGGCAATAACGCCACGAATGTTGGCTTCCAAGTCCCCTAACGTTTCTGGTTTGTTGGCGTAGACGAGCGACTTCACATATCCCCAAAGAAGATAATCCAATGGTGTCAAATCACACGATCTTGGTGGCCAATTGACAGGTCCATTCCGCGAAATTATGCGCTCATCGAATGTTTCCTTCAATAAATTGATTGTGACGTGCGCTGTGTAGCATGTAGCGCCGTCTTGTTGGAACCACAACTCATCCACATTCATGCCATCCAATTCGGGAACAAAATAGTCGGTTATCATGGCTCTATACCGGTCTCCATTAACGGTAACTGACTCTCCAGCATTATTTCGGAAGAAGTATGGCCCAATGACTCCACCAGCCCATAGAGCACACCAAACAGTCAGTTTTTGTGGATGTAATGGCGTCTCAAGGGTCTCATGTGGATTCTCTTCACTCCAAATGCGGCAATTTTGCTTGTTGACGTAGCCATTCAACCAAAAATGAGCCTCATCACTGAACAAAATTTTGCGATGAAAATCAGCATCGAGATCAATCTCATTTTCGGCCCATACACCAAAATCACGACGCATTGCATGGTCTCGCGGCTTTAATTCTTGCACAAGCTGGATCTTGTAAGGTCGCAAGCCAAGATCTTTGCGCAAAATCTTCCATAAAGTTGATGGACAAAGCTCCAATTGCTGTGCACGGTGGCGAATCGATTCATTCGGGTCCTCTTCAACATTTTGCTCTACAGCGGCAATTGTTTCTTCGGTGCGCACTGTTCGACGTCTCTGCGGATGCGTATTATCACATAGAGTAAACGTAGTGCGAAAACGACCCATGGTTAACCGAATTAATTGCTCTGATGGACGATTATGTCGACCATAAAATGGACGGAGCTTGCGGTAAACTTCGCGAACTGAACCATTATTTTCGAAATAACTTTGCACGATTTGCAAGCGTTGTTCTTTTGTCAACCTGTTCATGATGAAATGGCAAACCAAACTGAACATAAATGACATTAGAGTTGCCAGATTTGACCATAAAATGCCAGTTTTATCTCTATTCGAAAAACAAACCTCTAAAAAAAACACCCAGTATAATCTCATTCATGTGCATTCCTGCACAAAACACAATTGAGTGATACGCATTACAGTTTGCGGACATGTCATATTTCGACAGCTGAGTTTCTTGATTTTTCCAATTAAAGCACATAATTTAAAAAACGCTTTTGGTGAAAGTTGACCCAAAGTTACTTGGAAAGAACATTTGAAAATTTGTAGCATTAGTAATTTCGTAGATTTTTGAATGCAACTTGCGATATCTCAGCTAATTATATAAATGTTTGTATTAAGACTTATCATCAAATTTATACAATGCACTCAAAAGAAAAGTGGCAGTGTAAATTTAAAAATCTAATTTTTGATTTAAATTCGCAAATTTTGAAATAGTCCAGGAGGAATAGGATTTGAACAACAAAATAATTCGTTACAGCAATCTGACAGCGGAATATTGTTGAACAAGCTCTTATAAAAAAGGACAAGAAAATCGAACCGACAGCAGCTATCCGGGGTGGAATGGGGTGCATTTTTAGAGGTCCAACACAGTTTTTCACGATTTCTGGCTTAACTGTGCATGATATCAAAAAAAGTTTAATGCAAAAGTTGTAGGAAATAAGAATATCTACAACTTGTGTACTGATCATTTTTAGCTTTGCCTCAAAATTTTTCGAAAAAATGTCAGAAAACCAGTTTTTTGGTTAATTTTTTTCTTTAACAAAAAAGTTTCTATGAAGCTGAAACTTGAGCAAAAGATACTTTTCAGTGTTGCACAAAGGCAGTAATTTTTTCAGACGGAAATATTTAGATGTTGTTGTTAAATTTAACTTTTAAACTAAAAAAAACGAAATTTTTATCTGCGATTCCTCTTAAAACTACACCTCCTAAGGAGTTCTATTTTGGCTCATTTACTCGTTGTTATGTCTTATTTAAATAAATGGTAAAAAAAGATGCACTGCAATGTGTATTAAGGTGATTACTTTGAAAACAACAAAGGACTTGAGCTGTTTCAAAAGAAACACCAAAGCTCTACTCGTCGGAGAGACCACAGATTTTCAATTTTTCGGTTATTTTTTCCATTGCAGTATACTTTTTTTTACCATTTATTTAAAGAAGACATAACAATAAGTGAGCCAAAATAGAACTCCTTAGAAGGTGTAGTTTTAAGAGGAATCGCAGTTAAATATTTCGGTTTTTTTAGTTTAAAAATTAAATTCAACAACAACCTCTAAATATTTCCGTCTGGAAAAATTACTAGTTTTCTTAGACTTGAAGGAAATGAAAATCGTGACTGAAAATGGATAAATTTTCATTACATTCTTACTCAGGACCAGGTCTTATGCGATTATACTTCAGTTTATTGAAATCGAAAGAAGGAATGACAAGTTTCAATTTAAAATGTTTTGCAATATTAAATGATTCCAGGATCAGCAAAAAAAAAACAAATTTTTTGGGGGTTTCAACCCACATTTTCTCAATAACTATACGTGATGAAATAATTTTGAGCATAGGTTCGTGCTCAGCGTGCAATTATTATTATTAAAAGTTTAAATTTGCAGACTATTATGAATGCAAATACTTGTAAAAAAGACTTGTAACAAATAGTTTGGTTCTCAATATCTGAATATCATACTTTTAATTTTTTGTAATATTTCTTTCATCACAATCAAAAAAAGATTCAAACTTCTTAAAATATGAATAGTATTTGAAAAAAAAAACTCCCCCTACATTACCCACCGATTTTCGATTAACAAAAGGTTACATGTAATTGATTAATCCTACAAGTAAACAGTTAACTCTTGATGGGAAGTTTTTAATAAATTGAAAAACTTTTAAGCTGAAACAGAAGCCATCAAACTGAAAGCACGTTCCGTTAAAGTTTTGTCCCTACCATATGGGTCAGTTTTTACCTTTTTCACGCAATTGTCTCCTTAAACCGCTCCCAATGGGCACCTTGTAACGTTAAAACAAAAAAAAAACTTGACCATAATGACATAGAAAATGTGAAGGTTGCTAAAGTAAGATAAATAACGTGTCAAAGGTCACATAAATCTTTGAGATTGTTGGTTTTTTTTTCTCTAATGTCCATGCTGCTACAATTTTCATATCAAGAAGGGTGAAAAAAAAAATACTCTATCTATCTGACCACACAAAAAACTTAGAAATGAGAAAAAGTTTTCATACCCTTGAGCATATGAACATGAGAGCAGCTAATGTCCACGTCGCGTTCGCTGGTAGTATGAGTAATAAAATGTGAATCACTGAGTTCGCCGCATATACTCAGGAGAATAGAGCCCACAAAAAAAAAAAGAAAAAAAAAATGCAAACTAAAGCACCAAAGTACCTACTCAAAAGCCAAGGACAATCGTGCCAGTGACCAAAGGCCTGCAGAGCAGATGAGCGCTTAGTTATCTTAAAATTATTTCTACTACACAGAAAGTTTTCAGAATGCGAACATTTTTCAATCCCTCTGAGGGTCTCTTTTGGCTTCATATTTTGAATAACATTTTTATGTTCGAGTTGACGAAAAAAACTATAAAAAATTTATGACTTCTATTAACCGAGAAAAATTTTATTGCTTCTCCGCAACATTCTACAATTTGTTTTTATTTTTCAGTGTAAAATCCCAACAATAGAAGTGTAAAAAAAGAAATCATGTACATAGTTAAGCTCACATATGAAAAAAACTCCCAAATTCACAGCAGGCTCAGCACAACAAGGACATCTCAGTACTAACGAACATACTCCACTTTGCTTTCTACTCAATTTTTTTTTTGATGCGCTTAACGAATTTACAGCATGGCCTGTATCTACGTCTCGTTGGTAGGCTTATCCTGTTGGGCAAAAAAAAAAAACCGAATGTCCCTAACGTGCCGAAAATGCTTTTCATACGCTTATTGCACGATTACGCATTCAAGCCGAGCGAAATAAAGCAGCAGCAGGAATAGTTTGATAGAAAGTTAAGGTACACTTAAAATATTTTAAGTCTTTCGGGTGTTGCATTTGAAGAAAATTTTTTAAGAAGGAACATTCTAAGCAGCCCTTATTTGAATTGAAATCATTCGCACTTAAATTTTATTTGCTATTGAACATTTGAAAAAATAAATTGAATGAAAATAAATTTCAATTTGAATTATCCGATCAATATGAAAAACCGGTCAGAGTCCTGGTACTATTACGCATACATTGCAGTATTAACATTCATCACATTCTTTACATACTTTACATGTCTTGCGTACTTTACAAACTCTACATTTATAGACTTTTTGCATATTTTTCGACATTGTTCAACGTTTGCCGACAAAAAATGCCATAATGAAAGTAAAACTCATAGCTTGGTAGTTCATAATGTACTCCTTTTCGTGAAGCTTTAGGCGTTATCTAAATTGGATTCCATGTACATAACCAATATCACAAATAGCTTTTCCTCAAAAATTATTGCCGACGTCCCACAAAAGTTCTGGAATTTTAACGCCATCCCCATAGTTTTTCACTTAAGTTCGATTTCGCTACCTTTCCCTCCGCTAAAGGACGTCCAAAAACGAATCCGGCAACTCCATCCCCATAGTTGTTTACTTTTGTTCGATTTCACTACCTTTCCTTCCGCTAAGAGACGTCCAAAATAGATTCTGCCACCACTCTCTTTGTTTTTTTAAACACTTTTTTTTCGATTTCTATGAAAATAGGAAAAACATTCTGGAAATACCTTTAAAAAATTGTACGTTCGAGAGGCCTCGATCTCTTCCCCCCTGCTTAAATGCTTTCATCCATTTTACGACACCCCCTCACTCATGTTGCGACCATCTTATATGGACGTCTTGTAACCTCAATTTCTAGGGAGTTTTTTGTCATTGCCAAGAAATCTACGAATGCAAAGTCATGGAGTTTAAGAAAAGTTTCGACGGAATCTTTCTTTATGATATGGGTGATTTTTAATTTAAAAAATTTTTATGTTTCTTAAAGCTGCTGTAGAAAGAAACAAAACCAAAACAACTTTACTACGTGCTACATAGCTTGCGGTTTTTTTTTTTTCAGTGTACAAACATTATTGGGTAGGCTTAAAAAACGAACCAAAGCTACGCAGCTCAACACCGTTGGTTGCTTTGTAGTTGTTGTTGTTGTTGTTGTTGTCGTTGTTGTTGTTGCTGCTGCTGCTGTTATCCCATACAGCTCTACAGTTGTTAGTCGAGCGAAACTTTTTGGTCATCAAATTATGTGTGAAATTGAATAGAAAATGACCAACAGCGAAGGAAGCTACAGATTATCATCAGGCACAATAAAGAGGATGACGACAATGATGTTGTTGTTGTTGCTGTTGTTGCTGTTGCTGTAGTTGCTGACAATGATGATATGCAAAAGTGAAGCCTGATAACGTTGATAATAATCATGTTGATTACGATGACGCTGTCGCTTTTTTTATGATTTTGCTATTGCTCTTAATTTCCTATTCATGCTCAAATACAGTTATATGTATGTAGGTAGGTAGGTGTGGTCATCGCATATGTATGTATGTAGATATACGCAGCTCATACACTCAATACAAAGAGTTGAAAGACTTCACAAAAATAAAACTATTTGCCAACCATCTGGATAAGATTTTAAAGCAATCAGGGAGTTAAAAAATTTTGTAGAAAAGCCAAGCAACACAGCTGGCATTGTGCCAAACTGTGATTCCGATCTTTGATTCGAAGTTAAACTAAAATGTTTTTAATATAACACACATCCAAAATCTCAACATATTTTGAAACGAAGTCAGAAGCAGTTAAGCTATTCCACACTCAATTCAAATAATTTATTTTGTGGAATTGAATTTTGCTATCAGAAATATCGTATTTATATTAAATTTCGGAGAAATCATTTAACACCATACAATTTTCCCGAAAGTGAACAAACAGCTTTCTTTGACTGTACAAACAAAATCTGGCCCAAGCATATTGTGCGTCATTACACTCTCCTAGAGCTAGGCAACAAATTTTTGACTAATACCACATAAGTTGCTTTCGGTCATGCCTGGCACACAAAATAATAGATACGCACGCACCTATACACGCATTGTACGTAATTTTTTTTTTGTATTTGGTCCACCATTCGCACACATTTTTGTAACTGAAATTATTACACTTGCACAACATTCATACACACACACCCCTCAAGAGTTTGGTTGTACCACACTTTTTTTTTTATCTCATAGAAAAAATCTTTGCGACATCATTTCACTTACCCTATCGCCTTTGACTCCCGTCATGCCTGGATCACCTCGTTCACCTTTTGAACCTGGTTGGCCGCGTTCACCTGCACGTCCTGTTTCACCTTTTTCACCGGTTGCACCTTTTGGTCCAGGTGTAGCACTGCGTAACGAACCCATCGAGTTGCCCATTAAGGATTCCTAAACAAAACGCGCGCCGGACGAGAGGGAGAGAAATGAGAAAAACATTTTCATTAGTAACTTTGATTTGATTCGTACGTATGTGCTAGTGTGTGTAAGTGCTTGGTAACACAAACACACACAGCTTTGCTCTTTCCTACATAATAAATGATTAATAAAGTCGTTAGTTGTGTGTGTGTGTGTGTCTGCACTTAAGTCCTTGTGTATGTCTTGGACTGAGCGTCTGCATTCGTGTTGGTTTCAGTGTCTCGGTATTTTTGGTCAACGTCTTTATATTCTGATATTTTATTTGATTAATTGTTTTGTTTCTGAATAAGTAATCATGCCATTATGGGTGTGTATTTTAAGTATTAGGGTGCACTATAAATTGAAACTATCATTTATGAATGCGAAAGGTAAAAATTTAAAAAGTCATAGCTTTCATTTGAGTGTAAATTATTTTCTTTTAATTTTAAGTCTCAGTTTCCCTCCATAAAATGCAGAAATTATTGTTTTTTGAACAAGGTACTCCCTAATGCATATTGTCTTCATTTTATTTGGCAACAGGTGCGTGCCTTATTATTATTCCTTAGTTATTTTGACATTTTTGTAGTTTTATATGCTTTCAACACTTTTATTATAGTAATATAATCTTCAGGTGTCCTCGCTTGCGCGCATCGTTTTTTTTTTTTTTTTGAAGACAAGCAGCCTGGCAAACTGATTTATTTTTTACTTTTTTTTTTTGAGGATTCTACAAAAAACTGCTGCTACGTTTGGCAATATCACACGCATCACTTCACGTCAGTTAACAGTCGAGTTGAATCAAACTTGCGTCTGTTTGATTGATGGATCGTTGGTTGAATGCATCGGAGGATGGTGAAACGCATGCTTGAATTGGCTGATTGATTGAAAAAAATTTCTTGTGTCTGTGTGTTTTAGTGTGTCATTGTGTGAGTGACAGACTGTGTCATTTCTGCTTTGTACTTATTTTTGGTTTTCGCCAAAGGTTTTACAATTTGCGCATCTTCAGATTTTTTTCCGGTATTGTGAATTTTGTCATGGTAACACTGATTGCACCTGTAAGGTTTCTTAAAAGATTTCAAATGGCTCAAAGATGATTGCAAATCTATTTCACATTCAAACTCAAATTGAAATCAAATTGAATTCAAATTAAATTTAAATCAAAATTAAGTCAAAATCAAATCAAATTCAATTCGAATTCAAAGCAAATTTAAATGAATCTATAAGCACGTTTTCTAAATTATGGCCATTAAAGAGTTTCGATAAGATTTCTCTTCCTATACTATTTACATTTTTTAACCGAGTTTTTATTGAATCACTGACAAGTTTGAATACCGTCGATGATAAAGTCTTTAAGAAAACCTTTTATTAATATTTCTTTTAGATTCCATTACCATATGATATGTAAAAATATATGAACCCAAGTGAACCTCGCGTGTTATGAGCAAACAAATTAAATAAGGAAGTTTTGGCATAAGATACAGTCGCTGTCAGTTATTTTTAAGCTGACTTGAGCATTTGCATATGAGCATGTTACCAACGAAATATTTCCCCAGCAAAAACAAATGCAATTTTAATAAAAAAAATTTAAAAACTTTCATATGCATTTTAAAAATCTTCAGTCAAAAACGCGATCTATTGTAATTTTATTAAATTTATATAAAATATATCGTCTATCAGCAAATTTAATGTTTGAAAGAGTTTTACGATAGTCTTTACCGAATTTCTATAATTCTAGTTATGAATTGAAAAGTTGCACCAAGGGCAGATCAAAATTTTCAAAATCTAACGAGTGTATTCATAGAACTTAAGAAGTCGGATTCATATTAAAAGACTATGTCGTTACCTTAATATAGAAAGGCCCTATCTTACATTTTTATTATTTTACAGTCATTTTCTTGCATTTTTTTTTTTAAAACCGAATTTATCAGGACTATAAGCCTAAAAAGCTAGCTGACCTACATAGTAATTAGATAATTTGCTTAAGATAAGTTATCAAGTTGGTTGAGCATAAGTTAAGTGAAATAGTTAACTTAAAGTGGTACCCATACGTTCCGCCCGCTCTAGTAGAGAAGAAAATGAGCTGTGCATTGAAAGCAAAGCAAAATTTATTACCTATTTTTCCAACTATTTTATGAGACAAAATCATACATACGATACAAAAGTAATAAAGAAAATATCGATTTCCACCTTAAAAAATCGCATTTTGATTTAGCCATGTCCCGGCCATCTGTTTTGTACCTTGTGATCTAACTGAACATCATGCGCAGTTTTTTTCCTTCCAAGGATAAAAGTTAGCTCTATTCTCATTAAGATTTATAACAAAGCAGTAGCATAATATTTCGTGAGCATTATAAATAATAATATAATAGAGTTTAGCCATTACAGCTTTTGACCTTCTTAGCTATTTAGCTTGAAACTACTTCTACTTCCTTCTTAGCTATTTAGCTCATACTACATAAAAAGTAAAAGCATTGAGCATTGCTCAAGAAGAAGCTATTTCTTGGAATGCTGATAATTTTCATTGGGTTTGATGGGATCCTTTAAATGTATATTTTCAATTCATCTATCTGCTCTTTCATTTCCACGGCACTCTGTGCCCAAATAAGGTGCCATCCCATAGATACATATCTTATGATAGCTCTGTGAGCACTATGTACTTCCAGTATACCACAGTTGAACTCAGGTCATATTTCTTAATAAAAGCTCTACGACATTTAACATTGACGAGTGATTTCTAGTTCTGCTGCTTAAGGTTATAATACGAGTATATCGCACACATTTAGCTAAAGAGGCACAACTCAAAATTTCTCATTTTCGAGTTTACTTGTTAAAACTGTTCATCATACACATATCTGTCAGCACAAAATAGATTAGCTCGTTTTTTGCTGTACTTTGGTGTCAAAAAACAGTTTTGTCTTTCTTCATGTTGCAATAGAAATTAGGCTACAATATGCAAAAGTGTCATATTTTTAGTGTCGGAGAGTTCAAGCTGTTGTGATAGTGACGTGGCTTCCAACCATATCCTATTAGTACCTGCATCTAAATAATCCACACTTTATTTATAAAAAATAGTTCACAAGCTCAAAACAGCTTTTTACGTTTTCTGAAAATTTGAAAATTTTGAGTTGTGCCTCTTTAGCTAAATGTGTGCGATATGTTCCACATATTTATAAAAAAGTTGTTCATTTAGGTCAATCACTTTTTGCTTTGTAAAAAGTATCCTGCATTGAGTTTTCATCGAATTTTGCAGAAGAACAAGTAGTAAATAAGAATATTATCAAGGCTTGCGTGAGAATGTATGCCGAAAACGGTCAGATTTGTGGATTGTGGCAACTCAAGTAAGACCAGCCTCATAAATTAATTTTTCAATTTTCAGAGACCAAAATGTGTTAGAATATATCGAACCGAAAATAATACCAAAATTTATATAAAGTTTGAGTAAAAACAAGAAAACTAAAATCACTTGCTGACTTTTCATTTTTTTTTTATTTAGGTGACCCAGTACACATAAAATGTTTCATTTACGTTACGATAAAAAAAACCTGCTGCTTGAAATATTGCTTTGTATATTTTTGTTTTTGAATTTGCATATTTTAAAATCGCACACACTCATAATTACATACACACATACGTATGTACATACGATTTAAACATTTTATTTTTCATTTCTTGCTATGCGCGCTTTGCTATCAGTGTTGCCATTCGTTTTTGTTTTTCTCCATTACCATCCGTGGGGATTGACAGCGCTTCCCTGGTGTTGGTGGGTTGAAACTTGATTTAAATTTTTTTTCCTCTTCGCACTTAAGTCTTGACGTTTTTCCACTTCCTGTATATGGCATGATTATAATTGTGGGCATAAAAAATTGTGCCAAGTCCCGGAGCTGCTACAGCCTTTGCAAATTTTATAGAAGGTCTGTCATGTACTATATCGTGTGAAGTATAATGCGTGTATCCCTCTGTGTAACCCACTATTTATGTCTTCTGTGTAATGTTGCATGTTCTGGCAAATTGTTATGTTGCGGTTGTTGCTTCGGTTATGTTTTGTCATTTTTAAATTTTTATTTACAGTAACATAATTGACTTTGTAAGTATTTTCTTTGCATCGTTTTGTGTAGATTGTCTTGAAAATTTGTTGAGCGTTTTATTGTCTTTTTATACGGTTTTTAAAGTCAAGTTCAGTCGAGTTAAATTTTATATTAAAATTTTTTATATATATTTAAATTTATATTATTATTATTTTTTGCTTACATTACCATCTTACATATATAAAATTTTAAACACACTTATAAGTGAACTTATACCTTAAATGTCCTGCTTGGATTCCAATTGATCTAGTTTATAAAGTTTTTTTGTTTTGCGTGAAATAAAATGTAACTTAAGATAAGTCATTTGTTTATATATAAAAATTCTTTTTTTATAAAAATATTTTGTTTATGTAAAATGCTGTACGAAGAGTACAGTCAAAGCCGTTGAGAATAACTATGGCATTGATCATCGCTATTATGACTAATTTAAGATAATCCATCACACTCAGCATTAAGGATAATCCCGAATTATACTGTAAACTAAATTGCAATAAAAAATTGCGAAATGAAAATTATTCGACAGTGAAAATTTTCAGTGGTATACATAGTATACCCAGTTTTTGGATATGAACCTATAATTTTTATAAGAGAGAAAACCTAATATTTGAGAATTTATTTGTTAGAAACTTAACATTTTTTTGTAAGCCATTTAAGATACATAAATTTTTAGAAAATAACGTTTGTTTTTTTAATAGCTCATAACTCCACGAATAGTTGATCAAATTGCATTTTCTTCATTTGGAATTTTTTTTTTTAAGCGTACACTTTATAAAATTTATCGAAAAAATTTTTAAGCCCTTCTTTTGTACTATCAGATTTTCAGGTTTAAAGTAAATATCTTAATAGATATTTTTTGCATTGTATATATTTTTCGATTTCTTATTTTGTCAAAAATTTTACATTTATTTAAACCATTCAAATTATTAGATCTATTCGAAAATTTGGTTTTTCCTTTGAATTCAATTGATATGACATAATTTAAGATTTACCAGCGTATCGTATGCAGTGGGAACACCCACGAGAATGACATCCCTTCTTCAGTTTCCTGGGATCTGAATTATTCTCTACTAGTCTCGGTATGTACGGTCGGAATAGCGTTCCCCCGGAGCAATGCAGTTTCATATTCTACACACTCACTGACAAGGGTCCGAAGTGACTAATTTCTGTTCGGCAGAGCATGCTCACATCACCCTCTTTGGAGGGTCCAAAGTAGAGTTTTTGGCTCAAAAATCGCTAGAGATCGCAAATCTTTTCGGGTATGGTAATTTTTTTTCAAGCCATAATTAACTAAATTGCCAATAAATCGTCGGAGCTCGAACTTTGAAAGGAAAAATTTAAACTTATAGCTTAGGAGAAAAAAGTGTTAAAAGGTGACACTTTGACCAAAGTTGTTTTTGTCACAAACGCTAAAAATTTGAAGAAACCTTTTTTATTTCAAAAAACGTTCTTAATCAACCAAAGTATGGATTCAAACCAAAGTATGGATTCAAACCATAAAAAAATACTTTTTGATTTTTTTTTTATTGTTTTTAATATTTATTGAAAAATATTGAAAAAAAAAATATTTTTTAAATTAAAGTAATGATAATTGTAAAATTTTCCCGAATTTGGACTTCTATGATTTATTGGTATGTATTATGATTGGCTTTTATTAAAAAAAAATTGTTTATTCCTGACAAAATTTCCGCATTCTAGCGATTTTTGAACTTCAAAACTCGATTTGGGACCGCTGTGCACCCGCGAAGAAAAAACGATGATGCTTCCGAGATCTCCCAGTGCGTCGCGATGGGCACAGGTCTGCTAACTTAGGCATTTCGTAATTCTTTTCAATTTCGGTATCTGGTGTAACAATGACATGAGGATATTTAGTCGCCTCTTACGATAGGCACGCCTGCCTCGGAAACACACCGAACCCTTACCCGGGGGGACAAGTAATGAAATAATTCGAGAGTATTATTCAAGTACTATTCGCATTGCCCTAAAGAACATCAGCCTAGTTTTCTTCAATTCTTCACTTTGTTGTTTTTGTTTCTGTAGCTCATTATATGCACAATAGATGCAATCAATATTTGTCGCGGTAATTGTGGTAGTATTCCATTCTATTTTATGATATGACGAAAGCTTGGACATAGACTCGAATATTTGTTTTTGGTGTAGTTTTTTCTTTTATACGAATATAATCAGAAATTCTTTAAGCTAATCCTTCTTAAAAATAATGCGAGGTTTTAGGAAATTTCATGTGAACTTCAAATACATTTTAAATATATTTTAAGCAAATTTTAAATAAATTTTAAATAAATTTTAAATAAATTTTCTTCATATCGCGTAGTCTTTAAATGCGCTGTATTGGTTAAGTCGCATAATGAAAATTTACGCTTCAAAAAACAGCTGTAAGTTCTTTATTGGAAAACTCTTAGTCTTGATTTCTTTTATGCCTTACCATATATCAAAATTATTCTACATATATGCCAGCTAAGAAACTCTTTTCATTTACGTTAATAAAAAACTTAATTATTGCCTTCTATCAAAGATAATAAATTTTTACAAAACTTGTACAAGAACAAAAATAAGTACAATGTGTCAATAAAATATACATTGCACATGAAAACTCCATTAAAATTTATTTCCCCCAGGGCAATTAAGTATTTAAGAAATTTTTATTCTGCTACTTTTATTAGACAAAGCATTAACACAAGAAATAACCACTAAATGAAAAGAACAAAACAAAATAAAAATCAATACTCGTATTCTATTTTTGTTGCAGGGCATGGCCAAGAAAAGTTCTAAAAACCTAAAAGTCTATCAATGCAGACTAATAAACGGATGTAGGAGTTGCTTAAGGAGTCAATTCATTAATTTTTGACTGTCGACCATTAGTCACGAATTGCATGTTTATGGGCCACGTTTGTAACTCATTCGATTTAAAAATCGAATACAAAAAAAGCAACATGGAAAATAATGTAGCATACTTTCGAAGGCTGTCTCAAATAAATTTAAAGCATTGAGGATTTTATTCATTCCCTTTATTCTGAAATGTTGTTGTCTGTCTTTTTGTTTTACTTTATTAAAATGTTTTTTTTTTCGTGGATAATGATTTCCAGTTAAATTTAGCAATTCTTGAATTTAGCCTTTATTTTACAAATTGGCTGCAAAGCATAAACATAAGGTGAGTTGGGGTAAATGTGATATTAAAACATTAGGTATTTTAAGAAAAAACAAATTAAAACTTTTACGAGAAATTTTTCTTATTTTGGAGTATTTGCCGTCAATACATTTTGTTTCAAGTGCTTGTATGCATACCACAGAATATTTTTCTCAAGTGTCCTTACACCATACGTATTATAGTGGAAAATCGAAAGGCAAATCAAAGTGTTGATGCATGAAAAACGTGCTATAGCAACAAATAAATTACAACTGATTTTCGTTGGCTTTTTTTTTGTAACTTTTTCGTTCTTTTTATAACCCTATAAATTGAAGCTTACCCGCTTATCATTCACATTTTTCCACTGATTTCTCGTTGATTGCACACAAAAAAGTGTTGAGAGAAAAATTTTAGCTAATTTACTTTTTCATACGGTCATTGATTTCCCTCCTCGTTGATGTTGTTTTTTCGATCCCTTTCAGTTTGGAATTTTTCCTCGTTTAAGTGTAATTTGATTTTTATTGGAGAAAATTTTGTTATTTTTGTGTTCATCAATTCCATTTTTATTGAAGAGAAAATGGGTACAAAATGTTTTACTTTCATTAAGTGCAATTTGCATTTTAATAGAAAATGACTTATGCTGACGATGATAATGGAAGTGGACCCATGGAGAAATAGAATAGCAGCAGACAGAGATTAGCGGACTTAAATGTAAATAAATATTCTGAGTTAGAAAAACTTTTGAATCTGAGTTGATTCTTAATAAAGCGTTAAGAAATATTTCATAAGCAATAGTTATTTTATTTGATTTCGACATTTGTTTTGAAAATGTTATATTGATTTATAAATTCGATATCGTCAAGTACCTATTGAATGAAAATTAAAGTTATTTCATTGAATTTTGTATGTCTGATATTGCTTAGGGTAATAAATTACAAACAATGACAGCCCTATATAAAAGTAGCCGTTTATGTTATCTAATGTGAGTCGCTTAAAAAAGATATCGATAGGGAAAGTGTAGGAATATCGTAATGATGTGGAAAATTTCTATTGCCCAATTTTCCCCGGTGTTATGAGCATTTCAATATAAAGTGGTAAAGTTCTACAAAAATGTATATCTCTTGAATAGCTTGAGAAAAAATTTTTTAAGAAATCACGAACGCTAACCTCAACCAGTACTAAAGAAAAAAAAATATTCAAAAAAATCAGATATTCAAAGGCAAAATAATGTATGATTTGGCGTAAAATTACCCATATATATATATAAAAAGCCATCAGAAAATGAAATTATTTCATTAATAGTGGCAAAAATGATTTTTTTTTATTAAAGACAGTCCCAGAAAAATTTGTCCTTTTTTATTTTCAGTTATAAAAAAAATACCCAATAAACTTTATGGTCCTTTTTCTTGGCTAGTATTGAAAATATAAATGACTGCAAACTTATTAAAAAATTTTTTTTTTTTTATTCTTAAGGCCCTTTATGAAATTTTGTACAGTTGGCGGATTTGATATTTTTGGTACAAAATTTATCTTTTTACTTTAATACCATTCCATCGTAGCTTCAGAGTAATGAGAGGTAGTTGAATCGGGCCAGAACATCACTGTACCTTCATGTGCACGAATAAATGGTAGAACACGTTTTTTGAGGCACTCGTCTATATAAACTTTTGAATTGATTGTGCCTTGCGTAACAGAAGCTTCTTCTATGGCCACAGGTACATGTGACCTGCCAAACCATATATTGCTTCGAAAATTTCGAAATTTTTTTCTATTTGAACTTACTAGGCATATGCCCCTTCTTCGGGGACGCATAATATTTGTGCCCAGGTAGCGGCTTAAAATCTGCTTCAAATTTAGTCAGGTATCTTTCATATACTTTTCGGGCTCGTATCTGAGCCATCAACTGCTTTTCATCAAAACGGTCTGATACTTTTTGAGCTCTATATGTCTTTAGCTTACTTTTTTCCTTTATCCTTTGTACAGTAGATTTTGATATACCAAATCTAGCCGCCATATCTCGCACTGAGGTGCTGTGACTCTGCTTAAAAATAACCTTCACCTTCGCCACTACCCTTGAGTTAGAAAACTTTGCTTTTCTGCCTGAAGCTTTTTTTCGTGAAACAGGTAGACCCTTCTTATAATTAGAAATAACCGTCAGTTCTTCCTGATGCATCAGCTATTTTTGCTATAGCTGAATGTCTAAACTCTGGATTTTACAAGTATGTGGACAAAATGAGTTCGCGAACTTTTTGTTGCTTGCTAGACATCTTTGTTGATAAAAGTGCTATCACCAAGTGTTATACATCATATTAAACGTCACTTTATATAGAACAAACATTGCGACTTTTTAGACCTATAAGATTATCAGGTAGACCGTAATCAAACAAAATAAAAAGGAAACATTTTTCTGGGACATTTATCATATTATTGAATATCACGTCTGTGAAAAATGAATAATTTTTTACAAAAGTTGCAAAACTTGTCGAATCGTAGGCTAAACAATTATAGGTGCTTGTGATTTATTAGATAAGAATCTAAAGCTTTTCTTATGAAACATTGCAAAATAGAAGATTATTCAAAGAACTACGCCAGTGAATACATTCCTTGATATTTCTTTCATTATCTAATATACTTTTACACTGAATTTTGTATACCGCTGTTAGCACTAATTACTTGAAAAAGTACCTTAAGACTGTAAAAGATTTAATGTTGTAGCTTAAAATCAAATTAAATTTTATTGAAGGCCTTACGTTCACTTTACGTAGCACTTGTTGATGACCTAAAGTTTTCACAATAATTCCTTACCTTCATTCTTTCGAAAGTAAGAAACTTTCCTAAATTGTTTGTGACTAACTTTACGATTTACTTTATATTTTTTATTCTCTCGCAAAGGGTGAACTCATCAAACGAAAAGGCTGAAACTTTATGGAACTTTTGGAGTGATTTCTATTTTCGCTGAAACTAAAAGGTTAATTTTCAAAGTACCTTAAATTATATGACTTATTCCAAGGGTGAAATAACATGTGTCCTTAAAAAGGTATTCGAAACACATTAAAATCTTTTTTGGTTTTACTCCTACAAAAGGGTCTTCCTAAAAGAAGAACTTGTAAAAAAAAAAATAAATAAGCTCAACCGCGCTTACATTTTCCAGTGAAAAAAAAAAAAAAAAAAATAACTCGACCAGATTGTTTTTTGTTGTTTTTTTAATTGTAAAGTTAAACAGCAAAATAACAAAATAAAAAAAAAAATTAAGCGCCATAATTCAAGCCCAAAAAAAGGGTCACAGAAAAACATATAATAAACCGTTAAAATGAATGAAAAAAACAAATAAAACAAAAATGAATGAAAAAAAAAAAATTAACGCCAACTTACAAAGAAAATTCCAGTCTACCCAATTCTTGAGGAAATTTTTTGCTTGATTCTCAGCGGTGAGCAGTGAGCGATAAAATAAACAGTGCAGCCCGCAGCACAGCCTATACGGAAGAAGCTGTCGCCTTGGGTTTATGCCGCCTGCTCGCATGACGTTGGCGCTGCGGTGCGCTGTCAGGTCACGTTAAAAGGCGCGGCATGAATGTCCGATGTTGGTGCACAGATAAAAATAATTGCCACAAGAAGTTAAACATAAGAAATTGGCCCAAGCTGACACGTATGCCGTCGTGCTTGCACTTACATATGCTCACAAGAAGACGGCTGAAGTCAACTGTAAACGTGGTGTCTGAGTCAGAAGAAGATACACCACGGAGTAGCAAACAAGTGAGAACACCTAGGGCGTACGGTGTAATGCAAATCAGGGCTGACGTTCGTTTTATGGGAGAATTTTTTCAAAATTAAGAACTTTCAGAAGAAGTTCTTTAGTTAAAGGTTGGATGAAAAAGTCAGGTCGGACAGGAGATCAAAAGATTTGTAAAAATATATTTCGAGGCTTTTGATCAACTATGGTATTCTATCTAAATTAATATGATGTCTGAAGCATTATTCCAAGTTATATATATGCTACAATCAGATGTTTCTTTCTGGATTCTGTTATATTCGCTAGTGTACATTATGTTTTTAAGTCTTTAGGTTTCGAGAGATAGTACATTTGGTAGTCTAATAACTTTTTACAAAGTATATATCTTTCAAAGCCTGTAAGACTTTTTAATATTTTTTTTGTATTCAAAATTTTCATCCCTGTCACCACTTAAAGAAGTTAACTAGTTTCTTTAGTTGCAGGACAATTGCTGGCAAATTTTCATTGTTGGTTGAGGCTTGAGGTATCGAGATAACAACGCGATAGTGCTTCCGCATACTAACACTGACACATACAACTGAATGTTCATGCATACATGAGTTCGTTGGCTAAAGAAACACGGACATAAGCAAGCCTAGATAGCGCCGAAGGTGTGTATGTAGATGCATGGTTATAGCCCACTGTGCACACAGGAAGGAAATTAGTTTAGGCAAATTGTTTTTGCTGTTAGACATGGTCGGCGGGCATTTTTTAAATTCATGCTGTTTAATGTTCGTGCACGGTAATCGTTAGAGTTTTTCGTGTTACCTTTTGTCCACTGAACAGGTTGATAGTTGGCGAAATTTATTAAAATAATTAAGTGAACGTTACAGAAAAAAATAAATTACATATAACACCAAATATATGAAACCTTTTTTCAAGACAGAATTCTCTTGGTAGAATATTTTATAAAAAAATTTTAAGCATTTAAATTTTAACTTCAGAAAATTAAAACTGAAAAGGGTGAAGATAAAATCGCACAAAAGATTATGACCCAAATAAATATGAATAAAATAAAAAAAAATGCTAACAATAAGTTACATCTTAATAGCAAAAAAAATTAATTTTTAGTCTCATTAAAATTGAATTTAAAGTTATGACATATCAATAACTTTTGAAACTGTCTGCGAAAAAACTTAAGTTTTTGCGATTTTCGATAAAAAATTATTTAAATAAACTTTGATAAATTATAAATTAATACTAATAATATAACTAAATTTTTTCCACTTACGTCATAATTCTCCGGCAGACCGGCTGGACCCGCCGGACCAGGTGGTCCTGCCACACCAGGCAGACCATCCAGTCCGGGATCGCCCTTATGCCCCTGAAGACCCTCAGGGCCACGTGCACCAGGATCGCCCCTATCGCCGCGATCACCTTTAAGACCGGGGGCACCGCGTTCACCTGGTGTACCAGTAGCACCCTGTATTGAAGAAAAAGAGAGAAAGAAGAAAAAATACATTACTATCAAATATAAAGATTTATCAACAACAAAACTAGCAGGGGGTCGGAAAAGTTTTTTTTTTTATTTCTATTTTTTATTAGTAGGTGTCGTTGGTGGCAGCATTGCCATACGATTCATTGTTGATTGGTAGTAACGATTTGTCTAGCTTAAGCGCAAAGTGGTTACTTAAGTGGAGGGCAGGGCAGGTAGATAAAGTAGGTAGGGTGTTAGTTTGGAAAATAAATTTCATGTAATTTGACACTCCTTTTTTTCACTGCAAGTGTGTGTGTGTTTTTTTACTGCTTACAGTTTGTTGTCGTAGTTTTTTATATGTGTGTATGTGTGTGTATATAAATGTATTTGTTTATTTCTTAAAATTGGAAATAAACCATGCGACAACGACAACAATAGCAATAGCAATAGCAATGCGTGTTTTTGTTTCATTTCATGTCCTGCCGGAAGGTCGCCATGTTGAAATTAATTGTGATAAGCTAAAGGGATTAACAACATCGTAGTAACGGAATTTCCGGCATTTGGCAATAATTCTTAATGTATTAGTATTAGTGTCAGGTAAGCAAACACTTTACTTATTTATATGTGTGCGTGTGTCTGTGTCAGTTTCTAGCCTTTAGTACTCGTATTTTTGTTATTGTAGCACTGTGTGTGTGTGTGTGTGAAAGTGTTTAAATATATAACAAGCTTTAAGCGCTTTTATAAGTGTTTTCATTAAGTGGATTAAGATAATATTGTGGTGTTTTATTTTTCTATGGTATGCGCGCGCTTTCAGCGTATTTACAGCTGATTGCGGTAGTTCATATCAGAAATTAGGTCAGCATGGAATTAGCATTACTTGGTCTTAGCTTAGGTTTATGTTTAGTGTACGTTGTTAGGTTTGAGGTTATAACATATAAAGAAGATTTTTTGACAAACCGTTGATTTTTTCTTCAGATAATGCAATAAATTGCGATCTGCAGAATCCTGAAATATTCGGTTTTTATTAAATTTCTAGTTTTTTAACTGAAAATCTTTTTTAAATGCGAATAATATAAAATATACACTAAAGTACTGTCTGCGTTTTTCTCTTTAAGTCTTGTATTTATACTTAAAAAATTTTTATATTATATAATATATTATAAAAAAATTGTGCCCAATACACTTAAATATCAATTTTATTTGTTATTGTTTTCATTGTATTTATTGTGACTTCGGAAAATTAAACAATTAAAAAATTTTACATTAAGACATTTTTATAAAAGAAATTTTTAAAATTATAAGTAATTATATTTACGTATCACATATTATTTTTTATAAAACATTTTTTATAGCATTATTTTTATTTTAAATGCATATGGGCATTTATCTCATGTTGAACGGGACGGAAGTACACTTTTAAAGTGACATTAAAGTCAAAGTAAAACACTTTTATTTTTTTCTGTTACTTTAAAGAATAGCCCTTTGGTAGCACTATATTAAGTGGTATTGTTGATGCTAGACGTAATACTGGTACCAAGATAGAGGCAATAAAAAAAGCCATTCGAACGGGACAAAAAACGGAAGTGTTTTTCATGGCCATCTATAGAAAAGCAGAAATCAGCAAAACCTGGCAACATTTTTTAATGCGACTAATTTTAAAATATTATAGAATAATTTAACTTTAAATAGACTTCGTTTGATTGAAAAATCTTATTGACTTTCTTCTTACAAGGCATCATAATTCATTCGAACAGGACATTCGAACGGGGCATTCGAAAGGGACATATTTTTCCATTTTGGTTCACTTGAACAATTTTTCAAAACGACTTTCATATTTATACAAATAATAATATTTAAGATATATGCAGTAATTAAAAAAAAAATTTAATGTTTATAAGTATTTATCAAATAAATTGGTGAGACCAATTTTAACAATGAAAATAGGAAGAAGTAGATATTTTTCTTAAAAGAATATAAAACTTGTCTTTTTGCTGTTAAAAACTTTTTTCTGTAAGAGGCGTGGCACCGCCCACTAAAAAAATATATCTTTCTTAAGATTCAATCTATCTTTAGGCAAAATTTCATCAACATCGGTTCATTAGTTCAGCCGTAGAAACGTTTTTTCCTATTAGGGGCGTGGCACCGCCTACTATTGAACAAAAAGCATACATGTCCCTCCCTCTCTTCACAACCTTTCCACCAAAAAAGAAATTATGCTATTATGTTGTGTTGTGGCAGTTAATAACTGGTTTAACCGTTTTCAACTGCCAATTTATACACTTACGTTTGCGAACATGACCAACTTCAAACAGCTCCAAAAATTTAAAATTAAATTTTTTTTTGCACACGCATTTTATTTTTAATTATGTACATGAAACTCTGTTCGTGCAAAAATTTTGACACACTTGCTGCTGTTATCAATTTCGAAATGAAAACACATGATGTTTTTCTATGTTATTTGTGACTTTAGATCATGAGCTTAAACAAATTAAAATTTTACAGTTGGTTTGATGTTTTTAAATTGTTTTTAGCTAATTGACATTGGACGAGAAATTTTTCGGAAAGACTATCATCATGTATCACCTCTCTTACACACTTAAATATATAAGGCAAAATACTATTCAATATTACAAAAAAAAGCCAAACTGCATTTATGGAAGTTTGCAGGTGGTTTGGTCAATGTGATAAATGAATTCTGGTGTAAATTGTTTAACAAAATTTGAATATTTTCCTTAGATAATATCAGATAGTAACACTTTTATAATAACTTCTAATTTTTCTGTCGCGGTTGGCCTTTTGGCGGAAATGCCCATATCTACAATAAAAAACTTGCAACTATTGGTCACCATAAGAAAATTCGCAGTTCCTTGGAACATTTTAAAATGAATTCAACAGGAAGGAGTTACAATCTGAACCAATGCATTCCATCAATATCTGTGAATATTAGAAATTCATAAAAAAAATTCTATTCAACGTACATTGGTACTCTACTCTAACCCATTTTGGTATTCTAATGAAAAAATCGCCTCAGGATTTTTTGTTGTTGTATGAAATTGTATACAGCGTTTGTTCCCCTATATAGCAATATTTTATTTCTTTTTTTATTGAAAATTTCTTGTTTTTTTACATTTTGATGTTTAGGTACTAGGCGGAATTTTCATAATTGATACTTTAGTATCGAACTTACTTTTAATTTTCAAATTCTGGTAGCAGTACAAATTGAAGAAAATTAAATTTTATTTATTTTTAAGTTGCAATAAACGGTTTTTTTCTATTCCTTAGAAAAGTTCGTAGTTTGACAGAGTTTATGGTTCATCTTAATAAGCTCGTATCTCGAGAATCTTAAAAAATTTGCAAAGGAAAGTTTTTTTAAATCTTGAATTTAACCCATTTTTACCCATTACAAATCTCATCTGTTTGGCATATGCAAAGCACAGCGAAAAGCTGATGCCAACTTTGTTACTCTACGTAAAAATGGCTAATTCCTTATGTCGTTATGTCTGGTTCGATAAAAGAGAAACTGCAGTATACGGTGAATGGAGTTGTTAACCCAATTGCGTACTCAAACCATCCGAGGTTTAAAAGCTAAGTGTATCAAGTGATTTTAACCAAGCACAATCGAAATATTGTCTTCAAAAGCGAGAGACTCTTAGTAGAAGCTCATCGTCCTTGAACAAAATTATGTTGTTCCTCTACTATATGCAGAGCAACGAATACTTTACAGAGATTTTGTATAATGTATTAGATTTTTTACAAGATACTTTTTAGTGAGTCACACAAATTTCTTTCCCGATACAGCACGCAAATGTTTCTCTAAGGATGTTTACTGGATATCGTTTCCAAAATGCAATTTATTTCTACTTAGCAAAAAAATAAAAAAAACCCCTCACCAGCGCAATACAACAAATTCTGTGGTGAAGTGAAAAGCCTTAGAGCATTTTGATGGCATCGTTTTCTTTTTCAGCTCGTTGGTTTTGTTGGTTATTTTGGTTATTTCGGTTGGTTGGTTGAACGCGTATTTGAAGCTGATTTGAAGTAGCTTGCAGGTATCAGAACTTTAAGTAAGTGTTTGGATGCAACGGATCTTACGGCGTGTATGTACAATATCTCTACTCCAGTGGTGTTTCTGTACTTAGCTTGCAATGTGCCACTCAAAGTTGTTGTTGTGAATGATGCCACTACCATGTTTGCATTTGTTGCAAAAATGCTATTCAAATGCTTGTAACCAGAAGCTCAAGTACTCTTTTTGAATGCGTATTTTATTCCGTTCGCAAAGGATTTACTTTACATTCAAGAAAAATGCAATAGATTTTTTTTCTCTTCTTTTCCATGATAAAATGGTAGTGAATCTCAAAAGCATACGAAGATATTTTGTGAACACACTGATGGTTACTTGGGGGCATTCGAGTTCAGGTGCACATGTGTATGCGCACTGAAGTGATTTGGGTTGTTAGATTTACATTTGTCTTGGTCCTAGAACATTTCGATAGAAAAAATTACCTTCAATGATTTTCGGTAATGTTGATTTCTTAGAAATCATAAGAAATTATGTGATTTGCATCATCAAGTAATTTTTCTAGAAATATTTTTATCATTTATATCAATATTTTATAAAATTTTAGTATGTTAAGAGTTCGTTTTTTATTTTTCTTTGTTGGATAAGTTTTTGTTCGAAAAATTTTTGACATTTTATTTCTGATTTCTTTTTTTTTCCACTTTTTTGTTGCTTTGTTGATTAATGTTCTATAAATTTTTTGTTATTTTTATTAATTTATTTCAAAGAACGTTGTTAACTATCTCTTAGATTACTCTACTTTCTTCGTCTTTTTATTGGTATTTTTTCTTAATTTTTCGTTAAAATTTCATTAGTTTTTCATTTATTAATTTTTGCTGTTTTTCTTTTCCTTTCCTTTCGTTTGGCGAAAGCATTTTCTCATTTATTTATATTAGTCTTTTATGAAAATATAATATGAGTATTTTTGTAAGAAGATTTTTTCCAATTTTTTTTTTTTTGATTTTCTCATATTTTATTTAATTTTTTAACTGCCTCACATATTAGTTTTTTTTGTTCGAAAACTTAGTATAATACATTCAATATTTGGAAAATACAACTGAAAATATTTGTAATCATTAAATTAATCTTTGGTTCGATTTTCACTAGGTTTGCATCCATATGTGCATTTCCACCAAATATATCCTTTAAGCCGGCCACGTTTTTATACCCTACAACACCGTGGGTATATTCACTTTGTCCATCCGTTTGTAACACATAGAAGGAGGCGTGGCAGGTATGGAAAAGTATATATATTCTTGATCAGCGTCACCACCTGAGTTGATTTAGCGATGTCCGTCTGTCTGTCTGTCTGTCTGTCTGTCTGTCTGTCTGTCTGTCTTGTAGTGTATCCATGATAGCCACCACCACCGCTTACCATATTCATGTAAAATAAAGGTAAATTTAAAGGAAGTTAATTTATGTTGGGATAGGCAGAGTATGCCATTGATCCTTACCTTGCTGTTATCCTAATAAGGAAAGCAGGGTAAATTCTAGGGATTTGTAGCCGGTGTCTAAATTAAATTAGAAGGCTTTTGCCGAATATTTTTCAAAGAAAAAGGCAAGTTGATGTTTGTAGAACAAATCATGCATTTATTAAAATTACTATTTCTTTTATACAATTTTGGACTTAAACTCAATATAATTCTATCTTATTTCTACATACATGAAAACTTAGCTTATCCATTCCTACTTACATAAATCTGAGTGTTATTCTATTATGAGTCAAATTTGCTTTACTAAGCTTACAGAATTATTTGGGGATTTGATTACATTAAATTTACTATTGAGTGACCTGCAATAGTGTAATCGAGTACATGTGCTTTTGCTTATGATTTTGCCATGCGTCACTCGATTGCACTTTACAAATTTGTGGTTGGTCAATGGTCACTTTGCATGAATATGGTAAGCGGTGGTGGTGGCTATGATGGATACACTGTCTGTCTGTCTGTCTGTCTGTTGAAATCAGGTTTACGGGAAAACCAAAAAGGCTAATGGAATGAAACTTTCACACACAAGTCACATCTTCTTGCAGGCATCTTGCTATTGAAAATGGGCGAAATCGGTTAAATGACACGCCTACCGCCCATACCCTATGTATGTATATATACCCAGGTCAATTTTGAAAAAAGTTGCAGCGATTTTGCTGAAAATTGGTGATTTGATGCACATGTGAACAAGATTAGGTTAAGTTAGGTTTCAAGTTTTCAAAGCTTTCTACAGAGGCGTGGCACAGCCCTAAATTTTAACCTTTATACCACCATATCTCCTAAGCCGTGCAAGATATTGTTATGAAATTTGGTAAACGGATACATATCAAATATATCTTGAGTTGAGATAAAAGTGGGCGGAATTCAAAAAGTGGGCGTGGCACTTTTCAACTGCTAAAAATTTTGATTCCATATATCTCAAAATTGGCACAAACGATTTTTATAAAAATCTTGGAGATGATGCCGCTGAAAGCTGTCATCAATACAAGCTCAGCCTCTTTATTGAAAAATCTCGTTGAAGGGCGTGGCACCGCCCACAATATTTATAAACGTTATATTAAGAGAACGAACAACGTAATCGTAATGAAATTTAATGAGGTAGATAAACTTGTTGTAAGGTCTTTTACTACAAAAACTTGGTACAATAGTACCTGGGGGCGTGGCACCTCCCATATAAGCAAAAACTGTTTATTGTTATAAATAGTGTACTAAGAGAGTAATCTTCATAAAATTTGGTGTTTAGATGTCAGTAACTATAGGCTTTAAAAATAAATTAGTTTTGACAGAATTGCATCAGTGGGCGTGGCACCTCCCAAATTATATAAATTTGTAAGTGCTGTTTTAAGTAAACTATTGCAGCAATTGCTATGAAATTTAATGAAAGTGGTTCAGTTGCTATAGAGTATATCTGAATCAAAAGTGGCTGAAATAACACCAGTGGTCGTGGCACCTCCCATACAAATAAAATACGGTAGTGGCATATTTATCGAAATAAGTGAGCAATCATACTAAAATTTGGTGTAAGGGGTTTGCTTATGAAAGGTTATTTCTGGATCAAAACCGGGCTGGATTGTACCAGTGGGTGTGTCACCGCCCTAAATTTTAAATTGAACTTCAGCATATATCGCAAACTATACAAGCTATTGTGCTAAAATTTAATATGAGGATGTCGATCGCAAATATAATTTGTTGAACCAAAAGTGGGCGGAATTGGAGAGTGGGCGTGGCATATTTCAAATTTTTCATTTCTATTCGATTTTTTCAACATTTTCCATATTCTTTCGACTTTTTCAATCCTTTAACTTTTTCCAATATATTCATATGTATTTGTTCGACTTTTTCAACCTCTTTCAACTTTCTTCATAAGTTTCTTTATTTTTTCGACTTTTTCATCAATTTTTAATAGTTTAAAATTTTTCCAACCCTTTCATTTTATTAGAGTTTTTCAACCTCTCTCAACTTTTTTCAACGTTTTGCATATATTTACAACTTTTCAACATTTTTCAACCTCTGTCAACCTTTCTAATATTTCACATTTTTTTCGACTTATTTAACCTCTTCAACGTCTTCTTAACATTTGATGAAAAGGTACTTTCAGTGCAGTGTAGGGTATGTGAGTTTCGGCCTCGCCAAAAATAACACCTTAACTTGTTAATTTTTCTTTTGTTTGAAGCACACTCTTCAACCATAGTTTTTCTTAAAGCAAAGGCTATCTTGAATTAATGTTTAAGGTGCAACAATTTAAATTCAAGGATATATTTTTTTTATGTAATTTTATGTGTAACTTTTCATGTTTTTTTAAAAATTAAATGCAATTTTGACTATGTCTCCCTCTGAGTTTAAATTATTTCTCCCTGAATATTAATTCAAGGTATATAAAAGGATATTTTTGGTGGAAATGCACTTATAGCAACTGATTGTTTTGTTTTTGATTTTTAGTTCAATTTTGTTTAATTTCTTCTTTTTTGTTAATTTTTGGCATTTCATTACAAATTTTTGGTGGCTAAGTATTTAATTTTATTTTGGGTTGCTGATATTTGCAAACTTCGCATTATTGTATCGGAAAGTGGCGATATTGATATTTTTATATGGGTATTTCCATGGGTCCCGTTCGACCGTCGAACACATTGAAAGTAAAAAAAAGTCAAAAAAAAAAAACGGATTTTTATTTTGACTTATTTATATTATTATTGTGTTCGATATTTCACTTGATTTTTTTTCCATATTTCATATTTATTTTTGGCCCATTTTAGTTTGATTTTTTTCCTATCTGGTTTTTCCTATTCATCATTAGTTTATTTCAACTTTTTCGCTTTAATTTTTGTATATCTCCATTGTTTAATTTTTTCCAAATATCTGTTGGCACACATATTTTGATTTTAGAATTGTTTTTATGTTTTTTTCTTTTGTGTCCATTTGAACGTCTTTCTCGTACAACTTTAAGAACGTTTTCTGGAAGTTTCAGCTAGTTTCTTTTTGTTAAATTATATTCGTTTTTCAGCAGGTTTTTCTATTATATTTCTGTATATTCTAAAGAATTTTTTCCTTGTCCATATGTTATAGTTTTTGCCATTTTACTCTTTTATTGGTTAATTTTTTTATTTATAATTTACTATTTCATTCTAAGTTTGTTTTTGTATAGTTTTTTGTTAGATTTTATTAATTTCACATAATAAATATTAAATAAAGCAGCAAATTTCGTTACCTACAATAAAGTTATTGCAAGTTTAAAAAAATGCATTTTACAAAAAAAAAACTTGCTTTTTTCGATTGAATTGAATTACTTAAAAATATAAGTTTCATAGGACGGAAACTTTAAAAAGACTTTGTATAGATTATTACAATTTGTTTTTCTATCACTATTCTTGTGTTACCTAAGCATCCTTTTAAACTCATAACGTTAAGTTAAGTGCTTATCACTGACACTGTGACACATTTTACAAGTCATACACGCAACATACCCCCAAGTCAAATATTTGGGAAAAAAATGAAACTTGACGATATAACTTATGACCTTGTGTACATATTAATTTCACCTTACACATACCAGTCCGAAAAAAAATGCATTAGTATTCAAAAAGGTTTGTATAAGCAGCAACCATTGTAACGTATACACAATGCGACGTCGACAAAGCAACATTTTTATGTGAAAATATTTTTCCCACAGCGCACAGTGGTGAAAAAAATAAAATCACATTAGTCACGTGGTGTAGACAAGTACAATATAAAAAGTAGGAAAAAAAATATGTGGTGCAAAAAAGACAAAAAGAAAAATAATATATAAATAGAAAAATGTTATGGAAATAGAAAAAAAAAACCAAATTAGAAAACGAAAAAATAATAAAAATGCAAAACGTAGCGGAAAATGTAGTAAAATACACGCACACATACACACACACACAAGTACGCAAAAGGGAAGTTGAAGCAAGAAAACCTGACATATATGATTTGTAGACACTTTAGAGCTGAATTAAAATGCAAATTTCGACAAGGAATTCAACCAACCAACCATCCAGCCAGCAACTGAAAGTACGCAAGTTTTCATACTCGTACGATCACTGTGGTGAAATGTTTGGAAGAAGAAGAAGGAAAGCATCATGTAACATTTTATAACATAAACGAATGGAGATGAGTTGGGTTGAATTGGGTTTTTGGATACTGAAGTAACATGACATTACAAAAATAAATGTTGAAAAAAAAGTACGCTAATAATCATAATAAGATGAAAACATGGCAAATGCTGAAAGTGTTGCGGAAAAGTGATAGAGCATAAGTTGCTGCATAAGAAAATGTTGCAAGAGTGTGGCAAAACCATAAGACTTGCAATTTGAAGTTGAAATATTATCAGACAAAATTTTTACGCAAAAATATGCTGCAACAGTTATCGTACAAAAGGAAGAGTCCACAAATAGTGTGTGTGCTTTTTTTTGCAGTTTAGTCCCAGTAGAAACAGAACTAAGCAAAAATCATGATGGAAGTAGAAACAAGAAACTGCTTGCATAGAAAAAATTCAAATTGACTATTACTCAATTGTGGACCAATTGCTTCAGATAAAACTTTTTCACAGGATATAAAGCTTGCATATTAGAAAGGATTTTTGGAAATTTAGTTTTATATCCAAAAAATAATAAAGTTATAGCCAAAGGAAACAGATTGCTGCTGAATAATAACTCTGCATGATAGTAATTTCTGGGTATTCTTAGTTCTTAACTAATTCTTCTCTAAAATGGGGAGGAGGGGGGAGGCGCAAACTTGAACTTGGAAAAATAATGAACAACGACTAACGAATTGGCGAGGCGGCCGGTGTGCATACCATTAATATTTCACAGTAGAACATCTCGTTATAATAGATCAGTGGTGGGCATGGAATTCTAACAAAAGGGCGAAACAATAACATCCAGCAACAACGATGAAATTTTAAAGTTTTTTTAATTTCATTTTCAAATTCGCCAACAGCACAAAAAAAAACCAAGTTGCTACATTCGTCAAGACACAATGCGGCGCAGCGCTAATCCCTGTAAGTGTTGTTTTTGTTTTCATCTGAACTCAATTTAACGCTGTGCCTCAATAGCGTTGAAATTCTGGAAATTTTTTTTCGCTTGCTTGTGCGTCGAATAACTGTTCGGGCAATGAGGGCGGATAGGAACACTACATGCCCACCACTGGGTTTAGATAAAACACAAATCCAAAACTGGATAAGCAGCCAGAAAAATTTAAAAAAAGCTCTGTACATTTTTGACCACTTTTTATATAATTCGTAATATTCAACACTTTGAGTGTCGTTTGAGTGATCTGAAATACACTCGGGGCTTAATGGCCGTGACTTTTTTGAAAGAACAACTCGAAAAAGAATCTAGTATAAAAATTGTATATGCCCTTGTGATTCTTACTGTATATCTCAAAGACTTTTTATAGCATCAAAAGATTCTCCCATATTTTAGTAACCAAGAGTAAATTTCCTCGCTGGGTAATTAGAAAGTAGTGTGAAGCACTAACACAGTACCGACACTTGTAAGAACTAATACAATTGGTATGAGTGGGTTTAATATTAGTGATGTAAAGTTGCAGCGCAGATGAAATAGCAACATTTACTTTGTGAAAAATGCATTGTAATGCGTTGCTTTATTGTCAAAAGTTGGGCAAGTGATAAATTATGTTGCAAATTTAGTTGTTGTATCGTTTTTTTTTTTTTTCAACCAAATTATTTTTAAGGGTTCTGAGCAGAAGTTGCTGCCATTACATTGTTACGAATGTATTATATTTTCTTCCTCAAATCATTCCAGTTGCTTCCGCGCTTGTGCAAAACTTTTTATTCTCTAAATTCATTTGAAGTACGAATTATTTTGTATTTCTTTTTTAATTGAAATTTCTATTGTTTATTTTCATTTTACTGTGTTTGTTTTTTTTGTGGTATTTTTTTTTTCTTTTTCACTTTATCCCATTCTATTTACTTACCGTGAGCCCAGGAGCACCTGTTTTTCCTTCTTTTCCTGGTAATCCTGGTGGTCCACGTATACTTTCACGTAATAATTCATTGTCCTTAATTGCTTCTAGGATATCAGACGCATTACATGTACATTTACCAGTGTATTTCTGTAAGTGGAAAAGAGAAAATGTGAGAAACCATAGAGAAAATATTAAGGAATTTATGTTTGGTTTCGATACGTCATGGTCTTAATTGAAGCTTACGTGTAAAATAAAAGCATGTTGGGGCTGAGCGCAATCCCTTCATGATACTTAAGACGAATATAATGCTGTGTCTTAATTTAATTGAATGAATTTAATTTTAATTTACTGAATGTTTTATGCGAAGGTTGAATTGTTAGATTGTTGCTGATTTGTTTTTAAGGATTAAATTTATATGTATATAATATCCATCGCTCTAAGTAATCACTTAGAAAAATACTTGATCATTTTAAGTGATGATCTCTAGATAACATGATAAGTTCTACCCAATTCTATTTTACCCATTTTTCAAAAGGCGAGTGAAACTTTAGCTCGTTAATACTGTGAGTCTAAGTGATATAGCACATAAGTTTGTATGTAGCCCATCTTACCTGGGAATTAGACTCAGGTATGCAAGGTTTGTTAGTATCGGTTACTTCATTTGAGTAGAATAAAGGCCTAAACTGAATATACGATTAAAATTAATTTAATTCATTTAATATTTTATTTTATATTTTCTGTCAAATTCCACTTGGTACTATATTTTTGTGCTTATCAGACAAAATCATAAAAGTAGGTGTGCTATAACAGTGTTATGCCTTCAGTACTTTTACTGAATTCAATTTTTTAAATCTTATTTTAATATAGCATTTTCAAAAATGCATTACTGTCCTTTATCTATTTAAATTTTTCGCTAAAAAAAATTATTCTTAAAATTCGTCTAAGCATTCAGAATTTTTTTTTATTTCATAATGGCATTCTTTTTTTAAAAATAAAAAAAAAGGTTGAATGTCAAAACATTGAATAACAAAACTAAGTAGTCCTTAAATAGATATTGAGTTATGTGAGTAAAAGAAATCGCTTTAAGTGATATTCTTTTCCTACTTCCTATTTCTACAGTTATTCAAGCCATAATCCTTAGTAAGTGGGATTGCAAGGAAAAAGTCATTGAGCGATCTATTTCAACCAAAAATAACAGCTTAAAACTGTCAAGCAGTCTTACTTGACATGTACTTAAAAGTTATGAAAGATTGTTGATTTAAATTGAATCAGCTTAAAATATCACTTATTTTTCACGTCCAATTACACTCAACACTCTCCGTAGATGGAGAGTAGTTAATGAAATCACTGACATTATGACTAAGCTAATTAACCACCAAATGAACTGACTTAGTGAGCAAACTAAGCGTACAAAAATATGCAAATTGGCAAGCAAATTAGTGCAGCATTGGATTATCGATGAAACCAATCAAATATAGTGGGACGCAGAGGAGATTAAAAGCGGTATGTATACAATGTAATTAGATACAAAATTATGGACATTTTTTTCGAATCAGTGACCCAGTTAATGCGTAGCATATTTTGGTTGCGCGTTAAACAACAAATTGTTGTTCGCAGTGAAAAATTTGATTTTTATATTGTTTACAAAAGCTTCGAGTAAAACAAATATTTGATAGGAAATGACAACAACAACAGCAAAATCGGTGTAATTTATTAATTATGTACAATTGTTTATTCTAGTGTAAAACGACGCATTATTTCGTACAATGACGCAAGCAGCGACAAACCGGAACAGCATTAAAGTTGATGCGTGTGACCTGCGTTGGGCGGCAATGTGGCCAACGTTTCAGCAACATGCATCCAGTATGCTGCGGTTGTGTTGTTGCAGCTGCATCGTTGCGTTTTATTTTCAAGCCAATGCATTGATTTTATTGATAAAATTGCACAGCATGCAAGCGGAAACAAGCAATTTTTATATGTAATTTGATAGAAAAATCATTTAGGCTGACACTTTCTTTGCGAAATTTTTGAATTTTTATGGCGTAATACCAAACTGGCCCAGAAATTCAAAAAAATATTCTTTGAATGCGCTAAGCTTGCAAAAATAATTGTCATATTTTGTCGTTTTCTTTTTAAATTCTCTGAAAAGCTGCAGTGTTTTTTTAACTTTGTTTTCATTCTTTCTTACTTTATTGCATTGGAATACTTGTAGTTGTCCAGACTGACGTCTTAAATTCATTTTGCTTTATTTAATGAAGTTTTTCATAAAATGTTTGAAATACGTGTTAAGTTTAAGCGGAAACGAAAGAGATAAGAAATCACTTTCAAAGAGATAAACTTTGTTAATGGACCGGATACCCACAGTAACATTGCAATTTAGAGTACTGTTCCACAGTGCAATTAGCGAAAACTTCCTGACAATTGTTTTGTGTATAGCACTTTGAAGTACTGAACTGTGCTGTACCATATAACGCCGCACTACTCTTTAATATTCAACAATGTTCTGTGCTGTACAGTAACATATTATATTTGTATTTAGTTTTTGATAAAGTGTCCCAATGCATTCAGAAAAAGCCTCTGACAACTTTATCTATAAAAAAAATTGATGAAAATTTGTATTAACCAGATAAAGGCCGAACAGGAATGATATACTCCAAAAATTTTAGTTATGTACTGTACTTTACTGTACATTATATATATGGTACCTTATTAAGCTGTACTGTCAAAATATGCTGTATGCTTTGCTTCTCTATTTTATTAAGCTCTATTTCGCTATAACTCAACTCAACTCAACTCAACTCAACTCAACTCAACTCAACTCAACTCAACTCAACTCAACTCAACTCAACTCAACTCAACTCAACTCAACTCAACTCAACTCAACTCAACTCAACTCAACTCAACTCAACTCAACTCAACTCAACTCAACTCAACTCAACTCAACTCAACTCAACTCAACTCAACTCAACTCAACTCAACTCAACTCAACTCAACTCAACTCAACTCAACTCAACTCAACTCAACTCAACTCAACTCAACTCAACTCAACTCAACTCAACTCAACTCAACTCAACTCAACTCAACTCAACTTAACTCAACTCAACTCAACTCAACTCAATTCAACACAATTCCGCTTTACTCTTCCTTGCTTAACTTTTAAAATGTTTTCATATAAGGACCACCCTACAACACACGCATACATATTTGTGATTACAAGTGTGTTTATTCCCTAGTGATCTATTTTAACATTTGCTCGACCAATGCAAACCAACCTCACGCAAGCTGCTAACTTATGCCTAGAATCAAAATCAAATTACTGCTGAAAAACTTCCCACTTGTCCAGAGCTGCTTTCCTTCCCTGCATCCAATTCTGCTGTCCCTAACAATTACAACTGCGACGGTCATTGCGCGAGATGAGCAAATACTACACGAGTTTCGTTTCGCTTGTACCAATGTATTGGTACTCCATGCTATTTATTTATTTGTACGTTTGCTTGTATGCATGTGAGTGTGTGTTTAAGTATGTTAGGGAGCTTGTTCTGGCGGGGTCCCTTTAGTTCAGTTCAGTTGACATTATTAATCGGGGGGCTTTCATTGCTGGTACTTAAATCCAAATAGGTGCAATAACTTTGTAATTAGGAACCGAAGAGCAAACACGTTGTAAGTCGACAACAACAAAAACAATAGCAACAACGTATAACAACAACAGCGACAACATTTGGACATATCCTTTAGTGATTTTGTCAATAGAGTGAGATAGCGTTATACAAATATATGAGTGAGATAGACACAATGTGGTACCGTATTACAATGGGATTTGTTTTGGATTTGCAAAGCAAATTGCAGATAATAAATCTAGACTGCTGTCTATGCATACGAATGTACAAACGAACGTTGGGAAAAGTATAACTGACTGGAGGCATAAAATTTATGATGCTCCAATTTACTTTGCACTGTGGTATGAGGTGATTAAATTTATGCCATAAATTGTGACATATAACGAATTGCGTTGTATATTGCATAAGATTTTAATTTGAATTTTGAGTGAAATTTGTCAAATTTTTATGGCCTGCTATATTTATAGCATAACAAAAAAAGGTAATATTCTTAAAATAAAGAAAATATCTTGTAAATTAGGATTTAGAAGAGTTAAACACTTTTTTGTTTAATAATGACAAAAGTGAGCTTATGTGGGAACTAACTTAAAGGTATCATATATAGAAATTCAGATAGATTAAGTTAGTTTGTAAGACTCAAAGATACTTAGCTTTGTTTCATTCAAAGATTTGAGAAGTTTATATGAAACACCAAACTGATGTGATTACAGTATGTAGATTACATGGCTCAAATTTCAGGTGGAATATATAACATCGAAGTAAGAGAATCATCATAAATATAAACACAAAACTGTCGCTTAATAATTTATTATTAAAATTTTCCACTAAAAATGTTAGTGCTCGTGTACCCCACTGTAGCAAAACATATAGCACAATTCTTTTTTAAGTTTTAACCTAAGCCTACTAACAATACCTATGTTTGTATATAAGAATGCAGATGTACAAATACAAACAAATATTGTCATATGTCATATTCCAAAACGGAACACCCCCATACTCCATCATTTTCACAATAGCGAAAAACTTTACAAATACTTCGTATGCACCCACATTGTATTTGTGAGTTGGCACGATTGCCTACGTCACTTGTAATCATTACAAATATGAGCCATAATTTATTGCTATTGCCATAAAACAACAGAAAACAATATTTAGCTTTCACTTGATGTAGCACTCGTACCTTAATTTTTCAAACAAACATAGCGTTATGGTATCGAGTGCGAAAATAGTTGCTCTATTTTTTGTTAGAGAAGTGATTGATTTTTTATATATTATCGATACCTTCGAAGTAACTCATTATACTGCCTACTGCACATTATAGTTTCCAAGTTTATCGAGATACATATGTAACATTGTCAAAAATATCAAGGCATAGCTAAAAATTGCTGCGATTGTTAATGCGATTTATTTTGATCCGTAATACCTCTGTTGATAGATGTCCAACCTTAATTTCGAAGTTAAGTTTATAGTACTGATAAAGAGTGAAGTATCTAAATGTTGTTGGGATTAAAAACTAAGACTGCATTTTCCCATTTTCCAGTCTTTCAAAAAATGCAGTTTGTGGGGTTTTTGCATTTCTTATAAAAGAAAATCTTCTTAGATTTCTCAAAAAACATTCTCATTAACTCTTTGATGACCATAAGCTTTTGAAATGTGATCCAATGAAATCAAAGCATGAGTATGTTCTATTGGGCTGTTTGTCACTAAGCCAAAAATATGCGAAAATTATGAAATATGATTTTAGATTTCGAGAAATTTTATGGGACATATTTCGCACTATGTGCCTGCTGGGAGTCCAAATTATTTGAAAATTATTTTCTGTTGTTACATGAATAATTAATATCTTATTTCAAACTAAAACTAAACCATTTTAATTTATTTTTATGTCTAATTTAAGTTAAATATATTCAAAAGTAGATGTTTCTGCTTGATTTTTTAACATAATTAAAATAATTTCGTGTTAAACCTTTTTTTTTGAAGAATATTTTTGTATTTGGGGCACATGTGTCTGATGGTCGTCAAAGAGTTAACGAATTTTTCATCATTTGAAATTAAGAAATAGATTTTGAGTAGTAGCTTATACGCTAATATCCGACACCACATATATTTTATGGACCACGTCCACTTTCAGAATGTTAATTCACTTTCATATATTACAAAAAAATTCCAAAAAACCAACGCTTATATTCAAAAATAACACTCACTTTAATAAATTACTCTAAAAATCCATTTTCCACGACTTTTTTAACCATTTTTCTGAATATTGATCACTCTCGTCGATATATGAGCTGCTATTTTGAAACAGTAATTTAAGTAAGATATATACACCTCCTTCGGAACAAAATCGAAATATTAAGCTCTCACTGTTGTGGTCAAGGATTGTTCAATCAGCTGATAGTAAATGTTACTACCCACAAATTTTTATTATCCAGCCATTCATTTTTTCCAAAAGACAGAGATTTTGGAGAATGAAGTTATACCACTTTCAAAAATAACAGCTCATATGTAGATCAATCTTTCTCATTTGATAATTGATCGCTACTTATCATAGTCCTCGTCAACTTTTAAAGTCCTGCCAGTGTGTTCTATTCTAATGAAAATCCTGCAATCCCTGCAGATGTTTGAAATTATATTCTACAGCGCTACAACTTTAATATACAATTTAATACATATTTTTCAAGCAAACGACTGGTCAGTGCTCACAGAAAATATCAAAAATGAAGAACTAATAGCAGACCCGTTGATATGGGGAATAAAAAGATGATTCTTCCCGGGCTCGTAGTTCCTAAAAGAGTCCCGTACATTTGAAATACTTTGTTTTTTTAAATCTTATTTTCTGAGAAAACAGGTACGATTGTAATATTTGATTCCCGAAGATTGAAGAAGAGAATATCATGATCATCGCAGCCAGTTTAATGGAAAAATATGCTACCGATGTGGCCAAGAATTATATACTGAAATCATTCATCTAAAGCTCACAAATGGAGTGAACTTCAAAACTTTTCTTCCTTAAATTGAGTTAGCGTTGCCGCAATTATAAAAAACTTTAATTGTTCCAGTTCTGCCCAAATATGTGTTCCAGTATTAGAAACTCTTTATCTGGTATCGCAATTGACGAAGAAATTGTATTTGATTCAGATCATCAATATTTTTGCCACGGACAAAAGTATGTGCTACACAGACATAAATTGTTGATTGATAAAATAGAATTTGACGATAGAAGCTTGAACTAAAACTAATTCATTTAGTCATTATAACAGTTTTATGAATAACTCTTCTCAAAAGTTAACTTTGAACATATTTTCAAATATCGAACGAAAACTTTTTGAATATTACTAAATGGGCGTCATGTTGAGTTTGTAATGCGAATCAAAGTTTAACTATTTTTATAGCCAATACTCAAAACATTTGATACTTCATACGAGTATTCAATTGTAACATTTTCCACTTCATATAATATAGCACATCTACTACAGCTCTACATAAAAGGTAAAGGGAAGCAGCGAATGCTACATAAGAGAGAGAAAAAGAAGAGATATATAGCGACGTTTCATTGCCTGTAGTATGAATTCCATTCCCCACAGGAATCAGCAATTGCTGCATAATGTTTGCCAATTGGATATGGAAATTGCCACTAAATGCATAAGTGTGTGCGTGCGTATGTGAATGTTAACGTGTGCGTATGGTATGTGTGTATAGTTTTACATACATATTATAGTAAGTGTGCTCGTGCAGATGTGTATAGGCTGCATATTTTAGACAATTTGTACAAAAATGTCAAGTTTCGCAAAAAAAAAAAACTAACAAACATTGTGACTTTGTTTTATTTTAGATACTTCAGATTTTTTACATATTTTCGACAAACTGACAAGATTTTCATTTATTTGTTAAAATCAGTACATGTTTGTGAAAAAAGGCATTTTTTTCTTTAAAAATGTTTGATTTTTTAAAGTTCCTATGTACAGTCATTTCAGAAAAGTGTTATCTCCAAATTTAATTTTCAAAAATTACTCATGTTCAAACACTCTACGTAAGAACGCTGATTAGTGAGGAGTAAGTACAGTTAATAATTTTTTTCATTTCAAAAGGACATATCCCTTTAGAGATTGTTAAATATTCTTCAAATATGTTTAATGAAACTAAGCAAATAGTAGAATGTTAAGGAATCATTTTATCAAAAACTCTTTTGCTTCGTCATAGAGAATATCATTGAAAATATGTTATGAAAATTTGAATATATTTGACTTATAAGTTTCAAGCTATATGCTTTAAAAATTTGTTTTGAAAAGATAGTAGCTAAATACAAGTAGCGCAACTTGTTTAAAAAGTCAGCAGTAATTTTGTAGAGGGCGTTATTAAAACTCTTTTCCGAAAATTGCAAATAAATCTCCATCTCCAAACTGTTTTCTGAAAAATTCAAATAAATCTCCTTCTTGTCCTCTGTGATCAATCTATCTCCATTTAAAATTTAAACAAAATCGGTCGGTTAGCTTTGCTGGACATACCTCTTTTCCTGTTAGGGATGTGACACCGCCCACTTAAAAATATTTACTTTTCTTGAGGGATAATCTATCTCCATACAAAATATCGCCAAAATCGATTTATTAGTTTAGTAGTCAAAATACATTTTCTGGTTAAGGGCACCGCTTATTATAGCAAATATCTTTACTCAGGTTTTAATCTATTACAATACAAAATTTCAATAAAATTGGTCGATCAGTTTAGTAGTCAAAACGTTTTTTTGGGAGCGGCGTCAAGCCAAAGTTTTTGATATTTGTTAGGGTTTAATCAAATTTCATCAGAAATAATTTTTATTCTAGCCGTGGAAACTTATTTTCCTGTAAGAGGCGTGGCTCCACTGTTATAAAAAAAAAACTATATTCGGCACTGTCGTTCTTCACATTCTATTCAACAACAAAAACAAATTTCATACGATTATGTTGGCACTTAAAAATGGATGAAACTATTTGGTCTTCACAAATTTATCTATAAATTTTCTTCAAAATGAGGTTTTAAAATTATTTTTTCTTAATTTACTTATAGCTTAAATAATTGAGGAACTTTGTCATTTACATTTCTCCACTAAAACGAAACGTGTACCCTGCTACTAAAAATTAATCCTTCTATTTAAAATTTAACATTTTCCTGCTTTTCCTATGAGAATTTAAAACTTAAGTATTCATATCCACATTAAAAGCCTAACACCAGCATTACCAACAAAAGCCATAAAATCACCAACTCCTCAGGGATCTCATAAATATTTTGACAAATTTAACGTGTGAAATACACGCTGACTGCGCTCGCTGCCAAAGCGTATTCCCCATGCGGCTATGAAATATTTTTGGAACAATTGATGCCAAAAGTTATGAGGCCAACACAATACAATTAACACCAAAATCCCAGATGTCAACAATCAAATATTTCAAAGTTAAATGCATTTTGTGGGAGATTTCAAAAAGAGAGACAGAGCCATCGAGCTCAAACTGAAAGTGGTAGTGTGGCAAATGCTCGCACATCATGGCAATGTGTGTGTTTGTATACAAAAGGGATTAAAATGCACATTAAAATTTATAAGTTTATGTTAAAACAATAAATGAACTGTCAAGAGATAAGCTGCCGAGTAAATGTGTGTATTCTATAAAATATATTCTACGAAGTTAAAAAAAAAAAAAAGTTTGTCGCCGAAGTCTTTTTTAAAAAATAATTAAGAGTTGAAATGTTAATATAAACACTTACCGCCTCAGGATTTGCTGCAAAGTCCACATAGGGTGGATATGGTCCTGGATCACCTTTTATACCTGGTGGTCCCGGTGGTCCTGGTGGTCCACGTATACTATCGCCTGGTGGACCTTTAAGACCACGTTCACCCTTGTCGCCTTTAATGTTGCGATTTGCTGGAAGATGAATACAAAAAAAAAATTAATTAATTTAATGAAATGAAATCAAAAGAATCGGAGTTATCTAAGCCAAAACTGAAGTATATCAGAATATAAGTCACATTTTAAGCAATTTTTTTTTTGACATAGCACAAAGTTTGTTTCGTTTTTTGAAATATATGATAAGTTACCTTTGAAAAAAGTCCTTGTACTTGGAAATTGTTTAAAAAAAAGCGATGATAGTTATTTTTGAAACTTTGAAAAAAAAATGCAATTTTTTCTATATCTCCCCAAAATAATTCTTTATGCAAAACAACAAAAATCACTCATAGTCAGAAGTCGGCTGACTTTCCCTTTAACATGAAATGTGCCAAGGATTAAAATACAAATACGTTGGCATGCCAACAAATCACAATTTAGCTTTCAATAAACTTTTTTTTAATTCGAAGTAAAAATCCTCTTAAAGCTGTCATTTGTTTTTTCATTTTATATGCGCGCTTAAAAATAATTTGATTGAAAAAGTTTTCAATAATTCCAAAAAAAAAAAAAAAAAAAAAAAAACTGAAAATGTGGACAGCCAAAAAAGCAAAAAAAAAAAATAGCGGAAAATTCAATATGAGGTCAAAAATTGTTATCCCTGCGCTGTATCCCACAGCGATACAGACAGCGTACATTACGGTCAATTCTATGCCAACAACAAAAAGGACAAAGTTTTTTGTTCACACAAACTACCTCGAGCAAAAGTGCCACCCATACACGGGTTTATTGAACGCACTCACTACGCTCTCTTTTTAAAGGACATAACAAATAATGCGGCGAATTTAATATGAAGTTCAAGTGAGGTTATTTGGTTGGTCGGTTGACAGGGCAACTCTTATTCTAAGAACACTCAAAAAAATCATTAGTTTAATTAGGAAAAAATAGAAAATCTTTAAAAACTTGTTTTAGAATAATATTTCTGTAGCATAATCTTCCTTTTGAGTGTAAAAACTTTTTGTAAATGAGTCTATTACAATTGTTCCATATGCAAATTCGTAATTACTTATGTATACTCTTTTTGTATCATATAAGCAACCAAAAAACGACTCATAATTATGAGTCTTTTATGATTCTCACTACCATTCTAAGTTCAATGAAAAGATTTTGACTAATTTAAAGTACATAACCTCAAATGAGAACTTCATTTGATTATTCCGAAACTGTGAATGAATCAACTTTTTATAAAAAATATTAGAATTCAAAAGCGTAATTTTCCTTTTTTTTTTAAAAACAATTTGCTTTTAAATTTTGGTTGTGGTTTATATGTTACTTTAGTTTTTTCTTCTACGGTTAAATTTTCTGTGTAGAATTTTCAATTTGACAACGATGTCAGCATTTGTTTATAAGCTAAATATTTTTTATTTTTTTTTATAACGCATACATTTTTGCAGTATTCGTTGTTGCAATTTTACCACATAATTGAAAAAATATTTTGCGGAAAAATTTTGGATCATAAATATTTTAGTTAATAACGCATTTTACTTGCATCGTAAGTAATATAGTATCCTTGTAATACCCCCGCTGTGCTTGTACTAAACTATATACATACATATGTGCACTAGAGTGACCGTTATTTCCTAAATTGAAGATTGTTAAAGTGAATCAGATGGATTTTGAAATACTACACCGTAGTAAATTTTTCACACTCTTGCCGTAGTTTGAAAGCTTCAAGATTTGTGAATATACTACTTTTGTTGATTTGTTCGAATTCAATTTGTTTTTTAAATTGACATCACTTGAACAAGAAAGAAGCAAGTGAGTGCTGTGAGAGCTCATTTCAAAGCTAGAAAAAGTGACTGCCGAACATATACATTATGAGCGTCTAAATAAGCAAGTAAAAGCCACCTGCAAAATGGCCAAACGAGAAATTTATAACAAATTCGCAGCCACAGCAGAACAAGCCACAGATAAAAACATTTTCCATAAGGTCTACCAAAAAGCACTCAAGATGACAGGAAACCGAATTCAGTAATAAATGTGACAATTAAAAGCAAAAACGGAACCCTAATAAGAACTACAAATGATCAGCTAGTCCGTTGGAGAGAACATTTTTTGGAGATCATCAACCGTATACCTCCTACCTTTTAAGCGCTCCGCATACGCCTCTTGTTGAGGGAAGGCTACAAGGGCCGGCATCGGGCCCGCCTTCACTGACGGAGATAAGAAAGGCCGTAAAATCTTTTAAAAACAATAAAGCGGACCCACATTATATAGTTGGCGAAATATTGAAAGCTTTTCTGAAGCTCGCCGTCGAGCTTATGTACCCTGTTTTCACTCAAATTTTGGGAAGAAGAACGAATACCTGGAGATTTGCTCAAAGAAATTTTAGTAAAAATCTCAAAAAAGGGGATCTATCGCAATTTCAGAACTCTAGGGGCAACATGATCCTATTAATTGAACCCTCAGGGTAGCAAAAAACGCGGCCGTCTAAAATCATCGTGGAAACGTTATATAGAGCAGGAAATACGCAAATCGGGGAAATTTTAGAGAGAATTGATGGTACTCGCTAATAATTAAGCACGTTGGAAGAGTTTTGTGAAAGCTCTATGCTCTGTGAGGAGATAAAGGACACAAGAATAAGAAGAAGCCTGGCAATTATATCTGATTCTTGTAGTTCAGAATTACTGATTTTTTCGAAAAAAAATTTTAATTTTTGACGATAAAAATTCTTTCATTTTAATTGATTATTTTAATATATTAACATTTTTATTTATTTTCTTTTTGTCGAATAATAGAAAGATTATGAAAAAATGATTTGGAGATGTTGTTTTTTTTTCAAGCTTTAAAAAAAAAAATTAAATAGAATGAAAAAAGTTTTTAGTGAAAAGTTGTGCACGTATTCTTTTTTCAGTGGATTTTAGTTTTTTCTATAAATTTTTATAAAAAAATTAAAAAATACATTTTCGAATTAGTTTTTCTGTAAGCCTAATAGTTCTCGAGTAAAAACATATATAAAATAAAATATTTAAAATTTTTTTATTTTTGATCAAAAAAATGTACCGAGGTTCTCAATAAAGCAAACGCATCAAATAACGTACACCCTAATTTACACATATTTACACAGCATGTTGCAGATAGGTGTTAACGTTAACTTTTGCTCGTCATTTAAATAACGCAAAATGTTACAAAAATTTATTTTGGAATTTAGTTTTCAGCTTAAGCGCTTCTCGCATCAAACTTTATACTGACGGTGCGGTGCCGTGCGGTGCGTTTGCATCTGTATCCATAGATGTTATTTTGCACCCTATTGTAAGACCACATAAAATGCGGAAACTAAGTGTTTTCACACGGTATACTGAGTGTGTGCCCTGCAGCACAACATGACGTTGCATATGTAAACATATGCATTTATAATGCAAATTGTGGCCAACACATCGCCTGTAATCAGTGTATGTGCTAGCAAGCATGTATGCAAATTGTTGAATACATGTGTATGTGTTAGTTATATATGAAAATATTCAAATATTAATAATATGCAGTTTGTTAAGTGATTTTTTTTTTTCGTAAAAGAATAAAACCAAATTGTCAAAATTTAATATTTTTCGACATGTTAAGTGCATTAAATTAAACGTCTACTAGAACAATTAAGCCAGTGAGAATATTTGCAAATTTTTGGCGAATTCAATATAAAGTTCATGCGTGGCTGATAACAAAATACATATCAATGAATTAAATAGTTAATATTAAATCGTTTTTCTATTGCGTAATTCAAAAAAAAAAAAAAAAGAAAAGACACTATAAGAAATCAAAAGTAATAAGTTAATAACCAATTAAGAAAATTTCTTGTAAAAATCATTTGGATTACGCATTAAATTACAATGTCAATATCAATTATGATGTCATTGAACTGTCATTTATTGTTTTCCATAAAATCCTTTTAGTTCATTGACTCTTGCATTGTGCTTTAAATAGAGCATAGATTACGTACTTGAAATGCCTCTTTACGATACGCTATAATAATCAGCCACTAACCCACGCAGCCACTTGCATTTTACGTAAACAACACAGCTGTTTAACGTAGCATCAAAGCACTTGCCAGAATGACTTAACAAACCACCAACAATTTTTTTTCCCTCACAACTATTTTCAAATGGCGATGCCAGGCCTCAACAATGTTTTGCGTCCTGAAAAAGTTTTCTTAAATTGAATTTACAACAACACTCAAAATCTAATGAAAACAGTGGACGTTTTTTTGCTGGTTACAAATATTATTTCTATGAATCCAACGCGCAATTTTCGTAGTACTATCAATTATATTATGAAGCGCACTACAACAGTCTGAGATGTCCTGCGCTAGAACAAATGCTAGGCTTCTTAACATTCGAATTTAGAGGCTGAGTTTTCTCTTTTTTCCGTATTATCCAGACAACTTTGAATTTTGTACCTAATACCAAATATTCTGGCTAAAATGAGAAAGACACCCATAAAATGGTTTGTTGTTCTCTAAAAAAACGGTGTGGCAGCTACACAAATTCTAAGTAGTTTACAAAAAAAGCAACTGTAGATGGGAACTGGGATGTTCACATAACATTATTTTTTAAGATTTTTTTGGAATTTTATCAAATTTAAAGTTTTATTATGGAATTTGGTTTCAGGAATTTTTATTTTTGCTGATCATCTGCCTCTTTGGAATTTCGACAAATTTGACCTTTTTTTTTTGGATTTGGTTGGTATACCTATTTGGACTAGGGAAATCCAAATTATTATTTTTATGTTTTTTTGATTAAACAAAGCCCAAATTCCATCAATGAGTAAGGCCTTCATTTCAGGTCTCTTCAATGCAGATGTAAGAATTGTTTTTGAGAATTAAGTTTAAGATACTTGGAGTAAAAGTGGCTTAATGTAGTAAAATTAAACTAAATTTGTTATTAAAAATTACATAAAATAAACTTACGCCTTTCGTGATATGGTGGTAGAGAAGGTGGCGGCAATCCACTGGCATCGTAAACGTCTGTCGCCTGAAATTTGAGAAAAACAAATTAAGTATTTATTTACAATATAATATTTTCTTTAAATTAACTTTTAACTCTTACAATAATAAATACATACATACATTTTGATTTTGTAAGAGATCTTTTATAATAATTGAACAGAAACCTTTATTCAAATTGTGTTATGGAGTTCAGTTATTGAAACCGAACATATATATTTATAAAGTTATCAAAAATTTACTTTTTGTACTAATTGGAATATGTACTTATTTTCGTAATAATTTTTTGTTATGTTTCATTTTTGAAACGTTTTGTTGACAACGTTCAAATATTTAAGATTCGCTGTAACTTTATCTGTTTCAATAAGTTGAAAAGACTTTGTGAAGTTTTTTGATGAAATTTGCTAACTTTAATTTAATTAATTTAATGATGTTAGATTAGTACCTTAGGGTAGTAGAAACTGAGATGTGCTTAACTTGTCGAAAAACAAAAAAATCTGAGGTTATTGAGCTTTAGGCGTGATATACTTCATTTCAAGATGGGACATCGAATAGAAGAGCCATTACAAAAAAATAAAAAAAAAACCAAAGGAGGAAGGAACATCTATTTTAACAAAAAAAAAAATAAAAACTGGCTGGTTACCGGCGAACTTGTTTTTTCGTGATACACCCTAACATGCATGATCTGGATATATATAGGGTTGGCTGATTTTGTGTGCCGGGTATTTTCATGAAAAGTACTCGTGCATGAAAAGAGCAAAGTTAGAAAGCTATTGACAGAAAAAAGGTAGGGAAATAAGGCAATAGAGATATCTGTTTGATTTGTATAAGATATCATACATGGAAGTGGTCTGTAACGCTTTGGCGCAAAATACACGGAACCTATATTAATAATATATTGCTTAAGACAACATATTAATATTAAAGATGGATATTGCATATTTTTTTTTTTATTTTTTAAAGTTAAATATTATTTTTTGTAGGATTAAGTTTTTGAAAAACTTCACACAATAATTATCATTTGATATTTCGTTGCATTTGCTTATGCTGCTTCTTGAATTTTGTGTTATAATTATTGTTTTTTTTTTCTTCTCATTTGTACTGTTTGTATTTGGCTTCATAGTTCAGAAAACAAACAAATAAACATTGAAATTAGAAAGAAAAGAAAAATTAAGTAAGCGTTAGAAAATGCGAGCAACAGCTAGTATTTCATATATATGCAGAAAAAGGAAAGCTTATATTTTCTTATATTTTTTGAAGCTAATATAAACCTTTTAAATAGTAACTCATTTTATTTCATTCAACTCATTATAATATTGAAAAATTGCACAAAAATTGGTACGATATCAAAATGAAAAATGACCCAATGCTATGAAAACACTGTGCATAAATGTAAAATAATGGCGATTGTTTTAGTTTTGTCTCAGCCTAATTACCTTAAAAGTTAGATAGAATTGCTAAAAGTTTTCTTTCTGTAAATGATACCTTTATAAAATTTTGGATAACATTACAACTAAACCCTAACAAATGAATACCATTTATAGCAAATATTTTTGGTTCTAATTATTGTTTTTTTCATAACATCATGAGAAATTATCCACAGAAAAAAGTACCAAATTGAAAAAAAAATGTGCATATCTGTGACAACAAGCAATAACAGCTTAAGTCGATCTACGATGACGATCCGAAACGGTATAAGTCACAGGCTTATACACAAACTTTATGTTGCTGTGCCTTGTAATCATATATCGACTTAAGTTGTTATTGCTTGTGACCACAGATATGCAAATTTTTTTCGATTTTGTACTTTTTTTCTGTGGATAATTTTTCATTTTAATTTCATAATAAATTTCTAGACAGTTTTTTTTTTATTTTTTAAATTCAATTTGTATATCTTCCAGTAATTTACGTGTTAATAACATTTTCATTTTATTCACAATATCCACTCTCTGGCCTTTTAATAATAATAATTTCTTAAATTTCATTGAGTGCCTCGTTTTTGTCCACTTACATACACTTAACGCGTTGTCTGTGTTTGTGTGGCTTTGCACACGTGCGTGTGCATGTGCGTTTGCTTATCAATGTATCCTGTTGTGTTTGTGTATTGAGGCATATTTTCTTGACATTTACCAAATGAGTTTTCAAGTACATCAGCATCAGCATCAGCTTCAACGGCTTTTCAAACAACGCAAGCGGTTTTATAGAATTTTATTTTTTCTTCGCCTTTTAGTCATACGGGGTTTTCTTTTGTCACCAAACAATATCGGCCTTTTCTTGTGCGGTTGGCTGTTGGCTCTATAGAAAAAATCTTGTGCTTTTTATGTCACAATATTTTGGGTCATGCTGTGTGCGATGATGTAGTAGTTACTTTTGTATGTCAGGTTATTTAATTTAGTAACACACAGATATTTAAGCACATAACTACTAGTAAGTTGCTAAGTAAATAAAAGAATTTAGCTTGGAAACAAAATCACAGCAAGAGGCCCGTGTTTCGGAAAGCACTCGAAAAAAAAATTTTAAGACTTATACATATCGACAGCATGAAGAAAATTGCTTGAAAGAAGATTGATATTAAAATAATAACACAATAAATTCCAACAATATAAAAGTTATAAGTTTGAAATATCACTTGAAATTTATTGTTGTGATAATTTATGGCTTTTTGTAGGCAGAATTTATTTCGCTAAGTATATGAAAATCCAGGCTTAAAGATAAAGTAAGCTTTCCTTGATAATAAACAATTATTTTTAAATTTTATATCAATTTTTTGCATTTAAATTTTTCTGCTTTTTGATGCTTCTGTTGACCACATACTACAGAGTAAAGCCAATTTTATTCTCGTTGCCGTAGTCATAAAATATATCAAATAACATGTGAAAACAAACCCTTGCATGCGATTTTAAAACTCAAATAAAATGTTCTGCCACAAAAATCATGAAAATCGATAAGCAAAAAAGCACAAATCATAAAAAGAATTTCTGCAATAACCGCTGCAGAGTTTTTTTCTTCTTCATGAGATCGAGTTGATATTTGTTTTATTATTTTCAAAAAACAGCGGCAACATTTTTAATAGCTCAGTGGTACTAGATACTGCAATATTAACACATCAAAGCTAGTTTTAAAATGAAATGTTTAAGAGACCATTGACGAGGCTATCGAAAGTTTTTTGTGCTAAATTTTTTGAGTTAAAACTACCTACCATCAGATACTTGAAGTATTTTATTTTATGATGGTTTTTTGAGCAAATACATCTTGATAAGTGAAATAGTACTTAGATGTGTTAGCAAATAAATTTGCAATAGAGCTGTGATACTGGCTAATGAAGTTGAATTAAATAAGAAAAAATGAAAGTGAATCAGAACAATAAAATAATTATTCATCACGTATAGTCACTTGCTCAAAATTTATATTGTTCGACTGTTTTAAATTTTTAAAAAATTTGAAACCGTTAACTTTTTCTGCATAAGAAAGTCGAAAGTTATAGTCACAATTCCACTTAAAACTTACCCATCAACAATTGGTTCATGGCGAAATTTAAATATGCGTAAATGTGTATTACGGAAGAGTTAACCCATTTCCAGCCACTGTTCGCGTACGCGAACAGTAATATTGTTAATTTTCATACCTTGTTTTAACTGCGTCTTTTGAAAGTTTTGAACTTAACTAACCTTCAGTAATTTAGTATGTTCTATTGACTTTCCAAATATGGTATTGGGAATACATTTGCACGAACCGTTATTGAGTTACCCCAAGGTCAAAAAACCCTCTTTTTTGGATATTTTTTCAGCTCAAGAAATGAGATATTGAATTTTGTTAAACCAATAATGTAATGATGAGGTTCTGTTCAGAAAATGACATATTTTTGTTATATTTATTTAAATTTTTTCAAACATACCATACGTTTGGCGTAGATGATGACTAACATCAGTGTTCGCAAGCACGAACACTGGCCGCTATTTGACATTTTTTTTCTCAGTACACGTTGAAATTTTGACTTACTTTTTTTTATATTATTTCCGTGCAATTATTACGTTTAAATATGAAAAAATTTATAAATTCAAATAATTTTCTTAGAAGGGCTTGAAATTTATTTGTGCTGTTTTGAATTTTTAAGCGGTTCTGATCATTTTTTCATTGTGTTTTACGAAAGAAAGTAGTTTTGAATTATTTTGTCGACTATTTCATAAGTATCCGAGCCAAGAAATGGTACTGGCCTAGAAGCTACATACATTACTTTATATCAAAATATAAAAACGAAAAGCCAATGACTCAAAAAACTTTCGAGTTAACGTAACAGACAAATTTCTGTTGACTTCGAACGTTGAAACAATAGATCATGACTTAGCTGGCGATACACTTAGACCAGCCAATATGCCACGTATCACTAAAGACAGGCCCGGCGGAAGACCTGTCCTCGGTGTAGAGTACTCGACAACCGAAAACTGTCAAATTCCCCACCCGATCTTTATTATAGGACCTATCAATATTTCTGTATGCCTTTTAGTATCTTTATTAAAAATATTTAATTTATGTTCCAATTTGTTAATGATCGTAGCAATTACAAATGAGTATAAATATGAATGTGAATGCGCAAAGGTGGAGGCTTTTAAAAAATATTGAGGGGGCACAGCTTTCCAAAGCTTTTCAACGTGTTTGTAGTAAATTTTTCGTTTTGAACAATGTTCATGGCTTGCTAGCCTATATTCATAGTACCATAAGGTAGTCTTAGCCTTGATTCCCAGGCTGGTTCAAAGTTAAGTTGTCTACCTTGTAACTCCAAGCTGATCGAGCGTAACAGACAGGCTAACCCAACGTTAAAAACTCAACATTATTCTGTAACGCCAAATTGAGCTTGACTTCAGGTTGACTCAAGATATTTTTTCTTGTTTGCTTTACTCTCTAAAATATTGTGGGACAATACCACTAAAAATATTTTAAGGGAGGTCAAAAGTGCCTTGTCTGCCCATAGTTGGCGTCTATGCGACTACGAATGCCACCAGCGCTTTTAAAAAACGTTCTATAAGTGCTACAGAGCGATTCTCTCGAAAATGTTATTATTTTCTTATGTTGAATCATATATTAAAACAGATCAGGTATTATATTTGAACTGAATACACTGACTTACAATATTATCAATTATATTAAGCGTTTTTATTACTAATTTTTTATCCATCTGGCATTTAAATTGTGAAAGAAAGACTAAATTTTATTAATTTTATCATCTGAAAAAATATGTCAAATAGCGGCCAATGTTCGCACTTGCGAACACTCCATTGCAGGGCTTAGAGATTAGTTAGCTCAAATCTGACAACGGATTTGAATTTCCCGACCCTAAGTTACCTTAGATTACATAGTTTCATTTAAAAAGAAGCAGTTTGAATTTTCGTGGCCGTAAATGGGTTAAGGAGGTAGTCTTGAATCCTTATAATTTTATGATGTATAGTAGAATTAAGTTAATGCCTGTGCATATGATTTTGCTTAATCGATCATTTTCCATCATTTTGGAAATTGTTTTGAAATTGAAAAATTCGTTATATCTTCTAATATTATTGAAAAATATCTTAAAAATTGTATAGCTTATAAAATGCAAGCAACTAATTAATTTTTTAAAAACCTCTTATGAGGATTAATTGAATTTTGTAACCAATGTAGATCAAGTTTCGGAATGGACTTCAGAAAGAAAAAAGTCTTTTGTTTAAAGGTGCCGCTCTATTGTTGTATTTAAAACAAAACTTTTAATGTATATTTGTGGTGGTATAAACGTATACATCTGTGTGTCAATCATATCATAGACGGGACCACAAAATACACCCACAAATATACAAAGACATTTACACTTACACCTCAATCATGTGTGTATTTATCGAATGATTATCGTGCTTAATGTAATTTCACACAAACCAACTAAGCTCAGGTGAGCACACACAAACGCACACACCCGTGCATATGTTTGAAAATGTTTTAAACATATTACCCACACTCTTGCAGAAACAAAGAAAACAACTTATTATAGCATGTGGTTTTACGCTTCATGGGAGTTCAGAAAAGGACTCGGTTTATATGTTGGTATTTGTTTTTCGATACACATGTGGCAGTGGTTGTGTCTGTGAGATGTGAACTAAACGTAGCAACTAATATACTGTAAGGTAAAGTTTACTATAATTATAGGGTGAAAGTAGTTAATACCATTAGAGCTGCAAGTTGATAGAAAGGGTTGAAGCTAACCACCCATTTATACTTGTGATTGTATTGGCTTTAGCAAAAATTTAAATTTTAACAGATTTTTATTTAACACTTTTGATAAAATTGTCGAAATTCGATGTCTTATGGAAGTAGGATAATTTACCTTATATGATGACAAAAACTAAAATTCTCCCAAAAAAATATCAAAATGAAAACTTTTCTGTAATTTACTGCTGCAACAAATTGAGCACAAAACTCTGGATTGTCAGTGTCGAAGCAAAAGCACTAACAGTCTGATTATGCTACAATGTTACTGCTATTGTTGCTCCCGGACATTGGGTCACTGCTTGTATATGACGAAAATGGTCATAAATTCAACAGCAAAAACTTTATTTTCCCCATTTGGTTGAAAAAATTTCACAATGAATTGACAGCATTCTGTTGTTTGTTTGAGTTGTTGTTTTTATTGGTGTTAGCAAGTGTTGCCAGATGGTTAGCGACAGATTCCCGAACGCTTTTTATGTATTTAATTTGATTAAATTTCTTCAAATTTCTAGGGTTCATTACTTTTCAAGTAGACCATCCCACCTGAATTTCATAGTTTTTCAAATAAAAAGTCCTAAACGGACTTAAAATTTTTGATTGAAATAACTTTTTACTCCATGCAATTTTTACTGAATATTCCGCCTTAGTTTTTTATGTTATGCAAAACTTTTGTATTAAGTCAGCTAACACTGAAAAGTTGTGAGTTTCGCTAATCCAAAACAAGCTCCCATAAAATCGGTTGCTTTAACAAAATATTCCCAGAATATATTCCGAAATTTATGGAAAGTACCATAAATTGTGAGCAATTGGCATTCCTGACAATAGGCAAGTATATGTCATTTTTTCGTGACCGCCTCGAAAGCCGATATGCTTTTATTTTTAATTTTGTTTTCCAGTTTTAGTTGAAGATTTTTTTTTTCTAAATTCTATAGAAACTCACATTAAAGTTTAGTTCAACAACTCCCTCAAAAACTTATAGAGCCTCGCATAGCTAAAAGTTTAATTTTCCCTTTTAAAGTTCTTAAAAAAGTGTTGATGTTCAACCGCACTGCACCACACAGCAACCAAATAAATATTGAAGGTAACCGTTTCTCTAATATCTACATATCTGCTAACTACTTCAAAAGCTTCCCATAGTCACTGTCAAGCACTTCCACTTCAAAATGTACCACAAAATAGTCATAAAAATGGAAATAACAAATGATATATCGGATTTTTCGAAGAAGAAAAATAGAAGAGCAACCAACTACTGGTGCTTCAATATGTAAAGCTGATGTGCAGTATGAGGTGCCGCTCACGGCCGTAAGCGTATGGGTTCATAAAAGTTCTGGTTAACCGTTTTATGTTGTTGCTGTCAATATAAATAACGTTGTATATGACACAGATGATGCAACTCCTTTTGACTTTCATTCCAAGTAAAGGTTTTATTTTTGTTGCTTTGCACAGGTTGGAGCTGTCTATGTTTGTTGGTCATAAATTTTCCATAGGAAAAACTAATTCAAATTTTTGTTGACTTTTGGGAAAATGTCTCCTGTATGGAAATGAAAATTCTGCTTTTTGAGAGGTAACTTTGTGCTTTTATTGGGTAAGTTTTTCCCTATTTGTAGCTTGCCCCAGCATAAGGATATTTAAGTTGTTGCTTAGTTTTGAGGTGTAGGCGGTTTTATTTTCGTATTTTCATATCTGTTGCAGTGACTCATAAATTGGCTACAATTTATGCTGCTGGCAGGTGACACTTGACAAAACTATAATTTACGTATTTTGCCTTTTTAAAGGTAACTTGAATTTTATTGCTCGCTTTATTACGTAGCGAATGCGACGTACATTTGGCACTGATTATGAAAGTAAGGTTATAAGTTAGGTTCAAATGCTAACTAAAATGATACTCTCAAACACCAAAAAAATCATTAAAATGCAATAAGCAGTTTTTAAAGTAACAAAATAACTTAGCAAACTAATGTCAAACATACAAATAATTTCACTACTCCTATATTGGGCAAAAGTGCTCCAAAATTATAATTTTATTTATAACCCACTTATAGTACAAAAACTAAATAATAAAAAAAACTGATAAAAATAATAAAAGTGGAAAATAAAAATGCAAATACTTACTGATGCCCAAAAATCTTCATCCATTATATCATCGAATGATAAAATATTATCATCACCCTACAAATTAAAGTGAAAAATTATAAAATTAAAAATTTAAATACAACACAACTACAAAGACTTACCAAGCCAGAACCAGCTATATCATTTAGGAGTTCATTACTCTACAAAAATAAAAACAAATAAAAAAATTAAAAATTAAAGTAAAATTAAAAATAAATAAATAAAAATAATAGAAAATAAACAAAAACCATGACTTCACGTGCACAGTAGAAAGCAGTGATGGCAGTTAAGTTTTGTGGAAATGTAATGAATCGGGACTTGCAATGTCCTTTTTAGAGAGTGAATGTAGTTTTTTTTTTTTTTTGTCAGGGACACAAACATTTTCAAAAGTTTTAAAAAAAATATAGCTATGTAATTGAAATTTTTTGACACTTATGTATATCAGTAACGTTTACTAAAAAAAATGTAAAATAGAAAAGGCCATTCGGTTTTAGACGTATAATTCACCAAAACTTATTGAAAGTAAAAACTGTTTTCCTATTAAAGGCGTGGCACAGCCCACTCAAAACAAATATCTTTACTCAGGATTTAATCTAGCTTCATACCAAATTTCATCAAAATCGAAAAAGCGGCTCAGAAAGTTTACCTATTAAGGGCGGTGCCACGCCCTATTTAAGAGCTCAGAGCTTCTAATTACCTTTCTTATGGTTCAGTCAATCTTCAAACAAAGTTTTATTAAAATCGGTCAATTTTTTTCCCGTTCTTTCCCAACTCGGAATATTAATTTAAGAAACGTGACTCTAGAACCATGAAAAAACGCCCAAATGGTGCGCATGACTCTGCGAGTGTGCTTGAAAGCATGTATTTGCGTGTGTAGATGTATCTTTGAATGTCTGCATGTATGTCGGTGTGCATCAGAGACCGTAAAGATAATTTTGGGATCGAAATTTGAAGTAAAAATTTTCAAAAACAGGCACTTTTAGGAGCTCGATAGCGCAGCTGGAGAGTCTTTCCCAAACTCCATATTTCTGGACCCACGCAAATTTCAAAATATGGCCATTTTAAAAGTGCTGTCCCTCGGGTTCCTTGACGAATTTTTTATCTTTATAGGTCGGATTTTGAAGGGCTGAAAAGGGCAAAACAATGAGCTCAGGTAAAAGCGATTTTATCAAAATTTGACAACTTGGCGTCATTTTCAAAAAGAGATCTTTTTCTGTTTCGATGATTCTGAGAAATGAGATGGCAAACAATTTTCCAAACGCGGAAGAATTCCAAACCTTTTTTTTTCAAAAATTTGAATAAATACCAAAAAAAAAAAACCGAGACCTATAAAGTTGAATTTGAAGCTAAAGTTCCCGAGATACAGATATTCGAATATAGGGCAAAAAACGTCAATTTTTGAGTTTTAAAAATTCAAATCTTTGCACCAGGGGCATTTGAAAGGCCAACAATTTTGGGATCGTATTTTTATATAATGTATTACATTGATATCATAACTGGCAAAGTCCAAAATTGTTTTCTCAAAAACAAAGGCAAATGAAACTCGACAAAAACTGATCTGACGTGCTTTGAGTAAGAAATTTTATAAGCTGTTGTGTGTGAAATGAAAGTATATGCTGTCCACAAACAGGGAGACGCGGCGTATTGGATCCTTTGTTACTGCGAACAACTATACTTTCGAAGTTGTCAAGGAATTCACCTATCTTGGCACCGCTGTGAACACTCAAAACGATGTCAGCCTGGAGATAAAGCGAAGACTAACTCTTGCTAATAGGTGTTACTATGGTCTCAGTAAGCAATTGAGTAGTAGAGACCTCTCTCGCCCGACAAAACTGACACTCTACAAGACGCTCATCTTACCCGTGCTACTTTACGGCGCAGAAGCATGGGTTGTGTCGCAGACTGATGCAGCCACGCTTGGGGTGTTTGAGAGAAAAATTCTTCGCAAAATCTTCGGTCCTGTTCACGTCGGCGACGACTACCGTATTCGAATGAACCACGAACTGTACGAGCTCTACGCTGACATTGACATAGTCAAGCGCATCACTATTCAACGTCTGCGCTGGCTGGGACATGTTGTGCGTATGGACGAAGAAGCTCCGGCGAAAAAGGTGTTTGATGCGGAAGCCGCTGGGCGACGACGAAGAGGAAGACCATGTCTCCGATGGAAAGACCAAGCCGAGGAAACCCTATCCACGCTTGGTGTGAATGATTGGAGAAGGCGTGCGCAAAGCAGAGGCGCCTGGAGAGAGCTTTTGAGGTCGGCCGTAACCCGGTAACGGGTTGTTATGGCCACCCAAGTAAGTAAGTAAGTGTGAAATGCGTTTTAATTTTTCAATGAACATAGATGAAGATAAACGTTTTTCTTTGTTTTTCCAAAAGTATGAAAAAGGGATTTGGCCGCTTTTGCAACTGGGTGCCTCATATAGCAAAGATATTTTAAAATCAGGACAAAAGTAATTGAAAAAAATTAACTTCTTCGAAAAATGTTGGAGTTCACCTATTTTGAGCTGGAAAAAATAATTGTGGGACTGTGCTACCATCAAAAATAATAGAATATGTAAGTTTTTTCTTAATCGAATTGAATGGGATAGCTGAAGTTTGAATAACGACACAATGTCCAAAGTAAAAAACTTGTGAGACTTCAAAAATATTTGTCAAATGAAAGTCCTATAAAAATAAGCAAAATTTTCAAAACAATTGGATGAGTGAACTTAATGATGTCGAAAAATGTTGAAAAGTTGAAATAAGTTGAATAAAGTCGATAAATGTTGACTAAGTCAAAAAACGTCAAGAAAATAGTTGGGAATGTTGGAAAATATTGAGAAAAATATTGTCGAAAAATTAATGTGTTGATAAAATTAAGATGCCACACTAAAACATCAAAAAAAAAGCCTAACGATTTGGGTAAGTGTTGACAAATTCAAAAAATGTCAAGAAACATTAAAGCAAAAGTCAATAAAAGTTTGAGACAATTAACTTCTTTACAGACATTTTTCTTTCATATGCGTTCTTCATAAGCGTTTGCAAAGATGTTCACACATCAGAAATCTAGTAATCTTTCTTTGGCCTCATAAAAGCTAAGCAAAGTTACAAAGAGTTGATACAAAAAAAAAAAAAATCATTCAACAAAAAACTTTTTTCCGTTCCGTTTTTCCATTCGTAACTGAAATAAGGCAAATTACATATAAAACTGTGTCATGTCTTTTGCCAACTTTAGATTTACTCTTTGCTAAAAATGAAAAGCATGTCTAGGATGCTTTCAAAACATTTCAAGTTGGATTTCAACAACCAACCAACCAACATCAAGCAAAGAAATAACATAAAGCCAGAAAAAAAGCGCTTCGGGTTTTGTATTGCCACAAAACACGGTTTATATTTGAAATAAACTGAAAACTAAAAAAATATGAAATAGAAATAACTGAAACAAAAAGGAATTCCACACAACTAGCCAGTTAAGAGCATCCTTTTATCGCTGCTACAGCTTTTTTGTTGATACTGCACTATTACGAGTATCAGAGCCACTACATTTTCTACTACGATTTTGTTAAAGCAGAAAGGACATTTTGCGGTGGCATAGTGCTATGATATTTAATGGTTTAAAATATAGACTCAGGCATACACTTGAGTTAAGTAGGTCGTTATGGTGGAGGGAAAAAAAAGAACTGATAAAAATCTAAATACTTAACAAAAGCTTATGTATAAAGTGCCCTTCAATTTGACCTGCTTTTATGTGGCATATTTTTAGCAAAAGATATTTTTTTTTCAATATTTTATTTTTGTTTTTGTTGATATCGAAAATTTCATGAATTTTATGTTTAGAGATATTTTTGCAGTAGGTTATTTAAATTGGCTTTCATCGATGATGTCATAAAATGACGCAGCTGCTAGGGGCAGCCAATTTAAAACTGCCAATTTATGTGCGTTTTATATTTTTTATTTAAGGCGCTTACGTTTTATTTTTGTATTAACATTTTTTTTTCTAATTCTGTGGAATTATTTTGGTATTTTATCGTAAAATGTCTCTACTTTACCTATATTATGCATGAAATAGCACAGTTAAATTTATTTAAGAACGTTGAATATGTGTCTGTCCATGTGCAGCTGGCAGTTTACTTTTGTGTCGTCATTCTCTTTCACCATGTCTATGTATGTTTTCGTTGACATTAAGTGACAATGAAAAGTATTTTCTCAGCCGTTTGCATTGCCATGATACAAGTTTATTGATGTATGAGTAAGTGCGTATCTTTGTATCACAGCGAATGTATGTGTGTTTTGGCTTAAGTAACATTTTGGCTAAATTTTTCAAAAATCCCTATATATATACGTTTTACATAGACGCATATGTGTGTGTGTGTGTGCTTCTATTAGACTTTCCCTACATGCAACTGTGCTGGTTTGTTATGCGCGCTGCCAGCGGGCTGTTACTTGATTCATAACATGCACAGATACATACATGCGTTGCAGCGCTTTGTTGCACTATGTAGCTGTCTGCCTTTTGTCAATGGATGTTTGCTTGAAATTGTGTGTCCTGCATGAATAGAAAATTTTTGTCATGTCCTTTGCATGTGGTGATAATAAACATCAGTGTTAGTAACAGCAGCAGCAGCAGTGATTTAATTTGTTTTTTTTTAAGCATTTTTTGTCATTACTTCTTGTGCACACACACATATGCGTCAGTGAGTTTCATATTAACTTTTTTGGTCAACCATCGTAAGCGTTAGTAAATGTGACCTTAATTTTGTAACGTACTGGCGAGTGATTAATAAAAAAAGTTGAAATAAAAAGAAAATGTTCACAAAATTTATATTAAACCAACTTTTAATTAAAACGAAAAAATTTTGAAGTCTATTTTTAGGCTAAATAAATGGGCACTGTCCAATGATGTGGTCAGCTGAAATATGCTAGTAGTCACTTTAAAAAGTCATTGTAAAATTAATAGCACAGTCTTCAATGGTTACTTAATTTATTTTGTGTTGATAAAGTGCCAGTTATTGGAAATGGCACAATAAGTCCTTTATGAGAGGTATGAAAGATTTTGTTTGATTTTTCTAAAATAAACATAGTTGGCAAAGTCTAATATATGATTTATTGAAGATTTTTTGCTGATTTACTTTTCTTATCAATTCTGTAGAGAAATATTTTTTTGCAAAAATATTGCCTGAGACCATAAAATGACCTGAGAAAAAATCTTCAAAGAACTAATGTTTTATAATTGAAGTTTTGAATAATTTTTTTCTATAAAATGATTAAAAGATTTATATTTATTTAATTGAATTTATGTTTGTCTTTTTTAGTATAAATACTTGTCGCAATTTTGCATATATCTAACTTGGTTATTTTCAATATTCCAGTCGCTAAATAAACACAAAGTTTCATCAAAGTTTAAAGTCTCAGCAGTCTGTATATGTCAAATGTGAATAAATTTAATCATTTGAATCATTCCAGCGAATGAAAATTTACATAAATACGCTTATTTACTTTTTGTTTAATAATAACATTTCAATTGCAGTTAATTCGATAAAAGTTTTCTCACATAAACTCGTAGTCCAAACTGTATATTGATTTTGTGCTTAAAACTCAATTAAACTTTATAAACAAAAGCTAAATAAAAATATATTTTTAATCATGATTAATTCACAAAATAGCATTCCAAATTATAAAAGTTTTATGCAAACATTTAATTATATATTTATTTAATTAAATCGTTTCATATTATTTATGTTTGAACAAAATTTCATTACTGCAATATATGTACAAAAACAAACAGCTTATGCAAATATGCATATTAAATATTTATCCAAATTTTTTTTTACAGATTTAAAAAAAAAACAACTGCTGAAAAATTATATTATATAAAATAATTTGTTTGGTTTATATTCTATAATGCAGAATAGACTTTTAAAAATTAGGGCCAGTCTCACGAAGCGTAGTAAAAGTAAAAACAGTCTAACTTCTTAAGAATATGTTGTCACGGCTACTTTTAAAAATTCGCTTTCACAATTTGTCACTAAGCAAATTTGCAGTTAGTGGATTTTTGTTAAAGAAATCCTGTCATCGCTATCAGTTTTATCACGAAATAAGAGTGTTATTTATACAAAAAACTGTTTGAAGAAGAAATAAAAACAAATCTATTCTTAAAAACGTGTTAAAACGGCTGAATTATTTGAAGTTAAAGATAAAATTTTTTTTTTTTTTAAAAAAAAAATATTTGAAATTTTCTAAGCTTACTTTCTTAAATGACTTAGTACAATAGATTAAAAAAATTGATGAAATTTTTTTAAGCTACTTACACATATTTAGTTAGACAAATATTTAACTTGACCTTAAGAGAATGCAGCGCCGTTCTTAAGCAAGAGCCTTTATGAGCAAAATAAAAAAAATGTCCTCGTTGCTGAACGAAAAACACTAGCAAAATGAAAACTAAATTTAAAAGTTTTTCAATCAATAAAATGCAACAATTTTTCAAAGTTTTCGTCAATATTTGCCGGCCTTTAAGTCTTGCACCTAGGCACCTACCTACTCTGCCTGTAAGGTTAATCCAGGACTGTACATGGCTCTGCCCTTTGGAACCTTTGGAGGCCACAACCTGCGTTGATATAATGTACTAAGGTAGGGTTACAGGATCTTATGTTTGGTGCATCAACAAATCATTTGTCTGCACTTTTATATAACGAATTTTTCTATTTTGAATATAAAATGGGGCCCATTTCCAGTTTTTGATCCCGTTCTCAAAAGTCTAAAAACTTCTTTGACTAAATATTATGAAATTGAGTTTTTACAAACTGCTTAAAGTTTCACTTAAAGTTTTCTTTAATATTTTAAATCAGCCCATACTATTTAAAATAAAATTAAAATTTAAGTCTACTACTTGCCATAAATAAAACATATTTTAACCATATTTACACATTTGATAAAAATCCCTTGAATCAAATTTAAATTTAATTTAAAGCAAAAACAAAAGAGGACAACTTTTTTTTTTGTTATTCCATATAACTTCATTAATGTTATAAATCCCAGTTAAGCCTTTGACACTCATCTACATACCTTTACATACAGTGGGTTGCATTAATATGTTACCAGTATAGCTGAGAGCAGCCTTTTTCATGTACGTGGGACTTACCTGATAGCAATATTTTATTTTTTACCCCCCCTCTATACAATACTACACATACCTATAAAGAGACGACACGCAAACATACGCAAATAGGTAGTGAAGTGTAGTCAAAGTAAGCACGGTGTTGAGTATGCGACTAAACGGAGTGACAAACTTGCGATCATTTATTCGAAAGTTCAATTTATTTTTGGAACACATATGATTTCACTTTATTCTATTTGGATATTTTTAAATATTTCATTTTTAAGATTCGTTTTCTTCAATGTTCATAAAATAATTAAATTCAAATAATGAACTTTATTTTTTTAAATAATTTTTCTTTTGAAGTTGTCCTTATTGCATTTAAAGTTTACCATATTTCTATTCTCTTGATAATTTACGTTGGTTTCATCATGGGCCTTGTCTCGATTGTCCTAACTAAAGTTATGAGTGACTGAAAGTGTTATGACTCAAATATAAAATTCAACGAATTAGGCTTTAAAGATTTTGTTTGATATCTTTACCTTATGATATTTTGCCTTATATTTAGCAAGTTCAGTAACAAAACTTGCGAAAAAATTTAGAATTTTGTTATGTGTGTTTAATATTTCATAAAAAAAATCAATGAAAAAATAAAAATTAAAACAAAAACTAATTGCGAAACAATCGACTGACCTTTCACACAATTTCTACTAAAAAAAAAAAGAAAAAACTTTGTCTGCATTTTACTAAGAAACTCCACACTATGCACCATGGCCACTTCAGTTTGACACAAAGCAAAACATTTAAAAACTGTTTAACAATCGTGTGTATGTACTTATTGTTGCTGCCTCTCGCTTAGTTATTGTTGCTGCTGGTTGTGGGTGTGTTGCGTGTTTGCTGCTACCACTACTACGCTGCTGTTGAGTTGGTGTCAGTCGACGTGTTCATGTCATGGCGCAATTCAACTGGATTTAATGTTGTTTACAAATGCCATTAATATGTCTTTGTGTGCGGCTGCTAAATGAGTGTGCGTGTGTGTGTGTGTGCGTTTGTGTATTAATCTGTCTGTCCAACTATCATTGTAAAAAATGTAACTACACAACAATAGCAACAATTGTTGACACCAAACACTTTCACCGTCATCATTTTGTATTTTATATGTGCGGAGTAGTTTTGTTTTTGCGCGCCCCCTTTTTGCTTTTGTTATGTCAACAACATTATGTTTTTTTTTATTGTTTTTGCTGTTGACTTTGCCATTATTGCTGCTCGGAGGAGAGTGTGTGTGGTCTGTTTTCTTTAACTATTCCGAGCCTTTTCTGCTCCCACTGCCGCCGTTATGTCTATTGTTCTGTCATGGTATATGATAAATTATTATGATTTTGGTTTTTCAAATGTTCTACGATGATTTTTCACTTGACTTTTCGTCACACGTACATATATGTTTTTTTTAATTGTGTCATCAGCCTTAAACATGGATTTAGTGTTTTGGTTTTTGTAAATTTTTAATGATATAATGCGATTAATTTGAAATTTATAAGCCTTTTTTAAGCATCCATTTGGGTCTTTTGTTATTAAAAATGAGTAAAGGATTTTTTTTTTTGGCTTGAGCGATGTTTTTTTTTATATCAAGCAAGTTTTGGTACATTCAGATTCAAGATAGATTTTCAAGGTGAAGATAAAAACAAGTAAATAACTGATAACACTGCTACTCAAGTCTTGAAAGTGGAAGCGACTAGATGATTTCGAAAGATTTTCTTACCCTCAATACGTATCTGAACTCAAAAGTTGTTCGTCACGCATAGTTTTTTGGAAAATCGGGATAGAAACACCAAAAAATAGTTTTTAGCTTGTTTTGGATAACCGTTAGCACTAAACTCGGAGAGCTAGAACCTTCTTAAAGGACTAAAATTAAAGCTTTGCATTTCTTTTTTTGATCGTCACCAAAAGTTATTGTTAAGAAATTTCGCTGAGTGATATTTTGCTTACAAATTTTTAGAGTCATCCAGTTTCAGACTAGGATTTCTTCAGAGATTGTATACATAAAAAAAAATAAAATAAGAGTACATTAATCAATATAAGGGATGTTTCAAGAGGCTGCAATTAGCGTATCATCATCATATTTAGATTATCTTTGGATTCGAACAAAATAAAATTCATGGCTGAAATCCGATAAATTTCCTTTTCTGTCTCACTCAGCACAACGGCCATTGACACGACTATGCTCAAAGGCACACAGGACTTCAAGGCCAGATTGAATTACATTTTAATTTATGAGGGCCAAAGAGAAAAGTGCCAAGCTTAAATTTACGTTGCTTCAAAAGATTCTAGGGCTCCGGGCTTAGGGCCCACGGATATCCAAAAATGACTAAAAACACATTTTCTCCAAACATATAAGTGATGAATAGCTATTGAGATTCATGTTCAGTAGGTCGGGTCGATTTGTATGAAGCAAAATAAAGTCAGCCAGACATTGACTCAAAAGTTAGAAGAACCCTTAAAAACGATGTCTGCGTAGTTTTTTTTTCGTTCCGAGAAAAACCAATGGAGCACTTTTGATTGTCCTGAATATCCTTTTTGGCTAAAAAACGTGTTTTTTGCTCGTAACTTTTATTTCTTCACAGAATGGATGCCTGAATTTGCTTGAAAAATAAAGATTGCGTTCTTGCAAAAGACTTTGCGTTAAAAAATTTTATTTTTTTTTTTGTTATAGATAATATTTAGTCCCAAAATTCGATTTTTCCATATAAAAAATGTGATTCACAGTTCTCATTTTAATCGATTCCATAGTGTCCATTCCCATATAATAAAATTTCTATAAAATACTTACCGATACTTTTGGCGGCGGTACGCATAGTGATGAAATAACATCAGGATTTCCATAGACATTCAATTTTTCTAAATTTGCCTGTAGTTTTTTATATAAAATTTTCCAACGCACAATTGAAGTAGCAAATTTACAATAAAATCAAAGCAGATCAAAAATAAAAGAAAATATATAAATAAATAATTAGCATAACATAGAAATTTATAATTTTCCCCAATTAAATACATCTTGAGTATAGAAAGTACACATTAACGCAGGAAGTTTGATATTTACTCATAGTAAATCTGGAATTAATTTAATTATTTCAATAGACGACTGTAATTTTGTTGAAAACTTTTCATTGTACACAGCTCAAAGTCACATATACAGAACAACATCACATTTATGACATTACAAGCTCTCTGTATATTTGTTTTTTTATGTGTTTGTGTATGTATCAAGTCAATTGCATGTTGCATTTTCTTTATGTCATCTGTCATCATTTAAGAGCAGAGCTATGCACTGCAGAGTTGCCACCTCATCATGCTGAACATGTTGTTTAACAAGCACTCAGCTGTCAGCATCATTAGCATGCAGCAGAATATCGCAAGAGTAGCATATTTGTATGTGTGAATGCTGAGTGTTTGTATGTGTATGTCAAATAAAAATGTATATACCATAAATGTATAAACGGTAAAGTAGCTATTTCATAAAACCAACAGAATGAAAACTTAAATCAGATTTTTTACACAATGTAAATGGCGCTTAAATGTAGGCAACAAATTTAATTTATGAAATTGCATATATGAACAATAGACGTTTTAAGCTTATGAAGATTTTTTTTTAAGAATCCAAATGCAAAATTTCATAAAAATTTTATTAAAAATGTGCTTTAAAAGCTGTAGCAAACTCAGCATAGTACCATAGAACCTTTAAAAATTAATGACCAAAATTTTGGTAACAATTTTATAGCCTAAGTAATAAGCTACTTGATAGCAAATAGTTTTTATTTGAAATTCTTTGAATTTTAGAATTTTGATATATTTAATTTAATTAATTTCAATTGTTTATGTTAGAAACATTTTCAAGGGCACTGATTAACGATAACAACAACAATAAAAATTTATGCTAATCGCAGCAAGTGAAACGGCCTGCTGCTTATGTTCATTCGGTCATCAGTCAACCGCAAAGCCATGGCGGCTAATTATAGCACTCAAATGCTGCAATTAATTAAATCCTTTGATAAGAGCAAGCAGTGATGCCAAACGACCAGCCAGGATAATGCGCAGGAGTTGCGTTTAGTATTTTGATAAATTACTGACTTAAGTGAGTTGAATGATAAGCGCTGTCTATATACATACGTACTATTCGATATTGTTATTGTTGTTGCTATTGATGCTTATGTAATGGGCGTTGAACAATTACTTGTGTCACTAGAAAGCAATTTTAGTTGGTTTCAAAAATTATTATATATAAGTTTGGATACAAATGTTGATCATGAATTTAAAAAAAATTTGATTTCTTTGATATAAGTTCATGGCAGCTCTTGTAAAATAAAAAACTAAATATCGCTATGCACGAATTTCAATAAGTGAACTCAGAAACTGTAGCTTAGTTCATAAGAAACAGTGAATTTAAGATTAAATGATGAAAATATCATTTTCACTTTTAAGCAATATCTGAATTTTCTCATTAATTACAGAGATATTGTATGAAGTAATGCCAAAATTATCAATTTGACATCATGTTACTCAAAACCATCAGAAATTTCTCTCACCACTGAAAAGAAATCTGAATAATGACACTCTCAGTATCCAAATTTCATCAAACTTTCAACACAGCATCTTATTATTTATAATCACAGAAATCTATTAGAGAAATTTTATTTAAGATTAAGGATATGTAAGTTCATTAGGTCTACTTTCAGTCAATCGAGCTTTTATACTTTTGGCGTTATTATATCCAGAATATTTCACTAAAAAATTTGAAATAAAATTATTATTCTATGCATTGAGGCAAAACTTTCTGACTGGGATTATCAGCTCAAGTACTTAATAAGTCAGAAAATATTATCATTTTTTTTTAGTATTTCACAGACAAATTTATTTATTTATTTGTTTTAATTGAAAGAATGCCAAAATTTTCAAAATTTATTATTTATTTATTTTATTGAAAAAGGTAATTCATTGAATATAAAATTGATTGCTCATGAAAGTCATCATTTATAATAAAAAAATTCAAAGTTAAAGATAATTTAAAATGAACTAATTTACGTAGCATACATATGTGCGCAAGCTTAATGCAGTAATAAAAATTGTCAAAAGTTTCACGCCGCAAAACAGCAAAATCTCTCATTTACTCAATAACGATCTTTGAAGAAAGAACTATGCTGCTTCGTACTATTCATTCTTGTTAGAACTATTCATAATAAAAATTTTTTAATAATTTTCTCCATGGATAGAAGATAATGAAATAAATTATTTGTTTTATTACAGTTCGACTTGACACTGCTTCAAATATTTTCATTAAAAAGTATTACATATTTCAATTGCCTAAAATATTCCTTATAAAACCTTATCACTCTTCTTCACAAAAATAAAAATAATATAGAAATTGAAAAGAAAAAAGGAAGAAAGGTTTTCTAAGGACAAAGAACTATAGTAGCATAATTCAACGTTTAAGCACCAACAAATTTTCCATCAAAAACGATTAAAATAATTGCAGAGTTCTACTTAAAGAAGCACTACCTAAGTTTTTAAGAAACTTTTCTACCTTTGTGACTCAAGACATTACAGACATACTTAGCAATGTCCAATGTAAATATCCGTAACCAACAAATGTCATCTATCTGGAAATCATTTGTTATCTTGAAAGTATGTTTGTCAATATATGCAAATTTTAAATCGAGCATTTGCAATGTGAGCTGTGAAGAAAATTGAAATTTTGTAATATACTTATATAGACACTATAAACAATGATGCTAGTAGCTTTTATAAAAATCCATAATTTAAAAACTTCTGAAATTTAATGTATTAAAGTTCAACAAAAATGATTTCATGAAAACCAAGCTCAAAGTGTTCGAATATTTTTTCCTGATTGATTTCAAATCAAAGCTAGCGTAATCTTGATTGTGAATTTTAAGCTTAAGCAACATAAATACAGTGTGACACCATATTCAGCTTCGGATTAAAGAAAATCAACAAGTTTAAGAAACTACTCTGTTCAAACGAGGCAACCTTTCAAGAACCGCTTCAATTAATTTTAAGAAAAATATCATTATATGTGGGCATTTCCACGAAAACAGAAGTTTTTGTCCCGTGCGACACCTTGGTTTTTTGCAATTATCTTGAAAACGAAAACTTGCCCAAAATACACCTTACCACCAATTATAAAGCTAATAAGAAGTTATAAGTTAAAAATATTGTCAAAATAAAAATCCGTTTTATTTTGACTTTTTTTTTACTTTAAATGTGTTCGACGGTCGCACGGTACCCATGGATGCCCATATACATATCACGACACAGAACTTAATCATAAAATAAGTACAAAAATTAAAGTTAATCATTAAACACAAAAATTTATCAATAAAAAATTCCACTTCACAAAAAAAAAAAACCAAACACTGAAAGCCGGTTTTTAATTTGTAGAAAACCTGTATAAAAATAATTTATCAATTGTTGAAATCTGGAAAATATTTTTTAAAAATAGTTTAGATATTAATCACTCGCTGAATTTCTTCACTCAATTAAATGCTTTATTTAATGTTAAATAGCTTGAGCAATAATAATATTTTTTAAAATTAATTACAAAAGTGTTTTGATTTAAATAATTTTAAAAATCAGCTCAGTGGACAAATACATAATAAATAATCATTAGCCATTAACGCACAATACGAAAAAGTTTTCACATATACTAATATATATGAATATCTAAAAGAACAAGAATTTGAAAAAGAATTTGTTAGAGACAAATTATAAAAATTTTCAAAAAAAAAAAATATTTTTTCCAAACTCAAATATTTTCCGTTTGCCTAGTAGAAATATTTTAGGATATGTAGCAAACAGCACGCAATTTGAGCTGCAGCTACTTTTGTCTGCTGCTTTAGCTGTCATTCCTAAGCAATGTCTTTGCGTGAAGCCACCCCCATAACAGCGTATGCAGCAAAACTTTCAATGAAGATGTCACCGTCATTATCTCATTGATGTCCTTTCTTAATTTATGCCATATTTAAGTTGAGCTTGACATTTTATTTTGAAAAAGGAAAAAGAAAAACGGAAAATAACGAAAAGAAAACTCAAGTGAAATGAAAAAAGAATGCAAATAAAAATGAAATGAAAAAAAGATTTAAAGTAATTTTTCAAGAAGTGAAAACTTCTTTTTTTTTGCATTTTTTCCAATTTTTTTCTCTGTCGTTTTTCTTTGTGAATTTAATAGCGCAGATGAGCATTTGATGACGTTGCTACTGACTCGTTGTAATTTTTCGCTATTATCATTGTTGCCATTGTAAGTGTGTGCTTTGTGTTCCATTTTTTCTGTCTCTTTTTTCCACTATGTGCTGTTGCGCCACTATTGAAAAGACAAAGTTTTAAGCGCTAAATGGGATACTGAAATCTTTTTTAAAGTGTTGCTTTGAATTTGAAGCAGGATGCTTGCTATGCAAATTGATTGGGCAGGACATGAAATGGAAAAAAAATTGTGAAGATATTTTTTTTTTAATTTAATTTAATTTGTTTATAACTTTTTCAATAAAAGCAATGGAATTCGACATGTTTCGAGTTCAATTGTAAATTATGCGAAATATCGCTGTTGCTTGCAAATTAAAATTGGTAGCTCAGAATGTGCATGAAATAGTTTTGGCACCATTTTTTGTGTTCAAAATAAGGAAATTGAATATACGAGTATTTAAAGCTGATGATAAGTACTCTTTTTTATCAGTAAAAAAGGTATGCTTAGTTGAGATACTTCTTGGAAGTAGTCCAACTAAAAAGCTTTGATCTGAAAAGTCTGATTCAAAAGCTAAATGTTATCAACAGGAAGGTTGAACTATGGCTATCCAAAAGCAAATACTTCAATAGAATGAAAGCACCTTTGCACACAATTCTATAGTCTTTTTATATGCTGGGATTACAAATTCATTATTAATATTCCATAAATTATTCAAGCAACTTCTGTAAAAATAATTTTTCAAATTTTAATATTTAACTTTGAATTAAATTTTCCATGGTTTTTCTACAAATTTTTCTCTAAGAAACATTTCATTAAACTTTTTAATCAATACTTTAATTAGCTGTAAGGCAAATCTGAATCTCTGTGATGAGCACACATAGTATTCGTGGAAATACTGCACATCAATATCACTTTCGTTAATAAAGAAAAGCCACAAAAAGAAATAGTAATTAAATATTACTCATACGTCGAGTGATACCAACTCTTCAGTGTATTTTTAAAATTCATATATTTCATATATTTTTCTAAGAACACTACGCCAATATTTATCTGTGGCTGAAATTGTTCATTCCAAAGAATATATAATTATGAATATAAGCTTTTGTTGTTGTTTTTTTTAATCATTTCATCGAATTTTTGATTATGCAAATTGTTTTAATTACAAGAATAAATTTAATTAAATTAGATATAAAAACTACAGACTGAGACGAAAAATGTCGGAAAAAATCCGACAAATCTTCTTAAGTTTTTTTTCAAACAAAGAGCAATAAAATAAATTCAGTTCCTTTTTGATTGCTCCAGATATCATCCTCTTTATGTTTCGATCTTAAATGGAAAAAATATGTAATTTCCCTTAATTTGTTTGTAAATGTTTTTGTTTTTTGTATTTTTGGCTATAACCCAACAATTTAAAGAAAACCATGTGTTTGCTGCTCAGCAAGTCCACTGATTGCTACAATTTCAATACTAGCACGATTCTAAACCCTATATTTTTGAACATAGGAGTAGTTATAGTAAAAGTAGAAAAAATTGAAAATTATATAAAATTTGTGGCTCACAAAGCGAAAGTCTACTTCCTGCTGTGTAGTATGCAACATCTCATAAGCTACAATCGCCAAAGTAGTGCATGCAATATGCTACCTGCATGGTTTCTATTGCGCTTATGTAAAATCGCAGTAAAAATTCCAAACAAATTTAATGCCAATTATTTAGCAAGTTTTGCAGCTAATGGTGGTGCTTCCAGCAAATTGAGTTTTATGCAGATTAATATTTACGCTGCATTGAAAGAGTGCCTCTGTGTATTATGTGTTCCTCAAAACAATTATAAATTCACTTAGAGTGAGCGTAATGTAATGAATTTTAATTGCTACCCGTTATTAGAATTTCAGGTGCAATTGATTTATAACTGATAAATAGCTAATAAAGATTTTCCAGTTAGTATAAGTGTTGACTAAAGTATAGTACTTTTTGCATCAATTCTTGTGTCATAAAGTTGCGAAAAAGTGATTGTCTAAGCCTTAAAGATAAGTTAAAAGTTCGCGAAAGGTGTGTGTATTAACAGTCATCCAGAAAGCTCATACCATGAATGATATAAAATATATTATACTCATAAGACTACTACGTTTTTAAATTAACCTGCTGTCAATGAGGTTCAAAAATGTAACACGGCAAAAGACGTGGGGTGTGAAGTACCCCAACATTTTTTAGTTATGTTATGTCTAATATGGCTGTTAAGGTTTCTTTATATTTATTTTAAAGTTTTATATTATGTACTGAAATAATTAAAATAAATAAAACTCAAAACATAATTTGCTGAATTAATTTAATTCAAAAAGTTCGAGGAGCTCTTATTAATGCCATATAAATTATTGAATTTAACATTTTTAATAAAGTTTATTTCTTATAGTTACATTAAAAACATACAAAATATTTTGAGAAGATATTATTATGTGAGGACATATAAGAATGTTAATTAAACTTCTCAGAATATACGGATTTTTTGCATGTTCCATGAAAATGAACCGATTATAGTCGGCGAAGTTATATTTTGTTTTCCCGCCTTTATCCCGGTAGCATTCAAAATATTACGTTTTGAATGCCTTATTTTGTTGTTTCTCAAACGTTTCTTCAGAGCTTCTACCTATTCTTTTTCGAAGTTTCCAAGTAATACCGTCAATGGGGTGGGGTGTAACATACCCCAATAGTGTTTTCCTAAGTGTTTTTCCTTCAATGTGTTTCAGTTGTTAGCTCAGCTACTGAGATCACAGGCAGTTGTTCGTGTGAGGAAAAAGTTGTCACTGTTTTTAATCACGTGGCGTTTGTCACACCCCATCTTAATGACGACGGGTTAGTAGAATAGTTCATAATATATAAGCAAAGTGATCATTTACATTACAATTAGAGCAATCGAAGTACCAGTATCCTAAAGAAAATTCTTATTTTGTTTTCTCTAAATGTAAACTATTTATCATTTTATCATAAAAAATCCAGTGCTTGAAAGTTTAAATTATCATCACTAACTTACTGTTACCTACTCTATACAGGTAGTGCCACAAATTGTAACAATTTACTCGACAAAAAAAAATTCTACACATAAGCGGAAGTGTTGCCAACATGAACATTGTTTTAAGCGCCATACAGCAAAATGTTTACATCCGGCAGCGCACTAAAGAAATTTAGCAGTAAAAGTGGGACTCTTTTTTGCTTCATAGCCTCTAACCTCATTGTTTGCGCGAAGGCGCGTTGTTTATTTTGATTGCAAAAAGTCGCTTTAGTATTAATTATGCAACACCACAACAGTCACTACTACTACTACTACATAGTATTTCATGCACATTTTTGTTTTTGTTGCTTTTGTTGTGGAGGTTTTAAGTTTATTTGTGCATCGCATGCAAGAAAATTCCCCATTGCAACTTGAAAATTTTAATAAGCTACATTTGGGTTAAAGTTTTTTCTTCCTTACGTTTTTTTGGGTCGAACCTAGGGTGCCGTAGCTAATGTAGCGTGGCGCGTAATAAACTCAACTACACATGCATTTATGCTTACAAAAAATGCATTTGTATGCGCGTGAGTTTGTGTTTAAAACCACTACACGTTTGCATAGTCATGCAAGTTGCTGCTGCTGCTGCTGCTGTCAGTCATTCACTCGGCATCATTGTCGACACTCAATACTTTGCTGTTTGGTGCATGACGTGTAAAAACATTTAAGTGTGTTGCTTCTTTGCGCACCAGTGTTGCCATTTTTTGAAATGCGTTATATTCTAATACTTGCAGCATCACGTTGTAGTTCATTTAAACGTAGGTAAGTGCAAGCATTGCAAGTTTGTTTGTACTGTGGAGCGTAGTTTTTTTTTATGAAGGTATTGAAAACCGGTGAAAAAAAAATACTCATTTTCCCGGCAATTACAGGCAGATTTCTTCTCGAGCAGCCATAAATTAAGGCATCGCCTAAAAGAATACTCATTTGCTGAACAATAATATTTTAAAATGTGGAAATGACAGACCCGCTAGAGACTGCACACGACAAAGAAATTTGGTGCAGATCCAAGATAAAATACACACAAGAAATATATCTTATACATAAACATATCATCAATGTAAGAAGGCTTCGATTTGGAAATGTATAAGATTTAGAAGCTTGAAGTTTTTACTTAGCCGCATACTCCCCTTAGCTGGTCGTGTTTTTCCTTTATGTACCTCTGTTGCATGCAATATATTTCTTTTCCTTTTTCATAAATTTATTTTATTTAAATGTGATAGTATTGAGATCTTATATAAAACAAAAATCGTTAATATTCTGTTAAATTTGAATTACTTAAAAATTATTTTATTAAGAAAAAAATTTCCTGAGTAAAAAAAAAAATAAAATATATTTGGTTGAACTAAGCAAAAGCAAATATTAAGTAGAAAGCCAAATACGATAATTAAAATGATCAATGTCAATTTTTGAGGTAATTACATTTATACTGCCCAAACCACAAATGGATGAAAATAGTGCACATTTTTTTTGTATTATTTATTCCATCTTTATATATTTTTCATTTTATTAATCACAAGTCTCGATGGCCAATCAATAAGTGTATTAAATTTTAATTAACTGCTCATTGAATTATGCATATAGTGCATGACTTAAGCCACTAATAAATTAATTAACACTTCCTTATCTGGACATTTGTAATATCAAGAGGAAGAATTGTTGCATTTTGCAACACAAATGCAATTCCTATTAATTAACATAATTATAATTTTCATAATTACAATTGTTGTTCGGATACAAACATTAGAAACATTAAAGTAATTTATTCCATGGATGTTCTAATAATTCATTATATTTTAATAAAAGTTGCTTTCGCAAATAATGTGGCCCATAGCATAAATTATTATAGATTTATTAATGCAAATTTAATACAAAAATTTGCATAACTTGATTGAGATGTAATAAAAAGTTCATATAGTCTACAGTGGGAAAAATATTATGCGAATTTGTTCAGAATTTATATGGACTATTTTAAGGCACAAGTAACTTTTGGAAAAATATTGAATAACAAGTGAGTACTATCCCTAGAACTTTATTCTCAAAAACTGATTAATATTTAAATTATATAAGTTGAACGTTAAGCAGTAGGAATAAAAAAAATTAAATTATTAGAACAATATTTATATGCTTTGATTACTACCAAGCAAAATTCGAAAATGTGGCTTTCTTCAATAATTTCGGTCAAAATTCGCGATTGCAATATTTTCAATATCAATCATTGTTATCCTCTCGTTATATCATTTACGAACTAAAGCCAAAAAGTAAAATTAATATAACTGTGTTCGTAACGCATACACACACATAATTGAATAGCATAAATGTCAAAAGTTATCACTTTAATGCTGCGCACTTATTCCATGTAATTGCTTAACCCACCTACTCAACTATCTGCAGAGTAGATGAAATGAAACCATTACGAAAATCCACTGCGAAGTCATTGCGTGCGTGTCCGTGTAACTTTTAATTAATCTTCTTTTGTATAAATAAAAATATTTCATACAAAAAAATTTTAATAAAAAAGAAATAATCTCGCATCGTATGTTGTAATTGTATATCATTATAGTTGGCATAATTTTTGCGCTTTTTTTTATTTATTTATTTAATGTGCTTACTGTCACTGCATGTAAACAGAGGTTGGTCGGTTTTTTTTAAGCGTATCTCATGTTACAATGGCAACACTTGCAATACAATTTTGGTTGCATTTATGTTGCTGCAGTGGCTGACACTAAAACCTCAGCTACACAATTATACACTGATTTACATATTCTCTTACATTAAATGCAAGTCATATGTAAAATTATTACGAATTTATACGCAAAAATATTATTAAAAAAAAGAAAAAAATATTTAAGAGTTTTTTTTATTGCCAATTTATTGAAAGTTTGAATTAAGTTTTTTTAAATTTAATGCTGAGTGATTCTGGTTGAAACTACAATACTTATAATTCAAAGAGTCGAGTTTTGTGATAGATTACATCAGGTAGTGAACGAATAAATGTCGTACATCAAAATCAGTTTTGAAACTTTTCGAAAGTGCAAATCTTTATTTCATAAATATATACTATTACTTCGATCGACGAGAATTTCTCAGCCTTAGAGAACATTATATTGACATTAAATTAAACTTTCCAATCAATTTTCTTTTCAATTCATTCATCATCCCAAAAGAATGTTTATTTTCTATATTTTTAATTCAATTAAAGAACTAAAAAAATTAAATTAATTAAAGTTTTAATCGAAACTCTTTTTTTTATACAAAAATATCACACAAAGCAGAATAATTTCATCAATATATTGCACAATCTTTTGTGCTGCCACAAAACAAAACACAGCATCAAGACAAAACAATTTTCCTTCAACTCACAAAAAGAAAGAAAACAAATTAAATGCGAAGAACAAAAGGAGTGAAAATAATGGAAAACAGCAACAAATGACAACAACGACAACGACAAAAGCAACAACAACATACCCACTAACAACAACATTATTTTCATGATGGGCGAATTTCATTTCCGCACATTTCCTCCATAAGCAGCCATTTGTTTTATGCGCATTGTTGTTGTAATTGCAGTTATTTCTATTTTAACATTCACAGGCAGTCATTGTGGTTTCTAGTATATCCTTTTGTTTTTTATTGTATATTTGTTGTTGTTGTTGTTAGCTATGTTAGTTAGTAGTAAATCGACCGAGATTAACCATAGTCCGACATAGCAGTAACTCCCATCAAACAGCTGCACACGAATAGTAGTGGAATTGCTCGTCATCTTTATGCACAGTCAAAGTGTTGCCAGGTGAAATGATTTTTTTGGGATAGTTTTTTTTAACTATAATTTTACATAAAATTTCATTTAAATTCTGTGTAATAATTTGAGTTATTGTTTAACAATTTTATCTCTTCAGCATAATTTTGCAAAAACTTTAATAATATTTTAAGCAAACAGGCTTGTTCTAAATCCGTTTCGGATTTGTTTCGGAAACGGAATTTAAATACGCAGTTTTTATCATCATCAGAAAAATATAAGGAATTCAGTCAAATTATCAAAACTTTAACCGCTCAAATTCAAAGTTCAAAATAAGTACCATAGCAAATTTCGACCAATAGACTTAGAAGAGCTAATGACATTCAACTTCGGACTTCAACTCCACCTACAAATAAAATCGGAACCAGTATAGACTTGAATATTTTTGTCAATATTTAAGTGGATTTTCCAATGATTTTTCATGACTAATTCATCAATGTAATCTTTTTGTTTGTGTAAGTCCACATAATCGCAGATTTTTTTTTTTTCTTAAAAAGGTTGCAAAGAGAGGCAATTTCGAACGTATTTTTTGAGCCAACAGTAGGATGTGCATGGGAAATATATTAAACCAATACACCGATTTCGATGAAATTTGATACAAAAATAAATCGAACCCGAAAAAATGGTATTAAAAACTCTTTGCTCTTTCAGTGGGTGTGACACCACACTTAATGTGAGATAAAATGCCACACCGATTTCAATGAAATTTGGTATATGAACTCATTGAATTCTAGGAAAGATTTTTTTAAGTGGGTTAAGCTCTGCCTCTAACAGAGAAATATGTTTTCACAACTAAATAAATGAAAAAAATTTTGATTAAATTTGGTATGGAGATTGAGAATTGAGCTCAAAGGAAGGGATAGAGAAAAGTTTTGGGATAAGGCAACACAAAACCATGAATTTTATTTTTGTGAACGATGACAAAAAATAAACTTTTTTATGTCAGTTTTTAATACCAAAAAGTATTTACTTGTAATATTAAGCTTCGAATGCTTGAAGATAATGATGGCTTGAAGATAATGAATGTATGAAACTTTGAAGAAACAAACTATGATCATTAATTTGATATTAACAAACAAGCAGCTTTTACTTTCAGACATTTCAAAATTTTATTCAAAGTTTTTAGTAAAAAATTTATTTATTTTTTTTAAATAGCCATGGGAACGACAAAAAACAAAGCACACACACTAACTAACATATTCAATTTCCATTCAACGATTTTTTATGCTTACATGTTCTATTCTATGTGGGAAATTAATTTTTTTAGCAATTCTAAAACTTAAATATTTTGATACTTAACAGGAGTATCGTGATAGTTTTAATTGTATTTTGAGACCAAGCGTCTAAAAAATAAAACTAAAGAAATTTAATCAAAATAGGTTAAGTAGTTTTTGAGTGATAAGCGAACATCGAAAACGGCTATCATTTTATTTATATAGATACAATACTTTGCGTAATTTTCAATATGTTGCACAGTATTTTTACGAATATTTTGGCATTTTTAAGGCCTATTTTCTTATAAGATGTAGCAACATTTGACTGGGCAGTTCATTTTACAATAATACAGTAAAGTCCAATTTTTCCAACTGGCAGCGCTGGCCAACTTCAGAAACTACACAAATGCAACACACTGATAACTTTGTGCCTCGTTTCGGTAGAGCATCAACATCAGCAGAAAAAAGGAAGCCATTTACATTTCCATTGTCGAGTTACAACGTCATTTTAAGCACCATCAGCATGTAACAACACTAGCGGCGGTGGCGAAGGCACCTGAAATACAAACCAACCAATAGACTGATGAGACTGACTGTCTGTCTGTCTGTCTGTGTGATTTAGCCGGCCGGTTCATTTGATCACTTGCTGTTATTCACAATCTCGGCGAGTGTTAGCATTGGTTTCAATTTTTCTCAGAGGCACAAAAGTGGGGGTCATCGTACAAAAACTGCCATACAACACAGAACAAAGCAAATGAGAAAAACCGTAGTTGTGCAACACAAGGAAATAAAGTGCTGTCAGTGTTGCCGCCTTTATTTAGCATCTCATTGTATGAATCTTAATGCCTATGTATGTGTGTGTTCATCAGCTTACTGCCGATGGAAATACATAAAGTGATTTATTTGCTATTACTGCGGGTTATATTCGAGAGTATGTGGTGTTAATGAAGTAGTTTTGGGCTGTTTTATAGAATTACAAGTTGATGTTTCAAACAAAATGTTCTGGAGTTTTTTTTTCGAAGTGTGGGTGGATAGAAATTGTCTAATTTCAACAGTATGCTTCGAAACAGCGTTTTTTGCAAGATTTGAAATGCTCTCTTGAAAAACCCTCTAAGTTTAAGCTTACAAAAATCATTGCATGCAATCAATCAATATTACACTTTTTGCTGTAGTGAATAAAAATTAAAATTTAATTCTACCAAAAAGTTCAAATCCTTTTTCCCCCTTTCAAATGTACGACAGCAATTTAAAATTTAGTGCAAATAACTGAATTGATTTTTGGCAATATGCCAGTCAGCCAGCTAAAGCAGATAAAGGAAGTAAAAAATTTTCGCTGCATTAGAAGTAAAATATCCTAGCGCTTTGTTGCCAATAATTTATATGTTTGCACAATTCAATTTCCGCTGCATCCTCCTCTACAGCGGCAGCGCAATGTTTGTTATTGTGTTGAGTCTATGTGATTGTCTGTTAGCAGCTTCATCTTTGTAGTTGCTGTTAACACAAATGCTGGCTGCCAGCACACCTGCCTCTAGCAGCAGCAAATAATTCTATCCAGCTTAAGCTTTCAACTGATTCTACGAATTTTCTAATTTTTTTTTTACTTTTCGACTTAAATCATGATGATGCTGCCATTTAATAAATTTCACGTTGCAAAATCCTTTCCGCTGGCAAATGCGGAATTGTAAACTCTTCAAATGCAGCATTAAAAATGTTTTCTTATTGCTTTATTAAAGTTTTCGTTATCGTTTCATTACTGTATTATAAAATTTGCAATCGGCATAGGAATGAGAAAAAAAACGAACGACAAATCTATCGTATTGACATTGGTTGTAGAGCAGCTAAAAAGAAGGAGAATTCAATGTTGCAGCAAGAGCTACAGAAAAAACACAGCACTCAGATGGTTGAAAGAAGTTGCATACCAAAGCGTATAAATAGATGAATCAATGGAACGATTTGAAGTTTGGCATCGAATGTTAAACTTTTGCAGTGCAGAAAACTATGCTATAAAATATTAATATAAATACTTTTTTTTTTGCCAACAAGCGGCTAGACAACTTGAAGTATTAACGTTGCACTTGTATTCAGACATATTTAATATTTATATTGCATAACCGATTAATCTGAAAGGTTTTAATGAAATTTTTAAAATTTTTGTTTAACTTAAATATAGTGCTTTTTGGCAAATGTTCGCTTATTATTTCTAAATAAAATTGAATACAATGATGAAATTATTTTCATGTCAAAAAAAAAAAAAAATTTCTTTTGTGGGGGTAGTTTTTCCTATACTGCTTAAATTCATGAAGCTTAGGTTTGCTGAAGTCCAAAAATTTTTATTTATTGTAAGATTTAAAAAAATCCAATAATTTTAAGCTTTCAAAAGACATAACGCGAATTCAGCGAATATGAACAACCTGCAGAATTTTTTTTTTTGCGCATAGCAGTTTAATTTTTATATAATTCAAGAATGTCCTACAGTAAAATTATATTATTTTTATTGTGAATTTCAAATTTAATTTCAAAAATCATAAAATCAAATGAAATAAATTGGAATTTTTTAACCATATTTACCAGTGATTGCGAACCTATGATCAGCGGGCTTTTTGAACGAACTACGTATGGATTTTCTTAAGTTGTTATTTTGTATCATAAAAGAGAACAGATTAATAAATATATTAAAATTCATAAGATTGACGTGGCTCGTCCTTTTTCCGATGACACTTAGTCATAATTTAATTGAAAAGTAAAAAGTAAAACTTTTTAAAGGATTTTAAAGAGAGAGCCAAAAAAAACATAGTTGTTAACAAAGGATGAAGGAAGCCTTTTCCAGGTGACACCACTGACTTTGTGGCACACGAACTAATATAAAAAAGTTATAAACACAATTTGACCCACTTCTCAGAAACGTTCGGTATCACTCACATATGCCATACTACATACCCTGCTGTTACCCACGACATTGTACGCAGAGCCTTCACTCATATTTATTTTTCGATTCTATCTATTTCTCTGCATCTTTCCCTATATACAAATATCCTTCTTGCTACTCGTATCTCTACATTTATCTAAATAGTTTAATTTTTACCTCCATCTCTATTTCTATTCTCTTTTAGCCTAAAGCCCACCTTTTTGTATGCTTCAGGTATGTGCTTTATATGCACATTATTTCATTACTTTTTCTTTAAAAAGTTTTTTGGTACAAAAGCTCTTCAGATTTCTTTTACGCTTGTCTTAGATTTCGTTGTAAGGCTCCATCATTTATTTAAAGTGCCATGCTCATTTGTTCAAACCCACCGCCTATCATTTCTCGTCTTGAGTTTCATTGATACGAGAACTTTATGAAAAATTTCAAATAATCAAATGAGATTACTAATTGAAGTAAAAGTTTTCATACTATTGACGAAATTGATGATTTAGTTGTATAGTTAGTGCAAACTTAAACTTTGGCACTACAGCTATGTGGAATTTTAAAAAAATGAATGATTCAAAAAAGTACTAGGCACTTTTATTCATTTAAGGTCATACTAAAATTAAATACCCCCAGACAATACACAACCTAAAATCAATGACACTAAGTTATGCGAAAGTGATTGATAGAAGGCCATACATACAACAATTACTAAATAAGTTACCACAATAAAGTAAAGATTGACCAATTATGAATGACAGCAAATAACGAAATTCCATTCCAAATCAAAGTCAACATATTAATAAAACTCATCAATAATTCAGACTTAAAGTTGCAATTAGAGTAGAAATCAAAACACAAAATTGGACGAAATTACATTATTAATTAGGTAAATATTGTGGCATTAATCAAAACTAATTGTTACACATGTAAGCGCAGTGTGGTTAGCACAGTAATGGACAAGAAAAAAGCATGCCAGTTGATATACAATACTCGTTATATGTTGTATTAGTGCCGCTTTTATTTCAAAAATTATGTTATTTAATTCACCGATACTTAAAGAAAATTAAAAAAATGGTACCTACAGAAATAAAAAAAGTTTTTTAAAATTTCAAGAACGCAAGCGTTAAAAAGTTAACGCAACAATGCACTGTGTAAACTTTTTTGTCCACAACTGTGTAGTCGTGTGTTATTTTCGTGTGTGTTAATGTATTTGTATTTGTACTTATTGCTGTTATTATTACTATTGCGTTAATTTCACCAATTACCACAAATTTCTTCACCTGAAAAAAAAAAACGAGAAAAAATCGCTTCCAAAAATTCCAATTGCCAAATTCATTAAAGTAACTTGTGGCAAATTGCTTTTTGACCTTAATTGAAATAATTGTTTGCACTTTATACCACACAATAACAAAAGTAGCAGCAAAAACAACAACAACAATTTACTTTTTCCCTTTCATGTTATTTAATCATGAATTTCCTTATTTGACCAAATAAGCGAGAAAACGAAAGGAAAAACAAAAAAAAAAAAAAAAACTTAATGGAAAAATATCCTTCGCTCACTTCATATGGTATAGTGTGTAATCCATTAGAAGCGGTCAAACAAAGTTACCAATGTTTATTGAATTTGCTGCCATTTTTCACACATTTTTATGAGCCAATATTTATACACTAGAAAAACGCACACATAAAAACATAGTGAGACTAACACATGTGCGCTTTATTCAATATGTGCGCTTACATTTCTTTCATAAAGGCAACTGCCGAAAAAAGGACTGAGGGAAATACTGACCGAAATACTCATTAAATTAAAGATCATAACATTTTATTGGTTGACATTTGTCAATGGGTAGCTCATATCGTTTTATAGATTTTCAACGTGCTGTGTGGTCGGTAGGAATTGGCTTGATTGATAAAATTTTGTGAGAAATTAAATAACTTAGTAGAAGTAAGTCAGAAAATTTGCTCTTTGAAGAAAATCAAAATTAAAGAAATTTTTTTTTAAATTGAAATTTTGAAAGTTAAAACAGTCCCAACAGTGTGCTTAAGGGCAAGAGCTGTCACTTTAAAACTCGAAGAAAATCTTTTTTTGATCTTGAATCTTGCGTTAGCTTATTTTCGAAGATAGCGATACTAATGCCAGTTATGTCGATGGAAATGATTTCATCCTAAGAAGAAAATTATTCAATTAAAATGTTCTGTGTGTTTATATTCTGATATTCAACAGGTCTTCTATAGATGATCCAATTGATTGATGACCAAAAATTGTAAACACTTATGAAGCCATCAATAAAATATGTGTAATACCATCCGACAAAAAGTCCAACTAAAGTATCAATTTCTCAAAAATTTGGTTTACACAAAAATTCTTCAAAAATTAAGGTTCATCAGGACCGTTGTTTGCACCTGAAGCTGATCTTATAAGTTGTATATGAACTAATTTTATCACTGGTTCTACAAACAAGCCAGTTTCTTAAAGATTTTAACAATTTAACAGCAATTTATATCACTATAATTGTATCTAATAAATGTCACTATATCCAATATTATAAATAGTAACCCACCACACTTATCCCAACTATGTATACCCATAGAAGTGTGTGTATATATATTTCAATCAACTACATATATGGCTATCACTTTGTCACATCAGCACAACTGAGAAATTTACTTTCTCACGTACAGCAGCTGGTGCCACTACTGTGTCAAACCTCAAACGTGTTTAGCTTTTTTTCTGCTTGCTACAAAAGCGTTTTTTTTAAAGCAGCAGCAATAGCTGAAAACACCAAACTTTTTCAATGTAGAAAAAAAGTAGAAGCATATGAAAAATTGCTATTCCACAAATCGCAGAGAAAAAAAAAAGTTAAATTGTTTGTGTCAAGCTAGCAATTGCAAGAAAACTATGAAGGCAGTCAAGTTAGTTCGCAGGTTTCAACCAAAAAAAAAAAGGAAACAAAAAAAAAAGCGACGACGAAAACACGCTGCGTTATAAATCAAATATTGTGCACGCAATTTCACAGTTGAAGCGGTAGTTATCTGTCTGTAAAAACTTGAGGGAATGCTGGCTTGAAGCCAATGAACAACAACAGGACAATAATTTAGGCGAAAAATTGTTACTGTTTCCCCTTGGGCATCGTAGCATATGAATGTCATCTTTTTTAATTAACTAATTAACTGATACTAAACAGTGGATTTTTATTTCTTTTTCTGAATCATAAATTATTTATGTGATTTATTGATTTTAAGGGGCAATCAATGTAATACATAGATGGAACACCAGTATGACAAGCTCATTGAAGGGATGTAAAATTTGTAGAACATTATAGTTTTTTTCGTTTTTAACATCGAATTTATTGAATTATTTCACTTCAAAATATTTTTGAAAGGTTAAGTGGACAACGGGACGTATGATGAATCACATAATTTTCAAATGATTAGTGATCACTCATACGTCATGTATACCACTTTAATTACCTTATAGGGTTAGAGCATTTTTTCAAAGCAAATGTTAACACGAAATTCTTGCATATATTGAGGTATAATTTTTATTTGCTTATTAAGTCCCCAAAGCTTAGGCATTGCGATGGTAATAAAAAATGTACTTGTAATGAAAAGTAAGGCATATTTTCTGAAGTTCTGAGAGTTGACCCAAAACCAAGGGAAGAGTTTCTTAAGTGCATCATCATACAGTGGGTGGTCGAAGAATGATAAGGAAAATAGTCCTGGAAAAATCAACGAAGTCTTTAAGGTTTTCAAAGTATAAATGTAAATTCCCATGAACTGAATCCGATATAAGACTTTTGGTACCTGCTAAGCAGGAAAACTTCCAGGGATCTCATGACAAGCAAACGACAATAGAAGAATCGAAATAACCCTATGTATCGATACTTTTATTGCACAGATGGCCTTTGAATAAGTTTTCGAAAGTATTAGTTTTCAGGCATAACTCTACTGTTTCGTTAAAAAAAAAATGTGAAAATTCAATTTATTCTTCATAATTAAAATCCAATTTGTGCACTCCTCCACATTCTAGTGACACCAAAGATGTCCATAACACTTTGGTGGACAACGTAACACACACATATGTTGCCTCTATCTTTTTCCTAAGAAATAAAGCATTAAATATCTTTCATACGTCGCACATTTACCACATTTTTTTATTAAATATTATGAAAAATTATTTCCGAACAAATTATGGCGCAAATTGCTCTGCAGTTATTGACAAGTAATTTTTATTTCCCACTCCACATGCATTGTTTAGTTACTTTAACACAGACTTTCATTTTCCTGAGTGCTGCACTTCAAAATCGATGCAGTCGTGCAAAAGTAAGTTCTCGATAACATCATCAGTGCGGACAGTTTGTACAGTTCAATGACATTTGATGTTGTCGACTTATTCAACGATATCAATTGTTGATATTTCTGCTTCTTCTTCTTGGTACACCATATAATTGTGGTTCAAATTGAAATCTCAAAAAGAGAAGTCAGAGAATTGACAATGACACTACTATGCCATATGTTCTAATATAGAAGCGAAATTGCATTCAGCTGACCACTACCAGTATCTATTGGCAACACAAGCAATGGACCAATGTGAAATTTTATAGCGATATATTTTTGCGATTTTCCAATTTTACTTTTTTTCTACTTTTTTATTTACTTTCTTTTTTGTGCTTTTTTTCTGTACTCACTTTGCTATCTATTGATCGCTGCTGCAAATCGATTGAGCTCAGCGCAAATCCTATGACAGTGGTGGTAGTTGGTTGACCATTGGCTAAAACGGCCACTAAAATGTGGTGGTACATAAAGAAGAATCTACTAAATCCATATACTCAAACCAATCGTAAAACCAAAGTAGCTGCATGAAGCGCAATGGCACTTTACAGTAAAGTACAGTTCAATGTTGCAACGCAAAGTGAATGGGGGTTAAGTGCGATGTTGGTTTTGGTTAGGCTACCGGTAGAACTTTTTTCGCTCCTTTATGCCAATGTTAATTGAAGCAGATTTTATGTAAAATTGTCTCGCTTTAATCAGTGCCACAAAGAAGCAAGAGTGTGAAGTTTTTCATTTTTTACATAAGCTTTGCTGCAATTAATCAGACATGAAGCAACTATATTGAGCTATTATTGTTATATTAAGGAGACCAAATATAATAGTCAGTTAGTTGTTTAATAGGAATAAAATCTTCAGTTATATTTTATGAAAAATGAGCATTATGCCAATACGTGTTGTTACTTATTAGTCTTTATTCATTTGTTTTTAATCATTATTTTATCAGTTGAGCTACTGAACATTTTTAAGTAATTTTTCCTAATTTGTATGCCACAATTTAGTGCTTTCTACTTTAGCCGTATTTTTTTTATTGACTTCCTTGATAAGACATGTCAATATCATTAAAGCTAAGAATCAAATTCTTCCACAGAAACTAGTTTTTCTCAATTTACCATGGATATTGCCCCCAAATATGGCTTCTGTATGTGCCTGACTCTGCTACCTGTCCAGAAAATGAAGCAGTTTTGTGTGTGCGTGTATGTGTTTTTTCTATCACAATATCAATATGTACATTCACATGCGCCTTTGTATTGTGTGTAAATTTGCTATCAGTTTCTTTTACTGTTCTTTCCTGTTCATGTCCTTAAACAATATCAACATGGTATTTCGCGCATGAATCAACAAAACAATTGCTCAGTCTACTAACAATCGAAATCAGAAGATTTTGGCCTAAGCTACGGTAGTTGGCCGCTGGATTGTTTGAATTGAAATGTGTGCATTTACTGCGTGCTCCTTTTGATTTGGATTTTTTCAGTACATACGTACATTTGTGTCTCAAATGTCTATCGCATATAATTGAGAAGTTCAAGTTTGACAGCTGCTTTTAGAGGGATCAAACGGTGTCGGTGCACATGTGGTGAAAATCTTAATTGCTTGATTTATATGCCAATTGCTAAGGCATATTGGCCTTAATCCATTTTTTTATTCCATTTTCATTTCCATTTGAGTTTTTTTTTTAACTCTTACGCTGAAGGATATTTTTAAAATGTTTATTTTTGGATTAAGAGATAGAAAGCGTACTCTTAGTTTTTTATTATTCAGACACATGAGTAAACATTTATTTTTTTGCGTTAAGGAAGTTTGATCAAATTTTATTCAACTCTTAACTTAATATATAAAATATTCCAATCTATTCCTGCTACCCACATACATAGCACCGTGAGTGCAAAAATTCAATTTCGCAATAAAACTTTGCAGTATTTTGCCAATTACTCAAAGTTGACAAGAAAAATATATTGATTACTGCAACCGCCATACTGACAAGTACTTGATGATTTTGTTTGATTTTATCAGAAACACACATCGATGGAACAAGTGTTTGGTCAATTTTTTATTTTGTAGCCTCAAGTAGATATACTACTCCTTTTTTTAGCTGTTTTTTTTTTTGGATTTTTACTTCTTAGTCACATATCCTTATTTTTTTGAACATTGTGCACTGAATTGCTTTTTTGTGTAATTTTTTAGCACAACAATTTCCAATGTGAGTACTTGCTATGTGTCATGATATTACTACCATTTGTCTGTCTAGTGGATTTCTTCACTTTGCTCTGTCTATGGCAAAAGTTTCGATGCTGTGCTTTTTGCAAGGCACATCGTGCTACAAAGCTTAAAGTATTGTAAGCAACTTTATCGGAATAGAGTAAAAAATAAAATTGTAGAATGAATTGAATTGTGATTGAGTTGCCTGCCATCACAGTAAGTTTTTGCTCTGGGACTTGAACCCAATGCAGTAAAAGGGATGTAAATTAAATAATAATTCCATAAAAATTTTTAACAATTGCATTTTAACAGTTAATTGGAAGTTCTATTCTCACAAAAATATTTTATTAATACTATTTAGTTGTCTAGAAAACAAGCACCAAAGTATATAGGAAGATAATGATCAATAAAAATTATTAAAAATACGATAAATTCACATTTACACGTATTCCAAATTTTGAAAAATGTGAAGAAATTTTCTTTATTAACCAATTAGATGGCAACACTTTATATTATGCTATGATTTTGTCAGCCTACAAATTTCTGCGGGCTATCAATAAAATAGGAAATAAAGATTCAAGGGAACTTCTCAAAGAAGCGAAGAGTGACAAATGAAAACCCATGCCGACTAGTTTACACGCTATCGATTTTACTTTAGATCTGTCTGTCAATAGCAGTAGAAATAGCAGCAGCACTTATCCAGAGATTCATTCGTTTGTTTGTGCGTCTTAATGTTCGATTGTCAGTATTGTTTCTCAAACTGTCTCTCTGTGTGACCGTTGCTGTTCATGTTTCTGGCTGTCCAGAATTGTCTTTCAATTCATCAGTTTGCTTGGTATTTTTCTCAGTCCCTGTGACAGTTGACAAATAGCAAGTGCAGTCAGTCAATTCAATCGAACTTTCCCTACATAAAAACAAAATATTTTCCAACATCCTCGGCAGTTGACTGTCATTTCCTAATACAAATTATTATTTATTTAAATGTAAAATGACAGTTTGGCAATTTTAAATGAATGATAAGCAAACACAAAGAATATTTTGACAACGGCAAATAAAATGACCATTCTATGTCAGAAATGCAAATGTTTGTTATATGCTAAAAAAAGTTATAAAAATTATTCTTGTTAGTGTATTTTGCTTATTTTCTTAATCAATGATAATTGAAGTTATAAATTTTGATTAACTTGAATTTTATTAATCTTTTTTTAATTTTGAAATGTAACAAGCAACAATTTTCTTAAAGTTTCCACTGAAAAGTTTTGTCACATTTAGCTATTGACCCATATGCGACTTTAAGCCACTAAATGACCCACAATTTCCTATCATTTAAGCATAATTTAGCCTTGCTCCAGATACGACAAGACCTCGTCCTCTTTCTTTCTATTTTTATTTCTATATTTTCAATGTCTTATTGTCTGTCACTTTACCGAAAAAAGCAAAATATGTTTAATCAAAGTCGTTGTCCTTATTATATATATATCAAAAACAAACAAACAAACAAACAAACAAGGACATGGATAAAACAAGTTTTTTTTTCTAATGTCTTAATATAGACAAACAGAGTCAGTTCAAATGACATACAGATCTATGTCAATACAAAACGAGATAGAGAGAACAACACGCAAACGATAAATGATATCTTCATTAATGCTATTCTGACATACCAAGGTACGGATATAACAAATGAAATGAAATGAAACACAAAGGACATGGCAAAAAAAAAATAACAAACACAAAAAAACTGCAACAACTAAGGCTGTATAGCATAGAAGCGTTTTGTTGTAATGTGATAAAAATAGTGGTGTAGTAGTATTATTGTAGTATTACTATGCTGTACGGTAAAACATGCAAAGCGTACGCAACAATAATAGGCGAGAGTCTTTAATTAACATTCGGTTAATATTCATGACATTTAAATGTCGTAAGAACTTTTTTTTTCTTAAGCCTTAGTAGAATTTAATCTAACGCTATTCCATAAAATTGTCTTGGCAACTTAGGCTATCAGAAAATAATTGTCAAAGGTCAAAGTTTTGAAAATTGAAAAAATTTGCAGTTGAATGTGTAGAAGTTTGTGATAATCAAATTCGTTGTGATCCACTGATAAGAGGATCTTAACATCTTAAAGCCCCCCAAGTCATTTCGCACAATGTAATTTCCAGTTGCATTAAACTTAACAACTTAATTCTACCTCTCTTTAACAGTTAAAAGTATGCAATGAAATTTTTATTTCAGTCTTATATTTGTCTTGTTTTGCTAATTTTTTACTCCTAATTCACGGTTGACGACTTATTTCTACATTTCTTAAACAATGAAAAGCATTGCATTAAATTTTTTTTCTTCTTATTGTTTCAAAGTATACTTGCACAAGAATTAAACCATATTTTGCAGTCAACATAAAGTAAGAATAAAAAAAAAAGATTTAAAGATTGCCACCCCTACCTCCCATATAAGTGAACTCATGAAATGGGAATAGCTTGGTATTTATTGCAAACATTATCATAAATTTTAGAGTACTGACTAATATTACTTTGGACATAAAGTATTTTAAATCGATCTAGCATTATCTGGCTGTCTGTCGAAATGAAAAACTTGATAAAGTGATGCTTTGGAACTGCACTTGAGATGCAATGAATCTATAAATGGGAGACTACTTTGACATTATTTTACAATTTCTAACTTAATACTTTGATTCTAAGGCGGATTTTTGTTTCTATAAAGCCATGATAATAGTTAAATTACCGAAAAGTCTATTGGATTTATGTGAAAGCTCCTCATAGTCCTCGCTCTGAATGTGGAACGCACTAGGTGTTGCAACATCAGTGATAATCAATTGGTATGATTTGAAGCAATTTGTCACCCCAGGACTTAAGGTTTTAGAGATATTGTTCTTAACATCGTTTACAACAGTAAATTAGTTTTGATAAATATTTCTCTTAGTTCATCTAAGGAACTATCAGAAAATGAGTTGATTGAATATTTCATTAATAATTTAATAGAACCTGGTTTTTGGAAATTTTTGTAGCAATGGGTATTAAACTTTGAACCACCCCTGTTCTAGATATCTCCAAAGTCAGTTCTACATTCCTTAAGAAATTATGTCACGACTTTTTTTGTCTTTTTCTATGTGCTGTCGTAGCTTTTGAGAACAAAAAAATCGCTGAAAGCAGCATAAAGGATATAACTTAGGATGACCATATTGCCGGCTTATTTTTTCCCTTAGTGCTGCTTACTTTGCGAGATATTTTTAAGAATTCCTTAAGTGTTGCAGTTAACCTTTCAGTCAGCCAATTAATAACAAAAAGTTGAAGGCAGCGGCGTTAAAATTTTGTTGTTAAATTAAATCCAGCTTGTCCTTTTCACATAGGGTTAGAGCAGACCTTCTTCAAGCAAAGTAAATTCTAATAATTTTGCATTATAATACAAAATATATGTTAAAATAAATATTTTCTTAATTGCTTACTTGCCCTATTTCTGTTTGTATTGATAATAATAGCACAGGTTAACAACAGAAAATATTTCTAAGAGTTTAACATTGATTTTGCACAATTAAAGCCCCCCACTAGGCATTTTTGCATTTATTAGGCTCTTCAAGAGTTCTATATAACCATTCTTTAAGAGCCGAACTCTTGGAAATATTCGCTAAAGAGGTTTTAAAACACAGAATAAATGCTACTTAAGACCAAAAGGGCACCTTCTATGGGGACCTTCAAGAGGTTTATGTAAGAGTTAGCTATGACGTTTTCAAAACCTATTCAAGAGTTTAATGAATTAATACACCTAGAGGTCTATAAATATTTTGTGCTCTTGGAAATATTTATACACAATTTTTTTTCGAACGGAATTTTAATTAGGTTTATTTTATTTTGACGAAGTTTTAATAAAGATTTTGTTTTTGGTATACATACTTTTTGCAGTATTACAAAGTTAAATAGATAAAAAGAGAATAGCAAATGGAATTATAAAATGGCAATATGAAAATGATGCAACGAATAATTATGATTTTCGGCACAATTATTGACCAAAATTTACGTGTGAGCAAAGATTTATCGTGAAGTTTGGGGTTTTGCTTCGAAAAACTTAGCGCGCTTCTGAAATATTACATATTAGAAAAATAAAATATTTGGGCTAAAATTAATTTTTAGGTTTTTCTTTAATATTTATGTCTCAAAATACGTTTAAGTGATTTTTTAGGTAAAAGCAAATCGAAATAAAATGATTTACTGCACAAAAAATCATTATTTAGGCAAAAAAAAAAAGAAACGCATTTATTTTTTTGTTGTTGTTGCTATTTCGTCGGCATGTATATTAAAAAAGATGGCCGACGACGCCAAGTTTTTAAAATTCCTCGATAAGTGGCATATAAAACTTAAGGATTATCTCTAAAGCTTCATAAGAGGTACTTTAAACTTAAGGATTATATTAAGGGCTTAATAAAACTTGACAGTTTTAATTTGCTAAAATTGTTTATTTAAAATAATTTTGTGTCCATTGTTAGGGTTACCATATGAACAAGTGGCAAATTAAGAAAGAGATGTTTTATGAGCTATTTTCTTTATAGAAATACGAATTATAACCCAAATTCGAATAAACATATTTTGGGCCATCTTGCGTTTATTTTTGTTTTCTCAATTTAGTTTTGGTAATTTGTGCCTCATATTTTTTTATTGTCCAATGCCAAGATCTGGATATTTAAAGAGGGCGAGAAACGAGTTTTGCTTAATATCTCGGAAAGTAAGCTGCAACAGAAAAATATATTAAGGCCAATGTTCAAGAGAAGATGAAATCGATTTCATATCAAGTCTTCGTATCACAAGATTTGACCCTCCTTTCATAGCTTCCGAAAACTAAATTTTTCGCCGTAAAAATTATTTCTGTTCAAAATTAAAGTATTTATTGTAAGTTTTAATCAAAGTTGGGTCACTTGTCACATGGAGATTTTTCGAGCATGAAACCGATGTGTTTTGATCTGCTCCTCTACAACAGTGGCCTCAATATATTTTTCTGTTTGTGGCTTACTTTCCGAATTCTGGAGTAAAACTTGTTTCTCGGCGTCTTTAATTGATCAGATCTTGCCATTGGACAACCAGTGTACGGGTAGGCGGCCATTTTTATGATGTACTAGCATTGTTGAATGAAATAATATTTAACTTTGCGAAAATGTGAAAACGGAGTAAACAAGTCAAAAAAACGGTACTACTTTTGGAGACTTGAATCAAGAATTTATCAAATTCCAAAACTTTAATTTTTAAGAAAATGTTTAAGTTATAAGCTATTTACTATTTTTATAAGAGTACTGGTCATTTAAATTTTTTTATTGAATTGCGGACGTTTGGTAACCCTACTTTTCGATAAAAAGTTTTATGGAGCTCTTGTGAAGAGTTCTATAAATAAATGAAACCAAATAAAGTTTTATAAAGCTCTTGCGAAGAGTTCTATAAATGCATGAAACCAAAAAAAGTTTTATAGAGCTCTTGGAAAGAGTTCGCGTAAGAGTTGAAGCTTATATTGGCACTTATATAGAACTTAAAAACTCAGAAATTGAAGAGCTCAATAAAATGTATGGCTCTTAAAGTAAAAAATAAATTTTATTTATTAAAAAGCATTTATCAAACATTTTTTAAAGATCTTGATAAATATTAAAATGTTTGAATACAAAAATATTTATAAGCGTTTTATGAAGATCTTCCGAATCCTTCTTAAGACCTTATAAATACCTTAGCTCTACTTAAAAAAGAAACTTTTACAGACGATTTAAGAACCTCTCACAAGACGTTGTTAAAACTTTGATAAATACTTTTAAAATTTTGAGTATTTTTTGTATTTGTAAACATCTTAATTGGGAGTTTTGAAATGCTTTATAAATAATTTTGATCGCAAGATTTAATTTTATTTTTTTAAGAGGCGAATAAATACTCTGGTATAAGTTAAGAGCCCTATAAATGTTTATTAAATGCTTTCGAAAATTCACAAGAGCTGTGGATTATTTTAATGCCCAGTGGGCCATTTACCAAAGTATTTCTTTACCTCACCATCCTGAATAAAATTGCTTATTTAAGTGTTTCTTTATCCAATGCTTAAGAATTTGTTATTTTAAAAAATGAATGGAAGTCCGCTGCAGCATTTTGAAAATATTACAATTTGCAGTTATATTATAAAAACTCTAGTTCAGATATTCTCAAACAAGGTTTGCTTATATCGATTCTAGTGTGAGCTCCCTCCAAAATTGAAAAAAAAAATACTAATAAAAATAAGAGTTTTTATTAACGTTACAAATTACTTTTATGTTTAGTTCTATAGTTAGCTCTGAAAAAAAAAATTCAACAATCTGCACAGACAAATTTTATGACTTATTTTTATAAAAAAAAAGATTATTAACTAAAAAAATACTGAAAACATTTCAAAATGTCACTTTTTCAAAGAATCTCAGACAATTGTTTTTCAATTTCAGTATCATATTAACAAAATCTTTGAAACTCTAAATTTTGTAGACTTGTGTAATCACAGTATTTCCTGTAGTTATTTGCACAAGCACCAACATCATTACCAACACCACCGCAAACATTGTTGGTCTTTTGTCACACACACATACACAATAGTTGAGTTATTATTATGAAAAAGCGTTTTATGATGACATTTTCTTTTATTTTGTTTTTGTGATCTGACAGTGATTGTAACAATGACAGTGTCAGTCACTTTGTTTATTTTTGTTACGCTGTATATTTACGTATTAGTGTATCTCTATGTTTGAATGTAATTGTGTGTTTATTTGTATCATATTTTTGCATACATATATATTTTGTATATCTTAATGTTTGCTTGTTTCATTTCAATTGTCTGTTAGTTTGTCTCTGCCGCTCTTTGCTTGATTGTCTTTGTCACGCTTTTGCTCAATTCTGTGTTGCATACAAATTGTTTGTTTTAAGTTGGTAATGGGTTTTTTTGGTTGGTTGTGTTCAGAACAGAGTTCCTATCCTTTCTGCTGCAGCTACTTTTATTTTTGTGCTGGTCTTTAGTTAACTAATCCTGTCATAATTGTTTTTGTTGTTGACGTCCATAAAAAGCTGGTTGGTTGTGTAATTAATGTAAAGCACATCAACATATTATTTTGTTGCAAATTAAAACATCGATATAGATTTTGTTTTTTTTTTCTTTTGAGGAAATAACTTAATTTTGCTATAGGCGTGATATTATTTGTCAATTCAAATGCGATTGTAATAATGAGGAAATTTTAATTTTGCTTTTTGGCCTTGAATATTATGAGAAAAGTTAATTAGTTGAACGTTAAAATGTACGGTGTTTTGTTCAAAGTTTAACAATTTAAAATTTTCAATTTCTTCGGCTTCGCTCGACTTAATGCACTATTGCATAAAGCAATCATTGTGCAAGAGTTTTTAGCCAAAAATTAATATTTTTTAAAGTATCCAGATTCTTAAAAGTTTTTTGCGCATTTATGGTCCCAACATGTTAACCTGTGCTCCCTCTCTTTTTAATATCATATATTTCTTTGAGGTTACTTTAATGATTTTTTACTGTACCTTAAAAGTACACAAAAATATGCTAGCTTTTAGCTATTTTTAATTTACCTTAAAACAACTTCATACTCCCTTTATGCTACCTATTTACATTTTTATTGAATGCTTGAAAAATTCATTTCAAAATTTACAAACAAAATTCTTGATTGGAATTTTTTTTTCAAATGTAAAAATCAAGTGCAAATGTATGTGTTTATTTCCGTTTACAAATGCCTGTTAGTTATTATCTAATTGTTACTAAATAACAATAAAATTGCTGCAGCTACTTCAAATAAAACCAATTGAAATGCAATTAAGAAAATTGCATACTTTTGAGCGCACAAAATTTCGCATTGCTATCCAATTGTACTAGGGGCATTACTAAAACTGCAGCAATTTAACCACTGTTTTTATTTTTTCCGCTCCAATAAAACCTTACATTGTATGTATGCACCCTAATCTTCATTCCACTTGCTCTTGCAGTTCCTGTAATTTAACTATCTTCTACTGCTCGTTGCACTACTTCATCCTTTAACACTTCACTTTATTTGCACTTTATTTTTAATTCTAACAGCTCGCGCGAGTATGTGAAAATTTGCATTTCTTACTTTTTATTGGTTACCATTTAATTTGGGTAACGCGCGATTCACCCAGGTAAGTGGTGGTGGTTAACCCAACTTTTTTCTTACTTATTTGACCTTATATGATTGGGATTTTAATTGCTTCACAAAAGCAGCAGCAGTTCTCCGTCTGCTTGAAACATTTTTTAAATTTTTGAATTGCATACTTTTAGGGTGAGTATCAGAATGGAAAGCGCGGAAATATTTTTATAGCTTGTTCAAGGGTTATGTTAACATCATGTGTTGAATTTGAAACAAAAGCATTTAAGATTTTTTTTCATTTTTTGCACTCTGTAATTTTGGGATTTTGCTACGTTGCACTAATTGCACAGCTATTAGAGCGCAAGCTGTTAGTTTTTATTGGCATTAATTTGCGGATTTTAGAAAATTTAACAGAAATCAAATGGGTGTGGTAGTAAAAAAAAAAATTTTGTTATTTGGTAAAATGTTTCACTTAATTTTTGACAAATGAAGATTCAACAAAAATGCCAGAAAAAAATATTATCCATAGTAACAATTTTCTTGCTAGAGGCTCAAATAAAAACTTAAGCTTTTTCGCATTAGAAATAAAATCTTAAAGGTTTTCTTCTTTTTGTTGCTAGCAAACTTATGCTGCAGCAATGGCTCAAGTCGACAGCAACAGCAGTATCATGTTTATCTTTGTAGTCATCAAAGTAACAAGCAGACGGCCAACAACAAATTTAGCAAATCTTTCTTAAATTGCCAAATCCCTTGTTGACGACGTCTGTTTACGACGACGACGACGACAAGAACGAGGACAACAGTGTGTCATTAGTGCACACTGTTGGCAACACTTTTATCTTTAGTCGTGTCCACCTCCACGAGACGTGAACGGACAGGTTATCCTTCGCTTTTGTCTAAACTGGCAGCTCTAACAAATGTTTTATTTTTTCTTTGTTCTTTTGTATAAATTTTGTTATCCTTTATCAGCTATGAAATGGGCTGGACAGGACATTAGTGCTGGTTTCCTAGTATTTTATTTTTTTTTTTCTTGAAAATAAATTGTGTTACAAAAAGGTGGAGATTATTATAAGGAAATAAAACAAATTTAACATGTTGTTTGAAAGATCTAGCAAAAGCATTTAGATCAAATGCGAGTCGGGGGGAATAGGTAAATTCATAGACTTTAAACTTAATAAATTTAAGTTTAATGCAAATTCGCTTTTTGATTTTCTAATACTTATCTTTTCCCCAATATTCAAATGCAAGGTAAGGTAAAATTACATAATTAATTATCAATTAAATAACTTATATCATAGATCTTTTCGGCACACAAACTTATGCTTAAAAATCTATAGCTTAAGTTATATCCCTAGTAGCAAGCGAGAAAGTTATCAAGACAAAACTATAGCTTACAAACCACCTATGTCCTTAATACAGCTTGGTATCGTAATTAAAAAGATGCTTGCCTTCGTTGCGAAATTTTGTTTTATAAAATCTTCTTAGAGCCAGATATAAAACCATAATAAAGAGAAATGTAAAAATGCCTGTAATATGCTTCTTAAAAGCTCATAAAACGTTGTTTATAAAGGCATTAGGTGATGTCTCTCTTGCGTGTCATATTAAAATACTTATAGAGACAAGAGGCGACATCACTAGTGTGTGTCTTTATACTGTAGACATAAAAGTCACTTTAAAGACATTATGACTCATGACTTTATTCTATTCATTTTACGGAGCTTTACCGAAACAAATGTGAGATTAATATGATTCGACATTAACGTTTGGCATAATATATTACAGATAGCCAAGTGGATAGCTTTGTTACAAAGTCTTTTTAAGGTGTCATTTAAAGACCTCAAAAAGGCACTTTTCTGAGTATTTTCAAAGATAACATAGATCGGAACATGTCTTTATACTTCATACGCCAAATAGCTCTTACAAGCCCCTACAAATACCATATAAAAATATTATGTTGTTTTTATACTTGTCTTTAAATGTCCTATAAAAGAAAATCGTTTTTGTTACTTTTCTTTTTGAAGTATATCTTTTGTTTTCTAGTAAAACTTGAAACACAAAGGAAGAGCTTTCTAATAACATGCATATTTGATAAATATATTTTCCAATTAATTTTTTAATTACTTAATTTATCCTTGTAGATTATGTGATAACAGAAAGCTGTATTACTTTGCTCAAATAGATGCATACATTTTGTAATATAATCTCATGTAATACGATATGTGCTTCGCTGGTTTAACAATTCAGCCTATTTGTTTCAAATTACACCTCTGTTTTTTCTCTATCTCTTTTATTTGTAAATTCAGCATAATGAAAGGAAAACTACATTTTCCACAAACAATATCACAAGCAAATTTTTATTTTGTGAAATGTAACATCGTTCCAGAGCATATCCTTTTACGTTTTTACTTTCAACATACATACAGTAGATTTATAATAAAAATAACAGTTAAGAAAAGAACTTTCAACTCCCAGTCTTTGAAGCGATTGCAAAGCACAATTTAAGCCAGTTTTCTCCTTATTTTGGCTGTATGGTAAAGTTTGATTGGTGCAGTGTTTCTCAAATTTTTATTTTTTATTTTTTGCTGTAGCTACTAAACCATTGAAGAACTAAGATAGTAAATTAATTTTTATTTTAGTTTAAGTAACTAACAAAAAAAAACTGATCATATTTAAGCGTTGTTATAAGAAGAAACCCAACACTGGCATGAAAGGTTGATAGAAAATGAGATATTGTTATACTGTAACAATTTAAAAACAAGATCAATCAACAACCAGCAGGAGAGGACTTCGGAGAAGTCAAATTAAACTCGAATTGTAGTCTACAAGAATTACGATTGCTCGATTCTTGACTACTGATTTAAGAAACACTGGATTTAGAGTTTTAGAAGGCCAACGTAAATAACATCCACAATATTCACATAGTTCACAAATGAATCTTGAAAAAAACGAATCAAAAAAAAAAAAACATTTTAGTACAATAATAAAATGAAAATGAAAAACAAAAGGGATAAGAAAACAACAAAAAATGTGCCCTTGTTTTCATAGGTTTATCCTTTTTTTTGTAATTTTCTGTATAACTGGTTTTTTCTGTTTATCTTAAAAAATGTACTGTGTGAGTCCTTTTTTATGTATATTATCAATATGTCTTTTTCCTGGGTTGTTTATATCTCGTTTTATTATTGTTATTTTTCTTGTTTTGTTTTCGCTTTTGTCTTTGTTATTATTTGATGTTAGTGATAACCAAGGACATTGAATGTATCATGTTTTCATTGTTGCTCAAAATTTTTCTAAGTAAATACAACGTAAATAAAGTTGTTTTTTGAGGTGAATATTAAGGTGGTAGTTACTGATGAAAAGGGCTCAAGCGCTCTTCAAAGAAATATAAACGCCTGAGAACTAAAAGTGAGTTTTCTGAAAGAAATTGTTGCAATACTATATATATAGAAATGTTCAGTATTAGCAGCTTAAAAAATAAATAAACTTAAAATAACAAAGGCTTAAATGAAAAAACAAAAAATGATACCCAAATTTTGATTAAAATTAAACAACATGAATGCAAGTTTTATTTGTAAAGAGCCTTTTTCATATTTTTTAAAACTTTCGCGCTTTAGGACTTTTGAAAATTTATAATTCATGCTTAAATGTTCTCAAACGTTCGATTTCTACTTGCATTCAGCATTTAAAATAACAATTAAAATACCACATTTTTCATTATTTTATGTAAACGACAGTAAATACCTATTAAGTTCCCATAAATATTCGCCAACACTTTCAGAAGCCATTGAAAAATTTTCCAACAATTAAATTTTCATCGAAGTGATAGAGAATGCCTTACCCGCCGCCTGTTTGTATGTAGAAATGTCAAAAGGTTGAGTGCGTTAAGCGCTTTATAGAGAGCCATTTATTCTCTGACTGCATTATTTGCAAACTCATTGTTTTTGGCGCAAAGTTGCAGCAAGCAGGAACATGAACAACACAACAAAAATTCGAAGAAAAAACTTTAATACAAAATGCAAATTCTAACATAAAAGGGAAGTACACAAAGCGCACAAAAACACAACGATATTCGGAGCGTACATACATACATATCTACTTGTGCAGGAACAGAGCAAGAAAGTTGCATGAGAAAGGCATACAAGGATAATGAAAAATGCTGCTTCAATAAAAAAAGGAGCAAAAGTAAAGAAGCACAACTAAGGACTAAGAATTCAAACAAAGATAGTCAAATTGTGCTGCTAACAAATGCTTTTGATGCCAAACAGCAACGCCGAGTGCTGCTGCAGTATTAAAATATATGAACTGCACAACGTTGGCAACAGGATGCATGCAGTATAACGAAAGGACCTTCAGACTTGACTAAGCAACACATTGCAAACATACTTACGTATATACGTACGTACAACTGTAAGTGATATGTGCTGTTGCACAAAAACAAATAAAATGCAATCACTACTCAAGACAAGGACGCATACATCTACCCAGTAAACAATTTTAGTCGTGAAGGAGTCATATTTTAATCGTTGCAGCTATGAGCACTAGATCATATTCTGATATCGTGTGATATCGTTGTTCTGGAGAATTTATTCACTTGAAACGAGTCGCGATAGTTATAGACGTACGAGCAATAAGAAGGGGTTTCAAGTGATAGTTTTTGAAAGAGAAATAAAGTATGTCATCGTATCTTATTTTTTTTTAAACTGATGAGCATTGGGCAGAAAAAAAGTCATTTCAAATCATAATTTATAATAAAATAAAATTTTCATTTCAAAATTCATTCGCTCGGAAGACTTAATCATGTTAGCTGGGTATAATGACTTAAAAAGTGGAAATAAACTGAAATAACAATAAAAAGGAAGTTTGAGAATAATAATGAATATCAAAAAAGTCAATGAAGAGTAAAAGTGATTTTTTGATTTTGTGTTAACTTGTTGAAATCGAAGCGTTGAATGTGAATGCCAACTAACTGAATGAATGAAGATTTGAATCCGTCTATAATACAATAGAACTCACAGCATATGAGCATTGAATGCAAATGCACGGTGTTCAAATGAAGGACTTAAATGAAAGAATCCAGAGCCGTTTTTGTTTTTTTGGAAAATGTTAAAAATATCTTCCAGATCGAGGATCAGTAAAACATAAGATCCTATGATCTTTTTTCCACTTTTTATGAAATTTTCAATGTTGATTCTGAGCTATCTTTCGCTTTTTATAAAACGTTTAGCTTATGGGATATTCGCGGTTATAAGGACTGTCCCAGAAAAAAATTGCACTTTGTTTTTTAGTTATAAAAAAATACCCAGCAATTTTTTTGGTTTTTTTATTTTTTTATTAATAATGGCTAGTGTTCAGAATATAAATATCTAAAAACTAATTAACAATTTTGTTTTTTCTATAAAAATTTCTTACTTTTTTTTTAAGGCTCTTCATTAAATTTTGCACAGTTGTTTCATCGACAGTGCGGTACGATCTTTTCCACTTAAGTCTGAAGTCTTGAAAATTTTTTGCAGTTCTGCCACTCTTTCGAAGATCTCTTTTCATTAGAGCCCAATATCTTTCAATTGGGCGAAGCTCTGGGCAGTTAGGCGGATTTGCTATTTTTGGTACAAAATTGATCTTTTTACATGCATACCATTCCATCGTAGCCTTAGAGTAATGAGAGGTTGCTAAATCTGGCCAGAATATCACGGTACCCTCATGAGCACGAATAAATGGTAGAAGACGTTTTTCGAGGCACTCGTCTATATAAACTTTGGAATTGATTGTGCCTTGCGTAACAAAGAAGCTGCTTCTGAGGCCACAGGTGCATATGGCCTGCCAAACCATATATTGCTTCGGAAATTTCGAAATTTTTTTTTCTTTGAATTTACTAGGCACATTCCCCTTCTTCGGTGATGTATAATATTCGTGCCCAGGTAGCTGCTTAAAATCTGCTTTAACGTAAGTTTCGTCGTCCATAACACAGCAGTCAAATTTAGTCAGGTACCTTTCATACAATTTTCGGGCTCGCATCTGAGCCATCAACTGCTTTTCATCAGAACGGTCTGGTACTTTTTGAACTCTACATGTCTTCAGCTTACTTTTTTCCTTTATCCTTTGCACAGTAGATTTTGATGTACCTGCTCTAGCCGCCATATCTCGCACTGACGTGTTGGGATTCTGCCTAAAAAGGCGCTTCACCTTCGCCGCTACCTTTGGGTTAGAAAATTCTGGTTTTCTGCCTGAACCCTTTTTTCGTGAAACAGGTAGACCCTTCTTATAATTATAAATAACCACTTTGACAGTTCTTTCTGATGCACCAACTATTTTTGCTATAGCTGAATATTTTAACCCTGGATTTTGCAGGTATGTGGACAAAATCAGTTCGCGGACTTTTTCTTGCTTGCTAGACATCTTTGTCGTTAGTAGTGCAATCTTCAAGTGTTATACATCATATCAAACGTCACTTTATATGGAATAAATATTTTGTCTTTTTAGACCTATAAGATTATCACGTAGAGTATAATCTTACAAAATAAAAAGTGCAAGTTTTTTCTGGGACAGTCCTTATATTTTAAAAACATCAATTTTGACTATTTTTGGCATTTGTACCAAAGATAACAATTCCCTTGGCGCAAGCCTTGGTACACAAAACTTAAGTAATGAACATTCTCTTTAAAAGCCATTCAAAAATGTAAGTTGGTTTGATACCAAATGTTCGTGGAGCCATAATTCCAAGATCCAAGATGAAGAAATTAAAATTTCTTTTTAAAGACAATGTTAAACAGAGATATTTTGTACTCTGAAATGCTTTTATTATTCTCGCTAAAAGTGAGCTGAAAGGATCATTATCGTTGTTTCCGATACACTTTACCCCATTTACATCAAAGTGTGAACGTGATAGAAGATAAACTATACCAAATTCAGATAAAGCGTTACAAATTACACAGGATAAGAAAATTGCTACAATAAATTTTCGAAAGTTTCCGTAACAGGATTTCAAGTTTTACTGATGCTCGATACTCGATTCCAAAAACAATATGTTCCTGTTTCTTTCATTCAAATCCTTCACATAAACACCATGAATATGTTACCTTTATTTTTAACATTTATTATTATGCATTATAACAGTCTATAATACGAGCCATATGCAAGGATGCAGGTATTTGTCAGATTTTTGTACGCGTAAAGAATTATTTTACAACCCAAAGTTTAGCTCATGCAGAAAAAGTAAGTTAAGGCCGTTTATGTCATGTTGAAAAAAGGTATGACATAATGTGTTTAATTAAGAGAAAGAGTTCAAGGATGTAGTATGTATTTTGAAGCATATTGCTGTATTTGAATTGTTTGAGTATAGAACAAAAACTATTTGTAAATCTACTTGCAGCATTGAATGCATTTTAATCATTACTTAAGAAGAAAATTTTGCTGCTGATTTCGCAGCTTATTCCTTAAGATCCTTAGTAAGCAAAAACAGCACAGTACTTTATTGCAAGTGCGAGGCAATTGAGACTTGTGCAGCATATGCACTTTTTGACTTTTTTCAAAAGTTTTTTGAGTTGTGGTAAATAAACTAAAAAATCTGGGAAGATGTTTGCCTTGCTATAACCTGCTTTTTGTCTATTAATTCCCAGGTTGATATTTTCCACTTCTAGTGAATATTTTTTTCTATAAGATATTAAATCTTTAATATCAATTTAGGTATGCATATTTTTTTAATATTTTTTATACTTAATTTCCAGCAAATGCGCGTTTCCCAATAATTTTTTTAAGCGAATTTAATTAAATGTTAAGCTTAATTTCAATTCTATTATATAAAATATTTTATGGCATCAAAAAATGTTCGTATAATGAAAGTAGAAATATAAAATAACAAACCAAACATTTATAAGAAGAAAACAAAAATTGCATTGCATACTTTTAGTTGCTGTACAGAGGTAAAATTCCACAACATACTCTTGGTTGTTAAGGAAAGATTGAATTAAGTTTTCAAATAGAGGATGAAATTTAAAATTCCGAGAAGCTTGCGCTAGAGCCCATGAGCGGACGTTGGTGAGCTATCCGAGCACGCAGCGGAACCCTCTAGTTTTTTTATATTTTAATAATTTTTATGTCTATTTTACTGTTAAAAATGTTCTTAAAATTTAGATGAATGGACATCTGTATTGCCGGGTATTAGTGTAAAATTATTTTTAAGTGAATTATCTGAAAACGCACGACGTGTGTTTGATTTCTGACATTCCAATAGAAACATGAAAACATCCAGCTCTTAAAATTAAATGAGAGGTTTGAAAATAATTTTTTTTTTTTTAAATAAGTCATATTTGAATATTGTTCTGCTCTTGTGCTATAATTTAATTTTTTTATAAACATTTCATATCATTTTTTTCTTGCGCAAGTTGTTTGTTCACTGAAGTCATATTGTGTTTCATCTAAATTACAATAATTTTTAAGCAATTTTTTTTAAGATTTTTAACCAATTTTTTTTCTTCTTTTAAATTACGTATCATTTTTTGCTGTTGTTCTTTTAAGTCTCTTACCTTCATTCGTAAAGCTTTGTTCATTTCTTCTTTGCTAATTTTTATATTACTTGTCGTAAATTTTCCAATATTTTTGCATGTAAATTTCCCTTTGCGTCTTTTTATGCTTTCATTTTATGCAAAAAGCCAAGGAAATGCAGCAAAAAAAAAATGTTAACGAGCGTACAAAATTGTTTCTGACTTTATTCAATAATGCATAAAGGAAATATCTTTCAGTTTGCTTAAAAATATAAACTTATTAAAAAATTGCCTTTGTATTGAAACATAAGGAATAAAATTATACTCCCACCATCCCTTGTATATGGAAATTTCAGCAAAAAAAGTTTCTTACATTAATTCTGTTCTGAAAACACTACCTGCCCACAAAAGTGTGCTACAAGAAATTTGCAAAACTATCGCCTTTAGGTTTTTGTGCAAGTCAATTGACTCCGTGCAGACGTTTTCTCGTTGGTCTGAAGGAATATTTACTAAGTTTTGTTTTTGCAATATCGCCAAATAATCTCCCGTTTTCCATTATCTCCACTTTCACCCCCTTCGTTTTGTTATGACCAACATTGTACGCTGTTTGGCCAATAATGGAACTCGTTAATATGCGAAACCACAATACCGCAGAATATTTGAGCGTTCGTTGCACATGCTCACACACACACGCGAAAAGCCGCACACTCCGAAACATGTTCACTTTTGCACGGTATAGCGCTGCGGCACATCAATGAATAGTTTCAGTTCCGCTTGTTACGTTTGTCGTTGAAGCGTACCACGCCGCAGAGCACATGTAAAATTTTATTAAAAAATACGGACAAAAAATACGACAAATACTGAACAACAAAGTTTAAAGCGTACTGGTGTTGAGCGTTGTATTTTTCCGGTTGTTTCGCCATTCAACCGCAGCGAGAGCAAGCGGCCACACAAATAAACAGCGCATGTATTTGCAAACTAAACTAAAAATACACCTGGAGAAAATGAAATCGTAAAAATTACTGGAATAAATGAAGAGATAAACTAAAATAAATATTTATCGAAATAAATAAAGGATGGTTATGGCCAAAATAAGGATTTCTTCTGTAAAAATTTAAAGTCACATGGAGTAGCGAAGCAGTTATTTCATCAAACAAGAAGCTATTTGTAAAATCAAAGATTACTCGAATTTACAAAACATTTAACAAAAATATTATAAAAATTATTATAATTGAAAGTATCAAATACATAATAAGTAGCATTGTTGAAAACTTCAATAACGCAGAGGTACATACTTTTATCTGAAAATGTCAAAACTATTCTGACAAGAAAGACAAATAGCACATACATAAGCAATAAACTGATTAGAAGGAATTATTTTTGCAAACAATCTAACTTTCGTACAGTAAATTGAAGCAATTACTTACTAAGGATATGCGCATAGATAAACTCAACAAAAAACTGCAAACCAAACAAACAAAAAAATATTTCGGACAAACCAAATATATATTTGGACAAACCCAAATATATATATATATATATATTTTGCACAAACAAGAAAAAGCCATACGTACCGATTTGTGAAATTTCACATGAATATCGGTTACTGCAATTGATTGTAAATTCAAATAAAAATTCAATTAATAAATAAACAACCATACAAAAAATTCAGATAAATAAATAAATAAACTGATCCAAAGTAAAAAAATCAAAAAAGTCATGAAATTCTCTAGACAAATGAAAATTAGTTGGACATAGAAGAAAAACTCTTAGCAAAACCGAATACGCAACTTATAAGGTGAAGTACAAATTTTGTTTTTAATTTATGAATTTTGTTTTATATTTCAGTGCATATGGAAACCAATTCACACATACATCTGCATTCGAATTTATTGTCTTTCACATGGTCTGTGCACGATATTCGTTTCGAAGTTGTTAACGCGATACAGTGCACAACTGCAAACGGCAACTACTTACAACATGTGACCTCAAAAGGAGCTCAAAGTTATGTTGTGTAAAAAATAATAAGAATATTTAGTTTATTGGTATTCATTCATTAACATTCCGAACATTCTTTGATAAAACGAAATACTTGGAAATTGAGGTCTCCAATTTTTGTTTTTTAATTAACTATAATTTATTTCAACTTAAGTCAAACCATTGTTACGACGCAATTTCTGAAAATTTGTGGGAAATTTAAAATGTTTTATGTTTTATTTCGTAAATGATATTTTAGTTGAAAATTGGCTCATTTATTCATTATTCATAACTTAACTCTTCTGTGAGTGACAATAAATACACCTTTCTCCAGGTACCTTTCATAAAGTGTACAAAAATTTGAAACTTTTTTTTAGCTCGAACTGTACAAAATAATGACATCTCTCGAAATGATCAGGTGAAACCACTTATATGAAAATATAATATTGTAGCGACATTTGGTTTATGCCAGAAAATTCTCGAAATAAAAACCAACAAAAGAAAACTAAACGATACTAGCTAGCATCACTTGCTGTATAAAAATACTTTTACACCATCTTGCGGCCACGTGTGGTTTTTGTACTAAAAATGATAAACCGAAAAGGCGCTGCAGTACACTATAAAAGTCGACAACCGAGAGAAATTATTCCACGCCGATACGCCATCTAGAAGGTAGTGGATCATTAGAGAAAGTGATGACTGTAGTATAAAAAGGTTGTCATCGGAGTAATTGAACACAGTTGAACTTAAGGAATAAAGTGATACAGTTGATTTTAAGTAGTAAAGTAAGACATTTGATTTTAACACAGTGTATTTTAAGTAATAAAGTAAAACAGTTGTCTATACAGTGCCGGATTAATATTAGAGTTTGAATGTTAATGAAATAAACAATTGTACCGACTAAAAACTAACTTTTGTGATTTAAATAAACCATTTTATAATTAAAAAAGTTTGTGTGTTTTTGATTGCTACACAATCCAGCGATCGAACTCAGAAAAGTGTAAGAGATCGAAACTATTGTCTAAGAGACAGGAATTTCGTAACAATATTGATATAATGCCAGGAGTTCTCGTGATTTCCATTTTGGTTTTGACACCTTTTTGTTGTTTTTTGTGTAAATTTGAAAAATAAATAGATAATACCAGTTTATAAGTTTTGTCCATATCTCATTGCCTAAAAGAGATATTACAGATATTGTTTTTTTTTTTAAGAAATTCGTACAGGAATAAGAAGTATTCAAATAATAAGATTTATTTTTTTTTATTTTTGAAATTTTTAAAAATTGTAACGTACCAGTGCACAGTGGTCCCAAATCGATTTTTCATACAAAAAATAGCTAGAGAGCGTAAATCTAGTTGAGATAAAACTTTGTTTTTTATTAAATCTAACCAAAATGCCGGAAAATTGGAACACAAGTTTTGAAAAAAATTTTTTGTTTCTTATTATTTTAAGTTAAAGACCAAGTAAACAATATTTTAGTAAACAATGAAAAAAAAAAATATAAATAAACCAAGAACAATTTTTTTATGGTTTGAATACATAGTTTGTCTAAATTTAGACATCTTTAGATTATATAAATTTTCAAAAAAATTTTAGTTTTTTCGTTTTAATAGTTTTGGTCAAAACTTCGCATTTCATCATTTTCGTGAGCTTTAATTAAAAAACAAAAAATGTTTCGCTTTCGACAACACTTGCGCTCTCTAGCAATTTACGAACCAAAAAATACGAAAATGAGCCATTGTGGTTTGACTTCTGTAGAAATGGTTTTTTCTGGCCTTATAATTTACATAAAACTTATAATTGTGGTAAAATAATTTTGCTTTGATATAGCGCTATGATAATGAAAATATGTTTCAGATTTTGAAATAACTTTTTTTTATTGAAATCACGATATCTTTTGAAAGTCTTTCGAAAATCTTATAAATATTTCATTAAGAAGAACTGTAATAAGACTTTACTTGAATTCTCAATTTAGGAAAACTTTCTTTTAGCTTAAAACATATACCAATGACAATAGTAAAACCGCGCTAAAATTCAAAATACGAAACATTTTCTATTACTATTTTTAATGACTTTGCTTTAGTTTTCAGATCAAAAGTTGCAAAAAAGTCACACGCATCTTAGCATTTTGAGACTTTCCTATTTTGGATCAGTCAAATGCATAAACAAACAAACGATTGTTGCAGATGTAAAAATGTGGTAAGGTTGCACGTATGTATGTGGTGTTTGTTTGTATTTGTGATGTGCTCAATTTCGTTGCGTTGCTGCTGCTATTTTTTCATTGTTGTACCGGAGAATTGCAATCAATGTGAATATCTGTGTACGTGTACTCAATTATGATATGCGCCTGTGTGTGTTATTGTTCTCCTTGTGTTTGTTTTTATGCTACAATTGCCGCCACGCAAACTCTTAGTAAATGAAACGGAAACGAACTTAAATACTTCAACACGAGCGCAATTCACTCTTGCATTTTGCTGTTTGTTTGTATTTGCTGTTAGTTCTTTTGAGCTGAGGCTATGTTTTGTTTACCCTTAAGATTCTTTTGTTCTCACTCGAAATAATTTTTCACCTCATATGCTAAATTGGCTTATCGACAAATTCAAATTGCAAGGTCAAAATTAAAATTATCTAAAAATTTTATTTGTTTATATATTTTGCTTGAATTCAAGTTTATTTTTCTGCAGTACTGCTGACATTTTAATTGAAAGTCTCATGCTGTCAATAAATTTTCGCTCTAGCGAAAACCACATTTGATTTTATTTTTCTTAAATGTTTTCACATGTCAAATAATTTCAATCAACACCTAAATTACATTTAAAAGCCAACATCAGCAGCGTGGCGCAAAAACTTATTGATTACTTGTGAGTTTTGATTAAATAGCTAATGCTGCAGAGTATGAATGGCAGCGGGTGAGCGGTGACTTAAATATCATCACACCAACATCATAACCAAAGCCAACATAACCACATGGAGCATAAACCAGCTTGTGGCACAAACCCAGGCATAGCGCAACATAATTTTGCCACACTGTAGTTAAAGCGTAATGCTTTTTGTATTTGTGAATGTATGTATGTAGGTGGTAGAAATCTAAAAGACCTAAATACCAAATGCCATAATAATGAATTGAATTTTATATTAGCTGATTAAATTGCTAACAACAAGCAACAGCAAGAGCAAACAATTTACAGAGAGGCACGAAAATGAGGAATGACTTTTTCATTCATTGCGACCTAAAAGTATGCAAACATTATTTTTATTTCATTTTCTTATTTACATTTTTTCAATTTATTTTTTTCTTATTTAATTTTAAATTGTTATTTTAGGTTTTTCTTTTTTCTTTCATTTGTTTGAATTTTGTTTATTGCCTTCGTAAACAAATATTGTTGGTTTTGTTGTTTTCATGAAGAAAAAAAATGCAGAAAGAAGAATTTAGTACAACAAAGCAACAGAATTCTGTATCCTCGTGTCTTTTGTTAATAAGCCCTAAAGTATGCTACGAAAAAAAAAACAGCAACGTTGCTGCTTTTCAATTATTAAACATGATGAAATGTGGGGCCATGGCTGGAATAGAAAGTTTAGCATGGGGTGTATGAAAGTTAAGCTGAGTAGATCAATTCAGGTAGGTGGTAATGGAAATGTAAGGTATATTACCCTGGATCGGGTTTTCGCTGGAATACACTGATAAAAACTTTTTTTATAAATTATTTGAGATTTTTTGTAGTTCTGAGAAATGGTTTTTTGATGCAATTACATCTATGTCGTTTGGCAAAAAATAACTTTTCAGATTCTTAAGCCAATAGTTCACGAGCTACAAAATTTTTGAGATCAGCTTGCGTTTCTCTGGTGGGAACCAATAATGAAATTATGTTATGTATCTTAAGGAAAATATGTTTTTAGTGCACCGACTTCCTTAAAGGATCTAAGTTTTAAAAAGGAAAATAAAATGAAAACGAGTACAGAATAAAATGTTAATGAAACTTAAATTTCTTATTCAAAATGTAGAGTAATTCTTATCATTTACGACATTAATCCTTTGAGGCCCCAAAGAAAAAGGATCAACTCTATAAAATAAAACTAACTCTCTAAATAGTATCAAGAAACCGTCGATATTCCTCGCGTTTTGCAACGAGTAGTGTAGTGTAGTTTATTTATCATAATACGTATCTCACACAGCTTTAGTATTATCAGAGCGTGGATCTCATTATATTAAGGCCAAATAACTAGTAATTTTTTGAAGAATAAATTCAAGACACATTTTTCTTTAATAATAACTACTTAAATTATCACTATTGAGGTAGGCCGGAGTCACTTCCGAAAGCAACTGAAAAGTATTTATATCGGTTTTTCTTTTCATAAAAATAAGCCAAACGATTTTTGCTGTCCAGAAAAATCTTTATCAAATTGGCAATGTTTTTTTTTTATTTCCATGTAAATTTTGTAAAACCAAGCAAGAATTTAATGCTAAGCTGATAAAAAATATATATTTAAATATGAGAAGTTCAGTAAAGAATGGCCATTTTAAGAGAGTTTTTGATATTTTTTTTTTTTCAACTTTTTAAGAGAAAGTATTTGAAACTGGAAAATGGCTTGGATCTAGCTTGGAAGCCATGACCATCAAATACCTTATTTAATTCCTATTATCAAATTTTCGTTTCTTTCATGTGAACCTCTGAAAACACTTCGGGTCTCCAAAAAATCATTATTGGCTCACGAAAAATTAAGGGCCTGGAAGCAAATAAGTTCTGTACCACAGGTTCTCAGCTACTCTGTCTATGAAAATGTATCTTGGTAAGAATGCAAGATAACCCTTCAATAAATCAAGAAATAGGTCGACAGAAAAACGTGCGTGGAAGAAGCACTCATACAACCACATAAAAATTACTTGAGAACTTGAAGTAAAAACCATAATCATAACAAACTTGGATAGTGAAGTCAAATTGTAATGAAACTACACACAGACATATAATAAAGTAAACGTAAAACATTAAGTGGGTTATATTGGTGAATTGAACGTGACAACTTCAATAAAAAAACAGCTCAAAATGTGTAAATCCTTTGAGTATCAAATTGAAATGCAATGGAATGTAGTTAGCATGTCAAACGTTTGCAGGGACTAATGCAATTTAACTCAAATTGAAATTAAAATGTGAAAAAAGGTTAATAACTATCACATATTAATGGATTTTTTCTTAGTATGTATGAAGCTCATTTTGAGTTTTAAAAAGCGCGTAAAGTTACCTTAGAAAAAGTACCTGCCCCTAAACCTTTCGAACTTAAAAACCAAATTGCTGTTTTTTCTTTTTTTCCTTTTTATCCAGGAACACCAAACTGCAATATTTCCGACAAGTCCAAAGGTTCAACTGTGCAAAATAAAGTGTTAAAATACAATAAATAGAAGTTTTTTTTGGTAAATATGTGCCAATGTTAAAAATTTACTCATGTGCAAAATATTCCCAAAAATAATTTGCTGTACATTCACCATAGCGTAAAATATTGCACAAAATTCAAATTTTTAATATACTTTCCGGAGAAAGTTGCTCAGCAAATGTGCAGCAAATGCCATTTGCATCCTTTTCGTTATGTTGCTTTTTGAATTTATGATAGAAAAAATAAGCATCATAAAGCAAATAAATTTTTCAGTGTCTTTTCACTTTTAAGAAATAAATACATTTGCTCATCATAAATGTAAATCAATCTCGTTGTACGCCGCAAGTTTTAGAATTTCCGACAGTTGCACGTTTTTTTGTTGTTGTTGTTGTTGCTCATTTCAAAGAAAAGTAATAACGATTTAAAAAAAAAAAAGGAAAAAAAATAATTCTCATTAAATAGATTTTGTGCATTATGCGGTTTTCGCTTTTGATTTGATTGGCTTTTTTCCGTTATTGAATTTCTTTTTTTATGTATTTCCATTTTCATTTTTATTTATTGTTTATTTGTTTTTCTCTGCAGGTTTCTTGACACTGCGAGCGTTAGCATCTCACCAGCAGCGCACATAATGGAAATTGCAGACGGAAACGGAAATGTGCGTATTACGTAGAAATTTTCTTCCTTTGCTATTTCGACGTTTTGTGTATTATTTGGTTTTGTTTAATTCATAGTTTAGGCTGCGTGTTAAATGCTGTTAAAAGTATAAATTTTTGTAGCGTATTTCGCGTACAAGAATCACTTGCTGAGCGTTTAAACGACTTAACTGACTGAGTTAAATTCCCCTGTAGCACTTAAATTTGTAAGTGTTTTTTGTTTTCGATTTTTAACGACCTCCACGAATTTTGAAGTCATGCGTTAGCTTTCATTGACTTAGATTTTTATTTTTATTATTGATTGTTTGGCATAGTAGGCGTTACTTGTGTCGTGACTGTCTTGTTTTTGCATTGAAGTCTTTTTTTTTTTTTTTTTTTGTGCGTGAAAGCATTGCCAACTTTTGGTGTTAATACGATTTCCGCAGCAATAAAAAGATCATCAAGTATTTATGGTTGTTATTTGGTAAATAAAAGTGTTACCTTTATTCAAGGAAAGGAAAAATAAAACGATATTACAAACGGAAGTTAATGTTTTAGTGTTACAAATAAACGTTAAGTGAGACCGTGTTTGCTAATATGTTGCAAAGAAAACATTAAAATGAACTTAGAAAATTCGGCAGCAATATTGAGTAAATTTAAAGTAAAACAAATTAATGTCAGGACTTAAAAGTTAATGTATGGAATATATGTATTTTAAAGGTAAGGTATACAACTTAATGCTATTAACTTTAATTAACTACGCTTTTTGATTTAAATAAGTTGAGTACTTAGATTTAATTAAAGTTTTTAGCTCTCTTATAATAACAGAACCCAATCAATTTTCATGACAAAATAATTCCTTGAACTTGTTAGCTAAAAACATAACTGATTCTTCAAAGTGAGTTGTCAAGTTTCTTAAGTAAAAAGGAATATTATAATACGGCGCTTAAAAAAAAAACGAAAAATTGATAAGAAAAGGAAAAAGTAGACGTATGTTGAGACCAGAAATATGCCGTAAAATTGTTTTTGCTATTTCACAGTCAAAATTTTACATTCCTCAAAGTTTAGAGACCTTTGAATCCGGTAGTGGTAAGTTGATTTGATAGATTTTATTTTTTATAGTGCTGGACTATACTCAAATGATATATTATAGAAGTTGTAGGCCTCCAAATAAACATCACCAGATAAATTGCAATCGTCCACCTTGTGCCAAAAATAGTTTAATTTGTAAATCAAGCAATAGAGTGGTAATTAACAAAGACTATTTTGGCAGTGACATATCACTTGTAGGTGGAATCAGTGCAGACATTCATGCCAGAATTAACATGCGCAGCTGAAAGCAAGAATTGTTCTTCTTCACAAGACCTGCAAAGGTATATTTGAATTGTTTGTGAAAAAAGTATGCCTTGATTTTTCTTGTTCTGATTAAATTGTCAAATTGTAAAAAAGTTCGGGCTCTAAATACTAATGCACTTACTTTTACATCGAAAATAATCATGTATGTTTGTAAATGAGTTCTTTTGAAATCAAATTTAGTAAAACAATATGAAAATTGAGTCGTAGATTTGAATGAAAAGAAAAAGCTACTTTACTAAAATTGAATCATCAGTGACCTTTGCACCGACGAATGAGAGTTTCTTAGCATGTTTTGTTTTGCTTTATGCATAGACTTATTGAGAACTCAAACAAGAAATAAAAAAAGCCAAAATTCTTTAGTCTTATAGTGTATTTGCTCTTGTAACTCATTTGATAAGATTTGGCTTGAAAATTCTCACTCATCGTCTCAAAGGTCACTGATGATTCCACTAAGCAATGAATGAAACTTATTTGACTAGCTGTTATCTGGTTAAAATGTGTTGTTTTTGTTGTTGTTTTTTGTTTTTTTGTGTTATCACACACTGTACTGAACAGTAAGCTCAGTAAAAGATTTAAATTATTTCTTTCTCATAAATTATAAAAAGATAAGTAAAAACTTTTATATGTTTAGCTGCAACTGCAACAACCAAAAAGAAGCCCATCACAAAAAAAGTTAACAAAAAACATTAATCTGAAAATAACTTACTAACTATGAGGATAGCATAGGTTAACAAATCTTTTTGTACAAGCCTATGAGTTTCTATATTGCTTGGAAGATTAGTAAGCTAGATTTCCCTGCTGCATCAAGTTTTATTTTCAGAGGTTCATCAAAAGCATTGAATAGATCTTAGAAGTAATAAACAATAGGCGTATTCCCTTCAACAAAATCACGATAAGAGCGATCAAAATAAATTTATTAAGAATTAACGAATCAAAAAATTAAGCAAATCAACAAGGATGTATTTTTAAATAAAAAGGATCGTAAAATTTATTGAATATTCTTGATATCCCTACATTCCCTTATCAATATTTTGGCTCAAATCTATATAAATTTGAAGTTTTCTACTTTTAATGACGTTAAAATGGTTGCACTGGATGCTTGCGTGAATTTTTATGAACTTTTGAAAAACAGTCCCTTTGGCGTAATTTCAGTTTTTGAGTCTCGATATCTCGTGAGCTAAAACTCATGAGACAAAACTGTAATACTGTTTTCCAGATTTTATGCTTAGTTATTTTCCAGTAAAATTTTAGTAAAGTCTCAATTTTAGTGTAGCGAAAGTTTGTTAAAAAAAAATGTGGAGTGTCTCATGTATATTGAAAGGTCTGCCACCTATAAGTTCTGCTCGGAACTCATTTCATTAAATTTTTTAAGCTTACTTAACTAAAATACTGAATTTTTCCATTAGCTGCAATCAGGATCAAAAATTTAAACACCGCCCTCAAGTACTCGCAAAGTGTTAAAAAAACCATTTTGTATCGCAGATTATAACCGAAAGCTGCTTAAATTTAAATTTGTTTGTATTTCGCTGCCACATGCTAATTGTGTGCCATAACCTCAACTTGGCAGCACAGTAAATTGCTTAAGTCTTCTTTTTATACATAATGGTGCCGCTGCATGTGGGCATGTGTGCATACATATATTCACTTTTTATAGAGGTGAGTGTATGTGTGTTTGAGCGACTGTATGCATATAATTTAAGCACACACACACACTTAACCCAAGTGAATCCACCTGGTTAGTTGGAAACCACAAAAGACCAAAAAACTTTTACACAGATTAAACTTTTATATATATACAAGGCACAGCGGCCTATATGGACACTTTAACACACACACACATAGTTGCATGCTGTGAATAACACTTACACACATCATACAGTGGTATAAAACTTATTTACTCACAAGAATAATTTAGCCGGCAATAAACTTACAGGCTAAAGTGCAGGAAAAAAATAAAAAAAAAAATGAGTTTCAGTAAGTGAGAATACCTGATATATATGTATAAGTTGTCTTTAGATAGAAACTAGGGAGTTAAGTCCCTAGCAAGGATTTTGGATTTTTCCGAATTTCTTATTAATCCCATGAGATTTGTATTAGGATTCCAAAATTTCCTGTTTTATAAATTTAAGTGAATAACGAACATAATTGCAATCAGACTAATGCTGACAAGCTTGCGTGTGGAAATGAATCTGGCTTTTATAGATTTTAGGTTATAAAAATTAAAATACGCATTTCAATGAAACATTTTTTAAGCAGAGTTCTTTCAGATCTAATTACTTTTTTTTCGAATTGAAAAGCCATCTCCTTCTTCAAATACGTAAGCTAAAATCTTCCTTAGCGTATTCTGCTGCTAGCGTACGATTGTTTGATGTCAATTTCACATTTTTATGCCCGTGATATGAGTTATGGTCCGGGATTAAACTCCCTGATAGAATCGTATTTATATGTTGAATCGTGCACCAAAAAATAAAATATTTTTTTTTTTGTCAAGCATTCTGGAATCTGTATTAAATATTTTTTAGTAATTCATTGGTGAATTTAAGAATTTATAGAAACCGAGCAATTTGTTTTAGGTTTTTGTTTTTTTTTTTAAATATATGCTACACATAGCGCCATTTATGAGTAAATTTTATTAATAAAATTTTGTGAATTCTCAAAAATAATATTTTTTCAAGTGTACTCTCTTACTCAATGCCACACTTTGCAAATAAACAGAATCTGTGTCAGACATGACTTTGAATGAATTTCATATGAACGCGAGAGCAACACATAGAAAAGCACACACACACTAAGGAAACACACACTCATGTGTGTATACACCTTTGAGCCCTCATAATCATTTGCCAAGTTAGCCGCGGTAAAACGACGTTTTCCAACAACATTTTGTATGCTGCTTTTCTTTGGTGGATAAAGCCGCGAAGTTGTGGCTTTTTATTTACTATATTTTTTAGCAGAAAAGTTTAGCTTGTGTCGTGTTTAATGTATTCACTATGCAAGTGTTAGTGTTTAGTTGTATGTAAATGACAACGTGTGGGTTGCATTACTAAATAAGTAAGTTAAGTTGTTGGACATACTAACTACCTTTAACTGCGTTTTTTGTTGTAGTTCATTATTAAAAAAAAATTCAAAAGAACTAAATTTTAGTTGTTGTCTATAAAATTTTTCAATGCTCATACTTTTCCCTTACTGTAAATCTTTAAGTTGCTGAAAATAATTTGATTTATAGCAGGAAAAAATAAAATATAATACATTGGAAGGCTAACCAAAATTGCCAGGCAGCTCAAAGCAACGCTTTATTATTCCAATATAAAGAACCTTTACGCTTGCTAACATATCGAAAAGACCATTAATCTGTGCAAGACTTCAGGCCAATCAGTCTGTCGTATTTTATGGCATAAGATGGCATTTTGCCTAGTATTTATTTAGTAGAACAGTAACAAAACTTTAAACGCCTCGAAACACAAATCCAAAAGAGAGGTTCTTAACGATTTCAAGTATAAAATTTATTGATTTAGTTATTCGTAAGACCAAATGGATTATTTCAACGTTTTAGACGAGACAACCTTGAGCGAGAATTTGAAAAATAAAAGGAGATGAACACATGCGCTTACGGCGTGGTCTGTGAACTTATTACGTTTTGTAATCTTAATATTTATAGATTTATGTAAAATTATATTGAACCATTAAAAAAAGTTTGGAAAAAACTGAATAAAATTTACACAAGCCAACAGACGAATTGTTTGGCCTAATTTTTTAGTTAATTTTGTTTTAACTTTTTCGTTTAAGTTAAAAGCTCTAGCAAAACATGGGTTAAGCCCATACGTCAAATTTATTGAGAAATCTTTATAATTTTTAAAAAAATAAATTTCCAAACTGTATCATTTGTACAGGAGAAAAAATTATTTTGTTTGAGGCACAATTTTTTTTTTTTTAACAAATTTGCAAATAAGTTTGCTTTCAATTTGTAATATTAATATTCTATTTTTTTTATACAAAAGAGAAATAAAATAAAATAATTGTAGTAGTTGTAAATATTTGTTTCAATTCAATTTACAAAGAGCTTTGTTTTTTTAGTTCAATTTATTTTAAGTAATTTAAGTAAATAGCAAAAAAGGGATTTACGATTTAAAAAACTAACCCAAAACGATACAAAAAAAAATTAAGCTTCAATTACTTTGCTGTATTTTTGGGCGCACTTAACAGAGCACATATAAAAATATTTATAAAAAACTTTTAAAAAAATGCACTAATAATGCAATCAATTTGAGTTCAAAATTTTTTATTAGATCGAAATTTTGTAGCAGCCGCTGCATCACCAGTTGTGGCTGCCAAAATACAATGCATTTGCAATGTAGATTTTTTTAGTCCCCACAGCAGTAGCAACAGCAACAATGAAGGCCATCAAACAAAACAAAAAAAAAAAGTGAAAACCAATAACATCAACAAATACAACAATAACAAAAACAGTTTTGGAAAATATTAAAATCAAACGAACTCAGGTCCTTCAATATAACAAAGTGAGCGGTTGTTTCAGGCGCAAGGTTAGATGTGGCGCCAAAATTAGATATTTCTTCTGAATGTAAAATTTTTATCACTAAAGGGTGGTTTGTTTTTAACAGTTTCTGCTTTTAGAAAAGAACAATTACTTATCATAATTTAAAGAAAATTTTCTAGCTAGTTAGCAGTTAGTTCAAGGATTGTCTTTGCCTTGCTAACAAAATTAGTAAAGTCTTCACGAAAAGTTTTTTAATGCACCGAAAAGCAGAGTTACAAAAAAATTCCTGATTTGCGAACAAAATGTTATTAATAATATTTGATACAACGTTGGCTATTAATGATAATCGTTTTACATTAATTTAAAGAGCCGTATGTATGTATTATTATATACATATTTGTTTTAGTTAAATTTTACACTAAAAACTACTTACAAATAGTAGTCTTGATTAAAAGAAATAAAAGGGGCGCCAAGTTCACGCCAAGCTCCTCATCAAAAACTAACAAGAACCGACTCTGTATACAATAACAAAAAGCATAACAGCAAAAAATTCAATAAATATTTTTATAGGTCAATTTTATGAATATGAATTTGTTTTTGTTTTTACTTTCTTCTATTTTTATGTTTATACTTTTTTACTTCCTACAAAACAAAAAAACAAAGTGTTGTTATTTATTGTTGCTACGGTTGTTCAAATTTGCAAACTTGTTAACTCAGTGTTTTTTGTATTCGTTAAAGGACTTTTTTATGATATTTTGTCACACACAGTATAGGCAAACAATAAGTAAACATACATTGACATGTGGAAGAGAACTGCACAGCGAGAGTGGGTATGTGAATGTGCTTGTGAAAAATTATGCCATTATATTGAAAGTCGAACAAAAATCACTAAAGTTTATTGTAGTGAAAATAATTTATTTTTTTTAAGTTTTTGTTGAAAATAAGTCCCTAATACAGTACCTTACTGTGGACTGTAAAAATTCAAAAGGAATATAAAATGAGCACTCAGAAATTTAAAAAAAAATTACTAATATATGAATGTTTAAGTTAAGTGCTATGTACAATAACCGATAGGCGGCCGATGTCCAAGCAAATTCTGTTGCTTCTGCATATACAAATATTAGGTTTTAACCTATGGAGTTTAGATATAATGAAAACTTAGTATTCGGTTAATAGCTAGAACCGTAATTTTATTGGTATTTTGACATTCCTTGATGGTACTTGGCAGGATATATTTTTCAAGTAAGCTCATTGAATTATTGAAAACAACGGGTTCAAAATCTTAAATAAATCATAAGAAATTTATAAGAATTAAATCTCAGATAACGAATATTTTTTGCTTATTTCTAATACCAAATATCTAAAGCCATGTTTGCGTAAATGAACGAACTCTAATGACGCAATTTACCAAAACTCCAAAAAAAAATATCGAAAGCTGTTGAAAAACCCAAATAATATCATATAAAAATTGAAAATGTTTTGTAAAAAGAATGTTGAAGCACACAAAATGCTTAAAGAATTTAACAAAAAAATTTAAAGAGCCGGAAAATTCTGAAAAACCTTATCTTACGATAGTTTTTTGGGTAGAAAATATATGTTTGCAGCTGCTTTGAACTTTGGTTTTTATCAATTTTTGCATATGGCTTATTTTGAAGTTTTTAAAAGTAAGCAATTTCTTCAAAGAGGTTTTGTAACTAATAAACTGAAACAATATTTTTTAGGCCGGGTTTTCCAGGGAGTTTCCTCAAGTTATCGTTAAAAGCAATTGCTTCACTTGGTTTAAGGTTCATTTAATTTGTTTTGTCCTTAAACCCTATTTTTACAATTCATTTCTTATACGTTAACGTCGTAAGGCTCGAAATGACGCAGTACGAATGCTGGTGTGAAGTCCTATGAAACATCTCTCAACCACCAATATTACGAAAGAAGCTTGGACGTGAACGTCTCCAGGTTTTATTCGACTCAGTGGCAACATTGATTCGACGTGGAGTCAATATTAGAAAAAAATAACTATCCTCCCCCCGTTACATATTCCATCTAGTGTCCCACAGTTTATTTTTGATTTTTCTACAATTAACTTACTCCATTTAATATTAAAAATTAACAATTAAAAAACTTATCCAAAATAATCAGAAAATTCAAATACATCAACTTGGTACTACTACTGCATATGACTTCAAATCTCTCTCTAAACAACCAGAAAATTTTAAGAGAGCAATTTTCAATTACAAATTTTTCGCTTTGTATAGAATTTAGAAACTTTAGAAACATTTAAACCAAGCACTATTTTACTCGATTGGGATTTTGATATGTAGTATTTTTTAATTGTTTTTGTTCTAGAGCTTTCAAATAGTTTCATTATATGTATTAAAATTCCTTTGAAAATTAAATTATATTTTACTTCAACTTAAACTTACAACATTATGTTGTTATAAAAATAACACAAGTCATGAAAAATTTTGTGGCATACATTAAGGCGGCACGAAATGGCTAATAAAGCACACAAGTATCACATTTAGGGTCATTAAATGATCATTGAGCGTGCAACAAAAATCAAAAATCAAACAAGCATTTGTTTTTGTAATGGATATATAAAATAAAAATCAGGTAGAAAGGCTTACAACCAACAACTAAGACTACAGTTGCTGGCATGCTGTTGCGCGAGTTTAAGGAGCAGCAAGAAAATGCCAGCTGCAATTTATGTGGCTACAAAAATTGTTTTGCGCCAACGCAGCAAAAATCAATATCGAATTGGAAATACGTTTAAGAAGTAAAAGAACTAAATAAAGAAACGTAATTTTTGCTTATAATCTAACAGCTTTAAATTTTTAAAATAATGTCAATCTAAATGTTTTAGTGTAACTCATTTTTGCATATTTTAGCCTAAACTTGCAGTGGTGTATATTTTTCAATATTTAAGTTTTTTTAAAAACCAACGCATTTTTTTTATTTTAAATATTCCTTAACATCAAATATTCTATCAAAAAATTTTAAGGATTTCGAAAAAAATAAACTTTTGTTATAAATGAAAATTTTGTAGAAAAAGTTAACCCTGCAAAGAAACAAACAGACAATGGACTAACAAATAATTAATATGAAATATTAAATCCTACCACAATTGAGTTGACCCCTGCACAGTACGCGGCAACATTGAATGTTATTTATTCTCCCTAAAAACAATACGCAACCCTTAGCTCTAGCTCAACAAGTCTTTAATTGAATTGCCAAAATTGGTAAAAAAAAGGACAAAGCTTCACGAGCAGCGGTGCCTTAGTGGAATCCCGTTTGCAAAACGAAAAAAAAAATGCTTGATTAAATTTGATACCAGAAAATGTTTGCCAATTGTACATATTCTAAAATAACCACAGCTATAGCTGCGGCTCAAGCGTAAATATTTGCTTTTTGCCTTTTTTTCGCCATAGCTTTTATACCATTTTTTTCATTTAGTTTCTTATTGCTGTGCTTTTTAATTTCTTCTGCCTTATTTCTTTTTCTTCATCTGCTTACATTGCTATTTCCATTTAGATAGAATTGAAAATAGCAAATCTTGGCAACAGTTTAAGTGAAACCGCCATAGCAGAAGAATAATACAATACAATAATACACAAAAACCCAGGCCAAGTCAATGACATGCCAAGAGATTAATAATGGTGACGCTTGTGGTTGCACAGGGCACTGCGCACAATGGGACACAATATTTAAAAACTGAAAAATTTATCTTAAGAGATTTTGTATGTAAAATTCTTTAATATTCGAATCATAAATAAATGTGTTATAAAATTTCAGAACGAAAATTTACTGTCATTTTAAACTTGAAAAGTATCAAAAAAAATCAAAAAAAACCAGAAAACTCGAAGTTGAATATTGAAAAAAGTTTTTAATGAAAGTATTAAAAAAATATTGCAAAGTCAATAGAAGTCAATAACTATAGAGAGCTACAAAAGGATATTAAATTTATAACAAAATGTCGAATAAGTCGACAACAGTTGATAAAAACTATGTTGCATTCAAAACTTCGACAAATTCATATAAAATAATACTTAAATACTCAATTGTTTCGAAAAAAGAAACCGACAATTTTCTTAAAAGTCTCTTTCACTCTTTTGGATTTCCTACTTCTATTGGAATATATCCCAAAAAGTTTCTATCTAGTGTTTAGTTTTACTTCATAAGTATAAGGTAGTACATGACGTATGATTAACATTTAATTAACGTGGAATGTAATTTTCTTTGGACTTAAATTCGATAGAATTCATCGCTTTTGTTAAAAAAAGTAGTTCTAAAATTCTGAAGATTCTTTGAAGCAACTTTCGATTTATGAAATCAAAATCAGCTATTAAACATAAATATATTTTCAAAGTCTCAATACCAAAAAAATATCCTACGATATTTTGCATCGTAAATTCCACCGTAAGACAGTTTACATACCGCAGATTTTGCGATGAAGCTTCACGATTTGCTTTTTCGTCTCTAATCCCGATTTAATTATTTTTGAATTTTAATTAAAACTCTTAGGAAAAAAAAACAACGCCTACATTGAATTGTTTTAGATCCCTTAATATGCGCTGCAAAATCGGATTTCAAAGATACTCCACTCCACACACAGCATAAACGAAATAAAAGCACAAAATTTCTGTTGTCTTAGCGCGTGCAGCTTTTTTTTTCTCTTTTTCTGTATAAATTTTAATTCAATGAATTTTATGAGAAAAGAGACAAAAATGCGCACCCCAAAACGCGTTTTCAATTTGTTTAGCATTATGTTGGTGTATTTGGTTATGATGAGTGTTGTTGTAGTTGCTCGCATAAATGGGTGGGTGGCGTTGCTTTCGTTGTTTTTTGGAGCTGAAATTGATATTCCATTCAATGCAAAGGATTTCATTTGACAATAAGTTCAAAAAATATTTGCTTGGTTTTGTAGTTAAATATTTTATTTATGTTTATCCATCATTTTTCATATCGATTTTCAAATGGTTATAATAATATTTTTTATTGATATTGTTATTGCAATTGCTGCTGCTATTGTTGGTATTATTATTGCAAATTTTTTCGTCGTGTTCCTACAGCTATTGTAATATAGAGATTAAGCGGCTCGTGTTTCATTTGTTAAGTGGAATTGTTACTATAGTGATTAAAGAACTTAAAAAATGATCTGAGATTTTCATACATAAATCTAGTAAATTGGAATGGTAAGAGTTAAAAATAATTTCTGTACATAAAATTCTCATAATTTTATAAATAATAAAGTCATCATTTTAAAATTTAAAAATATATTTATATGGAAAATTTTATAGCTTATTTCAACGTAAGCTCTTATGTTAGAATGTTATACATTACGTTTTCCCAAAATTAAAACACGAGTGTAGTTTTCGACATGAATATGAAAAAGTTACTAAAACTCAGCACAATTCAGACTTTATACTAAAAAAAATATGTCAGCCAAGTTTACTCCAGGCATATTTCGCGTAAAATTTACAAGCTATTTAAGTAGCTATGTGAAAAAGCCACTTTGGGACATATGACGGCAGAAAAAAAGTAAAATAAGCAAAAACTGTAATCCTGTAGCTAACAGTCGCTCTGAAATTGATAGCTCAAAAAAGTAAAAATATTGGATTTTTAAAAAATAAATAATGAGAATTACTGCTTAAGAAATTTTTTGTTAAAATTTTTATATCTATTATAATTTTGAGCAAAATAAGAAAAAAATTTAATAATTTATATATAACGTAGTTTGGTGGTAAGTTTTTATTATTGATTATTTTTTGTTATTGATTAAATTTGCTTGTTTTCAAACAAAAATATTTGTCTCTTCGTTTCTGATTAGTTAAATATTTTGTGTACAGTATGTTTGTATAATTAATTAGAGATAACACATTATGCATCAGCGGAACGTATACTTTTTTCAAATATAATAATAAAAATAGTTCACTATTACATCATACTTAGTTGAGAAAATTGTCAAAAACTAATTATCTATCACTCATACGTCATGTTATATAAGAATATGTCATTTTTACAAACAACACGACGTATGAGTGTCATTAAATAAGTTACTGCCAATTAAATCAAACCATTGTTGTTAGTAACTTTTGAAAACTTTGATTGTAGACAAATAAGTTTCATTTAAGTTCAAGCTACGTTAGTATATTTATGAAAATTAATATAACACGCACTATAGCACACGTCAGTTGAACAATAAAACAAAAATATTGGCAATAACTATTGGTAATTAAAATACGTTCTTATAATGAATATCCAGCAGTTCAATGTCGTATAGCTACTGCAGTAATTTAATTAATTATATAAATTTGAATATATAAAAATATGTCACTCAAGCATTTAACATTCAAAAGTTACTACACAAAATAAATTGTTTTTACTCTAAGATTGTTTTTACAATAAAAATTTAAAAAAAAAATATGCTCACATAACATAAATTTGAAATCAACAAAATCAACATCCGCAAAAACTACTGGTCACAATATGAACTCATACTTTAATTGTGCACAGATTCCATTTCGCCTTAGTGTAGGCAACAAATTTTTGCACTACACTGTGCTCAGCTACAATCAACAGCGCTCATAAATAAATTTGATTCCACTACGATGCAATCGCATTATTGTTGCTTGTTTCTATTTTCTTTATATCCTGCTAAATCACCTGCGAATCCTTGCAAAACGCATTATTGTCTGTTGATGCAGCTTTTTCTTGCCATTGTCTTAAGTTGCTGTTGTTGTTTTACTTTTGTTTCGTCTATTTGTTGCTGTCTTTTTAACGCTGTTTTATGTTAACGCCCTCAACAGCATCACGATGTATTTTCAGTTTTTTTGTGCTGCAACATAGACACAATAATGAATTTAATTTAAAATGTTGCAAATTATGGTGCAGCATAGTGTTTCGTGTTTTTTTGCTTCGTTTTATTTCGTTACGCTTTTTAATGCCACATTTATTTGTTGCAAGTTGCAACAAATCTTAGTGTTTTATTTCTCATTTTTATGGTGGTGTGTAATCTGCGATTCAGTTTGAAACACTGGATTATTGTGCTGCATACTTTAGGTGCCGCGCACTTACTTCCTCAGCGTTGGAGTTACAAGTAAATTTTTAACATTGTGAAATTTTAAAATTGTAACGGAATTCTGAGATTAGAAAGCTTTTGTTTTTTTCAGAAGATCTCATATTAATATTCTGCAAATTTAGATTTCTTGTTACAGTCCTTTCGTAAATGTAAAACTCTTCATTCTGCAGTATCATCATTGTACACTCAAAGCGTAGTGTTTATTAGTAGCGAAGATTATTTCGCATTTTCTCATTGTAAAAATATTCGACGGTAATATAACGTTGCCGTTTGCATCTTTCCCTTCATACTCTCTGCTGTCGCTTTGGCGCTACTCCAATTTCAACTTTAATACTTCTCATTTTAAGTACACTTTCCTTGCATAAAGTATCCACTTAATATTTCACTATTGCACTGAAAATTTGTTGCATTTCATGTCCTAGTCGTCGTTCTTGTAGCCATTGTCGTATTCAACCATTTCATCCTTGGCCCATCCTCTATTCGATGTTAAAGGATTTCTGCAGCTGATGCTGCTGAATGGAGCTCAGCTTCCAGAAATAGATACGTACAAATACTGTCTGCTACGTTTTACATAGCTTTGCTTTTTTTTCCTCGCACTTGACTTTAAGTGGGTTAACGTAAAGTTATGGTGAATTGCATACAGAGTTTGGAACATTAAAATAAAAGCGTTTTTCGTTTTCCCGGTTCTCTTTTGTGTGCTTTTGTGTTTTGTTGTATTGCAAGTTATTTCTATATCGCTTACATTTAAGTGCAACTACTGCGTGACTCCACTATATCCTTTCCACCTGTTTTTTCGTTATTACGTTTGTTGCGTTGCAAAATAGAATTTAGCTCAGCGTATATGTGTGCACTGCAAACAACAATGACATTACTGATTTCACTATGCTAGCGGCATATGCAGCACGATAACTTGCAAAATGTTGCTTTGCATGTGCGTGGAATGAGTTTTTTGAAAATTTTCAATTATTTTTTATTAGAATTTTTCTTTTTCAAAAATTTTGTTTAAGCGAAAAATATATCGCTGTTTGAATTTTTAATAGAAAAAAAATTAAAATACCTTTTTTATAGTGTTAAATAAAATACTTTCAGTTGATTGTGAAACATATAATATTTATTATCAGTTTAGTAAAAGAAGTTCGTAATATGGGAATGAATCAAGTAAAAATTTTGACGCCTTTAATCGAAAAACTTAGTCAGCTACTTAAACATTCTATATAGCCACCAATTCAGCAATAAATCAGCATCAAAAGTATGCAGTTTTCATGTTTTCGCGTCAGCGCAGCTTACAGAATATAAACAGCACTATATTATTGCCAAAGAAACATGCATAATGTGTAAACTTTATGCTGGCAACAAATTTCATGTTGTTTTAAATAATTTGCTACATGTTGACAGTCATAAAATATTGTTACTTTGGGACTTGAAAAGTAGAGAACAAATCCAATGGGAATCAACAGCAAATAACTGCAAGTTAACCGACAATAACAGTAACAAGGATATGCTGGAGTTCTGCGAATGAATATATTTGCAAAAAAAAATAAAAGATATGAAAAAAGAAAAACTTTGACGATTTCACACACATATTATTTGAAATACTTTTTTTGGCAAAATAGTGCTAGTGAAACAAATACCTAAGTACATACGCATTTGTAGAAATGTTGTGTTTCACAACATACCGCATGCACATTAAGCGGTAGTAAACAAAAACTGAGTTTAATGCTTTTATGAAATTTTAAGCATATTTTGCGCGCATAAATTGTTGAAAATTTAATTTGAAGATATTACATTTTTTGTAAAAATAAATAACATTAAAATTTAAAAACAAAATCTTAAGTATTTAATTTAAAAATTCTAGTTTAATAAAAAACTTTGTTCAACATATTAAATTGAGCAACAATTCCTTAGGGAAAATTCAGAAAAATTCTAAGTAATTTAATCAAGCAACCTTTCAGCATTCATATGGAGGAATATTTTTGTCCTCACTAATAAGCTGCTAAAGAATTTCACTTAACTTCAGCGCACATACGTACATACTGTTTCACGGCTAAATGTAAAGACTTGCACGCACACATACAGAAAATGTAAAAAACTTTATGTTTGTGTTAGGGTGACTCAAAAATTAAGCAATTAACTGGAAAATTCAAACCCAGTTGATATATGAATTTTTCCTTTTAAACAAGAGCAATATGCTAGCCATGACGTATGAGTAACATTTATTCATAACACAAAATCAACACTTTCATTTGCAGTTATCTCTAGTCCAATGTTGCTTTGAAGATATTTCATGTTGGCACGCTTTTAATTATGAAACATTTCACAATTATTATACATTTTAATAATGGCCACTAACACACATTCCCAAAAAAAAAGCTCCAATAGCTTGAATCCTTAAAATTTTTCATGTTTTTCAAGAATGATTTTTTTTTTTAATTACTATTTACCATTTCCTTTTAAAAATCCACTTTATTGCCTTACCACCTTCTTTAATGTTGAAAATTTTAATATAATTAACAACACTAAAGTCATTAGTGTTGCTGTAGCACCCATGTCAAGTAATGCATTTAAAACGCACTCTTCATAATGTTGAACAAAGTAGAAGTTCATGAAGTGATGCATGCATTGAAAAAGAAAAGCAACACTTCACATTGTTACAACCTACATAATAAGAATGTTGCTTTTGTTTTTGTAACGTATACAAGTAGATACTAACTTTATAAATTCCAAGAATTATAACGAAAAAAAAACGAAAACAAGTGAAGAAAACTTTTATACAAATTGGCTGCAAATTTTATCAGAAATTTTAATTACTGCAAGTGACTGTACAATTTACATGTAAGTATATACATAAATAAGTGGGCGTAGGTGTGTGTTGAAACCCATTGAGAAAAAAAAAAAACAAAGTACAACTTATAAGTTTTTGCTTTAAGGCAAAAGGCATTGATTTGAATCCAAAATGAATGCTCCAAAAATTTTCAATTATTACTATGAACAACGAGCTTTTTTTATAAATGACCTATTAACCCTATTTAAAATTGAACAAATATCTTTTTAACACTATTGACTTCCCATTGGGTATCTTCGTATGTACATATATGTGAGTGGGTGTTCCTTTTTGTTGTCACGGCTGTTTTGTCAATTTTATTTACTCAAGAAATGCAGCAAACTTCATGCTTAAGGGAGCTCTTGGAAAATTTTACTGCTTAAAATTTATTTTTTTTTTTTTAATTTTTTTATACTCTTTATTGTTGTTTACGTAATTTTATTTTAAGTTTTTCTGCTTTATTGTTATTTGTTTTCAGAATTTCATATCAAATGCGCGTTATACTTTTGTATGACATTTCATATCATAAAATGAAACAGAGTATAAAGTTTAATTCTTTACTGAGAATAAAATATAATGTCATATAAACATAGCACTTTTCTATGTAAAGCTTTGTATTAAAATTAAAAATGTAGTAGCAGTAGGAAAATATTAAAAGTCATTCATTACTTTTAAATTATTGTTATAACATGACTTTGACGAAATATAACAAATGTCATGTGAATGTAATTTTGCTTTGAAAGTTATTATGAGCTACATTTTAATTCATAGCGAGGAAAGTAAGCTTTATTTCGTTTATTTCTAAGCTCAGTTGTATATCAAAACTAAACAAAATATCGTATTTCAAAGGGGAAAATAAAATAAAAACAAAAAAATGATTTTTCTATGAAAGATTAACTACAGTGCAAAATTGTATACTTCTACACCTTCAAAATTGGTATCACCACTTGCAATACAAACGAGGGCTTCATGACGCCTAAATAATAATTCTCAATATACCTTTAAAGGCGTTGAATTTAATTTTGATGAATAAATAATTTTGCTTCATTTTATTTTACAATTTCGAATGCTTTTTGGACTTCATAGCATACATATTTTATTAATAAATCACCCACCACTATATTAAACTAATTTTGTAATACAAAAACGCAAACAAATTTAAATCAATAGAACAAACTTTAATTTAAAAATAATCAAATTAATGGCCAATGAGTTCAAATACGTAAATTTCTTAATTTCGTTTTATGCGACTTATTTTTTTTTTTTTGATTTTTCTTTCTTATGAAACAAATGGAAAATTTCTCACTAATTGTGAAATCATACCTGGCAAGGCTATTATTATAATGTGAGGTTTTCATTGTGTGCTATAATTTTAATGCCATATAATTATGTTGAACCCAATAATTTACGCAATTGTTTCATTAGGTATGCCATCGGTGACTCTATCTAGTATTTGCTTGTAATTTTAAGTGTCACAATAAGGTGTGGTAATGACTTACCATCGCTTTTTATTTAATGAAATTTAGTATCGCATTGACCAAAGAAGTGAACATTCATAGTATTACGTCGTCGTTACGTCTTATGTGTACCGTAAAATATTTTTGTTTCAATGTTCATAAAATTTTAAAATTTTTACAGGGCTCAACATGCATTTTTTGGCACATTCCTTCTTTTAATAAATAAACTATCGTAATATTGCTCAATTTTTTGACGTCAGAATAATATGTGTATGTTACCGGCCAAACTGGTTTTTAGGGTTAACTAGGTTTTTCTAGGTCAAACTTGTTGATTTGTATGCCTAAAAGTATGCAATTTAGTTTTAATGCAAAAGAACTGTGGATAGCCGATGTTGAACACGTTATGGACTGAAACGCGGCCGCGAAGCCGGTATTGGACATGTTGGTGATTGTAATCCTGAGCCGCGGCCGAAGGCTGCTCTCTTACCACTTAATAAGCTTAAAATGAAATTGATAGCTTAATTGTTTTATTTTGTTACTACACATCTTATTCTTCACTAGCCACGGGGCTTACCAGTGCCCTTGGGCGTTATGGTAAGCCTAAACTGGTAGTATACAGGAAATTGTACTGTGCTTGGTTACGCTAGTGCGTAGGGTTCAAGCCTTGTACTTTTATGTACTTTGGCTTGGGCTTGAGATTGGCTTTCCTTGTATAGTCCTTTTTCAAACTACTAAGCTTGAGCAGAGGTGAAGGTGCAAACCAATCTGGTACCATGGGTTGTTGGTACCCTAGGATTTTAGTCCTAGTCCAACAGTGCGTGAAGCCCAAACTCGTAGGAAGAGTAATATACTAATGTAAATTGCCCGATGTGAAGTTGCATTCTCAACCAAGTGGCCGTTCTAAGAACTGCAAGAGATCCTAGATAGGTCTCGGCTCAAACCAAGGGTGAAGTTATGTCCATAAACATAGCTTTAATTGGTAACTGTATTAAATGCAGTCGTACCTAGGTTAGGCACGAACATAAATTAACTCATGTGTGTGAAAATCACATTGTGATATTAAGCCATCAAGGCAGGTGATCACATTAAACAAAGGACTCTTTTTCACTAGCCACAGTGTTTTTTCATTAAAATTTCATTGCATATCTTTAGGCTTGACACAACTAGTTTGGCCTAAAACTAGTTTGGCCGGTAACATATACATATTTGTTTTAATTTTAAAAATATATCGTTAATTGTGAAGGTTACAATCTAAGGCATCAAAGTTATTTCTGCCAGAAAACTTTGATAGAAGTTAGAAGTATTTTATTTGAAATATAATACGAAATATTAAATATATCATTAAGTGATTTTTTAAATTTTTTTTTGAAAAACATTTTCTTTAAAAGTGTTTGAATGAGAAGAAAATTGCATACATAAATATTTTGCAATTGTTAATCAACGCCCCTTAACTAATGTAGATAGGAACATAAAAGAAACAATGTCATTTTGTTGCTAGAATAACGACAAATTCAATGTTATATTTACTTTGGCGCATCATTATGAAAAATTTACACTAACAGAAATTTTTTAAAATAGGTTTTCAATTTCGATAAAGAACAATATAGTTACTTAATTTTTGTAAATTTGTCGCATTCTGATCCTGCTTCAAGCTCATTCTTTACTATAAAAATGTCTCTCATAAAGATCTTTGTAAGAGCACTCTACTATAAGTCAATTTCCTTTTGTATAATATTTTACCACTTGCCAAAGTTATGTCTAATGAAGACGCTCAGCGCATTGAAGTTTCAAACCTAGACGCATATAAACACATACTTTCATATATGCCACGTATAGGCTATAAAATACACACACACACCATTTTGGTAGATGCACACACAAAGTTGCAGCCATTTAAGAAGCTTAAAATTAACATCCAGCCGTTTCCTGCCAAAACAGCAGCAGTAGCAACGAGACAATAAAACTTGAATATGTTAATGACAGATAAATGGTTGTCTTTTGCACAGTGATAATTGAGGGCGTAGGGTTGCACACAAAGTTCAATGACTGAACTTAAGTGAGAAAATGTTTATAAAATATTTACACTCAATTAGTGAATAATTTTCATATTACAGTAGTTGAAAATTTTCAAAGCTTAGCTATTAAAATGCAGAAAGTGGCTTGGGAATTGCAAGAAAATTGACTTGGAAATTACTTTTTAAATATTATGTTTCTCTTAACAAAAGTAGATTATGATATTAAAGTTGAAAGGCAGTAACTAAAGTCATAAAAAAATTATTGAAAGTGAAATGCAATGAGTAAATTATCCATAAATCATAAAAATTTACATAAATGTTCATATTATTCTGAAAATGCTAATCTACAGAAATATAAAGAATATTATTTTTTTAAGTTATGGATAAACAAAAGTTTTACTTTGACTGGTTTGCTTTCCATATTAATAATAAACTGCTTTGCATTTATATCTTTTACACAATCCTACCTAGCTATATAGGGAGCTATCAGCCTTAGTATAGTAGTATCATATTATTTAACTACTTCAGAAAGTATTTTATTAATTAAAACTTTATCCCTTTAAGGATGTTCTCTAAGAAAATTATTGTTTAATATTGTTTTATTTGTCTATTCATACCTTTTATAAATACCAGCAGCTGCATATAAAATATTTAAATTAATTATCATGCAATAATCACAAGTGTTTCGCGCTCTGCGTTGCTTTCATTTATTTTATTTTATTTCTTATTTTTTATAATCTGCTTAAACCCACTTGGTGCTTCAGTACTTGCTGTTGCATTTCAATCCCGTGTTCTTCTCATTTTTTGTGCTTTTTACATCATAGTAATATCGTTTTGCCCTATTCTTTACCAACTCAACTTTTTTTATAAATAAAAAGTTTTGAATTTCTAATTTTTTTATTGCTGCTTCGTCAAAACAACAGATTTTTTAGTTTTATTTTAACTTTTTTTATGAAAACCACGCAACATAATGCTAACGAAAGTGGCAGCAACTAAATTCGAATGCATTTCGTGGAATAAGAAAATTTTTAAAGACCTAAAAAAATTACAACAATATACACGTTCTTTTACTGCCACATCCGGCACATTCAATTTGCTCAGCATCAACAGCTAATTTCAAATATTTAAATTTTAAATAGAAATTAAGGGCGCTGTAAATTTTAAAAATGGACCTCATCTTTCATTTTTCTGTAGAGATTCATTGCTCAATCGGTATAGCTTAAAACCGATTGATAGTTGAAATTATACAAAAGTTATTTGAAAAATTAATGAAACATATCCTTCTATAACGATTGAAATATTTAAAATCTACAGTACTCCGCTTAAATTCTTCGCAATACAACTCATCAAAGTTACACCAACCCAACTCAAATCAAATTTAATTGAACTGATTTTCAGCAGTGCAGCAAACGTAATTGCAAAAAAACCAATGATTCGAGTCACACAAACACACACTTGCAGAGAGAAAGAAAAAACAAAACTTTGAAATTGCTGTAAGCCGCATTAGAGAAACCACAAAACAAGATAACGACTACGACGACTACGATAAAGAAACCCTTTACCAAAGCACACGAACAGTAAAACTAAAAAGATGATAAAAACTTTTTCTTCCAGAGGAGACACAGAGAAACCCGCTCATTTAATTAAACCAACACAACTAAAGCAGCTCATTAACAATCCGAACTAATTTTCAACTCGCTCCAAAAGACAAAACCCTAAAGAAAAATTAGTAAAATCCACCAACACCAACGAGGAGAACAACAACAACAACAAAAGAAAAGAAAAAGCAAAAATATAAATCTACCAAGAGAAACCGAAAAACAAAATGAAGTAAAAACTGTGAAGAGAAAGCAAATTCATGAAAAAGTTGTGTAGTGAAACCTCGAGACAAATCAGCAACGACGAGTTGCATTAAATAGCGCCTGAAAGTATGCTACAATATATTTAAACTACAGCAATGACAAGCGTGGGATTGATGCCATACAGTAAATGTGGGTTGCTGTGGCGTAATCTGTGTGTTGAGAGTTAGTTGTAGAAAAAGAGTGAAAAACTTTTGAGACCATATTTGATTTTGTTGTTGTTTTTTTTTAATTTTTTTTTTTTGTTGGTAGGTAACAAAATTTTGCATTGTTTGAGTTTCTCTCAAATAAAATAGCAAAAGTTTTTAATTATTTTTAACAGCATTTTATAACAAACACGAGAGCTATAAACACTGACATTGAGAGTTGTACAGCGATTTAAGGGGGAAAAAAATACAAACCCTTGCAGTTATTGCACATACAAACGTTTGTATAGCTGTAATTGTGTTACTGGTTATTTGTTAAATTGCGTTGAGATTTTGTTATGCGCTTTTTTCTACTACTAAAATTTATTATGACCTCTATGCTGCCATAGAGAAATCTTTTAATTTTTGAGAAAAATCAGCTTTAGACATTAGAAATTAACAGTTGCTGTTAAAAAAATTCAGACTGCATTTTTCGATTTTCCTAGCATCCCTTAAGTATGCAACAAAAAATGTTACTTAGCGTGAAAAAATTGTATGTTTCTAAAGTTATGAAAGCATTTTAGTAGTTAAAATTATCTTATACATTACATTTTTACCTTAGTATCCACATACATAACATATATTACATGGAAAATCCAAGAAATGCTACTACCATAAGAAAGTCGAGTGAGCGGGTAAATGTGTGTTAAAAAAGACATATAAAATAAACACAAAATGATATCATAAGCTATAGTGAAAAAATTTAAATTAATTTCACTGCTATAGCACACATTCTGTAAATAAATTATTCAAACATTAGATAAATAAATAACAACAAAGTTTTGAAAACAACATAATACACGAAAGTTGAAAACTTTATTTTCGCTTGCGTTCGTATTCCTTTGACTCTTGTTAGTGAACAAGCCCAATCGAAAATGAAATGAAGTCAAAGTAATTTATCATTTTTGAATAAGAAATTCATACGATTTTTTGTACCATGATTAACTATGAATTACTGTTTTTATTCTTAGATAACTAGATTATAAATTTTTTGTTATAACTCTTTATGACCTAATTAACTTAAAATTCAAACAATTTACCATTAAAATACAATGATTTTTCTAACACTCCTCATTTTTTTTTAAATGTTCAAACATATTTTTTAATGAAATATATTTGCACTTTACTCAACAACTTAAATGGTGTTCATATATTAAATTGAAAATCTAAAAATGTTTATCAGCTGATCTGTGCAGCACTTGCCCCATTCATGCAGAATAAGAAAAAATTTAATTTTCTAATCCCTAACTGGTATTATTTGATGTCGACAACATCCTGGCTCTTCAAGTATTACTCCCCCTCTACGACAATTGACCTCAATTTTCACTAATGGGGAATTTTTGTAATTTTTTTTAGTATTATGAAAAATTATGCTATATTAGGACGGGACATAAAAAATAAAGTAAGTTTTGTTTGAATGTTTTCAAAAGTGGCTTATCGATTTTTACACGATATAAATTCTTTCATAACCCTTCGTAAGTCTAAGGATCCAGTTTTTTCCTTATAAACATAAAGGAGTTCTGTATGGGTAAGAATTTTTTGGGTCATTTTTTAACGAAGATAAGTCTTTAAGAGTCACAAAGCGCTAAATGACCTTTCACAAGAAGCTGCTGAACCTGGCACTGTCATTATTAAATTGATCAGTTGATAAACTTGATCTAGAAGGTGTTTTGTTGTGTGAGATGATTTCCGACAGCGATTTCAGGACAGCACGTTGGTTTGTTGCCAGGCATGTTTTCAATATTTGGAGTCGAAGACGGAGGTCAGTCTGTTCAAAATCATCTGAGAAAATGTTTAATTTTCATTTCGGGCGTACACACCGACAAATTTTTAATGAAATTGTTTGTTAAACACCTGTTTTAAGGCCTAAGAGATTTTTTTTTAATATTTTTAATTCTTCTCCATGGAAAATGATGAATAACATAACGTATGTAAACATTTTTTTTATTTTTTTTTGTTTTTCTTTGTGGGCTTTTTAGTCAAAACCACTTTTAAAACACATAAAAGATAATAAGAAAACTACGTTTTTTTAATTTTTGCTCGGCCGACAAAAAAAAAAATGTTTTTTCTTGTACCGACTTTTTTCCATGAAAAATGGTGAATAACACAAAAACATTTGCTTATTTGCAAAAATTAGTGACTATCATGGAATATTTTTAAATTGCACTTGATCTTAAAAGTATCAAAACCTGTACACGGTTCGCTTCATAATTTCATTAAAATTGTCGGAAGAGCGTTTACCTTTAAATGGCCATAAAACGAGTAAATGACCAGGAACGATTTTACGGATTTTGTTTTTGGAATTCCCGAACACTAAATAATAATTCTGCATTGTCAGATTTGGTTGACAATTTAATCGATCTTGATCTTGCTTGAAGCGAACTGTGAGCATTGTTATATCATTTTTCAAGTGACAAAAATCAAATTATTGGTCAAATTGCTTATCAAACAAGCGGAAAATCAAAATATTTTGATATAACTTATTTCCGAGTAAGGAGGCAAAATGAATACACTACCCCCCTGCCAAAAATTTCGGGGGACTGCTGCCCCCCTTTCCCCCGGTTGCGACGCACCTGGTAGCTATGTAGTGCAAGCAACTTTTGTGTCTGTTTCAGCAGTCTTTAGTAACTCAGGCAACTTTTATGAATAGACTAAATTTGCAAATATGCTTACATATAATAGTGTAGGCGTGAACTATGTAACTTACATCAACATTTTTAACAAGAAGTTTTTTTTACTTTGTAATTTTACGCGAAAAAATTCCTCAAATATCAGTAATAATTACTTTCCATAATTCCAACTGGGATTATTTTCAGATTATCAATTTTTATGTATCTTCATCAGTTCAAATATTTTCGTATGGCTGTATAAATTATTATTTACTTAACAAGTCATAGCTTGTTATCCGCTTTCACTGTTTTCTCTGTTACACGAAGACATTTTGCCTCATTAAAGGAAACAACAAACGCGAAATGTTAAGAAGTCTTTCATGTCTCTTGATTTGTATCAAAAGCTTAAGGCACTTTTAGTTTCCCTTTGAAATTTATGCGACATATTTGGAAAATGTCTGATGTGTGAACATCTAAACTGGCGGATATAAAATGAAATTCAAACTGTCGTGAATTCGTGAAATACTACTAATTATACACATAACTGCAGTTATGAATTTTCTATTATCATTTGCTTTTCTTCAGGTAGTTTGTCTTTGATAGTTTTTCACTGCTTATCCTCATCTAATGGAGACTCCAACTCCAATGCTTGAGCTCATATTCATGTTAGACTTTGAACTCTTATCAATTTTTCTGCTATTTTTTAACATTTTTAATTTCTTAAATATTTTTTGGATTTTTGCAGCTCATCACTAAGTACATGTCACAAGTTTTTGCTTGCAATCAGCATTTATTTTTTAATTAAAATGTAATTTTAAAAATATTAAATTTTCATATTTAAATTTCAAAATAGAAAGATTTTTTTAAAATTGACGTTAACTTATAAACGAAAACTGTAGGGACGCAAGAAATCTCTTCGCAAAATATTTGCATACATGAAAAAATCAATTTGTAAAATGCGTTCCGACTCTTTAAAAAGATTTCTCGAATAAGTTTATAGCAAAGTTTCACATTTTTCAAAGAAGAAAAACTCTTAATTTTTAATCTGTCAAGCAATATAATACAATTAGCTTTGTTACAAAATACAACGTCTGCAATTTAAATGCTGAATTTTTTTTTTTTCTTTTAATATGACAACTTTAACAAGACGCTTAAAACATCAAACAAATAATGAAAAAAAAAAGTTGTAGAAAAAAAAAGCGTTCGCCTTTCCAGCGCCTTTTTACCACACATACAAAGCAATGGCTGCAAGGCTATGAAGCGCAATGTGGAGGCTGACAAATGTTAAAAAACAAACGAATTTGCTGACATTAACTCAAGCACGGTTCCACGCGCAACAGCAACTTAAAGTTTTTCTTTATCGGCGTCTTTTTGCGCGACGTCAGCGGTGAAACCGCATTAAAAACTTAACGCTAAAGCTAAAGCCAGAAGTTGAATTGAGTTCAGAGTTGATTCAAGGATAGGCATGCACATGATGCGTACTCGTAAGGAGTAAGTAGTAGCGACAGCAGCAGGATATGCTGAAACTGAAACTCATGCCGAAGCAAAGCACTACAGGAAATGTATGCACGTTTCAGCTATGAGTATGAGCATGCAAAGTTGAAATAAAAAGAAAATATTAAGAAATTTTTGAAATAAAAGATATAAAATGGAAATGAAAAGAAAATAAAAATGTAAGAAGTAAATATTTCAAGTAAAGCTGAACGCTTACGAGTACCGGGAAAAGTACGAAAAGTTTCTTAGATTTCTTAACACAGAGCTGCCGGATTTTATAAAAACGTGAAATTTTGCGATATTTTTCATTTAAGTTTTTTCCAAGGAAAAGTTTATCAGTTAGTAAATATGCTGCAAAAAAGATATATACTAGTAATTCAAGAAATTTTTCTTCAGGAAATTATATCCAAAATGTGAAAAGCGCTTTAAAAAAATGTTATTTTTCTATAAGTTTAGAAGTTTTTATTTCTTAAAGACGAAAATTGTGTCGATTTTTCTTGAAAAAGCTTGAGAAACCCTTTGGTAAAATAATTTTTTAAAGTCAGCTGGCAACTATATTCACACACACACAGCATTAGCACAAACTCCTGTTGGAAAAATGTGCAAAATAAAAATCTCTTTGAGCCGTGTAAGTTGAAAAGGAGAAGCAGTGAAATCCGCATAAAGACAAAAAGTTTTATCCCATGTACTTAGCTCGGTTTAATCACGTTATGTCAAAAGTTTTGATTTTTTTCATATATTTTTTGTTTTTTTTTCTCCAAACATAAAACTTGTACCACGACTTTTGCACATGAATTGACTCTGCAATAACAAGAACAACACCAAATCTTCGCAAATGTAGCATTAAAAATGCTACTGTCATATGCTGCGAACATCTGTCAAAATGTACAGCTGCTATTGCATTCATTCATTCAATTTACGCTGTCTCTCTATTTCTTTCTCTCGATCTTTTTATTTTCTTAAAACAAATTTTGTCTCATTTATTTAAAATTTTTATATGTGCGGCTTTCAGTTGAAGCAACAACAACAACAGCAGCAGCACGAGCAGCAAATTGAATGGAAAAGTTTAAATGAGCCAAAGTTTTTGCGGTTACAAGCTCCTCATCGTCGTCGTCGACGTCGCGTCACTTAAACTCTTGATGCTTTTGGTAAGGCATAGCGAGTATGAAAAGTTGCCTCCACCCCCCTTTTTTTATTCTTTTGTTTTTCATATGAAGAACAGCCTGTGGGAATCTCAGCTCTCTATCATCAGCATGAGCACGGCAGTGTGTGCGAGACCTTAAGTTGGTGATAACGATGCCTACTAGTGCTAATTGTCATTGTTCGGCATTTTAATGCGCTATCATTAAATTATGAGAAAATTGCGCTGCAAAATTGAGAAATTTCAACAAAATAGCGAACAGCAGACATTTGTTGTGGGGAAGTGGGAGCTGCATAGTTTCCAGTCATACTCGTAATAGATTGTGCTATTATTATATAAGTTTTCACAATTAAAAAATATGTGCAGCCACCCTTTATAATGGTAGAAATCGCATATTGAAAAATTCGTAATGAGTGACAAAAAACAATAAGCGCTCGAAAAATTAGGGCTTAAGAGCAATAGGAAATCACCCAAAAAAAAGGGAGTTTTCGTATAAAATTAATATGAAAGTTACCCAAATATTCTCATTAAAAAAAAAAATCTTGATTTTTTAAAATCAATTAAGAGCATTATTTTTCTATAATTTTTGAAAAGTTCTTAATGTAATCAACTCGATAAAATAAAAGTGTCGAATTGAGAAATAGTTTTTAAATCCTTTTAAGAAAAATCGCAGTTAGGAGAAGCAGTATAAAGCTGAGTACCAAAATGCTATTGTAGATCAAAAACTCAATTGGAAAGACAAAATGGATCTGAGACAAAGAATGCCTGTAAAAAAAACTTAAGTGAAAATGGGGACCTTAACCAAGATGGTGGACCCTATCGTCACCTACAGCTGTTTTATGGTGGCCAGTCATTTGCAAAGGCTACAATGAGAAAAAGATAGCAAGGGTGCAAAGAGCTTCTTGGTGGGTTTAATGGAGGCTTTGAGATCTCGCATCACGAAAGCTCATAACGTTCTCTTATGACTGATAACTTCTTATATCGGGCGTACATCCTCGATACAATGCCAAACAAACTAGCGAATCTTCCAACCGATTACATTTGCCCCACACTCAAGTTCGAGAAAAAATTTCGGAAAAAGATTCCTCAGGGTATTCAATAGGAGGAGGGCACTATAAATCTTAATTTTAAAACCGCAATATACACCGATGGGTCAAAGCTGACATGCGGAATAGGTGCGGGGGTCTATTCAAAAGACCCAAAAATTTCTCAATCTTTTTGCATTCCTAACGCAGTTTGCTAAGTATTCAAGAAGTCTTCAGGTTAGTCGGTAATTCTATTTTTGGAAGCTAGAAATCTTCTCGCACAGCCAGACCATGCTCAAGGCTCTTAACTTGGAGACAAAAGATCTAAATTAGTAGAGCAATGCAAGAAAGAACTCGATAGACTGGGCCATCAGCTTGATATCACTCTCATATGAATTACAGACCACAGGAGCATTGATAGTAATAAAATGCTGATGAATCAGCAAGACAAGATTCCTGTCTTGGCGAAACCGAAGCCTAAAAGTCAATGCACACTCCACTTGCTATATTGAAGAAGAATCTCACTTTATCTTTCAACAGCAGCAAATAACTGAAGGATCCTAGAAACCTGTAAAATAACTAAAACAATATAGCCATCCTACTACTTACAATGCTGAATCGACTGACCTCCAGTCCAAGAGTCGCAGTGATATTGCGAAAATCACCGCGACTTGCACTGAACTATCGGCAAGCATGCTGAAAAATTAGGTATATCATTCAACCTTTTCTGTACCAGAATTCAGCTCAAATATCTAGGACGAACTTCATCAACAAAATCAGTGAACTAGCCGGAAATATTATTGGATTGCTGTTTAACTTTTTCAACAGATAACACTAGACATACATGCGCTCTCAAATGCTTTATATTTGAGACCTAGTAACCTATCAAAATTCATTACGAAAATTTTTTGTCATGATTTGTATCATTAGCATAATCAGACTCAATGATTTCGATTTCAAGACGGAAATCAAATTGTTTGCAATATTTCACGACATTGCACATAAGCTAACACTGTGACCTTAGGAGATTTAATCTGCAGGACCACATATACTACCTAAAAACTCTTAATTTAAGCAAATGACTTTCTATCGATATTTTTTTCTGCAAATTCCCCAAAAAAAAAACAAAGTCAATTCAAAAAAATGAAAATAAAAAACATTCACTTCAAATGACAACCGACAGAAGTTGGAACTTAATTTATCACAAGATGGTGACGATACTACAAAATGTCATAAGTTTGAGTGTGACAAGTGCGCGTGCACACACACAGTCTCAGAGCCGGAAGCTACTCAGCAGCGGCAATGACTAGAAATAATGTTTCGAATGGCAACAAAAACAGCAGCAGCAACACCAATAGCAGCGGCCACACAAATAGAAAATAAAAAGTAAATAACTATGATATTTGTAAAATAGTAGAAAAAAAAGCAAAGCTCACACTGAAAAATATGGAGAAAACAGAAATAAATTGCAGACAACAGACAGAGTGAGTGAAAAGGAAAAAGCGAAAAAAGTCGCACAACTTCAGCAGCAAAAAACCGACAAGTGTAAATGCGACAAGTTGAATTTGCAACGTGGGCGAGCAATGATAAGAAATAGAAGCAGTCAGGTAACACGAGCAGACAGCCAGCAAGTAGCAGCAAAAGTTGGAGCAGCAATAGAAATAAAAAACGTGAAATTGTCGCCTTCCTGTTGACATATCTGCGGCTGTTTGTCATGCAGTTTTATTTTTATTTTTTTGCTTTGCTTTTCCATACTTTCTTTCGAACTGTTAACGGTACTTTTAACTTTTTACATATATTTTTCTTAACTTTGCAACATTTTTTCCAAATACAGAAAATGTTGTAACAACATATTTGCTGTTTAAGGTGTTGCAAGATAATTTATATTTTTTATTTGACTACCCCAGCGGCAAGTCGATGTAGTACTCTGACTTTTCATGTATTAATAGGTATACCCTTTGTGTTATATGTTTCAGAAATGAAATTGTTGCGGTGATATTTTGTTTATTTGCTTGCTTGTATATGGAGCTATAGGCAGTCTGGTTGCTGGCTGCTTGCATTGTATATGGAAATGTAAGGGGCGTTGACTGTTGGCTGGATGCTTTCTATGTGGAGATGTAAGCAACTCGATATTCTATACAGGCACTTACTAAGCGCAGTTTTAAGGCAATATGCTTTTCATTTGTTACACATTGTATACAGAGATGTAGGCAAACTGCCTACAAAGCGGCTATCCCTTTGTAAGAAAAGAATTTACAGTTGTGGCTGGAGTTGTGGCTGGAGTTGTGAGCATTACTGCTTACAATGAGTATGACTATTCATCGATCGCACACACATTTATCGAAATATATTGAAAATAACTAAAATTGTTAAAATAAAGTAGATAGCATTAAAAGTATTAATCTGAACATGGCACTCAAAAAATATGTTTTTTTTGGTCCACTTTAACAAAATTGTCTCTTCAGCACACCTATAAAGTAGAGCAGTATAAAAATCAAAAAAAGGTCATTTTTTATTTTGCAAAAATTTGTTGGTCAAAAAGTTTTTCAGTATTCCTGAAATTTCTGCTGCTGCGAAACTTTGTTGACAACACCTTATGGCATTGAATCGTCATCGTTGTCGACTTAAGCAGCAACACTTGCAAGAGTCATACAAAACTTAGCACAGTTACCTGTATTTTTATTATAAATTTTCCTTCCATGGGTTGCTGTTGAAGAGAAAACTAAACAAAAAATGCAACCTAAAGAAGTTGAAACGAATGCAACATCAACGGCAGCGCTATTCAACGTGATGGCGCAAGTCTTGCGGTTTCTTTTTTTTACCTCCCACATAACTCCTGCTGTTGTCGGGTTGCATTGCAATCACATCGACATTGGCACTAGTGGCAGTGACAGCAATTGTAACAACAGCGACACCACGAAGTACTACTATTTCTAAGGTATCTGCGAGAACTTTTATCGTTTTAATTTTTGTTTTATTTTCTTTGTTGTTTCACTTACGATTGACGAAAAACTTTTGAAATGTTACAGCAAAATTGAGTAACTGCTATAAACTTTTAAAAATTAAAAAAAAAAAAAATTAACATTTTCATAAAAAAATCTGCAGAAGGAGGAGTTTTTCAAAAAAATTGACATTAGAAACTGATTAAAATTTTATTGGAATTTATTTTCTTTGAGCTGAGTTCATGTTGATTGTGACTTTAAGTCGATTTAAGCTTGATTTGAGTTGCAGGAATGAAACTTTAAGGAAATTGAAATGTATAATTCGAAAATTTTATAAAAATACTGAGAACTTAATTTTCGGTGCAAAGTCACCTTTAAGCTTTGATAAGTTAAAGGCTTTGTTTTTAAGATTTATTTTTTTTTTTGGAATAGTGATTTCTCCTGTGAAATCTATAGAAAATTGCAAAAACTCAAATAGAAAGTAACGCAGCACCAAGCAAAACTCAAATGGATAGTACCGAGCAACTGTTGACAATGTGGGAGTGTGTTTGTAGAGTAAACTTGCCCAGGGCAAATATAAAAAATGGTCACTCAAAACAAAAAAAATACCACTCTCTTGTTTGATGCTAAAATTGGGCTTGCAACATTTTTGCACTTTGACTTTGACAAGCGTAAATTTGTTGTAGTTTTTCCCCCTTTTTTCTATGTTTTACGATACTTTTTTGTCACAAGGTTTAAAGTATTTCAGAGTCCTTTACAGTCGACATCACTGAGTGCCACCACAATGTAGAGAACACTTACTATTTGTTTGCAGACCGCGATGACACTTTGACATGGGGCAACAAACATCGGCTTAGAGCAGGATGCTTAAAACCCAATACGGCAAGCGTAGAGAAAAAAATGGAAAGAAACCCAAACAAAAAGAAATGCCATTGGCAAACAACGGCAGTAAGAGCAAAATCTAAAACAAAATAAATTAAAAGATACAAACGCGAGAAAAAACTCCATATAAATTTAAGCTGGAAATATGGGACAACATGACGACGACAGTGGCAATAGTAGAGTGAAGATAAAAAAATATTGTTTTCAGGAATTGTATGAAAAAATTTAAACGAAGTGGTGCTTTTACGGAGGTTTTTGTTTTTGAATAACTGAAAAATTTTTATAGCAAAAATTGCATTTTTTACCAGTGGGACTTATCCAAGTTTTCTGTTGCAAAATATGAATTTTATTTCTAATTTTCTAAATACGCAACTTTATATATCTGTAAAACTTAAATCTGCCGCTTAAACTCTTAAATTGTACCATAAGTAAACGCAGATAAAAAGTTAACGAGTTTGTTATGTCGTAAAAGTCACAGCAAAACAACAAAAAAAAAAAACATCACGCTGCTGCTTATCACGCGGGCTTAACATTTTTAATGTCAAGTTCACTGTCGCAATGCTACGCAAATGGCTGGCTGTGTGACAACAGCTATATCGCTGTTCAGCACAGATACGCATACAGTAATATGTGACTGTGTATGTGTGTGTGTGTGTGATTTAATGTTTATAAATATACATGCATAACTTTTTTACGCATATAAATAAATTATGTTTAATTCTAAGCTGTGTGCATAAATACAACGTACTGCTGCCGCAACATCCTTCAATTCTGTTGCGTTCTCGTCGTCGTCGTCGTCGTCGTCGTCGTCGTCCTCGTCGTTGGTCATTCGTTAGCGTATTAATCTTCGAAATGTGTTTGAGTGAGCAATCAAGTTGAGCGTTAAGAGTAGCGATATGATTTGAATGGTTGAATGAATGACTAAATGAATGAATAGAAGATGAACTAAGGGATATGGAGAATACTACAACATAAAATGAAAAAGAAGTTTTTGTTCGCTGGACAGCAGCTGGAGGCCTGCGCGCTACTTGTTCATATGTATTATTTCGTTCAGTTCAGCAATGCTTCTTCATTGGTTTATTGCTTGTGGGAATGAAGAAATTAATCAAATTAGTTTGCTTTTGTGTTTACTAAAGCGCATGTTGACAATGTGCGCTTGGACTGGGGCAGATTATGACCTATATACTTCGAGAAAAGCAACTTTAAAAAATTCAAGAAAAGTACGCCGTTTTTTCATTTCAAATTGAATATATTAATTATGTTATGTATCAATGAATTATGTTAAATTTATATAGTTTTTGTCCGACAGGCAACTTATAATAAAAATATTTTTTGAACTCGCTTTCTCCATAACATCTCCGCAACATTTTAAAATAAGATGAGATAAGATTTAAAATTTTTGAAGTTGTTTTTCAAAAATAATTTTAATCAATAATTTTTTACATGAATATTCAACAAAATGTGTTACAATTTTTACAACAAATAATGTACATCATAACTATCTATGTTGGAAACTTTTCTACATTCGAATGCTTTGTTATCAAGCTGAGCCAAATTTTTGGCCGCTTTTTCAACGAAAACTCTTTATTACCGTCGTATTTCATTGTACACTAGAGCGCTGATTGAAGTCGATCCTATTTGCGTCGTTTCGCTTTGTGTCGCTACATACGCTCTTTTCCTCTGAAAATTACATGTGAAAAAGTTTTCAATTTACGCGAAAAAAGGTTAATTCTCATTTTATTCTTTAAGTTAAGTTATTCTGAGCATAGTTGCGTGTTAGGAGTAAAAATTTGGTTCTCAATAAGAATTGCTGCGGTTAAGTCCATAAGATAACAGAAAAAAAAAGTGATTCGATTTGCGTCGCATTTCTTCAGTCACTGAAAGTTAAAATTTGTTGAAATGTCGACTAGAACTTCAAAACGTTGTTTTATTCCGTTTTTAAAATTAAAACATAGTCGGGTTAGTATCGGAGTACGTGAAGTGACTGCAAAATGGAGTCTTCAATTTAAGAATTTGGAAGGAAAATTTTTGTGTAAAACCTGCAGCCTTGCAATTGTTAAAATCCAGTATGTCTTGGGACTGTTTAAAGATAGCATCTCGCGCAAGTCTACAACGTCCTTATGAAAATCAAATGACGACGTCTCGTACATTATATAAAAGGACCGTAGAATATTTTGACAACATCTCTTTATATTTTTGTTCTGAAAATAACACAAGACAGAAGAAGAAACTTTGCGCAAACGTTTTGAAAAAGCAAAAAGAATAAAAGGAACTCGATCCGATCGCTCATTTATTCCGCTTGGTGACAAAGCATTCGAATGTAGAGAAGTTTCCAACATAGGTGGTTATTATGTCCATTATGTTTTGTAAAAATTGTAATGAATTTCGTTGAATATTCATGTAAAAAATTTTGATCAAAAACATTTTTGATCAAAATTTTAAATATTTTTCGTCCGTCCGGTACCACTGTAATATGTATGCCGTCAAAACTAATTTAGGCTCCAGGATTTTTTTGACGAATTCTTATTTGGAAGGGCTTAATGCATTTTTGTAATTTTTTTCAGATTTTTTCGAGGTAGAGCACATCATTAAAATTAAATTGTTGATAAAAAATTTGCTAATTTGATTCGTTAACGAATCACGAAAATTGCTCATGTTTGGACATTTTTTTCATTATAAAATAATAAAAAATGTGAAGGTTTATATTTTTTATATTAAAGTTTAATCTGTTGACTTTTCTTTTAAAATTTTCTTTCTCGTGCCGCGCCCAGTTTTAAGAACTAACTGGGAGTTTAAAAAAATAATTGTTTTGAATATTTTTTTGAAAATCAATTAAAAATATTAAAATTAATTAAATGTGGACAAAACCTACACAGAATAGATTCAAAGACTAATATTATTCTCCACAGTAAAAACAATATACCAAGATCGTCAATTATGGTGATGCGTATACGAATCAATGGCCACTTCCCAGGGTAACTATTTGGCAATTTTTATTTTTGAAGATGTCAAATTGTTTGAGAAGCCCAAGCGCTAAAAAAAATCAAAATCTTGAAGAAATAACATTTTTCGATTAGGCCAAGCGCTGAATAAACTCAAAAAAAATTATGGCTAAAAATTTTTTACGATCGTTCTCAAACTTATTTTATTATTTTTTTTTTAAAAAAAACAGTATGCTGAATATTTTGGTACTATATAAGTTAAAAACAAAAATGCAAAATTTTTACGTACACTAATTTCTACCACTTGCAGCTACTGATTTATATAAAAAACTTTGAAAAACATTTCAGAAATCTCGGTTTCACGTATTCCGAAGCTTAACGAACAAAAAAAAAAACAGCAAGTTTTTCCTACACAAAAATTGGTTTTTCACCCTAAAAAAAATTAATATTTTACCATATGAGGTAAAAAATTTTTTTGGGAATACTAGGAGAAGACTTCGTAACCTTGTCCGCACTACTACTTATACCACTTCGCAAACTTTTGTATCAGTGAGTTCTTCTTTTAACTTTGGATGTTGAGTAAAAAATCTGGCTCGATACAGTACTGTGTGCAACATATGCGCCTTGGGTTAAGGATTATTCTATCATTTGAAGTATTTGTTTCATTATAATATGGCGTGACTGTGAAAAAGAAATAACTTGAATAACATTTAAATAAAATTTTTATTACAAAATATATGTACATAAATTAATACCAAATTTTGTTTTGAGTTTGTTTGTACCCTATTTTAACATAATTTTAAGTTGAAAAAATGTTCAGCAGCTTAACCATAATTCTTTACTTTCTTCGAATATAATTATTCCTTGTGTTTTTTTTAAATATCTTTCGCTTTAAAATATGGGTTTCCTTTTTTGAAAAACATTTATTCTTTTTAACTCGCCACACAGATATTCATTGTTCATAGCATATGGGCAGCAACATTCGACCATAAAACCACATGCAAATAAATCTCAGTTTCAGCCTTGTAATATAAACGTATCCAAAGAGTTCATGTGGTGGTATGAGTGCATTTACATGAGTTTCCTTTTAAAGTTGCAGGTTTTTCACATTTTCGCTTTTTTTTTGCATTATTTTGTCGGTTTTTCTTTTGAGTTTTATTTTAAGTTTTAAATTTTTGCTTTTAATGTACTTAATGAATTTTTCGCGTCTTTTGCTATTTAGATTTTCAGCATAAAGTTGTTATTGTGACTTTTTCACATACGATTTTAACTGAGAATTTACTGTACTTAAAGTAAAAATAAAAAATTAAGATAACTATAAATTTAAGAAAGAAGATACCGCAGCACAAAAATATGCAAGGTAAAAGAAAGTTTTTTTTCTTAAAATCAACTAAAATTATTCGATCGTAAAAGTTCAATTTATTGTATGTAATGAAATGACCAAAAATTTCAAATTGATTTTCGTGCGACCCCAAGTGCAGAATACAAACACGTAGGTTTTGTTCAATTCATTCCAGATTCAGTTCATGAAATTTTCAGATTTGTGTAATGAGCGCGCGACAGGTATAAAGTTGTCCGTTGCTGTGCTTGTCGTTCTGGGCGCCATCAGTAAGCTGTTCGCTGTGAGCCTTCGATTGAATGCATTGAAACCATTAAAATAATTTTTGGTTGTGAAATCCAAATGGGCTATGCCATTAAAGTGATAATGTTGCAAATATATCGATATTTTTAAGTTTACAGTTCACAGGCGCAATAAGCTCCATATAAATTTAAGTTCTTTTAGAAATCATTGATGGAAATTTCAAATGATAAGCGAAATTTAAGGAAAAATTTTTGTTTCAAAACACAGCAAAAAATGAAAATTTTTTTTTGGTTTTGAGGTACGGTACGTTACGGTACGGTACGGTACAGTACAGTACAGTACAGTACAGTACAGTACAGTACAGTACAGTACAGTACAGTACAGTACAGTACAGTACAGTACAGTACAGTACAGTACAGTACAGTACAGTACAGTACAGTACAGTACAGTACAGTACAGTACAGTACAGTACAGTACAGTACAGTACAGTACAGTACAGTACAGTACAGTACAGTACAGTACAGTACAGTACAGTACAGTACAGTACAGTACAGTACAGTACAGTACAGTACAGTACAGTACAGTACAGTACAGTACGGTACGGTACGGTACGGTACGGTACGATACGGTACGATACGGTACGATACGGTACGATACGGTACGGTACGGTTCGGCTAAGGTTCGTTACTTGCCTTTTGTGAAAGCTTTGATATATTCTAACAATTTTCGGCCGCTTTTATATCGTAATGCCAGGGAATGTTATGTTAAGGTCAAACGTCCATACTACGAACTTCTGTGCAAAGAGTTTTTCTTATTATGAAATTATTTTATGACACTGTGCTTTCGTTCTACTTTTAGTATGTTTTGATGTCCATACATTTTTGTAAAATAAATATTTCTCTAACACATAATTTTTCGACATTATTATATTTAATACTCGTGCATTATGATCTTCAAATAGCGAATTGTCCAAATATGTTTTTTTTTAATAAAAATCTATTTTTCAATTTTTTATTGAAAGCTTTAACTCGGAAACTTGAGCTTCTACGAAAAAATGGAAGTTATATTCAGAATCAGCGACGTCAAATTAATAAACATCATGTGATAAATGTCAATCATCAGACAAAAGTTGCAATTTTGTTGTGCAGTGTAATAAGTGATATTGAAAGGAGTTAAAAATATCGATATCTATTCTCATTCAGTCTAAAATTTTCAGCTCAAAATCAAATTGAAAATCGCAGCAGCGCCAAAGTTGAGAGTTGTAAGTCACCAGTTATTTTCACTTTTATGTTTTTTTTTTCTCAAAAGTATTATAGCCCACTGCCAGGCAAATAGCGGAAGAAAAAAAAAACGAAAATAAAATCAAATAGCAACCAAAGGTCTGCTCACTACATAGTGTGCTGTGCAGGAAAAACGCTAAAAAGTAATTTAGTAACTTTTTCACCGATTGAGTGCAAATACAAAAGTAAAGTGCAGGACATGAAAAAAAAAACTGTATAATAAGGAAAAGCAAAGAAAAGAAATAAAAATAAAAAATTTAGTAATAAAATAAAAAGGTAGTAGTAGTATGTGGCAGTATTACGCTGGCAGCACAGGATCAAACCCAAGTAAGCATTTAAATTTTATGTTTATTGACGCAAATCGCAATCTTCATCGCAATTTCAATGCAGTTAAACTATAACAAAAATTGAATTGAAATCGCTGTTGTTGTTGTTGTTGTTGCTGTTGTAGGAGAATTCATTTCAATTGTTGATTGATATTTTCATTTCTTGTAGTTGTTGTTTTTGTTATTGTGCACAATTTTTGGTATAATTTTGAGCATTTTCCACAGTAATTGAATTTTGTGGGGCCGAATTAATGCTTTCAACATTTTTATTATCATTTTGTGCAAATGAAGCCATGATTTATTTATGTGGTGGAAAATTAATTGAATATTTGAAAATATTGTTGAATGCCATTAAAACTTTATAACTTAAGTTATCAATTAACTTTCTACATTGACAAAAAATAAGATTTAGTAATTTACGTTAAAACTCACTCCATCACAATAATGCTAATAAAAATTCTATCACTTAGCAAAATTTTTAAAAATATTTATAAAACTATAAAAATTTGATGACATCAACAGCCCAACACCTGACATGATTTTCATATTAAGCGCTACGTGTGCACATTTTCTCTGAGTTCTCTCTGCTTGCGTTGTGTGCAGCACATAAGATCACATATACTACATGTGCACTGATATGGCAATATACTGCAGAATATGCTTGCCTTGCAGCATTTTACAACATGACCATTATTTAGTTCACAACTCAGAAGCTTTCAACAATTTTGTCATTTAATAGACCATTCAAGTTGTTGTTGCTGTAATGCTTAAAGTAGCTTTTTAGCGGCTTTTTATGTTGCTGTACGCCGCTGTTGCTGCTATCATGCACTAAAATCATAATCATTTTTATTATTCTATAAAAAATATATTTTTTTATTAGAATTGTAGCAAATTTTCTGATTGGTTTCATAAAAGTGTTGCTAATGAAGTTGTAAAGCGTTGAGTGTAAAATCAATTTTAGTTTTCGTTAGAAAAATATTCCTTTTTTTTCAAAAAGTGATGGTTATGATGTAAATGGTTATACATTTTGCATTTTTTGGCAGATCCATTTAATAAAATTTTATATGCCAAATTAAATTAACAATGTGTTTTCCACAAAAATTTGTGGATTAAATTTGCGGTCGCTGTACAGTGGTCTCTAAATAGTTTTTGGGCATACGTATTCTAGATTTTCTCAAAAAAAAAATATATACTGAAAACTAAATCTGATTTTAATATAATATTCTCTGATTACGAAGATAAATAAAATTATTGAATAATGAACATAAAAATATAAAAAAAAAATTTTTTTTGTAAAAAAATTCCTTAAAGTTTGTGATCACTTTTAGAGGCAGACAAAATGTCCCAGAGTATTAGTGCAAAAAATTAAAACAAGAAAAAAATATTCATTTTATGTGCAAATTTTACAGCACTACAATGGTGTTTATATTAAAAAAATATCATATTATATTGAATTGAAAACTTTTGAGTTATTACAAGAAATAAATTCTTTGAAGTGTCAGTCTCTTTTAGGATGTGGTAATGGCTTTGTAGTTTTTTTTTTAATTGCAATGTAAACAACGCTGCTTACAGCTTTAAGTTAGCACAAGTAAAACATTTTGAATGGTAACAATTTTTTGGTTAAAGAGTTTGTTTTTATTAGAAAATATTGATCCAATAAAAAATACCTATCTATGTATAGTGAAGCAAATGACATTCTAGATTCTAGTAGACAATTTATCTTAAAAGTTACCAAAGGATTTTTTCATAAAAATGCTAGAACTCTTTCTCAATCCAAACTTTTGCATTCAGCGGTTGTAAAAATATTTTAATTAAAGAATCGGTACCAAAAAACTTTAACCTATAAAAAAAAATTAAAGAGTTCAGAGGTAACAATGCAAAAAATAAATCATTGATAACACTGGTCAACACGAATTTTGTCCTAATAACTAATAAAAGAAAAAATAGTTTTATTAGCTGAAGTTTGCATGTGTAGGAACCAGAACGACCTAAAAATTCGAAAAACAGGTTTTTTGACATTTTTGAAGCAAAGTTACATTGAAAGGGAACAATTTCTTACAAAACCAATAATGAGATCCATAAGAACTACTCTTTCTCCTTTTAAGGCACATTTTGAGTTATATCGATATCTTTGTTTTTCTCCGAAATATCGTAAAATGAAATTTATTGTGCATTTTTCCATACAAATCTTCATAGGTTTTAGGGAAGCAGATTTGTAATAAACTTCAATTTACGATATTTTGGAGAAATAAAAATGATATCAATAAAATTTAAAGTGGATTTTGTAGAGAAAGAGTTTTTCTGTCAAACCCCGTTAATGGTCTAACAAAAACAAATTGCCTTTCAATGTAACATAGCTTCAAATATCTCGAAAAAATAGTGATTTTTGCACTTGTAGGTCAGAATATCTCGAAAACCAGAATGATCAGAGAAGTTCTGATATTAGATTCGAACTCAGCGCATCAAGAACATACGGAAAAGTATATTCAGGTTTCAGAGCTAGAGATTTGATCAAATTTTGTCGCCTTGTGTAGTAAGCAAAATAATGAATAATGCAAAATTAATGCATTCATCAATACATGATCGTTAATTATTATTATATTGCCAAAGTACTGCATTGATTAATTAGATTAAATAATGGATAATGCTAACATATAGCAGTGATCTATAAAAATACGTTAAAATCGATAATGCATTAAGAAAATAATGAATTTCGTCAGACAAGCTAAAGGCTATTTTTATGTCATTCCAGAAACATATAAAATTTTGTTTGAATTTTCTACCTATTATTCTTCAGACTTCAACTTTCTAGAAGCGTTCTTTCTGCCTGAAATATCGTTTATCATAATAGAGGCTTCTTTTCTCCACACAAACGATTTTTACGACTTATTCGAAAGTTTTCAAAAATGACTTCATTCTTCTTTTAAGAATATCTGTTTACTTCCATCAGATCAGATTTTCAAATTTCGAAACCGCTTTGTAAAAATTTTTATCAATTTACTAAACTAATCACTTAAATCATATATTTTGCTCATAGTTCAAACTTACGAAGTGAAATTTCTAGAAAATGTGTCAAAAGGATTTAAAAAAGTTCCTGCCATTACGTAGTTATGACTAATATAAAAATGTTAAGCGGATGTCATGTTTAGCGCAGAAATACCATTGAATCTACATAGAAGGATTTCTGAATAACAATAAAATAAATATTCGAATAAAAAATAATCAAAATAGATATATGTCAAAATTGACTCCTATTCTCGACTCAAAAAAAATTAAAAAAATTGCATCACGAGTGTGCAGTGTTATTTGTTCTGAAGCTGAAAACTTAGCAGTATTAATAATAATAAAAGTATAGCTACTGCACCTATTAGCTTTTTTAGCTAAGAATCTTTGAAACAAGAAAAAAGGACTTTAATTTTGAATAGAAAAGTCCTTATCTACTTTGAAATACTAAAAGTAAATTGAGTATGTCGGGAATGAACTTTAACTCAAAAATTTCTGTAAACCGTCAAGTGGCACTTAAGTAAATATGGATATTCAAGAGAAAAAAGTACTAAGTTATTACTAAATTCAGTTCAAGCAATACAAAACCTACTAATAAAATATAGTAGAAATAGAGAAAAGTTTTTTTTTTAAATTTTTTCATACAAAAGAAACAACAAAATAGCACTATAATTCAGTTTCCATTATTTAGTTACATCGCTTTAGTCTCAGCAAAACTGCGAAAATTTTAATAAATCACTGTAGAAATACTTATTACAATCAGAGCTAGAGAAAAAATCAGTCACCAAATACACACTGCTTTAAAATAAATATCGTTTCAAAATCTTATCCCACTGTAAACAGCTACAAAATTCATTCTGACCAAAATATCGATGTTCATTTCAAGTTTTTCTATATTTTTATCACGTAGCGTTTTGGCCACGTGATGGTTTTCACCTTTTTTTACACTAAGCACTGCAGGAACTCGCTCAGTTGTTGCATTATAAAAAAAGAGTTAATATAAAAATTGTTCGGCCCAGCAGCAATGTCTAGACAAATCAGTATGATGGTGGTGGTGCCGCTGTATAGGAAAATAATAATTTATGCGAGTTTGCGTGGCTTACAATACAAACAAATGAAAACGTGCGAGGATACTTAAACCCTTTTTTTTCTCTAGCACTGAGTCTTTTTTACCTTCGTAAGTTGTGTAGCATAATATAAGTTCATAGATTTACATAAAATTTTAAAAAGGATTTCATCATGCATTGGACGCCTTTCGGTACGTACTTAGTTATGCTTTTTCAAAGGGTCTCCAACGAGTCGTTGTCTACCTCATTGATGCACATAAATCTTGGGTTAAATCATGAATAAACTGAAGTAGGCAGGCATACAATGTTTTTCACATAACCGCACATACACACTCGCATATGCTTTGCGTCTGTGTTTGTATTTCTCTTTATATTTACATACATTGTGTGGAAAATGAAAATCGGCATAAAACTTGGCATAAATGTCGAATACAAAGACAAACATTAAGAATTGGGGTTAAGAGGTACACTGATATAGCTGTGTGCATGTGCGCGTGGTCATATGCGACTGTTTACTTTTGTTTTTGTTTTTTATTGAAATCTATATGTGTGCTTTTATTATAAAATTACCCAGTTGGGAGCGATAGCACATTGGCGAAATTGAGTTTTAATTTCGGCTTAAGCAAATTAGGACAAGGTAAGGACTTGATTAAGAATTTTCAAATACTTTTTTATGAAAATATCGGTTATAAAAAACTTTTTCAAGTATTTATTTTCATACAAAACCGATTTTTTTACCGCACCTTAAAACGAGTTAACTTGCAATGTTTGCCCTTAGCAATAAAAAACTAATTTACAAAAAATTGAGTTGGAAAAATCTTGAAAAAAAAAAAATTAACTGAATCAAATTCGTGTCAATCCTTGCCAGAATTAATAAAAAACTATGAATTTCAGAATCAGTTTTCAAAAATTGTTAATTATTGTTGTATTTATCAACCAAGCCTCTTGAAAGTTGCCTAGTTAAAGTGTTAGTTTCAAGTACTTCATTTCTATTCTTCTGAATCTTTAATTTTTTCTCTTGTGCGTATTTTCTTTAAGTCTTATTTCCATACTTAAAACAATACTGAAATAATAAGTAAATCAAATATTTTTTTATTTTTAAGTATCATATTGACTTTTGACACTTTCACTGACATGTCTTGCATTGTCATCCAGTGATATTTGGCAGTGGAATATTTTCTGATTTGAGAGGAATTAAGAAAAATCGATAATTTAGTTTTTGTCTAGAATAACATTGAAAATCAGCTTATGTTTTGGCTTCTTCGGGGAACTTGAATAAAAATATAGAAAAGCAAAAGTTGCAAAACTACTAATTCTGCATGGGTTCATTTGAAAAGTTCAGTTTGTTTATGAAAACATCGAATTTATATTACTTTTACAAAACTTCTATTCATAATTTTATTCGTTTCTGCAATATAAAAGCAAAAGACAAATAAAACTTTATCGAAATATTAAAAACTAAAAGTTCATTTCCTCTGATATTTGCTATAAAAGAAATTTATCTCTTAATTTATGAAATTTATTGAAGTATATTTTCTAAAGTTTTGCTCTTTGAACAAAATGTTTGATATTTAATATTTGATTTCTTATATTTATTTAAGATTTATTTAAAATTAATATAACTTTTGGACTCATATTGTATGAGCTTTTGTTAAAAAAAACGAAAAACTGCCTGAAGCTAAACAGCATTTTATTTAACCCTTTCATTAATTAGTAACTGCTGTTTTCATTGACTTACTTTATTACAGCGGACATAAAATTCTCTGCTATTTATTTAATGATATATCCACACACATTTTATCAATAATTCAATCAATTTATTTGTGCTTTTTGACAGAAATACACATCAACTTCATCTACATCCGCAAGTTATTGGTCAATGCAATTTTTGATATAAATTAATCGAAATGACGTATGCAGATGTGCTATTTTAAAATATAAAACCACAAATACAGCCAGAGTAATTTCTCTAACCACATATCAGTCAAAAAAAAAAGTATTTTACCACAATTTCACGCTTTTGACAGTCACTGCAGTTTATTTAATTAATGCATTTATTTTTATACATAAGAACAACCTGGAAAAAAGCTAAAAAGTACAACTTACAGAGAAGTTTGGGTTACATATAATCATTAGTATTTTAGCTAATTCCGTTCCTGCAACAGTAAGACAAGGAGCCAGAAATTCCATTTTCATCATCATGAAAATTTAAAATGTTAGGCAACGAATTCTAAACTTCTTCAAAGGAGAATTTAGCTATGCTGTTTTAATGTCTGTTTTCAAAGACTTAACATTTTAAAGTTTGCTACAGCTGCAAAAACTTATGTATCAAAATTTATTCAAAATATATGGACACATAATCTGCATTTTTTGATATTTTTCAAAAACCTCAATATAGGAAGTGGAAGGTTGAAAAGTAGGAGCAAGTGAGACGAATTTTATCAGTTACAACCATGAAAATTGGTTTTAAAAATTTCTTCAAAAAAAGTCAAAGCCATGTCCCAAAAAACTCATTAAATTGTAAAAAAAGAGCATAGAAGAAGTGCAAAACTTGCGCATTTTGTTTTATCTTTTCATTTAAACTCTAAACCCTGGACCCCACAGGCATTACAGTCATAATAATTGATAACTTGGAATTTTATTTAAAACCAAATTATCAAGATTATAACCATTTTCCAAAAGTGCAATTCTAGCGATGACATTACGAATGCAACGGACAAGAGTACTCTATTCATATTCACATGTATTTTCTAAGTTAACAAAAAAAAAATCCAAGTTATTGGCATCTTTTGGATGTTGAAATATAAGGTCTAGTCATTATAGATTCATACTGTAAAAGGAGTAACGTTAAAAAAACATCAACATTTCAAAGCTCAACGTATGAGTTCGATCAAAAAACTAAATTAAAAGCAAAAAGGGAATTAATGTTAATTTTACATAAATAAAATGATTCCTATTTCGTTTGTCCTCAATTAAATGTTGCTCATACGCCACGTGCACCCTAAAAATTCACAATTTTTAGCTGTTTAGCACGAAAACCATAAGAAAGTTTATACTTCTCATTAGATATTTTTTGCATGCCCTGTGATCAGGGACGCACAGTGCAGCATCAAATTACATTCTTGACTCATTTTTAATTTAATAAAGATTATTTTACATGAAGTTATCCTTCAAACTCAATTCAGAAGTGTTTCATCAATCCCTTGAATTTTTTGTCCCTTCTCATCTGTTAAGTGAATATTTTGACAGCGTATAATCTGTATGACTTGTGTCACTCCATAAAAGATTTTCGGAACATGCAATAAGTCAACATCATTATCATAACATATATATGTTATATAGCGGATATTTGCATTTATTCATGGAATAGCAGTTGTAATAGGCAAACAAAAATATGTATAAAGATACGCAAAACACATATAACGTCAACTGTTATACAAATTCTATGTTTTCGTGCACACGAAAACATTTGGTAGTTGCCCATTTCTGTACACTATTTTTTTTTAGCTTACACACGTTAGTGTGTATAAACTTGGATTTTTGTCGCTACGTACTCTACGTTCGCTCAAATTTGATGCAGCTTGGCCTGCCGTATTACAAAGCAAGTACTTTGTTTATATTATAAATGTTAGGATAGGGTATGAATGGAATAGCTTCGCCGAACATTTAGATTTTTTTTTTGGAGAAACTTGTTTTCTGCAGTACCGTTTCACCCAAAATCATTTGATTTCGGGCAACGCGGTATTGCATCAGACCTGTGATGCGAAGCTGCAAAGAGATTTGCATTCTTTTGCATTTTGACAACAGCGGAGTTAAGACCGGCTTAAAAATCAAAAAGTTATAATTTATATTAAAGTGAAAAGTGTTAACATCTATCATACATTTTCCAAGAAGGTTTTTAAAATCAGGAATTAAAAAGCAAATATTCTATCAGGAATTAAGGTTTGTTAAATTTATAAAAGGAGCATATCAGTGCGTGCATTTCAATGGGTGTTGTTTTATTCTAGAATTTTTAGTTCATTTGGCTTGAAGACTCGCAAAATTTAAGCAACCTGATAAGCGAAAGCTCAACTGAACGGCGAACAAAAATCTCATCTTGCATACAAAAAGGAAATTTCTATTGTAGCTACGATCGAAAAAGAAGTTTAAGTTTCCCACCATCAAAAATTTAAGTCGCAGTGAAAAACAGAAGCTTTATATACACGCTACAACTAATTTGGATTATAAATTATAAATGCATATTCGAGCGACTTTCGAAAATTGCATTTCAACTATAAAATTAAATTGATGCAAAATGCGTTAGGCTTTGGGGAAAATTTACTATCATCGTCTTTTCAAATAATTTCAAATTATCGTCGTATTAAAATATATACATAAATTTATATATATATATATAAAGCCATTTTAAAATCTTTGATTGTATATATATATGTACATATATTTATATACGTATATATGTATATATGTATGTATATGCTAAGTTTTAAAATGGTGTCATTCGCGCTTCTCAATTACATTTTTTTCTTGTTCCAGAAAAATGCCCGTTAAAATGTTTAATTAAATAGTTTTTTTTTATTAAATTTGCATATCAGTTTTTTTTTGACTAAATACTGAATTTAATTTCCACATCAGTTCATTTCATTTCTTTGAAATATGAAGTTTAAATCAAAATCTAAATCTTAAAATTTATTTAAGCTAAATGAATTCTTAAAATTTAAATTGAATTACTTAAATTTAATGTTACAACTTCTTAAGTCTAATTGATGAATTTTTCTTTATGCATAATCTACTTAAATCTAAGGATAATTTAAAATTTCTTAATATAACTGATATCGTTTTATTTCTATTAACGCTTAATTCAACAGTTTTAAAGGAAAAATGCATAAAGTAAAATTTCTGTAGATTTTATTTGATATCTTCAATTTAAATATCATTCTAAATTCAATGAGTTATTTAAATATGACTATTTAAATAATACTGAAAATTTTTATTTACATCTAATTGATTCCTAGAATTTTGTGCAGGGGTTAAAAGAATACCCAAGTATCTCAAACTATGTAATTAAAATATAAAAATATAATAATTAAGCCTTGAAAGTAAACTAAAACAAAATCAATTAAAGCAAAAAGAGTGTGAGAAGTTAGGAATCAGCAAAAGTAAAATTTTCGATCAAAAACCAAGAGAGCTAACATTCTTTTAAAAGCAGCATAACATCACAACAATGGGCCCATCGTCGTTGATGCAGAAGATCAAAATGTAAGTTTTATTTTTCTCATTTTTACTCAATTATTATTATTAGTATTATTAATATTATAACTCTCTTTATGCTATCGTAAAGCTTTGGTTTTTGAAAAGAAATTGAAAGAAAAAAAAAAACAAAAGCATTCATAATAATCATTCTATTTTGAAATCAATTATTATGTTTCGTTTTCAAGCGTTCCGCGTAAGTCGAATGTAATTTTTGAGCGAGCATTTTGCTAGTTTCGCTAAATTTCAAGTTTTTTTTTTGTAATTGTCACTCTCTTGCTCTAATTAGAACATACAGTGTTAGCAACCAAAAACGTACATTTTGAAGTATGGAACGTTAAGCTTTCGATTTATTTAGTTAATTGTTTGCAATTCACATTATTTAAGTCTAAAATTATGACTTAAGATATAACTTAAAATATTTTCTAAATTTGTAAGCAACATTTTTCTAATTTTAATGCAAATTTATATAATGAAATCTACTCCCATTATATACTTTGTATCTTGAATTTTTATTCTATGAAAAAAAATGAATAAATTGTAGACACTTTTTTGTAAGTCTTGCGGTAATGAAATACACATTCTAGTTTGTAATTTTGGTTGGGTTTGGGAGAGAATCTAGGTCTCTCATTCTATGGTTGGGTTAGGGTTAAGACCTGAGGCAGCAACATCTTTGCCTCTCACTCAAAATGCGAACAATCTTTATCTGTACCTTAAAGACGAATACATTTTGATTAAAAATGCCATTTGGTGAGTTATTTAATTTCGAATCGGTTTTCTTTTCGTCTTGATTAGTATACCATTTATTGCAGCGTATACATTTTGATTTTATTAGAAGATTTTGGTTTTATTTGCTGTATGGTTTTTAGTTCTTGATTACCTGTGCATGAATTCTTTTATATATATGATAATAGGCAGAGTTAAGTATAGAGCACGAACCCCGACTTAGCCGACCAGCATAGACCAGGCACGACTAGCATGCACACCCGCTCTGTACGTACTCAAGTCCACCTGTGTTATGTTTCCATAAGGCAGGATTTGATTCTTTTTGTGAAGATTGTATTATCATCTAATATATGTATCATTATACAGTACATAAGTATATTGTACATTAGAGTGGCCAAAATAGAATATCTTGGCATGAACTTACTTTATAAATGTAAGACCAAAAAAATAGGATGATAAATTTTTGAGATGCCTTTATCTGCCCGTACCACAAAGTCTTAACACACGAATGTATTTTTTATTCTTTTCGTAAGATTTTTTATGTCCATAGCATTACTTTTAATTTGTATAAATACATTAAAAACTAAATTTATTTTGTTATGAAAATTTTTAGAAACATATGCCACAACATTAATAATTGCAATAACCATAGTGAGAGCAGAAATAGACATGAACTTGAATTGAATAAATACAAAAATTATGATTTTTCTATATTGATTAGATGGAAAAATCAATGTATGAGAACTTATTTTTGTGTAAGAAAAATTGCTGATTCCAATGCTAAAAAAACACTCTAATACTTCATCGGCATAGTCATGGAAATTGTTTGATACATTTTGATAATAAAAAAATTATATAAAATTATATTGAAATATATAACATTGACATTAATTTTAGCACTTGGAAACATACCCCTTATGCTATTAAAAAACCAAAAATTCTCTTTATTTGGTTTCACTTATGTGTATAGGGATTTATGATTTTGTGTGAGTGATCAAAATGAAATCTTTACCAAATTTGTGTTTGGCAGTATTTTCTTTAACAACATATGCAAAAGTCATCTATTTACTTAAGCCAACTTGTGCAAATACATAAATATAAATGCAATTTGTATTTTGCCTCTTAAAATTAACAATAATTATGTAAAATCATATTTTCTCTACAAAGCTCTGTTTTCATTTTTTTTTTTTTAAAAACTCAGCGCTTTTGATATAATTCCGAAATTAAATGATTTTATTTACTTCATGAGCCATTTTAGTTTTAACGGACTGAGCTTATTATTTTAAATGCAAAAAAAGTTTTAGCTGCAGGCAACAAAAAAAAAAACATACAAAGAGCAAATATAAAATTCTGAAAAAGTTTACATACAACACATTGAAAAAAGTTTATTTAAAAAAAAAAAAAAACAAGTTAAGAAAACAACTCTATGTCTGCCAAAAGCACAGCAGCGCAACGTTGATGCCAATTAACGATGTAAAACTCAGTAGACTTTAAAAATTATGAATTTAATTTGCAATAAAGCAGTAGACTGAATAATAAACCAAAATATATGTAGAAAAATTGTGGATTTGTAGGACACACTTCCAGGAAGCTTAACATTTTTGCAAATTTTAAAATGGAAAGTGTTGCTAGGAGAAAAACCCCAACTCAAAGCTTAAGCAGTTTCTTTGAATTATAATCTGCTGAATAGAGCTGAATGTTTTGCAAATTTTCAGAAATGTTGTGGAATTGTGATAAACCGACTAAATTAAGCCAAAAATGAAAAACATCAGTGAATGGTTGAATGAGAATCAATATTTAAAAAAAAGAACAAAATATTAAATAGAAAGAGATTGAAACTATTCGGACTATAAATATGAAAATCAAAAGAAAAAAAAAAAGGAAGATTTTAATTAAAAAAAATATAATTTTCTTAATTTTTTTACTCAAATTCAAAAACAAAAATTAAAATCTGGAAGCAACCCTAGGAATGTACTCGAATGTGAATAAATTTTTGAATTTCGAGTGTTCCTGAAATATTCTAAAACATGACATTTATTTGAAGTGCTAATGCAAAATTTAGTTTCAAGCAGCTGACAGCCATTAATAAGTATCAACCACTTCAATTGAAGTGGAAAATTGAAGTGTCTCACAATTTTCAATATGCCACAAATTCCAATGTCTCACAACAATCACTATGAATAATTTGCTGTTGACCAGTGGCTCTGTTCGCGGAGAACAGGATGGTTAAGGCATTAAAAAGTTCAAAAGAAAGATTTCATTCAAATTGTCAAAGGGTTGAAAACCTACTGATCGTAAACAACAAAAGAAAACGTTTTTATTACATTAATAACCATTACCGTCACACTGATTTTTGGAACATTAATTTTCATGAAATATATAAAATGAAGAATGAGCTGTAATTTTAGCAAATTTTTATGTTTGCACTATCAACGAGAATTTTTTCAATAATACATTTGTATAATTTTTTTGCTTTTATACCTTTGTCGGCATCTTAGTTCCGAAAACATGAAATACCTTTTATCACTTAAGAATTTCATAAATGCTATTTGCATTTACTTACTCACAAAAGCTACATGAAACTTCAAAGTAACTTAAGCGGGAATGCAATCTTTGCTACATGCCACATCAATATCAAAAGCAACGTGCAAAGAGTAAGCCCTGCTGCCCAAAATGATCTCCGATAAGCTTTTCAAAAGCACACTTTGAGTTACCTTTTTAAAATTTTGCTGCATTGCTGCTAGATCAAGTATTTAGATATTGCTGATTTTACAGAATATTGTAGCAGCTGCAGCATATCAAAAGGACCCTTCCCAACGTCATAGAATGACTTTATTTATGTTGTCCTTGTCGTAGCGACAGGCAGCATTTCACTATATGAACGAGTAAACCCAAACAACGAACACAGCTACATACGTAGTAAACAAAAGGGTAGAACTTAACAAAACACCAAAACGCAATTGAAAAGCTTCCTTCTGCATACATATACACATACACTCACACTTTGAAGTATTTAGGCCAAAAGTAGCAAAAGTTTCCATCTAAAATAACGTCCACCCTAAGCAACATATATGCATTGCACTAAGACTTCGTTTAACAAGTTGCTGACATGTTTTAGTAAAGTAGCAGCAAAGCGTCTGCTTTAGGCAGACTACATAAAATTGGCAGCAATTGGACAGAAAGGCATAACGTTGATAAGCAGGCTGAAAGGGGGAGGGGGTGGTGTGTTTCTTTAATAAGAAACAGCTGCCGTACCAGTTGCCTTCCACACAAAATTCATTCAAGTAAAAATTTCACCAACTAACGAACGAGCGAACGCCTTTCGACGTGAAGTGTGTCAACCAACGTTGTTACTCCGTGGATGGATGTTTGCTTTATTGGCTACAAACACAAAGCGTTTGCAGCTAAGCGCGCTCAACGTGCTAACGGTAGATGGGTTAAGCTGGGTCGTCAACAAATATACGCGCGAATTTCCAAAATCATTCACAGGAAATTGCATTTTTGAGTGGATAATTTATATGCACGGCAGTAGTACATAGAAGTAAATTGTATGTAGCTGAGGACAAACGGTAGAGTTTGGGTATGAAAATAGGCAAAGCAAATATGTAAAGTATGTACTAGCATAGCGTTTTAGGTTTGACGCGTCAAAAGGATTTAGATGGGTAATCAAGCTTGAAAATAAAATATTTTCATGACAAAATAATTGAAAAACTTGATAAGTAAAAAAAAAGTTTAATTGCTTGAAAAATCAGTCATTCTACTACAAATTAAACTAGGCATGTTGCTACGAACATATTTGGAAGTTTAAGAACTTCACATGCATGAAATATAGGTGACACATTCAAGCAACATGCATTTGAAAACAATTCGAAAATATTCAGCAATCAATTGATTTTGCAGCAGTCAGATATTTGATAAGATTAGCATTATTCGTTGTGAAATCAGTAAATTTCAAGACTGCACGAGAATGTTGTAAAGTTTTGTATGAACCAGCATCAGCCGGCATTAAAAAGTATGCACATAGTATGCACAGCAACAGATACTTTATTTATTAAAGGTGCTTCTGATAACATCATAACCCTAATCCCAAGTCCTAAAACATGCTTCCATTCATAATAAGTACATTAGAAGGGAAGCACTAAGGTAAACACTGTGGGGTATGTCACACCCCACTTCATTGACCGCGCTACTAGGAAGCTTCGGAAAAAAATAGCTAGAAACTCTGATGAAACGTTTGAAGAACTACGAAATATGGCATTCAGAAGAGGTTGTTTTGAGTGTGCTCGGAACGGAGCTTAAAATATTAACAAATACTACTACCTAAAATCCACGACTAAAGTATTATTTGTTAATATTTTAACCTGTTTACCCTCAAACATATGTTGCATGATATCAGCCAACACACATCGACCTTTGCTTTGCAACAACTCTCAATGAAATTTCTCCACCGATTCTTAACTCCACTCAACTTTAAAACTTAAAGCATTTTGTTCCATTTCTATTTTTTTATCATCATCAAAGTTTTTTGTTTTATTTCTTGAAACACACGCACATTAAAACACTGCTCTTGCAAACGAAATGTTATTTCCAGATAAGTTATCAATCTTTTGTAAAGAAATTATCCCGACAATGTCACATAACCAGACGGACAGACAAACAAAAAATATCACAGACTTGCGACCAAGTTCGACATGCACGTAGTGTGATTGAATTAGTGGCGGATTTAAAAAGTTTGGTGTAAAAAAAAAAGTTTTCGCAAGGAAGGATGTAATGCTGGAATTTGGGGTAAAAATTTATCAGTGCGCTTGTGTGCTACATAGAACACAAAGATTGAATGTTTGCTTTCAACTTTTTCCAATCAATTACACATGACAGAAAAAGTTAAGAAGACCATCACAATACGAGTTATATTGAAATCATTAACAGATTCTGATTGTCATGAGAAGCAAAAAAAGCGTTTGCTTTTTGTGCATAAGTTCGTGCAGGAAAAGTTTTCTATATAAAAAATTATTTATTTGACCCTCGAGGCACGTTATTACATTGAATTTATATTATTTGCACATTATGTGTGGACTAATGTGGAACTTTTTCCACAAATAACTAAACGTATTGATGTTCTTCAAATTAAAATAGTTCATAAGTTATTGAGCGAGGATGTTTTTCTGCAGACAGTAAGTACCCTTTATTGGTACTTTGAGCGATTTTGCCAATGAAAAATATTTTGTGGCAATTTTCATATGAAATTAAACTTTTTGCGTGAAAACTTTTTTGATCAGAGTTTTTTTTTTGCAACAATTTTGTTTATGAAAAAGATTTTTGTGACGGATTTAACTTTTTTAATTTTTGATTAATTTTTACCGTTTATGTAAAGTATTGTCCAAATTCAAATATTAAGTGAAAAATTATTTTGTTTCTTGTGCATTTTTTTAAAGTTATAGGTCCGGCTCCAAATATATGGACAAAATCTTTTGAAACTTCTTATTTCATATTTTCTATATTTTTTCTTTTCACATGAAATATTTGCTGTGTAAATTATACTGGTTATGTATACAAAATAATAAGAACATTTATTTAACTTATGACTTAAGTTTTTTTCAGTTGCTACTACGTTTTTTCTACTACTTTTATTTTATTAATAAACGCAAGAAACGAAGCAAAACAAACTAACAAGCATAAATCCTGCCAAGCATGTGAGCAAAGTCCTACACATGCACAAGCACATACCAATGCACAAAGCACTTGTTTTGTTAAAACACATGTGCATCACTTATGCACTGCCATATGAGAATGATGCAACTCTGGAAACTCTAGAAACGACAAACTTTTCTTTCTTTTGTTCGTTGCAAAAGTGTAGTTTATTGGCATTCTTTTTGCTGCTTTCATCTACGCCCACGTAATAAATTTATGTGCAAATATATTAAGATTCCTTAAGAAGACCCAGTGCAGCGCAGCCACATGGCGCGTACACAGATACAAAGAGAGAGGCAACGAAAACAAAAATAAAAAAAAGCAACACAGGAAATTGTAGCGTGTATGTGCTTTCAGTGCATGACGCATCGTATCGTACAACACTAATCTGTGCCGCGTGTAGCATATTTATTAAAATCAGTAGGAATTCAAAGCAAAAGTGACGGAGCTAGGGTAGGTAACTAAGAAACTAAGAAATAAATTTGTATTTGCAACGCAGCAACAGCGTTATTTCACTCAATGTACGTTTGCTACATTTGCAAAAACAGCAGTTGTTTTTATGAAATTCAATACAATAGAAATAAAGCTAAAGAGAAACGTTTGTTTTTTAAAAATAAAAAAGGAAATATTGTGCAATATTATAAGTTTCATCAATTAGCAGTAGGTATGCTCGAATATACTAATGAGTTGCCAAATCATACTACCAGAAACAATGTTCTGCAATTATTGCGTAGTTCTATTGTGCAATTTAATTGCGCAATTTATTGTGCAATTTAATTGCGCAATTTACTGTGCAGTTTTATTGCACATATAATTGAGTAATTTAATTTCAAATTTTATTGAGTAATTTTCTTTACAATGATCTCTTCAATTTTATGCAAAAAAGGCTTTACTTTTTACTGAAAAATTTAAAAAAAAACGAAAAAATATCATTAAAAAAAATATCATTAAACCGCGATGTTCGCGCATCACTCAAAAACTACTACATCGATTTTGATCAAATTTGACAAGTTTTATTCCTTTGGTACTTGGTCTTAATTTCTAATAAAAGTTTTTATAATAACAAATTATTATTATTAAAAAAAAGGATGTGCAATATTATAATATGTTTCATCAATTAGCAGTAGGTATCATCGAATAAACTAAAGAGTTGGCAAATCATACCACCAGAAACCATGTTCTGCAACTATTGCGTGTTTCTATTGTTCAATTTAATTACGCAATTTATAGTGCAGTTTTATTGCACAAAAAATTGTGTAATTTAATTTCAAATTTTATTGATAAATTTTCTTTACAATGAGCAATTAATTAATTGCATAAAATACTCTATATATTATTGATAGATTTGATTGTTTACTGAGAAATTTCAAGATAAAAAAAATGATAAAATATTACTGAATTTGACTCGGTTTCAATGCAAGATCGATTTCAGTCAGCTCATCTCACAAAAAAAAAAAAACAAAAGTATCGTAAGGGGCCGTTCAAGTATTACGTAACGCAATTAGGGGGGGAGGGGGGTCTTGTGAAACGTTACGATGCGTTACAGGGGAGGGGGGGGGGGTTCGAACAACGCGTTACGTAACATTGTTTTAGAAGTGAAACTACTTTAGCGGGTGGTGATTTGAAATGAGGTATGTAAGTATAATGAAACGCTTTCTTTATGTGTATGCTTATTGAATAGCTACAGCCAAAAAATTTTATTATAATGATAAAAGTTGCTGGGATCTAGATAATTTACAGCAATAAATGTTATGTTAAATTAAAGCACTTATCAAGCAGAATGTCCTAAAACTATCATCTTCGAGATTGGTTAACCAAAACCAGAGATGTAAGCGTGGAAAGATTTCCTATTTTTCTCATTTATTGCTGTAGCTGTTCTAGATCCCATCAACTTTTATCATTTTAATAAAATATGTTCGTCTCATTTTTCGCCATTTTAACATATTTTAAGCTTAAGCAAATGTTTATTACATTATGTGTGATTTTTATTAAATAACAATATGAACAAGTTAAGGTGTTATCTTCAGTCAGGCCGAAACTCACATACCCTACACTGCACTCAAAGTAGGTACATATATTTCAGTAAAAAAAGACGTTGAAGAGGTTAAATAATTCGAAAAAAGTGTGAAATGTTTAAGAGGTTGAAAACTGTTGAAAAAGTCGTAAATATATGCAAAATGTTAATGTTGAGAGAGGTTGAAAAAGTCTAAACAATTTAAAATCGATGAAAAAGTCGAAAAAATAAAGAAATTTCATTACAATATCTTGCACGGTTTACGAGATATGGTGGTATAGAGGTTAAAATTTAGGACCGTGCCACGCGAATCTTTGGAAACTAGCCTAATCTTAATTTAGTTCAAATGTACACCTAATCACCAAGTTTCATCAAAATCGCTGCATTTTTTTCAAAATGGGATTGGGCAAATATACATAGAGTATGGGCGGTAGGCGTGTCCATGAACCGATTACGTCCATTTTCAATAGCAAGATGCCTGCAAGAAGGTCTGACCTGAGTGTGCTAATTTCATTCAATTAGCTTTCTTGGTTTTTCCGTAAACCTGATTTGAACAGACAGACAGACGGACATAGCTAAATCAACTCAGGTGGTGACGCTGATCAAGAATATATCTAAGTATATACTTTTTCATACCTACCACCGTCCTCTTCTATGCGTTACAAACAAAATGACAAAGTGAATATACCCTCGGTGTAGGGTATAATAAAGAAAATAAACAACATACGCATTATTTCCGGTACTTTTCGCAACATAATTGTGACTTTTAGGTAAATATGATCACTTGGGTGTTACGTAACGTTTAAGGGGGGGGGGGGGGGGGTTAGAGGAAAACGTTACGGCGCGTTACATAGGGGGAAGGGGGGTCAAAAATCTTCGAAAATTGCGTTACGTAATACTTGAACGGCCCCTAAGTCTTACAACAGTTTCTTGTAAAAAATGCTTTTTTTGACCATGTATAACTTTTTTTTTTTTGATCAAAATAAGCTTTATATGAATGTGAAAACTCATTATCGAAGCGTTTCGCTTCGCTTGTGTGTGAAACATTTAAAAAACTTCTTTAATTAACTACGAAACACTTTAATTAGTAGCAAAAGGCAATTTAAATGTGATTTAAACACGACAAACGACGACAACTGCGTTAAAATTGTTGCTGAAAAAAAAAAATAATTGCTGCTACCAATTAAAAGGTAATTAAAATAAACATTAAAATGCGTACCATTTTTGCAACAGCAACACCCCCATTCACACGCCGCACTATCACCTCAAACACACCAATAGTTAGGTAGCGCAGGTTCAGGCTTTCCTATCATATAACAATTATTATAACGCAAACAACTGCAACAAAGAGAGGAAAAGTAAAAAAGAAAACCAAAAGTCAACCTCAACAGCAGCAGCAACAAATAAAACCAGCTGGAGTGGCAGCAACAGCAACAGCAACATTTACTGCTCGTGCAAAACTCACATTTTAATTACCGCTTTTCATCTAAAACATCAAAATGTTGGCAACACTACATAATAGCGGAGGGATGGACGCAACTAAAACCAGCAAGGTGCTGCTGTTGTCAAAGTAGGCGCACATCGAAGAGGGACCGCAGTGGCTGCTGCAAATTGTAACGTCATGGTGGTGTCGCATGCCATGAGTAAAATTAACGCGTTACAATTATTGTAAACAAATGGCAACACTGCCAGTCATTGGTTTATTTATTTGGTCATTTGTTTTGTGCTGATGAGAGTATGAGGGTGTTCGTGAGTGTCGGCAGGACACTTTGTGCGAAACAGTAAAAATACGAACACATGTACCTGCAACAATATGTTGGTGTTCTTAGTTGAAGCACTTTTTCATTTTATTGTTTTCGTTGTTTCATATTTTTCACATGGCTATTTTAGCACCCTAACATTTTTTTCTGTCACCCTTATGATTTATTCCATTTACGACTAATTTTTTCGAAGCTTTTTCCATTCGCTGTCAACAATTTTCATGTTGATTTTATGCAAATGAAAATGATTTCCACATAGCAATTAAACAGCAAAGTTTTTCCCACGTTAACACCCTATGGGATTGTTGGTGATTTTTTGTTGTTGTTAGTATTCTTTTGTAAGTTTCTTTATTCAAAGTTAATGCAGTTTAGTTTGTTTGAAATCTTTGAAAATATCTATATTGGTAGAAAATAGTTGAAGGAAAAAATCATTTGTTTTTGATATTTCATCGTCATTTTTTCTATATAGTTTAAAACTTGATGTTTGCCAGATGGGCAGCAAGGCTAAGAACCCAAAATAAATTTCCGTTACCATATATTTAAATGTTATTTGTTTAGCTTCTGGTGTAAGTTTCCATAAATATCATTTAATAAACAGCCAGTTTTCAGTTAATCAAATAAACGTTAATTTACGTAGCAATCAAATGTTTTGTTTCAATTAATATTTAAGGTTATATTATGCAGCAATACGTTGCACTCCTATGTAAAAGTACTTAAAAGTTGTTAAACATTAAGCACATAAATTTTAATGGGCTTTTAATGTTCAATAAAAATTTGTTTGTTTTGCTATTAAAATAATGCCACTTATTTTGTGAATGTAAATTTAATTTCACAAAATTTATGCATGAATATTTTATTTAAAAAAAAAACTGGCATGGTATGTGAGGTTTTTAACGCAACCATTATGGGTATCATGCGGTTGAATGTTTTAGTTCTACAAATATGAAAATATTTATGCAATGGACATAGCAAATAATATAATAATTTGAAACTAAACGCATTTTTATATGTACAGGGTGTTTTTTTTAGAGGTATAGAGCTTCGAATTAAAATAAAACACAAGAAAATCGTTTTAATGTCCATCAATTTGGCTTTATTGGTAGGATAATTTTATGCCATTAATGTTTAAATATAATTTCGGGCATGTAGCCGCCGCGGCTGGCTCGAATAAAGCCAATTCTACAGGTCCAATTTTGAACCACTTTTTCGAGCATATGGGGCCGTATGTCGGCAATAACGCCACGAATGTTGGCTTCCAAGTCCCATAACGTTTCTTGTTTGTTGGCGTAGACGAGCCACTTCACATATCCCCAAAGAAAATAATCCAATGGTGTCAAATCACACGATCTTGGTGGCCAATTGACAGGTCCATTCCGCGAAATTATGCGCTCATCGAATGTTTCCTTCTATAAATTGATTGTGACGTGCGCTGTGTGGCATGTAGCGCCGTCTTGTTGGAACCACAACTGATCCACATTCATGCCATCCAATTCGGGAACAAAATAGTCGGTTATCATGGCTCTATACCGGTCTCCATTAACGGTAACTGACTCTCCAGCATTATTTCGGAAGAAGTATGGCCCAATGACTCCACCAGCCCATAGAGCACACCAAACAGCCAGTTTTTGTGGATGTAATGGCGTCTCAAGGGTCTCATGTGGATTCTCTTCACTCCAAATGCGGCAATTTTGCTTGTTGACGTAGCCATTCAACCAAAAATGAGCCTCATCACTGAACAAAATTTTGCGATGAAAATCAGCATCGAGATCAATCTCATTTTCGGCCCATACACCAAAATCACGACGCATTGCATGGTCTCGCGGCTTTAATTCTTGCACAAGCTGGATCTTGTAAAGTCGCAAGCCAAGATCTTTGCGCAAAATCTTCCATAAAGTTGATGGACAAAGCTCCAATAGCTGTGCACGGTGGCGAATCGATTCATTCGGGTCCTCTTCAACATTTTGCTCTACAGCGGCAATTGTTTCTTCGGTGCGCACTGTTCGACGTCTCTGCGGATGCGTATTATCACATAGAGTAAACGTAGTGCGAAAACGATCCATGGTTAACCGAATTAATTGCTCTGATGGACGATTATGTCGACCATAAAATGGACGGAGCTTGCGGTAAACTTTGCGAACTGAACCATTATTTTCGAAATAAATTTGCACGATTTGCAAGCGTTGTTCTTTTGTCAACCTGTTCATGATGAAATGGCAAACCAAACTGAACATAAATGACATTAGATTTGCCAGATTTGACCATAAAATGCCAGTTTTATCTCTATTCGAAAAACAAACCTCTAAAAAAAACACCCAGTAGAACATTGCATTAGCGTAGATAGTAAGCGTTTAAGCGGAAAAACTAATAACTTATGCAGCCGTAATGGAATTTAGCTTTTTGTTAAACTAAATATAACTAAGATATTAAAATTTTGCTTTGTTTACCGAATATTTTTGAATTACATACTTATATTATGTAATTTATTAAAAATTTGACAAATCAAAAATAAATGACATGCCGTGCACATTGTACTTTTTTTGCTCATTAATAAAACATTCAGCTTTTGTTCCATTCAGTTGCGTTTAACGAACTTAATTAACTCATTAAACGTTGCTCCAGTTCGGTCAACTCAATAGCTGTCAATCACAATAATTGACAGGCAACTGAAAGTAGCGTGCTATCACGTGTTCATGTAAAAGTGTATTAATACTTGAGCAGTTGTCGTGAAAAAATAAAATTTTGTGAATGCATATAAGCCAGAAATTAATATCAATCTGCCAAACGTCACTTTAAGCCATCAAATGTTTTAAATGGCAGTGTTTCTTTTTGTATTTTGAAAAAATGTTTATTGTAAATTGACAAATTTATACTTAATAAATATTTTTTTATATTGGCGAGTACGCAGTTATCGCTGCCAATTTGTGTTGCCACATTACGGAAAGGAAAATAGAATGCAATTAAAAATTTTTGCATTTTAATCAAATGCAATTCAATCATTTTTACGAACATTTTATTGCAAACCTTAAAATTTTTTATACAAGAACTATTATAAGTCAATAAAATATGTAAGACTTGTCAATTAATAAAGAAAAATCCTACAATCAACAAGTATTGGTCCTTCAGTCAACGAATCAGTCATCTAAATAAATAAAATGAAAGCCGTTTTCGATGAACGGGATTCACGCAAAATCTACTGAATCAATTTTGATCAAATTTTTTTAGTATCTTTCTTAGACGCTTGGTCCCAACATAGAATTCAAATTATCACGATATTCCTGTTAAATATCAAAATATTAAAGTTTTAAAATTGTTAAAAAAATTAATTACACACATAGAAAGAAGCATGTAAGCATAACAAATCGTTTAATGGCAAGTTAGTGTGTGTGCGTTTTGTTTTTATATGGCAATGCAATGCAAGAGAATATTCAAATTTTACTCTCGCTCTCGCTCTTGTTCTCATTCTCAATTTTTCAACGCAGCAACGCTGAATTTGTGAACAATGAAAAAAAAAATACAGTACGTTCACACATAGAAAACACACATGCTGTCCTAAATGGCTTGACAACATGTGTGACTGTCAATATTGTTTTGCGTTCACATTTTCGTGCATGCCATCAAACATCAATTGCAGAACAATATATGAGCGTCCACATCGAAGTGAACTGCATGAAATCCTATTTAAAATGAAAAATTTTCACTAGGCTTGACAGTCTGTTCACACAGGTTGTATGGTTGGACAAGCGGTCGTTCCTAGAGTTCACATTGATGTTGGACAACATGTGTGATAATGTATACTAGGCTAATTGAATGAGTTAGTTTGTGTGTGTGCTTTGTTTTTGTCTTTCAAATGGCAATGCAATGGAATATTTATGGAAGAGAAAACAACAAGAACTCTAGATCTGTGAAGAAGAACCCAAAATTGTCTGTAGTTCTATTTAAAAAAAGTAAATTGTTTGCCTTCGCAGAAAAACAGGCTACGCGAACAAAGTCGCGGGCATCTGCTAGCTCATAATAATTTTTTACTTTACTTTATTTAAAATTTTTTTTTCAAAAAGATCTAAGAAGTTTACTCTAATTTGCTCTGAATATCAATTATTAAGCCGCTTAGATGTTTGCGAAGTTACAAAAACTCATATTTTATCTAAAGGGTGTTTAAATTTGTGGTATCTTTTTACATTTGCCGTCACTAATTTGCAATAAAAATAAAGAAAGAAAGATACAACACAATATTTGTCTTTTATTTAAAGTTTAAAAAGATACCTCAAATTTGAACACTCTTAATATAAATAAAGTGACAAAGGTCCGCGATGTTCGCGCATCACGCAAAAACTACTATATTGATTTTGATTAAATTTGCTAAGTTTTATTCCTGAAATACTTGGTCTTAATCTATAATAAGAATTTTTATGTTATTGCTATTTAAAATCAAGTTACAAAAGTTTTAAAATTGCCTAAAAAAGTAATTACTTGCGCATCAGGAACAAGCATCCAAACACAACAAACCATTTTTAACAATTCAATGTGTTTGTTCGTGTTATACAAGATGAAGTTATTCGGAAGAGTGTGAGAGCAAGTCGATTTTCAAAACTAAGCTCAATAAAATATAGGAAATTTCAATGTGAATATAGGAATTGCCGATGAGAGTAAAAATTTTCTAATGACTTTACAATGGTGTTATAATAAAGGTGAAGCAATTAGAAAATTTGATTTTTTTCAAATTTTTTGATTTTTTCTCATGTAATAAATATTTCTAGATCACGTCTACTAAAAAATCCATTATTAAGAAAATGAAACAATGATCCTCGGGGATCTAGAATCTTCGACACATTTTGTCAAAATTTTCAGTTTTTATTTTAATTAAGATATTAATATAAGATATATAGAAAAGGGCACCCACATTAAATAGTAAAAATTCTCAATAAATCAATCAATCAATAAACCACAATTTAACTTAACTTTTATTTACATAAATTCCATAAAAAGAGCAATTGCACAAAAAAATATACTCTGATATGTAAATAAAATGTTTACCTGTATCCTAGCAGCAACTCGTTCGCCGTTGTAACGTTGCGGTATAAACCAACCTTTTGTGGAGCCCGTCACCAGGACGATGCCCAGTAGAAAAATTAAAATTAACGACACAATAACGATTTTAGCGCGAAACGAAATGACCATGGCCATTTTGAAATGCGATTTTTTCCCACTTTTTTATTTAAATTTAATGAATAAATTTTTATTTATTTTTTTTTTAATTTATTTTTGGAATTTCACTAATAATTAACACTAAATTGCACTATATTTTGCTATGATTTCATTTATTTGAAATTCACGTGATATATTGATTTCTGAAATATTTCAACTTTTTGATATTTTTATTGATATGTGCGTTGCTCTTGCATATGATGCGAATAATTTTATTATTTTTTAACAAATCGATGAATTTATTTGGAAAATTTTTGCACAAATTTTATTTTTTACGCAATGGTGCAAAATTTTAATTATTTTTGCAATATTGTCCATGCTGATATGATTTGAATAAGTACCATTTTCAAGCTTTATCGTGCTTGTTATCATTAAATTTATTTGATATGCTTTTTTTTTCGTCCTTACGCTGATTTATATGAACACTTTACTGCTTTTTGAATTGATTTTTGTTTTAAATTTAATTGGTAATATTTTTTTGTGCTTTATTTTAAGTAGAGCATGAAACAAACTGAAATTTATTAAGAATATATTAATATTGATTAAATGAATAAATATTCAATACTCTTGGGAATGCAGCTGTAAGTAGACTTAAGTTGAAATTAAATTAAAATTAATATTTTACATTTGCTTAACATAGCTTTTACTTGTAGGATATTTTTTGTTAGTTTTCAAACACAATTAATAGCACTGTAATAAAAAAAATCGAGTGTGTTTTAGATCACAACCTTCTATTTTGAATTAAAAAGTTTCCCTATCGAAAACTTAGAAGCGCGTTTTCTTTAGTTTTAATTTTTATGATTTTCCGGAATTAGCGGTAGTGATTGCAAAAATACTAATTAACACACTATGTGGGGGTTAATGAGGAAATGAACCAAATATTTCGGCTTCGCGTTCTTTGTTGGTCTTGAATAATCATGCGAATTGTATGCTCACCAATATCTTACACTTTACCAAGGTTTCTGGGTAGTTTGCGCTCATTGAATGAGATAATTCCAGGAGCAGGGAGGTGACTATGTATATGTAGGGTATTGCAATAGGTGAAATGACTTCGAGTGATATGTGCTACATGGATCATCCATAATCTTACCTAAAAGACCAGTCAAAGGACCATTCAAAGACTTTTTTATTCTCAAAAATTTCGTTGGGTTCAGTTGGGGCCACACAAAGCAGAATCGCTTTAACTTCAATTATTTGAAAGTATATTCAATTACTCGTAGTTTAAATTCAGAAGTTTTCATAACCGAGAAAGTTTTAAAAAGCAATGCAAGCAAATTTCACACAAGTTTTGAAAGGGTGTCACACAAACTCTGAACAAATATTGGCAGAATCTTAGCAAAAGAGCGTGACAGCTCTCAAATACTGAGTTTCACGTAGACGTTTGATGTGTGACAAGAACATTATAAAGAAATCTTGCAAAATCAGTTGCTGGCGCAGGTCAGAGAATGCCTTCCAATTTGGAATTTCCTACAAGACGAAGCTCCCTGCTACACAGTCAGGTAAGTAAAAAATTTAATAGCGAGACCAAAATATTTCACTATAGGAGTGGCCGGGCAATGTCCGAAAACGAACCCTAATGAAAATGTGTTGGAGGAGATGAAGAGGGAAGAGGCTAAAGATGTGATCACAACCAAGGCTCAGCTAACAGAAAAGGTCATCCATGTGTAGAGTATCATCCACAATTGCAAGAGATTTTACGATTTTGCATCGACAGCATGCCATGACGAATTAAAGTGGTCATAGCAGCCAAAAGTGGCTCAACAAAATATAAGAATATAGAACACAGCAGTATATACCGTAGTAAAAATGGAGAATTCGTCCAATGTTCACGCCCATCTCCTGCAAATCTTTACAGTTAAAATCATATTTTTTGTCAATTTTCGCAACGTAAATTTTGGCATATTTGTTGCATAGAAAAGTTATTCGATTATATGCGACTTAAGTAAGAGCATTTAGTTTAAAAGGAAAAGTCCATTTTTGCGAAGATTTTTTCCAGCAGTTTATTTCAAGTAATATGTTAAAGGAATATGTGTTTATCTCGGCGTATTAACAGTAATTAATTTTGAAAATAAAAGATTAAATTTCTTTCCGGAACATCAAATTGATGTAGTGAATGTTTAAAACTCTCTATATGCCAGGCATATAACTATTCTCCAGCTACTTTTTCTATAGAACATGCCGAACAATATTAAATTAATCTATAATTAAAACCAACAGTTTCGAAATGTAGAGCTTAACTTCACAAAATTTCACTTAAAGAGCACAGATTTTTAGTCAAAAATAACTAAAGCTACAAAAACGAAAAAAGTGAAAGCTGCAACTTTTTTCACGCTCAACATTAAATAAATGCTGAATGTCCGACGCAAAAGTCTGCAGCAAAAGTAACTGAAAAGCAGCGCAGTAGCAGCCGCAGCTGTAATGTAAACATCAACACACAAATAGGATAAGGTAAAGGAAGTAAGGCAATGAGTGTAAACATAAAAAAAATAGATGCCTTAAAACTTTGCGACAGCAGCATGACTGCAGACGCAATGTTGCGGAGTAGTAGTGGTTTTCGTTGTTGTTGTTGCTGGCATAAAAACCTATTAACCTGATAAAATGCAATTACTACACGAGATTTACTTGAGCACGCGGGTAAAAATTAAAAGGCACAAAAAAAAGCAGAGCGAAGGTTGCAATGTTATCTGCTGCTGGATGGATGTAAATGAAAATACCAACTTTTGTGTTAACCAGAAAAATTTGTAGCTTAACAAGTAAAGTAAACACGAGCGGAATTTTTATATTTTTTTCAAAAATTTTCATTTTTTTTTTTTTTGCTTCATTGAGAAAAACCTCGAGATTTTTAGTGAATTTTAGCAGCTTATGAACAACAACAACAGCAACAGCAGAAAAACACACATTTACCGAAACAAAACAACACGCGCGTGCTGTGATTTAACTTTATTTTAAACTTGTTTACGTGCATCAAACGCGAGGCTCATGTACCTTCGAAAAAATAATAAAAAAATACAAAAAAACTTTGCGCTTAAAAAGTGTTCAGGGTTGCCAACTAGCTGCCTGCCGCAGCATAATTACGATAATCGTGTGCGAAGCGCTGTGTTGCGCGCATTAAAAAATGTTGGGGAAAAAATTGGAAGCAGCGCAAAAATTTCGTGTACAAAAAAAAATGCGCAAAGTGCAGAGGAAAAAGTTTTAGCCGCAAAAGGCACAAAAAGTAAAAGGAACCTCTGGCTTTTGGGTTAAAAAAAAAAAAGAAAAAAAAGAAAATAATTTTATATAGAACAGTGTACTCAGATGTTAAAAATGAAATTTATTTTCAAGTAGAGTAAGGTTATAAGGTATAGAAAAATGTCAAAAAATATATTAAGAAATGCCTTTATTAAAAAGGAACTGTTCACAAAATAATAAGATCAAAAAAATTCACAGTAAGGGAAATGCAACTTGGAAACACCATTTTTCTATGAAAACTTTATTAATTATGGAAATAATACACAAAAAAAATTATAATTACGACTAAAGTTTTGGTGGATCTGTCTTCAGACGTCCCAAAATCAATACAAAAAAAAAACATGAAGTTGAAGAAAATTTTGCATTCTTAGCCGAGTTGGATGCTACTTACAGTATTGCAAATTTTCTTAGAAGGAATGTCCTTACTGTACTTGAAATCGGTGATGATATTTGATTTCAGTAGTGTTCGCAATTGAAAATAAATAGCATTTTTCTCATTCTACACAACTTTAGGATCTAGTTTACACCAATATCAATAGAGTGGAGCGAGAAAAACATAATCCTTACGTCAAAGCAATTTTTCCACAATACTTCGGCTCCCGAAATAACTTAAGTACAAAAAACCATCTCCTTTTAGTTAATTTTTCAATGGAGAAAATCAAAAACTTTCTTTCTGTGTTATTATTACGTCTGTCTATTTTTTTATTTAAAACTTCACTTTGACTGTATAAGACATTAATTTTATTATATAAGAGGTGACTTTCTATCACTTGGATCCTAAGGAACTCACATTGCTTGCACCAAATTAACAAAAAAAAGGATGAAAAATTAATGAAAAGCGAAGAAAACTAAAAAACCTATGTACCATGTATAATATATAATACTATCAAAATTTTTAAGCAACGAAGGAAATTTACCCAAATTAAATGACAAGACAAAATGGAACTTCAGAAAAAATTTATAAAAGGGAAAAATAACTGGCGAAAGATAAAAAAAGGTTAGAAAAGTAAAAAAAAATTAAACAAGAAATAAGTCAAATAAAATATCAACCAAATTGGTACAAGATCTTACAAAACCATAATGACGTAAAAAAGCAAAACATATTTACATTATATAAGAAACAAACGAAGAAAATACATAAAAAAGAACGAAAATATAACCAAAAAATACGCAAGAAAATTTCGAAAATCATTATAAAACCACTTATAAAATTACTAAAAATTAACAAAAAAGTAACTAAAAAATTAATCGAAATCTAGCAAAGTATTAGATGAAAAAACCAACAAAACAACCAACGAAAAATTTCTGAAAACATAGCAAAAAATAATGATTAAGGTCAGGGAAAAAACGAGCAAAGATTAAACGAAAAACTTAAAAAAAACAACAGAGAATAAAAATGCGAAATGTGCAAATTATAGAAAAAAGTTCAATGGAAAATTTCATAAAAAGAATGAAGACTGAAAATTACCTAGGCTACGTTATATTAAAGGATTGGAAGCCCAATATATTCTCTTAAGTCCATAGTGATGGCACAATTCTCAAGATTTGATAAGTTAGTATTAATTGCTATATTGTGGGAAGATAGTGACAAAAAAACGAGGAAAATGGTTTAAGTTTGAAATAGGGTTAGAAAATACACGAGAAGAATTTGTAAAAATTAACACAGTTAATAACAAAAATACTTCACAAAAATCGAGAAAGAAAATACTGATATAAGAGACCAGAACAATAAGAATAAAAACGACAAAAACTCATTTAAAAAAAACTCAAAAATCAATTAATTTTAAACAAAAATCAACAAAAACTTTCATACATAAATGAAAAATTAAAAAGTTTACAAAAATAATTGCTAAAAAAAAACTATAAATGGCTGAAAAAGTTTGTAAAAAATAAACATTCTTAATGAATCTAAAACCGAGCTTGATTTATAAAGTCATAAATGGTCAGCTAATAATGAAAAGATGTAGAAAACACTGAGCAAAATTAGACCGAAACAAAAATCAACGAAAAATGGAAAAAATCAAGAAAAGTTCTAGAAGTAAAACAAGCTAAAATGGAATTAAATAAAATTACATATCAATAACACAAATTTATGAATTAACTACAGTAAAAATTAGATAAAAGTAAGTGTGGGCAGAAAAAGATTACAGAAGAAGAAATGAAAATCAGTTCAAAATGAACAGTTGAATAACGAGTAAGAAAAGGGTAAAACATTAGAAAAACTTAAAAAAAATATGCTAAAAAAAAATAAATAATATATATTAGTAGTACTAAAAAAAGTTTCATTAACGAAAAAAAAAACGAACTCGAAATGGTCAAAATCAATAAAATATGAGCTACAATTTCACAAAACCCCTATGAAAGTCTTCAAAAGCAGATCTAGAAATTGGTCTCAATATTGGTTAAACAAAAAATATGTTTGCATTTTCATAGTATCTGAATACGTTTCATAAATACTGTTTCATTAAGTTTTTGAAAGTTTAAGGATTATTTCAATCGAGCTTTGCTTCTAAGGGTTTTTTAAATCAAAGGGAGAAGAATAATAAAAAATTTTGCTAATTTAGCTACTTTTTTTTACAAGCAAAGAATGTGACAAATACCTATGAAAAAATTTTAAAGGTATGATAAAGGCGCTCTAACATTACATGTAGCACAAAAATGGCTCAAAATAACAGGATATCAAAGATACATCACAATATACTTAAATTGGGTTGAAAATTCCGAAAATTTCTGAAAATTGTAATTTTACTACTACCGTAAAATATTGATCAAAGAACTGTGTGGGACCGTTTATATGGGGTTGGATGGAAAAAAAACACACAATTTGACAGAAAAAAAAACTTGCTTAAATTTCCAACACATCTCTAATATCGGAAACTGGAAAGGTTACAAGAAACAATTGTTATAAAATATACAAAAATTATCAGAATTAAAGGCTTTGCCATCCATCATTAAATTCCTTGACCAATACATTTTTGGTGCAGCATCAAATGTTAATCAATTTGTATGAAAAGTTTTGATTCGCCTAACGTAAAGCCCTGACATCGCGCTATAACCAACTATGTTTACAGATATCGGGTATTTGAGTATTTTTCGCAGTTTTTGGAATTTTCGCAAATTAAGCTGACTTCGATTTAATTAATATATATTTATTTATTTTCAGTTTTTATTATATCGATCCCAACTTTTTTATTACTTTTTTTTATATAATATTTTTCTAACTTGTCCGCCTTTATCTTTAAATGTCAAACACCGTGCATCTGCAGAAGAAAAAACACGAAAAAACAAAAAAAAAAAGAAGCTAAAGTTCTTACTTGAAAATCACTGCTCCTGGACTTCAGTGCATTAAAACAAAAGCCGCGAAGAAAAATTCAACAAAACAAAAAGAGGTTAAAAAAAGGGTTGCCCTAAAAATGCCGCCAAAAAGTCGTTCATGTTGTGCAAAGCCTTCAGAGAAAGCTTCTTTTCATCGTATTTAATAGAATGCTCTTAATTTTTAGCTAAATTTCTTAACTTAGTCTAAATGAGTTATGGCTCAAGGAAAATAAGTCAAATAAATCTACTACTATTTTTATCAGACTTCCTTCCACTTGTTTAATTTTGGCACTACCCTTAATCTCTCATCTTTTCTATGAAATAACTTTTGACTTTGTCAATTAGCGTAAGAGGGTTAATAATAAAGATAATGACACAGATGATTATCGGATAATAAAATAAATGATATTATTATTTTTTAATAACAAAACAGGAAAAAATAAACCCGGCGCAGCCGAGCAAACAAGAAAAGGCTTAAAACAGCAAGTCAGTGGAAAAAGAAAAAAACAAATTGAGTTGAAAAAAAAGGCAGTACTTGAGTTGACTTTCTTTTTAACTTTAACCGCCCGCATTTAAAAACAACCTTCAAACACATTTAAATGAGCGCACACCAATACACCGCCTAACCTTCTATTAACCCTAAACGAGTGAATTTTTTGGCGCCCGCAATTTTTGCCAGCAGCTACAGTGTAAAAACACAACAACAATAAGCAGTAGAAACTTTTCCACTTTAGGCAACCCTCAGACACGCAGCGATTGTATTTTGGTATACGTGTGTGTGTGTTTGTATATATGGGTGTCTTTAGTCCCTGTTGCCAACAATTTTCTGTTGTTGTAGGGTTATGCTAATTTGTTACTTGGTAACAAATGCATTTTTCTGCTTCGTCCTTTTTTTTCTTTCGCTTTTTTCTTCAGCATTGGTAAACATTTTCATTTTTTTTTTTGCCAAGTTCTTCAAGTCTTTGTCATTGTTTTGTTAAGCCCATGCTTGTTTTTTGTTGTTTAACGTTTCTTAACTTTTTAAAAGGTGTCACGCTGCTTTTGTGTTTGCAGATGATTTTGCAGATAATTAAAATGATGGATGCTTCTTTGACACATTTTTTTTAAGGATTTCCTTTGTTCGTAAATTTATGAGTTTATTTTCTGCTAAAAAGGATAAGTTTTAATTTTGACGCAATTTATTTATTAATAGCACAACAGTGCGTATGAGTAACAGTGAATAGCAAAATTTTGTATAATCATTTTAAAAATTAATGATGCTTTGAGTAAACACTTTGAAGTGATACTGTTTATCGAATTATCGCTTATAGGCAAAGAACTAAGATAGAGATATGGTTTAAAATTTGGATATTTTTGTCAATCCTAAGCTAAAGGTCTTAAAAATCAATTACATATATGATACTTCGATTTTTTTTTTTCAAAGTAGAGACATTTTACTTTAAGAAAAATGGGAATGACATTTTTACACGCTCGTTTCCATGATATTCAAAACCAAATGTAAAAAACTATTTTCGTTCACAAACTCAGTTTACATTGCGTTATACAAAATTTATAGATTTATTTTAAATTAAAATATTTCTTAAATCATGATATTTGTATGTATGTGAGGTCCAAATTTGGCAAATAATGTTAAGCGCCCGGTTCAAAATTTCAAGATTACTAAAGATAAGTCCATCAACCCTAGCCTGTACTTCCTTTACTAATTTATGTTTTTACAACATGAGTTTTTTTTCAAATTCTTTTATTTTCATTCCATTTTATTGAAAAGTTATCAGTCGTTTAACTTTTGTATTAAGTCAGTTAAGGTACAGTTGGAAAAGAATCGTGGTGTGCACTAAAATGTGTTTGTTGCATTTTTTGGTACTGAAAATATTGAAATTGAAAAAGTTGGAGGATAAGATATTTCATATGCAATAGGAATAAAAGACTATTTCAAGTAATTTTCTGAAAGCTCTCAAATGTTCATTGAGTGCTTGCATTCGTCTTATACGTTTAAGTAATTTTATAAGACTAACATTTCTGTGGTCTTTAAGTCTCTAATTCTGACTAATATTTGGAAAAGTTTTCGTTAAAAAACTAAGTTATATTTTTCTATCTTGTAATACACCAAAGAACGCAGTATTGTCTATCATTCCCATTTAAATAAACTGTTATAGAATAATCAATAATTTTCCTTTTTTCAAGTTTTTACTACTGTAACTGATTTCAACTCATGTGCTTACGGCGATAGTTTCTCTCAGTCCTGTGTTGCAACTCTCCTGTTTTTTATGAATAAAAGTTTAAATAACAAGGGAGTATTTCCAAATGTTTCAGTTTCAGTTAATTTCTGGTTTTAAAGCATACCATTATACAGACAGCCTGAAGGATTGCTGCATTATCAAGAATTGAGGAATATGACTTTTTTATAAGTCATTCACGAAAGACCGTTAAAATTCTTTAAAATCAAATACCATATAAAACGTAAAATATAATTAAAGAAATTTTACTTTTCAAAAATCATTTCTGCATTACAACAATTGCTCAATTCATACCGAAGAATGTTTTTAAAAAAAAAAATCTTGACGCTTAGATTTTGTGCTGTCATTAGAACATTAGTTTGGATGATGATATTTCTGGTGATCTTAAAATATATTTCTTCTTTAATTTAGAGTGTTTGTATAACACTTAACCAGTCTAAAAGTATGGCGCCAAAACCGACAAAAATGTATTACAGGTGGGCTGAAAAGTTCGTAGGCTGACTTATAGATGGTGTTACTAAAATCAAATCCATGTGATTTTTACTTAGTAATAACCTTCAAAAGATACGTGTATAAATTTTACAGCTGCCGGAAACGTGATATATAGCATTGTGAGTGAAGCAGCTTTTGTTATTGTGAAAAAATGTATAAAAAACACAACAACGTTTTGATGATTCGGAGCAATGTTTAGCGATATTCAACCCTAATAAACACGAATTTTTCCGTCGATATATTACAATGGATGAAACATGGCTCCATAACTACACTCCAGAGTCCAATCGACAGTCAGCCGAGTGGACTGCACGTGATGAACCGAATCCAAAGCGTGGAAAGACGCAACAGTCGCAGACCTTAAAAGAATGTTTGCAGACCTTAAAAGAATGCTCGCTGGAAAGAAATTTAGCACTGATGAAGAGGTAATCGCCGAAACTGAGGCCTATTTTGAGGCTAAAGAGAAATCGTACTATAAAAATTGCATCGAAAAATTGTATGACCGCTATAATCGTTGTATTGCCCTCGAAGGCAACTACATTGAATAATAAAATCGAATTTTGTCAAAAAAATATTTTTTTTACTATGTTAGCCTACGAACTTTTCAGCCCAACTGTTAAATGTTAGAATGGGAATCGGAGGTAAAATCGGCAAAAAAAAGTTTGGTTACGGAAAACTAAGCCAAATTTCCAATAAACAACAATTTTGGCAGAGTATTAGTAAGTCTAAAATCAATGTATTCAAATAAAAACGTTGTAGCTGCCAAAGGAATTACATAGCGCATTGATAGTTCTCTAACTTGAGTTTAAAAAAACATTTTATGTGAGATCTGATAAAAGCATTTGAATCTCCGTTGAATGTATCAATCACAACTTTGCATCAAAGTCTTCAGTAATTCGATCTGTGGCTATGCTAACCCAACCATCCTTCATCAATTAATTGACCTTAAAAAGCAACATGATTTCCTTAAAATGATGATATTTTTGTATTGTATTTACATATAGAAAGCTTTCATAGAAAATTTGAGCTTAAAGTAAAAGGCAAACCTTCGAACTATCGGTCTCACTTAAAAGATAAAGTCGAGCAAAAAATCGAAGTGGAGCAAAAAAATTATAAAAAAACTTGTTTTCTGTTTTAAAACATACCATAAAATCCCGATTTACAAGCCCAAGTTCAAAATAGCAACATAAAACCTATGCACAAACATTTAAAATAAAGGTCCCTTATCAAAAAAAAAAAACACCGAATTCAATAAAATTAGCGCACTCCTCATTTTGTATCGCGATTTGCTAAGTGAACTTAATTGAACAACATGTCGTATGATGAACATTAAATATTTTTATTAGAAATTACTAAATTTTTGCCTCATTAAAGCTATGTCGAATTCAAGGAAATGCTGTCTGATATTTTTTTAAAGAATTATATAAAATAAGCCCCAAACAACGTAAAATCAAAGCAAACGTGAAGCCTTTCAACTACATGCATGTAAATAATCCTTTTTTTACACTAGGGTATTTTTCAAGCCATCGTTAACTTTTTTGGTTTTTTTCTTTCACTCATATGTTTTTTTGTTGGACAACCAGCGTAGTCTGACAAGTTTCACATAAAACTACTTTTATATTTTTCTTTTTATTTATATATGTATTTATGCTCTTTAAACAAATTTTCATAATAACTGACGTCATTTAAACTGACTCAATGAAACCAACGCGCCAACGGCAACCACGCAAATTAAAGCTCTAAAAGCAACAACAATGTGAACTAGGCAGACAATTTGCGGTTGAATGCTCTACTAAGCACACACAGACACAACTAGGCAGGCATACAAATTTGTGTACGTTTGAAGCTACATAAGTAAAAATAAATTATTAAGTTACACATGTCACTCTTTTGCAATAACTACAAGGCCTATGAAATTTCATATCTAATACTTTGCTGCGGCGTATTGTTTTATTTTTTAAGGAACTCATTAAAAAAAGAGCTAAAACTGTGTAGACAGGGTTGTGTTTAAATATAAAATTTAAAGTTTTCCTTAAAAATTTCGAAGGCTTGAAAAATAACGAGCTAAAGCTGTTGGAAAAAAAACTTTAGAAATTCTTCAAAGAAATTTCACACAAATTTTCGTTTTGTGAAACATTTCTTTTTTGAGTTGGATTTTTAGCCACACAATTAGTAAAGTTTTTGACTGATTTTTAATAATTTTTTCGAAAATACTTTGGAAAATTTCTCCAGATCTATGTTTGAGTCTGATATTTTCTTGAGTCTTGAGAAATTCAAAGATATCCCATTGCCGGAAATTTATTCTTAAAACAAAGCTTTTCTTCGGCTTCGTATTGGATTTAAAAGACTTAAATAAGACATGAATTTTACTTTCTACACTTCATTACAGCAGAAAAATGTGTGAATAAAAAACGTAAGTTTTTCAAACTTCGCCCTTGTCATAAATTTTCAATTTAAAGATTTCTGAAAAATGTCATTGAAGAAAAAAAAAAACAAATGGGACACCAACAAATTTTATCTCAATTGAATGTAAAGCCGTTGAAAATTCTCAATCTACTGCAAAAATTAAATAATTTCTATTTGACGGGCTTACAAAGAGGTAAAACATATCCTTTTCTAGTCGCAGGTCATCAGATTGGGTACATAAAATTAAATGTGCTAAGGGAAATGCTAAAGTATCCTGAAGTTTTTAGCATAAGCGATTGTGAACAGAAAGAAAAATTTGCTGTTGAATTGAACCCGAAATTCCAAGATTATGCTGAACGCACGGAGCAATTGAATAACGTATTATGCGATTGGCGTGAGATTGGCTTATTTCCTACTTTAAAAGGATGGCGTGATGAGTATTTTGAAGTTAAGTCTGAATTCAAAGCCTTGCTGAAAATAGAACGTGCAGCCACGCCACTTTTTGGTGTACGCAGATTTGGAGTACACATCAATGGTTACGTTCAACATCCGACATGTGGTCTCTCCATTTGGTTGCAACATCGTTCCCAAACTAAGCAAACGTGGCCTGGTAAATGGGACAACTTAGTTGGCGGTGGCCTGTCAGTCGGCCATGGTATAAAGGAGACTGCTGTTAAGGAAGCCGCTGAGGAGGCATCAATTTCAACTACAATTCTCAAAAATCTTGCATCAGCTGGTTCTGTTTCAATGTTTTTTGAAAACAATTTGGGTTTGTATCCAAATACAGAATATGTTTTTGATCTAGAGTTGCCAACAGATTTCAAGCCACACAATTTGGATGGAGAAGTACAAGCATTTGAATTGTTACCAGTCAAAGATTGCATGGAACTGATTTGCACACCACAATTCAAAATCACAAGTTCTCCTGTAATTATTGATTTTCTAATACGACGTGGTTACATAGCTCCGCATACTGCGGAGCATTTATTTATGCAAATAATTGAATTATTGCATGTACCCTTAGAGTCATTGTATACACACGGAAAAGCTGTAAAAAATGACGAAATAGTTTAAAAAGTAGATAATAAAATTTACATAATATTAACATATTTTCTATATTTTTGACATATGATGGTGTAAAAAATGAAGTCTCACACACAACTTGCCGACATTGTCTCAGGAGTAAAAAAATTATCGTTGAAGAGACGTTAAGTTCTAGTAGCGGAACTATGTGACTTTAACACACATTCGCAGAAATATTTGTGCACTTCCACCACTATGAAGCGTGCAAAATATGCATGAATATCAAGGAGTTTAGTTTTTTCTTACTTTTTCTTTTCATGCCGACTGTCATAAAATGTTCAACTAATTTCTTTAGTTCTTTTTTATGCGTTTCCCTGTTAGTGAATATGTTCGCATATGTACCGAAGCACATGTGTGTTTTACTCGTAATAGAGTAGGCCTTTCTTTAAAATAAATATGTTTTGTTTGTCGCTTATCATTGTTTTCATCATAATTTCTAAAATAATTCAAAGTACAACATTTTTTAACAGATTTGGATTTCATAGGGCTTCAATATTTAATGACATTTTTTTCAGTTCCATAAAATGCACAGATCACCAAAAGATATTAATTATTTTCAAGCAATTAAATAAAAAACAAGCACATTATAACATTTTTTTTTAAATTTCAAAAATATTAATTTAATTTCAAATTATTCCCTATTCCAATATGCTAATGTTTCGTTCAGATCTTTTCACTTACTTAATAGCAACAAAGTTTTATATATAAGGTTGCCTTAAATGTAATGATGCAATAATATTTCTAAAAAAAAGTATATAGAAAATTTATTTTCGTCACGTAGAACCGTTTTTTATAATATATCTATTAAAATAACGAGGGTCATTTTGTGCATATAACATGTATTCTGACCTTAAGGCAATATTATATTTGAGACTATGCACTCATAATGCATCAGCTATGGATTTTTTAATTGGCATTTAGAAGTTTTTAAATAAAATTAAATAAGATTATGTAATTAAGATAGACCTTAAGTAGGGCAAATTAGAAACAAAGAAGAATTAAAAATTTTAATGAGCAGCTTAAAGAGCACTAGCATGTTTCACAGTTTAAAAACACTAGCAAAAAACATTTTTGAAGATATCACAGATTTCTAAGCGAGATAGCTTTTTATTATTTGTATGACTAGATACAGACAGCAAATCGTAAGTTTTAATATAGGGTGTTTGTTTTAGAGGTATAGAGCTTCGAATTGAAATAAAACACAAGAAAATCGTTTTAATGTCCATCAATTTGGCGGGCATGTGGCCGCCGCGGCTGGCTCGAATAAAGCCAATTCTACAGGTCCAATTTTGAACCACTTTTTCGAGCATATGGGGCCGTATGTCGGCAATAACGCCACAAATGTTGGCTTCCAAAACCCCTAACGTTTCTGGTTTGTTGGCGTAGACGAGCGACTTCACATATCCTCAAAGAAAATAATCCAATGGTGTCAAATCACACGATCTTGGTTTGCCATTCAACCAAAAATGAGCCTCATCACTGAACAAAATTTTGCGATGAAAATCAGCATCGAGATCAATCTCATTTTCGGCCCATACACCAAAATCACGACGCATTGCATGGTCTCGCGGCTTTAATTCTTGCACAAGCTGGATCTTGTAAGGTCGCAAGCCAAGATCTTTGCGCAAAATCTTCCATTAAGTTGATGGACAAAGCTCCAATTGCTGTGCACGGTGGCGAATCGATTCATTTGGGTCCTCTTCAACATTTTGCTCTACAGCGGCAATTGTTTCTTCGGTGCGCACTGTTCGACGTCTCTGCGGATGCGTATTATCACATAGAGTAAACGTAGTGCAAAAACGACCCATGGTTAACCGAATTAATTGCTCTGATGGACGATTATGTCGACCATAAAATGGACGGAGCTTGCGGTAAACTTCTGAACTGAACCATTATTTTCGAAATAAATTTGCACGATTTGCAAGCGTTGTTCTTTTGTCAACCTGTTCATGATGAAATGGCAAACCAAACTGAACATAAATGACATTAGAGTTGCCAGATTTGACCATAAAATGCCAGTTTTATCTCTATTCGAAAAACAAACCTCTAAAAAAAGCACCCTGTACAACTATTCCGTACCGTGGGGTTGAAATAAAAAAAAAAAAAAAACAAATGGTTGCGCATAATAAAATGTTTTGAAAGATCAGAACTTTCGTTTATTAGTTTCAAATCTTCTCTAGTTATTTATGACTAAGTGCCTTTTTATGTATCTCGATTCGTTTCGTTATTTCTTTAGTTTTCAAGCCTAAAAATATACTACTTAAATGAAAAAAATAATATCTTGCTTTTGCTTGTGAATAATTATTTCAATAATAAAAGAGATGAAGCGAGACTATCCTAAACTGTTTCAATCAAATGCAGTATGAGGAGCTATTAGGCAGCTCACAGACTTCAACTTTAGGCATAGTGCTGGAAAACCATTCGTGCGCCTCAATTTTTTGAAAATTAAATACATTTTACTAAAAAAGACCATGACAAATTTCAGTTACTAGACAACACTGACAAATAAAATACGTAACTCCTGCCTAAGCTATAGGTGGAAGTATATCAAATCATTAGCGCCATTTGTTCCATTTGTTGTCTTTGTCATGTTTGTTTATAAAACATTAACCGATTTATGAAATTTCACATGAATATCAATCTGACAATGGAATTTTGGGTTCATTCAATTTGGTTCTTCAAAATGGAAGGAAACTTAACAGCTACCGAAAGAATTGTGTGCCAATTTTTATGTCAAGCGATCATGAAATGATTTTTGCCGCTAAATGTTGAAGATATGTTCGTGAAGCATTCCAAGGCTCTTAAGTCTCCTTTTTTTTTTTTGACAGAGAACTACTCTCAGTAGCGGATACGAGGTGGACTTTCTCTTCCACGAGCAAGGTAACCAAACATTTTTGCCCCAGTTTCCATAGAAAGGACACTAAATATTTGTTATCCTTAACTCGGAGTGAATGCAGTTTATTGTCCAGGGTTGTGACTGGCCACTGCCTCATTGGGCATCATGCTTTCAAGCTGGGCGTAGTATCCAAAAGCTGGTGAAGAAACTGTCATGAACCCGATGAAGAGGAAACCATAGAACACCATTTTTGCTTTAGCCCTGCTTTGGCAAGTTATAGGTTAAAATACTTTGGGCAGCCATTCTTTATATCCCTGAAGGAACTAACTAAAGTCCATTTGAGTGAAATCAAAAGATTCGCTGTAACAACAGGCACCCTCGTTTTGGACGAGCACCACAATGAAAGGACCAGAATTTACTAATAAGACTGTAACAGAGAGTTTGTGGTAACACTATGGACCCTTGTGGTCTATGTGAGGCTCTGAAAAAGCCGCCACCCTAACCTAACCTAGTCTCCTTTTGGAACATTTCTTGAATAATTTCTTGAGGCCATTTTGCAAAACTTCAAAAAATCGATGTGAAGAGTGATTCTGAAAATTTTCTTAAAGAATTTGTCTAAAGCTTTACAGGGTCAACTATAAATCAAAATCTAAAAATTCTATCCAACTTATTAATCTAAGAAAATTTTGTTTATGAATTTCTGAAATCATAAAAATTTGGTCCGCTTATACCATAAAATAAAACAAAAAATTTTGGTCATACTCTTCAGTTTTTATCAATTTCATAAACATAATTGAGGATACCGAAAAAATTGGCTTTTATTTAAAGAAAAGTTCGAAAACTTTATTTAGATTTGTTTTATGACCAATATCTTGAAAAGAATGAAAATAACAGGTATACAATTTAAGACAAAACGAAGCTTAGACAATGTTTTCCATTCAATATATCTCCAATTTTTATACTATTTCTCTTTATTTCTGTAGGTACCCCCTAACGACTACATTACTTTTTACTGTCATTTGTTACTGCTATATGATTGCAATAAATTATTTTTGTTGCTGCTCAATATGTAAATGAATAAATGAGTGTCTGCAATTCTTTATATGTTTGAATGTGTATGTCTACACACACATACGTGCCTATGTATGTACCACACAAATTGTTTAAATGCTAGACAAATGACGACAGGATATGCCGCAGTAACTGCTTCTACTAATACAGTTCAACAGCAGCAGTAGCAGCAGCAATTTGCCACACCCACTTTTTCTAACTTCAAGTCACATGTTTTTTCAGTATGTTAATTCACATGTGTGCGTGTGTGCGTTCGTTTGGGTGAGCATATTAAATGCTTGTAAATAACATAAAATGACATCAAATAAATGTTGACATTATTTACCTGGCAACATAATAAATAATCTTTAATTATATTTAAGCATGTTTTGTTATTGTTGTTGTTGTTTCTCTTCCTTGTTGTTGTCGCTGTTGTTTGTTATTGTTGTGTCTTATTTTTAGACTAACATTTAGCATAAGTTTAGAACTCATAAGTTGTTGTTTTACTATTGCAATTTACTTTGATAAATTGTCGCCGAAGGTTAATACGCTTTGCATGCAGATTAATATCATTTGTATGACCTGGAAAAACTTTATCTATAGAAATTGTGTTTCTTATAGCAATGTGGCCATTTATATTAGATAAATAATTACGAGAACGACATTCGAATTTAAGCAGTCTAAAGGAATAAATTAAGATGAAATTTAAAAGCACTCATACGACTCGTTGAGTCATAATTAATGTATGATACACATACATATATGTACGTTAAAGCAGAGCTTAGATAGTTTATGCGGACATTTCAATATTGATGGATGGATGGAAACAATTTCTTTGGCAAAAAAATGTTCCTTAAAAATATAAGGGAACGATGAAGTGTGTTGCCATATGCAATATAATACCTTAAGCCATAGATGGGCTGGATTTTGGAAGCAAGAGCTACTTATAAGAAAACCAACAATTACAATAACACAAAAAAATCCCATCATAATAGCAAAAAACAAAATTCAGCAATAAACCAAAAGTCGATTCCAAAAATCAAACCAGATTTTTTTCTGAATGATGCATCAGTAGCAATAATACAAAGCATGTGTTTATGGTTTTGGTTATTTTTCTTCAGAAAAACAACGTGTTTGTTGTAAAGAGCTGAAATTGGACAATTTTTCCTATTTTGTCTTTTTCTGTCTTAAGCTATCAAAAAAAAAACACAAAGTTCTTCAGAGTGTAAAAAATGCGTACAACGCATTCATTACTTATTCTGACCACCTGAATCTTCTATACACATTATCAGCTTGACTTTCAGTATGCGTACTTATTAGAATCTCAATGCTGTCAACATAAAATGTTTACATTTCATACGAGTAAATAGTATTAAAATGAACTCAAAAAGCTTAACAACCAAAAAGGATATTCCAACGTTTATGCCGTACTGTAAAATTTTGATATTGACGTTTAAGGCGTTTTGCTCTCGCACCCTTCATTTGTGTAAATTAATAATTAATTTTGTAGCAAAAAAGTTTAACTACTTACAGCATCCAATTTTGTAAAAGTACAGCTGTTTGAAAAAAATACTTTTATCGTATTGGCTTGTTCGAAAAGTAATTTGGTTTTTTTTTTGGTGAAAATTAAAAAACGATTTTCTTATATTGCATACTATAAGTACATATTTTGTATAATTATATATTTATTTTTGATCCAATTCCTTTTGCCGTTTTTCTTACAGAGACTGGAACAAGTAACAATCTGAAGGTGTCAGGTAAGGATAATATGTTAAGTTTGTTAGTAAATCAGTTTCGAGTTCCCAAATCACAGATCTCAATGCGACGAAAAATTTTTTTAATCTATGAACATGCGGAACATATATGTTGAGTTTTGAACTTAAGCCAAGGTGTTTAATTTAAGCAGTGACGAAGTTTAATTAATTTCAATAAGTTCTCTAAGTGATCTTAAGAAGTATTACACGACGGTTTGCACCAATCATTGTCTTTATTTTGTCTTCATCAGCTTCAATTGGCTTCCAGATCGTGGTGTTTCTTTGATACTGTAAAAGTTTACATTATTATACCAAAAATAAGTTTTCAACAAAGTTATCGTTCAATGTTCAAATTGGCGTTTTTGATATTTTACTGAATTTCACCGCTGAGTAATTGACTCAATATCAATATTTGCACACATGGCTGCGTTAGTATTCATTTCAAACTATGAGGTGAAGGCATTTTTTAAGTGCTTCAAAGCTCTCAGGTTAACTTTTTCCTAATCAATATTTTTGAGCTCTGAACTTTAAGTGCTCAAAAAATTTTTGAATGAACAAAAAGCTGAATTTTTCCTTGGCGATTCCTTCAAAAATAAAGAAAATAAATAAAGAACTCTATTTTAATTGTGTTCATCAAAAAAAAAATAAATTTTTAAGTTAAGTTTCAGGATTTGTTTGGAATATTTAGCCACTTTAAAATTTTCACTGACCCAAAAAATCTAATCAAATTTTTGGTTTTGCTTTGTTTTCAAAACAGATTATCAGTTTAGTAAAACGCAATTTGTTTTTAGACTAAAACCTAAGGCCCTTAACATATTAAGCTACAACTGACTGAAATTTAGTGTGAAAACGCCGAATAATTAAATTAGAAAAAACAGTAAGTGTAATTAAGCGTTGCTAAATACATAATTCAGGAAATTGCTTTATCGTATTTTATTGAAAATCATTTTAATTGCATTTCAATGCATTTATTCAATTAATAACGCACTTTACCATTCAGCGTGAAATTCAATTTATTTCAAGAGTACAATGAACAGTAGCTAAAAATATAACTTGCCAACCTACATAAAAGCGTATCAATTATTGAATGGAGCTATATACAAAATATTCGATATTTTAAGGAAAGCAAATGGAACAGCCAAAACTTAGTTACCATTCAAATTTGATAAAAAACCATTTGATTCTATTATTATTAATATAATTTTACTATTTATTGAAAACAATGTAAAAGTATTTTTAACCATTATTATTAAATGAGTTTCAACTTAATATTTGTTCAGCGCTGATGAATAGAAAAACAATATTCGCTAAACAATACTCTTAGCTAGAGTCAGGCGGTAAATCTTTTCAACTCGGAAACTAAACAAAATTTTTATTTCCCTAAATAATTCGTCAGTACCTTACTGTTATTTCGTCAGTACCTTACTGGTATCAACTGACGTTATCCACATCGAAAGGGGATGGCGTCAACTTCATTAAGTGGTGCCTTAAGTGTAGGTGGGTGGTATAAATTATTAAAATGTTTTCAGCAAAATCTTTTTATCCGTTTATTTCATTTTGAAAACGAAAACAAGTGAATTCAACCATAAAATTTCATGCGTTTTTTAAATTGAGGTTATTGAAGATGGTTTCTACTAATAATTCCTTAGCTCAAATGTTTGTTTTTTTCATTGTTCAATTCTAATAGCAGAAAATTTTATGTAAAATAAAAACATTCATAATGACTAAATGATGATGAAACATCATTGATTCAAGTCATCAAAAATCATAAGATACAACTCAACATTATAAAATAGAATAATTTGAAAGTTCGGAAGTTAATGCAATATCGAGAATATCTCAAAGGAAATTCGATTTAGTTTTTTTATTGGCAATGTTTTACGAGCAAACTAGAATTTTGATTGGCCAAACCCGCTTAAAATGATTGTCAAAATCATTGAATTTAGCGATTGAGAACATAATTTCTTGGCATGCTCATATGAATGGGAAAAAAAGTTTCAATGGCCGGAAAAGCTACAATGGCAAAACTGAAATGATGTTCAAAAAGGCGAAAAAATTCATTTTTATTTAAAAAATAAAAATGTGGTCAATCAAGTGTTTTTTTATGCTAAACATGGGTTGGAAAATATTATGGATACATCAATATCAATTTTTTCTTTTATAAAAAAGAAACTGTGTACAGGTACATATGTTTGGGCCATTCTTTGTCGAGTCGAACACCACACCTGAACTTCAAAGTTTTATTTTAGCATTAGTGATAAAATCAATTTCGGTCAAAGCTTAACTTTTTTATCACTTTTTTTATCACTTTTTTCTCCTAAACTCTCAATTTTCAGTTAAAATTGCGCTTGGGTAAAAGTTATTAAAATTAGTCAAAATATTCGGGAAAAAATTTTTTTAATTGTAATTTTTTTTTTTTTTAAATTGCACTTAAAATTAAGTTTTTTGACCAATTCTGAAAACGTTTTACTCTTGGCAACTTTTTATGAAAATGACTTCAACGAAAAATATTAATGAAGTCATAGAAAAAAAAAACTCTTATAATAATCTTAATAACTATTTACTTAGAGTGATTTTTACTGAAAATTTATAGTTTAGGAGAACAAAGTGATAAATTTTCAAATTTTAACCTCTTTCATTTTGAGCTGGGATTCGAAAGCTTAGACTTTGAAAAGGACTTTGGTGCAGAACTTGTTATAAGCCAGCGACACAAATTATGAGGGCACAGTTGCCCATAAATATATTCTAGAGATTATCGAAGGGGTTTCATAAAAAACTTATTCATTTTAAAGGGCAGTTGCCTGGAAATTTCAGTTTTATCTTAAAATATAAGTGTTTATTTTTAACGATGAAATAATATTATAAGAATGCACTCAGAAAGTCACTGGTCAGTCATTAGATAGTTATGTATGGAAAAATCTAACAAAATTGGCAGTAAATGAATCACTTTAGTAATTTTTTGAGAAAAAATTCTTTTAGTTTTTTCTTTTCCCATTTGAAAAAAAAAAAATAAGATACGTCATCCAACAAATGTTGTAATTTTTTGAGTTTTGCCTAATTCAACATTAAATTTTATAAATATTTCCAAGGGACATTGTTATTTATAAGTATTAAAAATTATTATCTAATTCGACATATACAATCCACTAAAGTTTTAAAATAATTTTTTTTTTATTGAATTAAATAAATTCATTTGAGTTAAATGCTCTTTTTGTCACAGCATTTCATTTAGAATATCGATATGTAGCAAATTAAGTATGAGTCTTTTATTTGGAAAGTGGTGCAAGTCCCTTTACATTGAGAAGAAAAATTAAGTAACTTGAAATGAACTGCATAAATTTTATTTCATTTTTTCTTCTCAAAATAAGAGACTCAAAGATCGATATTTTTTTTTCCTAAACTATAATACAACTGATTTCAATTAAAACATAACGATCAATTGAAAGTGAAATCAAATTTCGGTCAGCTTTATTATTTTTTAGCAAAAGCTCCAACTCAATGCTTGAAAAAGGATACAAGAGCGCTGTTAAGCATTTAAATATAAGTAAAGAAGCTCAGCGCTCATTGATCACCATAAGAATTAAAAAGAGTTTTATCAATCATAGCGATATTAAAATTTTGGTATTAATATATTTTTCACACCGGTTACAGAATTACTTGGGTAATAACAGATATTTTTAAAAATAGGACATTGAAATCGATTCATTACTTGAATCAAAAAAAATATATATCTTTAGACTTGTCCATTCGACTTTTTCGTGCATGATTTAATTGAATATGTTAAAAAAGTAGGTCTCAATACACACAATGAAACCCAAAATTTCTTCTAAAACAGGTTACAGTCAAGAATATAAGAAAAACTCATAAATACATTGCATACTTCTAGAATTTTTACAAATACCCTTTGTTTTTAAAAAGTTTATAGCTTAAGCTTTTTTTTAGCTTAAAACTGCATTACCAAGAGGATTTAAAAAAAAAATATTATACGGAAAATCTCACTTACATTTGAATATCTTTGTTCTGATGATTTCCAGAAATAGTTAAAACAAAAAGTAATGTTTTTTAGTTAACAATCACAGCTTTCTTTGACATAAAAAACTTAGTTTTAAATTGATAAAAAAGTTTCCAATATTTTAAATTTAACTATAATTGCACGAATTTCGACTTTAATTAAGTGTGTAAGCTTTTTTGCAACAAGTTTTATAATAATTTTTTTTTTGTAGCAGCTTTTCAGGCATTCACTTGTTGTGCCTACTTTAATTTGTTCTATTTTTAAAGAGATTTTTAAATAAAAAAAACGTTTGTTTACATAGAAGCAAAGCAAACACTAAAAATGTACATGTAAATTAACGCACGAATGCTTCGTCACACACATACGTACAAAGAATTTCTACAAGTAAATGTATAAATGCACAAAAGCAGTGTAATACCAATATAGATTACAATTACATGCATAAATGATGTTACAACATTTTAATTGCATGAATTGTTTTGGTAGCGTGTTACTGCTGTTTTTGTTGTTATTATAATTTTTGTTTTTGTAGATATGTAGTATTACACAAGTTAACAAAAACTACAAGTGTTTGATGGAAAAAAAAGCTGAAATTTTTATGTTTGTTTTTTAATTTATGCTTTCTCGTTATTAATTTACTGTATTGTACAATTTAAATACGGTCAAAACGCGACGCGTTATTGTCACGAAAACGGAAAGTGTTATTTTTAATTCCTTTTACTATGACAGTGATGAGTTACTTAAGAGTGTTAAGTATTTCATGTCATTTACGTAAACTTTGCTTTTAATATTAGAGAGTTGTTGACATCACTTAAGCACATCATAAAATTGCACGCAGAATCTGTGGCTCGACTTAAACCATCATTTGCATTACTTTTGAAAACAATTTCACAGAGTTTTCGTATATTGCTTTGTAAAATTGCTCACTTTTCTTACAATTCTTTACATTACTTTGTTATTTCCAGCCATTATTTTTTTACTCAGGTTAAAGTTTTTTACCAACACTCCACCAAATGAGATATCAAATGACACTTAACACTTGTACTCGTAGGTCTCTGTTTTTTTTTTTTTTTTGTTTGCTTTAAATCATGAACGTTTGATTTGAAGCGACCACGCGAAATTTAAAAAAACAACAACAATCACCACATACAATGGCAATAAAACGCACACCCAACAGAGCACGCTGTATGGAAGAAGATAATACTGGCGTTTTTTCTTTTTGTTATTGTTATTGTTGTTGCTGTTTTTCTTTACCGCGGCATTTTTTTACTGTGCAAATATTTACGCGCCACATTTACCGTTGCCGTTACCGTTGCACAGACACACACACGCACGCGACGCACAACAACGCAGCGACATGTTTGACATGAAACGCTTGAGTGTCGAGTTCCGCTAAAAAGCGACATTCACTCGCACGATTTTTATTTTTACCGCGCGACGTTTACAAAACATAAACATAGGCTTTAGCATAGCCATATATTTTTTCACACGCGAGTGCCTTTAATTTTTCGCATTTTTTATTAAAATTTACGATTTTAGACAATTTTTAGCCTAAGGGTATGCAACATTTTTTACACTTGAAGCGTGTTGGCTTAATTGAATTTAATTGTAGATTATTCTGATGAAATACAATGACATGTGTTTGTTGTTGTTGTTTTGATCAAAACTGATATGCTTCGTAAATGCTTAGCGCCAAAAAGTCTGCTTTGATATTTCGTTAAGTCCTATCAATTTTTAAATATGTTACCGTCACATATTTTAAATAACTTGGTTTTTTTATGAAATATATATCTTTAAGCTTGGGTTAAGTATCGTCCGATTCTTAGTGGCAGCACTGTTTAACGATTTTGTTATTATTTTATTCTCTATTACATACTTTTAAACATTGACAAATTTTGACTTAAGCTCGCAGCATTAATTTGTGCTACCTAAAGTTGCGGCAATGATTTTTTGCTTACGCCCAAACACGTTGCTCAGTTCGTTTTTTTCGCGTTGCGACCGATAATGAAATTTTTGCTTGAATTTTTCATTGCATTTTTAATTAAATTTAATATAAAAAATGTAGGTTTTACTTCTTTCGAGTGCCTAAAAATATGTTTCTCTTATTTTTTTCTTTCTTTAAGTACACACCCACACACACATAGCGCCCGACGACTGCTCACTGTTATTACCAAGAAAAAATCTGTTGTAATTTTTTTCTTCAACTAAGCGACGATACTTCGCGTAGCACATCTTTACCGGTTGTGGCACCAAACGCGACTGAGGTAAATGCGCTCAAGAGTCAAGACTTTAAAAAAATACAGAAGCGCACACAGACACACACTCTCACGTTAAGTTATGGACATCGTATAAAATATGGAGCAACTTCAGCAAAGGCAACAGCGTAAAGTACCAGCAATGCCAGAGTTCGCGTAAAACGAACATAGCACGAGGACAATGCCGTAGCAATATAAAAACGAGTTGAAACGAAGTTTACACACTCACAGCATTCATAGTCTAGCGGTTGATTATGCGAACATAAACGCGTGCACACACACACACACACACACCTTACTGACGATTATAGTACAGGCTCATGTGCCGGAATTTCCGTTTTTCATTCAGCAGTCGATAATAGTGAATTTATTACAAGAGAGTCAGAGAGAGAGAGAGAGAGGAAATGCTAAATAGAGAGCATCATTTATCCGAAACACTCATTAATGTGCTCAAACATTGCAATGAGTGAAATTAACTGAGCATATTGCCTTCGTTGGATAAAAAGGATTTCACCAATATTTTATAAGCTTTGAGCATAAAAATTGTTTTCATCCTGGCATTTTTTTCAGAGTGTAAATTAAATTTTTGCTCAAGTGGTAGACACAGCGCTTCCTATTTTTTATCCTTAAATTGAGTTCATTTTTAATAACTTTTGTTGCCGCTGTTGTTTGAAATGGTGCTGCAATCGCTTAGAAGTAAACCATCTTAAGAGATTTTTCTTTGATAAATGCTGCTTTTGTTCAATATATCCTCATAATATGGTGAAAAGCTTTGGACTTAAGAAAAATTTACAATTCAAACTATATACTTTTTTAAAAACTGAGAGGCATATTTTTTGAATAAGCTCATGTTTATCTAAATTAATACTTAGAACTTGCTATAGTAGATAATTTTCACCAAGTTTTTTTTTTAATTTCCATGTAAGTTGGCCCGAAAGAAATTAATTAAGTAATTTATTTTATGAAATGAGGCGCCCAGTTGCAAAACCGGCCAATTCCATTTTTCATACTTTAGGACTAACAACGAAAAACGTTTATCTTCATCTCTGTTCACTGAAAAATTAAAAAATATTTTCCACATAATAGCTTATAAAATGTCTTACTCAAAGCACGTCAGATCAGACTTTTCAAGTTTTATTCGCGTATGTTTTTGAGAAAGCAATTTTGCACTTGGCCGGTTTTGATACAACTGAACTAGACTTAGCCCGTTTTGACATAGTAATTATCAAATTTTGTTTGAAAAAAAGTGTACTTGGCCGGTTTTTATACCAATGTACTGGACTTGGGCGGTTTCGATTCCAAGGCGTTGGACTGGTTTTGAAAGAAATTTCATGGACTTGGCCGGTTTTGAAACCTATGCATTTAAAATAAACTAAAAAGTGGAATATGTCTGTCAAAAACTATTTTTTTTTTAATCGAAAACCATAGTATAAAGATAAAGCATGGTCTAGATTTTTATATATGAGAATATCTCAAAATTTGATTTTCTTTGCAACTGGGCGCCTTAAATTTCATATGTTCAGAATCTTTTTAAAATTAACTATTTTCTAAATTTTGAAGCAAATCCAATAAAATTGTCTTATGTCACTAAAAAAACTGACACAAGGGCTTGGCACCAGAAAAAAAAATTTTTTCGTTCGAGATACTTCCGGTTTTTCAAGCACAATGTTACGGATTTTCTTGCACGCTGAATTTAATCCAACATCATAATTACTCTCCAATTAATTTGTTCAAAAATTGTGACAATATTGAAGTGTTTCCTTAGAAATGAACTATACCATCGCTTAATATAATCTATATTTCCCCTTCAATTTATATATGGAATGTCTGCCTAAGATTTTAAATTGCCAAAATGTTAAAAATTGATTTTTATTTACAATTATGAACTCAATTGAGTCAAATTATTAAAACTTCGAGTGACCTAATAACTGCTTTGAGTAATATCTCTTTAACCTATTGACTGCTCAAACATGCATCATGGTTCACTTTTCTTGAAAAGTAACTAATGATCTATAATTTCCTGCAGCACACACTGAGAATTGGTCCATTAATTTTTTAAGATGAATGAAAAATCCAGAAAGTCTTCAAAAACTTCATCTCCTAAGAATGACGTGTTTCCTTCCAACGGGAATCGGAAGCGCATACAAAGCGCTTCGAATGTACTTTAAGAGAAGCAGGAAGCTGCTTTTAATGCATTTCTCACTGCTAATCTTTGGAAGCATATGAAATGCGCTTCCCTTATTGCTAAGTAGAAGCACATCTTTGGAAGTATATAAGACACGCTTCCTTGGATGTTCAGTAGAAGCACATTTTTGTAAGTATATATATATATAAAAAATGTGCTAGATATGTTCAATAAATTTTAGTACTGAAAAAAACTTAAATGCTTCCAACGTGCTCCTCATAGGAGCTGTTTCTAAGTTCACCGTCGGGTTGTTTCTGATTTCCATAAACAAACTGATGATTGAACTAAAAATGTAGAAAAGAAATGTGGGATATATGGAGTATTTACGGCGAGACATTAGAGCTTATTCCTTGATATTACTTTAGGATCGAAAAGTATCAGATGGTGTCATAATTTATCAAATAATATCTTCAATCTATCAAAGCATCAGTAATATTCGACAGTATTAAAAATTAAAGTTAAGCTGTCTACAAGTTGTTCTTTAATAGCTAATTTGAATCAAAAAGCATAATTAATATTAGAAAACTGGTAAAAGGCTACAAGTATCAATTAAATAATAAACGGGTGTGTGAAGATAAATGGACGTGGTACCCGAATATGTGAAATTTTCGTTGAGGAAGAGTTGTTAAGATTTACTTATCTGAGTAGGATATGATTCAAGGACGAACCTTTGTAAGGAGTGAAATCTTTTTTTGAAGAAAAAGAGTGAATTGATTGATTAATAACATTTTCAAAAGTAATATCTTATAACTTGCAGACAATAACACAAGTATCTGTTGATTAAGAAAAAACATTACAGTCCCAAAAATAGTGGACTAACAGTTTGTATTTTTTTAAAATAAGTAGTGGAAAGATATAAGAAAATGTGCTCATCTAATTTTTTAGGAGAAAGACTTAGCCCAGAAATTAGCTGCCAACAGGCAACACCTAAATATAAAAATTTTATTATACGGGTAGCCAAAATTCATGTCTTACTTAAAATTTTAAAGAGTATTATGTAAAGCACTGCATATTATTTATGATTTTATTATATGTCCTTAAACATCGAAAAACACAGCTTCAAAATATATTACTATTTTTTTTTTTCATTGTTGTTATATTATAATTATTGGTATTTTTAAAATTTTTTCATTAAAAATAAAAACTTTCATGTTGTTCCTTTTATTATTTTACACTTAATGTTCTGGCGGGTTTTTTCGTTGCAGACTGTTGACTCTTGCGCTTGCAAAATCGCATATTGTCGTTCTTTTTTTGCCGCTTTTTTGTCCGATTCGGCAGAGTTTTTGTTGTGGTTTATTTTCATAATTTTTATTATTTGCAGTTACTGTTGTTACATTTATCACTGTTGTTTCATTATATGACTTTTAATGCTTTTTTTTTGCAGTGAAATTGTGGTCAAAACATAAAAATGAATTTCGAGTGCATGTAAAAAAAGCAACATGCTGCAACATCAATGAAAACTGAATTTAATTACCTTGAAATTTTCAAGTAAACTATGTAAATGCACACACACGCAGTGAAATTGTCAAAGTGTGTGCTCAATTTTGGAATAAACATTAAAATTATTTAAATTTAAGTAGCAAAATTTTTCATTAAAATTAAATGAAACAAAAATTGTGATTTTTTAATTTTGAAACAACTGACAAAAAAAGTATGATCGTGTTTTTTTCTTTGTAATCATTGTTTTTTTTTAATTTGCTTTTACAATAAATTGAAAAAAAAAATTTTTGGCCCACTTAAACATCAAAAAGATCAATGATAGCCCATGCCACCTAAGCAAAACACATTTATATTGCAGAATACTATTTATGTTATAGAACAGCGTGCTCATATTCTACGAATATCGTAATTTAGGTACATATACTTAAAAATACATAAAAATATCTAAACATTAAAATTTGCCATATCATAATGATTTTGTTGACCAATGATATCCTTATGCGGTTTTGAAATCACTCTAATGTTAAACATTTTTCTGTAGAAACTTTTGAATGACGTAAAAGTGGATAATGACAAAAGTTGTTGAATCATAATTCAATTAAACATTTTGTAGAATCACATAGAATGTAATTCAACAAAAATAGCAAATTTCGTAGAACACAAAACTTTTGTGCTGTATTGAATAATAAATATTTATAAAATTAACTTTTTATGTAAATATGATATGCTGTAATTACGCTGTCGTTTATTTTTGGAAATTTTTTTTTTTTCTTCAAATTTCCTATTAATGTGTACTTTCTATTATGCGGTCAATTAACTCGCACGCCCACCCAAACAAACGAGAAAAAAAGAACCAAAAACGTTTAAAGCTATCTAAATAAATTGGTCTCCATCATCACTCACCTCAAAGTGTCCCTTGAGTATTGAACCGGCCTGTGCCAAGTACAATGTTGATGCTGAATCGAATACCAATTCGACTGGCTCACGTTTCACTGGTGTCGTCTCACGTTCAACGCAATCGTAGTAGAATATGACCTTGTCGCTGTAAACTTGAAATGCTAGCGATGTCCACTTTTTCGCTTCGAATGGCAACTCATAGGTGACCAGTTTACGGCTCGCTGGACTGTTGTCCGATTGTGTATAGAGTAACGTGACATTCCATACGTTCTTTACTGCAGGTGTCAAATGCAATCCAAGCTGCACGATGGTATCCAATGGATTGACAACACTGAATAAATAACCGCCCGAACGTGTGTTGGGACGAAATGTTGCTATTATTGCAAATTCATAGAGTTTTTCCGGCAACAACATGCGATACGGTGATTTGACATCGGCGGTAGGCAAAAATTTGTAGGCGGGAAAACCATCTTCTGCATAATCGAAGTCAATGCCTTGAAATTGATTGTTATTCACAACATCGAGCAGCGTGTATTCGACAAGTGCATCTGCAATGAGACATACGAGTGTACAGTAAGAAAATAGTTTGTTAATTAAATGAAGGAATGTTTGAGTGAACTTATTTGAGAAAACTATATTTATATATATTTTATTGCGTTAAATTTCTCAATTTTTTTTTAGTATGCAACGATGCGTACTCAGCAAAAGTTTTTATTTCTTGATTTATGCCGATTTATTTCAAAGTCTATACACATACATATGTTTTCTATAAAAAACTAAATGATAGCTATATCGATCGATATCTGCTCATTACGCAAAAGCTACTAAGTAGATTTTGATCAAATTTATTTATTTTTATTCTCTAAGCAATTGGTCTCAATTTCCAATAAAAATCATCACAATATTCTTATTTATTTGCGCAAATATAAGCAAGCACGCAATTACATCAAACCGTTAAATGACAAGTTCAAGTGTTTGTGTGAGTATATTCTGTTTTTTTCATGGTGTAATTATACAATTTGAAATCATTTGAGAGAGCCATTTGTGTTGAAATGAGAGTTAGTCGACCTAAAGCAGTGGTTCCCACTACCACAAGAAGCGATAAGCATGTGTTGATGATTATGTATACGTGCATGCCTTTTTACGCTCTTTAAGTGCCTTTTCGTTCTCATTTTTACGCTCTCTGAGCGCTTTTTCGCTCTCTGGGCAGCACCGATCTAAATGCTTTGAACACAATTAGAGCGGTGACGGTAAAGCGGCGACGAATAAACGCTGTCAAAAAAAAACGCTACGAAATATCGTTTGAATAAACACAATTGCGGCGTACGACGAACGACGGAAAATTCAGCTGTTATTCATTTTGTAATTTTTATCAATATTTTTTTTATTTCAATTAAGTTATTTTTAGCTATTTCTTTTATTTAAGTTAAAATTACTTCGCGCAGTTCGCATTTCAAACGTAAACAAAAGAATTGACACAAGCTGATTGGAAATGCAACACTGATCGGACGGTGAAATAGAATTAAATCTATATCGACGGCGAACCGTCGGCAGCTCACCAGTCGTACGCCGCAATTCTGTTCAATTTCACATGCACAAGTATGTTATAATTTTTGACAGCGTTTATTCATCGCCGCTTTACCGCCACCTCTCTAATTGTGTTCAAAGCAAAAGGAAACTCAACAAAATGTAAGGAAATTCAGTGTGAAGGGAATTGCGATAAGAGAGCAAATTTTCTGGTGACTTAACCCCCATCTATTGAGAGTTCGGGTTTCTTTTGAAAAATCAAAACAAGGAACTGTAGAAGAAAATCTGTAAAATAATAAACATTATTGCAAATGTATAAAATGGATTTAGTATTCAAAATTTAAATGTGGCAACCTTGGAAACAGGAGACACATGTAAAATCTGAGTAAAACTCAAACCTTTTTATTATTTTCTTTGTTGCAATTTATCAATATTTTGTGATAATTAGCAATGTTTCCAAAATTCATAGTTGTTTACATATGTACATAACTACATAAGAAAGAGTATACGTTTCAATTGTTACGAGTATTTTCATAACGTTTTTAGATTATGACTTTTTTCCAAAAATTAAATAAATAAATTTAGACATTTGTTGAAATGTATTGTCAGGACTACAACGGCATATAAAATGAGTTTTAAAATATTTAAAAATTTGTATAAAGTAGTAGTTCAAACCTAAGTCTAATTGCCAAATATCTGTAGCATAACATAGACATTCTTTTAGAGAATAATTCCTTAGAGTTTCCATAGCACAGCTGATTTAATACCGCTCGCTGACTGACAACAACTATGTGGCAACAGAATACTATGATTATAAGTACTCAATGAAGAACTCAAAACAAAATAAACGGTATTCTGTCGTACTTACTATGACCTGATGTGGCTTGTGAATCGATATAATGAATATTTTGTAGACAGACCAAAACACCTTTTTTATACTATAACGAAATCACAGTAGATCACACAAAAGTATCTACTTGCGTTCGATGCAATCATTGGCCATGATGGCGGGCAAAAAAACGTTAGGCAAAATTTTGCAAGCTAATTAAACCTTGCGCCGCACTCTATGGACGTGCGTCGTGCTTACAATATAAGACCTGAATTCAGATTCAGTAAGTTCTCTTAGCATTTTTATCAATTCAGCGTTTTTAATTTCAAACTTTAATGCGATTGCTTAAAATTGATGAGCATTTATTAGACGATTATTTCTATTGTAGGAAATACTGTGGTATATATGTATATGTATTTGGGCACTTTTTTAAAAAACAAATGGAGATTTTGTTCGGAATGCCGCATATATGAATGCTGTTGCAAAAAAATACAACGTATGCACTATGAACACGTCAGTAGGTCGAAACAAATTGTGCGTTTCCATTGAAATCATTAAGCTGATAATCAGATTTAATAGAAAAGATTTACGCATGCTCTTAGTAAATTTTTAATTGCCACCAAAAATACGGAACCATTGCTTTCATCCCAAGCACAAAATACCACGAATTCAAGTCTCAATCAGGCTATGGATATAGAACCAGAAAATATGAACAAAAAAACCACTTTCTGTGAATTTAAGAAAATAAAACCTTATTCCGGTGGTGGAATAAAAACGGCGCATGCTCTTAGTTCGCCCTGAGCGCCATTTAATTTAGGCCCAGCTCTGATCAAATAGTAAATCTATCTCCAGTTCTGAATATAGTAAAAAATCGAGAACTCTCATAGAATTTGCTAACACGATCATCTTCAAATCCTTAAAAAAAAAAATTGAGATTAAAGGGAAAAAACTATAAAATAATTCAAAATATAAAAAAAAAAATAATTAAAATGGACCAGATCGCAGTTACTCATGTGTAATAGATTATGTACAGTAGATCAGGTCGAAATTTAGATTCATCCAGACACCGACTCATAAGTTAGAGGGACCTTTTTAAAACGACATCTACGTCATTTTTGTTTCAAAAAACCAATGGAGCACTTTTGATTCCCCTAAAGATCCTTTTCGGCTAAAAAAAAAAAACGTGTTTTTTGTTCGTAACTTTTATTCCTTCACCGAAATTTGTTCCAAAGTTCGGTTTTTTTCACAAATCATCATTAAAATCGAACTTTGGGACTAAACATTATTTATAACAGAAAAAAAATTTTAAATTTTTTAACGTCAAATTTTTTGCAAGAACGCAATCTTTTTTTTTCAAGCAAGTATAGGTATCCATTATGCGAGGAAAAAAAAGTTACGAGCAAAAAACACGTTTATTTAGTCAAAAAAGACCTTCAGGAGAATTAAAATTGCTCCAGATATCGTTTTTAAGGGTCCTTCTAACTTTATTTTTCTTCATACAAATCGACCCATTCTGATGTACAGTAAACGAAAAGCTGCATTTTCTTATTTCTTAATATTATTTTATAAGTGCATATTTTACATTACATTTGCAATTCATAACGATACAAAATCAGCAAATAATGATATTGCCAATATTTATTCAAAAAGGTTGTCCTGGATAAAAAAAAATTTAATCGACAAATTGACGTAATTAAGGTATATATCAAAAGAAATAATCCAGTCGTGCTGAAATTATTTACACGTTTTGTAAGGACCATGCGACATGTTTACAAATGCATATCTAGGGACTTAGCTTCCGGAAAAAAGTTTTTAATTTCGCAAACATTACATATCAGATTTAATGAGAAAACGTTCATTTCAACCAAATAATGGAAATTAAATACTTGACGTGAAAATGAATAGCAAATTTCCAATGACCAAATATTTGCTAAATTGTCACATTGATGTTTTGCCAATTTCACTGAAAAAGGCAATGACATATTTGTATTTTTTTTTTGTAGTAATATGTATTTAAATATACGTATTAGTGCATGTTTGTATGTATTTATATGGGCTATATTTAACTAGAAATAGTTCGCTTGCAATAAAATGATCAACGTGGTTTTATTTGCAATTAAATTCCATAAAATCAAATTGCAATCGTTCATTTATTTAAACACTGAAGTAGAAAATCAACCACACATATACATATGCACTACAAAATCTCTATATATGTATACTATTGAATGTATTAAATTTTTGAATTTTTAATATAAATCTTATAACTACTTCTGCAATATTTAGCTTTAACTAACATGAGTGCTTAGCGATATGCAGCTTTTAACATAAATAGCTCTCATACATAAGCCTATAATTATGCAACAAAATTATTTTATTTTATAATTAAAGTGATGACTTTATGTTGCTTCATCTGACGCATTCAAAAAAAAAATGTTAAAGTTTTCTTAAACGACTAAAATTTCTAAATGACAATTTTTGCACTTACCTTTAATAGATTGTCCTGTCAATTCAATGCAGTCGATACCAATAATTGATGCAGCTAGAAGAACTAACAACATTTTTTTGCTGTAGCTGCAATGAAATAGAGGGAAAAAAGCAAACATTTAAAATTTATGATATATGAGATTTTAAAACAGAAAAGTTATTAAACAAGATACAGTCATAAAACTGATACTGATACATACATATAAAAATGATACAAAATCACACACACACATAAAAAAAAAGAACATTTATTAGCATTTTTTTTTTTTTGTTGTTGTGCAGCAAATATACAAATGGATATTAATTAAACTGCTGCATAGTAAAGAAAAAATAACATTGACCAAAAAACTCAGACTAAAATCATAAAAACTGCGACAAACAATTGCAGCAATAAAAATTGTATAAAGATATTTGTGGACAAAAAAAAAATGGAACTACACTAAAACACTCAACACTGATTTATGAGATACACTCTATCTCGTAGACTTAAATCCTAAAAAGCTGAAAACAAGTTATAGCTTTGAAGTAGAAAAAACATCTAACGCCAGGGTGTTTACTATTAAGGGAAATCTTAAATTTCTTACGATATAGGGCGCTGCTTAGATACTGAGAATGAAAGAGGTTCCAAAGTGGAAACTATTCGTGCTACTATTAACCTTTTTAACTACAAACGTGGAAAATTGATCCTATATTTTCTGAATAAAATTGTTCTAAAGATTGAAGATTTTTTGGCTCTGCTGAAAAATTAGTTTTGGGTAATTATAAATTAGTTTTGGTAAATTCGAAATATGTCGAAAATTATAGAAAAATTGTCAGATGAAAAATGGCGTAACTTTAAGCAGAAATAATTTCGAAGAATTCTGATAGCATCGTCATGTGCAGTAGATTCCCTATTATAAATAAAATTTCTCATACTAAAAAATGTCCTTCAAATGATGTACTGTTGTGTAAAGCAAAAAAAAAACAGCGTGATAGATCAGGGCTCTCCACACGAAAGAACAACGCATCTTCATTATAGAGAAATATTTTAAATATTATGAAGGTTTGGCAGTTACAGCTTGCAATTTTTGTACAAAATATGATAGGAATAGTGATTTGAATTTATCAACTAAGAAGAGGTTAGTAACAAATTTCTGGAAGACTGGATCTACTAGTGATCTCAGATACTTTAGCTGTCCTTTAGCAAGTCGTTGAACATCAAAGGAGTACCTGAGAATTCAGAATATCTTAACAACATATTCTCACAAAAAATTTGCACCTTCCTGCTTATAAAGTTCAATTGACACAAAAAATTAAGCCTATTGAACACGGACAGCGAAAAGACCTCGCTAAAAATATTTTCAGCGATGAGGCTCATTAAGTGATGGCCTTAAGGTTTTGTGGAAATGTACAGAATAGAGACTTGAAATGTACTTTTTTGATGCCGAATGTACTTTCCGACATTAACATGAAAAAGTTACTTAAATTCAAGAAAATTTTTACTTTATAGTAATATTAATTTAAAAAAAAGGTTCAGCAAAGTTTACTCCAGTCATTTTTAGTGAACTTACTAAAAAATTCTAATTCTTAAAAATAGTCGAAATGCACTAAAAAAAATGTTAACAAAGTTTACTCCAGGCATTATGCGTGATAAATTTACAAAAAAAAAATGTTAATTTTTTAGAAATTGTTCAAATGTAAAGAAAATGTTCCGAAAATGTACTGAAAATGTGCCGAATGTACTAAAAATAAGCCAAATATACCGAATGTACTGAAAACTTGTCGAAAACATCGACAACGACTTTTCACTATGCAAATGTACCGAAAAAAGTACAAATGTACCGAAAATTCCATCACTGGGCTCATTTCCATTTTGCTGTCTTTGGCGGTCAGTGTTGCATTTGTGGTTCAGAGTGACTGCTGAGAAGCGAACTTTATCCAAGTGTCACTGTTTAATGCAGATTTTAGGCTGGAGTTATCATTGGATCATTCTTCTTCAAAAATGAGCCTGGTCAGACAATAAAAGTTAACCCAGATAGCGCCACTGTCCTTTTAAAAGGACACCAAAAACTTCATCATGAATGAGAGAAATGTGCCGTTATGTACATGCATTTCTATCAAGATTGGGTCAGATTGGATCAGATTGGATTTGGAAAACTATGGCATATACGAATAAAAGTTATTTAATAAAAAAATATTTAGAAAGCAATCTTGACCTAAGCTTTGTAATAAAATTCAACTTTATAAAAAAAAAGGTTTTGCGCTATCTGGTTTAATAATGCTATCGGGCTATCACAACATTGCAATCCAGTCTTTTGTGCCTAAATTGAAATATATGAATGTGGGCAACATGTCCTTTGAACAAGACAGTGCCACATGCGATACAGCCCGAGAAACAATTCAACTACTGCATGAGTCAATTGCTGGTTGTGTAATTTCCCATTTTGGTAATCAGATTTGGCTGCCCAAATCATATGACTTAACGCCGTTGATTCTTTAAAGTCTAATGCTTTGCCCAGAATTAGGACGGAGTCGGCAAAGCGGCGACGATTACTTCAACTTCCATTTTGCTTATTTCAACATTGAAGAAAGTTTTATTCACAAAATGAAGTAATTAAAAATGAAACTTATTCGTTCATAAACTGTTTGAACCTTCTGCAAAGATCTAAACTTCAGAAATCTAAGTGTGGGCAGTTATAGGAGAGCCTTAAGTGTTTTCTGGATAGTTTTGGCATGCTTATTTTAAGCCTTTGTTCTTTTTCTGCCTCATTATACAAAAATAGAAGAATGTTTTTCATGGACTTAATATCGATTTTTCTCAAGTCAATCAAATATTTCTACACAATTTTGAGGAAAATTTTACAAAAACTGTTTCTAGTGAATTTTTTCAAATGAAGTTACAAAACCTCGAAAATTAGGTTCACCCATACATCCAAATACAAAAACACCGAACGCTTAAGTGTAAGCGTCAAATGAACTTAACTCAAAAGACTGTGCAATTTTGGTTTTTTTTTTGTTCTATCCTGCACCCCATATATCTTCAACTACACTCCCTGAAACGACGTAGGAAGTAAGCCAAGTCAACCGCAGTTATACAATTTCCATACCACAGTTATTGGCAGCAGGTGGTTCAATCGTCGTGTTGCTGTTGTCGTTTTGTTGCTATTCCTGTTGTTGGTATGGTCAAAATCACCAAATGCTTTGATATTTCGCACAAGGACGACATAAACGACAATGACCATGATGTGCTTCGATGCCGGTCGTCTCTTCATTTCAGGTACACCATTGTTTTTCTTATTTGTTGTTGTTGTTGTTTTGTAAGTGTTTCCCCAGTAGTTTGTTGTTTTGTTGTTGCTTTTAGCCAAAGGCGTGGATTTAATTGAATTTTACGCAGTACAGAAATATCCTTTGATTTCTGCTCATAGGTTGTAACCACAAAAGCGGATTAGTTCGCTGCTCTTATGTTGTTTCGTAGTAGTTGTAGTGCTATGGTCAGTATATTAGTTGTTTTGCTTCAAAAAAATAAAAACCACAAAAGATGTTATTATATTTCATCCTGAGGTTATGCCTGCAATGTAGACCTCTTTTGAAATTTTGTTTTAATGCCAATTTAAACATTTTTGGAAACGTGCAAAATCAATATAAAACTATCACTGTCACTACAAGTACTAATCCCAGTCAATCACTTGCGCGCCAATGACTGTGATGTATGTACATGACAACAGCGGTAAGTAGTGATATTGCCAACCCCTACATTGCGGTGGGCTTTATTACACAGAAAAAATAGTAAACTGACATGGAATTTAACTACAACTAAAAAAGTACAAAGAAAACAAAGTTTCCCTTGCACCTACTAATTATGAGCAGCGAGTTTGGAAATTTCTGAGTTGTTAAAAGAAATATTGCATAACTCACCGACGTTAAGTTCAATTTAAAGTTTTTTCTTATATTTTTAAAATCGAATAACAGCATCGCTTTATGGCAACCTCAAATCTCTGGTTCTGGAACTCGAAAATAGTTTTCCAACTGTTTTTTCACTCGCTGAATTCGAATCCGAGGTCAGAACTTCTCTGATGGTTTCAGATTTTGAGAAGCGAAGCTACATATTTGAGTTAAAGTTACATCGAAATGTAATTTAATGGGCTTCGAAAGAACGAGTAAGTCAGGGTGTCCGCCGAGATGGTATACTACTTTGTTTGATTATAAATTTTACTTAAATGAGAGGGAAAAGATCTAATGTTGATTAATGTTTTTTTTTTCAAGAATGGCAAGTATGCATGGAATTCAATATCAAATAAATGTCCGCATCTGTTAGCCTCAAACGCAGGCTCTTTTGATCACATTTATCATATCATTTCATACACTTCACCTTTTATTTCATTACGAATATTTTTTTTTGAGTTGCTCATTGGTTTGTTTGCATAAAATTCCGCAGCAGTTGAAACCGGTGACCGTGGAAACCCTTCACATCAACATTTTTTAGATGACTTTTTGTGACTTGCAGTAATTCCAATATAATTCTGGCGGTATGTGATGTGGCAAAATCTTGTTGGAATCACATATTAATCAAGCTCAAAGTATGCAGTTCAATGGTAAAAAAGTATTTAATCATGTCACGATATCCTTCTGGAACGACAGAACGATATCGAATTGAGGTTAATGGATTGTTTTGAACAGTTTCTTAGTCGATCATGCAGTATGTCGTGGTCCAGACTTGTTTCTATCAGCTATGGACCATCGTTTTTTTAAATCATCTACTGCATGTTATATATTGTGTTTTGTTTGTACGTTATTTCTTCCAAAAAATATCACGTAACTCTCTCATCCTCACATTAAACGATGATTGATTTGTATAAAATGTTTAAACAATTAAAACACGTCAGTTTTTCGAATATTTTTCCATAATAATATTTTCAACGTCCTTACTCAACGACCGCCATGAACTGCATATGAACTTTCAAAACTAAAATTTACCAAAATTGCGTAAAAAAAAACTGTCTTCCCGGCCTGTATTTGGCACAATCTTCAAGAAATGACTTTATTTGCCGGTATTGAAACATATCCTGTATTATAAGCTCTTGACATAATAGGATTAAGTGTAGAACTTAATTTCTTTGAAGTCACCACTGTTAATTCCTTATTTTTTCTCAAACAGTTTTTAATTTCACTATTCAAATATTGATGAAATCAATTTAAAGCTTCTACCATCAGCAATTGATGTATTTCAAAAAGCATAAACTTCACGCAAAAAATTCAGATGGAAAATATACTACACATTGGAAAATAACTTTCGCATTCTTGTTACTTTTTATTTTCCTTATTTTTTTTTTTTTCCTTATTTTATTATCTTTTTTTTTTTTTCATTTTCAATTTTCTTTTTGTGTACACTTTTTAATCTCACATAAAAAACACGGTTTGTGTTTATGTATTTCCAACTAAATTTATCGTGTCGAATTCATTGTCCATTGGAATTTGATGAATTGTAATTGATGGTACATTCACCAATGGTGGTTTTACAGTAACATTCATGCAGCCAGTGTATGCTGTCCTAACTATGCAATATAGTTCTGTTTTAGGGACTTAAATCCCGGAAATCCGATTAGGATTAAATCTGAAATCCTGGATCCCGAACTTTATTTAACTTTAAAATATTGATATTACTATGGTGAAAGTTCGAGAATTTACGTGGTTTTGGAACATTTGTTAAGCTTAATGTTGCAAAATTCAATTCAAATAAATTAAAGTAATATACACAACTCATAACAGAACTCAAAGTTGATTGACCTAGTTAAATTCATTTGGCAGATTCAAAAGTGAATTAAATTCAGAATAATAAATAAGTCCCGAAAAGTATTTGGATAGCAACAATCCAACTTAGAAATTTCGAGATTGCCAAACCTTTCGGGATTGGAATCCCTATACCAAATCAAATACAGGACACTCAGTGTTATGTACCACAAAGTGAAATTTGTGTTAAGCTCCAAAGTAAGTGTATGATATTCATGTGTATGTGTTAAAATGGTTTTCATTTTGCCAACGGCATCAGCATTTGGCACTACAAAGTCCCACGAGTTGTGTTCGAAATGTTGGTCTTTTTGGAGTAACAATCAAAATTGTGCGAGCGTATTAATTGAAAATATTACTTTTTTTATGTATTTTGTATAAAATTAAACAGCACAAGTAAAAATTAGCTGAAACTTATCATCAGACGGTGTGGCGATGCCCTAAAGAGGTTTAAAATTTATTATGCGTATAAACGGATTTATATTAAATATTCTTTGATGTGGCAACAGTGCGGCATCATCTGCCTACTTTAAGAAAAAACTAAAATTCTAAAATGATTTTGTTGGAGTATTTTGGCTCTAAGTTATAAAGCAGAAATTATGTACTTGTGGATTTTATATTTCTTTTTTTTAACGATCTGCAAATATAAAATAAAACAACAAATATTTATGATGACGGCTAGAAATTAAGTGTCAAATATTTTGGCGCTGTAGTATTGCTTTATCCTTCTACATATAAGGCTAAAAGTTTAAGGTAGCTGGTATATAATTAGTTTTTCTACTAAAGGTTTATTAATTCTTTAAGGTTGTTGTAGGCCAACAACTTGAAAACACCAGGGCTTTTAACATTTATATAGAGAAACAAATTCTATATAACAAGTTGCTGTGAGTTCTTCTATATTTTCATAGTAAATTATACAAAATGATAGAAAACACATTCCATAAGTTTATCCTTAGAATTCTTTTGATGTCGTTTTGAAAATATTTTGAAATATTTTCCGAAAAATATAAAGTTTTCGAAACGAATTGGAATCTTTTAAAACAAATCGCTTTATCAGCAACACAATTGTCTTTACTCGTTTTTAATATTTGGCTCTATATGAGGGCAATTTGAGAAGTTAGTGAATTCTTTAATTTCCCGCGTAGTAACTTTAAATGCAACACTGATCCTGTCAACTACCATCTGTTAAAAGACTACTAGAAAGGCTTGATAAATATTATGGCGGCTCTGCATCATCGATTGGAATGCCGATGCAGTCGTACAAGCTTAACCCTTTCAGGACCAATGCTGCCTATATAGTAGGAAACATTGAGTTCACTTGTCAAAATCACTGTTTGTTATTTTTGTCAGTAATTTGCTTTGCTTTTGTCTTACCGCCAGTTCTGTTTTCAGTATGGAAGATCCAGGATATCGAGGACATAAAAATTGATAATAGTTAACCTTTGTGATAATAGTAATAAGAACTTGAACTAAAATATTTTTTTTTTCCTCCAATTTTAATTCCGTCCTGAAAGGGTTAAGTGACGCCAACCGTTCTGGACGCCCAAATGAGGACACCACATCAGAAATGGTCACTAAAATTCACAACATAATGCTGGCCGATCGCAGAGGCTGTGAGCATCTCAGACGAACGGGTGTGGAACATTTTGCGAAATCATTTTGATATGAAAAAAAAAATATACGCAAGATGGGTGCCGCGTTCGCACACTCTCGACCATAAACGCGATCGTGACTGATTCAAAGGCGTGTTTGGAGATGCTGATAAGATGAATTTTTTCCTTCGATTAGTGACCGTGGACAAAACATATAACACTACACACCAGAGACAAAGGAACAGTCAAAACATTGAACTTCACCGAACGAACGTGCTCCGAAGTAGGCGAAGACGGTGTTATCGGCCGGAAAGGTTATGGCGACAGTATTTTGGGATAAACGCGGCTAAATCAACATCAATTACCTTGCACCGGAAAGAACGATCAATGGCAAATACTATGCAGCTTAATTGAACCGTTTCAACGACACTTTGAAAGAGAAACGTCTCCATTTGGCGAGGAAAAAAGTGCTCTTGCATCAAGACAATGCGCACGTTCACACATGCCCAGCTTCCATGGCAAAATTCCATGAATTGATGTACGAATTGCTTTTTCATCCAGTATATTCACCAGATTTTGACCCCAGCAACTATTTTCTGTTTCCAAACCTAAAGAAATGGCCCGGCGGAAAGAGATTCATCACCAAAGAGGAGTTCATCACTGAAACAGAGGCCTATTTTGAGGACCTTCCAAAAACGTACTTTTCGGATGGGATCAAAAAATTGGAGGAACGTTGGACGAAGTGTATCGAGCTAAAAAGAGACTATATTGAGAAATAAAACGTTTTTTTGCCGTTAAAATCATTCCTTGCTCAATTTTTTCGGGAATAATCAAACGGTCCTCGTAAATTAATGTCAACGGTTTGCATTATCAGAAAAAAAAACTCAAGAATGAATTTCGAATAGAAATACTTATGAGAAATAATGTTTATTATTATTATTTTTATTATATTTTATAAATTGTAATTTAAATTACAATTAATATTAGCACTAGCTGCCAGAGGGCTATCAGCTGCTAATGTTTATATGAATCCAACATCATTACGGGCTAAAAACTTTTAAGTTTTTTAAATTTGTAATATTTGTTATTACTGAATATTGCATTTAGGGACATTAAAATTTCTTCATCTGATGACCCATGCCTCTTGTGACCTCAACTTTTGAGAAACAGTGAAGATTGTAAGCGTTTTGTTACTTTTATTGAACGGCAGTATTAAGTAGTTTCGAGTTAGAATGATTTCTGATTTAATTTTGTATATCCTGCTGAAATCTGTTATTAGATTGCAACTTTCATATAAAGCAAATGCAAAATGATCATGATCTTTACGATGCAAAACATATAATTGCCACCACTGCACTTAACGCAACCAGTTTTCAAAAAAAAAATTTATAAAAATTGATTTAAAAACATCGTCATTTAAAAGTTTACAAGAAAAACTGAAACACATAAATTGCCAAAACGGAAATGACTTACATTTGTTACATTCAATAAAATACAAGAAACCTAGAAAACTGAATTACGTTACATCCTGTGACGTAACACTGCTCAAATGCGAACAACTTAAGCTCTAACAATATTGGGAAATTTACTTAAAAAAAAAAAGCCGATAAGACGTGCTTAAGCAAAGACAAAAACAAGAAGACAAAAGCTATAAATTAAATATTGACAAATTTGTAAACTGACATTAAAGAATTGTGATGAAGATGAAGACAAAAATTTGCATTTATTTTCCAAAGAAAAAATAAACTCTCTTAGCATAACGCATTAAATAATCGCTAAGACGTGTAGCTCATGTTAATTTGAATTATTTGAGCGTTTTAAGCATTTTAACCATTTCAACCATAATGTATGCATATTCGTACAGTAAACGTTTGTAGATGCAACGATACCAAAATGTTGACATAAAGGTAGACAAAATGACACCTTCTCTCTTTAGTGCTGAAGAAAAAAAAAACAACCTGTTGTCGCATTTATGTCACCAACGTATTAAATTATGGCGATTATTAAAGTTTTATTGAATGCAACAGAGTCAGCGATCGTTTACGTGCTAAAGGTGTGAACGCTTGGTTTCTGATTGATGGCAATTTAATTAGAAGTCGACAATGCGGGCTCAGCAAATAAAATGAATCAATTTATAGATAATATCTAATGAGTATTAAGTAGGCTGCTTAATTGATCTATCAGAAGCTTAGCGACAAGTGTAAATTTTCACTGCAGTAGCAAAATATCATTCCTCTTATCTTTTATAAGCGCAAAAGCTTTTGAATTTTATACAATTTGCTACTGAATTTCTAATAAATGATCTCATTTGCATGAAATAAAATAACCAAAGAATGCCGGAAATTCCACATCTTGATTAAAATGTCAACGAGTATAACACAATACCCTACAGCCGTTTAGTTTCATTCAACTGAGGCGTTTTTATTTCAATTTACGCGTACTAATTTAATACCAAAAGTAATTACAGCAACCTCAAAAATTTTGATTCAATGATCTAATCAATCAAAATAAATTTGTCACCAAACAATGGTCACTTATTATGGCTATCATAACATTCAAAACCACAATCATACGAAAGTAATAAAGAATACAAAACTCGGTAAATCGCCTTAAATATTTGCTTACTCAAGCGCACAGTGGCGCCATCTAATTTGCATTCCACACGGCGTTGCAAAAATATGTTTAATTCCAAAGAATTGGCTTTCAGCAAATTTTGATGGAGATCGTCACTGTTGTTTTCGCTGATCACTGTTTTATAAAAATTTAAAAAAAAAAAAAATGAGACTGCAACTATTTTTGAAAAATTGGCATCTTTAGTACTAGCTCTTCGCTTTAAAACTGTTTCAAAAATATTGTTATCTTATGCGAATCTTAACTTATTTCAATATTTATAAAATACATCGTTTGAAATTTAGTTTGCAGTACTATAATTGCAGTCAAGAGAATAATCTCATTCTAAAATAATATCTCTCAATCTTTCCAACTTAACTTTGAAACGAACATGATATATAAAAACATATTATTTTGATTTTTATCAGTAAACTTTGTTTTAGTTTTATTTCTTAAAATCTTGGTTTGAATTTTCAATAAAAATTCGTCGCTTCGTAAAACCTTTAAGACACTAAACAGGCAGCGCGTACAAAATTGTTTCAAGCTCCAAAATATTTTGCTTGACCCTTTCAAATGGGATATACATATATTATCGCCATCGAGGTTATAGCTTCAGTTTGCTAACGGTTATGGTTAACCCATATCGTACCTTTTATTCGTTAACGTGTCACGAAAATTGCTCATGTTTGGAAACTTTTTTCATTATAAAATAACAAAAAATTCGAAGGTTTATATTTTTTATAGTTAAGTTTAATGCATTAGCTTTTCTATAACAATTTCCTTTCTTGTGCCACGCCCATTTTTTAGGATTTAGTGGGAGTTTAAAAAAAAAAAAACAATTGTTTTGGATACTTTTTTGAAAATTCATTAAAAATATTAAAATTGATTAAATGTGGACAAAACCTACATAGAATAGATTCAAAAGGACTAATGTCCTTGTATATATCCAGATTGTTTAGGTGAGCTATATATAGCACTCAATTATGATGATGAGTATACGAATCAATGGCCAATTCCTAGGGTAACTATTTGGCAATTTTTATTTTTGAAGATGTCGAATTGTTTAAGAAGCCCAAGCGCTAAGAAATTCAAAATCTTGAAGAAATAACATTTTCCGATTAGATCATGCGCTGAATAAATTCAAAAAAAATGTTGGCTAAGTACACTTTCCGATCGACCTCAAACTTATTTTCCGCCATTTTTTCCACTCAATTTACCACCTCATTACGACTTTTTTTAAAAAAAAAAGTATGCTGAATATTTTGGTACTATGTATAAGGATTAATGCAATTAGTTTTCGTGAAAGTGTTACGGTGTTGAAAAATTATTTTAATATGCATCACTGCTCAATTTATTGGTCAAGAGTTGAACATATTTCTGGAGCGCCGTGTGCAGCAAAGCAACAAACAAAGATGAAAATGGGGAAAAAAAACGTTTGCGTGCATTAAAAGAATTACAAATCAATTGAATAGAATATTTTCACATGACATAGCAATTAAATCTTTAGATCACTGTGACAGATGTCCGATTTAATTTAAAATTAATTTTTTTATTCAATGTGCAGAATCAAAATGTTGCGTATACATTTTTTTTCGATTTTTTCATCAAATAAAATTCTTCTTTTAAATTTGTTGGGTCAATTTTATCATATGCTTTGCTTCTATTTTAACAAAGTTCGCATTTTTTGGTCGCTTTTTAGAAGTTCAAGATTTGTGAACAATTTACGAGTATCATAGTTGCATATTTTTCAAGGCATTTCCTTTGTATTTTTGAATACAATTTTTGCTCAATAAACTATTGCGTTTGCAAAATAAGTTGTTGGTCAAATTTATTTTTAACAAGGGTTTGCTTGTTTTTCTTAATTTTTTTTTTTAATGAATGATATTGATGTAAGCAGCTTAACTTTTTCCAATTTCACAATATTTACAAGCAATTTTGTTATACAATGTTCATAAATAATAATAAAAAATACATAAGAAATATAGTATCCAACATTCACAGCAAAATTATATCACATACCAAAAAGTAGATTTTTTTTTTGCCTTACGAATTTATATAATACATGGCAGAGAGATACAAATAGATATACATATTATTTATCTTATCTATGTATATTTATCTCTGAGCCTTGCAAAAAAAAAGGTAATCCTACTACGTGGCACAGGATACGATGTTTCTGGAATGTTGCTAAAGAAGTGTCGTTTTTGTACTAAGGTATGTATACGAAAAAAAGTAGTCGCAGTAAACAAAGAGTATCGCTTCAAATATTACAGTAAAAGCAAAAGTAATGGCATCTAATCGTCATAGAATTCTTTGCTTAACATTTCTTCATCATTGTTTTTTTAGAATTTTGAATAGTTTTCAAAATGAGTTCACCGAAAGAGAATGTGCGAGATTTAATTGTGCGCAAAAAACAAGATTTTTCACACTTGTCTCACAAAAACATTGCAAAAAGTATAAATATTTCAAAATTAACAATAACTCGCGTACTTAAAAACTTTAGTGAGCGATTAACTACGGAAAGAAAAGTTGGAAGTGGTCGAAAGAAGGATTTATCTCAGAGAAAAAAGCTAAGCAAGTGCTACGTGCCTTTAAAAAAAATCCTGGGCTCTCCATTAGAGATGTGGCCAAAAAAGTGCATATGTCGCCGGAATACGTACAGAAAGTTCGCAGAGGGAAAGGTTTTGAATCATAAAAAGTACCACTAGCACCAAATAGGAATGACAAGCAAACCACAGCTGCTATAACCCGCTCCCGAAAGCTCTACGACCGTTTTGCACACACTTTTGAATGCTTTATAATGGACGACGAAACTTACGTCAAAGCTGACTTTAATCAGCTTCCGGCTCAATTTTTTTACAACGCAAAAAAGAAAGGCGATGTTGCGCCCAAATTTAAAGCAAAAAAAGTTGACAAGTTTGCAAAAAAATATTTGGTTTGGCAAGCAATTTGTAAATGTGGTTTGAAGAGCTCAGTATTTGTCACAACTGGTACAATTAACCAACAAATTTACGTGAAAGAGTGCTTACAGAAACGTCTGTTGCCTATGATACGCCTTCACGAAAACCCTGTGTTATTTTGGCCAGGTTTGGCGAGTTGTCACTATGGTAGATTGTTCATGAATTCGTATGAAAAGAATGGGGTCAATTTTGTACCGAAAAATGCAAATCCTCCGAATTGCCCTGAGCTTCGGTCGATTGAAAAATACTGGACAATAATGAAGAGAAAATTGCTAAAAACGAAGAAAGTTGTCAAAAATGAAAAGGAACTACAACAAAAATGGATTAAGGTGCCATCCCAGGGCACCCAAAGTGATGTGCAGAGCCTAATGGCAGGTGTTAATTCAAAGTTTCGATTTTTTGCACATATTTCCACCAAATGAGGAAACCTTTTCATTTTCTTAAAGAAATACCTTTTAAGCTTTAAAAAATGTATTCCTTTTTTTTTGGTTCAAAATAACTAAAATTTTTATACCCATTTTTTGTCGACTACTTTTTTTCGTATACATACATACGTATACTTACAGCTTTGTAAGAACATATTTTTTATGTGAAATGTTTTCAAAAATTATTTTCAAAAAATGTTTCAAGGCATTACGAAAAGATTAAGAAAGAAGCGTTCTTCATTTTATGTTATTCATAACTTGTTTTGAACCGTACTTTTTTTCAGCCTGTAGCCTGAGACGATAAAAATCCCGACTATACAGAAAATTAAAGAATATGGCTGGTTTTGCCGGCATTAGGTATGAATGGCTCTATTTAAAAAGTTCATTAATAGTTTCTGCATCAAATTTTTATTTACATCTTTAGCTTGACGGAAGTGAAATTAAAATGTGTTAAGAACTCATGTTTCTATATTTGGTCAGATGGCTGATTCCACAATCATTGAACTATCAAAGTCTGGTTTCGAAACCATGGAACATCCAATTTTTTATTTCAAGGTTAGTTAAATAATTTGAAAGCTCGTTTTTTCCTGTTTTTACTATCTTCAAGAAAGAATCACAGACATAGAAAATAAAACCGGGAAAGGTTTAAGTACTATTATTTGAACTGTAGAGACGTTTGCTCATATAAGCAATTTTCAAAGTTCTTTTTTCGAAAACACTTAAGACATTTCGTACTACATCATTTCACTGAACGGTATGTTGCTAATAAGGAATAACTTTTTTTTGCTCAACATCGAAATACGCTTGCAAAAAAAAAATTTTTTTTGCGATTAACCACTGATGAAGTCATTTTAATCAAAGTGTTTTTGGAATACGCGGAATGACTCATGAGAGAACATTGTAAATGAAATAATTTTTCTAGGTAACTACCGCACACAGCTTTTTTTTGCTTCGAATAGCTTAAAAAAATTTGCTTAGTAGTTTTCAAAAACAATGCAATCGATTGAAAAAATAAATTTATAATAAAAATCTTTTTTACAAAAAAAAAAAAAACCAGTTTATTAATTTCTATTTATTACCAATTAAGACAATGACATAAAAATTGTTTTCACAAAACAGAGATTAGTGACAAACAATTTTTTATTTAATAATATTTCTCGGCAAAATGTGTACCCTGGCCATATACAAATATTTAAAATCAGCAACAATATAGAGAAGCTTAAAAGTTATGTTTACAAAAAAAAAATTACGATGCAGAAATCTTATTTTTAAAACATAAGATGTTTTGGCGATAAGACCAATAATTTCCGTTCTTTAAAAAATTATATGAACCCATGGCTAAAATTCTGCCCATCATCAGTTGTTTATAACTTTCAAAAATCTAATCATTTAAAAAAAACTGAGTGATTTTTTGAAGGTTCACTAGCAGAGCTGAAATGTAAATTTTTAATTAAAATTGCTGATTCTGGAAAGTTCTCGGTTAGAACAATTTGTCTCGTATGTTAATATATCAGATTTTTCTCTCAATATTTCGTAGCTGTCCAAATGTTTTAGTTTTGCAATTTAAAAGTTTAATTGAAAATTTTTTTATTCAATAAAATACCAGCGCAGAAGCTTATAATATAATAGGGTAAATGTCAAAAAAAAAGTCAGCTGACAACCAATTAAGCGGACAGACAATTAAAAAGAAATAAAAATTTTCTTTTTGTATGAAACTTTAATACTGAGAATTATTTAAAAATAATTGTCTTAAATCAAATAGAATTATAATTTAAAAGATAAAGGACACGAAACCTAAACATGTGCAGTGTTATATCAAATGCCAATATATTTATGTCATTGACGTCAAAGAAAACCCACATTTATGTAACTTTCTGTTACATTTACCCTACGCACGTCCGCCTTCAATTATATCATTTAGGTATCAAAATAAAAACCAATAACGCAAATGGAAATTGAAACAATAGCGGCAACAACAATAGCAAACAAAAGAAAAAAGAAAGAAACAACTAATTGCAGCATTTCAAGCATTAAATGAAGCAACAAATTATAAATTTAAATTGCCACACCATCCCCATCCTCAAATCCGAAAAGTCAATTCACTTGAACCGAAATATACAAATTCAGAACAACCATCACAGTGATATTGATTACGAATAGGCCTGGCTGGCGTTCGCTTATTCAAATCTATGAGCATATTGTCCTCCCTATGAATGCCCCTACTATTTAGTGCTTGTGGCTTAACATCCCAATTATGGTTGTCCCAATTAATTAATCAAAACATTAATGTTGTAGCTGACAGTTTAGAATTCATGCCTTTTCACAGGGTCAGGTTTTTTATTTTCTGTTTTTTATTGTGGAAAACCTACAATGTGCACTTCAAAGCAAAATAAGCTGCATTGCTTGTTGTAATTTATTCTGTATTCTGTAAGTTATTGCTTGTAAACTCTAAAGATGTCATTGACGATTAACATATGACATGGTCTTTCGTACAATTATTTGTCTTGTGATAGTGCTCGAGTTGTCAATAGAAAGCTGTTGTCGCCTCGCTTGGAAGAAGATTTTGAGTTTTAAGGAAGTAGCTGCGAGTCGGAGTTTTATTTATAGCCTCCATATGGTGTCACTATTAGTTGTCTTTCAATTTCAGTTTGCATTACTTTGTTTCTTAACTAAAACACATTTGTGCACACAAAAGGAAATCATAGAAATTAATTTAATAATTTTCGAAAATTCTCATGAAAGTTTGACGAATTTGTTTGTTTTCGATAGAAAGGTTAAAAATCGTATGTGGCATTCCCGGACACGCTTTGATCTCTTTTGGACTCCTATAAAAGTAAAATACACAAATCGAAATGTCCGCATCTAGTAAGAGGTCATTCACGTAACGCAACCGGGGTGCGTCATCCATATTGACAATTTTTTCTATTAACTTCAATCGTTCAATGTTTTCTTATGGATTTTTGGAAAATGGGGTTTAAAACTGACTCCTAGATAGGCAGCAGAACTCAACTTTCGACCTCACAGATTATTGGCTTCCATTCCACTTCCGAACTAAATCGAAATCAGACCAGGCCTGAATATGGAAATATCGGCCCTTTTTCGAAATAAAGAATTTATTGCACCAGCTTTTAGAGAAGGTGTTGTGGTTAAAATTAATTTACCTGCAAAGGTCAAAGCACTGAAAATTGTCTGTGAATTATGTTAAATTTAGAGCCCATCTCAAGTGACGTCCGAAATTCATTTCCCATTGATTGAAAATGTTGTTTTTTGAAATTGGGTTCTTCACATAATCCGGGGCCACTCCAAGTGATGTACAAATTCCTTTTTCAATTTTTCCGCATCGATTGAAACATAAATTTTTTTATCGAAAATGGGTCAAAAAAGGTATTCTCCAAGGTCCAGGGCTTCAAGAGATGCTCAAAATCTATTTTCGACTTTTTCCCATTGATTAGAGCAAAAAAAAATTTTTTCCGAAAATGAAACTAATAAGTCAGTGGTCACTCCAACTGATGTTCAAATTCAATTTTCGAACTTTCCCCATCAATTGGTTTGGGTCACTACAAGTTATATCTAAAATCCATTTTCGACATTTCCCCTTTGATTAAAGTCACAAAAAAATGTTCTAAAAATGGCAGGAGCCAAGAGCTTTTTTTGGCTCGCAAGCGGAAAGCCAATGTGAGTTGAGAGCCAGAGGAGTTATCGCGAGCCAAAGTAGAGCACTCGGCTCGAGCTAGCGAGCTCTCGCGAGCTTTTCCGATCTCTAGATTATTGTAAAATATTTTCCTACAAAAATTACGTGCGCTTTATGTAGAAGAGGTGGGACTGAATATCACAAATTATTTTAAGCCACTTATTGCTGTTAGTGTGTCCAAAAAATTAGATAGACTTTTTTCGAAACGTTAAGTAAAATTAAAATCTCTGTATATTTTAGACCCATGTTTGGGACTTAAATAAAGATGGTGATGATGAAATACTCAGCAATTGCGCAGTGGGGAGTAAAAGTGACTCTGGCTAAATTGTAATTTTTTAATATTATTTATTACCATCAAAACTTAAGTGTTTAAGCTTACTTGTTAAAGCTGGCTCCACACTTTTCTTATTTATAACTGAAAAAATTTAACTTGCAGCATTTACTTACCAATTGATGAGGCAATAAAATTTGAAAATAAACCAAAAAAAATAATGGCAAAAAGCGCGCTTTCAGACCTTTTCGATGAATTTATTCAAAAAACTTTTTTATTCAAAAACTGTTAATGTATAAGAACATTAAAAAGGACACATAAGATTCCAAATTATCCTAATTCTTGAATGAATAACAAGTCTTCCTTGGCAGTCTGCAGGAGGTGAATACGACAAAAGCACAAAATTCCCTAAACACTATAATGACAAGTTGCATAAATGGCAAAAATGTCGTATGAAAAGTATGCAGGCTCATTTTTTACTAAGCCAAATTCACAAAATATTTTGAACAAAATCAAAAGTGACTCGTTAAAAAATAGTAATAAACTATGTGTCATGTATCATGAGTTATCTGGGTTTTCTTAACTTTTAATTTTAACTTTTTTTAAAAGTTTTTAACAACCAGTCCCAATTTATATGCAAAGTATTAAATTTCTAAAGAATTTTATTTAGGAAATACAAATAAATAAATTTCAAAATACTTCAACGTAACATGAAAGGCACTGTTTCCTTTGAATCATGAGTGTTTGTGGTTTCGATTGCATTGAATATACTTCAACAAACTAACCCAATGCCTTTCAATAAACTCTTATGTAAATTTAAAATAATTAAAAATAGCTTATAAGAAAATAATCTGAATCAAAACCGGAATTAAGTCAAAGCACAAATGAAATACAAATGAAGAGTATGATGTAATTGAAGATTTTTTTCGATCTAACTATTTGCTCCTAGTAAAAATACAACAAAAACTAAAGTGAAATAGCAAAAACATCATGAGTAATCCATGCTGTAATACTACAACCACTACAACAAGAACAGCAACAAAGGCAATAACAACAACAAACATAATAAATCAAAAAGCAATTGCAACACCAAAGGAATCAATGGCGAATATAGAAATCAAAATCGAATGCAATTCGATTGGTAGACAGAGAACAAAAAGCCACAACAAAAAAAGTTGCGATCCGAAAAATCTTGATAGGGTTATTATGTATATTGCATCCCAGACAAAATGTGTGTTGTCTGAGTGAAGAACTGTGGATGATGAAAACATTGAACTTGTGCCTTATCGGCAAAAACATAGACAAAACAGATGTGTATTCATTTTTTGAAGGCTGCCAAAACAAAATACAATACGTGTAGTTTTACAAAAAGTTTATTTTATGTGTATACTAATAGAAACACATTCTCGGAACCGAGAACGAGGTTGCCTCGGAGCTTCGGTGAAACACTAGTAAGAACATCGCTTTGATGGGTCATCCTGCAAGCAGTTAAGATTTGGCACCTTATAACTTATTTTTGTTCCCAACAATAAAAAAAACTACGAAGTCAGCGATTTTCGACGAGAGAAAGACGAAGTGAAAATATTTCCCTAGTGAATATAGACATTTTATAAGGATCGCTTAGTCCAAACTTAATTTTTGCTGAACAGAAACTATATTCAAAACGTTGTTTTCTAATCAATCAGTCAAGAGAGAAAGGTCTTTTCATATAGAAATGGTAAAACTAAGAAGAATTATGATATACATCCAGTGGCGGAGCTAGGGTTATTGGCGCCTGAGGCTAAGCAACATATTTGCCGACCCCTTCCATGGATTATATTTTGAAAATTTTTATAAAAAAATTAATATTCCGCGAAGCATTTTTCTGTTCCAAGCTATTGTACCTGGGGTAGCTGCCTCCTTCGCCGCACCTCCCCCCTAGCACCGCTACTGGCTTAGCCAGCTGCGTTTAAGAATATCAAAAAATCATGTCCTATTAATCGAGCCTAGATTCTCAATCAATCAAAATAAGTTTTTTTATAAGAAAATAAATGTTCTTGACGATACTGTAAGCATTGTAATATTTATTTATATCACAATATCCATAAGGTGCAACATTTAAGAAAAATTCAAATTGAATAAAATAAATAATTTATTGCATAATTGCATCGATTGTATTTTCAATGAATTTTATTTGAGCTTTTTTTGCACTTGAATGAATTTACATTAAATTTGAAGAATTTAAGAAAACTTCAAATAGAAATCAACAAAAAAAAACGTATTTAATTTCAGTTTGCAACACTTCAATTACAACATAAATGTGGGCATTGGTTTTGTAGTTCATTGAAAAGTAGATTCATTTAAAGTACTTGCACCAAAGTATGCCATACCGTCCAGACTATCAATGCCATTGATATGATCTTCTTACTTGTATACGATTTGTTCCCTCTGTGACCCTCTTCTATTGGCATATTCCAATTAAATATCTGAATGTTTTGGTCCGTTGCAACTTTTGTCTCAAACAATGTCTGCTTAGTGCGCTTTGTCTCCTTTATTTGATTTCTTGTGTTGCACTTAAGCATCATGCACAAGCCCACAGTATCATTGTTAGGAATTTTGAAAGGAAATTCCTTTGATTTTGCTCTCTGAAAACTTTTGCAATTTGGTAACATTTTTGCTTACGTTATCGTGCGCTGTTTATCAACTCAAATTAATTTTTAAGTCTATAAAATGCAAAAAAAAAAAAAGTTTAGTGCTGCAGTTCGATACATTGTGACCATAGCAATCGCGTTTTTACAGGGTGAATAAAATCAAGTTTTAACACTAGAAAATAAATCAGACTTTACACATTTTACACATTCGATGAACTGCTTCTAATTCTACACTCAAAACAGTAACAAAATTTTGTTGAATTTCGTTACTGTTGCCTAAAATTACACCAATTTTAGCTCAAAACATAAATAAATGCGTCGTAGTAGAGGTGAAATTGTGTAAAATAAAATTTTAATTTGCAACGTGAACAATTTGAACACTAATTTTCGACAAAGATGCATATAATTTTCAATTGAAGTTTTTAGGAGAGTATGTTTGTAAGTTTCATCGATTCATCGACTTCATATTTAGCTCAATTTTCGGAAGAATATATAACGTTCAAACTATAACCGTCACTCCTCATTACATTTAAGACTTCGCTTACTAAATCCTTTTCCTATAAAGTGCTGTTTTTATATAAGAAAGAGAAAACACTTAGTTTATAAGTTTTTATTTTAGTGATTCTTCAGACACTTTGTTTTAAGTTTTCTTTTCTTCCAACTTTCACTCGATGTTTATTTTTATCATGTTCTTTAAATTGACCACGCGACTCTCAGATTTTTTTTTTTTTATTCATTCTTGACTTTCAAGCATTTAATTTTACAACTAAAAGTATGCAATGGTATTTTTGATTTCTTCTAATTTTGTTTTGTTTTTTCGCGACTGATTTCTTGTGAGAAAATCGTATGGGAAAAGAGAGTGACAAAAACAAAATTTGTAAACAATAAATTTTGCTGAGAAAATCGTATGGGAAAAGAGAGTGACAAATTTACATACATTAGAAATGCAACACTGATCCACGACGAAAAATAGTATTAATTCTAAATCAGTGATCGGCAAAGAGCGAAACTCAAATTTTTCCTTGCGCTCAAACAAGAGGGAAATCAAAAGCGCTCTCACCACTGAGAGAAATTCTTGTATGTTTCAATTTGTTTGTATATACATATTCTTACAATTGCGTTCGAAGTTCTTTGTTTTTAGCTCTTTAAATCTATTTCTTACCGAGTGGATAAGAACAAATTATTATAAGAAAATGCATTCAAAATTTATAAAGTGAAGTTATAAAAAAAGCAGTTTTTATGAAAAATTATAATATTTTCTTTTTTTTTTTTTTCAATTGAATATTTAGCAAGAAAATTTATTTTTCATGAAAAATAATCTAAAAACTGGTATAGAGTCAAAAAACTCCTGCGCTTCATTTCCCTTTTCACCAAAAAACTACAGAACCTCTTTGCTTACATCCTAAAAAAACTTCATATTCAAAAGAACGACATTGTTAGATTAATGATACCGAAATGCAACTGCATTTTCGTTTTCTAAAAATTAAATCTGTTTCAGACATTGTCTTATTTTCACTAATTGAGTGGTTAATAATTTGCTCAAAAGAGAGTTTTTTCAATTCATAAAATAAAATTTCCCTCTCATTATCCTGTTTGTTATGGAAATCTTCATGAACAGACAAGAAATGTCTTTATATTTTCCCTTTACGGGTACCCGTCGATAGGTTACCAGTCGTACGCCGCGATTCTGTTCAATTTCACATGATCAAGTATGTTATAATTTTTGACAGCGTGTAATCGTCACCGCTTTCCCGACCCCGTCAAAATTCTGTTCAACTTATGTGTCGAAATTATAATCGGCAAACACATGCATTTTTTTTTCGCTCGAGCTCAGCTGAGACAGTTACCAACTATGACGATTTAGCCCTTTAAGATCGAATGGCTCTCTAATTCTTATATTTGAGCCTGAACCCAACGCCAGCAAAAAATGACACCGTTGCCCACTAACTTTATTTTAAAACGCTACAATATTTCACAGTAAAAAATTGTAACTTTTCCGAACTAAATAACTCATCTCATTACTTACGTTTCGTTCAGCTATAACGTTCTGTGTGAGCATGCATCAACCTGTGATCTTTTACGGCAATCGAAATTCAATCGCTTAAGCTACAAATACAGACTAATTGGTAGAATAAAAATCCGATGAAACAAATTCACTTCCATATAATCTATTTTTATCACCTTGTGTTTGTTTGTAATTTTGTTAGAAATTTTAATTAAGTCGTTTCGCAGAAATACAATATAAACATAAAAGTTCATACATTTAATTGTCAAAGCAAAATGGCATAGCAAATTCTACATAAGCCACTCATTCAAAATGTTTACAAAAACTTACAACTTTGATTTTCAATTTAATTGCAACAAAATCAACAATAAATTGATTGTTGACACAACTTGTTGATTTCAAAAGGATGGATGAATGTTCATCAATAAACATTTATTAGCATACGAACACACAAGCAGACTGACATTAACACATAGGGCACACACACACATGCAAGCGACAAAGTAGCTGGCAAAGTTTTAAATCCGACAAAGAAGATTAAGTAAATTGCGTCATTTTGAACGACGACACCCTGTCATTTGGAAAACATTTAACATTGAATTTGTTTACAAATTGTCTGTTGAGTAGCGGCAGCAATCAGCCAGCGGCATAGCCCCCCCCCCCCCCTCCCTCGCTGTCAATAGCAGCATTGTGCTTTGTTACTTAGATTATGACGATGATTTCGCGCTGGGTGACACCCACGTTAATGTTGCTCACTCCCACGACAAAGCGACGACGACACAGTGACACACATCGTGCAAGAAAACGTGCAAATAATAAAAATAAATTTGGGTGCAACGCCCGCCCGATGCCGTCGGCCATTTATTTATCATTTCCTACTTGTGTTTTTTTTTTGTGTATTTATTTACATTTGCTTTGTGTTCTGGTATTTTTCTTTTCTTAAAACTTTTATTCCCAATTTTATTTGTTTACATACAAAAGATATGAATTGAACATTTTTGCAACTTTTTAATAACAAATTTGTTTCGATTATCCCCCCTCGCTTGCACTGGCGCATGTCTGTGGATGCGACGCGATTCTTGGCGAATTCCAGTTAATCCTCTTTTTTTATTATCGCCTTTAGTGCTGTCGCTAAGATTTTTTAATTTTTCCATTTGCCTTGGCAGTTTTATGGCAGTGCTCTCACATTGTATTTTTTATCGAACTCTTTTGTTAAATACTCGTACAATGCATACAAAGACTTAGCTTTTCCTTATGCTGATTAAAAAAGTTTTTAACATTAAAGCGATAATTTTTAACAGAAAAACTTGCATAAAAACTTCTCTTTTTAAAGATGATTTTATTTCCGAAATTTTATATGTAGCACTTAGAAAAGTTATGTTTTCACTATATTTTATGTCATTTTTTTTCAAGAATTCATAGAGTTCTTTCTTAAAAAAAAAAATACTTTTTGGGCTGACTGAATGAGGGAATCCCCATCTAAGCCAATCTGTATCTTCTACATACACATAGGTCATTCTTTTACATACTGCACAGATTTCAAGAAAAAAAAAACAAATGCGATGAAAATGTTTTTGCTGCTGCTCTCAACAAATTTAGTTGACACGAATTTAAGAATTTGCTGAAAATTTTTTTTTATTAAAATGTCAACATATGAATCAACGGTACAAATATGATGAATAAAGCAAAAAATGCACAGCACTCAAGAAGCAGCATGAACATAAGCAACAAAAAAGCAAAATGACAATTTTTTTGTGAGGCTTTGCAAAAACTTAATTCTAAAATAAAGGATATTTAACTGTAAAACTAAAAAATTACGTATGCAATAATCTTTTTCAGAACAAATATGTTTATTTAAAAAAAAAATTATTGAAATCGGCCCAGTATATTTTGTTTCAAAGCGTTACAAACCATTTCTATAGAAGCTTAACTCTAAAAAAAGGATATTTAACTGTTAAACTAAAAAACTAAGTATGTAATAACCTTCTTTAGTACAAATATGTTTTTTTAAAACCAAAATAATTGAAATTTGTTCAGTGTAGTTTATTCCAAAGCGTTATAAACAATTTCTATAGAAGTTTAATTCTATAATAAAGGATATTTAACTGTAAAACTAAAAAATTAAGTATGCAATATCCTTTTTTAGCACAAATATGTGTACTTAAAAAAGAAATTATTGAAATCGGTTCAGTATATTTTGTTTCAAAGCGTTACAAACCATTTCCATAGAAGCAATTTTAAATAAATAGTATTAATAGTTTTTTTTTTTTTTTTTTTTTTTTGCAATTGCGCTTCATGTTGGCTTAGAAGTGAAATGAATTATTAAAAAAAAAAAATTCATTAGGATAAAAGTGATAAAAAATATGGCAGCAATTTCAAAAGAATATATTTGCAAATAGATTTTTTTAAATTTGCATGGCCTACAAGATTAGCTGACACACAAAAAAAAAACTAACCAAACACTTTGCTTTCAAACTCGGTGCAATAAGATGTAATTAAAAAATAATAATATTATGCTAGAAAATTTTACAAGGTTTACTTTTTTATGGTTAAGCAATAAGCAATATTATGTTTATGCACTCACGCCAATTTGCGTATTTACTTTCAACTTAAGGAGAGAACAAAAACATTATAACATTTTTAATTTTGACTTTCCGCTCAGTTACTATCAATCGTTCAATTAACTGAAAGTCATAGAACCATAAAACTTAAGGTACAAAGTCCCCTCTTGAATAAGCTTTTGACAGAGAACAAAAGGGTACAGTATGATATAAAAGCTTCCAAAAAAACATGTAAGGAAATAGAAACATAAAGTAATTCGATTTAGGATACAGTTGCCGCCAAAAAAAGTCACGGTATTATCATCGTGGTATTATATTTAATTTTAAACGTATGTTACAGTATTTGAAAACAAGAATAAGTTAAGGTTCTGTGACCGAATTCAAAAATTAAATCTCCGTCTATTGTATTAACTCAGAAAAAAAATATTTGATTTTATTTTCGTCCTCTCACCCGATTATAATTTTGCAATCCACATGTATGAGTTTTAATTACAGCCACTTCACATACTTCACGCGAGTAAGTTTTTGCCTTCATCGCTTAGTTGTCTTCAAAGCAATAGGAAATACCAAATGGCGAAGTATTTATAAAAAGTTGGAGCAAAAGCCGAAAGAACTCTCATACCAAATATTCATCATATTTTGGAAGATTTTACTTGATGTAAAAATTTGTATGCACATCTTTTTTAAAAAATTTTTTTAATTAAATTGCGATCAGATTTTTGCAAGAATGCATCGATTCTATTAATATTTTTAAGGCAACTCTACAAAATCGAAACAATTTTAGATTTGAATTGAACTAACACAAATAATCCCATCTTTCTGTTTCCAATTAAACTTATTTGACCTCCTTTCTTAAGTACCAAAACAATACAGTAAATTCTTTTTAATTAATGAGAAACAAAACATTATCCAATGGAACTATTTTCAGCACTGCTAAACTCATTAGCTAAACTCATGGAGCGCCATAAAACTTAGCACTTCAACCCAATTTTTTATTTAAAAGTTAAAGAAACTAAAATGATTTCGTGACGCTTCAAGATGTTTCAAATCATATGTCTGTAATTTCAGTGGCAAATAAATCAACTTAATTTTAATTAAAAAAAAAAAAAACTCTTAATTTTCATAAACAACACTTGTCAGCGTTAATTTGTTGCAGTGACGCGCAAATAGGTTTTCAATAAAGTACGAGCGCCATAAAGTTGGGGCTGCGCATGGTCACAAATGAATTCAACAATTCGCGTATCTAAATGCAATTTGCATAAAGCAACAACAACAACAAACATCCAAAACAAAACAAAAAAACCTTAGTCACTCAAGTTGGCCCGGCTAAGATGCAAATGCGACGACGTATGCGCAAGTGAACATAAATTCCACTCGCCGTACGCTGCATTTTAATGCGCGTAATCTTGTGAATACTCACATGAGTTACGTAGTAATTGCTCGGATCTGTTTAATTTACGCCAGCCGCGCACAGCAAATATTGAAAACACTTGAAAGTGGTTATTACTCCACTTTGTGGCTTGTGGTGGTGACGATGACGAAAGCACCAGCAGCGTCGTCATCAGCGTTAAATTTATGCGTGCGAAACTGCAGCTGAATCATTGAGCGTTGATTTATGCGGCAATAAAATTGCTGCTCAATATTTTTGAATTTATGATGCGAGCAAGGTGAGCAAGGATTGCAGGTCTTTTATTTGTGTTTTTAGAGTATGAAACGAGTTTCCAGATATGTATGAAAATTGACATAAATATAAATAAGTGCTCACATAATGTTATTACTTAATTTTCATGCTGTCAAAAGGTACAACATTTTGACATGCTAAATTGACAGAAAAACAAAATTAATTTGACCACAAAATAATTTAAAACATCGTTTTAGCTACAGAGCTGCGCAATATTTTTTGACTCAATCTCAGTTTTGGCATTTTCATCATATACCGAGTTCTGCAGTGTAAACGTTGATAAGTATCATTTGTGACTAAATTGCATTTATTTGGTATTTACGAATTAAATAGTAGTTATCCTTGTACACATTTTTTTTTTCTTTCGATTTTCTTAAATCGTTTTATAAATTCCAGTAGCACAAGCAAAATTTTCTTGCCCACAGTATCCTTATGAAAAAATTTCGTAATTATGTTATAGTTATGGAACCGGTGGCTTTTTAGGTAAGCGATGTCAACGTCGATAGTGTTGTGATGTAATGTAGTTCACATTTATATGAATTAGAAAAACTAAGATATTTTAAGAAAATTAATTTTGTAATTGCCCTTATTATATTTTGACGCATCTGCCTCTGATATATTGTGTTAAGTGCACAGTGTAGATAAAGAAATTATAAAAGGCAGACGTCTACAATGCTAAATTTTTAGTTAGAACAATTGTTAAAATCAAAAAAAAAAAAACTATAACTATTAAATAATTTTTTCGTTTCTTTTTCAGAACTTTGTTGTCTGCAGTATTGTCAATAGAAGAATGTAAGAGGCAGACGTGTTTTTCTTTCAAAATGTAATGGGCCGTATATGCCGAAACTGTCGAGTTTGGTCAACTTTGTATATTTATTTTATGGATATCTAAATTTTTCGAGTATGTTTATTTATATAGTCGAAAAGCTTAACCCTTTTCTTACAACACTTACTAAATATTATATCGTTGTCTTTTTTTTTCTCCGAAATATCGTATATTTATAATTGTCTACTGGAACTTATGTAAATCAGTATCTATGTAGACCTATGTAATATCTTTCAATTTACGATATTTTGCAGAAAAACATATAAAAAGTTATGGAAGCTAGTCTCAACCAATAATAAAAGAAACAGAATTTTGAAAAAAGTCAGAAATGCATATCAAAAATAGTGTCTGATTTGGCATGGAATTTCCTACACACTCATTTAGAAAAATAAAAAGAAATATTATAAATGATCGAAAAAATAAAATAGTTAATTTTGTATAACAATATTTCCAAGGTATTGGTTTTATAGAAATATATCCCTAATAGTATGCACCTTAAAAACGTCTGCCTTCTCAAAATCATTGCTGGAAACGTCTGCCTTCTCTATTTTCATATTTTTAATATATTTTTAATATGTAAAAGAACCATACAGCTAAAAGAAAACATGTGATTAAATAATATATTACTCAATTTTTTATTTAAATGTTTGTAATATTGAAATTTTTAACTGGCAGATGTTGTTTCACTCGTTTTTTTATGACATAATTCTTTTAATTATCGCAATTTGCTTGGCAATAAAATCATCTAAATTTATATATTTGTATCAAAAAAATTAAGAAAAAAAATTTAATTACTCTGAAAAGCGGCAATAAAAACGTCTGCCTCTTGCACTTATATGTTTTAGTGTTCAGATAAATTTCTTAAAAGAAATGGCAGACGCAATGAACATGGTATATTTTTCTTACAGTTTTAAAAAGCTCTGAATTAGTTGCGTAGAAACAACGCAATGGCAGAGATTGTTTGTATTATTTATATTACTTAGAACTTTCAATCTCTGCCGCACTATAAAATAATATAAACATTTCGGATAGCGGCTCCCTTACCTTTAAGTATTACAAAGATACAGAAACCTCCTGTTCTAAAATTGTTTCGGTAGGATACCTTGAAATTTTACCTTAACAGTGAACGCCACAATTTAGTAAATATTCCCTTCTGTACACTTTACCCAATACAAATAAGGTCAAATAAATTGATGGTCCCGAGCATATATACTTTTCTAGAACCATGGAAGTGAAGTAGTACTCAAAAGCTAAAGTCCTTAGTGGATGTAAGCTAAGTTATTTATTGATCAAAAATTTAATTTGTGATTAAATCAAAGCCGACTTAACCAAAATTATCACAAGCTTAGTCGATTCAACCATGTTTGTAGTTAGCTCAACGTAAATTCTACGGTTATCAATGCCGTGGTTAATTTGATAGTGTGATAGTTTTTTTTCGTAATTTAAAACTTTTTATTACCCTTAAATCGTAAAACTTTATTTTTCCTCCTGAGCAAAGAGAAGATTATTTTTTAGTCAATCAACTAAAGGCTAAGTCAACCAACAATTGCATTGGTAAATCTACCACTGCATTATTGTTCTAGGGTGATAGCATAAGTATTGACTATGCTACATTGGTTGAATTGACTACGTTTTTTATTTAACTCAACGTTTCCTTAGTCAAGGCTTACAGTTTATTTAAGTGAAAAAGTTTCATTCCCAAAAGCGCTTTTTACAATAAATTATTAAGTTTTTCCACAAAAAAACGTTATTTATATACGAATACAAAAGTATTCAAACGTGGAGAATACCTTATGTTACAAACAAAACAGTTGAACACAACTGGTTAGGTTAAATCAACGCAAATATAACAGTAACGCGTTGGTGTGGAATTCCTCAAGTGTTTCAGATACCAAAGGTCTACACATTTATTTTTTTTTTCAGCAAATTGTTTTTCAACTTTACATCAAAGTTATAAAAACACAACATCAAATTTTCAGCAATTTTTCACCCTTCAGTAAACATTAAATCTTTTTTTTAAAAAAAACCTCTCGTCAGCACTTTTCTGATGACTTAACCACAGAAACCTGCATCAACGACGCTGGAGCAACACCCATTGAACACACTTTAGCGACAACGACTACGACATATTGCCACACATGAATGGACATGCGAACGGAGACGGCGGCAGGCGAAAAATTCTTAAGATGCATACCAAAGTATATGTGGAATCTTGAATATCTAAAAAGAACTTGAGTTAAATCATAAGAAATAAAAATAAAAAATGCAACATTTGGTAGAGAAAAAACTGGCCTATTTTTGGCAACGGCTGTGTGCAGCCCAGCATTTCGTCAAGCAGCAATGGAAAACCAAGCAATTTACGTTAAGACATAAAAATTTAAACTTTTCCGGCTGATCGCAGCGCTTCTTTGCGTATGTCACATTGAGGGTGAATGAAACACATCGATTTTTATTCTTTGGAATATTTTACGGAAAGTTGTTAATAAAATAAAATTATATATTACAATTGTCGTTAGCAACGATCGATTTTCTTGTAAATCAACAGAGTGGTTTTCACTTTTCACCATTGTGCCTACGCAGATATCATTTTTATAGTATAAATCGTTTACTTTGTGTCATATTTCGTTAAAAGTATTGATTGATTAGTCAATTTACAAGAATATTGGCCCTTGCTGACAATGAGTGCAAATTCAATTGTATAAATAATTTTTGATTTTATTTTACTGAAAACTTTTCCAGAGATGTGCCTAAGTATATTTTATATTAAAAAATTTAGTATTAGACACTTGAACACTTGTGAGTCAAAAAGACATGAGTGGAAGTCACTACAGGTTATAATTTTGAACTTTTTTCTATTATAAAATAATAGAGCTGAACAAATTTTAGAACCACCCTAAGAATCGGACGAAGTGTGTTTTTGTCACGCTCCTTCATCATTTTGGTATGCTGACCAAAATTTCGTCCCCTTTTTCTCATGCAACGCTTGAGTGCACATCTTTCAGAAGCTGCCTCATATGTTGCACAAATTTCTTTGAATTTTTATGCCATAAACTTAAGGTGTTCCTTTTTTTTGTGTTATCTTCCGTCGCCCATCATCAGTTTTTTTATTTATTGATTTAGAAGTTTGCCCACAGATTTGAGGAAGCCAATAAAACGCTTCAGTTGAGCGATTTTTCAAATGCACCTTAAATACAGCGCTTTAAAGCGTTTGTTGGTTTCTTGCTCCCATATGGTGTCATAGCGTGGTCTGATTTTAAGTGTCGTTTCTTCTTCATTTCGTATTTTACGGTATGGCGCCCCATTCAAGTCAATTAGTTGACACCTATATGGAGGTGGCGTTTGTCTCCCTCAATTGTTATGGTTGTTTTTTGTTGCAAAGAAAACTTTCATTTATGTTGCACAAAATTGAGAAGACCATCTTAGAAAAAAAAATATATAGAGAGTTTATTCCCACCTGCATTGCATACTGGTACTCTTTCAATGTTGTTCTTTTTCCAATATATTTTCAATCGGAACTTGGTCACCTTAAACATTCTCGAAGTATTTTATCTTCCTCTACATTTCTTCTCCATTTAGGTTTAATTTATTTTTTTTTTGTGTCAATTCTTTTGCGCCAGTTAGATAGTTGTAAGTAAAATTGCTTTCGTTTAGTTCGATTTTTCAGTCCGCTTGTCGCCAGTTTTGACTTGCCCGCCTGCCGGCATTTGTTGTTGCAATGTGTCTCTGTTAAATGCAGTGTCGAATTTCATTGCCTCTGGGGTTTGCTGATGCATCATCATAGTGATCACCATCGTCATCATCATCGGCAGTAATTTTGAACAAGCGTATTGTGTTGTTTTGCTGCAAGGTGTGTCATTGTCTGTTGTGGGTTGTGAGCTGTGCTCACTTGTTGGCATCGTTATTTGATATCTAATCGTTGCAAATTCAATTTCACTTTGTCAGCTAACTATTTAAAAATTAATGGTCTTAAAGTTTTTATAGCTCCTATATCAAAGCTTTTTTGGTATAAAATAGCTACAATAAATAAATTAAATATTATTTGTTTTAATACCATGCAACTTTATCTAAATGTATTAATTTATGTCTTATAAAATGTCAATTTGATTTAGTCAAATTTTATGCGGGTTGATCTGTTTAAATATTTTCCGCCTAATTTAAAAAATCGTTAGTCACTCAATGGACAAACTCAACGTGGGAAATTACGAAACAAACTTTGTTTCTATTGCACCAAAAATTGTTCAAAATGTTAACTATAATTGTTACAGCATTAGCTTACCCTTTTCTATATATACCATATTTTGTTTAAATCACCCATTTTATTAGATTTTTGCAAACTCAACACAAAATTGAACTCGATTTGGACCAATTGAATAAAAATAGTTCACAATCTCAAAACGAATGGTTGGGGATAATCGCTTTTAGTCTTTTTTAAAGGTGATATTTGTTTCGGTGAGATCCATGATCACTGCATGGATTCAAGGACGTGATAAGTGACCTCTAAAAAAATTCGCACTATTTGTATGAAAAAGTAGTTCTAATCAAATGCTCCCATTTTTGCAGAGAGCTTGTTTTTGGCATCCTGAATAAAAGCTTCAATAAGCAGGACAAAATTCTATGACAAGATTTTTAGTTAGTGCCGAATAAATGTCTCATTTTACGTACACTGGCATATTAGGTTATTGGGTTGCTTGTCGATATCTCAATAACCAAGAGAGATATCGATTTTTTTTAGTAAGCATTTTCGATTTACTCTGACGTATTTAAACGGAAAACATTGTCAGATTTTGGTGCCACGTTATATAAAAAAATTAATATCTCGCTTGGTTTTCGAGATATCGATACTTAAAAATTATAACCTAATATGCCAGTCTACGTGAAATGAGAATTTTTATTTTGTTGTGGTCGTTGAGGCATTTGTTCAGGATGCCAAAAACTAGATCTCTTCAAAAATGAGAGAATTTTATTAGAACCACTTTTCCATACAAATTGTGTCCCATATTATATACTTCAAATTTTACGTTTATGGAGCAAGAAGTTCATTTTAATCATGTGTCCTCCGAAAAAAACATTTTTTTTTTGGTTTTTCTTTTACTTAAAAAGTTAATTTTGCTTCATTGTAGATTTGAATTTTAAAAAAATCTTGCTTAGTGGATAATTACCTTGTATGAAGATCTTATTCAAGACAACGTGTAAAGACCCAAACACTCAGAGAAAAAGTCAATGATTCTATAGTTCATTAAGCTTATGACTTAGCACCATAACCGAAAATGTTTAAATTGAAGAGAAATATTTTTGATTTGGAACCAAAAAAAAGTTCACATTCTGAAAGTGCTAAATGTTAAAAAAAGGTATATAATAATCAAAAATAATTAAAGTAAAAATTTTTATGATATTTCATTTCCAAAAGAGCTTAAGTCAATGAATTAAATGTGCAGAATGTTGGTTGAAATACCTTTCAGTGTGATAGCTATTGGATTTTAATAAGTACGAAGCTAACAATTTAAAAATATTATGACCTTTAGTCTATTAATTTTTTTTTTTTTTTTTTTTTTGATATTCTCAAATAAATATTTTATTTTTGCTGGTTTACCTTCATTTTCTAAGAAGTTGCTCATATATAAATGACACAATTAACTCAAATATTTATTACAATTTATGATTTTTATTTGTTTAATTTAAGATTGCCACAAAAATAATGCAATTAATTATTAAATATAAATAGTTGCATATACAGTAAAACACTCATCATTTTGAGCTACAACACTAATTTGCAGCTGACACAACTCCCTCTTAAGAGTTTTTTTATTGCAAATGCGGTTATTATTATTTTGGATGCCTGCCAAAATTGTGATTTTGTCTTTTAAATTTGCAATCCTCAAAGCAGAGCGAAGTTTTGTATCAGATCACAGAGATGCAAAATGTTGTTGTCGTTCACATGAAGTTAAATTGTTGGCAAGGAAGTAAAATAACACAACGCCTACGAAATTTTAAAAAAGGAAAATAGAAAACTTCTGAAGACAAATGCTATCAAATTATTTTAGAGTGTTGGGTGCTAATGTGGTTCATAAATTTGTTGCAACATTAAAAAGTTAACCATATTTTGCCAAAGGTGCAAATGAAGAATGAAACAAAGCACTTATGTAGTACTTACCCTACAATTACACCAAAGCGGAGGTTAAAAAAAAACATTATATTTTTTTTTTTAGGATAGCACTTTTTTTCTGAGGGCAGTATGGCACTGGGCACGGAGCTTACGGGAACCACCAGCAATTTTTGTTTTAAACGCAAACATGAACCTTTTTCTTGTGAAATTATCCCAACGTAAGAATTTATCTTTTGTTAGCCTTTTTGCTTTTTAGTTTTTTTTTTTTTTTGTCCTTCAAAACATTCAACAATTGTTTTTTGATGTTTAATATTACACATTTCATACATGTTTTTACAAAGGGCCCCGTTTCAGGTCTTCGCTCCACATAGTCTTAATCCGGCGCTGTCAAAAAATTCAGCAAATCAATAAAACTTAATTTATTTTTGTTTATATAAAGGGTTTTCTGGTCATCCATATAAAATTTAAGCCATTAAGATTAGACTGAAGCGAAAATTCACTTTTATCAAAACCACTTTGAATAGTATTGTTACGAAATTCCTGTCTCTTAGACAATAATTTCGATCTCTTACACTTTTCTGAGTTCGATCACTGGATTGTGTAGCAATCAAAAAGTTTTTGACAAAAACACACAGACTTATTTAATTATAAAATGGTTTATTTAAATCACAAAAGTTAGCTTTTACACGGTACAATTATTAATCTGGCACTGTATAGACCACTGTTTTACTTATTTACTTAAAATCCACTGTGTTAAAATCAAATGTTTTACTTTACTACTTAAAGTCAACTGTATTACTTTATTGCTTAAATTCAACTGCTCTACTTTATTGCTTAAGTTCTACTGTGTTCAACTACTCAGATGACAACCTTTTTATACTACAGTCATCACTTTCTCGAATAATCCAGTACCTTCTAGATGGCGTATCGGTGTGGAATCAACAATCACTTTTTCTAATAATCCAGTACCTTCTAGATGGCGTATCGGCGTGGAATCCACAATCACTTTCTCTAATAATTCAGTACCTTCTAGATGGCGTATCGGTGGCGATAATTTCTCTCGGTTGTCGACTTTTATAGTTTACTGCAGCGCCTTTTCGGTTTATCATTTTTAGTACAAATACTACACTTGGCCGCTAGATGGTGTAAAAGTATTTATACAGCCAGTGATGCTAGTATCGTTTAGTTTTCTTTCGTTGGTTTTTATTTCGAGAATTTTCTGGCATAAGCCAAATTTTGCTACAGTATGACAGAGTTTTTTGAATCTGAAAACGAATTCACATCTTATGTTACCACTTCCTTAATTTCAAAGATATATAGAAAAAGGATATTTTCAAACCAAACCACCTTATTAATTTTTAGTAACCTAACACCAAACATCAAACTTGAAGTTATACAGAATCATTCAGCGAAAACTTCACGGCTGAAAACTCAAGGATACCTCTTTGAAAAATTATTTTTCTTAAACTTTTTGATCGCAAATTAACATAATTATTTTTTAATTAATATATTAAAAGAAATACACTCGATAAGAAACTTTCAAGATTAAGTATTAAGGAAATTATGAATCTTTTCATATAAAATGTGTATGACAACATCATCATTTTTGTTTCAAATGAAATTAATTATTGCTCTAAAATAGCCTAATATGTCAAATCACTCTAATGTAAACACTTTCTTCAACCAATTAATGCTGATTTGTGTAATCAATCAAATCTAAAAAAGTTCCGATTCAAACATTTCAGATCTATGGTTCTCAAGATAAAGAGGTTTCTTAGTGTTTGAAAATTTTAATATAATCTTAATGCAGTTTACACCCTTTTATTTCATTTAATGCTTCTTTTCAACTTCTAAGCTAAAATTGATCACTCCGCTGATCAATTTTATGATTTGTCAATATGGGCATTTCCATGGGTCCCGTTTGACCGTCAAACACATTTAAAGTAAAAAAAAGACAAAATAAAATGGATTTTTATTTTGACAATAAGCTTAACTTATAGCTCCTAATAAGCTTTATAATTGGTGCTAAGGTTGAATTTGGGCAATTTTTCGTTTTCAAGATAATTGCAAAAAACCAAGGTGTCGCACGGGACAAAAACTTCCATTTCCGTGGAAATACCCATGTTTATTCTTTGTCAACATATCATTTGTTTATTTTTCTGGCTATTCCTATGATCATTTCATTAGATTTTGTTTACTTTAAAATATTTTTTATTAAAGACGTAATGTACTTGTGCTTTTCTAACAAAAAATGCAAGAAATCTTCTAGAAATTATTTTCCTAAACTTCATAAAAGTTTTTCTGCAATATTTTATTTGCTCTTGTAGCATTGTAAGGCTCTTAATAGGTAAGGATTATCTTTCTGATAAAGTTGATATTAAGCTAACAATGAAGACGTCATGAAAGTTTTCTTTTTAGGACAATTCCTCAATAACTAAGAATTGTTAGATCGTAAGATTTTACGATGTTTCCATTTCAAGTGAAGCAAATTAATAAAAATATTTTTAAGAAATTATAATTTAGTATCAATTCCCTTGAACGACCATATAAGTCACCTCTACCTTAAACTTTGAAAAATGCATACATAGGAAGTTGGAATGTATGAAACCAAAACAATGAACTTAACAACAACCTACATACTTATATGTACATGGAAAGACACATGTGCTGTTGTTGTTGCTGTTGTTTTTTTTTTTAAGCAGCACCCTAAAGTGCAAACACATTAAGTTTAAACATTTATTGAGCTCTTTCCTCTATACTGTTCCGATACGCACTTCAAATGTGGGCCAAAGAGTCTGACCTAATTTTGACGCGTGTCCCAAAATACAAAAAACTTAGTTCTATAAAAATTTCGAAAAGAAAGAACACTTGCCGCATTTTAATTATGCGATTTTTTCATGCATAAAACTGTGCTACTTTATGAGACCAAACTTTATTTTTCGGTTGTTTTCTTAGACAAAGTTAAAATAAATAAATAAATTAGCGTTGAAAATTGAAACATTTCACTAAAGCAATCAGCAGCGCTAAGTAAATTTAAGTTAATAAAAATTCACTATTATCAGTCGTTCATGTTAAGAAAAAGAAAAAATCCAATTTATAATTTTATTCCCGTTGTATTGAAATGTGCGCGCGCTAAGTCTGCAATGCATCGCTGCCTTAAAAACACATAATCCTGTAAATAACAATTTGCTGACTCGTATTTTTTCTAAGAAAATTTGTTGAAATGACGAAAATTCATGAACAATTCAATTTCATTTTAAATGCAAATTAAGTAGTGCCACTATGCGCCGCATGAAGTCCTCTCTCGTACTTTCCTTATGATAATGGTCTTTGTGCTGCCACTATTGACAGTTTGCTTGTGCAGTTGGGGGCGGAAGATCTTTGTGTCAGAAATTGGCAATTTTACTTCAAGCATCAGAAAGTCTGTGTGACAAGTTTACAATGAATTGAGCGGAAAAATAATAGAATAGAATTTATTTTGAAGCTTCAATGTTAAATGAAATTTCATTTCCTACATCTCACATTCCATTGTTTGTGAACTTTTCCTTGAGCAGTCTTTGAATTTGTTTGCTAACCATTTGGAAAACAAAGTCATGTGAATCCAATGTGCAATTAATTGCACTTTATATCAAATATTTAAACTTTTGGTTTCCACACTCACTCGTTTATTGGTAACAACCATTCAAAGCAATAATCAATTAATTAAAATAAAAAATAAAAAATTAAAATCAATGTAAAACCAACATTTGCAATCAACACTCGCATGGTAAAAAAAAGAGCTCTCACAAAACACCCACAAAAACCGCATTAAAAAGCGCAATAGTGTTGCCAACATTTATTGCCTGATATTGAACTATTTGTGGTTAAATGATTGGCAAGAATTAAAAACAAAATGAATTGGCAAAGGACAAATCTGAGGGCAATGACGGATGGCACGAATAAGAAAAAAAAATGGTGAAAAAAAGTGATTTGGCATAAAATCAACAAAATCAGTAAAAATCGTAAATAACGAAGACTATAAAGCTCCTATAACACTATTTCTTCTTAAAAAAAAGGAAACAAATTATAAGCCTCATGGAATGAGACAAATTAGCTGCACTGTAGACTCATTGAGTTTTTCTATTCCCACAGGAGATCACTTATTTATACTCAACTGCAATATCGACGGTATTTTAATGTCAAAGTATATATTTTCTAAAGTCAGCGCTCTGAAAGTTGTCAAATACAATCACGAGGTATGTTTCCTTCCAAGAGAACGGAACAAGTGGTGACTGAATAATTCGAAAACATGCTGAATTTATTAGAACTTCGTTCTTACCTGATTTGACGGCACCAGACTTCGTTTTGTGTGGCTACTTTAACAAACGGGCTTGCGTAAATTAACATCGATGAAGCTCAGAGCTTAAAGAAAGAATTCGAGCCGAAATTTTAATCTGAAACCTCCTGAAATAAGTCGATTTTATATGTACATAATAAAGAAAAAAATCTTTATATACATATGGTGCATTCCACGTCAAATCGAACGCCATTTGGCTTCTGCATCCCTGATTTTTTTAAAAATTTCTTTTCCTTTAGTATCTACTAGAGGTCTGCACGGATACCAAAAATTTACTCGTTTCAGTACTCGTTCACTTTTCTGTTCCTCCAATTACAAGTACACATTTCCTTTGAGTACCATAGCGTAAAGTAAAAAAAGTTGAATAAGCTTCGTGTATGTGTACGCACAACAAAACTGAAGGTAATGAATCGAACTGAATGACGCGCTAATTTATTCGATGAAAGTGAGGAAGAGAGAATTCATTTATGCACCAAGGCGTTGCCAGAAGATTTAAATGCGCAACTTTTTTATTTATTTATCTGAAAACTAAAATAAAACGAATGTCCGGGATTATATTAATTTGTTACCATCATTGTGTTTAAAATACTTTTTGGTAGTTTTATCTTTAGAATGATGCTAGAAAAATGACTATAACTACTGCCATATATTTACATTTACAAAGTCCAAAGTTTTTTTAGAATAATTTATTAATCACAACGATAAAACAAAAATGTTAGTTCAGTCCATATAAAAGAAATAACAAAATATATAAATAAACAGAATTCATAAATAAATCACATACGCTTTTTGTAACGAAATATCTCAAAAACTATAGCAAATAGAATAAAAAACCCGGAATCTTTTTCGTTTAAAAATACTTATATTACATCACTTTTTATCAAAAACGATTCAATGTTTTTCATGCTATTTTCCATAGTTTTTCTGATTTTTTCGTTTCAAAAAATGAGTGAAAAAGTAAAAAAAAGGTTTTAAAGGTTGATCAAACGCCCCCTAACTATTTGCTTAACCGAAAAAAAGTTAATTTTCTTTTTTCGGATGAACCAGTCCAGTCTCCAGATATCTTGCTCACCGCAAATTTTGAGATCGTTCATGGCATTGCACTTTTCTAACTTATTGATAAATATTTTTGGACCAAAATTTCAGAGATAAGTCTTGAATAGTTATACTTTAATAATGTAAAAAAAAATTTGGTCTAAGATGAAATGCAGCTTCAAAAAAAATTTAAAAAAATGTCTTTTTATTTTTCGAAAATCTCCCGAATGCCCTTAACAAATATTAAACAAAGATTTATATAGATTTTTGATATACATACATATATACATAAGTATATGCAAAAAGCTCAAGCTTAACAAAGAAACACTTTATGAATAAATTTATAAATCACTTTAAAAGTCGAATTTCACTGTACTTATCACATTTTAAAAATATTTACCAATGCTGGACCAAATTAAAAAAAAAATAATAATAAATAAATTAACAAAGTAACAAAGTGGCAACATTGCCAACAATATCAAAAGTTATAATAAAGGAGAAGCAAATAAAACATGTTCACTTTAATATAATATTTCACTTTGTGTACATATGTATAATCTTACATGGCTCATATTTGTTTACAAAAACTGTTTTTATAATATAACATAAATTTATTTAGAAAACAAAGACCTCACTCGCCTGCACACATCAAATTTTCACTGATCCTCACTAAACATTCTTACGCATGTTAAAGTGCATTACTGCGTAGTACAAAATATCATATGCGTAGTAATCGCGCAACTTGTTGTACTCGCAGCATACATGCATATTATCCGTACACATGACGCATTCATCTACGTACAGTTGGTTACGAGTAAGAAGAGAAATTTATAATGATGGTAACAGTAACACAAGCAAACGCTATGTACACGCATTCAAATCAATAAAATTGACTTCGGTAACAGTTTCGTAAGTTAACGATTATACTTATGCAGACCTCTAGTATCTACTGGCCGAAAATATTTTCAAAATCTTTTTCAGTTCTATATATCAAGCTATTTAAGATATATAATTTTTTAGAAACTAACGTTTTTTAAGTTTTTTTTTAAATCGTCATAACTCCAAGAACTTTGATATATATTTTATTTATATATTTGTTTAATGGGAAAACTATGCCTTATGCCTGAATATTTTTCAAAAACGATAACTAAGAAAACGAACATTGAAAATTCCGAAAAAAGTTTTGAAGAAATTCGATCAGTACATAAACCCATGATCAAAATAATAGATACAACAAAAAGATTTTTACTCAATCTATATAAATAAAATTATAGCAGTTTTCGATGAACGGGATTCTCGCAAAATCTACTGAATCAATTTTGATCAAATTTTTTAGTCATCTTTCTTAGACGCTTGGTCCCAACATAGAATTAAAATTATCACGATATTCCTGTTAAATATCAAAATATTAAAGTTTTAAAATTGCTAAAAAATTTAATTACACACATAGAAAGAAGCATGTAAGCATAAAAAATCGTTTAATGGCAAGTTAGTGTGTGTGCGTTTTGTTTTTATATGGCAATGCAATGGAAGAGAATATTCAAATTTTACTCTCGCTCTCATTCTCAATTTGTCAACGCAACAACGCGGAGTTTGTGAACAATGAAAAAAAAAAACTACAGTACGTTCACACATAGAAAACACACATGCTGTCCTACATGGCTTGACAACATATGTGACTGTCAATATTGCTTTGCGTTCACATTTTCGTGCATGCCATCAAACATCAATTGCAGAACAGTTTATGAGCGTCCACATCGAAGTGAACTGCATGAAATCCTATTTAAAATGAAAAATGTTCACTGGGCTTGACAGTCAGTTCTCACAGGTTGTATGGTTGGACAAGCCAGCAGGAAAATCAACAATTTCTGAAATCCATCCAACATGTGTGTCAAGCGGTCGTTCCTAGAGTTCACATTATCGAACATTGATGTTGGACAACATGTGTGATAATGTGTACTAGGCTAATTGAATGTGTTAGTTTGTGTGTGTGCTTTGTTTTTGTCTTTCACATGGCAATACAATGGAATATTTATGGAAGAGAAAACAACAAGAACTCTAGATCTGTGAAGAAGAATCCAAAATTGACTGTAGTTCTATTTAAAAAAAAGTAAATTGTTTGCCTTCGCAAAAAAACAGGCTACGCGTACAAAGTCGCGGGCATCTGCTAGTCCTCAATAAATTCCATATTTGTAAAAATTGGCATTAGATTTTTTTGTAAAACTAGAGAGTACATTCTGGCGATGCCTTTAACTGAGAAATGAACGATGGTTCTTCCCCTATTTTTTCGCCAGTGAATATAAATCGAAAACGGGCGCGAATTCGTTGATCAAAATAATAGATACACTTGTTTTGTTTTTCAATTTTATATCTAAAACATACATTTTTTTGTGCTTTTTTTTAAACAACGGTAAAAATATATTTATATATAAATTAATTGCAAGTAAATTATGAAAAATTTACTACAAATATGGGCCGAAGAAGTTACTGCACAGCAGAAGTGTGACGATTGGCTCTGAGCCTACGAAAAAGAAGATAATCTTTGCGGGACATCACTAGTTTGATGTATTGGTCTTTGCGTATTGTGCAAAATGTTTTTATAAAGATAGTAGAAAAAGAAACAAGAAGTAGATCAACGAAAATCTCTCCAGAAGTTGGTTGCCAAATAGTTATTCTTTCAAAAAAAGACCCTCTCAAGTCTTTTCAAGGCAATTTCTGCGGAAATCGGAAATGTTGTAAGCGCTCCTTCAAAGGTAAGGAATTCCATGTGCGATTCACAAAAAATCTTGAAAAAATTGTTTTTTTCGTTAAAATTTAAAGGAACAATTTTAACGTGACCATAATACATCATAAAACGTAAAACCTTCGAACTTCACAGCTCGGTATCGATATCTTTGATAACAAATTAATTCTTGGCACACATGTCCGCTGATATAACTCAAAGGATACGTAAAAAAGATTTGGAGCGATTCAAAGCTGTGGCGGTCAGAAACTGTTCGGTTTGTAAAAGAACGTCTCACATACGGGAATGCATGAATATATAGAAATCACCTTTTTTTATTAACTTTTGAATAACTTTAACATTCTCTGTCCGATTTCAGTAAATTTATACTTAAAATATTTGTAAAAGAAAAAGTTTTCATTCCAAATCTCAAAAATATAAAAAGTAAGATTTTTGGATCTAAACGGAGCAATTGAAACTTTGTGACTTTTTAAAAAGACCAAAAAAGTCACTTTTTTGAACTTTGACCATTTGTAAGTCCAAACCAATCATCAATACAAAATCATATGAAATTTTGGTTTTTAATAAGCTCTTTAAAAATTCTATCGATCCATATGTAAACTTATAACCATAGAAAGGATGAAATATTCCAATCGTATAGCTTTTTAATGAACTTTTTTGTTTTTTAATTTTTTTTGAAAAGTTGTAATCAATCAATATTTTGCATTTCATTGAGTTTAGGAGAAAAAATTTTCAAAATTACTCACATTTTATTCGACAAAATATTTAAATTGCGGAAGCAATTTGTTTATTATAAAAATCATTATTGTTGCTTATTTTTAATGGCACATATGCCGTGAAAAGCTATGAAATTAATTTATTTATCACTTACGCTTTTTTTTAAAAAATAATTTTTATGCAAAAGTCCATGCTGCTATAAGTACAATAGCACTAAATTGTTTAGTAACAATAACAAGCGCGTGTTTGAATAAAGCAGCATGGACATTCAAATAAAGATTTTTATTATAAAAATAAAATATTAATGACTGAACATTTTTCATTCCATCATTTTTTTCGGCAATATGTTAGACATAAACTACATTCATTCAAAGTCATCAACAGTTTGAATACATCTATAAAAAGGTGCAGTTTGGTTATTATAAATAATTAACTAATAATTCTTTTTTCGTAATAAAGTATACTTTTATGAAAATGTGAGTGATTTTGAAGATTTTGGCATCAGAATTTTTAATTTTCCACAATGTAATATTATCGTAATATCGATAGGACTGTCTAAAATTTAGATTGTTAAAAACTTTTTTAAAAAATTCTAGAAGAAATATATTTTTATAGCTAATTTTTAACTGAAATGATATCGTTAAATGTCTGATGCCTTTGTCTCAAAACAAGTGTATTAACTGCTTTAGAGTGCAATATATGCTAGCAATATAATGTAATGAGGTTCAAAAATACAGATGGACTTACCTCAACATTTTTAATTTGATTTTCCCAATTGATTTGCTTGCTGTTACAATGAAAATGTTAGCGATGTCGTGCGGGACTTTGATGATATCTCTGTGACGCTTCTTTTTTTGTTGGTTAAACGATTGATCAAAAATTTAAGCTCTTTCACTAAACTTTTGCTAAGAAAATGTATTAAAGCTTGCGTTAAATAAATTTTCTTTATTTTGTATTTAATCTTTCATTTATCAATAAATTTAAGAAAAATTCATTATAAGAAAATTTTTATTAAATTACTCGCCACTTTTACAAGATTTGCATTTTTATTATTGACAAATTGAATTAAATTAAGCTTTTATTAGATTTGCATTTTTAAGTATTTTATTAAATATCTTGAGTTCACACGAATTAACAACAGCATACGCCGCTAATGTAATTAATGATCGGATTAAAAATTGGGTTCACTTCACTCCAGTTTTTACACCTACAGCTGGCGCTCAAAAATATTTTTCTACATCCGCACGCGTTCCAGTCGGTGTAATGTGTCGTTAGAGCTGTTGATTTATGCTCCATGCATTAGTTGTAGTTGTTGCGTATGCATAACTGCGTGTGTATGTGTTGTTTTAATTTATCATACCGCAAAAGGCGTAACTGCTGCGCTGAAATTTCACACAAACTTACAGCAGCTTGTTATCGGGCTTAAAATAGCGGCACCTCCCTCACATTCGTGCACGCACACTTATCACTTTTATCACCGTTTTAGACCCGTAGGCCACACTATTTATACAAATCAAATTAAATCTGTTATCGTTGTGGTCGCAGCTGTCGTTTAAGCGTTCAACACTCAAGTGGCTTAAATTGTGTGAATATTTCTTTTTAGCCAAGATTTGGTCTTAATGCAGCAACGCTATCGTCATGGTTTTTCCCAAAGTATGTGACATTATTATCCTGTAAATAAAGATGAGGAAAATTATTTTTTGTAGTAGCAAATGTTTTTCTGCGAAATATAAAATTTTAAATATTCACTTGTGTCTATCTTTATGACGATACTGCCACATTAAAACGATTATCACATGTGTTAACTGCATGTGACGCTTTTTTAGTGGCAGTAATACTTTCCCCCATAAACGAATAGTAAGCAAAGGCATTGAGTATATTTTGAAAATATGAAAATAAATATTAGCAGCTAGCGTCTCATACATGCTATTTATAAATGTATCATCTCGTTTAATATTCTATAGAAACACACTAGAATAGAGCAAAAAAAAAGTTGAGAAATTGAGGACTTTTTTAATCGTTCCAACAGCATTACTGTAAAGTTCTTCGATCACTTTTGGGAACGATTCACTTCAAACGCAACAGATCTGCATTCAAAATTGTATTCCGCTTAAAATATTGTTATGGTCCGAACCTAGCATAATCATAGGGTGATTCATTGATTGTCTCGGTAATTTCGTTCAGTTTTGTTTGATATTTCATCATGAATATTCAACTTTATATCAACCTAAAATTTACATAGTTTCTTGCAATTATAAAATCTAACTGGCAGCGGAGATCATGAGATACTAAACCTCTAGACCACTTCCTTTGAAGCGACGTACTTTTCAAAGTTTACAGCAATAAGCTACGATTGAAAAATTGATAGCTAACATTACCCGCATCATTCGCCAAACACCACTCGAAATGCTCAAACATCGAAAATTGGGACTTCTTCAAAAAGGACCATGTTAGCCGCAGTTACGGTCAACACTTAAAATAAATTATCTTTTAAAAATAAATGTAAAGAAGAAAGGGTTGAAAAATTTGAAAGAATATGGAAAATGTTAAAAAAAATCGAATAGAAATGAAAAATTTTAAATATGCCACGCCCACTTCTCAAATTCCGCCCACATTTAGTACAATAAATTATATTCGTGATCGACATCCTCATATTAAATTTTAGCACAATAGCCTGTATAGTGTGCGATATATGCCGATATTTTATGGCAACTGAGCCATTTCCATTGAATTTCATAGCAATTGCTGCAATAGTTCACTTAAAACAGCGCTAAAAAATTTATGTTAATATAGTAGGTGCCACGCCCACTGATGGAATCACGTCAAAGTTTATTTATTTTTAAAGGTTATAGCAACTGACATCTATACATCAAATTGTGTGAAGATTACTCTCATAGCACACTATCTATAACAATAAATGTTTTTTGCTTATATGGGAGGTGCCACGCCCACAGGTACTATTGGACCAAATTTTTGTAATAAGAGACCTTTTAGTAAGTATATCTACCTCATTAAATTTCATAACAATTACGTTGTTAGTTCTCTTAATATAACGTTTATAAATATTGTGGACGGTGCCACGCCCTTATACGAGTTTTTTTAGTACAGTTGCTGAGCTTGTATTGATGACTGTTTTCAGTGGCATCATCTCCAAAAGTTTAATGAAAATCGTTTGTGCCAATTTTGAGGTATACAGCATCAAAATTTTTAACAGTTGAAAAGTGTCACGCCCACGTTTTCGATTTCTCCCACTTTTATCACAATATAAGATATATTTGATATGTATCCGTTTACCAAATTTCATCGCAATATCTTGAACGGCTTACAAGATATGGTGGTATAAATGATAGAATTTAGGGCTGTGCCACGCCCCTGTACGTTCCTTGGGAAACTTGAAACCCAGTTTAATCCTATTTTGGCACATGTAGTGCACCAAATCACCAAGTTTCATCAAAATCGCTGCAACTTTTTTCAAAATTGGCCAGGGTAAATATACATAGAGTAAGGGCTGTAGGCGTGTCCGTTAACCGATTTCGCCCATTTTCAATAGCAAGATGCCTGCAAGAAGAAGTGACCAGTGTGTGAAAGTTTCATTTAATTAGCTTTCGTGGTTTTCCCGTAAACCTTATTTCAACAGACGGTCAGACAGACAGACAGACGGACATCGCTAAATCGACTCAGGTGGTGACGCTGATCAAGAATATATATACTTTTCTATACCTGCCACACCCCCTTCTATGTGTTACAAACTGAGAGACAAAGTAAATATACCCTCGGTGTAAGGTATAATAAAAACAACTGCAATTGGATGATATTCCAAATTGTTTAGAAACAAATAAGAATTTTATGCCGGTTAGCGAATATCCAAGCCCAGACGAAAAACAATTTTACAAACATATAGCAATATTATGCCTTTAATAAAATTACACCAAAGTTCTGAAAAACTTCTTATAAGACAAGCGGTTAGCTTTTGTTAAGTCTTATCACTAATCAATGTAAATTCTAGTAACACGATTAACAACAAAATATATTTTGACCAAAACAGAAACCGGTCTATCGACAAAAAGAGACCTGACATTTGTTTTTATAGCCAAATAATTAGGCAGTTTGGAGACAATTTAATTAAGTTAACATTAAACTTTTTAACAAAACTAACTGAAATGATCATTAAAAACTGTGAATATTCAAAATTTTTGATTATACAAAAATGATATAAAATTTTTAATATATTCGGCCTTTATCAAGTGACATGACACTTAATAAAATGCATGGGCAAAACTGACAAGCAGCAATAAGCGTTTTAATGAAACTTGTTCATCAATTAATGATACAATTACGATAAGAATTTAAAATTTCTCTAATAAAAATATAACGAAATAACAAAGCAATAATCTATACATAAATAAATATAAATTTGCACATTAAAAATATTCCAGTTTAACAAGGACTAAATAGATAAACTCTGTCAAACAGTCAGATAAATAAATTAACATATTTACTCCCCAACATGCATGCGTACATACGTACATACTCGAACGTCAGAGGAAAAAAAAGTACAACTGACCAGCAATAATAGCAACAACAACAACAACAACAATAAGAAGCACAAATGCGAGCAAGCAGCAACAGCAGTATCTATTTGAAAATCTGCCGTTTAGCATCGATTCCATGCATAATTCATGACTTAACAATGCATGGAATATCTGACAGATCGAAGCATTCATGCAGTCGGCTACAATTAAAAGCATCAACTAGACAAACGGAAGGAGGTGGGTTGGAATGGATATTGCTGCAATATTTTATAACCGCAGGCGTTAGTTAAAGTTAGCGCCAGCCAATTTAGATGCTGACACTTTTTTGCCACCGCATAACAGCAGGAAAAAAAATTGTTTCATTAACCCATTTCGCACAGCTAAGTATTTGTTTATGAAAGTTCCAAATTGATGAAGAATGTGGAAATACTTTAAGGAGATTATTTTTAATTTTCCATTTTGATTTTAAGAACATAACAGTTGAGTAAGTGACCAACATTTAAAAAGAACAATTCAATTTATTTTGGCAATCATATAAAAAATAAAAATGGGATTTGAATATCAGTGGAACTTTACCATAGTATGTGAAACAATTTCATTAAATGAAATTCGTCAATGAAAAAATTGTAGAAAAGCTTTTTTAAAAAAAAGGATTAAAAACAACCTAATTGAAAAATGTTAAGTCGCTTAGAATTGAAAACCAAAAAAATTAAAGCAATACTTAACAAAAAAAATCTTCTCTAAAGAGTTATAGCTGTAGGCAATGTTTTCTTAAATTCGTTATCTTTTTTCAGCTTTTTCTCGTAGCACAAGGAAGTAGATGTTATTTAAGATATTGAAAATTCAGGACATTTCTCATCCCTTAACATGATAACCTCGCAATCTATTAAAAGCAAATTAGGCTTGGTGGATTCACCAACCAAAGGAATAATTCATTAGGATGTTAGAAAGAGAAATCTCATATTTATTATGTTTAATTATGATTACAAAGTATAACTTTGATAGAACTTTGTAGTAAAACTTAGTACGGACACTGAGGTTTTTAATCCCAGAAGCAAACACTACAATTACCTAAGACACCCGATCATATTCCAGACAAAAATATATATATATCATAACACTATGTGCACGGTAGTGACGGTTCCCAAGAAAACTTATTCTAATGACAAATGCTTCAGTGTTATAGAGAATACACTTTATATTGCAAAACTTTATCTCTTCACGGCCAAACGAACCGCTTTATCTTTAAAACTTTCGGTACATAAAAATGTGGATGATGTCTGGTATGAACTGATAAGAAAAGAAGCCTCACTAACTCTCTTAGGCTTCGAATTCTGTTTTGGACAATATCTACGGATTACTATTAAAAAAAGAATGTAACCAAAGGAAAACGAAATGGAAGATGTCGCCAAAATTAATATTAATCAATGAAATCTTTCACTCCGAAATGAAACCAAGAATTATTGCGCTCATTTGTTCATCGTTAAAAGTCGCCTGCAATATATGAGTAAAATGGGTTTAAGGTATCAATTAATTTTTTTTGTTTTCTCAAAGCCGACTTACGTCGCCATATTCATTGAAAAATAAAATATCAGATAAGAAATCAACGACAGTAACACAATAATGATATCTGCATGTTAATCGGTGTTGGTGAATATGACAACTTTCATTATGCAAAAGCCGATGGGAAACAGGTGCATTTTGCATGTAAAACATTTATGGATAATAGTTATATGAGGAGCTCCATACCAAAATATTGCATTTAGATGTTCGGACAAAAAAAAATCGAGCTAATGATGCAGTTTCGCTACATTCACTGAAAACATTTGCTTTGTAATCTCTTTAACCGTTTAAGTTTTGAAAACTAAGAATATTTCTTAAGCGACAACATAATCTATCGCATATAAGTTCCGTGAATTGGAGCTATCGTAAATATTAACATATTTATTTCAAGTTTTGAAAACACATAATATACTTTATTGACTATGATAATATACTTCGAAAGAAAATGTCATCAATATTGACCTATTCATTCCTATGATAGTCGCAAAAATTTCATCCGATCGCTGTCAAAAAGCTTTATTTTTATAATTGTAACTACTTAAAAACTATTTAAAAAAATAAAAATTTATAGTTGATATGAACCTCCTCAAATATACTTAATTTTTTTTTATAAAATGCAAAAGTATTTTTTTTTTTTTTTTGCAAGTTTTTATCACTTATTATTTCTCCACTTAAGTATGCGGTTTTATTTTTTCCTTTCGTTTCTTGTTTACATTAAGCTTTGATAAGAAGTTTCCAATTTCAATAGCGCATGGGCTTGACTGTGTTATTTGTTTTTTTTTTTCAAGCTGCATTGGCACTACTTTTATTTTTAAGTGGTAATTTAAAACAAAAACCTATTTTATTCAACTCAACAAAATAGGATAACCTAAGAGCTTTGTAACTATGTACTCTATTACTACGCTGGGTGCAGAAGTTGGGTTACTATTGCTATGCAATGGATCGAAATTCATGTGGTATTGCGATTGTTTTCTGCTTTGTCTTCGTATTTCTCATAAGCTGATAAGCCTGCTTGCAATTATGTATTTTTACAAACATAGTATTTTCATTGCATTATTTTATTTCAGTTCATTCATAAAAATATGTATTTGCAGTTGTTTTTTATCATATCCGTTTTGATACTGACACTTATGGAATTTTTGAAATAAAAGAATGAAAAAATTTTACTTTAATTTGAGCACAAATTAGAATTTTACTTTTTCAAAATTGTGATCTGGAATCAATGTTTAATTATAAAATATTGTAGCGAAATTTGGTTTATGCCAGAAAATTCTAGAAATAAAAACCATCGAAAGAAAAACTAAACAATACTAGCTAGCATCACTGGCTGTATAAAAATACTTGTACACCATCTAGCGGCCAAATGTAGTTTTTGTACTAAAAATGATATGAATGACGACCGAGAGAAATTATCCACGCCGATACGCCATCTAGAAGGTACTAGTAATATTCTGGATAGTTGTGAATTCCACGCCGGTACTGGATTATTCGAGAAAGTGATGACTGTAGTAGAAAAGGTTGTCATCTGAGTTGTCGAAAAGCAGTTGAATTTAAGCAATAAAGTAATACAGTTGACTTTAAGTAGTAAAGTAAAACATTTGATTTTAACACAGTGGATTTTAAGTAAATAAGTAAAACAGTGGTCTATACAGTGCCAGATTGATAATTGCACCGTGTAAAAACTAACTTTTGTGATTTAAATAAACCATTTTATAATTAAATAAGTTTGTGTGTTTTTGATTGCTACACAATCGAAATTATCGTCTAAGAGACAGGAATTTCGTAACAATATACTTTCAACAGAGTCATTTCATAAGGATTTAACCTTTAATAAATGTCAAACATTTACTTCGCAGTAGCCTCTGTCCTGGATTTTAGTACATACTTTTTCGTCTGTGTTAAAAATATAGTACTAAAAAAATATTTTTAAGTATATGTGCATTTCCACAGAAATTGTGAATTTAGCCGAACATGGTTTTGATTTTTTTTGAGCACACCCTTCAACCATGGTTTTCCTTGAAGTTAAGACTATCTTGAGTTCATATTCAAGGCACATATGTATATATAATTCTTTTTTTTTTTTTTGGATTTGGAATGGAGCATATCCGAAATACTTAGCTTCCATTAGCTTTTAAAATTTTTTTGCAAGTTAGAAATTTTGCACTGAGCTTGGCTTAGGCTGCAGTCAATATATAATGACACACTCAACTTTTGCACTTTTTTTCATATTTTTTGTGGAATAAAGCTTACATAAAAAAGCCACAAATATTTATTGCTAGAATAAAAGTTTTATTATCTTTAATTTTATAATCTTTATATAAAAAACGGTGGTTTATATTTTTAAAACTAAGCTATTTGTGATTTATTTCACAAGCTAAGAATTGTGTGTACATAAGACTCTGTAAGTCCCAGAATACTTTCTAGAGTAATCCCGTGATGTTTGATATCATGACTACTATTATTACTGATTCTGCAATGATCTTGACCTTGAATTAAGTTGTAGTTGTAATTAATTTTATAAAAATGGGAGGTTGTCGTGCGCTGGTAACTTAAGGGGGTAAGAAACCCTTCGGAATTAGCTTATTGACTCACAACTAGCATAATCGGTGTTAGATATATTATGGCGTGACCCGCAGCCAGAGGCCGCCACGAAGCCGGCATTGGTCATATTTGAGAATGTAAGCCCTGAGCTGCAGCATTGTTGAATTTACTATCAAAAAAAATGTGCACTTATCCAAAATGACCACAAAAATAACATATTTCAAGGTCAAGGTCATCGAAGAGTTACCACTTAAAGTAAATTAAGCCAAATTGAGGCTAAAATTTTTCATCTAAATACACTCAAAGTTTTGGATTTTTGATACAAAAATTTTAGAAAATCTACATATGCTCCAGCTAATTAATGTTAAATCGATGCTGAGAAAATTATAGTTTTTAAAAAGTTTTATAACATGCATTTTAAAGATTTTGATATGTTGAATATGCCCACAGGTTACCTCTGTTGCTTCTTGTTGTTGAGTTGTACTTATTGAAAGACGTGTAAGGTCCCCAACATTGAGTGCATTTTGAAAAAAAAGTGTGATATTATAGAAGAATAGTCTGAGTTAGTAGATCAACAAAAATGTACCTTTTCAAAAATATGCATATGTTTCACCACTGTCAATATTTTTATGTGCTATGGTTCTTTCAATAAAAATGTCGTGTACTAAAATATTGTTTTTTTTAAAAATGTTGTAATTTTCAAAGTTCTGTAGTTTGCAAAATATATACATTTCCAAATAAAATAATCATGATGACTATTTACACTTAATTAGTGATAATAACACTTTAGCAAAATACGCCATATACTTTTAAAAGCGTTACAACCAACAATTAAATTCATAATTTATATATTAACTTTCACTTGTGTATAACGAATAAATAGTAAATTTAGTTTTTATTTGATATAAAAAGTGTCATCACTATCACTGTGAATTAATATGAATGTTGTCAGTATTTTATTGGCATGTGCCTTTGATGATCAAGTGCGTTTTTAAGCACTTTTTATTATCTGGAAAACTTTTATTTTCAGTTTTGCTTTCGATTTTTGTACATGACAAAAAAAAATGATACAGAAACCAGAGGAACAAGCTGAAATGTTTTGAAAAGTTCAAATCGTTTTGAACTTTATGATTATGCTTGCGTTATCTCTGCTATGTAGTAATATGAAAATTTTTGTTCAATGAATCATTTCCTTTTTTGCACAAATTTAACTCTTTACATAGATGTTTTTTTCGAATAATCAGTATGAGTTTACAATTATTAAAAAAAATTTAATTTTTTTATTGATAAGTAAAAATATGCTCATATATTAGAAAATTCAAAATAAGCTAAAAATAACTTTTTATGATGATTATTTTTTTAATATTTAAGCAAAACATAAATTAAGATTTAAAAAAATTATTGAATTATACCAATAAACTTTTTAAGCCTTTGAGCACTTCACATTTTTTTTAAATATTCTTCAAAGGAAATATAAAATTTGTGTGAAATATTTTGCACATGTTGTGGATAAAATAACTTATGTGAATTGTGTTAAAAATTTCGATTTATGTCATAACTTTGAAAAATACCATCTGTTTTTTTACCATCAATTTTAAATTGGAATGCAGAACATTTTATAGTTCTTAACGCGTTAATATGAATTATTGCTTAAATAATGTTTGCTTAGCAGATAAATTGGGTATTCGCAGTAAAGTAAATATCAATCACAACCCAAAGTGGCATGTCGAGATGAGTTGAAATTTCGTCATCGATCTTTGATTAGTCGATATCTTTATGAAAAAAAATTTCCAAAAAAAAATTAAATCTTCACACAGTGCTGCGTAAAAATTTCACTCATATTACTAGTAAAATAACATATGACTTCTTCTTTTATTAATAAATTATTTAAAATTTTACAAAGATTGTGCCTAATTTTGCACAGTTTAGTTAAGAGTGTAAAAAAGCGTATCATAACAAAAATTTTATTTTTTTCATGAAAAAACAACATAAAAAATTAGCGATGAAAACTGCAATAAAAAATTTGGCAACATCAACAAAATTCCATTTCTAACGTACATACAGCAATTCTTTATTTAAACAAAAAGCCTTAAGCAACGGAAATAGTTTTTTGTGTCAGTATGTCTACTTTTTAATTATCTCATAAATTAGAAGCTATGTATATTTGTGTACACCCATATGCTATTGCGATCTTCATAAATAATCCCAAATTATTACTGTTCCAAGTTGTTTCTGCAAGACCAATTTTCTTTATTATTGTGCACAATCAATGATTTTGCTATTTTTGAAGTTTATTTTCCATTCATTACAGAACTGAAAACGAATTTTAAATGCTGGAAAACATAAATTTTAATTATCTTTTTTTTTTTGTTAATTATGTCCGCACTAATTTCTTCCGCTACAATTGCTGTACGATACACAAATCTATTAAATCTTTTATTTTTTTAAAAGTCTTCTGAGTTATAGTTGATCTTTTTTTATTTTCAATTTATGAACATTTATTTATTCAGGGGAATACCATTATGTTGTTTGTTATTGTTGCTATCGTCACTTTTTTCCCAATATAAAACATCTGTTTTGTAGAGCAAAAACTTTGACGATACTTGTGAACTTTGCGTTAATTGGTTTATTGAAAGAATTTTAGCTAATTTTTTAAGAGCCATGGTCTTAAGATATCAATTGCGCATAGCTAGCGAAACATACGAGTACAAACTTTGCACAACAAATCCAAAATATGCAGATCAAGCAGTACCAACAGTATTTCTGTTTGAGTATTGCGATGGTATCTGTGACACAAATTCATGCCAACTACTGCACACTAAACAGTTGTGTTCTACAGCTTTGCAGAGTTTTGCATCGAATTGTCGATGGGAGAGCAAAAGGAAACATGCTACGCGCACAAAGTCACAGAAACAGCAAGTCTATAGCATTTATATAAAATTAGAAATTGTTTGTAACGCTTTGGCACAAAATATACTGAACCGATTTCAATAATTTCTTTTTTAAAACAACAGATTTGTGCTAAAGAAGGTTATTGTGCATTTACTTTTTTTTTTTTTTTTAAAGTCAATAGATATCCTTTGTCTTAGGATTAAGTTTTTGAAAACCTAACACAAAAACTATTGTTTGATTTTTCTTGAATGTCGTATTGTTATTGTTGTTTTTTTTTATATTTGTACCGTTTATATTTTGCTTCGAAGTTAAAAGAACAAATTCACTTTCAAATCTTTTTTTACTTTTAAAGAGAGAAAATATAATCAGATGTTAAGAGAGTAATTTAATTATGAAAAAACAACGGGACGTGCGAATGCGAATACGCGGTTATTACTGGTATATTAGCAAATCGCTTTGCATTCGACATATCGAGATTTTAAAATACAATTACCTTTCGGCATTCTTTTATTCATTTTATTTTTTTTTTTTTCATATGGGCACAACTAAGAAATTCTATTCTATTCTATTCTATTCTATTCTATTCTATTCTATTCTATTCTATTCTATTCTATTCTATTCTATTCTATTCTATTCTATTCTATTCTATTCTATTCTATTCTATTCTATTCTATTCTATTCTATTCTAAAACCTAAAGCCTAAACCAAAATAGACGAGACGAGACGTAACGAGTAAGTTCGAGTGTATGTAAACCAATGTTGATAGCCAAAATGAACCAACGTAATTGATCGAAAGTGAACGAAACATTTTGACGAGACGAGTTGTTCCGTAAGAACCGAACTTCAAAACGTTGCTACTCGTCATAACAGCTTTTTTGGTTCGTTGGCTAGCGTAACATTTTGGGTTAAATGTCGAAACAGACGAAACGAGTGCAAACGTTCGTTCAATTGCTACCGTCTCGTCACGTCTATTTTGGTTAAGTCTTAAGGCAGACTTTTTCTACATTTTAGTAAGTCAGTTTTTTCGTTAAATTTCAACGAAATTGGACATAAGCTTTGTGAGCGCCGTTTTTAGGTTTGAGCTAGGAAGCTCAAATGTTGAGACAATTATTTTTATTCCTCAAGCTATAATATAGAAAAAAATAAATAAAATTCTCTCCAAAAGTTTGAAAAAAAACAACCTAATATACATACTAAATTGCTTGTCACATTGCTTCGTATAAGAATTCAAATTGAAAATATGGCGACAAAAGAAAAACCACCCAAAATCTTAAATAAGACAATGACTCAAAATGTGTTAAGTAATAATCTTTTTTATTTTACTTATTTAACAAAGCTAAAATGCTTTTGCATAGAGCCATTTTCACGGCCATGCCCTTGCCCATTAACATCTGACACTCTGTATAAAGAAATAAACGATTTCTTCTTATCACAATAAAATTGTGCGAAGCCTTAAGTGATGAAAAATTATGGTCTTATCAGTCTAATAGATCATTAAGCTATGCTTCTTTGTGTTGAAACAATGAAATGTGTCATTTCCATTTATACGAGAACGTAAACAATGACAGCATTTACGAGCAATGGCCAAACAGCATTGAACTACTTTTTTATGAATCTATAAAAATGTTTTTTAATAAAAACAATATTCTTCATAAAAGAAAACAATTTAAATACTTAGCAATGATTTTGCATGTCTGTGGCTCTGTGTTTTTCCATCGGTTTATTGCCAGGTGGACGGACCCATTGAAGAAGAGGCCTTAAATCATAAAGCAGTTGTATACAAGTTGACGCCATACGTTGGTAACTTTTGTGGTTTCATTTTTCAATTTATGCTGAAAATTGTATTTTCATTTCATTTTTCTATCGTCTTTCTGTTTTTTTCACTTTATTCCATCACAACGTCAGTGCCGTCTGCGTACGTCTGTCTGAATTTCTTATTCTTGTTACATTTTCGCCCCCTTGTGGCAAATGTCGATTATTTATTTAGATGTAGTCAAGGGAAGTCACTTCATAATGTGTCATCTATATGCATCTCACTTTATTCATTCCAATATTTTTGTGGTTTGAATTTTTTACACTGGAAATAAAATTTCTTGAAATGTAACATTCTGTGATCTGTGAAAATTTGGCTTATGCTGCCAAAGAAAAGCCTTGAGAAAAGCTACAAGTGAGATTCATTGTCAAGATTGGTGATTTTGCTGTAATATCATGTGATTCAAAACTCTGAGGTCAATTGCCTCAAAATTGTTTTTTTAAGAAAACGTTGTACTTCAAAAGCACATAACTTTTTAAGTATGAGTTGTTCGAGTAGTAATATTACTCAATTTCTATTTTCTGCTTTGGCAAGATGAGTCAATTTTGCCCAGATTGTATTGCGCAAAACAATAGCAACAAATTCATGGGAAATATAAAAATTCATTTATTTTATATCTTTATTCAGTTTATGGGATAAGTAACCATTCAACGCCGAGTTAAACTCTTAACAAATCACTTTCATTGAACTAACTACTCAGCTAAAAATCTTGGATTAACATTAAAATGAGTAAAGGCTGAATATTTATACAACTTTGATTGAATTCAATACTTTCAAAAATATTGCATAAATTTGCAATAATTTTTGTATTAAAATATGTTACATTAGGAAATGATTTAATTTGAAACACGGTAGCCACTTAGCGTCAAGTTTCAGAAAGCAGTGCAATTAGGTTGTTTAGTTTTAATATTTGAATTTATTACTCATTTAATAACATAAATAAGTATAAGCTTTCATTAAAAATATTACTCTTGCTCGCAACCGGTTTTCATCACGGTTCTCGATCCGAAAAAGTGTCACAGCAAATTTTCTTGTGTTAGTGGATTTATACTATGTCAGCCTACCAGCCATTTACATATCTCACATTTTAACAAAATTCATTGGCATCTTCATCAGATAGACCAATTGTTTTTATGTGGCAACCGAGTGTCTAAGATGTGAAGAACCTCTGCACACAGCGTAAGAAGCTTTAGTGAAATAGTCTTTGTTGGTTACACTTATACTATTATACGAGTGGAAATCAAATTTTCTATCCTTTAATTTCCTGAATAGATCTGTCTTGTGACCATTAGATAGTCCACACGTTCAAATTCAATTTGGGGCCGCTGCTCTCATTTCTAGGTATGCAATCAACTCTTTCGTCCTCTGTGTGTTCCTCACATCCTGGATAAAATTCCAGTGCAAAGAATTTATTTATCCTAGTTGAACAACTGCAGACTTCGTGTATATATTTTAACCTTTGATATTTTTACTACGAAATGCTCCTGTATATAAATCATTCAATGGCATAGAACTCTGTCTGGAAGGTAGTTGGGAACACTTAGAGTTTATTCAAACACTCTTTCTTGTCTTGTCATATTCTAGTCTCTTTAGTTTTTTTTTTTTTTACATATAGCCCAGAATAATAAAGATATGTCTGTGGAGTAATTAGCGTATAAGAAGTCTTCACGATATAGTGTATGCAAAAAAAAAGGTGCTCAAGGTCAAGGTCATGAAAGTCAGTTTTTCGCAAATATCTCGTAAGATATTATACATAACATAAAATTTGTTCATAAGGGGACCTCCAATAAAAATCTCACATCAACTTTATTATGCAGAGACTGTACATTATTATATCGGATTACATTTATAAATTACAAGGCCAGAGGGAGAAGGGGTCCCGTCAGAACTCACCAAATACCACCAACGCTAGGGGGGGAGGGTTCCAAATTTTCAAAAAAAAAACACCTTACGCAATAAATGGACGGCACCGAAGCTAATTTTACACAAAAAAGGCCTAAAGCAAAATTTCCTTATGACCAATAGTTCTCGAGATACTTCTTGCAGGGTATCATATTGAGCAAATACGGTGGCTGAGGGAGGCAATATATCGTTATTTTTGTTTGCCAATAAATTACGAACAAGCAGTAACGCAAGTTCTTTGATCCACCTTTGGTCTTCCGAAAGAGATGGTTCAAAAAATAACCAATATTTACGATAAATTGCGATAAACCGATTTTTGTGACCTTTGACCTTAAGTAAATTTATAACGTACATAATACTAATGAGGTCTTGTTACACGTTAATTATGTGCGCAGTTTGCACTTTTTTAAATACTAATATTCCTGAGATAAAACGCTTCTGTTGCGAATGCAATCGCGATATCTTTATTTTGAAAAACACATTTTTTTAGATACCATTTTGCCGACTATCTGTTATTCTATGTCATGTCAAGTTTTTGTGTTATACACATACTAAACATATTATTAAAAAAAAAAGAATATTTTTCTATCAGCAAAAAATTTTTTCTTTGTGCATAGTTTGCTTATGACACGTCTACTTGTGGTTTTCTTTGTGGCTTGTGCGGAAGTTATTTGGATACCTTGTTACTATGCATTCCCGCTTCTACTGGCGCTACTGCCATTGAAGTCTACGGCAAGGAAATCGAATTTGGAATTTTCATTTTTTTCTTTCTAATTTTATCATTGTTGATTGTAAATATATCATATTTATTTTATTTAGATTTTCTTGTAGGCAATTTATCAAACAGAGGTTGAATATTCTAAAGTGATTTTCCTATGAATTTTTCTAGGAAGTTAGAAATGGGCGTTGAAGATGAATGCGTTTAGATAAATAATAGCAATGTTATGTGTGTGTATTAAAAATATTTTTTTTTGTTTTTAATGTACACCTTTTACTGACAAATTATTTAATTTTACTTTAATTTAAGCAAGCGTGGATAAAACCATGCATCGTAAGGGATATAACTGTCCAAAAGTATACAGAAAGAAAAAGAAAAAAAGAAAAATATCTTAAAAAAAATTAATAAAAAAATCTGTGCAAAGTTAAAGAAAAAAAACTCTGAAATCAAAAGAATAATGAAAAAATAATGAATAAAAAAATTCCATGAAAAATATGGTGAGCCTTCTTAAAACATCTTCATATAAAAGTTTTCTTTTTTACGGAAGATTTTTTCGGACATTATTTCTTCTCCGAATTTTGGGTCGTTTGTTGGAAAAAATCGACCATAAAAACATATAATCATCTTCAGTTATTTTTAACCAATTTTGAAGTGTGGTAAAAATGTGTGTGAAATTAATTCAATAATTTTGAAAAAATAAATATAATCAGAATAAAAATAATCAGAATTGTACAGAAAATATTTGTAGATATAATGTAAAGATGGAAGGGGATCAACTATCTTAGCAGAAGTAATCACATCTAAAATATTTAGCTGCAGACCAGAATGTATGAAACAGATTTGTTGCCGCTCTATGACCCACTCGGAGATTAAGGGAAACAATGATTAACTTTTAAGCGATTTTTCCTTATGAGAAATCAAAAGGCAAAAAAATATATAGCTTTTCTTACATCGCATGAAATAAAAATCACAAAAAATATTATATCCAAGAGCCGCACAAAAAGTATGTTTCCTATTTTATTTAATAAAAAAAAAAAAAAAACTAAGTACTAGTCATTTTAAGAAAATTCTTTTTGTGGATTCCCCAATTCAAAAACTATTTTGCGACATAATTCATTCACGCATATACTATACAAATATAGATTTTATTAAATGCTTGGAAATAAAGATCGCTCGAAAGTTTCTGGTCTCTTTTCAAACGTAGTTCAAAAGTTAATTTTCTTATTTGGGAGAACCAACTAAACAAATTTTCATTAAAAATGTTTCCAAGTCTTGCGCGTTTCTTATAAAAACTGAGTATATTTTAGTTACTAAAAAACTAAAATTTTCATTAACTTACAATATCAAGTTACTTTAAATTTTTTTATATTTTAAATTTCATAGCCACATAATTTTGAAATATTTTTAATTTACATTTCAACTCAAGTATCTGACTGACATTCCCTAAACAAATGACTGCCAACTCAGCCAATTAATTGCCTACATTATAGCGTTGCTTCCGCATTTTATGTTAAGAATAAGATTTCAGTAATTTCGCATTACACAGCTTAATATCCAGTACGTGCAAACCAGAAAAAGAAAAAAATCCTCTCAATGATTTTGCAAAACGAAAAATAAAAAAAATTAAAATTACAAAAGAACACCCGGTACAACGCCTATAAAATGCCTACGGATGTCAGACAAATGCTTTTGTTAAATTGTCTACTGATGAGGAAAATCATAATTTTTGTCGTTAACAAGAAAAATATTGCGATTTCCCAGCAGAGATAATCATTTTCACATTACGTATGGATGGAGAGGTGAATGGAATAGAGTGTGAGTACGTTAAAATGTATTTGAGGAAACATATGTATGTGTGTGTGTGTGTGTGTGGCAATTGTGTACATGGCGTTTATGACAAAAGCGGAAAATTTACGCCAAGTCTAAGCGAAACGCGAAATCATAACATATGTACGTGTAGGGTGCATCATAGAACGCACTCCCCTTTCACAGAAGCAGAGTTGTCAAAAAGTAAAGTCAAGAAGCTGCTTAAAGTCTTCACGAAAGAAACACGCTGGAAATGTTTTATCAGTGAACATTTTGCTATAAAAGTAGCAACAATAACACCAACAACAACAACAACCAACTCAATTGCCTGTGAATGGCAACAAAGACATGATAACATGCAGACTCACTAACACACACGTATGTATGTGAATATGTATATCGTATATTTGTACAAGGATACATGGCGAAAAACAGTGTTTAGCACGCACTCATGCATAATAGACTTAACGCATTATATACCAGGGTATTACCTAAGGCTCAACTCTTACCTTTGAAAGGCTTTTTCGTAGTATATGAAATTAAGAAAAGTCCACAATTCCTTAAAAAAACAATAACAATCTGTTTGAGCTTAATTTGGTGAGCACCTAGCATACCCGGCCCAACTAAATTAACACATTAAACAGCCAAAAGTGTCTAAAAGAAATGGATGAGGCCATCCATCCAATTTGTCCCAAAAGCTTGGTGATACTGTAGTTCCTAGAGCTAATATTTAGCTACATGGTCACAATTCTAACGAATGGTTGAGTAAATGTAGTTGTTATTCCTAATGCAGAGCCTTTCCAGAAGTACTTTGGCGGACTTTCGCTTTATGGTTGAAAAAGTATGAAAAATATTGAAAAAACGTTAAGTGAGGTTGAATAAGCCAACCGATAATATATGGAAAATGTTGAAAAAAATTGAAAGAGGTTGAAAATTTAAAAGAAAGTGGAAGAAAGTTGAAGAAGGTTGAAAAAGTTTAAAACAGTGGAAATGGAAAATAAATTCAAGAGTTCAAGAGAAAGTGGTACATGGTACAATGCTTCCAATTTCAAAAACAGAGAATATTTTCTGTTGGTAAGCTGTGGGTCTTCTCATTATCTTAGGAAAGATCGCAACAAACAGGCATACTATAACTCTATCGAGCCTCACAAAAGGACCTTGCGACTAAGCCTAACATAACCATAACTTTAAACGTTAAGCAACACTTACTCTCTACAAATACCTGTCTGAAATGTGTTAATGTTACCCCAGCATTCATCCCTATGAGAAAGGTCATTGCAGCACATTGTATGGCTTAAATATCTTCCCTTTGTAACTTTCATCTCTTACTTTTCGATTATAATTTTTTTTCTTTTTCTTTCAATTTTCCCATCTTTTTATATTTTGCTTACCTACATCATCTTCATGTCTTAATTTGACTTAATCAAGAGTTACAAAATTATGAACCCAGACTTAAGTTAACAGGCAAAATAGAAAAAATGGCAGAGAGAAAAAAGAGCAACATATCAAAAGGTTAAGTAGCAAAGTGCAAGTCATCATGAAAGCCTTAAGGATACACAAGAGCCAATGGACTGAAATTCATATTGGTGCTTTACTTTGTACGCTTCATTATCAACCTACTACTTCATTGCTTCCCTGACATGGGCACACAGCATGCGGAAACAAAAACGGAAGAATTTAACTGAAGTACACTGTTGATAAGAAGAAAAAAAAGTTAATAGCTGACTTCTGCAGCCACTTAATGTTTTCAATGGGACAATCAATGACTAACTCTTTGCATGAAGTTGGCCAATCTATACGTATGCACATTAATGTAGCAGCAAATTGTAGCCGAACAAAAGCACTGAGCACAGCTGTCATTTATGCCCTTATGAGTGCTGAATTAGAGATCTTCAAATGTGTCAATGTTCTTTAGACAGAAGAACATATTCAACGTACAAATATGTATTTGCCAGTTTCAGCAAACAGCTTGTAAATGATTTATCTGTCTATATTACTTCTACTTAGTTTCATTTTTAAGAGATCTAATGAACTTAAGTTGTCTCAATGTGTTTTTTTTTTTTTTGCTATATTGGCAAAGAAGTCGTGTAGCAAGAAATTTGGAGTAAATTTATTAATATTATTAAAAGAAGAAAATTTTGAATGTAATGATAAGAAAATAGACGTAAAACGCTAACTTTTACATCTTAACAATATTGCTATCTGACGCGTACATTTTGAAATACAAGCTTCCGAAAACCCATGTAGTTTTAAGACTTGTGATTTTCAAAAAATCGTATTTTCGAAAATAAGCCCGGAAAAAGTTTTTGCAAAAACATGTATCGAATATTTTTTGACAAAGTATCGGAAAAAAATTGTTTTTGAGGAATCTTAATTTTGAATGTAAAAACGAGGTACCACGGTAGGTAGAATAGACCTATTATATGTATTTATGTAAATAGAAAGTATTTATTTCAAAAATAATGATGTTTCCGAAGCTGTAGTTTGCTGTTTTCGTACAAAATATGGTAAAAATGACAATTTAAGTTCATCGACTGTGAAGAATCTCTTCAGGAAGACTGGATCAACTAGTGATCTCAGATACTCTCGCCTGTAAGTGCTTATGTGCCTGCAAATCCGTGCACACAAAAAAAAAGTGGGTAAATAGAACCAAAAGAATGGTAACCTTACTATTTTTCTAAATGTATGAAAACTTCAAATATATTAACCGATTTCGTTAGGTAGAATGTACAAAAAAGAAATTAATTAAAATAAAACCTGAAAGTTCAACAAAAAAAGAGATAACAAAACTGAAAAAGTTGTTACTGCTACAAAGATTATAGGTATTTATACCACGATAGTTGGTTAGATTTACCAAAATGAATACTTCAATTTTTTCTCACAAATTGACTACAAAATTTGTAACCTAACCGTAAAAAATAATAAAAAAAACTTGTGAGAATTGAAATTTTTTTCTTTTAAATCAATTTATTTTTTTGTATACTTCAATTTGTTTTATTTTGCTGAATCGTCAACAGATAAAATTTTGTTCCGGCACTTTGCTTAAGTGCCTTATGGTTGTTGCTTCATAAAGGTTGAGGTTTTTTAAGAAATCTACAAAGTTTTCTATTTCCGAGGACACAATTTTTGTGACGATACTACTCCTGTACTACAATTTGACAAGGCGTATGGCATTTTGGTCCATTGGCTGGATCAGAGTTGTAAAGTTCGTTGGCATGTTCATAAATGATCGAAATTTTTCCTTCATTTGTTTGCTTGACTAGCTCTTCCGCAGTGGGGTGAGTTGGAGCATTGTCAAGAATCAATAAAGGCCTCATTGGTGCATTATTAGTTATTAACAATCTTTCTACCTATAAAAAAAAAGAAGAAGATTCTTCCATTTATCCACTGTTTTCGGTAAATTTACCTACCTTATCTGTTAATTTTACCTACCTTGTCAATAGACTTACCTACAAAATAGTTAACTAACAACTTTTTCGATAATTTTTTTTTTTTTATAAATTTACTACCTCTCATCGGTATAATTTACTAATTTGGAGGGTTGGAGCGATTCTAACTGTCGTTTTCGGTTAAATTTACCAACGCTTTACATTATCCTGTATTGTATTCTTTATAAATAAATGAAAAATCTACAATTTTTAATTAAAAATGCGTGTTTACTATCAAAATAACTTCGTGCGTTAATTTTTGGTTGCCCTTTACTTCTCGTTGCAGCTTCATTATATATTTAAAAACATAACCCAAGAGGAGGACTAAGAACAGAATAAAAAAAACATCTCTATAATAATTGAAGTTGATTTTTCTACTTCCAAAAAATCTTTTTTTTTTGAATTTGCCTAACCTTTTACATAATTAATTTGTTAACTTTTAAATTAAATATTAGTTCCAGCTAATTTTCTCATTATTTTTTTTGTATTAATTAGTCTGTAAGAATTATCATATTAAGAATCTAAGCTAATTAGTAAATAAATAAACATATAAATAATTTCATTAAAAAACATCAAAACTCTTTTTACATGCATATATGCCGAATATTGACAGATCTCCTTCGAATTCTAGTTCTGTAAAACTACTAAAATGTAGTTTTTATTGGTTTTTATGATTTTTAGGTTTTTAAATTTTCTTTTTTTTTTAAGAACGCACCACATAAATGAATTAATAATTCATAAAGTTCATAAACGCGCATGCGCCAGACAAGAATTTCAATGAAAAGCACAAAACGTGATGTTATTTAAAAATGTTGCGCACACACAGCAACAGCAGAAACCGGCGTCAATAGCAACATTATGAAAACAACAAACGCACGAGTCGGCAACACTTTTCAGCGCTGAGAACATAACAACAACTTTGCATTCCAAAAACTTAAAGCGCACCAGTAATTAAGACATAAATAATAAACAATAAAATGTGGTAGCGCATGAAGGTGTAGACAAACATCATAAAAAGTAGCGCTGCAATACAATATACAGCCAATGCCAGCGAAATTGCAACATTTGACGCGATAAAAGACAGCATGCAGCAAGCATGGTGACGTAAAGCACTTACGTGACAGTGGTAAATAAGAATCTGTCACATTGACAGCTTAAAAACTGTCATAATGAATGGTCATATAGAGTAATAAACAATTTAGAAAACACAAAAAAATAATTAAATGAAAAATTTTAAAATTTAATAAGTGTGATAAAATTAGGTAAATCTATTGGTTCATTGTTTTGCACAAAATGCGTATTAGAATTGAAACCAAGAGAAACTGCAGCAAGACTATATACGTTAGGGTGATTCATTTTTTTATCAGGATTTATTGTTGCAGGTACATTAACACATTTGGTGGAACCATTAAATTTATCGTAGGAATTTCACTGATTTGTGGCTACAGGTGGAACATGACGTCATAAACACAATTTTTAAATGTACCACCGGTGCTACACGACTTCACGAATGTATTAAAGAAAAATGCTGGTGCAAGAAGCACACACACTTATGGCTTACTTAACTTTTTAGTTTTCTATAGGAATTACATGGGATCTATAGATCTCGTGAAAATTAAGTCTTACATAAACGGCGGCAAGTTCATTGGAAAGAGCATGAAATTTTGAATCTCGTAGCCACGAAAAATGATTGAGATCACTGTCATGACCATAGGGCTTCCATCTTCAAAAACCAGATTTCCTACGGCCAATAGCACTTTTTGCTGCAGTTGCTTTACTGAGAATATTAAGCGGCTCTAAATGAAATAAAATATCGAGAGCGGCAGACGGAATAGTATTTACTACTTTGCTAACTCCAGTACCTACCATCCTTAGAATTTTTGAAGACATTGCCAAATAAGTTTGGTTGTCTAAAGTCTTTCACTCTACTATAATTCCATATGTGACAATTGGTCTGATGATGGCTTTATACATCCAAAGAACCATTTTTGCTTAAGGCCCCAAGATTTACTGAACACTTTCTTGCATATGTAAAAATCAACACATGAGTTTTATTTTTTTTCTTCTGCGTTTATGTTCTACTTCCACTTTCATGAGGAAGCAATCAAATGCAGTAGAGAATCGGAAGCCTAAGACTAGGTATCTTATGTTTATTTGTGAAAACCACAAGATTAGTCTTCTGAGCGGTAATGCACAGTCCGCATTTGTGGACCATAATTTTATGATTTTAAGGGCTTAAGACTTAAAACTTAAGTTTAAACATTTAAGTTTTGACGAGACACATGCCAAAGCAGATATCAGCGTACGCTACCACTTTCACACCTTGAAGTCCCCTTATTAGATCTGCATCAATGGAAACACTACAGGGCGGTGTTTTATCCTCATCACTTTGGATTCTTGTTGTAGACGATTTGCTGCGAATCATTAACTAATGATGGGGATAAAACAACGCTCTGTAGTGTTTCCATGATGCAGATCTAATAAGGGAACTTTCTCCTAGTTCAGACGAAATTGTCCCAATGTTTAGTTAATTGAACACATCCTTCCGTGCTAATGCGGTTTAGAACCGTAACCATGGCGCTTGGAAGAATATTGTTGAAAGCTCCTTCTACATCAGTTACGGAAGAGAGAGTTAACTTTATATGTTTCATCACTCAAATGGTAATCCAATAAGGTCTCAAAAGTATTTAACATAAATTTTTACATTAAGAGTAATTAATTTGAAATAGGGCGTGCAATTTCGGCTACCTTGAGGTAAGAATAAAGATGTAGGCTTATCATATACATTGATTTATTTTCTAACTGTGCAGAGTCCTTGAAACTATGCGTCATACGTATTAGCTTCTGTTTCTGCACAAGTCTCTCTCCAGCTATCACCTGTCAAATAATTCGCATACGTTGACATAATGAAAATAACACAAAAAGCGTATGATGTTGTAGGAAAAGGAAAAAAAGAAACACTGGCATTGTTAGCAACAGCTTCATGTTGTTGCTATCAAGAAAACAACTGCAACTATTGTTGTTGCTGCTGCTGGTTTATATATATTATTTATGAATATTTTACAAAATTTATTATACGCTTTTTGTCGCAAGCTTTTAATTGCATTTAGTTTTATACTGATTTTATTCCTATATACTATAGAAAAACAGCAACAACAATTACGACATGGCATGAATCAGAGTCTGATACAACGCTTAGTTGACAGCGTCAACAACAGCAAATGCAAATCGTTACATTTGAAAATTTTGCACAAAATATTGCATTTGCATTATTTAAAATATATCACTTTTAATATTAACGCACAAGCACACACAAAACTGTGACACTTATACATATAAAACTAAATTAAGGTGTACCAGCTTTTGTGCTTAAAACTTCAAAGGACACTTAAAGTGACTTAACTTGTAAGTTCTCGGAAGTTTCTGCTACATGAATGTTGCATGTTGAATATGATTGATCGTGGTTTTTGTGAAATTATGCTGAGCACACCTTTTCTGACGTTAAGGATCTTAGTGGATTTCTGCCTAAAAATAACTTAATTAAGTTTTTTTTTTAATCCTTTTTTTTAAATTCAAGGTCAACCCTAAACTATATACTAGCGCACACGCGTAGTATAAAACGCAACACTTTTATGGTATTTGATGTCATAAACTGACTCGTAGTGACAACGCATTGGGGACATGACACAGATTCCCTTGTTGTTGTTATTGCTGCTGTTGCTGTCGCTATTGCTGTTGCTGCTGCATTCAACTAGTTTCTGATTATAAATTCATTCATTATCAGTGGCTGTTTTTTTTGTTGTTGTTGTTGCTATTGTATTTCATAGAATTCCTTTGCCTGTCATTTTATAGTTTTTGACATTTGCATTCATTTATTGTTTTAGTGGCTTATATTTTTGTTGCTATAGCTGGTTTTGTCATTTGTTTAAGGACTTATATATTTTATGTATGCGTGGCTTATAAGGATAATAGAAACATGTTATGTTAAACCCAGTAAAAAGAGTGTTTTGTATCCAAAATATTAAATAAAGTTTCATGTTATACTTTTGTGAAATTATTTCATACTATATGTATTTCAATTGATTATTGAGATATACCAAGAATATGAAAAATACCATTAAAATTGTTCTAACACGTTAGTTTAGACCCAGTAATTATGAATAAAGGACTATTTCCAAAAGAAATATATCCTTAACTATAGGAAAAAAATTCATGCAATAAAACATATTTGAGCATGATTTGTTCAAAGGCTCGACTTTTCTTTTCTTCTAACACTATATGTCTGTGAATTGAATATTTCAGAGCTGAATTGTTGTCTTAAATTTTCTTTATGCATCCGAGATAATGTCCCTTAAATATTTTGATGTAACAATTTTCTCTATATTACGTAATTTTCTTGGAGAAAAATAAAGATTGAGCAAATATCAATTATTAAATCTTTTTATGTTTGGGTTTTTTGGGATTTTTTTTAAAGGAAAAAATACCCAAAAATTAAAAGAAAATATCATCAAAAAAATCATGTGTGCAGTTCACACGTGATAGAAGTGAAACCTTCAGAAAACTAAACTGCGATAGAATGAGACACAAATGTTTTAGTAAAATTATAAAAATAAAATAAAATCTTTCGAAAAATATGCGCCACAAAATAGAAGTTTGCAGCTTAGCTCTTTCTCATCAACTATCAAGCTCAATTGTAGGCAAATACTTTCATACATTACGCACACACATATGTACTTATTTTTTGCTATTGCTTTTGGTATTTTAATAACAAAAACATTTAATTGGGAGACAAAAACAATTACAATGAGAGAGCGTAGTAGAAGTTTTTTTTTCTCCTCACTATGACATGGCTTTTGCAGGCGATCAGCGCAATGCTTGATTAAATTGAAAAAAATAGGAAATCTTTCCACGCTTATATCTCAGCTTTTGGTCCACCGATCTTTCAGAAAATTTGGGATTAGTATTAAGAATTAAGCCCTTTTTTCATATCTTTGGTCAGTTACTATTAAGATTTGACAGAAATCGTCAACAAATACGTTTATTCTTTACATTCTTCGATCTTGAGAAAGTAACGCCAATTTCTTCCGATTGGAATAACGTTGGTTTGCTACCAAAGAAATTTTGCTGTGTTATGCTTTTGATTTTATCCCCAAGTTAAATGAAAATGTTTTTCATAGCAATCGTTAGATGACAGCAATGTAGAAATAAATATTTAAAATGGTGAGAATGAATTTGAAGATATCACTGACAGTGCATCATTCTCTCTTAGCCTGGAATAAGCTTTGGATTATTTAACTTTGACAGATTTACATGACTTTTGCAGACTCAAATAGATACACTATGGGGAAAATTGTATTGCAACTTACAAATTTTATTTTTGACTTGAGCGCGGAAATTTTAACGTTGAAAATATTAAAAACAACATTTTTTCTCTTTATTTTTAACAAAAACAACATTGAATTAAAAACTATTCAAATTAACATTTTTTCACATTACTTTTCACATTACAACGTGAAAAACTTTAAATTGCATTTTTAAATTGTAAATTTGAAAGTACTTTTTTTTATATTAAATATTTATTATCATAAATAGATTAAAACATTTTGGTTTTTTTTTTTTTTTTTTTTTTTTTTTGATTCATAATGATTAATGTTTTTCTTCAATTCAAACATTTTCAGCTTCGACCCTAAGTCATAAGCGCTTATGACTGAATCAAGCATAAAATAAAAGAAAAAAAAACCTTTTACATATTTGAGTGATGAAGTATGTACTTACTCGTAGACTACTCGCGCTCTTTAGTTTTCAATCCGTACTCATTCTACTTGACATCATACCATATGTATCTGCTTACATAAAATATTAACGAGTTTTTAATTTTTAAAATATTTTCCTAAATTGTCTATGCAAAATTTTAATTATATTTTTATTAATCGCAACATATTCTTGTGTCGAAGTCCCCCATTAAGTTTCCTTTAACACATGATAACAAATTCTTAGAACAATAAATGCTACCAACAATGCAGACAACACCACCCATACATACACTCTACGTTTACTTTGTGTGTATGTATGTTTGTATTTATTTTTGAGTAATTTGCCATCCTGTTTAATTAAATTTTAATTACCAATGTCGGCAATGTTCTTCATTTTATTTTCTACAATATTATAACTCATTAAAAAATCGATCGTAAAACTTTGGAAGAAACAAATTTAACCCATGAAAAGACACCGACAGTACTGCACATAGTCATATAAACTCCCACATACATACATATGTAAATACGTATGTGCACTTTCACTCAAACATATGTTTTGTCTATGTGATATAGATTCTTTTATGAGAAATTTATAGTTTTTTAATTTAATTATTATTTCTTAACTTTTGAAGTGGATAGCAGATAGATTTTAAAAAGAAATAAATCATACGGAGTTTTTCTGAAAATTCTCTGTTACAAAGAAAACATTTTTGTGTAGATAGGCATGGGAAATAAAATAAATTTAATATCTGTTTCAAGATTCATTATAAAATATTTTTGACTTAACTTGTTTTCTAATGAATTTCATTTGTTTTTATTTTTATGGCACATAAATGTAAGTTTAATGTTTTAGTTTGATAAAAATACATGTTCCATTAGCTTTGAATTTTTTTTTTTTTTCTTAAACAATTTAATTATTTTTCTGGAAATGAATTTTATGCACAAGATTTGTAGGACTAATTGGTGTATTACACAACAAAAAATTTAATTTTAAATATTTTAAAACAAGCAACTATGATAAACTTGGCACCAATGGCACCCCCATTTAATGAAAATGAGTTTTCCGAAATTACGTAGTAAGTAGCCACAGTACAATTTATTCATTTTTATCTTGCCAATAAATAGCAGTAATTTGGGTACTAATCTCGTAAGCATGCCTGATTTCAAGTTATTTTCCGTCATACGTATATGTGCATTAGGGTGTCCATTATGTTCCAACCTATCTTTTTCAACTTTAGGTTTCTAATGAAATTAATGAATTTTGTGAAAAAAAATTTTTCGTGTGGTAATTACACAAATCGGTCAAAGCTAAAGCTGAACTAAGAGCAGATTACAAGTCATAGTTTCCAAATACTAAAGAAAATTCTGTAAGTGAAATTTCTATTCTATTCAAATTATTACAGAGAAGGTTCTAGTATAACTAGCTGCATTTCAAAGCTATTTTTGAAAAATTAAATTGCCTTCAGATGACACAGTCAGACTTTCCATATTAAAGTTTAGATGAATGGATACTTTTCAACTTTTTTCGACTTTTCTGTATTATTTGTTATTGTTCCACTTGTTCAGGTTTTTGAAATATTTCGACTATTATCTTAGGTTTTTGTTTATAGTTTTCGATGGTTATCGATATAATAAGTTCTTAAACTTTTTTTTACATCGATACTTACAAAATTTTTCGATACTTTTCGATACCATTCAATTTTTCGATACTACTTAAGTGATGGCATTTTCGGTACATTTTTATTTTTTTTTTCAGTACATTTGCGTTGTGAAAAACAAGCGTTGGTACATTCGAAATATTTTTAGTAAATTTTTCGACTTAGTTGCTAATTTTTGATTTTAATCGATTCGTTTTGAGTAAACCTTTTTTATACTATGAAATACTAACACATACTTTTTGATGCCAGTCAAAGTTTTCGATACCACTCTGCAATTGATGACTCTTTCGATACCGGAGATAAATCGACTTTCAATAAATTTTCCAATCCTTTTTTTAGTATCGATACTTTTTGATTCTATTGTTTTTTCATTACTTTTAGATATTACTCGATACTTAATGACTTTTCCCAACCTTTCAATACTTTTCGATTTTGACATTTCAGTACTTTGAGTATTATTACCATTTTTACTCTTCGGTGCTTTTTGATATTTTTAAAGTTTTATCGACTATTCGATATCCGTATACAATTTTCGATTTATGATTATTTTCGATTAAATAAACATTTTTGTATTATTCGATACTCTTACAGATTTTCGATGCCACACACAATTAAGAATTTGTCGATACTCTCTGATATTTTCGGAATTAAATTGATTTTTTTCCGCGCCATATTCAACTTATAAAGTTTTATCGATTTATTCGATACTTTTCGTTTTTTATGATATAAGCTCTTAAACTTTTTCAAAAATTTTTGGTAACTACTCTGTACATTTTAAGCTCAAATTTTTACATATAATTCGATACTGAAAACCATGAGTGATATGTATTTGCAACAAAAACTCACGCTCAATCAAAGTATTTGAACTTAACAACAACAATTTTTTTTTTGCAAATTTACGATACGTCATAAGTTTTTAAATTTGCGCTGAAAATGCCAATTCAGAAAAGAATGGTCACTCTAATGAAAATCAATTTTCTCAAAATAATTTTAAATTTAAACACAAACAAACACTTTAAATAATGTGCAAAGGGTGCAATAAATTTTTATTCCTAATGAAACTGTTGCCAAGTAAATAAATAAATCAAAATGGATTTTTGAATTTGTTGTAAAGATGTAAGTATGCACATTAGGGTGATTCAAATTTTTTTTTTTTTTTTTTTTTTGCTTGAAACAGGTTGAAAAGTTGCAGGCACATGAAAGGAAAATTCTGGTAAAATTATAGCTCATAATATTGATATTTACTGGTGGCTCATCGAGCTTTTTTGTTTTCCATACGATTTGTATGGGGACAAATGCTTGACAAGACATTTGTTTCTATATCTCGTGAAAAAAAATGTTACATAAACGGGACCCATCCTATTGGAAAGATCATAAAATTTTCTACAAAAAAGTTGCTTGCATCTTTTTCGTGAAGCAAACACTTCGTTAGTAAATTTGTTTCAATCTCGGCAGTCGACAATAAGGCGAGTAAATAGGAATCCATGTTGATTTTAAGCTTCGCTTAAGAGTACATGTGGTGTGTTATTGAATGAATTTATGTTGCTAATTAACTAACGAAGCGCTGGCTTCACGAAAAAAAAATGCGAAGAGCTTCTTTATAGAAAATTTTATGATCTTTCCAATAGGCTAAGCCCCGTTTTTGTATCATTTTTTTCACGAGATATAGAGACAAATGTCTTGTCAAGCATTTGTCCCCATACGAATCGTATGGAAAACAAAAAAGCTCGATGAGCCACCAGTAAATATCAATATTATGAGCTATAATTTCACAAGATTTTTCCTTTTGTGTGCCTGCAACTTTTCAACCTATTTCAAGCAAAAAAAAAAATTTTAATCACCCTAATGTACATAATTCAAGTGGCTGAAGTGTTGCCAAAGTATCTTATATACTTTGTATAACTCACGGTAATGAACTTAATAATTCCAGAAAATTTCAGTCGGAAAGATGCAATTCAAAGTTACACAGAACACATGAATCTTATACAGTGTCAGCCAAGTAAAATCTGCAAGTTATAAATTTTGCGATTTTGTGAAAAGAAATAGATTCGTTTGCACATGATCTGACTAGACAAATTTTGGCAAATATTAAACAGTTTTTTACAAAAAATTTTCAAAAAAGTTGGTCGGTACAAACATTGTTAAGTATTGTGATTCATTTTTTGATTCGTTTTAAAAAATTTTCGATATTTTTTTGTGAAAATTATGTTCAAAAACGGAAAGCTCAAAACAAAAAAAATACGCACTTTAGGTAATTATCAGTTTTCTTTAGTTTCCAAAAAAAATAAATATTTCGGTACAAAATTGTGGTAAATACTCTTACCAAGTACTAAAAGAAAAAAAAATTCCTAAGCATCAGAGATGCAGTAAGGTGTGAGATTTGGAGTGAAACGCTCCATATACGTATCTCGGTTAGAGAAATTGGCAATCATAAGCTATTTTACTGAACCAAACTTCAGTGCATATTGCAGATTTCTTCCAAATTTGCATTACTTACTTTATCAGACGATATATGCATATGAACGAAAAATTGGTTTAAAAAAAATCCATGCAACTGATTATACAAGTAGAGCTTCAAAAGCAGCTCTTCATACTAATCCGATGTAATTATCAGCTTGTTAAATGCTCAAAACATTTTTTTCAAATACAGATTGTTCCACATGATACTGCTGATTTGAATCAGGGTATTTTGAGTAGAAGTAGAATAAATATAAAAATATGTTAAGAGTATTTTTATTTAACTGTTGATTGGTCAAACATCATAATAAGACTTGAATGAGTAAACTAAAAATTCATACTTAAATTATTGAATTTGACAATACTAATAAATTGCCAAACGTGACTACACCTAGTTAATGCCAACTAACTGGGGCGCCATAAAATTGTTTTCCGGAATTTATTTAAATTTTACATTTGTCTTTTTTTTAAAAAAAAGTTGCGGTAGCAAAGCCAATCAAAAATTTAAATTAAATTAGAAAAACAGAAAAACCAGTTAGGGGACAAGAAATGCTGCCGATTCAAACACAAAATTCAATAAAACTAAGTTAAAACTTTTATTATATTTGTATTGGCAACAAGCTAAAAAAAAAAAAAAAAACACAAACCTCAGAGTGGGAACAGCAGCAGCAGCAACAACGGCAACGGCAAATGTGCTGGTCAAGAACGTGTATCCAATGGGTAAAAACAAATGAATTTCACTGGCATGCATTCAATTTTCGTAATCCACAGAGCATTGGAAAATGTTGCTGCAAAATTTGTTGTACGAGTGGTTGTTTGTTGTCAATTTTATTGTTAACACTTGTTGTTATTAGTATTGTTGATGTTTGTTGTTGTCGTTGTCATCTTTTTTTTAATGTTGTTATTGTTTGAAATTTTATGATTTGGCAAATTGATTGCTTATTTATATGACACTCACTTAATATGTTTTGCCTCACGTTTCATTCAGAAATGAGCGATACTTTAAAAACAAAACAAATGCAAAAAATATGCAAATTAAGTAATACCAGCGCGCTTATAATGTCTTTAAGAAATTTTTTAAGCAGCACACTTTGAATTTATCACATATGTTTTTTTTTAATTGAGCCTTCATAATCATGCGTTTGAAGATTAAATTTGGTTTTTTTCCTATGCTATCAGATAACAACTCTTTCAGACGCTTCTTGAGTGAGCATTTTTTAAATGCTTGCTTGGCATGCAAAACATTAACTTATGAGTTTGTTTTGTTAATCAAAATTTCAGTCAAAGTGCTATATACATTTTTGTACCTACAAATGCAAAAGTAACTAAAAGACAATAATTTTTATTGTCGTCCTCTAAAACGAACGAAAAAAAATATTTAAAGAAGCAAATTTGTAAAGTACAGAAAATAGAAAGCTTCGAAAGAAGAAGGTCATCTACAAATCTCTCATTTGTACGTGAAGCAGGTAAACTTTGTTCTTTGATAGGTACCTATTTCCTAACATTTACATCCATAAAGTTATAGAAAGTAATTTTTTATTTAGAGGGTGGCAACATAAATATATTTTTTTTATGACCACCCTAATATGCTTAAAACATCAGAAAACCATTTTTTTTATAGTCCTCTGAAAAAAAAATCAATTTGACTTTGATGTCATGCTGTCAGAGAGGCAACCATTTCCTACTGTTATTGCGCAGATTTTTAGCGAAGTTTATTTGAGTCTTCACAAGCGTCAGTCTCTTTTCTAGACTTCTAATAAAATATTATTTTATACATTGTGTTTGATAACACAAGGCGACAAAATTTGGTCAAATCTCTAGCTCTGAAACCTGAACATACTTACTTTCCGAATGTTTTTGATGCGCCGAGTTCGAATTCAATATCAGAACTTCTCTGATCATTTTCAAGATATTCTGACCTGTAAGTGCAAAAATCACAATTTTTCGAGATATTTGAGGCTATGTTATATTGAAAGGCAATTTGTTTTTGTTAGACCATTAACGGGGTTCGACAGAACAACCCTTTCTCTACAAAATCCTTTTTAAATTTTATAGATATCCTTTTTATATCTCTGAAATATCATAAATTGAAGTTTATTACAAATTTGCCTCACTAAAACTTATGCAGATTTGTATGAAAAAATACACAATAAATTTCAATTGACGATATTTCGGAGAAAAACAATGATATCAATATAACTCAAAATGTGCCTTAGAAGAGAAAGAGTAGTCCTTCTGGACCTTATAAATGGTTTTGTTAGAAATTGTTACCTTTCGATGTAACTTTGCCTCAAATACGTCAAAAGACCATGATTTTCATATTTTTAGGTCGTTCTGGTTCCTACAAAAGCAAACTTCAGCTAATAAAACTATTTTTTCTTTTATTAGTTATGAGAAAGAAATCAAAATATGAATACTAGAGCCCAAGGACAAAATTTGTGTTGGCCAGTGTAATAATAACTAAATAATATGTACAATTTTCTGTTCTAACAATATTTTTGTCAGTCCCCTGCAAAAAAAAATAATAATAATAATAACTTTAAGAATTTAAGAAAAAATTGAGAAAATTTTAGCTTTCTGTCCATAAATACTTAAGAAGAAACAAGATTTATTTTGCATAACCGAGAAAGTAAAAACTTTAATTTGTCTGCCAAAATTTGCAATATGTAAAGGGTCCTGAAAATTTTCTGCATCCTCTACTGTAGTCATTAGAGCCAACAGAGAATGATAATTAATTTTTTATTTTGTTTTAAGCGAAGAAAGATTTTTGATTTACTCCTGTTATTGGTTTTGGATATACTTGTGGCGAATTCGACAGTCATCTAAATTTGAGCTGTCAGCAAGTTTAATGAATCAAAATATTTTTTTCAGATATATCGCATATAAATATATAAACATATTTTTAGAAAAAATAATGGCTTTAAAAAAATAACATTAAAATTTGGAAATTCATCTCGAAAACTTTGACATGAATATGAAATTTTCCTACAATTAACTCTTACATTACTTAAAATGTTTCTTTGAAAAGCTATATCCGCAACTTCCAACGATTATCCGAAACTAGGTAATTCGTCATTTTTGGTAATAAAAGCAAAAAGGGAATAATGATACTAAATTAAACTTGCGCATCTATCTTTGTAATATAACTCTTTGGTTCATCCTATGATATTCAAGAACTTTATTATAAAACAAAATAATCTTAGCGTAATTTTTTGATATTTTATACCTCTTGGTAGCAAAATTTTCACTCTCGATATCATTTAAAATGTTATTACAAGTCCAATTTTTGAAAACAAAAAAATAAAATTGCTCGTTAATATGTTTTATTTCAAATTCATCACAAAAATACTAATTTTTCGTTTTGTTATTTTAAATAAATTTGCATAAAACACTTTTGACACATTTATTCAAAACACTTAAATTACATAAGAAAAAAACAATAAATTTATCTCCAACAAAAACACAACAAATTTGCGGAAGGATTTCATCTAACAAAAAAAGCATCCGCACCACTTTTAATGATGATTCTTATCACTGGCTATGATTTATTTTATTCATTTTTTTTTTTTCTTTTCATTTTCATTTGTAAATTCGCTTTTCACATGGCGCTCAATTAACTTTTATCTTTAAAATTTTATGTATTTTATCACTTGAATTATTACATTTGCGCCTTTTTCATTCCTTCACTCAACTCACCACCCACTATTTGCGATCTTTTTCACTTACACAAATGTAAACACTTCATCCTTGCAGGACACACCACATCCTGCCAATAATTTCGACCAACAGCAAGCAACACTTTTAATGCGTTGTCATTGTTGCATCCACACAAGATATATTCGGAAATTCGTAGCACTCAGACACTGAATACAAAATGTAGTGCAAAAATGCCGCATACGATTTTTGTTCACAATACGACGTCGACGAGTCCCACCACAAAACGAAAACAACAACAAATTGGCGCGAGCTTTGTTGTTATGTGCCTTACTTTGCGAACGTCAAATGACAGACTAAAGCAGGCCGTTTACTTTTAGAACGATGATACCAACAGTAAAAGCAACACCAACAAAAACATCAGCAGCAGCAGAAGTTGCCGCCATAGCAAAAAGCAAACAGCAGAAAAAAAGAGAATCCAACAAGCAAACAACAAACCGAGTCAGCAGCAGCAGCAGCAGTAGACTCACCAACCTCAGACGCGGCAACTAAGCGTCGCAGCAGCAGCAACGACGACTTTCAGTAACAGAGGCTGCTGCTGCTGCTGCTACTGTTTATGCTTGGCAATTGTTGTCGTCGTACTTAGGGCGTTTTAAAGCGTTTTACGCTATGTTACGCTACGTTATACGGTACGCTATGTGTTACGTTACGTTTGTAGCTCAACATGTGCCAGTCAGTCAGCCTTCACCAACACAACAATAAGATGTAAATGAAAAAAAAAATCTTGTAAAAGCCAAGTTATCGTTGTCGTCGTTTTCGTTACTGCTATCGTTGTTGTTGTTGTTGTTGCCAGCATTGCCATTCATGCCATGCCGGCAACAACTTGATCAGTTCAGCTGGCTGACTTAACGTTTTGTTGGCTGCATGCCTGCTTGCCTGTGTGCTCGGCGCGTCTCGAATGTTCTCTTGGCCAGCTAACTTGGCAGCAATGTTGCCAATGTTAACGAAATATTTTTAATAGAAGGAGCTCCGATGTAGTTAAAGTTTCCTTACAATTCTTGGTAGTTGTTACTAAGCATTGTCCGTAAACTTTGTTTCTGAGTAAGACAAAGACCACAACTAGCAAAAGCAGAAGCGGACTAAGGAAGTGCTACTATAGTCTCGGGCCCCTAGCTCAATGGGGTTCCAAATCAGCGGAATATTAAGCTATTTGGTAGGCGTTTATGATAGGACATGGTCATGGAGCTCACCATACGATTGACCAAGTCTGGACGATAATACTCGATAAGGATAACTGATGGCAGATGATATAAGAGAAAAAAAAAATGCGATCTAAAAATATTTCAGTACCCAGCGGCAAATCGATGAAGTTCTCTGAATTTTCATGAATGAAAAGCTATACCTTTTGTGTTGTATGTTTCTCAAATGAAATTATTACTGTGATATTTAGTTTATTTGTTTTGCTGACTGCCTGTTTTGTATATGGAGCTGTAGGCAGTCCGCTTGCTGGCTGCCTGCTTTGTATATAGAGCTGTAGGCAGTCTGTTTGTTGGCTGCCTGCATTGTATATGGAGTTGTAGGCAGTCTGTCTGTTTGCTGCCTGATTTTTATATGGAGATGTAAGGGGTCTTGCCTGTTGGTTGCATACTTTGTATGTGGAGATGTTGGCAACTCGGTAAACTATACAGGCACTTAGTAAGCGATGTCTTAAGGCAATCTGCTTTTCCCTTGCTACACATTGTATATAGAGATGTAGGCAAGCTGCCTACAAAGCGGCCATCCCTTTGTAAAAATCATTAACAGTTGTGGCTGAGGTTGTGAGCATTACTGCCAACAATGAGTATAGCTATTCATCGATGTTGTGTTTAACATGTTTGCCGCTGGGTAAGAACAATACAAAAACGTTTCAGCGTATCCGGAGTGTATGAACGTGTAGCAACAAAAAATCAAAACAAACAACGAAAATCTTTTCTACGACCAGCTAATAATTAGAAACTTTTGGAATGAGCTGCAAGGCATTTTTTTTGGACAGAAGTGGATCTCAAAGAAGTTTTTTGGAGTATAGAATTTATGTTTGCGCCCCAAATAAAAAACTTGTATTTTTGTACGATGCTGAAGGGTTAGTGAGTGAAATACCTTTCAAACTACTATGGGAAGAGCTTGATGGGTAAGTTCAAAAATAAGCTCCTTTGACAAAAAAAAATTATGTGGAGGGAAGATAATATTGGCTTCTTAAAATGTTCTTCCACAAAACGCAATCTATAAAATTAGTTCCCAGATTTCTTTGCTTAGTTTAAAAAAAAAATAGTTAACTTTTTACAAACAAATTTTTAGACATTTTTGAGAGCTGCTGAAGTTGAAACTTGCAATTGCACACAGCAATTTTTAATCAAATTTGTGGAATTATTCCTGCCATTTTATCTCAAAAAATAAAATTAATTTCCAATGTCAAAATGCTGGCAACACTGCAACACAGCCAAGCAGCAGGCGCAAAAAATGTACCACCAACGTACAACTGAAAAGAGTCTACAAATATTCGTAGTAGACTTTTGACTCGGCCGGCTTTGAGGCGCACAGTTTACATCGTTTTATGCTCCTGCCTGTGTCTCATATAAAATTGGCTTTTTGTTAGTTGTTGCTGCTGCTGCCGCTGCTGTTGCTGCCACTACTGTTGCTGCTGCTGCTCTTGTCGACTGCTGGCTGTTAGCTGTCATTTTTGTGTTTGGCTTCACTTGGTTTCATTTTCTTTGTCAACACACAAAATTTTTTATGAGTTTGTGGTGGGTGCTGTGGTACTGCAGGATAGCTTATTTTGGGGTGTTGTTGGCAAAACATACGGTCTGGCCTTTGTTTTTTGTTTTGATAGTTTTTCACTGTTATTGCTTTTTTTTTAAATAATATTATTTTACATGTGTGTCGGCAAATTTCAGCTAATGTTGGTTAAAATATTCAGTGTACGTTTTAATTATGTCACTTGTGCTTTTTTGGTGTACTCGTCGTCGTCGTCATCATTATTAACATCAACGTAAACAACACATTTGGGTCTAATATTCCATTCTTTTTAATTTTTCTCGTATTTAGAGTGCACTTGCGAGTCTACTCAATTTTTACATCGTATTGTACTTAACATGCCTTAACAGTTTGTTATACTTATTACTATTAGGTGCACTAAAATACAATATTTTCTTGGTTAGTATAAATAATAAATTTTACAACCATCATTTATTTAATAATAGAAAAAAAAATCGTATTTTCACCTGAACTTTATATAAGAAATTTCTCAAAATTTAAGGAATTATGCAAACAGAGTGTTAAAGAAGAAAATTGCAGTTTTTTACGGAACATTATCTTGAAGGTGTGATAACAAATTATATCAAAATTTTATATTGTATACGGTACCTGATGCATAAAAGTTGTATCAAAGTTAAAACACGAACAAAAATAAAGAATGGTGTATTCTAATAACAGAAGACCTTCTGAACACAATGGTGATTCAGAATTTTTACCTAAATTCATAGTGATTTTAAAATTTTTTGATTATTTTTGATATTATATCGAAAACCAAACTCTGAATTCAAATTACCTAAGCTGATAGAAAATATCGATTTTATAAACTTTTTCATGATTTTTGGCTGGGAAAGTAAGGTTGTTTCTTTTATAGACAATCATATATAAAAGTACAAAATGGGATCAGACTACTTCACAAAAAACTCTTTCCCAAAAAATTATTTTTGAAAAAAAAACCACACCCTTTAAATGTAATTTACACATTTCCAAAGCCTCAACTTGTTGTTTCAGGAAAGTACCATAAGCTTATGGCTTAGTGATACAGCTTAATTACTCGGGGATGGATATAAAAGTGTCACCGCAACCGTTGTAAAGAAAGGAAGAAAAATCTCTAGAGAAAGTAACTTTTTTAATCTTTAGAGTAATTATCTACAGTTGAAAAGCTATCCAAAACTATTTGGTTTCCTAAGCCAACTTGAAAGCAATTCTATCAAGTCCAATTTATTTCCACAAAAAAACTCCAAATATATTTTTTCGTTACATAATTCCTTGAAATAACTATTTCCGAGAAAAAACTGGTAGTCTCACAACATTAAAAAGAATCGCACCCTCATATACATATATATGCAAAAACGTTGATGCTTCATAGAAGTAACACTAATGAACACATATTATTCAAGGTAACAATAAATACTTTGCTTAAGGCTGTGTGATTTTGGCTTGTTACATTCATGGAAGACCCTTGTATTACTTATTCAGTTCTTGTTTTCAAAAGAAATGGGGTTGAAGGAACAGATTTTTAGTTTTTTAATATAATACATTTGGTAAAATTAAGTCGTAGGTACTTAAGTATATGACAAAGTATATGTTCAAAGAAACCAGCTCTATGAAGAAGGTTCAGGGTAAAGTTGTTGATTATAATTGAGAGAGATAAAAGCTAAGAGAGGGAAACTTTTATCACATAACTTTTTTGACCTTGTGTTGGATATTTGAAATGATAGCATAATGGTTATCCAACAATAAATTTGACTGTTACACTCTCTCGAAACAGAGTTATTGACATATTCTTATAGAAGAGAACGGGCTGAACATTATGATATTCTCACAAATATTTCTAACTAAAAGCTGTGCCAAAAATATTTTTCAAAACTCAAGACCATACTTTACCTTTTTGCTAGTCAATTTAATTCGTAAGTCCATATATACTTCATTTCCCTCTCTTTAAGTTCTCGAACCGTCCATGTTTAGCAATCAGCCAAAATATGGTTAATCCGATTACGCCCTTGCCCTATCAACCAATTTCGTCTCTGACAATTTTTCAAACCATCAAAGTCAAATATTTCACCACGACCGAATGTTCCCCTTTGGCTTTGCTTTGTTCCCCTTTATAACTTTTTCTATTCTTGACCTTAGGATCATTCAGCGTCAAAGATGTAGAGGTAGCACTTACAAAAGAGAGAAAAAATCAATAAATCTCAATTATTTATTTTCATTTAAGACGATGGCCCATTTTAAAGCAGCTACGCTCCTGGTAAGACACTCCGACAAGTTGTTGTGCGTACGATACCCAATAAAATAGCAGAGCATAAGAAAAATGCAAAAACAAAAAACAAGAAGAGTACAAATATCGACAACAAGCAGAAACTCTCAGCAACTGCGAAGCTTCCGCAGCTAAGCTGTCGTCTACAGAAGACGAAGCATTCGTATGCTGCGCCAACATACGCAGCACACAGCACAGCATTCGCTTTCATTTCATTGATTAGCCGGTTAGATAACGCGTACGACTACAATACGCACCATGCGGATAGACCAAGAAACAGACAAACAAACAAACAAACAGACATAGTGGCAGACAAATAGACTGATAGGCAGCTCCAGAAGTTATCAGTGAGGCAGTAACCGCAAGTTATGATTTCGCCATCGCGTTAGCGCGTTTTGCTGGTAATGTTGTTACTGCTGCCGATGTTGCTGCTGCCTCTGCTGCTGTGCGTCGACATTTAACTGCCACTGTGACCATGTGTACGGAGTAAGTAGCAACATAATACGAATAATTGTTGTTATCATTGTTGCTGCTATTCCAAATTACAGCTCCCTCTATCTTTTGTTTGTTGGTTTGATGTGCAACGGTAGCTCGCGTAAAGATTTTATGGCAGACGCGGTTGTTTGGACGGCGGGGTGGAAGAAGGCGTCGATTTGTTTATGGTCGCAATGGGTGAGTTTGTGTTGTAATCGAACTTGTTGTTCGTACATTTCTTTGGCAGTTTATTTGTTTATCGCGTTTTATTGTTATAAGCGAGTTAATTAAGTGGGTGTTGGGCATCGTTAACCAATTGTGTACAGTTATTACTTAAAATTTTGGTTCATAATTTTAATAAATTTTTCGTTTGAAATAAGGCCTCAATTGAGGGATTACTTCAAAGTAAAATTAATGAATTAAGAATCAACCGAATCAATCTCGAACCATCTTTTATCTAAGAATATCATATTATGTAGATTTTTCATTGAAAAATAACATTCAAGCCTGATAACCCTATATCAATTGATATTATCGTGGCCGATTTTTCTTCTAGAGTTCTTAAGTCACTTTCCTTGGGGCAGGACTTATTTTTCTGTTTGAACAGTTTTGAAGTAAAACTTATTTAGCACGGGTATAAATTAAAATTAGGCGTGTATAATGAAACGCAAAAAACGACACTATTTTTTAGCCGTACTTTCTCTTAGTAGTTATTCCTCGAAGGTAAGACTTAGTTGGCGGGATCTAGAATAGCTACGGCAATAAATGATGTCTCGAATTAAAGTACACATCAAGCAGAGTGAACGAAAATTATAAGCTTCAAGATTGGTTAACCAAAATCTGAGATATAAGCGTGGAAAGATATTTTTTTTTTTCAAGCGAGGAGAAAATAATCTACTACTCTCTCTCATTGTAATTGTTGTTGGTACCCAATTAGGCGTTGACTAATTTTCCTTCCTTCCAGCATTTTTTTTTTTTTTTTTTGAAAATTACTCAGACGAAAAAAATTCATGACGTCAAAAAAAGTCACAGACATTACGGTCCATAATGTGTTAAGCTTAGTTTATTCGCGGTTTGATATAGGAACCTGTCATTGTTATTGTTGTGGCTACTATTGTTCTTGCAACTGCAGCAGCTCGCACTGTTGATATCGCGTTACAATTCATTGCTTTTTATAGTCTCCCTTTACGTTTGTGATTCTGTCTATATGGCATGTGTCGAATCGTATAGTTTGCTGCAGCAGTGCTCTTTTGTCCACTCAATAAACAGCGAATTTCAACACTTTTGCAACATTAAACGACTTGCCTTCCCAACGAAGTTTACAATGCAAGGGATGCAGGGCATTTTGTGTTGGCTCAACAATATGTGAAATGTGTCAACAACCGGCTACCGAATTGGTTGTATCAACGCGTTTATCTTTAGGCTTTGACATCATTGCAATGGCACTTAAGTGATGCACACTTGTTATGCCTCATGAAAAAGAAAACAGCGGCATTGAACTTGAGTTAGCACCAGACATGGATGGGTCAAATTAATAATGAGTGGTAAATTGCAATGTTAACTTCAAAAAAATATGATAAAATAAGAAAATATAAGCTACAAATAGTATTTTTGGATATCTCGGAATTTTTGTAAGTGTCACTTTTCAAGCCCTATACATTTTTGACGGAGTCTCAGGAATAACGACGGAACTTAGTGACGGAAAGCGTGAAAGCAATTTAAGCAATTGAAAATTCTAAGGAAATTGCTTAAGTCCTTAATAACCGTCTCTGATTATTGATTAAGGTTAGGTTGAGAAAGCTACTTGCTGCTAACAGAAAATGTACTGTCTGCCTAATGCGATAGCTTTATCAGTACGCTGAGTACCCGAAAAAGTCAAAGAGTGGAATAATGACCCCAATCTTCTTATAAATCGTAACCGATCATCAAGAGATCTATCGTCCAGCTTATCTAAAAACTTTCTCTAAGGCATAGGAGTTCTTAAAATTTTATGACACTCACATAAAAGATGCCCTACTGATGCTATCTCTTCTTCGTTGTGAGGTAAGTATATGCAATATTCTTTTATTTGATTCGATTAGATTTCTCTAAAGCAAACTTTGCTGCAATTAATGAATATCTTTATAGTATAGATTGGTCAGTACTAAGTTCATAAGAAAATCCAATCGATATTTATGAGTTCATTCAAAGAAAATTTTCACATGCGATCTCACAATTTGTTCCCGTACGAAATAAAATTTTGAGGAACAAGCCACATTGGTTTAACTCAAGACTTTCTAAATTGAAAAATGCTTAAAACAAAGCATTTAAAAAATTTAAATTAACTAATTGTGAAGTTGATCGATTGAACTTCATTAAAATACGGCATGATTTTGATATACTTCATAGTTTTTTATATAAAAATTATATTTTAAGAGTTGAAAGCAACCTAAAATTGAATCCAAAGTACTTTTGGCATTATTTAAATCAGAAGCGTAAAACCAATGGGTTTCCAACAAGCATGGAATTTGAAGGAACTAAATCAAATAGCACTTTGGAATCATGTAATCTTTTTGCCAAATTTTTTCAGAAGGCTTATGAAAACTATTCGCATTCAATTAACATTAGCAATTTTACAAGTGAAATAGTAAATAGTGAAGCCATTGAATATTTTGAGGTTTCAGAAGAAGATGTATATTTAGCAATTTCAAAATTAAAACCTAGTTTAAAATTTGATAAAGGCGATTTTCCTCCGATTTTTTTTAAGTTGTGCACAAATATAGTTGTAAAGCCAATTACAGTTTTATTCAATAACTGCCTAGCTAAGGGTGTCTTTCTGGAATGTTGGAAGACTTGTTTGATAGTTCCTATATATAAATCTGGCATAAGAAATGATATTACAAATTACAGGGCAATTGTGATGCAGTGCACGTTGGCAAAATTATTTGATGACACTTTAAAGAACAAGCTTTTTGTAAAAGTTCAGAACTTAATAGTAAACAGTCAGCATGGTTTTTTACCGGGCAAGTCCACTAGTACAAATCTGGCACTTATTACGAATAACATAGTAGATGCTATGGAAAATAGTACACAAATGGATGTACTTTCTACTGACTTTTCCAAGGCGTTCGATAAAGTAGATCATAATATTTTATTGAATAAGCTAAAAAATTTTGGTTTGTCAGATCATCTATTGGCATTCTTTAGGAGCTATTTGATCAACAGAAAATTGTTTGTCAAAATAGGCAATCAATATTCTGAATTTGCTGTAAATGCAACTTCTGGTATTCCGCAAGGTACGCATTGTGGCCCGTTGTTGTTCTTGATATTTATTAATGATTTGGCTCAAATTTTTAGTTTTTCTAAATGTTTGATGTTTGCGGATGATGTTAAACTCTTTTTAAAAATTTCACATTTGTCTGATTGTGATAAACTCCAATCAGACTTACCTAAACTGTATGAATGGTGCCTTACAAATAATCTACAACTAAATTTAAGTAAATGTTGTGTGGTGTCGTTCACAAGGCGTCAAAATTCACTAATTTTTGATTACACCCTAAATAATTCACTTTTAATAAGAAAGTCTGAAATAAAAGACTTAGGAGTAATTTTCGACTCACAATTAAATTTCAAATGCCATTTTGATTACATTATTTCCAAGTCAAACGCTATGCTTGGATTTATAAAAAGAAAATCTAAATATTTTAATGATCTTTGTACCTTAAAATCTCTTTATGTATCACTTGTGCGCAGTAATTTGGATTATTGTTCAGTTGTCTGGAATCCTTGTTATAATGAATATTCTAACCGAATAGAGAAAATTCAACGACATTTTACAAGATATGCTCTTAGTAAACTTCAATGACCTGATGGTCTTCCCACATACGATGCACGACGTAAATTGCTTGGTCTCCAGTCATTAAGAGATAGAAGAACCAACAATGATCTCTTGTTCGTGCGTAATATTTTACATAATAAAATTAATTGTGAGGAATTGTCAGCCTTTTTTCATTCGTACCATGCACCAAAAAATTTGCATCGCAATCGAATGTTGGAAGAGTCTTTCATAGAACTAATTATGGAATAAATGATCCAATCAATAGATGTATAAATTTATGTAATAATTTTTGCTCTATTTTGGATTTTAATTGTTCTGAACGTCAATTTCGCTTAAGTTTATTTATGTTATTCAATTAAATATTTTTCTTGCTTGTTAATTAGTCTGTAAGAATTAAATTCAGTAGACGTAAATAAATAAATAGAAAATAAATAGAATATGTCAGCCATTACACCTATGATACAGTTCACCGTAAGGACCTCCGTCTAAAACGAAAAAGCAGAAAACAAAAGACAAATTTTTTTTTTTTGCGTTTAAGTAAAAAAGTCGTTGCTTCCATAAGAATTGTAATAGAAATCCAACTGATTGCGCCATCCGCAGGTTTGATCTGGGAAGCTCAAAGTTTGGGACAGTTATTTTTAAGCCTCTTGCTGAACATAGGCAACAAAAATAAGACAATTCTACAACATTTTCAAAATAAACACCCGAATATATATATTATACATAATGCTACTCTTCAGAAACATACCACATATCCCCACTGAAAAGTATACGTACATACATTGCTTCGCGAATATAAGAAGAAATGTTTTATTTTACAATAGCTTTCGTGTTTTCGTCAGTTACAACATAATTTTTTGTAATGCATTTCATTTGACTGGTTTCCTTTTCCATTTTAACATTTCCTTTACTGAAAATTTCACAAAATTTGTTTTTCCTGGTTCTCTAAACGGTCAAGTGTAAAATTGTAAAGCCACAACATTAGTGTGATAAAAATGTTTTACAACCATGTCCTTGTGCCATTGTCACACGAGATATTTTTCAGCATTTAGAATATATTTCCATTATTTCCTACTTTTTCACACATACATATAAATGCTTGTAACATCACAAAAATAGAAAACGTAATCAAGAACGACCATGAGATGAAAGATAAAAGGAGAGTCGAAGAAAAAACCCCCATGGTAAAAAATTTTATTTTTTGAATTCCAATTTCAAGGCAAATTTAAGATCGTAAAAAAAATCCTGCAGACAAAAAAACTAAAACTAAAAAAATAAATAAATAAAACTTGTAGCAATAGCATGAACAGTCGTTGCAATAGAAATTGCTGCAATGTATTGGAGAGGAAACGAAACCCATGTTGTCAACACCTGAGCACTGTCGTTTGGTACAATGGTGACAACACATAAATAGGATGTTCTGCACCCTCGGAAATACTACGGTTATAGGTAAAATGTGGTCAACATGGTTTTCAGCGCTAAGCTTTGCTTACATTTTACACTTTGCAGTTAAATTTCTTTTATTTTTACTCTTTTCGTCGGAACATTCTTAATTTGTTTTTCAAGGATATAGCAAAAAACAATTCTTAAGTTGATGATGCCGTTATTGTCAGAGGCGGATGCAGTATTGGAGCCCTCGAAATATGACAAAAGTCAAAAATTAAAAATGATTCATACTGAGAATCGTTACTGATTAAAAAGTACGGTAGATTTTTTTTTCACGAGCAACGGCTTATACCTGAACTTGGGTTTTATTTTTAATTCATGCCTCGAACTCAGTTACGCGAGTTTCCAAACTACTCGCAAAATGTGAAAGGGATTGGATAATGGGGCGTGGCACAAAAACTTAAATTGCTTTTCTTGGTAACTACGCATACCAAGTTGTGAATTTTGATAAATAGACCCAATTGTCTACAGCAGTGGTGGGCATGGAAATCTAAAAAAAGGGCTATACAACAATATCAAGCAACAACAAACAAAATTTTAAAGTTTTTTTGCTATCATTTCCAAATTCGCCAACAGCACAAAAAAAACTCAAATTGCACTATAAACAAAAACAATTGCTACATTCTTCAAGACACAATGCGGCGCCGTCGCTTATGCCTTTGTTTTTTGTTTTTGTTTTCATTTGAATTCAAGTCAACACTGTGCTTCGATAGCGTTGAATCGCTTGCTTGTGCGTTGAATAACGGTGTGGGCAATGAGGGCGGATAGGGACACTATGTGCCCACCACTGGTCTACAGTAAAGGCCAGTTATTAAGAAAAGTATATGCATAAATGTAAACGAGAATATCCGAGAAGGCATGACGATGAGCTTGGCGTTACTACGTGCACGATACGATAATTTTGATTTATCGTATCGAGCCGATTCTCTTCTTCTTGATCGCTACTGTCCGTTTTTCGCGACCCCCCTCCCTCCCTCCTTCTGCTGTAGACGTCTTTTCTGTGGTTCAAAACAATCTTCAATAACATAAAGAGAAGTTATTACGAAGAAAGTAATATTAGGGAAAATGGAATGTGTTTTATAAATAAAAGGTTTCGAACTCAAGGTCTATGGATCGTTAGCATAGCATTCCCAAAGTGTTGTGTGACTCTCAGCAGCAATTGCAATCGTTGTCGTCGAAATCGATGCAGTTTGAATTCAGGCGGAAACTGGCTTGTTGCTAACGAATAAGTGACTCTTAAGGTAAGTAAGTGGTTTCTTACTGGCAGGGATAAGGAAGATTTTTGTTCTTCATTTTCTTGTGTCCCTTATCTCCTTACGGAGCACAGGGCACGTATTTCAAGCGAACGTTTTCACGATGATAGTTGGGATTGATAATGTCCTCTTATTCTGGCATATTGTATAATTTCAAACGAAATTATAATCTACATTTACCCAAAATTATTTATATAAGGTGGAGGCAAAATCACCAAAGTATTATCGACCGAAAAATTTAGATGCACAAATTTTTGTGCCCTAAACTCGCGGAAAGTACATTTTTGGCAAGAAAACAAACTTTACATGACTTTTTAACTTTTTATCAAAAGAAACCAACAAAACAATTTTGAAGAATATCATAGATATCTCTGCCAGGCCTACAATAAAAGCAAAAAATATTCTGAATTCGCTCCCGGATATGTGTAGTCCCTTTTTACGCTATGTTGCGTCTCTTGCTTGTGCAATATCCACCTTTATTGCATTTTTAATATTTTTGCTGTCCTTTGGTTATTGTTTTATTACTTTTTGCTTGAAGAGCGTTTATTAAATTTTTGCTTATGACTTTTACTAAGGACTTTCGATTATTTTCCCGTGAGAATACTCTTTTGCAGTTGTTCTTTTGAGAAACTACAGAAATAAATGTGAGCTTTTGCTTCATATTCTCTTAAATTTTGCATAATTTTTTAACATCATTGTACTATGCATAAAATTGAACCTGCATCTATACAGAATTGCAGTGATCCAACCTCTACACTACGGCCCTATACAGTTTATTCTACTTAATTTCAAATTCCAACATTATCCCACTTCGATACAAACTTAATTTCAAATTCGACACACTAATGAATGACAATGGACATTTATTGCTAACCCCACGCCGCCAATGTTGCGAATAGCAGCAGCAGCAATGACACACCTTCATTTTGCACAGAGAAAGAAAAAAAAACAATTTGAAATCTGTCTGGGAAAAGTCGACGTTCATTCATGCATGCATTAATGCATTATGGAGACAATAAGCCCAAAATATTCGCAGACAGGCAGACAAAATGAAAGACTGTCCGGCTTAATGTGGCAACGTTAAAGGTAATCAAAATAATTAAATTTATTATTCAACTCCATTAATCACCACCACAAATGCACCATAGCATTCATGATAGTAACGTTGAGTTCAATTCAGTCCAGGCAATCCCAAAGTGAGCACCAACAACAGCGAGAACAATATGCGTACAGAATTGTGCAAATTCTTTTGTTAAATCAGAATACATTCAAGTTCATTTCATTTAGGGTGGACTGTGGTGAATTGATTTAAATTTTCCACTCGTGGGTTGCATGCTACCAAAGACAGGTCTTAATGTGGCCAAACAAAAACAGTACTGAATGATGTTTTCAGCAGTGTTCAACAATCGTCAAATCGTGGTATTCATGACTTTCAACAAACATCTAGTAGATTTCGTTTATGTTGACGAGATATGCCTCCTTAAATTCAATCAATTCAACATCCAAGAAAATCTCACTATTAACATATATTCTTCGGAAGAAGTAGGTCTGCAAATCAACACTTATAAAATAAAAAACAAATATTTCACTTTAATTTGGGAGCGTCATAACACCTGATAGCGATTCCAGTAGGGACATCTATTCAAAAACCACCAAAGAGAAAGGCACCTTTATTCAGTTTTGAAATGTCTGGCAGTCTTCACTCCTATCAACAACAAAAAGCTTAAAGCCTTTGAGTCAAAGGTGAAGTTAGTTCTTCTTTACGGCTGTGTAACTAAGTTAGCCAATAGTGCTATGCTACACAGTTCACAAATGTTCATTAACCGAATTCTGAATATTTGGTATCCAAGGACCATCACCAATGTTGAATTGCTCACCAAATGCTATCAATATCCGATTTACATTCGAATCGAACGGTGGGAATGGAAATGAATTGTAGGCACGTTAATGAAATCATTAAATAAAGTCTGGTAGGAAACATTGAGGTCGAACCATCAGTGAAATAGAAAACGTGACCATCCTAACATATATCATCGTGCAGACGATTGCTAGAATAATGTGGGCATTTTTTACCGGAAAGTTGAAAAATTAAGTGCAAGTTAGGGGATCGAGAGTTGGATAGGTAATCGTTTCACCTACAATTATCTAGTATAAAGTTTTTGCGAAAGTGTTACCGTTTCGGAGAAATTTTCGATATAAAACAAATGTGGGCATTTTTTACCCCAAAAGTTGAAAATTGAAAATTTCCCAAAAAATTAAGTGCAAGTTAGGGGATCGAGAGTGGTACCGTTGGATAGGTAATCGTTTCACCTACAATTATCTAGTATAAAGTTTTTGCGTTAGTGTTACCGTTTCGGAGAAATTTTCGATATAAATCAAATTTGGGCATTTTTTACCCCAAAAAATTAAGTGCAAGTTAGGGGATCGAGAGTGGTACCGTTGGATAAGTAATCGTTTCACCTACAATTATCTAGTATAAAAATTTTGCGTAAGTAATTTTTTAACCCAAAAGTTGAAAATTTCCCAAAAAATTAAGTGCAAGTTAGGGGATCGAGAGTGGTACCGTTGGATAGGTAATCGTTTCACCTACAATTATCTAGTATAAAGTTTTTGCGTAAGTGTTACCGTTTCGGAGAAATTTTCGATGTAAAACAAATGTGGGCATTTTTTACCCCAAAAGTTGAAAATTGAAAATTTTCCAAAAAATTAAGTGCAAGTTAGGGGATCGAGAGTGGTACCGTTGGATAGGTAATCGTTTCACCTACAATTATCTTGTATAAAGTTTTTGCGTTAGTGTTACCGTTTCGGAGAAATTTTCGATATAAATCAAATTTGGGCATTTTTTACCCCAAAAGTTGAAAATTGAAAATTTCTCAAAAAATTAAGTGCAAGTTAGGTGATCGAGAGTGGTACCGTTGGATAGGTAATCGTTTCACCTACAATTATCTGGTATAAAGTTTTTGCGTAAGTGTTACCGTTTCGGAGAAATTTTCGATATAAAACAAATGTGGGCATTTTTTACCCCAAAAGTTGAAAATTGAAAATTTCCCAAAAAATTAAGTGCAAGTTAGGGGATCGAGAGTGGTACCGTTGGATAGGTAATCGTTTCACCTACAATTATCTAGTGTAAAGTTTTCGCGTAAGTGTTACCGTTTCGGAGAAATTTTCGATATAAAACAAATGTGGGCATTTTTTACCCCAAAAGTTGAAAATTGAAAATTTTCCAAAAAATTAAGTGCAAGTTAGGGGATCGAGAGTGGTACCGTTGGATAGGTAATCGTTTCACCTACAATTTATGTTATATGAAGTTTTTGCGTAAGTTTTACCGTTTCGGAGAAATTTACGAAAATTGCAATTCAAAATGAATAATTTGCGAAAATGTTGGAGAATTGAAGGCACTCGCTTCGTGAGGGGACAATATAGTTGTGTTCATGTCGCTTTTTATGACTGCATTATCTTGATAATTGGTAAATGCTTATTTTTCCAGACTTAACACATTCCCAGTTATTTTAAAATTTGTTTTTTTACAAGCTCTTCTAAAATGCTTTGTGCATAAAAAATCTTTCGATCAGTATACTGGTAAACCTTTCTCTTCTAAAAAGTTGTTTTAAATGTTTCTAAAATATTTCTGCACTTCCTTGAGGACTTACTCCAAGAAACTCTTCAATTTCTTTGAATTTTTGCAAAAGTTTCAGTCGTCTCATTATTCACGACAACTTTTTAACATTATACTATTTACCCCAACTAACCTTATTCGTTGCTACTAGGCTTATTTCCATATGTTCTTCTTTTCATTTCAGCGATGCATTCATCTGCAACAAATGCGAAAATTATACAAAAATCCACTACGTTTATCCACTCATCGTTATCTTCAAATTGATGAGCTTTAATGGTAACAGAAGAAAACAACACTACGGAGCCGAGGCGTGGCGTCCAATCACTTTATAAAAAAATTGTTTGCAATTCCATTTATTATTGGTCTGAGTAGAGGTATCAAAGGTTGTGTTTTTATTTGTATCTACTGATTTTATCTAAATATTTTGAAGAAAATACAAATGCCACATAAATTTCCAAGCATTGCAAATTTGCTCTTCGCAAGGCTAAAGGCTTAAAAAGTTTGCATTAGCCAAGCTAATGTATATTGAAAATGACACACTTTTTGTACACAAATAATCCTTAGAATGCAATTAAAATAAAACAACAAATTTTTTGGCGCCTCATAACTGAAAAAAAATGGTATATTTATTTTTAAGCCATCAATCCATAAATAATTATTTCGTAATATTAATTTTTATTCCTGTCACATAATTTCCTTAAAAGATAGTGTGCCAATTTAAAATAAAAATTAATCTTAAAGCGTTTTTGTGTTGACTTTTTCACATGAAATTCAAATATTTCCTAAGAGATGGGTAGCACTAAAGATTTCAAAATTCGAACTGAAAAAAAAAAGAAAAAATCAACTTTAACATTAAGGAGTGCCCGCCATAAAACTTTAATATTTTAGCAGGTTTACGCATACCATGCAGGTGGCATGGCATGTGTGTCAAGTTACGCCGTAAAATTTGATTTTTCTTTTGCTTGAAGCTGCAAACGCTGAAATCAAAAGTGAGCGAGATGCGACAAACGCAAACGCTTTATTTTTCATGAACTCATTTTAGCAGTCAAGCGGTTGTGCGGCCTTAGGCGTTTTTGCTGAAGTTCAGCCTGTTTATTGTCTCACACAACAAACGTACTATGTATATGACTCATGAGGCACGTGCTTAAGAAATTTATTACTTTTTTGCATTACACAACGAAAATATTTATGTGGGTATATTATTTTATGTCTAGCACAACTTATTCATTACTGACTTTCCAAATAAACAAAGGTTGAAGGCTCATAAGGCGGCTTTTTTTGCTCTTAAGAGAACTTTCTTACCGGCATACATATGTTCTGTGTTATTGAGTATTTAATAATAATATGTTAATAAAAAACGATGTATCAACGTGGCGTTCTTAGTTGTTAAATGGCGAGATATTGATTATTTTTTTTTTTTTCGAAAAATCGACGAATTTCTATTATTTACATTGATACACTTTATTATGAAAATATTCTTTCTTAGCTCTCAAAAACACCTAGTATATAAGTACTTATGTACCAACAAAAAAGTTTTCCTCTTCTCAGAACAAAAATCCTGCCCTATGGACCATCATTCTTTGTTCTTTCTGAGCTTATAAAGGGTGTTTTTTTTAGAGGTTTGTTTTTCGAATAGAGATAAAACTGGCATTTTATGGTCAAATCTGGCAACTCTAATGTCATTTATGTTCAGTTTGGTTTGCCATTTCATCATGAACAGGTTGACAAAAGAACAACGCTTGCAAATCGTGCAAATTTATTTCGAAAATAATGGTTCAGTTCGCGAAGTTTACCGCAAGCTCCGTCCATTTTATGGTCGACATAATCGTCCATCAGAGCAATTAATTCGGTTAACCATGGGTCGTTTTCGCACTACGTTTACTCTATGTGATAATACGCATCTGCAGAGACGTCGAACAGTGCGCACCGAAGAAACAATTGCCGCTGTAGAGCAAAATGTTGAAGAGGACCCGAATGAATCGATTCGCCACCGTGCACAGCTATTGGAGCTTTGTCCATCAACTTTATGGAAGATTTTGCGCAAAGATCTTGGCTTGCGACCTTACAAGATCCAGCTTGTGCAAGAATTAAAGCCGCGAGACCATGCAGTGCGTCGTGATTTTGGTGTATGGGCCGAAAATGAGATTGATCTCGATGCTGATTTTCATCGCAAAATTTTGTTCAGTGATGAGGCTCATTTTTGGTTGAATGGCTACGTCAACAAGCAAAATTGCCGCATTTGGAGTGAGGAGAATCCACATGAGACCCTTGAGACGCCACTACATCCACAAAAACTGACTGTTCGGTGTGCTCTATGGGCTGGTGGAGTCATTGGGCCATACTTCTTCCGAAATAATGCTGGAGAGTCCGTTAATGGAGACCGGTATAGAGCCATGATAACCGACTATTTTGTTCCCGAATTGGATGGCATGAATGTGGATGAGTTGTGGTTCCAACAAGACGGCGCTACATGCCACACAGCGCACGTCACAATCAATTTATTGAAGGAAACATTCGATGAGCGCATAATTTCGCGGAATGGACCTGTCAATTGGCCACCAAGATCGTGTGATTTGACACCATTGGATTATTTTCTTTGGGGATATGTGAAGTAGCTCGTCTACGCCAACAAACCAGAAACGTTAGGGGACTTGGAAGCCAACATTCGTGGAGTTATTGCCGACATACGGCCCCATATGCTCGAAAAAGTGGTTCAAAATTGGACCTGTAGAATTGGCTTTATTCGAGCCAGCCGCGGCGGCCACATGCCCGAAATCATATTTAAACATTAATGGCATAAAATTATCCTTCCAATAAAGCCAAATTGATGGACATTAAAACGATTTTCTTGTGTTTTATTTCAATTCGAAGCTCTATACCTCTAAAAAAAACACCCTTTATTAGAAAGTGCAATTATGTGAAAGCCAGAGGTTGTTGTTCGTAGCTTTTCCACAATTGATATCTGTTTTATTAAAGAAATTGTACAAATTACTTTTATTATTAAAAATATATCGGATTTTTCTGAAGTTTAATATTGAAACTGTTACAAAACTAAGTTCTTAAATTATAGTCTTTGCTTACAAGAAGTTCAATCTCTGGATTGTGATGCAATCAGAAATACACTGGTGCGTTTTCATACTCAAAATAAAGTACACTTCAAGGTCAGCAAAGTACCCTCTCAAATAGAGTATGCTTTTAATCATTCGTAATCGAGTTAACTTCTACTTTAGCACTTAAAGTTTAAACAAGCAAATACATAATTTTAGTTCTTCTGCAATCGTCAAAGACCAAAGTAAGCAAAAGAATATATTACGCCCACACATTGGCAATTTTTTACAGAGCTTCCATTTTAGTTTGTTGTTTGCTCCACATAGTTGGTACTACGTAGAAGCATGTACTTAACGGTCTATGCAGAATTAAAGTAGATTCTATCTTTTTAGTCTTTTGTTAACTAAGTCCAGGTTTTAGGAGCAACTATGACTATGTAATATTTGAGAATTATTTCAATTTCTATAGTTTGTAATTTTGATGTCTTTATAAGACTTCACAATTTTTTTAAAAACACTGTACAAGAGAAATTTATCGAATACTTAATACACAATGCATAGTTCAAACGGCTTATTAGCTTAAGTCAATAGTTCAACTTCAGCAGACAGACTTTTCACCGAAAACAGCAATTAAGATCCAGCGGTAAGTACTCATAGACAATGACATTCCGTGGACATTCAGCGATCGAGACGAAAATGGAATTTGCCGTCCTTACCTAAAAAATTTTCACCCTGGAAAACTTTTATTTACTCCAAAAATAAAAAGATTATGAGGTTTCACATTCCAAAAGCTCTACCAAAAGTACATATATTTGACATAAGAAAACCTCATGGGGCACATTGTATATCTAAATTTACGATTTTCATTTACTTAAAAATTAATTGGGAGAATTATTTTTATTCCTCAAGCTATAATATAGGAAAAAATAAATAAAATCCCTCTCCAAAAGTTTGAAAAAAACACCCTAATATATATGCATGAGCAACGATAGTTCTTAAAGCTCGTGCTTTCATATTTATGCAGCTAAACAATGAAAAATTTATTAATTTACAACGCGGACATATGATTGGCATCACTAATTTTCTTTGAGACATAATGACCTTTATTGACAAAAAAAAAACACAAAATAGTATTTAAATTATTATGACACACCAGCGATGGAACTTTCAGTACAATTTTTCTTTTTTCTGCAAAATTGTACTTTTTTTGATGCATTCATACTTCGAAAAGTACGCAAGTATGTACAACGGACTGCTTTTAAATACATTCGGATTATCCAAAAACTTTTAGTTTAATTCCAATACACTTTTCTATTAAAAGTTTTTAAGTTTAATTTTTAATATTGCCTTAAACATTCGTATATTTCAGGAATCGGTACCATTTTCGAATAAAATGTATAAATTATAAAATTTTAAACTTTTCCTATGTAGGAAGTTCGGTATCATTTCGAAAATGTCAGAGAAAGTGTCGCAGAGCCGCTTACTTCTTAATAAATGATAATTTTTTAGAAAAATTATCTCAGAGTACATTGTAGCCAAGGGTAATTCAACCTAAAAAGTCAGAAAACATTTTTCAAAGGAAAAATACAACTATCAATATAAAGCGAGGGGGGATAACATTGAAATAGAAGAATATTAATGTAAGCCAGTCCTATTAATGGTTGGGATTCTTTTTTAGTGTTTTTTCTTAGTCAATAAGACTGTGGGAATCGTTTTCTAAGATTGTTTTTTCTATAAATGAAAAAACTTTGAAAATTGAACTTCACTAAAGTGGAAGTTTACTCCACAATCTGTATTTATCACAAATTTAGTTAATCGCACATGGTCACCTTAAGAGGGTATTCTTACAGCAAATTTCTTAGATGTGGTATACAACAGTAATGTCTGAAAGAAAGGCTTAAGCCAATAAATTCAAAAGTAAAGTCCGTCAAAAAATTTGCTTTCTTGATTTGAGTTATCTTAAGGACGGAAAGTAGTTTTAAGCTTAAGGTGATTAAAATTGAGTCATTGTTTTTCAAAACGCGAAGTAATTGATATTTTATGAACTGAAGTTGGCTACAAATTCGTTATCTAAATCACTCCAGGAATCCAATGGTGCAGGTTATTTTGTTTCAATCCCAGCACAAATTTCTTAAAAAATGGTTTTAAAAAGTACATTGCTCTTCAAAATGTAACTTAAGCAGAGGCTATTTTGTTTCTAAAATGACAAAATACCCTAAACGTTTATTTTGCCTTTTAGTATTCGACTGCTTAATTGATCTTAACTTTTATTTATATATGATGTGGATGGGTACATATAATGCAAGTCAGATAAGCAATTCTCAACCGAATTTATACCCATTTTGTTACCAGTTAAAAAATAAACTAAATTTTTACATAAGTTTTAACGTCTTGTTGTCGATTTGTCAGAAATTTTCGAAAGTAATCTTTCACATCCTTAGTATTTTACATTTTTTTTCCTTAATTTTTGAGTGCTCAAAATATTGAACTTTTCAGTTTACTACTTTTCAGAGGAAGTCAGAAAAAAGTACGCTCGATTAGAGTACATTCCAACACTTTATTCAGTACCACTTCAAATCCAAATGACGTCATTGCAACACCACTGACCAAACGAGCTGCTATCGAAACAATGCCTGTCAATAATAAAAATTCGAAATATCCAAAATCTTATTGCAGCTGTTCGAGCCAGTAAATGCAAAAACCAAAATATTCAGGTCTACATTAACAAAAAATGTACGGTATTCAAATGCACTACACGACTTTGACCGAGCTTTCAATTTAAAAATAAAATAAATAAATTAAATTTGAGGCTGTCAGTGTTGTCTATAAATTTTCCATGTGACATAATAAGCACTCTAATGAAACACGAAACACAATGGCCATGTTATTAAAGTCGAGTAGCCGCCGCCTCATCAGCACACCACGAAAAAACAAAATCAAAGTAGACGCCACCTGACTTGGGCCATTTTGCATAAAATTTAGGCGCTTAATTAATCGTGCAACAAGTTTTCGTAAATTACTATAGTTTTTTTCTTATTCTTGCAACGGCAGGTATCCACTCATTTCATATGACAGGTAACAAGTGTTTTCTTGTCGTGGTGTTCACTTTTTTAATTTTGTTATTCATATTGTATTTTGGAACATTTGCGTAGAACTAACACCAGAGCCACACGTGCAAGTAATCTGGTGCAAGTTAAGAATACGTGATAATTTCAAAATTTAGAAAAGTATAAGTGCATTAGTAAATAGAAGTGTGAATTTATTGTTTTTTTTTCGAACTTGCATTTGTATATGTTGCTGTGGTGATAATTAGGTTACGCATGCGCAACGTATTTGTTTATAATTTGAAGTAGTGATCTCTTGAACTTGGAAATGCTTGTTACTTGTGCTTTTTACTTTTGTTCGTACAAAGTATATTGGGCGCTTTCATGCTTCTATAATATTTTTTATACAAAATGTAGCAAGCACATGTAACAAGCATTCTTTCTATTCTACCCACATTAATAAAAACTGCAGCCCAAACAATTTGATAAATGTATCGATATTAGAGTGGTAGGTATTTAAAAGACGATTTATTGAATTTAAAGCAAGCACCTCTTAAGACTTTTTGATAACGAACTCAAACGCGGTCGTACCTATTTTTTTTGCGAGTGCATTAAGGATTAGCGAAATTCTTTTCAAAATTTGGCAATGGAAAAAAAATTAGTAGAAATGACATGGTGTTTTGGATTTGGTTGTATTAAAACTTAGCAGCAAAATTAGTCTATCAGATCAGAATTTTGAAATATTTAACCCATAAGTGACTGCGCTGAAAAACAATGTCAGATTTTAACAGTAAATTTACAAAATATGAAGATCACTTGCAAAATGTACGAAATGTCCATAAATGGTATGAAATCGATAAGAATTTCTTATGCCATTCAAATACAAAAATTAACAGAATCGTTATATAAAGGGATTCATTTAGAGGAGTTTTTTCTGTAAGGATTTTAAGACTAATCACGCGTGCGTCGTATCAAACATATGAGGCGCCCAGCTGCAAAACCAGCCAAGTCCAAAAAAATTAAATTTTGAGATATTCTCGTATATAAAAATCTAGACCATGCTTTATCTTTCTACAATGATTTTAGATTAGAAAAAAAATTTTTGGACAGAAATATTACACTTTTTAATTTATTTTTGATTCATCGATTTCAAAACCGGTCAAGTCCATGAACTTGCTTTCAAAACCAGTTCAATGCGGCCAAGTCCAGTACATTGGTATCAAAACCGGCCAAGTCCACTTTTTTTCCTACGCCTTGGAATCAAAACCGGCCAAGTCCAGTTCATTGGTATCAAAACCGGCCAAGTCCAAAATAGTTTTCTCAAAAACATACGCAAATAAAACTCGAAAAGTGTGATATGACGCGCTTTGAGCAAGAAATTTTATAAACTATAATGTGGGAAATACTTTTTTAATTTTTCAATGAACATATATAGATGAATATAAACGTTTTTCGTTGTTTTCCCAAAAGTATGAAAAATGGACTTGGCCGGTTTTGAAACCGGGCGCCTCATATATTCGGTATTGTTTGACATTTTATCATAGAAATACTTGGCCCAGCAGAGCGTCTACAAATTATTCAGCTGTATTACGAATATCAGCGTTCTACTAGGAATGTGTTTCGTATACTTAATACCACTTATGGTTCACATAATCGGCCTACCCAACACAAAATTCACTATATCGTCGAAAAATTTCAAACCTAATTTTCATCAATAATATGCGACCAAATAAACCACATCCAGCATGTAGTGAAAAAAGTATAGCGGCGGTAGCTGAAAGTATACGCGATGACAGTGATGAATCAATTTGGCGCTGTTTTCAACAGCTTGGCTTGTCGCATGCAACAAGTTGATCTTGTTTTAAAAGCATACAAAATTCAACTCGTGAAAGAATTGAAGGCGGCTGACTTTTCGAATCGTCTTCGTTTTAGTGTCTTGGCTCTGGAAGGAAAAACTACACTACATCCGACCAATATTTTCACCAGCGATGAGGCTCATTTCTGGCTTAATCGCTGCGTCTATAAGCAAAATTTCCATATTTGATCTGAAGGGCAACCTGAAGGGATTTAAGAGCTGTCATTACATCTAGACAAAATAATGGTTGATACATATTTCTTCAAAAATCAGCTCGGTCGAAACGTAACTGTGAATGGCGCCTATTATCGCGCGGTGATGACTGGTTATCTACCTAAAATTTAAGCCCATGATGTCGACGACATTTGGCTACAAGAAGACCGCGCTATTTGTCACTCAGCCCATGAAACCATGACTTTATTGCGAGAAAAATTCGGTGAACAGTTAATTTCACGCATCGAACCGGCGGCCGCCTAGATTAATGGATATCACAGCTCTAGACTTTTCCTTTGGGTTTCGTAAATTCAAAAATCCTCATGGATAAGCTGGCTATGATTGAGGAATTGGAGGCCAATAGTACTGACGTCATTCGCCAAATACTATTAGAAATGCTCGAACTGGTCATAGAAAAATGGAACTTTAGAAGACCAACATTTGGAAGGAATTATATTTGAAAAATTAATGTAAAGAATGGTTCTTTTGTACAATAGCAAAGATTACCCGATAAGATTTAATTTTTTGATTTTTTCTTAACACTGTTGGAAAAATGCTCTAAATGATTTACCCGTTATTTATTAATAGAGGAAATTATCCAAACATAAAGTATCATTTACTAATCTACAACTTTTGTTAAATTTAAGCAATTTATTAGCAAAAGAAAGTCTTTAGCTTCTGATTCTGGGTATCATGTAAAAGATTATACGTATGCTTGTGAAAATTAATTTAGCATTTTGCTTGGAATTGTCAGGTTTCTAGCTTCTGCAGTAACTAAATGGAAGTCTAGCCAATCGAAAAAGAGATATAACTAGGATGCATGTCCTATAGAAGAGGCAATTAACCGCCGTATTCGCCGTGTTTGATGCTACATGTAATCCATGTTTCATTCAGTCAACATATGCGGTAGAATCCAAATGTCTGTCAATCTTCATTAAATAGAACTTGGAGCATACTTTAATTAACTAAGTTTTCAAGCTAATAATAAATTAATCGGCTTCTTAAAACAAACAAGAAAATAACAACAACTGATAAATTTATTTGTTGTTTTCAAACTTTGCAAAATGTTTTTTGGTTTACAAACAGCGCGCGCGTATCAGCAATGCCAACTTCAAATTTGAAAACTTTTGCTGCAACAGTTGCATTTAATTTTTATATGAAGGCGCTGCAAACTTTGCATACAGAATTAGGCAAATTCGTCGATTAGTCTACCACCAAGCGCACTCCACTTTCACGGCTGTTGTTTGCGATTTAGACGTAATGCGAAAACTTGTCTCCGCAGTTGAAGTTGTAATTATTTTGTATTTAATCAAAGTTTTGGAGAGCATACCTTTCGAGGAGTAGGTTAGATTTATTATATTGTAAGAATTAAAGTTAAAATAATAATTTGTATGGTGGTTTTTGCATTAAAAGCAACAGATTGATTTTTTAAACAAACTTATTTAAAACAAAATCTCTTGGCTAGATACTTCCTTTGCATCGATTAAACCGAAAAGTAGTCTGTTAAGCAACTTCAGATTAAATTTAATTCAACCGCCTCGAATCTGTTGTAGTTAAAATTTTATTAAGCAAACTGATTGTAAGATTAATTATAAATGATTATTTTAAATTGACAACATTATCTTCAACTCAACTGTTGCAGACTGATGTAACTGATACGTGGTAGTGCGATGCTACAAAGGCTGGACCACCCACTGTTGTTGTCACAACAACAAACAAATTATTGCTCTTGTCGTCATGTTGTGGATGGATTTTAAAGTTGTTCATGCCGTACGACAGGCATGCGTTTCAGTTTCATTAATATTCCGAGTACTGCTGCAATATTTAATGTAATTATTTTTACTTGACCATTTAATAGTTACAGTAATAATAAAACGTATAAACGAAACGAACAAGACAAAAAATAAATAATTATGTTTGCATTGTGAGTACACATACTCTATGGGGGCATAACTTAATTACTCTAGAAGCATACCAGTTTTGAATCTCAAAAATTGATTGTCAGAAAGTTTAATTCTTGCTTAAAACTACCTTTTCCATTGAGCAACTTGAAGTGATTCAGTAAGCCTTCCTTTTTTTCTAATAGTGATATTCATGCTGTTCCAGTAAAATGACACATTTCTACAGTGTAAGATACTCGTATGTAGTTTAAAAATAAAATAAAAAAATTTTTATTAATTTTCGACCTGTGTTCATCGACAGGAGAAAAATTTTGTATTTTCAAAAAATTACAAAATATGTACCTTTAACTTGAGGCAGCACTGGTCATATTCAAATTTATTTTTCAAATTTTACTCATCTACTGATCGATTGGTACTATTAACAACCGTAAGACGCTCAGTTTTCAACTTTACTCCACCGCCTCGTATGCAAAAGTCGAATTCTTCATTGAATATTTTTAAGTATATTTATATTAAAGTGGAACATTTCCGTAACATATCTGAAACATTTTAATCAAAACGGAGTATTACCCACAAAGTTCCAAACATCGACAAAACTTAAGTAAGTACAGTTAACGCCGTCTTTAGGCAAAAGGTCTACGAGGACCTGGCCCAGGACCACGACCTTAAAGGAGGCCTCAAACCAGCCTTAGCCAAATTGAAAAAAAAAATGTTTCCTCATCAATATGTAACTTTAATATTTCTATGCCTTTTCAGTATAATGAATCTTTTTATTTACCCATAAAACTTTTTAGATGTGGCCCCTGTTCAGTTTTTTGTCCCGGCCCTACAAAGTCTAACAGTTGCCCCTAATACAGTAGAAGTGTGCGTAAGTCTTTTTGTTTTATTTAAAAATATAAAGAAAAAAAACCGTTTCCACAATTTTAAAACCGCCCAATATATAAAATATATTAAGTGTTAAAAACGATTTTCGAAATTTTGTTTCCTCATTTCTCATAATATTATATAACGAATTAATGAATTCGTCACCTAAGGGTGTTTTTAATTTATTTTACATCAAGACATTAAATAAGCATAGGAGCGTACGATTATAACTGCTAACGTGGGAAAAGCCTAAGCCTCCACAACTACTTTTATGGGATTTTGTACAACTTTTCACATATTGAGAAAATTTCGATCACGGATTTCGTTGAAACCGATAAAGTAAGTAATAGGAGTCAAAAAAGCGTGCTCTTATAAGATTTTTATCTCTTATGTCCTTAAGAAACTCATGGAGAACAAATTAATGATATAAAAAATATATTTACCACATAAAAAAATTTATAACTCAACTAATTTTTAACCATTTAGCCGCTCATTTTTTGCTTAAAAAATTTTTTTTCAAAATTTGCTTATACTCAAATATTCACTTTGGATAGTAAAATTTATAAAGGTTTTTTAAAAGTTCCCGAAAAATATGTTTAGTATTTTATTTTATAATTTTTGAGAAACACATTTTACTCAAAACATTTTGACAGAAAGCTCATTTGTGGAAAACTTTAGCCCAAAATCAGTCAATCTCATTTATGCCGACTTAGCACGGATAAAAGGCAGTAGGTACCACAAAAATGGGGAGGGTGTCCGAAAAAATCCCACCATGAGGAAGGGGAGTCAATAAAAGTCTCACGTCAACTTTTTATTGCAGAGACTATACATTATTATAGCGGATTACATTAAAAATTATAAGGCAAATCTCACGGAAGGGAGGGGGGTCCCGTCAGAACTCACTAAGTCTCACCAAGGGGAGGAGGGGTTTGAATTTTCAAAAAAACACCGCACGTAATTAATGAACGGCCTCTAGGGATGAAGTGCAATATTAAAAACAATTCCTTGACCATTTCCATGGGAAATAAGTCCGAATGCAAACAAATCGAATGAAAAGGATCCAACACACAATTAGAAAAAAATTAAAGTCAAATTATAGCCGACAATATTATGCCATAGCTTGCAAGAAAAATTGCCAAAAAAATTTGCATAGGTTTCCTTTTTTATCAAACCAAGCAAAAAATGGCATTTTAGGGCGAAATCAAGAAAGTCAATTTAAAATGCAATTTAGTTAAAAAAAATAATGCAATTTAAAAGAAGCACTTACCGATAGGGACTTTTGATACACAAAATTGCCCCAAGCCCCGAGGAGACTGAAAAACATCAACGGATGCTGCAGCTGAACAACAACTACAATGAACTAACTCTCACTGGCACAATTTTGGAAAAAAAAAAAATATTCACTTTTTCACAATATTTAGCATTTCTTGCTTTTTTCGAGCATATGAAATAATTTTAATAAATTTACATTTCGATTTACAATACAAAAAAAAACAACAAAATACCGCACTTGCATTGCGTATCTCCGCTGACGCCACCGACTTTAAAAGAGATTTTTCTTGCATTTTCATGCAATTTAATTAAAATATTTTCTTTAAATTTACACTTAGAGCTCATAAAGGCAAATAATTTTTGTTTTTTATCACAATTGTTAATAATAATTATAAGTAAATTCAAAATTAAACTAACTTTCGTCACTACCGCACTTTTCACAAATTAAATTGAAACTAAACAACAGATGACAGCTAACAGCTGATTAGCGTTGCCACCTGCTACGGCGTAATGACGTCTGTAGACTTTTTTTTAACGGTAAAGCATATGTGAAAGAGAATGCAGGTAAAATAATGCTTTCGATGAAAACTTGGTGTATATGTAGTGTTTACATCACTGATAGGATCTTAGGTACATTTTAATCTATTTTTGAGTACACTTGCATTGTGAAAAATATGCGTCAGTACATTCGACAAATTTTTAGCACATTTGGTACCATGATCGAATTTTCAGTGCATTTGACGCATTTTCAGAATATTTTCGGCACATTTGGACTATTTCCATACATACGTAATATTTTTTTTTTTTTTTAAATTTGTGCAAGATTTTGGTGAAATAAGCATATAAAATCGAATGGCTTTTTCTTTATATTTTAATAAACGTTGCTGGGATATCCGTAAAAAATCGAATGACGTTTTTTTAGTAAGTTTTAGAAAAATTTTATATATAAATTGTTACAAAATTTTGGTGTCCATGACAAAAAATGACATTTGCCATCTAAAAAAAGTACACTTCATGTCTCGATTCACTACATTTGCCTAAAGTTCAAGTGCCAGCACTGAAGCTCATAAAGATGGTGACGAAAGCTACTTTTTGATACAGTTTAATTTTTCGTTTTCATGGTTCGCTACAGTTGACTGTCTCCATAGTTTTAAGTTTCACACTTTGTAGATGACAAAAATATTGATATTTCTGGGCTTACATGACGTTTGTGGCGGAAGTTTGACATTTCTGCCCAACATTTATCAATATAAATTTTACCATTAAGCTTTTGTATGTTCATTACCAATTTTCGCCTCAACAATGGAGTTGGACGTTATTAACAAAATAAAGGACTCTTCTAGAAAGTCAATATGGGCATAAAGCATGCCACTCATTGTAAGATTCTGGATTTTTTTCAAAAATTTAATTTTTCGTTCAAATTTCCGTCTGGTTGTGATTTTTGTGCTGAAAGAACATTTTCAAATACATATTTTTGTTATAAATTGTAAATATTTTTTTTATTTACATGCAATTTTCCATTTTGGCTACATCAAAATATCCATAGAAATATATTATTTATGCGAAAAGTTAAGACACCTCCCACAACGAGCGCATATATAGTGGGTAGGTTCGGGGGTTCATGACCCTTAAATATGAAGTTTCTGGTACTAACAGATTTTTTTACCAATTAATAAATTTCTTTACCGCCCATTTAAATAGTTGCTTTAGAGAATATTTGCCACATACATATCCGTTTTTTTTATTGTTTGCTACAAATATATTTAACAATTTTCAAAAATTTTTGTAATTAAGGACATATGTATGTATGTAACAATTGGCACAATAATTTTTTGTTTCTTTTGAAATGTCATTAAAGCAGAACATCCTGCTTTAAATACAAAAACACTTTAATGCACTCTAATACGAGTACACATACATATGCATGATTGTCATAACTTTATCTTTAAGAATTTACCTATGCACATTTCATTAATCATCCTCAAAGTCTTGTCGTAAAACTAAACTTTTTATATCATGTGTACAAACATCACGTGTTGAAGAATGCGTCGTAAGTACGACAGCATTAGCAAAAACAACTTTATCCACACGTGTGCTTCCCTAATGTTCGGAAAGACATGACTTAAAATTTTATACGAAAAGTAAAATATTAAAATGAATATCTTAAAGTTTTGTATACAAACAGGTTTTAATATTTTCAAAATTCCTGAGTAATTAAATTTATTAGGAGAGCATGTTTAATCCTTACAGTATGATATAAAACTGTATCAATTTTGTTATTTGCTTTCACAACTGACAGCTTAACTTAATCTAGAATAGATAAGTTTCCACATGGGTAAATAGTTTTATTTTCTGAAATGTTTACGTCATACTCCAAACAGGCTCCATAGGCCATTTTCAAGAGTGTTATTTAGACCTAATTTTAGTATGAAAACCATATTTATTATAGCTTTATCCAAGACTTCCAATACTTTCTAGAAACACTACATGCTTATTTAATATTATATATGTATGTCAATGTATAAGTGCTGCACCAAGTAAAAACATCCAAACTAACACAAGACAACTCTGCTGAAGGCTACTAAAAAAATCAAAAGTAAGGAGCAACTGGAGCAAAAGTATTAAAATTATGGATGGTTTTTCATATGAAAAGTCATTCGATTTTGGGAACATGTTTTTAAAGTTATTTGATATGATTAATTGTATAGGTTGGAGCATATTGTCAAAATTGGAAAATGCAACCATGGGAGAGCATAGAAGACTTCTTCACACATTGTCAATATCATAATCAAAACAAACAAAAAAGAAGATGGTTGTGACTTTGGTTTGTTTTTTTTTTTTTTTTTTTTCTTAACCAAATTATAACATTTGTTCTCATCGATTTTGACAATTCGCGAAGAAGCATATTTGGCACCATTTGACATCGCTCCAACCATGTTAGCAATTTACAAAGGCACAGGCTTTTTTATAGTTTTGGGAATGCTAAGTTTAAAAATTGTCATTTTATATCCGAGAAATACAGTGAAAATTCCTGAACCATCACCGCAAAACGACAATGCGTTGAAAATTATATATTGATGCTGGATGATCCAAAAAACTCTTCTGACTGAAAATGTCGACGAGACTGTTTGGGCAAATGATCTCAATTTCTCAAAGGTAAAAACGCAAAGTGCTATGTCTCGAGAGCTTAAAATGAGAATGTAATGGAACTTATCACAACATTACAAGCATTAAAGTAAAAGCCGGTGGACTTATATAAGAAGTTGGATGCGACTGGCATCATTTTCATTAAAAATATTCAATGACTTGCTTAAAGGCAACCAATAGTGTCGACTAATGTCTTGTCAAATTTTATTCGAATCTATTTAGAATGAGTTCTATTAAAAATGTTCTTATCTACCTTATTTCTTACCTATGTATGTATTTCCAACGTGCTGCTAAAATATTATAAGTGAAGTAGAAACCAAATGAACTGAAACCAAAAATCTAATTTCTAAGTGTATATTTAGCACAAAGATTTAATTTGAAATTCTTAAGTGTTACGCCTTTAAGGTAAAAAGGAACTCTTTTCGAAAGTGCAGCAATGAGAACTTCACCTGTATTCCTTTTTTGTGTATCAGCAATGTCAGGGCAATATGAAGAAAACATGAATTACTTACTCTCTCGCATTTTTTTAGCATTCTGTAGTTGGGGCCACATTTAGGTAATACCACAAATGCCAGGGCTAGCAGTGGTAAGTTTTAGAGGCCGCAAAGTTTTATATAGATTTCATTTATTTTATTGCTTTGTAATTAACCTTTTTCGTTATTATATCTCATAACGTGCCTGTCAAATTCCTTTTGTTGTACATCAAATTTACGTATGGATGGAAAATGTTTACTTTAGTATGATTAGCACGTTTTTGGTATGAATGCATTTCTGAGCCTTTTGTAGACCAAGGACGTATTCGTATTTGTAATTTCCATTCTTTTCACGAGTTCACGTCTATACTTTTCGCCTTATTCTTTACCTATATTTTCATGAGGTCCTATGTGAAACATCGCTTTTGAATATTTGCAAATTCATATATTACGAAACACTTCGTTGACATTTCTTCCTTATATTATGAAACTCACCTTCCGAATGTGAGATTACAATTTTATGAAATATGTATAAGTAAAAAATTTTATTGCTTATGATTTTTTTTTTATTTTTTCAAAATGGAGCAACCAGTATATAAAACCTGACGAAAACCAGACTCAAAACGCCTTTCTCGAAGTGGTATTTTTAGCTTTGGGAAGAGGAAAAAGTCAGACTTGGTCATATCAAATGAGTACGGTGTTTGGTCGGTGACATTGGTGGCATGTTTGACGTAAAACTACTCCACCTTTCTAAAGGCATCTGTTAAGTCAGAATTTAACGCCCAACGAATGATCCTAAGATACTTCCTGTATTAGATAATTTTTTTCGGTTTTGACAAACTGCAATACAAGACCCTCAAATCAAAAATTCCAAACTTCAGTAGCTGGATTTAATAATTCACAATGACAGTATTTCTAATGGATTAATCAGGGTATAATTCCAAAATAACATACGACGTTGTTCTGATCAATTTTGCCAAACAAAGTTATAGTCCATCACGCCAGGCTTCCGAAATATCCTAACCTAAACATGAAAAAACACATTCATATTCGGGAGTATATTTCGCCGTGAATTACTTTTTCTCATCAACACTTTTTACGGCGTGTGAAAGTACAACTCTTCTCCTTTTAAACCCATTTTAAATTACATCGTTATCTTTCTCCAGTTATCCTGCAGTACTGTAACTAATGTGAACCTGTGTAATACTGATAATGTAAGGAGCTCTCATTGAACTTAATTGTCAAACAGTACGTGTAACAAGAATTAAGTTTATATTTTCGAGTTCAGCACGTCCAAATTGATAAGAAACAGCTCTTAAGATCAATCTCATAAAAACAAATTACTTGTCGCACAGTGTAATTAATAACACATTAAAATAAAATGTAAGAAAAGAGTCAACTACCAAACACAATTAACTGTAATGCTATATAAATTTTCATGGTTACGGAATACTTTTACTATATAAAATTTGTTTGAAATCGTGAACGCAAGAAAAACACGTCTACTTGCTAGGTAGACATTTTTATGCTATTCAATACTTTAAAGTCGCTTAAGCCTTTTGATAGGGCGGCAACTATTTTGTGCTTACACTTCAAATATAGTAAGTGTAAGTCCGGCCCTGTCTGCAGTAATAACATTTTGAAGTGCAAATTTCTTACCATTGCAGTCAAAGAAAAGTGATAGCGATGTTTGCTTCCAAAATATGTTAGCAGTATTGCCAGATCTAATTTTTTTTGTAACCCTAGAGTTATTAAAATATGACAATAAATATTTCTTTTTTGAAAATCAATCAAAATTATGAAAGAGGATTTATTTACCTACTCGGCGATATGATCCAGCAGTAAATAATAAAAAAAGACCAATAAATACAGAACCGCTTTAGATTAATTATTGAAAAGAATGCCCAAAATTTATAACTCTGAGAAACGTTCATTTTCATACTGGAAGGTAAAATAAATGGATTCAATTCAAGGTTTCCTCAGTACTTGTTGATTAGACAAAAATATGGCAACACTATTGATATTCTACAATGTCCTGGCGAGCTTGTTTACAAGGTAATAAAATGCTTGTGTTAAAGTCAAGTGAAAGATGCATAGTCTAAGAGCATTAAATCTGAGCATTTTCCGGAAGTGCAATGAATAGGTTTTTTCTTATTTTTGAAAGTAATTTTTGCTGTTCGTGCTGTAGGTGTAATTGCATTATATGTGTATGCAATTTTACTTTATTGGTAAATATGTTTCTAAAGAATTTTTTTTTTTTGCCATTGTGATATGAATTTATTTCATTAACTTCTGTAACTTGTTTCCTTACTTCAAGGATTTCAACAAACTTTTTCAAAATTACTAAAAAAACACAAGAAAAGGATCAAAGAATTTCTTCAAAAATTTTATTGAGTCGTAGTTTGATTTGTGCTTTTATTGATTTGTGTAACTATCCTCAGATTTTTATTACTTGTGTCTCTTGCATATTTTCCGAATTTTCATGGATCAATAAAGTGTATTGAACTTAAGTCAAGTAAAATCCTTTTAATGCGGTATAGCAAATTTGAATTCGTTTTCTGCATGTGCCATTCTCTCAAATATAATTCTGTTTTTCTTTTATATTTTGCCGTATGTCGTATACAACGTCATAATTTTTTAAAAGTAAATAAAAGGTAATAGAGACAAAACTGCACATATCACATATCTGCAGTTAATTGAGCAGAGAGTTTTTTGTAAATAAAATCTTATCGTACACTACGTACACTGAGGCTACATCTGAAATTTGTATATGGAACTTAAAAAGTATTAATTAAATTAAAAAAGTATTAATTTGTATAGAATTTAAACAATAATGGTCGTCACTTTGTGTCACCCTGTAATTGTTATAAATTTCATATTCATAATAAACAGAGATAACAACGCCAGTCTCTCTTGCTTTCAGAATCAAATCTAAGTGCTAATTACTCCACGAATATATTCCGATTTTCAGAGAGCAACTATAGCATTTTTGTTTGAGTTATGAGTTTAGTTTTGTTTTGTCTATCGTGCTGTTTAGAACATTATATTTATTTTAACCGGTTTAACTAAAAAAAAAAAAACAATGCTTTTCGATATTGATAAAACTGATCAAGAGGACTTTAGATTAAGGTAAGTAGAAAAATTTATCTTCAAGTGCTGATATTTTTAGTCACAGTAACAACATAAAAGTTTTACTTTTATTATATTTTAAGTCTTTTCCTAATGATCTGTTATGTTTTATCTAGTTTCAAAGATCAGTAATTAACGCAATTTATATTGTATGCTCGTTACGACTTATTTACGATTTCAATATAGAGTTTCGCTTTGTCAACTACATATGTTATGTACATATGTACTTCAAACATATCGTCGCTCTCGGTTAGAAAGACCCTAACTCATTTTTTTTCGAAATTTATTTTTTTGTCGATCCTAAAAGATAACCCTCAAATACACGTCCACTCAAAATTTTGACGTGATATTTCAAAACATAGCGGATTTACATCCAATTGAAAAAAAGACCCTAATATGAAATTTTGAATGCAGTTTTTTTGTCCTCCTGTAAAACTGCAAAAACATGAGTTAGGGCCTTTCTACCCGAGAGCGACGATATGTACATGTATCACACAAGTGGAATTTACTTTACTTTGAGTACCTGCTATCAAATTGATTAAAAGCTTTTGAAAGCAGCATGACGTTTAATTATTTTCTTTAAGAAATTGCATCAAGTGAGTTGCTAGTTGCTCTTGCTTTGTAGTTGATTGAAAACAAATTAATTATTTCACAGTCCTTCGTACTAGGTAGAATCTGCGTTATATTTGACAGCAATCATATATGTATGCTTAACATAGTGATCCCCAATTACATCGTTAATAAATTTTAAAGAGGCAATAATTCTTCCAGCTTGGAGTGATCTGGGGTGAATCAAAAAGCAACGAGAACTATTAGAAGAAAAACGTTCCGAAGAGTTTCTAAAATTAAGCGCATATTTAAGAAAATTTTTCTGTAATCTTTTTATCTTATTAAAAGCCACAGCGTAAGAAGGAGGCATTCTCAATTCTAGATCGAGAAATAGCAGTGAATGGAACTCTATGCGTGTATTAAAATTAGAAATATTGTATCTTACAAAAGACCGCATCGAGTAGAATTTTGGAAATAAAACATGAATGTGACTGACGAAATGAAAATTTAGAATCAAATGAATTTTGAAGATTAAGTGTTTCACTATCTGATATTAGAGTAATGTTATCCAAAGAACAAGACGGTTTAAATATATCTGCCGAACGTTAGATGGTAACATTTCGAAACATCTTAAAATAAATACTTTTGACACAAACAAACAAATTGTTTTGATCATTTTAAGGAACATAATGTCCAAAGAACTTCAATAACTTAGTTTGAGTAGTTTTAAATTTGGCATCAAGAGAGTTTCATGAGTTTCATGCCTAATAGATTATATTATTAAATAATATTAAATGATTGTATTGATATTAAGTCCGTACAAATAATATCAAGATGCAAACCCTTAAAAAGCCAGCAGTTCTATAGAGATTTTTGAAATAAATCCGTTGCTGTCTCATTTCCAAGTTTAGTGAACATATACATAGAAACATCATAGTCAACTCACGAATGCATTTTTAAATAACGTAACTTATAACCAAACAAAATATGCCCATTTTCAGAACTATAGAATTCAAAGTGGATCAACTTCAGCAAAAAACTGATGAGACGATTATTACAAACACAAATTGCGGTCGAGTAAAAGGTGTAAAACGACGAACCATATATGATGACTCTTATTACAGCTTTGAGCGTATACCCTTTGCCCAGCCTCCAGTAGGTGAACTACGTTTTCGTGCACCCAAACCAGCAACACCATGGAAGGATGTGCTCGATTGTACACACTATGGTGCAAAACCAATGCAACGTGACTTCATATACAACACCATACTGGGTTCAGAGAACTGTTTGCTCCTGAATGTGTACACAACTAATGTAAGTAAACGATGCAATGTCGTGGAAAAAAATAAATTCTCCAACTTTATTTAGATAAAACCAACCAAACCGCGTCCAGTCATGGTTTGGATCTATGGTGGAGGATTTGCTTTTGGTGAAGCCACACGTGAATGGTATGGACCGGAATATTTTATGAAAAAAGATGTGGTCTTAGTTACAATCCAATATCGTTTGGGTGCGCTAGGTAAGTTCGTGCCATTGATTTCTTCGGAATATTAATCTTATGACTGATTTGCGTCTTTTCCAGGTTTTCTTAGTCTCAATGATCCAAAACTGCACATCCCAGGCAATGCTGGACTTAAGGATCAAGTGCTCGCTCTGAAATGGATTAAGCGCAACATTAGCAATTTTGGTGGCAATCCTGACTGCGTCACTATATTCGGTGAAAGTGCCGGTGGTGCTTCCACACATTTGCTAATGTTGTCAGAACAATCGCGTGGTCTGTTTCATCGTGCTATCGCACAATCTGGAGTTTCTCTATCTGATTGGGCTAACTCAAATTGTGCTAGCCGCGCTTTTACGCTGGCAGTGAAACTTGGATATACCGGTGGAGATAAAGAACGTGATATTTTAAAGTTCTTACTAGAGTGTGACGCAGTGAAATTAACTGCAGCTGAAATAGATTGCCTGTCTAATGAGGACAAATTAAACAACGAGCTGTTGGCGTTCGGTCCAATTGTGGAGCCATATGTTACCACTCATACTTTTATGATAAAATCACCATATGAGCTGGTCAAAAATGCTTGGTCCAATGATATACCATTCATGCTAGGAGGCACCTCTAACGAGGGAGTTTTTATGTTGCCACGTAAGTTTACTTTTAGTTTCGTCCAGAATAAGTTCTATATCTTTGATGTATTTTTTTAGTTGTAAAGAAAATGCCTGAGATGGTTGACATTATGTTGGAAACGTGTGTTAATTTTGTACCACGTAATGCTATCTCGAGTCGCGAGAGTCCAGAATGCTTGGAAAAAGGTTTGAAGTTACGGCGCGCACATGTAACGGGTGAGAAGCCCACCCCAGACGATTATTATGATGTTAGTTAAAAACTTTCTCTCACACCCATTATTTTGACATCTTTCACTGATCTTCTTTATATTTCAGATTTTTTCACTCTATTTCTTTTGGCATCCCATCAGTAATGCTGTAGAGGCACGTCTTAAGTATGCAAAAAAAGCATCAACCTATTTATATCGCTTTGACTTTAACTCAGAAGAACTTATTAATCCATATCGAATAATTCGTTGTGGACGTGGTATATCTGCTGTTGCACATGCCGATGAACTTTCATATCTTTTCAACAATGTCCTCAGTCGTCGAATGCCATTGAATAGTCGTGAATATCATACTGTCGAACATATGGTTGGCATTTGGACGAAATTCGCTGAGACTGGAAATCCAAATAACGACAAAATTAATGGCATGAAAAATATTAAATGGCGACCAGTACGAAAGGAAAATACTTGGAAATGTTTGAATATAAGCGATAAATTGGAGTTTAAAGATTTGCCAGAAATGCCAAAAATTAAAGTGTGGCAATCGTTATATGATACGGAAAGCAATGAGCCAACAAATGATGTTGTCGATATGAGCGTGTATGTTAAATCGTCTTTATAGGTTATGATTGAAATGTAAATATATATTTGAAAAACAAAATAAAAATACTTAGGTAATTGCGGCTTAGGGCGATCAGAACTACAATGTTTCAAGTTCGTAAAAAGTTATTCTGAAAAATTTTGTATTAAAGAAATTAATTAATATAAAAGACTTTTGTTAATGGTCTAACTTTGATATCGGAAGGAAAATTGCTACATTAGCTTAGTCAATGTATTGGCAGTAATTGGATATTAAAGAAATAAATTTAGGTAAATTATTAAAAAATTTTATGAATTTGTGTTGAAAGATTATTAAATCGTGAAAAATAAATGTATGTTTCCAGAAGCGAATCCTGCACCAATTCGAAATTTATCTCCTCTGACAGTTATATGTGAACATTTTAAATTCTCATTTAAATAATGATTATGATATCTTACTGTGATGGTATTTGGGTTTTGTGGAAATGTACTGAATGGAGATTTGAAATGTACTTTTTAGATACCAAATTTACTTTTTTCGACATGAACATAAAAAGTTACTTAAAATTCAGGAAAAAAAAAGGTCAAGCTTTTGTGTGACTTTAATTTATATTAATATTTTTAATGCTTACAATTTTCAATTTAAAAATAATTCTTTTTAATAATATTTTTATTTGATTAAAATTCTATATGCAATATAATTAATGAAAATCTGCATAATGACAAAAGTAGTGAATCAATTTCATTAATTTTACACTTGCGCATAATAAATATTACATTAATAACATAACAATGCAAAAATAAAAATAAATAAAAACAAAAGACTCTATATTGAACTTTATAATTTTCATTAATTTAACACATTAACTACATATGTATATGTGGTTGACATTTCTTTTAAATTTAATGAAATGTTTTCAGCTACCCCATTCTCTCTTTGCTTAAAAAAATGTATTTATAATGTAAACGTTATATACGCGAACCCAAAATAACTCGTAATAAATAATCAATTTAACAATGAACATCAGTTATTGGCGTGACTTAATTTGTTTATTGAATGAAAAGTTGTATTAACATTAATTATTCCGCACAATTTGTTTAATTAGCATATTGAGTTATATGAGTAACTACAATAAAAATAAAATTGAATTAAAAAAAATTAATTAAAACAACAACAAAATTGGCGCCAAACGTAGTAACGTAATCCAAATGCCAGTAGTGAACATTTTTTTTATTTTAATCATATACATATGTACAAAGTTAAATGTGTACATACACTCCATGCAAACTTATTAGCCGGTGTAATTTAAAATGCTGTGCATGCGCACTAGTCAATTAAGTTGTATTCGTTTAGTAAGCTCTTAATTGAGCCCATATGTGGTCTATCCATTTTCTTCGACTGGCAATCTTATGCGATTTAGCTCTATGGTAGCTTTAAGTGAAGTTTCAATTAGATTTCTGATAAATAATTTTATGAACAGAGGGATCAGGAACGTCGAGAAAAATTTCATAACAACATTACCCAATACATACATTGACCCGGCCAAGACCGGTCAAGAACTGTAGAGCGAGTTAAAAAATAAGTTTTTACCATTTTATGAATTAATGATATATTGCTGACCAAAAAAAAAAAAGATCAACAACAAAAATAAAAATCTAGTTTTTACCATTTAAAGCAAAAAAAAAAATTTTCAAAATGCCGGAAATCTTTTCGACTTGGCAACCCTGGCTATAACTGTTGAAGATTTTTCGAAAATTCAGAAAAATAAAAGGTATGAATCCCATTTTGATTTTGGATTTTTATAGCGAAAACATCCACTAGTCAAAAACAACAAACAAAAAGAAAAATTAAAACAGCAGAATCGGTGCCCAGTTCAAGCATTGTCATATGCTAGATGTGCATAGTAACCGGAAATACATAGAAGATTTCTGCAAAAAATTTAATCCCTTGAAAAATAACATAAGTAAATCATTTTAAGTCCTTATGTTAGTTAACAGCAATTGCCAACAGAAAATGTGCCTAGTTAACAGTATACGGTAAGGCTAAAAGCTATTCACAATAGTATATAATAATACGGTTAATAGAACGTGTCAAAGTTCGCAACCATTAAAGGCTCATTGCAAATAATGTTAAATAACATTGTTACCTTTATCCTTGATGTAACATTACTGTTCCCAGTAATTTGTAATTGTTTGAAATCATTACATTTTGAAATATTTGAAAAAACTTGCAAAAACAAAGAATATAAATCAAAATAGAGATAAATAATATTTCGAAAAAAAGAAATGTAAAGCCACAGAAAAAAAAATGCTTAAAATTAAAGGTTCCACCGAGATTTGAACTCGGATCGCTGGATTCAGAGTCCAGAGTGCTAACCATTACACCATGGAACCACATGGCCGGTGCTGAGCATTTGGCTATTTTAAGTTACGTGTGGTTAAAAGCGAAATAACAATTACATTTACATTGGCTTAAACAAAGCAATGAAACTTGCTATGTATTTGAGAGATCCATAGATGCACTGCAACTTATCGATTTTTTTAAAAATGCAATGCGAATGAATTAGTTCACGTCACGTCAAATCATACCAGTGCACTTTGGGGAATTTTTCAGCTTTCTTTGGTATAAACTCAAAACATATAAGAAAGTTAATATTTTATTCTTAAAATTGTGCGATATTTTTATAGTTTTCAAGTTATTGAGAAAAACCAAAAAACGGTGGCCGTTAATATTAATAATAGTGCTAGACTCTTGAAATTTGCTACAGATATTTTTTAGGTTAAAACAACATAAAATTTGTGCATATGGAAGAATCCCGCCCTCGGACACGCGTACCTCTTATACAAAGGTGTATTGGGGCTTTTCTTCAAAATAAGTTTCAATATCCCATAGTTTGATAATGTTAACTACAAAAATGATACAAATTGTGCCATATCTTTCATAGTTTACAAATTATTGGAGAAAAACCAAAAACGGTGGCCATTAATGTTTATAATAGCACTAGAGATTCAGTTTGGGGAAAAGTGAGAGGATTTGATTGGAGTTTTAACATAGCATACCGATCGACGCAGCTAAGCATCTTGTCATAATTGCGTAAATATGTGGGATGCGGGGGTAATAGCTCCTTAGTCTCCTGTTAGTGAATCCGTAACTCCGGATCAAAGATCTGTAGGAACAACTGAAGCAAGCATATCTACCGAAATATCGTAAATTGAAATTGTCCAGTTATCCTGCCGTACTTGAACTTATGCAGATCAGTAACGGCATTTGGGATTTGTGGAAGTGTACTGAATCGAGACTTGGAATGCAGCAAGGGTCACGTTTAAGTCACAACGTTGGATTCGCGAAGTCAGCAGTTTAAGCCTTAAGTTGAGAGTTGCTTAGTTGCTTTCGATGTAACGATATTTTTGATTGAGAATTGTGATTCAAAGCCTCATAATACTTGCATAGAACAACATCAGTCATGTCTTCTTAATATCTATGTAGGTAAATATACGGTGTGTACCAGAATGGTGTTCATACCCTAAGTGCTCGAATGGAGCTACCCTTGATCCAATTGAAAAATTCCAAATAGTCGCTTTCATAAATTTGGAAGTTAAGCATTTGTATCAATAAAAAGAAGAAAGTTTAAATAGTTTATAGGAAAACACTAGAAATCACTTACCGACTGCGGCCAGGCGACTTTGCACTATTGAAAGACCACTGCTAAAAATTAATTTGCAAAACATTTTGGAAGCACTAAAATATAGCATTGAATAGAGCCATAGCGGATGCCGCACTTAGAGAGCAACTGCAATGCGTTTTAGCAGCAACTGTAATGCCTTTTAGCAACAACCAATACACTCACACCACTGAAGGATATTTAATAAATTATTTTTTATAAATAAAACAAACATTCGACGAATTTCAAAGGAATTAAATTAAATTCAAGCACTTGTTGCACTTTTTTTTTAGCAAATCAAAACTTTTTTAGCAAAACCACTTTTAAAATAACAACTAAACAATGCACTCTTATTGGCTGGTCTGCCGACGGCCCCGTTTTAAACGCGATTTTTCATTTTCACATAATTTTATTACAACTTTTATGGCTTTATCACTCGAAACTTGTAATTAAATACATATCACCACTTTTTATAATTTTATTATTAACAAAACATTGCAAAATTTAACGGAGGAAGTAAAACGTGTTCTTCGCAAATTAAATGAAAACTGAAGCGTGAACCAGACACGTCAACTTGATTGCCGATTTGGTCAGCCAAAATGTTGCTACACACTATATGCATCAAGTTGCTGTACGTCTTTTTTTGAGTTGATGCAACTTTTGTCAATGCAGATCTGATCAGAATATTTAGCAATAGATAAACATGTTATAGCTCCTAAACTGCTGCATCGATTCTAACAAATGAAGCGTTATTCTTTTTGTATCAATTACATATTAAGTGTGGTGTCATTTGAGTAAGACTTGGAATGTACTTTTTAGAAGGCGAATAGACTTTTTTTTTTGTCATGACACCAACATTTTGGGAAAAAAGGTTATCGATTTTTGTTATTCATATTTCAGCAAAGTTCACTAATTTTACACATATTTCAGCAAATTTTTCACAACGCAAATGTAATTAAAAGAGTACAAATGTACTGAAAATATCATCACTGATGTAGATCTGTATGTAGAAGAGACATCGATATACAAATGTAAAGGGTTTTTCAATAAGAGCGCTACAAAAGCTGTTTTTTAAATAAAACAAAAACGGTTTGGGATATCAATGAAATTCTTTATTCTTGTAAAAGAACATTCGATGCCATTATGTATGGAACTCAATTTCTTTTGCATGGCCACCACGGGCACGCCTGTAGAAGTTGAATCCAATGTTCGACGGTTTTCAAGCATAAATCGGCCGATACTGCTGCGTTCACGTTCGATATTCGTACGAAGTTCATCAATCGTCGCTGGCTTGTTGGCATAGACCATAGACTTGACGTAGCCCCACAGGAAAAAGTCTAACGGCGTCAAATCGCACGACCAAGGCGGCCAATTGACTGGGCCATTTCGTGAGATAACACGTTCACCAAACTTGGTTTTCAATAAATCGATTGTGACATTCGCTGAGTGGCTTGTGGCGCCGTCCTGTTGGAACCACATATTGTCCAAGTTCATATCATCCAAGTTGAGCCAAAAATATTCGGTTATCATTGAGCGGAAGCGATTCCCATTCACAGTAACGTGCCGGTCTTGATCATCACGGAAGAAGTACGGCCCAATGATGCCGCCGGCCCATAAACCGCACCAAACCGTAATTTTTCGGGATGCAATGTTGAATCATGGAGTACGTGTGGATTGCTGCCTGACCAATAATAGCTTCATCGCTGAAGATGATTTTTCGATGAAATCAGGATTATTTTCAAGTTGTTGCTCAGCCCAATTCACGAACATACGACGATTCTGGTGGTCAATCGGCTTCAGTTCTTGCGTCAATTTGATCTTGTAAGGATGTAGGCCAAGATCTTTTCGCAAAATTCGCCACAACGACGTCACAGAGATGCCCAACGCTTGAGAACGACGTGTGAGAGACTGATTTGAGTCTTCCTCAATTGATGCGCTAGCGGCAGCAATATTCTCGAAACTACACTTCTTTGTCTCACTGTCACGGGAACAATTTGTACTGTGCCTGTGGATTCAAATTTTTCCACTAGACGCTCAATTGTTGATCTGACAGGACGATTATGACGGCCATAAATTGGACGTAGCGCTCTTAAAGCTGAGGTCACTGACTCCGAATTTCGGTAGTAAATTTTAATAATTTCGACTCGTTGTTGGATCATATATCTTTCAATGATGAAATGGCAAAAGAGCGGGAAAAAAATATGGCGTCGTTTGCTGTCCCTATTGGTCTACTTTTGTAGCGTCCCTATTGAAAAACCCTTTATGTAATTCAAAATGTGTTTTGAAGGAAAAAGGTTACTTCTCAACTATTTATGTATATAGAAGTTATTAGATAAATTATTCAATTATTTTGTCTCTAGAGTTGGTTTGTGATGAACCCTGAGATAGAGTATCCATGGATGGTTGTGTGGTGGTGCTTTTTTATTGTGTTGTAAGATAATATTTTTGAAACTTTTTTGTATTTTAATTCACTTCAAAGGAAACAAAGTTTTTGAGGAATAAGAGGCTTGGACTGGGATGTGAAAAAATTTGCATACTAACGACAGAGAATTTCATTCGGTCTTTGACTAAAGTGCTCCATAGAGGAGTTAAGGAGTGGTGCTGGAGGACTAGTGAAAATGGAAGAAACCACTTTGCCTCAGACATAAGACAGACTTGATGTAAAAAACTTCATAGAAGACCGCTTGTAACCATCTTTAAATTTACTTTTATCCCGAAACGTTACCGTGTCAGCCATAATTTGATGGCAGACTCGAGTTCAGCGACTCAAATTACGCTATGTAGACATCAGTCGTTTTTTTTAAATTTGCTTTATCTTCAATGCTTCATTCTTAACTGCCAGTTGCATATAAAAATTCAGTTCTTTACAAATCATAAATTTTTGTAAAATTTAAAAAAGAGATTGTCAATCTTGTTGCTGTACCACTCAATTTAAGCGCTTAGCATTAAATTTAAATTAAAATATATAAAATCTCAGGTTCCACCGAGACTTGAACTCGGATCGCTGGATTCAGAGTCCAGAGTGCTAACCATTACACCATGGAACCCTTTAAGGATGCAACGAATATAAAATTCTTTTAAGTCTTTGTATGCAGTTACTGCGCATATCCCTAAATTAGGGCAAGGACTTTGCATTATAGGTGTGTATACACCAACAACCCAAAGTGACAGTGCACCTTGTGTCACACACTGAACGGTTCTGCCGTACTTTGCAAGGCCACATTAAATAAGAATTTTACTTTTCGAGAAAATCGCATTGGACTATGAAATCGTCAGAGCCAAAGGAAATGTATAGAAGGAACTATTTTTAACGTGCCCTAGCAAAATTGCCAAAAATTGTGGAATATTTAAATGCAGATCCATACATGAAGCAAAAACGCATTGTGCAATAGTAATGCGTTTTTACAAAGTAGGGGAGGGTTATGGTTTAACTTCTTCATATTTCGTAAATTTAAATTGTAGTACATAATAGAAATGAAAGTTCCTTAAAATTATTGATATTTTTTATTCATTTGAAGTGTCTTTGAAATTTGACAAATATGAAAGATAAAATTTAAATTCATATAGGCATTATTTAAAAATAAGCATTTCGCTCAAAAATATAACACGAATTATCATCTGAATTATTCGAGATGTTCCAATGATTAAATAATTTAATTCAAATCGAATGCTACTATTTGATCTAATTCCTCTATAACACGAATTATCATCTGAATTATTCGAGATGTTCCAATGATTAAATAATTTAATTCGAATAGAGTGCTACTATTCGGTTTAATTCCTCTTCCTATGCATATTCCTGAGAACTTATTATCAAAAGAAAAAAACACACTTAATGCATTTAATAGTTTATTAATTTCATTTGAATAAATTCAACAAAAGCATATGTAAGGTAAGCTTTTTCTAAACATTTAAGACTGAATACAATAAAATATGGAAGCTTCACTTTAGTTTATGAGTATATAAGTTTGAATATTTTGATAGTAATATTATTATTATAATTCTGATAATTTTAATTTAATGCTGTGGATGTTAACACTGCTACACCACGTTCATAGAAACTATGCTGATCCTGTCCAGCGGCAACAGCCAAGTCAACAGTGAACAACAGTTCTGTGCGTGTAGAATTCAAATATACCGGTAATGTTAATTTGACAGCGCGTACATCATTTGTAGCCCTATAAAAATAAGTGAAATGGTACGGTAAAGCTATTTGCTTTTATTCAATGACAATAATACACATACTTGGTCCATTTCAAAATGGTCACTGGCAAGTCCATCATTATTGTTGAAGCCAACAAAAGTTCATTGTTCTTGCATTGTGCGCCTTGCAATTTCAAACCGGTCACACCAAAACTACTGTCCTTTTGATCAGAGTTCATGCCCGCCTCAGTGATAGTAACCTCAAGGGCCAACTCTTCTAGTGACCAACTATTGGCCTGTGCAACACACTGCCGTGTGGCTGTTATATAAGCCTCGGGATTAAGTAAACCACCAAGCCAAACAGGGAATCCCTTCAAGCATAAGAAACTCATTTATAGTCACACTTTATTTAAAATCGTATTTTAAGTTTGTACTCACCTGCAACTCCTTGGCACCTGCCTGGGATACCAAATTCGACACCTTTTGCAGTTGTTGCACACGATTGCTAAAATCTGTAATCCATTGTATAACTGTACAACCTGCTGGTACTGTGTAACGCTTCCAACCCTTTGGTATAATACCACGCACTAATTCAGAAAGCATGAAACGATGGTGATTCGTTTGTTTCTTCTCACCTTGACAAATCAATACTACATCTTGCAAATCGGAAATAACCGTTTGTAACAATTTCGCTCCTGAGGTTACCTCACGCTCAAAGTAACGATATAATGGATCTTTGATGTTCTCTACCGTACGCTTCAACACTTGCAAATTCTTTGGCAACAACTCTAGCCAAGCAGTCGCTGAATTGTGCAATGTTTTCATCCAAGATGGACGCCCATCCTCATTGCGTTGCGCATTTGCTACTGCCTCAGCGTTCTCCTCAAAACTGTAAGCCAGCTCATCATCATCTTCTAGTTGTTGCATCTTTAACAATTTACTGACCAAATCTGTGCCACGCGTGGTAAGCAAAACTTTCTCAGCATTATTTGGCAATCCCAGCCACGATGGAGTTTGACGATCAGCCAAGGTTTCAATCCATTTCAAGAAGTGATCGCGACGTGTGCCATCGGGCATGGTAATGTGACGTTGACCACTGGCACCACCATCTACATTGGCCACTAGAGCAAAGTCAGCCTCAAAACTTCTTGCTGTAAAGAGCTTCTTCAAGAAGGAGGTCAGCAAACGTTGATCAAAATCGTTGTCGATCTTGCCACCATAAATAGATTGCGATAACAAAGTAACTAATGCATCCCATGGTACCTTCTCTGGTGGTAAATTGGTACGGCCCATGGCTGTAGAGTCAATCCAAGTATCCAAAGTATCACAAGCCACACGCAAATCAGATTCGTTAAACTCATATTTCTTAGCCCACCCAAGTGGTACATAACGCAAACGTTCCTGCACAATTGCATGGAACCAAGCCAACAAGAAGTACAGGCGAGCACGCTCACTTGGTGCCTTCATCATACGATTAGCCGGCACAGTAGAGAAAGTACGCAACAAGTTGGCGCGAATACCTGGTGGTGGCTCATAAACAAAAATACGTCCAGCGCGCAACAAGTTGACTGGAACTCTTGGACTTATCTCCATTGTCAAAAATAGTCTGAAGCCAGAGTGTGGCTGCAAAGAGTGCAACTTCTTCTCCAACTGCACTAACCATTGTGGTGCCAAGTGCACGTTTTTAAGCAGCACCCAACGACCACTCTTGCAGGCCATATTGATGGCTCGTTCTGCTTGATTGAAGCCTTCAGCCGAGCCAATTGCGATGCTGGAAATTTGCTTATTCAGCTCAGCGGCCAAATCATCAACTCGTCCTGAAGCATCGAAGCCGGGTACGGAGCACATCAGCGCTGGAGTATTACAGTTCAATTGCTTCTCTATAACGTTGCCAAAGTCTAATTCCATTTCAGCAGTAGACATAAAATCAGCACCCAAAACTGTGTTTACCACATTGTGTGCAGCAGCAATAACACGATCTGGGCGGAATGCCTGTATCAAAAGTAGTTGATGTACTGTGCTGGCGACTGGTGAAAGTGCTTTAGATTCATCCCATAGCTGAGGCACACATTGCTCAGGGGAACTCTGCTGCAGCCAAGCGCCAATCTCTGGCATTGATCTAAGCTTCTCGATGAGTTTGCGGAAGATCGCGAGACGTGTAGCCAAGCGGTTGACACTCTCAATTTGCTCATAGGAAAGTCCCTCAACTTGAGTAGTATTAGCTAGCAAGCCTTCGCGACTACGTAGGAAGAAGTTAAATTCAGCGTCGAGATTTTGTTCGGCAGTGCCCTTCAGATGTATCTTACACATGAGTAGAGCAAAGGTTAGACGATCAGCATGCAGCATTCCACGAGCAACGCGTTCGTAGCAAACCTATAAGGAAAAATGTTGAGATGTTTAAAGGTTTAGCATGTTAAGGGCTCATTTCACCGTACCTTATTAAAAATGTAAAAATTATAGAAACATTAATTGGGCGGGGGCTTACCTGGAACAAATCTTTCGTGATGATTTTCAAACGCTCGGAATAGTCACTTTTACTTTCCAAACGTGTGTTATTATGCAAAACCGTTGAGAATATATCAAGGAACATCTTAAGCGAATATTGATACAAGAAGTGCACCTGGTTCAAACTATCCATGGTAAAGTACATATTGCTGCAGGCCACAGAGAGCGGCAAGTATTGTTGTGAAACAGTCTCGATTTCAGCAATAACCTTATCAGTCTCGTCAACCTTCTGATTAATATCATAAGCTTCCTTCTTCAGCGTCTCCAAAGTAGTAATAACAGAATCATCATCCAAAATCTTGCCCTTAGCATCGTTCAAAGCTTGCAACAAGCTCTTCTCCAACTGGCGCAAACGCAAACGGAATTCACCTTGCAATTTCAATAGATCAGAACGTTTCTCATCAATGTCAGGGCGTTCAGCTTTCAAAACTTGATTTAAACACTGTGATTGCAATGAGCTTCTGGTTACAGTGAAGTTTACAAATGTAACACGTGAACAAATGTCAGGTGGAAATTCTACAGTTGGATCGCGTGTAGACAAGAATATGACAAACGATGGTGACAAATCAATATCTTGATCACCCAAAGTGATGAGTACACGTCCACCAGTACGACGCAATTCACGATTAAGTACAGGATTTAATATTGGATCGTAATTTTCAACATCTTGCACCAGCAAGGGATTACCAAAACGTAATGCAGACTCAAGATTCTTGCGGAATGAGTCATCCAAGAAGGAAGTCTTAGTGATTTTCTTGCCGGCGTACTCATTAAGCAAGAACGTTGTAGCCTGTCCAGAAGGATCAATAATAAGTGGATAACGATTGAAACGTTTAAGCATAATGGCATTTTCCGTGCAAAGATCATCAGTGGGCAAGGCATTTGCCTGCCAGCGTAAACGTTCATCAGGATTGGATAGATACTCAGTGCGTGCAATGTCAGCACGATATTGTATATTAGCCGATTGTAAATGTTGACTCCAAGTTGTGAAAAGATTGAGCCGATAGTGCTGATCAAAGTAACCACCTGTAATGATTTATACAAATTTAATTGAATTTTTTCTATGAAATAATTATTTACTCGTATTACATAAATAATGCAGTTTGATTTAAAATCTTTTGCTTAACCCTTAAATAGTGGATGCTTACCATATGCAATAAATGCAGCTGATAGCAAAACATCGCCGATAATAGTAGACATCTGTGACTTGAATGTTTCACTTGTGCTTTCCCAACGTTCACGTTCGATATTCAAACTCTTAAGCAAAGCTATTGAGCGATCAACCTTCGCTTGTACATTTTCCAAATCTGTCTTAATGGCCTGAGCCTGTGATATAAGTTGCGCATACTCTTCTTTGTAGGCAGCAATACTACGTTCTAGCTGTTCGACCAAATCCCTTGTTTCTTTAGCATTTTGTTTATTTACCTCGGTTTGTTCCTCCAAGGAGCGTAACTCTTCGCGGAGTGGCTCAACACGTTTCAGCATATCAGCGTATTCAATCTAATAGACAGAATCAAAATTTTTATTTTTAAAAGTAAAAGAAATAATTTTGTTCATACCTGAGCAATAGCCCATTTCACCATAGGACCACAAGCCATACTGGCGCGATTAACTTTCTCGAAATTGTAATCAGGATTGCTAAGATATTTGGACTTCATTTTTTCCCGTACTTCATCACTGAGGTGGTAGAAGTAAACATTAGTAAAATAATTTGATTTCAAACAGAATTTAATAAAATAAATTGGGTGAAAATCAAGCAAAGCATTTTGTTGGCATGCAAGTTAGTTTATGTGGAATATACGAGTAAAAAACCAAAACCAATTTTATTTTTCTCCAAAACCAAAAATTATCAAAATAAAAATGTTTAAAAAAATATATAGCGGTGTTCACTCTTTTGTGTACAATTGTGTAAGGGCAAACATTTGATTTTTCTAAAATTATCTGTCAAATGATACCCACTTCATTGGAATTGATTTAGGATATTCAACCCTTTTACTCCATTTCTTGAAAACCTTGTCCGTTTATATCTTTTTTTTAATATTTAAATAAAAACAAATTGTTTTTAAGTAAATAACTGAGCTGTCAACAATTTACTTTAACAAGACTCTTTAGCTTATTTACACAGTCGTAAGGAATATAATTCATTGTTTTGAGTGTAAATACGGTGTGAATTGTGCTAAAGTACACTGAAAGTACACTACATACACTAAAGAAGAGTGAACACCACTTATCAGCTTACGAGTAAAAAACATGAAATCAAAAATTTATATAAATTTCTACAAATAATAAAGAAATTATTAACACTAACAACAACAACAAAAACAACAACAGCAAAATATTAAAAAAATTAGATATTTACGATTTTTTCATGCTTACGTTATGTTTTCAGTACCAAAGTTAGATACAATGGAATTTATAAAGTTTTCTCTCATAATTACAGCACGAATCGATTTCCAATCGGTCGCGTTCTCGCCAAGTAGCAAGCATATCGATTCAAGTGCCAATTTTACCACAGATGGTGGATTAGCCATTGATCTCACCTCAACAAGTTGTTGTTTACGTATTGATTTAACAGCTAAAGTAGTGAAAGTAGTAGAGGATGATTTTTTTTCAAGTTTGTAATACATATTACTGTGTTTAATATCTTGTTATCAGTTATTTTACATCTAATAAAAAAAAATCTAAAGGAGCGCATAGGAATTTTTAAAATAAAGTACATATTTGTTGAGGAAAGTAGCCAAATATGGAGGTAGGTATCCAAAGGTTATTCTGATATTCACGAGACTCATTCTACTTCAGAAATATATAAACAAGTGTGCTTACTTCAGTAAAGAATAACATCTTTGGCAAAAAAGAATAAAATAAAGGCATGAGGAGTAAGGGCAATTGACAATTAGTTCTGGATGGAATTTCTTTTTTTCGTTTTTTGGGCTTATTAATGCACAAAAACGGAAAGCAAATTTCACCACGAGCTAATGGGAAATTAGGCTCAACTTCATTTGTCTTGATTCGACTTAAGGTATTATTCCTTTTTGCCATAGATAGCTTCCGTAAATTTTTTGGATGTCAAAAATAAGTATGTATTCTTTAATTAGAAATCAATTCCATATTTGGTTGCATTTTTATTTTAATAATTAAAATTAGGATCACCCAAGAAAATTCGGATCTACGAAAATATTCCCATACATCATTTGCTGTTGATGTCTTTTATCGTCATGAGAGAAATTTAAAGCAGTATATTTTTGAAAAAAACTTTGTATTAAACGAAATTTGGAGCTTATATTTATTGAATAGTCATATATGCTCTGTACATACTGTGCGCCAACAATTTAATTTCATAAAAGTGTATGAAACATATGGTGACGATAAACTTTGAAGCCAGATTTCTCAAAATGAGAAAGTTTGGCTGTATAATTTTAAAATTTCGGCAAAAAAAATAAATTTTCGACTTTATGGTTTTATTTGATTGCACATATACATACATACATACATACATACATTTATACACAAATATACTAGTACCAGAGACAACTACATTTAGACACTTCGCAACTTCAAAAATTTATTTGCCGGAAAGATAAGGTTCTGTTCCCCAAATTTTATGTTATTTTATTCATGATTTAATAAATCTTTTATTAAAAATAAAACACACTCAGAAAGTTTGAGATGCTTGACTTTAAGAGCCAGTGCTTAAAAATAGGCTACAAGTTGTTGGTATATAGCTCCTCTAGTCAATTAGGTTCATTGCAAACTATGAGGCGTTAATTTAACTGTTGAACCAACAAGTGAACTCAATTTTTCACTGTGTTAGCAACGCCTACATTTATGTTTTTTTCAATGAATGCATTTAACAAATTCAAGCAAATCCAAAATTTTTACGATGTGATGTTTCGTTCAGAGTAGCACGTTAACATCCAAACATGGTCTGAATGCGACCAATTTTAAGGATACAAGTAAACAATAGGATTGAGGTATTGTTAAATTTGAAAAGTACTAAAAAGTGATAGAATGTGTATTTTGCTGTCAGTTCACATTTAGACACAAATATAAGATCTACATGAAAAGAAGCAAGCATTCGGTTTGCTGTTTGCACAATGATCTCTCGAATTCTTTAAATGCGATCATGAATAAATTTAATTAGCACGAAAAAGAACATTATATGCCATATTTGGTTACTTTCCTCAACTTGTGTCTGCTAAATAAATGTAGTTTTTATTACTAAATTTGTATTTTGATGCTTATTAATAGAAGATTAACCTTCGTTGTGGACGGATTTTAAACTTGCTTAATAATTTTTTTGTTAACAATATGCTAAAGCTTATATGTATGTGGTTTGACATCATACAGGAACCTTTTTTTTTTAAGTTCAGACTAATTTCGTAATAAATAATATTGAAAAAAAAAGAAAAACTTAATCAAACGTAAGTTTTGAGTTAAGCATTTGTAAGTTTCAATACGTTTAAAAAAAAATTTGTTGTATTAAAAAGCAAACAAGAAGGTTATTAAAATGTACATAACTGAAATTTACATTTTTGGAGTTACTTCGGCAATTAATATGCGATACGTGGGTATATTAAAATTGAAAACTAAGCTGAAAATTTTTGAAATATCTTATGCGCCAACTCACTAACATGAGTTAACATTACAGCTAAAGTGACTTTAAAATAAATATAACTGAAATGCAGGGACTATTTGAGTGGTTATGGTGGCAGCTGAAGAAATAAGCTTTTTTTAAGAATTTCTTCACTCCAATTACAAACTAATTCACAATTCTTCAAAAAATATTACCTTGTTGGTAAACCGAATCTATTACATGAAAAAAACTTTACTTTAAAAAAATTATGCAACCTTATTAAGAAATTGCCTGACTAAAACCATATACATATCACCTTAGTAATAAAATCTAAACCTAACCTATTAAATTATTATTATACATAGAAATTAAGTCTTTTTCGTATTAAAAAAAGCTTAAACAAATTAGACACATGTTAAAGCATACACGCATACTTACGCATAGGTTAAACAAATAATATTTTATGTCCTTAAAATAATAAATATTATATTCAGTATTAAACATGTTATAGATCATAAGATGTATAAGTATTTGTTCATATGTATTATAGTTTAATTTATGTTGTGCTGCGCAAATGCAAATGTGGTGGTGATTTAAGCTGAATGTGCTTTAAAGTTAATAATGAACATGAGAAAAAAAAATTTTTTTGTTTGGATCAAAAGAGGGTCAGGTTTTTTGTAAAAAATTTTCATCAATTTTGATTTTCTTTCGCATTTATACAAATTTTCATCATTATTATACGCCAATTTTCCATGTATATGAATTTGATGAATGTATTGCTTGTTTTTTTTTTTTCAAGATAATTATGTGATAATGTATTTTAGAAAAATAATGTATATTTCGTACGTGATATCCTCTGTTTTCAAATTAACAATTGACGATATAAAACCATCTTTAACGATGATGCCACGTATAGCCTTCCAATCGGTTGCGGTCTCATTAAGCAGCTCGCACACCGATTCTAAAGCCAATTTAACACCAGCTGGTGGGTTTGCCATTGAACGCACTTCGGCCAAGTGTTTCTTTTTAATTGAACTAACAGCTAAGCAGAGTTTCAAGTGTAGAACGAACAAAATAAAAGAATAATAGCACAAGTCAGTTTTGTTTCGGATTGTATAAAAAACGTACAAATAACTTAGTATGCACTTAAAAATATGATTATAAAACTTATTTGCGCTCCTATAAAAAAAATAGACGAAACCAAAAAGTTTTCAGTTTGTTGCCAAATTTCGAAATTTTTTTTTTCTTGTATATGTATACATATACCCACTCTCTGTGTAGCAACTTAAGTAACATCTCATACCTTGTTGTGCATCAATAACAGCCGGCTCTACTTGTGCCAAGTCTGCCATCACATATTTACGCTTTTCTTCGATTTTAACAGTTTGATCAGCTAATCGTAGTTGTATCTCTTGTGATTGTATCTTTTTCTTTTCTGCTTCCTGTTGGTCCTTAAACATTTGCTTCAGTTTAGCATTGGCAGCTTCATTCTTAGCTTGTAATTCCTGTGACTTCACAGCCAATGATTTTTGCATTTCCTCTACTTGCTCTACAGTCTCAGCAATTTTATTTAGACCCACATTCAAATGCAACTGCTGTTCTTCTAAGTCGCTGCGTTTCTCGTTATACAACTTGACAAAGTGATGAATAAAGTCCAAATAATGCCGTGGTGTTACGGCCATTGTACGACCACCACGCTTAGCCAAACGTGCGTTAGCTTGATGCAAAGTTTGATGCACATAAACACAACTGTTAATGACGGCATCACGATGTGCAGGTTGTGCTGGTACTAGTGGACAAACCGATGGGAAAAAGTCTGGCGCTAACCATTGTGGTTTTTCCAAATCGACACGTATTGTAAATTCTTTGCCAACTTGGAAAAGTGCTGAATCAGACCAGTCGCCAAACCAATTAAGTACGCAACGATTGAAAAGCGCAGGTGAAGTAGCAGCACGATCCTTAAGACCATCAGTTGATGGATTCATGGTGAAGACAACATGCAAATTGCGCATAACTTGTTGAGTGAACCTAACAATTTAAAAAATTATTTGAAATTGTTACAAAAGCGTTGGAATCAATAATTTAAGGTATTATTCGTTGTTTAATTCCCTCACCATTTGTACAGTTCATCGCTGGAGTCCAACATAAGACCTTCGCGTTGAGCGCCTTCCTTGCACTGCGTCATAAGTGTGGTATACTCATCACCCTCGAAAAGACCGGGTACCTCACCGTTGGCCAAAAGTGTGTTCATTCTTTCTAGGAAACCAGAGTCCAATACATTTGATTCATCCAAAATGAAAGCGATTTTCTCATCTTTGCAACCAGATCGACGTAGTACACAACGTAAATCTTCATCGAAGTCTTCACTAGTATACTTATTGTGAACTTTAATTTGGAAGATTGACAATCCATTCATCCAGGCAACAAAGCGTGACAAAGTTGTTTTGCCAGCACCGGATACACCAATTAGCAACAAATGACCTTGTGGCTGACGGAAGATACGATCAATACGCAATACATGTTCAAGAACTTCATCGAACAACACCAATGGAACATCCAATTCTTCTTCGTAGAACACCTTAAGTCGTGCGCGCACATAATCTCGCAACTCTTCACGATTGACTGGCACATAATCCTTAGACAACCAGTTGCTGTAGAGTATGGGCCGCTGCAGTGATTCCTCTTGGTTAACACCTGGGAAATGCTTAAGGGCAACAATATCAATGTGTTCGTTGGTCCAGCGACGTTCAGAGTCTTCCACCAAACGATCCTGTAAGTAGAAACACATTAATAATTAAAAATAAACCTGAATTTAAATCTCATTAAAGGTAGTAATTATGTTTGGGAACAAAATTTACTGTTTACGTTTAAGTAACAGCGAAACTTACCTGAAATAGACGCAAAGCTTCATGTGCCCACAAACGAACCAAGCCCTCAACGGGAAGTGAGTCTAGTGGACGTATTGCTTCACATATACCACGCACCCAGCGTGTCATTTCACGTGGTGAGTAGACGTAGTGTGGCTGCATATCTTGCGTAAAACGATCTTGCGAAACTAAATAGAATTCCACCATAGCATTGGTTAGCGGTTCAGCGTATCCACGCAATGATGGCATCAGGCGTAACATTGCTCGTGAGAACGTGCCATATATCTGTTTCAATGAAGTCTCACCAGGATAATCAACATAAATAATGGGAACGTGCCGCAAGAAACGATGCGATAGAGGCTTCCGACCAGGATCAGTTGGTGGATTACAAGCACCTACAAATTGTATGCGCTCTAGCGAAACCCAAGCTTGATCACTAGCACGATAAAATCCTTTGTGCTCGACAAGCTGACGCAAGAATGAAATTACACGTTGTGTGCCATATGAATCCATATCTGGCAAATTGATTTCATCGCAGAAGAGCACAAGCCACTTGCCAATCTAAGAGAGAAAAAAATCAACATTGTAATTGTTCAGAATTGTCATTGTCAATGAATAAAAATCAAACATAATTTTTAATGAAAAATTGTTGTCCTTTGTTGTCATGTTTGAATAAAGACATTAAATTGTTTTATAAATTTACATGATATCGATCGTTTATAACTTGAGCATTTAATCAAAATTAAAACCGTACTTAAGTTATCATTTTAATGATTTAAAGGAAATACCAATATAATATGCAAAACTTACTTGAACAGGCGAGAGTACAACGCCATTAGGAGTCTTACGATACTCGCAGTAATGATCGAAGGTCTTAAGTAAAAGTTCTGGTGTAGTTGCTGACGAGAAATTCAAACCGACTACTTCCATGTCGGGCAATGCGCGCAAAGCAGAGAATAGCGTCATTGTCTTACCAGAACCCGGTGGACCGCAAAGTACTGTAATAAGAAATTTTATAACAAATTGATTTTACAATTTAAAACCACAATTTATTACCTAACGGCTTGTGTTCAGCTAACCAAGTATATAACAATGATTCATGACGAACTGTATCTAATGTGGGCACGACAATATCTGGGGAAGCCACTTTGTGTGTTTCCACTTCAATAACTGGCACCTTATTAGACCAAGGCATCCATTCACCATTCATACTAACTTCATAGTCGATAATTGGTGCACCCGCGGCGCCAGGTAATGGAATCGTAGTCACACTACGTACAAAATCACCAAGATCAATGCGTACTTTAAGTTTTGCGTCACCAGCAAATGACCATAACACACAATAGACCAACGCTTTTGGAATATATTGCTCCAATTGATCAGCAGAACAGGGGAAATCAGGATGCTGATTGTTAAAGTTCAAAACATTTCTAAAATTTAAAAAAGAAATTTTAATGTCATGTCATGTTTGGTGACTTAATTTACTAACCTAGCAGCCTGATTCAATATTGAGAAGAGTGAACTCAATGCACGCAGACGTGTAAAGTCCATAATATGCTCTTGTTCCATGGCATATTCCAAACTACGCACAACGATTCCATCTGCAGAAAAGTAGGGTTGCAATAGCAGCGCAATATCACGTTGCACCTGTAGAGATAATGAAGTTTCATCGCCATCTTTGTCTTTAGATGCAATCGATTTGACCATGCTGGTGAAATCCTCGTCGCCATCCTCCAACGGAATGTTGCGCAAACGGGACAAATAATTTTCAAATATCATTTCAGTAGAAAGAACATCTTCGGAGAACCAAACCATACCACAACGCGATACAGTGGCCAAAGTAGCAAATTTCAAGTCTTGGACTTCAAACATAATGCGCACATTAGGTGGCAAAGAAAGACGTTCACCATTAGGCAGAGTCAACAATTTGTTGTCATCAAGCACGGAATTCAAATTTTCAACCCATTCTGGATCTACATCACCATCAAAGATAATCCATTGCCGTTTGTTAATCTCCCCACGCACATTGTCGATGATTTTGCGTAGTATATGGGTAAAAAGACCATCGGTCCATTCGCGTGTGTTTTGATCCATGACACCATAAAGGGCCTCCTTCGAAATTGCCTTGGGATCAATGACATGAGCAACTCCTTCCATGCCTTCGAAACGTTCTAAGGCTTTTAGAAGTGTACGCCAAGCTGTGGATTTACCAGATCCAGATGGACCGACCATCATAAGACCATGATTGAGGTTAGAAATTTGATACAATTGCAGAACCTGAGAACCGGAGAGGAAATGATTTGTATTAAGACATAATAAAAATGAAACAATGGTTCTAAGTAAGCTGAGGATGAAGCAAGGTAGTTTTATCAAAAGTAGTCATCTGATGTTTTACAGTCAACATATTGATATTTGCTTGTATATTGTGCTTATGTATATTTTAGCAGTGTACATTCTTTGCTTGCTTTACCTCAAGAGACTTTGTAATTTTGTAAAGTAAAACACAAGAATCATTCTAATCATAATATTTACAACATATTATCAGGGATCTTACTTTTTCGACCCATGTTTCACCAAATCCCTTTTTCACAAATTTTTGGATTTTGAGTTTTCACATTTTGTTAGTTCGTTCGATAAGCAAGTGTAAATTTAAATAATGAAAGATAGATGTGCCAAGTTAAAAACTTTGATTAATATATTAAAGTTACTCAATATGTGCGAGAAATGTCTTGAGGTTTTAAATTAAATAAAACATAAGCAGAGCCTTTATGCTTTCTACATTTCTCTCACAAAATTATTTGCCATATGCTTTATGAAATGCAACTACAGTACAAACTATAATTATATATTACCTTTTCCATCCACGCTGCACCTTGGTCATCACCCTCTCCGCATACCAAATAGTCCTCCTGGCAAACTTTACGTATTTCTTCCTTGAGACCCTTCATTTCGGCGCGCGTGTAGCCAACATTAGGGAATACATCACTCAACAGAGAGAACAATAGTGGTATATCTTCTGCTACAAGTTTCGGTACCATGGTCTCACACACAGATTGAATTAATATCTCTTGTTCGGGCAAATTTTCAGCAACTGAAGCCTCATCAATATTTTCCTGACCACGCTGACGCAAAGTCTCTTTTATTTTCATTATACGATCACGCTTTACATTGCCAGCAGAGATAAGCACCGATTTGAGTGCACGCAGACCAAAATCGTAATGACTTTGATTCGAAAGTTGTTCATCGCAAAGCTTAAAGAATGGCACTATTTTGCAGGCCAATTTCTCAGCCGTACGGAAACCTTGACTGAATAACATCACCTCAGCAATAAGTTGACGATCTGGTGTGGTCATAGCCAAAGAACGGAAGAGTTTCTTCAAATTATCGGGTAAATTTGAACGTCCGGCGTATCCAGGATTCATGGTAATGAAGATAGCCATATCGGGCGACACACGCACTTGTTTTCCAACTAACTCGACGGTTATACTTTCTTTATTACTATCCATTTCGTATTTAAGCGCCTCTTGAATAGTTTGAATTTGTTGCGAGCAAGCAGAAAGCATGCGTTCTTCAAGACGATTAAATTCATCAAAGCAACCCCAAGCGCCAACTTGACAAAGACCAACAAAAATACGTCCCATAGCTTGGAAATCAAATGTTTCATCACAATTGAAAACGAGTACAAAACGGCCCAATTGGTTTCCAAGAGCTTTCACTGATTCTGTCTTACCGGTACCAGCGGGTCCAAAAGGTGAACCACCCAAACGCGATTCTAAAGCTTGAGTCATAGTTAAGTAGCAACGATCGGTCAGTGGTGTCTGAACAAGACGATCTTGTACACCAAGGTACTCAAAACCATAATAGAAGCGGGCATTTGCCATATGAATGGTTAGTTGTTGAAGAACCTACAAGTCAATAATAGAATTAATCATTTTTTATAATGAAATAAAAAAATAGAACAAACTTCTGTTTGGCGTGGATCAAAATAGAAACGCATTTCACAAAGCCATTGGAAGGATTTAGGGTTGGTAACTCCGTTAGTAATTAATCGGCGTGTAACTGTACGTTTATGAACAAACTCGTTGATCTGAAAAATATAGCGCGATTAACCTTACACTAGATAGACACTTTTAAAGTTTTTATTTTTACCAAATGTTCCAATTTTCTACGACGCAATGGTGGTTGCTCCTGTAATACTGAATCAGCTAAAACGTTCAATGTAGACTCTACTGTACCTAATACACGTTGCATTGGCTTTGCATTATTTGTTTCAGAAGCTTGTTGCAATGCACTCTCAACATCCTCAGACCACAAAATTTGTGCAGCCAAGACAACAATTTGTGCCTGGTATCGATCACACCATTCCATATATTTTTGTGAATCAATTTGTCCTTCACGGAATTGCTTGATGTCTTGCACAGCCTGAGCCAAGAGTGAAGCCAATGTGAAACGCATTTGTTTCTCCACCATTGAAAGCCACTCGTTTATCTTAGGATTTTCAACAGTAGATACAGGATTAATGAACCTTACTTCCTCACCTTCGCGTGACGAAATACCAAGAATGACTGTACTATCCTCATTTAAAAGAATAGCAGCAACACCAGCAAACATTTTTTTAAAATGTTTTTGGAGACGCGCAATATTTTTACTGTTGCCAATAATTTCCAAAAGATCTTCGTCACCCACAAAGTAAAAACGAGGGAAAGAAGTACGTTCGCGTTCTAAATATTCACCCAAAGCCTTTTGTATTTTGCCCAGCAAGTCAGCTAAGCGTTCGAGTGAACGCTGTACAGCAGGAATATTGAGAACATCCATGACTTTTGGTGATTTCGTTACCTTTTTCATCAGACCAAGGAATTCAGAACTAATGCTTTGAAAACGTGAAGTTTCAACTGGCAATAGAGTTTTAATATCAGCGCTGCCTGAGAAGATGCCTTCTAAATATACCCAGCGACGTTGTACATCAATCCAAACATCGAAAAGAGCATTGATACGATTTAATTTTTCCTCCCAAGTCAAAGCTTCTTCCTCAAAAACTTTATAGTATGGAGATAGTTTCATAGCCGCGACAGAATTAATGTGTTCCTTTACTTTGTTGAACAAATCGTCCCAACCACGGATAATACGACATTTGTTTTGATAGTTAATCAAATCTAATTCATAGCTCTGCCAAGATTCACGCACTTGTTTTAAGAATTCTTCTAGTGCCATTTCACCTTGCGCAACTAGTATTATATCCTTGACAATACTCTCATTTTTCATGAGATTAACATCCCAAACTTGACCCAAACTTAAATCAGAAATGACCCAGTTCACACGTAATTTTTTAGTGAGCTGTTTCCAATGACGTTCCTTCAATGCATCAGATTTTAACTCGACTATAAGCATGTTAACTTTGATGTAGCTTTGTATGAGTTTCTTGACATACTCATAGGATTCATACATGCGCAAGCGAGCTGGAAGTTCCTTAAGCTGTGACATCATAGCCTCAAGTTGCTGACGCAATTTTCGTGGTTGCACGGAGAGCCATGGCTTTTCTCTATAAAAAAAAAAAACCCAATAAATTTAGTTTTTACTTCTCAACAGAAATCTTATTTTTAAATGAACCACCAAATGGTGGTTTTTAAAATTTTACTGACCTTGTCTCATCAATTTGTGTCCAGACCTTAGACAATTCGCCCCAAACGCCGCGTAAGTCCTGCAATTCTTCCAAAGCAACATTCATACGTTCCGAGCTGTTATTAGGTATGGCTGACTCTTGCAACTCCAATGCTTCTTTTGCCTTAGCCACATTGTCACGTTCTTCCTTTAAGCGCGAATACTTGCTCTCAAACATTTGTAGCTGCTGTAGGGCATCATCGGGACGTATCTTGCCACCGGTAGGCTTATTTTTCTCCCAATCATTTAAGAAATCAATAGTACGTGTCTCGACAGCCTTATCTTCGGCCACGATCTTTGCTTGCAAGCTAGCAACTTGTGATTGTATTGTAGTATCTTTGCGTTTAATAATTTCATTGAAAGCGGACCATTCACCCTCGATGTTGTCAACATGCAACCAATTACTGGGAAACTGAAATCGTTGACGTTCCAAAATGCGTTGAGCTTCACGGAAAACTTCAACTTGATTGTCCCAAACAAGCAAATCCTTTTTAAGTGATTGCACGTAAGTAATGAAACTTACAGCATCTGAAGTGCTAGCAGCCTCTACAAAATAATAAAAAAAAATTATGATATTATGTGAGACTTCAATATTAAGGACACGCACCAATGCTTTGCATTTCCAAATCTGTGCGCGACTTCGATACCTTGGCGTGGAAAGTGCCCATTTCATTGCCCAAAAGTGTACCAAATTTACCCAAAGCCTCTTTGTGCCAAGAATCATATTTTAGAGTAACCTTTGCCTGTACCTTCGCATAATCAATTATAATGGGCCCATAAGCACGACGTGTATCAGACGTATCAAATGTGGTACGAGATTTTTTAATATCATTAAGACATTTAATCCATAAGTTGACATCTTCACCCAAGCGTCCGTAAAGTGTATCGGCTTGCAAGTCCCACAAGCTTTGATAGCGCAACCATTCATCGACGTAATTACGCACTTCACCAATCTTGTTTTCAATTGCTTCGTAAGCATTTTCCAAAATTTTGCCATCCGGTAACTTGGTTAACAGATTGCGATAAGTTTGTGAAACTGGTTTATCCAAACCAACTTGATAACGAGAACTTTGCAAACGCACTTGAGAAGTGACAATAGCTTGCCAAGCAAAGTGTTGTTGCATAATTTGGAAACGTGCTTCCTCAATTGAAGGGAACAAGTACATTTGCTGATTAGTGATGCGTATTTCGTGTATAGCATTTTGAATCTAAGAAAAAAATTAAAGCCAAATAACCATTATTCTTTTCTTAAAATCATAACCATTACCGTATCTGAAAAATAAAACTGAGTAGTATTCAGAACATACCTGTGGCTCTCCACCTAACTTATGTGTAGGCTGTACTGGCGCATCTGTATCCATAGATAAATCAACTTCTTTTTTATCGCCGCTTAATGCCTCTGTCCAGGCTTGAATACCAGCTTGTAAGCGCATAGCAAGCTTCTTCTCAACCTCTTCATCAAGACGGGTAACCCATACGTTCAAATTTGAATATTGGCGCAAAGATAAATCATCGACAGAGTGTTGAATTTTAGAGAGAATTTCTACGAAAGTAGCAGCGCTATATGGACAAGTTTCCAAAGAGCGCACATCAACATCTAATTGTTCTTCAACAACAAGTAAATCTTCCACCTTAACAAATCAGAAATCCAAAAATAATGTTCCATTTTTTCTGACTTTTAAATTCGGCTCACCTTTTCTTGGAACTGTGTTACACACTCGGATAAACGCAATACATATGGATCCAATTTATATGATTCCCAAACAAGGCCAATGCCTTCGGAAATTAAATTCAAAACTTCTTTACGCAATCCCGCAACAAGTGGTACAATGCTTGCGCGATCTTCAATCTGTTTATTGAAATTATGTTTGTTTTAAAATTATGTTGCCTTTTAATATTTTTTTTCTATAAAGACTATTGAACATTTTTGCAAAAAAATCATGCTAATTTCAAATTTTAGAAGTTTACTGATTCAGTTAAGGATATTTGCTATATTCTACTTAAAATAATATGAAAAAATAATACACATAGAGGTACAAAAAATTTATAAACATTGACGCATCACTACCTTGAATACAGAATTGTGTGCTAAACTCCTATTATTTAGCTGCATGGAAAAAATTATGATTTTTGTTGGTTGGTAAAATAATTTTGGATTTTAAGTTTGGGTTAGTGTTAGCAAAAAAAATCAAAAATAAGGTGTTGGCTATTAAAAAATGTTCATGGATTGTTGCTTGGTAGTTTACTGTCTTCAATAAATTCAAATTTTAAAAATTCTTAAGTTGCAAGTAATCAAAATAAAATTAGTTGTTAGTGTTGTGCATAAGATTTATATAAAAAAAAAGTGAAAGAAGGTAAATGGTTTTAGTACTTTAACTAAGTGTATTTATAAAAAAAAAAAATCATGTTTAATGATGATTTGAATAAAGCTCTCAATTATCTATTTATAAAGTTTTTCATGTTTGATGATTTCTGCAGCTCTTCAAATTCACACAGTTAAAGAAGCTTTTTTCTGGCAAACAAATATTACATTTCTTCATTTACTCCGGAAATATAATTAAGATGAGACAAGCAATAAAAATTAGCGTTGCCACATTACACATTAAAATCATTCCACTTAGAATTATAGAATTACGTGGACAAAACAATTTTGCATACAAATCTTAAACCGGCAACGCTGATTAAATTAAGAAGCAAGCACTTTTTGTGTTTTGATAATTATGAAAAATTACTTTCAGAATTATAATTGTATTAATGTAATAATGTTTCGAATTAAATTATTGTGACTTAAGTGTGTAATAACTGGTTTTACGTCAAAAATATTACCTTCTCCAATGTGCGTTCATAGGTGCGCACACTTTCAATCAATGAAATAGCATATGGATAAATTTGATTAGCTTGATGTGCCTTGTTTACAATAGTTAAAGGAACTCTAAAATTAAGAAATAAATGCATTTTATTAATTTTGTTTTTTTTTTTTAATTTCAATGAAATACCTAAATCCTAAGTTTTTAATATTACGCACTTCCTTCGACAGCGTAATGATTTCGGGCAAAAAGTTTACACGCAGTTTAAGCACATTAGCACGACCAGTACGCGAACGTGCCGACTCAATGGTAAATATACGTCCTGTACTGCCAAAGTTGCGCTCCTGCACTTTGCGTGCCCATTCTTGAAACACTTCATGTATAGAAAGCTTTGCACGGAAACTATCGCCATCAGCTTTTAGTTTTTGACCTTCAATATGGGATTCCCAACCTTTGCCCAAAACATCTTCAACACGTTTCAAGTACATAGTCAATTGATTATCAATTTGACGCGCCCAAATAATGGAACCAGCTACAGGTGGCAAGTCACGTACAGTAGACAACCGGCAACTTTTGCTTTGTGGATATTGAACCTGATTTAAAAAAAAATTAATATTTTACTAATATGATGAACATATAATAAATTAACCAACGAACCTTAAATTTTTCATGGAGCGCCTCGATGTCATCTTTGACACGTTGAATTAGCTGTGTTTGATATTCACGTATAGCACCGCGTATATGCGGACGCACAAATAGCGCATTGAAACGCGAAAAGATACGGAACATTTCATTGGCATTTTTTGCAGTTCCCAATTGGTCGCGCAAGTGTGCGGTGATGCGAGTTTCAACACGATCTTCATAAAAAAAAATTATTCAATATCACCTATCAAGGTCACCTATTAATAATGTTTAAATTACCAATTCGTTCCTCATAACGCTTAACAGCTGCTTCCCATGCCTCTGACCCTTCCTTAGTGATATCCAAGCATTCAACTTCTTTGACATTTTCATAGGCCAAATTAACCTCTTCAATTGCATTAGCATCAGCTGCCTCCAAACTGTAAGGCTGTTTAGTCTCAATAGCAACATCATTGATTTGTTGCTGCTTAGAAGGACGCAGTACGCGCAATATAACAGTACGCAATTGTTCATGTTGACGACGGAACTTACGCATATGTTCCATACGTGTCTGCAGTTTTTTGTGCGCCGGCGAAACACGCCAAACCATTTTTAAATGCTCATCACGTTTCTTTTTTACAATATCGCGTAGTAGACCTTGCAATTTATCATATTCATCATCCCAGCAACTAAATATTTCAAAGCATTGATTCATTACACGTTCAAATTCATCGAATGGAATATGCATAAGGCGACGAGTGCCCAAAACCTTCAAAAGTTGAAGGGATAAATCGCGTGATATAGCCTCAATCAGTTTAAGGCAGCGTTGTATAGGATATTTTGTATTGCGAACTTTACGCAAATGCGAAAATATCTGCTGCACAGCTGGGCGTATTTTCTCCAGCTCTGTTGCAGACAGCAAATCATTAATGGGAAAATCTTTCATTAGTGGATTATAATCGGCGACCATCGCCAAGGCTTGTTTAAGTCCGGTATCAGTATCAAATGAAACAGTGGCGTGAAAACGTTTACCATGTTTGAGAATATCCAAAGTTAATGCAACTTCAGACGATTCACGCTTCTCTTGTATGCGATATAGTGCGCGTTCCAAGTTAAGCCAGAAAGAAATTTCCTGTAAAATTATAAAATAATTTGAAAATTTGATTTAAATTAAAATTAAACGTGATTAAATGCAATACCTGCAACGCAGTGCCTGATGATGGATCTCTGTCCAGCTTGGTAACCTTTTTGATCTCCTTAATCCAACGATTTACACCGTTTTGTAGTTGATTCAAAAACGTAGAGTCATCTACTTTATCGCCAAAATCAGCAACTTTTGCTTTACGATTTTCGTCAGCACATTTGCGTATTACAGTATTAACATTGGCATGAGCAATAAGCGTTATTTCTGGGATATCAATGTTTTGCTGCAAATGCAACAGACCCATTTCGAGTTCTGCCAATTTCTTTTCAACGGACGGTGCCATTTTATCACCATCACGATCAGCTCGGCCCGATTCTTTAACATAAGACTTGAAATAAGGTGCCAAGGATTTGCTAATGAAAGCATGTAAAGTTTCATACGGTGAACCGTCAGAGAAATTTATTAGACGCAGTTGGGAATGTATAGATTTATCTGCCTCAATGACAGCGCCACGTTTAATGCAAGCTAACGAAGCCATACGGCTACTGGTAAAATGAACGTCATTACTAATTTGATAGGTGACGAATTCTTTTTCCTCCTCACCCTCAACAGGTTGTTCATTTTCATCTTCTGTAGGAAAAAAAAAAAAATCATATACTAAGTAAATTTCATAAAAAATTGTGTTATGTCTTTTATTGCCAAAAAAACTCGAAAAAATTAAGAATTTTATGAAAAACGCAGAAGATATCAATGAATGAATGAATGAATAAATATTTCAGTTTCTAGAATTTCATTGCAACTAGCTCGCTTTATAGGGCTTAAGTTTACTTTAGCTGACATTCTCCAAATCAATTTCTTTTTTTAGGGGTGATAGAGGGTAAAAAATAAAAAAATATAAAAATTTCAAAAAAAGTCGCTCGGATCTATTATCGGAGATATAGACATCGGAAGTTGCGGATATAGCTTTTGGAAAAATGGTTATAAGTTGGGAACCCCTGAATGGATTTCAAAAAAATGGGTGTCATAAGATAGATAATTTAATGGCCTACAATAATGGCGAGTAAAGTTTTGAAATTTGACCCATATTTTTGGAGATATTACGATTTTTGTGAAATTTCGACCAATTTTTTTTGAAAAAACATTTTTTTTTCTAAAAAATGTGTTAATGACCTGAAACTTTTTTAGCATTTTAAGAAAGCTTATTTTATTCCCTTTAAAATGGTATGTAGTTTATTTTAAATTTTTGCGTATTTACCCCCTTTTTTGCCGGAAAATAAAAAAAAATATGCAATAAATTCTTATGAAAAGTCTCTATTTATGGACAAAAACAATAAAAAACCAACAACAACAACAACAACAACAAATATTGTAAGACCATTTTCATTTTAAAACTTAAAAATTTTTATTAAAAATCGCGCGCGCGATTTTTAATAAAAATTTTTCGCCTACGGCGCTCTTTTTCTTCAACATAACCTCACATTTTAAAAAATTTTTAATTTATATGAAACCCATATTATTTTATTATGAGAATCGTTTAAATAATAATAGTTGTAGGTGTACTAATCGTTGTTGTTGTTGTTTTCCACTGTTTTTGTCCACAAAAACATAGTTTTCATAAGAATTCATTGAATACTTTTTTTTGTTTTTTTTTTAAAAAGGGGCTAAATTCGCAAAAATTTACAGCAAACTATATACCATTTTAAAGGGAATAAAATAAGCTTTCTTAAAATGCTAAAAAAGTTTAAGGTCATTAACACATTTTTTGAAAAAAAAAATGTTTTTTCAAAAAAAAATTGGTCGAAATTTCACAAAAATCGTAATATCTCCAAAAATATGGGTCAAATTTCAAAACTTTGCTCACCATTATTGTAGGCCATTAAATTATCTATCTTATGATACCCATTTTTTTGAAATCCATTTAGGGGTTCCCAACTTATAACCATTTTTATAAAAGATATATCCGGAACTTCCGATGTCTATATCTCCGATACTAGATTCGAGCGACTTTTTTTGATAATTTTATATTTTTTTGTTTTTAACCCCCTTTTAGGAAAAAAAAAATAAATAAAATTGGACAATGTCAGCTAAAGTAAACCTGTTCCCTTTATAGAAACATTGATTATTTTGAGCATCAAAGCAACAACCTTGAGTGTACTTAATTTTCAAGGTTTACCCTTGATACACATTTTCCTTGAACACGTTCGTTCGCCTTTTTTCGCAAGTCGAATATCCCCTAATAATATTGCCATGGCATTGATAGCAAGGTCAGTTAAATGCTGTCATTAACTCAGAAACATGAAATAGAGCGCGTGACAGCTAAAATGGGTTGCCAACATATAGTTAGTTTTTTATATACATAGTCTTAAAACCGCCTCCGCGGTCTCACCGAGTAACTTGCTAAGAGTTTGTGCAATTTATTATTATGGGGTGTTGTTTAGAATGTCGTACTTTCCAATGGGAACTAAACGTCAGAAAGTTAATTGAATCTAGCAATACTGTTGTGATACTCAGAAGGTTTATCATTTCATCATGGAAAAACTTACACACAACTAAGTTAACAAATTCTAGAAATTTACTAAATTCACAAAAATGTAAGCTCAATGTGCTCTGAAAATTAACGATTCCTTTCGATGAACTACAGGTCCGCGATGAATCTTTCAGCTACCCGATACCCCTGTGGTCCAGCCAGCATACATGGTACATGAAAAAATTATCGATGGTTTTGGTGGCTACAAATAAGTTCCAGACAATGGCAACATTTTTATTGGGATGGTATTTCACAACTTACTTGCTACTTGCTAAAATTGAACCACGTAGATTATTGGCGCTCCTTTCACATCAAAAATACAACACATAAATATTTATTTCAACAAAAGAAACTAATGGCAACTCTTTTGACAAGCAGCAACAATTTACCGGCAATAAGTATGTCAAACATCTGTGTTTTGCTAAGAAGGGTTTGTTTACAAACAGCTGACTTTTGTTTATAAGCAACTGTTTTCTGTTTATACCGGTGAAACGTAACGTCAAAATAAAAATGTAAGGTCAGGTGCACTGAAAATTTCTAGCCATAGTGTACAAGAAAATAGTAATAGAAGTGTGATGACTCACTGCACTGACGTCATTTTCACTTAGTGTACATAAACGTCATAGACATACATTGTTCAATGGCCATGAAGAAATTGATTTTTCCTAATTTGATTTTCTTTAATCGTAGAAACCCTTTTAATTGAAAATAAGTTGTGATTGTTTCATATATTTGGGACTTTATCAAATGCATTACTTCCAACTCCAAAACTTGGCGTCGTTTTTCGACGCCATTTTGGCCATCTCCATTTTCTTTTAGCCGACATGGGGCGTTCCCCAAATTCTCCTTGAAACACTAGAACTTCAATTACCTTTTAGACAATTTCGTTGAATATACAGCGCCTGCACTTGTGGATCAGTTAGAAATTTTTTAATCCGATCCTGATTATCTGGGTCCTCCAGTGCCACATTCAATGCTGGTGGCACAACATCCTCTTCAGGCAGCAAAATGGTCACCGCTTTGCGTATGTAATTAGCAAAAGCTCCATAGTCAACGATGGTAACACTCACTGCCTCTACAGAATTATCGGCGATTTCCAAAGAATCAGCCATGATTTTTCACAAGTTTTTTAATGGTTTTTTTTTTATATTATTCTTTTTAAATTTTGCACAATAAGAGCTAACACAACTTTTTCCGATTTGCAAATAGTGATTACGTACACACTCTGCAAAATGACAAATATCACTAAAAAAACGAAGTGTTGCTAGCTCTTGTGTTTTTAATTTTCAGGGAATTTTCATGTCTTTAAAAATTTGCAAGTGTTGAGTCGGGGAATTTTTGTAGTATGTGAAATCCATAGTGACTAGAAAATTATGAAAACACGTTAATTAGGTGGATGGTGATACACTTATACTAAAAATAAAATCTATACCCAACTAAATTGGTACTTTGTAGCTGCAATAGAAAACAGGTTCAGATTCCACGCTTGATGAATGCTATGCTGTGTTTAATAAGCGTACATACTCCTCATGTGTACAACATAGAGTATCTTAACGAAATCGCTCTTACTATTACAAAAAGATCAGTGGCTTAAGGACCGTACGTTGTAGAATATTCACTAATCATAATTCAAGAAATGCCCTGAGTTTGTAAAACAGCAACACTATTTCACACCCATCTTCAAAGCGGCTAAAATCTATTACAAGATTTGTACTGTACGACAGACAGTTTTCAGAACTCTGTTGCTGTCAAATGTCATAATCAGCTGTAATTGAAAATCTGTTTATACCTAATGTGATATGAATTTTTTTGTAGTTCTTTAAATTTCATAATTATCAATTACTTGTTTCAAAATGCAAATACTATTACATTTGCAAACGGTGAGAAGATTGTCATTAATATGTGGAAGGCGTTACCTTGCAGAATGCAGCACAAGATTCGAGGTAAAAATTGCTGGAAGAACTACTTTTTTATTCATTAACACGAAAAACTTTCATTTTAGGAACAACCACTCTCCAGCGATGTTAAACATCAAATAGAGATGAATTGGCGTCACAAGCTCAACAATGGCCAGTTTGATCCCTCAAAGCCGGAAAACAGTTTTTATGTCCTCTCAATGTTTCCTTACCCATCGGGAAACTTGCACATGGGGCATGTGCGGGTATATGCAATCAGTGACACCATGGCTCGTTTTTATCGCATGAATGGAAAAAATGTGTTCCAACCAATTGGTTGGGATGCCTTTGGTCTACCAGCAGAAAATGCTGCCATCGAAAGAAATGTGGAGCCACATGTGTGGACTAAAGAAAATATTGCCCAAATGAAGAAACAGCTGCATACGCTAGGTTGCTCATTCGATTGGAAACATGAGATGTCTACTTGTGATCCAAATTACTATATGTGGACGCAGAAATTATTTCTGATGTTGTACAAATCTGGCCTCGCCTATCAGAATGAGGTGAGTTAAAATCTTGTAAATTTATTAAAAAATTTAATTAAGCGTCAATAGAGCTTTTACCAAAATATAATTGATCCTAAATCATAATAATTCAGAAAATTATGTATTGCGTATTAGTTAACATAAAGAAAACTGTAAAACCTTAATGGATTCAAAAATTCGTATATTAAGCGGAACAGCATTTCTACCAAATGAGCTAACTAACAAAATATTTGTGTTTATTAGGCATTTGTCAATTGGGATCCCATTGACAAAACAGTACTTGCTGATGAGCAGGTTGATGCCAATGGTTGCTCCTGGCGTTCTGGCGCTAAGGTGGAGAAAAAGTTACTTAAACAATGGTTTATACGGACCACAGCCTTTGCAAAGCAATTACTTGATGGACTAGAAGATCCTGCATTGCAAGATTGGCGCGATATTATAAACCTGCAGCGCCATTGGATAGGACCTTGTAATGGTTACGTATTTCATCTTCTGACTTCGGCATCTAATTATTTGCGTATTTGGACTGAAAACCCTGAATTTTTTAAAGACCAAAATTCTTTTGTTGTACTTAAAAATACACATTACTTAGCCAAATCAGCGGATGCAAAGAAAATGTTCGTTGAGAATCCATTTACAGGCAAAACGATGCATGTAATTTTTTGTGATAATGCAGAGTTTGCAGAAGCCTGCGATGTCTTCTTAGCGGCGCCAACTTTTCGTAAAAATGACGAAGAATTAGGTTTGAGCAATGGTTTGAGTTTTACTTTAGACAATTCAGCCCCCACCAATGAGAAAGCAGCGACTGCTGATGTTTTAGAAACTGCTAAACGTCTTAAAATTGGCGGTTATCGTGTATCTGCAAAATTACAAGATTGGCTTATCTCACGTCAACGTTACTGGGGTACACCTATTCCAATGATACATTGTGGAAAGTGTGGTACTGTGCCGGTGCCGGAAGAACAGCTGCCTGTTTTGCTACCAGGTAAAAATGCCTTAACAGACAAAACGCTGCTCTGCAAGTGTCCGAGTTGTGGGAGCGAACAGGCAAAGCGTGAAGCAGATACAATGGACACCTTCGTTGACAGTTCATGGTATTATTTGCGTTTTTTAGATCCTAATAATAAAGAAAAAATTTTTGATGAAAAATTGGTGCAGCGTTGCATGCCTGTTGATTTGTACATTGGTGGCAAAGAACATGCCGTGCTGCATTTGTATTATGCACGATTTATGAATCAGTTTTTGCACTCACAGGGTCTAGTACCTACATCAGAACCATTTTCACAACTTCTGGTGCAGGGCATGGTAATGGGGAGATCATTTAAGGTAAAAGGCTCTGGAAGATATGTTAAAGAAGCGGAGGTAATTTTTTTTTATTGTATATCATGTGCAATTGTTTAACAATAACATTCGTATATCTTTTGGGCAGGTTGAAATAATAAATGCAAAGAAAAATCAAGCGATTCTTAAAGAGACCAAGGAACCTGTTGCCATTGCTTGGGAGAAAATGTCAAAGTCAAAGTTGAATGGTGTTGACCCCAGTGAAATGTATTCAGAGTATGGCACTGATACGACAAGACTAATAATATTAGCGGATGTGGCACCAACTTCACACAGAAATTGGTCTAATGCAAGTAAGCTTTTTGAATTGAATTTGCAGTTAACACTTTATAAGTGTTTCCCCTCAGACGCGCAGTCATTTCGAAAGGCTCGTAAGACTATAAGGAAAATTCATTTCTTGTTTGCTCATCAGTAAATGATAGAAAAATAAAAGTAAAAAATTACTTCAGACCCAGACTCTGTCGACGGGCTTGATGATAATTAAAAGTAAATGTACTTTTCCTTATAAAAATAATTTCTATAATGATGTTTTAATTTAGCCTGTTAGTAAGAGGGTTTCGATACATTGTGAAATTTTTTTTTTAGACTTTTAAAAGACGCAAAATAAAAAAAGTTAAAAGTTTACTGAACATTCTGAAACCGGCTTAAATTAACTTCTTTTTTTCATATTTTTTAAGCAATATTCATTTGCCCAGTCTGGTCAGGTTGCTTAAACATCGATGCGGCCCAATCTGTTTATTTTTCTTTGATAAAAAATTGCTTAGAATTTCAGGAAAATCTTTAAATTAATTAATTTTCAGCTTTTCCTGGTATTTTGAATTGGCAAAAACGTCTCTGGCTGACCATAAATGAATTTTATGCATTACGCTCTGCACCAGAAGTTGACAAAGTGGATATCAACAGTGAAGAATTCCAAGCAGAAGAGGAAAGACTTTTTGATGCGCGAAGTTTTTACATTAAAGGTGCGACTTTTAATTACAGACATACGCATCAACTCAGTGTGGCTATTTCAAAAATGCAAGGCCTTACAAATTCAATAAGGGTAGGTAATATTTTAATAAACTTTAGTAAAAATATGTGACATTCTCTCTTAATACATTTAGCGCGCTTCAAAAGCCAATATGCGTTATGGTAAACAATATGAACGTGCGCTCGCTAGTCAAATTATTATGTTAGCGCCTATGGCACCACATTTTGCTTCAGAATTATGGTTTAGGTTTTCTGCAGCACCAAACCATTTAAACTTAGATGACAATGAAATTAAATGGCAACAAGATGTGCTACAACAATGTTGGCCAGAAATTGATATGAACTATAAAGTGGACTTAACCATAAAGGTAGGTCATCTATGATTAGACATATTTTTTTCAATTCAATTCAAATTCAATCTTTGCAGATAAATAGTTTTGAGAACTGTGTCATTAAAATTGCACGCAATCATATAAACAATGTAACCCACAATGATGCAATGGATATTGCATTTAATACTAACTCAGTAACGTCGTATTTAATTGATAAAAAAATACGCACAACAAATTTTATCTTATATCCTGGTATTGAGGCTGTTCTAAATATTTATGTTGATAAGGTTAAACAAGAAAAGGAGAGCACATCAAAAAGCGATGAGAAAATCATACATGAGAAATAGAGTTTAGTTTTTAAAAGTTTTTCTTTATATTTAGGTTTTATTTATGAATTCTTGTTAAGTTTTAGAAATTTGTTAGACATATTTGGTAATGTTTATATTTGCAAGTTGTTATGCAGATAAATAATCGAAGCTTCGATTTACTCGAAGCAAATACATAACTCTAAAACTCTCTGAAAAATTATCTATTATCTTGCATACTGTTTTAAATATAATTACACAAATTCAGATTGTATTATGTTTCTTTAAATAACATGTAAAGTAACATGTTTCTTTAAATCTAATCAAATTGATTTAAGCGCTTAAACCACTTAACTTTAAGCGTTATATTAAAAACATGGTAAAACTATGTAATTATCTAATCTGCTTATTATCGTCAATTTACGAATTTGTAATTTGAACAGATTGTAACAGTTTTCATATTTTCTTAGGAAAAATTCATCTTATCAACAGTTTGGTTTTTAATCACCTACTCTGACAAGGGAGAGCAACGCGTACCACAAATGATTAAAAGCTAGTATGTATGCGTGTGATTGACACGTGTGAGTGGAAATATAGCTATAATCTCCGTAAAATGCCTGAAATGTCTTCAAGACGACGTACACCGGTAATATACCGCGCTTTATAACGAGTGTCTTGCCGCTCGAGTGGGAGCCTACTTGCGAACAATATATACCTAGGAAAGGATGTCTAGCCATTGATTCGTAGACTCGGGATGCCTTGCAACCTTTCGTTTTAATCTAGCTCTATCCACACATGCAAGAATCTGTATCGATAGACAGTTTTTACCATCGCTTAGACAAATTGGGGGCCCAGTCAGAGTAAATACAAGTTTAGATCTCAAACTATACTTTAACCAGAAGTATGACATAAAATCTTATACAAACATTATCAGTTAAAGTTCCGATAAGGCTTAACCGAACATTTTGAAAAGTTTACAAAAAATTTTTATCGTAGACACAACTGCTGAGAAAATGTAGACCTTTTACAAAGTCGAAAACATAAATTTTACAAATTGGTTAGTAATGTTGGTAAAAATCTATGTTTCACATTTTGTAAAGCAAATGAATTCTTTCTGAAAAACTTCTTTTTTATAACTTCTAAAGCAATAAAAATTCAAAGTTAATCCTAAGTGCACTATCTACTTAATAATAATAGCTGTTTCTGAAGTAATCGCAATGATTATGCAAAATATACATGCGATATAATTTACTGTTGACAAACATGTGAACATTATAACATATGTATATCAATAGCTTATCAAATTACTAAAATAAATTATCAGAATAATAGATTAAGCAACATGTCAAGTACATATGTACTAGAGCCCTGGTTCCCGAATCCCGGAACGAACTTAAAGTTTAAGTTTAAAAGTAAATTCCCTGCGCGGCGAAACGCAGACTTCCAGAAGCTCGTTTTTATTGTTGACGTATTTCGTTATTAACTTATACGCACTACATCTAAATTTTGCTATTTGTATTTAATTTTGTCAAAACTAGTTTTTACACACTCAAAATCAGAAACATCTGCTTTCCAATGCCCACAGAAAATTCTCCAAAAAATCGCAAGAGTAAAGTGCTTCATTTAAAGCATCAAGTGTAGCAAAAGCAAAGCGCTTTTTATTTTCACTTTAGGGAAGTGCTTTCGATTGATGGCCAGAGCAGTCTTAAAGACTTATTTTAATTCAATTTGTTAATATTCTTTGGAAAATCTTTCGGCTATGGATCTACCGTGGCTAGATTCAATTAAATGCAAAAAAGAGTATTGTGACGTTCGTTATTGAGTTCATTAGAATTTATTTTACTTAATGTCGCTCAAACTATTTCTGATCTCTCAATTTGCTCAACAATTTTACTCTTGGCTTTTTTTATACAAGAATATGTTAATTTTTTGGTTTTTTTAAAAATACAGGGATGCCCTAGTTAGTAGTTAGTAACTAGTGTTGCACCGATTTTGTACTTGCTTTGAATATACATACCAACCAGATGTTAATCAATTTGCTAAGTGGTTGATAGCCACCTTGATATGTTAATTTTAAAGCCAAAAACTTTAGAGCCAAAGTTCAAATTTCGCTTTTAGTATGGAAATATAAATCTAAATATACAATATATAATTGAAAGGGTGCAATTTTAATCTAGACCAATATCGCTTTATTTGTTTTAGATTATTAACTTAAAGTAAAAATAAAATTGCAAGTACACTTAAATATACAGCACACTCTCGATTATATTACCTAATTAATGTTGAGATTGGTCATGAAACCGAGGATTATGTACAATCCAGAGTTTCTATTTACGTTCAGTTTAACTCAACTTTAGGACAAATAAGACAATTTGATTTTTGTTTTAAATAAACGCTTATAATTCATAGGTCATAATTAAAAAAAATTAAAAAACAAACTTTCTTACTTTACGCATTCTATTGTAAGATTCGGAAATTTTAAACTAACCTACCTTAGATACCTAGATCCAAAAACTTTTAGTCTTTATTACTGTTTCAAAATTTTCCATGTGAATACGAAACAAACTAACGCCGAAGCAATTTCTCATTGACGCCAATAATATTTAAAACTCAAAATTGACCTTCAATAGGGCATTTTGCAGTAGATCATGTGATATCACACCCATACACTCTTTCCTTTGGGGCTACGAAAAGGTCAAAATCTACATGGACAAGCCGACTACGATTGAAGAATTGGAAGCCAACAATACTCACGTCCATCGCTAAATACCACTCGAAATGCTCGAACGCGTCATTGAAAATTGGAAGTTCAGAATGGTCCATAAAAGAAATAATCTTTAAAAATAAATGTATAGAATGGTTTTTTGTATGATAATAAATATTACCCGATAAAACTGAATTTTTTATTTTTGAAAAATGTGCCTCTAAATGAATCACTCGTTATGTATGTTGCATGCATTTTTGGTTACATGTACGCGTGGCTCAAACTACATATGCATGTGTATTATCACAATTAGCACACTACGTGGGAATAATTTTCATATCTTCAAAACACCCGCTGAAATAAAATTCAAAGCACTCCATTGTTGATAACACAGTGCCAAAACAATACCCGATACTTCAGTACATTCGCGATAAGTTTTGACTGTAATCTGCTGCTGATCCAGCATACAACGAGTACTCGCAGACGGAGCGCTGTCAAATGTTTTATATCGTCAACAGAGACGAGTTTCGTAGTTAGTCGCATGGAAAACGCGAAAGAGCCAACATAGCAACGAGTTTAAGTTAAAGGCGGAGTTGCATTTTGTTTTTATCTAACAATAAATACTGAAAAAAATTAATTTTTATGGTTTATTGCCGGTGTGTTTGTTAAAGGGGAAACGAAAATTTTATTTTATTTAACTAGCAAAAGTTCAACCAACAAAAAAAGACTTAAACAAAGGAATTGACGTAGACAGTCGTGGTCAATGAAGCAAATTATATTGTATGATTGTAGAAAAATAAATTAATAAAAAAAACTTAAGTGCGTAAATTTATAAAAACTTCAATCCTGATCTCAATTTTCAAACTTCAGTGGAAATCTTAATACATTAACATTCAAAATCATGTCTGACGCTTTACCAGAACTAAGTGACCCTCAAAAAATTGCGTTGCAACAGGTTAGTAGTTCACAGAGTTTTAACCTTAAAACCTAAAATGTAAAACAAATTTTTATGGAGTTGTTATTTTACTCTGTGTACATATAAGTTAAATATGTAAACATCGTTTGTCTACTCTGTCACCAATTGGCATGAAATGATGATAGATATATCGATACTTAGAATTATTCTTATGGTTTTTTGGTGGTTGAGCAAAAAGTTTTTTGCGCTTTAAATATATTGTTATTGTTAAATTTGAATCCGCTCTAGATAATTCTTTTTTTTTTTATTAGGAATCAAGCTTCAAAACTTCTTAAGAAAATCATGTGAAAAAGATTTTATTGAGAACATTAATAAGAACAATTTAATAACCACATTTTCTATTTCTAAAGATAGGCTCGAGTTTTTCTATCACAATCGTCTTTAAGCTGCTTATGAATGTGAAAAACTTGAATCTATACGCCAGTAAGAATGCTTAATTGAAATTCTATAACTGTGACCGTCCATAGAAAAAAATATCTTATCTCTTTGAAAAAATTTTCTCAGGAGAGTTAAAAATCAAGAATCAATCTCTACGAGATTCTGAGTTCGATATATGTATTACTCAACCTTTCGGTTGAGGTTGAGTATACAAGTTAAGTCTACACCATTTACAAAGTTCTGTGGGTATGGTGATGACTGGTTGTCTGATAGAATATACGGCGGATGCATCAAATGAACCCACTAAAGTTGTTTCAATTTTTGATTAGTCGCCAAATATGTGCGTTTTAATTATTTTTTTACTGATTGTTAGTCGGACATGTTTTAGTTTTTCCCTTATAAAAGTTAGAGCATTGTTACAAATAGGTCGCGTCTTTAGCAGTTTTTGACAACTACGGGATAGATACAGGGTTACTAAGTGAGCGGGATTGACACGGCCAGGAATTTTATGTCAAATCCGGGGGCATGGTAGGTTCAAGAATATTTGAAATAGCCAGGAATTTGACGATTTTTGGGAAATGAACTTAAAAACTTTTGATTAACAAGCAAAAATAGGCTTTTTCTACAAAAAAAAATTTACAAATTAGTTTTTTGATATTGCTTACCAAAAAAAAGGTCATCAACTGTTACTCAAAAATTTTAGGCTTAACAATTTTTTTCTTTGGGTTAGTCCCATGGTTTTTTCTTGTAAATTATATATTTTAAAATATCTGCATATTTGTTGATTTCTCACACTAACAGTTCTTTTCTAATACATAAAGTCAGCAATATCTTTTCTCTGCAAACTTTTCTTATTGACCTTTCGAATAGAATGCTCTATTTCCATGATTTCGTTCATTGATTCCATCTTGATTCCATACAAAGGACTCAACTGTCTATGTGTGAATTAGAAACACTTTAACTTTATTGTGATATATCACGAACGGGAGCATCTTATTGAGAACGTCAACAGATCAAATTTGAGGAGGAGAGTTAGTGCCGTCTGAAATCATTAAATCAAACTAAGCAAATGATCTCCTGTATGACATGATATACATATTTACATAACTTCAATTACATATGTACGTCTGAAAACAGCGTGTTGGAAGAAAACTGAAATTGGGATTTTGCTTGCAACTTATCTCATTCGACTTGTAGGTAAAAATTTGTTGACCTTTGTAAAAATAAATTATAGATATTAAAAAGATTATTGTTAGATTCAACTTTCAATTGCTAAAACGTGGAAATATATCAAAACAGACAAAATCTTTAAGGTCTCTCGGTTAAGTGTCTGCTTTTAATGACTTCTAACTCATTAAATTAGAAATGATTCTTTTCATTATTTTAACACTCAAACTCAAAGAAACAAAAACTTTTTTTTACGCATATACTTGAATTTCGTAACAACTGTGTACGAGTACAATTTGATTTGCATGCAGAACCGGTTAAGTAAATAAAACCTTCCATGAAACGATAACACATAAGAACACAATTCATGGTATACTAACAACATTTAGTGCTGACATTAGCTAGTAAGTGTTACAGGGTTTTTTTATTTAAATACTTCTGGTCAAGACTGCTGTAGATTAAAGGTAAGCAAAGTAAGCTTAGAATTGCTAGTACATTAACTTTGTTTTGTAACTTTTTTTATCCATACATTTTAAATTGAAAAAATAATCATAGCTTGCTTACTTTAATGGTTTTTTAATTAGACGTTTTGATTTTTTTAATTATTATTCAGCTATCATTACGGTATGGATTGCATTTGTAATTAAATTGCGCCTCGTTATTGAAAGCAGTAATAATGAGATACATACTTACTAAACATTTATATCAAAAGTAATAAGGGGTCGTTCACATATTAAACTACGTAATTTTTGAAATTTATAAACAAAAATAATGCAAATTGCTGAACCAACAAAAAAAATAGGTCTCACTATCTAGTGAAAACATCTATGAAATATATGACACACTTCAGTAATCAGCCTTAAAGGGTTAGGTTAAGTAGTTTAAAGTGGTGGCTTAACAAACAGTTTTGAAGTCCTAAGTAGCACTAATTGTGCTGTTTTAATACCACATTCCGTGACCCGACTAATTGGTGGTGGTTAAGACAGCCATATCCAGGTAGCCTTATTAAGGTAACAGAGCAGCGTGCCGATTTGAGCTTCGGCAAATTAGCAGAGGTCATTGAAGAAAGGTTTTCCAAAAATGTTTAGTCTGACTCTGGCTAAGGCTGGACATCTGCAAAGAAAGTGTTCAATCGAACACTCAAACTCAGAGAGTTTGCATTCAAATAGCTGCGCCAGGAGAATTAAAATGCATACTTAATCTTTTAGAATGCTTGCCGATTGCCGAGTATCTATCAATTTTCCTTAACTAAACCGAGATAAGTGCGAACATTTTCAGGTGCGGTTTCATCAAGAGAGGAAATCACGCCTTGCTAGTTTGTCAACCTTTTTATTTTCTTCAATGTTCATGTGGCCTGGAACCCATATGAGAGTAATAAAATCGGTGCGACAGCAATTGGTGATTCAAACTATGTAGTATTAGAAAAAAGTAAGTGAACTTAAAAAAGTTGACATGGCACTTTTATACAAGGAAAGTTTTAAGGTTATATATTCGGAAAGTAATTAAAACACGATTGATTACTAAATAGATTCCGGTGTTTAATAAAAAAAACATTTTTCGCATAAAGCACATCAGAACATCTCTACAAAACCTTCTCACAAAACCGCTGAAAGAATGCACTTCAATAAAAATTTGAGACTTTACCCGCACTTTTACTGTTAATGCAGTGGATCATTTAATTATTAGCCAGATCAAAGATTTTAATTTTTTTTTGCTCACCACGCTGAACATGGCGAGATAAAAGGATCATCCAGAAGGACTTTATGATTATATCCTTTTTTATCTGAGCACATTGAACATGGCGTCATGACACGGATTCCCAAAAAATTGTGTGATGGCACACTTGTTTTGTGATTATGTCATTAAACATAGTCGAATCAAAGGGAACCAAAGTGCACTTTTGTGAACTAGAATGTAAGAAATTCTACAATTCGTCGCTCTCGGGTAGAAAGATCGTAACTCATGTTTTTGCAATTTTACAGGAGGACGAACAAAAAGGCATAAAAACCTCAAAATCTCATATTAGGGTATTTTTTCAATTTGGTGTGAGTGTTTTGAAATATCACGTCAAAATTTTGAGTGGACGTCTATTTGAGGGTTATCTTTTAGGATCCACAAAAAAATAAATTTCGAAAAAAATGAGCTAGGGCCTTTCTACCCGAGAGCGACGATTTACTTTTGAAAAACGTGATATCAACTGAAACTCTAGCGCTGAATATCCAGGGGTCCTTTTTTGTCAAATTTTTCTTGGATTTCCACTTGAGCAAAACTGTACTTTCATTGCTTTAAATTGGAGTATTAGGCTTGAATTGCAGTGTTCCTTCACTTGAATCCCAATGTCAATCTATGTACTTATCAAACAAATGATCTTCTAAGGAATTGAAGAGCCACATATACATTCGAAGAATTGATGAAACTTTTATTATTGTAATACAAAAGCAGAAATGGACTTGCAAGGATTTTCTGTAAACCCGTTTGTATATTGAAATTGCATGTATTGACTAAAATTTTAATTTGTAAACACTTTAGTGAACTTAAAACTAATTATGACTGTGCATACAAAAGTGAAATGGTTAAGTCTGATTAAAAATAAAAGCACTTTCATTTCTCGCATGCTACCTACCCAATTTTCACATTTTTACCATTTTTAAGTGTAAGAAATAAATTACGAGCACTCGTTTGCCTTTTGCAATTAAGATATGTTTAATGCGTCATTATCACAATACAAAACAATTACGATTATTTGTCATTTCCTGCAATTTCTTGAAATTTAAGTTTATATTTTACAAGTTTATCTTTGTGGGCGGCAGATATGGAACATACATATTGTAAGCCATCAGAGTTATGAGAAAGTTTTTGCATGTGCAGAAGAGAGTGGCACTTGACTAACGCACTTGTCACAAAATTTATAAATTGAAAATATGGTTGTATTTTAAAAATATATCTATCCAATGTATTGAAAATTAAATTATGCAGTTAAAAATAATTATTTAGTTTCAAATTTTCTAAAAAATATCGACGTAGAAAATCATAAAACAGAAATCAATAATTCAGACAGAGTCATTAGTAAATGAAAGTGAATAATAACTACATGAGAAAAATAAGTCCAAAAGGCTAAATGCACACGAAATACAAATCATTCAACTGATAAAAAATAACCCACTAAATAGTATACGGAAGCTATCAATTTTATATGCGTGCATAACTTTGCAGACACACATAAGCATGTATCTTGCATGTACTATATACTATACAAACAAATAAAACCAAACCTATTAGAAAAAAAAGTAAGTGACCTCGATATTGAATTTTTAAAGTTCAACTCTCAATCGCAAACAACTCATTCTGATATCAACGCTTTGCTGCTAACTCATTTTAAATCACAATATAAAGGTGGCTTAAAAAACTCTACGAAGCTCTTTATAAAAAAGGCAGCAAGACGTGCCAAGAATAGGATTATTCAAAATGCGTTATTGATTGAACCTCAGTGTTAAAATGCTAGTGAAAAAATAAAAGCGATAGCCAATTTTGGTAACCAGACTTTCCTCGTGTAAACGTTGACTAACTGTGCATCAGCAGAGTATGTGTTGTTTATTCCCTGACCTTGTGTATAGGGCTACCAGATGGCGTACCTACAAGAGTAGCACATATCAAAAAATTTTAATTTAGTAATGAAAAGCAAAACTTAAATTCCAATTTTACAATGAAAAGCAAAAATTTTTTAATTCCATACCAATATTTTTGATGAGCAAAAAATTTGAATCACCCTAATGTATATACATATGTATGTATGAGAATAACTTTAACTTTATAATCAAAGGGGTTATTTTTGTTTTAAGTTCATACAACATTCCATTAGCACAATTTTATTCGATAAAAATATTCACTCTTAAGCAATTTTTGCCAGATTTACTTCGGATTAATGAAATTAGTGAGGTATCTAAATGTAGTATGCACCATTCAAAAAAATTTCAAAAAGCTTAAAGTAAATTTTTTTTTTTTTTTTAATACTAATTATAGGTAAAAATTCAAGGCCAAGCACACATGGTGCTATGTTTCTAGCGGTAGCCACAGCAAATTGGATTGCAAACGGAAGTAAAAACTTAAATTCATTTCTGCATTCAGCCATGTGATTTTTATTTAGTTATAACTGGAAATGTTGTAAAAATAAAAATGCAAATTACCTTGAACAAGAAAAACAAAAAAGCCGCAACAATGTGCTGACTATTTTGAATATTTTAATTTTTATGCCAATACTTTATGTTAATCAATATTTTGCGTAAATAAGAAAAAGATTAATAATGAATGGCGATGATGGTTTATTGTTTTGGCTTAAAAACTCAAAGTACTCAGTTCTATTTTGTAAGTTACGTTAGGAGGTTAAACCGTTAAATACTTTTCCTTATAGTAGCTTCTTTGGATTCATCTCAATTACAAAAATAAAGTTCAAGTCAATATAAAGTATTCATTGTTTTGAAAATAATGTCACTAAAAGTTCCTTTCTATCGATTATGCATGGTTGTGTCTTCCATAAAAGTAAACATTTTATTCAATTGTGTAGTTAAGTTAACTGGTGAGCATTTTAGTAAAATGTGCCGCGAAACAAGTGACTGAAACTTGTAAGGTATCCGAATTTATGATATGCTAGGTGGAAAAGTTAATTTTGTGCAAAGGCGTCGATTTTCCATCTAAACAGATAAAATTCAATTTTAAAACGCACGTTTGATGGTGAGAAATAGGGTCGAAACATTTTAAATTAAAAAATTTTTTTTTTTCAAGTATCGTAAGATTAACGTATTACTTTTTTAAACGTTTTGACACTATTTCTCCTCATTAATCGTGCGATTTAAAATTTTGATTTCTCTGTGTATGCATTGCAATATCTCAAATCTTCTTCCATTTATTTTTACTAGGGAAATGACCGGAAAAGCCACCATACGGTGGTTTCCAATAAACACAAAATAATTTTCATCGTATAAAACTATTTTCATTTTGGAATCAGTCAAAATTTGCAAAAATAGGTCAAAGGAATCAAATAAAAAAAGTTCGTTGTTTTTATCTATCCTTAAGACAAATATGAAAAAAAAATTAATATAAATCAAGCATAGTGTTCCCGCCATCACGCTTTGACGTGAAATTAGCACATTAATTAATTGAAGATAAATAGTGTGTGTACGAATATATTTAACATTTTATTTTCTTGCTTTTATTTCAGTTTCGCAAATCTGTGTCTGATATACTAAATGAAACTCACGATGATTATTTTTTACTCAGATGGCTTCGAGGTAATTTTAATAGTTTATTTTTTCATAATTTTAATTTGGTTGGTAATTATAATATTTTGATTTTATTTTTAGCAAGGAAGTTTAATTCAGAAGCGGCGGAAAAGATGCTGAGAGCGGTAAGCTTCATAACACCATATCAAAACATTGCCTTGTAGCCATTTATTAAATGCCCCATTTTAATTTTTGCAATCAAAAATATTTTGAAAGTAACAGATAATTTATTTTGAAACTTTATTCGTATTTATGAAAGATATTACATAGTATTTACCATATCATTTTACAATATGGATTGTTTTATCATCGCGCAATGTATAAAATCTCCTCCAGCTTACGAAACGATTAATATATGTATGTATGTCGGTCAATCTTTCAATAGACGTTACTGCATTTTTTTTTGTTGACTTTTTTGAACATTTTTTGAAGCCAAATATCTCAAAAATAATGGGGAATACGATAAAGAATCACGCAATCATTTTTGCTTAAAATTCCTGTTTAAAAATTTTATTATTTATAAAAATGTTTCTTAAAATATTTTCAATTTTTTATTTTTTGACTTTCTTCAATCAATCCTAAGGACGTACATATCAGTTTTTAAATCGAAATTCCCGACATTTGTATAATATGCATTTTTTGTTAAAGGCCCACACCATGCTTCTCAAAATATTCTCGACATACATACTTATAATAAGCTAAAAATCGAACATTATCGATTGAGCTCAAACTAGTCAATATGTTGTCCTATTGGGTGGACTATAAAAATCTAACAATATTTTCAAGTTCTTTCGATACATTTTTTTACTATCCGAGTCCATTAAAATGACCTATTTCGTAAGCGAGAACCTTTTCTTTTTTTGTGCTCATCAATTTGATGATACATTTTTTGATTTTTTTTTTTTTTTCAATAAAGTCGAATCGATTTACTGAATTTCGAGTCTTTTTGGTCAACACTTTTTCAGAGCCTTATGAACCGTGACACGTGGAATGTGGATAATATTGAGAAATGGGATGCTCCCAAAGCGCTGCTTGAATATCTGCCATATGGATTAGTGGGCTACGATAATGAAGGATCTCCTAGTAAGTTCAGGATTAAAATTATTATGTGTCACTCGGTAAATTAGTATTATTTTCTTTTTATTAATAAATAGTTATAGCTTGTCCTTTTTACAACTTTGACGTTTGGGGTATGTTACATTGTATTACACGTTTTGAGTTTCAGCGTTACTTAGTATTGTTGCTTGAACGTTTTATGAACGCTGGATTTGAGCAGAGTAAAACCCATGGACCAAAAGCACGACAGTTAGTGGTCTATTTTGACATGGCTGATGTAAATATCAAACAATACGCTTGGCGTCCAGCAGCAGAATTAGTTCTATCTACTGTTAAGCAATACGAAGCTAACTACCCGGAATTGCTTAAGATGTGTTACATAGTCAATGGTATGTACGAACTAAAATACCCATAGATTTAAGTTTGAACTGCTTACCTTTTTTAGCTCCAAAACTATTTTCGGTTGCCTTTAACTTTGTTAAGAAATTCTTGGATGAAAATACAATGAGCAAAATAAACATCTATAAAAGCGGTTCTGACAAATGGAAAGATCAAATGTTTGCACATGTTAACCCAGATATTTTCCCTAAATGTTTTGGCGGTAATTATGTAGATGAATTCGGAGATCCTGAATGCAAATCTAAGGTAATTTATCTTTAATAATTTGGCTTTATAAGCTAAGAGTAAATTTAATTTTTTTATTCTTTAGATTATTTGGGCTGGTAAGATACCAAAGGAGATGTTTGTCGAAAATAATGATGAAGAAAACAGCGATAAGGACTACGTAGAAACAGTTGTCAACAAAGGAGACAAGCTGAAAGTTGAATTCGATGTTGGTGAGGATAAAAATGAGAGAGTTCTTTCGTGGGATTTCCGAACGTTCGATTATGATATCAAATTCGGCGTTTATAGTTTAGATAAAAAAACGGGCGAAAAGCGCAGTGAAATAGCGCTAGGCACCGTATATTCTAATGATATGGATGAGATTGGTTTTATATCGACGCGACCAAATACAAAATGTAAGTATGGGTGAAGGAACTATGTCATTCTTTAAAGCATGATGGTTTTCAAAGTTGCATAAGGCTTTTAAAAGCGATTCTGATATTTATGTATGTATATGCATTGGCAGTACTGCAGCAAACCTGTTTTTGACTCCAGGTAGCCTACTTGCTGAAATCGATCTTAGTCGAAAGTAACACTTATAGTCAAAAGTTACCCAAAATGTTCCTGCCGGAACATGTTCTAAATTGTAAAAATATTTTTAGTAAAATTTAGCACATAGCTGCATTAATTTTTGGGCACCGTCATAACGTATGATGGCGTTGCGGAAATCACTCACGTAAGTGTGCCGCCAAGTACTGGAGTGGAACCTCTCAGGATAGCAGAAAACTCAGGCGTCCTAAATCATTGTGCCAACGATCATTCATGAAATACGTGAAACAGAGAAATTTGGAAGAGAATTGAAAGCACTCGCTACTGATCGTATTTTGTAACTCTTTGCTGTGCTACCAGCGGTTTTCAAGAAAACTGTTAAACAAGTCAACTGACAAGTCAGGGTTATTTTTAGTCAATATTAACCGTAAGCCCGTTATGTATACTATCGATTACTTTTTGCTCCACCCTGTAATAATATTGCTACTATTTATTTTTTATGTGAGAATTCAAACTTTTGCTCAGTAGTTTAGGTTTTGTTTTTGTGTGCGATAGAAAAAAATCACTTAGCCATAATTAATGCTACCAACTATAATTTCTTTAAGAGTGTACCCCTTTTTTTTTGTCACAAATACAAGTACGTTTGTGGGAAATTAAATATGTTTCATTTAATTTTAAATTTTAAGTTGGTAGCATAGGAATAAAGTGAGTACACAAAGAAAAAAATAGTTTTCAAAAATTAATAAAATTATTTTCTTATTTCAGAAATACTATTTTATTATGGTTACAGTATTAATGTTCCTACTAGGTTTTGCATTAAATTCCTCACAATGGAAAAATGATCAACCCTCTTACATATTTTTTTACAATTGCTAACTTTATTTAAATTCTCTTATTTCAGATGTTGTGGTTTTCGACAACTCCGCCAGTTATTTACGGAACAAAAAACTTAAATATTGGGCAGAGCTTACGTCTGAAGTTGATGAAATAACCGAACTTTCGGCACAGGTTGATAAAACTGCAATTGCTGAGAAAAGCGACGATTAAATTATTTACAAAAGACAAACACTGAGGACGTATTTTTCTATTTGAAATAGAGCACACTATTCTCGATATTTCAAAATATGTGCAATGAATTATTGAATCAATTTTTATGTGTTAACAAAAGCATTCATAATAGGACACTAGTTGTAAAATTTATCAGGGTTTTTGCAGTTGGGAACAGCTTTAATTGTGTTAAAAATGTGATAATGTTTATGTGTTTCTGACTTTGTTAATTACTTTTGTATTATGTATGTTCTATTAAACATTTTATTGTATATTAATAATGATATAAGATTAATAAATATATTTTTTACATTATAAGAAACAGATTTTTCTTCGAGTTTCAACTGCAAACTTAAAGTAAAAATTTATTTTTCATAAGGTTAATTGGTGAGTTAAAAAATTTAAAGCATTTGAAAATTTAAATACATCAAAAAGTTTAAAAAACACCGATGAAAATTCGTAACTCTAACAGAATAACCCAAAAAGAACTTGGTAGAAAAAAAAGTATTTTAAAATAAAAATTTAAGTCAGCCGTCTGCGTGGCGCCGTATTACCAACATTTGCCGGCCGACGCATGCGCTATCATCACTGAGACCCTTGGTTTGGACCCATTGCTACATAACCTGGTGGTGGTGGACCTACTTGTCCCATTTGTTGCATCGGTGAGTGCATCATAGGATTCGGGCTTGAACCAATCACTGAACCCATTGGTTGTCCAATATTCTGTTTAAGAATTAAAATGCATTAATGTAAGTTGAGGCAACAACTCCAATCATAATTACTTGACCGCCTGGTGGTCCATCATTGGGTAACTGCAAATTAGTCAGTAAATCGCGCACAGCCGGAAATAGCGAACATTCGCCATGCTGCACACCAAAGTCTACAAAACGTCTCAGCAATGTGCTGGCTGCATTTGCAGCTTGCGATTGCACTTGTTCGCGACGTTCAGCTAATTGTGTGATATTTGAGCTTAAGTCATATACCATTGGCAGAACGAGTGACGGACTATCCTTCCAATCTTTGCCTTTGTATGGTATCCGTGTTATTTGCAACTGTTGAAGGTATAGTTCAATAGAAAAGTTTTAGTTATAAATTTTTATAATATGTCGCCGAAGTTCACTTACGAAGAATAGTATTTTCAAGCGGCAAATAAGCACTCCAGGACTTCCGATTGGAACAATAGGCGCTGCTGAAGGTGGTACACGCATACAAAACTGGACTGTCCATTTAAATTGTCCTTGTCCTATTTCGGGTTTCATTTCCAAGCGCATTATTTGTACAAAATCTTTAAGTACCTGTGGGGCACAGTTCAATGCACGACAGAAACCATTCAATGCATTTGGACGATATGGCGGAATTGCAACGCGCGTATCAAAGAACTGCTCAATAACAACCAAATCATCGGGACTCAATTGGAATGGTGTTTTGCCATCAACAGTTGGTGGTGGGGGTAGCTGTGATACTTTCAGATGCAATGATTGCATATGCATTTGATTCAAAACTACTTGACATTGTAGGCCGTCAACTTTAAAGAGAACAACTCCAGGCTCATTTGAATTAAGTGCTGTCAGTGTATCATCCGATTGGATATTCCGTTGCAGCTGACGTCGCATATACACACAACCCAAAAATCTTTCCATCGGACTTATATCTGGGCCTGTTATATCTTTGTTCGGATGTGCGCATGGACGACAAAGAGTTTCTAGTGATTCGTGTGTTACCAAAGTGGGTACAGCACCTGCCCATGAACGATTAGCAGGAACACGTGACATTGCGGATGAGACTGTGTTGCCAGTTCCCGTACCTACACTGCCTGATTGACCTGATTTATGTTCTGGACTTTGACCTGGTCTTGGAGAAGGCCGTGGCATGCTTGGCGAACCAGGCCAATTAGATGCAGCTGGGGACATAGCGGTAAAAGGCGAATCAGAATGACCTTGCATGTAGAGTGAATTCGGCCCTGGACTATGTGCCATTGGACTGGGTTGTGGATTTAACGGTGATGATGGCATCAGCCCACCGGGTGATGGATGTGGCATGTGAGGTGCCGGTGGCGATGTCATATTAAAATTTGGATGATTCTGTCCACCGGTTACGGATCCTGCTGCTGTTGGGTGGGGACTAGCAGGTGTATGTGGATTTGAACCAGATGGCGGTGTATGTGGTGCTGGAAAACGTAAGCCACCGTCACGCGGTGATTGTGGGCCACGCATACCAGATGTAAGAAAAGGTGATGACCCGCCAGCGCCAGCACCAGGCGCGCTGTTCGGCCCACCATATGTATCTTCCATACCCATTGGTGATGGTGGATTATCATCTTCGCTTTGTGAACGGCGGCGATAAACAGCGTTTTCGTCAACATATTTTGAAAGAAAACCCTACAGAGGGATAAATGGTAAAAGCCAAAAATTTAAAGATTTCGAATTTTTTTCACATTTTAAATTATCACCTCTATTATGTATGACAACCCAACTTAAATTAATTTTTTCCTTCTACTGACTGGGATATGTAGAAAATGAATAAATTTTTGCATAGATCAAAATACTTACTTTTAAGCCTTGTACTGGAGTAAATTCATCAATCAAATTGCGATCAAAGCGACTGTATGCACCGTCTCTTATTGAAACTAATCTGCCGGCTCTGAAACGAATTTCCAAACAATACATTGCCTGATAAGCTAAGCGAATTAGGCAGGGCGATTGTGGCAGAATGCAAAACGATAGTACTGGAACTTGTGGACGCTAAAATATATATAAAATGATACATTTGCAACTAGCAAAACCCTTAGATCTAACTCACCGGGATGCCTAAATGTGGTATAATCGGTAACTTTGCGATCGAGCCCAAAGGATTATATGTCTCATGTAAAATGTGAACTAATTGTGTTAGATTGTGACGCCGATTCAAATGTGAAGCCAACTGTTCCCGCATCATCGAATGTGCATTTATAGCAGAAATCCCACCCACAAATGTTAAACGAAAACCCGTATTTTGTGAAGACCAATATATATTGCAAGTAACTTCTTTTTTAGGTCCATAGCCTAGCAAGAGATTCATATAGCTAAAAGATTTGATGCTTATTATATCCATAAGATTTAAGCGTTCTGCAAGCAAAGTCAAAATAGTTTAAATTTCGAGCATGGGTTAAGTTTCATAGCTTACTATTCTTCATGTGTTCAGCAAAATTGTATACCAATGCATACAAATAAACAATCTTAGACCAATCCTTAAGTAAATCTTCAACAGTTTTTGAGAAATCACTATTAGCTTGTTCATAGGTCAAATAAACAGTACGTCGGTTGCCTTGCTCTTTTTGATGTAAACTCTGTAACGGCGTGCTGAAGAAAACAAATTCTACAACCCAAATACGTATCTGGTTATTTTTGTTCATTTGAGATCGTATGGAAACTGAAAGCAAGCGTTTTAACAAATCATTCCAGACATGCTTTTCAATAACAGGCAAGGATGTAGATTGATTTTGCTAGGGATTTGAAATAAAAAGGTATAGATTCAAATTAAAATATGGAAAAACAGTTACCTTTTGTTCATTCGTTTGACCTGGCATCGGTAGAGTCAGCAGTTTAAGCACCAAAGAAGTGCCATTTGATTCTACTTGCAGTCCACTATGTGGAATATTATGCTTAGAAAATTCTTGTGCTAAGTTTAGGAATGGTATTTTTTCATCACACATAGCTACAACATGTGCTAGCTCAGGTATGAAGTATGCAGGGTAAATTGTTTTCTGTTGCTTAGCTGGTGGACCGTGATTTTCACTTGAGGACTTGCGTTTGTGTGGAGGAACATCTGCAAGAACAAACAATTAATATATTGCAATTACATAACGTAGATAAGCGTATAAGCTTTTACCATCCACATCAGTGCCCGGACCATGCGTTGCTACGAACGTGTCAAACTCAATTAAACGCAAAAGTTTTGTATAAACCTTTGGTACATCAGTGCCACTGCTAGAAGCTTGTGATGACTGTTGTTGTGTCGCAACAACTGCCTGTGATTGCTGTGATGCATCGTCATTGTTTGTTGATTCTGAATCAGTTGATTGAAAAGTAACAAATCCCAAATGAAAAGTGTATTCCATTTCACACGAAGTAAAGGGTTTTTCTTTAAGCTGAACAATCTTCATAACGAAAGAGAAATGATTATGGAAGTTTATGATTTATTGATATTTTGTCCACTCTTACCAATATAACATTCGGATGGCGATGTAATTTAACGTAAAGTTTATGCCTTCCTGGTTGAAGAAGCGTATCCTCTGGCATATTTAAAAATGATAAGGTTTCGGTAGCAGTTGCAGGCAAATGTTGCAATGTTTTCTCACAACGCCGGTGGGTAATCCAAAACCTAAATTACATTAATGTTAGTCTTACATACTAATATTACAAATGTGAAAATATGGATGTTTGTCCTCAATCACGCCTTAACGGCTGAACGGATTTGATTGAAACTTGAGGCGGATAGATAGTATATAGTCATATGTGGTCCCTTTCACTAACGTAGAGTACCACATATGAATCTACATAATCATGTATGACCCACTCAAATAGTGTAGCGCGTCATACATGATTCCATAAAATGTAATACTATATCAACGTATGCAATTGCCATGCTAAAGACTGCTGACATAGCAATTGCATGCGATAAAATAAACTTATAACGTTAAGAAATGTTTTGTGTATCTAGCCTTAGTTTTTGGTGAATCGAAAATAAAGTGGAGTAGAAGATTGACTCTTACAGCAGAAGATTGACTATTACTGGCGACGAGGGAAAACATTTAAAAAATTTTATTTTCAAGCGAAAAAAAAATTTAACTACGACGGAAAACATTTAAAAAATTTTATTTTCAAGCGAAAAAAAAAATTTAACTACGACGGAAAACATTTAAAAAATTTTATTTTCAAGCGAAAAAAAATTTAACTACGACGGAAAACATTTAAAAAAATTTTATTTTCAAGCGAAAAAAAAATTTAACTACGAGAAAAAGTTTTAACCATAAAATAAAAATTTACTCAACAACCCAAAAAGGGTATAAAATAAAATAAAATAAAATAAAATAAAATAAAATATAAAAAATAAGCAACTACAAAAAAAATCGATCAAGTGAAAGTTTTGGAAAACAAAAAGTTATGTTACATAAAACATTAACATAAAGGAGTTTTCTTAACATAAATAGTATTTATTAAATACTATAAATTTAATAATATAAAGACCAGGGTAACCAGCAAAGGCGAGAAGCCTCCTGGCAGTCAACAACAGTGACCGACAGGCTGTATTGCAGTTATACCAAAAAAAAAATTTTTTTGTCCGCAAAGTTTGGAAGATCAACTCACCGAAGCAACACTTAACATCAACATTAAAACCAGCAACGAATAAGACAACATTTTCTTTGTCACAAGGCAACCGGCGTTGGACATCGAGGAAAATTTCGTTCAACAAGGACCACAACAATAAGGGTAAAAAAAAAAGAAGGGTGAGAATTGTAACGAATTTTTGAAAGAAAAATATAAATCATTATCGTCTTAAATACAATTCGAAGAGTCAAACGCGGTTTTTGTGCTTTCTTGTAAATCGATTGGTGAGGATAAAATTTTATTGAAAAAAAAATTAGGGAAAAATACTAACATGGATCCCAACTTAATACAATCGTTTCAATTAGTTTTAACCTGCATAAAGGAAATTTCTGAATTTGATGGGTCGGATATTAACCAATTACCTGACTTTATTGAGCAAGTCGAAAGTGTGCTCCCGTCTCTAAATATGTTTGATAATAACAATAAGAGAATACTATTTACATATTTAAAGAATAAGTGTACCGGCCGCACTAGGCAGGCAATACACAGAAGTGCGGAAGTAGGGGACTGGGACCAGTTAAAGACAGTCCTATTACAAAACTTCGGGGAAAAAGAATCCAGTGTAGAATTAATGGATAAGTTAAAAACATGTGGATTGGACTCCACTATAGAAAAACTCCATTATAGCATAAATAAATTCAGAAATAGGTTACACAATAGGCTCCTAACACATGGAAACGAAGGTTTCACGACAGCAGAAATTAATAGAATTTCGCTGCAGGTTTTTAAGGAGAAGCTACCAGAACCAACTAAAACTTTAATTTATGCTAGGAACCCGGCAAATTTGGAGATGGCTTTTAAAATAGTAGTAGAAGCTAGACACCAAGGCTATACAGCCACCGGTTTCAGAAGAAATTTTAACGATTCTTCAATTAGAACAAACTTTAGCGATGAGGTAAGAAACAATTGGGGTAATCAGAAAAACCGTTTAGGTAACTCAGGAAATCAGCCCAGTAATTCGAGAAACAATTGGAGTAGTCAAAGAAACAATTCAGGTAACTCAAGAAATAATTGGGGATACCAGGGAAACAGGTCAAATAACTCAGGAAATCATTCGGGTAATTCAAAAAACAATTGGGGTAATCAGAATAACCGTTCAGGTAACTCCGGAAATCATTCCGGTAATTCAAGAAACAATTGGGGTAACCAGAACAACAGTTCAGGTGATTCTGGTAATAATTCGGGAAATCATTCGGGTAATAACACACCAATGGACATTGGTAGTTCAGGGGCAAATTTTCCCACAAACCAGGTAAGCAATTACCCTATATAGTAGTTGAAACTCCAATAAGGCAATTATACTTCATTATCGATACTGGAGCGGAGTTCAGTTTGATAAATGAAGACATTTGCAACCCAAAATGGAAAACCGACACAAATATCGATATCATAGCATTAGGTAAAAAATTTAGAGTAAAAACACTCTGTAAATTCCCGATTTTTGGAGAATTTAAAGAAGATAATTATATGAGTGAATTTTTAGAATTCAATTTTAATAAAAATTTCGACGGACTGATAGGGAACAATATTCTGACAAAATTAAATTGCGTAATAGACTACCCAAACAGAATGTTGAGAACGGACAATACCACAATACAGTTTTACATGAATAAGGAAGAGGAAGATTATGGGAAAAATTGCTATCATGAAAACGTGGTAGAAATTTTTAGCAATGAAGTAAAAAATAAAGACATTACGGAGTATGTTGATACAAATCATTTGATTAATGCAGATAAGAATAGATTGCTGACAAATTTAAGAAAACATAAAAGGGTTTTTTATAATCAGGATAATGAGGGCCTTACGTTTACAAGCACAGTAAAGCATAGAATTAACACCCAAAATGAAATCCCTGTGTATTCAAAGCTCTACAGATACCCGGAGATTCATAAAAACGAGATTAATAGACAAATAGAAGAAATGCTCGAACAGGGTATAATACGAGAGTCTTCTAGTCCTTACAACAGCCCAATTTGGATTGTTCCAAAGAAGCTTGATGCGTCAAACGTACAAAAATGGCGCCTTGTAATCGACTATAGAAAACTGAATAGCATCACTGTCGAGGACAAGTTTCCAATTCCAAATATAGATGATATATTTGACAAATTGGGAAGATGCCAATATTTCACAACTCTCGATTTAGTCCAGGGCTTTCACCAAATACAAATGGATGCAAGGGACATTCATAAGACTGCATTTTCAACAGCAGATGGCCATTACGAATTTTTACGTATGCCATTTGGCTTGAAAAACGCACCTTCAACTTTCCAGAGACTAATGAATTCTGTTCTTAAAGAATTCATTGGGAAAATATGTGTAGTTTATATGGATGACATCCTTGTTTTTTCAACAAGTATTGAGGAACACCTAGACTCACTAAATAAGATCCTAAACTGTTTAAACGAACATAACCTCAAAATCCAATTAAGTAAATGTAAATTTCTTGCTAGGGAAACAGAATTTTTAGGACATTTAATCACTGATAGGGGGATCAAGCCAAACCCAGCTAAAACTGAAGTAATAAATAAGATTCAACTTCCAAAAAGTCAAAAAGAAATAAAATCGTTCCTCGGTATAACTGGCTACTATAGGAGATTTATAAAGGACTACTCAAAGGTGGCACATCCTATGGTCAAATATTTGAAAAAGAATGCCAAAATTAATGTAAGAGACAAAGATTATATTGGGGCATTCGAAAAATTAAAGAAATTAATAAAAGCAGATCCAATATTGGTTCACCCTGACTTTTCCAAAAAATTTACGTTGGTAACCGATGCTAGCAATTACGCTCTGGGAGCCGTTTTAATGCAAGATAGTAGAGCTATTTGTTATGCTAGTAGATCCCTTAATGGGCACGAAAAGAACTATAGTACTATTGAGAAAGAGCTCTTAGCTATAGTATGGGCTACGAAATATTTTCGACCCTATCTTTTCGGAAGAAAATTTACGGTTAAGACGGATCATCGCCCACTTATATGGTTGAACAATTTAAAGGAACCAAACTTAAAGTTGCAAAGGTGGAAAATCAAACTAAACGAGTTTGACTTCGACATCGAATACATTAAAGGGAAGGAAAACGTAATCGCTGATTGTCTAAGTCGAATCTTTACAGAACCAGACAAACCAGTATCTATTAATCTTAATGAATTGTTCGATAAAGATACCGACATTTTTCATTACGTAAACGCTATGACAACAGAGGAAGTTTTAAACGAATTAAGGGAATCGATAGAAGACGACGATGACGATACTGTTCACAGTGCAGAAACTGACGGTATTGACTCGATAAGAATTACAGAAAACGCTATTAATATTTTTAAAAATCAATTAATTTTGAAGTTTTCCGAGAAGCAATCTTTGACCAAGAAAATAATTTACCAAAAGAAAATAAGGACTATTATCAATGTAACAGCAGATAGCAATATCTTAGAAATTATGAGAGACAACTTGCCGCAAAAAGGACTTTTAGCAGTCCTCTGTTCGGATAACGAACTGTTCTTGAAATTCCAAAACCTTTATATATCATATTTTTCGAGGAATAAAAACCTGAAAATATTAAGATCGCACATACTATTGGAAGATATTGTAGACAGGGGTAGACTTTTGCAAATAATAGAAGACAAGCACTTAGAAAATAACCATAGAGGCATTAATGAGGTAACGGAGGAGATTAAGAAATTATTTTATTTCCCTGATCTGCAAAAGGAAGTACATAAATATGTAAATAATTGTGAAATTTGCAATAGAGCGAAGTTTGATAGACAACCAATAAAATACCCTTTGAACTTGACTGAAACACCTGGAAAACAAAATGATATTATCCATGTCGATATTTGGTTTCCCCAGAGAAACAAAATGTTTTTAACTAGTATTGATAGACTTACAAAATATGCCACTACGCACGAGTTGGAAGATCGGACTTGGGTATCAATAATAGGGGGTTTGAAAGAACGTATACGATACTTAGGCAAACCGAAACGGATAGTTGCTGACAGCGAATTTAACACGGCTATGATAAACACATATTTGAGGGATAATAATATTGAAATTCACTTCACCACTACTTATCTAAAAACGGGGAATGCAGATGTTGAAAGACTTCATTCTACACTAAATGAACATATAAGGCTTTTTAATGCTGACGAAGATAATAAGGATGACCTAAAAGAAAAAGTATCTAAAGCAATAACTTTTTACAATAATACTATACATACTGCGACTAATAAACGACCAATTGACTTTCTAAACAACCTTTTGTCTAGGGAAGACTTAGAAATTTTTTCACAAAAACTGACCCAAGAAAAAGAATCTAGAATTAGTAAAACTAATCAAAGGAGAGGTATAATAAGCGATCACCCGTTTGACAATGAATTCGTTCAAAATAACAGAGTCAGTAAATCGCAACCTAAATATAAAAAAATTGCAAATTATAGGAAGGAGGGTAATCACCTAGTCAGTGCAGACAATAAATTTAAAAAAATTTATAAAACTCAAGTTAGGCGAAAATTTAAATATCAAAATAATACAAATTAATATCATGTGAAACTAAATATTTCAGGAGAATCTGAACAACCAAGATGAAAATCACGATTGTAATAACAGCACTTATAGCTTTGTCAGTTCAGGGACTTCTACAAGTCAACAAAATTGAGGAAAATTCCGGCTTCGCGGTAATACGGCTAAGGAAAGTAGAAATTGTCAATTCTACAATTACTGTATTGCACATCATTAATCCAACAGATATTTTAGAGGTAATTAACATTATTGGAAATAATATTGAGGAACTAGACATAGACAATAAGGATATTTTAAAACTAGAAATCAAGTTACTCAAATCTAAAGTAAAAACTATAATGCCAAATAGGATAAATAGAAACAAAAGGGGATTAATAAATATTGTGGGTACCACCTACAAATGGCTCTTTGGGGTCATGGATAATGAGGATAGAGAAGAGATATTGGAACATCTTAGAGTTACTGACAAAAATAGTCACAACGCGATCGAAACAATAAATAAACAAATTTTAATAAATACGCACTTTAACGAGTCGATAGAAATACTTAGGAAAGCAATAAATAATGATAGACAAAATATAGAGGGATCTCTTAAAGACATCAAAACTAGGCATAATGAAATTGCGAGAAGACTGCTATATTCTGACCAAATGTTAAAACTTAAGTCTCTTGAAAACAAGATAACACAGATTCAAGAGAATATAGCTTCTGCAAAAAACAATATAATACACCCTGGTGTATTGTCTGCTGAGGAAATTGAAAAGTTTGAAATAGATTTTTATAAATTAAAACTCATAAGAATGGGAATAATGACATACAAAAACGATTCACTTATTATAGCAATAAAAATTCCTACAGCCTATATATCGACAGAATTAAAAATTATAACTCCAGTTCCTAACGAAAAATTTCTTGAAATTGACGAAAATAACGAACTTGTTGTGACAGTAAATAACATTAGCTATTTATATGAAGAAAATTCAAGCTTAAGAGAATTACAAGAAAGTAGAAATTGCGTATACCTTCGAAATTGCAAGCTAAAACATAATAATGAAACTAGTGTAGAAGTCATGGATGATGACCTAATTATTATGAAAAATGCATTTAAAATAAAACTTAAGCAAAATTGTGACGAAAGAAAAATCACACTAAATAGAAATTATTTAATAAGCTTTTACAATTGTGAAGTATCATTGCTAAACAAAACATTTTATAATGAAAGGGCTATTGCACAAGAGAAATTTTACTATCCAAAAAATGAATCCGAAGATGTAAGTTTTCAAGAAACAATTAATTTTGAGGAAATAAAACTTAACCAATTCCAAAATATAAGAGAAATTAAGGAATTGAAATTCCATAGAAATGTAAGTTATGGTTTGAATATTGTACTGACCATTTTATTTATATTAGTATCAATATTTGTATTACATTATATTTTTCGAACTTGTAAAAATAATAAGGAAAATAATATTAATGTAGAACTTAAGTTAAATCCTACTTCAACAGGGACTGTTGAATCCAGGGATGGTGGAGTCATATGTGGTCCCTTTCACTAACGTAGAGTACCACATATGAATCTACATAATCATGTATGACCCACTCAAATAGTGTAGCGCGTCATACATGATTCCATAAAATGTAATACTATATCAACGTATGCAATTGCCATGCTAAAGACTGCTGACATAGCAATTGCATGCGATAAAATAAACTTATAACGTTAAGAAATGTTTTGTGTATCTAGCCTTAGTTTTTGGTGAATCGAAAATAAAGTGGAGTAGAAGATTGACTCTTACAGCAGAAGATTGACTATTACTATATACCCTGGATTAGAATATAAGCTACTTTTTGTCTCAAAAAAATGCAGATATTTAAGGTTCAGCAAGACATCCGAATGTAATCAAAACAAACATTGTTATCGCAAATTAAAAGTGTTTCTGTGTTCTTTTTGTTTTTTCTAAGGGTTTGGACGTGTTTTGAAAAAACAATGAAGCAGTGCGTTACAATAGTAAAAAAGCTTCCCGGTAAGAAATTTTAAGGTCCACGCCGATCGGGCCGCTGGGTACAACCTTATATACGTATATAAAAAAATTAGTTATTATCTAAACCAACCTTAGTTCTGATAGAATTTGCTGCAGCTTGCTGTGATCGCCATTGAGACAAGTTTGCATTTCTGCTATAATTGGACAATCTAAATGTTTTGGCACGTGACACTTCAACATGCCTGTATGCGTATCAATGGTGATATGAACTTGTTCAGCACGTAAACATGGTGTCAATACAGGTACAGTCAAAATAGCAGGTGTGCCTTGCAAATTAACTGGAATATAATTTTAATTAAAAATGTTGAATACAATAATTTAAATGATGCTACAAAGCTTTAGCTCACAATCGACATCCTTCAGAAAAGCTTGAATTTCCAATTTTAAATCAGAAAGACGTGAAACAGATCGTATATAAACAGTGTGAACAATAAGACGTTCCATTGATAAATGATCTGAGCGCACTGCGCGATCCGCTACCTCAGCGGATTCTTTTGCTCCAAGCGACGGCACATGCACCACAGCCAAGGGACGTCCAATTTCATTTGGATCTGACTGAACAGTTAAACGGTATCCAAGCTCTGATTTTGGATCTTTACTAATAAGCTCACGCCAATACGAAACTGTAATCTTAACACCGGGTACATATTCCTCAACAAGTATATTATCATCCAAACGTTCGTAGCCAAGACGTAAGCTTTGTGTATATAAGGCTTCTAGTTGCAACGACTGACAGAAGTAATGCAAACAATTGTAGACTTCACTCAAGGCATTTGGATTGCCTACAAGGCGAGCCTGTATAAGCTGGTGAATATAATTCACTTGTAGTTGATGTACAAGAGATTTGCCATCTAAATGCATTTAAAAATAAAACATAATAAAAAAGAAACAAATTTTATTGGCAGGAAGAAATTACCCCCGGTTTCTTTATCTTCGACAAGTATATCAATATCCAGTAGACGCCACGGAACATTGGGATCATCACCCATAACCGTTAGCGATACGTTAAATTCATGTTTTACTTCAAATGTAACGCGACCGTTTTTGATCTAAAATTAAGTTGAATTACGAAAGTTGCAAATTATGTCAACAATTAAAAGGGAAGTTATTTAATTTTAAACGTTTTACCTTAAATTCCCTCATTTGAGGTAAAAGATTGCCGGTGACCAAACGATGCTGTATGACTTGATTGAGACGCAGCAAAGTTTGTTTCTTTTCAGCTGGTGTAATTGGATCTGGTGGTACAATACGCTCTCTTATGCATGTGGGTAACCGATTATAGCTACCTGTAGTTAATACTTCAACAGCAGCTGGAATATGAAAATTTGGCAAACGTGCACGTATCAACGTTTCACGTGACATTCGAGCAAGCATATCAGCAGTTTCAACAAACAACATATTTTGTTTGTCCAGAAAGCTCATTATATTCTAAAACAACAAATATACAGATTATTAGTAAGAATGTTATGCACTTGGTGGAAAGTTTAACGCTTACAGCTGATTTGTCTACTTTCGAGACGGAATTAGCCCATTTTACTAGTGCTATTAAACGTATGAAAAGTTGACGTGTACGCGCTGAAAAGTTGTATATTTCAATCTTGCGTTCCATATCAGTTTTACGAGGTAGCCTAGAAAAGAAAATTATAGTAGAATGCAATAATAACAGTAGTTCAAAGAAATTACACAGTCTTACAAGAAATAAATTAAAAAAACTGTACTTTGCATTCTCAATAAAAAACATTCGTTCAGATTGATATACATATATTTTCAAAATATGTATTACTTCCTTCGTAATCAATGCTTGATAATTATATACATAAAAATATTTATTTTTTTTTGTAGAAAGAAAACATAATTCATTAGACGTTTAATTTTTCTGAGACAACTAATGTTAGGAATGTTCGGTAACTGCTCTAGAATACCCTATATAAAGTTACAGATGTCAAAAGTAGAACACTCTAAATTGCTATAGACTTATTATTAAGCGATTTTTCTTTTCTTTTCTTATTAAGTTAAATTTATAGCTGAGCAAATTATAGCAAAGGATATCAAATAATTTAAGACCTTACAACTGCCAATCGGTTGGAAAATATTCATTTGACGGATAGATCGGAGCCATTCCCCTCCATCAAATCAAAGAAATTTTGAGTGAGGCCTTGTCTTTCTGTTCCGTTGCAAAGTTTTGCGTTCGTTTTTAATAATAATAAGAGCTCTAAGCTTATACGCTAAATCAGAGAAATTATTAACGCTGTTTATTGTAGTTACTAACATTAAAGACTAAGTGCATATGGATTGTAAATTGCATTTACACACGACTTCATAGATTTTTTTTAAATTTTTGTTTTGATTAAAACATATAACATATACATAAGACAATTAATTTTACTGCAAAGTGAGGGCTTACACCTGGGATGTTTTTTTTTTTTTGCAAAAAAAAAACTTTTATTTGCGTATTAACGCACAAAAGTTTAGGTGATAATTTGAATTTATTCGGTTTTTATATTTTGTATTGGCATTCATTCAACACACTTCGCTACACTTAGGCTCAAAAAACTAGAGCAAAATGGCTTGCTAAAAAACTTTAGATTTTTTGACTAAAAAATATTTTATTGACAATCTTATTTGTGCAATATGTATTGAGGAAAATGTCTGGATTTCTTAATTAAGGAAATGCAAGAATTCTAACGAATAGCAAGTAGAAGCAATAGCATCGCAATGGGTTAGCTTTACCCGGTTTACATCTGATAAAACAGTATTTGATTTTGCTTGGTTTTTTCGATTGGTTTTCAAGATATCGAAACTTAAAAAGTTGAAGTTGAAAAGCCAAAAGCCGCTCACTTACGCTAACTTTTATATAGAGTAACTGTTGATAGCGAAAGCCGAAGTTGGACATACTATCGGATGTAAACTATTTAGATCGAGGTGCCACGGAAGTTTATCATTGTAGTGGTACACTCAAAACAAAAATTGATATCTCGAAATCCAAACGATACAGATATTTTTTAACCACTAGATTGCGGCGCCGCGGAAATCGTAATCTCCTCCGAAAATTTATACTTCATCCGAATTTTTGCACATTCAATATTCCAACGCCGGCGTATGTGAACTTGTGAGCCGGTGTTACAAGCCGACGCTGCGCGTAAACAACATAAGTTAAAAACGTACGAGGGCTTAAGTTTACTTTAGCTGACATTCTCCAAATCAATTTCTTTTTTTAGGGGTGATAAAGGGTGAAAAATAAAAAAATATAAAAATTTCAAAAAAAGTCGCTCGGATCTAGTATCGGAGATATAGACATCGGAAGTTGCGGATATAGCTTTTGGAAAAATGGTTATAAGTTGGGAACCCCTGAATGGATTTCAAAAAAATGGGTGTCGTAAGATAGATAATTTAATGGCCTACAATAATAGTGAGTAAAGTTTTGAATTTTGACCCATATTTTTGGAGATATTACGATTTTTGTGAAAATTGAACAATTTTTTTTGGAAAAAACATTTTTTTTTCCAAAAAATGTGTTAATGACCTGAAACTTTTTTAGCATTTTAAGAAAGCTTATTTTATTCCCTTTAAAATGGTATATAGTTTGTTTTAAATTTTTGCGTATTTACCCCCTATTTTGCCGGAAAATAAAAAAAAAATATGCAATAAATTCTTATGAAAAGTCTCTATTTATGAACAAAAACAATAAAAAACCAACAACAACAACAACAACAACAATTATTGTAAGACCATTTTCATTTCAAAACTTAAAAATTTTTATTAAAAATTGCGCGCGCGATTTTTAATAAAAATTTTTCGCCTGCGGCGCTCTTTTTCCTTCAACATAACCTCACATTTTAAAAAATTTTTAATTTATATGATAACCATATTATTTTATTATGAGAATCGTTTAAATAATAATAGTTGTAGTTGTACTAATCGTTGTTGTTGTTGTTTTCTACTGTTTTTGTCCACAAAAACATAGTTTTCATAAGAATTCATTGAATATTTTTTTTTGTTTTTCCTTAAAAAGGGACTTAATTCGCAAAACTTTACAGCAAACTATATACCATTTTAAAGGGAATAAAATAAGCTTTCTTAAAATGCTAAAAAAGTTTTAGGTCATTAACACATTTTTTGAAAAAAAAAATGTTTTTTTCAAAAAAAAATTGGTCGAAATTTCACAAAAATCGTATTATCTCGAAAAATATGGGTCAAATTTCAAAACTTTACTCACCATTATTGTAGGCCATTAAATTATCTATCTTATGACACCCATTTTTTTGAAATCCATTCAGGGTTTCCCAACTTATAACCATTTTTATAAAAGATATATCCGGAACTTCCGATGTCTATATCTCCGATACTAGATCCGAGCGACTTTCTTTGATAATTTTATATTTTTTTGTTTTTAATCCCCTTTTAGGAAAAAAAAAATAAATATAATTGGACAATGTCAGCTAAAGTAAACCTGTTCCCGTACGAGTATACATACATGTTTACAGAACCCTTTGGCTGATAAGGGGCTATTAGTATTTGTATATGGGGCTTATTTAGATTTACATTTACAGGTTAAAGATCTGACCTGAGCAGAGAATGATTCTTACATACGCATACAAATAACACTTACAATTCCGCCAATACCGTCAAATCATGATACGTGCGCTGTATTATGAAATCTATAAGCACAGCTAGTGAAATTGTATTCATGCGTGGTCCACCTTCTTGTCCAGATGGTATGTAACCAGCCATTGGGCCTTGCACACCCTCTAATGGCTGCGGTGCTGGTGCCATGATGCAGCAGCTGCCTTTCGATTTTGTATTTTTTGCTTAATATTTAAGTGCTTAAAAACAAAATTACAGAAAACTTTTAACCCTTAGAAACTTTATTTCACAAGCTTGTTACTAATAAATGCAAAAAGTTATCCTCACTTGATAGATTTCTTTGACACTTTTGACATTTTGTTTTATGTGGAGATGTTCAGAAAATGTGAAGTTGCAGTGACATCTACTGTGTTTTACCATTTAAAAATTAAAGCATACCTTTAGGCGTAACAAAGTGAAGACAAAAACCATTATAATTATTAAGGTTGGACCACCTTGTTAAAAATTGAGAGCGAATTTGATGTCCGACATATCAAAATCATATATGGAAAATATTAAAGGTAATAAGCACAACATGTGCGTTCAAAAGTGAATTAAGCATTATTTTTCGAATAGTCAAATCAAAAATAAATGTGAAGCATACTAACAAATGAAACCAAAAAAATTGCAAGTAACCAAGGAAGGGAAGAAGAGGAATAAACTTCCAAACAGGTCTAATTTATTGAGATACCTTCATATCATTCAGTTTAAGGATAAAAATCGGTTTTAAAGAAAATCTCTGCTTCCATTTGCTGGGTGAAAATTTATGGTAGACGAAAAACGAAGATAAGGTGATTTGACATACAAAAGATCTTAAAAACTTTTTATGTGCAACAAAACGTTTTCTCAATATTCAAATTCAAAGGTCAATAAAATTCCATTCGTATATTAAGGATATCTCGCTGCATATTAAAAGAAAACTAGCTCACAGAAGGCAACATTTGAAAACTGTAAAATTATGCATAAATAATGCTTTGACAATTTTTCACATAGAACCAACCAATTTTTGGAACAATTTCGCTGAGGGATATATGTATGTATGGTCAGGTTTACAAACTGCACAAGAAATCGCATCGCCCATCCAACCAGTCGTGCTCCAACATCCTTGAACAGTTTTACTCCAACTAAACTACATATTTAAGCTTGAAACTCAGTGACGTAAAGGTCTCCCAAAAAAATTGAAATCGCGCAGTCTTAGATTTATTGACAATAAAATTACATGAATCAAAAGATTTATGTGCTGACAAACAAATAAAGAAAATATTTGAAGTTAAGAACAACCAATAGCTAATAATATTTAGGGGTCTAAGGAATAATGTACCGTAAAATATGTGCAAAGAAATGAAATCAAATGTGATGTTGCACCTCAACATAAGTAAATAAATTTTAATATCACTCAGTTTACACAGAGAGGAAGTAATGTTTTTTTTGCTATCAAGACGTCAAAGTACATACTTACGTACAGTTGGTACACATTTCCCTATATATTTCTGTGGCAAAAATTTCAGTTTCAATTTCGCGTTGATTGTGGATATACATAGCAAGTTCTTGGATGTTTCTGGTGAGAATCAGGAAAGTCAAAGCGAGGTTAATCAGGGAGTGTGATTGAAATTATCACGGTACAACAGCTTGTGGTTAATTTTTAGCAATTATCTCAACGGAACATGTGGAATGTTCACCACCAAAAACCCACCGGTAGGTAAGCAAGTAATTTCACACACGGTATGTTACGTTTCAGAAACCAATCAGAAATCTTTCACTTGAAATCTTACATAGTTTTAGTGGTGTTTCAGAAAAACTTCAAATTGATTACATGTGCAAGATTTTGTTCATAACGTGCCACAAAGACGTAATTTGAAAGATTTAGGAAATTTTGAATTTGAAATCTTTCAAAAACTCTTCAGAATGATTGCAGGTGATCCCGCAAGTGTTTAATACGAATAGTTGTTAGCCTTGTCAGATTAGATAAGCAAACATTTTTATTTCAATTTAAAACTTGGCCACGGTATGTCACAAAAATTGCTTAGAAAATGTTTGGCGAATACTGAATACAGTATGTATACGGTTATTGTTTTTAATCATTTCATAGAAATTTCTTAGAGTATATGTACTTAGTAACTAATTGTCATAAAGTTACATGAAGTTCTATTATTGCAAGGAAAGTATTTGCTTAAACAAATTCAATGGCTCAGTTTTGATTAAGGGGAGAAAAGGGGCGGAAAATCAATTTTTTTTCTGATACTACAAGTTATAAGGAATATTGTCAGAAAACTTGAAGTCATTAGGACCAAAACTTTTCGAGTTCCAGACAATAAAACCCGAGCGGTCATATGAAGAAGTAATCATACATATATGAACTTCAATCTCGTTTTTCTCAAAACTTTTTCTTAAGTCGGTAGTCAAAATTTCTCAAAAACTTGTTTACCAATTTCGCCAAAATCTTACAGACTTCTTTTCGATACTAAATACTCGGATCTGAACGAAGGATTTTTTTTTTCTTTCAATTACTATGTACTTATTTTTTAATTAAACAAAAGGAGCAATTTTTGGTAAAAATCAGAGTTTTTTTTTATTAAACCTGTACCAAAAAATCAAAAATTAATATTTTGTTTATTATTTCGTTCAAATCCACGATTAACTTATATACTAAAGAAATCCTTTTGGTATTTTGATTTCAGATGAAGCAGTCATGAGTTATCCTGCCTACCGCATGTTTTTTTTTTAGGTTACTTTTTAGGTTACTTAGTTCGCCCCACTACCACTGGCTTATTTTTTGATATGTTTTAATGAAAATTTAATAGAATATTCTTGAAATGATGCTTAATAATGTTAGAAGTTTTAAGAACTTTAACAAACAAGGTACTGTGAAAAAAAAACTCACAAAAATACTCTTTTTTTTGTCTCTCCGACCCTTTCCCCCCCCTTAAAGAGTGTTAGGGGCTAGGACCAGCTCTGATCTTGATCTTGTCGGTTCTATATTTTATATACATATAGCTTTTCAAAACTTTGCTGCTGGAATACTACCCCATACATGTAAACAAACAACCTAAGCTTAGATAAATAAAGTTTATTTGTGTATTAAATTTTGTTTTTATAAAAGCATAATAGGAAAGAAATTATGCACATATTACATCACTACACTCAACACCTTTTTGATAAACCCAATCATTTATATCGTGTTCCTCGCAATAAGTTATGGGAAGATTCATATAGTCTGCAAGAAAAGAAATAGAGCGATGTAAAAAAGTAGAGCTGAAAAACGTCTTGCCAATACTCACTGCCATTTTTGGGCGTACCATCAGCGTTTTTATTTGCTTGACCATATGCATGTTTTTGGTCTTGTGCCGTGGCGAATTTACGAACCATTGTTATACCCTTAGAATTTGTTTTGCAAACGCATGTTGGATTACAAGGATTATTGCAAGCACCAGTATCTTTTTTGTAAGGATTGCATTTTCCTGGAGTGCCGTTTACCAGGCCTATGCATGATTTAGGATTAGGTGCTACCTTATTAATGGGAGCCTTTTGGCTTCCTATTTTAGTTAGGATGCACATATCACGTTTGCTATCTGTATAGCATTTTCCAAACTCTGTGCAGTTACCGGATTCAAAATGAAGTACACTAAGAAAAATCACAACTGAAAGCGAACGAAATTATAAAAGAAACTTTTAGTAGACGCTTAAATACTTACAACCGATCACTGAAAGTAAACTCATTTTGCTTGAATTGATATTTATATTTTTAATATGGATTTCTGTTGGTATAAGCTGTTCTTACTGAATGTTAACTTATCCTAGATGTTTCACGGCTTATATACTCATAAAAACAAAAGCTGCATCCACGTTGTGGTGTTAAGTTATCATACGAGTAAAGCTTAAAGTTAACATAAACATGACTTATGGGTTATTGTACCATATTTTCTTAATTTAGTAAAGTAAACAAAGGTACAAGGGATTGTTGTTTGTAGAGTAAGTGACATTAAAGTCAATTTTTACTTTTTGAAGCTTTCTGGTCGTAGCAAATTTACTGGCAATATGCTATATTGCCAAAACATGATACTGTCAGAACGCCCAAAAATTCGCCAAATAAATTATTGTTTGCAATATGATTTGGATGTTGTGACATTTTTAATTTAAACTTTGGTATTATGACACATATTTGTGTATATGCAAATATAATTATGCTGTGAATTCAAAACTCTCTAAGGTGTATCCGAGCCACCGCAGTTGAGGGATACAATACCAAATATACTTACTTACTTACTTACTTGGGTGGCCATAACAACCCGTTACGGCCGACCTCAAAAGCTCTCTCCAGGCGCCTCTGCTTTGCGCACGCCTTCTCCAATCATTCACACCAAGCGTGGATAGGGTTTCCTCGGCTTGGTCTTTCCATCGGAGGCATGGTCTTCCTCTTCGTCGTCGCCCAGCGGCTTCCGCATCAAACACCTTTTTCGCCGGAGCTTCTTCGTCCATACGCACAACATGTCCCAGCCAGCGCAGACGTTGAATAGTGATGCGCTTGACTATGTCAATGTCAGCGTAGAGCTCGTACAGTTCGTGGTTCATTCGAATACGGTAGTCGTCGCCGACGTGAACAGGACCGAAGATTTTGCGAAGAATTTTTCTCTCAAACACCCCAAGCGTGGCTGCATCAGTCTGCGACACAACCCATGATTGTGCGCCGTAAAGTAGCACGGGTAAGATGAGCGTCTTGTAGAGTGTCAATTTTGTCGGGCGAGAGAGGTCTCTACTACTCAATTGCTTACTGAGACCATAGTAACACCTATTAGCAAGAGTTAGTCTTCGCTTTATCTCCAGGCTGACATCGTTTTGAGTGTTCACGGCGGTGCCAAGATAGGTGAATTCCTTGACAACTTCGAAAGTATAGTTGTTCGCAGTAACAAAGGATCCAATACGCCGCGTCTCCCTGTTTGTGGACAGCATATACTTTCTTACCAAATATACGATGTAAGATAATCTCATTGCGTTATGTTAACACTCGGCTCCATACAGAACAACAGGAAAAATTTAATTTTTTCAAAGGTTGAAATTACTTAACCGAAATACAATATGACAAAGTTGTTCTATTCCAAATTGCACGTGCTCGCAATATTATATGCAAAATACCAACTACGGACTATTTGCTACAAAAAATTCTTTACTCTTTTTAAAATTTTATCTCTCGACCTTTCCAATATGATGTTTCGTTTCCTAGTAATTGTCCAATTAAATAAAAATATTTTAACTGCAACTAGTAGACATTAAGTTTACAAGATTTTATAATCTTAGAAATTAATTTGTCGGAAAAACGTACATTTTTTGAGTAAAATTGTGAGTGTCGTCACCGAAATTTGTATTCTTTATGTACGAGTGGTACTACGTTTGAATGAAATGAAAAAATCTTAGTTTTGTTGTACGATATTTCCAAAAGAAAGCATCGTATTAAATAGGATCAAATAGAAAAAGTTAAAGGAGAAGAAAACTTTTGCCTCATATCAAAATCAGGAATTATCTAAAACTCGTATTTCAGTATTTATAATTTTATATTTTTATAAATTTAACTAATGTATTATGTTATTAGTCTCCTCTAAGTGATGGCTTTAAAGGTGTAAGTATCCTTGACGTGGTAGATTATAACCCATTTTCCTTACGGCGAGTTTCCCAAACTTTTGACGTGCTAGAAAGTTTTTTATCCAGATTTAGATTCAAAATGCAAATATCTATACTAAAAGGTCAAATAGGTGCTAGTACTTCGGACCAACATTAGTAAAACATTTAGATAAATGTTCTTAGAAATGATATGCACAAAATAGGAGTGGCGCGGTTCTAGTTTGGATTTTTTTACTTCAATACGAAAGCACTACTGTGCTGCTATGTGTACTTTCTACTTGAAAATGGGATATTTTTCAACTCATCGACTTCTATTCAGACGGATAATATCGGAACGAAATTATTCTAAAATATTTGTGTAAGGTATTGTCTAAGCTAAGCCTTCTAACTGTACTAAAATTAAAACTGACTAGCGGATGGAAAAATTTTCAATATATTGCATGTTTCTTGATTTTTTGAAATAAATTGAACAGAAATAACATTTGTCGAAAACTCAGAAATAATAGTTAGTATTGGGCTCGAATTTTAATTTTGATATATTTTTTTATAACGTTTAAATGCAGATATCCAAAAATAATGTAAGATTAAATTGAAAAGAAAAATATTTTAATTTGAGTTTTGGCCAAATTTGAAGTTTGACTTTTTTTACAAAAACAAATTTAAAAAAAAAAGATTTCTGCAATTTTTAAAAACTTAAATTTATGCATATTTTAGTGAACAATAATTCTAAGAATAAAATTTATGGGATATAAAATCATAGGAATCATAGGTTGTATCAGGTGCCAACATATCGTGTGAATAACGTATTTTTTTTCAACGATTTCATAATTTTGGCTTGAATTAATCAGTTTTTTCTAAAAATTTTTAAAATCATAACTAATACATATATGCAATTTGGAATAAGTTATAAAAATGTGAAATTAAACGCATTGTATTTAAAGGTTGATTGATAAAAAAATGCGTATAGTTAGGTACCATATACTCCATGTATACTCGATTTAAGTTTCCTTGCCCACCGCGAGAACTAAATAAGATAGAACGAAAGTTTCTTGTATTTAACCTTGAAACCAATTTTCAATGTCAATTCGAGGTAATCTAAGATTTTTTAAAATAGACATTGTCATGAATAAATTTAAGTTCTAAAGACAAATTTTAGCTTCATATTTTTCCTTAAAATAAGGATAGCAAAACCGAATCTACATCAAAAGGCTGCAATGTTCTTTTTAAAAACTGTCACTAACTCATATTCAAATTCAATTTCGGTCACCAATTGATGTATGTGTGCATGCGGTTGATCTGATCGTAGACAAACAAATTTCAATAATTATTTTAAATTAAATCAAGTTCTCAAAGAAAAGTCCTAAAGCTCTCCAAAATTGTTAAAGTTTTAACTCTACATGGAATAAATTATTAACACATTTTTAAATAAAAACAGATATGCAAACAAAATAAGATACTGCTGAAATTCTTATTGCAGCTGAAACGACAACTTAAAATGAAACTGATTTCAAGCACAGGTGAGGGTGCACAATTTACAGTTAAACAAATAATATTGGGTCAAAGTACGCCCAAAGTACAATGGCATGAGCTGTAGCAAGTTCAAGTAAAATTGATACATATAGCAAGCAATCTGGTACTTTCATATTTATTTTGTTTCACTATAAATAAGCAAAAACTTACAGCATAAAAGCACAGTTCATCTACGGCACTTCATACAATTGCTTACAGAATTACAAAATCGTACAATCCAAAAGATATTGAAGATCCTTGCAACAATGACGAAATTTGTATATCTTCTTTGTGGTAAATAATTTTTATATTAAGATTTTTTATTCGTTTCCTAGTTAATACATTTTACAAAAACACAGCTTTTGCTTTGATCACTCATTTGAGAATTGCATCGGCTCATTTTAAGTTTCTCCAATGTAATGCTAAGCCTACCACGACCACCACAACTATGAAACCGAAACCGAAACCGAAGCCACCTGTCAAATGTAGTAGAACCGTTTGCACTCAGAATGCAGAGAAAGTCGGCGCATGTGATCTAATATGCGAAGAGGATAAAAAAAAGGCCGATAAGGCCTTGGATTTTAATAAATGTTTGGGCCTTACGATCGGAGAAAAAGGAGGTCCATGCAATTTCGAGAAAACTAAGGGATGTGAAGCAAACTGCAAACGAATCGGTTGTATGATAGCTAAATATCGTAAAAACGGCAAGGATACTATTGTTTATGCAGACATTACTACCCAATGCTGGCTTAACTCCCTTCAACATATTTTACGTGAGAACTATGGTGTGGACGCTGGTAACTATAATAAATATAATTTGAATGTTAATATCTATATATTTCACAATTTATTCAAAATATCATAATTTTTTCTACAGTTTTAGTTCCGGCTACCAAGAAAAGTCAATGCAAAGGAATTGAAAAAAATAAACTGATATTCGAGGAAGTAAACGATACTACATGTAAAACTAAAGTTTGTGGCAGAAATAAGAAGAGAAATTGCCAAAGATCTCAATTTTTGATGTTTAATAGTGTAGATGAAATGAAGGCGTATAATAAAAAATATAACAAAAATTACGTTAAAGTCCGAAAGATGTGTTGCTTACGCCGTAAGGCTTCTACACATGACAGCAAATAATTTAAAATCAAGTTTAATGAAAATTTTAGCTAAAAAGCGAACATATTAAAAATATATAAGAAATATAGAAATAATATAAAATATAATTAAAACCTTTAAAAAAATATTGCATTTTATATCCATAATCAATTTTTTAAAATAAGGTTTTTCCGTCGTATTCTATAAAGAATGTTACTTGCAAGAAACAATATAAAATAAACCTACATATTTTTGGTTAAAGAAAATAAAATAAATTCCGGGAACAAGTTTACTTCAGGGTCCGATTCACGATTTTTTTTTTGTTTTGAAACAAATAGAGATCCTGAAGATAATAATAAAAGTTTCAGAGATATAGCAGGCGGAAGTCGTGGAAATGGCTTTTAAAAATATCGCTATAACTTAAAAGACCCTGAATCAATTATCAAAATGTGGGTGTGAAAGGTAATATAATAAGCCCTAATATTAATATATACAATGTATATTATACATATGCACATAAAAGTTTTGATTTGTGTCACAGTTTTTGAGATACGATGATTTTTACAAATTTTTAATCATTACTGTTATTTTTTTGCTTAAACATATAATTTTAATGGCATATTAAGAATGGTCAGTTAAAAACATTCAATCGTTTTCATATCGCATATTTCAGAATTTAATTTTTTTAGCCAATTTCTGCCGAAAAAAAATAAGAAAAAATGATTTGATGTTGATCATTCAACATTTCTTCTTTAGATGAATTGGTAGACACTTCACTTCTATTTAAAATTGAGTTCTGCAGCTCCTGTGCAGCTCTCCAGTTACTTTAAAAATGTGAGGAAGTACATCGATTTCCTCAGCTTTGTGCTTTCATAGGTGCAGAAATGTTGACATTTTTTATTGAAACAAACAAGATAAGACATTTCTGAAATTCTTATCACTGCTAAAACTAGTCCCTATGTCTAAAAACAGTCATCAACTCAAATTAGCTCACTGTACAGGTAAAACTCGTTAAAAGCCGTGGTACCGCCTGCAACATTTTAGTTCGTTGTAATTAGAGAACTAATGAAGTAATCGATTTGAAATTTAATGCAACAAATCTGAGTGCTATAAAGTATCTAGTTTTTACATAGGTTTTAGATAGTTAGACATATATTTTGACATTTGAGTTCCCTTATGTAAGACCTATAGTAAGACTTATGGTGATAAATACGGCCTTATTAATAAGATACGAATACATATTGTAAGTGTGGACGATTTTTTTTTTTTTTTGAATTTTTTTATATTTAAGGCTTGAATACCTAATATTTTTCGGTTTTTCGACCTTCTTGGACCATTTTTTTTTTCGAAAAAAATGATCTGGCTGGATTTTAATAAACACAATCTAAGTATAATCGCATAGTAGAACTAAACAGCTTACTTAGTTAATGTCGCCATTAGGGTATTTATTTTGAAAATTTTATAAATGGATTTTATTTATTTTTTGCCTATATTTTAGCTTGAGGAATAAAAATAATTTTCCCAATATTTCATAGCTCAAACCGACTTACTAAAACGTAAAAAAAGTCTGCCTTAGGTTTTTTAGTTGTATGGGACATGTAACTGTTGTCAAATCACGCCCACATTTTTCGTGTGGCTGAAAATGCGGACAAAGTATATCCGAAGGGGCTTTTTTTTAAAATAATTTCGGTCCTATATGCCTATATTTTAGAATCGGGTTTGAAGAAAATTCTCCCAGTATTTCAAATTACTAGATCAAACCTGCGAACGGCGCAGTCAGTTTGTTTCCTATTATAATTCATATGAATAACGAAAAAGCAGAAAAACGAAACACAGATTTTTATTTGCGTTTTAATAAAAAAAAATTGCTGCCATATGAATTGTAATAGGAAACAAACTGCACGCTCAAATATTGGGAAAATTATTTTTACTCCTCAAGCTATATACTATATATATATATATAGGCAAAAAACAAAAATCCATCTACAAAATTTTCAAAACACCCTAGTCACCATTTGTTGCAGGTACGTCTGAAATTCTTTTCCATTTACTAGAAAGTTAAAAAAAAGGCCGTTTGGAGTGCTTTGACATCAATTTTAGAGATGTTCCATATATTTACGACCGTTATCACAATCTCGAGTTAAGCTTAACCGAACCATTAAATGGTCGATTTTGTATTATGTCAAGGCGCCGGTTAAAGTCCCCGTTGAAGATCAACTTGACATTGTGAAAATGAGCCTAAGGGTAATTTAGCTTATGCTCATCCTTAGAAAATATTTGTTGTTGTTTGATTTCCCATACAGTTATCACTGCTAGCGATAGATAGATAGCAGTGATTGGAAATTAAGCGCAGCTTAAACTTCATTCAGCAAAAACCTTTTTCTCCTTCTTTTTGTGGACATATCTTGGTATTGTACCACTTGTGAGCCAGCAGGCACTCGCTCCCAGACTACATGCAGAAACTCCCAGAAACTTTAATAAATAGATGATAGCTTTTTAATTATTTTTTACCCACATTCGCACCTAATCGCAATAAACCTCTCGAAAACAAATACAAAATATCTTAAATTAAATTAAAATTCCAAAAGTGGTTGAAGTTTTACGTACGACGCGCTAGATGCAAACAAAGTTCAATGGCCAGAAGAGACGCAAAAACGAGAAAATAATAATAATATTAATGTACACATACAACATTTTCCAAAGTGTTTCCGCTTTTTAAAAGTTAATCGTTTTATTTGTGTTTTTCTCTTGGGGGAAAAATCATCTTTTGTCGACGTGTTTTTGTTCACCTCCTCCTCCTCCTCCACATGGCTGCTGCTGATGATCCATCCAATTTCTAATTTTTTTTCTTATTCGCTTTTCCTAGTCAATTGGTCTTTGCGTCTTTATTTTTGTGTAGGCATGTTCTTTCTTATGTTCCCCTCTTTTCCACCACAGTGTCGATCGAACACTTCGCGGATTTCATCGCTCAAAGTGGTGGGTGGAGTGGGCAGTAAACGTGATATGATTTTTGTGTTGTGTAGTGATGTATTTTTGCTTTATTTCTTACGGAGTCATTGTTTTATTTTTTTTTCGCATATCCTGGCTTTAACGTGGACAATCAGTAGCTTCGAATAATTCTCGAAAACGTTTGATTAAAGCTTATCAATTATTTAATAGTCCAGAAATCACTTTATTTGCTACTTCCCAGTTCTAAGATGGCAATAAAAAAGGTTCAAATAACTGATTTTTTTTGTTTTCTTCCTGCGCTCTCCGCTTAGTAAATTTGCTGTGAGCACTTCCAGGCAGTGTTATCGGATAGCATGCTGCATAATATGAACTATGGACTAATATGTTTCCTGGCACAGACTAATCAATTTAGAAAAAACGCATACTGCCATCAGCACGGAAGTTACATCCTTAGGGCTAAGTTTTTACTATGCAATACAAAAGTCTTTTGCTATGATGTGAGACCAAGCAGTAGAGTATTTATTAGTGACCAGATTATTTAAAAAGTGTACGATTTTAGAAGTCTGGCGATGGTAGTTACCCAAGTAAAAATTACCATTTCGAGGAAAGCGCTTTGAGTCGGTTGAACATAAAAGCAAATTCGCTGCAGGCTTTCCTTCATTCAGCTTACGAAAAATGTATGGAGAACTTGAACAAGCACTGGCTGACTTTGAATGCGAAAAGCTTTGTACATTTTGATGAATTTTGTGTATTTTATTCAATAATTCAGACTGCACATTCCAACAAACGATACATTTGTCAAAGTGAAAAATATATGCATCCCATAACTCTCCAGACAAGCAGTTGCATATTCATCCGTTTGGTATTTAACTTCTGCATGCATTTTGAAAATTAATGTACTATTTGGTGTTTTTACAAACTGCTACAATGTAAATCTGTTGATGGATGTGATAAAATCGCTGCCGGTGTAACTGATGTTTATAGCTTTCAATTTGTAAATATTTAAAATAACCTCAAGTGCAAATGGCCCAATAGTTCTATTTTTTCTTTCCTTCTCGTCATAGAAGATTTTTTCTCATCAAAGAGCTCCATAAAAAAGAGTTTCATAAAACATCAAACAAATAAACATCCACATAGTAAATATGCAGTTTTAGAAAATAACAACCACTCCAGTAAAAATAATGTCTTAGTTAATTTTAGTACGATACTTTCCAGGAAAACGGCAGCGATAAACGAGTTATTTGTTGATGTATCCGGATGCAAGATGAAATGTAAGCAAATTCAACGAAATGCTAAAAACTTTTCAATGTTCTGCGAGGAAGCCATTTGCATTGTCAAAAGAAATATCTTCTACCTTTTTTATTTTGTGTCGAATTCGAAAACATATGACGAAACAAGTGAGTGACGATTTTCTTCTACCTAGCATCAATTTTGAATGTCACCCCAAGGATTTCTCAAGTTTTTAATATTGAAAGTGCTCAACTTTTAAGACATTTCTTTCAAAATATCTGAAGAATTTAGTCTTCTCCATTTAATTTTAAACTGTACCTTTAAAATAAGCCTTAAACATTTTTTTACAAATCTCGGTCGGGTGTTACCCCTAAAACTGTCATTTAGGACAGCCCACAACTTCATGAATTGGAAATTCGAAAAAAATGGCTGCCAAAATACATTTTTTAAGTGTCAAAGAGAAATAAAATGCCAACAAATTCTGTTAGTGCCCATTTCGGAAGCACTGATCCAGACGTTTATAACGACTCTCACTCAAGCTCTTGTTCGGTATTAAAAGCAACAGGACCAGACGATTAGTCTCTTATATTGACGAACTTTTTTCGGTTATTCAGGTTCGACTGTCTCTTGACTGCTTCTCTGTTCAGTTCTTGCTTTGGTGATTTAAAGTGTAATCAAATAAGCAATAGCGCTCAGGAATTTTTTCAAGAAAAGTATTTAATTTTCCAGTTTTTTTGCAGAGCATAAAGTGAGAGAAACTTTTAACTTTGAAGACAAAAACATTTTGGCTCCCTTTGGAACGTTTCTCAAGAAGACTAAAAAAGTTATTACTGATGACTTAAACGAGAATGTAGGTGAAAGATTTCTGTGAGCTTAAGATAAGCGGGGTTGGGTTATAGCCCCCAATGATAACTTTCATTTTGCATAGAATTTGATGTTTTTAGCCACGATAGAACTTCTAATGAGAATAGCAGTCAAACCAGCCAACAGATTGCACTCAAATTTGACATTTGCATTAAGGAAGCTTTAAACTCTCAAGAAATGCCATTTGCTTAAAAGAACATTGAAGGTTTTTTGGCGCCTAAAACGCTTATAACTATTAAGTTTTTACGAAATCTAATACAGACATTATCGTAGGCATATAGGACCCTTTTCAATTTTTATGAAACCATATAATTAATGCATTTTTTAATAAAAATTCTTAGAAAACACTTCAATTCGTTTTCTTTTATGTTTCGAAGATGCTTTTGTCAAACCTACTCGAATTATGGAGAAAAACTCTTTTTCGACTTTTTTGAGCGGTCGTGCGTATTTGAGCGACTTGCGATTTATTTGCAAGTTCAGCACTCACCTCTCCCGCTTGGTGTTTCGATTTGTTTTGATTTGATTTGTGGTTTTTGTGCATAAAAGCTCAATGGACTCGCAACGTGGCGAGACAGACTTCTAGTATGTACATATCTCGTACGACAACATTTTGGAATGTGGGGCCCAGTAAGAAAAATGTCGGATGGATGAAAGAGGTGAGCCTATAGAAAGGAGCTGTCTTACAAATGGTGGTACATATATGCATAATGCCAAAACATTTAATTATTCCAAGTAACTAGAATAAATAATTATTTGCGTTTTGGCAAAGTAGAAAAGCTAAGTATATATTTTTTTCTATATAATACTTTCTATTTATTTTTCCTTTATTCAATGTTTCATAGTGTATGTATTTAAATAAAAAAAATTTCAACAACCCAGTAGGCAAAAGCAAGAGTAAGAATAAATATAAGCTTACTTATAATAAGTATAAGCTTACCTGCTATTTTATATGAAACGCCCAAAAAGGTAATCCTTTCGTGGTAGAAGAGATAAAAATAAATCTTCGGTGGAAGACATAAAATTAGGCATTTCTTGCAAGGAAGAAAATTGGTCAGCAATTTTTATTAAAAGTTATTTTTCAATATCTTACATTTTGAATCATATGAAGTACATATGTATATTGCTAATGACCACTTAATTTTGACTGACAAGTAAACTTTATTTATCACTAGATTTCCTTAAATTTGATAAAAAAAACTATGCGAAAATGAGACATAAAAACAAAAATTGTACGTATATACAGATTTTGTCGCTTTTAGTTTAGGCTCTGCTAGCAGCTCTTCCATTGCAGGTATGTTTTGACCATGCTAACAGGCCTGATGTTGAAAAGCGTATTTACGTAAATCTAATTTTGAGAAGGTCTTATATGAGCGCTTACGCATATAGCAATATTGTCGTTTCTACCAGTAAGTCTTCCACGTGAGAGACTTTGCTCAGTTGTCTACTGGGATATTAGTAAAAGTCTATGTATTAGTAAATGAAATACCTACGCAAAGTTGTTGTTCTTGAAAAATATTGTGTTTTTGAAAAACTCAAATGATCAACGCAACATTTGCTAAATGCGCATCAAGTGTGTCTATCAGTTGTTGTTGTTGTTGCTACGGCTTTGGTGAATACCCCGTAATAACACCGTTCAGCAAGTGCAAGATATCGGCGCAATACCACTCATGCTTTGCAGGAATCGACCAGGACGTAAATAGATTTCCAACAACGCGACGCAACAGTCGACACTAATAAAAAACAAAAATTAAAGAAAACAACCAGGTCGCAACCAACCCCATCGATTCTATCGTACCATGTACCACAGTGTGTTCCATTGCATCTGTACTTTGGCCACTTTGTTCGATTTATTTTTGTCTTTATTTCTTGAATTTGTCGGCGTCGCAACGGAGCCAGATGCAACAAAGAATTTTCATGCAGCAACTCCAGTGCAACGCGCGCGTGCTATGAAGTAGTCACCAGTGGCAGGGAACAGCTGAATTTCCCCCTTTTACTTGATGATTTTCAAAAAATACAAAAACAAACAAAAATTGTAATCATTGCAATAAAAAGTGCTTCAGTTTGTCCGTGTTGTCGACATGGCGTGCCAAGTGTTTGCTTTAATGTCTTCAGCACATGTCATCTGACTGTATCTACCTCCGACGCTATAAATTCTGCAATCAGTGTCTGACTGTAATTCCACTTCCTTTGAAATTTTTTGCAATTCCTTTTTTTCATATTGTCCTCGCCAGTAAATGGAAGTGTTGAACTTTGAAAATGAATTTTCCATGTTTCACCAGCTATTTTAGCGATTGTTTTTAAAGATGCTGTCTCCAAGAGACAAAATGCATGCGTATAATGCATTGCCAACTAATTCTTCTGGACGGCCCAATCAAGTAAATAATAAGTTTTTTTCTGGTCTCAGGATGGAACCAAAGTACTGAAATCTCTCAAGTTCAAATTGCTTACCCATTTAATCGGGTTTTCCAAATCAATTGGTGCAATATAATTCTTACAAAATAGGCCCAAAACGAGGGCACTTAGTAGGTCAGTGTGGCCCTTGGTCAGGTCTTCAGCTTATCCCTCATCTATTAGTGCAATTAAGTTTTTTATGGGAAAATTGGCCCTAAAGCGATTGCATTTTGGAACTCTGTAAAAAATAATGCATTATTCCGTTGTTCATTATTAGCATTGTTGATTATCAATGAATTGATCGATTTTTCTCAAATTCGACTCCACCATTTGAAAGACATCATCTTCAGAGCAAAAGGTTTTAGGTTTTAGTAAAATAATAAAAAATTAAATCAGCATTTTTTTATTTATGAAGTATGTAAGTTATAATTTTATCAAATTGGGTCATAACTAAAAATTTAAACAAATGAGGATAATTTGCTATTAAACGATTTTTGTATTTTGTTATAAAAGCACAACGCCTTATATTATTTATTTTAAAGAATAAAAAAATTATTAGAATTTTAGATAAATACTCTTAGGAAAAGAGTAAGTCTTTCATGTCTTTTTGCATCACCTTGTATAAGATTTTTGTCATAAATTAGCTCTTGTAAGCCAATCGACTTTTTATATTAGAAATTAAAGAAATGTTTTTATTTTGGCACAAGGTCATGTATTTTTTTTTTTATTATTAAAAATTAGTACACAATATTTTTCCAAAACAGAAAAATTAAAAAGTTGATGTTGAAAATCTTGATGTTGAGGAGCGAGATTCTTAAAAATAACGAGAAAATTAACTTTCATTAATAAAATATATGATCTTAAACCAAAATAAAAACAATTTTCGCATTTCTAATATTTATTAATTTACAGAATTCATATATCATATACTTACATATATTGTAAGTAATTCAGGTACACAGAATGTGACATAGAATATACATAAGGTCTTCGAAAAAACAAATTGCAATACATGCGACCACGTAGCATACATATGCATATAAAAAAAAGTAAAAAAATTTAACACAAAAAAAAAAATAAAATAACCCGCCCCTAATAATGAGCTGAGGCTGAGAATTGGTTTATTTTTAAATGCAATATTTCTTAACGTACTACTCGCATATTTGTTTCAATGTACCTACCTTAAAAATTTTGAAATGATTTTCTCACACCTGACAAATTGACGTAAAGTTCATTATGCTCAGCAGCAGCAACACCTGTGATGAAACTGTTAAAGACGTATTCAAAACAACCACGAAAAAGAAAAATATTTCGAGAAATATTCTCATATTCACATAAGGCAACGCTGATGAAAGAACACTTGCTGAATGTATCACATTTTGCGCATGCTGAGCGAGTAGTACAAATATTGAAACATAGGCAGACAGAAGAAGGTTGCATCGCCGATTGCTTTTAAAAATTATGTAAATTTGAATTGGGGTTTTTTTTCGGGACAATAATATTAAGAATGAATTTTTTTTTATACAATTATTACTACTTTCTGTTACATTTATGAGTTTTTTCAGTTAAAAAATGTCTAAAGTGAATTTCTAATTGCTCCATATGCATGCAAAAGTAGTTATAACACTGTACAACACAACAAAAAGTTTACAAGAAAAAACTTTTTGCAATGAGTGGAAACATTAACATTTTTATACAAGATTTGAGATCAATCTTGTCTTCAGAATCACTTAGTAAAATTTTGAGAGTAGCATTTCTTTAAAAATGTTCATTCGTTTACTCTTGCTTTTTTGGCAGGATTCCATAAAAGTTTCCATAAAAAGGGTGTTCAAAGTCAAAGTCAGTTTTACAAAAATATTTTAAGATAAATTTAATTTAAGTGTATTTCAAAATGTTTTGATTACTATATTGATAAAAGAAGCAATAGGATAAAAGTGTGTGTAAGTGGTTAACTTGCACGTCCTTACTCAAAGACTAAATTTATACAAAAATAATGTAAAAACACTGGCAAGTTCCTGTACTTGCCAGTCTTCTTTTATGAAATATTTTAAGAATATGTACTTTACCTGCTTATTGCAGCAATATAGAAGAGTTAACCAGCGAAGTAAATATTTGGTAGAACGCTGGTGTAAGGCGTCTTTTATCGGTTTTTCGAAACATAACCTTAAAGTTGTATTTTTATATTTTGGCAACACGACGCCATCCAAAGAATCTTGCAACATAATTTCCCACAGTGACTCGTTGCACTTTGACATTGACTTTGCACTTGTGAGTTTTCTACAATTCCGAGAAATTGTGTGATAAAATGGCACCGACTTCAAACAGAGTTCGTTTTAAGAGATTCAATTCAGGTGAAATTCAAAAGATATTGCGTGAAAGTTGAAGTGACGAGAAAGGGTTCATAGCTAGGGCTACCAGATGCGATACTAAAGTAGCAAAAGTGCTACTTTTGCAAGGCTTTGCTACTTTGTTACTTTTGACTCGAAATGTACTACTTCTGGTTGAAATGCGTTACTTTTCACTACTTTTGCATTTGAAATATTCTTGTAATTTCCTGGAGTTTTCTCATACAAAGTGAGGACCTTTTTTTTTTTTTTTGCTCATCAAGTTATTTGAAATTATTGTTTTAATTTGCTGGGGTTTTTTGTTAGGAAGTGAGGACCTTTTTTTTTTTTTTTTGCTCATGAAAAATATTTGTATGAAATTAAAAAAAATTAAAGTTTTCATTTACAAAATTCCAATTTTTTGATATGTGCTACTTTTGTAGTAAGGCCATCTGGTAGCCCTATTCATAGCATCTGAGGACGAAGGTGGATGCGAAGTAGAAGAATATGATTAAGACTCATATGATTCAGAGGATAATGAAGAATTGCAACCAAATAATGAACTTTGTGGTAAATATGGTACTTGTTGGCGTCTTGACCCATTTCCTGAAATCCAGAAAATAAAGCGAAATATTATTTACAGCAAAAGATGTATTCAAAACAGTTTATCACGTGAAATTTGTGACATAATTTTCGACCACACTAGTCGTAAAGGATAACAAAAAGAAATATTTCATGCTAATTCATACAAAGTGTAGAGGGTACCCTGTCACCCTTTTAAAGATATAAAATGAAAATTGGTATGCCACGCTTTCTCAAACTGATCAGGTGAAACCACTCATATGAAAATATAATACTATTATACTATAATGTCTGAAGTTCTAGTGAAGTTTCAGAATTGTAGAGCATGTGCAAACGTAAAATAATATGAGTTGAAATATTTCGACAGGGTATGTGTGTGACACACAGAAGGCTCAGCATTTTTTTTTTTTTTTTTTTTTTGATCAGTTTTGCGCTTTGGTTCTTGGGCTATCACTCCTAAGTAATGTAAGCTCAAAAATTTTAATCGTGAGAGCTTCCGATAAAATATTTTTCATATAGGATATTGCATTCGGGAAAACTTTTCATAGATCATGTTTCGGCCAAATTTTTTAATTATTTTTATTTTTTTGGACTGTAAGATCTTAGGTGAATTCGCCATTACCCAACAGCATTAATGATTTTTCTATTTTATTTAAGCGATTTGCTTTCCATGGCTGCTGTTTAAAAAAGTTTCAAAGCCTGAATACCGTATGACAGTTTTGGATACATGCATATAATGAAAACTCAAATACGACCGTCTCCTCAAGAAGTTTGTATCCATGGAGTATTTATCAATTACTACATATATTTTTATCATCGGGATGTAAACATCTTTTGGAATAAAATTTTTTTTACTTTTTTCGGTTTCAAAAAGAAAAACGGCTGCTCTTACTAACAAACAATAAATACATATGTACATTCAGAGACTAATAAAATATGGGCGGCATGGGGCGTTTTGTGAGTTTTTTGACACTGTTTGCGTTTAATGAGGGAACACTTTTTTTTAATTTTTTTGATCTTTTTCATTTTAAGTAAATTCATTTGTTTTTTTCCTTATTATCTATTTTCATGCTTTCTTCTTGTCGATGCTTCTTCTGTTGACTTTGGATTCTGCGCAGTGGTCCTGATTATTATATTAAACACAACAGGAGACTAACTATTGACGTTATAGGCAACTGTGTGGATCACCTCAAGTGCTGCTCTTTGAGGTGGCAATCAAAAAACAAAACGTTAGGAGAATACTGACTGACGTTCAATAGCACCCACCATGAACGAGTACATACCATACCATATCTGCGCTCTACACGATTCAACAACAAATTTTGTAATTTGTCGAATACTAAAACGTTGCACGGATTTATTTTTAAAAAACACACTTGTTCGTTCACATCCAACCACGTCTGCAGCAGCAAGCGTGAGCATTTTAGCATTTAACGATCTCATCCATCTCGAAAATAGAGATCAACGCCATTACGTTCGAGGGAGAGGAAAACCGTGTCATGCACACGGTGTGGCGACCGTGTGGCAGAGTGGTAGGATACGCAGCCTGCTACAGCATTGATCTCTAAATCTGAAATCAGCAACAGCGGAGAAACTCGACGATTTTCAGCTTTGAATTGTAAAAATGTAAATGTTATTTTTAAAAACGTTTCAGTCCTTTTCGAGATTTTGTAGTGTTCAAACGTTGTGCGCTGTTTTCAGCGAAACCCCATTATTTTTTTTAAGAAGAAAGAAGAAAAAGATTTCAACACTCAAATTTAATGAAAAACAAACAAGAAAAATTAAAATGAAAAACAAAATTGGTGAATAATATTTTGCACGCGGTCTTTCGAAATCATTTTTGAACTATACTTTTCAATATTACAAATAAAAAAAAAAAAAAAAAACAAACAATCTCTGTTGATCATATAAATGATAAAAACAATTTTCGATTTGGTACTTTTTTTGCAATAAAATTTTCCAAGTACATAATTATTTGAAAAATAAGAAACCACAATATTTTGATGAAAATTTTGCGTATTTATTTGGCCAGAATTCTTTCGTAAATTCTTTCTGCGTATGCAGCGTCGTTTGTGCGTCGTTTGTCATCATTTTTGCAAGTCGATTGGTCGCTTTGTTTTGTCAGTCGGTCATTCGATTGATCGATCAGTCGGTTGGTCGGTCGATCGGTCGATCGTTTCATTACGCTTGAGTCATCGATCTATTATTAAAGACATTTGGTCGGTCTTTCGCCTTCGATTGGGGTGAATTTGTGGATACCCATTAAGTGCTGTTTTATTCGGTGAGTTCGCAATTTCTTGAGCTCTTTGTTTTTATTTTCTTTTATTTCGAAAATACAGATAAATATTTTTAAGACTTTGTTTTCAAAACAAAGAACTCCGCACAAAATGCGTACTAATGATGTGCCAAAAATGTTATTTTTATTCTTTGAAATAGATTAGATTTATAGACAGACAAGGGGCGAAATATTATTACTAAATTTGTTTCATTTCATCTTTCATTCGGTTAAAAGTTATTGAGGCTTACATAGACTATGACGGATTTCGTCAGAAGCCACAACATATTTTAAAAATTTGAAATGCAATTTTATTACACATTTTTGATGAGCAAGCAACAAAATATAGATCTTCAATATCTAAGAAACTGCTTTTCCCCAACGTTTTGAAATTTATGAGCCATTTTAGGCTCGGACCTGTAGGTAATCTAATGCCTTTGGGAAGATGTGAGAACTTTATTGCATTATTTTAACTAATTGCGTTTTTGAAACAAGTAGAAAATGTAAAATTTTGTTGGGTATTTTGTTCTGTTTGTTGAGAATTTTAAGTCTATTTGATTTGATTGTCTTATTTTACACGTAGCAATTTTTTTCTTTCCCTTGTGAAATCGCCGTTTGCTTTTACATGATTTTTTTATCTCTGTCTGAAATTTTGATTATTTTTGCACATATTTTTTATAACAAAAAATAAAATTGCAAATATCAGCAACGAAAAAAATCACTGCTGTTCGGATGTATCTTTTTTTCTACTCAGCTGCCTTAAAGGGTGGCACATAAACCATTTTTCAAAATTAAATCAAAAGAAATATGCTCAAACTTTGTGAAAAGAATGTCATCTTACATCTTGTCTTCGACTTCTTCAGTTTGCTCAAAATACCTTAAATCGATATTAAATTAGATATTATCTCTTTTTAATTTTTGGGGAGACGAACTTTTTTTTGAAATAGAAATATAAGTTTGACCTGTCAAAAAACCGATCCTTATTAAAAGTTCTGAAGCATTATACTATATTCCAACATTTTTCGATACTTTTCGACTTTTATCGTATTTCAAATATAAACGAATTTATCAAAGTTTTTCGAATTTGAACAATAATCGAGTTAATCAATTTTCGACAATTTCTAACATAAATATTTGAATTTTCGATATTATTTTGATAATATTTGACTTTCATAAACTTTTTCTACAATTTTCGAAACAATTTAGTACACTTTGATTGCGCCCATACTCAAGTATGTTCAGTACCTTTTCACTGCGTGCCTTACAGTAAAGGTATTTACACCGTTAGTTGGTAATGCAGTAAAACTTTTAACTGTGAGGACTCTGCTCTAGTTTTGTTTCATTAATCTGGTGGTAAGAGCTGATTTTGTGTTTCCAATTTGAAAAGTACATTGGAGCTTATAAATGAAAACACGAAATTGTCACAAAATAGGTGTCTAATCTAGATTTATTCAACGGAACTATCAGAAAACTACTTACATATTAGGCATGCCGTCTAGTTGCTTTATTACTCTTTATTTCGATAACTTTACAAAAACAATATACACGTAAAAAAGTTACGAATATTGATGTGAATACCTCTATTATGAGTTTAACACATCACATCGCAAATGCTTGCATCTACATCTTTTTTTGCCGATTTCTCTGACTACTATGGATATTACTTTGAGTTTCTCGAGAAACTCTTATGGAACATGAGAAAAATAAAGCGTTAGCGAAATGAGCCCCACAATATGAATTCAATTTTGGCCGCCGTTACCAAAATGATGAGCGAACAAAGTCTTTAGCAGCATTTCTTGCTTTTTCCTACGCCTTAAACGTGGGACTTTCCGTCAATTGATATTGCAACATTTTTATTCTAAGTTTGACGTCATTATCGCGTTAGTGAAAAAATTATATAAAATTTTTGTATCCGTATGAGTATCTAATGCAAAATATCTAAATTAAATGCATTAATATTTTTTTTTTAATTTATTTGATTTTTAAGACAATAAAATGCAATAATTTTAACAAATGACATCTTATTGTTGGGTTCACTCGCACACGCACGAAATATTCGTCATTTCTTTTTTGCAATCGAGTGTGTCCATTTATCATTGAAGACGTAACAGGAACTCATTCGAAATAATCACATCAGCCGCACTTGTTAATTATTTTCATTTTATTGTGATTTTTATTCGCCATTTTGACATTTCGAATATCTTTTCGCAAATCTCTTAAGCAAGTGTTTGCGTATTTACAAAATCATTCGCTATGTACACAAAGATGTATCTCAAAACAAATATTAAAATAATTAAGCGAATGCAGTGGCGTAAAGACATTTTTTTATATTTACAATTTAAATATTGTAGAAAGTTTTAAAAGGGGAAATACTTCGACACCACCACTGTAGCGGATGCATAGATAGATTTATATTTATAATCATAATATTGGACATTGATAGAACTCAGTCTACTCGCGCCAATTTATTTTATGAATTTTAATTTTATGTTTATTCTCAATAAATTTTACAATGTCATAAAGAATTTTCGTAAATTGCTCTTTATTATGAAATATTTTTGAAAACATGAAACATATCACAGGTTTTCTAATTTATTTATATGGCAAGTGTTGCTCTTCGTTGACAAGCCAATTATTATTGACGCACTTTTTCTGTATGATATGTAAGACTACTATAATGTCAACACCTTGAGTAAAGGATTCTACAGAGAAATACATCCTTTTTTTCTCCTTACAGTATTTCGAAATTATAGGAATTTGTAGTGCCTCCTAGCAATTGATATTTTCAATATGGTGATGCGTTTATGACAGAAAAATTTATTTTCCACACAGTCATCGTAGTCATAACATCGAATATTTATTAGTAGGTAGATATGTAAGTTCTGAGCTGTGTGTGTTTACAATATCGTCCGTCTTTTTTGTTTTTTTAATAGACCTCTCGTTTTGCTACTGCAGCAGCACAGCATGAGCCTCTCTGGCATTGAAGTAAAAATGCATTTTTCGATATTTTGTTTAGTTTATCGATTTCAAGTTTGAACTAAAATATAAACTATGAATTCTAAAATTAGTTACATGAGGACACCGCATAGTGCAGCTGAATTTTGAATCCAAGTGTTCATGAACAATTGGTTTGTTTTTGTTCAAAGTATTTTGAACTTTGGTATGATAATGCTTATTGTTCGTGCACCTATGGGAACTACCACTTTTTCATATGTTGGTACACTGAGAAAAAAGTTCGATATGATATATGATTTTGTATATCTTTCTTATGCTTGCGCGAACTTCTTGTTAGTTAAATAGATGGTTCAAAATCGAAAAAAAAAATATTTCACATTAGCAAAAAGGCCCTATACAATATTAAATTGATATTATTGAGTTAAGCCTGTGTGTGGCGGTATGATTTTATATGGCTTGAAGGCGGTAAATCGTACCTACTTAATTTATTAAAAGAAAATTGAAAGTGTTATCAAGCATAAGTGCCTTTAACTCCTTGATCTGCTGAGTTGAAGACAGGCAATTTCTCACGCCCACATACTTACCATATCAGGTACTTACGGAAGTGGATAGCAGTTTTTCGAAAAACTGTTGGGGAAGTAAAAATGATGTTAATACGACAAGAATATTTGTTTTATTAACCAGGCCCTACCTGGCCATGCACTACAGCATTAAGGGTGGAAAGTTCGGTATTATGCTATTGCACATTTTGCGCTTTAAATTGCGATTTTTTGTCTGTATGCACTAAAGTCTTGAAATTTTGTGACGTCACAACATTTTTAGTTTAATTCAAATAAACCTCATTTCATAGAGTTATTTTTATCTCTATTCGAGACATAAAAGTAACGGAGTTGTGAGTAACATAGGCGAAATGTTTCCTGTTTATATTGTGGTTAAAATCTGCCATGGGTAAAAAATTTCAGGATTTTTTTTATAAGAAAGAGCTTTACCGACAGAGTTTAAATAATGTGAGAGAATAAAAGTGGAAATGTTCCCAAAAAGAGATTTGTCTAAAAGAAGTAAGCAGACAGGAATTGTTAAAAATTTTGATAAATAATAAAATATTGATAATAAATGTCAAAAATCTTCTTCTTCCGCGTGGAATACCAAACAAATTTCGACCAAAATATGTTTCTTATCATTTTAAAATTTTTGGAAAGACCGAGGTGACAGGTTCATACTTAGCTGCTGGCTTTTGTTTCCATTGCTGGTGTTTGCTTTTTTTTGACGTTTTTGTCAAAAAATTGTTTTTATTTTGAATTCAAATTTATACACTTTCTTTTTATTTTTACTTTTGCTGAACTGCTGTTTTCGTTTTTAACACTTGGCAAAATTTACCTAACTAAAGAAATTCTTTAGGTGATTTTTTTTTAACTAATTTTCAGAGAGAGAATGGCCAGGTTGGTTGCCAAGTTGAGACGAGGAATTACCGAAATTTTTCTATCAAAAGTAAAGCTCGTTTTGGGAAAAGTTGACCCTATTTTTAGTCGCTATTTTTAGAAGCTAAGTTTTTTGTTTGAAACAACTTGATGAGCTTATTTTCTTTATTGCTCTTTAAATAAAATTTAAATACATGCAACGAAAATTACGAAAACTATTGCTAAATTTTGAATCAAATTTTTTCTCAAATGAGACACCATCCATCAATCAATCAATATTTTAATAAGTTAAAATTCTGCATATGGGCCAACGTAAATCATCATGTGATTTAGAAAAGGTTATGGCATACCCAAAGACTAACTGTTTAGTACGCATTGTAGTCAGGCGGTATCATTAGGTCTTACATCTTCGAAAACGATGACAGCCGGACTGTAGCAGATAGCCGATTATTTTTGGCAAGCGAAATCGTAAATATTGATGTGGAGCTAAGCACAAGAAAGAACAGCACACCTTACCACACTTCGGGTTGCGACGTTTGCTGTTTTGCGAAAATAGTTCCCAGGTCACATTATATCTTATTTTGGTGACGCCAATTGCGGACAAACTCGTAACGTGGAAGTACCTTAAAGTCACCACCTTTGAAATTAAGGCCGACATATAGCCCGAAATGCGCGAAGGTGTCACACACAATTACCTCAAAAGTATCAATTGCTGCAAAAGCTCTAAGGACGGCGGCCATTTGTTTAATATTATTTTTCATAAGTAATAAAGATTTCCCAAATTTGTGGGTTTTTTGAAAAAAAAGTTCGGAAACCTTGTACTTGATAAGAAAATTCGAGTATGATCTTATAAGTCTTAAGCAAGTCAATTGAAACGAATCAATAAGATTAAAAAATACTTCCTAAGGAAAATCTACAAGAATACAAGCGTATTTATATATTGAGCAAAACATTTCCACAAATTTTAAGCACAACGGAAACAACAACATAATGGAAATGTCAAAGAAACATCACAAAAAAAAAAAAGAAAAAAAAAACTTGTGAATTTCAAAGCTAAATAACTAACAATTCAGCTGTTTTCTTCGTACCCCACTCCACTCAAGAGTAAACCATTCAAACAGGTACTACAAAAATTTCTGAAAATCAACCTTCTAAATTGAAAATTAAAAAGAATATACATACATATACTTATATATATAAACAAAGAAATAATTTACAAATTCCTCAAATGTGCTCATTAGATACGTTTCGAAAATGCAAATTAATTAATAGCACTTTTGTACTCAATTCATTCAGTTCAAATCATTTAAAAATAACACAATTTTTTGAATGAAAACAATTCGACCCCACTGTGAATGATTTTGAATTTTTTTAGAATTTTGCTAAATTTTTTCATAAGAAAAAATTAAGCCAATTATATGTACATATGTACAAGTGCTTACGCATTGATATTATGAATTAATAAAATAATAAAAATGGTCGATCATGCGTTTCGTAAGGGTGGACCTATTATTCATACTCTATAATGAACTACTATTTAAACTGATGGCATTTTCTTTAACTTTTGATAATTTCGATCTGGATTTTTGACATGTTGACTTGTGAAAATGGCTATCAACATGATTTTCACTCCTGGGCCACCTTTTTTTTTGGGTGGAATGAAATAAGTATATTATTTGCTTTTGTTACTTATCTTAGTAGCGAATATTTTATCAAAAAATGTGTCTTGAATCTAGTTTCGGAAGCATACCCATATAAAACACTGGAGGTTACTTTCATTTAAGCTTGAAAAATAATTTAATAAACTAAGAGTTTTTTAAGATAATATTTTTGAAGAATATTTAAAATTATTATTGACAAAGGCCGATATATTTACAAAAATTTATACTTTACCCATGTTATATTTTGAATTGTGCCTAATTTTCTTACTAGTTTCATACTTTCTTGGAGTAGTTTATAGCTTACAAGTGTTTTTTAAGTAAAAACCTTGGGTTAGAAAAATTGTACCATTAAGTTTTATTGAATCTTTCGACTTTTTTTGGGACCTACTCAAATTGTTAACTTTTATAAATATGAGGTATTGACTTGTATTTCAAATTTTTATACTGCCCGTCGAATTATATTTCAAATTATATCTACATAAGTCGATGCAGGGTTACAATCATTGGGCCTTTTATTCTGCCTTTTCAGAATCTGAGATGGTTTTTACTTCAGAACAACATAAATCAACGCAATCTGTTATACATAAACGCTACTCATACGACACGTTTACCCCGAGCTAGTACTTTCGCTTGTCATCCTATCTTTAATCCAGCCACAAAAAGAAAAATTGATTGCAAAACTCTTTTAATTCTAATAATTTTTACATTCGGGTTTAAAATTGGCAACAGCTTCTGGCTTTGTTCAGAATGTGTCCTAGTCTACAAACTACGATAAACGCGATATATCGCAAGCGGTGCTGTGAAGATTTATTTTATGAACCATTAAATCTATAACTTGTGTTCTTAAGATTTTTCTCTTCTTTATTTGTAATTTTCGAGAATAATTCCCACAGTTTGAAAATGTGGCAGAGCAGAGAGACTTTATGAACTGCATTATACCAAGTTAAGCTGACTGAGCTGACTAAGTCGATTTGACTAAAGGTGGCTTTTCATAAAAACGTGTTGGTAGATTTTTATATAATGTTCTTAGTTTCATCTTGAGCAAAAACATTTGTGGCAACAGATCTGAACTATTAAGCATAATTACATACAAATTCAATTGACTTTCATTCCATATATCTCCAATAATCACGAACCTATTCAAAGATGGGAAAATTACAAAATTAGCCCTTGCCTTTTGCATACATCCTGCCTCAATTGACAGCGTTTTTCATATACTTCAACTGTGCATATCTTTATTAAGATCCTTACAAAGTAGAAAGGATATTAGTGGGCACATGATCTCAAATATTCAAAAAATTGGTATCAAAGACAAAAATGAATGAAATAACATAAAAATTTAATTTTTAGCAGGAGCTGATTAAGTAAAATGAAACAATTTTGAACTAAGCAGGCCAAAAGTACCCATATATACAAATTGTTAATCGGAAGCCTTAGGGTCTGAGCGAACTATCGTTTACAGATGAGCGATAGGGAGATATTGAAGGCGTTCGTTTGAGGTAATGCGTTGTTTTTGAGATGTTTTTGCAACTCGAATATAAAAATAGAACACATAATTAGTAGTAGTTCACTTTCTCGAAATTGCATGAGAGTCGGAAAACAATAATAATTTGTTGGTCTTTGCTAACAGTCCAGATAAAATTTTACTGAAAATGGGCGTTTGTTAAGGATTTTTTTCAATTGATGGTTGTAGGGATTAGGTAAAACACATAGTCTCAGTTTGTATTTTCAAATACGCACTACAGAAGTTTGTGAATACGTGTGATGCAAAAGAATATCTATGTAGCTCTTAAGTTGACAGAATCTAAATTATTTATTTTTGCTCCAACTCAAACTATTTAAAAAATTATGGTCCACCCTAATATGCGTTAATGTGTGTATTTCTGTGCAATCGTATTGGTGCCCCACATGTTGGCCATTCAGTGTTGTGCCCATTTAATGTAAATCATTAATAATGGGATTTTTGCTGAAAAAAAAAATGACGCATGACGATGTATTTAGCAGGTTGTTTCATTCAATTTTCTTCTGCACTAAAATATGGGTATCATCAACAGCCACTAAAAATTATGAAATTAAACAACAACACTTTATTATTATTTTTTTGGTATTTCTGTGTAACAGTCGTGGCGAATTATATTTAAATAGGTATGACTAACAATAAGTGGAAATTTACTTAATAATCTACGTTATGGCAAAAAAAAAATGCGTATGTGGAAATTCCCGAAAAAAATGTATCAAAAGAGTAGTAAATAGTAAAAATGTAATCTTTGGCCTTGTCAAAAATAAAAGACCCTATACTGCTGTTAATGCAGTGCGCATAATAGTCTTAAGTTTTTATATAAGTGAGCATTTTTTTACGCGGTTTTGTGAGAGAATCGCAGTAGAGGTGCTCTGCTGTGCTGTAGCTAAAAACATTCACCACGTGTTTGGTTCTCCGCCATGCTAGCTATTGTATTTAAATTGCGTACCGATCACATGATTTTAAATTTTCGTATGTATAAAAAAATGTCACGCCCACAATTCAAAATTATTCAAACTCTCTCATTATAACGGTTTAATAGGTAGGCGTGTCTATGTACCGATTCTGCCCAGTTGCAATCCAATGCATAATAGTTTCATCAAATTATTTTTCTCCCTGTAATTCTTGTTACCACTGATGCACATGCCTATAGCGACTTAGGAGGTGATCCTTATCAAAATTGTGCATACTATTCCATATCTACTACGTCATTTTATAAGGTTAAACGTTATGGTATAATTAATAAGAAGTCGTTGCTTAAAATACTTTAGCTACTCAGCATAAAAAATGAGAAATATTTTTCAAGAACTTAGTTACATTTCATACATATGTTTTCATCAAACTTCACACATAATTTTAACGTTTTAAAAAACTTTCAGATTTTTACTTTCAACTACGCAAGCAAAATGACCAAAGAACAAGCAATTGTCGCAATACCGGAGGAACTGTACAATCTCACTCAATTAGCTGAGGTCACACTTGCCGCTGGACGACTAAGCACAACGAATGTTACCGAAATCAAGGATTACATTTACAATCACAAAGTAATAGAACCTCAAAACAAAGAAGCGCATAATCAGCCGCTACGAATTACAGCCGCTAATAACAATAATTGGTCACAGATAGAGTACCATACAGCAAATACAGCAACACGCTGCTCCACGACGCCTCAATGTGATAGCAATTTACAAAAAAGTACCAATAGCAATACCGTAACAGCAACAGCAGCCTTCTATTCTTCCTCAGATGATGACTCCAACTATTATAGTCATAAGATTTTTGATCGCAAGAAACTACGGCGTTCCACCATTTCTGATAATTCCCGTTTCGATGAACATTCATCGTGTAGTAGCATTCCCTGCAGCAGCAGTAGTAGTGATGAACATTATGTCGCGAATATATCAACGGAACAGATTGACTCTGATGGTGCAAAAATTAACACATCCGATTCAGGGAGCTCAGTATGTGGCTTATTGGAGGATGAACATATTTGTGTTGAGTGCGGTAAAAAATACTCGACATCGTCGAATTTAGCGCGACATCGACAAACTCATAGGTAAGTTGAGAATAATCTCAATCATTTAAGATCTTTGTTTGCTTAGTTGTATTAAAGCCCGTTTAATCCACTTAGGTCAATAATGGACAAGAAAGCTCGACGGTGCCCATACTGCGAGAAGGTTTATGTCTCAATGCCAGCATTTTCGATGCATGTACGCACACATAACCAGGGCTGTGAGTGTCAGTATTGTGGTAAATGTTTCTCACGTCCTTGGTTACTCCAGGGGCATATACGCACACATACGGGTAAGTGAATTCACGGAGTAAAACAGTTTCAGCTCAAGCAGTTGAAGTTAAATAATCACTTTAGACTAAGGGCTAACGATTGATCACCTTTGCCTTTGCTTGAATATGAAAGGAATAATGGTAGACAAATCGGGTAACCCCAAGAATAAATCAGTTTTCTGTTCCTATTTGTCGGCCAGACAGTAGGCGATTTCCCACGAAAACGTCCATTTAAAATATTTTGTAATTCTGACTACGAAATGCGTTCGCGCAACGACCTTGCAAATTTGAAATTTACTCCATGTTTGCGTTTGGTACTCCTTTCCAATTTTATTAATCCATATTTTTTTAACGTGAATTTTAATACTTAGACTGTGGAACTTAAAGTTGGGAATTGCCTCTAATTTCGGAGAGGATATTACTTTTCTAAACATTAGTTTTAGATGGAAACCTCTGAATCGATTTCAAAAATTTTATTAGTCGGTCAGACCTATAACAAAAATTTTGAAATAAACTGTTTATCACAAAAAAAAAATGTGCTCATCGGTAACGTATGTACTATTTTATTTTATTCAAGGTCAGAGGTTAAAAATCGTCTTTAAGGTTTAAAAATCGCCATTAAATGCTTTTTATTGCAAATCTGGTTCAATTTTATTTTTGAGTTCCAAATTTTTGACATTTGATATACACAATAAATTGAAAATAAATTGTTAAATAACTTTTCTTTTTTAGGTGAAAAACCCTTCAAGTGCAGCGTATGCAACAAAGCCTTTGCTGACAAATCAAATTTACGTGCCCACATACAGACCCACTCTAATACTAAACCACATTGTTGTGCCCGCTGCGGTAAGGCATTCGCTCTAAAGTCATATCTTTACAAGCACGAAGAATCGTCTTGCATGAAAAACCATCCTAAATCGGAGAAGGAAAGTCGCAGCCTTAGCGCCACACGCAGCACTGCAAGTATCCAAACTTCAAAGGGTAACCAAATCCAGTCGACTACCAGTAGTGATTCGGCAAAGTCAACGCTTGCAACAAAATTATTACAAAAACGCGCTAATCCAATGATCTCCTCATCCAACTCTAACTCCAACTCGTACATCAACAAGACGTTTATTCTTGATCAGTCTTCAATTAATCTCAACAACTCAAATACTCTAGTAAGGCATCTAGATGTTGTTGCGATGACAACAAATATTGATATTGGACAGTGCAAAGAGAATACATCATACACTTCCATGACAAGCTCTATACCGCAGGAGAATTATGAATGCTTTAAGCGTATTAGTGTTATACATCCACCTGCACCAGCAGCAGTGGCCGTACCGCCGCCTACGGGCATTGTCTATTCGGAAATGTTGCCCGTTGCAAAAATGCCACCCATGCACTTCTACACTTCGAACAATGCAACCGTCTGCATTGATCCACAAGACACACCAGTCGATTTCTCACCAAAGAATAATTTTTCACATTCATCGAAAACCAGTCCTTTCGAATTGACCGGAAACTATGGCATGGTTGCTTAGACTTTATTTTATCATATAACTATATGGACTTTGTTGGTAATAAAATAATAACAGTTCAGTTGCACGTATTAGAATTTATTCACTGGTCCGCAGTACACGAAATGAGCTTCTTAAATACCAAAAGAAAAGACAATACCTTGATTTTAATTCATGAATTCCAAGGTTTACATAATAAACTGTGAGCGTCAGTATGTAACACATTATGATTTAAGACTAAACTAACGTTTACTAACAATAGAAATTCTAATGTCATGATATCAGTTTTAAATATTTAACTTAGGCAACCATGTAATACAAAGAGTTGTTGAAAACAATCTGTATGTGATTCTTAAAAAAATGTCGACTTAGAAAAATTAATGTAAGTTGCAAGCCTAGGTCGAACTGTATTCTTTAAATAATTCATGGCTAATTTTTTCCTATGCATCATTTCTTAAGATATAAAGACATGTACCAAGTCTTATTTCATATTTAGTATACTCTTCAAACATATACTTCCCAGTTAAACTTCTTAATACAAACTATTTTGACTTTGACAAAAAATGTCTCTCTCGAGTTCTATATCTGACCGAAAATTTAATTTTTGCTGAAATTTCCATAAGTTTATATGAGTTGATTAAAAAGAAACCATCAAATTTGTTTCAAAAATAAATGTTATCGAATTATAACTTTTTATTGATATATTATTTATGAAAATGAATTTCAGACCAAGCTTTCAGAAAAACATTATGATTTAATTAGGTTACAGATTTTATTAGGTTACAGCTTTTGATTGAAACTGCTTACTTGATTTCACAACTTTGCACTTACTTCACATAACCTTAAAGCTACTTAAATTGATTTGTATTCCATTTAAGTGCGTAACTGCAGCCTAAGTTTTAAAATTCGCTTAACATTTCCAAAACTTTAATCTTATGAAATTTCGTCTGTGAATATTAGGGAAATAAAAGAAAATCAATACTTCAAAATCATTTTTTTAATGATTTTTTGTCCCACATACATGGTTAAGTCCATCGCCGGTCTAAGATAGGGCCCGACCATAATGAGGCCCCGCATTGCTTTCTTAAATTATATGTGTTCTAAGCTTTTGCAAAATTTTCTGTTGTTTGCTTTCAGAATCATAGTGGATCACATGTCCACAAAATTAAATTTAAAGAAATTTTGAGTCAAGGATGACATATTTTTGGTGCATTTTCAATACCTAAGCAATTTGATTTTTGTCTTAAATTGATTTGATGAAAATTAACTATAGCCTCCTAAAATAGTAGAATAAGAAATACCTTAATCGAGGCAATCTTTGAAGAGAATTGAAGAAACTCGCTACTGATGCACTGGTGCACATCTTGTAAAGGCCCTATGCTCCGTGAGGTGATAAAGAACACAAAAAAAAAAACAATCTTAAAAGATGACTCCTATTGGAGCAATAAAATGTAACTCCCACTCAATAACACGCAATGTAAAATAGCAGTAAGTGAATTGGGAGTAATCCCATACTACTCTTGGATTACTTGAAGACAACTCCAGTAATCATCCAGAATTTATTTCTTTTATTGCAAAATAAAGCAGTACACAAGTTTAATCCTCAACATAAATAGGTTTATTCTTTATCTCTATTTCCCACGGATGATGTTTAGATGGAAGATTTCCTAAGTTAACAGTGTTGTGCTTGCTTTCATGAATTCAAAATTGGATTATACAAAGAAACGCAACTTTGTCTAACAAAATGGATTATGAAATTTACATGAACACATGATTTTGATGTTGCTATCTTCTAGCTTACATAACATGTTGCACCTTTGGAAAATCAATGTTAGTGTAAAATTTCTTAAAATCAGTAAATGGTTCAGAATAATAAAACTTGCTTCATTTCAAAACTTTGGATATCTGATAGATGATTATCACGTTTACCCCAGTTCATACTAGGTTTTACTTTCTATTCTGATGTTATATGGTATATATGTATGTATATATACTTGATATTTGTTTGAGAGAATTGAAGAAGTTTTAAAATGTTTTAAGCTATTTCAATGCTTAATTGGTCATCACAAAAAGTTCAAATTTAATGATTGTCAAGTTGAAATGTCAAGCAAGACAGATTTCCAAAACTTTTTATTCTAACCACGTACACGTACCGCTTTACAGAAATATAATAGCTTAAGAATAACAAAATCCTACGGAATTAATTAACTTCCATAAAATATTGGATCATAAATATTAAATGATGCTTCTAAAAATCTTAAATCTACGAAAAATATTTGTAAAAAAATATCAATAAAATTAAAAAATGTGATAAATATTTATGAACATTTATGGTATATGTACTATTTAGATAACAACATTACGATCAAAATAGTTTCATAATTTTATAAGAAATTAAGTCTAATGGTCTTTTCCTTAAAACCTAATTAGCACCCATAGCTTTGTCATATTACAGTTTAGCTTACATGACTTGAATTTCTAAGAGGTAAAAAGAAAACCTTGGCATACAGAAACAATTTTTTATAAGCTCTTCTATCTGATAGCGCTAAATGGAGTTAATTTTCAGATTCAAAGCGACAAAAGCACCCTGAACTATGTTCTTAAAGTTTCGCAACTTCTTTTTTCTTTGTTTTTGTAGAATAATGCAATAAAAGAATTCCGATCAGGGACTGTTTTTACAATGTTCAGTTAAACATTGACTGGAACTTGACAAAGTAGCAATAGATGCATTTTACCATGGCATTACAGAACTCCTTCCAAATTTCAATTCATTGTTATAACATCAACATTTTTCTTTTCCGGAACGGAATCGATAAAAAAATGTTTCTATTGCAATCCTTAATTCCTGGTAAGGAAGCAACATTCTAAGCTTGATTCCTGCAATGGAATAAGCACAGGAATCAAATTTTTTTTACCATGAAACTGGAAAATTCGATTCCAAATTTCAATTTCTTGGAGTGAAACTAAAACTTTTCAATTCCAAATTTTATTTCTGGAGTGAAATTAACAGAACAATCGTTTCCTTTTGCCAAGGAGCTGAAAATATCATTTTCAATTTCGAATTACAATATTCTAGAATTCTCATTAGAACTGAAATCAGTAATCATTCTTACCGGCTCTGAAATTGATATAGGGTCAGAAATTTCCGCTCGATGTCTTATTTTTTTATTTGGGGACCAGAACGCTCATTAGCAGTGGTGCCCACTACCACAAGCAACGGTATGCATGATTCTGTATACGTACACGCTTTCTTACGCGCCTTCTCGTTTGAAATTTTACACTGGAAAAACCTGAAATGTGAAGCGACCTTAATGCTTGTAGAATTTCGATAACGATAATAATTATCACGCTAAAAGTTATCAATATTATTTATGTGTGTTAGTAGTGTAGGTACTTGTAGTTTATATTATGTATGTATGTATATGTAGCTTAAGCAAATATTTAGAGACTTGCAAAAATCGATACAGTATTTTTTTGAAATATATTTTTTAGTGAAGTAATATTTTTATGCACTGAGACAAATATCTGCATATTTTTAACTAGCACTATGATTTTCTTGTATTTTAGACTGTTAATTCCAGTTTTACAACTGCATAATATTGTTGAAATCCACATTTACTACTACATAATTTCATAAAAAAAATATTAGTTAACAAGTGTATATTTTTAAGGAACATTTATGGTATTCAAATATTGTATAATATTAAGAGAACGTATCATTTGTGCAATAAAACTTTAACAAAAAACAGTCACTGACCAAAGACAGAGAACAACATAAAGTTGTAATTTTCGTTAAAAAAAAAAATTCTTAAAATAAGGCCATTCCTATAAAATTGAATAAAATGGAAGCAATGATCAATACAAATTTTCAATACTATTTTCAAAACTCAACAAACATTTTGTCGCCCCCAAGTCCGAGGTTACGGCCCCTTGATCCCTCCCCCTAGTTACGCCACTGACCGACCACAAAATCTATAAAACGATATATGTATGTTTGTATATGTATGTAGAATAGAGAAAAATGTTCGGAAATGAAAAATTATAGATGGAATCGTTATGAACACATAGTACTTTCAAGCATTCTAAGAATGCATAGAAATCTTTGCGGTCAAAACTTTCTATAATTTTTCAAAGTGTTTGAAAGTAATATTTTCTTCAATTATTTTCAGTAGGAATTACTTTCCGGAAGAACTTTTTAAAGCAAATTTGTACTTATGGTATATTAAATTTTTGTCAGAAACTAGAGAAGTTAACTCTCCTAAAATGCATTTCAGTGATTTTGGAAATCTTGAATTCATTTTAGAGATTGACACGAAGAAACTGCTGTCCAATTTGATTGTCTACGAGTCATTTACTTTTTAAAAATCTAAAAATTTCTTTAATTTATACTAAAAAATGTTTTTGTTCACTCTGCAAAGCTGTGATTTCGGACATAGCACGTTTTACGTGAAAACCATCGATATATTCATGATCGTTTCCATCTTCTTCCTCTAATTTTTTATATTTACTGCACTAAAGAAAGCTCAAAAAAAAAACCTTAAACTATACATTTTACCTTAAATAAACACTTGTTTCAAAAAAAGAAAAATATAAAAAAAAATATTTTTATTTTTTTAATAATATTTACCAATAAGTTTTCCTGTTTTACGCCTAAACATAGTTTTTGTTAATTTTACACTGTAAAAAACTTTAGTTTCTCTGAGTGCAAAATGTACATAATACAAATAACATCTTGTACTCTTAGAAAATGGACGAGATTGTCTAGTCTTTAAAAATTTATTTAATTATTTAAGTAACATCATTACTTTATTTGTATGATTTCGTTACATTATTTATGTTTTTATAAACATATATTTTACAAGGATTAAATTAGTAATTTTTTTGGCCGAAATTGGTGCAATATTTTTTTATTGTAGTTGATAGCTAAAATTATTTAATCTTAAACGTATTACTTACCATACACGCATATGATTTTAGAGTAGCAAAAATTTTCTAATTGTGTTTGTTTCTCAATGTAATTACATTTAATTTATATTTTAATTATATTTACCTACTATGTAAGTTATAATTTTTAGATTCTTAGTAGCAAGACAGCATTTTTTTGAGCAATGTATATTTTGTGTGCTTTATTTGAATTGATACTTTTACATACAGCTAGATACACCAAAGAATATTTTAATCTTATATATTATAATCTATTTATTAAAAAATAGTAAATAAAAAATAAAAAAATTAGAAAACTGAAATTACTTTAATCAATTCAATTCTTTTCCAATTCTTAGCAAGAAATAGCCAAACAGAAAATGGGAATCTTAGCATAACAAAAATTTTAAATTAAGTTTTTAAGCAGTACCTCATCAGCGACTTATAATACGGTAGTTTTAGAGTTGCAGGATGTCAAGATAGATAGTGCCATAGTGATATATCTCCATATTAATATACTTCGCAAGTCAATTAAGTCGTTTTATTGTCAATAGGTTAATGACAGCTTTTGCACCAGTCGTTGAATACTTTACGCTGGTCTGGAAAGTACCATATAAAATAAATTTTTATAATAAAATTAAAAAAAAACTCAAATTCATAAAAAAATCATGAGACAGTATAGAATTTTCCATAAAAAAATCATTGTTCATATAATTCCTATGGGAAACTAAATAGTTCAATGAGCCACCAGTATTATTATGAGCTCTTCTTGCACCAGGATTTTTTTTGACGTACTTTTTTGAATGAAAATAAAGAAATTGAATCACCCTAGAGTACTCTAAAGTAATTCGCTTGACAAATTAAGGACTTATTATGTCATCAGCGTAGGCTATTGCCTCGATACCTCTCCAATAATATAATAAAATAAAAAAAAATAATAAAATGCATAGAGTACACGGTTATCCACAGTAGTGACGATAAATACCGATGTGATATATACTAGTGCAAGGAAGCACAGCTCAAAGCTCATTTAGCTCTTCCAGCTCTTACAACAATAACAAAAAATATAAAGCTCTCTCGAGCTCTTTCCGTTACATGAGCCAAATGATTCTAGTTCGTAATCATCGTATACATTTTGTTTCCGTAATTTTTTCTTCAACGCATCGAGTCGCTCAGCTCTTGCCGTTGGTAAAAGTACACTGATTAAACGAAACGAGAGAAGCTGTCCTCAATATGAGCAATGTTGTTTGCTTGTTCGATTGCTTCTTTTTTTCTGAATGATGCAACGACAATACAGCACGTATTAAAAAAGATAGCCAAATTTAATTATTGTGTTTGTGTTCACATTGTTGTCTTAAAGATGTGTTTTGGATTTAAGAAATTATTGATGCAATAGCTAAGGATTCTCTCAAAAGTTTTCAGCAAGAAAAAAGTTAAGCTGTTGCTGAAGTAGATTTGCTGGAAAAGATAGAACTATTTTTCAGTATTTTTTCCATCGAAAATAATCGCCGAAAACTGTCGCGTTTCTTTATTTTTCTTTGTTTTATATCAATCAAAACAAAGACTACCTGCTAATGACTTACTAAACGATACATGTAATCGTGTAACCAAAGCTTTATGCTGATATATTCAACCACTACATATAGAATTGTGTATGGTATTGCGATGCTAAAAAAAAAGTATGTTAAATCAAGACCATGACATCCGTCTTATCAATTTTTTTTCTATTTTCTTTTTTGACAAAGTCAGCTTGCACACTTTTAAATATATTACCAATAGAACTTTTTCGGAAGTTTAAATCACACTTTTTTAAAATTCTCTGAACTACATTGAATTGATAACCTTTTGCCATTATGTTGTATAAAATAATAAAACTATTTTTAATTCTTATATCATAGTCCGAAAAGAAAAAACTGATTAAAGCTATAAGTTTGCCAAATTAAATAGTCCAACCCCTTGTTTATAAAGTACTAATATACACATGTAAAGTTTCAATTTCAATTTATTTTAAGTGGTTGAATTTGTGAATATGTACCTTAAAATGAAGAGTATTTTGGTGTCAGTGTCATTAGTAATTAAAATCAACGCTGCCACTGTTAAAGTTAACCCACTTTTAGATTCGATAACAATCATTAATTAAGAATTTTTAATAGAAAAATGCCCATCTCATATGCAAGAATCTATTTAAGCCATCTATATCATTTAATAAAATGTCAATAAAATAAGGTCAGATATTAATTGAGAATGTTTGAAACTTAAAGAACGAATGCATTAGAAAACTCTTAACACTAGAGTGCGTTTTTTTAATGAATAAAATGCCAAAGTTGTAGTAAATAAAATGTTACATAGACTTTTCTGAGCAGCAGACTTATCCATATTAATTTTTCTTGGAAAACTATCTATCTTAGTAACTTTCATTAAATGATGCAACGACAGCTAGATCGGTTTTAAAGCTTAACTTGAGGTGTAAAACAGAACTCGAACTGGTATTGATATCTAGCGTAACTTAATATAAGTCTTTTTTAAGTAGAACTGAAGATAAATTAATCTTCTGCTCAGTCTCGAATTCAGCAGGCCCAATATGAGAAATTTGACTCGAGCACTTTTCCTAAAGATTAATGGATCCTCTAGTACTGGGAATTATTCAAGTGAGCTTGCTGATAAAAAATCATTTGAGAAATACAAGTTTTGAATCAGCGTGGTATCACGTGAGTGGTGCAAAGCTGTTCCCCTGAGCCGTAAAAATTCCATTTGAGTGTTGAAAAATGAGCGTTAAAACCCCGTTTCTTTTCTCTCGAGAAGTGTTAATGTCCTTGAACAGAAAAACACTCAGGTAAGCCCTAATCAGTTCCGGATGTATCTAGGAATGGCAAACCCTATTAAGGCAGCCATATGTAAGTCTTTTCAGTATCTAAAAGGCGAAAACCTTTTAGGGAATACCGGTGCAGGTATGTAAATGATTAGCCATATTGCAGCCCTATCAGCGGAAACCTTATAAAATTTCGTCCACTTCTGATTAGTTTTGCCAAATCATTAACAGACTTGAACGATTCTGATAATAACCGGAGCTGGCTAGCCTCATTTATGCTCTTTTGTGGAAAGCCATATAAAATTATATACAGCCCTGATCTACTTAGCCAAATCAATAACTATGCTGGCTAGTCAGATCAAGTGAAGGTGTGGTTATTTCGCCTTATACTTAGATGTAGATCCTGTTAAAACCTATAAGGTGTTGATCATCTTAGCCAGATCAGATGTTTTGTTAAAATTAAAGTCAAATATTAGGGTTTGTATATTTTTGTGTAACCTGCGTCAAGCAACATGCAACATTTGATTGCTTTGATTCGTAGGGTTTGGATGTGCTTAAAAAGAAGGGCTACCCGATTAAGTAAAGAAACCAAACAGCTGAACTAAACTTGTACACCCAAGGTCCACTTAGAAAAAAATTAGCCGAGAGCGAACGAACTCCACAACTTCTACAGAACTCAAAGTCTTAAACTTCCCACATGTCGTCTGATGTGATTGTAAGATCAATATTCGTGTGGCCAACTAGCCAAATGAGGTGAATATTTATTCCTCTCCTTGAAATCACTTGGACTTTTCTAGTAAAATTTTGAATGGGATCTGATGGGGTCTTTTTATTGAGATTGCAGAGTCTCGAAAGATAATAGTCTCTGGTCGGATAACCTCGCTGCAATTTTTAGCTTCGAATTATTACTATTATGCAAATTTCAAAAACTTTTTTCAAGTGTGATCGATTAACCGTCAACTATGTTACGTTCTGCAAAAAAAAAAACTAAAAGTTTTCACTAAGTTATGGTAAATGATATAATAAATGAATAATACGGAATAGATACCATTTGTTTGTTTCAATTCCCAATGCCATATGGTAATTTTATTAGAAACTTCTAAATATTCATTGCTCAAAATCAACCCTATTTGATAAAAAATAAATGTACATATATGTAAATGCAATGTCGCCATTCAATTAAAGTTTTTAATTTTTCAATTCCAAACATATAAACAACAAACATCACAATATCCAACAACAACGAAGCAATAGCTTTTAATTCAAACTATCCCATCAATACTTTTAATTTTTATGAAAAGACAGCACATGGGGAGGAATGGCACAATAAACTCTTCAAGTGATATGCGTCCATTATCATATCATTCATTGATCGCGTCGTTTGAAATGGAAAATGGTAATGGAAACACAGACACTTACAACGTACATACATACATACGCTGCCATAGAATCTGTACAAATGGAAGACGCGACCAAATGATAAAATCATAAGCAAGAAGCGTCTACAATTCCCACTATGTGTAGGGAAAGGGTACTTGTATCATGATGACAATTTTCAGCATATAAACATAATATGTACTTGTGATAGATTTTTATGGGCAACATTTCCTCAAAATGGGTCAGAAGTCTATGACAATATTTTGTGCTTACTATTGGATTCAGCCAACGATCAATCGATCGCTCGTTTGACATTCTTCTTCCAGTTGAATTTCCATTTCATTTTTAATTTAAACAAAAAAAAATGAATTAAAAGTAATTCATTTCTTAGAGATAACATGGCGCTTCTGCGGAACACGTACTGTGATGAAACAACTCAATGGGACAGACATCCAGACAAACAGAGGCAAAAAAAAAGACTATTGAGTGGAGAGATCGACACGATCGAATTGTTGATATGACATCAACTGTGTAAATGGATGGGTATGCGTATAATTGTGTATGTTAAACATAGTCCTACATCAATATACGAGTACTTGTACAAGCAGAATTTAGAAAACGACATATTTTTCTTCAATTTTTTCAAGTAGAGCTTCTGGCACTACATACTATTGAGTGTTATTCGCAATCCAGCAGTTGTCGCGATAGGAAGCAAGAAACGTCGATTCGTGTTCGATTCCTTGATCAGAAAAGTAATAACATAACTTTTTTTTTAGAAAAGGCTGAAGTGATTAAAGTGCTTGAAGAATAAAACTAATCCTGGAAAAGATAATAAGACGTCGAGATTTGTGTTAAAAAAATCAATTCATTTAAGTCTTTGATAAAAATCATCGTTTCAAATAAGCTAAAAAAAAATTACAAAAAATTTATTGCTTCAATTTAATCAAAATATATTTCTGAAATAACATAAAAAGTGCACTGTGAAAAGCCAATATGTAATCGATGATAAGTCAATTAAAAAGAAATAGTTTTTAAATTCAAAAACTGAAACCAACATTTTAAATAAATGCAGTGCTTAGTGTGATAATTTTTTACCATTTTATTTTAGTTTGCTGGTTTCTCTTCTGGAATTTAATACTGTAGTGGAAATCCATTATAATTGGAAAACTCTTAAATAAATAAATACTTGGAGTGTATCTTTTAAAAATGTTGCCCTATCGGTGGGCTTTTATTGGAATTGCATTGATTATTGCATCAACAAATGGAGCATCTTTAGTAAGTGAAAAAAAAAATCCTATGTATGGGCATTGTGTATATATCCTTCATTGCAGATGAATCAAACTATCAAACAAAAATAGTGGATATTTAAAATACTTTCTGTGTTTTATGTTTTTAAATAAGTAAAAATTACATTATCCTTAATTATTTATATATGTAGTTCGAAAAATCGTTCCAAATAATCTATCGATATAGTTCTGACGCGCTGTGGTAAACAATCAATCCTTTGGCCAAAAAACTCTTTAGGCCAAAACCTCAATTTTTATGCAACTTTATAATAATTATATATAAAAAAATATTTTCCTATTATGAACTTTTTTCGGTCATAGCTTTCTGTCTGTCTCATATACACTAACCCAGTGATGGCATTAGGGTTTTGTGGAATATGTACTGAATGGAGACTTGATACCGAATGTACTTTTTCGATTTGAAAATTATTGTAGGTCAGCGAAGGTATATTTCGCGGTAAATTTACTAAAAAACTTTTCACATTCAAAAATAGTCGATATGTACAGAAAATGGGCCAAATGTACCGAATGTTCTGAGAACGATTTTCGACGACGCAAGTATACTGAAAAAGTACAAATGTATCGAAAATGCCATCACTGCTCTGACCCGCGTGAATAATTTCTCCCACCCATGGTCACAATAGTCTTAAGGCATTTTACGAAACTTCTCGTGAGGAAAAGCATAAGCGGAGTGACCATTGAAGTATTTCATAATAAATTTAGAAAACTCAAACTTGAAGGTATGGTGTATGTTTTCCAGTTTGCAGAAACGATCAGTCCCTGTCGTGCCACATCTGCAGTGTGCATATCTTTTTGCATGGCAGCTGCACTGACGAATGGAGTAGTTTATTGTCTATTTCGGTAGCGATTTTGGACGCATTTCACGTCAAATATCCTAAGCCAAAGGTCGGATATAACCGATTAACCTCAAACTTGGGCAAAGCGTTGTCCTTTTGGATGGTAATTATACCCTTAAATATTTTTCTGTTTCTTCAAAACTGACGGAAGTAGGTAATTTGAGGTTTTTGGTTGATACCCTCTGTTTCGTGTTGATAATTTGTTTTCTGAACTAACTTTAAAAATATTAGTCCAAGCGCTTTCGAAAGATATTTTAATGGGTCTTTCGTAATTATTTTCCAAAAAATTTAAAATATTATCTTGATTTTTCAAAATCAAAAATTAATTTAATTCTTTTTGAAGATGGATACTTTTGATTTTTTCACTTTAAATACGTTAAATTCCCGAGAGCGTTTTTTATATTTCCAGAAAAAATTCATTTAACAACAGCAACCATAACTACAAGTGTCAAAAAGCTTGCTTGTGGTACATATTTTGTTTCTAGAAATTATTTTTCAATAATTGAATTTTTTAACTAATATCGGTTCATGTTTATATTTATTTTGTTTGGCAATTAAATTCTTTTGTAACATCTGCTCTGTTTTGATCAGCTCGATCATTTACGTTTTTGACACTTAAGAATTTTGAACTGAGAACTTATTGTTACCTTTTTGTTGAGAGAGAGAAATCAGCATTTTGTTTTTCTCTAATTTATGTAATATAAATATTTTTCGTCTATGCTATGGCGTAAATATATAAGTGTTAAGCATCTTTTTCCAACAAAAATTATATTAAAGTTTAAGTCAATATAAGACTAAGCTTCCGAAATGTTTAGAAAAAATTTAGTATTATTTCGTAAAAATTAAACTAAGCAAACAGCACTATCTTTACGTCACATGATCTTCCAACGAGCTATCTACTACTAAATATGGAATTTATTGTTTGTTCATCTTCTATAAAGCCACGGCTTCTACACAATCCTCAAATGCAAAATTTCACATTATCCACTTAAAAGCAAAAGTTATTTAGCCATTGAATAGGATAAATTGTTCAGGCCAAACAGAATACATCAATAAAATTTTCCAAAATAATGTTACAAGACTAGGTAAAATTAAAAATAGTGTTGTACACACAGTCTGAAAAATAGGAGTAAAGTTGGTATGACACCCTCTACAGAAACAAAACTCTTAAGAAACCACAGTTGGCTTTGCAAGTCAATGTAACAGCAAAAAAAAGCAGATCGCCATGTTGAGGCTTAAGTTCTTACATAGAAATAATTTAAAATTTAAACAGAAAATAAATGCCTAATAGCAAAGGCAAATGCGATTGGGAATATCGACAAGATAAGCAAATTATACGCGTATTAGCAACATTACTTTTTTCAATACACGATAAATTTTACATACATTCGGTACATATTTTCAGAACATTTTCGGTACAAAAAGAAACTTTTGTTGATGTTACTTTTTCCAAAAAAGCACGGTATTCCAAGTCTCGATTCAATATATTTCTACAAAACGACACCACTGATTACACAGGACCAAAAAAAAAAATGTCTTGTAGTTGGAAGTTGAGGTACCATTCGATCTGTCTTTTGGTGAGCTAGAAACGAATCCGAAAACCATACTTTAAAAATACGTTAAAAAAAATTCTCCCAAAATAAAAAAAGAAACAAAATCCAGAAGGTAGACCCCCATATATAACACGTATTTAGGTGTGCTACGATTACAATAAATATGAGTTTTAGATAGCCACTTTCCCCCCAGGACCACCATTTACACCCGAAGATTCAAAAACTCATTTCTTATGAAAATTCAAAATTAATGAATATCCGCAGGTATTTTGGTGCACTAAAACTGTTAATATCGATAAAAACTCATTCCTACCCCCTAATCACCCCCCCCCCCCCCCCAAATCTACCCCATACCTTATTACACCTCTCAAAGGTTCTTATCGACATTGTGAGTTTCTTTAATCAAAGGGATAGATATATCTCTGTTTTTGGTAAAAATATTTTTTGGCTAAAAAAAAAGATTTTATTTTAAAAAACGAATGAGAAAAAAGAAAATGTTATTCTAAATTTACATAAATTTAGTTGAAGTTCACTTGATGTTTTTGAAATGGTTACATTGTATCTTGTGGATATACGTGAAATCACTGGCTTATGCTGATTATGCAACAACTGCCACTTTGGAAATCAACTTATTTCGTGTAATTCAAAAATAAGGCCTGAATTGCTTAGAAAAATTGTCCATCCAAGTTACATGCTCATAAACAGAGCTTATGTTGCTCTGCCTTCTTATTCCTTGTGGCCACAAAATTGTACTAATCTAAGTATTAAGAGGATGCAATTTTGCAGCTAATCGTAGTGGACATACACCGGAAATTACTTTTTACAAATAAATGTCATAAGACTATGTTTTAATTTAAAAGAAAATTGTAGATTTCAACATAATTTATATACGATATGAATTAAAATAACAATTCTGAGTTCTATTACTATAAAGAAAATGCATTCAAAATTGTTAAAAATATAAATTTTTCAGACTTGTAAATAATATTCTCAGGACAGCTATGTTTCAGCATTAAAACTTATAATCATAGATTATAAAAACTCTATTTATATTTTCCACTTAAATTTAAATGGACACATAGTTGACAAAATGATGTCATTTGTCAAAAAAGCAAGGTTGAATTTAAAACGGAAAAATAATTTATTAAAATATGTAGTTATAATAATTTTTTTTTCTTTTGAAAAAAAAAAGATCGTGCGGTAGTTCGAAGATAAGGTTCGACTAATACTTATGTTATAGTTTGCAAATGATTCTGAATTAAGTAAGAACATACATTGTATACATGCATACATAGCACAAAATTAATGATATAGATAATATAACATCATATTGAACCTTGTTCCAGATTCTTTTTTATATATTTCATTTATGATAAGAGTTTGTTAGATAATTACAACTATTAATCTCTTAGTACGAAATACACAAGACTTTTTGTCGTACAAACTCAGTTACGTCACGAATTTGCAGTATAGAATAATTTTTTTAATTTAACTAAATAGTCCAAAAGTAGAAAAAACGATGATAAGGGTACATGTACTCGAACTTTTTTTTTTGAGATTGATATATTCATACTTCGCTTACAAGCCCATAAGTTTATATTTTTTTTGTTCCCTGTGTAGCAAATTTTATTAAATTACAGTCAGGCAGAAAAACACGGCCAAATCGACTTAGGATTATATAAGTATATGCCTACCACGCCACCTTCTATGCGTTACAAAAGTAATTAGAGAGGGAATATACTTACCTTGTGTGTAAGGTGTAAACAAAGATTTGATCCAGTTACAGAGACTACTCTTGTCAAGTAGGGTAAGATTGTTTTCTCATAATTCTAAATTCCTGCACTAAAAAAAAATTATAACAAGGAGGTGGTTAATTCAACGTGGAAACATACTGTTTTACTGTTCTCAACGTAAATTTTAATTTGTTTCCATTGAGAGCACGCGGTTTTTATTTTTATTTATAATCTTTCAAAGTCACGAAATCCGTAATAAATAAATAAATTGATTGAAACAATCGCTACACTTTTGTCTCAGTGTAAATTAAAAATTTTAATAAAATAAATCAAAATTGAAAATATATAAAAAAAATTTATAGATTTTATTGAAAAAATTTTAAATTAAAATAATTTTTTATTTAAACTCTTCCATTTTAGCTGGAAATCAGAAATAAAAAATGTCAGTTTTGATATTCTGTGGTTTTTTCTTTAATTTAAAAGACATTTTAAATTGAAAAGGTAACGCCCACATAAAATGACATTCAACTTTTTTTCCTATAATTTGTCGTGGCTGCAAAACTTTACTCGACCGTTTTTTTAATATGCGAACGTTTAAGGATAAATCAAAAAGAGCGTTGGATCAGTACTCTTTTTAAGAAAAAAAAGTTGCTTCACTTTCTTCGACCTTTTGAGGGTGACATCAGCTATTGGCATACAAATGCGATAATTCGCAAAAATATGTTCGGTTTTGAATTATTCGCTCTAAAAATTGATTTTCGCAAACTTTACATAATTATATTGTAAAATTTTCCATTCGAGATAGTTTTTTTCCTTATATTTTGATATGTATTTATACATGTATATAAAACATACATATAAGTATATATATATTTCATTGATTACGAGTTATTTCATTAAACCTCAAATTTTAAGTGAGGAAAATATTACACATCGAGAGCTTACTTCAAAAGTATAATCACAATTTAATCCGTATTAAGCTTATTAATTGACTTAAAGCTACAAGCTAAATAGCTAGGAGTCCTTATAGCTATGCTATAAGCCAAGCTAAAATGTTATATAAAACAATTAATTTTAAAAAAAATTAGGTTTTTAAGAAAAATGTCAACCATTCGATAGAGAAAGTTCGAAAATGGATTCCTCTATGAATTTTGATGATCGGCCGGACTGCGTCTATCGTACGAGCTTTTATAGCTTAGGAGCACCGAACTTACCTTGGGTCGTTGGACCCAAGTGCATTTGCATAGGACTTGTGTTGTTATGCTGCATAAGACATACTTATGTCCTAAACAAGTATAGGATTTATGTTATTTCCTCTAGAAATAGCAGATTGACTTATGCTGCTTTGCTAACAAAGGGCCAAAATGTTCCAAAAATACCATAATGATTTAATTTTATTCATTATGAATGTATTTTGTAAATTTTGGAATAGATTTTAATATTTTGGGCTTACATATATGACTACATCAGAAGTGTATTAAAATTTAATACTGTCTAGATATTAATATTCATTTTTAATACAAATTTGTATTAAAATTTAATACTCGTTTTTATTAAAATTAAAAAAAAAAATATGTCGTATCCACTGGGATTCGAACCTGGTTCCCTTTCAATACAAGGGTTGCATGAACATTTTAACGACATCAGCCAACGTAGTATCATATTTACGTTGGCTAAATGTAATACTTGCGATAGCATAAAATTGATTCCAAATGTTATAAAATATCGTTTTAATGTTTGAACTGTATTAGAATTTAATACAAAATGTATTACAAAATTTTGTAAAATATTCAAAAGTATTAAATTTAATCAAAATTTTATTAAAAATCCTTGTAATACTTCGCTTGTATTAAAATTTATTCCAAGATTTCTAACCGTGTATGAATATTTTTGAAAACTCAACCAATTTGAAGCTCTTGCATAATATTTATTATTATGATATCTAAGCTTATTGAACTGCCTATGAAGTAATACCCATACTGGATAAATCGATCTATATAGACATTCCATCTTCTTGCAACTCTTCTTTTTTTTTTGTTCTAACCATGGTTTTATTTGGAAACTTTTTTTGGCGGGAAATTGATCATTTATTTGGTTCTCATATTTTCGCGCACTTATTTAACTAAATTTTTTGGTATGGGAACACAATTTAACCATTTAGTCTTAGGTTAATATGGGAACAGCTCTATTGTTAGTGCTCTTGTGAAGTAGGTTGTAGTGTTTTTGCATTCGCAACAGAAAAACATATTCCGAACTCTTAAAAAATAAAGTAATTTAATTTCATTTTAATTTTTATCTTCCAACTTAAGCAATCAGTAGATGAAAATGCCGTTGTAGGCAATGTAGAATATAATGAGGCTGTTGATCAGCTGGACTCATTCAGATCAAAACGAAGCGGACGAGGCTTGTGAGTATATTTAGTGAGAAGATTTTAAGTGAAACTAATTTTTTGTTTTCTCTTTTGCCAGCTCGCGAGGTCAGACGCAATCACAGTATTTGAATTTCGGAAAACCAGAGCAAGATGGCAAAGCCGAGGCGGAGGCAACTGAAAGCGGATCCAGATCTACAGTTTGTAAGCAAAGTTCACTAAAAATGTACACTTCAGTTTGTAGAAGGTGATGTAATTTATTTATTTTTTATTAGCTGGAAGTCATGGCATGGGACAGGCTCAAAGTCAATTTTCAATTGGTGATTGTTCCGGCTGTGCACCAACGTCAGCATTTGGTAATGTGAATCAAAAAACCTTTTTCAAATGATTTGTTAACGGTCAATATTTTCTGTCCCTTAGAATATCAATCCGGATCACCTGATCCGCTAACTCTAGCTGGTGGACCAGGAACCTATGATGCTTATGGAAATCTTATAAGACCAGGTGGAGTTCATACAGGTGGTGCAGGGGGGCTACAACCAGGCGGTACTGGAGGATTACAACCAGGTGGTTCTGGTGGATTACAACCAGGTGGACTACGACCAGACTTTCCTGGTGGTCCAGGTGGAATAGATTCAAGCCATCCAGGGGGAGTACAACCAGGTGGTCCCGGCGGAGTACAACATGGTGGTCCAGGTGGAGTGATCTCAGGTAGCCCAGGTGGTATGGGTGGACTACCAGCAGGCGGTTCTGGAGGAGGAGTTCGACCAGGAGGCACACAGCGAGGAGGTACTAGCGGTGAAACTGGTGCTCATATCCATCCAGGAGGTGCAGGTGTTACACCAGGTAATGTACTTACATTTTAAAAAATTTTTTCAATGAACCTGGAAATCAATTTCATTCAGTTCAATAATTTATCCTACATTATCATCTTATAATAATAAATGACTATACTTAAAAACCAGTTCAATTTCGTTAATAATATTTCCAAATTACATTGTAAAATAGAAGTCGATGTTCCACCAAGCGCGCCAGGTGGAAATTATGGAGATACAAGTGGCGGAAATGCTTATCCTGGAGGTGCTGGCGCTTATCCTGGTGCTGGTGGTGCAGGAACAGGGACGCCAGGAGCAGGTGGAGCTTATCCTGGTGGTGCGTATCCTAGTGGGGCTGGAGCAGGTACAGGAATGCCAGGACCAAGTGAAGGTTATCCTGTTGGTGCTGGAGCAGGTACAGGAACGCCAGGAGCAGGTGGAGCTTATCCAGGTGGTGCTGGAATAGGAACACGAACACCAGGAACAGGTGGAGCTTATCCTGGCGGTACGCATCCTGGTGGTGATGGATCAGGCACAGGAACCACAGGAGCAGGTGGTGCATATCCTGGTGGTGCTGGCACAGGTACAGGAACGCCAGGAGCAGGTGGAGCTTATCCTGGTGGTGCATATCCTGGCAGTGCTGGAGCAGGTGCAGGAACGCCAGGAGCAGGTGGAGCTTATCCAGGTGGTGCTGGAATAGGCACACAACCAGGAACAGGTGGATCTTATACTGATGGTTCGTATCCTGGTGGTGCTGGAACAGGTACAGGAACGCCAGGAGCAGGTGGAGCTTATCCTGGTGGGGCATATCCTGGTAGTGCATATCCTGGTGGTGATGGAGCAGGTACAGGAACGCCAGGAGCAGGTGGAGCTTATACTGATGGTAGGTATCCTGGTGGTGCTGGAGCAGGTACAGGAACGTCAGGAACAGGTGGAGCTTATCCTGGTGGTGCTGGAGCAGGAACAGGAACGCCAGGAGCAGGTGGAGCTTATCCTGGTGATGCTGGAGCAGGTACAGGTGGAGCTTATCCTGGCGGTGCATATCCTGGTGGTGCTGGAACAGGTACAGGAACGCCAGGAGCAGGTGGAGCTTATCCTGGTAGTGCGTATCCTGGTGGTGCATATCCTGGTGGTGCTGGAACAGGTACAGGAACGTCAGAAGCAGGCGGAGCTTATCCTGGTGGTGCTGGAGCAGGTACAGGATCGCCAGGGGCAGGTGGCGCTTATCCTGGCGGTGCATATCCTGGTGGTGCTGGAACAGGTACAGGAACGCCAGGAGCAGGTGGAGCTTATCCTGGTGGTGCGTATCCTGGTGGTGCATATCCTGGTGGTGCTGGAATAGGTACACGAACACCAGGAACAGGTGGAGCTTATATTGATGGTTCGTATCCTGGTGGTGCTGGAACAGGTGCAGGATCGCCAGGAGCAGGAGGAGCTTATCCTGGTGGTGCGTATCCTGGTGCTGCTGGAATAGGTACACGAACACCAGGAACAGGTGGAGCTTATATTGATGGTTCGTATCCTGGTGGTGCTGGAACAGGTGCAGGATCGCCAGGAGCAGGAGGAGCTTATCCTGGTGGTTCGTATCCTGGTCGTGCTGGAATAGGTGCAGGAACGTCAGAAGCAGGTGGAGCTTATCCTGGTGGTGCTGGAGCAGGAACGGGAACGCCAGGAGCAGGTGGAGGTTATCCTAGTGGTGCATATCCTCGTGGTACTGGAGCAGGTACAGGAACGCCAGGAGCAGGTGGAGCTTATCCTGGTGGTGCTGGACCAGGTATACGAACGCCAGGAGCAGGTGGAGCTTATCCTGGCGGTGCATATCCTGGTGGTGCTGGAACAGGTACAGGAGTGCCAGGGGCAGGTGGAGCTTATCCTGGTGGTGCGTATCCTGGTGGTGCGTATCCTGGTGGTGCTGGAGCAGGTACACGAACGCCAGGAGCAGGTGGAGCTTATCCTGGTGGTGCTGGAGCAGGTACAGGAACGCCAGGAGGAGGTGAAGCTTATCCTGGTGGTGCTGGAGCAGGTATACGAACGCCAGAAGCAGGTGGGGCTTATCCTGGTGGTGCATATCCTGGTGGTGCGTATCCTGGTGGTGCGTATCCTGGTGGTGCTGGAGAAGGCACAGGAAGGCCAGGAACAGGTGGAGCTTATACTGATGGTTCGTATCCTGGTGGTGCTGGAGCAGGTAAAGGAACGCCAGGAGCAGGTGGAGCTTATCCTGGCGGTGCTTATCCTGGTGGTGCTGGAGCAGGTACAGGAATGCCAGGAGCAGGTGGAGCTTATCCTGGTGGTGCATATCTTGGTGGTGCTCAAGCAGGTACAGGAACTCCAAGAGGAGGTGGAGCTTATCCTGGTGGTGGTGGAACAGGTACAGGAACGCCAGGAGCAGGTGGAGCTTATCCAGGTGGTGCGTATCCTGGTGGTGCTGGAATAGGTTCACGAACACCAGGAACAGGTGGAGCTTATACTGATGGTTCGTATTCTGGTGGTGCTGGAACGCCAGGAGGAGGTGGAGCTTATCCTGGTGGTGCTGGAGCAGGTATACGAACGCCAGAAGCAGGTGGGGCTTATCCTGGTGGTGCATATCCTGGTGGTGCGTATCCTGGTGGTGCTGGAGCAGGTACAGGAAGGCCAGGAACAGGTGGAGCTTATACTGATGGTTTGTATCCTGGTGGTGCTGGAGCAGGTGCAGGAACGCCAGGGGCAGGTGGAGCTTATCCTGGCGGTGCATATCCTGGTGGTGCTGGAGCAGGTAGGGGAACGCAAGGTGCAGGTGGAGCTTATCCTGGTGGTGCCGGAGCAGGTACAGGAACGCCGGGAGCAGGTGGACTTTATCATGGCGGTGCATATCCTGGTGGAGCTGGAACAGGTACAGGAACGCCAGGAGCAGGGGGAGCTTATCCTGGTGGTGCTGGAGCAGGTACAGGAACGCCAGGAGCAGGGGGAGCTTATCCAGGTGGTGCGTATCCAGGTGGTGCTGGAATAGGTTCACGAACAACAGGAACAGGTGGAGCTTATACTGATAGTTCGTATCCTGGTGGTGCTGGAGCAGGCACAGGAACGCCAGGAACAGGTGGAGTTTATCCTGGTGGTGCACATCCTGGTGGTGCTGGAGCAGGTACAGGAACGCCAGGTGTAGGTGGAGTTTATCCTGGTGGTGCTGGAGCAGGTACAGGAACGCCAGGAGCAGGTGGAGCTTATTCAGGTGGTGCTGGAATAGGAACACGAACACCAGGAACAGGTGGAGCTTATCCTGGCGGTGCGCATCCTGGTGGTGCTGGAACAGGCACAGGAACACCAGGAGCAGGTGAAGCTTATCCTCGTGGTGCATACCCTGGTGGTGCTGGAGCAGGCACAGGAACACCAGGAGCAGGTGGAGCTTACACTGGCGGTGCATATCCTGGTGGTGCTGGAGCAGGTACAGGAACACCAGGATCAGGTGGAGCTTATCCTGGCGGTGCATATCCTGGTGGTGCTGGAATAGGAACAGGAGTGCCACAAACAGGTGGAGCTTATCCTGGTGGTGCTTATCCTGGTGGTGCGTATCCTGGTGGAGCTTATCCAGGTGGTGTTTATCCTGGAGGTGGTGGAGCTGGAGCTCAGCCATTACTGCAAGGTAGAGTACCGGGAGGTATCACTACAGGTGGATTAATACCTTCTGGCGGAGCAGGATCTGGGGCACTAGGTGAGTATACAGCAGAAGGTAATAAATTAGCGTTGTTGCTTGTTCAAAAAATTAACTTGAAAATTTTATTTCTTTCTAGGTGGCTCAAGCAACCTAATTACTGCTGGTGGTACTACATCAGGTGTTGGTGGAACAGATGATGCTTTCTCACAAGCAGAATCCTCTGTAAATGATGGACAAGCCTCAGCAAGTGCCCAAGGAAAGAAAAATGGCGGCACTGCTAAAACACAAGTTTCTGGTACCTACAGTTCAACAGGCACTTTTAGTGCTAGTGCCATGACATCAGATAACGATCGATCAGCGAATGCACAAGTTAGTGGCAGTTCTGAGGGAGCAATGAGTCAGTCACAAGGACAAGGCGGTGCAGCTCAATCTCAGGCTCAAGTGCAAGTTAATTCCAAAAACGGTGGAACTAAAGCATCCTCGCAAAGTGGTGGTATTATCCATCAAAGCCAGAGTGAGGTACTTAAACGATTTCTCAAACTAAGACAATCTACATGCTAGTGCTTAAATAATTTTAATCTTGTAGGTACAAGCCAACGATAAAGGAGGCTTAGCAGATGCACAGTCCAGTGGACCTGGTCAGACTTCCTCACAAGCACAGATTGGTTTCCGTCCAGGTCAAGAAGGAGCTGATAATAATACCCCATCAAATGGAGGTGGACAAGCTTCTTCACAGTCAGGAAGCCATTCTGGACAAAGCCAATCGCAAATTCACGGCAAATCAACGTAATTAAGATATAAGGTATCGACTTACGAAGATGTTGTATTTTAATATTTGGTTATTTTAGATTCGGTGTTTCATACCATGGTGCAGCACAGTCAGCATCTGGAACGAAGGAACAAGTGGCAACCTATCGTGAACAAAATCGAGAACTCTTTCATTCCATAAGTCAATTTGGCAGTAGTGACACGTAAGCTCAATCATTTTACTTAGTTAAACGGAACATGACGTATTACAAATTTTAGTGTCACCGATCGTGTTGATACATTGTACGGTGCACCTGCGCTAACCGCTGAGCCCGAGGCCATACCAGATTTACAATTGAAAACTTCAAAAACAAGCAAAGAGAGTAGGTTTCTTCATTAATTAAGTTATAGTTACTTTAAACAAAGCCAACATTTTATTTCCCGTAGTAACCAACAATAAAGTTGAGCACGATGACAGCAAGGCCCATGAAGAAGATGACGACGAAGAACCCTATGATGAGTATGAGGATGAAGAGGACTACAATTACAATGAGAAGCCAGTCAAACTTGATCAGGCTCCGACGATTGACTCAGCAGCTGACAAAATCGACGCAAAGAAAGATGATCCCTACTCAACATACCGATCATACACTCAACAATCACCAACACAAACACAACAAGCTGCTGTTGCCGCTTCAAACAATAAATATTCAGTGGTACAAAATCAAAATGGACGTGTTCAACGTTACCCATACAGAACTACCACCGAATCTGTACCAAACGGATTCCGTGGCACAGTAAATGTCGAAAAGAAATTCCATACGAAAGCACTCGAACCGCATAAATCTGAAAATAAATTGAATATCACTGCAGAAGATGAGACTCAAAATGTTAATCAACGTACACCAGACAGCTATGTCACCGTTACAAAGTCGGTAACCGGCAGTATGGATAATAGCAAGAACCCACCGGAAGAAAATAAAAACTTCCAATCGACCTACTTTACCAAGTCCTCAACATGTGGCTACTTCACGTTCTCTTGCAACATTGTGTATGGGGCGAATGGACGCAGCAAGATTTGTCGACCAAAACCGCCAGCTAATGGAAAATGCTAGAGATTTGAATAACTTAAGTCTTACGTATTCATTAAAAAATCCCATATTTAATTTTGTAAATTAATTTTTAATTATTAATACTTAATAATACAATTAAGAATTCATTATACTTAGTAGTTATTAGATCAACTTAATCAAGAGTAAGAATTGTTCTACCCTTAAATGTACTCCTACTTACCAAGTCCTGCTACAACTGCCAAATTTTATTGTTTGTTTGTGTTCATCTAAAATAAATAGTTTTTTGCAATATTTTTTAAAAAATAAACAATGTTATAAAAAAACCTTAAAAAGTTGCGTTTTATTACGGATAAAATTTTCAGTTGAGTAGCTATTGTAATGGTGATTTAAAAGTTTTTGAAAGTGGAAAATATGAATTTACAGATTTTAACGGTATGAATGGGATCGTTAATGTAATAAATGCAAATATAGCTACCTTTTTTTTCGAACAATAAAGCATTAAACGCAAAAAATATCTCTCATATGAGAAATGGGCAATCAAAACGAAACATTCCTTTTTGAAACTTTATTTTACTGTTACATAGGTACTATCTTATGTGAATCACACTTACCCAGCGTTTCCGCACAGACACTTTTTCCGAAAATTCTTCTTGTTTGTGGGCAAGAGGGGAAAAACGAAAGGATCGAGGTACAGAATTTGTCGTTTGTCGCTTATGACTTTGTGTTTTGTTTTTAGTTTTGTTTTCATTTGAATTCAAGTCATCGCTGTGCCTCCATAGCGTTGAAATTCTGTGAATTTTTTTTCGCTTGCTTGTGCGTCGAATAACGGTGAGGGCAATGAGGGCGGATAGGGCCACTACGTGCCCATCACTGTTGTAAAGGATTGCAACATGTGAAGAAAGAAAATTATTTTTACTTCAAACATTTCAATAGAAAACACTTCATAACAAAAAAAAAAATAGTGCAAAACTGCAGCTGGAAATTTTGATTTTGGTTAATCACACTTTTGAAATTTCGAAATTCAGGGATATATATTTTTTTTTTCTGTCAAAGTTTGCGAATTTTCCACTTTTATCATTTTTTATTCCAATTTTTGAAAACTTCGTACAATTCATATGAAGGCGATAGAAAAAAAATAGGTTCTTACAAACTGAAAATAATGTACTTTCCGTCAATATGCTACATTGTTGTATTTTGATTCAAACAATTTAACTAGAGCACTTTATCCAACAGTTATTTATATAAAAAGTTTTATTGAACATTTTTGGTGTTCAAAGTTCAACTTTTAATTAAAAATTTAAAAATTTTACAGTTTTTTTCCTTCCCTAAGCATAATCTGACGATTGTCTTAAAAAAGTTTCAGATCTCTAGCACTTTCAATGTCTTTCTTCTTATGGCAACGATCTCCCACTGTGTGTCGGTAATAAAATAGTGCTGAAAACTTTTAACCTGTTGTGAACTGTTAATGGGCTAAGACTTTTTTTTTAACGTTAAATAAAAAACATGTATTTCATCTTGCCATTTTATATGCTATGTTTTATTTGTTTTAATTGTGTTTTAATTTTATTTTTTAATCTTTTCATTTAATCATTTTCTTGATTTTTAGACACATTTTTTAAACGATTAGTTTGCTCAAGTTATTGTTACAATTAATATATATAGATATTACATTATAAAATGTTGAAACTTCATAATAATAAATCCAAATAAAGTTGAAACTTATTAATCATTTGGTTTTTGAGTTATTTAATAAATTTTATTTTCTTTTCATTGTAATACGAGTACTCACTTTGTTTGTAAGACTTACACGAAATTCTAGACATCATATCCCAAATCGCATAGATTTTGTGTTAGGTTCTATAATTCATTTTGTGAACATATTTTTATTTTTTTTAAACAGCCATAAAGTTAAACATTTGTAATTTTACAATAAAATTTTTATGTATTTTTTAAGACTTTTTTTTATGCATTACTAAATTAATTAGTTGTATATTTATTATAATTATATATTGTATTTGTTGTAATGTATGAGTATTTATTTTTGTTGGTTTTTTAATATATATTTAGGTACGTGAATATAACAAATAAATGTTAAACGAATTTACGTGAATATAAATTTTGTGTTTAATGTCTTAAATGGTTAAGTTATTGAAATTGTTTGAATGTTATTTTTGTTATTATTATGTGATAAATATGTATTAAATTTTGATAGAAAATGCTTTGTGATCGTGAATCGGTGTTTTGCAGTTAACTTTTTCTTCTAAAAATTCAATATCATTATCAATTATCAATACATGTAAAGTTAATGAGTTTTAAAATGTTTTCATTTTCAATGTATGTACTTTATTAATTTATTAAACTTTTTATTTTGAACTACATATTCAAAATTAACTTATTATTTAGCTGCTCTAAAGGGAGGTTTCGAAATTTTTGTAAGATTTGCTTACAAATTTCATCTATGTAACAAAACGTTAATTTTTTTAGTATTAGTACGATGCATTTGTTAATGTATTTTTGTAAATGTTTGTGTTGGGACTATTGTTTTTCATGTTTCAATACATATCTATATACATACGTTAAGCTATATACAAAATTTGTGCTTATATAGATATGTACCATACATTAAACTGGCTTGAAATTTAAATTTTTCTAAGAAAGTTTGTTATCTTTAGGTTCCATAGCTATATAATATATTTGTTCATATCATATAGTTTGTATATAGTATTATAAAATTCCCTCTCTTGAATATTGTTTTAAGCTACATCACTATATCCAATAATTTTGTTTTTGAATAAAAAGCTACACAACTATTATTATCACCATATATAGTATTGATTATATATCATTTCTCGATCAAAGTAATCGTTTTTTTTTTTTTTGTTTTTTTCTTCTATTTTGAAGAATAATTTCAGTTAGACATATACAAAAAAAAAATAGAAATTCCAAGACATACTTATTTGGCTGGAGTAACTCGGTATAATGGCTTAATCTGGCTCTAGATTTGATTTTGATTTTTAGAAAGATGAAGTGAAAGTTTCCTTTAACCTATTCACTATACGAATGGCCGCACTGGTTCTTTTTAGCAACTATTCGCAAATTTTTTGTAAGGGTAACAGTGCTACTTACAAAATTAAAAAAAAAAAACTTAAAAAAAGTGTCGGTCGAGGCAAGAAAACATATTTTCCTATTGGGGGTGTGACACCGTCCACTTTACAACAAACACCCTTCCTCAGGGTTATTTTTTCTTGTTCCCTGAATCGTTTTGCAACTGCATATTTAGATATAGATTATCCTATTCTTACTGAAAAAAAAAAAACAAAATCTTTTTGGTCAATTTTTGCATTTGATACACTTTTATATGATGTTTCATCAAAAATTCCCTTCATATTTATTTAAATAATAACACTGTGTGCAAAAATAAAACCAAAAGGCTGGAGGAATATCAAATGATATCAACTTGCCATAATTTGGATAGCATAAGTGCGAGACGAAAAGTCACTCTAAGCTACACGAATTTGGCAAGAAAGTGATAAATGTAAGATTCCACATAAAGCTGGGTTAAAAATTTTTTTTTTTATTTAACTTTAAAGCTTACGCTGTATATATCTAACTGTATACATTTAGACAGTCCAACAAACTAATCTACTTAAGCGAGAAAACTCTACAAGTGAGGTCATTCGCAAAGTCCTGTCAATTGCACCGCCACAAATCTATATATGTACATACATATGTATGTATGTAACTCTGTATGTAAACGAGAAAATAAGAACCTCTATGAGAAATAGTTAATTCTCATTTCGAATTAGCGTCTTATTGCAATAGCCTCGGCAGTGAAACCTGGCTAACCAATAGCACTCTGCTACACAATTTACAGGTTTTCACCAACAAATCTCTTATGTCATTTATATCCACACGGATCAAAGGGATTATAACAATTGCCTTTGCCGAACTCTGAAAAGTTGATGCCCAACGATCATTTCAAATGTCGAATTGCTTACCAGAAGGCTTTAAGATCCGATTTTCATTCAAATCAAACGGCGAAAGTGGAAATGGTTTAGGCACACGTTGCGGAAATTATCAATTGAAGTCTGTCGGCATGCATTGGAGTAGAATCCACAGGGTAACCAAAAAAACATCCCAGATCATCGTGGAAACTTTCGCTAGAGCAGGAAATACATGAATCGGGTAAATATAGGGAAGAATTAAAAACAGTCGCTACGGATCGTGCACGTTGGATGAGTTTTGCGGAGATGCTATGCTCTGTGAGGAGACCAAGGACACAAGTAGAATTTAATTGTCTGAACGCACGAAATAATTTTTTTCGTCGGGACATCTATGAGTGAGACTGTCTTTTCCAATACCTTCACAAGTGAGAACATCTTTCAGAAAATGTAACGTGTTGTACTTGTTTTATACAAAAACGCGTAATCCCTTGTTGCTCTACAGCAGTGGTTTCCAAGCTATTTTGGTCGCGGAACCCTCAAATTTGTTGCCAATGAACCCTGAATATTTTTTAAGCAACAACTTTTTCAAAATTTAATATCTGATATTAAATGAAGCAAGTATTATTTTTGTATTTCAGATTTTATTGAATTAAGCAAAACTTAAAAAAAAACAATTCATCATAGGAATAACACTACTCAACAAAATTTTTCACAACGAATGGCGATAACATTTTCTATAGTGAAATTTTCCGTAGAATCCGAATAGTGCAATGGTTTTTTTCGATCAGCCCCAATTTTCCATATAAGTAAATGGCAAAACTCAAAAAAAATGCACTTTTGAGAGCATATACTTACTTCATATAAATGCTTGTAAGAACTTGGCCAATCGAAAAAAACCATTGCGATATTCGGATTCTACGGAAAGTTTCACTATAGAAAATATTATCGCCATTCGTTGTGGTGTAAGTTTTAGTAAATTTGTAGAGTAGTGTAATTAATATAAATACAAAACATTAACTAAAATAAATGAAAAAACTTCAATGTGAAGAATGCACCTGCTTCTTTAATTCCATGATTCTCTTAAAATTGGGAATTATGTTTGATGCAGCATCAAGTTTATTACAATATTTGGTTTTTGCGGCAACATATTTTGAAAACCCAGCTTCACATAACTAAGTGGTTGCAAACGGCAATAGAATTCGAATAGCTTTGTATATTCATCGAATAGATCTGACCAGAATATTGTTAATGAAACTGTTCTAAATTTGGTTTTTAATTGTGTATCCGAACTCAATTCAATCAAATTTTCATAATTCATGGAAAGGATTTTTTACCCAGTACTTATCAGATGTGTATTTTTATACCGTCACGGATTTCCATACTTAAATCCACTTCAGATTCTTCGAGAAAACCACTCAGCGGTGAAGTTCGAATTGCCACCGATGCTTGTGTTTCCAGTCGCCTTGTTTAACAATTTTAAATTTAATTTGGTGGTCGGAAAATGTGAATATATTAAACACTATTCTCTTTTTCTGATGAAATGTTGTCACGCGGAACCCCTAAATTTTTTTATAGAACCCCAGGATTCCACGGAACACACTTTGGGAACCACTGCTCTACAGCGTACAATCATATTTTTCCGAAAAGCATTAGCGACACTAAGCGATTTATATTTTTATATCACCGGCCAAAATATTTTTAGGGAAATGCGAAAGAAGTAGGCAACCCACATAGCAAGCATGCAATGCAATTGGTAAGTTTTACTTTGCTTGCCACAGTACTTCTGCATAAAAGTTGGAATGAGTTAGCGGCTTGGGGTATATGTATATTCTTACCCACTCAGCATGTAACGTTTCAGGAACGTTTCAAATTAAATCAAAAAGCGGACATTGTGAAAGGTTCTAGAACCACACCAACGTTTCAGCAACAGGTTTCAGAAACGTTTCAAATGAAAGGAAAAACATTGCAGAAAGCTTTCTGAAGTAAAAAGGAAAGTCTTGAGAAACGAATCTGAAACTATCTAAGGTTTCATGTGAAAGACTTCTGAAAGGTTTTGCGAAACGTTACATGCTGAGTGATTAGTATGTCCTACACCGGTTTCGTTAGCCTCAGTGATGTTGCATTAAAAACTCATTGCATACCTTCAAGCATACAAGTCAACTAGTTTGTACTAGTTCAGATTTTAAGAGTTACATGTTTTTCCTGTTTTCTTATAACTCCATAAGGTAGAAGATTAACGTTCCTGAAACACTATAAGTGCGGAAATAAGTGGGGAAATACATTTATTCCGGCCTGTCGCGAAAGTCATTACGTTTTCATTTCGAATGCAATTTGTCAATTTGTAATATTACTTCATCAAATATAATTAAATATGACGTCATAACAGCTGATTTCGAAAATGCAAAACTGACAAATTTTGCTTAATCTAAGAATAAAAATTTTAAGTTGCGACAATTACTTCAAATATACCATAGAATATTAGTTTTTAAATAGGAAAAATGTTGAAAAATTGTTAATTGAAGTTGAATCTTTTAAAAATAATACATAACAAAAACGTCTAAGCGTCGGTAAATGGCTACGAATTTTCAATACGTATCAACTCCAGCTCAAATTTACTTTATCGTGTAAGTGAATTTCGCGACAAGTCGGATTGTCTCCATTGGATTTTTGCTTAGACAGGTTTAACTGCAATACATCATTTTAAGACCTTGCTACTCTTAAGGAGTGCACTGTATTAGAGCATCTACTTCAACTGCAATAAGTATGATTTTCTTTCATTTTTAAGTCCTCTCTACAATATATTTTTTTTTTTCAAATACTTGATTAATTTTATTTTATTATATTTTGTTGTTGTTTGTTAATTTGTTATACAAAAATATTTTTATGTTTTATGTAATTTTAAACCACTATTTAGAAAGTCTAGATTTTGTTGTTTTACTTTTTGTTTCTGTTTTTTTGACGTGTACTTTTAACACCAACGCCTACACAATGTTTTATATTACCATTAACTTACAAGTCCAATATGTATAAATTTTACATGTAATTTAAAGTGGCTTCAGTAACTTTTTAATTTCTACGAGACTTTTTTCATGTTTTGCAATAAGTAATTTTATCTTTTTTATATGCTAATTAATATTTTAATAAATAGTTTTGTGAAGGTACAAATACATTACTATATATAATGTTAATTAAACTACTAAATCTTAGTCTTTTAAAATTTCACATCGATTTGTTAAAGTTATTTTGTTTGTTTAATTTTTTGTTTTCTAGTAATTTAGTATTTTTTCTTTTTTTGAATTTATAAATCTTAAATTTAGTATATATTTTTGTTTTTAATGAACATTTAAATTACTAAAATGTTGCGGTTTTTTTTTTAATTTCTTTTTTTTTTTTTCTATTGGACTCAATATCTTGCCGTAGATTTTGCTGCATTACATACATATATAGTTTATTTAAATAATGTTTTTTCCATTTTTATAAGGTTTTCAATCCTATCCATATATATTACGAATTTATCGTTTTACAAGTGCAAGAGTTCTTATTTAGAAGATGGTGAAGGTTTGACTACATTTACCACAAAAGTTCAGTATATTCAAAGTGATTGTACAATCAAATTCTTCAAGAAATAAATCGAAAACTTAAAAAGTTTGTCTTTACCATTTGAGCATTGCCACAAGTAAACTATATGTTCTTTGATCCATATTTAATGGATTAAGACTTGGACCAACTTTCACTGGCTGAAAATTTCCTATAAATACTGTAATTTTGATCAAAAAATAGATATTTTTTGCGAAAAATGCAGTTTTCAGATTTGAACTAGAGATTTTAATTCCAAACTTTAAATGAAAAACAGTATTTTTTCGAAAATGGAAATGGCCATTAATAGTTTTATGACTATGAAAGGTGACTCACATCTTGTCATACGAAAAGTTTTCTGGCATGAAATCGATGTGTTTTCATCTCCTCTACAATATCTGTCTTAATATATTTTTTTATTTATGGCTTACTTTTCGAGTTATTGAGCGAACTTTTTTCTGTGGGCCTCTTACAACCAGACCCATCACGATTCTGGTGACTGACGCTTATTTCAACTATCAGCTATACTTAAACTAAGTATCAATTGGAAAACAACTTAAGAGGTATTGAAAAGTTGCTTTTTGAAGGAATGTTACTGTTTTTGGGAATTTTTTCTCAATCTCAGTAAGAAACAATTCGATTTGATTGTTACCTCCTTTTATATTATTTTTCTCTTTGTGCCTCATCGTATGTTGGTTCATTTGGCGGTCCTGAGTCGTAACACAAAGAAAATTCAAAGAAACTCTCTGTGAGCACTTTTGAAGGTCTTCTCCAAACCAACAAACAGCTCAATTCTTGATTGCAATACACTGATTTCAGCGTGCGTGGTCAGCATTTATCGTCGAGTATAGATTATCCCTTGGGCTATCGGTATATTTGCTATAATTTTAGATACTGCAGGTAGCACATAGATTAATAATGATAATAATGATAAAGCCTCTAAAAATCTTTCACTATTCCAGACATTATTAATTTATGGATACAACAATCATATTATGAGGGAGCAGCACCTGTCCAATTGCTCCTCATCCAAATTTAGCATTCGACCATTTGTATACTTCATGGATGCTTGACAGTAAGGATTTTTTTGTGTCATTCTTTTTGAAACTCAAACCTTGGAACAATACCAATTGCGACAGTTAAGAACAATTGCAGTAAATATGCCTACAAGCTCGCGATAAGTTCGTAAGATATGGGGATAGCATAATTTTTTAAAATTTTTTATTTTTTATTAAACTTTTTGTTTTTCATAGAAATTTTTCTTGCTACTTGGTGCTTCGTAGGCTTCATAAAAGCAATTTTTGGACGGGTTTTATTACATCAATCTTGACTTTGTGTGTGTTATTTTTTATTATGAATAAAATTTCTTATAAAGATTGAAGTATTTGAAAATTTTTAAGCATAAAATTTTTCTTCATAAATTTATTTTTTATAAGTATTGTATGTATTTAGTTACCTAATTGCTGGGTTTTTCTTGTTTGGAAAAAAATTTAAATTGTCAGGTGTTGTTATCCTTTGATCCTTTGTTGATTTGTGATAGTTGTTGATTGGTAACTATTTGGGTATTTTCTGTTTTTTTTTCGCTATTTTATTCATTTCATAAAACACATATAGACAAAGTTTTAGTACAAGCTTAGTTTTAAGAATAAAATTTAAGCAAAGTTTTAATTAAGACTTTTAAATAATTATTTTTTTGTTTTTTAAAAATTTGCAGCAGTAAATTATTTGTAAGCTCCTATTTTGAATAATTTGGTCAACTTTTTGTCGTAACACTATTTATTTTTGTTTCAACGGCATATCTACTTGCTTTTGATTTTGTTTTTCAAGTCATTAAATTATTTTTTTTTTTTTTTGTTTCCTTGTTATCAAATATTTAGGCTACATTTTATTTGAAAACTTTTACTCTCGGAAAAATTTCATGAACCTAAATTTCTTGCGAAGTTTGACGATATTTATTTTTTATTAATTTGCTCAGGTGGGATAATAAATTCTAACAATAATTAAAGTTTTATGTTTTTTTTTTATATGGAAATATTCATAGCTTTGAAATTGTTTGTACATGTGTAGTATTTAATATTTTTATGAAAAATGTTAGTTGCTAATGAAAACTATATGGTTCTTCGCTACTACGTCATTAAGAACAGAAAACTCTGCTTTTATGAAAATATTAAAAATGTTTGCTCAAAATTGTTTCATTATCATTATGTATTCCTAATTAATGTTTCAAAATATTAAATCAAAATAATAAAGCATTGGCATAAAAAATATCATGAATGAAATCAAATAATTTACAATTAGCAATAAGCACTCGCAGCGTTAGCTATACGTCAGTATATGAAATCAAATATTGTCGAATATGTTATCGAATAGTGTAAAAAATATGAGTTGAAAAGTATTAAAAAAATCGATTAGAGACCAAAAGTATCGAAAAAAAAATTAAAAGTTTATAAAATTTTAAAAAAATATCGCATAGTAGGAAATAGTACTGAAGGCGATAAAAGTATTAAAAATGTTGATCATTTTTCAAAAATATCGGATAGTGTCTAGCTGCCCAGAAATTGCATAAAATTCAAGAAATATGGTAAAACTCGCTAAAATCAAATTTAATTTAAAAGTAATGAATAAAAGTATGAATTTAACGAAAAATTCGATAAGAACATATCTGTGAGCATTTGACAAAACATCCTCTTTCGATCTACGGTAATAATTCAATATATCGTATGTCTTGCGTTGAAGCAAAGAGCTTATGCTGTATTGAATTATTACCGCAGATCGAAAGAGGTTGTTTTGTCAAATGTCCACAGATGTGTTTTCCATTTGAAAACACTTTTTTGCAACAGTTCATCTTACAAATTGACGATTTACCTACTCGTTTGAATTTGTGTATCTTGGAATTTATATGCCCCGCACATTTCTGATTCCTTAAATTTTTAAACTTTTCCAAAGGCTCTACAATAATTGGGATTTAAATCAATTTTATTTTATTCCAGAATAAAATTTTACCGTTTTGAATTTTTTTTTAGATCTTAAAGAGTCATGAGAATACTATACTTTTATGTAATTTAAAGCAATTGATCGGTTTTGGTTTCTAGTGGGTAAGGTAAGGGTAAGTCAACCAATGCAAACCAGTTCGAATACCTGGCTGATTTGCCACATAAGATAAGATAATGAAAGACAATCTTTTCGACTTCAGATTTTTTACAACTTCTAAAAAGGTCTCTTATGTCAGTAAGCCCTAGTTTTTAGGCATGCCAGCCTATAAAATAGTGTCCTGTAATCACATCAACAAAGGTTCTCAGGGTTTGCTTTCTAATGAAATCACTTTTAGCGTTTTATTTTCCTCCACGCACAACTTGTCATATTTTAACATCATATTAGCCCAATTTACACATTTTTACCCAAATTAAGGTATCATAAAGTAAGTTTCAGAAATTTTATCCATCTTAGAGCCTTTTTGCAATTACATCCGCGTTTTCATTGCTAATGAAGTTGCTATGTCTAGGAAACCAACATACGGATATATTGCATTTGCCTCCTATTTCGCATAGTTATTTCCTGTAATCTAGGACCAAATGTAATTTAATAATATTGAAGCCAAGGGCCATAAGGGCTGCTTGGCTATCGACGTTATGACAAATCTGTCACTACGTTCTCAAAATTTTAGAGTTAATAATTTGACACACCTTTCATATAGCTGAAGTTTTCGCTTGAAATACACTACAGTAACAGGGTAAAGTAAAAGTAAAGTATCACCGCCAAACAAACGAGTAGCTCAAAACTCATGAGTTGTATTCGTATTATATGGACAGCGAACGAACTGAACATGAGTTGAGTCGAACGAATCGAGTTGTTCGAGTTTGACTCGTTGCATCTGATGTTAAAGTCACTGTCGAAAATTCCATCACCCGTACCAGACTACATTTCCGAACCGTCAGCGTATATTTCTAGTATAAATAAGCAAAAATCATAACAAATTCGAACAGTTCAGTTATGATGCACATTTACGAAATGTAGTAGCGTTAAGTTTGGCAAATTAAATTTCATTTGATCGAGCGCTCGGCTGTAGCGGTTTTTATTGTATGAAATATTTATTTTAATAAAAAGGCAAACAAAAAAATATTTGTAAAAATATATTTCAAGTAAAAACTGTGAGTAGCAATTTTTTTTTTTACATTAAAACAAGAAGACTCTTAAAGTGCAATTCGTTGTATTTGAAACTACGTGAAACCTACTTTTCAGGGTATTTTTTATTGTAAGCAAAAAACGAAAAACCTATCAATTTAAAGCAAAAAAACAATAAGAATAACTGAAAAAAGTTAAATAAAAGATATCATTTCAAATTTGTTAAAATAATGATTTATATTTTTGAAAGTAAACATAAAAACATTCAAATGAATATTTATAATTATTAAGTTATTATAAAATAAAAAAAAGTACTAACCTAAAAGATGGATATATTCAATAGACACAAAACAAATTGTAAATTATGCATAGTTTTTCAAAAAAAAATCTAAAAGTTATGTAACACAATAACTAAGCCTAGAAATATTTTGGAAAATCCAACTGTTTCAAACGTTTATAAGTATGTCTGTCTGTAGATAAAATAAATTGCAAATTATGTATATCATTCATATTAAACATTTCAAAGAACACTATGCAAAATAAAATAAAGTTATAATACCATAAGCCATAAGCGTAAAAATATTGTTGTATAGCAGTGGCGATGCATTTTGTTTAAATAAAAAAGCTCACAATTTACGTTGAGACTTAATGAGAGCAGATTTATATGGTTATATGCATTTTTATCCACTCTGTTTCACAGGTTTTTGCGTACATTAATTGAACTTTTTTTTTAACTGAAGTGATATTTCGATTATATTCTACGCCTCAGAAAACAAAATATTATATTTAAAAATTTTCTTTATAAAAGACTTTATGTTTATTGTTGAAAATATGGGTTTTAAGAATAATTTTTGTCTCTCACGGTTAACATATTCCATGACAAACAAACTAGAACGTATATTTTTGTTTTATTAAATAGAATGCTAATTATGTTCTATATTTTATTTATAACGGTTGATAGATTTAAGGTACAAAATACGATATTTTCTGGCTTCGCTTTTGGTTTTTTTTTTACACAGTTTTCTTTTTCGATTTTTTTTTTTTAATATGTTAAAATAAAGCACATTGAGAACTACATAACTCATTTTTGAAACTTATAGCATTATTACTCTGACTTATTATGTATGCTCAAAAAAGTGTTCCGAACAAATTCAAAGGAAATTTATTTTAGTCCATTATTTTGTATATAATGAATTGCTTGTTATATAATGAATTGATATAAGTGTTTTAAGCTGTTACAAGTAAACCTGTTTCGCACACTTTTTAAACTCACAGGACTTAGTTTCACAAAATTCACTCACCACAATATAAACTATTAATTGAGGTTTTGAATTTTCGGCTGCAACTTTCGCTCGACTTATTAGAAACATTGTTTCCAGTACAATTTCGAAAAAGAACTTAACACATAATATTAATGCTATAGGTATCAGAGACAAAAAAAAATTTAATTAACTTTTAAATATTGAAATTTAATAAATATTTTTATAATACATATTTTAGTGACGGTAGTATTTAGTAGAAAAATTTTATATTTTGTTTTACATTTTTTTTTTTTGCATTTACTTTTTATGTTTCACATGGTCCATTATTATTAATTTCTAATGTAAATTTAAAGATATATTTTAGTAATTAACATATATGTTTTGATAATTAGAATTAAAAGTTGTGAACAAATAGTTGCATGTTAATTTTGTGATATAAATATATACATTACATTATGCACAATTAAATGTAGTCTTTTACACAAAGGCTTACAAAACAGAAGTAAGTTGTAATTATATGTTGTATGTTTTCTTTCATTTCTTTTTGCCATAAATTTCTTTCTACTGAGAGTTGAAAAGTTTTTTCAGATAAATTTGTAATAAAAATTACATAGGGACCACACGAAAAAGCAAACTTTTTTCCTGATTTACTTCAAAGGTAATTGCACAAAGTAAACTTTTTGTTAACATGTTTATTGAGTAGAAAGTCATGAGCAAAGCTCTCGACAATATTACTTTAAAAAACTTAAATTCCTTAAACTTTGTGCGTGGAAGTGGCAACCGTTAAATCGGTTGAAATTTTAGTATTATGCAGTTTCTATCATTCAGATCACAAGTTTCAGTTATAAACCGTTTCAGAGATATGGAGCATCAACAACTTTATCCATTATAACGTACATTCATTCGGTATGTAACTGAGAAATTGGTAACTATTTGCATCCCTTTAAACTTTTGATTAGGATATAGTTAACTACGTCAAATTTTAGCCACGGATTCTGCTTTCCCATGCCAATACATGCAGTGTTATTCACGCTCTGATTTAGCAGCCAATTTTACATAATTGATAGGTAATGATAGCAATCATCATTACAAATCAAGTACATAAAAAATAAGTAAGAGCAGTAATTTTTGGTGACAGGTTTTGTTTTCAACAGATTTAAGTGTATATCCATTGCACTTTTTCTTGAAAGATTTGAGACAAGACACACCAAGTAGAAAGTTTACCAAGAGTTTCAACGACGAAGAAATTAAAAATTCAACAATTTTCATGTTTCATAACAAAAGTTAAAAGTTTTTGTTTTTTTAGGAAAAAGTTTTGCTTTGTTTAAGCTTTATTGAAAACAAATTGGATAGTAAATGTAATTTTTTATGTATGTTATGCTATATTTTAATAGTTTTAAGGTTTCTTTTTGTAATTTTTTAGTCATTTTTTTTAGTTTTAGTTTGAATAATTTGATATAATTTTCGTAAAATTATTTATTTTTTATTTAATATTACATCACAATAATTAAAATCTAAATATTAATATACATAGAAATAGTTTGCATAAACGTTTAATAGTTGTCTATTGTTTACTTTTAATTATAATGTTGTTTACATAGCTTGTATAGTATAAGTTATCAGTAAAAATTAAACCCATACCCAACTTTTACAATAAATGACATTACTGAGTACATTGAATAAAATAATAAAAATATTTTGTTAAATATTGATACAATAAATTGAAAGCAGATCGCTTTCTTTAAAATTTTGCATTTAAAACCAACTTTAGAACTAAGACTTATAAAATGTAAATTAACTCAAAAGTTAACACAAATTATGTTTTATGAAAATAGTTGAATTTTAGTACAAAAAAACATATACCTTATATATATGTATGTATAATAATTTCATAAAATACTAATAAAGCATAGAAATATAATTAATCCCTCATTAAATTGAATTTCTTGTTACAAAATATGAGTTAATTAACTCTCCAAGTATAATTAAGACAAATCGATTATTTAGTACAGTTGACGGCCTTATATTGTCATAGCATAATTTTGCGAAAATCAATTAAAAACTTGCAGATAAAACTCCTAGTCATTCTTGAAGAAACTTTTGATTTTGCTTGCAATTATTAACACAATATCGTGCCAAAAAAAAAAATAGTTTAAGCTGAAGCAGTCAAATTAATTTGACTCAAGTCATTTTACACATGATTTCTACTACATATATACATACAGCTCTGAATTATGCAAAAAAACTATAATACATATAAAAGATAAAATGCAATGTTTTAAGATTTTACAGAATAGATAAAAAAAAAGTAAAGCAATAATTATAGTTCTTTTAGAGTTATTATTCATTTGTGTTATTCATATATTTGGATTGAGTTCGTACACTAATTTTCCCAATAAGTTTAGTGTTGAATGAGCATGAATTTAAAATTTTAAAAGAAAAAAACAAACAGAAGAGAAACAAATTTGTCGTTTACGCCATATTTTGCACATATTAAGGAATTAAAATATAAACTAATTTTATTCTTAAAATTCATTTCAAACGCTAATATTTATTTTAAACTTGATATTGGTTTTTGCACAGAAAATTTTAGCTAAAAATTACTTTCAAAAAATCTGATAAGACAAAAAACCGGCATCGGAATCGGTTTAAGCGAAAAAAAAAGCTTGATTTAGTTTACTCAAACCATTGGATCGGCGAATCTAAGCCCGCTTACGTCGCGTTTTAAAATTATTTCCAATTTCATTTTCTGGTTAATAAGCAAATTTTAAAAAATTATCAATGAAAGGATTTCAAATTTTACTGATTCTCGACCTGGACGTTATTCACAACTTTTTTTAAGAAATTTACGTTTCTATTTTTTCCATTTACGTCCTCCATTTGACCGCCGTGGAGGGTTAGGTGTCATGGAGTACAAGTGTACATTTTGTGTTTTTGAGAAAATATTCTAAATATAAAATAGTTTTCACTCACCAGAACGCAGCACCTGTCGGTCGCACACTTGTGTTTCTTTTCACCACGATTTGACAAACTACTCATTTTTGCACTCAGTTGAGTACAAAATTCAGTTTGATTCAAAATATTACTTGTACTCCTTGAGACCTAACACTCAAATATGAAAACAATGGTTTTCATAATATTCTGTGATGCTTGGCTTGCCTGATAATTTTAATTTCACATAAACAATCGTATTCAAATTTAGCATGCACTTTCAGCATGTATTTTATTATCAAACAAACTAGTATTACGCTTCAATCAATTTTTGTTTATTTTTATAGTCTGTTTAACAAGATATGACGATAAGTGTCACATAAATTCACCGTTTTGGGTGCGACATGCCAAATTTTAAGATTGCCAAAAACCTTTTTTGCAAGTTTACCTTTTGAAAAACAAAAAATGCCATACTAACGCTACATACAAAATATGTAATCGCTACCAATTCATTCGTCTATGTAGTCATAAAATCAATTAATAAATTATAAAATAAACCATTATAAAGTAAACTAGCATAAAATTTTACGTGCGCAACCAAGCTTGTCACCAGACCACTCTGCTTTACATAAAAAAAATAAATAAAAAATCTTCAGACCAAGAATAGTCTTAAATTTTATACGGATTACTTAATTTTCGCATCAAATAAATAAGTTTGTGTCAAATGCTACTTAATAGATATGTATGCATACATCTTTTAGTAACAATTTACCAAGATCAAACTAATATTGATAGAACTGTAAAGCGTACATCATTTACCAATGATATTCAGAGTCAATATGTTTCATTTATTTATTGGCTGAGCTGTGTGTTATTGATCAATGTGTCTTCGCATCAAAATGCTGATATTCAAACTTTCAATTGATAAAGCATCAAAGCAAAAAACAAACTTAAATTTAATAACTAAACAAATTTTAATTTATACTTTTGTAGAGAGCATAACAACTTGCTAAATATGTATGCATAATACCAACATCATACCAAAAGCACAAGACATTATGCGGTATTTATTAATTATTTACAAATGTATATTATAAATTTACATATAGCAACACGCTACGTGCACTACATTTAGGATATATAATTGTAAACAAGAAAGCACATAACGCAATTATTTAATAGAAATATCAAATTCATTTTTCTTTTTTGTATATGCAAAAGTTGTTAACGTTTTTATAGATATCTTAATTTTTAAGTATATTATTATTTTTTACTATTAACTTGTAAACGTTGTGTGGTTCTTGTGTGTGTATGTGTGTGTGAATATTAAAAAAAAAAACTATATGTTTGTCACATGTTTGTTTGTTTTTATAGTTTGTTGCTTTCTTTTTGCAATAATATATAGATGTACATTTAGAACGTTCATACTTGTTTGCTTTCTTAAGTGTTTAAAGTCTTCTAGTAGCTTGTTGTTTTTAAAACAATATTTATTTTAAAATACTAAACTTGTAAATTTTGCATTTTTTTTGTTGGTTGACTTCATAGCAACTTCAATTTATTATAACGCGCATTTAAAGACATTTATCAGTGTTTATTCTTAAAGTTTTTTCTTTAATAAGTTTTATTTTTGTGGTTTTTGTTTTCTTTTTTGCATTACAATAAGTTTTATTTTATGTACAATTAAAAAAGTTAAAAAATTCCTTTATAGAGATAATAATAAACAGGGGTAGTGTGTATGTTGTGAGTTTTTCTTACGTACTAAATTCTAATGCTATTTGTAATTTTTGATTGAAATTTTAGCAAAAACACGAAATTAAGTAAAAAAAAATTAATGAAAATTTCGTTTGATTTACATATTTAAGGTTTAGGATTGTGTTAAAAAGTATATTTTATAATTAAAGTTAATTATTGTTTAATAGTTTGTTCATATGATAAACTAATACTACATACTACGTTCAAAATTCAAATAACGTAACGCCAATTGCTTACGTTGTTTAAGAAAAAAAAAAGTTATTGAGTGCATTCATACCTTACACCGTAATTTGTGTAATTTGTTTTTACATGACAATATATAATAAAATTTAGAAAAATTAATTTCATTTCTAGTAGATATTTCATTTCTAGTAGATATCAATTAATAAGTTAAAGTTTGAATGAATCTTTTACAAATACATATATTAAGAACATTTGCTATTTGCTTATAAGTATTTGTTTTTCTTGTTGAATTCAAAAAGCCGCATGTAACATTAAAATGCCTACAACATTTAGTACTGTCCTCTAATTCTTGTTGACGACGAACGACGATGTAAAGCAGTATTTTGACAAAATGCAAAATATTTGCCTACCACAATAATTGCGAAATACACAGTGTAATATTACACTTTTTAAAGTTAAGATTAACAATTTCAAAAGTTTTTACTACAGTTTAAACAAAAAATACAAATGAAAACGCTAATTCTTAGTCAACATTGTGTTTTGTTACAAAGACGACGCAACCTAAGACCGTGTACGTTTACGTCGCTGCTGTTGTAACTTTTCATTTTTTAAATTTTTTGTTGATATTTTACATTGATTTTGTTGCTCCTGTCTGTTTGACGATATATTGGCGTATTCGAAGCTTTCACGCTGCTGTTGTACATTTTGTTGCTGCTGTATTTGTAAATTAAAAGTTTGCTGCAGCAGCGTAAACCACCATTGTGTTATATGACGGTTTTCATTGCTGTTCATAGATGAGCAGGATTGTTGCATGAAATCTATTTGCTGTTGTTTGGCTTGAAGGTTCTGCTGTTTGTCCCGTTCACTGCCACAGTTGCTATGCAAAAACGATCTAAATTGCAAAACATAACATAAAATCAATTAAATATATTATTTATATATGAATTTTTATAATTATTTTTCTATTGGTTTTTGTTCTCAAACTCACTCGAGTGTTTTAAATCTGTTTACTCCCCATACCATATGTTAGCCGGTGCGTAGTGTGCATGTTTGCTGGCAGCAACTTGCGCTGGACTTAGGGGACCAAACTGACTGTACTGTGTGGGGAATTGTATGTGAGCAGGTAATGGATGAGATGGTATCACCTGTAATTTTTTGTTAGAAATAGTTTGAATATCAATGAAAACATTTACACATTAATTACGAAATACTATTGAAGGTACATGCAAGAATTCAGCTTTTTCAAAATTATTCTAGAATTTTAACTTTTCTTGAAGGCTATCACTAAATTTTCTTCTTTTTCATGGCAACTATATATCAATTAATTATCATCAAACCTTTACTTTTTTTAGTATCATTTTTAATGACCATAGTGCTTAATATTTTTCAAACCAAATATGTTTTCACTCACCTGACGACTTGAGCTGTTGTGTGCCGGTGGTGGTGCTACTACTGCTCGGTTGTAGGCATATGTGGGTGCAGCTTGTGAAACAAATACCGTCGGTCGGCGGTACATATCACCTTGGGCATAAATATCCTGTTGCAACATAGCAGCGGTAGCTGCAGCTGCCGCAGACGGTGAACCACCAATTGGTGTATTCGATTGATGTTGCTGTGACTGGGTTGATTGTGTTGCTACAACTGCTTGTTGACGATATACTGGCGCACCCCAAGAAGGTGGTCCACCTGCAGCAGCAGTTGCTGCAGATATAGCAGATGATGAACTCTTTGAATGTGCTAGTGGTGGTGCAGCTACAACAGATTGTGGAACATATGCTGCTGCTGAAGAAGCCGTCGAGGTAACCTCACGCTTATGATGTGCAGGTGGCGCTTGAGTACCTGCAGCCCAAGAGGAACGTTTGCTATCAATCTGTTGATGCTGCTGCTGCTGTAGCTGTGGTTGTGGTTGTGGAGCATACTCATAGAATTCAGCTGGCTCTTGTTTTGCGGGCAAGTGCGGCAAATTAGCTGATGATGACGAGATTGATGAATGCTGCATAGTGTTTGAGTTAGAACCAGTTGCTGATGTTGTCGGCATGTAACATTCATTTTGTGCCATTGCCAAAATGCGTTTCTTTTGCGATTGACCCGGTTCGTATTTCACATTGGCTTGTTGGTAATGATGGTGCTGTTGCTGCTGCGGCTGTTGTTGAGGAGGAGGTGGTGGCGGCTGCTGCTGCGGCTGCTGTTGATATTGCTGCGGCGGCTGCTGCTGCTGCTGCTGCTGGTGATGGTGTTGTTGCTGCTGCTGATGATGATGATGGTGTTGTTGTGGCTGCTGCTGTTGTTTAGGACTGTTTTCGCCACCAACAATGTGACTTCGTCGACGTACATCAGTTGCTTCATTGTTGTCGTTGTTGTTGTCACCTACAGTAACGCATGGAATTACTAATTGTATATGAGATTTCTGTCGTGCAGAAGAGTTAGAAGCAGATGATGAGGAAGAAGTGGGAAAAGAAGATTTTGCAGCAATGTTACTAGGAATATGATTAGAGATATTGCTACCGTAATTTGAGGTTGAGGTAGATGTAGAGGTCGAAGTGGAAGTAGAATTGGATGTGGTGGAGGAGGAATTGTGTGAAATATTGCAGTTGTTGCTGGACGCATGGTGTTGTGGATGTTGCTGATGATGATGTTGACTGTGACTTTGATTATGATTATTCAGTTGCTGCTGTTGGGGTGGCATTGCATGATGCTGCACTTGCTGATGCTGTTGTTGGTGTTGAGAATGATGCTGTATCTGTTGATGACTTGAATGTTGATGCTGCGAGCTACATGCATTAACAATTTCAGCTCCTGCACCATAGCCAGTTCCACTTCCGCTTCCAGCAGCTGACGTTGCATACTGATTACTACTTATATTGCTATTGTTACTATTGTTATTGCTACTGCTACTATTACTACATTTACTGGCAACAGGTTGATGAGTATGAGCGACATGTTGCAATTGTGAATTGTGATTATTAGTAGATGTTGATGTTGATGAGGATGAATTTGCGCTTGTATTACCATATATAGAATGCTGCTGCGACTGCTGTTGTGGCTGTGGCTGTTGATGATGTTGATGTGGCTGTTGCTGATGTGGTTGTTGTTGATGTGGCTGTTGTTGATGTTGCTGTGGCTGCTGTTGTTGTGGTTGCTGCTGTTGTGGCTGCTGTTGTTGTGGCTGCTGTTGTTGCGGCTGCTGTTGATGATGTTGCGGCTGATGATGGTGATGATGTACTTGTTGCTGGTGTTGCTGCTGTTGATGAGTATGTTGATGCTGTTGTTGTTGCTGTTGCGGCTGTTGCTGTGATTGGTGGTGATGTCCAGTGCTGCGGCAATTCAACGATGATGTCGATGACGATTGCTGCAACATTGAAGTATTTGTCTGTGATTGAGCATGTGCACGTTGCTTGGTCGGAACAACAGTTGTTACAGTTGGTGGATCTGCAGCCTCATCCTCGCTGTCAGATATTGTGATTACAGCAGTTGGCGATGGTGTATCATGTATAGTAATCGTTTGTTGTTTAACAATCGCGCTGTGGTGTTGATGTGGATGAGCCTGTTGCTGATGATGAGGTTGTTGATGATGATAATTACCACCACCACTGCTGCTACATTGGTTAACAATGTGATGATTGCCGCCACCGCCACCACCGCCATTGTAAGATGAGTGTCCATTGTTGCTGCTAATAACATGTTGCTGATTGCTCACGTTGCTGCCACTGTGATGATGATGATGACCGCTACTGCTGCCACTGGCGTTGACAATGTCTGAAATTAGAAAATAATAAAGGTAATTTACATTCGAGCGTAGATTTTAAATATTCCATTAGCTAGTTGATGTTTTTCAAACCGAAAAATTATTTAATGCATTTATAACCATAGTATGTACATCGTATGTTAAGGGTGTTTTTTTTTTTATATTTAAGAGTGTCTTACTTTCCACAACGTCAAAAATTCTATTAAATCTGGCAATGTTGGGGTCATTTGTACTCAATAAGGTTTTCCATTTCATCATGGATGAGTAATAACGATTGCAAATTGCAAAAATTTCCTCACGCAAGATTCATTGAAATGAGGCAGGCAATTGGCTGTCAATTTGCATAGACTGAATTTACGAAATAAACGAAATGTGATACTTCTGGCTTATTTTTTGTATAAATTTGTGAAGTATATGAATTATGCGTATAAACCAGCGCCGTAAGACCATTTGGATAGACCTCTAGACTATGGTACATTCGAGCCAGCCGCGGCACTCATATATCGAAAATCATCCGCTAAATGGCAGAAAGTTATCTTCACACCAAAGCCAAAATTCAGGATATTTGGATTTATTCTTTTTTTTTTTGTGTTTTATTTTATTTCAAAACTACGACACTCTAAAAAAATCACCTATTATATTGTGTGTTTCTATTAAGATTGTCTTTCAAAAAATTTAAAGGTTTTTTTATTTTTTCCAAGGTACTAATTTAATTTTCAAAATAAAAATCAAAGAATTCGCGTAACATTTGGTTTTTATATTTTCAAAAAAAGTAACCGAAATTTTAATTTTTCGTTCACATTTACCATTATTTTTGATTTTCGTTTCTTTTATTGAAAATTAAAATTATTGCAATTTTTAATTGTATTGTTGATTTTCATTTCTCATGAGTGTAAGTTAACCGTTTTTTATTTACTTGGTCAAAAAAAAAAAAACAATCAAAAATTACGTTTATTGATGAAAAACAAAAGAACTAGAAAATATCGATATATCATATAAATGAAAAAATAGTTAGAATAAAGTGATTTTTATGAAATAAAATTGCAATCATGAAAAACCTGTCGGTATACCGAAATATGTTTTTTGTTTTCCATTGGCGTAACTAGATGAGAGCTGGTAGACAAATAATTAGTATGCAATACATTATGTATTTATTACCAACACCTAAGGAGAGCTAAGTTTAAACTGAGCATCTTATCCTTCCTCTAGCTTAGCCATTGGATTTTTCAATCGGAAATTTTGAACGAAATTTTTAGTTGACAATATATTTTCCTTTTTTGAAATAACTAAAAACAACATACATGGGAACAAAGATAATGCAAATTGAAAACTATCGCTGGTAGAAAAACAATCACTCACATTTTCGTAAAAAAAAATTAATTTATTCTTAACAAAAGTGAAATAAACTAAATAAATAATAAAAATGTTAAATCAACGAAATTTTGTCTTAAACAAATAATATTCTATAAAAAAAAAACACAAAAATTAGTGACAATGACTTTAAAAATTTTAGGTACTTACTGCTTGACGAGGCAGATGAAATAATAGCACCGCCATTATTACTACTACCACTATAGTTATTGCCATAGTTGCAATTGTGATGATTATGATACTGTGGCGATACATGAGAGGCGCGATTATAACGCTGCTGATGCGGCGGTGAGCTTTCCTTAACGCGTTTCTTTACAGGTGACAGTTGATTATTCTCCTTTTTGTCGTGACGCGGTACGCGGTAAGAATTCCCTTTGCTATTTAAGATATTTAAAAAAGTGGCATAATTATAATTGATTAATCAAAGATTCAAGTAATAAATCTTACATCAAGTGATGCACTGGCGACTCCTTTTTGAGATCATTTCGTGGTATGTTAAGATGATGCTTTGGATAGATTTCCTCAACATTCAAAAATGGTGCGGAGTCAACAATTAACGAATGTGCTGGAGCTTGCTGTGGCCACGATGGCACCAAAGCCATTTGACGTCCAGTTTGTGGCCAGGCAACACCACTGGCTTGGACACGATTTGTTAATAGCATACGCTGTCCAGAAGTTGGTTCAACCATTGACACAGGAACAGGCACATTTACGTACTGTTGTGGAGGAACCTAAGACAATGAAGATATATTTTTTGTTTACAACACATGCATGTGAAATATTAATATTAAAAAAACAAAATTTTGGACTGCGTACTTGCAAAGGTGGCTGCATTGTCGCACTACCGACTACAACATGTTTGGTGGGGCTTGGCATCGCCTGGTACGAAGGTGGACACAAAATATTCGAAACCAATTGGTGCTGGAAAGTGTCTGTACGTGCTTGCGCATATTGGCGACCAACATTGCGTCCACCATAAATTTGATAGAGTCCTTCGTAGGCCAAAGGACGTTCACGTACCAAACGCTGTACTTGACTTGTCAACTGGTTGTTTATTGTGAAAGTCATATTTTCTGTAGCACTGGGCACAAAATTAGTCACTAGTGTTGATGTTGGCTGTACACTAAACAAAGAGAATAGAATTTTAAGAAACTGAGTACAAGTTTAAATCTAAAAATATTAACATACGTATGGAAATCGCCACGTCGACACACTTCCATCATCTGAACTGATGCCTTCACATTGTTGCAATACACGTAGTCTACCAGATGAGTTAAACGTGTAAATGAATGATTCAAAGCTTCGGCAGGTGTTAGGCGACGCTCTTGATCAATAGTCAACATGCGTTTTAGCAAATCTATGAATTCACGTCGGTCTGTCTTTTCAGCTAATAATTGGCCACCTTCCAAATCAGTCGGCACATTAACCTGTCCAATATCATCGAGACAGTTGAAAATATATTTGCGTGCCTCCTTGCTCTTTGTATTCGTTTCAGCCTCATGCTCCTCAGTGGTCTTTAAGCGCCAAAAGGGATAAGTGGAGTCGACATCACGATAAAAGAATTTTGAGGTTTTCGAAGCGCTGTTCAACATGTGCTCGGTGGGTAGACCTTGTGTTTGTGATATGTATCTGAAATAAAAAAGAAGGAGATAAAGGTCTTCTGAAAGAAAGTGGCAGAATAAACAAAACTTACCTTATTTGATCAAATTCAGACGATCCAGGATACAATGGCCAACCCAAAAACAGTTCGGCTACAACGCAGCCCAACGACCACATATCGATTGCTTCACAGAAGGGCAAACCCAAAATGATTTCCGGTGCCCGATAATAACGTGACTGCAAGTACGTGTTGCACACAGTTTTGCTAACATGCGAAGCGCTTCCAAAATCAATCACTTTTACCCTATAAATGATGTTGGTTAATCAAAAACACATCTAATTACAAATGTCGTTATAGTAATAGTGACACGTACCTATAGGGTTGTCTTACAGGATCTACCAACATAATGTTTTCTGGTTTCAGATCAGCATGTATCAAACCAAGTTGTTTCAGTTTTAACAACGCAGTCAAGACCTGCTCCAAAATAGGTCGTATGTACTTCAACGGCAATGGTGAGAATTTATTTTGCTTTAGAAAATCATAAAGATTTTGCTCCAGCATCTCAAAAACCAAACAGGTGTGATTTTTATGCTGAAAGCATTCAAAAGCGCGCACAAAATTAAATTCGTCCGCATTTTCTTGACTCAAACGGGATAAAATGGAGACTTCAATTTGTCCCTGACGTGCATATGAAGGATGATTTTTCAAAATTTTAATAGCAACAATTTCCGAAGTACCACGTTTCCAACACTTTACGACTTGTCCAAAAGTACCACGTCCAAGAAATTCAAGAACCTGAAAAAATACGAGAAAATATTCGTTATAACAATTTTGTTATAATTAAAAGATTTAGCTCATGTTTTGCTAAAATCGCAATAAAGTATGCTATTTACCTCATACTCGGCGGATAGCGAATATAACACCTCATGTTGTACCAATTGGTAATCACCATCAGCGCCACTGCTTGAGCGTTTGCTGGGGGGCTGCGTGTTTGCGTGCCCCCCAGACGTGGCTACCTTTGTGTGCGCCGTTTTGTGGCTGTTTGTGGATGTCGAGGTCACCGAAGGAGCCGTTGTTGTGCTGCTTATAACACCTACAGTTACACCAGTGCCACCGCCGCCGCCGTCACTTACAACAAGTGAACTTGATACTGTTGCACCTGTTGTACTACTGCCGCCGCCGCTACCAACAACAACTTTTGACGAAGATGTGGACGAATCAATGCAACCGCAATCACAATCTGTTGAGAGTAAAAAAAAAAGAAATTTTAGTATTTATATTTTAAAATTTTATTTTTTTGTAATATTTCTTTTACATTTATAAAGGTGCAAGGCTGCTGGGAAATCCCACCAGAATGTAACATGTGTGACGCTCAAATAATAAGTGAAATTTTTTTTGTGAATAAATGCGAGGAAAGTGTCAGTAAAAGCAGATGAGAAACAAATTTTACACGTCACTGGTATTTCTTTACAGAGAGAGAATTTCGATACTTTTTTCAAAAAAACTAACGAGCGAATTATATAAATTATATATATGTTTGTCAGATTATAATAATGCCAAATGTTATAATAATGCCAAGAACAAGTTATAGCTAATTTCTTCAAATGTTGTGAATCGTTCAATGGACATATCAGACGTAATTTGCGATTTGTGTTAGTCGAGCATCAAATGCACCAAACTCAATTTTCTATTAAACAAAATTACCTTTTTGAAAAACAATTATTAATATTAAAAATTAACTACTCTGTAAAAACGTTTCTTTTTTATAAATATTTTCCTGATATTTCGAAACTATCTTCAACGTTGAAACTTTTCGAACCAACTAAAGTCGACATTTGAAGAGTGAAACAATTTTACACCGTAGTACGTACAATTAAAAGATTTTTCATGAAGACAAAGAAATTTTCATTTGAGTTGAGTCGCCAATTCAATTTTCTATATTGAAAATAAGACACAATAATAATAGAATTTTTTTGTGCAGTCAATTCACATGCGGAAAAGAATTCGCATACGCATTTACTTACTATCAGAACAAATACGCACCACAATTTTATTAGCTACTGAAATATTAAGATTTTCCAAGAGAAATCAAACGAAAGAAATTAGAAAAGAAAAAAGAAACGTAGAATTTTTCAGTTTTGTATTCTTTATTTTTTTCCATCAAGAAAATCAAATTGCAGCTGAAGTACAAATCGTGAATTTGACTTTTAAAAAACTATCGCACAGTATTCAGCATAAAAAAAACAATTTTTTTCTGCAAAAATAGCAAAAAATTATAAATAAACAACATTATGCTATATCACGGTTCAGGTGAGTGACTGACTTTCCCCCACTCATATCTTTAAAGCAGTGATGGGCACATAGTGGCTCTATTTGCTCTGACCGTTATTCGACGCACAAGCAAGCGAAAAAAAAATTCGCAGAATTTCAACGCTATCGAGGCACAGCGTTGACTTGAATTCAAATGAAAACAAAAACAAAACACAAAGGCATAAGCGACGGCGCCGCATTGTGTCTTGACCAATGTAGCAATTGTTTTTGTTTGTAGTGCAATTTGGTTTTTTTTTGTGCTAATAATGGCAAATTTGGAAATGAAAGTAAAAAAAAAAACTTTCAAATTTCGTTTGTTGTTGCTTGATGTTGTTGTTTTGCTCTTTTGTTAGATTTCTATGCCCACCACTGCTTTAAAGTATGGAACTACTTTTTACTCACAAAAATGAGTATACACCTTGATTTGGAAGAAATAATGACAATTTTTATAAAAAATCAAAATTTTTTATTGAATAAGTAAGATTGGTATCTTACTAACCATGCATTAAAATTATTTATACAAAATTTTTAATTTCTTCAAAAATTGCCATTATTTCTTTCAAATCAAGGTGCAACTATGCTCAATTTTGTGAGTAACTGTAAAAGTAGGAGCGAGTTCTTAATTAACAATTTCAAACGGCTGTTGTGAACGAATGATTTTCAGTTACTCACTCGTTTCCAGTTACAGAATTGGGCTATAAGAACAATGATGTTACGTTATGTAAACAGAGACGATAAATTGAGGAGACTTTTCAATCTCAATCAAATCGTTGATTCCGCGGAAATATCAGAGACCCAACTCTAAATTTCACTCAAAATGATGTTTTATCGGAATTCATTTTTTAGATTGCAAACTCTAGCATATTTATTGCCTGTGATATAATATTAAAAATATCGAACATTTAAAAACAAAATTTTTTTTTTATTTTTGTTATGTACTTCTAATATTTCGACTTTCACTGTAAGTCATCATCAGTGACTATAAAATACATAGATACATATTACAACTATAAACAATAATAATAAATTATATAGAAACAGCAAAAAGTTGAAAAAAATTGCACATAAATAATGCACTTCTTTCTTCTGAGCATTTTTGATTTGTTTTTTTTTTTTTTTTAAAGAACTGCGTTTTTCAATTTCTAGCAGTGTAAGCGTCGAATTATTTGATTTGCTATCAAAGCACTTAATAGCACCTGTCTGTTAGCATCATTATCGCGCAGCTGTTCGCAGTAATAAATCATAATGCAAATCACCTCACACTTATAGCTATACCTCACGACTGTTTGTTTGCTTTCAAACAAAACCACAGTATCAGTAGCGGAGCTAGGGGGGGCCGACACTCGGCGCAAAAGCTTGGGATCGGAAAAATGATCCACGGTCTTCATAGATAATAATTGCAAATAATGTTTAATCAAAAATTTGTATTAATCAAAACTTGAAAATTTATTAAGATTAAGAGTCGATTACATGATTCACAGAAAAAATGTTTTTTTTTCTTGAGTTTTGGTGCGATAATCTTGGCGAAAATTTGGCTATTGTATTTTTTGTGTTGTATTAGAGCAGTGAAGGGCACACAGTGGCTCTATTTGCTCACATTGCTCTAACCGTTATTCGACGCACAAGCAAGCGAAAAAAAATTCGCAGAGTTTCAACGCTATCGAGGCACAGCGTTGACTTGAATTCAAATGAAAACAAAACACAAAGGCATAAGCGACGGCGCCGCATTGTGTCTTGACGAATGTAGCAATTGTTTTTGTTTGTAGTGCAATTTGTTTTTTTTTGCTAATGGCAATTTTGGAAATGCAAGTAAAAAAACTTTAAAATTTCGTTTGTTGTTGCTTGATGTTGTTGTTTTGCTCTTTTGTTAGATTTTTGTGCCCACCGCTGTATTAGAGTATCATCTATTCATTGGATTTGGTTGTGACTTATTCTTAGTAGTGAAGGAATTGTTTAAGGCTGATCAATAATATCTTTACTAAATATGTTTATATTGCTGATATTTCAACATATTGCATTCATCGATATTTTAAATCGTGTAGCATATTTGTATATAAGACCTACTTACATCAGAATATAGGAATTTATAATGAAAATCATATTTTAATATTATTCAAAGTTTGTTACTCTATTGAGAAGAGCAAACTCTCCAATTCCATAGTTATTGAGGGTATTCCTGAAAACGTGAAAAAGCCTCGAAAGCTGCGTTAACTGCGAAAACTGAGCACTTTTTCGAGCCTCGAAAATAATTTGTATGAAGAAAAGTTTGCGCAACTTTCGAGGCTAATTAGTTGAGCAAGTAGCCTCGAAAAGTTGGAAAATGAATCAGTGTTGCCGTTTGTCGAAATAATTTGCTATCAGTTTGAAGTTTCTTTAGAAATTTGCACATAAATTTAACAGAATGATTTTTAAATATATGAAAAGCGCAATTCTCAGAATCTTTGTTTGTTTACCTATTTGTGTTTTGTTATTCTTTCTTTCGAGTTTTCGCGCTTTTCGAGTTTTCGCGTTTAGAGGAATACCCTTATTATATTTAAGAGCTTTACTTTAAGAACTAAATATGTCGAATAAATATTAAGGCAAGTGCTACTTTTTTTTTCTTTTTAGTATTTCGAAGTTATCTTGACTTGCCTCTTACGTTATGTTTTTATTTTATTTTGAATTTCTTAACTAGTGCACGGCAAAGTGTCAACGAACGACAACAAGACGTCTTTGGTAAAGCTTCTTCATATACAAAGACAAAAAAAAAACATAGATATTCTACCACATGTATAACAATAAGTCAGTCAGTCAACATATATGTATTAGAGTGGTCCAAAACACGAAGTTGTTAAAATACTATGGTTCTTTAGTAAAAATTAGAAAAATTTGCTTTGATATAGCGTCACGCCACGAGCTTGAAAATATTTTATTATCATTATTTTTATAAAATTTATTTTATCAGTTCACTTTTAAGTTGCACGGTTAACAATTTTTTCCATTGCGTATTTTTTATAGCATTTCAATAATAGAGTTTAGCTACTACAGCTAATAGTCTTTTTAGCTATTAAGCTTGAAGCTTTAAATTAAGCACAAAGCTTATTAAGTTTTCTCATTTCATGCTACTCATTTGGTTTTTGAAATATTGCGTTTTCTTCTTCGATAAATGGCCATGTGATTTAAGCCAAGATGTAAAAATTTTGAAATTGAATTTATTGTATGTTGATGCACACTACAAAATGAACTAAATGAAATTATTCAGTATCGGATTTAGTTTTCTAGATTTTGACAAATTCAGTGTCATAAATTTGTCCTGGTGTAAATTTTTTCACTTTGAATACAAATTTTTATAGTTTGGCGTTGCTAAACGGAAAATTAGCAGAACTTCTATTAAAAAATTTTCTTAACGAAACTATTCGAATTACACATTGGATTGCTAGAAAAACAATTAGAAAAACAAAAATATAATAATTTGTTGGCGTTTTTTGACACCTATTTTAGGAATGTTTAAAAGTTGAAACGTTTTTGGATCTTAATACATACCTACACAATAAGAAGGGAAAATTCATATAAGTTGAGGGTTCATTTCAAATTAATATTACTACGAGTAAAGTTTCATAAATATCTGAGTTTATGGGTTCGTTTGGAAGATAGATACCGTATGAATATGAAAATGCGAACAAAGATTACGTTAAGTAAAATACTAAATAAGTGTTCAGTGAAAATTTAGATTTTTCCAGATGTTTAAAATATTTTTGGGGATAAATCGTATGGGATAAATCGTTATTTATACAAGCTAAAAGTGAATTCAAGTATTCTTGACGAAATGCAATTTAAATTTAACAAAAATCTTTTTACTTTAAGATATATACCAATTATAATGGTTAAAATACTCTAAGACCCAACAAATATTTTGAAGCTCGTAGCGCCACACCACGGTTATAAGCTTTTTGTAAATTCTTAGATTCGAAGCTTCAGAAATGTTGCGTCCGCCTATCAAGAAAAATAAGGTATGTTGTTTTATACACGATTTTGGACCACTCTAATAGGATTAGCTATCTATACATATATAAAATATAAAACTTTGTTATGCGTATGTGTGCTAAATGTTTCTATGTGGCATAAACGATTGTATGCAAACAACAAATATGAAAAGATAAAAATCAAATAAATTTACAAAAAAAAAGACAAGACTACACCACTTTATTTCTCGTAAAAAAAAAAAAAAAAAAAAAACTTTTTTTTATATACATATATTGAGCAGAAAATACCTCGGAAAATTTGATGGAATGTAGCATTCTTTCTTTGATTTAAAAAAAAAAAATCAACGAATTTCAGCCAATTAATGCATGTTGATGGAGTGCTTTTCTAATTCAATAAAATACAAAAAAATCAATACGAATTTTCAAAAAAATATGAATACAAAATAGCGCTGGCCTACAAGTAACATTTTTGGACAAGCCCAGAGATCAGACTACGTAATTCTGATAGATTTTTTGTGTGCTAAAAAAATTCGATTTTCACGATTCTAAACGTTTGAGAAGTTTGAGATATTTTTGTTTAAAAGTGCGAAAAATTCTGCTTCAAGGCATAATTGATTATATTACATAACTACTTACAATAAAGTATTTTTTTAATTTATCATTATGTACTGAGATAGCATGATGCCTTTCGATAAACTGAAAATACCTTATAACTTAAAATATTGCCGAAAGATTAGCAATTTTACATATGGGCATTTCCATGGGTCCCGTTCGACCGTCGAACACATTTAAAGTAAAAAAAAAAGGTCAAAATAAAACGAATTTTTATTTTGACAATAGGTTTAACTTACCTAACTTTAATTGGTGCTAAGGTTGAATTTGGGCAGTTTTTTGTTTTCAAGATAATTGCAAAAAACCAAGGTGTCGCAGGGGACAAAAACTTCCGTTTTCGTGGAAAATGCCCATATTTATAAAACAACTTCTCATTATGATACCCATTATGCTACAGTCAGTTCAGGGGATGATCCCAAATTTAACAAAAGCTATATCCGCAACTTTTGATGGCCATAACTCTGTAAATAATACCGACCATCAGCCATCATCGTTTACAAAATTATTCAGTATGATGAGCACTTTTTTATATTAAAACTATATAAAAATCGGTTTTAAATACCATTATGTTAATAATGATTATGTCAAAAGAATTTTATAATAAAACGGACTACACTCGGAGTTCTTTATCAAAATTATAGTTTTCCTTTAAGCTACATTCAGTAAATCGTACGCTATTTAAAAATAATAGTCACACAACGGTCTCTAAACTTTTTGTCTCAAAATTTTTGCTTTTTAAGTCAGTCTAACCCAAATGCTTTTATTTTTAATGAAAAAAGATATTTTTGAAAAAGCACCGAAAGTTCTTGTTGTTGCTGTTATTATATTGTGTAAACACATACAGATATTTTGTTATGAAGCTCTTGGTCTTATTTGTGTCTGTAATTTAAGATATCTTAAAAAAATTCTCGTAATAAACAATAAATTGTTTGTATCTGCAATTCTAGACTCTATTGTGTAACGAGTGGCTTTATGTACAGAAGCTTAGAATTGAATTGAATAGAATCAAGAGACAATAAGAAAACGTAAGACAGTTGACACCACATTTAAAAACGTTAACTCTAAGTTTTCACAATGTCGTCGCCAGTCTTTTTGTCTACATAAGTTCTTTAATTAAGTTATTTTTTCAATTTAATCAATTATCTTTTTAAAAATACCATTTATTATTTTAAGGTCTGATTTTGCGCTCGTAATCTAATCTGACGTACAGTATCGGATGGTGGCGTATCATAAACAAGTTTGTTGCAATTACATAAAAATTTTTTATGTTTTTCATTTATAATTATAGTTTTAAATTTATTTTCATAAATTTTCATTCCCAAATATGTAGATTTTGTATATTTCTTTCCAACAGCTGAATTTGAAAAATCAAAATACCTAAAATTCTATTCAGAATACATAGAATTTCATGCCATGTTTGTCTTTTGAGTAATCACATACCAAACATGCATTGCGATGTCACAGATTTCTACTTGACAGTCGGCGACATAACGTCACATCATATTGCAAGCGTATACTTACGTTGACTTGAATCGGCTTCTTTGATTTTTTTTCGACATTTTCCACATTTTTCGTTTTTTTTTTCTGATTGCTTTTCAGCCAACCTTTTGTATTTAGCTTATAAAAGCTACGACGTCAAGAACTACGTTGTACAGCATAGATGGGCAAAATTTTAGAAGCAGGAGCTACTTACAACAAAAGCAACAACTACGACAATCGAAAAAGAACCCCATTATAAATTCGATCTCGATAGCAAAAAAAAAAATTCTGTAATAAATTAAAAACCAATTCCACGAATCAAACAAGAACAACATGAGTGCAGAAATAAAAGTACAACGATCAACCGAAACGAAAGAAGCTGTCCTCAATGTGGACATTGTTCTATCCTTGTTCGCAACAATAACAATACCATGCATAGCGCGTATAAAAAAAAAACCACAACGATAAAAATGTTCGTAGCAGTGGAAAGTACATGTGCTTGTTGTTTTTGTTATTTTTCTTAAAAAAAACGGCGTGTCTGTTGTAAAGAGCTAAAATTGGCTCATTTCTCCTATTTCTCCCATCGCTGTTGTACAGTATCAGCGTGACTGGTACATGAAGCGCAGAGTTTTCGGTTTCAACCTAATTTTTTTACACATATGTAGTTTCGAAAATTAATTAAGATAAAATTATGGAGAGACAAGGCAAGACATGCAAAAGACTACAGAAATGTTTAAAACCAGAAAAACACTTGGCACACGCGTCATTTCAATCGTATCAGTTGCTTTTGGACGTAGAAAATGTGAGTTTAGAATCCGTCGAACTCTAATCTAATTTTCATCCAAACTTAATGGCATGGCATGCGTAAACAAAGAGTATATCTAACTTAATTGCAGGAAGTTTGTGATGTCTACTTGATGTCTGCATGACAGTAATTTAAAAATTTATATTTTTTTTATAAAATGTTTATTAAATGCCACATAGAGGCTACAAAAATCTTTAATAAAAAATCAAAACAGAAATAAGCAAACTACGTAAATAAGCGCTAACAAAAAGATAAAGAAGCAAAAGCGAAACAATGAAAAAACCGAGAAGAAATAGGCAAAACAGAGAAAGCGTATAAATAATCAATTCACAACGCATCGCCAGTGTTGGTTAGTTTTTTGTCATTATTTTAATTTCTTATAATTTTGTTTTTTTTTACTCTTTGACAAACTCTTAATTAGGCCTAGAAGCCATTTAAGCATTACTTACTATTAAAGTTAAAAAAAAGTCAATAAAAACACTAAAATGAGTAATGAAACCATCATGACGAACGAAAAGACTGTCAGCGTTGCCAAAGTGCTGTACATTATGAATCATTTTAATGATAATTTTCCATAAAAGGCATAGGTTTCAGATATGACCAGTGATAGCACCACGAGAATGTACGCATTAGCAATAAAATAAAATGAACAAAAATAGAAAAACGAAGCAAACTGAATCAAATTAAAAAAATATTTTTTCGTGCAGAATACCGAAATAATTTCTTCTGAAATGTCCTTGCCATTAACCACAGTATAAATTTATTAGTAAAAAATTTTTTTCGACAAAAAATTTATATGAACATCAAACCCAGATTTTGTACCGAAATTGTTCACTATCAACAATAAAAATTCTTAAAAAAGAAATCTATATGACAAAAACATGTTTATTGCTAGAAATGTTGCTGCTGTTATTATTGATTGATTTTATTGTGACAACTTGTATTTAAAAAAAAAAAAATAATTTTCTATATCAAAACTTAATGCGTTGCAACAACCGCAGCAATGCGTTTATTGATAATAACAACTAAATACTTATGTGTGCAGCAAAACATAAACAATTGCAAAAATATTCTCAACTATTGAAACAACAGAAACAACAACGAGAAAAAGCGACAATAACAACAATAATAAGCAATATAGAAATAACAAAAACAAAAGTATGTCTCGAAGGCAATAAACTTTGCGCTAATCGCATCAATTAAACTTGAGTTCACAAATCAACGGCGCGTAAATGCATTCGACGCATCCGATGACGACTGCAACTGCAACTGCGTTTCGCAAACACAAAACTACTATGTTCGAAAAGGCTGGCGTTATCATGAACAAGTCGTCGCTGACGTTTGCGTCTTTATATCGATGTTGAAACTTAAAACATTGCCATTGCTAGCATTGGCATCGTCTTCAAGATCGTCGTCAACAACGGTACCAGCAACATAGCTGTCTTCAGGTGTTGCTAACAGAATAATATGAAGTTAAAAGTATCGATATTACATTGATACACTGAAGAAAGCTTTGAAAACAATGTATGATTGGAATTTTTCCACAATATATGATGTCCCTTTAAAAATGTTTGGTTTATATAGTGGATTTTTAACCCAAAGCCTTCTACACTAAGCCAAATAAGATATGTCTTTGAAATCCTGTGATTGGAACAATATATATACACATGTTAGCAATAGTTACCAGGCATTTTTGTTTAAATATTTCCTTTCAGATTTGCATAGCATTAGATTTTTTCATCGAGGTTGCTTTTAAACTCGTATGGTCAAGAATAATATTCAAATTTAGGGCATGTTAACAAAAACTTAATATTTATTTCTCGAATGTTAACTTTATTATTTCTATACATTACGAAAACTTTATAAATAATATAATTAATTAATGAAAGGCAATTGGAAAATTTTGAGCCAATTTGCCTAGCTCGACAATAAAATTTTTAAATAATAATACCTAAACCCTAACTTTAAGCTTAGGCAATTTCTTGAAATTATTATCTGCTAAAAAAATCTGAGTGTTTCGAGTTTAGTTGCAGGGAAAATTTTATATCGAATAACGATACTAAAATAAATGGTTGCAGTATATTTTTTTGCCATTTCAAATTGTGTGCTATACGTACATACGTCGTATACGCTACGGTTGCAGTCGAATTTATATAAATATCACCTTTTGCATCAGAGCTACACAACATGTCATGTGCTGCATGCAAACAAATTTGTAAAATTCTACAATTTTACGATATTTTTTCTTAATTGAGCATATTAAATGCATTGCGTTTAATTGCACATAGCAAAAAAAAAATACAATATATAATAAATTAAACGAGTTATGAAAAAAATTGGGTAGCAGATGTGCCAAAATTTAGGAATATACGTTAACATTTGACTATACGCTTTCATATAATTATATTTTAAAAGAAAACTTTGTAACCAAACGACACAAGTATGTCATTAAGGAATATATTTATTGTAGTTTGATGTCAAAGATTTTGATCTGAAAGCAAATGAGCGCAAGTTGTTAGTTCAAGCAAATTATTACAAATAAAAAAATACAAAAACACTTAAGATCGAGGTTTGTCGATATACATATGACCTTTGCTTAGAACTGATATTCAAAACCTTTGTGGTTAGTCATATTCAATTTTGTATGAAACAACTGAATCAGATGAATTAATTCAGAGATAAAACACAAAATCAAGTTAAATATCGCTTAAAATTTGCTAAGGCGGGAAGGAAGGGAACTTAATCCGAGTACAACTACAGAATTTCGCAATTATTTCTAGTCTAGCGTCAACATGTGCTTAATGGCTTTCGGTGAAGATTGAAAGAAACGACGCCTATTTCGATGATTCATAAATTTTTTTAAGGTTACAATACACTGTGACTTTAAAATTAATTTAAAAAAGCGGTTACGCTCATGCAGGTAAAACAAAAATGTTGAAAAAGTAAAAATAAGTTGAAAAATGTTGCAAGATTAGAAAAATGTTGAAAAAGTCAGTAAATGTTGAAAACATTGTTAAATGCTGAAAACATTGTTAAATGTTGAATAATAGGTCGAAAAATATTGAAAAATTCAAAAATAAGTTGAAATATGTTGATTAGGTCGAAAAATGTTTGAAAAAGTCGACAGATGTTGATAACGTTGTTATAAATGTTGATCAAGTCGAAAAATGTTGATACATTTTTTTTAAGAAAGAATATAGGTCATATAGACCATATTAAAGTTTTTAAATAAGAACGTAATAGATAAATCATTTTGAGACTTATGCGTCACCCTATAAATTGAAGTGAGTGAGCTAGTTGCATTAATTTTAAAAAGAATATAATTAAATTATGAATTTGTTAGCTTATTAATAAGTGTAAGAACAATATTTAGTGGGTTTTGTATTGGAGGAAGTAGCAACACAAAATTTAACAGTAACGCTTTCTTTGCTTTTTTTCATTTATCAAATTTCGTTAAATATTATGCAAAACCCCACTTTAAAAGTAAAAGTACATTAGTTTTGGTTAAATAACAATTTTTTTAAACTCTTGGAAAAAGTAAAATGTCTCACGAGCGCAAGTTAAATTTGTTAATTGTAAAAACAATGGGTAATTTTAATTTAATAAATTTAATTAAATTTCTGGCCTTAAAACAATAACTAGCATTACTTGAATAAATAAATAAAATTGTATGCTTCAAACAATTTGCCTGTATAGAAAAATTAATAAACAAAAAGTTTAACAATGACAATTGAATTACTGAGTAATTTTCCACAAACAATTACAAAAAATAAGTAGTTAAAAAACTCAAGGGTACCTACCACAAGACGGGCAATGTCTTTTTAAAGAAAAAAATTAGCTAAAAAATTATTGTAAAACAAAACACAATAAAAAAAAATGAAAAACATAGCATTAAAAATAAGAAAATTTATATTTATTTTTTTTTTCTGAAAGTAAACTTGACTAGCGAACGAAACTTTAGCGCCAAGTTGAAGAGCGTTCAAGTTGCTTCACGCGTGCGTTGGTAAGTTTGTTGTAATAAAATGCGTTTTTTTTTTTCTTTTACATAGACAAACAAAAAGGAATTAAAAACGAATTTTTGGAAATGACTTTTACCGCATCATGGAGCAAGAATTGATATTGAGTGGTGGGGCTGGTAATTTTATAGTATGTACTTGAAATCTTGCCATTAAGGATAAACATAATAAATGCTCTCAAAATATTGCGTAGTTGAGCAGAAAAATAAACAGTGTAACACGCACACCGATACAGATATCGTTAAGTCCCAGTTGAAAGTGTAGCTTAAAGTGACAAATTATAGCAAAATGTGTTGATGCTGTGTAGGCTGAAGTTTAAACTTGAATACTTTCATCTTCTATGATGAATTTGGACTATTTGTAAGTCAAAGTTCCTACGATAGCCATGCTAGTGTTAAAATACAAAAAATCTATTTTTAAAAAATGTTTGCTAAATTTTCAACCGACCTTAAAAAATAATAATTGTAGTGTAATGTAAACAAGTTTGACGTTGAAGACAATCCATCATAAAATTAAGTACAGCAAAACAAAATATTTGTTTGTTTTTATTTGACAGAAAAAAGAATATTAATATTAAGAGAATATTAAGAATAATTTGCAAAATTAAAGTACTGAGATATTTTAAGATCTAGCAGAGTTTTATTCAAAATTTTCCATTATCAAAATTTGCACACTTTAACTTAAATTTAAATAGGCGTCAATTATATATTTTATTGTACTTCTAGGGTTTTTATATATCTAGGGCTATTTGTTTATCCAATTTATTTTCTCCAAAAAAAAAAAACGTGTTTTCAATGAAAAATTTTATAGATGAACGTAGAAGGAATATGAAAAGTTATCGGTACGTCGATGACTGTACTTCAGCTTTTTCTTATTGACTTTCTCCTTAAAAAAAGGGGGATTTCAATCAAAAACATTTAAAAAAAAATTAAGAGAAATAAAATAAAGTATAATAAAATAAAATATAATAAAACAAAATATAATAAAAAAAAATTATAAAAAAAAAAATAAAAAAGTAAAACAAAATGAAAAAAAATTATAAAAAAAAAAAAATAAAAAAAGTAAAACAAAATAAAAAAAATTATAAAAAAAAGATTATAAAAAAAAATTTTAAAAAAAAAACAAATTTTAAAAAAAAAAACAAATTAAAAAAAATTAAAATAAATTAAAAAAAAAATATAAAAAACAAAAATCGAATTTTTCTCAACCTTAAAAATATTCTTAAGGGGCTATACCAGTGTGACACTTTCAAAAAATCGATTTTTTTCTTTTAGCTTATTCGATAGTTTATACTTTCAAAAATATCCTGTGAAAGCGGCAAGGTACTATCTTGAATAGTTTTTGAATGGCAGCGTTCTAAAGAGCGACCGCTCGCAGTTATAAACCTCGAAAGTTGAAACTTAAAAAGCGTTTTTCTCGAAACGACATTTTTCAAAATTGCTGACATCATAACTCAAAGAGAAATTGGCCAATCGACTTCAAATTGAAACTGAGTATACTTGCATATATTTACTATACAATGACCTACAATCTTTTTGATTGGTTGAAAATTGTCAACCTGCCATTAAAAAAACGACCATTTTTTACCCCAAAAATCGACACTTTTTTTTCAGAGCTGCGCCATTTTGTTAATTTCTGATATTTTTCAAAAATCGTAAGTCACTGTATAGGAAATATGTACCTTCAACTTTAATAACCTTTTTGATTTTTTTTGTTTCAACTACTCATTCGGCCGGAATCATGGGAACTTTTTTTTTGGCACCTCCGAATACAGCACATAACTCCGTTATTTTTCGATATTTTTGTAAAAAAAAAAATCTTAAAATATAGCTGAAAATATACCTTATTATGTCCAAAAAACTTCAAAACATTCTATCCAGTACTTTCTTTTGAAAAAATTCGCGAAAGTCGCCTAATTTTTCATGGGTTACACTGGTATAGCCCCTTAAACTCTGAAAGCTAATAAGCTGACGAAATGTTATCTCCACGAAAAAAATTAATAAAAGCTTTTTGAATGAAAATTTTATGCTTTTCACGATGGAACTATCTAGTATTCTTTATTATGTATTCTTATGGAAAACTAAAAAGTTCATTAAGCCACCAGTAGTGATATTATGAGTTCTTCTTGGGCCAGCATTTTTCTTTCATGTACCGCCAACTATTAAACCTTTTTTGGAATCACCCTATCGTAATTTAGGAATGAAAAAGTAAATTAAAGCTCAAAGATAGTAGAATACACCATAATTTTCGTAGACATAATTTGAAAAAAAAAAAGAATAAAAAACTACAGAGAAAACTGTGAAAAAAGAACTAAGAAAATGCGCAGCAAATAAACAAATTTCGAAAGCAAAGCAAACTATCAAAAAACAACAAGAACACAAGAAATTATATATCGTTACTTTTTTTGCGCTTTTTACTTAATTATTTTTAATACTCTTTTCACTTTTTTCGAGATAATGGTGGAGGAAAATACACATAAATATACGTACATAAAGTCCCATCAGATGGTTTTTTTTATTGCAAAACATTAACAAATACAAAAACATATAGTACATACATATGTTAATTTTGTTTTTTATTCACATTGTTTTCAAACCGAAATAAAACCATTTAAGTGATTAAATTTCACAAACTAAAAAGTTTTCCATTTTCATAAAATTGGTTGTTTTTTACTTTTAGCGAAAACAAGAAATTTAAAACTTCTTACATGATTATTAAAGAAAATTTAAATTTTAAGATCTTTGTTTTTTGTTCTTATTTTTTGCAGTCAAATAAACTAAATAAAATAAACACCAAGGATGGATGGTTATGTTTCTCAAATATCAATTGAAATGAATTTTCAAAGTAAATCTATCAATTCATTTGGGATTAGAAATAATTTAAACAAAACTACAGTGTTTATTGCAAATATTTGTTGGCAGCAAATAAAATCGGTAATTAAATGCAAATATTTTGAGACAGATATGAAAGACACAAGATAAAAGGTTGAAAATAATAGGAAACAAATTTTAAACTTTACCATAGCATAAAAAAATTAATCTACTAAGCTATATGCATATATATATTTTAATACTGGGCTTAAAGTTGGTAACGGTTATTATAATTATCATGCTGTTTATTTTTGATCAACATAAAATTTATTTTTTCGGTTACCTCAAAGTTTTGTTCCCAAGTTTTGGTAGTAAAATTAAGAAGCAGATACCGTAACTTTTTATCGAGGCTATCTAGTATTGATTAAAAAATAATCAAAGTAATGATTATTCGTAACTTGTTGGATCGTAGCAACAATGCAATTTGTTAGCAACGTACATATCTACACGTATGTATCTTATAAATTACAATAAATTCGACGATAAAAGCAACATTAACAAAAACACTTTTTTTTATTGATGAGACTTAAATTTACTTTATCAAAATGAATGAATACACGTTCGGTAAGCATAGCAAAGTAAATAAATGATTACAAAAGTAACTAAATAAACACAAATTATTGTCTGTCTGGCGTTCAGGTTTTAGTGTCGTCGTTGTTATACATTTTTTTTTGTGAAAACACTTTTGTGTTATAATTTTTCAAGGCTTTTTAACAGAAAAGTAATTCAGTTGTTTTTTAACTGCCACATTTTTAATGCTCAAGTAATTTTTACCAGTGGTTTATTGATTAAATATTGTTATTATTTAAGGCTTTGCTTAATTTAATTTAATACAATGTATATTTTTTAAGCAAGAAATAATTAAGAGTTGAGTATTTGTAGAATATTTATAAATTTTGCATTCTGATCGAATTCTAATAACTATAATAATAACATAATTCGATTGAATATTTATAAATTAGCCCTACATTCTATATTCATTAAAACTGTACATTAGACCATAGATGGGCAACAGTTTTGAAGCGAGAGCCACTTATAACAAAACAACAGTTACAACAGAAAAAAATCCCACCATAAATTTGATCTCGATAGTGAAAAAGAAAAATTCTGCAATAAACCAAAAGCCAAATCCAAAAAACAAACAAGAACAACATGAGTATAGAAATAAAAGTACACTGATCAAACGAAACGAAAAAATCCTCAATGTGGGCAGTTTTTTTTCTTTTTCGCTCGCTTCAGTTTTTTTTTTTTTTCTGAATGATACAAATACGATGCATACCACGCATAAAAAATACCACAACGATAAAAATGTACGTAGCCGTTGTGAATGCATGTGTTTGTTACAATGAGCCACAAATTGCTCATTTTTAATATTTTGCCCATCGTTGAATCTAATGATCAAGAGTTATTTAAGATTCTTTGCATTCCGCTAAAGTTTTTTTTTATTTTTCTATCTGGCCAAGAGATAAAAAAAAAACATCGAAATAGATTTCCTTTTTGCAGAAACTGAAAATTCAATTTTTTTCCATTTTGTTAGATTTTTTCGCATGCATTTGCTATTGTAAAAATAAAATGATTAATGCTTTCGTAAAATTGGATTAGAAATTAGAAATCGCCCCTGTCAACATTTGAAAAAGCCTTTTCACAGAATCCGAAATTTTGGAATCAATCAATCATTCAGATTGTATGCCGTTTCAAACCGATAATTTTGTAAAAAGTTTTCAAATCGAATCATTTTTACATGAGAAAAACTAATTTTATTGAAGGCAAATTTTTTTCTGGCCATATGTGAGCTTTTTGGGTCATTTTTTGTATGTGAAATACAAAACAAAATTTTTTTTTTAATTCTTTTCTCGATGCTTCGTTTGTTGGTTTAAGGAAAAAAATCTAAAACGAACAATATTAAAATATATATTTATTAAAAAAATTGACCAAAAAAGCTCAAGGGAATAAAATAATTTTCCACAATTTTTCATCGAAACAAAAAAATATTGGTCAAAATAAAATCTGCATTATTGTTAAGAGTTTATGTCAAAATTTTAACTTGATATTATTATTTATTGATATAAAAATTTATTAGCCTCATCAAAATTAAAAGGAAAACATCAAAAATTCTAGTAAATTCCAAAACTAAAGAAAAAATATTTCTTCCAACATCATCAACTAGGACCATATGTGTAGGTATATTTTTATGCGAAAATTACAAGCAAATAAAAGTCTTAATAGCCTCATCAAAACTCAACTTTATGATAACTCAAAATAACTCTAGCAAAATAGCAGGGCAGACCAGACTGCCTGGCTGTTTGCATTTACATACTACAAGTGCAACATGCGCGCCTAGACTTAAATTAAGCCAACTCATATATGAGCTTGAAAAAAAAAACGAAATTGAACGGAAAGAATGTACGGACGGAACCGGTCATTCATTCATGACTGATACGCGTATGTGTGGATGAGGAAGGAAGTAATAGTTGTTGTTAGTAGTCTATTTTAGCTGCTTTTTTATATTGTTAAAAGGCGTATAAGAGAAGAAAAAACCCGGAGAAAAAAGGAGTCGCAAAGGACAGGAAATGCAATAAATATCATGATTTACGCTTGGCTAACTTGTGAAAGCGAAATGCGTAAGTAAAAATGTTATTTCTTTTTGTTTTCACATTACTTAATTGAAAAGCATTATAAATACATACAAACATAGCATTACTTTGCATTTTCGCACAAGTTGTAGTTCAGTTAAGAAACTATAGCATGGCATACATTTTCTTAGAAAAAGAATTTTTCATTTAATATCATATGGAATTAAGAATTAATCTTACCTTACAAGGTCAAAAATAAACATCAAAACAAGTAAGGAGCATTAACATTTTAATTAGCTACCTGAAAATAAAAGAAAATAGAATTAAATATATTTACTTAAACTTGATAAGGATATCGTAAAAGGAATTTTCCAGTTTAATGGATAAGATAAAATCAGCTTTAAATTCACAAACACATCTAATCATATCAAAACCAAAAATGGAATAATCTGTAATAAATTTAAAAATAATAAAATATGTAAGTGCATAACAAATTGATTACCTGCTTGCTGCACGTATTCACCTATAAATTTAGAATTTTCAAATTGCCAAGAACAGCAACAAAATCAACATCAACCACATCAAAACTACGTAAGTCTTGATACTAAGGCACATTTGTAAAAACGTGCCAAAGGGACGCATAACCAAGTGTTGGCATTTAAGCCACACGACAGTACAACGGCGACGACGACGACGACGACTATGCCCACAATAACGATGATGAGATGATGTTGTTGATTATGACGATGATATCATCCTTTCAAACAACAACGCAACATAACAACAAAATGCGCTAAAAAGGACGAAACCACGCAATAACCATCATCGTCCTCGTTGTGCTCGCCGTACCCAGCCAAAGCAAATTGGATGTGCGTCAGCGAGCAAAGGGTACTACATACTACACAGCAAGCAAAATATTGAATATGGATAGATTATATAAATCGTAATTGGAAATTTGGTATTGAAAATTATGCTGAATAATGTACATAAATATGTAATTTATAATTTAAAAGTTTTGTAGTTAAAAAAAGGTGCGCAAAAATTACATGAAAGTTATGTAATCTAAAACGCAAGAGGGCATGTATCGAGAAATTCCGAATATAGCTTAGAAGTTCAAGAGATACACTCAAGGAAAAAGTCAATGTTTGACTCAACCATAAATGCTCATAGCTTATAGCACCAAAACCGAAAATGTTTAAATTGAAGAGACGACACATTGAATCCACATTGGTTTAAAATGATTTCATTATATATATAATCCAAAGTATTTAATTTAAAATAAAAACAAAGTAATTTCAAATACTTTGCAACTTCGAAATGCAATTTGAAGTTCTTTACGATTGAAGTTAAATTCAAGACTTTTCAAATTCAAAATGAAATTAAAGTTTTTTGTGTTAAAAATAAACGGAAAAAATGTAATTTTTACTATTTTCAAATTTGAAATTTGCGGCTTTAGATAAAAAATAAAATTTTTTAAAATTTGCAATGCCATTTTTCTCTGAGCGAATAGCTTTGCAGTGGAAGGTACGTTACGTTATTGGTCAAAGTTATAACACTCGAATGCCTGCATTTACGAGTGATTGGTAAATTATTATTGGTGACTTTTTAGTATTTTAAGAGTGACTAAATTAATCAATCGTAATATTTTTCAACTGCTTAAGCGTAACTTTCTCCAAATAATAATTTTTATACTCTTTTGAATGTCACTTATAAATTAAACATTTTCAATAAAATATATGGTATGTACTAATATTTTTGTGTGTAGGTGAAAGAAATAATTGCACAAGGTTTTAACACGTGTTTTACTCGTAATATTTATCAGACGGACATGCTGTGAAACACGTAAATACACTCGGCTATGTATGTGACTTAATTGAACATTTAACACAAACAGTTTTTGTGATAGTTTTAGTAGAGCAATCACGCTAAAGCTAAAAAATAATATAAAGATCAAACCAAGAATATTGTATTTCAATAATTAGGAATAGGGTTTAAACATTTTTTTAAAACAAAATTTTGCAGAAATGGCAATGCGTTGCGCAATTGTTTCTTTTTTCTGAAAAGTTTTTTTTTATCTCAAATTTACACGCTGATTTTCAAGTAATACGGGATATTGCAGACGAAATTTTAATTTTGAAAGTCTAAACCATTTGCGATTTTTTATTTTTTTCTCCTTGAAATAAAAAAAATAAATTTAAGGAATGCCAGCTGAGCCGACAATATACAAATAATATAATAAAAAAAATTTTCGCTACTAAATTTTGGAAGTACCAGAAATCGCAGGTCATACTTTTTGTTTTCATATTTAATGCAACAGCCTCGCTGGAGATACAAAAGTAAACTAAGATACAACAAATCTAGAATGACGGCAAGTCGGCAGACTTTTGAAATTTCAAAACATTTTCCGCAAATTTAAGTGACGGCAAATGTAAAGACTTTAGGTAGACATGGCAGTAATTGATGTAAGTGCGACAGACAGCATTGTGTTGACTGTCTGTCTGCCTTGTTAACGAAGTGGAGTTGGAAGTGACAAACGGAAGAGGAAATAGAAAAAAAAAATATGATTACACTTAAAAATTAGATTTAATTTTAATACAAAAAAAAAAAATTTTTAATTTATACCTTAGGCAAGATTTTCCTATAAGAATTTAATAGAAATTTGAGTATGTGAGCAAAGGAACGCTCACGCAACACTAGTGTTAGGTTTTAGACTTTTTCAACATTTCTCGAACTTTAAGATATTTTTTTAACTTTTGAACAGTTTTTTGATCTATTCAATATTTTATTAACTTTTTGAGTTTTTTCGACTTTTTTTAAAATTCTATTGATTTTTTAAACATTTTACGACTTTAAAAATTTTTCAACATTTACTACACTAACATAAGGCTTCATTCTTAATGATCTGCGAGTACTTGCACTCAAATACTTGTTTACACTTTGTGAGTTTAAAAACATTTAAGGAATATTCTTTAAATTTCTATTACAGGCAAATTTTTTAAGTGTACGCGTATTGTAAGGTGTGCTTATTACAAACTTGTTTGTGTGGTCATCAAAGTCAGTTGGAGAAACATTTATCACTTTTTAAAAAGGCAGCAAAATGCATAAAGGAAATTCAAGTTCAATCACTCAATTATAATTAAATTCAACAACATAAATTATAAATCATTAAGACAGACAGACAGACAACAACATATTTGTTTGTAAACATTGTAATCATTAATTTAAATGATTAAAAGTCATAACAATAACAAGAAAAATCTGATGATTAAAGGAACCTTGAATTAACCTTTTTAGTACCTAAGAGCAGCAAATTGATTACATTAAAAGTATGCAAATCTCTTCCTATCCTTTGAATAAAGAAAAATGTCAGACATGTGCCATGGCAAAAAGCAATTTACATCGAAAAACAAGAATATGTCAATTAAAAAATTTGTAGAAATCATTTAAAAAAAGGAGAGGCATTATGATTTGTATTAGGTCTAGGAACAGCATAATTTTTCCAGAAAAATTTTAATTTGTTTATATTTTACTTTATTACTACTTCCCGATTAAAAAAATATTTAAATTTTATATTTAAGTTTTATGTGAAGATTTTTCTTCAACAACTTAACTTAACCCTTTGTGGACCATGGGGACACATGTGTCCCAAGGACCAAAATACTCTCCAAAAAAAGGTTTAACACGAAATCATTTTGATTATGTTACAAAAGCAAGCAGAAATGTCTACTTTTAAATATTATTAGGTAAATTCGACATAAAAGTGAATTATAATGGTGTTTTTTTATTTTGAAGTAAGATAATGATTATTCATGTAACAGTAGAAAATAATTTTTTAAATTTTAATTAAAAATGTGTTGATCATTGCCACAACATATGCCTATATTGCAGTTCGAAAAAAAACCATATACAAACTGTAGTATTTGATTATTACCAGACACCACAGATGCCCAAGTAACAGCTCAATTGACTCTTTGGCTCCTTCGCAAGAATAATACGTGCTTGTTTTTATACTATTTTAAAAATTAACAATTCAAGTTTAATTTTTCTGAAGATTTTTATTATTAATAAAACAAACCATTTTGTAAAGAAATAAATGTTATTACAAAAAAAATTGCTTTCGTGTTCAATGACAACAGTTGGTAAAGGCATGCGCAAGCAAGCGGTAATGGAAAACCTGCCTTATATTATTTAACGCTTTGGCATGTTTTCTTCAACAAATAGAAAGCTACAATTGTGTAGAAAAAACTTATTGCATTCCGTAGAACGTGATCTATAAAGAATTACAAAAACAACCAATAATAACAATTCTAGCAACTAAAAAAGAATAGAAACCAAGTACACGTAGCAACAGCTGTGTGGCATCATATTTTGCCCTTCTTCTACTGCTGCTTTATGTTAAGCTGCGAGCGTTTGAAGTAAAGAAAAGCATTTGCTTTACTTGTAGCTGCTTGGTGTTGGTTCTGCGGTTTCTTCATCATCAATGGGTCGATCTGATAAGCTGAGCATGGAATGCTATGATCATGTCTGGAGAAGAAACTGAACAACCGACAAAAAACAACAACAACGTGAGTTGTTGCAAAAGTATTATAAAGATCAGCGCAACAACAATGAACAAAAAGCAACAACTGAGATTAAACAAAAACTGAAAATTCCGACAAAAAGTTAGTCGAGCGGAAGTACGAATCGACAAACTGACAGTTCTTATGGTCTTATTTCTTATTGACTTAAGGTGGGTGGTAAAAATGACATGCGCTTACAACTATTACACGTAGATAGATATTGAAATGCCAGAGGTTAAATGAGAAAAGAAAATAATGTTTTTGTTGTTACCAGTCCAGAGTTGGTAGAGCTTAGCATTAGCACGTTGTTGCAACACTGTTGTAGGATTTAATAGTACAAGAACATTATAATGAAATGGGTTTGAACATTGACTTGTGAGCAGTAAATGTTGTGCAATAGGATTAGAAAAGAAATATCGTTAAAATCTCTGCACTGAAAAAAGAAGCATTTTTATTTTCATTTAAAAAAAAAAATATAAGTATGTAATTGGCTCTGCTTTTAAAAATATTGTTTTCACACAAAATGAATTTTGGTAAATTTTACTGTCATGAATTAAAATTACACTCAAGAAAAAATGGCGTTGCAAATTTTAATATTTTTTAAATGACGCAGGGAACTTTTTCAAAATATAGTATGACAAAGTAAAATATTTGGTTAACGCTAAACTAAAACGCTAACGTTAAATTTGCTTTGGAAAAAAATTTTAAAAATGACTATAAAATTAATCTTTAAGTTAATTGAATAACACTAAATTTCACAGCAAAGACTAGAGGATACATTCAATCTAAATTTCACAGTAAAAATAATTTAACACGGCCATTAACCCTAATGCAAGTAAAACAAATAAATTGTCACATGAACTAAATAAAACTTAACAAGGCTCTGTCTATCAATTGGCAGTGTAGAGCCAGCTTCCTGTCTGATCAATCTTTAAAGGATTGAAATGAGCTTATGAAGTTTTAAATTAAGTTAAATTAAAAAAAAAAATGTTGTACTAAAAGCTATAAAATTACACTTATCTTCGAAGTTAAAAAATTATAGTTTTTCACAAAAATATCAACACCAAGCCTACTTTAAAAACAGAGTGGCAATTTACTTTTACGATGGAATATTTAACGTTTAAGCATTTTTTTAATGTTCCGGTACATTATCAATTATTGATCAACATGTAAATTATAAGTTGAATGAAAAAAAAAACATAGCGATTTTTCTAATACCACAATCAATTTAAATACAGGCTTTCTTCAAACCAGAATTTCAACTACTTTTCAGCAAAATTACGAGAGCAAAAAAACATCAACTTCATTTCTTGTTGTTGATAGCATAATTGATGGCGATCAAAGATAAGTGATAAAAAACGAAAACGCCGTTTAAAGTAAAAAAGCAACAACAAAATATCTCCAATTTATTATTTAGCCATGTACAACAAAGTGAATGCTTGTATGTATTTCAAGTATGCATTAAAACATCACACACAAACACAATTGCAAAACTAAAGGTAACAACAGCAACAAGTTGTATTGCTGCCGCCACGTACCGATGCCGACGCCGATGGACGTATGGATGAATGGACTGACTGAATGAAGGACTGACTGACGGATGGGACGGTAAAGTGGAAAATTGTATTGCGGCTGATGATGTGTAAATTGAGAACATTTTACTTAGTTGTACATCGTCATCGTCTCAAATGACGTTTTATGTGTACAAATGCTGTTTTGTTGCTGTTGCTGTGCTGTGCCGTGCTGCTTAGTTAGTATCTTCTGTTGCTTCAACATAATGTCTGGCCATACTAATACAGACAAACTTACATTAACGCCGATACAAATAAACAATGTATTCCATATGCAGCAGCATAAAATAAATGTGGCTCCCACATGTTGTTGCCGTTGTTGTTGTTGTTGTTCGTTATATTGATGGTAACAGCAGTAGCAGTTGCAGCAGCACCAGATCAACATTGCCAAGACTTTTTTCTTGCCTTTGAATTTAAGACGCAATCTAAATGTCGTTGTTGTTGTTGTTGTTGTTGTTGTTGTTGTTTTTGTTGTTGTTGTTGTTGTTGTTGTTGTCGTTGTTATTATAGATGCTGCTACTGCTGTTTAAGTTTACCGTTTTCATAAACTGAGCTACATAAAACTTAGTTATTGTAATCACCTGATTTCATTGAGTTCATGTTGTTGTTTTTATAAGTTATATTGCTGCTACTTTCAAATGGGATTTGAGGCGCATTAAAGCTCTTGTTGTTTTTGTGTTTCATTTTGATTATGGAGGGATTTACACAGATATGTATGCTTTCCTTTGATTTTGTATCTAGATTTAACTTTCCAAATTTAGCTTTTTTTTATAAATCAAATTGATCCTTTTGCAAAATGGCTAAGCTGTAATAGCTAAACTCTCATATTAAATTAAACTTTAGAAATCAAATTCCAAGCTTGCATATTAATATCATGTTCAAAAAGGGCAATTAATATAAATGTTTGCGTTTATTTGAAATCATTTATAATGTCACAAGTAATGTGAATAACTTTGTGAAGACTTGTGAATTATTTTGAACAGTGAATAAAGAATATATTTTTTAACATTAAAAAGTGTGTCATTGATTAGAACATACCAGCGATCGATTTCATAAGAGTAAGTTTAAGTAGTTTAACGAATGCGTTTTATTTTTTGATGTATGCATAATTCCATGCAGACTTGTGAATTATTATGAACAGTGAATAAAGAATTTATTTTTATACATCAACAAGTGTGTTTTTATTAATAGATATGGTGGGTAAAGGTAGTTATTTTTTCATTTAGTGTATAACAAAGCTTTCCTTCACCAGTACAAGTTTTCGTTTCAAGCCTAAGTTGGGTCAAATGTGAACGTCAGACTTAGTTCAATGGTACAATGCCAAAGATACACACATACATATGAGTTTATCAATTTTGCACTGCACATTGGGTATTGATAATAAGGTGTGCACACGCGCAGAAACTTTTTCAATTATAGGCTTCAGATCAAACTTGGACATAACGTGTTCGAACACATTATTTTTTCGAAATAAATTAAGTTTTAAATTGAGGTAAAAACAAAAAATAAACAGCGCCCAAAACAGATCCCAAATTTGTGTAGATGAGGTGATGGTAGGCAGGCAGGTTTTATTATAAATTTTACAAAATTACGGCGCAAAAAACACACAAAAATAAATAAAATACAGTCATGGCAAAAACAAAAGTTGTAGATACACGAGTAACAAGCGACAACAACGAAGCGGCTTTTATTTTATTTATTTAAGTTTGTTGTTGTTGATTTCGATATTTTTTTTTTCTTTCGTAATTTACGAAGGCAAACAAATTGTGTTTTTTTCGAATTTTTTGTTGCAACTTGAAATTCAACACGTGATGAATGTAGCAATGGCAGTGCAAAGCAACGCGTTGGAGGCGCATCGATAGCTTCGTTGCATGCATTTTGCATTAAAAATGCAACAAAAAGAAAATTGTAATTGTATTTTTTTTTTACTTAATGTTAGCGTACTCATTAAATTGAATTCGAACGTTTTTTTTTTTTTTTATTTCAATGTTCATTAAATTTTCAGTTTTTTTTGCTTCATTTTAAGAAATTTTGTAAAGTTGCTGCCACGAACACGTAGTTCAAATTGAAATTTTTAGGAGATACGCCGCTATGAGTTTTGGATACGAATTACGTCGCTGTTGCAATAGCGAGCAAAAACAACAAATGCACAGCTAAATTAAACAACCTAAAAAAATAATAACAAATGTAAATGACTTTTGCTAACAACAACAACAATAATAATAGCAACAGCCGCAGCAGCAGCAAAAATAAAAAAAAGTGAAATTTAATTTATTGCTTCAATTGTTGTTGTCGCTGTTGCTGAATTAGAAAATTGTTGTACTGTCATTTGATATAAAATAAAAAACAAAACAAATCAAATAAATCTGGCAACCATTATTTTGAATTAGCGCTAAAATGACAAATGCAACTCTGCGTATGTACAGTCGTGGCAATAAAGATGAATCATCATCATCAGTTAAGCGTGGCATAGAAATCATAGTCACTGACTGGCGTCATTTCAACATTTCAAAATAAAGACACTTAAATTCAATCAATTAAACCGTTGCTTAATTAACGCATAAGTTGTAATTAAGCATTTTATTTTCTTATCTCGTGGATTTTTCAGTAATAACTTTAAATTGAAATTTTCTCATTCGTTGATGGGTATGATTAATTTGACAACTTGGATTTTATGTTACTTTTTATGACGCAAACACGATATTGGTACACTTACAAGTACTTACTTGATGAAAAGACTAGAAAAGGATTATTAGGGATTGGAACAGTTTAAACTTGAGATCGAGCTGAACTTAGTACGGCTGAAATAACATACAAAAAAATGTTTCCAATATGAAAACAAAATCCATCAAAAATTTTGCTTGTAAGCAAGTTTAGTTTTTATATAAATGATTTTATTTTTTCTTCATTCGGTGCATTTTAAGCGTTGTTGTTATTAAAATATCAAAAGCAATAGCAAATTACAATTAGAGAGGGTAGACAATATTTTTCTCCTCGCTATGGCAATTAGTTGATAATTATCAGGCCCTCTACTCGATGAGTAATTTAATTTGATACTTCATTTATTGATTTAGCTAATTTCGATCCAGTCAACCAAGGAAAAAACTATACTAAGTGACATTACGGCTAAAAAAATAATTAGCGTTTTGCGTTTCATTAAACACGCCTAATTTCAAATCACATCCCCGCTAAAGAAATTTCACTTCAAAAATCTGTAGTCTTAGAAGTTAGGGGACGTCCATAAATTACGTGGTGTTTTTTTGAAAATTCGGACTCCCCCCCTCACCTTGGTGAGATTTGGTGAGTTTTGGCGGGACCCCCTCCCTTCCTTCCTTGAGACTTTCCTTATCATTTTTAGATGTAATCTGCTATAATAATGTATACTCCCTGCATTAAAAAGTCAACGTGAGATTTTCGTTGACGCCCCCTTCCCCTTGGTGAGATTTGGTGAGATTTTTCCGGACCCCTTCCCCCCTATCTCACATAATTTATGGACGGCCCCTTACATAAATTAAAGTTTGCCAAAATTTTTAAACTACATAATTACTACCATTTTACTGAAATTTGGCAGGGTTGGCATACTTACTAACATAGTATCGTATAGATATTCACTGTGATAAGCAATGTCATTTGTTAATGCAGTACATGGTATTTAATATTTCGACAGGCTAAAAGATAATAAAATTTTTATTTTTAAACTTTAATCAGCCAATAAATTCTATTTTTTTTGATTGAAAAAATCAATGCGTTTACAGCATATTTTCACAAATTAGTCATGGGCCTCAGGAATAGACTACTGAGTATTTTTATTGCCAGAATAAAAACAGCAACATAAATGGTAATACTTGCAAATGAAACTCAAATGAATAATAATACTGCTTAGATTTAGCACTAAAAGTTTTAGATAACAAAAAATATAAAGGTAAACAAAACAAACTATAAAAGAAGAATAGAAATAATAACAGCATAAAAAATACAAAAAAAAAATAGTGGAAAAAATTGTCCTTCAAACTTTTATTTCTCTGAAATGAACTCGCGTAACCCAAGATTCAAAGTCTCTTTAAAAGACCACGAAAACAAGACGTGGAGCCAAATAGTGATAAAGATGCAAAATAAATGAATGCCACGAAACAAACGAACGAAGAAGGCGTAATATATGCTTTAAGATACATTATCAACTGAGTATTTTGACATTTCGGTGATACTGCATATTAATTGGAGCATTTTATTACATCGATTCTATTATCTCAAAAAGAATAAGTATACTCGTCAGGATAACTAAGTACAAAGCTGCCCACAGACGACGGAACTTCTCATACTTCCACGACCGAGTCGTACGTTCGCCTAATACGCTACAACTTTTCAAACGACTTTTCAAGCAACATAAGTCTGCGCACCGATTTTACACAGTAAAGAACAAAATGATAGGGATTTGGTAGCGCTTCTTGTTATTAAAGACATAATAAAAGAAGAAACTGTTTAGAAAAAAACCAAAAAAGTTGTTGCAAAAAAAAATAATACTTTTGAAATTATTACTACTTTTAAAAAGAAATGAACCACAAGAATATTAAGACTAGTTGATGAATTTTTTTATATTAAATTGCTTTTTTCTGCCATACTGGATGTATACTTTGGATTGTAATCTTTCAACAGACAAAATGGCATTAAACAATAAAAGTAAGCATGAAGTCGTAAGACTTGTCCTCACATGTTCAGTCATTTTGTCCAACTTGCGAAAAAATCAAGCTATTTTGATTTACATACCAACTAGTCGTACGACTTGTGTTTTCAGATAAGAATTGCATTCAGACGCTACGGCTTTTTATAAAACTTGGCTAGGTAGTAAGAAAATTTGCATCGTTTGAGAACACTTTTATAGAACCCTCAGGCGATACAGCTTCATCTGCGACTACCGGTCGTGCGACCAGTTCGTATGAAAATAACGAAATATGAAGTTTGATTTTTTTCTTACGACTTGCCTCAGACGCTACGACTTCTCTTAGTCGTAAGAAAAGTCGTATCGTCTGAGGGCCCTACAAGACTCAAAAATAAGATACGAGTAGAATATTCAAATTACATATCGAAACAATCAAACAACGATATCGTATCTATAAATTCACTTAAGCCAAAATCGAGTAAGAAAAAGAGTAATAAAATTGTAAAAGAAGAAGAATGAAAACCGCGCTAGATAAAGATAGTTTAAGAGAGAAACGCAAGGCAATAATATCAACAAAAAAACTTCAATTGAGGTCACATGCAATGCAAACCTAATGGAAATTATTTACAACGACGACGACGATGATGACGCTCACGATGAGTGTGAAGAACAATATCAACAACAGCAACAAACTTCAATTGCAAGCAAATTGCATTGCAACATGGGGCGCCTCTTCGACAATAAGACAGACTTACTCTAACAAAATACGAGCACAATAGGGTGAGGCAGAAGATAAACGGGCAGCAGGCGGCGTCGTCATAGCATTGCAAATGTTCCAACGAGACCTACAGGGCCAGCTAGCCAAGCCAGTGTTATTTGTTGGATCGCTCTTTCGAGGGATTTAAATTGAACGTTGCAAAGTCGGTTCTTTATAGAAATCATAATTGAAACATAAAAAGTAAATTGCTTTAGCAAATTTTAATTAATAAGAGTATCTATCTTCTATCTATCGGAACCGACGTACTGAGCCAACAGCATCCCATTTCATCAACTAGTTTTGCTTTATGTTATTGTTATTGTTGTTGTTGCTGCTGCTGCTGCGCTGCTTTGTTGTTGTTATTGCTATTGCACTGGTCTACAATGAGTTTGCCTTACAAATTAAACACACAACACTCTTTACTAATTTGGAGGCACTGAACATAAATATTTTAAAACAATTTTGCTTAGTTTTTGAGATACTCGTATGTGAGAAGTTGGAATGCGTCGAATTGCTTTTGGCCAATTTCATGGATTATGTTTTGGAACACCAATATGTTACGAATATTATTTATATCATATGGTTTTATAATTCTTCTTCAAAATCCATTGTTAGTTTTTGAGATATGTGAGAAGGTTGAATGCGTCAAATCGATTTTGGCCGATTTCATGGATTTAGTTTTGGAACACCTACCTAGTTTTGCTACGAATATTATTTTAATCACAAAGTTCAATAATTCTTCTTCAAAATCCATAGTTATTTCTGTATGATTTTTTTAGTAAATTTAGCTTACATTTCACTGAAAAAATTAGAGTCTTTAATAAAAAAATAATGCACGAAATTAGCTAAAATCGATCTTTTTAAGTCCTAACTTTTAAGTTCAGCTTGTACCACATTTGTGTTCAGTTACCCTAAATTAGTTAGACTTTATTTGATACGCAAAACAAACAGCGTTTTGTAGACCAGTGTAAAATACGATTAGTTGGCAAAGTAATCTAGAACGTGAGTTCAAAGTTCATTTACATACTTCGTTAGTAGGTATATCCGCAAATGTATATGTATATTGTTTGATTGCAATTGATATTCGGTTTCTTAGATTGAAATTCAAAGAGATCAACATTTTTTGGTGCAATAATACAAAACCAGATATATTATTATTGATATATTTTAAGATAATATCGCAATAAATTACTTCTAAGTGCATTGAGGGAATTTTATAATATACATACAAATGTACTTAAGTTATTATACGCAAGTAATTAATGCTTCATTGATGTTTTTTGTTACAAAATAACCAAGGCACATAAATTATTTGTTAAATGTCGATTTCATCCTTATTAAGGCTTAGTGAGTAAATTGAACAACGGTTGCGTGTAATTTTCATCTTGAGCACAATTGGAACGGAAAGCAAAAAATCATAACTTGGAAAATTGACATTAGTAATTGGTCATTTAAAAAAAAAAAATTACATTTATAAAGAAAAACGACGTCTAAAAAAAGGTGGCTGATAAACAAAAACAAAGGTAATGCAAATACTTCTGCATTACCGTGTTAAAGAAACGTTTATCACGTGCACGACAGTAAAATTGCTGCTCTCAAGGGACAAATCAACTGTATTACAAGTCTCCAGTGTTGCCAGCGTGGCTTGGTCAGAAATAACGTTGGTACATAGTGATGCCAGATGTAAAATAGTTAATTGCGAGACGAGTAAAGAAAATAGTCTGGACATTAGTTGTCCAGTTAGTTGAGAAAAAATGCTAGCTTTTTATATCAAATTCTAATTTTATACTTAGAACTTAAAAAATTAAAATATTAACGTAAATCATATTCATGAACATAAAATAATTAGTCAAATAAGACAAAAAAAACCTAGACTGACTGCATTCTATTTCCATTCTCAGAAGATTCTATCCAATTTCTGATCTACATATCTTCAAAATTATTAGAGGTGGGTAAAATCGTTAAGAAAAAATATCGATATGCATCGATAGTTTCTCCAAATTTATCGATTTCAATCGATAGTACATCGATAAGACCAAGAATATGTTTTTATATTTCTATTTGAAAAAAGTATGCCAATTCTTCGAATTCGATAGAGTTCCTAGAGTTTTCACGACAATATTCGCGATTTTGCCGCGCTTTTGAGGTTGTAGATGTGACAATAAAATTTTGTATTCTATTTCTCTTGACAAGTTTTTTGATTGCAGGTATAATTAGGTATGATGGCCGAACAAATTAAGGAGCAGATATCTTCGCAGCAGACAACAGGACGTTTTTCGTTTTCACACAAATATCGGACCACGAGTGTCCCTACGACGATCCCTGGAACTTCGCAGGCAATTGTCAATTTCAATACATATATGGAGGAACCACTGGTTGATGAAAATACGGACATGATCAAATACTGGATGAATTATTCGTCATGCAAAGCTTTGCAAACAATTGCGTTAAAATATTTAATTGTGCCATCGTCTTCTGTCTCCTCCGAAAGAGTTAACTCTACTGCCGGCAACATAATTTCTGAACGAAGATCCCAATTGTCAGCTGATTTGGCAGAACGACTTGTATTTTTAAAACAAAATTATGTGCATGTCTTATTTTAATTTCACTAATTTTACGTTTGATTCGAGCACCATTCAAGTACCATATAGTGATTCGCACAAAGCGTTTATTGATCTCACATAACGTAGTTATTTATCCAATACGTTATTGTCCATTGTTTATGAAAAATTTATTATTTTAAAATATATTATGCATATATTATATTTCAAAATAAATCAGTTCTTATCGATGTCGATGTTTCGCAAAGAGACATCGATAGTTATCGAAGCTTGACTCACATCGATGTCTATCGATAGTTAACGATTTTACCCACCTCTAAAAATTATATCTTCAATGTTATTTATCTCAAACTTTGAGTTACTCATTTTCATGTCGATTAGATCTTTTTGAAAAAATATATTGTCTATTAATAGATGTAATAAGTCATTGAATTATAAGCAAATGAAAATATAACGAAATAGTATGAAAATAGTACGTTTAGTGTAAGTTTAAAATTAAAAAATAAATAAATCATTTTTTTAAAAAAGTTCATACTCACGAAAATTTTAAGCAACATATTTTAGTATTCAATTTACCTGAAAATGAAAAATGAGAAATAAACAGTTAATACGATATTTTTTAGGTTTTGCTTAGTGAAATATTGTTTCATCCCAAAAACACCTTTGTAATAATAAAACAATAATGAATAAAATTTAGTTAACTACCTGATAATTTTCTTTGTTTTATTTAAAATTTATGTGGTAACAATAAATTTACCGGTATAACGCCAACCAAAATTTAAAATTACAACAACTAAAAACACTAGAAAAACAAACAAACAACAAAGCTAATTAATAAACATTATATGCGCATGTTTTTTTGAATGTTTTATTTTTAGGCCTAAATTGTTTTGCAATGAAAACAACAAAAGCAAAATTAAAATTCAGTATGGATCATATTTGTCGTTATCTTTTGTTTGGTTTTGTTTCGAAATTCAAATAAAATGTAAATTTTTTATGTAAAACAAATAAAAAACGAATTACAAATTAAATGCGGTCAGAGGGTTGGCAGTAGCAATTTCTATAGAAATTTTGCTTGAAGTGTGAATTTTTTCAGCTGCACAATACTCAGGCGTATTCAGCGCGAGTGTGCTCAAAATTTTCTACATAAAGTTCTTTGATTTGGATTGGATTGGATTTCAGCAGCGGAAAATTTGCGCTACTAACCGGATGTATTTCTCGGTCTGTTTGTCCATTTTTTTTTCTATTATTTTTTTTTTCATCATCTGCCCTCCACAACACACAGCCTATTTTCATGGAATATTTTTTTTTTTTAGCTGCAAATCTAAAACAAAAACTTGTATTTTCTTTATTTTAGCCTGATTGTTTTTATGAATTTCAATCTGACACGCTACACAGCGCAACAACAATAATAAATAGCAAACAAAACCAGCTCTAACTTTCAAAGAGTTCAAAGGTTTTTGACACAAAAGCAACAAAAAATTCATTGCTCCACCATTTCATAGATTTCAGTGAAAGGAAATAAAACTAAATAAATTAACGTACAAATATGGTGTCAAAATCGGCGTTATTTTGTTTGAAATTTAGAGCCATTTGAGCTACTCGTATTTTGTAATTTGAGTTAATTTTTTATTCAATAAATAAGACTCATGCGACTTAACTATTTGAAGCTTCCTTAACAAATGCTAGAATGTACACTGATAGAAAAAAAGACAAAATCGATTTTTAAGAAAAATTGAGTAAAGAAATTTTCTAACATCGTATAGTCAGAAAATGTATAATTTATGAAGAAAACTGCATCAATTTTGGAAAAGCGAAAAATAATACATAATCTCGAGAAATGAGTTGAGAAAATTATCAACAAAAATGAAGAAAATTTATAATAAATTTAAAAAACTTATCACAATTCGGTATGAAAGATTATGTAAAGAAAAATGGTTTTCACTTTTCAGGACCAAGTTTTTCAGAAAATTAAAAAAAAGCGTAGATTTCCACATTTTGCAAAAGCAAGAATGTAGTGGCTATAATTCTTAATATATAAGGTGAACTATTATATAAATATTGGATGTATTGACAGTAAAACTAAATTGATATTTTGGCAAGTAGTGCGTTCACGAAATACGTTCTCATTTTTCAGTAATCTGTGAAGAAATACTAAATTAAAAGCCGTTTACATTTACACATATAGACACAATTATTGTTATATCGTTTTAAGTTTTAATTGCACATAGAATCTACATTTATTCTTAATCAATAATAGCCGTGTTTTATTCGCTTTGGTTAAACCAAAATCTCATACAAATATGTGAACCAGCTCAATTTCTAATTCAATTGATTCAACTTTTTTTGCCTTTGCTAAAGTTTGAAGCATCATAGACACAAACCTAAAATAATCAAAAATATATGGCAACTTTGCTTGAATTTTGAAGAAGCGTTCTTGGGTCACGCGTGGTCTTGGGCACCCAGTCAGTGCTAGGCCCAAATATTAAAATAGAAACACATAATAACAATAAAAACAGTGATGAAACAACAGAAAACGAAAAGAAAACTTTGGTATTAGCGTCTACGACACTACAAATACAGTTTGAAATCATTTGATAGCAAGAATTTGAAAAAAAAAAATTATGTACCGTGGAAACGGAAACTCCAATTTAAAGTGTCTCAATTCAAGTTTTGTGTTTTCTTTATGCAAAATTATATTTAAAAAAGTATTATTTCTAACAAGTGTGTACTAATGTTTGGATTCGCTTACATGTGTTGAGAAATTTGGTCGATCTATAAAGCCAAAATGTGTCCAAAATATATGTTCTGCGATTGCCATTCTGCTTCGGACAATCTAAAATGCTAGACTTTTCCATTTTTTACGTTTAGTTTGCTTTTTATCATCGTAGAATATCTTTAGGGGGGAGCTGCATACAATTTTCGTTATCTAGGGATATAGTGTCCCAGTTTGTGTTTTACGTGGGACTTATCGATCCCAATATTGGTTCTTGTAGATGTAAAAGAAAAAGTATTCAGAGAGGGAGGTGGCAGACATTTTGTCCGAATGTACGGATGATGAGGATTTTGACGAATCCGACAGCAGTTCGATGACATTATATGACGAGGAAGAAAAAGCAAAAGCTTCATTGGCCTTGGACTATCTCTAAATATTCGGGCTCCGAAATTTCTCTAGAGGTGGTTTGATCTTTCTGTATATACTAACGAAATATCATGCAATTTTCAGATACAAAAAAAAGTTTCAACATATTTGCCTGTCTTGTAATACACCGAATTACAAATTACGAGTTAGATTTTTACATCACGTCAGGGTTTTAAGGTACTTGTGCCTAAAATGTAATTTTTGTATATAGCCAAAAAATCTTCGACAGTCTGAAAACTATAATTTCCTACAGAGTTTTCAATGCTAATTCCAAATCTGAATGTTCACAATTATCATTTTTTTGTTTTTCTGGTAGACTTAGGATAGAAATCTCAAAATTCTACGGCCATTTAGATTCAGCATAAATAATTTCATACGATATAATAACATTCGATTCCTACCACATGAACAGACAACGAATAACCAATAACTTTTTCAAGTATATTGATCGAATAATAAATGACAAGCATTTTAGAACTTTTTCTGGAAAATATATTTTTTTTTTAAATGTCAAGCTAATAAAATTGCGTGGTTTTCAAACGCTAGTATCTCGAAATCAATAACTCGCAACAATGAAAATGTTCCGAAAAATAATTGTATTTATACAAAACAAAATATTTCAGTGGTCATATATAGGACTATGATATTAGTAACTGTATATTTGACATTTAAGAAATAAAAACAAAAACAAATCAAGCATACGTATACAAAATTAACAGACTTTTGCAATTTCCAATCAAATAAATATGGCTTCCGTAGAAATAATGATAAAATAATAATGACAACAGCAGCAATGACAACAACAAAACGTCAATAACGACAAAACGAACAAAAAAATAATAAGACCAAATAGGCAGCAGAAAATTTTTGTTTGGGATTTCCCAACAGCTCATAATACAAAACAGCAATAGTAACAAATTACGATAAATTGGTAGGAAAAAAACTGATCAAAAAAACTATTCATGACCAAAAAAAAACAAACGAAACGCTGAATGTCGATAGATAGATTTTAACATTTGATTTTGAATTTTTTTGGTAATTGATGTGGAAACTTGCAGTATTTTTTTTAGCATCAACAAAAATTTTTTGTTAAAAATTACACTGTAGTAGAATTGTTAAAAACGATAAAATGGGTTGCGAAAAAAATTTCATCAAGTTTGATATTTTTGTTTAGTTTCCATAAAATGTTTTTTTCAGATACCAATGCAACTGTGACAGTCTTAAGTAATGTCTTGACAGGAATTTCGCTGCTAGCAAATTTTGTCGTATTTGAGAATAAAAATGACAGCGAGCAATAAAAGAAGGTACACATTTTAGCTTTTTAATATAAAAAGCATTGACAAATTAAAGACAATATCATCCGCGACATTCGCCACGTCATGAAGAAAGCAAAGATTTCAATAGAATAGCAATAATTATATTGCACAAAATTGGGGCAACTACAAGAATAAAGTTAGTTTTAATAAATACATATCTATTTTGAAAAATAAATTTAGTGAATAATAAATAATAAGAAGGATCTGGTGAATTCAAATAGGAACGTATATGCTCCGTTTCAGTAAAACGAATTATCAGTTCACAATAGAGGTCTGCATGAGTGCACTCGAATCGATTTGATTTGATTTGTGGATTTTGTGCTCAAGCGCTCGGTGGACTCGCAACGTGGCGAGTGACTTGATGGTCGTTTCGAGTGCACTCATGCAGACCTCTATTTCTCAACCGCCAAGTTTGCAATTCAAATGCATGTTGAAACATCACTCCAGGAACCAAAATCACTAGATTACTTTGACTATAAAACTGGAAAGTTCTATTCCGAGAACGAGGAAGGTGAGAGGCAATTTTAGTTCAGGCCGTAATCTCAGATCGTTCTTAACCCTTAAACGCCTCGTGGTACCGCAAAGAACCAACCACTTTAAAAAAAATTTTAATGTATTTAACGTACAATTTTTAAACTTTGCGTCACACACATACACGCTCGGTTTCAAGCGCCAAAGATCAGTTAGGTTTTCGCATTCTATTTCCTTCGTATGTCACGTATTTTTTCAGTTGAGTGATAGCACCTCGCCAAAAGGCATTTGTGTGAAATTATGAATTTTGAAAATATTAGACTGTCAATAAATTTTATGATTTTAAGCCTGAAAAAATAATATTCGTAATGGTTTTTCTAGTCTCATTTTTCTGTAAGTCTTCAATATATTTAACACAATAAAATGAAATAAGTTTTCTCTTGCAAAATTTATTAAAAAGTTCGGAGATCTGGTGGTTCCACCAGTGACCAGCCAGGTTATTTGTGCCTAGGGGGCGTGCCTGTCATTTCAAAAAAAAATGATGGAACAAAAGTTGTTCAGAATCGCAGAATCTACAACATATATTTTTTTGAGATCAAAAGAAAAACCTGGACATTTAAGGGTTAATAGATTCCGTTTTATACAAAATGTTTGCATTGTAGAATTATGTCATCATTGGAATTGTCCACATAGTGAAAAATTAAAGTTAAAGTGGAGCTTTTGAGAAACAGCGATAAATGGTACATCAGTCGTCGTCAACGATGCGATACAACGCAAAAGTGAATACTCATATTGTTTTTCTTTTTTTTTTTTTCATTCTCTTTTCTCTATTTAACTCAATACGTGGTATCGATTTTAAATCGATTCAATGCGCTTCTGTTGCAGCGCGGCGCACTGCAGTGAAATTTTGCACGTCGTCAAAGGAGGAAAAAAAACGCGCTGCAGCGGGTTAATAAATCGTATTTCCGAGTGCAACGACATCATTTTACAACAGCAGCAGCAGCAGCAACTACATACAACTCACGACTGTGTATGTGTAAGTAACGTGAGCTGCATGTGTTATTTGCAGAAAAAGTGTTGCGCACATTTTATCGCATGAAAAATTTTTGTTAAAAGTTTTTAGGTTGTTGCAGAAATAAAAATGAAGAAAAAAAAGTTCAGTCACATATACAACATTACGTCAAAATGTTTTGAAATAAATATGGTATATTTCATATATAAAAAAAAATACTAAAGCCTGATTTCCATTGAAGAAATGTCTGGAAAATGTGTATGAACTTGCCATGGCAGTATTTGTCAAAAATCGTACACATGCCAAAATTCTTTTAAAGATTTTTTTTTTTTTGCTTTAGCATCACTTTGGTTAAACGTTGCATTATACTCTTAAATTCTTTAAATAAGTGTGTTCGTTGTGCTGCAAATTATTTCCATTTAAGGTAATTTCTTGTTGCTAGCTGGCGCTGATAGGCTGCTATATTGGTACAGTCCAAATAAAAATAAAATGCCAATTGTAACCAAAATTAAATATTTTAATCTTTTGTTGTTTTTGTAACTGCTACTGTTGCATTTTGTAATAAATTCTTGTTTTTTATTATTGTTGTTGTTGCTCTGAACCCATAAATAATTCAACACCTTTGCTGTGTTGCAACAAAGGAAACAGCAAAGCAATGCGTTAAACAAAAAAAAAGTCAACAAAAATGTGTTCCAAATGCATATTTTTATAAAGAAAATTGCATTCATTAAATTGTTAAAAACCGCCAACATTAAGTTTATTTTTTTTTAACGTTTACATTTTGCTTTTCAATTAAATAACTAAAAAAAACAGTCGGGCAGAAAAATGCTGATCAAAATAAGGCACTAATTTTGCTTTTATAAATAGTTAAATATTTGGTAAACAAAACTAAAAAGTATAAAATTAGTATGGCAATTTGTATGGCATTAAATAGAGACCGATTAAAAAAAATATATAAAAGAATTGCCATATAATTCCAAAAAGTATTCTACCTATTGGTTTTTTTTAACAAACTTGTTTTAAATTTTTTTCAGTATTATATTACATTAACTTTATATAACCGTAATAAAAACACTCGTTAGAAACTTGTTTTATTGGAACACTGTTTTAGAAGTTAGATGCTGGCTAACTTTCTTATTAAAAAAAAAAGTTTACATGCTATAAAAATAATTTCATACATATTTTTGAAAGAAAAAAAAATAAAAATTTAGGAAACTCAATGCTATCAAAAAACTGGCCGATCGAAGATAAAAAGAAAAACATCATCAACACAAGAAACAAAAAGTAATGGAACAATTTTTTATTAAATTTTTAAGTACATATTTATTACAAAAATGATAAGAAGTATTTAACTTTTATATATCACTTCGACCTAACCTAATATTCTTCATGTAAAATGATGCGTTGATTCTGAAAAACATAGTGAAATAATTTCATCATGTCAGGATTTTGAGACATCCCTGCTTTAAAGTGGAGAAAAAAACTTTGAGAATCTATCTCTTACAATAAGTCGTTTTGTTAATTTTTTACTTATGCATGGGACAGTAACAACCTTATTCTACAAATATAGTCGTGCTCCCTTTCCGAAACATAGTGCACTGAAATATTAGTTTTTTTAGCTCTTCAAAACATATGGAATTTAGTGCACGATATCTCGGAAATAAAGTGTTTTATTGAAAAAGTTAAGAGTGAAATTGAAGGAGAGATAACTCATATCTGATCGCTATCAGCACTGCAATTTATAACCGCAACATTTGCTGGAAATGAACAAAATTAAAGAAAACCGCACGAACACTTAAAAATTAAAAGTGAAATGAAACATTCATAAAATTCAACCGAACATGTTTAAGTTATATTAGTTTGTTAACGCACATAAATTTAAAGCGTTCCTTTCACTTTTCAAGTTAACTTTTACGGTTGTATTTATATGAAACAGGGTGACTCAACAAAAAAAAATAAATGCGCGAATTTGTTTAAGTAGGCGTGTCACCTTTCCTTGCATACAAAGAAGCGTGTGGCGAAATCTCTTGAAAAGATATGATATATTGAACAAAAAAAATTGGCGAGATTAGTTGAGTGGGCGTGGAACCTTAACCAAAATACGTCATATCATTGGAATATAATAAAACCTGGCATAGCGACGACAAATAACAAAATAAAATCAAAATGCAAAATACGCCCACAACTCTATATACGTCCATGTTTTGTATACGTCAAAAAATTATTTTTTTATAAATTCTAAGAGTTAATAAATAAAAAGTTCACAAATTAATTTTTATCTAATTTTTTTTCTTTGATTTCATATAAAATATACAGTCATGGTAATAAATTTCTAACAAGCCATCATTTATCGGATTGTGCTGAGATTTCATATTTCACACTGCACGTACGTAAGCAAAATAAATCAATTTTTTTTTTTTACTATAGATTTCACTTAAAATGCATCGATATCTATGGGAAAAACAAAAATATTAAAAATTTAATATAAAAAAAAAGTTAAACCCGTACTTGTTTGTTTTGTTGTTGCTTAGCAACACTTGACGTGAAATATCAGCACAAAATTGTTGGCTGTATTTCAGTTAAACTTTTGCCTCGCCTCTACGCCTTACCACAACCAACTGCTGCACACTGGTGCCTTCGTTTTAATCTCTACTTGTTATCTATACTACAGTTTTATATAATTTTTATACAGTCGCTGCTTCAACTGCAATATTCAATTTGTTATAAAGGGTTTTACTATCTTATTTACAGTCAAGTCGCAATAATGTCGACATATTAAAATATGCAAACATTATGAAGGTGATTATCAAAAACTAAGTGATATTTTGTTTAAGCAAAAGTTTTTTGAAATACTAAAAAAATAATAAAAATTTCTTTATATTTTAATTCGAAAAGTTCAGAAAATAACTTTTACCTATGGTAAATTCCAAAATTTATTACAATACAAAACATTTTGGTTTTCCTCAATATTTATTTGTTTGATTTTGAACATTCGAAAAATGCGATTAAATGACTTTACTGTATTTCTACGATATTTTCGTATTATCTGAGACTCAGCGGATGACATAAATAATGTCTGGAGAATGTTTTTCATTTCCTAAATATCCTCCTTTTAAGCATTGAATTAAAGCAAAGCCAGCTGCTAGCTACTGAAGTCTCTATAAATATTTCTTTAAATAATTTTAAGTACTTAGGAAGGGCGACGATACCTTTAGAATGTTCAAGAAATAGAATTTTTTTTTCTTCATAATTCGAATGCATAACAAAATTTCTAACACGAAATTCTTTTTAAACACTTCAAATTCTCATTTGTGCTCTTAAGTTTCTGTGGCGCTGATTTCTGCTTTTTTCAAACTTCCAATACTCAAAAAACCCAAAGACATAGGGAGTCAATTGAGTTGAATCACTGCATCTATCTAGTCAGTCGCAAATAATATAAAAATCATGTTATTTATAACTGTAAAGTTTTCATTTGTATACAATGAAAATAAATGTAATTTACATATTTATGTATGTAAATTAACTAAATACAAGTTGTACACTTAAAACCTTTGATAAACAAAATTCCCACAGTTTTATTATGTAGTATAAAAAAAAATTATGTGTCATTTAATTTTTCTTTAGTTTCTCAATTATTAATTTTAGCAATAAAAAATTTCACAGCACAAATGTATATATTTATACAAGTACACACGTTTAAAACAATAGAGAATTGCAGTGCAACTCAAACACCCACCGTTTTAACTAGAAACAAACAGCACCACCTATGCTATGGGTTGTTAAAAAAAAATAAATTGTGGAATTTTTTTTTTACTGCAATAAATGACAAATACTGCACTAATTACGCAATGTGCTATAAAATTTCTGCTTTTACAGTTGTTGTGTTGATTTGGATTGTAGGTGCTTGCACGTTTTATAAAAAAAACACATATAGTGTGAGCATAGTTAGGGGCGAGTGATATCATCTTTAACCTTTCCAAAACTTAAATATCTTAGCTACACTGTATTATGACTAAAAGTGCGAGTAAGTCTTAAACTTTCATTAAAAAAGGGTTTAAATTTGCGGTTTTGTAGGAGGGGTGCAGTAGAGTTGCTACGCTGTGCTTAAGGTAAAAGCATTCACAACCTTGTGCTTCACTGAATTCCCGAATTTGTCTAATAATCCCGCCAATTTACTCTAATTCTAGTTGGTTTCACCAAATATTTTATCAAGTTTTTTATCATTTAATGCAATAGCTTCACCAATGTAGCATTTTTTGATTGTATGGAAGCTGCCACGTCTTTGGAATTTGGCATTTATTTAAATAGCTCTCAGTATTGCGATTTTAATTTAATGTGCCACGTCGCATTGCCAAAGTCTGCCAATTTTTTTCTAGTGCATTTTTGAACCATTCTCAGTATGCATGTGAAATTTAGTTGCATAACCTTAAATAACTCTCTCAATATAACGTTTGTAAATTTTTGGTTGTATAGCGTTTTAAAGGTACTATTTGCATGGGCAGTAGGCGTAACCGTGAATCGATTTTCCCCACCACCACGAGCTATAATTAAGACTTAGTTAAATTTCATTAAATTATTTCAGATTGTTTTTCCATTAATGTGAATTTGACAGACAAACAGACGTACACAAATAGATCGACTCAAGAGGGGGGCCCGTGCCCCCTTCTATGTGTGTCGAGTATAAAAAAAAAAATACAGCACCTTTTTAAACGTTCATTAATTGATGATATAAAATTCCCACACGTGTGGGCATTTTTATACTTAATAAGCGTTTAAAATTAAAAATAGGCGAATGAATCATTTTTTAATTAACATAAAGTAGTAAAATGATTGTGATATTGATAAATGTTCTTAAATAATTAATTTTTTATTTAAATCAGTGAAGGGCACTTAGTGCCTCAATTTCCTCACATTGCTCTAACCGTTATTCGACGCACAACCAAGCGAAAAAAAATTCCCAGAATTTCAACGCTATCGAGGCACAAAATTCGCAGAATTTCAATCGAGGCACAGCGTTGACTTGAATTCAAATGAAAACAAAAACTGAACACAAAGGCATAAACGACGGCACCGCATTGTGTCTTGACGAATGTAGCAATTGTTTTTGTTTGTAGTGCAATTTGGTTTTTTTTGTGCTAATGGCAAATTTGGAAATGAAAGAAATAAAAAACTTTAAAACTTCGTTTGTTGTTGCTTGTTGTTGTTGTTTTGCTCTTTTGCTATATTTGTGTGCCCACCGCTGATTTAAATTATTATCTAGGTTACGGTGCTTTTTTTAAACGGAAAATTTTTTAATTAATTATTAAGAAATAATTTCTTATTAATTGTTTAAATTAAATAATTTATTGCATTTCATTTAACGATTGAAAATTTCCATTAGCGACTGTTAATTCGTAGTGCAGTGTCTGAAGGGGTTTTTAATGGATGTAACTAACAAAAAAAAAAAAACTTTCTAGATAATTCTGAGAATAAATGCTAAAATGTAGTAATGTGGAAAAGTATATATATTCTTTATTGTTATAGATAGTGTGTTATGCGAGTAATCTTCATAAAATGTGGTGTATAGATGTCAGTTACTATAAGCTTTAAAAATAAATGAATTTTGACGGGATTGCATCAGTGGGCGTGGCACCTCCCATATTAACATGAATTTGTAAGCGCTGTTTTAAGTGAACTATTGCAGCAATTTGTATGAAATTTAATGTAAGTGGTTCAGTTGCTATGGAGTATATCTGAATCAAAAGTGGTTGAAATAGCTCCAGTGGGCGTGGCACCTCCCATACAAATAAAATACGGTAAGTGGCATATTTATCGAAATATGTGAGCAATCACACTAAAATTTGGTGTAAGGTATTTGCTTATGGAAAGCTATTTCTGAATCAAAACCGGGCTGGATTGTACCAGTGGGTGTGTTACCGCCCTAAATTTTAAATTTAATTGCGGCATATATCGCAAACTAAACAAGCTATTATGCTGAAATTTGGTATGTAGATATCGATCACGAATATAATTTCTTTAACCAAAAATGGGCGGAATTGGAGAAATGGGCGTGCATATATTTTCGACTTTTTCAACATTTTTCAACCTCTGTCAACCTTTCTAACATTTCACATTTTTTCGACTCTTCAACGTCTTTTAAACATTTATTTAAAAGGTACTTTCAGTGCAGTGTAGGGTATGTGAGTTTCGGGCTGGCCGATGATAACACCTTAACTTGTTCTTATTTATCTTATCCAAAAAAACTGAGAAGAAAATTAATTTTAAAATAGCTCGACCTATTTTGATGGAACTTGAGTAGGTTCCAGATCTATGTATAAGGAAAAAAAACACTTTATTGGAGAGTTTCAACTTTCGCAAGGGGGCGTTACACTACCTTAACTTCAATTTGCATTTTGTATATTTCGCGAGCTCTAAAAGTTATTACAATGTAATATTTTCTCAGGTGGGATCTTATGAAAAGAAGTCTGATATTAAGTTGTTAGAATTAAAGTGGTTCTCGTGTAATCATCTGTTCTAATTTTTATCTATATTAGAGGGTTAAAACATATTTTTTCGACCCAGCTTATTAAGGGAAGTTTCCATAACATTAGAAACTTAAGTTTAAATGCAACATACGAGTACAAGCATATCAAAATATATTTAAAAACAAAAAATATGTTAGTTCAAAAAATGTTTTTAAAAATTGTGCACTTTATTCAAAAGTTGAACTTTTGATAAACGTAAGTTTTGCACCTAAATTGGAAATTAATTAAGAATTAAATCGTATTCGATTTTCCATGTTTTTCCAAGCATCTTTGCTGCAAAAATCTTCAAAAAACAAACAAAAAGTACTTCAAGCTAGAAGGTATGCAAACGAAAATAAAGGATGGATTAGTATAACGATTTTATTGACAATCAAATTTAATATTATTTGTAATTTTTCCCAATTTTTAGGTGTCAAATTCATGTTTTTATCAAAATTGTTTGCATAGAACAAAAGGTGGACAAACGAAAAAAATGGTGGGCAAACATTAATGTTGTACAACACAAAAGAAAAAAAAAGTTTACGAACAAAGATTTCATCGTTCATTCACCTCGTGTACATTTTAAATAGATTTCCTGCAGCTAAAGAGTTCTTAATTTAGACAGCTCAAGGAGAAATGAAAGTAAAAATTATGGAATCTGCATAAACGCCTACAATAACTACTAGGAGACAAGACAATCATTAAATTAATGCTTCATTAAAATTTTAAACGTTTTAAAATTACAAAAACAAAGCGTCATTTATAAGAAGAAAAAAAAAACTTCCAAAATAAATAACGTGTTAAATTACGGAAATTTCAACACGAAGGTTAATTTTAACCAAAAAATTAACATTTTTTCACCTGCATTAATTTTAAACGATCGACAACAGCAAAACAAAAAAAAAAGCGCGTGCATATGTCAAAAGTCCAAAATAAATAAAATAAAAACATAAGAATGAAGAAAAACGATGCGACATGCGGCGCATCATCATCAAAATAAATTTACGAAAAACACAAAATTAAAAATTTGAAATTTTAAAATGATAAATTCGGGCAAAACGAAAAATCATAATATTTAATCAGAAAATTTTTGGGGCGCAAATAATTTTTTCTGTTCTGCATAATTAAAATTTATATACGAAAAAAAAAAATAGCGAGAGAAATCTAGCAAATTGTGTGAAAAGATGACGGCAGAATGGCAACAACAATAACGAGAGCAACACCACACAACCAACAGCGACAATGTTGTAGACGACAAATAGCAACGCACATCAACATCAACATCTATGGCAGCAATGCTGTTCGTTGCCATCAAGTCAGTCAGCGAGCCGACTCGCTAAGAGCACTAAATTATGACCACAAGTAGAGCGAATGAGTGGATGCCAACAGCAACAGCAGCAGCAGCAACATCATGTAAAAGTCAAAAAAAAAAAAAGGCAACAAACAAACAAAAACAAAAAAACAAAATGATATATGAAATCTTTTTAAATGTTTTAAGCTGAATGCAACACAAACGGCACACAGCATAGAGTAAAAGCTATAGCAATTTGAAGAGATATAACAATTTTGAATGTTTTTTTTTTTAGATTTTGTTTTTTTAAATTGCTGCTTATACTTTCAACTCAAGTGTATCTTTTAGTTTTTGTTGCTATGTCTGCTATGTGTTTGCTTCCGCATGTTTTACTATTTCAAAAAAACAAAAGTTTTCCATCACTTTAATTTTTCAAAAATATTTTTTTTTTTCTTTTTCTTCAAAATATTTTGCTGTACATTTCTTTTAATGGATTTCAAAATAAAAAAAAATAGTTGCAACACTTCAGAGTTCACTTGCATTACTTAGTGCGCATACTTGTAGTAGCTATGAGAAAATTATCATTTTTTCTTAAATATTTAAAAAAAAATATATAGAAATTTTTTAAAAACATTAAAAACTTTACTTTTGAAAGATGTAGTTGATGTACTTATGAAAACAAATGATTTGCTTTCCGTTTAACGCTTTCTGTTGCTATTGCTTTTGCTTACGTTCACAGAAGGAACGATTATTGTTGCTTTTGTGCATATGTATTTTAAACAGTACAATGGGTGCTTGCCTGTGCTTACAGTAACTTGCTAGAACCAGCGTTAATTCTTTTTTATGCATTCTACTGCTTTTGCTAATATTTTTTTGCAAGCATTAATTTTTTGATTTTTATTTTCATATTTTTATATTTATATTTTTATTTTGATAATTTTATTTTTAATTTTTTTTTATTTTAATTTTTTTTATTTTAATTATTTTTTTTTCATTTTTTTTTTTTCATTTTTTTTTTTTCATTTTTTTTTTTATTTTATATTTTTTTATTTTATATTTTTTTATTTTATAGTTTTTTATTTTATATTTTTTTATTTTATACTTTTTTATTTTTTATTTTATATTTTTTTATTTTATATTTTTTTTTATTTTATACTTCTTTATTTTTTTATTTTATATTTTTTTTTTGTGTTATATTTTTTTTAGTTTAATATTTTTTTTATTTTAAACTTTTTTTGTATTTTATACTTGATTTTATTTTATACTTTTTTTATTTTATACTTTTATTATTTAATACTTTTTTTTATTCTATACTTTTTTTATTTTATACTTTTTATTTTATGCTAATCTTATTCATATACATATTATTTTTTTATTTTATACTTTTTCTTATTTTATACTTTTTTTCATTGTTAATTCGTTTTATACCAATCTTTCATTTTCATTTAGTTTGTTTTTATATTTTCTTCCAATGTTTTTATTTTTTTTTTTTTTATTAAATTATTAAAGTTCTTTTGTTTATTTATCTTTTTTTAATACTTTTTTTAGTTTAAGCTTGAGTTTTTTTAGGTAATTTGAATAGTTTCTTGAAGCTGTTTCGTCGAAATTCTTCAAAGGACGAAGAAATATTTAATTTCATCGCATTTATCATTTCGACTGATTTGTTTGAAAATTTATTAGGCTATAAATAAGAGCTTCACTATTTAGCTCAAAGCTTTCAATTTTTAAATTTTTTTGGGTTGAATTTTGACCTATTGTAGTGATTGCTAAAAAATTAAGGATTTTTCAAATCATATTGGTTCATAAACAGACAATTAGAATGGTCTTCAATATTTACTTTCGATATTTTTGAAACAAGGGCCGAATATCTCAGCTCATTTTAGTCAGAGCACCACCTTGGTTAACGTTTGACATCCAATTTGAGTGTGTGTTTCTATAGCCGTTTTAATTAAGGTTAATCTTATTATGGAATCGTTCTTTTATTCTGCTAATATTCACGAAGCAGAATAAGCAGATTATTTTTTCAATATTTTTCACTGGGTCACTACTGAAATAAATGTTTTCGTTATTTATTTTTTTTGCTTCGCTTAAGCAGCCCGCATGACAAGCACCAGTGCCTTTGTGCATGCGGACAACATTTAGATAAACGTGCACATAGATAAATATTCTTAAAAAAAAATGTATATCAAGAAGCATCCCCGCTGGCTTATCTGAGTGCATATGCGACAACAGAAAAAAAAATAAATGAGTTAAGTGTCTACTTTATTTAATCTTGTTATGTAAATTAGAATTATGGACGGCATACATATATAAATACATGCAAACACTTTAAAGTTGTTGACATTATCAGTTGAAATTTTTCAACAATTTTAACCTGAAGTAGTATTTTGCGCATATCTTTCAAAGAAACTGTTACAATTTTTTTTTTTTTGATTTACAAAAAAATTCAAAAATTTAACTCTATTACATTTAAAGTAGTTTAAAGCGTGACGCGAGTGCAACGAAAGTGACGGAGGCATAATTAGTTTTGCAGCGAAGTCTATGAGATTGAGATAATTCTTTACTCATTTAAACTTTTGAAGGTTTGATTTTGTTTGTGACGAAAATGCAGCGAAAGTGACGTTCGGTAAGCAATGATAGCTTGAAGGGTGTTGGAGCTTCTACATCACAAATCTTGTGAAAATTGTAGTACAAAATTTTTTCGAAAATAACTTCGCAAATTTTCATGAATGGCGATGAAAGTGCGAAAATCATTCGTAATTGCAGATTAAGTATTTTATTGACATACGAACGAATATAATGAATATATAAACTTGAATGTTTTCAAATTTTGTTTGTGTTAAATTGATCCGAAAACGAATGTATTTCGATACATAAGTTAGCCAAGTTGTATAAAAAGTCGTAGCGTTGTAGTAAAACAAGTCGCATCATGTAAGCGCACTATTAGAATACTAAAACCATCGTTTAAGATCCGTAGTTCGAAGTTGTGATCTATTTCTATCTCTCAATAAAGCAAAGTTAAGGCACAATATTTGCGAGTATTTATCCAAGAAGCCCACCCATATTCATGAAAGACTTTTTATAATAATTTCAAACATTTTAAAGCTTAAAGTGCAATTTTTTTTTAATTTTTTCAAAGCCCGAATCAAATACTGTGATGAGATCACTTTTTGAATTTGCATTTAATAAATACGAAAGTTGTTATAAAGCTTTATAGCTTATCAAAAATGGAGCCGAAATAATTCGGATTTACTTTATCTAATATAGAGCCTGCCTACTATGTACCATCTGAATAAGCAGCGTGCTATGGCGCCATTAGACACATTTTGCCCACAACCGCAACAGCGACGCTACTACCAGTCATCGTTGATTTGCTTGTCAATTTTGTCTTGGCGGTGAAGACTTTTTTTTAAGTTTGTGTGGTCGTTGTTGAATGGCGCTCCTGACTCACGCTGTTGCTGTCTAATGTGGTCTTAGTTTAGTTTTTTTTTTTTCTTCCATTAATGTCAGTTTTCTTTTTTCATTTTCAGCAATTAACTATTAAGTTTGCAAAACATTTAAATTAAAAATAGAAACCTGATTAATATTTCTCAACCTTATATCTAACGTCGATTTTGTCTTCTGTCTGTCTGTCTGTCTGTCTGTCAACATTTACGTCTACAACGGCTGTGACTGCGTCTGCAGCTGCGTCTTTTTATATTGAAACATGATGTCAGTAGTGAAAAGTTTAGCCGATTCAATCGTGGGTTTAATTTTGATTTATGCTGTTGCATTTATGGCTGTTGTAAGTGGGCAATTTTTTAACCTAATAATAGGAGGTTACCATCGCTTGCTTAATGGCAGCAACAATTTGAAAACAATCAGCGATGAAATTGTGCAATAATTTACACTTTCAGTTTGCTGTTTTTTTAATAAAGTGTGATATACGTATTGGATATATTTAAAGAAAGCAAATGAATACGAAAAAATTTAAGTTTTAAATGACACATTTGCCTTTCTCAATTCATTATTGGCTGGAAAATTTTCTGGCATTAATGCCTGAAGCTTAGAAGCTTAAAGTATTGCCAGCAAAATAGCAAATCGTAAAAACTTGTGATGCGACGATATTTGTGCTTTTCAGACATCGGGTTACTGCGCTAAGCTTTACGCTTGAAATCATAAGGTCCTGTGCTCGTTAGTTTCGGGTGTTTTTATTATTTATATATTTTTTATGTGTTACTAGAATTTGCTTGATTTTAATTTGAAGCCTATTCTTCAGTTAAATTAATTTAATCCCAGTTGCAATTTTTCCTCAGTGTAGACGCGAGAGACTTTTTTTTTTTTGATACATAAAATATAATTATTGACAATTTAATCACCTTAAAAATCGACACAATTCAAGTCTAAAACGATGCAGCAATGCTGTTGATTCAATTGATTTTTTTTTTTACTTTCTATGACAAAGGATTGGTTGATAAGCCGCATTTCCTGCCTATGAGACAGTTAAAAATAGTACTTTAAAATATAAAATTTATCAAAGTCTGATAAGCCGAAAAAGACCCTTATCAACCTTCATTAAATTTGGGCATGGTTTGTTATTTTAAATTAACAACAACAACAAAAAATAAACTTACAATAAAAAGAAAGCACCGTTGCCATTACTAGAACTGAAAAACAATAAAATCACTATAAAGCAATTGTTTTTCAATGTTCAATGAAAACACATACGATATACACATGTGTATAACTATATGTTGTTACTCAGGCCATTAACGATACTTAATTAGATTTCATTATCTATAAATAAAAATGTGGCTGACATGCAAAAAATAAAAGGCAAAGGAAAACAAACTAAAGCGAAAAAACCATTTGCAATCGACTCAATTTAATTGAATTCAATTCCCATATTGCGTTTTAAATTTAGCTGAGAATAGAAATTCAATAAACGATATTTGATATATTGGATGTGGTCATATTTTTTTCGTTAATTGCACAATGTTACCACATTCACCAAATGTAGTAGGCGGCGACGCCTATCTGACACTTTGTTTTTTTTTCTGTTTGACATATAAATATTTTTTATGTATTATCAACATTTGTGATTATAATGAAATGTAAGCAACAAAATATGTTGTATTTAAGCCAAGTAATTGAATTGCAACAGCAGAAGCCGCAATAAAACAACAAAAGCAAAACGCTACTATGATGTTGCTTTTCCTACATTATTGCTGCTGCTGCTGCTGATGATGATGTACGAAAGTAACACCATTTCAATATATCGATTGTTGTTATTAGTGTTTTGCTTTTAAAAGTGTATATCTTTTAGATACAAAGTTAATGTAGTATACACAAAATCTATTTCATATAAAAGCAACATATGGCAGTGTGTAGGGAGAAATAATGAAAGCGTGCGACGGACGGCTCTGCCTTTCAAAATAACAAAAACAAAGCAAACGAAGTTTTGATGACTAATAAATGGACTTTTCTCATTAGTAGTGCTGGCGCTGGTCAATAAAAGCGTAACAAAAACAAAAGAAAACAAAACACATAAAAAGTTGTAATAAAAAATTAATTACATTTATACATTTTTACATATTTTACGTTGCTTGCATAAAAAGTTGACAGATTACAGTTTGTCAAGCAAGGACGTGTGCGACATAAATCGCATATACTCATACTTAAAGGAGGAACAAAAGTGTCCTTCAAAGTCGATTAAGTTAAATAATAGTGCATTCTCTAGCACAACCTCCTCTTTTTATAATAAACACTTTTTGTACATTATTTATTGATTGCGAATATTTTACTGGCGGGAGTTACGTTAGTTTTGTATGTAAACTGTGATCGACTTTCTCAATATTTTTCGACATATTTCGAGTTATTTACTATATCGAATTTTTCAACTTTGTCAATAATTCTACTCTCTACTCCAATAATTCTCAAATTATGCAATATTTTTTTCAAATTTATTGATCTTTTCAGAGTTTTTCAACATTATTCGACGTTTTCAACTTATTCAACCTATTTATAAATTAATTTCAGAATTTTTTCAACATTTTTTGACTTTTTCAAATTTTTTTGACGTTATCAACATTTTTCATATTTTTATAAATTTTTTGATTTTTCATAATTTTTTGAATTTTTTAAAATTCTTCAACATTTTTCAAATTTTTTAACTTTTTCAACATTTTCCGACATTTTCAAAATATTTCGCCACTTGCAACGTCTTTATAAATTTTTTGATTCATTCAGAATTTTTTACGTTTGTCAACATTTATCGACTTTTATTTTTCAAATTTTTATAAATTTTTTGACTTTTGACATTTTTTGACTTTTGACATTTTTTGACTTTTCAATATACGCTGCATGGCCGTCATGTAAACCGCACCAAAATGGAATGTGGAAAATTACACCTGTTGTGCAGGATAAATGCTCTTCAAATTTATTCTTTATAACTTGCCCATATTCTTCATATAGTGGACAGGACCACAAACATAGTAAAAAAAACATTTACTTATTACCTGGTTCTGTGGAAATTCAACTGTTTTCATAGCACAGTTTGTTTTATAACATAGTTTATGGGTGCGGCGCACATACAACAAATTATCTCATCTAACCAAATGACATTTCTCCACTGCTCCAACGTACAAATTTTTATATTTTTGAACACATGCCTTTACGCGCGTTTTAAACTTTAGGTTTTGTTTTTGCAGGACAATAAAATTCACGTAATGACAAGTTTCTACTCAACACGTATAGCGACTACACTTTTCAAACGATCCTTTAAGCTCATCTCTTAGCCATCTGTACTTCTACTGGTTGCACGTTTAGAACGAATTTCTGTTTTTCTTTCCACAGGCAGCAAAATATTCTTTCTTTTTTTTCGAAAAACGCACAATTGTGAAATGCGATCAAGCCAGTCTCTCCGAAATTTTCCGATGAAAGAGTCATTGGAAATTTAAGTATAGTGGCTATTAAGTCATGTGACAACAGCTGTTTTTATTTTGTTTGCTGTTGCACAAAATAATTGTACTCATGTCTACTATAACGTGTGTGAACATATAAAAGTTTTGGTTAGCGAGCAAAAAAAAAATCAACAAGTTTTTCTAACAAAAAAAAAAAGATCTTTTGAACATTTCACGAAATAATTTTTAAATATTGCTTGCTGACAAAACAAAAATATATTATCAACGTTTATTCCTTCGTTCGCAGGGAAAATTTCGTAATATACAAAGAAAAATGTTTGTACTTAATACTTAATAGTAAAAAGTAATTTTTCTTGGTTTTTTTTAGTTTATAATTCACTGTTCATCAGAGGGAGTGGACGCGCAAATTTATAATATATTTAAATTATCACTAACAAATCGTGTTTTTAAAATTTAACTTATATTAAGTTAAAATATAATATATACCCCAGCTGCTCAATAGATTTTAGCAATGTCATTCAACAAACAACTTCATAAATTCCAGTATTTTCTATAGGGTAGTCAAAAATAAACCTACATTTATTTATATGATAACTGATAAGGGCAACTTTATAGCTGTGGTTTATATTTTTATTGCCACTCTGAAATAATACAATATTTTTGCATTTACGAGATTACGATAAAGATTAATTTCGTTAAGTTCAAAAGTTTTCCATGACATGATTCTCGAGACAATATCAACAACAAAGAAAAAATTTAATTAAAATCCCCTAAATAAAAAAAAATACATAAATCAACATACCTCTACTTGTATACCTTGTAAAAACATTGAGCAATTGTTGACGAGTCAAAATAATAATATAGCTGCAGCAGCGGCAGCGGCAACAACAATAACAAAAGTAGCAATAGTAACAGTAACAGCAGCTGCAACACTTGTTAACCCGCAATAATTGGTGACTTTTTTTATGGGTTTTGCTGCCCTCATTTACAATTACAAAATATACAAAAGAAGCAACAGAAGAATCTAGCAGCAGCAGCAGCACCAACAAAAAAGCGGGCTCATAATGCGAAACTATGGTGAAACTGCTGTTGCTGCTGCTGCTGCTGTTGTGCGTGCAAATGTTGCCGTCTGACTGAATCGACGGAACGACTGACAGTCTGCTCCAGTAAATGACGAACTGCCATGTTATTGCTGACAATATGTCGACCCGTATTTGTTTTGTTTGTAACGACGACTGACGTCAGTCGCCAGTCGTCATTCTGTCATGCGTTGTTATAAAAGATGAAAGGTGTTAAAGTAGAGTGAGAGAAAAGAATATTAAACAACAACGATAACAGCAATAACAAAAGTGGTATGAAAAAATCAACCACAATACAATGCTGTTTTTTGTGGGTTCTCTCGTAACCTACAAATGAAGACAGCATTTTGTTGTAAATTGGCTGCGAGAACATCGGTAGCATAATTTGTTTGTTGCCGCTTATTAATTAAGACTTTTTGTGTATTGCTCGTATAATAAAATTTTACAATTAACATTTAAATATAAATAAATAAAAAAAAAACAAGGTGTTATATTTTTGTGGTTCACTACGCTAGGCTGATTGAGTCATGTTGCTGATTAAAGTCGAAATGTTAACAATATGGAAATTTTCATAACTAGCAACTGTGCTTTTTTTTCATAAATGACATTACAAATAAGCTCATTTTCTTTAACCCTTGTCACAGAGTTAGTGTGTATATCGGAATTTGGTAATAAATAACAAATTATATATTTCATATGCGCGAAATAAATATTTGATATAAGTTAGCATGCCATACATTCCACAGAATCGTATACATATTATTAAGTTAATCATATGCTTGGTAGTAATTACCTAATTATATTCGGATAGTTATACTAAGTCAATCTATATAATTATTAGTAAAATTACCAAATCTTGGTTGAAACATATATTCCTTTGTTGCAAACATTTATTGTTAATAAACTCCAAATCAAATATTTGGCGGAATAAATATTATTTTGTCGCTAGCGTATACATTTATTAATATCGATTTAGGCAAAACCGATATTTTAAAATATCGATTTATTAATAAATCGATGTTTTCCCTTTTCGTCACATCTTTATATTTGATGCCGTTTCTATTTACACAATAATAAATATCTAAATTGTGTACCGAGCAGTACTGTTTTAATTAAATATATATGTTGATTTGTATAGCATTCATATTAATCAAATAAAAATAGGATTACCAAATAGATATTCGATACAATCAAATCTATTCAATTGACTCAATTAGATATCAAGTTATGCTCAATTATAAACACTTGAACTTCCAATGAAGGGCATTGTAATATATACCAAAATTTGTTGACAGATAATAAATTTTTTAAAAATCTATCAACCAAATGCTTTTATTTGAATGAAACATTATAATTTCTTAGTGTAGCGTAAGGAAACACTTAAAATATAATTCTATAACACAAACGAAATTCATTTAAGGTTTTTAGGGTTAAGCAATTTTCAGGAATAATAAAATAAAATTTGTCTCTGTAATTTAACAGAATGCAAAACAAGCAACAATTACAAGGGTACTAACTACTACTTATTAAAGTTTCTTCGAAATAATAAATGCGTATCGTGTTGACCTTAAAAATAAAGTCGAAAATTAAAGTTGAAATTAATCCAGCAACTTTAACTTTTTATTAAATTACTTATTAATTAATAAGTAGTACCACCAAATTACGTAGTTGTGAATCGTGTTTTAAAGCTTAAAGTAACGTTGCTCAAGCAGATTGCAAAGCATTGGAAACGTCAAAATACTAAGAAGTTCTACGTCTTCATAACGAGATCAGAAGAGTGAGTAGCTTTGGTGTACAGGTCATAATTTACAATAACTAAGCTGAACAGCAGCAGACAAGCTATTTGTGTTGTTCAGCCACAATAATTTTTTGTTTTTTAAGACGAATCGATCGACTGCGTACACATTTTATTTTCTTTAATTTTTTTGTGGACTGGAGAACAGGTCTACTCGTACTGTGCCTACGTTTATCTGTACGTTTATTATGCCAGCCAATTTTTTGTTTTTTTTTATATTTATGCTCTTTCTCTGTATATTTCTTCATTGATATCAACATCAGTATAATCTCGTTTGTTTATTTGCAGTCTGATTTTTAATCCATTAAAAATTTATGTCTGGCATTATTTTTCAAGTATGAAATTGACACGTTTTCGAAAGTTATCTGCCGTGAATTTATTTAAACGCTTAATTTTTACATTTTATTTTCTTTTGTTTAGTAATTCATTGCATTGCGAATGTTCTTTACATTTTTCTACAATGATTTGAACTAATTTTTTGTGCTACATCAAGTATTGCGGAAAATTGACTTAAATTAAATATTATAAATTACTTACTTAGGTGGTAAAAGTTTAAATTTGTAATGCATTTTACTTGGCATACCTGAAAAAATAAAAGAAAATATTTATTAGAATAGCGTTATAGACAGATATGGTTAAATCTGAAACAAATTGAAAGAAGAGCGTATGTATGAATAATCTACGCAAGTTAAAATGCACGTAAATACCTAATAGTTTGCTTTGCATTCAGTATTTATTAGAGATATTTTTCTCTTGAATGCATTGAAATTATAAGCAGTCATAAGTTTTGAATTAAGTAAGAATTTCTTGTTTTTAGATAAATATCACTAGTATCACTAAAAGGAATACTTTTATTCAAACTTAAGGAATATTCCAGTATATTGCTAATTAAAAAAAAAACCACCCATCCACAATAGTTTCACTGTAGTTCATATTAATTAAAGCAATGTTTTAAAATGTCAAATCAAAGTTATCAATACCAAAGTACATACTTGAAAATAACAAAGTTTTTTTTTCAAACCCAAATCGTTATAAATAAACCCTCTTTTAAACAAGCCCAGTTAGTACTGAAAGTTGACAGCTGCGTAAGTAGTTGGAGCTTAACATTTGAAATGCTTCAACGATTTACTATCAGTAAATTTAAATTAAATTGACTTTGTTTGTGACGAACAGTCAAGCAGCTCTACATATTTACGACTTAGTTTGCATGACAAAAATATTTTAATGAAGCCACTCACAGATTTTTCACACTACGACAATAGACCAAGTTCTTAACGCTCAAGCGTGTGTGTGTGTGTGTGTGCCTGCTGCAAAAGTGTGAAAATATGAAAATTTTTGTATTGGTGACATAGTTGTAAAGTAATTCATTTGACAGCGCTAAGTAAATAAATTAATTAACACATGCGTTGACAGTTTTCTAATGCGCTATGCAAACTTTATTTTCTGTATAGAGACGTAAATGAATACCAGTAAAGCTTAAGTACTTGACATTTTTAGATATATAAAAAAATTTCATTAAAAATTAAAAAATTTGCCTTTTTAGACCTCTAACGAAAAGCAGCAGAATTCCATCCATTAATAATAAAATTGGAAGATAGAAATAAAAATATAATTATGAAAAAAATATGAAGCATTAAATAGTGACTAATATTGCGGCAAATCATTTAGAGGTACTGTTTTCAAAAAAAAAAAAACTTAAATCAAAAAATTATATTTAATCGGGTAATCTTTATTATCATTGATACAAGCAATTTATGTGTGATTTTTGTAATTTTTAAGATATTTGACATCTGACCCTTAGCATGTAATAGATTTCTTCACTAAAGTATTTTTTGTAAAAATCCTAGCTCGAAAATATATTTAAAAAAAAAAAAAAAGGATGAATGTTCCACTTTTATTTTCTTGAAAACTGCATGAGTCAAGGGAAAAGTTCAGTATGAAATCTCTTGCGATCAACGATCGAAAAAATACAAATTGGCTTGATACATAAATTTTTAAAATTTTTTTTTTATCATTTCGTTTATAAATTTCGATGCTGAATCGGTATCTAGACTCCAATTTCTTATAATGTCTGATTTTTGTAACACAAGGGTTCATGCTTGCTGCAGTCCTGAGCTGCGTTCGAAGGCCGCTCACTTACCATACATAAACTTTACTGTTTTGTTTGTATGGATTTACTAGTTTGACGTTAAAATCCCTGGCAAGACGAATCTAGTAAAAAGTAATTTTCCAAATAATTCCAAACATTTGTTCTTGAAATTTCAAACAATATTAAAATAAGAAAATTTTTTTTCAAGTTGTCACAGTAAATGTTTCATAGTGAATCTAATTTACTTAAATTTTTTGTATAAAACTGAAATGCAGTTAGACTAAAAACAAATTTAATAATAATAGCGCAGACAAAAACAAAAAAAAAACTGTACAAAAACAAATTTGTCAATCAATGGCAACTATCGTAATTGCAATTAAGTTGTATTTTGTGTCATTTACGTTGTTGTCGTTGCAATGTGGATGACATGCGTTACATTTTTTAGTGAACTCAGAATTTCAAATGGACTTATTAACATATACCATATACTATACAAATGTATACAAATTGTTTGTTTTTACATTCCTATAAAGTGGTAAAGGTTTTGAGAATTCAAGAAAAAAATACGTTTTACTCGATTTCTATTTTAGTTCTCTATTTGGCATGAATTTTTACAAACCGAATTTGGTACAATCTGAAAAAAAAATAAAGTTTTTTGCCAAATAAATCTTATAAAAGTGTGCAGTTTATATAAAAAGTCGGTGTGCACATTTTACGTCCACTACTGTATATTACAAGCTCGTTCCCTTGTAAAGCAGAAAAGAATGAGACAGACGATTTGTAAGTAAATTTGTACATTGATGCATGTTTAACCAATAAATTTAAATCAATCGTAATACTTTACATATATGGTAAGACTAAACAACAGCACAATAACAAGAAAATAAGAAAAACGTCAGCAACAAAGTACGTCATTGCAGCAACGCATGTCGCATTGCATTATTTTTCAATATTTTACAAAAATAGAAATTAAAATGTAAAAAAAAAAAATCTATAACTAGAAGAAAATCAGAATCAGAAAGAAATTAGATTAGGACGACAGAATGTTTACGTTGGGAATTTTGAAATTTTTATTATGCATTTTATTTTGCATTCTAAACTTTTTATTTTGAAAATGTATTAAAGTTTTTATGTTGGATTGCAAAATATAGCGACAAAAATTGTTTTATATTTATTATAATTACAATTTTAACAAAATTTTTATATCCTAAAATGTAAAACAACAAGGCAATATAGGGTTAAACCATAGAATAACACAATAATTCATAAATTGAAATAAAAAAAAACGCGCATTTATTGATGCCGTCGTTATTTTAAAAGTAGATATACCAAACATAAATTTTCACCAAATGTCATATACAAAAAAAAAAAAAAAAATTATTTTCGCTCTTTCAATTTTTGAGGGCTCTTCAAAGTCAAATAAATAAATACTAATGCAAGTATGAAAAATGCGTACATACATATATATGTACTTAATAATAAATTGCCAATGTTTGTGTGTCACAACGTTTTGCGACATAGCCAGGTGTTGCTTCGTTACGTATTCCGCCCTGTTGTGTTGTGCGCTTTGCTTCGAAATAACATCAATTTTGGTGAAATAACATCAATAGCATGCGAACGGGCCCTGCATATAACTCTGCATATGTAGTAGTTTGTACTTGTATGTACTTCATATATCCTAAACAGAATATGTTGTTGTTGTTATTATTATTTAAAGGGTTACTAAAGTGATGTTTACTGTTTGTGAAGACAATACGATTTCAGCTTTTGGATGGCTCTTGTACAGAAAACACAAATTGTCAATGCAAATGTAAAAAACTGTTTTTTTTTTCTCTAAATTCGTCATTATGTGCCAGCAAGTATTTTTACAAGTAAATTCATATAATTCAGATAAAATAAGGTCTAAATGAGCTTTTTTAGAAAAAAAAAAAGCTTCTAAGCCCATTTTATAAATGCGCAAGAATATTCTCAGACTGACAAAGAACCCAAAGGCTTAATAAGTACTGACATGCCTGTACTTGGAGACAAAATCTTTAATTGAGACAATCCGGTTACTTTTTGGTATTATAGTAGGTTTGCCAAAAAAACAGGCAAATTCTAGCTTTAACTGTATTCGCCCAAGGAATTTATACACATACATTATTTAAAATAGGAGGGGCTAAGGCAGCTTTTAAAGCCATGCTTATCGTCTCTTACTCTTGAATCTGTATCGTTCTAAGTCAAGATTTACACGAGGAAAGTTTTTCGGCAAAAGTTTCCTTGTTTGTCGGCAAGAGGGGAAAAACGAAAGGGACGAGGTAAAAAATTGTCATATGTTGCAAACGCGAAACGAAAATCACAAAAGAGAATGGACAAGAATTTGTCTCTCAGACTTTCCTCGTGTAAACGTCGACTAAATATCTAAAAGAATTTTAGACATTACCAAAAACCCTCCCAGCTTCATTCTTCACAAGCTCTTGTAAAAAATCCGATCTAAATCGCTTTAGCTTGTTGGCCTCTACAGAGGAAGGTGCTGAAAACAACTACAATATGTTGAGCATGAATGCTCCCGCAGCAGCGAGAAAACGATTGGTGGAAAACCTTACAAAGTTGTCAGTGATTGAAACGATTTTACATGATACTTTTGCAATCCTTTGACATCTCAATAAAAAAACACAACTCATTGATGCTTGGAAAAATAACTCACGTCTCACATTTTAACCTCAATCGTTAGCTGTTTTTCTGTATGCAAAATAACAACAACAACAAAATATAGCACACATCATAACAATAAGAAAATGATTTTTCTGGTTTCTGCTACTTTTTTATACCTTCCCAATATTTCTTCAGTAAGCTGACAATGACATAATCAACAACATCGACAACAACATTCAGCAGCAGCAACACTAAAGAAGAAATTGTATTTATTTATAAAAAAGTTTTTTAAATTTTCATGCAAACAAACCATCACGTAAAAACTTGGCTCTTTTTGTTTATTATTCCCTTATTTATTCATATACGAAAATAAAATAAGCGTTCAAGCAAACGCACACAGACACGTGATTATACACGCACACTTCTTCATCTCAAAAGCACAAGATGGCGCAAGAAAAAGCATCAGTGTAAAATAAAATTTTTTGGTTCATGTCACGTTGTAAATAACCAACGTTAAGATTTTAAGATTCTTTCAATAACCAGCAACAACGACAGCAGCAGCGCCGACAACGATGGTACCAATTTCCAACTTTTTAAGCAAACATTTTATGTGGAGGGTTAGAGAGAGACAAGAAAAAAGTGAATCTAAGCATTAATACAATAGGTACAAAACTTTACAACACACTGAGATAAAGTGGCAGTAATTTAAATAAAAAAAAAATAGAATTTTTTTACAATTTCCGTCTTCATCACTGGAGACTATTTTGTCATGTTAATGACAATTTGTCTTTCACTTTAAAGAGCGACTACTATAAAAACTAAAGGTCGTCACAATTTGAATTTTAAAAATAAAAACCAGCGTATGATTGTTTTTCGATCGATATACAGCAACTCTACAAAAAAAGAAATGCACTGATTCCGAGACTTACAACTTTTTTTCAATCAGATCCGATTACGTAATTCACCACAAAATTTTGCCAATCAGACACATCTAGGAGAAATGATTATTAAAACTGTGCTCGAATTTTAGCCAAAATTTCAAGTTTTATAATGTTCCAAGTGTCGTGTAGTTAAAACAAAATATTTTTATTAAATTTTCATGAAAGTCATCAAGTTCAAAACTATTGCTAATCACCCTATTATATAACTCTTTCAGCAGAAGTAACTTAATCCGACTTTACAAATGAAACACCCTTGAAAAAACAGTTCTGTCGGGTTTAACTTACCTACTTTTCAACATAACATTTCGTTAGAAAACACTCTATATATGAGAACTTAAATGGTGGTGTGCTTTTTCACTTTGAATCTTTGTACAGACAGAATTTCTTTCCATTTCGTTTAAAACTCTCTAGATATAACTAAAAACTTTTGATTTTATGGGAGTCGCCACTGCCTAGATGTTATTACTACAAATTCTGAACTCATAGGAAGGTGTCGTACCTACTTTATGACAAGCGAATGTTTGCCGCCTAGCACTTAGCGACCATGTCTCAAGTTTCATTAAAATCCGTTGAAAATTTAATTTAAATTTTGTGGGAGATGCTCCTTGAGGTTAGACTTTGTTCAGAACCCCATTATAAAATGCCTTGATTGTAAGTTAGTTAGGACAAAAAGTTTTTCATGTGTATATTAGGGTGGTTCTAAGGAAAAAAAATTGGGGACGGCACCTCAATCGGTTCGAAACAGGATAAAAAAATTTAATTTAAAATTTTTATCTTTAACCCCTATTTTAAAGTGAAATTTGACATTTCTTATTTGGTTTTTTTGAGAAAATCAAATGGGACGCCTCCTCAATCGGTTCAAAATAGGGTAAGCAAATTTTCAAAATTAATTTAAAATTTTTATCTTTAACTACGGACCCTATTTCAAAGTGAAATTTGACCTAAGTCGGAGTTTTTGTAAATTATTTTTTCTTGAGTATTTATCTTTTAATTTTAAGAAAGAATTTATTAAAAAAAAAGTATAATTTGGATCTAGTTTTCAAGTTATAGTCATGGGAAGTTGCGGATATAGCTATTGATGTAATATGGAATTAATTCCTTAAAGTTTCTTTTTACTTTTGAGTTTTGTAATCTTTTGATTTCAAAAACTATTTACATTAAAAGAGTAACTCCCAAATATGTACATGCATACGTACAAATTTCTATAAAAACTGTTCAGTAGGGCTTACTTATAGTATTAGTTATATTATTGTTCTTTAAAAGTTAATTTTAGAGTCCATGTTCCACTAAAATGTGACATTATTTAAATAACTTATGACAATTTTTCTAATTTTAAGAAATTTTTATCAAAAGACGTTAGTAATTTTAATTATTTTTGTTTTTTCCCACTTATGACTACCATTACTCCACTGTATGTCGATTCATCCAAACACCCAAAAAACAGCCACAGCAGAAACTTCATGAAAACACGCGTAATCGTTCCATTTCACAAACAACTTAACCGCAAAATAACCCTTTAAATGAACGAATTTCATTACTTTAATGATTAAATTCTGCTGCTGCATTGTTGGTTATATTTTCTTTTTTTAGCTTCATGTTCCACTTTAAGCCCAAGGCACCGGAACTATAAAAAGAAAAAAAGAGAAGGCAAAAAAAAATATTGTATGTACTTTTAACCGACCAGTCGTCATTAGGTCGGTCGGTGGGTTGGCTCAACGGTCGGTTGGTCGACGCAAACAAATGCTGCACCTCTAGTCAAAAGATTTATGAGAGAAAGTACCAAAGATGAAATGAAGGCGGCAAGCAAAATGCAAGCGGAGAGGCAAAGCACAGTAACATCAGGAAAGGTAACGTGCAACAATCACAACAAAGTAGGAAGCAAAGGTTGAAATGTTTTTTTTTTTATAATTTCATTACATTCTACATAAAGCAAAGTGTGACGATAAGAACGAACGTCTTGGGTTTTTGGCTTGAATTGCAATAGCCACCATCCGTGTGGGTATAGGTAGAAAGTAGTCGCCAAATATGTTGGAACGTTTATCTTTTATATTTTATCATAAAACATGTCTGCGGAGGTTTATACCAATGTATGAGAAGCAGAAGAAGGCGCACTAATGTGCTTTGGTTATTTTATGTATTTCGTAAATACTTATGTTATTTTCGCAAGAAATTTATGCCTTTAAGGGTTAAATAGATACCTTACTTGCAAGAAACTTATTCATTCTGTTTCTAGATTTTGTTAGCTTTTATGCGAGTGTTATGAAATTATAGCACCTGAAGTTTTTACTCTTAATTATATAACTAGGGATTATACGTACAAGAGTCCATTCTAGTATAAGTTTTCAATGGTTCATCATATTAAAATATTTAGCTCGAAAAAGTTTGAGACAGAGGAATTTTTCATAAAAAAATTAACATAATCCTGTATACTTTATAAACACTCTGTACGCACATATTTCAAAGTTTTGAAGTGAAATTTCGCCAAATCAAGTAAAATGAACTTAAATTAACCCGCGCAGCCACAGAAATTATCAATGAGTTCATAAATTACAAATTTTACTATGTCTATGAAAACAATTCTCAGTTTTGTGTAGCGGTGGTAAGAGCTATTAGCTTAAGAAGTAAATTTAACACTTATTATGTTTTGTAGACAGAATTTCACAGGTTTTTATTGAATTTCTAGACAGAATTTCACAGGATTTTTTCAATTTTTAAAAAGTTCTAAGCCATACGTTTAGTTTGAAAAATTTTACAGAAATAAAGTATTTGCAAAACAATATTTAACTTCTAGAGGGAAACGAACAAAAAATTCCTTAATTTTCCAAAGTTTATCTTTTCTTAAAATAGTTTTCAGAAAATTTTCGCAATAAAAATATAAAAAAAAATTCAGTAGTATAACAAAAACAATGAATTCAGTAAATTAAATTAATATTCGTAAAAATATCAACAATTTTCAGAGAAAAAAACGTGTCAGTAGAAAATAATTTCGTTAAGTCGCAATACAGAAATTAAAACGGGCAAATATAAAAACAACCACAACAAAAATAAAAACCAAATTGAAGTCAAAAACAACAACAGTAAAAAGTCAACAACAATAATATCAACACGAGCGAATAACTTAATACAAATATATGAACTGATAGCGCTGCATTTTAATGGCTGGCTCTATAAAGAGCACTAACAAAAGCCGGCGTTGCTGCTATGGAGCCCAAACAAATGTGGAGCCCAAATTGTGTACCAAAAATGGTAATAAAAAAATAGTAAAAAACGAAATTATCAAACAGAAAAATGAAAATCAAATAGCACACATACACAGACTTTGTCAATTGTTATCACAGGAAATTCAACGACAATGATAAGGTAAGTTTGCACAGATCTTTTCAGCACCGCGCCTAATTTTGACTTGTCTAGGCAGTAGATTTTAAAGCACATGAAAGAATACTGGGGTACATAAAATATGCCACTCTGTAGTTTTTGAAGCATGAAGTTCTAATAAAAGTCTATTGAATGCTAAAATAGGCAAAACATTTAAGAAAAATTATACGGTAACGAGTGTTCTTTATATAACATGAAGTTTACATGCTATGCAAATGCTGCTAGTTATCTCATCACTGCTAGTTATCTAAAACTTTGTTATTATTAGGTTTGTTCGAGACTGAAAAAATAGGTAAATATTTATAAATATTTATAAAGTTTTACCACAAAAAGTGTTCGAGACAGAAAAAATGTGGTGTTTGAGAGAGAAAAAATGAGAGTAAGAAACAGCTGATCACTTCCCCTCCCAAAAATAAGTTCAATTTTCACCAAGATAAATTTCTTGTGGCTAAAAATTGAAGACTGTCAAAATCGTAGGCAACAAGACTGGCGACTCACTTTTTGCATGCGAGGGAAATGAAATTTCCTGTCTGAATTATACCTGTCAAATACTTTCCATATAAAATAATTTTCAGCGTTGATTTTTTTTCACTTCTTTTAAGGTTGTGTTAAGAAGAAGCAACATAACAAAAAGTTTGAAATCAAAACATTTTTGCTAATGCTCATTTATTTAATTAAATAGCTGAGCGATTTTTTATTGAAAAGGAATCGTAAAGTTGAATGTTACCTGAATGGTTGTAAGGTAGTCAACCAGATAATTATTTTTAACATACTGTTTTTCAAAGTGCGCAGTTTTAACATAAGGAATTGGAAGTGTTGCTAAATGAAAGTTGCTCCATTTTTTTTTTGTTTTTACAATTCCATCGAACATAACTCTTTGTTTGAACAAAAAAACAAATTAGTGCACAACTTTTCTGGACTAACTAGCTGTTAAAAAACGTGAATTCCGTAACAGCGTATGCGAAATTTAAAATTTTTGCCTAGCATAACATGCATCAAAACTGTTTAACTCAAAATGTAAAACAATTTTGGTTAAAATTTACTTAACGTCAAACCTCTTATTTTTATCCTAAGCATTGTTTTAAAATGCATTTTATGCATTTAAATAAATCAAAGTTCAAGATAATTAATGAAGCTATAAAAATCAGGCAGAAAATTTTAAAATCGAACATTTACTTTTTAAGTTATTTCAATAATATTCTCGAAAATGCTTCACTCGCCTTGCATTCAGAATGTCTTAACCAAACGGTTACGCAACTATGGTGCTGGTTTTAGCTCCTAAACTCTGCCACTGTTTGTTTACTAAAATACGCGCAACTTTTTGACAGTCTTCAATTTTTACCTATTTTTCCGTTCTAGACAGAATTGTGGTGATTCGAGTAGTCAGAGAAATTTTAGCTATTACTCTCTCAAAAATCGCGATTTGACACTTTTCAATTTTTACCACAAAATCTGCTTCGAACAAACCTATTATTATATTCATTTTGCACTTTTCAAAACAGCTGACAAAAGGTGACAGCTAATGTCAAACAAAAAAAAGAAGTCAGCTAATGTTAAGCAATAAGGAGTCAGTTAATATCAAACAAATAGCAAAAGTCAACAAAAACGCGATATCGCCAGTGTGAAATCTATATTAAGGAACACGATACATATGTGAAACGGGGTTTTTATGAAGCCAATGTGAAAGCTGCATTGAGTCCATTTTACTTGTTATCGAGAAATTTCACTCTGAAATATATGTATACGTACGAAATATGGGAAAAATATCTATGAATTGGTTTCGAATTTATATGATGATTCTATATGATGAAAGAGAATAAAAAATAACTTTTAAAGGAGTATAAACTAATTTCTTATACATATGGCCTCAAGTCGTTAGCCCAGGCAGCCTCTTGACACTTTCATATATCGTTGGAATAATAATCACTCTGCACAAATCACATGATATATACATAACTATTCCTAACATTTTTCAGATTCGTGCCGATTTCATGCTATACACTCAAAAAAATACACAAATTTCATGCAAGGACAAAGAACGATTCCAAAAACAACGTTTCACACAACTTATGGCATAAATAGAGCAGTTTTTTTTTCATATATAATAAGAAATATACAATTTAAATGTGTGTGAGATTTTCATTGAATCACCTTAAAAAACAAGATATTAGTTTTTGAGCGAGTAAAACTATACATTTCTACTTTATTATTTAATTACAGGAAGACTTCCACTTTATTATTTAATTACAGGAAGACGTAAAATATTTTTTATTATTTAATGATTAAATAACAAAAACGAAATCTGCATAGATTAGCGCTTCCGAAATTTTAATTTTTTTATCAAAACTTTTAAAGTTTTTAAAATGTAAATGTTCTGATATGACGAAGCATTTGATATGACGTAAATTTTGTCATAATATTTATAGTCGATGAAACACCAACCTTAACAGTTTTTCGAAATTTTTCAATATTTCTCGAACTTGGTAGTCTTGCATCTTACAATAAAATCTAGAAAACTTGAATTTATTGTGGTATTAGTGATTTGACAGTCGAGATATGATGTCAAATGTTGATTTTGTTTTGGGGCTCAAGAGGGAAATTAGTCAGCTGTGCTGTGTGCTATGTACTACATATCTGAAGTTCCCTTTTTGCCTATTATCGTTCTTAAATATATATACATGTATAATGAAGGAAAAAAAGCGCAAAAACGAAAAAAGTTAATACCAAAAGTTAAGTAATAATTCTAATGTTTGATTTGGGAACGTCAAACAAATTATTTGCTGTTGCTTTCTTAAAATTTCATGATATTTTTGGAACACAAGTACTAAAACTAGGTGCTGCTCAATCAAATGGGCGTGGAAACACATCACAATTCAACAAAACACCAGTAAGCGAATGAAATAAAAATAGCCAGAAAAAGCAATCGAGAATAATGAAAGTAAATAAGAAAAATAAACACTAAGAAAAATATAGATAACAAGTGTAGAGTAGAGAAGACTTAAAAACGGACAGCGACGACGACGAACAACGAACGTCACCCCAATTAGTACAAGCAATACAACACGTGCACTGCTATCCTGTACTCTCCCACACTATTTTCTCTTTGCTTTCCTTAACTAAATTTAGAAACTTTGCGTTCGTTAATACATACATAAATGTTAAGCTTACATAAAAGGGCATAAATTTAATAAGTGCTGCTTAGCTAGTTATGCGTAGTTAGCTTTGGTAATGTTAAGTGTTTAAATTTAATTAGAATTCTAATTGAATTTTTTCCAAGTCATTTTTGCACCAATAAGTTGTTAAGCATATGTGCTATATAATTGATAAGACTTCTGGACAGCCAAAAATAGTACATTGATTTCAAAATTTTAGTTAAAAAATATGTTAACGTGTAGTTTTTGAGATATCGTCATATAAGCTGATTTTTGTATTTAGATTGTGCTTTGTGCTGACAGCACAAAATTAAGGATAAAAACAAAATTACTTTACACGCAATTATTTTTTAATTTTATGCTTTATTTTCGCAAAAACAGACAAGTACTCTTCTTGCTAATCCTAAAACTATAGCGAAAATCTTTATCACATTTTGAAAACATTAGCTTTTCAAGTATTGTGTGTAGCCTACGCATAATGATTGGTTCAATCATCTAATACTCAGCGGCACAGGCATCCCAAAGGAAAATACACAACAGTTTTCGTGATTAATTTTAATTAACAAGCGCTGTCGAATCAGTTGAACTTTTTTTACTATCGAGAAATTGGCAGTTAACTCTCCAGTATCAATTAAACAGTTTATTAAAATCGATAATTTAACACTCATTTTTCTTAAAATGAAATGGAACTACCTTTCTTTGAAAAATAAAAACAAACCGTTTTTTGAGAATAGAAACTATAATTTTTAGAATCAGCGTTAAGCTCACAACATTTTTCTTCATTTGTCGAGTACTTAATGTAATACTATAAAATATATTTACCTAAAGGATTTATGAAAACTATAGCGGTGAAAATTTGTATTTTAAGCTTCAAAAGTATTAATAAGAAATAGTTTAAAATTTTAGTAAAAAAATAAATTTTTACCTGTTTCTCTTTTACGTTTGCTAGTTGACTTTTGCTGTTGCTGTTGCTGTTGCTGCTGTAGCAATACCAATTGCTGTTGCTGCTGTTTACTCGAAGCACTCGATGAGTAGCGTATTGCCGATATCTCTTTGGATGATACAACAACAACACTTGCCTCGTTCTTAACTACAGCACGTCGCAATTTGTCGTAATAGATGTTGTTGTTGTTGTTGCTGTTATTAATGTCAACCTCACCAACACCAATCTTTTGTTGCTGTTGCGGTTGATCTGAAGTTGTTTCAACAATTCGCGTTAATTGTTGACGCAATGACTGTTGTTGTTGCTGTTGTGTTGAATTACAGTTATTTGTGTCGTCAATGTAAATGACACCGCCAGAAACCCTTTGTTGTTGTTGTTGTTGTTGTTGTTGTTGTTGTTGTTGTTGTTGTTGTTGTTGTTGTTGTTGTTGCTGTTGTGTTGGTTTAATATCGTGCTCACTATCTGCAATAGCAATTACCGTATTGCTATTAACAAATTGTCGCTGCTCTCGATCTTGTCTAATAGTACGTTGCTGCTGCTGTTGTTGTTGTTGATAAAACTGTTCGTCACTTTCTGCAGCAACTATTGCTATTGGCGAAAGTAGCTGCTGCTGCTGCTCTGGCTGCAACTCTCTATGTACAATATGTGGTTTTATGTCAATTACAGGATAAACAATTGTTGAGGTTTGATTTTCCTGTCGCGTTTGTTGCTGATATTGTAACTGTTGTTGTTGTAGCAGATCGTAATGCTGTTGTTGCTCGTGTTGCCGTTGCAGTTCACCCTCGTATATGGGGCGACTAGAATAGTCGTAATTGAACGACGAAAAATGAGAAGTTTTCATTTGTGTTCGCTGGCAATTTTTATAAAAAAATTGTTTGCGCTTTTATTGCAATAGTTATTTGTCTGTTTTATAATTATTTTGTATTATTTTCATTATTTTTTATAGTTGTTGTACAAATTGTAATTGTTATTATTTTGATAACAATTTGTTGGATTTATTGTGGACAATTTTGAAATTATTGTTGTCGTTGCTGGCTTTCTTGGTTTTTGTTTTGTAGACACTTCAATTTGTAGCGGCATTCGTTTAACTTTCAATTATTTTTAAGTTTCCTACTTATTTGCACTTTTTTAATACTTGTTTTTAAGTATTATAGAACTTAATTTGAGGTTATTTATATACGTAATAAATATATAATATTATTTACAATCTTGTGTAACTTTAACTTTGTTTAAACTCTTTTTAAACCGATTAAAAGAAAACTGAAAAGAGAAGAAGAGAAAAGATATGATTATAAATTTTTCAATTTACGAATTCAACATTTGTCTTGACTATACGCTCAAAACTTTTCAAATATACCGAAAGCAGGAGTTAATATTTAAGATTTTTGATTTCCAACTGAAATGTTGGGGCTTATGAAAAGAAATACATACTGAAAGTTTTAAGTACCCTTTAATAATTAAAGCTCTCAATGTTACTTTGGTAAGGAGTCACTGAGATTATATGATTCTGTCGGAACTTAAAACGTAAAATTATTTTGTATTTTAGCAATTAATTCGTATATTTTTAAATTCATACCTACCGTTTAAATTTATTATTAACAAAACATTTGAACATATCAAGATGTCGGACTATATATGTCCACAGTTAAAAACTTTTTTCCCAGGATTCTACATAAGTAACCTAACCGATAAGTCAAAAGAATTCCAATCCAATTGTTGTTAAAATATTTTTTAGGACATAATTGAATATTGAAAAGTGAAATGTTGACGTAAAATTAAATACAAAAGCCTTCTCTAGGCTCCATTTAAATTTTCAATCGGCCACAATTAATTAACCCTTTCCTCCAAACTAGACTTTTTCTTTTTCAAAAAAATAAAAAAAAACCCTGCAACAAACAAATTCCTTCCGGAATTTAGAGAATTCGGAATTTTTTTTGATAGCTTAAGAAATACATAATTAGGATTTATCATTTCACCCTTGCATAACTTATGATCTGATTTCTTACAAATCACTTGGTGACATTTTTGTTGGTGTTTTAGGTATGAGACTGGTCGTATTACGATTTAATCGAGGGAGCTGATATATATTTATATTTATTTATTATATTCATCATTAACCAAGCACAAAAATTTGACTGCGAATGGCCACGTTATCGGAGAGTTTCTGAAGCCATAACATTGAGTGACAGAACGAGCTAAAGCCAAAATCAAAATGTGTAACAAATACTGAATTAACATTTGAACAGAGCCTATCACATCAAGTAGTGCCAAAGTAAATTAGGTTCGAAAATTAATATAGTACTGTGTTCAATCAAACAGTTTTAATATTCTTTAAACTGCACATTGAGAATAAAATAATAAATATTAGGTGCATCCTCAAACAACAATGCATTGGGCCAATTCACAGAACTTAGTCAGACTTAGTCCGAACATTTTTTTGTATATACAATTATGTTGAAAATAATAGCAGTGCGAAGTAGCACCAAGTTCATCTTAAAAACACACTAAAACAAAAACTGATTTCGGATTCCATTTTTTATTTTCTATTTTGGATTAAGTAAAAGAATTATAAAATACAGTTTTTTTATTTATACACTTAGCAAAAAAAAAGTTAGAAATTAAAATTTCGTGAAACTGTCAAAATCGGCTGTGCAAAAAAATAGCAGTGACGTACAAAATGAAGGATAAATACAACTTAAGCAAACAATTTTGAAAAAAGAAACTGAAAATAACATTATTATGTTAATATTTAGTGGCATATCCCTTATTTTCAATAATTGCTGCACATCTTCATGGCATAGGGTCATTCAATTTCTGGCACATGACCTTTGGGATATAATCCCATGTTGCACTTGCTTCGCGCCATTGCTCGCGCTCATTCCTTGGGTTTTTTCTTTCCCAACAGCATCCTTGACACGAGCCCAGATATTCTCAATTGGATTCAGATCAGGGGACAGTGCTGGCCAGCTCATAACCTCAACCCGATTTGCAGAAAACCAACTTTTTGTCAATCTACTGCAATGTTTTGGATCATTATCCTGCTGATATATTCATTGTAGTGGCATATTCCATTCAGCATAAGGAAACATTGTTGAACTCATTATTTGAGTGTATTGGTTAGCATCCATATTGACTTTAATCCAATAAAGTGGACCAGTGCCTTCATGGTATGAAAAACAACTCCAAACGTTAATTTTAGCTCCGCCATATTTAACGGTTTTGAGTACATATTTTTTATTGTAAGTGAATGGTCGTCTATTTCGAATGGTAGGAAGGGACGCAGAGTGTACGTTAGACGACCACCAGCATCCACTTTCAATAAAAAATATGTGTTAAAAACCGTTAAGTATGGTGGAGCTAAAATTAACGTTTGGAGTTTTTTTCATACCATGAAGGCACTGGTCCACTTTATTGGATTAAAGTCAATATGGATGCTAACCAATACACTCAAATAATGAGTTCAACAATGTTTCCTTATGCTGAATGGAATATGCCACTACAATGAATATATCAGCAGGATAATGATCCAAAACATTGCAGTAGATTGACAAAAAGTTGGTTTTCTGCAAATCGGGTTGAGGTTATGAGCTGGCCAGCACTGTCCCCTGATCTGAATCCAATTGAGAATATCTGGGCTCGTGTCAAGGATGCTGTTGGGAAAGAAAAAACCCAAGGAATGAGCGCGAGCAATGGCGCGAAGCAAGTGCAACATGGGATTATATCCCAAAGGTCATGTGCCAGAAATTGAATGACCCTATGCCATGAAGATGTGCAGCAATTATTGAAAATAAGGGATATGCCACTAAATATTAACATAATAATGTTATTTTCAGTTTCTTTTTTCAAAATTGTTTGCTTAAGTTGTATTTATCCTTCATTTTGTACGTCACTGCTATTTTTTTGCACAGCCGATTTTGACAGTTTCACGAAATTTTAATTTCTAACTTTTTTTTTGCTAAGTGTATAAATAAAAAAACTGTATTTTATAATTCTTTTACTTGATCCAAAATAGAAAATAAAAAATGGAATCCGAAATCAGTTTTTGTTTTAGTGTGTTTTTAAGATGAACTTGGTGCTACTTCGCACTGCTATTATTTTGCACAGTATTGTATACGTTTTTTCGAGAACAGGAACGTTTTTCGAGTTAAGTCCTGTAAATGCAGATATTTCGTTTCTCTAAGTGCCTTCAATTTAAACTCCATTTTTAATGAAATTTCGTAAATAGAAGAATAAAATATCAATTTTTTTTATTTCTTTTTTTCCAAACTATCTCATTTTATTTTACTGCAAAATATTTTCTCTATAGCTTTTACGCCTTTCCAGACTGAACGAAATAAAGTAGCAACAAACATTTCAACTACTTTTATGGCCGGCAACGAAGCAGCACCCAGACAGATTAATCATTAGTTTTTTATTTCTACTTTTTCTGCTTGATTTTCTTGATATACATAGAACTAAAAGACTTCTTGTATATTTTCTTTGACCGAACCTATCCATAGTATATTTAACGACAACACAATTTCGCAGCTACTTTCTTTAGATTTTTCTGCATTCGTGTCGCTTCTGCTGCTGTTTCGTCTTCCACTTTGGCTACATACACTAATATAGAAATAATAAAATAAAAGTACACAATTTTGGCTAAAACATTGGCAACAACAAAGTATTGACAGAATGAAAAAAAAAAAAGAAATACTTGAAAGCCGGTTTATTTGTTTGTTTGTTGGCAGCGGGCCTGTATTGTAGCGATAAAAAATACTAGAAACTACGCAGCAAAATTTTTGGGCGAGTCTCGCTGTCAATTCTTTCCGTTGCTGTTGTTGTCATTGGGAAATTTAAGGTTTTAAAGCTTGGTAGACTTTCAAAAAAAATGTATTTTCTAAGGACTCTTTATGTGTATGAAAAAAGAGACCTTATTGAATAATTATCTTCTCAATTGCACAGGCACCAGCTTTTAATAAATAGATTTTTTTTTTGTTTCTTTTATGTTGTTTGTCACACTCTACACTAAATTTTAGAACCTACACACTCAAGCACAGCAGACATTTACACACAAACAAATTTTGAGTCCACGACAGCGGCGACAACCAAATTCACACGTCTGCCACGCAACGGTGTTTTCCAACAAATACCGACTAGAAGAGCCAAGGCAATTCAACTTGCTCCAAGGCGTACGTTCTGTGTCGTTTTGGTCATACGCTGTGATTATGATTCACTATACGCTCAGGACTTGAAGTCACAGCAAAGGCATAGAAACAGGCACGGGCATAACGATACTCTTTGCTTGTGCTTTGCTTGCTCCCACTTGGTAAACGCATGCGTATTAAGTGCAATTTTACTTATTGCTGTAAAGAAAATTGCGCTCCATTTGGAAATTGTTACAGTTGTTGTTGTTGGTGGTGTAGTAGTTATGGTTGACGTCTGCAAAGGAGGAACCATTTGAAAGACGTTCACCAAAGCGTAGGTGGACGAGAGCCAACTTTGGAGCAGCAGCAGCAGCTATTTAACAGAGCACAAACTGGCAGGCATGGTATAAGATTTATTTTTCGTCTTGTCTGCCTGGTACGAGGTGATGGCGGTGGGTGTCTGAGGCTTAGAAACTAGCTTGTCAAACGAACACGGAAGAGGAAAAAAACTAAACTTCCAGTTATAGGACAGCAGCCAATTGTAGGTGAAAGAGTTTCCTTTTTGTAATTAGAGTGAACTACAACAAAATAATGAAACATAAAAATAAGTACAAAAAATGGAGAGCACTTCAAAAATAAGGAGTCAACGCATACTAATGAGTAATTTGCCTCCGGAGCACTACTGTATAAGCATAGATTATGGGTGAAAATTTTGCCTGGGGTGCCAATAGATGATGAGTTACACAATCTGGGTTTTCCCCACTTGTCACCAAAGCACAAAAACCCTTCCTCAATGAGAGCGCGACAAATTGAAGTAAGGAAGGCAAAATGTTTTTATGAAAGAGAATGAATGAATGAGTTGGTAAGGCGAAGCTTGAATGAACGAAACTTTTGGCGAAGAGGAAAAATGATAAAGGGGAAAGGATAATTGTGTTCCAGCAAGTGGGAGTTTTTTTTTCTATACAAAGAATATGATATTGGCAGCATGAAGCACAAAGAATTCAAAGAAATATTTTTCTAAATTAACATATGCTAAGCTATAAAATTGCAATTAAAGGCTATTTTTTGAGTATGACTAAAAGCTGATGTTTAGTTATGAATATTAAGGTTTTTAGCCTCGCCACAAAATATATGAAAAATTAAATATGCTATTCTTCACATGAAAACATTAGTTTATACCGAAGTAAATGAGTCATAAAGTTTTCCTAAAAATGTGAAACTGCAGGAAGGAAGAAAGGCACAAATAACTTTTCCAAAAAATTCCCATGACTTAGTTAAATAAAAGTAAAATTGTGATAGAGGAGCATACACTCAAATTCAAAAAAATAATGCATTGATTTGGGAGGCTAACTAATACAAATAAAAATATTATTGTAATTATTTTTGAAACGTAATGCAAAATTACAATTTTTTATAACATGATTTTTGAAATGTATTCAAATGAAAAGTACTGCAAGATCACAACTTTATTACATTGATTTTTGAAAATTAATGCAAATAATAATGTTATTGCATTCATTCACTTCTAAAAAGTAATGTAAATAATTTTTTTTTTTTGCATTGAATTTTCAATATTAATGCAAATGTGAACTTCAATACATTTCCCACGACATGCCTAAGGACTAAAACTAAACTTAATTTGATGGTGAAATCTCTCGCCGTGTTCGTCACTTACATACGTCCTTAATATTGTCCGAAAAAAAGTTCAAATTTCGAATGCAAGAAATGGTTTTTCAGAAACATATTTACATATTGAGAATAAAATAGTAAAAAGAATACTATGTTGGAAGACTTCTTAAGGTTCCTCAACGGATCTTAAAAACAACCGAGGGCAAAGCAAGAGCCACAACTATTTCTAGCATATTCTTATACATATAAAACTCGATAAAAATATACTAAACATGTTGCAAGTGATTAAACTAAACAAATTGTCAAAAAATTAATATATTCAGAAAATGTGGAATTTGGATTTATTCATTCAATCGCTCATGACTCGATTTTTTTCTGGATTGTCTTATTTCTTGCGTAAAAGTATCAGCTTTGCTAACATGAAGTAAAATCAGACTTTTTTATTGATCTCTATTTTTCCGATGCCACAAAATCAGCTGTAAAATTTGATTTTCGAAAAATCTGAAGTAGACTAGAGTCAAATGAAAATTATGGATCGATCCCTTACCTTTCATTTAAAGAAAAAATTTATTTATTTAAGCAGTAGAAAAGTTTAATTAAATTAAAATATATAATGTAATCTGAAATGTTCTAAATTATTTTTACGGCCGCTAGTTTATCCACTAATAACAGTCTTCTTCTCATTTGCTACTTGATTTGTCTAATATCACTGAAAATACGATAGTAAAAAAGTAAAAAAAAAAATAATTGTGAATGGGAGTAGTAATGAAGCTTATTTCACTATAGGCAATAAGACTAGGGAATTTCTCAAAACGACCACTTTTTGTATTTCTCATAATAAGATAACCCGATTTCTGTGTTTTTAGAGAAGGAATTGACCTCTTCATAATAACAAATAGTTTTAACAGCTACTTCAAGTTTGTATACTAATAATGCTTTCCTGGGAAATAGCGGACTTAATATTTTATGAGGAATCATAAAGAAAAAGGTTTGTTTTTTTTTTAAAAAAAATAGATTGCAAGTAAATCATACGCCTAAATGTTTTTATAATGCAGAAAAACTTAAATTAAAGTTCAGTAAAATCAATCGTAGCGCAATCGATTTAAATTGATTACCTCAGTTTATTTAATTTTTTTTTTTTTTTTGTGAATTTAACTTTAAGCTTTAATCGTGTTAGGGCTGGTTGAGCCAGTTCTCTATGTTTACTGCCGGTTTGCTTGCTTGTTTACTCTTTTCAAGCTGGTCTTTCATTTAATGGTAGCAACATCAACAGTAAAAAAAAGCAAGTTTTGTTGGCTTCAAGTCAAAAGAGAGAAAAAAATCTTTTAACTTTAAAGAAATCCGGTAAGAAAACATAGAAATTAAAAGCAGAGAAAAAGACAAAAAAAAACATGACTTAAAGGCAAAATGGTGGGAATGAGAAAGAAGAGACTTGTCCCATTTGCCCTACAAGCGTATGCGTCGAAAATGTGAAAGGAAGAGAAGCAGCAACAGCAAAAGTAATGAGAGACGACAACTTCAAGTAAAGTTAAAAGTCAGCCAACTCACAGTCGGTTGACTTAAAAAAAAATTTTACATGCAATAAATATTTAACAGGTTTTAACCAAAAAATAAAAAAAAGGAATATTCAACCAGTTTAAACAGGATTCGTGTTAAGGAGATACTTATGTTGCTGCAGTAAAATAATAATTTCGAGAATATGAGTACAAATTTCGGAGATAAGTTAATTAAAACTGCGAATATTACTTTTTAAATGAAAAATTTGAATCCTGAAGAGTCTACAAGCTACACTGAAATTTTCAAACATATAATTTGCTATAGAGCGAATGATTCCAATTAAAATATGCACACACGTCTAAAAAACTACTGCTTGCAGTAAACGTAAATACATACATAACTATATGTGTTCACTAAATTTTAAGCGAAATTTTGTATCAGCGTATTAAATAAATGTTGTAGATAAAATCAAAATAACATAACTTTCCGAGAAAAACTGTTTATATGGTACTTAAACAACTGTGGAAATGTGCGGAGCAATTTCTGCTAGTGCAATAGATGAAAAAATACATATATATGTATACGGGGATTTATAAATATTTTTAAAAATGTAAAAAACAAAGCTAAGTTTATCAAAAATCAAGCCAGCAGACATATGGATCCAAAAACAAAAGCATTAAGCCCAATTTCCATGTGATCTTATCATATCTTATTTTATCGAATATCAGGGAGGACATCACATGCTATTAAGATAGCAAATGCATGCTATTCACTCTCGCATTCTCCAAGAGCATTAGTTTCTGTTCGCATGCTTTTTCTTTCTTACAAAAATTTGATATGATATCCCTGATATGGGATAAGATAAGATCACATGGAAATTGGGCTTTATGAGAAACAGTTTGGAATTTAATAGTGTGAGCGCTTTAGAGGAAACAGCGTGAAACCTGTAGAAAAATGGTTAACAGAGAAACAAAAAGTTTAAGCCTTAAGCTCTTTGTCACGCAAATGTTATGAGGAAAAACTAAAAACAAGTATATATTAATCCATAGCAAAAAACATTTCAAAACAGAGTAGTTTTAAAGTACATTTGAAACGTTCATAAATCTAAAGAGTGTAGTTCGATGTTATATTTATCAAATTGGGATAAAGCTTAGCTTGTTATTATAAATTCAAATTAAGCGATACGTTGATGCAGAAAATAATATTTTATAAAAATTACCAAAACGTGCAATGTTAAAAGTAGTAAAATCGATCGATTTACGTTCGGAAACTTAAGAAAAATATTTTAAATCAGAATCATTTAAGATTGTTAAATTTTATTCTAAAAAGGATTTTCTGTTGGAAAGCTTGCATTAAATGTTACTTGCTTTAGGCTGAACTAAATTTTAATTCTTTTAAAAACTGAAAAGTGACACAAAATTTTCTCCATAAAAGCTAATGTTTATATATTGTATAAGAGCTTAATAAAAAATTGCTTTGAAAGGACAGAACAGAGGATTTTCTTATTTTTTCGTTACATTCTTGTACCGACCAGTCGTTAAGACTTCGTAGATTCGATGTTACAATTTCGTATAGACACGTATAGACATATTTCAGGATAGAAATTTTCAATCACAGGATTGGTAAATTGGTAGAATAAAAGCTGAAAGGTAAGTAAGAAGCTTTGATATATAAAATTAAAATTGCATTATTTTACAGAAAAAATACAATGAATACAAAAAAAAACATACAAATACAGAAAAAGTTGACTGAGAACACTATAATTATTAATGTCAAATAAATTTATACAGGAATTACATGGAATTACTATTGAACAATGGTGATCAAACTAGTAATATTATTCATCAATATTTATTTTTCATTAAAAAATACATTTATCGCATTTTTTACTTGATTGATACTTTTTACCAGCTGATGTAGTAGTGACTGCATCAAGCGAATTACACTTTTTATAAAAAAATTTAATTTAATTTAAGCCCCCACCGAAACGTCGGACAGAAAAAATTAAATAAATTTGTTTTATTTGCATTTCAAAATTTATTGACCAAAAAAGCCTACAATTTTTTAATTCTAAACATTATATTTGTGTCACTTGGTCGAACATCAACACACAAAACTATTTAGTTTAATTTGTCTGAAGTAAGATGATTTGTTTGAAGGCATGTACGGTTTGAACTAGATCGGATTTTAGTACATATGTATGTATATTTCAGCTGGTGAGTAACATCTTCCTGATTCGACACTCAAAGTCTGTATCGTCCACAGTTTATATGAAATTTGATTTTTTTTGTAAAATTTTTTCCTTTATGCAATCCGAAATGATTAGTAAATTTGATTCAAATTCTGATAAAAGAAAGTTCATACAAACAAAAAATTTTAAGCGCTATGTGGAGAAAGCAATGAAGGCACATTATACCAAGCAGATTGGCAGGCACCAACAAATTTGGTAAAACAAGAAAACTTGGAACAAAAGTTACAGTAACACCTCCCATGCAAGAGTTTATCTCAGAAGGTTATAAAAATCAACTGATTTAACTATAAAACCTTAAAGAAAACATTTAGAGATAAGTTAAAAAAAAATCTTGCGCTTTCCCTTTCACGGTACCGGAGATGATTGAGCAGATTATGCTCAGAGCGAATTCCGGGATCTTAGGAACTCAGGATTATCATTCATAGACATGGAGCACAGAAAATCGTATTTCTTTATGAAATCGTTATAATGAAAGGATGAACAAATTTTAAGATAAGAAGCTAATCTTTCCGGCCAGTGTCGTTTCACTAAAAGATGATATTGAGAAGTCTTTATAATATAGGTGAGGTGGTCGCACTTTAAGTTGATATCGTTTTATAAAAAAAAATTGTCTAATATATTGAGCATAAGGCTCATGAACATCAGTTTTCGACAGCTTGTGATAGTCACGAAGGTCTTGAACGCGAAAAAAGTTAGCTAATAGTTAGGAACCGTTTCCTGAACACCGAGAACGAAATAATAGCTGATCGACTGAATGGTAAAATTTTAGTATGCACAAAGCAAGAACGATTTGCAGAAAGTAATTTCCAATGTTACTTTTGTTATTTGTTTTGAATGCTTGGCAATGTTAAAAACAAACAAATTTCGATTTGGAAAATAAAAATACTCTTGACCTCAAATGTCGTTTGAGTCGCAGCAGTGGTTTTTCGATTTTTGATACCTAAAATTTAAATGTGCATAACTTCGTAAAAATGTTTTTCATTCAATTACGTGAAAATACGTGTCCTCTTATTTCCTCTGAAAAACAACATAGATATTTTATCGGCATCCAATTTCGCAATTTGAAGTTTGCATGATTTGAAAAGGATATGGTTATGGTGAATAATGCGATTTTCAAACAAAAAATAAACATGAAGGAGGCGATTTTGCGTCCTAGATATGTATTCTTGATCAGCACGCTAAACTCTACAACATACTAAAATTTCAAGAAAATCGGAGAAACAATTTCCAAAATAAAGAGCTAACCAAAGCTAATCAAATCGCACCAAAAAATAGAATTTTTTCTATTTCTCTGCGATAAATTTTCTAGGGTCAATTTTGTACTCACTACAAACGTATAGGAAAAGCAGAAGAAAAATCGCTCGTCCCAGTTCTGTTTAGGTCTTAACGGGTTTTAGAAAAAATTTGTCAAATTACAAAGTTTTTGTGGAAAACTCGATTATAAAACGTTATTCGTACAGCTTCTTGTATATAGCTTTGTAAATCAACTAAGAAATTACACCAAACATTCAAGTGTCCAAATCGGTTCGGTAGTTCCCAGCTAAATGTAATTTTTGGAAAACAGATTTCCACAACTTCTGATGGATATATCTGTTGCCACAAGGGATAACAGCTAAAGTCGATCTATGATCCCAAGGCAAAATAACATATGTTATGTGTATACGCATATGACTTAGACTGTTTCACCTTGTCATCAAATATCGGGTTTAGCTGTTATTCCTTGTGGCCACAGATATGTACATATCTACGAAATCAAATCCGGCGAGACTTTCCGATTAAATATTTCATATTTAACCTTAAAATCTACCTAGGTATATTTTTTTATATAAAACATCAACACCCCTAGGCCACAAAGTAAATTTGTGCTAGTTCACCCTTAATACACAAAAATCTCACTGGAACCTAAACAAGATTTATATCCCTGGATCCTTAAAATTAAAATAAGTTGTTATTATTTAAAAAGATCTTGCAACTTTTCGGCTGGGCTAGGAAAATCAGCAAAAAAAAAAATAAAGAAAAATTGACGAAAAATTTTTCCGGAAATTTCATTTTTGCGGCCAGCTGCCAACGGAGCACCCCTCCTTTTTCTGATTTTAGATAAATGGTACCAAAAACACGCACACGAATACATACATACGACGGAACACCCAACTGTCAGTGACAAAATGGCTTTTTCACATAGTCGTATTCTTTTCAACGCTGTTATTTAACAAAATTTGCTTATGAAATTTTAAGGAAAATCTCAATTCGCTTACTTTAAAAACTGCACTCTGCGCTCACAGCTTACGCTAATAGATTTCTTGTTATTTTAAAACTACGATACGATAAATTGAATTAAGGTTAATTTAATTTTTTCTTCAGAGAACGCTCGCCATTTTTTATATTTCACAATTTTTTTCACTACATGTCACACGTTAATTTGACGGTCGAAAAATTCACGTAGATAACCACGACATGCATTACGCGAACACGTTCATCACTCACTCGACATGACATTACGACAAACTATTCTGTTCACGCAATTTTCTCTATTGCTTCTACCCACAAAAAATTATCCACGAAGCAAATAAATGGCCGCAAATAATGCATATGCATTGGTCCCATTTCCACCTTTAGTTTAGGGACGCGTTTTACACTTGCGGTCTCATTTTTTCAACTATCTAGATATCTCGTTTTCGCAGTATTTACCATCTCACTTTAGGGCAGTTCACATTATCATTCATGTTGTCCAACATGGTTTGATGACACCTGTGAGTTCACATTATAGAGCATGCCATCAAACATCAATTGCAGAACAATTTATAAGCGTCCACATCGAAGTTAACTGCATGAAATCTTATTTGAAATGAAAATTAGCACAAGGCTTGAGAGCCACGGTTCACAAAAGACTTATGGTTGGACAAGCCAGTAGAAAAATCAAAAAAATTTGAAAGCCGCAACGTGTGTGACAAACGCCCGTTGCTAGAGTTCACATTATCGAACCTTGATGTTGTCAAGCGATGTTAGACGTGATGTGAACTGCTCTTTTGAGCTACATGTTAAGGAAGGCTTACACCATAAAATTCTTGAGCAAAATGCTTGTCATAAAATTTGAAAATCCAGAATATTATGGAGTATGATGAAAAATTAAACAAGTGATTTTCGACAAGCAATTTGAACAACAATTTTTGTTGATGGTGTGCAAACTCATCATATTTTCTAATACAGTTTTTTGTCATTTGTAAATATATTTTAACGAGTGCACATCGCAATTATAAGAAAATTATGGACAAAAACTATTTATTTTACATTATAAACACATGTTTTGTTACATTACCCCAGGTCATCGCACCCAACGCGGTCCGCACCGGCTAGCTGGCGGCTTCATGTAGGTCCTTAACCCGCCGCGTTGGGTCGAGGGTGCAACAATAAACTTCACTTCCAGCGGAAGTGAAATTTAAAAAAATCAAAAAAGAAAAACGCAATCAAAATCAAAATCAAAACTTTTCAAAATGAAACTTACAAAAGACAAAAATTGAAACTAACGATCAAAACTATTATTCATTTTCTTTCGCAGGCTTATCCACACTTAAGATGGGAGCGAGATGGTGGCTCCCCACGCACCCGCCCATCCTGTGATGCACGGTCCAATTTTGTGCATCACCCACTATCGGATCATCACTGGAATTCAACCCTTCAAATTAGCCCCGTTCAGTTTTATAACCCCCCCATATTGAAATTAACAATGACTCATTTTTAATGAACAAAAATTAATCACATTATTTTCTTTATTTCTAGATCATATACTATGGCAAACAAAATCGGACAGAAACAGAATTGGAATTCTCTATGCAAAACAACTATAATATAGTATTATAAAGTTAATGGCTGTAAAGTTAATGGTATTAGAAAAAAAATTGTAAAAGTATATATATATGGATATGTAAGCGCATGTAATATAAATTATAAAATTATTACAAATCAAATTCGTTTTAGCGAAATAGCGAACTGAAATGTTTCGGCACAAAAAAACAAATTAACAAAAAAAAAACATATGCAAGCTATTTTAAAACATCAAAAAAAAATCGAAATTGTAGAAAAATGAAATCTTTTTAAATGACAAAAAAAAATCAACTTGAAATAGACGTTAAATTAAACCGAAAAACATAAATTCACTTTTCGCACAAAACAAAATCAATTTTGTGACAAAAAAAAAAAACATGATTAAAAATTATAAAGAGTATTTAATGTACATTATAAATTGTAAAAATATCACAAACCAAATTTGCATTAACGAAATATAGAAAAAATAGAAAAATTACATAAAATCAAAAAAAAAGTAAACTATTTAAAATAGATAAAAAAAATCAAAATTGTACCAAAACGAAATAATTATAAAGGACAAAAATTTTGACTTGAAATAAACATTAAATTAAAACAAATATTTAAATCTCTTATTTTCGTTCAAAACAAAATCAATTTGCGATACACCAAAAAAAATTATAAAAATATAAGTATATGGATTAAACAAAAAAAAATCTTAATCATTCTGCTCATACACATGAGCACATCAAAAAAAAAAATATAACGATAATGTTATTCAAAAAGTTTCAAATGAAAGCCAACCAAAAATGGAGCTTTCCTTTTCCCGGAGAAATTCGCGCGTATCAATATCCTGAGATTTCAAAATGTCCCTTTTTTAATATATAATTCTATCAGAGGCTTTACCTAACAGAGCTCTTTTAGTTTGGGCCTACAAAAGAAATTAACAAAACTTGCGCTACCGCGTAAATGAAATCCTCCGCGAATAACTATTTAAAACCTTTGAAATTGACAAAATCTAAAACTTAGAAAATACTCGAAACTTTAAAATTTTCACAAAAAAAATATAAGAAATTCAAAAATAATATATATTATAAATTTGCACTTTTTGTGCTACTGTGCAGGCTCGTTCAAACTTCTCAGTCGTTCCGTTCATACAATATTTCAAGCCTTCAAAAAAAAATTTGGTTGTGTCGTGACTGAGCCTTTTCAGGGCTTCCACCATTTTAATTTTGCAAAACTCAAAATGGTCTTTTCAAAAGACGCGACCACTTGCGCGCGAAAACAAATAACTGCTTCCCGTTTTTTTTTTAAATTTCGTAAACGTTATATATATATATGTGTAAATAAAAGGAATTGTGGCTGACTTATCTTTGCGTATCTCGAACTTTCCCTCAAATTGATCAGCGGTGTCGTTACTGTCCTTGGGGAATCAGCCACACTAATAAGTTAAAGTATAAGTTGAGTTATTTCACAGACACGGAAACATTTTCTTCTGTTGATAGAAAACTCACATTTCCTTTGATTTCTTGAACCTTCTACCTTCCGTCCGCAGGACACAACTACCTGGCTGGCAAAATCGTTGGCTTAGCGTCTTCTCTATAATTCAATATGTACTTAAAAAAAAATAACTTTTTACGTTATAAAAAAAATCACCTTTTTGCTGCTTAGGATTTTTCTTGAAGCACTTGCGACAGATTTAAGAAAATCTATGCCTTTATTATAAATTGAAGTTAACACTTTGTTTTAACGAAAATTCTAAAAATTATTTTTTCAAATTTAAACACAATAAAAATTTGCCGACACCGACTTATCTATGACTTGCTGCTTTGAAATACGTTTAACTTATGAAAAATCGCATCAAGTGATTTTAGTCGCTAAGCCCTAATTTGCCAGTCAAGCGGTTTTGTGTTTGTAACTTATTTATTTTCATCCATATAATACAATCCATATATCCCACACAGTCAAAGTTCATCAAAAACACCGGTCAACCCCAATCCCACCAATACTATCATGTCTTGCATCGTTTTGCTCCAAACTGTTTCTCTCGCGACTCCGAATAGAACATTTTGTTGCTACAATCAGCTAGCGACCTTTACACCTACCATGTACTCATGTCAGCCCTAGTTGGAAAATATTGCCGAACCACTTTATCGACTTTGCAAAAATTAAAGTGTCAGTCCTGGTATAGTTTTGACAGTTGGCTAGCCATTGTATTTTTTTGCTTTATTTCTGACATTTTGCTACGCTGAATTAATTCATAAATAAATAGTGAAAATAATATAAAAAAGTAGCAACCGCTATAGCTTAATTTCACAGGTGTCATGCAACACATGCAACAAAACTCTGCGTTGGCACAATGTTCCCATTGGAGCAAGTGCAGTCGACGCAGTGTGCATCCATTTTTTTATACTGCAATGGGAAAACAATCAACCGATTTTTATGCTATTGACTTGGAAACAAAAAAAAATTTCGCGTGATTCTAAATGATCGAGAATATCACTGGTGAAAGGTGCCCAACGTAGGCCATCGCCCACAACCTGAGTCCAAGAGGCTCATGCTCTCAGTCTGCGTTAGCCGGGCATCAAATCTCTGCATTTTAATTCTTTCTCCTTTTCTTCACTTATTTTCATTTTACTTTTCCCTTTTCAGATGACTGAGGATTTACGTTGGATTAACTGTACGATAACTTTCGCTGCCAACATACGTGCTGATTCCATCTTTTGTTTTACGGGAAGCTGTTTTAACATATTTTTCATAATTATGATACTTTGTTTAAAATTCTTGTTTATTTTCAGGTACTTCGTAGCATGACATCAACTTAATCATAACATGGAACATCAACTTAATCATAACGTGGAACATTTTACGCCAACTTTCACACTATTGTTACGACACACAAAGACGCCTCACTACAATCAAACGGAATACTATCTTAGTCTAGGATTTGGTAAATATTGCACTCTTTTCTATTTTTCCTAAAACTAGATTATTGCTAAGATCCCTTTATTGCACGATTGTAGGTATATTTGTTTATATTGCGATTACTGTGTCAGTCTCCTTTTTTTTTTGTGTGAGTATTTTACTATGCTTTATTGCTTTATGTCTTTGGCGTGAAAAACTCCAATAGACTTTCCATTCATATTCTCCAATTCATATAAGTTGTTGCCAATTGGCTTGACCACTCGGCACTTAGAAAATTTCTTGCTAAATTTCGCGTTGATGTTTTTTGCAAAATTGCTCTGAACAAAATTCCTTTTAAAAACTTCCTGTCCTGGCGTAAATCTAACTTGTCGTGTGCGTTGGTTGTAGCGTTTAGCGCTGACTTCATATGCATGGTGTAGATTTTTTTTGATTCTGTCCCTGATAATTTGAAGCTTATCTGCGTTGTTTAAGAACATGGTGTTAGGTTCATTTAATGAGTTGAGTTTTCTAGCCAACTTATAGTCTGCGCCACTGGTGTACATTTCGTTACCAAAGAGTGCGAAAAACGGCGTGACTCCCGTCGCTGAGTGTACTGACGTTCTTAATGCACACTCTATCTCAGATAAGTATAGATCCCATTCTCTATGGTCGTTTTCCATATAGGACCGAATCGCATTTAAAACCGATTGGTTCACTCGTTCAGCAGCATTGGACTGAGGAGAATAGAAGGCTGTTTTAATATGATTTATTTTATAGTTCTGAATCATTTGGCAAAATTCCTTGGATACGAACTGTTTTCCATTATCTGAGTGGATAATTTCTGGAACTCCAAACTTATGAAAGATTTCAGTTATCAAGAACTGTAAAATGTTTTTTGCGGTAGCTTCTTTCATTGCTTTAAGGAAAGTGAATTTTGTACAATGATCCACTACTATAAATATATAGGCATTTCCCACTTTCGACCGGGGATATTTCCCTAAGAAATCAACATATATCTTTTGGAAAGGCCTTTCTGTGACCACCTCCTGACCTATACTGGGCCTTAAATCTTGGTTACTTGACTTGGATTCTTTGCACGTCTTACAGTTTGCAATATAATTCCTGACCTGCACAGTCATTTTCGGCCAATAGTACCACTGCCGTAAACGATATAGCGTTTTCGCAATTCCTCCGTGCGCGCATGTTTCTGGTTCGTGTGCCTTTGCAATCAAAGTGCTGGTTATCGCCTCTGGAACCCAAAGTTTCCACACTAGTTCAGAATTGTCGTCACCTCTGTCGAATTTTAATTTCTTAAAGACCAAGTTATTTTCAGTACGGACATCAGGTAGTTTTTCTTGGTTTTCTTGGACCGTTTTTACTAGATCCAAGTATTCATCAGACTCGAACTCAGTAGTTTCCATATTTAGCCAGTCCTCCTCTTCATTAACCACTTCCTCTACAGCGCGTGACAATGTATCGGCTACAATGTTTTCAGAGCCTTTCCTATGCTCAATTTCAAAATCAAAGGCCTGGAGCTTCAAGGACCACCTCGCAAGTCTTCCTGATAAATCTTTTAATGTCATGAGCCATTTAAGGCTGGCATGGTCAGTTATGACGGTGAACGGCATCAATTCTATGTAAGGCCTGAATCTCTTGATAGCTAATACTGCCGCCAGACACTCCTTCTCAGTAACGCTATAATTGCGCTGACAGCTATTAAGTTTCTGAGAATAATAGGCTATTGGGTTTTCATCATTATTTTCGTCTTTCTGGTACAGCACCGCACCTACGCCCATTTCCGACGCATCGCACTGTACCCAGAATCTTTTTTCAAAATTTGGATGCTTTAACACCGGAGCAGTGGTCAATGCTTCCTTCAATTTATTAAAAGCTTGGATGGCTTCAGATGTCATGTTGAATTTTTTGCTTTTCTTTAACACGTCGCTTAGCGGAGCAGATAGCGTTGCAAAGTTCTTTATAAACCTACGGTACCATCCCGCTGTACCAAGAAAGCTTCGTATCTGACGAACTGTTTTAGGTATGGGGATCCGCTGAATCGCTGAAACCTTTTCCGGGTCGGTTCTTAGCATACCATTTCCTACAATGAATCCCAGGTATCTCAGCTGTTTGAAGCAGAATTTGGATTTACTCAGCCCTATCGTTAAATTCGCTTTCCTTAAGCACTCGGCCACTTCGCTAAGGACTCTCAGATGTGATTCAAAATCTGGTGCTATGATTAACAAATCATCTAGGTAGATAAATACTTGCGACTTCAGGCGCTGCGGAATCACCTTGTCCATCAGACGACAGAGGCGTTGCGCAGCGTTGCACAGTCCAAAAGGCATCACAGCAAACTGGTATAACGGCCTACCAGGCACGGTAAAGGCAGTGTAGGCCTTACTTCTTTCATCCAGAGCTATCTGCCAAAATGCGTACTTCAGATCTACGCTACTGATGAAATAGGTAAAGTCTATCCGACTTAAAATACCTTCAATATTTTGAAGGGGGTAGGCGTCTTTAACAGTGCGTTCATTAAGTTTTCTGGCATCCAGGCAGAAACGATTTTTATCCGGCTTTCGTACCAATGTTATAGGGTTGCTCCACGGGCTTTCGCTTTCCTCGATGACGCCCAGCTTCAACATCTTGTCTATTTCGGCATACACCAACTCTTGTACCGCGGGCGACATAGGATAGTGACGCTCTTTTATGGGCGTTGCACCTTCAATAAGTTGGATACTGTGCGTTTCCAATTCCGTTTTTCCTAGACCGTCATTTTCAAAAGTTCGAAACTGCTTCATTACGTTTGCTAAGCTTTTTTGTTGTTCTTCGCTTAGCTCATGACGCTCTAGTTCATTTTCAGTATTAGATATATTGCCACATTTAAAATCTTCTTTTATTTTTTTTACACTTATTTCTGATACGCCTACAATTTCTGGAGCCAACTCAAATTCTTTCCAAAAATCTATACCAAAATACGCTGACTGTTCCAATTCAGGACATATATAAAATTTTATCGTGCGAATTTTATCCTTATAGTTGATTGGTATCTGCACCTTGCCTAAAATTGTGTGTCTTTTTCCCGCTGCAGTCCTAATGGTAGAATAGTATCGCTCCATCTTGATATCGATACTTTCTAGCAATTCTTTACACCCTTTTCCAAGTATGCTTACCGACGCACCTGTATCCAGCAATCCTCTAATCTTGTTTCCATTTATTTCTACCTCAGCGTAAGCTCTTGGGTCTCGTTCATTTACACCATTAACGGCTTCAGCAATCTGCTTTCTAATAATTCTTCGCTTAGCGAAATTTTGCCTTGCCTTTTTAACCCTCCTGGTCAAACCTCGCACGCCTATAAGTGGACCGTCATTAAAAATTTGTTCTCGTGCTTCATAATAACGTTTAAATCTTTCTTCTATGGGCTTAATTTGTACTTGATTTTTCGTAGTTTTGTAACTCTCATTAAATTTTAGCGTTCTTTTTAAAATATTAATTTTTCTATTTTTTTCTACAGGTTCAATCACATCTGCATCAGAACTGACATCATCACTTCTTTTCATGTCTATATCTTCTCCACGGGAGCTTGATTGGAGCGTGACGCTCCCGCAGCCATCACGTTCCTGTTGGTGTTTTCCGAAACGCAATTTGGACACTTTGGCGTAATCACGTCTGCTAATCCGCATTTGTAGCAGAAGATACTGCGCTGGTGCGACGTACATTCCATATATACATGGCCTTGCTGGCGACAATTCCAGCAGACCAGAACACGTTTCGTCAGCTGTTGCTGCGGTGCATCAGATTTATTTTGGGTTTGTTGCTGCTCATTCCGAAATCCTTGTGCCTGATACGGCTGCTGGCTCTGCTTGTAACGGTTGACTGGCTGCACCTCTTCAACTTCAAAATCATAATCATTAATCCATCGCTGGTCACGGACTTCATCGTCTTGAATGGCTTCACTCACATTGGGACCTCGATACTGTGTTGTATAGCGCTGTGGCTGTGGGTTACTGGCTCGCAAGTCTCTACGTGAGAAATAACGCTCGGCTTCGACACATTCGTCACGCAACTGGTCCACGGAATAAATATTAATTGGATATACGATACGTGCTAAGCCGTCTTTCAAATTCCTTTTAATTATTTTGCTCATGTCGTATTCACTCATCGGATTTCGAAGTCTGGATCTCAACTTGTTCATATCGTGAAAAAACGACTCTATCGTCTCGCCAGGTCGTTGCTTGCGCTCTACCAGATCACGCATGATTTCGAAATCAGACTTATTGATTTGATATTGGCGTTGTAAAGCCGATTTCAACGAGGACCAGTCCGATAATATGTTATTTTTAACGAAAAGCCAGTACCACTCTCTGGCCACGCCTTTCAACAACAAATGAAAATCTCTTAAGATATGGGCCCACGAGCATCCATAATGACGTTGCAAGTGCTCAACTCTAAAAATGAAATCATCGACTGATATTTCTTCGACATTTCCGCTAAACACAATACCCCACTTGTCAACGTTAACGTTATTGTTCGTAGTGTGCAACATTTCATTGAAACCTCCGAATGGCTGACGAAGATTTTCAGATTGACTTGTTGCGTAATTCCTTGGTGGAGGTTGGTTCAATGTATTACTGGCACTCTGTGTGTTGAATATGTTCTGTGGCCATTCCCATTGATGTTGTGGTTGATATTGTGGTGGTTGTTGTTGCAATGGCGGATTTAGTTGCTGCTGATGCTGTACTGGTTGTCGTTGCTGCATTTGTTGTCTATGACGTTTTGAGTTTTTATTAATCTGGTTTGTATTGGCAGGGTAAGCTGAACTTATTTGAGGATTGATGCCTGGATCTTGCAAACCTGAAGCCTGATCACCTCGGGATCTCTCAGTTGTGGACTCTATCGGTACTGCTTCGTTACCAACGCCTTTTTGGGTAAGTGTGAGCATTCTCATAATTTGTTCCATGCTAGTTTTCATACTCTCTTCAATTTTCTTTTGTATTGCCATTTCTAATTTTACTTTGTAACCTTCATTGGCCTGTCGCACCATGTCGTTAATGATAGCGGCATTAGCCTCGCTTATAACATTTTCCCTAGGAATATTATTTCGATTCAATTCCGACTGACCACTGGGCGGGGGAAAATTCAAATTGGATGGATCGTCTGGTCTATCGTGACTGCGAGTGTTTTTTGCAATCGCGCCCTGACCTGCAGTGGGATTGCCGATTTCGTTACCTCTGCCTACCATGATTGTTTCTGATAAATCATAAAAATTACTAATACGGTCACTATTTCGGTCTTGGTTACCCACATTTGCCACCTTACTAAGCGGGCTAGCAGTACTAAACGATCGATTCGTGTCGTGCTGATAGATTCGTTTCAATATTCTATTTACTTTAAATTTCTCCGCGCTTTTATTTGACATCTATGTGTGCCGTTTCAAGTACCTTATTTTCTATATATTTTTTTTTTTATAAATTGTTTGGGAGGGGGGGTTTTTTTTCTGAACATATAATTCTAATTTGTGGTAAAACTTTTTAACCATCTTCCAGCGATGATCACAAATACTGCGCGTTCCTTTCGAAATCTTTAGTGCGGATAGCCTACTACTGTCTGACTATGAGTCTACAAAACCTCGGGTTCATCACTTTCTTCCATGCACAAAACAATCTAATTCGTTTTCTTTTGTCTTGTATAATTTCTTGTATGACAGTGCAACTGAGCATTTCACATTTGTGTTGCCAGGCCACTAATCACATATTTCTGCACTACTTGAAACACAAGTTCCCATTTCAAGGTTACAAAAATTAAAATTTCTCCAAGGCAATGCAAAAAGTGACTTTACACCGACGCTCCATGACTCACAATTACTATAACATCCGATGCAGTTAATTTAATATTAATAATGTAATTAAGTCATCGGCTGTCCATTTCTAATCCTGTCAAAAACAAAATCTAATTTAAAACAGAATTGGTCGCTTCAGCCCCGCTGCTCGCCTGATGCAAATCGTTGCCTATCATCTAGTGAAAGCATGTGTCACCTATACAAAGCAACTGAACTAAAACAAACAATTACTGAATAGTTAATTTTCAAGATATTACATTGGATTGTCGCATCGTCAGACCCTCCATCACTTGGTGCAATTACTCCAGTTGGCTGTGCCAGGATAAGCCACCACAGGGATAGAAGAACTGACAAGGCGCAATCAAAGTCATTCCTATTTAATTCTTTCTTGAGGTTTTAGTTGTTTTAACCCCTTTTATACTAATTTCCTTTGGGCGCCATATTGTTACATTACCCCAGGTCATCGCACCCAACGCGGTCCGCACCGGCTAGCTGGCGGCTTCATGTAGGTCCTTAACCCGCCGCGTTGGGTCGAGGGTGCAACAATAAACTTCACTTCCAGCGGAAGTGAAATTTAAAAAAATCAAAAAAGAAAAACGCAATCAAAATCAAAATCAAAACTTTTCAAAATGAAACTTACAAAAGACAAAAATTGAAACTAACGATCAAAACTATTATTCATTTTCTTTCGCAGGCTTATCCACACTTAAGATGGGAGCGAGATGGTGGCTCCCCACGCACCCGCCCATCCTGTGATGCACGGTCCAATTTTGTGCATCACCCACTATCGGATCATCACTGGAATTCAACCCTTCAAATTAGCCCCGTTCAGTTTTATAACCCCCCCATATTGAAATTAACAATGACTCATTTTTAATGAACAAAAATTAATCACATTATTTTCTTTATTTCTAGATCATATACTATGGCAAACAAAATCGGACAGAAACAGAATTGGAATTCTCTATGCAAAACAACTATAATATAGTATTATAAAGTTAATGGCTGTAAAGTTAATGGTATTAGAAAAAAAATTGTAAAAGTATATATATATGGATATGTAAGCGCATGTAATATAAATTATAAAATTATTACAAATCAAATTCGTTTTAGCGAAATAGCGAACTGAAATGTTTCGGCACAAAAAAACAAATTAACAAAAAAAAAACATATGCAAGCTATTTTAAAACATCAAAAAAAAATCGAAATTGTAGAAAAATGAAATCTTTTTAAATGACAAAAAAAAATCAACTTGAAATAGACGTTAAATTAAACCGAAAAACATAAATTCACTTTTCGCACAAAACAAAATCAATTTTGTGACAAAAAAAAAAAACATGATTAAAAATTATAAAGAGTATTTAATGTACATTATAAATTGTAAAAATATCACAAACCAAATTTGCATTAACGAAATATAGAAAAAATAGAAAAATTACATAAAATCAAAAAAAAAGTAAACTATTTAAAATAGATAAAAAAAATCAAAATTGTACCAAAACGAAATAATTATAAAGGACAAAAATTTTGACTCGAAATAAACATTAAATTAAAACAAATATTTAAATCTCTTATTTTCGTTCAAAACAAAATCAATTTGCGATACACCAAAAAAAATTATAAAAATATAAGTATATGGATTAAACAAAAAAAAATCTTAATCATACTGCTCATACACATGAGCACATCAAAAAAAAAAATATAACGATAATGTTATTCAAAAAGTTTCAAATGAAAGCCAACCAAAAATGGAGCTTTCCTTTTCCCGGAGAAATTCGCGCGTATCAATATCCTGAGATTTCAAAATGTCCCTTTTTTAATATATAATTCTATCAGAGGCTTTACCTAACAGAGCTCTTTTAGTTTGGGCCTACAAAAGAAATTAACAAAACTTGCGCTACCGCGTAAATGAAATCCTCCGCGAATAACTATTTAAAACCTTTGAAATTGACAAAATCTAAAACTTAGAAAATACTCGAAACTTTAAAATTTTCACAAAAAAAATATAAGAAATTCAAAAATAATATATATTATAAATTTGCACTTTTTGTGCTACTGTGCAGGCTCGTTCAAACTTCTCAGTCGTTCCGTTCATACAATATTTCAAGCCTTCAAAAAAAAATTTGGTTGTGTCGTGACTGAGCCTTTTCAGGGCTTCCACCATTTTAATTTTGCAAAACTCAAAATGGTCTTTTCAAAAGACGCGACCACTTGCGCGCGAAAACAAATAACTGCTTCCCGTTTTTTTTTAAATTTCGTAAACGTTATATATATATATGTGTAAATAAAAGGAATTGTGGCTGACTTATCTTTGCGTATCTCGAACTTTCCCTCAAATTGATCAGCGGTGTCGTTACTGTCCTTGGGGAATCAGCCACACTAATAAGTTAAAGTATAAGTTGAGTTATTTCACAGACACGGAAACATTTTCTTCTGTTGATAGAAAACTCACATTTCCTTTGATTTCTTGAACCTTCTACCTTCCGTCCGCAGGACACAACTACCTGGCTGGCAAAATCGTTGGCTTAGCGTCTTCTCTATAATTCAATATGTACTTAAAAAAAAATAACTTTTTACGTTATAAAAAAAATCACCTTTTTGCTGCTTAGGATTTTTCTTGAAGCACTTGCGACAGATTTAAGAAAATCTATGCCTTTATTATAAATTGAAGTTAACACTTTGTTTTAACGAAAATTCTAAAAATTATTTTTTCAAATTTAAACACAATAAAAATTTGCCGACACCGACTTATCTATGACTTGCTGCTTTGAAATACGTTTAACTTATGAAAAATCGCATCAAGTGATTTTAGTCGCTAAGCCCTAATTTGCCAGTCAAGCGGTTTTGTGTTTGTAACTTATTTATTTTCATCCATATAATACAATCCATATACCCCACACAGTCAAAGTTCATCAAAAACACCGGTCAACCCCAATCCCACCAATACTATCATGTCTTGCATCGTTTTGCTCCAAACTGTTTCTCTCGCGACTCCGAATAGAACATTTTGTTGCTACAATCAGCTAGCGACCTTTACACCTACCATGTACTCATGTCAGCCCTAGTTGGAAAATATTGCCGAACCACTTTATCGACTTTGCAAAAATTAAAGTGTCAGTCCTGGTATAGTTTTGATAGTTGGCTAGCCATTGTATTTTTTTGCTTTATTTCTGACATTTTGCTACGCTGAATTAATTCATAAATAAATAGTGAAAATAATATAAAAAAGTAGCAACCGCTATAGCTTAATTTCACAGGTGTCATGCAACACATGCAACAGTTTTCATTGATTTGTTTTGACCAAAGAGGATCCAAAGAGATGAAGCTCTTCTCTGCCCGAAAATTCTGCTCACACGTATTGCTTGTCAGAGAATACGTGTGACTCGTTTCAAACCATGCTGCCTTATGTTGTGAAATAAAATTTTCGGAAAACTTGTCTTGATTGGGGATATTATCAGGCGATTGGGGGAATCACTTGGGAATATTTTCATAATGCTGTTATATAATTGAAAAGTTACATAACTTTATAATGTTATCAAAACAAAAAAAAAATGTTTCAAGATCCTTATTCATTTCATACCTGCAATTTCAGTTTCTTACAAAACTATGTAACTTCAATTATAATATGAACAAATGTTGTTGAAAGCAGCGAGTAAATTGTTGTTTGAATGTCATCAGTTACTGACAGTTTTCCTGTTAATGCTAAGAAAACATGTTACATAATCGCAAACTTGAAAATAGTTGAAATATGTCTATATAATCGACATGAAAACTTATGAACTAACAGTAAGCATGCTAAAAAGAGATCTCTAAATTGAAAATAAGTTCATGTGAATAGTAAAAAACGAGCTACACGATTAAGAAATAGTCCAGCTCGATAAGGAGCTGCTCATAAGTCTTTAAGGGAAGGGAAGTGAGGCTAAAAACAGCATTACGTAATATATGAACAGGCTCTAACTTGATTATTTTCTAGATGTAAAATAACTTTGTCTATAGATTTGTAAAATATCAATAAAAAATTTGTTAATTCAATAAAATTTTTGTTTCATTCAAAGGAGTACGTATCTTACCCACAATTCACAGTGAACGCAATTATTACAGAAGTTTAATTTTAAAAAGATTTAAATCGAAAACTTGAGGACAAAACTCCACTCCAATTTTAAACCATTGCAAGTTTACTTAAAAAAATTTAGCAATATTTTCAGTAAATGAAGCTTGAAAATAGGTGATTTTTTTTGGAAAAATATATATTGCAAGTTTTTTTAAAAAATGTTAGCAATATTTTCAGTAAATGAAGCTTGAAAATAGGTGATTTTTTTGGAAAAATATATAAGCCAGACAGAATCTTTAATAAGCTTATGTTTTTAGTGACACTAAGTCTATTTTTCCTTTAATACTTTCCATTTAATAAAATTTGTAATTGAGTTTTAGATTTATAAGAAACTGACGACGGGCGCGATTGTAAGTGTTTCGGCTAATATCAATGATTAAATTAAAAATTTTCGGTTATATTTTATACTAAATAAGTACAAAAAAAAATTAAACAAACGTCAGTGCATTTTTCTAACTTATTATGCTTAGTAAGGTTGTGATCAAAACATTTATTTTCATGCGATCTGTATAATTATTCGCTTTATATGCAAAAATAAGTTAACTCGTTGAAAGCCGTCATATTAACTTTCTTTTTGGGAAAACTTTGCCAATTTCAAACATTTTACGGCGTGTGGTTTAATTTTTGTCCGTAGGGGCAACATCTTAACGTCGTGGTGAAAAAAATATTTTACTGAAAAATGTTCTGAAATATGAAAATTTCAAAACACAATTGCAATCGTTTTTAGACCTTGCCTAACAAGATATTTAATTTTTTGATTCTTAAAACTCGTTATTATTATTTGCGTGGGCATAATAATGTTCTTTTAATTCCGTTTCCTTCATAAAGAAACTGAGAAAAGAAGAAGAATACTGAAAAAATTTGTAGAAAGTGTGAGGTTAAATTTCCTAACAGACCCATGTAAGTTTAAATTGGACTCGTATGTATTAGTGAAAATACTTGATTTTTACAACCGTGCAGGAGGGGAAATATTTTTAATTTGGTGAAAAGCCCGACAGCTGATTTTGAGGTACTACTAATTAGTGAAGAAAACTGATTTTTACAACCGTGCAGGAGGGGAAATATTTATTTTTATTTTTAATTTGGTGAACAAACTGACATTTCAATGGAAATGAAAAAATCAGTGGTGAAGTATAATATGACATTTGCCCAATGAGTAGGTTGCCATATGTTAAGATGTTTAACTAAAAAAAGCTAGGAAGTTATTTTTGCATATTTAAAGGACAGAAGACTTGCAAACTATATTATTTAGTACTTTATTTCATTGCATTATTTAGAATTTATCTAAATTGCATTGTTTTTTTGACTACATAATAAAATTAGTTCTTTTAAGTCCCTAATTTGGACCAAAATGTCCTAAGTGGTAAGGTCAAGAATTTTATTAGTCACCATGGGTGGGTGAGTTTTTAAATGCAGCGACGCGACTGATTTTTTTTGCGTTAGTAGTAGAATTCTGTCGAGAGCTTCATCTCTTTGGATACTCTTTGGTTTTGACTCTAAGCGATGTAAGCAATTTTAATGGATGCCAATTCTAATTCAAATTAGTTTTGTACGCCGAGTAAAATGAATTAATTAACTTATATTTCCGATTATCAAAGGAATTGGAGTTACAATTTATGAAGTAAATTTGATAAGAAATAATTTAAACTTTTATTAAAAATGACCGGTCGTGATTGTGATCAAATTGACTTCAACATATTCAAATGTATATTTTGGCTTTCCTCTACTATCTTGAAAATAATAGTCGTCTGCATCAATATATATGCATCAATGAATAAAATTATCTGTTCCCATAGTGATATTTTTACATTGGTGGTCAAAACAAAACAAAGTTTGGCAAGAGCGTTGAGATGTCAAAGTGTTTGACGGACATTTGATGTTCTGAACTCCACTTTACAACCTAGAAAATCACACGTAGGATATCAAAATTTTTGCTAAAAACACTAGTTTACAATCAAAATGTTTCATTGATAAGAGCGTACTTTTCTTATGTACTTTTTCCTGCTGAGTTCGAAAATGTAAATTTTTTGAGTGGTACAGTTTTCGAGATATAGTGTTTTTTCATTGTTTCGACTTCATTTCACTTTAAAGTTTATATCTTGTGCTAGAAATGTCTAATTTCATAGTTCTTGGCATCAAATCAAAGATAATAAAATGGCAAACAAATAATGTATTCAATAAAAGGTCCTTAGTTTAAATAAAAGTATAGCTTCACGGCACCAAAACTAGAGTTAACCAGTGTTAAAAATCAAACAAAGCTTTTTGTATGTAAACAAATCTCCAGAGAGTTGATTTGAAATAATTTCAGTTTCAAGTTTAAAAAGTCAAAAAAGGCATCGTTATACTTAAGGAGGGGGGGGGGGGGGGGGGGGGACAGGGTTTGAACAAATTGTTTTTCTGTTTTTTGCTATTTGATAGTACAACTCTTCAAGAGTATTTTGTTAAAATTTGAGGTCGGTGTTAGCGAAAAACTGACGAAGATACAGTGCCTTGGTCTCCCTACTGATTCTGTGTAAGTAAGTATATAAAAAGGAGGGTGTTAAACTTTAAGTGCGTTTTTCTCTAATATAAATGTTCAAAGTCGGTGGACACTTTTATTCAAAAACTACTCGACCGATTCTCTTGAAATTTGACACACCTTTTTGATACATATAAAACCAGGGACAAAGGGTTTTTTGCATTACAATTAGATTTGCAACAACAAATATATTGATTTTTGATTGTTACGAAATTTCTGTCTCTTTGACGATAATTTCGATCTCTCACACTTTTCTGAGTTCGATCACTGGATTGTGTAACAATTAAAAACACACAAACTTATTTAGTTATAAAATGGTTTATTTTATTAACGTTCAAATTCTAATATTAATTTAACACTGTATAGAAAACTGTTTTGTTCTACTACGGATCACACTGTATTCACTTTATTGCTTATTGCTTCGCTGTTCTAACTCAACTGTGTCACTCAGCTCAGATGACAACCCTTTTATACTGCAGTCATCACTCTCTCGAATAATCCAGTACCTTCTAAGTGGCGTATATTCCACCATTATCTACAACCCACCAGTGCTACTTTGTAGCGCGCATTCTACCACTATCCACAATTCACCACAATTCACCAGCATGGCGCACTGACGTTGAGCTCACAATTAACCAGAATGTTAGATGCTAGATGGCGTTGTACGTTGTATGAATTTCACAATCTAGATGTCTCTATGTTATTGACTTTAATAGTGTACTGCAGCGTCTGTTCGGTTTATTATTTTTACACCATTACGCTAGATGGTGTATGCTAGCTAGTATCGTTTAGTTTCTTTTTTTAATTTTTCGTTGGACATATTCTTGAATTATTTGTTATAGTCCAAGAGCCGGCTGTAGAAAAGTCGAGTGTATAAGATTACAGGATGAGATGTATGCCAAATGATAGAGCTCAATGAGCCTAAATAGAATATCTAGGGTTGCCTTGCCAAAGCCTGTCCCGATGGCCGAAAATGCCCGAATTTTAGCCAATTTTATTGTTCTAATTAAAACTGTAGTACATAACAGCTCGAAATGAATGCCAAATGATAGAACTCGAAGAGGCCTAATTATAATACCTGGAATTGCATTGTTGAATCCTGTCCGAAACATGGGTTTTCACCGGTTTTTTAGGTCAATTTTCATTAATGAAGATAACAGCTTGAAATTTGTGCCAAATGATAGATATCGAAGAGCCTTAATAGAATATATAGGGTTGCCTTGTAACACAGCTTACATCAAGTGGCACCACTGCAATTATCATGAAATTGGCAATCAAAACAAAATGTCAAAAATACTTGTAGAAAACAGCTGTTGTTAAATAAATTTCTCCATAATCATTGTTTATATTTGGACAAATTGTTTATACCGTAAATTTATTTAGAAAACAACTTTTTTGCATATAACTTTTAAATTAAATTAGCAAATGTCCCGCCGCAGTCAAGACATTCCAATACGCCCACGTTATGGTTATATGGATGAATCGGTTTTAGATGACGATACAACAGAAGAGACCGGAAAATCAATTTCTACAAACAATGGAACAGAACGTGTAATGGCATCATCTTATAAAGAGATACCATTTTTAGCTCAGTATACTAATGTGGATAGCTCTGGTAAAAGAAATTCAGTAAGCATCACGGAAGGCAGCGAGGACGACTTTTTAGTGCCCAATGATGACGAACTTGATGACGAAGCAGATGACTCCAAGGAAGAAAGTTCAAGTGAAGCAAATAAAACATCTAAGCGCCCCAATTCACTACAGTGTGGTGATTCATGTAAGTGCGATGTTTGTGATCGATGTCGATATTTGGGTTCCCTCCCTTAAGGTCTTATAAATATCCTGGTAAAAAAAGTGTAACAAAAAACCCCAACAACATCTTACAAAAAGAATCGCGTCATTTTGCTTAAGAAAAATTATTTCTTCAAACAGGGGCCTTATAGGTGTGAAAAAAATTATCGATGCTTTTATGTCGTCGGAATATCATTATCCGAAACATAAATTGGGAATTTTTAAGTAGTGGGATATTCCCCATATTTCGTGTTATCAACTGTGGTCTGTTTCTTTTTGTATAGCAGTCCCTTACGAATTGGAAGGCTCCGTACGACATGAAGGACAGATGTTGCATTTTGTTGCTGATAACTTGGAGCACACACTAAAAACTGCAAGTCCAATAACAAAGAAAGGTTTATATATATATTCATTTAGCTATAACTATAATCCTCTTCAATAAGTTTGGATCTAAATGTTTTCCATTTTCACAGATCTCAATCCAGCCGCTACCTCTGCGTCGCGAAACAGCACTCCTTCTACATCGGCCGGGTTGCTACCTCGACAATTCCTACAGGAGCAACTGCCACAAATCGATTCAAATGTGCTTAATGATATTGAAATTGAGGCACAGTATTTGGCAGCTTCAGTAGATAATTTGTCGGAGAACTTATGCAATTTATTACACTCGGTAAAATTAATAAATCTTTTTAAAATGTGGACTCACATTTAATAACTGCACTTGAAATTTAATTTCTGTGTGCACCAAATTTTACCCCTTTCGCAGATTTCATCGATTACCGCAGATAATGTGGAAGTTCATAAAAATTCAGTTAATAAGTTGACCGACAGTATGGATGCAAACATTAAATGCATGTATACAATTATGGCAAAAACAGAGGAAATAACAAAATCCCTGAAGCCAACAGAGCAATTGGGACAGCGAATGTAAGTTACGATATCTGGGGATTTACATATTAAGATTTTTTTCCCTTGTCCAACAGACGCGAAATCAAGAGACTTGTTGACATGCTGGAATCTAACATGTAGGAGAGACTTGATGCAGCAGCCGGAAATCTGCTGTCTCCAACCTGTCCCTTCATTTAAAATTTCCACAAAAAACAAAAATTTTTTTTTTTTTTTAGGTATAAAGAGTAATGTAATATTTTAAGTATTATTAGTGAATAGCTAAATTAAAAAAAACAAAAATATTTCCTTCGAACGCAATAAAACAAAGTATTAAAGTTTCAGACTTTTTATTTGCATTAAAACTTTTCCACTTTTGCTTTTATAATGCGCACACTGTCTACGGGTCTATCATTTTTATCTACCTCTACCATACCAACACGCTTCACTACTTGCATACCCGAGTGCACGCGTCCGAATATCGTATGCTTGCCATCAAGCCATTGTGTTGGTGCTAGTGTAATGTAAAATTGTGATCCATTGGTGTCTGGTCCTGAATTGGCCATAGAAAGTATACCAGCGCCTGTGTGTTTTAAGTCATGGTGGATTTCGTCACCAAATTCACCACCATAAATTGAAGTACCCCCACGACCTGTACCGGTTGGGTCACCACCTTGTATCATAAAATCACGTATGATTCGATGGAATACGACATTGTTGTAGTAACCGCGACGAGACAGTTCAGCAAAGTTGCGACATGTGTTGGGCGCATGTTTCCAGTACAATTCGATTGTGACTTCACCCATTCTATTAAATATACCAGCATTAATAAATGAATTGTGGCATCAAAACTGATTTAGGTCTTTGTAACTTACGTTGTATCCAACGTCACAAAATGTGGTTGCCAAGCTTTATCTGGTATTCCTGTTGCGGCTGCAATGCCCGAATTAGTTGTTGCAAGCATAGTGTAAATAAGTAGTCTTTATTACTGATTTATATTAATTTCACTAAAAAATGAATCAGATCCAAGAAAATCTGACCCACTCCTTAAACTATTAAATAGCTAGATGGTGTAAAAACAGAATTTCACTAAATGTGCCGGGGAAAATGAAATAAACAATTCACAAATGACAATCGTAGGCTTGATTTAGACGAGCCAATAATTGCTAGCAATTCTTTGACGTCCACAATCTTGATAGAAAAATTACTTTAAGAAAGGGGGTCTGAACGCACATTACTGTACAGGCAATTTCTTAAATTCCCTTGATGCTTTTCTCGTTGATAAGCCGCTTCAAGTTCAAAACACAATTGATGCAAAATGCCAGTGCGAAAAAAAAAAAAAACAAGATGGTCAAAAAATGCTCCATTGCGTATCTTGCATCTCGCACCAATTGTGCTTTGAATTTCATGTGTCATCATTCACTTGTCGACATCTCTTGTTGACATGCTAATCATCATGTATGACGTAAAGCTTAGGAGGGATGTTCGGGAAATGTGACAGTTTGTGACAAGAGGAGTCATTTTCCGAAAGCTTTTCGTAACAGTAGCGCACTGTAAACTGTGTTTTCCATACCTGAACTCGGATGTATTGACTGCATGAGTCAATTGAACAAATTCAGATAGCTGTTAGAAAATAAAATTGGCCTGTAATGCGATCCTTAGATTTATGAAGACGTTGCAAATTTGGATATTTGTACCACGATTCCGGGCTATAATCAAAACGATTATCTAGATAAGCGCAAATTAATTTCCATAGCTAACATTTTATGATCCAAAGCAACCGATATTCGTTTGAAAAATTGTAACAGTTACATAATTAAAGTAAAAGTTAGTACATAATTAGTTATTTTCAATACTTTCATTTTGATTTTAAAATATTCTATAATTGTATATAACCTTTGATTAGTGAATTATAGAGACATTATACAGCTCTAATTATATTTGTGATTTGTGTCTTATATGAATGCCAATAATTCAGATCTTTTTTTGTTTGATTAGCTTTCATACCTAAAATATGTTCAATCTGATTGACATTTTTAGATACACATGTGTTTTGAGACCAATTGTTAAACAATTATATAGATATGTAGGTGAATTTTTTACAATATCCTTTTTTGATTTCATTGTACAATTAGATAAATGTAAGAAAAAATTAAAAAACTCTAATTCTTTAATTATAAGAGCTGTTTTACACGTAAACGTTTTGAGTTAAAAAAGTGTCTGATTTTGAACACGGTCAGAAAAGTTTGGGTTATTTTGAAAGTTGCTTACTAAAAATGTGGAAACAGACAGAGGATTATTAACGAATTTCCAATTTAAAATTAAAAACAATAAAATTTTGACAATTTTATAATTAAAAAATTAGTACTAAAAATGTATAGTCAAGGCTTACACGAGGAAATTAGATGAAAAAATTCTTGTCCATTCCCTATTGTGAATTTGTTTTGTGTTTACACACGAAAACTAGAATTTCTTTCTGCTTGCGAATATCAAAGCAGTTACTGCGTCGATCCACCACAACAAACGTAGAGTCAAAGCATAATATAAGCTAACGAACAGAACGAAAGAGAATTTGCGGGTACGAAAAAATTATGTAGACCACCCTTTCGTTTTTCCCTCCTTGCCAACAAACAAGGAAACTTTGCGGCAACAGTTTTCTCGTGTAAGCGTTGACATAGCAAACATAACATGTTTTGGGAAATTTCTGAAAAAAACAGGGAAAATTTTTAAACATTGAAATCGTTAGCATCTCTGATTTCGCTTTTCTTTCTGGCTATCTTCGCACGTCAGAAAATACTTCACTTGCCTTTCACTTAATTTTTACAAGATATTTCATTCGTGTGCGTGAATTGATGGAGTTAATAGTGTTTTGTTCGGTTGGTCGATAGATAAATTTGTGCAATTCGAAAATGTGAATTACATTGGAGCGGATTGAAAATTAATAATAAAATGTTGTAAACAACTTAAACAATTTCTTTGCAAAATTATAAAAATTATGTGAACAACTTGGTATGAATAGTAAAAAAATCCACAAATTTCTTTGAACAACAGCAAAGAAAATTGGAAGACGAAGCTGGGAAACAGAAATAAAATGCATACCAAGCAAATAAATGGAAAAAAATTGTGTTTGTGTAGTAAAATAATGCGAAAAGAGAAAACAATGTAAACACTAAAGTCATGCTTATGACATTTCAGTTTCAATAATTCAATAATTTTTATTTTGTTTTATTTTTTTTTGGTTTTTGAAAACAACGCGTCGCTGCTCGCTGCAAGTTTTTTTTTTTGCAAAGAATGACGGAGTGACGTAAATAAATGTCAAAATTCAATAGAAAGAATGACGTTTTGTCGTTTATTTCATATGATAGCAAAATAACTAACAAATGAAACGAATTTGATTTGGTTTTCGGGAATAATTAAGGTGAAGAAGTTTAAGAACAAAAAGAATTCAATAAAAGCACAAAGTACGCCCACATAAAAACTGAATTTGACCGAGCCACTGAAATAAACACAAGCATTCAATTCAAGCCACAAGAAGTGGAAGCAGGCAAGTTTCAACGGAGTAAGAGCTGCATTTGGCAACTGGTTTGAATTAGCCGAGAATTCAGGTAAGTCCGAAGATGATTAGATAAAACTGAAGAAAAAAAAAACCAGACAAGTTGTTCGGTCGCTATGAGCTGATATGTGTAGTGTAGAGTTGCCATATAAACATTTTTAATTTAGCCTTAAATGTAGCGAAGAAACACTTTACAAAAAGTATTATGATTTTTACAGTACTAATTAAATACGAAAAATAGAACAGGTATAATTTAACTCCCATTGCCCAATTTTTTTTTTATGGATAATACTGCCCTACTAAGCGAAAAAGACGTATCTCAAAAAAATTCATTTCGAGATAATTGATGTTTTGTTTATGTCAATTTGTTGAAATACCTGTAAAACTGAGATAGAGGAAATTTTCTTAGTAGATTTTTTATATGATTGAACTAAGATGCCGACATTTGGAGTATTTCATTAGACGCGTAATCTCTTAAGCTATCCGATGCCATAAGAATCTCGGATATTTTTTTTTTGAGATACGTCTTTTTCGCTTAGTACGGCAGAATAGGGGGCCAAAAGTAAAAAGCAAATTTGGAAAAAAATAGTGCTCGGATTTAGTTTCGGATCCGAGCGACATTTTTTCATAACATATTTATCCTTTGAACTGAAAACCAAATAAAAAAAGTTCAATTTAATAAAAATGATCGAATGGAAGCTAAAGTAAACTTAAGCCAAATTTTTATATCTGGTTTGATTCTAGAGATACATAATTTAAATTTAATATCGAAAATCTTGAAAACCAAACCATTGGATTTAAAATCAAGAGCTCGAAATCTTAAACATACCCTAAACCTGCATTTTCCCTCTATACTAACACCCAAGTCAGTTATCGATATATTTTACAGATAACTTTCTGCTTAACTCATCAATCTATTAGAATCAGTTATCGAAATGTGGTGTCACGATAATTAATATCACCCTCGTATTTAAATTCCAAGATATAGTCATATCTATATTCAGATATAATGCCCTGATAAATTCAAAGGCCCTGACACCAACTTCTTTCTAAATGCATTCTTACATCGGTCTAGAAAAATTCACATTCTTTTGACATTAAAAAGTCCTAAATCCAATGAGGTTATGAGTAGTATTGAAATTTACATTGATCCTCCCGTTTTGCACGTGAAGAAATTTGATTTCCCTATTTTCTGTAAAATTTTGTTTTTCGGAGTTAGGGCTTTCTATCTTAGAGGGAGAGTATAGTCTTCATAAAATCTCCATACATTAAAAACAGTAGTTTTGGAGTTACAACAAAAATCTAACAATTCTTTAAAGAATCGATATTTAAAAAAATGTATTTAGTTATACCTTTGGTAAAATATAAAATGAAACTCATATAAACTTTCATAAAAAGATATGATGCGATCTGCGTAAAGAAGCATGATCTTTCCAGAGCAAAAATATCAGTACATCGAAAAAAAATTATTCACTGTCAAAATTGGCGATTTCGAGACTGCGGTTTCAATTCGAAACTCGCACTCAACGGTGCGCTAGAGTCGATTTGAAACGACAAACGATTTTTTTTTTGAGCACCGAGCGAAACATTTTAAGTGTTGCATTGTTTTGACTAAATAAGGACTAGTTTCATTGTGTATACTTTATAAGGTATAATCAGATGGAAGGATAAGGAACATTTACGCAAATAGGATCAATTCATAAATTTTGAAGAAGCTCAAATAAAAACATCAAAATAAACTCATATAATGTTTGCCAAAATTCGAGGACCACCTTATTCTTATAAGTCATAATCATAATAATCTCATAATTTTTTCAAAAGTTAAATTTGTACCCATGCACCAAAAATTAAAAACATGCACATACAATATAAGTCGATTTAAATGTGGTAATCTGCCCCTCGACCACCGCAAAAGATTTTTGAGATTCATTTTAATTTGCTTTAATATAAATAAAGACATTAGCTAACTTATTACTTTAATCTGGTAAAATATTTTTTGCTTAAACTCATTCTACCACAATTTAAAAAAAAAAATATTTCTTAAAGTTTATCAAAAGAATTTCACTTAAAAGCTTGTAACTTTTATCAATAGAACATATTTGCGAAACTCTTATGCAAAGCATCTCTGATCAAAGCCACTGCTGAAACAAAGTTAAAAAGTTCCCCAAGTTCTTAAGAATTCCATTTTGCAAAAGTGATACCCTTTGTTAGGTACATATTTTTGACTTGCAGTTTCATGTTTTTAAATGTTTCTTGTTCATTCCATTCTCTTATTTAAAAAAAATAAACTTCTACCTTCATCCAAACGGAAACAAATTCGTAAATTATTAAAATTCCATTTGGTCACTAACTGAATTCAATTTAATTAACATAAAAATTTGAACCAGCTGGCATTACCGCTGTGCTGTGTTGTGTTGCCTCCGTACACCTCTGCCATCTCCGTTCGGCTGTTTCATGTTTTCTATTGTGTCTGTGCGTCTGACGCTGTCTTGACCAACTCATCTTGTTGGTCATGGTCAAATTTGTATTTCACTGTCGTTGTCGTCACCATCGCCGTCGTCATCGTTAGGTTTGAAGGAATTTTAGCTTTCCATCTTTTGATTTAATTTTTAATGCCTTGCTGTGCTCTTATGTTTCTGTCTTTCTATTTTATTTTATGCTATTTAAGGTTGTATTTTATTTTAGATTTTTTTTTTATATTCTTGTTGTTTTGTAAACAGATTTCGCCCACGCGGAATGCAATCAAATTAATGGAAATGAAAATATCTTCGCTACAAAAGCAGCAAAAGCACATCGCAACAACAACAGCAACATTCAACGGCATTTGTTTATAAATTTCAGAATTCCTTAAATTTATACAGATGGAATTTCCAATTTCAATTTATTTTCTACATTGACCGAATCGACCGACCGACTAAGCGACCGTGTGCAAAGAAAAATGTCCGACGCTAAAAGATTTCCATCTACTTTTAAGCTACTTAAATGTGTAGATGATTTTGCCGGCGATGATGGCAAAGGTAATAGAAATGTTGATTATGATGGCGATGATCATGTTGAAATCTGGAGAATTTTGTTATTTCCGCAGGTAATGCGGAATTGCTTTTAGCTGCGTGTGAAAGATACTGACTGGATTGCTTTTTTGCTCTCAGCTGATCTGAAGTTTTTATGGATTTATTATTTTTTTTTTGGCATTTAAGTGATTGAAGCGTTCGTTAGAAGACAAATCTTATGGGTACTTTAGAATTTTGCATTTTATTAAGTAAATAGATTGATTGGAAAATATAGAGTTTATTTGAAATAGTTTTGTTCAGAGTGATAGTTTAAGTCCAGTTCACGCTTTAAAGCAATTGCAAAAACTTGTGATAAAGTAACTAGTTAGTAATTTAATGGTTGCCGAGAGAGAAAAAATGAATTTGCATGGCCCGCTTCATAAGTTGACAATGCCAACCAAATATGTAAAAACATTTTTTTCTTGTGTCTCGGCAGCACTTTTACTTATACTTTTTTTGAACAATTTTTCATTTGTATTAAGCAAACCTTTGACCTCAGTTTATTTTTAGGATTTTAGTAAGACAAATAATTTTTTATTTTCTCTTATTTTCATAATTATTTTAAACTTATCGACTCGCCAATGTTAAAAATACTTTTAAATAAAATCTTCTGCGAAGCCGCTTGGCGGAGGTCATGTTTAAGACCACTGCCATAGTGAGCAAAAGTTCACGTGGTTATTTCCAAAATTTATCTCAGGTGAATTTGTTTTTTAAATCAACCCCCTAAGCAGTGTAATTTTCAATCCCTCCCACTGATGAGACTAATTTTGTTTTGTAGAGCAACAAATTCAAAATAAGTAGATATATAACAGATACATTTTCGACCTTTTCCTGCCTACTGGCGTAAAACCCATTTTATTTTGAAATATGGCTACAAAATAGCTCGGGATCGAACTTTCCAAAAACATTTCAAAAAACCAGTTAGGTTACTTTGGGGTGGTACAGGAAATGCCCAAGATCGTTTTTAACTTTTTAACATGAATTTCTTTTCGAAAAACGTGCAAAATAACCGATATTTTGAACGTAAGGCTCGCGAGCTATAGAATAGTCAGACTCGCGAACATTTTTAATCAGCTCGCAAGCGCTCTTTTGCTTGGCTCACGAGTAATAGATGAACTGAATAAGTCAACGATATTTTCAATAGTTTGCAAGAAGAAGCAGAGCAGGGTTCACGGTTGAACTTTTGAATGGCTAGCTGGGTTCGTACATTTCTAAACGGCTCGTAAGCATTCTTTTGAAAGGATCACAAGCCGTTGAATAAGTACTCTGAAATTATGGATACCATTTGAATTTTATTTAAATTTTGTTTTATTACCAAAACCAGTTGATGAACAATTAAAATTTATGAATAAAAAATGAATTTGGCAAGGGTTTGACTAAATTCATTGCGACTCTTTCAACACAAGGCAAAAAGTAGTGAAACCATCTAACTTGAGAAAAAACTTCACAAAAATTACAGAATATTTCGTGAAAGTCCTTTCGAAACAAATTACTCGTTAAGTTTTGTGTTTCGGTTTCATTTCACAAAATTAGTTTCGTAAAAAATGCATTCCTAATTGCATGTAGGTACTAGTTAAATAGAATTTCACTTATTTTTGTATTTTATTTATTTACACACATGTTAATTAATTTTCTCACCTTTTTCCGTTGGATAATTTACAACAACACAAAGATATAGACAGGGGCGCTGCATTGATTATGGCTGCACATCTGTTTTCAGTGCATTTTAAAGTTTTTTTTGTTTGTATGTAACAAAGTTAAGCAATTTACTACACATTTGTCGGCAATTAAGTTATTTATTTTTTTTTATTTATTTATATTTACTATACATTTTTAATGAAGCGAAACGCAGAGGCTCTATTTTTCTCGCCGACTAAACAACATCAATCATGTGCTCTACCCTGCGGTGTTGCTCCAAATTTAAGAATTCAATTTGCTTTTAGCTCTAAATAAGGCTAATAAACAATTTGGAAAAAGCAGAAAAAATATCTACTTAATTTGTAATTTCAAAGATTTTGTTCAACACTTTAGTCTTCAATCGGTGTTTGTGTATGTTTGTGCTTTTTTTTTTGGTATTTCAATAGTTTTTGATATTTTACCGCGTATGAAAAGCAGTGGTCATCTCTGAAAAAAATATCTTTTTTTCAAATACCGACACCATTTTAAAACTATTTAGTAGTTTACTTAAGCTCAAAACATTTTTACCATTACGTGCGTTTTGCGCTCGACAATAGAAATTTAATATCCGGAAGATATTGCATTGTGGTTTGTGCCAAACAAAATTAGATTTGAATAACAATGCTTACGCAAGTACCTTATGATTTATCTCTATATACTTTTTCTATAAATTTTGGTTATTATATACAGGGCCGACGGGGGACCTGTCCTCGGTGTAGAATACTCGACTTCTGAAAATTTTAGGGGTGTCACCCACCTAAACTTTATAGAAGTTTCTATCAATATTTTCGTATGCCATATTTAAAAATATAAAAATATTTCTGTTACATCTCAATTTGTAAAAGATCGTAGTAATTAAAAATGAATATAAATTCATATTATATACATATATAATATGAATATAAATTAATTGAATATAATATCATATAAATTTATATAATTCTGCTTGCAAATATTTCTGCAAATTAACGCTCTATGTACAATATTTCATTAATGTCACGTTCTTTTAGCACCATATCACTAACAATTTAGTTTTCCTATATTTAATTATTTTTGCAGTCTGTAAATATTTCATACGTGCAATGGAAGGATTTTCTATACAATTGGTGCTATTAGAGGTCTACACGAGTGCGCTTGCTGAGTCAACAGATTATTGTACTCGTTGTTGAGTACAATGGTACTGTTGGCATTCTGCGAGTCATCAATAGACTCGCACAAAACGGAACGATCACACGACATTACTTGACTTCGTTTGTACTCTGACTCGTATTTCGCCGTCAACGTTGTTCAAGTCGAACAAAACATTTTCAACACCGAACATGAGAAAAAGCAATGAATGCAGCGAGTCAACTGTAATATTAACGCGTAGCCAAAAGATCGAGGGTAGAGTTTTTAAAGATTGATTATCCCCCGTATTATGTAAGGCGAAACAAGTGAGTGACTGATTTTCGTTTGATTATATCTTGAAAGTGTAAACCTGAATTACAACTTTTTTTTTTTCATATTATGTACATATATTATTTAAGTTCATATCAACATAAAAGTCGAAGAAAATCCTTAATTAAATGTTTTAAACGGATGTTGAACGTGAACGTGTCACTATCAGTCACTCACCCGTTTCGATTTACATAATACGGCAGTATACGTTAGAATTTTCAATAAACTACGAATGCTTGAGCTCGTAGATCATTTTATTTGCGGGTGCAGCTCTTAGCTCTCTCGCTTAGTGTTTTGTTTGTTTTGGTATAATTCGTGATTTTCGTGCATAAGGGCTCTATGGACTCGCAATCGTGACGAGTGGCTTAATGATCGTTTCAAATGCACTCGTGCAGACCTCTTATATGTATGTCTGCATCTATGTATTTGTATGGCGTTTTTGAGAGACACGTTTTGGAGCGCTCTTGAAGACTCTTGATCTCAATATTTTTATGTAATAGTTAAACGAAAACAGAAATGTTTTAAAAGTGCTCCAGAGCGCTTAACTAGAAAACGTAATTATTTTTTCATGTTGAATCGTACATTAAAAATCCCCCCACACCTCCCCAGACTACCGAATTGGCTTTTGTTTTGTTGCACAATTTTTTTCTGCTATCGAGATTTAAAGTGTGGCCTTTTTCTATTGTTGCAATTGTTGTTTTTGTTGTAAATAGCTCCTGTTACCAAAATTTTGCCCATCTATGGGATATGTAAATAGTTTCATATTATTCAAAGCTATGTAACTACGTTTCTTGAGTTTTTAATGCAGTTTTTTGATGCGCAAAGGTGTACATAGCAGAAGAAGTTATACGTTCTATATCAGTCAAAATATGATATTTCTTAGAACCTAGTATCAGAAATCCGACGTTATGATTTCCTTACCAATATGTGTTGAAGGAAAAGTATTCCTTTCTGCTTCATTGCTGTAAATTGTGATGCACAGGTCCTACTAGTCGAAATTTGTCGATATACATTATTCCCTGTTTAGGGTTACAATCAGAGCTTGACCAAAAGCAAGCTAAATGTGTGTCTGTTTTATAAAAATTTCCTGGCAAAATGAAATGTATATTTCTATATGATATTTTTGTATACATACATATATCTTAAAAAAATATGAAAATTTATTTCGCTCATAATTTTTTGCAAATAAAACAAAATAAAATGTAACGATTGTTGAGTTTTTATAAAAAAAAATATAAAGAGCGTTGCCATTCTTTTTTTCTTTTTCGCGTAAGTTTTAAAAATGTTTCCTTAGCTTTATCTATATTCTTCAGGATGTCTCCCCTATATGTCAATGTCAAATTTAAACAAATAAATCATGCATCTTTTTGACCAATTAGAAACTTGTTAAGAATTCTTTGTAAGGTTTCTATCCTTTGCAAATACCCAAAAACATTTCTTTTTTTTTCTTTTCTTCGCACATCGAAGTCTGCCTACAAAAAAGAAATTCGACACAAAAATCAATAAGGGCTATTTAAAAATTAATTCCTTAAGATACCGCCTTTTGCATGCAGATCTTTTAACTGCTTTCATTCAACCCCTAAAGAGACCCATTATAACTCAATTAAAATGCTTAAATTGTCGGTCGGTGCAAAAAACGAAAATGGCTTCTCTCTTACAACGCACACAAAAAAGAACGCTTACACAAACACATCGACGACTCATGCACACACACACATTAAATGACAACCGTTTGTCAGAACGTTTTTATAATTTTTCGTTTAGTGTCTCATATTGACTGAAGCGAGTCCACAAAATACCTTAAAAGCCATTCGTTCATCCGTTCCCCACTATTCCAATCATTCAGTATCCGTTCAGTCTGTCTGTCTTTTCGTTCATTCGTTCATTCATCCATCCGTACATGTAGCCATCCATCAATCAATCAAACTCAAATCATGTGTCAAGTTTAGGGGATACGAAATTTGATATTCTAACAACCCTCGCTACCTTTTTCTAACTCCACCCTTTCTACGCTTTCCTTATGGCTGCTAAACGACGAAAATGAGCAGAGAAACGACCTACACATGGTCTTTGTCGCCCTAGTTCTCCTCCTTCTGTTGCTGTTCATCCTTGCAAATTTTACTCATGTTTGCGCGCTATACACCAGTGTTCAAATCCCTGATTGTCTTGACCTGCCCTTTAGTCAAACAACTAGCAAATGATGCACAGTGGGTAAGGGAGGACAAAAAGTATAAAAACAAATTCGATGAAATCGAATGTCTGTTTTTTTTTTTTGGAAATTGCATGTTGATAATCAAATAAATTGAGTGGCAAAAAAAAGCAATCAGGCGATAAATTATGATGTGTTGGGGGGGGGGGGGGGGTAATCCCCCTTTTTTGTTTATTGCATACTTATTATTAAGACAAAAACTTACATTGGCCACAAAATTAAAAAAACATAATAAAGCCATTTAACAATTTTACTTAAAGAAAATGTAAAAGCTAAAGGGCAACTGTACACATACCCCCCTAAATTAATTTAAATTTTAACTGATCAATAAAAAAATCTGTATAATAAAAAAATGTATTTAACTGGCGGTTAAAAAACTATATTCGGAACAAATTATGTCCAAAGGAGGTTTCTTTAAGCAGAGAGAGAAGGAAAATTCTAAATAACATTCAGAGGCGGTCTCCTCATGCCAAGGGCGTTAAGTAGTAAAAAAAACTTTGCGCCGAATACAAATAAGTTTTCAATTCCAATATTGTGCCTTTTCCTCGCTATTTATCTAAAAATCTAAATCAATACTTTGTTGGCCATAAAGTTTCTGCTGAGCGCCAACAAATTTACTCTCGGTCATGTTAAACTGAAAGTGACAGGATTTCCCAGGATTTACTTATTAATAAGGAGTAGTATGAATTATGACTGAATTACTTGCTGAATGTTAATATCTACAATATCATATTTTTTCCCACTGTTCATATCGACAATTCACACTGTGCTCTGTTGTCTAATGACAAAGGAGGGCAAAATATGGAGGTCAAATCGGCAAAGAGTAGGACAAAGTGTAGTTAGATTTGCCTATAAATGATGATGACGGTCGACTTTAGTACAATAACCACTAGTGCCACATGCCAAAGGAGTAGTAGCATTGAAGCTCCAGAGTAAGTGTACAAAGCACAAAAGGCGGATACTCGCTAGATGTTTTGCTTCGCTTTCATACGATTCGGTTCGGCTTGGTTCAGTGTTCTGCACCATTGTTTATGCGAGAAGCAATTTGTATGTCTGTCCGTACAGTTGTTGTTTCAATATATAGTATGTGGGGATAATGTACCTCCATCGCTCATTCACCTCCTCGTCGTTTTCGCTATACTTTCTTATACTATCTGTTTTGGTACGCATTCGTCATTGCTGTCAGTCGGTCAGTCAGATCCTTTTGGGACAGCGATTGAAATCCCTTGAATGTATTCACAAATTGACTTTTCGACCACAGCGATTTCGCCATTGTTGTTGCTGTGAATTTTTTCATCTTTGCTTTGTTTTTTTTTTTTAAATTTACACAGTGAGAATTGGTCTACTTGAACTTATACTGATTATGAAAGCCGGCTTTAAGCAAGAAATTTCGCTCTATTTTGATTTGATGCTATGGTTCTTAATGTGTTCATGTAAAAAAGAAAATAAACCAAACTTTGATTCTTAACTAGAAACCCTGGTCTGATTATCTTTTGTCTCTTTAATTTTTTTGGTTGTCAAACGTACTGTACTGAACCTCTTAAGTTAGAACTATAACGTGCATTGCCCGGCATTGACTTATGTCAAAACTGAAAGGAAAGTCAACCAAAGTCTGTCACGCTAGAGAATACAATTTTATGTAAAATGACCAGGATATTAACAATGTAGCAGGTAAAATAAATTTATGCGTAACTTTTTTTACAAAACTTTATTTTTTTCGGTGCAGCAGTAGCAAACGACAAGCGGTAAATTTGTCGTCTGTGTTCATTCAATTGTTGCTATTGTTACAATTGTTGCTATCGTTGTTGTTGGTGTTATTGTCATTGCCATATCTACAATGGCCAAAGGTTAACTCCGCTACGCTCTACACGTGTGAGTGAACAAAAATTCAAAAAAAGTGCCTTAAAATTGGCAATAAACCGTAAAATGTTTCGTCAATGAACGCTGCTGTTGCTGCTGCATGCAATTGAGTCTTTTTCTTTTGTTGCCCATGTTTTTTTACAAACAACTTTTCATCAATATTTTGGGAATTTTTTTTCCGGCTTCTCTCTGACACTTGCAGTACAAAAGGGTTTTAAATTGTTTGCTTTGTTTGGTTGAAATTTATAGATTTATACTGACAATTTTGTCATTTTGTTTGCAATCCTTGGATTAACATGGATACTCAAGCAGTTTGTTTAGCAAGTAAAATGAAAGGGTGTTATTTCCTATTACTGGTGAACTTTTGTCAAATAAGGTTTTAAGTTTACATAAGAGCTCATTAGACCAAATTATTTTTGAATGTGAAATGCAAAGGGTTAACTGCTGGTGAAGATATGTATATAACGAAAATGTTGCGATTATTTTAGATAAATACAGAAAATTTTTATCTACTGCCTTCTATTTTATATGTATGTACCCCTATTATCTATGACAACTCAACTTAAGTTAAGCGTGTAACTGAAAACTGATATTATTTTGGCACTTTATACTCACAACAAAGATGTGTCTATTTTGTCATTTAAAATAATTTTATTCATAAGTTGTAATCGATAAAAATGATTTCTCAATTACATACAAAATGAATACATAGTTGTTACGTTGACTCAAATACTTTCGCTTAATTTCATATATTTGCATATCAAGCTTTAAAACTCAATTAGTAATATGTAATAAATTGCCAATAGATACACCGAAAAAAAGTAATTATTTGCAGCGCTAAAAATTAATATTTGCGAAAGGTAATATGATACTTACGGCATGAAAAAAATATGTCTGATCTTATTCAGAAATCTTTATTCCTCTAAGTAATGCATTGGGAGATAACTAATTTTGTTTTAAGGATCACGTACTGATTTAGTATATCGATAAACGATGAGTTGGCAATCGACCACAGTTGTTTCAAGACTGCACCGAGAACAATTTACTTTGCTTAAGAAAGAACCGACTAATCAGTCGTTCTAAGAGCGCTAAGTCGTTATACCCTACACTCTGGGTATATTTACATTGTGATTCTGTTTGTAACGCATATAAAGGGGAGTGACAGGCATAAAAAACTATACATATTCTTGATCAGCTTTACCACCTAAGCCATATCCGTCTGTTGTCTGTATATGGAAATCACGATTACGAGAAAGCTAAGTGAAATAATTGAATGACACTCGGTACACAAGCTACACTTTCATACAAGGTTCTTCGGACTGAAAATGAACAAAATCGGTTCACGGATACGCCTACCGCCCATACAAATAAAACATTTCAAATGCTATATTGAGAGCGTTATTTGATGTAGTGTAACCAAATTCATCACAGATAATAATAATAACTGGGACAAACTCTGAACAACAAGTTACCGAATTTCGATAAGAGCACGTGTAATAGCGTCTAATAAGTAAAAACTTCAAAACACTATACTGAGAGAATTAGTGAAAATGATTCGGAAAAGCTCTGAACAAAAAATTGGTGGGTGTTGCACCCAACGTAGAAAAAGAAACTGTAAAACGCTACACCAGAAGAATTATTTAAAGTAGTGATGTCCAGCTCAACGGCACTAAATGATACTTGAGAGCTTAACAGTGTATGGCGAGGGGTATTTTCAAATAAAACGTGAGAGAGGCTGCTATCATAGTACACTTACACAACACAAGCAAAGAATTGAGAACGTGAACTTAAAATGATAGAAGCAAACCTTATCTGTGTAGCAAATTTATTTATCAAATATTGAGTTTGTTTTCAAATTAATAATAAAAATCTCTCAAAAATAAACAAGTCAACCGCACAAATGCTGTGAATCGGAACGATTACTTCCCCGCAAACAGCCACTACATCCCGTAATTTTTGATCAAGTTATCATCACTTTGTGAGTTACGCTCTTCAGTAATATGATGTTTGCTCTTGCTCTTAGTACCCGTTTGGAAAAGCTGTTTTATTGATAAAATCTAAAACAAGAATATATACACTTGTACTTTTTTCCGGCTTGGCATTTGTTTTCGTTTCAAAATCGAACACATACATATAAGACTCACTAAAGACTTCATACTCATTTCCTCTGCACATAGAAATTCCCCTCGTCAAACCCCGCCGTGCTCACCTGAAATTATGCGTGCTCTTTTCCCATATGTGCTGAAATGGGCATCACTAATTTAAATTAACGAAACCAAATTTCACACAAATACAAGAAATGTTTCGGCAATGCATCAGCCAACAAGTTGACGATTTCCCAAAATAGGGCGTGGCAACTCCCATGCAAGCATAAGAGCTACGCAAAGAGCTATTTAAGTAAATGTTGCCAAAATCAATGTGGGAACGTTAAGTTAAACATTTAGTCTTACTAGTTTATTTATTAATATGGTTGTGTTTTTTACAAACTAAAATTGTTTATCGCAAGCACTTTTTGCGGCTTATTATTTTTTAAAGTGTATGCGTAATTGCTTGTTGGTAATAAGTATGGCTGTTTTTATTACACATGTTTACTAAATAAACACAAGATTCATTGAAACTATACATTGTGTGTTATTGTGGTTTGTGTTTTTTCTTTGTTGCGGCAGAACTTTTCTCATTCCGCTCTTAATTTCTGCCAAATAAATAAATCGTTTCGCAATTACCACGGTGATTGTGTGTTAACAACCGCCGATATGGTTGCCTTGATTTTGTAGAAAAATAAACGAACATATTTTTAAACATTATTTTTTATACTTTTTAGTGGATAGTGCGCGATTAAATAAAAAAAAGTGAAAATCACAAAAACCAAAGACATGTGAAATTTTCGAAAGAAAACCACAACATAAATTCATTAACTCATTCATTATGGCTTCTGAATTTTACAATGTAAATTACAAATATGGGTGTGAGCTTCACACTGCACTATGGGTCCACATCAACATTTAGCTGGAAAAAGTTAAAAATTTCACTTATTTGTATAAGTGAGCTATAGCAATCACCAAGTAGCGTACCTAGAGGGATTCGAGGGGGCGGCAAAATGGTCCTCGTAATAGTAAATTTTCAATGGAATAATAGCCTTCTTGACGTGCGGTATGAGGAGCAGCGGCATCGAGTCCAATCACCACATCCGTGTAGTTTTTATCCGGCTCGAGACAGTTTACCTACCCGAAATTTCTTCCTATACACCATAAACTTTAGAATGGATGCGAGAAAACTTCATCGCCGAGATGAAAAGACTTAGCAAAAATAACACTAACCATCAGGGCTAAATCAAATGAAAATGCAAAACATCAAGATGTACATTTAGCAGCGTGTGGGATCATACTTAGCCTTATACCCCGGGAAAAACCGCGTTAAATCGTAGAAAAATGGAGAGCTGCAAAACGAACAAGAAATAAAGTGTTAACATATATCAGAAACAAAACGCCGCTGAGGCCTACATATAACATCAAGAAAAAATGCAAGTAATGACCTCACAGTCAAAACTCAAGCCGCGTAAATCAGACACCTTCGCATAATTTTTGAATAACTCGCTAGATGACAGGCAACAAACTCACTCAAAATCATCCAATGAATGGGAACCTATTAACTTCTTTAGATGGACATTTTTCGGAAGCATCAACCGTCGATATTCACCCATTAATATATGACAAATACCGGTTCCTCAGGAAGTACCTCATTGGCCACTTGCTAGCATTCATTGCAGAGATTACAAACTCTATAACAACCCTTAGAAAAGAAAAAAAGCAGGTGCAGATCGCATAGTTACCGAAATGTGGCAATCTTCCCGGAGTTCACCACTGAATGGTGAATCCAATTCTGGATAAATTTGAAAGATTGAATGCAATCCTAAAGACTTGGCCTCGTATAAACCTAGTTATAAATTCATAAAAGGTAAATTATTACCGTAGCAGAACTACAGCGGCCTCATGATAGTGTCATTTTTATTCAAAGTTCTAACGAAAATTTTCCTTAGAACTGCTTACAAGCATGACAACTGCCTACTCACCACCATTCAATCCGACATGCAAGCAAAAGCCTCTGAATTAGGAAAAAGATTTTTCGGCATATCTTACTATACAACCAAGTTCGTCTATAATGAGAACTTTTTAAGGAGTTTAAAGTTTTTTAAATCTTTAAAAAGCTTAAAAACTGAAATCTGTAGCTCGAGAGCACCCTGAAAAGTTGCAAAAAAAACAACTTTAGAATTTCTTCTTTAACTTCTTTCTTTATGCATAACAATTCACTGGCGATTTGTTACTCTTTTCTGCTACTTATTTTAGTATCCCGCTTTAGAATTTATAAATAACTTTTTTAAATAAAAAAAAAAAAAATAAGCTAAAATTGATGGCATTTTTTTTTTCTACAACAGATAATCTCCATTGCTGTTAAAATATTAGAATATTCACTATTTTTCTAGCTTAAAAATTTTTCAATTTCACTTCTCAAATGCAGTGGTTTGCATGTCTCGAATATGGGTTTTTTTTTTTTACATTTAAGTTCTGCTTGTAAATTTATGTATGCAGAATAAATTTGCATTAAGCAAACAATTTTGAAAATAAAACAAAAATCGCCACGTTTTAGATGTGAGCATAAAAAACTTAAACGTAACCAAATGCGTTGCATTTTAGAAAAATTTCAAGCTCCAAAAAAAAAAAGGATGATAACGCTGCAGTAACCCAGTTAACGTAGGGACTATCTAAAAGGGATTTTTTCTGTGAAATATAAAATTTTGTCTTTATTGTTTAGACCTTTAGATGCTAAGTTTGTTCAGTACATCTCTTCTAATTTATCATGTATGTACTTTTAAAAAAATTCGATTCTGGTTAAATAAAAAGCAGAACCATATAGAAAATAGTCTCTGCTTGTACCATGAGATAGGAAACTACTCGTAGTGATGGAGTAATCGATTTAGAAATTTTATTTTTTTATAAAATAACGATTTCTTGCTTTTTTCTTTGAAGTTACTTCCACGACTAAAGCCTAAACCAAAATAGACGAGACGAGACGTAACGAGTAAGTTCGAGTGTATGTAAACCAATGTTGATAGCCAAAATGAACCAACGTAATTGATCGAAAGTGAACGAAACATTTTGACGAGACGAGTTGTTCCGTAAGGACCGAACTTCAAAACGTTGCTACTCGTCATAACAGGTTTTTCGACTCGTTGGCTAGCGTAACATTTTGGGTTAAATGTCAAAACAGACGAAACGAGTGCAAACGTTCGTTCAATTGCTACCGTCTCGTCACGTCTATTTTGGTTAAGTCTTAAGTGGTTTACTGGGTATACTGTTCTGATAGTTGGTAATGTAAAAAAGTATTTAAAAGATTTTAAAAATTCAAGCTGTTCGCTAATGATGCCATAATTTGCATTGTCTATATTTGCATAAACTATATCGAAACAACGATCTGTAAGCAAACTACAATACAACATTATGATAGTAAGTTGGAAAGAGAAAGAAATTGTAATAAAAATAAAGTAAGTGAAAGCGACAACAAACAATGCGTTAATTAGATGCGCAAGCAGCATGTTTACTCCAAGAATTCCACAAAATAATTAAGCAAAATAAAAGTAAGTTAGTAAAGCAAAAGCAGCACAGGTAGAGAGAGCACTGGCTGGAGGACAAAGCAAAAAAACATGTCCTTTGACAGCACAGCAAATTGAGTTTACAATTGTAGGCTGTTTTTTTTTGTTTTTACTCTGGTTTTTCTTTTTTACCCACAAAACTTTCTGAAAAAGAAGTTTTTATGAAGGAAACGAATTTTCTAATAGAAATGGGAAGTAAAGTATAGGGGAAATTCCATACGAAATTTAAATTTTGTAGGGATATGCAGAACAAGTAATTCGATTTTTTTCAATTAATTACCGATATCGTTATTTTTGCACTTGTAAAATAAGTTTTTCCCGTACTTTCTGGAAAATTATTTCCAAAAGCTAGCTGATTTGAGTTCTTATAAGCACAAACAGTAACTCAATCTATACTGTCTTTAAATGGTTAATACTAAGACCAAATGTAAAGATTTTTCACTTTTTTGTCAAAAATTTTTAAAATGTTTCAGTCGTTATTCTAAGGATTCTATAGAATTTTCTACGTCACAGTCTATAAAAAAATGTCTGGATCGAACAAAGCGTGGTAGAAGCTCACTGCAAACAATTTTTTAATCTCTTTTGCCATCGTTTTCGTATACTATACCTCTAAAATTGTTGATTTTTATCTTTAACTTTAATTGAGACTCTGTAAAACTAAAGCATAATAACTTTTCAGCCATTTTTAATGGTGCTATCTCTTTATATATTATATGAAGATTCCTTACCATATGTATGTATTTAAATTAAGATTTACTGATGTTTCACATTTTAATAAACAATTACTACAGAAGACATACAATTTTCCCTTTGTACAAGTCCATGCGACCTATTTTTCAAGTGCAATTTCACCAAATGTACAGCATGTCATACGTGGAATTGCTCATAGAAGACAAAGAAAAATTTTTAACATATTTTGCTTGGAAAAACTTTACCCTCAAAAAATGCATTTTATGCGCTTTTATTTTCTGTTTGTTTATTCTTAACTTTCTTGTGTTTTTACTTCCTACGTACGAGTGCAGCACCTTTTAAATTGCGAAAAACTGTTTCTTCCCAACCCTAGTATTTTATTTCGGTCATGGTGAACCAAAAAAGAAAAAGAAAAAAATTGCCATTTGTCTTAGGGATTATGTGGGAATTTAACTGTGTGCCCAAGGCTAATGCAACATAACCAGCAAAAACAACAATAACAATATTTGTTGCAACAGCAAACCACTCATGTACAAAATATCTGCAATTCCAACATAAACAAACTCTCATGTTCCTGATTCTGGTTTTTTTTATTTTGTTGCTGTGCTCCATCACATCTGAACTCACCACTCCTACGTTCCGCCCAACTCCTTACTGTGCTAAACAATTTCGATACGAACGCGCTCAAGGATTCAATTTAAGTTCAAGTAGTAGTATCATTGCTTTGGCATATATAAAATCCCAACGAAATGCAGAAACTGCGTGTTTATCCTGGTTATTACAATTTGTCAATGTGTGTTGAGTGTGAGTTTGTGTGTAATATCCCAACGGGAAAATGAAGGAGAAGCAATCTAAATTGGAGTACAAGGACAGCTGCACAGTAACAGCTTTATACGTAAAAAATTTTTTAAGCTGAATTTCACGCTATAATTTTTATTTTGATTGCAGCCAGATAGGAACACGAGTTCCTTCACGTAGAAAGCTATAAGTGGCATTTTCGTGTTATCCCATCTTATATCCCATCTTTCCACGCTTATATCTCAGCTTTTGTTTGACCAATCTCATTTGCATGGGATTCGATTTCATAGATCTCCATCAGTTTGAATTTATTCGCGGAGTTAAGTGGTTCGTTATTCAAGCAACACAAATTTATTCGGCAAAGTAATGGATCTCAAAGTATCCACATCGGGACCAAGAAAACTCCAGAGAAACGTTTTTATCTTTATTAAAAATCATTGGTGAACTGAAAAAAAAAGCATCTGCCGTTGCCTTAAGCACTCAATTTGAAAAAAACATGCCTTTGAAATCGAGAAGCTTACATCTCAAATGAAATCTATGAATGAAATTTTTCACAAAATAACATTGACTCGATTCCTTTTATAATTCTAAAAGGTTTTTCAATAGGGACGGTAGATTTGTGTAGACCAAACTATGATTTGATAATTATTGCCAAATATGTATGTGATTGATACGAGTATAGTACAATCGTTCATATATAATTTGATAATTATTACCAAATGTTTGATTAATTCAATTACATTGTTCAATTCTACAGAATATAGACATGTTAACTGATATCAAAAATATATTAAATATATCATTTGTCATTACCAAATCTCGCTGTATACAATGAAATGGTTTTTGTCAGTATAGTTAGGGTGATCCATTTCACCGTTTGAATGTGTGTAAGTTATATGTCAGAACTGTGGTGTATACCTTGGAAATCTTGTGTTAAATAGCGTAAACTATCATTTATATTAGAAATGTCCACATCCTTCATAAAGTTCCCATATTGTCTATAAAACTTTTTAAATCACTACATAATTTAAAGCAGTTAAAAGTTGAATAGCATCTGTAAACGATATCAGAGGCCGAAAATATATTACGAACAACGTCAAATGTTGGTATTGTATTGATCTTTGACATATAGACATTTATGAATTTTTTTCTGCTGGGTTTACTTGTTATTTATGTGAGCTTTTCTGAAATTTTTTCAATTTTTTTTTTTCAACTTAAGCATGAGTCTCATTGCATATAAAATCTTTGAAGAATTCGAATTTGAATGTTGTCACGCAGCAATTCACAAGGATATTCAAGGATTTCATAATTTCATTCAAGTAATAAAAACTTTGAAATTTGTCAAATTTTTCGAAATTGAGAAGGTTTATTTATTCAAAATACGTGCAATGAATGTTGCGTTGTGAAAGTGTCATAAAAGCAATCAAAATAAGTGAGCAGGATGAACAAACAGACTGCACTTATAAAATGAAAAAATTTAACAAAATAGGACTGAATGTTGCTGATCACTTTTTAAAATAGTTGGCCTCACATATGATATTTATCAAAGTTTTACCTCTGTCTCTTGTGTTCACAAATTGAGTCAAAATTTTTCTATCACATTTTTATCAAAAGGCCAAGGTCGGTAAACCGATGAAAAATTTATAAATTGTTTTAATTATAGCAAAGTTCATAATCACTTGACTCATTTTCATTTCACAGAATTCAATGTATTGAGTCAGTTAATTTTTAGTCTTTACAGAAGAAAATGAATTTTTTTCGACGTAAAAAATTAGTCCATTAGTTTATTTATTACTGCTGATTCTTCTAGAAAATATGTTCAGTATTTTTAGTTTCTGAGCTCATTTGTTTTTTACTATCTCGATTTCATTATTTTGATTAAATTTTATATCGTCAATTACAATAAGTACTGCAAAATTTTGCCATAATTGCGTTAATTAAATTAATTCGCTAATTGAAACAAAGCGTCAAGTAGCAAAAAAAAAACGGAAAAAATTAAACGGATGTTGGTGCTTCACATCTGTGCAGACATACAGACATACGAACAGCAGGGCTTCCTCTCGTTCATCATCTGTAGTAACTTTTAATTAATTTTAATTATTCGCTGTATACGTTTTTCGAGCGTAGTAATAACAGAAAAAAAAGATAAACAACGAAATCGTAAAATACACTGAATTGGCGCGAAACCCATAAAAATAAAAAATGGGAAATTTTAAGCTTCTGCCAGAATTTGGTAAAGTTTGCCATTTGCATTCGTTTTTTTATGTAAGTAATTTACTTAAGTTGTTTCGTACAAGAATGCTGTCTCTTTTCTTCTGTCCTTCTTATAAATGTTTTTTGTCGCACTCTTAATGCGCTTGCATGCTTTTTTTTGTTTAATTTTTTCTGAAGTGCAGCACGTGATTTTGTAAAGAGTCGCGTAATTATTAGCTTCCTTCTCATATGAGTTTGTATAATACTTTTATTGCTTCTATTTGAACAACTTCACAGAGAGAATTATTTTGCAAGAATTTCAAAGAAAAATAACATCATTATTCAAGGGACAGGTTTAGCATGAACAGCTGATGTCCCGAACGGATGGCTCATATTTGGAGCTTTTACCAAGCTAAATAGCTGTAGTAGCTAAATTCTTATTGTAAGGTATTAATTTTCTGCTTAAATGGGAGTTCAAACCAAATTTTTTTTGCTCGATTTTTGATATAGTTGCTTTGGTTTTACACGCCCATATGAACAAAAAAAGTTTATTTTTTAAATGCTCCGAATTTCGGACAAAGCACTGATTTGCGTGAATGACGCATTTTGTCCTGCGAATAAAAATATAATTATGAAATTCAGTTTAATGTTTCTTAAAATTTTTTTAGTTTTGTTTCATTATTTTAACAAAGATTAATTTTTTATATAGTTTTAATCGACTGTTGGAACCAATGACTATAATTTTTCTCAATCAGGTCTAGCTTTCGAGATAATTAAAAAAAAAACAGCTAAAGAATGCACAAGGACCTAAAAGTTGGTTCAAATCAAATTATTTCAATGGGAGCTAAGAACATACATCTCAAAGAGAAAAGTAAAAATGCATTTTTTTTTGTCAAATTTTATATTTTTCTTAGTTCAACATGTCGTAATATAAGCATTTTTATCTGATTTTAATTAAATTCGTAAAATTTGAAGCTATTTATATTCTCACTAAGATATTACAATTTGAAAAGGGTTGGATAAAAGTTATCCAAATTGCAATTGTAAAATAGCCTTTCGCAATGAATTGTCCAAGGCATGAGCGTGTTTCTGCACTTTATCAATTGTTTCAAAAAATATTAAAAACATTTTTTTGAAGAAACTTGAACCTGGAAATGGTTAGGCAAATTTTTCTAGTTCCAATATTTTTTCCAACATTGCAATCGCTATTCATTCGGATATTTTATTTTTTGAACGATAAATCTGCAGTTAGTTTGTACTTCTCGTTGTGCTTGTTGCTATAATCACAGCATTTTGTTACTTACATAGCCTGCCAACCAATACATAGCCTGCCAACTCATACATATGTACCTTCCCATGGCACATAGATACCATGATATAATTTCTTGTTACTAATATAATCAGCTCTAAACTTCAATTGTTTCCAATTTGCTGCTGATAGTATTTTGAAAATCGCTCAATAGCTCCTAAATTCTGCACTCAGGAAAATTTTAAGTGAAAAATGCTTAGCATAATTCTTGTAACAATAAAATGAACGAAATTTATGTGAGAAACAGAAATAATTTTAAAATTTAAAATGAAACATTCTCATACAGCAATAATCATGTAAAATGTAAATTTAACTAGCAAAAATTTAAACTTAGCTGCAATTTTCTTTTACAAAAATATCGAAACAGCACAATAAATTTAAAAATTTTTGCATATTGCTTAACCTAGTTCCCAATGTTTACTTTTTTTATTTAATTTAAAAAATTACATTCATGATAAACTAAACGATAAATCGAGCTGAAAAACTTCTAACTTTCTGTGTATGACAATTTTCTTGTGAGTATCTATCAGTATAACTTTTTGTCTACAACTAAATTGCTTCAAGCATTGACATGATAATTTTAAAAGATAATTTTTGCTGTGCTTTTTCATAAGAATATATGAGCGAATATTGTATAACTAACGGTTGCGGTGACATGTACAGAAATAGGAGTAAATGTACTTGAAACATGAAATGCGTTCAGCAGTCAACGAAACCTCAACATCAAAGGATCCTTTTTTCTTTTAAGGATATGTGAAAATGAAGTGAAATATATAGAGTGTGAGCAAGTGCTGCTTATGTACCTATACAAATACTTGTATGTAAATCGTTGCACAGGATAGGAGTGTATAAGCGCTTGTTAGTGCTTCAAATAATTTTCTCTTTCATGTTATGTTTTTTTTTGGTTTTATGTTTTTTCTTCAGTTTTTTGTGCTGTCAGACATTTTTTGAACCTGAAAAATTGTTTGTTTAATTAACAGAACAATTTGTTAAAAAATCAGAAAGAGTGACTGAGGCATTTTTTTTTTGCTATTACAAAATTAAGTCTGGTTTAAGATTTCTTGAAACGTTAGATTATGAAAAATCTAAAATATCAAAATTTCATTTAAAAATAAAAATTAATGCACTTTAATCGACAAAATAATTAAATTGTTGAATTCAGTTGACTTAAGTATAACGCTTAGCATCAAAGTATACTTGATTTCTTTCGCCATATAAATTATATGCGATTTCTTGAGGCTCTGCATCCGTCAACCCCCTCGCCTCACCCACCACCTGCTTGCTTTCTGGTACACATTTATTTATTAACTAAAGTGTTGTAGCCAAATGGCAAAGAACATTTCGTTGCAACAACATTTTCATTCCACTTCCGCAGGAAACGGAAGCTAAACAGCAAAAAGTGGATTTGTTTTAATTTTTGAATTCAAAAACAACAACAACAACAAAACACCAGCAGCAACAATAAATGCCAGCAGCAAGCAACATTACAACAGGAATGCAGCAACAACATAAACCAACGACTAAAACCAACTGCTGGAAAAGTGTGGAAAACTCTTGACCGTTACTGACTGTGCCAACATCATCATCCTCATCGGCATCGTCGTCATCGTCGTCGCCGTTGTTGTGCCAGAAAGAAATGACCCTCATTACGCTAATGGCCCATTTTGGCGCGGGCGTGTTAAGCTTCACTTTCTCACTCTTAAAATTGGCATGAAAGTTGGTCAGAAAAATGGTATTGTATGGCATGGCTTAATGCCATTGTTTTTTCTTATTTGCTCTTTAGTTTAACCAAACTTTAATTTAAAAAATGTTTTTTGAAAATAAAACAAGGAAATTCAGAAATTTGACATAAAAAAGTTTTTCTCCATATTTTTTTTTTATTGGCAAAGCAAAATGTGTATGGTCTTCCGTTTTTACATTTAACATTTTTCTTTGCGGTTAACATAATTAGTCTTTCAGTTATGTGTATGTGTGCCCAAATATTTTGAATTGAATTTTCAGTGTGAGTGTGAAAAATTGTTGGAAATTCCTAAAAATAGCTTAATCCATGGTTTTATTTGTTCAGGAAAAGGTTTTAATTAATGATGCAATTGAAAACTTTTGCATCCCATTTACTTTTGTATATATTTTAGAAATATATTTTTTACACTCATCAACAAAAAGTTTTTTTTTTGGTTTTCGGAACAAAAGTTTAAAATATTTTTCAATCTCTCCGCCTGCTCTGTGTCAAACGTTAATTTTTTTAAGGTGAAATCCTAATATGTATTTCATATTCAACAATATTTTTTTTTTCAAAAAGCTGATATATACACAGATAAGTAAATATTTTACGAATGTAGTTTGTTATTGGTTTTGAAAAGATATTGCGCAATTGTTCAAATTATGCCAAATGATTTGTAGTCAGATAGTACCCACAAAAAATAAAAAAGGTATGGCATAGTCAAAATTTAATGCCCTACATAGTAAAACTACGCGTGAGTTTTTAATTTTTAGTATAGTGATTTATGGTGTTTTTGTTTGTCTTGAAAACTCCACGCAAAAACTCCCTTGTCAAAATTCAACTTCTGTCCTAACCATTTCTAGCATACATAAATGTGAAATTTGATTGCATTATGTCCAATTATTCTCTCAGTATAACGTTTTAAAGTTTTTTCTTGTGTGAGAAGTGCCACGCCTACTTGTTGAAATTCGCCAAGTTTTTCAGAAATTTTCCGAATAATCTTGTTTATACATAATTGTTTGTATGAAATTTAATTTCAAATCGGTTTTTAAATATTTATTTCAGTATAGCATTTTGAAATTTTTGGTTATGTGGGTATTGCCACTCCCTTTTTTCGAAAGTTGCTAACTTTTCGTCCAGTGATTATCTGAGTTATTTCTAGTATTTGTTAGAAATTTGGTTACGAATTTGCTAACGATTCAATTTCATTTGCGGAGCAATTTTTTGCACGCTTAAATTTTGGGAAGTTAAAACAAATGTACATATTATGTAGACTAAATTTTGGCGATATGTCTGGATTAAATTTTTTTTGTGCGTGGTACCGTGAGCCACACTACTGTACCTGTTGTTCGGGATATAAGAAAATACTTGTACAAAGAAAGCCGCACAATAGAATTTATTGCACAGAGTTTTGCAAATATCGTACATAAAACATTAGGGAGCAACAAATTACAACAACGTCAACAAACTACATAGCTGCATACAGCGGTTCAAGGATACACTGAATCTTTTTAAAGTTAAAGCAACATGAACAAAGCGCGCAAACCCGCCTCCAGTAGACAACTCAAGGATGGATAACTGTGGCGGAACTGCTATCGACAGAAAATAAATGACGTCGATGGCGAGTGAAAAAATGTAACAACGAGAAAGTAAAATATAAATTGAATTTAAATTAAATGGAAGAAAAAGAAATCAATAAGGATACATGCAGTGAAAATTTTGCATTAATCACGTGAGAACATCGAAGAGGACTAAAAAAAATGCAATACTTGGGAAAAGCAACAATATTGGAATAACTTCTCTTGCTAAATAAATTTTATTTTAAGAGAACGTTTAATGCAAAAAGTTGCGATACATTGTGAAGATACTTGAAAAAAAAAAAAATGTTGAACTGACAGAGATAAAATATATACTTATATTGTGAAAAGTAATTTTAAGCGGATCCACTTTCTCAAACTATGTTTATTTATGTACATCACGTCACAAATGTACTCCAAGTTTCGGATTTTTCATAAAAAAATCAACATTTTCTCTGGCTTATTAATGTAAACTTTATTGTGAAAAGCTTATATGACAGAAGCCTTAAAAAATTCACAAGTGTGCGTTTCTAAAAGACGCTGTCTTTTTTTAAAATAACACTTCCGCACAAATGGCCGGAAATCCATATCTCTCACTGAAACGTGCTCACTTTTTTTCTGATGCTAGATTTCTTATATATGTATATATATGTGTCCAATTTGATTTCATAACTTCTTCGTATGTATATCGTTTTGAATTGTAGACATGCTTGTTTCGGAGGTGCTACGCCCTCTTGTCAAAATAAATCCAATTTTTGTTCAGAGCTTTTCCGAAACATTATCAGCACAGAATTTGGTTGCGCTACCTTAAATAACTTCTTCAATATAACGTTTCAAAGTTTTTAACTATGTATGGCGATGTTGCATTACCCTGTTTCGTTAGGGGGTTGTTTTCGGTCAGAGGTTTTCCAAAACATTCCTACTGAAATGTGTGAAACTAAGTTTTATTGCTTTAAATAATTCTTTCACTATGGCGTTTTACAGTTGTTGCTTGTGTAGGAGGTACCACACCCTCCTCTCGAATTTCGTCAATTTTTTGTTCAGATTTTGTACAAGTTAGTATTTCGGAGAAATTTGTTTACACTACATCAAATGATTTTTAATATACACCCCTATCATGAATATTCGGAGGAAAACGACTCTCGCGGATTTTTTCGTTTCTCGAGAGGAGTATTTTGCGATCATGAATAATTGCGGATTGGAAAACATCATATCCAAAATATTTCTAATTACTTCCATTCAGTTCAAAATCACAGTTGCATTTTTCATATTTGACATTAGCTTTTAAGTAATTTTGCATATTTGACATTAGCTTACTTGTCGGCTGAACAATTTTATAAATAAAAATGAAGTGCATTTATCTATATCACAAAATAAAATCACCTAAAATATAGTGTAGCATAGCTTGATAGTTTGCCATCTACTCTTTTTCATGAAGACATTTACTGTGTCCAAATTGGATTCCATGTACTGAACCACTATCAGGAAGTTCCCTTTGTTTGTGTTGCTAGATCTTGTAAATATGTTTAAAAAAATGTTTTTATTAAATAAAACTACAAAATATTGCTAGCATTGACTCTTTCCTCATTAAATTCCTAGCCAAAAAGTTGGGGAACAAAATTTGCGTGGAACGTCAAAAAATGTTCCCCAAAAAAGTATTGCCGATAACCTAATTTTCCAGGGAGTTTGTTTCCATTCCCCAAAAATCTTCCACGATCGCAAAACAGGGGATTGGAGAAAAAGTTCGAGGGAATGTTTATTCATGATAGGGGTGATAGCGTTTTAAATACGTTATTTGTATAAATGGTAGGCGTGTTCGTGTACCGATTTGGCGCACTCTCAATCGCTTGAACCTTCTTTGTAGGTGTAGCTTGTGTAGCGAATTCCATTCAATATTCTTGCTTGGTTTTTCCGTAATCGTGATTTCCACAGACGGACAGATGGTCATTACAAATGGAATGATAAACTGAATATGCTCGAGTAAAGGGCACACGCTCACTGGTAACAAGATATAGATCTTATCTCATAATTTTAACAATAAAATTTTAGTAAATCTATTGTATAACATCATGTATTTTTTCCAAGAGATTTTATCTCAGAAGCTTGACGTATTCTAGTTAAAAAGCATATTTCGAATCAAATTTCTACGTAACCACTTTTGCATGCAGCGCATATAAAATATCTATGATGTGAGAATTTTAACTGACAAACGGATGGACGGACGGACATTGTAAGCTGTAGAACTGTTGATGTACATTTTCCCGCCGAAAAAAGACGAAATATCATACCGCGACGAACGTGGCCAACAACAGCGCCGCATGGTGCAAACACTATGAACTATGTAGAAGTCGTTATCATTTTGAATATGTAATGGTTTGGCACTGCATGAAACAGACAGCAACACAAAAACTAAAAAAAAAAGAAGTTAAAGAATGAAAAATCGCAATATATTCTGAGTGCTACAGAGGGAGAAGAAATGAGATAACGAAAAAAAAGAGACAGCAGCAAAGTGAATAATGTTGGATGCACACAACATTGTTGCAAGACATGCTTTCTATGACGTCGAGTAGAAATTTTGAAAAGGAAAGAAGTCATAACTAATAAAAAATGCTGGCCTTTTACTTTGAGTACAATGGGTCAAAGCGCTATTTTCAGACCTATAATTTTCATATGGACTCCATCGAGCTTTGACTCTGAGAAACCGAAATAATGGCAAAAACTTTTCCACGAGCTTTGACTTTGAAGAACTCGCTACGCCGGTATTATATCGTTGTAGACTCTTGATACATTTCTTATAAAATCACTACTAGTATCCACGGCTTCGCAAGTACACGTCCCGTTGTTTTTTTTTTATAATGCAAATACTCTTTTAACATCTCATTCTATATTCTCCCCTCAAAAGTAAAAAAAGAAAACTTTTGAAAGAGATTTTGGCCTTCGAAGCCAAATACAAACAGTACAAATTAGAAGAACAAAAAAACAATAACAACACAGAGTTCAAGAAGGAGCATAAGTATTAGCAACAAAAAATCAAGCGACACTTTCTGTGCGAGGTTATGCAAAAACTTAATCCTTAAAAAAAGAATAATTGACTTTAAAAAAATAAGTATGCAATAACCTTCCATAGCACAAATATGTTGTTTTAAAAAATAAAATATTAAAATCGGCTAGGACTATTTTGCACCAAAGCGTTACAAACCATTATCATGTAAGCAATTTTATATAAATAATGTGGACAAAAAAGGTACATACATATATAGCTCAGCGAACTGAGAATTTTTTAGAAGCTTACTAATTTGTATGCCTCCTTGTCTATAGACAAGTGACACAAGTGCGAAAATTGTGAAATAGTCCCCAAAATGATGCGCGGTTTTCCGTTTATCCGATGATTTATTGTTTTCCTTTTCAACTGACACCTTAACAGCAAGTTGGAAACCCTATTCCTTTGAGCCAATTAATTTTTTTTTTTAATATCTACGATAAATACGAATAAAATAAGTATCGTCGAATTTCATTCCCACTATGCATTTTATGTGTGTGTTATAATATTTTTTGAGTCTCTGTGTGTTCGTGTGGACATTTTTTTTTTTCGTTACAGTTAACAATTTTTTTTTTGTAGTTTCTTTCTTTTGTTGCAATTGAATTGCATGAATGTCAGGCGTCACAGATTTTCAGTTAAAACTTTTTTTATTTATTAACGCCGGAGGCAAAACAGCCAGCAATGAAAAACTGAATCAGATTTTTGTGTAAAATAAAGAGGCAGAGAAAAAAAATTTATATCATTGACCAAATTTTAAGGAAAAAGTTTTTATTGTAACTTTCCAAAAAAAAAAACTTAAGAGAAAAACAATCAAAAGAATGAAAAAAGAGAAGGAAAAGTTCTAGATCAGGCACACGCCGTTGTCGAAGAATAAAAATCGTAGCCATATAGAAAGAGATTTTTTTTTTCGGAGGACGAGTGCAGAGTGTCAAAAAAAAATCTATAAAACTTTAACTTCTATTTTATTTATGAAAGTTTGCTTGTTTTAGCCAAGTTTGTAGCTTAAGTAGTTTCATGCTGAACTACAACCGTAACAAGTTTAAACTTTGAACTTTGTTGTTGTGCTTTGTTATATTTGCTGGCTGGTATTGTCTGTTTTAATTAGTAGCCGAAAAGTTCAAATACTGTTCGCTGTCAAACATAGTTTTGCACACACACACACACACAGACAGTTACTCATACACTTGCAGCGCTAACTAACACAAAGCCACATAGCTCAAGAGTTCAACTAAGTATTAAATGCTTTCCTAATGTTCTCAATGGCCACAAAGTAAAAATGTTAAAAACCTGACATGACAACAAATAAGTTTTTACTTGTTGGATTGAATGGAATAGTAGGGCGGGCCTAAAGAAAAGGGTGGTGCAAAGAGTTGCTTTCTTTGTTGTTTTTGGTTTGGAACAAGCAGCAGCAGTTTTGCGTCATGTTGTGTGCTGTTCTAAAGCTTGAAATTCTTTAGAGCGCTATTAAAAATTCTTGCGGTCACGCCAAAATCGTGCTCTCATAAACTACAAAAGTTGGAAAAATTAATTTTCGTTTCATCTTTTGGATGATAACAGTGAGCAAAAACAAAGAAAAAGGGAAAATCATTTGAAAAAAAAAAAAAAAAAATACCTAAACTAAAATGTCTAAATTATTGTAAATTTAATGATTTTATCTAGCGCTAATTTATTTTGTAAAGCATAATTTCATTAATAAAATAATTTATGGTTGGCATCCACCTTGTTGTGGGCGTTAAAAGATAAAAATTTCTTAAGTAGTAGCTGATTATTTTACAGTGGACTTATTGAAACACCGGAATATATCTAGCAAGCAATAACTTCAGGAAATAATAAGTCGCATGAGATTGTGGAGAAAAAAACTTTGAACCAAATCAACTCCTTCCTAAACTAAGCAACAAATACATTTTTTTCATGGGTTTTTTTATTTAAATTCAAAAGGTATCCTTAAATATTAAATACGACCAAATTCTCATTTCATCAATTCAAATCAAAAAAACAAACAAATACAATATACAATTTGTTATCAATGAGACACTCAATACAACTCAAATTTTAATTTTGATAGCAAAATAATAAAATAGAAAATAATAGCCAAACCGAAAATGGGATAAACTCAAACAACAGAGATGAAATACTCGAAGCTCGTATGTTTTTATTTACCAAAGTAGGGTCGATAGTCCTGCTGATTGTCAATATTGCTAACGGCATGCAACTATTGAAGGTTTCAAGCATGCAATAATTCAACTACTACATCTGAGAAAAAGGAAGCAAAAAAAGATAAACAGAACGAAGCAGTGTCCTTTTTATCTTCGGCTCACTCGACTTGAATAAAGGTCTATTATATTGAGGATGAATTTTTGTCCTTTTCTATCTTTGTCTGTTTTATATGAGAAAATCAAGAAGAAGTAGGAAAAACGAAAGAAAGGATAACAACAATAACGCCAACATCAACCAGTGATTATAAAAACAACAAGGACTTCAACAGTCATGAATGAAATTTGCAGATATTATCTCTCTGTTGTTGAAATCGTAGAAATTTTCTAGAGAGACTGACTGAAGCCTCTGATACGCTTAACGATTACTTTCTTTTCACAAGGATTTCTCGTTTCTGTTTTTTTTTCTTCATCCTTAGCTTTTTGCTTTTTTTCGATTTGGCGTTTGTAATTTGAAGCGGTTTTGCTCAGGTAGCAAAGCAGTCATCGATTTAATGATGAATTGATATTTTATTCAATAATGTCTTAAAAAGCATACAACAGCGTAATTTTTCTATGATCAAGATTCAATTTTTAAATACAAATAGTTTTCAATATCCAAGTCAGACTTGGTTAAAAACTGTTAAATAAAAAAAGTTATTTACACACTTAAAAAAACAATTTTATTTCCCATACACTATAAAATGTTTGCATATTCGTACCAAAAAATTGTGTTTGAAGAAATTAACTATTTTATAAAAGTTGTTTCATTTGGTAATTAAAATTAAGTTCCAATATTGTAGGTGATACTCTCCCGAGCATTATTAATATCAGATATTGTGCCGATTAGCCGGGATTTATAGAGATATAACGAACGGAAATTGAGTATTTAACTTCTTTCAATAACCCATAGAAAAGGACAATTGTGTGTTATCCATCAGCTTCGGGAGGATGTGACATACCGTGATGAATTAAGTCTCCTATATGGATTGTTCCAATACTTCTTTTGAAATGGTTCCGGGCGATATCTAGACGACAAAACTAGGCATTTTATTACTACAGGAGAGATGGGTACGGTATTCCTAACGGAGTTCTTTGCCATTTAGAATGAAGGCTTGCTGTATCATCGAAACGAAATGGCATGGGAAGTGCATAGGTGTCTGTATTGACAGTCAGGCTGCGCTAATGGCTCCTTCTAGCACGGTCAGCTATTCGAAGATCGTAAGCGAGTGTAAGTCGAAAATCAATTGTGTAGCAAGGCACAATGAGTTGTATTTTATTTGGCATCCCGAATACTGTGGTGTTTTTGCAAGGAATAAAATAACTAGCGAATTAATTTTCTAACCAGGGCGCTGTGGCCACTCCGATGGGTTCGGAGCCATTCATCAGCATTATTTTCGTGGACTTAGACCGGGACCTCGCTCGTCTCTGCTGAAAATTAATCAGGGGATACGTAATATTCAACAGCTGCAACTATAGATGGGTTGCCGCGACTCCGCTTCAATTGCAGAAATGAACAGAAGATGTGCTTAGTAATATTTATTTTCAGACCAGCTAAAGTCTTTGAGTCCCGCATAGCTTTGAATTATTTATTATAATACATAGTTGTACTAAATTGTATAAAGTTTATAATTTGTAATAGTTTTTTTTTTAGAAATAAGGGTTTGCAACTTATTGTTAATCTTTAAAACTTAAAGAGATACAATAAATAAGAGAAGAGTTTGAAAAAATAAAGTTTCGTGGATCAAAACTTTATAAGCACTGTTCGTACAAAAAATTGGTCTGACCTTGATTCCCACAAAATTGCAAACTGTTTAGAAGAGTAGCGAAGTTTCTTCTTTATTTGGTAAAAAGCAACTACACTGGTAGGTTTAATCACGGGGAATTATACATGTGGGTAGCATGTGTCTAACATGGGTGTCATGACCGATCCAATAGTTGTCCAGCTTTTGCACGACGTAGGATAAAGTTCCGATGCTTCTGAAATTTGTTAAAAAAAAAAACAAAGAAAGAGTAACCTTTGCTCTATTTTCCCTACTTTCCTTTCTTCTTTTCTATTTCTATTCACTTTCGTTGTCTCTATCGAGACTTAGTACCATAGTCCTTGGACAAAGTGCTATTCAAAGGTTACTTTCCAGTTCATCCACAGCTTAAAACTTCACAGAAATGTTACACAATACTTCAAACTCGGTTCTTTTATTTTGAAAAAGCAATCATCTGAAATTTTGTGAACATTTTTCAGCATATAGTTATTTTGCTAAAAAACTGAGCTATATTTTATTAATAAATTAAGAATAAGGCATTTATTCATTGATTAGCTCTAAAATATTGTGCCCTATGAAATATTTGCTCCAAGATGCGCCTTATATAGTAATTATTTTGTAAAAAAAATATCAGTTTTGTAGATCTTTTTATATGAAGAATCGCCCACAAACGCTGACAATAAACTAATTGTATAAAAAAGAACATTTAAATATATAAATATAGAACATTTTTCGGAAAATTAAACATTTTTTTGAAAAACCAAAATTTACTTAAATTTCAAAAAATTCGTTATAACCGAGAAAATACTAGACCAATATTAGTTTTATTGATTTTTATGTTATCTCTCAGATCATACCAACTGCGTTGAAATTAATGCAGAGATTCTCAAATTCAATCAAAAACGAATACTTTGTGCTGCTATGGAACATAGAGTACAAACATACAAACTTTTCCTCTATTTTCATACGATTGTAAAGTTTTGAGTGCTTGGTGGCTGTTGTTGTCACAGCTGTTATTGTTGTTGGCATTATTATTGTTGTTTATCGAACAACATATAATGTGAATATCAATTACGGTCGAGGGTCCTTTTTCTACTATGTGTCCTTGTTGTTCCTCTTCCTTTTTTGATTTTTGCTCTGTTTTGTTTTTATTTTTGTAGTCAAGTTTTCAAGTATTTGCTTTGATTTTGCATTTTTCCGACTGTTTTTTCTTTTTTTTTTTTAAATACAAAGTTTTTTTTTGTTGTTCACTACGCTTGATCGAATAAAATGAATTGGAAGCAAAAAAACAAATAAAAACCCTATACAACCCAACTAAAAGAAATTACTTTTTTTGTTATCTTTAATGGAAATCATCGCTTTTCTTTATAGTCTGTTAACTGCAATACACATGTCAATGTGTGGGTGCCTGTTGTTGTTGTGGTGTGGGTGCGTAAAACGTGCTTCTACCGTACGTGAGTGAGTGGGCCAATAGCTATTTTAATATCATCGCAGCCTCCTTTACTTTTATCACTGGCAATTTGCGGCGGCTCTAATAACAAATCGAAATAATAATAAAAATAACATTAAATAAAAATAACACATTTAATGTTGTTTGGAGCAAAGAAGAGATCATTTAAATCTCACAGGCTGAACTTTGTTGTTGTTGTTGTATGTGTACGTTTTCTCCTTACAGGCAATAAATTTTTATTTGACGCATAATTTTATAGCTACGCATACATACATACATACATAACATACATGTGTTTACAGCCCGATGTTGGTTCATTTTTACAAAAGACAAATCTGTTTTTCACAAAATTGACTCTTAGAAACTGTGCTGTCAACAATCTAAACAACTGACAAATAATTTTTGGAGAAATAACGCAGTGCATAATTTATTTACTTCCTAAATTTTTGTTCGTCTTTCTAACGCTGTTGACAGCTTAATTTAAGCAGCAATTGTTAAACTTTAGCATCTGAATTTATTGTAAAATTATTTTTCTGCATATTTTTTTTTGTAATATTGTTATACCTTTCTTCAGTGGCAAGTATTTACTTATATACATGGAAATATAAGAAAAGTTTTTTTTTTAGTCTCACAAAAACTGTGTTTGCTTCATACTGCAAACCAGTGGTGGGCATGGGAATCTAACAAAAGGGCTAAACAACAACATCAATCAACAACAAACGAAATTTTAAAGCTTTTTGCTGTGATTTCCAAATTCGCCAAGATAACAAAAAAAAAAAAACCAAATTGAACTACAAACAAAAACAATTGCTACATTCGTCAAGTCACAATGCGTCGCCGTACAGCATAGGTGGTTAAAGTAGGAAAAATGAGCCAATTTTAGCACTTTGCAACAAACACGTCGCTTTTCTTAAAAAAAATAATAAACAAAAAAAAAAAAAATAAACACACAACGCTCATTTTATCATTGTGGTTTTTTTTTTGGATTATTATTATTGTTATTGTTGCATCATTGAAAAAAAAAAATCGAAGCTAGCGTGAAACAGCAATGTGCACATTGAGGACAGCTTCTCTCGTTTCGTTTGATCAGTGTACTTTTATTTCTCACTCATGTTGTTCTTGTTTGATTCTTGGGATTGGCTTTTGGTTTATTGCAGAATTTTTTTTTCGCTGTCGAGATCGAATTTATGGTGAGGTTTTTTTCTGTTGTTGTAATTGTTGCTTTTGTTGTAAGTGCCATTTGCTTCGAAATTTTTGCCCACCTATGCTACAGTGGGGACCTGAGCTTCGTGAAATTATAGGAAATGATAAGGCAGATCTACTAGCTAAATAAGGTGGTCTGTGAGACGCACATTTAATGGAAGTCTCAGCATTGCTCCCACATATTATTCATTAAAAGACAGAGAACTACTCTCAATAGCAGAAAAGAGTTGGAATTGCTCTTCCACTCAATGTTATAATAACACTATGGACCCTTGTGGCTTATGTGAGGCTATGCTTCAAGCTACCCAAACTAAGCCTAACCTAAAATATTCAAGAACTTCGAGCGAATCCTATCGTATTCACCCTTATATTCTTATACTCCAAATATCTTAAAACTTTAAGAATTTTCATTGCTTGGAAGCAAACAAACCTTACGATAAAATATGCTGCTTTTTGTGATAAAAATACAATTTTTCTTTTGAGTTCATTCTTTGTTACTATGTTTTTTTATATCAATTCCAGTTTGAAAATTTACATTTAATCAAACGCCATACGCTTTGTCCTTTAATCTTTAAATCCGTAAATAAAATTTGTTTAGATTTGGGTTTCTGCTATGCTTTTGAATTTATTGCTCTTTTTGACTGACTTTATGTCAACTGGCTTAATGTCGAAGTTTATTTCTCTATTTTACTTCCGACAATTGTTTAAAGATGAGCTTTTGTGTTTATAAGATTTTTTAATACAACGAGGATATATTGCTTGCTCTTAATTAATTGAGTAAACTAGAAGACAGAAGATTTGTTATTTAGCAGAAAATTAAAACTTTTTTTTTTTAAATATTTTTCTACCAAAATTCAATTAGTAACAAAAAATTATTTTTATTTGAAACTTATGCGTATATATTTAGTGGAGAGCTATATAGCCATGGACATAAGTCTGTCTAATTAAAAGTTTATAAGGAACACAACTTGTTTATTACTAATAAATTAAAATTGACATAAATTTTCCAAAATAAATAAAAAGTTAATTAAATTTTTTTTCTTTTTTCAGCAACTTTATCTCATGAAATTATGGTAAGTTTTTGTAGGTAGAAAATACTTGTTAAAAATTTATTGATGAATTTTAAAAAACATGCAATTATTTGATACGCACTATCAATTTTTGTTGTTGTTACTGTTATCTTTTTTGCTCTAAACACATTTTAAAATATAAAGACACACATACAAAGCTATGTATTATGATGAATATCCATCTGGGCTTATGAATTGAAATTAATTTTCATTTACAAGAAACATTTCAATTAGTTTTTGCCTTACAACTTGTAAATAAGTACAACAATAGCCATAATATCTACATATTTCTTATTTTTAACAAAACATCTGAATATTTGCAATCTTTTTACGTTTACAGCAGCAATTACGTGAAGAGCCAGTAAGGAATTTTCAATTGCTTTTTATAATTAGTTGTCATTTTGCTTTCCGCTCCAGTATTCCAGTTCTTTCTCCTGTATTTGTTATGATGATGATGATGACGATTTGTAGTTGATAAATGTGATTTTATATAATATATCTGAAAAATGCTGTTGCATTTCTCACTCAAAAAATAAATGTAGAAATTTGTTCTCTGAAAAGAATATGAAAGATGTTTCCTAACATTTATACGGTAAAGGCCTTCATTAATGACCCAATCAATTGATAATCGCTGCACCGACTTGTGTAATTGAAAGATAATTTAACAACCAGTTTAAAAATTTTAAAAAACCTGTAAAGATTTTGAAGCTTAAAAAAACTTTTGGGCGGCAAAAATTTTTACTGAAATTTATCCGGGTTTGCTTAAAAATTTTTTAATGTTCATATTTTATATAAAGTTCATCAACTTGCGTAAGTTCTAAAAAAGTAATGGCAAAAAATTTTATAAAATTTAAGGATCCTTGATTTTCGGCAAAGTTAATTGAAAAAAAAAAAAAAAATTTTTCCAAATTTTGAAGTTGAAAATAGTAAAAACAACATTTTTTCTCTTTATTTTAATTATGAAAAATTTTAAACTCATTTTGAATTATAAGCTTTTATGGTTGTATCAAACATATGTATTTCCTTGAGCATTTATAAATTAAATGTTAAGTAATTTTTTTATAGAAATTATAATCCGAAACTGTGTTTTTTTGTAGCTCATGCTACGGACGCAATTCAAGCTTACGAATTTCATTTAAAAAACATTTTTTACTTCTATATTAATATACGAAATTGGCCATCCAAAACTCCCCTGTTTGTAGAACTACCACATATATGTCTAAGAAGAGTATTTTAAAATCAAATACAAGTGGTGTGAGTAATATCATAGTTAACCACTATAATCTTTTCCAACTCTTTTGTCTCGACGCAAAGCTTACTATTTTTCAAGTGAATAAAGTTTCACCCTATATACTCGTAATCCTGACTCTGCAGTATTCTTTGACATATTCTATTCTTACTATAATATTCGTAAATGATGAAGACGACGATGATGATGATGATGACCTAAAATGTCTGCGCACATATTTTCATAAAATTTACAAACTGCAACAGACGACGCAAGCTTAAAGTGCATCATCAATGTGTGGCAATGTCGTAATATTTCGTATGTTAATAGAATTCCAGCATAACGAAGCCGGACGGAGAAGTGCGAGAAAAAGGGTAAAAAATGAAATCTAAAACGAGATAGAAAGCAGATCCATAGTGTAGAGCGAGAATATTAATTCTAAAAGAAGATAAACTGACACACATAACTCGATTAAAGTGTTGACTTGTGCTTTATCTGTTTCTCTGCAAAATATGCTGTCTCTTTCGCTTTGATAAGCTTAATGTCAGCCTAACTGGCTGCCTGCTGCATGCATTTCTTCTTTGAATAACAGAAATGCAAAAAATATGCCTGGGAGTTATTTCAAGGAAAATATGCTTGAAATGTGGCAGATTTTGCATTAGCTGTGTAAAGTAAATATATTATTTTTTTATTGTTGTTAATATGAAAATTCCACTTAAGCGGTATGTTAAAATTTGCAGTAAAGAACTTAAACATTTAATTTAGTTATTCTCAAATTGCGAGCCAATTACTTTTGTTCATAACGAGAAATTATTGCTTTTATTTTATTTTCATTTGTTAAAAAAGACATATTTTTTCATTTTGTTTGGAGTAAATTTTTTTTTACAAATGATGCCGCTTTTTATGGTACCATAAAATATCATTTTTGCTGTCATAAATTTTTGGCTTTTTCATCATTTCACAGTGTTAGAAATACTAGAATATGCGAGACTATTGAGTTTATTTAAAGCAACTAACTGAACATTATTAACGACACTATAAACAATTACAAGATTATAAAATATTATTATTATAAAATAGAAAGTGAAACGTTATCTTAAACTAAAATAAAATTATAAATCAAAATAAAAAAAAGAGTTGTTAAAATTCCATAGCTATCGAAATCAAAGACTGCTACATTACAACGAAAGTTGACAAAAGTTGGAAAGCTTCAGATGATATCGAAAAACACCGATAAAGTCAATAAAAATTGAAAAGCGTGTCGAAAATTATTGAATAGTATCGGAATATATCAAAAAAGTCTATTGTATTCAGAGTGTATAGAATAGTATTGAAGAAGTCGATTGAGTCTATGAAGTCAAGGAGTATCGAAAAACATAATGAAGTCGAAAAGTATAAGGTAGTATCAAAAATTACGGAAAAAGTCTAGAAAAGTCAAACAGTATCGAAAATCGCCGAAAAAATCAACAAAGTCAAAAAGTATGTAAGCAGTTAATGCTTAACCAATAATAAATAGCACTTCATTTTTAGAAAACGGATAACTAACCCATGCATTTCCTGTTAAATTTTTTCGGTAATAATATGTAGGAAAGCCTTATTTTCTGCATGTACTTTCAAACATCAATTCTGTGAATGCCCGGGGCTAATGAGGAAACAAACCAAATATTTTGGTTCTGCATTTTTTGATGGTCAACTTTACCAATGATTTTTGGTGGTTCGCGTCCATATAATGAGCTAATTTCATGTGTAAACTGCCTGCGAGTGAAACTTGCTATATGCAAGTAACCCTTTTAATCTAACCTAACTTATCCATCTGTCTGTAATAAATCAGCGTAGTGTAACTTGATAAGACTGCCACTGATAGACTTAGATGTCAGAAGTAATACTTAATAGTCCGGGTGCCGTATTTTATTTAATAGATCAATTCAAGAAAGCTATTTTCCTAAATTTTGGAAAAATGCATACATTAGCCCCATTTTCAAGAAAGGGTGTAAGAATGATGTTTCAAACTACAGGCCCGTGGCTAAGTTATCATCAATACCGAAAATTTTTGAACATATTATATACGATCAGGTTAAGGTGTGCTGTGGTGAAGTCATAACAACTCGTCAGCATGGTTTTGTTAATGGCAGATCTACAGTTTCTAACCTCCTTGATTTCACTTCTTTTGCATTAAGCTCTTTAGACTCTGGTGGGCAAGTTGACTGCATCTACACTGACTTCAGTAAAGCATTTGACAAATTACCACATAATTTGATTTTGTTTAAGTTAAAGAAACTTGGATTTCCCTTAAGTTTTATCAGCTGGATTGAATCTTATTTATCTGATCGCTCGTATCAAATAAAATTTAGGAGAGTGTTTTCCTCCCCATTTAGCGCGACATCAGGTGTTCCACAAGGAAGCCACCTGGGGCCGCTCCTGTTCATTTTAGCAATTAATGACGTTACACATGTTATTAAAAACTCCCATCTGTTAGTATATGCAGATGACATGAAAATTTACAGGAACGTAAAGGGGGTTGGTGACACTATTCCACTTCAGTCTGACTTGAAATCCTTTGAAGTTTGGTGTTCTAAGAATAACTTACATCTTAATCCTGATAAATGCCAAGCTATGATTTTTACCAGGAAGAAAACTATTGTGGAATTTGATTATAAATTAAAAGATAAAAATATTTGTCGTGTCGATATAGTCAAAGACCTAGGTATACATTTTGATACTAAGTTGACTTTTAATGAGCATATTAATCAAATTTGTAAAAAATCCTCATCTCTGCTTGGCTTTATTAAGAGGTGGGCAAAAGAATTTAATAGCCCTTTAGTAACGGTGACTTTATATAATACAATAGTGCGCCCTCACTTAGAGTACGCTAGCCAAGTATGGTCACCATTTTATAATGTTCATATAAATAGAATTGAAAGAATTCAAAAAAATTTTATTCGTTTTGCTCTCAATGGCTTAAATTGGATTGACCCTTTAAGCCTTCCTCCTTATGAGGATCGTTTAAAGTTATTACATATGCAGTCTTTGAGCTCGCGTAGAAATATTGCGGATATACTTTATCTGCATCAACTTGTAACTGGGTCTCTTGCTGCACCAGAGCTTCTTAACTATATACATTTTAATAGTAATCGGAGGAGTACTCGTAACTCTTATCAGTTATTTTATCAACCGGTTAGTAGAACTAATTATATGGCTACAGCTCCTTTTAATCGCATGACAACTCTTATTAATAATTGCGAAGTTTATAACATTAGCTTGTCAAAAGGTCAACTCAAGCTTAGACTGAAAACTAACTGTAGCTAAATTTGTAGCTTAATGGTGGTGTGAATTTTTTTTGTTTGTGTTGTCCGAGCCCCACAGCATGCTGGGTAAATTTTTTCTAACATTTATGCCTTGGACCACGTAAATTTATACATATAATTATTTTAATATCTATATGTCTATTTTTACATGGTGTGAGTGGGTATGTTGAGAAAGTGCGATAAAGCTAAGAAAAAATTATAAAATAAATAACAAATTAATGTGCATGATAATTTTTTCTATTCCATTTTTTATTGAATAAGCTTTTTACTTGGTACAAAGCTTCAATGCTAAATAGCTAAGAAGGCTATAATAGCTGTAGTAGCTAAACTCTATTATTATTATTTGCCCACACTTAAAAAAAATCTTATAGAATAACAGGCTGAAACTTTCATAATCGCTTAATTACATTGAGACCTACAAACTTTACCATTGTGACAAATACGTCGAGTGGGGCGTTTTGGCTGTGGCAGCTGTCAAACATGTCAAAGTTATGACCCCCCCTGGACTGATGAATAACTGGTTAATTTTTTGTGAATCCACAGTTTTTTATTATTATTAAATGATAAAACAGTCGACCTACAAAAAGAGGGGGTCGTTTGGCGGGGCCTACGCGCTCAACATGTAATAGTTACACCTACCAACGAATTAATAAATAGCCAGCTAATTCTTTCAGAATTTGTTGTTTTTTCATAGTACTGTCACGCAATTATATTGACCTACAATTTGAAAGGGCCGTTTTCCTCAACCTACGCCCTAAACATGTATGACTTTTAGGGGGGGGTCGGACTTATAAATAACCATTTTTTTTTTTTTTTTTTTTTTGTTTAAAATACAGCATAGTTTACAATGTTATAAGTGACCTACAAAAAAAATGGAGCAGTAATAAAAAAAAAAAAAAAAAACACTTAAATTTTGTTTTTCAAACGATCCAACAACCATAACATGTTTAATTTTCAATTTAGAAAAAAATGTTTCGAATAAAAATTATCGAGCTCAAAAAGTTCAACAAAAAAGTATTGGTGGGTTTATTTCGGAAAATCAATGGTTTGGCTGTAAATTACAATTAAAAAATACATATACTATATTTTTGTTGATGGGTTTTCGTTTAAACAATTTTTATCTGACTTACATTGCCAATTACATATTTTACCGTTATTAAAACCATAATATTGTTTATAAATTTTTAACATTGTACATTGAAATTCTTTTTTTAGTAAGTACTAGACTAACAATAAGATATCAAATTTAAAATTGCAGTAAGTAACACGTGGGTTGTGCGCCACAGAGTTTTGTTTTACAAGTCAAAGTGTGTTTTTAACTAAATGATTAATTAAAACAACAACAACAACTGCTATTGTTTGTTTAATCTTTTTTCGATTTGTATTTTGTATTTTAAACATTTTTGCATAAATTGACAACTTAACAACTTGCAATTATTTAAACAATTTAATTGTTTTTAATTTTTAATTGAAATATACAATGTTCATATTATGACTTCTACAAATATAATAAGCTTTCTCACACTTTTATATTTAAATACTGACGAAAAGTGCGTCTCTATTGCATAGTTCAATGTATATCAATTTTTTTTATAGTGTATTATTTATTAATTTATTAAAAAATGTATTTAGCAAAAAAAAATTCGTGTGACTGAGATAAACAAAAAACTATTCTTGTAGTTTTTGTCTTAAATTGATAGATTAACTGTAAATTAAAATTTAATATTATACCATACACGCAGATGTCATAGGTTGGATAATTTGATACATTTTTTTGTAGGTTATGAGATAGGGCCCATATTTTTTGTAGGTCAATGACTTTTTTGATCATCAAATACTATTAAAAATGTTACTCTCTTTCTGACCTACAGTTATTTATCAGTCCGACCCCCCCTAAAAGTCATACATGTTTAGGGTGTAGGTTGAGGAAAACGGCCCTTTCAAATTGTAGGTCAATATAATTGCGTGACAGTACTATGAAAAAACAACAAATTCTGAAAGAATTAGCTGGCTATTTATTAATTCGTTGGTAGGTGTAACTATTACATGTTGAGCGCGTAGGCCCCGCCAAACGACCCCCTCTTTTTGTAGGTCGACTGTTTTATCATTTAATAATAATAAAAAACTGTGGATTCACAAAAAATTAACCAGTTATTCATCAGTCCAGGGGGGGTCATAACTTTGACATGTTTGACAGCTGCCACAGCCAAAACGCCCCACTCGACGTATTTGTCACAATGGTAAAGTTTGTAGGTCTCAATGTAATTAAGCGATTATGAAAGTTTCAGCCTGTTATTCTATAAGATTTTTTTTAAGTGTGGGCACCCGGACTATAAAGACTTCTACTAAGCAACTGCGATTGAGAATTTCGACTGTGGCTTTAATTTTGGCTGAGGTTCTGATTTTAAGTGGGATTAAGACTTTAATTAGGGACTGCAACAGCGTTTTCGAGGATTCGACTAACACCTTGACGAAGATATTCCGACTTCATCAATAAAATTAAAACATTGCAACACAGAAACAAAATCCTGAATTTTACTAAAAAGACTGTGTCTATAACACCGAATCTGCTACGTCAGACTTCTCCTAAGGGATCGCGACTCCTAGAAAACTAGAATCAGTGGTTGAGGTGTTAAGGTTTTGACTAAGAAGCTTTGTCTGCGACTCCCAAGTATAGATACTTTGCGCTTGCGACTTCAAGCTAATGAATGTAGCTAAGGCACTATAGCTGCGAATCTACGCGTTTAACTGTAGCTGTAATTTTGAGTGAGATTTACGGCTTTGATTAGAGGCTGACAGCAATTTCGAAGAATTGACTTAGACTGAAAATACTTTTTTCTAAGATGTTATGATTTCAATAGTTGCAATACATAAGCAAAATACTGAATTAAACTAAGAAAGTATGACTGCAACTCTAAAACTGTGACCTCTAAGAGATTGCAACTTCGAAACCTAGAATATGTGGTTTTGATTTTAAGACTTTGAATAAGAAGCTATGTCTTCACTCCTGAGCATAGAGTTAGAGCCTGCGACTCAAGACAACGTGTATGGCTGAGGCCCCATAGCTACGACTCTACATTTATGATACTACGATTTCAAAAAATCAAAACAATGTGTCTTGTGTTGTTCTTTTTTTTTTAATATTTCGAACACTGTGCGTGTGGCTAAAAACTATCATCCATGTACGTAAATCAGCTTTTAAAAGATTCATGAATTTTTAACACCTAGTGGGTATTTTTTTATTCCTTTGAAAGTAGTTACTTTTTTTTCGGCCAACACACCCCTCACAATGTGGATGTCCCACTTGGTGTTCTTTTTTTGTTTTGGTTTTGTTTGATATGATGAAGTGTTAGTGTGAAAAATTATGTACTGCCCTGTTTTTTCAGTTATACATCATCCGGAAATAAGTCATTCTTTATACTTTTTGCTCGGATTTTTTTTATTTTTTATTTGTAGTTTAAAATGAATGAACTCAAACCCATCCCAATGGCATGTGATGTTCAACCCATATCACTCATATCAAATGCAGGGTCACCTCATAATTTTTTGTCAGTTTTTGTTTTTTGTTTTCATTTTTGTTAATAATCACCATCAACTTCACTGTTTTCATCATGACCATCATCAATAGCCAGTAACAGCACCAGCAGCAGCCCTCAACAACCAGAGGAGTCCAAATTATTGTCATGTCAACGTCGTCGTCGTCGTACGTTGTCGACATCATCATATTGTTTCGTGCCGTCTACGTTATTTTCTGGATAAATCAGAGCTCGCATGAAGTGGTGGCAGCGGTAGTGACGAAGTGCCGCAGAGTGAGTGACCGTACGTACTAACGTGTGCAGGCTTTAAGTTGACATAGGGGGCAGTGCGATAGCATAAAGCCACTGACCTGACCATTGTGTTATGTTTTTCTTCTTTTAGTTTTCTGCTTCTCTACTTGACAAAATGTACTTACATACTATATGTACATATGTATGTGTGGCGTGCATACTTTGTATGTGTGTGTACATAAATCATAACTTCAGGAGCCTACATTTTTTCTTTAGCTTTGCAAGTGATTCTCTTTTATGTCCAAAACTTGCGGTAAAGCATTTTTCATTTTTCTAGTGACATGTGCCAAGTTTTAGTGGTCGTCAGCAGGATTCTAATGCTTTAAAAACTGTTTTTTTTTTTCACAGTTTTTTTATCTTAGAAGCTCAATACAACTTTAGTGGTATTTTAATACACGCAGATTGATTTATGTTCTTCGTAATAGAATTGGTGTGGTGGGGTGGTTTTTATGAAAGTATCGTATAAAAAAGTCATTTAAGTCATTATGTCAAAGCTTTAAGTTCCTTTCGCTATTAATGATTCAACATTCCATTGAAAAAATTTAGTCACGTAATTTTATCTGTACCATTTACATAAGATTGCTTTTATGAAAATGATTTGTAACGCTTTGGCGCTAAATGTACTGAACCGATTTTAATAATTTCTTTTTTAAAACAACATATTTGTGCTAAAGATGGTTATAACATACTTATTTTTTTATTCTTGTAAGCTAAATATTTTTTTTAGGATTAAGTTTTTGCAAACATTATACATAAGTTGTCGTTTGATTTTTCGTTACTTATGCTCCTTCTTGAACTTTGTGTTGATATTTTTTTTTCTTCTTTTCATTTGTACCGTTTGTATTTGTTTATATTTGGCTTCGAAGTTCAAAGAATAAACTCTTTTTTAATTGTTTTTTTTTTGCTACTTTTGAAAAAAGAAAATAGAATGATTTATTGAGAGTGTAATTTAACTAAAACAACGGTATGTGCGCTTTAAAAACCGCGGGTACCACTAGTAAACAATAAAATTTGAGTATTTTTTTAGTCAATACCCTGCATCGTAACAGTTATGATTGATTTTTATCTTTTTCGATTAAACTTACGTTATTTTTGATTTCGATTCATCTTAATTAGTGTCAGGCAAACCTACACAGATGCACGTTACCAAAATATGTCAATGTGCGCGTGATAATACACAAAATAACAGCCGAACGTAATCAAGTCTGCCGAATCGTATTTCGCAGCGTATACGACGAGATATACACATATACACGCAGCCTCTGCTTGGGTTCTGCCGCAGTTGCCCGTGGGCAACTGATTTAAATCAAGAATATCCTAATTTTGTTTCTCTTTTGCCATCAGAACTTTTGTTAAGGTTTTTAAATTTTCCCTAGTGTCTCGCTACATAAAAATGATTTCGGGGTCTAGAGTTTGACCTTAACTTTTGTGTCTCACGAAAAAGTTAGATTAGGTATCGCCCTATAAATATAGAGGATCTGACTTTGTCATTTCTGCAATGTTTCAAAAAACCCCTGACTTGCTTCAGACTTGGTTAAAGGTTACTAAAATTTCCGCGCTCAGAAGCAATAAAGTGAAGATTTCTAGTTATATAACAGCAAATGACTTCAGATCTTGTTAGATTATTGGACAACAATTTGCTTGATAAGTCAATTCTCAATTAAGCTTAAAGAGCCTTTTCAAAGAAAAATGTAATTTCAGCGCGTTTTATTATACATAAGTACGATATAAATAACCTGCGGATATTAACGCTAACAAAGAGCCATTTTTCCATTTGTTTCTACCCAGTCTCGTTTGCCGTCCTTTAACTATCGTATTTTTATTGGCTTACTATACATGTCCGGTTCGCATTTTCCATTGCTGCCGACACTTAATAAAGTTAAATCTTTCTTGCTTTTAATAAATTACGTAAAAAACCATAAATTTTCTCGTCTGTAAACATTAATGGTTGCAATATTACCGAGCCATCGTCCCTCTGCTGTTTTTTTTTTCACAGTTGAAGTTGCGACACATCCAACATTTGCCGCGGCGCGCCGCTGCTGCTTAATTTTACGCATCACGCTAATGACCAACAGACGGCAGTGAGCTTGCAGACACTCATCCGAGCGCTTAATTTCGTTGTTTGAGCCCAATATTTTTTCATTGACTTCATACACCACCGTTTAGTGCATTTAAGCAGAAATGTGGCAAGTGACCTCAACCACTGAGTTGGTATATTGGCGGTATATTTTTGGGGAAATTGTTTTTTTTTTTGGTTTCAATGTTACCCTGCTTCTTTTGAAAATGCACGCAAGCACGCACGAGCTACCACCGCATTAATACTTCAATTACTTTGGTGTATATGGATTTAACAATAATTATTGTCACTGAAGATCCACAATAATTATTGCGGTGTATTTCCATCATGCAGATGAGTTTGTTATCGTTGTTGTACACTGAAAAAAATAAAAAGAAAAATTTACATATATTACGTCGGTGCCAGTTGTGCTTCAGACGCAATTTAACAATTTGCTCTAATACTCTAATACTAATACTCTTTTATGATAAAAATTGATAACTACCGAAATGAAGGTGTTGGAAAAATCGTCCTAAGAATAAAAATAAAATGATAAAAAAATTGTTATTAAATCATTGTTGCGTGGTTGTAAACTCTTCGTGAACCAGCAGTGAAAACACTCACAACTAAAAGAAACTTTAAATTAAAGCTGTCAAATTCAGGAAAAACAAAACAACTTTACTCAAGTTGACAGAATTGTAATAATAACAGTAATGCTTGATTCGTCAACTAAAGAGATTTCACTGGGAATCGTGAAGAGAAAGAGCCATTTGACTCCAGTGACGTAAATCAATTGACACTAGTGCTTCTTGTATTTTCACTTATTTAATGGTTTCATTTCCTCGTTACTGTGTACTAAACACAATGAATGCGAGATCTGAGTGCGAGAAAAAACAAAACGAGGCAACATGATTTTTCCTATACGTTAGAGCAAGATACACAGTAGAGCTTTTTTCGAGCTTCCATGGAGCATCTTGCTCTAACATCTAGGAAAAATTATGTTTTCTTGTTTTGTTTTTTTCTCGCACTCGCATTCGTTTTGTTTAGAACTTTAATATTTCTATTAGTATTCCCTTAATACTTTTTTTTTTCCAGTGTTAACAAAAAATAAAGATATTTTTCAAGTGTAATTAATATTGCTCAGTAGCTTGTAATTGGAAAAGTGTGTGTGTGTTTAAGTAAATTTGTGGTAATTAAAATGGGATTGAAAGCCGCAGCTGGTGTTAATTGTCGCAATTAAGGGGGGAGGTGCATTTAAGCCGTATAGTTCAAGCAAACAAATATTTGTAAGTACTACGACGATTGATTGATGATGCTGTTAAGTTATTTAGAATCACTTAAATTAAGAAAATTAAATGTTTGACAAGAATCGAAGGAGGTATCGCGATTTACATATAAACCTTTGGCAAAGTATAGGAGAGCGTAAAGCAAAAAAACTAAAAAATTGCAGTAGGAGAAGGCAATGAAAACTTCATCTGTGGATTGTAATGTTGAAAAACTTTTTAAAAACTGGGCAAACTGTAAAAAGTTGAAAATCTACGAAAAATAATTTTTTTATAAAAAGTTTCAGAAATATTAACTTAGCTAGAATAATATATTCCAACATAATTTCTTTCCGGCAGGGATTTGTGTTTTTTTTTTTTCAATTCAACTTGCAGTTTTATGTCACCTCATTTTTCCAAATACAGCACACGAAAATTGAATTTCAATGTTAGTCTGTCCATTCAATTCTGTTGAATTTTCCAACACTAACTTTCCTGGAATCGAATTTTGAATAAGAAGTAACGAAAATTGCATATTCATGTTGAATTTCACTTTAAAAAGCATTTCATATGCAATAAAGACCGAAACGTGAGCACACTCACACTCACACGCACACCCCCTTTATGTTTTTGCTAAAATCAAGCAAGTTTTGTACGCATGCATTCATTAAAGAGCTTTAAAATTTCTTGCAATCATTTTAACTTTTAATTAAACTGTCAATAATTTACATAATTATTGCATAGTTTAAGGCGCACAAACTTTACGATAGTTTTTTTTCATATTGAGAAGTCCTTATATGCTTCATTAATTTGCTTACGTTCATATTTGCGCACCCCTCTCTTCATCTCTTTCAGTTTGAATATTAATTTGTCATGTTCTTGTATTGCAAATGACAGTTTTCTTGTCAGTCTAAGGCAGATAGACCATATAGATCAACCGACAGACAGATACACGCAAATACATATCAACCACATACTATGGGTGTGTGCACACAAGCGTGTGTTATTTTAACCATGATTGAACTGTTATAAATATTCCCATGCACATTAATATGGGTTGAAAACCTATACAAAGAAAAAATAATGATTATATCTTAAGAGTGTGTGGGAAATTTCACGCGTGACTTGCAATACATTTAACTTAAGTGTTTGAAAAATTCGTATATTGCTTTTCTAATGGACGCCTCTTATTGCTAAAATTAGTGTGTCCCTCCCAACCGACCGAAATTTCTTCACATTTTTTAGCATGTCAAGGTACATGAAATGATCCATAATTCCTTCAGTCCTATGAATTGACCTTGATCAGAGACGAAATCCCACACCATTACAATTCCACCTCCGTTTCTTGCAGTGGCTTTGCAATATTTGGGATTCAATCATTCTCCTTTTGGTCTGTGTACATGCCTTATTCCACGCCCACTTCAACTGGAGTATTCATAAATGAAGGACTATGTTGTTTTCTGACAAGTCCAAATATAACCTGGAAGATTCGAATGAAATAAGGCGTGCACGCAGACAAAAAGGAGAAAGATTGAATCCCAAGTATTACAAAGCCATGTAAAGAACAGAATGCGCCCAAATCGACAAAGCGGCAGAGACAGATAATGTACCAAAGTTTCGTAAGGTTGATCATAATGTTGCCATCGATTTGCTTTCAATGAAGTGTGTGTTAGTGATAGCTTTTCAAATGAATGTCTATGGTCTATGTATTTATGCCGTAGACTCGTTCCGAAGAAGATCATCGCACTAAATAAATCAATATAATGAAAAACGAGGTTTTGAGTTGAACACGGATTCGTATAGCTTGAAAGGTTTAGAATCGTGTGTTTAAGTCAAATATTCAAAATTTATCGCACACTATGATTAGGTTAAATGTCGGATGTATTTCTTATCTCTCCATAACTTGATATTGAAAGAGAAGTTGCTTTGAAAATTCATAAAGAAGCTTCTCAAGATATAGGTCAAAAAACAAAAGTATACGAATAGGCCACACTGTACGTAAAAAAGACGATATTGCGAATGAAGACATGTAATGGAACCAGTTAGTTAATAAAGAACTTTTTCCTAGTCGGTACCATGAGACTTAAAAATAATATTTGATAGAGAAACAAGTTAGCTTGAGTTAACAAGAAAAGCAATTCGGGAAGTTTTTCGAAAACGAATTCTGAAGAGTACTATGCACCGCGGTTTCTGAAAGTATTGCTTTATTAAAATGCAATAATCTGGCGAATAATCAATATACATATGTACCTTAATGCCTCATGCTTTGCTAAATACAGCCAAAAATCTTAATAATGTGGAAAAAGGGGGATCTAAGTAGTTCGAAAGAAAATCAATGGTAACAAAAACTAGATGAAAGCTTTGAAAACATGGAAAGTGTATCATAATGTCATTAGTACCGAGGATCAAACCCCCCGAGATCTCTCAGTCGCTAGCGCTATTATTATGATTTAAATTGTTTGAACTTTTTTTTTTAAGTTTGGCATGGAATTTTCTAATATGTTATGTGTAAACATTTTTACGTATACCCACATCAATGGAAAACTTTGTCACTGGCACACAACTAATGATGTTTCAAAACTTTTATATTGGGCTGCACTTACTGTTTGTTATCTGTTTGCAATTTTGTCGCTGACTAAAAATTTTCCCTTGGGTGGTTCGAATGTGCGCCGAAAATGTTCCTTCAAAAAATGAGTAGATACTACTCGTGTTGTGAGTGTAGGGAAAACTTGTGCAAATATCGTGTTGAAAAAAGTTTTGAATAACTTTTTGATTGCTGCTATATTAAATTGATTGTAGTTTTTATTTTTTTTTTGTTTGCTTGGCATGTATCCTTAATTTATATGAAATTTTGTTTGTTTAGTTTCGTTTGTGTACTACGGGTATTTGTGATCAAATATTTGTTCTATCTTCTATTCCTAAGTGCATATAAGTAAATTCATATTCTTTTTCTGGCCTTAAAGAATTTCTTAAATTTTGTGGCATTTATTATTTTTGTTACGAATCTATTAAAGTTCATGGTAGGCACTAGTGTTTCACCGAGGCCGAGGCGAGGCGAGGTTCTAGTTGATCTCGGTCTCGCCTCGTTTTATAAATTTGAGTCTCGCCTCGCCTCGGCCTCGGACGAGATCTTGCCATCACATGCCTCGCCTCGCCTCGGTTTGCCTCGTTCTCGGCCGAGGCACCTCGGTAAAAAAGCGAGGTTTTTATTAAAATAAATAAAAAATTATATATGTATCGGGGCTGATAGGCCGATCAAGCCTCAAGAAATAAAATAAAATATCTGTTTTTATTTTTGGTGAATTGGATGAGATATGATGAATTTAATTCTTTTCTTATATGGGAAGGAGACGCATTGCCTATTTTTCCAAGCCGAACTAAGCTATGAACCTTTTACAAACTATAAGCAAAATATGTACCAAATCTTATTTATCTACGTCAAATAGATATTGAGATATGATAAAGTTAATTTTTTTCTTATATTGAAGGCATGGTACCGCCCATTTTATTAATTGAATCTTAGTTATGCCTCTACCTTTTATAAATATATCAAGTTTTATTAATCTGCATCAAGTTGTTGATAATATATGATGAATTCTGTTTTTCTCTTATGTGGGGGTGGCATCACCCATTTATAGTAAACTATATTACGGAGCATCCCAAATCATAAGAAACATATATGTATGTCAAATCTTTCGTCGGTCGGTTGAACGGTTTAGGAGTCCATTAGCAACGAACATACATATATTGATCTTTATTTATATACTAGCATTACCCTGTGCGTTTCGCTTCACCTTACCGGTTCTTAGAAAGACTATTAGAATAAATCAATTTCAATGCAGTGTTGTCAATCATGCAGTTTTGCTTATAGCCTTACATAGCCTTACGTGCTTCCCTAACTGATCAAACGAGGCGAAGTCACATAGAAGCTGATGCGATCCAAGCACTTCTGTGCATTAGCGCTTGGACCAAATCTGAACTCGTAAGAAGCACATGCAGATTAAAAATAAAACAAAGTAGTTTACTCAAAATAAAATACTAAAATATTAGTTAAATATAGATTTTATTATAAAAATTACATTCATATTTTGAATCTGCATATGATTCTTACGAGTTCAGATTTCGTCAAAACGCGCCTCGCTCTTGGTTTCGAAAACGAGGCTAGGACGAGGCGAGGCCGAGGCGAGGCCGAGGCGAGTACGAGGCGAGGTGCCATGTGATCTCGCCTCGCCTCGGTCAAGCGAGGAAAATTTATTTTTCCATCTCGCCTCGTTCTCGCCTCGGTCTCGCCTCGTTCTCGTAGTCAAAAACGAGGCTGCCTCGTAGCCTCGGTGAAACACTAGTAGGCACGCTGTGGCTATTTGTTCCCATCATATAAATTGCTGTTATTTTTTATGAACTTTTTTTTTTCATAGATAAATTTTTTATCTTTAAAACCAATTTAATTTTGTTTTAGGTAACTTTTTTCGATAAAAATATCAAATTCACTTACATTCTTTTCTTCTTTTAGAAATTTCATTTTTATTTGTTCTTCTCTGCTATGATTTTATTTCCTTTTCTTATAAATTCCCAACTTCATTCTACAATGGTAATAGCTATAGCTAGAAAAACGCTTAGATGTTTTTTCATCATTTTTATTGATTGTTGTTTTTGTTGTTGCACCCATATACGATAACTTCAGATGTGTGCCACACAATGTTTACACTATTCACTTTCAATCGCTCTCCAGATATGGTGCAGCTATTTGATTTACGATATAATGTTTACATTTTTGTTTGTGTTTGTCGTTTCAAACGTTGGTGGTGCCGAAGCAATAACAGCAACACCTAAGCTTTTTTTTGTTGTCCAGATATGTAACCGTTGTACAGTGGTTCATAAATATCAAGCTTTAATTGTTTTAAAACACTTTGTCAGAAATGTCATGCTTTGGAGATACAGGATGACAAAAAGTTCAAGTACTCTAATTTGTTCTTTTGTATTTAAAACAAAACGGAAATATGAAAGTTCGTAAAATTGTTTCAGATGCCTTCTGAATACAGACTATAATCCATACAGTTCCAGAACAATTTTTTTTTCTAAATTGAACCCGACTTCTAAGCGTTAGGTATAGTTTTTTAATGCGAAACTCGTTTGACGGCAATATCTCCACTTCTCAATATGAATAATAGTTTAAATACCGACATATTACTGACTTGCTTCAAATAAGACACTTGTTTATAAATTGCATTCGTTCGATCACATATTAAGTATGCTCCTTATATAAGAAAATATAACTCCTTAAAAACACTGCCCCTATAGAAACCATATAAAACAGATTTTCGTACGGAATTTGAAGGCTTATGTACAAAGCGCTTCGGATGTGCTTCAAAGGAAGCAAGAAAGCTGCTTTCAATGCTGCTTTCTTACTGCTGAAAAAAACTTAACTAATATGTTTTATTTGTCTACGATCAGATTCGAACCTAAGTCTGCTGCGTTATGTCAGTGAGCTTTTCTTGTTATTAATTTTGTAGAAACTAAAACTACATTAATTTTCTGCCAAAATTAAAAGTTGAGTTTTCGATTTCTATAGTTGTCACTTGATAATTCATATAATATACTTTTAGCCAATATAAAAATATCACGAGGCTTGCCGAATGACGTTAAATTGTGAATGCAACAGCACGAAATGTTCAGGTTCAAATCCCAGAAGATGCGAAAATAAAAGTTTTTTTTAATTAAATAGAATTTCAAATTACATCTGACGTGCTCCCCTTGGAAGCTGCTTAAAGATTTTCCGTTGGTATGCTGTTGATTCAAAAACCTTTTAACGGACAATTATCGTAAAAGTATGAAGACGTTTTTAAAAACTTGAGTTGTGTGTCAAGATAAACAATCGAACAATAAGTGACTATTAAACCTATTCTGGTACGTAATTTTGTTTTTTTTGAAAATTTTAATTCAAGATTTTGAATCAGTAACATCGAAAAACCACTTTTCAATCTTTGATGTAATTTAGTTCCCTTTGCGCCGGCGCATTTGCATTGTGTTTGACGCAAATACATTTCAATAACAATTTGTAACAACTGTAACTATACGGTAAATATACGGTTTGTTCATATGCAGCTTTCTGCGAGTACCCTTATTATTTTAACGCTAACTTTTGAATTTCTTTCGAATATCACGCTAATGTACAAGCTTCTTTCTTACTCGTATTCGGCCCACTGTGCGCCGACACGTTGCACTTCACGCATTAAAGAACTTTAACTGGAGCCAGTATGAGTAATCGTATCGGTGCAGCGGCAGCAGCATTGACTTCCCCCCATGGCGCTTGGCCACATATCGTGTTACACAGAACATTTTGTTTCCATTGCTCGGTGCTGGGTGCTCGGTGCTGGCGTGCTTTTCTATTCCCATTGTTTTTGTGTTTATCTATTGAGGGTGGCGAAGGTGCGGTGCTGCGTAGACGGTAAAAAGGAGCCGGCTCATGCTGATAACATGAGTAGTTTTCAAATGTATTTTTATTTCACCGTTCATTTGTTGGTTTTTATTCGATTTTTATTTAGTATTTCTTTTGAAAACACGTTATAAAATTGCTGCGCTCAGCATTTTTCTTCTGCTTCCTCTGATTTTCTTACATTTACGATATTTTATTTTTGTTCTCGATGCTTTTTCGTTAGCTTTTATTTGTTCGCTTGATTTTGTTTTCATTATTTTTTTCATTTTTTCTTCGATTTGTTTGTTTGCCACAACAAATTGAATGTGAAATCAAACGCAGCGGTGCAGCTTAACATCAGCAAAACAATATTGGTGTTGCTCGCTCGCTGCTAATGTTAAATGCGTTGTGAATAACAGATTGACGTGTGTGAAATGCTCTACACTGAGAGATGTAACACCGATTTCTTAAAAACATTTATTGCTTGTTGCATGTTCATTATTTGTTCCTATCAAAATTTTCGCTGTGTAACGACTTTTTTTTATTATGATTATTGCTGGTTTTGTTGTTATTCGGGGGAGTGTGTCATTCAACCCTGTAATATTTTAATAGCATTTCACACTTCATTATTTGGCATTGTTGATGATGATGTTGATGTTGTTGATGATGATGGTGATGAAGTTTGTTTCAGCTATGATGATTTTTGCTGACGACGTTTAAGATGATTTGCATGTTGATTATATTGCTGCTGGATGGTGTTGCTGTGTAGTTCTCATTGTTGGCAATGCCAATTATATCGTTGATGACATTACTGATTGCAGTCACTTATCATCATCGTTCAAATACCGCTCTGCCGTTGTCATTTTCACTTTTCCGCAAATCTTTCTGCCTGATGCCTGATGTTGTTGATGTTTATTTTAAATTCATTTAAATTGACAATTCATGTGCGGTAAAGTGATGCTTTTAGTGTTGCATTGTAATTAGCTGTTGATGCTGATGCTGATGATGTGTGGCATGATGAAGTAAAAACGACAGACATTGAGTACCATTACCGCTTAGGGCAACAACAAAACGTAGTGTCATCAATATTTATGTTTCGTTGGCGAAATACGTAATCATTTTACGGTATTTAGGTATTGTAAGCGCATTTACCACTACAGCTCAAAATATTGAAGCGAGAAATGTTTGTATTTAGGTCGAAAATTTTGCAGAAAATCTTAAATTAAAATACTTAGTTTTTTATGAGAAGCTAAAGCATTTTCTGCGTTGTTTTTCGACCAATAAAAATTGTCATTTCTGTCTTATAACTCTTTAACTTTTTATAAGAAATAGACAAAATTTTTTTATAAAGTATTTAAAAACAGTAAATAATATAAAACATTTTTGATATATGATCTTTACTGGTGGGTCTGAAAGAAAATCTCTGCTGAATTCAATCGCTAGGGAGTAAATATATACTGTTGAATTTTAGATTTCTCCAGTATTTTTTGACATTCGAAATTTTCTTTTTTTTTTCTACATCATTCGGACATTTTTTGATTTTTATATACTTTATTTTCCAAGACTTTTTCGCATTGTATTTTTATGAATGAAGATAGCAGAAAACCTTTGTTTGTGACAAATTTAATGAGCAACAGTTTTCTGTTCCATTACATTTCGAAAAAATTGGTGAACATTTTAATTTACATTTAAAAAAAAAACATTCTCAGCAACATTCGGAATATCAATTAAATAATATTTAAGAAGTAAAATCCATCATCACAATGATTCCAGCGATTTTTGCAAACGAAAAGTTTTTTGGTGCTCGGCATAAGGTGTTCTTTCCTTAATCCTTAAGCACTGATATAGGCACTCTGACAGACCTATATTGGTGGCTATGTAAGCTTTTCTAACAAGTTTCCTTTTTTTGGATGGATTCTCTAGAAATGAGTAAGAATATGCACAATAAGTTTACCAGATCTTTTGAATAATTTTCCAATGAGTATCGCTGATCTATATAAACTTTTCATAGACAAAATGTACAGCAGAGTATCAATCAGTTTTGCTTTATAAGATACTTAAAAAAATATTTTAATAAATTAAAACTTAACATATCTAAGAAATAGAAAAGCTGCAAAAGTCACACAGCAAAACAAAAATTATCAAAATTGTCTGCGAAGAAGATAAAGAATCAATTCTTTAGCAAAAGATTATAAAATCTTTTCAATTTTCATGAAATTACTATTTACTCCAAAAAACGTTTTAGTACTATAAACTTTTATGCAACAAGATCGAAGCTGATAGACTCGAAATCGGATTTTTCAATATCAACTGATTAAGAAAAATTATGGTAGCTTTTGAAATTTGTAAACCAAAAGCAACAATGAAAGTTAACTTAGAACTCTGTAAAATTTTTCGTGTTATATGCGTTCCCCATGCATCTTAGCTGATATATGTATTTATCAAGTTTGTAACGTAATATTGTTTTATATCAGAAAACTTCATCAAATTTCAGTTTAATTTTATACTGCAACATATAACGTTATTACTTAGTATACGAATTGCTATGCAGTCATTTCATAAATCGTTCAAACATTTACTTTTCGCATACATACGAACAAATATCGCACGAGCACACTCATCTCGTATGTGCTGGTGTGTGCTCCTTTTATGCAAACTAACTGCCGGTTGCACATACCTACACGCATGCATGCTCATATACGAACAGCAGCAGCCACTTAAACTGTCAAAAAGTAAAACAAAAACTTTTCTAAAATTTCATGCTAAATTGGGTCGTTCGGTTTGCCACAAAGTTTTTAAGCAAAACTAATTTACCAAATGCAAAAATTTACCAAATCAAAAATTATACGCATGACAGAAAAAATTGTACCATTATCTAATTTTTACAATATTTTGAAATTTTGATGCAGAAACTTTTTGTCTGCAATATATTTTTATTGTTTGTTTTTCTAGCATATTTACATACATGTGTATATGAGACGACTCTCATCAACTGAAGCTCTTCTCTGTCATACAAATTTTTAACTTCATACGCAATTAAAAGGATTTTAATTACTTCCATTTTTGAAAGGTTATGGTTTGATAAAAAATATGACTTAAAAAATGTAAAATCGAAAACTGAAAATTTTACCTAGCTTATTTTTAATTTTTTTTAAGACCAAAATTCTGCAATAAACCAAAAGCAAATTCAAAGAATCAAGTAAGAACAACATGAGTGCAGAAATAGAAGTGCACTGATCAAAAGAAACGAAAGAAGCTGTCCTCAATGTGCGCGTTGTCGGTTGCTTGTTCGCTCGTCTTTTTTTTTCATGAATAATGCAACAATAATGGAATTTCAATGTAAATATGGCGCGTATAAAAAATCCACAACGATAAAAATGTGCGCAGCATTGGTGAGTGCATGGTGTTTGTTGTTTTGGTTATTTTTTTTTAAAAAAATGACGTACATATTTGTTGTAAAGGGCTAAAATTGGCTCATTTTTCTTATTTCGCCCATCGCTGCTCTAGAGTGTGTTCAACAGTCTGTACGACATTTTTGTTGACGCGAAGTGCAAAAGTCGAACAGCTATCAAGGTAGAATGGATCCTATAGTTTTCTAAAAAAATTTATGACTTCATGGTAATAAAAAATTGCTACAATAAAAAAATATATATGTGACATTCCACGTCAACTGGCCCACCGCCGAGTCCAAAAATGGGAGCCACCTAGAATATCGATTGAGGGCTTAAAATTTTCGAAAAGTCAAGGTCTTTCGAAATTCACGTGGCCTTTTACCCGAAACCAAGCCCCCCACCCACTATGGCCGCTAACAGCCCGTGGTCCAACATTTTGCATTGTTCATCTTTTAATAAAACCCGCATCGTGTGGCCGACTGAGGTCTACGATGAACCAAATGAAAGGTTTTGAGCTCTACTTTTAAAAAACATGTGATAAGACCATTTTCGGGTCACGTATTTAAGCCTCTCTATTTTTTATCTCGAAAACCATTGAGTTAAGGCAAAAGGTTATTGAACAAAAAAGTCTTAGAATTGATCGAGGAACATCCTCAAATTTTTTCAGAATTTTTTGGAGATGATTTTGAGAAATTCGATTTCCCTTCGTTTCCGAATATTTAAAATCAACCCAAAAAAATTCTGAAAAAATTTGAGGGTGTTCCTCGATCAATTCTAAGACTTTTTTGTTCAATAAACTTTTTTCCTTGACTCAATGGTTTTCGAGATAAAAAATAGAGAGGTTTAAATACGCAGACATACGGCACTTTACATCACCCGAAAATGGTCTTATCACATGTTTTTTAAAAGTAGAGCTCAAAACCTTTCATTTGGTTCATCGTAGACCTCAGTCGGCCACACGATGCGGGTTTTATTAAAAGATGAACAATGCAAAATGTTGGCCCACGGGCTGTTAGCGGCCATACTGGGTGGGGGGCTTGGTTTCGGGGAAAAGGCCACGTGAACTTCGAAAGCCCTTGACTTTACTAAAATTTTAAGCCCTTAATCGATATTCTAGGTGGCTCCCATTTTTGGACTCGGCGGTGGGCCAGTTGACGTGGAATGTCACATATATATATTTTTTTTTAAATATTTTGACAAATCTTATAAACGGAGAATCGATAGTTAAGTAAAAAAAGTGGTAAAAGGTAAAATTTTTAAAACTTTTTTTAACACTATCGTAAAAATTAAAAATGTTCTAAATCATCCAAACTATGCATTCAAACCTTAAACAATTTTTTCATAATTATTCACACTTTTTTTTCAATATTTCATAAAAATTTTATATGAATTTTTCCGCGCTTGAGAATTGACGCGTCTATTTTTCGGTCACCTTGCCTATCGCGCCATCGATTTTTTCTGTCCAGACTTTTTTTTATACAAAGGCTTTAACTAAATCAAACTCCTTGCGCCACCTACCTAAAAGGTCAGAACAACATCTGTAGGACCAGCTGAACTTACTGTAAATGAAATTTTGAACTTACAAAATTTAAGTTTTAGCTAAGAGTACAAAATTTTATGTGGCCTTAAATATTGATATTTTTATTATTGAATACCTTAAAACTTTTTAAATTTTACTTTTTCATATGATTGAATATGCACTTAATCAATGCAATGCGTACGCACACTTTGCTTACCTTTTCAAAATTGAAATTTATTTAAAATTTCATGAGGACGATGCGATACAATGCTTACTAACCACTGCAGTCATGAAAATATTTTAAAATATTTGAAAAATTTTCGGCACTTGAAATTTGTACCGCTTCAAATGCTCGTATCAAAGTTAAAAATTATTTACAATTCGGAGCTTTGGAGCACTCGAACAGAGCAAATAAAATAAAATTTAATGTTTATTGGTAACATTTGAAAATATTTATGTGAAAACTTTTGCTGGGAGGTAGTATGCCATTGCTGAATATTAAATATTTTAGCCTGTGTGTGTGTGTATCCTTAAAAGCTTAGACTAATACACACACACACACAAAGGCACAGAATGTTTGTGCTTTTTTTGTGGATTTCACACAAACTCGGGTCATAATCCGTTTGTTTTGTTACCTTTCGTTGGTAACCCCTTCCTTCCTCCTGTTTTTATGTATTTTCAATAACAACTATTTGAATGGGTGTTGAAATTTTATTGTATACGCATACAAGTTTGAGTGCGTGCTGTGTGTGTGTTTTTTGTTTGTTTGTATTCATAACTTTAATAAGGGAGCATGTGTTCATAATAACTGTGACAAATTCTAGTGCACACGCAAATACCAATTAAAAATTAAATTTTACGAAAAAAAAAACCAAAGAGAAAATCGATCTATCAATAAATTGGAAAACTCTAACGGATACGGAAACACAGCTGGCTACAGCAAAGCACACAAAGCATTGAAACGAAACGAAACGAGAGAAAAATGTCAAAATTAACATTTAATTAGATGAAATGGTGTGGAAAATAAAAAAGAATCGAAAAAAATAAAAACCGTAGCAGCTTCGAAATGGCAGTAAAATCCTTGAATTGAGTTCATAATCGTCTGCACTTGAGTGGCGGATAAAAGAGCTTATTAAGAATTAAACTCATTGTTTGTTGTGGAAAATGTACATTTTATTGAAAAAGTAAAGTTTTTTTTGTTTAATCCTTTAATCATGGCATATGTTCGAGCAAAGAAGAATTTTGCGATACAAACGTGAGTTATTGTGAGTTATTTCGGTTGAACGGCTTAACATACATCGACGCTGCAAAAAGACAGGTCCATAAATAGTAAAAATAATTTTGTGTCTGAAGAAAACTTTATAAAAAGTGGTCTTATTTAGGATATATTGGGTTGTTTGAAAAGTAATTTCGCTTCGAAGACTTGGTTTTATTTCCAAGGTCGCATTTAAAGCTTGATGTCGTTATATAATCGTATTTTGGCAGCTTAGAAGCTGTCCAATAATTATAAGAGGTGTTTTTTAAAAATTCGGACCCTCCTCCTCCTCTTGGTGAGATTTGGTGAGTTCTGACGGGACCCCCCCCACCCTCTCTTCTGTGAGACTTTCCTTATAATTTTTAAATCTGCTATTATAATGTATAGTCTCTGTATTAAAAAGTTGACGTGAGATTTTTATTGACCCCCTCTCCCCCTTGGTAAAATTTTTCCGGGCCCCTCTCCTCCTATTTTGACTCACGTAATTTATGGACGTCCCCTTATATAGCAAGGCTTGCTCGTGAAAATATTTGTTTTGTTCTGCACAATAGTTTTTGTTTGGATCCCTATCAAATATGGAAACTCGTAAGCAGCATAAAATTATTCGATGTGTATGAAGAAAATGTATTGATAGAACACCAAAATGCCAAAACTGGTTTTCAAAATATGTATTGTTCCGACAATTTTGATATTGTAGATGCATCAGATTCTAAAGCTTATAAAGACAAGATAAAGACTCTTCAAGATGACTTAAAACGCCTTGGTTTAATTTCAAAACTGGAGATATGGGTTCCACATGTTCTTACAGAAATAATTTGCTTCCTCGCGTTGACCTCTGTGAATTTTTTCTCAAACTTCAAAAAAATTAAAGGTTTTTGAAGCGATTCCTCATTGATGATGAGAAATAATATTGTCTACAACAATGTTAATCGCAAAAGATGCTTAAAGCTCTTCGAAAGCCAATATTCATCCAAAAATGTGAAGCTGTCTGTTTTGCGCGATTTTGTGCTTCTGCCTGCTTCAATACCACGTTTTGTTAGAAATGAAATTTCGTTGAATTATCTTAAAAATTTTAAGAATTATTTCCATGTTTTGGTAAAGTGAACTTTTCGTATTTTATTTCAATAAAAAAGAAAAATCGCACGGTGTGGCCTCTATTGTTTTAAGATTAAGCCAAGACTTGTAGACTAGACCTCTAAATGTTTTTAGAACGAGCTAAAATTTGAACTCTTAACTATTCTCTAGATTCGCTTGGAGACTTAAAGTTGACCGTTTTAATAGCGTATAACACAACCATAATGTGCCCATTGAATTTTTGTAGCTTCAATTTCCTTTTGCTGGAAAATACCTGCTTAAAAAAAATACCAAATCCCCTGTGGGTAGTACGTTCTTGAACATTGGATTAAATGCAAACGTATTAAAAATTAATTTTAATGTTTTAATTTTCTCTTTTATAGTAAAATGTAATCGTATTTATGTTTATTATGAATGAACCAGCCGCTATACTGCTGCTGTCATTTCCCAGAAATATTTATTCCAATTAAATCGTTTAGCCTGGCTGACTGGTTGGTTGGTTGGTTGACTGGCTGACATTGGCTTTTAGCGTAGGATTTATCTGCATCTGTTGGCATTATACCCTGCATGAGGCCACAAATAAAGCTGTTCCACAAAATTCAACTGTTATTGCTCTTGCGCTTTCGCATTTGTGTCTGTTAATTCCGACTGGGCCTACAAAACACTGTGCAACAAGAACGCTGTGCTAGTGATTGTAATTGTATTTTTAACGGATTGTTGCATAAGTGTGTTAGATATGTTTTTAAAAGTTTTAAAAAAATTTCGTTTTTCGAAAAACATTTTTTCAATTTTTTATCTGCTTAATGTAAAGTAAATATGTAACCATTTCAAACTTGATAATTGGGAAAAACCATCTAGGATTTTTAGCATTTTTTCTAAGCTACACGAAAAAGTAGATATTTTCTTATGAAATTATTTTCTTAAACAAAAATTTTTGTTGCATAGTGCTATCTGCCAGCGTGATTTTGTACTATGTTGTTAAGACTAAGTAATTCCTACATTCACATGTTTATAATCGGATTCTGTGCGTGGGTTATAATCACAATTTACCTGCATTTTCCTTTTGTATTTTTAATTTTTCTTGCTTTCCATGCCATTTCATTCTCTCAGATATGTAGTCAGGAATAATGTAACCTCGAAACAACAACAACGACAACAACAGCAACGACAACAACAAAATTTCAAGCTCAGATGTGTGATGCATTTGTGTGATACCGCAAATGTTTTAACGGCTTAACTTTTGATTTTAAGCATCGCCAACGATTGCACTACTACGACACACCCAGAGGTGTTAGAATAATGGGTCATAGTCTGGTTATGGTGTAAAATGTTCTCAGGATGTTAAGGATAACACCGCAGCAGTATGCGCTAAAATGTTACGAGCGTAAAGTTGTTGAAATTTCAAGTCGTAATTTGCGCAAATAAAACTTTATTACGTTAGTTAAGAGCTACAAAAGCTTTATGTGATAATTTCGAATTGCAGGTAAAGCAACTTTGTATGTATGGGTTTAAAAAAATATAAATGCATTATGGGATACTAATGTAGCGCGTATCTTTAAGTAAAAGTTTTTAGCTTGCTATGTTTTCATAGCTTTAAGAAAAAGTTTTCGACCTTGTGGAGGGTCTGCATTTTTGGTCACCTCGATTCAAATTTTTTTTTTAATATTCCTTAACTGAGATCCTACGAAAAAATGTCTATGACAATACTGAAAAACACAATCACCCTTATCATGAATAAACATTCCTTCGGATTTTTTCTCCAATCCCCTGTTTTGCGATTATGGAAGATTTTTGGGGAATGGGAAAAAATTCCCTGGAAAATGAGGTTATCGGCAATACTTTTTTGGGGAAAATTTTTTGACGTTTCACGCAAATTTTGTTCCCTAACTTTTTGGTGAGGAATTTAACGAGGAAAGAGTCAATGCTAGCAATATTTTGTAATTTTATTTCATAAAAAGATTTTTTTAACATATTTACAAGATAACACAAATAAAGAGCAATTATTGATATTGGTTTAGTACATGGAATCCAATTTGGATACAGTAAAAGTCTTCATGAAAACGACTAGATGGCAAGCTATCAAGCTATGATATACTCTATTTTAGGTAATTTATTTTTGTAATATAGTTAAATGCACTTCATTTTTATTTATAAAATTGTTCAGCTGACAGGTAAGCTAGTGTCAAATATGCAAAATTACAAATAAGCTAATGTCAGATATGAAAAATGCAACTGTGATTTTTGACTGATTGGAAGAAATTGGAAATATTTTGGCAGCACTGACTGGATATGAAGTTTTCCATTCCTCAATTATTTATGATCGCAAAATACTTTTCTCGAGAAAAAAAAATTCGAAAGAATCGTTTTCCTCCGGTTACTCATGATAGGGTTTAATATATTCTATATTTTTTGTTTGGTCTAAAGTGTAACGAATTGCAGTAGATAAGCGTTAAAGATTTCCTTTTACAAATTCTGCGATTTGAATGATATTGATATAAATTTGATTGGAAAGAACTCTTAAAATATTTGCTCAAAGTGACCTACTTAATTAAACCAGCGCAAGTTATTGCTTTCTGTACAAAGGTTAATTATCTAAGTTCATTAATTTATATCAATTAAACCAAAGCAATGTTTGATTGTAGATATTAGAAACAGCATTGAATAGTAATTTTAATTGAAGAAAAACTAGAAGTGGGTGTTTGGTATCGCCAAAAATTCAATACCCTACACCACGTCAACAGGAGATGTACGCGTTAGTTTTAAAAAGGTATTCTTTCCACCAAACTACCAGCTGGCTGGTTTGACCAAACGCGTCCACATTGAATTTGACAAGATTTACTTAAATAGCGCTCTGTGTGGCGTTGTGCTTGTATGAGAGGTGCCACGTCCTCTTTTCGAATTTTTTCAACTTTTTCTCCGATGCTAAATCGAACCATTTCTTCTGTTTGTGTTAAATTTGGTTGAATTACTTTAATTAAATCTCTCAGCATGGTGCTTTAAAGTTTTTGTTTCTATAGAGACACGTATTCTGGTAACAATTCGTCTAGCTCTTGTCTAGAGCTTTTTCTGATCACTTCTACTGTTTTTTTTGAAATTTGAATCCAGTAACCTGAGTCATTCTCTAAGTATAAGGATTTGAAATTTTCGGTTGCTTGGAAAGTGCCACACCCTTGCGTTGATATTCGCCAGCTTTTTGGCCAGAGCTTGTCAAAGTTTCCCTTAATATTTTTGAGTTTATATTTGGTTACATTATATCAATTAACTCTTTCAATATAGCTCTATAAAGATTTTACTTGTGTGGGCGGTAGACGTGTCCGTGAACCGATTTTGTCCATTTCTAATCCCAAGAAAGTTGTTTGAAAGTTTGGCCTGTTTGCCGAATTTTTTTATGACAATAATAATTGAGTTGAGCTACTACAGCTATTATCCTTCTTAGCTATTAATCTTAAAGCCTTAAATCAACTAAAAAAAATAATTTAATTTAATTATCTAGCTCGGTTTTGTCGTAATCGTGAATTCTACAAGAAGACGAACATGGCTAAATCGACATACTTTTCTAAACCTGCACATACTCTCTTCTATGAGTTTCAAACGGAATGAAAATAAAAGTTGTGTAAGAAATGTGCCGTGAACAACATACCAAATAATTGGGGCTTTTCGATCAAATTAAAATCCAATATTTAAACTCCTCGCCAATTTAACACAGAAGCGTATAGTCTTTAGATATCCGTTTTGCGTGTAAGTTTATTTTACAACAAACCTAACAGCAGTTAACGTTTTCGTTCAACAACTTGTGTATGCGATCCACATTATATTTCCAGCTGGGTAGTTCTCAATCTTATGAAATTTTTATTACTAATAAATGTCAGCTATTAAATTGAATATGAAATTTTTATAGTAATTAAAGCGATTTAGTAAAAATTATAGTTTTTTTTTGCTTCTATTTTTGCAATCTTTAACGACATACAAATAGTGAGTGAGTACTCATTCTGGCGCAAACGAAGGTTTCTGCTACACTGAGGAAAGAATTTGTTTGAATATAACAAAGTTTATAAGAGATATAAAGCAATCTAATATTTTTTTGAATTAGACAAATTGTAATTGGATCAATTAGTGGTAATTGCTGAAGAAATCATTTTATGTTTGAATCAATCGAATATTTAATTCCCTCCATATCAATTGTGGTATTCAAAGAAATTGTTTTCTCAGTGTTATAAAACTATGAAATCTGACCCACGTTTGTATTGTATATCTTTTTTGACACTCGTTAGTTTTAGCTGACTAGAATTGATAATTTAATAATTCAAATAAATGACACTGCTGTCACACGTATGATGTTCATTTTTTGTTTATGGGTGTGCGTGCAAGTTTGCTTTTGTGGTACTGCTTTGGCGGCATGTGTTATCAATTTATTATTTTAATACATAAGTACAAGCGTGTAACTGTTCGACCTGGATATGAACCCTAAGCACTGTACGTTTGGTTTTTATATGAGTCGCCAAGTTGCAAGAGCTGTTTGTGATCTGGAACAAAATTATGCATAAATACCAAAATATTAATTTTGTAGTTTTTTAGCAATATACTTTCATGTCTTTTTTGTCTAATTCGCAAACCCCCTGAAGTTCCGCATCTGTACATAAAGATGATTTGCATTCTGATTGTGAAAATCGCTCAAAGCTGGAAGAAACGTGACAGGTTTGACAACCAACTGCTTATTTTAAAAAAAGTTCATTTTTATATAGAGTTTTTGATCCTATTATTTATTTATTATTTAGTCTTTTAGCCTGAGGTATGAAAAATCCAGAGGTATCAAAATCTCATATATTTAGGATTTTTAATTTGGTTACTCATGTAATTTACAGTCTCTTAAGCTGCATTTTCTTGTTATCTCTCTTGATCTTCTACTATCCGACTCATACCGTATAAAAAAATTATCTACTCTTCGGGAGCGGAATAAAATTTTCCAAAGCGGAATGTCTTTCTTGTGTATTTACTTCTTTGGTATCAATATTTAAAAATTGTGTTTGCAAACAATGTTGAGAACAAGACTTAAAAGCAATGCTTAGAATCAATGCTTGAAACAATTTTTAGAACAATGTCTAAAAACAATGTTTAGAAATAATATTAAAAAATAATGTTTTGATACAATGTGTACAAACAATTTTTACATGGAATGTTTATATACAACGCTTAGAAGCAACATTTCAAAACAATGTTTGAAAATAATGTTTAAAAGTAACATTTAAAAAAACAATTTTGAAAAACAAAACTTCCCAAAAATGCTTAGAAACAATATTCGGAAAAAAATGCTTGGAAAAAATTTTCAACGACAACATTAAGAAAAAAGGTTTATTACCAATGTTTAGGGACATCATTTGCGAACGATGTTTTCAAAAAAAAAAATTTCATGCAATAGATTCTCGATTCTGTAAATAATAAATACCTGCTAAAATTTTAGTTTAAATGTAGGGTACTCGAATCTAGACTGATAACAATTTAGCACAGCCTTAAATGTAAATTCGATGTTCCAATTTTAAAATGTTAATATATAAAATTATTAATCAAATTATTACCGCTCATTACTAATGAAACTATGTTGCTAACTCGTTACAGATAAAAATCAGCAAGCTGACTAAAAACTCGCATAGTTCGATGAGCGCTGCAAAGCAACGGATGTAGGTAAAGCGCCAGCAGTATAAAAAAAACAAGCAACAACAACTTGTGCCTGCCGCTGCTGCTAAAAAAAACTGAAAAAAAAAAACATATCAATTACCAATGAACAACATTTGACGACTGTTGTTGACAGCGACGGCCCTAAATACGATACAAATGTTTGACGCCACTGAGAACACGTCAACACGTCATGAATTTATTAGTAGCAGTAATAGTGACACCAATAAAAATAAAAGTAGCAACATTTATAGTGTAATACGACGACGACAACAGCAAAATTTAGCCAACGGCGATCTACAACGTTGTTGCAACACGACGCCGCGACAACAACAAAATGGCCATAGTGCGTTCGAAAAGTGTTGAGTATATAAAAATTTGGAAACATATCAAGTGGCGAACTCGAATACGAACACAACGCGGGTAAAAAACAAATGTTCTTCTCTAAATAAACCGCTAATTTTAGAAAAAAAAGTTTTAATCGTTTTTCAGTAAAATAAAGAAAATTTTAAAAAAGTTTCTTACAAGTCATCATTGCTGCTTGTAGAGCTTGTGTCTGTGTACTGCAGAAGTATATATATATTTATATTCCTGAAATATATGCGTGTATTTGTAAATATTTGTATGATATTTGTTATCAAACATCCAAAATAATTTTTAAGTATAGCAGCAAGTTTTAAGTCAAAAATAGAAAACAAAAACAAATTCTTTTCGAAAACTTAGAAGAAAAAGTAGTAGCGACGTACTTAAATTCGCACTGGTGAGGAACATTGTTATCTTCGCGAACGCATTTCTGTTGCTCCCAACTTAACTGAGTGCCATCTATTGTAAAAGTTGTACTTTTATTCTTTCAATTACTAAACATATCTCCAGCTGCCACACGAACACCACCGAATGTTCTTTAGCTTAAAACTCCGCATGCTCCGAGCGAATATTCAATTGTTTTAGAGAGCGCAAAAGAAAATTTTTAATAAACAAAAATTTCACAAAACTACTACTTCACAATAACAAAAGCAATATCATGACAATATCAGAAAAGTCTGCAATATGGTATGTTGCTGATAATAAAAATAAGAAAAAGCCAACAACAACAGCATTGTCAACAACAATGAGCAGTAGCAATGGTAATGCGCACAGCGAAGATGATGACATTGCAGCCGTCGACAGCAACAGCAACAGTAGCAGTAGAACAATAGCAATAGCAATGAACTCACCGTTGTTAGGTAGCAAAGACACCAACACGAACACACGACTTGCAACAACATCCACATCACCGCAGGCAAATGCAACAAAGTCTGCAACATCTTTTGCTGCAACATTAGCGAAATTCCATCCAGGCAAATCGTATAAATATGAACGCCTTAAACAGCAGCAGCGCAATGCGAAAAATCAACAATTATTCTTGGAGACAACAGCCACAACAACAACAGCAGGAAGCAACAATCTCACAACAACGACGACGGCAGCGAGCAACATTTTGGAACAAAATTACGCAAATTTTGCTGTAGGTTGTAATATGTCAATGCCAACAACAACAGCAGCAGCAACAAATTGCAATTACGACTATCATAATGTTCCATCGGCAGCAGCTTTAATTAACGCTGAACAACAGCAACAACCAATTGTTGGCAACAGCAGCAGCAGCAGCAGTAGTGGTGTTGGTGGTGGTGGTGGCGGCGTCGGTGGCGTTATTGAAACAAGCAACGTCATTACAAATTGGAGCAATATTATCATGAATGGCAATAGCAACACCAGCAGCAATAGCAACAGCAACAGCAACGGTCACTGTCATAATGGCTTACATTCCACATTTACTGCTGGCGGCTCTATATCCACATCCTCGTCAACAATGCAGTTGCCGCTGTTGCAATCAGCGACATCTTCATCCTCATCATCGTCAACGACATGTAATTGTTGCAGAAACTTTATTACACGTTGCTGCTACGGCTTGCCACTTTTTAAGGCAATCAATGTGCGACGCTGTGTTCTGGCGCTGTTTGCAATAACCGTCATAACGATTTTCTACTACACGCACTATGTCGATACGGGCGTTTTTGTTGGGTAAGTAATGTTCCAAATTACGCTATTGCTTATTTTTAAATTTTTAACTAAACGAAAAGAGATTTATTAGTGATGTAAATTGTAACTGTTGGTGTATGTTGCTGGATGTAATGCTCGTGTACGTTGGATAAGCAAAATGTGGTAAACGGTTTCACTGGTACTTTTAGAGTTATGTTTTTGTTATAACGTTGAAACAGTTGAAAAATGCTAATGCTAATTGAAAGAGGTTGAACAATTCGAAAAAATATAGAATGTTGTGGAAAAAATACGAAAGTAGTAAAATAAAGAAAGTTGTAAAGTCAAATAAATATTAAAAAAAAAATAAATGAGGTTGGAAATACTGAAAGGGTTTAAAAGCGGAAAAAAGTTGAAAAAATGGAAAATATACAGTAACTATAATAACTAAAAAATTCGATAAAATATGGAAAATGACGAAAAAAGTTGAAAGAGGTTGAAAATAGTTGAAACAGTAGCAAAATGTTGATAACGTCGATATAATATAAGAAATGTTGAAAGAAGTTGAAAGTTTCGAAAAAAGTTGAAACATGTTGAAAAGTCGTGTCGAAATGTTGAAAAATTTTGGTAAATTCAATGAAATTAAATGAGGTTGGAAAATTCGCAAGAAAAAGTGGAATATTTTGAAAAAAATTGAAATAGTCAAGAAATATTTAAAAAAAAAGTCAACAATCAAGTTAATATGGAAGGTTCTACTCCTACTGATTCAATCCCGTCAAAGTTCATTTAATATCAAAGCTTATAAGTAGTAACCGATATCTCTACACGTGCATAAAAAAAGACACAACAATAAGAATGTGCGTAGAGTGCTTGTTGTTTTGGTTATTTCTCTTAAGAAACATGACGTGTTTGTTGTAAAGAGCCACAATTGGCTCATTTTTCGTATTTTGCCCATCGTTGTCTTAGACCAGTGGTGGGCACTTAGTGTCCCTATCCGCCCTCATTGCCCGAACCGTTATTTGACGCACAAAAGCAAAAGAAAAAAAATTCGCACAATTTCAACGCTATCGAGGCACAGCGTTGTCTTGAGTTCAAATGAAAACAAAAACAACACACAAAGGCATAAGCGACGGCGCCGCATTGTGTCTTGACGAATGTACCAATTATTTTTGTTTGTAGTGCGATTTGGTTTTTTTTTGTGATCTTGGCGAATTTGGAAATGACAGCAAAAAACTTTAAAATTTCGTTTGTTGTTGCTTGATGTTGTTGTTTCGCCCTTTTGTTAGATTTCCATGGCCACCACTGTCTTAGACTATTATATCGAAAAATCTTTTATTGCATCAATCCATGGGGAAAGGTTGAGAGTGAGTAGTGTAGATGACCACGGATACCACGGTACTCTCCCTAAGAATTGACTTAATCGAAAACAATTTAGGAATTGGTCAAAAAAAAAATTATAGACGCCTCTGAAGCGTGCTTTTAGTAATGTTTTTGATAAATATTGTATCAATCAAAGAAAAATGGTCCTAAATGACATGGGATGAGAAAACCTCGAACATAACTAGTAGTGTCATAGCGACTCGGTGCAGAAGAAAAATATTTAATTGCATTAATGATTAAAAATGAATTGAGCGAGTAAACCTCGTAAAATAAGGTCCGCACAGTACAAAATTGCAAAAACATCGGAGCACCCTTACGTTTTCACATACTGCGCCGCGTTTATCCGCAATTATCCTTCGGAAACATTGCTAAAAAGCCGGGGTGTAATTTTATATTCTACCACATTTACTGGACAATAATCGTTTCAGCTTGAAATAATAATTTTCTATTGCAAGTACTTAGTTAGGTTAAATTTTCTGCCACTAATTAAATTATGTGCATGAACAGAAATTAATGCTAAATTAACTCATTTGTATGAGCACTCTAAATAGTCACAATTAAAAACTAATTCTATATAGATTGCACTCATGACCCAATTTACTTAGATAAAGCAACTGAACTCAATTTAGATCTTAAATTAAGTGCGCGTATTTAAATTGTATTAATTTCAATTTGGCCAAAGAATGCAAAATTTCGCGTACGCAGCTCATCAGTAAAAGTCGAACGCAAAGTTTTAATTAACTTTTGAGGTTACGATGCTGTACAACATTTCAAGTTTTCCATGATGCAGATGCGGCCGACATGCATACGAATTCGCACTTGTAAAAATATTTACACTACGCCTGCTGCTTCAGCGATGACTGTAAGTAACAGTAACAGCAGTAACAACAAATGCAATGCAGCTGCAACTTTTGCAAGTCAATTGAAAGACTTGGCAAATTCGATGTTGATGTTGCTGTTGCTGTTGCCGTTGTCTGTTCCATGTTGTTTACTCATTTGTATTTAGTAAGAAAACAACATTTTGCCAATATTGAATTTTGAACGCACTCACAAACGCCAAAACGTTCGTAACTTCCTTCGTCAGCATTACCAGAGTCAATTTTGACATCATCATCATCATCATCATCTACCAACATCACACCATATTCCATGGCGTACATCCTTTGCATGTTTTTCTGCAACTTCCGATTCATCAGCATCAGCAGAGTAGCAACAGTAACAGCAACAACCTCGCTTTCATTGAGCTGCCTAATCGATTTTTAATGCAAAATTTATGCGTCTACAATTTGGTTCGTTAGGAGGAGAAAAACATACATTGTACCTACTGTGCGGGAGTTCATGTCATTCTGGCGTACAGTGGCATAGGTCTTAAAAATGCTACGAATTTTATCTAAATATTTTAAAGTACAGAAAGGAAAAATCGGGTTAATTTGTTGTTTTTTTTTTTCATGTAAAAAAACCCTCGCTCAGTTGAAAAAATTTTTTTTGAGTTTCAAGTGACAAATCCTGCCCATTTAGTTTACTCCCTATACCATCTTTCACTTTATTCCCACCTCGAACTCTTAAGCTTGTGTGAAAGGTACCACGCCTATCTGACTTGCGGATATGAAAGAAATTTAGTGGTAATAGGCGTGGCATCTTTCATGCAAAGAAAACACATTAAATATTCAGCTTTTTAAATAAATTAAATTTGACGGTATTGTATAAGTAGGCGTGGCACCTCCCATATACATCAGCAATTATTATAAAATTTACTATGGCAGTTCTACTCGCTAGTTTGAAAAATTCAAAAATTTCAATATTTGATTTTGTTATGCTGTCGTGCTTCTTGTTCCACTGTGCACCCCAACACAGTATGTGCCGGTGCGACACATGTTACTGACTGCTTCACATTCAATTTTGACATCAGCAGTGTTTGTGTTGCAACACTTGCTGTGTTCGTTTCCCTTAACACTCAAGCCACCAGTATCTCGTGTTGTTACCCCCTCCTCCCAGTCTTTTTCCACTACTGTGGTATAACACTGTGCTTGTGTTCGTTGTGCGACTTCAGGATAAAAATCGTCTATAATAAATGAAATGATCAGCGAAAAAATTCAATAAAAGAAACCAAATTAAAATGATTTTTCAGCGAAATTGGCTGTGTTTAAAATGCCGCACTCAAAATCAATGAGATTTTTGAATTTGTAGTCAATGATTACCGGACCAGGCATTGCGTACCATTCAGTTTTATGCGTTTAACCCTTTTACGTTTGCATCCATGCGTTTGTTTGTGCTTTTCTCATTTTGAAGTGGATACTCGTACAAATTTAAATATCTTTTGGCTGAACAATAATCTGAATATTTTGTAAGAGCAGTAAAATTGTTACAATTACACTAAAGCCATTACATAAAAAATAATTCTTTTAATTTGTTATGTGAACGATTAAATTTTAAGCTTTTTATTTACATATCTTAATCTGAAAAGATAATTGGATTTGCTTTTACAGCAAATGTCGATCTTAAACGGGATTTGAATGGGTTTTTACAATATATGACAGAGTACATATTGAAGAATTTACTTACAATTAGCTAAAATGTAAACATCTCAAACTCGAGATCATTTATTATCTCTCAACCATTTCAGCTAAATTTACAGACCGCATGTGCTTCAAATTTATTGAAATTAAGAACTTAAATTTTAAGAAATAATTCCACGAATCTGTGCAATTTATTGAAATTCTCCTCAAATTCTGCCAAATTTAATATTTTCAAAAAATATTCACACATTTATGTGAAATCTATTATATAAAATTCATTTTTTGTCTGTCTGTCTGTCTTTTATGGACGCGAAAACTATTCATCCGATTTTAATGAAATTTTTACAGTATGTTAATATCGATCAGGCGGGTGTTATAGGCTATAAAACTTTTATTTAGGGTGGCCTTCATATAAAAATGTTTTAAAAATAGCATTTTTTCAAAGACCGCTTGTTCGATTCTCATGGAATTTACATCACGTGGCTTTTATATCAAGAGGCACAGATAACATCGTATAAATTTTATTTATAGTGCATATTTAGGGTGGCTCTCATACAAAATATTTTTAAATATCATTTTCAGGTAGACAAGTTCATCGACTCACACCAAATTTACACCACGTAGCTCTTACGTTAAGAGGCGTAGCTAAGGCTACAAAACTTATATTTAGGGTGGCTCTCATACAAAAATATTTTTTAAATATCATTTTCTCAAAGATCGCTGAATTGATTCTCATGGAACTTACACCACATGACTTTTATATTAAAAGGCACAGAATAGGTTTTAAAAATTTTATTTTGGGTAGCCCTCATACAAAAGAATTTTTTAAATATAATTTTCACGAAGACCACACATCGAATCCACACCACGGTTGAGGTGAAGCAAAGCGCACAGGGTAATGCTAGTTCATTATAAAAATCTGTACTTGTGCAATATATAAAACCTTATTACTTCCATAAAGAATATAGTTTCGGATATGCAGTCAAAATTTGAAGTCAACCGGTCAAAAACTTTAAAAATATTGTTTCGGATCGCTTCAATATGTCATTTTTTAAATATTTAGGAATTTTTTAAACTAATAAAAAATGGTTTTAATGCTCAATTATTTTTAGCCATTAGCCAGGAATTAGTGATTGTCTGGGAACCTATCCAATTTTTTTAACTGAGGAAATATTTGCTTTTTCTCTTCTTAAGATTGTGTTTTATCCGATCATCGTATTGGCCATACTAATAAAAATTGTTGTCCTTTAAAAAGTGTCGCTTAGAATAATATATAACATTTGGGTAAGAAAAAAGATGTCTAGCTATCATTATATAAAATTGGCGAACTGATTTTGTCCATTTGTCTGGAAAAACCAGTGTCAAAATATTCAGTTATAGCGAAAAAAATCCACGCAGCAAAAAGAACAGTCCAAAGGATTGCATCCAATTACAAAAAGGGGTCTACCTGCTCTAAGAAAAAATATTTCAGGCGGAAAACCCGAATTTTCGAACCTAAACCCAATCCCTCAAGCAGAATCCCAACACTTCAGTAGTAGATATGATGGCTAGAGCTGGTAACTTAAAATCTAGTGTACGCAAAAAAGATAAGTGACTTGAAGACAAATCGGTTTCAAAAAGTACCAGATCGCTGGGGTCAAAAGCGAATCCGAAAGTTTTATGGAAGCTTCCTCACTAAACTTGACTATTGATTTATGACCGGAACGCGGGAATATAATACTCCCAAGGATAATTGGCAGGTACAGAGCAAATTCAATGAGCAGAAAATTATAAAATTTCGAAAGTTGTATAGTGTTTGGCATGCCAAATGCACCTGTGGGCTGAAGAGTAGCTTTTTTGTTACAGAATGCACAATAAATTGCAAAGTTTATAATACTGAGTGTCTCGAACAATGACTTTTGTCATTTTATTTGTGTAAATGAGAGTACGGTGATGATCTGGCTCGATTTACCAACATTTCATTATCAAAAACTCACCATGAAGTGGTGATTTTGGTCAATTTTGTGCCAAAAAAAAGCGCATCCACCTAACTGTTCAAAGCTTCGACCAATTGAAAGTTAATGAGAGTTTTAATAAAAATAAATTTTCGAAAGAGTAATAAGACTGAAAAAAATTTCCAAGATTCCAGGAATAAATGTAGAAGATCTTACGGTATTGTTGACGAAAAAACTGTTCTGACCTTCAGAAAAATAAAAAAATTTTTTAGAAAATTATTACTTATTGTTAATTTTGGGGTTATTTATATTCTGTATTTATAGTAGTCTATATAAATAAAATGGTAGCCGTTTTCGATGAACGGGATTCACGCAAAATCTACTGAATCAATTTTGATAGACGCTTGGTCCCAACATAGAATTAAAATTATCACGATATTCCTGTTAAATATAAAAATATTAAATTTTTAAAATTGCAAAAAAAAATAATTTCACTCATAGAAAGAAGCATTTAAGCATAACAAATCGTTTAATGGCAAGTTAGTGTGTGTGCGTTTTGTTTTTATATGGCAATGCAATGGAAGAGAATATTCAAATTTTAATCTCGCTCTCGCTCTCATTCTCAATTTGTCAACGCAACAACGCGGAATTTGTGAACAATGAAAAAAAAAAAACTACAGTACGTTCACACATAGAAAACACACATGCTGTCCTACATGGCTTGACAACATGTGTGACTGGCAATATTGCTTTGCGTTGACATTTTCGTGCATGCCATCAAACATCAATTGCAGACCAATTTATGATCGTCCACATCGAAGTGAACTGCATGAAATCCTATTTAAAATGTAAAATGTTTACTAGGCTTGACAGTCAGTTCACACAGGTTGTATGGTTGGACAAGCCAGCAGGAAAATCAACAATTTTTGAAATCCATCCAACATGTGTGTCAAGCGGTCGTTCTTAGAGTTCACATTATCCAACATTGATGTTGGACAACATGTGTGATAATGTGGACTAGGCTAATTGAATGTATTGTGTGTGTGCTTTGGTTTTTGTCTTTCACATGGCAATGCAATGGAATATTTATGGAAGAGAAAACAACAGGAACTCTACATATGTGAAGAATCCAAAATTGACTTTAGTTCTTTTTAAAAAAAAATAAATTGTTTGCCTTCGCAGAAAAACAGGCTACGCGTACAAAGTCGCGGGCATTTACTAGTTATTAATAAAAAAATCAAAATTATATTTTTTTTATTACTGAAAAACAAAGAGGACATTTTTCCTAGGACTATCGTTCTTACAATAGCAAAGTGAATTTTTGCCTTAACACTACAAATGTGGCAGTTGCTATGCAATATACAACCCTTGACGTTTTTAAACACAAAATTCGTTGGGCGTTCCAGAAAGAAACTTTTGCCAGCAAAAGTTTTAATACGTAGCTCAAACTCTTTTTTTTTTGTAAATCTCACTGCTGAATTTGTTTCAATTTAATAAAAAAATTGCGCGCAAAGAACGGAACAGCTTTTGCTTTTAGTTTTTGTCCGTACGCCTCCAGCATGAAAACTTACAGTTTTACCTTGGGAATTTTTAATTTCACTCGATATAATCTTCAAAAATTTTAACAAGTATTACTTTTGCAACAACTGCAATAAATTTTGAATATCTACCAAATTTATCAAAACTCAAGGAGAAATAGACAACTACTTATTAACTACTTTGCTGTAAAAGGTTATTTAACTTTTCGTCTTGTTTTTAATTATTTTTTATCAAGAATATCCTTCGTGCGCTGTTGCCAGAAGTACGTACGTTTTTTTATGTAGCATATTTTGTAACAATGTGTGATGTATTTGCAGCAAACTAAAAAAAAAGTTGACTAAAAAAAAAACCACCAACATAACAAAAAAGAAACTTTTGGATAAATTCATTTTGCAAAAGCTCATAAATTTTCGCGAAGGATAAACTTGCTCCATCTCTTAAAGGGTTGCAAGCAAAAACTAACGAAAAGTCTTACATGTAAGCAGGCACTAAATCTGTGTATGCAAGTACACAGTAACAAAAAAGCAGCAACAACAGTGAAACAAAAACTACTACACTTTTTAGTACAAACTACAAAATTGTATCGACGAAAAACAACAAACAGACTTGGAACAGAGCAAGAGCAAAAAACATAAGCAACAGCAACAGCAACAAAATTATTGCCACAACAACATAGCTGTGATTTATTTCTGTTCAGTGAAAACTTCCGTTTCCGTTTTGCTGAATATTTGCAGTTTAACTGCCTGCTGCTTGCCAGCCTTTAACTACCATACCAGCTTGCCTGGCTGGCTGTTGGCCTGTTTAGATTTTGCACCATTGTTTCGTAAAAGAGGCAGCAACATCGGCGTAAGATTTAAGAAAGCAACAGCAATGCAAAACAGTAGCAACTGTAGCGACAGCAGCAGCTGCTTTAAGAAGGCGAAAATTTCATGCATTTGAAATTAATTTGAGCATAAATAAAATGAATCGAAGAATAATGGGACTACGGTGGCTTGAGGCGTTGCAGTTACATGGCTACGTGGCAACTAACGTCAGGTTGAAGCAAAACAGCGGCAACAACAGCATGAAATATGTGCTCAGATATTATCTGTTTCATTTTGATAGTATGATAAAAAGATTGATATGTATTTGTGGCACGGTTGAAATTTGTAATAATGCCTATGGGTGGAGTTTTGACGCCTTTAAAAACAAATATTTTTCAAAAAAAAAATTTTGCATAAACAAAATAAATAAATAAATAATAAATGTCTTTTACAAGGAAAACTGATTTTGGGCGACTTTTTCTCAGTCAACAATACACAAAGTCTGCTAAATCGTTTTTAAAGTTACATATTTTTGATATTTTTGCTTTTTAATTTTTGAGCCGAAATATTGCGTAAAACGTAAGGACTGCACAGTATAACCTCATGTATGTAAGTACTTACTATACTTAATGAACATTGTTCACTTACTAACATACAATTTTTTTAACTCACAATGAACCAGGGAATTTAATTTTTTCGGATCGGAAAATCCGGATCCGGACCTTGCTGTATATTCGTGTGAAATCTACACAGCACTTTGCCAAAACTTTAGTTTTTGCCCAATGAGTACGGTGAATTTGCCAAAGCGCGCAAAACTTAGCGCTAAAGCGAATGAATGGCAATTTTGCGCTGCTAATTTACTGCCAATGGCTTATTTTGCAATATTTTTTAATGAAGTTTTCCCAGAATACTCTTTAAATATTTTACTTTTATATGTTCTTTAAATAAATAAATTTACTTTTACCATATCACTAAAAAATATTTTTATACTTATGCCTAAAATGTAGCGCTAAAACCCTACCCCCTCCTTAAGTAAATACCAGAACAGCATTTTTTGTGCATTTACTACCGATAGTTTCTGTGTTCCCTATTCCGTATGTTGGTGAAATTCGAAATTGTAAAAATTAACATCTTAACAAATTAAACATTATGAACTTACAGTCATTTTAGCAAAGACCAATATTGTAAATTTTTACTTATTGATCAATGCTATTTTTTATTCAACAAACATGACAAGATAACAAATGGAACAATTTAACCTGGTAATTGGTGACATATGTTTCGGCTATTACCACATAGCCTCATCAGACCAGTTTTTTGGTTAATGTTGTACATGGAGTCGATCCCCTGACCGTACATGCATTTCAATTGCATATCTGTCGACGGCCGCTCTAACAACTGAGCTACTGAGGAACTGACCTTGAACTGTACAAATTGCGTATATCAGTTCCTCAGTAGCTCAGTTGTTAGAGCGGCCGTCGACATATGTCACCAATTACCAGGTTAAATTGTTCCATTTGTTATCTTGTCATGTTTGTTGAACAAAAAATAGCATTGATCAATAAGTAAAAATTTACAATATTGGTCTTTGCTAAAATGACTGTAAGTTCATAATGTTTAATTATAATAAAAATAATCAGTCGCAAAAATCTACTTTCTTACATCTTAACAAAATATTGACTGAAAACCAGGTCACCATTGTATGTACTTAACTTGTATTTAGCCGTATTGAAATCAAAGCTGGGTCGGAATCATTGCTTTGTAGATAAATTTCCTTGGAAGTCACTTCAGAATTAAAAAGTTGCAACTCTTGAGATTTTTATTTTCAGATTATAGAAACTGATTCCAATCCAGACATGAAAATTTGTTTTTGAAAATTCCATTCATCCATTTCATGGAATTGAAATTCGTTATCTTATTTTTTTGTTTTTAAACGCAAAAAGAATTGATTCATTTGATGATTTCTTTCATGGAATTTTAATATAGATTGAATGTATTTACTTACAATTTTATTTAAGAAAAGTTGAAAATACACCTTAACTGCGCCCATTTTTCAAGACCATTTGATGGGGAGGGGTTGAAAATAAATTTTAAATAACACAAGAGATGATTTTTCAGCGATCGCTGAAGTGGCTTTGAAAATTAATTTACAACTTCACCAAAGGACAGTCTTGGAAAGACTTAAAATGGGGGCAAAAAATGGACCTTGAAGCAGCTTCAAAAGATTTCTAAAATCTATTTTAAATTTTTCGGGATAAATAGGTTTAGAAATTTTTCAGTATTCGTTTTCAACTCCGGTAAGCAATTTTTGAAGATCCTGTACCAATTGATTTTTAAACGATGTTCTTGAACTCCAATTCCGAGGCATGTAATTTAGATTTTCCACTACTAACTAGTTAAAAAAAATCACTTTTTTTTAAGTACGATCCGAATCACTGCAGTGGTTTTCGGGAAGATCAGCAAAATACTCCTCTCTCGCAGCTATTACCTCTTTGTTTGATGAACATAATTTTCCACGTAAGAATTTTTTGATGCGTGAGAAAAGCCAGAAACCAGAGGGAAATCACTGTGCCTAGAAATGCCTATAGCTTCGTTGGTCGGTTTAAAACACCTTTTTCGAAGACTCTTTTAAAAAACATTCAATTCAAAATAAGCCTTGTAAATGTCTTGAACATTTTTACCACACACCAACTAAAACCAATTCAAATTTTGATTGGTAATCTTTCATTCTATAAATTTCTCAAAAATATGGTAACATAAAGGTAGGATTTAAATGTTGCTGGGATAAATTAAAATGAACAGCGCTTGGTTTTTTTGTATTCACAATTTACATTTTTGGATTCGCATTGATTAATACGCTGAAATTTGTTAATTAAAATTTAAGAATAATTAAAATTTTTATAAAATGCAAAATTCGTAAAATCAAATAACTAAGGACTTATGCAAATATAAACAAATATTTTCATGAAAACAAAAATAAAATTAATTTTTACACGTTACATATACCATTGCACTGCATTAAAAAGTGTAAATGTGTGTATGTATGCTTGTCAATTTTGTTGTTTTACATAAAAAACCAACATGAAAATCACTTTTAATTAGTGCATGGTAAAGTTTTTACTGACGTTTCAATGATTCCAATATTAAAATTCAATTATTTCAATTCCAATTATGAAGCATTTGTCTGTTCTTATTAAAACTACACCAGCAATCAGGCAATCAGTGTTCAATTTAATTCATGTTTTTATAAAGTTCTGGTTTCATATTTAATTTAATTTTTAATATTATGATTATTCATTAAAATATTTAATGTACTCATGTTAAATATACAGTCGTTTGTACATACTCGTATGTATATACAGACATATGTACACAGATTTTACTAATTTAGAAATATTAAATTTAATATTTTATGAGTCAAACAATTTGATAGTCGTCATTTACACAATTTTATGACTATAACGAGCACATATTTTAAAAGGATTAATTTAATGAAATGTAAGAGTTTGCTTGGCATAAAAGGGTCAATTTCAAATTAATGCATGCAGACTGTTTTTGTGGTGAATTGTCAAACCTAAACAGGAAGTTAATGTGCATGGAAAAAGTTTATTATATCGCAAATAGTTTTTATAACTTTGTACTTAATTGTATAAATAGTTATAAAAGTACAAACAAGTGTTGACGACAAGTGTTGAAGAGTGAATGCTTTTTAGACAAAACTGCAATATTGTTTTCAAAGTCTTATTCTAAGGATTATTTCGATATTGTTAAAAGAATTTTGGATCGTCTTTTTTCATGTCAAAATACACAATCTCTACATAAAAATCTAAAACTTTAAAATTAATCATAGTTGGAAATAACTTTTATCTTTTGTTATACAGGTAGTTTTATAATAATTTAATAAATACTAAAAACTACTACATAATTTTATTTGTAAACCAAAATTCTGTGCAGTAAAACTTAGTTATTGAACAAAAAAAGGATTGTTAAGGAAAACCATTATAAATGTTTAATGTGCATATGAGTAAATCTCTCCTGAGGTAGAAAAAGCTTCAAAAATATAAACAATTACATACTTTGTTGTATGTGGTGCATATGAATAAAAACCTATTTTAAAACACATACACACACACAGGGAAGGAAACCATCATACTTGTTAAAATAAAGCAAAATAGATTACGTGCAGAAAAAGAAGAAGAACAGGACAAAGCTACACCATTGTTCGACAAGCAAAAACAGAAATACTACTTGTTACTAACAACAGCAAAAACGACTAGCAAAGGCAACACCATGTCTTCATCATCATCATCAGAAACAAATATTTTGCACATATTTTAGTCAGTTTTTTTCCCAATGTTTTCAAGTTGTATGTTTTTGTTCGAACGAGAATATAAGACAAAAAAAAAACATTTAAATGAAATATGCAATATTATTATTTTTTAGTGTATAGAAGTGTTAATGTCTGAGTACACATTTACCTGTTAGAAAAAAACTCCAAGATGTTGCAATGTGTCCTGTGAAATTCATTGAGACTTATTGCTTTTTGTACACTATGATATCGGTTATCCTCTATTGTATCTTTTTTTCTACTCCAAAATAATAAATCTGAATCTTATTTGCCACTAGCGGTTGAGCAGTTTGAACTCACACACAGTGGCAACAGGGAATAATTTAGTCAAAATTTTGAAAATAAAAATTATTAGACAAAACTAATACATAGATAAAAGCCTTTCTTTCGGATTCAGCGCAAAAAATTTTTTTTGAAAAACGATCTTTAGAAAATGTATTACCCGAATTTATTTCATTTAAGCTTGAATTTTGGCCTTTTTGCGAGGGTTTTTAATTTTTCTATTACTATGGTCTTCCGATATATAAATACTGGAACATCGGAACTAGTCAGAATTTCTTCGTCTGTTTTCGGACTACAATGCTCAAGAATATTAGACTAAGAAACAAAATTTATTCCTCGAGTTTACCTCAATTAAATCAAAATTTGCGCTGTTTTCTGGGAGTTTTTCGATGATACCAAGTTATAAAGCCACTGTATAACAAAACAACCATCACCATCGTGTTTTGCAGACCCGAAAATATAAGAATCAATACCAACAGCCCGTATCTTATGCGGAATTGTCTTTTGGGAGAAGTTATAATCACTTGCAAATAAATAGAATGAATTTTATTCATAAATCGGACACTAGCGACCTCTAAATATCAATATTTTTTAATGAAATCCTTCATATAAGCAACATAGAAATCGAAAACTCAATTTTTTGTTTGGTTACCCTACTGTACATACTATATCGTCTTAATTAAAAGCCTGATATATGGGTCAAGTTTGGAGTTATCTACTGCTTAAGTGATATGGAGGTCAACAAATGAATATGCGGCTATTGCATTACTTACATATATAAAACCAAACCAGCATGTCTAATTTTTTAAAAGCTTAATATTTTGTGAATATTTGCGTAAAACACTTTTTACACAACTTGCAAATTACCTAAAATCATACAAAAATGTATGTGGAATTACCCCAGCATACGTCAAATCATAGCACAAGTCGGGCACAATGTGGTGCAAGTTTTATATTTTGAAAAAGCGTCAAGTTTTTCACATCAAAACCTTGAACTTCTTTTTTATTTTTATTCGGCACATCATTGCACAAGTCTGGAACAATGCATCACAACACTCAATATTTGAAAATCATACAAGTTTCGAGTAATTTTCACACAAGTTTTTTCACCAAGCATTTGAATATTTTTTTGTTTGTGATATGAAATATCAGAGCACTATTTCGGCACATTACTGATTAAGATTTGTGTTCTGTAAAATTCTGAGATTGCTCCCTAGAAAAAATCTTTTTGCTTAAAGATTTCAAAATTCCAGGGTTTTGTTTTTCCTTTGTGGTAACATTTTTAAATGAAAAAAACAATAAGCAAACTTGACACTAAAAATTTATTTTTCGTGCAAATATTTATCCCTCGGAGTCTCTCGGCATTTTTATTATATTTTGTAAGTTAACTCTTAATTTCCAGTTGGGCAAGTAAATGCGCTATATAAATTCATTTATACATTAAGGCAGTTATCATTTTTTCTTGCATATGTTATTCGTTCCATTAGTAAACTTTTTGTTTTTGTTGTTGTTGTTGTTGTGTTTATTTGTCTTCTGTATCTCATTGTTGTTGTTGTTAACTTGTTATGACAAAAAATATACTAGTGTAAATAAATTCGAAAAGACCAACAAGCAAACAAACAAACGAACGAAGTACGAAATTCTAGCGCCAGACGCGCAACCAGAAAAAAACAGCTCATAATGAGTTGCAGTACAGGGTGAGGACGAATAAAAAAAAAAAAAAAATAGCAACGAGTGTTTATTTTAGTTGTAAAGGTAAACAATAACAAAAAAGATACTGCACTTTAATGTGACTTCATTGCCAGCAAACTTCTGAATGAACCACCCACATGGCACCTACATGTGAATACATTTGCATTTACAGTAATGGTTCGGTAACGCGAATAACGCTCTTAATATATTCTGGAAATATGCTTTATAGCGCTATGTTATATTAAAAACTTGCAACTCTTCTTCTTAGAAATTAGTTTGAATTTGAAAAAGAAAAAGTTTACGAATAACTGTATACAGCTTATGGAGTTAGTACTGTTCAAATTAAGATATAATTCCAAAAACACATGCATGAAGTTTTTGATTTCTTTCTTTAACCAGGAATAAACAAACAAATGAAGTTTTGTTTGCTGTTGCTGTTGCTGCTGCCGTTATTTCGAAAGTAACGAAAATAAAACTTTTTAAGGTTTATGCTAATAATGCAAAAAAGTTGGGAAAAAATATGTTTTCTTTTGTTTGCTTTCTGTGCAGCAAAAATTACTAAATTTTCTTCTGCAAGCTGTCAAAAGCTTTGTATTTATTTACGCAACCAACAAAGTTTTTAATGACTCCAAAAGTAGTTCGCATTTATATGTTGTTAGTACTGGATAATATGGAACTTTTGAGAAAAGTCTTAGTGGCATTACAACATTATAACATACTCGCCATAAAAAATAGTATTATAAGGCTTTTCTGGCTGACTTTGATATTGTAAATTTTTTAATATATAGACAAATAATGCCAGTATTATCGCAAAAAAAAAAAAGAGAAGAGAAAATAGATCCTTACAATAAATACAAAAAAAATACAGACGACACGTGTGAAAATATAAGTATGGAAATGTTGAAAAATAATTAATCGAAAATTTAGATAAATTTTGAAATAGTCTATAAGTGTCAAAAAATTCTAAACTATTGATAAAGTTGAAAATTTATGAAAAGTTAAAAAAGTCGTAGATTGTAAAAGAGTCGATGAATGTCAATTAGTGCCAAAGGAACATGAGAGAGTGGAAAATCGTTCAAAATGTCAAAGAACTCAATAAAAATCAAAAACCTTTATAAACTTTAAAATGTAATACATACTACCGCAATGCGTCATTCTTCACTGTCGCATTTTAGTTAAATTATTCCCGTATATAGTTATTTTCGTACCCGTACTTTCATAGCCGATAGCAAAAATACTCTCTAAGGTGTCCGAAGCATAAATGGAAACATTTTTTCGAATGTTATTCACACTGTCCCCAATTTGGTTACAATATAATATAAAACAAGGTCAAGGTCACGCCAAAAATTCAACACTCTGTGGTAGCGTTTTGAAGCTTTCACTTGTATTAGAGATGCCACGCCCTATTTGCGAAATTCACCAACTTTTTATTTGAAGTTTTCCTAGAATTTTATGAGAAATATAGTTACACTACATCAAAAAACACTCCCAATAAATATAGTGTTCTAAATGTTTTGCTTGTATGGTCGGTAGAAGTGTCCTTAAACTGTTTTCACCCATTTGGAATCCCAAGGAGCATGTTGAAAAGTATAGCCAGTCTGCCGAATTTCATTCCATTATCTTGCTTGGCTTTCCCGTAATCATGATTTCCACAGACAGACAAACGGACATAGCTAAATCGACTCAAGTGGTGACGCTGATCAGAAATATATATAGTTTTCTATATCCATCACGCCCTCTTCTATGTGTTGCAAACGGATGAAATACCCTGAGTGTTAGTATAAAAAACAACGAGTACTCGTATAAACAGCGAGTAGGAAACGTAGTAAATTGTTCGTTTAATTCGTACATCGATAGCGACTTGACGAATAAAACACAGTTTATTATTCATTTCAATTCAAGCCCTCTGTCTAGAGTATAAAAGTGTGCAAAATTCCAGTCGTGATTACTAGGCAGGTATAATACATTTTTTGATAAAAAACTCGTATCTCTTTCAGTCTATTAACTACATATTTTCAAGGTAACAAATCTCTTCAGCTTTAGCCATACTCCAAGGTGATGTATGCCCAAAAGTGGAGTGTGTTTTATCACTTAGATATTGATGGAAATTCAACAAATCTTTCAGAAAAATAACTAATCGAAATTTCAAATCCGGAAATCAAAATTTTTGCTTTCCACATTTTTTATGAAATCGACCAACCGCTTTCGCAAAATGCTTCATTCGCCACTTTAACATTTTTGGAAGTCAAATTTTTTTGAACTGTTGTCTTGTAATATGGCTAAGACTATAGAAATTTGTGAGCTGGGCTTGCAATCTGAAAGTTTAAGCTATTAAGCTTCAAACTGCATCATTTTTAGCCAAGTCACGTCGCTCACTTACCGAATAAAGCCAAAATTTAGGTAACTATAAAAAGAAAAACTCCCGTTTCATACTTTTTAGATAGCTTTTTTTGAAAAAGAAAAAAACTTATTTTGATTTCTCGAGACACCAAAATTTGAAATTTTTCTCCTTGTCTTAGGTCCAATTTGAAAATTGTTTTTTGCTTATCTACATAAAATTTCCTTCAATGTCTACTATGAAAATTTTTGAAAAAAAATATCATTAACTAGTTTTTGCGAAAATTGATATCGCCATTCGACTTAAGAGCCAATTTTACACCAGAAAAAGCTATTGCCTGTAATTTTCAATTGGTATAATATTTGTATAAAAAATATTCCTAAAACTTGCCAAAAATTCTTAAAAAAATCGCATTTTTACGGTGAGCCCACGCTGTGTGAAATATATCAAAATGATATGATAGGCTAAAATGGTACCATCTTATCTTAATGGTTTGGTGCCTCTGTAAAAATCTGCAACACAACTTTGTACTCTAAACGAAAAAGAATGATGCATACAATTTAAACCTTTTTTTTCTCTTTTTTCTCTTTCAGCCTGATACAACGTGATACACGACCTGCTCCCATCATCAATTGTCGCATGTCAAGCGGCAAGCAAACGCGTGGCGTCTCACAAGCGCCCGATCATCGTTCCGAGGCAAGACTGCGTATCGATCCTAAAGTTTTAGTCTTTGTAGAGACAACCTATTCAGGGCTGGGACGTGACATTGCAGAATTGCTTGTTTACAATAGAATAAAGTAAGTACAACGCTCGTACACAAAGCAATCAATATAATTTAATAAAAGAAAATTTAATTTAATTGTACACAAGTTAGTAATTGCTACAGCAATAAAATTTACATGAAAATGCATTTTCCCATAAATATTTCAATTCAATTTCTTCAGCTTGTGTACGATATATCCGTATGATAATCAAAAAAAGGCAACTCAGCTCAATTTAGTTCTAAGTTAATAATTTGATTGTGGTTTTCTGTTTGTTTTGTTTCGGGTCGACAATTGAATATTTCACATGTTACCCCAATTTTATTAACTGAAACACAATTAAGAGCAACATAAGTTTTGCATTCAAGATTAATTGATGGCTTATGTGCTTGTGGCAAACAACTCCCACATACGAGTAAATACTCTAACATAGTTGGCATAATTGGTAATGTAGAAGGCAGCAACAGCAGCAGCAGCAGCTCTTATCAATGTTAAGTTTGTTATGGATACGAAACTGCTGTTCTACACGCAGAGCTTTTTGTAAGTACAATAGCAGGAGTGCTGCATATTCTCCTACTCGTCTTCTTCAACTGAACCGACCGGCTTTAGTAAACTTGAAACCACCAACTGAAGAAGACCAAAGTTACCGCAAACTTGACACTACTTACTTGCTTGCTTACTCGTATTTGTGAACTTACTTAAGCAAGCTGTGATAGAAATTGGTTATCTACCAGAACGAGTACTTGCACAGTAGAATTTCAATCTAATGAACTTTTTGAAAGAACATTTCAATAACAAGAAGTTGCTTTATCTTATTTGTGCAAGTATCTGCGGTAAAAATGACTTAAGCGCTTTAGTCGACATTTGCGAATAAAGAAACAGCTTATGGTTTTATATTTTACGTAAAACATAAAGTTATGGATCTTAAACATTTCACTTTATATACTGTATCAACTTTTGCTCTTCATTAAGAACTTTAAAGTTGAAAAATTTTGTATTAAAATTAAAATTTGCATTGGACCTTTTACAGGTCATATTTTTCGCCACACTTATAATAGAAAGATATAGTAAAAATTATACGATTTTTTAACTAATTTTGGTTTTTGCGTAAAAAAGAACGCTTTGATATTTAACATCAAATCGCTTAGTGTGCGCTAGCATTAGAAAAATCATGGAGTGGCTTGAATCCAAATGAAATACTAGCTTTGTTTTATTCGCCAAGTCTCTATCTATGTTTCCTACTCGCTGTTTATTCGAGTACTCGTTGTTTTTTATACCTAACTTATACCTCACTTTGTTATTTTTATTTTATTTATAACGCATAAAAGCTGACGTGAAAAGTATTTATATATTCTTGCTCTTGATCAGCTTTACCACCTGAATCGATTTAGCTATGTCCGTGGAAATAAAGATTACGGGAAAATTAAGTGAAATGATATCTTCTAACAAGATTTTTTGAATTGAAAATGGACGAAATCGGTTCACAGACACGTCTACGTAAAAAATTGTATCCGCCTGGCTAACTAGTAACGTTTTATAGAGCATTTGTGAAATAATAGTGATGGCGAACTCGGTTGAAATCAACTTTGCTCAACTTGGTTTCGCTAAATTTTCAATTCGGTCAACTCGGTTGAACTCGGTTTGGGTGAATTTTTAACTCTCTCAACTCGGTTTGGAATATTTCCGAGTTGACATATCACTAATCTATAATACTGATTTTATATATAATAATAGAGTTCAGCTACTACAGTTATTAGCATTCCTAGCTATTTGGTATATATGCTATAAAGAGCAAAGGGTTAAAAAAATATCAAGACTCTATGTTATATGGGTCTCACTTAATTTTTTGTTTACTGGGCTAGTTCAGAAGCATTGAGTTTATTATAACATCACTTGGTGTCATGTGCTAATGCTGCCAGCAAGGCTGTTGTTCTATATGACTGAATAACCCACAAAACCACAACGATTAGGTGAAAATATTGTATTATATTGTAATATTTTGATAAAATAAATTAAAAGATGATTTTGTTGCCCTTGTCGTTGTCGTTGTCGTAGATGCTGTTGTGTCTGCCGTTGCTGATGATGGCACTTGTGGGAGTTGAAAAAACATACAACACGATAAACAAAGTTAATTTTCGTTATCACTACAAGGGCGAGAAACCATGCAAATTGATTTTTAATAGACATACGAGCATATTATTGACTCAATATTTACGAAAAGTTTCGTCAATATTTAATTTTAAAACTACATATAAATGAATATGGATGGATTACAGAAGCACATGACTACAAGTGATGGAAATATGTATATGATAAATGTAAATATTGGTACTTAAAGTATGCCATTCATTGTGTGTCACAATGACATTGTGGATGCCTGAGTTTAAGTGTGGTTGATAGCTGCTTGTGATAATGAAGTATTTAATTTAATATTAAATCTATCATATGAGCAATATCATAATTTTTTTAAAACACATTAAGGTTTTCTCTTTAAATTTCGCAGATTTCTGGTATAAAACTTTTATATCAAAATGGAAAACTTAATATAATTTTTTTATTTCATAAATATCTTGCATGAGCTATTGCATTTTTTTTTCTATCGCTTGATTAGTTTAGATAAAGAAAAAGTTTTTCTATGATGCATACAAAAAGAAAAGATAATCCCCTTCTGCTTATTTGCATTTTGTTTTTTCATAGCATAATCATCATTATCATATCTCTAGTGTTTTCATTACAACTGAAGCGCATGACCTGATTACACGAGTATTTGGTTTGTATTCACTTAACATGGGAATATGAAACCCTTTTAACCAGTCATGTGCTCGTTACGTCTATAGCAACCAACTATCGCCGCAGAAAGGGGAAGGAAGCATCACTTTTAATTGAGCTGAATTAATTTACCAACAAAGTTGTCTTCGTTGACGTGCCTAGAGTTCGATATGGCTGTAAATCTTTAGAGTCATTCTGTGCCAAATCATATCAATTAAATATAATTCGTAAAGTTTGAGTATAAAATGCACCCTAATCTTTTCTTTATCTTCTTACTGAGTATAGTGCCCAACAAAACTCTTTTGAGTTTAATGATCTTAAGTGCGGCGACTCGTCTGTTCAAAGCATCCCAGGTGTAATTGCAGTTGAAGCTATCAAATGTGGAGCAGTAGTCCATAAATGGGCAAAGTACCAAATAGCCAAAACAACAAACACATTCACTCACCACTGCTACGCACTTTTTTTTTGTTGTGTTTTTTTTTATACGCGCTATATTCACATAGAATTTGCATTGTTGTTGCATCATTCAGAAAAAAAAAACTAGCAAGCATGCAAACAATAATGCACACATTGAGGACAGCTTCTTTCGTTTCCTTTGATCAGTGTACTTTTATTTTTACACTCATATTGCTCTTATTTGGTTCTCGGAATTTGCTTTTAGATAATTGCAAATTTTTTTTTCGCTATCGAGATCGAATTTTTTCTGTTGTTGTTTTTATTGGTTTTTTTGTAAGTAGCTCCTGCTTTAAAAATTTTGTCCATCTCTGCTGTAGTCGATAGAGTTTGAATATACTGAGATCTGTCACTCATTTGTCTACTCCACAGTAATATGCGGGGTATGCATTTAATCAATACACGATCTGTTCGAGCGAAAACCTGGCTGTTGTTTTCGAATAAGTGCCTCCAGTTTCTGCTACTATCATAATGTGGATTATGATGTGTTTGGTATTCTGACTCAGCCATAAGTCCGTTTTTATAAGGGTTTCTAAGAGCCTCTTTTCAAATTTGGGATCTTCTAATCAAATTTGGAATTAGGACTGGCTACAAAAATACGTTAAGCGAAAAGATCCGGGAATGCTTTCAACATTTCAACAATTATGTGACACTTACCTATGGCTTTGTTGGTTTTAAGGGATAATACAGTCTTGCATATCTCTGTTGAAGAGTTCAGTCGCTGTGGCCTTCCCTGTGAAACGGCGCACACTGTTATATTTTGAGAAAAAATGGACAAAATCAAATTCCCGTCGATAACAATGCCCAAAAATAACGAGGTCGGTCTCATTCGAAAGGTGATTTCATGCTTTTTTTAGAAAAATTGTCCCGAATCGAGATCCCAGCTTTGGGCATTTCTCAGAAATGCCCAAAATATGGTCTTTTTCACTTTTAGACAGTTTTTCCCAATTTTAGTACAATTTTGACTCGTATACATATCCGATGATAATTTATTTTGAAAGTCGAGAGTATATATATATATATATATATATATATATATATGAAATATTATGAAAATATATTATGAAAAAAAAATTTTTTTTCGTATTATAATGACAAAAATGACAAAAAAAACCAATCTCAGTAAGCTCTATGCTTCTGCTTGAGTCGGACGTGTTCTCTCTCAGACAAATAGAAATAAATCCATTGTAAAAAATTTAATATTTAAAGATTTCGAAACGGGTCGCGCCCTCTTACGATGAAGACGAAATGTCTACATCTAAGTTGCAAAAAATTGTTAATCAAAATAATTCAATTTCAAAATCTAAAAAAGACAATGTGCGAAAAAATTATTGGACACCTTTACAAGCGTTAACTGACGATGAATTTGATATTGAGTACAACGAAAGTATCCAAAATAAAAAATCTGTGAAAGTAGTAATTCCTCCTATCAAAGTTCTAGTGCAAAATAGTGACTTTATTAAAAACCTTTTACTAGAGAAAGGTATAAAAGATTTTTTCATAAAAAAAATATCTATTGGTATTAAAATTCTAAGTGAATCCAATGAGTCATTTAGCAAAATAAAAGAAATTTTGAGTGAAGCCTCATGTCAGTTTTTCACCCACGATCTCAAAAGCGAACGATCGTTTAAAGTCGTTCTTCACGGGCTCGAAAATAAAACTGCAGACGAAGTAAAATCTGAATTAATTTCTCTTGGTTTAAAGTGCAAAGAGGTTAAAATAATTTCTAAAAGTTATGAAAGCTATAATGATACTCTTTATATTGTATATTTAGAGAACGGGTCAGTTAAGTTGCATGATCTTCGACGCAACGTAAAATCTCTTTTTCGTGTTATAATACGTTGGGACTTTCAACGAAAAATAAAAAATAAAATTGTTCAATGCAGAAACTGCCAAATGTTTGGTCATGGCGAGCGTGGTTGTTCAATTAAATCCAAGTGTGCAAATTGCGCCGGCAAGCACAAAACTGCTGATTGCACCATTTCAGACAGAGTGCGTTGTGCGAACTGCAATAATACTCATAAGTCGAATGATCTTTCATGTCCAAATCGCGCTGTTTTTCTGCAAATTAAAGAGAAATACAATCGTCAAAGCTTACTTGCTCCTCCCTTCGCGCGATCGTCTAAACCTATAACTCATCAAAATTTTAGTTACGTTGAATCGCAATTTCCTCCTCTTTCCAGAGGTCATTTAATACATGCTTCTAATAAAGAAGCATTTACTCCAACAACAAAGCAGACTTGGCGCTCTTCTTATGCACATGCAGCGGAACCTACAGCCAACAACAACCTGTTCACTGAAGAAGAGATCACAAAAATAACATTTGACCTTGTATCAAAATTAAGAGAATGTAGAAATAAGCAAGAACAATTTAGCGTTATCGCACAATTAGCTGTTAAGTATTTGTACTCTAGTAATAAATAATGTCTGTCTCCCAACTTAATGTAATATTTTGGAACTGTCGCAGTGTCCGCAATAAGATTATTGAACTCTTTGACTTTCTTGTCAACAACAATATAGATATTTGCATGCTCTCAGAGACTTGGCTTAAGCACTCAGACAAACTCTATCATCCAAACTATCATTGCTGAAGAAAAGACAGGGAAAGTTATGGTGGTGGCGTTGCCATTGTTATTAAAAAATCAATAAAATTTATAGAAATCCCCAATATAGATACACATGTTATTGAAAATATTGGTATCGAAATAATATCATTAAACGGTAAAATAATAAAACTTTTTAGCGTTTACTTTCCAAGTTGCTCTAGTTCTACTGAAATTCGGAGTAAATATAAGAAAGATCTAAGAAAAATTTGTAATGCTAATGGATATTTTATTTTCTGTGGCGACTTTAACAGTAAGCATCGCGATTGGGGTTGTTCTCGAGCTAATGCCTGGGGAAATATTCTTCATGAATTTACAACTTTTTTTCCCATCACGGTCATGCATTCTTCTGACCCCACGTATATTCCTGCGTCAAACAGATCAACGCCTTCAAATATTGATCTTATTATTACTAATGTTCCAACATTCATAACACAGCCAGTAGCTCTTAATGAACTTAACTCAGATCATCTACCAATAAAGTTTTCTATTAGCTTAAATTTCGCATTCTACAAGAATTTCATCAGAGATTATTCGAACGCTAATTGGAAGAACTATCGCTGTTCTCTAAGAAACAGTCTGAATAGTTTGTCAATAAATATTGATGATGTAGTTTCTACTGATAGAATTGATAATGATTTGGAAACTTTCAGCGAAAAAATATCTATGGCTGTACAAAGATCTGTGCCACTCAAAGCTCCTAAGACCAATTTTATAAGACTTCCGTATTTTATCCTAAATTTAATTAAAATTAGAAACTACCTTCGTAGGCAATGGAGTCGCTATAGGCAAAAGGCAGACTATGAATTGGTGTCCTGGTATACTACTGAAATTAGAAAGGAGATTTTTAAATACAGAAATGTATCCTGGAATAAAAAAATTAGTTTACTAGAAAAGAGAAGTGAGCCATTTTGGAATATATGTAAACTTTTGCGCAGAAAACATGCTCCAATCCCTCCATTGCGAGAACAAAATAAAATTATTGTTCTGAGTCAGGAAAAAGCAAATTCCTTTGCTCATAAATTCTTATTAAACCACAAAGTGTCGGAGCATTTAGGATCGCCATTGCATGACAATTTAGTGGGTTCAGTTGTGGAACGATTTGACGCGCTTTGCGTGGATACTCCATTTTCCGAATATGTTCATCCTGACCTAATTCAGGATTTCATCCGTGAAGCTCCATTAAAGAAGTCGACAGGACACGATGACATTAAAAACATCATGCTTAAACATTTCCCTAAAGTTGCGCTGATTTATTTAACTTTTATAATAAATTCGTGCTTAAAACTTCAGTACTTCCCTAACACTTGGAAAGTGGCTAAAATAGTTCCCATTCGCAAATCTGGAAAGCCAGCAAACATGCCTGATAGCTACCGACCTATCAGCCTTTTGAGTAGTATGAGTAAAATTTTCGAAAAAGTTATTAAACATAAATTGTTTTCGTTTATTGATCGAAACAATATTTTACCAAATGAACAATACGGATTTCGGCGGTTTCATAGCACTACGCATCAAATCAAACGTATTTGCAATCATGTAAAAAATAATTTTGACGCAAAAAAAATCTACTGGGCTTACCCTATTAGATATTGAAAAGGCATTTGACTCGGTTTGGCACAAAGGTATCATTTGCAAATTGATTCAATTACAATTTCCAACGCAACTCGTTAAGCTTGTCCAAAGTTTTCTGGCTAATCGTTTTTACTGTGTATCCATAAATGATGAGTACTCCGATATGTTTCAATTACCCGCAGGAGTTCCTCAGGGATCTGTTCTTGGGCCCCTCTTATTCATTATATACTGCTCTGATTTTCCCAGATACAATAACTGCCACTATGCAATATATGCCGACGATATTGGTATATTCTCTTCGCACGAGTTTGGTCATAATATTGTGACTAACTTGCAAGGTGCGCTTTATAACATTGCTAATTATTTAGACAAATGGAAAATAAAATTAAATGCTGGCAAAACGCAAGCTATCTTTTTTACTAGGAAAAGAAGTAATTGCTACCTGCCTAGCACAAATTTAAAATTATTGAACCACAATATACCTTGGACAAACACTGTGAAATATTTAGGTGTTATTTTTGATAAGAAATTACTTTTCCGTGATCATGTCAATCACTCAAAAGCTAAATTTAATATGGCGATTAAGATGTTGTATCCCCTAATAAATCGACAGTCTAGTCTTAGTAGAGAAAATAAACTTGTAATCTGTAAAACCATTTTCCAAGCAATTATTCTTTACGCCTGTCCAGCCTGGAGTAATTGTGCTCAAACGCATATTAATACACTTCAAGTTTGTCAAAACAAGTTGTTAAAAATGATGCTTGGGCTTCCATGGCATTTTTCGACAGAAAAACTACATAAATATTCCAATGTCAAACTAATATCAATCCGTATAAAAGAAATAACTGAAAAATTTAAAATTCGTTGTAATGTATCCGAAAATTGTCTTATTTCAGAAATGTATCAATAATTGTCAAAATGTAAAAAAACAAATATGTATTTAGTGTATTTTTGTTATTATTAATAATGACTTAAAAGATTTCTGTTTTCTTGTAAAATCAAAAATAGCTTGTAAGTTTCATATCGGAGGTTTTTTATAGTAGTCTTTTCCTTCGTTGAATATTTTTTTCCATAAAAAAAAAAAAAATCTAAATCTGTGATAAAATCAAATATAAGATGTTTTAGAATTAAGGTTAATGTACCATATATCTGTAAATTGTGCGATACGATATTTTCTGTAACGTTTTATTTTCTACTTAATAAACTATTCTTCTTCTTCTAAAAAAAAAAAAAAAAAAAAAAAACCAATTTTTGTCATTTTTGTCATTATAATACGAAAAAAAACCAATTTTTGTCATTTTTGTCATTATAATACGAAAAAAAATTTTTTTTTCATAATATATTTTCATAATATTTCATATATATATATATATATATACTCTCGACTTTCAAAATAAATTATCATCGGATATGTATACGAGTCAAAATTGTACTAAAATTGGGAAAAACTGTCTAAAAGTGAAAAAGACCATATTTTGGACATTTCTGAGAAATGCCCAAAGCTGGGATCTCGATTCGGGACAATTTTTCTAAAAAAAGCATGAAATCACCTTTCGAATGAGACCGACCTCGTTAGTTTTGGGCATTGTTATCGACGGGAATTTGATTTTGTCCATTTTTTCTCAAAATATAACAGTGTGCGGCGTATGACCAATACTAACGAGTGGAGGTAGCTGGCTTATGATCTTTGAAAAATGCTATTTTAAAAGGATTAGCTGATGATTCGTAGTAGTTAAGTTACTCCCGTTTTTCCTATTCATTGACTGACTTTGTTGTCTGACATCTTGCAAATCTTTTTATTTTCCTGCGAAAGCATCTAATTTGTGCAGCTTGTTGGGCTTTTATTTTTTTACTAAGGACGCAATATGTGTGTGCGCCGCATTTCCTGTCTCTATTCTCTTGTGTGCACTTCATTCCCTGTGGGTTTCGCACCTTTATTTTCTATACAATCGGACAAGTTGAGTCACACGTCCATGGTTTTTTCATTTCGTGATACAAAGACTATAGCCTCAGGCGTTATTAAAAATTAAGACATTGTTTTGTCTTTTAAATGCGATTAAGCTTTGAGGTTTAGTATTGCTAAGTCTTTTAACTTCGTCGATGTCGTTATCCATGTCTACCTTTTTTTCCTATCCCGTGTGCAGGCATTTTTTTATTATTTTTTTTTTAACTTGACTGAGAATAATCCGGTATGCATACATACATACATATGTATTTTATCCTAAGCAAACAGATGATTCATTCTGTATTAGAAATGGTTTCCGCGAATATTGTCTAACGAGTTATAATTTGTAGTAGCTGCATAAATAGCATATTGTGGTTATTAATACGACGGCCTATGTTGTAGTTGAGTTTTGCAGGTATGATTTAACATGAAATGACTCCGTAGTGAATGTAACAGAAAAACTATGCAACCGAATGTTAACAATTTGTATTCTAAAACTTTGTTGCTCGCATCAAAAACTTTTTCAATTATGCGTTATGTTGATACTTTTGACACTTATGACTTGAGTTTGACTAACATTTTATGGATTTTGTTTTCTTATAAATTTATTTTCTTTGATTGTGTTCTCAAAAGCTAAGATTCTGTTGAATCTCAACGGAAATGTTATTTTACATTACATTAAATTTCATAGCAATTGCTGCAATAGTTCACTTAAAACAACGCTTACAAATTTTTGTTAATATGGTAAGTGCCACGCCCACTGATGCAATCCTGTCAAAATTCATTTATTTTTAAAGCTTATAGTAGCTGACATCTATACACCAAATTTTTTAAAGATTACTCCCCTAGCACACTATCTATAACAATAAACGTTTTTTGTTTATATGGTAGGTGCCACGCCCACAGGTACTATTGGACCAAATTTTTGCAATGAAAGACCTTATAGCAAGTACATCTACCTCATTAAATTTCATAACAATTACGTAGTTAGTTCTCTTAATATAACGTTTATAAATATTGTAGGCGGTGCCACGCCCTTCAACGAGTTTTTTCCGTAAAGTGGCTGAGCTTGCATTGATGACTACTTTCACTGAAATCATCTCCAAAATTTTTATGAAAATCGTTTGTGCCAATTTTGAGATAAACGGAATCAACATTTTTTAACAGTTGAAAAGTGCCACGCCCACTTTTTCGATTCCGCCCAATTTAATCACAATACAAGATATATTTGATATGTATCCGTTGACCAAATTTCATCGCAATATCTTGAACGGCTTACAAGATATGGTAGTATAAAAGATAAAGTTTAGGGTTGTGCCACGCCCCTATACGATTTTTTGAAAACTTGAAACCAAGCCTAATCCTAATTTGGTTCATATGTGCACCAAATCAGCAAGTTTCATCAAAATTGCTGCAACTTTTTTCAAAATTGGCCTGGGTAAATATACATAGAGTATGGGCGGTAGGCCTGTCCGTCAACCGATTTCGCCCATTTTCAATAGCAAGATGCCTGCAAGAAGATGTGACCTATGTGTGAAAGTTTCATTCAATTATCTTTCTTGGTTTTCCCGTAAACCTGATTTCAACAGACGGGTGGTGACGCTGATCAAGATTATATATACGTTTCCATGCCTGCCACGCCCCCTTCTATGTGTTACAAACGGAGAGACAAAGTGAATATACCTTCGGTGTAGGGTATAAAAATACTCTGATGTCTTAAAAACTACATGGTCAATTTTAATTTTTTTTTATAACTTATTACTATATACTTACATATGTATACTCCCAACTTATTATCCGAAACTATATCCTAGTAACACTTTTAAATGAAGTATTCGCTCTTAGAATTAATACTAGTTACTCAAACAAAAGAGGACTTAATAAAAACGAAGAAATACTGAAACTTTTAAAAACGAGCCCCCAAAAAAAGTACAGGCCTGGGAATAAATTTACTCCACCCTCTCGTCGGCTTTGAATGTAGGCGAAAAATATGGACGAATTGTTTTTGAAACATTCTAGAAATGTAAGTTTCACTTTTTCTACGTCAGAATGTCTTTTTTCCTGGCAGACTGACAAGGAATGAGCGACCTGGCTGAACTGCTCGCTTCAGTAATATTAAGTTTGAACTGTGATATAAGAGAGTAGATCCAACAATTCGCGGAATAGTGGTGTTGAAAATGAAATTACTTTTATTTTTTAATATTTTTAATAATTTTTCGACTTTTTCGATACCATCCGGCGTGAGGATGTAATATGCTGTAATATTAATTTGATGAAAAATTATTATTTCATATGATTTGCGTGTTGTCCTTTCAGCAGCTCAAACATAAGCTATAAATAAGGTACAACTCAATTTTGCAAAATGACGATGAACGCAATTGTCATCAGGTCGGATATGAATTTAATTTCATTAACTTTGTGTGTGATAAGATTTTCTTTTGTAATCCATATGCCAACAGAATTCACTTAAGTACTCGCATACATAGTTTCAAATGTTTTGATTTCAAAACTTCATAAGTGATTTTAATCTCCAGGATCATGTCATCACATCAGCAAATAACAAAAATGTTTGCATTTTGCCAATGCTATCTATCCTAGAAAAAACTTTTACTATAAAAAGTTGTATTTTTTTTTTGAAATCCTTGACAAAAAGTTTTTATTTCTTGCTTGCTTTTTGTACATCATCAAACTGAACTGACTGACGCTATCAAATTAAATTTTTGGTTAGTTTAGCACAATAGTTTGCAAACTTGACTACTGTTTTGTGTTACCAAAATCCTATTACATCGATGTTGAGAGATTTTGTATTCACATTAACTTGACATAATTGAAGTGGAAAAGCCACAACATTCCAACACAGCTACACCAAGCAATTTTCAATCCTATTGTTGCATTTTGCATTGAAAGCCAAAAACTTTAGTTGCAGTTGATATCATTGTATTTAGCTACGCTTGTATGTGTGTGTGTGTGTGTGTGCGTGGTACTGCAACAAATTATCACTGTTAATCCTTCAAAAGGCTTCAACTGGGTGTGCGCGCTGGTTGTATTGGTGTAGTTTTGTGGAAACCAAACTAAATCATGTGAAATTACATTGATTAACGCTGCTGAATGTGTACTATTGGAAGAGCTTTAGTATGAAAATCAAATCATGCTGCTCTATATTGTTTAGTTGCTGGATTAAATTGAATTAAGCAGTGTGCTTCGGTTTTATTAAGCAAAGTTAAATTTCGATGCTACTACATATATTGCTATGTGGGATAAATATAATTACATACTTCCATTAAATAAATGAGACATTATTTAATTTATCTAATTAAAAATATTTAGTTTACCTTTATGTATGATTTAGGAGAAATCTAATGAAACTTAGGGAGTAAAAGATTTCAAACCACTTTTAACTGAAATAACCAATCATACACCCAGGAAAAATGACATTTAAAAGTTTATTTTTTGATTTAAAGCCGCAAATTTTGAAGTTGAATATAGTAGAAATATCATTTTTCAATTCACTTTTAACACAAGCAACTTTAAATTCATGTTGAATTTAAAAAGTATTGAAAATAAAATTTTTTAACTTAACTTCAATCGTAAAAAACTTCAAATTGCAAAGTATTTGAAATTATTTTTACACTAAGCACTTTGTCACTTCGAATTAAATATGAAATCACTTTAAATTAATTTTGATTATTTTGAAAATATTTTCAAATCCAAATCATAATATGGGTATTCATCTAAGCGCGCAAAACCCTCGCAAGCTGTGCAAGTTGTGCAGTTTAGCGCCGTCGTAAACGAACTGTCAAAAATCGTATGGAAAGTTTTTTGAACAAACTAGAAAAGCTTGCGCAGCTAATCTGTGCAATTGTTGTCACTCTCTTTTCCCATACAATTCTCTCAGCAAAAATTTATTGTTTACACATTTTGTATTTGTCACTCTCTTTTCCCATACGATTCTCTCACAAAAAAATTACATGCTCATCAACTGCCACAAATTGCACAAAATATTCGAAGGGGCGTTCGTGAAACACATCGCGCCAAATTGTCTATTTGCATAAATGGGAAACTTGAGCGTTTAGATGAATGCCACTGATGTTTCACTACAACTTCCACGTCTTCGGTTTTAGGCTAAATTGCTAGCGTCCTTGGTTTTTACCATATGTAATGAATTTTGTGGACCTTTTTTTCGTAAATGAAAACTGAATTGCGCTGTGAAGTTTCTGTAATGGGAAAAATATATTATTTTGCTAGGGTTTTAGTGTAAAAATGTATTTTTAATTTTCATTAAACTCAAAAAATGTTATTTTACTTTAAATTTCGAATTGAAATCAGTTCTGCAAAATAAACAGATAATTTTGAGCACTGCATCTCTGTTTTTTTATTTTTTTTTTTTTTGAATACTAAGGGTCTCTTCCCCCAGCTCGGTTCGCTCACCCCCACTCCAAAAATTTAGCTTCGCTCGTGGGCTCTGGTGCTCGCTTCGCAAAATTCTGATTTTCATTTTATATTTTCAACTTATTTTTACATTTGCAATGGTAATGAAAATTGTAGATTTCACCAAATGTTGTACGAAACTTTGCAACACTTCAACAGCTTCTTCAATTTAACATTTTAAGTTTTTGGTTGGTTTGGAAGTTGCCATTGTCATTTAATTAAACTTTCCCGCCAGTGCATGATCCGTTAACCAAACGATCCCATATTGAATTAGACAACTTTTATTTAAATTGCTTTTTGTTTAGTGATTTTTAGTTTTCGCTTTTATGCGAAGTGCCACATGTTCTTACCAAAATCTGCTAAAGTTTTGCTTATAACTTGCCCGAACGATTTCTTGAATTACATATATGAAATTTCGTTGCTTGACTTTAAATAGTTACATATCTCAGAAAATTTTTCCCTCTTTAATTTGGCAAACACAATTTTTGCATCGAAAATAATCATCCATGAATTTATTAAGCAAATTTTTTCTTCTGTGTAGTTTTTTTCGATTAAAATTGATACTATTTTGCTTAGTTCTAAGTATTGTCCTTTTTTGATGCTTTGTTACATTTGTGTGAAAGGATCAACTTCATAAATACGTAAATTTATACGTACGCAATGAACTTTTAATACAAGATGCCTTTCCTAGTATGAAAGGACCTACCAAAGGAATTTACCATTGTAAGAAAATAAGTTTGCGCTAATTGCTGGAAGTAGGTCGAAAGTATATTGTGGAGATTGCTCTAGCTATGGTAATTTTTTTTTGTTGAGCAGATTCTTTAAAAATATTTATATAAAGCCATTGCGATTTTTATTTATTTTTTGGGCCCAATAAACTCGAAATATACTTTAAAAAGGTTAACCTTGATTGATTTTTTTTTTTGAGAAATACTGATGCTTTAAAAAAAAAGTTCGGTATCCCATTTTATATTAATACTGTTGCTATAAAAAAATGTTCGATATAGACGTATTCTATTTGATTTTAAGTATAACTCTCTGATTTCAACATACCAAAGAAAAGTGAATTTTTTTGATGAAACCAAATAAAATAGTAGAAATTTTCTCAATTGAAAAGGTTTGCCATTTTTGGCCCCAAATTGCTTCGGTATAGAAAACTCGCAAGTATAAAATAATTTTATTGAAATATTGTAGCAAAAAAAAAAAAAAACCTGTAGATACCAACAAGCACATGCGGCAAACTAAACTGCCCTAAAACATTTAATATGCTGAAAAGTTTAACTTTTAATTGAAAAAAGGAATAACAATTCATAATTTCATAATGGCAGCCCTCAGATTAATACAACACTCTCACATTAACATATACATATACATAGCTACAATATTACATGTACATACACATGTACTTTTCCACCTATTTCCTTTCACACGTAGCTTAGCTTTTGAAAAGATGCTTAACATCAATTTAAACCATAATACACTAAATAAAGTTCTAAATATTATTACGGATACAACGCATAAAGCAGCACACCGTGCGAAATCATAAATCACGGAAACTTTCTCCGGAAGCAACAGCTGCGAGATAACGGCATCAGCTGTGTGATGTTCTAGGTAGCGTTGGGGTTGGCATTGACGGTGTTGGGTGTCAGTAGCAGCAGCAGCAGCAGCCGGAAGCTACTTGAGTACAATCATACAATCACACTTAATATAATGCGTCTTCTTTTACACACATATAGTACATGATTCTTGTTTTCTTTTTTGCGCTATATTCATTATCCTACATGCACACACATACACATGTAAAGATATTAATAATTTAGTCAAAACATTTCTTGATTTTCTTGGCTTTTGCTTTCAACATCAGGATAACGTCCAAATGTAGACTTTCAAGTGTAGGAGTTGCTTCACCTAATAACATCATCATTATCATCTTTGTCACAACTGCCAGGCATAATATAAGTGCACACATACACATAATCGCTATGCTCCATGGCTGTCTTGTCTGTCTGCAGGGGAAAATGAAGAAAATATTTTCTTATTTCAAGTGCGGATCTGGATACTTCGCTTACGTTAATCTCTTAAGGTATGAACCTACTTTTACAATAGGAATATGCTGTTGTAGCTTCAAGTTGGTTGTTCTTGTATGTAGTATGAATTTTTTTGAGCGAATTTGCTTGTGCCCCAAAATTTCAAACAAAAATATATATATACATATATGAAAAATCGCCAAAATTTCATATTTTGACCGAAAACTTATGCGAGAAATTATTATCTCTCTAAAACGTCAGGACTCTGAGATATTTGAAACATACATATGTATATAACATCATGAACAAAAATGGTATTTTTAACTCTTAAGAGTTAAATTTCTTAAAAGCTAGAGCTTATTCTGATAAAATTGTGGTATATTCGAATCAGCGACCTCGAAAATTACTTCATTTAGTGGCTTATGTCCTAGAATTTTTTATGAGTCCCGATGATGCCTATGGATAGATGGCCCAAATTTAAGAATTGTTTAGAAAATCTTTAAAATTAATTCAAATCTTAGGTAATTTTTCTCACAATCAAAATTTTATACAATGGGTTTAATCTTATATAAATTTCTTAAGAAAAATCACCATAAGCCCAAAACGAAAAAAGTGTCAAAAAAGTGGGTTAAATTGCCTAAAGTATTATTGCCTACAAAATAATAAAAAATAACAATGAATTTTCGCCCAAGTACATTGAAAATTGCAGCATTTTATTAATTTTCATTTTGTTTTTTTTTTGGAAAAATAGTTCAAAAATAAAAAAATGCCTAGAAAGGCCACCACATTGAGAAAATGTAACCCCACACTGAACTTAACATTTTGCTCTCACCGCGATTTGGGTTTCAACCCGAGCCATCCCGGTTCACCCAAAAGGGTTTTTACTGCACACGATCCAACCTCAGTAAGCTTCCGCAACTTCACGAACTCGAAGCTCTAGTGGCTGCTGACAACCCGTGGTACCAGTTTGGTGCAGACCTTCACCTCTAGTCGGACTAACTATAAAGTAGTACAAACTAGTAGTGGACTTACGTTACAACCATCGAGCACTGGTGAGCCCCAGGTAGTCTAAAAATAGTTTCGGATAATGAGGCTGCTTGCTGTTTAATATCAAATACACCCAGAAGCCGTTCGTCCGTTGTAATCCTTGGTTGATACGCTGAGTTCCCGAAAATCCTGAGCGTGTGACAACCACCCTGATCATTTATGTTACACCATACTAATAAGCGTTGCATTAACTGTATCGCCCAGCTTATCAAAGCACCTAATCCCAAGGAATTGGGTACGACGTACATAAGGTACTGAGTGTTCTGATAAAATATATCTTTTGCATTCCGTCCGTTCTTTATTTCCTTAATTTCTGCAGAAGTCGTTCTGAGATATCTTCAGTTTATCGACCATTACGCCACTGATGCCATGCAGTAAAAACCTTCGTCAAAAAAAAGACTCAAAAAACTTAATGTTCTTTTAGAGATGTAGCCCAATTTGCGATTTATAATTTAATTCCTTAGCGTTTTTAGGAACCCAATCGGTGACAGCAGAGACACAGCATAGCTTAACGAAAAAGTGTTAAATAAAGTTCAGTGGCTTTTTACACTCGACAATACACTCAGATCTGTTAAGTGTATAGTATAGTATAGGTTTGATTTTTGACTGACTGCTGATACTGATATGCTTGTTGGATAAAGATTCTCCAAGCAAACAGTCTTTGCTGTTGGTTCAATGGCGTAGATTTCAACTTGGAAAATGTTTCAATGATCAGAAAGCCTGTGGGGTATTTTGAATTTTCAAGAAAATATCCACCCCTGTTTCAAGTTAAAAATCTATAAAATGAAATTATGCTAACAAGCAGCTCCTTAAAGCTTCATTCACAAGAAATATTAAGTTTAACGTTCTTTGTAATTTCAGGTTATCATTGTTTTCTACAAAAGTTGTTCCGAAATATCTTTAAATACCTTATCCAATCCAAAACGTGTGCTTCATGAAAATTCAGCAGAAATACAAGCTTTATATAGTTGACCTATTAATTTTAAGTTCTTCACGTAGATGACATTATGCATTGTTAAAGTAAAGAAAAAGAAAACTCATAACGAAAACGAGCATAATATACAAAGAAACTTCATTCTTTACAATACCTTAACAAGTAGTTACAATTTATATCAGCATTATTGCCTCTTTACTCCTTTGCCAAACTATATGTGCTAAGCCCTTTCTACTTTTTACTCCCCTATCTTTTAATTTATTTATTTTTTTTTTAGTTGCATTTTCCTTAAATTGAACCGCCAGCGTTTTCCTTTTAAGCTCCATAATGAATTCTTCACGTCTCGTTTGCTCAACTCTTTCCAAAGCTCTTGGCTTAGTTTATTGCTCTTAAATAGAATATTTTCCTTCAACGCCATGACGTAGCGTTTACCTACGTTACCGTTTACTAACCTGACAACAGTGGCGTGCTGTCATACGTACAAAACAGACATCTATCTGTCTACATACTACGTACTATAAAACCTACCAACTTACAAAGGTATCGTAAATGGGTACTCGTACGAGTAACAACAAAATGTTATTGAATTTCTTTCTTTTCAAACCTCAAATCCTTATGCTTCGCAGAGTCTCATTAGAACCTATGTTTGGTGATGATTTGGTATCGTTTTGCGAAACATTGCAGTGCAATATCGATACTTCGATATTTTGTGAAATTCTGCAAAGAGATTCAAGATATCACCTGATCACGTTGGTGTTTTTGTTCATACTTTCGGTAAAATTCTTTTTTAATAATTGAAGGAAAAAAGGCAAAAGGATATTGGTCCTTTTATTTTTCAAAATAACGCATTTTACTAGTTGGGTAATATGTAACTCAAAGACATGATACAACTCAAATTTTCTTTTTCAAAGTTGATCGAATGGTAAATTTTACAACATCAAAAATATTTATGCAGTCTAACTTAAAAAAGGCTTTGTGCTCAAAGTAAGGAGACTGGAATTTATTTCACCATAACTTTTCTAACTGGAAAGCAATTATCGCTTAAAAGCAGTTCTGTGAAGTTTGACATTCAAAACGGAGTTGAATGAACATTCTTCTTTACAGTTATAAAATGAAATGTGTTCTTTAAAATATCCTTGGAATATCCATTGCGAGGAGATTTCAAGAATCATCCGCCAAAAGAATCAAATTGATGTGATCATTCCTTAGAGAAATTAACCAGAAATGGGTATTTTTTTTTTAAGAAATCCAAAAAATGTGTATTTCAAAAAAGAATAGATACGAGTATTTCAAAAATATACGGGTAATTCAAAAAGAAAAGTTATTTCAAAAAAAAAGCATTCCAAAAAGAAATGGGCATTTCAAAAAAGAATGGCCATTTCAAAAAGGAATGAGTACATATTGCATTAAATATCAACGTTTAATATAGGAATGAATATTTCTCTAGCGTTACACGCGAAATAACTATTCCTGAGAACTTTATCATTGCAAAAAAGAATGAATATTCGAAAAAGAACTGGAATTCCAAAAAGGCACTGGTATTTCAAAACTAAAAACACTTAAAAAAAGAGAAATTCCAAAAGAACTGTGCATTCCAAAAAAGAGTGGGCATTACGTAAAGTAAAGGGTATTCCATAAAACATGGAATAAGAAAGAAATTGGCATTCCAAAAAAGAATGGTCCTTCCAAAAAGAAATGGGTGTTCTAAAAAGGAATGAACATTCCAAAAAAAATGGGTTTTCCAAAAAGGAATGAACATAAAAAAGTAGTATTCCAAAAAGAAATGGATATTACAAAAATTAATGTGTAAGTAACTCCTTTAAGGAATGCAAACCATTACTGCACAGCAAGTAAAAAATGTGGTATCGATACTTTCCACTCAACATCATGTCACTTGCTCAATGTCGACCCTGCAGAGCTTTTTACCTATACAGTTGCTGTTATTGGTTTTTCGTTTCTGTTGTTGTTGTTGCTATGTTTTATTTTTGTCGTAAGGTAAAACAAAATGTTTCATTTTGCTGAGATAATTTGCTTGCGGCAATAATTTTATATATTTTATTGCTACATTGTCAGTCAGCCAGTAGGGAGCAGCATTTGCTCGTTTCTTTTACTGCTACTGCTGCTGCTGCTGCTCCTGGTTTCTATCTTAAGCTCTTTGTTTGTTTAAGAAACAATGAAAAATTTGTAGTCATGTTTTTTAAGGATATTCAAGGCTGCCGCGTCACAGCGTGCATTCACATGAAGCTCCTTGCCACTGTTTTTTTTTTTTTTGCAACCGTCGGATGTGTTTGTACTCCTTTAAATATTGCTATTTTACCCCTTTTTTCTTCTTGTGTCACAGTCTTAATGTGTGAGTTTTTATATGTATGTTTTTATAGGTAAAAGCATTTTTTTCATTTACATTCCAATTTAACTTTGACACCTTCATTAATGAAGGTTTATTTCTACCTTTGATGTTGAAAGATAGGCACTTGCTTTTAATGGAAAAATTTTTGTTTTTTCACAGTTAAAGCGATGAAGTTGTCAATTGAAGAAAGATGTTATTTGAAATGCTTGTCACTGTCACACGTACGGTAACATAATAAAAGGATGAGGCATTAATTGTTGAACTCACTTACGTTTTTTAACTCCCATTGAATTGAAGATTACTAGCTTTTGCAATTCCATCTTCCTCTATCTCATGATATTTTCAAGTTTCTGAATAGCATCAACGTGTGGAGAGTGTACCCATTCAGTAGTAAATGAGTTCTCAAACGCTGTTATCGGGCATTTTTTTTTATCGTGTTCTTGGGAAGATGTTGATGTTGCATCGAAGCGGACTGTATTCGTAGATTTGAATGACTACTGGCGTTTTTGGGCAGCAAATAAAAACCTTGTCTTGAACAAAAGTGATGTTTAGCAAATTTTATATAAACATAATAGACAAAGTACAGGGTGTTTTTTTTTAGAGGTATAGAGCTTCGAATTGAAATAAAACACAAGAAAATCGTTTTAATGTCCATCAATTTGGCTTTATTGGAAGGATAATTTTATGCCATTAATGTTTAAATATGATTTCGGGCATGTGGCCGCCGCGGCTGGCTCGAATAAAGCCAATTCTACAGGTCCAATTTTGAACCACTTTTTCGAGCATATGGGGCCGTATGTCGGCAATAACGCCACGAATGTTGGCTTTCAAGTCCCCTAACGTTTCTGGTTTGTTGGCGTAGACGAGCGACTTCACATATCCCCAAAGAAAATAATCCAATGGTGTCAAATCACACGATCTTGGTGGCCAATTGACAGGTCCATTCCGCGAAATTATGCGCTCATCGAATGTTTCTTTCAATAAATTGATTGTGACGTGCGCTGTGTGGCATGTAGCGCCGTCTTGTTGGAACCACAACTCATCCACATTCATGCCATCCAATTCGGGAACAAAATAGTCGGTTATCATGGCTCTATACCGGTCTCCATTAACGGTAACTGACTCTCCAGCATTATTTCGGAAGAAGTATGGCCCAATGACTCCACCAGCCCATAGAGCACACCAAACAGTCAGTTTTTGTGAATGTAATGGCGTCTCAAGGGTCTCATGTGGATTCTCTTCACTCCAAATGCGGCAATTTTGCTTGTTGACGTAGCCATTTAACCAAAAAGGAGCCTCATCACTGAACAAAATTTTGCGATGAAAATCAGCATCGAGATCAATCTCATTTTCGGCCCATACACCAAAATCACGACGCATTGCATGGTCTCGCGGCTTTAATTCTTGCACAAGCTGGATCTTGTAAGGTCGCAAGCCAAGATCTTTGCGCAAAATCTTCCATAAAGTTGATGGACAAAGCTCTAATTGCTGTGCACGGTGGCGAATCGATTCATTCGGGTCCTCTTCAACATTTTGCTCTACAGCGGCAATTGTTTCTTCGGTGCGCACTGTTCGACGTCTCTGCGGATGCGTATTATCACATAGAGTAAACGTAGTGCGAAAACGACCCATGGTTAACCGAATTAATTGCTCTGATGGACGATTATGTCGACCATAAAATGGACGGAGCTTGCGGTAAACTTCGCGAACTGAACCATTATTTTCGAAATAAATTTGCACGATTTGCAAGCGTTGTTCTTTTGTCAACCTGTTCATGATGAAATGGCAAACCAAACTGAACATAAATGTCATTAGAGTTGCCAGATTTGACCATAAAATGCCAGTTTAATCTCTATTCGAAAAACAAACCTCTAAAAAAAACACCCGTTAAATACATTGTTATGTTATTTAAAAAAAAAAAAATCAATTCAACAATTAATGCTACAATTATTGCATACGAAAACATACTTTCTATCACTAGAAATAGTGTTGTCAATTTAAAAACCAAACCTCTAAAAAAATCACCCATTATACAAATAGTATTTAATTGATTTGACTCATTTTGATAAGACTTGATGAAATTGATTAGGCTATACTCGTATATGACTAAATTAATCTGATGGGGCTTTGATTTTTATAAAGTCTGATTAGATTTGATTAGATATGATTGGATTTAATTAGCCTGGATTATTTATGCTAAGATTTAATGAAATGTAGTTTAGTTTGGATTAGATTTTATTAAAAGTTGATTAAACTTGACTTGGCTTATATAAATTTGCAAAGATTAAAAAAAGTGTTGGTTAGGTTTGATTAACTTTAATAAGACTTGATTAAAAATCAACTATAAGGTTTAATAAAATTGAATTGAAAATTCACCAAAAACGCTTTTGCGAGTAAATATTCAATCAATTTGTTAATTTTATTTAACATTTTTGAGCAAAAGAATTTTTACACCGCATTAAATTTACAATGAAAAATAAAACGTTCGTAAAATTTGAAGCTTGTGCAAAGGATAAAAGGAATTACGAGTTCATTATGGCTCTTTATTTCTGTGTATTTCATCCACTTTGCACGAAAATACTCATGTTCGCATACATATAGATTCTCGTAAAATATTTTAACTGTGCGATACTTAATTTCCTGAATCTTTCCCTTAGCGAGTAATTTTTTTTTTTTATAATAAAACTACTTGTACGAGTACGAGTTGTTCACAAAAAGCTCTCAATTATGTTCCACATAATGGACAACGTAGCCCAATTAACCACCTGGAATTTATGGTACAAATAAGAGTACGACGATTTCACAACGACCATATGCAGTTAAGAGTACGCGACTGTGCATTCGTGCCAAGTGCACCAACCAAATGAAACGCAATTGCAATTTTATTGTTGATGACTGCATGTAGTGTGTGGCAGTAACGACAACAACAACAACAACAATAACTGCAACTGTGCATTGGCAACAATTGCTGAATATTTGCATAAGTATCAAAAATATTACAAAAACAAAAACAAACAACAACAAAAAATATCGCAAATTTATAACGACGAGTTGCGGAAACTCTTCATGAAGTTTTGCTGTACTAAATTGGTAAATTTTTTTCCTGTTCCGTTTTAAATTGTAAAGAACATTGTTACTAGGGTTGCCAAATATTGCTAAAAACCCGATTATTTGTTGTGGTAGAGTTTAAAGAAATTACTGGATTCTAAAATTGCTTCTTAGATAATATTACCTCTGGTCAATCTAGTAGCTTACGAGATAAACTTTTTTTTTAAGATTTTGGGAATAATCTTTAAAAGATGTAGAAAATCATTATAATGGCATTTTGAATAATTCAAAGTTTAATCGTGAAAACAAGCAGAAATTATACTGTAAACTTTAAATTTTGTATATAAAAAATTAAGTATGTTTATGTTCCTAAAACTTCTTCGGCAGTCGCTTTATTTACAATAATTTAATGTTAATTTTTAAATGTTTAAAATCTTTTATCTAAACGAATTATGTTGCAAATCACATCTTTTATTACTTATTATTGCCTCAATTTTGAAGCGTCAGTCCCCTGAAAGATTTCTTCAGTAATATTTGTAATAATTTTGAATTTTTTACAAAATCCTTTAGTGTTATTCCTCTGTCTCTATAATATATTTCACGTCGATGGTCAGTCATTACTAAATTTAATTACTTTAATCCAAAAACTATTAATGTATGCATAATCAAAGTTAAAATCTCTGTTTGGCCGACCTTATGTGTAAATAGTATCGAAACTTCAAACATTTGTCTTTCTTTTCAAGCCTTTGGAATTGGAATTTTGATTCCTGGAATAAAATAAACAAAGAAAATCAACAAAGGAATCGATTTCTTTTGTTAAGTAAATTCGGATTCTAATCGCCTTTTTTTAAAAAGTCTACCTTGGAATGAACATATTTCAGTTCCAAAGTTTGTCATGGGACTTAAATGAAAGTTGACTTTAATTGCCTGAAATGGAATTGGTTCTTTGAATTCTAAATTTTGATTCCAGAAATGTTATCGACAAGAAAATAATTTCTTTTTGCCATGAAATCTCTTCTTATTCCATGGCAAAAGGAAGGAGTCCGAATTAAAATTCCTTAGAGTTGGAATTGAAATCAAGAAGTAACTAGTTATTTATATTCAGCTTTGATTGTATTAAGGAAACTAAAAATTCAACGTAATATTTACCCATCATTTTAAATCTACTCTCGAAAAGTTTTTGAGTAAATATTTCATTGGATTCTTTTTTCAAATCCTTAATATGTATAAAATAAATAAAAAGTTGAGTTTTCATTTGAATCTTTTTCTTATTTTAAAACAAAAATATATAAATTTAAACAAAAAGTTTTTCTTAATTTGTCTACATCATTTAGCTCTTTAATTTTGTGACTGCGATCGCTCAATTTAGCTACAATGAAAAACACACTTTTCAGTGCATATTTATGAATCACTGCTTTATTTATTTCTGTATTTTCAAAACTATTCACACAAACATTAATTTTCGAAGATACACAGTACTATGATGGATATTAAATACTTTAAGGTAAAGTTTAAACTTACTTGTCTGATCATAAGTAGGCTCCCTGAAATACCAGTTCAAATCTTCGATAATATTTTTTGTCATCGCTGATAGTTCTGTTTCTATCCATCATTCGTTTCACTTAATGGCATGTGTTTCTTGTATTTGCTATCTTAGTTCTATATTTTCTTCATTCCAGAAACTATGAGCAGTTTCGGAACAATATTTTGTTTGTGAACTTCTTACAGTGATTTTCTATTTTCATTTTTTATCATATGATTCATTCGGGTACCTGAAAAAAACCGACTTATCGAATATCCACCTATTAATTTCAACAACACTAAAAGCCATTCAAAATAATCGAAATGAAAAGAAAATAGCACAGCGATCTGGCAACATCAGGCAGTATGGAAACGAGTTAACGAGCATTAAGGTCCCATTTTGTGTGTGTGAGTGTGTGTGTCGGTTCATTTTTATTCGTTTTTTATTCCTGTACCCCGGTTCCTAACAAATCATAAACATATTTCTTGCAATTGAAGTGAAACAACATCTGGTCGCTGGGGATGTTTTGTAGTGGTATCATCATCCTCGTCCATATAGTACACTACTCGTACATATGAAGGTACGAGTGTTTCTGTTTAATATTCATACAGATGATGAATTGTATTGCTGGCAAAATTTTTTGCTGTTTGTTGTTGTTGCTACTGATATTTTTGTTTTTGTTACCGTTGTTGTTAATAAACTATAGCTGTTTTGCCTCTTTTCTAATACGAGTAGGAGGAGAGGGGATGAAACTAAAAAATTATACACGTACGTGCCATTTTTAAATTATTGGGTAGGTTTTCTACTTTTTGTGGGAAATTATCTATGAAAATATCTTTGGTTCTTTGTTTGCAATAGAACGTCCCATTGGGGTATTTGCAATGTTTTTAAGAACATCCTACATGGGAATAAAAACTTGTGCATGGTGAATTCAGAAAACTTACATCCGCCGCTCTATCTACAAGTTTGTAAGATTTTTTACATGAGCACGTACAAATGTATGGTATATTTAAGTTTACTGTATCGACTATAAATTTGAAATTTTTCATTTGCTGTTAATAGAAATATAGAAGTTGTTTCAGTAAGAGTGCCAAATTTTAATTTAGTACCATTGTTTTTTTCCATAAGATGTTCCTAGAAATATATGTACGGAATATTATTTAAGAAAAGACTGCTTTATGATTGTTAAAACTCTTCATAAAAATTAGGAGTTTTCAAAAAAGTGGCACATTTGTCAAGAATAAGACTTTTTGACTGACACGCGTTTTTTATACCTAATATTTTCAAAAAAATAAAGAAAATGTGTTCAAACTTTTCACATAAATCCTCAAAATGCTCAAAACAGGTGCTTTTTAAATATTTGTTTGCATTTTTTTTTTTCTTATTGATTAAATTTTACAAAATTCGATAGTTCAGAGCAACTTTTCATTATTTGATCAAGGATTTTTCACGCTAGTGAACAATTTTAATTAAACGCAATTTCGACAAAACACAATTCGCTAAAATGCAATGAAAGAATAAATGAAAAATTTTTCAATAATTTTAGAAAATTAAAATCTGCATTTAAATTCAAACAATACCACCAACCACGGTACGAACATTTTAACGCATTCGCCCGTATCTACTTCATCTGCTTAGTTTAATACTAAACCGCCTGAAAGTATACAACTTTTATTTGTAAAATAATAGAACACACAAATAAATGAATGCATGCGAACTCTGTTCTTATTTATACTAACGCATGTAGCCAAAATTCACACTTGTTTGCACAATAGGGTGGGTGGTATGTTGAAACATTTTAGAACACTTGTTGAAAATTAAAAATTTGCCTCATAGTGTAAAATCTTTGTAAACTATCTGCTGTCGCGATTTTCTCAATTTTTTCTTTTAAAGATTTTTGGTTAGATTGTGTTTTATCTTTAATGCAACCTTAAGCATAGCAATCACCCTAATGCCCACAAAATCCTGCATTTGTAACTACACTCACACAGTTGCACATTTTCCAAACACATTCATTCACATGCATGAGTTGCATTCGCATTTTAAGCGGAAACCAAATATAAACAGCAGCACAAATACATAGAATACAATGAATGGAACGCATACAACGCATCGGAGTTGTGTACGCAGTCGTTTTTCAATGGCGTTGGAAGCTATTGGCGCCACTTCCGTCATATCTGGTGAACTTGTGACATTTTTACTTACTGCTTGGTTGGCAGCTGAAACACAACATAAAACATAAAATTATGCGAGTTTATTTTTGAACCAAAAAACTTTCGTTTAATGTTTTTCGACATTTGCCTTAAGGGACGCCCAACCCAATAAATTATGGAACTAAATTCTTCAAATTCCGCAAAATCGACAGTGTATGATCGTGCCGCGTAAAAGCAAATAAACAGAACTATAATATATGTGAATGTATAATATGGCTTAACTACTATGTCATTTGGAAATTTTAATTATCTCCCAATGGTTTCAAACACAGAAAAAATATTTCCCTGTAAACGTAATATTTTTTTAAAAATATATTTAGGTGAGAACCTGCAGAACCATCTAGTTTTCCATAAAAAATATTTGGCACCTCTAATTTTTTTTTTATTCAAACAGCTGTAGCTGTTGCGAAAAATTCAAATATTTTAATTTGCTTAGATTCATTTAAAAGCCTGAAAATTCTATATTTTTTGACCTGTTTTTGAAATTTATGCGCCCATACAGTCTTGCAACCTTTTAGTCATAACATGTGATAAATAGTGGTGGTGGAAGGGTGATATGTGTTTTATTTGAAAATTGACTCAGAAAAAGTATCAAAAAATTCAAAAATCAAAAAAATCTCGATATAAAGTACTTTCTTAGTAAAACTACGCGATGAAAGTTTTCGAATATATTTTTTCTTCATATTCAGTAACCAAAAAATCTTCGCCAATTCTAATCTGAAAAAATTACCTTGCAAGTCTAAGGTCTGGCTGAAGGATACTTTGTAAACGAAGGAAATTGGTCTCAAAATAATTAAAACTAGAAAACATCAAAAAAATTATTTCTGAAGTTTCAAGTATTGTAATGGTTAGTGTCCGACCATTATCGTTCGGGCTTGAGGTTTTTGAAATATTTAAGGCCGGATTTACACAGTGATGCATCCTAAGGATTTTGTACTGGTTAAACCAAAACTTTAGTCAGCATTTTCCTTCACGTCAAGATTTTAAATAAGTAATCCTTGAGAATCTTGTCTATGGCCAGTAAATCTTTTGACAATTTCAACGAAATTAACATTATCAGATTTTTTAATTCTAAATCTTAGTTGTAAATTTTTTCCAGTACGTCAAGATTTTGAGTAAAAGAAAATAATCCTGAATTGACAATGGGTTAAGTATTTCAAAATCTTGACGTTGTAGAAAATTTTCCACGAACATAGTTGAATTCAACATCAAAAAATTTATAAGAAATAATAACTTTTACTTAGTTTATCGAAATACTAAAAATTTATTAGACATTGTCATAAATGGCATTTTCGACAGTTAAGGGTTAAATATATCAAAACTCTGACGATATAGTGAAGTTAGTTCTGACTTCAAATTAGGCTTAATCAGAATTGTACATAAAATGGGAGGATTTTGATATACCGTGCAAACATTTTTCATTAACAGCCTTTGAATAGAATACCTGAAATACCTAGAAAAATTCTGCGGCCAGATTTAGGTTCAGCATTGAAAAATCGTTAGCATTTAGAAATAGTGCATTGGCAAGATAGCTGCTACACTTTACGTACAATAGACTAAAAGGATCGTATCAATGACGCAGAGCAGGGAGGAGAGTATCGGTTCTTAACAACTCATAAGACACGGCAGAATCCAATGTCCATCCAAAAATCCACCAAAAAGATTTCCAAGATTAACTAAGAAGTCACTAGATCATTAACAATATTGTGATATCTTGACTCCAGTAATTATTATATCGCTCACTTACTTCAAGACTGGCACAACTCAAAAAACGTGATTGAGTAAATGATGCAGAAATATCCACCATTTTATGTTTTATTTTGTGTGAAAAAATCAGAAAAGTATCTCATAAACTTGACTTGTGAGAAGAGTTTATGTAGGCATACTTTTCATTATCTTCTATTATATAAAATTCATTTTTTGTCTGTCTGTCGGTCTGTCTGTCTGTCTGTCCGTCTGACTGTCTGTCTGTCTGTCTCTTATGCACGCGGAAACTATCCAGCCGATTTTGATGAAATTTTTACAGTATGTTAGTATTGATCGGGCGGGTGTCATAGGCTATAAAACTTTTATTTAGGGTGCATATTTGAAATTTACACAAATATTTTCAAAATAGCGATTTCTCAAAGACATGAAATTTACACAGTATGGCTTTTATGTTGAGGGGCACAGATTGGATGGTAAAAATTTTATTTAGGGTGCATACTTAGGGTGGCCCTCATAGAAATGTATTTTTAAATATAATTTTCACGAAGACAAATAAATCGATTCACACCGAATTTACACTTCGTATCTCTAATGTTAAGAAGCATAGCTAAGGCCACAAAACTTTTATTTAGGGTGGCCCTGATACACAAATATTTTAAAAATAGCATTTTCTCAAATACTGCTTAATCGATTCTCTTGGACTTTACACCAAATGGATTTTATATTAAAAGGCAGATACTAGATTGTTACAATTTTATTTAGGGTGCATACTTAGGGTGGCCCTCGCATAAAAATATTTTTAAATATCATTTTCAGAAAGACAGGTTAGTCGATTTACACCGAATTTACACCACGTAGCTCTTATGTTAAGAGGCATAGCTAAGGATACAAAACTTTTATTTAGGGTGGCCCTCACACCAAAATATTTTTTAAATATAATTTTCTCGAAGACCGCTAAATCAATTCTCATGAAATTTACACCATATAGCTTTTATGTGAAGAGACACAGATTAGATCGTACAAATTTTATTTAGGGTGCATACTTAGAGTGGCCCTCACACAAAAATATTTTTAGATATCACATTCACAAAGACAGGTTAGTCAATTCACACCGAATTTACACCACGTACATAGCTCTTATGTTAAGAGGCAAAACTAAGGATACAAAACTTTTATTTAGAGTGGCCCTCACACAAAAATATTTTTTAAATTCATTTTCTCGAAGACCGCTTAATCGATTCTCATGAAATTTACATTACGTGGTTTTTATATTAAAAAGCACTGCTTAGGTTGTAAAATTTTTTTTTTTGGGTGCATACTAAGGGTGGTTCTCATAAAAAAGTATTTTTTAGATAGAATTTTCACGCAGACCGCACATCGAATCTACACCACGGTTGAGATGAGGCGATGCGCTCAGGGTAATGCCAGTTTTCATATAAAAAGCAACTTTTTTTTTTCAACAATTTTTCTCCCACTTTATGTTTTTTGAGTTATGCCAGTCTACAAGTAAGTGAGCGATATGTTCCTTAACATCCTTAACAACAGTTGGGTTTATCATAATCGAAAAAGTTCAGAGAGAAATTGAAGCTTATTTCAGTGTTCTTAAAATGTTATAAAAAAGGATTGACTTGCTGAATAATCGTTTATATTAATGAGCAACATGATTTCTAAAAAAAAAATATTTCAGCTTTCATTTTCATTCCAAAAACGTAGTAAATAGTTGTAAAGAGCTTATATTTTGATGAAATTCTTAGAATAAATTTTCAAATTTATTTCCTCTACATGTTCATATTTATTATTGTAAAATATTTTATGATTTATTTACCCAATGATATATATAGTTTCTGTATTGTTATTATTTTCTGGTAATTTTTGATTTTGTTTTTCATCGTTTTTAATTCTATTGTTTATTTTGAATTACGGCGTGTCATGTACAGCACAACGATACAAATCATTTTGTTATTGATGTTTACTGCTTTTTTGCTTACCCCCATGTTTATTTACTCGTAGTTATCCATGCAGTTATTGAAATTTCATATACTCGTACTACCACTTCCTTTGGTCTTCGTATTTCCATTGATTTTTAACTGTGGTGCCGCTACTCGTACACTATTTTGTATATTGCGCTCGTAGGTTCCCATGGGTACATTTCACATATTAAAGTAACCGATTTGTCGAAATGAAAAACTTAAAAAAAATATAAATTCTTAAATTCAATTGACTATTGCGATTTTTGTTTGTCGTGCTTAAGTGTATACACATGTTTGGTGTCAATAATCAAAAGCTCCTTTAGGGTATTTTGCAATCAGATTTGACAGATTCTCAAGTTTACAGTTCCTTCTATTTTTTGCTTTTTTTTTGTATTTCTTCTTTGGAATGGAAACATATAGCATATTGATTATGCTTTCAACTACAATAAATCCGTACAGCTTTCATCAATGTGTTTTTTTTTCCATTGCCCAACTTCCGTTTGCTCTTAGGATTGAGGGAGTAATATTTGTTGAGTGTTCAGTTGAAATACTTGAGATAAATGTTGTTCGATATTGTTTTGCAGTTAGGGGCTAGGACTGGGGTGACAAGCCAACAAAAAAGAAAGAAACTTTCAATGGAAATGTGCAGTAATTGATGATAGCACTCGTAAATGTATTTTTATGTATGGACATTATGCTTTTAGCATTAGTGTCTAATAAGGTCATAGTTTCTAACTAATTGTTAGTTAAATTATTTAATTAAGTGGGCGAGAACGTAAAAGTAATGCAAGAACAGAAAAGATAAAACTGACCATACATATGCACGTACATGTGTACAAGTAAGTTTTGCAAATTCCCAGTGGTGCAATTTTTCATTAAGTAAAACGGAATTTCCATTTTGCCAAAGAGGAAATTGCACATTATTGCACATAAATAACGTACTTGCAAACATGAGAGTAATTAGCATTAAGACCAAAGATATTTAAAACTGGTCATAAAACATCTTGCTTAAAAATATTTTTCAAAAAAAAAAAAGAAAAGATTTTAGCAAAAGCATACAAAACCATAAATTTCGAAGATACTTAAGGGCGAACATAAGAGAAAAATTACCCAACTGACAAGTGTAATTTATTTTATGTAAAGAGTCTTTGCTTCAGATTTTTTTTCCTCAGTCAAATTTTCTGATATCACTATCGTCATGTTGTTCTTCTTGGATCAAATTTCTTGTTACTTTTCCTAGTACACTACTTACATCTGTAAAAAAAAACAGAAATATCTCTTAGACCTCGACAAAAATTAAATACTCTACATTGGACTTACAGTAAAAGTGCGCGTAAGTCTTAAATTTTTATTAAAAGAATAGTCTTTTGAACCACTACGCACGGTGTAACCGTGTAAGATCGAAAACGTGTAAAAAAAGTAGCGTGCAAAACGAGAGATAAATGTAGTTTTAAGAACCGATCGCCGTTTACATTCAAATTTTCCATTTCTTAGTATTAAAATTGAAAAATTGTTGTTTCAGAAAATGCATTTAATAAATTTAACATAAAATATGTAATTTTAATTTTGATATGATTTATGTAAAACACCCATTTTCTCCTTCTCTTCTAGGTACAAAATCGAAGTGGCTGGCAAAAGTCTTCCTGTGCTCACAAACCTCGACAAAGGACGTTATGGCGTCATTGTATTTGAAAATCTAGATAAATACCTCAATATGGATAAATGGAATCGCGAGCTGTTGGATAAATATTGTCATGAGTATTCAGTAGGCATTGTGGGCTTTGTCAGTCCCAGCGAAGAAACTCTGGTGGCGGCGCAGCTACGTGGTTTCCCACTGTTTGTACATACAAATCTAAGGTTGCGTGATGCTAGCTTGAATCCTGTCTCACCGGTGTTACGTTTAACACGTGCCGGTGAAACAGCCTGGGGTGCGCTACCCGGCGATGATTGGGCTGTATTTCAGCATAATCATACAACCTTCGAACCCATTGAATGGGCACAACGTAATACACAAGATTATCCATCGGATAGCGGCGGACAGGTGCAGCTGCCACTGACAACGGTGCTCCAAGATCATGGACAGTTGGATGGTATACAACGGGTGCTATTTGGCAGCAGTTTACGTTTTTGGTTACATCGTTTGTTATTTCTCGATGCACTCTCATATCTTAGTCATGGTCAATTAAGTTTAGGTCTCGATCGTATGATACTCGTCGATATCGATGATATCTTTGTAGGTGAAAAGGGTACGCGTTTACGTCCAGATGATGTGCGCGCATTGGTGGCTACACAGAAAATTATCGGTTCAATGGTGCCAGGCTTTCGTTTTAACTTGGGGTTTTCCGGTAAATATTGGCATCATGGAACGCGTGAAGAGAATCTTGGTGATGATTTTCTATTGAACAATGTGCATGAATTTAATTGGTTCTCACATATGTGGAAACATCAACAGCCACATTTGTATGAAAATCTAACGTTGCTTATGACAGAAATGCAATTGAACTACGCTTTTGCCAAGGATCATGATATACCAACTGATTCTGGCTATTCAATATCTCCACATCACTCAGGTGTTTATCCAGCACATGAAATACTGTACTTAGCTTGGAAGAAGGTATGGAACGTAAAGGTCACTTCGACTGAGGAGTATCCGCATTTGAGGCCGGCTAGATTACGACGTGGCTTCATACATCGCAACATTATGGTGCTGCCTAGACAGACATGTGGTCTTTTTACGCATACAATGTATATTGATCGTTACCCTGGTGGTAGAGATAAATTGGATGAATCGATACAAGGTATTTTTATTATGAAAATTTAATTAAAAGTTAGAGATTATACAAAGAGTCGCATTATAATTTCACACTTATTAGAAAACAAATTAAGCCTGAGCTTAAGAAACACATTTGGTTTAATATTTTTACAGGTGGCGAACTCTTTCAAACAATTGTCTACAATCCCATCAACATTTTCATGACACACATGTCCAATTATGGCTCCGATCGTCTGGCACTGTACACCTTTCAGTCGGTTATTAAATTTCTACAATGTTGGACAAATTTAAAACTTGGCTCCGCTCCACCCATACAACTAGCGGAAATGTACTTTCGTTTACATCCCGAAGAAGTAGATCCCGTCTGGGGTAATCCATGTGATGATATGCGCCACAAGAAAATCTGGTCAAAGACGAAAAGTTGTGATTCGCTGCCCAAATTTCTAGTCATCGGTCCACAAAAGACTGGCACAACCGCCCTCTACACATTTCTTTCGATGCATTCGAGCATCGCTAGCAATGTGCCTAGTCCAGACACATTCGAAGAGATTCAGTTTTTCAATGGCAACAATTACTATCGTGGTCTCGATTGGTATATGGATTTCTTTCCAAGTGATCCAAATATAACAGCAAATAGCGTTCTACCGTCACCACCAACCGGCACAACGCGTTATATGTTCGAAAAAAGTGCTACCTACTTTGACGGTGAAATGGTACCGAAACGTGCACACGCATTGCTGCCACATGCAAAAATTGTTACAATTTTAATATCACCAGCAAAACGCGCTTACTCATGGTATCAACACCAGCGGGCACATGGCGATGTCATTGCCAATAATTACAGTTTCTATCAGGTACTACAACTCTTTGTTAATGTGGAACTAATTTAATATTATTGTTTGCATTTGCTTGTAGATCATTACCGCTACAGATTCAGCGCCAAGACCCCTTAAGGATTTACGAAATCGTTGCTTAAATCCTGGCAAATATGCGCAACACCTGGAGCACTGGTTGGCATACTATCCGGCACAACAATTTCATATAATTGACGGTGAACAATTACGTTTGAATCCCATCGATGTTATGAATGACCTGCAGCGTTTTTTGAAAATTCAACCACCATTTGATTATTCAAATCATTTGCGTTATGACACGAAAAAAGGATTCTTTTGCCAAGTGGTTAGCGAGAAGCGCAATAAATGCTTGGGTAAATCCAAAGGACGGCAGTATCCAACGATGGATGATCGCAGTGCGAAGTTGTTGCAAAGGTAAAGAGAAGGGAAAATATTTTGTGTGAATAGGTTGCATTCAAATATTGCTTTTTGAAATACTTAGCTTGTTTTATTAAGAAAAATAAGATAAATTGTTTAATGCTTTCGTTTTTATTTTCATAAAAATTTGATTTATATAGTTTGCCCCATTCGTACGTGAGGTTGCGTAGATTGTTAAAAAATTTCGTAAAAATTCAATGTAAGATAGTAAAGGAGAATTTAAATATTAGCTAAAGTTGATAAATTTACGAGACTTCCGTACCCATTCGTAAAATCACATACATTATTTGAGTGTGGTCTGGTCTTGTGTTTTATTTTATTTCGAAAATACCAATAAAAATCGTACTACATTAAAAATTTAAGCTAAGTTCTATACATATATGCTGAAACTAGATTTTAAAGAGCACATTTTGTCAACAGTTGGTTGAGGGTTTTATTTTGGTTTTTTGCAACAGTAAAAAGCTTTTAGTTAACTCGCAAAAAACGAAATGCTAAAGAATGTAAAAATCAAGTTTTTTTCCCAAATAGTTTTTTTATTTGTCTTGTTATATTGTTGTATTAATTTTACTCGCTTACGTCCGCACGTTCTGTCCTTCCGAAACCAAATTAAATGTGGTTTTATAAAGCTTTAACGCTTTGGTGAACTATTGTTATTTTTTTTCTACGGTAGCCACAAAAACGGTAAACCTTGTAAAGTTATAAAATGTTTTAGATGACATTTAGGACACTGAACAACACTTTAAAGACTTTAAGGTAGACGGTAAAAAAATTTTTCTCAAATTTCTATAGTTGTCCCTTAAGTACTACATAAGCATAACTTTGATGGGCATTATTTAAGTGTGGCAATATTTGCTATAATTGATCACGGAAAATTTATATTTTCGAAGTATTTCTAGTGACTTGCAAGACGGAAAGTCGTACATAAAAATATTCTTCCCTTGGCAACAGTGCGTGAAGTAAAATTAATTTATTACATTTTATTAATTTCTTATTAATATACATATATATTTAGCTTACAGCGTGGGGGGAGGAGTTTAAGTTCAGATGAGAGTTTCCTTCAGGGAAGGAGAGCAGGTAATGGGTATTTTTCGCCTTTAAGTCCACATTGGGATAAAAAAAAATAAATTCGAATGCTTTGCAATAACAAAAGAGATAAGCTTACGAAACTGTTTTTCTCCAATACCTTGAAAACTATAAAAGATATAGCAAAATTTGTAAAATTTTTGAAAACAGCATTATCAAATTAATAGAAATTGATACCCATTTTGATGAAAAAGCCTCAACCACATCCCACGTTTGTATGGGAGGTAGACGTGTCCGTAAACCGATGTTTTTTTTCATATACACCAATTTTTGTTGCCTTCACCTCAAAAACATCTGTACCAAACTTACAGAGTCTGGCGCAAACCCATCCAGTTTGCCCCGCCTATTTCACGAAAAGTGAATGACAACTCTCGTTTCCACATATAATTCTATCAGATGATCGAAACTTTGCTGCTTCTTAAAAGGTGCCACACCCACTGGTCGTCCCCGCTTTTGCTTAACTGTAATAAAAGTTACCATATCAACAAATCTTGTTGAAATCTCTTTTGTAGTTTCTGAGATAAATTCTAAGCTAAATCCTTATTCCTTTGAAATTTGCGCTATCCTCTTACTTGAATGCTTTTTATTTTTTAACCGCAGAAAAGACTGATCCTTATAATAGTTTTAGTTTCAGTATTTTATAACTTTTATATTTCTCTTCATAGATATTACCTCAGTCACAATACCGCCTTAGTAAAGTTGCTCAAAAAGCTTGGTTCCCGACCCATTCCACAATGGCTCAAAGATGATCTTTCAACGACAACATGATAGCTAGCATTCATACCACATCGTCTGAGGCAGAAACGTTTAAAATTGCATTTCAAAAATCAATACAAACGTAGGCAGTCCAAAACCGAAAGTGTCGCCGATGATGAAAATGCAACGTATATCAAACCGATACAAACGCGTAAAACATTACGCAGGCATCGAAAGTATAACGAACGGATTGCTATGCTCTGAAATAATAAAGCAAAAAAGTAAAAAATTAAAAATCTTAAAATTCAAGACTAAAAACTTAAAAAAATTTAACTATTGCTTAAGTTAAGTGTATATGTTACTTAATAATGATTTTACGTAAAAAAATTAAATGAATAAGTGATTTAAAAAAAAAGCATAACCAACATATAGCATATGTCTGCCTGAAGCCCTAATTATATATCTGTATATAAACAAATAGAATAAGTTAAAAATAGAAACAAATTGCAATTAATTGGAAAACAAAGCCATAAATTCAAATTATTATTTTGCATAAAAAAATAATAATAATTACCACCTATCAAAAAAACTTACAAACGAACAGTATCGCAATTAATGTAAAGCTTATTAAAAAAATGCATGTGTATACTTTATTTTAAAAATGAATTTGTTAAGCTTTGCTGTATTTAGATTTTATGTAATTTGAGTTTAAGAGAAAGTCTATATATGTAGTTGACATTTGTAGTGCATATTAGAATAATGTAATTAAAAAAATTATGTATTAATAATTAATTTAAATAAATATAAACATAATAAATAGCTAATCCGACTAAGGTAATTGTATATTTTTTTTAAAAATGTTTCATATGATTTTTAGTTTTTTATCGTACGTTTAATTTAAAATTCAAACTAACTATTTCTTTTGTAAGCTTGTAAATGTTTGTATTTTATTTTTTAAATTAACTATTATAGTTATAAAACACTTAAGGCCATAGCTGAAGGCTTTAATGTTAAAATCAAAATGTCTGTATGTCACATGTATTTTAATAATCTATTAAGTAAGTTTGCTCATTGTTAACGAAAAAAAAAAAAACAACTTCACTTTGTGGCTATATCTAAATTCCAAGTTTAAGCTATTTTTATACCTCACAAGCTATTGCAGCACATGCAGTTTGTATTCATTATACATGTGTGTACTTTCAGGAGTCACACATAATTTGTGTTTAGGCAAGATTCAAAATATTAAAAAATATACACATGGTACGGAATAGTGTAATTTGCAAAAATTAAATGACCATCCTGATTTATGTGAAAAAAGAAAAATTTCGACATACTTTTTGTTTAATGAAGTTATTACAAATTTTAACTTTAGGTAACTTTGTTAACAAAAACCTTTTCCGTTTGAGTAAATGAACCGATCTGAATTAAACTTTAATTTATCGTTTGAAAATTTTAAAAATAATAATTTTTTTATAACTTTTTAATTATTTGCCTGCAAACAATTAATTTAATTCGTGTTCTGCTCCTTTTAAAATCTGAAATGAAATGTCACTATGCATCAAAACCCTAAGGAATCCAAATCCGTTGACGAATTTTTAGGACCGCAATTGATGTAGAAATTATGATGAAAACTCGCGTGCAACATCATATTGGATGGTTTGTTTAAGAGCAACAAGTTTTTATTTGTAAAGTTAACTAAAGTTTAAATTGCAATGACTTTGTTGAACAAAAAAAAATTAGTCGAACATGTTTTTGGTCACATATGTAGGTAGAACCGCTTTTTCAACACTTTCTTAAATTCAGGATGGACATATTAATTTTGAAAATTACACATTTTCTGACCTATGATTTTTCTGATTTCTGATGTATTGGCAATTTTAGGTGGAATTTACAAATTTTTACGAAATAATTTTTCTATGACTCTTAATCATATAATTTTCGACTCTAATTATCAAAGTTTTTTTAATCGTTTTATTTAAATAGCAAGGACTTTTTTCAAAAATGTAGAAGTCAGAAAATAGCTTGACTTTCAAGTGTTTGTGACTCAAAACCTTTGGACCGTATCGAAAAGCTGCATTTGCTTTTATTGATGCCGTTTGGCAAAAAGATACCAAATAATCACGAAAATGAGTTTGGTTCTGGTATTCTAGAAACCGAATAATTTGGCTCGTTCGAATTTGTTTCTATTTCACATAAAATTTTAGTTTGAAACTGCTATCAGATGTCAGTAGAGAAAACAGAGTACAATTGTAGTAATAGCAGTTGATATTGAAATTAAAAAGTGAAATTGTAACGTAAAAAGTGACATATAGAACACCAAATATCAAATTCATGTGATTTCGTTTCACTCGGCAGTGAAATGTAGAACCTCCCTGACAAGATACCAATAAGACATCTAATCATAAAGAATTATTTCGTCAAAATTCAAGAAAAATCGAATAATTATTAACAATTTTACCATCAAAACTAAACGTAAATTTCAGACGTGAACACATATGTGCACTCCAGCAGGAAGCACTTTTTGGCTGATTTTAAAAAATTAAAATTAAATTAGTTTCGAGAGTCGAAAGGAAAAATTTTAGCTATGTAGAACAGGGCCTACCGAAGTCTAATCATGTGAAACGAGAGAGTTGAAATTTTTGAAATATGCAACTCCATGACTGCATTCAAAACATAAACTTTTTATTGATGTTGATTTAGTTCAAAATGATGCAAGCAAGTACGTTGTGTACGTACAATAAAAACGCTGAAATATTTTATATACCTATCATACTTGCTTATGTAGATATCTTTAAAAAACATAGGTAATTGTGTGTAAACTTTGCAACAAAGCTGAATAATTAATATAAAATAAAAATAAGTTTACGCTGATCGTAGCATAATTTTAGTAAAACACAATAAAATTAAAATGTTTCATTAAAAATTAGTTGATCAAAAAGATTTGCAAAATTTGAAGTATTCTAACGAATGTAATGATGAAAAATATAAAATATTGTAAAAAATTAACACCATCTCATACACAGACAATAAAAATGAATAATGCGAAATGAAAAAAAAAAGAGTTTGAGTTTTTATTGTTGAATGAAAAGTATATAATATAACTTTTCTAGATATTCACCGAAATCGAAGGAACAAATATAACAAATTTTTGAGCTCAAGCAAAAGAAATGCTTAAGTCAATACTATCAGGAAAATAAGTATTTCTAGAGGGAAAACATAAATACCATATAAATGTGAACTAAAAGTGTAGTTCGGTCTTAGTTGTGTATTATAATCATCTTAAAAATTTGATATTGTCTTCATAAAAGCGCCAAAAAATCAAGTCTATGGCAACGTGTCGAAAAATAAAAAAAAGGTCGAAAACTATGATAGAACTGAAAATTATCAAAAAGTCGAATAGTATCGGATTGTATTGAATAGTATAGAAAAAGACCAAAAGCATCGATAAGTATCGAAATAGTCGATATAAGTCGAAAAATGTTGTAAAATATAGGAATAGTAAGTGAATCGAAAAGTCCAAAGAGTAAATATATGGTACAATTTTTTAGTTTTTATCTATTGCAGGCATGGCCAGTAGTGCTGAGTAACGGAGCTGGAAATTGGCAAAACATCCAAAAAACAGAATGCATTGGGAGCGATTATCATAGCTTTTACCGCGGATGAACGTAATGTACGTATATCCGATTTAATATAGTCGTATAGCCTAATCGAACCACTCCGATATTTTTATTATTTTCAAAATAGACTTAACATCTTTTAATAAAAATTCATCCAAAGCACCTCTGCTAGCGCAGTTTCGTCAACATATGAACTTTACAGCTCGCGGTGGGCTTAATCAAGTTTAAATGGAAGGTTGAGTACAACAAAACCTGAAAGGGGAATTATTAGGTGATATAAGAAATAATTTTTTTTTCCTCCATTTATACTGTTTTTAAGTAATATTGCATATGAAGAACAGTTATGGCATTTGAGTTTTGTAGAAATACACTGCATCGTAGAAATGTACTTTTAAGATGCCGAATGTACTTTTTTCGACATGAAAATGAAAAAAGTTACTTAAAATTACAAAACTCATCAAAATATCATCTATTTTACTGACAAAAAATAAAAATAAGGTCACCAAAGTTTTCTCCATGCATTATTCTCGATAAATTCACTAAAACGATGGTAATTTTTGCGAAATCGTCCAAATGTACAGAATATGTACTGAAAATGAGCCAGGTGTATTGAAAATAGGTATGGAAATGTACTCAAAATGCCATCGTTTTGACACATCAAAGAACTTTGAAAGATAGCACCACAGCCCAAACTTAAGCTCCCTAGGTGGTCGTGCAAAATTGGATGTTTTTTTTTAAATTTCATACGTATGTATATACATACATAAGGGATATTAAATTAATTGAGAAAAAAAGCTCTGGAGATTTCTTATCTTTTGGCACATATCGACTCCATATTAAATCCGAAATAATCCCCAATTCAGTTATTAGAATTTGGTTAAAGCCCACCGTGAAACACCATACATATTTGTCTGCCTTATCTACTGGAAACATGTATATATGCACGGGCATATGCATAAACTTGTTGACAACAAGGAATCTGAGCTTTTTTTTAAAAAATATCTCTGTTTAGTTCATTTATTTAAAATATGTACATCAACCTTTAAAAACCTAAATAAAGCTTCGGAAAGCTTTTCACTTCAATTCATAAGCAAGTTATGTTAATAACATGATACTGATAACAAAGCTCCAATGAAGGCCTCCCATTTTCAAACTATTAACATGCAACACTGAAAGCAATCCTGATTCTGTAATTAAGTTTTATAAAGCTTTCAAACTGACAGTTCCAAGTTGTTAGTTGACTGTCAAGTTATATGGCTGTCAATAATTTTTTTGTTGTTTTTCCTGATACTTTGTTGTTGCCCCTTAGTGTCTTTCATTTCGATGTTGTTTTTGTGTATAATCAAAAGAAATGCGTGCCGTGATAAAGAGCGCGCACCAATAACTAATGTTCTCTTAGAACGCAAGTGAAAAACACGTGAAAAACCAACAACAAGAGGAATTAAACTTGCAAAGTCAGAACCACATCGTGTGTTCTTCTCTTATTGAACATGCGAAAGCAGCTGCTGTGCTGAGAAAAGTCAGTGACAATGGCGATGGTGACGATGGTGAAGACGACAACGGCGACGTAGGTACCAAAGACGGCTCCAAAATTAAATGCGACCGAGGAGCTCAGTTCTCGTGCGGTCGTTCGTCGGTGTTAACGTGGAACTCAACGACGGTAGACGCGAGTGACAAAAGAAAGAAAGAAAGAAATTTAAAAAAAAATTCACCATCTCCACGAGAAATTTTAGAACATTATCAGAAATCTATAAAGTTCTTAGATTTTGTGAAGAAAATTGGAATAGAAGATTAAAAAGATATCGAAAATCTTTTAACTCTATTTAAAATTGCGGTTCGCGTCGCTGTTAGTGTTGTGGCGAGTGTTTTGGTGTTGTGTCGTGACGCGTTGTTTCCCCTTTGTTTGTTTGTTTGTTAAGTCGTCAGGCCGTAGTCCAGTCTGAAGTATAGCATAAAAGTGTAGTGAATATGGCACCAGGCGTATGTGTAACAAGTTTCCGTATGCTAATGCGGTGCTCCACAGACTTGGGCCACTTGAGGAGTCATGGCTTACGTTTAATGCCTGCAGCAACGTTGATGATGGTAAGTAAGGAGCGGCAACATTTCGCACACGCAGCAGCAGCCCGAAATTTTCATTTTTCTCTAGGTGGGGTATCATTGAAATCATAAAAATATGTGTGAAAAAATCTAAAAATAAACCTCGAAATTAAAAAGATGAAACTAAAAGAAACGTATTCACGTAAAAGTGTGTGGAATATATGTTTTCGTGAACTAAAAAATAGCCGAAATGTATAAAAATAAAATGTGAAAAAAAAAGTTACTTCTAATCGCATTGAAATTTAAATCAGTCCAGACAGCAGGAAAAAGTACGTGGAGAGATATAACAAAGAGAATTAAAGAGCATTAACATACTACAAAATTGAGAGAGTGCCCGTATAAAACAAAAATTGTGCTGCTTGGAGTTATTCTGAGAAAACATCGACCCTTTTTAGTTAGTCAGCCTAGTGCTCTTGACTTTAACATCTGAAGTTGAACTTGGCTGGCTCATATTAACCCACCGTGACAGTGTTGTGATTCATGTTTTAACGATAATCAGTGTAAATAGTAGTAGGCCGTTGTAAACAAATGCATTTTTCGCATCAAATTACAAAAGAATAAAAAGTAGATAGTTGTGTGTACTCAGAGAAAAATGTCGCACTTATCTTTTGAAGTATCTTCGTTTGAATAACAATACCTGAGTTTTTTTTCTTTTTAATAAATAACTAGTGTCAAGTTGAAATTGTTCAACCTTAATACAGACCCTTTACCGTAATATTTTGATAATTATTATGCTGGTTTTTTCAATAAAACACACTACACTTTAACAAATCTCTAATTTTAGTACAAATCCATACAAAATCAATAGGATCCGATCCAAATTCTTACAAAAGAACCGGTTTCGTACATAATTGAAATTATATTTTTGTTCCTCATAACTATCTGATTTATTTCATTTATATACATATATCGGTCATTCTTTAAATAAAGGCACACTTTTTTGAATTCGATTCTTTAAAGCAAAGTACATCAAAAACTATGATTTAATTTTTGTTTAAAAATGCTTTAGTTTTATAAAAAAAACTTTCCTCTCAACAAATAATAAGTATGTTTCTCAATATATCTTCAGCATAACATCTTTTTTCTTATTTTCTTATACGTATGTTACTCTTCAATCCATCCTAAGAATGTATATTAACCCTTTCGGAACTTCTCCTTTCCATTTGACTTTAAAAATCAGTATTTTCTTATTCTTAAGGCCAATTTAAACAATAATTGAAACTAATTTATAAAAATTTTATTTTAGAAAGTGGTTTTTGGGAGCCATGTCATATGGCATAAAATGTGCTGAATGGTAATGAAAGTACCAAAATGCAAATTTCATTTTTTTTACACTTACTAACCCAACATTAAGCTTCAAAATGGCATTCACCAAATTATCAAATAAAGCTATTTGTTAAGTAAAAAAATTAAAGTATGAAGTGGTATTTTTTTGCAAAATACGGCAAAGGATATTGATAGTGATATAGAGCAAACTCTATTTAATCATACACCTTACTGCTTCCACCAATCAATCCAATTTTTGTTTTAATTTGTACATAAAGCTTTCGAAAAAAATTAGAAAATAAAAAAAAAGTTATTTTGAAGTTTTTTAGACTTCAAACTGACCTTAAAAAACGACTATGCCATATGGCATAGAATAACCGAAAGGGTTAAGACGAATTAAATTGTATGGAGAAGAATTTTTTTAGTCAGGAAACTCTATTTTTCTGAAAATTTGTCAAATTTTAAGCAAAAAAAGTTCACAACACCATATGGCTACAATGAATTTCGAGCTTGTAAGTATTTATTTGAAGTAGTTAAAGCTATTCAAACTGTATACAGCGCCATCTGGTGGCAGTTTTTAGAACTTTAATGTTTTTCATTGTCTTACTCAACTGATAAGCAATAAAATTGCGTTTTTCGGAGTTATTTAAGTTTAAACAAAACTGTTGAATATAAGCAGTTGCTATAAGCAGTTTGAATAGTTTTAACTACTTCGAATAAAAACTTGCAAGGTTGAAATTCATTGTAGCCATATGGTGTTGTGGACTTTTTTGCTTAAAATTTGATGAATTTTCAGAAAAATAGAGTTCCTGGACCACTTAAAATTTAATCCGCCCTAATGTACATACTATCTGCTTTTAAATTGAAATTCCCGACATACATACATAAAATTTAAAAATATGAATTTGTTATTGGATGAAGGTGCGCGACTTCAATCAGATTTGGTGTCAAGGGCGGATTCACGGGAGGGGAAATGGGGGAAATTTCCCCCTCCAACGGCTTCAAAAATACACTAGAGAGCTTTAAAGTTTTAAAAAACCATGAAGCATCTGAGAAACAAACTGAAAATTTTTGAAGTTTCTAGTAACGCCGGAGATGTGTAGTTTTTCAGTTTGTTAACTTATTCATATAAACTTAAAAATTAACAAATCATATTACTCTACAAATTTGCAAAAACTTACATCACATCGAATGGCGATGATATCTAATGTAGTGAAAATTTCCGTAGAATTCGAATATCCTAATGATTTTTTTCGATTGGCCCCAATGGTAAAATTCAAAAATAAGTGCTTGTAAAAACTTTGATTGTCAGCAAATGAATTTTAATTTTTTTTTAGTATGGAGAAGAGTTCTACAACAATTTTAATTGTGCCAATAGTGTTATGATATTCAATTTAAGAGACTCATATTTTTTTATTTTGCTGAAGAGCCACATTTTTCGAAGTTATCGTCATTTAAACTTTGTATGTTAAGATTACAAATACGAAACAAATTTTGAAAGGACTTTTTTTCAAATTGTCGGTATTTCGTTAGTACATAATGGCTTCTTATATATATATTTTTTAAATTTCTTCATTATTTTATAGGTTTTATGAAAAAGTGACGTTTAGTGCTAAGTAAAAAACAATTATGAAAACACATTATGTATCAAGGAAATACCTACAATTTCAAAAAAGGTCCTTTCAGAATTTTTTTCGTATATGCATTTTAACATACGAGTACAATGTTCAAATTATATAAGAAAAAATATTTTTGCGTTGATGTTAATAAAATGCTCCATAGTAGTTATGACTTTTCTATAAACATGTGTAGGTACTATGTTTAAAATTTTTATAATGAAATTCTTTATGAAATAGAAGGACTAACTTCTAGTAACTCACATAATTAATTCTGGAAAGAGGGCATCAAAGTTGGAATTTGTTAAAAAAAAACGAAAGCAAAAAATATTTTTTTACCTAATTTCGATCATAATAGCCATATCACAAATACTATTGGCACATTTTATACCTTTAAATATTTGTAGGACTCTTCTCTACACTTAAAAAAATTTTAAATTGATTTGCTGACAATTAAAGTTCTTACAAGCATTTGTGTGAAGTATGCGCTCTCAACACTGCATTTTTTTTAATTTTGCCGTCTATGTGTGTATATAGAAAATTGGGGCTAATCGGAATATATGTCACTATCACGATATTCAGATGCATTCACACTGCACACTAAAAGAGAAGCGGAATTAGGGGTGGCCATAGTGAACGCGAGAAACGGCGCTGAAATTCTGATTGTCGTTCGTACATATATGTTACATATCTGTGGACGTTTGACAAAACAACCTCTTTTGATCTACAGTAATAATTGAATATAGCGTAAGTCTTGCGTTGAAGCTATGTATAAAGATTATTCAGTCTCGTGATTCAATAATTAAAATAATTTTTCTACCAAAAATCTATTGTGGTAGCACTTATTTTTGTGGCCCTTCAGAGCAAGTCGAGAATAAACTTTACCTATAAAAATTTCAAAATTCATTTTACACAATCAAAGGATTTATTCACTAACAAATACTCATTTGATACTGAGTAGATGAAAATTCACTTGTAAAAATGAGGAGAGCTTCCCAAAATAAAATAGTAGAAAGTTAAATTTGTTTTTTCTTTTTGTTAGCAATAATAACCCTGCAGAATGGAATGTGCCCACACGTTAAAAAATCAGGCAAAATTTGTATAGTATCCAAGTGCAATGAACCTGTACCCCAAATTTATTCTAAATTTATATATTTCCACATATTTTAAGACTAGTCTTAGAAGTATTTAATTAATTAAAGTTAAAAATCTCCTAATTTAAAAAATGTGTCTGGGTATCTTTCGGTGAAATTTTTCAAGAAAAATCGAAACGTGAACTTTCAATTATATAATTTAATTTTTTTTTTCAACTGAAACTATCCAATTGTAAATTAAAAAAATTAACTTTTGAGTTACATTGTAAAATACGTGATTTTACTTGTAAAAATAAAATTTTTTGATTCAAGAAACAAGTCTTAGATATATACTCATTTAAAAGTATGGGTGGATTACATTCACGTCAGTAATGGCGTTTCGAAAAAGGTGTCTGTAATGCAGGGTTTAAAAGTTAACATAGAAGACCTGATCATCTTTTTTTAACTAACAAAAATCATCCAATTAACGGTTTCTTCCGAAAATTTTGAAATCCTACAAGGCTTTGACATGCAATCAATGCCTTGGCCTCTTGGCAACCCTGTTTGAAGCGAACAGAGCTATAATTCCACTATAAGAAGAAGAAGCTATATGGCTTATAATGTAAACGTGAACGAACATTATAGTAAAACAATATTTATTTCATGTATATATCTACAGTAAACTTTTTTGGACGTAAATTTAACATAACCAATTTCCCCCTCCAATATTTTTTCCTGGATCCGCGCCTGTTTGGTGTCGAAAATATGATAAAATTAACTCATCTTCCATAGAAATTTAACGTTAAGCCATATTCTCTCGCATATCGATATCATATAAATCTACTCGTTTCACTTCGAAATAGCCGACTATTTTGTATGAATTTCAAGGGATGTCCAATTTTTCTGCTTATAAAATGAGTAAATAGTTAAATATTTTTTTCCCACCATATATCGAATCTTTTTGGGCCATAAAGCGAATCTGGATTACACTTGAAAAAGGCCGTTATAGTGAAAAGTCGTATTAAAAGCGGCCATATAGCGAGGTATGAGTGTATACTATTTTAGCTATCAAGACTTATTTGTAACCATCCATGGACGTCAACTGAGTTACTGATGTATGCTTATTCCCATATATAAGAGAACTTGCTGAGCATGATTCGCAACTCGTTTCATATGATGTTTTAATTTTTAACGATTTTTCGATAATTTCTCCATAATGTGTATGTTTATAAAAAAAACACCATATCAAAAATATGTAAATCCATTGAACTAAAAAATTTAAATTTTTCGTAGCTTCAAGATTATAATCTGCATAAAATTTCGATGTTCGAATAATGGTTTATTCAGATCTTTGACTCTGGAGAGATATTTATCTGCGATTGTATTTTTGGAGTAGGTTCTGCTCCTCCGTAAGAAGCCGCATCGCGACGTTATTTCAACTCAAATGGTGCGTAAGGTTGTATGAAAGATGTTTATATTCTGAAAAATTTCTCAGTCTTATTATACCATATCAAATTTTTATGTTACCATTTTTCGCCTTAAGGGTTGTCCATAAAAGACGTCCAAAAAAATTTTGGTGTTTTAACCTCATCCTTCCAGGCTGTCCACTTTTGTACGATCTCACAACCATTTTTTTCAAGTGCCAATGATAAGATTTGGAGGAAACAATTTTAGTGCTCAATGGACTAATAATAATAAGTCACAAACTGTCTCGTCGCTATAGCACAGAAACTAAACAAACCTTATGTAACTATCAGCTAAATAGCAGATCTTGAACAAACATTCTCATTAAGATTAAAAAGTAATATGTAAATAATTACGAGTATGTTTTTTTATTAACTGTTGCTTCCTAGGAAGTTTCATGAGTAGTACCTACATTTGCTACTCTTGTTTTTTGATTTACGTTAAAATATATTATATTTTAAGAAAATCAACACTTTTGTTGTATTTCAAAGTTTATATTTGGAAAATTTAAATTTTCTGGTTTGTATTTATGAGCTTTTCAAATTGCAAAAATTGATTTTTAAACGCAAGCTGTGTGTGCATGCAAAATTGATTTAAGCTCCTATTCTAAGTAGCTGCTACTCTTTTTTGGAAGCCTATTAAGAAAAGTACTAACGAATATATGGCAAATGCTACTCTTCGAACTTGAAAAATACCAGTTGTACTTGGGAGCAATTTAACAATAAGTTTTGAGAGCATGGCACATTTATCACATGACAAGAGAGGAACAAGAGAGGCATGCTTTAACAGAGAAGTAATAGATATTATCTCTACCGTGCCGCTGGTGATTAGTATAAATAACAAAGAGAAGCTTTCTTATTCTTTCTATAAAATAGAAATACATTTGTACAAAAATATAAATAAATTATATACTCGTTTGAAAGTGAACTTTAACAATTTTTTTCATGCTTTTTTTATCCCCTCTTTTTATCAACATTTTTATGAAAATGTAGTTTTTTGTTTTTCTTGAGATAAAATAGTGTAAAAATAAACATTAAAAAGTTCAAATTCTTTGTTTAGAATTTGGTAAATATTTAATTTTGTTATGAGAATAATAAAACATTTTAACACATCGAATGACACAAAGTGTTCAACGCTCTCACTTGCGTGCTGTTTGACATTTGAGTGGCTGGTGTATATTAGCAGCATAATAAAAAATAGGGAGGTGGAAAAAATTATGGCAGCCCGCATGAATTTATATATCCTTATCTGTAAAACTCTATCTGTCAAAAACATATGTTGTACATTCGCATGGTCTCTACTGCCGGTTGCCCTTAAACAATGACGCAGCCAATTTAGGGTACGTACTATATATTTAGCGAAAAAAAAAAAAAACGCTGGAATCCTTTTGAGATATTTCCTAAACAATTTAAATTGTTGTTAATTTATTATCGATACTAACTAACTTATTTACGATTAATTAAAGTGATGAATAATAAAAACGTGCATTCTTAATCTTTTAGTTCAAGCAAAATCTCGCTTATGTTTGATTTGTTTCCTAGAAACTTTTTGTGAGTAATTTTACTTTTACAACTGATACTGCAAAGTTGCTTTATCTGGCAATGAGTATAACGTTTTCATTCATTGTCAAGTAAAGAATAATAGAAGTTTATGTACTTTTGTTTGTATAGTTATGTAGGTATTTTTAATTGTCACTTTTTGTTGTTGTACCGTGATTTCTTTTTAGGACCTTTATTTCGAGATATGTTTTTAGGGGAAATTGGAGTATTGTGAGACACACTTTTTCCTAGCTCCGATGACTTCCACAAAAATCAAAATTTTTGCAAATTTTAGAATCTTATGTGTTACTAGGAGCTAAGCCAAAAATTTTAACTGTTTCTTGAAATTATTATCTGCTAAAAAAATCTGAGTGTTGGCAAAAACAAAGAAATTTTTTGAGATATTCGAAAATGTTCACAAATTGTAAGGTCCCGTCTAAGTTATGTCAGAAACCAAAAATATCGTTGTATGTTTATTGAATATTTCCGAATTACAAAAAAAAAAAAGATTTTTAAAAAAAAGAAAAAAAAAATATTTTAAAGAAAACATTAAAAAAACATTTTGCAGCAATATTTTTCGTTTTTGTCTTAATTTGGACGGTGTCTCAAAAGCCCCAAACGCTTTAGTTGAAAAGGTGGCCATGTATGATTCACTCATTGAAAGTTTATAAAACATGCGTTTTGACAGATTAAATAGCAATGACACACGATAATTGTAAACATATGTATTTACCTGAATTAATATTACGAAAATCGTTGTGAAAACAATTCAAACACTCGACACCAATATTTGAGAAAATTTTTGAAGTGGTTATCGCACAGAACTAACAAGTATTGTACACGCATCGAGTGCTTATGGAAAAATGAGCTTGGTTAAAGGCAACACGATTACAGCCACTTACATATAAAGGCTAGAACCCATTAACGCGTCGGTAGTAAAAAAAACTTCTTTAAACTGCTAGTGTAAACGTTTGCTACTATTGAAAACTAAACAGAGCGTCGGTATTGGCAGTGTGTTTGACACTTAAATTTTTTTTCTTGTCAATTTTAAAAAAAGTTAAACTTTTTTCATTTAAACTTTAATTTTTGTTTTTTTTATCATATTAAAATATATTTTCCTTAATGAATGATATTAATTTTTCGTTAATTTTCGTTAATTTTTGACATCAAACAAGCGTAACAATTGTCAATGCAAAACAACTGTCAACTTTTGTATGACATTCAATCTCAGGTGCAGTGAATTTATAATTAGAGCTAACCTGAGACACACACTGCTCGCTGCCGACGCGTTATTAGGTCTTACAACATAGCAAGCAGTGTGTTATAAAAACAGCTGATTTCAAAAAATATGCTACTGCCACTACTGACGCGTTATTAAGTTTTGGTTTTAAGTATCAAACTTCTCAATTGTGGTGAAAAATTGAAGTGTCTCACAATTCCTCATGTCTCATAAAGCCCCGATTTCCCCTACAATTTACTGTGCATTTTTAGTGCGGTAGACTTGCCGTCCAATTCGTGTTACATTTCGATTAGTTACAAATGTGAAACATTCATCCAAACCAGCGGTGGGTACAAAAATCTAACAAAAGAGCAAAACAACAACATCAAGCAACAACAAACGAAATTCTAAAGTTTTTTACTTTCATTTCCAAAATTGCCATTAGCACAAAAAAACCAAATTACACTACAAACAAAAACAATTGCTACATTCGTCAAGACATAATGCGGCGCCGTCATTTAAGCCTTTGTGTTTTGTTTTTGTTTTCATTTGAATTCAAGTCAACGCTGTGCCTCGATAGCGTTGAAATTATGCGAACTTTGTGCCTCGATAGCGTTGAATTCTGCGAATTTTTTTTTGCTGGCTTGTGCGTCGAATAACGGTTAGAGCAATGTGTGCAAATAGAGCCACTAAGTGCCCTTCACTGATCCAAACTAAGATAAACAAAGTTCACGTAATACATATACAAAAATTTTAGCATATATGACTTGCTAATCTCAATAGCTTTTTCGCTTAACTTGCAAATGTTTTAAGTTGCATAATAAAATTGGCATTTTCCAATAAAACGGCATCTCCGAAATTATAGTGATAAATCACCTTGCCTTAACTGAAACATTTGCATTCAAATGAGATTCAAAAGTTCTGTAATATTTTATTAAATTCGACTTTAAAAAAGAGCTAAAACTTTGATAAAAATATCGGAAAGCTGCCAATACACATTGTAACGACGTTAACTCTAACAATATAGTTAACTGGCAATAAGACCTTGAGGGCAGAAAAGTATACAAACATTTACTGGTCGTAGCCATATTTTGAATAATGTAAACAAAATTGTGCGGTAAATAAAAACATTGTTATTAACAGCAGCTTAAAACCAAATTACATATACCAGCTTGATCAAAAAGTTTTAGGACTCGTCACCGTGTGGCGCTCTCGTTCGTCCGATTTCAATTCTATTTTTTTTGTTGTGTTGGTAGAAGTGTCATGGACGTTATGTCAAATTTTCAGCTTGACAGCTTGACATTTCTTGAAGTGACGCCGTATTGTGTGCATCTACTTTTGTGTGTGGTTTCGATTTTTTACAAAAAAAAAAATGTCATCAACTTTGCAGCAACGAGTTTGCATTAAATTTTGTGTTAAAAACGGATTTAACGGTGCGCAGACGTGTGGTGACGAGACGTGGATTTACGAGTACGACACGCAATCCAGACATCAAGCGAGTGAATGGCGTTCACCCAATGAGCCGCGACCGAAAAAACCACGTCGTTTTCAATCGAAAAAGAAGGCGATGCTCACGGTTTTCATGGACTACAGAGGTGTTGTGCATCATGAATTCCTCCCAGAAGGTCAGACCGTCAACAAAGAATATTATTTGGGCGTTTTGAGACGTTTGCGTGAAGCAGTTCGCCAAAAAAGACCGGATTTGTGGGCAAACAACTCGTGGATTTTGCATCACGACAACGCGCCGTCGCACAATGCGATCATTATTCGTGAGTTTTTGGCCAAAAACTCCATGAATACCGTCCAACATCCACCGAATTCGCCTGATTTGGCTCCCTGCGACTTTTTCCTGTTCGACCACCTGAAGAAACCGCTCCGCGGATCGCGTTACAGCAGCCGAGAAGAGGTCATCGAAAAATCGAAGATGGCCCTGATGGCCATACCGACGGTCGAGTATAAAAAGGCTTTTGAGGACTGGGTCAAGCGTTGGCGTAAGTGCATTGCAGTCGATGGGGAGTACTTTGAAGGAGACAATATCGATTTTGATGAATAAACTTGTATTTTTCATTTTAAAAATAAAGTCCTAAAACTTTTTGATCAAGGTAGTATGTATGTATGTATGTATACAGACATAAAACTATAGATAAGCCCAGTGGCAGATGACAAGCTATCGTAAATGTTTCGTTCAGATATTTTCGATAGCTAACGTCTTTGATAAAAAAAGGAAAAACAAAAATTTTATAGTAAGTGAACATATCGTTACTTTAATATAAAAATTTCCTAACTAACATTTTTTCAAAATCGAGTTTCTTGTAGATTTTAGTAGGTCACCCACTAACACACCATTGATAAAAAAGTGTGCTACGATTGAAAATAACGCACTTACAAGTAAATAAAAAAGTCTTAACTCTCTTTAACACCACAAAACTTTAATTTTTATTAAGTTTTTTGATCTCCTGCAAAAAAAAACGGTAGATAGGGTCTTTCTATATTAAGGTAACGATGTGTACATACATACATAGATACATTTTTGAGTATAGCGGTGAAAAAATTAACCTTGCGGCATAGATTGTGTTCGAAAACTTAGAGTTTTTCGCCATCGAAATGCGAGGCAAATAAAATAAAAAGAATTCATATAATTTTTGAAGATACAAAAAATTTACATGAGCAGCAAGTATGAACGATTTTATTTTGCAAATTTATCGTATATTTAATATTTTTGTTGTTTTCAATTTCCGCTTGTTTCATTGATAACAATATTTTGTGATAAAAATTGCATAGAAAAATTAGAAAACAAAAATTTTTCTCAACACGCAACAACTATAAGTATGTATAATGTTTGTATATGAACTAAATATATAGTTACTAAGTAAGTATGTAACTTAGTTTTGATTATATTTTTTTCTGTCAAAAATACCCGTCATTTTGGATACTTTTTTATTAGATCTTAAACAACCGTTATCTATTTACATATTATAATATTTTTTGATCAAATATGAGCATAATGTTCGAATTCTTCACATTAGATTTTTATTTTTTCGATTCATAAAGGCCGTTCATTAATTAAAATTCTTTTAGATCATAACTAAGGGTAACCTTTCTATTTAGTTTCGAAGAAATACATGTAATCGGAGTTTTTTATTTTTTTTTTTTTTTTCATCAAAAATACCGAGTCGTGTGTGGGAGTTATTTAAGTTCACTTTATCAATCTTTTCATTTGTATCAATCGATGTGAAAAGTTTGAAAATGATTTTTTCACTCGTCAACGTAGACTTGGGAACGATTTGGAAATTATTGCTTTTGCAGCAATATATGAAGAATGGTCGAAAACAAATTAAGTACATAAATATGTAACTAGGGCCGTTCCCGAGCTCCACGCATTCCCGAGCTCCACTCGTTCCTGAGCTCCACTCGTTCCTGAGCTCCACTCGCTGCTGAGGTCCACTCAAAAAATAAATATTTCCAACTATCAATGAAGAAAGATCATAAATTAATTTTGAATATAATAATTTCGGTCCACTATTCAAATTTGACTAGCGCAAAACATCCTTTGATTCGAAAACAGGGCTAATAACGTATGATGTCAAAGACGGAAAGTGATGACCAAAATTAATTTTCGACCTTTTTCCATCGTTTTGAGCAATAAAAATACAAACGCAATCGGCTACAATAATAGTTACTTATATTCTAAGACTTCGAAGAAAGTAGGGCCCTACAGAAGGAAAGAAGGACAGTGAACACAAGGCTCGTCTGACCCAAAATGAGCGGCTATGTAATCATAATCATTTTCGAATGCATGGCTCGTGGGCTGCACGGAGTCACAAGATGCGATTTTTAAATTATCTACTTAAAGATATCATCACTAACGTCATTTCAAGGAACCTGAACCAATCAACCAATTCTCCCGAATTAATCATGATTACAGATACCAATGATGGTCTGACTTGATCATTATAGTAATTCAAAAACTAAATTCAACATCAATTAAAAATTTATTTTTTTCAACTGGTTACGTCATTGCACATTGTATTTACTTGAGCACTAGATTTTGATAAGCGAGGTTCTAGCTTTTTTATTCCACTTCTCACATCCAAAAACGCACCACCATCCTTCGACACCATATCACCATGGGAAGCAGTTTATTCCTTCAATTTTTGTTAGTGGTAGGATCGAGTTGTTCAATCGGATCTCATTGATTTGTTATGTTAATCTTCAAACCAACAGTAGCCGACTCGTGTGCCAGATTATCCAATTTTTGTTGGATATCACTAGATCTATGCGGAAGTTTTCGAGTTTATCGTCTCCATAGTCAAGCGGTTTGTGTTGTTTTGATGGAAACTCTTTAGTTTATTTCCTCAAAAATAATCGGTCTCTTGGGGTGGTGTTCAAAATGATCTATGCATGTACATATGTATATGGTTCGAAATCGCTATAACTATTTTTATTTCAGTGTAAATAACTATTAATTTGTTAATGAATGCAAATTAGGATTTTTATTCATCAAAATGTGATCTTTCGCAAAATGTATGGCAAGGTTTTTTTTGCGAATATTGGGTTTCACTGGCAGAATAATCACTCTTTTACTTACGTACATTCGTTCTTTCAAATACGTTCTAAAAAATCAATCAGAAGTAGTTAAACAATTTCCAACATCATGCGATACTGGGTGCCATTGATAATGACTGCAGCATCTATTTCAGAAATAGTTGTTGAGTTAAGCCGAAAGTCTCCTTGTTGCTGAACATTCTCCAGTACATGTTGAATATTATCATATTATGACCGTTTGCTTTTAAAATAAAATTCATATAATTTGATTTCATTTCAGTGAAATGAATTTGAGATTTTCAAATGTAAATGTTTGGAAATTGTAAGACACAAACCAAAAATATCGTTGTAAAATGTTTATTGAACGGTTCGACTTTAGTCATAATGACATAACATAATCATATTATGACCGTTTGCTTTTAAAATAAATTTCATTTCATTGAAATGAAATATTACCAACCATTTTTTCAACTCATGTTTCAAGCATTTATTTTATATGTTAATTTGTTAAGTCAACAAAAAAAAAAAATGTAATTCTGATACTGCGCTTTATTGATTTCCGTTTAGTGGTAATAATGCCCATATCAAAACTGTCATAACGTGCCAAAGCAAAATTAATATTTTGCTGACATTAGTCAATTGTTTGAAATTAAAATGAAATGAAATATAAAAAAAAGTTTTTTTTCCACACAAAAAGCTGTTGACTGATAACAAACAAACATTAGTTAGTGGTGTATTTTTGTACATTAATTATTTACAATTTACCAATGTTTTATATACTTTCAATTGTCTAAAAATACGCAATCCAAAAATAAAACCAACCTGCCAAGTATTGTTACTTTTAAAAGCTTTTTTGTTTTCATTTTGTAAATACGAGTATATCCTTAAGATTTCTATTATATTTTTTATTTGTCCTTTACACTTTTTTATTTATTTAACCATTTGTTGTTCATCCAATTTTTGCACAATAAAATGTACACTTAAAGCCACCCAAAACTTTTGGTCTTTTAATTGGAACAATTTTAAGCACGGATTTTCCATTTGATCCCTTTGGGTGGCAACGAATAGATTGTGGCATTTAAAACTTTTTTTTCTGTTTCCTTTAGTCCTATTTTGTTTGGTTTTTCCTCTTCCGTCTATTTGATTTGATTGAGTGTTGACAGCATTTTTGCCAATGTTGATAAAGTTGCTTGTTTTATTCTTGAAGAAGCGAAAATAAAACTTTATTTATCTGTATGAAAAGTCAACAAAAAATGTTTTGTTTCTTTTTGGAAAATCGTGCTTGGTAAACAGACGAGGCTAATATAATATGAATGTTATTAAAAGAATTTCGTTATATTTGATGTTTACTTAAGTGTCTGCAGAATTTTGCTTGGTATTGATTTTTAAAATCTTTTTTTTGTGATTATATATTGAGTGACTTAACTTGCACCCGTTTGCTTAAATCCTTTCACATGCACAGTTTTTTGGGAGATTTTCCTTTGTCAGTTGGCAAAAAATCAATAATTGAGATTGCTTCATCGAGCTCTGTTTTAAGTATGTAGTTGCTTAAAGTTCACAAAATAAGGCTTTTTTTTTGCAATTGCCGGGCGAGAAGTTTTCTCTATCTATCCATCTATCGTTCTAAGCAGGCTTAAGATTATCAAATAAAAATCAGTCAATGTTTTCCTATTAACCCTATGTACATTAGGGTGATTCAAATTTTTTATTTTTTGTTTTTTTTAAGGTGCTGTTGCTTAAAAAGTAAGCTTATGATATGAAGAAAAAGCTCACGAAAATTCAGCTCTGTAACTTAATTTTATAAGGTGGCGCTGGAGCCTGTTAGTTTTACATGTAAATTGTATGGAAAAATTATTTTTTTCAAAAAAGGTATCTAAATGAATAGGTGATTAGTGTTGTTGAGCTGAAAAGGGTCGTTTTTCGACGTAATTTTTTACGCTGAATCCGAATCTGGCCTCAGAATTGACCCATCATGTCGGAATCCTGAAATATTTGAGGTTAATTACCTGAAACATGATGTTTTTTGTCTACTTTCGAGGCCATGTATAGGATTCAAAGAAAGTTAATCAGCTTATTTTTAACAAAAGCATCATTTAGTACCATCCTTGCCCTTTAAAATGAGCTTTCAAGTGGTGATCTGTGATGTTTCCTTGCAAAGTTGCAGCCATTTCAAGGTGACATGAATTTGAAACCCGTTGGTTAATATTGTTAGGTTGCAACCCTTTGTAGGGGATCCAATTCATGTCACTTTAAAATGGCTATAACTTTGCAAGGAAACATTACAGATCACCACTTGAAAGCTCATTTTAAAGGGCAAGGATGGTACTAAATGATGCTTTTGTTAAAAATAAGCTGATCAACTTTCTTTGAATCCTATAAATGGCCTCGAAAGTAGATAAAAAACATCATGTTTCAGGTAATTAACCTCAAATATTTCAGGATTCCGATATGATGGGTCAATTCTGAGGTCAGATTCGGATTCAGCGTAAAAAATTACGTCGAAAAACGATCCTTTTCAGCTCAACAACACTAATCACCTATTCATTTAGATACCTTTTTTGAAAAAAATAATTTTTCCATACAATTTACATGTAAAACTAACAGGTTCCGGCGCCACCTTATAAAATTGAGTTCCAGAGCTGAATTTTCGTGAACTTTTTCTTCATATCATAAACTTACTTTTTAAGCAACAGCACCTTAAAAAAAAACAAAAAAAAAAAAAAATTTGAATCACCCTAATGTATGTACATATATTCAATTATTCATTTTTCATTAAAATAAACCATTTGTTTAGCTGTGAAACCAGTGGAGTCATTTCACCAAAAGCTTGGGAGGGGGAGGGGGGGGGAGGGGGGGGGGAGGAGCGCGAGACCTTAAATAACATATCGAATCGATAATATTTTGAATTGAATCGATGTATTGTACAGTAATATCATATCTGTGTGAAACCATATTTTTTATTTGGGGCGTTGCATCGTCTACTTAAAAGCAAATACCTTTCCTCAGGCTTCAATTTGTCAATCTATTTCTTTACAAAATTTCATCAAAATCGGTACATTAGTTTAGCAGTAAAACGCATTGTCCTGTTAGGGGCGTAGCACGCCCCATGTAAAACAAATGACTGTATTGAAAAATCAATCTTTATCCATATCAAACTTAATAAAAATCGGTGTAGCGGCTCAGCCATGACAGTGTTTTTTCTCATTAGTTGTGGTGCCACGTCCACGTTCCCCTATACCTTCAATGTAAAATATAATTAGATTTAAGGCTTACTTTCCAGAAAAAAGACAGAAAAATATGATATTTTTTTGTTGAATCACAAACGCAATAAGACCACTTTTTTTCTAATGACATCATAAGGATAACTTCAAAATAGATTTTACAGCTCGTATTTCTGCCTCCCAAAACTTAGCGATGTTGCCGTGACTACTCCATTATGTGGTATAAAGCAAACTTAATTAAGTATTAATTTTGAACAATTTTCGCAAGACTTACCGCATTAAGGTGTTTCAGTTAGTTTATTTCCGTAACCATCCCATTAGGCGCTAACTAGTCGTGTGACTATATTTGACATATTTTAAGTTACCCGTAATCTAATCAGACTGTTGATGGGCTAACTAAATTTCAGCATTTCCTAGGTTAGTAGGCATTTATAATTTAGACTAACCTAATTGTTGCCCAGTTAGGTTTTAAACGTCTCATTGGGCTGCCGAGATAAAAAATATAGCTGGGATGTAAATAGGATTGTAAAAGTCTTAATTTTTAAAAATTCTAGAACTCATATACCACATTATGCAGACGAAAAATTTTCTTTTAAATTATTTCAAAATAAAAGATTTTAAAATTTTTGTACACAAATACATGTATGTACGGTATATCCTCTCGTTTTAAATATTTAAAACTTAACAAGTGAAAAGTGATTTATTTACAATGCACTTGTCTTAAATAAAAATTTTATTATCTATACACCTGTTTGTTGTTGAGTACCTCATAAGTTGAACAGATAATTTGATAATTCAATAAAAATTTCGAAATAAAACAAGAAATTGAAATACGCAGACATTCATTGTTTTGTTTTTGCAAATAAGTGGGTTAAATTTTGTATTTGCTTACTGATAATTTAATTTTGGTAATATGCCCTAGTATTTATTCTTTATGTTGAAATTCAGCGTTTTTTTTTTTTGTGTTATTATCGTCAATTCTTTTAGATAAGATTATTAAATAAGTCATTAAAATGCTTGCCTAATTAAAAGTCAATTTGTTTTTATTAATAAAATTAAGATAACAAAATAAAATTTTATCTAAAAACTTTCATTTCTGGGAAGTTAAGGAAACTAAATTAAAACTAATTGCTCCAGTGCGTACTTTCCATAAATTTTCGAAAAGAATTTTTTGTACAAATAAAAAATGTTACTTAACCTTAAGGTGATGATATCACCTTGTTTATTCCTTTTGATAAATTATACAAAATGACAGAGGAAACTTGCTTAAAAATTTGTTTTTATAGCCTTTCCAATGTCCTTAAACTCGAAAAATTCATTCAAATAAAACGCAAAATTTGAATTTCTACATCAAAATTCATTTGGATAGGATAATGATTAATTTTCGGCCTTGTGTTGTCGTGATGGAAAAACCATATTTTTTTTTTCCCAGAATTCTGGTCGGTTTCTACGTACTGACTCGCGTAAACGACGCAGAACGCTTAAACAATATTTTTTATTAACGGATTGTCCGATTGGAAGAAATTTCTTGTAGATCGTGAGTGTAGATCCATAATTTATATTTATTTCAGAAATATATCCTTAGCAACTTAAAAATGACGATGTTTTTCCAGAAAATTCAATTTTTTTGGAACAAAAAAAGCTACAATTTCTGATTTAACAAAGCAAATGTCTTAAATATTTCTAACAATTGTTATGAACACCATGACATTCACGAGGTGATACATCCTAGCTACCTTTTGTTAAAATCTCATGGAAATCAAACGACTATTTTCGGAGACATGACCTTTTCACAGCTATACGTCGTCACAAAAACACCACGAAACAATTAATAAATTTCAATTACATTTTTGATTCTATTGCCAAGCATTTTAATTGTACTGTTTAAGTAGCTGAACCATTAAATTAATAACAATATGATAAAGCACAATTACGCTGGGGGGGTCAAACCTTAATAAAGAACAGCACACTCAAAATCATAAGAAAAATTATATCTCTTGTATCACAAACGAAAGTTTTTTTGTTGTCCAGTGTAGTTATCATTATTGCGCAACTGAAATTAAAATTGTTGTCCAACTCAATAAAAATTTGTGAAACTTTTTGATATAAAATAATTTCTTGCCACGAAAACTTTATTGCCATTAATATTTACATTCCCCTCTTCTTCGTTTTGATGATGTCTTTTGTTTACTTGAAATTCTGGCACTTGTTAATTTAGCTCATTATATGACATATTGTTTTAACTGAACTACTTGGGAAAGCAGCCAGGAACCTCATTAAAAAATTCTAAGCATAAAAGAATTTAAATTTTTTATACACTTTTACTCGTAGTTTTTGTTTACGTCCGCTCAACCGGAAGATTAAAACTTTTCTTTCCTTCTATCTGATAAGAAAACTTTAATTATGCACAGGAAGTTGTGCCAACTAGGACACGATTTAATTACATCAAGATTACAGAATTAAAGCAAATATTTGCATGTGTGCACAAATTTAAATTCAAGGATAACTTAGTAAAAGGTCATACGGAGCGAGTTCTTTTAAAAATCTTAAGGTGTAGGTAGTACTTGGATTTCCATAATTTTACCTTAATATTTAGAAAAGTAAACGAACCTGATTAGTACAGAAAAGCCAAAAACACCAATAATTTCATGAAAATAAAAAAAATATATGGGAGTTAGTACCAGCAACCAACATTAATTAGAGGGGTTACCGAAAAAGTTTAACAAAAAAATGCCTCTTGGACAAAATTCCAAAAAGACAAGTAGCCAGAAAAAAAAAATTTTATAAAAAAAAAAATAACAATTACTCGGTTAATGAGTTTATTTTTCCAATTCTATTTGGCAACCTTTAAAGAAAGTTCAATCTGGATTAGTTAAGGCTCAATCCACAGAGTACGTCCGAGTATGTGGCTGACAGCTTAGATGAAACCCATACATTTGCATGAACTGCAACATATTTGTTAACGCAATGGATGAAATTGAACAATTTTTGACTTTTAACGTTCGTACATTGGATTCTGTGAGTTTGTGTAAAATAAAGAAAAAAAAAAAAAAAATTGTAGTTAGAGAAAATAAAACTTTTTTTTATATATAAAATATATAAATAGAGATTATGTAGAAAAAATTACGAAATTTAATATTGACAAAGTCGTTGTTAGTTTTTGTTTAATTTTGTTGAATGCGTTGCTGACATATTGATTGTCGATCTGTCGCTGTCTGTTACATACTTTGACGCAACGGACTTAACGGACCCTATTTAAAATGTCAATAATGCAGTTCTATAGATTTTAACTTACTTAAACCGAATCTAAACGTAAAATTTTTCCATCACATTCTAATTTTGAAATATTTAACCCTGAACTGCCGAAAGTGCTATTTTTATTCATGTGCAGTAAATATTTAACTCTTTGATAATCTGTTTCAAAAATTATCTATCCTTATAGTTAAATATTTTAATGCTGAATTCAGATCTGCACATGAAATGTTTGTATATCTCGAAAAATTCTGCTGCCCGATTTGAATTAACCCTTAGCGGCACCATTGGGTCGTGAATGACTCCACGAAAATTTCGAAATCATTTTTCGAACCAATAACTACTCAAGCTTAGCCTCATGTTGCACAAACATTTTTTGAAAAATAACCCTAATAATCATTGAATTTCATAAAGTAGAGTCATCTCAACACCAATGTGCTAGATGGGTATAAAATTGAAATGGTGCAACTTAGGGTTAAGCATTGAAAAATTCATTAGAAAAATAACTTTCAATAGAATTGTCGATGGCATTTTTGGTAATTATTTTTTAATACGTCGTGATGGAGAAATTAAAACTTCAAATTAGTCCTTAGTGGCTCAAAATCCATTAAACTGCATTATTCGCATACTGGTTGCAGTAAAAATGTAAAGTCTTGTAAGCAACTGAGCGGATTTTTTTAGGTGAGATATCTTAGCTGTACAAAACTGAGGTTATGAAAAACTGTTAACACAGGAATTTCGAGCTATTTTCGAGCTGTCCGACAGTATTTTCGAGCGGTTCCAAAAGTTTTCCATTTTCCGGAAAATTGCGGAAAACTTTTTGTACAGCTAAGATAATATATCTAAGCATGAAGCTACCAAAACGAAGTGCCTCAGCAAAAATATTTCATCATGTGAATTTCGAGCTATTTTCGAGCTAATTTCTTACGGAAAAAAAATTTTCAGAAAACCTTTGAGTTTTCCGGAAAATTCAATTTTATGCTAAGATAATATATCTAAGCTGGAAGCAATTTTAATGAAACACTTATGTAAAAATATATTACCATGGGAATTTCGAGCTATTTTCGAGCTATTTTCTTGCGGAAAAAAAATTTCGGAAAACCTTTGAATTTTCCGGAAAATTGCATTTTATGCTTAGATAATATATCTAAGCATGAAGCTACCAAAACGAAGTGCCTCAGCAAAAATATTTTATCATGTGAATTTCGAGCTATTTTCGAGCTAATTTCTTACGGAAAAAAATTTTCAGAAAACCTTTGAGTTTTCCGGAAAATTCAATTTTATGCTAAGATAATATATCTAAGCTGGAAGCAATTTTAATGAAACACTTATGTAAAAATATATTACCATGGGAATTTCGAGCTATTTTCGAGCTATTTTCTTGCGGAAAAAAAATTTCGGAAAACCTTTGAATTTTCCGGAAAATTGCATTTTATGCTTAGATAATATATCTAAGCATGAAGCTACCAAAACGAAGTGCCTCAGCAAAAATATTTTATCATGTGAATTTCGAGCTATTTTCGAGCTAATTTCTTACGGAAAAAAATTTTCAGAAAACCTTTGAGTTTTCCGGAAAATCCAATTTTATGCTAAGATAATATATCTAAGCTGGAAGCAATTTTAATGAAACACTTATGTAAAAATATATTACCATGGGAATTTCGAGCTATTTTCGAGCTATTTTCTTGCGAAAAAAAAATTTCGGAAAACCTTTGAATTTTCCGGAAAAATCAATTTTATGCTAAGATAATATATCTAAGCTGGAAGAAATTTTAATGAAACACTAATGTAAAAATATATTACCATGGAAATTTCGAGCTATTTTCGAGCTATTTTCTTGCGGAAAAAAAATTTCGGAAAACCTTTGAATTTTCCGGAAAAATTAATTTTATGCTAAGATAATATATCTAAGCTGGAAGTAATCTTCACGAAGCGCTTATGGAATGATATTTTACCATAGGAGTATCGAGCTATTTTCTAACGAAAATTAAAATTCGGAAAACCTATGATTTTTCCGGAAAATTCAATTTAATGTCAAGAAATTTTATGCATATGTATATACATACATATGCGCTGAAACGCGCGTTTGCTAACACTCGTTACGCATTGAGAAAATGCTTACTGGCTGAAAAAATTGTACAAAAAACATTTTGTTTGTTGAACAATGGGTAAAAGGCCAATAGTTTTCAAATAAAATCCTTTTAAAAATATATATTGTTAGCAATACCTATAAATATTGTAACTATTGTAAGAGATTAAGAAAAATGTTTATCAAACTAAGTATGAAAAAATCGACATGTGCAGCCCTGGTAAGATTTGAAGGTTTTTGCGCGCCATAAGCAAAACCACAAAACTACAATCCCAATCGATTTTTTTATTTCTCTCGACGCTGAATTCTCAAAACATAACGTAAACAGCACATATTTCACCAGAGTTACCAACTCTTCATTCATAAGTTTAAATGTGAAAACTTTATTTTTGAATTTGACGTCCACATAGTGTTTCTTTGTGTCAACTCATGAGTAATCGCGAACATTTTTTCTGTTATAAAATGTTCTTAAAAAAATTTTTTTTTAAAATATGTATTGTTTGAGACTAATAATTATTATTAATAATTTAACATTTTACAATGAACTTTTTTAGTTTTATTCTTAAATGGTTTTCATATATTTCACTATGATATTATAACAAAAACCTGTTCAGACATTGAACTGGGAAATAATTTAAAAATTCCTTGAAAAATTCTTGTTATTAATTTCCCAGGTTTATTTATTATTTTATATAATTTTATTTGTGTGGCTTACATATGTATGCATATGTATATGTACGTAATTTGTTTCTGGAAAAAAGATATAGAGAACATCAGCTAATTTTCCTTTTTGCAACACGAGTTTAAATGGAGGAATGGAACAAAGCTTACAGTAAATTTTTAGGTACCTATTATCCATAGTTTTGAGATATGTATTGCGTTTCGAAAAATTTTCACAAACGACAAAAATAACTTAGTGTGCACTTAATTAAAAATTGACCGATATGTATATATATTATAACAAATGTGATGGCATCTCTACTTATGTCTCCAAGATGAAGAGCGTGAAAAATAGAATTATAGGTATGCTAATAGCGCAGTTCACATTATCACACATGCTGACTAACATGGCTTTAGAACATCAATGTTCGATAATGTGAACTCTAGAAACGACCGCTTGACTGACACACATGTTGCACAAATTTCAAAATTTTTTGATTTTTAAGCTGGCTTGTCCAACCATGCAACGTGTGTGATCTGACTGTCAAGCCTAGTCAAAATTAATAAGTATCACCGACTAAACTAATTGTCATTCTCATACAAAAAAAAAAAAAAAAAACACGGCTAATGCGAACGCAAAGCAATATTGACAGTCACACATGTTGGATAGCATGTATAATAATGTGAACTGCCCTAATTGCACATGGCTACAATTTTAAGATCGCCTGAGCTATTTTACAGTTAACTTTATTTTCTTTGTGTTTGTCTATCGTGTTTTCCTTCTCGTTGCTTTTTAACTAATTGTAGCATGCTATTGCACTTAACCCTCCAATGCAAAATGTAAAATTATGCTATCTAATTATGCTCACTACACATAATGCATTGGATTGTATATTTTGTAATATTTTATTTCAGCGTCCTTGTCTACGATTTTTATACTTTTTGTATTGCACAGGTCAACAAAATTTGGTTGGATCTATGTTACTCAAACTCTTTTATACTTTTCGACGGGTTTTGACGCACTGAATTCGAATTCAAACACAGAATTGCTCGAGCCTTCGGTTTTTGAGATATTCTAAGCTAAAAGTGCGAAAATTCCGGTTTTTCGAGATATTTGGGGCAAATTAACATAGAAATGTAATTTTTTTATGAAACCATTCGAAAGAAATACTCTTCCTCTTCAAAGTACACTTGAAATTATATCGATATCTTTGTTTTCTTTTTGAAGTATCGTAAATCATAATACAGATCTCAATACAAACTTACGTATGTAAATTTGTATGAAAAAATTGTGTTTTGAATACCTTATTAATGGTTTCATAAAAAAAAATTACATTTCTATGTAAATTTGCTTCAAATCTCTAAACCTTCGGAAAAGTATATTCGCTATAATCGCAGATGATTCGCTGTAAAAGGGTCAATCAAATTTTTTTTTACCTATATATGACTAATAGTGACAATCTTTTAGTTTGAAAAAATTGGTTTATGTGACTTTTCATTATGTAAGGCTGTTTTCGACCTCCCCCACATAAGCCTGAACCCTAATTGTAACAAACTGACTTCCATCTTAATTTTATGCTTATTGGTCCAACTTGATAATTGGTCTAATAATAACTTAAATTAAGTCAAAGAATCATGCATTAGAGTGTTAAGTAAGAAAGTAAAGTCAATATATTGACTCCCTTTATAAAGGGGGAAAGACATGTGCGTCGGTATGCGTTAAACAATAAAAAAGAACAACTGTTAAAGGAGAATGAATTGTGCGCAGCAAACTTGTACACTCGTTCATTTCGTCACCAACGCCACAAGCCGGTATATTTTAAGCCTTTTTGCGCGCCATAAGCAAAACCACAAGACTACAATCCCAATCGATTTTTTTATTTCTCTCGACGCTGATTTCTCAGAACATAACGTAAGTCAAGGTTTACACGAGGAAATTCGATGAAACAAATTCTTGTCCATTTCCTTTTGTGAATTTGTTTTGCGTTTACACACGAAAACTAGAATTTCTTTCTGCTTGTGAATATCAAAGCAGATACTGCGTCGATCCACCACAACAAACGTAGATTCAAAGCATAATATAAGCTAAGAACGAAAGAAAATTTGCGGGTACGAAAAATTCTGTACATCACCCTTTCGTTTTTCCCCTCTTGTCAAGAAACAAGAAAACTTTGCGGCAATAGTTTCCTCGTGTAAACGCTGTCTAAGCAGCATATTTTTTTTGACTATAGTTACCAACTCTACATTCATGAGTGGAAGTGTAAAAATTCTTTTTAATTTTTAACATTCTCATGTATAAGAAACTTTAATTAGGACTGCAATATGTAATCTCAAGAGGGATATTTATTGAATTATAATAGAATAAATTATACGGCAAATTACATTTTTATTTTACTTTTTCAATTTGTAGCATTTGTGGTTTACTGCGAGAAGCTCTAAGGATCTTAGTCGTCAACATAACTGTAACAACATAAGTAATTCGTTCCAGACTGCAAATTTCCAATTGAAGTTGCATAAAATTAGCTGAAGAGTTCATATTCTGAAAATATAGCATGTTTAAATTACAAATCGATGGCTAATCGCACAGATGTTGCATTTTATAGACATTTTATTCGGAAGAACTGAATTTTATACTTTTTTATTTATATGAGATTTGACTGCTTGTAACATCTGAGAATACATTTACATTATCAATATATGTAATGGAATAATCACATGATACTCACGAGTCTTAAAAAGTTAATTTGTAGCTGCAAAGCAAAATACCATAGATCGCATACTTAAACGTTAAGCTTTTTGTGTTTTAGTTTTTAAAACGATTTCTTTAAAAACATTGATTGCTACGCTTTAAGGGTCTAAATAAATGTAAAGTTTATATAATTTTTCAACCGCAGATCGGTCCTAACCATCAGTAAATGATATTTGCTTGATAAAAATTAAATACTTGTGTGAATTAACATAGCATTGCTTAAAATAAAAATCAATTGAAAAGGTCATCAGTTTTGTATTGAATTATAAATTTGTATATGTATATTGTATTATGTACTTATGTATTTTTTCAGGACTTCTTGCGAATCCGAAAAACACTATAAAGTCTATGTATTGGTTTTTTGTGTTGCACTATGACGTACTAAAGATTGTATTGTATTTTATTAACTTGTATTACAACAAGATAAATTTTCAATAATAGTGTCCATGCAAACATGTACATATGTACCTATGTACAGAAAAACACAAGCTTAATAAATTGCATTAACATTTTTTTCCATGTGAATTTCGACAGTTCAATATTTTAAACGTTTTTATACGTTTAATTAATCCATTAATATAAAATTAAACTTTGTTAATACGTTCTATGTATGCATATTATAAGTTTCAAAGATTTGCTTGAAAAACCATTTATTTTAGATAAACACACTGTGATTAAAAAAACTATAACAGAGACCAAAATACATTTTTGATATGAATGACTTTATTTGTAAACATAAAACTTTCTATGTATGTATGTATGTACCTATTTATTGAAATAGTAAAATAAAATTTACACAAGTAGTTCAGCTACATATAAAAATCGGAATTTTAAATAAACTGTGATCAAAAATTAAATTCTGTGTTGCATAAAATAAGTAAGGGAAATCCACTATCAACACTGAGTTACACATGATGACATATAATCGTTTTAAATATTTCCAAATTCATGTGTCAAGATTTATGTATGGACATTAGTGTTGGCAAGTCACGGGGATTTTTGGGTTTACGACGAACAAAAAATTATGTATGCTTCCACTTTGTTTCCTAGTACAATTCATATTCAATTCATAAAGCAATCAAACGAAAAACAGAATTTTTATTGCGTTTTAGTAAAAACAAAAATTGCTTTCATATGAATTGTAATAGGAAACAAAGTGGATTATGATACATGTGATTTGACGCAATTTGATTAATTTCTTTGGGAATATGTTAAGTTACTTATTTATGTCGACAAACCCGAAACTATTGACGCTTTGGAAACCAACATAACTCGTGTAAATTTAAGAACTAGTAGTGGGCAACATTTGAACGAAATAGTTTTGAAACATTGAGTTGTAGGAACCGAACTATCATTCCAAATAAAGATTTGCATCAATACATTGATTTTTATGTATTCTATTCAGAAAACAAAGTAGGAAGCTCTGATTGGATCACCCATTCTCTAAATGATAACTGATTTTGGTAGTAAGTTTCCACAATTAATAAACGATGTTCAGGAGTAAGTCTATATAAATTGAACTTAGTACCTTTGCTTGTATGGACGGTGTCACACATTGGTACAATCCAGCCCATCTTCGATCCAATACAAACTTTTGGTAAGCAACATTCTCGCACCGAATTGCAGTACGATTGCTAAATAATTCATTTAAGGTGTTTTATTTGCATTAGAGGTGCCACCCATACTTTTGGTTCAGACCCTTTATTAAATTTTATAGCATTCGCTGCAATACTTCATTCGAAATCGCTTACAATTTTATGTGTACATGGCAGATGCCACGCCGATTCAAGAATCTCGGCGGATTCCACTTATTTTAAAAACTTTAGTATCCGACATCTTTAATCCACTGGTAACCACTACCCCAACTACTATAATCGAAAAACAATTCAATGAGCAATAAAAAGACTCAAATATCAAAGTTTTTATACATACATATGTACATGTTATTTAATAAAATTTCAATAACATAAAATAAATAAATTTCATATGTATATTAGGGTGATTCAAATGTTTTACTTTTTGTTTTTTTTTAAGGTGCTGTTGCTTAAAAAGTAAGCTTATGATATGAAGAAAAAGTTCACGAAAATTCAGCTCTGTGCCTCAATTTCATGAGATGGCGCCGAAGCCTGTTAGTATTATATGAAAATTGTATAGAAAAATTATTTTTTACTAAAAAGGAATAGGTGATTAATGTTATTGGGCTGAAGAGGGTAGTTTTTCAAAGTAATTTCTTACGCTGAGTCCGAATCTGGCCTCAGAATTGATCTATCATGTCTTCTATCAATTACTTCGAAAAACGACTTTCTCCAACCCAATAACATTAATCACCTATTCATTCAGGTACCTTTTCAGTAAAAAAAAAATGTTTCCATACAATTTTCATGTAAAACTAACAGGATTCGGCGCCACCTTATGAAATTGAGGTACAGAGCTGAATTTTCGTGAACTTTTTTTTCATATCATTAAAAAAAAATAAATTTGGATCACCCTAATGTATATGTATATGTTCATATTTCATATAAAATTAAGAAAATTTGCCATAAAAAGTACAATGATGAAATGCATAAGTTGGATATCCTTTGTTTTCTGCTGTTGCAGCTTTGTTGGTGACTAAATTGCGCCTTACAGTTAAGCCCAAAAATAAATGCTGAAAAGATGAAATGTAAATATAATTTAGTATGGTACTATTTTTTGGTTTATTAAATAATATCAAAAAATCCACATGAAGTGAAGAATATAATATTGAATTCAATGTGGTAATGACAATCTTAAATGCTAAAAAACTTAAATTTTATTGCTAAATAATTTTTTTTTTGACTTGTTTATTGAATATACAAAAATTAAATGCACCTGAAGTGACGAAAATCGCAACCTCTATTTGAAAACTTCGATTACTTGTAAGTTCGGTCATCAATGTTGTAACTGGGTCTAAGAACCTCTTTCAAAAATGTTTGAAGTTTTCTGGAGCAATTTGTTGAATTGGTAAGGCTTTATGATTATTGGATTTTAAAGTAAACGAGGACCTCAGGAACCAATTTTGCAGATACTTGAACTGTTTTATGTTGTAAGGGTTCCTTGCCGTTGTTGTCACATTTAATATAGGTGCCGTCGCATCTTTTAATTATGCATAAGTAATGTGCAATCGCACTATGGACATTTTTATCTCGCACATTTTTTTGTAAGCCGTTGCGAATTTCAATTGCTCCCAAAAATTTATATTTTAAAAGATTTTGTGCTATTTTAACTTCAAGAGGATCAGGTATGTCTTCCACCTTAATACGAGTAACGTCACCAAACTCGAACCCATCATATGTTTCAATAAATAAAAATTGTCCTAAAAATATAAAAAAAAAATCTACTTTCAAATGTTTGTATGAGCGGAAAAAACTGATGGAATGGTGAAAAATAATTTTGAGGTGAACGCAAATAAGGTTGCCAAGTTGCGGGCTCTGGCCAAGCCCGGACCACTGTCGGGGCACAGTGGTCCCAAATCGTGTTTTTTTGCTTCAAAATTCTCTAGAGAGCGCAAATCTTGTCCAAAATTAACAAATGTTTTTAAAATGAAAGCTAACTAAATTGCCAATAAATCGTTGGACCACGAATTTTTAACCATTTTTGATAACCATTTTTTTTTATTTTAAGTTAAATTCCGAAAAAAAATTTTATTTTTTTTTTGGTTCAAAAATGGCTAGATAGCGCAAATCTTGTCAAAAATTCAATTTTTTCCTTCAATTAAAGCTTATTAAAATTCCAACAAACTATCAGTGCCCGAATATGGAAAACAGAATACTGTTTTTTTCAAAAGGCCGACAAAAATTTTTTTAAAAATATTTTTTTTTGTGCAAAGGACTGAAAATTTTGTCGAAAATTAACAATTTTTTTTGTGTTACAAACAGAATGAAAAGGTGAATATGCCTTTTGTATAAGTTATAAAAAGGATATCAACTTTGTCTCAAACAAATTTTACTTTTTACACTTTTAAGAAAGGTAAAAACTTGTCAACCTTAAAAACACATACCATTTTAAGAAAACTATTTATGGAGCAATGACAAAATTTATTTGAGCGGTGAATATATTGCAACGATTTACCGCTCAAGTATTTACCTGAAATTGTGGATTTTACAACCTGATTCTTACAACTTTGATCGCTGCAAACTTTTACTGCGTTTATAATAACGAAAGATTCAACTGCATGTTTTAAGCCATATTTAATTTCGGTTCGATCAACTCCAATAACATACGTGTTATGGGGTACATTATTGCATGCATTTGAGCACGAATAAAGTTCCTGGAAGCAAGGTTCATTTTTAAAAATTTGTTGGATCAGGTTGGCTGCGGTCGTTTCACAATTTAAAATAAAGTTGTTATTATGCTCTATATGTTTGGGGGGAAATAGTTTCAGTAAATGCTTACATCTTTGTCTGTAAGTTTCTGCCGAGATTTTTTTATCCAAGCCTAGAGTTTCAATCATTGAAAACAATCCAATTGAATCAGATTTGAAATTGATGTAGTATCTTACATCTTTGTAGTCCAGGTACGCTACATGGAAAATTTGAAAGATGCTATCATGAGCACAAGTGTTTGAAAGCGAAATATCTTTCCCATCTATATTGATAAGCTGAAGTGATTGTTTATTTCCATTTCTTAAAATGGAAATTTCTTTTTTTGGCATATTTGAAAAAAATGTCGCAGGATGTTTTTTTAAGTAAAGTGACTTTTTAGTTTTATTTTTTTTCTGGTTTTTCTGAACCAGACCACCCCAGTTTTCAGTTACATTTCCAGCCACAATTCGTTCTGCTGATTTTAAGGATGTTTTTTTGCAGGAGGAGCAGACTCTATTGTTCCCAAATTCCTCATCTTCTCCGAGTACAATATAGGAACAAGGCTCATTTGGGTGTACAAAAGTTTTGCATATAATGCAGGCGTAGGTATCTCCAGGTAAATTTTCTTCACATAATGAGCAATAGGCAATATTCATTGAATGAAAATTATTACCTTTAATTGATGAAACAACCGAGCAATCGTAACAAAGCCGCCTCTCTCCATAGCCTTCGTCAACTCCAGTTATCTTGAATAAGCAGGGTTCAATCACATGAACAGCTTTCTGACACTTTATGCATTTGTGTGCCCCATCAGGTTTATTTCCATCTGAACAGACAAAACATTTCCTTGAAATTATTCCATTTTCTGATTCAGTCTCTCTTATATCAGCTTCCGTGCCTTGTTCGTGCATTATGTAATTCAAATTATCTGTTACGTCACATTCTTTACTTTCTTCTTGGACATTTTCAGAACCATGAAAATCAAGCAATTTTCCATTCAAGTAATTAATGTGTAAAGGCACAAATTCATCAACTCTCATTGGTTTTGTGAGATTTTTACATAACCGATTTTTAATAAAGTTGAAATCAGATTCAACAGCAGCGCTACTGGATTGTTTTCCATCGTATCCAAATTCCTGATGACATATACATCCCCACAAACTAATTAAGCTAACATTCTGAAGTAAATATTTTGCTAATTTTGGCATTTCGTAAGGATTATTTCTATTTCCGTGTTTATTCTCTTCCCTTACTATGGATTCTCTTACTTCTTGTTCCAGAGAATGTGCCCACTTACACCAGTTGTTATGCTTTACTTCAGTTTCGCTTAAAAAGGTATCAATTATATCTAAAGCAGGAGCATCTTCATCTTCCTCATTATTTTCAATATTTTCTATAACCACTAAAAAAATATTTCTGTTAATAAAAACATTGTAAATACATGAAAACTATAAACTAATTTATCACAGTAGGACCTCGATCATCCAAGGTCATCACATAGCAACCTTGAATAATGCAATAATGAAATTTTTTACTGCGTGTATGTACAATGAAGCCAAAAAATAGTTACTGCATAATTATATGTAGCAATGTAACCCTAATATAACAAATATGATATGTGACCGGTCCTGAAGGGTCACAAAGAAATTCGTAATCTGGAGCAAAGTTAACGCGATAGAGCAGAAAACTCTAAAATTAATAATTTAACTACCATACAAATCAGAGGTTCCCAAAGTGTGCTATACGACGCAGTGTAGATTAGACAGAGGCGCCGCGAGGAATATTACTGCCACACTATGTATACATATGTATGTGTTCAGGTTATGCACATATTTTGACCAGAGCGTCGTGCCATTTAAACCTGTAAGTGCGCCGCGGACTGAAAATTTGGGAACCAGTGATATTTCGGAGTCGATCACATATGTACATATGTTTGCTATATCTATGATCACAAATAAGAACGTACCTTCTTTTTCTATAAGGCTTGATATATCTGATTCTATTTCTGTTAAATTTGTCTCAAAAAAGTGTATTGAATCCTCACATTTGGTTTTCTTGCCGTTTGGCAAAGTACCCGCTTGTTCACTTAAAAGCAAAAACAAAATGCTTTTCAAACAAAAAGATGCAGCTTTCTTATTTGTGCATATGATTAATTGTCCAATGCAACATAATAAAAATCTTTTGACTCCTCGCGGAGCTTTTAATAGAAATACTGAAAATTTGTGAATAAAATGGGCAAAGTCGATAGCGATCTGACACTCAGGCTTTTTTTCTTGAAACATACTGTTTACAAAATCATTTATTCCGCGAAAGTTTGTAAATGCATTGATAGCTGCAATTAAAAATGCTTTAGATCCATCACATACAAATTTTTGTGGTTGTGGAACGCCCAGATCAATCCATTTAGAAAGCCAAAATCCTATTGTACTTGAGTTGTGAGCCTCGCTTAGCATTTGAAACACTGGATACTGTTTGACGTTGTCATTTACAACAACTTCATATAAAAATATAGGTCCTGTTTTTAATACACGGGCTTTAAGAAACTTCAGAAAAGGACCTCCTGTTGCATCTGCAGTTACAAATGATTTGCTTTTGGTATGATATTTGCGATAAGAACGACATTGATGTGGTACTTGGTACATGACAATAAAAGGATTAGACGACAAAAATATTATTTCCTCTTGTAATTCTTGAACTGACAACAGTTCTAAGGACCTAAACGGGCATTTGTGTATTTGCTTATCTGCTTTATAATCATGTTTAGCCTTAGCATAAACCCCGCGCTGACGCAAAGTACTTGGATGTTTCTGTCCTTTTCGCACTTTGTTTGATTCTTCACATAACATAACTGAAGGACAAATATTGGTATTTACCATTTCTTTTCCAACTTCCTTTCGTTCTTCGCCAGCCAAGTACTCTTTTGAGCATTTTTTGCCAGTAGCTTTATATTTCAATGTAATATGAATAAGGACATCATCACATAAAAAATTATTAATGTAACCATATGCTTCGACGCCGCAAGAGCATTTTCCTTGTATAGTCCCAGAATAATTTTTATTAAGCCAATAACAATAAAATGTTATGCAACAAGTAAGTTCCGGTTTTTGTTCCTTAAAATACTTGCGTATTAATGGCGCCCAATAATAATTTTTAAATGAATACACTTCTCGATACGAAAATTCTTCGGATTTATTTGTGGATTTGATATTAACAGTTTTTTTTTGTAAAACTTTAACAAATTCGTTCTGAGGTATAGATATTGTTACAGCGTCTTGAGGAGAAGAATCGTTCAAATTTAGCGATGTGGTACTTATGTTGTGGGAACTATTTATATCTGTTGATGCATTTTCGTCTTTATATAATCCGTATTTCTTTTCGACCGTAGATCGGAAAGAATCAGTATCATTCACAACAAAATTATATAAATTACTTGGACTAACTTTTGCAGTACATAAAGATTCGCCTAATTTTTTCCATATTTCATCTGATTTCATTCTCACACAAAGAGTTCCCTCGTCGTTTTCATAAAAAATTTCTTTTTCGAATTTACTTAAGATTTCAACAATTTTTACGTAGTCATACTTTCGAGGTCTGCCGCGTAAAGTATTTTTCGTCATATTTTAGAAGCTGTAAGGACAATAAAAATAATAAAATATTTTTATTTTAGACGTCCCTTATAATTAGGGTTGCCTTTTGTATGCAGCGCATACCTTTAACTTCAGCGCTCTACAATTCTGAAACTAAATGGAATCTGAAAAAAGTTTTGATGTCAGTTGAAACAGAAAAAATTAAAGTTTAAGAAATTGTTTTTTTTTAATTGTTAAAAATTATCTGAAATTTTTAACATAGAAAATCAAAACATACTACTAATTTCAATTTCACAGCTTATTATATGCATATATGTTAAACCGTAAAAAATTTGTCAAAAATAATGATTTTGTAATTTTTTATATTTAGTGTGGTAGCCTATTCGGTCAACTATGGCTTAAAAGTGGTTTGGCATCGAAGTAGCAAGTTTTTAAGTGGTATCTGGCAGGATATTATGCATTTCAATTTAAATTGCTCTTGTAGGTCTTTTTTGTTTAAAATGTTGTATTTACGCACACTTTTTTTCAAAACCGTACATAAATTTACAATCACACTAAGAACTGGCGACTATGCTGGCGGTATCATCGAATTCGGGCACTTATATATTTACCAGGATTGAACTATACCCACTCTGTGTTTTGGGTCTTTATATTAGTAAGACCGTAAATTTTTCTGTATGCCCAGATTTTTGGCACTCAGCAAGTTGTCATTTAAAACCTGAAGACACATATCCATACTCATGATATTTTCTATTAAATCCAAAATTCCAGTACCAGCAGCTGACATGCAAGCCCAAACCATGGCACTGCCACCACCATGTTTTATAGTCGTGTTTAGGTTTTACTTGTTGTTTTCCGTATTCGGCTTTTGCGACATGCTCAAAAAAAAGCTGAATTTTGATTCATACACGAATATAAATGAATTCCAGTACTCAATGGGTCTTCAAAACATGTTATTTGGTGAGAATCAGACGGTTAAGCTGAATTGATGATACCGCCAGCATAGTCGCCAGTTCTTAGTGTGATTCTAAATTTATGAACGATTTTGAAAAAAAGTGCGAAAATACATTTTAAACAAAAACAACCTACAAGAGGCAAGTTAAATTGAAATGCATAATATCCTGCCAGATACCACTTACAAACTTGCTACTTCGATGCCAAACCACTTTTAAGCCGTAGTTGACCGAATAGGCTACCACATTAAATATAAAAATTACAAAATCATTATTTTTGACAATTTTTTTACGGTTTAACATGTCTGCATATATGTAATGAGCTGTGAAATTGAAATTAGTAGTATGTTTTGATTTTCTATGTTTAAAATTAAAAAAAAATAATTTTTGAACTTAAATTTTTTCTGTTTCAAAATTTTTTTCATATTCCATTTAGTTTCAGAATTGTAGAGCGCTGAAGTTAAAGGTATGCGCTGCATACAATAGGCAACCATTGTTTTGAGAAATGTTTTCTAGGGTTCAATCTATATTCAAACTAAATTTCATTACAATCGGTCCATTAGTTTAGCCGTGGAGACGTTTTTTCTTGTTAGGAGCCACTCTAAATAAAAATCTTTTCTCAAGTTTCAATCTATCTCCATATGAAATTTCATAAAAATCAGTGAGGCATCTCAGCCGTGACAGAGTTTTTTTTTCCATTAGGGGTTAATGCGTTTTGTATGGGGGAATCATGTAAATATGTTCACTTTATTTTACCTGCCTTAACGGCAACTTATACACCTGATTTTTTTCTGCTCATCTATGGAACAGTACCTTTCCCCTTCTCTCTCATTCCCCTCTCTTTATAGTAAAAACTAAAAAAGTGTACCACAAGATTCGATGTTCACGTATTAATATATAGGTTTAGGTTTTTCATAAACTTACGACAAATATTGAACTGAAGAAGATTCTAAAGAAATCGGGTGTCTCAAAATATTCCATTAAATAAGTAACCGGGACTTTGATTTTTGATTTTCTAAAAATCTTCATTTGGATAAGAATCAAATTAATAGTTTGCCCAATGCCATTTTTAATAACAACTAATTCTTTATAAATAAACCTGAAGAGACAACAAATGGATCAACTTTATATGGTATATGGCAAAATTTGTTTCTGCTAAGTAATATCAAACCATTTTCGGTTAATTTGTACCACGTTAAACTTGAAACAAGGACATTCTATGCATTGTATTAGAAAGGCTACTTAACACAAAGTTTTTGTGACGCAGATTGCATCATCTTTCGTTTGCTCTCACAGCTGTCGAATTTCGGCCGGAAAACATGCTTTTGAGATTTTTAAATTGGCGAGTCCTTCGGATTTTGGAGTTCTTCTTTATATTTTTTACTTAGAATTGAATAATTTTTTCATAATCAAAAGATTAGAAGCTGAAGCTGGTCATACTAATTTCGTCATTGCTAATTGCAATCATCAGTGACCTTTGAGCCAATAAGTGAGAATTTCTATTGCATAGATTTGTTAAGAACCCACACAAAAAGTTAAGGAAAGTAAAGCCAAAATCCTTTTTTCTGTTGTTTTTCTTACCATACTGTTCTTCTTTGCGTCAAAGCTTTTTATAAAAATAATTGACAAATTTTTGTAACTTTAGTAACGCTACAAAAACCTTATTTTAATTTGAACAGTTATTTGATTCGGTGAATATTAAGACGCTTAAGTTCCACTGTCATTGTTGTGTAAAATAAAATAAATTTTATTCAATTAATTTCATTTTGCCTGCTTTTCAGCGAGGGATTTAGGCACATTTGTTATTTATCCACACAACTGCCACATGAAAAAAGTAAATAAAATGGACTAATTGATAACTAGCTAAAATTAATAATTAATGAACCGAACTTCATTATAATGGATTGTAAAAGATAAAGATGCCACACAGATTTTTTCCAAATCAACACATTTTTCATTTCGATGCTGCTGGTACCGACTAATATCTGTCTAGGAGATTTAGTTTGATCAATCGTTGAATAATATTCATTCGATGTTCACGTATTAATATATAGATGCTTGTAGGTGAATTTAAAATATATTTTAAGAAATAGTTTTAGTTTTTACTTACTTTAACGCAAAGAAAGCAGAAAATGTGAACACAGGGCGGGCAAATGTGCTGGGTGAATACAAGTTTGTAACCAAATAGGACATCCAATCAAAGTGACATTGGCATTAACGGTGGTGGTTGCAGAAACTTTATAAATGGAGGCAGTGGTGTTATGATCTGCAAAGAAATATTTTATTTATTATTGACTTACCATATAATAAGAGTTTGAAACAGTATAAACTGTTTTTCTACATAAAAAAATGTTTGAATACTCAGCAACTTCAAAACAGCTTACATCGATATAAACGTTATTTCCAATATTATAATTCCATGAGTTATATTAAAAGTTTTTTGGAATAACAACTTATGTGGACATTTGGCGAAATGCAAACTATATTTAGTTTGGAAAATCAGCTTATTAAGAGATTGGTTCTATGAAGTTGAACTCTCTTGTTTGGAAAAATTGCTTAAGTTTTATTTTTGCAAATAACTTGCGTACTTTTCATATAGTATTAAAAAATGCAACGATTTCTTCCTTAGTTAACAGATGCTCTATTGAAATCAGTAGCTTTTACTACAATTCACATAATATTTTAAAAATTAACTTTAAAACTTGAAATTGATTTCCTGCAAAACGTCAAAACCAGAATTAAGCACTTTTCCTTTTCACCACAGATATATATCTTGATATTGTCTTATCAAAAACTTATTCTTAGCTAAAAATCGTCATTTTTCTTCCGGCAAAAGTATTTTTTGTTTTTGCAATGAAAAATGTACCACAAATTCGATGTTCACGTATTAATATACAGATGCTTGTAAGTGAATTTAAAATATATTTTAAGAAATAGTTTGTTTTTACTTACTTTAACGCAAATAAAGCAGAAAATGTGAACACAGGGCGGGCAAATGTGCTGGATGAATGCAAGTTTGTAGCCAAATAGGACATCCAATCAAAGTGACGTTGGCACTAAAGGTGGTGGTTGCAGAAATTTTATAAATGGAGGCAGTGGTGTTATGATCTGCAAAGAAATATTTTATTTATTATTGACTAACCATATAAAAAAGAGTTTAAAACAGTATAATGTCGCTCTCAGGTAGAAAGGCCCTAACTCATGATTTTGAAATTTTACAGGAGAACGAAAAAACTGAATAAAAAATTCAAAATCTCATATTAGGGTCTTTTTTCAATTGGATGTAAGTCCGCTATGTTTTGAAATATCACGTTAGAATTTTGAGCGGACGTGTATTTGAGGGTTATCTTTTAAGATCGACAAAAAACTAAATTTCAAAAAAAATGAGTTAGGGCCTTTCTACCTGAGAGCGACGATAATCTGTTTTTCCACATAAAAAAATGATTGAATTCTTAGCAACTTCAAAACAGCTTACATCGATATAAACGTTTTTACCAATATTATAATTCCATGAATTATATTAAAAGTTTTTTGGAATAACAACTGATGTGGACATTTGGCGAAATGCAAATTATATTTATTTTGGAAAATCAGCTTATTTGGAGATTGGTTCCATGAAGTTGAACTCTCTTGTTTAGAAAAATCGCTTAAGTTTTATTCTTTCAAATAACTCAATAACTTGCGTACTTTTCATATTAAAAAGTGCAACGATTTCTTCCTTAGTTAACAGATGCTCTATTGAAATCTTTTGATTCTCCTGAAGGTCCTTTTGGCTTAAAAAAAAACGTGTTTTTTGCTCGTAACTTTTATTTCTTCACAGAATGGAACCTGAATTTTCTTGAAAAATAAAGATTTTTGAACGTCATTTGACGTTGAAAAATTTAAAAATTTTTTTCTGTTGATAATTTTTAGTCCCAAAATTCGATTTTTCCATACAAAAAAATTTTAAAAAATCGATTTTCGGGACTGAATATTATCTATAATAGAAAAACAAATTAAAATTTTTTTACGTCAAATTTTTTGTAAGAACACACTCTTTATTTTTCAAGCAGTCAGGTTTCATTCTGTGAAGGAATAAATGTTATGAGTAAAAAACACGCTTTTTTTAGCCAAAAAGGAAAGGATCTTTGGGAGAATCAAAAGTGCTCCATTGGTTTTTCTCGAAACGAAAAAAAAATTATGCAGATATCGTTTTTAAATGTCCTTCTAACTTTTGAGTCGGTGTCTGGATGAATCTAAATTTTGACAAGGTCTATTGTAGGTGAATTTAAAATATATTTTAAGAAATAGTTTTAATTTTTACTTACCTTAACGCAAAGAAAGCAGAAAATGTGACCACAGGGCGGGAAAATGTGCTGGATGAATACAAGTTTGTAGCCAAATACGACTTTCAGTGAAAGTCCAACGTCACATTAACGGCGGTGGTTGCAGAAGTGTTATTCTGATTTATGATTTTTTTAGCTGGTGCCACAAGACGGTGATTTTGAAACCTATATAAAATAATTTAATTTTTCAAATAATGTACATACATATTTTTTAATAACCTTACCTTTTCCAGAAACAATTCCTTTTTTACAGTTTTTAACTGGCGCCACAAGCCGGAAATCCACCGGCTTGTGGCGTTGGCGACGAAATGAACGAGTGTACAAGTTTGCTGCGCACAATTCATTCTCCTTTAACAGTTGTTCTTTTTTATTGTTTAACGCATACCGACGCACATGTCTTTCTCCCTTTATAAAGGGAGTCAATATATTGACTTTACTTTCTTACTTAACACTCTAATGCATGATTCTTTGACTTAATTTAAGTTATTATTAGACCAATTATCAAGTTGGACCAATAAGCATAAAATTAAGATGGAAGTCAGTTTGTTACAATTAGGGTTCAGGCTTATGTGGGGGAGGTCGAAAACAGCCTTACATAATGAAAAGTCACATAAACCAATTTTTTCAAACTAAAAGATTGTCACTATTAGTCATATATAGGTAAAAAAAAATTTGATTGACCCTTTTACAGCGAATCATCTGCGATTATAGCGAATATACTTTTCCGAAGGTTTAGAGATTTGAAGCAAATTTACATAGAAATGTAATTTTTTTTTATGAAACCATTAATAAGGTATTCAAAACACAATTTTTTCATACAAATTTACATACGTAAGTTTGTATTGAGATCTGTATTATGATTTACGATACTTCAAAAAGAAAACAAAGATATCGATATAATTTCAAGTGTACTTTGAAGAGGAAGAGTATTTCTTTCGAATGGTTTCATAAAAAAATTACATTTCTATGTTAATTTGCCCCAAATATCTCGAAAAACCGGAATTTTCGCACTTTTAGCTTAGAATATCTCAAAAACCGAAGGCTCGAGCAATTCTGTGTTTGAATTCGAATTCAGTGCGTCAAAACCCGTCGAAAAGTATAAAAGAGTTTGAGTAACATAGATCCAACCAAATTTTGTTGACCTGTGCAATACAAAAAGTATAAAAATCGTAGACAAGGACGCTGAAATAAAATATTACAAAATATACAATCCAATGCATTATGTGTAGTGAGCATAATTAGATAGCATAATTTTACATTTTGCATTGGAGGGTTAAGTGCAATAGCATGCTACAATTAGTTAAAAAGCAACGAGAAGGAAAACACGATAGACAAACACAAAGAAAATAAAGTTAACTGTAAAATAGCTCAGGCGATCTTAAAATTGTAGCCATGTGCAATTAGGGCAGTTCACATTATTATACATGCTATCCAACATGTGTGACTGTCAATATTGCTTTGCGTTCGCATTAGCCGTGTTTTTTTTTTTTTTTTTTTGTATGAGAATGACAATTAGTTTAGTCGGTGATACTTATTAATTTTGACTAGGCTTGACAGTCAGATCACACACGTTGCATGGTTGGACAAGCCAGCTTAAAAATCAAAAAATTTTGAAATTTGTGCAACATGTGTGTCAGTCAAGCGGTCGTTTCTAGAGTTCACATTATCGAACATTGATGTTCTAAAGCCATGTTAGTCAGCATGTGTGATAATGTGAACTGCGCTATTAGCATACCTATAATTCTATTTTTCACGCTCTTCATCTTGGAGACATAAGTAGAGATGCCATCACATTTGTTATAATATATATACATATCGGTCAATTTTTAATTAAGTGCACACTAAGTTATTTTTGTCGTTTGTGAAAATTTTTCGAAACGCAATACATATCTCAAAACTATGGATAATAGGTACCTAAAAATTTACTGTAAGCTTTGTTCCATTCCTCCATTTAAACTCGTGTTGCAAAAAGGAAAATTAGCTGATGTTCTCTATATCTTTTTTCCAGAAACAAATTACGTACATATACATATGCATACATATGTAAGCCACACAAATAAAATTATATAAAATAATAAATAAACCTGGGAAATTAATAACAAGAATTTTTCAAGGAATTTTTAAATTATTTCCCAGTTCAATGTCTGAACAGGTTTTTGTTATAATATCATAGTGAAATATATGAAAACCATTTAAGAATAAAACTAAAAAAGTTCATTGTAAAATGTTAAATTATTAATAATAATTATTAGTCTCAAACAATACATATTTTAAAAAAAAATTTTTTTAAGAACATTTTATAACAGAAAAAATGTTCGCGATTACTCATGAGTTGACACAAAGAAACACTATGTGGACGTCAAATTCAAAAATAAAGTTTTCACATTTAAACTTATGAATGAAGAGTTGGTAACTCTGGTGAAATATGTGCTGTTTACGTTATGTTTTGAGAATTCAGCGTCGAGAGAAATAAAAAAATCGATTGGGATTGTAGTTTTGTGGTTTTGCTTATGGCGCGCAAAAACCTTCAAATCTTACCAGGGCTGCACATGTCGATTTTTTCATACTTAGTTTGATAAACATTTTTCTTAATCTCTTACAATAGTTACAATATTTATAGGTATTGCTAACAATATATATTTTTAAAAGGATTTTATTTGAAAACTATTGGCCTTTTACCCATTGTTCAACAAACAAAATGTTTTTTGTACAATTTTTTCAGCCAGTAAGCATTTTCTCAATGCGTAACGAGTGTTAGCAAACGCGCGTTTCAGCGCATATGTATGTATATACATATGCATAAAATTTCTTGACATTAAATTGAATTTTCCGGAAAAATCATAGGTTTTCCGAATTTTAATTTTCGTTAGAAAATAGCTCGATACTCCTATGGTAAAATATCATTCCATAAGCGCTTCGTGAAGATTACTTCCAGCTTAGATATATTATCTTAGCATAAAATTAATTTTTCCGGAAAATTCAAAGGTTTTCCGAAATTTTTTTTCCGCAAGAAAATAGCTCGAAAATAGCTCGAAATTTCCATGGTAATATATTTTTACATTAGTGTTTCATTAAAATTTCTTCCAGCTTAGATATATTATCTTAGCATAAAATTGATTTTTCCGGAAAATTCAAAGGTTTTCCGAAATTTTTTTTTCGCAAGAAAATAGCTCGAAAATAGCTCGAAATTCCCATGGTAATATATTTTTACATAAGTGTTTCATTAAAATTGCTTCCAGCTTAGATATATTATCTTAGCATAAAATTGGATTTTCCGGAAAACTCAAAGGTTTTCTGAAAATTTTTTTCCGTAAGAAATTAGCTCGAAAATAGCTCGAAATTCACATGATAAAATATTTTTGCTGAGGCACTTCGTTTTGGTAGCTTCATGCTTAGATATATTATCTAAGCATAAAATGCAATTTTCCGGAAAATTCAAAGGTTTTCCGAAATTTTTTTTCCGCAAGAAAATAGCTCGAAATTCCCATGGTAATATATTTTTACATAAGTGTTTCATTAAAATTGCTTCCAGCTTAGATATATTATCTTAGCATAAAATTGAATTTTCCGGAAAACTCAAAGGTTTTCTGAAAATTTTTTTCCGTAAGAAATTAGCTCGAAAATAGCTCGAAATTCACATGATAAAATATTTTTGCTGAGGCACTTCGTTTTGGTAGCTTCATGCTTAGATATATTATCTAAGCATAAAATGCAATTTTCCGGAAAATTCAAAGGTTTTCCGAAATTTTTTTTCCGCAAGAAAATAGCTCGAAAATAGCTCGAAATTCCCATGGTAATATATTTTTACATAAGTGTTTCATTAAAATTGCTTCCAGCTTAGATATATTATCTTAGCATAAAATTGAATTTTCCGGAAAACTCAAAGGTTTTCTGAAAATTTTTTTTCCGTAAGAAATTAGCTCGAAAATAGCTCGAAATTCACATGATGAAATATTTTTGCTGAGGCACTTCGTTTTGGTAGCTTCATTCTTAGATATATTATCTTAGCTGTACAAAAAGTTTTCCGCAATTTTCCGGAAAATGGAAAACTTTTGGAACCGCTCGAAAATACTGTCGGACAGCTCGAAAATAGCTCGAAATTCCTGTGTTAACAGTTTTTCATAACCTCAGTTTTGTACAGCTAAGATATCTGACCTGATTTTTTTTCAATTCTACTTGACACCACTCAATCCCTGACAAAGAATGACATTCATCTCTATTTTATAGATACTTAACTGAGATTGATAGACAAAAACGTAATTGATTTATCATGACAACAAATAATATAAAAAATAGAATCAAATTTATGCACCCAATTACTAATTTTTTTCTCTCTTTTGATTCGAGTTATAAAGTTTTAATGTTTTCAATTTTCTTGTGACGCTTTAAATTCAAAGTGCCAACAAGTTTCTTGTAAAGAATACACCTACGAAGCTATTTAAAGTAATAAAAGCAATTTTCGTTAAAAAACTTTCTTAAATATTCAAAACACGTTCGAACTTTGTATAATCGTCTGTGTGTAGCTATGTTTGTGCGTGCCTACATACATATGTATGTACATGCGTATCATAGATACAAATGTATGTTTGTATAAATATTATTTGTGATTGGATGATGGAAGCAACTACTGGAGACAGACACAAATTTAAATAAACGTGTTGACATTAGAATAGAGTGAACATTTTCATTTTTTTCGAAGCTCAAGTTTTTACGAAAAGTTGGCTTTATTATGTGAAACTGCGCTTTATTGAATTTCATCTTGAGCTGGCGATTATATTTTATTTAACAATACTGCCGTACTAAGCGAAAAAGACGTATCTCAAAAAACAAAAATATCCCAGATTATTATGGCATCGGATAGCTTAAGAAATTACGCGTCTAATAAAATACTCCAAATGTCGGCATCTTACTTCAATCAGATAAAAAATCTACTAAAAAAATTTCCTCTATCTCAATTTTTCATGTATTTCAACAAATTGACATAAACAAAACATCAATTATCTGGAAATGAATTTTTTTGAGATACGTCTTTTTCGCTTAGTACGGCAGTATATTATATTTATAGTCATAGATTTTTTTTTATCATATTCACAGATCCGATTTGGTACATCCGAACAATTTTGGTGTGCTTAAAACGGACCTGTTGACTGATTTTTCAAACTCCTTCCGTTTTCTGAAATACAGTGGAACTTCGATTATCCGTCAGGCACGGGACCAGCAGCCTGACGGATAATCCAATAGACGGATAATCGAATATATGGCAGAATTTTGTTTTGAATCTGTATGGTGACGCTAGAATACAAGGTATTGAATATACATATACAATATATGTACTGTAATACAAAAACGCAAGAAAAAAGGATTTGTCATTTTCGTATTTTATTATCGAATAAAAAAAACAATGTGTTGTCTTAATGTCTCCACTCAATTTTGCGTTGAACTGTAATGCTTTTCCAGCAACAATTGGGCCCGACAATGGTATTTTTCATCGTCTTACGTAGTTTTGCGCGACCATGCAATGATTCCACTTGAGAGACATACTTTTCGATCTCATCAGCATTTTTCTTTATGTCATTAATTGTGGTTCGCGGAATACCAAATTGAGTGCTCAAAGTTGTAATAGTAGATGCACCTTTTTTGATTTCTCTAATGATTTCCATTTTTTTTACAATCGTAAGAACGGTTCTCTGGCGTTTTTGTTTATCAGATTCAGATGGTTGAGACTCCATTGTGAAGCCAATGTGTAATCCACTTGACTTGGCGAATAAAGTGCAACTAACCAACATCAATTAGAGAGCGCAAATGAACAAAATCAATCATGTTATGAAATTGAATCACATACAAAGTGAACTAGATTAATGAATTTCTGCGAAATTTTCATTTCCGAATTTCGTAAGAAAAATTTCAGACAGAATCGCTTCGCGCTTTGTGTGCATAAACAGAATCAAAACAAAACGAAAAAAAAAATTTGCTGACAAAATGTGACGGTTAATCGGAGTGACGGTTGATCGGGCGACGGATAATCGAAGTTCCACTGTATACTGTTTACTTGAAGTTTTTTCACACCTACTCGATATTAAAAATTTTCCTTTTGCCATAGGATAGGATTTCAGTTTTTCAATAGATCACTTCCCTCCCAAGTATTGTTCATTTAAATAAAGAATATGCGGCATAATTTGCATAGCGTTCCCATAAAAAAAAAAAGTTTCTTTTGTTTTCTTTTAAATTTGTCTGAGCTAGTTATATTCAATTTTGCTTCTATAGTGTAAAGTTTAAGATTAAAGATTAAACTTATTTAGGAGTAGTTTTAGTGTTGCATCTCTAGAATTACTGACATAGCGACGCATTAAGCGTCTGCCAGCAGAATATCTTCGATCATACTACTCTAGCGCCGTATAGTGTACTTTTTTTTTTTTTGTCAAAATCTTTCAGTACCTCAAAGGAGGCACATAGAAGGACAATTGAAACAGCACGTAAAAATTGAAATGTTGCTTCATAAACGTAAAATAATGATGCCACTATCACTACCTTGAAAATAAAAGTTAAAGTCAGTTCTATTCGCATTTTTTAAGGTTTTTCGCGTCTACGTAAAAAAATATACCTTTGTTTTGGCTTATGAATTATAATTTATTATGACATTTGAAATAGTAAATCGAAGAACACCTCGATATTAAATTTGCAACATTGTAAAAAAACCGAAAAAGTCGAAATAAGGCTGAAAAGTTGAAAAAATATTGGCAAATGTTGAAAAAAATTCCAAGAGGTTGAAAAACCCAAAAAAAAATTTAATGAAAGTTGAAAGAAGTGAAAAATGTTGAAGCAGTTCAAAATGTATATATGAAATATATGAAATGATAATATGTATATGAAAAATCTTGCAAAAAAGTTGAAAGACGTTGAAAAACTCGAAAAAAGTTGAATGAGATTGAAAAATGTTAAAACATTTGGAAATCGCTGAAAAATATGGATATTTCGAAAAATGTTAAGAAAGTAAAAAATAAATTACAACCAACTCTTCCAATTCCACCTAATTTTGGTTCAGTCAATTATATTCCTAATTGGTATTCGCATACCAAATTTTAGCACAATATCTTACATAGTTTGAGAGATATGCCGTAATTAGTCTTAAAACTTAGGGCGGTGACCTGTTTGAACCCATTGGTTCAATCCATCCCGACTTTGATCCAGAAATATTTTTTTGAAAACAACATATTTACATTGATTATATTGATTACTCATTTAGTTTTCTTAATATGATACTTCAGATATTTTACTTACATACGAGGTACCACGCCCACTAGTGCTATTTCACCCGCTCGTGAATCAGACATACCGTCTACATTGGATTTCATTTCAATTGCTGCAATAGTTCACTTAAAACAACAATTAAAATATTTTGTTAATAAAGGAGGTGCCACGCCCACTGATGCAATCCCGTCGTATTACATTAGTTTTAAAGCAAATAGTAATAGACATTAGTTGCTCTAAATATAACATTAAACGACTTTTGATATGGAATCAACTTTTTGACGCAGCTGTTCTAGAAGTTCGAAACTGTAGCTCAGATTCTCCACGGTAGATCTCCACCCAATTCCTCGAAATCGGTAACATTTTATTCCAAATATTTTTTTTTTCAATTTATAAGACTTAAGTTTTCTTTTGTTAAAGAGGTAACCAATGCTTAAATCCTTGAAAATATACTGTTCATCAATTTTCTGAAATAGATTGAGATTTTCATTACTACCCATTAATTCATCAGTTTCCCAACTGGGTGGTTACATTATTTTCAAATCACTTCTTTCTATTTTCGTCGCTGTTTTTGTGCGAAAATAAAAAGAAAAAAATTAAATTAATAGGTTTAACGTCAGAATACAAAGCACAAATGATACTTAAAATGAAATCCTTGACACAACAAAACAAATTCGCTACCCGAAACATAAGGCGTAAGACATGCGCCACAGTTCCTCCTTCATTTTGTTAATTGGATGCTGTAGAGACAAGAAACTTGATGTCAAACACTTTTTCCTTCTTGGTTTTTTTTTGAATAGTAAACTGATTTTTAAAACATCTCTTTTACCAAGATAGTACCAAATTCAAGAGCTCTATTTCAAAAGGACGAACATAACGTGTTTGCCCATTGCATTACGTGATTAAAATTTTAAAGCTATTGACACTTGCCTTCTGGGGCATAACATGAAATTTGTCACATTGTTTTGGTGATGGGGATATTTCCAGCCATACATATATTAAGAAGCTAAGAGCCTATTTTTTTAAGCCTTGTTATGTTGCCAACAATGAACATATTTACTCAACCATATGCTGACCGATATTATGTAACGTGACAAGCTGAAAATACGTATGCCACATAGCGCGTCTGTTAAAAGAACTCAGCGAAATTCTAACAAAAGAAGAATTAGCCTTGACTTGATATTTGCTCTTTGTGTTTGGATGATAAATTGAAAGGTTTTTAGTTTTCGTTCGTCATGATTTTCTAGACAAATATTTTATGTATTATGTTTAATGTTTGCCAAAATAAGTAACTGCAAGGAGGTTGTCTATTTTTAATTAGGGATACATGGGAAAAATCTGTTTTGTATTTTCAATATGTTAAAGTTTCTTTGACATGCCAGCAAAATCTTTGCTTACAAAGATAACACTGTGCTACAAGTTTTTTTTTATGTTGGGTATGCTTGACGAATTCATTCAAATGATTTGAAAAAACATTTTGCAACGCAAATAAAAAATCGGTTTCTTTAGACTTTGCATGTCTTTGAAAACTGGTTTTTAGATGTATCTCAATAAGCGGAGCTGATGCAACGAAATTATGGGCGTTTTCAGAATCAGGTGGAAAAAATATCTCTTAAAATTGAATTTTGAGCTGCAATTTTCTTTGCTTTTGTAAAACAGTGTAATATAAAAACTTTGTTCAGCGCCTGCTTTCCTGACATCTTTATCAACAACATAAATAATTCTTCAAAAATCAAGTAGCCTAGACTTCTTTTTTAATAAACTTTTCTACTTGACTTAAAGCTTCAAACTAAATAGCTTAGAAGATTTATAGCTGTAGTAGCTAAACTCTATTTTTATATAGAATAATTAAGAGGTCAGTGTATTTGACTCACTATGGAATAGCTGCGAAAATTCGTCTCGAAAAAAAAAACCAACTTGTCGATAACCTTAAAAATGGGACTTAGTAAAAAATTCAGTGCATTAGATTGACCATCGAAAAATCATGCTAACCTGCGAAATATGTACTTCCGACTAAATGCCTTTTGTTGAAAAAAGTACTTAGAAAATAAGTTTTCAAAAGCCCTGAAACATTTTAAATATTTTTTGAAAAAAAGATTCGCTAATGAAAAAAATTGGGTTAGCTTTGTCAATCGAACGCCTCTTTTAACTTTTTTTAATTTTTGTGAACCAAATTCAGGTACATTTTACATATCACTCAATCTATAATAATTTTGAATCAAACTTTATGATGTGAAGACTACTGAAATTAGAATTTTCCAAGGAATAGTAGATCACAAAATTCGTTGTCAAAAAAAATATGGCTCAAAATTTTCATGTGCATTTTATGAAACTGTTAACACTTTGAAAATAATATATAATTATTTTCGAAAAAAATAAAAAATCGTTCATTTCCTGCCATTTTCAGCCAAAATTCGTTATTTCAAAGTTATTTTTGTTAATTTTTTCACGATTAAATATATATTGTAACTTCATGCTAAGTAAACATTTTCTAAAAATAAAAAAAAACCTATTAAGGTATTGATTTTTGATTCATACCGCACTTGAATATGTATTGATATTTCTGAAATACCATTCTTATGTATCAAAATAACACAAACCTGATTGCTCTATTTCCAGTTGCTCACATATGTAGGTATAAAGTATACAACTTAAAGAATTGATCTCTGAGTAAAAATTATAACTAAGAAAGACTTTAAAAAAATTAATATCAATTTCCGGTTTTAAGAGTACATACACTCAGAGAAAATTTGCAATTCAAAGATGTGCTCTCTTTTTGCAAAGGCTTAGCTGTCGTAAATGACACCGCTGAAAGAGGTGTTGCGCTTATGAAAGACGACAACCAAATTTTGTCAAATGATGGAGAACCAAAACAGCTAGTGCTACAAATCGTAGAAATATAACACAAAAAGTATCCTTTTTGTGAAAAGAGCAAGTTAATATAAACAATGAACACAATAAAAATTAATATAATACAACATAGTAGTGATATGAATTATTTTTCGAAACTTTTTCATTTTTTCAAAGGGATCCCCCCAAAGGGGTTGATATAGGGAGTAGGTATGTTCGGAAAAATGTAGATAGGAACTGGTAATACATTAAACCCCTCTACAGCAGGGGAGCCCCCCCTAAAGGGTTGTGATATGGGGTAAGTATGTTGAAGAAAAATGTTGGAGGAGAAAAAATAATGGTACCTTGTCATACATTTGATCCCTCTATGAGGTAGCTTCGGGCAGATATTAATGATTTTTGATAGCTAAAAGCAAAATGGTTCCAATTTTCAAAACGGTGGCGGGTCCATCAAATGTTTTCTCAAATGGACCAAACTTTACGTGGTTCTTATTGGCACCAATACGAAACTTTTGGTGCCCGGGGAGCGACGTTTGGAGCAACTTTAATTTTTTCAATATACATATGTATGTATGTCTGAACCACCCTAGTACATATATTGACTACAAATTCCAGTAAACAAAAATTATCAAAATGTATCAAACAAAAAGGGCCAAAAACCTTTTTTTTTATAAAATTCTTCACTTTCATGGAGAAAAATCCACACTCATACTCTGTGTAGTCTTTGTTAGTGAAAGCAAAATTGTGCAGCCCAACTTATTACACATCTTGTAAAAATTATAATATTTTACAGCAAAACATTATCTTTTCAGTGTAGCTATTATAACCACTCATCGTGTAATTAGTGCTCATAATTAAAATTTTAATTAAGCATGCCAAACGTTTTGAACCACAACACCACACATGCGAAAAAGAACTGTCTTGTTGTTGTTGTTGTTGTTTTTCTTTATTTCTTTCACACAAACTATAAGGTACATGCCATTCATGGGTTTATGCCCAAACATTATTTCATACACTCCTGCCATTGAAAATGCATTTTTTGTTTACGTGTATAGAACTTGAATTTATATGGCATTTAATATTCCGTCCAAATATAATTAGCGTTCAACGTGCCAGCGAAAAGGTTTGGTTTTTTCCTTCTCAATTTCTCTTTATAGACATAACTGCTAAGTGTTGAAAACAGCATATTTAAGCTATCCTTTCTTTCTCTGTCTCTATCTTGCGCACATACATACATATATTTGAGCTGTTTTCTTTATGCCCCCTTTCATTATATGTATATCAAAAATTTTAGAATACCTCGTGAGCTCAGGGATTGCAAGTAATTATAACAAAATTATGGTAAAGTGCACCAAGCGCTGAATGGAATATTCAGCAAACGAAGGTACGCCCATCAAAAAAATGTTGGTAAGTTCTTGTTATAAAAGAAAATTCTGGAAATATTCTATTTTTACACGTTCTTCTGAAATTTGCGTTTCTTTGGAGAGGCTTTATTTTAACTACTACAACTGAACAAATTGTCTTGATTTACTTAATATTTTTGTTTACCTGTACTTATGAAAAAAGCTTCTAGATTGAAAAAATATTGATAATACAAGATTTTATTCTCAATCTTTTACGTCCCGTTGTGTGTTCTGTTTTTTATCACAAATATCGATTGCAATACCTTTTTCATACTTAGTCCCAATTTGAATGTGGCCATAATAGCCAGCAAGTCTGCTTTCCTTTGCACTCTTGAACCTACAAGCTCGCCAAAGCTGGCAGCCATGCTAGCAATTATTGCCTCAGCTGAATTGGGACTTAATAAGTCTAGAAGCCAATTGAAGTAACTCTACAAATAATTCACTCAATACAGCGTTTTAAATGTGTTACTTGTATGGTCGGTAGGCGTGTCCGTGAACCAATTTTGCCCATTTTTAATCTGTATGCTACATTCCATTCAATTAGCTTGCTTTTTTTTCCCGTTATTATGATTTCCACAGACAAACGGAAGGGCTAAATCAATTCCGATGACTCCCATAGCTGCCACGCTCCCTTCTATGCGTTACAAACGGAATGAAAAAGTGAATATACCCTCTGTGTAGGGTATTAAAGTTAATCGGATTTACCGAATTTTTTTACTAAATCTGCGACAAATGTCTGAAACCATTTTTCCACCCCCTTTCCAAGTCTTTTCGGCCGGTGTGATGGCCCCCTTTGCTCCCCCTAACTTATTCGTTGTTGCATGAGCAACAAAAAAAAAAATGTATGAAAGTTTGAAACAAAAAAAAATTCAACTCATAAATCGCTAGTAGAAAAAATTATGTTTCGAGGGCTCAGAATCAAGTTATAATCATTTCGGCATAAGTAGAATCATTGCTACGCTATATTTTTAATTGTAAAGCATTATGTGCTTATAATATTCCACCAGTGGATTATTCGCTTAGCTATTTACCTTAAGTCTTATTTACGTTGCTAATTTATTTCCACCAACATTGATCTTCTCCAATAAGTCTATTAAATAAAAGTTTAATATTGTGACTCTATCATTGAAATATTTATTAAATTGAAAGAGTTTACTAAATATTTTCGTTATGTACAAACCAAAAACTATGCACTATTTCCAAGTTGCTGAATCGTAGAGTTCCTTACAATTTGTAAGGGTCATGGTTAAACAAAAGCTGCAATAACAAAAACAACAAAAACTTCAAATGCAGCACAGAATTCCGAGTAGTTTCTTGTTGATTTTATACTCGTTTCATTAAGTTTTAAGATTTATTTTTGTATTTATATTGTGGTATACTTTTTGGCGCTGTTGTTGACATTTTCGTTTGTTCTTATTTCGTAAGATGTATGTTTTCGCACTGCAGAAGATTACGAAAATTTCTGTTGTCTTTATAAGAAAAGTTTTCCCAACAAATTATATTTCAGACTTTGTAGTGCAATCTTGGCCAAAATCAATATTTACTACATACTCGTAGTTATGAGTTCTTTAAGTATCTAACTTCATATGTGATTTAGAACTTTGTAGTTTATTTGAAATTGTGAATGAAGCTGGATAATGTTGACTATGAAAAAAACTTCTAAGCGCTTAAGTCGTTAAAGTGAAATGTCTTGAGTTTCTAATGTGTACACTATGCATTGGGGTGTTTCAAATAAATCAATATTAAAAATTTCAAGTAAATTAAAATTAAAGTTCTCTGTGAAAATATTCTCTTCTTTTGTAATTTATGATCAAATGAATAATAAATTATACCATTTGAAAATACATATTCATTAGTTGAATTGTTACATTAACGCAATTCAGTGTCAGTATGTAGTTAAAATGCATGCTTGGCTAGACCCACGCAACATCAAGACCTTCCTACTTGCATGGTTGCCCGTTTTTTTTTTTGAATTGAATGGCTCCACACAATCAACATATCCAGTAACAAACCTACTACACATTACACTACATAGTACAAGACTCTCCACTCACAACAAATTTCCAGGCATCTAATTTTGTGACGTGTTATTTTATCAGTCCCCATGCAACAAGCACGAACTTTACTTATTTTACATTCTATTTCACACTACAAACTCCATATTGTTAAGCTTTAAGGGTTGACATCCATGAGCGGGCCTGTTTTTGAAACATGCAGTGAAGGCAATTGACCCAAACATCCACACAACGCTTGGGTCGACCGCATTATCCTAAGCGAACAGTTGGGAATTGTTTTCGAACTCAAAATTGAGTAAAGTTTTTTATTGGATTTTCAAAGGACATGACGAAACAACAAAAACAAAAGGGAGTTGCTATAAAATGAAGTATCCTTGTTAGCATGAAATATCAATACAAATTGTGTATATTTATGCGACGGGGCAAATCCATATTGAATTTTTTAATTTGTTACTTTTAAGACAAACTCTAATATGGAATTTTATCATTATTCTTTTTGAGAGTTTTCAACTTTTTGAAAATATTCGATATTCTTCGACTTAGCTACTTTTTCAAGACTTACGATAGCTACTTTTTGACTTATGTTAACTTTAATAGACTTTATCGAACACTTGATGTTTCTGTCTGTTTTTCTGCAAACTTACTTTCTTTTAACAAAACGTAGATAAACTTAGTTCTTTGATTAAAAAATTTGAGAAAAAACGGACAATATTTTTGTGAAAATATCGTATGAGAAATTTTTTTTTAGTGTAGTATTTTATAATTTTCTTGGAAGCTCATAAAATAATAATAATAGTAATAAACAAAAAAGCTCAAAACCATTTTTTTGTAAGTCTGCTAGTTTACAAGTAAAAAAAAAAAATTAAAATATAAAGGTAAGTGCTGAGTGACACGCTAACTGAACTCAAATAAACATTTTTTAATGTCAAAACTTTCTTTGTTTTTTAACTAAAAATAAAGATATACGCAGCTCCTCGAATAGGGAAACTTGGAAAATAAGGGACAGTTTGAGTATATGGTGCTTATCTTAGAAGTTTGGTTTTTATATTGGCAACACTGTTTTTATTGTCATTCAATTCAAAAAAATTAAATCATTAAATGCTAAATGCCATACATTTATTTAGCTAATAGTGTCAAATATCTGCTCATTTGGAGAATGTTTTATGTTTTATTTCATTTCGAAGCTACTAAAGTCTAAAAAATCAACCTATACATGCATAAGACTCTTTATCCTAACTGATTTAAAATCAATGCCCAGACCAAACCATTTATTTAAGAAACATGAAATTTGGTACATTTAATCATTCGTGATTCCTGGAAGGTTATTTCTAAATTGCAATCCCAATAGTTGTGGCACATTTTTTCCACATAAAATACATTTTTTCCTGTCCGAATAGAAATCAACTTCACGATCACATAAAACTTATAACAGCAACAGGAAGGATTTTTCGAAATTCAAATAGTAAAATGAACTTTCGCCTGACTAACTGAATAGGAATCTCCGCCCAAGCCAAACTATTTGCTTCAGAAGCATACAATTTTGACCCTCATACAATGCTAATGCAAGGATAGCAATTTTAAAATTCGAATACTTGGAGGATATGGCTCCTTCAAGAAATGAAAAAATTCTCTTTTTCCTTGCAAAAAAAAAGCTTATGTTTTCTTGACTGACTGGGAAACAAATCACATGAAAATTGAAATTTGGTGCAATATCAACATTCACAGGGAAAAATATTTAAGGACTGGAAAAGTGGGGGTGGCACTGCGCATAGAAGTAAAAACTTAATGTTATCATATCCAGTGAGCTTGCCAGTAGATTTGAATGAAAACGAAAAGTGGATGAGATTGAAAAAGTGGGCGTTGAAACCCCAATAGAAGTAAAGGCCTTAAATTGTCATATCACATATGGTTTAATAAGAGGACTATTTGACAGTATCACTTAGTTGAAAGTTGCTCATTTTTTTCTACGCTCTCTCGCTTCATAAGCTTTTTCATTCATTAAACAAATTTTTCAATTTATGAAACATATTTTTTATTGTTTACTAATTCGTCAACTGTTCTCATAAAAACTTAGACGCAAAGAAGCGTGATATGTAACTTCAATAAGAAGACGCGTAGAAAGCCGAAACGCGATAAAGCGACAACGCCTGGTCTGTAGCTCCACTTTTATAACTTTCAATATCTCTATTTCAGTATAATCAAAAATTTACAAATGTTTTTTGAAATGTACGTCACATGTGGACTCATCACCTTAACCATACATGTAATCCATGATGTGAACTATATTTTTTATAATTTTTCCTACGCATATCCACTGTGTTTTCGTACGCTTTCCTTACACAACGATAGCAACTTTTCTGCAGAAAAAGTTTTATTTAGAAAATTATTTTTTATTTTTTGTTGGCAGCTGCATATTTCCGGAAATTTATGAAACGTTGAAGAGAATGACGAACATTTTGTTTCTCAAGATTACTATGAGTTTATGTAAAACAATTTAAAATGAAATTTAACTTAACATATTTAAGTTGTCAAAAATTTTTAATTTTCATGGTTGCTTACACACAAGAAATCTTTTCCATCTTATCATATGATTAGTTGCAATTTTCCTTTTTTTTGTGTCTTTTTCTTTATCCAACATTAAACTTTGACCTTTTTGCGCGTTGGCTCAGATATCTTTAGCAAGGATCTATAAGTTAGTTTCAGCCTACATTGTATCCTTTTAATTCATTTTTATATTTTCTTAATTTTGCACAATGTAACAGTAGAACAAATAGACGCCTTCTTCTCTTATTTCGACGTCTTGTGCTAATAATGTCCTGTGCTAATAATGTCCTGTGTGCCTGCTGCCATTAATATAATGAAGGCATTTTGTGGTATCCTTTTTATCATTTCGTTTTTGAATGAAATTTTCAAATGAACAGAAAAGCACATAATAGAAAATCAACTTGGTCATAAAGAAAATTTTATTATACAATCTACCAGAGTTGCTACTGTTACAGCTTCTAAAGCTGCAGGTCCTGCTGCCACCGCTACTGTTGCTATGTCAGCGTAGATAAAGCGGATTTAAATGAAGAGGTTTATTTCAATATTACGTGAGATGAAAATTAATTTAGGCAATTTTCAGTAATTGGATTTAAAATGTTTTGCATTTTCAATGTCAGTCAGTGTTGTTAATTATACAAATTTTTCAATTCACTTTGGAAAAGAAAAATTTAAAGGACAATACGCTTTGACACTTGAGCAGAGCTTTGTCAAATAAATTAAATCGTTTAATGTATCAAAACAATTCAAAAGTTCTTTAATCTGTCTGATTATTCATGAGCTTAATCACTGAAGAGAAATTTTTTCAGATGGGTTGTTATGTATAATAATAATCTTAAATATTTAATTATAGCAACAAATTTCTTAAAAAATTCAATTTTTCTATAATGGAAGCATAAAAAAACTTTTTTAATACCAATTAGCAGTTTATTACAAAATGAGCTATATCATAAGAGGATTCTGCTGACATTTTTTTGACAAGTTATTGTACTCCTAGTAATAATTATATGCCACTATTTTAGCAACACAATAAATAAGGCCTTAAGTCTTCATATGACAATTACTTAGACATTTTATTAATGCTCACATCAACCGTCTAAAATGAATTAGTCAACCTTTTTGCAAAAATTTATACTATGGGAACTATGTCATTTATAACCACAAGCTTAAAGTTTTGCCAATTTAACATTTTTCACACCTGCAAATTATTAAACCAACATTTTGGTCATATGCGTCCACATTTTAATAACGTTAACCACTTAAGTTCTTAACTTATTTATGCGTGTTGAAATTGATTAATTGGCTAAGTCATTTTGAAAATTCTATTATGAGGTAAGGAAAATTTTCCATTGCATTTAATTTATTGTTTTCAAGGCTGTAAAACCTTCAAAAATTATTTTAAATTCACTCTACTTCCGCTTTTGTTTTATTTACCTAAATTAACCAATTTCTTTGACCATTTTGTGGTGATTTTGAGCAGATTTTTTTATTTTAATAAAGCCGTTTATTTTAATGAACCAAATTTTTGTATTGAATAACATTGGTGATATTAAGAATGCAACTCAATAGATAACATTTTTTAGAAAAACTAAGAGTGAAGTTAAGATAGCGCTGATTGTGTTCAAAAATTAATTTTGTAATTGCAAAAAAACAACTCTTAAATTATTTTATCGCTTCTGCTTCTCATATATTATATTAAGTGCACAGTGTAGAACACAAAATATAAAAGGCATTAATAATAACATCATTTATTGATATGTAGAAAAAATTCTATTAAATAATTTTATCATTTTCTTTCAGAACTTTTTGTCTTCAGTATTCTGCCGTACAAATTGATTGAAATACCTGTAAAATTGAGATAGAGGAAATTTTCTTAGTACATTTTTTATATGATTGAACTAAGATGCCGACATTTGGAGTATTTCATTAGACGCGTAATTTCTTAAGCTATCCGATGCCATAAGAATCTCGGATATTTTTTTTTAGATACGTCTTTTTCGCTTAGTACGGCAGTATTGTCCCTAGAAGCTGCAAATACAAGAGACAGAGGTTTATGTCTCTGCTAACAAAGTATATGAGTTTGTATGTGTCAAATATGCCGATTTTGGTCCAATTAGTACATTAATTTTATGGACACCAGATTCCTCTGAATATATTTGATAACATAGTTAAAAAGTTTCACCTTTCTCCTTCAAAGCCCGCTTTGAATTAAATCGATATATTCTTTTTCTCCCAGATATCGTAAAAATAAAAATTGTTCGGTTATTCTGCCGCACTGGAACTTATTTAGGCCTATGTAATAAATTTCAATTTACGCTATATTAGTGCAGGTTAGGTTCAACTAGTACTAAAAAAAGCTAACTTTTCACAAAAATCCAATATGCAATAGTAAACGGGTTCTGAATTTGGCGTGGAATGGCCCATATACACAGTCAGAAAAATAGAATATTAAATTTACAATATTAAATTTTATTGGTTTTACATTTATCCTTAATAGTATGCACCTTGCGTACTTAAAATCGTCTGTCTTCTAAAAAGCAGCGTCTTCCTTCTAAAAGACAGCGTCTGACTTCTAAAAAGCAGCGTCTGCCTTCTTTATTTTTATGTTTTTTTATAAGAAAAAGAACTAGTCAGCCAAGCGGCAGACGCGATAATGTGATTTGTTAGTCAATTTATTGTCTATATGTTTGTAATATTGCAGTTATTAAATGCTGCAATAACTAAGTGATAGTGGTAGTTTCTCTGGTTTCCTATGACATAATCTTTACAATAATCTCAATCTGTCTGAAGATAAAATATATTAAGTTTAAATTTGCCAAAAAAAATTGAATAACTACTAAGCACAACAATAAAAACATCTGCCTCTTGCAATTATCTGTTTTCGTGCTTCGGGACATTTCTTAAAATAAATGGCAGATGCGATAAAATTGTTTATGGTGCCCTTTTTTTTACAGAGGTAACCCAATAGCAGAGATTATTCGTATTATTTATATTACTTAGAACTTCAAAACTTTCAACTTTTGCTCAATGAAAACAAATAAAAATTTCGACCACCGGCTCCCTATCATTTTTTGTCCCGCACAATGACATTTAAACTTGTAAACTTGATTTTCAATTGCTGCATGCACATTGCTACCCTCTTCATTTAATAAGCATTTATTTAGTTTTGTTTTTAAAGATTCTCAAAACATAAAAATATCAACTAGTATTTAAGCTATTTGAAGCGATTTACATTTATCGATTCGACAAACATTTCACACGCAAGAGAAAAAGTCAAGACATCAAAAATTAGGAAACTCTAGAGCCACTTAAATTCGCTTTCTAATGTTTCCGTTCAAAAGCAAGCAAGGAAGTGTTTACATTACCGTAGCTATTACAGCTTATGTTGCTTATATTATTATAGTGTATGTGTGCTATACTACTTGTGTATGTATATTAACCACATACAGTTGTAATGAAAACAAAGAACCAGCAGCAGTTTTCATAAAACTCAATCTTTATGTTTATTTCTATTGTACGATGCTTACCCTAACAGTCTGGTATTTGTGTGAATTTTGTGCAAAAAACAAGTACACAAATGTGTTGATTATACTTTTGATAGAGTTTTAATATTTTTGTACATTTTCTATTAAGATAATTTTCTTGTTATAAATGTAAACAAATCTAATCAAAAAAAAAAAAAATAAAAATATCACATATAAAAGGGTCAACATGTCGCATACGTAACATTTATTTAATTAATAGTAGATGCGTTAGAGCTACAGAAATAATTAAAATAAATTATTTGAAAATTGTTTAGTAAAAATTTTAATTCTTTTTTAAGTTCAATTATAAACCCTAAAATATTTTCAACATTATATTCAATTTAAAAGCAACACAAAATCAAGTTACTGCTTTTACGCTTACAAACGTTATAAGTTTTAAATTTTCTATAAAAAAATCTTTAAGCTCCACTTTTTTTTTGCTAATTTTAATTGTCAACACCTGTTGCTGCATGCGAAGAGAAATTGTCAACAATTCATGCTGTGAAAAATCTTAAAAAAAAAACAAACAAAAATTAAAAGCCATCAACTAAACAGTACACAGCACGCTCCATTGCTCACATATGAGTGTCCATTTACAAAGAATTCTTAATGGGTTAATCTCCTCACTTGTCATACATACAGTCGTGGTGAAAAGTATTAGGCACCTTGTATATTATTATGTTTTTAAACCTTTTTCCGATTAAGAATTATGTAAATAATTCTAAAGGGCAAGGTTAACAGACAGTTTTGTTCAAACAAGCAAGCAATTGTTTGAATGTGAGAAGAGTGGACTAAACAAAATTTCCCAAAATATATGAATATGTTAAGTTTATAGTATACTTTGTAGAATAAAAATTATTACAAGCGGTAAGGGGAGGTTAACTAAATATTAATTATTTTTACTAAAATAGCTTATGTAATATAAGTAAATAACTCTTTTTTAATAAGTATTCCTAGTAACAGATTCAATAAAATTCAAGCGTACCTAATACTTTTGACCACGACTGTATGCTGCTTGCTACATGCTTTATTACATTCACATTACCCATAAGTGCTAGACAGCACAAATACCTACAAGCAATTAAATACTCAAACAACAATAACAACAACATTTAGCACTTTAATTCAATAGCACAGGTAAACATCTATTTAAAAATTTTGTACATGGGCTACAATTATAGTTCGTGATATTGAAAATACAAAAAAGAAACAAAAACACTATAATGAGAGATATAATTAAAGTGTTCCAACTAAATTTCATACACATGCTGGGAATGTTTTGTGCAAATCCTTCGATAAGAGGAAATACTTCGAAACGCTTTACTAAAAAGATCTACTTAAGATAATGAAGCCAAATTGCATAAAAATTGTAAGATTTGTTCGGACTTGTAATAAACGAAAATTAGGCGAATTTTAACAAAATGTGGCATGCCACTTTCGTTAAGAAAGCTATTCAAATAAATTTTGCCAGATTCAATATGGAGACGTTTGGTAAAACGAACCGGCACGCGGTTTGGTAGAAAAAAAACTCTTTTTATAAAAATGTAAGACCTTCACTTACACTTAGATCTTTACTTAAATGTTTGCTTTTGATGCAGTGCAGGGTATTACATTTTTTTTCAAGGACAAAATCAGCACCCTCATTAGTTTTAATTCTGCTTACTTTGCTTCTATTCTCTTTGAGGCGGCAACGCAAATGGAGCTTATTTTCTAAAATAGAACCCAATTAATATTAGTGAGCTATTCAACGCGGTCGAGAATGTCACAAATTATCAAATTAAAAATAAAAATAAAAGAGTTCAAGTGAGTTATTTGACGCTCAACTAACTCCCGCCTTATTTTTTCCTCTGATAGTTGTCATTAATTTTCCATTAATGTGTTAATCCAGAAAATTAGAGTAAATGATGAGAACTTATATAAACTATGTATAGGGTGTTTTTTTTAGAGGTATAGAGCTTCGAATTGAAATAAAACACAAGAAAATCGTTTTAATGTCCATCAATTTGGCTTTATTGGAAGGATAATTTTATGCCATTAATGTTTAAATATGATTTCGGGCATGTGGCCGCCGCGGCTGGCTCGAATAAAGCCAATTTTGCAGGTCCAATTTTGAACCACTTTTTCGAGCATATGGGACCGTATGTCGGCAATAACGCCACGAATGTTGGCTTCCAAGTCCCCTAACGTTTCTGGTTTGTTGGCGTAGACGAGCGACTTCACATATCCCCAAAGAAAATAATCCAATGGTGTCAAATCACACGATCTTGGTGGCCAATTGACAGGTCCATTCCGCGAAATTATGCGCTCATCGAATGTTTCCTTCAATAAATTGATTGTGACGTGCGCTGTGTGGCATGTAGCGCCGTCTTGTTGGAACCACAACTCATCCACAGTCATGCCATCCAATTCGGGAACAAAATAGTCGGTTATCATGGCTCTATACCGGTCTCCATTAACGGTAACTGACTCTCCAGCATTATTTCGGAAGAAGTATGGCCCAATGACTCCACCAGCCCATAGAGCACACCAAACAGTCAGTTTTTGTGGATGTAATGGCGTCTCAAGGGTCTCATGTGGATTCTCTTCACTCCAAATGCGGCAATTTTGCTTGTTGACGTAGCCATTCAACCAAAAATGAGCCTCATCACTGAACAAAATTTTGCGATGAAAATCAGCATCGAGATCAATCTCATTTTCGGCCCATACACCAAAATCACGACGCATTGCATGGTCTCGCGGCTTTAATTCTTGCACAAGCTGGATCTTGTAAGGTCGCAAGCCAAGATCTTTGCGCAAAATCTTCCATAAAGTTGATGGACAAAGCTCCAATTGCTGTGCACGGTGGCGAATCGATTCATTCGGGTCCTCTTCAACATTTTGCTCTACAGCGGCAATTGTTTCTTCGGTGCGCACTGTTCGACGTCTCTGCGGATGCGTATTATCACATAGAGTAAACGTAGTGCGAAAACGACCCATGGTTAACCGAATTAATTGCTCTGATGATAAAATGGACGGAGCTTGCGGTAAACTTCGCGAACTGAACCATTATTTTCGAAATAAATTTGCACGATTTGCAAGCGTTGTTCTTTTGTCAACCTGCTCATGATGAAATGGCAAACCAAACTGAACATAAATGTCATTAGAGTTGCCAGATTTGACCATAAAATGTCAGTTTTATCTCTATTCGAAAAACAAACCTCTAAAAAAAACACCCTGTACTTCTTCACAAAAAAAAAAAAGAAAAGTAAAAATCAACTTTGTTCGATGCCAATAAAATGAAATGTGTCAATATGTAATATTGTTTGCAAAATAAAAATTATTTTGTTTGCGAAAATTTTAGTTAAACAAATATTTCACTTAAAACTAAAAATAAAATTTTTATTTGTCATTCTATAATCCGTTGCTACCGTGTGAATCTTGTTTACATAAAAAAGATCTTTGTTTCTAAAATCATAAAACAAACCACATCATCATATAATATTTTCTTTGATTTATGTGCTATCTACTTGAAATAAAAAGAATGAATTTATGTTATTTACTTAGCCGTCAGCATGGGCCAAGAAAATAAAAATTTCTTGAGGAAGTTTTTCTGTGAATTTTCTTTTAATTTTTCTTTTTAATTTGTTGCCTGAAAGCTGCTAATTTGCACTAATACTAAACACATTTAGTATACAATAATTTTTTAAAATATTTTTGTGTATTTGTACATGTCTACCTACGTCTATACTTATGTTTATTTTTACATTTTTTTATCTACATCGAATGGTATGATCATTTGGTCCACATAATTGTTACGGAACATTTGAAATACTTTCGCCGCATGTGCCTGATTCTATTAAATTTTTAACATTTCATATGTCTTAACATGCTTTATTTTCAGCCTTGGTTTCTTTATGCTGTATTTAGTTTTACATCATTCTTAATTTGTTCGACAATCACAAGAAGTGATCACAAATATTTGTTTAAGAAAATTTATTACTGATCCTTTGCACTAAGAATAAATTCGATTTTGGGCAGCTTATCATAAGAAATGTTATCATTGGACTTGTAGAAACATTGAATCATTGAACTTTGTTGAAAATTATAGTTTTTATTGCTTATATCGGCTGTTATTTTAGAGTGCCATTGAGTACCTGAAGAGGTATCGATTGGGATATTCTCCCACATTAGGGCGGCTGAAAATCGTGCACTACTTTGATCCGTAGCTCAGAAACTTTTTAATTTTTGACGACGCACCCAGGACAACTTTTGATCAGAAGGTCATAAAGAACGTCATACTCCAATTTCAGATAATTTGACCAGAGCCCCCGATTTTCCTTACAAATTGTGCATGGTTCTGTATAAAAATCCTTTTTCCGTGGAAACAATATTTTATTTTGTGTGCAGCGTTTTTTGTTTGCTCTTCTCTGACAATACTAAACCCTAGCTGTAAGCTGAGATTTACGTAAAATAATCTGAAAATTTCACCTTAAAATTCTATTTCCCACTTTTGTTTGAAACAAAACTGAAGATATTGTCACAAAGATAGATTCGTTTTAATACATTTATATTGAAAATATTCTCAGTAAAAATTAAGAAAAAAGAATGTGCACATAAGCTGTAAAATAAAAGAAAAAATAAAGCAAAACTTTTAAAGACTTCAGTCTTTCTATTCAAACAAAAGAGAAAAGCCGGCATAATAAAAAGGATATTCTGAAAAGTACACATTTTGACATAATTAATTCTTGCAATCTGTAAGTAAATATAATTAAAAGCAATTAGTTACTCTTTTTCACGCCTGAAAATATATTGCGTCCCTTTTGCAAATTGTTGCAATGTCTGTACAACAATTTAGCTTGATAGTATTTTTTAATACCTTTGAGTAATCGGTTATTTTCTTACTTTCTTACTCAGATAACTTAATTCATATGAATTAAAATTGCATTTTCACTTCACTACTATAATTGTTTTCAAATTTCTGTTTATTTTGATAAAAATATAAATTTTCACTTTGTCAGTTTTGGCATAAGGACTTGGCCGAAATAAAACAACATCACAGGATAGTAAAAATGGACTCTTAAGTTTTTAAGTGCCAGTAATTAGCGAGAAATATGTTCACTGCAAAATTTCGCAGAACTACATTTTTTTTTATCAAAGCAAATAAACAAAAAAATTGCTTGTGCTTTCGTATGAAAAAAAATAAGAAATTTTTTTTTTGTTTTTATAGCCGCCTTATCCTTTGACATAAAAAACTTCAAATACTTGAGACATTAAATTGATATTATTGTGGTTACTCGTTTGAGCTCGTTGCATTTCTACTGCCAACTTTTTTATAAAAAAATTAAGAATGCTGCAGAAGCAATTTTCTTGTTAAGCACGTTCTTCATTTTTATTGCATAATGAAAGCATCAAAGAGGAGTACAAAATAAAAACACTTTCAAAAGGAAGCGAAAACAAAGTGATAACAATTGTACTGAACCGAGCCGACCCAGTGAGGCACTGACACAAAAGAATGTTGGGTGGGGCACGGGAACTACGACTGAAAAAAGATATCAACAAAATCAACCAAGTAAACAAAGTGCAAATTTATAAAATTTTTTTGTATTTTTTTATGTTTCTGTTGTTATTATTATTGCAACTTTTGTTTTGCGTACTATAAAAAACACTATAATCGCAAGGGTATCCCTTAAAAGAGTCTAACTTATTTGAATAGATCCACAGAAAATTCGGTCTAAAAATTATGCTTGTTGTTTAATCATGCCATGACATCACATGTTTAAATTTTGAAAAAAGTTTTGGTGCTAAGTTTTTATAGCATAACAATGATTTTTATTCAAAATTTTAAGGACATTACATTATAGATTATAAACATTTTTTAAGTTATTGCTTAAAAATTGTAACTTTTTGCAAATACTTATTTCGCCTGCCATTTTGGTTTTTTTTTATAAATCGCCCTCATTTCTTAAACTTTTTTCTCTTCTAAGTGCATAAGCAATGCAACACTAAATTATAAAATAAATAATTAAAATATAAGGGCCACCCTTAAGCACAAGTGTACCCAGTTACTATAACACAAAAGCACACACATCGTTGCTGATAATAAAGCGAACAATAGGAGGCTGCTTATGCCACTGCTGTTTCGAGTACCGTTGCTACTGCCTGCTGCTGCTGCCTTGAACCGTGAAACCCTTTTATGTGCAATTGTATGACAAACATCAGCAGCAATTCACCCGTGCTGTATCCGTTATAGTCATCGTCATTAACAGGTAGGCCGGGTTGCATACACATACGCAAAAAGGATAATCAGGTGTAGACTTTTGTCTTTTGACTGCTTCGCTGACTTTGTTTTTTAGACACTTTAGACAAATAGTCAACTTTAGTGACTTTACAAATGCATGCATGTGTGTCTGTGTGTGTATGCGGCTTTTATTATGTATGCTAGTGTTTGTTTTGTTTTTGTGTATAGATGTGTAAACTTAGATTTTGTAAGTGAAAATGTTTCTTTTTATGTTAAATCTCTTTCCTGTGGTTGATTAAGATATATGCACAAAAATGTGAAAATTGTTTCCATTTTTTTATACTCTTAATATAATGGTTTGATTGAAACATTTGTGGCTATTATTTTTGATTTATTACTTTCATTACAATTTAAAGTAAAATAACGCATATCTTTTACCTCCCAATAATGTACCTTTTACAAGTTAAATTAGTGAGTAATCTAAACTTGAGTAACCTTTTAAGATCAAAAAAGCTTCGAGTTGTGCGGTGTGCTGAACCGAACCGATTGTATAGCCCAGCGGTGGGCACAAAAATCTAACAAAAGAGCAAAACAACAACATCAAGCAACAACAAACGAAATTTTAAAGTTTTTTTTACTTTCATTTCCAAAATAGCCATAAGCACAAGAACAACCAAATTACACTACAAACAAAAACAATTGCTACATTCGTCAAGACACAATGCGGCGCCGTCATTTATGCCTTTGTGTTTTGTTTTCATTTGAATTCAAGTCAACGCTGTGCCTCGATAGCGTTGAAATTCTGCGAATTTTGTTTTTGCTTGCTTGTGCGTCGAATAACGGTTAGAGCAATGTGAGCAAATAGAGCCATTAAGTGCCCTTCACTGGGAGAAACTGAAACGATTTTTTGCGAATAACAAAAAATATAAAATATTCATGTGGAAATCATTGGGTGTGGCATTTCCCATATAAACAAGCAAAAAATGCTTAATGTTGTATTAGTGTAATATAAGAGTAATCTTAATCAAACTTGGTGAGGGATGTTGGTTACTATGAGGTTTAAAATTAAATGGAATTTGACTGGATTACATCAGTGAGCTTCGCACCTATCATATTACTAAAAAGTTATTAGAGTTATTTTAACTGAACTATTAGTATGAAATTTAATGTAGGTGGTTTACTTTTTGATGCGAAATAGCATCAGTGGGCGTGGCACCTCCCATAAAAGTGATATCTCTTAAATGACTAACGTATAAAGCAAACTATGTTAGCAATCATACTTAAATTTGTTGTAAGAATGTTGTGTTTCAAAAGCTATTTCTGAATCAAAATCGGGCTGCATTGCACCAGGTGGGTGTGCCACTGCCCAAAATTTTATGTCTGCTTACAGCATGTTTCGCGAATTTTACAAGCTATTGCTATAAAATTCGATATGCAGATGCCCCCTTTTTTTTGAGTTTTTCAACTTTTTTAACCATTTTCATATTTTTCTGATTTTTTCAAACTCTAAGTTTTTTTCGACATTTACAACTTTTTTCAAATTTTCCAGCCTTCTTCAATTTTTTTTAATATATTTACATATTTTTTTTCGACCTTTCCAACATACATATATATATCAATTTTTTTCGACTTATTTATTCAACCATTTTCAACTTTTTTTGAGTTTTTCAACCCATTTAATTTTTTTCAACCTTTTCTTTATTTTGTCGACTTTTCAGCCATTTTCCAATATTGTTTCAATATTTTTCAACCTCTGAACTTTTTTCCATTTTTGTTTTTATGTTATTTTTCGACTTTTTTAACATTTTCCAATTTTTTCCATATTTTTTCGACTTTCTCAGAGATTTTAAACTGTTGCAATATTTTCAACCTCATTCAAATTTTTACAAGTGTTTCAACCTTTTCCAACTTCTTTCAACTTTTTATCGAAATTTTCAACTTTTTTCAACACTTTCTATAATTTATTGACTTTTTCAACTGTTTTACCATTTCCTCCTTCTTCATTTTTTTCAACTTTTTTTGAGTTCTTCAACCTCTTTGAATTATTTTCAATATATTCTATATTTTTTCGACTTGTACCTACAGCCTTTCTCACTTGTTTCAACAGTCTTAAGCCTCTTTCAACTTTTTTCAACATTTTCCATTTTTTCGACTTTTCAACATTTTTTGGCTTTCTCAAACTTAATAAAAATTTTCCAAATTTTTAACCTCTTCCAATTTTTTTCGACATTTTCGACTTTTTTCAGTATTTACATTTTTTTTTTCAGCCTCTTACAGATTTTTTCAACAACTTTGAGCTTTTTTCGACTTATTCGATTCTTGCGACCTCTTTCAACTTCTTAAATATTTTTCGACTTGTTCAGACTCATTCAACTTTTTTTACACATTTTCCGTATTTTTCGAATTTTTCAACTTTAAAACGAAAAATCGAACAATGTTCTGTCTCCTGGTACTTAATATATTATGTCATATTTAAAGGACGCAGGGTATCTTATGTTCACAATCACAAAAATGCAATGCATACAGCATTAATCGTATTACCTTAATATTTGATTCATTCAAGCCAACATTTATGATAATTTAATATTAAAAATCATAATTTGCAGCTTATTTGCATGTATGACTGTACGTACGTAAAACTCTCAACATGAACCCAACATAAATCCGATTTTATCATTATAGCTCAATCGTACTCGTGCATACGTCCTTAAATTACGCACCTGCATATATGTATAGTATGTACAAACGGAAAAAGTATTTGTGTGAGTAGATTTATAGTATATATGTATGTAGTACGAGTAAGCAAAATTGAAAACCCTTACAAACAAACCAACAATTTGAGTAGGCTTGATTTATTTTTATGGCTGATTGAATTTATCCAATAATTCGACACAAAATGAAGCCAGCCACACAACCACACAAACGAATACACGTGCAAAGGTAGATGGAATTTTCAGTTTTTTTTCCGATTTTCATTGATGGAATACAACCAGAGTGCATGAAGATGTAAATGGTTCCGTTTTTCTCTTTAATATTTTTGGAAGTTTTCATTTTTACACACGATTGCGCTTTTGGGAAGCATTTAAATTAATTGGATTTCATGTTGAACCAAAATGACTGTGACTCTTTAGCGCTTTAAAGGGAATAAATTCTTTTTAATCGGCTTTTAGAAGACTTCATATAAATGAGTGTGCACTTTAATGCGGCTGTGTATTCCTAACGTCATTCATTTCGAATAATTACTGCAAATTTGGTTTATTATGCAATTTCGTCAAGGATAATTTTAAGTTTTTCTCTCTCTTCGTCAGTTTAGGTACAACGATTTGCATAGCTAAATATTTAAAATATTTTCACTTTGTTTAATTTTCTTTCTTTTCTCTGTTTTATTTTTAGAACTCATGGAATATCAGAGAAAGAAACTATTGCACGGAAAAGGAGTGCGAAGAAACACCCGACACAGGTAAGCATGATGATCCAAATAATAAATGTGGACTTGAAAACTTTTGCACTTGGCAGTTGCAAGTTAAGAAGTTGAATATGTAGAGTACCTATGCTTGAATAAAAGATATATTCTAAGATACACCTACGAATATATTGAAAGTGAAAAGGGTAGTGGAAAAGGTGTGAAATTAAAGGAGATGAAAAGAATTGTGCATGAGATTTGCATTTGAAAGTATTTTGTGTCAAGTAGCAGAATTTCCTGACAGTAGTGTTACAATGCAACGCCCAATGGGGTTGGTATGCAAATAATTTATTATGCTGGTAGACAAAAGAAACTTTTTACTATCAACAATAAAATTAAATAAAAAAATTGTAAGTATAAAAATAAAAAACTTAGGACATATTGCTAGAATAACTGTCATCGTGTTCGAAGTTTGTTAAGGCTTATCTGAGGCATTTCATTTTAATAAAATTGAAAATTTTCTGGACACGACCTTCTCCGATTTTGCACAAATTTTGCACGAGTATACCTTAGGATAAGACTTGTAAAAAAATATTACAGTCTTGTCCGATGAGGCTTATTTGACAAGATATTGTGTACATTAGGGTCTTTATTTTGAATTGATGGGTTTTATTTTTTTTTTGCTTATATTTTAGCTTGAGGGGTAAAAATAATTGTGTAAAATTTCAAGACCGATAGTTAAGGATAATACATAAATTCTATATTTCTATTTGTGTATGAGTGGGTATATTGAGAAAGTGCGAAAAAGCTTAGAAAAAATTTTAAGAAAATGACAAGATAAGCATAATTTCTTTGTTTCCATAATTTGTATTAGCTAAGAAGTCCAATAGCTGTAGTAGCTAAACTCTATTATTATTAAAAAAACAAACTTTCGGCGTGGGAGTCCAATGGAGTCATGTCATGCCCATCTCTGACATAGTATACAAATAAATATTCACATTTTAACGACGAAGTGTAAACAGACTATAATTTTCAGTTTGTAAATATTTAATATTTTATATAGTTTTATTTGTGCATATTTTTGGCATTACAATAGGTTATTTATTTATATAACTAATGGTATAAGATTTAAACTACAAAGAGACAAAAACTAAAAGTGTCTTAATATATTGATAAATATTTTGAAATATAAAATACATTTTTAGACACAAGCTATAATACCGCAACGCACCAACACCAACAACTTTGACTTAATGATGACAAACAGCAGACACACTCGTATCATAGACAAAATCCACTAACAATCCGTAATCCAACTTTAAAGGGATTAACAAATCTATTCACATTTCACAGTCTATCATCCAGACTGTCATAGCAATCGGTTTTATCATCGTTCAACGATGACAAATCACTAATGCTCGATGTTTTTGATTTATTATGTAACAGCTGCTGTTGGTGTTGCAGCTTCTGACCATTATCATCTTTGTTTTCAATCAAATGTTCGACATCCTTTGACGGATCATAAATTTCGAACTCCTCAAATTCGATATCATCGTATTTGCGACCTTCGAATAGACTTTTATCATTAGCAACATAATGACGCACAAAAGCCTTGTCAATCGATGCTGATGAACTGCAACAACTGAGATTCGATGATTTATCCAAATCGTTGGATTTATATTTTGTTTTTATTGTTGCTGTTGTTGCTGTTGCTGTCGGATCCATGTTGCGTTGGTGTATCTCTACGGGTACTATTATCGTTGTTGGTTGTTTCATGGATGCTGGTGTTATTGCTGTGAACTTTGGTTTATCGACATTGGTTTTGATTGCATTTTCGAAAGTTTCCACCAGATTCTTTTGAATTTTTCCCATAATTCTTATGGTGTCATCTGGTGCTGCGGATGCCTTTTGGTTGTTGTTGTCATTGTGATTCATTGGTACATTGGGCGTAAAAGTTTTTGTCACACTTGGCGCAACATTCGGCATTAAATCCTTTAATTCATTATGTGAAAGTACCAGAGGAGTATTCTTTATTATATCTCCTCCACTTTGTGTTTGCTCTAACGTCTTGAAGGATTTTGGATTGTCTTTTGTTGTCCCAGTGGATTTGAATGTGTTGGTATGTTGTTGTTGCTGCTGTTTTGTCAATGTGTATGCCAAATCGACATTTTTATTGCGGCAAATTTTCGTTGTATTCGTGCTATTAGCATTTTCATTGTCTTTATTGTTGTTGTTGTTGTTGTTGTTGTGACATTTATCCTTCGGCATTACCACTGTCGTCGGCATATCTAAACGTATGCCCATGGCTGAACTTTGGTATGTTTTTTCCATGTTATTTTGTGCTTCGTTTTCAGTGTTCTTGAATTCTTCACGTTGCATACTTTTTGGCGTAGTTGCTGCCTTATTTAAACTCTCAATGGAGGAGATAACTGAAATTGGTACGTTGATGTGATTATTTACGGTGACTTGTGTTACATCTTCCTTAATGTTGTTGTTGCTGTTGTGGTTGGTTGAGTTGGTGGTGTTGTCACTGTCACACTTAACGGGCATTTGGTTGTTTATTGTAAGAACGTTACTGCTACTGCCGTTGCCACTAGGTAAGAGGTCTCTTTTAAGACCATCATTTGCATTGCTATCAACTTTACGTATCTCATGCTTTACACTGTTACGTGATGCAGTGCTACGTGTTGCCTCTAAACGTTTTACGATATCCTTAACAACTTCTGTATCCTGCTGTGGCTCTTCTACCACCTCCATGTGTGTTGATTCTTTATGTTTGCCATCATCTTCAGCACCAGCCAGCTCCAGACGGCTGCTGCAGCTGTTGGATTTTATCAGCTTAAATCGGACGCCTTTTAAGAAAGGGAAGAAGATGAAACAAAAAAAATCGTATTACATAAGCAAAAAATTAAAATAATATATATAAAATAAATCTATAGTGCAAAGCATGTTAAAACTACGCACATGTTTAACCTAGTAAAGGATATAACTTTAAAATACGGAATAATAGTAAATCAAACAAAATATTGATAGTGAAAGCAGAGATTGTAGACCAGAAATACTAAGCTTGCTAGAGCTATGCGCTTACAAAAAAAAAAACATAAGTAAAGAAATAATTGTAAGAATCCAAAGATATCTATGAAAAGAATTTACAAGCAATGTGTACTCACAAGCAATGGATTCTCACAAGCACAGAGTACTCACAAGTAAAGAGTGCTCATGAGTCCATACCAGTTAAAGTACGCACCAATATGCAAAGATAAAGAATTAAAAATCAACTTTATTTGTCAGCAGTCCATCTCCTAAAACCGCATATGCAAAGTAATGCTTTCACACTGGCATAAAAATCAGCAATTAATTTAAATTTTCAGCCAAAAACCCGTCATAAGCAACTCTTTTTTCAATACAAATCAAACAAAATCATTTTGGACCTCGGTTTCTACAAAAACCATTCGTTTTTGCATAAAGACCGCTACTTTTGTGATGAATTGTCAGGATAGTATTCAGTCAGTTAAGTAGTCAGAGCTAAAAGTCAAAAATTTTGTTGATATTGATTGTTGCTTAGTTTTTTTTTCTTAAAAGCCATTTAAATAAATTTTTTAGCAATGGAAAAAAGTAAATATTGTGCAGTAATAGCATTTTTTGTAAAAAAATGTTTTAAAGGCAATGCAAATTCAAACCGAAATGGTATATGTATCAGGTTTATGTCCTTCAAAAACAATGGTTTGTAAATTGACTAGTTTATTTAAAAGTGGTCAAGTGGCACAAGTCTTGAAAATGATCCATGTGAAGGACGTTGAAAAACTTCATCAACACCAGAAATTGTTACAAAAGTTATGGGTTTGGAAGATCGTCGATTGACCAAGAGAGATTTAGTAGAGGCTTAACGCATTTCAACGGGCGCAGTGAAGAATATTTTAAGTGAAATTTTGGGATTCAAAAAGCTATGTTCACCATGGATGTAGCATTCGCTAACAATGCGACAAAAACGCATTCGAATGCGACTCTGTGACCATCACTAAGATCAGTGAATTTAAAGTACAAATCGTTTCAACATCCATCCTATTCGCCAGACTTAACTCCCTCTGATTTCTGGCTCTCTCATGCCTCAAAAAATTCTTTTGTGGAAAACGATTTTCATCAAACAAAGAGTTAATAGCTGTCGTAGAGGATTATTTTGCAGACCTTCTAGAAAATCATTACAGTGATGGAATCAATGAATTGGAGGATCTTTGGGATGAGGGAAATTGTACTGAAAAATAAAGTAATTTTTACAGCACAAACTTGTTTTTTTATTTCCGTTCCGATAAAAAGTAAACGAAAAAAAATCCATTGCATACTTTTAGTTGAAAGTGGTTCAAATCAAGAATAAACAAAACAAATATGCTGAGAAGTGCACTTTCAATTTATTTATTGAAATACAGAATTTTTACACACGGTCAATTATATGTTGCTCTGTCAAGATGCAGAATTAAAGAAGTAATAAAAATCGAGTGAAAGTTGGAATAAAAAAATTCAAAATATAGTGTTTGATAGAGAACTCTAATAAAATCTTATAAACCAAGTGAAATCTACGTTATTTTAACTGTTTTTTATACAAAAAAACTTGCTAAAAAAATAAAAAAAGAGTTTAATCGAGGCCAAAGCTCATGAACGAAGCAAATTGTGCGGAGTTGGGGGTTGGTAAGCAAAGCCTAAACTGATTAGGCAAATGATTGTGCTATTTTTTCTTTCATTTTTTTTTTTCTTTTTTACCTTACATTACCACAGTCAAGTTTCTAAAGATTCCTACCGCAAAACGACTCAAGTGAAGTTTTATTAAAAAAAAAAAAACATAGGAAATGTTCTCTCATGCTTTACCCTATAGACATAAACGTACTCACAGTTATCCGTTTCTTGTGATGATGATGATGACTTACCTAAATAAGCATCATTGTTGTGATTAGTCTCTTGTACCCTCAACGCCATTACGGGCAATACATCATTTTTTTGCTCCCTTACTGTTGTTGTCAGCTGCTTTTGAATTTCCGCTTCACCAACATTCATTTGTTTGCTATGTGGGCACTCTTTGGTTTGGCATTCAGTACCACAAGTCTCAAATTCCTTAACCAGCGCTCTTGTCAAAGTCATGGTGGTCGCTGTGCTTGGGATATTGTTGCTTCCATAGCCAGCTATACCGTTATGATGCTGATTGTGTGGCTCTGGTGATATACGCTGCAATACACGACCACCATAGTAGGTGACTGAGGAGCCACATTCTCGTATCTTCTCAAGTACATCCTGAAAATATACACAATATGTATGTAAGTGTGTGTGTGTGGGATCGTAAATTTGTATTCGTAATAACAATAAAATATTTGCTAAACAGACGTTCCCAAAGGCAAATACATCATTTAAGTGGACAGCATTTTTTGAGTACTAATTTGCATAGTTTTAGCGTATGCGGAGTGGAATAAATTTAGAATTCTCTCATTATATTTGAATCACTGAATGTTGGGTACTTTGTTTTTTATTTTCTCATTAAATAAAATAATGTTGTTTCACTATTTCAAAAACAATGTGTGAAAAAAATTATAGACTAATCCAGTTATGAAAAGAGAGCTATGAATCTGAGAAAGCTAACTGCTGACTAAAAACTATTTTGGGGAATCCCCTTTTAATTACACTGGTCTACAAGGGTTGTACTAATGAGAAGAGACTAGGCATTTCCTATAGATTTTTGTACGCTAAATACGAATCTGGGCTTGGAAATTGAGAAAATGGGGACTGAAACCCCCAAACAAAAGACATTTTGGCCATTTGTGGCACTGAGCCAGGCGTCCTAGAACCATTCAAAATGACTCAAATTAAAACTTTTCACTTTCTCTATAGACCCCAATAAATCAAAAATCAATCGCATTTGACCTTGACGGCCTGAAAAATGCAGAATCATCAGTACTGTGGCCGAATGTGATCTTTCATTTACGAATTTCGATAGTCACATTGTAAGGGTGCAATGTACACCAATTCTTCCAAGGTTTGTTCGTTGGCATTTTCGATCCAGCTACCGACTAGAAAATTTTTAACCATCACAGAAAAAGTAAATGTACTTCATCACGGAATGTTCAGGATGTCTTTGAATTCGATCAAAACGAATGTCATGACTGAAAATGAGTAAAGTACTTGTCTTCTATTTATCAGAATAACTGTCACTGATGTGACTACGCTGAAAGACCCACTGTCAAGGTCAGATGCGATTAGACTTTAGTATTTTGGAGGTTTCAACTTTCATAATCTCAAAAGCTATAAGTGATGGACAACTTTTAAGCCCAGATTCGTGTGCAGCGTGCAAAAATCCATCCAAAAACCTCTAGTCACTTCCTATTATCAGACCGAAAGTTGAAATTAACCATGCAGTGTTATTAATACCTAAATTAGGGCTTAATATCATATAAAACAATTACCACAAATTTTGCATTTTTATCTTCGGAAAGCCAAATTTTTATAGATATTTATGACTCCTTTTTTGGGCAGTTTTTTTTATTCTTTGAGTGCACAAATATGCTCCTTAGCATTGTAAAAGCTGTCGTTAGAAAAGAGAGTAACCTAAATCATTTAAAATTTTCAAGCCAAACGCTTTAATCTATAAAAATATCGTGAACTTAATTAAATTTAGTAAAAAAATTATTTTGTATATAACACAATTTTCGACATGCTATATTAAAATACCCCCAAACATTTTATATCTTTTTTTTTTATTTATGTGCGCACCTAATAAATGTTGTCCTCGGCCTTTCTATTACACAACACCATAGCTGTGTTACCCTTTTATGTGCAGTCATAAAATTTCAATACTCACATTACTCACGTAATACGATTCACTCAGCTCGTCATCATCAATATCATTGCCATCGGCATCATCATCATCATCATCTGCAAACATATCATTTTCGCCATCAGCAACATCCGAATGCCTCCTTGCATAAATGGTGCCACCATGGCTACCGTTTGCGTCATAACCCTGTCTCGCATTGTTTTCATAAATATCGCGATAATAACTATGCTCCCCTACGGTGCCATAAACACTGCGTGGACGTGGCCTGAGTAGCCGTTTACCCTTGCTGCTGCCAACATTAGCATCGTCAGTAGCTTCTTCATTTGTGTTGTGTCGTCGTACGAAATCTTTGACATGCACTCCCTTCAGCTCCACTGCACGTTTAGACTCATTGTTGATATTTTGATTTTGACCATCAGCAGCATCAGTACAATCGCAAGGCGAAGATAAATCACCGCTTGATATGCCACTGGACAGACTAGCTGAGTCCCATTTGCGTGGCAGTTCCTGTTGGTGCTCTGCTATTGCTGCTTCACTACCAACATTGGCATGTCCGTATGAGGTGTCTATTGTGAGATAGCGGAATTTACGCGCCCTTCTTGATCTCGGACTTAGCTGCTTGCTTTCGTCATGTTGTTTATCCACATTCACGCGTTGCACTGTAATACCTCTGCCTGGTGTTGGCAATATATGTTCCTCAAAAAATTTACGCACATTTCTTACTGTATCCGGATTTGGTAGTTCCTCTTCATAAAGTTCCCTATTCACGCGTACCGGCTGATAGAAGAAATGACGCTTAATTGCATTGCCTTGTTTGTTTGTTCCGGTCGCCGAAGAACAAGCGGGAGAAATTGTGCCATTTGTCACAGTTTCTGTCTCGCTGTCTTTGGCAGCAAATTGATTTGTGTTCGTCGTTGCCTCTGTTCTTGTGCTTGCAGACGATGGTGTTGTTGTGCCGCCGCCGCCATAACCCAGTTTCAGAGCAGTTGTCATCAGTGGACGTTCGATTTTAGTGCGCACTGGCTCCACAATTACGACATTATTGTTGGACAGTAACTCTTGGAAGCTGTACTCTTGCAGGTACTGTATGAGACCATCGAATTGTGCTTCCTTTTTGTTTCGTGCCAAAATGTTGTTGCGAATTAGTTGTTGCGACTTCATGACCTTGTAGCGGATGTGATCGAACTGTGGCTCACTGGCGTCATTAGTAAGTGTATCTGCTGTGGAATTGGGTGAAACTGCACTCAAAATTGTGGCACGCTTCTCGCCATTTAATTCGACAATTTCTATAGATGGCATGAAACTGCAAAATTCGTCGTTCAACGCTGCCGTCGTTGTTAGCAGCATTTCGTTGGAATTCTTATTGGCACGCGTTGCCACATCTGCGGTTGTGGTACCTAAATTAAAATGCCTCGATTGCTCCGAGCCTTTGTTCAATGTTATCTCACTGCTACATTGCGTTTTTTGCTGCTTTGTCTCTTTATCTTCTGCTTTGTCGCCTTCGCTCTGTGCCAATTTGGACCAATAACAACGTACCGAATCGACCTTCTTCATGTATTCATTTTCCGCTTGATTGCCTTCAATTTGTGCAGCATTAGCACAACACGTGATGGCATCTGCACTACCGGCAACACCACCGCTACGCTTATTGTCCACAACGTGTAAAATTTGGGGACGCGACATTTTGCAACTTATGGCAGCAGCGACGCGTCTAAATGAGTCATTCGACGAGAGCACCTTGACGGGACGTGCCTTGTAAATTTGTGTGCTGAGGACACGTCTTTCCTTGGACTTGGTTGTTGTTGTTAGCGCTTCAGAATTCGTTACTTGATGTTGCGATTGTTGCTGATTGCTATTTGCTACTGCTGCTGGTAGTCTTTTTGGTTTGGAGGGTACGCGCTTCAGTGACGATACTCGATGATGATTGTGACTGAAAGTTGTTGACTTTTCTCCGCGTGTTTTTTCTTTCGCAAGTGATTTTTGCGGGTTTAAAGTAATTGTCTCTATCTTTTTTAGTGCGTTTTGCCTCACCGTTATTTTTTCGGATTTAATTTCTTCCCTTTGTTTGCTTACTTCTCTATGTTCGGAAAAATTATCTGAGTGATTTCCTTCAATAGAATCCTCTTCAATTATGTTGTTCTGTGCATCGGTAACGATTATCTTGAACTGATTTGATACTTCTTCGCTTCTTGACTCTGGAAAGTTATTTGTTGACTTATTAATGCGAAAAGTTGCGGATGTAAAAGTTTCGCTCTCGTATTCTTCTAACCTTTGCCGCTTCTTTTTTGTCTTACTTTGCTTGATTTCCTTAGCTCTCTGTTCGATTTCTCTAGTGAAGGTTGGTACTTCAATGCTTGGCGCTTCCTTTGGTTGCTCCAGATAATCGGCATCAGTTTCAATTATTTGTAGGGTTTCTTTTATTTCTTCTCGTGTGTTTACATCCGACAAGCTGTCTAAGATTTCCGTTTCCACAGCAACGATGCTATTTTCTGTTGCGGAAGCTAATGGCGCGTCTAAGTGTTTCAAGTATTCGTTGTCCTTTTCACTCACTTTGGGCTGCAAGTTGCTTACGGCTTCTTCTTCGTGTGCTGTTTGTTCGCTTAATTGTTCTACTTTAACCTGCTTAATTGCTTTGATGTCCTTACAGCTTTCCACTCGTTGTTTTTTCTCGCTTTTCTCTTTTACCACCGTAACCGTCTCATGCAAATCCTGGTATTCACGTTGGCGTGCCTTTTGATGTGCCCGTCCGAAGCGCTTGATTGAGTCATAAATCTCCGCAGTTGTTACACCGCCGCATTCGTCCTTCTGCCTAAGCTTGCTGTGGCTACTCTGGCTGTCAAGCAACAATGTCGTTGCCTCTTTGCTAACGCAGCAATCAGTGACTTCTTCTTCGTTGACCTGATATTTATTCACGTTGTAAGATGACCTTAATTTGGCATCGATGCGCTCTGATACCTTTAGGCTCTTACTGATGTTAACATCCGGCAGACTGTGATATTGATTATCGATGAGGTTTGGTTTGAAGGGCGTATATAATGCATCAGTCACAGGACGCTGTGTTAAGTGTAGGCAAGGACTAACAGCACCGTGTTCGGAGGATGTACGCTGGGTTACTTCGTTTGCAGTGTCCGCAGCACGTTTTAGTTTTCTCTTCTCAACAACAGCCAAGATACGTGGCTTTGTCGCGGCACTGGATGTATTGATAACTATATTGGGTGTATGTGGCGGTAGTTTATTGCTGGTGTGCTCAACTTTAAGAATTTGCGTATAAATGGGGTTCGCTTCAGCTGTCGTCAACTGACTCACTACTTGCTGGCTTTCTATGTCACAATTTTTCTCTTGCTCTTTTACATGTATTTCAGCTATTTTCGTGTGCAGAAGCTCTATAAAGTTTGTGTCATTTGGTGTTTCCACTTCGGTGTCACTTCCTAGCTCTGTATCCTCTTCAATTGCCAAGGGCGAATCAAATACTGTGTCCTCAATAGAGATATGTAACAATGTGGTCGATGTTGTGGTTGTCTCTTGTGCTTCCGTTGCCACCAATGCTTCGCCTTTGGCTGCAACTCCTTTTTCTACATAAACCTGCTCACAATGCTCGTCGATTAATGTACCCTCAGAACCTTCCTCTGATGACAAGTAAACTGAATCGTAGGCTATGAGTTTTTCAAGATTTTCGCTCAGAGCACGTGCTCGCTTTAGGGTACCTTCAATTTCTGTGTCTGTTGTTGTGTGTTCATTAGAATGCGGTCGCAATACTTTATAGTCTCTATCTTCGTCGTCTTCTTCGTCCTCGTCCTCAGTGGTTTCAATGCGGGTGCGTGTTGTTGTCGTAAGACTGATTAGCTCATAACTTTCCTCATCAATGTCAGCATCCAATTGTGTTTGCTCAAAGATTTCCTCGATACGTGTGAGGTCGTACTCTTGCTCTGACAATGAAAGACTATCAGTTTGATCGTCTGAATTGCTAGTAGTAGTTTCGGGAAAGAGGCTACTTTGACTGTTTTCGGGACAGGAATCAACACCAGCGTTTGCTGTTGTCAACTTTTGTTGCTGTGCTTGTTGCTGTATTGTATGCTTTTCAATTAACGTACGTTGTTGTCGTCTGGATTGATAAATACGCGGCTTCTCAATGCGCTCAGCTTTTTCTGTAGCTTCTGTTTTTGACAGTTGCTGTTGCTGCGCCTGCTGTTGTTGATGCAATTGTTGCTGCTGCTGCTGTGCTTGCTTTTGCTGCGCCTGTTGTTGCTTATGTTCGTGACTCTGATGTAATGAGTTCTTAAAGTAGTCTGAATTCAAGCTCTCCAAGTCACTTTTATCATTGTGCCAAGGATGCAGAAGTTCACCACCAACACCGCCAACTGCCAAAGAATCCAAACGTTTTAGGTTATCGTAATAATCATCGGCTTCACGTGATTGATGACAATTATTGCCGTCACCACCGTTGCTACTGTGGTGATGATGATGACGATGATGTTGGTGCTGTTGCTGCTGCTGCAGCTGCAGTAGAAGGCGTTGATGTTGGTGCGAATCGCAGGTACCAGTGCCGCTTTCGTTGCTATGTAAGTCTGCCTCAGTGCCGTTTGTAAGTTTTTCCCGTGAACTATGATGGTGATGATGATGTTTGCTGTTCGCACAATTAAATCTGTTGAAAGACAAACAATAGAATTGCAATTATTGATAATGAAAAGTTGGTGAGATGCTTGATAATAGCAGTTTGATTGAACGTATAGATATGGAATGCACCCAGCTTAGGCATTGAAACTCGAGTGGCAAATGTCGTTCGGTTGCGCTTGAAGTATTTCAATGACCTTATATTGTTTGGAGCAATATTTTTTAAATAATTAACTTGGGAATTCAACATAAATCTTTAAAGATTTCTTATTAAAGTAAAAAATATTAATGGTTAGGTGCATCCCAGCGTTTGTAGGTGACAATTTATCAAGGTTACAAAAATATGACATTTTCGAATGATGGACTGTAACTGATGAGACGAAATTGCATCGCATTTGAAAAAAAAAAAACTAAAAACTATTACTCTTGCTTCCAAGCTATTTCTCAGTCAGACAGGTAAGCCACCACTGGTCAAAGTGTACTCTTAATTAATGTATTAAGTATATGCCGGAAAAATAACGTTGTCCTGAAAAAATTTTCTTAAGGAAGGTATTCACGTCCTGAATTTTTTAAATCTGCATTTGAAAGTTAAGTTAACCAGATCTTTGTTATTTTTTTACCAGTTTACTTATTCCGACAGTGGTATTATTCCATCGCTCTTCTTACGCTCTACTTGCAACCCTTGCCACTGAACAAAACCTTTCCTTCAACTCATGCTACACATCATCCTTTATTGCCATGCTTTTATTATCATTGCATCATGGCATTGTTAACAGTGCAGTTATTGTTGTCACTGCGAAATTGTGTCATCATCTACGAAAACCGCGACATGTCACAACTTCAACCTCCCTTCCACATTCATTTCCTACCATCCACTTCCCTACTATCCACTGCAGTACCACTGTCGCTTAACGCAGCAGAAGCTGTCATCAAATTTTACGCTTTTCTAGTGACATTGAATTTAAAATTTCATTTTGAAATTTTTCATTTAAAAGTAAAGCAGTCAGTATGCTGAATAATGAATTATCTATTCGCGAACAATACACACAGTGTGTTGGCAACACGCTGCTGCTGTAGCCCATGGTAAATAATGCTGCTGTCAGCATTAAGGTAACGCGCATGGTTTGCATGCGTTGCGGTTTAACGTCGTGTCTTCCATAATGTTAGTAGAAAATTAATACATCATTGTTGTTAACCAAATAATTTCTGCATAAATTATGAACCTATCTACCTTTTTTTTTTGTATTTTACTCTCAAACAAACAATGGGCTAAATTGTGCAAAAACTAAAATGAGATAATAAATCGTAACTTGGCAGTTTTTCACAAATTCCATAAAATGAATCATGCGTTGTTGAACAACCAAAATGTCTAAAAATACTAACGGCAACTAGTCTGATGCAGTAAATTGAAACACCTGCAAAATAAACGGGACTGATAAAATGATCAAGTCAAAGTGAACAAGATGCTATCAGATTTTTTGTTTTTGGCAAAATCACTTAAGAAATTTTCTATTTTACTCAATTTTAAAGGATTTTTTCTAAAAAACCAATGCCTTAAATCAAACGTGTCTCATATTCCTCTGGTTTATTTTCTCGAAACCCGAATATTTAATTTCAAGTCGTCACTTAAACTTTTGCAGCATTTTTAGGTATTACGATTCGTTTAACTTTGTCGTTAAATCTACAGTGGTAAAGTGCACTGATAAAAAAGAAAAATGATTTTCAAGCGCTTATATTATTAATGAACTTCTAGTTCATTTTTGTGCACGCAAAAATTTTGAAGATTTCATTTGAAATTTTTAAATTGACGAGGAATGTAATGGGTTTTAGAACAAACAAACAAAGCACCAATGTACACGGATGAATTTATAAAGAAATACTTCACAAGCAATAATATAGACGTTTTACAGTGGTCGCCGCAGAGTCTGGACTTGTCTCCTATTGAAAATGCATTGTGACCCAAAAATGCGCATTTCTCAGGATATGTCTCAAAGATTGGAAGATTTGAGAGAGTTCATCATTCAACATTGGAAAAACTTTTTGCTAGACTTGATGTCACACAGATTTTGCAATTTGAATGCTTGAAACTGTGGACACTGTGGGTATTGATAGGTTGACAACATACTTTTGCAACACGATTTTATAAAGTAGCATAATGTTTCTTTCCCAAAAATAGAATTTGGTTAATTTTTTTATGAAATACATTTTTGTTTAATACAGTGAATTATTTACTATCGTTTCACTTAAAGATCAGCTAAATAAATCAGAAACTCCAAATTCTAAGCGTCTTTGTATCAGAATATTATATGGGGCAATTTATTTTAGTAAAATTAAAAAAAATATATTTTTGATTGTTTATTTCAATGAGCTTACTGTTCGGTAGAGCAAAAAATTGCCAAGAACTAAAGCAAAACAAATCCGACCATGGTTCCAGTTTCTGTTAGAGAATCCTCATCAGCGACCTCAAGCTGATGCAAATAAAAATGTTCAAGAATGCTTTATTTTTTTTTCGTAAACGTAAGAATCATAACAAAAATAAGACAAAGTACTTCCAAAATTTCTCTGCATAATATCTTTGTCATTGTAACTCATCGTTGTGACATTTTTCTTACAAGCGCTTTGTCGCAAGAATTTTTTGGCGCAGCTTCACTGAAGTTGATACTGTAGCAGAAATTGAAACTGCGCTCAGAATTTTTTTCTCTTGTAAGTTTTTTTCAAAAAAAAAAAAATAATATTTTTTCGTTTTAAATTTTTTTTTTTAAATTTTGGATCACTGAGTATGAGGCTGCTACCCATTTTGCCATATTACCATATTAAAAATTATATTAGTTGCTTGAACTTTATTTAAATTCGTATCGAATCTTATTATTAAAACTGAATTTTAAATATGAATTCATCTCTACTCCCTTGGATTTGTGCAGATTCTTAAAATATATATGACCGAACAAACTCTGCTCTACCCAGTATGAATTATATGCAGCCTACCTAACCACACAAACTTACGCAAACACATTTTGTCATTTTATTTTTTTTTGTTATTATGATGTTTTTGTTATTTATTCGCAGCAAAAAAACTGTTAACTAAATATTTACACTTCAGATACAGTTCTCAAATAATGTGTCAACATTCACATTCGATTTTTGTGCAAATAATTTTCCATGATTTTGTTCACAAATATACGTTAAGTTAATTAATGAAGTTTATTATGATATTTAATACTTTGCGTGAAAGTGCCAAATATTTGTTGTAAAAAAAAGTTATAAATAGTTTCCATTGTTTTTTTATTCAGATGTTACGACATCATATTATGGAACAAAAAGGATTATTCAATAAAATCAATTATTTTAGTGTAACATAAGTAACTCGGTAAATAATTAAGTGAGAGTGAATAGAAGCTGATATTTAATTACTAAGATTTGCTGTGTACCCTATATTATTAGGACACACTTTTTCAAAAAATCCTATGAGATAAATTTAACTAACATGTTTCATGTTTATGGACAAAAAATTAGGAAAGTTCACAGAAAAAAATAGCTAATTTTTTCTTTAGATTGTGTTTTAACTGATCATTGTATTGGACATTTTTATAATTTTTTCTTTTGAAAGTGATGTCACTTTAAATGAAAAGTTGTCGAGCATTCAACAAAAAGTTCGCGAACTGTCCTAAAAGAAAATAGTCAGCAGTAGTGAAAAATATCGGTGCAGCATTAAGAACTGTCCAAAGAGTTATTTTCAATTACAAAAACGGTCTACCTGTTCTACGAAAAAATGGTAGAACACGCGAATTTTAAACTCAAAGTTGGTTACGTAGATAAAGCAACTCTTCCAGCAAAATCCCAACACCTCAGCACGAGATATGGCAGCTAGAGTTAGTACGTCGAAATCGACTGTATACAAACTAAAAAAGACAAGTAACTTGAACACCTACATGATTCAAAAAGTACCAGATCGTTCTGATGAAAAACTCAAAAGCGAGCCCGCAATTTATATGAGAGCTACCTGTCTAAGTTCGATTGTTGCGTTATGGACGACAAAACATAAGTTAAGGCAGATTTCAAACAGATACCTGGGCAAACATTTTATGCTTCTATAAAGAAAGGGCATGTATAGAGCATATTTAAAGAGAAAAAAATCACAAAATTTCCAAAGCTCCAAGGCTCAGAAGCAGCTTTTTTGTTAGATAGTGCACAATAAGTTCCAAAGCTTAAACAGACGAGTGCCTCAAAAAATTGTGTTGTTCTGGCACGATTCATCAAAAGCCACCATGGAGTGGTACTAAAGTAAAACGATAGATTTTATACCAAAAACAGTGAATCCACCTAAACACTCAGATCTTCGACCACTTGAGAAGTATAGAGTTCAATGAAAAGAAATCTTCGAAGGAGCTATAATACTGTAAAAAATTTAGAAGATTTCCGAAACAAATGGATCGTACGGTACTGTCGACGAAACAATGTGCAAAACTTAATGCGGAGTCTTAAGAAAAAAGTAAAAAAGTTCTATAGAAGTTAAATATTTGTTCATAATTTTTAGGTTACATATATTTTGTACATTAAAAATCATCATTAATAAAAAATAACATAAAAAAAAAATATCATTTAATTGGTTCTTACTGAGAAACAAAGTGGTAATTATTTTCTGGTACATTTCTTAACTCCGGTCAAAGTGAAAAATGCATTCCTCAATTTTATGATTTTCATTGAAGGCTTCTATCACAAATTTTACATTTGTTTTTTATAGCTTTTTTAGTTCAAGTTTTAGTTGCATTTTGATATTAATTATATATTTTAGATATTGAAAGAATTTCTTATGCACTTGTAAAAAATAATTTACCTCACTCACAAAAGATACTGAAGTCAACGATGAATAAGCAAGAGACTAAAATTCAATACCATTGCCTGGAAATCCAAAACAACAACAACAACCATGACAAAAAATGAATATTAACAAACTCAAAGAGTATAACTTTTTTTAAATAAAAAAAAAAAAATTATGAACTTTTGCAATTTCATAGCAGATTATTTTACAGTAAAGTTTACCATTGGCATAACCCCTACTTGTGTTGTTTTGTTTGCTATTTCAGAGCTTAAAGTTGTTTACACGCTGTGTTGTGTTCTCTTTATTATAAAAGTATAAAGGAAAAATCACAACATTTTTTTTACAAAATGAACAACATTCTGTATAAACAACTCGAGCTTGCATTATGGTACCATATTAGAATGGCATGGATGAAGGGGCGTTGCTGAGGGCGTAAAGATAAAAATACTACTGAAAATTACATTTTTGTAGTAAGACTTTTGTTGAGTGTAAAGATTCTAGCAGGTTGTATTTTTTTTTTTTTTTGTGAAATTGTGCTTATGAATATATGTTATATACATTTTATTTGCCAGCTTTTGTTTCAAATATACATATATTGTTATTTGGAACGTGATATTACTTTGTACAAAAAATAAAATAATGAAATTCATTTGTTAAAAATGGTCAAAAAATATTGAAAGACTTCTTTAATATTCTATTTTCTACTATTCAATACTTTTAAAAAGAGATTTCTAGAACGTAAATTACTTTTGAAAGTAAAATAATAATATCTAGTAAAAAGAAACTGTGCTTATAACAATTGCTCAAAACTAATTAAATTTGCCCTTTCCTTTATAAGTATTAGATAATTCAGATTACGCTATGAAAATATTTTTAAAATATATAATTCACTCTCACCATATTTTTAATAAAATAGTAACTTGTGAAATGTGTGTGCAATGCCAAATTGATTTATAACAATTTTTTATAAATTGTTTTCTATATTTGATTTAGTTGAAGTTATCTTAATTTTGCTGTTTGCACCTGATACCACGTTGATCACAACTGAAAGCTTTTGAATTTGCAAGTTTACAAACAACCTGTTGAATACATTGACTTTAGGCAGAGAACCTATTAACACGCTAAGCGTAATTTCAGAAAAAAAAAAACACGCGATGTTAATATTGAGAACACTTAATCATCCCAAACGGCCCCTACTTTGCGCTCCCCTTATGCTGCAATTTTCAGTTTAGAGGAAATTGGGGTGTCTTGTGCAAACATTACAAAGTTAAATGATTAACAAGGCTACTTAGCTGAATTGCGAATTTTTCTAGATTGGAGTTTGAGATTTTCACGAAATTTATGGAAATGATGACCGATTCAGGGAGAGTGCGATGTATACATTTTATTGCAAAATATTTTTTTTTTTTTTGTTTATTTCTTATAACCTATCAAACTAAATATATAAAGGAAATTTTTTCGTTACCAAAATATATTATTTTTTTTTTGCAGAAATTAATTTTTTAATAAATAAATTGAAAATATAATGACTTTTGTTCTCTTGTAAGAGACTTTAATGACACCAAATTATAAATCATTCATTTAGAAATAATAAATTGTAAAAAAAGACAGTATATTGAATTGGTTGAGCAAAAGTAATTATTTTCGTACAATTTCAATGACTCGTTCTTATAAATATGCTTTTTCTGTTTGCTTGTCAAAAGCGAAGTAGCAGCGGAATCGCAATGTATTTCTTGCTAGCTTAAGCGTGTGCGTCTGTACATAAACAACTACTGTGTCGAAACTATTTGGGTACACAAACTTTTTTCTTTTGAATTTAAAATCCCAAAGATTGATGCTTAATATTGTAGCATTAAGATTAAGAGCTACAGAAGTTGTTTTGTTTTTAATTTATCTATAAAAAATGTTGTGTTTTTCTAAAGTAACAAAAAAATATGACAGAAAACCAAAATTAATTAATTGATTTAATATTACGGACTACTTTGTTTTGAAATGTGACAGCTATCATATTTATTAATCTAAGACCTTCTTTACACAACAATCGTTACTGATTTCCTTATATCTATCCTAGCAAAGCCACTGAACAGATTAATCGCCAATTTTGTTACTTTTTGGTGCAAGCGAACCGAACAAGATTATGATCTCCAAGATTAATACAAAAAGAAATCCGAAATATAAAGAAAAAATCACCAAATGAGGTAGCAAATATTTGGAATTATTTTCTTTTTAATTTTCAGCTCAAAAACTAAAATAGGAAATGAACCATTAAAAGGTTGAATAACATCCAAAGTTATAGGTTACTTTTCACATAAAGTTGGGCCTACATTTGTATGTAAGTGGCGCTTAATTTTATTTGCCGCATTTCTGCATATAGTAGGGTGTTTTCGGGTTCACCGGTCATCAATTTTTTAGAATTTAATCATGACTTAGAGAGAGTTTTATACTTTGAAAAAAACATTAAGATTTTTGTTTTCCTTAGACACCTTTGAACAATTTTAGTTTTTCTTTTTTCGAAAATACTTTGTTGGTTCATAAATCTTAAGGCCTTTGCTAGTAGTCCAGTAATCAGATGATTTAATTTCTTTTTATTCAGCTGATAATCGGATGATTGTCTTTTTTATTAAAAAAAAAATGTGTGACTATCGGATGAATAAATAAAAATTAATTACTACCCAATCCGATATTTTTATTTCCAATTTTTGAGTAAATAGTTTAGATTTTAATTTTTTAGAAATATTTTAAAAACAGTGCTTGCAAAATCGTTCCAAACTTCCTCTATACAAATTTAAAATAAACGAAGTCCTATTATTTACACATCAAATTTTCGTAATCAGATCCCCAAATGGAGAGAAATTTAAAGCAAAAAAAAACAAAAACAAAACTCACCGTGCCTCGTGTTCTCGAAAGAATCCACGATTTACAAGTCTTGCGCGCGGTATCAGCTGAGACCGACGACGACCGCTATTTGTCGAAGTGATTTGAAGATCGCTAAATGTCTCCTCACGGATCACAGCAAGACTGCGCGATCGACGTAAACTGCACGAATCGTTGCCAATATCGAATGGTTGGATTGCTTGCTGTTGCTGTGCCTGCTGCTGCTGCGTATGATGAAGCGGCTGCTGCTGCTGCTGTTGGTGTTGCTGGTGTTGTGGCTGTTGCTGCTGTGAACTGTAGATGTTGTTTGTTGAATGATAATTCTCATCAGCTGCTTATTGTTTGCAAAAAAAATTTGAGATGAAAAACGATAATTTCAATTTGACATTTAAAGGGCGAAAGAGCGAGCGTGAGAGAGAGAGAAGAAGAGAAAAATGAGTATTTATTTTAATAATTATTTCAAGCCTCAGTCTGTCGTAGTTATTAATTTACGTTTGATTGCTAATTGATGTAACGCTTCGTTAGTTACCCGTTTTTCATGTCATCTGTTTAATAATAACACTGGGAAGCACGCATTTTATTTTTGCAAGGTTTTCTACACTATAATTTTATTGACGAACAATGGAATATATTTTGTTCACTGTCAAAACTTTTGAAATGAAAATACAACCTGTCATCAATTATCAAGGCCTTGAATCTTCTTGTCCTCGAAAAAATTCTCTTAAAATAATTTGAACAAAATCAGAAAAAATTTCTTGCACAGTGTAATTATATCTTCTCTCCCCCCACATTCTCGCAAAAAGCTCACTCACCGTAATCACCATACAATGCCTCTTTGTACTGACAGTGCTGATGTAGCCCTGACTTTTGTCCAACGTCGTCGTTGTACTGCTCTTCCGGATCAATACGCCAATAGTATTCGGCGATGTCGAGTGCGTCTTTGCAACGATTTATATGGTTATAGTCTAGCGAGCGTGATGGACGTAATTGTCGTGCCGCTGGCCAATGATTTAGTCCGGAAGCTGCGCTGTGACAGCTTGTGGCCAAATCGAGATGCGAAACGGACTTACTGGTGTGCCGCCAACCAGAAGCGCGCACAGGATAATTGGGATGATCTTGTAACGCACTTTCAGCCAAACGAATGCGATCAACGTAGTTGTACGTAAATTCTTTGGTTTTTCTGAAATGAAAAATAAGAAAAATTCTTTAGAAACAAATAGAACTTAAAAGAAAAAACTTTTTTTGATAGAAAGAAATAAAATGCATAAGTAGCGAATATTAATTGAAAAAAAAAATGAATGAAAAAGAATGAATAATCCAAAGAATGTACTGCCAAAATAAATAATTCCATAACTCTTCTTTAGTGTGAACAAATTTTCAAGGTGTAAAATACCTAAATTTATAGGTCTTTTCGTAAGACAAAGACATGGAAACATTCTGTAAAAGTTTTTCAAAGTGCTTAAAATTATTCTTTCGAAGTTTTTTTCAAAGAGTTTTCGTTTGCAGATTCATGGCACAATTATCTTCGAAAAGCTTCTATTCTTTACCAAGCCGCAAAAAACAATGCAATCAGTTCCTCCAAATAATTTGATTTCTATCGGTGGCAGTTTTTCTAGTGTTCAGATTATTTTCAGACAGAGATTATTAATGTGTTTGTCCAGGCCGATTTTGTGTTTATTCAGATTATTTCCGAATTTTTTCATACATTTTTTAAGTTTTTTCAGAAGAATTTTGTGGAAAACTTTAGAACATTAGGACTATATTGCATGGTGAATTTTTTAACTTTAAAAGACATAAAATACTCGCAGTTTATTCTGGATCAGTTGCATCTGTGAAAATATCCAAATTTTCAAAATGTATGGTACTTTTAGAAACAAATGCTCTTCTGACGAGTCGATTAGACTACAACCATTCTACTGCTTTAGTCTTTTTATTTCTTCCAATTACTTGACAGATTGAGTTTATCGTGCGGCAGAGGTTCAAAAACATGAAGCTCCAAGTAATATAAAAATGCAAACAATCTTTGTCATTGCGTTGTCTCTGAATTATTAATTGAGAGCCATTTGAAAACGTTTTTAAGCATAAACAATTTCACCGCGTCTGCCTGGAATTTTTTAAAATGTGTTTGAGTACATAAATAGATAACTGAAAGTGGCAGACGTTTTTGTTGCTGCATTTATGAGTAATTAAATTTTGTTTTAAATTTTTTTGATATACACCAATTTAAGTGACTTTATCGTCAGGCAGATTGTGATAATTATAAGAATTATGTAATAAAAAACGTGAGGCTCAACCTCTGCCATAAATCATTTTATCGCGTCTGTCGCTTAGCTGACTGGTTCTTTTACTTATCAAATACAAAAAAAAAAAAAAATAGAGAAAACCAACGCCTCCAAGTTACAATTCTATTTAACCGGTCACTTTAACTTAGGCTCTTATATTTGTTTTGAATTTTTTTCTTCTTTTTGTACTGGTAATAGTTTAAAAATATAGATTTAAAAAAATAAGCGTTCCTAAAAAAATATACGAAGTTAACCAAAATCGACGATTTTGCAATGCCCAACCCCATATATTTTGGAAAAGCAGAAACCTATACGTCTGTCTCTTGCATTTTGTTTTTCTAGAGCCAATACTGAAAACATCAAAATTCTGAAAAAAACGGATCAAATTATTTAATGGAGTTTTTTTTTTACATTAGCAATTGTTATTATTAAATATGCAGCAGTGGGGACGTCTGCCGTTCATATTTTCGTTATTTGTGCTATGCTCTCAACACAATATACCAGAGGCAGATGCGATAAAATAATTTATGTGTTTTTTTTTACTACCAAATTAATTTTTCAAAAATTAAGCGCTGTCTTTACTTTATTTTTAGTTTTTCTAATTTCCATAAATATGAATTTTAATACTTAACAACAGCAGCTACGATAAAAATGTTCACCCTAACTCAGTGATTTTTAAGTTTATGGCTTTAATTTGCCCACGTAATTCTTAAATTTGTCTAGACTTTGCTTGAGTATGTCTGTGTTATATTTGAATTATGTTTTATTTATCAATAATCAACAATTTTAATCTTTGAAAAAATTTAATTAACCTCTACATATGACTTAAATACACATTTTTTGCATTTATGTAACGCACACGCAATGCACGTGATACTCTTGTAACTGATATCGTACAAATTTAAACCGATTTATTGTAAGACTAGGACATGTGTGTGCGTGCAAAAATTCAATAAAACTTTATAACAAATGAATTGAGTGCAGTGGAGGGAATCGTATGCAGTTTCAATTAAAATTGCTCTCAAAACTTCAAGTAAACCCAGGTGAGTATGAAAGTTACATGCTACATAACCATGTAATATGAATGTAGTTTTCAAGTACACGTTTCTAATGCGTTGATGCACACATACCGCATACCACTTTTAATTGAAAAATGACATATTTTTATCATAAAGATATTTTCTTAAATGAAAATGAGTTTTTGAGTAGTTGATCACAGTTTTTGTATAATGTCGGATTGTGACAATAGTAAATGCCGAAAAAGTTGCTAAAATTTTTGATCATTACTGCGTCCGCTAAATTTAACCGATGCAAGTAATGTTTTGAAATATATTTAAAATCAATTTTAAAGAAAATAAAGGGGTAAAAAATTGTGCAGGCTATAACTTATAGATTATTCGGTGGCATAATCAAAATATTGATCACATATTTGAGTTAATTCAATTTAATTGTAAAGGTGCTTACATATGTACATTTGTTAACAAAAATGAATATAAGTATTATACAATACAGTTGCTACTGTTCAATACCCCAAGCGCTCTATGTTTCCAAAAACCATGTTTATTTGTATAGCTTCCGGATTTATTTGCATTGTGGTACTTTTACAGGCTACAGGATTTATTTCGCTTTTGCATTAAATCAGTAAATTATGGTAGAAATGCAGTGATTTTATTCATTTCAACTATGAAATTATATTATTTATTTCAATTTTAATTGCTCACTGACTGTGAATTTTTAATAAATTAAATCAAAAATACGCACGTAAATGAATGCTTTAAATAATAATTAATCTTTTCAAAAATTTATATTTTTTTTTCACGTAATTACTTCAAACATTGACTTTAATGGGTGAGTTTGAAATTAACAAAGTCTAATTGGGTAATCTAAATTTGACTCCAAATCCAGGTGTTAATAGTTCTGTATGTTATTTAATGTAAAACATTAAATACATTTAAAAAATGCGATAGTGAATGACCACTATATAGAAAAACTTACATATATCTTAGAGAATTTTAAGTTTAGGCTTTTTGTAATGTCAGATGCCTTTTGTTGTTTTCAGAAACTATTCAAAACTTATATTTTCATTTCCAGAAAAAAAATCAATTCGTAATGGCGCTTTAATATCAATCAATACCTATTTTTTAGACTTTGTGTGATAAATATTTTTAATTATTTGAGAGAAAAAATATATTTTATCATTTTTTTGGATTGGGTACTATCGAAAAACTCAACGTGAATTATTAACTAGATTTTAACAGATAAAAGTGAGCAAATTTTCAACTTCTTCTCACTTAAAATCATTAAATAATTTATGTAAATTTTAATGTCACTAGTTATTCACCTAAAATATGGCCAATAAAATGCTCATATGTTTTGTTGCATAAGCTTAAAAACACATTGACTTTGAAGTCTTCATATAAGAAATCAATTTATAAATAAATCATAGTGATGGTGATGGCTTTCTCTGCTGAATATCATATAAAGCTAATCAAAGTTTTGAAACATGACCAACTACACCATTAACGTCATGTAGAGCAACTACACTACACAACCCATTCATCATCACTGAAACATCACACTAAGCACATCCATCAATTTTTTTTTTACTCCTCTCTCAAAGGCTTGTTTGCTAAGTGAGTGACATTTCACAAAGCAAAAGCCCAATATACTGTGATGTTTGTTCCTGTGCTTTACTTTCAAGCTACCAATCAATAACTTATTCATCAGAGTCGCACAGCACAAGGGCATTGATTGAAAAATCCTCTGCTCTGGGCGACAGGGCAATGGAATTTTCAGCGTAAGCTGGGATGGCTGACAGTGACAAACTTTCAATGGTAATGCGCAGAAATGCTTCGTTTGTTGTTGATGTAAAGCCCCTCCATTTAATTACTGCACAAATCCTGCAATATGGCGCTACTTCCGGTCAACGTGATGTTGGTCTCAGTTGTTGACAGGATGCGATAAAAGTAGCCACGTGACATTTTCAATTTAATTATTATGTTTTTCTCTATTGCTTTTTTATTTTCTTTTATTATCCGTAGCTCCGTTGTTTGCTAGTGGGGTGCTGTACGCTTAGGGTTGTCGGCGTTGCTTTTTCTTGTAGAGTTTTAGAATTTTATTTTGACGGAATCATTAACTTTAAGCATGGCAACTCTGCTGGTGTGGCTTTCGCCATCGTTCGTCGCCAACATTCATCAGCTATGAGACTTAAGTAAAAAGTAATAATAATAAAATAAAAATTCTTCTTTTTTTTCACATTCATACTGTTTCATGTTCCTATACCGCCTGTGGTAAAAGTAACTTTTTTTTTTTTCCTGAAACAGAATATTTTTTTTGTTTGGTTTTGCTTCCAACCAAAAAGTTTAACAACGAAAATTGTTGGAAAATAAATTCGATGCATTTAAGTTTCTACAGAACTTTTATTGCACTCAAATTGGGCAAAATTAATCAAATTTCTAAAAGTTTGTTTTCGATTTTCTTTATCTAACGATAAGAGATAAAATTTTTAATTAATTTTTTTTGTTTAATTTTGAGATAAAAGTTTGAAATTTGAATTAATTTCGTCTACAACTTTTTATAATGAGCGAATGAGTTTTGTTGGCGCTTACTTTCCTTTTGTCAACGAAAGTTTTTCTGCTAACGGTTTGGCAATGGTGTCAAATTGATTTGTTGAAATGTTTTCTATCATGTAAGTTAATAATTAGTTTTATATAATAATTATTTTCTTTTGCATAATTTTTTTAGTCATCAATGAACTGCAATTAAATATTGTGGTAAACTAATACTATGTTATTTTGTTAGTTGACAAAATTTTACTTAAATGAACTATATTGCCGTACTAAGCGAAAAAGACATATCTCAAAAAAGTTCATTTCGAGATAATTGATGTTTTGCTTATGTCAATTTGTTGAAATACCTGTAAAATTGGGATAGAGGAAATTTTCTTAGTAAATTTTTTATATGATTAAACTCAGATGCCGACATTTGGAGTATTTCATTAGACTCGTAATTTCTTAAGCTATCCGATGCCATAAGAATCTGGGATATTTTTTTTTTGAGATACGTCTTTTTCGCTTAGTAGTAAATGAACACTAATGAACATGTGCGAAAGAGATAATCAACCTTAAAACAGATTTCCTTTATATGCCAGTGTGCGCGAATAAAAAGAATCCCTGATTGAGAAATATTGCTTTGTAAGGACTGTCCCAGAAAAAACTTGCACTTTTATTTTTTAAGATTATACTCTACCTGATAATCTTATAGGTCTAAAAAGACAAAATATTAATTTCATATAAAGTGACGTTTGATATGATGTATAACACTTGAAGATGGCACTTCTAACGACAAAGATGTCTAGCAAGCAAGAAAAAGTCCGCGAACTGATTTTGTCCACATACCTGCAAAATCCAGGGTTAAAATATTCAGCTATAGCAAAAATAGTTGGTGCATCAGAAAGAACTGTCAAAACGGTTATTTCTAATTATAAGAAGGGTTTACCTGTTTCACGAAAAAAGGGTTCAGGCAGAAAACCAGAATTTTCAAACCCAAAGGTAGCGGCGAAGGTGAAGCGCCTTTTTAGGCAGAATCCCAACACGTCAGTGCGAGATATGGCGGCTAGAGCTTCTACCATTTATTCGTGCACATGAGGGTACCGTAATATTCTGGCCAGATTTAGCAACCTCTCATTACTCTAAAGCTGCGATGGAATGGTATGCAAGTAAAAAGATCAATTTTGTACCAAAAATAGCAAATCCGCCTAACTGCCCAGAGCTTCGCCCAATTGAAAGATATTGGGCTCTAATGAAAAGAGATCTTCGAAAGAGTGGCAGGACTGCAAAAAATTTTCAAGACTTCAGACTAAAAGATCGTACCGTACTGTCGATGAAACAACTGTGCAAAATTTAATGAAGGGCCTTAAAAAAAAAGTAAGAAATTTTTATAGAAAAAACAAAATTGTTAATTAGTTTTTAGATATTTATATTCTGAACACTAGCCATTATTAATAAAAAAATAAAAAAAAACCAAAAAAATTGCTGGGTATTTTTTTTATAACTAAAAAATAAAGTGCAAGTTTTTTCTGGGACAGTCCTTAGGATAGCAAACGGTCACTCAAACAGTTTTTTACTCTAAACAGAAGGCATATTCATTCTGTCATTCCGTTTGCAACGCATATAACAGGGCGTAACAGGTATAGAAAAGTACATATATTCTTGATCATCGTCACCGCCTAAGTTCATTTAGCCATGTTCTTCTGTCTGTCTGTAGAGATCACAATTACGGAAAATCTAAGCAAACTTATTAAATGAAATTTAGCGCATGTGCATATAAGCTTCTAGGTATTGAATTCATTTGACACTTAAACCACTACATTGAGAAAGTTATTTGATGTGTCTCCCAAAAATATTAAGAAAAACTTAGACAAGTTTTGGAAAAAAGGTTTGAAAATTTCAACAAAAGGGCGTGGCACATCCCACGCAAGCGAAAACTTCAAAATGGATTAATGAGAGAATTATTTAAGGTAATGGAACCAAATTTCACACAAATAATAAGAATGATTCGAAAAAGCTCTGCATTAAACCTTGGGAAGTTTTTGTGGGCATGACACACTCCATAGAATTAAAAAATTTTTAAAGCTACACTGAGAGAAATATATAATTTAATGAAACCAAATTTCACTCATATACAAAAATGGTTTGGCAAAGCATCAAACAAAAAGTTGGCGAATTTCGAAAAGAGAGCGTGGCACTTTCCATACAAGCATAAGACTCAAAGCGCTACACAGAGAGTTATTCAAGTAAATTTTGTCAAATTCAATGTGGGTACGTTTAGTCCAATCCCTTTTAATAAAAAATTAAGACTTTTACAGTTTACGCGGTGTAGGGTATTACATTTTAAGTATCACCAAAGATAACTCCCTTACTAGTTTGATATTGCGCTCATGATCTTCTCAAGAAGCGAAATGACACTAGTCCGGAGGAAAAGATGCTTCAGAAATCGAAAAATTTCTCGAGTAGCTTGCGCCTTTACAGTTCCCGATAGTTCTTAGATTTAAAATTTGACCAAATTAAAAAGGAAATGGTCGAAATTTGAATTTTTATTCACGTGCGATAGTTCGATAGTCTAACGATTTATATTTATGATTTCATTTCGTAGTTGAGTATTGTTTGGTTAAACTTACAGTCAAGATTTAACACCGATATTCATTTGCCTATATATTCAGCGACTTCAAAAAAGTACCAATGCGCGCTGTGCATTGTCTATTATAACACAATATCGGCAAATCGCAATAAGTTACATTTTATGAAATATTTTTTCTTAACACTTCATCAAAACTATAAATAAATAAAAATGCAATGAAAATTCCAAAAAAACTTTTGCAATTAATTTAAGCCAAACAAACCGTGCATTCTGATATTGCAGATACAATATTTGTAACCACAAACAAAAATTGTCATAAACTTTAGATGCAGCTGCATTTCAAATGTCCTTGTTGCAGACACTGAACAATAGCAATATAACGAAACCATAAAACAATACAAATTCAGCTAAAAACTGCGAGAACAAGAAGACTAGCGAAAACAATCGTCATACACTCCGGGAAAAAATCTATGACTTTATATTTGATTCAACCATTTAATGTCGAAGCTAAAAATGTTTAAATTGAAATGAGATATTTTTGATTCAAAAATAATCCACTTTGATTTAAAGTGATTTCTTATTTGATTCAAAGTGACAAATTGTTAAATGTAAAATAAAAAAGAGTAATTTCAAATACTTTGCAATTTGCAGTCTTTTACTATTGATGTAAAGTTAAAAAATGTTTTTTTCAATTCTTCTCAAATTCATATTGAATTTGAAGTTGTTTGTTTTAAAAATAAAAAGGAAAAAGGATATTTCTACTTCATATTTGCTATGTTAAATCGGAAATAAAATTTTTAAATTTGCAATGCTATTTTTCCATGAGTGTAATAAGGGTAATATGAAGCATCCTGCTACTGCAACATACAAGTTGTGGCAAGAATTTAACGTTTTAATGGCAAAAAGCTTTAACTTAAATAAAAGCACAACGTCAAAATGTTTTTTTTTTTCCTTTCATTTGTTATTAAAAAGTTTCTTTTTTATTTTTAACCCATATTGTTACAGTAAACAATTGTACCTTCAAAATATGAAGCTAAAAATTTCCATGTGTGGAATTAGAGTGTTGCAAAAAAAAATTTAAATAAAAAATTTACTAAAGTTAGTTAGATGCAGTTGCCAAAAAAAAAACAAAATTAAATTAAATTTTCACATCACCTTAATGAGTCAGTGAAAAAATGCTCACTTCAAGCAAAATCTCATGTACATACAGCACGCAGGCAACAAACAGCACCGAGTAAACCCCACAAAAGCCGTCAACAAACGCAAGTTTTTAAATGTTAATTTGCATCTGTTTTACGATTTTATTTTCTTGTTTTAGTGGCTTTATTTTTTATTACAATATTAATTGACTATGCATTTGTTTTTTTTTTTTTTTGTTATTATTTATTTAGTTTAGCGCAGCTTTTGTTTTATGATGTTATTTTACTTTTTATGCGCTATTTTGTGTACATCATTTTTATTGAAATTTTCTTTTGTTCATTAAAATTGGTGATTGTTTAGCTGAGATGCTACTCGTATGTACGTGTGTTTGCTTTAAATGAATAATTCACTGAATTTCATGCATTTGATGTGAGAGAAATTCAGCAATAAGCAGCCTCAGTTTCAGTTGGTAATAAGTTTATTGCCTTTTGTTAAATAAAAAAAAAAAACGTTTGAGTAATTGTAGTAATTATTGTGATTTTGAGAAAATGCTGAGTGCTAAATTTTGTAAATTGAAATTTTGATTCATGGCCAAGATACGCAAGCACAAAATGTGATATGAATAATGTGAAAATTTAATCTTAAATCTTGCTTTAATTTTATTATAAGGCATGTAATTTGGATTTTAATTTAAGAAAATATTGAGGAGCAACTTTTAATGAAGCCATTCAAATTTTATTTACTTATAATATTCCTATAAATGAGTACTTCCTTATCAGCATCGATGCTATGGTAATCAAAGTTTCATCGATGCAAGATGAATTGCTATGGAAGCTTTGAAAAGTTAGTCGATTAAAATGTTGCGTTGTGATGAATTTTAAAATAATTATTATTTTCTTACTAATTTCGCAACAAATATGGTAAACAAACATTGTTTGATTATCTTATTTTTAATTTAATTCGGAATATTCTGATGGTTGGCTTATATCATAATACTAATTGCAGTCAAAATTTCAGACTTTGATGAAATTATCCATTACTTTTTAGCAGAAAAGTAATGGAGCTCAAGATTATCATTCTTTGATACTGAAATAGTCATAGTTTTGGCATATACATACATTTTGCCTTTGGTTTTTTTCTCTTTTGCTTAACATAAAAGTTGTATGTCGATGATCTCAAAACGATTCCACACTCAAAGATCGTCACGTTATGCGTAAGCTACCACAAGAATAATGCTGAAAAAATAATGGAACTTTTCATCAAAAGGTTAAAGTATGTAATGCTGTTTGTTGCATTGTTTAATGTCAATGTCCCAACATCGTATTTAAATCAAAACATCAACATTATCATATTCTACGGAGTACAGTGGAATTAAAAACGGATGGAAAAATATAGTCGTATATAATATATGGGTAAATATACACTTTGTTTGAGTACAAACATTTTAAGATTGCAAGCACATGGCTTTTTCAGCTTCAAAATACAAATTCTGATGTTCAGAGTCAAAAGTTCATAAGATGGTATTTTCGCAAGTTTGTCGTTTTTGTTGTTCGATTAAAATATCTACTTAGACAAAAGTTAAAGACTATACAAATGTTCACAAACAAATTCAGTATATTGTTCAATAGTGAATTTATTATTTTTTTCTTTCAATATCTTCCAATTGATACATTTAAGGTAGCCTTCACGAAGTAGCTGTAATCCTGCATCCAAACAAAATCCTGAAAACCTGCTAAAAAGAACTATTGCCTCCCGAAAATGATGCATTCGTTGCCCACACAAATAATATTTCATTTTTTAAGGGTTTTGCATAAGGCGGCATTAAAAAGAGCATTTCAAAATTTATGTGGAATGCAAACGAAAAAAATTTCATGACGTGAAAACATTTTTTTTATTTTTTGGCGATACCTCAAGAAAATCCCGCATTGCCTTTTCATAATGTTGATCTCTTTAGGTTTATTTGAAGTTAAGTATTTTACACTTGCTTAATATTGCTTCTTATTGGAGCCTAATTCCATGGAAATTGTACTAAAAGCTTAATCTTTAACCTTTCTAATAAGATAATTCTTTTTGGAGTAAAGAAAGAATTTCAGAGTTTTCAATTCAAATAAACTTTTTTTTTTGTGGTGTATCGAAACACAAAATAACTTAAAATTATTTTACTGAGCTTACCTACAGTTCAGTTTAGTACAGTTTAGTGTGTGATAACACCAAAAATTTATAAAAACAAAACAGCAAAAAAGGGCTAAAGCTAGTCATACTATATATAATACTAGTCATCTATTGCTAAATGGAATCATCAGTGTTTGTTAAGTCGTTAAATAAGAATTTATTAGCCTAATATTAATTGATTTTTGAATTTAAAGAGGCTAAATTAAAAAAAAAGTTGTGTTTTGCTTTGTTTTACTTGTTGCTTGTGGTCTCAACAAATCTATGCAGAAAAGAAAATGTATCAGGCTTGAAAATTCTTACTTATCAGCTTAAAAGTCACTGATGATTTCCTTTAGCAATGAATGAAACAAATGTGACTAGCTTTAGAACTTGTTTTGGTGTTTTTTTTGTTGTTCTTGTAATTTTTTGGTGTTATAACCACCGGATTGTATCACTGCACCCTGAAGCATACCAAGTAGGAAATTAAATTCTCATATCAAATTAAAGTCTCCAACGCATAGAATCCGTCGTCCCTGTTCTGTCAATTTATACACCTGCCAATAACGGAAATGATGGAAATATGTAGGCAATGCAATGAAAGCGTCAGCAACGTCAATCAGGGTTAAACAAAAAGCAGTCAGCTTCATAAAATGTTCCTCTATTTTTTTATTAAATTTCCCTTTTTTTTTTTGTTATACTCCAACTATTGGGAAATATAATTCACAACACGAAAAGCAACAAGTTACAGTTGCTAAAGTAATCCACGTACGTCAAAAGTTCAATCTGATGCTGCAAAGGGATGCATTTCGTTTAGACCGCATTTCATACAAATACATTAAACTAATGTACGCATAAGCTTCCGGTTTTATACTTTATCTGAACGGATGTGATGGATTCTATGGGTTGAAAACTTAAGTGCCTGAAAATGCTATACCAAAAATAGAAATATCAGTGAACAGCAAGCAAAAGAAAGTTCTCAGTGGCCTAAACAGGTTAAGAATATAATGCAAGATTTCCAAACTTGTGATAGCGAAATTCCAAAAATTCGTCAAAGTTACTTGCACTTGTAAGTAAAAATATCTCAGGATCAAGACTTGGTAGGAAATAGCTAACAACAGAAAAAGGTCCTTTAAGCGAATCTTGTTTCTTCGCTTAATTAAATCAAAAATATTGTTTTGTATATCAAAACATTGTATATCAAACAATAAACAAAATACTTGTGAAAAACATTTTGCATGCCTACTGGACGCTGTGGGAAGTGTAAACTTTCTCAATTGAAATTATAATAAATAAGTAACCCATGTCTGCTTTTCAATGAAACCTACTAATTTTAAAAAAATATGTGTTTATTTAGTGAACACACTGAATATTTTTACATTGCGTTTTGTAAAAAAACCCCTTTATTAACTAAGGTTATAATCATAACTAATTGGGCTTAAACACGTCAACGGTTGCCAACATCAATAAAATTTTTTTTTTTGTTTTACTTTGATTATGTCGTGCAAGTGCGAATGCAAATTGAGCAACAAAAATAAAAAAAAAATACTTTTAAATTTTTTAAATTATTTGTTTTTGGTGAAAAATTGCGCACATGATAACGTGAAATCACGAAAAACTAAATGACAACAGCAACAAATATTACATCGCATGTGATTGTCACGTTACCGCTGTGGAAATTAAAATGCATTCTTTGAATGCGTTGCAATATTTTACGGTTATTGCAGATGTCATGCAATATGACAAAAAAAAAGTAATGTTAGTGTGAAAAAAACACAAAAAAAATTACAGCGCAAAATGCATAAAAAGAAACAAATCATTTCTTTTGGGCAAACCAGCAGCTTATACTAGTTTCGATGACCGCTACGTCATCATCATCAGTAAGCTTTGTTCGCCGAAATTTAATAGTCTAACTAGCATACTATATCTTACTTCTTGCGTTGACCATTTAAGAATCATCGCAACAAATATAAACATAGTGCGCCAAAAACTACATTTCCCTCTTCATATGCAAATTGTTCTTGTAATCTTTTTGATATCACACATTTCTTGACTAGCGCTCCGTCGAAGGCTTATTTGGCGATACGAACGAAGGTGCAAGTGCTAATATGTAAAATCGGCAAGCTCACCGAAGGTAATTTTTTTGTTTGTGTTTATAGAACAGATCATAATATTTTAATTATTATTTACTGAGCCTTCTGTTCAGTACTGTTAGTGTGAAAAAAACACAAAAAAAATTACAGCGCAAAATGCATAAAAAGAAACAAATCATTTCTTTTGGGCAAACCAGCAGCTTATACTAGTTTCGATGACCGCTACGTCATCATCATCAGTAAGCTTTGTTCGCCGAAATTTAATAGTCTAACTAGCATACTATATCTTACTTCTTGCGTTGACCATTTAAGAATCATCGCAACAAATATAAACATAGTGCGCCAAAAACTACATTTCCCTCTTCATATGCAAATTGTTCTTGTAATCTTTTTGATATCACACATTTCTTGACTAGCGCTCCGTCGAAGGCTTATTTGGCGATACGAACGAAGGTGCAAGTGCTAATATGTAAAATCGGCAAGCTCACCGAAGGTAATTTTTTTGTTTGTGTTTATAGAACAGATCATAATATTTTAATTATTATTTACTGAGCCTTCTGTTCAGTACTGTTAGTGTGAAAAAAACACAAAAAAAATTACAGCGCAAAATGCATAAAAAGAAACAAATCATTTCTTTTGGGCAAACCAGCAGCTTATACTAGTTTCGATGACCGCTACGTCATCATCATCAGTAAGCTTTGTTCGCCGAAATTTAATAGTCTAACTAGCATACTATATCTTACTTCTTGCGTTGACCATTTAAGAATCATCGCAACAAATATAAACATAGTGCGCCAAAAACTACATTTCCCTCTTCATATGCAAATTGTTCTTGTAATCTTTTTGATATCACACATTTCTTGACTAGCGCTCCGTCGAAGGCTTATTTGGCGATACGAACGAAGGTGCAAGTGCTAATATGTAAAATCGGCAAGCTCACCGAAGGTAATTTTTTTGTTTGTGTTTATAGAACAGATCATAATATTTTAATTATTATTTACTGAGCCTTCTGTTCAGTACTGTTAGTGTGAAAAAAACACAAAAAAAATTACAGCGCAAAATGCATAAAAAGAAACAAATCATTTCTTTTGGACAAACCAGCAGCTTATACTAGTTTCGATGACCGCTACGTCATCATCATCAGTAAGCTTTGTTCGCCGAAATTTAATAGTCTAACTAGCATACTATATCTTACTTCATGCGTTGACCATTTAAGAATCATCGCAACAAATATAAACATAGTGCGCCAAAAACTACATTTCCCTCTTCATATGCAAATTGTTCTTGTAATCTTTTTGATATCACACATTTCTTGACTAGCGCTCCGTCGAAGGCTTATTTGGCGATACGAACGAAGGTGCAAGTGCTAATATGTAAAATCGGCAAGCTCACCGAAGGTAATTTTTTTGTTTGTGTTTATAGAACAGATCATAATATTTTAATTATTATTTACTGAGCCTTCTGTTCAGTACTGTTAGTGTGAAAAAAACACAAAAAAAATTACAGCGCAAAATGCATAAAAAGAAACAAATCATTTCTTTTGGACAAACCAGCAGCTTATACTAGTTTCGATGACCGCTACGTCATCATCATCAGTAAGCTTTGTTCGCCGAAATTTAATAGTCTAACTAGCATACTATATCTTACTTCTTGCGTTGACCATTTAAGAATCATCGCAACAAATATAAACATAGTGCGCCAAAAACTACATTTCCCTCTTCATATGCAAATTGTTCTTGTAATCTTTTTGATATCACACATTTCTTGACTAGCGCTCCGTCGAAGGCTTATTTGGCGATACGAACGAAGGTGCAAGTGCTAATATGTAAAATCGGCAAGCTCACCGAAGGTAATTTTTTTGTTTGTGTTTATAGAACAGATCATAATATTTTAATTATTATTTACTGAGCCTTCTGTTCAGTACTGTTAGTGTGAAAAAAACACAAAAAAAATTACAGCGCAAAATGCATAAAAAGAAACAAATCATTTCTTTTGGGCAAACCAGCAGCTTATACTAGTTTCGATGACCGCTACGTCATCATCATCAGTAAGCTTTGTTCGCCGAAATTTAATAGTCTAACTAGCATACTATATCTTACTTCTTGCGTTGACCATTTAAGAATCATCGCAACAAATATAAACATAGTGCGCCAAAAACTACATTTCCCTCTTCATATGCAAATTGTTCTTGTAATCTTTTTGATATCACACATTTCTTGACTAGCGCTCCGTCGAAGGCTTATTTGGCGATACGAACGAAGGTGCAAGTGCTAATATGTAAAATCGGCAAGCTCACCGAAGGTAATTTTTTTGTTTGTGTTTATAGAACAGATCATAATATTTTAATTATTATTTACTGAGCCTTCTGTTCAGTACTGTTAGTGTGAAAAAAACACAAAAAAAATTACAGCGCAAAATGCATAAAAAGAAACAAATCATTTCTTTTGGGCAAACCAGCAGCTTATACTAGTTTCGATGACCGCTACGTCATCATCATCAGTAAGCTTTGTTCGCCGAAATTTAATAGTCTAACTAGCATACTATATCTTACTTCTTGCGTTGACCATTTAAGAATCATCGCAACAAATATAAACATAGTGCGCCAAAAACTACATTTCCCTCTTCATATGCAAATTGTTCTTGTAATCTTTTTGATATCACACATTTCTTGACTAGCGCTCCGTCGAAGGCTTATTTGGCGATACGAACGAAGGTGCAAGTGCTAATATGTAAAATCGGCAAGCTCACCGAAGGTAATTTTTTTGTTTGTGTTTATAGAACAGATCATAATATTTTAATTATTATTTACTGAGCCTTCTGTTCAGTACTGTTAGTGTGAAAAAAACACAAAAAAAATTACAGCGCAAAATGCATAAAAAGAAACAAATCATTTCTTTTGGGCAAACCAGCAGCTTATACTAGTTTCGATGACCGCTACGTCATCATCATCAGTAAGCTTTGTTCGCCGAAATTTAATAGTCTAACTAGCATACTATATCTTACTTCTTGCGTTGACCATTTAAGAATCATCGCAACAAATATAAACATAGTGCGCCAAAAACTACATTTCCCTCTTCATATGCAAATTGTTCTTGTAATCTTTTTGATATCACACATTGCTGTAATTTTTTTTGTGTTTTTTTCACACTAACAGTACTGAACAGAAGGCTCAGTAAATAATAATTAAAATATTATGATCTGTTCTATAAACACAAACAAAAAAATTACCTTCGGTGAGCTTGCCGATTTTACATATTAGCACTTGCACCTTCGTTCGTATCGCCAAATAAGCCTTCGACGGAGCGCTAGTCAAGAAATGTGTGATATCAAAAAGATTACAAGAACAATTTGCATATGAAGAGGGAAATGTAGTTTTTGGCGCACTATGTTTATATTTGTTGCGATGATTCTTAAATGGTCAACGCATGAAGTAAGATATAGTATGCTAGTTAGACTATTAAATTTCGGCGAACAAAGCTTACTGATGATGATGACGTAGCGGTCATCGAAACTAGTATAAGCTGCTGGTTTGTCCAAAAGAAATGATTTGTTTCTTTTTATGCATTTTGCGCTGTAATTTTTTTTGTGTTTTTTTCACACTAACAGTACTGAACAGAAGGCTCAGTAAATAATAATTAAAATATTATGATCTGTTCTATAAACACAAACAAAAAAATTACCTTCGGTGAGCTTGCCGATTTTACATATTAGCACTTGCACCTTCGTTCGTATCGCCAAATAAGCCTTCGACGGAGCGCTAGTCAAGAAATGTGTGATATCAAAAAGATTACAAGAACAATTTGCATATGAAGAGGGAAATGTAGTTTTTGGCGCACTATGTTTATATTTGTTGCGATGATTCTTAAATGGTCAACGCAAGAAGTAAGATATAGTATGCTAGTTAGACTATTAAATTTCGGCGAACAAAGCTTACTGATGATGATGACGTAGCGGTCATCGAAACTAGTATAAGCTGCTGGTTTGCCCAAAAGAAATGATTTGTTTCTTTTTATGCATTTTGCGCTGTAATTTTTTTTGTGTTTTTTTCACACTAACAGTACTGAACAGAAGGCTCAGTAAATAATAATTAAAATATTATGATCTGTTCTATAAACACAAACAAAAAAATTACCTTCGGTGAGCTTGCCGATTTTACATATTAGCACTTGCACCTTCGTTCGTATCGCCAAATAAGCCTTCGACGGAGCGCTAGTCAAGAAATGTGTGATATCAAAAAGATTACAAGAACAATTTGCATATGAAGAGGGAAATGTAGTTTTTGGCGCACTATGTTTATATTTGTTGCGATGATTCTTAAATGGTCAACGCAAGAAGTAAGATATAGTATGCTAGTTAGACTATTAAATTTCGGCGAACAAAGCTTACTGATGATGATGACGTAGCGGTCATCGAAACTAGTATAAGCTGCTGGTTTGCCCAAAAGAAATGATTTGTTTCTTTTTATGCATTTTGCGCTGTAATTTTTTTTGTGTTTTTTTCACACTAACAGTACTGAACAGAAGGCTCAGTAAATAATAATTAAAATATTATGATCTGTTCTATAAACACAAACAAAAAAATTACCTTCGGTGAGCTTGCCGATTTTACATATTAGCACTTGCACCTTCGTTCGTATCGCCAAATAAGCCTTCGACGGAGCGCTAGTCAAGAAATGTGTGATATCAAAAAGATTACAAGAACAATTTGCATATGAAGAGGGAAATGTAGTTTTTGGCGCACTATGTTTATATTTGTTGCGATGATTCTTAAATGGTCAACGCAAGAAGTAAGATATAGTATGCTAGTTAGACTATTAAATTTCGGCGAACAAAGCTTACTGATGATGATGACGTAGCGGTCATCGAAACTAGTATAAGCTGCTGGTTTGCCCAAAAGAAATGATTTGTTTCTTTTTATGCATTTTGCGCTGTAATTTTTTTTGTGTTTTTTTCACACTAACAGTACTGAACAGAAGGCTCAGTAAATAATAATTAAAATATTATGATCTGTTCTATAAACACAAACAAAAAAATTACCTTCGGTGAGCTTGCCGATTTTACATATTAGCACTTGCACCTTCGTTCGTATCGCCAAATAAGCCTTCGACGGAGCGCTAGTCAAGAAATGTGTGATATCAAAAAGATTACAAGAACAATTTGCATATGAAGAGGGAAATGTAGTTTTTGGCGCACTATGTTTATATTTGTTGCGATGATTCTTAAATGGTCAACGCAAGAAGTAAGATATAGTATGCTAGTTAGACTATTAAATTTCGGCGAACAAAGCTTACTGATGATGATGACGTAGCGGTCATCGAAACTAGTATAAGCTGCTGGTTTGCCCAAAAGAAATGATTTGTTTCTTTTTATGCATTTTGCGCTGTAATTTTTTTTGTGTTTTTTTCACACTAACAGTACTGAACAGAAGGCTCAGTAAATAATAATTAAAATATTATGATCTGTTCTATAAACACAAACAAAAAAATTACCTTCGGTGAGCTTGCCGATTTTACATATTAGCACTTGCACCTTCGTTCGTATCGCCAAATAAGCCTTCGACGGAGCGCTAGTCAAGAAATGTGTGATATCAAAAAGATTACAAGAACAATTTGCATATGAAGAGGGAAATGTAGTTTTTGGCGCACTATGTTTATATTTGTTGCGATGATTCTTAAATGGTCAACGCAAGAAGTAAGATATAGTATGCTAGTTAGACTATTAAATTTCGGCGAACAAAGCTTACTGATGATGATGACGTAGCGGTCATCGAAACTAGTATAAGCTGCTGGTTTGCCCAAAAGAAATGATTTGTTTCTTTTTATGCATTTTGCGCTGTAATTTTTTTTGTGTTTTTTTCACACTAACAGTACTGAACAGAAGGCTCAGTAAATAATAATTAAAATATTATGATCTGTTCTATAAACACAAACAAAAAAATTACCTTCGGTGAGCTTGCCGATTTTACATATTAGCACTTGCACCTTCGTTCGTATCGCCAAATAAGCCTTCGACGGAGCGCTAGTCAAGAAATGTGTGATATCAAAAAGATTACAAGAACAATTTGCATATGAAGAGGGAAATGTAGTTTTTGGCGCACTATGTTTATATTTGTTGCGATGATTCTTAAATGGTCAACGCAAGAAGTAAGATATAGTATGCTAGTTAGACTATTAAATTTCGGCGAACAAAGCTTACTGATGATGATGACGTAGCGGTCATCGAAACTAGTATAAGCTGCTGGTTTGCCCAAAAGAAATGATTTGTTTCTTTTTATGCATTTTGCGCTGTAATTTTTTTTGTGTTTTTTTCACACTAACAGTACTGAACAGAAGGCTCAGTAAATAATAATTAAAATATTATGATCTGTTCTATAAACACAAACAAAAAAATTACCTTCGGTGAGCTTGCCGATTTTACATATTAGCACTTGCACCTTCGTTCGTATCGCCAAATAAGCCTTCGACGGAGCGCTAGTCAAGAAATGTGTGATATCAAAAAGATTACAAGAACAATTTGCATATGAAGAGGGAAATGTAGTTTTTGGCGCACTATGTTTATATTTGTTGCGATGATTCTTAAATGGTCAACGCATGAAGTAAGATATAGTATGCTAGTTAGACTATTAAATTTCGGCGAACAAAGCTTACTGATGATGATGACGTAGCGGTCATCGAAACTAGTATAAGCTGCTGGTTTGCCCAAAAGAAATGATTTGTTTCTTTTTATGCATTTTGCGCTGTAATTTTTTTTTGTGTTTTTTTCACACTAACAGTACTGAACAGAAGGCTCAGTAAATAATAATTAAAATATTATGATCTGTTCTATAAACACAAACAAAAAAATTACCTTCGGTGAGCTTGCCGATTTTACATATTAGCACTTGCACCTTCGTTCGTATCGCCAAATAAGCCTTCGACGGAGCGCTAGTCAAGAAATGTGTGATATCAAAAAGATTACAAGAACAATTTGCATATGAAGAGGGAAATGTAGTTTTTGGCGCACTATGTTTATATTTGTTGCGATGATTCTTAAATGGTCAACGCAAGAAGTAAGATATAGTATGCTAGTTAGACTATTAAATTTCGGCGAACAAAGCTTACTGATGATGATGACGTAGCGGTCATCGAAACTAGTATAAGCTGCTGGTTTGCCCAAAAGAAATGATTTGTTTCTTTTTATGCATTTTGCGCTGTAATTTTTTTTGTGTTTTTTTCACACTAACAGTACTGAACAGAAGGCTCAGTAAATAATAATTAAAATATTATGATCTGTTCTATAAACACAAACAAAAAAAAAGTAAGTTGCAGCATAAAAATTGTTTTAACAGAAAATAAATTTTTGAAAAATATTGGCTAGTATTTTTATTTGCTGCAGATGTAATGAACACAAAAATATCGATATTTTATAAATACGAAGTATCGAAATCTCAATGATGAATGAGATATTTTTTCTGTTTCGACTAGATCAGTGTACGCCGATGCTAAAAAATTATATTACTGTTAAAGAACAAATAAGTTTTTATGATAATTTTGATATCCCTGACCCTCAGTGTAGTATATTATGTACCCATTGTATGGTATAGCAAAAAAACTATTGACTGCACTTCCTGTCATACATTTTATGTAATAAATGTGCTGCCCTTTACAAAGTGAGAAGATCGGTGCTGTTGAAACTTAATTTTTGAGCAAAAGCATTCATATATCCCAAATCGATATTTTATTGGCATCCCTACAGCTCGCTTGACAGTACCTACTGCCAAATGAACCCAAGTGTTACCACACAAAACTTATTTTCACATTGTAAAAGACTTTGCATGTGCAATATCTACTTTTATTTGCCAATATTTTTTATTGCTGTCAGTTTTTTTTTTTGTGGTCGTCATTGCAACTTGCATTTAACAATTGGTGTAAATATGCGGTTTCATTGCCGATAAAAGTCACCAACTTTTAGTCAGATCCAATAAATTTTCTGCCACATTTAACAGAATAAATAATAATATTTAAGGTACGTAGTTTTGCATTATTGCGGTAATGCTGATAATTGGCAAAACCTCATTAAATTTTGTATGTTATTTGGCATTAGAACCGCATATAGCAAAGTAGTTTTTTGTACTACTTATATTGATTACATTAATTTATTGTTGGTTTTTGTTATTACACAGGTAAGCTTCATAAAGCATACATATTATAATGTTATAATTTATTATGTTGTTTGCATTTTAGTGGCACCATGTGTCCAATAAATATTCAAAAATTTATTTGTATTTGCTGCCAAAACGCCAGAATAATTAAGCCAAAAACTTATATGTGTCGCAGATAGGAAGTTTTTTCTAATTATTTTGTACATGAAAACTATTTCGGAGAATATATTCTTAAGAATGATTTACTTCCAAAAATTTATTAATATAGTAAAGAGTTTTGTACTTGACTGAAAGCTTCAAGTCAAATAGCTAAGAAAGCTAATAGCTGTAGTAGCTACACTCTATTAATTTATTATATTATTATTATTAAAGGGTTTGTCGAGCAAAAAGTGGAGGATATCAAGCAACTGTTAGGATAGAACTTTTATACTTTCCTTTGCAACAGTGAAAGTTTGAGATGAGTCGCCAGTGAGCTTAAACATTTTTTTGGTATATGTATTTTATTATATATTTATTCCTCTAATATAAAATGTAAAACTGTAAGTGTTACGTTATGATCGAAAATTCCTAAATTCTCGAAAACCTTTATTGAAAAAGGTTCGAGTTTTTCAGTGAAATATGAAATATCAAAACACATTAACATTGTTCTCGTCCCCACATCATATCATTGATAGCATTTTCAGTAAAATTGTACACTATTAAAGCATTCGCGCTTCGAAATTTAATAAAAGTACAATGAACTGACTTAGTATTACCTACATTCAGAGAATTTTCGTTTGTCATTGTTTTTGTTTACAGACGCGTAAACATTGTGAATTCGATACAGTCAGAATTTTTTACACCAATACTTAAGGTCAAATAACGCGCTACTCATCGTCTGTCAAGTTGATACAAAAACAACAACCTCGGCGTAGGTAAAAAAATGCAAATTTTGCACGAGTCCACTTCACTTGGCTTGCGTTCATTAAAACGGATGCTCGTCGCATAGTGGTCAGCACTTGGTTTTGGGCACTTTACGCTTGACACATTGCGTAAAAAATCGCCATCGAATCAAATGAAATTAAAAGTATCAGTTTATGTTGAGTGAATTAAATAAAATTTCGGAGAATTAATTTTATTTTTTATTCCATCGGTTTGAAATTTTCGCATGTGCAACCTGAATTTTTTTCCAAACTAAATACGAGTACATATTACAATGAAAATTTTTCAAAATTTTTTTTTTTTGATTTAAAATTTATTTTTTCAAATTGTTATGAAAACTCTAAAAGTTAAAAATTTTCCCCTGCAGTAAAACTTAACTTTTTGCTGCAAATTGAATATCTAGCGATTACGATTTTGTAGATTTTTAATAAAAGTTTCGCAATTGTTTTTTATTAAAATTGCATTTTTTTTTAAAAAATCACAGAATTTTTAATGAAATGTGTTGAGTTTTTACATTAGAAGTTATTCCGGTCCGGACCGGTCATCAAGAAGTTAGGGTTGGCATGAAATGCTTTTGTTCGGTCCTGGATGCCGAGCGAAATCGTTAAGGTAGACCAAATTGTAATAACTCCAGAAACAGAACTGTGTGAAAAATGAGACTTTAATGCTGGAGGAACAACGACTAATATCAACAATCGTTCTTCTACGACATTTTTTGTCTCTTGTCTGAAAATTGTGGTGCCTAAGGTAAAGTTGTTCCCCATGAAAACATACAAACTTTGCATTAGCCCTTCAGCATCATTTTAGTCAAAATATTTTCGGAAATCTTGACTCCAATGCTCTATTGGGGGGTTAAAAAATGGTGCTGGAGGGTTAGTGCAAATGGAAAAATTTTTGGTCTTTTCATGAAAAGCAACTCTGCTGCAGACTTTAAAACTCTCAGGCTTGCAATAAAAAAGTCATAGGAGAGCATTGGAAACCATGTCAAAAAGAGGCAAAATTTGCAATAATCTCAAAACGCTGACCAAAGGTCAAAATCTGATCGAACTCAGCTTCTTCAATTCATTGCACACAGTGTAATGAGAATTTATATATTGCTAGCTAGCTCTCCTTATTAAAAGCTTTATCGCGGTATAAAAAAAATACCCTTTATAAAAACAGCAACACAGTTCAAGTCATTATTGAAGCTGAAAGGAAACTGTGCTGAAGAATAAGCTGACTTTTTTTAAAAAATTTCGTATGATTCTTATGCCGTAATTTCTTGAAGCATTACTACGGGCTTGATAGGAAGATAAGCAGGTTTTTTTTTTTAAAAAGTCGGGTTTTACAATGCAAATGTTTTCTTAGCAATATTCAATTCAAAAACAGAATCAGACAACGTGAACATTTAAGAGATAAAGAAATGTACATAAATATGTAAAATATCACCTCGAATATCAGAATACTGTTTCTCAACCTCCCCAAACTTTACGTTGCCAGACACTGATTTTTGAACATTCGCAAACAAACTTTTTCACTGTGGAATGCCCAAATTTTCTTTCAAAAATGCAATTTTGTCTCAATTGGTTGTTCGAGCTTAGTGACTCAGTTTGATTTGAGTTGCTCTTAGCAGATATTGACAAAAATTGTTTTCTGAATAAAAATAAAGCCTAAAAAATTAGTATTTATAAATTAAAATAAATTGAATTACCAAAATTACTGCAATTTTCAATTCAAATTTTTCAGTTCCAAAATTATGTAAACGCCAATTTACATTTGCAAACAAACGTAGCGTTAAAATGTTATCTAAGGCAAAGAAATAACAAAAAAACAACGTTTATTATTACAACACTATGGCAACACCGCGACACAATTTAATGGCGTCAAAACGACCAAATTAACTTTTTTTTTTGCTTTTCTTTTATGAAGAATACACACCGAACTGCGTCAAATGGTATGAAAATTAATTTTAACGAGTGAATGTTTAAATTATTTCAATTAATTTAAGAAAATTTTTATTATTTTCATTTACTTTCGTTTTCCACACAATGACACACAATGAATCGTACAATAGATGGCGCTAAAATAAAATCGCGTGGTTTTGTTTATCAACAACAGTGGAGCAAAGCTTTGGTTAAGAGCTGTTGCTGCTGTGGCTAAAACTGAAGTTAAAACTTTAACTGATTAGGAGCGGGGCAGATTCGTTGTTTTCGCGGTCGAGTTTCGTTAGACACTGAAATAAACTTGCGCGACTGGATACCGCTACATGTGAGCGGTTTTCTTTCTCGTTTTTTGTTGTTGTTTTTGTTGTTAACTCTTGTTTTAGTTGCTACATCATTGTGAGATATGAAGTTTTTTTTTCGTTTTTTTTTTGTTTGCCACAAACCACCATTACAATGTTTTCTTTTGTTATTTGTCGTTGACATGACAAATACACACGCAACTGCACACAACACTGTCAGTCGAGTTGGATGGAGGGGTGGACAGCTGAACGAATGAATAAGCAGACAGACAGTCTGTCTTTGTGTCATCTGTCTCTTTGTTGTACTGTCATGTCTGCTGGCTGTTGGAGAGTGGCAGCATTTGAATAACAGCAACCATAGCTTGGTGTCTTGGTGAGGTTAACCAAATTACAAAACATCCAAAAACACGATGAACCAACCTTCTCAACACGAACCAGATTGTGGTGATATACAAATCTTTGGAAGCTCATTTGCCGGGATGTTGTGATGACAACGATGAACTTTAACATGAACACACCGAATGTTCATGGATGTGTGTGCATAGTGAAATACCTCTGGTAAATTGGTTTTTGAGAGAGAAATTTTTGTTTTTTCACTTTTAATCGGTGCCGGCTTAAGTGATTATGTTGGTAAAATTGATCAAAAATGTTGTGGCTACATAATCCTAAAGAGTACAGCTATGTCAATCAATCGGAAAACAACCTTTATGGTGCTAGCATACATTCATTGCGGTATTATTACATTAATATATACTCAAATTTCATATTGAAACTTTGTTTTTAATTAATTAAAAAAGGTTGAATTCTTAGTTGTTGCAATAGATGCATCTAATTTATTAATAATTAAAATATTAAAAAATAAATAAAATCAAATACGATGAAAATTGAGATAATTTACTGGCTATCCTTGCATTTTTTTTTTACTGTTTTGGCTCAAATCTATATAAATTTGAAGTTTTTACTCTTTTGACGTTAAAATGGTTGTCTTGGAATGTTTGTATGAATTTTATTAATTTTTGTAAAAAGCTCATTTGGCGAAAATTCAGTTTTTGAGCCTCGATATCTCGTGTACTAAAGCTCATTATTACAAAGGTATACTCATGCAAAGCTTGAGCCAAATTGGCGAAGATCGTGTCCCAAAAATTATCGATTATGTTAAATAAATTTTCGAATGTCTGACTACGAAAGACCACATTGCCACAGAGAATCAATGCTATAAACATTTAAAAATAATTAAAATGTATGTTGCGAGGGTTTGAGAACACTCTTCAACGATTCAACGATGTTGTTATGATGAAAATTTTGTCTTATATTTAAAAATTCTTATTTTGAACTGATATTATTTAAGTTAACTAAAAACTTTTAATATAAAATTTCTCAAGACATCAAATCATTTTTATGTTATTTTTATTGAACTTTTGCAACTACAATAATGATAAAAATGTTAACATCTTAACGAAATGTCAAATCAGCACAAGTGAAGTCATAAATTTTTATGGGATTATTTTTAGTTGACAACATAATGAAGCGTTTGTTGCAGGGACTTGTAGCATCACTATACGAACTGCGTGACATGGTTTTACAATGCACGTGATATAGCGAAATATCACATAAATATAACTTAATAATAACTACTAAAAATAGAAACTTGCAACAGCATTATTCTGATTTTAGCTACGCACGTGACGTGATTTAAGTTCACATATTCAGGTCAACAGAAATGCTAAAAATATGAAGCTCTAAATTTTTTTTTATAGCTTTCCAGTATTTGCGGATATAAGATGCTTGATAAATGCGTCATTGGTTGTTAACGTGCTTTATTTTCATGCTCCAAAAGTAAATCTTTATTATTTAGAAGTGTTTGTATAGGCTAGGGTGCTCCAAAAAATAAAAGTCATGGCATTGCTACAATATTGTGAAATCACTTCGTTTTATTGAGTTAATGATAAGTTTAATGAAAAACCTATTGCAAATGTAGTTTAATACACGTTTTTGAAACAAAACATTATAAATCAATGGGAAACGAGTTAAATCACGGTTGAGTTTGGATTGTAATCATTTCATTCTTCAAAATATTTAACAATTTTTTAAATTGTAATAATAAACTGAAAGTTAACCCGCAAATATCTTGAGTTTGCCCTTTTAAATTCATAAACTGTATCCGAGAGCTTTTCGAAATTTTATTTTTTTTTTTCAATTGCTTATCGTGAAATTGAACTCCAATTACACAGTCTGAATAGTAAAGTTAAATGAAATCAGAATATAAATCGTCAGAGCTTTGAAGTGAGCGAATGTTTTTTTTTGTCTGCTTCTCTCGCTGCAGAGGTTAAGTAAATCTTTTTACACCAAGCGTTATTTTTGATACTAAATCAGACTCTAAGCTACACAAATATAAATTGTTTTTACAAACCATCCTAAAAAAATATTTATTTCAAACATAAAAAAAACACATCAACATTAAACACTCATAAAAATTAAATTATAGGTTCCAGCGTGTAAACACGCGCAATGCCGTGAAAACCGGACAACAACAGAGACGCTTATTGCTACTCTACTGCCATCCCCTGAAAATGGAAAACGAACGACCAAAACAATGCGAAATGTGCTCTGAGCCAGCCCGTAAACAACGATGACAATAAATGGTTACTTAACCCATTTTGATACTCAGGGAAAAAATCAATGGTTCTGTGTTTGATTTAATCATAAACGCCTTTATATTTAGTGCCATAGCCGTTTACATTAAAAAGAAACATTTTTAATTTGGATTCAAAAAGAATCCACATTGATTTAAAGCGATTTCCCATATGATTCAAAGTGACGAAAGTGTTTAATGTAAAATAAAAAGGAGTGATTTCAAATTCTTCGCAATTTCAAAATGCAATTTGAAGTTTTGTACGATAGAAGTAAAATTAATAAATGTAATTTTCTACTTCAAAATGAATTTAAAGTTGTTTGTGTTAAAAATTAAAAGAAAAAATGTTATTTTACTGTTTTCAACTTTAAAACTACTTAAACTTTGCTTTATATGAAAAATAATATTTTTAAATTTGCAATGCCATTTTCCCCAGAGTTTTCTCTCGTAGGTCTTAAAAAAAACCTTTAAATTCATGTATATCCTCCTATCCTTATCTCTTACCCTCGAAGTTTACTTGAGGAATTGCTGTAAGGGGCTTAAGAATTATATGCCTGTGGCCCAAAGTTGAAGGACGTGCTCAGAAAAAATTTATGAAAAATTCTAAACTTGTGATTCTTTTCTGTTTTCCACTTTCAAGCAACCAGGTGTATTGGTTTCATACTAACGAAATAAGTTGTAAAATTTGTTCAAAATAGGTTAACGAAAGAAGTGTACAATTGAGCACTGTTGAGATGTGTCATATGGGCCATTTGATGCAAGAGCAATGGAACTTTTTCTGTGCTGAATTATTGATGGGCAAGCGAATTCACATATGGTATGTCTATCGGCAAAAAGGTTCAGTGACGAGGGTTGATTATGTATGGCATATATTAAAAGCGTCCAAATGTGGAGCTGTTGAGAGGCGATTGTTTGAGTTTTCTCCATATGATACATGCCTACTAATAATGCTCTCTCATTGTTATTTTTGACAGATACAACATACATGTGCGTAGATTTGTCGTCTACCTATCACGTTTGCGAGAGTAACATGAATGCTTATGTAATTTACAATGTTTGCGCCATTTCGTTTGTCTCTTACACCTTTTGAATGCTGTTGCTGTTGTTGCTGTTGCTGTTCTTGATGTTGTCATTTCTGAAATGCATCACGTATGAATGAGCAGACTTCCTGTCACTGTATTGTTGTTTGAGTTGTATTGTTGTTGTTGTTGTTGTCGCTACTTCTTTTTATTACGTTAGTATCCATGGATCATGGTTTCAAACAGACTTCCGGTGCTTTTGTTAATCTCACTCTCAATGGTCGTTGTCATCATCGTCATCATCATTCGTAGTATTCAGCGGTGCTGCAAAAGAATTTAGTGCACAGTGCATGAACTTTTTTCATTTATCATGCAATTCTCATTGTGTTGGCATAATAGTGGACATAATAGCATCAGTTGGTATCTATTTCAATAATTTTATCGATAGCTGAACATAATAGTGGTATTCACACCGGCCTCATAATGCGTTACTATTTTATGTGAATTTTGTTTTTGTAACAAACAAACGAGTAGCAAAGTAACTAGGTAACATACCTGGAAGTTTTCTGTTAGTTGGTAATATAGCAATCAGCTATTAAAACTTTGTTTTACTGCCAAGTTAACGAAACAAAACATAAACAGAGCCTTCACAGTCAAGAGCTTTACTAAATTACACTGCAAAACAAAATTGCAACTTTATTCTGATGAATGACTTTTAACACATGATGTTTACTACAAGAATTACTTTGGTCACCCGCTGGAAATGAAAGATAAGCTTTGGATTCCGCAAAAGGTATTCAAAACGTTCGTTGCGTTTCTACGTTTGTGGACAAATAAGAAAAAACAGATTTAGGCACGAAACCGCTATAATCTCGATGGAACTCGTGAACCACCACGACGACTGTTATTTTTGTTTGGTAAACATTAATGACATTAATCGAAAAAATCGAGCCAAATGGGAATATCCTTGCATACGGTCGGCATATAGACGTGTTTTCAGCCTGAAGCTCTAACTGATGTTTCATAGGAGGAGCTTATAAAAAAATTTGTAAAAGCTCTAGAAAAAAATGAAAAGTGTTTTCTTTTTCTATCAGAAAAGTTTCCAAAACTGAGTGCAGAAAAAATACAAGAGGGCATTTCTGACGGGTCGTTAATAAGATAAGATCGTTAATAAAAGACTCAAATTTTACGGACGTTATGACAGAGATTGAGAAAAAGGCATGGAATGAGTTTGTTTGGCTAGTTCAAAATTTTTTGGAAAAAAAGAAAAGTTTTGACTATCCTCAAAACGTCGAACAACTAACAAGTTACTTTCAAAGGGTTAGGTGTAACATGAGCATCAAGTTGCACTTTCTTCACAACCACCTGAAGTATTTTTCCGCCAATCTCGCAGATCTAAGTGAAGAACAAGGCGAGCGATTCCACCAGGACCTTCGTAGGATGAAGGAACGCAATCAAGGCTACTGGAACGCACAGCTCTCTGCTTTAAGCTTCAGCACGGAAGTCAAATAAAGAACTAAATACAATAGGATTTCTTTGAAAATATAGTGTTTTATTATAAAAAGATCCAAGTGTGATATTTTTTTAACTAGAGCTGATACAGAAATTTCAGTCACAGATTTGAAATCGTCATTAAAAATTGGTCTAATATCATGTAACATAACCCAATCATCAGAAATTCTGTTGTGCAGTGTTATCAAATAACGAATTATCAAACTTACGAGGCTGGTCTTAATACCCCTAATATTGACTTGACTAATATTATTTTACCATTTTTTTATATATATTTCTTGAGCAAAACTTTAATACAAGTGACATTTTAACAGTCCTTTTTATTCAATATTTTTTTCAATCCAAATAATAGAAACAATTCATCTGTACCTAAGAAAGTTGATGATTTTGTAATCTCACCACATAATTTATTCCAATTAAACTCATACTTAGCGTACATACTTTATAATAAGTCTTTTTTTTTATTTCTAAATTGAGTCGTAATTAATATGGCTTTTATATCGTGGTTTCGCTAAAACGCCTGGCTGACCTTTCTCTCTCTCTCTCTTTCGTAACTTTTTTCCATTTTACTTATAATTATTTTTTATTGCTCATCTTTAGACCACCAATTAGCGCTCACACACCTCACTTGCCCTTAGGGTCGTTAAGATGAAGTGAATGTGTATATGTGGGTTTTTTGACGTTTACTTATTTTTTCCATTTTTTTTTTGCCTATTATTTCTTTATTGTTTCTTTCATTCCGCAAGCTTCTTGCTGTTGTAATCATCACTTGAACTTCACCGACATTTTCACTTTTAACACGTGATAAATGTTCGCTTACATCATAAAATTGAGTTGGCCTATTTTGCTTGTTAGATAAATGTACGAGTAATGTAATGAATTAATTTATCATTCGCAAGTCAAATTGACATTTGTCTAGATTACTCCGATTTGTTAACGACGATTGACATTTTTTATGTAATCCCCAAAAAGTTGGTGACATAAATTATGTTGTTAACATCAATTTGGAAATACAAATTGCGGAAGTGTGTGTGCGTCTTCTTTCCCCTTTGGAAAACGTTTGACATTTTTTATGTGAAAATTTAAAATTCCTTTCCTTTGAGAATTCTGTTCGCAAATTTACCGGTGTCGTTCAATTAGAATTCATTATGGCCTTGCTGATTTTTGTCATTTTGATTATATTTCTCATCACGTTTTTGTGAGGGGTTAAAAATACATGTATTTTTTTTTTTGCTGGCTCTAGCCAAGAGTGATGTTTTTATGAATTTAGTTCCCCTGGATCATCTTCCGAACTCCATCTTTCGTGTATCGGTTATAACTAAAGTATTTAAATTGTTATTTTTTTTTTGCTTAAAGTATGTTTTAGGATTCATAGTTAACAGTACCAAATGTGTACCTTAAAATACATAAGTCATGTAAGCGCATTATTTAATATATCCAGCCTTGGGATAGAGATTAATTTAATAAAATTTATATAAGATTCATTAAAAGTTGTTCCTTTTTTTCAGCTCATCCCCAAAGTCAAGTTTCAGAAATAAATCACCATTTTAAGCAATGTATGTATATACTGATCAATTTTCTTCAAAGTTTTTTGTAAAAAAACTGTTATTCATTTAACAAAATTTCAAATCTGGTCTAATAATGGGTAAACTATGGTATCTATTATTCGAATATCCAATGTTCATGTTTTAGGAAAATCATGCCTTTGTAATTCAAAATGCCGCATCTGCATATTTTTCAACAAGGATAGCGTAAAATATGAAAATTCGAAAAAATTTTCTCAAATGAATAGCTGTATTTTACAAAAAATTTTGAAGAAAATTGTTCAGCACATTTCCGAGACTTGATAATCTCATAATAATATTGTTTTAAAAATTTGTTCGATTTTCCCTATGGAAATCACGTTTAAAAAAAAAAAAACTCTTTACCAAAAAAAGAAAACTGTAATTGGTCGAAAATTCCCGGAGTTATGAGAATTTTACAAAAAAGTAACGAATTTTTCCAAAAACGTATATCTCTGGAATAGCTTGATAAAAAAAAGTGGAAAGAATCATGGTCTGAATTAGTGTTAAAAGAGAAAAACAAGTTAAAAAAAACCAGAGATCCAAAACCCAAATGGTATTCGATTTGACATGAAATGTCCCATATAAAGTTTTTTTTTTTTAAATTTTGATTTTGGCATTCCGTTTGTCACACATGTTAGAGGGCGTGGCAAGTATAGAAAAGTTTGTGTATTTTTGATCAACGTCACCACCTGAGTCAATTTAGCCATGTCTGTCTGTGGAAATCACGGTTGCGGGAAAACCATGCCAGCTATTGACTGAAATTTGCACACAGGTCGCACTTTAAAATAAAAACTTCTTAGGATTGAAAATGAACAAAATGAGTTTACGATCTCGCCCACCACCCATACAACTTATTATTATTTATGTAGTGCAGTCAAATTTCACAAAAATTCTAAGAAAAACTTCAACAAACTCTGAACAAAACGTTGGCAAATCTCGCTTTAAGGGCGTGGCACTTCCTATGCAAGCGAAAACTTCAAAACATTATGCTTAGGGAATTATTTAAGTTCATGGAACCGAATTCCACACAGATAGTAAGAATAATTCGGAAAAGATCTTGGTGAACTTGGTGGGCGTGGCACCCTACATAGAAATAAAAAAAACTATAAAACACTACACTGAAAGAATTATTGAAAGAAATGAAACTGAATTTCACACAAATACAAATAGTGGTTCGGCCAAGCATCACGCAAAGAGTTGGCGAGTTTTTGAAAGAAGGCGTGACATCTCCCATAGAAGCATAAGCTTCAAAATGCTACACAGAGATCTATTTAAATAAATGTTATCAAATTCAATGTGGCCACGTTTATTCAAACCAGCCAGCATTTAGTGTGGTGGTCTCGTCCTAGAAATTTTATTTCACAATCTGCTGTAAGACTTCTGAAAATTACAGCTCATTAGCTAAACGACTTAAGCTGTAATGCAACAGTACTATAGATATAGTCAGGCTGCTGCTATACATATTAATTGACTATTACTTCGAGCTACGGCAATTCTTAAAAAACCGAACCTCAAATATCATTTTTGATAATTTTATGTCAAAAAAAAAAAGTATTCAGAAATTTACTTTAGCTCATAGAAACTTTATTTACTCGATGGCAAAATTAAATTTCGCAAATTTTGAGTACCCACGCGGTACTCTTTGCAATTTAAAGACAAAAAAGAACACGTCCTCACTGACTATAAAGTTTAAAAATGCATTACATGGCTGACACTTTTAAAGTTATGAAAGTGAGCTACGCAGGAGGCAACAATTTGTCCTAGCAAAATCTACGTATGTATGTGTGTCACGCAAAGTGTTCCATATACGTGATACACAACTCGTGCCTTTATGAGGCGCTGCATGCTATTCTTTTCCTCCTCTTTCAATAGTTTCTTGAAGTTTTTAGATTGAAGTATAAAAAACTCGTAAAAAAATTGTCGCATTGGAACACAGACTGAAACTGGCAAGGACAAGAAGCAGATAATAAATGAAAAGGACAACGTGGTGCTAACCCTGCTTACATTGTGAACCGATCCAAAAATGTGTTGTAGCATAACAAAATGCTAGCTAGCTACCCCCTAATGCATTTGTAATGCATTTTTGAAACACAATTTTATTGTAATTTGATGCTAATATTTTTAAAACAGAAAAAAAATCCTCTTCGTATTAAAGTCTCTTTAAATATTTATTTATTCGTAGTGCAATATGCATTTTCTTTCTTTAATATTTTCATTTATGTGGAAAAAATGTGCTCCTTTTTGGCGCCATCATTATTTTCTGCATATGCACAAGCACATGCACACTTGCGCATCCTTTTGTATTTGTGCTGACCGTCGCTTGGCAGAATCTACTGCCTATTTTCTGACTGCATCCAGCTGCGATGTTGTATTGTAGTTAGTGTTGTCGAAACACTAACAGTTACTTGATGGATGGTTTTTAAAGAGACAATATTTTGTACTTACAACTTTTCTCTTTATCAGCTCTAATTTAAAATTATCTCTTTCCGGAGCATAGGGCCTCCACAAAACTCATCAGTAGCCTTCATTCTGTCCAACATTTCCTATGTTTCCATGAGGATTTAGGACGGTTCTACTCCAAAACTGGCCGGCAAGTTTCACTTCAGTTGGTGATTTTCGTTATAACTATGTGCCCATTCCATTTCCACTTTCGCCATTTGATTTGAAAGGAAATCGAATCTTGACGGCATTTAGCGAGTAATTCGACATTGAAAATGTTCCTGGGTCACCAAACATTGAGAATTCGCCGAAGTCAATTGTTGGTGAACACATATAAATTATGCAGCAGGGTGCTATTTGCTATCCAGATTTCACAGCCGTTCAAAAGTATTGCTTTTACGTTTGACTCAAAGGTCTTATGCTTCGTCGTTGATTAAAAAGAAGATTATCAGTCATTACGAAGCTGAGAGAAGATACATATCGCCTTATTGATTCTAGCATGGATGTTCTTATTGGTACCGTCATCAGGTGTTATTCTGTCGTGTACTTAGGGCGAAACGATTGCCCCAGGCGAAACTGCCTAGGGGCAGCAAAATGGGTCTTGGTTTGAAGCATATTTAATTAATTTTGTGACCCTTTTTTTAGTAGAACTAAATTGCAATGTGCAGGGGCCCCATGAGGTTTTGTAAAGTGAAAAATATCTTATTTCGGTAGGGTTTTTGGAATGCAAAACTGATGATCTTCGCCTCGGGCGCTAAATGTTCACGTTTAGCCACTGCTGTTGATTTCCATACTTACTTTTTGCAAAGAAGAACTGACGACAGTGAGTTTATCTTGCATGTCTTGATGCATATGTCATCGGAATAAGCGAGATATGCCAGATGCTCGCTAAAAGTTCATTGAATGTCACGATTTGTTAAGTCTAGAGCTCTGATTAGAACATCGTTAAGTACTATCAGAAACAAGATTGGCAAGCAAACAACTTTGTTGCACTCCTGAGACGGACTTAGAAGGATCAGAGAGTTTCCCCTTATGTAATACTTTACACTTGAAACTTTCGTATTGAACCTTAATGAGATTTATGGTCATGAGTGCCGCACCTTATATGTGCAATGCATCACAATTTCGGTCTATGTTGTCAAAAGCAGTACTGTAGTCGATGAAACTGCTAGTCTACAAAACAAAAAGTAGAATAGAGTCGAACGAATTCAATAACTCAGGACTAGCCGTAGTCAATACACCGCTTCTGCAAATGATTTATCCTTTATCGAGTGCCGAATGTCAGTCTGTCGTACATGATACTAAATGATGTTTCAATTGATCAACATTAAAATTCGGATAGATTCAAGAACCAACCTTCTTTTGTTTTCATCCTACGCATTTCCGTTTCAATTCAGCACTTTATCATCCAAGTACAGCACTTTTATGAATTTTTTAAGAAAACTTAGCTTTGTATGAATCGGTGATAGTAAGACACATTTAGAGTTTAAACAAAGTTGTTTCGTTGCAATCTAACTACTTGATGCAAAGGCCAAATTCGTTCAGTGCATTGATCGCCACAAAGACGGGTATCTCATCGTATTTTTAGAGTAACTCGTTTTCATTCCTCTTGAAAGGTTTTATGTCTATTAAATTATCCATTTTGGCCTCTTGCACTAAAGGCTTTCAAGGTACTAAACTAAGAAATTAATTCAAGCTACTGTACTTTTTTTCTATCTTTGAATAACATGACATGATTTTGTAAAAAAAAAATTCATGTTTGAGAGAATTTCATCTTTTCGAAATTTCATTCCATTTTCGGGTCGGCTACAAAATAAAAAAACTTTTCGACTAAGCAATCGGGTTTTGATAGTATCGAATTTGTTTTATGCAACACAAGCGATATACTACAGCATAAATTTTTTTTGTCTATTTTTGCAAATAAATGGAAATAAAATAATGTAGTATGAAGTTTTGCAAAAAAAAAGTCTATAGTACAACTAAATGTAAGCACTTCATATGGAAAAAACAACCAGGTCATGCATTCATTCAGTCACATGGTAGACGACACAAAGGCGCGTTCATTCTTGTAGAAACTATGAGTATGAAATTTGTATTTCAAATCATAAAGCATTATCATTCTACTGGAAATTAAGTTAAAACCTTAGTTTGTATACGATTTTGTGAGCCGAAGCTTAGTTAAAAACCATAAATTCTTAGAATTTTAACTCAATTCAAATATTTAATGCTTTTGAAATAAAAATTTAAAAACGGAATTTATTTAAATCATGGAAATCATTGGTATACATGTATGCCGCGAAGTCCGTTCTCGTGTATGTTCAAGCAGGGAAATTATTTCAACTTCCTGGAAATTCAAAATCAAGTTCTAAATATACTTAAACGAAATCGAAAATTTTTTCATTTTAAGTAAATTATTTTTCATCAAAAATTGTGAAAATCTAGAAAATAAAACACTTGATCAAATTTTCGTCCTATTTTGCATAAATATCTCACATTCCTTGACATAAATTTAATATGAATAGTCTCGCGACTTAAGGGATTGAATAAATTTAAGTTTGTCCGTTCAAATATTTTGAATAAAATATGGAATAAATAATATATGTGTAGATTTTTTTTCTAAAATATTTCTATAATAGAATTTAAAACTCATAACATGTTTTTTTTTTTCTTCTTTTTCAGGTAACGAAGAGTAATCCCTCACATATCACGTAAGCAAATCTTTGTGTTTCATAAATCCCTCATGGCTAAAAAAATAAATTATTTTTTAAATTGACATGTGAAAATTTCGAAATGTCAATAATTCACCTAGACAATTTTATTAAAAATTGTCAGCAAACATTTTGCCACAACTGTCAAGAAGACAAACAGTTGCAATATAACATGAGCAACAAAAAACGTTTTATTATATATCGATTTTCTGTGCGTTGAAAATTGTTTGCATTTGTAAGCAGATTTACATACATACATAGCTGCTGTGAAATTCATAGCAACATAATATAAGTGGATAGATATATATTTAAATACTCATACAAACACACACTGGCAAGTAAACCCAGCAAACATTTAGAAGATTTTTAAATTTCATTTATGTCGATGAATATTTATAATTCTAAACGAGAGTTTTTTGCGTTCAAACCTAATCGCGATTAACACTCTTCTGGAAGACAAATATCAACAACAATTAAAATAATGATATTGAATCATTATAGTTTTGCGTAATCTTTTTCAATTTATAAATTATGAAATGTCACAAATACATAGTAACTATTAAATATCAGCGCAAGTGATGCGAATAAAATGAAACAATAATTCAGAATGTCCAGTCTGATGGCGTAATACATTTTTTGTTCTTCACCTTCAGCAACAATCGCTTGAGACCCATCCTTTTGTTTCATACGCAAATCGCTTTGGTGTGTCGCTTACCCTTAAAAGTTTCTCCTGAACAAACCATCGTCTGGTCAAGTGAAATACATGAAAATGTTTGCTGGGATCACGTGCAATATCATATGCACACATACATAAATACTCATATATCACGTGTCGTTATCAGCTATATAATCAAAATCGTTAGCAAATATAAACACATTCCTATACATATTTACATACACACACACTTATAAGTACGTTGCAGATACATTGTTGTTGTAACATTTTAATATGACGCTGACACCGGAATTTACATTGACATTTAAATCAAATTGAAACATTACTTATTCGTTTTACGTTATTTTGTTTCACTTTTGCCCCATATCGGTGCTTGTGCGCGTTTTTATACGTTGTACCATCGTTCTCTCTACATTTTTGAATAAACTCATACCTACACAGTTTTGTCAATGCCTATGAAAAAAGTTACAAACACTTTAACAGAGGCGCAGAAATACACACATATGGATATATGCGTGTATTCACACTTCCGTTTCCGCTTTGTTAACAACCAACGGAAGGATGTTGTTTAACACCAGCTAACGATCAAGCAAATTGCCCCTATAGGCAGTTGAGCTAGTTATGTACAAAATTTGTCTCATACTAAGACCAACAGTAGACCTGTCATTCGAGATCTTTTAGAGAGGCCTGCTAGCAGGTCCCAAATTGAAAGCCACAAAATATTATCTTAGTTTTAGTTTTCATGATTCTTCTTTTCTTTTTATAGTTCACAATTAGTTCATGGAGATTTTGTGACCCTTTTGGTTTTTTTGACACTAGAAAATTACTTGGTTTCTGCGATATCACTTATCCGAAACAGAACTTAAAAGCCATATCTAAGATAGAGAGTTTTTCTGTTAATAGAGGCACTTGCCCCTTAACTTTCCTTTCTTTATTTTTTACATTTTTCTTTAATAAATATATCTTTCCAAATTTAAAACTTTGGGATGTATACATAAATAGACTATGTGTATTCCTTTAAAAGGTCTAAAAATTTAACTATAAGGTTGGTAAGGTTTGTTTTCTTACAAAAAAGAATTAATGAAAACTTAAACTTATTTTTTTAAATATTATGGGAACAAAAATAACTAATTTGACTTTGAAGTATTATTTTTATCTATCTAACAAAGTTGCTAAGTTGAAAAAGAAAAGAATTACCAGCCTTCTCAAAATATAGTAACTTTTCTTTAAAATAATAAAAAGTAAAATTTTTTGTAGGAAAAATGTTGGGAACCTTTTTTTTTATTTTTAGTCGGCAATTTTAAAAAAGTAATTAATACAATAATCATAAAAAATTTAATTTTTGTGTGGGAAAAACTTCGTGACCTTTTTTTCATGTAAAAGAATCATCCAATTCCCGGCATTTTTAGGAATTTTTCGACTTCTACCGAGTCCCTCGGATATGACATCTAATTTCGGGCTTGGGTTGGTCACCCTGCCTTTTGAGCAATTTTTTTAACCATTTCCATGGAATATTAAATATTCCTTAAATAATAAATTTCACTTAAATTTTCAACCGAAACTGTTAATTAATTGATTTTAAAAACTTTTCATACTAGAAGTTCATAATCTCAACATAAATTAAGACTATTTCAATCTTTCGAGTTGGCATATAAACTTTTTATTACAAGAATTCAACCAGTGAAAGTGACTAAGTACAACTTGATACAAAAATTTCATTGCTTTTGGAACTAATGTGTATGTCAACTTAAAAAGAAATTTGAAACGAGTACATAGCTGCATACAAATATGCACATAGGTACATTCTAATTCTGCCAATAATTTATTGCTGTTTGCCCTTGGAAACCTCAACAATATGGCAACACTCCCATTGCAGTAAGAAACGCGATAGAATGTCGCAGTGATACATTTGCGTGTGAGCACCCACTTGTTTAACACCTAACAAAAAAAAAACTTATTGTCTGTCCCACAAGAAGACTTGTGATATTAACCACAATTTATGAAGCTGGAAAGTTGTCTTATGCTCATAGGAAATCATGTTATTGATAGGAATGAAAAAAAAAATGTACATCATTTTTTTTTTAAAAATCTCATAAATAACATCATTCGCGAAATTATACGCAAAAATATACGAAGAAAAATTTTAAATGTTTTTTTCTCAAAGTCTCAAATCAACTTTTTTAGTTGTCAGAAATTTCCAGAATTTTTACTAAAAAATTTGCAAAAACGAATATATTTATTTCATGGTTTAAGCAAAAGTAAGGCTAAATTATGTATTTGAGTTTTGGGACATAAAAATATTACGAGTATATCGTTACTACTATTAAAATTTAACAGAGAAAAACAACTTTTTATGCATGAAATTTATATAATTTATGTACAGGTTTGAATTATTGCTTCTTTTGTTTCTATTTCATTATTCAAATGTACAAGTTATTAAATTGCTACATTCATTACAAAATCCTTCTTAGTGGATATACAATCGTGCATATCCCTATCCCTATCCCACCGGCCAAAGTGCATCACCGAGTACGGAAAAAACAATTACTTAAAGTGACACTTTTAACGCCAAGCTGTTGATTTCTCTAAACTGGGCAGACACATTTACCTAAACTGTTAGTAAAGAGTATATACAAAGTAGTGTGTTTACTAGAGTGGTACAAAATAAAAAAAAAAGTATTAAAGTGCTAGATGCACGCAAGTTTTCTGCAACTTCAGGTTTCAAAACTAACATAAAGTTTTTTAAAGTGAAAACAAATTTTAGTTAGATGTAGTTGATATAATTGATAATGCAAAATGAATTGTTATAAATCATTGCGTTGTTCAAAAATATAATTTGATTTTTATACATAATATATTTCCAAACTTAAAACTTTGAAATTCGTTTTGTTAGTTTGAGAATCTGATGATTAGAAAACTCACGTGCACTAAAACATTAATAGCTTAAATTTTCCACACAATTCTGAACCACTCTAGTGCATACACTTAGTAGATTTGCATTTTGAAACATTCAATATAAATAGATACAATAATTTCTGATAATATCTCAACGTAGCGAACTTAAACGTACGTGCGGTGAATAAAAATCTTTTGAGGTGACACAATGCGACTAAATACCTTAGCGTTGGCGCCAGTTAGTGACATTTATATCCAAACATATGGGGATTACATTTAAATGAATCATTTAAGGGATTTATAAAAAAACACACACAATGTATATATTTTTGCAACAATTTATTTATATTCTAAAATAACAAATATAAAACATTTGCCCTTTACAATTTAACACTTTAGTGACCAATTCCTTAGACTTTTGTTTTCTGGGTCTCATTATTTTAAACTTTTGTATTTCTTAAAAATAATATATTATTTTGTGATTTTAAGCTTTGAAAAAGGCGATGGCAGATATACTCGTATAACAATTTTCGAAAAATCTTAAACTACATCACTTTCTTCGAGCCCCAAATTTAGACCTCTCTTCAAAAAAAATCTTTCAGCTATCGATAAGGAAATATCGAAAAAGTATATTTATCATCACTTGGGATACCCATCACAGTCGCTGAAAGAATTCGTTTTTGGAAATTTTTTTCAAATTGTTTCTAATGCCGATAAATTGTGAAAGGTCAAAATAAAAACAAAAAATTCTGAAACAATTAAGGCTGCCTCAGAAAAGTTTATTTAGGCCTATTATTTGAAAAAAAAAAATAATTTTTTTTAAGTTGCAGTTTCGTTCCAAAAATATCGTGATACTCTTATGCATATTTTAATGCATCATTATTTTAACTACAAGTTTATTTTACAAAGTTCTGACCTAGGTCGTATACTTTTCCAGACATAATAAATGTGTCCTAATTAATGCCCCAAGTGAATTGTTTCAATTTATAAGCCGTTCCCTTAAAAATAGCCAATACTTTGGCTATACAAATTTTCCGAATAATTTTTTTAAAAAATTAAAAATTTAAGAGAATTTTCTTCGCTCTTTGTATAGTATCACGTACCTTCCTCCATGAAAATAATTCTAAGGCTTTTTAATAATTTTTCGGAGACAAAATTTCTGTTCTGACTTCGGTAATCCCTCTAAAAATTGTTTGACGCCTGGTCTTTTATCCACATTACTTTACATTTTAAAGTGTAAACAATTTTTGAACTGTACATATGTATGTACGTTAAAGGTAATAAACAAATTCAATTTAGAAATGTTTACGATAAAAAAATATTGCCAATACACTGAAAATAATCAAAATGTACTAAAATTCCATCCGTTGTATTTGCGTACTTTTCAAAGCACAATAAAAAATGTACTGAAAATGCAATCACTGGCTCGTACATTGTGACTTAGTTATGGCAAATTTTTTATTGCATTTAGTAAAAATTTTCAGACTTGCAGAAGCAATTTCTAAACAAACTTTCTATTAACGTTTATGGAAAAACAGCATTGCCTTTTCATGGCAAGAAGCATAAAAAGTATATATGTCACAATTTGACAACGGGTTAAGCTTTCTAAGATTTAATAGCATCAAGGAGTGCATATTTGAACGTACACTTTGGTAGAAATTATTCTAAGCTACAACTGCAAAAATTAAATTGCATAGAAAATAAGGGAGCATTCAAGAATTTCTCATTTATCATGTTGTTAGCCGAGATTTATGATCTGTTGGAATGTTTTACTTAAAATATTTTTCTTGTGTTTTTGTGTTCTTAAAATGCGCTGATTCAGTTATATCAAACTATGCAGAAATTTTATGGTAACATTCCTGTCGTAGAATTTATGAAAAAAAAAATTTAAAACTTAATTTTATTTAAGGGATTTTGTTTAAATTTAAGTTTTTTTTTTAGCCGAATAACTGAAAAAAATTAAACTTCTTTTTGTAGAATCAAAAAGCTATAGGTGATGTAAACTTACAGAAGAATCAACTAAATACAACGCAATTAGTTTCTGAAAAAGTTTTATGAATGATACCCAAATATTGTTTGGAAATCATCTAATCAACTCAAATGGTAATTCTGTTATTTTGATTAAAAATTCTATATGATTTTACTCACCGCTTATCCTTTCGTGTTTGTGACGTTCTAAAGTAACCATTGCCCATCGTGCCGCCATAGCAAAGACTGTGACTCTGTCCAGATCCTATTTTGAATTCCAAATTGATAAACGTATTCGTAAGTGAATCTTAAATTATAAAAAAAAGAGATCAAAATTTAGTGAACAAAGTTAATTTGAGAACAATCTATGGTTCATGGCTCTAAGGTTTAAAGCTTTTGAACAGTATTACCACTTGAGTTGATGGAAAATAGTTTTTAAGAGCTTGCAAATGGGAAATCATTATTGCAAAGACTGTAATTGCAGATTTTATTGCAATTGTTAACAGTGCCATTTTAAAATATTTTTTCTGACTTTGGATGCCTGAAAAAAAATTTCAGCATATTGTCAGAAAGCTTCTACCGGCTCAGTTCAGCTAACGCTTTTTTTATTTTGTATTATTTGGCATCACTAGGATTAATTTCTCACCATTGGAGCAAATATTTATTTGGGGCGACTCCCTAATGTATAAGCTAGATATCAACTTGAAAGTTATTAAAATTATATTTTAAAAGCAACTTTAATTTGTAAGTGCATGTGCACATTTCAAGCACACTCTGAAACGCATTTAAGTTGACTTTAACGAATAGCTCAAGGAAATAAAATCTTATTGCATGCACTCTTCTGCATTTATATGAGTGACATTAAAAGTATGATTGATATGTATTCACGATTATCATGATGAATAAATGTTATCGAAGAGCGCAGGTTGTAAAAATGTTTAAGTGAAAATGACATAAGTTTCAAGTATTCAAAACTTTTTTTTAAGTCTTACTCCAACAAAATGGAAGTTTGATATTTAGTTATTTGAAATTTTTGTTATTTCAATGATTTATAAAGACATGGAGAGGGCCAATACCATCCAAGTGTTCCAAGTACAAAATATCAATTAAGAATTAAAGCTGTTGCCGCCAAGTCGAGGTATTAATTCAAACGCCTGAACAATACAAATTTTCCAACATTTCATCCATAACTTCGAAATGCGCGTTTTTCTTTTCTTAAATTTCGGAATATATGGTGGATGTGAAAGCAATTCGAATTCTTAACCATTGTACTTTGCCGTGGAGACAACACACGTGCATTATCTTAATGTAAAATAAATTTTTTGCACCCAATGCAGAAGTTTGTTTCTCTTTCAAAACGCCACTGAAACTTTCCAATAGGCTAAAATTATATTTTTCGGCTAATCTTCTATCTTTTTTTTAAACAATCGAACCGGATTATGCCGCGTGTAACTAAAATAAAAATTTTCTCTGTCAAGGTCGTCTTAATACCTAATTTTGATGTTATCTTTCTTGATCTTCTACTATCCCATATCAGGCATGATATCACATACTATAAAAAAGCAAATCTATGCCTATTCACTCTCGAGTTCGTCAAGTGCATTAGACGCAGCTTTAGGTTCTGCTCGCATGAACAAAAAAATTCTTACAAAAATTTGATTTGATATCCCTGATATGGGATCAAGAAAGATAACATGAAAACGCCACTTAAGCCACTTTTTAGTCGATGGTTGCATGTCTTAGCCACAGTTATGATAGCTTTTTGGATTGTGCTTCTATATCGCGAAACGTTCCTTTAAAGTTTTACTACATGTGTTCTTATGGTCAAACACGGCATATTCAAATAATCATTCATAACTTTCTACAGCCATTCGATTGAGATTCCCATAAAATCAACGAATTGTGAATTTTTTCATTCACTTCTAGTGTAAATCTTTATATTCTAAGGTTCAATCCTCAAGATAGTGTAAATTTCTGATGATGTGATTTCATTTGTGCAAAGTTTTTTTGTCGCAAAAGAAGTTATGATTCCTCATGAGATTACACTTTTTTATTCTTCATTCATTTTACATTTCAAAAATAAGAATTTTATCAGTGCTCAATACTCAGTTTTTCTCAGTGTACTTTCATTTGTGTGAAAGAACAAAATTTTTTCGCTTTTAATGACTGTCAAACACAAATTTAATGCTGCAGTTGCTGAAAGATGATATTTACCAAAAGTTGCACAATCTCTTACCGATATCAAATACTTATCATATAACCAACGACGAGTAGTCTCGTTTTGCGATTCCTAGGTTGCAAAACAAAATTATTTTCTGAAACTGTTCAGATTTTGAAATATTTGAGTATGTTTCTTAAAAATAGACAAAACCACATAAAATCTAAAATTTGAAATTTTCTTAAAATTCTTCAATTTTCTTCAAAAACTTTAATTTCTTGAAAATCCGCACACAAAAACACAATGCATACGAATCGCATTCCCACATTAACGCTCTCTAATAAAGTTCTATTTAATGTTCTAATTAACTGCCAGTTAAGGTTCTTTCCAATTAAAAATAATGGACTTTATTTTTCATGCAACTTAGTGTTAGCAAAATATTTATTGAAAAGAAAGCATCACAATTAATTATCATTACCAAATAACATATAGCCCGAATACTGCGAGTAAAACCAAACAAATTCCTAATTAATGATGAGCGTTCAAGCATAACCTCAATGCTTCGTGCAACTGAACAACTTTCATGCCTTTTTCCTGCTTAATCACCAATCTTTATTTTCTTGATTAATGATGAATGAGTCCTGATTGATTATAAATACATAGTCGAGCATTCGTCGTACATTCAAATTTGATTGCCACAAATTTGCAAAATCAAAGCCAAAATAATCCCAAGGGAGGCGGCGATTTCAAATTGTGCAACTGTTCATCTCAGAATGTCTCTTATTACAGACTGTTACGAGTACATCCTCTGGGATTAAGTAGAAATTCCATGAACTTTTTACATGCAGTAGGATAGTCCGGCAAAAGTGTTGGTACTTTACTTTCTCATATCCAATAAGTTGACGGGTATGAAGTTGAGTGGGTGAAAATTTTCAAACTTTATCAATTTGTCAGACAAGTTGTCACAATTATGTACATGATGGGTGTTTTCTACAAGAATATTCGTACGTAGTATGAGGAAAATGCAAATTTTACGCTTAAAGTTGACAATATCACAACTTGCCAGTGACGAAATACGAGTACTGTCCATGAAAATCTGTCTGAGCTAAGTTAATTCAATTTTAGTGCTTTATTGTCTTGATGGTAAGTCGCCATCATCGTGATAGTCATTGATGGCAACGTCATCATCCATTAGGTTTTTTTCCATATATTTTACACCATCTTTTTTCTTTTTCTTGCATTGTATTTTTTTCACATTTATTTTTTGAGGAAGTTTCATTCATGTTGCTGAGCTGTTCTATCAACTTTTATGCGCCCATTACATGGTACAGCATAGTTTTCATGTTTGTTAGTTTTTCAAAGCCAAAAATATACGAAGTTTTTTAGTGGAACTTTTGTTTTATAGAACTTTAAAGTTAACATGTGTAAAAGTATTAAAAAGTAGTCCTGCTCTTGGCTTTTGTGTTTAAAAGTTTGGTGCACTTTTTTGTATCGAATTGCTTTAGGCACGTCAAGTGTTCAGGGTTTTGTTTTCAATGTAATGTTTTTTTGCTAGAGTAAAAAGTTTTTTTTTTTCAAAGAACTAGATATAGCTTTGCAAAGACTTAAATGAAATACTTTATGTTTGAAAAGTTGGGGTTCAGTAAAACCACATGTGACAAAGCTTTTTCAAATATATAATATTACAACGTAAATCTTAGACCAGATTCGAATTTATTGTACCTTTGGAAACGCATACTACTGAATTTTTTAATACTTTATTTTTTATTTTGAACATTATAAAATGTAATTTATTTTATTAAGCTGTAGAAAATGTTGGTTTTCTAAGATTTTCGTATAAAAAATCTGTAACTTTAAGTGTGCATTTAAGAAAAAGTTGTGACGTGTTGGAAACAAAAATGTTTTAGAAATGTGATGTGAAAATGCATATTTTATTTCTGTCAATATAACTTTTTTCATACAGTCAAACTTCCATATAGCGAATACGCACGGGACCAGAAAAAAAATTCGATATATAGAAAATTCGTTATATAGATATAATTTTTTTTTACTATTTATTTATAGAAGTCATTAATTTTGGTTTGGACTACACTCTTTTATTTTTCTCCTTCAACAAAATCTTCTAATACATTAAGAGAAGCATACATATTAGTCGGTACGTATTATTACGTTATTAGTACGGTCCCTTTCTCCAGAAAGTTTCGAAATTCGTCAAATGTCACGCCTTCTTCAACTTTTTCTATTATCAATAACTTTTTTTCGAGAGAAATGCTACTACGTTGCAACATTTTCACTTCTATCACTGAACACTGACTGAACTATGGTCACCATTAATAGTGAAGGAACTTTCTTTTTTTCAATTGTTGTTGTTTTAATATTTTGGGGACCCCTTAAAATATTTTCCTTTTTCCTCTGGATGTATGTAGTTTTATTGACATGCGTAACTGAAAATTATTTTAAAAAAATTCGCTTTAAAGAGATCAGAAACGCATAAAAGTTTGATTTTCAGCAGCAAAATGCCTTCGTTTTAAAGAAAATCTCGCTCTAAGGGAATTCGCTGTAAGAAGATCAAAATACACTGAAAATAGAAGGAGAAAGCTGTGTACTTCAACTCAGTTCGTAGTAGAGAGAACTTCGTAGCATAGAAGTTCGTTATAAAGAAGTTTGACTGTAAATGGTGATTTTGTTAAAGTTTTTCTTTCAATTTGTCGAAGTTTCGAAATGAATTTTAGACAGAAAAAAAGTCGCATTATGATTAGAAAGTCGCACAAAAGCTCGCATGCGACGAAAAAGACAGTGATTATAAAGTTGTATTGTGATTAAGTATTCGATCAAAACTAAAATTCGCATGCGACAAAAAATCGCATAAGAATATAGATTGACCTAAGTTTTAAAAGTCGCATAGTGATCATAAGGTCGCATTATGATTAAAAAGACGCACGAGACTAAAAATATGTATGTATATGTCGCATGTCTAAAATGTCATATAAAACTAAAAACTCGCATAGAACTAAAAATCTACATGAGACTAAATAGTCCCTTTCGACGAAAAATTGCATGTGAGAAAAAAAAATATTACCAGACATAAAGTCTTAGGTTGCGACTAAAAGTTGCATAAGATTAAAAAGTTGCCTAGGAATAAAAATGCTTTATAAGACTTAAAACTGCGCACGTTTCAAAAGTTTTTTAGTAGATCAAAAAACATCAACTAAGAAAAAATTTGGAACTGCATGCAAATCAAAAATCTGAAGCTGCACACTTATCTTTCATCGACATAAGAAATAGAAAAAAATCAAACATTTACCATAAAAAATAAAAATCAAAAGAGCTGAAATAAAATTTCAAATGTCAGCACATATTACGGTTTTCTATTTTTGTCTGTCCAAAGCAAAAAAAAAAAAAAAAATTGAATCTACTTTGGCCAAAGCGAATTTCACTCAATTTAATTTTGCCTTAATTTTTTTTTTCTTTTTGACGAACGACTGAGGGAATATGTCTGCATTTCCACTGATTTTAATTTTTATTCGATTGAATACGGAAGGTAAGCATTATTTTTGGAATATTTTTAACTGAATTTCAGACTGGCAGCGAGTGAGGAAAGCGTTATTACGAATATTTCCTCTTTTGAATTTATTTAACTTTTTTTTTAAGTTTTTCTTGTTATTTTTAAAATGATATAAATAATTCAATATACGCGAACGATACCTATTTGATATGCAATAGCAGCAGGTGAAATGCAGTGCTTTCATGAAGTCTATTACGGTAATTTCAGTTCAGTTTTCATTTAATTCGATAATATTTTATTTTCTTAAATGGGCTTTTATGAAGAGTTTTTTTTTTACTTCAATATTTTTTATAAACTTGTATTTTTTCTCATGTGTGACTTTATGTGTAATCCTTTTCATGACTTTATTTTTCAAAATTCTTTTTATTTTTGCTTATATTTTTTTATGTGTTATCCCTTGCATTTTTGTTTTTATTTTGATTTTTTTGTTTTGTTTCGCTCCCACTTTTTGATCCTTATTTTAGTTCTTTTGTTTCATTTTTTTTCTTTATTTTAAGGCAAATCTAATAAAAAGGCTTCAGCTTCGCATTCCAAGGCCAAACAAATACAAATAACTTCTACAAGTGCTCATCTGCCAGATAATCAGCCTTCCTCCCTAGCAACTCAAGGTATTTTTTTCAGTTTGATTTTTTTTTTTGCACACACAAAATTTTAAGTTCTCTGCACATTTCATAAATATTAAGGTGATCCATGAATTGCGAACATATTTTTTTTAGGGATTTCAGCGTGACTTATACCGTACACATTATTTTCTAACAGAACAAGATGTAGAATTTCAACAAAAACTCTAATTCTTAGAGGAACTCAACTATTGGCCCCTCTCAACGAAGCTTAACGTACTGTGGTTGCCCATAAAATTTTCCATATGATACAAATGCCTATTAATCCAATCTACGTTCGCTCTTTAAATAACTGCACACTTTTTTGGCTTTGACTTTTTTGAACATTTTTCGAAACGAAATATCTTAAGAACTTTGCGGAATAGAATAAAGAAACCAAAATACCATTTTTGCTTAAAAATGCTTTAATTTTATAAAATAAAAAACTTTAATTTAATTTGTTTAATTTTTTTGTTTTTATTTTTTTTTTATGTAAATATTAGTTTCCTAAAAATCTTAAAAATATAAAATTTAATTATGGGTTCTACACATTTTTTATATGAAAAATCGAATTTTGGTACTAAATATTATCTATAACAGAAAATAACTTGAAAATTTTTGCAAGAGCGCAATCTTTATTTTTCAAGCATATTCGGGTATCTTTTCTGTGAAGAAATAAGATTTACGAGCAAAAAACACGTTTTTTTTTTGGCCAAAAAAGATCTTCAGGAGAATCAAAAGTGCTCCATTGGTTATTCTCGGAACGAAAAAAAAAAATGATCCAGATTTCGTTTTTAAGGTTTCTTCTAACTTTTGAGTCGGTGTCTGGCTGACTTTATTTTTCTTCATACAAATCGACCCGGTCTACCATACATAAATCCGCCGCTGTATACAAACGCTAGACAAAAATTGAGTGGGCTAGAATAAGCGAACGTGACATTACATCATTTAAGAGTCGAATACTTTTTTGGAACGCAGACCCAAATATATTTACTGCAAGAAATTACTAAGACAGCTATTTTTTTTTTTTTTTGAATTTAACTTTTAAAATCTACCTAAGGCATTTTTTATGAAGATATTATTCTAAAGGAATTACACGTTTTTAAGCGACTTACAACAGAATTTTTTTTTCGCGTAGTAACGCCTAGTAACGCGTGTAAAATGATATCCTTTCTACTTTATTACGAGTAAACATTTCACTATAAAATATGTTCTTCGTCCTAGGCAGGCGCGAATGTGAATGTGCCCAGTCTGTCCTGCAGGCATCCTTAATGACAGCAAATTGTCTTACATACATTTCCCGAAATGGTTTTTTGTATCGTGGCCAGCACTCATACAACATATTCAAGTTTTATCACATAACTAAAATGTAACTAAAAAATTGTTTTGTCGGTCTCAGATGTCTCAGGATCACTCTTTTACAAGAGAATATTGATGTTAAAAAGCATTCATTCCTCCATCATATTAAAACTAATTTCAGTGTTTAGAAAATTTTTTAAATGATATCATGGATCACCCCAATGTAACATATTTTCATCATATTTATTTTTTTATTATTTTGTCATCAAAATAACAATCAAAAAATATAATCACATAAAATACATTCCCCATGCAGACATTGATATTTCCAAGTTGAAAGTATCAGAATTAAAAACACATTTACGCGAACATGGCTTAAGTACTACGGGTAGAAAGGACATTCTGCTAGCACGTTTACAAAATTACTTGCAACAGCAAAAAGAGCAAAAACTTGCACAACATCAACACCACTACCAACAACTACAGCAAAAACAACATGAACAGTATTACAACAATGATGACACTAAAATGCAGTTAACAACGGCAAAAACAACAGCAAGTACAAAAACAGAAACAAATTCAAACACAGTATTTTGTAAAGACAACACAGAAGATCTTTCTTCAGAATCAAAAGAAGAGGCTTTAAACCAATCCAAAAACCTTATGGCAACAACAAATTCGCAACCCTCTTTAGGACTGCATCATTTAAATACTGCTGACGATGCTAAAAAAGAAGCATTGGGTATGTCAAGGGTTAATATTTGCTATAATTTAGCTTTTTTATCTTTGATATTATTTTATTTTTGTTTCTACTAACACAAAAAGTGTACAGAAATTTTGAATTTCTTAAGAAATAGTTTTCTTGCTACTTAGCACGGTCTGCGAAGTAACAGGCTTTCACAAAATCTTTAAATATTTTTTATTTATTTCTTTGTATAACCTAACCTATAACACATAACCTGTATATCCAAAGGAGTATGAAGAATATTTATTAAAACATATGGGTTCTAAGGTAAATCAGAGCTAACATATTGGAATCGTAGTTTTTTCAAGAAAATTTACTTTTGGAAAAATGTTTTCCGTTGTCTTCGTTAACTACTATAAATATGCTGTATGAGTAACACTTAATAATAACTTATTTGTTGATTCTAGAGTTGGGCATTTTACTAATAATCTTTCACCTAGATAGTTGTCCGAATAAATTTTTATTCGAGCAATTTTATTCACGAACAACGAAAAAAATATTACAATAACACTAACGTACATTCGAATTTTTGGTTAAAAAAATAAATAAATATTCTACCTGTCTAAGTACCGACTTACTTAGACCAAATAATGATCCATTGTAATAATACAGGGTATTTTACTATTTATCCTTTATATTTTTATTGGACATTGCATTATTTAACAAAGCGCATGAAATCTGTACCTTCGTTGAATCTGAGCTACATGAAAGGTAAGTTGTCGATGATGAACATCAAATGTATTTCCTATTTCAACATTTTTATACTAATTAAACTTAGAACCAATCAGTTTCAGAATATCTCAAGCGAATACGAAATTATTTCAAACCTTCAGAATGAAGCCCTTAGCTCACTATATTAATGTTTAATAGTGTAATTTTGTTCATGCCCTCAATGCATATTTTTTAGCTTACCTTTTATTTCCACTGAAAACAGCTCTCCACTGATATCCTTGACTTCGTGCCAACTGCAACTTTTAGTAATTAGCTATGTACCAATTTTTTTTTCTCTTATTTTATTTTTTTGTTGCTATTCAATTTTCACTTGTTGTAGTTCAAATTATACGCTTACAAGTATTCGTGTTGCATTAAAATTGAATAAATTTTTACTAAAAAAAAAACACTAAAATATTTCATGCATTATACGAACACGACAAACATGATTTTTAATTAAGTGGCAACTCTTGAATTTTGAAAATTTAATCCCGCATGAGCATATGTGTGCGTGAATGTACACCTAAAGATTAAATAAAATATACGTAGTCACACGCCATAAAGCATTTTATATTCTATACACACACACACAGAAGCACATCCTTATATACAAGCTAAGTGCATATCCGTTTCCGTGTTAATACTCTCGCAAATTCAAATTTTTAATGTATGCATTTTTGGCAACGCAAACCGACACATAATAAAGCACACACGCATACAACATACGCTTTAGTATTAACCCTGAAATGTCTTAGGAAATTGTTTTCAGATTTTTATTCCTCGTGTGCTTATTTATTTGAATGAAAATTTATATTTAAAACTTTCATTCAGTTACTATAAAGAATTTTTCGAGTGCTAGGAAAAACATTTTTCTAAATTTCCTCATTGCCTTAGAAGCCTCATGAGCCTTTTCAATCTTATGTGATTTTTTGTTATATGATTTTTTATGCAATTTTATGTTTTATCTCATGTGATTTTATAAATTGTTTATGATATTTCATGTAAATATTCACCCCTATCATGAATAAACATTCCTTCGGATTTTTTCTCCAATCCCCTGTTTTGCGATCGTGAAAGATTTTTGGGGAATGGGAACAAATTCCCTGGAAAATGTGGTTATCGGCAATACTTTTTTGGGGAAAATTTTTTGACCTTTCACGCAAATTCGGAAACAGTAAAAGTGTTCATGAAAAGGAGTAGATGGCAAACTATCAAGCTAAGCTATACTATATTTTAGGTGATTTTTTTTTTGTGATGTAGATAAATGCACTTCATTTTTATTTATAAAATTGTTCAGCTGATAGGTAAGCTAATGTCAAATATGCAAAACTACTGATAAGCCAATGTCAAATATGAAAAATGCAACTGTGATTTTGGACTGAATGGAAGTAATTGGAAGTATTTTGGCAGCACTAACTGGATATGAAGTTTTTCAATTCGCAATTTTTTATGATTGCAAAATAATCCTCTCGAGAAACAAAAAAATCCGCGAGAATCGTTTTCCTCCGGATATTCATGATAGGGGTGATTATGTTTTGATCAACTTTTTCAAACAAGATTTAAAAAAAAAGAAAAGTTTCATTAATTAATATTTAGAAGCTTAAGATCGTATGATATCTTCAATATTTTCAAAATACAAGATATTGATAGAAAATTTTGAAATAAGTAATTGTGGCATCATAAGCACAAAAATTGCAATAGGAACATATTTAAAAAAGTTCTTCAAAATTGTTGTGGGCATAGTTTGATATACAATGAATTACAAATCAACCAAAAATTAAAAACAAATCTTGCAGTAAATACTTAGCTAAAATGATACTTTAAGCTCTGCCTCTGGTTATCTAATCGAGCCTAAACGTTAAGTTTTTATCACTTAAGATTTGAAACAATTCTAACAGCTGTTTTCCAGTAAAACTTTTTTTGAGTTAAGCTTAGTTTAAAATTAATTGAAGTTTACTCAAATAAAATTTCAACTAGAACTGAAAGTTTGGAAATCAGCTCCAATTAAATTGAAACATCAGCCAAAAACCATGCGAAAATAAGACTTTAAAATAAATGAAAAGCTGACTAGAAAATTCCGCAGTAGTTTAACATATTCCATATTAAAAAATTACAGTAGGAGTCTGACAGCCTTGAAACTATTTACTCCTTTGACACAGCAGCTTAAAACTGAAGTGAAATTACTTAAATTTTTTTTCATTTTATACCGCAATCATTAACAGAAACCGAACTATGTTAATAGAAATTGATTTTTGCTGCTGGATATGAAATCGCAATTACTGCAGCCTTTGAGTAAAATTTTTGGAAAACCCATCAGCTTACATGCATTTGCTTTAATCGTATTTGCCGCATATTGGCAAAAACCACAAGCAACCAACAGACAAAATTATATGATGATGTATGCATTCAATGAATCCAATCGCAAATGCACATTAACTATGTCAATTGGAACATAAGGCCTGCGCTCCTTAATACAAACTTTAATTGAGCAAAGTAAAATTTAAGTGCACAAGTATGTGATGAAAACGATTACGGAAAATTAAAAAAAAAAAAAAGACAGTCGAAATAGAGCGCTTTCTTATTTCCAAACGAGTGCATATCTTTAAAGTCCTTTTTCTCATTGGGATACTTTTGATCCTTTATACATTTGCATACGTACAATTCATACGCATGGAAGAACTTACTGTGTAAAAACTATGCGCCTATACTTTTTGCCAATTGTACACATTTATCTCAGTGCCTTTGAAAAATCCTGCAAAAACTTAGAGAAATTAGAAAAACATACATTTTGTACTTTTCTTTTTGTTGGTCTTTTTGTATGACTTTGTAAGGAATTCTTCGCTGCATTATGAGTACAACAAATTGGCAGGCATATTGTATTTATTATAACTTAATCTATGGAATTTCAACTGTACAAAGCACTTTTGTTACCGATTTATAGCTTCGATAGCTTAATGTTAGAGCTCAACACCCACAACCTTCAGGTTATGCTTTGTTTTGTATTTTTGTAATTATATCCGTTTTATGACGCTTTATTATATTTAATGTTATTTCGTGCGGAAGTAGGAGGTTATTAATAAACAAAGCGTAGCAAATTACTGCAGAAGTGTTGACATGTAATTATGTTGTAAGACTTTGGAGACTTTTGCAAAGAAAAAAAAAATCGTTATTTGATAGGTTATTGCGTCATTTATTATGGTTGATTTTCCTCCAGAAAATAGAAACATTAAGTCGTGCACTTTAAAAATTTTCTGCAGAAACGTAATGCTTCATATCAGAAGTTTTGTTTCTTCAATAATTGTTTGGGAGACCCTTAGAAAACAATTTCAGCTAAATATTTTATCACAGCTGCCAAGAGGAACATAAATCACAAATATTAAAATCGTTGATATTTCTAAAATTCTTGTAGGCGTTCGTAAATCGGTTAAAAAAACTTCAACATATGCAGGGCTTACTAGATGGTATCACCCAAAACACAGAAACTTCAGAAACACCAAATAACGTTGTCTTATTTTGTTTTAGGACTCTTACGAATATGTGTGGAGAAGACGATCAAAACAAAACCATTTTTGGGTCATTTCTCAGCAGCAATTCCCCATTTCACATGATAATATTGACGGAAAACTTAAAATTTGTCACCAAAACGCGAAAATCAAATCACCATTTTATGTTCAACCGAATGAAACTACACAATTAACTATGACAAAAACTTTTCATGAGTAAGGTTGGAAAGCTGTTTGGTATGTATCAGCAAGCACACCAAAAGTCGGTATTTTCATTGTGATAAATTGGTGTGTATATGGAAAACGCTAAGATTGACCACCAACCTAATCTTCGCGAGAATAGGGACATACTAGTAAGGGCAAATACAGTGTAGTGTTCAGGTTGCCAAAAACCTTGCTCTACGGAATCGTAGATGAAGTTACAGCCCAAGAACCCGCTGTAGAAAAGTCGAGTGTTACAGGACAAGATGTACTAAAAAGATTGTGACGCATTTTGGTGAAACTTACCAACCAGGGTTGCCTTGCCAAAGTTGTCCCCATGCCCGAAAAGTCCCAAATTTTAGCTAATTTTGTTTTTTCTTAATTAAAAGTTTGTAAGATTACAGCTTGAAATATGTATGTACCGAATGATAGAGCTCCAAGAGCCTAAGTGGAATGTATGGGGTTGTCTTGTTGAATCCTGGCCGAAACATAGGTTGCTATCCATTTTTTGGACCAATTTTTCATAAATCAGTGACAACTCATGTTCGGACAGAATTCGACTAGGCATTCCTATATATTCTACTTAAACACTTCGAGCTATAACATTTGACACAAATTTCAAGCTGTAATCTTTTACATTTTTAATAAAAAAATCAAAATTATGTATATTTTTTTATTGTAACTATATTTTTTAATGACATCATAAATTTGTTTTGTCTAAGAGTAATTTTTATAGAAAATGGCTTGGGCAAAAAGTTCTTAAAATTAGTCAAAACTACAAAAAATAATTTTTTTTTCTTTCATTGACATATTTTTAAAATAAAAAATTATGACGTCATAGAAAAATAATTTTTTTTTGAAATAACTCTGAAAGTCAATAGAAAACCCTATTGAAAAAGTGAAATTTTTTATGTGCATCCGGAAAATAGTTACAAACGTTTGAAAATAAGGCTTTGCTAGAAAAGTCTAAAAATTGCACCCCCTCCACTCACCTCAGTCTATATTTGTCGAAATGAATTAATTTTTAGTTTGAGAAGTGCCATTCAGTAGGACAACATTTAGTCCAACTTTTCAGCCCTGTCATTTTATTTTTTTTTTTTTTGGTTGCGACACTTAGCAAATTATGCTCCTACATTAAATTTTTCTCATTCAAAAATCAAAATTTTCCATTTCATTCAATCACTGAGTTTTATTATCCGAAAAAAATATTTATTTTCGCTAGAAACTTTAACGTGTATTTACTGAAATAGAATCAAAACCATGGCGGCATAAATATTAAATTTAATTATCCCCGTAAAAACAAATTATCCAACAATTTACAAAATTTGACTTAAATGTTACTGGATACAAAATGACAAGCGAACAAATGAAAACCGAAATTAAGTTTAAATCAAATCGTTTCACAAATCACAGTCACAAATTCAATGAAATTGGTTATATCACAAATAGAACTTTAGCAAAACTTTTTGTTTTTTTCATTGAAAATCGTATTTTTGGGCTTTAAGAACCATGCATTTTATCTGAATCTTTTTAAGTACCGTTAATCGTTGGACGCCACACAAATTGTTAATACCCGATTGGGAAATAAGAAACGTCTGCAAACGCGAAAATCTGAAAGTTAACTGATTGTTATTAACATTAAGAAGCGCAAAAAACGTTAAAAAATCCCAAAAAATCAAAGTGCATGAAAATAATAATCACAACAACAAGCAGAAAAATACTTTTTTTTTTAAAAATAATAATAATAATTACAACAACATAAACAACTTACACCAGTTACCTATTTTATGAAGCCTACAGTTAAAGCATTTGCTTCTATTTTTCACTTTAAAGTGCTACTGCTTCTGCTTCTTCTTCATCATTATCAACTAACACGTAAATACGATTATGAACCATTAAAGAAATTTTTAATTTTTTAAATAAAACCAAAAGAAAATTTACAAAAAAGAAAAGAAGAAGCAACAACACACAATTTAACGACTTCTTCCGACGAAACATTAAACAACCAGCGCATGCGCGCACCTACAACTTACAGGCTAACGAATACTCGTGCAAAGATATGCATTTGCCCACTACTACATGCGCAGTTGAGGTGGTACAGAATCCATAGCATTGAATGCAGTCGAAACGAAGAAACATGCAATTAACCCATTGAGACTACAAGACGTTCAACTTACAAACTTTTTCATATGGGACATATTTTACAAAACTTGAAACGTAAATTTACAATATTACTATAACGAAAGAACTTTTGCTACGGAAATGGGAAATGAAATGATATTTCAGAACAGTGCTTATTAAAATTGATGATATCAACATTGTTAGAGAACAATGTTGCGCAATTATTTTTTAACAATGTTTAGCTGAAATGCTTTCAAAATTGTTTCATAAGAATATGTATTTCGCAACAAAAGTTGCGAATAATACGTTAACAAAATATGAATACAAAAGATATCAGGAATTCTAAGTAACCAGATTAAGTAGTAATGTTAAATGCTTAGTGACAATATTTAGCAGAAACATTATTTAACAACAAAAATTTGCAGTAATATATTGCAAAAATGTTAGGAAACATTAGCTGTGTTTTATTCACCAAGTTACTATCTACTATGGCGAATAAAACGACATAGTTGCTAAGTCTCCTACTCGCTGTTTATACGAGTACTCGTTGTTCTTTCTGCTTTTTTATTTCAAATTGGTCTTTTTAGCACCTGATATTTTAAACAATTGTTTTTCTACGAAAAAGATATTCTTCTTTTCATTTTAAAATAATTTTTCTTTTAAACTTGAGACTTAGTAAAAATTATGTAGTAATAGGTATGTTCCTAGTTACACAGTACTCCAGGTTATTTAAACGCAAGTTAATGAACCAATATTTTTCTATCCATCTTCATTTTCGAGTAAATCAACAAAATCTAAAATAACTACTGTCGATTTAAATATAAAATTCAATTTTTGTAGGATATTTGAAAACATTCTATATTTTTCGATTAAAGGCACAATTATTAATACTATTTCTAACATTAATACGTTTTACTATGTGAATATATATATAAAATTATATTCAGATAACTATATGTATATGTAGAAATGGTCTGAATGGATTTGCGATAAAAAATTTATTAAAAATAACATGTTTAACATTTAACAAAGATCTTTTTACTAAATTTAAGGCTTCAATCTACATAGCTTAGAAGGCGAATTGCTGTAGTAGCTAAGTTCTAATAAAGTAAAAAGCTAAAAAAAGGTGGAAGGACTGCCAATTGATAAATCCTGACGTTAAATAAAATATAACCACTTCAGAACTAATTTTTTCATTTACTAACATACACAGAAAAAATTTATAATAGCATTATAGCTACATCATTTGTTATCAAACACATGATTTAAATTAACGCAACAGATATTTTCACTTAGCATTAAAATCTAAAAATACCTTGTACTCTTTGAACTAACGAAATATTCCATATAAAAACTTCTTCTAAGCAATAGTGGTCTATTATGGGTTAAAAAATATGTATTAAAGAAAACAAACATAAAAAATGTATAAAATCAATTTTCATATGGTTTTCAAATTGAAATAACATACGAAATCAGCAACATCAAGAAAATCGAGGGAAATCATCAATTTTGCTCATAACAACGAACCGTGATATACAGACATACAGTGTGTACGAGTATGTAGCAAGTTTGCCAAAGATGCTCGCCAGTAATATGTCTTATTCATTGGGGAGCCGGGTGGAGAGGAAAACCCACAACTTGTATACGAGTACAAATATATCGGTTTGTTTTTCCATTTCAATCTGTTTTGATTGTTCGGTTTGTAGTTGATATGAATTTGACCGATTTACTTGATACGCTTCTTGGCGAATTAACAACCTAAGCACGCGAATCGCGATTCACATCTCCTTCTCACGTGTAATTAAAGAGTTTGCTCCACATGGCCACCAGCCATTTGTGTATGATTGAGGTTTAGTTTTCAGTTAAAAATAATAATTAACTCAAAAATAATGAATTTCATTTCATGCGTTTGTGGTTGACTTTCTTTTGAATGTTTCGAACAGTTCAATATTCGCCATTCAAAAATACATTTATTGAATTTTCAAAAAAGTGTTTTTCTCTTTCATGCCCATGCATGAAAGTTTCAAGTTTTTTATTAAAATTTTGTAATTTTATTTTTCATAGGCGAAGTAACCGTAGAATACATTCAAGGCCTGCCACACCTAACAGTCCCTTTGCCCAGCAGAAATGAAAAATGTCGTTTTGCGCTGAAACCGGTATCACATAAGGTTGGAGACTTACTGGAAATGCTGAGAGCGGAAGATCGCGGCATTGATCGTGCTACGGTTTTGAACAACGCTGGCGTACGGATAGCATCGACGTGTAACATCGAAAGTCTAATGGATGAACCATTTTGGTAAGCGATTTAATATATTTCTTTTTCAAGAATATCATAAATTTCTATACATTTAATCGAGTGTAGCTTATCCTTTCATCCTTGCCGTGAAATGTAAAGCAATTTGCTTTCGAATTTATTCTAATTTCATGCTATTTTTTTTTTATTTTTTTTTTTTGCGAAAATGTTGCACTGCCACTCATAAATCACACACCAAACTCAGTATGTCGTTGAATAATTCATGTCGCACACTCACACACGCTATACATTGAAGGCACATCAATTCTATGCAGCGTTTGTCCTTTGACTTACGAGTTTTAAGGCATTTTACATTGAATAATTTTAAGTTTTCTGTATTATGTAATTCAATACAATATTGCGTATTTATTAAATCGAGTGATTTTATTAAGTTTGAGAAAAGATTTCTCTGGTTAATAAACCATTTAAAGGAGGACTGCAGCATTTATAGTATAGCTGGCCAAAGTTCAAAGGCTAGCATGCCTAGGTATAACATGAGCAATGTTCTACTTTCAACTACTTTTCTTGGGTTCTTCTGTGCTTTTTTGTTTTTTTTTTTTTTGTTAGATAGCTAAGAAGTCTAATAGCTGTAGTAGCTAATTACTATTAATATTTTATTACTATATTATGATCAAAAACTTAGCAGCAAAAGAGTGCTGTAAAACTACACCTCTCATTTCAACTCAAACTCGGGAACCATGTGTAGCACCTTATCATTTCTAAATTATTGACTGTGTGGGTCAATGCTCTATGCCCAAAACTCTATCTTTTGATAGCAAATTCCATATGAACTTCGCAAAAAGATTCATTTGGAACTGTACTCATCCTTAAATAAAGGTTGATGGTGTATTGAATTTGATTGAGTGTATTGATAAAACTCAACATCAGGATTTCAAGTTTTTTACGCCTAACCTCAGAGCAGGCGCGGATCTAGAATTTTTTTCTGGGGGGGGTCACAGGATAGAAAAAAATCAAAAATAACAAGAATAACCAAATAAACAAAGCAAGCCGAATTTCTTCAATGAATAAAAACTAAGCCAGAATTTACTCCTAGTCGTGAATTCAAAAGGTGCGGACGTGTTTATGCTGAGTCGAATATTTTATTATATAAAAAACTTAACATCAATGCAATAACTTAGCTAATTTTACTAAATATTCATCCGCTCAGCCTAACAATCAGTTAGGTAAAACTTCACAGTTTCGGATTTATTTCCAAAATATGTCTGGGATCAGAACTAAATCCAATTCCATTTATTATTATACCGCGGCTGGAGATTTTGATGTCATCGTATTTGTTGAGACCTGGCTAAATGATGAATTTTTCGATGGAGAATTCTTTGATACAAATATGTATATATCAAGTATACAGAAAGGATCGTGACGCTATAAAAACAGGTTGTAGTCGAGGAGGTGGTGTTCTAATTGCCATCAAACGTTTTTTCTGTACAACAGCTTGCATCCTTCAGAATGCGGACAGTTTGTACGAACAATTAAGTGTCTCCATTTCTGGCTCATCAGGCTCTTTATATATTTGTGCCTCGTATATCCTGCCAAATAGTTCTGATGAAATTTACGATGCACATGTAAGTAACATTTTATCGTTACATTCATCGTTGGACCATAAAAGTCAGCTTTGCATATTGGGGGATTTTAATTTAAACAAAGTAATGTGGACTCACCTCGCCGATGACTTGACGCCAACAAATATCAATCATCCTCATGAAATCAATCTTATTGATAGCTTCTTAAGTATTGAATTAGTTCAAATTAATAAAATAAGTACTTAATAATCTTGGCAAAATTTTGGATTTAATTTTTATTTCGTATAATATTAAATACAATTTATCTGAATGTTTTTACCCAATTTCACCATCTAATATGCACCATGTTCCAATTGTTCTCGATATAGAATTTTATGAATTTATTGAGCCTAAGCCTGCTAAACATGTATTTAACTTTAAATTATGTGATTTTGAATTTTTAAATAAGTAATAATATAAATGATATAAATTGGAAAAATTTATTTAACGGTAAAAATGCCGCAACTTGTTTTGATTTGTTTAAATTTAATGTGTCACAAATCTGTCATGACCATATTGCAATTTGCCCTCATAAGGTATATAAGCTTCCATGGTATAATTCTGGCCTTAAAAAACTGAAAAATATGCGCAATAAATTTCTAAAACTTTTTAAATCCACTGGGAACTTAGAGTATAAGGAGAAATATGTGCATTACATGAGAGAATTCAACTTTTTGAATAAGTTTTTATACAAGCAGTTTATTTTGAAAACGGAAACCAATATCAAATTGAATCCGAAATCGTTTTGGAATTTCGTACAATCGAAAAAGTGTGGATCTTTCATCCCCACTTCTATGTTTTTCAATAATATTAGTTCATGTACAATTGCAGACACAGTTAATTTATTTGCCGACTATTTTAAATCAAATTATACTGAAGATGCTCCATGGTATGAGCCCTCTATCCTGCAAAACATCAATTCTTTCGTGGATGTTGGTTCTATTACTTTGAGTGAAACAGACGTTTTTAACGCATTATAAAAGTTGAAGATTTCTGCTAAATTGGATGTCGATGGATTATCCTCTATAGTATTATTAAAATGTGCTCAGGCTTTGTGTAAGCCACTGTGTCTGATTTTCAATAAATCTTTAAATTCCGGAACTTTTATTGAGCCCTGGAAGGTAGCATGTATTACCCCTATTTTCAAAAATGGGCTTAAAAATAATGTCGCGAACTATCGTCCCATTTCTAAATTAACAATTGTCTCTAAATTATTTGAAAGCCTTATAAAAGATAAGCTTTACTTTTTAATTAAGTGTCATATTTGCCCAGAGCATCATGGCTTTGTATCTGGTCAATCCACAATAACAAATTTATCATTATTCTCTAATTATTGTGTATCCTCTTTTGAACGTGGCTATCAAAGCCTTTGATAAGGTTAAGCATAGTGCTTTAATTGCTAAACTAGCTAAAATTGGATTTCATGGCTCATTTTTGGATTGGATTAAATCCTATCTGAGTAATAGACTGTGTGTTGTACTTGTTAATAATACTAAATCTTATAATTTTGTAGCGTCGTCTGGAGTACCTCAGGGTAGTATCCTTGGACCTCTGTTCTTTATTTTGTTCATGAATGATATTCATAGTTGCTTTCAGAGCTCAAAATTTTTGCTTTACGCAGATGATTTAAAATTATTCAGTCGTATACGGAATGTAGGTGACGTTGAATCCTTACAACGTGACTTGTCCAATGTGAGTAACTGGAGTAAACTTAATCAGTTACCTTTAAATATTGGGAAATGCTTTCCCTGCACATTTGCAAAATCAAATAATATACTCGATTGTTATTTCTCAATTCAGGGTAAACTTCTTAAGTCAATCAATCTTATAAAGGACTTAGGCGTAGTTTTCGATGCTAAGTTTACATTTATTGAGCATTTGAATTTTATCATCCCTAAAGCTTATGCAATGTTGGCTTTTGTTCGTAGACACAGCTCTGATTTTATGGATCCACATACCATTAAGAGCCTTTACTTTGCATTTGTAAGATCTAGATTGGAATATGCCTCTTTTGTTTGGAATCCGTTTTATGCAAATCATTGTGCTAGAATTGAACGAATTCAGAAAACTTTTTCTAGATTTGCATTACGTTCTTTGTATTTTGGTGATTCAAGGCCATCATATAATTCACGTTGCCTGCTTTTGGGCATAAATACCCTTGAATCGAGGCGGAAGGTTATGTCCTTAATATTTATTTATGATATAGTTAATAGTAATATTGAATGTCCGGAGTTACTTCAGTTAATTGGTTTTTATATCCCACCTAGACAGTTGCGTCATTTTGATTTATTCCTCATAAAAAAACATAAAACTAATTATGCTCAGAATGAGCCTATATTAAGAGCTCTCTCATTATTCAATAGATTGTCATCCATAAATGAATTTGATTTTTCGATGTCTAAAGCAGGGGTCGGCAAAATTTGATTTTTCATAGCTCAATTGAGCTGAAGTACATCACACACATTGTGTTTTGCCGACCCCTGGTCTAAAGACTCTTCTAGTCTGTAAGGAAATGTAATCCAAAGGCTTAATAAAGAAATGAAATGAAAAATGAAAAACTTGTCCAATTTGTTTTACTTGAAAATTCATTACATGTATATATATATTTATTGTTTATATAAAATTATAAACTTTTTTATATAAAAATGTACTCTTAAAACTAAGAAATGTCTTAGCTGATGAATATTTTTATTTCGAATTTTCATTGGACATCGATGCGATCATTAACAGATTTGCGAAACAAAATAGAAGATTGGATTTTGTTTTATAAATGATGCTTTTAGTTGGAACTTGTAAACAGATTGTAAACAGATGATAGTATATCAAGTAAAGCTACAATCCAAATATAGAAAAAATAATAAAAAAGTCAGTCTTGTTTAAGAAAATTAGTCAAATTTGTTGATTTAGTCATTTTTTGATTCCAATTTTTTCAGAGTGCAAAAAAATAAGTTAATTTTGGTCGTTTGGTTAGTTTCAGGTTTTTAAGTTTGCAAAAACTAGGTTTTGTTCGTTTGTTTTTGTTTTGTTTTTCGGTTTGCAAAATATTGTTTCAACTCTATTTTTTGAAATGCGGGCTGTTTTGGGGGGGGGTCATGACCCCCGTGACCCCCCCCTTGGATCCGCGCCTGCCTCAGAGTCGGATCTAACGCGGGGTGATCGCTCTGGGCGCTCGATCTTTGGGAGTGCCTTTTTTTTCTAAAAGTATTAAAAACAAATCTGGATCGAAAACTGTTTCCGAGGGTGGGGTAAAATGGGCGCATATTCCTTGCCGCCATTCATATTCGCTCTAACATCCACGTGGCATCCAAACCGCTCAGTTCTTTAAAAATGTTCTATTTTATTAAAAAAAAGTTATAGAATATCTCACTTCTGCTATTTGAAAATTAGTTATGGAAATGATTTTTGGTTTTTTAATTTCTAGGCTGAGCATTAACGACCAAAAATACAAAGTTGTTCCACCGCCAAGACAAAAACTTGCTCCCGGAGATATCAACAAATTAGGAGATATTAAATCTTTAGTAGCGCAAGTATGAATGCAACATTCGAAGTATGATATATGTTTTGCTAATAGAAAAAAAAATGTTTTTAATATTCACAGCTTTACGAGGCGCTACACGTTGGCGAGTATCACATAGAAAAGGAAAATGAACTGAAAAGTAAACTGGAAGATCTGAAATACTTAGTAACACCGCTGGAGCAGGTAATGTAGCTAAAAATAAAATTCCGATCGTAGTACAGTCTATACCCCAGTAATACGTTTAATTACAGCAAAAAACTGAATTGAGTACGCTAGCAGCACGAAGGACCAACATGATAACGTGGGTTGGCCTAGGTATGATGTCGGTACAATTTGGCATTTTGGCGCGTTTAACATGGTGGGAATACTCTTGGGACATTATGGAACCTGTAACCTATTTTGTAACTTATGGCACAGCGATGGCATGTTACGCTTACTTCTGCATAACGAAACAGGTGAGCACACACAAACACATACAAGGTGGGCCCAATCCAAACGGTTATATGATAAATATCGATTCCCAGATTCATTTTGATTGAAAAATTGTATGGGAGGGTGAGTCTATTTTAAACACCCTATGGGTTGCAAGGTGTTTAACAAAGTTTCCTTAGAGCAGTACTTACAAACAAAGATTATAATCTTTTTAAGTAATAGAGCTAGAGCAATAAAATGAATTAGTCTCATTAGATAATTACCTCACATATTATTTAATAATACCTACTATTATTGCTAGCCGTGTTTTTAGTTTAGCATTATTGCCTGTTAAATTAAAAAAAAATCCAACCAGGGAATCAAATTTTTCCGTATGGCTGCTTGGGTCCGGACCATACTGTATACAGAAATAGACACTATCTAGAAATAGACACCATCGAATATATTTTCCATTGCAATTGCGTCAATCTTAGCTAGTTAGACTTAAGCAGTTTTGCAATATGTCAACAAATAGTATAACTTTTTATCAATTTCAGGACTACCAACTCGCCGACGTTAAAGACCGCCAATACCTCCTTTCAATCCACAAAAGTGCCAAAAAGCAAAAGTTCGACATCGACAAATATAACATACTGAAGCGTGAAATTGCTGAGGTCGAATATGATTTAAGGCGTCTGCATGATCCATTAAATCTACAACTGCCGCCTAAAATTGTGCGCGCACAAGAGTATAAACCTTCGAATGGGAATGACAGCGATGGCACTAGTGGCACTAGCATTAACAGCGGCAGCACTAGCGATGCCAGCGGCAAAACCACTGACAGTTTGACTACCAAAGTTACTAGCAAAAATGAAAAGGCAACAGGATTCCGACTACCATTCTTCGATACAAAGAATTGAAGATTTTGAAAATGTGTTTTAATTGATCACATCATCCTCCACGTTATGTGTTCTCTTGGATCTTGTGTCTCGTGCTTGTTAAACCAACTGAATAATCTAAGCAAAAGCTTATAGCATTTTAATTTATCTCTTATATTTTTTAATTGTTTTTCATTTAATTATAGTTTTTTTTTTTCAATTGGAAATGATTTTTTTATTACTCAGTTAAATCTCGTATAAGATTTGAAGTTGTAAAAGGAAATTTCAGCACAAAAAGGCAAAACCCTTAACAAATTGCACAAAATACCATTTATTTCTTAAATTAAATTTAACTGCGCAGTAAAAAGTCGGCCCGTTGTAACTTGTTTCGGAATCAGTGGCCCTACTCTGTATTGCGATTCGCAACAAAATCGTATCGCAATTAAATAAATTGTACTCTAAGATGCATTGAATCGCATTGGCTTTCGCATCGCATTACAGAGTAGGGCCCCTTGACTTATTTTGTTTAATTTCTCAATTTCAGTTAACAAAATTTAGTTTAGTGGTATGATTGTATGTTTTTCCTTAAATGTTTTACAGTGATGTTTTTTTATTGTCTCATAGTTTTTTTTAATATAATTTATTTATATGTATATTAGTTTAATTAATCATTTTGAAAAAATGTTTGTTTGTCAGCGATGCTTTCAGAAAATTAATAAAAAATTAAGAATATTATTTTTTTTTTCTTTTCATTTTGTATGCATCTTTATTTCAATCAATGATTGTTTTTTTAAAACATTTCACTTTTTTGTATTTACTTAGAAAACGGTATGGCTCACTATATAGTAGTAGAACTTTATTTATCCGAGGTAATGTGGGTAGGAGGTACCTCGGGTAAGTGGAAACTCAGATAACACGAAAGAAATAAAAAATTCGAAAATTTTAAGCAATATACTTTGCACGTAGAGCATTGGCATAAGGGCTCCCTCCATCCGTTTTATCTGAGTTTTTCCGTATTATCTGAGCATGCACCTCGATGGCTTGATGGTTGGCTCGGATAACGCGGAGCTTTGGTTGATCAAAGGTTGTATAACGAGATTTCACCATATATCATCTAAGATGATTCATCTTTCATTGAAACTCTGTTGAAGGCACTTTGTGGACACTGTTCTTATATATTTTACAGGTTTTGTGACTGTATACAACATTCTGAAAATACTGGATTACAAAATTGGAAGAAATATTTTAGGTTTTTTTGTATTCTCATTTTAGGATAGCTAATTTACTCTGACAAAATTTATTTCACTCATCACATCGGTTTTATGTCATTATTGATAAAAACTTAAGACATGTAGAAATTACTTTGAACAAAAAATGGAACAGTGCCATAGCCCTCTTATTCTATGTGAAAAAACTCCTTATAAAAAATTAATCGTGCGCAAGCCTTTGTACCATTGTATATTATTCGATTTTGGACAAACTCTTCGAGTTGTTTTTCCCCTCTTCAACTTTACCATATTAAATCTCTCGATATTTGCTACATTTTGCGATTTTGTGAACCAAATCGCTTTTTCAACTTCGTTAAATTGTCATATATGGGCATATATCAAAGAACAATTTAGCAGCGTAGAGTTGAAGAGCGATGTTGTCTTTAAAGCAATATATCTCGATTTCCAATACAGGTAGATACCGTACCTTACCAGCGCTCTTATTGGAATACTTTGTATAGGTAAACCGCAGACAACTCTTAACGACTCCTGCAGAAATGGTGAAAATGAAGAAGAGATAGAATCAGTGAGGCATTTTCTGTTTGACTGAACAGTACTCCAAGGAACGGAAATCCGATTATTGTTTTTTTTTTTGGAAACCTGAGTGATACGGTAAATGTGTACAATTAATAAGAACTTAGGTTTTTAGGGTACTCATCAAAGTATCATAATTTGACGACGGCTTTTGGGTATATTTGCTGTTAAAAAGTAGAGAGCCTTCTAACCTATTGGGCCGGCAGTTAGCGTCATAAAACATGTATCATTTTTTAGTTAGCGCCTGATCGTCTGAACATAAAACCGCTCAGTTGGGGCGTGTATTTTTCGATTAAATTGAAAAATATCTGAAAAAATTCTTTTTTATTTTCGAATTCAAGAATTGAATCGAGCGTTATTTTAATCATAAAATATGCAGCAGATTCGGGTTCAGTAATTCAAAAACTTTTGGAGTACCAAGTTTCAGCTATGTAGTTACACACATAGTATATATCATTTTGAAATAGGAAATGAATTTTGTTCAAGAATACTTACTTCAGCCCACTTTTTCGCAAGCTAAACGGCCGACCAGTGGTATTAGGAAAGTTCAACTCAGTAAACGTTGAGGCACAAATATTGCGGGTTAACATGTTCCCCCTAAAACTAAAGGGCACCCTCTGAATATATAACTAATAAAAGGTAAGAAATATATATTTAATCCCTTTTTTTAATTATTTTTTAATTTTTGTTTGGTTTCCAATTAACTTAGTTGAAAATTTTAATATTTTGCTTTTGATTTTTAAATTATAATTTCTCTTAAAACCACTTTTTTTTATAAATAAAATTTATTTTGGAAATGTAAACATTTGTATAAAGTATATTCAAAAATAGAGCCATTAAGAAAATTAAAAAATTAACTAATTTTACATGTACATAAACAAATAAAATTCTGTTTCATGACAACGTAAAACAAAAAAAAAAAAGAAGAAAATTACAGCAAAAAGCTAACAAAAAGGGCCAAAAGCATCATGTAGTTAAGTGAAATCTTAAAAAAGCATACATACATACATATGTTATATAACAATAAGCTAACAAATAAAGGATTTGTTTATATTTTAATACGCTAGATTTGCTCGTTAAACAATTAAAAAATATTACAAGTAAAAGAAATGATTAAAAAATAATTTAAATAGGTTGTGTGCAACTAACATTTACTAAAAATTCAACAAAACTAAACACCCAACTGCATAAAAAGCAGTGAACTTAGATTACATTAACAAAATAAGAAAATCATCTTAAAATCATTAAGTATTTATTCTAGAATTGTAATTAACATACACACGAACTAAAACCAAAATCACCAAAAGCTTTCTCAAACTACTAAATGCACCATATTTTGTTAAGATTTTATATTTTAAACGCTTTTACTAAATATTAGGCTAAAAAATAAAAAAGAGTTTACTACAATCTAAAGAAAAACTAAAGTCAATGCTTACCATTGAATTAAAACAAAGTTTAAAAATAAAAAAATTAAAAAAATCTTTAAAGAAATATTTGTTATAAATGATATACCTAAAAAGTTTAATAAAAATATAAAGTTCAGCAATGTTCTTACACTTAAATTAAGAAAACTAATCAAATATGAGATAAAAAATTAAATTTAATGTTAACTTTATTTTCTTTTAAACATTTTAACTATGATTTGATGATGTTCGTATTAGCTCCTGACGTAAGATTTTTTTATTTATGAAAAATTTAAAACATTCACGAATTCACGTGGCTGTTTGTGGATAGCGACCCCATAAGACTATCTTTCTTATAAACGCTGGTACGCATTCATCATGACAAATAGTTGTGTCGCCGAAAGCTGATGGCCCATAAAAATGTCCCCAATTCTGAAATGTAGCATAATTCGATCCCAGAGCGTCATAGCTTCTGGATCAGTTTTGCTACTCGTCGTCAATGATTTCATAAAAATTATTAGCTAAAATGCAGTCAACGCTTTCTTGTAAGTAAAAGACGTGGTTACGTTTCTTTGACATCTCTTAACGGTCTGAGCATTAATGCACACAAAATCAAACTACCAGTGTTGAGGTCAGGGTTGCAAAGTGATCGGAATTAGCCGAGACTTTTTTGTCACATGGACTTAAAAGTCGAGCCAAAAAAAAAATCAACCTGTTTCCAAAGCAAAAAAAAAAATATTTTTTGCCATTTGAAGGAAAAATATTTTTTTTTTAGAAGACCGGAAATTGCTTCTTTTCAACTTGTCAACACTAGCTAAAGTGCATTTCCGTCTCCCACAAGAAACCATCAGGTCCAACCAGGGCTTATTTTGAATAGAAAAGTTAGCCGGGAAAATTTTACACATGCTTAACAAAACGTGGGACTCTCATTCGAAAATGGCTGTATTGTTACATAATCCACAATTTTAGTGTGGTAAAAACTATTACTGAAATTCTGGGAAAAGTATGCTTGATGGTTACAGGTAAAAAATTCATATATTTATATTTCAAATATTTCAGACTAGCATGCTTGCCGGTTACAGGTACAAAATTCATATATTTATGTTTCAAATAAAATTTAAATTAATTGTTCTATATAATTTTTTACTTAAATCCTAACTGCAATTGCAGAAAAGTATGAAAAAATCGAAAAGTGTCGCATGATATCGAAAGATTCAAAAAGCATCCTACTTAGGAAAATTAAATCTTGACAAATGAACTTCTTGTTATCAAAAGAAGTCAAAATTTCAAATCATTTTAAATAACAACGTTCCAAAGAACTCAAATTGGAATATTTTGAATGAATGGATGAATTTTGTACACCTGAAACAAATCCAAAATAAAAACAATTCTGCTCGCAGTTTTATCTTACATCATTATTTTCTTCAAATTATAAGTTTTAAAATGTTATATCAGAATCATTACATATAACCTCTATCCTTAAACTTTATTAAGTATTGTAACTTCAAATATAGTATTAATATTGCCAAAGACTAATTTCAAGAAACTAATTTATAAATCTATAGTAAAAGATTTTAGATAAAAAAACTAATCAACTTAACATGATTGCTCTCTTCCTCTATGCAAACAACCTATGTTTATAAATTTATAACATAAAACAAAAAAACTAACGTAAAAAGTACCTTCATATATTTTATATTAATTATAATCAATTTAACTACTTACATATATAAATATTAAAAATCTAATTAACATTTTTTTACGAATTTAATATAAAAAAAAAACAAATCCCCTCTACAAGCGCAACATTAAAAATTCAAAAGTAAAAAACCCAAAAAAAAAACAATTTTTTCTATCTAGTAATAAAGTGCTTTATTAATTCCTAGTTAAACGAATTAAATTTTTTTACCATAAATAAAATGTTTATAAAATAAATAACATTTTTTTTTTCTTAAATAAAACAATCATGAATTCATGTTTTTTTTTAAAAGATTTTAAAATCCAAATGAATTTTTTAAAACAAAATTCACATTATGTTAATAAAATTATTATTATCAAATACAATTGAATTAAGAAAACGAACTAAACGGCCACATTATATAAATTGTGTAATGAAATATAGAACACAAAAAATGAACAGCAAATAAAAACATTTTAAAATATTTATTTTGTGTTTTATTTCACAATCAAAATTTTGTTAGTACCTATGCTCATCTGTAGGTACTAAAATAAATTTTATTCAAGTTTTAGGTCGAGATTTTTAATTAAGTTTTCTTTAGTCGATATTGAAAAAATACCTCAAAGATAAGAAAAATGAAGTTTAAAAATATTTTTTTTTTCATATTTTATTACAAAGGTAACATTAATCCTACAATTAAGCTTAACTAACTAAATACAGTCATTTCTCTATCTTATTCAACCACACTTTATTTCTAATCTAAAACAATTGTTCGAATCTGTTGCATTCCATCTGACCAGCTCTGCAATAGGTCGACTTGGTTTGATGAAAAGCGTCAGCTCTTCATTTAAATGTAGTGGTGAGAATTTACTTACCACAACTGCTTTTGTCGGCTTACGATATTTTCCGACAATTATTGAATCATTGCCAAAATTACGACCGCGCTGATCTGATAATTCATTTGTATCGACAACTATGTTGGCGGCATCATCGATTAAGCGATAGCTGGGCTTTCGGAATGGACTATAGCCAAGCTTTGCACAAATTTGCCGTATTTCGGGAATATCAGGCGGTGATTTTTTGGGAAAGCATTTTGTATGCCAAATGCCGTAGGTTTGTTCGATCACTTGACCGTATTGAGAAGGCTGTGCATAGCTAATATTAAAAATTATATATCATATTTCAGTATTTTATAAAGCACAATAACTTACTGCTGCTTATGCGATATGCGATCATGCTTAGATTGCTGTGTTTTCATAGGATGTTCAATGCCATAACAGTATTTCTCATCTTCACCATTAGGACAGTCAGATTCTTGGTCACAGACAAAATCATGTGGTATACATTCATTGGTTGAACTAAGAAAGCAGATTTTAAATTTCAATGAATTGTTTCAACATTAATAGAAAAATCACTTACGACCCGCAGTGAAAAAGATCCTCAGTGCAGTTACAAAGTGCAGGGCTTTCGTCACTTTTATCCCAACAATTGCGTATACCATCACAGATTTTTCCCGGATCAGTAGCTCTAAAACAAAAGTCAAGAAGTTATTTCTCATATATCTACATATGAAGCGCATGATACTTAAAATATACAAAGTACTTACTGTAAGTATGAAAAACAAGAGCATATGGCTGGCTCATCCGTAAGATCATCACAATCTCGCACATGATCACAAAATTTTGTCTTATGTATGCATTTATTGGACGAACGACACTTTAGCTCAGTAGGTTGGCATGCTGTTAAAAAAGAAATAACTTAAAAAATGTATCTTAAACATATTCTTAATTGTTAGTTACCTTTCTTTCTTTCCATACACATTGACTTTAACTCATCGCTACCATCGTGACAGTCATTGTGACCATCACAAATCTGCTCTTGTGTCAAGCATGCGCCTAATGGACAACGAAATGTAATACATGTGGCTGGTGCTTGTGGAAAACTGCATTTAGGGGAATCTAGAAACAAATTTTAAGATCAGGAAAATACTACTTAATTCTACTTTAGTTTACCTATCAGTTTTTCGATGCTCTTATAGACATGCTGCAATGCTCTGATACTGAAAGCCTGCTTAAAACTGCTGCATTCCGTATTGTTATAGCTGAACAATGCAGTTGGATACCAACCCGTATTCAATTCTCGGCAAACCAAAATACCTTGATCACTGGGTTGCCGAATTTCGTCACTGACATTTTTACTACCAAACTGTGTACAATTTATAAATTGAGTTTGCTCCGAGAGTGTGGTTGAATTTTCGTCAGTGCCGTTGGCATTCCTTATGAGCTGATATACGGGTTTTTGCACAACAAATTGATAGCAATTGATATTGGAGTCTGGGTCTTCCAAACAACTTAAAGACTTTTTATTCTCTGTGATAGCAAGGGTCTTTATGCGTCCTGATATATTATCATGTACTACGGAAAGACATTCAAGTTCTTCGTTCTCATTGCCTTTAGTTCTACAAAAATTTAGAAAATATTACAAAAATTACACAAATCTTAGTATTTTATTAAAAAAAAACTCGGTTTTTGCCAGTAAAAAAAAAGACGCTCAACACTCCAAAACTTAATGTTTTTGGATTTTATTAAACTTGCAGCAATAAATATTTTATTTCTTAGCTATTTTTTCTTTTCAAATTTTATCTGTACAAAGAGAAATCGATTTCAGTGAATATATCAAAATTTAGTATTAGTTAACAGATAGCATATTTGGTATAGGCGCAGCTGATATTCGATATAAGTTAACATGCCACACATTTCGCAGGATTGAACAATGTTTTTAAACTTAACTAAAATTTAATCGGATGTCCTTTGTACTTACACTATCACAAATACCGAACTTTTTAAATGTTGAGAATTTTAAAATATTCACATGAAGGGAAATAAGAAATAAAGTAACTAGTTATTTATTTGATCCAACCAAATCTCTTTAATTATCTTAAACAAAACGTATTGAATTTTAGTTTAGAGCCTTATAAAATCTACTAAAATTTGCTTGTTTTTAAAACTGTCAGCGAAACACACTTATTTCTCAACGTACCCAAAAATCTTTCAAATAAAAATAAACCATTTTCAACATAGAAACCTCTTATCTAATAGTTAAATGTTTTCAAACTTACGTTTTGTCTGGTAAAAATGTTGGCAAAATATGATGTGAAAATCTCACTGGCTGCTCTAGATGATAAAGTAAGACATTACTATTTGGTACGCTATCATAGCAGTCGATACGTCTTATCTCTTCGTGAGAGCTTTTGTGATGTCTGTATTTGGTTTTGCCACCACCAAATAATGCAACAACATAATCATTACTAAGCCTAGGAAAAAGTTTTATGAGTTTTTAATATAATAGTCTCCAATTTGTTCAGAGGAATTGATTAATTGCTTACCTAACGCCACCCAGACAAGACTCATGCACCAAAACCCAGTGTTTATCGACAAGCACACCAATACACCATAACTGTCCATTCGTATAAACATCAACCAACCACGGCCAATGCAATTCTTCCACCGCCTCATAAATCTTATTGTTTATCAAAACAGTCAAGTTTTTCTTATGAATTTTATCGACTATCTCTTCCTTCTTTGTCAAATTTTGAGGCTTAGCAAAAACATTAGGTTTCGCTTGTATTTTCATTGCTGGTTTCAACTTATGTGGATCTAATTCTAATTCCGGTGCAATTTCCACACCAGCACTTATAGTTTTCAATGGTCTGGTTCTATTCGATTTAGCATTACATTCCAAGTAAAGTCCCATACATTGTGCATGAACCTTTTCAATGCGTTCTCTATGCGGTTGAGCGACATTGTCATGTACCGTTTTATATTTAGATTTCCCGTCAGAAAAATGTAAATTGTCACCAACTATAACTGAAAAATCACTGTGGAAACGTGATTTTCGTTCAATATCTGGATCGATAGGTACATTACCATTATCGTGACTATAAAATGTTGTAGTATTATAATATTTATATCCTTTGAAGCCAAGTAATGAACAGGCATCAGATGCAGTATTGGCACCGTGCGTATGAAATGCAGTTTCATGAGAGCAGACAACCCGCCACGTACCACGCATATTACGTGAGAAAATACCAACATAAGTAAAGGCCGGCCTTTTATTTGAATCCAGTAAGAGATCTTTACCATTGGTGAGTGCAACTAAAAGAATGTTAATATAATCGATTATTTTGCAATAATATATGGGGTCATAAGACTTACAGCAATCAGCTTCATCCTCTTTAAAGGTACAGTCAATGACATTATCACAGCGTTTTCGTAGGGATATACAAGTTTTCGACAGTGGGCATAGAAATTCGGAAGAAGTACAGTTTCCTAGTAAAATTTAAAAAAAAAATCTTATAATATACATAGCGTTAATGCCATTTTTCATTTTCTACAGGTTTTTAGACTTAATCTCTTAAAGTGTGACACAGACATAGAGTGTCGCATGTTCCGGAGATAGGTTCGGCGTATACGGTACGATTCTATTCTGAACCTTGTTCAATATACGTGAAAACGTTAAGTCAGGTGCCAAACATATGACACAGTTTTATATACAAAGGTGTATGTATATTTTTGAAAGCTTAAAAGCTTAAATTATTTTATATCAGTGAAGAAAAGCCCAAACGGAACATATTTTCATATTTGCATAGTTTTCTTCGTTAAAAAAGATTTACCTGGTTTCCAATTCTTTTCAGACTCCATATTTTTCAGATATGTATCTATAATTTTCTCCATTACCTTTCGCAAAATATACAAGAAAAAATTAATAATTTTTCAGACAAAGACACATACGACAAACGCGTTATGAAGGATTTTATCTGTAACTTTACAACAAACGTAGTGTGGAATGTAAAATAAAATAAAAAATAAAATGGGTCAAATCTTGTCGTATGGAGGTTTTTGAGCTTGAAATCAATGTGTTTTTATCACCTCTACAAAATTGGTCTTAATATATTTTTCAACTCGTGGCTTACTTTCCGAGTTATTGAGCGACATTTTTTTCGTCGGCCTCTCACAACCAACCCACTATTATTAGCCATTGGAAATGACTATAAAAAATGCAACTGCAAACGAATGAATTGGTCACCACATAAAAACTTACCGCAATAGTTTTCGTCTGTTAAATCTTCGCAATCAGTTTTTCCATCACAAATCAATATATTCATGGGACCCTAAACTCGAATAAGACGAATTTGATTAATATTACATTTGAACATGCCGTTAAAAAGACAAACCTTCAAATAATCACGACAACTGCAGTTATCTTCATCAGTACCATCTTCACAGTCCACAATGCGGTCACATCGATGCTCAACCCCAATTATTTGTGGAATTCTGTTTAGTTCAAAAATTTTATACTCAACAAAATGATTAAACAATATTGGTTTACTTACTTTTGGCAGACAAACTTCTGTGGTACTTTTAAAATTGAGCTGCTACCGGTAGCATTCACTATTCCCTTAGTCTTCACTGGCGTTGACTCATCTGCATCAAACTTATTGAAAGTAAATGGTGTAGAAGAAGTTTCTTCAGGCGTCACGTCAACAAAGCTGCTCAATGTGGTATCTTTAATCTCAACAGCAGTTCTAAGAGCGGGTGCAAGTTGCGTTGTTGATATGGTAACCGTTGTTAGAGCCTCAGTTGCTTGTGGTACAAATTTTGTTGTACTTGATTGTTGTAATATTTTAGTGACCAAATATGTTAGATTTTCCAAATCTTCTGATGATGTTGGAAAAACTGAACTAGGTAATACAGTGGAAGTTTCTTCGACTTGATCGAAGGGTGATGATGTGAATGTTGTTGCCTGAGCACTAGGCAATCTAGATTGAATAACCATCTGCATAAGTTTCACTAAACTAATGTTACCCGTACTATTGAAGATGTTATGATATTTAGCTGTTTCATCAAAGAAATTCAGCTGCTGATCGCTAGAATTTTCTACACTGTCTTTTGTAGCACTTTTATCAACAACTTCAGTAGTAGCTATATTTTCATTATCATTATTCTGCTCATCGATCACTATGCCTAACGGTGTAGTAACTTCTGACTCTGTATAGTAATCACTATCGCTTGTTGTTGTTCCATTTTTAGCACTACCAACGTCAGGTACAAAATTGTAGACGCAACCAACTTCATCTTCACCACCCAAACAATCAACTATACGATCACAACGTTTTTGTTCGGGTATACAACGCTGTCCACCCCAAACACATGTATGACCAGGACACACAAGTTTTGGTTGTAATTTTGGCAAATAAATTGGTCGCATAGCCATTTCAATCCAATCCAAGTAAAGCGATACACGCGTATACACACCATATTCTCCGTGACGCCCACAGCCATTACCGTGACTTACAACACCGGCTAAGTACCATTCATCAACGTTAGTTACACTACGACAGAACAATGGTCCTCCAGAATCACCTTGACATGCATCGCGACCACCATCATTGTCACCAGCACAAATATCCTCTGCCTCGCGATCTTCTTTGTCCTTACAGCCCTTACGTATTGGTACTCTGACTTCACGTAGATTATCACCTGGAATATTTTTATTTATTTATAATTTTTAACAATTTTGAATTTTGGAAATCAGGAAGGTAGTTTTCGGTAAAAGTTGTCGGATTTGACAAACTTTTTACGTTTAATCTCGATTTGAAACTACGACAGTACTAGCAAAACATCCGTGACTTTAGAAGCTAAACTATATTATTATTACTTAAAAACTAAACAACTATGGAAAATGCAGTTTTGACTTACTTCCTGGACCCTTTTCTCTAACTGCACCCCAACCAACTACAGTGCAGACAGTTTTTTCCTCAGGACCCCAGATCCAATCAGTGCCAGCAGTTGTGCGACCCAAATCCGGAAGGCATATAGGCTTTACCCAACGATTGAACCTAAGCGGTGCTGCTAACCGCATTAGTGATAAATCATTTCTCATACTATATCTCTCGTAGGCTTGATGTACAACTATATGGGAAATTGGTCGTATTTGAGTAGAAGCTGCATAACTTGCTCTACGTAAGACACCAGCACGAACTTCATAATAATATTTCTGATAGTTAGCAGCGCAATGGGCTGCACTGATAACCTAAAAAAAACCAGTAAGTAAATTGGTGGATTGGAATTTTACAAATTTTTTATTAAATCGAGCAAATAAAAAAACAAAAAGTCGATCTACACTTGAACTTACCCAGTGTTCAGAAAAAATTGTACCACCACAATGGAAATTGCCATTTCTATAGATGACCACAGCAAATGGCCACTGCATAGGTTTACTTTGACTACCACCTACAATGCGTTCATTTTCGGTTTCTGCAATAGGTTTCTCGGTTGTGTTATGTAGTCTAGCAAAACGCTTAGATCTGTGGCGCAATGCATGCATAACGCTTGTACTTTTTTTAATGATTCCACATTTCATGGGTGAGCATTTCACATATGACACATGATCAGTTAACGTATTTTTTCCATCACGTTTTTGACACGATTGTGGAAAATGTGCATTACCTAGTAGTGATGGCTCTATAAATGGTCCTGGAAGTGATAATTCACGGTATGTTATTGTTAGTTCTCCTTCTCCACCTTCGTTTTTGCAAGCTTCCTTTGCCCACTTTTCAGCATTATTACAGACAGGATACCATTCACCTTGATAATTGTGATAAAGAAATCCCTCTGAGGCTGACACTGAATGTGACTAGAGGTAATCGAATACGTGAGAAAAATATTATTCGTTATAACTTAAATATGTACATATATCAAAACTCACCATATGATGTGCCACATCACTGACAATTATATTGCACTCCATTTCATCTTTGCCATTCAAACAATTATTGAATCCATCACACTTTTCCATCGAACTATAACACATAGAAACCAATGAACGATTGAAGTGCTCATACTCTTCCACATTACTGTAGCAAGAAAACATAAATTCATCACACCCGTAGCAACCAATTTCATCCTCTTCCATTGGACAATCAGCATAACCATCACAAATACGACCACTTGAAAGTCGATCTCGACACGTGCAAGCTGCTTCGTCGCTGCCATCAGCACAATCTACAAATCCATCGCACCATGAGGCACTGCGTATGCACTCATTGCCGGCATAGCAAGCAACCTGATCGGGAAGTGGGCACTTGAAGTTATCCTCACGATCCAAGTGATTAGGGAGCCCAGCGTACGATGCATATACCACATCAGTGGGAGAAGTTTGATTAGCATTTCGCATTTTAAAGTTCTGATTGGAAAAACTTATACCATTGCTCAGACCGCTACCAATACCTTGAGGATTATTTTGATTTTGTTGATTCTGCATATAGGTACAATAGAATTGCTGCTGCTGTTGTTGTTGTTTTTGAGGTGAAGCATTTTTTGAAAAGATATTTGGTATATTGCTTTGGGAGCTAAAAAGAATGCACAAATACACACAGTTATATTATTTGAAATGTATTTTATAGACAAAGTCATAAGTATAACTATGAGTCAGATTTTATTGTCTTGAGATATTGCCTATATTGCTTTATAACAAAAAAAAAATGTCAAAACTTAACTTACCTACTCGCAGAGCCACCTGTGTGTGGAAAGAAATTTGCAGTGCCGCCAAAATTTTGTGGCACAAAAAATATACCACCTGGACCACCTAGACTGCCTCCCATCAGTCCACCACTGGAGCCACCAAAGTTGCCAGGCATACCATAATAAGATGGCATCCACATGGGCGCTTGGCTATACATTCTGAGAGTAGCTGGCGTTATATAAAAACATACCGGTATTGTTGGCATACCCAAATTTGGGTTAAACATAAATTGCGCAGACGCTTTCATGGTTTCACCTGTAACTGGAAAACCGCCGGGACCACGACTTGTAAACTGCACATTTGGTGACTGTGTAAAGTTTTCAGATTCTGTTTCTAGTCCAAATACCCCAGTGCCAGCTTTGTTACGCATTTGCTGAGACATACGTTCACAGAGGGTCATAAATTGTGTGTTTTCACCTAAATCGGAGAAAACTATTTTAATAGAACATGATAAAAAATAATTTAACAAGGACCAATTAGGGTCGGATTAACTTTTTTTTTTTTTTGAATGGTGAATAAAAATAAATACCGCCTCATCTTGATAAAATTTTTCAACAGAAAAATATTTAAATATATTTAGCTTATAAAATAACTCGCAAGATAACAGGCAATGTCTGCCATAAAAGGGTAATAACAAGAAGCTATTAACTATTGCAGATAAGGGGCCGTTCATAAATTACGTAAGACGTTTAGGGGGGGGGGGGGGGGTCGGCGGATTCTTACTACATCTTACGAGAGGGGGGGGGGGGGGGTGAATGATCATCTTACGTAAGATTTAAAATGCGTATTCACACATTGAAGTTGTATTAACGCATCGTCATTTGTGACAGTAATGAAATATATTTGAATTTTCGACAGTCACGAAAGATTCAGAAATATCGATTACAATCGATTTAAGTAATCGACTCTGAACGGGACAACTTCTCTTCTGTTTATGTAATGAAATATATGTATGTTGTTTACACGCAGGGTCGACTTGTAACACCGTCTCACAAGTTTGATATTATTCAGGCATTTACACGCAGATACGTCGACTTTGAAATTTTGTTGATGTTGTCCCGGTTCTTTACCACCCCCTTGCACTTGTCGTCTTCAACAAGAAGATTCGCTTTAGATTCCTTCTTCAACAGGAGACCAAAACAGCAATCAGTTTTGTCCTCTATTTCTTCGCTTAGCGTTAAATTATGATTGGTCAAAAGTACACCTACAGTTCAAAATCATGGCTTACGATTTTTTTTGTCCTTCGCTTGCAAACGTCTTAGCTGATCGAGCTTATAATATTTGTGACCAGTACTTTGCCTCGAAAAAAGCTAGTGTAATGCACAAAAAACTACATGGAAAAGACTGTAGTCGCACTCACATGATTCAACCAGTTTCAATTTTGAAACGTGGAAAGGGGAAAAGACTTTGCATTTTAAAACAATCGGAGATTTGTCAAGTTGCAGAGTGGCATGACGACGAGGATATTGATGTTACAGAGTTTGAATGTGAATCAGAAAATTCAACAGACGAATCGGGTGTGCCAATTGTAGGTTCACTATCAGACTGGTTGAAAAGCGCATGGACTAACGATGACTTACGATGACTTTTTTTTATTCATCTTGAAAAACAAATGTGTAGTTTGTAAATGTAAATGTAATGTATGTATATTAAAATTAATATAGTAATATAGTACATCACATGAAAAATACATTTTTTGACTAGTTTCACCTTAATTATGAATCTTACGTAAGATTTCGGAAGGGAGGGGGAGGGGGGTAGTGAGAATCTTACTAAATCTTACTCGGGGGAGGGGGGGGGTCAAAAAGTCATGAAATTGTCTTACGTAATTTATGAACGGCCCCTAACCAGATAGTCCATTGGTAAGATAATTGTTCCTTATTCCTTCCTTACTAAAAATTCTGCTCAAACGGAGTCATTGGAAAAATCCAAAAGCAACGTTCGGGCTTACGCGTAAAAATATCATATATTGATCTCGTAAGTATCGTTTGCACTATCGTGGAGCAAATAAGTGCGTGGCAGGTCTTCCAACATTCCATCTTCTTCGACTACAGCAAAGCATTTGCTATCACCGATGGCAATAGCAACTGTGATGTATTGGACAAACAAGGTGCAATATTCTGTGCAATATTTTTAATCTTGTGTAAGATATGCCAAGCCCATTTTTAGCCCAGAGTTTTTCTGCACTAAGTATTTTTTAGTTTTGTATGGAATTTGGTTTAATAACTGACTCAGTATAGCGCGTCTTTAATTTGAAATTTTCGCTTAACTGAACAATTCCTAGTGATCATATGAAATTTGGTTGCATTACAATTAAAAACCTTTATCGCGCCCACTTTATGTTTTGTGCTAGGCCGAATCACTGCTAATATTTCTGTGAAATTTCGCTATATTTCTTTGAATAACTCAGTCAGAAAAGTACTGAAGCCATTGGTTGATGCTACGCCTGGTCGAAGCTCATCCAAAGTTTGTCCAGATATTCTCTGAATCGTTTTTAATACAGCCCTCTCAGTATATATAAAGTTTTTCTTGTAAGGAGGGTACACATACTTTTCACGTGGGCTAAGCCGTACCAATTCTTACATTTTTGTGAAATTTTGTTAAAGTAATTTTTTCTTTCGAATTTCGCTATTCAGCATTTTCGATAAGATATCTTCGACTCGATATCATATTTTACAATAAATTTGAAAAGTTTTTCATTCAAAGAAATATTACACGCCTAACACGTATGCCGATGGTTTTCCGATTAAAATCTCTTTATCAACGTTGATATGGTATACATGGCTTAAATGGTTTCATTGAGTTAAAATTGTATTTTTTTTGCACATGTCAGAGTGGGCATTGGCCCTTAGAACCCACTCTACACGTATGAAAAGGGCTTTCTAAGAGAACTAAAAAACACTTTGGCTCCAAGTTTTTGAGCATTTCGTACTATCACAAGACTAAGAAAAGTCCGATTTGTTCTAACATGAAATATCTACAACAGAAATGGTAGACGATAGAAATCAGTTAGTTCATTAAGTTTTCAAGCAGAGGAGAAATAAAATTTGCCATGTATCTGCATATTTAAAAAATTATTGATATCCAATTTAAAAGAGCTTTTAAGAACATAAATTTAAAAGAAATGCAACTACTTACTGTCAAAACCTTTGGAATTTGTTGGATTCAACTTTGGACCGAATTTCGCTACACTCTTCGCATCAAATTCACCAAAAGTATCGAAAAGCTCATCTTGTGGTCGGTGTTGCGCCGCCGATTCTTTGAATTTCTTTTCCCAGTCTATGCGATTGTATACCCCTTTTGGTTTTGGTGTTGTCAGACTCTCTGCAGTGTCGTTTAGCAAATGTATGATAGGTTGAAAGTTTTCAAGACGCTCAAAACTTTCCAACATATTCTCTAAGCTACTCGGATTATCTAATGGATGTGCAGCAGTATAATTAGAATGTGAAATTTCACTTTTAGTTGCAGCCGTGCCATTACTATTACATTTCCATGTGGTTCCAAGAATCGATGGCTTAGCGGCAGAGCAGCCCTTAAATGGGCCGGAAGTTGTTAATGTTTTATTTTGTAAGTCGTGTAATAATGAAAAACTTTTTGTAGTTGTTTCTTTGCTCGATGTTGACGATGTATTTAATTCTTTTACCTCAGAATAATCTCTTGCTTTATGGTCACCAGTTGTTGTTGGCAATACTGTTGTAGATTTTTCTTGTACATCACTATCAATAATCCAGGTATATTTAATAAGTTTCGGTTTACTGGGTCGATAAGGAAGCATAGTTGTAGATGTCGTCGCATTTGTAGAATGTGTCGAGTTACTGAGAATCTTTGTCGTAGTGGTATTTAATAAAATGGTGGTATTAACATTGTTCTCTTTACCATCATCACTTAATTCTGCAGTAAGCTCTTCACCATCTATAATCCAGTCAAATTTAAGTTTACGTAACTTTTCTTCATCACCATTGATATCCCCCGTTATTGACTCCAGCTCCTTGAGAACATCTCTACGATTACTCTCTGTTGTTGATGACATATTCACAATATCCAGTGGATCTGCTGTAGTTCCGAAAACAATCTTATCATCATCTAAAATTCGGGTCGGGGATATTGGAGTCGGTTCTATTTTTATACCCTCTGTTGACATTTCCAAGCTGGGTGTTGGTTTTAACGAAACTGTCGCATTTAATTGCAATTCTGTTGTTGGCTTCAAACTGGTACTGAAATTACTCTGCGCTGTTGTTGTTTTATTTGTTCCTTGTAATATCTCGTGTGGTGCAAAAGTTGTATACTTTTCTTCTTCTACCAAAACTTCATCTTCTTCTTCATCATTTCCATCAATTATCCAACTTATTTTAATTGGCTTAAGTTTGCTCTTTTTATGTTTTGGAGACTTAAGCGTTGTAGTTTCAGCTGCAACAGTTGTAGCTAAATCAGTTGTGAATTTATCATCCTTCAAAACTGTCGATGTATCGTTATTATCAACATTGTCATATGATTCAATTTGCGTTTCATTGCCTTTGGTTTCAGTTTTGAATTCATATTTGGGATTCTCCTTGGATTCATTTGAAACAGATGTACTATTTTGTAATATCAATTCGCTGTCCTTGAAAATAGCTTTCATTTGTTCCATTTTATCGCTAATATCCTTTGCTATGTTATACATTTTCACAAATGCCACCATACAATCATTTCCATTTATTGACTCCTTCTTGCAACGCACATACTCTTTTTCCAGTTTGGACAGCAGAATTTGTGCTCGTTTAGTCCTCACTTTAGTGGAGAGGCTGTTAAAGTCTGGTTCCATCTGTGCTTGCAAAGCGATTGGGTCTATTAAATCAGTTAAGTCCCTTGGAAAACGATGTCGAAAATACTTCACTTGCATATGTTGGATTTGAATTACATTATCTGTGGTGGAGGCATAGTTTTTGGTATTTTCAGCATTAATTTCGTTGGTTGTTAGCCTTATATTCCCTGTTAATTTTATATCTGAGTCTGGAGGATAGTTCCTTGTGTGCATATGTTTTTCATTCAACGCCATAATTTGTCTTAATTTATCTAGACGTGTAAAGTGTGACTTAATTATTTTAGAGCCGTAAATCTTAAAAGGATTTCATTTATTTACCCATTCTTTCTAACACAATACCATGGTAAATGATAGACATCATGATAAGTACGAAGCCTAACATTGTTATGGCAACAACTCTGGCAGCGGTTGTTCTTCCACATTTTCGTCGTTGTTTTTGATTGTGTAAGTTTTCAAATTCTGAAAGGTTATTTAAATATTTTTCCTTAATTTATTTAAAATGGTTTGGAACATAACGTTTAACATGTGGGGCATTGTCCTTCACTGAGGATCACTCATTTATTTAGTTTTATTTTTCTTAAATGTAGGCATAGAATACTTGTATTTCGTTAGGTTTGCGACAAGGCTGGTAGTCCTGGAGACATAAAAAATACTCTAAGCTTGTTGCGTTATACGTCAACTCACATTGCCCTCATAAACGGAAACCTCAACGTAGACAGTTCGTTGTTGACTCCTACCCTAGGCCAAATATTGGAGAGCTAACCATTGGCAAGCCAATGTTTCGGTGTATTGTCAAACAGGGCATTCTCCCACACATTTTCTCAAAGAAATTCAAACATACGAACTTTTTAAAGAAAAAAAGCTGAACGAATTACTCAAGTTTTTGGCTTAAGGTAATGTATAACAAACTTAAAATCAAATCTAGGTATTATCAATTACTTTTCAATTCAAAGGAAGACATATACATAATTGGAATTGAGTTATTCCCGATGCCATTCCCAGATTCACTTAAGAAATTAAAATTTAATTATTTTCAGGATATAATTTTATTGAGCGATGGAATTTAAAACGGAACTGAATGTAAAATTTCTCTAAAAGATTGGAAATAACTTTTTAAATAAATGCTTTTGCAATTGAATTGGAAAACTTTACTATGCACTTCTATTCTTGAAATGAAAACAAAAATGATTAAATTCCAGTACGATGGAATTGTAAAATCCGATTTCAAATAATCCAAGGATTTCGTTCAAAACATAAGTTCTTAGGCATTTCTACTTGCATTTTTTCAGTTCTTAATTTACAGCAATGGTTTTCCACTTGAATATGGTCCTGAAATGATATTTTAAGATTTTTTCGTTGATTTTTTTAATCGAATTTTTGAGTGATATCTTTTATAAACACAGAGCTGCGGTTTTTTCAATTTTCTTAACACTGCTTAGTTTTTTTGTTCTAAATATTAACTTGGCGGAAATATATAAAATTTCACTATTGCTTAGTTAGACATCCCTTTTTGAAAGTTTGTATGAATCCTTAAGAAATTAAACGTATCCTTTTTAAATTTATACTCGCTTCTTCTTCACACATACCTTCTGATACACAATTGATTTTTGTAACCATTTTATATATTATTATTTATAAGGAATGCAGCTTCAAAAAAAAAATTATTTGCACATTTTTATTTAAACAGTAATCATTTTTAACAATTTTCACAGACGGGTTTTAATCAATGCACAACATTGTTTTTATTGTATTTGAACTTGTAGCAACAATTGTGTACACTTCAAGGATCAAATTTCCAATTCACAGCAATTTTTTACTTCTGGTGAATTTTATTTATTTTTTTTTTTTTTGATAGTTAATCCACTTGTTTTTTCACGTTTACTTCTTTAAAGTATAATGACCGGAACGTCTGCACGACACCACGAAACTGAGGAGTACAACGACGAAAGTAGTGCTTTTTTATGCATTTCTAAAGTGGGAATAATCGACCCAAATTAAATTTTTCACTTAATGAAACTTAAAATTTTTGCTTAGACCAACATTATCTTTGACAAAACAGAACATAAAGGCAAATGTTATTGCCATCAGCTACAATAGCAGTTCATGTAAAAGTTTAATAAAGTCAATATGCAAGTTGAAGGAAAAACTTTAAAATTTCACAATTATAATACATACATATTTAATAAATGCGTTACGCAGCAGTGTAGTCAATAATTATTAAAAATTGACCCACAAAAATTGTATACCTATGCTATTTTGAGTAAAATTTTAATAATAAAATTTTTAATTAAAGTTTAAGTTACGGTTGCAAAAAAAAATAACAAAAATAACAGCTATTGATATGAATTTTATTCAGTTTTTTGTACCAAAAATAATTAATGTCGTTTTAAGAAATTCAAATATGTGAAAAAGCCATGTTACATATGTATATTATAGTATTTCTTTTGATTCAATGTCAACATGAATTTTTATAAAAAAAAAGTATAATATAAATCATATATATTTCTTCATGAAAATTATGATTCAAAACATTTTATATCTGCAATTATAACATCGATGAATATAATGACAGACATTTATAATAAATTTATAGTACTTTACTCAAAAGAAATAACTTCAATAATTGACATTTTAAATGCTAATTTTTTCAGTTTCTTTAAATTCAATTTTACGCACTCAAAACGTAGACATTTTGTTAAATTAAATGTTAATTCATAAAAGTAAGTCTTATACAAAAAAATAAGTTTTTTAAATTAATTATAATTGAAAAAAGACCATGAAAAACCCATGAATTTTTAGAAATTTAAATAAGTGAAAATCCTTATTACATAAATGGTAATACTTTTCTTAATTCAGGGTTTTATTTTATGCACATACAAAGAAATTATTCGCTTTATTCAACAAAAAAAAAAAAATATTCAAAAAATCATATTATATCCAATGGACATAAAGACAAATATGTATATTTTTATAAAAATTTTATAATACTATACTTAAGAAATAACTTCAATAATTGACACTTTAAATGTTAACTTTTATTAGTCTTTTCAAGCTAAATATTGTACGCATAATGCGTAAAGGCAACATTTTATTAACTTAAATCATATATGATAATTAAATGCCTAATAAAAACAAAATAAACAAATTAAATTCAAATTTTCTCAAGTGTTATACTGTGATTTTCACAGAGCTCTTGCATAAGATCACGAAAAAGCATTGGATTAATGTTAGAACTAACTTTAAATAGCAGAAACCAATCGCCAAAAGTTGTATTCTCAAGTGCACGACGTACATCTGCCTTGCGTATGAAGCGTAATTGTGTTCGTATAAGTTGAAGGCGAAAATTTGGATTAAATACAAGCAAACACCGATAGAGTATATTAAGTCCAGACAGAAAGGCAATCACTAGAAACCAGCACCAGAGAAATGCAAATATTTTTTCATTCAATATGTTTAGTGGCAAAATGCACAGCAGATCATAAATCATTTTAGAACCTGATCCTCCATATCTACGTATCTCACACTTAGACAATTTTGGAAATACTTGCGAGGTTATATGATTCCAAATATTCCATTCATAGTACGGTATAGTAGTAAGTGCATACACGTATTTACTCCAAAACCCATTCAAAAATATGTCAAGCAATAGAATATTTATAATCTGAAAAAGAATATAAAAAAATGCTATTATTTAAAATTAATAATTTTTACAACTCTTTTTAACGATTATTATAGAGCATGCAAATTTTTGTGCATACTTTCAAAAAATTTTATGTTCAAAAATCTGTTGATACATACACTTATGATGAAGTTCAAGAGTTCGCAAAAGAAATATTTCACTGTATAGCAGAAATGAATGTCCTTGTAGTCAGTATTAAAATATTTTACCAACATCTTGAGCCGATTTAGGTAGATTTCTTCCTGCACTAGCGCATCACCTGAAATAAAAATGTGCAGATTTTAGCACAACAATAGTATAAAGGCTTTGCAATATCATGTTTATTCTATAAAAATTTGAGGCCTGTCATCAATGATATAAATAAAAGTGCAGAATTTTCATGAATGAAATAAATAAACGTGCAGAATTTAAGTGTCCATAAATTGCAAATATTCAACTATATTTTGGCTCTCCGGTAAAAAATATAATAAATCAGAACAAATGTTACAGAATTTTAAGTGAATGAATTAAGTTTTTTTGATATGTTAATAAACTAAAGATCGAAGCCTTTTTTTTTTGGAAAGAGTTACGGTTTTTTGGAAAAATTTAAATTTCAGAAAAGTCGTGATATCTCTGGTGGAGAAGAACCAACCAGATTTCGTAATTAAGTAGCAGAAAAAAGTCATCAAAGAACGAACTCAGTGTTTTGTGTCTTCTTCTAGCAAATCCGGAGAAAAGAAAATGTTTAGTTTTCCCATCATCTACAACTTATACAAAAATCAAGACATGCTAACGATAAGAGAGTAGTTAGATATCACAGCAACAGTTGAGCTAGCGAAGCCGTTGTTAGATATAATATAGGATATATGTACATACATATTTGGAGCCGCCGAAGGCCGCCCACTTACCTTCAATTTTGTTTAAAATAGAAATAAAAAAAAGCCTTTCCACATCTTAAATTACCTATTATTACATAATAAAATTGTTTTAGATGGTTACAAACATTTTTGTAGCCGATAAGGGATAGAACCTCTTCTTCTAAATATTTATCAGATTATCTTAAAAAAATTAACTTTATCAAAACGTCTGGAACAATGAACAAATTGAAGCTGGAGTAACTATTGTTTTTCTCAACCGCAGTTTAATGCAAAATCGCGTTTATATTCCAAACACCCATCAGACACGGCCTTAGATCTCTTCCCAACCCTTACTTACCAACTTCTGAACATAGCTGTTTGAGACGTTCGCCTTCCCATACTTTCCACAAAAAAGATGGAAAATAAAACGTGACTGCCTGTAGCAACAGCAACATAATGACCCACTGGTAATAACGGAGGTATACCCGATCTGTTTGTCCTCGTATCTCCACTGCAACACCTTCAGCAATGTGATCCACGCGTGCACTTATATTGCGATAGCTGACAATGTATGTTCCCATAGTCCAGCAGTACGAGTTTACAAAATCAGTGCTCATGCCCTGCACATCACCGATGCATTGGATTGGTTCACCAAAGTACTGCTTGGCCGAGAGCAGAAAGGAACAGGTGAGCAAAATCACAACCGTACATTTGGAGTGAAGCGTGAAAATCGCGTCATATATGCGCACAGATTTGAATTGCAAATACTTGGATAGCGGTTTGACTGCCGCGTACATGTTCACAGTATGTGGAAAGAAGTGTTCCACAAGAGCAAAATCCAAAATTTTGTTACAATTTATTCGCTACGCCGTGCAGAATGCTGAAGGAGATCTTATACTTCGTATTTTTGAATAACACGATTCATTTAAATAAATTTCAAGTAAAACACAAGCGATTTGGACGAAAATAAAATCAAATGAAAGACACAACCACCAATTCACACAAAGACTACACATCCACGGAATAACGGTATAATACCAGTGGCAGTTTTCATGTGAAATTCTTCAAAGAATGACTTTTCAGTTGACACTTGATTTAAAAAATAACGGTACCAAAGAAAAGTCATAACTGTCAATTATGATTCGCACTATTTTTTGAAAAATTTAGGAACTGTCCCGCGACCCAACTTTTAGATGCGGTGATGGTATGGCATTCTTATATATCTTATTAATTTTTTCTTATTTTTCTTAAAACAATTTATGGAATTAATCGTTTTAATTGTAATAGATTTTCGCTACTGTTTTTATCGAATCACTAATGTCATGTTTGTGAAAAAATCCACAAAAGTCAATTTTCATACACTTTGCTGTCAATCATTTTATTAATTAAACCAAACGTCAAAAAGCACATATTTTTTTTTTCTTTCAAACTTTCAGCACATGTGAAACCCTACGATTTTTTTAATAAAACGTTTAAATTTCAAAATAAATGAACAATAATTTTATAAAATTCGCTTTTTGGTAAATATGAAAACATTAACAACAAAACAACTGGAGCGTGAAGAGAAGAAAAAGAAGAAACTATCTGCATTGGCAAATCTAGTGCAACTCAACGACCATGATCGTGTGGAAGCACTGCAAATGAAACTGGAACCATCGCCAGATCGTTTGAAAGTTCAGAAAGCCAAAGGAAAATCATTACCAGACGAATTCATTGCTGAGCCTCAAGCAGCAGAGGATGATGGATTTACAAAGGTAAAAACTGAAAAAATAAAATAATTTCCAAAATAATCGATTTTCCTCATATTAGGTGACCTACAAAAAGAAATCCACAAAAAAATCCACTGTTGAGGCAGCAACTGAAATTGCAGCTGCAATAACTGACGACGAACCAAAACAAAAACGCGCAAAACTTGCGCCATCCACCGATGTAGACAACTGCGTCAGTGATTGTTCGTCCGTTGCTTCCGTACAAGATGAAGAACTAAAAAAGTTGAAATTAAATTTAACCCATGAACAGTACAAAGAAATAAAACGTCAGTTGCGTGAACGAAAGCGCCAATTGGAAAGTTTTCCGGTATTTCGTTTGCGAGAATTTGGTCGTCGCGCATGTTTGGACATTCCGCAAGATCAACGAACGCCCATATTTCTGACTGATATACAACATTTGCTTATGATGGCGCTAATTGGGCGGAAGTCACCATGTGCACCAGATCGTTGGTGTTTTCTTGAAAAGCCGGTTAATCTCACACACAGTGTAGTTCTAATCTTGGAGGGTGTTTCACTATTCCATTATATATCACATGAAAGCAAATTTGCACTCTCCAACAAAATATTTCAGACAAAGTTAGAAGTTGTGTTACCGCCATGTGAGAAGGGAAATATAATAAAGAACTTAGCGCAGGTACGTTCTTTTTTTAAAATTTATTATGATAGAAAAAGGTAAGATAGTAACGGTTGACGAAAACTCCATGACTAGTACACAACAGAATGCTAACATAAAAACCCAATTAATTGAAAACTGTATATCATAATGATTATAACAATATGAAAGTTTCCACAAAAATATTTAAAACTGGGTTTCAATTGAATAGCTAAAGTACTTTGTTGGAAAATAAATGATCAGGAACTGCACAGATAAAATAATTTTTTATGTTTTTTTTTTTTTTTTTGTTTTAAGGTGCCTTTAACCAACATTCAAGCCCAGCAATTGATAGAACAGCATGGTTGCCTTGAAACAGCCATAGAAATGAATAAAGATCCAACTTTATTTGTGAATACAATTTTTCCAATTGATACGTCGTCATTGTCAAAAAGTGAAGATAATGATGATAAACCAAAAAATTTGGCATCAGAAGACAAATTTCCCCGCACAAAATTGCTACTTTCCGCACTGCAAATGGTCGATGAAGGTTATCCACTGCCATTACGTGGTCAACTAAGCGAACGTTTTAAATATTACGTTTTTACAAAAGAAAAGTACGCTCCTGTAACTGATCATAGTCCACTGTTTGGTGTCGATTGTGAAATGTGTAAGACAACTAGTGGCAGTAATGAGTTGACACGTATCTCAATTGTAAATGAAAAACTAGAAACTGTATATGAGACACTTGTTATGCCAACTAATAAAATTATTGATTATTTGACACGCTTCTCTGGTATAACGCCAGATATAATGCAAACAGTCACTAAAACTTTAAACGAAGTACAAAAGGAAGTGCAGGAACTTTTGCCACCAGACGCAATATTAGTTGGCCAGTCATTGAATTCTGATTTAAATGCTATGCGTATGATGCATCCATATGTTATCGATACAAGTGTCTGTTTCAATCTAAGTGGTGTTCGAAAACGTAAATCCAAACTTCAAACGCTTGCTATGACTTTCTTAAAAGAGTCTATTCAAGAGAATGATGATGGTAAGTACGAGGCCAGAAAATATAGATTAACTTATATCATACTTGTAAAATTGACAAACACCCATTACATTGCAGATAATTTGAATTTTATCTTTTTTAACTTAAATACCATTACTGCAGCTGTAGTTGTGATTCGCTCATAGTTTCAATTACCAATTTAATTACATTTTCAATTACCATAACATCATAAATTGGCATACATTTTTTAATAACAGTTGAATTTTCAATATCAATTACATTTACAATAACAATTACATTTTCATATAATTGGAAAAGTCACTTTTTATGTATATCCGTGGCGGTAGTGAATAATACTTAGGTAAGTCGAGTAAAACCGAAAATAAGTTAACAGTAAAAATGCATTGTTCCCTTGTGGTTTTCCTAATTTCAGGAAATTTTAGCCATGTGTAATTCTGCTTGAAAAAATCGGTGAACGGTTTATGACAACTTAGAAACTGTCCTCCAGAAATATGGAAATTTCGACTCAACTACTTATTCACGACCGCCAGAGATATACATATAATTGGAAAACACAATAAATCATAATAATAATTACATTTTGTATTAGAATTGAAATAATAATAGAAATTAAATTTGCGATTCCAATTGAAATCACAACTTCGCCCCTAGCTCCTACCTTGTAATCAAAGGTCGAATAAAAAAGTCGTCCCTTTCAAAAACTCCTGAAATAGATGTTTTTTAATGGGTTAAAAAAATAAAAATCTTGTTCTGCTTCTAATGAATGTAATAAATTTGTGTACACAGATTTAAAAATGTTTAAACTTTTTTTAATTTTCTCTTAAGGTCACGATTCAATTGAAGATTCCTTGGCCAGTGTAAAACTTATTAAAATGAAGCTAGCCAATAATTTAGAGTTTGGTGATGAAGTCCTAACACAAAAGAAACGCATTAATGAAATAATACGCATGGCAAGTGGCGATAAGATTCAAAATAACCTCTTTGCACATGCCACACGTCGTGACAAACGTACGGCAATCGTAACTACAGGCCCACTGCAAAGTCAAATAAAGAACATTCTAAAACTAGCTGAAAATGCTGCAGAAAACGGTGAAGAAAATAGTGCAAAGCATACTGGAGTTTCATTGTTTGAGCTTGATTCGAATAAAGCGGCCGTTCAAAAAGCACGTGAAATTGCGCTTGAACACTCTTTGACTATTGCCAACTTACATATCAGTCCACAAGACTTTCAACAGGATATAGTAGAGAAAACGGTAGCACATGTGGATAAATGGATTGGGAAAATGTATAAAACTGTTGCAAATAATGGTATGTTTCTGGTACTAATGGGTGGTTCAGCTGAGTGTCCTAGTGGTCTAGCAAAAATTGCTATTAAAACAAATCTTCCTCAACTTGCCATCGATGTACCAATTACTGTGTAGTTGGAAAGCAAATGCTTCTTACTGCCAACGAAGCAGTTACTGATACAAAAAAATGTCGCGAGAATTTTCTTTTTGTTTCTAAACAAATATAATACTTTAATGAGTTTCATATATATTTTTTATTTGATTTAATAAAACATATTAGTAATAAATGAAAATAACGGAACTATTTTTTAAACCAGCGACTAACGAAAGTTAGCATTCAACATACGAGGAAGGTAATAGTAGTTGCGTAGACACGCCGTGTTTGCCTTTGTTTTTCAATTCTTCCTCTGCTAAAGCAATTAAAGTTATCTAAATTAAACAACAAATAACAAGAGTTTGTTTATATTTGCACTTGCGTCTGGTTGTTGATTTATTCCTTAATAAAGTATAAATTTAATTATAGACAAGAAAGTACACTTCATTACGACCATAAATAAATATCATAAAATTCGAACTCTTCTGCCCTCATTCTTAAAGAAAATGCGTTTTTTGTTTTTTAATACATTCTTAACATCTTCCTACCTCACTGCACTTTTTGTGCTATGTCGAAAGCATTCTCCCGCTTACATTGTCTTTCCTTTTCTAAATTTAAGCAAATTTTTCCTATCCCAAGTTTTTCTGAGATTCTCTGGGATTCTCTTGCAGAAAGCAGGTGGAATTCCGAGCACGCGTCGTAAATGTTTGTAAACAAATGAATATTAGCATGAGCGCAAGTTTTGCCTCAGTGCTGTGGGAAGTGTAAATGTGAAAGCTTATCTGTATTTGTTAAAAGCTGCATTACCATTATATTATGCTATACACTGAAAGAAATTTTGAAAGTACTTTATAAGCAAGTAATTACAATATTTTGCCTCAACCAACAGTGCATGTATTACTTAAAAGAAAAATATATAAAAAAAATAATTTAATTTTGATAATTTTTGAACCAAAAATTAAACTTTTTTTTCCTTATACATATATTTTTTTAAGAGAAATTCTTGTAGTGGCATTGACAATTTCAAATGATATTAAGGAGAATGTAGTGAAAAGAACAAAGGATTTGAGATGTTACACGAGAAACACAATACTCTACTCGCGCAGAGACCATGTACTTTTTCCTTAAAAAATAGCGGTGAATATTTTTTTGGTGCTTTGTTATGTGAACATAAGGAAAATCGAAAAAATATAAGTAAGAAAAAAATCAAATTTTTTTCAGTTTTTTTTGGCCAAATTTGAAAAATTAAAATTTTGCAGCTCTTGAACCTTTTTTTTTTTTATTTATTTAAATGATATATTCGATTGTGAATAAAATTGCGAAAATCGAGTGTTCCCAAAGAATGCCATTTATTTCAACATATCTAATGTACTTACATATTAAAGATTAACTTTAAAATTTTATTTGTTTTTTCAAGTTCAGCGGTCCGCACCATTTTTTATTTGATACCGAAACGTCAACCCGAATCTAATTAGTTCCTTTTAGCTAGTTGCCTATAAATTTTAAACATTATTTTGGGAACAATTTTCCTATTTGTAGATGATTTTTATAAGGATATGGAAAGGAGAAATTTGTTTAGCATCCTTTTTATATCTGGGGTATACATATGTATGTAGGTTAATCGTATCAGTACAAAAATGAAGATTTGAAACTGATTAGTCGAAAGAATGTGAATTTTTTTTTTAAATTAATAATTATAATAAATTTATAAAAAAATTTAAATATTTATTTTCATATACATATTTTTACAAAATAAATAATGAGTATTCTTGTGTGAAATTAATTAATCGGACCAGTGCAAAAATAGTTCTGAACTAGTTTCAAAAGTATTAGTACAAGTTCCACCATATATGCCTATATGTTATGGGTTGGTGATGCCCAAAAAGAGACAACTGTCATTGTATGCATTACCTTTACAACTTTCTTCACGATGTGCATTTTTTGGGGAGAAGTCCAATTGTTTTTATTTTCCACATGATTGGAAATATTATTAAAAAAATAATATAGTACAGTTTTTAGTCAAAAAAATAATACACATACTGTGATGATTTGCCGAAAACGGAAAATGAGAAGGACACTTTGACAGATTGAAGCTCTTGCAGCACAAACACTGAATGCTTTTCGCCCCCAATACGCATGACAAATGTACAATAGAACTTTGCTCAGAGCTCAGAGAAAATTGTGTTGAGCAAAATTTTCTTGCTTTTTTTTAGTTTTCAAATTTTCTGAGTCAAAAGGAAACGACACAAGCAGTGAAACAAAAACAAAAAATCGAAAAGTTTTCTTTCGATAAAGCGACTTCAAAATCAACAGCAACGGAAAAATCTTTTGTATACGGATTTCAATGGTCGAATTGTAAACATACAACATCGCAGCTAAAAAATTTTAATCTCACGAATGTAACGGGTTGTTGTGTTGTGCAAAATATATACAGAAAAAATTTAGCTTACTTTATTTTTGATTTCACAATTCAAAAAGAAAATTTTGTTTAAAAAGTTCAAAGAAAACGATTAAAGTATTGGTGAGTGTTTTTTTTTTGGAAAATGTTGGAAAAATGCATAGGAATTCATAAGTTTCAATAAATTTTAAGTTTGAGTGCATTAGTAAAAATATTAAAAATTAAATATAGAAGTTGTGTCCCTATTTTATGCATATTTTTAAGTAATACTTGCTCCAAAATATAACGAAAACCCCATCAAATTTGTTAACAAATCATGAGAAATCATTTTTTAATTAAAAGGTTAATTATTTACAAGTGATTTTCTGTGTCATCTGCACCTAACACATCTGGTATGTATCCTTAGGATACTGATATCAGAAAAAAAAAAATAGTGCCTTAATGTGTCAGTAGATACAAACGTGAACTGTCATTAAAGAGCGTATAATGCTGCAGCTGTGTATGTATATCCTCATTAACTTTCATGATATAAAATGGATCATTATAATTTTTTTTTTGTACATATAGCTTTCATAGAGATAAATTGTTTCATCCACCTTCATTTCTATCACAACTTCATCATTTGATTACCAGTTTCATAAAATGATATCCTCACATATCGAACTTGAACGCCGCCCTTGGCATATAACGTTTTTGCCAACACTTCGCCACATTCAGCTACAACGAATTTGGGTTAAACCCTCTTGCTGACTGATAAACAATTGAACTGACATCACAAAAAGTAGGCCACAGTTGGGCCAAATTTCATTACACAGCCGAACGAAGAAACAGCTTCATGTTCATTGTTATGAATTCGTTTTGCCACTTTTACCACCGTCTACTTCAGTTAGGCCGCTTTCTTTTTTTTGGGGGTTGAAAGTTATAGTTGCTATATGTTCGCCAACAGAGTGTGTCTCTGCTTTGCCAACAATTTACTTTTCTCTTCCTCTCCATGTTGTGTTGGAAACTTTTAAATGTGTTGCGTAGGCTGTTTGGGGGGCGGTTTGTTTGCTCCGGTCCAAGTTCTGTTTTATTTACTTTTCTTCTATATATCGGCATTTATCTATCGGATGTAGATATGTGTATACAAAAATGTGTGTTACGTGTGTCGTTTTTATTTTGTTTATTTTTCTTTTTGTATGTTGGTCATAAACTTGGTTGGTTCTACTTTCATTCATGAACAGATCATATGATTTTTTGTTCTTGTTTATTTTTTTAGAAAATTTATCTTTTGGAGTTTAAGACAAGTCTTGTGTGCCAGTGTTTTCTAAGTGGTGTATATTAAATATATTGTCAACATCGTAAAAAATGTGATACTCATAACGATTATCTAAACACTTAAGTCTGATTCACTCCAGCTCAGAAAAAGACTTAAAATATTTTTGTAAATAATATCTATTTTTTTATGTATAATTATACTGCGTTACACGAATTTTCTAACATGAATCATTTCATCTATTTTGCATTATACACTTCACAATATCACATTTCGTAGAAGGTAAAGTGTTCAACACGGGAAGTTTCTAAGTTATAAAAGAACATTTTTTTTTTTATCAAGAGCTATCGAAAGCAAACATTTTAGGATACTTATATTGGCTGATAAAGCGATGTTTTCTCAATGCACGAAAGGAAAAGTTACGATGCCTTCCTGGAAGAGTGTATTGAGCGAAATTCGCAAATTTTTGTAGGAATCGCTAAAAATCTTTTAAGTAGATGGTCGAAATATAAAACATTGCTAAGGCACTAAGAAATATATTATTCCATATGATATTGTCGTTTAATTCAATAATCAAAGTTCTTAGTAACGAAATAAAACAAAACGATATCATAACAAATTTAATCAGAACATAGTGTCCAGAGAAGTTAATAGAAACACACTCCAGGTTGAAGATCTATTTATGTATATTTTGTATATGTAAACGACCAAACTAGTTTTTTTTTTCTTCTAAAAAAAGTTTTTCCTAGACCAAATAGTTCATTCGAAGCGTCTTAGGATGAACCATTTAGCCTAGTATTTATTTCAACCTCAACCTGTTAGGGTAAGTGGCCGGTCTTTAACTGCGGTTAAGGGCTTACATCCTCCAATATGTCCAAAACTAGTACTGGAAATCAGTTAAGACACTATAAAGACAGAGAGAGTCTAATATAAGACTATGCAAGGCTTGGACTTGTTTTTTTTGCATCTAACATTTTGTATTTAATGCAAACAATCGGAATACACCTTGAAAAAGTTTTTATTTGGAGTTAACTTCTTTGGCCATAGCAAAGTATTTTTAAATTAAGTTTAACTGTCAAAAATGTCCAAGTTTTATCTTTAAAAAGGTAATAAACTTGCGATTATTTTTGCAGAAAGTATAACCATTTAAAAAATTGTCTATCATAAAATTAGGTACGCGGTGATAAATGATTGATTATTATTTTCTACAGTTCTTAAACGACTTGAGAAATGATTTTCATTGTGCTTTTGTAAATATAATGACAAATTGATATTGTATGTCAGCATTACTGCAAAGATAAAATTTTTAATTTTTAGGTTAAACCGTTGCGTGGTTTAGTCTGAGAGAAAAAAAAAATCACTAAGTATTTTTGCCAAAATCTTTTTCAAAGCGCTTTTAGATTTTTATCCCATTTACGAAAAGATTATTATATACAGGAAAAAATGATAATGATAATTTTGTCATTGACTTACTCAGGGTTACCAATGACCGGTATCGACCCGGCCAGGCCGTGAATCTGGAGGAACTCAAAAAATTGTGAAATAGCAGGGAATCGGACGATTTTTGTGACATGGACTTAAAATTTTAGTTTAACGAGCAAAAAAAAAAAATAAAATATAGATTAAGTTTTCCCCACACAAAACACAAAAAATATCTAAGTTTTTATCATTTTATGTAATAGTGCTAACAAAAAAAAAAAAAAAAAAAATACATTAACTTTATATTATTTTAAGCGTTTAATATACGAACTGTATTTGATAAAAATTTTTTAAATATTTAAAAAAATTTCGATTTGGTTCGGTTCAAGTCTTTAATTAACCTATAATACTTAATCGTTGAGCTCAGTTAAGTTGAGAAACATTACAAGTCAATTTAGAAATGGAAATATCCAATTAATGGATCATTGTTTATTCACCAGAAAAATGTTTTTATATTTATGTACTTACAAGCACTCGGAGGACATAAGGACATCGACCCAAATGTCCTTAAAAGCCAAAACAAAAACAGTACTTGCATGACGTTATGCACGCACGCTTCACTTTGATAAAATCGTTAAAGTGTATTTTTATGAATATGAACTGCATTCCTACACTAATAAAAAACAGATGCATACATATATACTCATGTATATATTTACACATCCAATGGCTACATACATTTACCACATGTATACAATTTTGCAATTGTTTTATATTTATTAGTCACCACTTGGCTAATGGCCAAGGAAAAATGGAAATTCCACATGAATCATCAGTTGGGGCCATAAAAAGATCATATTGGGGTTAAGCTTAAAATTATTTTGAACAGATCACATAGAGTTTCTTTATTTTGTTTTTGGTAAATTTTCTGATCTTGAAGGAATTATGTATTTACATTACGAATATTAAAAAAATACATTGCCTAGTTTAAGGATTATATTGAACTTAAAATAGCGAGTAAATTTTTCTGTATTTTAAAAACATTTTTTTTGTATTTACTTACAATCTATTTTTCAATAAATACTACGCAAATTTTTGAAAAACATGCGATGCTGTTTCGCAAACAAATTGAATAAGTTTATTTGCCTCTGCAGGCGCTACTCTTATTTATCAACAGCCACTTGCTGCAGCAAATCTGTGCATTTATTTCTTTAAATAGATTTTATATAATTACAAGAAAGAAAGAAAAAAATAGTTTCTTCCAAAAGTTCGAAGTCTTAGCCAAATACTCTTTTTCGGAATTTTCCTTGTGATGAGATGCTACCTTGCTGACTTGAATTAACTTAAATTAAATGAATGAATGAGTGAGTGAGATGCTATTTTGGGGCATTATCTGTCTTAACATTCCGGTCACCAGCAGCGATTGCTAGCTATACCATGTAATTACGTGAAGTCTTCTAGTTATAAGAAAAAAGACAGAAATAACAAGAAAAAGTGAGTAGGAAAGGGTATTTTGTAGAAACATATGTGCACTTCTTAAAGAAGTTTTAGATGGTTTTCCCTAAGAAAAAATGGCCAAAAATTAAGATGTAAGAATTGTATAAGAGATCTACTGTAAAATTCATGAAATTTTTGGCGAATTTTTATAAGAAAAAAATAGTGGATAATGGTATTTTTTGCTAAAGATCTCATAGAATATTTTTTCATTTTAATTCTTGAACCATATTAGTACAAAAAAAGGGTTATTATTAGAAATAGTTCAAATGTTCAGAAAATGTAATGAAAGTGTGCCAAGTGTGCTGAAAATTCGTCCATTGTACCGAATGTACTAAAAAAGGTACAAATTCCATCAGAGTAATCTTGCAACAATCCAAGAGTAATGGTTTACCCGCTATGTCTCCGAGCTCCATGTTTTTATACTCCCTTTTTATCATTGCGTATCATAGGGCCGGAGTAATCTTATATTTCTACAATAGGATTATTCGTGCTCGTTTTGGAACTTTTGGAAGGTTATTTTATAAAAAAATTAAAGTTAGCAATTAAAAATAAATAAGATTAAGAAACAATGCTTTGAAAATTGTTTATTGCTCCAAATAGATGAAAATACCTTTTGTACTCGTAACTGAATTATTCTCATGATTTCCGAGTAGGAGGGAGGTCACAAGTAGAATTCAAAATCCAATACCTATCTTTTTTTAGTCCCTAATAATCCCGGGATTATAAACTTTTTATTCCAAAAATCCTGGTTGTGCGAAAACTTTTTGAGACAGTCAAGTTCTAATTTGTTATTGGCATTTATCTATCGGATGTAAGAAGATATACACAAAAATATGTGTTATATGCGTCGATTTTATCTTGTTTTTATTTTATGTTGGTCGTAAACTTAGTGCTTTTTTCATTCATGAACAGCGCACCACATGATTTTATATTTTTTGTTTATTTCTGTAGAAAATTTATCTGTTGAATTTAAAAAAAGATGTGATAATAATGATAATTGTAACACCTAATTTAATTAATATTAACACTGATTTCACGTCAAAGGGAATGTTGATGATGGATTCCACAAATGAATTATTGACTAAGTCGTTTAAATTTACTTTGGTACGATAAGCATATATATGCCATTCGTCAAAATATTTTTATATACACTTTCGGGTATGACCTTAAGCTTCTTGCGAACAATTTACACCAAACAAAATCTTACATTCAAAATGTGAAATATTGCACATCACAAATGAAAAAGTTCAATCAAATGCTTATTCTTAATTCACCAGGAAAATGCTTTCATAATTGCACTACAAACACTTTGAGGACATAAGGACGTCGACCTAAATGTCCTTTATAAGTAGTCAAAGCAAAAACAATATGCATGCATGATATCATACACGCACACTTCGCTATGATTAAAACGTTAAGTGTATTTTTATGAACTGCATTCCTACATTAAAAAACCACATATGTACATAAGTACTCGTGTATATATTTACACATCCAATGTTTATATTTACCATATGTATATATTTTGCAATTATTTTATCACTCCTAATTGACAGAGCAGGGTTGGATTTACTTTTTCTTGAAATATAGGCCCACAAATGTTTGCAACTTCTCGGAGCACATTTTTCATGCATACAGAAAACTTAATTTTTCCACATACAAACACGAATTTAAAGAGCACAAAAAAGTGCTTTTATATTACATCTAAAAAAAATCAATGCCGTAGATCCATCCCTGTGACAGACGTCGATGAAAACTTGGCTGAACGCCAAAGAAATACGGAAATTCTTTTTCTCTAATTTGAATTATGAATTTTATAAAAATTTACGGATTACACAGTTTTTTCTTTTAATTTTCTTAATGGCAAAGTTTCCCTTAAAAGAATTATTTACTTTATAAAATAAATATTGCCTTATTTAGGGCTTATATAAAAGTATTTTGACCAATAGGAATTAGAAAATTTGGCCACATAAAAAACTAATGAAAAAAATTTATGACATCATCAACCACACGAGAAAATCTTCCTAGAACATTCTCAAAACATGAAATGTAGTTCCGCAATCAAATTGTAGAAATTTATTTTTCTCCATCCATCCTAATTTATCAACAGCCACTTGCTGCAGCAAATTTGTGCATTTATTTCTTTAAATAGATTTCAAATTTCGAAATCTTAGCTAAATTTTTGTTTCGGAATTTTCCTTGTGATGCGATGCTACTTGACCTGACTTAAAACAAATGTGAGTGAGATGCTATTTATGGCGTCACCACTCTCAACATTACGGTCATCAAGAATGATTGCCAGAAGTTCTGTGAACTATATGCGTGGGCTCTGTAAGTTGTGATAAAAAAAAAGATAAATATAGTGAAATGAAGAGGATAGAATATTTTTTAAAAATATCTATGTATTTGCTCAAGATCTGCGAACGTGGTTTTTGTGTGGATTTTTCTGAGTGAAAATGAATAAAATTTAGAAAAAAAGCAATTTTGAACGACTTTTTATTTGGAAATAATACCCAAAATCCGATTAGTCTCTTACAAGTAACTTTTTTGGTGTATACTTACATTTTAGTTTCGGCTAGTCTTACATAAGTTTTGGACGAATTTTTTATCGAATTTATTCACGCGAAAAAAGCTTATGGGCCGAAAGAATTTGTTTTTTAATATTTTTCCTTGAAAAATGGTGATAAGACAATAAAAAAAATAATTTTTTTTCTTTCAGGTTTTGAAGCTAAAAATGCTTGTAAGCCACACAAAAGAAAAAAAAAAAGTATTTTTTACTTGTTTTTAGACCGGAAATAAATATTTTTTTTTTGACTTATTCATAAAAAATGGCGAATATCAACAAAAAAAAAAAAAAATCAGATGATCTGCTAGGATTTCATTCACGGTTTTTTTTTTTATTATCAGAGCGTTCAGGAAACGATTTCACTAAGCCGAACCTTTCGTAAGTGTATATTCTTACTATGCAATAAGTTTTCCAACACATGAAGTTTTTGACTCAAGTATAGTTTTCAAAAGACAGATAAAACAGTAAATCAGTAATTTTATTCTTGCCACTGACAGAATTAGGAGGGATTAACTAAGATATGTATGTGAAACTTGAAAGCATTTTTGAAATAACACTGTTTGATCAAAAATTAATGAGTCATGGCCACATAATTAAAATCAATGTGAAAAACTGAAATCAAACAATATTTTTAAGAATTGACTTTGTTCTTACAATATTTTTTTTAGGAAATATGCTGATACTGTTAAAATGGTTGGAAATACAACGATAAAATCTGAAAGAACGTTGACTCCATCAACTTTCATTCAAGTTACTGTAAGCGCAATGAAGTGCTATATCTTCTCTTCTTGAATGAGCTTATTCTGCCCTCAGAAGCAAAAACAACGTATCTCAAAAAAATTCATATTCGTGATTCTTATGGCATCGGATAGCTCAAAAAATTACGCATCTAATGAACTACTCCGAGTGCCAGTATCTTAGTTCAAACATATAAAAAGTCTGCTAAGAGAGTTTTCTCTATTCCAAGTTTACATGTATTTCAACAAATTAACATAAGCAAAACGAAACTCTCGAAATGCATTTTTTGGACAAACACCCTTTTCGCTTCTGAGGGCAGTATTGTAAACATACATAAATATACACAAAGAGTGATTTTTTCAGAGTGATAAAACTTTAAATTGAAATGAAATACATGAAAAATATGTCTAAATACAATTTTTTTTAGTGTAATGGATAACCTTTTGAAATCTATTCTCGGAAGAATTTTGCCTACCCATTACTAAAAAACGTATTCATACATTAAGCTATAGTTTATTTTCATGTAGTAAGATAATTCTAAAATAATTATTGTCATTGGTGTCACATGATTACTTGAAAATCAAATTAATTAATGCGGCAGGTCCACAAAAGAAAACTACAGATAAAAAGAAGCAAGCAAAGTTAGTTTCCTAAGACGCATATTGAAGAATTGGCAAATAAGTTTTTTTGTTTTTTTTTTACAACAATCATAATAATTTATACCTTAACTAAATTATAAAGCATAAATTTAATCGAAATTCGATTAAAAATTTCAGCGCTTATTTTCGTTAGTAAGTTTTATCAAGTTCTTAAATTTATGATTGATGAATCACGTTAGAGCTTCAAACGATATCTAAAGATATACATTTTAGCAAAACTGTTTTTTTTTTGCACTTATTGCGTATGTAAAAAGTTTATTGTATTTTAAGGTAACACATGTAGGCAATATAAGCTATAAAAAGTAAAACAACACGAGTATTTCGAACAGAAATTTACTTTTCATTTTCGTATTTTATCACAAACAATGAAAAGTTTTGTTGCATTTCAACACTGCCGCATGATGTTTTCCAACTCTATGAGTATAACTGCATTCTATTCTTGTGATATATCCAGTGTCAAGGTCGTTTTAAGAGAGAAATACAAATTATTTATATATATGCGTGGGTATGAGTGTGTTAAATTGTGTTCTCGTACATGTTGTGCTTCTCATTTCCGGTATTTCTGACATGCAGTACTTTATACGAGAATACTTTAAGTAAACATTAAACATTACAGTTGTTAGCAACATATTTTCCTCATTAGCATTTACGTTTATATTTTTTTTTCTGTTTATCCCTGTACAGTAAAGTTTTATTTTTCATTTTCCCAAGGCACTTAAATGCCCTACAATAGGTTAGTTCGACTTTTGTAAAAATTATAACGAATTTTAAAAGAAAATAAACATAACCATATTATATTTATAAGGCGCATGAAAAAGGGCACATATATTAGCTGACATAACATCAAAAATATATGAGGTTTTATAAATTATGGTGAAAAATTTAGACTTTTGGCATATATTAGAGAACTAAAGTATTACCTCATAGTTGCCAAACTTTTTTATATCGTATGTTTGTGTGAAAAATAATAATTAAATATGACAAGAATTTAGTCTTAAATCAGTTTTCATGTGACGATTGATGCTGTACAACATGCCAAAGGTACGAATTTTAATTCTCAACTGAAAGGCAGTCGAGCGCTATTTTAGTTTCGCCCATCTATAGAAACTAGATTTCTCCCAAGGTCGGGTATACTGCTTTTTGAGAAGTTTGGGACTACAAGAGGTCGGTGACTGCATTCTATAGTCCAACAAATTTGATAATCCGGCACCGCCTTGCAATACATTTGTCGGACTACCGCCGCCGGTCGACTGTAGTTATCTGCACGTATTTTGGCTGTAGAATAGAATAGAAATACCCTTGAAGGCGATACAAGAAAAGAAAATGCTCTGTTTGACAATCTAATTAGTTCTTTATTTGAATACCATTATCATTGAGAAGTAAGCAATAGGCAATTATTAACAACTAATTAATTTTTATAACATAATCGCTTTAAATTTACAAATCAAAAGATTTGCTGTGGTTTGAGTTCTTTTTGTTGTTGGTGTTGGAATTGTTTTGGCTGATAACGCAATGCGTTTAGTGCTTTTGTTGTTGTTTGTTTGACTTATCATAATTACGATTGTCAAATATTTGTTTTTTCCTCCTTCTATGGCAGCTTCAAAGCAGCAATGCGTTAATTGTCTACTACTGACAACGCTAATTACTTAAGACGACAAAAGCTTCTCGCTTCAACAATAGTTTTGGCCAATTGTTTGCCTTTTTTATTTGCGTCACTTAGACATCTGATATTGGAGCAATGATAATTGAATTAAATTTGCAATTTCTTCAAAAGCATATTAAGTTATTTGGTAAAATTGATTTCATACAAAAATAATGTCATAATAATTGAGTTTATATATAGTCTTACAATAAGATTAATAGCTAAAGTAGATATGTAATCACAAGGCACAAAACAGTGTAAGTTTTACGCATAATCGTGAACTTATGATATTTTGCCTTGTGATCAGACTCAAGATTTTTTTCGTTGTGGGTACAGACATTACAGAAAATTTGATACACATGCAGGAATATAATTGGCACACTTTAAATAATAAGAAGTTCATCCCAAGCTATGGTTATTTTCCTTTATTTTGTCTGACAAACATGTGCAATAAAGTATGTTTCAAAATATATGTACACATGTAGTTAGATTTGAGTGAATCTAATTGATGAATATGCGGGATGCCTTTGTTGCAAGATATAAAAAGCCTTTGAGTTGATGAGTGTCCATAAGCGATTGCTTGTTTGTTTATTTTTTAGTAAACACTTTTTTTTTTGGGTTGTTTAATATTGCTACGGAAGTTATGACTTATGCCGCTGTAAGAACAAAAATTTATTTTTTTAAACCTTAAGAAATTATAAGAGACTTATGGAGCAATAGTAGGAATCACAGTGAATGTGATTAAGTAAGTGGGTTACTTTTTTAAAAGTAACCTTGCAAACAATCTGATAATCGATAAATGTCTAAAATGTAACATACGTCATATGTTAGGCATTATTTTTTAGCCGATTCTCTGTGGACATATAGATTTTCTATCCGCCAGTATAGATGTTTAAACATAAAAATAAAATTTAGCATTCTTTGGCTAAATTTTTCTCATATGGCGAACCTTCTATAAGTGCTTTTTTTGATTGAATAAAACTATAGCATCTGATTTGTGTCATCCAAATACGAAACTTTATCTGTGTTTCCTTTAGAATTAGATCTTCATGTTTCCAATTTGAGAGCTAAAGTGGACTTACACGCATATAAAGAGAAAATAAATTTCAACACCAATTACAATTACCAATATATGTATGTATATATGGCGAACGTTTCACATCAACCGCATCACCTCTTTACCTAAATTTGAGTGCAATGAAAAACAAATTCTGTATCGCAGTTTCGGAAGAAACATCTCCTTTTGTAAACTTCAATATGGCAGACTTAAAATGTCAATCCAAAGAGGACCATTTCCAGAAAAACTTTTTTCCATACAATAAAATCGAAAACTAAAATCCCTAGCTGAATTCGTAGTTTTTTTAAATAAGCTTCTCCGCATATTTTGTAAATTGTGAACAGCGCTGGGTAAGAATCATTCCTTGGGGGATTCAAGTTCCCCAATTCTGAGGAATTGGAATAGAGTTTACCGATTTCATGTTAAAATAAATGTCGATTTCATTACAGGAATTAAAATTTAGGATTGGAAAATTTTGATTCTACTCCAAGGAATTGGAGTTCAAAAGTTCTCAATTTTATTGAAAAGTAATAATTCTTTTGTCAATATCATTCTAAGGAATCGGAGAAATTTCATTTGCCAGAGAGCTGGAAAGTCGATTCCAAATATAAGTTCCTTATAACTAAATGTTCATGGAAACGTTGAGAAACAAGTTTTTAGGTTTTAAGTTATGTGTAGATTTTAAATAAAAGTAATAATTTTAGGGAAAATATGTACTTCATTCCTGCGAAATGTCGGCAAATAATAATGAAAAAATGTACTATCAAACTAATTGTATGTATAATATTGACAAATTAACTTTTAACTAAAGTTAAGTTTGACGAAGGTGGAAACCATAAAGTTTTCGGCAACACATTGGCTGGTTAAACAAAACAAAATGCACCTTGAGAAGAGCTTTAAGTTTTGCAAAGAGCAATCCCCCCATTGACAAACTCCTTGGATTATTAAGTGAGCAATCCATTTATTTAACCAAGATGTATGCAATACCAATTTAACCGTACTATTAAATTATATTCAATATTTTCCCCTTATAACAATACTAATGGACTTACCCTATATATTTTCCCCTTATATCAATACTAATGGACTTACCCTATATAAACATTACAAATGTTCACAATTTAAGCACAAGATAATAAAGTTGATTTTGAAGTTCGAAGTTTCTTATTGAAGCCGATAAAATCCCGAACTAAAAAAACTGTGCGAATCTATTTGCTGTCAGTACAATCATTCTTCTTGTATAACAACAATTGTTAATAAGCAGCAACAACAGCAACAACAATAGTGCGACAACAAACATACATAAGCATGACAACAATAACAAATAAGAACTGTAAATACAGAGTCAGAAAACGAACCCTAAAGAACCCGCAACATTTTTTCCTATATTTTTTTTTTTTTGGTGAGTGCTTAGCAAAACAGAACTGTTATACGAATGATCGAACTGAACTTGAAATTTGAAGGCGCGCGAATTTCAGTCGAGGCGCTTAAGTCACGCAGTGTAGATCGATCGATATAATAAAATAGTTATATATTTCAAATAAAGCATTGTGACTTAAAAACTCGTACATTTATCAGATAAAAATTAAATTAAAAATAAACATAAAACTGTTAAGTATGTAAAGCCTACTGCTGATTGATAACTTGAACAGTTGTGAAGTTTTCGTATGATTGACAACAAAATCAAAAGAGAAATGACTGATTTATAGATTGAAGAAAATTTCATTTTACTACGAATTTAAAATAACTGATAAAAGGATATAAAAATTTTAATACCAGGTACATCATGTGATATTGAAAGTTAAATTCTAAGATAAAAAAATTAGTATATCAAAAACAATGGTGTGTAGAAATTCATATTGGATTCAAAAAATTTAAATTTCCTAAAAAAACAAAATCAACTGTTTCAAATATAAGTGTTATAAAATATAAGTGTTAATTGTTATAAAGCTATAAAAAATTGTATGCTTGTGGTTTTAACTTGATCAAATTTATTCGAACGCATAAAATTATCATCATTTAATTTGCATCAAATCATATGATATCTTAAAAAATTAATGTTTGAATATAATAGTTTTGTTAAATATTATCGTATAAAAGAAATGTTCGAGCTTTGGTGGTTTTAGCGCGTCTACAATAATTAGAATGTCATAAATTTTATAGAGCATGATAATTTTTATATTTTAATTTTATATCATAAGTGCAAATCGGTCATTTCATAAATAGCTTGAAACTTTGATCGATTTTTTTTAGTTTTTACAATTGTTGTTGTTTTACTCAGAAACTTTTTAGAATTTTTTTTTTTGGTTTCTGTTTTCCTTGTTGTGGAAAAACTCCACTTCGAAAGTTTGAAATACATGCGAAAATGGGCAAAAGTGGGTATTAGTCGTTATTGCATTAAGAAAATTTTCTTCCTCTTCAATTTAGTATATCGACCCCTGTGCGCGAAATTATTGTATGTGCCATTTTTTCGAAATTGACTTTTTGAAGCAAATTTAATCTATACCCCACTACGCATCACCTGGTAAAATATTGTAGCTGAAATTCTTATAGTTACGCCAAAAATTGACATTTGGTTTTGTACTTCTAGCTAAAGCACAGAAAAGTAGAAAAAACCCTCTCCTGTAAAATTTGGTCGATATGTTATTGCGGAATCGATTAGGAAAGTTTATTATTGTAAATTCTTTTCATTGTTAAATCTAAGAAGATATATAATTTTAAGTTTCTGGGATCAATTTCAACGATCCGAAAGCTATAAAAAAATCATTAAAAAAAAATTTACTTAAAAAAATTTTGTGGTTTATGGAAATCGTATGATTTGTTTTCTATTCAAATCAATTTCAATTTTAAATAGCTTTGTTCTAATCCAGTGTTATTAAATTTTATTTATACGTCATGGTTTCGGATATTTTTAGATACTTATGATTTCTTTTTTTTTTAAATTTTCCATGAACTAAAACACAATATGTATACGTTAAAATTAAAAAAATTAAGTAATTTATGGAATGACCGAAATATAAATAAAACTTTGATACCATAAGTATAAATATAAAGTAAAACTGGCAAAACTTTGACTGTGACATAAACTGCACGTGTTTTCTCCCGTACAACTGTTTAAACATTACGGTAACTTTTTAAATTCAGCCATTGTTTTATTTTTTTTATTTATTTATTGGTTGATGTAAAAACAGTTAAGCTTTTAGTGTTATTATAAAACAAGACTTATATGTATGTTCATTTAAGTGTGTACCGAAAGTCTTTAATTTACCATAAATAAGAAGACCTGCTCTATATGTTGTTTATAAAACATGATATGCCTTTTAGCTAGCATAGTCTATGTAGGCATTGATTCCATCTTACTTTAATTAAACCAAGGAAATAACCCAGCAAAACCTATAACAGTTATAAAACTTAATATGTAAGCGTTAAAGTTCTCGTATTTTACCGGTTAAATTTCTTAGAGCATCGGGAAAAAAATAACCAGTTTTTCATATCCGTGTGAGAATACGTGTGATAGCAAAATCACTTATATTCATCTCTTTCTAACAAATGCAGTTGTCTCTTTCATTTTTCGAATTCTTTTCTTGGACATTTGCCTAAACGAAAACAAATATAATTCAAAAGCTGGCATAAATTTATTATTTTTAAAATAATTGTCATTTTACAACTTCATATGCACATATGTATGTATTTACAAAATATAAATTTGACTTTTTTAACAGCAACAAAGTCTGTAAAGTCGATGGAAGATTACTGAGGGAGTTGATTACACTAAGGGCTGCATTTCAGCAATGCAAGCACTAACAGATAGCTTGAAGCTGCTGCGGTTTCTGTGATGTAGTATTAAACTGTGAAATATTAAAATATTGTTTATCGAAGTTATATATGATTGGAAATTTTTTTCTTACCAATGTATCATCTGTTTGATGTGATTGTTTGTCCTTTTATTTTCATTAAAAATAGTGCTAATCAAGAAATTTTTTATTTATTTTCTATTTGGTTGACGTTTTGCTTTCTATGATGCTTAAAAAATGAAAAGCAATATTGAAATTTTATCAAATTATGTTTAACTCTTTCTTGCTGCTGACAAAGGGGAAAATGTTTTTTAATGTGTTAGTAAATTTATAAATTTTTTGATAATGTTTGTAATTCGGGACAGTTCATAATTCAATGTGGTTAGTCATATTTTGCTGGGAAGACTTGAAATTTTCATATATATGAGCTTCTTATAATTTAGCAGATTGATACATTATTATAATGCCAAAAATATTTCAGGCCTGAGGATTAATAAATAAACCATAACAATCATGTTATATATATTACATTATTTCTGGGGTATATCGGCCGTGACTATCACTATATTTCAGGCTCTACATGGTATCCTTTGCTCATTGCAAAAGGTCTTTAAAGAAAAAATGTTCAAAAATTAATCTTCAACCCGAGTGTTTGAAACTCCAAATATGATGTCGTTGCTTGAAGAAAGCGAAACAATAAATAAAACTCGTATTAATATGATTTTTCTTCGTGTTATTATTTTGAGTTATCTCCATTAACTAACTAGGATTAGACCAATTGCTAAGGCAACAAGTAAATTGTGCTTGCTTAATTGATAGTATTGATTTTTATACCGTTTAGTAGTGATTAATTAGATTATCACACCAAAGTAAATTGAATCTTAATACTTTCTAATACCGTAAATGTGTCGGAACCTACAAAATACACTATGAGTGTTTTGAATAGAAAATAATTATTTTTATTAAGTTTTCAATATGAAGATTTTTGAACATCAAGAAAACAGAAAAAATATTTGAGAGAAAACTTTACTGCTGAGCATTAGCTTTAGAACAGCCAGTTTCTGACATAAGCGACTATTAGGCTACTAAGAAAAGGAAAGTGTTAGTATTCCCTTAAGTAAGTACAAAGTTTGCTTTAGAAACAGTTATTATATTTTTATGGCCACTCTGCAATTTCCTAACTCGTTTCAAAGATATGGAGGATCATATTCTAAAATTATGTTTTATAGCTCGCTTAAATAGCTAATGACTATATCAACTAGTCATAATGAGCTATTAAGGAGCTACAACACTAAAATGATCATGGTACTACAAATTAAGCTACCACTTAATAAAAAAAAATATTGTTGAGGACAACTGTAGAACTGTGGTGTCATTGTACTAGTGCTTCACCGATACGAGAACGATACGATAATTCAAAAATTATCGTATCGTCCTCGTAGTAGCGCCAAGCTTATCGTCTCGTACTCGTTCTCGTACGAGACATTTTTGATCTGTATCGTTATCGTCTCGTTCTCGTCTCGTTATCGCCGATATTTCTCGGTTATTCTCGTTTACTTGTTTTATAATTATCTTGTCAAACTGAAATTAAATGCAACCGTGAAAAAGGCTCCATCGCTGTCAAGAATAAGCAAATCAAAAATTCAACATGCTTATTTTGATGGGAGAAGAAGGAGTTGCTGCTGCCATAATACCACATATTGTTTTGATTTGGTTTTCATATTTTTGTGTTTTTTTTTTGTTTGTTTTTATTAAAAAAAAATACTTTCGTCGGTGTATGCGTGTATGTACATACATATGTATGTGCAAGTGTTTTTGTAAAAACAAATAGTGCAAAATATACGCGCTCAATGTTCGAAATGCTTATCGTACGATAAACAAGTGTTTATCGCCGAGAACGAGATATCGGCCAGACCTTTCTCGTTCTCGCCCTCGGTCATACGAGAAATAATTTTTTTATTATCGTCTCGTTGTCGTTCTCGTTCTCGGTCCCGATAACGATAACGAGAACGATATTTATCGGTTCTCGGTGAAGCACTACATTGTACGCACTAGAATGAAAGTTATGGGAATTCACCACTAAGAAGCCCCGGAGATACAAAGCTTCGATTTTTACCAAATTTTAGACTTCCTGAACACTCAGCTTTAATAATTGAGATTGATTTAGACATTTGGATGAGGTGTAATATTACACCATAATATATATGTGTATTACTTAGAAGTGATATAGAATGATAGGCGTTACAATCAAAAGCTCCATACGTAACCATACATTTTCTGTTTTGGAAAAATTCTTTAAAGTGCCGGAAGTATGCCCTTTGTGCTATGTAAGTTCCCCAAAAAAGCACATATTCCTTGCAACTTTGACTTTAAAAACTGTGTAACAATTATGAGCAAGCTGCCTTAAGTATTGCCTTTAAATGTACGCTTCAAAAGTCCTCTGAATATAGTTTATGTTTAAAAATTTATTCAAGTTCAATGTTTTGCAAAAAACTCATTTTTTGTTGGTCACAGAATAATTCAATAAATATGCAAGTTTTAAATTAAAGATTTTTGCACAAAAAGTTTCCCGGGCATAATTTACATAAAAGCTACAGTTCTTAAATTATGAAGCTCAAAAGGCCGGTGTAGATTAGCAGGAAATGAGATATTTGTCATCAATTTCGGTTAGAACTTTAAAAATAATTTGTTCTTGACATAATATAGGGCTTCTTATGCAAAACTTACGATCTGGTTATCATTTTTATACAGGATGTAACATCTATTTTATTTCTTAAAAGTTTTCGTTTGGTTTTTGGCAATTCTTTTGACCTAATTGCTTATTGCTATCAAAAATCTATTCGACATTTATTTTAGCATAATAAACATTGTTAAAAGTATATAATATATTTGGAATTTTATCGCACTTTATTTTATTGCTACTGTTATCCAAGGGCGGATTCACGGGAGGGGAAATGGGGGAAATTTCCCCCTCCAACGGCTTCAAAAATACACTAGAGAGCTTTAAAGTTTTAAAAAACCATGCAGCATCTGAGAAGCAAACTGAACATTTTTGAAGTTTCTAGTAACGCCGGAGATGTGTAGTTTTTCAGTTTGTTAACTTATTCATATAAACTTAAAAATTAACAAATCATATTACTCTACAAATTTGCAAAAACTTACATCACATCGAATGGCGATGATATTTAATGTAGTGAAAATTTCCGTAGAATTCGAATATCCTAATGATTTTTTTCGATTGGCCCCAATTTTCCACATAAATGGTAAAATTCAAAAATAAGTGCTTGTAAAAACTTTGATTGTCAGCAAATGAATTTTAATTTTTTTTAGTATAGAGAAGAGTTCTACAACAATTTTAATTGTGCCAATAGTGTTATGATATTCAATTTAAGAGACCCATATTTTTTTATTTTGCTGAAGAGCCACATTTTTCGAAGTTATCGTCATTTAAACTTTGTATGTTAAGATTACAAATACGAAACAAATTTTGAAAGGACTTTTTTCAAATTGTCGGTATTTCGTTAGTACATAATGGCTTCTTATATATGTACATTTTTTTTAAATTTCTTCATTATTTTATGGGTTTTATGAAAAAGTGACGTTTAGTGCTTAGTAAAAAACAATTATGAAAACCCATTATGTATCAAAGAAATACCTACAATTTGAAAAAAGGTCCTTTCAGAACTTTTTTCGTGTATGCATTTTAACATATGTGTACAATGTTAAAATTATAGAAGAAAAAATATTTTTGCGTTGATGTTAATAAAATGCTCCATAGTAGTTATGACTTTTCTATAAGCATGTGCAGGTCTATGTGTGTATATAGAAAATTGGGGCTAATCGGAATATATGTTACTATCACGATATTCAGATGCATCCACAATGCACACTAAAAGCAAAACCGAGTGCAAAGTTGATTTTCCATGCGAGAAGCGGAATTAGGGGTGGCCATAGTGAACGCGAGAAACTGCGCTGAAATTCTGATTGTCGTTCGTACATATATGTTACATATCTGTGGACGTTTGACAAAACAACCTCTTGCGATCTACGGTAATAATTCAATATAGCGCAAGTCTTGCGTTGAAGCTATGTATAAAGATTATTCAGTCTCGTGATTCAATAATTAAAATAATTTTTCTACCAAAAATCTATTGTGGTAGCACTTATTTTTGTGGCCCTTCAGAGCAAGTCGGGAATAAACTTTACCTATAAAAATTTCAAAATTCATTACACAATCAAAGGATTTATTCACTAACAAATACTCATTTGATACTGAGTAGACGAAAATTCACTTGTAAATAAAATAGTAGAAAGTTAAATTTGTTTTTTCTTTTTGTTAGCAATAATAACCCTGCAGGATGGAATGTGCCCACACGTTAAAAAATCAGGCAAAATTTGTACAGTATCCAAGTGCAATGAACCTGTACCCCAAATTTATTCTAAATTTATATATTTCCACATATTTTAAGACTAGTCTTAGAAGTATTTAATTAATTAAAATTGAAAATCTCCTAATTTAAAAAATGTGTCTGGGTATCTTTCGGTGAAATTTTTCAAGAAAAATCGAAACGTGAACTTTCAATTACATAATTTAATTTTTTTTTCAACTGAAATCATCCAATTGTAAATTAAAAAAATTAACTTTTGAGTTACATAGTAAAATACGTGATTTTACTTGTAAAAATAAAATTTTTTGATTTAAGAAACAAGCCTTAGAAATATACTCATTTTAAAGTATGGGTGGATTACATTCACGTCAGTAATGGTGTTACGAAAAAGGCGTCTGTAATGCAGGGTTTAAAAGTTAACATAGAAGACCTGATCATCTTTTTTTAACTTACAAAAATCATCCAATTAACGGTTTCTTCCGAAAATTTTGAAATCCTACAAGGCTTTGACATGCAATCAATGCCTTGGCCTCTTGGCAACCCTGTTTGAAGCGAACAGAGCTATAATTCCACTATAAGAAGAAGAAGCTATATGGCTTATAATGTAAACGTGAACGAACAATATAGTAAAACAATATTTATTTCATGTATATATCTACAGTAAACTTTTTTGGACATAAATTTAACATAACCAATTTCCCCCTCCAATATTTTTTCCTGGATCCGCGCCTGCTGTTATCTAAATCATAAAAAAAAACAGCTAACTAATAGGTGCAACAGCTATGTTGATGTGATGTTGTCATTACAAACCTCGTTAGTGTCATTTAACAAATTAAATGATATTGATAAGCATTGATTTTAACTTTGGCTTATCTCCTTCAATTTGGTAATGCCCCTTTAGCATTTTAGGGGGTATCCCGGAACGTTTCTATAAATTTACAACTTTCTGCTTTAAACTAACTTAAGAAATTCTTTTTTCCTGATAAGGTGTATGTCATATTTATGGCCATATTTTAAATGGTTATTTAATTATGTGATGAAATTAGCCAAGTTTACTTGCATGGTATCCATATGAATCATAGATGCGTACAAATATTATTACATTGAGTTTTCTTTTGTTTTCTTATTTGATAAGGAAAGTGATTAATTTTATGGCACAAACATTGATATGACATGTATTGGAAATGTATTTAAATAAATGCATAGTAAAAATTTCTAAGGTTGTCAGTTTAAAAACAATCATGGGATGAATAGAACAGTACCTGCAAGGTATGCACATAATTTAAGACAAGTGAAAAAAGGTATTCAAGATACATAAATTGATATATTTAAAAAGTTTTGTCATTATGTTGGTCTTGCCACAAGATTAATAGACTTAAGCAATTTTAAAGAAATTTTGTGTAACTAAAATTTAACTATAAATTGACAAAGGATTAGGCGGAATTGTGAAAGTGACCACTGCAGTGGTCTAACAATGGCCTTATATAATTTAATGTAGTTTTGCAACGGCTCTGTTTTAAAGTAAAATATATCAGGAGAATGTATTTTTTCCTTGTCATTATGTATTTTTTCTCTCAGTGTGATGTGGTTAATTATATGAATAGTGATACCTAAAAGAACACAAAATAAATTTTCAGAATTATATACATATGTACATATGTTGCATTTATGAAAAATTCTATACGTTATTATCATAATAAGATTAGTTTTCAATTTTTAATTAAAATTTTTTTTCTCTTATATATAGATTTGGATACAACAATTCACTGCCATCAATGACAACGCGCCCACCCTGCAGAGATAAACCAAAATAGTCTAATACGACGCTTTAATAAAGCACTCAATCCGAAAACAATTTCGTATCCTTATTATGGTGGTGCCATTTGGATTAGCTGCCGATGGGCAACACGTTTCAGGCCCAACAATGATGATGCCAACAGCACCACCTGCGATGTTAATGCGCGGGCAAACTAATGTCGCCACAGTTGTACCAATCATACCAAGCCCTTATATCGATTTTATTGTTGTGAATGGTGATGATCGCTATATGATACGCTGCGAACGTAAAGCCGTCCTGGAAAATAGTGTCGATCTGGCCAAACTAATTCATGCCGGTCCGAATAGTGGACGCAAAGGAGATAATCATTTTCAAATATCTAATGTTGACAAATATGACTTTGAGTTGGTCATACGTTTTATGGAAACAAAATTTGTTAAATATCGCGATCACTTACACATTCTGAAAATACTCGAATTAGCTGATCGCTATAACTGTCCTGATTTGGTGAGATACTTGAATCCGACATATATTAAAACATTATACTCATTTCATTTTGTATATTCACACAGATTAAACATTGCATACGCGAACTGGATCTACAATTAACCAGCGCCACCGTAATTGATGTTTTTCGTTCACTCTGGTTTTATCACAGCATAACTTCGGTGAATCAAAATCAGATCGGTGGCGTTATTACCAATCAGGAAGCAAATAGTAGAAAGGCCAAACGAAAATCCAATACTACAGCGAACGGTGTTGTCAATAATATGAATCCTTTTACAGCAGAAGACTTTGGTGTAGCGTTGCTGAGCAACTCACTACAATTAATCGATATGCATGCGGAATTGGTGCTGACCAAATCGCAAATGACTGAATTACGCTTTGAGGAACTGGAAATGATTGCAAAGCGCGATGGACTACAATTGAGTTCAGAACTAGAGCTATTCACATGCCTAGCCGATTGGAGCATTGAGGAGTGTAAACGTAAAAAACTCGATCCGTCTGCAGAGAATCGCCGACGAGTTCTGGGACCCCTCTGTTATACGCCACGCTATCTTTTGATGACGCCGAACGATTTTCGCAGAGCATGTGATCGTGTTGAGCTACTAGATCCTGTTGAGGTCTTATTGGTCAGTGAGGCAATTGAAGGTCAGTACTTAATAAAGATTCATAAACTTTTTGATATAATCTCCGATTCAAGTTAATGATTATCTCAAATAACCAATTGTTGGCAATAACTGAAACTCAAGTTGGGGGTTATGACAAAATTTTAACCGATCTGTTCATTGTAATTTCAATATACATACTTGTCTGCAAGTTTAGATAACAAAATCATAATTTTTTGTGCTCGATTCCTTAAGTGTTACTGCCTGAACTTTCGGTTTTCCGTTTTTCTCAAATGTTACGTTTGAAATTCCATCGAAAATCCTCAGAAAGTTCACTTTAGAATTCAACGCTTAGATCTATATAGAATAACGAAAAACTATTTTTTTCGCGTATACCGCACTTCATGGACAGCTGTAAGATTGGTATTTTATTGAGCTAGGATATCTTAATATCATTTAGTGTCTGCGTATGTAAAATACCAGAAAAAATTATTTAATGATAGTTTGAAACCATATTTAGCATAGTTGCTTTGTCCACTGCACACTGGTCGGAATTGCCGATTTTTTGGCATAAAATCAGAAAATGATTGCAGAGACCTGTAACTTGGCAGATTTAATAGTAATATTATTGCAAACAAATACACAAAGTTTCAGTCAGATCTGACCACGCCCACACGTTCAGCCCATATTGCGTTAAGAAAATTTTTTTACGCATAGTAAATAATAACACCAAAATCTCATTAAACAATTATAATTTAATAAAAAAAAGTGCTTACATTTTTTAATTTTCCTCCACATCCAACTGAAGGGAAAATGGACTAAAAGAATCGGAGTCAGAATCGCTATTTTCTTGGGAATTGTAATTACATATCGTATCTTTAAATTCAAATTCTGGAGCTTCTAAAAGTTCTATCACTTCATGTGGCAGCCTCTTTCTTTTATTTTGCGCTGCCCTTTTGTTTAGAAAAAGGCTTGATAAAAGAGGATCGGAGGAGTCCATTGACCTTTGAAAAACATCTGTCATGGTATACAGTCTTGAATTCTGTCGTGCATGCGACTGCCTATCGGATTTATAAAATTTGTTTCGTGCTTCAGACGCGTTTTCTCCGAGGCACCCGACAGGTAGTGCTGAGGATGCTATTATTTGCGCTCCATGTATCAAGATTTTATGCACAGTTGGTGACATTGGGTACCAGTCATATTTTGATATGTATAAGGATACAGTTGCTGCACAATAATCTTGAAACTTGACGGGACTGACTGCAAATTCACAGGATATGGTCATTAAAATCGTTTGAAATCTTTTTAAGATATCTAAATCAAAATCTAAAATCGATGCGAATAACTCTATGTTTAAAAACGCTCTTCTTGCAGTATTGCCATCGTTTGTGTTTCCGCTGCCGTTTTGTTTTGGTTTATCTACGATCAGCCCCATTTCTTCCCGCATTCTCTTTTGTATGTGAATTTTTTTAGCTGTCATAGCAATGTTTGAATGTTTTGCTCTAAATTTTGTCAAATCTCTATTGCAATTAGCCAAATTTTTCGTCATGTAGAGGTCAAAATTTTTAGCTTTTTTCATAATATTGTTTTTCTCTTCAATGTCGAGCTTTTTCGTGCTAAGGTGATCAAGAATGTAATTATATATGGCTTCCTTATTACGATTATTGCAGCGCCAAATGTCGACCAACGTGCTATGGCTGAACTCAACTTTTTCTAGAACTAGTGAAATTGAACGAAAAGGGGCAAAAAGGGGCAAAAACAGTTAATAGTGCCTTAAACTATATGTATTCAAGAACATTTTAATACACTTAAATTTTGGCAGAAGTTGGCAGAAAATTAGTTTTCACTCCACAATAAACGGACTTTTGGGTTATTTTTTTATTATTTTAGGACAACACTACAACGATGCACTTAATAAGCAGGTAACACACATATTGAAATTTGTTAGTTAATATATATTCTGCAAACCTTGAGCAATATTCTCCATGATTTTAATGAAATTCTGCGCACACGTTAAGAATTGCCAAAAGCTTAAAGTTGAATAACAATTTCCCGCCTTTTTTTGTGAACAATCAGCTGTTGGTCAAATCAACTTTGCAGCCCTGTTTATAAATCAGGGATTCAGGTACAGAACTAAAAATTATCGTTTCTTTACAGTCAAAGTATATTCTTGTGAAATATATAGGTCAAATCAATATAATTTACAACAAAATTTTTGATTTTATGCCAAAAAATCGGCAATTCCGACCAGTGTGCACTGTTATTGTATTTAATGAAAATAATAATATTACTTAGGAACTTTCACTTGATTTGTGCAACCTAGGCTTGTTCCTTACAATACGAAGTAAGTAATTGTAGTGTGTACGGCCCTTTAAAGTATGCTACAATTTATGACTAATATTGTGATTGCATACAAGTTCTTATATGAAAAATATTTAAATTGTAGTACGGACCTCGATATTTTGTGTCTTTATATGCATGTATTTGTTCGTGAAATTAATTCAATTCTTAATCATGGCCCACACTAGGAAATTCTGTGAAAGAATTTCTTGTCTATTCTCTTGAGTGATTTTTGTTTTGCGTTTGCGACAAACGAGAGATTCTGTATCTCGAACCTTTCGTTTTTCCCCTCTTACCAACAAACAAGAAAAATTTTCGAAAAGAATTTCCAAGTGTAAACCAGCACTTACGGAGAATGAATTTTAAGAAGTGTTAGAGAGCGAAGCAATAGATTATAATGAACGCATTATATGTAATGTAACCATTGTATGCAAGGATATAATGAAAATATTGGAAAGTGTGGTTTTTTCTGTTGGATCCCTATTTAATGAGCATAAATATTAAAAAATACTTCACACAAGAAAATGCAGCTGAATTGCCACAAATGAAAATGCCATCCATAAGATTTTAGTTCCTTCGGATTCCGTCATACCTAATTTAAGACCTCTGCTGGAAAAGAAAAATATAGATCTAAGTGAAGAAACAAAGGCAATGTTTATGAGAGCATAAAATATTAATAAAATAAATTAATTTAAATATTTATTTTTTTTTTCTTGACTCAAAAAACCAATGTGCCGAAATTCGTTGCTATGTATATGACAACTTTTCGTGGAGGGTGTGGTAGTTGATCTGTCATGCCCATCAAGTTAGGCCTTCCTTAGGTCAAGACAAAGAAGTTTGTTTCAAAATTTGTTGCTCTATCATTCTTCCTTCTATTCTTTCTCTCAATTTGTACCTACCACATCGTTTTGTGGTGGGGTTCGCCATGGGTGGCTCCAATGAGATGTATAAATATGTAATTTCCTTAAGGTTTTTAAAATGAGTTCATTATTTGGTATTCGACATCCTGGAATTTTTTTAAACGTTTTTTTAACTAGATTAAAGATGTCTACAAGTTTTTAAAGAAATTCTCTAGCTTAAATCAAATTTATTATCAATGCAAGAAATTTATCGCATTTTGCTAAGATTATTAACTTGTAAAAAGTGAGGACATTTTTAAAGATTGCGAAAGTTTTTGTACACTTGTGGCGATACCCAACTTCCGTGATTTAAAAATGGGTTTCAGTTAATAGTGTGTATTCGGTATGCAAGTAAGACGGCCAATTTTGGTTAGATCAGTGATAATAATTTAAATATTTAGCTAAACAATTTTATGTTTATTTTTTCTTTACAGGTAAAAAATTAAAAAATAGTCTTACTCCCGAACAGAGTCAGCTTTTAGAAAAATTCCGTACACCACGTCCAGAATTTGCTAAGATGCCAATACATCTCAGTGATCGTAGCAATCCAAAAAATTATCCAAAGAAAATGCGTCGCGCTGAAAAGGGTTCTGGTGATGAAGGCTGTTGGGAGAGTTTCGGCATGAACTGTTTGGCTGTATTCGTGTGCATCTTTGATTGAGGTTAGATTGAATTATAGACCTTAGTCTATACCATGTATGTAGCATTTAGCATTTTAAGGTCATACCATACCATATTTTGATTGAGCACTTAAATTTGTTTAGCTAAAGGAATTACGATCTTTAATTACATATAGAAAAATGATTATTATAATAAATAAATTAATAAATAGTTAATTTATGTTTCATTACCAAACGAATGTTAGTATATACGAATATTTACTAGTAAAAACACATTACATGTGCAGTAAGTTTTAGATTAATATAAACATATATATGAGTACAATATACATAAGTATATAACATAAATACTCTAGCTTAATATATAGTAAATATAATACATACACTTAATCCCTTTTATACGTACAGAAGATGTGAATTTAAATTTTTTTAAAAATTTTATAATCTGAGTTATAGATTCAATCTTAAAACAGAGCTCACTATCATATATTTTTAAATTATTCATGATTTCGATTAAGTTTTTTTATCATATATATAAATAAATTATTTTCAACAAAATTAACACAAGCGATATTTAGTAAATTTTATGTTAGGTAAATTTACTGAATTACTTTGGAAAAATGTTTTGAAAATTGTCGCCTGTGATATTTTTGTTGATAAAGATCGATAAACTTCATATGAATCATGAAAACGCATTTAACATTTTATGTTTTAAAGAAAAAAACAATTTTTTTGTTATGCATTAGATCAAGTTTAAAACTTTTAACTATTGTGAAGTTGATTTAAATTAAACATAATTGTTACATACAGAAATCTATTATTATATTATATTGTTATAATTTTATACAGAATTGCTTGCTAGTCAATGTTATGTACAGAAAAATTTATTGTATTGTTAAAATTATAATAAAATGTGTTAAGCTTAAAAGATTGCATTAAAGTAAAGAAAAACTCGTAGAATAATTTATTAAAACGTTCATTATTAGAAGAAAGCAGCACCATATGTTTTTCCTTGTCGATTGAAGTTTTGCTGAAAGTTCTTAGAGAGTTTGAAGATGTTCACACTAAAATGATACACGATTTTATCACAAAATGATACATTTACAATTTCTGATAAAAATCGAGTGATACATTTTCATCGTTTAATTTTCTTGTATACTAAACCTATCGAATGAAAATGGAACCTCATCATTCGGGCTTGTGTTATCGAGGTAGAGAAAATATTCATAGACAAATAATAGCTTTTTAATCATGTAGGGGAGAGTTGGGAGTTTGGGGACGGTGGAAGTTGGAGGATAGGAATGTTGTAACGATTTTAATGTTTCTCTTGACAGGAGCTCAAGAAAGTATTTTAACTCATATGTGTTTGTGATATTTTGAGACCCGTTTGGCTGCCAACTCCAAAGATGAGATTGTGCAAGACATTCCTTGGGTCATTGACTTTCTACACAATATTTTAAAATATTTTATAAGGTCCGATGTGCCGAGTTAGTCCGCACCATTAGTCGGGAGTTGTGAACCACAACTTCCAGTGCCTTTGCAATTAAATATTTTTATGAAAATTTTTTCTTGTAAATATATGTGGGGGTTAAGAGTACAAGTGACATTTTGGGCTAAAACAATTTAAAATATGCAAATGATTTCTGTGGATTTGCTCTAAATTTCAAAATAACTGTCCAAAGTACTGTTCTTCCTGTGAACAGTTAATCTGTACTCTTTCGACAATCGGAATAAAAATAATCATTTCCAAAGGACTATTCGGCCAAAGGTCTAGCATGGCGGAGTTTAATAAAAATAATCCTAAACATTTTCCTTTGAATTTTTTTAAAGAGAGAGTAAAATAAAACAAGGTGGGCTCCGACAGCTCTAGAGAGGTCTTTATTTTTTTTTTTGTTTTTTTAAATGGATTACTTCATAGGGTAAAAAAATTTTAAGTTTAATCTAAACCATACGGAGAACACGCCAATTTCAAAAAATATGTGGCTGGCAACACCACAATTTTCGAAAAATAAAATCATAGCAAGTCTCTAAGCCAATGGCTTAGCAGCTGTGACAACAAGCGAGAAAGTGACAAGAGATAATAAATGGATATACGCAATTTGTACAGTTCAAGGTCAGTTCCTCAGTAGCTCAGTTGTTAGAGCGGCCGTCGACAGATATGCAATTGAAATGCATGTACGGTCAGGGGATCGACTCCATGTACAACATTAACCAAAAACTGGTCTGATGAGGCTATGTGGTAATAGCCGAAACATATGTCACCAATTACCAGGTTAAATTGTTCCATTTGTTATCTTTGTCATGTTTGTTGAATAAAAAATAGCATTGATCAATAAGTAAAATTTACAATATTGATCTTTGCTAAAATGACTGTAAGTTCATAATGTTTAATTATAATAAAAAAATAATCATTCGCAAAAATCAACTTTCTAAAATTTTTATCTTTAACCCCTACGGGCCTGAGTGGTTTTAATTTTGAGAAAGAATATATTAAAAAAAAGTATTTGGATCTAGTTTTCGAGATATAGTGAAGGAAAGTTGCGGATATAGCTTTTCGAAAAATCATTTTAAGTTGGAAACTTCTGAACAGGTTTTACGTATGTATATTGAAGTCATATGGAAGATTTTATTGCCTATAAAATTGATGCATAAAAATTTGTTTTGAGGCATGGAGATTTTTTAAAATTGTCACAATTTTTTTTTTTTAAAAATAACTGTTATTTTCTCTAAAAATTGTATTATTAATCTGTAATTTTACAACACATTATGATAGCCCAATAAATTGACTTTAATTCCATATGACATCAATATATTTAGAATCTATTCAGGAGCTTCCAACTTAGAATGATTTTTAAGCCCAATTTCCATGTGATCTTATCTTATCTTATTTCATCAAATATCAGGGAGGACATCACATGCTATTAAGATAGCAAATGTATGCTATTCATTCTCGCATTCTCCAAGCGCATTAGGTTCTGTTCGCATGCTTTTTCTTTCTTACAAAAATTTGATTTGATATCCCTGATATGGGATGAAATAAGATAAAATAAGATCACATGGAAATTGGGTTTTAGAAAAGCCATATCTGCGATTTCCTATGACTATATTCCGAAAACTAGAACCGAACGATACTTTTTTTTATTACACTCAAACTTGTCAATTAGAGACACCGCAGATAAGAGAATCCTGCCAATAAGAGAAAAACCAAAAAATTGATAAAACCGTAATTTGAATTATCATAAGAATTATCCTGCCAATAAGAGAACGTAAGGGAACCTGCCAATAAGAAAATGAGATGAGTCTCGTGCGAAATTTTGTCCAAGCGAAAAACGTCACAGATGTGTTTTTTTTTTGTTTATGCTCATTGCTTTTTACAAAAAAAAAAAAAAAAATTGTCGACGATCAATAGGCGTGTTTTTTTTTGACGCGGCTATCCGCTTAAAATTTTTTTTTGTATGAGAAATTTCGGCGATGTGTATCGCCGACTAAATGAACTGTCATTCTCATACAAAAATTTTTTTTTAGCGGGTAGCCGCGTCAAAAAAAACACGGCTATTGCTGGCTATGATGAAAAACACATTGCAAATTGCGACGAAACTGCACATTTCTTTCGGGCAGTTCCAAAAAATCGATGGTGTTCAAAGGAGAAAAATGTTCAGGCGGTAAAATGTCGAAAGAAAGATTACGTGTTATGTTATGTGCGCTTGCAGATGGGACATTCGAAAAGCCACTTGTCATCGGTAATACATAAAAGCCGCGTTGTTTTAAGAACATCTATACAAACTTGATGCCAGTTCATTGGTTTTGGAATAAAACTGATTGGATGACTACTGTCATTACTTACTACTGAATACTTGGTTGATACAGTTTAATGACCGAATGAAAGAACAAAAATGTAAAACTCTACTTTTCATGGACAATCAATGGCTTTGTGGAACATAAGCAATGTTTATTTCCCGCCGAATACGTCAAGTGTGTTACAGCACAAAAATTTAAATCTTGACTTTCACTTCGAATAAGAGAAAACCTGCGAATAGAAGAGAAAAATAAATCCCCAGACGTAGTCTCTTATTGACAGGTTTGAGTGTATATTCTTTCTTGAAATTAAAAGCTACTTAACAAAAAATAATTTAAAAAAATGGCGGCTTAGGACAAATTTAATTTTGAAATAGGGTCCGTAGGGGTTAGAGATAAAAATTTTAAATAATTTTCTTAAAATTTGTTTACCCTATTTCAAACCAATTGAGGGGGCGTCCCATTTGATTTTCTCATAAAAGCACCAAAAGAACCACCCTAATGTACATAGGTCTCAGAAAAATGCTTAAAAGTACACTTTCAGAAACAATTGGTTTTCCGTTTAATTTGAAATTTGTTTTTTATTTGTTTCAAAATAATACGTAAAGATCTGGCACTACTGGAATTTAACGAACAAACCTTTTTGAAATGCAACACTGACTATTGTGCAGCTGTTTTCTTGTTTTCTTCATTCTTAAATTTTGTATATGCAGGAAAACATTTAATAGAACATTTATTTGAATAATAAATGGAAGATTTTACTAGTAAACGTAATGCACTTTTTGCAAGTCTAGATGACGCCAGCAAAGAGTTGAGAGGAACAGCACTTGATCAGTCGGGTATGGATACCGACACCATCAATGTTTTAACACGCTGCACAACAGGAAGGATTGTTAGACGTCATAGAGCTAACTCACATTCTCCAGAAGGAAACCTCTCCCGAATGAGAGGCAAAGAAAGTATTTTTAAGAAACCTGAATTACCAATTAGCAAATGCTTGAAGCCAAGAAAAACTCCCGACTTTCAGGTACATACTACATACAATTTATTGTTGCTACATATTTTGAAATGAAGGGTACTATATACGTTGTGTTTGTTTACACCCATATTTTAATTAAATTTCAAGTAAACCTGTAAACCTGGCTTGGTTTCACCCATGGTGTAATAGCAATAATTATATCATGGTTTCATCCTAAAATTGCAATTAAAAAAAATCATATAAAAAAGTCACATTTAATTTAGAAATCGCAAAATTGAAAATAAAAAATCGTCTATATGAAAAATTTATAAAACCGGAAAACTGGCTCATGAACTTGACTGAAAATAGTACCTCCAAATGAGTCACCCCATATTTTTTTCAACATTATTTTTCCAAAAACTACACCATTCTATAATTACTAGAAAATATTTTTCTAGTTTTTTCAATTTTAACGCTCAAGTGATTTTTTTTTTTTTGTTATTAAAACCTGTGTCCCAGTAATTTTTTAATTATTTATACCTTTTCAGATCAATCCACATAAATGGCAAAAGTATTCCCTCTCAGACGTAGACATTTCAGATCAAACCAATAACTCAGCTGCATTTGCATTTCTCAAAGAAATTGATGAACTGCGTGAGTCTCAAGACGAAATCGAACCTTCACTAACAACAGATCTGAATGCAAAAATTGAATTTAAAAAGTCAAGTAAAATTAAACGTCATCTTAAAGAAATAAGTAAGGAAGAAGTAGCTGATGAACAAGTCGATAAACCGAAACTAAAAGGCTTTAAGCTTGTGTTGCCTGAATATATTATTGGCCAACGTATGGACAAGAAAAAGAAAGCTGAAGCCAAGAAAGCTGCAAGCCAAGCAAAATTGCAGCATGAAACAAGTGGAAAACAACTTACATTATCACATTTGCAGGATGACGATGTTGAGTAACAATAGAAGTAATAAAATGCAGTATAATGTAAAAACATGCAAAATTGTTATTTGTTGTTACCCACCCGGCACAAAGTTCAACTTTAGTATCGAAAACGAAAGTTTTTTTCAAAAACTTACGTAAAAAACTATCGTCTTCGAAATCGTTAACAATTCGAAAACTATATGTCTGGCGCACTCAATGCTCCCACTGAAAACAAGGTTCGTTTGTTTATCGAAATATTTGCCGTTTTTGTAGAGGTTTTCAAGCTTTTTTTTCACTTTTAGTGAGGTATTTCTTTTTTTTTTTTTTGCACGACTATCTATTCAGCTATCCATCATCTATTGAATTGATCATAATTACCGTAAATCTCTCGTCATAAACGAAAATTGGCAAAGTTTAGTTCCTAGGAATCTTTGTATTAAACGAATTTGTGCCGGGTGAGTAGTTTTAGGAATACGTAGGTACTAGATTTAAAGTATGTGAAATAAAAGCAATATTTAAACACAAGTGCGCATAAGGACCCTCGGTCTTGCTTTTTATCTCCGCCGTTCTTGTGTTCATTTAATTTTTACAGAATAGCGGGGACTTACAGTTTAATGCCAGCGATAGTTGAGAAAGTTTTTTGAGACAAATTATAATATTAAAGCATTGCCAGTGTTGTGCGGAACAGTAGCTGTAAATACAACAATACATATTCATTACAGATACAAAATTAGGAATTCGATAAATGTAATTTGCAATTTTTGAAGGGTTTTAATTGCTGAGATTTAATTATCGATAAACAGAACTAGGGATAGACCCTTCCTATACAAAAAATAGACTAGGGAAATTCCCGTACTTTATTGTATATTAATTTGAAATCACTAATTAAACTTCCATTGCGAACCACTTATAGTTTGGGCATGTTATTTATAATATGGTACGATCCCGCTTTGAGTCTTCTATACCCGAAATATTTCGGGACATTATTTAGACCAAAATTTTATAAGAATGTATGTTTAGATTCTGCTAGTTCAGGGAAATAAAAACAATTTGCAAATGGACTTACTTGACTGATATAAAATAAACACTGACTAAATTATTTTTTTTATCTTTCGAATACATATAAATATAAATTTATTTCTTTCCAGATTTCTGTTTCTTAATTAATTTATATTACAAACATGATATGCTTATTAAGAATATATGCGTGCATTCGATGTATATAAAATGTTATAAAATATTTAATAAAATGTATAGACATAAAACTTTATACTTAAATAGTTTCGATTTAAAAATAAAATTATTATTCCGACGATTTGAGCTAGTCTAATTTGACCAATATCGAGTTTATAATATATGTCTCAAAAATTAAAGGCAAAAAATACTGCTCATACAAACTTAAGACACTAATTTTTATTAAATTAACTCAAATTCGTACAAACTTTTTAATACTATCCAAACTGATTTAAGGAGAATAATTATTTCTTAAATACGAGTAATGTATGAATCAGACTTTATAGGGAACTGCATTAACATGGTAAAACACTTTTAAAATAATAATTTAAAAACTCTCCCTTCACTAATCCTCATATACACCTGGATTAAAATATAATTTTTTATTAAAACCGATATTAACATAACTTGCTGTCTGCATTGCGCCTTCACCTGTACGTAATTGACCAGTCTCACGTTGTATTAATTTTACAATGTCGTCAAAATCCGTGTCATGTGCATGCAATGCCATCATTTTGCAGAAATTCTGTATATACCATGAACCATCCATACTATCACGATGCGCTTTGAAGCCACGCATTGAAGCATGACATATAAATATATCTGATAATGTCGGTATGGTAGTCATAGTGATGCGTGGTTCCACATCCCGTATACTATCCGTCTGAACTGTGGGGAAATGACCTCGATCAGCAATTTCTCCACGACAAAATGGAAATATGAAGATTTTTGGTTTGTTTACCAAATTGGGGCGTAAGTTTCCAAAACGATCTTCTATATCACGTACTTTTATAATGGACCCATCATGAAATTGTACACGTTCTACCGAATGATCCATACTGCCATGTGTCATCAGTGCCATAACAAAACATTCGGCTTTACGCATATGATCTGAATCAATAATGGCTTCGAGCAATTGAAAGAATTCACTTTGCGTTAAGTTAACGTATGCAAATAGTTTGAAACCAAGTTCTTTGAAGAGATACAACAAAGATTCACCATCTTCTTCGGCACCATTGCGACGGTCTTCAACATTCGGAAAATCAATGATGTTTACCATAAAGAACACACCACGATTGTCACGAGTTCTCATTGGATAAATGCCAACTTTTGATTCAATATTGACGTATTTGGACTTTATCACCTCGTGAACTTCTTTTGGTTGAATTTTCTTAGTGTATACTTCCAGTTTATGTTGTTTTTCGTCAGTATCATCAATCTGTAAATCAAAATAATTCAAACTCGGAAAATTTAATAATAATAAACACCACAGAAAGCTAAGTATAAATTTTAAGATACAAATTGAGATTTTTAAGACTCGAAGAGTTAAAGCTATATCAGAATCAGTACTTTGCTGCTTTGCATCGCTTTGACAGACCAAGTCAAATCCAAGTATTTTTACGAGCAATGTCGCAAAGTCATAAGCGAGTGATGCTTTGCATCATTTGGAGATTTTTTTATTTAACCCTTAGAAACTTTATTTCACAACGCTTGTTACTAAGTTTTCGACGTTTTGCTAATTTGAAAAAATTAATTTTGTTTGCATTTATCATTCTGCACCACGATGTTCTGGGTCTTCACCACTCACATCACATTTGCTTCGAGCTGCCAAATCTCTGATTCCGATGCGGCTTTAATGCAACAAATCCTGATTTTTCGATCGAGTTTTTTTACGAGTGCATGAAATTTAACTTTATTATTTTTTAGAGTTGTTAAAGCTCAAGTTGTAATGTTTCAATTTTAAGAAATGTTAATAAAAAAAGATGATTTTCTAATTTCTTTGGGGTAGGTATGAAATAAATTAAGAAAGAGCGAATCAACTTGAAATTAACGCTTACCTTCAAAGTACTCAAACCACAGTTCTGATCACCTTCATCGGCACCATTAACTAAAGGTGGTTTCAATTTCACACCAATATTTTGCTCTTCATTATTATTACTTCTTTGATGTATCGAATGAAACTCTGTATTTGGCTCATTAAGCAGTCTAACAGCATCGTTATAGTTTAATGCAAGTAAAAGGTCCTTTAACCTTTGATAGGCTGTTGGTCCACGTTTCGTTAATTTTATGAGAAGACGTTTGTGACGAGCATGCTGCAATTTATCGGCACTTAGCTCGTCATTATCCCAATGCTCAACATTGTTGCGCATAACACCAGTCAGCAGCTCGAACTTGACGCATCCGTTCATTAGCTTCTCATAGTCCGTGAGACGAATCAGCTTTTCGATATTTTTTATGATGTGTTGTCTATAGATATCTTCCATTATTCCTGTATATGGAACTGGGTGGCAATGAGTAAATTTTTTATTGAAGGTGGCAGTGGTCGTGGCAGTGACACTGAAAATAACTGAGTTTCACGCTAGTTCCCTCTGCTAAATTTCTGTTCTGTATTATTTCCTTATTTTTTCGAAAGCAATTTATCACAATAAATTCAAAGTCTTTTAAATGCACTGTACAATTTTAATCCTTTTTTCGTGGTTTCAAGGATACAATTTTTACAATAATTTAAATAAAATTTCTTCAGAAACAAAAGGTAAACTGCACTAGTCGATTAACAAAAGCAAAATAATGATGAAATTATGATTCATTAAGGGTGTTCAAACCGTCAAATTTTTCATCAAATTGTTTGTCAAACAAATTGACAGCTCAGCGTACACATGATCAAATTTTTCGTCAAATTTCAGTTTTCTTCCGACCACCGAAGGGAAAACATCGTGGTGGCGGACAAATTATTATGTTTATGAAAGTAGATATGTTGATGAAATAGGAATTTAATTTTACATAACTTAAAACTTAATGTCATTTTCAAGACCATAATAACAATCCTTCATTTTTATGTCCACCATACCAATTAAACAAAGAGATAAAATTGTACATACAAGCTAAAACGAAATAAATATAACTAAATTGGTTCCGTCGTTGATTAAGTATAAAATTTATTTTAATTAAAATTTACATCCTCTGATATTGTCAACATCGACTCCTCTAGCGATATTTAAAAAAACAAAACAATAAAAACACCCTTCTAGTATGTAAAATAAATAAGAGCCGCATAGCATTTCATCATCCGCACGATGTGCACTCGTTGAAATCTTTTTTCAAGTGACAAAAATGTACTAACAAATTTGACGAGCGTACACACCATCGAACAACTCATCAAATTGTTTGTCAAACTAGCAGAAAAACAAAATTTTTTGTTTTCCATCAAACAATTTGACCAACAATTTGATGAGCGTTCACATCTTCAAATTCTCATCAAACTCCATATACTTTTTTGTTGGTCAAAGTGTTTGACAAACAATTTGATGAGTTGTTTGATCATGTGTACGCCCCTATTGAGCGTCAGGGTTGCAAACATAAATTGCTGTGTTTAATGCTTCAGCCAGTTTACATGATCAACACAAAGCAAAGTATCGTTTCGCGATATTTCATGATACAACATGTCAATCAACAATTGCTGTGGAATTTTGAAAACATTCACACAATATCTGTGTGAACGCTGGCTAATGCACATTTTTCATTTCAGATTGCACTGTGCAAGTGTTGCACATTTCGTTCTCTCTTGTATCGAGCTTGAAGTAGAGAGCCAATCTACGCAGTCACGCGGCGACGTGCGGCACTCGACAATTAATCAAAGAAGAATTCATATAATCATATAGAGCAAAAGCCAGTCAAAGCAAAGTTGCTGCATTTAATGTTGTAGAAAGTTGAAAGCATATGTACGCGATGGTATGTGAAATAATTTTTAGCAGCAAAATAGCAACGAAGTCTTAAGTGTACTCTCAAAAAATATGAGGGAGTTCAGAGCGTCGGTTTAGAATAATCCCAAGAATAACTTATTATTTTTGTAACTTCGGTAAACTTAATTTTTTAGAATTAGAATTTTTTTTTTTAAATTTTATGTATAATTTGTTTGTGTGTATAAAACTAACCAAAATTTATTGAAGCTATGGAAAACAAAATTAGATTTACATTTTCCTATTCCTGTTCAAGTGAATTTTTTAATTCCAAAAAATTTTGGAATTGGCAAAAAAATATTTCGGAGGTATGATACCTGGTTCTTATACATAAAAAAGAGCTTAAAATGTTAAATTATAATAGTTTCTGCCACAGGCTTATCGTTTTTTCATAGTCAAGTACTTTACATTACCATAAAATAAAAAACAAACAATATCTCAGCAAATTTTGCCTTTAAGAACAGAATATTTCAAGTGGAAATGAGAAGAGAACACCTGCCGGTTCGATTTCTAATATACGTAGAAACGAGAAAATAAATACAGTCTTAATGATTATTGAAGAAACCAAAATGAACGACATTAAATTTTATGAAAATACTTAGAAATAAGTATTTGCAAATTCAAAATTGAAATCGTAAAAACTTTCCAATTTTATTAAAATGAGTTTCTCATTCTTTATTTCGTTTTTATTTTTTTTAATTTTGAAGTTTTATCTCTCATACATGTATATTAATTCCTCATGTGTGTATTAAGCTCAACGGGGCGTATGAGCAACTTTTATATTAGATGGCATTGGGCACCAGTGATGACTCTTGAGATTTGTGGAAATGTATTGAATCGTACTTTTTTGTCATATATAAAAGTTTTCTAAAATTTATAAAAAATCACATCATTCGAGTTAATATTTAACACGATACTTCTCTGTAAAAATCATGACAAATTGATAGTGAATGTACTATTTTATAGATATCACTTCAAAATAAAAAAATCAAATTGAACTTTAGGCTGTCTAAGCAGTATAAAAAATCTGTTATTGCTAAAGGTTTGTTCTTTTCACCGCATAAGGTCGGCATAGAAAATTTAATTTTCCTAGTGCAAGTAATGAAGTAAGCAAACTGAGACTTTGCAATTTAATTGTTAAAACTTAAAAAAAATTTAATTTAAGAAAAACTACTTGAAAGTTTTGATAGGTTTCATATAGAAAAACCGAAAGTCAAACCATAGCACATACCCACTCACTGGCTTTGGAACCTTCCTATGTTTAGAAGGATAATATCGACTTTGGATTCTAATGTCAGATACATACATACATATGTATGTGAAAAGAGTTATATTTCTGAGTACCTAAGTATTGTCTGACAGAACAAAATAATAAGTTCGATATTCTAAGATGCTTTCGACCCACTGAATCCGAAAATGAGTTTTTTTTTGTACAGTTGGCTGCATTTTTGAAATGTATGAGATTAAGTATGTAAAAATCCCATTTTTAGTCAATTTCGTGCATTAATTTAAGAAACACAAATTTTTTTTATAAATATTTTTGACTACATTAACGTAATTTACAAATTTTTTTTTCTAAAATTCATTTCAAATCATTTAAATGCACAAGTCGTTTAGTATACACATAAGTAAATTCTATATTTCGCTATACTGGCTATCATTTAAATTTAACATACATTTTATATCGATGATAAAATTACAATAGCATGAAGAGAACAAATTGTTTTCCCTGATGCTCAAAGGCTTCTTATAATTAACTTACCACCTTTACTTCAACTTATTTTAAATAAATTTCTTTTAGCTGTCCTTAATTTAAAATTTACCGCTTAAGGCAAAAACCACAAGCTTCTGTAGAACTTATCTTAAATATTTTACAAATTAACAAACCATAAAAAAAACTTTTGAAAAATTTGTCCGACGTCCGTACTGAAATTGTTACTATCAAATGATTTGGGTTTGACACGTTAGAGCCAACTACAAACACCTTCACGCAAAACTTTTTAAATGTTGGTTTTGACATAGCAAAAAAAGGGTTGATTATAAGGAACCAATGTTAAAAATTTGTTAACAAAATGGCAAACATTTTGAGTGGCAGTTAAAAAGAGCATTATTGATATGCGTAATTCCTTTGAACTGAATATCCTTTAAAGTGTCATTGTAACTATCTATATTTATGGAACTTTAAGTTTATTATTTGTTAATATTTCAAAATATATTTAACTTCACAAAAGTTATCATAGTTCAACACAATGTTTTTGTAGAAAAATATGTGTATGTTTCTAGGTGCACCTATTGGATGCAGTCATAGGAGAGGTGGTTGGTCCTTAGACAGCTGAATTTTGAAAATAAAATGAGCCATTAACACACTCATCTAATCAAATTTTGCAATTTATTACAAAACTTGAGCTGCACGAAGTGAAATCAAACCGTATCCTTACAACGAAATGAATAAAGAAACGCGATCAGAAACTGTATGCAAAGGACAACTTAATCTTCCAATGCGACTGTTTCTTCAAAAGTCATCAAAATCAATGTAAATAAAGCCATATGTGAAACATTAACCATATCATACTAAAAAGTTTTTATTACTGAAACAGAGAATTGAATATATATATGCAAACACCAATATTGAACTTTGATAAATAAGGTAACAGCAAGAGATAGTCAATAAATAGGACATTAAAAACTTTTTCACTTAAAAGTAAATTTATTTGAGAATTTAAATACCTACAATTGAAAACATTCAACAAAAGTTTGAATTCCAAAGCAGTTGATTTACGAAAAAAAAAAAATTGAATATCACTCATGCTCTTGTTTCATATGCACAAAGTAACAAAATCTAAAATAAAAAAGAACACATAAATTGTTAAGGTAACTTTGCGTACTTTTAGTTGAATAATTTTAATGTCACAAAAAGTCTGTTTGTGACATTAAGACAAGGCAATTTATAATTTTTGATACTTAAAAGCGAAGAAAAAAAAACTTTTTTTAAATTTTAAAAACAGTTGGGTAAATTGAAGTCGATGTCTTGTTGCCAAAATTGTTAAGAAATGTGCACATATGTCATGAACATTATGCTTAAAATAACATATTTACTCGCCTTGAGTTAGGTAAGTAGTATGATATGAATTTATTTATGTTTTAAATTTCGTATGAAATAAATTTTCAATATTTATGCGGCACACGCTGCCTGATCCTTTTACACTTGGTCACAGTTAATTGAGAATCTAAATTTATTCATTTGATTTAAGAAAAACTGGTGCACTGGATTATAATTGATGTCATAGAACGCTAACAGTTGGTGACATTTTTGACGGTAGAAATGATACTGTATAAACAAAATGAATTGCTATTTCAAATGATTAATGTTAGATGTATTTTTAACTTATTAACAAATTCATAAATAAATTTTTCACGTGAAAACCTTTCATTTTTTTTTGATAGACGAATGCGTTATTAAGTTTTTCCCATACGCGTTTTAATGCTTAAAAAATTTGCTTTTATTTGATTTATCAGTCGTTTTGTAACAACTAAGTATTTATGCTAGTTTTTATTACAAAAACTTGGTCCCTAGAAACTTAAATAAACAATTCTTGCTTTATTTATACCAATGACTTTATATTTTCCAAAAATATCCTCACCTTTAGGTGTTGAGTAGAAAAATTTACGGTTTTTTTTTCATTTTGTAGATCTTAAATGATTTTTTTTTTGAATAAAATATCAGTTATAGTACAGCATAGAAACATTTATTTAGCTTTTTGTGAGCAGATTTTCGAATTAAATTTCCATGCTTTTATGAACCTTTTATGTATTACTTTCTTGAGCGCATATGTATTGAGTATACACTGTGACCCATAAATTTCCCCAGGTCAATATCTCGAGAACTAAGTAATATAGTGATAAATGTTTTAGGCAAAAGCTATAAAGTTTTTTAGGATCAAATAACAATGACCCTGACCTTGTAACCAAATCGAGATCAACTGTGATTTTTTATTGCAGACTTGTAAGTATTTTATGAGAAAAAATGAATTGTTTAGTGAGAAAAATTTTTTCCTAAAATTTTTAACCTTTGAGTAATCGATGAAACAGTTTTGGTCAAAATCTCTATTTGTATCATTTTTTCTACTAAACTATTAATTTTCAGTAAAAATCGTACAGATTAAAAAGTTCTAAGAACTGGTCCTAACAAAAAAAACCTTCACCATAAAATAAAAAAACATCATTTTCTGAATATTTTGACCATTTTTAAGAATTTTTTACTCGGTTAGATTTTCCTAAAAATGTATATCTTATTAGAAAAATGATAAAAGCTGAAATTTTGACCTGCACTGTTTTAATCAATAACTCAAAAACTAAAAACTCTAGAGAGAAAACAACACAAAAAAAATATATGGGACGTTCCATGTCAACCGGGACAGTGGTCTGCCCAAAATTGAGCGCAGCAGAGAAACGTTTTTAAGAGCTTTCATATGAGAACAGGTGTTTATATCGTGTATTTATATCGTATGTTCCTTATTGAAAATTGTATCGAGCAAGTTTTTGTTAAAAACATTTTTGAAATAAAGAGAATAAAATTGTTGTTATTATCACAATTATGCTAATGGTAAAATATTTTATCTTCGATCCCCAATAAAATCTAAATTTCATAAGAAAATTTTAGAGCTGTCATATAAGAAATATTTCTCATGAGCGACCATTACGCGCCTTGATGCGCAGCAATACCAAGATATAACATTTTTTCTTCTTACGACAAGGTCAATGTCAAAAATGTTCGAGATGAACACATTTTTTGTTGTTTGCTTCATCAATATTGTGGATTGCAATGAATGGCAGAGCAGTTCTCTAGAGGAAAACTAAAAAAATAAACAAAACTTACTGATGGAGTAACAAAGTGTGGAAGCAATTTTGATTACATACTTAGGTACATATATACACATATGGTATGTATGTCCGTGATTTACTTTTTTTTAACTTGTGGTACCCTTTGAAATTCGCGCCAATTTGTGAAAGAATTTGTGCGCAGGCTCCTATAAGTAGGGGAAATTTCCCAATGTACAACTGTTATACAAAAAGTAAGAGCGCAAGTTCTTTCACTGGCAGTTGGATTTTGTTTGAAAGTGAAAAAAAAAACAAAATTAAAATCAAATTTTACCTGTGAAGATAATAAAATAAATAAATAAATATAAATATGTATATGTACATATAAAATTAGAATATTCTTGTTTGTATGAAACAAATTTCTTGTTTGTAAACAAACCGGTACAAGTTTTGATAATCACAACTTTAAATTCTTTGCAAAATATTATCAATAATAACAAAAACAATCCATTAAATGTATTTATATACTAAGTTTGCGATATATAAAAGAATTCTTTCAATACAAAATTTTTAGTTTTAGTTAATCAGCATCTTGTGTTAGAACTTATTAAAAAAAACTTAACAAAATGAAATTTTGGTTACTTTCAATTTTAACTTTCTTAATTCTATCAGTAGTTGCGGTACGTGCAGATCCACCAGGTTAATATAGAATTTTACTAAATATAGAACACAAATAGAGTTTAACTATTCTCACATATGTAAATAGTATATAGGTCCGGTGTAATGAAATTACTTTTATTTTATTCGTAGCTAAATGCCTAGAACCGCATCCAAAAGGAGTTGGTCTTTGTTATAAGTTGGCCTTTGGTTTTTATTATAATCCCGAGAGCAAAAAATGTGAAAAATGGAGCGAAGGCGGATGCTCAACTGAAGGTGGTCATAGCTATTCAACATTGGAGGAATGTGTTAAAGAATGTGAAGCTTAAAATTAATTTTGTCGAAGAAGGTGTTACAAAAAAATAAAAGAGAAACATAAATATGTCTAATGTGTATAAAAATTTTATTTAAAAAAACTTCGCCCGGCCAACATTCTATGATTGCCCTCTTTTTGTCTTTTCAATGTTTGGTTATCACATTACTGTTTGCTTGAGATACCGCCTTTGTGAATTATTAATCAAAAATTACGTGCTTATACAAAAAATATGACAATAACAGAGTGCTAGAATCATGAACGCACCTGAACAATTATAATTTTTTTGGGAATTAAAACCTATACAATCCTGATCAGCTTAACCAAATCAAAAACAATGCAAGTTAGGTCAGGTGAAGGTGTAGTTTAACTTTTTTTCGCCTTAAAGAGGTAGACCCTGTCAAAATATATAAGGCCCTGAAAGTCTACTATAAACCAGATCAGCTGTTTTGGTAAAGTTTATGTCAAATATTAGGTTTCTTATATTTTTCTCTACCCTGCGTCAACTAAAACGTTAACCTGAAAAATTATTCTATGAAATTCTATTTAATTTAAAAACCAAAAAAAAAGTGGTGTCGTTTCTACTGGGGTTTGAACCTGGACATTTCCTGTTAAGACAATTGTTACATGCGCAGTTTAATGACAAAAGCAAACTTATTTTTGATGGCTAAAAGTATATTATTTAAATTATCAATTGGCAGCTATATAAAAAAATAATTCAATTTGTCATTTTGACAGACAAGTAATATATAATATAATGCGATCCTGTACCGATTACCCAAATCCGTATAGGATTTGTGATAGAGAAAACCGTATGTGACTTTGACGAAAATTTCTACTCGGGTCAAGAAAACAGATCAGTTTGTCCAGATCCTGTTTGCGTTATCAAATCTATCAGGGCCTGAACTGATTGCCAAAGTTCGTACATGATTTCTAATAGAGCCAATCATCGTATGCGTTGCGGACGAATTTTTCTTTCAAACCCACCAGGAAAGATGTTTACATATCAAAAGTAAGAACAAAAAATTGATAGAAACCAAGTTTTCAAGAAAAACTGGTTTTCATGAACTTTAACCTTCACAAAATATCGAGTCTGTTTTGCCGCAAAAAACAAATTGAAGTTGAAAACAATTCAAAGGTTTGATATACATAGTTTTTACTTAGATGAGAAAAAGCTTCAATAATAAAAATGAATATGCCAATTTCTTACTGCAATATTGAATAAGCTCATGTTACATACGTATATTCACAGAATCAGTAAATAGGAACAAAATTTGTTCTTGAAAGCCAGTGGTTTTTAACCTTCTGCTTAAAATGAACCATTTGATAAGTCAGGGCCCGTAAGTGAATTAATGACAAAACCTTCAATCTCCAGAAAACTTATAGACAAAACACTTTTTAATATATTTATGAATGAAGTTCAAGAATAGTTCTTCACTGAATATTCACAGATTCCAATAACTTTTGGCCATCTTTAATTGTTAAGATAGCCAGGAAATATATTGACGCAGAGTATTAACATCTTTTATTTTATTTCTTATAAGAATTTGAACTAATTCTTTACTAAGCCCACGTAGATTCCAATAAATTTGTTCAAGTCTTACTGCCAAGATTGAAAACTAGCAGATATAGGCAATGTGCTAGCACCTTTTATTTTAGAACGAGAAATAAAAGAAAATAGTTCCTCACTACGCCTCTGAACTTTAAAGTTATTAATAAGCTTTTATTTGAAAATATATTTAGCTTCAAGCTAAATAGCTATAAAGGCCAATAGCTATAGTAGGTGAACTCTATTATTATTACATTTTGCTCAGGTTTTACCGCCAAGACTTAAACGTATCAAATATGTGTAATGGAGAAAGAAAAAAATAATAGGACTATCAACATATACTATTGTAACAGAGTAAAAGAGTACTTTGCGTACCACATTGCTTTCACTGGAAAGGCTCAGACGACCGATTGAGTACCACTGTTTTAAGCCATAACTTTATTTTTATTGTGGCTATGGTAGCAGCAAAAGAATGTCAACAAGATTAATGACAACAACAAAACCAGCAAAATCTGACAGTAATTTTACGTTGCTAACAGGATACACGCATGAAATATGCAAAAAAAAGTGGAAGAAAAACAAAATTGAGAAGGAAATGCAAAACAAAAAGTTGTATGATGTAAAATGTATTGAAAAAATTATTTAGTAAAATTTGAAAAAAAATATGTCTATCAGCTCAATCTCGGCACAGAAACATATGAGTTTGTTTACTGATTGATGTAGTGCAGAAACTGTCGATTGGTATCAAAAACAATTATAAAGTATAGGAGCAAATATCGGGTAGTGATATTATTAGATAGTTCTAATATAATCCGGAAATATCAAATGAAATCGGATCGGATGAATAGTAATCGGGGTTGTATATCAGAAAATTTTTGAATGTTATCGGTTGGATCATACGGTATTAGCAAACGTCAAAGAGATAATATTGGAAATAATCGAATGTGTTGAATTATATTGGGTGGAAACCAGAGATACTATGAGGCAAAAGAAGGGTCAAATATCATTAAAAGGCTTAGGAAGACATCGAGATATGTTGGATTAATTGACTAAGATCGAATATTCTAGATGGTAACGATAGATATTGGACATTATGTTTAAGAATCAAATGATGTCCTGAATAATATTAGAAAGTATCAGCTGTCTCGAATGATACGAGATAGTATTGAGGGATCAGATGATATGGGAAGACATTGGCTAATAATATGAAATATTAAACGATATTGAAAGGTTGCCGGAAGACGTTAGAAAGTATGTAAAAAAAAACGAATGACCACATTCAAGAAATCTTCAGAATGTTTTGAAGATATAATATACTGGTTTATATGGACATGAGCATTTCAAAATTATCCAAGTGTAACAAACAATATGTAAGCAAAACAAAAAACCTCAGAAAACCACAATGAAAATAAAAAGAAAATGTAAGGAAATGCAAAACAAGTTGAGTAAAAACAAGGTCACTAAATTAACTTCCTTGCCAACAAATAACAGCAGTTACAGAGCTCAAGTATATTGCACGCGCTCTCCCTCACGCAAAGCACACGATACGAAATACGAAGGACTTCATACCCATATTTCGCACGTGAAGGACTGAAAAGCAACTGTTGCAGCGTCATATGTGCGCTGTTGTGGAAAATCTCAGTAAAGTGGTTGCACTTCCTTTGGCATTAAATCACGTACTTTAATATTTTTTTCTTTCATTTTCCTACATGTAGTACGTGTGTGGACATATGTGTCTAAGTAAGTGAGTTACGAGTAAAATTTCTTAAATTTTTTTAATTCTTTTTCACTGACTGGACTTGAAACATACAAATTAGCGTTGAATTAAAAGGATTTGTCTTAAAGAAACTCATTGGATTTTATTTACTGATAAAATTAAGTAAAAATTATTGACATTAGTTGCACTAATGTCTAGATGCAGTTTTATTGTGGTATCTCACCCTTGGAAATATATAACTAAAATTAAATTCTAATGATGATAATGAACTACAACTAAACAATCATATAACGAACAGCAGCAAACTTTGAACATTATCGGTTTCTAAACAGTGCCTACTCTGCTCATCTTTTCTTTTCTTTTCTTTTCTTTTCTTTTCTTTTCTTTTCTTTTCTTTTCTTTTCTTTTCTTTTCTTTTCTTTTCTTTTCTTTTCTTTTCTTTTCTTTTCTTTTCTTTTCTTTTCTTTTCTTTTCTTTTCTTTTCTTTTCTTTTCTTTTCTTTTCTTTTCTTTTCTTTTCTTTTCTTTCCATTAATATTTTTCATTCAGTTCATATTATAGCACTGATGAATGTTCTAAGGTCAAAGCCGAAACAGTCTTGCTCTTTTCTGGCATTGCTGTTTTTGGACTTGCATTTTCTTGGATCTGTTACACATACTATAATGTACTGAGCTATGCGTTTATTATTATAAATTATAAAAATACTGAATTTCGACTCGAGTGATTCATTTTTAGTTTTTATTGTAAGCAATAAAATAATAGTAACCCGTGGCCGTTAAGTCATAGTAACCTGAAAACAATACTGATATAAGTTCTATTTGAATAAACACTTCTTCCAAGAAAGCTTAAAAACTCAATATGTCTGACGTTGCGTCATATTATGAAATATATGTGATGTATTCGCAAAACAGATCTCTAAATCAAATTTCTCACCATGTTAGAGATCCTTTCATGAAATTTTTGCAGCAAATCTACAAAAGAATACTCATGTCAAAGTATTAGTTTAAATTTTATATGAAAGTGCTAACCTATTGCATGCTAATGCACAAAATATAGATTTATTTTTTTTAACAAGTACTAACTAAACAACAAAATCAGTACCATTGTTACCCTTGAATATGATTTTTACCAAGAAATATAATTGAATTGTAATGTTTATCAACAACCAAGCAAAAGATTTTATTGCTTTACAAAATAATGCAAATTTTATTGGAATTTATGAATTTATACCTATGGCATTTTCTGCTACTGCATATTTGAAATTTCCCATGCAAATATTAAAGTAAGCAAAGTTCATTGCAAAATTACTTCAGAAGCAACATCTGAGACATTCCATGAATTTGTTATTTATTATTATTTGCTTTTACAGTGAATATCAAATGTCCCCATTACAATGTGTAGCATATTTCTGTAAATCCAAAGAGTGAGTGTTGTCATTACCTGATTGCTATTATGCTGATGCTTATGATGAATTGTGGGCAAAAGATCCCACATATCATTACTAATCCGTTTTATTTTTTAAAATAAATTAAATTAATTGGCTTATTTCAAATAAAATTTTTAAATTTAAGAACTCGGCCCATTGAAATTACAAGTTTTGTTTTTGTGTAGTTTGATTCCTTATATAAATGAATTGTCTAATTGCCATCACTTATCGGTAAACAAATAAAAATTTCGATAACTTCGACTGTCACTGAGTCCGCTGATATCAACTCAGATTGCATTTGATTACGACTGAATTTAACTGAAATAGTAACTGAATTTGATCAAAAAAGACTTTAAATGCATTCAAATTTGATTGTAACTGACTTCAACAGACACTCGGATCATAACTTAATTGAGCTGTGATCTGACTTCGACTGCGATTGACTTCAACTTTGGCTAACTTTGATTGTTACTGACATTGACTGACATAGAGTCTGATTGATTTCATTTATCACTGCACTCTTCGACTGACTATGACTGCAACATAAAATGATTTCGATAGTAACTGACTTCGACTGCGAATGACTACGATTGTGACTGTTTTTGACTATGACTATTATTAACTGTGATTGATTTCGATATATTAATGTCTTCGAGTACGACTGACTTTAACTGTAACTAACTTCATAGTCCTAATTCCAGTTTGTTAAAATTTTAAGTAAAGCCCTAACAAAAATCGTTCTCAACAGAGTTAGCTAGAATCTAGATCCGCTTATTCGGAAATCTCAGGCAAGTTTTTCCAAGAACAGATCCTGTATTAATCAAATAAATACGCTTTGCATTATCGTGAATTAGTAGCAGTCCTCGTTCGAACTACAGTACCTTTTTCGATGGTATCAAAATGTATTATTCAAAATAAAGAAAAACAAGTTCAAATAATATTTACTACGTATAATAAAATGTATACTTCTTCTTAAACTCACGAACAAAATCTTATCTTCTTTCAAAGTTCAGAAATAAATAACGCGCTTAAATCAATTTGTAACCAAAATCGTCAAATCTCATTCTTGTATTTTCTTTTGATGGTCAATGCCTGTTTCTATCGTATTTATATCTATGCTAAAAAATTGATAAGTCCTGCAGGTAATTTCTTTTGTTTGGGTTTTGCTAGAAAAATTTTTTTATTCGGTTGGATGCGTGACAGCATTTCCTCATGTTATTTTCCCTCTCTTATTTATGTTGAATATTTCCAATTTTATTTCATTTTGTTTGAAAATATGGCTAAGACAGCAAAAAGGCTTTTCATCCGTTCGAAGCAAAATCAAATACATCAGCCTTCTTTCATGTATTGATGCTTTGAGTGCTGCTGTTACTGCCACTGCTGTGTGATTTGTAGCCAGATACAGTTAATCAAATTCTTTTATTTTTCATTTCTTTAACATTTCCTAAATTTTTTTATGCCTTTTTTATTTCTATTTATTTGTTTACTTTTTATGCATGTGCGTGTGCCTGGAGGGAGGGCATAGAAAATCAACAAGTGCACAAAAGGATGTAAGGATGTTTTCAGGCATTATCTTCTTGGAATCGTTTGATAATGGTCAAACAGCAGCAATAACAAAAAACAGCAATAGTCGACACGTTATATCAGCTATATATTTGAGGGTGTAGCTGTGCAACGTAGTGAACAAAAAGAAAATATAGCTGGTAACATCAGAAAAAAAAACATGATCTTAAATTGAATTTCAAATCATAAATAAAAAGCGAGTTGGTCGACAAAAATTTGTTGATCATCGATTTTTCTAAAAGTATTGATTTTATCGAAAAAAGTCGGAAAGTATCGATTATCAAATGGAAAGGAACAATATTGAAAAGGTCAATATGAGTCAAAAAGTATCGCATACCATCGCAAAAAGTCAATAATAGTCAAAATGACAAATTCTGAATACTGAATCAATAAGTCTGTATGAAAAATTATTAATGATTCTCTAAGGCATTGGAAAGTCGCAGAGTTTAAACAGCTAAAAAAAACATCGCAAAATTCGAAAAGTATCGAAAAATATAAAGAAAGTTTTAAGTTATATTGTATAATTGAAATATAAAGAAGAAATCAATAAAAATTATGATAGTATCGAAAATCATCAAAAGAGTTGATTGAAGCCATAAAGTATTGAAGAATATCGAAAATTCGATCAAATTTCGTAAGTGGTACCATTGGAACTTTTTTTTTGTTGAAATCAGTTGCTTAGAAGCTGCATATTAACATATTATAAGCTTATATATTATATATCTGCTTAGTGATTCATAGAGATTCGCTTGTTAAAATTAGATTAGTATATAAATACTAAATACTTATATACTATACTATACTATATATACTATATATATACTATACTATAATACTTATATAAATAATTAATTTCCGTTCCGCTTCTTTCTGTGTCACCATTTTGGTTTAACATATTGAATTTAAAAATATCCGAAAGCTTATAAGTCAGCATTTCTAAATAAGTTTCACATCCCAACCGTTTAAACGGATAAATGACGTAATAGCCATCGCGAAAAAGAGAAAAATACGAGTGGTGTGCATTTAATACAATCAATATATTCACATTAGAGTGGTAGTTAAGAAATTTGATTTTTTAGACGCCCCATATAACGACAGTAATCGATATGGGAAATAAAAGGAATATCGAAACCCCAAGTCAGTGAGTTGCATTAAACCGTAACTATTGACAACAGAAGCTCGAAATATTTAGTTTTTATACCTTCGACTTACTTGTGTTTAATTAAATTTTGAAGTCTTATTTCTTTTATGTTGCTTAAATTTTTAATCTTTACTTATTTTCACATGAATGCATTTTCATGGTGTTTATGTACAACATGTCGTATGAGTGACATTAATTAAAATCTTGTCTTCCATCACCTTGCACTTAAATCACATGCGAATTTTAAATACCTGTAACTTTTGTGGAACTAATGATAAATTAATAATTTATGCATAAAAATTGAGATAAGAGCTAAAAATTTTAGAAAACTAAGCTGAGTTATAAATAAATACATTGTATTGGTCCGAAAAATACTGAATACTTTTACATACACAAATGTACCATAGTGGCGTACTTTTTACTTTTACGGCGAGTTTATTCTTCAAATGAATATTTAACGTTCACGTGTACTTCAAATTAGTGCAGTGTAGGGTGCATAATTTTTGGCTAGGCCAAAGATAACCCCCTCAACAGTTTATGTTTGTACTGACATGTTGTTGTTTATGTACATATGTAATCAGAGGCGGTGGTTACATATCACATTGCCATTTTTTATATTTTATTACGTTTGCTATTTGAAACTGAAATCTGATATAGAAAATAAAATACAATTCACCTGAATTTTATTTATATTTTATTTTTTTGTATTCCATACTTTATCTCAACTAAAAGAGTCCTTGCTGTAAAACCAACAACAGCATTCAACAAACTTTTATTAGTATCAAAATAATGAAACAAAAGCAACAAACAGGAAAGCACTGTTGCAGTGAAGCACAAACAAAATGTTTGGTTGCTTTATTCACTTTTTGGGTGGGTGCGAAAATTTATTTTTGTTATTGTACGAATAGAATGTTTTTGAAAAATTTATGATTAATTTTCAATTTTTCTTCATTTTAAAGGTAAATAATTAAACACCAATGGTTAAAGCTGTCAATCTATAAGAATGAAAATTTATAAAGTCCTGTCAAAGTACAAACGTCCACCCTAACATCAAACTCGTACACGAATTGCTTAAATGTTTGATTTGAGTAGTTTGACATTCTTTTTGTACATTAATTTTTAAATTGGTAAAGTTTTATGTATTATTGCCAATCATGTAGTGTGAATATTAAAATTAAAAAAAAGCATCCAGCATCTGATTGTTTCACCAAATATGACAGTAGTGAATTTTAACAGGTCCAGAATTATTGTTTTTGTGAGTGGAAAAATACTAATCAATTTATAACTAATATGAAATGATTTTTGTCTTATGAATCATAATTTTTACAGTCCCTGATTTATATTATTTTATCTTCTTATCGTTTCACATTATCTAACATTTACATCTAACATTTACATCTAACATTTACAATTAAACAAACTTGAAATCCAGTACAATACTCATTCCAAAATACATAATAATGTTATACATAATACATCGGTGTCCTTTTATTCATCCTTTGTATTCTTCACTCTTGTACATAGCCAAGGGACGAATGCAAATCGTTAGCATTATTTATTCATTATTCGATTTTCAAACATAATTACGTTACAATTCTACTGCTGCTAACATAAATGGTTGAAATAATTAATGTCGCGGGCAGCTGTTGAGGTAAAGTGAAAATAATGTAAATTTTCTTGTGGTGAGGAATACTATTTTAACAAAGTGGGGAATTATAATTTCAGGAAATTGTAGCATACAACGTTCTTTAATAATAACTAGTATTTGGCAAGTGATAGGTTGCGGGTGCACGCTGGGATTCCGGCTCTGGCTCGTCGGCTAATGGGGATGGGGTCTTGCTTCCTATCGCCTGTTTAGCTACTACCACAGAGTAAAAAAATAAAAAAAAGAATTGCGTGCGAGAAAGAAACAAGTATTAAGAGACGGCAAACACTAAGAAAAGCGGAAACGGAAATAGTTAGACGTGTTGTTGTTGCTTGCCAATAGTTATGAGACTAGATGTAGTTGTCCCATATACCCTCCCATCCTTGATCATCAGATTAAAAATCGAATAAAAATACATTCTGAAGATCCCACGAAAAAAATCCTATCGCAAACGAGATGCCTTAGCTAGAAATCAAAAGCAAAGTTAAGCTTTCATTTTTTTTTGTTTTTAATCAGATTTTAATCTAGGACAAAATTCATATTTCGTATAAGTTCTATTATAAATCTTATCAGGATATAGAAATGTTATAATAATGAATGTTCATGGAATAGAAAAGAAATGAAAATGAAATACATTATAAAATATTTTAATACTAAAATGGCTTAGACAAAAAAAAATCTATATGTACATATGTAAATATGTATGTTGAAAGCAAAGAATAAAAAAAATTAAAGATTAATTCTTAACAACATAATTTGCATACAAAAGGTAATTTAATTTAATTGAAATTAGGAAAAGATACATGTTTGTAGGTATGTATATTCAACAACATGCTGGTGTTTCCTTTCAACCAAATTGTTCCAAAGCAACAAAAATTGACAAAGTTCATTGACCTGCGTTAGATTTCAATTTCATTTTTTTCCTTTGCAACTTTTTAAAAACTCTCTCGTCTTTGAGAATTGCAAAAAAAAAATAATTTAAAGAACAACAAAAAAAAAATGTTTATGCTGCTGCACTATGCTAATGTAACTAATTTTTACTTTATAAATTGAGTGTTTCTTCGTTTTACAAAATCGTTTACCTTTAATATTTCAATCATTTTTATTTTGTTAATTTGATTAAAATAAAACAAATTTAGAGTATGTACATATGTATGTAAATTCATATGTTGTTAAATTAAAATACTCTCCACACAATAACATGAGTGCAATATCAAAGGTAATGGTAGATTGAAAGAGTAAAATAAACGACAAAAAAAATCAACTCACTTTGACTGATGCGTCGCTCCCACGATGAAAGATCTTTCAAGGTGTATGTGCGTGTGTTCAGCTGCAACAAATTTGTGTAGACTTTTTCAACTCTATCTCTTTGAGTACACTGTAAATGTTAGCAACATATGTTTAATAGCAAAATTCTAAATACTAAATTTCAAAATTTGCTTAGATGCAAAATGAATATAAGTGCGTCGACCATGTTAGTTACCAAAATCTCTGCAACATGGCTCAAACATGTTCGAATACCACTAAAAACTATTTGGTTGAACTGAAACTGTGTATGTTTTTTTTTCTTATATAGAACAAACTTTTTTACGCGTTTTAGATTATTTAAACTAGATAATGAGTGAAATTTTATATTTTAATAGCGAAATATGTACATATTTTGTAAGAGTTGTGAAATATTTTGAGTGTACAAGAATTTGCAAAGACTGAAAAAGAACAAAGTGGTGTACATATGTATATGCATATTCACCTCAACATACGGTAAGCATGTACATATGTATGTTTGATTTAAATAACTAAGTATGTACAAATGTTTAATTGCAAATTACTTTATGTATGCTCAAATTATTTCCATCACTTTATTTAACACATTTTTAATCACTTTTTCTTTTAATTATTTCATTATTAGGAATTAAATATATGTATTTTTTCTTATCTGAAGAAACTTAGAAAAACTTTCAGTTTCGAAATCTACCACAACTTTAGATCTTTAAAGCCATATTATTTTATGGTTATTAATCGCACTTTTAGTACTTTTAGCAATTCTTATTTTGATAAATAGTTAATTCTTTTTTTTTTTTTTAAAACCAAATGTTATTTGCGCGTTTTCGCGTCTTTGCGCCGGACATATTTTTTTTATTATTTTTTTTAAACACTTTTCCACATTACTGAGCCGATGTTACCGCTTTTGAGACTGAGACTAACTAATTCGTGCATTGAAGAAACTGATGCGCCGCTCCCACGCTGAATGGAATATGGTGAATTGTACATACATATATATGTATATAAATTTGTACTCTGTACAACACTCAAAAATAATTTTTGGTGCAGTGCCTAGTAAAATATTTTTGATTAAATTTTAATTTCTTAATTTTTAAAAAGCAAATCTCTAAATTACCCTTGGGGCTGGCACCAAAATGAATTTATGGAATTTCGTCCAAATTTCTTTTGAATTAGAAACCTTAGAAAATGCTTTAACTTCCTTCAAAATTGATATTTAAATCAATTCAAATTTTCTCTTATGTTAAAATAAAAGAAAAGGAATTACAAACAAAAAAAATTATTTGGGTTTAAGTAGTTTACTTACCAATTTTATTTAAATTTTACAACAATGTAAAAAAAAAAAGTTTAATAAGACAAAAATCTTTTGCACGTTTTACTGGATAAGACTTGAAAATTTTAATTTTCAATATATAACTGGATGATTGGTGTTACCACGATGCTGGTTAAAATTGAAAAGAACTGAAAATTTTTGTCAGCCTCTTTGCAGAGTTCGTATAATTCGTGGCGTGATATGCCAAATTGAAGAAATAACACTATATTTCCAATACAAAGTAATAAGTGATGCATCAAAGAAAAATAATTATTTTACAGCGGCTAACAGTGGCTTTATCGCTTACACTGACAAAAAAATATTTGTCTTAATAAAAAAAAATAATTACAAATTTAAATTTCATTCAAAGAACTACAAGCGCCACTACATTTCCCCCCTGGAAAAATCAGATTTTGGGGGTGTATAAAAATCCAAAAGCTGATACCGCTTGTAGTCAGAGTTGGATACATTGTTATTGCCTAATGTCTTTACAATGATATGTGCCTATAAGTTTGCCCTGCAAGTCTTCAAGCTCGTAGTAGCAGGTACCAAGTCTCTTCCTCACCCTCGCTTTAAGAAATGTTGGACCTAATTTTGCGTTGTATCCTTGTTCAAAATTGCTTTGTTTGAAGTTCCTTCTATAAACTTCTTGACCCTCTTCATATTGAACTTGTTTTGACCTCAGATTGTAAGTGCGTTCATTACGTTCCCTTTGCTTCTCTATGAGCTTAGCTCCCCTGGATCTAACGATTTCTAATGTGTCGTCTCTTTTGAAATTTACGCTCCTGTCTTCTAGCATTTCTAATTTCCGAAGCAGCTTATAAACTGATCCATTATTGATCATATGTTGACCAAAGGCCATGAAATATGGTGATGTGCCTATAGAAGTGTGTGTTGCCGATCTAAGTGCACAGCAAATGCTACTTAGGTATTCGTCCCAATTAGTTTGATCAGGCCGCACATACGCTTTTATTGCTGAAATAACAGAACGATTAACCCGTTCTGCAGCATTAGATTGTGGAGAGTGAACTGCAGTGAAGACGTGACGAATGCCATAATTTTGAAGCAAGCTACTAAATTTGTTAGACCTAAACTGAGGACCATTGTCTGACACAATTGTTTCAGGTGTCCCAAATGTATGGAAAAGATCTTCTTCCATGTATTTAGTTACAACATCAGTTGAAAATTTCTTAACTAATTTTAAAAATGGATACTTTGAAAAATGATCCAAAACAATGAAAATTCCGATATTACCAGAGCGTGAACGAGGATATGGACCTAAAAAGTCCACATAAAGTTTTTGAAAGAATCTTATAGTTTCTGAAGTTTTCCCCATTGGAGGACGCATGAAATAATTTGGATGTTTTGTAGATTTGCATACTTCACAGTTATTAATAAAATTTTTAACGTCGTTAACCAAACCTGGCCAGAAATAATATCTCCTTATTCGCTCAAGAGTTTTATTTATTCCACCATGTGATGAAAGATGGCTATCATGGGCTTTTTCTAAAATATCTTGAACAAGTTCTTTTGGAATCCACAGCTTCCAAGCAAGATCATCATAGAGTTGCTCACCACACGCATGCTCTGTCCGTCTGTATAAATAATTGTCAATAACTTTTAAGTCGGGAAGTTTTCCAGCATTATTTTCGACATTTTTGATAAGTTCGTTATAGCTGTCTGATTTGAAACTTGGTGAACTTAATTCCACAAAAACTCCACTGTCATTTTCTAGTGCTGACAAATCTTCAGTATTAGCGCGCGAAAGAACATCAGGAACAATGTTCTGACTACCGCGCCGATGTTGAATGGTAAAACAGAAACCCTGAAGCTTCAAAGCCCATCGTGCAAGCCGTGAACTCAGATCTGTTTGGGACATGAGCCACTTTAACGAAGCGTGGTCCGTTATAATAGTAAACTCATGCCCTTCCACATAAGGTCTAAATTTTTTTACACTTAGCATTGCTGCTAAACATTCTTTCTCGGTTACCGAATAATTACGTTGGGCTTGATTGAGTTTCTTTGACATAAAGGCAATAGGACACTCTTCACCCTCCGCATTTATTTGAACCAAAACGCTCCCTACTCCAAAGTTGCTAGCATCACAATGTATATAAAACTTTTCTTTAAAATTCGGGCTATGTAAAACTGGAGCAGTGCTTAATGAAGACTTCAAAACCTCAAAGGCCTCCTGTGCTTCGTCATTCCAAATAAACTTTCTACTGGTTTTCAGCAAATCTGTCAAGGGAGAAGTAACAGAGGCATAGTTTTTAATAAATTTCCGGTACCAACCGGACATACCTAAAAATCGTCGGAGCTGTCTCACAGATCTAGGCGTCGGAAAATCAACAATTGCGGAAACTTTATCCGGATCTGTGCGAATGGTACCCTTACCAACCAAATGACCTAAATATTGCACTTCTTCTAAACAAAATTTACTTTTTTCAACGTTAATTGTCAATCCTGACTGTCTAATGCATGAGGCAACTTCTCTCAGAACTTCAATGTGCTTTTCGAAGCTATCCGAAACTATCAACAAATCATCAAGATAGATAAAAACTTCTGTCCTAAGGTGTGCAGGTATTACTTTGTCCATCAGGCGAGACATACTTTGAGGCGCGTTACAGAGGCCGAATGGCATCACATTGCAATGGTACAATGGCCTGCCTGGTACAGTAAATGCTGTTTTATCCCTTGAAACAGGATCTAAAGGAATTTGCCAAAAAGCATCTTTCAGGTCTAAACTAGTTATAAACTCTGCCTTGGGTAACCGGCTTAAAATTCCATCAATATTTGGCAAAGGATATGCATCCTTTACTGTAACAGCATTGACCTTCCGACTATCCAAACATAATCTTACTTTGCCTGGTTTTCTGACTAGAACAATTGGTGATGACCATGCGCTTTCGGATTCCTCTATAACCCCTAGTTCTAACATTCTATCTATTTCTTGATAGATAAGCTTTTCTATCGCTGGTGAGACTGGGAAATGACGTTGCTTTATTGGTTTTGAATCGCCAACGTCAATAAAATGAGAAATTAAATTAGTTTTTCCCAAGCCTTCTTTAGCGAACGAAGGAAAGAGATTAACGACATTTGAAAGAAGTTTTTGTTGTTCATTTGACAAAGATCTCCAAGGACAAATAACAGCGTTGTTTGAATTTATTTCAGAAATTAGACCTGCGGGTAAAATTTCAAAAGTCTTCCAAAAATCAATTCCAAGGTACAAGTTTTGAGCTAAACTCGGTATTATAAAAATTTCAATTTGTTTGGTTACATCACGAAAAACTATATCTGTCGTAACAGCACCAATAACTTTTTGGGTATTACCATCAGCAGTACGTACTGAAGAGTTTATTTTTTTAAAACAAAAATTTTGAGTAAGAAAATCTTTCGCTGCTTGAGCTCCCATGCAACTTATTGATGCGCCTGTATCTAATAATCCAACAATTGATTTACCAAAAAGTTTTACTTCGGCATATGGCCGTAAGTCGTTTGGCCTATCAAACACAGCGCATAATAAATGTTTTCTATTTCTTTTGACTTTATGCCAAAATGCTCGCATGCGTTCACTAGAGCGACTTGGTAAAATCTGAGGAAAAAAATTGGTAAAAATACGTTTTCTAGCTTCTTGGTATGCCGCTAGTCTGACATGAAAAGGTTTTATTGGTTTAAGAAAAGGTAATTTAATATTTTTATTTGAATTTGTTTCTATAGTTTTTAAATAATCATCAGTGCAAGTTTGAGAAAAAGATTCGGAGCACACTACTCCGTGCTTGTCGACTGCGTTTTCTGCATCGGTTTGAGTGCACTTTTCTGTGCACTCGACAGAAAGTTTTTTGAAACGTTACACTTTCTACAATTGGGTTTGTATGTGTTTGACATACCACAACCATAACAAAAAATGTTACGCTCAGACAGACAATCTTGGTAACGATGGCCAGTTTTCCTGCAATTCCAACATAATAGTGAAATTGCTGAAATTCCATCCTCTTCATCATCGAGTGTAACAGACTGCAAATTGTTATCACAATAAGCATTTTCGTTTACTTCGGATACATGTCTACGAGGCATAAATGGCTTTACTCCATGTTTATTTTTGTAAACGTCATGCAAGAAAAATTCTCGTTTTCTGCAGATATCTCGTAGATGTGAAACTGAATAAATTGGTAAATTTAAAATCTCGTGTTGGATTTCCGGCAGTAAATTTCGTCGAAGAATCTCAACTAACGAGCTCTCAGATAATGGCTGTTCAAGGCGATCAGTAAGCTCAAGAATCGTCTCGTAAAATATATCAAATGTTTCATTTTGTTTTTGCTTACGCTCACGAATCAGCTCTCTGAAATCGATATCGTTTCTGGAGTCTTTGTATTGCCGAATTAGAGCATTGCATAGGTCTGGCCAACGAATTTCACGAACAGACCGATGGTATCTCCAGAACCAATCACTAGCTTTAGATTCAAATAAGCCACTGACATATCGACATAATAATTCAAAATTTCCACCAAGATTCTGATTGGTTAATGCTTCAACTCTATAAATAAAATTTTGGACAGACAAGCCATCCGACCCACCAGTAAATTTTACCTTCCAATTATAGATTATGTGGCTGACCTTGTCTGGTCGAGAAAATAAATCCCCAGTACTTTGATTGTTTAAGGAATTAGGTGATCTTTGAGAACGAGCTGAACCATGAGCAGCATTTTGACCAGTTACGTTTGAATTTATAGGCGGAAGCCCAAGCAACTGTTCCATTGTTTGCTGTTCTATGGGTGGCAAATGCACATTATTTTGAGAAGGACCAATATTAACGGTAGAAGGAGCTAAAGGATTTTGCAAATTAAATCTTCTGAAATTAGCTTCAATGTTTGTTTCAATAAGTTTTGTTAAATGCTGAGTCATAAACGACATCATTTCCGCTTGTTGAACACCAACTGCAGCAGTAACAATGTTACTAACATTATTGCTTTGCTCTTCAACTATTTGTTGTTGCGGATCTGACAATTCGTCATTTCCAGGGTTAGGTTGCACTTCAGGCATCAGTCTTTCAGCTGAAGTATTCAAAACACTTGCATTCGCAATGTTTGATTGAGTTTCAGGGGTTGTTTTTGATGTTTCAGATACAGCTAGTTTCTTGGTTTGTGATCTTGTGCCGTGACTGTGATCAGAAAATTTGCTAGGAGTATTGATTGAAGATTGTGTTACGAGACTAGTCATACACACAGGACAAGAGTTATTTGTTTGGATATGCCTTTTAATACAAGCTTTGTGAAAAGCATGACCACAATGAGCTTTGATCAAATGTGCGCCAACGCTAATAGCATTGTTGCAAACATTGCAATACATCGCATTTGATACTGAGGCATTTAATTCATCATTACTGTGACGAACAGACATTGTTCTAAATAGCTAAAATAGTTTTAACCAAAGAAAGTTTTGTCCAAAGACAGACTTGTATTTATATTTATATTTTCAAGATATCAAAGTAATCAAAATTGCAATTGTAGCAATAACATTAATTTTTTTTTCAGAATAAATAAACTTCAATAGAATTGTTTTTATGAGTAAGTCAATAAAAAAAAAATTTTCAGTGTAAAATACTTTTTTTTTCCATTTAATTTCGTTTTACCAGAAAGTAAAAAGTAACTTTCAAAATTTGTTATATATATAACAAAGGTATAGAAAAATAATTTAAACGTAATCGATACGAACGTAACTTTCGCGATAAACCGATAATAGAAAAATAAATACTTGATTTCTAAGCATAAGAGCAGATACACGTTTGCGATATAAAATTTTGTAACTAATAGAGTAAGCAACAACAGAAAATATAGAAAAGAAGACTGTTTCATTGGCAGGACTAGGATATGTGTATATAACCTAAGTCAAGATTCACAGATAAAACCGAAGGAGTAAATGAAAAGAATGAAAAGATTTGTATATTGCGCCGGTAAAATGCTGATGCGACATTGCATGAAAACATTTTGAAATTCCAATGCACAAAACCAAATTTAAAGAATTTTATTGGAAAACATTTCAAGAATATGTAGGTACATTTAAAAAAAAATTAATCAAATGAACTATAATGTAACGGTTAAATGCCAAATTATATGTGAAGGCGAATTTAAATTCCAGAATACATTAACAGATCAAAACGGTGAAAAAAACAAATAGTGTTGCAACGAAAACCTATCGTGCCGGTTAAATGCATGCAAAATATTTTAATTACTACTTTAAATTCCGATGCACTTAGATTTCTACCGCAACAAAGCAACAAAAAAAAACTTGAGATAAATGAGCCAAGATTTTATTATTGAAATCGGGAGTCTACACAGTCCATAGGAAGAATTTCCTACAAGGTTTAAAGAAGAAAATGTTGACAATTATGTGTAGGCCCTCACGTTGGGCGCCATTTTTTTTTATTTATATTATATATCTGTAGCATACAACGTTCTTTAATAATAACTAGTATTTGGCAAGTGATAGGTTGCGGGTGCACGCTGGGATTCCGGCTCTGGCTCGTCGGCTAATGGGGATGGGGTCTTGCTTCCTATCGCCTGTTTAGCTACTACCACAGAGTAAAAAAATAAAAAAAAGAATTGCGTGCGAGAAAGAAACAAGTATTAAGAGACGGCAAACACTAAGAAAAGCGGAAACGGAAATAGTTAGACGTGTTGTTGTTGCTTGCCAATAGTTATGAGACTAGATGTAGTTGTCCCATATACCCTCCCATCCTTGATCATCAGATTAAAAATCGAATAAAAATACATTCTGAAGATCCCACGAAAAAAATCCTATCGCAAACGAGATGCCTTAGCTAGAAATCAAAAGCAAAGTTAAGCTTTCATTTTTTTTTGTTTTTAATCAGATTTTAATCTAGGACAAAATTCATATTTCGTATAAGTTCTATTATAAATCTTATCAGGATATAGAAATGTTATAATAATGAATGTTCATGGAATAGAAAAGAAATGAAAATGAAATACATTATAAAATATTTTAATACTAAAATGGCTTAGACAAAAAAAAATCTATATGTACATATGTAAATATGTATGTTGAAAGCAAAGAATAAAAAAAATTAAAGATTAATTCTTAACAACATAATTTGCATACAAAAGGTAATTTAATTTAATTGAAATTAGGAAAAGATACATGTTTGTAGGTATGTATATTCAACAACATGCTGGTGTTTCCTTTCAACCAAATTGTTCCAAAGCAACAAAAATTGACAAAGTTCATTGACCTGCGTTAGATTTCAATTTCATTTTATTCCTTTGCAACTTTTTAAAAACTCTCTCGTCTTTGAGAATTGCAAAAAAAAAATAATTTAAAGAACAACAAAAAAAAAATGTTTATGCTGCTGCACTATGCTAATGTAACTAATTTTTACTTTATAAATTGAGTGTTTCTTCGTTTTACAAAATCGTTTACCTTTAATATTTCAATCATTTTTATTTTGTTAATTTGATTAAAATAAAACAAATTTAGAGTATGTACATATGTATGTAAATTCATATGTTGTTAAATTAAAATACTCTCCACACAATAACATGAGTGCAATATCAAAGGTAATGGTAGATTGAAAGAGTAAAATAAACGACAAAAAAAATCAACTCACTTTGACTGATGCGTCGCTCCCACGATGAAAGATCTTTCAAGGTGTATGTGCGTGTGTTCAGCTGCAACAAATTTGTGTAGACTTTTTCAACTCTATCTCTTTGAGTACACTGTAAATGTTAGCAACATATGTTTAATAGCAAAATTCTAAATACTAAATTTCAAAATTTGCTTAGATGCAAAATGAATATAAGTGCGTCGACCATGTTAGTTACCAAAATCTCTGCAACATGGCTCAAACATGTTCGAATACCACTAAAAACTATTTGGTTGAACTGAAACTGTGTATGTTTTTTTTTCTTATATAGAACAAACTTTTTTACGCGTTTTAGATTATTTAAACTAGATAATGAGTGAAATTTTATATTTTAATAGCGAAATATGTACATATTTTGTAAGAGTTGTGAAATATTTTGAGTGTACAAGAATTTGCAAAGACTGAAAAAGAACAAAGTGGTGTACATATGTATATGCATATTCACCTCAACATACGGTAAGCATGTACATATGTATGTTTGATTTAAATAACTAAGTATGTACAAATGTTTAATTGCAAATTACTTTATGTATGCTCAAATTATTTCCATCACTTTATTTAACACATTTTTAATCACTTTTTCTTTTAATTATTTCATTATTAGGAATTAAATATATGTATTTTTTCTTATCTGAAGAAACTTAGAAAAACTTTCAGTTTCGAAATCTACCACAACTTTAGATCTTTAAAGCCATATTATTTTATGGTTATTAATCGCACTTTTAGTACTTTTAGCAATTCTTATTTTGATAAATAGTTAATTCTTTTTTTTTTTTTTAAAACCAAATGTTATTTGCGCGTTTTCGCGTCTTTGCGCCGGACATATTTTTTTTATTATTTTTTTTAAACACCTTTCCACATTACTGAGCCGATGTTACCGCTTTTGAGACTGAGACTAACTAATTCGTGCATTGAAGAAACTGATGCGCCGCTCCCACGCTGAATGGAATATGGTGAATTGTACATACATATATATGTATATAAATTTGTACTCTGTACAACACTCAAAAATAATTTTTGGTGCAGTGCCTAGTAAAATATTTTTGATTAAATTTTAATTTCTTAATTTTTAAAAAGCAAATCTCTAAATTACCCTTGGGGCTGGCACCAAAATGAATTTATGGAATTTCGTCCAAATTTCTTTTGAATTAGAAACCTTAGAAAATGCTTTAACTTCCTTCAAAATTGATATTTAAATCAATTCAAATTTTCTCTTATGTTAAAATAAAAGAAAAGGAATTACAAACAAAAAAAATTATTTGGGTTTAAGTAGTTTACTTACCAATTTTATTTAAATTTTACAACAATGTAAAAAAAAAAAGTTTAATAAGACAAAAATCTTTTGCACGTTTTACTGGATAAGACTTGAAAATTTTAATTTTCAATATATAACTGGATGATTGGTGTTACCACGATGCTGGTTAAAATTGAAAAGAACTGAAAATTTTTGTCAGCCTCTTTGCAGAGTTCGTATAATTCGTGGCGTGATATGCCAAATTGAAGAAATAACACTATATTTCCAATACAAAGTAATAAGTGATGCATCAAAGAAAAATAATTATTTTACAGCGGCTAACAGTGGCTTTATCGCTTACACTGACAAAAAAATATTTGTCTTAATAAAAAAAAATAATTACAAATTTAAATTTCATTCAAAGGACTACAAGCGCCACTACAAAATAATTTGTATTTTGTCTAAGCTTAATGGAGCAATTTATTTATTTTTTTTTTGATAAAGACTTAAACATAAATAGCGAAAAGACATATGTTTTAAATCAATGATTAACAGCAATTGCTCGTACCTCAGTCTCAATATATCAACGAAAATCCTTATAATAATTTTTAAGTCGACAATTTATGCGTATACCGCAGATAAATACAAATAAGCTTAAAAAGTATCACCTTGATAAAAAAAACAAACAAACAAGCTGATAACATAATGCTTGCCTTTTCAATACATGAAGAGAAATAATTTTTATTTGTTTTTAAGGAATTTTCCGTGCAGTTTTTTTTTTTTTTGATAAATTTTTGGAGTTTTTATTTGTGTCAGATAAAGTGTTTTCGTATATTTGTACATAAGACAAATGTTAATTGTTAACAAATGAATCGCATGAGTCGTTTTGATAGTTCGAAAGTGAAAACATAAGAGTGTCTGATTGACGCTCAATTTTGACAAAATGTCCTAATGTTTTCGGAAACCTCTATATTCACAAATGTGCTAGGAATGGCTCTGAATAGCACTACACAAAAAATAGGTACATTTTAACTAGAGGGCGTGGCACTTCTTATGCAAGTAAAAAGTGTATTGAAGATTACCGAAAAAGTTTTTAAAGATAATGGCACTCCACTTTTACATAAATACTTGAAATGGTTGGGGCAAAAATAGTTAGACAAAAAAGTGAGTAGATTTTAACAAGAGGACTTTAATATACATAACTATTAAGAAAGCTCGTACAAGCTTAAAACAAAAAGTGAGTGATTCTGGCGAAAGGAAGTAGTACCGCCTTTAAAAGCAAATGCATAAGTTCGCTGTATTGAAAGCTATTTAAGTGAGAACTATTGTTTCTAAATTCAATATGGAAACGTTTGGTAAGCCCATCTTGCACGCGACTTGGTAGAAAAATTCATTTTTAATAAAAATTTAAGGCTTTTGCGCGCTCTGAAATTGTCAATGTGGTATGGAGTAGTTAATATTTAGCCATGGCCAAAGATAAGACCCTTACTCCTTCTTGGCATCTTTGATTTGTTCTATGATCAGCTGATAATCCAAGCTTCATATACCTGCATATGAAGAAGGCAGCTTATCGAATGTTTTGAGCATTATGACTATCCCTGAATCCAGACTTTCAATCATATAAGTACAATCGGTCCCTTTGTTTTATTTGTGACGAATAATGAGATTATTTTGAGTGTGAACGGGCACGCTTTTGCAATAGCGAAAAGGCTTCGTATCATATACGGTTTTTGAACAAATGGCAAAAAGTTTTGAAGGATAATTGATTGGACCCGCTAGTAAATGTTCTATAAAATATGGACGGTGAAAATGAGCATATTCGACTCGTCTTCATAGAGGTAGTTAAGACATAATGATGATATTCTTTATTATTAAATTATTAGTAGCTCGGGGTTATTTTTGTATATAACCCCGAGCTGCGTAAGTTCCATCAGACTATTTATCTATGAAAACAATAATGAGTAGGAAGCCACACGTAATTCAGAGATTATTTGAGAGAAGAATCTATGATGACATAGATGTAGTTTGAAAGATGGAGGATTTGAAACATTCAAAAAAAAAAAAAGAGAGATAAGACCTTAAGCAATCGCTTACATCAGATCAATATAACATACCGAAAAGAAATATCGGAGGAGCTACATATATGAGTAGCGATTAAGGTTCCTGGAGATATGTGCAAAACGTATTCTGTCAGTGTATTAAATCAAATTACTTTTATTTATTTTTTTTTCTGCAAAAGTTTTAAATTCTTTTACAAAAAAAAAAAAAAAAAAAATAGCAGCCACAAGTTAACATACTCAGAGGTAGGCACACACATACATACAATGCCAACAGCGCTAATTCCACTGAAGAGGTGTTGAGACGATTAATAGGCAGAGCAACACATAAGTGAACACTAAAGTGTTGCAATACCTACTACACCTACACATTCACGTAAATTGAAAAGTTTTTGCAAAACACGCGCCAAATGTTAAATAGAAATAAAATATCCGTACGCCATGCAAAGAAGAAAACGTAAAAAAACAAAAATAAAATAACAGAAAATTCAAAGGAAATTGAAAAATGTTTTCAACACAAACGAACCGAAACGTAGCTCGTTATTTTGAAGAAAAATGTAAATTAAATTGGCTCCATTGAATAGCGTAACGTAACACCACGTAATGCCATGTAATGCATAAAACGTAAGCGTTTGCTTTGATTCTTGCGGTTTTCTTAAAGGGAAAAAACACTGCCGCATACAGGGGTGGCAACCCTAATAAGAACTTTTGACTGCTGCAATTAATTTTCCAGACATTTTAATGCGCGCGCATAACAAAATTTATGCGTATTGCGCCATGGCGCCTAAATTTATGCTTGCAATTTTTTTTTACCGCCTTAGTGCATTACTTTGACAGCAAATTGTCGAATACGCATTTTTTTTATTTTTATTATTTATTATTATTACGTTTTTTTTTTTTTGTTATTATTATAATGATTATACATTAAAAACACGGTGGTTAGGTATTTTTTCTTGCGGTTTTCGCCTTAACGCCACCCCGTTTTGTGCTGGATTTTCTACCCTTTTTTTATTGTTTATTTGGATTTTGCTTGACTTATCTTCTGGTATGAGCTATAAAAAATAATATTTCCTTTTTTTTTTCTCACGTTCATTTATTATCTCAATCGATTTGAGTTTATTCACGTTTGCATCTTTATTTCCCTGTTTTTCTTCATTTCTTCATTTCAACTTTTTATATTCTTTTCATGGCGTTTTATCGTTTGTGTTGTCGTTCTTAAGTCAGGAAATTAAATATTGCAAAAAGTTGTATATTTATTGCAAAATTTATGAATAAAAAATTACAAACTTAAGCGCATTAGCAAAATTATAATTTTTTTGCTATCGAAATCGAATTTATCTTATCAGCGCGTTGTAATTGAATGACGTAAAGAATAAAGTTTTCGAAATCATAATACGAGGGTTGATATTTATGTTTCCGGATTTGTCAATACGATTATTTATCGCTATCTTACAAACCTATCGCGAAGTGTCTTCATGACATGGTGGCTGTCATTAGACTGATCAAAACTCTTTTGGTGGGTAAGACACTCTCCACTTTTCGATTGATTTTGAATGGGCCCACTAATAGTCAATTCAAGCCTTATTTTTTGATTGTAATTAGTCTTATATCTCATTTAATTTTTTGATGAATTGATTTCTCATTGAAAGTTCATAAAAGCATTTTAGTTCAATGCATGACAATTCAATGGGAAATATAATCAAACTGATTGTGTGCTAAAAAAAGACAAAAGCTGTATGCTTTGTTCCACTGTAATCATTCGTTCTAAAATTGCCTCTGTTGCGTTTCACAATAACAAATAACGAAATTTAATTCCAACTGTCGAATAAATGGTTGTTATGAATTTTTAAATTGCACTTAGTGTTTATATGGTACCAAGGCCACCACCACCAATTGCGAAGGAGCAGCAGCGCGCTCACTTTTTATGAGATTATTACACGAATTTTATTGTACCTACTAAATTAAATTTAATTGGGCAAACATCTTTCGGGCTGCTGGCCCTTATGTTTTAAGAACTTAAATAACCTTGAAATTTCGCTTTAAAATAAATTTGAAAATTGGCGCCAAACTCATAATAAAAATAAATTATGACATTGAAAATCTTATGTAAAGTTCTTATGTTTTCATAATTTATGTTTTCACAGTTTTAAGATTTTAATTTCAGCTTTATCAATTAGAGCATAACAATGTTCATAACAAGGTTATGAGCTAAATAGCATTATGCTGAAATTTTGGATTATTAATTTGTTATTATTTCTAAGGATGAGTCAAATGTAAGGAAATTTTGTAAATGCTGTAAAACGGTTCATTCTGTGAAATGTATTTTGTACAGAACTGCTATTTTTATGGTTTCCTGTGTACAATAAACAGCTTGCTTTATTTGGGGACAGAAAAATTTTAATAAAATAACAGAAATGTTGCTTTAAACTTTACATTTCTTCGTGTTGGAAGTAGCACAGAAAAAGTTCATAAAAAGTTTGACAAAGCTTGTTAGGCTTTATTTTTTTTTTTTTTGTATCTTCGGACACATTTTGGTAGAAATTTAATACCAATTAGCTGAGATACAGAAAATTGAATTTGTAAAAAAGTGTTTAAGAGTTCATATTTATCTGATTATATCTAAACATTTTTTGACGCAAAATTAACTATTTCACAACATAAATCAAGAACATAAAATTCAGTTATTGTAAATGTTTTCCAATCAAAGTTTTTCTATTCATATTCAAATACAATCTTTTCTTGTACAAAACACATCGAAATACATCAATAAAGATTCAAAATAACATTTAAACATAATGTGCCTTCATGTTTGTTATTCCGGATCATGTCCGGATCGGCCCCACCCCCTGTCCGGTTAAACCCCACCATTTTTGGTTTTTTCGATATCGAGGTTAGTATAGTCTGAACGAGCTCACGCCAAACTGAATACATATTAAATCATCAAACGATATGCGATTTGTAGCTAAAGGATGTAGCTTTCGAATGATATATAACACCCCAGGTTTCGAATAATTTTTTTACATTATTTTTTCAAAAAGACAAAAAGTGTCCGGTTTAGCCCCACCTTCCCCTACTACAAATTTAAAAAACGTAAAAATCATAGCACCATAAAAATATTCACTATCTTCTTAATGGGAAACTCCTCTAGGTACAAGAACCTGATGCGCATAATTTAAAGTCTTGTTAGTGAGATTTGAATAAGCCATTCTTCAAAAATTCTTTTTTGCTTTGAACTTATTCCTTTTCTTCATAATTTTTTACGAGTTTTTTTCAGAACTTAACAAAATATTAGTGAAAAATATGCAATTGAATTTTTCTCAAGTTTATTTTTAAAGCAAATATGCAAAATAAACATAGTATGAATGTTGAAGCCAACTTTAATATTTTACGATTCGTTGAAGGAGGAAAATTCTTGTGCATCGAGAAAAATAGAAATATGTTAGTGGAAGGAAGCACTTAAGAAATTCCAATATTTGTTTGATTTCTTATAAAGCATTTTATCCAATCACATAAAATGCTATAAAAAATCAATAAACTAAAATTAAGCAATAAAAAAATATATTTCAGTTTTATTGAATAGGTAGGTATAACAAGATTATACTATTTGCAAAGCAGACTTTGTAAGAATATGCGTCAATAAACTATATTATTGTGTGTTTTACCATTGTTATTTTAGCATTAAAATCTGCCTGCTATTCAGTGTTTTAATTTGGTAAAAATTTGACCTTGACACACGAGATATTGAAAATGCGTTAAGGCAATATTTTTCATACTTCTTATTGAAAAGTGATTCATCAATAAAGTTGACACAGATGATAGAATATAATATCTAAAAGAAATTCTACAACCTATATAAGATTTTTGAATATATCTCTGTAAACCTCTTCTGTCCCACAATAACCCGTTGGTTTTTGTAAATATGCATTACGGAGTGGAGAGTTTTATTTTTAAACTTTTTGTTTTCATATGGTGCGGAGACGAAGCTCCATAGGGATACATTTAGTAATTTAGAAGACTCCAGTTTAGTCATTTTATTGCAAACATACATGTTTTTCGAAATGTCGATGACAAATTCAGAATTCAGTTACTTAAGCTAAATGATTTTCATCAGAGATATGGCTCATTTAAAAAGGTTCTCATTGCCATACAAAGGGCTTGAGTGTATTTCGTGTATTTATATATAAATCAACTGAATGTGTTGAAAAACATCAAATATGCTTAAAAAGCAAATATCTTTATTATTTACACAAGCACACTTCAGGGTCTCGATGTAATTGAAAATATACTCAAATTTAAGTTGTTGTTTGTTCATCGATATTTCCTTTGTTTCTTATTTATAAAGGGTTTTTCATTCAGCATGATATATTGTCAAATTGAAATAAAACAAAAATTATTAATGATCTCTTAACTTATATACCAATTTATCTCCTAATTTTAATTGAAAATATATCGCACAAATTAAAACACCCTTTATATACGTAACTACAAAAGAATTATTGTTTTTTGTTTATTTGAAATAAAAACAACACGTTCCCTGTATATATTTTGTAAGCTTTATAATGTAAAATAACAATATTGCCACCTTTGTCTAACGACATGAAATTAACGTATATTGAACCGACATTTGGTATTCGTTAACTTTTATGAAAGAACATGTAACTGTTAGTATTGAAAGTTACCACGTATGTAGTTAGCTGTAAGATGGCAGTGTTATTTGAGATGAGTTGAAATTTACTTCCGCTCTTAATTTGGCTGATCACCCTGTGCTTACATACAAATGCACATATTTTTTAAAGTTTTGAAGTTTCTCCTTTTTTTTTTTGGCATAAAATCTTTATTTTTTTGTCATTCTCACTACTTAAAAAAAAAAATTATTAGCTCTGGTTTTCATATCAGAAAAACAAAAATTAAATTCAAAATTTCTTCTTTTCGCTTAACTTTCTTTTAAAATTGATGTTATTTAGCGGCGAATGTTGAGGGATCAGTTTTTTACATAAATTCGCGCGGTACAGCAGTTGATCGAGTGGTGCTAAGTCTGATCGAGTGATAAGTGGTAAGCAGCGTCAAATTCAATTTTCATGAACTAGGCGTATTATAACAATTGATTGTTGAAATGCAAGGGATAAAAAACTACGAATGTTGCCAAAGAAAGTTGCATCACAAAGTAAAATTATACTGATGATCAGAAAAGAAAAGAAGCTCAATCCAAGGATTCTTTTGTCCTGAAAATGCGTAAAATTACATTGATGAGCGAAAAAATTGCAGCGTGTCAAACGACACCCCTCTGTGCTTTTGTCATCTATATTGACGATGCGATCAATTAAGACCCACTGGTTCAATTCACTCTCTTTTTCGGAAACTTTTTAAATCATTTTCAGTACTTGTATAAAGCTTGGTCACATTTGCTTAAGTACCTCATTGAATTAATGTTTTCAAAGTTTTTGCTTATTGCTGAATTCCCACAAACCTTTAAAATATCAGAATAACTTTAATTTTCTAAATTTAATATACAGGAAACATCTCGAGTTAGATTTAGTTATATGTTGGCGTTAGTGTTGAATCAATTTATCACTTCCGAACCAATGGTTTTAATCAAATGCTCCCATTTTTTTTGCAGAGAGCATCTTGAAAGAAAGCCTCAATGGGCACGACCAAGTCCTACGACAGGATTTTGAGACATAGTCTCATTTTACGTACACTGAAATATTAGGTTATCGAGTAAAATAAGGTATTAAAATATGCATTTTTTCACTTCTTACATATATTCGTCTGCCAGTGTACGTATAATGTGGTCTTTATTAGTCAATATCTCGAAACCCTGTCAGGCTTATTGTTAAAACATTATTTCTGCTTAGCAAGTGATATGTTGTAACAATTCGAGATTATTTCTGTTATAAAAATATAATCGTGGCTTAATACTTCTTCTTTTTTTCTCTCATCTAGAACGTCGACATACAAGGTGCTTGTCTAAAACGTAGTCTGGACATGGATAACAATACTGGAACTCCTTGTAAGGTAAGATGTTTATCGAACGTTACAGAGAGACTGCTGTCTCAAAGCAAACAGTCAGAAGTTGATCTGTAAACAGAATGCAATACAGAGGAAATCCTATTAATAAGTAAAGAACTTAAGCTGTTTTGTCTTTTAATCACAAATCGACCTATACGTGCTGTTTTACCTTATGCCCACATACATACACCTGTATTTGGGTGCTTTTTTGTCATTAATATCTGTGCTGTAAACGATTTTCTTAAATACTTCTTAACTTAAATATTAAAGTTTTAGATTTTGCTGCACCATTTAAAAGTGGATACATATTTGAATTACAGTTTCTTAAAAAAAAAATTCGGTTATTCTTAATGCAAAACGCGGTAATTTTTTTGTAATACCCGCCGTCAATATAAGTACATATATATAGATTTTTTAAAATAGTTTTAGTTCTTATCGACGTCTTAGTAATAATATTTTAGGAAAGACAATGGGATTCAGTCAATTTGGATTCATTGTCCCAAAATTTAAGTATAATAAAAATATAGTTCGGTTCAGACACAAATGAGGCGTTCAGTTGCAAGTCCGAGTCAAGTTTTGAGATATTCTCTTGTATATAAATCTAGACCATGCTTCATATTTCAAGTATGTTTTTATAATAAAAGAAAAAATGTATGACAGAAACATTACATTTTTTAAATTTAAATTTAGATTTCAAAACCGGCTAAGTCCGTGAACTTGCTTTCAAAACCAGTCCAACGCCTTGAAATCATAACCCAACGTCTTGAAATCAGAATCAGTCCACTTTTTATCAAACAAAATTTCTTGATAACTATGTCGAAATCGGCCAAGTCCGGTACATTGGTATGAAAATGCGAAGTCCAAAATTGTTTTCTCAAAAACATAGGCAAATGAAACTCGAAAAGTCTGATCTGACGTATTTTAAGTAAGAAATTTTGTGTGGGAAGCATTGTTAATTTTCCAATGAACATATATGAAGATTAACGTTTTTCGTTGTTTTTAAAAATGTATGAAAAAAAGACTTGGCCGATTTTGCAACTGGACGCCTCAAATATTTTGTTATATTTGTATGCGTACAATACATAAGTTATATATTTTAAGCCTATATCGAGACTGCGCTTGTATTGGTGAAAACTCCTGATGAGCGCGCTCCAGAGTTTTGATAAATTATATATGATTTAATATTATATTTATATGTGATTCAATAATAATATTTTTTTTTTGCGTTTAACAGCGTCCAGTCCAGCCGCGGAAAAAAACAGTAAGTTATAATTGAATTTTATGTAATTTTAAATTTCATTCTTTAACTTATTGACCTCACTCTTTCTCGGCTACAATGAATATTACAATAAAGCTTTTATTATAGCACTTTGCATGCAATTTTTTTAGTTAGTAACCTTTTGGGAAAAAAATTAAAATGCCGAAAAGACCCAGAGGGGAAAAAATTTTCTCAAAAATACCTAAAAACTAAAAAAAAAAACTTGCCATATTTTTTAAGTTGTTATAGTTATTGCGAAAGTTATAGCCCATTGAAAATTACTCACAATATTATTGATATAACGCGTTTGAATGACATTTAACCATTTCGCATGAACTTGGAATTCTTGTAAGAGTTTTAAGTTCATTTAAATTAAATATCCATATTTATTAATTGCGATTAAGTCAATCATTCAGAGACGATTACCATTAATAATAATAATTTTTTAAAATTTATTTACTTCTTTTAGGGTTGGGAATACCAAACAGAAAGCTCAAAGGTAAGTAATCACCTAGCGCATGGAAAAAAATATTTACACGACACTAAAAATTTTGAATTGATTTTACTTTTACTACATTTTCCGTATAAAAAATTAAAATGTTGCAAGAACGTACACGGTTTTATAGAGTTGAACCGTTTATCTTATTATGTATTGGAACATTGTTTTCTTTTTATAAATACTGGTTTCAGTGTTTCATATGTCAAAGCACTTAAAATTAAATCTTTGCTGGCCAATAACGCAAAATCCTGTTATAAGATTCTGAAATTATTAAAGAAAAAGTTTAAATTCATATGGAACTTAAAAAAAATTCCCCATTCGTGTTTCGATTTTTCAATATGAATTGTAGTTGGAAACAAACTGTTTGCGCTGATCGCAAGTTTGATGTAGAAAACTGAAATTTTGGGATAATTTTCTTCATACCCGATTCTATAATACAGGTCTATAATCCGAACAAAAAAATAAATTCCTTTCGGGTATATTTTGTCCGCATTTTCAGCCACATGAAATATGTGGGTGTTGTTTGACAACAGTGGACGGAAAATCCCATGCTAAAAAAATACCTAAAACGCTATATCTGGGCACCCAAGGCACACTCTATCTTCGTTTTAGTAAGTTGCTTTTATCGTTCATTTTTAACGAAATCGGACACAAACTCTGTCCGCGTCATTTACAGGTTTGAGCTAGGAAGCTCAAATTTTGGGATAATTATTCCTAAGCCCAAAGCCAAAATATAAGTAACAAGACTAAAACAAGTAAAACAATTTTTCAAAATAAACACCCTTATATACTATATACTCGATGACATATAAGGTCTTTTCTGATTTTTCTACAGAAGAATTTTTGTTTTAAAGAATTTAAAATATTTTTTTTTCTAGGCATTTCTTGCATGCGTACAACCGGTAAGTATTTTAATACTTTTACTACAAAGCTAATTGATAAGCATCATCAGATTTGAATTCAAAGAGTAAAAATCCATAAGGAACACTTTGGAGAACATTAAAATGAAAACATTCAATATTATTTCTTTTTTATCAATTAGGAACTTACAAAAGAAACAGTTACGAAACAGGAAATAGTTGAACGGGAATATGTAAGTATTGACTTCACGATGGGTGACGTTTGTTTTTAGTTATTAAATATTTTATTTTATACTTTGAATATGGCAGCTAGATTCCACTATTTCCACTGCGGTTAGTTATATTTGCTACCAAATACAAAATAATTTTATAAGTTTAACCTCTTGAGTTGACATTAACAAAATTGTTACATTTTGGGAGTAACCCAAAAATTTTTATTGAGATTACAGAGTCGACTTCATACTTAATAATACTGTGCTGAAAAATAATCTTTAAAACGTAGCATTTTAATAGTTTTTTATTTATTTATTTATTTATTAGAAATATAATTATAAATAACAATATTACTATGATACCTAACTCGAGCAACATAGGCTATCGGTCAGTTAAATAATTTAAAGAATGTTTATACTAAAATAATTAAAAGATTTTAGTCTATATAGGATAAATGAAGAAAAAAAAATTAAAATAATATATTATACTAATTTAAATTTTATATAGCAAATTACATTGGAGAATGAACTTAACAAACTAATAGTTTTTAGATCACATTTCGATACCTATACTTGTATAGAGTCAAATTTTCTACAGCGGGAACAAAAGAAATTTAATTTTTTATTGTAAAACTTTGAAGATTTATTGATCAAAATTAATGAAAAATATATTTTTTTTGGGAAAATCTGCATTATTGTTAATAAAGTTATGAACAAATGAGTTTTAATGTATGCTGCTTTTAAATTTTAATTTCTTAGTAAATATTAGGCAGCAATAGATGAAATTTTTATGGTAGGACTAACACAATTTAGATGAAATAAGGTTTCCATAAAAATTTTAATACATTTCATAAAAAATAATAATAATGTCTGGTAAAATTAATGTTTTCATTTAGGATCCCACGCAAGCACCTGAAGAAGACCAACAGAGCGATGTCGACGAGGAACAAAATTGTACAATTGTAAGTATGAGTATATGTGTTTCATAAAATAATTGTTTTTTTTAGATTTAAATTGTGTTACCTTTTCTTATCAAAAATATACCTCTAAAAATTTTGAAAAGGGTCTGTCTACAAGTTTTTGAAAAATAACTTTTATATGGTTTCGGTCTCTCGAAGACTTTAGTTAAACATCCTCTGTGAAAGTGGTTACTTTTTCATCTGAAGCTGGTAATTTTCAGTTAAATTATAAAATATAGGGTGAACCCTTATAAAAGAGACCGATACAATTTTAAATTTAACGAACTTTTACTCAACGTTAAGCTAAGGGCCGTGTTTATATTAAAACAATCAAATTTGAAGTGTTGAAGAACAATGAAATTTAGTATTTTAAAAAGCATTTCGGCTTATCATCGCCATGACTATTTTTCATCTTATAGTAGCTTTATCCAAGGTCACCAGTTACTACTGGTATAAATCGGAAATTTCATAAATTCACTCAAGAATAATTAAGGGTTACCATGTCACTTTTTCAATCTGTGCTTAAAAAAGTAGTTTTTACTATTAATCAACTAAGACCATTGGTCAAATCGTAATAGTTAGATTTGTCTTTGAAAATATATTTACATAAAAGGTCCCTTGCTCCAACCCACAGCTATTAATGCTAGATGATGTGGGACACATTTTGACATCTAAGGCCAGTCATGACTTTTTCAATATATTCGCACTATTTTTATTGATCTCAGGTGCCTTTGAAAATAATGAAAGAATGGTATAGTTTTAAGTATATTCAAAAAAAATGTTCACAGCAATTCCAATATATTTTTGCGATATCAATTTTTTGTATAGGTACTTCTTTTTTTTGGGCAACGCCCTACATATTATTGATTATAGTAAAACATTTTATTTTTTTTTTTGATTATTTTTCAAGAAAATACTTTGAAATTTAAATTTAAGCTGCTTTTTGCTCTCTTAATAGTAAATGAAAAAAAGGACATTAGTTATCTTATATTCTTAAAATGATTTGTTGCAAGTTAAAAAAAAAAGAAATCAGAAGTACACTGCAGTGACTTTTATTTTTGAAACCATCTAATGTAATCTTTAAACTACATATATTAAATTCTTTTCTATTTTCCAATTTTTTGCTACTAGAGAAGTGCAGCTCAAGATACAATGCCTACTGTAGAGGTAAGTAAAATTTGATACCAAATAATTATGAAAAATAATACGAAAAACGTAAAAAAATGTACTACTGTTACGAAAGCCTATAACAACAACTAAACTTGAGCTAAGTTTCATAACGATTGCTGCAATAGCTCACTTAGACCATATGATGGATTTCATGTCAAATGGCCTAACCCAAAAATCGAACATAACCGAATGACCTCAAACTTTGGCAAAGTGTTGTCCTATTTGATGATAATGTGAGATTTTTGGTTGACACCCTCTGTTTCGTGTAGATAATTTGTTTTCTAAGCAAACTGTGAAGATCTTAGTCCATTCCATGCTTTCGATAGATTTTATAATGAACCTTGGAATGGTTGTAACTATTTTTCAAAAATTCTAAAATTTAAGGTTGATTCTTCAAAATCAATAATAAGATAAGAAAAAAAAAATATTTCCACCAATTTTAAGAATTATCGATGAAAAAAAAAAAAAAAATATGACGTCATGAAAAAAAAAACTTACAAAAAAAAAAAAAAATATTTTTTTGAATATTTTACTTAGTACCGCCATGAAATTTTTAACAGCCACCATTTTGAAAGTTTTTAAAGTATGTAATTGTTTCAACGACAATTGTACGCTCAGTAAGGACTGAAAGACTGCGATGTTAGATGTTTTACTTGATACTCTGGTTAATTGAAGCAAAGATGAATATTGAAAAAAAAACTGAAATTTTTCTATGAACGAGTCTTGGATACAACGCACTTATTTTACATAAAAAATAATCACTTAATCATCAAACTCGCATATTTTTTTGAAAACATGTCCATTAGTGACGAAATCATTAGTGACGAAGTCATAGCAAGTTACGTGAATTCTTCCGTGCCCATTTTTCTGAGTGCATTCAAAATGAAGTTTTGATAGCCTTTTCAATATTTATACAAACGGAAAGGTAAGATCCAACTCATTTAATTTTCTAAATATCATTAAATATAATGCCGCTGATTGAATCTATAGTCTTTGTATTAAGCAATTGTAAATGCGATTTCAAGAAAGTGGCATTATTATCTTTGGGTTTTTCTTTGAACAGCCACTCGCCACCTGGTTCAAAGGGGATATCATTAGATTTTATGTCCAGACATTTAATAAACCTTAATTTTCCAAACATTAACTTGAATAATGCCTTAATATATAAGCTCTTTTCGAGCTGCCCATATAAGGCATAGAAAAACTTAGTTAGGTTGAAAGTTTTTAGTAGTTTTTGTTATAGCGTTATAAATTTTGATAGAAAGCTTGAGTTTTTCGTATGTTGTTAAATGCTGTTCGATTTTCCCACATACAAATTTTTTTCTCTGCAGAATTTATTTAAAAATTTTTCTTTTTTAGGATATGCTTAGTGTTGTACCACCGGTAAGTATTCTTGTTTTTTAATATCGATTTTAAGTACATTACTTAACGTTTATTTCTTAGATTAGTACAATATTTCGACATTTTCCGATTTTTTTACGAATAACAAATCTTTTTAACATTTTACAACACATTTAAATATTTTTGAACCTTTTCGAACGTTTTTTACTTTTTTTTTTTATAAATATATCAATTTTCTCAACAAGCTTTTGCAAGCCATGAAGACAAATCAAATATTATTTTAAAATGAAAACATATAATTTAATTTTTATCATTTAGGGAGTTCTAAAACAAAGATGGATAAGGCAGGAAGTAATTGAACGAGAATTTGTAAGTATTCATTTCACGATATGTAACGCTTTTTATTTCTGAAATATTTCATCATAAACTCTGATAATACCCACACGGTTTTCGTTAAAAAACTAGAAATTTAGAAAATGATGTAAAAATACATAAATTTCGTGTTTTTCCATACCGCGGACTTAGGTTTTCTTTGCTGCAAACTCACATCACAGCTGACATCACAGCAAAAGACCGTTGTCATTGTTGAAAAAGCGCTATCTAAATGATGATAATCGAAAATCTGTCTGCCTAGGAAAAATTTGGTTACTTGGTGAGAACCAATAAGAAAAGAGATTTTAAGGGCCAACGGTTTTAGGTAAAAAATTGTATACAAATGAAAAATTTTTTTGCTCATATTGTTTTTTGACATATTAAAGTACAGATAGCGCACAATTTCGAGTTACTGGCAAACATTTTAGAATGCCTCACAGTTTGGAGCATTTTTTTCATATATTAATTCATTGGGTTTCTCTTTTTGTGTTTATACCCAAAAACCATCCATAATCTCCTTGCTTCAGAATTTTCTTTAATGCACCTGCAACTATTAAATCTGTTTGAAAAAAAAAGAAACAAAAAAAATTTCATCACCCTAATGCACAGAGCCTCATCATTTGTACCACTTGAGAATTAAACTCAACCCATTCCATGCATTATATTAGCACAAGTGCTCCAACACTTGACTTTAAGTACCTTTAAGTCTTTTCATCACGCACGTCATCTACATACCATATATGTCATTTCTTGTTTGTTGCCACAACTGTCAAACTCTCTTTTTCATTTAAAAATCTGTTCGTGAGAAAAATGGAGAACATCGAAATAACGAAGCAAAATTATGAATCTGAAAATATTTTCTCAACCGCTATATTTTTTTATGCAAAATATTTTCTACTATTCTTACAGTAGTAAAAAAGTTAAAAATTTATTTTTAAGAAATGTAATTCTTTCTTTTAGGTTAAGCCACCTGCATGGACAGATCAATCTCAATGGCAAGTAAGTATTATTTTGGTACATAAGAAATATAGTCCTATCATATATGCAATTCTGATAAATGTAATTAAATGTTAAAAAAAAAAAAAAACTACGAATCAAAGTTGATTCACACGAATTGTCACAATACGTATTGAAACAATAGGAAGAAGCTTAACTATTCAGTGATGATAGCTCGCGAGACACCTGCCGATTTCTAAATAATTTTTACTTTGGTAGAAAAAAAAGTAAGGTGACCAACTTTTTCAAGTGACAATATGGGACGTTTCTGATAGCAAAAAGAGTTTTTTCATTGACATAATAATAATAATAACTCAGTAAACCAAAGTTACGGATAAACCTCATATCTGGTAATCCTGTGAAAATTGTAATTTAAATAAAAATTAGATTGCGATATCAGTAGGTTTGGTTGATGTAATTAAGGTATAAATGTCAAATCATTGTATTCGAATCTGGATTTGTTTTCGAAAAAAAAAAACATCAAATTAATATTTAAAAGTTGAAGCATTTTTTTGTGCTTTAAGTAAAAATGTACTGCAAAATTCTATACTACTGAGTAATTTTATTTCAGAAAGTTATTAAATAGTCCCGAAGTCTAGATTAAAATTTTTGTGCATTTCTGTTCTACTTTGAAAAATGCATTTCATTAAAAATCTGGTAAACGGTGTATCGTAAAAAGAAAATTTTTACATCTTTTTCGTGGAGGAAATAGTTTCATATATCCTTATAACTTCATTTATATTTTTTAGTTTTCTAAATATATTTTCATTGCTATATAAATCTGACAGTTTATAAGTTTTAGAAACTTAATTTAATTAGCTTATTTCATTACTTTATCTCAACTTAAATAATAATTTACTTATAAAGTTTTTGTTTTTAATATATTTGTCATTACAGTCAATCCATTCTGTTGAACCGGTAAGTGAAATGTAGATATTACTCGTACTATGTTTTAATTTTTATATTCATCATTACAGACGATGATAGAAGCTGCTGATGAGGTAAGTACGAGTAATTTATGTTTAATATTGCCTCTTAATATATTTATCATTACAGCAAAGCATATGTGGTAGTAGGGTAAGTAATATATCGATCGACTTGATAATTGCGCGATTTAATTTCAGAAGAAAAAAAATCATCAATTTATATTAAATGTTTAGTATAAATTGATATCAATGAAGAAAATATAACTTCTATATCTGTCAATTATAGTATTTTGAACTTTGTTCCACAGTGCTGATATTAACAATTAATGACCACACCCCCAAATTTCTTAATACTCTGTCTATCTTTTCGTTGTGTATGAAACAAGGCCTAACGTAACTGCATCATTTTCTGTTCTGTCCATAGTAATGAGAGACATTAAACTCCATTTTGTTCGATTTTCAAGATCCTTGATACTTTCTGAAAGTTGCTCCTGCAAATCACATAAAGTCAAGTCTCAGTGACCTTCAGTTACAAAATATTACGATTTCTTTGAACATCGGAAATTTTTATTAAAGCAGCGATTTGACTTTACCCGTAGATTTCCCACTACATTGTTTACAGCTGAACAAAAATCCTCCAATTATTGACTTTTTCCGAAATTTTTCAATTCCTACAAAGCTCCCGGCTTTGGCATGTAATTCTAGACTTGGCCGGGTCAAAAGCGGCCACTTGGCAACCCTGTGTAAAATTTTTGAGCGTCTGTACCTTGCTTTGCGATTGTACGCAACCTTATAATTCAAAATGAACGCGTTCAGAAAGCGTGAAGTATTTGGATGTAGAGTTTTACTACAGGGCTAAACCAAACTTTCATACATGCTATCATTTTGAATGTTCACTGCAATACCGCTTTAAGCAAATAAATTATTAATATTAAAATATAACAGACACAGCTGACAATAACACGATTGCGTCCTTAGAAAATTGTTAATGAGAAATTTATATTGATGAAACAAATAGTATAATATATCGCTAGTGATATAAATATTTCATTATCAAAATAAGTAGTTAAATACTAAAAGACATTTTTCCTTATAACAGGATGTTACACTTAGATCACCTGCAATGGTAAGTAAGACAAAGTATACTAGAAATATAAATAATTCAGTATCAAAATAATTAGTTAAATATTAAAATAAATTTTTCATTATGACAGGATGTTTCACATAGATCACCTGCAATGGTAAGTAAGACAAAGTATATTAAAAATATAAATAATTCAGTATCAAAATAATTAGTTAAATATTAAAATAAATTTTTCATTATGACAGGATGTTTCACATAGATCACCTGAAATGGTAAGTAAGACAAAGTAGACAAGAAAACTATATACTGATATCTAATTTTTCCTAATGATTCATTAAACAAAATAAGATATGAAACTAAAATCAAATTAAAGTTGAGATTGCAATTGATATCGACATGAAACTTAATCAGCAAATGAATTATTAAAAGTTTTTTATTACCTCGAATCAATTTTAGCTTGATTTAGTTTAAATATTTCCATATGTTAATTCAATCGAAATAATTTATAATCAATAAAATCTTTTATTTCGATGTCATGACAGGATAAACCAAGTGATAATGATCCATGTTCTGAGGTAAGTAATGTATTATAATACGAGTACATACTACGAGAGTAATACGCTCAAAAATCTATCTTAGTATAGTTCAGTTCCTGCTAACATTATTTTGATAGCAAACATTATCAAATTTTGGAAACGCAATTTATTGATATAGTTTTGACAATTTTTTTTTTTTGCAAATACACTAACTATTAATCTGACTATTCGTTGTATCCTTCAGCCTCGTTACGGTAGTAAAGCTCACTGTAGGCTTGTGTTTAGTTTTGTGATGTCTCGGTGCTGCCTATTTCTGTAATTCCCTTGCCAAACTCTCAGCTTCACAGAAGCTGACGAATATTAATAGCGTCAGTTTCAAAGACCGGAGTTTAGCTAGTACAAGTAGCGTACACTGCGGCAACTATGCTTTCAGTTCCACTGTAGCTGACGAATGTCTATAGCGTACACTTGCATGTTCACATTCTACGCACACTGCAACTACTACAATAGTCACTACTACCAAAAAAAATCACCAAATTTATCTTGTTCCTTGTTGACTGCTGCTGTTGATGGTTACTACTGTTGGATTTGATGGTCCGTGTTTTACCGCGGCTCGAGACGAATGCTCAACAGTTGCTGTTGTGCTTTTTGTTTTTTACTCAAACGATGTATTTGCTTTGGCGGTCCTTGGCGACTGCTTTGATTTTACTTGATGCCATCACTTATACTTATGTCATCCAGTTCTATTCTTTTCCACAACTCTGGTGACTGTAACAGCTGATCGTTGACATTGTTGTTTCACTGACATCGCCAGCTCCTCTAATTACTGGCGTTGCCACCTCTGTGTTCCCTACCTGATAGTGCATTTTGTATGCAACTTCCGTAAGATTATAAATTTAAGCACTACATAACTACAGAAAAAGATACTTCATTCTTTCTAAATTTAGTTAATTAACTTAAGTATAACAAAAGTTTAATAATAAAAATATAAAATTCTACAGTTGGCTCTGTTACTTTCACTGATACTGGTGGGGTTCGTTGTTGTTGGCGTAAGGGATGGTAAGCGGACTTTCGTCTTCGCAGTAAGTATTAGTAAGTTACTGTTAATGTTTAACTATGGTAATTTAACGAAAGAAATAATATTCTTTCAATAAACTTACTTCGTTCAAATACAAAATATGAAAAAGAAAAATTATTGTAGTTCATGGACAGTGAAAATTAAAAATAGAAAACTAGATGATAATATACGAATACCAAAAAGATTAAAAAACCTAATAAAATGTTATAATATCAATATAGTTAAAAAAAGAGAAAAAAACCGATTATTAATAAAAAAAATTGTAGACTACAGGTTTCAGACGAAAAAGACTGAGGCTAAAAGTCACTTACTCACTTCGAGATAGGGAACAGGGTATTAATCTCAAACAAAGATGATTTGAGGCAAGGATAGTGATCTGTGATTTAAAAGCATTAATATTCGGAAATATCCACTTAAGGATCAGTCTGTTATTAAAACATCTTAACAAATAATCAATAAAATCAAAAATTGACTAGGAACGTAATATTGACAGTTTTAAATTTATAATTACAAAAATTTGTTACTAATAAATGTTTTTCTTTATGATTCAATTGTTATGACAGGAAGAAGAAGAGCAAGAGGTAAGTTCGATATAATTCGTATTTTTTAATGATTAAACGTTTGAAAAATTTTATTTGAAATTATGACTTAAGCTCGGTCTCGGCATGCGGCATGTAACGCTTCAAAAAGAGTACTTACATAGCGTATCAGAAATATTTGATTTGAAATATTACAAGCGGAACATTACAAAAATCTTTCTTATGTTATACAGATGTAATGTTCTACATGCAATCATTCTAAAAGGTTCCACATGTAATTTTTCACATGTAATTATTCATAAGAATTTGTGGAAAGTTCCAGATTTCATATTTACTATATTTTTTTAATCAAGTCAAAGAAATATTTTTATGATTCTATGGTGTTATGTTAAGTGTACTTTATCGTCAATTATAAGTTAAGAAACGTCACAAAAAATAGCTGCATACACTGTAGTCCCCTTAAACTAAGGGGTGTTTTTCATCTTTTTATCTCCCTTGGTATAAAAGCTATAAGTTTGAATACTTTTCAAAAACAAAAGAGATAAGTCTTCAAAACTATTTTTCTCTAACAATTTAAAAACTATCAATGACATCGCACAATTTTTTGCATTTTTGAAATCAACATTTCTAAATTAATGAAAATAGGTACTCATTTTGAGTAAAATAATTCCACCACATCCCACTTTTTATATAGAAGGTTGGCGTGTTCATCAGGTGATTTTTTCATATTCTCAAATTTTTTGTTGTCTTAACCGAAGTTTAAGAGTCAAGCTTTATTATCATTATTTATGGCCGCCGTTCCATACAAACCATATATAAAAAAGGAATGCACGAGAAGATTAATTTTTGAAAAGGGCTTATTTCCATTTATGACCTTGAACAATCCTAAGAATGCTATCGCCGTTATCATGCTAAAATGTAAACTTTAGTTGAAAACCTAATACAAAGAAGACATATTTCCAAGGGAAACTTGTTACTAAAAATCACAGTTTCATACAAAACTACTCATTTCCATTAAATTTTTGTCTGTACAAAAGGATGTATTTACAATAGAGCGTAATTGATGATCAAAATATACAGAGAGAAGAGGAGTAACATAGCGAAGATAGCAATTGTGACGAACTTGACCGTATTGACTTAAGAGTATAATCTGTGGTATAGTAATAAAATTTTACACCAAAAGGGCACATTTCCAAATGTTTTTTATTTTTTCCAATAAATACAAATATATTAGAATAAAAGCTTAAAGCGAATTATAATATAAGATCAACACACTATAACCCTTGATATATCAAAAATGAGAAAGATTTTTTCTCATTACTAAAACTTCTTTTGACATGGAAATAAGCATATTTGAAAAATCACTTCTCACTTGTAAGCTTCTAACCACTTATTTAAATAAGTGAAACAAAATTGAATTACTTTCATCTACTGTGCGTGCTTAACTTTGAATCAACAAAAGCATTTTATTTTGCAAAATCTTAGAAATAAATCGAACGACTTATTTTTTATTGGTCGAAAATTGTCTAAATTAAAGTTATTTGCTTGAGGTTATTTTCGAAACGGCTTCATTTTTCGGAGAATAATAAAGTTTTTTGTGAACAGCTCGAATTGCCATGACCCTTAAAGTCCTACACCAAACATTACTCTTGTTGAAAAAAGCAGTTAAAAAAGCCCTATTAAGATCGGGATTTCTTTGTTTTAATTTTTAATAATATTAATTAATTTTTATCATTTAGCGACGTCAGTGGGCACAGCAGGCGCAAGCACCATGTGGAGTAAGTATTTATATTATTTTAGAATTTTCAATACATTTCGTTCGATTATATTGAGACATGCGCTTTTGATGTTGGGCTTAAAAAATTCAAAAAATTTCCAAAATTGAAAAATTTTAAAAATTTCATACATCGAAAAGTTACAAAAATTTAAATATTTCGACAAGAACTTCTTCTGCTTTTAAGAATTCAAAAATTTCCAAAATTAAAAAATTTTAAAAATTTATCAGATTGAGAAAAAAAAATGAAAAATTTCAAATATTAAAAAAAATTCTGAAATTAAAAAATTTCAGAAATTGAGAATTGTAAAATTTAAGAAATTCAAAAAAAAAATCCAATTTAAAAAATTTGCTAAAATTAAGATGGCCCTTCGCCTGTCCAAACCATTGGTTCGTTGTGTTAGCGAAAGGGATGGTATGCGAACCTTCGTCTTCATAATAGGCAGTAGTAAGCTATGGTCAATTTTTAACTACAGTAATAACATTCCTTCAATTAATTTACTTAGTTCAAATACAAAATATGAAAATGAAAAATTATTGTAGTTCATGGACAATGGAAATTATAAATAGAATTAATTTTCGGAAATATCTACTTATGGATTAGTCTGATATTACAACATCTACAAATAATCAATAAAATTAAAAATTGACTTGGAACGTAATATTGACGTTCTTAAATTTATAATTACAAAAATTTGTTACTAATAAATGTTTTTCTTTATGATTCATTTATTATGACAGGAAGAAGAAGAGCAAGAGGTAAGTTCGACATAATTGAGAATTTTTCAATGATACGATATGATTAAACGTTAAAACAATTTATTTTCAAACTATAACTTAAGCTCCGTCTCGACATGTAACGTTTCAGAAATGAAATGTTTCATTGGAAATATTACAAACGGAACGTTACAAAAATCTTTGTTATGTTCTACAGTTGTAATGTTCTACATGCAATCATTCTGAAATGTTTCTGAAAGGTTCCACATGTTATTTTTCACATGTAATTATTCCAGATTAAGTAATATTTTTATGATTCTCTATATGATGTTATGTTTAGTGTACTTTATTGTCAATTATAAATGAGGAAGTGTCACAAAAAATAGCTGCATACTCTGTAGTACACTTAGAAAAATGGGTGTTATTCAACTTTTCATCCCCCTTGATATATAAGCTATAAATTTGAAAATATTCAAAAACAAAAGAGATAAGTCTTCAAAACTATTTTTCTCTAATAACTTAAAAACTATCAATGATATTTCACATTTTTTAGCTTTCATGCTTTCATAGTACAAGAGTGTAATTGATGATCAAAATAAAGAAAGAGAAGAGGATTACTATCACTATTTTTAACATGGAAATAAGCGTATTTGAAAAATCTCTTTTCACTTATGGAATTGTTATTTTTGTAGAATTCTATTGTAAGCTTCTAACCACTTTTTTAAATAATTGAAACAAAATTTAATTACTTTCATCTGCTGTGCGTGCTCAACTTGAATCAACAAAAACATTTTATTTCGTAAAACTATGGACTTATTTTTTATTGGTCGAAAATTATCTGAAATAAAGCTTTTTGCTTGAGGTTATTCCCGAAGCGGCTTCAATTTTCAGAGAATAATAAGGTTTTTTGTGAATAGTTCGAATTGCCATGACCCTTAAAGTCCTACACCAAAATTTGCTCTTGTTGAAACAAGCACATAAAAAGTGCCTAATTTAGATCTGGTCTTTTTTGTTTTAATTTTTATTAATTTTAATTAATTTTTATCATTTAGCGTTGTCACTGGGCAAAACAAGCACAAGCGCCATGTGGAGTAAGTATTTATATTATTCTGGAATTTTCAATACATTTGATTCGATTATTTTGAAACATGCGCTTATCCACTGAGAAAGAATATTACAGAAACAGCAGTTAAATGAAAGTTAATTTTTCTTTAAGCAAAAGATTCTCGTGGTATACAAAAATGTATATGTATGTATGTATTTGTATTTGTATTGAGCTTGTCCTCTAATGCTGTGTTCCTTTTTTCGACAAATTCACTACACGAAAACTAAATGAACTCATTAGGAAAAATTTATTAATTTCAAGATATGTTATTTGTGTTGAAGAAGTCATTTTCATTGATTTAAAATTTTTAAAATCAGAAAATACGTTAGAAAATAGGTCTCAAACGTAATCTTATACTTTGAACACTATTTTTGAAAGTAAGGAAAAAATTAATAGATCTTTAAAATATATGTCTTTGCAATTTAGAACTATTTTTTATAGTACCTGAACTAGGTTCTCATTATATTTCATACAAATTCTAGTGATATTGTGAAAATTCAAAAAAGATCTTGAATCTTATTAATGTTGAAAAATGGTTCGAGGTGTTTATTTTAACCTTTCAAAAAATAATCCTTGAAGAAATATAAGAAATCAAAAAATTTCCAAAACAGAAAAATTTAAATTAAAAAAAAAAAGTTGAGAAGGGGGGGGGGGGGGGAATTTCAGAAATATAAAAATTTCTAAAATTGAAAAATTTCAAAAATTGAATAATAATTGAAGTGGTGGGGGACTTCAAAAAATTCCGAAATTAAAAAATTTCATAAATTGAGAAAAGACCCCTCCTCTTTTCTCACTTAAAACTTAAACTTAAAAAATTCAAAAAAAGTTTCCAATATAGGGAAATATTAAAAACTGCAGATATTGCTTATTACAAAAATTGATATATTTCGATTGAGGCCTTCCGCCTTAAAGAATTATAAAAATTTAAGAAATTCAAAAAAATTCCAAAATTGAAAAATTTGCAAATATTTAGATGACCCTTCCTTTGTCTGTCCAAACCATTAACAATTATAAATTTCCCAAAATTAAAAATTTTGAAAAAATTGAGAAGGAGGAATCCTTAAAAATTCAAAAAATTTGTAATATTGACAAATTTCAATAGATAAAAAATTTGCAATAATTGAGAGCCATCATCAAATTTTAAAAAATTCCAAAATTGAAAAATTTCATAAAACTGAGACTGGTCTTTACAAAATCGGATGTAGAATAAAAATTGAATTAAGTTTTTGGAATAAATGAATCAAATGTATTTAATTGCGAAGTAATTTGCATAGAAAAGTTGTTTAATAAAAATTTATCTTTTTATAGACTACTCCTGCTGCTTGGGCAGAGGTAAGTATTGATTTAATATCTTGCCATGTAATATGCGATGTATTTTTTTGCCACTTTTTTAACAAAAATTCTTCATTGTTGAAAAATTGCATAGTAAAATTATACAAATTTTATTTTTTTTTTAGTTTTTAATGGACATGAATATTGTAAAACAGGTCCTAAGAATATAATCTTGGAGTATACAAAATTTTGAAGTATCTTCATACGTAGGAGGCATTATTGTCAATATAGATTTTTGAACGATCTTAATGCAAGGAAACTATTCTTGTCCTATTTATACGTGACTCTTAAACCACAAAAGTTGTCCTACTAGTTGCAGTCGTGAATACTGAGGCAGCTGTCCGTTTATTACTGCATACCCAAAATTCATTAATATGCCTAGCGCAATTTGATATAAAATTATGATAGCTATGGGTATCATCACATTCAATGATCATTATAGTCTAACAGCATTATTCTGAAATTGTTATATAATATATCAAGTACGCTTGCATTATGATTGCGCATTTGCAAGCAGCAGCAAACAGATTGCAACGGCCAGTGATTCAAAATCAAAATAACCCGTGCCATCATAGTTGCGGTTGCCATTTGGACGATGTCATATTTTTTAAAAAGTACCATCTATAGGCTCTTCAAATAAAACAAAAAATTAGTTGATATCTCACACACGACTTGTTTTATTCAATTTTACGGACCGATAGCCTAAGTTGCTAGTGTCTTTATAACTTTGTAGTATAATTATTTATAATTATTCTTCAATAAAAAATAATAATAATAATATTCAATTTTAAATTTTCATCAATCAGTCGAATAAGTTGTTTTTAGTTAAGTTTATGTGCATTGTATATGTCACCGGCCAAACTAGTTTTTAGGACAAACTAGTTTATCCTAGGCCAAACTAGTTAATTTGAAGGCCTAAAAGTATACAATTTAATTTTAATGCGAAAGCACTGTGAATAGCGAAGACAGTATAGACACATATTATAGACTGAAACGCGGCCGAGGGCCGCCGCGCAGCCGAAATTGGACATATTGGAAGATGTAAATCCTGAGCCGCGGCCGAAGGCCACCCAATTACCCCCGTTTACAACTTGCCAAGTATATAGTGAAATTGACAAATTTTGTTTTCTTACTTTGCTACTGTCGTAGTCTTCACTAACTACAGTGCTTTTGCATTAAAATGTCTTTGCACACTTTCAGGCTTAAGCTAACTAGTTTGGCCTAAAAACTAGTTTGGCCGGTAACATATACAAACTTAATATTATTATACAAACATACATATGTATATTTCACAGCCAAAGTGTATAACGCAATATGAACATGACGACCAAGCTTTGGATGGAACATTTGACTTAAGGTCACAAACCGTGATCGTACCTTACACGGATTCACAAAATCAAAGCGTTAGCGACGGTTTCGGTGAAACATATGTTCAAAATCAAAGCGTTCGCAGGCCTTGCGATGAAACATTTATTCAAAATCAAAGCGTTCGCAGGCCTTGCGACAAAACATACGTTCAAGATCAAAGCGTTCGCAAACCTTGCGATGAAACATTTATTCAAAATCAAAGCGTTCGCAAGCCTTGCGACAAAACATACGTTCAAGATCAAAGCGTTCGCAAACCTTGTGATGAAACATTTATTCAAAATCAAAGCGTTCGCAAACCTTGTGATGAAACATTTATTCAAAATCAAAGCGTTTGCAAACCTTTCGGTGACACATATGTTCAAGATCTCGAAACTACTACGGCAAATCGAGTAAGTATTTACTAGATAGTCAATAAGTATTACTAGTAACATCATCTTATAGAATTATTACAAAAATGCAAAAAAATACTACGAGCATACTTAACCATAAGAAATTGGCCAAAGAAAAAAATGATACTTCCATATCCGATCTTTATTCCTTTACAAAATCAGACAATGGCAAATTTTTGCTGACGAAGCTTAAACTAATTAATAAGTTGAATTATAATTTCCACAAATGATAGTTTCACAACTTAGTTTTGGGAGTATTATAAGTATCAGACACAGCATTGTTAGTGGCGTCCTAAGGAGCCTAAAAAGCGTATCCATCTAGTTTCATTTTTCCTACAGGGTTTTCTTATTAGTTTTGTATATATGTATGAACATTTGTTTTTGTTTCTTAACCATTGCAAATCGAGGTATCTTTTTAAACTTGCTGCCATTTTTTTACAGGTTCTAAGTAGATTACAACGATATTTTTATAATTATAAAATAAATGCATTCCAATTAGTTAAAATGGGTCACTTCACGAGTGGGCAACGTATTAAATTATTAAAACATATTTTAAATATGGTAAAAGTTATTCAGAAGTTGGAAGAATATTTCGTTCAAAATACTGTAGAGAAATGCTCTGAGAAACCATGCTTTAAAACATATCATTGATAAATTTGAAGAAACTGGTTCAGTTACTGATCATTATAGCAGAATTTATCATCCTAGTGGTCGCTTAAGCGAAAATATTTCAGCTGTTGGCACAAGTGTTGCTGAAGAGCCAAGAACATCAATTCGTCGTCGTTCACTGTTCAATTTTTTGTGGAGTCAATTGGAAGATATTGATGTGCAGAATATGGGTTTTCAACAGGACAGTACAATATGCCACACGGCAAATAAATCAATTGATCATTTCAAATAATTTCCCGAAGAACAGACGTGAATTGGCTACCAAGATCATGAGAAGAACTCACTTGAACGACACTCTTTTTATTATTAACCTGGATTAATGTACTTTAACCCTTTTTGCCTTACTAATTCTAATGTTATTCTTTAAGGAAGGATTAAAGTGTTAGTTTCCATTAAGCAACATTTTTAATTGATAGATTTTTCTCTTGACCTGTAAGCCAAAGCCACTCTTTAATAATAAAACAAAATATTTAAGCAAATTAAACTAAAATTATTTTCTTCTTTCTTTTCAGTCTATCAATACTTCAGGTTTACGTATTAAGCCAACGTTACGTGTAAGTATTTGGTACATACATCTTTCATTTAGGTCTCTTGTCTCTGTGCTAAGACTGTTAAGGCAAATGTGACAAAGCTCAGAATATGAAACGTTTGCTCATGCTAACAAACACTAGACAAAATTTAAATGAGATCGGCTTAGCTCCCAATTTTCTTCAAACTTTAGTATTTTTGTAGAGTTCGGAGTTAATATGAAAAAAAAAAAAAAAAAATTGGCACAAATTGATACATTATTTTATAAGGGCACAAATTAAGCTTTCTTAATATGTTAATGAATCTATAGGTTAAAAATATATTTTTTTTTTGGAAAAAATAAAATTTTTAAAAAAAACCTATTAAATTTCAAAAAAGTCGTTATATCAAGAAAAGTATGTGTTATATCTCAATAGATTTTTTATTTTACTGGTATTAAATCAACGATACACAAAATTTTACCCACCCTACAAAATAAAGAATTCAAAAATCAAAATTTAAATTTAATTTTTTTCTTTTAAGGACCTCGTTGAACAAGGTGGAATATATGCTTCATCAATAGCAGAACAGATAATGGCATGTTTTATTTTCTAGTTTCAAACATTTATTTAAAATTTGTGAAAATTATTTTTTTCAGAGCGGAGTACCAGGCTTTGGCGGGCTACGAGGTCCTGCAGCTCATGCTATGAAAGTAACGCAAGAGATGTTAGCAAATCGTATAAGAGTGAGTATTGTACATCATATCTTACTCAAGTTATAAATGTGAAAATATGGATGTTCTTTGTTAAATCATACCTTAACGGCTGAATGGATAAGAATGAAAGTTGGCAGACCAGTGTCTTATGCCCTCGATTAGAACAAAGGACACCTTGTATCCTAAAAATCATACGGTACCTAGTATAGCTTTAGAAAAATTATTTGGCGTGCTGTCTTCATACAATAAAACCAAAAAGCGAATCTCAAGGAATGAATTAACCAATCTTACTATATATTTTTCGAAAACTGAAAAAAAAAAACAAAAACTTTAGGACGATGGGTAGAAACAAAAATGTTCCATTAGAAAAACATTTTATAAAAATTGAAAGCCAATTTACAAAAATTGTAAAATCTCAAAAAATATATGTATGGGTCGTTGCACAACAATCGGATTAATGCTTTGCCCAAAATTTGAATAAATATGCAAAATAGAGGGTTCAAGTTACTCGCCGATAATTTCACTTTCAGATGCATTGAAATTAAAAACAAAAATAAAAAGAAAATAATTTTGTCTAGCTATTATGACGGCCATCCAGAAAAATTATAATATTGGCAAATAATTTTTTCACTGCAATATATTTTTTTCTAAAAAAAAAAGATTTTTTTTTTGGAATTTATAAGTTTATTTAGAAATATTTTCTTATTAATTTTGCAGAGCTCTTAGCTGATCAGAAATTTTATTTATGTATCATACGGGGTTTACTCAGCATTTTATTTACGAAATCTTTTGTTTTTTATTTAAGTCGTCACCTTCGTCTCCACGTGCTCAATCAATGCCATCACCACCATCATCACCACATAGGATGCCGGCAATGTACCGAGTAATGTATTTTATTTTATAGCTGATAAGTATTTCCAAAATTCATAAATATATTTTTATAAATATGCCGTCTAGTGAAAAATCAATAAGTGGATGGATTTAAAATTATTTTATTTTTCAAAAAAAAAAAATTATGTTTTTTGAGAATAACTTTTTCACAGTAATATATTTTCCAAAATAATTGATTTTCGTTAATATCAAAGGTATATTTAGAAAACAGTTTTAATAAAATTTTTATCATTACTTTTTAAGAAATGATCGTTGCTTAGCAATTATGTTCCATATACATTATTTATGTATCACACGTCGTATACGTAACATTTTACTAATGAATTCATTTTATTTTCTCATTTAAGATGCATTCTACTCCATTTCAATCACCTACATCTGCTACACGAACCAGACAAAGGATACTTAGTACAGCACGACCACAAGTGCGTTTTATTTTATAATTTATAATTTTATTTTATTATTATTTCAAAATTTCTAAAATTATGCTTATTAAAATATCGTCCAGTGAAGAATCAATACGAGGATTGTTCAAAATCACTCAGTTGTTTTTAAATTACATTTATATTAAATAGAAAATTGTTATTAAGTATAATTAGCAACAACGTCAAACGTCAAGCTGTTAAAAAGTGTTTTTTGTTTGCTCCTCTTAAACCTTAAATTTAAGTGTTTTAATTCAATCATTTTATTATTTAAAAGTGTTCAAAGTGAAAATTAAACAATCTTGTGTTTAAATATTGTGTCTGCTTGTGGATATTAAAATTGCATTGTGTTAAAATAATTAAATCAAATTTAATACTTTTATTCTCTTTTGCAGCAACAAATTCGATTTTTGTTTATATCCGAACATACATACATACACTGAGAGTATTTTTGCGCGTTTTTTGTTGTGCTTAATTTTTCAGTTTTTGCTTTTGCTCTTATTTTTTGACACTTAAGTAATACACTTGACGTTTTTGCTTTAAGAACCTGTTAGAAAAAAGAAAAATCTATAGCATACTTTTAGTTACATTCTGTTTTAGTACTGTGAATCGGTTAGAAAATCTATTGAAAAAGTGTAGCATACTTTTAGTTTACCTTTACTTTAACATTCTTTTTACCATGATCTGTAAACACCCTGTCTGCACTGTTAAAGACGCAAATGAGCGATTCGTAGTCTGCCATTTCTGCGATGATCTTTATCATGCGAAATGTGTTGGACTAAATGGTCGAATTGCTGATATCCTCGAGAAGGGTGAAGGTCTTCGGTGGTCATGCGCAAAATGCAAGGCAGCCGATAACTGCTTATACAACTTATATAAGCAATCTAAAAAATGTTTTGCTGAGATTGGCAAGGACCTGTCATCCCTTATGCAGAAATTTCAGCATTTTGAAAGTATTTTTAATGATTTTAGATGCTTAGAAGAGCAAAACTCAACACCTAAAAAATCGACTCCGATGACTCTTCGTGGGAAGCAGAAAAATGATAAAAAATCTGGAAGTACCATATCTAAATCTACGTTGGATAAATTACCTAAGCCTGTTCAGCCTCATATGCAAAGTACAACACCAGTACAATCCAATTTGCCATCTACCTCTCCTCAAAATGATAAAGATTCAAACTCAGTACCAGTCTCCGTTAGAAATGAGCCAAAAGAGCTTGTAGTTATATCTTTAAAAAAAACTGTTTTTGTGTCGCGTTTCGCTTCTGATACTTCGGTTGAGGACTTAAATTATTATATAAAAAATAAATTAAATGGCTTCAGTGATTTTTCTGTGCGTAAGCTAAATTTTTCATACCGGAGGAAAAAGTCTTCATTCAAAATTTTTGTCCCTGAAGAAGTTTTCGAAAGGGTAAATCACAAAGATTTTTGGCCGCTCAATACTCTAGTTCGTGAATTCGAGTATAGAAATAGCCCACACTCAGAAAATGTTGTTACCTTACCACAACGTTCTGTAGACCTAAATGTTTCAAAAAACTAATTCTTGACCGGCTTCAAACTTTAACCATCGCTTACCAAAACGTTAGAGGTTTAAATACGAAAATATCAGATTTATTCTTGAATAGTTTCGATTATGAATTTCATGTTATTGCATTCTCTGAAACGTGGCTTCGTGATAATATACTGAACTCTGAAATTTTTTGTAGCAATTACCAAATCTTCAGGAAAGACCGAAATTCGAAAATTGGTGGTGGAGTCCTTCTGGCAGTGCACATCTCTTTATCGTGTGAGGAATTAAAGTTTAACAACAATACTGACTTAGAACTTGTTGGGGTTGTTATTAAGCTTGGTAATAAATCAATATATTTAACTTGTTCCTACATTCCACCAAATGCTGATCACAATACCTATTTACGACATGCAGAAGAAATTAAAGGAATAAATAATCATCATACTGCAAATGATTCCATGATTGTACTAGGGGACTTCAATTTACCATACGTTTCATGGAATATAACGGACAATTGCTGTTTTCTTACACCCACTTCATGCAATTGTGTTATTACCGAATTTCTGGATATTCTTTCTGATTGCTGTCTTCATCAAATTAATAATATTCTTAATACAAACAATAGAAACCTTGATCTTGTATTTGTTGATGAATTAAACAACATAACTATAAGTCGCATTGACCCTCTAGTTATACCAGAGGATAAACATCATCCAACTCTTCAACTAAAGTATGTTTTAGCATGTAGCTTAGTGAAAACAAATCGTGTAAAATCTCAGAACTCATGTTTCAACTACAAAAAAACGAATTATGTCAGACTTAACTCCCTGTTAAACCATATCGACTGGTCAGTTATATTACCTGACAAACCATATTACTCTGTGGCTGATATTGAGAGTTATGTAAAATCATTTAATGAGCGCTTGCAAAATTGTATTTCTAAATCTGTGCCAAAATTTAATTCATCTGTATTGTCAAACGATCCTCCGTGGGTAACAAAAGAATTAAAATACCTTAAAAACATAAAAAATCGACGGTTTAAAAAATTCAAAATGTCAGGTAAATCCATTGATTATATAAGCTATTCCCGTGCTCGGTATAATTATCAAAATAATAATAAACGGTCTTATTTAAACTACATTTCATATATAAAACTCAACATTAAGAAGAATCCTAAAATTTTTTACAAATTTATAAACATCAAGCGTAAATCTTCTGTGTATCCTCTTCAGATGTCCTATAATGGTATAACATCATCCGAAAAAAATGAAATATCCAATTTGTTTGCAAACTTCTTCAAGTCTACTTATTCATCTTCTACTTATGATTCTGACGTCAACTACCCATATAATCTTTCGCGTATAAATGAAATTCAACTTCCACAAATTGGTGCTGATTTAGTTAGCAATGAACTGAAAATTTTAAAATGCACTTATTCAACTGGACCAGATAATATTCCTACAAACATCCTAAAGTATTGCGCAAGTAGTCTTTGTTATCGTCTCTCAAAAATTTTTAATATTTCCTTGAATTTGGGCTATTTCCCAAAATTATGGAAAGAGTCTTACATTATTCCACTTCACAAATCCGGAAGTAAGGCTAATATTGAAAATTACAGAGGTATTGCTAAGCTCAGCGCAATCCCAAAACTTTTTGAAAAAATAATTAATGATCATCTTACAAACATCGTTTCATCCCTGATGACAGTATCTCAGCACGGCTTTCTAAAGGGTAAATCTACATCAACAAATCTTTTGGAGTTCACCACGCTTGTTATAAATGGATTTAAGCGAAAACAGCAAACGGATGTTATATACACTGATTTCAGCAAAGCTTTTGACTGCGTAAGTCATAGCCTACTTTTAAAAAAGTTATATTTAATAGGATTTCCTTCAACGATATTAAAGTGGATTAGATCGTATCTGACGAATAGGAAGCAACAAGTTTTATTCAACAACATGTTTTCTAAGCATATAATGGTTTCATCTGGAGTTCCTCAGGGCAGCCATCTTGGCCCCACATTATTTCTATTATTTATAAATGACCTACCTTCTGCTACAAATTCGTCCCATATTCTAATGTATGCTGATGATGTAAAACTTTTTTACTCTTTTAATGATCACTTTAATCATAAAACTCTACAAAGAAACCTAAATGAACTTGTTAAATGGTGTGATGTAAACTTGATGACATTAAATCTCAAAAAGTGTAAGCAAATGACTTTTTCAAGAAGTAAAGAATTTGAGACTTCATATTCAATAAACGGTTTAAAACTGGAGAAGGTTGACAATTTTGTAGATTTAGGCGTCACTATGGATAAAAAACTTCGCTTCAACGTGCATATTGGTTTAATGGTAAACAAAGCAAAAGGCGTCCTTGGATTTATTAAACGATGGTCTAAAGAATTTGACGACCCCTATACGACGAAGTTGCTTTTCACTTCACTTGTTAGACCAATAATGGAATATGCGTCAGTGGTGTGGAACCCCCAATATAATATATACATTGATATGCTGGAGTCGGTGCAGAAACAATTTCTATTGTTTGCACTTCGTCGGCTACCTTGGAATCCGGACTCAAATTTACCTTCATATGAAAGCCGCCTCAAACTAATACGTTTACCAACACTGCGCAGCCGAAGAATTATGCTTAACGTAACTTTTTTAAATAAACTGTTCTCCGGCTCAATGAACTCTGAGTTGTTGCTAGGTATGGTCAACTTTAACAATCCTGGAAGGGATTTGAGACACTTTCGTTTCTTAAGACTTGATATATGTAATTCTAACTATGCTCATTTTTGTCCATTTCGGTGTATATGTAATGATTATAATAACCTTTGTCATATTATTTCCCCCATGGATTCTCACAATATTATAAAGCAAAAAAAAATTATTTTCTTAAATACTTGAAACTGTACTTTTTCCTTTGTTTCTGCTGCATAGCCTATGGGTTTAGTAGAAATTGTGCTCAATCTGTGATCGGAAATTGCTCTACCCATCATTTCGTTCAGAGAAATAGTGCAGTCCCGGTCACCGATCCGTACGATAGACGGATGTGCCTCACGTACGGTTTCGCCTAATGAACGCAGAGCAGTCCGGGCTGTTCGTAGTCGGTCACCGATCCGTACGATAGACGGATGCGCCTCTCGTGCGGTTAGGCGGGTAAGTGGGACCGCAGGGACCGATCGCAAAAAAAAAAAAAAAAAAAAAAAAAAAAAAAAAAAAAAAAAAACGTAAATATTCTTCATATTTCATAATGGCATTTTCAGATGTAAGGAAGTTTAAAAAAATACAATTTTGCGTAGCTAATATTACGGCCCAAAGATGTCCACCACAAGAAAAACTTTAATAATTGAAAATAATTGTTTCACTGCGAAATATTTTATGTACAATTTTTTGTTGTTTTTATAGTCTATATGTTCATTTAGAAATATTTTGAAATTACTTTTGCAGAACTTACAGCTGTTTAGAAATGACATATGTCGCATACACTTTAATTATTTATCACACGTCGTATACGTAACATTTTAGTAATGAATGCATTTTGTTTTCTCATTTAAGGCACTTCCTGCTCCATGTAATGCACGTCCAGCTGCTGCACCAGTCAGACAAAGGCCACAAAGTATACCACAACCAAGAGTACGTTTTATCTTAAAGCTAATACATTTTTTCAAAATTTTTAAAATTATATTTACTAAAATTACATCAATTAGAGGATGGGTCAAAACAATTGGTTGTTTTTATATTTAAATTAAATATAAAATATTCGCTTAGGAACTAATTATATCAAAATAAAGTTACAAATTTCACATTCTTTTTATTTGATTCAAAAAGAAAGCTCTATAATTTTAAAAGTTTATTTGGAGAACGGTTTCAAAATAAAATTATTTTGTCATAATTTTGCGGAAATTATTATGTCTCATATTTTTTACTGTTGTATCACATGTCGTATATAAAATTTTATTAATGAATTCATTTTGTATTTTCATTTAAGGGACCTCCGGCTTGTGCTGCACGTTCAGTTCCCTCTGTACCAAGACCACTAAAGACACCAGTGCCAGCAGTACGTTTTATGTTATAACTCATACATTTTTCTAAAACTTCCAATATTATGTTTCCAATATTACATATGGGCATTTCCATTGGTCCAGTTTGACCGTCGAACACATTTAAAGTATGAAAAAAGTCAAAATAAAACGGATTTATAATTGGTGCTTAGGTTAAACTTGGGTAATTTTTCATTTTCAAGATAATTGCGAAAAAAACCAAGATGTCGCACGGGGCAAAAATTTCCGTTTTCATAGAAATGCCCATATGTATGTTATATATGTTGTCTAGTAAAAAATGAAGTGGAGTATGGGCCAAAAATACTTATTTGATTTTAAATTGCATTGGACATAGAAAATATTTGTTTCGCGTAGTAGTTAGTAGTAATAGTAGTTGTACTTATTCACGCAGTGCCCCTCATTTAAAAATATTTTACTAGGCGACTTACATTTTGTAAAAGGAAAAATATTTTTGGTCAAATACCTATGATAATTCACATAATTTTTCAAAAATCGGATGGAAATCTGTGTTCGGCAACCGAAAAAATATTCCGATTTTGCGCAATTTGAGCTGAAAAAAAATTCAGTATTGTAATAACTTTTTATCAAAATATTTTGCATAAACCTTGAACTCACAAGTTACTTTAAGGTATAAACTACCACATCTAATTAACAGATTTATTAAAAAAATCTAAATTTTTTGAATTAAATGTCAATCTGAAATGGAAGCTTTAATACTTTTTCTGCAAAAAATATTTAAAAAAATTAATGCTATTTCGACGTCAACAATAAACAATATTTCACAAACTAAGTACTTAATATTCTTTGACTTTACCTGATTGAATTACACAATTCAAACTTAACCTTTTTAACTCTAAGTAATAAAACATTTCTTCTAAGCATATTCCCATAAATCGGAGCTCTGAAATATCTTGAAAGCTAGACATGATTGAGAAAAATAATGTTTTTGTTTTCGAATTAGAGGGTTTGAAAAGAAATTAATGTTCACATTATTTTTTAACACAGATTAACTTAAGGTTTATCGAATTTTCAAAATAAAGCAATACAAATTTTCTGAAGCTTCTTTGAAAACTGTAATATGAGTTGTATTTTCTTGCACTTTCATCACGTTTAAGAGAAAAACATGAAAAGTCTCAAATTTTGTCCTCATGAACAAAAATTGACGTCATAAATACAAATAAATATTTCTTAGAAATGTGGAGCAGAGCAAAAATTATCCCTCTAAAAATATATCGTTATTAGAACTTTCCTTATGTAATCCTTGAAGATTATTAGATAATTTCTATATGAAAACATGAAAAGTAAAACATACATTTATAAAATTTTATAATATAATTAACACACAAACTACAATATTTTTCTCTTATTTTAGTGTGTAAGAAAAGAGCCATTAGCACAAGCACGTGGAGTAAGTTGAACTTTATGACTAATTTTATCATTTGTAATTACATGAAATCAAATTTTTTTTTTCTCTTCTTCGAAATATAAAGAAAGTTGCAGAAAAGAGATATATACTACAGCCTGGAGAAGCATTACCACCGTCTATAGCTGAGCCGAAGGTAAGACCAAACTATCAGAAATACTTAAAGCTTACTGCGTAGAATTTTCACGTGTTGGCGAAATTCAAAATGTATTAAAATGTCCAAATAACTTTGAATTTCAAATGACCCGATAAACATTGAAAAACATCGAAATGTTTGTAAATTAGATAAAAATTGGAAAGTATTGAATTATATCGAAAAATTTGACAAATGTTGAATAGCAATCGAAAAAGTAATAATCTAGCTTTTTTTTCAAAATTATATTCAAATACATATATCACTTTGTAGGTCTAATAATCCATACGCGGTCAAAGACTGAGTTCATATTTTCATACAATGTTATCTCGTTTAATTATAGCGAATTTATGATTGTTACTTATACGACCTGTTGTGTGTAATTATTACACGTAAACAAAAATAACCATGACATAATAATTCGATATAACAATCTTATGATTTTATAGATTATTTCCAAATGATAACAAATTTTGTTAGCTTTTGCAGTTTTATTCTATAAAAAGATTGATAAGAGGTTACAGAATAGGTTCTCAATTGTTTTATGTCTCACTTATTGTGATATTTTCAGGTCTTAAATTTTTTATTTTAGCGTTGAGCTCATGAATCATCAATATCATGATATTTGCATATATTTTATTTTTTTTTAAAAATAGTTAACTTTAGTCTGAAAATGCTATAAAATAATAGAACCAAATCATTTGAAAAATTTATATAAAGAGAAAAATTATTAAAAAGAATAATATTCCAATCTTTTTGGTAGCGAAAGAAAAACATACATTTTATGAGCTGTATATTTTGCTTTTTATTTATTTCCTTTCAGCGTTTTCGCTTCAATCGATATAGTAACATTAAAACTTTTATAATCTAAGCTTTAATTCATTATAGCTTTTATTTTTGATGTGAACGTCTTTTTTTTTTAATTTTAGGCTACCAAAGGATCAAAGTCACATGCTGAATTCAGAAAAATGATGGTAATTTGGATATTCTGTAGTAATTTTTACTATATATAATTTTTTTCTACAGTATCCAGTTTCGACAAAGCCCAGATTTACAATAAGTGATCGAGGACTACCGGTAAAGTAAAAAAAAAAATATAATCAGTGTTATTTTTAACAAAAATCATCAATTACACAAATAATTGTTAATAAAAAATATTATCAATTAATAATACATTACAAATACTATTAAGAATTCATATGAAATAGGTTCTCACACTTAAAAAATAATTAATATATTAAAAATGTGCACCCTTATCGATGCATGTATTCCAATTAATTACTACATATCGAAAAAGCTTTTATTTCCATTATTGATTTATTTTTCTTTTAAGTTCACTGTTTTTATTGGTCAATTTTCTAACTCATAAACATTTTTTACAACCAATATAGGAATTTGTGCCTATTGCTGATCAACGCAATGTCAAGATGGCACCTTTGAAAAAATGTGTATCGTTTGATCAGTTGAATGAAAGTATGTCACGAGAATCTGGGCCAGTTCTTGATGTAAGTTATTATACTACAGTTTTTAAGACTTTTCTTTCGTATGCTGAGAATCTTATTTATACATCTTTAAGCTCAGTTTCGCACAAAATTTATAGACAAACTCTTTTGTATCATCTTTTAAAAAATGCGAAAGTATTTTTTTTTTTGAAATTAGTTTTTTTCTTAGAAAATACATATGTTTATTTCTTCGGAAAATAAAAATTGTTTTAGAAAAGATTTATTTCTGTTTCAAATATTTATAGCAATATCCGGATTTTTTTTTTAAATTTTTGTATTTCCATAACTTTGGGAAGATAAAAAAACTACCAAAATTTTGCGCATTAAACATCGTCATGCAAAATTTGCCCAAAACTGTGGAGAGCCGTGTTCTGAAATTTTTTGGTTTTGAAATTTTTGAGCCGTTTCCATGTAGTGTTGAATTTACTTTTACCAAAATTTATTATTACAAAAAATCTTCCATAAATTTCACGTAAAATATACTTGATTTGCATTAAATTTTAAAAACAATTATTTTATTTATTTTACTCAAATTTAGGAATGGCAAGATGAGCTTAATCAAAGAATTAGAGATCATCCGGTAAGAAAATATTCAATATTATTATATTATTCTTTGGCAGTACAGAGTAACCATTAAAAAATATTCCAAATATTTTAAGAAACCACAGAAAAATATAGAAGTATGCCTGTGGAAAATTATATTAAATCTAAAGCAATATCGACATACCTATATATGTGTTTATTAGGTACCAAGTGGTACAAATAATATTTTGGGCCAAACCGAGCCATGTGCAGAAAATAAGTTGTCAAGTTATTGCGGAAAAGAAAATTTACATCGATTTTTAATATTTTGAAACACTAACCGGAGACACCAATTTTTTAATGCATTTTTGAGTACATAGAGTTAAAAAAAAAACAGCAGGAAAATAATAAAATTAAAATCAGGTCGGAAAACCTTCCATTTTTCCCGAATTTTCAAACCATGCCATATGATTGATTGAGTGTATAGCTCGATAAACTTGGAGTATTTTATTTACTTGATGGTTATTTTGTAGAACTGTAGTTTAAATTTATATAATTTTTTGCATTTTTATTTCATTTTATTATTTTTTTTTCTTTCCTCTTTAGACATGTAGTAGGGCAGTAAGTTGAAAATAATTAATATTTTCTGATGTTGCTTTTAATATTGAATTTTAACTTTTCTAGGGATCTTTTAGAGATGAAAGTCCATGAGAGCTTTGAAGGAAACAGAGTTTTTAGAAACTTTTTTAGATAGGACGGTAAGTTGAAATGCTTAATAATAACATTCTCTTATCTTCATACATTTTTTTATTTTTATTCTTAGCTAATTTTTGAAGATGTTGAAGTTCCTAATCATCATGATTATCCACTTTGACCTGAAACCAATATACGCAATCCAAACAAAAATGTTAAGGAAATCGTATAGTTAAAACTCTTCCTCGACAATGAAAATAAATGTTTCATCGCCTGTAAAAAAAAAAAAAAATTGAAGAAGTAAAAGCAAATGAGTGTTGTAAAAAAAAATTTAATTTTTTTTCTAATTTTATGCAAAAGACTAAATAGTTTTTTTAAGTTTTGCATCATTTTGAAGAACATGAACGCCAGAGGCGTCTTGCAAACGATTGTCGGAAAGTGGATTCTGTTGTTTATCAAAAGTTACTCATAATTACAATATCGAAACATGCCCCAAATTGAAGAAAATCTACATAATCGAACTTTGCTCAGAGTTTTTCCAATCATTTTGTAAGCCACTACTCAAATGGAAGAAACTTTCACTTTCGTATCTCTCTTGTGCAATTAACACACAACGTGCACGATCAGTAGCGAATGTTTTCAATTCCTATAACCTTTCCCGGATACATATTCTCTCTGCTCCAGCGAACGTTTTTATAAAATCTATGACGGTCGCGATTTCTGCGGCCCATATTTTTTCGAAAATCAAAATGACAATGCAATCACTGTGAATGGAGCTCGATACCGAGAGATGATTAAAAACTGTTTTAATTAGAATTTTGGTAAAATATGGCAGTCTGCTGAGCTAGCAGACGAAGCCAATCAAAGAATATTCTTTTAATAGTTAGCCGGAGCTACTTAATGTACTTTAATTTTTAGTAACACTAAATGAAGATTTCATACAATTTATTTGTTATTTAAAATTTAAAAAAATACCTCAGATTTGAAAACTCATTATAAAAATTTTCATACGGAAGCAAGTTGTTGCAATAAGTCACTAATGTCAGTAAATTTGTTCAAGTTTCAAGCATATTGCAAGAATAAAGAACTTAAGCATAAAATTATCTCCATTAATTTTCTAAATATTAAGAGCGTTGAAGCATTTCTGCTTTCTATGAATTAACTTTGAAATAAAAATATCTCGAAAACTAAGTGAGTTATAAAAACTTTTCAGTGTATTGAAATCTGCCATATTCAACGGTTAAATCGAATCACAATGATGCAATTCAGAGGAGCATTAGCAGGAGCAGATTTGATTGTTTCCATTGTGATCAAATTGGTGGGCAAAAAATTTAAAAAATACACGTAGATTAAGAAAGAAAAAAGTTTAAAGTTTTTTTTATCAGAAGAAGATTTTTTTTTCACTAATTTCATAAAATAAAATACTTTTGTAATTTTTAATCGTAGTCAAAGGGAAACATTTCTATTTTAAAAAATATTTTAAATTATCGATATTTTTAATAATTAAGTACTACATGACATATACTTCCGATTAATAGTAGTTGCATCGAGTATGCTTCCTGTAGTCCATAACACGTTATTTACTGCGTATTTTATGAAATCACAAATTCGCTCAAACTTTTGTATTGTATATTATTAAAATTCACAAATCCATTCTTTGTTTTCGTCAAAAGCAAATAAATTCCTAAACCATTAATAATCCATTAAAAGCTCATAATTAAAACTCAAGAAAAAATCAACAGCATGATAGGGTTGAGTGGACATTTTTAAGGACTAAAAATCATTGGCGCCACGAAATGAAAAAAAAAACCCTCAAATTCTAATAAATATTCGACGATATAAAAATTAGCTTGGGCAAAAAAAAGTGAAATAAAAATGTTGTTAGTTTTGGTATGGGCAAAGAAAACATGTGGTAGCTCAACAACAACAACAACAACAATAGAAACCATTATGATGACAACAACAACAGAGAGCCCTATAAAATAGCATGAGTTTGTTAAAACCATTAATTTTATGGGCTTATCGTCTTTAGATTTGGTTTGGTATAGCATACGATATGGGATATACTGGCATTTTTGTTTGTATTCTATATATATAGATATTTGTTCTATGGAATATTTGCAAATAAACGAAAAAAGGAAATGAATATCAAATTATTGGAGACGCAACAAAAGTAAACAAAGCTTAAAATTAACATGCCTCGGGGTGGGGCATGAAAATATGGCGATACGAAAATGCGGTGATATGTAGAGTCACCACTGTCACGCAAAAATAGGATGGCTATAAAAAATGATCAACAAAATAAATGAAACATATAAATGAAGCTAAATTGTTTACCATTGGAGTGTTTTTTTCTTTCTTTAAAACGTATTATTTTTAATAAAACAAATTTGCATGATATGAAATGTAGGTACCTACTTAATTCATCAGTTTGCTAGGACAGTAAAATGATAGCAATTAAAAATCAGGCAAAAGTAAAACTTTTAAAAACTTACATTTTTCTTCTAACAAATTAGTTGAACAAAATTAGCATACGAATTTTTAAAAAGAGGGTGTGGCACGTCCCATAGAAGGAAAAGCTTCGAAACGCCAAACTGAGAAATTTATATAACGTAAGAAAAGCAATTTTCACTTAAATACAAAAAATGGTTTGGTTTAGCATTAAAAAAAAAGTTGTTGAATTTCAAAAATTGGGCGTGGCACCTCCCAAACAACCATTAGCTTCAAAACTCTACACTGAGAGCTTTTTAAGTAAGTGCTGATAAACTCAATGTGGGCACTTTTAGTCAAACCAATCAGCATGTGCCGAGGTGTAATATATACAATTTTTATAAGAATTTAGGACTTTTTTTTTTCAAATGATAATCCACACAGAAATTTTTGATTTTTTTTCACATCTTTTCACGAGGTTTCTATTTCGAATACAATACATTAATTTGAAATTTTTGTTTTAAATTTAAGTATTTTAAAAGTTCTTGCTACTGTTTCTGTTATACTGCTTAATATTTTGCGCAGGCAGCATGACTAGAAGTATTTTGCACATAAATTTTTACGATTATGATACTTTGTAAAATTTGAACTTCATTAGTTTTCTATGGAGCCATATAAAATAGATTTCGCTTATCATTGGCGTGTAACCTGCAATTAATTACATCAATGTATGACAACACGCCTAAAAATATGCAATAATTAGCCCCACTCATGTTTCACGATAAACGTGACATACAAAAATCAACTAATTTTGAATGTGACAATTGAATAATCCAGCATTTTTAATTAGACATCAACGCACATAATTAATTGCATTAGAATTTCAATAACTATGAGACGTACATAGGTATAATACACATCTTTGCAGTTGAATTTAAAAATAATTTAACTATAGGCTTATTTAAGTTCATAAAATGATTTTAATTCTCGCTTAGATGTTTTTTTTGTCTGCGTTCAAACTTCTTATCAAAAATTAGACTGCAAATTAATGAGGTTTTGCAATCTCAATATACAAATGTTTATTCCACAGAAACATCCAACTGCAATTGAAGTTTTACACAAAAAAAAAGTATGTAATTTGGCGGAAGGATATGGAATCTGATCTATGCGGCATATGAATTTTAGAATTAGCAAAGTTTCGTGCAATCATAGTCTCTGTTAAACATAAAACTGCAGCATTTTTGATTTAATTTCATTAATGTTTGAATTTTTTTTCCAAAGTCCTTGAAAGTTTTTCATATTTCTTTTTTTTGGCAGATACTGTTTGATTTCTAATTAAAAATCTATTCGTGTGTGCTTCATAACTCTAAGCAGAACAGATGTAATTTTTACTGACATAAATTTTCAAAACCTACATAAAGATGCATACATACAGCAAACTAAATACTATAAAAATATTTAGTTAATGAAATCACAAAACTTTGATAAAATTGCTTTCCGAAGGGGGTTAAAACCAATCATGCCATGGACAAATTTTTCAGACCTTACTACCTAAAAACTAACTAAAGGAAGTGAAACATCCATTGTGACTTCTACTCGGAATGTTTATATATATTTTCATGTAATCTTTAACAAGAAAGTTTTTCATTTGGATGTTTCAGACCAATAGGAACGAAATTATCGCTGGAACCGTGTGTCATGCTATTTTTGAGGTATCAACTTCAGCGCGTGCTGTATTATTATTTATTGCCAAAAAAAAATGTTTTTTTTGTTAACTTTAAGAGTTGCCTAATATTTTTTTTGAAATTTTGAACACATAAATAATAAAGGTTTTCTGAAGAAGAATAACAAAAATCGTCAATTTTTCGCTTCAAAGATCAGAACAACCCCTTAATAAGATTCTTTTCAACATATCGTCGGCTTGCAAGCAAAACTGACTATCTGTAAAAAAATATTTAGTGAGTAACGCTAATTATTATTTTAATTATGCTTAAGTCCTCTTAATTTTGTGATATCTTAAGTTTTTTCGGTTATCAAAAACAAATGTATACAGTACCTGATAGGGTGTGTTGTGAGAGTACAATATATTCTCACACTAGCAATTGAAATTTGTACACTTTAAAATAAACACACAAAATTTGATTTTTTGTAGATGGTCAATTCTGCTTGTAAGCCGACGATATGTAAGTAATGTGAATTCCTCTCAGTTATACAAACCCTAAAAGAAGCTTATTCTCTTCGGCATTTTAAGTACACATTCCATAATTCACTCTATTCAACAGCTTGCGAAATGGTCAAAATCTTCTGCCTTAATTTCTGCAAATCAAAAATCAACTATGTCGCAAGACATTTAGTATAGTAAAGAGAGTCAGCATAATGGTGATCGCATAAAAATTAGGCAAATAAGAAATAAATCACTGATACATTTTTTCATAGGAAATTAATACAAGCGACAGGTGGCAAAATGCAATGTCACGTGTTTGAATACTTGAGTAGCTTTATTGGTTGTTATCGCTATAAATAGATGAATAGAGGCCAAGAGGCAACTGTAGAAAAATTTATGATTGAAATTTTCAGTAGAAAATATATTAAGGGACATCAAAATTAAATAGCAAAATTGCTTTACATCTGTCTCTATCGAAGATGTTCAATATGGTGAGTTCTGGCAGGACCACCCCCCCCCCCCCTCCCCTTTCCCTTCCGTGAGACTTTCCTCATAATTTTTAGATGTAATCTGCTATAATAATGTATACTCTCTGCATTAAAAAGTGGACGTGAGATTTTCGTTGACCCCCTCCCCCTTGGTGAGGTTTGGTGAGATTTTGCCGGACCCCTCCCCCCTATTTTGACTCACGTAATTTATGGACGGCCCCTTAGTAAACAGTTCTTGGGTTTTTGATAGTTCGATTTTTTTTTTTGGGATACATATTTTTGACGACCTCAATTTTGTGTACCAAAAATTAAAATTTTCTTTGTACCCCCCGCCATTTTGTCAAAAAATAAATATTTTGTCAAAAATCAATAATCAAATGCCCAAGAACTGTTTACTAAGCAGAAAAAACTTTTTTTTTTCGGATGAACCAGTATCCAGATATCTAGTTTATCTCAAATTTTGAGGTCGTTCACGGCATTGGACTTTTCTAACTTATTGACGAATATTTTTAGACCAAAATTTCAGGGATAAGTTTTGAATAGTTATACTTTAATAACATTAAAACAATTTTGGTCTAAGATAAAATGCAGCATCAAAATAAAATTTTAAAAAAGTGTCTTATTATTTTTCGAAATTCTACAATTAACACTCTTTTCAGGGTCAAAGGTTGAAAACGTTTATTTGTTGAAACTCCACTTTTTATTGATCGAACAATGTATGAGAGCTGAAGTTTAAAATGAGTTGAAGGCGATTACTACGGTGCTACATATGACAGCTAGCAGTGGCTGTTTTACCATTATTGACCTTGTATCATGAAAATGTGTGGTCAAACGCTATAAGTTTTCGCAATTTATTTTATAGAAAGTCAAATTATCTGCAATCTTTCATACAGCTAAATCAGTGACCAGCCAATGGAGAGCGGAATTAGGTATCATAAGTACATGGTTAGAAATCTTGGAAAATATTTTAATACAAGCGATGTATTACAAAGATTTTTAATACAATTTTGATTACATTTAATACTTTTGAATAGACTACAAAATTTTGTAAGACATTTTGTATTAAATTTTAATACAGTTCAAACATTAAAACGATATTTTATAACATTTGGAATCCATTTGATGCTATCGCAAGTATAACATTTGATTTTATTTTATATTTATTATTATATTTTAATACTTTCTTTATTAAATAAAAAAAAAAAAATGTGTCGTGTCGACTGGGATTCGAACCTGGTTCCCTTTCAATAAAATGGTTGCATGAGCAGTTCAACGACATCAGCCAACTTAGTATCATATTTTGGTTGGCTAAAAGTATATTTAAACAACAACGTAAAATGAAAGTTCAATATTTCATTTTGATGGAAAAGTGAGTAATTGAGTTTTAGTCGTTCACAGAAATGATGACAGTAGCTCAGTTGGTAAATATGAGCATATTTGAACAGTGGCATGCCGCAGGACGACGACCTACTCGTAGGTTCAATTCAGATCTGCGACACAGGCAAAAAACTTAAGAACTCTTTAAAGTTTTAAGAACCGCAATACAAATACATTTACCAATTTAATTGATTCAAAAACAGCAGATATCGTATTTTTTTTTTAAATTTTAATAAAAACGAGTATTAAATTTTAATACAAATTTGTATTAAAAATAAATTTTAATATCTAGGCAGAATTGAATTTTAATACAATTCTGGCTTAGTCATCTATGTAAGCCCAAAAGTTTTAAAATTCATTCCGAAATTTCTAACCGTGTATTAAATCTGGTAATTATATTTCCTTCAATATTGAAATTATAAGCTTCACTTAAATAATCCCTTATTATGAAACATTTTTAAGCTATATCGTTGAATATCATGAAAACAATATATGTAAATAACCTTTTTCTATGGAAAAATTCTGTTTAGATTAAAACCCTATTCGGTTAACTATAAATCAAACAGAAGAAAAAAAAAACATTTTTTTTTTGTGATATTTAATAGCTTAGCAAGTTCTTGTTAGTTTGGATGTATTGGCACCATCTTTCCATAAAACTTCATCCATGATTTTAATGTACAAAACTTTTTTACAGCCGCCTCTTAGACTAATAGATTTTAATGTTCTTGGGATTGTACAAGCATCTTGATTTATTGACAATTTATTTCTTGTTTTCATCTAATTAGTGACGTCGATATTTTGCTTAATGATTTTCTCTCAATTAGTTAGATTAATGACAGAGATTTAACTTTTAGTGGGTATGACATTGTTTAAGAAAACATAAAGAAATAATGAGCTACAAGCAAAGTATTGATGGCAAAATCAATGCAACTGACACAGACTTAAGAACAAATTAAATTTTGTTAAAAATGTATTTTTTCTAAGACAATTCTGGCTAAAATTATTGAGAAAGAAAAATTTTCGAATATAAGTACTTTTTAAGTGAAAAACAGCTTAAATTTTCCTAAAAATTTGGTTATATTAAAGCAATTCCATAAAGTATTATAGCAATCAAACAAGACAGGGACTTTTCGCAAAGGATTTTAAAAAATTTACGTTTTTTCTATTAAAGGATTATTTTAAGTTCACAATTCAAGCATATAAAAATAGGAATGCTTTCACAGAGAAGAAAGAACATTCAATATACACGTATTCATATAAATTTTTAAATTGGGGTGGGCGTTTACAATCCTTATAACATCTTTTTTATATATATTTTATTCGCCCCCCTCAAAAAAAAAATCAGCAAATTTGGAGACCTTTAGGCTGAAATACTTTTATTTCGGCAAAAACCGACCCATGCATATCTTACTGTCATATCTTAATCTACGTATCGTCGGCTCAAATATCTAAGCTAAATTTTGATTTTATATGCATTTGTTCACAATCTCTCTACTATAAAAAATGGCTTACAAATTTATTTTCCCAATACCAAAAAAATAAGGTCAACTCTTTTGTGCACTGAACTCTTCTAAGCAATGAAAATGACAAAATATTTTGAAGTGAATTTAAAAAGCTTTTTTTTATAGCTCTATGACTTTAAGAGCTTAAAAGAAACAAAAACTTTACCGTTTGGCAACACCTACACATCCTTAGTACACATAATTTTCACACTTTTGGGCCATTGGCGGCAGTTAAAATGGGGACAACCCAAAACAATTTGTTTCCGTTACTCAATTGTTAGGTTAGGGTTTCGCTTGTTACGAGTATTCCCCTGCTGCCATTAATGGTAACAAAAATTTTAAGTGGCTTTGCTACGCTTTGTTGGGCGTTTCCTAACCATAGCCATGCTTATCGAAATTTATTAGCCATTATGTGAGAACTAACCTCAAACCCAGTTCATTATTTGTTTGTTTTGAAGAGAGAATTGTTTGAAAAATGACGGTGATTTTATGTTTTGCTCAGATAGTACCTACAGCAGAACTCTTCCATTCCAGTTCGTGTTGTTTGTTTTTGTTTTTTGCTTTTGCCTAGTGATTTTTGGAGCAACCTTTGAAGGTTGATCAATCGTTTTGTAGCGAGCGACAACACACTGATTTAGCTGAGTTCACAAACTTATTTATTTCCGTAGTTTAACGAGGTTATAACGAAGACAGTACAGTGTACGTGGTTTTTGGGTCTTTTTTTCGATAATAGCCTTTCAATTGGAAAGGGAGTTTAATATACTTAATATTGGTATAGTATGAAATTTCCTCTGGTATGTAGTTGAAACAGTTTTGTAATTTAATTTAAGTTCACAGTTTCATAAGGGTCTGCTTATGTAGGTTTTTATGAGTTTTTTGAACTTCAAGAGCCATTTCGGAAATTGATAAATCTAATGAAATTGTTTATTATTAAGTTAAGTATAGCTAAGGGTGATTTAGAAATAGAGTTCGCGAAGATAAGCAATCAGAGGTCACGCTTAAAATTTTTCTGAAAACTCATGGCACTTGGAAATGGAAATGTTTGTTGGCTTTATTTTTTTATTTCAGAGTTTCGATTGTGGGAAAAGTATAAAATTTCAAATTTCGTGAATAAAAATTTTACTCATTTGTTTTATTGGATTAATTAAGTGCTGTCTCGCTGAATTTAATACTTAAACCATGCTGATACTTACTTGTACGATGTCGATATTTGAAAATATGATTTCGAGTTTCACTAATATTGTAACATATCTACTTCAAAACTACTTTTGACTCGAAATAAGTCTTTAAAACTTTGTCCTCGATATATTGTCACTCGTTTCGGTTGATACGAGCTCAATTCAACATAAAAAAGTGATGTCGAGTTACAAAATAAATGACAACTGATTTGGAGAGTCTTGAGATCAAAGAACCTGAAAAATTTCATCCGTTTCTTTGGATTTGATCTGAGTCTTAAGACACTTAACCCTTTAATGTCGAAAATGCCCTACATATGAAGTGTCAATTGATTAAACTTTCACAAAACCCAAATGCCATCACTAGTCTGAAGCTCATTATATAACGTTACTGCAGATCCCTGCTTCCCAGTTTTTGGTTTCATTTTATTTTGTTTAAAGGGCTGTTGATATAATACGAACGTCCTTAAGGGGGACTGGGGGGGGGGGGGTTTCACTTCTTGAACGACAATGTTCAATGGGCTATATCGTTGAAGATATGCGGCGTGCTGAGTGATCGTGCCATTTTTGTGCTGCTTTAAAACAGAAATGCAACAAGTTTAATATCAAGGCCTGAACGGTTATATAGTGGAATTTCTTATTCTTCTTCATAGCTTACACTTGAGCAATCTGTAAAGACTATTGTTTTAAGTTCTCAATATGACTTTCCATATTTCAGCCTACCCTTACTGAGTAAGCCTTAGTAACCTTACTGAGTTTGGTGGAATAGTTTTTCCACTCTCGAAGTCTGGTTACATACTTTCAGAGTGTATCGTATGATAATGTAGAAGTATATGACGAATACGTTCGTTAAGTACCTTAGGAGGACTCAAACGTAATGCTTCATAAATGCCTAGGCAAGCTGTATTCAGTGGTTAGGTCTGTTAACTGTACTACGCACATATTAATAAAAATGGAATGGATTATTGCTGTGCACATCTATACATACATATGACTTAGACAGGGTCGACTTGTGTGAAGCAAAGTAAAGTCAGCCAGATACCGACTCAAAATTTAGATGAAGTTCCTTTTTGGCTAAAAAAACGTGTTTTTGCTCGTAACTTTTATTTCTTCACAGAGGGATACCTGAATTTGCTTGAAAAATAAAGATTGCGTTCTTGCAAAAAATTTGACGTGAAAAAATGTAAAATTTTTTTCTGTTATGAATAATTTTTAGTCCCAAAATTCAATTTTTCCATATAACAAATGCGAAGGAGAATCAAAAATGCTCGATTCGTTTTTCTCGGAACGAAAAAAAATTACGCAGATATCGTTTTTAAGGGTCCTTCTAACTTTTGAGTTGGTGCCTGGATGAATCTAAGTTTCAACCCGTTCTAATATACCTATATCTTAAAAATAAATAATAATAAACTACTTTAAGGGTTGAGGATTCGTTAATTGATATTTTGAACTCATTGTAAATAGATCCAGCTACTTCTTTAATGCGCTTACGCTTACAACACCGCCGATAGCACAATGACATCGTTTTTGCATACATTTATCTAATAAGCAAATAATTCGCATCCGGTCCTGCTCAAATATATAAGGTGAAACACTTAACTGCCTAAGCCAGTTTCTCTTTAATTTTTAGTGTTTCTACTGGTATGCTCGTTCTCTTTTACCAGGCAAAGCATTTGGTCAGGATGATTGCTGCAGCCAAAAAATACGCGTAATAGGCATAAAGAAAGCATTCTTAATTCTCAACAAACGACTTCGTCAACAAATCATCCAGTTTTCTTGGAAAATGTTGATTGACTAATCATTCACTTTTGTAATTTTTGAAATGCAATTTATATGGTTGGTTTAAATCGGTTCTTTTGCATTAATTGAACCCCCATCTGGTTGTTTTTATTATAAGATTCAACATTTCACCAATATCTAACGAAAGTGTTAAGCTTAGATACTATGTAAAGATTTCATTATTTTCCGTCATAAAAAGCATGCAAAATAATTTTTACTTCAAACAATTGGAATGAGTTCCATAGCAACACGCTTCTATAACTGTAGACACTAGTCTATAGCTATCAAATGTGTTGTTCTTATTCAGTCAATAAAATGTTCTTTTCTTAACATAATAAAAATTCATTGAAAAAAAAAAAATAAATGATTTATGAGATTCCATACCCTTGAAAATAGCCGAAACGAATAATATTTTTTATTTCAAATGAAGAAGAAGTGAGTAATTTTTAATTTACTTACCATATGCTGCACAGCACTCATACGGCTGTTTACTTTTTCTGCAAGAAATGCTCAATGTTTGAAATGGTAAAACACGAAAAAATTTTATAAATATTTTAACATTGGAACGTGCTTTGGTTTTCTATAAAATCAGCTTCATAATACGTTTTTTCTGTTATTATTCTTAAATATGAACAATTTTTCCAGCACTTGTTTTATTAACCTATTGGAAAAGAAATAAAAAATCATACTTTTGATTAACAGCCAAAGCTTGTTTAAGGTATAAGCAAAAACATATGTACCAGAATATAAAATTAAACTCTATAATATATTTCAAAAAATAACAACCGTCTGGAATGAGTTATGCAACTGTATTCAATAAAAAACCACTACCATTACAACTTCCGCTTTTAGCAAATATACAACACAAATGTCAATATCCTCAATGAAACATGCAAATTGAACTTATTTCATATTCAATTACACTCTCGAGACCAATATGATGCCTTTGATGCTGGCAACAGTTTCGCAGATATTCATTCTACACGCACTTACATCTATCTTTCGGTATTTGTGCTCATATGGGAAAAGTTTTGCTGTGAAAAATCCTTTTGTAAAGCTTTTGAAAAGCCTACCATAAAATTTCCTGGCTGAGCTGATTTAATGGAGAAAAAATTTCAATACATTTTTGAGCGCATTGAAGTATTTTATGGGTAATCTTTGACGCGTATCTTAGATCAAGGTTACGACACGGATGAGGTGGCTGCCCAGAAAACAATTTTACTAGTGCAAAACTTATAATTTAATGGCCAAGATGACGATTATATTGTTAATGTGGAAGAGCTCATATAATATTTTCAAGTCATACAATAGTTCTATCTGATACAGTGATAATACAAAATAACCACATAAAAAAACGGAAAAAATGACTAGAGCTAGTCATACTAGTTTCATTCATAGCTTAATTGAATCATCAGTGACCTTTAAGCCGATTAGTAGAAATTTCAAAGGTTGTTATGTTACATTTTTCGCATAGATCTGTTGAGAATCCAAACAAATAGTGCAAGTTTTCTTGGCAAGTCGAAATCGGTGAGCTCTCTGCAAGGTAATTACTTTGTGGTTCGGCTTAAAGGTCACTGATGATTCCATTTGGCAATCGATAAAATTATTATGACCTTTTTTGTTGAAATAATCTTTTTTTTGTGAATTTTTTTTTTTTTGATGTTGACACATACTGTTCTGAACAGTAACCTCAGTGAAATAATTATAAATAACTTTTCGTTCCAATATACCACAAAGGAAGAATTTCTTATTTCGTTGTTTGGCTAGAAAGAATTGTTGTTTCGTGGATGTCTAACTAGCTGTTTGTCTGACGTTGAAATTATCCTTGAACAATTAAATTAACATGAAACAGAGAGCCACTCCAATCGTTTTTTGATTCTAACCATATATGAGGTTGTTCTGTAGAATGTAATTGTCAAAAAAGTTTTACTGAATCATAATGCATTAAGACCTATTTAATTTCAGAAATACCTAAATATGTCAATTAAAAGATTTTTCTTTTAAATTATCCTCAGTGAAATAATTATAAATAACTTTTCGTTCCAATATACCACAAAGGAAGAATTTCTTATTTCGTTGTTTGGCTAGAAAGAATTGTTGTTTCGTGGATGTCTAACTAGCTGTTTGTCTGACGTTGAAATTATCCTTGAACAATTAAATTAACATGAAACAGAGAGCCACTCCAATCGTTTTTTGATTCTAACCATATATGAGGTTGTTCTGTAGAATGTAATTGTCAAAAAAGTTTTACTGAATCATAATGCATTAAGACCTATTTAATTTCAGAAATACCTAAATATGTCAATTAAAAGATTTTTCTTTTAAATTATCTTCTAAAAGAAGATTTGCCTAGAATAAAGTTATTTCGACAATCTCCCAAATGTTCGCTGGGTGTCAATGCGTTGGTGTTTTCGCTGTATATAAAAGTTGTATGTAGGTGTGAAATCACATATTGTGTGGAATGATCTCAGAAGAATTGTGGGTTTCTTGTGTGTTACATTCGGAACACAGGTAAAGTAAATTTTTCAAGATTAAATTAAATTTTTGTTATACCAGTACTTGATGTATTTTGCTTGGTTACCAAAACAATTTGGCATGTGAAGCGCAAAGATTGAAGAATGACATTAATGTTGAGCCTACAGAGAAAAATAAGAAAACAAATTTAAGTAGGAAGTGTGAACTTTATTTTATCGATGTTTGAGTAATGCAGTGGTTCACAAAATACTGAAGATTTGAAATGTGAAGTTAATTGGAATTCTTATGAATTTTATACTTCAACATAAGACACTCTCTGTTCATGCCCAAATTTCTTAAACTTAACTTTAATAACTTGATATTAAATGGGAATATTGTGATAGTTTGGAAAATTGGAGATTGAGACCAGGCATCGAAGGAACAAAACTCAGGCAATTTGATCAAAATCGATTCAATAATTTTTGCGAGATGCGCGAACATCAATAGACATATGTAGCTTCCATTTTGTTAACATAGATTTCATGAAATTTTTAGAAAAAATTGAAATGCACTAAGCAAAAAGTTCAATTGTTTGACTGAGGCGCACAGTAATTGAGTATCTTTGAATACGTTTCTCAGCTCATAACGAAGTATCAGTGTGACTTCAATACCTTATTTGGCAAACACTGAACTCTTTTCTAACTTGAAATTTATTTTTGTGTTGTGAGAACTTTTCACCTGACAGGTTATTGCAATAAAAATGTACGATAATTTTTTTTTTTATTTATGAAATGTCAATCATACGCAAAGTGATTATCATAAAAATTTTTCGTATTCGGCTTGAGATAATACAAATTCTAAAGTACAGAAAACTTGTGATGCATGAAGATTTCATAAGTCAGCAATTGAAAGTTAAGTAAAAAATAAGAAAATGTCATCATACAACTTTGATTTGTCAACCGTGTTATGAATTATTGATTGACATTTTATATTGTAAGATGAGTTCATCTATACTTTATCGTGAAGTAAAAAAATAAAAAAAAAAATATGGAAATTTACATTAGGGTGGGTTTTAATATGGAAAACTTTTTTTCTGAAATTTATATGGTAATATATGTAGAAAATTCTTTTCAAATTATAAAGAAATTAAATTTAAAATATTAATGAAATAAATTATATAAAAAGTTTTTTCCAAAACACTTATTAAATCCGAGTGTTCTATCATTAATGCACGTAATGATTTTATTATTTTTATATCATCAATATCAAGTTATTTGCAGAACATTTTTTCAACAAAAAAGGTATCTGCCATCTTATTATCTTTGCCACTGTTTAAATAGCTTGGTCATAGATGTTTGTGTTGTATATAAACCATTTATTATTTAAAAGACTAAAGGGTCACACAAGGTCCACTAAGCATTTTATTAAAGGACACTCTTATAGCAAGTTAATGCATAAAAACTTTTGCTTCATTACGTGGCATTTTATTAATATTTTTTTTTCACTTAATAACAAATATTGACAGGTTAAATGCTCTGCTTTGAATTTTTAATGATACTTATAATGAAAAGTTTAATGAAATGTGTCTGTAACCATTTATAGGAAAAAAAAATATGTATTATAAATAATTCTTTAAAGTTAATGACATCAAATAAAAATTTTAATAAGAATTTAAAATTTTCACCAAAAAGTGACACTAAGATTTGGAATGAAAGCAAAAAAAAAAAAGGTTTAAAAAAGTAGTAGAAAACAAGCAATAAATTCGTGAAAAAAAAGATGAAAAAATTAAATAATTAGTAGACTTGAACATGCAAAAAGAAGAAAGAAAAAACCGGGAAGTTGCTAAAATAATTGGAAAAGCTTAACAACGAGAAAAAAAATGATAGAAAAATAGACGAAGATCTGAAAATATGAAAGAAAGGAGGTGCAATTAAAATAAATGACCATCCATATCAGCCTTAAATCAAGAAAATTGCTGTAGAATATTTATAACTTTGAAAAACTTCAGGAAAATTTAATTTTTAGGCAAAAGATATTATTGTTTACCAATAAAATTGATAAATTGTCTTGCTTGTCACAACACTCTGCATTAAAGTTAAAGTGAGCGGTCTTTGCCTGTGGTTCCAACACCGACATCGTGAGCAGTAGTAAAATTGCATAAAAGATAAGATAATTGCGCTGCTTTCGGCCGCAGCTCAGTGCTAACGCACTTCAATAGCCCAAGGCTTTCTGCATAGAAATCTCGTTGCATATTTTAGGGCACACACAAGTTAACTAGATTTGTCAGGAACCTAGTTTTGCTTTTAAATAGCACGTCTCGTGCGATAGTCTTTTGCAAGGAAACTTTGCTTTCTTCCAAAACAATACGAAATTTATGTAAAAATATATTTTTTTGAGGAAAGAAATACATATATATCTAAAATTTTTTCAGTTTATTCCCATAAAAGAAGATCGGCAACCTCAGAAAGTCGAACATTTGTAATTGGCGTTTTTTGTTAAATTTCAGGAGTAGACATATATTCAGGATAAGGTTTCGGAACCCAAGCCTTACTACCTTTTATCAAAAATGTTATCCGGAAAAAAAAAATGTTTGAAAAAATGTTTCGTTCCACCGTATCCCATGCGATGAGTATTAAAAGAAAAAATTCTCACTACTTGATTTCAAAAGCTCTGACAAAATTAAATGTCTCATAATGTATGTTTCCTTCTTTACAAACCGTTTCAAATCTCATACAGTAGGCATCATTGAAATTTTTCTTATCGAATAATACGGATAAGTACTGAAGCCGTTTGACCTTGTCAGGCGAGTGAGGATTAAAATGCTGTTAACACGTCGTATGCACAAACTAATTGCTGAACAGACTTTGGTATAGGATTTCGACGACGAATAAGTTCGCCTTTTGAAGTATCAATCTGAAGTATTTCTAACAAACTGAAAAAACCGTTAATTGAACAATATTTCAGAGGGAGCCCTAACCCCAGCTTCCTCGATATATGACTGCTTTGTGGCTAAAAACGAAGGTTGTTTCGGAAAATACGTAGGCATATGTGAATGCATATCTAAACTCACCGGTTTTTTAGCAACAAAATGTCGATCTAATGCCTTAAGCTTTGTGAAAATTTAATACAAATTATTGATATTATAAACAATGGTTAATATAATAATTTTAACTATATTAACCCAATCACTTTCTTCTCTAACGAATGCCATTAGTTTTGGTGCATTTAATTAGAACATCTGTTAATATTTCAATTAAAATTCAACACATTGTTACTAGTGACGTAGGCATTTGACTACTGCATTTTATTAAAGCATTTGCAGTCCCCCTAATCACTGCATTGTGCGCGTAGTAATATTAAACGTTTATTATCTACTTAATACTGTAACTAATAAAGAGCTCAACTTAAATTGAACAAACACTTAACTAAGGTTAATTAATGTCAACGACAATATTAAAACAACAATAATGTCAACAACAGCAGCAAAAACTTTTGCGGCAGAAGCTACCTCACAGTTTAATTTGAACTTTTCGCGAATGTACTGAATTTAGAAACAGACTGGAGGTCAAGTGCACCTCTTCTCAATTTTTCTGAAAATTAGCAATATAAAAAGTGCTTTAACCATATTTTCATAAAGGACAGTACCAAAATAAAGCAAAGTCATAACAAAGCCTAAAATTTAAAAATATAAGCTTTCAAAAATTAGAGATAAAAAAACAATTTTAACTAAATTGAAGTGAAAGTTTTGAAGTACAAATATGGATATATGATTAACATTGCAGTTTGGAACATAGTGGCAGAATAACCAGAAAGCGCTATTTTCGATACAGAGTGAGATTTTTCACTTATCTGAAATTTTTACTCAACCAAGGTAAGATCCCTTTACACAGAAAGCATAAAATAAATAAACAATTAAGATTATTAGACAATACAAGCGATTTATTAAAAAAAAATTTGACAGAAGTAGTGCGACAGTTGAAGGAAAAAAAGTTAGAAATCATCTCAAAGCCGCCGGGACTCAAAATGTTGGCTAATTTCATAATTATAAAGTGAAATTTATACTACCGAAATGTAGTTTGCAAGGCAAAGTAACTAAGTAAATTTTTATTATTTACTAAAAAATTTAATTTTTATAGCTTATAGCTAAAATTGTAAATTTCACAACGACATAAGCAAAATCAACAACTTTAAATGCAAACATCAACAAAGGGAATAAGAAATTAGCGTGAAAAGCTTAAGCAGAATTCAAAAAAAAAATTAAATACACGAAATAAATGTAAATATTGGATTATAAAAAACTTATAAATTCTAAATTATTTAATTAGGAAATATTATAGAGCGCACAAAATAAATATATAATAATAAAATTTTATAATAATTGCGAGATTTTAAATGCAGTTAAAGGATACCAAAAGCCCATAAGATCGACATTAAAAATTGTTTCTTACAATTATTAAAAAACCTGTTAAGTTTCTTATATCTTAACATTTGTTTCCAGTAGGCATGTGAACTTATTAGAACTGACTATAAATAATTCTTTATTTTTCAAAATTCTATTTTGTAAATTTGAAATATTTACTCATTAAATTTATTGTATTCATTTGACAAATTTTAAAGATAACCCTTAGCTTTAGAAGTTGTTAATTTATTAGAAAATACAAAAATATTAAAACCATATTACAATTAGCTTTTTCATAAATATTATTTTATATTTTTGTAACTTCTTCCTTAATACTTCGTTTAAGACATATCAAAATTAAAATACTTGAGTAACTCTCAAAAAATGTTTGATAAACCAGCAAAAACTAAAGTTAAATAAAGTTATTGAGGAGAAAAAATTTATAAGTTCTTAAAAGACCACTCAAAAGAAAAAATATACTCAAAACTTTCTTAAATAATTTGATATATCATATAATATTTTTACTCCAGGATGTTTCGATTTTCACAAAAAGAAAAAAGTTTTTATTCCTCCTTAATACAATGTTTATTTTTACATGTGCATGACTTGTGTATAGGTATTAGTTAAGCTAAAATGTACAAAATAAAAAATTATAAATCACAAGCTTTGTTTGTTGATATAAAAAATATACGCATTTGACATGCGATTTTAATGCGGTTTAGTGGCAGCTTAATGCTAAAGTTGACACTTGATATATGTAACAAATGACTGCAAGACCTTTATCAGTTATTTACAATAAAAGTAATTAGAATTTTTTCAAGAATAATGAATAATGTGCAGCTGTGCTTATTGTTGATATTAAAAATCCATCAGTACAGCTTCTTATCTGGATTTAATTTATTTATAAGAAATTTATTTTCAAATTAAAATATGGGAAGTGCACAAGGCCAACGTCCGAATTTACCAAATAAATTGTTGATGGTTTTCTGCTTCATTATCACTCTTCAATTTATTTTGCTCTGGCTCGGAACTTGATTCGACAAAGCAACCCTATATATTCTATTTAGGCTCTTCGATATCTATCATTTGGCATGAATTTTAAGCTGCTATCTTCATTAATGAAAATTGACCTAAAAAACCGGTGAAAACCCATGTTTGAGACAGGATTCAACAATGCAATTCCAGGTATTATAATTAGGCCGATCAGACGATTTTCAACTATTATTTGATTTAATAACATAAAAAAAAAGAAAACAAAGCCATGTAACATCGGTTATTATTACCTTTTGTCTCCACGCAAAGCTAAAAGACTGTATTGTACAGATAAAATCTCATGCAAATATCTATGCATAGCAAAATTTTATAAAAAAAAACATGACAGCAAAGTAAATACAATATTTTGCGTTTACTTTTGATAAAATCTTTAACGCTTTATTAACTTTCTTGTACTTAGCTATTCGTTGAAATTTTTTCTTGCAATGCCAGTCTTAGGTTACTCATCGTCATTTTCTGCTTTATTAAGCCAGTGACGACCTACGTTGATATTTTCAAAATTTTTTATTCTTCTAATTTGCAATTTATTTTTTTTTCTCATTCATAGGTATGACAAAAATACAAATTTTATGCTTAACATATTTTGCTTTCTAGTCCTCATGTTATTTTAAATTTATGCATTACACTGAAAAAATAGTTGATGTATTTGCGGGTATTTGTTAACTTAGAGTTTTATAGTAAGTATATGTGCATAGCTCTATCTGAAATATAATATGTTATATTCAACAAAAATCGTTTTTTGAGTGTAGTATTTATAGATAATATTTATCATGACATTTTACGTACGAATTTTTTGTTTTTGCGAAACTTTATGTGAAAACATAAAACGTTTAATATAAATTTGGGAATGAAATTTCAATTTTGTAAATTTTTTCAATTATATTTTTCTGTTTACTGCACATTTACCCGTATTTTACTTTTTCTTATTTTAATAAAGCTACTTTTATGTATTTGCAATTTAAATAAAGAATATTCTAAATTTTTGTTGGCGTCTTGTGCTTTGAGTGCAGAGCACAAGTACTGACATCGTGCGTTGCATTCTGATTATTCGAGAATTCCAATACTTATTTAATGGTCTTGGAAGTCTGCCATCTTAATACTTTTAGAGTTTAAGCTAAATAAACAATTCTGTTTTCTTAGGAATTCACATAAAGTGAAGATTTTATTTGCACAAGCGGCGTGTATATTCAGTAATAGTGTGAATTACTTAGTGTATCTAAACTGCTCCATACTCGTAGTGATATATTTTATGAAAACATTGATTGCAACATGATACAGAATTCAAATTAACAAAAACTGGAAAATTTTTACTTAAGAACTAAATAATATCAGTATTTTGTTAGTATAAAAATAGCCCTTAAATAAATATTTGTCAATTTAAGGCAAATATTTTGGAGAACTTAAGCAAAATTATAGCAGCAATTAACGAATTCATATCTTTGAAATTTAGTTCTCCACAAGAGATCCAAAATTCAACAAAGTCGCCTTATGTTGTTGGGATTAAATTTCCTGTTAATTCAAAGCCACTGTTTACTTTTACATTATTTTTCATAAATTTAAGATCTATAAGCATTTTGAGGAATTTAACAAAATAATTCAAAAAAATCTCAAAAGGCTTAAGGACAAAATAAAATCTTTCAAGTGTACTTTACATAATAATCCATTCTGAAAAAGTTTAACTTTCAATCTCTTACTGTGCCATACAGCATAAGAACATAAGTGCGTATATTTTTATCCTTTATTTAATCATGCGTAAGCACTTGAAACATATTTTTGACAAATCCCCCCCTGTAAATATCACCCATGCCTTACTATTGCAGTCTCAACATAATTTCAATGGCTTAGTGTAGGTACCATCAACAGTCTGGTTGCCATTATGTTAGGCATCTTTAATTTTTTTTGTTTTGGCCAACTGCTTTCAACTCCAGCCACGTTCACGTAACATTAAATGACTACTTAAAATGTTGTTGTTGTTGTAGTTGCTATTTGTAATGTTGTTAGCATAGCAATTTGTTTGTGTTTCTATCTGCTTTGCTTTGTGTCCTATATGCTCTCCATATGGGGCATTACATTTCAAAATGAATGGAGCAAGACGTTGAGGTATTTGATTTTGCTAATTTGTTTTTATTGGTAGTATTTGCTTAAAGGATGTTGTACCATAATCATTTTGCTATAAGTCAAGCCAAAATTTATTAAAATAAAAGAAATGAAATAAATTTTGAAAAAAAATTTTTAATGCAACAAGGGCTCACCTTTTGCGAAATAATTTCGCTATCCACAAGAAAGCAATTAATTAAAACTGAGATCTCATGCCAACGTTTTGGTGTTTAATGCCTCATTTTGTATGTAAGAACATATTTATGTATATTTCTGTAGTCTGCTTTCGTTGTTCTCATCTTAGGCATTAAATTCCAAAGCATTTCGGTGTATGTAACTCCTCCGGTATAAAAACAAAGAACAACAACAAAAATAATGTTGCGTTGACAGAAATTTTGAAATTCCTTGCAGTCAAAGGAAGAAAATGTGAAAAGGCGATTTGTCCTCTGGCTTTAACACACAAAATTTCCACACATTTTTGTTAAAATTTCACTCAATTTTTATGGCTGTTATATTACGTCAGCAAAATTCTTATCAACATATTTTTGTTGCTATACTCGTAGATAATATGACTGGCCTGCTGCTTTTTCATCAAATGCTTCCGGTAAAAGTGCGCTTGTGTTTGTGTTACTTTTTTGTAATAATTTTGAGCTTGTGTGGATGTGAGTGTGTCTTTTATGGTATACGTGACTTACGCTTTAAGCACTACCCTTTCAAAATTTGTTATTATATTAAATATTGCGGCAATTAATTTGTAAATTTTCTTAAATGGAAGACCAAATTTTGGAGATGTTTTCATAAAAGAACTAGCTGGGTCGAAAGACATTGTTTTGTCCTTCCCGGTAGAAGACGCGATTCGGTTAAAGTGCCTGTATAAGAAAGTTAAGACAGAAGGAGTCGGTGACACAATTGGAGGATAGACAAGGGAACTGAAAATTGGCCGTGCCAATTTGCAGTTTATTTGTATGCATAAAAATAAACTGCTTAGTGTTTAAAATTGAACGTTGGTAATGACAATTTAAACTTAAAGTCCGTACATTGAAGTTTGAAAAATTGCATGTCCCAAGCGTTTAGGATTGTAAACTTTTCAACAGAATTGGTGAGTCAGGTCTCTCGTCTGAACTTTTCGTTTAATATGGTCGCTTTAATGACATTTTCTATAATTTTTTAAGTAACTGATCTCAAAACAATTCTATAATCTCACACGCTTGAGTCGTTCAGAAGTTACACGATCACTTACAGATGTACCAATAATTATAATAGACATATATGGTAAGATTATTGTTGTATGAACTCATGCGATGGTATGTCAAAGCGAAACTGTCAAATTTTCTAGTGGAACTAAGTTTGCCCCTTACCTTTTACATATGTATGCACCAAGTCCTATGCATATGCGTCACTAGCTGCCAATAAAAAATGCCGATATTTCTCATATGAGAGGCGTGACACTTCCCATTTTTCAGTGATATTTACTTTTGTTCCTCTGTTTTATATAAAGATATGTCAAATCCCATTCACCTTCGTCAAATAGTTGATGAGATATGATACATTTTGTTGTTCTTTTATCTAGGGGGCGAGGCATCACCTATTTTTCCAAACCAAGCTATATATACTAATAACTTTTCAGAGACTTATTAGAATTATTTGAAACAAAATATGAAAGTCTGTTGAGCAGTCTTCTCAAATCAAACTATTCTAAGAACTATAAGAAACACTAAAAAAAGTCCGGTGAGTATATCACGTTTTGAAACGACGAACGATGTTAGTTTTTTTGCAAATATGAAAGGTGTGGTACCACCCATTTTATTTATTGAAACTTTTTTTTGTTTGTAATTTTTATATGTGAACCAAATCTTGTTCATCTGAGTTACGTAGTTTATGAGCATTTGATCTTTCTCTTATGGGGGGGGAGGTCACTTCTTCAGAAATGCATAGGTTATCTATGGTCACTAACCAATAGGTGTTCATTTGCAGCGAAAAGAAACTTTGCCTTGCCAAAAAAGGACTATTCAGAATACGAGTGTCACCGTTATTGAAGATGTAACCGCTGCATAACTGGGTTACAAACTATGTATCAGGAAAAAAAAGTAGTTTGTAGAAGATGGGCTGCAAAATAAAACGAGAACAGCTTATGAAAAGTCTATAGCCAGTGTACAATTGATGAATGAACAATCCATAGGACTGAGGACGCTCTAAGCAAAATTTTCATAATTTGTTTTGCGTGTAACAAACTAAAGAATACGAAACATCACCCACAGTCAACAAGGAGCTCCAAAAGGGGTCTATTGATCGCCAATGTTTTTTTTTTTTTTGAGGTGCACCCTCGTAACAAAGCTACAGGATATTACTAATAATAGCCCTTAATTTCGAAATATTAAGTCAAAATAATGCAAGTCTACCGTTTGATAAAAAATGCGCTTAAACTCAAAACTTTTTCATGCTTCTGATATTTCTCATCACTTAAATTATTTATTTAATCTCTTACATCGTTATAAGAAGCATAAAATAAATATGCGTATGCCAAATAGTTGTCGATAAAATACAAGTGTTAATCTTTCAAACTGAAACATGGCACGTACGCATTTAAAAAAGAACCGTACAAGTCAATTTAAAAAATATAACTCAATTTCATGCCTACAAATCAGTTTTTTAAATGAATATCCTACCTAAGGAGATAATAACATTTTGGAAGGAACGAAATAGAGAAATGAAGTCAAACAAAGCTCCTCACTGCAACCAGCTTGTAATAAAAGGTTAAATTTTATTTGTTCGAAAGAGCTATAAAATCAGCACAAAGAAAATTGCAAAGAAAAGTTTGTGCGCCTAAAAGCTTTTTTATTAATTTTCTTAAGTTTAACTCACACATGCACGTACACTTGAAAATAAAGGTCAGTCAGTGTCAGAGTTTGCGAAAATAAAAACGCACACACACACATGCATACAAAACAATCAATCGCAAAAAATAACTAAATTATTAAGTGGCAAATAAAGCCAAAAGAAAACAAATTTAAAATTTTGAAACTACAAGAACTACATAAGCTGAAAAGTATGCAATTGTTGCTGAACGACAAACATTTCATATAAAGTGGACATCTTTTTGCTTTTTTGGTAAACATAATCCAACTATAATATCAAATTAAAAACAGTCTCAAGCACTCAATGCGAAAATTGAAACTTTTAAAAAACGTGCCAAAAAACGTGCTCTGATTTTTTAAACAAAACCTCAAAAGACGTCAGACCAGCGTTGTTTTTGTTTAAAGATGAGATTTTTATTGGATGCTATTTCCGTTTAAACTTAAATCTGTTATCTCTTCTTTTCGTTTTTGTTACCTTGGCCAAAATGTTATACGCGTTGTGTTATGCGGCGCGTGTACATTTTTTGCTTATAATTTCGAATTAAATTTTGAAAACATTTTTGCTGTTATTTTTGGCAATTTTCTTTAAAAAAATTTTCAAGTTCACTTGGTCTCTGTTGCGTTGGCTCTTATTAATTTATATTATGAACATTCTGACTGCCTATGTTTTTGGGTCAACACAATCTGATTACATTTAATATGTTAATTGAATTAGTTTGTCACTACGCATAAAATTTTATTGGTAATTTCATAGGTTGTTGTGTCTGTGGCTTGTGATTTTATGTTAATGTCTTAACAACCTACAGATATGCAAATGAAATAAAACGACGACACACTTGCAAATGGCATAATTACTTGCCTTAATTTAAGCGCATTTTAAGTTTTGAGTTATATTTAGATTTCAATCGAAGTGGCCAATAATTTGTAAGTCAGTGGTCACAGTAGTGGCATTTCATACAAAAGTTGGTCCTTAATTGCATAAGATAGGTGATTTTTGTTAATACCTACTTAGCATGTAATGTTTCAGAAAGTATCAGAAACAGTACGTAATCTACCAGACATGTTTTATTTGAAATATTGCAGAAATCTTTGCTACGTATCTCAAATGCAATGTTTCATTTGCAATCATTCTTAAGTGTTTCTGAAAGGTTCCAGATTTGATATTTACCCAATTTATCAAATGAAATCTGATTAATGTTTAATGTCATAAGAATAAGCTACATATTAAGTATCATCGCATGTGCTTATGCGGGTATAATGAAACCTTAATTCAGAACTAAAAAAAATTCCGATGACGCAACGAAAATATTTGTTTTCCTCTTCATTTAACGAGATTTCTGTAACGTTTCAGAAACGTTTCAGAAACATTTCAAACGATATGAAAAGGCGAACACTAACACATTTTAGAAAGCTTTTCGAAGTGAACATGAAGATTTCTGAAACGTAACTGAAACTTAAAACGAGTTTGTGTGAAAGGTTTCTGAAAGTTTTACGAAACGTTACATGCCCAAACGTCGAAGGGACGTTAAAAATTTAAAAACTTTAAAAATTCCATGGACTTGTTGAAATAAGTATAATTTAATCTTTTGAGCTATCAGGTACCTACGTATACACATATGTCGCCTACTCTCGTTCAATAGAAAAGTGTTGAGGCTGTTGTGGTTTTGTTTGAACAGAAAATAATTATTCAAGGGAGTTACAATAAGAAGGTTAAACAAAAGGGAAAAAAAAGTCTTTTGCTTTCTTTGTTTAAATTTTTTCTTGGGTACAGATCTATTCAAGAAAAGAAACATAGTAGGCTGGCACTTACTAATTGGCTTAAAAATTACTGATGAGTCTTCCTAGCAGAGGATGAAACTACTTAGTATAACTAGCCTTAGCCTATTTTTCCTTTCTATCTTTATTTAATGTAATTTCTTTGGTGTTGACAAACACAGATATCGAACAGTAAGTGCAATAAAATAACATTTAAAAGTTTTCTTTAAAATAAAATAACTTTTTTTTAACTTATTTATTCTGCATAAGCCAAATTTAACTTTTTTCTTAAAGGCTTTAGTAATTTTTATGTCTAAATATATTTTTATTTTACTTATAGGCTTAACAGTGTGAACAGTAACGCACTCATTAAGGTAATAAAGTATGTTTTTGGTCACATAATAATGCGATTCAACATGAACTCTTACTTTCAGTGGGCCAATGTCTTGCTTAAAAGAATATGGAGCTACCATAAAAGCTCTTTACATTGACGCTACTTAGTCTTGATACCATCACATTTTAAGTGCCTTGTTTTTTTTTTTTTTGATGTCACAAGGACATTCGCGCACCGTTTCAAACCTAATTTTTATGGTTTTCTAAAAAAAATTTACGATGTCATAAAGAAGTTATGCGTGCAAAAATATGGAAGCAAAAGAATTTAAATTCATAAAAAATCACCATGCTACTTAAAGTGTGTGCGCACTTTAAATTAAATTATATGAACCTCTACACTGTTTTGCCTCAAGTGACTAATTATATGGTAGAAAAAATCGAAAAGCAGACAAAGGCAAAAGATGATGCGTTGTTTTTAAAATAAATTCCATATTTTATGTGCCGTATCATTTGAACCAATGAAGTTTGCAATTTAAACTTGTAAGGTCTTTGTGTTTGTGCATAGTCATGTGGGTGCGATTTAAAGCGTGTACAAAACCAAAACAGCAGAACACTTTATCAAGGGTAAGCTCCTAAAATCATGCAACAGGCCATTCAGTATTTTATTTAATATTTAAACTTGAGCGCTGTGCAACAACCACAATGTGGGTGTTTTGCGGTGAGTCAGTATATTGTGGTTTCTTTAGTAAGTCTACTTGAGTCGTTGTTGTTGATGTTGTCCCTTAAAAGTTAACGTCGTCGTCGTCGTTGTCGTCATCAAAACGCTTCAGTTCCCAATTTGAGATAAATTTGTGACTGTATTAAGCCTTAGAAGTCAATTGGATATGCAATTGATGCCAAGCCAAGTGGCAAAGTATTTCGTAACCAATGATGCGAAAAATCATATGGCCTACATGTATCGAGACATTTGTAGGACGAACCGTACAGGCAGACACGTAAGCTGAGATTTTGAACACCTGTGCGTGAGTTGGTAAGCTCTTAATATATGCGGGGTATTCTTGGCAAAAACGAAAAGATTTGGAACATGAAGTCTTCAAATTTATTGATTTCTTTTTGTACGGAACGTACATATATTGGCATACCACTGTTGTTCTGTAAAATTTTTTTATAATAAAATTATAATTTTTCATAAAATTTCGTATTTTTTTTGAAAAATAAAATGTTGGCTTTTAAGTTCTTTTTTTAATTTCTTACCGTCTGTAAGGTAAATGATATTTTCGTATAAGCTTAAATTTTGGTATCCAAAATATTTAATTAAATTTTAAATTTTAGTACCCCAAATATTTAATATCAATACATCAATATTGAAAGTTTTCTTACAGACTTGATGAGACAATCAGGTTCAGTAAAAACAATAATCATGTGTAAGTTTTTCTCATACAAAAAGTTCACATCGCAACTTGAGAGTTCAAAGTTCAATGCCCATAGATGACGCTTATACTCATAGGTCATGAAGCTCTTCTATTAAAAAAGTTAAATGTAGCTATTAACCGTGAAAATTTTAAAACAAAAAACAAAAAGGCTTGTCATAGATCATAGTTCATATGTTAATTTAAAGTTCATTAACATATTGATTTTAAATACAAAGCCATTAAGCCGATTTTTTCAGTTTTCAACTTTTGTGATTTATGAGTGCCACACTAAGAACTCCCTGTTACATTTAAAGCAAAGAACAAACTCGATATGGAAAATTCATGTTGACATGCCTGACATCCACTTAGGCAGCATAGTAGCCGTATAAAATGTGTCCGCTGAATAGCAAATGAGTAAAATTTATATTCATTTAATTTCCTTTTCCGTTTCCGGTTCCCGACTCCACAAATATCAAATTAAAGTTCAACAATCGTTGACTGCTCGCCTACTCCCAAACGGGATTACATGAAATGAAAGTCGTTAGTTTTAGTAAATAAATTGCCATCAAGGACGAAATTAAGTGCTTATTTTGCGTGATAAGTTGTCACGCAAAATCAAATACTGCACGATAATTGATGTTCATAATGCATAGTATACTTCCCTTTTTTGTTATTGGAAATTCATTGAAGAGTTTGAGCAATCTATTAAGTTTTTTTGTATTTGTTGTTTTACTACTTTTTTTTTGTCAATCTGCAGTAGAAGACATACTGATTGTGTTGATTTTTAGAATTTTTTTAAGTTATTTACCTCCCATAAAAAGGTTGGATGCTCAACCACTTTTCTTTAAAATTGGTATCATTTACCAGTAATTTGGCAATGCGGATTTCAAACATGTTACAAATTTTGCGATATCTTTTATAGTTTTCAAGTTATAAGAGAAAACTATTTTTGAGGTTTGTCTCTTCTGTTTTGAAAAATCATGCAATCTTGTATTTAATATCCCAAGGAGTATGAAAAAGGAGAAAATACTCATAACATGTTTCTTTTCTTTCCAGGAAACTTTTTTTCTGAATTTTAGCACTTCCCTCCACACCGTGAACTTTAACAATTGATTAATTTTTGCAAAGAGTTGTAAAATGTGAAGAAAAGTAAAAATGTTTTTAAACAAAAAAATGCAATTGAAAACAAATTATGAGAAACTGCAGCTGTAGCTTCGGTTGTTGGATATTCATACTTTCGTACATGAAATATAAAAAATTAATTATAAATCTTAAAATTAAGGGAATACGGGGATAGTTGAAAGTTTGCGGTATTTTTCAGTTATGACTCTTTAAGCTGTAATTTTCAAAAATAAGCATATTTCACATATGGGCATTTATATGGGTCCCGTTTAACCTTCGAACACAATTAAAGTAAAAAAAGTCAAACTAAAACGGATTTTATTTTGACAATAGGTTTAATTTATAGCTCCTAATTAACTTTATAATTGGTGATTGAATTGGGTTGAATTTGGACAATTTTTCGTTTTCAAGATAATTACAAGAAACGAAGGTGTCGTACGGGACAAAAACTTCCGTTTTCGTGGAATATTCATACAAAATATATAAAAACCAACAATTTTTGAGAACTTTGCAAATATGTTATTTAGTTAATTCCGACATAAATAAACTTAGTATAAGAACATCTCATAAAAGTCAATAAATTTTGCATTTTTGCTGTTAATTAGCAATTTTTTTTATCAACAATTGAATTTTAATGATGTGCGCCGCCTCGAAAAAATCTGAAAAAAAAAATTACAGAGATGCATTGAACCCTCATAAATTAGAATTCATTAAGAAAATTGTGGAGCCTTAATTAGTTTTGACGGTATAAGTATTATAGTGGTACCGCGCGGACGAGAAATACATAAAATTTTTGTTGTTTTTCAAAAATGTTTTTAATCAGTAACACTAGTTTACAAATTTGGGGTTCATTTCAAGATCTCATATACCTTTTTCTATGTATTTTGGTGCGTAGATTTCAAAAATGAAAACCATTTATTTTTCTTAAGAATTGTTTTTGAGATATCCCCGAAAACCTCTTTTTTCGGCACTTTTTTAATTTATTTGGCTATATCTCAATGAATTTTTTTTTTCGACTCAAAAACGCTTTTCAGCACTCGAAATATATTTTTATTCCCTTTCTAAAGGTATGCTGTTTGATTGAATCGAATAAGATTTGATGGAGTTACAAGCGCTCAAATTTGAAAAAACTGACTTTTTTGGTTTACTTTAAAAATCACTAATTTTCAATTGCTCCATTTAAATGAAAATTTTTTTGTTTTCATATTTTTGGAATTAAAAATGAAAGACTATTCTTTTGAAAATATTTTAAGTATAATTTTGCCGAAATCGGACATAAAATTCATAAGTTATTCGAGAAAACAGTATGAAACTTGCAATAAAATTGAATGAAAAAAAAAAATAAAAAAAAAAACGAAACCGTGGTCGAGCTAAGATGAAAATTTCGAATTTTTTTTATTCGTTTCTTTTTTTGGAGCAGACTCTTCAAACATGGTTTTTCTGGAAGCCATTTGTCTTAAAAAGTTTTTTAAGTCTTAGTATTTTTATTTTTTTTTTCTATTTATGGCAACAATCTCCCACTGTGCGTTCGCTAGTCTTTTTTTTACTTAGAAAATTGCATTCTTTTTTTTTCTGTTTAATTTCTTTGAGGAACTTGTTGAAGGCAACGATGATACTTAAAAGACTTAATAGTTTCATTAAATTTCATTAAAATAAAAAACAATTTTCAGCCCACTCTAATGTACATAAAATGCTTCTACTGCATACGTCGATTTAAAGAAAAGAAATTGTGTTTACTTACACCGTTAGTTTGGCAAAAAAAAACAATACCAAGTCTGTTTTCTATTTTTATCTTAAAAACTTTTTTTTTTCTCTTTTAATAGTTAACGTTAAGGTCTAAAAAAAGAAAACCGAATATCGAAATGAACATAAACCAAAACAAAACACAAAAGCGTGCAACCGTTGACAACCTTTTTCGCATTTCGCTTTCCTTTTGTGACCTTGATATCAGTTAGATAGTTAGACTATTGGGAGCCATTTTTTGAGTGTTGCTGCTGCGGCTGCTGTCATTGCCACTGCGTTAGTGTTGCCGTTATTGAGACTGTGTAAGTAGAGTTAATAGCATAACCACGCTAAGAAAAATGTCAACTTCAAACGCACTAATGTGAAAATATGCGTAACACAACAAACAAAAAAAGACAAAAAAAAAAAGCGCAGATAACCGTTGCTTAATGGCCACCTGCCATGTCGAGTCGTCGACTGTCAAGAAAATTGATATATTGTTTCATGCTTATCGCTTAACGCTGACAACAACAATAACAACAACAACGACAGACATGAAACGCACGAACGCAGCAGGAACCTTAGAATTAATGATTGAATGTCTGAGTTTATGAAGGTATGCGCCTGTCTTCTGTAGAAAATGAATGAATGCATTGGGAATCGATGAATTGTTTTGACTTGTACTTTTGCTTTTGTTGCTGTTGCTGTTGTTGTTTTATGATTAAATAAGATTTTCAATATTCAGCGCAATTTTATTGTTTTTTTCTTTGGAAGTTTGAGAAATATGGCTGTCATATATTTTGATTACTTTAGATTGGATATGCCTGAGAAAAACGACATAACCATCTTGTTTGTAAGGGGTGATTTTTGATTGAACTTTAAATTGAAATAAAATAAACATGAGCAAAGTTTGAATTGGATTGTTTTTTTTTCATAAAATATTTCAACATTTATTTATGACATTTTTTTTTTTTTTTTAAATTTTGAGCACATGTATCCCCATCATGACAAGATGTAATTTGTTATTGCAAAATTCTGAAAAACACTTACACTACACAATGCTTGCTGCAAGACAAAGGAATAGACATTAGAAAAAAATATATGAGGATATGTAGTCACTGGCTAAGTTTTATTGTTTCGAAATTTGATTAATGCTGGTTATGGTGGATATCTTAAGGGAAATATTTTAATAGGTAAATATCATGAAATAAAATTTAAGATAAAAAAAGGACTTAACTTTATTAATAAATATTTTATTTTGTAATTATTCCGAAAAACTTGATCTACTCTAAGAAAATAACCCTTCATTTCATTAATGAAAAGTATTATCTATCTTTTAAATTATGTGAAATTTTTCGAACAGTTTCTTAAATAAAATGATGTACACTTTATCTTGCACCGTTCTTTTCTACCCATCTCTCCTCTCCCTCCTTCTATCAAAATTAGGAGTAACTCGGAGTATTATTATAAAGTGTATATTAAATTTTCATACAGAAGTTTTTATTTATTGAATGGTTGGGTTTGGCACACGTAACTCTTCAAACTGGTAAGAAGGATGAGAAAGCTTGTCTTAGATATGTAAGCCTGATTCTGGCAAGGGGTTACAGAAAAGTGCTTAACAGATTCTTTCTCGTTTGCATTCAGACGGCTATGGCAGCAAGGGTTAAATTAAGCACCTAACTTTTCAGTAAACTTGCCGATACCCAATGTCCAGATGTCAATGCAGCTCTTAGGTTGTAGGACAGTAGTTTTTGAGTTATTATAGAATGGCTATAATATACTGGATGCATTTTAGAGTTTCAGAGATCTCCAGTCTCTTCCGAACTCCAAAACAAAAAGCGAGAAGAATTTATTCTTTACGATAACGAGCAAAATGTGCACACACTTGGGGCTCTGTTTTCCTAAAGAAGAAAACCGAGCCTTGTTAACTCAGCAATCCTTGTTGAAAAGCTGAAGACCCACCTTACTTACTTCCTTCTTAAATTGTTGTTTCTAATTAGGTTTTATCATCATATCATAATCTTTTCCGCGGCAATCGAAGAAGAATGCTTGTTTTTCCATATAAATACTGTCCTTATGCGCGCTAGCTACTAAAATAGCAAAGACTTCTGCTTGAAATACGTTAGCTAGGTAAGAAAAGTAAAAAGATTGAGAGATTTCTGTGTATTTTGAGTATACCCCTGCACCTATCCTTCAGCCAATCTTTGGCCCATCGGTGTATATGGTGGTTTCAAAACTTAAATTGATAGTGCCTTCCTCTCATTGAACCCTCTCTGAAATCATTACCTGAAAGTAATTCTCAAAGTTGAGTGTATTGAATGACACATAAAAAAAAAAAAAAAAAGAAATGGCGGAACTAAGGAGACAACCCAAAGTTGTCTATTGTGCATAATATATCTTACTTAGAGTTTATATTGACTTTCTTTTTCAAATGTGTGCTATAGATAAGACTCTGGCATTAAGAACAATGTTTTAAATGAATAAGTTGTACCAGCATTTCATTCGTCCTTCTATTAATAGTACTACTTCTTATCCGCTATATATCATTCAGTTTAATTTTCAAAGAATAAGCACACTTTTATCTAATGCTTTTACTGATTATTTTTTTGTGGAATATATTTCTTGATTCTTTTCTAATTGAATTCTTTTTTGGTATAGTTTTGCGAATTGAGTCGTATTTAGTTTTATCAGATTTTTTTATAGTAAAAAAGTTACCAGAAAATTTTTATTAAATTGAAAATTATACCTGAAAAGTTTTTCTCTCTTTTTTCTGTTAATATACCTTTAAAAAAATGTTTTTTTGAGCCTTAAATTTTATAAACACGTTAGTGCCAACACATACATATTGAGCAAAAATTTCTGAGGCAAACTCTTATTCAAATTTATACGATTTCTCTCATTCTAATATCACTTGCAAGATATTGGAAAATTTTCTATGAGAAGTTTTTGTCTTGATACCAAGACTTTTATTCAAAGTCGTTCTCATTCTAAAACAAAAATCGTATTGTTCATCAATGCAATCAAAATTGACCATCTTGGTTAGTCAGTTGTGTTTCAACAAAGCATAATCCTTTCAAGTGCGCCATTCATTCAAAAATATAGTAAAATGTCAAGTTAAACACTTAACACGCACACAGCTGTTGAAAAGCACGTGCTAAGCAGTAAACATTGTGCACCAAAACAAAACCGAAGAGAACAAAACAAAAACAGCAAAGTATACGATGCGTAAAACAGCTGTTTCAGTTAACTGTTATACACGCCTTAATGTAGTCTACACAAATGGGAAATTTTGTTGTTATTGTCTTCGAATGTGAATTTAAAGTGCGTTTTTTTTTTGCCTATGAGGGAAATTCTTGCATCTTTTGGTAAGATACACGTTTGGTGAATGAAATATTTGCAGACAGTTCGTCGTATTTTGCCGTAATGTGTGGTAATGATAAGCGCTATAGTAACGCATACAGTGATTAAAATTTAAAAAAAAAACATTGTTAATAATGTAAATTTTAACATAAATTAATAAAGTAGCATACTTTCGCGGATACGTTTTGTAACAACAAAAACAAAAGTGTTTCAGTGTAAAAAAAAATATCCAGATTAATAAAAACTAAAAATAACAAATAAAACATTAACTGACTTGTGCGACTTGTCTCAAAAAATAAGGTAATTTAAAAAAATAATTAAGAATGTGCAAATAAAAACTTAAAAACGAACTATCATTTAATTAATAAAATGGTTATAACTAGCATTAGAATAAGCAGACAAGTAGTCTGATTAACATGTGTCTAAGTTTTCACTTGAGTTTCTAAAATAGTTTCAGTTTAAGTGTCAAAATAGCATGTTTCGTTTTATAAGAAATTTTTAATTGAAAAACCCTTTTATAATGGGTCAAAGTATAAAAAACACATAAAATATTGAAAAAGCAGAGAAGAGTTAATTACATATTCTCTTATAATAAAATGTTATTTCATTCAAATTAAAGGCCATTATAATTTTATGTGAGAAATCAAACAAATGGCACGTTTTAGTAAAAACTTTTAAAAAGAAAGAAATATTTCAGAAGAAAGAACTATTAAATGTTGTAATTTGAATGGCTTAAACTATTTTGTCAATGAATTAGTTATGGTGTTTAAGAGCTTTAGCTATGCCGTGGAACAAATGGTGCTTTTCATAATATTTTTTTTTTTTTTTTTCAATTTATTTCATTTTTAAATGTCATCTTTAAGGTTAATTTTAGTTTATTATTTACAAAAAAAAAATGTTCTTTGGTGCTTTACGCTGACATTAATAGCCGGAATTTGATTCATAGAAACGTAAAAAACTATGCGGTTAATAATTCAGTGTCTCATGTCTTCTAAAAATTGACTGAAGAGTTGAATGAAAATATTATGTTGAAATGACAACTGCCTGATGAGAAAGTTAAGTTTTTCTTTTAAAAATGGATTTCATATGATGGTAAAGAAAATGAATTTAAAAAATCAATCATTTAGTGAACATGAATTTAAAGTGAATGTAATTAGCAGTTTATGAACAAACTTAGTCACAAAATACTTTCTTTTTCTTTTTGCTAGAAAAACTCATTCGAAGTTGTGTGTTTTATTTTTAAGAAAATTTTTCAGTTTCGGTTAACTTCACAAATTGTGCTCAAATCAATATAAAATTTATTAAAAATTTAAACCACACTATTTTAGAGCATTGCACCTAAGGACTTCCGGGAGTTTTTCAAAAAATTGAAAGACACTTTTTTAAAAATTTTTTTTGAAGCTGCATTTTATCTTAGACCAAATTTTTTTTTACATTATGAAAGTACATATAACTATTCAAGACTTATCCTTGAAATTTTGGCTCGAAAATATTTCCCAATAAATTAGAAAAGTGCAATGAACGACTCATAAATTTGTGGTGAGCAAGATATCTGGTTCAGCCAAAAAAAGAAAATAAATTTTTTTCGGCTAAGCAAAAATTTTGAAAAATATTAAGAAAATTTAAATTTTTTTTCACAAACTTGAGGTCGTTTTAGGCTTTAAATCAAAAAAATGTGTATCCAAAAAAAAAATCGAACGATCAAACGCCCCCTAACTATTTGCTTTACCGAAAAAAACTTTATATATTTTTTTTTTTTTTGATGAACCAGGCTCCAGATATCTTGCTCAACGCAAATTTTGATGTCGTTCACGCTCATTTTCTAACTTACTGAAAAATATATTTGGCCCTTAAGGTCCTCAGAAATTGATAAAAAATTAGCTCTTAAGCATAATTTTCAGTTTAAATTAATTGTACTGCTAAAAATTTAATGTGAAATTTCAACTTTAGCAGACTTTTATTGAGTTATTTTAACTTTTCACTTTTCCATACCACAGTAACTGAAACTTTGGAAGTAATGAAAAATTTGCTGCAAAAAACATAGGATAAGAAAGATTAAGTGAATTCAAAACTTTATGAACGAAGTCCTATTTAAGTTAATAGTGGTTAGAAAATATAAAAAAATAATACGAAAAAATTAGCAAGTAGCTTAGCCATATCCTTTAAGACTAAAAAAATTAGACTTAGGCTTTAGAAGGCTTAAACTAAGACTATAAAAAAAATTGTTCAAGCAAAAGTTACACTTGAAAAAATCTTATTTGCATATTATTGCGATATTCACATCTATGCGTGATAAAAATTAGTCCAGCTTTGAATTTTTTAAAAGCTTTTAATTAAAATCGCAATCATCTTATCAACATTAAATGCCTATAGCTTTTATTTTGTGCATAACATATTACAAAAGGTAGTTGAGCTGAAAAACGTAGATTTCAGTTATGTAATAAAAAAAGATTAATCTCTTAATAATATAAATTCATAAGCCTCACAATTCCCATGACGCTCTCGTTGACAAGATGGCAATGTATGGTTCACCCATTGAAAATTTATGCAAAATCCTTTTTGTGAATCAAAATATCAAAGCCACACGATAATTGTAGATTTTACTATCTGAAATGATTCTCCAAAAATCGTTGTGAAAACAATGCGAAAACAAACGCTAGACATAAATATTTTGAGAATATTTTGAAAGTACTTGTCGTAAATGACTAACAAGTACGTGCACACGCCTCGAGTGCTAATGAAAAATTGAGCTTGGTAAAAGACAAGACAATGTAAGCCATTCATAAGTGTCAATCTTTTCAATTGTGGTGAAGAACCGACGTGTCTCACAATTTTCTCCATTTCTTTTTTTAACAAATTTATTGCTCTTGAGCAAATAAACTGATTTGAATGAAACTGAGGCATAGTTAAGGGAATGAATTGGAAAATAAATTTTTAAATACTTTTTAATTAATAATTTATAAAATTAGATAGAGGTTATGATGAAGACAATATTGCGCGACGCACAGCGGCAAAAAAGTCACTTTTTATGTTAAAATCAATCAAATCCTTGTGAATTTTTTATAAATATGTGCGGCTGACACATTTTAATTTGTGAATATATGTTAAAATCCATCAGAGCTCTAACCAATGTCAGGTCATTTGTTATAGCATATGAAAAAATTTCAATCCAATTACAATTTACCATGGTAATTTCATGCCAAATTATTATTACTCATACGCACCGTTAACCGAAATATAGTGAAAAGCCATAATAAATATTTACCGCTAATTTTAATTGTTTACGCCTACTTAATTGTAAGCATTAACGCGTTAGCACTGTAATTTTGTGTTTAACCGTTTTCATAGCACTGCAATTATTTATAACAATCCATTAGCTTATTAACTGTGACATCAATAAATTGTTATCATTTTCGTTTGTTTTATTTCTTTTCGAAACTTAACGATGATTTATGATGTTTTGTGTCACCAGACAACCCTTTCAAGACTTATAAAAAATGTCAAATTTATTGTTAACTGAATCACAAACGAAAAATATACTCTGTTTTCCAAAATATGGAATTTATTTATAGATGACAGTCAACATGACTTATGAATTACAATAAATAATTTATGATCCAAAAAGCACAAAGTATAAATTGACATTTAATGTAGAGCAAATCCTTCAAAATTTGAATGCATTTCTTAAGCAAATATTAATCAACACAATGAAACTTCTGCCAGCGTGCAAAAAAAAAACTGCTCACAAAGCGTGATGCTGCTCTTGAAGGGAGTGCGAAAATGTAAATTTATCATCATAAATTTTGCAGCTTTGGAAATGGGTGAAAAAACAAAAATGACAGAAGAAAAAAAGCTGTAAGCAGCTTTGTATAAAAAACACTTTTTTTTCGCATTGTGTTTTATGAATTTACAATAAAAAAAGTTCGTGTGGTATAGAATAAATTGAGACCCAAAATAAATATAATGGTATAAAGGTCGCGTGGGTTGCCAGCCATGCTGGCACTAAAGAGAAAAGTGTATTTTTAAAAACCGCTTCATTAGGCAGCCCTTTTTTCAAAGATATTTTCATGATATTCCTTTCACAATGTCCTCCTAAAGTGACAGACGCAATTTTTTGCACCTTTTCGCATTTGTTTGTTCTCGGCTGTTGTCGTGGAAGTTAAAACTGTTCATAATTTAGAAAGTTTTTTCCCTTGGGTTACACAAACAGACTTGTTAAAAAGTTTAGCACTATGGTAAGTTAATTTGGCAATTAAGTAAACGATCGTCACTATTTGCAAGATAAATGGAGGTTTTGATTTCTTTTGTTAGCTTAAGTCATGAATACTCGGTTAGGTTAAATTTTTTAAAGAACTATTTGTCACAAATTACGTTTCGAGTAAATTTGAAAAAGTTGAAAACATTGAAATTAAAAGTTTTTTTAAATAATTACCAGTAGGAGCAACTGGTGCTGTTCATGTTCAGTCTCCATCTTTTTCTTTATCGTAACTGGAAAATAACTTTTGAAAATTAATTTTACTATCACTGTTCGAAGCACATGGCACCATATTACTAATTGAAGAAAAAAATATTAATGTTGGTAGAACTTTTCATCGAAAAATATTAATAAATCAACAAGACTGTAAGACTTTTGAAAATGAAAACATTGTCATCGCTAGAGGGTTGCTTATGTTTTTGCTCGTGGTTTTTATTCACTTACAAGCAAATCGTAGTGTAACAATGCACAGTGGTTCTAAATTGGTTTTTTTTTGCTCAGAAAACGCCTAGAGAGCGCAAATCTTGACGAAAATAAACATTTTATTTTTTCAAGTTAAAATTCACCGAACTTGGAGCCCGACTTTTGGAAAAAAATTTCGTTTTTTTATGATTTTTTAATCAAAAATAAATAAATATTTTTTTGTGAAATTTAAAAAAAAAATGTAAAAAATCACAAAGTATTTTTTATGGTTTGAGAATAATTTAGAATAATTTTGGATTATAAAAATTAACTGAAAATTTTTAATCTTTGCGTTAAGACAAGCGCAGATTTCATCATAATTTAACGTGTTGTTACATTTTTCTCCTTAACTATTAAAATTGGTCAAGATGTTCAGATATATAGATAGAATATTTTTTTTTTGTTTTTGACGTAATACATTTTTTTTCTTGACTAATTTTAATTTTTTAAAATTTGAAAAAAAAAACACAAAAATTTATTTTTATTTTTTATTGACATTTTTCTATAAAATATTTATGACGTCAAAGTAATAAAGAAATAGTAGAAAAAAATATTTTTCTAAACATTTTGCACAATTTTAAAAACTTGTCAATAAAAGCGATTTCTACTGAAAATTTATAGTTTATGAGAAAAAACCGATAAAATGTCAAAAGAACTTGCCAGTTTTTGTGTAGGAAAGTCGTAAGGTCGAATAAGCTGAAATGTTTGGAATAAGTAGTTTCAATTGGAACGAAAAAATTCTATGACATGATCTTAAATTATTGGCCAATAAAAGGTTACATTTTACAAACATTTTACGCTCAAAATAGCGACTTTTTAGTTATCAATGAATTTTTTAAAATTTTTTTTAATATTATTTGTTTTTATTTTTTGCATCAAAACACAATCCGATCCTATAAAAGAGACAATTACTGAAAAAACTTATTAATGCAAAAATTCGATTTTTGGATATTTTTGAATACTTGGTTGACATTTTTCGCAATTTCGATAGCTCACAATATTTTTTTATAAAGTTGAATTTTTTTCAATTTTTGGGCAATCTCTACTTTCAATACGTTCACACATTTCACTCGCTTTTTACGCAGCACTTTTTTGCATTTAAATAAAGTATTCAAACTGAATATAATGACTATTTTAAGCTCATGCCGTGTGAGGAATAGATAATTTAATTATTCTAAAACTGACATTTTGGTATAAAAATGTTGGAACCCTGCGCATCACTACAAAAGTATTTGGAGCGCACATACTAGTTTGCCCGCTTCTGTTTGCATATTTTTTATAAACTGCATTTTGCAGTAATGCAGTTTTGGTGATTTATTTCTCTTTTGCACTTTGCTAGACTATACGCCGTTGTATTGCAATTGCACTCTACAACCTGTAAGTAAAGTCATACTGTTTTTCAGAGATATAAAAAGCATTTAATTGTTAAAAGATTAACTTATTTTATGTTTCAAAAGTAATGATTAAAATGGTAAATCATAGTAAAAACTTTATTTTGATTCTTGGAAATAAGAAAAAGAGAACGAATAAGTATTTAGTATTTGTAAAAATACTGTGATTTTTACCCATTAAATTTTAATATATTCCCTTTAAAACTTTATTTTTGTGAAAAATAAATTGGCCTTGATTATCATTTATATAAAACAAAAAGTTTACCCATTTATAATATAAAGACAAATACGATTACTAATGTATAGAACATATACGTCATCATGGCTGGTCATATTTGTAAGATGGCAAGTACCGTACGGTCATCTGTAGATCGTCAGCCAGTAGTTGTTAGCCTCGATCGCAAGATCAAAAGTTCTCTCGTTCATTTGGCCATCGACATCAGCAAGCAGCAGTCCAGCGAAAATTCATTCGTGTTAAAAAAATAAAGTGTGTTTTCTGTGCATAAGCTGTACTTTTCACAGCTTGGGATTTCGTATATACCTTTTGAACAAAGGTCAACATAAATTTTTGAAATTCGAAAACTTTCGAATATTGTAGCTGGCTATAACAAACCTAAAGGAGCCCCATTATTATTTTCTACCAAAATTGGTAAGTTTTAAGACAAAAAAAAAATAGTTTTAAAGAAATTAGAGGGACCCATCTAATTCCTTGTTTTAAAATTTCAGCGGAGCGCCCTGTGTGCCACAAACTGCCGCAGGAGTCGCTCCCACCATTATTTTCCAACTCGAGAAATTTAAATTCCAAGAATACTTGCATGAAGTGCACCTGCTGCAGTCTCAAGGCCAAGCGAAATTTAACCATCGTGATATCTAATAAGAAGAAATTTGAACACTAACAAGTTCAGCTTTAGAAAAGTGATAGCTAAATTTATAACAAAATTAGTTATATTCTAGAAGAATCTAACTAAATACGAGCTTAAACTATCTTAGACCAAAAAGCGACCTAACATTTAACTATGCTTGAAAATGGCTGAATTACGGTCGTTATGTCGTCTTAAGTCATATATGTTCATGCATAATTTATAATCGGAGCATAATTATTAGAAATTTAGTGGTAACATGCATATAAAGAAGATCCATGGTTCTTAAACCAATCATTTCCAGAATGCAGCAAATTCTATAAGTAGTAAAATTTAACTTAATATATTAATATCAAAACTGAAATTTGACAGTTAATACAAATTGTATTAAAATGATAAACTCAAGAGCGAGGGAAAAATTTGTTTAAGAATCATAGATATATATAGATAAGATTTAATTTAATTTAATGACTTAATTTAACGAAAGCAAACAAAAAAAAATAATAGAAATTGAAGAAAATTGAATTAACTAAAGTTAAAAAGCTAAATTAGTAAAAGGTGAAGGCATATTAATGGTGCTATAGTCGGATTGCATCTTAATGCAAAAAGCTCAAAAGCTCCCGCAGAACCGATGCAGATCTACGAAGGCCTTCAACGATCGGCGGTAAGCAGAGTTTAAGGTATGTTTTTTTTGTTGTTTTTATAAAATTTAAAGCTTTATTGCTGCAGCAATGGAAGTGGAATCTCAATGTTTCATTCCCATTGTGTTGCTTTGTTCATAATCGGTGTTTTTACTTTCTCTCTTAGCTTCTGAAAGCTAAAACTCAATATTAATTATAATTTTTTTTTCTGAGTGCGAGTATGCTCTTCAAATTTTTATTATTTATTTTTTTTTTATGCTTTTGCAATGCAGTCTGTTTTTGAATAGTACCAATGAATTTTTATACCGTAAACGCTGGTTAAAGCAACCGAACAAGTAACATTCATTAACTTTTCTTCTATATATCATGTCGTTAGTTTAAAGTGAAAATGAAATTTAAAAGCACCTACTTATATGTAAATTTATAATTATTTCATATCTTAAATTTTCGGAAGTTAAAATATGAAACTTCTAAATTGTAAGAAAACTAATAATTTTGGATTTTTGAGTTCATAAGATTCAAATTTAATCTCAAGAATTTGTTTTAGAATTGTGAATTAAACATACCAAATAACGATACCACCTATCTTTAGGATTAATTAAACTCATATTTTTCTTTATTCCTTTTTTATTTAAGTTCAATTATTTCGTAAGCTTTACAATTGTGAAATTTGTATTTCATTCTTGTATATATAAAATGTTAATTCAAATCTATTTTTGATCTTTGATTTTTTTTTATGGCTATGTGAATTTCCTAGTTACTACCATGAGGCTGTGTAGATTAATTTGAGACAGACCTATAGGTCTAACGTGGGTTACCGAAACCTATATTTTTTTTTCTCTTCTTTTGGTAACAGGTTGGGTGGGTGTAGACAAAGAAGGCAACACCAACTAGCTCCTTCTTTATAATTTATATGCATAGATCTGTATGATTTCAAATTGGAAAGTGTGCAGAAATCATGAAAATATAGTTTCAGTCTATAGTTTAAATTTCTATTAGCCCTCTTTTGGATTTTCCCTTCATTTTACCTATCTGCACCATATTTTGATTATGTGACATTTTTCGTGACTAGAAGCAACCCCACCCCCATTTTCCCTGAGCTAAGACCGAAGCATAGCTAGGTGTGCAGAGCCCGCTTCAATGTCATGAAATCTTCGCCAATTTCCATCATGGCTAAGAATCCCTAGAATGTTGTCCATCAATCGTTACAGCCGTGCAGCGCAATGATAAAGATAAATAACGTGCATTTTAGTTTGCAAAAGTGAATAGTAACTAAAGCGAATGAGGTTAAAGTATAATTGTGATGTTGCTAAGCAAATCATTTAATCAAAACTTAGTTAGAATTTCATATATAAATATTAAGCACGAACAGTTAAGCCAATACATGTAGGGTAAACAGTACAAGCATTGGTATTGCAACTGTTATAGTTTTAGCTATATGTCATTTAAGGCATGGTTTTAGTACGTAGTAAACAATCAGTTTTTGTTGATAATTAAAATTTAGTTCTTTAAATAAAGAGTTTCTGCAGGAAATGGAATATGTTCGTGATAAAAGCCATAGCTTCGTAAAAATGCTTTAAAAGTATTATCAGTGATAGCTTTTGTATAATGGTGCATCAAGTATTATCATTTTTGCTTCATAGTGCACAACACCAAAGTTCTCTAATATCGCTGAGATTTTCATAAAAATAATGAAATAAAACCAAAATCTACAAGAAAATTAAAAGTTAAATCAACGTAGTAATGTTGACAAGTTTAAGCACTACTATCAAAAACTTGGGCATCATGTTATTTTGTATTAAAAATCTAAGATTTTATAAAACACAAGATATTTTCCTTGCGCAAAATGTGTAAGATGGCAACGAATTTAATTTTTATTATGAAATTGTGCTAATTAATATTGAAGGATTACAACATTTTTGTGTATAACAAATAAAACATGAACTTAACAAAGAGTATATTTGTTTCACATATTTTTAATTATACAGCTGAGATATTAAGTAATAAATAATTTCCTTTCAACATAAAAAATTCATAAAAAAATAGAGAAACTGCCATATTTTTTTACATTGTCGACTTAAGACTTTTCTGAAGTAGTAATAAATAATAAACGATTAATACAACTCTTATTACATGCCCAGATCTTTTAACATTGCTATTTCAACTGTTTTCCACTGATTGTGAATGGCCATCATTAGTACTACATACCCTATTTGCTTTTCTAAACTTTTTCTGTAAGGAAAGTTTCCAGCGTTACATTTACTAATCCATAGATGTAGAGTTCATGGAAATTACAACAGTGGGTTTAGTGCATGTCACTTGGACACCAAAAATTTCAAACTGTTTGCTTATTGTCCTGCAGACTTACTGGTGTGTGCACAGCAACGTCAACTGAAACCAGAAACTTTATTTTGTTGTTGTTGTTGTTGGTAAAAAGTTTCTTGCGTACGTTTAGTTTAAGGGTTTTTGCCCAAGTTGTATATGCTCTTTTTAATATTTTGGTTAACCTGCTAGTTAAAACTTTATGTTACGATTTTCAGCTTGTTTGGTCGTCCTTTGATAAACTGCTAGTATTTATTCGTTTGGAACTTTGAGTGGTTTCGCTTAATTGAAATACATTTTCAACGCTGACAGTTGATTTTAACTTTTCGTATGGCTTTTTTTTAACTGTACGAAATTCCATTTTTTTACATCAAATGAGTAGAAAATTAAAGATTTAAAAAGCAAAAACACTGTTAGCACTGGAACCATGTCATTAAAAAGAGAATATCTTACATAACGATATTTGTAAAATTTTAACAAAAAATTTATGTTACAGATTTGAATTAACACACAAAAAAATAAGCGAAAGAAATAAGATAAGTGAAAAATCAAAATTTTTTATAAATAAGTATACAAAATCTTACATTAGGATATCACTTTAATGGACATATTTTAAGATTTTTTGTAAAAGTGTTTTCATAAAATTAGACAATGAAGTTAACTATACCAAGAAATAATCAGAAAGTTTTAAGTTGTGTGTGTAAATTATCAAAATATTTGCAAATACAAAATTTTAGTTTTTCACTTTTAAGGACTTTTATATCCAGTGAGCCACAATTAAAACATATTTCTAGTTTTAAAGCTGTATTTAAATTGACCTTTGATCTATGTGAAAAAATTTTGATGTATCACACATTTACGCTATTGACAGAGACAAGTTTTTTTGTATCACAATTACGACACAGGGAAGTGCTTAGTATTTTAACCTGTGCTTGGTATTTCAACCTTTTCATCGGACTTTATTCTTTTACTTCAAAACATTAAAAGCAAACTGCGACTTTTCACCAAATCCTTGTGAACCAGCGTTACTTTAAATAAATTGGAATTTTTAACATGATGAGTGTTTCGCCCTCACACGCGTTTTATTAAAGTTCAATTATAACTATAAAAGTAATCATACGTATGATATGCGATTGAACTTTCTCTGTTTGTACTCTTCATGAAGAGCGTGGTGCACATTTAATAAATTATATATAGTGCTTACATATTGAAATATATAAATTTTAATATTATTTTTTACGAATTTTCATTTGTAAATGCTGCATGGCTGCATAAGTAAATTGAGCGGAAAGTAAAATTTGCTTTATCTCGTTAACTGACGTGTGAGTGCGCGCACATTTCAGCCATACACATCCTCGTACGCCCATGCAAATACTCAAATTGTTGCATGCTTTTCCCTTGGAAACAAAAACTTATTGCGTTTTAACAGATTTTTTATGAAACATTTTTAATATCAATTACTTAAAAAAATTTATCAGGTGTTTTAATTTGAATTTTATATTTAAAACGTAGTCATAATTTGTATTTAATTTTATGAAAATATCTCAGCTAATCGGCAGTTAATTAATTGTGAACATAATATGAAATATGCCTATATTGATAATATGTTTGGTATACGTGAAGTATGAGGAACAATTAAATTTAATGAAGTGCTCAAATTGGTAAAGTTATGAAAATAATGCTGAAAAGAATTTAATTTCAAGCTTTCGGTATATAGTATCTGTACAGCACAGGCAAAAGTATCGGTTTGTTTGAAATACATAAATTATTGTTAGATAAATTCTTGCTCTTAGCATTGGGTATTAAAAAACTATCATATTTTGACATCGACATAAAACGTATGATGTCATTGATGTTTGATGTTATGATATAAAAATACCTTTTAGAGTGCGGAATCTTTAGTTGTGAAAATTTTAAAAAATTTTAAAATAACAATTTCGTAGTAAGTTGTCTGCCATTTTTTGTTTTAAAAACCAAACCAGTTAAGATAACAGCATATTACTTGAATTTTTTGAAACGAACTCATGCGTGGCTTCTGATAAACAATAATATAGCTGAGTATATCTGAGAGTTTCTATATTCTGCATTCAAAAAAAGATTGAATTCTGATGAATTATTTTATACCAACACAATCGCTTAGCTTAGAGATTTCATTGAAAAGTCAAAAATTTTCCTTCCAACCCAACTTTAAAAGTTAGGAACTAACCGAGATTTGCATTTCCGAAGCTTTCAATTCTAGTCGAACTTTGAAAAATTCACAGGATTAGAGTAGGCAAATTTCGATAACATACACCGGCTAAAGGGTTTTGTTCAGATTGAATTTTTTTCAAGTTATATCAATTTCAAGCATTTTAAATCATTTGCCACTGTAGGTAACTTTTACACTTAAGTTCAGCTCAAATTGCAGTATTTTTATGCTCCTTTTTTACTGACAAAATGAAGTTGAATTCACTAATGAGAATTCACCGAAGTGCTCAATTTCACTATACCCTAAGGCTCATACGTCATGTTATCCTTACACAACATATTTAAACAACAATTAATCAGTAATGAACTAAATATTCCATTATAATTAACAGCTCGAATGTCACATTAAACGAAACAAGAACCATTTATGCTTATTTGCCTTTATACTATAGATTGTTTGCTTGAAAAATTAAGAAAAAAAGAACATTCATATAAATTGCACAAATTAAACCGCTTTAAAAACTGTGTATTTACTTGCTGTGAGCCATTTTGCACAAGGTATTACCAACTTATGTTGGCGTGTATTGGTTTCAGTTAACTTAACGCTACGCAACACAAGTTGTAATCCAATACTTTCTGGCAACCTGACTTCCTGCGGCGCTACCACTAATTACCAGCACTTGGTGCAGTACTTGTTCTTCAAATGAATACAGTCGCAAATAAGGATGTGGTAGTGTGTATGTGGATACGGAATATTTAATTAACTAAACTAACTCATTAAGAAGCAGGCGAAGACGCAAAACTAGATGCCAACTTGAAGAGCAAAATATTTTAACATCATATTTACTCAACAACAAAAACAACAAAAAATATTTCTTTTGGCTGCAGTAGATGTAATAATGAGTATGCCACCTTTTAATGTTGTTGTTTTTTAGTGGCAACATTACAAGCTTACAAAATTTTTGACGGAACATTTTAATGAAAGCCACGTATGCTAAACGCAGTAGCTGGGAAATTGCTGCTGCTGATGATGCTACACACTCGTAATGTTAGCAACGTAGGGGTATGTAATAGTATGTAAATTAATTCACCCAAACAAAAACTCACAAACAGGTGCACTGGGGTAGAACTTTGCTTTCGAAAAATCATTAAAATGTTCATAGCTTAAGCTTTATTTTAAAGGAGCTGAGAAGTTTTCCTCAATAAACGTGTACTCTAGGCATGGCACAACTGAAGATTATAGAAGATCTAGAAAAAGGTTACCTCAGGATATCGTTTATTGATCTGAATTAGCTAAAAAAGACTAAAAAGTTGTGATAAAGATTTGCTAAAGAAGTCGCATATAACTTAAAAGTCGTCTAATCTAATATCATTTAGTATATTTTACTACTTAATTTATTTATTAAAAAAACACTGCTCTTCTACGACTTTTTTTGTTTCAAGACTAAAAGGCTTGGTTTCTGACGCAAAGTTTGTCCTTTGCCCAATCTATGAAGCATTTTATTAAAATATTTGAAAAAAATATAAATACAGGACAAGCGACTGAGAGTTTTTTTATACGGTCTTAGGCAAAAATTTAAGTAAAATATGGTGATAACGGAATTGTACCTTAACAGTTCGTGAGATTGTTGCTGAGGATTTAGGAACAACAATTTCGCACAGTGAACAATATTTGAATACTTCTTCAAGTGCTCTTCAGTCTCTTTTCACGAAATGTTTGCATCTTTATGCACAAAGTTTAATTGACTTAAGAAAAGTAGCCAACTGACCACGGACAGGGAAGGCTGTTCGTTAAATGAATTATTGAACAAAAATTGTATGCTGATTTTCAGTTTGATTGATTTGTAAATTATCAAAACTCAGACAGACATATCACATCGAGTAATAAGAAGACACAGGTCATAAATTTTATCTTTTGAACTTCGAACATTTACATGGCACTCTTGCTCTTACTAATCAGAGGTACTCAACACATCGACAATATAACCCCATGAACCCATCAAACTACTCATTGAATTTTGCAAAAGTGTTCGTTTATTTATTGCTAAGCTCTCAATTGGATAGATTTTTTCAAAAAAATCAAAACCAACAAATTGAAATTGAAATTGAAAATTCAAAAATTGGTTTTGAATCGTGTTTCATATCTTGCGGTGTATTGAACTTAAAAAAAAGTTAAAAGTCTTCAAATACGAAAAACTTATATTGAAGTCAGCAGCTTGTAATCGATTATTTTTCAAAGACTTCGATAAAGCATTGTATGGCTATTATTTTGCAGCTCTGGTACGCCATTAAAAAATGGCAGAAGATGCAAGGTTACCAAGCTCAAAATGATCGCATCGTTTTTCGCAAGCAAGTAAGTTATTCATTTAGTGTGGTAATTTCATTTAAATATAATGCCAGATTCTCATCAGATTCTAACTTCAGCTGCTCAATACGTGATTACAGACTCACTTCACTTAAAAGTAACATAAGACTAAAAAGCTGAGAACTAAAAAAGTACATGAGACCAAAAAATTGCAAAAATGAAAAACCATATTCGACTTAAAATTTCCATGAGACTAAGAAGTCACAGAACACTGCAATGTTGAATCATAACAAAAAAGTAGCATGAGACTAAAAATTACCTGAGCTAAAAAAGAGTTTAGTGCAGTGTAAGGAAAATCTACACAGATGCATGTCAATGTGTGCGTCCAGCATAATCGAGTCATGCCGAATCGTGTTTCGCAGCGTACACGACGAGTATACAGACACGCAGACTTTGCCTGAGTTTTGTCACAGTTTCCCGCGAGAAGCAGAATGCACTGATTGAGACTAAAAAGTAACATATGACTAGATCTCTCATGGGATAAAAAATTTGCATTAGCATATGTAACTAATAAGTATTATAAGAAATAAGAATCTTATATGATGACTGAAAAGCTGTATATTGACTAAAACATCACATTAAACTTAAGACTTTCATAGAACTTAAAAGTCACTAAAAGGCTAAAAGAGCTAAAAAGTCACACAAGACAAGAAAACACCCACAGTTCTAAAAAGTTACGTTAAAACTTTTATTTAGGGTGGCCCTCACACACAAATATTTTCAAAATAGCGATTTCTCAAAGACAGGCAAATCAAAAAGTATGGCTTTTATATTAAGGGGCACAGATTGGATGGTAAAAATTTTATTTAGGATGGTCCTCATACAAAAGTATTTTTTAAATAGAATTTTCACGCAGACCGCACATCGAATCTACACCACAGTTGAAGTGAAGCGATGCGCACATTACCCTGCCTGTGCTAGTATTAAATATAACCTCATAATATGGAGAAACCCTTTTAATTACTTTAAAAATTTGTTTGTATATAAGAAATAAGTATCGCTTATGAGTTAAGAATGCTTTTTTACATTAACGCAGCTGCCAGTCTGAATTGTACATACACACACAAGGATCAGCATTTTATGTGAAACCACAGGTTCAAGATAAACGAAAAGAAAAAAAAGAAAGAAAGGGAGTGCAAAAAAAATGCTACAATTTAAGTAAATACGAGTGCTGAAATGCTGAAAATAAAATTAAATGCATTTGTGCGTAGTACGACGTCAACACATATGTATGTGTGTATGCTTAATGAACGTGTGTAAATTCCGACGCACCACCACCAGCGACAGCAGCAGTAGAAGTGCTGTAAAATATGGGTTATATGCGCAGTACTGCTTTACTTTGAAATATCATTGAGGACTCTGCTAAGTGCACGGATTAATTTTGTGCAAACAGTGTGGATATTAAGCATGAAATTTCCAAAGATGGAGCAAAGAGTAGAAATCCTAAATGTTTACTTTTGCATTAAGTGTTGCCTTTCGGTGTTGCTTAAATCAAATTATGTATTACTCATACGATATCTTGTACTTGTGCTTAGATTTTTGCTCAGCATTGTTAATCTATTTTTAGAAAGACACTGGCTATATTAATTTAAACAAAATAATTTGTAAATAAAGAACTATTTGATAGGTGGGAATTTTTTTACATTTTCATTGTACTTTTTTATTGAAGAGAAAAAGTAGAAATTCGTGTTGTTTACTTTAGCCTTAAGCAGTTTCCGATAAATTCGAAATAAATATTAAGATAAATGAAATGTTAATTATATGCCATTTACGTATTAGAACCAAACAAACGATAAAGCAATATTTATTTATTCAGAAGTCTGCATTTTAGCCAAATAGTTATTCACGATGAATAAAAGATATGAATACAAAAATATATTTCTTTTTAAATAATGTTAAGACGCAGATGTGGAGCACATCACATTGAAATTCATTATATTAAGGAAGAATGTGCTTCCAAATTATAATAAAGTTTCTTGGTTTAATTGTAATATTATCTTAAAAGATGAGCGATGAGCGAAAAATTTTATTAGTTTCTTAATCTCATAATAAATGCCAAATTTGTTTCCAGAACATTTGAAATTTCATAAGGTTTCTGTAAATTTTAGTCTGCCAAAGTGTGTGAATAGGCTTATCACTGGCACTACTGAATCAATTTTTATACGGTTTTATCACAAATTAAAATTCTTTCAAATTTGTTTTCAAAAAATCTTACAAAAATCATCAAACTTTTTCAAACTTTAAAGCGCTGCAGCCGTAAATCTATAAGCTATGCAAAATAAAAAATTTGCAGTTATACAGAAGAAAACTTCGTAGTAAAATAAACATTCACTTTTTCCGTAAAAAAAAAACACTTTTTTCTGAGTAACTAACTAGGAACATAGGCAAAACTGTTTTTTCTAAAAAGATTGAGTTCGGAACACAAAATCTTCATGAAAAGATTGTAAAGTGAGTCCGACAACATTTTGATTTTGTAAAAGCTTTGCAATAGATGGCAGTGAAACTTAATATATGGCCGCCAAAGGCGCATGTGCGCTGAAAAAATACTGGGTAAAATTGGATAACTGGCATCTCCATCAAGAGTAAAAACTAAAGTTAGTAAAAAGTGCCACGTAACACAAAAACTTTTCAAACTTAAAGCGTTTGATCTTGGATAATTATCGCCACTTATTGATAATTATCACATCTCGATGGCGTACCAAGAATTATAATTTTTTCAAAAGAACTTAAATTTTTCATCAACTTTTTAAGTTGTAAGAAAAAAGTACAGCGTAGAGTTTCTACAAAAATTAACTAATGTGTGTCAAAATGAAAAAATCGAATATTATTACGTGATATCAAGCAATATAAAATACAGACTCGATTAGTGCAATTTCCTTCAGTGCACGTCGCTGTAACAAAAAACATTGGCATTTTCTCCAGTTGCTTCAGTAACTCATGTGCATCAACAAAACGTAGAAGTCCGCCAAATGCAAAATAAGCGAATCAGAAAGCAGAAGGCAAACCTCAAAACGCAGCAGTATCAATCAAAACAACAGCAATCGGCAATAAGCCACACAAATTTAACAATATAACAATCCAGTCAGTCAAAATAAACTAAAAAAGCCACAACAGCCAACAATAAAAACCTAAGGACCAATCCAAGACAAAATCACAGCAACAGTGCACAATGGAAAGTCTAAATGAAACAGATACTAACAGCTCTACTTCTGCGAAGAGTCTGCAACAATGCAGCTTTAATATGAGATAATTAAAAATTTGAAGAGAATTAGTAAAACTATCACTACGTTGCAGGGATTAAGAGTAAAGAGTGTCAAATTAAAACTAAAAGTATAATAATATAATATAATCTTAATTGGATAAAGCAAAAAAATATTAGAGAATGTAAATTAAATCACGAGTGCACCAAAGGTAAATAATTAAAGTGATTGACAGTGTGTACAGAAAATTTTAGGAGAAACTTTGAACATCACTATCACTGCTGATGAAATACCAAAATGTTTTAGAAAAACAAAAAATCATCTAAGAAATATGATATATTGTATGTGGTAAATACTGTTAGAAGATCTTGTCTAGTAAAAGAAAACGAAAAAGAAATGACATGCATATATTTGTGATGGTGATAGAAAAAAAGTATTATTTTTAGTAATGAAAATTTCACTAGATACACTCGGCTTTGTTTATCTATACTATTTATACAAAATTGGCGCAAAATACTTAACCGACTTAAATATTTTTTTTTTTTAAGACAACTTATTTGTGTTAAAGAAGGTTAATGCATACTTATTTTTTCAGTTTATAAAGTTAAATATCCTTTTGTTTTTTTGATTTGCAAAACCTCACACAAATATTTTCGTTTGGTTTTTCGTTGCCTATTTTGATGCTACTTGTACCCACTTGGCTTAAAGTTCAAAAAAGAACAAACTCTTTTCAACTGTTTTTTATGTTACTTTTAAAAAGAGAAGATAGAATGAGATGTTAAGAGAGTAATATCATTATGAAAAAAACAACAAAAAAAAAACTGAACGTGTGCGTGCACAGCCGCAGGCATCGGTACCCAGCCATAACTCTTATCGTCATAATCCCCGAAACAATTTTGGACCTTATGTCCGTCTTTTATTTTGGTCTAATCCCCATAGCCTCCAAGAGCAGGAGGAGCTTAATGATAAGTAATTTTTGGCTTACCATAACATTTATGTCGAATTACTATGGCCAGCGAAACAGGAGTTGGCAAACCATAAGCTGAACCGCGGCCGAAGATCACCGCAAAACCGGTGTTGACATATTCGAGGATGGAAATCCTGAGCCCGCCTTTTCTCCTATATATACATATATACACTTGCTCAGAATAACCCCAAAAATAAAATATGTCAAGGTCATCGGTGACGTGTATCGTTTTCAAACTAAATACCGACTATTTTAATTCATATCATATAACAATATCAAGCGAATTTTTATAAAAAATATAAAACTCCTTTAGGATTTTCAAGCAAAACAAAAATGGTCATTAAAAACTATTTTTCAATTTGAAAGAAACGGAAAGCAGAAAAACATTTTGTAAGATGTGCTATTGAATTGATAAATCATTAAAAAATTCAATTACTATTTTGAATTAAAAACTTGTGTTTTCTATCAAAATTACTTCTTGCGTCAATTTTGTGACAAATTTTATTCAATAGAGTTTTAAGAACTGTGTTTTGTTGAGTAGCAGTTGCTATCGTTTCTTATTTAAGTTTTTGACTTAAAGTTTAATTACTTTCCTTGTCAAAAAGCAACTACATGCTTGTCAAGAATCACATGAAGTACGAAAATTAACGCTTTGTTTGTTGTAAAACATCAATTGTTGCACTATATGTGTATTTTTCTAATTTTCAGCTAACGTACAAGCAAAATGCATTGTAAGCCAAAATGAAAGCTTTAGGGTAAAAACCACACAGTAGATGCATGCAGCATAGAAAAAAAAGAATACGATCTAAACTAAAATAAAATGGTGCGTCCTTAAATAACATTTAGCAACATCAGCGGAAAAGGCAGTGGCAGCTTCATCCTCAACAGCTGGCGCAGCAGGAAATAACAAATGTTGTCACCGTGTCAGCGAATATTTCACTTAAACCTTTTTTTCCTGTTGCACATACACACGAATATTCGTCTATACATGTATGCGTGTGTGTACACGCAGATCTACTTGTGTGCGTTTGAATGCTTGTCACGTGTCTGTGCACTTCGTTACACTTGCATTGTTTTACAATTTAAAGTTTAAAGCGTCTAATACGAGTAGAACAGAGTGTATTTTTTATTTTCTTTTTTTCTTCGTCTTAAGCTGCAGGCGGAAATTTTCTATTACTACAGCATCAGCTGAGTGTAAATTGTGCGGCTTTTTTTTCTTGCTAAGATTCTGCAAAGCTTTTCGTTTCAAATTGTTGCAGTTGTTGAGAGAAAATGTCAATGTGTTTCTAGCTCAGGGCATTTATTGGCAATTTGAAACATGAACAAGATTTTTGTATTATTGCAGATTGTCAAAAAAAAACAATACAACTCTCCTTACTTAGGGACAACAAGGCTTCTATTAAGAAATGCTGTATGAGGTTAATACTTGCATGTCTCTTTAACCACGCAGTAGAATTACTTTTTTTTTTTGCATTATGAAACATGGCATTGAGATAAATACGGATTGGGATAAAAAACAAAGTATAATGATTGAGCTAAATATATAAGTTATATTCTGAATATCAGGTGTCATCCACTATATTTTATTTATATAAAATCATTTTTGTTATACAAAATAGTAAATTTCACAGGCGTGCTATGTTTTATTCCTAAATAAGTGTTTTAAAATGTACCTTTTAGTAGCTGAAATGAAATGGATCATATTTTAATTCAGCGGCGTATTTTAGCAATGCAGCTTACGGCACAACACTCGTGAGTGGGCAAAGGGGATTTTCTTTTGAGTACTTAAATCCTTCAGTCGGAAATTTTTATTTTTCTGATTGGCTGAAGCCTAACAACCCTTTGATGAAAAAAAAGTTCAAGGACTTTGCATTTTATTTAAATTTATTTGTATATTAATTGTTTAAGAATAACAATTAATCAAAAAATTGTATACTGCAGTTTCGAACAGTTAATACAGGGTTCTGTAGTAGCACAATTTTGAAGATAAGTTAAAATATATAATAAATAAGTCATTGGAAAGAATCAGAGAGACGAAAAACATCCAATTTCAGATTTTAAAAAGACAAGAGATGGTTGTAAATTTAAGGTTCTGGGTATTGTGCGGTCAGAGACCGGCATCTTCCGTACATTTGTACTTTTTTCAGTACATTTACATTGTGAAATGTATATTCGACACATTTTTAATCCATACGGTACACTCATTTTCAGTACATTTACACTACTTGTAATTATAACCTTTTTTATTCTATTTATTAGCAAATTTACCTGGCATGTGAGTGAAAAACTTTAAGTACTATTTAAATTTGAATGAGCTTTTAAATTTTACTCAGTCTTTCCATGATGACAAATTACATTTCAAGATTCAATTCAGTACATTTCCACATGCCACAAATGCCATCACTGATTGCAGTGTGAAATTAAGTCACTCATACGCACCGTTGACCACAATGCAAATAAATTTGGTTTGCTTCGCATTTAAATATAATTAGATTCTGCGCATACATACGACTAAATAGTTGTGCTACTATTGATCCCCAAGTCAAATAGATTTGAAATGTTGATGAAATTTATATAGCCGGTGCTCAATTAAATCCTTGAACACCGACTATAATAACTTGAAGTTTTTTAATAAAAAAAATACAAATAATAACCGAAAAATATATAGTTTGTGCAATCATTTCAATAATATATAATTTTTTGACATATACTTACTATAAGTCTAAAAACTTCTTCAGTTTTTTCACCTTCAAAAGTTCATATCTTAGCTGCAAGATCATCCGATTATGGATTTTAGTTGTAAATTATCAGAAATGTAGATAAAGATATTAAATTTTTTAAGCAATATCACAAGTGTACATTTCTATCAGACGCAAGAAACGAGAGCAGGAAAGGCACGAGCGTGAGAAACTCGAAGTGTTACGGGGCAGGAATGATGCTCGAAAATTTTACCAACAAGTCAAGCGTCTGACCCAAGGTTTCAAGCCCGGAGCATCAACCTGTAAAGATGAACACGGAAATCTGGTTACGGATACGCAGGGTGCACTGAGATTATGGAGGGAACACTTTTCCAAGCTGCTTGCTGGCGATGACTCCACCAATCCCGCATTTGGAGAAACTAACCCGATGCCACCAATCAACGACGATGGTGTGGAGGTACCACCACCTAGCCATGACGAGGTACGAGTTGTGATCCAACGACTTAAGAACAACAAAGCGGCTGGTGCCGATGGCCTGCCTGCTGAATTGTTCAAAACCGGCGGCGATGAGCTGATAGGGTGTATGCATCAACTCATCTGCAAAATATGGCTAGTTGAAAGCATGCCCGACGATTGGAATCTCAGTGTCCTTTGTCCTGTACTGAAGAAAGGTGACCCGACAATCTGCGCTAACTACCGGGGAATTAGTCTTCTTGCCATCTCTTACAAGGTCCTGTCGACTGTACTGTGTGAAAGACTTAAGCCGTTTTCCAACACACTGATTGGGCCTTATCAGTGCGGCTTTAGACCTGGTAAGTCCACCATAGACCAGATCTTCACACTACGTCAAATCCTGGAAAAAACCCACGAAAAACAGATCGATACCCATCATCTCTTTATCGATTTTAAAGCAGCTTTCGATAGCCCGATACGGGATTGCCTGTATGCCACCATGTCTGAGTTCGGTATACCAGCGAAGCTGGTGCGGTTTTGCAGAATGACGTTGAGCAACACAGCCAGCTCCGTTAGAGTAGGAAGGGACCTCTCCGAACCATTTGATACCGAACGAGGTTTCAGACAGGGCGATCCATTATCCTGCAACCTCTTCAACTTTGTGATGGAAGGGGTGTTGCGAAGAGCCAGTGTACATCGTAATGGCACTATTTTCTACAAAAGTGTCCAGCTCCTTGCATATGCCGATGATATTGATATCATTGGACGTTGTAAGCGAGATGTTACTGCTGCGTTCTCTGCTATCGAAAAAGAGTCAGCGAAAGTGGGTTTGACGGTGAACGAGGGCAAAACAAAGTATATGCTGTCCACAAACAGGGAGACGCGGCGTATTGGATCCTTTGTTACTGCGAACAACTATACTTTCGAAGTTGTCAAGGAATTCACCTATCTTGGCACCGCTGTGAACACTCAAAACGATGTCAGCCTGGAGATAAAGCGAAGACTAACTCTTGCTAATAGGTGTTACTATGGTCTCAGTAAGCAATTGAGTAGTAGAGACCTCTCTCGCCCGACAAAACTGACACTCTACAAGACGCTCATCTTACCCGTGCTACTTTACGGCGCAGAAGCATGGGTTGTGTCGCAGACTGATGCAGCCACGCTTGGGGTGTTTGAAAGAAAATTCTTCGCAAAATCTTCGGTCCTGTTCACGTCGGCGACGACTACCGTATTCGAATGAACCACGAACTGTACGAGCTCTACGCTGACATTGACATAGTCAAGCGCATCACTATTCAACGTCTGCGCTGGCTGGGACATGTTGTGCGTATGGACGAAGAAGCTCCGGCGAAAAAGGTGTTTGATGCGGAAGCCGCTGGGCGACGACGAAGAGGAAGACCATGCCTCCGATGGAAAGACCAAGCCGAGGAAACCCTATCCACGCTTGGTGTGAATGATTGGAGAAGGCGTGCGCAAAGCAGAGGCGCCTGGAGAGAGCTTTTGAGGTCGGCCGTAACCCGGTAACGGGTTGTTATGGCCACCCAAGTAAGTAAGTAAGTACATTTCTGTCAGTGTAGAATGCTGCGACATAACTTAACGAAATACATGACACAGTATTTTTATTAAATTATTTTTCTTCTCTCTTTCTTCATGTCAATGAGCTTAGGGTTGTGTTTAGCATGTAGAAGCAATAAAAAATCTACAGTCATATCATGCCGCATTCATGTGGTATTCAAGCAGGTTACGAACTTTTGCTTACTTCAGGCTACAGTTTTAAATGAAAAATTTTTCCTTCATCTTCGAGTAAAGGTATAAATTACACATGCGAAGAAATTGAGTTTTAAATCAACATAAAGTACACTTCAAATGTAAATGAATTACTTCAATAAAGTGGTGCAATTTTGCAATGTTCTATCGCAGAGGAGGAAGCAGCATTTCTTTGGCTTATTTGTGTTTTAACTTAGAGTTGGTAATTGGTACATGGTTTTACATACTTAAAATATTTATTAAGAGCAGTACTTCGATATTTTTGCTAACTTTAATTTATTATAATAAAGCTATTGAGTGGTTTATCTTATGCTTGAATTAATAATAACCGACATTTTCACTTTCATTTTATCAAAATCACTTAAATGACACTTAACGGCCTTTTTTGTACAAGAAGTGCCACGTCAACTTTCAATGTTTCACTATATTTAATTTTAGAAAATACACTGCATTATATGCATGAATTTTGTTTGTATTAAAATTTAGTTTTTATATTGGTTTTTCTTTTAAAAAGTATTATCTCAATAAGCTTTATTAAAATCGTAGTGCAAAATTGCAACAAATTTTTCGATTTTGAAAAGTGTCCTCTTTACTTTTCCAATCCTGTCTTTTATTCACACAGTAAATTATATTTGTGATTGGCACTCAACTACCAAATTTCATTAAATATCTTGCATGGATTTCGAAACATGAAATACTAAATTTTAAAACTAAGGGCAGTACAACGCCCCTCTAAGAGATTTTATAAATTTAAATTTCAGCTTTCGGCTAATTAAAAGTTACTCATACACCGTGTTCACCAAAATGCCACATTTTTTCACATTACTTAATGCACAAACTTGCACAAAATATTTATTTTTACTTACTTTTTATATTTTCTTATGAAAAAACTCGCTGTTACTCCAGTCGGTGTTCAACTATTTACTCAATAAGCCACTTATTTAATTAATCGCAATAACACGTAAGCTAAATCATTTAATTTTGTAAATAGTTGCACATCTATTTAGTCGTATATAAGCGCAGCAACTAATTATATTTTAATGCCAACCAAACAATTAAATTTGAATTATGCTCAACACAGCGTATGAGTAACTTTTAATTACACACCGCAATATATCCAGCAATTCAAATTCACTACTAATCCTTGTTTTGTGTAGCAAACAATTTACAAAGAAAAATTGATGTTTTTTTTATTTTGTTTCATTTGCAAAGTATTCATATTGGGAATAAACTCAAAATTAACTTTCGAACAGCACTTGACAGTGTCTCAATAAATCACATTAACTTCTAATTTACTTAAATATGTTAAGCTGCCACTTTGCAAATTGTTTTAAGATAAACGCCGGTCTTCTATGCCATCAAATATGCAAATTAAATTAAACTTTCATTAAATTGTTGAGCACACGTTCGTTCGGTTGTATGAAATGTAAAGTGCGCAAAGAAAATTGTATCAAAAGAATTTATATTATCAGTTTGAAAATGTAAATGCATGAAATTAAAAGTAAAAACCCAAAAGGGGCTGAAAACTTAGATACTAGTATATCAATATACAATTACATGAAGACACGTTCGTATGTACCTACATACGTTACTCGTACATATGTAACTATATTCATGATTGATAGTCTAATGAATTCTTTTGAATATTTGATAATGGCGCACCCAGGCCTACAATTTATGTGAGTGCTCCACAAATTTGGTATAATCTTAAAATCATTATGGCAAATACCAAACACGGCCAATGTCCGCATAACAGCTGTAAAAGTAACAATATATTGCCACTTTGAGTTGGTGCGCCACTATACCAAGATATGAGTTTGTGGGGCAATTTCATGCAAAGTACTTCTATGCTTCTTTCAGAATTAGAATTTATTATATCACAGGATCTTTCTTTTTCAGGTCAAAATATTTTTGTCTGCTAACAAAACGTTCTAGGAATAAGCCTCAGCTATTAAAAATTTTACAATCTAATAGGACACAAAACAATTTTCATAAATTTTGGATTGGAAATAAAATTGTTAATATGACAAATGGGGAATAAAAGTAGAATTTTGATCAATGCAAAAAGTTAAACTTAGTATGCTTGGAAATTCTTAAACATCGGCAAACAAAGGTTACCAATGATACTGTGTGTCATCGGTTGAAACTACTATGAGCAGCTAGTTACCCATTTTCGATATCAAAAAATTTGTTTCTCAAAACTTTGTCCATTCTCATAATTTCCAACAAAAATTTCTTTCTTGGTAAGGTCATACGTTTTAAAGCCTAAAATATTTTTTAAGATTCAATATTTTTTGAACAATTTTATCCTGAAGGAACTCCTCAACACATGGAACAGCCCATAGCATAATACATAGATAGATAGATAAACAGACTTGTTATTATGGTTCATTTTGCTAAGCACATGGTATTTTCGCAACAATTTAAGTTAATTTTTAGCAAACGCTTATTTTCCTACTTTTGTTCTTCTTCCTCAAAGACTTGTGAAATTTGTGGTGTGTAGAAGTTTTCTACACATCTAGCAGACGTCGTTTGTTTCACATACACTCGTATACTCGCATAAAGCAATTACCAACAACGTCTGATTATCTAGCCTACCTTTTTCGAAAAAGCTGCATATCGACTTCAAAACATCAACGACATGCCAAAACATTTTTCATTTTTATTAACGCTTATTTTTAGGCCTTTTTATAGACGTTCCTCAGTTGTGGCTGTGATTTATGACTTTACGTGTCTTTTTTGTGAGTATTTGGGTCTGTTTTGTGTCTGTGTACGAGTGTGTGTCTCGAAAATTGCTGCGTATGAATGTTTGTTCGTAAGTGTTTTAAAACATTATGGTAGATTTTATTTTAACATTAAAAACAACTTATAATAATGTATACGCCTGTTTTTATTTCTCTTTTATTTTGAGTAAAAAAAAATAAGAATAAAAATCATCCTTTTTTATAACAAATTCATTACATTCTTTAATTTTTTATTGGCAGTCAAATTCGTTTATATATCAATAAATGATTTATAACGTGTAAGCGAAATTTGATCGCATTAATTTAGAATGAATTTGTTTAAGAAACGAAATCACGTAGCTAGCAATTTATGTCAATTTCGTAGACATATGAGTGATATTAATTGTTTTGGGCAATGAATTTGGGTGCTTTGAAAATCATTTAAAATTTAGAAATGTTTGGAAGAGGAGAAATGAATTGGCAATAAAATTGATTTGGTTAAGTGGACTTTACATTTATGGTAAATATATCGATTTATCAGGCAAACTAAATCGATTAAAAAATGTTTAATAGAACGAATCAAAAACAATTTCATATTGAAATATTGAGAAATAGCAAATTAAAGAGATGTATTATAAAGGTAGATAATGTTCAAACATTTCATGGAGCTCCATCTCTTCGTTCATAGCAGAACTGAACTTTTAATTTATGTTTAGAACAAAGCCAAAATTTCATTTTTATCTGACATTCCATTCATTCATTACAAGCCATTTAAAGTTGACAGGCACTGGAAATTCATACCGAAATGATACATGTTTAAAGTGAATCCGCTCCTTCAAAAACAATGGTTTGTACGTGGACTGGTTTCCTTAAAAGTTGTCGTACAAGCACTGAAAACTATGCGCGTGAATGACGCTCAAAAACTGCATCAACACTAGAAATCGTCACAAAATTACAGGAATTGGTTTTGAAAGATCGTCAACTGGCTTAGAGAGACAATAGGTACAATGAACAGTAATTAAAAGGAAAGTTTTGGGTTTTAAAAAGCTGTGTGCACAATAGATGTTGCATTCGCTAACAATGCAACGAAAACACATTCATTTGCGATGTTGTCAGTAACTAATGGATGCAAAGTATTTTAAGCGCCATTTCATCACTAAGAATATGACTTGGAGCTACCAGCATTATTCTGAATCAAAATAACATGGAAGGAAGTGATGTGAACTCGGCTCTTTAGCTTCAAAGCGACGTCATGTTTATAAATCGGTCAATGCATCAGTTTTTTGGGATGCAAAAGGAATTTCGTTCGAAGATTACCTCCAAACTGGAAAAACATTAATCTCAGATTATTATTGTAAGCTTTTGAACCAACTGGATGTAAAACTTTGTGAAAAGAGATCCGGTTTACAGAAGAAAAAATTCATGTTCCATTGAGATAACGCACCTGCTCACACAGCTCAAAAATCCAGCGCTAAAATCAGTGAACTAAATTTTAAATTGTTACATTATCCACCCTTCTCGCCAGACTTAGCTTCCTCGGAATTTTGGCTCTTCTCATGCTTGAAAAAATTCTTTCGTGGAAAACAAAAGATATCTCATTAAAGGAACTTAGTCATGCCATAGTAATATTCTTAGTAGTGTAAAACTTGCCACTTTCAGTATTTTGCAAAATAATGATACTGATGTTACAGCTTATTCTGCCTTCTATAGAAGTATGCTAGATCTGAATTTCAACCTGTTCCAGTTAATATAATCCAATATAGTATGTGCTGAATATCAATCGTACTTATCATTCAAAATTTATTTTATCTATAGCTGGAATTTATAGCTTAGTTTTGTCACACCGGTTTTAATAAGATTTGCTTAAATCGAAAAAGGAAACATAAATTAATATGTCACTGGTTGATTTTACTATGGTTGTTTTGCGCATTTTCTAATTTTTAGATCATTTTGAGAGCCGCTGTAAGCATAAATAATTATGTTAAATTTAAGGACATTTTTCAACTGAAGCCTTGCAGGAGTTGTTCCAATTTACTGTGAATTTATATAAATTTTATTTAATTTATAAGTTCAATGGACGGTAATATTTTGAGTTATTTTTCAACATCCGGCTTTTACTTATTTAGTTACTTTTTCTATATACCTTTTCTGATTAATCTTTAAGAAATAAAGAAATAATATCAACATATTACTGAGATTAAATTTGCATGGAAACATCATGTAAATATCAAAAGGGGTCTTAACTGTATTCTTAAGAAATCCCAAATTAGCGACTGATTTTATTTTCATTTTATGTTTATTTCACTGTTAATGTCACATTGTATACACGAGAAAAAATATAATTCTCGTTAAGTTTTCGCTGAAACTGAAATCCTTGCTGCCAACATAATGAAAGAGTGTAATTTTTCAGAAAATTTATATGTACAAGGAAAATTCAAAGGAACAAACATCCGTGCCTTACTTTATACGATTTCTAAAGAAATTATTACAATAATATTATAGAAATTTAGCTTTAAACCTAGAAATTAGCGAAACTTAAAAATTTATTACATAATTTTCATTAAAATTGTTTCAGTTTGAATAGAATAGCATTGTATTAACATAAATATATGCCACTTTTACTAAATTTATATTGCCATGTCAGCAGCAATGTCCTGAAAACCCGTATAACTTAAAGACGGTATATGTCAATGAACTGAGGCGCCAAAGGAGCTAATACGGCAACACCACCCACATTGGTTGTCAGTGTAGTTGAGCTTTTTATATGTTGCCACGAATTTTTATTCTGTGTGTCACTAATAAGCCTTGCTCATGTTACATACGAATCGTTGTGAACGTAACTTGTAGTCAGTTCATTGACGTTTGCATACCAAAAAAAAAACAAAAGTAATCAATCCTAAGCAAGGACAATGGTAATCGTAGAGTACAGCTAGGTATTATGGTTTGGCTTATGAAATATCTCATGAAGCAAATAAATTGTTTTCTCTCTTGCACAAATTAAGTTAAAAATTTGTTGTCTTAAACGTGGGCGTCTAGGAAAAAATAAGAGTTGAAACACCACAAGTTCTATAGAAAATGTTGCATTGGAATTTTTTATAGTTTCATATACATGATATGTGATATGCTAATTAGCTTGACATGTCTTATCTCTCGACTTGTCCTCGGAATTTCCTACGAATATTATTTTTTTGTTTCTTGGTTCTTCGCAAATTTTTCTTGTTTTTATTGAGTGTGGTAAAAAAATACAATGACATATTCAACTTTTCCGAGAAAGTTTTGAATGAAGCATCATTTAGAGACAAATGTTTGTTAACTGGCTTTTTTCTCTGCTTCATTTATTTATGTTTTGAACCGTTACGCTCAACATGCCTTCAAAAATCGGCGTGGTAAAAAATTATTTATGATTTTTTTTTCGCAAATACTGCTTTGACAGCGCTTGTATATTTCGTGGTATTCACATGTTTCTCAATCAAAAGTCTCAATGGCCGCGACAAAATCATATGACAGGACTTTAAGTTATTGGCCCACAAAAGGTCATTTAACGTACACTGGCATGTTATATTATCATTTTTAAGTATCAATATCTCGAAAACCAAACTGGATATCGATTTTTTTATCTAACATATGCGATTTATTTTGACGTGTTCTATTGTAAACCATCGTCAGACTGGGGCGCCACGGGAATTGTAATCTCCTCAAACGGCACCCCAAAGAACTCATTTACAATAATCGTGAATTAGGGCTAGCGGAAAACAAATTTTCATTGCACACGTGTCTGCAGCAGCGCAACACGTATTTGTTTAGCAAGCGCTGTAATATTGAATTCGCGCTATTTTGGCGAGCTACCTAATTAAATATTAGAATGTTGCTACGTGGAATGAAAATGTCATAAGGTCAAGAGCAATGTTTGCAACACGTGCTTTTTATCTCTATTTGGTGATACGTGGAACTGACTGTCACTGGCTTTTAACTAATTTGTAATTTTGCACTCACTAACTGCAACAACTATCGTGCAGAATTGAAAAGTTTTTGCAAACCATGAGAAAATCAAATGATGTCTTAAAATCGCAGCAGTTACGACAAAATCATTACGGATAGTTGCTACACTACACTATCTTGAAGCTCTTTTTGGTCTCTAATGTTGGAAGTGGAGCAGATGAACTTGCTACTAATACGAAGTCTAGACAGGATTGGCTACATAGTGAACATTATTTATTAACTTAATATTTCAAATAAGTCACATATTCCGCCAAATTGAATAATATTACTGTGTTCATTGTATATTTGGTAATAATTAACTAATTATGTTTGGCTAGTTATACAAGAACAATTGTATGTCTGGCAAAAATTACTAAATTATATTTTGATTGAAGCAAAAATTTCTTTTTTGCCAACATTCACTTGTTAACAATCACCAAATCACAGTCAGAAGTCGTGTCAGTGGGTCAGTTTGTAAGATTTGAGTGTTGATTCATTTTATATTTTTTGGCTATGCACAATCGATTGGCCATCTTCTTTTACATGAAAAACGCAATGCCAAACAATTTTTTTACCAACGATGCAATCTGAAAAAATTTACGATTAAAAAAATCAAACAAATTCGTTAAAAGTAAATAAAGATTTTTAATAAATTTTTGTTCAAGAAACATTAATATTTCACATTTGTCCATTTTGGACAACTTTTGAAACTGATTTTTGTTCTTCGTTATATATCTTTGTTGAAATTTTGCAAAAAAGCGAGTGTTCTTTCTGCAGTGTCATTCACAACACTTAATTTTTGGGCTACAATCTTTTTTTAGACACCCTTTATATGATGCAGCAAATTACTCTTATTATTATACCTGCCATCATGGAATCTCAAGCTGGCTGCTTGGGTTAACCCTAGTTAATCTCTTCAGTTTACTTGGCCTATCGCATTGAAATGTTGATTCTTTACGATTTCTTAAGAAAATTTTGAAAATTTAACTCTTCTGTTGAATTTCTTAGAGTAGTTTCGAAATGTTCAGTTGAGGATAAGGATAAGCTTGATACTCGAGTTTGAAGTAGATGTAAATGAGTTCACTAAAATCAGTTGGATATGAGCCAGTTAATCCGGTGTTCTACGAGTAAGAGGGAGTAAGCTCTTTTCGATTTATTAAGACTAGAATTAGTTCAGTACTAACATTGAGATAAAACATTAAAGTCTTTGATTCACTTCACTAGTTTCAAATGTTTCTTCTCCAGTCCAACGGATCAACATAGCAACAATCTTCCACTACTTGAAATAAATTTCGCTAAATTCATTTTAAAATAGACTCTGCTTTCTTTACTTTGATGTAACTTGCTTCAGAGTAAAATAAACTCGAAGAAGCACAAAAGTAAACAAAAACTATTTTCCTTATCTTCAATTACTTAAAGCGATGCAATTAGGAAAATGAAACTTACAACAATTGCGCAATCTAAATGAATCACTTAAAGAAAAGCAAAAAAAAAACGAAAACTTATAGCGTCATTTTAAAAAGAGTTGCTTAAGAAAATGATAAAAGTAAGAGAAAATGCAAAGAGCGGAAAATTTCACGAAAAAATAACTCAAGAAAGAAAGGAATTTCAAAACAGCTGCTGTGCTGTGCTGCTCGTAGATAAACTGTGCAGTTTTTATGTTTTGTTACTGATGCTGCTGCTGTTGACCAAAATTGCTGACATTGACAGTCCAGCTGAAGTTCTATTGTACATTGTTGTTTTTTTTTTGTTTGTTTGGTGTTGTTTTTATTGCTCATTTTTAGCTGACATTCGTGAGAAGCTTCCGTCAGTTGTGACGGCTGTTGTCAGTGCTGTAAGTCTGCCTGCCATAGCTGTCGTTTTTGCCCAATATGCCGCACCATGAACCATTAGTTCAGAGTTTATTTGCTGAACTAATGCAACATAAAGACTAAAGCAGCCAGAAACAACAACCCCATACAAAAACAAACAATGACAGAATGCTTTTCTATCCATTCCAGCATCCGTCTTATTAACAAAATGACAACAGCAACAACGACAGGACTCCATTTAATTTGCCATTATATTCACCCAATAAAGTTGATATTACGCGATATCTTTGTTGTAGTTGGTGTTTCTGTTTTATAGCCATTTGTTAAAGAAACTTTGGCAGCGTCGGAAAGTTCAACTTAAGAGAGACGTAAGTTGCACTGGAAAAAATCATCGTCGAAAATTGCTTTGAAAATATGCGCTTTATATACTTAGTTTTCACTTTATTTACGTACCTAAATGATGTTTAACCAATTGGAGTTGAGGCGCAGCGCTACACTGAGAAAATGATCTGTTTGAATATAACAAATGCATTTTTCTCAATAATTTTATTCAAAAAGGGAAAGCTATCAAACCAAGAAACTCTAACTTATCGACTCAAGGGTCACTGATGGTTTCGTTTAGCAATGGATGAAACAAGAATATGCGTTTTGTATGAAGCTATCAAGTATTTAATTGAGGCAATCAAAATATTGACTTAAATAATATATCTTTCAATCAAATGAATGTGTTTTTTCAGTGCACTCTGTTATACTTTCGTGCTAATTTCCTAACTTATTTCACAGTTAACTTTGAAACTGAGCCAGCCATCATAATTAACGGCAAACAAAGCGGAAGTAAATTTGATAGAATCAGTATAGCACCGTGCGACAGTGGTGGTAGAAACGATGGAATACAAAGCTTCATGGAAATTATGCGAAAGGCAGACACTTGTTTCACGAAAAGTGGGAAAACTTTTAACAGAATATTTAATATCAAAGCCACGCAAATGCTAAAGCCAAATTATGATAAATGTAGCGGAAAAGTAAATTAAAACAAAAAAAATAAATAAATAAACTCATTGAGGATGTAAGGCTAAAATACAAGAGGAAATTATATGTTGAAACAAATGAATGGACACAATAAGAATGGAATGCTATGGAAAAATAAAACGTGTCCTAAATTCAAAATTGATTGCAGAAATTTTTTCCCCGAAATGAATAGTTACATCAGTGATGGCATTTGTATTTTTCGCGAATATACGGAATTTAGTATCGGCATATACTCATTGAGAGTCAAGGGTAAATCACCAAATATTTGGAAATGTGATCAATATAATTAAATTTTGCAAAGAATTTTATTACAAAATTATACAGAACATGAGCTAAAAACTCTCTGAATGTAATAAAATCAATTTGTTGTACATTTCGTGCATTTCAAAGCGCGTGTGTTTTGAAACAAGTACAATTATGTATATTGAAAATACCATCTCTGGTGTATGTTATGCTAAATTAATTTTATGTTGATTTTCTTTTCAGAATTTTTTTTGTTTTTTTTTTATTACACAAAACTTGGATATCCATAATTCTGTGCCGTTAACATATGTAAACTTTCTCAGCTAATTACAAAATCAATCACGTTTCGATTATGAATGAAGAGTTGTGGAGCCTCTTGCGTAATATTTACAGAATTTTTTTCATATATGTATATCTGTGGTGAAAAGGAAAAAGTGCTAAAGTCTGATTTTGTTGTTGTGCAGAGATCATTTTTAAGCTTTAAGGTTAATCTTTAAAAATGTATGTGAATTGTGGTAAGACCTATTGATTTCAATAGAGGCTTTGTTAATTAAGGTAGAAAATGTTGCACTTTTTAGTATAAAAATTACGCAAATTAATGAGTTATTTGCGAAAATAAAACAAAAATAAATATAATTTTAATTTCGTCATATGTAGTTTCACATAAGTTGTTATTCCGAATAACTTCTATTGTAATCCAAGGCATTATTATATTGGAAAAAACGCTTCTATCGATGTAAGCTGTTTTGACGTTGCCTATTGTTGAGTATTCAATCTCTTTTTTTATTGGAAAAACAGCTAACACTGTTTTAAGCTTTTATTCCCTATGACAATTTTAAATACCCTAAATCATAACTATTTTTTTATATTCTGTTTAAAACGAATCCGAAATTGTTAAATAACTTAAAACAAAATAATTTATTCATCAAAATTTATTTTTTCACTTTCAATGTAGGTTCAACCACTAACATAATAAATTTTTGTTTTTTTTTTATCCTTTAAGTACTTAGGTCCTATACGATAATTTTTTATAAGTTTTAGGCCTTCCTTACGAGATGTTTCAATAAGAGACGCTTAAGAATCATTTGAGGATGTCCAACAAGTTTTTTATATTCTCTGATAGCCCCATGGGTGCAGTTGAACTAAATACGAAAAGTTGGTTAAAGCGCTCCCATTTGAAATCTTTTTTACTCAAATTTTCATCTTCCACAGCGATCTAAAATTTAGAATAAAAGTTCTTAATAATGCCAATCATATGAGGTGGCTTTGTAAAAAGTTACGCAGAAGTCGTCACCTCATTGGAAGATGCTCTAATTTTGTAAATGGTGTCTGCCTCCAAGCAGCTATTTGATTGTATATACCGTTCAAGATGTTCCCGTACAAAGTGCAAATAATACAGTATCTCATTATTGGCGTTAATTCATCCTCTCAAATCCACACTTTAATGCAAAATGTTACTTGTTCGCCTATCGAGATTTTAGTAAGCTATTTTGTATAAACTTCTTTTAGAGGACCTCTAAAGTTTATCATTATTTGCAAAAGACCTTAGCGCCATTAAATGCTAAGTAAACTTGCACTAATGGGTGAGTACAATTAATAGGATCTTCCCACTTACAAAAGAGCGATAGAAAATGAAAATTTTTTAACGGATTTCCAATCTTTTTTTATGTTATTAGTTTCTTTCGAATAAACCTGGTAATGCTTAACTTTTGCATTGAAAATTCGACAAAATTTACAAATGAGACTAAATCAAAACAGTAGTAGAAAACTGGCCCTCGTATCGTTTCATGGCAAGTTTTGTCAACAACTGACAACATAGCAAACTTCATCTGAAGATACAAATTAACTAAGCACTTTCCGTTTATATTCACAAAAAAAAAAACATAATAAAAAATTTCAAAAAAACATTGTGGTTTATTTGTATTACGTGTCCATATATTATGAGTTTTTGATAAAAAGTAAGCCATCTCTCGATTCTCATATGTTGGTGCACGTCAAGATTTCATTTTTAATTGGGTTGTTAAAACATTTTTATCCAGATATTTTTAGTACGGTGTAGTCATGCAAATTTCTTGTGCTTTGCTAATGATTTGCTAATTTTAACCAAGATCCAAATTATGTGCGTCAAGACCTGCACATTTGTTAACGTATTCCACTTTTATGAGTGTATGAGCGCTTATTTAATTTGTTTATTGTTTGCTATTTGATAAATATAAATATAAAATTCTATCTTATCAAGATAAGCGTTGCAATGCAGGTAAAATAAAAACGTTCAAATGTTGTGAGAAACCAAGATTTAATTTATTTAATAGGCTTCTTTAAAAATATGGTATTTTTTAACGTTTTTTTTTTATTTAAGAAATGACTTGAAGCACAATATTTTTCTTAGAACAAAATATGCATTACTTGTAAAATGCTTGCAACTTCCGGTATGAAAACAAAAAATACAAGATGGCAGCAGCTTATTTATTCTAAAACATGAGACTTCATTTTTCACATAAAAAAAAAATGCCACTATTTTTTGAAATATTTATACCATATACTTTTATACTTCATATAAAAATAATTTCAAGGATCCGAACATATTTCACGCTTCTATAAAACTTTGCCCTCCTGCTATTTACATACTTATAGATATTATGGGTATTTGTCAAAATGCGCAAAACCCTCGCAAGCTGTGCAGTTTTGCGCCGTCGCAAACGAACTGTCAAAAATCGTATGGAAAATTTTTTAAACAAACTAGAAAAGTGTGCGCGACAATTCGGTAGCGCAAAATTCCGCTGCTAATTGTGCAATTGTTGTCATTCTCTATTCCCATACGATTTTCTCATCAAAAGTTTATTGCTTACACATTTTATATTTCTCACTCTCTTTTCCCATACGATTCTCTCACAAAAAAATTATATGCTCATCAACAGCCACAAATTGCACAAAATATTCAAAGGGCGTTTTTTTTTTTCAAATCTATGAGAATGCAAGCTATGAAAAAGTTTGTGCATTAACATAATAATAATGCCGATACAAAAGCTTAGGAGCGCCATTCATATGTTTATAAGCCCTTACCTTTCTTACGAGATTCTCAATACTGACAACGAATATGGAATCAAAAATGGGGACGCATCTAGTTTCGGAGATATAGACATCGGAATTCGGGTATAGAGCTTTTCATGAATTCGTTGTTGTAAGTTGGGAATCCCTGAATTGATTTTCAAAATATTGATGTCGTATGAATGGTAATTTAATTAACTATAATATTAGCTTATAAAAGTTGGAAATTTGAGCTATGATTTTCGAGATATGACAATTTATCTAAGTTTCTGGTCAACTGTTTTTAAAAAAAAAACGTTATTCTTTTGAAAAATTTATGTTATCAGACTTTTTGACTGTTTTGTGTTCTCTGTAATAATTTTGGAAAAGTTTTTTTATATAGAATTAATGAAAATTACTTGTTTTCTGTTAAAATTTCATCCTACAACGTTTTCTGTCTTTAAATATTTTTCGAAAGCACCTAAAACAGTTTTTTATATAAAAAAAGGTTTTTTCCATATAGGGGGGAAAAGGGTGGGAGAGAAAAAAAAAGGCGTATTTTTGTGATTTTTTTTCACAGCACCTTCTTTATTAAAATTTGTAACATTATTAAGCATGATTTCAAGAATATTCTGCTAAATTTTCATTAAAAAATATTAAAAAATAAGCCAGTGGTAGTGGGGATAACCATGTAACATTAAAAAAAAAAGTCAACATGCGATAGGCAGGACAACTCATGACTGCTTCATCTGCTATCAAAATACCAAAACGATTTCTTTAGTATATAAGTTCACCTTGAATTCAAACGAAGGAATAAACAATATATTCATTTTTAAATTGTTGGTACAGGTTTGATCAAAAAACTCTGATTTTTACCAAAAATTGCTGCCTTTGTTTTATTAAAAAATAAGTAGAAATCGAAAGAAAAAAACTTTTTCGTTCAGATCCGAGTATATAGTATCAAAAAGAAGTGTGTAAAATTTTGTCAAAATCGGTCCACAAATTTTCGAGAAATTTTGACTACCGACTTAAAAAAAGTTTTGAGAAAAACGCGATTGAAGTTTATATATGATTACTTCTTCATATGACCGCTCGGACTCTACGGTCTGGAACTCGAAAAGTTTTGCTCCTACTGACGTCAATTTTTCTGACAATATTTCTTATAACTAGTAGTATCAGAAAAAAAATTTAAAAAAAATTGATTATCTGACGCTTTTCCCCCCTTAATGAGCTCATTAAAAGGTTTTTAAATTTTTATTCTGAATTAAAGTTGATATGTCCTTCACTTGGATGCATAAAATAGATAATTTTTTTTTTTGTAACTAATTCATTTTCCGAAAAACCGTTCACCATAATTTTGGTCTTACATAAAATTCCACATTAAAATGTTGAAGGACTTTCTCAGTCGGAGGTTCCAATTTCAAGGTAATCGTCACAGCAAGGTAAAGTTATAATTTAAATCAGCTAAACTTTTATTAAATTATTTTTAATAAATAAAAGAAATATTTCGTTTGAATTTGGGCAAGATGAAATTAATTTATTTTTTTTTTTTTTTTTTTTTTTTTTTCAAAGGTCATGAAATTCTACAATTTTTCAACGTAGTAGCAATTAGGTGACACACATCACTTTTCTTCTTTTTATTGACAATTTATATATTCAAATCGGCTAGACATTTATGTATATAAAATATATCAAAGGATTCGAAATAAATGGTATTTTTTAAATCACACACAAAGACATCTTTTTTCTGTAATCGGGCAGACACAATTTAATAGCTTATGGTTTCATATTTTTTGAAATGACTGTCATATGGTATCGCATTGATGACATTAATGCAGACAATACTTGTTCCAAACAACAGTCAATGTCCGTCTGACATCAGAAGACAGACATTGTTATTGCATTCAAAGTAACAAGTTTTATTATATTAAAAACTTTACTTTTACTTGTTACTCAACTAACCTCGAGCATCTAAATAACTTACACATACCACAAAAGTGATGTTTTTATTCTAATTATTTTGTTTGTTTCACTCTATTTATAGATAAAAATGTGAAATGTGAAAAAAGATAAGCGCACTTAAGACAAGTATTCAACCAAAAAGTCAGGTTAATAACAACAACAACAAAGAGAAGGCAAGTAAAATTAACACCAACAACAGAACAGCCGTAGCAGCAATGGCAGCAACATGATGAGCAATGCGATAAGATTAAAAGAACATTTGACTACGAGCAAATATTAAAACAAGGATAGCAATAACAACAAAAATAACTGTGGCTGATACGCGCGAACTAAACGGCGACAAATGTTGATGCTGATTTAATCAGCAACATCAACATCAACAGCTACAGCTACAGCAATATAAATAACGACCACAACAAAAGAAAATGTTGCTGTAAATTGAGGTTGATATGTAAACCGCAATTCTAACACCACGACATCATGATGCAAAACAGCAAAAGTTGTGGCGCTGTGGTTTGATTTGTGTTTGCGGAAAGGCAAAGAGTTAGAAAACAACGGTTTGTTTGGAAAATTTAAAATGTTGACAACAATTTCTATATATGGTGGACCACAGTTTGTGGTATATACCACAATGGTGAAAAAATAAGATGTTTAAATTGAAAATATTGAAGTGAGAGTTTAAGTAAACAGAGATTTAATTTATATTTTCGACAAACCTAACATTAAAAACAGACGAAGTAGATAAAATTTTAATTTTTTTTTGGGCAATTTATTCTACCATAAAAAAACTATTTGTCAGTCCAATTAATTTTTTGTTTTCAACTAAAGTCATATGCAAATTCGATTCAGCCTTGCTACAGTGAAAATTTGTTACAAACAAAGCTCACACAACCTATTACAGAAATTATTTTAAAATAATGCTTACATTACTTTTTTGGATATTATTCTGTTGGGAGTACAAATAAAATAATCATATCCTGCTGTAAAATTTTTTTTTAAAAATGGGTAATATGATCTATGCATTTAAAGCAAAAACATTAAGAAAACTGATAAAAAATATTGTCTAATTCTATCAAAATTCGTACCCTCTATTCACACACACCAGAGTCTTACAAAGAAGATGTATTTTACAGATAAATACAACAGATACGACTTAAAGTCAGTGCTTTGCATATCTCTCATGAATCGCCATATTTTCTGACTGTCTAGTTTGTGGTAACTTTATCTACTTTTTATTAATTTTTTTTTCTTGCTTGCTTAGCCTGACATCTCAAAAGATGCTTGCGCTGTACGCTTTTTTCTTAATTTCACGCTACTTTGTAATAAAATATTTCAACCATTTTTCCTTTTTTTTCGCAAAGATTATTATAAGATAACACATAGATAGACAGATACTGCTGCCGTATTTTTTATCTGTAAAAAACATCAAATTAACTTGATAACTCATTTAATGCGGTTGATGACGGCTTAGAATTTTAATTTTATGTGAAACGCGAATTAAATTTGAAATTTTTTTCAGTAATTGACTGATTGTTTTATAATGCAACTTTGAAGCTACATACATTAACAATTTTATAATTCAATTTTAATGTTTATTATATGTCTCTAAAATTGTGCGAGAAATTTATTACATTGCGTATGTGTATTACAAGAAGCAGGATGCTACACAACTATTTGTTGAAATCGAAATAAAAAAAATTAACTTAAATTCCCCAGTATAAAAGAATCATTAAAATTAAAAAAAAAAATCGTACAAAAAAACATTTTAAATTTCCCCACTTTCATAGAAATTGCAGCTCAATTGAATGGTGCAAAAAATTCATAAATAATAATAATAAAGTGCAAACAAATCGAAAAAGAATGTATTAACCAAATTCAGTGAATATGTAAAAAAGAATAAATAAAAAGCTACGCAATGATTGAAATGAGTCTTGCACCAAGTCCCGCCGTTAATCTCACCACAAACTTTACAAATTTCAACACCACCGCTGCAACAATAACCGCCAATACGCTCGCTGACATCAACAGCACTGGTGCATATCCACTGACTGATGATGTGACGACGATAGCAACATCCGCAACGCTAACGGCGTTAAGTCCTTTCGTTGATCTCATGCTAAACTTTTCTACAGATGCATACGATACATCAATGGAACCTTGTGATCCGGATAATCCTTATTTTAATTGCTCAAAGCAAAAATTTTTGGAACTCGTGCAGGGTCCATCATTTTTGGGTTTCCATAAAGCAGTATTGGTAAGTTAGCTTATGACTTTTTTCAAAATTTTAATAGGTGTAACTGGTTTTTTTTCAAATTTTTCGAATTATTTCATCTCTAATATCATATAGAAAATGATTTTATTAAATATTACAAATATAAATTTTATATTGTATATATCGAGGTCGTATAGAGCGTATTGTGTTGCGAACAACAATTGCCAGCAAATATGTTTAATTGCTCTTTATCAAATATACACTCCTAATATTCAATTAAATCGTTTTCTTCGTAAATTAAATAAACCTTTTTTCTGAGCAACTTAAGTAAAGTACATGCAACGGCAGCTTTCTCATAAAAAAATTGAATAAAATATCCTTCCACTTTTTCACTTTATAAATAGATAATTAAATATATCACACAGCTAGCAGCAATTTCAGTACAATTTTATGTTTTCAGTACTCTCCGTCCATTAAAGAGTATAATAAATTATAATTCCACTCAAAAAGTATTCGAAATTGTTAAATAAAACGAAACATATTATCATATTTCAATATTCACATTGTTGCCTTCAAAGTAGGCGCTTTCAACAGAGCTATGTCAGCGTACAGTGGTCTCAAGTCGAGTTTATTATTCAAAAATGGTTAGAGCACAAAAGCCTTGTCAGAAATCAATTTTCTTTCTTAAATTAAAGCTAACCGAAATGACAAAAAATCTTCGGAGTCCGAGTTTTGAAAAAAATTTTTGTTTTTATTTTAAGTCGAAGCCAAAAAAAAATTTAAATAATTTGTGTAAATTATAGAAAAAAATAATAAAAAAATAAATATTCTTTATAATTTCATTGCAAAGTTTTTGGATTATAAAAATTTTGTAAAAATTTTAAGTTTTTGCATTAGTGATTAAATCAATTTTGGTCGAAGTTTAACATTTTATCACTCCTTTCTAATAACATATCAAGTTTCAGTAAAAATTGCACTAAGTAAAAAGTACTTTAAATTTGTTAAAATATTCAGAGAAATATTTTTTTTGTTTCATTGTAAAAACTTTTTTTCCATGACGTCATAAACTTTTTTCTGCTACAATTTTTATATTAAACTGCTGAGAGAAAAAAATCTTAAAATTTTTCAAAAATCACAGTAAATAATTTTTAATATCCAAAATTTAAATTAATTTTTTAATTAATTTAATTATTTAATTAAAATTTAACATCGTCATAAAAAAAATTGTTACAATAAAAAACAAAATACTTTTTTTAATATTTTATACAATTTTAAGAACTTTTTACTCCTTTTTACTCTTTTTTATGAGAAAATGGTGCAATTTAACCAAAACTGTTTTTATCAAACTAAATATTTTCAGAAAATAAATAAATTTTAAACTATCCAAACTAAGATCTCAAACTATAATAAGAGATATTTTCTGATTTTTCTTTACAATGGTTTCTTTTTTCAAGACGTAACAAAAATTATTTAAAAAATTTTTTTTTGGCATATAACTTAAAGTATTTTTTATTATTTAATAAAAACGAAAATACTTTTTAAATTTCCGGTTCCGATTATTTATTGGCATTTTGGTTAGACTTAATTTAAAGAAAAAAAATTAATTTTGTTTTATATTATCAAACAATTACACATACTGTTTAGACAGTAACATATAATAAAGAACAACCAACTTGGTATTTACATCTATGTATGAAGGTCAAAAAACCATTATAATAAAAAGAATAGAACTAGAAAAAGCTATTAGATGCTGTGTTTGTATGTATGTTAGTAGATCATTATTTTAACAAGTCATTACAAATGCATGCAAAATTACACACAGACAATAACAAAAACAACAACAACAACGGCTAAATCATAACGAAACAAAAATGATACAACCCAAAAAAACATACAACAAAAAAAGCGCAAAACTTAAAGCCAGACGTCATTAAATTTGAGACATTTAAGCTGGCGTAAATAAGTAATGCAGCGACAGAAAGTGGCAAACTCAAACTACACGAGCAGAACAAAATTATATGCTAAGCGTCAAAAATTGTTGCTACTGAATGGGAAATACGACCGACCAAGGACATTTCTATGCTGAGTGGTGAAAAACTGCTTTCACACATTTCCTACTTTTTGCTGTATTTTGCTTTACAATGGTACAGCACATCCGTAAATTCTGCATATAAAATGTACTATTATAGAGAAATGAGAAAAAATGCTGGAAATCTTGTTCTTTCACTTTGTGCATTGAATAAATATTTTCATCAAACATTCCCGTGAATATCAAATAGAAAGGACGCTATTATATTGTATTGTGTGCGCATACATAGATATAAACGTAGATGTAAGAGAGCCTGAAACTAGGCAAAGGTAAAAATAATTTGCCCAGTTATGTTAAAAATTCAGGGACAAAAATAAATAATGAAAAAGAATGTCAAAGAAAATATTGCTAAATACACAAAACTATACAAAGAAATATTCAATATAACGTGTAAAAAGTATTTGGATCTCAATTTTCTTCCATGGTGGTGGTCCTTTCAGAAAGACAAACAGTAAATAAGAAATGTTATTTAGGCGTCATGAAGCGCTTGCATGAGAATGTTTTCCAAAAACGGGAAAGATTTGTGGAAGAACAAATCATGGTATTTACACCAAGGCACTGCAACATCAATACTAACCTGATATGATGATCCTGTCAAGCGCTTTAAGTCGATTGAAGCTGAAAGAGCTTAGGAAAATTCCGCAATCAGTCTTTGAAAAATGTATGGACTCAGTAGTCCTAGTAGACTAGGCGCTGGCTTAGTTATATTGACGGAGGTGGGGACTATTTTGATTGCGACAGAATACATTTTGATGATTAAATAATTTTGTTTTGTTGTATTTAACAATTGTGGATTCTATGTGTGAAAATCTGATCAGATGTGTGTGAAAAACTTTCGATGCGATGCAACAACAGGGTTGTTGTTCAAAAATCTTAAAATTCTGACAATTATCAGTATTCAATAAAAATCATAATTAAAAGATGACCATTAGAATGAAGTGAAAAAGCAATAATTCGACCTAACCTAACTTAAAACTTTTTTTTCATAAGAAATAGAAAAATCTGATATTGAACTAAATATTCTTTAATGTTCAATCATTCCATAATGTTTAAAGGTTCTGAAAGGTCCCTTGAGCATTGAATGGTACCATAAAAGATATGAAATTTTCCAATACCTCTGTCTATAAGTTTTGAATCAGAAAAACAAATTATTTTTGAAGATCATAAAACGTTGCCAATGAATATTTTTCTCAAGTAAACTCTTATTTTTTTCATATTAAAATTAAATTTTTTTTTAAGATTAAGAAAAGATACTGCAATAAATAGACCAAATTATCAAAAGAGATGATAAAGAAATCAGCCAACAACACTCCAAGAAAGTCCCAGAAATCGGCGCATAGTAAAAAATACATAACTTATCAAAAATCGCATTAAACTGGCAAAGCAAAAAACAACAATTTTGCAAATACAGTTGAGCTTCGATTATCCGTTATTCTATTATCCGGGAACATCTATATCCGGAAAGTTTTAAAAACTTTAACGTTGCTTATTTTGCTTCTATTAACCGTGATTGACTCTATTATCCGTGATGAGAAAAGTCTAACTGCTTCATTATCTGTGTTTTTGTTCGTTTTTCATACGACACGCAAAGTAAAATGGAGAAAGAGAATGATGATATAATACGGGGAATCCCCTTTTGTGCCAGCCTATTAACTCTCGCTACACATACATCTTTTCATAGCTGGGCATTAACTCGTTAATCGTTAATTAACGAAGTTAACATTTCGACTTCCGTTAAATTTCCCAAGTCCGTTAATCGTTAATTCAGAACCTACTACACTAGTTTACAAATTTGGGCATGATCTCGAGATCTGGTTTCTCATAGACTTTTTTCCATGTATTTTGAGGCGTAGATTCCAAAAATGGCAACCATTTTTTTTTCTTAAGAATCGTTTTCGAGATATCCTCAAAAAACCCCTTTTTCGGCACTTTTTTCATTTATTTGACTATATCTCCATAAATTTTTTTTTTTGACTCAAAAAAGATTTTCAGCATTCGAAAGATAGTTGTATTTCCTTTCTAACGATATGCTGGTTGCTTAAATCGGATAAGATTTGATGGAGTTACAAGCGCTCAAAGTCCAAAAAAACTGACTTTTTTGGTCTTTTTTGAAAATCACTCAAATTCAATTGCTCCATTTAAATGAAAAATTTTTTCTTTTTCATATTTTTAAAATTTTTAATGAAAGACTATTCTTTTGCAAATATTTTAAGTATAATTTTGCGAAAATCGGACAAAAAATGTAGAAGTTATTCGAAAAAACAGTAAAAAACTTGCAATAAAATTAATCGAAAATACATACGATTGTGTTTGTGTGTGGCTCTTTATTTTTATTCTCCGTTTCTTTTTAAATAAAAAACGTATGTATTTTCGTTTAATTTTATTGCAAGTTTTTTAGTGTTTTTTCGAATAACTTCTACATTTTTTGTCCGATTTTCCCCAAATTATACTTAAAATATTTGCAAAAGAATAGTCTTTCATTAAAAATTTTAAAAATATGAAAAAGAAAAAATTTTTCATTTAAATGGAGCAATTGAAATTGAATGATTTTCAAAAAAGACCAAAAAAGTCAGTTTTTTGGACTTTGAGCGCTTGTAACTCCATCGAACCTTATCCGATTCAAGCAAAGGGCATATCGTTAAAAAGGGAATGCAAATATCTTTTGAATGCTGAAAATCGTTTTTGAGTCGAAAAAAAGTTTATGGAGATATAGTCAAATAAATAAAAAAAGTGCCGAAAAAGGGGTTTTTTGAGGATATCTCGAAAACGATTCTTAAGAAAAAAAAAATGGTTGCCATTTTTGGAATCTACGCCTCAAAATACATCGAAAAAAGTCTATGAGAAACCAGATCTTTTTTCTTGTAAACTAGTGCTATTTACCAAAAAAATACTGCACTCACCGCGCGTTCTGACAGCAAGTACCTTTCGGTTGATATGGCTGGAAATGTATGATATGATAGCAGTCAAGTGAACGCAGTAAAAAAATGCATTAAGAAAAGGTAGAAGAGGCGTTACGACAAGAAGCTGCCGAAGGTTCGAAGGACAGAGATATTTAACGCCGAAATGAGCCTCGCTTCTTGACGAGAACTTCAACATATTAATGTTCATAAAGAGGAATATCCACATTTATGTCAGATGACTAAATTACATAGTCCCACACATCTTTTTTTTTTGTTCATAACCTGTTAACTTCCAGAACCCAAACGAACAGTTTTTATAAGAAGATCACTTACGACGATACAAAAAATGCGATTTTTATCACGTTTACTTGCGTTAAGTCTTCAGAAATGTAACGCTTTAACGTTTAACGAAGTTAATTTTCTTAGTAACGGATTAACGATTAACGAAGTTAATTATTTGATTAAGGGTGCCCAGCTTTGCATATTTGATACACAATGCTGTCAAGAAAAGTTCTTACAATTAAATAAAAAATTGGCTTGATTAACGACCATCTTCTAAGAGAAAGAACAAAAACTAAACGTAGTAGACAAACAACATTAAATGAATTTTATAACTGAATACTTTCGTAAAACGGTGCTGTAAGCAATAAAATAATATACGCACACATATTATGTATTTAAGACTTTCAAAATTGATAAGGGACATATAAAATAATGATTCCATTATCCGGGATTTTTGATTATCCGGGATGAGCTCGGTTCCAAGCATCACGGATAATCGAAGTTCATTTGTACTTAAGGACTGTCCCAGAAAAATTTGTCACTTTTATTTTGTTTGATTACAGTCTACCTGATAATCTTATAGGTCTAAAAAGACGCACAATTTGTTTTTCTTAAAGTGACGTTTAATATGATGTATAACATTTGGTGATAGCACTTTTAACGACAAAGATGTCGAGCAAGCAGCAAAAAGTCCGCGAATTCATTTTGTACACATACCTGCAAAATCCAGAATTAAAATATTCAGTTATAGCAAAAATAGTTGGTGCAACAGTAAAACTGTTTTTACGAATATTTCTAATTACTAGAAGGGTCTACCTGTTTCACGAAAAAAAGGTTCAGGCAGAAAATCAGAATTTTCAAACTCAAGGGTAGTGGCGAAGGTGAAGGTTTTTTTAAGCAGTGCGAGATATGGCGGATAGAGCAGGTTCATCAAAATCTACTGTACAAAGGATAAGGGAAAAAGTAAGCTGAAGACATATAAAGATCAAAAAGAACCAGACCTTTCTGATGAAAACCAGTTGATGGCTCAGATACGAGCCCGAAAATTGTATGAAAGGTACATGACTAAATTTGATTACTGCGTTATGTACGACGGAAGTTACGTCAAAGCAGATTTTAAGCCGTTATCTGGGCACAAATATTATACATCACCGAAGAAGGGGCATATGCCTAGTAAATATAAAGAAAAACAAATTTCGAAATTTTCGAAGCAATATATGGTTTGGCAGGTCACATGTACCTGTGGGCCCATAAGTACCTTCTTTGTTACGCAAGGCACAATCAATTCAAAAGTTTATATAGACGAGTGCCTCGAAAAACGTGTTCTACCATTTATTTGTGCACATGAAGATACAGTGATTTTCTGGCCCGATTTAGCAACCTCTCATTACTCTAAAGCTACGATGGAATGGTATCAAAGTAAAATGATCAATTTTGTACCAAAAATAGCAAATCCGCCCAACTGCCCAGAGCTTCACCCAATTCGGAAATATCGGGCTCTAATGAAAATAAATCTTTGAAAAAGTGGCAAGACTTCAAAAAACTTACAAGAGTTTAGACTTAAGTGAAAAAGATCGTTCCGTACTGTCGATGAAACACCTGTACAAAATGTAATAAAGGGCCTTAAGAACAACGTTAGAAACTTTTATGAAAAAAAAATTGTTAATTAGTTTTTAGCTATTTATATTCTTAACACTAACCATTATTAATAAAAAAAGAAAAAAGTCTAAAAAATTTATTGGGTATTTTTTTATAAATGAAAATTCACAAAAAAATGAAAATATAAAATTAAACGTCTTTACTTCTTAACAAAAGTAAGTATAATGTAATTAAATACCTTTTCTTTTCTTTATAAACATCCACATCTATGTATGTAGAACATTAAGAAGACACAAATTTTCCTAATCGTTTTAATGCTTGCTCTATTTATCTGCATACTTATCTCGATTTTTACAAAATATGTCTCATACAACAAACTCAATTTCCTGCATTTATTTAGTAGATAATTTTGCTAAACTTTATATTTTAAAATAATTTCCGGATTTCCTTTTACAAAAATCATTCGTGTGTATCCAATTTGTCACTTTTTTTACAATTTGGCGCCAAGCGTAATGTTTCATTCCTAAGTAGTGTCAGTAGATGCTACAGAAATAATGATGATGAGCAAATAATTCATAGTTTAAGGTTACACAATTTTCGTGACTAAGCCACACAGTTTTTTACAAAATTAATTCAATCGAATAGTGAAGAATACACCCTCAGAAACAGCTCTTTTAGTTGAATTCCCTGTTCAAAGCTTGAAGGTTAAATTCAATCACTTTGCATACATTAGAAAAACAATTATTTTAGTTCATATCCTTGAGGCCAAATAAAACGGCAACAACAACAGCTGCATTCGCGATTTACTTAATTTTATTTAATGGCTACAAAAAGCACAACTTCCGCCGAAACGTCAACACAAAGTGGTATAAAAGCACTCACACACAAACATAGAAAAAACACAGACAAACACGAAAGTTTATCGTAAAGCACACTCACTAACAAAGCAACACGACATAAACACGTTATCAGAAGCACAAACAAATTTTACACAAATTCGCAACATGCAATTTGCTAACAGCAAAATCAACAACAACTCCAGAAAACGCAGTGAAAACAAAATATAAATAAAATAATGAAAATCACACAGAATTTCTAAAAATAACAATATATTTTGAAGACAAAAAACTCTACATACTCTACTGCAACTTGGTGTGGAATTTAATGTTGGTATGCCATGGAATTTCGCCACGACTGTGGCATTTGCTGCTTCTTGCCTTTATGGTTATTATTGTTGTTTGTTCTTTTTGTTATTTTTAAGTAAATTATTTCTTTAAACAAATGCAAAGTAAATTAAAGAAATAATTTACTTTGCATTTGTTTTTTGTTGTACAATTAAGTTGGTAGCACGCGATCCACTGCTTTTGGAAAAACACAAGAAAGTTATAATTTTAAAAGTATCTCTTTTATGAGAGCATATTTTTCACGGTTAATAAAATCTCCTTACCTTTTAGTTATCTGTTGAAAGGAATCACACATCATCACAATCATTTTTGTTTCTTGATTTAAGCTAAATGATTCATTTTAAATACAAAAAAAACAGCTTTTGGCATATGTAGATCAGTCTAACGTTCCATCGATTCGAAGAGTTAATGGGTCTTAAGACAAATCTATCGAGAAATTTCTAGTTACTAATTTTTTCTTTAAAACTGCAAAGATCTGCTTTATAATATTACAGTCAGCAAGAAAGTTGCTTTTTAAAAATAACCTGTAACTTTATCACTAGAGACATCATTTTGATCTGAGTTTGTTCTCATGAACTCCAACAATATGTTTGCATGAAACTTTTAAAGTCACCTTACAAATATGCAAAGCAATTTAAGTTTTAATACCAAAAAATAAAATCTAATAACTTTGCTAAGAACTTGAAATATATTTGTACCATAAGAATCGTAGTAATGTTGAAAAGATTGGCAATTCCATTGTGACATCACCTTTAAGATTAGTTTGTATGCAAAAGGTGGAAATGCCCAATAGAGACCATAACTTTTATTACTTTCATCAACTTTCTATTAAACTGCAACCCATAGTGTATATGAAACAAATATCATCTTTTATTTATGTAGTCACTATAATTCAGTAAAGTTTATTTTACTATGTATTTGTGTTATGTGGCAAGATATATTTCACTAATGCAACTTGACTACCTCTTATTGACACAAACATACACACAAAGTACCTGTATTAAAGAAGAAACTCTCATGGTTGAAGAATTATTTTAGATTCATGACATTGCTTCTACATGCCAAGAAAATACATAGTTCTTTAAGGGATTGCCAACTACAAAAACTTTATTATGAATGCAGAATCCATACCGCAAAGTTTGTTGCGCTGATATTAAAAATCAGCAGTAATTGTAGCTTTTAATATCGATTTAGATTTCGTTTAAAAACTTTAGTTACATAAATTGATTGCAAAATGTAATATTCGAACCTCTGTGGGAGCTATCACAAAAATCTGAACGAATTATAGTAATTTAAGCCAGAAATGCACGCAAGTCCGCAAGATCCAATGTTGCATTATTATTTTCTATATATTTTAGGGCGTTCGGCCCCATGCACGCTTTCCAACCCCCGCCCCCTCTAAAAACTTTTGTTTTTTTTTTTGTCATATTTAACAACTTAAGTCTACAATTTTTTCTATATATTCTAGGGGGTTCGGCCCCCGGCACGCTTTCCAACCCCCGACCCCTCTAGAAACTTTTGTTTTTTTTTTTTTTTATATCTGACAACTTAAGTCTACCATTCTTTATCAACTAAAAGTATGCAATGGATTTTTTTTCTGTTGTTTTATTTTTCTTTTTTCATTATACGCAAAATTCGGAAATCTTCTATTCGGAAATCAATCTATTTTATATAATAGTCAGATAAATTCGTCGATAAACTGACTATTCTGAAAATCAATTAATCAATGTTTTTTTAATGGTAGGCTTTTTCATAAATTTTGATTGTGTATAAACTTTTTTCGCCTTCTACACTTGCGAATTGTTCGAATCATTCGAACAATATAAAAAAAATTAAAGAGATCTAAAAGATCTAGAGTTTGCATACCGTAAGAATAATCTATTTCCTTTATACTTTTCATCACGTCACGGTTTCAAGATTTTGTAATGTTGAAGTAACAAAAACAGCCATTTTTGGCTAAGTAAGTTTAACAAAGAATATGTTTTGTTTTATAGTTCTTAAATATTTGTATTATAAAAGTTGAGAAACGTATCCCTAAAAATGTAATTTTGCATTGATTAACTTTCACATACATTGTATAGTATTTAACTGAACATCATTAGGGAAAAATAATAAAATTTGGAGAATAGTTTAAAATTTTGCAAATTCATTTTTCCTTATAAACTAAAATCAGAAATCTCTAATAAGAACCCTCAAAAAATGTACTAGTTATTTTAGATTTATTTAGTTGTATCTTAAGTAAGCTGTCTTACTTCATTGAAAATTTTCAGTGTAATAGCTTGGAAGACCGTTAGCTGTAGTAGCTAAAATCTATCAATACTATTAATAGCAGAACTTCAAAGAATTTCGATTTTTGAGTGATTTTTTGATTTCAAAACTTAATTTATTGTATGCTGGTGAGCTGAAAGTGAGCAATTAATTTTATCTTTAACGTCATTTAGTTTAAGCCCAGTGTGCCAAGCGAATTCGAAACGAATTTCCAAAAACAAATGACAGAAAAATCCTTTCAATTGAAATCTCTTTTCGAGCCAATCACGTTGTACTAAATTTTCAGTGCTATAGAATAAATATAAAATCCTTTGGCCAGTATTATTAAAGTTATAAATTTACTGACAATATAAATTTTAAGATTTGGCAGCCCTAATCGCTATCCTATTCTGTATAGCTAGTGAGATTTCATTATATCTTTTATATCAATTTTTTGCATTATTTCTGACTATTTCCTCTCACATTCTTTTCATTGCAGGCCACAATAATTTTTGGTGGAATTTTTATTACCGGCGTTGTGGGAAATGTGTTGGTATGTGTTGTCATTGTGCGGCACTCAACGATGCACACAGCAACAAATTATTATTTATTCAGCTTAGCGGTATCGGATCTGCTGTATCTGCTATTTGGTGAGTAACGCAAAAAAAATAAATTGAGTAAATAAAATCAATAAAAAATGCAAATTACGAAATACAAAAAAAAATGTGCGAAAGAGGAAAAGTTTTTAAAGAAATTTATATTTTAAAAATATATTCGCTATATTTTATTTATTGCAAAAATGAAGAGAGAAAAATTCTGAAAATATTTTATACAGAATAACTGAATATACACACAAGTTTTAAAGCAGCTGGCAGTCAAATTTACATATCCTTTATAACGCAACGCATAACACGTGAAATGCTTAACATTCAGTCGTCAGTTTGGGCGCAATTGTTGATGGACGTACAGTGGTACCTAATAGGTTTCACTAGAAATATTTTCTTTCAAAGCTTATTTTTTTATTAAGTACTAATTTCTGTTAAATATTCTGAAAGTATGAGGTCTAAGCCACCCTTCTATCCTCTATCCTTTCGATATTTTATAGTATTTATTTCCCAGGACTAAGTTTTGTAAAGGACGACCATACATATTTTAGGCAAAAACTGCACAATCTGTTCGATTGTATGATAGTTTCATAAGCATGTCGTACCGTTCCTTTCGGCCACATGTTAGCCTCTTTTAAAACAATAAAAAATATTTTGAACCATTTTTTTCAAAAAAAAAAAGTGTTTTTTTTTTTGCTCTCACTTCTTTGTTTTTTAATTTTCTTTGTTGAGAATATCCTTATACTTTACCATAACTATTCATCTTATATTTTTGTTTTGGGTATATCAATATAAAGTTTCATAATCTTTAATAAGATGCAAATCCCTAAGTAATAAGCACACCAAAATGAAAATAAACCTTAAGAAAACACTGCCTAGAAAATTTGCTTTAAAAGATGGCCCAAAAGCTGTTCCCTTATGGTAGAAGTTAATGCAAAAAATATGAAAAAACCGCAAGTGATTGTGTTGCTTGTTAATTTAGTGAAAATATAATGTCAGGCTTTTTTATCAATATTTTTTGTAGTTTCCCTGGAAAAGCTGAATATTGAAATTTGGTTTTAATTAGGATAGTCAAAATTAAAATACAAAATTGTGTTTCAATGCAATACAATTTCTAAGAAATTTTTGATTAGCTCGTAATATGTTATTTCAAATGTAACATTTCGTAGAATTCCAATTACGAGTACATTCTAATTACGTTGTAAGGTTATTGCTTACAGCTGAAAGGAGTTTTCTGAAAAACTAACATACAGTAAAAATATTTTGAATACATAGAAATCCTTTAACAACACTATAGAGGAGATTGAAAAAATTTTCAAATTAATTAATGTAAATTTTATTATAAAATGTTTTAAGTGAAATAAATTTTTAAAATTTATCATATATCAAAAAACAACAAATTTTACTCAGATTTTTATGTGTTGAGGTAAATTAAAAGATAACATCAACATAACACCACAGCCCAAATTTCAGCTCCCTAGGCTGTTGGGGTCCTGAGAACATCTAGAAGCCCACGAATCCAAGCTTATCCTTCTATATATAAAAGAAAATTTTAATTTCTTTGATTTTAAGACCTTTTTTTAACACGACTAATTGAAGTAGGTCTTAGTTAAAAACGACTACTTTAGAAATGTTGCCCCAAATCGATATTTTATTCATAATACCTTCAACTGGTTTTATTTTGTTTGTCTTTTACAACCTTTGAAATGAGCCACCATGCAGTAAAAATGGTTTACACGGATATATTATATATAACACGGATAATTAGCAAAAAAAAGCCTTTTTTGCTAACTTTAATCCAACAGTACTTAGGACTCTGACGACATAGTGAGCTTAAACTTTGGCTGTGGTGCTATATTTCAAGGTTATTTGACGTGCGCAAAATCGGATATTTTTTAAATTTATACGTTTGTAAATATGGACTCAATACCGACTCAATATTGCATCCTTTACCTTTCCCCAGTTAAGTTTTTTTTATAACTCAACCTTGCATTTAAAATTGGGTAGAGCCCACCGTGATGAGCAAAACCTTACGTGTATTTCAAAAAAAGAAATGTGACATGAAAGATGTATACTTTGTATGAGATATTTTATCTTCCTAGAGATATATACATATCTTATCTCTGTAAATTTTTTTTTCTACTGTGTTTTTAAGCACATAGTTTGCATTGAATTTGAAATGCATGTATGGATACTTTTACGAAAATCGTGACTGGTAATGTTATGCGTTAAAACAATTGTTTCTTTATAAAATATTATAAGAGATATTAAGGTTATTATACAAATAAAGCCTTCAATGTTCCATATAAAGAAATTTTGAATATATTAATCTTTGTAATATTCAACAAAGAATGTCAAAATTTGTTAATCAACTTAGAAGTCATAACTTCATAAGTAAAATGATGATTTTACGTATCATTATTCCTGATAAACTCCTTACTAAAACAACAAGTTCAAATTTTCTTTTGTCAAAAGAGGTGCAGCAGCTTACGAGCTCTCAGTATTATGACTTCTTGGGACTGAATATTTCATACGAAAGAAAAAAAAATTGTTATTAAATAACGCAGAGGTTTCATTATGTCATATTCGATGGAAAATGTTGTCAGTTAAGGGAATACTTACGTTACGGACGCCTTAGCTATCATCTTCGTAACGTAACGTAACGTAAAAGACATCATATGACACTTCGTTTTCTCTAAGCTGACAACATTTGCCATCGAATATGACATAATGAAAACGCAGCGTAAGCAAATGGATTTCATTTTTTTGATTTAAATGTTGTCACCCAAAAGACTGAGGTTAAAGTAAAATTAAAAACAAAATATGCAAAATTAATACAATAAAATACAAAAAAAAATAAATAAACCAACAATTTGACTGTCACAGCTGTTTTACTGCCAAGACTGAATTAAAAATAGCTTACTTTTTGAAAAAGCATTTGCTGTAAAATTTAAGTCATCACTTACTACGTAACCGACTAATGGAAGTTAAACACTGTAAAAACAACAAATTTTTTAAATTTTCAAGCGACCAGGGACTGCACTCGATATAATATTTGCTGATAAGATTTTGTCAAAAAAAATTATTTTTAAACATAAGTTCATTGATTTTTCAAATGAAGCTGAACATCCTTTATTATACTCAAAAAAAAAAACAAACTGCTCATGCCCAATAGTCTAAAAAATATTAGCAATTTTTGTTAAATATAGGGCAAATGAACTAATATTTTAGATGCAAGATACAGACGCTACAATCTATTGTGCAATGCGGTGTACAACGATTTTAACTGCTTTTTCTGTACACACTCTAATCTGCTGTACTATGTAATTGTTCTTTTATTATTCATGCTGTGAGCAAAGTAGTGGAAAATGTGTGGGTCGAGTCAAATCGCTGCTTTAATATGAAGTGACGAATTACTATGCAAAGAGATTAAAAACAAAACTATAAGAACAAAAATTTATGGAGTAAAAAAAGGTATTTGCAAAATGAAGAATTTTCTGACAGAAAACATTTCTTTTATCGTTTTTATTTCATGCACGTACAATAAACGACGACTAACCAACCATATGAAAAATATTTTTTAATACTGGCTTCTATCAAACTACACTGTGGAACAAATTTAGGTTAGTAAAAGTTAGGTCGATTCTCAGAGTGAGGGGTCAAAATAGAGGCTAAACTAGAAGACACGTATCGCGGCGTTTCTTTATGTTAGTTCAAATTTTTTTTTAATCGACCTTCGAACTTTGCAGTCAAATGCCGATTTTCAGCATATTGTTTATATGGTTTTTTGGCTATAACTCGTCGACTAATTGATATTTTTCAATCTGTAAAAGCCAAATTATTGCTAGAGACCTGTGCAACAATTAAAATTTTTTAAAAAATTTATTTAGAAAATTTTTGTGGTGCTTATGAAGCAAAATGTAGGAAAATTTTTTTTTTTTTTAAGCTTTTTGAAAATATTTTCAACAAAACTAAGTCTTTTTAGCTTTCTGTTTGATCTATAATATGCTTCTCAGTTTCTTCAATAAATTTCATTTGAAAAGAAAACAATCATAATACAAAACTTGCGTTTTCCAGCTTAATATTAATTTACTTCTCATTTTTTATGTACCAATTTTGTTCAGTGTTGGTTTTGAAGAAACATTGAAAAAGACATTATAAAAATATAATTTTGAAATGTTAGTTATGAAAAGTTTTAAGTAAAAAATTTAAATAAATTAAATTAATGATTTGGCCAGTCGCCGTTTAGCAGGCGGGTGTGGATCAACATCACTGCTCTCTCTCTAATATCTTGATCATCGTCATCATCATCAGAAAAGCCGATAATTTCGTCCAACAGATATTCTGGAATTTCATCTTTATCTTCCCCTTCTTCCTCTTTCTCGTCTTCCTCTTGTTCAAAGGTGTCTTATACCATTTTCTTTCCTCTGTACCTGAAACGAAAAAAGTTTTCAATCGTTAACATGTTTAAATTGTGCACTCTGACAAAGATATTAAAAAAATCTAGGAATTCAAAATATGCACACTCTATAGTTACCTTATTTCAAATGGAAGCGTAGTTTGGTGATAACGTTTGCCTTGCTCATCAGATTCAGTTGGCAACTGTTGAGCGAGTTGATCAAGATGCTGATGCAAGAGATGAATTTTGTACGACATATTAACCCCAATTTCATCGAAAGCTGCCAACATGTTTGCAACAGATTGCTTGTAGTTGTCTTTGCGTTCTTTACCCAAAAGTCCTTTAATGACTGCTTTCAATGCAAGCCATGCATTTAATTCTCGGCCTGTCAGAACTTGGTCAAAATCTTGACGACTTATTAGTTTCCGTATGTCGGGACCATTACCAACCCCTTCCTGAATTTTGGCGTTACTTAGTCTTGGAAAAATGTCTTTTAAGCGGTTGAATACTGCTGGTCTTTTTGCGATACATTTCAAAAAACTTTTAATTGTTGCACAGGTCTCTAGCAATAATTTGGCTTTTACAGATTGAAAAATATCAATTAGTCGACGAGTTATAGCCAAAAAACCATATAAACAATATGCTGAAAATCGGCATTTGACTGCAAAGTTCGAAGGTCGATTAAAAAAAAGTTCGAACTAACATAAAGAAACACCGCGATACGGGTCTTCTAATTTAGCCTCTATTTTGACCCCTCACTCTCAGAATCGACCTAACTTTTGCCAACCTAAATTTGTTCCACAGTGTTATTGCTCTCAGAATATATTCTTGTACAATAGGAATTTTTCAACGAAAATTTTAACATATGATGTATAAAAATTGATGTTTACTTGCACATACTATGCAGAAATTTACGAAATTACTTTAAGTTTCAATTAAAAAAAATATATTTCGTAGCAGTTAAGGGGGGGGTAAGGGTTTACACTTTCGAAAAATCAAATTTTGTTTGTTGTCTTATCTTATTTTTAAACATTTCAAGAATATATTCTCAAAATTTTAAGTCGATCTGAGCAAAACTCTTGAAGTTATGGTCTATAGTTAGTCATCTGTCCTTTAGTGCAGCTGTGTAGCTTAAAAACTTTAAACGCGTTTTTCTCAAAACTATTTTTTCAAAGTCCATGTTGGCTGCCATTTAAAAACTACTAAGCCGATTCATTTGAAACTTGGTACACATTTTTTACATATAAAATACCTCTTCGCAACGCTTAGTTAAAATTTTTTTTTTAAATTAAGTGGGTTTCCTACCCACAAAATGGCGGAATTTTACGTGGAAAATAGCAGTTTACAATTAAGGCTGCCACCAAAAAATTTTAAATGAAAAAAAAAAAAAAATAATCGAAGAACGTTGGGAGGAGGACTTGATAATACATTGACTAAATTTTAAAGGTTTTTGAATTCAGATAATTTCCGACCCGCTCCGCAAATTGTATTTTTTCAAAGACGTTCTGGGGCAAGCTCTGTCACCGGCTTGTTTTGCAATATTTCTGCATGAAAAATTACAGAATATTGTTAAAAGTATGCTTAATAATGTACAAAAGATTTCAATAAATTTGCTCAATCCATTCCTTCAAAAAAAATTCTCAAAAAAAATGATTTTTTTTACGCTGAAATCCTTACCCCTCCCTTAAGCATTATATGTTTGTTAAAATCATAATTTATTAATATCAAATTCAAAGTTTTGTGTATTTTTCATATTGGGTCACATTTTTAAAAAAGATAGAAAAAGAAAAATGATATTATGCATTGTCAATTTTTATGCAAACGTCGCAGCGATGCAGCAATTCGCACACGAGCGCACTATTTTTCAATAAAAACCATTTAACCAGCATCCATGCTGCTTCCAAGAAGTGCGTTATATGGAGAAACAATTTTTTATTTTACGATTTCTCCCGGCAATATGTGCACGTGAGTTGCATATAAAAATGCAAACATTTTTTAATTTATTTATTATAATTGAGTTTTAATTCAAAACATTTCACAAGCAACAGATATATATTGCGGTTCCATTATTAAATTTAAAGTTATAAGAAAAAAAGAAATACACATTGATTTTTGGTCAGTAATTCTTCATATTTTTCCGGGGGAATTTTAAATAGCGATGTTATTTTATTATTGGTATGTTGCATGATTTTCATATGTATATTCTATGTAAAAATGAAACGAAATAAAATAATTGGTGCATCAAAATTTAATTTAGTAGACGACTATAAATGGATATTGCCACCAAGTACATAAATTTAGTTGGATTCCATATTTTTTAGTGCAAAAAACCAAAAAAAAAATAACAACTGCAATATGCATTAAAGCCAAAAATAGGTAACTGGCTGTTTATACAAGTTTACTTTCATACTATGTTTTAGTTTTTGCATTGACCAGTTAAGAATCATAGCAAAATATAAACACAGTTCGCCAAAATTCTATATTTTTTCCCTGGTATGTATTTTTTTTTTGTAAGTCTGGCAAGAACTCCATTTTTTAGTATTAAATCAAACATTTTCACTAACATAAAAAAAAATCTTTTTTCGGAGATAGCGCTAACTTGGACAAAATTTGTTCAATCCTTACAAAATTTTAATATCTTAAAGAAAAAAGCTTTCAACTATATGAGATTTTCAACACTTGAACTTTGAAAAAAACGAAATTTTAGCTTAAACTAAATTCATACTACAAAAATAGGCCAAAGTTAGTCATACTAGTTTCATTCATTGCTTAATGGAATCATCAGTGATCTTTAAGCCAATTAGTAAGAATTTCTAAGCCCAATATGCTTCTCTTTTTACTTTCTTTAGAACTCAAACAAAAAGTGAAACAAAAAAAAACAAACATTTTTTTTCTGTTTACTCATCTTTACATATGTAATTCATTTGATGTTACACTTTTCCTGTAATATCAGCCGCCTTTCTTAAATTTTTTTGTGCACTGTGATCCTAAGTCTTTATTGAGATTGCTACTTTTTGTAGTTATTTAATTTTTTAAGCATATTTAGCTTTCATTAATTGAATTTACAGTCAATTGCAGTAACCAATATTCATGTGAAATTTCACAAATCGGTTAATGCTTTATAAACAAACATGACAAAGACAACAAATGGAACAATTTAACCTGGTAATTGGTGACATATGTTTCGGCTATTACCACATATAACTGAGTATTATTAATTAATTGAATTTACAGTCAACTGCAGTAACCAATATTCATGTGAAATTTCACATAAATGTAAATGCAAATAATTTTATTCGCAAAAATATTGAATATTCGTGGTTGGGGTTAATGCGAAGCTGCTAAGAAATGCGTAAGTGTTGGGAGGAATTTCTGCATGTCAAAATGAATGCTTATGTGTGTAACACATGAATTTTATTCACAATATTGTACAAATTATGACATAAAAAATATTAATGCAACATTTGTGTTGAAAAGTACTTGGGTATAGGTGGAAAATATTTTTTTCAGAAAAATTATTCAAAAATACCTTTAAAGGGGGTCGGAAACCTGCTGGTGACTTCAAAATTTATTTTTGAACATTTCATATCGATTGGTGAAGTAAATTGATTTCCAAAACTAAGATCGAAATAAACAATATCTATTGTTTGCACTTCGGTGGCTACCTTGGAATCCAGACTCAAATTTACCTTCATATGAAAGCCGCCTCAAACGTTTCCACTCAAAATACGTTTACCAACACTGCACAGCCGAAGAATTATGCTTAACGTAACTTTTTTAAATAAACTGTTCTCCGGCTCAATGAACTCTGAGTTGTTGCAAGGTATGGTCAACTTTAACAATCCTGGAAGGGATTTGAGACACTTTTGTTTCTTAAGACTTGATATATGTAATTCTAACTATGCTCATTTTTGTCAATTTCGGTGTATATGTAATGATTATAATAACCTTTGTCTTATTATTTCACCCATGGACTCTCACAATATTATAAAGCAAAAAATAATTATTTTCTTAAATACTTGAAACTGTACTTTTTCCTTTGTTTCTGCTGCATAGCCTCTGGGCTTAGTAGAAATTGTGCTCAATCTGAGATCGGAAATTGCTCTACCCATCATTTCGTTCAGAGAAATAGTGCAGTCCCGGTCACCGATCCGTACGATAGACGGATGTGCCTCACGTACGGTTTCGCCTAATGAACGCAGAGCAGTCCGGGCTGTTCGTAGTCGGTCACCGATCCGTACGATAGACGGATGTGCCTCTCGTGCGGTTAGGCGGGTAAGTGGGACCGCAGGGACCGATCGAAAAAAAAAAAAAAAAAAGATATCCCTTAATGGATCCTGAATATATTTGCAACCTTTCTCCGTCGATTCACAGCATCTACTTCACAGAGTAACAAAACTTTATTGAGTTTTTCTTTTGAGAACACTATAAAGTTTTTCCTTTAATCCGGGATATTATTTTAGAATTATAATATAATTTTAATATTATATTGCTTAAGCAACAATCAAAAAAAAAATTTTTTTCCAGACTTTATAACAAAAAATTTAACATTTTCATATATAAGTCATGCCAAGACTTTTAGCTTTTATCTCTTAATGAAGTCAACTTTTACATACACATATTTCAAAAGCTTTATTTACTTATAACTTTTATTTTAGAATAAAAAAGTTTAAAGTCCCTTCCTAATATAAAAAAATGAAAATTTTTTCCAAGTTATATCGTTGTGCTTTTCGCACATTTCTGAAATGCGAATTTACTGGAAAAAAAAAGTGCAATTATTCCGAAAGTGCTATCACTAATCGCAATCAAGCTTCTTCTTATTATTTTCTAGTAAAGTACCCGTATAATGTGTAGTACAGCAACTCGGAGGGGTGTCTTAACATATTGATGTATTAGACAATTTTTTTTTTTTTTATTTTTATTTCTTTCCCGGCCGTATTTTTTTAACTGTCGCTATGAAAATAACAATTTAACAGTGCTGAATTTTGAATGGAGCACTTTTTCTTGCACAAAAAGCTTTAAATTTTATGGGAAAACTTTAGCAGTTCTTTTTCAGTTTCTTTTAACAGACTTTTTTTGACAAAATTACTTTGCCACATCAAGTAGCCAAAAAGAAATTACAAAGTTTTTCGCTACAATAAATTTAAGAAAAAATAGCAACAAAGTTTGCAACACTTGTTTTATTAATATTATTTTTTTTTTTTTTTTCTTCTTTCTTTTATAGGTTTGCCCGTCGAAATCTTTTCCTATTGGCATATGTATCCATACTTATTTGGACTTCCGTTTTGTAAAATACGCGCACTCATATCTGAGGCGTAAGTTTGAGCGTTTTGTATTATCATTATTATGTGCATTATTATCTCTCGTATCCATTACAGTTCCGGCTATGTGTCCGTCCTAACTATTGTTGCTTTTTCGATGGAACGTTTTCTTGCTATCTGCCATCCATTGCATTTGTATGCGATGAGCGGTTTCAAGCGCGCACTGCGCATAATAACGGCGCTGTGGATTATCAGCTTCATTAGCGCTTTACCGTTTTGCATGATAACGGGCATTGGTTATGTGACCTATCCTAAGAGTGAGTATTTTACTTTCAATTCTTTTCTTGGTAACTTTGTTTCATCAACGTACTTTTTTTTGTTAACATAAATTTCTTTTGTTTTTTAATTTTATCTTTTAGCTAACGAGCCAATGGAGAATTCTGAGTTCTGTGCTGTTTTGAGTTTTTTCGAAAATTTTCGTCTTTTTGAGTTTTCATTTTATTTCTTCTTTCTAATTCCCATGGTGCTTATAATAGTTTTATATGGCAGAATGGGTGCACAGATACGAGCAACCACAACGCAGCAGTTAGGTGAGTTGGTACTTTGATTATTTTAGTTAACTTGTTACATTAAAAAAAGATGTAGCGAACTTTATTAAAAATATTGAAAAATGCTGTCAAAATAGAAAATTTTTCACTATTTAAAAAAATCGAACATGCATGCTCTTTTGAAAAGTATGTTCATATTAATTTTAGGAATTATTTAGTGCGAGACCTTGGTCTGGTTTTTGTCTCATCCAAAATCATGCTAAACTTACAAATATGTTTTTTCAAATAGGTCGGTTTTTTATAACTTACTTAGTACTTTAATTTGGCCAGTTTTAAACTTTTTATTTAAGCGAAATTCCGTTGGAGGAAGATCCAGGTATCGCAGTGACTAATTTTTTTATTGATACCAAAACACTGCTTTTATAAAAGTACTGATACAAGAACTTTTGTTAGTAAATTTTTTGTTTATACAGCACTTACAAGCCAAGCTGTTGAACTCATTCTTGAAGTTCATTGAAAATTTAAAAGTTTTGTGTCTCACTTATAGGCGTACAACAGGGCTCTATGCATCGAGAGTCACGACATCAGCAGTCCAGGAAAGCTGTGATAAGAATGTTGGGTAAGTTTATTTCTTGTGAACATAAAATAATTAAATTTAAGTATAGTAGAGCATTTTGCTAGCTTGCTTGGATGGAGCAAAAGGTGTTCTCAGGGTTGCAAATGGCCGCTTTAGACGCGAACAAGCCGATAATTGGATAATTTTTGTGATATATACTCAAACTTTTTTAACGAACAATAATTAATAGACATAAATATTTCTACAAAAATAAATTTGGTGACTAAAAAAAAGTGTGTCAACGAATTTTTGGCACACACAAAAAAAAATACATTTATTTACTAAAAAAATTATAATATATTAATTTTGTAATATTGGTGACAAAAAGAAAAGGACCAACTTTTTCCCAAAAGATATGATAGGGACAAATTATTTGTTTTGCGAAGGCCGTTAAGTCCTTGTTTTCAACTTGGCAACCCTGGATGCTCTTCTTTAGAGTTATCCTTAAAACTTTTAAAGGCAATTAGGTTGATAAAAGAATGTGTTTTTAACCGTCTATCGTATAGAATTGTGGAGAGTTTTCGCTCAACATACCCAAATTGCGTTTTATTTTTTCTTGTGTTCGAAATTTAAAAGTTACTTACTTCACATTCTTAGCCATAGCTTAAGCGTGGCAAACGCCAAATGGACTTTCCTACAATAATTTAAATGTGAATCGGTAGTACGTAGCACTATACCACAAGCCGTATTATATTTAAGTTTTCGTTTTAACCGACTTTTTTTAACAGGTATAAAGCTCGTTTGAGTTAATGAAAGCGCCCTTTATTTTGAAAATAGTCCAAGTCACTCTTCATTGAGGACAAAAAATTAAATAAATTTTTTACAGCTGACCGCAATTTATATAATTTTTTGTTCTCAACGAAGAGGGTCTTAGACCAATTTTAAAACTTTTTTTTTTTCATGAAAAAAATTCAATGAAAATCAAACCTGGTGTACTAGACTCACTATATATTAAAAATAGTTATTATTGGCGGCGTCTTATTCGTCATCCACTGCTAGCTGTACTTAGCTAGAAACGATAGCACATGAAAAAAAATAAAATTGCAAACTTAACGAGTAAAATTATAGTTGATATGTGTGCACAGCAATTCGCTTAAGTGACAGTGATTCCCAGCAGATTTGTATTTCTCTATTGTGCATTTTTAAATGAAGAGAAAAAGAGCTATTTCGAGGAAAAACAATTATTGAAAATGTTAAGCGGCAAAAAGAAGGAATTTGAAATAAAAAAATTTAGATAGTACGAGTACTCATATAAATAGCGAGCAAATTGGCAAATAAAATGCAGCTTTTATTTTATTTCAAGCTTTTTTTAAGTAATTGTATAATTTAGTGCTCTTTCTTTGGAAAATCATCTTACAAACTGAAAGAGAACAATAATCTTCCAAGAAAACTCTACGTAAATTGATATTTGATATGACGTATATAGAAGAATATTTATTCAAATTTTTTTAATGTATTTCTCTTTTAATTTAAATAACTATGCCTTTTTGAGCGTGTCCACGCTTTGTGAAGGCTTAATATTTAATTTTCTATATTTTCACGAGATTTCTTTAGAACATCGAATTTAGGGCGATTTTTCTCCAAAAAAAAAAGAATAAAAAAAATTGAAGTTGAATAAATCAGGATTATTAAAGCAGCTGATAAAGTTAAGCAGTTAAAATAAAAATTTATTCATTTTGAAGCAGCTGAGTATATGAATGTTATTATTTCAAGCAACCCACAGCAAGCCAAAGTGGTTTTCAATTTAATTTTTTGATTTTAACGTTACGGTTGAAGTTCTTATGAATATCTGCTATTTTATTAAACAAAAATACAATGACAGTTTGACATGACTGACGCGTTATATGTCATAAAACTTTTTACTGAAAACGTACATCTAAATGAATCGCATTATTTCAAGTTGAACATTTTTTAAAAAAAAGTTTTCATGAAAGTTTTATATTTCAAACTTAAACAATGCTTTATTTATCGGAATTTTCAAATTGAGAAAATTAACAGTTTATAATGTAACATAATTTCGATGTTATAAGAATATTTTAAATATCATAGTTAAGCTCAGATTGAAACTACATGTTTCATATTGATGTGCTTTTAACCAGAAAAATGGAGTAAGCTGTTTGACGGTAATCAGCGTAGTACTAGCCAAGTAATATCCCCAGTAGCAAACAACAGAAATGATAGCTGCTGCATATCTCCTTTACAGGAGAACGAAAAAAACTTAGTGAACATTAAAGTTTTGTGAGTTATGGATCTTTTTTATTTGCTTGTAATTGCTTTATTTTCAACCGTAGCACAAACATTTTTTTGCCAATGGTGTATTAGTGGGTGACCTACCGAAATCTACAAAAAACTCGATTTTGAAAAAATGTTTGTTAGGGCCTTCTTATATTTAGGTAACGATATTCTTTTACATTCGATTATATTAATATCAACATTTCTCATACGACTACACCTGATGCGCTGACAAATGTCGTAAGAAAAATTTTGAAAAATTTCAAACGAAACAAAAATAAAACATGAAAATTTAAATTTTCATCTCTTTTGAAATTATATAAATTTCAACATAAAATTGGCTTTAAGCTGTGCCCGACACACTGAAGTTAGCCATATTGTCATACAAAACCACTTTGCTGTGTGGTGCATCCTATGACTTAAGGCAGCAGCTGCTTAACACATCACCATTATTTTTATGACTCTTATTAAATTTCTCTCAATTACTATATACGTAGCTAGAAACATGCCATTATTATATTTATTCCTGATATTGTTAAACTCTTTAGATTCAACCTAACAGTAGCTCTTCTATGTTTGTGAATGCCATAGCAGAAACAAACACAAACACATGAATGTGTATGCGAGTGTATGGTATGGTATTAAACAAAGAAATCGTGTGCTATTTTTTCGCTTAAGGCGATCCTTAGCAGTTTGGAAGGAAGGCTTGCAATAAAGTTATTTATTTCTTAGATGTGATATAAATCTTCATAATGACAATGTACATAGCTTCATGTCAAGCACACGCACACGCACACATGCGCTTGTGTGGGTCTATTGTGTCTCATTTTTATTTCGTTTGTAACATGGTAACGTCGTGTTAGGTCCTTAAATAGAATTCAGCGAATTGACGGATAGGAATTTTTAAGTGAAAAATATATGAAGAGGAAATACAAACTCCACTGCGTATACGTACGATATTTCTTTTATTTTAACGCTTGAAATTATTTGAGTGGATTTTAAAGAATTACTCAGATAATCTTTGTATAAAATGCAACTTCAAAGTTTTAATTAGATATAAATGACCGAACCATTTCTTATGTATTTAGCAGTAATTAAATATTCTCTTATCATTTTCATTTGATCTCTTTGAGTAAACAATTAATTGGAAACCCTTTAACAAAATTTGTTCCAAAGAATGTATGGGAATATTAGTGTTAGCTTCGATTTTATATTTTATCTGTTCTTTGGTGTAAATTAGAACTTTTACAGAGAAAAGGAAAGACTTCCACTCTTGACTAGATCAATTTAATTCCTATAAGTCAAAGTAATAACTCTTTGAAATGTGTACGGCAAAGAAAATTAAATTAAATGTATTTCTTTAGTAGCTTTGAATCAATTAAAAGTTACTGTTTGAATTAAATTATTATATGATGCTATAACGCAACATTTGTATGGAAATTTCAATATTATATTTCTTTTCAAATCAATATCCTGGCACACAGCGCCAATTAAGAAGAACCCGAGGCTAAATACTATAAAGGATCCCCTTATAAATACACATTAAATATTTAATGATAAAAATAAAAAGGTCATAATATTCTTTCCTTAAAGTGCTTATTAGAGTGACCAAAAAAAAATCGAGTTTTCAAATTTGATGTTGCTTATCTGAAAAGTAGTTAGTGTTATGTAAAGAAATAAGGCATTTAAAATTGTATTAAAAATATTGATATTTAGAGGTCGCTAATGTCCGATTTATGAATTAATTTCATTCAATTTATTTGCCAGTGATGATAACTCTTTCCAAAAAATTATTCCGCATTAGATACGGGCTGTTGGTATTACAATGTTACAGAGAGAAACCCTTAAAAAAATACTAGGAAACATATTGATGTTATGACCTTTCTTGCATAAATGAGACCAATGTCTAACAATGTATGATAGCGTTTAAATGAACATTTCAAAGAAGATATATATCAATTGCATCACGTCGCTCTAGGGTAGAAAGGCCCTAACTCATTTTTTTTCGAAATTTACTTTTTTGGCGATCCCAAAAAATAACCCTCAAATACACATCCACTCAAAATTTTGACGTGATATTTCAAAACATAGCCGACTTACACCCAATTGAAAACAGACCCTAATATAAGATTTTGAAGTTTCTACGCAGTTTTTTCGTCCTCCTGTAAAATTGCAAAAACATGAGTTAGGGCCTTTCTACCGGAAAGCGACGATCAGAAACATAGTAAAGATTTGTATAGAATGATGATTTCTTATGATAATTTTAACCTTTTGGGCTTCTAGTATGGAACATATAACATAAGTTTCTGAGTAAAAGCTATAGTTTTATAAAATCATTACGATAAAGTACATAAAGTACATTGACCTGTACTGACCTCCTATGAAAAATCATTGAATCTTGAAAATGTTCCAATGTCCGATTGTCATTTTAGTTGAAAAAATCTCTAAAATCAGGACCAATGACAGTCAAAAAAATCTAAGTGGAGCTAGGACTTGTCTTTTAGCGTTTGTTGAGTGACCCTGTCTAGACGTGACAATAAAAAAAATCTTCTAATACAAGTATCATAAGGATTTTGCGCTTATCGTAACATTAATTATATTAAGGTTCATAAGCATTTATTTATTTACAAAGTTTATACATACATTAATACCAACAACAAATCTTTCACAGTGCGCTGAAATGATTTTAAATAAAACAAGTTATCTTCGGCCAGGCCGAAACTCACATACCCTACACTGCGTTGAAAGTACCTTTTAAATAAATGTTAAAAAGGCGTTGAAGAGGTTGAATAAGTCGAAAAAAATGTGAAATGTTAGAAAGGTTGACAGAGGTTGAAAAATGTTGAAAAAGTCGAAAACATATGCAAAATGTTGAAAAAAGTTGAGAGAGGTTGAAAAACTCTAAAAAAGTTGAAACAACTTGAAACAATTCAAAATGGATGAAAAAGTCGAAAAAATAACGAAACTAATGAAGAAAGTTGAAAAAGTCGAACAAATACATATAGGATATATTGGAAAAAGTTACAGGGTTGAAGAAGTCGAAAGAATAAGGAAAATGTTGAAAAAAATCGAATAAAAATGAAAAATTAGAAATATGCCACGCCCACTTGTCCAATTCCGCCCACTTTTGGTTCAATAAGCTATATTCGTGATGGACATCCTCATATTAAATTTCAGCACAATAGCTTGTATAGTTTGCGATATGTGCCGCAGTTAAATTTAAAATTTAGGGCGGTGACACACCCACTGGTACAATCCAGCCCGGTTTTGATCCAGAAATAGCTTTCCTCTTACACCAAATTTTAGTATGATTGCTCACATATTTCGATAAATATGCCACTTACCGTATTTTACTTGTATGGGAGGTGCCACGCCCACTGGTGCTATTTCAGCCAATTTTGATTCAGATATACTCTATAGCAACTGAACCACTTACATTAAATTTCATAGCAATTGCTGCAATAGTTCACTTAAAACAGCGCTTACAAATTTATGTTTATATGGGAGGTGCCACGCCCACCGATGCAATCCTGTCAAAATTCATTTATTTTTAAAGCTTATAGTAACTGACATCTATAGACCAAATTTTATGAAGATTACTCTCATAGCATACTATCTATAACAATAAACGTTTTTTGCTTATATGGGAGATGCCACACCCACAGTTACTATTGAACCAAATTTTTGTTATAAGAGACCTTATAGGAAGTATATCTACCTCATTAAATTTCATAACGATTACATTGTTAGTTCTCTTTATATAACTTTTATTAATACTGTGGGCAGTGCCACGCCCTTGAGCGAGTTTTTTCAGTAAAGTAGCTGAGATTGTATTGATGACTGCTTTCAGCGGCATCATCCCCAAAATTTTTTTTAATATTATCTGAGATATACGGAATCAAAATTTTTAACAGTTGAAAGTGCCACGCCCATTTTCTCGATTCCGCCCACTTTTATCTCAATTCAAGATATATTTGATATATATCCGTTTACCAAATTTCATCGCAATAATTTGAACGGCTTACAAGATATGGTAGTTTAAATGATAAAATTTAGGGCTATGCCACGCCCCTGTACGACCTTTTGAAAACTTGAAACCTAGCCTAATCCTAATTTGGTTTATATGTGCACCAAATCACCAAGTTTCATCAAAATCGCTGCAACTTTTTTCAAAATTGGCCTGGGTAAATTTAGATAAAGTATGGGCGGTAGGCGTGTCTGTCAACCGATTTCGCCCATTTTCAATAGCAAGATGCCTGCAAGAAGTTGTGACCTGTGTGTGAAAGTTTCATTCAATAAGCGTTCTTGGTTTTCCCGTAAACCTGATTTCAACAGAAGGACAGACAGACAGGCAGTCTGATCAAGAATATATACACTTTTCCATACCTGCCACGCCCCCTTCGAGGTTTTACAAACGGAGAGACAAAGTATACTCTCGGTGTAGGGTATAAAAATTATGTTCACACTCACAATTTGCTTTCATCAGACGATTTTTTTATAATGCATAAAAACGATCCATACAAGAGGTAAAAAATAAGTTTAACTTTTTCAAACTACATTTTAGTAAAATAAATTAATATTCATGCCATTTTATTTTCATATATAATATACTGTCTCATATAAGGAAAGTTTAGACATTGAAAGAAATCGTCTGCTTTGAAAAAATGTTGAGTATTACCATTGGTTTTTTTTTTTTTATTTAAATCCTTTCCAGCACACCGTGATGCACATGTCAAATTCTTATACCTTTCAGCTGCTGTTGTTATCACATTTTTTGTGTGTTGGCTCCCTTTCCACGTGCAACGCTTATGGATCGTGTACTCCAAACACTTAAATAGCTATGACAACTCTGAGCTAAGAGAATGGATATTTGCAACTTCGGGCTTTGCATATTACGTATCATGGTAAGTTTTAATGATATATTGTAGAGTAAGGTTGCACAACTGCCACTGGCATTGCTTCGAAAAATTATTTAAAAAGAGTAGAATACTTTTAGGCTGACACATTTTCTTGAAAAATCATACCTCTAAGCGATGGCATCTAAATGTTTTAAATTCATTATGTGAAGTTGGAATTCTAAAAAGAAAAAATTTTTGGCCCAAAAATATATCTACATTTTTGGAAAATTTTTCGATGCTTTATTGTTTCAGTTAAAGTATTGCGTAAGAAAGAAAAGTCGAATAAAAGATTTATTCCTCTTTAAAATACACCATCTGAACGCATTGAATATTTCATTACCTCAAAATATACACAATGCGAATTGGCGATTTGATTTGAAATTTTGACTTTATTACAGCACAATTAATCCGATACTCTACAACGTGATGTCACGTCGTTATCGTGTCGCATTCAAGGATATACTCTGTGGTAAACGTCGCAGCGTCTTCTATAACAATGGTTTCGTTAGGGATCAATCCAGCTTTAGAGAAACAACAATTGCATCAAGCTTAGGTGGCAACAGTTGCTATGATCGAGTGCATTCGGTAAGTTCACAAAACTAACAACAACAAAAAAAAAAAACAAAAATTACATAATGAAACTCAATATGAAATTGAAATATGTACTGCAAAAGAATATTAATTTTACGTACTCTAAGGTATACGCATATTAAGTGTCAATAACTTACTTATAATCAGATTTCATTATCCTTTTGGGATTAGTCATGCAGTGATGGTAATATTGGTGTCAAAGTTGATTTTTGTACATAGTCACATGTGTCTACAACCTAAAACATATGCATTTATACATTAGACAGTCCATTATTTTCTAAATATTTTCAATTGAAAAGATCGGTACATCAGTGTTTCTGTTAAAAATGTTTATTGAAGCCCACTATACCGTCCCACTGAGCACTAAACACTGGAAAGTAAGGTTCACTTTTGTTGTAAGAATTTATTCTGCAATTTCATTGAGGGAATTTGAAACGCGAATTAAAATTTTAGGTATTAAATTGTATTTTGATTTGAAAAAAATTATAATGATCATTTCCCACCGCCTTTTGATAAGCAACTTCCACTAAAAATTTTAAAAGGTCACTTGACTACTTCGCTGCATAAATGAAACAGTTTTTTGAAGTTTTTTTTTTTCAATAAGTAACAGCCTTAATTTTCCTGAAATAAATTTCAATGCAAAAATAATATAAAAAAAATACTACCATATTTTTTTAACATTCTTAATCAAAATTAATAATTACATGTAGTTTCCAAAATTACAGCATTGTACTTTTGGTAAAAATTGGTTTGTAGGATACATGTGATAATGGAATGAACAAAATCGATTCCAAATGATTGCGTTAAGGCAAGAGTTCAATAAGAATCTCATAAAACTTGGAAATTTCAAAAGGTTTTGTTTGTCTCTTATATTTCTTTTTACCAAACGCAGCTCCTTTCCTTCTTCTTTTTAGAGCATAAGATGATGAGCTAACAAACTATGCATATTTCTTCTGTCAACTAATTTTTTTTTGTATATTCAAAACACTTAAATTGCTGTTGTTGCTTTTATCAAAGCAATTTGCACTTAACTTAATTTTTTCAAAACAGTTTTTTGGCAAAAAATTGAAGATATGTAAATAGTATCCTTGCTCGAAAGGAAATTTTCATTCTCAAAATATTTGCGATTGCAAATGCGCCCTCTCAAAAAGGGATAAAATTTTCAAGAAGGGATTTCTCGGTAGATTCATGATATGACCGACAATAAAAATGGTTTGACATTTTTCATTAATTATTTTTGATATTTTAGGAAAAAGTCAAATACACTAGAGAAGGTCCTTGGACGTTATTTTTAAAATGTGCATTGTTTTTTCTAAGATCATAAAGTAAAGGACAAAAACCAGCTGTAAGTCTACAAGTTTTCGAGTAAACAAAATAATAAATGGCAAAAAACTTAAAATTCTTGGTGATAAGCTACATTAAGCTAAATAAGAACTTGCTTATGCCAAAAAAAAGGCGATTATTTTTATATTAAAAAAAAAAACATTAAAATGCCATTAAATGCAAGGAAAGGTGTTTGAGAAATAACAAACAGTCTAATATTCATGCATACATAAGTGTGCCAGAAATGTTTTCCACAAGCAAATAGAAAATCCATAATTTATTTTACGTAATGTAAGTTGTGTTTACGTCATGGGTTTTTTGCAAAGTTCATTGAAATTTTCAGCAAATTGACTTTTACTGCATTGCACTATCAATGAATGAGTTAAGTATCCTGTCGGAAATGAGTTACTCTGATGATAATATCACACTGTTGTAATAAGTTGAAAAAACACGACTTCCTGAAGTACAGCTGATTTTAAGAAGCTTCAGTCTTTCATTATTTTTTAACTTGACTGTATTTGTTACTAACAATATTAAGAGCTCTACAATTTTAACAATGTCCAAAAGATCAATTGAACAAAAAGCTTAACAAAAATGTTGTGTTATACACAACATTTCGTAAGCCGAATCAATCAAAATGTTGCGGAAAGATTACGGCGTATCAATCATTTTTGTCAAAAACATAGGTCTACGAATGATATAAAACTGTTGATTGGCCAGTGTAAAGTCTTCAAGAGAAGGAAACGATGAAATGCTCCAACCATCTGGCAAATTACTTCGGTTTGAATGCTTGCAGTGTGGCGTCCAGGCTTTTGCTATTACTTTTTCTCGATACAACAAAATATTTCTGTGGGATGAGCCACGCCCTTTTTAATTCGTAGTGTTTATTACAACCCAAAGTGGTACAATGCTTTTGATTTTATCAAATGCCATTACAGACATATTTTCGTGAAAAAAGGGCGATGTCACACCCTATTATAATGTTATTTTCAAAAAATTAGATCTTAGTGGTTATCAAAGTGAAAAGAATCTGAAAACATGCAAATGCCTATCTTCATTTTCTGTGTATTATTAATAGAATTAAATGGACAATTACATGAGAATTTAGCTTATCTACGTTTTCTTGCAGATAGTGCTTTTTTTCATCTATTTGAGTAATAAATATTTATTTATTATACATATGAAAAATACCTATGTACATAGTGCCCTTTTTCATCTGTAATCTCCAATAAATCAGCATAGAAAAACAATCAATTACATAGAAAAACTGCCTATCTGTTAAGTTTAAATATAATTTTTACATTTTTGCATATAGAGCTTTTTTTCATCTGTTTTATTGAGAAATGTCAGCGGATTACAGTAGCCTTATATGTCTGGACCAAGCCCATTACTAAGGTTAATGTTAATGTTTTAAGTAAACAACCCATTTTCAAAAATATTGATTTAAAAAATGGTGCAAGTTACAAACGTTATAAAATGTTCCAACAATGTGGGTATGGTTTTCGGGAAACTTTCGATCGGGGAATTCAAATCCGAGATTTGTTTTTCTTCTTCTTCTTTTTTTCTTATAAAAAAAAAATTACAATTGTTCAGACAAAAGTAAAAAAATACCGATTTTCCACTTTCTAGCTGCAACACCTCAAATATTATGTTACCACCGATCCCATGATACATAATTTTTTATGTACTGTTATTTTCTTAAAAGAATGCAGAAACCGCATATGATTACCTTATTTCAAAACCATGAGATCTGCATTTTTCTAAATTAACCCTTTAACGGGCAAGACGCTCTACAGAAGGTCTTTGCTTATGCTTTTGTAAATCACATATTTGTCGCACGATCGGACATGCACTAATTTTTTATTAATTGAATGCACTTAACGGTTTACACGACGAAGTTTTGAACGATAAGCTTATTTGGTTTGGTAGCTACAAGCATTGAAGTGAGAAACAATTGTGAAAACAAATTCAACAATAAAAATAAATTGTGTTTAGTAGCTAGATCGAGTCGAGAATTTTGTTGGAAAGTATATATATAATGTATTTGATTTCATAATTTACGCCTGGTTTGTTACTGGATAAAAATTTACCAGGGTTTTTGTATATTTTGTAAAGACAGTCTTGCACCTGGCTGCCGAACTAATAAAAATTTTGAAAATCGGACATCAAATTTGAGTTCCTTCTACCAATATCATTCGGAAAGCAAAACTTTCGAGACAAAAATGTAGCTATTTTTATTTTGCCCGTTAAAGGGTTAACAGACCTGATTTTTTTTCGAATCGGAGTCGACAAATTTGTATATTATGGTGATTGAAATTTTTGTTTTATTTCAAACAGTTATCATCAATCGGAAATTGAAATTGAAAATTGACCGGTAAAAAATGAAAAAATTCCGATACTGTACTTTAAAGTTGCAAAATCATCCCATATTTTTTGATCCTACTTTGATTCTAATGCAGATAATGTTTTTTCGTCATTTAAAAAAAAAAAAAAAAAAACCCATTAAACAAGTAAACCAAATGTTGCTTTAAAAAGCAAATACTTATCGCCTTAAAACTTTAACCTAGTAGGTAGATTTGTTGTACGCAAGTGTTTTTTATACCAAGAGTGTGCAAATGTTTCAGTTTTGTATTTCAGTCCTTTTGAATGTTTTTATAAACATTGTCATCAATATACCTACAACAGTTTTATCAGTATTTTAATTGGATTATTCATCTAAAGATATGCAGATTATAGATTTTGCTTTTACAATTCTCAGAAGCATATAATCGGAAATGCAACTTGGAGTTTGTATTTTTAATGACTCAATATTTCTACTTAATTATGGATTTATTGCTTTAAATTCTGTAATATATCTGTTTGTGCAATAAATTTTCTGAGCGAATAATACCCATACATTAATTTTTTCTTTGCAGTCATAAATTTCAAACAATTTCACACCAATATTGGTTCAATATACAAATCGATAGACTTTTGTATCTAATTAGTGTGTGTTTACATTTATTGGTTGATATTGTTCACGAATAGAGTTAAATTATTCTGACTTTAACATTTGTTCTCAATAATGTGTTGTTGCCTGTCATAATTCCTGTATTGTTAGATAGAGTTTTTGAACTACATACATATGTATGTATACGAATGTATCGTAGTATGTTTGCTTTTTCAATGCTACACAAAATTATTTGGCTATTAGTAGTACAATAATGTCATAAATCCAATCAAAAAACAATTTTCTGGTAAATATTTTATTAATATTATTGTTACGCAAAATTCTGTTGAATAAAGAAAATAGTAGGTAAATTTTTGATATCAATATCATGAATAAAAGCAGAGCGTAAGTGTTTTGAAATTAAGTTGATTGAAAAATTAAGGAAAAGAAGCCGCCCTAACGTTCTAAGTAAAGAAATGAAAGCGTTCTGTAAAAAGACACCCAAGAAATCAAAAACGATCAAAGACAACTTCTGAAACCTTCCTACGGCTTACAAAATAGCACGCCATTTGAAAAGCCACACAATCGTTGAATTAAAAGCTAAAAATCAAAGAGCTAATCTACAGGAAAGACATTTTTTTGGAGATTATCAACCGTCGACCTTCACCTGTAGGCGCCACCTATATGCTGTCACTTTCTGAGGGAAGATCACAGCAACTGGCCTCGTGCCTGCTTTTACTAACGGATATATCAAAGCCCGTAAAGTTCCTTAAAAGCAACAAAGCAGCGGGCGCAGATTGTATAGTTGCAATTAAATAGAAAACTATTTAGCGGATTTCACAGGTTTGACCTAGGAAACTCAAATTTTGTGCGGATTATTTTTTAGTCAAATTATAAAATATTGACAAAAAATATAATAAAAAAAAGTTTAATAATAAATTCTCTAAAGTATATTTGTGGATATAGCAGAAACATATGTTATATCAGCAATTACTAGGTTAGATTACACAGGCCGACAGCATCTCAGACCCAGAAACGAGACTATATATATTTCCGAAGGTTTTTGATGCCAAATCTGGCCTCGGAAATGCTCTATCAGCTCTGGTTTTCGAGATATCTTAACCTAAAAGTGCAAAAAACACCGTTTTTACCCATTTTTGAGGTTATTTAGCCTTGTAAATTTTTTATTTCGCCAAAATTAAAGGTAGGTTTCTTTGAGCAAAAGTCTTGTTCTTGCAAATAGCTTTGAGTTTTCTCAAATATCTTTCTTTTTTTTCTCTGGGATATCGCATTTCGAAGTTTTCCTGTGTGTAAATTTTTCTATACCTGAAAATCGATTGAAATAACATAGAAATGATATAGTCGATTCAGGTATAGGAAAATAGAGCTGATAGAGCATTTTTAAGGCCAGACGCAGCGCATCAAAAACTTTCGGAAATATATAGTCTGATTTCTGGGTCTGAATGTTTCTTAAATTTTGTCGGCCTGTGTTATTGCATCTGTTGTCTTGTCATGTTGCTTTAAATAAAAAAATATTCGCCGATTTGTGCAAGTTCACATGAATATCGGTGTTTGCTAATGGCTGTGAAGTTCAACTTAATAATTGTCAATAATTATTAACTTAATGTTAAGTCAAAACAAAAAAGCCATACGACGAAATTTGTATAATTTGCATAATGTGAAACTCTACAGAAAATAATTGAACAAATTTGAAACACGCGTTCCCTTAATTATGCTTTGCCTTTCGATGTTCGATTTCTTAAACTTAAGCTGCAAATTCCTTAGTAATTAGAGGTTGACCTTTTATTAGCAACTAAGTGATTAGTTCGGTCCATTTCCGCCAACTGCTTGCCAAAGCTTACAAACAAATACTAGGAAAGTAAAGTGGGTTTGTGTGCGTATGCTCTGTGAGCCCAATCAAAAACCGCACTTAAGCCAAATCTCTTGAGAGTGAAATGAATGTGCGGTTATTGCCATTTTAGTAATTTGGTATTGGTAATTAAAAATTACGTGGGAAAGGTAAGAATTTTCACATACCCTTAAAATGACAGCGCACAATATGCGCTTATTACTTTGATAAAATTTCGCACAAAAATTTGAGTGACTCATAATGGATGGAATTAAACAGAAAGCGAGTAATCTCTTCGAAAAGCAATTTTTACAACTGTCTGCTCTGGAGTTGTGTGGGATTAGTTTTGTAAGTTCATACATCCAAGCGATTTAACGGTAGAATTAAAAGCAGCATACTTAAATAATTGCTTTGTGTGGCGTTTGGTTTTGTTGGCTTAATTAGATCTTAAGAAAAATATATTATTAAATATTACTATAATAAATATTATTTTGAACTGAAGTGCAATTATTTAATTTCTCTTTAAGGTTCGTGTTCGCTCCATACGTCACATGAATAATGTTAAAGACCGTGATTCAATTAAATCGAACAATGTTATTTGGTCAAAGAAGACGGAGTTTACGGTGCCACTACAGCAGGTATGAGATTTAGCTTTTTATTTAACTTTATGCTAAATTTAAGGTAGGTAGGCTTTCCTGAGAATACAGAATAATTGTGGCTATACGATGCGATACGAAGTGTAAAACTTTTAAATGATACTTGCGCCAAATATAGTAAATTTTTTTCCATTGAAACTTTAGACATCATACTATCCATTTCAGAAATAATAATATTAATTTAATGCTATATCTAAGTTAAAGCGTTGATGTCAACTTCATGTCATTTGGTTTGTTGTGTGAGGAAACCTACCTCTTTGCCACAGGCACCCAATCTACACGGTACGGCACTAAATATTAGGTAGCTTTTATTAGCCAATTCTTAAGTTTTATTTTTTATGCTGAATAAATCAATCGTGTCCTGTGTTTTTACAATTTGTGTACCTTTATCATGAAAATGGCAGAATGAAAAATTTACTAAAATTCAGCAAAATTTTTTATCCTTCGACCGCAGTTCACTGCAGCGCTGATATCATAGCGAAGCCTGTGTTGGAAATAATATTGTGAACCGCATTCGGCATTGGACATATTGGAAAATATAAGCACTGAGCTGCAGCACCCCACTTACCCTAACATGTAAATAATAACCCCAGTTTGTCCAAACTGGTTCATCCGAAACCGCTTTGTATGAACTAGTTTGGCCTAGAAAAAACTAGTTTATTCCGAAAACTAGTTTGGCCGGTAACATATGTAAATATGAAGCCAAATCTTAATAGACTTTTTAACAACTCTACTCATGGGCATATACATTTTGCATGTGGCTATCAAAAAATGTATTTGCTTAGTGAAATTAAACTAAGTATAAAGAAAGTTCAAGTTTAATAGTTTTACAAAAAGAAAAAAAAATATACATATATGAAAGAAACTGAACAAATAAATTATCATCCAAATTATAATGCCAGTTTGGCAAAATTTCTTTACAGACTTCATATACGAGTCTAATCTCTATAATTGTCTTGATTGTACTTAATTTACTTTTAACATTTTTGCAATAAATTTTTAACTTCTTTTTCTTTAAGTAAAAGACTTTGGGCCACACCTACCTCAATGCTTTGTTTTGTCGCCGCAGTTTGTGCAAAAACTTTTGTAATCACAACGTCTCACCACATGTTGCCGACATACTTTCTCTGCACATAATTTAGCTATCGCAGCGTTTTTATCTAAAAATAAAAGTAAAATATTTCTCGCAAGTTTCGCTGCGCATTGGCATCGGCATCGGCATCACAATCAGAGAAAGTAATGTCGCAAAGGCGACGACAGGAAGCTTGATTAAGTTCGATTAAAAAGTTTTTTCCCAACGCTATTTCACTGTGTGCTTTCTGCTGCTTTTGTGTTTGTGTATGCGACTTTGAGTTTTTCTTTTCTTTCGTTGCTCAAAGCTAACAAAAGAGACAAAATTTTAATTTCCTTTTAAGTCGTTCTTTGTATTTGTCATTGTTAATGTTTTTGTTGCTGTAACGGTTTGCCTGTCATTGACAACAAAAGATGCGAATTTTATAAAAATATTCTTTAAGGATGTTTGCTTAATATTGCCCTCTTATTGCTTTTATGTAGTATGTTATTTCAGCAGTTGGGGGTGGAAGAGAATGTGAAAGCAGTTTTTTTAGCTTTGGAACCCCTATCGTCTTGGATTAATGGGCTGCGTTCTTAATTCTTTGATATAAAAAATATCCTTCGTTTCAATTTTTGCATATTGTGGTGTCTAACAAAGGTATCTTACCCAAAATTCTTCGGGAATTCCATATTGTGTTTTTTTTATTATTTCACCCATCATGGCTATTAATAAAGGTTATGTGGAAAAAATTGACCTTGACCTTGCTAACCTTTTTCTTCTGTTAAAAGTTCCTTACAAGTGCCTAAAATTATTTTAAGAAAAGCGTTTGCAATTGCCAACAACTAAATATGAAACATTGCCGTATATATTAGCTTTTTTTAAGTTGCATATTTTTAGGGGCTTCTTTTGTTATTACAAACATTTGTTATGGTTGCATTCAAAATGGGTAATTGAACTTTTTTTTTGAACAAAAGTTATTGAAATTCTTTGCACTAAGAAGATGTCTTTGAAATAATTTGCCAACAGCCATCTTTTAAAGAGGGAGGCGTTGAAACTCTACAAGATTTGTTTAGTGAGAAGTTTGGAATGACATCGATTACGAGCAAAAAAAGATTCTCAGCATATTGAGGACTTATTTTTTGTACATCACATTCAGCACGACGGGAACCAAAACAGCAATTCAAAGCTTTAATTTAACGATATCGAAAAAATATTCAACAATTTTTTAACGAATTGAATACATTTTTTATAATTTAAATTTATTTTTGATTTTCAAAAATCAAGGTCAAATTCAAAACCATATGGACTTAGATTTTAACAGACAGTTCAGAAAACAAATTATTTACACGAAACAGAGGATGTCCAAAAATCATAAAGTAAGTTTGAGCGAATAGTTCTTGAATTAGAGAAGACGCGCAGAGAGGCGTCTGGAGAGAACTTTTGAGGTCAGCTATAACCCGGTAACGGGTTTTTATGGCCACCCAAGCAAGTAATTTACTTCAAAAAGTTTTTGAAGAAACAAAACAATATTTTGGGTCAAAATAGGACAACAAATTTCCCAAGTTTGATGTCAATCGGTTATGTTCGATTTTTGACTAAGGACATGAAATTGTCTAATCAGACTGACCAATTTGACAGCTCTACTTGTTAACACCAAAAGTTATGAAGTAACTTTGTCTCCTAAAGCTTTGTCTCCTGTATCGCAAGGGATATTCAGTATAGAAATACAATTTTTACTCGCAATGAGCCAGAGAATCATCATTTGTATCTCGACTCGGTTTGCGCGGTATGGATCAATTAGAGCCGTGATACGGTGTCTCTCATATAATAAAACATTTATTATATCATTATTATTTGTAATGGTTAAGACTTGATGCAGGAAAACAAATCGATATATAAATGTAATCAAGATAATATATTCGATGGTATGATTGGATTGAATTTTTAGCAGATTCTTTTGTTTTCACATTCTAAGTAGCATTACTACCAAACATGGCCATATATATGAGAATTTCTTGCACTATCATCTTAATAAGGGAATTCTCTGCTAGTCTTAAATGAAAACTATTAAAAATAAAAAATAAATAAATTGAGGTTAAATTACCCAAAGATGAAGAATTCAGCCACTTTGAATTGCTGGGTAATACGCCAACGTAATGAGAATTTATGTTAAGACCACTAATACTGAACTGCTTTCAGCGAATACTGAAAAGAGCAGCTCTATGTATTAAGGATTATTTACACAGATTTTTTTAAAAAAAAAAAAAAAAACAACCTTGTTTATTTTGATATAAAAGAAAATATCAATTTTAATTGGAAAAACCTATTGTTCACTTTAAATGGATATTTAAGGACAAACAAATAAACAGAAATAATATTGTGTATTATATCCTTAGGTACTGTCACTAAACTTAAATTGAATATTGAAAAAATTCTGTTTTGATCTATGAGATGAAATAAGAAGGATTTAAATTTTTTTATTTTTCCTAACTAACACACATCATCTCAGATTTAACAATAAAGGATATAAGTTGCTATCCTCCCAACAAATAAAGAAAAATAAAACGGATCAATGCTTCAAAAAAGTCAGTTAAGCGTTAAATTAAGAAAATATAAATTTTTCTTAGAATTGCTAAACTTCTAAAACACATTAGAGCACAATACAAGGGAATCAATAGAAATAGCAATAGCAACAACAAAAACAACAAGTGGAGAAGCAACAACAATAAACTAAGCAATAATGACAAAAACAAAAGGAGAAACCAGGCCAAGACGTAAGCAGCTTTAATGGCATGTGCATAAAAGGCGTTTAATTCGCCTGAAGCATAAAATTGCAACAAAAACAACAATAACAACTAAAAAAAAAGCAGCATTAAATCTGAATCAAATTAAAGCTGTTAAATGAAATTTCAATTGAAATCCTTTTTAATTGCGTAAGCAGAAACAATTTATTTGCACCAAAAAAAAGAAATACAAAAAAGTGAACAAATAAAAAGTCAACAAATATAAAAATAAAAATAAAATGTTAGCATTAAATTGCAAGCGTTAAAAAATTTCTTACTTTTTGTGATCTTATCCTGTTTACACATACAACAAAAAATTGCTCACATAAGCATTTCCATTTCCAACACACTAGCCCCTACGGCAGTTAATGTTTACTCCAACCCAATTGGAAATTTGGTCATTTATTGGAAACCGTTCAGGAAATAATGAAGCAGTTTCGAAAGATATCGAAAAACTATACAAAAGTCTTAACATATGAACGAATATTAAAAAAAAAAAAAAAAGAGTTTTTACAGTCAAATTATATCGAAGAAGTCTCGAACTAGTGTCAGAATCTGTAAAATTCGAAAAATTTCGAATTGCAACGGAAAAAACTATCGAAAAAATCTAAAAAAATGCACGAAATCAATGAAAATCTTTCAGCACTGAATTATTTATATATATGTACATATGTATATTGAAAAAGTCTATAAAAGCAGAAAAGTGACGAATAGTTGAAAAAATAAATAATCAGGCCTGTTCTGATACCGTTTCGAATGAACTTCGAAAACGATATTGAAATTCGATTTTTATTTCAGGATCATACAAAAAAGGAAAATTTGTCAAATAATTGGAACTACAACAGCTTAATTTTGAAGTTCAAAACAATACCATAGCAAATTTTGACCATTAGTTTTAGAAGAGCATTGAAATTCAACTTCAGACTTTTAAGCTAAATCGGAATCGAACTAGTCAAAAAGTTTTGAAAAATTCAATGAATGTCAAAAATTTCAAAATAATATTAAAAAAAAAATAACATTTATTATACGAAAAAAATCGATGAAAATCCAGCCCCTACGGCAGTTAATGTTTACTCGAACCCAATTGGAAATTTTTTCATTCATTCGAAACCGTTCAGGAAATAATGAAGCAGTTTCGAAAGGTATCGAAAAACTCTACGAAAGTCTTAACATATGAACGAATATTAAAAAAAAAAAGAATTTTTACAGTCAAGTTATGTCGAAGAAGTTCGAATTGCAACGGAGAAAACTGAAAAGTGTCGAATAGTATAAAAAATACTCGAAATCAGGGAAATTCTTTCTGCATTGAATTATGTATATCGAAAAGTCAATAAAAGCAGAAAAGTGACGAATAGTTGAAAAAAATAAATAATCAGGCCAATTCTGATATCGCTTCGAATGAACTTCGAAAACGATATTGAAATTCGATTTTTATTTCAGGATCATACAAAAAAGGAAAATTTGTCAAATAATTGGAACTACAACAGCTCAATTTTGAAGTTCAAAACAATACCATAGCAAATTTTGACCATTAGTTTTAGAAGAGCATTGACATTCAACTTCAGACTTTTAAGCTAAATCGGAATCGAACTAGTCAAAAAGTTTTGAAAAATTCAACGAAAGTCAAAAATTTCAAAATACTTAATATTAAAAAAAAAAATAACATTTATTATACGAAAAAAATCGATGAAAATCCAAAAGTATAGAATAAGATATGTCATTTGTTCTGCATGGAAGGCTCCGGAGGTAAAGCGATGATATCCTTGATATCTGAACAAAACTTGTACTAAAAAAGCTTTTCTATATCTTTGAATATCTATACTAATTATATAAAATTGCTAATATGAAAATGGTTTGTAACGCTTTGGTGCAAAATCTAATAAGCCGATTTTAATAATTTTTTTTTAAAAATAACATACTTGTATTAAAAAAGGTTATTACATACGTATTTTTATCATTTTTTAGAGCTAAAACTAATTTTTTTAGGATTAAATTTTTGCAAAACCTCACACAAAAAGGGTCATTTTGATTTTAAGTTGCTAATGCTATTGCTGTTTCTTGAATTCTGTTGTTTTTTCTAATTTGTGCCGTATATACATTAGGGTGATTAAAATTTTTTTTTTTTGGTTTTTTTAAGGTGCTGTTGCTTAAAAAGTAAGTTTATGATATGAAGAAAAAGTTCACGAAATTTCAGCTCTGTAACTCAATTTTATAAGGTGGCGCCGTAGCCTGTTAGTTTTACATGTAAATTGTATGGAAAAATTATTTTTTACAAAAAAGGTATCTAAATGAATAGGTGATTAGTGTTGTTGAGCTAAAAAGGGTCGTTTTTCGACGTAATTTTTTACACTGAATCCGAATCTGGCCTCAGAATTGACCCATCATGTCGGAATCCTGAAATATTTGAGGTTAATTACCTGAAACATGATGTTTTTTGTCTACTTTCGAGGTCATGTATAGGATTCAAAAAAAGTTGATCAGCTTATCTTTAACAAAAGCATCATTTAGTACCATCCTTGCCCTTTCAAATGAGCTTTCAAGTGGTGATCTGTGATGTTTCCTTGCAAAGTTATAGCCATTTTAAAGTGACATGAATTGGATCCCCTACAAAGGGTTGCAACCCAACAATATTAACCAACGGGTTTCAAATTCATGTCACCTTGAAATGGCTGCAACTTTGCAAGGAAGTATCACAAATCACCACTTGAAAGCTCATTTTAAAGGGCAAGGATAGTACTAAATGATGCTTTTGTTAAAAATAAGCTGATCAACTTTTTTTGAATCCTATACATGACCTTGAAAGTAGACAAAAAACATCATGTTTCAGGTAATTAACCTCAAATATTTCAGGATTCCGACATGATGGGTCAATTCTGAGGCCAGATTCGGATTCAGTGTAAAAAATTACGTCGAAAAACGACCCTTTTTAGCTCAACAGCACTAATCCCCTATTCATTTAGATACCTTTTTTGTAAAAAATAATTTTTCCATACAATTTACATGTAAAACTAACAGGCTCCGGCGCCACCTTATAAAATTGAGTTACAGAGCTGAAATTTCGTGAACTTTTTCTTCATATCATAAACTTACTTTTTAAGCAACAGCTCCTTAAAAAACCAAAAAAAAAAAATTTGAATCACCCTAATATACATATGTATGTATTTGAATTCGGATTTCAAAGAACAAACTCTCTTTGAATTGATGAAGAGAGTAATTTTATTATGAAAAAAACAACAAGAAAACGTGCACGTTCGAGGCCGTAGGTACCACTAGTGTATTGTACACGAAAAACGAATTTTTCATCTAATTTTTGAAACTAATAAAAATTAATGTAATATTTTGAAAAATTCTTCAAGCCGATTTTTTAAAATTTAATAATTTTTGAACATCACACATGAGTTTTCCTTAAGAATGTTTGTGTTGCAATTTCCTACTGGACTCACTTTACAAATGTTTACATACTCCCACACACACACACACAAAATTATGTGCACTCCCACTTCAGCATTTCACTTGCACGTGCATATAAATCAAAAAAGTCAACAATTTTAGCTTTAAATTTATTTGACACTTTATCCTTGTGTATGTTGACTACAATCGCTGTTGGCTTCCACTTCTGTTCTTGCTGCTACTTTACCGCTTGTCATTGTTATGTCAGTACTTGTTACTTATTGTTAGATTGCTGTTATTTTATTTGCTAATGTTGCTGATTTATATCTTCAGTCCTCTTTGTTTTTATGTTTTTCAGTGCACTTTGTTTTTTGCTTCAAGACAAATAATAATTAAATCACTTTAAATAAAAGCTTCTATCGCTAGTTGCATTTCGAGAGTAAATCGGCGCCACTTATGGCGCTATATTATTACTTTCAAGTACATGATTCCCAAAAATTGTTTATGTCATAGCGCCAAAAAAATGCCCAAAGGAAATTAATGTTGCAAAATAATTTGTGGATATTGCGACATTTTTGATTTATGCTTTGGCATTTTTGTGCGTTAAGAAAACGTGAATTAGTAACAACCACCCAATGAAGAATGAATTTACGACAATTATAGTCATGTGACCTTAAGTTTTGGAAACAATTTCATAACATTCAAATGATTGGTGTAGTGCAATAATTTCATGTACACATTTAAAACGCAGTTATGCCATTATGGCCTTATTGCACTCAATACGCATTTTTGGTTAATATTTCTGTTGTATTTAATAACATGTTTAAAGGGTGTGCTCTAAAAGCAAAAATCGAAATTGTCAACTTAGCTCGGCCATGACTTCGATTTTTTTATAGCACACCCATCAAACATGGCTTTTAAAATTTAATGGGAGACATAGTTAACATTGCATTTAAGGTAAAAAAACATGAAAATTTACATATAAAGTTACATTAAAAAATTAGGTCCTTCAATTGTTCCACCTTGAATATTAATTCCAGATAGTCTTATCTTCAAGAAAAACCATGATTGAAGAGTGTGCTCCAAAAAAAAAATTAAAAACATGTCCGGCTAAAAGGATATTTTTGATGGAAATGCACATGTAGCTCAACTCCCGCTCAAAATTGATAACAATTCCGCGGCTAACTGAAAACTCGTGTAAAAAATTTTCAAAGTGACATTGGTGACCAAAGAAGAAGAAGGTCATTTATATAATACATATGTAGGTACGTTTTGGTATTGCAAATTGCAAAAATCATTTGAATTGCAGTGTCAAAGTGACACCCAATAGAGGCTGTTGTGGTGTAAGTTGACAGTGGGGTCAAAAAAATGTCTCCAGTTTTCTTTCTCACAATATATGATAGAGACCTTAATTCTACTCTCTCTGCTTTAATATATTGCTGCCTGCTGTAAAACAGATTAAACATTCATGAAAACAAATGTTTCAGTTAAATAATAAGCTTCTTTTTGGCTTAAATTTAACTTATAAAAGTTCTTAAAAGAGATTAAGAAGTAAAAAAAAATACAGTGAACAAAAAAGTTTATTTATATATAAACCGGACCAATATTTTATTTTGAATTGAACTATTCTATCAAATACATCATATTTTGAGCTATCTACATGAATGAAATGTTTTTATTAATGAAGCAATTTTTTATGTCATTAATATTGTTATGATTCATCAAAGCAAATATTTGCATATTTTCAATTTAAATCGCAGTTGAGCTCAATATTTATTATCTGCCAAAGGACTTAAAAGTTTCCGAAGTTTGCACAACAGCATTTTGTTTATTTCTTAAGTGCATTTTGTCTGAGTAACTAACGTAATTTGTATATTTTGGACTTTTTATTTATTAACTTAATTTTTTCTTTCTTTCAATTTCAGGACATTGCAGAAGATCCAAGTGCGTTGAGTACAAACGTTGTTGTTGTCGTCGATAATGGCATCAATGGACGTCCCAAAGTTTATACAGAAAATGAAGCGGAAGAGAATTTAATCAACAAAGGTAACGAAACCTGCATTTAAAATGTAAAATAACGATGACAAAACAAAGAGGAAACATAATGAAAACTTAAATAAGATGGAATGTACTTATGTATACATTGCATAGTAACTATGTAACAAAAACAGACTGCTGCAATTTGTTCAAAATGTTTTTAAATGTAAATTACTTAATATATAAAGGAAATAAGATTGATATGCCATTTATCATCATTTAAACAGTTTTGAAGTATGAGTTGTGACTTTTAAATATAACATTTTCAAAGAGTTTAAGAACTTTTTGTAGTAATAAATAATTTCACATCTTTAATAATTTTGTTTGAGTTTAAGAATTTCTTTTTCAAAAACAATGTAAGAAGTTTAAGTTTACATTTTATACTGAAAGTGGATAATTTCGGAAAATTTAACAGAGGATGGTAAATGGCATATGTCTTTTGAGAAATTGTATTGGCCCCTCTTCGAAATATTGACCCCCAACATAAGGCCTATAAACTTGAGCCACAAATTGTTACTTAAAGCAAAGAAAAATATTTTTTTGTTTTTATTGTAACAATTTTTTTTTTTTTTAATGACGTCATACATTTTTTCGTCTAAGAGAAATTTTCATAAAATATTGCTGGGAGTAAGAATTCTTAAAATTGGTCGAAAGCATGGTACAATTATACATGGTAGAACTATTTTGTCAAACTCAGATAATGCAACCGTGAATTTGCCAATCAGAATTGTCAAGAATAAACAAAACATAAACAAAAGAAAAATTCTGACAAACGTGGTTGAAGCTAATTTTGACAGAACTGGCTGGCTAAAAATATAGAAGAAGAACTGTCACTTAGAATTGCTGCTACCATGATAATTGTACCATGGTCGAAAGCACAAAAAAAATTGTTTTTATTTTATTGACATTTTTTTTTTTTAATTCATGACGTCATAGAAAAAATAATTGATACAATAAACAATAAAAAAAGTTTTTTTGGAATATTTTGAGCAATTCTAAGGACTTTCTACTCAGTGAGACTTTAACTGAAAATTGATAGCTTAGGATATAGAAAGAGAATAGGTGAAACTTGGCGAGTTTGGTTACTCGTCGTCAATTGTTCAAACTCTAATGAATCTGCCACTCTGAAACCTGGTTATCTTATAGGAAAAAGTTCACCCATCTTTAAAATTATTTAAAAGAAAAGTACAAGAGTTTCGAACTTTGGAAAAAAATAAATTAGTTTTCGGACCTACATTTTTTTTAACTGTTTTAAATTGAAAACCCTTTCGAAGAATGCGTTTGAAAATAAAGCTTTACTAGAAAAGTTGAGAAATTGTACTCCCTCCACCTCAGTCCATATTTTTTCAGATAAATAAATGTTTCTTGTGAGGAGTACCATCTAAACGAACAACAATAAGCCAATTTTTTTTTTTTTTTTTTTGTCCTTGAGACGTTTGACCCATATACGAGAACAGCCAAATTAAAATTGGTATTAAAATTCTTTATGAAATCAAAAATTATCTGGCAAAAGATAAATTCTGAGGTTGTTCTCTTTAAGGCGATCAGGTCCGCCACTCTCATTTTTTTTGCAAAGAGTCTCTTAGTAAGAAAATGTTCACAAGTAAAGTTTCAACATCAGCATCTCAAGAATAATATCGCTGGCTACAATTTTTAGGGCTCAGTATTTCAAAGAATGACCTATAAATGCTATATATAAATATAGTTAATGTATGTAAAAACCAAATTATTTGCTCACTTTAAGATTATGTTTTAATAAGGTTAGTTATTGATATGATGTTTTGGATATATCATAATTATTTTACTTCTAATGTTATCTATGTTTAAAAGTAAAATGTGTAAGAACATGTGTTGTTACCACCTAGTAAATTACCGCGCATATTTGAAAATTAACTTGATCTCTTTGTGACAATATGGTCAGTAAAGTTATCCTGTTTCAGAACAATGTATACAATAGAGGTAGTTTTTTGTAATATGCTGTACTTTAAGCTTTCTTAAATATGCGTTAAACTCTTAAATGTACATATTTGTATATCTATGTATATATATTTACGAAAACAATTTTATATACATAAGCATATGAGAAATACTAAGAATTAAATTATATATTGACTTTATTTGATGTATATAATTGTGATGGAATATGTGATCGTCTTGTTATTGCAACCGTTGCGATCAAAATCTTTATAGTTCATAGTGAAAAAAACAAAAAACAGTATTTAATTAAGATAAGTAAGATATATCTATTCGCACAAAATATATAAACGTTTGTTATGTTAAAATATAAGCTAATTATTGAAATAAATGTTTTCAAATCTGAATAAAGTTTTAAGCTGGAAAAGTAATTCACAAATATTTTTATTTACAAAAATGTAAAAATTTTCATGAGTTTTAGCTTTTTTATCAATAGATCAATAGAAATTTAACGAAAAAAAACGGCTTACTAAAGCGTAGAAAAAGTCTGCTTTAGGTGCCAAGATATAGCGTTTTTTTAGTTGAATGGGGGTCGCCACCCACTGTTGTAAAACCACGCCCACATTTTTCGTGTGACTAAAAATGCGGAAAAAATATAACCGGAGGAGGTATTTTTATTTTTTTTTTAAATTGCGGTCCTGTGTGCCTATATAATAGAATCGGGTTTGAAGAAATTCTCCCACAACTTCAGCTTCCTAGATCAAACCCGCGAACCGCGCATCCACTTTGTTTTTTTGTACAATTCGTATGAAAAACGAAAAAACAAAACAACGAAAATCAGAAAAATTTTTCTAAAACGCAAAAAAAAAATCTGTTTTTCTTATGTTGCACATGTCAATACAAAATTTATGCACTTACCCCACTGTAAATTGCCTGTCATTATTATAAATGCACTGGCCTTTGTGAAAAATTTTGAAGCCAATACAAAAACCATTTGACGAAACTGTAGCAGATGTTGCAGCTTTGTAGCAACTGCAATACACATACACTACCACTACCTCTTTAACTTTTCACTGACTTGCCTTCGTATTTCACGATTTTAAATGATCGTTTTTTGATAAATTAAACAAACACTCATAAAATTTTGGAAAAAAATTGAAAATTGAATTGAAAAAAGAATTTCATGAAATTACATTTCATTTTGCAGGGGAAAATAAGGCACTAAACTTGCAGCGGCCATGTCAGCTCTGCCGGCGGCAGTGCTTTTATTTCGATTTTCATGCAATTTCACTCAAACATTTTGCTAAATCGATTACACAACACTCGCGAAGAGATAAATTAAACATTTTTTAAGCACTTACATACATTTTTTAATAACATTATAATAAAAAGATGCGAAAATTCGAATTCGCGCATTTTCCACATAAAAACTAACTGATGACAGTTGTTAGCGTTGCCACCTGCTCAAGCGAAACATTGACAGTAGTGGTATTTTATGAGAAGAGAATCACGAGAACTTATCCAAAATATGGAAATTTATAAGCTAACGTTTTGCATAAGGTTTTTTGAAACTTTGATATTTTTATTTAGTTATTTACAAATCGTGCAATGCTGCTATCAAAAACTTACTTAAAATTACGAAAGTTCAATCAAGACTTAAACTATTTTTACTACAAAAAAAAAGTCAGCAAAGCTTGCAAAACGTTTCTACGCATATTTCAGCTACATTTACCAAAAAATGGTAGTTTTTAGAAAAAGTCGTTATGTACTGCAAATAAACCGAAAATGTACCAAACTGAAAATGCGCTGAATGTACTAAAAATGGGCCAAATGTACCGAAATTTGATGAATGTACTGACGACGAATTTTCACGACGCAAATTTGCTGAAAAAAGTTCAAATGCACAAAAATTACATCACTGATATAGAGAACAAAAAAAAAACTTAAGCACAACTATATGCAAAACTATTGTCTGAAACCATACGTTCAAAATTAAGCCAACGCAGCTAACTAACAAAAAAAAAACTTATAAATAACCAAATGTTTTGATAGACACAACACAAAACGTTTAACTTATTCCCTTAAGTCTCTCGCCCGGCGTTATCACTCTTTTAGAGCTAAAAGAAAATTACGTTAAATAACATAAAAAAAAATTATCATTGAACTTGGGGACAATCTTTAAGGCGCCAAATGACATGACAAAATATTTTATTAATTTATGTAAAACAGCTTGAAAACTTTTTTAAAGCAGCTATTGCATCTTTAGTTCTTTAATTTTTTCGCTTTCTATTCAAACCAAAGTTTTATAGCCAAAAATGAATTACGTATTTTTCAAGGAATTGTTGCCATTTCGAAGTTTCCATTATGCTAACAAGTTAATGCTTTCACTGATGCTGACCACCCAAATATTATTCCTAATTTTATGGAAAAAATATTTAAATTAAACTTAAAAGTAATTTAGTAAATTTGCTTAGCAAACATTTGTACAAAATTGGAAATTTGCACCAGAATCAAAAAACAAACAAACGCAAAAAAAGTTTTAAGGCGATTTTCAGTCAATAGCTAAATTAGAAATTGTCTCGAAGTAGAAAAACAAAAAAGAAGGAGACGTAGCATTGAATAGAAACAACGGTTGCGTTAACCCATAGTTGAAGTAGCACAAGTATCTTGTCCCTCTTAATCAACATTAAAAACAAAGTTACACTGTAAAAAGTCAGTGTTTCGATAGCTTTACTTTTGAAGTAAATGATCAACTGGCTTCATTAAAATATTTCACTCATAAGCTGTGACGACTGCTATAATCTTGTGAAACATGGCTGATAACTGTGAAGATTGAACTACGTATGCCATCTTTTGGAATCGTTGTGTTTTCATCTTCTGGCCGAGCAACATGACCAACGATGAGCTATGGTGTAGAGCGTAAGTATGTCGATCATGAGAAGAAAATTCGGTTGGCTTGGGCATATTCTAAAAAACAGAAAATGAAACGAGCTTTGATATTGCGGATTTGTGTAAATCGTTCATTCTTTTGCAAAACGCACACCAATTTAGACTTGACATTTTAGAATCGTCCGAAATTTTTTTACAGCTTATATACATCTTAAAATGACTTGACACGTATGTATGTATATCCGGATTTAGTTGAAAAAAAAACTTTTTTTTTCGAAAATATTCACACATGAATTTTCGGATTGGCTGGATTTCCTTAAATTTTCTCATACTAAAAAAATTTTTTTGTTGAAAGATGAAGGAAATAAATGTTCATCGCACTTGTAGAAGTCCATTTTTTTCCAGAAATCCTTGTTAAAGAATGACCTTTATGGAAACCGCAAAGAAGCTTGGAAAAATGTCGTCCAAGAAACTTTTGGCGATGATTAGTCATACTGAAATATACAAGATTTTAGAGTAGGAACTGCGTAAAAACCCCTTTGCAGAAATCTTATAAATAGGATAATTCTTAAGTAGAGGGTACTGATTAGAGACACTATACAAAGGATATAAATGAAAACGAACGAAACGCTCTCATATGATATGATATGATATGAGTCATATCTACATAGTTTTTAAAGTACCAGGAGAAAAGGAATCTTCCTTTAATTTATAAATTTTATTTTTCTATACCAGACATCGAATTTTTCAAGGTTCAAGGAGATGTAGTATGTCCCATATAACAAAAACACATATACACGCTATATCTTGGCAACAATAGTTGTGAAATTTGACACCATGGACTTAAATAGATTGTACCTTGAAAATGTTGGTGAAATGGGAAAACGTGGTATATTTGAACGAAGATGAAGGAAATTACCTTGTGTGCCATATACATCCCAGCAAAAGCAACGCTTACATATTAGCTCTACAAGCTGAGCATAATTTGAACTTTCAAAATATTTGGTTTTAATGCAGCATAACGCTGCTCAGAATCTACTTATCATTTTGTTAAATGAAATTTATATTTTTGGTGTGCTCATTTCTGTTAAGTCAAACATTTTTTTCTAATATTGAGTTGATTGCAACTTTAGTGTTCATATCTGCCAAAGTTCTAAAAAGCAGAGTATTGAAGTGTAAAAAGAAAATCTTAATATTTGATGATAGAAACACAATAAATGAATTTTGCAACTTTTCTGTTCTTAGAGTAAACTAAAGTTTTTCAATATAATTTTTCCTGTAAAAATCCACACTCGACTACAAATTAATTGCTGACCAAACAAATTAGCAAAGTCAAACAAAAATTGGTTAAAGTTAAAAATTGGTTCACTTCATAAGTAGCAGCATCAAACCATAAATTTTAACAATAATTAAAATTTAGTAGCATACCATCGCATCTCTATGAAAAAAATATAAAAAAATCAAGAAAAACTTTCATCGACTTTTTGAAGTGTTGAAATGAACTTTTAAGGGCAAAGGGGAAAATGCTGTAGAAATTTTTCTCGTATCAGCTATTTGACTTTAAAAGAAGATGCGGAATGAAACTGGCCAGTTAAAGTGCGTCCATTAGAGAAAATGTTGGGTTGGTCTGTCCACATTGGAAAGATAAATAGAAAACTTAAGCTTTTGCGTTGAAAAATATTCCACAGTTTTTCCAGTTTGCTTGTGTGTGTGTGTATGGGTGTGTTACTTTTCCTTGAGCAAACACTTAAGAAGTTATTAAAATTGCAGTGCTCTACGCTATTTCTTAAGTTCAGTTTTACTTGACTGTTTTTCTTTTCGTTGACCAATTTGTGCTACAAGTATTGGTTTTTTGACCCTTACTTTTTGTTGCGTACTTTTTTGCTGTAACCTTTTCAGGTTGAGTTATGAATTTTAATGAAAAACATTCAAAATTTAGTCAGCTCTTTCTTCTGTAATTTTAATATTGGTAAGGCCCACTGAAATGATCTTCAAAATTTCCTATAGACAAGTGGCATTTTTCAACAAAACTTTACGGACGCAAAGTTTAATTTGAGTGCAATATGCTACGAGTGTATTTATTTGAAGTTTATATATATGATGTGTGTTGTCATCTTTACTGGCTGTCATGAAAAAATCTATACCTTAGTGAATTGATAAAAACTTGCGCAACAGTGGCGGTGGCAGCGACAGCTAAGCTGGTGTTACCTGTGACGATAACGCTAATGTAAAATTTTTGACTTTTATCGAACTTTAAATGTGCAAACATCTTTAATAGCGCGTATGAAGAAAAGCCTTCTCTGAAATATAGCATGTAACGGTTAAGGTGTCATTTCAAAACTTTTCGATTCTTTTAACGTTTTAACATTTTTCAATGACCACGGGCGCGCTTGAAAACAAAAATGCATTCCCATTCAGCTATACATTATGAATATGGCGGCAAAAGTAAATCGTTTTCAAAGTGGCACTTTGATACACTTCTTTCAAACTTGGATTAAGTTCTGAATAATGTTATCGCTTGGAGATACTCTGACATTAAAATGTTGCTTGTATTTTCTATAATTTCGAATAATTTATGCAATTCACAGTTCATTGTAAATTGGCTGGTAAAATTAAAAAGTTCTAATTTTACACATAAATGTAAATTACCACTAGTCGATAAATTTGAACATGTGTTTAATCATGTATTTTGAAAGTTGCATTCGTTTTCAATGTTGGTGAGAGGATTGTATATGAAAAAGAGAGTGACAAAAACCAAAATTTGTAAACAATAAATTTTTGCTATTTTGGTGAGAGAATCGTATAGGAAAAGAGAGTGACAAAAACATAATTTGCAAACAATAAATTTTTGAGCTCACAGTTGAATGATTTGACAGATGGTAATTTTGTCAAATTACAACTTCACTATGAACTGTGAATAGCATAATTGATATTTCAGTGGAATACAAAAGATCAATGAGTTTTGCTCATAGCCAGTGGTGCCCACTACCACAATTTATCTTCAACGCACTTTATTGCTTGTGTGATTTTGTTTTCAAGCCATTTGCTCCTTCACCTTGAGATTTTTGTTTTTGTTTACATGCAATTAGCTTACCGCAGCTATTTCGAAATTTTGATCAATACTAGGAATTTTTTCGCCAAATGTTTGTGATTTCTTTTACCTAAATTGATGTTTTTGTAACCGCCAGCTCGCGAAAAAATTTGTGTGTGCATCCCTGTTCTAAAGGATTCTCTTTAACAACAAAAGCAAAAAAAAAATTTTTTCTTAATAGTTTTTAAGTCGGAAAACAAAAATATTTTAAGTTAATATCGAGATATTAAACATTAAGATTTGAAAATTAAAAAAAGATTTTTAAAAAAAAAAATATTTCTTAAGTCATTTTATAAATTATTCTCTAGTCCAAACTCTCCCCAAGTTCCATCAAAACCAATCACACTAAAATTTTATTAAAATGGCTGGTAAAATGTAGGTTAAAAAACCGAGTCCTATGGTATAAAATTTATAAAATAATTGCATATATAAATTGTAAACTGATTAAAGAACTTTTTTCTCATGTCATTTAGTTTAAGCTTTTATTTATTCATTAATGAATTACCTCCACTGTAGTGCTCCCGCGAAGTTTGTTTTTGTTTTAAACAGCTGTTGCTGCAGCAGCACAGCAGAGCGCTGCGCTTTGCAATGACGTGCATTCCTAATTTTTTATTTTATTAAATTTAAAACACTTTTGCTTATCATTTTATCGCATTTTCATTCTGCATTATATTTTAATATTAACTTTTACTTATTTCCACTTTCACTTATTGAAATTTTCACAATTTTGCACTTTTTTTTATTTTAGATTAAACAATTTAGTTTTCCCAATTGAAGCAACGCGCGAAAACTATTTACCCATTTCGATTGTTGATAAAAGACTATTCGACTTAAGAGCCGAAGAATATCCGGTAATGATCGTTTCGATTAACGGTTTGGTACAACAAAAAAAAAATCTGCTGAGTGCAAGCGCGCACGTGGTTCGATGTGTGAACTTAACGATATTTCTATATGTTAAGATGGGAAAGTATCAAGCAGTGTCCCAGTGTACAAAAGCATCGAGTATTACACTGTGAATTCGAAAAATGTTGTAAAAATCAAAAATGTGGATTTCAATAAAATAAAATAAAAAACGAATGTGTACGATAGCTAATATGTACGCCTTTAATTTTTATTAAGGGAGGGGACCGAGGGGGAGTCCGCCCCGTATGCAACCACTTTTAGGGCGACAAAATGTGGCTCGTAATAGTATCTATTTTTGCTTCTTAGTCAATGGGAATAATTCGAGGGAATGTAGTTTTCGTGGACCGAAAGTCAGGACTTTTTTTTATAGTAAGAAAACTTAAAAATTTCAGAAACAGAGAATATTTTCTGTTGGCAGGGGAGGGCAAATTACCTCTTTTCCCCGGGCATCCAATGTGCACGGTACGCTACTGGCACTGTGTTATTGGTCCTATAGTTGGCAGATATGGTGCCCCTTTCAGAAACTTCTGCAGGAGTTGTGGAGACGAAGAGAGGATGAGAGGTTAAGCATCCACTCTGGAAATGGCCAGAGCTTATGAGGAAACGAACAAAGTATTTTGATTCTGCTTTCTTCTTTCCGTATACCAGGGTGATTTGCGCCTATTGAATGAGATAATTTCAGGGGATTGTACATAACCAATACTTTGTCGATACTCGAGCAAACCAATTGATGATAAAATAGTTCAAGGTATCTTTTTACCTTATAAATTGTATGAAATCTTTATTTTTTTTTTTTTATTGAGAATTAGAGTTCATTGGTTTTGGTTAATTACAAAAACGATTATCTAGATTTCGTTCAAGTGGCCTCCTCTGTTGGCTCGGCAGGCTGTCAATCCCTTGCCATAATTTTGAATAACTTTTTCGCATATTGATGGTTCAAGCAGTGATATTTGCCTGTGAGGTGTTGAACAGTTTGAGACTTATCCGCATAAGATTTACTCTCCAAGAAACTGCATAAGAAACATACGATTATTAAACTTCTGTTTCAAAAGATCGATTGATTCCGTTGCTGTGTGGCATGTTACACCTTCCAGTTGAAACCACATTCTTTGTTCATCAATATCTTTCAACTAACTCCACAAAAGTTTCTAATCATCTCTCGATATCGATTTTCGATTTTCGAAAAGATATAGACCAATTACGCCACCACACCAAAATCTACACCATGTAGTAACTTTCTTTCGTTTCATTGGCTTTTCAAACAATTCTCTAGGACTTTCTTCAGCTCAAATGCGACAGTTTTGTTCGTTTAAAAAATCTGCTTTTCTGATTTTGAACTGAACCAGATTCTTCGAATTTATCAATGATAAGTTTAATAGCACGATTTTTTAGAACATCTACCGTATTTTGAACGAATTGTCTTCCAACTTTTGAATAACTTTCACCATATTGGTCATAGGTCAGCAAAAATTTTCACATAATTTTTTGCCAACGACACATCAAAAAAATAAGACGCATTAACTTCACTTCTCAATGCAGAATACATTTGAATCCCTTGTGGTATAGCTTTTCCAAAAACCATATTGGCAATCTCTAAGCATTTCATTGCGCTCCAATTATTTCATCAAATATGAGCTTATTACGTTTTTCATAACTTTTGATTACGCAAAGCCTAACGCAATTCGAACGTATAAAACTTCCAAGGTGAAGAAAATTCTGAAATATTTTATTAAAATCAACTGTTGTCCGATCTTTAGCATAAAGCTCAAAAAATCAAATTAATATACACACACATATTTAAGTTTATTTATTTTTTATCAAAATGAGTAAAATTTCCCCAAAGACTTAATTTCACGCATATTTTACTGACATTTGCAAAATGTTATTTTCTTGTTGCCATTGTTGGCACCATAAATAATATATTGACCCAATTTCGTTCAAGTAAATTTTGCAGACAATCTCAGTGTTCAGTGTTTTCGTCTTAGTCTGAGGCAATAAATCATAAAAAATGCGCTTTTTTCTGTTCCTCAAGGATTTGTTTTGCTCTGCTTGTGCATTCAATTGTTATGGTCTTCTGGTCAACAGAGTTTATGAATAAGTCCGAAAACAAAAACATTCAGGCGTTGTTGTGACAAAACATATGTTGTCGGTATTTGCACACAACAATATATTAATATTTTTTATGTGATATTTCTTAAAAAAAATACATATAAGCTGTTAACTTTTATATGAATTTTGTGTTTAAATATTTTGCTTGAAATCTGCTTGAAAAAGTTTAATGCAGCTAGATTTATATAAATCTGTCATTTCTTAAGCATAAACTGAACCGCGTATTAAGTAATTTAATCAAATGGTTATTACAAATCCAAGAGCACTTATTTTACTATTACACAATGCTACAATGTCGAATGCTATTTGTCATAAAAAGCGAAATATAATTGGTCTACTTAATGAGTACACATAAAAGTCAAATAAAGCCAAGATTAATATGTGCAGTAAATCTAAAATAAATTGCCCACACTTTTTTCTCTACATCTTAAATATAGCATTCGGGTGACTTCCTTTATTGTGGCGAAAACACTTAAGCAACGCCACAGCTAAAATATCAAGTGAAACAAAGAGCTCATCATTAATCATGAAACATAAAACACCTCCATTAATAGTTCACATAAATGTGATGGATTCCCAGTATTACGAGTAAATGTAAACAATTGTTGAAGCAGCATTTTTTGTAAATGAAAACAATCACAAAGTTGTGAGTTAAAGTTAGGGAAGAAACAACCAAATTAATCATTGAATATACCAGTGGTTGGAACTTGAACTGTACAGTGGGGCAGAGTATGGGTGGAAACAGAAATAACGCTGGACTGTGCGTCTTCGCAACAATTATAGTAATAGAACTCTTTGGGTTTTTAAGCAATGTTCGCTATGAGGCTATGCGGTCGATATAATTATTCTTATCGGGGTTGAATATGAGTATTTGCTTCAATAGTGCCTCCTAATATGTAAATTTAAAAATGACTAAATTCGAAATTTATACAAACTAAAGAAACAGGGAGAAGATACTAGCGCTTTCACCTATTGATGAAAATTTATATTTCGTCTGGAATGTAAAGTATTCTTGATGGTAAGCTTACTACAATTTAAACATTGGTTTAGAAAAACCCACTAAAAAATATATATTCATTTATAATATACCTTGCTTCGAAAAAAAAACTCTTTTTTTCCAACCGTTTGAAGAATTTCGCACTTTGTTTCCAACAGCTCAATTTTCATGGCTTCAAAAATTACTCAACCTTAACCATCCCCACAAATCAAACTATTCAACGAAACGAATTAAAACTTTCACTCTCCTTTGTCCTAAGCATTTGTCTATTCAATAAATACATATAACAAATTTAATAAGCCGACCCACCTTAATATTGAATTTTCCCACCTGTTGTAGCAAAACGAGCCATTAAGCGGCAGTATCCAAGGCTATGGGCTACCACGTGATCAAAAATTTGTTGCCACCGTACGCTACTAAAACAATAGCTACCCAAAATAGACTTCATCAGTTGAACTAACCGATAACCTCTGTCCAAAGTATTCCAAGACAATGCAATGATTAATCGTCAATGTCTTGGCACTGTGTGCAAACATAAAATATTTCAAAACTGTCACTGTGTTTGTTGCCAAAAAATTTGCATTTGGGGAGATGTGGGCGCATACCATGCGACGCTCTTCATAATACACAAACAAAGGCGCAATAGCAAATTGATGTTGATTCTTAAGCCTTAAATATAGCCTTTAGTTGGAACACTCAAGGAATTCAAAGGATAATCGTAGCTAAGTAGTTTGCTTATAAATTGATGCAGAGCAAGAAGTTGAAGATTTAACGTAAGTGATGAAATCAAGACATTTGTCAAAATTGTAAAGTGCATAGTGGAAAAGTTAAGTATTTACTGGAACAGAGCATAAGGCGATTGACACTAAGCCGAAATAAAATGCAATTAAAGTTTTTAATGTACTTTAAAATTCTTTCTACGCACAAAGTTCATTTTTTATAAATAAAACTTAAATTGAAAACTTTATTTTTTTTTTTTTTTTTTGTGGAGAAAATTTAATTTCTCTTGAAATTTGCTGAGGTTTATTTTTATTCTGTTGATTGTTCTAAGAAATGGCAATTTTCTTTAAGGGCATATATTTTACTGTACAGAAGTCAATCTAATAAAAAGTCCATTAAAACTAAACGCATTTTTGTGTTGTAATGTGATTACCTGTAAAATCTACCAAATTAACACGCAATCATTCCAAGTCCAATTTAACGCATTTTTCCTCGCTATATTAAATAGTACATTATTTGTTTGTGTTGCCATTTTTATGCCACATCGATGAAGTAATTTAAGTTAAAAGTTTTTCTACAGCACTTTTCACACTTTCATACCGCCTTATATTCATATTACTAAGCTTACCATAAAAGTAAAAGTGGTGGTGTAAAAGTGTGTTAAGCTCTTGGTTTCGTAGACTTTTATGGGATCTGCTGGTACCGCTGTAACATTTTCAGTTGTAATTTCCTCATCATTTGTCATGTGCATTGACAAATTCGCTCTGGTTGTGTTTTATTGCATTGTTACTTTCTTTACATATTGGTTAACTCCTACCATTTCGAAGTCTTCAGTACGCCACGTTATACCATTTAAGGTTTTATGGGTGTGTCGTTAACATTTAGTTTTGGGTATCTCTTATCGGTTGTTACATGCTTTTCACACCTCTTTTCGGAGGTGTTACATTTTACACGAGTTGTAAATTTTATAACATAACCAAAAATCATGCATACCCATGTTGTTTGAAGCTTAAAGTTTTATTATTCTGGAATAACGATAAATTTTCACTAGTGAACTGAAAATTTTCTGGGTGCTGTCGATTGTTGGGTTACAAGGATTGCATTATTGAACTTGCACTTAATTCTTTTTTAAAATCGTCCTTGGTGGCTATTCGATGCTAAAGAGTCATCGATTAAGAAATTTATGTAGAAGCCATCCATATACTCAAAGAAAAACCAATTATTTTATGTTTGATTCAACCATAAACGCATATGATTTAGAAGCCGAAAATGTTTAAATTGTATAGAAACATTTTTTACTTGGTCAATCACATTGATTTCAAGTGATTTCATATATTTATGAATTAAAGTGACAAATTGTTTAATGTAAAATTAAAAAGATTAATTCCAAATACTCTGCAAATTGAACATGCATGCAATTTAAAGTTTTTTACGATTGAAGTAAAATTATAAATAATATTTTCAATACTTTTCAAATTCAAAATGGGTTTAAAGTTTTTTTCAAAATAAAACATTGCAAAACATTTCTCGCTGAGTGTACGCATGTGATCTTTTATTGTATGCATTGTTGTATTTTTTGAAGTTTTATGATATTTTTTGGAGTTTTTAAAACAAATGACCTACATTTTTAAGTTGGTGGATAACTCTCAATTGATTAGCAATTAAATTAAAGATGTTCTAAGTTGGGAGGTGTGGTACCGCCAATGCTTGTATTGAAACTAACAATTTCTCATATGTTTTAAAAACTTTCCAGTTCTCATTCATCTGCATGAAGTAGTTGATCAGAAAGGGTTAGTTTGATTTTCTTTTATACGGAAGGGTGTAGTATCGCCCATTCTTTCCAAATCAAACTTTGCTTACAAAGTTCTACAGGTCATAAGAAATTCTTAAAAAAATATGAAAATTTCTTGTGAGATAAAACACAAGAAATTTTACAATTAATTTAATACAATTAATTTTTCATTGAAATTTATGTACTTTTGCCCGTAATTTTTATAAATACACCATATCTCAATCATTTGAATCTAATAGTTAAGGAAATATGACGAACTTGATTGTTTCGAATATGGAGGGCGTGTCATCGCCCAATTTTTCGAACCTAACTAAGCGAAGAACTTTTCACAGATCATAAGAAACATTTCAAAATAAAATATCATCCATTGTGATATATGTTATGAAAAATGTCTGTTTTTTTCTCATATGAAAGGTGTGGCACCACCCATTTGTTATTGAAAAACCACCCATTTTTTATTAAAACGAAGTTTTTCTCTTAGCTTGAAAATACATCTAAGTATTTCGGCAAAAAATATTAACTCACAACACATTTTAGCCAAGTTCATGATTACTAAAAGTTGTACAATTGCTAGTCTGATCATCCATAAATCCCTCTCTAATTTTTTTATCAAAAATATAAATATATGTACGTAATTTTTTTTTTTTCCTTCAACAACCTAAGTGCAGCCATATGTATATCTACATATCTATACAGTCAGTAGCCTTGGCAGTAGAGTCTTAATTGACTCTGGATTCTGCAATCGGTCTACACTTAAATATATTATACTTCCTGGGGTAAAAGCAACACTAAGTCGCTTGGCTTTTCAAATTGCAAAAAACTCGACTCCAATCGAGTAAGTTAGAAGACTTCTTGAATTTAGACTATATACCCTACATGAAAAAGTGTAACATTTATTTTACACTAACCTGTGAAGGGGGATATTGATGATAAAAAAAATCTGGAAGATATGATAGGTATGCAATATCTCATTATTACAAGAGCAAAGCTCGACCAATCAATTGAACGGAGAAGCACAGTTGGTATCAATATCGCCCACTCGAATTTGAGTCAACCGTTGTTGATATTATCATCGAGGGTTGTACCGAGGGCTTACTTTCTGTAGGTTTAACGCTTGTTACGGGAAAAACACCGAAATACTGCGAAGATTTACAACTTAGTATTCAAACTATGATTTCTTATGAAATATCAATAGAAGAAACTGCTTTGCTTTTTTAAGAAAAATTTTACTGCATGCATGCGTAATTTCTCTTGACTTAACCAATATCTAAATAGCTTTTTTTATAAAAAACTCTTTCGATATAAAAAAAATATTTGAAAAAAGTATTATTAAGCATCAGTAGATTAATTAATCGAAAACTTGTCAAAAGCATTAAGTATTTTATTGCTTTTTATATTTTCCATTTATTGCCAACACTATTCTTACTCTATAAAAGACAACCCCAACTTAATCTACGTGGATTTTTTTCTCCCCTAAATACAATATATTGCGTCACAAATACGCACACTACAATAAAACGTTTTCATTACCGCTCTTCAAGGATAATCATAACAAACGAAAATATAAAAAAGAAGACAATCAAAAGTGGGTAAAACTTTTCCACAAACATTTGGTGGTAACGCCATATTTTATTTTTTTTTTTTATTTATTTATATGCCTTGTGGCTTTTTAACAATTTCATTTTTATTAACCGGAAAAAATCGAATATTTATGAGTTGGTGTTATGATGACATGGCGTCATTTCCGTCAGAATATAAACACACACAAGAATCCACTCATGCACACACATGCAGAGGACTTACTCAGTTGCCTGGAGAATTTCATTACAAAAGGCCATCATGGGCTCATCAACAGCAGCAGAAATGCATGTCTGGCTAAAAAAAAAAAATACGTTTTTTTTTGCTTTTTATTTATGTGAGAGATAGAAATAAAAAAAGGATAAAATATCTTAAACGTTATGATGGCAACAATAACTTTTGGTTGTTTAGTAAAAAGGAGGTTCCGACTGACTCAAGTGATGACATTCATAAAACAAATATTTGGTCATTTTTCGATGCGAACGACAACAGAATGAAATGAAAAAGTTGTGAGAAAGTTTAATTTTACAAAGTAGATGAATATAAAAGGTAATTTTTTGTAATATATTCCGATATGAAAATCTATATATTTACAGTTTCGGAGGAACAGCAGCGTCGCCAGTGCGTTTTTATGTCTCCTTTTGAGAGAAAAGTTAGTTAAATAAAATGTATATTATATAGATCTATACAACTTCATATAATTAATATAGTTGTATACATTTTAAGAGAGCGAATGTAGAGGCAGAAACAAAACCATTATTAATTTTATCAGAGCTTGACATAAAGTTCTGGAGTCTTTGATTCTTAATTAGATTGGTTCAATCAAGGAGTGCGTACTTTCTTACCTGGAAATTAATGAATCTGAAATATTGAACAATGCATAGCAAATGGAGGATCAGATTTGAGTTCAGTGCATTAACATCTTCAAGAAAATTCCCAGTTTTTATTTATTTTCTATCATTTTGAGACTTTAATTTCACTTTATCGACCATTTAAGTTGTTATTTGTTATTGTATTTAAGTTCTGTCTGAAAAAATTGAAAATAACGACTAGCGGCATTCAGTATTTGCATGTCTATGTAGATACAGCTAATTGTACCCTAAAAAACTCTGCGTCAAAGCAAAGACCATCAAAAGAATTGCATTTTAAAAATGCCTGTGCAAAAAACTTCAGAACAAAAATTATTCCACGAAAGGGAAAATTCTATTTTGCAAATTATGTGAAAAGGCGGTGATGGTAAATAAAAAATTTTCTGTCAAACAACGCATTTTGCATAAAAGGACGCCAGAAATCCTTTACAAAAAATGAGCAAACAAGCAAAAAAACAAAAGCAAATGCTTTTGGTTGAAAGTTCTTCCTCATGCCAAAGTAAATTCTGCGAAATTTCAATAGAATTTTGTGATGTGTTTACTTCCGCTGATATTGCCTCGAGCCATCCTAAACTGAAATGTTTTCTTGAACATCATATGGGCTATTGCATTCCTGATGAGTTGACAATGCATAAAAATTATGCACCATTGTGCTACAACGATATGGTTAAATTATAAAAGAAAAACATAGTTATGGGGAAAAAACTGTTCGTCTCCATCGATGAAACTTGAAAGAAGCGTGCGTACATTGCAGTCAAAAGTAGCACCAAAAATGTTTTTAGCAAAAACCGAAATTTAAAAAAAATTTTCTGAAAAATCTATATTCTTGCTAAGGCTTAAAGGAATTCAGCATTTGGTTTTTACCAACAACACAACATTCAAAACTATTTCATTTCATGTGTGTGGCTCATGACATACACAGTCTCTGAGGAAGTGGAATCAATTTTTTGGAAATGAATAAAATTCTTCCCAATGAGAAGAAAACTTTCATTGAGACGTTATCACGTAAAAAACAGTTTCAGAGCCAATTGTGGGGATATGTGGAACTTTTTTGTTTGAGCTTAGCTCTATTACGGTGAAATATGTTATCGATTTATTTGAGAAACGTAGTGCAAAATTTATTTAGAAGGCACTAAAAAGTTTTAAAAGTGAAAAATAAAAGTAAATGGTGAATACATTGAGGCTAATTTTGGCATCTTAGCAACATATTTAAAAAAAAACACAATATGCCCGTAGAAAATGTGAAAATTATGATTTTAGTGAAGAATATACGTATTTATTTAAATTTTCAAATTGAAATAACTTGCTAAAACCTTATAGTAGATAAAAATAAGCATAACCCTTTCTTATCAACTTTCTCATATCGGGCCAGAAAAATTTTTTTTTGTCTTATTATCACAGATATAAGTTTTATTAATAATAAAACACAAAAAAATATAGCAAAAAGTTTTTGGGAAAGACTATAGACCTTAGGAAAATTTGTACAATATATTGACCAAAGTGCATCAATGGAGTAAAATTTAAGAAAATCTTTTTTTATTTATAATACTTTTTTTTATTGAAAAACGAAAATATAAATATTACAATTCTTTAAAAGTCTAGTAGCGTAGCCTGAAAAGCATAAAAACTCAAATTTTAGATTCAAAAAATTTATGGAAGGCTTAAAAGCAAGTTATTAAGTCAAAAAAGTTGTCGAAGTACAGAATATGACCAAAATTTGTCAATTTTTTACTCAACTGCAAAGCTATTGCTGTTGAGAACCCGTTCTTTACCAAGTTTTCTGAGTCAATCGGAGTTTTCTTTCCTTGATTTAATCCCACGGCGATCCTGTCCAAGATGTCATTAATTTCGTATGCTTATTTGAAAAAAATAACAACCTTTCTTGTATTTTGTACAATATATTGACCAAATTATTTATGTTGTACATTACCGTTGTTGGAATTTGTACAATGTATTGTACACTTTTTTTAAGCTATTAAAACACTTTTTTTTCCACATCTTTTTTAAAAAATATTGAGGTTCTTCTAAGAATTGGTTCTTTAACTTTGATTTAAGCTCATATAATTAAAATAAAAATGTTCACTACCTTCTCAAAAACCTAAAATTTGTTTGCGCATTGCCTTATAACACATAGTTGCAACATAGACTGTTTTTCAAATTCAATTAAAAAACTAACTATGCTACCTCTGTTACTCAAATTTGAATTTTGAAAAGAAAAAACATGCTTGATTCAAAAATTAAATGTCTTTTTTCAAAATTTGCGAAAGTTTTAAAAGGAGAAGAATAGAAATGTGATAATTTTTTTTGTACAATATATTGTACAAAAACAACGAAAGGGATAAGCATAAGCAATTCTTTTCTTCTTGACAACTTTTTGTAATTTCGCACAAAATATAATTTTTGAGAATATGAACAAAAGTCCATTCCGCCAGTAGAGGGAATATTTCTTTCTTTATACCTTAGGGTCTTTTTGTGCCACACTAAGGATATATTCACTTTTTCATCAAGTTTGTAACGCATAGAATGGGGCATGGCATCATAAAAAAGTATATATGTTCTGGATCAGCATCATTATGCATCACCTGATTGCCTCCTTGTTTGCGTACCTACCTGCCTGTCTGTGGGAATCGCGATTACGGCAAATCCAAGCAAGATATTTTAATGAAATTCACCTAACAGGCTAAACCTTTAAACAAGCTTCTTGGAATTAAAAATAGACAAAATCAGTTAACGGGCACGCCTACCGCCTATACACGTGAAACATTTAGTAGGCTATGTTTAGTGAATTATTTGATGTAGCGTCACCAAATTTCTCAAAAATACTAGGAAAAACTTAGTTGACGAATTTCAATTAGAGGGCGTGGCATGCGAAAATTTTAAAACTCTATACTGTGAGAATAATTAAAGGTAATGGAACCAAATTTCACACCAATTAAAGGAAATATTTGGGAAAGCCCTGGTCAAGAACTAGGCGAATTTCTACAAGCCAGCGAGGCACCTTTCATTAAAAAAATATTTTCAAAAAAAGCCATGATGAGAGAATGATTTAAGCTGAGGAAACCAAGTTTCACACAAATACGAGAAATGGTTTGGTCTAGCATCATGTATAATTTTCTTGAATTTCATAAGAGGGCATGGCACCATTTATAAAAGCATAATCTTCAAATGAGTGTACGTTTACTCAAACCAGTCAATACGTAGTAAGGTGGAAGAGATACCCTTTTCATAAAAAAATTGTGACTGTTGACGCGGTGTAGGGAATTCAATTTTTGACGATGTTGTTCCCTTAAAAGTTTTCTTTAGCGTACTCAATATCGATGTACAATTTTAAGTAATATTAAGACCATACAGACCATATTTTTGGTGTAGACATTAGTTTTAGTCAAAACTATGAACCATACTTTTCCTGGTAGATATCAATCGAACTCTTTTTAGTTTCAAATCAAAAATTTATTTATTAATACATAATATTAAATATATAATCAGGTTTTGTTTTGTTTTACAAATTTGAAGATATATTTTGCGATATAAAGAAATTTACAAGTGATTCATACTTAATCTACATTCATTTTTTATAATCTCTGTAAAGGATATACAAATAATTACTTAATAACATAAAGTTTTAAATGAAAACTATCTAATAAAATTTCACGCATTACACTGGGAGCTCAATTTTGTTGTAACTTATAACTTAATTTCGGCTTACTTGTAGCTACTGAGCAACAACGATGATGGCACCAACTTTAGATGAGGAGGCATTGAGCCAAGAAATGGTGGTGGTGGTGCACTGTAGATTCTAAAGTTAATTTAAGAAAACAATTAAGTTTATATCTAATTTATTTGGAAAAACAAAATATACATACTGTGGGCGTGAATCTGTAAACAACATCTGCGGTGATCTAAAATAAAGTTTGGTAAAGTTTTTAGCAAATTTACTGGGTAAGCACTTAAAACCTAATTCAACCAAGGCCTGGCAGCAACAAAATTTGTCGAAGCGAAATTTCTACTGTAAGTGAAGTGTGTAGAGTGTAAAAGTTTTTAAAAGAACGAATCCGGGTCAGTAATGTACCTTGGATTTGGTACGGGATATTTAATAGGAAGCTTAGATTTTGATAGACGTTTCTTGTGAGCAGTCTTAGTAGTTTTTCTAGGCGAGTAAAGAAAAATAAGAAAGAGAAAGCGATAGTAAAGCGTTAGAGTAAAAAAAGCATTTTCTTAAAGGAATGCGTGCGCTTTGTACATACCTGGGCTTCTTGGAAGATCTACAAGTAAAAGATATTTATTTTCAAAATAACGATTAAAAAACAATATATTTCGAAGCCTACCTTGTACGTGCTGACTTAGCACGCGTCGTTGTGGCCTTACGTGGTGCTGTCTTCTTTGCTGCAGCCTGAAATTGTCTGGCTAAGCCACTGCGACTTGAAAAATGTGGCCCATAGAATCCAAACGCATGACGTGATCCAGGATGAGGTTGTGGTGCTGGTTCAGGTTCTGCCGCCATCTCCATCTCTGGTTCTGGCTCTGGTTGCATCATCATCATTTCGGGTTCTGGTGCTGCTGGAGCTGGTGCTGGCGCTGCTGCTGGTGCAGGTGCTGTGTACATTGCAGATAACTGTATTGGTACAAAAGCGGGCAGCGAAACTGTAAGTGGTACTCCAGCTGGTGGTGGTCTACCTTCTGGTGCAGGTGCAGGTGCTGGTGCAGGTTCCGGCTCCGGTTCGGGCTCAGGCTCAGGTTCTGGTTCAGGCTCTGGCTCTGGCTCCGGTTCTGGCTCTGGCTCGGGCTCTGGTTGTGGTGCAGGTGCAGCGGCAGGTCTATCTGCCTCTTTCCAGGCTTCTAGTAGTTCAATAAGTTCTCCCTTTGAAATGTGACCCAAGCCAACATTATTGAAACCTAAACCATTCCAGCCACCTCCGCCGTAAAGTGAACGTTGTGGTCGATCATATTGATGTGTTGGATATCCATAAGAAGTACGCTGCGTCTGGAGTTGTTGATCAGGGTGAAACTGCTGCGGTTGATATGGTCCGGGACGGTAACCATGCGGTGGTCCACCGTAATAAAATTGCGACAAGACTCCGTTTAGTGCAGAAAAACACCCGATAAACATCAACGGCAATATAGCTTGCAACTTCATTATGTTTTTAATTTATTTAACAACTAAAAAAATTTAACAATAATATCCTTTCGTTATCCTTGAATAGCTTTATCCTTGGGAATAAACTTTTATCGCGACACGCAAACGTTTTAACTGTCAAACCACGTTTACTGCGATTGCTCTGTTGTTACAGCGTTTTATACCGATGCCACAAATTAGTTGAGATAATAAAAGTTGGACTTGACTTCCATTCAATGCGTTGTATTTAATCTAAATAAAATCATTTCAAATACACGCGATTTGCTTCCTTATCACATATGTGGCATGTATTAAGGAAGCAAAGCTCAGCTCAGCTTTGAAGGAGTCATTGCATTTAGCCTTAGATATACAATTGCCAAAGTTGTTGTGTTAGCTGTGGACTAAAATAAATACAACTGGTGCAGCTCATTAAGGGTAACCTACAGTGGCGTGACTTAAAAAACTATACGTAAATATTAATTGAATTGATAGATTGACTATGCCCTGACTTAAGACATTTTAAAACTAATCAAATTATGAAGACATTATCTATAATGCAGATAAAATCAAAGAAAACATTTTTTTTTTTTTAGTTCATGGCAAGTTATTTTTGCGAATAAGATCGAAGAATCGCAAAATATTAAATTTCTCAACTAAAGTGATCTGCAAACATCACATTCGAAAGGTTATTCATCTTTTCTTTATAGATACAATAGGGGCCTGCCTGATTTAGCAGTCAGCCCTGCTTATCCTCCATGTCATTGAATCTGTCGCAACACTAAGAAATAATATTTTTCAAGCTCATCCAAAGGTTAAATCAGTTGTGGAATAGTCTAAAACCAGCTGTAGTTGATTTTAGGCCTTTAAATACCAATTTACTGATGGATAGTGTACAAACTTCTTGATTTCAAGAAATTTGCAGCGGCATATTTCAAAGTCACGAACTTTTGGCTGGAAAATTCTGGGAAGCTGTCACATTGGATATTTTTTTTGAGTTCTGACTTCGAACCTGACACAGTACCTTTTATTTTTTGGTTTAGATCTAAATTATCTCCATGTTAGTAGCTAAAATCTAGAAAACTCTCCAATAAAACTATAAAAACTTAATCTTCTAATTTATAGGATAGTTATAAAACCAGAAAGCAACCAAGCGACACTGAAGAAGAGCAAGACGACTGCTTGGCGAGCCAAGAGAAGAGAGAGTCACGACAGGTATATTCATGACTGGTGCTGATGAAGACAACTATACCAAGTTGATACTCGAAACTCGAGATAGTACACATGCTCTAGCATCGAAACTTTTGAAGATCTAAGTACTTGCTGTACACTTTCCAAAATGCAACATCGGACCAATGTCGATATCTTAAAACAAAATATCAGGATAATTACACAGGGACTGAACAGTAGCATACCAGGTTGTGGCCTGACAGAAAGTAAATGTATGTGTAATTAATTCATTCCCCGAGTAAATGTCAAATTCGCTTGATGAAATCTATGCATCAATATCACTGATAGTGATATATTGACCAATATAGTCAAATATTTCGAAGGTTATTTAACAGGAGACTAAACTTGGGTAAGCTTATCAACTTCGGGTGTCATTGGGTTCCATCTCTAGCTGTTTGCAAAGTTGGTTTTTCAGCAGAAGAGATCACTCGGATTAGGAACTAAAGGTGCAAAAAGCGTAAAGAACAAAATCCAAACAGTCACCATAATCGTGACAGGGTGTACACTATTGAAGTAGCATCTGCAGATCATTGGCGCATCTCCTACAATCTTTTTGAATGTGGAGAGGAAAAGGATACCCTGAGAACTAGAAAGACCCAGATTTGATGACACAGACTTGCATTTTAAAGATTTCTGGCACTTTTGAAGGCTTAAATAGATTCACATATATATAAGTACTAGGGTTGATATTCCATTGACGATTATGTTTCTTACAAGCGGAAATCATAGAAATCTGTATTGAAGAGAACTGGCTGAAATGAAATGGCGAAGGCAACGGCATTATAGTCTTCAATTGACTTTTTCGATATTTAATGGCTTTTAAAAACTTTTCAACATTATTTTACATGTTCAACATTTTCCAACTTATTTAATATTTTTTGATTCTCTCAACAATTTTTGAAATGTTCAAAAATTTTTCGACTTCGTCAACACTTTTTGACTTTGTATGCCTATGTATATTTTGATATATTCAATTTAAGTGCCAGCATTTTTCAAATTTTTTATAGTTTTCGATTTATTTGACATTTTTAAAATTTTTCAAAACTTTAAGATGGTTTCAAAATTTTTTTCGATTTTTCAGCATTTACAACGTTTTTCGTCAATTTCAACATTTTTTTCAGCATTTACAACGTTTTTCGTCAATTTCAACATTTTTCTAAGTACTTCGACTTATATCAATTCTTACGACATTTTACAACTGATTGATACTTTTCTATACAAATATAACGATACATCTGAGTTCATCACACCACGTCTGATTAGTTTCTGGAATTTTTCATATATGAGATTTGAAATATCTCAAACTCAATAACATATTTTCAGAAGTGGCATATATTGCAAACATACCTCTGAAACGGTAAAAGATGGAAAAATCTAACTCAGTTGTCTTGAAAGAGAGCAGATCTCACTTGGAACAAGTCTAGCTCTAATCTAACCAAATGGCATTTGCCAGAAAATATCCCTCAGTCATATGCTTAAAACTTACCACCACTGCAGACAATATAACCTAAGCTATAAATAATAATGGAATCCGGCTTTAACAACAAATCAAATATGGGTAAATAATTAATTAAATTGGGTTAAGCTATCGAACCCCAAGTAAAGCCAGTGCTGCAAATAAAATAAAGCCAAACTGCAGACGGAAGCGCGCTGGCTGACAGATGAACATATGAAATTGGTAACAACTTCCAAGCAAAATAAACAACCAGACTGAATCCGAAAACTATAACTATAACAACTTTAACAACAACAAGCTACCAAAACAGTCATTTGTATGCATGTGGTGGCGAACAACTTGGCGCATGGCTGGGCAGACAGCCAAATGATCATTCCGAACATCGTTGAACCATCCATCCTTTGGTTGATTGATACTTGTCGTCGCCAATAACTGGATGACGACTTACCGCAGTTATGCAATTAAATCAGTGCAAATGCAAAACAACAACAACAATAACAAATAATGAATTATTGATATAAAAGGAAGTTTTTTTTTGTTTTTTGTTTTTTGTGTTTTGTTTCTGTTTTCATGCATGTAATGCTTTTGTTTTTTTTTACATTCAGTTTATTGCTGCTGCGTAAGTCATATGCCATAGACATGAGGACCACTTACGCTTCACTGCGAGGAAGTTTCTGTTGTATTGCTGTGCTTTTAAGTGCTACCATATACCTGGCTCTTCTTAAGGAATACAACAATTTGTCGTATGTCTGAGGTCTTTGAACACTTATCTGATGCCAGTTTTTTGTGAAATTTTTTAAATTTTTAACTTGTTTAGATTTTTATTTGAAAAACATGTATGTTTTCTTTGCAATTTTTCACACTTTTGAATGTGAAAATGGTGTCAATATTTCAAGCAACATTTTTTTTGTCGGTTGTTCAGACGTGTTTTGTGGCTATGAACGTGTTCATTAACTTAATCTTCTCCGCAATGCCATAAATTTTGATCCTCATGAAATTGTATTAGGACCAGTTCGTACGTAAGTATAGTGCCAGCAACCTAGGGATAAAGAGAAAAAAATACTTTTTTATCAAATTTTGATTTTTGTATAAAGTGCATTGATCGGGCTGACAGAAAATATCACAAACTGTTGTGACTCGAAAAAAAAATTAATTTTATTAGGTGGGGTAGGAAAAATGTTCCAAATATTATATATTGTAAGCGATTTTTCATGATCGCTTTTATTAAGAACGAAAAAAATTGCGAAAATAAATCTTTTACTAAATAAAAATTTTCTTTCATCATGACAAATCGTTCGAATTTTCTTTAGTTTTTTTGGACATTAAGTTTAGGTGAAAATAATTTTTTTGTATTCAAATTCATGGATAGCTAAGCAAAACGGTCCTAACGTATTATTACTTTAAAAAATATCAGTTCGTAATTATATCGCAAAATTTGAAAAAAGGAGAAGTCAAAAAATATTTCAAAATGGGAGAACAGATTTTAGACAATATGTGATAGAGATAAAAGATAGACAAAATAGAAAAAAATAATATGTTACGTAATAGAAGCTGTTGCGAACATCCCTAAGGTCCTAACTGAATCAAAAGTGCTGCTGAAAACTTTTATACAACAGAGACAGATTTTATGCTGTGTCAAATTTTGATGATATTAAGTTTTTTTTAGACCTATTTTTGTCTTATCATATCACTCGTCTGACAAATTCTCTTTCTTTTTTTTCGTTAATTCCTAAATCTGAAACGAGATATAGAACATCGATTACCTCAGCGCACTATCTTATATTATTTCAGTGAATTGATATTAATTTTCATCAGCTTAACCCACGTCAATCGCGTTATTAGACCGTTTTATTTCAAGTCTCATCGGCTCAATAGATCGTCGGTTGTTGATTTTATCGCTGATCTTTTCCGGAACGCTTCTATATCATTATGCATTCCATAACCAATCACTATGAGTGAACACTGTCGAGGGCTATCTCGAAATCAACAAACATCAGATGCAGCTCAGCACTAAATTCAACAAATTTCTCGGTAACTATTCGTACTGCGTTGATGTGGTCTGTACACGGCAATTCCACGTGAGAACCCGCCTGGTTTGCGTTGATTTTTGAGTAAAACAGATATTATAGACAATCTAAGACTGCCCTCATCATCATTTTTGGAACCGCAGGTAACACACTGACGCTCTTTCAGTTGCCATAATCTCTCATGCTACATTTTGCAGGAAGCTTTCGCTATTCTAAGCATTTATCATGAGTGACTACATCTAAATGGATTCAAAAAAGATTCCCAGGTACAACATCAGTCACTATCGAATTGTTGTGCATTCATGAAAAATTTGATAGTAGAGCTAATTTTATAGACATTTAGTCCTCATCCACAAATATTGGGGTATCCTTCCACAGGATATAGCTTAAAATTGTCACAAAATAACACTTTAATCTGGTTAATTTTCGCTCATTTAAATGTAGCGAACCACCATTTGTACAGTTGCTTTGCGATCTTGTGTATTGTTTCAATAGTTCCCTACGGCTATCGGCTAGCGGAAGCAGATGTAATTAATCTCATTTTATTCCTTAACCGCACAGAAAAAAGAGTTCAGGTTTATCGCGCTTCAAATGATGAAAGTCTTTTGGTTCTTAATCAAGTCAGGATTCAGAGATATCATTGTCCTTTCTTGGTAACAAAAATCTTTCGTAACTACTTAGTTTGGGTAAAAGTTACTTTTCCAGTGCCCTTCCCATCACTTCTTATGTAAAATTAAATTCTAACTTTAGACATTTTTCAAGGTAACTTAAGCAGTTTTTATTTTATTTTATTGATGACTCAAATAAATAAAACAAAACAAAAAAATAACCAAATAATAGTATTCCCCAAAAAGTTTTTCTTTTTTCATTTTAGGCCATATGTCAACTCATTTACCTCAATACATCTTTCTTAAATTATCCACTTAAGTCTGTCACACTTATCGCTAGAAGAAGAAAAAAAACTACTCACCGTCAGCACTAACTTCCGTGTAACGCTAAAAAACTTAAGACCCGTCAAAGCGACAACATCCGTAGCAATCTCATTCGCGAAACGTTCAATTTCAGCGCAATAGGCATTCTTGGGCACCTGCTTGAGTAAAGACAAGGGATCGCGTGCACGATCGTTAACTTTAGATAAGAAAAGTGAGACAGCCAATGTGCGCGCGAGCAAAAAACTCAAAGAAAAATAAAAATAAACACCATGAGCAACCGATGGCATCTTACTGCAAATAAGAGCAAACAACATAAAACCGAAATGACATTAGCACACATGTTCGGTTGACAGTGATGAATGTTAAAGCAATATGTTGCTCAGACTCTACTCACTTGATGCTCTTCAGCAGTTGTATGCAAACAAAATAAAGATTATTGGCAAACGAAAGCATCGTTATGCCCGATATGGCATCATCTATTTCCTCAATTAGGTCGCAAATGATGCGATACTGCAAACGTGTCTCTGTCCAAAAACTCTCAGGCATAATCTGCGAAAATTAACACATTAAAAGATGATGAAGAAGTCAAAGAACATTTTAAAAAAGTTGAGTTGCATCTACCTTGCCCTGTGCACTGATTATACTACGTTCCACTTGATTGTACAGTGATGAGAGTCCAATACCCATAATCATAACAAAGATGTCCATATAAGTCCAACCAAAGGTCATCAGTATATTTTGCAATTTACCTAAAAAGCCCAACCAATTTGAGTATTCAAAAACGAAGAAAAATTGTGAAACGGCTGAATTTAAGAAGGACTCAATCGGATCTAAACGTGTTGGGCAATAGTTGGCAAAATGTACTCCAGAAATTATGCTTAGCAGATGTTCCACTATATGGCAATTAGAAATTTAAATTTCGAGTTAGTTGTGTGTTGTGTGGTTGTTCGAATTCATGCAACTCAACTCATCGAAAGCATTAAAAGCACAAATGTCACGTGCTTTATTGTACGCGCCAGTTCCTCACGTTCGCACCACTTGGTATGCGCTGGTAGCTGGTGTTCCACTTTTGCCCAGTTGCGCATTATTTTCGGCCACTTGGCTGCCAAGCGCAGAAATGCAATGGAGGCCATAAGTATGGAGGTATGAAATATTACAGGCTCTGTTTGAAAGATAAAAGTAATAGAGTTACGAGCAGAAGTGAATGGTGTGTGCTTTAAGGGGTTCCTTTCCCTATAGCGAATGAAAGTTTCGGACAATCTTCTTCATCGTAAGTATATCACCATCACACCACCAACAGTCACATATTATACGTAATTATTCGTGAACATAAATATCACATGAAATCTAAACAGCCTCACTCACCAATATTACGCACATCCAGCTCATTATGCGCGACCATGTTAACAGTGAATATGGTGCTAACTGATGTCGTCAAAGTAAAAAACAGGCAATACAGAGTACGAAAACTTCTCCAGCTAAATGACAGGCCTTTCGATGTTTTTGACAAAATTCCACGCACAGGCATGAGACAAAAACATTGCGCCATTACTAAAACTATAAATAAAAGGAGTTATAATAATTGAACATTACTTTTTCATAAGACTGAAACTTTTTTCAAAATAAGATAAAAATTCATAGTCAAAATTAACTACATAAATTAAAAAGAAACTGCTCTGAAAAAGTAAACTTATCATTCTTGGAATCGACGCAATATTTACAATGAAAACAATGAAGTTTTGATGTAACACAAAATTAATTAAAAATGTTGACCAATGCTTCGACTTCATTAAGCAAAATAGCAAAGTGCTCAATCCTCAATAAGTATTAATTAATATGTATTTTCCAAACTTAAGAAATGCATGAACGAAAAAAAAAGGATGCAAGTAAATATTCAACCCAGCTCAGCAGTAATTACATAATCCATAACACGAAATTTTGTAAAAAAAAAAAATAGTTTACTTAAACTTAAAACTTTTGATTGATTTTAAATTTAGACTACTCACAGACTGAAATTTGTTTACGTAAGCCCTTAGCTAGGCAATTTTGCATTGCATCCTTCAAGCGCATAAATCAATTTAAAAAGTAAACATTTAACGAAATTTCAAATACTCTCACGAGCGCACGTAAATTCGCTTGGAAGGCAACGCAAAATAAAAATTTAAAGTAGAGAAAAGCACCTCCATATAAAATAAAATAAAATAAATTTGTTAACCCAAAAAATACAAATTTTTTTTTTTTCCTATTTTGCTTCAAGGCACTGAAAAATATAAAACTCAACGAAAAAATGTTAAAACTTACCTGGTCCTATGGCTTCATGAAAACTACCATTGTGCAAGAAATCCTTACGCGTGCCTCTACGTATGTAACGTAAGCCGCCTGTAGGTAATAAAAAACAAGAGCCAGGTAAGCAAAAAAATGTGGAAGCAACTGCAGAGAAAATTCGAAAAAGAAAACGGCTGTAATTTGATTTACGCTACACCGATAAAAAGGGTTTGACACGACGGCTCTGAGGAGTGACAAGAAAGCTTTCATTGTTATTTATATTGCGACTGAATTGATTGCAAATTCTCGTAATTTTGTTTGTAAAATTAATGGCCTTTGATAAAAAAGTAGCATACTTATAAATTATAAGTGATAGAAAATTTCACAGTAATTTCCTTGTCTTAACAAGAGAGTTCATAATTTAAAGAGGATTTAATTTAAACAGTGCCAAGGGTGATTTCAAACTTTAGAACATCATTGAAGTAAGGAACATATTTATGAAATTTTGACAGAATAGCTTAAATTGAAAGCAAGCAAATTAGTGTCTTAAATTGCTACGTTTAATTGTCTATACTCCATTTCCAAAAGTTTAGAAGTATGCATAATACAATATAAAAAAATAGTGACAAAGGTCAAAGGATACCTATACTATTAATATTAAATTGTTGACATGAAAATGGTTTGTAACGCTTTAGCGCAAAATACACTAAATCGATTCAATAAATTCTTTTTTAAAACAACACAATTGTGCTAAAGAAGGTCATTACATACTTATTTTTTAGTTTTTAAAGTTATATTTCCATTTTGTTAGGATAAAGTTTTTGCAAAACCTTACACAAAAATTGTCGTTTAATTTTTCGATGCTGATGCTTATGTTCATGTTGCTTCTTGAGTTCTATGTTGTTATTGTTGGTTTTTTTTTCATATGTACTGTTTGTATTTATAGAGAGATAATAGACTGAGATGTTAAGGGAGCAGTTTCATTATTTAAAAAAAAAAACAACGGAAAATGCGCGTGCGAAGCGTATTAAAACAAAATATTTTAAGGAATAAACTTTTGCTTAAGCGTGTGAGCCATTTTTCGCAAAACTTTTGAATTACTTTCAACAATAAATAAAGCAACTATTTTTAAGCATTAAAAATTTGTTCGTTTTTTAATCCTATACTATTCCGAACTTATTTAAAGTTAAATATGTTGATCGTAAAACTTTTTTCAAATTGAATGCTTTATTATTGTTAATTGAATATGGCTTGACACAAGTTAATATGATCAACAGCAATTGTGTACTGCACCAGATTAAAGTTGTCGCAGTAAAAATTTCAAAAAGACATAAAAATTCGTAAAAATTTTTGGCAGCAGTGCAAAGCGGTTACGCAATAGAAAAAAGTCAACATAATCAGTTGAACATTACCACATAGCGATGTGCGATGACACCATAGCTAAGTTTTGAGCATAGCACCTTTTATATTTTTCTGCAGAATTTTATCCAACGTACAAATACCCTTTTTTGTCGGTGAGTGGGTGCAGCATCATTTCTGTGAACATCTTTTACTTACTTTTAGGAAAATGATGATTGTTGTTGTTATCCTGTTGTTTGTTATTTTTGCCGTCGGTATCGTTGATATTCGCCCCTAGATGACGCTCACACTCATTATCGATTATGCCGCATTTTCCAGGTGTTTGCCAGAAAAGTTGAATAAAAAAACAAAAATATTATAAAGTAAGGTAACGACGAGTAAAAGGTTCAAAACATTTCAGAGCTAAATGACATTTTATTAAAAATTTTAACACTTTTAAGTCTGTTATTTTAGGATAACCGTAGGTAAATTTTAATTGCTAATGTAACTTAATTTATTTATTGATGATGCATTAATTGAAAGATTATAAATAAAAGCCAATCATCATTTTTTGTTGGCATTTATGTATGTCGTGAACAGGGTTGCCAAAAAATGACTATCCAAGGATTGAGAAATTTATAAAATATATAAATAGATTACCTTAAATTCACTACATAGGATCTTTTAATAATTATAATATATCAAAAATTGGCAAGTCATGATTGATATGCAAAGAAAAAAACACTAAAGCCAATAATTATGTATTTTGTTTTTAATTGGTTTTCCGAGATATTCTAGACTGAAAGAGTGAAAAAAGTGATTTTGACAGTTTCAATTAACATTTTTTGTCTTCTGCACGAAGTCTCATTTTAGTTATAATGCCATTTTTTTGAAATATGAAAGTGATATTGCGCTCAAAAACAATGCGAAAGTGGGCTTAACTCAAGACGACTGAAGCTGTTTTTTCTTGTTGCCTCAGAATTTTACATAAACACACAAAAGATGTATTCTTCCTTTTTTGTGAGCAAAACTACAACAGTTCTGCTATAGTAAAGACTACACTGCAAAACGCTGCTTCTGAAAAAGTTCAAGCAACACTTTAATTTAGCTCTATGAAAGAAAACTTACCCTTTGTGAAAAATCAAATTCAGATTTTTCGTTAACTTTTGCAATTTTGCAAAACTTTTAAGTTTATTAACACAGCCGTTGTTGCTCCGTCGTAGTTTCATTGCAATTAAATATTTAAGATCATTAAGATTAAAGATGTTTTGGAATTTTTAATTTTCACACATCTCAAGCGCAAGAGTAGAAGTTTCAATTTAATATTTAATTACTTCTGTCAAGTATTACGCGTACTGCTGTTAACGCAATTTGGAAAGGAATGTAAGCGAACGTGGCGCGCCAAAAATCACACTACACTTTAGTACATTACGAACAAACAGGATATCCTACCTACGTTGTGTTAGTAGCTTTATTGTTACGTGAAACGGGAAAAGGAAGATGTTACACGCACAGACGTAAATTCATATTAAACTGAGCGCGCAAAATACCGAAATAGCAAGAATTTTATTTCGTTACTTATTAATTTTTCTATTACTATTTGTTTTCCTCGACTATTTCTTGGTGTTTTTTTCTTATATTTACTGTCTAGCACAGTTTTTCATACTGTCACTTTGCAGCTGTTGCTGTCGAATTCTGTAACATTTGTTGGAAAATCCACATTTTTCCCATTGCCCTTGAACTTACAAGCTGAGTTGACACATAGGTTCTTAATGTCACCATTAACTTTAAGTTATCACAGGATATTTATCATAACTCTTAGTGTAAGGATTAATGTTGTAGATGTGGTTTCTCTCTTGCGAGTAGTTAGCTTTTTGACGAAAGTTTTAGATTTTCATGCCATTGAAACTTAAGTATTTTATGTTGATGAGTTTTTAATTGGTACCACATTGTGAATAAAAATTTTTCATAATGACAGTTAATTTATTTTATTGAGCTTAGTAAATTTTAGTCATATTGTGTATGGTACAAAATAAAATAACAAATAAAATAAAAAATAATATTTAAAAGTGAAATAAAGTAGGCGGAATATTAGGGTACAATACAATTAAGGTAAAGATATTGTAATGAACTAATTTAGTTGGAAATAAATTCTTGGATGTTTTGTTTAAGTTAGCGTTGCACCGATTTCAAAACTTTCTTATACCAAAAATATATGGAATTTGATTCAACGGCACTAAGACTATAAGTATGAAAAGTTAATTTTTTTCTATATAATTTTAAAAATTTTTATCAGAATGTCCTTGACCTTGATTTGTGACTTAAAGTGCCACCAATATGCCTTATATCGCTGTTTATACTGCAACGTAAAGTAATGTGGCTCGCCATTGCGTAAGCCTTAATTCAGGTACAAATATTCAAAAAATATTATATCTCAAAAAAATTAAAAATTGTCAAAAAAAAATACTAAAATTTCGTGAAATATTCTCGAGAATCTTAGCCTTAAGACATTTAATATTTTTTATTTACAATAAGAAATTGTTTAACAGAATAAACACTAAAAATATTAAATTTATAAAAAATTAACGAATAAATTTATATTTATATAAAATACACAAATAATGTAGCAAAATAATTTTAACTTTCATTTTCAAGAACATGTTGTCAACTTATCATCCTCATGGAATTGTATAAGAACCAGCTCGTAAGTAACAATAGTGCCTGCGACCTATAATCAAGGAAGCATAAGTTAAAATATACCCTGAAATTATTTGACTTGATACACATTAAAGTATTATAAAACAAGTGCCAACTTAATATCATATGTGACACACTGACAGACAATACTCCGACTATTTAAATTACATTTATGTCCTTTGTCCCATGTCATGAATGTCAAATACAATTGCCACATAAAATGCTCTTCTTCGAATGGCATCTCAACTTACACTCAAAACCAATTTTCGTGTTAAATGAAAGAATTTCATCCCACTTAATGCAACCAAATCGCTGCTAATCTCATCCGAAAAACGTTTTACTTCCGGGCACCAGGACTCTTTTGGAACGCAACGCAAAACACGTAGTGGTTTCCTTGATTCATCATTGACATCGGCTGTATAAAGTGATACGGCCATAGTGCGCCCAAGTAAAAGGAAAAGCGAAAAATAAAAGTAGACCGTATGAACGACAGAGGCCATTTTACTGGAAATAAAAAAAATAAAAAAGAATAAAAGAAAACAAAACGCAGATTAAAAGCAACATAAAAAAATGTGACAGTAGTTATTTCTTACATTTGGTCAATATGCTAGTAGCTAATTAAGGACAACAGACTCTTTTATTGCCTTGACTACAATGCGATTTCGTGTTGTGGTCTTAAATTGCGAGTAGGTTCTTACATTACTGATTTTTAAGTTCAAATTCAACTTATTTTGAGACAATCAATCGTGTTGTAATCAAATTTATTGACGGAATTTTCTTAGATATTTCATTTTTTATGCTAATTATTTGATAACGAATGTCTCAAAAATTATAGGTTACTGAATAAAAAAAAAACTATTTTTGCTTGTCATTTAAAATAAATTTGCTTAAGCATTAATTTTTTATTTTTAAAAATGTTTCTCAAAGTATTTTCAACAAAACATAACAGTAAAATATCCTTTGACCTTCGGTGCAAAGATCACAGTTGACCACGAATTGACCTTGAAAATTGATTTCAAGTTCAAAAGCAATATCTCTGTTGTTTGACCTTCTTGAAAAACTAGAAATTTTGCCGAAATCATTTATCACTAGCTCTCGAGATATTTGCCTGGGAAAATCAAATTGGAATAAAAAAAAAAACTAGGGGCGAGACCAAGACTTGAAGAATTCGATATAGTCGTTTCGAGTTGTAACAATAAACGAAACAAGTTAAGGTGTTATCTTCGGCCTGGCCGAAACTCACATACCCTACACTGCATTGAAAGTCGCTTTTAAATAAATGTTAAAAGACGTTGAAGAGGTTGAATAAGTCGAAAAAAATTTGAAATGTAAAAAAGGTCGAAAGAAGTTGAAAAATTTCTAAGGTCGAAAGAATATGGAAACCATTGAAGAAAGTTGAAAGAAATTCAAAATATCGAAAAAATATGAAAAAGTTGAAAAATGCTTAAAAATGTCGAAATAATATGAAAACGTTGAAACAAGTTGAAAGAGCTCAAAGTCACTGAAAAAGTCTTAAAAATAAAGAAAATATGTAATGAAGAAAAATGAAAGAGGTTGAAAAAGTCAAACGAATACATAAGGGATATATTGGAAAAAGTTAAAAGGTTGATAAAGTCAAAAGAATATGAAAAATATTGAAAAAAATTGAATAAAAACTAAGAAATTTAAATGTGCCACGCCCACTTCTCCAATTCCGCCTACTTTTGGGTTACTAAATCATATTCGTCATTGACATCCACATACCAAATCTTAGCCCAATAGGTTGTATTATTTGCTATATAAGTACGCCGTAATTAGTCTTAAAATTTAGGGCGGTAACACACCTACTGGTGTAATGTGATCCGATTTTTATCTAGAAATAGCTTTTTATAAGCAACACTCTTTCACCAAATTTTAGTATGATTGATCACATATTTCGAAATATATGCTACTTAAGGTATTTTACTTGTATGGGGAGTGACACGCCCACTCGTGCTATTTCGCCCACTTTTGATTCAGATATACCTTATAGCAAGTAAACCACCTAAATCAAATTTCATACCAATTGTTGCAATAGTTCAATCAATATAGCGATTGCAACTTTATGGTCATGTAGGAGGTGCCACGCCCATTCTGCGATCTCATCAATTCTCATTTAATTTCAAAGCCCATAGCAGCCGATACTTCTAAGTCAAATTTTATGAAGATTACTCTCATAGCACAATATCTATAACAGTAAACGTTTTTTGTTTGTATGGGAGGTGCCACGCCCACATGCTCCATTGAACCAAATTTTTGCAAAAACATACCTTCTAGCAAGTATATCTGCCTTATTAAATTTCATAACGATTACGTTGTTAGTTCTCTTAATATAACGTTTATAAATATTGTGGGCTGTGCCACGCCCTCAATCGAGTTTTTTCAGTAAAGTGGCTGAGCTTGTATTGATGACTGCTTCCAGCGGCATCATTTCCAAAATTTTTATGAAAATCGTTTAAGCCACTTTTGAGATATATAGAATCAAAATTTTTAACTGTTGAAAAGTGTCACGCCCACTTTTACGATTCCGCTCACTTTTACGATTCCGCCCGCTTTTATCACAATTTAAGATTTATTTGAAATGTACCCGTTTACCAAATTTCATAACAATATCTTGCACGGCTTACGAGATGATATGGTGGTATAAAGGTTCAAATTTAGGGCTGTGCCACGCCCCTGTAGGAAGCTTTGAAAACTTTAAAGCTATCCTAATCCTAATCTTATTCACATGTGCATCAAATCACCGATTTTCATCAAAATCGCTGCAACTTTTTTCAAAATTGAACTGGGTATATATACATAGGGTATGGGCGGTAGGCGTGCCCGTTAACCGATTTCGCCCATTTTCAATAGCAAGATGCCTGCAAGAAGATGTGACCTGTGTGTGAAAGTTTCATTTAATTAGCTTTCTTGGTTTTCCCGTAAACCTGATTACAACAGACAGACATACAGACCGACAGACAGACGGACAGACAGACAGACAGACAGACGGACATCGCTAAATCAACTCAGGTGGTGACGCTGATCAAGAATATATGTACTTTTCCATACCTGCCGCGCCTCCTTCTATGTGTTACAAACGGATGGACAAAGTGAATATACCCTCGATGTAGGGTATAAAAAATCTAATTTGAGCATATCAAAGAGTATACTAATGATAAGTATCCGCAATATCACGTCTTCAGATGACTTTGAAAACTTACAAAAAATTTAAGGTAAATAAGACTCTAACTAATTTTTTAATCAAAGTTGACCACATCTTGGAGAACAAAGAAACAACTTCTTGTCTCTTTTTTCCTTGTAACATTTCCCAATTCCACTTCTTTTAAATTAAGGTTTATTTTTTTTTTTTTCATTATTTTACTATGCATGGAAATCTTTTCTAACAAAAATATTTTAACTCAACGAATGCTATATAATCGAAATTATAAATTTAAATTGCCTGAACTCTTCTAACTATTTAATTACTTAACTGAATTTTTTTATTTCATATAAACTCAACTTAAGTGCAGATAAAAAGCATTGACCACCCAACCCACCACTTACTTTAAACTCTTCAGCAATTGCACACAGATGAAATACAAATTATTTGAGTAGGATACCATGGTAATAATGGAGATTGCGTTATCTATTTTCTCACATAGTATGCACAAATTTCGATATTGTATGCGCCGCTCGCACCAAAAAGCCTCTGGCATTTGCTGAACCATTTCAGAAGAACAAATAAGAAAAAAATCATTTACTTAAATTGGAATTTCATTGTCTACCGCAAATCGATTTTTAATTCAGGTTTGCCATTCTGTGAAGCTTCTTACTTACCATGCCTTTGAATTTCAACAAATTATCATTGAGTTGCTTGAATTTCGATGAAAGTCCAATGCTGACAATCATCACAAAAACGTCCATATAATTCCAAATAAAAGTTGAGAGCACATTTTGAAATTTAGATAAACAGGCCAACCAATGCGAGTAGGCAAAAACATCAAACAACTCAGCACTAGCTGCCAAGAAAAAATTTTTAAAAGGATCGCTTGTAAGTGGACATAAGCGAGTGCTATAGATAGTCGACATAATACTCAGAAGATGTTCACCTGTTTAAAAGAGAAACAATCAGTACCGTTTATTATGACACAATAATTGAAGGACAATAAAATTTCAAGGTGAAAATCATTTTCTGACTAAACTCACCCAATGACATTGCTATCGCCACAAATGTCACCATTTTGATTTTGTAGGCCATGCGTCTTTTATCCACTTGACTATGATACTGTGGCAAATCACTTTCTGTCACGTACCACTGCATCATCAATGCGGGCCATTTGCGTGCCAAATTCAATGCGCTCAAGCACACAATGATAATGGAGACGCCGAAAATAATTGGCTCTAAAAATAAAATTCCTCCATTCGTACATTTGTCCAATTCAATGAAACAATGATGTTGATCATCAAAGTTAACAAGGAAATGAACAAAGACATAAGATTTCGGAGGAGAAGAAAAAAACCACACAAAAAGTGCGTCCTCTTACCAATATTATTGAAGGTTATAACGTTGTGGAATACTTTATACATCGCTAAAGTCAAATCAATTATCACTGTTCCCACAAATAACAAACTGTACCACGTGCGCACATTTTTCCAAGAGAAAGACAAGAATTTGGGATGTGGCGATGTGACACCTTTTATTGGCATAAATGCGAAAAACTCAGCCAACAAGAATACTGTTGTTTTGGAAAGAGAAAGAGTAAGAGAAATGAAAACAGAGTATGAAAAATTAAAATTTAAATTACAATAATTATACAGTCATCTTTATATTTTAAGGAGCAGCATCCGCTTAAGGCTCAATGAATATTGCACAATGTTAACCTAGTCACGAGTAATATACATGGCGCAAATGGCTGTAACTTTGCATGTAAATAAAGAAAATTGACTTTTCTTAAATCTTCTGATGATAAATTCTCTACTTTTTGACGAATGGTCTCTTTTAAGGTTGCCAAAATCTTTAAGCCAGCTGCCTAGTTTGTCAAAAAGAGAGATTAACGCTTACTTCTAAATTTTCACTACCTCTCTATTTTCAAGCAAAAAGCTTCAGACTGGAATTAAGAATCAGGATATATGTAGCTGCCCACTCTACACGAAAACTTTCTTTAACCTTTCATAAATCTTTCACATTAAATCGTGCAAAGTTTCAGTTATGTTTCAGAAATCTTTTATTTCCATTATATAAAGCTTTCTAAAACATATTAATGTCCTCTTAAGAAAACTTGTGAGATTTAGGGGAAAAACGAGGGTTTCTCTTCAACTGTTTCAAATTTAGGGGTAAGATACTCAATAGAACGGCTGCTTTCGAGTGGGTCAAGCTTTTAACTGCCTCCACACGACATACGCCGATAAGAAACCTAAAAAAGTTCAGAGTACAATGACGCAATAGGAAATTTTTAATTTTTTTTTTCTTATTCTTACAAGGTTTCTGTTAAATTCCGGAAATGTTTCAAATGAAATCAAAATGTGGACATTGACATATTGCAGAAAGATTTCTGAAATAGAAATGAAAGATTTCTGAAACATAGCTGCAAGATTACATGTGAAAAACTTCTATAAGGCTTAAGAAACATTTCATGCTGAGTTGGCGAATAAGGCTTAAAAAGACTTAAGTGTATGACATACAGTTTGGCTTAGGCGAAAACTCTCAATCAGTCAGGAATTAAATTATAATTATAAAACTTTTTTATAAGTTCATAACGCCCTAACCAATAAAATGCATCATTAAATTTCATTCAAACGTGTCAGCAAAGAAGTAGGAATCACTCTCACTCGTATTAATATTTCCTCTCTCTTATCATTTTATTTATTTAAATTTACTTTCTTTTGTTGTTCGAATTTGAAATTGTTTCATTTGCAATTCAATTACAGCCAAAAAATTTTAACTTTTCAGCCTTCGGTATTATTTCAATTAAATTGCTATAAGCGAAAGAGTTCGAATTTTACAGGCATGTTAATTTCGATTTTTTTTTTTTTTTCACAGTTGAAAAAGTTATAAAGATTTGTTTTTGAGTGGCTTTAAGAACATAAAAAAACTAAATTTTTTTAATATTCTAAAAACGACAATAAGCAAAATTATGATAGAAATTCAATAAACTACCACATACCTGATCCAACCGCCTCATGAAAACTGCCATCGTACATGAAGGTTTCCTTTGTGGCTTTTGGAAAAATCTCTGTAGATGAAAGAAAAATAAAAACCTTAAACTTTATGCTATTAAGTTGAACTGTGTCCTTAAGCAAGACAATAAAATTTTTTTTACTAAAACTGTGTAGCTTAAAAGGGTATATAGTGACAAGCGAAATAAAACCACACAATGTGTTAAAGCCAGCTAATCTGACATCCTGTACCTAAGTACCTACTTACTGGGTAATTTCTCGTAATTTAATTGCAATTCCAACTGTGTCCGATAATCCTTGCATACATTTTTCGTTACCTCATCCTTGAGCATGTTAGTTGTTGCTGTCTTTGCCTTGGTAACATAGGTAGTAGCATCGTTTCTGCAAAAGCGCATTAAAATATGCAATTAATTGCAGCTTATACATAGTAGTTAGAGTGGCATTATTGCAAAGATTTGACTTACTTATTTGCCTCTTTAAAGCGTTTCTTAAGAACCTCAACGCGTGCTGATTTCTTAAGTTGTTGCAATTTCCAGCAAATTTTTGGTAAAAATTTCATTATTGCTGTTTTTTGCCTTGTGGCTTGTTACGTACTCCAAGCCAACTTTTTATTAATGACACACTGCTGGAGAAATTTCGCTACGTATGGTTGCCAACTGCGCGTGTTGGTGATTTTTATCTAATATACACCTAATTTGCAACACCTGTCGCCATGTCAAAATATTGTGCTGATAATTGTTGTTTACCATTTTTTCATTTAATTTGTTGCTGTGTTTTTGAAAAATAAAATATTATTTTGCCACAAGGATGTTTTCTAGCTTTTCAATTGTTGTCCTTTGATTAATGCGCTGCAATTATTTAATAAAAGTTTTAATTTGATTTAAATAAAAAATAACAATATACCAGTCATATATGGAGGCACTAAAACTGGTTGCTTTTCAGGTACATCATGATAATGTCAATTCTTTTTAGATTCAGTTTTGTACAGAGAAAATCAAACTGGAGTTTATCAAAACAAAATGCAAGTACGCTAAGAGGTGCTAAAAAAATCGATCGTGATGACCGACAGCTTTGTAGTTGATCGAAGGCACTCCGGGTATCAACTACTTAATACTTGCAAGTTAATTTAAAAGTGCATTCGGTAGCATGCTCAAATCTTCGAACGCTCTTCACTGAAGTAACGATGAAGTTCGTAGAATAGAATATTTTCAAAGGATATGAAGCATCGATTCTACTTCTTTGTCATCGTCACAACTTCTACAATCGTTCTGTTGGAGTCAACTGAGATTTCTTGTTGCCCTATTTTGTCCAGTAATTGCCAGCGTCTATAAGTGTTTTGTAAAATTTGCATGAATACTTTTCTGTGCCGAACGAATTCGTTTCGAATTCGAAACGAACTCGTTTCGAATTCGAAACGAACTCGTTTCTTCGTACTATTTATCCGAAATGGATACCGTTACGAATTCGTCTCGAACTCGTTTTCGTATGAAATTCCTTTCGAAAAAACGGAAAGATGACGAATTCGTTTCGAATTCGTAACGGACTCCAAATACGAACTCGTTTCGAATTCGTTTTTTGTTCATAAAACGGATCCATAAAAATAAAAAATAATTTTATTTAATTATCAAATTATTTAATATGCAAATTGTATGTAAAAGTATATATATTCTTGATCAGCGTCACCACCTGAGTCGATTTAGCGATCTGTCTGTCTGTCTGTCTGCGGCACATATCGCATATCGTAGGCGGAATTGGACAAGTGGGCGTGGCATATTTCTAATTTTTCATTTCTATTCGATTTTTTTCAACATTTTCCTTATTCTTTCTACTTTTTCAACCCTGTAACTTTTTCCAATATAGAAACCAATTCGTATTTGAAGTCCGTTTCGAATTCGTTTTACTTGCAAAAAACGGAATGCTCACAAACGAATTCGCGTCCGTTTTTGTGCACATTGGGTAATGTTTAAAAGATTTTCCTTGTATGGGAGATGCCACGCCTCCCATCAAATGCATATCTGTGTCACTAAATGTTCTAGCGTATCACATCAAAGTTATTGCTTTTGTGGTAAGTGCTTGTCCAACGTGTCCCCATTTTGGTCGATACTTTCCTATGTCGCCACACGTTTCCATATCAATTTTGATTATGTTGGCTATAATATCTCACTCAGTGGAGCGTCTTACATTTCAAAATAATACCCCATAACACTCGAAGCTCAGTAAGCTTCATAAAGCGAAAAATTTAAGAAATCAGTCCAATAGTTCCTGAATCCATCCCTCATAAAGGTACCAGCACACAATGAAAAATCACAAATTCTTGTTACAAAATTGTACAGTTAATGACCCTATTTGTTACAGCAAACTGAGCTGAAACACATTTTTTTATTTCATTGATTTAGTTACCAGATGTTCATTTAGAATCAGAGAAATTAGAATTTGTTGGTAGCTTTAATAATTTCCTAAAATAACACTCATTAATTTTGTTTTTTCTTCTTCGTTCAATGAAATATTGACAAAAAATTTGAAAGAATTTCGCAAAGTATTCGTGCTATGTTCTAATAATTTTCCATTAACATTAATGGCGCTTCTTGTAGCAATGCTGTCAAGTAAACGTAAAATAAAACAAAAAAAATCCCAATTCAGCTGAAGTAGGAGAAGATACCATGCGGTGCTATGGCTCAAGTGATGCAAATTAATGTAAAATTATGAACAAATTATTTTCGGGTCTCTCAAACCAATTGCGCGAGCCCTAACAAGTGAGGAAAGACCATTAATGTCGTAATGGTGTTGATTCAAACAATTTAACTAAAATATCCTGGACACCCATGATTTGGTAAAAGGGAAATGGGGAAGAAATTTATAGCCAAGGCGTACAGAGAGACAGCGAGCAGCGGAAGAGGAAGGAAAACGGAAATGTTGCCAGCAAATTTTATCATAAGTTGTGTAGGCCACTATATATATTGAAGGTTATTGTTGTAGCCGCAATGTTGTCCTTTATTGTTTTGGTTTTTTTCCTTGGTTATTTTAAGCGTTAAGTGTGCCCTTTGTGTTTATGCCTGTGACACTCACATAATCAACAGCAGTTATACAGACAGACAGACCGACGGACAGACGAACATTAACCAAAGGCCAAGTTCGATGTTGACAGAGTTGTAAAAGTGTGAATTTATAAGATGTGAAACATGAAAAAACAGACGATGCTTGCATATTTTGTCAAACGTTTTAACTCCTTAGCTATATCCTTCAATCTTATAGAGCTTGAGTCGAAGTTCGCCCGTCAACAAATGGCGTTTTAAGCAGAGCACAGGTATAGGTACGATTATCAAATGTTGAATCCTCAACTAATTTTATAATGGGTATACGTGTTTAGCCAGCGTTGGCTCCTAATTTTCTATTACAACTCTGTATGACACCATCATTTCGAACGCCCTACCCATTAGCTACCGAATGACGCTCAATTTGTTGCTCCTCTGTTATTTTCTTTTCTTCATTTATTTCTTGCTTAATTTTTTTAATGCCACTTCAATAGTAAGCAGACAGACAGCTCGTCAGATAAATAGACAAAAGTCCAGTGTCTCCCACTGGTTTTTTCTTTCCCCATCTTACTAACGGAAAACTTTAAGGTGCTTTCAAGCTTTAATAACATTTTGCAAGAAGAAGAAGAAGTTGCCTTTGAGTATTACATTAAAAAATAAGAAAGAAAAAATCAGAATTTTTATGTTAAATTGTGTTTTTCCCTTTGTCAATCGTATCTGCATGGCGTTAAATGCATCAAAAGGACTAATGAAATTCAAAAGAAAAACAGGTGCTGAATCGGTTTGAAATGTCAAATTTAGTTTTGTGGAAATTTAATATTGTTTTTATTAAAACCATGCAGTGCAATGATTTAAAATAAAATTTTCATAAAAATGCAATTATTTCAATAGCATAAGCATACGAAAAACATTTATTGGTCAAATAAAAGCGGGCTGAATAGGTCCAGACAAATTTATCCAAACACGCGGACCGCATATCATCCAGAATGAATATCAGAGCAGTGCTCACTGTTCTTGATGCCAATATCCGGATCGTGGCCAATGGTAAACTTCATGGGTCTCACTCATGTCTTCTATACAAATAGTTTCAAAACTTTTTTTTTTTGGTACAATTCTGGATGATTTCCAGACGACAAGGCTAGGTATTATTTTACTATAGGAAAAATAATGGTCTTTGCCGTTTTGAATTTTATCAAAAAAGATGAATGGGATACGCTAAGATGTCCGCAGAGGCAGTAAGACTGCACAGAAGGCTCTTGCTAACCCGGTGAGCTATTTGAAGAACCGAGGGTAAGGCGAAACTCAATTGTGTAGCAAGGCACAATGTAATGTGTGCTATTTGGGTTTCCCGAAACTGTGGTGTCACAGGGAATAAACTAGTGGAAGAATTATCTAACCAGGGAGGCTCAGCCATTAATCGTTATCAATTTCGCGGAAACAAATAATTTCTTAGTGAAACGAAGAAGTTTGAGGAAGAGTAAGCTCTACTCTTTTTCTTCTAATTTTCTTTCTTTCTAATTGTATAAGTCTAACCACTTCCGCTGCCTCTATCGAGCTTTAGTCCTAAAACTAAATGCTATAAAAATGTCTCTTTCTAGTCCTCTCACAACTTTAAGCCGATTTATAGGAATTTTAAGTTTTAGTAAAATTGTTACATTGCATATAGCTAAACTTTATGCCGAAGTGAGCTGCATAACTTTTGAGAGGCTAAAATGTAATTGGCATTAACTTTTTTTTCAGTTGTATAGTCCTGTTTGTATTGAAAAAGGTTCAAACTATTCCATAATACCACAGCGTCTTTAAAAACAAATTGAACCAGAAACAAAAAATCATTGAAAAACTAAAATTGTTGAACAAAAAGTGGGCAGCAATTAACTTAACTAATATGGAGTCTGCACGAACTATCGAATGCCACGATTTCAAAAAAAAAACTACATTCAAAAAACAGCTATGGTTTTTTGTGTGTATCAAGGAATGTACAGTAAAAAGGAAATGGCAGAATTGGAAACCTATCGCAACAAAATTTGAGAAAAAAAACTGAAATGGTTTCTATGGTTAAGGCTAATTACATACGAGTATATTGTGAGTTTATTAAACAATGTATTCAAAGCTTGGTATACACAAAGCGACAATTTTTCATCCAAACCTTTCTCATAAAACCCAAACAATTCAACATTTTTTTTATAACTTTTCCTTTTATTAGTCAAAGTACGCCCATTCCGCATCAACACACTGACGACAGTAACTTAAAAGTGATTCAAACGAGTGGCATATGTGCTCAACCGATACTGACCTCAGTTGTTGTGTCACCGCTGCTTTGATCATAATCATATCAACGTCCTCAAAAAAAGAAATTTAAGTACCTAAGTATTTTAGTTTTGGGCAATAGAAAGAAGTCACATAGTGCTAAATGTACCGAATAGGGCGGGTGGTCGAGTACATGATTTTTTGCTAAAAAATGGCGTATCAAATGGAATTGTGTGCGATGCGTTGTATTCTGGTTGTCGATCAACATTTATAACCTCATTTGCAGACCTCAGACCTGAGTTAATATTCTGGTATTTTTCAGCATGACAAGGCCGTTTTCAGTTTATTGAATCAAATCAAACTAACACAATTACAAACATGTCATTATGAATGCCCATACAAATGCAAATTTGCTTACTTTCTAATTTTTAATGACTAATCGGGAGTAAAATCATACAAACAACATGCTTACAATCATGGTAAACAAAATGAGTAAAAACAACAATTTCTAATGCACAACGACTGAATACAAACGAAAATACACAGTTCAAAATTTAGGTTTAATTTTTCAACCGTTCTCAAAATTGTTTGGTTGAAAACAATATTTTTGTTTTTTTTTCTTCAAGTTTTCAACTTCCAAGTATAATTTTTCATCCTCTACTAGTTGAAATTAATACATATTTACTGATTTCAACCTAAAAGATGAATATTTCGACGCCTAAGTCAATTTTTTCAACTTTTTAGTTAAATTTTTATACTTATTTGGTTGAAAATTTTCAAATTCAAATAAATTCAACTCCGAAGTTGATTTTTTGAACCAAAAGTATAAAAACTAAACTTCATGGATGAAAAAGTTTTTCTTTTTGGTTGAAAAATTGTTTTCAACTTTATTTGACAAATTTTCAACATTAGAAAATATTTTCTACTTCTGTCGTTCTGACGTCTGTTTTTTATATAAATTTAAAAAGTTTAAAGTTTCTTTAACTTAATAAATAATAAAAATATCAACGGAATCCAACGGAAGGCTAGTGTCCGATTTGTGAATTAAATTCATTTTTTTTTGTTTGCGAGTGATTATAGCTCTGCCCAAAAGACAATTCCGCTTGAGATACGGGCTGTTGGAATTGATTCATATATTTTAGGGTCTGCTGAACACGATGGTGATGGTTGCTTTGCTATACAGTGGCTAGATATATTGGTAGCATCGAAAAACTCCCAGAAAACAGCAAAAAAACAGAGCAAATTTGGGTTTAAGTGAGGTAAGCTCGAGGAATAAATTTTTTTTCTTAGTCTAATATTCTTGAACATTATTGTCCGAAAACAGACTAAGAGATTCTGGCTAGTCCCGATGTTCCAGTATTTTTTATCAGAACACCAGAGTAATAGAAAAATTAAAAATTCTCGAAAACAGGCCAAAATTCAAGCATAAGGTAAATTTGGGTAATACATTTTTTAAAGTTTGTTTCCGAAGAAATTTTTTGCACTGAATCCGAATTTGGCCTCAAAATTGACTCATCATATCGGAATTCTGAAATATTTGAGGTTAAGTACTTAAAAAATTAGGTTTTTTGTCTACTTTTGAGGCCATGTATAGGATTCTAAAAAATGTGTTCAGCTTAATTTTAATAAAACCATCAATTAGTAACGTTCTTCCTCTTTAAAATTAGCTTTTAAATGGTCATCTAGTTTGCGAATTTTCAACTCATTGCGTTGATAAATTCAACTTTGAAAACAATATTTTTGTCTTCTTTAAGGAACTTTTTCAACTATTTCGGATGAAAAAGTAAACTTTTGTGTGAATTTTCAACTTACTGCGTTAAATAATTCAACTTTGAAAGCAAATTTTTCATATTTCTATGGAGCTTTTTCAACTATTTCGGCTGAAAATGTATACTTTTGTGCAAGTTTTCAACTCACTAAGTTGAATAATTCATCTTTGAAAGCAACTTTTTCAACTATTTTGGACGAAATAAAAATTTTTCGATAGAATTTTCAACTCAATACGTTGAATAATTCAACTTTGGAAGCAATATTTTCATCTTTTTGCGCTACTTCTTCAACTACTTCGGACGAAAGATTCTGTTTTTATTTGCATTTTCAACCGAAAAGGTTTAAATTATCAACGGATGAAGTTGAAAATGCCTTATGTATAACGTTTTCAACCTAAATAAGACAAAAATTTCAACTTTTTTGGAAAGAATGTATATGTCAACTTAAAAAGTTGAAAAACTATACTTAAATTTTGAACCGTGTAAGAGCAATAGCAATGGTACGTTAAAAAAGAAAACCCAACAGTGCACACGTTTGCCAATTATCAACGAGTGCCCGTGTGTGGGTGGCACGCAATTTAAAAAATGCCAACAGTGAAAAACACTTCAATTTGTTGCATGATTTTAGGCGAAAAGGTAATGCTAACAAGCACAACAGCGCTATGAAGTTGATGAAAAGCATGAGAACGCGTCAAGCGCAGCGTTTACAGAAAATTAGATTATTGCAGCAGCAAAAGATTGGAAGCGAGTAAATAAATTTTGAAAAAATATTGCAAAATGAGAGTTTTTTTTCATATCTTACTACTTTATAGAATTAGCATTATCAGGGTCAAAAGTGCAAACGTGTTCAAAAACAAGCAAAAGAAACGATTTTTACCAGGTGAGTAGCAAAATTGTTTTAATTGAAAAATGTTCTTTTATCTGTTGTTGCTGTTTATGTCTTTGTGCTAAAAGTTGCATTTATGTAAGAAATAATTTGATATTCAAATAACTAAACAACGTACTTTAAACTTGAAAAAATAACTTTTCTTTTTATAAAAATGAGAGCAGCTAGATAACCAACAGCTGAATAAAAAATAATCAACTTATGTTCTTGAAAAGTTTGGTTTTACCTTTAAAATAAGTGAATACAAAAATTGTACCTTTTAAAGTGGTTGAATTATTCATTTTTTTCAAACAGCTTAGTGCTTAGGTAAAATTTTAAGAACAAAAAATTTAATTTTATTCAAGATGACGAGCAATAAATAAGTAAATTTAAGAACAACTTGTTTTAAAATTAAGAAATTTTTTTTTTAATTTAAAGCAGAATTGTAATAAGTTTTGAACGATAGATTTTTGACCAATAAACTATTTGTTCACATGGATATGTACATAAAACTGCTAAATCATGAAGCTCTAAGTAACATAAATAATGCAAACAGTCTCTGCCATTGCTTTGTCCCTGCGTTTTTCATGGAGAGTCATTTCAAAACGTTAAAAAAATGGTACCAAAAACAATTTCACCGCGTCTGCCAATAATTTTTAAAAATGTGTCTAAGCACAATAAAAGATAACAGCAAGAGGCAGACGTTGTGGTTGCCACGCTCAAGAGAAATTTAACTTTTCATTAATTTATTGATTTATACAAACTTAAGTGATCTTATTTTTGGGCAGATTGCAATAATAAATAATCTTTATCATAAGAAACGATAGAAGCAATTTCTTTCACTTAGTTATGGCAGCATTCAAAACTTGTAAAATTACAAATATATAAATAGAAAATTGAGTAAAAATCATTTTATCGCGTCTGCCTCTTGTATAACTGGTTTTTTCACTAATGAAAAACACTAAAATAAAAAAGACAGATGATTCCAGCGCTAATTTTTCGAAGGCAGACGTGTTTGAACACCTAAAACTAATACCATGCAAATTTTGTTATTAAAAATATGCTATTCTATTTTTCGGTCATTAATATTATTTTTTAGGCTGGGGCATTCTGTTTTTTTACATCTACAGATTTACATTAGTTCCAGTTCGGTAACATAACTGGAAAACTTAAGTTTGCGGCATCTCAGAGAAAAAAAAGATATCGGGTTATATGTAATTCATAGTGATTTTGACATGTAATATCCCATATATTTTAAAAAGTAGAGGTTTACACGTCTGTCTTTTGTATTTTCGTCTTCTAGAGGCAGTACTGAAGACAGCGATATTCTGGAAAAACTGTGCGTCTCCAATTGCTTTATACGATCTTACACCTATGTTTCTTTGTGCAACCATGGGCCTTCGGAGCCGGTAAGAAGTTATGTACTGAGTGCTCTAGAGTTACTTAGTTTTGTGATACCCGAATGTATTGTATATAGTCTGTGCTAAGATATAGGCAGGATTTAACAACGAAAAGTTACACATTTATGGCAAATTTTGCTTAGAACGCCACCTATGAAAAATTCTTAAAATCTTCAATATCCCCATAATAATCCCCATTCTCCAATCAATATATATTAAATTTTTATTGTTTCAGCTAAACATGTTTTATTTCGGAAAGGAACTAAGTATGATTACGAACATACGGGATCATTTCAGGAGGCTATGGGCGGTGGTGAGAACAATTGAGATTTTAAAAATCTTTTAAAATTGCATTAATTTCTTCAAGTTTTTTTGATGGCTCAACTATTCGCGCTTATGCCATTGAGCGGTTGTACTTCGAAAAATGTGGCAGATCTTAAATTTACATGGTGGCATCTACGCACTGCATATTCGCTGCTAATAATCGCCAGCTTTGTTGTTTGTTGGGGTTTCGCTGTCGTCTATGCCTTAAATGACACTTTCAATTTCGATGATGCTGGTCAGTATGAATTATAATGAAATTTTCCTAATTTCAAAACTATTTTCATGGCAATTTTATCTTTTATTACTATGTCAGATGCCATTGCTTTCAGCTCAACGACTTTATTAATTGCATTGGGATTTTTCCAATTGTCTCTGAAATGGCCAACATTGCAATTGCATTGGCATAGTGTGGAGCAAAACTTGCCAGCGCTTAGGACTGAAACGGAAAGAGCACGTTTGGCATATCGCATTAAAATGACAACACTGGTCTCCACTTTCTGTTCGTTGCGTAAGTACAAATTTTAAATGAGAATCTAGCAGTTGGCGAAGCATTACATTCTTTTTTACATTTTACAGTCGAGCACCTACTCAGCATGCTAGCTGTAATTTACTATGTCAATGCTTGCCCAAGATTTCCCAATAATCCCATTGACAGTTTCTTATTCTCGAATTTTGCGCAATATTTTTACTTTGTGAGATACTCAACGATTGCTGGCGTTATTGGAAAAGTGTTGAATATTATTGCAACATTTGATTGGAATTTCATTAACATCTTTGTGATGACGGTCAGCGTGGGGCTTTCATCGAGATTTCACCAATTAAATGAATATATGTTAAGGGCAGCAAAAGGGGTTTGTGTTGATATTGAATTTGAAAGTTGTAATTCACTTTCTAAATTTTATAGCCAACAACAGAACAATTTTGGATAGAGTGTCGTGTAAATTATCGTAATCTGTGCAAGTTATGCCTTGCTGTCGATGATGCCATTTCATCGGTGACATTATTATGCTTTGCAAATAATTTGTATTTCATCTGCGTCAAAATATTAAAAAGCTTACAGTGAGTTGAAAATTTGTACACTTTGTGAATGTCTTAATGCATAACAGATTTCACTTTGGTTTTATCATTTCCTTAAACCGCACAATTTGAATTTAATGAAGAGTTCCAAATGGCTCAATATTTTCAAAAAAAACTGATGAGCTTCTTGTGTACCACATATTTGCACACGCGCGCTACAATTACAAGCATTTTCTTTTATACCTTTGTTACTTTTAATATTTCTCCATTTTAATTATCTTAATCTTTCTCTTGAAATTCCAACTATTTACAGAAATAAACCTTCATTCGCACATGCCATGTACTTTTGGTTTTCATTGTTATTTCTGTTGGCTCGTACCCTTGTGATTTCGGTGTATGCAGCAGACATCAATGATGAGTCGAAACGTCCGATGATAATATTCCGCAGCATTCATCGTGACAACTGGTGTCGTGAGGCAAGTGATGCAGAAAGCTTTATTTTTTAATGTGAATGATATAAAATTTACGCTTGCATATGAACAACTTTTTATTCTTTAGAAAATGTCACTTGAAATGTGAACTTTTTCTGTGTTTCACATATTACCGGAGAGCTTATCACTTTTCGACAGAAAGACCCATACAGACATCATTATTTTTACTCTAATAGATGGAAGTTTTTTAATATATGCATGAGTTTGCCTAATAGTTGAAATTCAGCCATTATAGTGACAATACATAAGAGTTCCATACCATTTTACCTAATTAAATGTCATCGCTCCCAAAAATAAAAAGAATGGTATCACGTTCCACCATCTTTATCCCTTCCTTATGGTTCAATCTATCTTCATGCCAAATTTCCTACAAATTGGTTCATTAGCTTAGCTGTGAAAGCCAATTTTCTTGTGGGGGGCGTTCCTCTGCCTACATAAAAAAAATACACTCTATGTTTGTACCAAATCTCATTAATATTAGTTTATTATTTAGCGTTAAAAACATATTTTCATGTCAAGGGCGTCACACCGCCCACTTAAAAACAAATATTTTTACTGAGAAACCAATCTATTTCCACAACAAAATTCATAAAAATCGGCGTAGCGGCTCAGCCCTTCCAGTGATTTCCTCAATAGGGACGGTGCCTCACAAACTATGAGAACACAGCATTTTTACTTATCTTTCTTCAGAGTTCAATCCAACTCCGTACCAAATTTGATGAAAACCTATCAATTAGCTTAGCCGAGGAAACGTATTTTTCTGTTTGAGGTGTGGCACCGCCTACTATTGGATGAAGAAACAAATCCAGTGAGTATGTTGTTGCAGTTAAAAACGGATGCAACTGTTTTGTCTTCGCCTATTTTTATATAGATTTTGATCACACTCAAAAAGCATATGTCTTTCGTCGACTTATATCCGCTTAATCTAATTCCCATCATGTTAGATTTTTGTGAAATATCAGTTCCTAGGTTTTTTTTTACTAAAAAACTTACTTTAAGAACTTAAAACTGATTCTGCATTATGGAACGGTTCCCCGCTGTTGTCTCTTTGAACTCGAGACTTTGTAGTGAATATCCATAAACTAAAATAAGTTTTTCTCGGCTTTCTGAGAAATTCCGCTAGTTAGATTTTGAGAAAACGCAAATCGTGCTACATCTCGACATATTCCGGAATAAAAATGGTCATACTTTTTATATCGATATAGCCATTTCCCGAAAAGACTTTTTTTTGGTATTTTCGACCAAACATTGAGAAATCTGATCCGTTGAAAAAATCATTTTTCCTAGACTATCTTGCGTTCAACTTGTCAAAATGTTGAAAATTCAGCGCTGAACTTCTATTATCTGGCTTTCTTCAAATTTGGAAAGAAGGAAGTATAGCTGAAAACTAGAACATAACTAGTGATCTCAAAAAAGGGGAATTTTCGTACAGCCAGAGCTATAAGGACAATGTGATACTGTCATCGCATCCATGGTCCAGAAGAAAATTCGCCACATCAGAGTCAATGCCAAAAAAAACTAAAAAACACTTATTCCGAGTATGCCAGTATGTGACGCTGCGAGAAAAGTTTCCCTTTCATAAAACTCATAGTTTTTTACGCGCACTTTCACCATTTCGCAATGTAGGGTGTTTACTCTAAGGCATGGTCAACGATAACACTCTTGCTAGCTATTATTTGTTACTGAGTAAAAACAATGAAAAATCAAACGATTCAACCACACAATCAACTGGCAGCACCAAACTATATTTTACTACATTTTTCTACAGTAAGAAAATATTTTCTTAACCACTGAACAAACTTTATTATCAATTTAGCATTGTAAATGTAAGCTCTCAACTTTCAAAAAGAACAGAATGAGTAGCAAAAAATGGCTTTTATTTTGCACTTTATAACTTTTTACCACAAAAACCATATAAATCTAATATTATAGCAATTTTTCATGAAACGCATTCAATCGTTCGCATGCAGCTCAAACGTTTCTCCGAGGAAGTAACAACAGATGTTGTAGCTCTGTCTGGCATGAAGTTTTTCCATTTGACCAGAAGTATGGTGTTATCGGTAAGTAAAAACATGTTTCTGCACGAAGAGAAAAGTTTTTAAGGAATTACCATGAAATGCAAGTGCTTGGAAGCAACATACAAGGAGATTTTTTCAAAAGAAAGCTAATGCGAATAAGACGTTAGTATGACATTCATACCCGAGCTTGACTTTTCAAGCTATAAATTTACTTTCTGTTAAATTTTATTAAGTGGTATGGTAATTTTTCTATGCCATTTTATGGTTTTTCTTGGAAATATTCCGAAACGATGTCGTCAAGCAAACAATCAGTGTCGGTAAATCAGAGTCAAGTCTTGCGCAAAAACTGTCATTTAGAAGTAAAATTATTTAAAACAGATAAATAATTTTTTCAATGTATGGAAACAAATTCTCATAGTACTAAATTTTATATAAAAGAAAAAACCTTTCATAGTCCAGTGTCTGTATTATCTCAACGTAGGTACATTAACTCTAAGACGGTTGGGTCGACTTAGCTAAATTTAGGAAGAAAATTTGCCAATTAAAAAAAATAAAATTTTAAGGATTTTTACTAATGTGACACTGTCAAAGTCTTGAAATTTTCACTCAGTAAGTCTTGAGATTCATCAAACTTATTGCAATGAATATGAAAGTGCCATTTATATAGAACAATAGCAAAGCACTTGCAAAAAGTTTGCCTACTTCAAATTAATTTTATGTCAATTGTTCCTGGACTATAAAGTAAGAAATATAACTTTTGAAGTATGAAAAATGTGTTGCAAGGCATAATCGGTATTTGGTATTTCTTTGTACTTTCATTGTAGGTGGCTGGCACCATTGCAACCTATGAGTTGATTCTATTGCAGTTTAGCAAAGATGATAAAATCAAGGATTGCAATGAAAATTAAAGTTTGGATGAAATTTCACGATCTGCGATAAATTGTACGTTTTTGATTACGTAGTAATGTCGCAAGGTAGTATTTTCTTATGATATTTTGTGATTAACTAGAAACTGCTATTTGTTATTGAAAATTTAAAATATTTTTACTATGTTCATTTAAAAAATAATGTACATATGTGTAATATGATTAATGTTATGTATGAAGTTTTTATTTTTTATTCAATGTAATAAATGAAACTAAATCTAAAATCACTTTCAATTGAGAAATGCTTTTATAATTTACAACTTTTATTTTCTTGAGGATCTCGAATAATTTCCCAACATATTAAAAATGATGAGCAAATAAAAGATTTTCATTTTTTAATACCAGGCCATGTTATCAAAATTTTGAACTGATTGGAAATCAATTCTGGGAAATTTTCTCTCCTTCAATATGGTCATGTTTAGGTAGTATAGTGACTGAAGTTTTGATCTGGCGTCTGGCAAGGCTGCTCATTAGACCATACCAGAGAAAAAAAGTTCACCGTACACCATCGAATCCAAAGCATTTTTCCAAGGCAATGTCGAAATAAAATTTTTTTTTTTACCGAAAATGGAGATCGCGCATCTACATTTCTCTTTATATCATCGGCGTTTACAGTCCGATCTTAAAGTATGATACATCAATGTTTTTGTCTCGAGTAGACCAATTTTTTGTTTAAGGGTCATTGACATCAAGGACCCCGTTCTAGTACTTACCCAACAGATCTCAGTTCTAACCATCCTAATGTACCACTCTAGTGTCAGAAACTCAAAACTTGCAAAAAATCAGCATACTTTTCCAACGGAAGCATTTTGATTATTCCATTAGAACTATTATAAAAAAAAAAATTTAATTTTTTTGCCGAACATAGGGGTTCCCTTATTAATTTTTCGTCATATCACCGGTACTTAGAGTCGGATCTTAAAACATGATGTATAGATGTTTTTGTCTCAAGGAGACCATTTTTAAATAATAATATTTAACAAGTTAATTAGTGTAAGTTTTTTAATATTCACTTTTGTGTTTTGCTTAAATGATAAGAAGTGCGAATTTAATTGTGAGGTCCTTCGAGATGCTGAGCAACGGCTCGAAGACACTTTATTTGAATTCAATTTTAATATTTCATTCTTGTTGTAGATGTTGAGATCTGGTGGATAGATACTTGAGGTCAATGACCTTGGGAGCAAAAAAAAATGGTCCCATTGAGACAAAACATCGATACATCATGGTTTAAAATCCGACTCTAAGTACCGGTGAGGTTGAAGTTTTGTATTGGACTTTTTTCGAAAATGTTAAGGTTTTACTTTGAACTCATTTAATTCAGCTGAAAAAAACTTTTAGCTTGATTACAAATTCACACTCAAAAGCATACAAAACACTACTTTAAAAAATCCAAGCCTTTTAAATTAATAAAGTTTTTGCTACAAAATTCCTATACTTTATAAGCTTTTCACTAAAGAATATGCATTAAAATCTCTCTGTTATAAAACGTCCTACATTTCTAATAAGCAATTTTTCACTAAAAACCTTAAATTTAACCATAATTGTGTCATCAAATTCAAGTTATTACATTTAAGACATTTTAACAAGCCACACAATGATTGCCTAAGCCCTACTACATCATTCTAACGAAATTTGCACCAACGAACTTAAATTATCCCTGAAAGGCATTGTATTGTGGCAAATGCCAAAAACAGCTTTAATTGGCTTCTTGGCCGAAATGTTAATTAATGCAGCAACTGTCATGATAACAAATTGCGTTCGCACGATTCAATATAAAACAACAACAACATCAACGTTATATTGTACAAAAATGTCCAATATTTGTAATACATAATGTAAGCAAGCAATGAGAGCGAGACACAATTATAAACGAAATGTAAGAGTGAGAGAGTTGATATAAAAAAACACTTGTCAGGACCAAACCCAAGTTAGTAGGCTATGCCGTGGTAAAAGTTAAACCAACGAAGTAATCAACACATCAGCTCTTGTCAAAAATTTGGCCAAAATTGTGCAGCAGCACGAGAATAGGCAAAAAACTTGGAAAGAACCCCACACACTCACCAGCAGCATAATACAGAGTGGTTCAGCATGGTGACAGTCAGCTACAGAATTGCATGAAAATCAATATGAAAATCGAAATTAAAGTCAATATTTAACCAGAGAACAAATAACAACAAGTGACAAAATTATAGTCGGTCATGTTGACCACTAACTGAAAGAATAAGAGCAGATATCTTAAAGAAAGGTACTAAGTTAGAAAATGTACTCAGGAAATGACAATCATACGGTGTACTTGGTTCATAGGCGCCATATTTTTCTGTGTAGGGTACTTTATTCACAAAATTAAGCAATGACTGGTTTTGTTTATGGTATTGAGTATTTTGGAAACGTAAGTATTGTGTCCTTTAATAAAATTTGTGTATTTTTTGTGTAAGTGGCTATTAAATATTTGTGCAAAAAAAACCACAGCAACTAAACTGAATTGCTTGTCTTGTAAATAATAACAGCTGCACAAACTTTGTGGCAAGAATTTAATTGAAATCGTATATTTGGAATTTCTCTTCAGTTATTTCACAAAAACGTTCCAATTACCAGAGCATAACACAACCTATATAATCTTATAGAACAAAATGAAAATGAAGTAGAATAAAATTCCCCAACCGTACCGAAAAGAACTTAAAAGTTTAATCATAAATTTAATATTTCAAATTTAATTTTCATTTAAAATAAGTCCACTTAAGAAACCTATTCTATCCAGAGACGCAAAAAGGGCGTATCTCAAAAAAATTCAAATTCGTGATTCTTATGGCAGCGGATGGCTTAACAAATTACGCGTCTAATGAACTACTTCAAAGGCCGATATCTTAGTTCAAACATATAAAAAATCTCCCAAGAGAATTTTCTCTGTCTCAATTTTACAGGTATTTCAACAGCGTAAACAAAAAATCAATTATCTCGAAACGCAACCTGTCGAATTGAAAAATAAGAATAAACTAGTTAGGGTGTTTATTTTTTTTGTGCCTCGCCAAAAATTATATACCCTACAAATCATTAAATTTTTATTAAAAGGCTATTACTCCAACATATTGCGTACTGGTTGGTTTGTCTAAATGCACCCAAATTGAATTTGGCAATATTTGCTTACATAGCTCTTTTTGTAGCGATTTGAACTTTATGCTTGTATAGGATGTGTCACGCCCTTTTTTTTCAAAATTCCCCAACTTTTTGTCTGATACTTGACTAAACCATTTCTTGTATTTGTGTGAGAGTTGCTTACATTACCGATTATAATTATCTCAGTATTGCTTTTGGAAGTTTTCACTTGCATGGAATCTACCACGCCCTTTAGTCGAAATTTTTTTACAGAGCTTGTCTTAATTTTTCCTAGAATTCTTGAGAAATTTGATTACACTACATTTCTAAGCATGTTCATGAACCAATTTTGCTCATTCTGAATAATCCTGCTTGGTTTTTCCGTAATCGTTTTCTCCACGGACCGACCAACGGGCAGAGCTAAAGTGTTTCAAATCAAGAATACATACGCCATCTTCTATGCGCTCTAGACTGAATGACAAAGTGAATATAGCCTGAGTGTAGGGTATAAAAATTGGAGCATGCAGAATTACTCACAAAATAGTTGTAAGAAAACTAAAAATCACTCTGTACTCGTAATGAAAATTACTTAAATAAAACTATTTTTGAACAAAAAATTTCCAGCAAGCTTCGGACACTATTTTCTAAGAAAATATTATCATTTTTCAATAAGAAAGAATTTGTGGAGCCTTAAAATATTTCTTATTTTAAAGTCTTTAATAGATTTCTTTGCTTAATTGTATCACTTTTATTTCTGAGCCATTTTTGTTACAGAAAGTCTTTTAATGAAAAAACAACCCAAAAAAAAAGTTTGCTACCGGCCAAAAATGTTCCTTACTATAAGTAATTTTTCATTACACTTAGGAATTTTTTTTTTTGCACTAACTCCTCTTTGAGAAGAACTAATTTCTCATAAATAAATAAAGTTTTCATCAAAAATATGTAGGTTAAGTGCCTTGAGGAAAATTTTCTTTCGGCTTAATTTATTCATCATCATAGTTACCACAATGAAGTGTTTCTTTAAGGAAAATTTGACTTTATCGCAGGAAATCTTTATTTTAGTAATGATTGCTTTGCATGACCTTTGAATATTTGAACAATTTCTCAAAACAGTTTTTAGTAAGCTTTGTATCAAAAACGATAAATTTTACACTCAAAGTTGTAACTTTGGTCTTTTGTGGACATAAAAAAAAAACATTTTATTCATATTTCTCATCTAACATTTATTTATCATTCAATATTTTCAAAAAACGTTAAACTTTCGCTGCACTTTACAGCTCGTACTCTTATCTGCTGCATCTTCAACTTGATCGAACATAACCAGTTCATAAACTATTATGGTGTAGGCCATCTATTAAAAAATATACATATACCATATTTCCAAAACTTTATTACCACTGCACCACTGCTTAGCTCACCCCAAATATCAGTCGACGTGTCATGATGAAAAATTGCTTGCCTGAAAGTGCAATTGTGTCCGCAACGATAATTTCATTAAAACGTTTGAGCTGTCAAAATAACAATGAGAGCATGAACAGCTGAAATGTCAATCAAATTGAGAAATTTATGCAAAATTTTAAAGACATCACTGGGGTGCCATTATCAGGATGCCTATGACATATGGCGTCACATGGTGAACCACAACAACATCATTCACTGCTAAATACACTGCTACTTTCACCACACACATATATGCATGTATATGTGTGTAATGTAAATAATACTAACCTCCAGACACCAATAGGCTGTAGGTATCTCATACATGGTATATAGAATACGATTTGCTGCCTCATTCACTGAAGCCGCGGTAAACATCATCGTTAGAAAGCGTATCAGTACGTAAATTAATGAAACCCAGTAGTAAATGTCATTCACAAAGTTGCCTTTTGGGCTGAAATAAAATGTGGAGGAGTTAACTTTTATGTGTGGCGTGGGCAAAGAAGATTTTGCTTAGATGATGTATGTGTATTCCCTAACTGTCAGAATTAATTAAACTGTGCAACAAATTAAAATTAAGTACTTTTTGAGTTTTAAAAAAGAAATAACATTTTATATTACACTACTGCTGTACAATTTTAATGCGCATTAAATTCTCGCAGAGTTTTGGTGTTTAAAATATATTATTTAGTATAGAATACAATATAGCAAATCTCATTAATTAAAGCACACTCAATGCAAAAGTTCATTTTAAAGATATGATAGTGATTGATGGGGGAGTGATGAATGTAATAATTTGTTCATATCTGTGTATAATGCAGTTTTTGAAAATGTAATATATTTTGAGCCATTGATATTTTCATGGTTCCATTGGAATTACTTACACTAGACTATGAAAAACCTGCACGCAAATGAAGTACATATTGTGCATACAGGACAGCAGTATAAGGCCGGATAGTTTTTTATCCATATGCGATAGCAAATCAGTTAAAGCCATTAAATCGCGGCGAACATCAGCCCAAAACTCTGAAGGCATGTGCTAAATTAAATAAATAAATCAATCAATCAAATTTAACCAGAAGGTGACTGAATAGCGGTCGGTTATCAAACTATATATGGATTATTCTACACATGCATACATAAATACATATGTGCATACGAGCATGCATAGTGTGTGTCTGCATGCACTCATTGCTGGATTAAGTTTCATTGCTGGCCTATGAAAATGGTGCGTTCGTATATGTTTGAGATTAAAATTTGGAAATATCCGAAAATTTTATTAGAGCACACGTAATGTGAACTTTCATTAGAAGATAAATTGCCTCCCCAAAATTTCATTCATCATTGGACCGTACTTTTTCAAAAATAATGAAAATCGCAACGTTACAGTCAATAAGGCGAGTTTTGTTTGCCCAAAATGGAAGAATTCGATTTGGCTGACATGTGGTTTCAAAGAAACGGTGCCACATGCCACATGCCACATGGCACGCGATACCATGGACCTTTTGAGAGAGGAGTTTGGTGAGCAATTAACCTCACGTCTTGGAGTAATCCATTTGCCGCCAAAATCATGAAATTTGACCCCATGAGACTATTTTTTGTGAAGCTACGTGAAGTCTCTCTTGTACAGAGGCAAGCCAGCTAGACTTGAAAAACAAAATTCAGCTGCCACTGGTGAGATACCGGCCGAAATGCAGGAAAAATTATGTCAAAATTGGAGCTTACGGATGGACCTTTTCAGGCGTAGCCGTGGACAACACTTATGTAAAATAATCCTTAAAAAGTAAATGACAGAAGCTTTTGTATTGCATCAAATAAATATTTTATTTACCGTAGCAAACTTTTTGTTGTTTTTTTAATTTTTAAAAACAAAACGCTTAAGAAATCACTCGTTTTTAACGTATAAATGCCAAAAATGTCATTAGTGACAAAAATTTCATCTTAGAAGCCGTCCATAAATTACGTGAGTCGAAATAGAGGGGGAGGGGATCCGGTATTCTTACCAAATCTCACCAAGGTGGAGGGGGGGTCAACGAAAATCTCACATCAATTTTTCAATGCAGAGATTATACATTATTATAGCAGATTACGTCTAAAAATTAAAAGGCAAGTCTCACGAAAGAGAGGGGGATCCCGCCAGAACTCACCAAATCTCACCAAGGGAAGAAGTGGTCCGAATTTTCAAATAACACCTCACATAATTTATGGGCGTCCCATTATGCAGTTTAGCAAATGCGGTTGAACTTAAACTCATTAAACCTAAAACTAAAAGAGTAATTTTGTCTCATCTTATCCGTCAGTCATCTGCCATGACATGAATTTATTTATTGGGAAATTTTGAAAACGCAATTCTGCTGTGATTTATGGCATTAATTTTAATCATAATTTTTAAACCAATAAATAAAATACAAATGAGTTACGCAGATTCTTAGTAATGTTCTCAGCATAAAGGAAGTACATACATTATTTTCATAATATTTTAACAACTAAAAATACTTTTTTCGACCACATAGCTTAAAATGTTAAACACTTTCACCACAATGAAAATGTTTTGTCCTAAGTAAAGTTTTCTTAATCCTCTCAATTAATTTGTTCCTGTTTTCACCGCTTACTACTTCAACTCACCTTATTCAAATGTTGTGCAATTCTCCAGTGCATTTGATTGAAGCGCATTGTCAAGCTCATGCAGACGAGTATCAGAAAGATGTCAATGAAATTCCATGTGAATGTCATCGCAATCGTCGTCCACTTTGGAATGTGAATTGTCATCAAATCATCAGCGCCACAACGGAAATAAAGTTATGCATCCAAGCAGAATTTGCGTATAAGTCAAATACCCATTGGTAAAAATAAATTATGTAAATCAAGCAAGATTTATTTAAGAATTTAATCAGGTTAGATTAAGTAAAAGAGTTTAAAGTGGCTGTAGAAAGAAACAAAATTTGCTTACCACAATAAATGGTATCTGCCAGTATCGAAAACTTATAACCGAGAAGAATTGTGACCGTTCTGTCATAAATAATTGCTCCCAAAAATCGACGGTCAAATTGCAATACTTAATTTCTCTATAGTTATTGTACAATGCGCTGCTGACATAAGTCAAATGTTCAACTAAAAAATAATTATTGTTAGACTTAAACTTAAATGGACAAACAACGGAAAATAATTTTTTCTCACGTACTCAAATAAGCACGATAGGCATTAAATAGTTTATCACACATATTTTGCAAAAATTACTCTTTGGATGTTAATAAAATCAAAATAAAAATAAAAAAGTATTATAAAATTTACTACTAACACAAAGCCGTAATTAGAATGCAGGTCCCAAACCTCCGTATACGACGACTGAACAACCTGGACTCCTCACTGGCGTACTGCTTTTGCAGGAACACTAACTCTGTTCGACGTGTTTCCTTAATCAAACTAGGCCAGTTTCGTGATGCATATAAGAAACTTGTGAAACCGGCCAAACTAATGATGCAAAAGCTCAGAAAACCTTTAAGAATGCCGTTGATGCACTTGTTAAACTTTCAGTTTCATTTATCTCCTACCTGTAGTATATAATTTAAGACCACGTTCAATAATTATTCGCATAGATAGAATAAAGTCCGTGATGGAATAACTTATAAGCGTCATTGTAACCATTGCAGGCCATGAAATCCATTTAAAATTAACGTGTGCAACATTTGATGTGGGCCAAACTCCAGATACTGGCAGAATTCCAAAAAATCGGGAGAGCACCAAAACTATTCATAAAAAATAAAGAACACAATTTTTCAATGATCACAAAGTAAAACGTATGCAACACTTACATGGACCCAAGGCATGATGTAGCGTATTGACTACACCGGTACCATCATGCTCGTGTAGTTCCATGCTCGAGTGCTTTTAAGTTATTTATCTGCTTCGATGGCTAAATTGTGTTGAAAATGCTGCAAAATATACAATACGAGCACACACATGCAATCAAGTTGTATAGCACATGCTAAAAATCCTAATGTTGTTTTCGCCAAGCACTCACTGCATTATATACGAGACAGTTTAATAGCAACCAAAGTGTACGCTCATGTTTTCATGACTAGCGACATTAATCCTCTGCACTGTAGTTTTAGCTTTTCACAACTTCCTGCGAGTAAACAACTTTTACTACATACAAACGAGCGGTAGATATCATCTGTCATGTGAAAACATTTTGAAAAATACTCGACGATTTTATCTGATTGTACCGATGTAGATGTGATATCAAATTAAAATAATAAATGAAGGCAAGGACTCGCAATGGTAAATATGTTTTTCCTATGTATTTTAAGTTTAATTCAGAGCATTTTTGGTGCAACTAAGCAAGGCGCATAAATATTAATCAATATTTCTGTAGACTTAATTTTTGTTTTTTATTTATTTTATTTATTTTTTAAGTAATGAAGAAACAATTTACTTTAAGAGTATGTTACATTTTTAGAAGGCGTCATATCTTGAAATAGTCCTTCTTACCTATGAAGCGGTTAGACAAAGTCATTGCAACATTAACAATGTAGGCGGTATGTGCTTGAAGGCTATCATTGCGAACTCTTATTTGTACTGGGAAGTTTGAGGAGAAAGTATTTGTCACTTACCCAATAAGAGTGCTAATGCTGTTGCTGATAAAGAACTTTTTAAAAATTAATAGCACATTTTGCTCAGGGAAATAAATTGGAATACCTCCACAATTTCGTATGTGATCAATTACTTCTTCATAGCTTTTATCACATAGCACAACAAAAAACGCAAATGACTGATGCCGACTTCATATTTTACATTTCTGAATTTGCACACCATTAATTTGTATTTAGAAGACATCTCGCTTACTTCTTCTTATAAGCCACTATTTTTGACATATGACAGACCAACAAGCAATTGAAGTGGAACAAAATTATATACTTTTACCCTGCAGGCAAAGTAAGCTCCCTTTTTCCGAAACTGATCCCGTTCCTGACGAATTTTTCTTGCAGCTCTTCGTGAAACGGAAGTGATCAATACCGACCTTGTATTATTGGGGGGAAAAAAATAACGAAAGTAATGACCCTTTCTTGGCTCATAGGCGGACCACATTTGAATACTATCATAGAAGTGTCATTAACTTAAAGCAGTTTGGGAAGTGTTCGCTTGACGGAAAGATTATACCGAACTAAAAATCTAATGAGCTTGGCTCTTCCAGCAATTGAATACTTCCCAATACTTTTACTCAGTACACCGACAGTGTCGCCAAAAAATTGTAACCTTTTGTATAGTGGATGGAATAATTATTGACATTTCTTGGTTTACTTGACATTTCACATTTATTCCCAACATTCAAGCAAATTTAATTTCTTCAAAAATAATTTCTTTGGAAAAGCAACTTTAGCCTTTTTCGTAAGACTCATTTTCGCCAAGACACTGATGCAGACACGTGATCGAGAACGTTTGCTTTTTCATTTGTATTTTCTTCAATAAACTTCCCAATACGAAACTCCGCTGGATTGGAAAACCCTTTTTTCACACATATAAGATCTGCACCGCTATGTGCCAGTGAATTTAAAGTTGTTTCTTCAAACTACCCAACACTAGTTGTCGTAATATTCCTTTTATTATTTACCAATTAAGTTGTCGAATTTGAGTTAAATTGTAAATATTATTATTATCACATTACAAAAGTGACTGTCTTCAAATTTTAACTTTTCTGGAATCAATTACACGAGACTGTTGGCAACCATGTAAAGGCAAAAAGTGTGGAAAACAATGTCTCGAAGATATTTCGCAAATGTCGCCAACCAAAAAGCCAACTGCCAACTATGAAAGGGCTGTTTTCCATTTTAGTCCATTAATTTCTAACCTTTTTTTTTTTTTTGGTTTTTCTCACCTTAAAAAGCTTACAATCGTAAGATGTGTGCAACAAAAAGTGTTTTCTCGACAACTTTAATTTTTGTCTTAAACTTTATTAAACCATATATGATATTATATATATTAAGTTACATATGATATTTGTGTAAGTTTTGAAATAAGTAAGAAAAAATCTTAATTCCTCAAAACTTATCCCATGAAAACATTCTATCCGTTCCATTTTCTTCTTTTTCTTCATGTATTTCCATTTCGTTATCATGTACATCCAACCAAAACTCAGAGCAATAATCTGTTTTCGTCTGTATGGTACCCTTATTTATGACATTTGCCACCATTATCTCAAAGGTGATGATGGTGCTTGTCATCTGAAAAACAGCAGAAAATATTCATCACTTATTTATGGTACGTACACACATTCAACCTGCTCGAAAGCCAAACAAACTGAAACATAAACAGCTTAGTTTGGTAACACTTCTTACCGCTAGTAGGAGTTTTCGTGTCATAAAAAATAAACCGCTACCACTAAAAGCGCTTAAGTCAACCGCAAGTTGTTCACTGAAGCGTTGAATCTGCACAAAAAACGAGACCCGGAGCAAATTAAAAATAAAAATCATTAAAGATATTTTGATATAAAATGTGATGTTTTATAAAAACATGCAAAATCAACAACCACAAAAAAAAACCAAAAAACTTACCTCTAAACACCATGATTTCGATGGTACATCACGCAGTGTTTGCAATATTTTACGAGTATAGTCATTAACAGTCGAGGCGATATAAAGTGTTAAAAATGTTCGCACAACAGCTAGAAGGAGCGAATACCAGAAAACAGTGACAGCTACGGTATCGACGCCAATATTTCTAGGATCAGGAAGAAATTATTTTGAAATTAAAAATTTTCCTAATAGTCCAGTCAACTACATGCTCTAACTCTGAGTGAAAGATAATAAGCTGTAAGTTTATATAAGGTTTTTTTTACATATTATAAGTTGGCTCAAAAGTCTCATAGAATATTGTGTGAGGAATTCAAGACATTCAAGGTCAAAGAAAGAAAGGAAAAAAGTAAGCATGGGACTTTTCAACAATCGAAAAATTCGATTTAATATTACTCGAAAATTATCTATCTCAAGAACGGTCAAACGTATAAAATATATCCGATGACCAAATTTGTAGAGAATTTTATGCTCTACAACTTGCATAATGACTTTTAGTGCCATTCAGAGCAAACGAAACTAGATATTTTCAGAAATACGTTTGTCGTGACTTTAGACTTTAAGTATCTTGACTCTCGTACACGATATTCTATGAGACTTTTGAGCCAACTTATAAAAAGTTAAAGCAAAACTTTGTACAAATTTACAGTTTATCCTCCATTTCGAGATTCAATCCATTTTTCTCCTTAAATAACTGAGCTGTATGACACTTGAAGGGTTAAAATTGTTATGTTTAAGATTAGTAGTGTTTAAGATGTTGATGAAGATAAATTTTTTTTTCTATTACATCTTAATTTTTTTTTGTTTACTTAAATTTTAAGACATTGAAATTTTGATCAAAACTCTTTTTATCAATAACGCAAAAACTAATCCCGGAGAAAAATGTTCATTCAAAGTTGAACTCGAATTGACCTTGAAAACTACCTTCAATGTCAAAGCCAAGTTCACTCATATTTGATCCCTTAGAACCTGATAACTTTTGCCTCTCAATTAGTTCTCGAGATATTGTTGGGGAACTCAAAATGGAACACACCGTACATTAATTAGCTTCTAGACCCATGCACAACTCAAGCTAAGTGTTTCGATAGTATATGTAATATTTTTTTTTAATCCTCAAAAGATATCTCGTTAAAATGTTGGCAATAGAAAGCGTTCTTTCCGCAGAAAAGCAGAAAGAATCCATGAAAGCGGATATTGGTTAGAAGATCTTAAAATTAAGGCAACTTACTGAAAACTGTTAAAAAGTTGAAAGCAAATAAAATACATATTATTGCTACAGGCTAAAAGAATTAGAACAGAAATTTCTTTGTTCAGTAGACGTAACAAGCTCTTTAAACACAAATAGTGGTGACGAACTTCAGTCCAAAAAATATCAGGCATAGCCTATGTGAAAGAATAAATTGAGAAATAAAATGAATATATAAAAAATATAGCAATGATGTACTAACCTTAGTATAAACAGCCTCTAAGCGATAATGTAACTGACGAAATCTGGCAGCTATACCAATGCTTACACAAATGATAAAAGCATCGGCAAAAGAACGAACATAGGTCAGTGTCAAATTCGACCACTAAAAGGCACAAAAATCAAAAAAATTACTATGCATAAACTTTGAATAGCTTATGCTGCACTAGGTAATAACCTCCAGAAATGGCAGCAACCATGCATGATATGGCACAGTCAGATATAAATTAAAACGTGTTCTACGATACAAACTTTCCCATAATGTTTCATTAAGGTTGCACTGCTTAACCTCCAATTGAGCTTTATGAAAAGAGTTATACATCAAAACGCAATGCTCCGCTAAAAATTTAAAAAGTTTCAAAAGTTTATTGAAGCCACTGCTGTAGAAATTTCATCAATTACTTACTGAGTGCGCCAAGCATCACCACGAAAGTCAAACCATAAATGCGTAACTTCATATTGAATGTCGCATAGAGACGATATGGCGAACGCAAGAAAATCTCTTCGGCCTGACGCCAAGTTCTTATGATAAATGGCCATTTAATGGCCAAACGCCAAAAAAATATATGTTCCAATATACAGACAATGAAAAACGATAAAGTACCTTGATATGGGCGAGGTCAAGCAAAGCAAAGTGAAACGAAGATTATGTGAGAAATTCGCAATTTACTTTATCCAAAATCAACTGACTTTAGGATTAGGTTAATACCCACCCGATGTATGAAAATTAAGTCCTTCCTTTAGCACTAAATTTATAACTGTCACAAATTCCAAGGTATTCACTGCAATAGTAATGAGACTGTAGAGCGTATGTAGGCTTATCCATTTATAGCGTATATTTGCAACATCGTTGCTGAGTACATTGGAAACAGGCAGCAGTGCGAATACTTGGGATAGTACCAGTACTTGAGAGGAACATAAGTTTAAAAAAATATAAATTATTATATTACATCGTTTTTATCGAAAAATCGTATAAACTGAGCACTATTTGCTGGTCGTGCGTTAGAAAACTTTTTATATTAAATTTTTTTTGAAGCTGCATTTTATCTTAGACCAACATTTTTTTTACATTATTAAAGTATAGCTATTCAAGATTTATCTCCAAATTTTGGTCCAAAAATATTTGGCAATAAGTTAGAAAAGCGCAATGCCGTGAACGACCTCAAAATTTGCGCTGAGCAAGATATCTGGAGACTGCTTCATCCGAAAAAAGAAAATTAAATTTTTTTCGGTTAGGCAAATAGTTAGGGGGCGTTTGATCGTTCGATTTTTTTTTTTTTTTGGATACATATTTTTTGATTTATAGCCTAAAACGACCTCAAGTTTGTGCACAAGAAATTAAAATTTTCTTTGTACGCAGGCCATTTTGTCAAAAATTAATATTTTTCAAAAATCAACGATCAAACGCCCCTTAACTATTTGCTTAACCGAAAATGCGAGATAAATGCTTTGAAAACACTAACTCTGGAAGTCCCATGTATGTATCAAATCTTATTCGATTCACACAAACAGCATACTGTTGGAAAGGTAATCAAAATATCTTTCGAATACTGAAAAGCGTTTTTTAGTCGAAAAAAATTCATGGAGATATAGCCAAATAAATTAAAAAATTACAAAAAAGTGGTTTTTGGAGATATCTCGAAAACGAATCTAAAGAAAAAAAAATATTTGCCATGATAAAAGTCTATGAGAAACCAGATCTCAAGATGAACTCCAGATTTATAAACTAGTGTTATTAACCGGAAGCAATGTACTTTGATTTCCATTAAAAATACATATATAAAGATTTCACACTACTTGTGTTTTTATGTACCTAAAATTTGAACACCCTTCATAAATAGTTTGTTAGTAAAGACCTAAAAAAAATTGTTCTAATCCTAGATTAAACCGAAATTGTATTAAATGCAGAAAAAATTATAAAAACAATAAAACATGATTTCTTTAGATATAAGAAGCCGGCAGCTAAGCTTTATATCATTTATTATGATTTCGACGAAAAGCTCCAAAGCCAAAATAAATAAATACTTTTGTAGTTTTAAGAACTTCTTTTTTTTTTTGCATTGAAAAAATCAACCATTTAGATATATTGAAAAATAGTGAATAAATTTCGCTATTTACCTTTCAACTATATTTCAATAACTAATAATTTTGGTAAAAGTTCAAACTTTTACAAACTATTAAATTTTCAGCTTTACTAAAAGCTTCATTAAATTCTAAAAGTTTTTTAACGTATCCAAGCGTAGCAAAGGGTGCTCAATTCACATGATACAAATATACTTTTGGAAACTGATTGATGAAAAGTTTGATCCTCCATATGTTAAATTATAGTTTTACCAAACGTTATAATAATTCTAAAAATAACTGTCCGTTAATAAAACTTTTGATTGGAAAACTTATTCGAAAATCCACACAATAATAAAATATGTTAGTCAAAACTTTATTTTTCCAAAATCACACAGAGACACATAATTAAAATAATCACAGCAGCTACTACACAAAATTATTTTATGAATGTCAGCACTTCAATTGTAGATACTCATGCAAAATGTTCTATTAAACTGCAAAAACTCGGTTAGCGTGTCCGCGCGGCTTAACGACAGTGACAATTGTAAATTAAATATCTATAGCACGTTATAATTATAAGTGTACGTGTGTACGTGTGTACGTGTGTACGTGTGTACGTTTATTTAGATAAGCTTATCCTTAGCAATCTATTTGTATTTTGTGTGTTTAAATTAATTAAATAGAATTTCCCATGTGGGTGTCAACTTTGCATGACTATGTACATTTTGTAACTGGTAGATATTATCTATCATATTCATCGTTCTTAACCACACAAATCTGGTAGTCCTTTGGAACGATTTGGTTCATCGAATTGCAGCAAAACTAGCTCATAAGTAACAATTGTGCCAGCCATCTGTCAAATGCAACAACAACAATTTGTTTTGTAGTTGAGTTACAAAGCGCTATTTTTTTTTTTCATCCATCGTACTTACCCCAAAAAGTAGGCGCCTCGTCATATAATAAAACTTTTTACCAGATAATGCAATCGTTTGTGTGGTCATTTGAAAAATTAAACGTTCCAACTGTAATAAAAGTAAGAAAATAGGCAAAAATTAAGCAAAATCGCTTTTGGTATTTGGGGGCAAAATTTGACAAGAGTATCAGGTTAAAATTTTGTACGATCCGATCTTATTCAAATTTGCGTTAAATGTATTTCTAGTTAGAGATTCATTAAATTTCTGGTGGAGTTTGCTCCGACGTTATTAGTTTTCAAAATACAGCGGCGTAGAGTTGATAATTTTCGCAATTTTTTACACCAACGTCTTTTTTTTGAAATTTCAGTACTTTTATTTGTAAATTAGGAATTTTAATAAGTGATTTCAATAGATTTTTTGATGATCTTTTCCAAAAAAATACTATGTTGCTAGAAATCTAGATATCAACTAGAATAACAAAACTTGAACAAGATCGGAGCATGGAAATTTTTAACCCGGTACTCTTGAAATATTTACCCCTATGTAATAACTCCTTGTCTTTTTTTTTTTTTTCTTTCCATTTTATATTCAAATTAAATTAACAGCTGGGCAGTAGTGGTTGTGGTGAATTTTTTCAAATATCTCTATCACAACATGTGATCTAGTAAGTACTTAGGTGCTGAAGCGTTAAGGAAGACAATGTTTCATACACCTCTATATTATTTTAGATGGATTCCAATTTTACCAAGCTAATTTTAGTATAACTAGGAAGTGCTTAAAAATGTTTCTATTTCAATGAGGAATGAAGTATTATATACTTATACTTGGACATATGATTTCCGATGTTAACAGATAATTTTAAGGTTTGGTTTGAAAAAATCTTCGCAAAGAGACATGGTGATATTTTATCTCCTAATCATTTTTCAAAATCTGCCAGATAGATATGTACATTTGTATGTCAATACCTCACCCCTATCCCCAAATTCATTTACATATGTATGTGTCTACAAACGCACGCTTACACAAAAATCAGCATAATTTGCACAGATGGCATAACTCATCAAAGTTGCGCCTTCTGCTTGAATTACATATTTTGAGTATAAATTTCAAGGCTATGTCTGTCTGTGGTTTCCAATCAATTGAACTTTTTATTTTTTGCTTACATTAATTTGTGAATAGTTTGCTTTTTTGATAAATCTAATTATATTACACTTTGTTAATTATGCATTTTTTATGTGTATATTAGCTCATATATTTTATTCATTTTTATGGCAGATACTTTTCGATATGAAATTTATCAAGATAGATATTTATTGACTATTTCGTCAATAAATTAATATTCAAGTCAACATTTACTACTGATCATGAGCCCACACATTTTGTTTTCAGAATAAATGCATTTTCCGCAGAAAATCTAATAAATCCTATTCAGACGGTTCAACTAAAACTCTGCCTAAAAATTTATTTTCAATCGAATTAAAGTGTGTAAGCAGCTTGTGAATTATTGTAAGCAATGAATAAAGCAGTGAATTAGTTTTATATTCTCAGTATTTAGAATTATGGTGCAAAACATGAAATACTTAAGCTTATGAGGCGTATACAATCAATAAAATAGTTTAAAAATTGATTTTTATGAACTGGATGGAATAATTGTTTTATATGAATCGATGAATTTTCGAAAAATTTTCAAAAATTAATTAATTAAAATTAAATTTCAAAATTTTTTCATCGATTTTTTTGTTACAATAAATTCTCTTGCGAGATGTATTTTAAGCTTGCAAAGCGCTTCTCATGTATGATCTACAAGCTCAGTCTAGTCCGTATAAAAATTGAAGAATTTGAAAAATGCTTAAAAAACCTTAGAGTTATTTTTGTTATTTATTTGGTAGTAAGTGCACGGTTTTCAGATTATAATCGAATTTCTTAAGCAAATGTCTCTTGAATCAATAAAAGAAGTAAGTCAGATATCAAAACTCTAATTATGAAATTATTATTACATTCATATTTAAGATTAAGCAGTTTCAAAGCTAATTCCATAAAAAAACACATAACTTCATTAGCATAACCTACCTCAATGCACCATGTTTTGCTGGACACTCGACGTAATACTCCTAAAGATCCTCGAGATTGATCATTTATTGATGCAGCAGTCAAAAAAACGAATGTAGTTCTACCAATTAGGTAGAGGAGTGAGTACCAATAATACAATGTGTTGATGGGCCAACGTAGCTGGCTGAAAAAAAAAAAAAAAACATTCATATAGGTTTTGTTCTATAATCATAAGTTCTTCAGTTACTTTGCGCAAAAATGAGACCTAAAATTTGAAGGAAAATCGACTGATGTCAATTTAGGGTAATTTTGGTTAGATGAGCACAAATATACGTATGCATTTGGCCTACACATCAGCGTTGCAAGATAACGACAAATTAACCGGTAATTGACACGGTTACAAGCACTCCTCTACGACTTTTTTTTTAAGTTTGAGAGGTTTAATGTCTGAGGCCAAGTTATTGCTCATGAAAAGACATAAATTACTTACACTACCCCTCCGGCACAACTCCCTAACCCCTTATGGAGTGTTTTAGTCAAATTTGCTGAAAAATTTACACAATACAAGCGACTGAACATTTTTTTCATACACTTAAAATTATCAAAAACATAAACAGAAATTAAATAATGAAGAAAAAACCCTAAAAAAATTACTAACTTTTGAATTTTACTGCCACACAGATGAGCCTTAAGAAGCTTCGTTGTTTAAGGACTCACATAATTTCATATGAACAATATCTTTTGCCTATGACTGCATTGTAAAATTCTCAGTCCTTTGTAATGCTTCTTTTATAAGAAGAAATCTTATCGTTCTAATATGACCTCTAAATATTCAAATTTGGAAATTGTAGTAGCTGAAGGTGGTGGAATATCATGGTAGTTTCAGAAAGAAAAAAAAAAACACCCCAATGTACATGTTTAACTAATAAATTAAAGTTGAGAGACAACTTACTTAAATACGTTCAGCAGTTGATAGCAAATGAAATACAAATTATTCATGCAGGATAATAATATAATGCTAGACAAATTCTCATCAACATACTCTAGCAATTCACATAGTTTCACAAAGTGTTCACGTATCTCAATGAAAGTGACTTCTGGTACTTCCTGACAGATGAAAAATAAAAAACTATACAATTAATCCCTCCCCTTTTTGATTGAGTCGTTTTAACCTTATCAGCCAAACTGTTGATGCGTATTGTGATTTGCTCAAAACGATAAGCTATGCCCTTGCTGATCATCATTATGAATAGATCCATGTAGTTCCAAATGAAAGTGCAGACAGCATTTGTCAGCTTTCGATATAGAAAATAAGATAAATGTAATGTATATTAGGATGTTCATAATATCAAGTCGTCTTAATCGAAGAGTTTGGTATATCTATGTTGTTGCTAAAAAAACCAAATTTTTCGGCTAAAAAAAGTGCATTTTGGTTTTCCTTAAATCCTCAATTAAAGAAACGAATGAAGAATATTTTTCTTGTGAAAAAATAGTGGATAGCATTTTTTTCGGCAAAAGTTAAAAACACTTACCAATATACACACGCTTATGAAAGTGCTATAGGGCAACAGATTGAAAACATAGTCATAATTAAAATGCATATATTCACGAAATGACATCGAAGATGTTTCATTACGTAGAGTTGTACAAATTTGTTTCTCGCGCACATAGGAAAATACAGCAGAGCTGAGAAAGAGACCGTGTTCAACTGTGAAGATATAGAAAAGAGTTAAAATATTTAAAAAAATTATAATTATGGAGAAATTTATAATAAAGAACAGAGTAGGAAACAGTAATGGGTAGAAAATTAAATTTCCATCCTTGTCCAAAATCTGATAAAAATTGATTCTTAAAAATTATAAATAAACCTATGAAATATTTTTCATATGTTCGGTAATTTCTTTTCTCTGAATTGATTTGGTGAAAAGTTAAATTCCAGGAAAATTTCTGCAGCCGAAATATTATTTTCCATGATTTTTGATTTTTGTTTTGACTTGTACCTTGGCATCTACTTATTAAATTCTGTTACAATATAGCTCAATGCCTTTGAAAATATTCAGATTAAATAATATTTACTAGAAAATTTTAGTATTGCATCGAATTTAGACCTATGTACTCATATAGAGTTTACCACCGACAATTGCAGTATCATTCCGCCGATATATTGTGTAACAGTGCACATGAAAAGAGCCTATATGTCTGCAAAACAGTTTACGCGATATTTGAGATTTTATAAATTACTAGTTATTACCCTATGATTGTTTTGATAATGAAATTACTCTCTTAACATAACATTCTATACTTTTTCTTCAAAAGTAACAAAAAAAGACATATGAGAGAGAGTTTGTTCTTTGAAGTATAAACTCAAACATTGTGAAATGGAACTTACGAATGAGAAAAAACAAAATAACAGTAACAACACATAAGCAACGAAAAACCGAACGAAAATGTTTGTGCGTGGTTGTGCAAAAACTTATCTCAAAGAAAAAATATATATACTTTTAAAAAATCAGAAAAATAAGTACGCAATACTTTTGCAGAAGTATACATCTTGCTATATAAAAAAAAATTATTAAAATCAGTTCAGTATATTTTGCGCCAAAGCGTTACAAACCATTTTTATATAAACAATTCTATATAAATAGTGTATATAGTCAAACATTTCTATCTTTAACTCTTACCACAACATTTTAGAGAAAACTTCCTGCAACTTTGTGAAAATATTCGAAATTGTTAAGTAAAATTATTTGCTCATCTAAATTAAACGCAGTCAGGAAGCACTTGAGTGAGAATTTCCTCCGAAACCGGCTAGATATGTGAAATGGATTTTGCACCACGACTGTGCAGCATCACATAAAATCATCATTGTGCAAGAGTATTTAGCCAAAAATTCTACAAATTTCATCGACCAAGCACCGTATAAACACCTGATATGGCACCGACTGATTTTTCCTGTTCCCGAAGTTAAGATAATAACTTCGAGGAAGATGCTTTGAATCAAGTCTTCTTACTAAATCAGTCAACAAAAAAAAAAACAAAAAAGGTATGGAGGGCGGTGAGATCTACTTTGAAGGTGGCAAAATAAATTTCATTAAGCAAGACAATATGGAAAATTCTGAAAAATATGACAGATAGTTATTATAATTTTTACGTTTAAAGTATTTCAGAGCGTATGTAGTACATGCATAGTTAACGGAACTAAACGTGTTTAGAGCTTGTTATACTGTCTATACTGTCCTCTATATAAAAATGTGCTCAGATTATTTTTTTCATCTTTGGCAAGATAAGGTAACTTCTTCCAGATTACCTCACAATATACTTAGAAGTAGGAAAACCTTACCCTTTGCTACAGTAATAAGAAGTTAGCAAACAATAACTGAATGAAGTAATATATACATATTACTATGTCTGTCTTATTTTATGTGATCTTTTAATCTTATTATACGTCACAAAATTATGTTCCACCCGCTAGATTTAACATTTTCCAACAAAAATTAAAGTCAAATAATAATGAAAAATATAAGAAACTAGCATTACCCTGTGCGCATCGCCTCACCTCAACCGTGGTGTAGATTCGATGTGCGGTCTGCGTGAAAATTCTATTTAAAAACTACTTTTGTATGAGGACCACCCTTAGTATGCACCCAAAATAAAATTTTTACAACCTAAGCAGTGCCTCTTAATATAAAAACCACATGATGTAAATTCCTTGAGAATCGATTTAAGCGGTCTTCGAGAAAATGATATTTAAAATATTTTTTTGTGTGAGGGCCACCCTAAATAAAAGTTTTGTATCCTTAGCTATGCCTCTTAACATAAGAGCTACGTGGTGTAAATCGTATAACCTGTTATCGTGAAAATGACATTTTAAAAAATTTTGTATGAGGGCCACCCTAAGTTTGAACTTGAAATAAAATTTTTACGATCTTATCTGTGATTCTTTATATAAAAGCCATATGGTGTAAATTCCATGAGAATCGATTTTGCGGTCTTTGAGAAAATGATATAAAAAAAATTGTTGTATAAGGGCCACCCTAAATAAAAGTGTTGAAGCCTTATATATGACTCTTAATATAAGAGCTACGTGGTGTTAATTCGGTGTGAATCGATTAACCTGTCTTCGTGAAAATGATATTTAAAAATTTTTGTGTATGAGGGTCACCCTAATTTTGCACTTTAAATAAAATTGTTACAATCCAATCTCTGCCTCTTAATATAAAAACCATTATTGTAAATTCCAAGAGAATCGATTAAGCAGTCTTTGAGAAAATGCTATTTTTAAAATATTTGTGTATGAGGGCCACCCTAAATAAAAGTTTTGTGGCCTAAGCTATGCTTCTTAACATTAGAGGTACGTAGTGTAAATTCGGTGTGAATCGATTTATTTGTCTTCGTGAAAATGATATTTAAAAATATATTTGTATGAGGACCACCCTAAGTATGCACCCTAAATAAAATTTTTACCATCAAATCTGTACCCCTTAACATAAAAGCCATACTGTGTAAATTTCATAAGAATCGATTTGCCTGTCTTTGAGAAATCGCTATTTTGAAAATATTTGTGTATGAGGGCCACCCTAAATATGCACCCTAAATAAAACTTTTATAGCCTATGACACCCGCCTGATCGATACTAACATACTGTAAAAATTTCATCAAAATCGGATAGTTTCCGCGTGCATAAGAGACAGACAGACAGACAGACAGACAAAAAATGAATTTTATATAATAGATAAGAAACTTAATGGGTTTTTATTTAGCATCACCTCTTGATTCAAGCTAGCCATGTCCGCCTTTCTGTCAAACTGAAATCACGATTACGATGGAACGAAGTAAAATAAATTGACAGTATGTGATAATATGCAAAGTATTTGCCGCCGGCTATAAATTAAACATGCATATGATAAACGTCATCAAATAAAAATCCAATTTATTTGAAACACAACGTGAAATATGATTACTAATGCAGACAAAAATGATGAGCAAAAATATGTCTATCATAAAAAAAAATTGTCTAAGACCACACCACTTATTTAATTTATTTCCAAGAATTCACCTTTATTGGAATTTTTTTTTATTCCTCATTTGCTCCATTGGAACATATCAAATGACACTTACCAATGGACAGCATGACAATTGCGATTGCTGCAAATTGTACGCGTTTCGCTAAATTTCTCTTGGGATTCTCATAAGGCTTTCGTGTGAAAATTAACTCTGTCTTTGTCCAGTAGCGCATAATTTTTGGCCATCTGAGGGCCAATGATATAAACAGCAGACATGCACTATACACGCAGGAAAAGAACACAATACCAACTAAAAAAAAAGAAATAGAATCCAGTCGTTAGGAACAAATGGAAAATGTACTTTTCAATTAAATTATTCTTAAGTATTAGGTAGACCGCACATTTTCTTACCAATATTTTTTGCATTAACGCCGTTTTTTGAAAGATGCTTAGCCTGGCTGAATAATAGCACTGAATTACCAGCCAGAAAGATCAAGGTCAGCATCATTGGCAGTGATTTGAACTCGAAACGTAAATTTTTCGGATTTGGATTACGTACACCAATGACAGGCATTAGAGCAAAGCATTGTCCTAAAATTAAAACTTAAAAACGCATGGCATAAATTTTTTTCAATTCTTTCCATTATGAAAATTTCTGTAAAATTCAATGATAATTTACTATAAGTATGTAAGTGCTTAAGCAGAAGGTAACATAATCGCCTACTTTTGAAGTTTTTTTTTAGGTACAGGTATGTTGATCAAAAACCAACCGATACTCACTTGGACACACCGCATTATGAAATATATCTAGTTTCTTGTAATCTTTTTCTGGCTTTTTATTATTTTGTGGCTTAACATAGTTAAATTCTGTTTCTGTGTAGTAAAAAACTTGCATTGGCGGCACTGGTGACACCAACTTTTCCTCTTTACCAATAATATTTTCCGCAATTTCAGCGTCATTTTTATATTTGTAGTAAATATTATCCTTAACTTTCTCATTATTACTTTTACGTTTGAAAATTTCAACATTTTGCAATGTCTGCTGTTGATGTTCGCTTAAAATTTGTTTCAATTTACTGCTTCTGAACATTTTCTAATCTAAAAAAAAGCCCTTCCAGGACATAAACAACGTATCACATCAAACGAGTGCCTGAAACTGCATATGTGCTCACTTGGAAAATTCACAGAATATAGCGGTGTACTTTTTCAATGTACTTAAGTTACCTCCAACTGAATGCGAATGAAAGAATTATAATTTATTACAATTAAAATAAAGGTGGCATAATTTCACCAACATACATATATTCTTGCAAATGCATATGGTAAAATAGAAAGTAAACAAGTATTGATGAATTTAATTTCATGATTTAATGATTGCATTTATGTATTTGCAGAGAGTCAAACTGTTTGGGTGACCAGTTTATTAAGAATACTAAAACTAGTCCATAATACACTATACTCCCTTCAGAAGCGAAAAGGGCGTGTCTCAAAAAAGTGCATTTCGAGATAATTGATATTTTGTTTATGTCAATTTGTTGAAATTCCTGTAAGATTGAGATAGAGAAAATTCTCTTAGGAGATTTTTAATATGTTTTATCTAAAATACCGGCATTTGGAGTAGTTTATTAGACTCGTAATTTTATAAGCTATCCGATGCCATAAGAATCACGAAAATGATTTTTTTTTTTTTAGATACTCCTTTTTCGTTTCTGAGGGCAATATAGGTCATATTGAAATCTAGCTGGCTGAATATAATACAATTTGCTTTGTTCACTTAAAAGTACATACTTAGTATTACTTCAAATAGCTTCTTCATTCTATATTACAAAATTGATATTCCTATTACTAAAGCGATGGGAGTTACTCTCCTTTCCAATCCTACTTTTTCTTGCAGCTAATACACCTTATCAAGATTAATGAATATCAGCCGAGCTATTTTGAAAATAAAATGAAATATGAAACAGAAATTGCGACAAAAAAGTCACTGAATTTTTTGGCGAAATTTTGACTTAACTGGGTTTCATTTTCGTATCAATTCATCAAAGTTGCTGATAGATCTTTTTGATTATCTTTGAAAATGCCAAAGAAATTGTTTAGGAGTAATTATTGTTCTCTGTTAGGATTGAGTAATTTTGTGAAGCTTATTTTTTAATTAAATATAGAATATGCGTAAAATATCATTGCATTAATTTCAGATTTTGGTCACCTTGGACAACACCGATAATTTATCTACCATCTAGCGGGTTTCTAATATGTAGTTTGTTTTCAAACCACTGACAATCCACGCATACTGCAGTAGGTACCTAAATAGAGTAATTTGCAACATTTGAATTTGCATGCTTCCATATAAATATAGTTTTTGAAAACGATATGTATGTATGTATATACATAGGTACAAGTATTATTTCCACAAGATATGAAAAACACGTCAAGCTGTACAATTTGCGATAGTTTAATAAATAAACAACAATTACTTGCAATTTATTTTCATTTATCATTTTGAAAATCTAACCAGTCAGGATACCGAAAATGAACGACAATAACAATTACAGCAACGTATTGTGCATATTTTATATGCGCCATCTGTTGGCAACTATTGCAATAATATATGGTGTTGGGCAACACCCAAACCTAAGTGTTTACAATGTTGATGAAGGCAGTGCGCACAAATGGCAACTGAGATTTAATAGAGTTGGTCGAAGAATTACTACATCATGTAGATAACTTCGAACTTCGTGCAAAGTGAGCCTATTGGATCGATCCTTGTGCGTTTTATGTTCCAAGTTGATATTTGTTTTTTACAATTTATATTTCGTTTTGAACAATATTATATATCGCACTTACAAAAAAAAAAAATGTTAAAAACTTACAGTTTTCTTTAAAGTGGAAAGTCGGAAAGACTTGCCTAGAGTTTTGCTTCGACAAAACTTACCGGGATTAATTACCTAGCGAACGGTACCAACATCGATCGAATCGGGCTAGAAGTTCACAAGTTAGAGTAGAAAAAATGAATAAAGACCTGGAATATAAGACGATCCCAAAAAATTTTTTTTTTCTAGCTTGGGAACTCCAAGCTGCTCCTTTGCAAACCACAACAGAAAAGGTCACGATATTAAAAATAAAATCAAAAAATGTTATTTATGGCTAGAATCAATAGTTCGGATGATAAAAATATACTTATTTGGATTTTAAAAACTTTCTGAAATCGATAGTTTTGGGAAAAAACGATAAAATGTCAAATTTTGATCAAAACTGTTTATGTATATCACTAACCAAAAAATTCAAAACTTTCCGAAAATAGTAAAATAAAAAATATTTTTTGATAATTTTTTTACATTTTTTTTAAAAAATTTTAAGTGGCACCTATGGTAAGGTGACCTATAAATATTCGAATTCAGAAATTTTCTTGGTGGTAACTTAAATTTACACGTTTGCTTAAAAGTTATTATCTAAATTTCAGAAGAGAAAAAAACTTTCCAAAACAAAAAATTAATGACAGTATAATTTCGAGATAAGGATGATAGACACTTTTTTGTTATTAAGTATTATCAAAACATGTTTTTCTACACCGAAGTGTAGAAAATTTTCTACACTTCGGTGTAGAAAATTAGTTGCAACACTAATACAGAAATCTAGTTCTTGCACTACAAATAAAAACGGAAACACTACATTTAACTTCCCCTCACAACTGCAATAAATAAACGTATAAACGATAAGGAAAATTGTGTGGCATGCCTTTAGGCGTTTTATTTGTTTGATACATTAATTGTAGAAACTTACAGATGCATAACATAAAATCTAAGCTAAACAACCAGTTGCAAATTTTGTGTATCTCTAAAAATTTCTTCAGTATTTAACTGAGTATTTCCGGTTTTCAAATAATTGGTAAACTTTTCTTTACTTTGAAGTTTTCATTGTTCAGCACAATTTCCTTGAAACCTCGAAAATAGAACGGTTTGAGTGGTGTATTATGATCATTTGAACAGCAGTAAAAACTTTAAATTTTAGTAAAACAGCTCGAAAAATTGTCAAGAGAAATATGGATTTACAAGTCTCTCAATCTACAAAAGAATTTAATATGAATACCTATTTCAATAGCAGTTACCCTTAGATATATCGTGAATAGGCGGAATCATATTAAATGTTTAGGTCTATCATAAAATTTCATATATCTAAATACAGAAACTGTGATTAAATTAAGAAATGTTATGGAACTCCGTGATATTTTGAATCATTTTCTGCAAAAATTATACGTTCAGTGCCTTTTTAAGCATTTAAAAGATGTGGTAAACTTCGGAAAAGTGTTTGACACCCAGGACATCAAAATAGGGTGATCCAAAAGTAAAATAAGATTTTTGTGAAAATTGTGACAGTATCGGAAAGAATAGCATATAATATAGCCAAAAGTATCGTAACTAGAGAGAGGGTTAATAAGGGGCCATCGCACCAGACGCATAAACTCGGGGGCGGCAAAAGTGCCCTTGGTATTCATTGCGATTTGCAAATATTAAAATATTCTACACTCATTTGACATCATATGTTTAGTAAAAAAAATTTCAGTTCAGATTTCTCTTCGCCTCAGGCAAAAAATGTTCCAGGACATCGAAACAGAAGGATATTTTGATCTCTTTAAGTTGCTTCATTCTCGATACAGAAAATAGAAATAATATTCTTTGTTCTTTGAGTTATAAAAAAGATTAAAATATAATATTCGGAAATAAAATTTTTAAAGTATGTACTGTATATAGTATGTATTTTACTATCGAGCATAACCACATTTTCATAAATTTTTGATAAAATATTTTAACCCATATGAATTGCACTACACTCAGGCGAAAATGTCTAACCTGCGCCAGGTAGCACATTAACCTGATAAATTATTCTATGGAAATATATTTCATTTAAGAAAAAAAAATGTTCTTGCATCCAGTGGTGCTTGAACCTGGACATTCCGTGTTGTTATATGCGCAGTAGTAATATAATTTTAGTTTAACGCAAAATACTAATAATAGCATCTTTTACTGAGACCTAGGTTCCAATTAATAAGCAGTAATAAGAAGGAATATGATAAAAAACAGCAAACGAATTCTAATTCGTTTTTTGAGAAAGTTCTGTAGTTAACCTGATTCCCATGTTAATTAAACTTAAAAAACAAGGGCCATCAGCTTAGAAAATTCGAAACAAAATTTATTTTTTGAGTGTACGAGGGTTAAAACGAATCACACTTAGAAAGAAGTTTTATCAATTTTAAAACTCCTGTGCACCGTTTGACTTTTAAGACCTGCTTAAGACTAACTTCTGCATGTACTTACGTTATATGAGAACGATTTATTTTTAAGTAAGAAAATCCTTGCAACAGCAACAAAATCATAAAGTAATATAAACATTGTAACAACTAAGCCCAGTAGCCAATGTAAAGCCAAGTGCATTTTGTTGGCAACAATCTCTAACAACATCAGCAGCAATATTCTTTAGCACAATAATGCACATAGCAAATCCGAAAAATCAACAGACTCCATTTAATAGCAAAATGTAGGTCAGCACAGCCATCTAGCAAGAACAATAAAAAATTTAGTACAACAAAAAACATTGCTTTCCTATTAAAAGTGTTTTATGTCAAAGAAATTTATTTAACTTTTATTGCGGCAAACAGCATGGATTAAATAAAACATATGGATACTTACTTATTAAAATGTAACTTTAAATATTGAAAATATTCCATGTTCCATGACATTTTCTAAATTCGAAAAAGTTAAGGCATGGGAGATTAGACTATTGAGTTTATACCAAACGTTTGAGAAATAGTCAATTTGGTAAGCTTTTCTGTTCTTAAACCAATTCATGCGGTGCAATAAAGAACAGCAATAACACCAATAACAATCTTATAGTCCGGGAGCTATCGTCTCAAAAGACGTAGCATTGGTGTACTTTATTTATATCCCTATTTAGTTCAGTTCATTATGATATATACACAATGCCTGCCGCCGATCAGTTGGTGGAACAGCGGAGCGTAATGGAATCAAATTGAGTCCCATTGAGCTAACAATTTTATATAACTTGCTGGAACTGAGCTAGTTTAATAGGCATATTTGAAAAGCGTGCAAGTGCGTCAATTTTGAGTGACACTATCTTCCGAACTAATAGCTTCCAAAATAACATGAACCTTCGGAGTGCCATCATCATATCAATCTTTTGTGATAGCAACAGGGAGTTGCGCCTCGACATTTCCAAAGACGTTTAACAACAATATTAACGTTAGCATTTACATCGGGAATAACAGCTGTTATGTTGGCCATTTATTAATTCGTTTTGTTTGTGTTTTCTTTTTTCGTATTGTACTAGCTTATAACCAAAAGCAGATATCGGAAGGTTAGAAAAATTACGTCATGGAACTTAAACTCTGAGGGCTTAGGTGGAGTAGATACTTTTACTTCTTATTACTAAAAAATAATGCGACAGTAAAGTTCCGCAACTGTCTGAATATTTCTAAGACTAGTTATTTAGCATCATCTTATAATCGGTTGAATTTTTTGGCTTTAACAACAATTATCATGCTCCTGGGACCTGGGCGACTTCATTCGGACTTTCAGTCCTTTGAAAAAATGAGATTAACGTTGATATCTCATGGTATTCAACGTGATAAGTAAAGTAGTAAGTCTCTATAAAAGTCTCTATTAATGATATTACGTATGAAATACGTATGACATACGTATGCAATTTTAAAAACATCCAATTTTGCTCAAATTTTGACACGTCAAAGAACTTTGAAAGATAGCTCCACAACACGAATTTCAGTTCCCTAGATAGTCGGAGTCATGAGTAGATACTGTTAGGTCAAAGTTTGGAAAAAACACTATTTTTGCGAGAACTGCATAATTCAATGTCGAATATCTCTGAACCAGGCCAACTATTTTCACTGTGTGAAAGTGTATAAAAATGTTGACAATATTCATATTATAATTTAAGTATTTTGAGTAAGACATAGATTTGGGGCACCATTTTCAAAGTTGTTATATTTTACTAAAGCTTTTTTCACTTAATTTGGTCGCAAATAAAGATCTTAATGTCTAGAAGCTTAAAAATATTTTTTTTTGTATATAGTAGATGACATAACAAAAATAAAATGATTTCCATAACTTTAAGCTTAGATTTGTGGGCTTTTGAAACTAAAATTTTTGAAACGGACTAAGTTCGGCTATTTTCATGCCAAAATACAGCTCTTTCTCAGTACCCCGACCACCTAAACAGTTGAAATTTAGAATGTGGTGCTATCTATTTAAATACTTTGACGTGTAAAAATTTGAACAAAATCGGATATTTTTTAAATTTCATACGTATGTCTTACATGTGTAATATCATTAAAAAATTTATGGAATTAAAAAAAAAGCTCTAAGCTCTTTTTCATATATCGATTTCAAATAGCATCCCAAATAATCCCCAATTAAAGTTTTTGTATTATCTCACACTTTTATTAAAAGTTGGTTAAAGCCCACTATGTACGAACAAGATTGTAAAGATGTTTCTTCGGTCAGGCAAACAATTTAATACAGCTAATTCCAGTGACGGGCAAACGATGATCTTGAACGCGAAAAAATATTGCCTATGCTATCGAAAGATTCAGCTTATAGGAATCGTTTTCTGAAGGCTCTGATAATAAATACAAACCGAGAACAAAATCCTAGCTGATCGTCTGTTTTTTTTTTTTTTTTGTGATAGTCACCATTTTTATTGGAAAGAAATTAATATCACCAAGAATAAATACAAGATTTTTATACATGCCACTCCCTCTTCTATGCTTTACATGTGAATTCATTATGCTTAAATTTATTTCGCTTTTTAGAGATAAACTTTAAATACAGATTTTCATATTTTGATTTAATACAATTTAGTACGAAAAAATTTTAATTATGTCGTATTTTACACTCGTACCTTTTATCAAATCACTTTAAAACTTTTAATTACAACTAGACACGAAAGTTTGCTTGAAAAAATGTCAAGCTATAAAAGCACATCCTATGTAAGTTCCAGGAATATGGTGTAAAATTTATATCAATTTACTAACATGCAAGTGCATAGTAAATACATACATATGTATGCATGAACTTGTACTATTTTAAACGCTCAACATAGCAAAAACTATTCAGCACTTAAATGTAGGAATGTAAAGTTCACATCTTTACAAATTCACTTTTGCAGTTCAACTTCAATTCCCCTTCACAACATATCCATATAATGGTGTATCAACGGCAAATTTAAAGTTACAGCAACACGCAAAACTTCATGTGATACTCTGTCACTTGGTCGACAACTTTTGACCAGTATACTCGTGGTATTGTTGAGCAACTTTAAGTTATCAACATGTTGCACGAGGAGAGCAACGTTTCGCAACTGCATTCCAATATCAGCGATGGCAATTTTCAACGAAAATCATTTGGTTTTCTTTACTATAAGAAGTTCTTACTAAGCAAATGTAAAATTAAACGTTTGCAACAGCGAAGGGTAGATCAGCGCAGATTACATGTCATTGAGGAACAAGAATTTCATGACTTTGACATTTTTCATCGTGCAATAAATTCATGTAAGTACCATTACAGCAAAAAAAAAACAACTTTTTAGGGTGAGTCGAAATGCAAATGGTTTTTGACACAAATAATTACTAGACAAATAATGAGCTGGTATAATTTGGTGAGTGGAGCACTTCCCTTAATAGAAAAATGCTATAAAAAGCCCAAAATATCTTTTTTCGAAAATAGGAATTAATACCAAAAGTTAATATTCTTAAAGTAAAAAATCAGAATTAAGTCTTCTTTATTTTCTATGCTCACAGCTGATTAGCGGGACTGTTTTTTAAGTAGTTTTTTCAGCTGAATTACACGTATAATTTTAAGCTAAAATTTAAACTTTCAGTGATTTTTTTTTTTTTTTTTATGACGCTTACCATAAAGTTTACAAAAAAAAATCTTTTTTTATTAACCACCCTAATGTACACATTCAAGACAAAACTAAACTTCCATTCTGCTTACAGGTATTTTCTTTTCTCACATTTTTGGTATAATGCCACTGAAAAACACGCTGCACTCAAATCCAAATCAATTAAAATTTCAATTACAATGCATACCAATGTTGTGTACTGCATGTTTTCTACTGTGTGGTGGCTGGAAATTTTTGCACTTTTCTGCGAAGCTTTTTGAAACTGGCATTAATGCAAAAAACATTAGTAAGTTGAAAATAGTTTACCACTTACTTACGAGCATATGGCTCAACCTATCAACATTTTTAAATTCCAAAATTTTTATCAAAAAAAAAATTATGGTAAATGTAATGCGAAAGCCAAAAATTTTAATATTTTGGCAACACCTACATAGATTTTCAAAGTGGGATAGCAAGAAAAACCTAAACGCCAAGCATATAAACACGGCGGCTGCTAATTTCTGTGCGGAATGGTACTCGACACGCTTTCTAACGCTCTTTATATCACACTCTGAAACTCAATGGAGATGTTGCTGAAAAGTTGTTATTTTGATTTGTGGAAATTTCATTTTATAAAATTGCAGCGAATTTTAAAGAAACGTCCCCAACTTCAAACTCATTTTTCATCTTGAAAAAAAGGATTTTAAACAAAAACAGATGACACCATTGCAAAGAGCAAATCAAAATTTATCGATTCATGGTTTCTTATTACTTTTCATTCTTTACGATTACGAGCGATTTGAACATATGTACGGTTCTCGGGCGAAAATATCGCAACGAGCATTAAAACACCCGCTATCAATGGCAGAGCAGGCACGTTCCTAGGGCGGCAAATATTGGCGGAAACTTTAAAAAATTGTTTTATTCGCGGGAATTGAATTTCCCGAATATTTCGTTCGCACGCGTACCAACCTTATGTTGGAATTTGTTGTATCACTGAATGATCATTTTCCGTACTGCGGCTAGTGAAAAACTACTTGAGATCAACACTGGTTGCACAACGATTGAACGCAATCGCTTTGTTAACTATAGAGTCAGATTTGCTCATGTCTTCAGAGTGTGATGACATTATCAATGACTTTGCCATCCGAAAATCAAGACGTAAAAATTTCGACAAATAAGCAATAATTTTTCCACAAAAACCAATCACATATACCAGGCCCGTGTGCAAGGGGGGGAGGGGTTTTGGGAGTTCAAACGCCCCCCCCCCCCCATTGGGAATTTTGGCACATAGGTTTTTATTGAAATTTGAATGAAAAATCAAAAAGACACAACAAATTTTTTTTTTTATATGAAAGAACTAAAATGCCAAGAAATCGCCGGAGCCCAAGTTTTTCATTTTCGTCAAGATTTGCGCTCTCTAGCTATTTTTGGGACCACTGCGCGTCGCTAAGGCTTAGTAGCTCGAGAGTTTTTTCAATGCGCGCTTAAGCATAGCACCGGCATCAATAAAATCAGCTTCAATGAAAATTCATGCACAAATCTACTCGCGCCATATATTTAAATTTTGTATGATAGTTCACGTGACATGTGGATAAAAAATGGCGTTAACGCATTGTCGGGCAAGACATCAAAAGTTCTCTCGAAGCACTGGATATTTGCAATGAAGACGCGTTTCCAAATGTCCATAAAATTCTTCGTACTATGGCAACTTTGCCTGTGACAACAGCAACAAATGAACGCTCCACCTCAGATCAACTATGTCCGATGTGGAAAGAGTTTTGGACGAGATTTTTCAAGTACCTCGCAGAATTAGCTACTAACGTAATGATAACTGAATATTGAATCATAACATAAGTACATGTACAATGTACATACATACATATGTATGTATTTAATTATAATTAAAAGTCTATTAGACCGGGTCAAAATTTAGATTCATCCAGACACCGACTCAAAATTTAGAAGGACATTTAAAAATGATTTCTGCCTACAAATGCCCGGAACGAAAAAAAATGGGTAGCACCCATATATGCTTATATTTTTATTAAAAAATTTTTTCGGAAAAGTTTTAAGTATCGTAATTTAAATATTATTTTCAAAAATTGAAGTACATAAATAAGAAACTTTAAAGCTTTGTTAAAGATAAAGAATTTTAAATAAGTTGATAGGTTGGGCCAGTCTAATATGTATGTATGTAGGCATTTTTAATTTTCTAGTACAACAGTGAATTTCTCCACAGTGAGCATGGTCTTCTTTTTAATAACCCTTATTGCCTGCTTTCAATTTATTGCTTTGGCCAAACATTGGCCAACGTTAGTGCAATATTGGACACGAGTCGAGATGATTTTCCTGTTACCACCCTATCAGCAAAGGGGTTGGTCATTAAGGCGCAAACTGATTACGTTGGCTTCTTGTTTTGGTATAGTGGCCTTAGGTAAATTAGAACTTTTACTTTTTGAGTAACTATGTGTTTCAATTTAAGTCGTTTTTTTATAAATTTTAGTCGAGCACATATTGTTTTACGCCTCGATTTTCACCAACTTTCGCATGAAAATTCTACACTGCGAGACAGATCATACAAAGGCCAGTTTTACCAATTTCGTGCATTCGGAATTTCAGGATGTCTTCAGTATATTGCCGTTTAATATAATTAGCACTTTTTATGCATTTGTAAGTTTGAAAAAGTCCAATAAGCACTGTAAGTTCGACATTTGTCATAGCGCAAAGTTTTGCAAAAAAGCCTTTGCTTCAAATTTCTGCCGGATTTTTGTACCATCAATTTAATTATTACAAAATCTTATAAAAATTATATCTTTTCTATTTAGTTTTTAAACTTAAATTTTAACTTTATATGGAACTACATGGATTTGTTTACTATGCTGGTGGGCGTTAGCTTAACCACACGCTTGCAACAATTTGCTGAACGTATGAAGAGATTAAAAAGATTGGTAAGTATTTTTTCCATGCAATAAAATTTCTTAAATAAATTCTTACTCGTATTTGCATATTAACTAACTCACTGCCATTTCTTTCCATCGAACAGCATGTTCCTGACGTCCTCTGGTATGATATACGTCAACAACATACTCAACTTTGCGAACTTTTGGAATACGTTGATGAACATATTTCATCCATTATTATGATTGCGGCCATGAATAACATGTACTTCATTTGCAATCAACTGTTGTATATATTTACGTGGGTTTTATCACTTTTGTGTATATTTTATTACAAAACTTTATCATCCCATATATGCACACCTTTTTACAGTAAAGTTCGCTGGCCCATAAACTATATTTATAGGTGGTTTTCGCTCATCTTTCTTATCGGACGTACTGCAAGTGCCTTCTTGTGCACCGCATCAATACATGATGCCTCGATGGTGCCATTAAAAGTATTATATTTGGTTCCTGCCGGTTACTGGACCGAGGAGGTGAGACATGTTCAGCATGCGTGTCAAAATTATTAACTATGTTTTATTCACAAAGCTATTTTTTTATTAAAAAAGGTTCAACGTTTTATGGCTCAACTTACCAATCAATGTGTTGCGCTTACTGGCAAGCGTTTTTATCATGTAACTCGCAAAAGTTTATTTGGTGTAAGTATTACAATTTTCAACATGACATCTGATTGCATTGTGCAACAATATAAATATGCCTATTACTCGAAAATGTTTTCAGTTTTTTGCTACAATTATAACCTACGAGTTAGTGCTACTACAGCTTGATCGGAATAGTCATAGCGCAAAACTACCGAATATATGCGATTGAAATTACAGCGGAATTTGAAGAATTTTTATTAACATTTTAATAATATGTTGTAATTTACTTTCAAAAACTTGATTTTGCTATTGATCTGACATAAGAAAATAAACCACATAACTACGACAAGGACATGCATAATATGTCATCTTTTGGTATTTTCCATTTACTATTTTAGAAATTCAAATAATATAAAAAAATTAACTCTCATTAATTGATCTTAGAACGCAAAAATAATAGAAACAAACCGCTGCTCATTTCCCCTCTAAAATACAATTACCGAATTTCACCCATAGTAAATTCTTAAGTTAAAAGGTTTTAAGTATCAAATTGGTAACAGCTGACAAAATAATTAATTATTAAAAACAAAGGTAAGATTGGGGAAGAAGAAATAAAAATTTAAATAATTTGAGAGTCCCTTAATCAATTTAATTAATATAATTAATATAAAAAGTAATTTTCAGTAGTTCGGGGCTGTTCATATGTAATGAAACGCAGTTTTTCGACATTTTTGACACGCTCCTGTGTCCTGTGTCACGACTAATTAGACATATCAAATTTAGCAAAATACTCTTCAAAATTCTGGCGTACTGGAAATATTCGACAGCCAGGTTTGGATTCATCATTGAAAAACCTGTAAGAAATCACATAGCTTCAAAACGCGAGTGCTTGGACTCATCTGCTGCCTGATTCGACTAAGTTTTTCAGAGCATAGGTCCTTTGATAAAGTAAAAATAAAGCGAGTGACAACTGCAAATGGTCACGTTCACTGATTTTTGTCAGATGAATTGAGAATGCTCTCTATCCCTTTTGAACTATAGTAATTAAGATGGAAAATCTTAAAAAATTTTACGGCTTCTTGTCATAACGCAGGTCGACAAAATTTGGTCAAACTTCAGTATCTGACACCCAAGCATACTTTTCCGAAGCTTTTCGACGCGCTGAATTGAATTTAAGGTCAGAATTTCTCTTATGGTTTCGGTTTCTGAGATATTCTAACCTAAAAGTGCGAATATCACAGTTTTTCAAGGTACTTGATTATATTGAAAGGTAATTTTTATTTATGAAACCATTAATGGAGTCTTAAATAACTACTTTTCTTCTTTGAAACCCATTTTAAATTGTATCGGCATCTATTTTTTTTTTCTCCCACGTATCGTAAATTTAAATTTATTACACATTATGAAGTACTGAAATTTCAATTTACAATATTTCAGAGAAAAAGAAAGATATCGAGTGATTCAAAGTTTAATTTGAAGAGAAAGAAATGTTCTTTTGGACCCAATTAATGTTTTCATAAATAAAAATTTCTTTTTGTTGTAACATAACCTCATATACCGACGGTATATAGATGGTAAATCATTTTTCTTGTTCATTCGAAAACTAATGTTTCATTGACCTCAAATTTTCCCGCCATATTATTTGTTTACTATCCATGCAACGCTCATTATATTAAAATATGTTATGTCTGCTGCATTTAAAAACAAACCATTAGCCCACATAAAAAAAAAAAACAATAACAACAAAAACCTAGAAACCAACCACCAAACGAGCTCAATTGTACACTTTAGTAAGCACTACACACGCTTGTTTGTTTAGTCCCCGGTGGTTAATGTTACCTAGGTAACGTCTTAACAAATGTGTCACTTTGGAGAATAGACAACTAATAAACTTACAAAACAAATCAGAATTTTCCCAAAAATCACGTCGTTTTACATTTCATCCATGTTTAGAACATCAAACGAAACATGGATTTGTCTGATTTGGTATCTGTACGAAAGTTTCAAGACTTCGGCGTGGAGCAAAAAGAAGAATTATATGAAACGTTATTAGAATTGGCAGAGGCAATTGAGGAAATACCAAAAAAGTCCTTGAGAAAAACATTAGACATAACATTTGCAGTACTACGTTTCAAAGGTGAACAGATACTTAACTTGCAAGAACAATTGGAAACTAAATCACAAGGAGATAGTCTGGGTAGGTTACCTTTTAACTAATTTTAAAAGTCAATTACTTAAACTAACATCTACTCAAGCAGATGAATCACATAACGAACGCCTTTTGGATGAAAATGAAAAACTTAAGCGTATGTTGGGAAAACTGGATGAGGAGAAACAAAGCCTGAAGCATAAAGTTAAAGAGGTTTAGTTACATGTTCTCAAATATGAAACTCTCAAATAATGTGTTGTTTCCAGCTTACAGATGATATACTTAACTTACAAAAGCGCCTACAAGATGCTGCACATGCAGGTGATGTCAGCGATAAGGATTCCTCAGATCCGCTCTCTGAATTGGATAAACAGGAGGAACTCTTAAAGAATATCAATGCAAAAAATAAGCATATTAAGCGTTTGCTAAGAGAAATCGAGGTAAAAAATATATATTGTGAATTAAGCACATTTAGCAGTTTACTTCAGTAGGCACTACAAACACAAAATATCGAACAGTCGAAAGCGATCATTGAGACCGAAAAACAACTGCAGCAAGCCAAGGTAAAAGTACTACAGCTTAGTGCAGATATCACCCTGGTCGATAGCGAACGCAAAGCTCTAAAGGAAACAGTAAATGAGCTGCATGTTGAAATATCTAGACTTGAGGGGAACATAACATATTTGGAGGAAGAACGTGAAAGAGGCGAGAAAGACCTGAAAGGCTTTGTCGAAAAACTTGAAACGAAAGCGGAATCTTGGAAAAAAATGTTGGACGAAAAAGATATGGAGCTTAAAAAACTTCGTGCCAGGCTAGGTGAACAAGGCAATGAAACGCTCACAGAAAGTTCCACTGAAAGCGATGCAAAGTCAACTTGTAAAGGCAATGCAGAGGATACAACAAGAGAGACCACGAAGTTATTGCATGTAAGTCGGAAGTTATATGATAAAAGCTTATTATAATTTTCATTTTAAGGCTATTGAATCACGGGACAAACTAATTGAACAACTCGAGCTTAAAATTAAAACTATGGCCGAAGAAATGCTCTCTTCCACGAAGCTAATGAACAAATTAACCGCTGAACGTCAGGAAGAGCAACATGTTAATAAGCCGCGTTCTTGCTGTAAGCTTGTGGAGGAATCATTGCAAGCAGCGAATGAACGTTGTCGCGAAATCTCCGAAATGTTAGAGCGTTGCGAAGAAGATAACGAACTGAAATGTAAGCAAGCTATGCAAGCTATTTCAGCACTTGATGCTTATCAACGTGGTCAAGACGGTTTAGTAAAAGCACTGCGCAAATGTGCATCATTAGAACAAAAGTTAAAATCACGTGACAAGCAAATACAAGCGCTCGTAATGGAGCTAAATTCTTTGCATGAGATTGCACATGAAAATCTTCTATTGCGGAAACGTTTAAATATTCCCGAAGACGTTGTAATAGCAACCAAAAATTTGGCTGCCAAAGAGCGTAGCAAGGACAAAATGATTGATAGACTAACGCTTAAATTACGTGCATCTGAAGAAATACGACTGCAACTTAAAATGGAAAAGTCCGATATGAGGTATTTTTTAAGGTTCCAAACATATTAAGTTCGTTAACGACTTTTAATACAGATCAGAGTTAATTCAACTACAAAAAAAGCTGCAGAAAACCTCAGAAACAAATGCGGATAGTTTGAAACTTACAAGTGAAGTGGGTGAAGTTGAAGATAGTACACATGATGAGGAACATGCTCAATCAGTTAGAAAAACATGCAATTGCAGTTGCCAAGAAGCTGTAAGTCAACTCTTAAGAAAAATCAAATGAGATTTAAGTTGTACCTTTGTGTTTTTTAGAAATTTTCAGAAGTTGAATCTGACGTAGACACCAAATACCAAGAAATTATTGAAGAAAATGATATTCTGCGCGTAGGCATGTTAGAAATTTTAGAAAAACTGAGGGAATATGATGGTAAGTATCAAATTTACTGCTTTAAATAAGAAAACCATCAAAATTTCAATCTTCCAAAAAAAGCTTCATCCGAACACATCACAATTGACACGCAAATACTACTACGACTAATACAAGCTCTTCAGAGTCGCAGTAGCTCCACAGCTATCACAACCTCTAGGCTGCAAAATGAGCTCCAAAGCTTAAAAGCACGAGAAAAGGCACTACGAGAACTATTAACTAAACAAAGCGCCTTAGATTCTATAGAAATGGATGAACTGGCTTCTGTCGAGAGTGTACGTGAGGATGGCGAAGTACGTTTGCATACAACGGAGCTACAAATTGAGTTACCATCAGATTTAATTGATACTTCAACCAGACCTACAACACCCAATAAAACCTTAGATCAGTCGCTATTTCCAATAATTCAATCTATGGAGTCTGTTGCACAGGACATAATTCCGATAGAACAAATGCGTGAATTGCAAATACAAATAAGCGAATTGGAAGTTTATCGACAGCGTTACGAAGAACTTAAGTTGCATATTGGTGCTACCGAATGTGAACTGGGCGAATACTGCAAGGGCTTGCTTGAAAGACTGACAGAGATGGAATTGATAAGCACGAAGCATTCGAAGATCTATGAATACTTGCGCAAAGATTATGATCAAAGTTTAACGGATTTGAAGCGGTGTGAATTGAAGCATATTGCAACAGTTGCGGACTTTCAAAAGAAAATTTCCCAGCTGTCGGAAAGAAATACTGATTTACAAAATTTCAATGAAAAACAAACTGGCATACAATATACAACTGAAGAGTTTTTACTATTGCAGCGCCAAAATACGGAGTTGCAAGCACAATTAGCATATATGGTTGAACAGATTTTTGCAGGCAAAATCTCACCCGAATTAAAAATTAATGACATATGTACAGATTATGGCATAATACGGGAAAACATGCAATTAGATTATTTGACAGTGGAAGAATATGAAAAACTGCAGAGAAATGTGAAAGATGCATTAGATCAAAAGTCAAAGCAGAAACGGAAATGCGTGCAGCTTGAAGGTTTGCTCGAAATCGCTAACGAACAGGTGACTAAAAAAGAATCTGAACTTTTTCTATATATGACTATACTGCCCTCAAGCGAAAAGGGCGTATCTAAAAAAAAATCCGTTTCGAGATAATTGAAGTTTTGTTTATGTCAATATGTTGAATTACCTGTAAAATTGAGATAGAGAAAACTCTCTTAAGAGTTTTTTTGTGTGTTTTACCTGAGATACCTGCATTTGGAGTAGTTCATTAGACGCTATGCGATAGCATAAGAATCACGAATATGAATTTTTTGAGAGGCGCCCTTTTCGCTTCTGAGGGAAGTATAGGTCCAAAAATTAAAAATAAAAGCCTATTCTTGTTAGTTTTTTTTTTGGAAATACAGCCCAAACACCAAGACAATAATTTAAAATAATGTTATTAACAGATCTTATCACAACAAAAAATGTTAAACGAAATAGCAGATAACCATATTAACTTGCGCCATCTAGTGGCTGACCTGCAAAGTACAACAGAGGATAAATTCATTATGGCCAAAATTCAACGCGATTTTGATAGCGGTGAGATAAATTCAGCATTTTTTACGCTTTTTTCAGTCAATCTTTTTGACTGAGATCGTCGAAAGTAGGATAGTTGAGTAAAATTGTATATGTATTTGTACGAGTATGTACTACATAAAAGTTTCAAAATTTCATCACACTCTCGCAATTATAATTCTTAACCAAATTAAGTATTATTTAGTTATTTTTCCATCACAAATATTTATAAGACAATCATATTAAAAATAACAAATTTTTGTTTTTTGTAAGCTAAAAATGAGATCACCAACCTAAAATATGAACGCGAACAACTTCAACAAAGATGTTCTGATCTAGAATTAGGTGTTAAGTCTGAGGAACTTAAAACTGCCCAAATAAAAGAGGACTTCCATTCTAAGCAAAGATATAAAGACACCAAACTAAAGTAAATTCAAAAAACTAACAATTATCTTCATAAAAGTCTCTAACATATCTATTTCTTTTCAGATTTTTACAAAAATCCATTTTTGCACTTAAAGAGAAATATGCCAAATTTACACCGCTTATCTTCCTAACTAATTTTATCTTTGCACATGCTAAATTTGCCAAACGTACAACTGAAAATGATCAAGGACACCAACAAATTGGCTGTACTAGTTTAGATTTAGAGGAACTAATAACTTCCAAGCTTGCTGAATTAACAGAACTAAATGATGATTCGCAGCAACTTATTAAGGTACAATAGTAAAAATTAAAAACTAAACTTACCACTATTTGTTCTCTATATCAGCTTGTCAAATCCGAGACGCACAACAAACTGCTAGAAGATCAACTAGCGACTATGCAGCAAGCATGTCAAAGTCTTCAACAAGAACTAACGGAACAACGTCTTAAAAGTGCCAGTGATGCTGAACACTGGAAAACAATTGAAGCACTATTTGGCGCTGGAAGTAATCTTGACAAAATTGCTAAGCAATCAGCAATAGATGCAGCCACCAATACTGATGCACCTGTGCCTGCTGAAAGAAAATTAACTCCCGACGTGGTAGGCAGGAGAAAATCTTTAGTCGAAATGGCAGATAAAAATATGTCACCAATAAACTCACCCGATAGAAAGTCTCCAATTAAATTAAATACTGAAACTGGAACACAAACTATGCAGGTTGATAATAATCTAAATACTTCCAATAATACTCAAAATACAACTCCTACAAAAGAAGTCTCTGGATGTAATGGTAATTTAAAGGAAAAACAGGATGCAATAGTACAAACATCATTGGAGACGCAGATGGAAAGTCTCGGAGTGCAAACGACTGCAAGCGATGTTGAAAAAATTGAAGCTACCGACCACGATATAAAGATTTCTACAAATATCAACAATATAGAGCAGAAACTTAAAGACGCTAATCTACTGGCGGAAGAACGTGCTGAAAATTTGAAGAAAACTGCAGCAGAGTAAGTCTAAGCTGTCGTTACTTAATTTCAACAGTTTATTATTTCAAACTTTATCATAAGAGATTGAAATATCTTTTGCTTTAAGATTAACTTTAGCTAACGCGGAAATAAACAAACTAAGAAAGCAATTAGAAAACCTTAAAACTGCTGCAGCAGAAACTTCACAAAATCAAGTTACCCCAAAGCAAGAAGATTTTAACCAACATGCTGGTATAATCGAGGTAAGTAAATCACCATGTCAATAAATCAAAAAATATATATGTCTACTTGTATAATACCCATTACAGAAAACGATACTTTCCTTCCACACGCTACTGAGTGAAAAAGATAAATCCATTAGCAAATATCAAGATCTGCTACAAACTGAACGAGAGCAAACACAGTGCACAACTACAAAACTTAATCAAAATATTGAGGATCTCAGAAGCACAGTGCACAATCTTAACTACAACATCAAAACAAAAGATATGGAGATACTTGAATTAAGGACAAAACTGGAATCTGTTAGTGTGCGTCGGAATTCGTACGAGAAAATTGATCTAGCAACTGGTGGTGGCATCAGTGGCGATGATAATGGTGACAATAGTCTTAATGAAATCTCTGATGAGAAAATCGAAGAAATGTTCGAGCAAGCAGATACATCGCCCGTTTCAGGAAGCCAGTTGCCCTTAATAACAGTTACAGAAGATTCAGATATAGATAAAGAGGAGAAACAAGATAAGGAAGTGCTTAAGGAAGTTCCAGCCTTACTAAAACGAATCAAAGAGCTCACAGACAAGGCAACTTATTGGGAGAATACACTCAAAGTTAAAGAAGAGGAAATTAATTTGCTTCGAGAAAAGTAAGAGAAAATATTCAATGTACGAGTACACATTTCAAATCTTCACCATTTTTCTTGTAGACTTCAACTTTATCAGGAACGTGAAAAATCGTTGGAACATGCATCAGGTCCTGAATTAGAGCACTTACGTCTTCTGCTAGATGATAAGGATAAGCATATAAATGAACTTATGTCTACTTTGAATAACTTCCATGTAAGATTTAAAAAAAGCAAAATACCATATATTTCTCTTAGTTATCAGTTTTATGATCATAGGATGATCAACAACGTTACATCAATGATTCCACTAACTCTTCCGCTGATCAAATTACCAAACTGGCCGCTGATCTAACCCGAACTGAAGCCACCAATAAAATATATCACACACAGGTTGAAGCCTTACGTCGCCAATTGACAAGCTTAACGCAACGTGAGAAACAGGCACGTGAACTAAATCAATCGTTGAGATCACAACTGATTAAGCGTCCCGTGGTCTCAATCAAAACCGAATTGAACGCACGTGTCAAAAACGAAAATTTACAACGACGTATACAGCAATTAGAGCTGGAATTAGAAGAAGCACGAGCACAAATCCAACGCCAACACATTATGATCGAAGCAAAAAGAGCAAAGTGTGCCTCTGAAGTGGGATTGTGGGAGAAACAAAAACGCTGGCAGCAAAGTGCAGAAAAATTCAAAGCAAAATTCGAAGAATCCGAGTGCACGTTGCAAAAAACACGTTCCCTGCTACAATCGGCAAGAAATGCTGTAGCGCATTTAGAAAAGGACAAGCAGGTGCTCGAAGTAAAATTAGCTCGTGGTAAGTTTAACACTAAAAATCCATATTATCCTTTTTGCTTAAAATCCAATTTTGCAGCCTCTCATGGTCAAGGTGGTTCCTACGGGGGTGGAGCCAAGTGTTGCCGTACGCCTTCATGTCCAAATCTGCATCAAACAGGTATTGGCGTTAAGTATACACCATCTGATAGCCCAGAGACCTACACTGGTGCCAGCAGTGAGTGCAGCAGCCCAGCACAAAGCGCGCAAAGTTGCCGCACTGCTGCTCAGGTGCATCATTACTATGCGAGCAATGAAAATCATCATGGTGAACTGATTGAAGCTCTGAAGGCACGTATTGAATTACAGCAACGTAAAATTCTTGCCATGGAGTTGGAGGGCAAAGGCAGCAATGCGTTGACTACTGAGCTAGAGAAACAGCAAGAACGTTTCTCAGCTATCGAGGCACAAAACATACGCTTGGAAGCAAGAAATCTTCAACTACAGCTAGATAATGATTTCCTTAGGCAAGGTGATGCTTCTGAGAGATTACAGAAGCGCATTAAGCATTTGGAAGAGTAAGTAGAAAGAGTATACAGACAAAGCGTTTTCATTTATATATAGTGGAATAAAAATTAAATATGAATTTCTTTAAAATTTGATTTCTTATAATAATAATACTAATAGTGAAGAAATCCATTGTAATTCTAGTTATATAATTGCATTAAAAGAAGAAATGGCACAGGCCGAGGCACGACGGCAACTGTGCAAATGTACAGGCATTAAGATTAGCACACAAACAGGACAAGCAGCCGAACAAACGATACTTTCGCTGAGAAATATAGTGGAAAAGTTGCGCGCAGAAAATAAGTACCTAAAGGACGGCCGACGCTCAACTGAATCAAGAGTAATTTAACTATTTTGTATAGTTATTAAGAACACTAGCATTTTCTTCTCTTTTTTTTTTTTAATCTTCAGAGTTCAGTGGATACACCAACCGACTTGACTAGACTACAACAAATGTATACAGAATCCATGGAGAAAATATCATCATTACAAATTGAATTGAATATGAAGGCAAAATGTGCAATCTGCTGCAATCGTGGAAAGGTAAGAAATTAAAACTCTTTTTATCAAAAAATATGTGTGCATACATATAATCAAATGTGATTAAACAAATACAATCTTACAGTCGGAAGCACGTGCCAGCAGTGATGAATTAATATTTATTAAAGAACAACTTATAAAAAAGACACAATTATTGCAGAAAGCTAAAGTGTTGTTAACACGAGCTGCCGCCAAGGAAAAGGTGCTAAAAGAACAGCTTGCTCTTTGGAAGCGTAAATGTTCCGAATTGCAAAATGTGCCCGTTATCGACGAAATTAGTGAATAGTTGTTTTTGTTGCTTTAACTTCATTTTAATTTTGTTTTTCATTTAAATGCTGTTTTTCATTTTGAATTTGTTTTATTCGAGCGTGTATTGAATAACGTGATTCCGCAATTATGATAATTTAATTTTAATAATTTTATTATAAACTTGTTAATTCATTTCTACTTCATTCACATTGTATTTTAACTGTAAAGTTATTGTATTTGGAGTAGTTTGATCTGCAACCATAAGTTGATGATCATCTTGCAGACCGAGTTCACCTAACGACATAGTTAAATTCGGGCGTGTACGCTCTTCAATGCTTTTCACAGTTGACATATAGAGTGTTTTATTTTTGCCATCGATAAAAGCAGTTAAACCTAAAAATAAATATTTGAAAAAGAAAATTAGAATTGAAACAGGTTTAGATTTTAGATGGGCCTACATGCCCATACTTTTTAATAAGTATTTAACTCAAATATAAAGAGCTGTCATATTAATTTCATAAACATTTAAGTCTTGGCTACTGTAGAAGTTAAAAATTATAGCACACTTAAACAAGAACAATTAATTACTGACGCCTCTACACATGACCTTCCTGAATATAATTTTCAATTCCTGTGAATGGTGTGAAACCATAAATCATGAAACAACACCAAAGTAGCTAATTTCAAGGCATGGCCAGAAATCGATGCGTTATTTTCTCCTCTACAACATTCTTTATAAAAACTTTTTTTTTTAGATTTAGAAAATCATTAAAAATGAAGAATGGCTATTTTAACAAAAAATGCAGTTATAACAAATTTTAAAACGGCTTAACTCGGTCAAATAACATACTTTTGGGTATGAAGTCGATTTATTCTTTCCAACTATGTATACAGTTTTATACTCAATATATTTTTACGTTTGATACAAACTTTTTAGTTATGGGTTCTAGAATGTAAGGAAAATATTTTGGGGCATATTTGACTACATTTAGGGGGAAATTTTACTCATCCGATCTAACTATATATGGATTCCGATATTGCTATTTATAAAGAAAACTCCTGTATACTTCTTTTTTCCAGATATCAAAAACCATCTTAGAATTTATTCAGGAGGTGAGTGACCAGTACTAGATAATGACAGAAAATGGATACAAAAAACCACAAATTCCAAGCTTGGGTAATTGAACTACATGTATGGTTGTTGGAATTTATGTTAGTACATTTTCACATTGGCTCATTTAATCAGGTCCAATTGAAATCACATACTATGCAGTAAAATGAATTAAATTATGTCCCTTAATTTTGGAAAGAATTTGATTTTTTAAGCCATCGTTTCAATTGCCTTATTCATTTTCTAATTTTACACTGACGAAGTGTGAGTTCTTATTCGAACATACCATTAAAATAGATCGAATTCTCTCACAACCGAGGTAAACGACATGAAGTACTTTGGTATTCATTCCGACTAAGAATAGAAGGGTATTCAAACACACTTATAGCTACAAAATTGAAATAAAAATCATGCCAGAAAGATCTATCTAAAAAATGTTTACCATATTTTTATGTTTGGCAAACAATATTCTAAAACACGCAACCCCCTAATCAATTAAATTATTTAACAAAGTCTTCAGAGACACAATCATTATGAGATTTTCCTTCTACCTGGGTTTTTCATCTGAAACCGTGGGCTCTCACAAAGTATCTTTATCAAATCTTCTAAGGTAGTGGTGTTGGGATCCTCAATTGGTACAGTTTGTGGTACATTGCTGCAGGCTAAGCAATTTTCAGATTTTTCCGCCTGATATGTATAAGTGTAAATGCCATCAAGATCATTAAAATTCATGTAGTTGGACATGCTTTCATAGCAATTTGTAGTCAGTTTGAAAACCTATAAGACATAATTCTTAAAATAAAAGTACGTCAAACAATTCATTCTATTTATTACCTCTATGGCACAAGCAGCAGCAATCACAGCATTGGTACTGGCTACTGCTGGAATTATATGCTTTATAACACCTTGTACTAATCTGTTAAATATAAAAATATATAAGTAAAGTAAATATAGAAAAGTTGATGATTTGACAAAATCCGATGAAAGCGTTCATGGGCACACATTTAATTTTGACAGAACGGCGTGGACGGCGATAAAAGAAAAAGGTTTTCATGACAAATCATACTCTGGATTAGAAGCATTTCCGGTGGCTCGTGAAAGATTGAGACATAGTACTTTTAAAATCTCTAGAGCTGAACAAAATTCTTACAAAGAAACAGGCGACAGCGACAAGTTTTCTTACGTCAAGTGCCGGAATGAAATGTGTGAATTTGGATCGCTTATTAATAGTTTTTTATAAAAAAAATTCGGTTTTTGCTAATACATATTTCGCATCATTTTGAGGGGACAGAATTTTAGATAGAACAAAAGTTAGTTTGATGCTGTTCATGATTCACATATGTTCCAACGTTTTCATGATGTCCAAATTAAAATTTTAGACAAAAGTTCTAAATTATGCAAGTTTCTACAACAAATAAAAAGTTATACAACCGTTCCGTTTCACCATTTCCAAATAGTTAAATTTTTATCATAAGATTTAGTTGTTTTTTATTGGAAAATAAAACTTTTGGATTTTAACCACAGCTATTAGATCTTAAGCAAGATTTCGAAAGATCGACCATAAAGACAAGAGAATTTATTGTACTGAAGGAATTCTTTTGGTTTTTTTTATTTCAAAAAGTTTGACTGAAAGAACTTGAAACCGAGGTATGTATGATTTCCTATGTACTGATTTTTGTGGTTCCTCTTTAGCGAAAGTAAAGAAAATCGGTTTTTTTTTTTGTTCAAACTACTGGTTTAATTTTCTAAATTATCTTACCTATAAGACACTCCTGCAATATTATACTGATTCGCACGTTCTAAAGCACGCTCATAGATCCACGTCACGTGCTGTGGATCATCACCATCTAGAGCAGCATTAAACGGATTTTCCTTTTCCCATTGTATAACTTTCACATACTCAATGCAGTGCTCCGGCAACCGTGGCGTATTTGCAATGGTACATAAAGGATATGTTACTTGTGGTGGGAATAAATCTAAAGTGCACTCAATGCAGGCTGTATAACCAGGCAGAATAACACGTGCATTTCCTTTGAAACCCTCAGTACCACCATCAATCATTGGTATTATGGTTGATGGATCAACACTGCCATCCTCATCATAACTGAGCATTGAGATTAACATACCATTGATCCAACGACGTGCTACAATTGAATCTAAGCCACAAACAATTATATGAAACTGTTGATAGAAAGTTTCATCGTAATCCTGTATTTTGGCAAAGTGTGGCGTGACTCTACAGGTTGGAATGCGTACATTGACAAAACGCGCAGCACATTCTGCCTTTGAGGCACCAATATCTTTACGTCTAAATAAAAATTGACGGTTTAAATTCGATAACTCCACAGTGTCCATATCAATGACATGTATGTCACCGAAACCCATAAGCGCAAGATCTTTGAGCAGCTCACAGCCAAGGCCACCAGCACCTGGAATTTAGAATTTAATTTTGAAAAAGTACTGGAAATACCTGATATTTGTAAATAAAAGGCCTCAGTAGCCATAGCTGTAAAATATTTTAAGCTTTCAATTTGGAATTTTAAGTTTAAAAGTAAATAAATAAAATAAGATTTGTACAACATAATTTATGAATGTGAGTACTGTTTTGATCTTTTTATTTGAGTTATGTAAAATTTCAATTGCCGTTCCACGGCCAAACAGAAAATCAGTTTTTTCAGACTGTGATATTTTAACTTACACACCTATTACTAGTATTTTACATACAGTTTGCAGGAATTCTAAATTTTCTGGCGATGCCGTAAAGTCGGCCTTGCAAAATGGTCCTGGACGTTCTAGCAAATGGCGTAAGCTATTCCAACGTTTGCTATTTAGTGTAGTCAATGCATGTGGCGATGCCGCAGCTGTATCTGCAGCCATTTATATTAAGTTAGTAAAAATATTTGTTTAAAAATCGACAAAATAAATAAAATTTTATTAGCAATCAACAAATATCACCACACAACAATTGCAAAAAAAGCCGCTTGTCAGTGAACAGCTGTTTTTGGCAGTTTCTTTTTAAAGGCTTGCCACCTAATAAATAAATTTAAAAATTTTCTTACAATGTCTTAAAGCCCCTTCCTATGTGAGATGTCACATGCTTTTTTGTATGTCTTTGCATATGATATGTCAAATCGCATAAAAGCCCCTTCAGACTATGTGAGAAGTCATATGCTTTTTGGTATGTTTTTTTGTATGTTTTTAGATATGATATGTCAAATCGCATAAGATTTATTTTATTGTGTTCATACTACATGACTGATATTAAGAGAACTTGACATTTCTCAAAAAATAATTTTGACTGCAGTTAAGTTTTTGTATTTATTTGATATCACACAATTTTTGCTATAAAAAGCGAGCAAGTTGTAAACAAATCACAATTTATTTTTAAAAACAAAAACATGCACCGAAATGAACGTTTTCTTTTAAGACTGTTCAAACTTGATGCCACATAAGAACAACAACTATAAAAATGACTAGGGCTACCAGATGGCGTGCCTACAAAAGTAGCACATATCATAAAATTTAAATTTAGTAATATAAAGCAACATTAAAATTCCAATTTTGCAATGAAAAGCTAAAATTTTTTAATTCCATACCATACCATACGAAACACCCCAGCAAAGTAAAAGGATATTTCAAATAACTTTTATTTTTCAATGCAAACATCAAAAGCAAAAAAAAAATCGAAAGTAGTGAAAAGTAACGCATTTCAGGCAAAAGTAGCACATTTCAAGTGAAAAGTAGCAAAGTAGCACAGCCTTGCAAAAGTAGCACTTTTGCTACTTTAGTATGCCATCTGGTAGCCCTAAAAATTACTGCAAAATTTATAGCATGAAATCAACTTTGATAGCAAAAGTTCAACAAGTTAAACTTTTTTGAATTCCTGAAATCACAGGGGATATCAAATGCTATAAAAATAGCAAATGTATGCCTATTCACTCTCGCATTCTCCGAGCGCATAAGGTCTGCTAGCATTCTTTTTCTTTCTTACAAAAATTTGATTGAGGAAGATCAAAGAAGATATGGAAACGCAGCTTAATATAATCTCACATATAATATAATCTCTCATACACATATGTTTCTTATTTCAAAATTTTTTTGATTTTTTCAGTTACTTCGCTCATTCTCTTGCTCTATTATGTGAACGCAAGGCAAAATTGTTGATGTTTTATTTTGTAACTTATGAACACGACCAACTTTGAAACTTGTGATTCGTTGTGATGTCTGTTAGTGGTAGTCGGAGTGATTGAAGATAACGTAGCTTCGCCGGATAGCCACCATTTCAACCTTAAATTAGAAAGATAAGCTACATCTATTGCGGATTAAATTCGAAGAATTGAAGTGTTGAAGAGTAATAGTCGAACGGTGTTCAGAAATAGTTAATTTCTAGTATTTCACAGCTGCTACCGCGATGTAAAAAGTGCACGAAGTATTCGCTTATATATTTCTGACAACTAGATGCAGCTGCTTAATGGTTTATTTTTAACACATTTGTAATCAGTTTGCGGGGAGTGATTATCCAATCACACTAAAACAACGTGAAGTGTACGCTGCTTATGGTCAAGGACATAGTTTTCTCCCCCTTTCATTAAAATCAGCAATACTTTTTCACTTCCGTTGTGCAAAATTTTAAACAAATGCCCGCATCAAAATATGAACCGACACATAACTCCATGGCGGACTTAACACTAAACATGGAATCTTCTGATAGTACTGGTGTTGATGGCCATGGTAACGATGAAAATGATGTTTTACTCAGACGTGATGACAGTTATAAGAAAAACGATAAATCAAAGAAACGTAAAGTGAATTTAATGCCACGCCTACGCAGCACTAATGATGGTGGACAAAGGCATCAAATACATCGAGGCGCACGGCGTCTCACACGCATGCTGTTCTGTGCGTTGTTGGTACCAATGTTACTCTTTCTATTCTATTTAAATCTTTATCACAACGCTTCTTTGCGTAGAGGTAAGCAATTTTTGTTATAGAAAAAATGGCAGTATATTTCTGTGTTGAAAAGGAAAAACTGCTAAAGTCGACTTAAGCACGAATTAAGTTAAGAACGCCATAATGATCTCCGTATCTGAAAGTATTCCTGAGGGAAATTTGAATCATATTGAATAATTTCTCAGGAAGTTGTGGAGGGATTCAACTTGTTTTTCCAAATCAAGAAAGAGTTTGAATACTCAGAAATGGGGAGCGTCAAAACAGCTTACATCGATATAAACGTTCTTTCTAATGCATCCAATTGACTTTATTGTTTGAAGATAAGTTTTTTTTTTCAAAGCAATTTCATTCTTAATTAACAGAGGCTCTTTTAAAATCAATACCTTTTACTACAATTCACAAAAATTTTTAAATTTATCACCTGCAAAACGACTAAATCAGACTTAAACACTTTTTCCTTTTCACCACAGAATCAACAAAATAGGATTTATTTCTGAATAAATAAATATGTTCGATTTGAAAATAGTTATCAAGATTGAAATATACAAGAAAACTCAAGATTAAGTCAATATGATGCATTGGAATTCTATTTGAAACCAAGCATTCTTAACAAACGCGAAACGCTGAACATCAATCGATGGAATCGTGGCTAAAACCGGGTAAAACTGAAAGAACACTTCCGGTTGGACTTTCATGAAGAAATGAAATCATAAAGGAATCGTAAGCAAATTTCTTATTTCATGTTGGGAACATACTAAAATCTTTATCGAATATGTGGAAAATATTTTCATACAAGTTCTACATATATCGTCGGATAAACTGCAGAAATGCGTCTATGGCACAAGTAACAGATGAGATATGTACGTGAGAAATGAGATTATGGGAAACATCTTATAGTAAATCCGGCTTCGTTAGCCACTGTAGTCTAAATAAAAGTTATGGTAAGTGGGTGGTCTTTCGCCCGGCTCAGGGTTTACATCCTACAGTATTTATAAACATTTTTAGTATACTGGCTCAAAGTGTATTAAAATGAATATATTCCAGCTGATATCAATGAGAGATGCATCGCTCGGTGAGAGGAATTTCAAAAGCTCAACAAATTAGGATTAATAGTAGTTATTCACCATACATAAATGAATGAAGCACAATTTAACTATATGTTGTATTGATGCAAGGCAAAATGACTTCGCGTCCGTTGGTTACTTCAGAGTCGTTCAGCCCAATAGGTAGATGACTTATATTGCAGGAAATTCTAGTGGTTCCCCTAAAAAAACTATTTTCTACTCCGAGGTTAGAAATGCAAATTCCAAATAATAAAATGGAAACAAATCATGTGATTTATAAGAGCGACTCACGTACAGTGTTGTATTGGATTTACTCATTGAAATTGACAGAACAAAACCAGTGCCACTATTGAAAGCTTACCAGCCGATTAAAATACACCAAGCGTTCGATCATATTTTCGGCTACGAAGTGACCATGGAGAAACTATATCGGAGCGCAAAAGAATTAAAAGAAAGCGATTTTTGGATGTAGAAAGCCAAACCAATGAAGCCACTAATAGAAGTATAGAATAAGTTTTCATCTGCCCAGTAAACCTAAGCTCTGGTGTGTACGTAATGGGAGCGACGCAGGTCTGCAATACCTAGGGTGAAAAATATACACAGACATATCATTGTCGTCCGAAATAGATGATTCATTGACACCCAACCATTTCTTGTTGGGGTGTGCAAACTCAGCACAGACGCAAAACGCAGTCAATAAGAAGATATGCCTTAGAAAGCATTGGAGAATTGCACAGAATTTGAGGAATCATTTATCCGAAAAGCTTAACACAAAAAAATTCGATAGAGTAACTCAGTCATAACGCAGCCATACAAACAAATTCATTAAAAAGAGAATTGAATTTAACTACAAAAATATTTGTAACAATTTATTTACCAAAACTATTTAATCATATTGATTAATTAAAACTAATAAACGAAACAAGCATTTCATTTGCCTTTAGTTACGCCACCAATTTATCGCCTTTCATTTATTTAAGGTTCATATATTGATCACATTTTTTAATGTAGACGCAAAGAAATATAAAATGTAAGCTTATAAAATTATTATACCCTACACTCAGAGAATATTGACTTTGTCGTTCCATTTGTAACACATAGAAGGCGGCGTTGCAGATGTAAAAAGTATACATATTCTTGATCAACGTAACCACTTGTGTCGATTTAGCCATGTCCGTCTCTCTGTTTGAAATCACGGTGACGGAAAAATCTAGCGAGGTGTTTTATGGCCCTATTGCGGTTGTCGATTTACGATAGTTAAACGTTGTTTTTCAATTAGCCATTGTTTTCGGTAATATAATGTTTGTCGACTGTAAATGGCAAAACAATAATTGGCTGGCTGTTCTATAATTTTGTTTTGATAGATAAGGCTTTTTTTATTTAGTTGCTGATATTTCTTTATTTTTAATATTTTTCAAATTTAATGAAATTGAGTTTCGTAATACCATGATGGCATTTTTTCTAGTAGATAGATTTTATCGCAAATATATAACCATGATGGGAGCCTGAATGAAATTTGGTGCACAAGCTATACCTTCAAACATAGCTCGTAGCATTCTAAATACGAATAAAACATTTTAAAAACGGCATATTGAGAGAATTATTTAAGGTAATGAAACCAAATTTCAAACATTTGTGCGACAGAGAAAATGGAACTGTTTATGAATCTAATTATTATTTTAGAATATCCGTATTAAGCTCGATAAAACTTTTAAATTACTGTCAAAGTAGACATCCTATATGTAGTTTTTCAATAAAACAAATCTCTTATAACATTTTTTTACTTCTTAGTTCCGCTCACCGAATGGGGATATAATACTACACGAAATGTAAGCGACTATGTGCTGCCCGATGCTGATACGTTGCTATTAGAGCCGCGTAGTGTGTGCCGTGAAAAATTATTTTTGTTAATTGTTGTTTGTTCCAGTGTTGACCACTTCGCAGCAAGGTTTGTATTTTAAAATTTTCCCACGTACTAATTATGAACAATTATAGCACCCATATCGTACAATTTTTATTGCTTTACTGATTGCTTCACACGTGTAAAATTTACACATAAAATAACACAAAATCGCAAAATTCGCAAAATCTGATAAGTTTAACGCCCCATAATGTATCTCGAAATAAGTGAGTGACTGATTTTCAGCTACCAACATATGTACATCTGTATGTATGTCACAATAAAATGTAAACCTGAATTGGAACTTTTTTTCAAATTTCATTTAAATGAACATAAAAGTCGAAGTAAGTCCTAATTAACTGTTTCAAATGACTGATGAGAATGACTCATTTTCAGTTATTAACTTGTTTCGAGATATTATGTTTTGGCGACAAAGTTAAGTAAACTTTCTAATCGAATATTTTTGTATATTTCATCGCTTTTTAAATTTTTGTTGTATCTCAGTTTTATTTTAATAATAGTGAAGTGTAATTGACACTTTTATAAATAAAATTAAAGATGTATGTTTTCTTAAAACTGAATATAAATATTTACATGCATTTTTAAAACTCTTTTATATGAAGATAAAAAAAATTAAAATTTGTTTTTTAATTTGTAGACAAAATATACGCGAAACTTGGGGCAACACAACTGAATTCAATTACCACAAATTCGCACAACTACATAGTCACATGCAAGGTTATTACTTGGAGCCCTCACAGCAACGTATAGAATTCTATAAAGATTATATAAAAACTAATGATACCATCAGCGCAAACTTAAATGTAATTGTGCTAAATATTTTGCAAGTCCAAGCGACATAACTTCATATTTTTTATCCCTTCAACAGATAACAGCGCCCACAACAACAATACCCGTCCGCATTGTTTTCCTCATCGGTCGCAGAAAGTACGAAGCATTGCTGGGCAATGAAACATTGTCGCGCCTTCGTATCGAATCGAAACAGTATGACGACATTGTACAAGAGAATTTTATAGACACATACAACAATCTTACTATTAAATCAGTTATGTTACTTAAGTGGGTAATGCAACGTTGCCTAAATACTGTTGCTTTTATAATGAAATGCGATGATGATACATTTGTCAATATACCTAATTTGTTGCACTATTTGTTGGGTGGCACTGTGCCACTATATAATGATACAATCGATTGGTATGATCAACACAGTGTGCAAGTAATGTCAAACCGTAATCGCCTTAATATGACTAGTGGTTTGTTAACAGGCCATTTGTTTTGCGGCGTAATTCCGGTAGCTGATGTAGGCAGCAAATGGTATATGCCCTATTATATGTATTCACAAAATATATATCCCAACTATTTGTCCGGTTCAAGTTATCTTATGTCTGGCGATGTGGTACCACGACTTTACAATACTGCACTTAATACTTCGCTAGTGTATTTAGAAGATGTTTTTCTTACAGGCATCTGTGCGGATCTTATACATTTGCGTAGACGTCATAATCCACTTTTTAATATTGGGCACTCGAAAGCAAAGTGCTCGATTAAGGGCTCTATAGTACAACACTATATTAAACATGATGCCATGCAAGAGATGTATGAGTTTGCACGCAACATAAGTGTTAAGTGTAAGCCACCAGCTAAGTATTTCAAGACCTTCCGACTAAATCGTATCAAGTGCACTTAGTTGCAATGGGAATTGTTAAAATAAAATCGTAAAAACATCATCATTTTTTGTTACATTGTAGAGCTGAAGACTATTACGTATAGAAAAGTATATAAAGTATTGTTTAATTTTTTTAAGTAAGTGTATCGTCTTACTTCGAGCTGTGCTTTCATTATACTCATTAGATATTTTACAAAAATTTATTAAGTGCTACATGTATTAAAATTTTTTATTTATGTATAGTTTTTACAATTCTATTAGAATAAGCAAAATGTTGATTTTCAACTATAATAAATTATACAGGTATACAAATAATAGGTCATTTTATATATCACTAACGAGTTATAGTGCATCCGAGGGATTTAGTGTGCTGAATCCGAATCGGGCCTCAGAATTTCTCTATCACTTCAGATTTCTGAGATATCCTAAAAGTGGAAAAAACACTATTTAGATCTTTTTGAGGTTATGAAACATCACGAGATTATTGAATCTGCCATTTTTAATTTGAAAAATCTGATGGCACATTCGTAATCACAAAAGTATAATAATTTTTTTTGAAACTGCAGATATTTGAGCAAACTCAATGGCATTTAAAAAGGCAAGACTTGTACTTTAAGATGGCTTCAATAGTTATTTAAGAAACATAAGCCAAAAACGCATTTCTTGTACTTTAAGGTTAGGTGACGTGATAGCGCAATTTTGAGGCCAGTTTTTGATTCAGTACGTGATATAAAATCTTGTATACCTGTGTTATCTATACCATTTTCAATTATATTTAAGAGCAAAGAAATTTAGTTTTCAAATCATGATATATTTATTTTGTTTAAAAAATCATTATGTACTATTTACATGCCGATAAATGCAACAATTTACAATACGTAATGTTTTATCATCAAAAATTACACAACATAGACATTACATTATAAACATTTTTTTTTTTTTTTTGCAGAAAAAGATTACGATGTAATAGTTTAAGTAAAAAACTATTTAACCATTATTTTTTTAGAACTGAATTTTTTGCAATTTATGAACAATATTTGAAATTAAGTTGAAAACAGAGCACAATTTGACTGTATTTTTTTAATTTAAGAATCTAGACAACAAAAAATTGTTATACATAGAAAATGTTTTTTTTTTTTTTGCTTATGTTTTACATTTATCTTTTCAAAACACCACAAAGTGTTGCTTACATTTTACAAACTGAATAATTGTAGTTTAAATTTATGCCAATTTTTAAGCGGTTTTTTAGCTCATTACACCAGTTATTATATTATCCACCTATTACACTGGTAGCTCACTGGTTTTTTTTACTAACAGCTTCAATGCCGCAAGTCATACACAATGCTTTGGAAATAGAATTTGGTATGAAAAGCTTTTGCAACTATTGCCACTAGCATCCGACATGAAACTGCATGTCTTCATCATCCTGTAAAATTGTAATGGACACAACATAAAGCGGTGAGAATGTGCTAAACTGAGGCCCTATACATATGAGCTGATGCACCTTAATATTCCCAATCAACACAAAATAATCATTTTTTATAATATTCAAATTCGGGTCTAGATTTTTTTAGTATAGTAAGCCATGGTTTTTTTTTTGCTTAAAAATATAATAGGAACCAGCAACATTACAAATAATATAGGCCTTTCGAAGAAATATTTATTCTTCATAACCAACAAAAAGAAAATAATTTGTTGCACCCAAGATTGAACCAAGATACCGAGAGCTTTCGAATTCAAGCTGTTTTAGCTAGTGTCTTAACGTGTCTTTCAAAATATTTGAATACATAAAAATCAAATGTTGTGTGGCACACAAGCTCCACCCTTATCACTGATTTAGTAGCAATACAATTTTCTTTAAATTGATTTGAAACCATATTTTCATAGTTTGTGTTGCTTTTGTTACTAGCAATAATTAAATTTTTAAATTTTCGACGCATATACTGTCGTTCTAAGCGAAAAGGGCGTATCACAAAAAAAAAAATATCCGAGATTCTTATGGCATCAGATAGCTTAAGAAATTACTCGTCTAATGAAATACTCCAAATGCCGGTATCCTAGTTTAAACATATAAGAAATCTTCTAAGATAATTTTCTCTATCTCATAGGCATTTCAAAAATTTGACACAAATAAACCATCAATTATCTCAAACCAAAATTTTTTGAGATACGCCCTTTTCACTCAGTACGGCAGTATAAACATTTGAAATAATTTTTGTAATTTCAATATAATTTTCATATAAAAAATTCAAAAGAATTACATTTGTGACGTTGTTTTATATTTTTTGCGAATTAAAATATTGTATAAAAATTATAATATTGGAAATCGCAAGAAGACCATAAAAATCCTCGTTTTCCGTTACCCATAAAATATGATGGGGGGCTCTTTGAGCTCGGGCCTATAGCCCCTTCTAACCACATCATTATCTTGCGCTGATGTATGGAAAATTTTAAAATTCAATAAGACAAAGCTTATGACCACTTAACAAATTCAAAAATATTAGTTATCGAAAATGCTTGGGTCCTGCTCCAATGTACAGGAAAGAACGTTAGTTTTATTTTTTTGCCTAGAAGCAACAATTTAACTTATGCATTTTTGGGAAATATATTGCTCATTAACTTATACGTTTTTGGGAATATATTGCTTATAATATTGTTTTTTTTTTACAAAAAACTTTTTTTTATTACGAAGCCATAAAAATGTCTTAACATTCACATCATGAATATGCCCAAATTTTAAATTTCTACATACTTAAAAATACATATAACTCAATAGAAGAAAACTACTAAAAACCATGATACAAAGATATAAGGTTTGCCGATTCTATCAGTAAAGAATCGTTCATTATAATTTTTTGTTTTTGGCATATGATATAAAAAAATTAAAAGTAATTATCAATGCGAAATAACAATTTATGTAGCCATATATCTTTATACTTGTAGCATGTTGTAAACACAAAAAAAATATTAAATAATATTTAACTTTAAATGTTTAAAATAGCAGTATATGTACATGAAAACATCAAAATATTGCACGACTTTCAAATGGAGGAACCAATGAAACATGAGTTTTTTGTTTGCAGACAAATTTGGCTTCATTTGCTTACACTCTCATCGCTGAAGCTAACTTTTCCTTGGGTGCTTTTTGAACACCAGTTTCTTATTATTTTACATAATATGATTTATAAGATTTTGGTTTGAATGTCGGTTTACAAAGAACACAGCACAAATAATTTTATATAATATAATATTCGAATGAACTAAATGAATGTGAATGAATTTTAATTTATTTTGTTGCAATTGTAATATTTGATCGAAGTTAAAGTAAAAATTATGTTTTTAAGTTATACAAGGCACAAGCACGTTACAATTTACTATAATTTTTAATAAAGTTATACAAGCACGAGCACGTTACAATTTACTATAATTTTTAAAAATCAACCCACCTCTGTGATCCTCGCATTGATTAGACTTTCTATATCGTAAGTCTTGTGATGTTGCAAGGGTGAAAAACCAACTATTTTGAGTTTTCATATACTTGCTTGTATGTTTTAATTTTTTGTCAAATTTAAGATTTTTTTTTATGCTTAGCTTTATGGACAAGCTAAAAAATATATTGTTAAAAAAAACAACTTTAGTCAAAAATTCAAAATTATTTAAAAATAAATTTTCTTTAAGGTTAGAGATAAGACAAGATTATATTAGATTTAAAGATCTTGAGTAGCATTTCAAAACCAGAACAAATGTTCATCCTTTGCAAAATTAATAACCTTAAAATTTTGTTTATTTAAACAATTACAGTAAATAAATATGAAATTATGTGCATAAAAGAAATAGTAAAACATTTATTTATTCCTATCGTTGCAGCAAAAATGTCGTTGGGGACAAAAAAAAAAGTAAAAATAACCTAGAAGTCTCTATTCACACCGCACGTGTAATAATAAAACAAATTTTATTTTATTGTAAACTATCCAGTTGGAAATAATTTACAATCATATCCAAGCGTTTTTATTTTAACTACTCCATTTTGCTTTGGAGTCAATCAACTAACTGCAGTCGAGCTAGCTTAGGAACGTAGTAACTCTTAAATAATTCTAGGAAGTAAAAATCATAAGAGTAATCCCGTCACGAATACAAAAGGAGTACAATATTTTATCTATTTAGAGTAGTGATGCCCATTTCAGCACATATGGAGCAAAAGAACACGTATGATTTCAGCTAAACACGCCGGCGCTTGACGAGAGGACTTTTTATAAGATGTCCAGCTCAACTGCATAAAACGATGCTTGGGAGCCAAAAAGTGTATGACGAGGGGTATTTTCAAATAAAACGTGAGAGGGTCTGCTATCATAGTACACTTACACAACACATGCAAAAGACTGTGACGAAGGAAATTGTCTTCAAAATTTGAACCTGTGTTCCCAGCGTATTTCGAGTTTGGCTGCTGAAGGAAAAATGAATAGATTCTTAAATTGTTTTACTTTAATTAATCCATTGCCCAAAAGAGATTTATCCATCCATGAACCCCCTGGCTACGCCATTGTGTACTAAGTTAGATTTACATGTTTACGAATTAATGAAGTATTAGAAATGACAGAGGACTAAGTTAACATTTTATATTTGTACATACATATGTTCATCGGTCATTCTATAAATAACTGCACACTCTCTTGACTTTTTGTGTATTGAAAGGTTTATTTTGAACATCTATGTATTTAAATTTCAAAAAAGGTTGAGTTTTTTTTATTAAAATTTTTTTTTTTTTTTATAAAATTAAAGCATTTTTAAATAAAAATTATTTTTTTTTTGAGATATTTCGTTTCAAATAAGTCAAGTGTGCGGAGTTATTAAAAGAATGATCGACAAAAGATCAAAAAATGCTGACAGTTCATTTTTATTTGCGAAACCTTGAAAATAAACACATTGTTTTAATTTATTCAATATTTATTTGCATTACAAAATTGGGTTTTATTTCCCCCAACAATTTTATAAGCTACAGATAAGAAGCTGTTTGTTTTTTTTTTGAATATTTGATTCGTAAGGCTAAAAAACATGAGTGCAAAGCATATTATATATAACTTTCTAAAAAAGAAAATATCAAAGAGATAGTATTAACAAAAATATAATTTTTAATTTTTATTGATTTTGGTAATTAATTTATGATGTTTTAACAGAGGTTGGCACTTTTGGCAAGCCAAATTCATCGGTCTCAATAGTGTTCTGTAAAAGAAATTTTGAAATTAAGGTAACTCAGTCTACAATCAAAAACCACATTTATGGTCGTCCATGAAAAAAAGGACCTTATATTAACGGTAAAAATTTGAATTGGATATATCTAAAACAAATCGAAAATTTGAAAAATATGGAAATCGAGAAATGATGTAAAAATTCAAAGTTTTATAAATTTTTGACAAATCGAGTTCGAAAAATTCGGAAAAACATCAATACAAACGCAGTATCAAGAAAATAAAAAATAAGGTCCTCTTTTCCAACTGTCGCATTTTGTTCGGTGTGACTTTACTTTAGCCAATTTTAATTAAACCAAATTTTTATTACATGGTTTTTAATTTTTAGAATCAAAGCTATTTTAGCCTCTATAAATCATATAGGAGGTGAGTATAATACTTTAAGCTGTTTACACGCATTTGCTTACCTTGCCGGATATAATACTATCTGCTCCAGGTTCCTTAACTGGTGCTTTCGGCAATACATCATCTAAGTAACTGGTATCCTCGTCCAGTGCGATTTCATCGCCTAAAGCGTCGAGCTCAGCCTCCAACTCATCGTCATCGACTTCAGGCATGCCATAAGTGCGTCCTAGCGCTTCCTGAACTTCATCGGCTTGATCTAACATGTCAGCCATATCATCTTGTATATCCTGAATTCGCAAAACATAACAAAATCAGAAATTAAAAATATGTCTTTGGTTACTAGGGTTAATGAAAAATCTCAAGATATTCTTTAAATAAATATCTCCTAACTTACCTCTATATGATCAATATTAATTTTCTTAAATTCTTTTTGCATTGATTTAACCCCATCCTTCATTGCTATTACAGTGTTTTGCGTGTCCTTCAACGATTGGGCCGCATAATTGGCCTGCTCCATATTGAATGATTGGTTGCGTAAACTTCCCGCTTGTTGTTCATAGCTAAAATGTTTCAAACAAGTTCATATTATGTTACGGAAAACTTTAGCGACAATCGATTTTTATTTTCTTCAATCCTACATTTTTTTAAATGGTTTTTAATTTTAAGAAAGAATATCTGATCAAAAAGGGTCGCTGGTATTGATTATTTCGGAGATATAATCATCGAAGTTGTAGATATAGCTTTTCTTAAAAGTAGTACAAGTTGGGAGCCCCTAGAGCGAATTTGAAAAAATTGATGTGGTATGAAAGGTAATTTGCTTAGATAATAAAATAAAATTGAAATTTATGGTTTTCAAGATTTTTCCAAAAAACTTTTATTTTCTCCGAAAAATGTATTGTTTGTTGTATTTATTCACTTTCACTTGATATGCTATTTGTATATGTACCTTATTTTCTTTTATTTGAAAACAAAAAAAAATTATTTAAGTAATTTTTTTATACAATGTAATTTTGGAATTTATGGATATCGCCAAGGACAATAACCTTATTTTACTCAGCAGCGTTATTTGAATATATCTGTATGTCTTTGCTTATACTTTTATAAATCACATATTTGTCGCACGATCGGACATGCACTCATTTTTTATTAATTGAATGCACTTAACGTTTTACACGACGAAGTTTTGAACGATAATCTTATTTGGTTTGGTAGCTACAAGCATTGTAGTGAGAAACAATAGTGAAAACAAACGCATAAATTATTTTGAAAAATAATAAAATTTCAATAATAAAAATAAATTGTGTTTAGTAGCTAGATCGAGTCGAGAATTTTGTTGGAAAGTATATATATAATGTATCTGCTTTCATAATTTACGCCTGGTTTGTTATTGGATAAAAATTTACCGGTGTTTTTCCTTTTTTTTTAAATACCGTTTTTTGACGGTCTTGCACCTGGCTGCCGAACCAATAAAAATTTTGGAAATCGGACTTCAAATTTGAGTTTCTTGTACCAATATCAATCGAAAACCAATACTTCCGAGACAAAAATATATCTATTTTTATTTTGCCCGTTAAAGGGTTAATATGTTAACACTATAGGGATAAAAATTTTAAAAAAATAACCATAAACCTACAAATTTCAAACGTTTATATAACAATTGTGTATCTTTTCAAATTACCTTTCATAAGACAGTGTCATATTTTGGAAATCTATTTAGGTGTTCCCAACTTATACCTAATGCTAAGTTCGCAACTTCTGATGACTGTTTTCCGAAACAAAAATTTTTTAAATTTTTATTTTTTACCCCCAAAACGCTTCTTCCTAATAAAAAAGTCGCACAATTGTCGTTAAGCTGTGTCTAAACTTATTAAGCGTAAAATACACCTCCGCCATTTTCGGAACACGCCCACTTACGCTTTTTTCTGTTTCAGCACCCGTAGCGCCTTCTGCTTTATGGAATTTTTCGCTGGACCATCGCGCATTTTGGACATTTGCTCACGATATTTCCGCAACTCATTTTCCAATTTGGCAACTTTTTCTTCAATATTTGTGGCTCGTGCATCGACCTAATGATGATTAAACACCAGACTAAATAATTTCTTTAAAGATCAGACAGAAATCGAAAGTTTTTCTTACGCCCGAAATGCAATCATTAAGATTCGGTGCAGGTTCTTTTGGTTTTCCTTTTCCAAATAAACGATTCATGATGCCTTTACTTAAAAGTTTTATTTAGATTAATTTTAAGGAATTCAATGCAAAATTGCGTCAAAGATGACTAATTCGTGATTTGTTTTGACATTCAGTCAGTATTCTTTTCTCTCTCACTAGCAAGGTTCAGACTATCAAATTCTTTGATAAACTGTTATTTAGGCACTTGATACTAAAGTACACATAAATATATGTATAAATGCCCAGCGTATTTCGTGCGTGAGGAGAATGTCAAAAGCATTCGAAAAGAAATTTTCAAAAATCCAATTTTTTTTTATTGACATGAAATGGTTTTGGTGAAAAATATTAGATAGAACTGCAATTTTTGAATTTTGGCAACCAACCCGCAGCCAAAATTTTCTGATACGTGCTGAAAACTTTAAATGCGATTTCATGAAACACCATTTTTCAAGTTACTCGGATGTTATCGATGTTTTTCTTATTCAAATTTCAAAATTGCAGGAGTAGTAAGTACTTCGAAAATTTTTTTTGTCATGTTCAAATGTTATACATAAGCAAAGTATTTGTCCAGATATCGATTTACTGTCGACACCCGTTTAAAGTTCGCTTTTTTTTAAGACGCATGGTTAAGGAAAAAAGTTTAGTCCGTTTGAGTATAACAAAAAAGTTCCTGTTATGTAAACAAAAAGTTTGGCGGTGGTTTTATAGCACAATACAGTTTTTCTTACTGTGCACCCTGTTTTATAGCTCATATATTTTAGTTTTGACATTTGTCATAAAAAAGTCAACCTGCCTTCAAGACTTCGCATTTGTCAAAGAAGTGTCGTCGCGAACGGAATAAGTTAATAAAAAAAATTAATATTCATAAAAATAAGCAAAAAGAAAATTCCGCTACGCAAATAGTACCGAATAACTTTAATTTACTATTATATATATTCAAATGAAAGTGCAAAAAGTTAAAGAAAAATGCACGAGCTAACCCAAAGAGGTTGAAAATCGACCACAGAATCATGAATAGTGCAAAATAAAAGAAAAATATCTGATAAATATTTATTTTAAATTCAAGTCCGCAAATTTGGAAATTCGAAAGTCTCAAGGTTAAAAGTTTGTTTTGTTTTGACTTTTATTGCTGCTGGTCATTCACCAGCAGCACATCGTAGATTTGTAACTTGTTTGCTAAATCAATTTATTGTTATAGATCATAGGAAAACTTTTTGTGTAGAATAAAAACTCATAAAAATTCGCGTAACAAAAATTAATCGAAGATTTCATGGCAGCAGCGCAACTTCCTGTTCCATCGTGTGCAGCGGCATCGGTGCCTTTGGCGGCTAAGGTATTTGTGTAATGAACTCGTTTGCGGTCGCTTGACTAAAACGAAAATTGTAAATACAAACAAAATGTTATTGTTCGTCTTAAAAATACGCGATATTTTCCCGTTCCAATTATAAAAATAATTCCATTGACAAAGTTAAATAAACCGCAAGTTACCTTATAACTCTAATAACAAAATAATTTTGTTTTTGACAATGGAGAGTTCCATGTTTTTTAATGCTTTAAAAGCAAATATCGACGATGATAATGGCTCAAACATGGTTGGAAATTTACCTATGGTAACCATTTCCACAACAACGACAACTACAGCTGCTCCAGATCATGATGCATCCGTATCTATGAACAATTTCTATCCTGCATTGGTGCAATGCTTTGGCATTATAATTTGTGGGTAAGTTTCTTGAAGGTTTTTATATTTCGCTTTTGTATTTCTTGATTTTTTTGGCAATTTTTAGTGTTCGATTATTTTTGCTTTAAGTATAAGGTACAATCAGATGAATTTCTTGAATTTATAAATTTAATTTTAAGTAACTTATAATCAGCGCTGGAAGCAAAGAGCACTTGTTTTAAGAATTTAATTTACTTTTTTGTAATATTTACTTCTACAACTTGAATTTTTCATACCTAGCCCATTAAACTAAAAATTAGTAAAGATTTTAAATACACTATTATATGTTTATGTAATATAAAAATTACCCACCGATCCTACTTCTGATAAAAATTTTATTCAAGGTCAAATGTCAAAAATTTCGAGTTTTCGTATATTTCTCTTAAACCGTAAGTGCTATGTTAAAATAGGCTAGACAAAAGTTGTATTGTAGATCATGCAATTGTACAATAATTGTGCGAATAATTTTTCTCCCCTACGAATCGCCACTCCTGAAATATCGCGTTAACAAACATAGAAAAAATGTCGTTCAATATATATAAGCAAAAATATGGAAGTTTTGGTTTGTGATTCCGAATAAATCTGTCAGCCCATAAATCCGTTCGTCCGTATAACCTTGAGTAACATCTGCCGGTTACTCCATTGTTCGTGTGTAGATGGTTGTATACCACCCCTTTTTTGAAAGACATAAATAAACTATTTATTGTTAACTAGTATTGAAAATTTCTTTGTGCTGTTGTGCGTCCTATGCATCAGACAGCAGCAGTTCGACATCATTCACCTCATATCTGACCGCCAGAAACTAGCACATTTATTCAATATGTTACAGACAATGTTGATATAAATGTATATACCTTAGATGGTTATTACACGCTCCACACAATGGGTATCATTCAAATTATTACTCTGATAATTTCATTTATAGTAGAAGAGCATACAGCATTATGTATATCATTAATAAATAAAGAATATCTCAAATTTCTGACGTAATAAAATTCTATGTCCAAATATGAATTGAGGATTGAAAAAATTTGCTAAGAGTATTACAGGCTATATACGTATACGTATACGTGCATAACTGAATAGAATGAACAGAAGTTGCTTGAAAAAGAAAAACTGACTTTTCAAGACAAATTACGTTTTTTTAGAGTCAGCTTTATTATGCTCTATTATTTTCGTTTCATGATGACCAACACATGAATCGATCACTGCTCAAATCGATTAAGTAAACTTTTCAAAGTTTTTCATCACAAATACCTACCAAAATTTATTTTTCGTTCGTCATACACGAGTGTGGACGCTTCAACAGGTTTTTATGTTTTTCTCGACTTTATGTTTAATGGAGTTAATCGATTTGCGCAGTGAACGACTCATATATGTACATACAAAGTACTAGATAATCGAAGGCGCATGCAAAAATCGGTTGCAATAAAAAAACTAAGCAGAAGGAAAAATACAGTTACACAGCTAGTTAAAGAAACCTTCATCGTTTTACAAGCAAACAAGACTTTATCGATGAACTCAATTACCTCTATCCTGCATAAGATCATGATTCAATAATAATGGTAAATGTAAGTTTGCAAACTTATCCCTAGACGTGAAATTTTTTAATCTTCAAATCTGTTTTTTTGACATTAGACCGACAGTAACTTTTTGGAAGTAATTAATGATTTAATAAAAATAAGACCTTATCGGTTTGCTTAAAGTACTTTATTTGATGCAGTACCTTTTTTAAAGTTAATACTATAATAAGTCTTATATTAGTTTCGTAAATTTGTTGTTTAACAATTAAAAAATAAAAACTTAAAAGCACATCTAAAATTCAGATCATAGCTAATTTGATGCAGTACAGTCGAAACTTAAACTTACTAACTATCTTTTGATTGGTTTCTTCCTGCAATGCTGTTTTTGTGCCGGTACTGCCATCGAGTGTGGACAGTTCAAAATTAACCAGGACTGCACAATTCCTGACTTTTGCTTGTGGTCATTGTCCTGATAGAACCGAAATTCGACTCGTATCTTATACAAATAAATTGACCTTAAGAGAACATATTTCTCTGAAGGATATCAGAATACATATTTTTATCCATGTTAACTTAAAAAAAACCAAACTTCCAACGCCGGCTGCTGATATACAGGCCTAAATCATCACGCCACCGCCATGTTTTTCTATACACCAAATATGAAATTGACCGATTTTTTTTTTATCTCAATTCTACTGTATGTATTAAGTTCTAATACGTAGTGGTGACGTGTAGCCTCATTGTCTGTACGTTCTTGTATTGCGTAGGTGTCTCTGGCTAGTGACGCAAATACGTGGAATATTTTCAACATTCAACATAATAGTGGTAACAGAAATGTCATTATTACAAGTGCATATACTTATATTTTAACCATTGCCAAATCAAAATTACTTTTATTTATTTTTCTGGAAATTTTTAGTAACAAGGACGGACATATGTAAATATGTACATATGTACTGCGTTCGCTTTGAATAGAAGGCGATTTTCTGCTTTTACTCAAATTCAATAAATTTTTTGTGTAACTAGTTATTCTTTTTATTTAGAAAAAATTATAAGGAACTTTCAATAACAGCCGCTGTTTATTAGGAAATACAGTCTTAACATTGATGATATCCACCTTTGTAATATGTGCGGGCTTGCAACAAAGTTTTTACCTTATGTCCTTATAACTATACCATTTATCTGGGATGCAAGTAATGAGATAGACTTAAGCAGAAGTTAGAATTTTTTCATCACATCTGAACTTATTGTGCCGAAAATGCAATTTTTGTCCATTGAATGTATTTGCTACATAGCCTTTGACCCTTTTTGACAGTCTGATTAAAATTATCCAATAGATATTTCAAGGCTGAATCCAAATCTATTAGTAAAATGTTTTGATCACATTAGAATGTTAATATTTAATCCATATGTACCAAAACTAGTACATTTGCATCAGTTTTGTGAAATTTGCTTAATAGTTGTCTGTGTATCACTATTCAAAATTTTGCTTCTTTGGCAGATGTCACCAAATATTTTCTAAACGAGTTTGTTAAAATAATTAAAGTTTTTGCTTGCATGGGACGTGCCACGCCACCTGTACACATTTTTTCTGGTGCTTTCCTGCGTCGTTAAATGCACCCGTACCAAGTTTAGTAAAATTTGCTTTAGTAGTTTTCTTACCAAGCGCATCACAGTCTTTACTTGTATAGGAGGTGCAATTTAATAGCTCACTCATTAGAGCGTTGTATACTTATCTTTTGTGTTTTATCAAATACATCTTTTATTACTCGGAACTGAAGTAGTTAATAGGTTTTCTTAATATATAAAATTTTTTGCAATCGATTGAGTAGTTCTGAATCCACCTCTAACATATAAACAAATAACTACTAAAACGAATTCACAGCCACTTAACATAGATAAAAAAATTCAGTAATGCACAAAAATGTTTATTTCTAATAACTAACATTGTTCAAGTTTTTCGAAATGCTTACTAGCACCTTGACATTGTTAGCATCTTAAATATATCGCACTGGTTATTAACCTGTTAAAGCATATATTTCCAATGCCGAACCCAAAAAAGTTAAATGTTGCAAGATAAATGTAAAAAAGTAAATAGAAATTAAAAAATGTGTTAAAAGCTATTAGTTAACTAATATGATGGTAATACAAAAAAAAAAGTTTTGTTAATTTTGTACTAATTAACTATCCCAAATTATGTAGTATATCTCTGTTACGTCACTTTATTAGAGTCTAGATTCAAATTCAGCGCTATTTTTTTACATTTATATTAATTAGTTAGAGAAAATGTTGATTTTCTTAGATTTTTGTAGAAATAATCTAAAACTAAATATAAAAAAAGTGACATGATATACCTAAATATTGTTCTATATCCAAAGTGACTTTTTAGTACTGAACTACTTTACTCAATTATTTTTTGTAATAAAACATTCTTATGACTAATCCTGTATCTGATCTGGGAAATTGCATAAATTTACAATCCGATCCCTTAAAAGAGAAAGGATTATTCATAAAAAAATTTTTTTACAAAAAAAAAAAATTCACCTAATTTTAACTTTAATTTATTATAAAAGATGGTGAATCTGCAGAGCTATTTTATCGCACTTAACAAAAACTAATTCAAAAGAATTTAAAATTTTAATACTTATTAGTTAATAAAGAGTTTATTTTAGAATAAATACGAGTAATTTTAGCTAAACGTCTTCTATGAAAGATATCGATATCTTCAGACTTTTTCAAATTTAAATTTAAAGATAATCTACTTCTTAAAGATAATAAAAAAATTGTAATTAAATGATAAAATTTGTAAAACTTAAAATAAAAATGATGAACTGTGATACTGCTTATCAATCGTTGCGTGCGCAAATGTTTACTGATTTGAGTTTAATAAACATCAAGTTGAAGAAGCAACTTTGCTATATGATAGGGTTTTCATTATATCGTATGGCTGGCTTAATATGTACTCATGAAAAATATAGAAACGTGGGCATTCTTGATTTTGAAATGTAAATCTTACTAGTTGAAAGAAAAAAATTAAATTTCATTAATTTTTATGAATCAAAGGTAAAATCCGACTTGTTTCAGAGATTATTAACTTGATGTTGAAAGACAGTATTTCTAATGTTGATGTTGTCTTGCAAAAAAGCAACAGAATATTTTTTCTGACCTTCTGACCTCGCATGAGACTTTTTTATGAAGCCACGTTTGTACAGCCACCTATTGGACTGATATCAACTTATACGAAATTCATCTGAATTTAAAAATTGATCTTCATTAAAAGTGAATTTTTTCAGATATATACGGTAAAATTAGAAAAATTGGTTTTTTTCACTGCTGATGAATAAATGTTTCATAAAAATATTGAAAAAAAAAATAACAAAATCCACTTCTTGTTAACGATGAACAGTATAGTTTTTGCAAAAACTGCTGGCATCATTCGATAAGAAGATAATTTCACAAAACAATTAGCCATTGTTTGTGATTTTCGATATTTGCAAATTTTTTTAATATTTCGTTCGAAAATCTTTCAAGAACTCTCTCAAAAATCGCAATTTTCGTCAAGTCCAAACTGTGTAAAAGATATCAAACTGAAACCTAGACTGAAATGGTTTTTAGGTGGACAGATTTTAGATTTCGGCGCGTCTTGAAATTTAAAATTAAAGTCTTCTATATAATATATGTACATATTATGCTTCGCTGTTCTGACATGTTGATAAATAATTTAATTTAATTTTATAAAAAAAAATGTCAGAAATAGTACCGGTGTCCCGATAATAAAGTTAAATACAGACAGACAATTATTACTCTGTAGTATTATGTAGATGCACAATACTTAAGTTTGTAAGCACAAAAATAAACACAAAACAATGTTTATTTTTTGTGCATCTATTGTTGCATTTTATAGAGTAAATATTTAAATAAATAACTGATAACCTATTTTGCTCTGTTAATTGTTGGGAAAACTGTAAATGTAAATATTCTTCGTTTAACAAATACAGCTGGTTATTAACCTTATGTCGTCTCAATATTTATTGCTACCAGACAATTTTTCAATTATTTTTTATTTATTTATTGTATTATTTTATAGTTTCTATTTATTGATAAGAAATATATGTGGATATTTGTAGATGACTTGTTGTTAAATGTGTATGTTTATTCTTATAAGTTACAATTTCTCCAAATATAATTGATATGATAATGATTTTGAAATTTACGCAAGATCGCATTGTAGCACAATATTTATTTTTTTGTTTAATTTACTTAAAAATCCCCTTCGTGAATCATTGTTTTACAATCAGCATAAGAATATCAATTGATTTTAATTTGCATTATTACATAAATTCATTGCATGCACACTTTTCCATTTATGCGGATACAACTTAATTTTGTGGGTTTAATAAAAATCTATGGTTTCACGAATTTCATTTGTCTTTTTTGTTGGAATTTTTGTATTTTTTTTTTGCATTGAATGTTTTTGAATTTTGCTTAGTCATTTGAAATTTTCAGCTTAACGTTTATATTAATGTTTAATGCACAAATTAATTTTATATTTAAAATGTCGTTAACAGTTGAATAATTTCTAATGGTTTGCATTAGGCTATTCAAGCATTTTTTTGGTTTTAAAACAACTTTCTGCTCTAACAAATTTATATTTTTAAAATGAATGATTAGACGGAAGTTGTTAATTTTAATGCAGAATTTGTCAAGTAAAAACAAACTTATTTTGAAAATTGTGGAGAAAGGTTTAAACATTGCACATCAACTTTATTTTGGAATTTAAAACCTTAGTTTAACCCTTAACGGCACCATGGGGTCGTGAACGACCCCACGGAAATTTTGAAATCATTTTTCGAACTAATAAATACCCAAATTTAGCCTCCTGTAGCTCAAGCATTTTTTGAAAAATATCTCCAATAATCATTGAATTTCATAAAGTAGAGTCATCCCAACACTAGCTCACAGTTGTGAAGCCTGAAATTGAAAATTCGCTTTTTTATAATTTTTTTTTTCAACCTGGGGTCGTGAAAGACCCCAATGTGCCGGATTGTTACAAAATTGAAGTGGTGCCGCTAAGTGTTAAAGTATATTCATTATAAGTTTGACATCTTGATATTTTGGTAATTGTAGAGATGCCTTACCTAACGTTTTTTTAAAATTGTCGTAAGAGCCGTGTTTTGGCATAAGGCGTAAGGGCATCTTACGATTAAGTTGATTGTATAACGCATTTGGAGCTGGAATTTAAACTAATTCAATTACATTCAAGCAACACATGTTATTAACTATATCATTTCATTAAGTTTACTATTTAAGTGTGAAGTGAAACCAATTTTTTGTGCGGTTACTATTTGCGGTGGCAAAACCAGTTGAACATTTAAGCATGAATTGAGCACGGTGTAAAGTTAACTGAGGGGTGTAAAAATTCCATTTTCAGCGGAAAATATTCTTTGAATGTTAAATAATTAATTAAAGTAGAAAGAAATAAATTGTTTTAAGCAGTGGAAAAATTAAATTGACGCCTTAATGTTGAAGCACTGTTACCAACGATGCCGATGTTGAAGATACTTTAAGATGCTGCTTTCCCAGACTTAAATAGAGAACTGTGTCTAGTAAGGCTTGCGCACGATGAAATTAGTGCACAAATTAACTCAAATAATTTTTTAACTAGTTGACATTAAAACAAGAAATATACGTTTTTTTAACAGAAATCTTATTCATCTTTACTTTTATTGCAAATATATTAAACATTATTGGTTCTTTATGAATAAATTGAGTTTTTCTAAAGCAACTCAAATTAAACTTTTAATCGTATCTTCAGAGATTTTTTTATTGGATACTAACCATTTTCTTGAAAAATGTTTGGTGTTTTCAGCAACCTGTTTTGTATTCTTCATAATCCTTTTACCAGAGCCCAATATCTTTCGATGGGTCTGAGCTCCGGGCAGTTAGGAGGATTTGCATATTTAGGTACAAATTCTACTTTGTTCTTTTCATACCATTCAACTGCAGATTTGCTGTAATGACATGAAGCCAAATCTGGCCAAAAAAAGTTGAGACCTCATGCTGTCTAATAAATGGTAAAAGACGTTTTTTCGTGTTAATAGTCCCAGTTGAAACAAACGAACTGCTTCGCCTACCGCAGCTGCAGATTGTCTGCCATACCAAAAACTTCTTTAGAAACTTCGTCTTTTTTTGGCTCTTTAACTCTTCTTGAACATTTCCTCTATGATCTGCAATATAAAAATCGACATCTGGAAGCTGCGAAAAGTCACCAAGTACGTAAGTCTCGTCGTCCTTAATGCAACAGTCAAATTTTTTAATGTATTCGGGGTAAAGTATTTTGGCTCGCTTTTTTGTCTTGACGTTCTTTTTGGAATTTTTGTTCGGAACAGAAGCATTGGACTTTCTCAGCTACTTTTCTTCCCGATATATTGGGATTTTTCTTAAAAGAAGCTATCACCTTCTTGGCAGCATTAGGATTATCAAAACCTTTATTTTTTCTACTTCCTTGATTTTTACTCACGGTCAGACGTTCCTTATAGGTTTTAATAACACGCGAAACGGTATTCCGCAAAATCTTAGCTTTTCTAGCAATTACTTTGAAAGTCCAATTTTTATTTTCGTTAAATATTTTGGAAATTTTTTCACGCACTTTTATTTCGCTGCTCGTGGTGAAGCCATAAATTAACGAATGGGTAAAAAAAGTAGCATGCACATTTGTGCATATTTACCAAAGCCAATTTGATTAAAATTTTTTTGAATTTTTTGAATCTGAACAATTAACAAGTAATAATGTGTGCACTAGTTTCATCGTGCGCAAACCTTAATGTTGGATTTTAATTTAATCACCTCATCCAAACTCAATGTAATTTGTCCATCGCTTTCGATTCACTGGTCCAATTTTTTTATTTTCATCGATCAATATTATTTCACCGCTTCATCAATATTTGTGTCGTCTAAAACTTAACGCTATTAAATTAACATTTGCTAAAATTGAAAACGCAGCTATAATTTTATAAAAATACGCTCAGAACTGGATGCTAAACTAATTTAACTACCGCTTAGTACTAAATAAAACACCGCTCAAAATTGAGTAAATCAGCGCTCATTTAAATATAATACTTTCATTAATATTAATCAAAAATAACCACTTGTTTAAGTACAATCCTTTTATTAATATTTATCAAAAAATAATAATTGACCTGTATTTAAATATGCTAGTAATTTGTTAAATGGCATACATTAATATGTAATTTTTGAAGACAACAACTAATTAACATGAAATGCAAAACTTTTACTCACAATCATTTCGACACCTTAATTATTTAATATACTTCTTATCGACCTGTAATTGAAAGTTGTATAAATGTAGTCGTTTGACATGTTGATTTATCTGAAAGAAAAATTAATAAATTTAATATTAAAAAAATACAAACTTTAGAATCTATTTTCAAACGCCTAGCAAAAATATAGATGTAGATATACTTTTTATTTTAGATTATTCTATCTAAGCTAAGTAGTGAACAATTGTTTCTATGCTTAGGATTTCCATATTTAGGTTTTTGGTGGCATTTTAACTTTTATATAACTATAGTTTATTCCAATGTGCTGACTATTTTTGCAAATAAAGCTATAGTCCATCAGTATATATGTATTTTAAGATTAGTGGATTCATAAAAAGTCTTTGCATCGCGAGTATAAGCTTGAAAAGCTTATGTTTTCATGTCGAAGACGCAGTTGTTCCTTAAATAAAAGTAAAACGTTTTTCAGTTTTTGCACGAAGTGCAAAGGTTCATCATGAACCCTCTGATTTTGAAAAGCTGATAGAAAACATTAGGACGTTGCTGGACTATAACTTCGAACAGTAACAATGTACTGTTTTAGAATTTTTCCATTTTTACTCTGTCGCCACCGAAAAACTTTAATTTTAAATAACCAAAAGTTTCATTATTTAATTCCTTTAAACATTCCCGTACTTTTTTTAGTAAAAGCAAACAATTTTAACTAAGCTTAAACTTTTTTTGATTCACATCGAATTCATTTTCTTGGTTTAACGACATATGCATTAATGGCTAATCAATTGTTGTATAGTTATCCAGTACCTACTAAATAAATGTTAAAGTCAACATTACAGTGGTAATTTATGAACATTCCCACAACAATTTAATTATGTATGTTGCAATTTAATTTCAATTGTACGATTTCATATTCGGTTAAGTTTAACGAATTCCAACTAGTTAGTCATTATATATCGCATGAGATTGAACAAAAGCTTACATGTTACGTTGTAAAGATACAATAAATTTAACAAAATAATAACAATACAATGTGACAGATAAAAAAAGAAAAACTTTTGCATATAAAAGTTAATACATGACTATCAAAATGCTGATCAGCAAGAAAGATTACATAAATGATAATATGATAATTAATAGCAATATCCGCATTATATAAATTTGAGAACAATACATGCATATTAAATTTCACAAAATTCTTAAGTATGTAATTTATTTCTTGACTATTTTTTGTTTTATTTACAATAAGTAGTATAGGTACATAATCATTTGTCCTTATCATCATCTACAGCTGAAACAATGATACAATAATATAATCATTAAATCATAAAAAAATAAAAAAATTAGAAGAAAGATGTAAAGCAGATCTTTTGTTGTTACATATTGAAAAATTTTTAAAAACAAACTTTTGTTATTATGTCTGAATAATTTTGATCAAAACAAAACACACCAATGTTGAAAGCGTATCGAGTAAAAATTTTCCTCTGATGATGCATATGATGTTTTCAATTATATCATTATATCATAATGAAATAAAAAGAAAATAATAATTGCTAAAATATCATTCTTAATATGTTACAAATACCAGTATGAAATGTTGAGATATTTAAACTTAAATATCTGGGCTTGCAAAAGCTGCTCAAAGTTATGAATCAAACAAAATTATAAGAAACTGTTTAAACTACCAAAACCACCACTAAAATATGCAATCTACGCTTTATAAGCTATGTTTCTCCTTTCCAAAACAAGTCTATATTCACTACGTACAGAAATATGGAACTCAGTTCGATATAAAAATTACTATAATTTTTAAAAGTTCCAACTATTAAAGGTATGTCCATAAACTATGTGACTGTATTTTGACCTCTTTTAACTATTTGCTGAGCACCTCAACACCCGTCACCCCTATATTTTATTGTAAGTACCGATATTTTTTTCCACTTGGGTAGTAGTTTGCTAAAAACAGAACAAAAAATAAAATAAAATCAGTTTTGGACACCTTGATACCAATTGTATCACTTCCATGAAGTATAATCTTTTTAGATCTTAATCTATATAAATGTAAAATACTATACTAGTTTCAAACGCTGTCTGAAAAATTAGGCGACTCGCCTAAATTGATACTACAGTTTGCGAGTCGCCCTGTTGTTTCGCCTCAAACGTCAAAATTTCGCGAATGTCAAAAATGTTCATATTACTGTTAGCGAGTCGCCTAACTTTCGTTCGCCAGAAATGTCAAAATCGGGCGAGTAGAATTTGTATGTGACAAATCTTTGAATAAGTATTTGAAAAATTTTACAAAAAGTAGATAGAGAATTTTGAAAAATTTTACAAAAAGTAGAGATATTGCAATCATGGAAAGCACAAACAAAAGGTCAGTATAAAATTTTATAGATCAACTCAAAGTCATTTCCAACGCTTTTTTGATAGGAGCCGTTAGCAAAAGAGCGTAGTGCCAGTTTCAAAATCGGAGGGATTAATGTACTACGACCGTATAATCTGAATAAGCTTTCCTTTTTTTCCAATAAATACACAAACGCTTCTTTATTAATCGTGAAGTAAGACACAAATCTGGAAAAACAATTTCTTCATATATTTCTTGTCAATATTTAAGAAATGAATTTGCTTACATCCGGCCATTATGCCGAATTCAGGCGAATCGCCATCGGTAATAGAGCTATAAATTATAATCTGTTCCAAAAACGCAAAATTTACTGACATGTGCTTTGAAAAATAAAATATAGATTAAAAATACGAAAATAAGAACAAAAATTCGGTTAAGTAAAATAAAAAAAAATATTCAAATTTCAGATATCTCATGAAAGTGAAAAAAAAGTTTTGGTGAAATACAACTACAAATTTGCAAAAATCTTAAGTCTAATGTGCATCTTTCTTTAATACCGAATTCGCCCTATAACATACAGAATATTTTTGAAGAAATTGTTGTCCATAGGTTTTATTTGCTAATTGTATAAAATGTATTTCTATCGTAGTAAACAACAATAAACAATTTGTGAACTTCCGATACATTCTATTGCAATGTAATTTCTAAACTGCAAACTCATATAACATTTTAATTTTCCATTCAATAAGTTTTCCGCAATGTGCGACATATAGGTAATATGGTATTCGACACGTTTTAAAATTACGTTATCAAGTAAAGTTCTATAGATTTTTTTTTAATTCAAAAACAATTTAAAACAGATGTTTATTTTAATCAAACACAATACGTGTGTGTTGTTTTTTTACTTATTTTTTGTTTAAGGGGTTGCACCACCCTTATTGCAAATATATTTTAAGTAAATATCTCAAGAACTAATTAACGAATTTTTTTCAAACTTTCATAAATGTTTGAATGTTTCTGTGTTCTTTATCTCTTGGCAGAGTTAAGGGTCATGATTCTTAGTAACATGATATAGTAATTTTCTAAAATTGGAATGTTTTTCTTTAATTAGGAGCCGTTTAAAAATAAAATGGTTTATTTTTTTGTAAAAGAAAGGTTTAAAAAAATCATTGATGTGTGCCATTTAAAAATACTAACAATAAGTATGTACTATGAATATTTCAATAGTTTTTGAGATATATTTCGAGTTGTTTCGGGAAAAACACATAAGATTAAAATATAAAATAAATATGAAAGAATTTGTACTCAACAGCATTAACTTCTAATCTATATAATCGCAATCTTTAGAATGTTTACATGATCGTCCATCCCAATTGTTTTTAAAAATATAAGGCTTCGAAACAAAAAAAAAAGAATGTGACATAACATGTATACATACATACGTACATATTTGTTAAAATCAAAATTCAATGCGGTGTAACCTCTTAAATATCCAATATATAAAGAAATTGACAAATCCCCATAGAGATAAATATAATTAAATTGTTATGAACATTTTTCCAAACAGTTGTACAAATATACGTTCGTGTACATTATTTGTTATTACTTTATCTTTCATATCTCTATTTTCTCCTAAATTTTTATTATTTTGGGAAACAAAATAATTACGTTTGACTTTGTTTAATTTAATTTGTCTTGATTATATTTTTGTCATTACAAGCGCCTAATTATAAATATAGTTTTTTTTTTATGTCAGCAGCAAGATACAAAAATATTTTTTGATAAAATTTATGAGATAATCAGCTCTCGAGTAATTTGTGTCGCCACAAGCATTAAAGTAATTAAGCTGAAAGACTAATAAAAATAATTCAATAAGCTGTTGTTTCCATTTAGCTAAAAATTCTTTTTTAAGTCTTATAATAAATTTTTTAAAATCTGCCGAAAATAATCGTATTGTAGCTTGGAAATGCTTAAGCTTCGGCTAACGATGCTTACTGATGATACCATGTAGCAGCGGTTCAAACTAATATAAGCAGCTAGTTGCCCATTTTTGTTTTTTATTCGTACTGCAATTGTAATTTTTTGTGTTTTTTCCCCTCAAAAAGTACAAGTTCACACGTGGTAGAAGTGAAAGCTTTAAAAAACTAAACTGCGATAGAATGAGACGAAAATGTTGTGTTATACTGATAAAATTCGACAGGACTTAAAATATTTAGCAACAGCAATAAATGATATATCAATTTAAAGTACTCACCGAGCAAAATGCCTGAAAACTATCAGCTTTGAGATCGGTAAACCAAGAGCTGAGATGTAAGCGAGGAGAAAAAACCTATTACTTTCTCTCATTGTAATTGAAATTGTTTCCCTATCAAACGTTGTTGTTATTAAAATGTCAAAAGCAATAGCAAATTACAATGAGACAGAGTAGTAGATTTTTTTCTACTCGCTCTGGCATGACTTTGGTAATTAATCAGTGATTGAAAAAATTAAAAAAACAGGAAATCTTTCCACGCTTATATCTCAGCTTTTATTTACCTGATCTCGAAACTAATTTTCGGGCATTCTGCTTGATGAGTACTTTAATTTGATATATCATTTACTGCTGTAACTATTCTAGATCCCGTCAACCAAGCCTTACCTTCGAGGAAAAAGCTATACTAACTGACAGTACGGCTAAAAGAATAGTGTCGCGTTTTGCGTTTCATTATACACACCTAATTTCAAATCACACCCCCGCTAAAAAAGTTTCACCTCAAAAATATATAAAAAGTTGGAATTTTACGTTGGTTCCATACTTTCATACTTTATCTCTTTGATATTTGTGAGGAAGCAAAGTATTTACTAACTATGTCATAGGCGGAGTTGATATAAATAAAGTAAATTATGATATAAAGTACTTAGTTAGTAGGAAACGCTTTAAGTATTTATATAACATATAAAGCGTGATTTTATTTTTGCGATAGTTGTATGCGTTTATTTTAAACATGCAAGATGTAGTTTCAGGGCACAAATTAGCCTGTACATTTTCCGTTGTGGCTTTAAACAATTTGTTGCACTAAAAAAATAATTAATATTTCGCAGCGTAGTCATTGAATGCAATATGTAAGCATTAAACATATAATTTCATATTTATTAATAACCACAAAATTGCCGACATTGGTGATAGTAAATTATAATTTAAACAATATATCACTGCATTTTTAACACATGTATATTTACCATTTAATTAAATGTTGTAACTTGATTTAAGCCCGGTAAAATTTCTGTTATTGTTGTCAGTTGTTTGGGATTTCGTAAACGAGTTTCTTGACCTTAAGATATTGCGTTAGTAATTTTTTTTATTCATTTTGCGTGTTTAATTCGAGCGAAAGTGTTTTCAATTCATTTTAAATTTGTATGTAAAAATAAAATCTCTTTCATACCTTTCTCTTGAAAGACAGAGTGTGAAAATATTTTTTCTTTTGAAATCGAGATTATATTTCATTTTAAAAAGAATCATTTTATTTGATTAATGTTGGCAAAAGTGTTTTGAGTTTTGAAAGGGCTTATATCGTTTCCGTATAATTGTTTAGAAAAAAATGATTGTTTCAGTGATGTAATGGTTTTGTATGGAAGTGTTTTTGTTAATGTCATAGAAAAATAAAATTGTTTAATATTTATTTGAAATTTATGCGGTAAATTAAAAAGATAACTATGGTAATTTTTACTAGAGAGAGATTCTAGTAGATGTATCCAAGATCTGTGTCATATAATAAGTGCTACACCCTCATGTCTAATTTATCTAGTTTTCCTTAGGTATTGCCTAAATCACTTGTATTACATATGTGAAGTTTACTCAAATAGAGCACCCGAGATAGTTTGTAAAAAAGGTGGCACAAATCTTGCATGTTTTCAAACTGCTTAAGTATTTGAAATTGTTCTCCTACCTAGTTGCTGAGATAACCCCGAACATATGAAGAAAAAACCTTGAAGGTTTGGATTCGTGGAGGGAAGCAGGCTGTGCGTGAATCTTATAATCAACACTTGTTATTGTGTTTAAATTAAGTTTCTCAGTTTCATTCTCCTTCATTCGTCAGACCTCTTCTATTTCAACTGCGTTTATTTCGTATATAAACCTGGTTTCCGTAGCCTATAAGAAATGATAAACTGATTGTGTTGCTTCCATGAAAGGTATCACGTTTACTTGTCTAAGCCAGCCTATTCTTTATACAATATTTAATAATATAAGTCAGAAATTTTTTACTTAACTATATAAAAAAAAAGTAAGATTTAGCATTTCTTTTTGGTATCGTGTTCCCTTAGGATTTCAATTTTCAAAATCATTTCTAAAACAAAGAGAAACATTATGTGGAGCGTTGGGAGTAAGATCGTCTTTTTGGTGGAAAAGGCACTCGTGAGTATGTAAGGCGTAGCCCAAATACAGAATATGATCCCTGGAATTATCTTACTCTTATCTATCCACTCTACTTTGCTAGCGGCCATACCAAGTACCCGTGCGCAAAGTCCGATGTTTTTGTGATATGTATTTTTTTTTTAACAATGGAACTCGTGGATTTTTGGCACTCAAATTGATTTCTCTGAGTCTTCTTTTAACGATTTCTACTTTCGCTGCTATATTAAGCACTTTCTTTATTTCCGTAGCAGCCAAAAACGGATTATGTATTGAAAGTCATATCGAAACTCGTATCGAACAATTCACGTTCTGGGGGGACGTGGAGGGTATTCGGCCTCGTGTTTTTCGTTTATTTGTGTATTTTATCGTATTCGAAACTATTTTCACAGAATATCCCATAAAATTTTAAATTCCCTTAAAATCTTTACCTTGCGAAATGGAACTTTTAAAAACTTTACTTTGCTCTGTCGTAGAATGCTTTCCACGGCTCACTAAAATGCAAAAACTTGAAAAAATCATTGGAGTATTATACAAAAATAATGGAACATACTTGTTACGATCAAATTTTTTTAATAAAAGTAAATAACTAGTCTTGAGAAGAAAAGGAGTTGAGCACTGCTATTATTTTGACCGCTCGAAAGTACAAATTACTCTATACAATAGCAATCTTAGAAAGTACCGTTATTTTTTTGGAACAAAATGTTATGTGTTTATTTTGTGCACTTATCAAGTAACTATATTTTAAAAGATTAGAAGAAATAAAACGTCTGTTGTTCGAAATATTTTCTTTCAACTATTAAATGGCACCGCACTGCTGTTATTTTGACCGCAGCTGTACATCTTAATCCAAAATAAATAGAAAGAGTTAGAGTGTAGCCTCAGAGAAGTGATTGTTTTTTTTTTAAGTCGCCACAAAATAAAAGATCAAAACATTTTTGCATTATTAAAAAAAAAATATTGATTTTAATTGCTTCTTCTCTTTGCTACATCACTCACTGGACAAGAACACATGCGATGAAATTGTCTTAGAGCTTATATCAAACGGTGTAATACATCCTTCAATTGTCGATATGAATGCAATTCTTATAACTTTTTTTATCTGAAAAATGGCAAAAAGCGCGGTTTTTAAGTGCTTTTATGTTTATACATACAACAACTTGTTACATTTTTGTTTAACAAGATTTTTGATAAAATTCTTTTTTTTGCATCATGCCGCTTGATGAAACACGGTGATTCATACGGTTAAATGAACCTTGTACCGTGTAGGTACACAATTCTTATTTTTTATTATTGTGCTTTATGACGCTATGGTGCGAAAGTCAGAAAGAGTTTAGGGCTATAGTTGTTCGTGACAATAACTTAAACCCGTTTACTTTCAGACATGAACTACTCGTTCTTTTAACTTTACGTTTGAGTCCTAATCTTAGTTTAAGGACTCCGCAAGATTTGTTTGGTAGGTGAGCTGAATTCACTGAACTTCCTCTTTATCTATATCTTAATGGATACAAGTCGGTAAAAGAGACAGTTTTAGCTACATACATAGAGTGGAATAAGACATACATGGACACTTTAATGTCCTGAGTGGATTATATGCCCTCCAGATTGCGTGCAGACATCGCCAATAACACAGACCGACAAAATTTAACCAACATTCAGACCCAGAAACCGGACTATATATTTCCGTAGGTTTTCGATGCGCTGATTCCGAATCTGGTCGCAGAATTGCTCCATCACGTCAGGTTTTTGAGATATCCTAACCTAAAAGTGCCAAAAACATCGTTTTTGACCATTTTTGAGGTTATATAGCACCGTGAGTTTTCTATTTTTCAAAAAACTATGTATAGGATCTTAAACTACAGTTCTTCTTCTTTGAAATGCCCTTGAGTTTTCTGAAATATCTTTCTTTATCGTCCAGTTATCGCATTTTGAAATTTTCAAATTTTTTGACATACAAATGTTCCTAATGAGCTTGCAGGTATAGGCAAAATCACAAATATGAAAATTTCAAAATGCGATAGATCGGCAAAAAAGAAAGATATTTCAGAAAACTCAACGACATTGGAAAGAAGAAGAACAGTTCTTTAAGATCACACATATAGACCTCAAAAATGGTCAAAAACGATGTTTTTGGCACTTTTAGGTTAGGATATCTCAAAAACCTGACGTGATGGAGCAATTCTGCGACCAGATTCGGAATCAGCGCATCGAAAACCTACGGAAATATATAATCTGGTTTCTGGGTATAATTTTTGTCGGCCTGTGTAATTAACTTAATATTATTGAGTAGTCTCCTGTTAAAATACTCATACTATTGAATTAAATTGAATCTTAAAGAGTTGCATTTTTTTTGCTCGCTTAGTTAGTTGTTAAGGTTGTCTTGTGATTTTATGCATTACATAATGCTGGATGCAGATAATTCAACAAAAATGAACATCAATAACTTGAGGGACCAGTAGATATAAAATTATAATTTTTTTTTAAAAATTAAATTATTTTATAATTATTTTATTATAAATTATTAAATTAAATTAAAAATTTTCTGACTCAGTGATCGCAGTTGCATTTTTTATGCTCACAACTGTATATGGGGATCAATATTTGAATAGTTCTGTGATTTACACTGACTATAGTAATTTAAGACAGAATAAATAAAATTGTTTAGGTCAAAATGTAGATATTACTATAAATACTTGCAATAGAAAATATTTATCAACAACACAATAATTATTTTATTGCAGTTATATTGCTGGTCGTTTTAAAATTATCACTAATTCCGAAACCAAAGGCCTTGGTACATTTGTGGGTACATTTGCGCTTCCATCGCTAATTTTTCTTTCACTTGTTGAATTGAATTGGAATGCTGTGAACTGGACTTTTTTGCTGGCTATGCTTATATCTAAGGCTCTGGTATTTTTTGCGGTATTAATTATTTCACTAATCATAACGCGTCCTCTTAACTATGAACGTGCCGGCCTATTCGGAATTTTCTGTACTCAAAGCAATGATTTTGCAATTGGCTATCCTATTGGTAACGAACAATTATTGTTTTTTTTCCATAAAAATGCTATATATATTATTGTTATTTCCATGCACAGTGATGGCGCTCTATAAGGATATTCATCCCGAATATGCATCCTATTTATATCTAATGTCACCTATATCGTTAGCAATATTAAATCCAATTGGACTTATTTTAATGGAGATCTCAAAAGTTAAGAAAAATAGAAATGAAGTGGTAAGTAGCATAAATATATATATTTTTTATCTTATTAAATATTCAACTTAAAAAAAAATGTATCCAACAGGCACGCAATCCTCCACTCTGTCCGGAAACATGTCCGGCTGAGCAAATGACCAAGCAGACACGTTGCTTTAATGAAAGATCTATTGTGTTATTCAACATCATTAAATCACTCTTCTTTAATCCTATGTTGCTTATGACGTTACTCGGCGTTGGATTTGCATTTGTCTTTCCAAATGGTTTGCCAGAAATCGTAGCGAGCGTGTTGCGTGTGTTCGGCTCATCCTTTTCAGCGACAGCGCTGTTTTTATTGGGACTCAAAATTGTTGGACAAGGCAGATCGCTGCGTGGTTCTGGATTTTTATTGCCGGGCATATTAATTTTGGTTAAAATGTGCGTAGCTTGATTTAAGACACTATACTTTATTGTACTTATTGCTTGATATATTTGTATAATAGACTTGTTTTGCCGCTTGTTTGTCGCCAAACAGTGAATATCATGCAAGCTGGTGCTGATTTCAATGACACTACCGAACTGAGTACATATGCCTTTCTCTATGGCACTTTTCCGGCAGCGCCAGGTGCTTTTGTAATTGCCACACAATATAACATCGAAGTTGAGCTGGTATGTTTAGTTTTTACGTTTTACTTGTGTCTTTTTATAACCCCTCTAATGCTTGTATTCAATCTTTAGACTGCCAAAAGTATGGTGCTCTGTACTTTTATCTCTGCGCCGCTGATGTTTATCTCTGCAAAAATGATTTCGATCACAAACTTAAATCCAATTGATTATTTACATGAACTAGATGCTTTCTCATTTGATATCAGTGTGGCTGGGGTTGCTGCATGTATTTGGGTTTTACTGTTGCTGATGACAACAAAACGTCTTTGGCGTATGCCCCATCGGTTAACAGCTTGTTTAGTGCTATCCCAGGTAATATAAGCGACATTTTTTCAGATGATTTTAAATGTCATTTATTTATTTTTTTTTTTTTTGTTTACAGCTCATGTGTTGTGTTAGTGTCATACTTTGGTCTAAATTAGAGCATGGCGATAAATGGATTTTATATGTGCAATTCTTCTTGTTTAATATTGGCACGTACAGCAGTCGCTTGTGGACTGCGTTTTTAGCGATTTCATTACTGTTCTTGCAGTGTCGTAGTTTGTGCTTTGTTCTAAAACTGTGGCCATATATGGTGGGTTTAAAATATGTATATATGTAATGAAAAAATGTAGATCTACTCGTAAATCATACTGCAAAGAACTAACTTACAAAAATATTTTGTAAAAGAAACATAATGACGATATTCATGCAATATGTACAAATGTGTGTGTACGAGGGTAGAGTGAAAACTCATATACGCATCCGCCCGATTCTCCGGATTCGTCTCCCTGCGACTTCCTGCTTTTCCCAAACATGAAAAAATGACTGGCTATAAATAAATTCGCATTAATCCTCACATGGAGAGGTCACCGGTAAAACAGAGAGTGCTTTTTTGCAGATTTGGGGACCTTATAAAATTGGAAAATCGAAAAATAAAAAATTAATTTAGGTTTTATAAAAGAAAAGTATTTTTTACCAAAAGTATCTGACTTTTCAACCTATTCTCGTACGATTATTCCTGATCAATGTGATCACCTGAGGCAATCTCTGTCTGACATTCACAATAAGGAAAGATCGAGATCTTCATAAAAATTATTTCCGAATTTAATTTTACACCTATAAGATTACTACAAATACATAAATTTTTAAATTTCAAAAGTACGAAATAATACCAACTTTTAACTATCATAACTATATTTTTCATTTAGGTTACTCTCGCTTGGGGAGTTCCTGCTATTATCTCTGCTATATTGGTTGCTGTGGATAGCAATGTTTTGTCTGATGAAAAGCACAATCCAAGTTTTCAGTATGGCAATGCCCAGGCAGCTATATCAGTATTTATTTTAGTGATGTGTTTTATTGGTGAGTATTAATTTTATTAAATTTTACTTTTAAAATTCCCAATAGTTCTATATGATGACAAAACTTTACCAATGAAAAGTTATAACAAACTCTCTACGCTGCTTTGTAAAATTAAATATCTTTTAATATTTTCGCAAGTTAAAGCTTTAATATTTCTCGTTATTCAATTTCATAAAACAAACTAGATAGGTTTTTAGTGATGCCTCCAAAGTTTTCAAACTGATTTAAAGCACATTAAACTTTTACAAAAATTTCATATTAAATTCAAGAGTAAAATTTTTAATATGTTGTTTTCACTTTTTCTTTTAGTAACGGTTGGTTGTTTGGTTTTGCATCAGCGCTATAAAAAACGTTATGAAAAATATTTGACATACACACGTGAGCTTTCTAATCCTGATTCAGGTACGTTATATAGTTTTTATATTACTTATGAAACTCATAATTATTAATTATTAATCACTTTCTTTCCAGATCCTTCCGATTTACAATCCACAATTTCTACAACTAATCTGTTATCCCATGTTGATGCCACATCCATTGCAAATGGTACAACACGCCATCGAAATGTTTCATATTCATCTTCTGACGATGAAGAAATGATTCAACCAAATGGTACAGCACCTAGTGGCTGTGAGATTGGTAACGGTAACTGCTGTTCAAGCGCATCAAATCAAACAACAATTGTAGTAGATATTGAGGATTTGCTAAATCGTCGCAATAATGCAAATTCAAACAATAAAACGGACGATATACATACTTCGCCATCAACGGATCAATTTGAGGATGAGTGCGTTAATAAAAAAGTTTCAATTTCCTAAAGCTTTCCTAAAACTGTAAATCTATCTTTAATTAGAAATTATGGCATTCGTGCTAATAATATGTGCAGTCCTTCATTCAACTGTGCTGGTACATCACGTCAAAACTGTCAGACTATCATCAATCGTTATGAAGAGCAAGCACGTCAGGGCTTAGAGCCACTTGAATTTCCATCTGAAACCGATGAGCATCAAACTTTGAAACATACTGTGCTGTTGATTATTTTACTGTGCTCAATGTTTGTGGTGAGCTTTATTTTTCAAGAACTTTAAACATTAACGTTGTTTCACTGTTTTTTTTTATTATTTTTTTAATATAAAGGGCTTATCAGTTTCTATTTGGACACTTGTTATGGAAGGCATGTCCGGCATATATTTGGAGCTAAGTTTTCTAGATGCTTTCCTTAACTTTGGGCAAAGTCTTATCGTGTTAGGTATATTTATAACTGAAACAGGAGAGCTGTTAATGCCATTAGTGAAATTCTGGCGAAAAATATGGTAAGTCTACACAAAGCACTTGCATACAAATAATCAAATACTTTCACATCTGTGCAAAATATTATTAATTAATTTGCAAAATATTCGATATTGGCGAGGGATAATTTTTTCTAGAATATTTCGACGTAAATATCTTCTGAAGCATCAATGATACATAAAAATGAATCGGCTTTTATTTGGCACTAAATTGTCCACATTTCTTTACCTACAATCGAATTCATCTTCGTGCGATTAGCCCTTAAAGGACCGTTTTCATAAACTTAACCGGAACAGGTTTTGCTTAAATTTTTGCCTTACTCTCGGCTAAAGTCTCAGCTTAGATCTAACCGGAAATTGTGAAAACGGCCCTAAGAAATACAATATTTCAAAAAGAGTAGTGAAATAGAACTTGGGAACCTATTTTTTTCTCCTTGAAAAATGTACCACCTTCAAAAAGAGTAGTTAAATGAAAAGTTCAGAAACTTATTTTTTTCTCTCAGGAAAATGTTGGGAATGTCCTTCAAAAAGAGGAACAGTAAAATTTAAAATCTTATCAATGACCCTTTAAATATAAAAGCCATTTTTTCGTAAAAATGAGAATATGCTTGAAGCACGAACTTAAATTTATTTCATTATTTTTTTTTTTTTTCAATCCCTACGTTATTTTTGATGCTGAATCTGAAATGATTTCCATATAATGGCTATTTTTTTTGCAATACGATTTCTAAGGTACGATGGGTATCAAAATTATCAAAAAAGTCTTACGTAATTAATGTACAGCCACTTTACATGACTTTGCCCACAACTCTGTACAAATATATGTATGTGAACATTTAATTTTTATTAAACAAATAAATTTGTAAAAATATTCCAGTTGTTTTAATATAATTTCGTTATGGGAACTTTTATAACCTGTAAAATTATTTTTGTTTGCTATTTAATAGGTATGGTGCTAATGTTTTAACGCTACCACACTGGAGTAATTTAAGTCCAGAAACTAAACTTATTTGTGAACAGTTTCGTAATCATCATTTGGAAAATTGTAAAAAAGACATTGCAAACGATAAAAGGTTAGTAATAATTTAAGCAAACTGTATTCAATTAACATCATATTTCATTCAACAGATGGCGTATCAAAGTTTACCGTAAAGTATTTTACGGTAGCGACTTTGTTGATTGGCTTATTGAAGTTGGTCTCTCTAAGGACCGCATGGAAGCTGTGCATTATGCTAAACATTTAGTCGATGGTCGTGTTTTAAGGCACATTAATAACGTTTATCACTTTGAAGATAAAAAATTACTGTACAACTTTTGTAGTCGCATCTAAAGTGTATAAAAATTCCGCAAGGCTTTTGTATATGCAAATTTAATTTTAGTTTTATTTAGTGTATTCGTTTTAAGTATGTTTTTGTTAAGTTTATAGCGAAATTTTATTGTGGTGCTGTGATTTGTATTTTATTTTATTTCCATTTGTTTCAAACTAATAACATAAACAGCCATTTGTGCTATTAGTTAAATATTAGTATAATGAGAACAGTCTTCAATATTGTATGAAATGATAAAGAAGTAGATAGTGTTTCCTGTAAAACTTATGTTAATTTCTTTCTAAGTGACTTCAATTGACCAAATTTTATTATACAAATGTGTTATTAGTTTAGTTAAATAAAAAAAAGGAAAAGTAATTGCGAGCAGAGCATGTATTTTCCAGCATGTAAAATGAACCAAATAAAAGTGGAGATAGTTATTTATCACAAACTTAACCTCGAAGTAAATTTTTCACAAAGAATAATAGCTTTTTGTAATTTGATAGTATTGCAATATTATAATGATTATTGTACCCGTATGAAGCTTAAATTACTAAACTTAAATCAGGAACAGATACAATAGAACGTATGTGCAAATATTATTACATACTTTTAGGAAATTTTAATGACATAAAATTAATATGATAATCAATAAATAATAGGCTTAGGAGTCGTTTTTAAGCGTTGCTTTGTTATAAACGATTATCCCAGCAAGTAAATACATTTGAGAAAAACTTGTTCCAAAAAATGGGTAACAAAACCGTCGTCAGAAATCCAAATCAAATTAAAAGTCTTTAAGACTTGAAGATAATGTATGTATTTTCAAAATAGACTATATAGAAAACTGAAAAGAAAAATTAAAACAAGTCAATCTCGATGTGTTAAGCATAAATTGTTTCAGGATGTTTTATGAAATTAGCTCTGCTTGAGTGCTAATCGATTAATTTAAGCAATTAAATTACTTTTAGATATGACCACACTCGTGAAGAAAAATAACTTCTTCATATGTTTAAATTAAGTAGGTTATATGATGATAGAAAAATAAAAGTGCTTCAAGTCTGCGTTCTATGTTTAAATTACACACAAAGAATGAAATACTGTCGAGCTTCTGAGAAACCATTGAAACTTTCAACTTTGCCACCTCGTATTGTTGCCGCTCGGTCCGCCATATTGGAAAAATGACGCCTAAAAGCAGTTTTTTGACAATATCTCCTTTCTGACTAATTTAAAGATAAAAATAATAATATAGAAAATAAAATCAATAGTTTTGGCGTACGAATGCTTCTATAATATAATTTTTATCACTAATTTTTCAATCTTTTTGCCGCGTGAGCGGCAACAATACGAGTTGGCAAAGTTGAAATTCGGAAAGAGCACATCGAAATCTATAAAATTACTCATTTTCAAAACTACCGGAAAACTTTCCAGGTAAAACTACCAAATTATTGTACTATAAAGGTGTATTTGAAAATAGCTATGATCTGATTTTTTTTTTTAACTAAACCCAAAACTTAAAACATCCATTTCTTATAGAATGTTTAAGCCAAACATAAAAAGTTTCAATGGTTTCTCTGAAGCTCGACAGTATTTCATTCTTTGTGTGTAATTTAAACATAGAACGCAGACTTGAAGCACTTTTATTTTTTATCATCATATAACCTACTTAATTTCAAAACTTTCCAGGTAACGTCTTTTTTTTATAACCAAATGACTACTATTATGCTTGAAAGTTTTTTTTTAAATTTCGAAGCGGTTTTGTAAGGAGAGTGATACCCATCCTTTACATACATAAACGATACATTTGGAAAATGCTTGAAAATATATTGAAAAACGTTTCTTATTTGCGGAATGAGGAAAAAATTACTTATTAGCGTATACATATATGAATGTATAAGAAAATTAATAAAACGTTTGGAAACAGCATTTTCCAAGTTAGCATTAATAATTGAAACAATGTTTTTGATTCCTTTGGTGGTGATACACAATATACTCCCCGAGTAACTAGCAAATACATGTATTGCTAAAGACTTAAATTATTTCTTGCTGGGTAGTTCATATAATTTTATATTAAGACGTTTATCAACGAAAATTTATTATGTAAAAGACAGCATAACTTTATAATTGAAAACCAAAAATTAAAATTCAACAAATAAATTTATTTTGGTCACAAAGAGCAAATAAAATATGTTTTATTTTTTTTTAATATTATTTAAGTTTCAGTTTCGGACAAAACCGCCAAAAACTGAAACTTCAACTTTGGTAACGATCTCTTGAACCATTCCCCATGCTCGGCGTCTCCATTTCAAACATCAATCAAAAAATCAACAAACAGTTGTCAAAGTAATCCACGTATGGCGGAAATTGAAGGTAACCTAATTTAGAAAGTTGTATCATTGGATGTGACACTCTAAATGCGTAATGTTTTTTAATTATCCACTTTAAAAATTAGTATACGAGATGTTTACAGCATCATTTGAGCTTTATTAAATACAGTTGTCTTATCTAGTTTAAAACATTGCATTCTATCCAAAACTGAAATTACAAATCATCTTTTGATCGGCTGATATGTATTTCGATATTTCGGCAAACGCGAAAAACTACTGATTACTTTCATTCTGCTTCAAAAACATCTATCTGCATTTTATAAGACATAGCTTTTTTCCGTATCTGATTCGAAACATTGATCTGTAACTAAGATTTAAAGTTTCTGAAAACGACCATTTGCGCGAGAGTATTACCCCGAATCCCTTGATTTGGTTCAAAACGTGTTATTTACATTTAAATCTTAAAGCATAACCTGCTATTTACTGCAGTTCTGAGTAATCCTGATATTTCAATATCTGTAATGTCCTTTATAGGAAAATTAAAAAAATAATTGGGATATGTCTACATTGACACTTCTATCTGACGTCTACAACGACACCCAAAATACACTGCGTATGCTGCATCGATATTCGATTTTCCAATTTGTCATACATACGTACAGAAAGAAGGAAATAATTATTTTTTTTTATTTCGTAAATTTATATTTTTTGTGTGGAGTTTTAAAAATTTTTGCAAGGCAATTTGTGTTTTCAAACCATTTTTATAAAATAGGCGGAATGAGAGCTATGAAGCCTAGGGCGTCGAAATCGTAAGTCCGCACCTGAATAGGATAATTTATATATGTAGTGAAAAATTGGCATACTTAAAAAAAATTAATAAATCATATTTGCCAAGCCCAAGCGAACACCCAAATGTTTTGGAACAAATCTCTATTGTTCGTATTATTTAAGAGCAAGACAAAAAACATGCATATAAATAAATATTAGTGTTTTACTTAATTCTTTTTTGTTTGTCTAATTAACTTACAGCGAATGCTGTATTATTTTTGTTTAAATTTTAATAAACGTGACTGAAATAGCAAAACTGAATAAAATGTGTTTTTGCCGGCTGATAAACATTTTTTTATTGAAGAAACTTTCTTGGTTTAGAGTTATTGAAAAAAAAACAATAGATCAGTAATAAATAGCTTTTTGTTTTCATTTCATGTTATTCTTTAAGGAATTCTTATTATTAAAATTGCTCAATTGAAATGCAAATTGTGAAATGGCATAGCAATATGTTGGCGAAGATCCTCAACAAATCAGTGACAATTGATCGTTTGTATGTTCGTTGCGTATGTAAATATTTCAGCGTTGCATACATGTATAGGCATATATAAGTTTTGGGGGAGACTGAGGACACTTGGTCCTTTCAGAGACTCGATTATTGGCTTCTACGAGTATCTCATATTCGGCAAACATTTTTTTATTTAGCAAAATTGGATCTAATGAATAACTAGTAAGTATGTTATCTCTTTCATCGCCTAAAGTTCAAATTTTAAATCGAAATTATGAAATTTAGGGGCCGTGCCGGTTTCTGTGTTGCTTGTTTTCTGGCCATTAAGTTATAATTAATGTGTTATTTCTTTAACAATTTATAATTTGTTCATGTGTTGCCAGGTTTATCTTTGAAAAATATAAAAAAATTTATGATAAAAATTATATTGCGAATATAAAATATGTTCAGAGTTACATTAATTTTATGCTGTGATAGTTTCGCAGATGATAATCATCGTTGATTTGATATAAAATTGGGATCAAGTGGCCTTAGTCTCCCGTATGTATAAAGTTAATTTATAAAAATTATGCATGCGGATCTTATAAGCTTGACAGCTGTAGGCAGTAGCAGCTGTCGACAATCAATCGCTGATCTGATTTCTTGCACAGAAAACATCAAACGAGCCAATATAGAAATAAGTTAAGTATTTTATGCAAGACAAAGTACGGTTTTGCATTCTTCTCTTCTCTACTTTAAAAAGTTTAATCGTTAAAAAAGAAAAAACGATTCTATTGGCTAATGAACACTATTTTCAGGAACTTAAAAGCCGCAATATTGATTGAATATCTGAAATATAGGCAAATAATAACAGTACAATGTTGTGCCAATTTTTCAGAAAACAGGCAGCATATTGTATAAAGTAAGTATATTGAGCGTAAGCAAGTTCATATTAAAAAATAAATTAAGTTTTTTTGAGTTTATAAACCCGTCTTCATATCACTATCTTACTTACTTACTTACTTAGATGGCCATAACAACCCGTTGTCAGGTTACGGCCGACCTCATTAGCTCTCGCCAGGCGCTTCTGTTTTGCGCGCGTCTTCTCCAATCGTTATGCCAAGCGTGGTTAGGGCTTCCTCAGTTTGGTCTATCCACCGGAGGCATGGTCTCCCTCTTCGTCGTTAACCGGGGACCTTCCCTTCGAATACCTTTTTCGCTGGAGCTTCTTTACCAAAGATGGGTCATGTCCATACGATGGACATGACCCAGCCAGCGTAGTCGCTGTATTGTTATACGCTTAACTATGTCAATGTCGGCGTAGAGCTCATACAGCTCGTGGTTCATTCGAAAGCGATAGTCGTCGCCACCTCGATCACTATCTTCCCATCCATAAATACACAGGAGTGAGTTGAAAATTCACTTTTCTCGAAATAAAATCAAACATATCGGACATCAAACTTTTTTTTCGAAAAGTTAAGATGAAGGTATTTCTTTGTCAATTCGTGTGTCAAAAATTAGATATATATGTAAAAATGCCTACCAAAATCGAAAAAATTACAAGCAGTTATTTACAAAATTGGAAATTTTCTTTGTAATCAATATGTCAGTAATGAGTTCTATTAATTTCTAGCTGCTCAAACTGAATCTGAAATTAGACTGAAACCAAGTCAAGTCAAAAATGCAAATGCTGATCACTGCTAAGGATACTGTCCAGTACTATCAGAAATAAGATTTGCGTTTGTTTAATGAATCCCAGATGCAATTGTGGTCGATGATATTAGCGGTACTGCAGTCTAAAAGTTTAAGCGTAACTTTGTTTTATTAAACTCATTATACTCGAGTATATCTGAAACTCGACACCTTGTATTTTGGTGTGATGCTTGTGCAAACCAAGAAAATATTGTTTAAAAACCTGAGGAATTTTTTTATATATATACATACATAGATCCATCAGACTAAGTATATACTAAGTATATATACAATGATTTGTTTCTCGGAGGATATATTAAAATTTCGAAACATTTTTTTAGCTCATTTGTGCGTTATTAAAATTGTACATATTTTTCTAGGTAAATATTTAGTTATATTACAACTGTTTCACATTTTGGTTGATTGATTTACCACCAATTCCTACAGTGCATAATTAAGCCAACGATTATCTTAATTAAGCTCATATTTTAACCTTCGATTCAATTAAGAATGCATTAACCTAATCAGTAATTGCCATTTAAAGCAATTGGCAACATAATTGATAGACGCAAAATCGGCTAGGTACATGTTGCTGCTATAGTAAACTAACCCAGTTAACAAATGCTTCATGGTTCAGTTACATTTCAGTTGATTTTTTATTTATGATACATTAATGGCAAGTGCAACTAAAGAATGATTTTTTGGACTGATATACCTTTCAATTAACAGTTACAATAAAACACGTATAAGTTAAATTATTTATTGTTAAGAAACAATTTCATTGGTTCAATTTTGGATCACTTGTGGCCTTATTTCCGAAATTACGCCAGTTACATACGTTGATTTACAAAGTGTCAGTTGTTGCTGATTAATCAGCATGAATCCATTGGAAAAAAATCTTTTTGTTGAACTAATTCAAGGGGCATACTACATTTTCAAGGTTCAATATTTTCACCGCCATTATCGGACTACTTTTGTTACATGGAAACTATTCAAACTTCAATTTCACGAAGCGCAAATAATTATGTCACAGATTTGTTCGCTTCTCGCATTTTGGGGCGGTGGTAAATATCACTATCAAATATTTTCAGAATCTACCTTTTGTCGACTGGGCACAACATATCCATGTAAATATGTTCAAATATGAACATAAACAAGAAAACGAGTAACATAAACAAAACACCATAAGGTGATTGAACTTATTCACAAATGCGAAATTGTGGCAAAGCGTGTGCAAACTAAAACACGAAAATATAAATAAAAACAAAAATATAATATTAAAAAAAAAAAATGCAACAAATAAACAAAGAATTGCAATAAAAAACATTGACCTACACAACAAGAAAGTGTTGGACAGAGCTGCAAGATTATGTATTCACTGTTACGTACATTATTCTGTATTAGAATAAAATCATACTTTTATCAACATAAAAAGTTGAATTCATACCTAATTAATTCTATATTCTGTATATAAAAAAGGTTTTTTTTTCCGCAAAGTGTACTCTTGTGCTGCTCTGCCCAACACAATTCATAAAAATAAGACGTAGATATATATAGTGCAAAATAATTGCCATACCGTGCTCGTTTCTTTATTTGAAGCGCCTAAAATGCTGGCACATGCTTTAATAACCCATTTAATTGGGATATAAAAAAACCGATACATCTTCATTGCTACTTTTTTTGGCTGTGACACATTTAGGACATCACAAGGGCATTGCTTATGATAAGAAAGAAATTCTTAGAACTGAAACTGTTGTGATAGGAATGAGTTTGACTAGTCCGCAAGCGGCAATTAATTATAACTTTTTTTTTTTGGTAGAAACGTGTTGCTTTTATGTTTCTGGACACTAACTACCTACTTATCACTGTGCCATATTTTATATGACTTAAGTATAAGAGCTCTGCTAATTTCATTGTGATAAATAACTTGAACTTTGCGTCATAGAAAAGTCCTTTTATGTGATAAAAAAAATATTAAATGCTTAGATAAATATAACCATTCGGGATTTATTTCTTTAAGAATTCATATTTTGAAGTAGCAATCAGGTCGTATCAGTTAATGTCAAAAATTGCTGTTTTGCAATTAAGTATAATTTTTGGTGGAAATAAAAATAATTTCACTTTATTATTTGTTTTAATGAGGATTTTGAAAACCATCGCGCAAAAGCGCAAAAAGCCATTATTTAAGAGAACTAATTTTTATCGCACAGCAATATAAAATCGTGAAAATTTATGTTACTCCCCAACTATAAATTTTATCTGAAAAGGCTTTCAGTGGATAAACACTGTTTTTTTGTTTTTCTATTTGATCCATAAATGAACAATTGATTTGGTGGAAAAAATTGGAATGCTTGGAATCAGCATCTTTGAATGAGTTTAATTTGGTTATAGTCCTTGTTTTCTATATACATATGTACCGAGTCTTTTTCATCTGCGTCCAATAGTTGCAGAGATAAATAAAATGTTGGTCTTTTCACATTTTGCAGGCGTGGTACTAGCCATTTTTCATTGAATCTTAATTTTGCCTCTCTTTTATATCTAAGTATTTAATAAGTTTTATTTATCTGCGTCAAATAGCTTATAAGATACGATGAATCTAATTCTTCTCTGATATGGGATTGCCCACTTTTCCAAATTAAACTAAGCTAAGAATATTTTACCAAATCTTATCCATCTGCGTCAAATAGTTACGGAGGTATAAAATAGTTGATTTTTTCTCATTTTGGAGGCGTGGCACCGCCCATTTTTTCATTGAATCACTTTTGCCTCAACCTTTTATATATGTACCAAGTTTTATTCATCTGCGTCAAGTAGGTGATAAGATATGATGAATTTTAATTTTCTTTTATATGCGGAGCGTGGCATCGCCCATTTTATCCAAACCAAACTATGCTACGAACCTTCCCCAAACTATAAAAACGTAAGTGTCGGCTATCGAAAGAGCGGTTAAAAAGTCCAGAAGCAACACACATACATACACACACATACACATTGAGCTTTATATATGTACATATATAGATTTTTAATTGCTTGCTCATACGCCACAACACTAAACTTTTTTCCATTCGCTAATTTTTTCTAATTAGAGCGAAATTATGACTACATAATTTTTTTGTAATAAGTAGTTGCATACTTTCATGTAGTAAAACTTATTGGTTTTATTGCTTTACTTTTTAAAATATTATTGTCTTTTCTTAGGAAATGCATTTGCAGTTAATTTGGAGAATCAGAGATAAAGCAATAAGTTAAGGTTACTCATGCTACACGTGACGAAGTGAAGTCAAATAGAAATGTTTCTTTTAGAACCCCACAAAATTGTTTATTTCTAATCAAACTTAATTATGTTTGCTTTAGATTTTGTTACGTTGAATTTGAAGGCAGAGTCTGTTTTACTCCAATAGTTAAGTTTTTATTCTTATTTTTCTAATTTATAGGGTTGACTATTTATTTGATAATTTCTTTTTAATGTACAATACATACATTTCTTTTTATAAAAATTTCAAATTTCAGTTACCTTTTTAAACTTGCCACCACTTTTTACGGATATAGATTACACCAATGTTTTTCAGGCATGAAATAAATACATTCCGGCTAGTTAAAACGGATTGCTACAAAAATAAAAAAAAATGAGAATTTTTCAACGAAATTATCTTCATCGATGAAGCTCATTTTGAAATTGGCGGCTATGTCAACAAACAAAACTATCGAATTTCAACAGAAGAAAATCCTAGAGAATTGTTTGAAAAGCCAATGAAACCAAAAAAAGTTACTGTATGGTGTGGATTTTGGTGTGGTGGCGTAATTGGTCTATATCTTTTCAAAAATCAAAATGGTAGTGCAATGGCTTGAATCAGTGATGGGCACGTAGTGGCCCTATCTGCCCTCACCGTTATGCGACGCACAAGCAAGCGAAAAAAACTAGCAGAATTTCAACGCTATCGAGGCACAGCGTTGACTTGAATTCAAATGAAAACAAAAACAAAACACAGAGGCATGAGCGACGGCGCCGCATTGTGTCTTTACGAATGAAGCAATTGTTTTTGTTTGTAGTGCAATTTGGTTTTTTTTGTGCTGGCGAATTCGGAAATGACAGCAAAAAGACTTAAAAATTTTGTTTGTTGTTGCTTGATGTTGTTGTTTAGCCCTTTTGCTAGACTTCGATGCCCACCACTGGCTTGAATGAATGAAGCTCGATATCGAGGGACGATTAGAAACATTTTGTGGAGTTAATTGGAAGATATTGATGTGCAGAGTATGTGGTTTCAACAGGACGGTGCAATAAGCCACACAACAACGGAATAAATCGAGCTTTTGAAACAGAAGTTAAATAATCGTATAATCTCTCGAATAACAGACGTGAATTGGTCGCGAAAAGTTCATGCGATCTAACACCATGCGATTTCATTCTTATGGTGCTTCATAACGAGTAAAGTTTATGCGGATAGACCTCAAAATGTTCAACAACTCAAAGGCATTATGCGAAAAAGTTATTCAAAATATTGGTAAAAGATTAACAGCCTGCCGAGCTAGCAGTGGAGGTCACTTGAACGACATTATTTTTCATTAGGAACCGGAAGCTGATAATCCAAAGAGCTTTCAGTCATTTAAGCGCAATATTCGTGAAGTAGGACTTCAATATATCGAAAATATACCGCAAAATTGGGTTGACGTGGTAGGCTTTTACCAAGCCACACAGAGCATTTACATGGCATTACTCAGTTTCATAATTTTAACTCAGAAACTAAACTTACAGCTCCTACATTAGAGACCACACATGTCAAAATATATCAAAATAGGTTTTTAAACCGCTATTTGAATACTAAATATACATATGCATGTATGTAACTATGAACCTCATTTGAAAGATATTTTATACATACCTATTTCGAGTTTTTTAAATTTCAAATGTTATTTTTTTCAAAAATGACCATCTATACGCATATAAATTTATTTCTTGTTGTCATTTTTATCCATTTTATGAATTTCTTAGAGTTTTAAGAAACTTCGAAAGACCTTAGCGCTATTTATTCTGAAACTTGTTGACTTACAGAAAAGTGGTTTGGATAGGGCTACCAGATGGCCTGCCTACAAAAGTAGCACATATCAAAAAATTGCAATTTTCTAATGAAAACCAAAAATTTTTTTAATTCCATACAAATATTTTTAAAAAAAAGGTCCTCACTTTGTACGACAAAACCCCAGCAAATTAAAAGAATATTTGAAATAACTTTAATTTTACAATGCAAACATCGAAAGTAGTGAAACCATCCAAAAGTAGTACATTTCGAGTGAAAAGTAGCAAAGTAGCAAAGCCTTCCAAAAGTAGCACTTTTGCTTCTAAAGTATGCCATCTGGTAGCCCTAGGTTTGGAGCTTTTTCGTTTAATTTTTTATGAACCATTATAAACAAAGAAAATAGATTTGCTGAAAAAAAATCCCTTTTCTTTTACATTATTAAAAAAAATGTTGGTTTGGAAAAAAAATAAAAATCATTAATTACTTTGTTTTAAATGTTTTTTTCTTTTCAAATTCTACATGAAATTGCAAACTTTTTAACAGCAAAATAAAGTTGAATTAATATTTTATTCTAGAACTTACAGACTTAACAAAGTTACAAAATTTTTAGGAGAGCGAAAAATGTCGTTTAGTGCTAAAATTAGCGATTTCGAGATTTTGCTGAAATGACATTTTGTTACATGAAATTTAATTTATGTGCTAGTTTTATTTAAATTAATATAGCTTTCAAACTTTAAGAAACAAATCTTTTATTTAAAAATTCTAGGCACGCAGTTAACGACGACTTTTTATGTGCAATAAATAAAGAATTCAAATTTATTACTATACAATTTCTTTTGAATTCGCAATTAAATTGCAGCAGAGCTTGTGTAAACAATAAAATAATTAATAAAATATACCAAAACTATTTAGCTTTACTCTTGCATACAATATGCATATTTAATGCAGCATTTTTAAAATAAGTATATGTATATAATTTAACAATAAATATTGAAAAAAAAAATTAATTTTGGAATTTGTGCAAAATATTAAGAATAAAATATGTTTTTATATTTATCTTAATTAATATTATAATATTTTCAATTCCAAACACACACCCACATTTGTAGGTTGCCTAATTGGAAACAACGTCGCGAATGACAAAGCCACAATAAAGCAAATGACTTTGTGTGAATGAGATTGGTTCACAAAAAATGTACGGATAACTCTTTTATAGAAAATTGTATGAGCAACAATTTTCCTCGAAATCTGGATAGTTTCGAAACAATTAACAAATAAAACCCAAAGTTTCAGGTCCTCAGTAGGACAACAAAATAAATACAATGCAATACACTAGCTTAAAGGCAAAGGATGGATTTCATAATATTCCCTATAACTTCACGTAATAATAATGCCCATTTTGACAACTCTAAGCTGTCGGAGTATTAAGATATGTACATATTAAAGATTAAAAGTCACAAATATTAATTTTTTTGTATCGCTTCTTATTTGTTGGTCAAAAATTGGGCTTAGGACAAAAGTTGTAGATTATACTGTGTAATTTACAAATACGTTATTTTGATTGTTTACGTTATTGGAGCTTACCAGTGCCCGAGGGTATTATAGTAAGCTCAAATTCGAACTAGATAGTTGACTGTACTGTGTTTGGCTCGTTTTGAGCATTGTACCGAGTGTACTTTTAACAAACTACTGAGACTGAACAGAGGTGAAGATGCACACCAATTTGGTACCAAATGATGATGAACAAATATAAAACGGTTTCGGTTAGTTTGAACGATCAAAATAGTCTGAACCATCGTTTTGCAATTTGGGAGTTGACTAAAATTTAAATGTCATTTCCAAAGTAAAGCTTTTGTACTGAATATTATGAAAGTGATTAAAAGTTAAAGGGTGAGGGTATTAGTATGACTTAGTTTACAACCCTGATCAAAAATTTATGGAAATACGAAATAAAGTACACTTTAAGATCAGTTAAGTATGCTTTTAAATAGAGTAGCTTTAATCCTTTAATAGTTTAGCAAAGCATACTTAAGCGCTTAAAGTGTACTTTAACCTTAAAACAGGCAAACAATCAAATTTGGCAATCTGTAAAAATGACAAAAAATTTGAGATTTTGGAAACTATCAGTATGTTGTAATTATGACAAACGTTGCATATGAGGCATCATCCCTATTGGGTTCATAACTACGCACTTTAATATGTGATTCCATAACAGCTTCCGTTTGCGCTTAAAATAAAAACCAAAGAAATTAAAAGCTTCATCGTGTGCTGTCGTTTTGCGTTGTATTCCAAATTTTGTATTCAAAAAGCGCGCGCACTCTCAAACGAAGACGATGCGAACGACAGCGAGCAACAACAAACAAATGCCGGCAGAAGCAGCAGCAGCATCAGCCATTGTTGCAGCCATCTTCGCGGATGTTCAGCCCGGCATAAACTGTTGAGTTCTCAGACGCGCCAGAAGTGCAAATTTCGCTACAAAGTGCGCATTAGAAGCGACAAAAGTTTTTCTTTTCACGATTTCTTACGGAATTAATAAATTAGTACCACATTTACGAGCATTAAACAAAACATTGAAGTAAAATAAAATAATTAAATAGCAGTAAAACCGTCAGACACAGCGGCAACTTATTGAACGTAAAACCTACATATTTTAATGCATTTGAGAAATTTCTGTTTGACGATACGATACGATTCACGACCACCGAGTTTGCAAAGTATTAGCGATTTTTCTTGCGGATAGTTCGTTATAAGCCGCCGTGCAATTGGGAGCGGTAGAAAACTAACGCGTGCTGTTTTAGCAAACATTTCACAGCAACGATTTTAAGTTCGGCCAGTATAAAGACGTAATTAAAAGTTACAATTTGCCGGTTAGTTATCAAATTGGATTTATTGCTAGTAAAAAATCGAAACAAATACAACATTTGCGTTGCATTTGCTCGAAATACGCGTTAAGTTTTAAGCAAAACGTGTCTATATTGCTTAGTTAATTTAAATTAATTAAAGTAAACGGAAAATAATTTCAAATATATTTTACATAAAACTAAACATTTTTTTCTCAAGTGATGATGACTGCCGACGGTTTTAACGTAACATTTGAAAACTCAAATGCAACAACAGATATTGTACCCACTGTCGCACAGGTGGCTTTGTATGCAAACAAAAATCGTTATGTATTAGCAGGAATTCTAATGACCCTAGGTGTTTTTGGTAATTCGCTGGCGCTGGTCATTTTGGCACGCAAAAAAGCTACCAAAAATAGCAAATATACCCTGATGTTGAGGTGAGTATTCAACAAAAGTATTTAAAAATTTAAATCCATTAAATTTTTTAGTAAAACCTTAAATATTATTGAGCTATCAATTAGCCAGCCAAATAAAACAGTGAAATATGAATTGAAAAAACCTTATTCCAATGTAAGCACATAAAATGACAAACTATACTGAAAGAAATATTAATAACAGCTGTAAAAATATTAATAAATGCACTGGCAGAAATTTATTGGTTCAATTTAAATAAAAAAATTGTTTGAATATTTTACAAGTATATGTTTTGTTTTGACTGAAACTTTATTGTGATGAAATTTATGTAATATTAATATATTAATAAATATAGATTATTAATCAAGAATAATCTATATGGACACAAGACCAATGCCAACGATTAGCCATATACATATTCAATTTGTGATCTTCCATATCTGTTAAAGCGTACATAACACAAACTTGTGACCATATAACCTTTTGGTCAAGAATGATATGAGTTACTTATACTGAAAGAAATCAGCACGCTTTTGATGAAAAATGGACTTTCGATCAAATTAACTGAAATTTCAATACAATGAGCACAAGTTTGAGTTATGGACAATTTAAAAGATATGAAGGTCTTAAAATTGAATAGATGTCTAATTTTTATGGTACATTTGAAATTTGCCACCCTATAACTCATAAACTTAGGCATAAATGGTTTTGTGTCTATATAAACTTTGATTAAGGTGAGATAAGATACATCTTACTAAAACTTTGGCTAATTCGACTAAAACCAAAAACACCAACGATTTTGGAGTATTAATAATTAGACAAAACTAAAGTAAAAATATTTTTTTAAAGTTATTTACAGAAATTAATTTAAAAAAATGAGTTTCTAGTTACTAAGTAGTTTCATTAGATTTTTCTAAACAGAAAAAAGAGTTTTTATTATGTTTTGCTTCACTTTTTACTTAGGTTCTCAACAGATCTATGCAAAAAAGGAAATATATCAGGCTTAGAAATTCTTACTTATCGGCTTAAAAGTCACTGATGAGCCCGCTTAGCAACGAACGAAACTAGTATGACTAGCTATAACACCATTTTTCTTAATTTATTTTTGTTTAATGTAATTTTTGGTATTGACACAAACAGTAATGAACTGGAAGCTAAGTAAAATGATTTATTTAATTTGTTTTTTTGTTTCTATTTCATTGTTGTTAAAAAAGAACATTTTTAACATAAAAAGTACCACAAAAAGCTCAAAGCGAAATTCTTGATATATTTTTATTATTTCAGAATTTTCAGATATGTATTTATATTTTATTTCAAGTTGTTTATATTGTATTCAAGTACATTTTTGTTTCGAAGTTTTATGGAATTTTTGTGAATTATACTAAGTAATTATTTGAAAAAAAATATCCCAAAAAAGATAAAAATCAAAAAAGTTTAAAAGTTTTAGCTTTGACTACATTTGTAGTTGATTAATAAAATGTCCATAGTTTACATAGTTTCATCTTATTTCTTCCAAGAAAATAGGGAAATACTTACATAGCTTTAGTTCTATTTGTTATGTTGTATGAAAACTTATAGCAAATATACCCGAAGTGACATTTCAACTGAAAAAACTCAATCGCAAAATTTGAGTAGGAAAAAATTCAAACATTAGAATTATGATATGTTAAAATTTTTATTTAAAATATTTTAAGAGGAGGGCGGTTGCCGTGGAATCGCTCATCTATAGATTTTTTATGATTTAATTAAAAGTGCACGGGAATTACTTTTGCTACTGCAATCAAAACAAGTGTTTTATTCATGTTACGTACAATGAATCTGACCACATTTTGTTTCGTTTGTTTTTTTTAGAGTTACACTTAAAAACTATAAAAATAATTTTAATTTAGCCTTTATAATTATAGTAAGGTATAAATTTTTATAGGTCATAAGACTACGCTTAATTTTTTATTAGAATCAATAAATGTAGTTCAAGTCTGAAATTTCTTTCTCTAAATAGATTAATGTTTGAGTTTTGCTACTGAGTCACAATCGTTTAAGTTTGTGTGGATCAGTCAAGGAATGTCAATAACTTCTTAACTGCGAAGAGTTGTTGATGAAATTTGATACAGAACTTTGTGATGTCTCCACATATACTTTTGAAAAAATAATACATATTCACAAAGGCCGATGCCACCAATGTTTAGACTGTTTTTTTCTTATGAACAGTAACTGTTAATGAAAGTTCCTTCTGTTAGTCATCTTTTCTAGCTGAACAAAAGTAATGAAAAATTATTTAGTACAAGCTTTCGATCAATAATCCCAATCCATGTTTTGTTTGTTAAGATATCTGCTGCAAAAAATGGTTCGAAGAAAGACATAGTTTATTTGGCTTTTGCAAGGAATTTTCGTAGTCTTCTGCAAGCCAACTCAAAGTTTAAGCTTTCAAATTCATCATTTTGTACAATTGTCCTTAGTGCAAGCACAAAAAAAAAACAAAATCCAAAAAATTGCACCAATTAATTCTCACTCCCAATCTAAAAGAATTTATATAGTAGTTGATGTTATGGGCGCATGTTTCTAAATGTAAGTGAGTAAATTACTTTTCTGACAATACTCTTAATCCCTTATTGCTATTTGCAATGAAATTGAAACAATTTATCAAAGCAAGCACCAGTAAGGCTTATAATAAAGCAATTTTCTACATAATACTAAATGAACAATTCGCTACATTTCTTAAAATTTAATCTTCCGTGGTTGAAAAAATACTTGACTTTATCAATATATTAGATATTGCACCAATTAATGATAATAATTGCACAGTTACAGATATTTTAATTTTAAGCAGGTAGTATAGTTGTTTACAAAAAACGTAACAATGCATTTCACAATTGAAAAGACTTGTTAACATTAACGATAAAATGAAAATTCACAAAATAATATCGTCATATGTAGATAACAACGCATTTAATAAAAGATAACAGAGTTGATTTCATGGGGGAAATTTTCAGAGTGATGCTCTTAATGCGATGTGCTTTCAGTATATTTTACTGTTTAGGTCAGAAAGGTGTATGTACCAATAGGTCGATTTTCAGGTTTTATCTATATCTCGTGGAAAAAAAAAATCTCACATGATCGTATTAAATCATTGGAGGCTATTTTAAGTGCTCAATAGAGGATTATTGGTGATTTGCTCGAAACGGATGATTTAAATCGAAAATTTTTGTCATAGGCATTCAAAACGACCCATAAAAAATTTCAAAATTATAGATATCGCTTGTGAATTAATTGAGCAAAATACTATCAAAATTATTTTTTAGTTTAAGATTTGGCCTTACATATTTTATTTGGAATGTATAATTCTTGAAAAACAAACAGTTGGTTCGAATCATTAATTAATTAAAGAGAAACCGAACCTTTATGTATGAAAACATTTTTGATACGACGTTCAGATTCCGAGATATAAGCCTTTGAAAATCAAACCATTTCAAATAATTATATAGTATTGCTCACAGGAAGTGCTAAGGAATTAAATTATGCATACATAGTACGTAACGCATCGAACTACAATTGTGAAAAAATCATCTAATGGGTTTTATTGATAATTCATGAACAACAAGTACAAATGTATTGAATTAAGTTACATATAATTCCTTACGTGTATAGAATCATATAAAAGATTAAACATATTGTTAGAAACAATGATGATAAAAAATACGTGAATTGTGAGTTTACAATATGTGAAGAACGTAAAATTAAGGAAAATATTTCAAGTATACAATCAATTAGTTTAGGTAATTTAATGGTCGGCGGCCGAAAAAAAAATCGCAAACTTTCGAAAATTCAAAAAACAAGTTCTTAAAACACCATCATACTTAGCAGGTTCTGATCTGCTCATCAACTTTAGTATGAATATATTTTTTTTATTTAAGGGTTACCAGGTGACCGGGATTGACCCGGCCAAGCTCGGAATTTCATATCAAGCCGAGGGCCAACTAGGAATAAAAAAAATTCTGAAATACCAGAGAACTGGACGATTTCTTTTACGTGGACTTCAAATTTTTGTTAAGGAGTAAATCAAAAAATTCTCCAATTTTTCCCCACACTTTTTTTACCATTTTATGTTTATTTTTTAATATCATAATACCAGTTTGAGCAAAAAATTTTTTTTTTGAGAAGGCAAAGAATTGCTTCTGTGAAATCATACTCAGTTACACTGAGAAAACAATTTGACTCAATGTAGCAAATTATATTTTACAAAAAGCTGATTTAATGTAGCAAATTATATTTAACATAGGTCAGCTAATTTGAGTCAAACATATAATATGTTTACCAAGAATTTCCACTATTCGCTTCAAATATAATATGCTTGACGTAAATAAATATCTGATTGCTCTATATCAAATATAAAATTGTTATATTCAATCAAATCGTTTTCTCAGTGTATAAATACCAAAAACGTACCTTAAGCTCTTATTAAAAACCTCCCCAAAAAAATTCACCAGCTCTAGATTCAGAGGCCTCAATTGGGTAAGGATCTGATATTAATTACTTACATCGATTCCATTCAAAATATCATCGATTCGATATGTTATTTAAAATTTCGTCCTCCCCTCAAGCTTTTGGTGAAATGACGCTACTGTCTAGTTTACAGTTAACACTGTCGCGAATGAAAAGCAGTGACTACATTCAAGTATTGGTTGCGGTCACCAGGGAAGTGCCAGTAATTTTCCAACAGGATAACTCTCGCATTCATGTAAGCAATGAAACGAAGCAATATTTCGCTAATTGCTCTATACAAACTTTGCACTGGCCGGCCTGCTCTCCAGACTTAAATCTCATATAGAATGTAGAGAGCATATTAGTGAGAAGGGTTTATGCGAATTATCGTCAATAAGCAAATGGATATGGAGCTAAGAGCTGCAATTATTGCATAATGGGTTAACCTGAATATCAGCAATTTGAAAAAAATTATCTGAATCGATGATAAAAGACTTTTTTTGCGTCGCAAGACCCAGTGGCGCATCTATTGGTTTTTAATAAGTAAGAAGACCTGAAAAAAGAATCTTAGAAATAAAGTTTATTTAATTTTATCGAAAATGAAAAGTGTCTTATCATTTTGAAACATGCGAAAATACGTTTTTGCTCAAAAAAATGTTTGTTAATTAATTAATTATTGAAATTAATTTGTATTAAAATTTGTTCTTATTAATCTCTCAAGATACTACTTTGCTGTCAAAACTGTTAATCAAAAAATTTAAAAAAAAACTGGTGTTTTTTGATAATGAAATTGACCTTATGTTTGGAGCATCCCATATAAATCAAAGTTTAAATAAATTATGCATAATTAATTCTCTACTTTGCTTTTTTTAATATGAGAGCTTATTAAGAGAACGTCTTCCAAACTTTTGAAACAAAAAGTTATGCAAATAATCATGGAGAAGGTATATAAAACACGCTCGAACGAACAGGAAGCATTCGCTCTTGTAATTTGATGGAAATTTAATTCAAGAAGTTCAAAAAAAATTAATGGGTTTGCTTTTGTATGAAATCAAAAAAGAATGTTACATATTGACAAAAAAACCTTTGCCTTAAATTTATTTTTCGTAGACAACTCAAATTACAGATGTTTTCAGCATGAAAATTAACTGCTTTTGTTTGTCAACGTATGAGCTGATGTTCTTTATGACAGCGTTGTTTAATTTACCGGCTTTTAAAATGTTGTAACGTTAAGTCCTAAGTCATTCCTGACAATTTTTCATCATAATGAATTTTTAGTCCCTCTATTTCCCGATTTTTGCATTAAAGTTACTGAGCATGTTTTTGTGTCGTATTCCTTATGGGCTTCATATGCCATGTGCAGTATTGTCATAGCTGGGCATTAACTCGTTAATCCGTTAATCGTTAATTAACGAAGTTAACATTTCGACTAACGGATTAACTTTTAAGTTAACTTTAAAAAGTGTTAACGGACTCGTTAACTTCCGTTAAGTTTCCTCAAGTCCGTTAATCGTTAGTCCAGTACCTACTATTTACCAAAAATATACCTCACACTCCGCGATGCGCCGCGAAAAGCACGTTCTGACAACAAATACGCTCCGGTTGATATGGCTGAAAACGGATGACAGTAGTCGAGTGAATACAGTAAATGCATTAAAAAAGGGTAGAACAGGCGTTACGACAAGAAGCTGCCAAAAGTTCGCAGAACAGAGATAATTTAAGTGGCGGCGGAGGTAGCAACGCGACAACAACGACAATTATGAGGAAGACTTTTTCAATTCTTTCAATCAGTCTAAAGAAAAACCTAACACTCACAAATCTTTTAAGACTAAAGTTTAAAATATCGTCAAAATGTGAGTAGACATGAAATCAAAAGACTTGTTCAACGACGTGGCATTACTCAGGAAACAGATATTCATAAAGCTGTTTATTAAATAATAGTATAATACTGCTATACCCTCAAGAGCGGCAGTTGAAAATCTTTTTTCTTATATAAACGCCGAAACTAGCCTCGCTTTCAGACAAGAACTTCAACATATTAATGTTCCTGAAGGGAAATATCCACATAGTGGCGTACCGCATGCGTATTTTTGGCTCCCGGGGCGAAGAGTTCACTTGCCCTACATACACATTTCATCTTTTTAATTTCAAGAAAAAAATGCCTTCCAAAAACGGTAGCAAAATGAGATATATTTCACACTGAATTACAAAATCATCACACATACCCTCCACTTCTTTAAAAGGTCCTCACAAAAACCATAGCAATATAAGATACATATATACGAGGACCGCCCTCCCCTAGGTACGCTACTGTATCCACATTATACCGGAGGACTAAATTACACACTCCAATTATGCTCGTCTTTTTTTTTGTTCCTAACCTATTAACTTCTAGAACCCAAAGCAAAAGTTTTTATAAGAAGATCAATAACGCAACGATATAAAAAATTAAATTTCTATCACGTGTTAACGGATTAACTGTTAACGTTAACTTGCGTTAAGTCTTCCGAAATGTAACGCATTAACGTTTAACGAAGTTAACTTTTTTAGTAACGGATTAGCGATTAACGAAGTTAACTATTTGATTAACGGTGCCCAGCTATGAGTATTGTCTACTTTTTCTTCTGTATGGGCGTAGGTACATATTGCGCTGATATTAAAAATTAAGCTCTGATGTAAATTATCGGCTGAAAACAGATTTTTCACTACGCCTTTAAGCTCGCTTGCTTAAATCGAGCTTATGATCGAGATAAAGAATCACTGCATAATTGAATACAGTAGTAATATGTACATACAAACTTTTTCTTAAGCGTAGGCGCCAAAAACTGAAACTTTGTTTTTAATGCAATAAATTTGCATTGATTTCATTTGAACTTTGTATTTCTGAATTTTGTTTAAAAGGAAACATTTATAATTTTACGTTTATATGCATTTCTTGTGCTGAGATTAATCCATCACAAATCAGTGCACGTTTTTATTGAAAATTAAACGAAAATTGCTTTTTTAATGGACTAAATTGAAATTTAAAAATTTTGTTTCCAAATTAAAAATATATATACATAGATGTGTATTTCTATTCGCTTGCATTTGGCATGTCTTCAAATAATAGTAATAAAGAATTTTTCTAAAAGAATGTTATATACAATTTTATTATACATATTAATATTTAACATTAAATTTTAATTGCGTGAAAAATTTTCCAGATATAAAAACTTCGTGTTGTAAATGGTTTTGATTTCGATCATGTTAAATTGATTTTCCGTCAAGTTAAAAAAAAATAAAAAATTGAATTAGTGATTTATTATGTGTGATACATTTTAACTTAGGACTTTTTTTTATTTTTTGCATGGGTATATTTTAATGGGGACTTGATTGTATGTAATAAAGTATTAGCAGTACAATCGAATAAAAAAAATCTCATTGTAAGTATGTATTGTATTTGCCTGACTTTTAAGTGAAAGTAGGATATCTAATCAGTCAGTCTCATTGAATGCACGTGTCCTTGTGACAAAAGCGTTGTTCAGGAAAAATAAGTGAGTGCTTTTTTTGGTTGCTCAAGAAGATTGACTATATTTAAAGCATATTTTTTTTATCAAAAAGCTTTTTATGCCGCCTATACTCGTAACATTATCTTTTTTCGTGTAGGCAAAATTGCCAAAGAAATAATTACAAAAGAAAAAAGTATAAAAAATGTATACACAAAAATTATTACGAGTGGTGGTTACCCAAAAGTTATTACAACTTTTTTAAGCCATTCGTCTTTTTTATACCAAGATTTAACTTTGACAAAAAATCAGTGCTATAAACATCATCATTCATTCCGCTGGAAATCAAGCTCGCTCGTGTCTTGCTTTTCTTAGCAGAAGGTTGTTCGCAAGAAGCCACTTCAGAATAACATAATTATCGAAGGGGGCGTGGCAGGTATGGAAAAGTATATATATTCTTGATCAGCGTCACCACCTGAGTCGATTTAGCGATGTCCGTCTGTCTGTCCGTCTGTTGAAATCAGGTTTACGGGAAAACCAAGAAAGCTAATTGAATGAAACTTTCACACACAGGTCACATTTTCTTGCAGGCATCTTGCTATTGAAAATGGACGTAATCGGTTGACGGACACGCCAATACTCTATGTATATCTACCCAGGCCAATTTTGAAAAAAGTTGCAGCGATTTTGATGAAACTTGGTAATTTGGTGCAAATGTAAACCAAATTAGGATTAGGCTGGGTTTCAAGTTTCCAAAGGGTCGTACAGGGGCGTGGCACAGCCCTAAATTTTATCATTTATGCCACCATAAGCCGTTCAAGATATTGCGATGAAATTTGGTAAACGGATACATATCAAATATATCTTGAATTGAGATAAAAGTGGGCGGAATCGAAAAAGTGGGCCTGGCACTTTTCTGCAGCTAAAAATTTTGATTCCGTATATCCCAAAATTGGCACAAACGATTTCCATAAAAATTTTGGAGATGATGCCGCTGAAAGCAGTCATCAATTCAAGCTCAATCACTTTACTGAAAAAACTCAATGAAAGGCGTGGCACCGCCCACTTTATTTATAAACGTTATATTAAGAAAACTAACAACGTAATCGTTATGAAATTTAATGAGGTAGATATACTTGCTATAAGGTCTCTTATTACAAAAATTTGGTCTAATAGTGCATGTGGGCGTGGCACCTCCCATATAAGCAAAAAACGTTTATTGTTATAGATAGTGTGCTATGAGAGTAATCTTCATAAAATTTGGTGTATAGATGTCAGTTACTATAAGCTTTAAAAATAAATTTTGACAGGATTGCATCAGTGGGCGTATTCCCATATTAACATAAATTTGTAAGCGCTGTTTTTAAGTGAACTATTGCAGCAATTGCTACGAAATTTAATGTAAGTGGTTCAGTCGCTATAGAGTATATCTGAATCAAAAGTGGCTGAAATAGCACCAGTGGTCGTGGCGCCTCCCATACAAATAAAATACGGTAAGTGGCATATTTATCGAAATATGTGAGCAATCATACTAAAATTTGGTGTTAGGGATTTGCTTATGAAAAGCTATTTCTGGGTCAAAACCGAGCTGGATTGTACCAGTGAGTGTGTCACCGCCCTAAATTTTAAATTTAAATGCGGCATATATCGCAAACTATGCAAGCTATTGTAGTAAAATTTAATATGAGGATGTCGATCACAAATATAACTTATTGAACCAAAAGTGGGCGGGATTGTAGAAGTGGGCGTAGCATATTTAAAATTTTTCATTTCTATTTGATTTTTTCAACATTTTCCATATTCTTTCAACTTTTTCAACCCTTTAACAGTTTCCAATATATCCTATATATATTTGTTCGACTTTTTCAACCTCTTTCAACTTTCTTCATAAGTTTCTTTATTTTTTCGACTTTTTCATCAATTTTGAATAGTTTCAAAATTTTTTAAACTTCTTTCAACTTTTTTAGAGTTTTTCAACCTCTCTCAACTTTTTTCAACATTTTGCATATACATATTTACGACTTTTTCAACATTTTTCAACCTCTGTCAACATTTCACAATTTTTTCGACTTATTCAACGTCTTTTTAACATTTATTGAAAAGGTACTTTCAGTGCAGTGCAGGATATGTGAGTTTCGGCCTGGCCGAAGATAACACCTTAACTTGTTTTTAGTTAATTTGGGTTCTGAAGAAACTCTTTTCCTAAGGTAAATATTAAAGTTCTACTGTATTTTTTAAATCTTAGAGTTTATTTGTAGATAATAAAATGGTTGATTAAGAAATTCGTCATCTACTTTAATTGTATTATCCAACTACTATTAAAACTGTTCTAAAATACTAAAGCAGATAGATGCTTGGAGGCTAAGAAGAATGAAGTGCAATACATTGCCTAAGCTTTCGTTTTGCAATGTTTTTAAGTGTTAACCTACTATTTGATGTAAAAAGTTTTTTTTGGCTTTACAAGCCAATCGCTCTAGATCTCTACCGAGTACTCGTCGCTCTCTCGTGTATGGCAGAATTAGCTCATTAAAATAAAAATAAAAAAATTGTAAACAAAATTTATATATCGGCCATTATAAAATAATTGAAACATCAAATTTTCACGGAAAATATTCTTAAATATTGATAAAAATCAACAATTAATTAAACGAGAAAAAATATATGATGGTTCTTGATAAAAGCTAAGGTATGCACGTTTTCAAAGGCTTATCACCAAGTTCGCGTATATGACCGTATAGAAGGGCCAACAATGGAATTTGCTCAATAACTTGAAAAGTATCCTTCAAATGTAAAAGAAAATTAAGACAAAATTTGAGAAGGATCTGAAAGCATCGATTTGCTGCCAAAATACCTTCATGACATAATACGATTAAAAAGCCTGAAAAACTAAACTTTACTCATAAAAAGATTCATATTTGTAGAAGTTGTTTCACTTCTACTGGAATGAAATCTGTACCTCATAAACGCATCGATCATCTTACTTATCTATTGTTTATGTAATTCCCTTCAAAAGATTTAAAATAAAATGTGCGTTCCTTATAAAACAACGCTCAACTTAAGTTGATTCAGATGACGCCAGTCTGTCGTTCTAGGGTTAAAATATTGCATCAAGCCAGCATATGAATTAAGATTAAGTGGATCTCAGCGTGTTTCAAAAATCATAAAAAATTGTTATTAAAGTTTTAGTGTTTCTAAGTATCCATTCATTTGAATGCATTAAGTAACTAAATCACCCAAGCGTTAAAACAAATGTTTACATCGTTTAAGCCGCTTAATCTTATTCCATAATCCCATAAAATGCTAACGCTAATAAATATGAGAAATCATAAATCATTTATTTTTTTTAATAACTGAACACGGCGGTTTTATGGAGAACTTATGTTGAAAAACTAACAATTTCTTTTTTTTTTGCAAAATGTTTGGAATGTGACTTTTTTCAACAGTTTTTGACTTTCTCAACACTTTCCGACTTCTTCAAAACATTTTGCATCTTTTTCAATATTTTTTTAACATTTTCTCTACTTTTCGACATTTTTGGTTTTTTCGCTTTTCTTTCATATCTTTTGAAGCTACTGGAGAGTCCAGCATTTTTATTAAATCAATCGATGGCCAAAAAAGAAAATAAATATTTATTCCCATACCTATACACTCTTATAAGTAAAAATATCTTAGAAATCTTATGTGATAGAAAAACCTGAAAATTGAGTGTTATTCGGCGTTTTCTAACTTAAAGTCTTCCATTATGTTTTCATACAAATATGTTGCTTTTACAGATTGTGTGGTAGCAGATTATTTAATGTTTCATCTTAGTTGACTTTTTCCTTGAAATTCAACACATTGTAAATGCTTCGGTTTCAGTAAAAAAAAAAAAAATTTGTACCTTTCCAGCTGTATAAGAAAGTATCGAAAAGAGTTATGTATAGATTCGAAGAGTACCAAATAGTTTAGAAATGTATTTCAAAAGTTGATGAAGTCAAAGAATGTCAAATGTTATCAAAAAAGTCAATAAATGCCGTATATATTAAAAAATGTCTGAACACGTTTAAATGTTTTGAAGAACATGAAAAATGGTAAAATAATAGGATATTATGAAACGGGCGATAAATGTTGATAAAGGCGAAAAATTATAAAATAGTCGAAGATTGTAGACAAAATCAAAAAATTCTGAATAAATAGAAATATGTAAGTGTATTGAAGAAGTCGTAAGATTTTAAGAACCAAAACAATTGTGAAAAGACCGAACAATTTTTAAAAAGCCGCCAAACATTAAAAAATGCCTGGCCTCCCATGATCATTACCAAAATTAATTTTTGACCTTTCCACATCGATTGGTGTTGCAAAAACTTTTTTCACAAACGGTCCTTTCGCTCACAAGCAGAGAACGTTTGAAAGGAGCTACTGCATTTTTAAACTCTGTAATTAGTACAATTTAAAGTTTTTTTTTTACAAAAATATTAATTTTATAAAGTATCACATGGATTCGAAATTTTATTGACACTTGATCTGAATAATTTTCTATTTTCAAAAAAAAAAAAAAAAACGATGTTTCTGGTTCTTTTTTATTGAAGTCCTCTATTTGAGCGCCGTGCAAAGCTGTTAAGGCATTATGAATTATTTACATAATAAAATACAAAATAACACTTTTTATTTACAATAAGGAAACATTATCGCAAAAGCTATTTAAATATCAACAAATTTTAGCACTATTGTGCTAAAACTTATTATCCAACATTAAGTGGATAGTAAAAGCGTTGTTACTGGATTTGAAGCCCTACTAGTTACCCAAATCAATGCGCTCACAGCTATGATAATTTTCAAAAACTTGATATATTGCATCTGTCTAATTTTTAAACTAAAGGGGAATTCAATATCTTTTATTAACTGTTTGGTTCTTCACTTTTATAATAAAAAAATTATAAATTAAATTGTTTTTTGTTGATTCTACCCATGGTGTATTCTAACTAAATATTATAAGAGTATCTCCGAATTTTATTTTTTTTTAGCGAAGTACATACATATGTATATTAAGTGTTTGTGGCCCATAACAACTTGTCTTCTTCCAATGTAGTTCTGCAAAACTAAAAAGTTGGATAACAGTGATTTACATGTCATCGTTCAGTCCATTTAAAGAAAAATGTAACGTTCCTTTTAGCCTGCATTCACAAATGTTGTAAATATGATAATTTCATGAAAAAATCAGAAGAATGTCTACAATTTTGTTAAGTAAATCACTACTAACAGAGCGCAACACAAGTGAAATTTTTAGTTGACTCTTTGATTTATGATATTTAAATCAAATCACAAAAGATGATGCCTTTTTTCAATTGACAAACATATGTGTGTACTTTACAACGATAGCGTACTTTTACTATTACGTCAAATCGGTTGAGATTCGCACACATTCAATTGAGCTTAACCTTGAACAAAGGAAATTACAGCAAATAGGAGATTCATAAGGTTTTTACACCATCCTGTATTATTGGTATGAGTCAACGAACTTCCATAAACAATTTACTCATTACGCTTAGAATTAAGTGGGAATTTTTTTATGTTGCTAAAAAATAATTTCTTCGCAGGGCCGTACGTAAGGAACAGAAGAATCAATACCCACTTAAGTATTATCACATTTGTTTAACTTTCAACATTGAAGTTACATTTAAAAATTTTCCGACTTTTAGCAAATTTCAGCTTTTTCTGCATTTTGTACTTTTTTTTAAAATTTTTCTATAAGTGTAATAAAAATTCAAATTCACGATTATTTTTGATTTTTAAAATAAGTCACAAAATTACTCTTCTCGTTAAAAGAAACACATTTGTAGATTTAAGCTCACCTCGTCTTTTCCTTCATTGCGATTTATTTTTAAGCTCCTTTATTAAAAATAAGGATTATTTACGGTCTCTGCTACAAACGTTTAACTTCGAATTGATGTAACGAAAACAGGCTGTTATTCAGTAAAAAAAAATAAGATACAGTCAAACTTCCTTATAACGAGCTTCTATACGTATGCAACGAAGTTCTCTCTACTACAAACTGAGTTCAAGTACACAGCCTTCTCATTCTATTTTCAGTGTATTTTGATCTTCTTACAACTAGGGCTACCAGATGACCTGCCTACAAAAGTAGTGTTTGTCAACAAATTTCAATTTTCGAATGAAAACCAAAAATTTTTTTAGTCCACAAAAATATTTTTGATGAGCAAAAAAAAAAACCCCCCAGCAAAATTAAAACAATATTTTAAATAAATTTTATTATACAATGCAAACATCGAAAGTAGCGAAACCATCCAACAGTAGCAAAGCCTTGCAAAAGTAGCACATTTGCTACTAAAGTATGCCATCTGGTAGCCCTACTTACAACAAATTTCCTTATAGCGAAATTTTCTTTAAAACGAAGAAATTTTGCTGCTGAAAATCAAACGTTATGCGTTTCTGACCTCCTTAAAGCCATTTTTGTAAAATAATTTTCTGTTAAGCATGGCAATTAAACTACATACATACGGAGAAAAAAGAAAACAATTTAAAGGGATCCCATTGATATGAAAATAACAATAATCGAAAAAAAGAAAGTTCTTTCACTATTAATTGTGACTATAGTTCAGTAAGTGTTCAGTGATAGAAGTGAAAATGTTGCAACTAAGTAGCCTTTCTCTCGAAAAAGTTGTTGATAATAGAAAAAGTTGAAGAAGGCGTGACATTTGATGAATTTCGAAACTTTCTGGAGATAAAGAGCAACGTATCGACTAATGTGTATGCTTCTCTTAATGTATTAGAAGATTTTGTTGAAGGAGAAAAATGGAAGAGTGTAGTTCAAACCAAAATTACTGACTTCTTTACATAAGTAATAAAAAAAATTATATCTACTATATAGCGAATTTTTTTTCTGGTCCCGTGCGTATTCGCTATATGGAAGTTTGACTGTATTAGACTTAATTTTTTGTGATAACTACTTATACAAAACACTACTTTACGAAATTATTTCTTGCACTTTCATCACAGATGCTTGGCTACCAATAATCTAATAGCCCTGCTGGGCATGGTAACAAAGATGCTACTTAAAGTTTATCTGCCTGAACATTACTTCGTTGCACATAAACGTTGGGATTGTGCTAGTTGGCTGGTGGGGCGCTTTTTTGGTGTAAATTCTGGTTGTATTGCTGCCGTTATGGCAGTTGAACGCTGGATGGCATTGGCACGGCCTTTCATCTATCACAAGGTAAGCGGGGAATGTAATTATTTTTGCTTAAAATGTATTTACTTTTTATTTTTTGCAACAACGTAGCACATAACTTATGAGCTTGTGCGCAAATCCATTCACTCCTTGATTCTCATTGCTATTGTTATCACGTTTTTGCCATTGTTTGGTTTCGGCGCTTATATAGACGAAACGGATCCTGATAAGCCAGAGTGTATACGGTATCGTGATGCCGATGGTGTTTGGAATAAGACTTATGCAGTGATTTTCATGCTATTTGGTTAGTTGAATGTCCTTTAAGCTACTTATAGTAATCCAGCTTGAAGGACCACAAGTACAGTTAATTAAAAAAAAACACGAGAGTTAACTAATTTTAAATTTTTTTATCAGGCACCTTACTGTGCGTCGTAATTGTTGCTTGCAATCTCTTTGTCACACGCGTTTTGTGCTTCATTGGTCGCAGTCGAACAACCAAACGCCACATGGATTACGATCTAGTGAGTCGTGAGAAGGGACACATTGTTGACGGTGACAGCAATAGCGGCTCATCTCTATATCATCATCACAGCAACAGTGTAACCATGACAGCCGCCTCATCCCCTGACGAGATTAAATTCGCCAAGCTAATGGCATTCCTCAGCATATCCTTTGTAATATGTTGGATGCCACAAATGGTAAGGTTAAACGATGAAATTCAATTAAGCTTTGACCCCAATTGTACAGTTTGTCACACTAATTTTTTTTTTTTTAAGATTGCAATACCCTTGGCAATTGTACCAAATCGTGTACCCAAGTCACATCCATTTTTCTTGATAGCCGATGCCCTGATGGCATTGCATTTTACATCTGATCCCTACATTTACGTGGTGAGCCGTTCCAAGCAATCGTTCCTCCTGGGTTGTATAAAACAACGTTGGCGTTGCGGTACATTAAAACGTTCCCAAAGCGATCAAAGCCGTTTTCGCACCACCACTACTATAGAGCAACATACGCTGGATTGTGGTTTAAATTAAAGGGTAATATTTTTGTAACAATGTTGATACAATTTTTAACATTAATTTCATCTCAAAGACATGTACTTATTACGTTAGTTAAAAACCGAATATGTTGTATGTATTTTCATGTTAGTTTTAAGCTGTAAATAAATTTCCCAGTCCTCACATAATGTTATTCTATAAAACGATTTTTTAATCAGGCGGATTGCGAATTTTTTCAGTTTATTTCGTGATTTTTAAAGACGAGATTGTACAAACTGAAAATTTTTTGGATCTTGTTAAATAAAAACGCGTGTTCTTTGCATTTCAATAGAAATAAATTTAACATTTCAAAATTTATGTTTATGTGCTGCTGTGGCGCAGAGGCTAAGCCATGCGCATCCAACTGGATGGTCATGCGATCGATAATTTTAATTTTATTTGCAAGAGTAATGCCTCAAATGTGCCCTAATCAGAGTCCTGTTCACTACCTGCTTACAAATTTCATATCTAGCAATTTTGACTCATAGTAAAATGAACAACAAAGTTGTTTTGTAAGGTAGGTAACACTTTCCAAACCTAAAAAGCTAATAAACCAGTTTTAATAAACGCTCCTCAAACATACTCCATCTGCAATATCCTAAACAATGTATGTATATCCGTATGTTATATTCCTTGTGTTAATTAAAAACAAAATCAAATTTTTTTTACACCTAAAGGTAGTTTTATTTTTAAGTTTCGCAATACATCATTTATAATTATGATTTGTAACGTTGCTATTATTACAATTAAAATATTCTTTGACCAAAGCACACATGCTATGATCGATTATCAATTTGGGTTTTGAATTAAATACAATCGATCGATGTTGGCCAATTGTTTAAGCAAGTCAAGTTTTATTCTTGAAATTACAATGGAAATCATCTTCAAGAAGGGTACATTCAAGAAGTCTACGTCTATATAAATTTTAATATATTTTATTGTTATTAATTTTTTATTACTTTTATAATTGTAAGCGGTTTTTGTGGTAATCAAATCAAGTGAGTCTATTTCATTTAGGTGTCATAAACTAATAGATAATACAATCAATGTAATTTGTTAAAAACAGTTTTCTGTTTGTCATTAGTGTTATTATTATAGTTACAACTTAAGAGAAATAATTTAAATTTATCATAATTGATTAATGCATATATTTAAAAAAATCATCTGCTGAATATAAATATTCGCGTCATTCTCACACTCTCTCTTGCACGCACTCGTACTTGGTTTAGTAACGGTTATAGCGTCCACGGCCACGACCACGCGGCGTCGCCTTTGCAGCTGAGCCGCGTGCTGGAGTAGCCTTCTTAGCTGGCGAAGCGTCAGCAGCTGCTGTTGGTGTTGTTGCAGCTGCAGCAGCCGCTGCTGGTTTAGCTGGTGTTTTAACTGGTTCTGGCTTTGGTTCTGCCTTAACAGGTTTTTGCTCTGGCTCAGGTTCAGGCTCAGCCTCAGCATCTTCATCTTCTTGTGCCTCCATCTCTTCACCATTATCCTCACCTGCAGCACCTTCTTCTTCAACACCTTCTTCACCATTCTCAACCATCTCAACGTCATCATCATCTCCGGTGGCTTCTGAAGGATCATATAGCTCCTCATTGCCATCAGCAGCTTCTTCACCAGCTTCTCCTCCCTCGGTTTCAGCCTTTACTTCAGTAGCTGCAGCTGCCTCAGCTTCTTCAATCTTACGCTTCTTACGTTCACTCTCCTCCAAAGCGGCAGCAGCGCGCTTTTGAGCGATCTTAGTATCGCTCGATTTTTCATTGATGAACTTCAAGAAATTGCGATGGTGCGTAACAGTGCGTGAGTGTACCTCGACAGTCTTCTCGGTATCAAAGAATTTGCCGCAAAGCGAGCATTCAAAACATTCTAGCTTTGAAATAAGACCAGGACCAACTGGGCGAGTCCAATTGTACTTGGGAAGACGATTGTCAACCTCAGTGGGTATCTCATCACCGTCACTGAAGTCAAGAATGCAATCCTCAGGATCAACAGGAGGCAAAGCAACTTCGTCGTCTTCTTGAGTTTCATTCAAATCATCACCTTCCTTGGTTTCATCGGCACCCTCTTCGGCACCTTCTTTCTTTTCAGCATCTTCACCTTCGGCTTCATCACCCTCAGCGGCTTCTTCACCCTCTTTCTTTTCGCCATCGGTGACGGAACCATCGGCCTTCTTGGTGGGCTTCTTCCTCTTCTTTTGTGGTGGACGAACATCCTTCAGTTCATCCTCTTCAGTCAAGATGGTCAAAGTGTTACGTTGACGTTCGCCCACCTTAGTATTCTTCTCAGCAGCCTTCTTCAAATGATCAGCTGATAACAAATGAGAATCATAATCGATGCGTGTAGCAAATTCCTTATTGCACTCAGTACATTTAGGATGCAAGAATTTTTTTAGTTGCAAGTGACCATCGGATTTGCGATGTGCCGACAAATGTCCGTGGAAGTTCAAGTCACACATGGTACAATATTCCAATTGGCGTTGCTTAGACTTGCCCATGCGCTTTAAGCGATCCAACTCAATGGATTTCAATTGTTCAGCTATCTTAGCCTCTTGACGAATCATGTTGGCTTTAAGACGATAACTTTCCTCGATGCCTTCACGCATCATCAAATGAGTACGTCCCTTGATATGATTCTCGAACGAATTAGCATCCCACATATGCTTCTTGCAAAGGTGACAGTAGAACATGTCATTGGGTACACTAGCATATGGAGATTCCTTGCTGTTGTTTTAAGATGTTTTTTCGAGTTGTTCGTTGGTTGGTTTGTGGGTAAAATAAAATAAAGAAAGAATTAAATTAGTTTTCGGAAATAATAGTTTTGTTGCTTTAATGTAAAGCCTGCTGTATATGTAAAATTCAAAAATTATTCAGGGACAGGATTGGTGAAGTGTGGATGAATAGGTTGGAGTTTAGGGAAACACAAATTTTAAAAATTGTTATATTGTATATTAAAAGCGTTGTGTGGTTTATAGAAAACAACTTGAAAATGGATCAATTTTCGATAGACATTTAATTGTTTAGAAACAAAGTTCAAGTGGATAACGAAAGCTTAAGTAAAATATACTGCGAAATATTTTAGCTTAATAAAATATTAATATAAAGCGAAAAATAAAACGATAATTGACTTTACCACTCAGATTGTAAGATGTTTTCATATGTCAGATTTTAAAATTTTGTATTTACGAAATATTTTTCACTTAACCAGGGGCCGAAAATAATTTTTTTTAATAAATGACTGATTATGGCATAAGTAATTTTTATTATAACAATCACTGCATAGCCGCTATATGTATATAATTTATTTTTATATTTTTCATTTGATCAAGAATATATATTACTGTATGTTTGAGTGCTATAAAACTGAGTAAATTAACATAAGCGAGCCAAGAATAAATCAAAAGAACAAAAAATGTCAATTGTATAGTGTTGTTGTAGTTTTTAAATACGCAAAAGAATAAAAGAGCTAAACACAATTGATAAATAATATTGCCATACCTTGATTGCCTTAATTAACGCAGTTTTATAGCAGTTAAGCCTATCTTAAAAATAAAAAAATTACTGTTGTTGATTAAAAGTCAATAATTATTTTTGACCAAAGAAAAAAAAATTTAACAGAACGAAAAAACTAAACCAATAACATTTTTGTCTGATTCTATATTTGACACACATGCATAGCTGACAACCCTTTATTTATTATAAGTATTCACACTACTTACAATTAGATTTATCATTTGTACATTTGAGGTCTGCATGAGTGCGCTTGCTGTGTCAACAGATTATTGAACTCGCTGTCGAGTACAAGGGTTCTTTCTATTGACATTCTGCGAGTCATCAATAGTATTTCACTGTCATCGTTGTTCAAGCCGAACAAAACATTTGGGTTTTACTTTTAGATGAATCAAAAACTTTACCATAATTTTTATTTTTAAGGGATTGTGGCTATTGGAATTTTAAATTCTCAACGTACTTCAATCACGGCCGCACCATGATATTGATCGGGGCCTGGGACGAATAAAGAAACTGTGACTAATATTCTTTCGAAAAACCTCTGCTCCTTTCCCATCGATATCAAAATGAATTAGAAAAGTGCTCACTTTTCAATATCTAACTGAAAGACGTGTTCAAATTGATGAGTAAGTCCTCACTTCTCAATATCTTACTAAAACACACAAAGCGCGTGGATCTGGTCACAACTCCTAAAGTGTGCTTTTGTAAAAAAAAAAAACACACATATTCATGTATGTCTATGTTGGAATTTGTCGACATTGAAATTTAAAATACAATGGTTTATTTTGCTAGCAGAAAAACGAAAAAATATCAACGACGATAACAATTGAGTTGTGATAAAATTTGATTTATAGCATTGTTTTCCGACTCATTTAGGTTTTAAGATCATTATTAATCCGTATTTGTTCTTAAAATGTAATTTTGTGATACGATTGGAATATTTTAGTTTACCAAACAGGTCGTCGACAAATCTCAAAACTGATTAAATCAAGCACTTAGCAGGTATTTGTATAAGGAGGCTAGTTACAAAGGTGGACATCACACTTTTTTTTTAATGCAGATGAAGGTTGTTCTTTTATGTGGCAGAAATCGAATTATGGCAAATAAAATACTAAAAACTGTACACAAATATTAGAATAAGGTATGGTATAGAAGTCAAATTAAACAGTAGTAACTTGTATTGCAATCCTATGGAATTGAAGCTGTTAAAATCGTATTTGAAATTAGAATCACTTAAGGACTTTGAAATACTTAACGCAAGACAATATTGTTTTTCTATAGATTTTTAAATGCTGAATCCGAACCAGGCTGTAGAATTTTGAGACATGTATGATCATACATAATATTTAAAAAATTACAGTTTTGGTGCACTGGGTAAAATATGTCAAAATCCTGTCTCGAAAGAAAAATTCAACGAACAGAGTTGGATTCAACATTGAAAAATCTATTTAAAAAAAAAACACTTTCGATCAGATTACTTACTGAAGGGTTGAAAATTTACTGGTCATGAAAAAGAATACACACAAATATACCATTGAGTTTCAATCAAACGTTTTGTCACACCAGAAAATCGCATTTCTGTCTGTTACCAACCTCTTCTTTTATATGTATGAACAATTCTTTAACACTTACTAAATGCAAATGAAATAAGGAGCATATAGAATTTGTAATGTGTGCGAAAAAATGTTCAAATGTAGACAATTTTTAAAATGCAGCTAACATGCATACACATTAGCAAAAGCAATGATGAAAATGAAATACTCTATATCAATAATTCCGAAAGAGCAGCATAACGAACAATAAAAGCTTGTTTACTTAAACAAAAAACATTTTTTGAAACTGTTCTTTGGAATAGCATGGTATGAGTACATAAATTGAATTTCAATAAAAACTAAAAATGAACCACTTATACGAGAATGAAACACGAGTGATGTATGAAAAACATATTTTAGTTGTTTAGGAAAATCTTACAAGATGTAGAATAACACACACATTTCATTCCCGCAAAAATTCAGAATGGTATCAATTTTTAGCAAATTTAAATAACAACTTTTGACCAAACTGTTCAATGATATTGAAATTGAAGTAGCATTAGCATTGTATTGTCAAGTGCATCATTTATTCTTAACTGCTCTAAAATGCAGAAATTGTGAAAATTGAATGGTAGGTATTTGGATTTATTAGTTAAAATAATTCTTTGCGCTTTAGTACACTTTAAATATACAATATAACAAATTGTTAAAAAGGGGAAACAACAATTTTTTGTAATGTTTTTTTTTCAAAAATACATTTGATAAAAATAAAATTGATGCGCTTACTATAAATACATAAATAAAAAAATATAACGTAAAAAATACAACTGCAATGTTTTTTAAAGGGCTCTTTTACACACTTTTACGCATTTTCATGTTGCTGCTAAATGCTAAAATATAAAAAGTTAACCAATCAACATGTTTTTTAATAAAAAAAAAAACTTAATAAAAATCATTTAAACTTGCATTACATTGAAATTCAAAAAATTTTAATTTGAAAAATGGTTTCAGAAGTGGTAAAAATGCAAGTTGATTTTAAAATTATATATTATTGTTGGATTGGCTAAAAATACAATCTTACAAAATATTCATTGTAATAGTTTGTCATCAGCACAGCAAGTGCATAACATGTACGTACATCGTACGTCAGTCATCCTCCTTTTCTAGCTAAATTTTCTAATTTATATTTTTTTTACCAAGAATTTATACATCAGTTTAAAAAAAATAATGTTCATATAAGATATATATTGAAACTTGAATGGAAATTCAATTTGAATCTTACGTATTTGGTTTTGAATTTTTTTTATAACTTTCTTACCTCTCGTTTTTCTTTTCGCCAGAAGCGGAATCCTTCTTTTTATTTGTGGCATTTTTAGCCAAAAGTTTCTTTGCACGATCAAAGGCATTCTGCTTGCGAATGCCGCCAGCACCTTGCTTTTGGGCTGGTTTGACACCACCACCAGAACTACCACGATTTTGGAAACCTCCTTGACCACGACGATTGTTAATGCGATTGCCTTGACCGGGACGATTGATCATCTTTGTTATTTAAGGTTATTGAAATATGATTTTTGATTTGTTTTTCGAACGTTTGTATTGCATACAGTATATGCGTGTAAACAAACACATTCATTTACAGTTGATTTTTTTGTTCGATATTTTTTATACACATTACATGATGCATTTAAGGAAAAATTTTTACAAGTGGCCATTGACAATACGCCAGTTTCAATTTTTTCACATTATTTTGTTTAAAACAGTTTTCGTACAACATATGTAGTTTTATGCGTTTGCATTTCATAGCAGAAATTGCAATTTTGGTTTTTGTTAAATTTTAAAACATGAGTTTTGTAAAAGTAAACAGTCAAAAAGATTAACATTACAATTGTAATTACAAAAGATTTGGTTTTTGTTTTTTCACATTTTTCCATAGCAAGCGTTTGAGCGCATTTTTGAACATAAGTGTTTTTCAACAATTTTATTAATATTTTTGTATTTTGTTATAAGAGTGATCGAAATCGTTGGTAAAATTGGCAATCGGCAGCAGAGAAAAAGAAAAAAAGCACATGGTTGGTGGTCGGTTCGTGGTGTTGTGGCAAAATGTTGCGAGCGCAATTGTATCAGTTTGTTTTTTATCAATATATCAAATTTTTGTCATTTTGTGCAAGTAATTTGAAACAGTTACAAGGAAATGTTGCATTTGTACACATTTTTTATGTTGAAGTTTATAAAATATTTGTTTATCAGGAACAATTTAATTCAGGAAGAACACATTTATGTGCGGTTGTAGAAGAATTTGTGTTTATATATTTTATTTTAAGTGGCCAGAAACCAAGTTTCGATTATGGTTCGTTGAAGAGCACCAGAGCGAAGAGATTGTTGAAGTTTTGTAGTTTATAGTTTAGTTGACACAGTTGTGGCACAGAAGGCAGCGTTGTTGTACACAATCAACATTTCGTTTGTTTGATTTCAGTTACACGTGCATAAGGTTGGTTGCGTGCGTTTTTGTGTGATGAGTGCGTGAGTGCATTTTTGATATGGTTTTGCAGAAAGGATTTAAATTCATGGCAAAAACCAATCAACGACCGACACAACAGCGGCGACAACATCAACAGTAGCAACAACAACACAACACAAGGTAGCACATGTCATTTGTAATGAAAAAACAAACACATTTCGAATTCGAAATCAAATGTCGCAGAGTTCAAGCAATCAATCAATCGAAATATATATGGAGAAGAGAGAATAAAAATATATTTGAAAATTAGAAAATTGGAAGAAATCCAGAAATGTTTTTGTGTTTTTTTTTATAAAGGCAGATTTTTTATCAGGCAAGTACTTAAAAGTAAGAAATATACATTAAAAGTATATTTTTTAGTAATAATTATTAAGTATATAAATTTTAAATTAAAAAAACGCTTAAAGTACTTTTCTAAAAGAAAAGTTAAACCTTAACACTGTAAAGGAAAACGAAAAGAAAAAATTTGTTTGTTGTATATTAAAAAAATTGTGCATGAGACCTAAAATTTATAGAGGCAAGAGGGTATTGACATTTAAAATGGACAAATGCCTTATTTATATTGAAGGAAAGGTAAACATTATTAATGCACAATTCTTTTAGAAATAATTTCTGAAAATCAAAGTTTAAAAAAAAATATGATTTTTGACAAGCTGAACGTCTAGTCTTACTTAGTTTAAATTGTAAGCATTTAAAATATTTATATATTTTAAAAATAAATTCATTAAATAATAAAAGTATTTGGAATATTTCACTGTATACATGCATAACTTGAAAGTATCCTCTCTCCGGCGGCAGTTTTATGGAACAGAATTTTGAATTCACTTAGTTTTCTTTTATATTCATATTTATATATTTCGCTTGAGTAGCCCCAAGAAAAGCTTTTTTTATAGTTATAATTATGTCTAACTTCGAAAATTGATCACATTGTTCAAATTATTGAAATAGATGAAAAAAAAAGTTACTTACGAAGAGTTATTAATATTAATATTAACTTTCCATTTATTAGGTTTCTTTGTGAAAGTCTAAAAATAGAAAACAACGGTATACTGCAATTCGAAAGTTTTTATAATTCGAAAATTTATGTCTTGAAATTAAATGAAACTCTTTTATAGAATATAGAGAAAGAAAAAAACTAATATATCACTGGTTGCAGGTTTACATTTTGGTATTCTGTGAATATTGAAATGACCAAAAAATTGCAAAATTATTTTTAGCTGATGCGATCGGGAGGATGGATTAATTTCGAAAACAACTTTTGAATAAGTCTTAAAAAGTAAATTAAAAGTTAAATGAAATCTTATGCTGGAGCTATGTATACGTAGGTTATCTAAAAATAAAGTGAGCTTTGCTAGACTTTAGATCGTTAGGAAGGAACAGTATATATTGAAACATTGAAGTAAGAATTATTAACATAGTGCCGAACACGTAAGATTACGTTTGTTGCAAACTGTACGCAGAGCGTGGTTGATGTAATAATTTTTTTGTTTTTTCCTACATAAGTAGGATGAAATATTTCAGAACTGTTTTAATTTATGTACGCAAGTTATGTGTACCAAAAGACGGTATTGAGCTTGACATTGAAATTAATTTCACAATCGTTAGATTCTTTTCTTTTACTCAGTTTCTGGTTGAAATTCAGTATTGAATTTTACACTAAATTTTAATCGACGTTTAAAATTAGATCAGAATTCAAACCTTTTTTAAGCTTCGTAGAAATTGTTATATGAAATTGTCGTTGAAGGTCTTCTGATGTTTACTAAATGGAAAGAAAATGTGGGAAACCTTAGGTATTACCGCAGTAAGAGCGCGATCAGTGACATGGCGTCCAAATGATTTTCAAGTATGTACTTAGAGAAAATGGTTTAGTTGGTGATGTCAACTTCAACTCTATGGCAAATTCATTTTCTTTTATTTCATGCTTATTAGTTTTTTATACTCAATAATTTTTTAGGGAAAAGTACAACTCGAACTACATAATTGAAAATATCAATAAATATGTATTCGAATTTATAAGATGCTGACATATCAGAAGCCAACGCGCTGAACTAATACATACTGATAACCTAGGTCGTTAGTTATTTAACGTAGAATAAAGTTATAAGATCAGTATAAACTCACACTAAAAAAACTGAGACAGAAGCATATTTAACTTACATTGATTATTTAATAAAACAATATGCCAAATAACAACTATTTTTTGAAGCTTAAATCAAATATGAAAAAAAAAATTTAATTTTTTTGACTGTATTCATTTCTAAATTTATTCATACAGAAAATAGACGAGTCAAACCAGCCTAAAATCGTTGATTGGCAGTTGATACTAATGCACGAGTTAAATAGAAAATAAGTGGTCATGATTTGTACTCCACCCGAAGAAGAGCGTCATTAATCTATGAGCTTTGCATATAACAAATCATTTCTAGAAAAGGTAGGTACATTATAGAATACGTACAATATTATATTAGCAAAAGAAATATTAAAATATTCTAAAACAATGGCTTTAGTTTGCTTTCCATTATATTCATTTAATAGTCATAATCAAAAACTTCTATCATTTGAGAAAGAAGAGTTTGAAAATTCGTTCAATTATAACAACCGACAACAAAAAAAGTTGTCACGAATTTTTTTTTGGCACATCCTATAAACAATTTTTCGTTTTAATATTGAAAAGACTTGTCATGCATACAGTGAAAATTTCCTCTACCTTTGTTTTAAGAATATTTCCCTTAATTTAATAAAATAAACTGAAAAAATAGTTTAAAAAAAAAAATAAATAAACAAACAAAAAAAGAGAAAACTTAAAAATCTTAAAATGTATACATACATAAAAACTAATAAAATAGTATTCATTTTAAAATATTTAAAAATCATTCACATACCTGTCCGCCGCGTTGGTTGCGATTTCCCATACCACCTCCACCACCACGTGGCAGATCCAACAATGATGGTGGATTCTGGTTTCTAAATAAATTATTTAGCAAATTATTTGCCAAATTAATTGCCTGAGCATTCATGCCCTGACCACCGCCGACACCTCCTTGGCGCATATTGCCGCCACCAAAACCGCCGCCAATATTTTGATTGTCCCAGGGTGACAAATTCATGTTACCACCCATACGATTGGGGCCCATTGGACTATAGTTGCTACCGCCACCAAAATTGCGGTTGCGATTTTGATTTCCTCCACGGAATGACATGTTTATATTAATGTTCTTTTAATTTGAATTTGCTTGTTTAACGCTGAAAAGTAAACAAAAATTTCAATAAATCAGAAATTATAAGTAAAACATTACGTTGAGCATACAATTTAAAAAGGTAGGTAAAAATGAAAAACTCATGCCTTAGTGATATGGATGTTATTTATGCATGAATTTAGCCAAATTATGTTTTGGTGCATATCAAGTGCCAAGCCCCTCTCTGATTTGAGGACAAAACAAAATAAATTTTATTGAATGAAATGTATTTAACAACGGCAGAGGCACTGAGGTGGTTTTGATATTCACCAACTGATATTGACAACAAAAATTTATTTTTACACTGAGTTTAAATTTAAAGAAAAAAAAATGTTCAATAAACCACTTTTGATGAATTCTTATTAGGACTAGGGTATTTTTAATAAAAAGAAATAACTTAAATACAATTAACGCAATTTAGGAAAAATAAGGAGCTTTGGAGTAAATTTATTTACATTAACTGTAGTAAAGTACGATATGGTGTTTTTTTCCAAATACATTGAGGGTATTCCTCTAAACGCGAAGAAGCCTCGAAAACTGGTTAACTGAGAAAATTTTCGAGCCTCGAAAAAATTTGCATTAGGAAAAGTTTACGCAACCCTCGAAAACTTTCGAGGCAAATTTAATAAGAAAGCAGCCTCGAAAAGTCGGAAAGTGAATCATTTTTGGATGTTCGTCGCAATAATTTACTGCCAATTTGATAGTTATTAGAAAATTTGCACATAAATTTCACACCGATTTGTATTAAAAGCGCGGTTCTCAGAAATTTTGTTTGTTTTCCTATATGTGTTTTGTTATTTAATAACTTAATTCTACATATTTTGACACTGATGAAATGTCGAATTGTCATTTCTCATTCGTTTGCATAGATTTGGGTGTTCCTCTATACAAGCTCGAATACTTTTGAGGTGTACATGCTTTTCGAGCTTTCGCGTTTAGAGGAATACCCTATTGTACATATTTTGTAATTAATGTTTTCCACATCAAACTCAGGGCTGTTTCTGATGAACCTAGATCTAAGACAATATGCCACCTATTTTCAATTAGCACGTTGTTGTCATATTTTTGGGATGTCATAGAGATCTGAAAGAGTAAGAGGTGAATAATGGAGCACAAAAATGGATAAAAAATTAAAAGGAAAAACAGCTGCTTAGTGCATCAGTAATGCTGAGTGCAGAGCGTTTGGTTAACATCTGAAGTTCACACATTGCGCAAAATTCTAACACATGATTAGTACAGAAAATTGTACACCAAAGTGTTTGTTCAGATAAAATGAGGGTATTCTTTTGAGCCCGAAGATGCCACGAAAACTGTGTAACTGGTCGACTTTAGCAAAATTATTTTAGTTGACGTAAATTTTACAATTCCTTTTCAATTGAAAACCGGTCAATTATTTAACTGCATAAATGAGCATTTTCCAAAAACTGTTTTTTTTTTTTTTAACTTGTCATGTTGTTCCTGCTTAACGCAAGCAACCTTTTAAGAAGTCGAAAAATTGAAGTGCTGAAAAATATTTTATAAGCATAGTATCTATTGGCCAGGCACTATTCAGTCAAGAACATTTTTTCCCTCGCTTGTCAGAACTGAGTCCAGGGTCTCGTTGCCTATAGTTTTGAAAATTTTTTTGCAGAAGAAATTTTTCTGGAAAATATTTTACTTTTGATCAGTTGTTTTTAACTCTCATTTTTTCTGGTAGAAACACGATTTTTAGTAAAAATTTATATATTTACCTATTTTTTTGGCTGAAACACACCTATAATAGAAGCACCGTTATTCCCAAATTTCTTTCGAGATGAGGTGTTAATACAAAAAAAAAAAAATTTCACCTTAAACGCTCTTCAAATGTCAAAGTTTCTAGGTTTTTTAATAATTTTAAAAATAAACAATAGTCGTTGCAGCCAAAAAGACTAGAAAAATATTTTTAAAGTTTAACAACACGTGATCCAACCAGAAAAAAATGTGATTGGAAAGAAAAAAATGAGAGTAAAAACAGTTGATCATTTGCTCTCCAAAAATAAGTTTTTATTTTTACACACACAAATTTCTTGCGGATAAATCTTGAAATACCATAACCAACATGAATGGAGGCTTATTTTGCCAAGCGAGGGAAAAAATTTACTGTATCAAGAGCAGCTGATTAAGTCAGCTTTCAAACGCTGCAATCTTAATGAAAAATAGTTACAGATTCCAAATTTATAGCGATTTTAAAAGAGCTATATTTGCAACTTCCAATGGCTTAGCCCAAACCCACAATACGAGCTAGCGACGACCACTTTTATTTTGAAAAAAATAAAACTTTATAAAATATATTGCCACATTTTTTATGTATGAAAATTAGTTTAAAGGAAGGTGCGAGGTAAAGGTGCGTCTTAATAAATTCTTTAAAATCTAAAAACCCTTAATTAAATTACTACAAGTGATGATGTAATGCGAAAAATTAAACAAATCCATTGAAACAGAGGTGAACGACCCATAAATCCAATGAGAATTGAAGAGAAACAGAACAAAATAAGAGACAGCACCTTACGCTTAAATAGCAAATACGAAACAGAACAAAATGAAAGAAAAAATTAGATTTCATATTATAAATTTATTATGTTCGTTTTCACATTGAAACCGGTTATCGAATAAATTCATTACATTGCTAAAAAAAAAAAAACAAGCGGAAAGTTAACGACACCGACTTTGCGCCAAACGAATATACAGAGAACACTGTTATAGAGAAAATTTAAAACAAAATGGCGCGCTCGACAGAGCGAAAAAAGTAAAAGAAAAAGACACGAAGAGAATTTGCGAGACTAGCGGAGCGCTAGCAATAAGGTGAACTGAAGCACCGGCCGGGAAAATGGCGGATATTGCAATCGAGGCTTTGACCAAATATTGATTTTTTCACTTAAAGAGTTAACGAAATGAAAAAATAAGTGATAATTTATTTGAACATTTCAAATTTTTGTGTGAACTGTACTTAGGGAATATATTTATTTAAATTCAATTAAAGCTTATTTTACCAAATGATTAGATTGAAAAGATTAAAAACCAGAAGGCAAAAACTATAGATACAGAATTTATTGACGTGAGTCAGACACATTGTAATTTATTTAATAAAAATTAACACGATGCATAAATGAATAAATTTTTACTCACCTAACTAATTTAATGCGTCGTCTTACTGATTTTCGTTATTTCGAATCAGTAATTTCACTTTTTCAGCTGTTTCTATGCTTAATTAGTTGAAGAAAAAATGGCGTACTTTGTATGAAGACGGAGTACTTGTCTGTATGTAGAGAAAAATTTTCCTTCCTTAAATTGGAAAATAAATTTTAAACTTATCGCTGGACACGACCGATCTCTTTCGACGAAAAAGACGAACTGATGCCAAAGCGAGGTGAAAAACGGCTTCGACGATAAATTTGCATATAAGGCAATTCAGACGATCAAACTTTGACTAATTTCATGTGCAAACTCTTTGACCAGAGCTGGGCACCACTACACGCGTGTTTCTGTTCTTCAATGCATGTGTAGTTATGTTTTGTTCGCTTTTCAAAGCAAACTGAGTTAAATTTTACGCTCTCTGCTTTATATACGTATATGAAAAGTTATTCTTATTCTGCCGCAGTACCGCGTGCGGTACGTTTTGCCCAGCCACGTCTTTGACCAATGGTGAAATCTTTTTATTTACATTTGGAATATAAATATTATGTCAAGGTTTACACGAGGAAAGTTTTTCGGCAAAGTTTCCTTGTTTGTTGACAAGAGGGGAAAAACGAAAGGGACGAGGTTAAAAATTTGTCATGTGTTGCAAACGCGAAACGAAAATCACATAAGTGAATGGACAAGAATTTGTCTCTCAGACTTTCCTCGTGTAAACGTCGACTATGGAAGCAGCGTTGAGTGATCAACGACATTTAATGGTTAACTTTAACATAACAAGAACACAATATCTAAGAGCATTGCAACTTTTTGTCAAATAGGGTGTACCACATTGGCTAGAAATGTTAAACTTTATTGTGTTGTAGTAGTTGTGCCAGTAGCAGTAGCAGTAGCAGTAGCAGGAGCAGTAGTAGAATAAGAAATTGAAATGGAGTTAAAAGTGCAAAATCTTTTTTTAAAAAATCAAAAATCTAGCTTTATCAAAAAGAAGGGTCACCCTTATATAAAATAATGTTTTTTTTTTTGTAACCGTTGTATTTGTGTGCAAGCTAAGCCTACCATTAGCTTATCTTGGCTATGAGGGTTTGTTCAAAAATCAACGGGAGCAATCACAACAAAAACTTACACCATCATAATTCCACTGGCTATAATGAAATAAATTATTTGTCGGTTTTAGTTTTTGCCTCATGTGGGGGTTTTTGTCAACGCCATATGTCTATTTTAGTGAATTTTTTTTTTTGAATGACCTGAAATTCTTTCTGTACGACTTGGCAATCCTGACTATGGAGCTCCGCCTCAAACCGCTTTACTCATCAGCCCCTCGTGATTTCTGGCCCCACTTCAAATAATATTCGTTGAATATTCACTTCACCGATAAGAAACATACGAAAAATAACTAAGATTTCACATAGGTTTATGAGTTTAATTGTAATGCTTTTTCAAACATTCCATTTAGAATTTTTCTTTTACACTCGATTTTCCATCTCTGCTCAACTTAACAACACTGAGCAATGGGGATGAAAAAGTGACAGATACAAAATTATTTGCCAGCCGTGTAGCTGCCAATATAAAAATAAAATATCAGGGTTGCATTAATCAAATGAAGAAACATGGCAACTCTACAATTCCTTTAAAATTAAAATAAGATTAGATCAACTTTTACAAGAAATCAAAGAACAAAATTAGAATGTATAATCCTAACGAAAAATTAATTGAAAAAGTGCACAAAGTTTTATTTGGCAGCTGTATTTATTCCACATCAAGCTTAGCAGCTGCATCTCTGAATTTTTATTTCTTCTCATACTTGTTTCTCATGATTTAACTATATAGGTTGGAGCACGTTGCCAAAATTTGAAAATACAACCCTGGGACACTTCTTCGCAAATTGTCAACAACATAATCAAAACAAAGGAAAAAGAAGATAAAATATCAAGCTTATGTGAACAAAATTAAAGTTAGTGGCTATACTGTGGAGATCACCACCAATCAAGCTGAAACCGGATTGTGAAACCTTCAGGATGTAATTAATCCTGCCTTTAAGACTTGGGAATGGAATTTTTGTTTTCCTCTTATGTGTATAAGTTTTGTATTTTTCATTCATTATACGCGAATTTTCTGACACCAAAAACTATTTCATATAATAGAATGAGAATCGTTAGATTTTTTTGTTGAATATAAAATAATTTTAGTTTAAACCTAAAAATTTTCAATAATATGGCCTATCGGATTCTGATCATAAACAAAATTATAAATATTGCACCCCTATTTCAAAAAACAAAAATATTTTTCTTCCGCCATTTTATTGATGTGTGATTTGTAGTCACTCAAATCTTTCAGGCAGCAAATCAAATTTATTTTGTTTATCGTTCACAACTGTTAATTTCTAATATTCACCATAAATCTTATATTGTTCTCGTTCAAGAAAATTTGATCGGCTGAACTCCCTGAACATCAAAAAATGAATCAAAATGGCGCGTTTGTGGTACTGCCACCTAGTTCGATTTAGTATAAGTGTATATTACTGTATTTACAGAAAGCTGTGTTTATTATTGTGTGTACAGTGAAAATTGTTTGTCTCATTAGGGCGGTTCACATTATCACACATGTTGTCCTTCATTGCTTGACAACATGTGTGACTGTCAATATTGCTTTGCGTTCACATTATCGAGCATGCCATCAAACATCAATTGCAGAACAATTTATTAGCGTCCACATCGAAGTAATCTGCCAGAAATCTTATTCAAAATGAAAAATGGCTTTACAGTCAATTCACACAGGTTGTATAGTTCGACAAGCTAGCAGAAAAATCAAAAATTTTTTAAATTCATCCCACATGTGTGTCAAGCGGTCCATCCTACCGTTCACATTATCGAACATTGATGTTGTCACACCATGTTGGACAGCATGTGTGATAATATGAACTGGGCTATTTGATTTTTTGTTATGTTCTACCCTGGGGTTTCACAAATAAATTTAGAGGTTCCGCGTGTCAAATTTTATTTCATTAAAAAAATAAGAATGGTTTATAATATATTCACATTTTCCTCGGAAAGCTTACAATCAACCACCATTTCATTTGAAATTTAGCGAAGTTCATTTATTGTTGTCGATTGAAAAATTATCAGAAATAGTTTGGTCCTACTGCAATACCCACCAATTTTTAATACCTCTATAGCTAGGATTTTTTTTCTAAAAGTAATCTGCTACAATAATGTAGTCTCTCCCTTGGTGAGATTTGGTGAAATTTTTCTTGACCCCTCCCCTTTTATTTTTACTCCTAACTAAGATAATTGTTTTATTAAGTTTTCAGTTTCTTTTATAAACATTTTGATCTAAATCCCTAGAAAGAAGTCTTATTTTAAAATGGTTGATTCCATCCTTAAAAAAAAAAGTAATATGAACAGTTTTAAAATGCATTTGGCGACGGCCATTCAAAGCCAAATTAAAAAAAAAAAATACAAAATTACACTTGCCTTTTAATATCGCAACCTGCACAAAATTTCAAGGAGCTAAGGTTGTATCTGACGATCTGTCACAAGTATAACTTCTTCTTGGCTAAAGTGTAGTGAATCTTGACTATTGAAGCACCTCAAAACAGTGATGGCATGTTCGGATATATTGTACTTTTTGCAATATATTTGAGTCGTGAAAAATCTTCGTCGACCATTTTCAGTACATTTCAACAATTTCTAAAAAAATGATATTTAGTACATTTCCTCAAACCCAAATGCCATCACTAATGTACATACATACATATTTATGTTTGTATGTAAGGGGCCGTTCATAAATTACGTAAGACGTTTGGGGGGGGGGGGGGGGGGGGTCGGCGGATTCTTACTACATCTTACGAGAGGGGGGGAGGGGGTGAATGATCATCTTACGTAAGATTTAAAATGCGTATTCATACATTAAAGTTGTATTAACGCATCGTCATTTGTGACAGTAATGAAATATATTTGAATTTTCGACAGTCACGAAAGATTCAGAAATATCGATTACAATCGATTTAAGTAATCGACTCTGAACGGGACAACTTCTCTTCTGTTTATGTAATGAAATATATGTATGTTGTTTACACGCAGGGTCGACTTGTAACACCGTCTCACAAGTTTGCTATTATTCAGGCATTTACACGCAGATACGTCGACTTTGAAATTTTGTTGATGTTGTCCCGGTTCTTTACCACCCCCTTGCACTTGTCGTCTTCAACTAGAAGATTCGCTTTCGATTCCTTCTTCAACAGGAGACCAAAACAGCAATCAGTTTTGTCCTCTATTTCTTCGCTTAGCGTTAAATTACGATTGGTCAAAAGTACATCCACAGTTCAAAATCATGCCTTACGATTTTTTTGTCCTTCGCTTGCAAACGTCTTAGCTGATCGAGTTTGTAATATTTGTGACCAGTACTTTGCCTCGAAAAAAGCTACTGTAATGCACAAAAAACTACATGGAAAAGACGGTAGTCGCACTCACATGATTCAACTAGTTTCAATTTTGAAACGTGGAAAGGGGAAAAGCCTTTGCATTTTAAAACAATCGGAGATTTGTCAAGTTGCAGAGTGGCATGACGACGAGGATATTGATGTTAAAGAGTTTGAATGTGAATCAGAAAATTCAACAGACGAATCGGGTGTGCCAATTGTAGGTTCACTATCAGACTGGTTGAAAAGCGCATGGACTAACGATGACGACTTACGATGACTTTTTTTATTCATCTTGAAAAACAAATGTGTAGTTTGTAATTTCGTAATATTTATTTAATATGTAACATATGTATATTAAAACTAAATATACATAGTAATATAGTACATCACATGAAAAATACATTTTTTGACTAGTTTCACCTTAATTATGAATCTTACGTAAGATTTCGGAGGGGGGGGGGAAGTGAGAATCTTACTAAATCTTACTCGGGGGAGGGGGGGGGTCAAAAAGTCATGAAATTGTCTTACGTAATTTATGAACGGCCCCTAACGAGAACACAAAGAAAATTGTCACTGACTTAAGCAACAATTCTTTCTGAGTAAGATCGATTTTAGTCTGTACATCCCTAGCAGCAGCAAATTTAAAAGTGTTAAGAGCGCGAAAGCAAAAGTGCGTAAAATTTCATTAAAAACGGAAGCGCAATTGGAAAAGTTTTATTACATTGTTTTTTTATACTCGTATAACGATTCAATAATTTAGTGTTTTAATTTCAATCGGTCGGATGGTCAGAATCTGACAAGTGTTGCGAAAAAACAGTGACCTTAATCTGTGCAGCGCTGTGATTCGTTGTTTTATTTTTTGTTTCGCAAGTGAAATAGTTAATCCTCCTTTATTTTTTGGATGTAAAGTGCGGCCTTTTAATTTGATGTGCGTGAAATTTCAATGTGTTTTCGATTAAACTGAAAAAATTGGATAGTTTGCTGTTGGCACTTAACATGTTCCAATCTTTTGGAACCCCACTAGGAATTTTGTATCTGCGAAATTTTGAGAAGGTAAGTTCAGTTTTTGTTATGTTCTTATGTTTGTGCAATCTTTACAAAGGACGAGAAAATTAATTGCAAATGCAAAAAAATTTGATTTAGCCTGCTGGATAAGTTAATAGAAAAGGAAAATAAAATTTTGATGTCCGACTCAATTTAACTTTCGATTAATGTTTTTTTCACAGAGTCTATGCGTTTATAACAAAGGCGCATCAAATATAGAAAATTGTATACATGTATATTTTTCTTCAGCGCCCGCAGTCTTTGCCGACCTTATTTTATTTTACTAAAAAAACTTTTTGCTGAATTTTTGTAATTTCAAGTAATAACTTTTTCATTTCGAAAAAAGTACATTCGGCATCTGAAAAGTACATTTTAACTCTCTATCCAGTATATTTCCACAAAACCCAAATGCCATCACTGATGGTCATTAGGGAGCAAGTTAGTTTATTTGACTGTCTTTTTTCCTTTTTTTTTTTTTTTAAAAACCAACAACAAAATCGAAGTGAAATAAAATAGTATAGAATTGCTAATAAATGTCACGATTTGTCTGCCGGAAAGGGAATGTGGCCAATGGCGAAGTGAGAAAATGTTTGAATGAATCCATCACAGTAATGACATTGAAGACTTTTCAGTACATTTGGCGCATTTTCAGTAAATTTTTGATTCATTTGGACTATATTTAAATATTATCTTTTTTTTTTTTGTTGATCTTTTTTTAGTTTATTTTATAAAACTTTTGATAATTTTAGTAAACTTTGGTGTCGATGACAAACAAAAAGTACATTCGCTCTCGAAAGATAACATTCCAAGTCTCAATTCAGCACATTTTCACAAAATCAAAATTCCATCACTGCTCCATCGAAAAATTCGAAAAGTATTGGAAAACATTGAAAATGTCGTAAGAGTCGAAAAATATAGGGAAAACTCGACAATTATCAAATAGTTTCAGGAAACATCAAAAAAATCGATGAGAGACGAATCTTATTACATAGTAATATTGTAATGCTATTAGGTTGATTCTTCGTATTTATTGTACAAAGTATCATTAAATTCTATTGGGAAACGTCATCGATATGACAACTTAAATTTTTTTCTCTATATAAGGTTTCACCCCCACTTGTTCGATTTCGCAAACTTTTCTTCTGATCTGCCTTTTACTTTAGTCATTTTGTACGCCTATGCAAACTTTTGCTACATTCCGTTGTAAGCCAATCGGCCAATGTTTTATAAATACAGATACATACTTCAAATACTAATTTGAAATAGTTAAATTCCATTGAGAAAGCAAAAAAAAAAAAAAAAAAAAACAGCTGCCATCAACATAGAATTTTATTTTTAATATGATTTATATGCTTTAATCAAATTGCATATTTAAAATTTCCATAAAAATACATTACAATAATTTGTAGCTTATAACAATTGACCATAACAGACCATAACAAATACATAAAAACATCACATGAAAGCATTCATTTCTCCAGTAATAATGAATTTTAATTATACTTTTTGTTGTTATGCATGATGAAAACTTTTAATTATTATTAAAAATATTTTTAAAGATGCCTTTTGATAATTATTGTTACATTGTTATAATTTACCTGTTTCGTTAGTGTACTTATTTTTTATTTAATTTTGATGTAAAATTTATATTTAATCCTTTGTGTGTATGTGTGTTTATGTATACCTGCATTTTATGAAAGTATGAAAGTACAATACTTAAACGCTTCTTCTCTATGATATTTAACTCTTGCAAAAATATATTTCTGTAACTAAGATTTTTGTTATTACGAATCCTAAGACACTTGTTATTTTAGTTATTTTGGGCCCAGCCATAAATTAGATGTTTAAAAAATAAAAATTGTCAAAAACCGAGCCATCGTTTACTACCAAGTCCATTTATTTTGCAAGTTTGTCGAATAGCAAGTTTCTACAGCTAAAAGCTACTGCCATGCTCACTGCCGGACTAGTCGGACTAGCTAAAAATAGTTTGAAAAGTAATTCGAATCAGAATACACATGGTTCTTATATTATTCGCAAATTCCACAGGACCACAAAAAACTGTGCTGCGTCATGCCCAAAGAATAGAGAGGTAGGTCCAAAAGTTGTGTGCTTAACAAAAATGCATTCTCAGTTTGTTTTTGACTATCCTAGCTTATATGTGCAAATAAAGCTGTTTAGGTCTCTTTAAAAATATCTCATACTCACTGAGCAGAAACTGCGTCCCTCTATAAATATCAATGTTAATATTTACAGTTGGATGCTTACTTGTCGAGATATAGCACATTAAACTTACGATGTTTTTAATTCATATCAGTGGAGACAAATTTAGGAGAGCTTGCAATATTAACAAAAATGTTCAATTCATCGAAACATAAGATCCCACTCAAAGTTTCACTCAAAGTATATACATACATACATATATGATTTGAGGGTGGGGAACAAGGTCTGATATATCCGCGGAATGAATTTTTGAGTTCGGTTAGTCACTAAAAAGGTGTTAAAAGCTCACAAGTTCAATGAAGTATATGTGGGATAGACAACAGAAATATTTTCTTTGCGATTAACTTATATATATGTATTCTGATAATCAAAGCGGAAAATGATGGTGCTATAAATTATAATGCGCATAAACTATCCGGAACTGTAAAATAAGACAAAACAAAGTTATTTATTCATCAACATTTATTCTATACGCCGTCCAACGGTAAATAAGGAATATTATGTATTTATATAGGCATTGTGAAGCGTTTGCGTGACAATGTCCATAGCTCATCGATTATGCACCATCGCATAAAGCCATCATAAAGTATCATAGACCAAGCACCGTAATCACTTGATATAGCTGAGTCTAGTTTTTTCCTGTGCTAAAATTATCACTTCGAGAAAATTCCTTTGAGTCGGTTGAAACCATAAAAACGAATTTGCTTGAGAAGTTGAAGGCTATTCCTCAATCAGTCTACGTAAAACGTATCAAGCGGATCAAGCGCTGTCATCAATATATTTATTGACGAATTAATAATTTTGTTTTGTACACTTTTTACACAGCAGTACATTAAAATTAACGAGTAAGGGGTGCTTACGCAGATCTATTCCAACCCATTATATTCAGGGTCAAGGTCACAAAATACAGTTTTTCGATCTTATCTTGCTTGCTATTAATCAGATAGAAATTCAGTCCTAAAAAAAGTTTCTAATGGGCAATGGGTAGGTCAATGAATTGAAATTACCTTTTGCACATATGATAACTTATATTCAAAACTTAAAAGAGAAAAGAAACAGCTAGACTAAATATGGGTCGTTCTCATATTTTTTTAAGTATTCATTTTGGGTGTTTTTCTCCAAAAATTAAAAAAATATTTGTTAATATATCATTATAATTTGAAGCCCATACCAAACCTCAGCCCTTCTTATACCCCTGAAGCTGTGATGAAAGTCAAAATCAGGTCATATCTAAGCAGTTTTAAGAAATTCTCAAGAAACCATCAAGAATTTCAGCCTTTTTCTTGTCTTTTCAAGAACTTTTTTGCAGAAACTTGGTCCATAAAATACAATTTTCGTATTTCTGGCAATTTTTAAGCAGCTTAACTGTAGAACCACCATTCTCTTGTATATTGTATTTATAAAATTGTTGATAATAATGACGTTTCAGAATAAACAAAAAACCTCAAGTTTCTATTTCTAGTAAATTTTTAAAAAAACACTAAAATCGCATAAAAGTGCCTACTTTCTGACTTGCAACAAATCATTTTTCAGCTCCAAAGCCTTAAGGATGCCTGAGTCTTAGTATGAGCCACTGATTTTAGTAAAAATTAACACATTATTTTTTCAGAACTTTTCGAGAACCCACCCAAAGCAAAAAATTAAAAAAGTATTAATATAATATTATTAGTATTTAAATATTCCAAATTATTAGTATAAACCAAATTCTTTTTGGCCTTAAATGACATGATTTTTTCTAACATTATATTTTTGACAATGTTTAAAAGAATATGCGTGATTGAATTGAAATCTCTTTTGTACAGTTTATGTAGTAAAATATTGCAATTTAGATTACTTTACTTATTCAATAGGATACCACCGAAGTGACTATAGACTTTTATTGAAACTCAATGCAGCACGCAATTTGTTACGTATCCTAGGCGATCTCCAGCGCGAACCTGTCGTAATGTTGCCATACGAATGCAATTCGTTCGGTGATACACCCTCATCAACGTCATCAGCTTCAGTTTTTATTTCCATTTTTTGCACAATTAAGCGCAACAATTGATGCTGTTGCTCTAGGCTGCGATTAATATCGCGCAATTTTCGTTTTTGCTTGTCAAGTTCATTGTTGATGTAATCTTCATTGCTATCAAATGGCATAACATCCATGCTACCTAGTTGATATGGAATGGTAATTTCATTAATATTTGATGTAAAGTTCCTAACCATAACATGCATGTATTAGCTAAAGCCAGCACATGCAAACGTGCGATTACATAGAATTCCTATATGGTAGCTACTTAGCTCCTCTTTAATATTTAAGAACATTAGGAGCCGGTTTTAATATCTATTAAATAATCTTCAACTGGAAAATCTCTTGAAAAATTAATTGGAGACTTAATTGTGAGATTATGATTTTTCGTTTTCCATGTTGATTTTGAACTATGATAAGTCAATCTGAGGTTACCAAAAAATGGTTGGTAGCGCGCTTCAAAAATTACGAGAACAAAATAAAAATGTTGGCAACATTTATTTGACAAAATAAAAAATTATTAAATGATTTTAAGATATACAACTAACGATCCCTAGATGGTCTTTTTAGTTGGAGCTCAAAGTATATTAAACGTAATAAGCTTTCTTTTTCAAAGGGGTCTCACTTGGCTGATAAAATCTAATATAAAAACAAACATAAATAAATAGTACTAAGGTGCCAACCCAACACTTTGTATCCAAGATAGAATTATCATGTTAGCAGCGATACTAAATGATGCTTCTTCCACCTTATTTTAAGCGCTCCACACCTGTCAAAATCATATTCTTACGTTTATTCTTCTCAGTGATGGAGTCACTACCACGGTTGCATTTTATTTGACTTTGACAAGATAATTCTATATGTACCATCAATTATTTAGTTGGACTTCATCTGAGATTTTCTTATATTTATATGTCCTCAGGTTAGATATATTTTTTCTTTAATTAATAAAACACATTGAAACCATTCCTAAGTCTTTCAGCTGTAATTTTGAAGTAACATATGTATATTATAATTTTCCATGCATGTTATGGGAAAAAGTTAAGCTCGATGAAGTTCGACATAACTTTGGTTTTATTTTTGGTGCAAAAGTGGTATTTTTACATAAAAAAAATATTCGATTAGTGTGGCAAGCTTCAATATCGATTTGAAATTTATGAAATATATTTCTCATTTTTTTTTTTAAATGGAAACAGAAAATAAATGAATTTTGGCATATATATCTATGCTCCAAATTAGAAGTTAAGTTGAATGAATTCAAGAGATTAGTTGGGTCACATACATAAATATCTGGTGATTCAATTCTTATTTGATTTCATTTCATATTAATATGAATATTATTTAATTCTCAACATATTTATTTATGAACCTTTTGATTGGTACACAATTTAGGTATGTATTTATTGTCAAATTTAATATGGGTTCATTTAATAAAAAATAAAACTCTGGACAAAGAGCAGTAACTTGAATACTCTATGAACTATTTAAGAAACTTTTTAGAAATCTGTGAACTATTTACCACTTTTGCGTACAAAAATTACACTTAATTTCTTTTTTCGTATACTTACTATCCTCGCTAAAAGGATTTGAAAACCATTTACGTAAAATAAAGTCCAAATAACCTAATTTACGCTTGGCATTGTTTGGATATTCAATAAGTTCCATCTTGTCAATTTTTTGTAGCCACATCTGCGGTAGTTTACGCTCAAGTTCTGTATGGAGTACCACCTGAAAACGCACATTGAAAATAGAGAACGCTTAATAGTTATATGTTATTTTTTGTATTACCTGCATGGCTAAACGCTTAAGTTGCGCATTTCGACGCACAGATTCAATGTCACCAACAGCCAAACCGATGAGCAAGTTCATTAGTAAAATGGGCATCAGTACCATAAAGACACCTGAAAAAATTAAGTTTTGTTTTGTTTAAATTTGATAAGTTCACTGGTATCTAAATTATCAAGTTATTTCTAAATTCATAGTTTGCTTTATTTTTGTCTTTGCTCGTCCTTAAGTTACTTTTGGAAAACTTTTGACGAGCCCAATATTACTATTATAACGCTAAGGCTTGCTGCATTCTTTGCTTTTAAGACTATGACGTCAATATTCTTAGTTTTGTTTGTCGGTTGGGTCAGTAGACCTCGGCGGTGTTTTATCGAAATGGCTTTAGTTAAAGTGACTGTAATCTTGTGTCACTCTGATATAATAGGCCGTCGAGCTCTCCATACTGACCAAATCAAAGCATTAAAATCTCAAAACACTTACTCAATATAATAAATGAAGTCATGGGAACCTTCAGCTGATCACTGTAATAAGTGTTTACATAGGTGCCAACAAAGTCCAATTCACCCAGCATCATCGAAAAAGTGCGTAGTAATGACATTGGTATATTAGAAAATGATAAATGGTTCGGTTGTGGATCAACGATCTGCAAATATAAATAATATAAATATCACGAAAAAAGCATTATCATACGAGAAGTTCTTACCTTAGATAGCAATATATAAAAGGCTAAGCCAAAGGCAATTATCAGTATAGAAAAGACCAATAGCACTTTGATAAGTGTTTGCAATATCTCCAGAAACATTACCACATAAATGCCAACCTTTAAAAAAAGTGTGTGATGAATAGGTTATTAGAAATTAATTGCACATTTTATCGCAGCTACCAACCTGATCAAAACGCTGTAGAAATAGCAAAAGTCTAAACCATGAGAGAAAGACCGCTATGGAGGCAGCAGAGTAATGTATCGTATTAATAGCGCCATCGGCCTTAAAAGCTGGTGCCACCATAATTAAAGTTGATATGTATAGTATCCATGAGATTAAGTTGATAATTTCCGAAATATAATGCAAACGTTGCTGATACATCTGTACGATTTCTCGTAAGGAATTGAGTGCGATATAGACAACGATCCCAACAGCACAAAATACAATTGCTGTCGAGCGGTGAATGCACTCGTAACTTTCAATAACAATGACGTCAGTTTGATTATGGGAATTGTGGCTAGGCGTAAGGATATATAGAAATCATTAAATTTTCCATTCCTCGATAATTATGCAGTTCATTATTGGTACTCACCTTTGCTGCAATGAAGTTTTATTTGTTGGATGCCGAATCTCAATGCCGTTCATCATTAGCGACGAATAGACGGTGACCAATAGTAAGAATATCGAATATATTAAGAGATTTGTCAAGTGAAAATATTTACCGTAAGAATTCCATTTCATTTGTAAATATTTCTGACTGAGTGGATGTGCTAAGAGTTCGACGCGCCCATAGTTAACCATGGTCTGGAGAATTTGGGTACATAAAAGTACAAAATTATTAAAAGCTCCGGAGAAAAAAGTAATACATACAAAAGAGACAGCGCACGACATCAGACACACACAAAAATAATAAAACTAATGGTTTGTCTAATGAAAAATTATCTGAGTGAACACAAACTATTTTTCCATGGCGTGGTATTCGATTTAAAAAATCTTTTATATATTAGAGTGGTTTTTAAAAAATATCTTTCATCTTCTAAAAAGTTTTGCAAAAATGTTCCAAAAAAGTCAAGGTTCATATGTGCATTTCCACAGAAATTTTCATTATAGGCGGCCATGTTTCCGATTTTTTTTTTGGTGCACACCTTTCAACCATGGTTTTTGTTGAAGACTATCATGAATTAATATTCAACGTGGAACAATTAAAATTCAAATATCTATAATTTTAATGCAACTTTAAATGTAATTTTTCATGTTTTTTTACTTTAAATGCAATTTTAACTATGTCTTCCTTTGAATGCATTATATCAATATTAAAACGTGACCCAAAGAGTAAAGTATGGAAAATTATAATTTTACTTTAAACTCAAAAATCGCCGCTGATAAAAAAAAGTGGAACCTTGTAAATGAAAAGGTCAGAAAGACAATACTTTTGGCTTCAAAAAACCGTCTTACATAACTCAATATTTTCATATTTTGGTTAAATATATCAAAATCCTAATTTAGCTATGAGTAATATCTAAGATTTTGTCAAAAAAAAAACTTTTTTCAAATAGTTATAACTTTTGCAAATACAGCCTAAGCTATCTTTTTTATGAATATTTCACAAAATTTTATTTTTTTTTCAAACTAAACTTTTAATATTTCCATTCAAATCTTCAATCCGTTTGGGGCACGTGTTAACAGAAAGATATCAAACTTTGCATTGAGTTTTTTGTTGATTTTTTCAACACTTTCTGTAGAAAAAAGTTTTTAAGAGCCACTCTAACATGTATATCGGCCATTCTTTAGGTAACTGCACACTTTGTTTTGTTTTACTTTTCTAAAAATTTTTTGAAACGAAATACGAAACTTTACATAAATCTGTTTAAACATCAAAATATCTTTTATAAAAAATCTTCGCTTTTTTTTTGATTTTTTATACATATGTCTTTAATTAATCTTAAGAACTATGTATTTTTGAATTTTTCTTGAATGCAAACACCAGTCTAATTGTGTGATAGTATTTTCCAAATATATAAGATAAAATTGATCAAGGAATAACACATAAGAAAGTAAACTGTTATTTCGAAAATGTTTTCGGAAAAATTTTTATAAATAAAAAAATCAAGGCTTAGACAAATTTATTTAAAGTAAAGCATTTTTAAGCAAAAAAACATTTGAAGTTTTTTATTCTGTTCCCAATAGTTCCGTTTCAATAAAATTGCATTTATTCATAAAAAAAAAAAGAAAAAACCAAGTGTACAGACATTTAAAGAATGACCGAAATAATCTTCTAAGGTGGCTTATTCTGTAATGATGCCATAGCAACTATTATGAAAACATTTGAGCTTATTCTTTTCGACTCACATTAACTACAGCTAATGGTGGTTCACGCCAATTAGGGTCACCAATTAAATTACGTTTAATCTCTCTATCTTCAGGAGATAATGTAAATGGACGAAATGAATATTTAATCTAAACAGAAATATTAATAGAAAATTTTTAAATTTATTATGTAACAACATTTTATACGAGGTCTGTCCGAATTGTATCCGACCTTGTTATTATAAAGACTTAAACTTAATTTTGAATAATAATAGGAGGGTCTATCTACTGCAGCTATAAGCTTTCTCAGGTTTTAAACTTGAAGCACTAAATCAAGTAAAACAATTATTGCTAAATAATTAAAATGAAAATGAAAATGATGCCCATCGATTTCGAGCTTTATCTTTCTATTGGAACAAAAAAAAAAAAAAAACTGCAAAATAGCTCAAAAATGGCCGTTTCCATGGTATGGAGACACTCCAAGAGACGTCAAATCCTATTTTAAACCTATTCCCATCGATTGGAGCCAAAAAGAAAAAAAAAATCCCGAAAATGTGTCAAAACCGGTACCTTCCAGAGTCCGGAGTCACCCTAAGTGATGTCCAAAACTATTTTTCAACCTTTGAAACAAAAAAATTTTTTTTCCGAATAAGAGTCACAAACGGTGTCCAAAATATTTTTTCGACCTTTCTCTATCTATTGGAACATAAAACAAATATCCGGAAATGGCTCAAAAACTGTCATGTCAAAAATAGGTCAAAATCGAGTGATGTTCAAAACTGTTTTCGACCTTTCTCTACCGATTTAAACAATTTTTTTTCCGAAAATGGGTCAAAAATAGAACCTTCCAGTGTCTTGACTCACCCTAAGTGATGTAAAAAACTGTTTTTCGACCTTTCTCTATCGATTGGAACATAAAACAAATATCCGGAAATGGCTCAAAAACTGTCCCTACCATGGTCCGGGGATACTCTAAGTGATGTTCAAAAGCCATTTTCGACCTTTCCCCATCGATTGCACCAAAATTTTAATTTCTAAAAATAGCTTCAAAACGCCACTCTATATAATGTCTTAAAACAATTTTCGACCTCTTTTTTATTTTAAAAAAACTTCACAAAATGTTCTACGCGAGTATCACAAATTTTTTTGAAACAATGTTTGCCTTTTTTTCATAAGTAGCTCAAGTAACACTCATATACTCATACGAAAGGATCGAAATGAAATGGCATTCACGAGAAATGATTGTGAAACGCACTCGCGTTCATAGACTTCGCCATGAGACGAATGGTGACTCGTTTCACAAAATTTTTTGTGATGGTGAATTTGTGTGAATGTGCCGAAAGTTTTATCAGCTCATGATTGGCTCACATCAGAGAGGCTCATTTTTGTTCTCTGATATGTGCGTAACTCCCCATCATTTTCTTTTCAGATGTAGGAATAAAGATTTCCTTTGGTTAAGTACCGAAAAAGATGAGATGAATGACTGGTGCTGTATCCATTGAACAATTAATTAAAAAATTCTCTAAATGATATTTTATTTTACAGGTTGGATACTTTCTGGACAGACCTAGTACATCAATTTCATAGTTATACGCTAATCTTAAAAAAGTTTTAAATTTAAGTTACTTATATGAATAGTTTTAAGTAGAAACATGTCACATGAGACTTAAATATAGGGTATGCAACAATTGATAACATAATACATAAAAAAATAACTGAAAAATTCTTGGCAAGGAAAAATCATAAGGCTCAATAAAAGTGTATCAATTCATTCAGCTCATTTTTTAAAACAGTGTCGGCCAAACGCATTAAACCACTTTTATATTATTTTGCAACGCAATGATTTGAATGCAACGGAGTGCTTCCATGAGACAAAAGCTTTGTAACTGTGCATATGATGATATCTGTGTAAAAGCACAAAAAGCTTCTTCATGTGCTATTCAAGTGGCTGCCTTTGCTTTGAATCAGTGAAGGATAACTTATATACTTGTGAGAAAGCTTGAAGCTTACATTGCACAATGAATGAATCATTGCAAGACATCGTGCATGTAGGTTCGCGTTGCTTGCTTTTCAATTGCAACAACAAAACTATGCAATTGAATTCTTAAAGATTTTGAGCTTTCTCTCTTTTTTGGGTGCAAGCATAAATTTGGTTTCACATTTTTGGCCAGCACTGCTTTAAATTCTCATGCGCTTTCTCTCTTTTTTTTCAATCGAAAAAAAGAACTGGTGCTTACATTTAAGGCTGGCAATGGTGCCGAATTCGCTAATGATATCGGTTCTCCGGTTTTTTCATCGATTTTTGCATACTTAAAAGGACATTGTAGAAATGCAAACGAATACTTAATCTACAGTGGTGAGAGTGCAAGTATGTTTTTTACCCATTAAGACACATTTTTGTATGTGTTTTTTTTTTTTTTTTAGCAATATAGAGTGAAACAAAGAGAAAGATTTATTATAATACGTATTATATTTTCCTGAAATTATCAAAAACTTTCTTAAAGCTCTTCACTTTAGCCTAGCTCTATGTACGGTCGTCAAGAGCTTCCTATTCGTTTTATACTTACATAGAAACTTTTTGAATCCTTCTTGCAATTGGCTTTTGTAATGCACTTATCTTGCACTGCCTCAAATACTTTAGGCAGCGATGCAATTAACGCTAATGTAACGCATGGATGTTTATCAGACTTCAAATTCATTATTTCATTGGCGCGCTCCTCATGCGTGACCATGGCCAATGCAGCTTCTGGATATTTGTAATAGATGGCGTAATCAATGGCGCTCATATCCATATAGTTATAAAGTAATTTACAATTCATTGAGAGCAAAACGGCGATGGCATGTGGTTTGTTTTCCATTGTTGCCAAATGAAGAGCGGTGTTCTGGTATAATATGGAAAAATTAAATATTCAAAAAGTTTTAACATGAAGTAGAAAATTCAAGACTTAGCAGTAAAATTTTCTCAACTCACCCCATCTTTATCCACCTGATCCAATAGATGCGAATGCACCGAACGCAAAAGCTCTATGGTTTGCGTGTAGCCTGACATTGCTGCCAATTGCAATGGATTACGACCATTATGATCACGATGCAAAAGTGCGCCGCGATTCAATAATAGTTGCACTACACGTGTGTGTCCTTGCTGGGAGGCGATATGCAAAGGCGTCAGACCCTCACCATCACTTTCGTTGATAATAAACGAACCCTTCTCCGAATCGAGCAATTGTCGCACAGTATTGAAACGCCCATATCGTGCTGCAAAATGCAATGGACTTTCGTTGTTATTATTTTTCAAATTTATGCACGCCCCTAATCTGATAAGATTCTCTAGCGATCGAATGTGTCCATCGCGACTGGCATAATGCAATGGTGAACAACCTGTATTGTCCTTTTCGTTGAGCAACTGTTCCAATTGCTTGTGAGATTGCGTTTTCTCAACTTCATCTGCGAATTCTGGCAAGCGTCCACCATTCATGATTACAAAATGTAAAACATTTCGTGCATTTGCATCCTTGATGCTGATATTTGCACCCAGGCGTATTAAAACATTAACTGTTTTCCAGCCGCTGCGCGAAGAAGCGAGCAGCAGTGGCGAGCGACGCTCTATATCGAGAGCATTCATATCAGCACCCTCGCTAACAAGATACTCAACAATGTCCGGATGATCGAACATCGAGGCGCAGTGTAGTGGTGTCATTTTCTGTACATCAGTGCAGCTTAAGCATAACTTTTTCTCGAGCGGTTGCATAGCGAACATAAGTTTCACTATATCGATGGCCCCCTGAAATATACAAAAGTATTTCCTTGAATAAAAATGGGTCAAAAGAAATGAGTTAAAAAAACTTTAAAGTTCAGAAACAAGTTCTGGAACATGTCACCCTGATGGATATAATTTCTCTTTAAGTTAAGCCTGAAATGAATTTTTCATACATTTCTTAATATGCAAAGACCTTTCATGTATTTAATAAAAATCTTCTCTGTTTCAAGAGAAACATTTTGTTAAACTTCAGTAAATAATAATTCAAGAACTATAGCCACAGTATAATTATTGACGTACTCACTTAATTTATGCGGAAAATTCAACTCTCTAAGCTGACTTCTTCAATACCTTCCTTAATTGCATCTACAAAAACAAACAAATTCGCAACATTTGTACTTTGTTTGTGCAGTATATTAAATTCACACAACCAAGATATTAAACAACATGCCCAGACATCCTTAGGTATTCACCAAATTTGTGTAGAATAGCAATAGTTTCTAAGAGTGTACCTTATAAAATAATATTATCGAGTTTTGAGATCCTCATAAAGGTTGTTTAAAAACAAATCTTTAATATGCTGGTGGAATAATCGCTTCGTTTGGATAACAAGCCTCTTTTACAATGTCAAACAGAATGATGGTGGCGCTGCTGATAGTAAAATCGTAGATAAACTTGCCAAGAGCAGATGTGCTACGCATTTAAGGAATGACAACTTTTCTGTGCATTAACAAATACTATAGTGGAATCTTCATTAATAGGAAGAAAATCTTTTATTTTCCTTACGAAATAAATTGTGCAGACAAAGGGATACATTTTGACTATGTTGAAAAATGATAATAAGAGGCACGTTAGTTTACTGAAAATATAATGAAAACGCTTGAATATATTGGGAATCCTTCAAATATTCCCATCTCTTTTCTAGGAAAATGGACAAGAACTGAATAGTACTCAAAGAAAGGTTGGAAATTTCATACAAAAGGATAAGAATATCCCTCGGTGGCTATGATACTTTACGGCAGTCATTTCTATTGTCTGGATCGTTGATTGATAATGATTTAATCACTTTGAAATTACGATTTTGTTTTGAATGAAGTCTTAGAATCTGGCTTTTATATAGAACATATGTTAATGAAAATTCTTCAAAATACATACTATCTAATATTAAAGTTTTATTAAAAAAAAGGCCAATAACGATATTGTTAGTTTTTACAAAATAAACGGAATTTTAGAGTTTTTCTGCACGTTATTTTTAGGTCATGTTTGATACCGATATGCTTAATAATATTGGCAAGCATAATCAAAAACAACATTGCTGAGCAACGAATTTGGCTCGAAAATAATAGTTGTTCTTGATTAAATTTTCAATCCGGAAGAACAACTTTATTCTAAATGCGATGCTGATGTCTATTTGTTGATGCTACATCATGGCTTTAAAATATCCTTGAAGGAAAGTCGAAAAATTTGCATTTTCAGATCACAACCCAATTGCAAGTCTTTTGATTATTTTTTATTTACAAGTTCAGATAACAATAGTCTTCGAATACGATGCTTTCATTCTGTGCTAACGCAGTTGAAATATAAACTACTTAACATCATATGTACATAGTCAGTCACACATGCGATTGTGTGAACCGAAAACATTTTAGCCTACACACGCGCGGATAAATCGAAATGAAAAAACTCTTTTCTCATTAGATTGTTGTATGTAAAACCGTCGCAAAGCTATGTTTTATATGTAAACACCTTAACTTTCATAAAACTATGCTCTTTGTGTTCAGCAAAGGAAAACTCTGCGCTGCTATGCTGGTTTTGTATACGAGTTCTTAGAAAGGAAGCAAACATCAGAACTGTTTTCATGTTAAAAAAAACCTATGGATGTTGTTTTGTGTAATTGAATAATGCCTTCATATGAGACAGTGAGTTAAGTTTTTCAGAAGCTAAGATTTGCTAATACCTTACGCATTTCATATTAAGAAGTCATACGATTGATAGTTTTCGAGACATTAAGCTTTCAGGAAAAATTATTACGGCCTTTAAACGATTATGACTTAATAAATTCAAATCTATACAGATTTGAGCCAAAATATTAAAAGAAAACATCAAGATTTAACATTCTTCTTATAATGGGTGTTTTTTTTTAGAGGTTTGTTTTTCGAATAGAGATAAAACTGGCATTTTATGGTCAAATCTGGCAACTCTAATGTCATTTATGTTCAGTTTGGTTTGCCATTTCATCATGAACAGGTTGACAAAAGAACAACGCTTGCAAATCGTGCAAATTTATTTCGAAAATAATGGTTCAGTTCGCGAAGTTTACCGCAAGCTCCGTCCATTTTATGGTCGACATAATCGTCCATCAGAGCAATTAATTCGGTTAACCATGGGTCGTTTTCGCACTACGTTTACTCTATGTGATAATACGCATCCGCAGAGACGTCGAACAGAGCGCACCGATGAAACAATTGCCGCTGTAGAGCAAAATGTTGAAGAGGACCCGAATGAATCGATTCGCCACCGTGCACAGCAATTGGAGCTTTGTCCATCAACTTTATGGAAGATTTTGCGCAAAGATCTTGGCTTGCGACCTTACAAGATCCAGCTTGTGCAAGAATTAAAGCCGCGAGACCATGCAATGCGTCGTGATTTTGGTGTATGGGCCGAAAATGAGATTGATCTTGATGCTGATTTTCATCGCAAAATTTTGTTCAGTAATGAGGCTCATTTTTGGTTGAATGGCTACGTCAACAAGCAAAATTGCCGCATTTGGAGTGAAGAGAATCCACATGAGACCCTTGAGACGCCATTACATCCACAAAAACTGACTGTTTGGTGTGCTCTATGGGCTGGTGGAGTCATTGGGCCATACTTCTTCCGAAATAATGCTGGAGAGTCAGTTACCGTTAATGGAGACCGGTATAGAGCCATGATAACCGACTATTTTGTTCCCGAATTGGATGGCATGAATGTGGATGAGTTGTGGTTCCAACAAGACGGCGCTACATGCCACACAGCGCACGTCACAATCAATTTATTGAAGGAAACATTCGATGAGCGTATAATTTCGCGGAATGGACCTGTCAATTGGCCAACAAGATCGTGTGATTCGACACCATTGGATTATTTTCTTTGGGGATATGTGAAATCGCTCGTCTACGCCAACAAACCAGAAACGTTAGGGGACTTGGAAGCCAACATTCGTGGCGTTATTGCCGACATACGGCCCCATATGCTCGAAAAAGTGGTTCAAAATTGGACCTGTAGAATTGGCTTTATTCGAGCCAGCCGCGGCGACCACATGCCCGAAATCATATTTAAACATTAATGGCATAAAATTATCCTTCCAATAAAGCCAAATTGATGGACATTAAAACGATTTTCTTGTGTTTTATTTCAATTCGAAGCTCTATACCTCTAAAAAAACACCCTGTATCATCCTTTTTGATTTTCTTAATTTTTTTGTAGTTATTGATAAATTAGCTACCTTGTATTAAAATTTCACTTGAGACTGAAACGCCTTCCATTTTTGAAATATTTTGAAAATATTCATAGCATGTATGTTCACTATATTATTTTCATATAAAATCCCAGTCATAAATAAGTATTTGTTTAAAAATAGGAGGCGTTATAGTCCCAAGCAGATATTTTAAAATAGGGTAGGTAATATATCTAAAATTATATTATAAGAAATATAGAAAGGTCAAAAAGGATAAACATTGATATAAAATGAATAATAGAGCTGTTTTTTATGTCCTTGCATATATTTTTTATTGTTTTCACTTTAATCTACTCGTATGTATGCAATTTTAAAGGTTTCTGCTTTTAGCGACGTTAAAAAGGAAGTATATCATTTTAGGGTTAGACCTTTCTATTCAAATTTTGCATTATTAACGATAAAGTATTAAGTATGTTCAGCTTTTTTAATCCTTTGCAATAACTCAGTAATCAATAGTAGCGTTTACATACCTGTGCGCATGCCAAATGAACTGGTGTCGAGAGATCATGTTGCTGTGTAGATATCTTTGCACCAGATTTTAGACACAATTCAACTGCTTTGATATCACCTCCATGTACAGCCGAATGCAGTGGTACGTTACCCTCTGAATCATAGAATGAGATCATCTCCTCACGTGTGCAGCCACGTGATTCACCCCACTGTTAATGAGATAAGAACGCATTTTAATTTTAAAAAATACTTTAATTGAAATACAATACAGTACAATGCAAGATGGCATTTATTTGAGTGAGCACGAGAAACGAATACTTAATGGTTATATGTACATTTGAGATAAGACTCTAATATGCAGCGGTTTTAAGAAATTGCATTAATATCAAAGTTCATGAGGAAATGAAGCTCATTTACATTAAAAAGTAAAAGCTGCTGGAAAGTTTAAGAAAAGTTTTAGAAGTTTTTTATTGTAGGGTTACAAGATGTTTTTTTTTTTTGTATGGAATGCAACAGCTGTTGTAATTGAATAGTTCACAAAAAATAAAAATTTAACAATCACAAAGAAACAATACTTTTATTTTCTATCTAGTGAAATATTAAAGAAACAAGAAATAAGGCAATGACTTCTTATTTCTTTTGAATGATTTCTATTCATGATATTTACATATTTAATGAATAAAAATAAACTTTTATTTGAAAGAATGTTACAGCATGGCAAAAGTCGTTGCTTAAAATATCAAACGATAAGTTGTATTAGAAAAACGTGCATCTGAATAAAAAAAGTTTAAAAAGATAAAATTTACGTTGATTTTGTATAGCAAACATGAATGTATGTATGTATGTGTTTAAATAAAGTTGAAAACTTATAATACACAAAACATGCGCAAGAATTTGGAAAACTTTTCTGCAACTTAAAGTCAAATATTGCTATGTCCAAAGCAAATGAAATTGAATTTTACTGTGTACATTAGAGTGGTTGTAAAACTACAACTCTCTTGAACAAACGTAAAATTAAATTTGAAAATATGTTAAAGAACTCTGCACTTTTTGTGTGGGAAAGTGGTTTCTATCAAATACTCAAATTTTTTTTAGCTTTCTGAACAAAAGTCTCAATGGACACTACTGAATTTTATGACAGGATTTTAAGTTATTGGCCAATAAGGTCTCATTTTACATACACTGGTTATCATTTTTAAGTGTCAATAACTGGATAACTAAGCAAGATATGAAATTTTCATGTACCATTTTCGATTTATTTTGACATGATCTATTGAAAACCATAATCAGATATCGGTGTCACGGAAATCTTAATCGTGCCTTTGGGGAGAACTGATGAAGGTTTTTGATAGAAAATGTCAAAATAAATGGAAAGTGTTTCATAAAAAAAAAAACAATATCTTACTTGTGTATCTTACTATATGCTGTGTTATTGATTTGTCTTTCAATAACCCCTCCCATTAATAATTGGATTACTTGCAAACGTCAAACAATACTAAATTCTTAAGAATATAAATATTTATTTTTAAATAAGATTCTAACAAAAAGTTTTGACGGTTAATTATTTTATTTTCTGTGGATATAGTGCTTGTTCCTCGTCACATTGTACGAGCATAAAAGCCTAGGAACTAATTTTTAATGGCTATAATTTTTGTAAAAATGTGTATACGTAAACCTTGTATAGAGCAATTTATATATTTTCTGAAAGGTTATTTTGAGCTGATTAACTTTTGCGAACACTGTTTATATCCATCATGTCATACTTGTTTGCTGAATGCATAATTAAAGAAAATTTTATTTTAAGGAGTTTAAACGAAATAAGTCCAAAAAATTAGACTTAGAATTAGAACACTGTACGACAAAATTTGGTCAAATTTATGTTGCTGATATCTTAATATACTTTTCCAAATGTTCGAGTCTGAGGTCAGAACTTCTCTAATGATTCTGGCTTTGAGATATTAACCTAAAATTATATTATTATATATTACATCGAAAAGTAATTTTGTTTTATGAGACCATTAATGAGGTTCAAAAAAACTACTCTTCTTCTTCAAAACTCATTTTGAAATATATCGTTATCATTATTTTTCTCCGAAATATCGTAAATTGAAGTTTATTACACATTTGCCAGTTGTTCTGTCTTACTGAAACTTATGTAGATTTGTGCAAAGACCTGATATACCAACTGAAATTGAGCTTCTTGGAACGGCAATAAAATTGCAATTAAAATAAATGGTTTTTATAAAAATTTTTTTCAGTCTTGGATAAATACTTAGTTATATCCTTATGGCTTTGGTATATGTTTCAGACTTTTACACATAAGAGTTTTTTGTTGCGTATGACATCCATTTTTGGCAATCGAATTATTGGTTTCAATCAAACGATTTTTGACATTATACATTTTTGTATAATATTTTGCTGAGCCCTTACAATATCTGATAGCTAGGGTTCCGTGGAGCATATATTGTAGAACATAGCCTTAGAATAATATGCAATTCAATCATATGATATTTTTGAAAACAAGAATCTTGAATTTATCTCTTTAATGTGACTCAATATGTAAATGACCTACCCTACAAATTGAACTTTGTCACAAACTCGTGAACTTCCCCTAGTATTGTTACATTATATGCATAAGATTCTTAAGAGTTTAATTATTTTATGTAATAACTGAAATTTTACAATTTATTACCTCTCAAATTAGAAATTTTTATCATGTTCTAAATATTGATTAAAATATTGCGAATAAAAACAATCAAGAATACTTCATATAGTGCCTAAATATATAAATATCCTTAATGAAACTAAAAGGTCACATGTACATAAAATTGTTAAAATCTAAATTAAAAATAATATTGCATTTTTATTTTAAGGAATTTAGTCAACCAAGCTATTCTTGTGAACAACTTACGCTGATTTGTCTTAATATCAATTAAATTAAATAAAAAGCTCATAAATCCTGAGGAATGAAAAAATATTCAGCAAAATAATGTAAACAATAAAAACCTTTGTTATGTGCTCAAAAGAAATATCTAAAAGATGACCACAAAAATTGAAATAACATTTCTTTAGTTGGATCAAAGGAAACATTTTTGTAGCAATTGGTGGGCACCAAAATATCAAATAACGAAAGTATGGATTTTAAGAAGATATAATGATGTGGTCATGGTTATTTACATTTATATTTATTTTTATATGCATTCCACGCTAAATCAAACAACATTTTACACTGACTTTTGATTTGATTGCATTTCTGATTTTTTAAATTTTTTTTTAGTAATGCTTGAGACTATGCTCTATGATCTTATTTAATTGTTTTAATCGAGCTACTCAAGATGTTTTTGGGAAGTTACGTTACTTTTTATTGAAATGCTCATAACTCCGCACATAATCGGCTAGATTGAATTTTTTTAATGGAATCTATTTGTGATTTTTGATTTTCAATGTTCGTGCTTTTAGTTATCCGTATGAAAATAATAAATAATTATTTTTTTAGATACTTTTCAATACGTAAAGCTAAAAACTTGAACATTGAGTATTAAAAAAAATATTAGTATTCGTACATAGTTTGCACGGACTAGGCTTGAAATTTGGTTAATGAATGACAGTTTTACTAAAAATTTTTTAAAAAATCGATCAGATCATGCATTGTTAAAAATGACGATTTATTTTTGATACCTGGAAATCACATACTTTTTATAAAAAACGAATTTATGGAAAGAAAAAAATTCAGTTTTGTCAATTATTCGCGGAGTTATGAGCACTTAAGAAAAAATTACGTAATTTTCTAGAAATTTATATCTCTTTAATACAAGACTGCCAAGTTGAATAGAAAGAATTCCCGGCCTTCCCAAAATAAAATAATTTTTCCTTCAAATGGTACAAAAGCAAAATCTCTTGTGGGAAAAATTGATGACTTTTTTTGTGTGGGAAAAACTTGATGACATTTCTTTTGAAAACATACTAATCCCAACCAGTACTAAAAGAAAATAACATTTAAAATAATTAGAGATGCTATAGCAAAATGGTGCCTGAACTGGCGTGGAATGACCAATAAACATACAGATGCATTGCTAAAGTCTTGGCACATTTTCCATCATATGAATTTTCTTGTATTTTTGCTATAACCAAAGTATTGCTTTCTTGCAAATAAATCTTTTTTCAGTAGAGTAATAAAATAATAGGGAGTATATAAAATCCACTTAAGAAGTAGAAATAAGAAAAGTATCTTATAAGTAAACAAACGTACTCATGCATACACATGCTATGTATGCACATACACACATGCAAATAAATAAAAATGGATACCAAGCAATAATGCGCTTACAATAAATACATACGAGTAGACTTGACAACAAGGACTCAATTCTTTACTCGCCTGAAAAAATACCTCCATTGTTTTTGAGCTGGCATTTTTTGCCGCTTCGTGTATGGGATAGTAACCATTGTTGCAGGGTCTACGGGGACATGCATCAAATTCAGTTATCTGCAAAATACACATTTAAAAAGAAAAAAATGCAAAATTACGTTGAAATAAAATACAGATTAAAAAAAAATCATGTAACAGTTATAAAAATTTGCACAGAAATCTAAGTGTTTGTATTGTATACTTAAGATGTTGTACTAAAGTGAGTACTTTAGAGAGCACTGGACAACGGCAAATTTTATCGGATCCCTCCTTTATTACTTGGGTGCAGTGATTGAGCATGGTACTAAATTTGTGAACTAGGTTTCAGGATATTATTTAGTAGAAAAGTTCAGGATTATCTAGCTTTTTATATTCGATTGCCGATAGCATTCGAAAGAATCAATATAAAATAATAGCTTTTTTTTTGTAACAGGTAGGCGATACGGTGTTTTCTTTTAAGTTAAATTGAATTGAATTGTTTCATTAAAAAACATCCGTTTTATTTATGGAATATAATATCATTAAAATAGCTTAGACCAGGACATAATTCGTTTGGGAATTTACGCCAGGATATCGGTATTTTCAGTCCCGGGACTAAAATCTCTCGGTAACCACTGCAATTATGAGGAATAATGGTTGTGGGCACGATGTTACGAGCCGTCTGCAAAGTCAGTATCTCAAAGAGATTTAATTGAAATGCAAATAAAGTCATCTTGACGCCCACCACTCCTAACAATTGCCTTAAGCACAGCACATGATTCAACATTTCGTTGATGGTATGTCCTCAACAGGACAGATAGCCCTTCTGTGAAGGGTGCCTTGATCTTTTTTCTTATTTTTCTCCGCAAATTTTTTAGGAAATTCAAGACTTCTGCGCTCGTGAAATTGTTTACAACACGCTTAAGGGTTTTTCATACAACAAACGACTCTGCTCTCCAGCTTAATCTTTTGAACATATGAAATATGGTCTCAAAAATAGATTACACTTCAAGAAAAATATGCGCTAAGAACGGGTGGCAACACATGTCCAAGACCGAATTTGAAAAACAGCCCTATGTATTCTATTTAGGCTCTTTGAGCTCTATCGTTTGGCACACATAACAACCTTTTATCTTCATTAAGGAAAATTGACCCAAAAAACCGGTAGCAACCCATGTTTGGGACAGGATTTGATAATGCAATCCTCAATATTATATTTAGGCCTCTTTGAGCTCTATCGTTTCACATACACTGAGGCATAACATTAAACAGTTTCAATTAAAGCAAAAAAATTGTGCAAAAGTCGGGCATTTTCGGGTATCGGAACAAGCTTTGGCAAGGCAACACTGGTTCGTAAGTTTCACCAAAATGGCACACTATCTTTCGACTTTTCTACAGCGGGTTCTTGGACTATTACGTTGTCTTGTCATGTTTGTTTAGTAAAAAAGTATTGATCGATTTGTAAATTTACAAGAATATTGGTCTTTGCTTGTGACTGTAAGTTCGATGAAATCATATTCAATTGCAATATATGCATGGTGCACTTTAACTGACATGAGATTAAATAAAAGTTTGAGTTGCAACAAAAACTTGAACTGGGGCTTTTATTTAAAAAAATTCCACACATATTGTATTTTTTTTTGGAAAAATTGCATATGCAAAAATAAGTTAAAAACATCCGATTTGGCTCAAAAACACGTTTAAGTATCTTGAAAGATTGCACCACAGCCAATTTTAAAATCATTTCAGAAAACAGCATTTTTAAAATAATGAAAAAATTATGCTTTCAGTGGTTGAAATCATAAAATTTTCATAAAAAATGGTTCTCCTCCGATACCGACTTTGATCAAGATTTCTAATTAGGTTGTTTACAATATATATGTTAAATTTTATAATGCAAATATCTGCAACCAAATTATCTGACATTCTTCCCTAAAAAATTGTTTTTTTTTCATCATTATATCAAAATTTTTTTTTTACAATTCTAATCCTGAACTTAATTAAAAAAAAAAACTAAAAATCTCTGCTAGAAAGTTATAATTTTGAATCGTACTTTTTGACGCGTTAGCCAATCTTGCATTTTGTAAAATAATCAAACTACAGAATAAATAAGAATTAATAAAAGAAAATAAACTTATGAAAATTAAAAATTGAGTCTAAAAATATGCAGTGAAAACAATCACATTTTTCCCATAAAAATTGTAAGACTATGACTTGCATATTTTTAGGTTTCGTTATTCAATTTATTGCCACCATACACACACATAACCAGCGTAATTGGGTAAATTGCTGAAAATTTAACAAAAACAATAAAATAATTGTTTGCATGTGTTAAGCTCTTACTAAGATTCGGGCGCAATCTTCATGGTCATATATAGCTGCCAAATGTAAAGCAGTGCGTCCATGTTCACCGCCTTGTTGTATATCGATAATTTTGCGATATTTGCCCATTACACGCAATGACTTGACGTTATTCATCTCCGTTGCCAAGTGAACAGGCGCCTGTTTTTTTTCATTCAGGACGCCAGTGTCTACGGGTCTAAGGTAGTGGTAGAAGAAAAAATGAAATTAATAAATAATGCAAAGGGAAAAGTTTTGTATTTGTTTACTATAGTAAAAATGTAAATAAAAACAAAATGAACTTCAAGAGCTATGTTAAGTAGAAGTGGTCAGTTAAGCAACGAATATTTTTTTTTAAATTCTATAATATGCAGTATCTTGCAAATTAAACAGAAAATGTTAACTCACACTGACAGTAAAAAATCGAGCGCATCGTAAGAGTCACATTCAACCGCTACGTGCAATGGTGTATTGCCAGCATTATCCTGTGCATTAAAATCTAGTGCAAAGAAGAAACATTTATAATTTTTATGTTAGAAAAGTTAATTAAAATGATTTTCAAAGCCTTGAGGTGGTACATGTATCGATAGAAAGGACTTTTTAGTATGTAAATAGTTTCAAAGAAACCGACGGTATAAGTCATGATATACAAGCTCAATATATTGAAGTTTGTTGAAATAATACTCTTTTTGGGAATATACTTAATTCGAAGAATTCATATTTATTTTCAACAGTGTTGCTTTAAACCAGTCTTCAGCCATGCGATTTTTTCCCCGAAAGTTAAGGATAGGGTACATATGTTGAGCGGTGAACTCCAGAAATGGTCTTAGAATTTCATTGATTATTCATTTTATAAAAATATTACTAGAAAATTTTTAAAATTCTTTTGTTCTTAATTAAATTAAAAAAAAATCATTGAAATTATACAAAATTATGAAATATCTTTTACTCGGAAAAATGTGTAAACTCGGAACCTTAAATTATAAATTTCAGCACAGAAATCTTTAGTGTCCAAAATGCCATTGAAAAAAAAAACAAAAAAATAAAAATTAATCTCATCTTTTGAGCCTTCAAATATGCTAGCATTTTTCTCAGGCTAGAATTTTTTGTTTGCAATGAGGCTATACAGTTTTTGTCAAAAATAATATCAGATTGTTGATATTAATTTCTGTACAAAAAATTGATCAACATTTTCTGCTTGAATTTTAATATTTTGAACGTTGTTTCCTTAAAAAATACAGTAACTTTCCATAAGAACTGATAAATAAACAAAAAATTGAAAAAAAGTGTAGTATTCAATATTTAAAAAAAGCGTAGTCTTTTTAGATCTAGATAGATATAGAATATTGATTTTCGATTTAAGTTCCACCTCAACGCCTTTACTACTCTACAAATTGCGACTTTTTAAAATTTCACATGAACCTACCTCCATTTTGATCGCTTATATAACGTAAAATATTCACACGATTGCGTGCTGTAGCCTGATGTGCTGCAGTGCGTCCTTTACCATCTTTTAGTGAAAGACGTGCGTTATCTGCTTGATAAAGACGCTTAAAATCATCTAAGTTTCCTGCTTCAGCCGCCTGTTTGTTTAAGGAAGAAAAAGGTAAATAAAGTGTTTAACTTTGTTTTTGTTCTTAGGCAACCGCATCATTTAATTGAATATTGGAAAATTTCAATGAATTCTCTAAATACAGTGGAACTTCGATTATCCGTCAGGCACGGGACCAGCAGCCTGACGGATAATTGAATAGACGGATAATCGAATATATGGCAGAATTTTGTTTTGATTCTGTATGGTGACGCTAGAATACAAGGTATTGAATATACATTTAGGTATATGTATGTACTGTAACACAAAAACGCGAGAAAAAAGGAAATGTAACAAAAAATGTTGATTTGTCATTTTCGTATTTTATTATCGAATAAAAAAACAATGTGATAGTTTACAATCGCATCAAGATGTTTTGGTGAAAAAATTCGTCAAAAATTTGTGTAATCCACTTGACTTGGTGAACAAAAAGAACTAGATTAATGAATTTCTGCGAAATTTTCATCTCCGAATTTCATAAGAAAAATTTCAGACAGAATCGCTTCTCGCATTGTGTGCATACATAAACAGAATCGAAACAAAACGAAAAAAAAGTTTACTGACAAAATGTGACGGTTAATCGGAGTGACGGTTGATCGGGAGACGGATAATCGAAGTTCCACTGTATAGAAAAGGTCACTTGTGCAAACTGTTTTGGTTCATTGTAGTTTTATAATAAATTTGTACAACATGTCGTATGCGTAACCTGCAATTATTAAATTCATCTGCTATTTGAAATTGTGTAAAAGTTTTGATTTTTAAGTTATATGTAGATTATGTTAGATGTTTGTTAGATCAGAAATGTATGAATGCAATAATAAATTTTTGTTGCCAAGCAAAAAAGTCACTGCCGTTGCTTGGAGAGAGCGTCAAAATGAAGAAATAAGGGATGCGAAAGTCTTATACATCTGAATTCTACAGAAATGATGCAAACTTTTTTTTTTTGCAAGCCATACTGGGGTGGCCTATAAGGAGAGCTGAAATCTAAACTTATACCATTTACCTTTTAATTCTATTATGCTATTTCATGCACCCTTATTTCTTACATTTAAAAATTTAAATTTACTACCGATTTTTCAGTAATCATTTTATAGTCCTCATCAAAATTTCTATTCATAATTTGGTCAAAGCTTAAGTTTATACACCAAATTAAAAAAAGCTAATTAAATTGTCACGCACAAGAGACTTTTCAGACAAAGTAAAAACTTCAATCACTTTGGTTTCACACTTTATTCTCCAAAAAATATGTGCACTGCATTTTTCCTTTCGCTAAAATGACAAGTACAGCAAAGCATTTTTAATGGCAAATAATGTAAATATTGTTGTACAAAATCATATTTTCTTGAAGAGATTGAGACTATTAAAAAAAACTCTTACCACAAGACCAAACATGAGCGCACTTAAGTGCAGAAAAAATGCAAGAAATGAAAATGAGCAATGAAACGACAAGAGTGAGTTAGCACGTTTTGCGTCTTTGAGAAGTTTTTATAAACTGATAGCCCATATACATACATTGCAAATAAAATAAAACATTTTCATAAGACAATACATTTTAACCTACTTGCACTTTGTTTAAAAAATATGACTCATTTTTTTAAAAGTGAATAAATTTATTACCTTGAAAACATTCTATCAAAAAACATCTAGACAATTAATACTACAACTTGAACGGAAACGGCTGTCAGGCGCTGTGTTGTGAGTCAAGGAAGTAACAAAAATATTATATTGCAACTATTGCTACGCATATATGGTACAGGCACTTAGTGTGTTTTTTTGTGTAATTTTTTTTCGTTCTGGAAATTATCTGATATTTTTTTTTAGTATATGTGAAGGAAATTGCTGAATTCGAATATTTAGAGGTCATCAAAAGTCGATGAAGAATTTTTCATATACATTTTTAATGTTTGTAAATTATCCCTTCGTCATTGTAAGATATTAAATTAGGTACGAAATTCTGTAATACAGAATATTATTCACATAAATAAAAATGAATGAGATATAAAAATTCAATTAAAAACGACAACAATATTATTTATAAGGGAAAAACATTTTAGCAACAACAAAATAGTTACAAATACGACAATTGATTAAGTATTTTCACAAGATGTTTTACAATTGCTCAGTGTCAGTGGATAGTGACACTGTTAACTAATCACATAATCAAAGCCGAATGGAGGCACAATATTTCTCAGAAGTATTCAAAAAGTGGTACTCCACAAGATGGAGTTCTTTCTCCATTATTATGGTTACTGGTATTTAATCCTATATTAAGTACTCTTCGTCAGAGAGGTGTTGAAGTAATAGCTTCCGCTGATGATGTTGTAATTCTAGTCTATCGAGAAACAACACTCTCTACACTTGCTACCTATTGATTTTTTTGCAAAAAGAATAGCTTATAAAACTAAATTTAGGCTTAAAATATCGTGGTGTTTTAGATACCAATCACTTGGTCATAGTAACGTGGATGCTATCCTTAACGTTACTACTGACTAAATGGTCCCCACTTTATTCATTTAAAGGAAATTTTTGGTTGCGTTTCCATCAAGTGAAATCTTTAAGTTAAGAGGCGAGAATTCAACGGACGCAGTTAACATCTATAAAGATGGTTCCAAAATGAAAGAAGGAGTAGAAGCTAGTTTCTTTGTCTCAAACAAAGCCAATCATTTAAACTACCGATTAGGGGTGGCAATCCCGGGATCCCGCGATCCCGGGATTTGCTCTAAATATAGGCTAAAGTAATCCCGGGATTACAAAGAGACAATCCCGGGATTTTCGGGATTAGAAAAAATTTTTATATAATATAATAAATATTCTTTTATATGACATATTTAAGTACAAAATCTGCAAAATAATTGTTTTCAATACATTTGATGTGCATGAAACATTATTGTATCAACCTGCAAAATGCACTTCATTTGTGTCTGAACCTTAAATTGAGTAAAAATATTTTTTTTTATTGTAGCAATTTTTTGTTTAAGATTTTCGTATTAAAAATGTCACATAGCAAAAAAAAATATCTTTTTTAATACTTTGACTAATTTCAAGAATTTTTTACTAAGTGCGATTTGTATTGAAAATTGATTGTTCATGAGAAAAATGATAAAAAGTGAAATTAAGTGTGTTTGTTTACTTTCCCAGTAACAATTATCCAGTAAAGAAATGTTGGAGAGTAAGAAAGTATTTGCTCACAGAGAAAAAAATTTTCATAAAAGTAAACAAACACAATCCAGTAAAAATTCGTACAAACTGACAAGTGAAAAAATATATTTAAGTTTTCCAAAACAATTTGCTTTTTTATTTATGAAAAAATATTGACAATTGTCAAAATCATATGTTTTTCTTTTTGAAAAATGTTTGCTGGTAAAATTTTATCCAGTAAAAACTAGCAGGCTCTCTCGCAACAAATTGTCACTTTATTCTCTCACTGCCTCTCTCGTTACTGGATATTTTTTGTTAACAAACACAATCCAATAACAATTGTTACAATTTTGTACAAATTCGTACACATTTTCAGTTAACAAACAGACCTATTTAGACTAAAATTATTTTTATCAATAACGGAAATACTAAAAATGCAATAGAAAAACAACATTAGCAAAACATATCTATTTCTTATAATAAAATACAAATCTGCAACAAAAAATATATGTTTGTCTTAAAAAAAACACAGCCGACCTTGATTTGACATTGAAATTTTAACCCATACCTAGACCTACCAAAACTTAAGTTCTAAAATATAATTAAACTTTTGTCTGAAGCTTTTTTTCTGAAATCAGCATCTAAAGATTTTGACGACTTAAATGAAGCACACTTATGGGTGCGTCTACTGAGAGCGAGTCACTGTCACATTTGAAAAGGTTATAAAGTATTAATCAAGTAAAAAGTGTGGTACACGAATTTTTAAATGTAAAAATAAAATTGAATAATAAAATTGATAGTTTGGTCATAAATGCTTGATTATCCTCTATCATTTCCTTTTAATAGTGGATATCTTCTACTAGTCAAACTTAGAAAATGTGATTTAGATGTATTAACACTTGAAGTGTTCTAAGTCATTTCTTTTATTGTTTTGCGTTCTTATTCTTCATTGTCAAGCTGTGAAATAATGCAATTTGCATTTAATAAAACTATCAATCCCGGGATTGATCCCGGGATCCCGGGATTGGAAAATTCGATCCCGTAAATCCCGAAACTCAAAAAAGCTCCGGGATTGCCACCCCTACTATAGATAGCAGCATCTTTTAACAATATGTACACTAAGTAAGGAGAACACAGTATTCCTTCAGTTGGGGCCTGAGCACTGCAAAATTATAGGAAACGAAAAGGCAGATCTACTAGCAAGGCTCAGCATCTTTCAAAAATTATTATCTGTTAAAAGTTAGAGCACTACTCTCAATAGTGGACAAGAGGTGGGATAGTTCTTCCACCAGCAATTACATTACAAAACATTTTTGGCCATGAAACACCTTTTTTGCTTTTGCCCCGCTTTGGCTGGAAATAGATTAAAATAAGTACTTCGGGCAGCCATTTTTCCCATCCTTAGAGGAACTAACAAAAGTTCACTTAAGTGAAATCAAAAGATTCGCTTTAACAACAAGCACCTTCATATTGAAGGTGCTGCAGCAGAAAGTTTGTGGCAACAAGCCCCTATGGTCTATGTGAAGCCTCCACTGAAATCTAACCGCACCTTTAAAGTTGCTCATGCGTTGAATATTAAGTATTTTAAAGTTGGAATAACTCAAAAATCATTCCTCAAATAGGTAGGCTCAAAGCTTGTGCGACGTTGGAATTACGTATTCTTTTATATACGTATTTTGTGTTGACATCTGTTGAAAACCGCATCATTATCAATGCGCCCTCGTAGAACATAATTAGGTCGGAAACTACTTGATATTAACATTTCTTAAGCAATACAGGCAAATAATGTTGGAAAATGAATCACATACTTTCTATACATATCTTTATAAGTATAGCATTGAATTTGTTCGGACATTGAATAGCCACTATCTTAGTCTAGTCTTATATTAATTTAATCTAAGTGAAAATTGCGTCCTAGAAGAAAGTATCTTTTCGAAAATACAACGTTACATTTTCACAGAACGATATGTTACTAAGTATAAAGGTCTTCTATACCCCCATAGTTGTTAGGCAATTATATAAAGGACTGAGGAATGTGCATTTTAATGCTGTTGTCCATTAGAAAAGCCAACAAAAAGGAATAAAAAAATGCGGAAGAACTTTGACATTTTAAACTTTTATCCTTTTGAAACTCTTCAATATGTATGGTATGTAAAATATTTATACCAATATAGAGATACAATAAATAAAAAAGGAAACTTTAATGTAGAAAAAAAAGATGAAAAAGAAAACAAAAAGCTTAAAATGTTTCAAAGATTTTTTTTGTGGTTCGGTAAATTATCAAGTATTAAATTAAATTTTCGACATTTATCAAATTGTTTTTTTTTAACATATTAACATATTTTCTTTGTCGCCAAAATAATATGTTTGCAAAAAATGCAATAGAAAAACTTATATAATTATGCAAATCTTAAGTTTGTGAACTTAGGACAATATAGACAAATTGATATTAATAGAGATATCTATGTTAAGCACGTGCAAAATGACTAATCACTAAAATCAATTTCATTGGCATTTCGCAATGTGTCAGTAGCACAATTTGAACGGAAATAGAAAATACAACATGATGGTATTGAATTTGCTTTAAGGAAAGTCTGTCAAATTAAAAACAAACGTTACAAAGTTAAACATTTTAAGTCAAAGTTATGTATTGCTTTGGAAATTCGTCAATGGCAATGAAATATCTTACAAATTTAGAAGAAAGCAATAAGGGTTGGAGATGTTATTGACATTATTGTCGATGTTGTTATTGACGGAGAATGATAATGATGATGATGTTTTGTTCAGTTTGCTGAAAATCAGGGTAATAACATTAACGTGAACAATGATGCTGAATTTGATTATGTTGTGCCTGTAATCGCTTAGTTTGTTATTGCAATTATACGGTAGGATAATCCAAAAAACACTTATTTCTAAAAAAATTGAATAATATCTATTTGTCCATTTCATTCATTTAACGCTGAACTATTGCTAGGCATTACAATCAGCAGGAATATGTTAGAATAGGTATGTAACCCAACGTCACGTTTGTTGCCTCTAAGGCGGAGTGCCTGAAGAAAAAAAGTTGTGTGTATATAGTGATGTATTTCGTTTAAACTATCCAGCCAGGGTTGCATTGCCAAAGGAGATGATGGAACTTGAAGAGCATAAATATAATATTTAGGGTTGTATTGTTGAATCCAGTCCCAAACATGGGTTTCCACCCATATACACTTTTCCTTGAGAAAAATTGGTTCGAAAATCGGGTTTGGGACAGGTTTAGGCTCCTTGAGCTCTGTAATTTAGCACACGTTTCAAGCCGTAATTTTTATTTAAGAAAATTGACTCAAAATATCGGTGGCAACCCATGTTCGGGACATGATTTGACAATGCAACTCCTTATATATTTTCTTTAGGCTCTTCCAGCTCCAGGTATATATTTCAAGCTGTAATCTTATACACATTTAACTAAAAGAAAGCAAATTTGCAAAGTTGGCAATGCACCCCTGGTTTGTTAGTTTCCATAAATGCATCACTGCTTTTCCTGTATATCCCATCCTGTAATCTAAAAAATTGTTTCCTGCTTTTTTCTCCGACTTCTGTACTGATATTCTCGACTCGTTTATATATAATAATATAGAAATCTGAAAAAAGAATATTTGTCACATAATTCTACTGAAAATATGCTGAAAGTTCTCTGAATATACTAAGACTCAGTACCTACTTTTCAGGTTTTTTAAATGAGCGAATATACAGAAAAACTTAAATTGTAATGGAAACGCCATCACTGAGTCAAAACGTGTAGGTTTACATATTTTAATGGAGTTATTTGGTCACTTTGAAATATATAAAACTTACGAAAAAGTTTATTTCCATACAAAAATTGTTCAAATTAATTTCGTTTTCAGACATTATATAAATTATTACTTACAAGGAAAAAAGCTATTAATGAAAGTTCAGAACATACATACATACATATGTACTTTATGCATTGTATAGGTTGTTAAAGTTACTTGTTGAATTTCAAATTGGCATTCATTCTTGAATTGCTCAACTGCCATTGGCTATTTGTTGCTATTGGGAATACCGACTCTTGCTTTTTGTTTTTCCTCCAACTGTAGTGCAAGTGTTTCATGCCAATTCAAAGCTGTGTGGTTTTTGTTGTCCTTTTATTGGTCTAGTTATTGTCGGAAGTATTGGTACTATCGCCATTGTCTGTAGAATGGTCTGTTAATTTACACTCCAATCAACGTTAAATTATTGCTCAATAGAGATGTAATGAAAACAGTTGGTAAGCTAAATAAACAAAGCGTAAAGCTAGAAATAGCAATTCTAAAAACTGTAAAGAACGCATATTTTCAATAAATTTGTACAAGGACATTTCAAAATGGAGTAAAGAATACTATTTACGAACGATATACGAGCATAAGGAATTTTTTTTTAAATGGAAATCAGTTTTTTTTTTGAAGTGCTTTTTTCATATAGTTCCAAGACAGTAAATTTGCATAAGTTTATAATATCATTTTCATAGAATTTTACACAAAATTTAGACTTAATTTTTTTATAGCATAGGTGTCTATTGAAAAACGTTGGATCGAACTCAACATTTTTCACAGTTTTCAGATGATGCATAAGTAACCATTTTTGTTGTTTATAAAAAATTTCACAAAATTCAAGTTTCAATGCCGTTGTGATGATTTGGATACTTAGACTCATCTTCAGATAAACGTGTTAATATTTCTTAGAGTTATCATAAAATCAATAACAATGTGTTTTTATCATACTATTTTCAACAAATCGTTTTCAAAGATGATGCAAATATCTTTAAAGAAACTCGATATTTCTGAATTCAAGTTTACTTGAATTGAGAGACATTAAAAACACCACATTCTTGAGACACGTTCATTAGACATTTAAATAGAACTTGCACGAGTATTTATTAGAGAAAATATTTTTTTAGAAGATTTTTATTGTTGCTACGGATAGATTGATGTATGGAACTAATAAAACGTGTTATTATGTAGAAAGACATAGTACTTTTTTCCTGGAAGATTTTATCTAGCGTCAAATATATAGGAAATTTTGATTTAAATTGTTATAGTGTCAGATATAGTGAGCAGAAATCATATTTTAAAAAGCTTACACAAAATAAATAATTATTTTAAATTGAACCTACAGTGATTAGCAAGGACTGATGTTCTTGTAAATTTACAAATCGATCAATGCTTTTTATACATGTATGGATATGTAACCCAGAATGGTAGAGCAGCTGTTTCAGTACATGTTTCAGTACAATTCGTATGGAAAACGAAAAAGCACAACAACGAAAATCAGAAACTTTACTAAAACGCAAAAAAAAAGTCTGTTTTTCGTTGCTTTGCTTTTTCGTTTTTCATACGAATTGTACTAAAAAACAAAGTGGATGCACGGTTCGCGGTTTTGATCTAGAAAGCTGAAGTTTTGGGAGAATTTTATAGGCATTCTATTATATAGGCACACAGCACCGCAAATTTCAAAAAAAACAAATAAAAATTTTCCGCATTTTTATTCACACGAAAAATGTTAGGCGTGGTTTTACAACAGTGAGTGGCGACCCCCATTCAACTAAGAAACCCAAAACGCTATATCTTGGCACCTAAGGCAGACTTTTTCTACGTTTTAGTAAGTCGGTTTTTTCGTTAAATTTCAACGGAATTGGACATAAACTCTGTCCGCGCAGTTTTCAGGTTTGAGCTAGGAAGCTCAAATGTTGGGACAAATATTTTTATTCCTCAAGCTATAATATAGGAAAAAATAAACAAAATCCCTGTCTTAAAGTTTGAAAAAAAAACACACCCTAATATCTATAATATTTATATAAAATTGCTAATACATATAAAAATGTTTTGTAACGCCAAGCCGCAAAGTATACTGAACCGATTTAATTAATTTCTTTTTAAAACAACATATTTGTACGAACGAAGGTTATTACATACTTTGTTTCTTGTTTTTTAGGGTTGAGTATCCTTATTTTTAGGAAAACAAAACCTCACTCAAAAATTGTGGTTTAATTTTTCGTTACTTATGCTGTTTCTTTACTTCTGTGTTGTTATTGTTGTTTTTTTTTTATTATACCGTTTATATTTGGCTTTGAAGTTCAAAGAAAAAATTTCCTTTCAATTGTTTTTTTATTCGTTACTTTTGAAGGTATGTTAAGAGAGCTATTTCATTATGAAAAAACTACGGGATGTGCGCGTGCGAAGCCGCGGGTACCATTAGTCAACAATAAATCGACTTTTAAAACTGATGTGTATACCATTTCTGAAATGTTTGTCATGAAAGGTCAATTTTTTGAAAACAAATTACAGAACCTCTAAAGTGGCAAACCTAATGAGTTGAAATTTTAACAGAACCCAAAAAAAAAAAAATAAACAAATTGATCCGTTCTGTACAGATGCTAAAAGTTACTAAGAGTGGTGTACAATGTTCCGAAATTCAACATTCAAGAGGCTTAAAATTCAAAAAATTTAAAATTTTCAGTTAATTCAGAACTCAGATAACAGTTATCTTAAAATTTAGATGATTTATTCCAATTTCAATTCATTTATTTCATTTTGCGCGAAAAAATTAAAATCTGATTTTCATATGCATTTTCCGTCTTAGTTCTAACATATCAGAATTTTGAATCATGCAAATTTAAAAGCTTCCAAATTAAATCTTCTAAACTCCAAAACATTCGAACTACAAATATCTACCATTATAGGCCCAGTTAATGCATACATACATGTACAGGGTGTTTTTTTTAGAGGTATAGAGCTTTGAATTGAAATAAAACACAAGAAAATCGTTTTAATGTCCATCAATTTGGCTTTATTGGAAGGTTAATTTTATGCCATTAATGTTTAAATATGATTTCGGGCATGTGGCCGCCACGGCTGGCTCGAATAAAGCCAATTTTACAGGTCCAATTTTGAACCACTTTTTCGAGCATATGGGACCGTATGTCGGCAATAACGCCACAAATGTTGGCTTCCAAGTCCCCTAACGTTTCTGGTTTGTTGGCGTAGACGAGCGACTTCACATATCGCCAATGAAAATAATCCAATGGTGTCAAATCACACGATCTTGGTGGCCAATTGACAGGTCCATTCCGCGAAATTATGCGCTCATCGAATGTTTCCTTCAATAAATTGATTGTGACGTGTGCTGTGTGGCATGTAGCGCCGTCTTGTTGGAACCACAACTCATCCACATTCATGCCATCCAATTCGGGAACAAAATAGTCGGTTATCATGGCTCTATACCGGTCTCCATTAACGGTAACTGACTCTCCAGCATTATTTCGGAAGAAGTATGGCCCAATGACTCCACCAGCCCATAGAGCACACCAAACAGTCAGTTTTTGTGGATGTAATGGCGTCTCAAGGGTCTCATGTGGATTCTCTTCACTCCAAATGCGGCAATTATGATTGTTGACGTAGCCATTCATCCAAAAATGAGCCTCATCACTGAACAAAATTTTGCTATGAAAATCAGCATCGAGATCAATCTCATTTTCGGCCCATACACCAAAATCACGACGCATTGCATGGTCTCGCGGCTTTAATTCTTGCACAAGCTGGATCTTGTAAGGTCGCAAGCTAAGATCTTTGCGCAAAATCTTCCATAAAGTTGACGGACAAAGCTCCAATTGCTGTGCACGGTGGCGAATCGATTCATTCGGGTCCTCTTCAACATTTTGCTCTACAGCGGCAATTGTTTCTTCGGTACGCACTGTTCGACGTCTCTGCGGATGCGTATTATCACATAGAGTAAACGTAGTGCGAAAACGACCCATGGTTAACCAAATTAATTGCTCTGATGGACGATTATGTCGACCATAAAATGGACGGAGCTTGTGGTAAACTTCGCGAACTGAACCATTATTTTCGAAATAAATTTGCACGATTTGCAAGCGTTGTTCTTTTGTCAACCTGTTCATGATGAAATGGCAAACCAAACTGAACATAAATGACATTAGAGTTGCCAGATTTGACCATAAAGTGCCAGTTTTATCTCTAAAAAAAAACAAACCTCTAAAAAAAAACACCCAGTATATACAAATGTATGTATGTATATCGTTACCTTAATATAGAAAGGCCCTAACTAACATTTTTTTCAAAATCGAGATTTTTATAGATTTCGGTAGGTCACCCACTAATACACCATTGACAAAAAAGTGTGTGTGCTACGATTGAAAATAAATCAATTACAAGCAAATAAAAAAAGACATTACTCACTTTAACTCACAAAAACTTTAATTTTCATTAAGTTTTTTCGTTCTCCTGTAAAATAATAAAAATGTAAAATAGGGCCTTTCTATATTAAGGTAACGATATACAAATGTTAAAGGTAATTTTATAGTTTATTGTCAATGTTACTACAGTGTATGAGAGCAATTATATAATTAAAATTTTTGGATTAAAAACTTTTTTCTGTAAGGACATAAGTACCAAGTAATGAATGTAGATGACAATACAAAAAATTTGCAAGCAGTTTTATTTACTTTAAGCCAGTGAAAGATTTAGGATTCAGTCCTGGGGGGGCAAGTGAGAAAAAGTGAGGAAGTGGTTGTCGCCAGAAGGCTATAGTTTCAACAGTACTGTGTAGACATGACGATGGCATTTTAAATTGTTATATCCATCTAAATTTTTTTAAAATAAGAAACTAATAATTTTGAACCTTGTTATATTTTTTATGTCTGGCTAGAAATTTTTAATTGGCTCGGGGCCGTTTCCGTAGAATTCGAGAAAATTAAGTTTTTTTGGTAATCTTTAATAGATGCGTTCTTAAAAATAATGCATCAGTCTACATAAAATAAATAATATTTTTAGTTACTGATTTGTTATCACTTCGACATTTTTTTTTTCCTAAGTGTAAAAACGTGAACGCTATTGGTAAAAAAATAAAATTGAAGCAATTCAATTAAATTGAGAAGTACCTTAGTAAAATTATGAAGTAGAAAAAATCAAATAATTTAAAGAAAAAAAAACTCAAACGCTCACTGTATTTGCGTTCTATCTTTTGTATACTCCCTTAAATTCGGTTATGAAAAAATCATTTGCAACAACAATTTACGAGCAAGAAAATATTTTCCCCTAAAAGTATGCAAATTCTGATAACACTTTTGTACTAAGTATAAATTGAAGGATAGTGTTGATTATCAACAACACGAATTCAGATTTTATTTTTTTTTTCAAAAGTTTGAAACGCAAGCGCCAAGAACTAACAACTTTCCAAAAAAATGTAAGTGTATTTCTTTTTTAAATATTTGATCTTTTGTAACAATACAGTTTAAGTACAATATAACAATTCGTTGAGTACAAGTACAAGTACATCCCCTAGATGCGCTACTGCTTTTAGCTGCATTTACAATCACTGATTGATAGTAAAAGTTTCATAAAAAACAATGGCAGCATTCATGCTGTCGCATTAAGTAATTAAAGTTTTTAAAACTTTTGGAGATGTACTGCAGCTAAGAGTTTCTGAAACTGATTTTATATGGGTCATGATTAAATAATAAAGAAAGACATGCAATGAATGAATGTCAATCTTGTTGTATAAGTGAAGAGACAATGGCACAAAGTTTTTTTTTTCGTTTTTATAAAATAAAAGTAAAGTAATTGGTAACATGCTTGTAGATCTTAAGTAATGGGTGCATTCGCAGATTTTTTTCATAATTTAATGAAAAAAATTTTAATCACAAAAGTCACTATTTAGTCATTAGTTATTAAAGCAGTCCTAGTCAATTTTCTTGCAGTTTTTATCATCAGTATTTTTAGTGCATTTGCAGTCAGATATTTTAGGTTTCTTTTTTTAACTAAGAGTACTCTCATAATGAACATGTACATATATTTTTATTAAAGATCTTAATGTTATATATAGTTTCATGTTAATGTTTCTCACTTAACCTATTTTTACTATGTATGTCTTTTCAATATTTTAGATAAATTAATATTAATAATTTAAAATTACTTGAAAATTCCAAACTTTACCTGCAGCAAATCATCGACTCGTATTTTTGGTTGCTGTGCCATACGCAACATGCGTGTCCACTGTGCAGGTAATTTCAGAGGGACACTCACCGTCAATTCAGCGCCACGTGCACAGCCATTAATCAGATAACGAAATGGACGAACAACAACATCACGTTTTGAAGTGTTTTTCATATTATTTTGCGATTCAAACATGGGTTCTATGGTTTTTATTTATCAATTCCACTTCAAAAAATTCACTTTTTTTAAATCACACATACAGTATTTAGGGTATTAGTTAGTTTTATGTAGCCTTTTATTGTGTTATTTCTTTTTAATATTTTGTTAATCACAACATCACAAAAATACTCAGTGTATTGTTAGTTTCACTATGTGCAAATAATTTCATATATTCTGTTGCAAAACTTAATTGCAAAAATAAAAATAAATTTAAATCAAAACAAAGAAAGGCTGTTCTATTGTACAAACAGTGAGAAAACTGTTCAAAATATGAACAAATAATATGAGTAGACTGCCAATCCAATTTTCATGTTATGCATTGCATACTTTTCAGCGCCTTACTACGGGAGATTCACAAATAAAAAGAGTTGTAATATGCTAACATGTAGTTGTGCGTTGTATATACTCTGGAATTGAAATAGTAAACAAATTTTCTCGTATGCTGATTTCTTTATTATAAAACAAAGGCCTTAGTCCAAACAAAGGGGTTAGGCTTATATTCGCATATTGATATCTGTATTTTTTGACAAGTTCGCATACTTTTGCGTATATTTATTTATTCTGATTATCACTCAACATAGAATGTTGTTGACAGTTTAATAAATCTCCGGTATTTACAATAATATCAATGCGTATGAAATCAAATTCTTGTGACCTTGACTGTTTGTTTGATATTGTTATTGCGAAATGCGTCAAAGTGACAAACTTAATACTAAAGAAATACTGAATGAACTTTATTTGAAATCGTACATGGATAAGATTATTTGTTGCTTAGAAATGTGTGCCGGTTTATTTATTAAGAAAATAATACGAAACATTAAATTTTATTTCATTAAAAAAATAATACGACTCATTAATATAGTGTGTGCCATATACCTATATTTCAAAATTAAAAAAAGTGAAAAATCGATTGCTTGAAAAATTATGTTTTCAAAAGACCAACTTATTTTCAAAATTTCACATCTCAACAAATTTTTTCGCAGAGTTGATGTTATTCCAATAATATATATCTTTTCCACAAATTTTGAAATTTTTTTGAAACTTGTTTTTATTTGTATTATTTTCTGTTAATATCACTTTCACGAACAAGATTGTTTGAAGATAGAATGTTTGGTATTAGGTGGTATTTCAATAATTTATTTTACAAGCTTTTGTTTGCAATAGGGTACTGATATTATGTTTTAAGCTTGAAAATTGATCAAAATTTCGATATTATTAAACAAAAACACGCTAAAAAATGTATCAAAATTAAAAAGAGAAATATGTAAATACCTTCTATTTCTCTGTTTTTCTTTAAAGATAATTTAGGTTGAAAGATTTTAAAAAATTTTAAGAAAACAAAACAGCTATATATTCCTTCTGTTTAGACAACGAAAGCCCTAAATATACATACATAAATATTATATTCGAAAAAAATGTTGATTTTCTTAGTAAAGTCGAAATTTTGAGTGCATTTCACAAAATGTTTATAACAAAATGTACATATTTCATTCAGTATAAAAGGTTTCATAATATTCGCAGAAAAAATATTTAAAATAATTAAGATAGCATGGTTGAATGGAATGGAATATGATCAACTTTATTTCAAAAATTTATAAAGTAATAAATTTAAATAAACACTTTTAGTTTGACTCGTTTTCTTAAAACAAATTTCATGTATTTTTGCTTAGTTTTTGAGATATTCAATTATATAAAATATATTCAAAAATACAGTTTCATTATTATAGTTCTACGGTGATATATAGCGCATTTTCCATATTTCAGAACCAATGAACCAGCTATTCGCTGATAATATGTACATATGAATGAATGTGTACTCAAAGATAGCCTTGGTGAATGCAATAAGAGTTCGATTAATAAAAAGTGAAAAAAAACTGTCACTTCAACCGCAATAATATTGAAAAAATAGCAGAATTTTAAGTCCTTTGCGATATTGCTATGGATTAACAATTTCTGCTCAATATTTTTGAAACACTTGTTTTTCCTTAAGCAATAAAAGTTAAGTTTCAACGAGTAATGAAAAAAGAAAAACTTTATTTGGCAGGATGTATGTATGTATGTATATTTACACATATGAATGTATGTATATATTATAGTGCTTTATTTTGAATGAAGAATTTTTTTTCGCAGCTATAACAGAGTTGTGTTGTATATATGAAAAATTAAATTTTCTGAAATTTTTAGCCCTTTATATTTGTTTTAAGTGGTTATCCTTAAATCTTGAAGTTGTTCCATATGACATACATAGAAATCTGACAATTTTAATTTTAATTGCGATAAAGTTGATTAAAATTTTTTATTGTAGCCCAGTACAGCGTGTTACCGAACAATTATTATTTATATTTATATTTTACTCAAAATCTAGGAGGCTTACAGAAAAAAGGGTTTTAAGTCTTACTGTGTATTACTTCATGAGTTATTCTAAAAAAAAAATTAAGTTTTTTTTTTCTTTCAGAAGCTTTTTACAAGTTACTTTAATCATAGGTGTCCTTTTGGCGTTAAATTTTTTATTTTTGGCTAGTATTGCGTGCCATTCAAGCACTTAGAATGTATTTTTTTGTTTAATTTTTACTCAAAGCCTAGTATAAGAAATAATATAAAAATTCGAAACTTTTTATTCATTATTTAATGGGTTTATTAAAAAGAAATTTAATACTTCTAATGAAACAATTATGCAGAGAATTTTTTTCTAATTCTTTTCTTAAAAGAATATAATACAATAAGTTAAAAAGCAAACCACCATCACTCAGTAAGTTTCCGAGTAGGACCATTAAGTAAGTTATCGGGAGTACTTCATTTTTTTTACCGAAAATATAAATACGCCGAGCTGATTGATTAAAGGATTTTAGATGAAAAAAATTTTGGAAAGTCTTCGTTTTCATGTTAAATGTCATCATTACAACAGAAAATGTCTGGACTTAAAGCTTAAATTAAATCCAACAGATATATTCGATAGAGCACGTTAAGACTATGCATTTAAATGAATTAATTATACTGATTTTTCTGTAGAGAGCTTCTTATAAAATTGTTATTTAGATGCAACCTATAAAAGTATATCCGCAATGTCATTAATAGTTGAAAACGTCGTTTAAAAGGATGTTAGAGCATAAATTTCTTGAAAGAAATGCTGCTGAGCATAAGGCAATAAAGGACATAATAGTAAGTTAAAAAAAATACTTAGAACCAATAAAAAGGATTACAAAAACAAGAAAATTTTATATGCAATATAATTCCAATATAATGAGGCTTTACGATACACCTCATGTGAAGCATTTTAGAATTTAAAGCAGTAATTATTAAAATAAATAAAATTAATCGAAATGATTGATTGATTGTGTTAAATATCATATTTTCAATATGATCCAATGACACACATTTTAGTACCATAGCTCAAAACCATCCAAAAATAAAGAAGTATCATTATTCGAGGATGTTAGTAATGCACTCCCATAAATTTTCTGCTGATAATGCCGAATCTAAAGTCAAATTCTTCAGCTGAATTTCAGATTGGTAAAAGAGTTGCTCAATTACGTCAGAGCCTTGAGATATTTAACCCAAATATATAAAAAACGCCATATTTTCCTGTTTGCCACTGAAAAATTTAGAATGGAATAGGTTAAAGTCCTGATGTGCTAAAAATATTCTAAGGCCAAACTTGGAATTAGCATTTAAATATCAATGCAGAATGTGTTGAAGTGCAAAACATTTACTGAAACACCACAAAATCCTGATGAAATGAGAAAATGTTGACTTAACGAACCGAAAACTTACTAAGATCGTAAGCAATCATAGCGTCAAACCCTATTGGGTTTCTACTACAATAGCGTAAAGCTTCCAATCTTAACCGGAATCAGTGACTTTGTATGAGTGGTAAGTTTGAGCTATTATGCTTATATTTCGGCTTTTGAATTCACTAACTTGTTGTTTCAAACAAATTACATTTAATTGACACCAAATGCAATGTTTTTTTTTTTTTGGAATTAAACATAGTTTGAGATTTTGAATTCTTTATATAAAGTTCATAATGAAAAACAATTGAACATTTTTTAGTAAGACATTTAAAATACACATTCCATTTAATAATATTTCATTTCGAAGCTGATTCCAGAAAAAAGTTGTTTTTTAAGCAACAATGATTAAAAAAAAGATTTTTAATGAACACTAAGTGAGGCTGATGGCCTCCCATCAAATAAAAAAACTATCACCTAAAACTTCTTAAGATTTTGTTACTAACAAAATAAATTTTTCGGAAATAAAAATTTTCAAAAAGAACATTCGAGAGCTGTGTCTTTAGATTGTCATAAAAGAAATGCAGCAAAAAATATTTATACAAATATTTGCATCCACCCCTGTAGGTGAAAGGAATTTTCTCAACCTTTTTTTATTTTTGATTTTTAAAATTAATGCTTTTTTTACAAACTGTTATCTTAATAATATGATTTATATCGCAGTTTTATATTTAGTAAGCTCATAATATCATAAGTCTTAGTTTTTTACGATTATGCACTTTATAGTATTTTTGTTTTTAAACTAGATTAGTTTAATTGACCGGCATTAAACTTTAAATGAACATTTTTATCAATTTTAGCGCGCACGAACACAATGTCATATTGAAATGACAAAATCACTTTAAAACTTTAAGGCGCTAATAATTAAGTTGACCATTTTCCGTTTTTAAACCGAGCGCTCTTGATTTCAGAGTAAGCACCATTGCCATCAACGAATGACTAAAAGATTTTTGTTGGCAATGGTCCTTTATATACTTTTGGCATCCTGCAACTAACAATCTGTGATTTTAACGGTCAGCAGTGAATTGTGGTGAATTTACGAAATCATACAAATGGGTTTCACTACGAGCATTTGTTTGAGTTAAAAATAAAAGCAACAAGAAAAGATAAACAAAATTTGCCGCTCGTAAACAAAACGCATATCCTGCCAAAGGACTTTATTCACAGCATGCTGCGGATGTGCGCACTTTCAACATAACACACTCAGCGTGTTGAGTTCGATTTCGTGCTTCATTCAATTTTGTTGTGATGGCTTGTACTGATAGGTTTTTATTGCTATCACGTTTTCCCCATAGGATGTGGTGAGTTTATCATTGCTCAAACATACGTAGGAAGTAGCTGCAGGTTGATATAATTTTTTTTTTTCATTTGCAATATGCAAGCAGCGTGCAAGAAGTCGTAAAATTAATATGAGGTACATTTAAATTACTAATATTTTTAATTACTTTTTAATTGAATGCGTAGTTATGAAAAGGTGTCATGTAATTAGATCTCAGTACATTGTAAAAGCAATGTGGAAATGTTTACTTGATATTTTCATAGCCTTAAGCAGAATTTTATACAAACAGCTTAAAATTAGAAATATGTATGTAAATATTTATGTATTCCATAATAATAAGAGAGACAGACGGTGGCTTTTTATCAGGACAGAATGCAAAAAGAAAGAACTTTACATTAAAATATAGGACTAATGGTCAATTTGAACTAATATTTCGTCTCTTCATTCATTTTAAATTATTTAAATTCGATTTTTGAAAAAACATAAATTTAAAATGTCCTTGGTTATTGCCTGGTTAAAACTGTTTCTTAGAATTTTGTGCGTGATGTTAACAAAGTCAATGTTAATATTTCCATATTCAACAGAATATCACTGCTAAAGTCTCTTAGCTGTCAGTCAATGTGACTTCCATTTCATTGCATTTAAATTATTTTGCCAGCATTTGTTGATGTTTTATTTTAAGCAGACGTTAGTTAGCACGTTTTCTGATTTTGTTTTCTCTTTTTGTATGTGGTTTGCACCGATATGGGTTCATGTAAATATTTTTTTGATTTCTTTAAATTCAAGTGTGTGCATTAATTTGAGACATTTTCAATATTAAATGTGAAACTTGTTTTTATAAAGCAACTACTCGCATCATACATTTATTGAAACTTCACGAAAACATTTCATACTGTGCGATGGTACTACCCGAAACAAACGTATATAAGTAAATAAGGCACAATAATTTCAGTTCAATATACTCCAATTATAATGGCCTTTAACTTTTACAATATTTTTGCACAATTTTCATCGAAAATAAGACTTTGCCCTTTATTTCCAATCCAGTCATAATAGCCATTTGGAGAATAATCTACCTACAACATACTGACCTCTTATGTGATAAATATAAAACAATCGTAAAATTGGATCCATTTTTTTTTTCGCGAGAAAATAGGTCGAATGAATTTCAATAAAAATTTCTGAAACTTTTTCATTCAAATTGATGTCAAAGTATTAGAGAGTTAAAACTATTTCTGTCACTCAATGCTTTGAGAGTATAACTTGATTGAAAATCTATTCTCAATAATCGCTACTTCGAACCGTCTTCTAACTGTAGATATCCCTCATTCGGTAAAATTGGAATGAGCAAAAGAAATTGGGACGAGAAATAAGCTGGACTGCCAACTAGATTGTTGTGTCTAAATATTGTTACTATGATAACTTCAAGTTATGGTAGACAGTATTGAAATAGCTTTATTGATGAATCTGTCTATAGGTTTCTATCAACTCAAAACTCACTGTAGAAAAAAATATAAAATCCACAACTTATAATATAAATTAAGGTCTTTGTTTTTAAAAAATTCTTAAAGATTATAGTTTAACTGTAGAAGGCAATAGTAATCAATGGTCGCAATTATGATTTAAATTAGCCTTGATTTTATTTGAAGGAAAATTCAATCGCAATAAAATTTACTTTAACCTGTACTTGCCACACTTGGTTAACATTTTATTTCCTTTGGATGGAATGCTTTTTGGTTTGAATTTGACTGACTTTTTTTGCAAAGCATGGCTAAAATTTTAATATGGGATGGAAAATATAGATCTTTTGAATTTTGGTTCGCTGATTATGAAACCTGTGCCTGTTTGCCTATTACGTCATATTTTTTTATGTTTTTTCTTGATGTTTTTAACTGTAATAAAAACCGGTAGTGATATTTGGCCTGGTCATAAATAAAATGTACACTAACGTGTTCGCAAAAAAAAGAAGCCTGAGTAAACGCATACCCGTGAAACTTGGATATCTCGTTTGAACTCAATTATTTATATCAGGAGTGCTCGCTGAAAGTTACTAACGAAGGCTATAGCAACACCTAAAGCATTAATATATTTTTCGATAGGATAAATCAGCTTGGGATGGTGATCCTACTACTCAATTTAATATGTTTTCTCATAATATTCTTCGGCAAAAAGCTGAACCTTTGCGTGCAACAAAGGTGCTTTTTTTGCGTTACTCAGTTCAAAGAAATCACAAATTTTCTACGCTTTGATAATGCCTACACCAGAATGAATATCCACAACTATTGCAGTTAAATTGTAACATAACTGCCAATCATAATCCAGCCTGCTGTCTAACCGCTGATGAGCAACCTATACTTATTACTTAATATATCTACTTTAAGCCAAAATAACATGAACGCACTTCTTTTCCAATTAAAGGAAAAATCAAGTCAAGGAAGAGAGAACGAGTCATAACAGATTTATGATTTATTTATATAAAATTGCTTATATGAAGACGGTTTGTAACGCTTTGGCGTAAAATATACTAAACTGATTTTAATAATTTCTGCTTTTAAACATTATGTTTGAGCTAAAAAAGTTATTGCATACTTGTTTTTTTTATTTTTAAAGTTAAATATCCATTTTTTAGAATTAAGCTTTTGCACAAAAATTGTCGTTTTGTTTTTTTGTTGCTTATGCTTTTGCTGTTTCTTGAATTCTGTGTAGTTATTGTTATTTTTTTTTTATTCTCGTTTGTATTTAGCTTCGAAGTTCAAATGACAAACGCTACTTTAATTGTTTTTTTTTTTTTACTTTTGAATAGAGAATATAGAACGTGATTTTAAGATAGTAATTTTATTATAAAAAAAACAACGGGATATGAACGTGCTAAGCCGTGTTTATCACTAGTCAAATATAAAAATAATATGATAAATTTTTTACAAGTCTTGCACCGGCACGGTTTCATAAGGATTCTCAAATGCATCCGAATTCCAAGAGATATTTTCATCATAGCTTAGCTTTTCGAACGATAACCTTACATTCAAATAAGTATGAGTTATGCAATTTGAATACTTAAGAGACCTGTCCTGTCCTATAATAGTACAAGGAGTGATGAATAAGATGTGAGGTACGTATATTGTGAAGCGTAGAGCTCTATTATGATCATTGTTTTAAATTCCAACTTTGGAAACTTTGTAGTTCAGTTCAGGAAGACTTGCCCATACATCAACAATATCTAGACTTGATATTTTTTTAAGAATTTAAGCTTTATTGAACTTTGTATTAAAATTTATGAAAATTTTTACTTTAATTCTATTTACTAGCTACTTTAAAAAACTTTGCAAGTATCCAAAGTCTCTTAATCATCAAGGGTTAAAATATGGACACTATAGAGAACTTATAATGCCAGTCATGCAAACATAGCACAAGGATATCTTGCAAGGTTTATTGAACATACTAGAACCAACTAGACACACGTGTCAGAGCTTAGTGGCTATTTTAGGGTTACCAGGCAGTGGTTGTTTGCTAAAATTGCACTGAAGTTTATGAATTTGAATCATAAAACAACGCTTGAATAAACTCATCCAGTCTTAGATCAAAAATCTGGCTTAAGTAATTACCACTACGACAATAATAAAAGAATTACCGAATATATGCAAATATCTATGGTGCACCCTGCATAACGTCTTATGCAGGAGATTAGAAATAAATCCAAAAATAAATCCAAATTAAAATTTGTCACATGCGCCGGCTAATATGGCAACCCTAATTGCATGACACATTGCTAGCTGAATAAACAGACAAGAACTTTGAAAAAAAAAAAAATCACTGTACTCACCCGTAATATTCTGAATGGACTATCACGCAAAAGACAAACTTGTTCAGCCACGGGCTCCGGAGGTGAAATTGCATCTAATGGTTGTTCAGCCTCCTCAAGTTCAGTTCCCTTTGGAGTTGTAGCACGCTCGATAATCATGGAAAATATCCAGAACTTAAAGATAATAGAATAGAAAAAACAAAAGAAATATATAAAAATATTCTCAAAAAAAAAAAAAAAAAAATACAACTACAATTTATTATCTTCTATGTATGGAAAAAACTACCTTGCCATTGTGCCGTTTAGTTCTTAATGCATTCGACATCATTTTTGGTTGCGACTCCAATATTTCTGGTGAGATAGCGCGACTCCCCGCATAGAAACCATTGAGCAGCTTGGGCATATCGATATTGGGAATGGTAAATGCTGGTATATCGAGTTTTCTGGAAATTTCCAATTAAATTCTATATTAAGTATTTCATAATTTTGCGAAAATATAAATCACGAATATTGTACATTATAATGACTTGCGTTGAATAAATGGAATTCGATTTATTTTTGATTTATATCTAATGGCGTTTTACGGTAATGAGCTTAAATATCACTTAATATCTGACTAATGATGACATAACTTATCTCTATTGATTGAAATGATTATTTAGCAATTAGTTATGTGCACATGCATATGTGTGCATATATAAAAAAATATTTTTATCATTTGATATATTTTCAAAAATATAGTTTACATTGGTTTATCACACATCTTATCTCTATGTAAATAACAATTCGCTATCCGCTGCTGTTTTATTATTTTTCTATGGACTTGTTACTTGCAATTATGAAACTCAACTAATCTAAGTATTTATAAGCTGCCTAAATCTATGCTAGAATTTTTTGTTTTTGTCCGGCCTAAAAAACCGTTGCCGCTTTTTTTACAGGACTTCTGTTTCGGTCTCTGCGGAGCTATTTACTTCATTAAGTTAATTGTATTATTATTTGGCAAATTTAGCAAAACCTTCGTAAATACTATGTACACAAAGCTGTGTGGCATAGTATTTGTGTATGCATACATTAGCTGTTGTGTGTAATGTTGTGCGATGATATACCCAATGGGAAGCGGAAGCGCGTACAAAGGGCTTCGGATGTGTTTCGCGGGAAGCAGGAAGCTGCTTCCAATGACATTTCCTCTGCTTATCCGTTATAACATAGGATGTCATTGCAGGGACGTACATATCAAATGCACCTTGATTGCTAAGTAGAAGCATATAAAAATACAATTTTGTAGGTATTCAAGAAAGTTTATGAATTAACTGGAACCTGATTGCGTTTCGTTTTATAAAAAAAAGATATAAAGTTTCGAATTAAATGCTTCCGCAGATGTACTTCTGACCTGCTAACCTTGAAAGTAGCTTTCATTACTTCCTGTTGGGATTTTCGACAGGGCAATGACATCTGCACGTGCTTGTTTAAAATTGTATTTTCAATTCTCGAGTGTGAATTTCATCACGTACCTTATAAACATGTTGCTTACGTGTTGAAAAATCATTGTGAGTATATTTTACATAACTTTGCGATTGAAAGCAAATTCGGCCAGAGCTTACGCTTTGATGTCTTGAATTCATATATTTATTACCGTTTATGCTATTAAATTCTTCTAAGCGATTTTCGTATCAATAGTTATTGAACGAGTGAAGCTTTAAGGGGAAATGTGTGTGCATTTATCTGTCTTTGTTGTTTTTATGAAGGCAAATTCTAATTTTGCTGGTATGCAATTTTATCTCTTAATCATTTATCACTTTCGCCCTCTAAATTATCACTATAATATTAAATGCTTCAGTATGTGAGGGATAGATAAAAGCGCTGTTTATTTATAAAAATATATAGAACTTCAAAATAGTGCAAGTGTATATTTTCATTTGTGACACTATCTTGTTCGAGTTGATTTATTGAAACTGCTAAACATGCTAAATCCAAAAATTATCGTAGAATTTTTTAACACTTCAAGACTTTGAGTTGTTTCATCTTAAGTTCGCCAGCGGTATAATTTTACAAAATTTAATTTTTGATGCAGCTCAGTTTACTTATGTATGTGGGTGTGGTTAATTTTACTCCGAGAAAAAAATTAAAATCAGGACTTTAAGGTATTTAAGCTATTTGATAAAAACAATATTTTAGGCTTTTAAGAGTTAAATGTCTGAAAATGCCTTAGCTCTGGAAGGAATTTTTCTTGAGGTTGAACTTATTTTCATATATGCGCAAACTCGAATAATATTAACTATCGGAACTGTTTTGCTTATATCTCTTCTCTCGAAAGGTCAACATTATTCTGTATAAGAAGTAAATTTTGCCAGATGTTTTGTATTAAAAAGCTCTATTATTTAGTCCCACATGCGGAGATCGTATATGTAGAAGAGATTCAGATGAGGAATCTATTGATAATGCAATGGCATGAATTATGAATACATTAAGCAAATGAAAAATACTTCAGCTAAAAGAATCTACAGCCGTCAAGTTAGAAAAGAAAAACAAACAGAAACTTCGCTTCAGATACCAAGTAATCGTCGAAAAACTGATAAAAACTAGCCTGGAATCGAGTTAGAGGAAAGGCTTCTTTAGCTTAGGCCATATATTGATTGGTTGTCACTTAAAAAAAACACATTAAAAAAGTAAGAAGTAGCTTTGTAGTCCAAGAATAGTTTAGAGCTCATGTTCTTGCATTTCTTGGGAACCTTGATATCCAAAAATTTATATCTTGTTAAGAAAAAGGTTTTTATTTTTTAATTTAAAACTCATACTCTAGGATTCGATTTCATGATTTATTGCATGTAAAAAATTGTACGATAAGGGGGCCTATCTTAAACACCCTTTAAATTACTGAGTGCTTAACAAAGTTCATTTAGAGGAGTACTTACAAATAAAGAGTATCTCATTACTTTCGAAGTACTAGAACTAGTGCAATAAAGAGAGTAAGTTTCGTTACATAAATATATTTATATATTTTTAAATACTAGTATCGTTATTTTCCCCGTTAAAATAAAAAAAAAATTATAAATTTTTTTTTTTTAATAAAATGTATTTTTTTAAAAATTGAATTTTTTATTAAAATTGCATTTCTTTTTTCTATAAAGACCGTGATGAAATTTTTTTTCTTTTTTTTGATATTATTGACTTACTGCCACTTTTCTTGTTTTTCTTCAACCATCTGGTACACTTTTCAAATTTAAAGCAAAAGGAAAGCTCAGCACAAATGCAACAACCAAATTGAAATAAGCAGCCGATGCGTCGTAAGTTGTCTTTTAAAACCTTTTGAAATCGGCAAACTAGCTGTGATTATCACAGTGATTATAATGCTTTGTGTAGCATACGTGTAGGTACAAAGTCAATTTGCTTGATTGGTTGTAAAACTCGAACTTTTTTTTATCATGCACTCAATATTTTTTTTTTTATTTCTTTTTTATTATTGCTGATGATGACTTACAGGATTTTCGATTGAAACGTAATGAGCTGATGATAGAGTATGAGGGCTAAGTGCAAATAAAATGATAAACTTAATTAATTTTTTTAAGATGTAATATGTATACAAAATATGCTGAGAAAGTTTTACTTTTTTATATTTTTGTTTCGTTTTGGAATTGAATTACCAAATTTTCACTAGTTAATTCATCTTAAGACACTTTCAACCTGCTGTGACTCTTTTGACATACTGTTAAAAATTTTAGAATTCCTACACTTTAGTTAATTTGCACAAATTATTTTACAATCGAAATCCTATACACAGCGTTGGTTTTTATGGTGGTCGTTGTCATAAAACAAACAGATACGAATCGCGTTGTAAATTGAAATCCCCAAAGGCGCAAAATGAATGAGGTTGGTGAAAGTTTACAACTCACAAAAATATAACTTTTTTCTTGAAAACGTGGAAAGGAAATTTTGGTGGCCAAATCATTGTCACTAATTTAATGCACAAATGAAACTAAGGATAGTAATTTCTTTGCTATGAGGTCGTTTACATATCACGTAACATGACTAGCGTAGAGGGGTCCAAAAATTTGCAATGAAGTGTGATAAAGGAGTCAGCATTAATATTACATCACACTTAAAAGACATAATAAATGCGAGCTACTTGCGGTCATGCCAATTTTTTGATGCGATTGAAAATTCAAGCAAAATTGGGTTAGGTTTTGAAAAATCTTTACATTAACATAAAATTTTTAAGAGAAATGTATAATTCTGGTTTTCCAAAATTATTTAAAATTTCTAAGGAAGGAAAGCTATGAGTTTAGTCTTCAAAACAAAATAAGAAGATATTTGAGCCAAACTATTTGCTTTATAAACATGAAATTTTAAATAGGTATGTGGTAATTTTATCATTTAATCATCATTAAATGAAGAATATTTTGAAATTTAAGTCCTAAGAAGTCTTTTATCACATTATCTATTTAAAAATAAAATTCGTTTTTACTTACTGTTGTACGGTCTCAAAAAAGTTACTCATACGCCATGTTGAACAAAAGTGAAATTACAATTCAAAACCTATGTAAATGAAAACAAAACTGCCGTACAGATATAAAAAGATGTAAATCAATTTTAATGTTTTCAAGAAAACTCATTTCATTTTTCATTGCTTCAGTTGCTTATAAAGATCTATGACATTTATTTTCAGATCTATTAAAATTGAGTTAGTTGCTGGATTTTACATTTCTTCTTATATAGTTTGGATCACACATAAAATTGTTATTTTGATAGCTTAAAAAATCTTATATGGACAAATTTCTATCCCAACTAAATTCAGCGTAAGGAAAGAAAAAATCTTAAATAAAGCAAAAAAATATTCATTAATATGTCTGAGTTTAGTCTCAATAAAAAGTTTAAAGAATGACCGAGTCCGAAAAAGTCCGCAAAGTGTGTTAAACAAAAAAGCTGAAAGAGAGGCTCAGGACTCAAAAGAACGTTAGAGAAAAGGTGGAATTGGATATAATGCTTCATATACTTAAAAATATGTAATATATAACTAAGCAGAAATCCCTTTTTTATTAATTCTGAAAAAATTTAAATAAGTAATATGAAAAATCGAAAAAAAACTTTCCTACTTATTTCAAATTTTCAGAACTCAGAACAATCAGGTACGACATGATTTTGTGTGCTTTACAAAACCTCATTTTAAGGATTTTGTGGTATCTCTTTCTAAAGCAAGAGATCACATTCTTAAGATATCTCATATTCACAAATCTTTAGCAGTAAATCTTACTTTCTGACTTAACTAAACGCATGCTTGCTTTTCAAGGTTTCTTACATCAAAATAGGTTTGTTCGAAGCAGATTTTGTGGTAAAAATTGAAAAGTGTCAAATCGCGATTTTTGAGAGAGTAAAAGCTAAAATTTCTCTGACTACTCGAATCACCACAATTCTGTCTAGAACGGAAAAATAGGTAAAAATTGAAGACTGTCAAAAAGTTGCGCGTATTTTAGTAAACAAACAATGGCAGAGTTTAGGAGCTAAAACCAGCACCATAGTTGCGTAACAGTTTGGTTAAGACATTCTGAATGCAAGGCGAGTGAAGCATTTTCGAGAATATTATTGAAATAGCTTAAAAAGTAAATGTTCGATTTTAAAGTTTTCTGCCTGATTTGCATAGCTTCATAAATTATCTTGAACTTTGATTTATTTTAAATGCATAAAATGCATTTTGTAAATGTAAATGTAAAGTAAATGTTCGATTTTAAAGTCTTCTGCCTAATTTTTATTGCTTCATAAATTATCTTGAACTTTGATTTATTTTAAATGCATAAAATGCATATTAAAACAATGCTTAGGATGTAAGTCCTGAAAAGTTGTGCACTAAATTTTTTTTGTTCAAACAAAGAGTTATGTTCGATGGATTTGTAAAAACAAAAAAAAAATGGAGCAACTTTCATTTAGCAACACTTCCAATTCCTTACGTTAAAACTGCGCACTTCGAAAAACAGTATCTTAAAAATAATTATCTGGTTGACTACCGTACAACCATTCAGGTAACATTCAACTTTACGATTCCTTTTCAATAAAAAATCGCTCAGCTATTTAATTAAATAAATGAGCATTTACCAAGAAATGTTTTGATTTCAAGCTTTTTGGTATGTTGCTCCTTCTTAACACAACCTCATAAGAAGTGAAAAAAAATCAACGCTGAAAATTATTTTATATGGAAAGTATTGGACAGGTATAATTCAGACAGGAAATTTCATTTCCCTCTCATGCAAAAAGTGAGTCACCAGTCTCGTTGCCTACGATTTTGACAGTCTTCAATTTTTAGCCACAAGAAATTTATCTTGGTGAAAATTGAACTTATTTTTGGGAGGGGAAGTGATCAGCTGTTTCTTACTCTCATTTTTTCTCTCTCAAACACCACATTTTTTCTGTCTCGAACACTTTTTGTGGTAAAACTTTATAAATATTTATAAACATTTACCTATTTTTTCAGTCTCGAACAAACCTAATATTGACCACTTAAGTCCCTACCAACAACTTAAAAGTATTTGTGTGAACTAAGACCCCTTAACATCATAGCACGATCACTCAGAAAGACAGAATCATATTGAAACGAGAATTAATTTTTAGGTTAGGTACAATCGAAAGAAAAACTCACTTAAGATAATTTTGTTTACACTGCCCCATTTTATTCACTTGGTTTTAATGTAAAACTTACTGCGTTATTGTCAATTCAAAGAAATAAGGTAAAATTAGGAACTTTAAATTAGGCGACATTTAAATCTCAATAAAAGTTTTCATTCCGCGTCAGCCTTCGCTCAAAATTTCGTACAAAATATGCATGTAGTGATATTATATGACGGTGGCGAATAGAGTAAATTCTTTTGGGCAAATGAATTTTTGAAATCGCTCCGTTGGGGCCAGTTTCAAGGGTTTGAAAGCATTAAGCTTGGTTTTCCCAAATTAAATATTTTAATTCTCCGATTTTAATAAGACTATTTAATAAGATTATTAATAAGATTATTTTAATAAGATTATTTAAGCTGCGATTTATTCGCCAAGTCTCTCTCTGTGTGCGAATAAAGTAACCAAGCTGCTAAGTTTCCTACTCGCTGCTTATATGAGTACTCGTTGTTGCTTTTATTTTATATCAAATGGCTTCTTTTTGCGACCTGACGCTTTGGGTCCGTTCAAGTATTACGTAACGCAATAAGGGAGGGAGGGGGGTCTTGTGAAACGTTACGATGCGTTACAGGGGAGGGGGGGGGGGTTCGAACAACGCGTTACGTAACATTGTTTTAGAAGTGAAACTACTTTAGCGGGTGGTGATTTGAAATGAGGTGTGTATAATGAAACGCTTTCTTTATGTGTATGCTTATTGAATAGCTACAGCCAAAAAATGTTATTATAATGATAAAAGTTGATGGGATCTAGATAATTTACAGCAATAAATGATATGTTAAATTAAAGCACTTATCAAGCAGAATGTTCTAAAACTATCATCTTCGAGATTGGTTAACCAAAACCAGAGATGTAAGCGTGGAAAGATTTCCTATTTTTCTCATTTAGTGCTGTAGCTGTTCTAGATCCCATCAACTTTTAACATTTTAATAAAATATGTTCGTCTCATTTTTCGCCATTTTAACATATTTTAAGCTTAAGCAAATGTTTATTACATTATGTGTGATTTTTATTAAATAACAATATGAACAAGTTAAGGTGTTATCTTCAGTCAGGCCGAAACTCACATACCCTACGCTGCACTCAAAGTAGGTATGTACATATATTTCAGTAAAAAAAGACGTTGAAGAGGTTAAATAATTCGAAAAAAGTGTGAAATGTTTAAGAGGTTGAAAACTGTTGAAAAAGTCGTAAATATATGCAAAATGTTAATTTTGAGAGAGGTTGAAAAAGTCTAAACAATTTAAAATCGATGAAAAAGTCGAAAAAATAAAGAAATTTCATCACAATATCTTGCACGGCTTACGAGATATGGTGGTATAGAGGTTAAAATTTAGGACAGTGCCACGCGAATCTTTGGAAACTTGAAACCTAGCCTAATCTTAATTTAGTTCAAATGTACACCTAATCACCAAGTTTCATCAAAATCGCTACATTTTTTTTCAAAATGGGATTGGGCAAATATACATAGAGTATGGGCGGTAGGCGTGTCCATGAACCGATTACGTCCGTTTTGAATAGCAAGATGCCTGCAAGAAGGTCTGACCTGAGTGTGCTAATTTCATTCAATTAGCTTTCTTGGTTTTTCCGTAAACCTGATTTGAACAGACAGACAGACGGACATAGCTAAATCAACTCAGCTGATCAAGAATATATCTATATACTTTTTCATACCTACCACCGCCCTCTTCTATGCGTTACAAACAAAATGACAAAGTGAATATACCCTCGGTGTAGGGTATAAGAAAGAAAATAAACAACATACGCATGTATTTCCGGTACTTTTCGCAACATAATTGTGACTTTTAGGTAAATTAGGTAAATATGGTCACTTGGGTGTTACGTAACGTTTAAGGGGGGGGGGGGGGGGGGGGTAGAGGAAAACGTTACGGCGCGTAACATAGGGGGAGGGGGGTCAAAAATCTTCGAAAATTGCGTTACGTAATACTTGAACGGCCCCTTTAAACTATTATCATGTCAGTGAAATAGCACTTTTTCGTTTCATTTTAAAACGCACAATAGACAAAATATAAATCTGCTGAGCATTGGCACATAAGTAACTTGCAATGTATACATATCAACTATAATTGTACGCATTAAGATTTCGCTTTCGTTTTTGCTCTCTCATACAACTGTAGATAACTTGCAGTGGATGGCGAATAAAACGTTGCTTTATATAGCCTCTTATTGGCATTGTGGTATGCATTTCGCTTACAGCCCAGAGGTTTGCAAGTTCGATTCTCGATTCTAACACATTTCTAATTTTTTTTTATCTTAATAATTTTTTAATTTCTCTCGAGGTTTTCAAACATCATCCTAATCAGCACCACATTAAACGTTCTAACTGTGATAAAAAAAGTGCACTATTTCAGAAGTGCTATTAAGTTCGACATCATAACACTTGTCACAAACTATTACCATGCTCATAATAGCCTCAGAATAATAAAAAAATACTTTCATAAAATCAAGTTGAGTTCAACCTCATTTCTACTTTCTTGTCTCCCCTCTCGATGTATACCCTTCTATACTGCGGCACAAAAATAAAAATATTACGCATATGCTGATGTTGGTCTGTGGGACCACGAACACTTTACTGTTTAATAAAATGTCATACGTTTAGTTTTTCACCGATAAATTTTCACCTAAGTATGACAAGGTATGTAAACTTTTTAAAGATTGCATCATAATTCATTTCAGTTCTAAGCAATTTTTCTTAAAAATTCTGTGGTTCTGTGGGACCACGAACAATTTACTGTTTAATAAAATGTCATACGTTTAGTTTTTCACCGATATATTTTCACCTAAGTATGACAAGGTATGTAAACTTTTTAAAGATTGCATCATAATTCATTTCAGTTCTAAGCCATTTTTCTTAGAAATTTGATGTTCCTTTTACAAATAAAAAAAAACCATTTATAGATTCTTTTACTCTCTTAACTTTTAATTGACGTAACTTTTCGGAAAATTTCAGCAAAAACTACGCTCTATCACCAAAAAGTATGTATATTCGCATTCTAAGCTCTAAAAGTCTGAATGCCACCATCACTGTTGGAAATATTTGGCTCAGTTGGACGATTATGATGACCATTATCTCAAGTTACATCGGCAGATTCATAATTTTTGTGAAAAATTTTGAGCAGTCTAAAAGGTAATGATAAAAAAATTCCGCCAAAACTCGAAAAAATATCGTTTGGTATAAAACATGCTAAAGATGCTTTAAGGTTTGCTATACATAAACATATACATACAATATATATATATATATATACATATTTCTAAATTAATGACAAAACTGATTGATAAAACATTTTATGCTCTTATTTTTATCGTCTGCTTTAAGAGCAAAAGAAAACGAAGGTCTAAAGGATAATACCGAAAAGACAATGAAACTTCTAAGAAACGTATTCCTTGCGGAAATTTCAACTAGACTCAGTGTTAATCACGTACAAAACCGTTCAATCATTGTGATATTTCGTAACATATGTTTGCATTTCCATTTAAAAACTAAGCATTTTCGTTAAAAAAAAACTTTGATTTTTCGTGTAGCCACTTGATTTTATAAAAAATGTTAATTAAATTTGTACCATTTTGTCATTAATAACCGCTACACTTTTTATCGCCTGTCACCTGTCAACTTTGAAAGGGTGATGGTAAAAATGTCAATGCGACACTAAGAACTTACACGCAATGATACTCACACGCCTCTAAGGAATCGGTTAATCGTTGTTAATGTCGTTTTTATTAAATGACCACTGGTTTGTACGTATAATTAAAAATTATAATTAATTTAGTCAATGTACGGTACAGTAGATTGAAACAAATTCCGTTTTACTATTTTATCGCACCTCTATCGTTAAGTTGCAACATACGCGGTTGCTCGCGATTTTTACACTGAACTGGTCAATTTGTTGCGCGTCTGATAAGAGCCATGATATCTTTAGCCTGGTTAGTATCACCGACTGTCGGGTTGTCTTTTTTTCTAAAATTAATTACTTCATTGCCTTTGTTGGCTTTGCTGCTTCCTCTTTTTGTTTTTGTTCCTTTCTAAGCTTCCATATACTAGTATAATTAGCTGTCGTTTATATACGTTTATATCCATATGTACATACATCTGTACGTGGGCACTATGTAAGCAGATAGTTGTATTTTTATTTATTTATTCGCAAATATTTACTGAGAATTTGTCATTGTTGTTTGCCGATATTGAACACCAGAGAATTGCTGATACAAAATATATGTGCAAAATCGCACATACTATAACCATGAATGCGTATGCGTATGCTTATCGATTCTATCCTTTGCTCCTTATTGTTACTGTAAATAGTCTGATTTTCATTCATTTGTTGAGGCGTAACAATTTTGCGGTCCGTAACTAATTGATCTAATGAACATTTGTACATTTTTATTTAACATTTATAACGTCGTAAATCTGTAGCAACATGTTAAAGTTACTGATTTCTGTGACATATACATATGTATCGACGATTTTGAGCATAGCGTAATGTATACAAAACGAATTTAATTATTATTTTGTTTATATTATTAATTATCTCGTTAAAAAATGTATACTTAAACTAAGACTACCTGAAATGAAATAATTTACACAAACGAACTATGAAAAACTGCCGGCTGGCAACACTGCCAACGTTCTTATGATTCGCAACTTGCTTATTCAAACATAACATAAATACAGCTTCACAGATTGGTAAAGATGAATTCATTCCAGTCCACACTATGTGTTCGCCGTGATTACATCGTATCTCGTAATATTTGTGACGCGAGAGACCTTTAGTAGAACTACACGCAAATTATTGCATCACAGTAATTTTTGGGAGCTCTTGAAAATATTTTCTCAATATTGGTGGCTGAGGGAACCTTAATAGGACTGCACATCAATATTTGTACCATGTCGGATCGAATCTTGTGCTATACGTTAAACATCTTTTCGCAATATTGATGGCTGAGAGACCTTTAGTATTATACCTTCTGGCTAGTTACAACCGCACTAATAATTATAACGATAATTGCGTCCATCGCCAAAATATGCATTAAGGATAAAAAATATTGCATAGTTAATCTTCGCCGGGACACCTATGACGAAATCGGTACTGCGTACTTCTTCTAGCTATCTTTGTACAGCGTGGTCCAAAAGTCACCATGGGGTTTAAAAATTTAATAACTTTTTCGTTCATATATTTATTTTATTTTTTTTTTAGATTATAAAATGGAAATTTTTTTACACTATGTATGAAAAATAGTGTCTTTTAAATGACCCCCGTTTTCAGCTTCGCAATGATGGGATCGTTTTAGAGCATTTTCCATAACAGCTGTCAAAATTTGTGGCTGTAGCATTCGAATTTTGGCAACAATGTTGGTCTTGAGTTCAAGAATGGTTTCGAGCTTGTTTACATACACTCTGTCCTTCAAATAACCACAAAGAAAATAGTCGGGTGCTGTCAAATCTGGTGAACGCACTGGCCAATTAATTTCCGAATTTCTGTAAATTATTTTCTCACCAAAAATTTGCCTTAAAAGTGTCATTGTGTCTCTGGCAGTGTGGACAGTGGCTCCATCCTGCTGAAATCACATCTCAGGTCTGTTTTGAAGAGTAGGATGTAGAAAATTTTCAATCATATACCGATACCGCTCTCCATTTACGGATACAGCACTTTCATCTTCGTTTTCGAAGAAGTAAGGCCCAATGATGTTTTCAGATGTAATGCCACACCATACTGTACACTTAATGGGGTGCAATTGACGTTCATGAATGACTCTTGGATTTTGAGGACCCCAGAACTTGCAGTTCTGCTTATTAACAAAGCCATTCAAATGAAAATGAGCTTCATCACTCATAATCAGGTTTTCAACAGATTTTCTCTGCATTAAAATAATTGATCGCTGATTTAAATAATAAAATTCTATTGCTCTAGTTCTCTGTTCTATATTCCCCAGGTGTTATTTATATAATCTGAAAAAACAAAATAAGGAAAAAAAAATATATAAACGAAAAAGTTTTTAAATTTTTAAGCCCCATGGTGACTTTTGGCTCACGCTGTATATTGGAAGAGGTATATAGGTGGGTCGGTAGCCTAGGCCCTACCCTAAAAAAAATTTGTTGTACCATAGGTCATCACAGTAAAGCATGTGCACCTTTCATGGAGCCGTTGTTGAGTAATAAGAGTTTAAAATTAGTTGAAGGACCATATCATTCCAAGATCAAATCTATCAGCCACAACTCCCTCAACGTCAAGGAAAACCTCAGATATTAACCCCGCAATATCACCGACAAACATGCTTAACGAATCCAGTCCAAACTATTCAAATATTTTGTTAGTTTTTACCTTCATTAACAGCGCAGAACAACTGTGCAACATGGGTTTATAGTAAAGTATTGTATATATATATTCTTATAAAATTCAAAATAACTATTTACAAATAACAATATGCTTTTAAAAATAAACCAATAAATAAATCATCTAAATTGTTAATAAATACAGGAAGCTGACAAACGTTAAGGTTTTTACTTCATTAAAATAATTTGAATACTCGGGAGATAGTATATACATAAAGCTATAACAGAACATATTATAATACAGTATATCACATTTCTTTTTAAGGCAGGCAATAATATTTTCGTTAGTCCTTTCCAAGGGTGAAGAAATGGATTAAAAGATGTGTCAGGACGTCTGAAATGAAAAAAATAGTCCAATTTATCAGAAAAATATGTACGTACATATATAATAAAATTAAATAATATAATTCAATTAAAATGTTTCAACTTACACTGGTGCTGGTAGAGCATTAGGTTCGTCACGGCCCAGACCAGCGGGTGATACTTTTGCTTCTGCATCAGAGATTATTTCCAGTTCCAACTCAATTTTAGCCTACATTTGAATTTAGTTGGTTAGTTATATTTTTTAATTTATTATAACCTAAACTAACCGCTAGAGCCGTTTGTTCAACTTTCTTTTTTTTTCCTGACTGTTTTGGTATTGGTGAACGCATCGGAAACCAACCTTTAACTTTTTTCTGCCTAAATAAATTTATCGAATTTCTTTGAACATTTTTTCCACGAAACGGCATACCAAACTTTTTAGCAGAATCTTCAGGTAACATACAGGATTTTGCTGTTTCGAAGGGTTCGTAAAGATTTGAAAGGTTCAGTTCTAATGAACCCAAAAAGTCATCATGTGATATAAGATCATCATCCCAAATTTGTAAGGAAAGTAATGCTGGTTGTTTTATTTCATACTCTTCCAAAATGCCACCTTTGCGTTTAACAACCATCTGTAATTATAGTTATAAAATTTTTATAGTTTTCATGTAAAGCCAAAATATCGTACTGTGACGTACAAACATATATACTGAGATCCTACAAAAATATAATCAAATTTTCGTGGGTGAGAATGACCGAAGTTTTTATATGATTTTATCGTGCGGCAGAGGTTAAAAATCATGAAGCTCTAAACAATATGAGCAATTTCTGCAATTGCGTTATTAATTGAGAGTGCTTTAAAATAATAGAAAAAAGGAACCCGAAATAATTTTATCGCGTCTGCTTGTTATTTTAAAATATGAGTTCATACACAAAAACAGATAAGTGCAAGAGGCAGACGTTTCTGCTGCTGTGTTCAAGAGTGATCAATTTTTTTTTAAGTTTAATGCATACAATTTTAAGCAATTTCATCGTCAGGCAGATTGCGATAATTCTAAAGATTATGTCTTAAGAAACGACAGAGACAATCTCTGCCACTTAGTTATCGCTGAATTTAAAAATTGCAATTTTTCAAATATATAAATAAAAAATTGAATAACAAGTCGCTTTATTGCGTCTGCCTCTTGGTTGACTGAATCTTTTACTTATAAAAAGCATAAAAATAGGGAAGGCAGATTCCAGTGCTGATTTTTCAAAGGCAGACGTTTTTGAGCATATAAGGTACATCCTATCGAGAATATATCTATTTAAAATTAGTTTTACCAATTCTATGAAAAATAATTCACAAACAAAAAATAGAAATGAGACAATCAGCTCGGATTTATTTCTCTGGGTTTTTTTTTTACTATCGAAGCGTTCAAGAAACGATTCCCATAAGCCGAATCTATTGTTAGCGTAGGCAAACTTTTCGCGTATGGCATGAAATCAGCTGTGAGTCGGAGTGCAGAGCAGTTGTTTTAAAGACTTGAAATAAATTTTTAGACTGAATTAATAAATCAGTTATTCTTGAAAATAAATTAATTGTTTTTTTGATTGTATTGCTCCTGAAAAACGAAGAGACGATAATTTATAAAGATGATTTCGTATCAGTATAATTATTAAGAAAATGCGTAGCTTTAAGCGTAGATGAAAAATGAATTCAATACAAAATAATTAACTCTTGTAATTAATATGCTTTTTTATGCAGTAAAATTATTAAAATTTGAAACATCATTAACCGCACCATAATATTCTTACCATGTCCTCGATGCTGGAGTATTTTAAGGGGAATATCATGCGCCAATTAAAATTTCCCTCTCCATTTAATGAACGGTAATGGATATCAGTGGACTGAGAATTATCAGAATCTTGGCACCAACTAAGTATTTGCAGAAAATGCAAAGAAAAAGAGAAAAAACAAACATGTTTCAAATAAAATTTTATGCAGATAAATTGTTTTAAATTAATCATTAATGAAAACCGCGTATTTAATTACATTTAATGTTAAACTCACTCACTCACCCCTTGACATAAATATCACTCATTCTTTTGCCAAAGATATTCTTCTCAGTCATTACAACAGCAGCGCAATTCCAAACGATAACACGCAGTTCGTACATTTGCGGCGGTTGCGGAGTCAAATCAATGGCGGGCGGTATATTGAGATTCCCTTCGTAAAGTTCAATCCATAGTTGTATCTTACCCTTTGTGTATAGATGAGTTATAATATGCGTAGTTTGTTAAAAGGTGGAAAACAGAAGAAATTTTATTTTATAAATAAAACTAATTAAAAACTTTAGTATTTTGTGTAAGTTAATTGCATTATTTAGTTTCATTACTTGTTCGATTCCTGGACAGTCATTACGATACAAAGGACGTGTTTCGACGTGCTCCGGCACAAGTTTATAACCAAATGAAGGTAATTTTTGAAAATTTTTTAATACTGTTAAGCTTAGACGTTCTCGCAGATCTTCATCTGCAAACAAATTAAATTAAATATTTTCAATAAAATGATAAAGATATGTATATTAGATATATTTTTGCAAAGATGCACTAGAAACTTCACTAAAAATAAAACAAAAATGCCGCATTAATTATGTGAGCAATTAAGAAGGGCTATGAGCTGAATCATATTAATAAAAAAAAAATCAGGATAAAAAAATGTACACAAATATAATGTAAGGATATGTATTTTTTACTATCTCGGACGGTCGGATCTGGTCTGGCTGGTACTCGCATGGGAAAATGGTGATATTGGCGTCACATTCAAATGTAATTATAAATCATGTACATATTTATATATTTTTGGTTTTTTTTTTTTGTTTTCTCTGGCTCGTGTGTTCAACTAGTTGCTCATATAAAAATATTGAAAAAAAAAAATTTGCCGAATGTAAAAAAGGGTGTTTCTTTTCGTTAGTTTTTATGCCTCATAAAAACGGTTTTTGCTCTCTGATCTGGCGGTCAGACCATGCATGCAATATGTTTTTGGTATCAGTAAATCTGATTCTAACCTCAGAATTGCTCCATCTTGACATATTTTTGAGATATTCTTATGTTAAGAATGCAAAAATTGAATTCATTCGCTTTGGAGAATATTACACCGCGAATTAATTTTTCTCATCAAAACTTGTTACGGCGTGAGAAAGTACAACTCTCCCCATCAATCCCCATTTTGAGTTATATCGATATCTATTTTTTCGTTTTTCAGTATTGAAACTAATATAGATTTATATAGAGATCTGTTATGTAAATTTCAATATCTCTGATAAAAAATATATGTACGGAATCACATATGTATGCGATCAGGAAAACGCAATCTTATATTTTCAGAGATGAAAATTGAGACTTACTCATATTCTTATAAAGGACAGTAAAAGCAAAATTGATGCCTCAAGATTTTGAGAATATTAAGCTTTAGGCTTTCAAACGTATGAAACCTTGTCGCTTCAAATTGAAAGTTGCATACGTTTAAGCGCGAATTTTGGAAAACCATGAAATACATTTTGCTCTACTGAAAATGTTGTTACTGCAAAATGAGGTCGTTTTTCTCAGGTCGCATCTTGTATAGAAAATGTTGTAAAAAAGTTTATTAAATCAAATTTTTATAAAATATAAATACATACTTGTTGAAATTTCCGTATCGTCGTAAAATTCCATACCATCAATTTCAATAGAGTTATCTGTAAAAGTTGGCTCTTTTTTATCGTGTTTTTTGCATAGGTCACATAAGATTTCATATGGTGTTGAAATGTCGCGCCATTTGTTGTAGCCAATTCTAAAACGAAGCAAAACAATATTGCTAGTGTATTTCTTGGATATTACAGATGGAAAATGATAACAATGCTAAAGAAGAGTATAATATGCATACTGAAATGTATCGCTTGTTATAAAAGTGGTGAAAGCCAAAAATTAAAACTTTTTTTTGATAAAGATAACAAATGATTTAATGACCCAGACCAGTTTCATAATCATTGGCAAACATTTTTTTTTTTCTTCAACTCTTAAAAATACAATAAGGGAAGTAAATGAGCGTAGAGTAAATAAAAAAGCAATAGAACTTGGGAAAAACAGAAAACTAGCAAAGCCAATTGAGAGATTATTTATAACATATTTTAATTGAAGTTCCTGGTCGATACTATGAAAGCAGCACTCAATATAAAAATGGCGTTTGAGTTTCTAATTTGTTGCATTAACATCGCAGCTCAATTGAAAAATAGTGAATTAACTCTTACAAAGTGTGTGAATAGCTTTGTGAATTATTTTGGTAAGTAAATAAAGAACTTGTTGTAAACGTTAAGTGGTATGTTTTTACTTGCAACAAAATCAAGCTATTTAACACGCAATAAATAACTGTCATTATTTCTTAAAACTAAATTACGCATAACTAATATTGTATGTTCGTAAAAGTTTCTTACTTCGAGTATTCATTGGGGATTCCAACAGTGGCACGATGTTTACTACGCCAACGATCTTCTAGGTCAATAAACGTCGTACCTATGACTTCATCGCATATGGAATTTCGATCAAAGACAGATACTTCCAAAATATGTTCTCTAAAAAGTAAATAGATAAAAGGTTTGTTTTTCAAATCCACTATATAATTTTTGCTCAAAATGAACTCCTTTATAATATATATTAATATCATTACAATTGGTGAATCAATTTCGAAATTCAGTGATCTGCTAAAAATTCTTGAGTAAATGAATAATCTGTTGAAAGGGAAAGCCAATGTTATTTGACTTCTGCTTAAAAAACAAACCTTGGTAGTACAGCCTCCATTTGAAAACATTTGCCATATATTGGATTTGATTGATTTGGCACATAGTGTGCCCTGTTCGAAATGAATTTAGTACCCAGTTGTAATTTAACATATGAATCGGATTGACTGTACTTATCATGTGCTCGAAATTGTACACCTTGCACTATGTAGACACGCACTACAATATTACAAATCTCAGCCAAAAGTTGCAGCTGAGACTGATATTTGGGATTAAGTGCAGCAGTAAGAGGTTTCAGCATGACGCCATCACCACCACCATCGAGGCCATCATTATTACTACACTGGCAAGGTGTTATTTTAATTTTCAATTTTAACGTTGCGTAGGTTTTCTCTTGTGGCAAGGCATTTTTCTTATATTTGACACCGTGCACCAATTGCACTGGCTCGGCCCAATCTTGAAGATAGCTAAACTCTGGCTGTTTCTCTAGATCATTTGGGTAAACTATAAGTTTATGCTTGAAGTTTTGTGCATTTTCTTTGGGATCCTAAGAAGAGGTTTTTGTGTGAAAAGATTGAGCTTTCAAAAAAAAAAAAAAAAAATTTGAGTTTTAAATAAAACTTACAGAATATAGTGAGTTATAAAACTTTGTCCACCAATTGCAATCATAATCAATTATAACAGGTGGTGGGTCTGGTCTGTTTGTCCTTTTGATTTGTTGCACTTTTGTGACCTTCTTCTCTTCAGATTTATTAAAGCTAAGCGCACCGCGTAGACGCTGATAAAATGTCGTTTTTGAATCACTCTTAGCTATGAGTGGACTTTCTTCATTATCGTCAAGGTACACTACGGTTGAGGCAATACTGGAGATAGCATCAGTTTCCATTGGTCGACATTTGCATTCTTTTTCTCGTTGCAAATAACGTTTTGAGTTACTGATAAGCACTGCACCAACAGTTGATTCGGAACCACGTGAAGACACCAGTACATCGGTCGCGATTATAGCAGGCCAGTATTCCAACTGTTCAGGCAGACTCTATCGAAAAAAAAAGTATTTGACCAAATGAGGAAGCGAATAATAACTTTGAAATCTCACCACAACTCCTGAGGCGTAAAGCACCAAAAAATTTATACTATTCTTAATACGTGAACTTGATAGTCCGCTTGACAGAATGAGGTCACCCATCATTACTTTAACACGATGTCTACCGGTTTTGGTGTAGTTACGAAAGCCAGCAAAAATCACTTCCAATCTAAATATTAGCAACGGGGAAGTATTTTATAAAAGCTACAAAATTCCCAGCTAAGTTCTCTACTCACACAAAGTTGCGCATAATTGGTCGTATGTTACTTGGTATACCATGTGTTAAAGTCGGATGGCTCGATATACTTTTACATCCTTGATTCTCTATTTCAATCAGTTCAGCTGACATTAGTACTTCTGCACGTACGGCACCAGAAATAGATATCGGTATCCATTTAAGTGGAGGTGGTGATAAGTTTTTCAATTGTTGAAATTTCTGCACAGCGATTTTTGTTTTCAAAAAACGCAAACTCAGCTCACCATTTTGTGTACCTTCCATTTCACCATTTTGTGAGATCAATTTATCAGCGCTTATAACGGAAGCAGTCAAAACGCCACAACCTAAATACTGGTCTTCATTCTTTATATCAGAATCGTACATTTCGACGGCAATAAGCGGCGGATATTTTGTATACCACTGAATAGCACCTGTTAGAGCGATACATTCAAAAGAAATGACTAGATTCCAGATAGGTGAAAGTGTTGCCGGTTCCACAGGAGTTTCTGCAGAGTGGCTTGCTAATATAATGCGCAAGTTTGCATCACATAGACCGCTGGTATCACTGCCAGGACGCACTTTAGCCTGATGTATGAAAAGACGGCACTTAAAAGTTGTATATCGAATGATAGGATTGAAGTAGAAGTTTTCAATTTGCTTCCAATCTTGAACGATGGTTGTGAAAAATTCCTTGCGTTCAGTATCGACAGAAATGCCAAGGCAGCCGTGTAGTATGCCAACAGTACAACCGCAGTTGTAGCAAGTATGCGTACATTGAGAGTCCTGAAAAAATAAATTACAAATGAAAGTGTTTATTTTTTGAAGCACAATGACCGCAAGGGCATTTTTCGAAGTGTCAATAGGAAAATAGGTATTTCACCATGACAGTGGTGAATAAAATCTAAATGAAAAAAAAAAATATTGTGTCTTATGGACATCTGGAAAATAAGAGCTTTTTGTCGAACGATTTTGTATGCTTTTTATAGTGCGTTAGCGTAAGGATTCCTTAGAATTTCTGCAAGTTCTTTAAAAGTGAAATGAAAACAAGTATAGCGAGAGGGGAAGATAGAACGTTTTCTACTGAGCACAATATTCTCAAATTCAAGACTTTCGTGGGAGCTTTCTATGGGCAGACCCCTAAACAGACCGAATGTCTCTTCATAAGCCTGGGAACAATTACCTAGTTTTGCAATTCAAATTTTGTTCAGTTGATCCGACCCTTACTCTAGTTGTGTTCATGTTAATTTTGGTCGTTCTCCATCGGTTGTTGCAAAAAGTGGCAAAGCACCCACCCGGGGGAGATCGCTTGTTATGTTCAAAATCTACATTCGGCTTTTATCTCTTGATTGGTACAATGAAATGTTTTTTGAAAATATGTGAACCTGGCAACCAAAGTCTATCTTTGCCCTTCCCTTGAATTGTTGCAGTGAAAATTTTGTGAAATCTTGATCAAAACACTACATAAAAGGGCTTCAGCTCTACGAAGTCATGCCTTAAAACTGTTAAAAACGGTGACTTAAACTGAGCATACAGTTTAGTTTTACCATAAGAATATCGTTCGAAACTGTTTTTTTTTTAACCCAATTATTTTTTTTTCACCTAGAAACTTTCTTAGTTTTGAAAAAAAAACCATTCCATCAACCGACCTTGAAAATAAAATTTCGTGTTCGCCAGCACATATTTGTTGAACTGGATATTTTGTTCTCATTACTTTGATCCGTGTCCGTATTTGGTGATTGCAAAAAACACTTTGCATTTAATTTACAATATGCAAAATCCTTGTTATTACTGGCACTCAGTACAAGGTACAAGTCTGGCCATTGATCCTGAACGCGTGCCAAGGCCAAAATACCTGTTAAGTCTTGCGTGCAGTTTATAAGATCCTGCAGCACATCATCTATTATGGTCTCAATATGTGTGTTATGATTGGATTTCAATTTCTGGCGCATATTGTATAGTTGATCTGGTATTTTTTTAAAAAAGTCTTGCAGAAAAGTAAATCGATTTGTGTCCCATTTTGTTGGCTCTTTGAAACCATCATATTTAAGCTTTTGTTCGGCGACGCCCTCTTTGATTTTATTCAACATTGACATAATGACGGCTTTAAAACATTTGACCTGCAGTGGATACTGATTGGTATACTTGAGTTGAAATAACTTGAAAGTTTCAATTTCAGTTTTCTAAAAGAAAAATATTTTGATATTTAGAAAAATGTAAGTTCTTAATTCGTGAAAATATTTTTGGCTCAGACTTTCTGCGAATCAAAGTTACCATAAAATCCAATATTTCCAGCATAAATAAATCACTTTCAAACTTATAGCGATTATCTGGTAACACAGCTCTCAAGCATATCGACTTAAAAGGGGCATCCTGTTCAAAATACTTCAAGTTTCTTGCAGATTTTATTTTGGTGTTATAACTCTTAAGGTAGCATTCGACATTGTTGGAAGCGTTTTCTGCAAATAATTATTAACAGAACCGTCTTTAATTAGAAAATTTTTTTGTTGATACAAACCTGCTAATTTCATAGAGATTTTTATGTTGCTTAAGTTTCCATGCAGGAAATCACCACGTAATGTTAGAAATTCTACTACAAAAGTTTCAGTTTGCCACCAACGTTGCTCTTCAATTGGTGAGATAGGCTTAGAGCTTATGTCGCGAGATATCTCGGCTATCAGAGTTTCTGACCGTATTTCAAGCAACACACGACCAATATATTGTGTTGGATGCTGAGAGTCGTATAGATGTAAAAATGTTGGTCCCAAAACTGGTAAATCTAAAATAGAAATCGGCAAAATATTTGTTTTTTTTTTTATAATATCTCTTATGCATCATTTCAATTTTTGAGTATTTAAAATTTACCTTTGAAAGCAATTTCTTCAAAGTGCAATTCTAATTCACCAACAGTCTTCCGTTGAAGATGTTCATGCAACATTACTTGTATGAGTAGAGTTTGTGCCATTGAGGGATAATTCCAAGCAAATGCAACTTCATGATTCCAAGCTGGCTCTGTTGTATTTTTACATACTATTGTTTTACCTTTGAACGGATGAAATCTGAACTTTGATGATGAAAGTATGGAAAATTATGAGTCAGAAAGCAATTGGAATTTTCGAAGAAAGTTACTTGTATCATGTAATCGCCTTTCTTGACAAAAAAACCTTTGTGAAAAAATATACTGTACAGTATGTTACATTTAGCAGCACCATCAATGTTATGCAAAAGATGTCTGTAAATATTAATGAGGGTTTATTAAATTATCAATAACGAGTTTTGTTTGAAAATGCTTGATCCTTCACAGATAGATCGAAATACAATACAAAGCTTTGTTGTGCTTTCTTGCAAAGATAGAGCCACGTGAAAAATAGAGCTTTAATGTTAAATGTTGCACTAAAATTGATTTACCGAGCTCGAAGGACCAAACATTTCGCAATATGTAATATATTTAAAAAAAAAAATATTATACTTGTCAATATCATCATAGTCCGTATTAAGCTGCCATTGTGATACACCCTTTACATCGAAACCACCAGCATCCTCACCTCCAGCTCCAGAAATATTGCCAACACCCATAGCTGCAATGCTGCCCATACCATTAACAGCCATGGTGCTGCCACCAGCACCGCTATGTAATGCATTAATGTTGGTTGCCTGTGAAACAATTGCCAAATCGATTTGCAAGTAACCTTTGCCCTGCTCTGCAGAAGCTGGGCTACCGCCTATGGGACATTCAAGACGTCCCCATTTTTTGAAAAAACAGCGATTGGGTTGATTCCAAATGCTTTGCAAATCTATTAGTAACTCTCCGAGTACCATATCTTTTTTGCAAGCTGTACGTTTGCGCATCTCGTACAATATAGTCATGCGTAGTAATTCAACAAGCGTGCATTTCAATTCAAAAACAAAATACTGAAAAGAATATTTTGTTTTGGAAGGAACATTTGTTAATACGTGTGCTTATATACCTCGTTAAAATATGGATTCTCAGACTTTGAAAATGTCTTGGATGATTTGTGCACCTTTCCAAGTGATACACGTACAAATGTTTCGCCAGTGAAGACATTCAGATTGCGTGCCTTATGTACCGTAGTGCAAATAAGAAAGTCCTGTATTGCATTTGCGAAACAATCTTCAGATTCCATTTGCTCGTCTATTTGTTCGTCTATTTCTTTAACGTCGCGCCTCCTCTTTTTACCAAATATCATTGAAATTGAAGTGTCAAAAAGTTTTCAAAATAAATGAATGATATTTATTTATGTGAAACATGTAGACAGAACGACAGTCTGGCAGTGAAAAAGCTTTTTCGAAATTGAAGCAAAGTTGTAAAACAAATTTGGTAGTTAATTTTGGGAGTTTTGTTCTCAGCTTTTCCTTTAGGCATCAAACGCAAGTTTTGCTAATACAGAAGTTTCAGCTACAATTAGAGCTTTTCTTATTAAAGCTTTTAGTAATTTAAACTGTGAAAAGTTTTCCACGAAATATTATCTATATTCTTGAAGCTTTACCAATGAAAATAAAACATTCTTCATTTGGCAGCCATGGGATTCGAACCGCAGCAAGCTGCATTATAGTCAGTCGGCCAAGTTAACCACTGTGCTATTGCAGAACTAATAAGCCCTAGAACTGCATTAAAAAAAAGTAACTTAAAATTTAAATTAAATCATCAACCAGAAATATTTTCTACAAAAACATACACATCAGCAGATTCTTTGGTTTCTTAGGATTAAACAAACGAAGTAAAATCGCTCATTGCAATCATGACATTAATGCTTTATAAAAATGTCATGTAATAAAAATATTATGTAATATATTACTTTCTGCTACAAAAATAATATGTAATAGAAATCTGACGTTCTTAAAATGTCATGTTATAAAAGTTTAATGGGATAAAAATTTCATAATAAGTACATTATTACATTAAATTTTAATCCCATCGAGTCGAGTTTCATGGAAGTCTTTTAAGTATACTGTTGTACTTTTCAAAATTAGAGTGTTCTGAAAAACGGAAAATCGTACAAAATATTGCAAAAAAATTAAATAATAGAAGAAAACATAAATTGGAAACAACCACAAAGTTCGGTCTTAGAAAGAATATGAATTTTTGTACAAAATTAGCGGAAAAATTTGGTCAAAACTTAAAATAGAAAAATTGCTCGAAAAATATTTTTGGAAGCATAAGTTCTGACGTCGAAGCATCTATCTTTAATTATCTATGAAAATGTACAACGCGTTCTAAGGTGTTCAACTGTTACATCCGCATATCACTCAAAAAAAGTCCAAAATCATATTAAAAATTTCGAAATGGCTTGCTACGGCTAACCTTACTGAAGTTTTCAATTTATCTTTTTAAAAAATTCGTATGAGTTAACCACATCACCGATTTAAATGTGATGAAAATCATTTCAAAGGTTATTTAAAAGAGATGGACGCATGATGGGATGGGATTCGCTTCCGCAGCCTTGATGACAAAAAGCATGTCTTAATTTCATGAATTTCAGCCAAATCGACAATGAATGACTTAGTTATTGCTAAAATAAAGTTCTAACTTAAGCTGATGCCAAATATGACTATGAATATGCGCCATTTAGTTTATGAGTCGTAGAAGCTATAACTTTGACAAGAAACATCACGAAATTTTAAAAGCTCATTTTAAAGAAAAAGGATGGTATCTACTATTTTTTTTTTTGTATTGCTGATAACTTTTTTGAATCTTCTAAATAACCTCAAAAATTGACGAAAACATCGGACTTTCAGTATTTAACCTCAAATAAATTTCAAAATTCTGACGTGATGCGCCTATTCTGAAGCCATATTCGGATGCAGCGCGCAAATTTTTTTAGGAAATGACCCCTTTCCGCCTAACAGCAAAACCTCCAGACCTGTGTAATACATAAACATTTTGAAAATTTACAGTGAGACCTTCTTAGAGTCCCAAACGGCAACACTGTAAACACAAAAAAACTTTCAAAAGCTTTGTCTCCACTAACATATTCGAGTCTCACTATCAAGAAAACTGTTAAGCTCCACACGTAAATTGTGAACACTTGGGGTGTAGTGGTACAATCGTAGAAACAAGAGAGTAAAGCTATTGTATTCAAAACAACAACCACATGGGGGAGTGTCAATGTATGTACATATCATTGCATGCCAACTCAAATTACGCTTTGGAAACATAAGTAACTGTTGCATGAGAATACTAATTAGTTGGAACGAATGAAAAATAAAACACGTAAACAATGCAGAGTTGCATTACAACTCAAAGCTATAGCATAGCGTTGAATTTGAGTGTTTGCTTCAAAGCTACACATAACTGAAGCTCGAGTTTAATACGCTTTTGTCGCTTATAGAGAGCAGTAGTATGAAACGCGCGCTTAGTTGTTAGCAGTCATTTGTATAGTGGTGTCGCATACTATTATTGTTGCTGTAGAGACGGGTTTTAACATAAAATAAAATTGAGCCGAAAGTTTTGTGAAGCAAAAAATGCCAAGAAATTCATAAACAATTTTTTTTTCAACAAATTTAAGAAGCCGTCGTTTTAAGCCAACATTATCATTGGAAATATCGTCGTTTTTATGTGACGCGTTACAATTGACTGCATTTGATTTCGAAAACGAAACGCGATATTTTTTACTACTTCATTGTATTAATACATTGGTAATTTTTGCGCGCAATTAAAAGTGAACTAATTAATTACACGCAATTGTGAGTAATTCGAGTAAAGAATTTGTTAAATTACATTTTGAATATAAACAATTGTGCGGAGTGTAAACAAGTGCATGCATACATACAAATATTTCAATTGAAATTTGAATTCAAAATTAAATTTCTTGAAAAAATTAAGAAGAAAAATAATAAACCTTTAGGATTTATTATTTGCACTGTGTGAAAAATCGCTCTTATATAGCGTGTCTTATTTTACCGCTTTCACATTCAACTGGTGAGTAGTGTCTTCAGTCACGTTTTTCTTGTCTTCACCCTTTTTAAAAATTTTTAACACTTTATTTCTCTGTTACTTTTTTTTCGCAATTGTTGTTACTCTTCTGAATTTTTTTGCTTAGCATAATTCCCAAACACCTGCCTTCTCCCGCGCCACAGGTTCCCCTTTGTAATGTCTTATTCTTCTTTGTAATTCCTTATGATCGAGTTTTGTATTCGCCCCACTTTTAAGTTGATTTCATTTGCACTTTACTTTATCTCACTTTTAACTTTAACGCCGATCATGTGACACGCATATTTACGTGTTTTTATCTAATACATATTTCTTTTTCTTCTTCATTTCGTTGCCAACTTTGCTCATGTCGTCTGAGCCCCTGTCATCTTGTCTGGGAAGAATACAAACCTGTTACATGGGAAGCCAAGTGGATGTGGTCTTGAAAGTGAGCGGTTTGGCAGGTTTTTTGATTTTATTTGTATCTTAAGGAAGGATCACGGTATTTAGTTGCTAGTGGCAAAAATGATTTCAACAGGTTAAAGACACAACGAAAGTAAAACGAGTAAAAATGCGTAGCTGTTTCTTAAGAGGAGGAAAAAGAACGGTTTGCTAATAAAAATAAAAACGTTCAACCTCGTTTACATTGTGGCACATTGCAAAGGGTTAAAACCCACATTCTTTAAATAGTGTTTACTACCCGGAAAACTATCAAGAGAGAAATCCCATTGTGAGATTAGAAATTAAAATATATGGATACTAGTAACAGGCAACCCTTTGAGATCTGAATGTTACTATGGACACTTTTTCGATAGGTTCACATATTCATTTTATTCAAAGCTTTATGAACATCATATGGTTCTATGATGAGTAAACAAAAATATAAATACCTTAAAACCAATTCGAATTTCAGAGAATCACTGGGACAAGTTTGAGCGAGCATTGGACAAAAAATGGGCAAATTTTGATACTAAAGCGAAATAGAATATTTTTATAAGAAAACAAAAAAAAGCTCACTAAGAACCAAGTCGAAATTTTTGCACTTGCAGAGAAGTGGCTAGCAATTAATGTATTTAAAAAAAATTTCTTAATCCGGGCCTGCTCTACATCAAAACCGAAGATTCTTTCCAAGTAAAGTTCAGTTCAGACAAATATCGTTTACACCTGAGATCAGAAGAAAGTTATTGCTACTTCAGGAGTTGTTAACTTTAAATTTAAGTTCACTAAAAAGAGGGGACTTATATTTCATGGGCTCTATGCTTAATATTGACCTATACTTCAGTTTCCGAGTTATACTTATGTTAGCCATTTTCACGACCTGACATAGTTTTACTTAAGCTACAGATCTTCCGTTTTTATCTAGGAAACTTTAGGCTAAACATTTACTTTTTCAAATATTTTCTAGAATTCATTACTCTTGCTGATTTTCAAAAAGTTTAGTGCTTTCCTTTAAAAAACTAATAATTTTACGGCCTCTAGGTGAACTTGTATGAGGCCCACCTTAATTTATAAAAAATTTATGTAATATTTTACCTTTGTGAATATGTTTGAAGTATAAATTATAGAAATAGATATACTTTATTTATAAAATAAGAATATAAAATAATTTATATTTGGGTGTTAAATTTTGCTCAAGCGAAAACTCGACCTTCAAAACCTTAAATGTTTTTGCGTTGAAAATTTTGTAAAGCGTAACGAATTCTTTATCAATTCCAAAGAGCCTCAACTAATTATTTGATTCATATAAGCAACAATAATTTAAAACTTTTACACATGTTATGTACATAACGCCTCCTCTGAACTACAGTACGAGTATTGTAGTTATATGTATTCATATAATTTAGTTGCAGCTACTGTGACACATATGTATGACACAGTTTTTAAGAGAAAAAGAATAATGAGCTAATATTGCTTTGTTTCAAAAAATAAAAAAAAACTACTTTAGAGTAGTGAAGATAAATATCTTATAAGAACCGTCAAAATATGTCAAAATTCAGCATACATTAAGGCCATGATACCAAATGTCTTGAAAATTATAGAAAGCTTAGACCGAGTATTTGCACATATTCATAGATAGTGTTCAAAAAATTGGCCTGTTCTGATTCTGTTTCGGAAACGGAATTGAAATTTGAAGTTTATGGTATTTCAGGATCATATAAAAAAGAAAAATTCGTCAAATTTTTGGTACTGTAACAGCTCAAGATTGAATTTCAAAAAAATTCCATTTTGAAGTGCACAGGCTTGATAAATACATTTTTTATTTTTATGTAAGAGCGTGTAACTCTGAGTTGACAATAGATGCGTTTCTGTATAATAATGCATTAGTTCAATATACAGAATTTATTGAGATTTATTTATAATTGTAGCCTTTAAATGGTTGCTATACCCTATCCACCTGTTGTAAAAATATGAATTAAAAAATAACTTTCCACACTTTATCAAATGACAATTCAAGCTGTAATATTTATTATGCACATGTCGCTTCAAGAATTAATTAATTGCAAAATGAAACCTAAAAAATACAAATGAGTCACTGTTGTAAATTGCACAAAAATCAACATTGAATCACAGAAACGTAATACCGTTTTTACCCATAACAAATTCACTAAAACTTAGTGTCATTTCCGCTTAAAGTACGCTATAATCAAATTAGCGATAACAGGCACACATAAATTAAAATTTTAACTTTTCGGTTTTGGTTTTATTTCAAAACTTTATTTATTGAATGAAGAACCACAGCCGTCTATAAGATCCATACTAAAACACATGAAATTATGAATGAATGCACACCAATCAAAGGAACATGTTGCAAGAATGTTGAACTCGCTTGCAACAAATTGCATGGTTAGCAAATTAAAGTTTGCAATTAATAGACTGCAAGAATCTTTAGAGTTTGCACTAAACATAAATAAAGAAAATTTCAAAAACTTTTTCGGGAAGCAACTAATTTAACTGGCATAAACAAAAAAACAAAAAGTTAAAATGATTCAATCAGCAGTTAATAAATACATGCAAACATGTGTAAATCAACCCAGCGAGAATTATTGTTGCTAGTGAATGGAAAAGCTTATGAGGCATTTATTAGATAAAATACTGCTAGTGTAATGAGACGACACAAAAGAACTGACCCTGATCCGATTTTTCGCTCACAGGCTAGAAACTCTTATTGGTATATTAAAGTGGTAAAAATGGTAAAAAATTTGAGTCAAAAGGTTAACATTAAGATTGTTTCTTTAAAAATTCAAAAATAGTGATTACCTAAGCAATTATTAACTGTCGCTAATAGGATTGTATAGTATTTTTTTTTATCACAAAATTCGTTGATTCACTGCTATATGCTAATATTTCAGATGGCACACACGTTATTCACACTATGCAGCTCAATCTCGCGATAGCTTCGCCTCTTTCTTTTTAATTCATTAAAAAAAAACACTTGCACACGGCGAGGTTAATTTCTAATTGATTTCCCCATAAATTAAAAAAGGCGGAAAGAATGTAGTGGTCTTGAATTTTGACTTTTTTTTTGCAATGGACGGCAATATTAATATTTACACTGTGTTGAACCAAATTCTCGCTGGGACCTGCCAGAATTATAAGATTGCAATTACAGTAAGCGCGCTAAAAAAAACAGGATGACCGGGCTTAGGAGGCGCTTTTCAGAGAGCCAAAATACTATAATATGAAAAATGTTTTTTAAGTAACTTAAAAAAATTTGTTTCTGGGATTTGTTTCAGTGCTAATGACTAAGCATCATCCGAAAGCAAAGTGCTTAAAAATAAAATTGAAGTGATGAATCCAATTGAATTACAAATTTTAAATATTCTTATCACTTATTATATTTCCCGCTTAGCAAAATTTGGTACAAGAACACAGTATGGATAACGTCCGTATAAAATATAAACGCGCTTGAGCAACAAAGAGTGAGATTAAAAAAGTAAGATAAAGAGAGAGATATTGCAGATTGATAGAAATTTATCAAAAATGTACAAACCTAATCGGCTTGGTGGTAGATCCATGCAAAACTGACTTTTTTAAGAAAGAAAGGTGCTTAGTTTTAACTCTTTTATGGGGTTGGGATATCATCGTTAAATCTTCTAGAATCACTGCCGAAAGGTTAAAAAAAGTACTTAATAATTTCTTTATTTGCAGAAGAAAGGTTCAGTAAAAGACCGAAAGTAAAAAACCGTATACTGGGTACATGGCTCTATCATAAAACTAATTTTAGCTTACAGAGCATTTGTGTAATGGGAAGCAGTTAAAACCAAATCTTTTGAACCCCATGAGTTTTTTTATAATTGCTGCAATGCGGAAAATTCTCATGCATATCTAACCAATAAATCTGCTCGACTTAAAACAACCACCAGGTTAAGGCAACATACGATAAGAAATGCCTCGATTTCAATTAATTTAAATTAAGTTCGTAATGTGATAGCGATAGTGATTTCTACATATAGCTAGATCAAAGTTGAAAAAAGTCACTTGAGCGGAAGTCTACTTGAAATCGCCAGTGTATCGTTTTTCAGGCTAAAATATATACCATCAGACAAGCAGTGAGACTACTCAGACTGGAAGGACTTCTTCTATTCAATCTAGTAATTCTTGTTGACAGTCACGTAGCGATCAGAATTCTAAGCTCCAACATTGTGAATTCAAGAAATGTGCACGAATGTTGTGATAGCTGTTGTTTGGAAATTCATAGGGACACATGCGTCTGTAGATTTTGGGCGATTTCAGAAGTATCCCAGTTCAAATTTATGCTTATAAAATTTCGAACTCATTACACCGAAGCAAATTAATTACGAATATATGCATCAAAATGGCCCTTTTTGGACGCTAAGTATTATAGCCACCTTTTAAGCAATCCAAACACTTGGCTTATATGTGCATACATATACATACCTACATATGTGTGCATTGAAATGTCGTAAGAGACACCTTTCAGTCATTTCCTACTCAGCTCGTACCTATTAGCCAATTTGTGAGTTGCAGAAGTTAAACACATAAAAATCACTCACTTGTGAAGCAAAAGGTAGCAAAAGTTTACAACAATTTAATTAAGTCAAAAACAGAAAAAAAAGTTCGTAAAAGAACCAAAAAATTATGCAACTGCTGTCAACAGTTGAACGCGACTCATCTGATGAAAATTGCTGCGCTAGCCATCTCACAGACAAAGATAAAAATCAGAGTTTTAAATTATGTGGCGTTAAATTTCTAAGGTTAAATGTGATAGCCAAGGAAAATCAGCCTGCATTTTTCACCTACTGAAAAGAAAACAAAACCAAAATTTTATATTGAGGTGTTGTAATACTAAAATAACTCAATTAATTTATTAATTGTTAAAATAAAAACAATGAATTTAATCAGCAAAGTGTAAAAAAATAAAAATTAGTTCGTGACCCACAAATAAAAATTAAATTTTTGTTAAAAAAAAAATCTTGTTGTATGCGTAAAGGCCTTTTGTTTGCCAACAATTCACATTTTGTTGGCTTTATTTTTATTATTGCGAATTCAAGTGAATACCATACATTGAATTTACTTATATTGATTTTTGGCAAAACTTTTGAAATGATCATGAGTGTCAATTATTTTTTGAACCTCTTTCATTAAATTGTTTTTTATTTGCTATGGTTTTCTGTTTAGTATTTGATTTAATTTTGTTGACAGTTGTCTGTCATATCATACAAGCGACTTCAAGGTAGTGCTCCACCAGTCAACTATGCATGTATTGCATACTAGAGCTGTCAGTTTGTGGCTTTTAAGACAAAAATTAATCTTATGATAACTGTGCCCCATTGGGTTTTTAAAAGCCAATGCTCTCTGATTAACTCGTAAGTGTTGCTGTGATTTGAATATGCTGTACATAATGCCATTGCAGCTACATTGTAAATTGAATTGCATTGATTTACGTGAAATCTGATGCTTTTGCATTTCTTTTCTTCTTTTTTTTCCATTTTGTTGCAACTTAAATTTTGCGCGCCATTGAAGCGTTACTTTCAGAAGAAAGTTGCCCTAACGGTTTCGGGTTGCCTCAAAGGAAATGCAGCAAGCAAATGTCGCCGTTGAGAAGTGTTGCAATGAGGCGACATGGGAAACTAGCCACATACTACATAAGCAACTTGTAATCTCGTATTATTGTTGACTAGTTCATTGCTCTTGGTTAACTGCAAATGAAATTGACCTTTAATCTGTTGTCCATTGACTACATATTGCAACCTGTTTTATTTTTGAATTGACATATCGACAGTTTGAGAATAGTAAAAATTTATATTAACAATTTTCAACTCAAAGGGCTTAAACTGCATTTTTAAAGGACTGAATAAGAAACTATGTCAGTGAAATTAGAAATGTTCTCAAGCAAATTAAGTTAATTAATCAATCAAAGTACTGAATATTTTCTAAGCAAAAGGATTTTAGTAAAACTTTTCCTGTATCAAAATATTATTCTACTAACGTGTAATATAGAAACTCACAACTTAATATTCATATAGCCAACTTCATTAGAATTCTAAGTAATAATGTCATACCTTCTATTAATATGTTTGTGAAAGAATACAATGCAACCAATAACAACAATATGAAGCACATTAGTAGAAACATCAACAATTGACAACATAAACACTGCAAAGCATTACAAGTAGGTTCTTCAAAGAAATGAATTTGCTTCCATTAAATGATGTAAAAAGAACGAATGTTGGTAACGCTTTCGATTCTGTAAAAGTATTTTATACTTTTTCTGCCTTTTTCTCAGTAATATTTTTGTCCATTAAATCACATTAAAATGGCTGGAAAAATCCGTATAGCTTTAAAATGAATAAATAAACTTTTTTTAATCTTTTTCAAAGATGTTTTTATACATCACTTGAAAGGTACTACAAAGAGAAAGGGATTAAAAAAAATGTATATTCGTTTCAAGAAAACAAAATCTTTTATACATAATGTTAAAGGTTAATTTGTTATAAAATAAAGTATTGTACATTAACTAATTTCGTTAGACGTTTTATGTTTATGTTTTAATAAGTATATGGTTCCATAAGAAAATAATTGACTCCCACAGTAATAAGCAATTCATACTGGCGATTTTCATTTATCTCGATTTGGTTTAACAATTTTTCAAATTACTTTCACACTGGCATCATCATGATTTCGCTGACTTTAGATTTCTGTGTGAAGTTACTTAACTCTTTTTTTATGTTAACTGTTTTTGCTGACATTGGGTTATCGTTTGACGTTACCTGAGTCCTATTTGTTTGACATTAGCTGACTCGTTTTTGTTTGACAAAAGCTGAAATCAAAATAATTTGTAAGTCGAAAACATATTTGAGATTTCGTATCATATTAACTTATGTATATGTTGGAAAACTATAAGTTTTTTACTCTTGGTTTTGAACATTGATATATGTATGTATCTATATAGATTTAAAGTTTGGAATAAAACCAGAAAAAAAAAATTCTTTGGCCGTTGCGTCACTGTTTCATCCGCATGAATTCTAAACAACAACACTTAACCAAACTCAACATTATGATTAGATGCAAATGAACCTTCATTGATGTCATTAATTTATCCGATGTGCGGTCTTAAACACCACATTACGGTCAGCGGAAACTCTAACTTTTTTTTTTTACTGTAGAAGAGCTATCAATGTACGCTTAGATCTAAGTCCAGCGGTTCTTCGCATGTTCGTAGGTTGGCGGTTTACACTGAAGATTAAATTACGTAGTCGACAACAAAACTTGCAATTGCAATTTGTACATTGCGTTCATCCATTCCCACTCTTTCTCATCTTTTAATGCACGTTAGGGCATATTGAATTTAAAGTTTTAACACATAGGCATACACTGCCAACTGAGCATTGACTCCAACTCTCAACGCGTTGTCGCTCAATCAATCTATTGTTATATTGACAGACACTTGCATAGATATGCATGCAATAATATGCTTTTAATGGTAAAGAAAATATAGATAGATTAGAGAATGGATTTGCAGCACCTGCATTTAAATGATTAGGTTAATCACTTTTTCAAAGCGTTGTTTGGTCGAGGATGTGTAGATATGGTAATTGTTACTGAGGTTGGGTTACTATTTGAAAACTACATTTTTGAGCCAGCGTTAAAAGTAATTAGTGCTGCAATTAAATACATGTGAGCAAAGATTTTGTTTTATATAACTAGTTAAGAAATTTTTACTTGTAACTTTTTGAAAAAAACTAGGGGGCTTCGCTCGTGGTCGTCGACCACGCCCAAACTCTTTTCCGAGTTCTTTTTGCTAAAGATGCAGACAAAAAATAACGTAGATTTCACCTTAGTTTGTAATAATTTTATTTTAGTGCTTCCTCAAACTCTATATTTTGAAGTTTCTTTTCTTCCAACCTCACTCGATTTTTATTCATTCTCTGCTTCTGCATCTTGACAGAGCAACAAATAATTGGCCCCATGTAAAAATTTTCCGAAAACGCAAATTATTTTAATTAAAAGAAAAAACCTAAGTTTGAAAAATATATTGAAACTTTAATTCTGATATCAGAATCAAAACAAAGTTAGCTCAATTGATTCGTATTATGCAGTTTTTGAAACAAGTATTTGATTAAAAGAAGTAACTAGCAATCAATTTCAGTTTGCACTTACTAATTTCATCGAATTATTCAACTCAAAGCTTAAAGTAATATTCAGTGCAACAATGCATTAAATTTGGTATAAATTTAATCTGCTTAAAATATGCATACATACTTTCATATACATTTGTATGTGTAAATATTATTATTATGTATGTACGTAGTATAATAGTGCAGACATTATTATATACATAGTGCTATTGGGCAACTTGAGCGTGATAAAATACAATTTTTATATTTACAATATATACAAATACATGTTAAACTGGGTATTTTACGGTAATTTGCATATTTTGCTGATCGATTATATCACATACAAGTAGTAAAGATATTGAAAATATGTATTAATTAATGTGTTTATGCAAATTTTTCGTTTTTTTTTTTCGCTTATAAAAATATCATCCAAAACAAATCGAATACAAAATAATATTTGCAAACATGAAAGGCATTCGTATATATAAAAAGTTGTTTGTTAGAAAATATTTTTAATTAGTGATGTCACATTATTGTTTTGTATGCAGCTATTGCCATTAAATGTTTATATAAAATATTTTGTGAGTTAGATATTGAGAATTCTATATACTACAATGAAAACCCTGCAACGCTGATGTGCAATGTTAATTGTATATCAAATGTTAACAAAAAACTTAACGATTATTATCAACCAAGCACAGAACTCATTAAATATGGCACCGTGGAACTTTTTTTTTTTGAAATTTACACATTTTATTTATTTTTGGATGCATAAATTTTTTACATTGGATTAGGTATATGGAACAGGAGTAGCTAAAGATCATAGCAAAAAGTGTCATAAATACCTACCCACTGGTCTAGATAAATTTGATAAATGTTATTTTCATGTTGGAAGCCGACAATACGAATGCGAACGCACGATGGGAAATTGGTAACGATTACCCGCTGTCAAAGTAAAACCCGTCGGAAAATCGTTCGAGAAAATACAATTGCGACGGGTGACTTAAAATTTAGCTGCCATTTTGTTTTCATTGACATTTCAAATGTATACATTCTATATAAACAAATAAATATTTAACTTTAAAAAATAAGTATGCAATAACATTTTTTAACACAAGCATATTGTTTTAAAAAATAAATTATTGAAATCAGATTAGTATATTTTGCGCCTAAGCGTTACAATCCATTTCAATATAAGTACTTTTATAAAAATAATATAGATAAGCAAAGCAAATTGTAAAATGACACTTAATTAATATGTTTTTTATCGAATATAATTATTCCTAACAATACAAGTTATAATAGTTTCATGTAATTGAAAAACAAATAAGATTAAACTGAAGTAAACCTTGGGCACTTCGATATCGATTTCAAAGTATCATTGCTCACATTTCTGAACAGGGATCTTTTTGAATATTAATCTTCTAGTGCTGAAAATCATTCAACTATGCGCCTATTAACTAGTTGCTGTTTTTTTTTTGTCTGAGTTCCCTATACTAACTTTAGTGTTAAAAAATCAAAATAAATTAACATAGCGTTAAATTAAAAATAAGTCAATCATAATTTTTTAACATCTTTTGCAACAACTAAAATTTAAAAGTCATTTTTATCTTAATTGTTTTGTCACAAAATAATTTTGCATGAAATGAAAATAAGTGTTAATATTTTAATTTAGTTATGCAGCTTGAAACTATTTAAATAAAGTTCAAACAAAGAAAATATTTACATAAGTATATGGAGTTATTACCATCCATAAATAACCATGGCTTACAAGTGTTTCATCAAATAGTTTGATTATTATTTGTTATATAATGTGTTGCACTCGATTGAGTACGTATTTTTAAAGCTTAGCGCCAAGAACTCGAAAAATTCAATATTTCCAATACCAATAAACCCGAAAAATATTGAGCATCTAACTTTCAGAATCTGCGCATCATTTGCTAAAAATAAACTTACTGTAAACTGGTGCAGCAGGAGTTACCCATTGATTTATTTATCTTAAAAAGGTAGAAAATCAAAGCTATAGTATAGACGATTTATTAAAACAAGTGTTTATTTTGTTCACATAATTGTTCATAATATTCTATAAATTTTGTTTAAGGGAAATTTTTCTCACTATTAAAAAAGTAGATATTAAATAAAAAACAGGTTTTTTCTGCCCTTGAACAGCTTGAAGCATTCTTTATTCAGAAGGTATATATGTTATAAGTACCGACTTAAAACAGTTGCTGGCTCTTCACTTATTGATTTATACCCAAAGCTATAATTTTTTAAGAAGAAACCATACGAAACATATGAAAAATAGCAAATGTTAAGAGATGCTAATAACCGTTTTAAGTTTTATTTCTTTTCTTTTTCATAAGAAAATATTCTGTTGATAAGGCATACTCCGCAAAAACTTGAAATAAATCGTCACTCTTTCAAAAAAAAAAAAAAAATCTACATAATAAAAAAAAATAAATATTTATTCAAACACATAATTCAAACAAACCGATAAGTTTCTTTGTGAAATCTAAAAACACGTTCACCTTGTCTGACAGCTGTATGTTGTATTTTCATATATTTATTGCTTGCGCAAACAATGCCAGAATCCAGCAGGTTGCCAATCAGGTTAAGCACACGCTAGAAGAAAAAAGCCAACACTGTAGATAATAAAAAAAAAATTTATTATTATTGTAATTTTGTTCTTAAGAAGGTACTGTAAAATGTGCACAAATTTTAATCCATTAAATTTACGGGAGTCACTTGTCATATGTTATGAAACTGAAATTAAACAATGCAACATAGCAGTGATAAGCTTGTGTGATAATATCACAAATATAACTGCTTATTGCGTTGGTGTTTTGGCTTGTGCTGATTTAAAACTACAACAAGTTTTATAACAGACAAATATATATATTGGAAATTATTTAACAAGTATCACACCTGGTTGTTGAACCAGTTGCAAAGTGAACACAGTCATATGTATCAGTAATTTGACACTTTTAGTTGGCAACAAGCCTAAGGAACTTAATGCTATGGATAATATTCATGGTATGTAAATTTTATAACAACAAATAAAGCAACTTTTCTATTATTTTATCTGTGGCTCGATGCTAGACTTTTTTATTTTAAATGATAGCTGATAGATGATTACACAGTCTTGAAGTTAGAAGAATAAGTAACATACCATATGTTTTTTTGATGTGCTGTAAACGATTCCATGGGTAGCATTGTTCCATTAGGTCAGGTTATCGAGATATCTTTACCTAAAAATGCAAAAACGTGTTTTTTGTATTTTAGTTGATAGTCCGGGAGGCAGCGTTTCAAATAATATAATCACGTAGGACTTATACTGGGTATTTTTTTTAGAGGTTTGTTTTTCGAATAGAGATAAAACTGGCATTTTATGGTCAAATCTGGCAACTCTAATGTCATTTATGTTCAGTTTGGTTTGCCATTTCATCATGAACAGGTTGACTAAAGAACAACGCTTGCAAATCGTGCAAATTTATTTCGAAAATAATGGTTCAGTTCGCGAAGTTTACCGCAAGCTCCGTCCATTTTATGGTCGACATAATCGTCCATCAGAGCAATTAATTCGGTTAACCATGGGTCGTTTTCGCACTACGTTTACTCTATGTGATAATACGCATCCGCAGAGACGTCGAACAGTGCGCACCGAAGAAACAATTGCCGCTGTAGAGCAAAATGTTGAAGAGGACCCGAATGAATCGATTCGCCACCGTGCACAGCAATTGGAGCTTTGTCCATCAACTTTATGGAAGATTTTGCGCAAAGATCTTGGCTTGCGACCTTACAAGATCCAGCTTGTGCAAGAATTAAAGCCGCGAGACCATGCAATGCGTCGTGATTTTGGTGTATGGGCCGAAAATGAGATTGATCTCGATGCTGATTTTCATCGCAAAATTTTGTTCAGTGATGAGGCTCATTTTTGGTTGAATGGCTACGTCAACAATCAAAATTGCCGCAATTGGAGTGAAGAGAATCTACATGAGACCCTTGAGACGCCATTACATCCATGAAAACTGACTGTTTGGTGTGCTCTATGGGCTGGTGGAGTCATTGGGCCATACTTCTTCCGAAATAATGCTGGAGAGTCAGTTACCGTTAATGGAGACCGGTATAGAGCCATGATAACCGACTATTTTGTTCCCGAATTGGATGGCATGAATGTGGATGAGTTGTGGTTCCAACAAGACGGCGCTACATGCCACACAGCGCACGTCACAATCAATTTATTGAAGGAAACATTCGATGTGCGCATAATTTCGCGGAATGGACCTGTCAATTGGCCACCAAGATCGTGTGATGTGACACCATTGGATTATTTTCTTTGGGGATATGTGAAGTCGCTCGTCTACGCCAACAAACCAGAAACGTTAGGGGACTTGGAAGCCAACATTCGTGGCGTTATTGCCGACATACGGCCCCATATGCTCGAAAAAGTGGTTCAAAATTGGACCTGTAGAATTGGCTTTATTCGAGCCAGCCGCGGCGGCCACATGCCCTAAATCATATTTAAACATTAATGGCATAAAATTATCCTTCCAATAAAGCCAAATTGATGGACATTTAAACGATTTTCTTGTGTTTTATTTCAATTCGAAGCTCTATACCTCTAAAAAAAACACCCTGTATTTTAAGTTATTCCGTTCGGGTAGTAATATGATGATCTAAGCGATAGCTGCTTTAGTAGTGCTGGAAGTGGTTGTGAGAGGCCGTTAAAAAAATATATTTTGACCAATGTATGGAGGAGGTAAAAACACATTGATTTCAAGCTCGCAAAATCTCCGTGCGACAAAATTTGACTCACTTTTCACCGTTTTAAAAATTTCCAATAAATACTGAAATAACTGCGAAAAATTCAGTTTTAGATTTGAACTTTTCCGATTTATTGAGCAAATTTTTCGACACCTCACAAACAGCTCCTCCACTATTTTGGTGACTGACGTTTATTTCAATTATTAGACATATTCAAACTATTAATTTGAAAAAAATAAGCGGGTGAAAATGATCATAAAAAATGCAACGCTACCTCCCTTGATATTAGGATATCTAGGCTATAGTTTTTGTAAAAATTGTGACAAATAGACAAACAACATTAAATAATAATAATAAAACATTAAATTGATAACTTAAAAGATAATAGTTTGAAATACAGACTAAAAACTATGCTCTCATGGCTAAGTAAAATTAGATGAAAATCAAATTTTCGAGCTTCGGTCGTTGACTCTGGCTAATTCTAATTCTGACTTTGGCTTACCCAAACTTCTTTTTCTTCATGATAAATACTGTGTTTTTTATAGTTTGAAAAAGTTTATATTTAACGACACTAATTTATACATATTTCTACCAACGCATGTTTATTGTATTATTTACTGCAAAAAACTATTTCGCACTAAAAAAAATATGTGAAAGTGCCGCCACCAAAGGTCTACCGATCGGGTACCATGCATCACTTGTATCATAGCTTAAGTCGAAGTAGGTCGTGTTGCTATAATAATGTTGAGAACCATTGCTACACAGCGATAAAAAAAAGTTCTAGGATATTAATAAAAAGAGTAAACTTACCGATCATAAGAATTTCAAAAACCAACATATTCATAATTGTCGCCACATAAATTTTAATTAAGCGCTGAGTTTTTAAACTCTAAAAAATTTTTATCTAAAATCTACAACAGTTGTGATGATGACGCCTCGTCTCAGTTATGTGTTAATTCTTTTCCATTAATTTATTAGTTTTTCTCAACATTCATAAGAGCCATTCACATATCTTTTGAAAGATATCATAATTTTATTAAACAAAATGCAACATACTGACTTTCGTCAGTCAGAGCGAAAATAAAACCAATAAAAACAGACACTTAAGTTTATTATAAAGATACAAACGCGCAAATTTTTAGATCAAGATTTTTAATAGACATTAGTAATACCATTTGGTATGCGAGCAATGATAAAGAAAAATCTTTTTGGAATTTTATTGTCTTTTCGATACAATGACTTAGTACTGACATACATATATACAAACATACAAAATATTTTATCTGGAATTGTGAGGTTAAGAGAAAATTTAAAGGTCAAATTTCGTGATTGGCAGTTTTTTTTAAACAAGCAGATGATTCTATGTATGAGGTATGAAAACTCGTAATTTCAGCTTAATACTCTAGTCTATCAGGACCCTCAGCTTTTCTGGCATGAAAGTGCGAAAAACGCTGTTTCAAAGTTTTGCTGAATATATTTCACACTTACATGGAGATCTTTAGCTAATTTAAATATTTCGCTATTTACCCTGAGAAACATTATTCGAGTGCAATTTTGTTCATATACATATATACTTTTCTCGATTTAATATATCATGTACGAGTTAAAGACCTAAATTTTTTTTTTGATAATTTTAAGAGGCCAATGCAAAATCTGTTATCTAACACATATCTAAGCACATCGAATTTAGCGCTAAATTGAATAACTTCATTAAGTTTCTTTTAGTTAATTTTATTCGTATGATGCCATATTTCAGTGGTTCGGACATCAAACCGTACGATGTTAAGTAGTTGGTAATGTACTTATATTTTCCCTAAATATTTATTGCAGGTAGATGTTGCAAAATGACATAAATATTTCCAAAAAAGTATTCATCTATCTTGGATCATCTCCAATAACTTACCGCAGACTAAATATTATTTTCAAATAGCATTACTTATTCCATCACGACATACTCGTAGTGTGTTAAATTTAATGAACTTGAACCTCTTGCTGTTTAACTGAATTAAAAGGTTAACGTAATCTAATGATTACCATGCGGAGCAAAATAATGCAACCGCAATATTTATATTAAAAGTATTAAGAAATTAACAATGTGAAAGCTTGAAAATGCTTAAGTTACTAAATGTTTGAAGTAAAATTACAACAACATGAATTAGGCACAGCATCCATGGTAGAGCGATGAACTTTGCAAAAATCAGGAATCGGCAGCAATAAGTAAATAAATAAAACCCACAAACAGCTGGCAACCGGTGAAAAACTGACTTTCATATTACGAAAGTGAAAAAAAAAAAAAAAAAAATGTTTACGGTTTCTGTGCACTATGTGTAGTAATCTGAGTATCTAACTAAATTCCAATCTTGAGATCAGTTACATTTTACATTAAGTAAAAAATTACTTAAACTGCTTCAGTTAATTTACAAAAAATTAAAAAATTATTTCAATCTTTTTACTTGATATCGACTTATGTCATGTTAGCTATGCATTACATTATATTGTGTGATAGGTTTTTTTTTTTTATGGGAACAACTGCTGACAATTGCCATTGAATCTATGGACAATTTGCGGCTTCATCTATGACAATATAAACAATGAAGTTTATTTGTATGTGAGAAAATTATTTAATTTTCTTTATTTATTCACTTTATTAATTTATTTATCAGCTTGTCAATGTAGGTGTGTACGTTAGACTGTTTGTTATTTCACATGTTTTCTTAAAGGAGAAGCTATATTTGCGTCTAAAAAATAATTTTATTTATTTTTTAAAGTAAATCATTTATATTTTTGCAGTGAATATTTTTTACATGAATATTAGAAAAAAAAAATGCTTTTGGCGCTTTTCTGTTTATTATTTTCGAAAAAAAAAATCCTTGCACAATTTTGTCACAAGAAAATTATTCATTATTTCCCCAGTTTCATTCATCTAGGTGCTGGGCTTATCAATGGTTTTGTTGAAAACAGAAAATTGTATGAGTAAACAAAATTTTTTATCAATTAATCAGTAAGTCACCTTACCAAAGAATAGTTTCAAGATTTTTATTTACAATGAAAGGTTTTTGAGAAAAAAATAAAATTCACTGTAAAAAATATTTTCTTATGAAAAATTCTTCGTATGAATCTTTGTTAATTTATTTTTATTAATAAAATTTCATACATTGATAATCAAGAAAATCCTACAAAAAAAAAAAAAAAAGAAAAAAAACGGAACGTTAAATGCTTTGGCTAAAATTATGTTTCAAAATGTTCTTTATTTTGGCAAAAATATACATAGCCTATAGGTACCGAGTTCCTCGAAACTTTAGGAAAAACTTTCATAAGTACATCAATTCGGACATCTCAGCTCAGATTGTTTAGATATTTAGAATAGAATGGAATAACGAAGGAAGCTCATTTGAATATTTTGTTAAGATTTTTTGTGAAAGTCAATTCTTCTTGTATGACGGACTAAGCGATGTTCCCACCCGGCATAAAGTTCAACTTTATTATGTAAATAGAAGGTATTCTCGAATCATTCACGCAAAGATATCGTATTCGACATAGTAAATAATTTGAAAACGATTCGTTTACCTTACTCAACGAACTCATCGAAAACATGGGTCTGTATATTTGTCAAAAAGTTTGCAGTTTTTGAAACCTTCACTCTAGCCCGATTTGGAGTCTGATTCCGTTTTCGAAAACATTTTAAAAAGTTCTTAAGAGATTCTATTTTAAAATTTATTTAAAAACATAACAAGAGCACAAAAAAAAATTTTCTGTGAAAAATCTTCTTTACGAAAAAAAAAACCCAAAATTTAATATCACTTTTACAGAAGATTTTGAAACTTAAAAACTTGATTTATTATGAGTTGCAAAGGAAGATATAAACAGTGTTCACAAGAGTGGCATACCGTACACATTTTTTAAAGCTTTTTACTAATTTTGTTAATTATGATCTAAGCTCAGCTGGAATGAAATTACCTACATACAATAGACAGACTTCAACACGTTCACTTAAACAATTGATGAAGTTAAGTGCTGCTATATGTAGACTCAAATTATGAAGGTTCCTGGTCATCATCAAAAGATGTATGTAAAAGTTTAATTTATATGACATTTAACAGGAAGTCGTATGATGATGAAGTCAACAAAAATTACCTAGTATTTTTTTTTTGTACTAAAAGATTGCAAATAAATAATTGCAAAATATTTTCAAAATAATTTTCCTTTCTCCCAACTAACATTTTCTTTACCTTATAGAATCAGTTGTAATAAATACCAATCTAGTGACCGAATTTCACATTTTATTAAGTACAAACAAAAAAATTTATATAGATATGAATGTCTAATATGACAACAATGAATCACTAGATAATAGAAGTTTGTATTGTCATACTGCAAGTCATTATCAAATGTCTCTTGGCCAGATTTATTAATTTTCTTTTTTTTTTTGTTGATGTACGAGAATGAATATTCTTCTGGTTGATTCATTGACCGAGTGCGCTGCTTTTTGTATGTAGGTCAGTGTCTGTTGCTTCTTTTTTTTTTTTTGTATTTTTTATATGTACATATATATGTGAATGCAGTTTTAGGCTTTTACTTTTATTATTTTATTCTGTAATTATGTTTTTAATAGTTTAAAGTTTATAGTTTAAAAAATTCCTATAAAATTGGACCTATATAAAAATGAATATTCACTTAAAAACGATTTGGATATTTTGGCTAATATTAATTAAAAGTTAGGCAAAAATAAATGGAAAAATTTCTTGTACTTAATTATGTGAGGATTATTGAAGATTGATCATTATATTGTATAGAAAAAAAAAATATTTATTTCTTATGTATGTATGTTTTAAATTTTAAGGCGTTTTTCAATAAAAATAAGAAAATATATAAAAAAGGTTAAATATTGCCCAAAGTCTAGAGCTATTTTCCATATCAACTGATTCTATCTTCATAATATTTAACTTTTGAGTACAAAAAAAACCTTGAATTGTTAAAGAAATATTTTTTTTTGTGAAACAGTCTAATATGTATACATACGAATACGTATACTAGCAGATTTGTTGTAGATTGACTGGCAGTCTGCTTGATTCCTTTCATTTCATATGAATCTCATTGCAATGGGCAATGCTGCGTTTTAACGCTGAACTCCTAAATTATGTGAAACAACAAAACAAAATGGCATGTAGACGCTTGAAAGATTAGTCGATAGATGATTTGCAACAGTTGCATAATGCAATAGTTCATTTTTCAAAAAAGCTTACAAAAAAAAGAAGCAATAATGCAGCATAATTATGAACAATGAATCACACAAAAACTGACAGCAATAAATAACAACCAAATAGTAATATTTGAAATTTGAGCAGCAACGCATCTTGACTGGCGTTTAATCTAATTTTGAGTGACAACATTAATTAAACGATGATAAAAAAAAGAAAAACCAAAGGGTTAATTGTGAGTTAAAAAAGGGTTAATTCAGATGCAAATATTTAAATTAATTGAAAAATCATAAATAGCAAAAGCACAAATTTGTTTTATAACAATAGTTTTTAAGCTAAGAAATGCAATAAATAATATGTCCAACAATGATTTTGCCTATCATAGTATTTGGAGTACAGGTAAACAGATGTTCAGAAACGTGCAAAACCTCTCACACTGAGAAAAAAATAAGTGAGTGGTGTTTTAATTTGTTGGTATAGAAAACTGTCTAAAAGTCAGCAAATGTCGCATAATATCGAATAAAATTAAAAATGTCGTACAAATCGATATGTCACAATGTTGAATAAGTTGAAAAATGTTGAATGTTGAATGAGTCAAAATAATGGTGAAAAAGTCGATTAATCTTGAAGAAGTTGAAAAATGTTGAAAACAACGAAAAATTTTGAAAAAGTCGATAAAAGTATAAAATGACATTAGTAATACTAGTATATTAGTTAATTATATAAAGAAAAATTTCACGCAATCGCAGATCTATAGCTCAATTTTAAATGGTGGCGCTGAATAGGTTTACATGAAAATTATATGGAAAAACTATACTTTATTAAAAAAGTCTGGGAATGAAGGGTTAATAAATATTGTTGAGAAGCTAAATGAAATTTCTGAAGTAATTTTTTTGCTGAATCTGGCCTCAGATGAGCTTTCAAATGACCGTCTATGATGCTTCCTCGCTGAGATATAGCCATTTTGAAGTAGCATGAACCTGAAACCGTTTGGTTAAGATTGTTGGGTTGTAGGGGATCAAATTCATGTCACTTTAAATTGGCTTTAACTTTGCAAGGAAGCATAATAGATCACCATTTTTCTGCTACCACATATCTTAGTCAATTTCAAAGTAATAAAAATAAAATATTGGGTCATTCTCAACTAATTTTCTAGTTAACATGTTTTTTTGCAGAATTTCTACTCTTTATTAACATTTTGTTTAAAAAAAACATTCAAAGTACTAAAAAAGTTACAGATTAAAATTTGTGATTTTTTTTTACTACGCGGTTTTAGATTTAGGTATATATAAAGATTTTATTTATCAAAAAACAGCTGATAATATACACTCGAGCAGGGTGTTTTTGAACAACACCAACCATCTAAATAGAAGAGGTTAGTTAGTAAATGAGCATTTGAAGGCTCTAGCTGAGTTTTGATAATCGAAATTTAAGTGCAGATCTGCGATGTAACCAAACATCTGGTTTCTCATTACATGGATTTCTTTTTCTGCTGATCATCGATACATTTAATTCGCCACACTTACACTATTAAGTATTTACTGAACAATATGTGGGTTGTTGCATATGTATGCTGCAACTTTGGCAGATTGCGGGAACATCTATGAATAAATAGGTAGCCAGACAGTCTAACTGACTTCGAATTGATTGTGAGATCAAAATTATATTACGATAACATGCAACAATACTACAACACACATACACGCGGTGAAATACCGACGTTGTTCGAATGATCAAAGGTTAAATTAACTCGCATGAGACCCAGAGCAACAGCACCAGCAGCTGTCATTTCGGTTGTTGCTTCTGTGGGGTGTTGAACTGCGTGGCATTTGTTTTATGCAAAAAAACGAAATAATTTTTTGCACATTTATAAAACGTTCAAATTTTTGGATTTATTTTGATTTTCATAATGATGTTATTGCTCAATATTTTAAACGTAAGGCCAGATGCATTTTTTGCTTCTCTTTAACTTCAAGACATGACTTTCACTTTTTGCACTGAAAAAGAAAAACAAAAACAACAGCGATTATTACATGAACAAAAACAGAAAAAACATAGTTTGCTTTACGCATGCGCAACATAACTAAGTCGATTGCTTTATATTGCTCTGAATCGTTTTCCGCTACCGTAAATGTTGTTTATTTATTGTTGCCACTAATGTTGCTTAGTATGAATTGCATTTATTGCTTTAGTTTTAATTTATTTATTTTAATAATAATTCACACATAATTTTTCTGGTCGAGCGTCGTTGATGCGCAGTGGTGATAATCAAATGATTTTTATTATAAATTTTAAAGTGGACTTCCGTTTACTTATTTAATAATTTTAACTATCTACGCACCACGTAACGTTGTTTGTTGAAGATTGATTTTTGTTAATGACGTTGCTTTCTTTAAATGATTTCTTGTTAAATTAAAGGCTTATGCAGTTAAAAATGAAAGTGCTTTTTTCTTAAAAAAATTTTGTTATTACTTGAGATTAATAGATTAACATCGGTTAATAATTGCTCACGCCTCTTAACAAAGTTGAACAGTTGATTTGGTACACTGAGCCAAAATTTTTAATATAAAAAAAATTTTAAAATTATATTGAAAATTTTTTTTCTGTAAATATATAAATATGCGTTGAATTTGATTCAAGAATTTTGGTACAATATTCATTAATAATGCAAAACTGCCTGATTTGCCCGATAGTAAATTGTGTCTTCTTAAATTATGAGCACTTGCTCACAAATTGGATGTATAGGATGTCCCAAAATTCACGCAAAACGTAACTGTAGCTGCCAAACACGGTCAGCAACAGGCCGGGAACTTCAACTCAGAGCCGGAGGCCTGGAAGGAATTCCAAAAATTTCTGAAATAGCTGGGAATTTGACGATTTTTGTGAAATGCAGTTGAAATTTTTGTTTAGCAGGGAAAAAAAAGTTTAACTTTTTCTCAATAAAATTTAACGTTTTATCACAAAAAAATTTAATTTTTACCATTTCAGGAAAAAATATGGTTTTTCTACGACTTAGTAAAAACCTTCATGATTTTTGAAATATTGCTCAACAAAGTAGTAGCGCTCAAGATTTAATGACCTGATCTGTAAGCTATCGCGTTGAATTTTTTTCAACAACAGGACTGTACCGCAGAATTGGCGCGAAATTCAAGAATTTTGGTACATCTCTTACTTCTTGCGTGAATTTCAGGACATTCATATTAGAAGTTATTTTTAAGAATGAGCCAACATTGCAATGAATATTTTTCAATGTGTTGATATATTTTTGTAATGAATATTTGTTTATTTATTTATTTCGAAAACCGGCACAACAAAGTTTAAAACCTTAATAACAGTACCGGTAGCTTAGAAGTATAAATATTATTTTAAATAGAGAGCTTAAATATTTTTACAATAAATCCAGTTTCAGCTGAAACATTGTTTCTCCAATCAAAAGATTTTCGTAACTGCAAAACTGAGTCAGAAACTTTTCAATATGTACTCAATTCTGCTCCTCAAACACTCCCTAGTCAACAATACTTTGAAACACTACACATGACTTACAATGTGTCTCATCTATTATGCACCACTTTTTAAGATATCATATCCCACTTAGCTGATCCCAAATACTTTAAGCTGTCACAACTAATCAAAATATTGACATATGGCCCAGTTTTCTAAGAAAAGCCCCCACACAGTTATTTAGTTTCCATTGCAAAGATATACAAATCAAAATTGAGAAATAACAATAAAAACAAACTCACAACTTTGCAGCATAACAGGATGACAACTCTTTTCTTTACGTTTCAAGTGAAAACTAAGAACCAACATGAACTACTTTACACATATCAACACATGTAAATATGAACATACCCAGCAAACATTTTTAGTCGCGGAAAAGTAATATTGGCGATATGCATATGTTCTGGAGAAACGGTCTGGCGGTAGCGAATTGTGAAAATGATTCGTTAAAAGTTATAAAGATGAGTTTCAAGAAATTGTTGTTGAAGACGAAATAAATCATTGGACTTGGAGTTATTGGTACATTTTTTTACGAGAATATTTTATACGTAACTGTTTTGTTTTTGGTGTTTTTTATAAATTATAATCTACAACAATAACATATAATATGAAAACAGAGGACCAAGTCTGCCAATATAATAATGGTTTTTCGCTTCTAACCATGTTACATTTAATGTTTCATAAAAATACCAAAAATATTATATCGAATCATAATGCATTGGTAAATATGAAATTTTTTAAGTCTTCAAAATTGCTATTTAACTCTCCTGGAAGAGTTATAAATTTATCGCCTGCAATATGGTAGCCTTAAACAATCTTTTAATTGTTAGCTGGGTATTCTAATTTCAATAAATGGTGCAGGTGTTGTACGCGAAGTACCACAGAAACCGCACAAAAATTGATGTCAATTAGTGGAGTAATACCTTGATAATGTGAACTAATTGAATAATATGGTTTCTCTTTGTACACTCACTTGAGAAGTTAAACTTTTTGAGATAGAAAGTTGATGAATTTGAAGTTGTGAACAATGGCATAGTAAAGTTAGTGGAGCCTACCGGAAGATGTTTTTAAAGGCTCCAGAAGATTTTTTTGTCAATTTCACATAATTTGTTTCATAGCATTGGTGGATGATATGGGTGAGCAAGAGTGGATGACACTTGTTTCAAGAAATATGGGATTTTCTAAGGGTTTTTCATTTGAGAACTTTTTTACATCATTATTTCGAACAAGGCGTGATTAAAATAAGGCTCTTAAGTTATTGTGGAACGCAAGAGAAAAACGACATAACGCAAAAAAAACTCATTTGATTAAAAATCACGATTTTTCAAAAGTTGCGAAATTTTTTGGTTCAGCTATCTCGATTTTCACCAACCCTAGCTACGCCACTTGTTGTAGAAATTGTATTAGATGCTCTTATTTTTCTCAATTCATTATTGAAGATATACTGTAGCAATCGTATAAGTACTTTCGAATAAAACCAAATACATAGATCCTCCTCCAGTACTATTGGATTAATAATTAAGAAACTTCCATGCATTTGATTCATCTTTTGTTTTATTATGTCTGTGGAAAGAGTGTGAATTGAATAAGGCGCCCACACATTCGCTGAATCTTTTGTATTGTAGTGTAATTATTGCTTTAAGTTGGTGTTATACGTTTTGCCAATTTTCCATCAATTGTTGTTAGGTATTGTTTCTTATTTACAAACAAGTAGAAAGTTTTGTTATTAACGTGTTGAATATTAAGTTGTTGAGTAGATATGTAAAATTTGTATGGAAAATTCACATGGCATATTCAACAATAAACAGGAAAACAATGATTTCTTGGCTGTTGCGAAGATAATGAGAAGCTCACTTGTCTTGTTAAAAAAATATATTTCAATGCATTAAAAAATAAATAAATTGCTGAAATTTGTTTTCTTTTTTGAGCACGATCGAAGAGTGAAACAGCTCTTCAAGAGTATTTGTGAAGGTAACAACTATATCTGCGATCATATGATGGAAATGTAATAGTTAGACTTATTTAAATGAGTAGGTGATTACATTGAAACAATTTTACAAAATCGCTTATCCTTATGTATGGGTCTGCTTTATATCGCAAAACTTAGCGATGCTAAACATGGTTGTCTCAGGGCTAGTTCCGTACAGTGTTCTTTGAATGTGGTTGTAAATATCATTTAGAAAGACCTCATCAAAAATGAATAGGACATCGATACTGATTCCAAGATTACTTGGTTGATAGGGATATTTGCTGCAATTTTGAGGAGATCACTGGAGTTAATTCACTACTACATTGCTTCTTTGCTACTAAAAGGACTGTTTTCTCCAAGGAAAGCTATGAAATAAAGATTGTAGCTTAATGATTATTGATCAAGTTTTTATCTTCAATCAGTAATATAGTGAAATCAGCGTTAAAAAATTTGTTTAGAAGAACAAAAAAGCATCGGCTTAGTTGCTAACTCCAGAAAATCTGAACTCAGTTTTCTCATGTAAAAGTAAAAAATACTGTTTTCGACATCGAAATTTAAACGACATCAGACTGTTTACATATATGTACACTAAAGCCAAATAGTTTAGATTGATTCCTGATTCAAAATTGTTTCCAAAACGAAGCGGAATTGGAAACTATGAACAAACAAGGCCTAGAATAGAAGTATTATTTATTTAAAGAGTCAGAAAGAAATGAAAGGTTCAACCGGATCTTCAGAAAAATCTCGTTGATTCGTTCAAGAAGTCGTAAGCAAACTAAGAATAAATCATAAAAGTGAAGACATATGTACTAATTAATAAGTGCTGCCCTATAATTCCCTTTGCAGAAAACTGAAAGCCTAGTAACCTAGAAACATATCTAATGCAGAATTTCTTATTAGATGCGGACTGGATCCCATTCTATTTTCGTATCTTTGTACTTATGCATATGTTTTATTTTATCTTTAAGTTTTATATTGTTCATGCATGTTTTCCAATATTGATGTACTATTAAAGATTAAGTCTTATTGTAAGTACAATGAATTAAGCTCAATAAATTGTAAATTGTAAATTCTCGTCTAAATCATACATTGAATACAAAACCGTATCGAATACACATTGTAGAATTTACCAAAACTTCGACGACAAGCATTGTAATAGAAACTTTAAGGTAGCAGGAAACGCGGCCGTCTAAAATAATCTTGAAATCGATCTCTGAATCAAAGTTACTGTATGTATGTATATAGTGGAAGAATCCTCTTGAAGTTATATGCTCCGACAGAACCTCTGTTACTTAGTCACCTTTTCACTCCAATCCTTATTTTTCTGAACTTACTCCTAACATCTGTTAGATATAAGTAAAACACATATTATAAGTATGATAAATTATTGTTAGTTCCTCAATAAAAAAGATTCAATAAAACAGTTATTATAAAAAAAACTAAGTAGCCCATTACTTCTTATAAACAATGCCTTTATTTTTTCTTAAACCAATTTGGAACTAAATCAATCAATCAAATCTTTCAATTTAACACTTCTCTCATCTGTCTAAGAAAACTCGTGATCTTTAGACAATCCAAAAGTCATTCAAGCACGCCTTCGAATTAGCCATATTCGTCTCAAGTTTTATTACCATACAATAGTCGACAAACAACAACAATAACAAAAACAACTACACCTTGCAGTAATTCTTGTAATTTTAAATTACGAGTACTCGCTTGAAATTTTTCCAAGCAATGACTAACTGTACATGGATAAACCTTTGTGGTTCAATCATAACATCAACAATAACAACAACTTGGCAATTTGTAATGTGGCTTCTTTGCTTGCTAACCCGAGTGAAGCATTGGAAGAACAAAATAAAAAAAAAAACCCAAACATCGAACGGTACTGTCGCAATTCTCAGCTTACTGATGTTGTTGGGAAGGTGCCGTATGCGTTGTTTACCACAATTTCTCATTACCTGTTTTGTTGTAATATAGCAACAACATCAAATACTGCGGAGAGCTTTGTAAATCTGTTGGGTTGAAAAGTCGCACTTGTCACGTTCGACACAAGTTTTTTCCATAAAACATTGTTGCTGTACGATTATTTTTTCTTGCTATCTGCTCTGATCTAATGAACATTGCTGCACTTTTATGCTGTTAGATTTTCTTTTCAGGTTATGGTATTTCATCTTAGTTCTTTTGGTTTTATTGTTACCCAGTAGACAATTGAGCAAAGATTTTCGCGTAACTAAACTAAATTTTTGGTTTCATGATGTTATTTTTTATAGTTCTCATTTAGATTATGAGGATTAAGTAACAAATGGAGTTTGTTTGGCAATCAAAAATTATTCTGTACTTACGATATCCTTCATCCGATAAAGGATATGAGTTATTGAAAAATATCGACATTCAAATGTGCTGCCATTTTAAATTATCAATTTTTCATGATAATATAATATGATATCTCTTTTCTTTTCCTTCGAAAAATCATCAAAGTAGCCATATTTCTCTTTCTTCCATGGAAGGTTTGCTTTAAATCCTTTTCATGAAGAGCTTATTTTACTGTTTTCCGTGAAAGGCATTATTTTCTCTCTTTAGCGGAAGGCCTGATTTTCAACCTTGCATAGAAGGTCTACTTTTTTCGGCTATTTCATAAAAATTTGAAAGTTAGTTTGAAAGTAGCCGTGTAAAGGGAAATTCATTTCCATAGAAGGCTTTTTAATTGCTCTTCTTTACATTGCTTTTGCCTACAGGGTGGTTTCATTGGTTTTCATGTTAATGCGGCATAATATGCTAGAATCTCTGTCTTATAAAAAAAATATACTGATTGCACTTATCGAAAAATGAAGCACTTACCATACATGAGTCATACAATTGCAAAACCTCTCATGTGTTTTAAACAGAATCGAGGAAAAATGGCTGGAAAATTATTTCTGAAGCTCCTAAACAAGATATCTTCATGATTTTTAGTTTGTTTTGCATTGAATTAGAAAAAAATGGTTTGTTAGCCCGCAAAAGCTGTGAAGTCTCCCGATAGACATTTAAAGCCACTTTATTATGCTATGATTAGGAGACAAGCCTTGTTCCTAAGGCTGCATTATGCCATCTCAATTATTAACTCTAACGTCGATCCGTAAATTTTTAATTCCAAGTTATAAGTGATGTAGCATTCTTAATCAGTATTATTTTTTTAACAATGAACTAAGGTGCAGGAGATGGCCCCAACAAATACAATGTAACATTTTGGTTTCTAAAAAAAAAAACTTGAATAGATGGAGCAGTGTCTGTGAACATTTATCTTGAGTATAGAAATATCACAGATATTGCGTAAAATATTCACTGGATGATTGATCCACAATCAGGGGTCCTTGTTTTGCGAGGCCCCTACAGTTTTTGATAAGCAACTAACTGGTAGAAAAAGAAATAGTTCGTCAAGCGTCGGTTGTTTTTTTTTCAATCATAAGCAAGATGAAAAAGGGTAGCCATCTACTATAGGTAGTATACCGACGAAACTTGAAAGTGCTGTACCATCATTAAGAAAGATCTTTCATTCAAAAATGGGTCCCATCTGTGGTATGCAACGTGGCTCTCCAGTCACACTTTGAAGGTTTAATAAGGAAAAATAAAGTAACAAAATCGCACTCAGAATATACATAAGAAAATTAGGTTAGTTTTGACGTTGCTGGCTCTCCATCATCATGAAATTATCTTTAACTAAGCATATTATTTTGGAATAAAAAATTATGAAAAAGTCTTAAAATGAGTTTAAAAAAAAGATAACTATTCATGTAAGACTATATAATAAAAAAATATTCAAGTTAAAAAGAAAAACTGATTGGCTCTCCAGTGCAACCTCCTTTTGTCAAAGCATATACAAACTTAGTTATTGCTTAGTTTTGCCTTTCAATACCTTAGCTGAACTGGAAACTATTATGCCATCAATTCCATGGGCCTTATCTTAGTTCTTGGTATTTCTGGCTATAACGTTGGTAACTTTCAGTTTTGAAGTTTTTTTATTTTTTACCACCCAGCGAATAGTAAAACTTTGCTGACCCAAAAAATAAAACGTGTTGTTATTTTCTTTCACTTTTACTTTGAACTGCAGCTTTCAATTGTTAATTTAACTCTTAAGGGCTTTTTTTCAAAAAATAAAAATGTTCAATTTTCATATGCTACCTATGGAACTTATGATGTTACCCGTGGAAAGAAAGCAAAACAAAATACAGCATTAATAAAAAACGAACCTGCTGCGCACTTTATGTGCTCAAATTTCTTGTTCCCGCATTACTTGTACATGTAACTCGTGACATTATTTGTGTACGAAACAAGAATTTTTCATTTCATAGCCAAATCAACTAACACAACTCGTTAATGTTGGCTGGCAGTGTTACAGTTTTAACACTCAAATTTCTGGCTATTGCATTGGCTGATGTTTTAAGCAGAGCTTTCAAGTTATCTTTGCCATTTGAGTTTTTATGTGCTAATAAGAAAGTGAAATATTTAGAAAAAATATTGTGCTGTAAAAAATGAAATGAAAGCGCTTACAAATTTACTAACAATTCGTGGTAAAACTGATCTAAATATTTGTGAAAAAAAAACATTTGGCGACAGCAAGACACGCTTTTGATTAATGATGATAAAAACTTTTCATCATAGTGTTAATTGCTTTACCATGTTGGTTGAGGAGGTTTCAATAGCAATTTAAGCTATTAAAAGCTTAAAATTAGTCATAGCATGGCAATAAAACTGTACCCAGTGATTATTTATAGTAGAGGAGAAAAACTGGCTTATAAATTATATGATAAAGAACAATGAACCTTTTTAATAAATATCTAAATTTTTAAATTTACACAGTGACTACCGATATTAGTTCCTAAATTGTACATATCACCATACATAATAAGTTCTTTATTACGACGCAGAAAGTATAGCTCGATAAGTTTTTCTTAAAGAAAGAAATAAATTAACTACTCCATGGAGATTACATTTTAATTATTATTAAATAATTCTATGATCATTTTGGAAAAAGTTGTATAGTCATTCGAATGAAATATTTACTTTAGAAAAAATTAAGGATTGAATTTTCTAAAATTTTTCAGAAAGTGAAATATTACCCAAGCTTTTTGCTTTAGTACGATATTTTTCGCAAACTATAAAAATAATTTGATTACGTATTTATTTATAACAGCAATATCTGAACTAAAAAGAATAGGACATAGACAAAAAATTGCTATGAATGATATTGAGTGAGACGAGTGCTATACAATTACACTGACCGACAGATCTAAGAAGAAATTAAGTCAGAAAACTTTAAGTTAATCCCTATGCCATGTATTCCACTTAACTTTTGATAAAATATTTTAAAAGTGAATATTTTTTCTTAATACTTAAATTAATAATAATATTAAATCGATAGAAATACTCCCAGTAGGCAAGGGCAGGAGCTAACAGTGCTTCTAGAAGGCCTTCCTTGGTAAGTATAAGGCCTTCCACCCTCCTTTCAAACGTACTTTCTTTTTTATATGAAATGGCCGCAGAAAACAGGCCTTCCTAAGCAGGCTTTCTAAGACCGCTTACCGTAGAAGGACTCTCAGAAGTACTTGACAAAAATTTAATTTTAATAAATTTAAAGACTCTAAATATTAATTGTTTTTTTTTTTATCCGCGCATCTCACTTGCGTTGATATTTTTTTAATGACTACAATTTGACAAAGAATACACAAAACTCTAGCTCCTTAACATAACATGAAACAACAGAAGACTAGTCTGCACACCTCTCTTAATTTCTAACCATGTGTATACTTTTCATGTCGTATATGTACAATGCATATGACAAAAAAGTTATGCCGAATCATAAAACATTGCAATACATGAAATAAAAAAGAAACAGAAAAGCGCTAAAGTAAATGGAGTCTTTCTTCTTTGCCTTCTAATATCAGGCCTGATAGCACGTCTGTTGTAGCAAGGCATATTATGCCTTCTGTGATTGTATTTTTATTTGCATGAAAATCTAGTTTTGAGAAGTTCTTATATAATCGCAGCAGTGCTAGCAGGCCTTCTCCGAGTAAGGCCTTGCTCATTTGCCTGCTGGGCTAGTAATATTAAACTTCAAATCAAAAACTTTAAATTCTCAAAAAAATACCAAAATGTTCATAAGTTAATAAATTTTCTTCGCTGGGATCTAAAAATTATATTTTATTTGAGAATTTTACAATGGTATTTTTTTCTTATGCCTTTTATCAGACCTAAACTTCAATTGCATACGATTTCATGACATATTCCAGTCCGGCCGAAAGCTCCAAATGTAATTTTAAAAGAGTTTATTCATTGCATTTATTTATTATTATTATTGGGTAAGAATTTTTCAAACGGGCCACTTCTCAACCGCATGTGCTATTTTTTTCACAAAACTTTGTTATTTAGATAGTGGTATATGCTAGAAATCGAACTGTGATATTATTTTATTTTTATTATTTTTTTTGTTGTTGTTATAGGCAATTGAAATTCGGGGACAAAATTTTTTCAAGAACTTATATCTTTTGAACGAGTTCGACGATTTTTATAAGTTTAACGGTGTTCGATTTGTATTGAACTGGAGTATAAGTGGAATTTTTTTCAATCTTAAGTGATGTTTTTTTCAGTGTTTGAAATACGTTTATTTATTAAAAGTAAATAAAAAACAGCCTTCCCTGTCCGATTGAAAACCAAAAAAAAATATATAAATGTAACAAACATTAAGGTACAATATTCCGTTGAGAAAAAAAATGGATCGCCCTTGACGTAATTTTTATTAATATATTTGTAACTATGTATTCTTTAAATTTTGTTTATTTTTCTACATAATAGTCCAGCAGAAATAGGGTTTGAACAACAAAATAGTTCGTTACAGCAATCTGACAGCGGAATATTGTCGAAAAAGCTCTTGTAAAAGAGAACAAAATAAATCGAACTGACATTAACTATCCGGGGTTGAATGGGGTGCATTTTTAGAGGTCGAACACAGTTTTACATTATTTCTGGCTAAACTGTGCATCCTATCAAAAAAAGTTTAATGCAAAAGTTGTAAGAAATAAGAAGATCTACAACTTTTGTCCTGATCATTTTCACCTTAACCTCAAAATTTTTTGAAAAAATGGCTGAAAACCGGTTTTTTGGTTTTTAATTTTTTTCTTTGACAAAAAAGTTTCTATGAAGCTGAAACTTGAGCAAAAGATACTTTTTAGTACTACACAAAGATGGTAATTTTTTCAGACAGAAATATTTGGAGATTGTTGTTAAATTTAAATTTTAAACCAAAAAAACCGAAATTTTTAATTGCGGTTCCTCTTAAAACTACACCTCCTATGAAGTTTTTTTTTGGTTCACTTACTTGCTGTTATGTCTACTTTAGATAAATAGTAAAAAAAGGTATACTACAATGGAAAAAATGACCGAAAAGTTGAAAAATCGAGGGTTTCTTATAAAAAAAATTTTTTGGGCAACAAAATGATACAGTCGCAGTAATAAAAAAAAAATAATTTTTCCAATTTAAAACTTGAGCTTGAGGTTGTCACATACATGTCAAATTGTCAAATTTGTCAAAGAAAAAAATTAAAAACCAAAAAACCGGTTTTCAGCCATTTTTTCAAAAAATTTTGAGGTTAAGGTGAAAATGATCAGGACAAAAGTTGTAGATCTTCTTATTTCTTACAACTTTTGCATTAAACTTTTTTTGATAGGATGCACAGTTTAGCCAGAAATAATGTAAAACTGTGTTCGACCTCTAAAAATGCACCCCATTCAACCCCGGATAGTTAATGTCAGTTCGATTTATTTTGTTCTCTTTTACAAGAGCTTTTTCGACAATATTCCGCTGTCAGATTGCTGTAACGAACTATTTTGTTGTTCAAACCCTATTTCTGCTGGACTATTATGTAGAAAAATAAACAAAATTTAAAGAATACATAGTTACAAATATATTAATAAAAATTACGTCAAGGGCGATCCATTTTTTTTCTCAACGGAATATTGTACCTTAATGTTTGTTACATTTATATATTTTTTTTTGGTTTTCAATCGGACAGGGAAGGCTGTTTTTTATTTACTTTTAATAAATAAACGTATTTCAAACACTGAAAAAAACATCACTTAAGATTGAAAAAAATTCCACTTATACTCCAGTTCAATACAAATCGAACACCGTTAAACTTATAAAAATCGTCGAACTCGTTCAAAAGATATAAGTTCTTGAAAAAATTTTGTCCCCGAATTTCAATTGCCTATAACAACAACAAAAAAAATAATAAAAATAAAATAATATCACAGTTCGATTTCTAGCATATACCACTATCTAAATAACAAAGTTTTGTGAAAAAAATAGCACATGCGGTTGAGAAGTGGCCCGTTTGAAAAATTCTTACACTATTATATTATTTATCACCTTAAATATTATATGAAAAATTTATAACTAAAACTAAAAAAAATTGTATTCTTATTTTAATTACAGCATATAAACAAATTCGCCCAAGATGAGCTCTGACTGTGGTGTTTGGTTTGCAAAATATGTGCTCTGCTTGTTTAATTTTCTTTTTTTCGTAAGTACTTATATTCCAAAAATGCGTTTCATTTTGCTTAGTATTAATATATTTGTATGCAAAAAAATAGTGAAAATTGCTTAGCCTTAAAGTGGTTCTATTCAGACTTATAATATGTTACACTATGAAACAGAAAACAAATTAAATTTTGTATTTAAATGTAGTCTCGTCTGATTTTTAGTATATCAGTACAATTTTTCGGAATTCAATGTTTTCCTTATTCCAATAATAACTTATGGCCAACAAAAAATAAATAAATAAATTGTTGCTAATCAATGCAATGCAAATATGTTGAGACGGAAAACGTTCGTTGACTTTTGGCAGCTGTTATTGGCAGACTTGTTTGTTTTAATAGTTGTACTTATATAAGAATACTTTCTTTAAACATCAATGACTTAATTTTTTTAATTTTTTGCTTTAATATTTACATAAGGTTTTAATAACAATTATATAAACTATTTACAGGTACTTGGGACCATTGTTCTTGGCACAGGAATCTGGATGGCGGTGGATAAAGCATCGCTAATTGCGCTTTTGAAAGTGGTCGAACATGAGAATATTGTTGTAAGTAAATGTACTGTACTTTTTTAAATTAAGGAAACCTTTATTTAGCCAATAAATATATATTTGTTTTATGTATGTTAGAATTTTAGCTAAAACAGCTATCAATAGGCAATTAAAGTTAGGCTTTCCTTTAAGTTAATGAGTTTATTTAATATTACTGCCCTCCTAAGGCTTTAACCACGAAACTTTTCGGAATTTTTTTATTATTCGTATTATTTTGCAAAAAAGCTTAATAGGCTACGGACACCAGTGTTGGCATGTTACAACTGTAGCGTGACATTTGCGACATTTACGACGTTTACGACCTACGGCTTGTTTGTGACAAGAACGAATTCTTAAGTTCATGCTGAGAAAAATTATTTATTCACAACTTGATTCAGACCATCAAATTGTTTGTCAAACATGTTCAAATTTTCATTAAATTACATATATTTATTTGAATGCTCGTCATATTATTTGACAAACAATTTTAGTAGTTGTGAAAACGAGGTTTATCTGGAGCTTGCGACATTTGTGGCATTTGTTACATTTACGACAGTTTACGAAGTGTCACCGTCGAAAACCTAGAAATGCTTGTGACATGCCAAAACTGATGGGCACAAATGTTGTGAGTTCACAGTTTCGGGTAACAGATTACACAGATCCACAAAAAAAAAAAGCCTGGAAGATGAGGTACCTAAGCTTAAAAATGAAAAAACCACGGTTTTCAAAAGCCCACATAAAAAAAAGTTTTATGGTTTAAGTATGCGAAACCATACCAAATCTTTTTTGGTTTGCTAAAAATGATGTCGGAGTTAGAGTTGCTCTGATTCAAAAAAAAAAACACTTTTTTCAAAAAAAACGTGTTTTTTGAGGATACATCGAAGATGGAGCAATTCTGACTTAATGATACCTCATCTTCCAACTTCAAGCCTTTTTTATTGTGGGCCTGTTTTAATCTTTGACAAACAATACATGTCCTGTACGCTCGTGGTAAGTGATTCACCCAATAGATTGAGACTGAAATAATTTTTTGATACGATTTCACGTAAATAAAAATGTTATACTCAGTTTTCTCACGAACGCATTATATCTCCGTCGATATATTATTATATTCTACATATGTACAAGGTATACCATTTTTTCATTTTCATTCATTTCGGTTGCAATACACTGAAGTGGGCGTGTCAGGCGTAGTAAATTAAATTAATTAATAATTAAAAACAATTTTTACATGTAGCAAGCATACATATATTTTCAAAAGATTTTAAGTGTTTCACTTTTGAGCTCTCATTGCAATTGAATTAATCTCAATTTTATCCCAACTTTCAAAGTTTTTGGTGCTTAAAAATGCTGTTAATGATATTTTTGCCATACTTTTATCATTAGTTTGACGTGTTGCAGCAAATCTAATACCTGTCGACAAATTTATATTAAGCTTAAAGTTCTGCAACGTGCATGTCTTTGTTACATTTAAATATTTTTAAATTAACCTTAACTTAATACAATTAGATATCTAAACAGCGAACATTAATTTTAACAGCAAAGTTTGCATGTAGCTCTAACTTATCTGCTGTGTTCAATCAATGGCACAGTAGAACAAAAAAAATTATCTGCTATTCCAGAACAGTATTGTCCTCTGTCACGTTATATTTCTCTAAAATGTATCCACAGTAGAGAATTTTGTACACGCCTTGATCTTGATATTACAAAAATAGATATATGTTTTAAGAGAAAATCTAAGGCCAGATTTGAATTCAATGCATCACAACCCTTTAGAAACGCACTACTACTAAGTTTTTTTATAAATTCATCCTTCTTTTTTACAGTGAAATTTGTACTAAGCTGCATTGAATTTTCTATAAATAATCCAAAAATTGAAACTCATTTAAGAAAAATGTATAATAATTGATATAAATAATGTATGTTGGTATAATTGATCAGCATAAAATTTTATCTTATTATCAATCTCTCTTTCTCTCTGTTCTACAGTGTAATCATTAGTCTGATAGCCCTGCGTTTTTAACTTCAAATTTCAAAATGTTGTATATGTCCTAAATATGTTATAATGACGCTCGGTTCATTAAAGTCCCATAATCATTTCATGTTGTATGTCCTTTAAAATGCCACATAATGTAAAAATATTTCACGCTTATGGTTCTCTGCTAGAATGGGGACTATAGTTTGTATCATGTACGTGGGTTTAATTGTAGTTTTTATTGTAAACATAAAAACTTTTTCCCTCGATGGTCCGAACATGCGAACACCAATGAAAGTGCTCTTGTTTTTATGTCGATTTCTAATTCCCGGAGTATGTTGTTTGAAAAACCCCCCGTCACCATGTTTCGCTTCTAAAGGATACAATACTCCCCCTAACACTATAAACAGACACAAGTGTGTACGATTGTTCATAAATACTTGTGTTGTGATAGTACATAGTACAAATTGTTTCTGTCATTGTAATTTCTGTTATTCGAATGCATGTTGATTGCATTTTTCTATTAATGCAACATCAATTCTTACAATTTGTGGTCACTGAACTGTCCGACAGTTTGTAGGTCTTCGGTATGCTGTTCAAATGTAAGGGGTTGAAATTGGTGTTTGGCGTCGCAACATGGGGCTTGGCTTCGATTAATAGGTATCTATTTGCTTATTATAAAAATTGAATAGTGGAATTAGTTTGTACGGTAGAAATTTTGTATCAGAATGAATGTAATATCATGCAGCAAGCAGGTTAATTATTTACCTATTTCATATATTTACTTCATAATTGAAAAAATGTAGGTTAAATAAAGTAAAAACTCCTTGCACAGAATTTGATTGTGAGAGGCACTCGTAGTCCAAGGCAATTAGGTTAGAAAGTTTGTAACAATCGCTGTTTATTTACTTTAAGCGGTGTTAGGCTTAAGGATCGTAAAATTTTCGGAATTCAGAAACATCCTTATTCAAAGTGTCCAAGAACATCTGAACAACAAAAACAATTCTGCAGTGACAGAAATCTTAATGAATTTTTCTCGCATAAATTCAACATAAAAATACTTGGGTTTCAACTGAGCAACGGTCCGAAAAAATCTGATTCACCATCTCTGTATCACGAGACCATGAAAGAATAGCTATATGTGAGCTACAAGAACTGTCGATATCGACGCCCTCTTTTTGTGCAATGATGTTAATAGAAATTTTTTCCTGTAAGGGGTTATACTACATTGATAGAATTGCCAACTTTTTATTTTGCTCTCCATGTTGTATGAGTAACGTTTAAGGACAGTAACGTATAATGGATCCCATTATATTTAAGAACCAACGAAATGTATCAAAAAGTGTGAGCTTCAACGTTTAGAGATTCGTCGAAGAGATGAAAAGTTGTTCAGTGTCAGAATTAGTGATTTTCTGAGTTATATCACTGGAAATCACACAGTATCCATTCGGTTTTAGTTCAAAGCTCGCACTCATTTGTGCATTAGCGTCGATGTTAAAAATGTATCTTAATTTTGCTTATCGAAAAACTGTAATAATTCTTCGCAAAATCCTCTTTTGTATAACATCAGTTACTGCATGTAACATGTAAAATGTAATTTTGAAATTCTTTTGACAGTTTTTCGCTTTATATCGTACATGGCTAAATTAATTTAATCGTAATTTGACTGAACTTTGGGTATATTGAAATTTGTGGACAATTAATTGAACTTTTGAGCTTTATTTAATTTTTTTTTGTCGGTCAGTCTTAAAATGCTATAATTAATTCACTATTAATACAAATGTTAAGGATATTCTTAAGCCTAAATCATTTAGCACACGCAACTTCAGGCAGCATGAAAAGTTTTTATGTACTCGTATTTTGCTCATATTCATCATAATTATAATTTTACAAATTAGGGTAAGACAAGCGGAAATTCACACCTTATAAAATTGTCATTATACTAAAATTTGAAACATTTTATTAAATAGCTTCATACTAATGAACATTTTTAGCCTACATGAGAGATATCACACATTAACATATGTAAATAGTTTCATCAACATAGAGTTGTAAATTTCTTGTTTTTATGAAAAGTTTTACGCCTACTTTTAAAAAGTTGTCCATTTTTTACAGTGCTTGCTTGCGTTATCAGACCTTCATACAAAGAATTAAGTTAAATTAACTAATTTACAAGTACTGCCTTCAATACGTCAGCATTTTTTTTCATACCACGCAACTTTACATGGTACGCATTGTAATATATGAACTTTTTTTTATGCCATACACTCAGGATATTATAACTTTATCGTTCCGTTTGTAACGCATAGAAAGGGCGTGGAAGGTATGGAAAATTGTAGCCATGTCCGTTTTTCTGTATGTCTGTCTGTGGAAATCACGATTACAGAAAAATCAAGCAAAATAATTGAGTGCTATGTCTTCAAACAAGCTTCGTTGAATTGAAAATAGACGACACCACCTCACGAACACGCCTATCGCCGGTTCAACTATAACATTTAAAACGCTATTTTTATATTTATGTATTCTTATGAAATATAAGTATAATAAATTTATAAGAAAAGAGATGAAAACACATGAGATCTTTCCCGAAAAACCCTTGCATCCCTCCAAAACTTTGAACTTAGTTTATTTATTTTAGTTGAAGTACACTTTTCGAGTTATTGAGACATCTTTAAGCGGCCTTATCTCGTTTGATACGCTTTCGAACATAGGAATCCCATGTTTTAATTTTTCTGAAACCCTAAAGAAATATTTTGGCTGATGAGATAGATGTGCCGTCGTCGGGACATTTTTGTATTTATTCTCATTATGGCCATGCAACTAGTAACCACCACGGAGTAATATGAAACATTTCTGTGTTTTTCTTTTTTTAATTTCTTTAATTATTGTATTTAATTTTCTTAGTGCGCGCATCGTTAGCATTTTAATTGGACCTCAGATATTTATACTACAAAAAAAAAAGTGTTTTTTTTTTTGCTATTCGCGCTGAAGTAACTTAATTCATGCACGCGCTTACTCATCATTACCATAACAATCCATCAGTGCGTATTTGTAGTACATAAAGTATTTAAAGATATAAATGGCCAAAGGTTAATTAATAAAGAGATTTATTTTACAGCAGCTACAACATGCCACTTACTGTACTGTTTGAGATGAAAAAAAGAAAGATGTTACTTGACATCAGATATCCGTATTTTCTTTAATTAAATGAATTAAGCTTCGCACACTTTGTCCTTATTGAGAATTTTTATAATTTTTAAATTTCCTCATTAAATATTAATAATTTTTTTTTGGTTTTTTCTTTTACTTTTAGGAATTTACACAACCTCAAGTTATAGAGCAACTGGCTTATGCTTTAATGATCATGGGTGCTGTTATGTTTCTGATGAGCTTTTTGGGATATTGCGGTGCGATACGAGAGTCCAGATGTTTGCTGACAACGGTAAGTTAATCATTTTTGATTAGAAAATTAAATAGTTTCATAAAAATAAAATAAATGGGATCAATGTAACTGGGCATTTATAAACTATGCAGTATTCTTTATTGTAACAGCTAATCTGCTTCAGAGACTGCATTAGTGGTCAGTCCTGCTAGCACAACTCCATATATTTATCATTATTTAATTAAAATCACCTGATCATCCCTTGCCTTTTTGTTTAATAAATAAAAATCAATATTTTAAATTAACTGCTTCAGACACGAACATCTGCATTAACAGAATAAGCGCAAAAAATGTAATGCTAAATGTTATTTTTTTGCTAATGTAATGCCAATGAGCATCGTTGACATTCCAGAGAAGCAATTGCTGAAGGATATAATAATAGCAACAACAACATATTAAAAATGAGGAGTGGGCGAACAGAACGGCACATGTCCAAGGTCGGTCGTTTTGAGTTTTTTTTTTGACAGAATCACATTCATTACACTAGCCTTCAAGTAATTTCCATCTCAGACACTTCAAAAAAGCACTAGATGTCGTACTTTATTGATAGCAAAGTGATGGTTTTCCTCAGATCAGTTCAGAGGCGTAGTTTTTTGCGATTTTTGAACATTTTTAGAAACTGAACATGTGCTGTTCTGTTCACCCACTGTTCTCCTCAAATAAGCTAAGGGAATATTTAATGCGAAATTTTAGTTAGTTAAGTCGTTCTTTTATATAATCTATTTATAAACGATTTATTTATAAGGCAGAGTTGGGAGTTGCAAATAATACAAATGGATATGTTTCGCTTTGACCGTCCATAAAGTCATAAAAGAGATTTGTCTGATTCGATCAAGTATGAAAGTAGTTAATTTATATATTACAATTCATTTGTGCAGAGTTTTTTTTTATTTTTTTACCAAACTATGTTTTTTATGGCTAAACTCAATTGCTGTCAATTTCTTTGATATAATGTAATCAGGATTGCTTGCATTTTCTATCTCAAGTTCTTGGATGTTTTCAAAAAATTCAGGTCTTACATCGATATCTCAAAACAAATTTTACAGTGCTCTTACTATTTGCTTATGTAAGCAAACATTTAAGCAATATTTCTCATTGATATACCACAGTTTTTCGAATTTTAACTAGCAAAAGTAGGCGTGGCAAAGTCATTGTAATGTGAGAGCATTCTCATCATCTAAAAAACATTTGGACAAAGTTACATATCGATACCTACGTTTTTCGAATTTTGGTCAGAAAATTGTGTAAAATTTCATATTGCGCATTCCCAGGGCCGTGTTACCGCATACGCCACCGACGCCATGGCGTATGGGCGGCAAGGAAATGGGGGCGGCAAATTTTGAAAAGGAGTATCTTTTTTTTTTTTGCTCATCAAAATTATTTTGATGTTTTAGGTATTTGTTTTTTTTTTTTTGCTCAATTATGTTTATGTTTTATGTGTTTTGAACCGAGAACCTGTTTTTTTGTTTTTTTTTTTTTGCTCATCAAAATTTTTTTGTATGGAATTAAAAAAAATTCTGGTATTTATCTTATATTTTTTTTTTTAAATATGGGGGCGGCAAAATTTTACTGGCGTACGGGCGGCACATAGCCTTAACCCGGCCCTGCGCATCCCTTAATTGTTTTTTAAGAAATATTCCTCTAAAGGTGTAAGCTTTTGGACCTTAGCCGTTCCTGAAGAAATAAAAATATTTGGGGAAGATTGGGGATACGAACACTAACGTATGTACATTGTTGTAATTATTTTCATTGTAAATTGAGCTAATGGTTATATTATTAACGTATGACATTACCTTTTTCAAAAGCATTCTTTGAGGCTTAATTGCAATCAAATGTTTCAAGCTCAAATTAAATTTTGTATAAATTCAAATGAACTATGCAAAATCCTTCTCTTACAACATTGTTATTTTCTTAATATCTGAAGGTCGCGTCTAAAATTTAAAGAACTTTACTAATTGTTCAAGTAATTAATTACTAAAATACTTATTTTACGGAAACTTTAATATACCTTTAACGAACTTGTTACTCTTTAAAAAAAAAATTGATTTTTTTTTTATACAAATGTACTATAAACTTTATTTAAGTTTTTAACTGAAAACACCACAACGTAATTTAAAAAAGTCATAATTTTTGATATTTAAAAATGCTAACAACCTATGGATGCCTATAATTTATAAAATAAATGCCTTGGCTAGTTTTCCACACAACGATTAACTCTGAATTGCAGCTCATACGTTCGATTTAATTGAAACTGGTTTTCTTAAAAATAATACGCACATGCTTACGCTTCCAGCTGTCAAGCATAAAGTTAGTTAGTTAACGGTATAGTGTGTAAACAAGTATTTTTAACGAAAAAGTCAAAGTTTCCGATACACATTAATGTCGACGTGAATGATTTTCATTCGAATGATTCGTCTTGATTTTTCCATTTAATGCTGGCATAATTTCATTTATGGTTTTATTGAACTACCTCTTGCTATGCATGGTACGAGTTCGTTTGACAACCCAGTTGAAGTGGTCGCTGGAATTTACCAATTTAAGCATCAAATTTAATTTTAACCATGAACACATGGCTTAGCCACCGCCGCTTGTTGTTATGCAATATTCCAATGAAGTTGTTGTCATTTTTGCGTATATTTTACTTTAATTGTTCAATTATGTTAAATCTTAAAATTCAACATTTTGCATTCAGACATTAATGAACATGTCTTGAATTAAATATTGGCAGGTTTTTTGAACAAAACCTAAAAAATGTGTAAAACACCTTAGAAAATTACCAAAATTTCATAGGTCTAAGGTTGGGGCGTAATTTGAAAGTAAAAACGTGCATTTTTTTAAGGTCGGTTTATATGGCTTTTAAGTATTTAATTTACTGAATTAATTGAAAATCGAAATAAAACGATGGAATATATGGGCCAAGACATTTCATATGAAGGTTTCATTAATTTTTTTTTTCGGTCTGACTAATTCAATTATTCAACAGATAACGGTGCAGTTAGGTTTTAGATTTTGAAAGAAACTTAATAGCCACCTGTGAAAAGGTTCTTGTAACTTGTTCTTCCGATATTTAATATTTATATGTTCTTAGAAGACTTGCATAGACAAAACGAAAAGTGAAGCTAAAATTTAATTGAGTTTCATGTTATTAGTGACGAAATTTCGACTTGACATGCCTCTGGCTCCTATCGCGCTCACCGTTATCTGATATGTTTGACTGAGGTTTTTTACGCAACACCATAAAATATAAAATTTGCATAAATAATCATTAGCGTATCTAGTAGTTTTTACTGGAGGGCATTCTTGCAAAATCTTCAAAATCTTTTAACTGCGATGACATAACTTAGAATAAAAGGTGATGGAGATGGAGGCTACAATTTGAATTTCTCAACACTTTCGCTGTCAAAAATAAACAACGGATATGTGCATTAGCTTTTTCAATTTTGAAGCAATTTCAAGAGAAGAACGAACTTTGATTGTTAAAATATATCACCAAAATGGAGAAATATTTAACTTACACAATTCGCGTATTGCTATATAATTTCGACAACCATAATTGTTGAATCCAAAAAATTCAATAGAACCGAATATGTGTTGAATGTGCAAGAACTAGTTTTTGTAAAAAAAAATTATTCCAGAGCTATAGAACGATATTCGCCGACTACTGCAGGACTTGTGCCGAAAACAAATTAAAAGTTTTATTCGGCTATTTGGCCCATACCCTGCGCTGGATTGAGGTAGACATAGAGGGTCTTTAGCTCCGGGTCTCGAGCTCAAGGGTGCTTTTATTATGTTTTGTGGGAAACGAAAAAATAATAACCTTACATCACAAAAACCTACTTGTGGGCTTGAACTAAGACACCGGCAATTGCAGTAGTTCATTAGACGCGATATTTTTTAAGCTATCCGATTTCATAAGAATCATGAATATGAGTTTTTTTGAGATACGCCCTTTTTGCTTCTGAGAGCAGTGTATAGTAACTTACAATTACACCGATCGATATATTAAAAAATAGGGTACCAAAAAGTAGTTTTGATATGTGCATTATAAAAGCATAGAAATAATTTAATCACTGTTTTAAGAAGCTGAATTTAAACAAAAATGTTTATTTAGTAAATTTTCGGTCAAAATGCATAAAATTTTTAAACAAATTTGATTTAGTGATTATAAATGGTATACAAATTTCCCATTTCAATGAACAAAGTTTTTAATAAAGCAAGAACTCATATTTTGTGCCTGTTGAAAGACATTTTACTATTCATCATATTTAGCTAAACGATATGGATTGACAAAGTCATAACCCTTCAGATGGGCCTGGCCCATCCAATTCCTACGCGAATGTCAATTATATAAGTAGTAGATTTTTTTTTAAGCAAAATAAGTTTTGGCGTTTCAAGTGGCTGCACATGCGCAGTAATCATTTGCTAAAATCAAACTGCGCAGACGGTAGCACAAGAGATAAAACACAAAAATAAATTCACCTGTTGATAAATATACAACAAAACATCGGCCAAGCCCAAAACCATTGGCATGTTACGTAAAAAACATGCCAACAACAATAATAGCAGCAATTTTTTGTAAAATGATGTTAATTATTGCAGACAAACGAGGAAATTTCAAAAGCAAAAATAAAAAATTAAAAAAATATTAGTTGTTTGTACTTAAAAAGGGCTGAACATGTTTTCTAAATATAAAAAGTACATACTGGTCAGCAAAGAAAAAATAAATAAATCAGATTTCTGGATGCAATTTAGAAATTTGTACCTATTGGCGCGAATATACATATATATATTTAAAGAGATATTTGTAGTAAAGAATGCATGTTTTTATGTTCAAAGTATGATGGTAACACAAATAATTTTTATTCAATTTTTATGAAACTGAATTTACACATATATGTATAAAGCTTTCCTGCCCAAGATTGAAACTTGTTCAAAATATTTGATATACTTCCGTTAAGGTTACTGCTCTATTTATGTAGTGGCAATTCTCACTGGAAGCCGTAAAAAAAGGTCGAAGGAACGTTTTTGGACATTTAGTCGAAAAGCAAAAAGAGATGAGAAATATATACGATACAATTAGTTGAGCTATGAACTTTTGAATTTGATATTTGAGGCGTCCAGTTGCAAAACCGGCCAAGTCCAAAAAAATTAAATTTTGAGATTAATACAAAGTATGATGAGCTCGGGACTATAGTCTCCCCTAGCCCTACATTTGAACGGCGCTGCTGGACTAAGAAAACTTTGATCCAACCCTTTTGAAAAATCTATATTTCGTAGTAAATATCAGTACTACCACTGCTACTATCCTATAGCACCATAGTGTTTGAACAAAAATTTTATAGCTATTTCGATTCCTGGCTCATTTATTTTGCACTGTACCAGTTCATTCCGATTGTGAAAATTCTGTACACAATTCCGACACAAATTTCGTGTAAAACGAAACTTTAAGTAATATAAAGTTTTCTCGAAAATAAACTTCGTCAGTTGTTGCTTATGACGATAAAATTACGAAAGCTATGATTAATTTTCTAAGTTTTCGATAATTTTCAGTTTGTAGTGTACATCACTATATGCACAAAAAAGTCAAAAAAAAAGAAGGCAACGAACTCAAAATCCAAAACTTTTTCGATAAATAAGCTAGCCTTCAAGGGACGCCAAAAGGATTGCTTACGATTTGGAGAACAATAGGTTACCAAAGTCGAGGTTTGTGCCGCGGAGGTGACTGTCATGCTTCTTTCCTCAGGAGAAGTTCAACGCTTTTAATGTGGAGGTTATCATATCTTGAGTACATAAATTTTCACTTGTTAAGGTGGTAGTTGTTCACCTGCCTTCGTCCAGCGATATTCACTGAGCCCCAAGATGTTAAGTTTTAAGTCTGCTGAAACCATTGCATTGAAAATAATGCATATTATTCATATAAGTATGTAACAAGAAAAACCAGGAGTATTTATGCTTCCTTCTGAAGACTACATTTTTCTTCAACTATCTTCGTCATTACTATATTTATTTCACTTTTTACTTTAATTTTGAAGTTTTTCTTAAACGCCAACATTTTTTTTTTTTTTGCCTCGGAGTATATGATCCTTATTATAGTTCAATATGTGATCTTTAAACTATATAGTTACTCTCTTACATAAAAAGAAACACTTTTAAAATGCCTTTAATATAAGCAACCCACCATCACTGCACGTTAAAATTTATAGGCATATTGCCAGCGATTTCACCAATTCCAGCAAAAGGTGATGAATTTGCACTATTACATATAAAGGGTGTTTTTTTTAGAGGTTTGTTTCTCGAATAGAGATAAAACTGGCATTTTATGGTCAAATCTGGCAACTCTAATGTCATTTATGTTCAGTTTGGTTTGCCATTTCATCATGAACAGGTTGACAAAAGAACAACGCTTGCAAATCGTGCAAATTTATTTCGAAAATAATGGTTCAGTTCGCGAAGTTTACCGCAAGCTCCGTCCATTTTATGGTCGACATAATCGTCCATCAGAGCAATTAATTCGGTTAACCATGGGTCGTTTTCGTACTACGTTTACTCTATGTGATAATACGCATCCGCAGAGACGTCGAACAGTGCGCACCGAAGAAACAATTGCCGCTGTAGAGCAAAATGTTGAAGAGGACCCGAATGAATCGATTCGCCACCGTGGACAGCAATTGGAGCTTTGTCCATCAACTTTATGGAAGATTTTGCGCAAAGATCTTGGCTTGCGACCTTACAAGATCCAGCTTGTGCAAGAATTAAAGCCGCGAGACCATGCAATGCGTCGTGATTTTGGTGTATGGGCCGAAAATGAGATTGATCTCGATGCTGATTTTCATCGCAAAATTTTGTTCAGTGATGAGGCTCATTTTTGGTTGAATGGCTACGTCAACAAGCAAAATTGCCGCATTTGGAGTGAAGAGAATCCACATGAGACCCTTGAGACGCCATTACATCCACAAAAACTGACTGTTTGGTGTGCTCTATGGGCTGGTGGAGTCATTGGGCCATACTTCTTCCGAAATAATGCTGGAGAGTCAGTTACCGTTAATGGAGACCGGTATAGAGCCATGATAACCGACTATTTTGTTCCCGAATTGGATGGCATGAATGTGGATGAGTTGTGGTTCCAACAAGACGGCGCTACATGCCACACAGCGCACGTCACAATCAATTTATTGAAGGAAACATTCGATGAGCGCATAATTTCGCGGAATGGACCTGTCAATTGGCCACCAAGATCGTGTGATTTGACACCATTGGATTATTTTCTTTGGGGATATGTGAAGTCGCTCGTCTACGCCAACAAACCAGAAACGTTAGGGGACTTGGAAGCCAACATTCGTGGCGTTATTGCCGACATACGGCCCCATATGCTCGAAAAAGTGGTTCAAAATTGGACCTGTAGAATTGGCTTTACACATGCCCGAAATCATATTTAAACATTAATGGCATAAAATTATCCTTCCAATAAAGCCAAATTGATGGACATTAAAACGATTTTCTTGTGTTTTATTTCAATTCGAAGCTCTATACCTCTAAAAAAAACACCCTGTATTATGTACATACGTACTTATGTACTTATTTATTGATTATATTTAATGTACAATTTAAATAGAAATTGAAACTTTAAGGCAAAAAATAATAAACTTTTAAAGAAGCTTCACTTACTGACACCCACGACGAAGGTGTCGATTGAATAATAAAAACAATTACAAATATTAAATTTTAAAACAACAAAAACTTTCTCCATTTATGTCGTGTCGTCGTCGTCGGCGTTGCCTATAGACAGGTAAACGTGCGCGCATGCGCATTTAAGCGCAATTATGTTGCATCTACAAAAACAATTATGGCTATTATTACGACGTTTCCAAGATAACGAGTCAACATAGTGCGCTAACCAAAAAACTAAAAATTATTTAACATTAAATGAAAAATGTGCACAATACTTAGTTTGATATTGAAAGTGAATTTCAAGGTATTTGTTATTATTATTATTGTCGTCGTGGTTTAAATTTTTTGGTGATTTTTTTTTATTTTAACTTAAACAAATTGCTTCGTTGCGCATTCGCTATCGCAATGTGGTTTGGTCATACAAGGTTTTTTTTTGCAAAAATGGCTTAAGGTTCAGCTTAAAGTTGATAAAAAGAAAGTGTCTCAATGATACAGAACTCTGATTCACTTTTTTCAAAATTGTGGTTTTTCCAAAATGTGAGCAAAATTCCACGGTTGACAAAAAATTGGCTCTTTGACAGATTGGACAAATTAATTTCAAGATCTGAATTTTGAAACGATAAATATATATAAAAAACAAATTATAATATATAAAAAATAAAAAAATTTATATATGTATAATCAGATCTCAATTGGACTTTTTTAAAATTAAAATATTTCAACTCATATAAGATATATCTCAGTCGTTGCAAGAAATTATGATATTTTCATAATTGCTTTATTACAAAAAAGAAATTAATCATAATTATGGTATAAGGAAATTCCAGAAATATTTAACTAACTAACGGTTAGTAAATAAGACAGTCACTAAAAACTACACGTAAAACACAACAATGCAGTAGGCAACAATGTTGCCAATTGCAAGACACCTCTAGGAGGTTGCATATCTCTAAACTTGTTTTTGCAACAACTAATTTTACTGCAAATAAAGGTGTTTTGTTGTTGTTGTGTAGCAGGAAAGGGAAAATTTCTTTGCAGCGTTTTTTTGTTTTCTAAAATAATTTGATGAAATGAAATTATTTTTTTTTTCTTACAGTATGGTGTCTTAATGATAATGCTGCTGGTAGCTGAAATTGTAGCAGGCGGTTTAGCGGCATTTTACAAGGATAAGGTTGGTAACAACATTTTAACGAAATATAAATTGTATTTAATATGTTTTGCATTTGCATACATATCATATTACAGGCACGTGCTGAGACTAAAACATTCTTGGAATCCACCATTTCACGCTATTACAGTACTTCTGAAAAAACTGATGCCGTAACCTTAATGTGGAATCAAATGATGGGTTCATTTTCTTGTTGTGGTGTCAATGATTATCGTGATTTTGAGGCATCTTCCTCATGGAATGCTAACAAGGGTAATAGGACTCTGCCAGAGGCATGTTGTGTTCTTAAAGATATTGCTAAATTGTTGCCACGCGATGACGATTGTCTGACGAGTCCAAATGAAAGCAATAGTTATTATAAAAAGGTAAATATTGTTATTTAAGACATTTGATACTTTTCACCTTTACGATATAAAAAAATAGCTTTAATTGAGGTTAGGTGAATTAAATTCATTATAAGTCTATGAACATGAAAACAACATAAAAGAAAATCATGTGTGCAGTTCACACTTGGTAGAAGTGAAACCTTTAGAAAACTAAACTGCGTTAGATTGAGACGAAAAGGTTTCATTAAAATGATAATGAAGTGCTGACTGGATCTAGAACAGCTACAGTAATAAATGATGTATCAAAGTAAAGTACTCATCGTGAATCAGTTAAGAACCATAGCAAAATATAAACACAGTGGGCCAAAATTCTACATTTTTTGCCCTTGTATGCATTTGTTTTTGTAATTCTTTTGATATTAAACATTTACATGCATACAAGGTAAAATAATTTAGAATTTTGGCGCACTGTGTTTATATATTTTGCTATGATTCTTAACTGGTCAATACAAAACGTAAAACTTTGTATGCTTGAAAATTCTTAAACGTCGGCTGACAAAAGCTTACTGATGATACCGTGGAGCAGCAGTTGAAACTGGTATAAGCAGCTAGTTGCCCATTTTTATCTTTTATGTATGTTGCACTTTATTTATTTTTTTTTTTGTGTATTTTGCACAAAATTAAAATCAAACTATTTTAATACGTTCCTAACTGACTTCGTTTTAAATAATTATTTTTAGCTAGCGTAACTTTTATAATAGTTAGGGAGCCAGTAAACATTTTAGGTATATGATTTCATCGTCGTTGGTATTGATATGAAATATAGTTCACATTTCTTTGAATTAAAAAAACTAAAAGTAAAGTGAAAATAGTCCTACTTAAGTGCTCAAAAACGTTTGCCTTCGAAAAATCAGCGCTGGAAACGTCTGCCTTCTCATTTTCGATGTTTTTTATAAGTAAAAGAACCAGTGCCAAGGGGCAGACGCGATACCAATCATTTATTACAGAGTTTTTCATTTGCATGTTTGTAATATTGCAAATTTTAAATGCAACAAAAACTAAGTGGCAGAGCTTATTTCTCTTGTTTGTTATGACATAGTCTTTATAACTATCGCAATCTGTCTGATGATAAAATCACTTAAGTTAGTATATTGTATGTTAAAAATTTTCAAAAAATACATTGAACTTACTCTTAAACGTAGTAACAACGCCTGCCCCTGGATTTATGTGTTTTTGTGGCTGATTTTATACGTATTATTTATTTATATGATTTGGAGCTTTATGATTTTCAACCGCCGCACTATAAAATCATATAAAAATTTCGGCCACCGGCTCCCTAACTATAATGAAAGTAAAAAAAAAAATAGTTTGTGACCATTTCGGAAAATGAGACATAACCTTTAATTTTTTCGAAACTTGCTGAATACGAAGTTTAATTCGTTGCAAACATGACATTTCAGTTGGAATTATGTATATAGTATAAAATTATATAACAAAAAACATTAAATTCAAAATCACATACATTGAATTCACTTAACTAATCGATACAAACCGAAAAAGCCAATTTTGATTTTTAGATCATCTGAGAAATTTTTTTCCGGGAAGATAAGTTCGCTTTATCCAGGGATGACCACACATAAGTTATCTAGTAAATAGTAACTAGGACAACACTTTACTCGCATATAAGTATTAATTCTTATTTAAATCATTACTTTTTTCTTGCAGGGATGCTATGAGTTCTTCACCGAATGGATTATTTCACATCGCGAAATTATTATAGGCGTTTTAGTTATAGTGGGCTTAGTTCATTTATTGACAATTTTCTTGGCATTTTGCTTATGCAAATCATTTGCCAAATATCATGAAATGAGACTGTAAATTCTGAAAAAACAATTACGTCAATAACAACTGCAGCAGGAATAAGCAAACATACCAATAATATGAAAAAAAACTGATTTTGGAAAAAACAATCGAATCGAATTAATTTACAAAGTTAATTATTACAAACAATGAAACTCCAAAAATGAACTCGAATTATTACACAATGAAGATATTATAAGGCGCCATTTTATTCGTTGACATTAATTTTTTTATAAAGAAAAATTATACAAAATTTTAACTTTGTTAAATATTTAAGTAAAAACTTTCAAAATTTTTTCTTAAACGAAATATCTACGACTTGGAAATTTTATATTTTTAACTTTTTATAAGATAACTTCAAGTATTTAGTATAAATGTAAGTAATTTGCAATTTGATTATTGCAAAGGCTGAAATTTTACATAGCTTCGCGTAAACGAAGCCACTCTGTACATCACAAGCTAAGTAAGAGTTATTTTGAATTAATTATAATTGATAATTATCAATGATATACCGTAGTTATATCAAAAATAATGCATCAGTTCAGAATTCAATTACTGGAGCATTTACACATCATTTGACATTTTTATAATATTTTGCTGACTTATCTCTAGTTTTAGATATAAAAACAATAGCTTTAAGAAAACTGTTATAAATGTTGTAAATTAACACATGAATAATTTAGTTAGTTTAGTAGCTTGTAAATTTTTTGAAATATTTATAATAAATGAAATTGAACGAATCACTATATAAGCTGTTTATTTTGATTGAAATATATATTCCAGTTGGGTGCTAAATTAGCGTTCACTATATACGAATTTTTACATTTTACAATTTTGTCAAACCGAATAGAATTACTTGTCAGAATTCTCGAATAATTCTGATGAGTGAACGTGATACGTGTTACTTTTATTTAAAAAACGAGTCTGTCTCGAATCCATTTTTTTGAAAAAAAAGAAGTCCGTCCTGAATCCGTTTTATTTAAAATAAAGAATCCGTCTCGAATCCATTTTATTTAAAATAAACGATTCCGTTACGGATTCGTATATGAAGTCCGTTCAGAGTTCGAGAAGATTCCGAAAATTTACGAAACATCCGAAAAAATCCGAATTTCATACGAAAATTTTGATAAGTGAAATTTAGGACGTTATTAAATATTGATCGATACATACTTGCAAAAAGTGCTGAAATAGTGTGAAAATTCACCACAAATTTCCTGGTCGTCTGTTTTCTCGATGTGGATACATCTATTGGTCGCCAAGATTCTACGATTTAACACCATAAACTTTTTTCTTTGAGGATATGTTGAAGGTGAAGTCTATGGAGCCAATGCTCCACCAACGATTCAAGCACTAAAAGAAAATATCAGAGTTATTATTCGCGAAATGCAGCCGCAATTATGCGAATACGTTATGAAAAATATGATCAATAGAATACCAGTTGTAGTCATAGTCAATGCGGACATATGGCAGATATTGTGTTCCATTACTAATCTCCGAGTTTGTACCTTAGATAAAAACAAAATCACTTTTCACAAAAGTATTTCTATTGATTTAAAATGACACCTCTTGTTGGATGACCTTATATTATGCTTAAAATCAAAAAATACATATTTGAAAAAAGGTGGTAGAGATTTTCGACTGTTAAGATCTTACACTAAGATTTGCTTGAGTATCTACGCCATTATTCAATTCAGCAAAAAAAAAAGCCGTTTCGATTAAAAACCACACAAAAAGAAGCTCAAGATGTAGAGGTAGTCTCATTGTATTCTACATAAGAATATAGATGGTGGTTTTTTGGGATGGTTAGACGCTAAACCTTTTTTTTGTATTATTTTGTAATCAAAAATTAAGGAAATTTTTTCAAGAAATTCAATTAAAATTGCAAAAGCGAATTTTTGGTGCAAGTTTCGAAATATGTATTAGACCATGGTAAACCTTATCTCAAATTCGACTTTTTGACATGAAACCGGCTTGTCTTATTCACTTCTACAATTTTATGGTCAACTCATTTTTTTGAGCTAAAATCGTTTTTCAAAAAAAAAAAACCTGTCACCAAGTAAGTACCTACATAGACAACCTCTTAAATTTTAACTTCAGCAAAGTCGATTTTCGACCTCTTCAAAGTCATAAAAAACTGCCACTATGTCATCGGAAACTTCTTCGGTTTCTCACTTCCAATCACTAAGTGAATCGATTCCAGCAAGTTTTATTATTGGAAGAGTTTTATATATTACAAAAACTTTTTATTTATTGGAACAAGTGTAAAGTTTGATAAGGATTTCTTAAGCTAAGTGTGCTATTTAGAATTCTTACTCGTATTAGTTAACTAATTGAGGATATTTTTAAAAAAAAAATAGTTTTTTTTTATTTTTAAGTGCTCAGAGCCTACCCAAATTATTTGTGAATGAAACACAACTTTTCACAGTAAATAAATATATTCTTAGCATCAATAGCAATGTTTGCTTACATGCTTGTTCTTATAAATAAGCAGATTTTGAAGTACAATATCTGTAGGTAGTTAAAAAATTAATAAATAAGCAATGCTTCATTATATATTGGAAATGTTTTAAACGTTAGGCTATGAAATTAATGGTACATACTTATAAAGTTCATCAGCTAAAGTTCAAGAAAACTCAGTTAAGTAATAAAAATTTATAGTAACATAAGAAGTGTTTTACTATACCTTTGTACATACATATATACATATGTAAAAATGTATAAGTTTTAATGCTAATAGAAGAATATGTATCATAACAGGAAGAATGGTAACAATAAACATACTACGGAAAAGAGTTTTTTTGAAACCCTTACAACCAAAATAACTTTATTTGCTTATTGCTTAAAACTTAAATTTGATTAATAAAAAACGTGTATATAAAAAAATTAATAGAGATAGAATTGTTTTTGCTGCTCAAACTATGAAGTCAAAAGCTGTAGACTTTAGTTAGGAATATATGTTATTGTTTCTTTTATATAGATATGTTGTATTTCGTGTACCACGATCTTTACTCTATTGATAGAATTTAAAATGTTTAGTTAAAAGAGCATGGAAAAACTAGAGTTTAAAGAGTTGCTTTGGATTATGGAAGAATAAGAAGTGGAACGTCATTTCAAATATTATGTATAATAATACTTTGCATAGTTTATATCAAATATCAATAAATTAAATTCTAATTTTGGTATAAGTAATTAAAGTAGTTTTGAATTCTAAACATTAAACTGAAATAACTTTTTCTAGTAGTAAGTTGCTCTTATGTTCAAATAAAAATATGTTATAAAAATGGTTATAAAAAGTTAATAGAACTTTTTACTAGATAGTTAATAATTTAGCATTTATCACTCGTTTTCTGAGTTTTGGTTCTGGTAAGTTGGCTGTCCCAAAATCGGTATCGTCACATCAACCATGTTGGGATAAACCAAAAATTTGTTCACCTCCTCACAGAGTTTGTTTTCAATCACATTTGTTACAATACTCCAATCGACAGATTTTTCACCAAATGCAGGTTTCGCTGATATCCAGAGACGCGGTGGGGCACGGAAACTTAAAAAAGAAAAAATTTCATATTCAGTTTGATTTGATTTGGGTTTATGTAAATGCATAAGTTCAACTTACGCCAACCAGATGCGATCCGATGGCGGCGGTGGTATGTTCAGGGTTCCACGTGTCACTAAACCCTTAAGTTCAACGCGGAGTGTTATATTTGATCTCATGTTTTCCATGGCGCGTTGTACATATGATAATTCGGTAGCATATTGAAAAAAGTTGGATGCAGCAAAACGATCGACAATCCTAAAAATTCGTCGTGCATTACCCGGTGATGAATTGAAAACGTTGAATCTACGATAGTCACAAATAATTAATATTTTTTTATATTAGCTGCATAAGTGTTTCGCAAATACAGTTGAAAAAATTTATAGAGTTTAGAAATATGTTGCAACTCAATTTCTGAATACGTACTTTTTGTGGGACCTTATTATGTTACAACTGAAATTGTTTCTGATTAGGTATTCAAAAAACATGTTACTGTTTACTAAACCGAAAAAAAATGTATGTTCTTTTTTTTTGATGAACCAATCTCCAGATATCTTGCTCACCGCAAATTTTGTGGTCGTTCACGGCATTGCACTTTTCTAACTTATTGACGAATGTTTTTGGACCAAAATTTCAGAGATAAATCTTGAATAATTATACTTTAATAATGTGAAAAAATGTTGGTCTAAGATAAAATGCAGCAAAAAAAATTTTTAAAATTGTGTCTTATTATTTTTTGAAAAACTCCCGGAGGCCCTTAACAGATTAATATCCAGTGTAAATGGTCAGTTTTCAATATATAGACGGCAAATTACGTAATCTAGCAGAAATTAAAAAAATTATCGGGTTCGTTACCGGAAAGACCATACGGCAATTCGCTGACGAGAAATGAAATCAATGACTTAAAGTTTATAACGACATTGTTAAGTTTATAGTCTTTTATGAAGCTTCCAAAAAAAATTTTAATTTTTTCCCCTAATCAAAGAAGATTGTCTTTTAGGAATTTAAGTTTTGCGAAACTCGAATTTGGGGTTCGATTGATTCCATCAAGCAATTTTTTTACCCCTTTATATTATTTTCCATATTACATTATTACTGAAAACAAAATTTTGCTGATATGTTAAAATAGCAGGTCAGTTTAGTTTAAAAAGAATTCGTAATGTATGATTACGATTTAGAACGAATAAAAAATTCTTAATAAAAGTGATTTACTCGTAAGTACGCAAATCTTAAATAAATTTCGAAGTGTGTTAAATTTAATGTTACTTACTCTGGGTTAGTAGTAGTAGTATCTGGCACAGGACTATCGCTATCCGAACTCGAGTGACCCGAACTTTCTGCATCACTATCATAGATAGCGCTACTCGATGACTGCTCTTCAATTAGCTGCTCGTCATGTGAGGAGATATTCGTAGAGCTTGGAGGCATTTCATCAGATATTACATTGATGGGCGGTAAATTCGTTGCTGTAGGCGTTCCACTACCTGGTGTATCTGCCGCATGCATATTCGCTGCTGCATTTCTGGACTGGCGTTTAAGACGCAATAGATTCAATCTTGTAGTCACCGTTATATGCAGCAGACCTTCATAGGTAACGTCAGCATCTAGCCAGGTACCACGTTCATCCATCATCGGTTGTGAAATGCGATGTATAAGTGGTGGCGTGTTTCCCAAATCAATTTGTGTGATAGTTACTTCTTCCATAAAACTAGGCAACTGCAAATTGTGATTCAGCTGAAGAAATGTAAAAACAGAAATAATATCTCATACCTTAATAGAGCTAAGTTTCTTTTGAAGAAAATCTTGTATTTTAGTTTGCATAATTTTATCATTTAATATGCTATAAAGCACGCGACCAACTAACACATTTGCCCAGACGACACTGCCTGAGGGTCCTAAAAATAAGGACTGATCGACACCTTTCCATAACTCATTTTCAAGGCGTTTAAAGCGGCGTTGCTAAAAATATTTACACTTATTATTTTCTTTTTAAAAATAATAATTTTGATATTATAATAAAAAATATATATTATTTTATTTGTAATTTTTATATTCTGGCAACTAATTTATATCAATAATAATGCTAATAAATTTTAACTGTGAAAAATACAATATTATTATAATTAAAAATCAAGGAGTTTACGAATGCCTAAGGCAATGTATCATATTTAAGGATTTCGGGATCAAACCGAAACATTTTTGTCAAATTTTACCAAGCTTACTAGGCACCCAACCGTTTTATACAGTTGACTGTAAAATGTCATTGAACGTTTTACCGAAGCATGTATTAATAATCATAAGTCGATTCGCTCAATGGAAGATTCATTTCAACTAGCAGTCCTACCGACAATAGTGCATTGTCATTTCAAATGAATTAAGATGAAACAAGTATTCAAATTTTTTCTAATCAGGAAGTTTAGAAAAATTTAAAAATTGTAATTCAAAACATTTCTGGAGAGTGGGGAGTTGAGAACCCAAAACTCCATGTGCGCAAGAACTTGGCGACAAAATGGCAATGCTTCGTTTTGATCGTCTGCTTTTCATTTTCTTTTTTTCCGATTACAATGCCTGAGACACTCCATTATTAATTTTGTGATTTAATTATTTGAGTTATAATTTTAATTTATATTAGTATGATTTACCAGTACGTAGTCGTACCAAGAAAAAAACAAATTTGACAAAAAATAATTTTTTTTTTTTTAAATAATTTCTCAAGTTAAATTAAAATAAAACATATCAACCTACTCTCTTATTGTTGGAAGTAATTTTGTCATCTGGTTTCTTATATACTGGAATGTGACTTTGATTGCAAGCATTCTACTCAAGCAAATCATATGAAAGTAAAAAACGTGAAATAAAATAAAAATTTTAATGAAAATAAAAACGTTAAGTAATCAATAATTTGAGTTTCGATCTTTCGTACAATAAAGACCACTGGTATTGATGCTTTAACGATCGTCTACAAAAGATATTCTGGTTTTCTATCTCACCTGATACAATGCCATAAAACGTAAATAATCAGGTGGATTTCGCGCCACACATGAGCTCATCAGTAAACCTTCAAAAGTGTCATCAGGAATAGTAAGGACATCTTGATCGCTATCATCACCTGATTCCTTATCCGGTGTAGCTTTTAAATTATTTTGATTACTTGCTATTGTTGTTGATGATGTTACTGTCGTTTTATCTGCTTTAGCTTCAATAACAATTGGAATGATGCTATCTGATACTATTGGGATTGAAGTTGTTTTGGAATCATCAGCTACAACATTGGAAGTTGAAGTTTGTTGATTAGTAGGGCCACTAGATGTATGCTCCGATTTATTCATGGGACCGGTAAGCAGCAATGCTGCCTTTACTGCTGCAGCTTGCATATCATTATCATCGACTAGGCGCATATTTGGTAAACGTAAGTCTTGATCGTTAACTTCTCCAGCACTGGCAGTAAGAAAACGACGATACCTTTAAGTAAAAAATATCGTAAGTTTAAAATTTTTGTTTACCAAAAGTTGCAGCATGTTAAAGAGCACAGAAAATAATTGTTCATTGCTGTCAGGATATAAATCGTAAAGGTTCCTATACCAAAAAGAAAAACCTACGGCGAAAAAATAGATAATTCCCAAAGGATTCTTTTTATTGAAATTTCAGAAGGAATTTTGTTCATTAAACATACTAAAGGGTATAAAACGTACATCAGAAAATAAAAACCGATTTTACTCATCCGTGTAGTTGTAGGTTTTACTTTTTGGTCCATGCAGCTTGACAATCCAATACGTTCTAAAATTTAAATGTCGTTCTTTATATCTACTTCTTTGTTTCTGGTACTTTCTTTAAGGCAGTGCTGGGTAAACATCCCAATAAATATTTTTCTGATCGCACTGTTTCCTAAGTATAAGTCTGACAAGAGTCGTATATTTAATGTTATTGCAAACGCTCTAATTGTTTCAAGACTAGTTTTAATTTCTTTTTCTAACCGAACTCTATTATAAAAAACGGAAATAATGTGAAAATAACATTATCAGAAAGAGTGCCACTAGTAGTGTCTCAAAAATGTATATGCTAGAAAGATCAACATATTCTCCCTTCCGTTAAGTCACATACATTTTTTGAGTAAAACTTTGATTGGAAGCTTATGTTCCGCGAAATGAGTCTTTAAATGGAAATCGAGCAGACTCTAAAATTTAGACATTAGTCTTTTCTATTACTGAAAACCGATTCAATGAATTTAAAAACCATCCTTTTTTTTTGCGGTATGGGGATTCGCCTTAATAAATGTACAAAAACGTAAAATAAAGCTACCAGTCTTCTTTTTCACGATCTCCACGTGTAAATAGCACCAGTCGTGTTTCATCACCACACGGTACAGATGTCATCTCCTTATTATCTGCATCAGGATTTACATTGGCAAGTAGAGATTGAAGCTGGAAAAAGTCAAATTTTGGGCAAATTATTGTGAACAAGTAAAATTTATTTAAATTTATGATCATACATCCGAGTTTATTATTGTCGATGCAAAGTCCAGCTCACTATCTACTTCAGTTGCAGAGCGATCTTCCGTTGATTCACTTGAACTCTGTGTTTTTGATAAGCTCGTTGGTGGTGAAAGTAACGAAGAGCTGCCGCAGCTGCTATCTCTTGCATCAAAGAACTTGCTGCTATCTTTTATATCAGCAAATTTACCTATTGAATCAATGCTGCCCTCTTTAAGACTGTCCGCAGATGGACGTTTTGAAGCGACTGAAGACGCTGACGCTGTTACGGTATCTGCAGCAACAGCACTGAGATCAGCTTTGGTCTCACAGTTTTTGATTATTAGTTGCATTGGATATTTGCGATTAAAATAGCTGGAGAAGTAAAGCAAAAATCTAGGTTTAGTTGAAAAAAAAAAAAACATTAAATCAGCACCAACCGTTTGCGCGCTAAGCCAAGTGGAAGCATTTCAATGCGACAACCCACTAAGTTGTATGTGCGATGATCAGTAAATTGTATGGTTTTGCGGTCAATCGGTGGCTCGTTCCACATGATGCGTTTTGGTATACGAGCATTGGTGTTAGAAATGCGTAACATCGTGCCTAAAAAATAAGTTTTCATTAAATATTTATATTTAGTATTTAAAGATAAAAATTGAGTCGGAAGCGTATTGCTGTACGCATTACAACTAGACTAATGTTAAGGTCAAAATGCTTACCAAAAACATTAAGAAATTTTTGGCAAGGTATAAGTTTGAGTATAATGTAGTTTATGTAATTCTGATCAAAAGTCAATATGTGCATCAGTCTGATGTATAGACAGTTTTATATAAAAAATATTAAATCAGCCATCGATCACTTTTAGAAAAACCATTTTTTTTTTTTTGATAAACATCAATTTTTAAAATTGAGCAGTTTGTAATTTAATCTTATCAGTTTGTGTAATTTTTGACGCAGAATTCGCAACTATTGTTATTTTTTTTTCAATCATGTCTAGATTTTAAGATAAATTTGGTTAAATGCGAAACACCGATTTTGAGCATTTTCATGGACTTATACCAAGGACATAAATTCTTTTGGAATATTTCTATTTGAAGCTGAGCAGTGAATTTTCTCTTTAAAATCTTTTTAAAAAAATTTAAAAAAAAATACGAAAATAAATTTTTAAAAATTCGTCACTTACCTTCTAGTTTAACATATACCGACTTGGCCATTGAAATATGAAAATTGTCAGGATCATAGCTATTGACTTCATTCATCCAGCCCTGGAATTAAAGAATACATATCCATATGTATATATTTTTACTTCCAGGCAACGACATTATGAACACACTTACCGAATATGACTTAACAATTTTATGTTCTTCAACAGCGGGAACTTCAAAAATAGACATTCTTGCATAGTCAGGTAGCTGAAATTTCGTGCGCTCTGGCTCTGCACTTGTTAACGCACGTTCTATAATTTCCTGTATATGAGACCACATAGCTTCTAATAGCGTGATGGTCAGCAAGCAGGCTAACACACCACGAACAAACTCATGCAAAGGCAATATCATTATCAGTAGCAAGCCCAACAATGTAACATAAGGTAGACGACGCACGGTGCGCTTAACTAAAGCGAGGTTACTTTTAAATACATTTTTCACATTGAACTTGTTTGGCTCAAGCCCTCCTCCAACTGCACTTTTCGATGAATTTTTTTTCAATTCCTCAGTGGATTTGCTAATTGTAGCACTATCATTTACTTCGTTCTTATCCTTGTTTTTTAATGGCAATTTCATTTCTTCGCGATTATGCTGCTTTTTATCATCCATCGGCAATGATGCATCCAATGACTTGTCGACCTGTGTTGGTGGTACCATACCTTCCAACATTTCCACACCTGATTCAATTTCTACATCCTTCTTTCCTGCTACAATTCCTTTTTGTTTTTGCGTAGCTGCAACGCTAACACCTGTTGCCGGTGCAGGCATCTGCGCTGCCATTGTCATTGAAGGCGATGCAAGCTCACCAGTTTCTACGGGCTGCTTGCGACGTTTTCGCAAAAATGTACTGCGCAATGATGATGTACCACTACCTTCACTACGACTCGGGCTGGTATCTTTTTTCATGGGTTTAACTGCGGCAGCTGCGGTACTAATGCTTAGTGTAGAAGCTGAAAGCGAAGGATGTGGCTGTTGATGTAGTTGGTGCGCTGCTGATTTAGCCTTAACTTTTGATTTGAGGTTTGCCAAACCACGTCGTAGACGTGAACGCTCGTTATGTTCGTCACCTTCGTAGAGCAATTCAAATTCAGCGTCGGAATCAGATTCAACGTCTTTGCCTGGAGCAGTTTTTAATGCCTGATCTAACGTTAGTTCGTCGGAACCCGAAGGATTGTTAACAATGGAATTGTCCGGGTCGGAATCAGGTTCGTTTGGCTCACCTGAGGAAATCCAGAAGTAAATGTTAACAGTCGTTATGAACTTTTTATTTTTATTTACCTTTTGTTATTGCAGCTGTCGTTTGATTACTACTTTTTGAGGATTTGATGTCTTCGATTGTTTGTGTGACTTTTCCCTTGATCATTTTCCAAGTGCCTACTGAGTTTGTGTCACTACTTGAGAGCGCAGCAATTAAATTGGGACCAACTGACGTCGGCGAGTTACCTTCAATGCTGCCCGATCTAATATATTTTACAATAAAAATAATTTAAATAATTTAAAAGACAAAACAAAGAAACAACAACTTTTTCGACCAAACAGAATTGTGTGTATTTATTGTATCAAATGACGTACACTTTGTGGGGTTTTTCTATGAGTACATATTATAGAAAGTTAACAACTGCTTATCAAGTTCTACAAAACTTTTATAAAAATTGCACTTTGCAACTACAGTATTTCCCCTAAAAGCGCAGACACGGTATATTTATGGTTATGATGAGCAGTATTCACACTAACTTAGGAATTGATTTGCTTATTTTTATTAGCCGAAATGTATCTACTTAAATTTTGAAGTTTCAGTTGTTAGGGATGATACTTTGAGAAGCATTTTTTTTCCTGTTAGTATATAGGTTTTGGATGTAATCAGAGCGAAACATTTGTGCAAGATTTGGGACACTATCGTCGACTTGCGATTTTCTTTCCTTTTTTCAATTGAAGAGAAAAACTAATGATTCGACAAAGAAGCGCAATGGGTTTACTATAACGACACATTTCATTTAACGATAAAGCGATAAATAATTATATGATTGGGAGGGAAAAGTGCATTTCTGAAACAAAATAACACGTTGAATGATGATTGATTGGTGCAACTAAAAAATGTAAGTCTTGTTTTGAAGTTGCCTAAAAGATACGATATATTTTCTGTTTTTCGAAATGTCATCGTATATTAGTTAATAGGGATATGTTCCACGAAGACGGCATTTTTTTTTTTAAAGGACCCGTGAATTATAAAAACACAAGATTACGTGTACGCTTAAAATAGAAAAGAAATATAAAATAAAAATTTTGAGTGCATGTGCTTAGTACTTAGCATAGTTGGAAAGTGCCGTGGTGAAGCACTCTGCTAAGCACGGCCAATTTTTATTCAATACATCATTGTGTCTAATTTCACATAATTGCATCTCTATTCTAGACTATTTTTTGCTTGTGTGCGAGGTGCATCGCCAACTTACATAGTACCGCCTGAAACTGTTTTGGGGTCACCGAGCATTATTGTTCTAAGCTTCATCTCATACACAGTTTCACCTACTTTTAGAATGATTTATTTTGCGTCACCCAGCGTTTCCACTCCAAGTCTCATAGAATTATCAATAAAAGTTTTTCATATTACACATAAATCATATAAAATTTCGTTTTTCAGTCACGGCTATAAGTTCGCCCTGCATTTCTGTGAAAAAAATGTTAATTTTCGATTTAGTCAACCTAAATGGATAAAATAAAACACTACATAAATATTTTGTTTTTATATTTTTTACATTCCTCCCATCACAGAATGGAAGAAAACCAAAGGATAGAATGCATCTGCTGTAAAATGCGAATTTCTTATATATAAAAAAAAAGATAATAAACGATGCTAAATGAAAAACAAGATTTTATTATATCAGAAAAAAGTTTTATTTAAGTGAAGATATATTTTTCCTTTTTTTAAATTTTATTTTCTTTTTATAGTTTATTGAATTTAGTTTTATTTAAATTTTCACTGGATTGACTAAATGTTACAAACACTTGTTATTTTTTATTTTTATTATATTTTTAAAATTTTTTTATAAATATTTAATGTTTTTTGCATTTAAATTTTAATGGTTTTTTGTTTTGTTTTTTCTTTCTTTTGCTGTTCTTATTTGTAATTTAATAGAATTTACGGAATTACTGTATTTTAGATAGCATTACAAGTAAATAACCGTTATACTGTCTATGAATTTCACTTTCAATTGCTGCCTACTTTGACCACCTTGTAAGTTTTATTTCTTGCTAATGCGAAATCTTTTTTTATATATATATTAATTGCTTGTAACTGTTTTGCCTCAAAACTATTTTGTTTTTTCTTTTTCAGCTATAAACTATTTCGTACGTTATTTAAAAAAATTTTATGTAAAATTTTTGTAAATTTTTTAGCATTTTATTATGAAAAACAAACTACAAAATATGCACTTTAAAGACTTTATATAATATTTTTTTGTTAGATTCTTTACTTGTTAATACAAAAAATAATAAAGATCTCATAAAAATTATTATTTTATGTTTTTTTTCTATGAAATATATATAATATATATCATATAAAATATTAAAAAGATTTTACTAATACATACGTAATATGTATAATATGTAATTTATTACATTAGCTGAATAATTTTCTTTTTTTTAATATTTTTGTTTATCTGATATTTATAAATATTTTGCTAAAGGAATTTTATTTAAGGGTCTTCATTACGTCCATGCAAATGGTGTGAGTGTATTTATGTTTGTGTGTGTATGATGTAATTTAGTTTAATGTTTGTATAGGTTTTTGTAATGGAAGGATGCGATGCGTTATGGCAGACGCCTTATTTTGCATTGAGTACTGAATTTCCTATATAAAAATTAAGGTACGTTTCTAATTATAAAATGCAAATTTAATTTCGTTTTCCGGAAAAATTTGGATTGTTTTTTAGTCCAGTACGCTCCCGTGTTGTATAGTTCAATGTTTTTTTGACTTTTTTATATTCTTTAATTAGATTGTTAATTTTCTTTTTCTGTTAAATGCACAAAAATACGTTTTTTTTCTTTTACATTTATATATTTGTAAAAAGGTACCAAATTTATTACCAATTATTTATCTTTTACAATATAAAAAGGTTACTAGCTACACAACTTATAGAAAAAGGTTTAAAACAAAAGCACACTTAAGTTAAAAAAAAATATTTGTTTGTTTGCGGCTGGATGTACAGCAAATTCAACTCTTACTTACCATGATTTTTTTAATTTACTATAGACCCTGATTTCAATTTTTTGGTTAATTACATGAGGCCATAAAAAAAAATATATACTAATTATGGGACCAGAACTAATAATCTACATAAACGTATGTTTTTTGGCTCGCTGAATCCGAATCTGTAGTTAGCATCGCTACATCATCTCAAGATTTTGAGACGTTTTATCTTAATGTAGCAAAAATTCAATTTGTTTGTAAAGCTATACTGCCACGTATTTTTTTTACTCAAATATATATGTATATATTTTTGTATGTCTATGATTTCTATGATTTGCAGATCATGTAGCTTTAGCAACAGTCAGTCTCACTAAAAAATAGATGATTTATACGAAGATTAGGATAAGTTTCGATACCGAGGCCTTAAGCCTTCGAGCTCAGTCGTCAAAAATACAAAAATAACATTTACGTAGTATTTGGTACAATAAAAAAAAACAAACTTAGAAAACAAAATACTTAATTTTCAGCTAGGGACAGAAAAACAAAACACAGGTTCGACGAGCACAAAGCTTTGTCTATAAAAATAATAACAAAAAAAAAAAAACAAAATGCTTTGTATTTATTGCCGCCAGCGTAAGATTAGAAGAAACGTACAAAATAAATGGCAAGCGTTCTAATTTCAATATTCTTGTGTTTGTTGTATTTTCGGTGATTTTTGCGATTTCACGTTTTAAATATTACAACTACGAAAAATCGGTATTTGCTATAAATGTCACAGCTACACACATTTTTCTACTAGCATTATACTAACCATCATCAATAAAATTATATACGAGTAGTTGACAAAAATTTTGCTGATTTAGTAGACTTGGGGTTCGAGGGATCATTTCTTTTCTATTTTTTGTACCCGGCAAAACATATTCCGCAAATATATAGTAAAATATTTCTAAAAGTTGTGAATCAGTTTTATAGCTTAATTGGTTATTAATTAAACGGATGCTTCAAATGTAAACTTTTTTCGAACGCTGTAGCGAATTCGCTATTCAACCTTTTTATTTGTACAAATCCACAGTTTTCGCGATAATTTCGGCCAACTGCACTGGGTCAAGTTAATTTTTATTTGCTCAAAAATCATAAGCTGAACTCATTTACAAATGCATTCAATAGTTATTACCATTGTAAAAATTAACTGCCTACCTTGCAGGGCAAATTGCGAAGGAATATGATTTTTATTTATAATTTACATTATAATAAAAATTCAATAGTTTTGTTTATTTTTCTTTTAAATTGATGAATTTTAAATAATTAGCGTAAAAAATTAGGAATATATAAGGTTTTTTTATCAATATTTTTTTATTAATTTATAACTTTGATTTTTAAAAATTCAAAGCAATAAACATTTTAACGTCCACAAAATTTTCGTTCAAGTTTTACCGCAAATTCAAATGAAAATCAAATATATAAAAAAAATTCCCGTCCCATTAAAAATAAAAAACAAACAACAGTGATAACTTTTTAGTGGAACCTACTTAAAAAAAAAAAACAAAATCAAAAGTGTCCCAACATTACGCTAATTATTTTAAGTTTTGATAAAGGTATAGAATTTTGAAAAAGTGTAATTTGCAGGTTCTAAATATTTTGAGCGATATAAAAATATGGGTACTTTCCCATATTTAATTAATTATTCATTTTAATCTGCTAGTCTTAAAAAGTCTCCCATCATATCTACCACCTTGTCCAATGATTTCAAATTAAATAAAATATTTTACAAACATTCAAAGTTAAATATTAAGAACTTTGCTTGAAAGCATTTAACAAATTAATACTCAAGTGTAAAAAAAATTAACTCTATAAATTTGTTTGAAATAACCAACAACGCTGAGGGAATAACTTTCGTTATTTACTTAAGAACAGGGCTTAATTTTTTTATTCTACTCAAAAGAAAAATGAAGTACTCAGGATAAGAGGACATTAGCAAACACTGATTTAATATTTCAGTGCATATGTATGTATACACATAATATTTATGTGTCATATATGTATATAGGTGTCTATTTGTATATATGTAAGTAGAGGGAAGGTAGCTATTTTGCAATATACTATGTTAGTTTTATTGTATTTGTAAAAGTTGTTCATTCGTAATTTGTTCTGTATTCGTAAAATTGCATTATATATGGGATTTTTAGTCGAATATATTTTATATCTGTATTTTATTTCATTTTTTTTTTTAACAAATACATTTTTAAAAAGAGTTACCAGTTTACCAAAATTTTGGCAAAAAAATTCAGCTCTAATAAAATGTTAGATTATGTTTTGTGATTATTAAACTTCATTTAAATAGACTATTAAGGCAAGTATATTCCACTAGAGTTAATAAATACATATTTAAAATAAAGATTTACTTAATCAGAAATCGCAAAGAAAAGCTGAAAAAAAAAATAATTAAAACAAAAATAAATAAGACACGTTTTAGGTTTTTTTTTTTTTCAAAATATTATATGTATATAAAAACATGGTTGAAAACTTTTTTAAAGTATTATAAAAATTTTTAAAATTATAATAAAAAGTTTTTATTTAAAACACAAAATAAGTAATTATTAATTAATTAATAATTAACACAAGTTTACAAATTTTAAAAACAGTTTTGCTCCAAATGTCTCAACAGTCATTTTTTATGTTAAATGGTAAGCTGTTACCGAAATATATGTATAGTATGTGTTTAGTTGAAATTTTTTTTCATGTGCCTTTCTCAAGATATTGTTAAGTTTCGTTTATCAAAACGATAAGATACGAGTATGTACATAAATGCCGTGTTTTTAATAATTGGTTTTCATAAAGCCTATATTTGCAGTCATTGTCGTATACGACACTTTTGATCGGCTTAGCAGTTTTAGCGCAGTTAGTTTTTTCCGGGAAATTTAAGAAAATTATGATTTTAATGTGAATTGCAAATTAAGAAAAAAAGGTGCAAAACTCTCAAATTTTGAAAATTGAAAATGTCATTCAATCGCCTGATTTTTCTATGCTCTTACCCTTTTTTGTTTGCTGTAACCATGACAGGCGGTGGTGTACTTAAGTTAAAGTAGTGAAATATTTTTTTACTGTCACATATTTATTTACTGGTAGGTTCATTCTTTTGTGACGAGTGGGACACTTAAACTAATTATAAGAAAAGCTTTCAAGTATTTTTAGGTAGCAAAACATTGTTGCCTTATAATTACCAAAAAATCAGTTTGATGTATGAAAAAAGGTAAATATCTGTAAATAAAACCCTACCCTTTTGAGACACACTTACAGTACATTGAAAAATATATCTTTTGGGTAATCTTATTACATTTAAATTTAATTACAATATACTATTGGTAATGGTGCAGTTAATGTCTCCCTTATGGTTGGTAAAGGTATAGTATCTATTTTAAAAACTCAATTGTGAAACAGACCAGATTCGAAAATGTCCTCTATTTGATTTGCAATTAAATTCATCATTTTGTAAATTTACAGAAAAAAAATTTTCATTAGTTGATTATATTTAGAAATGTATTGAATAATGACAGTAGGTTTTCATTAGCTTCAATCTGATATATAATTTATTTAAACCAATTGGTTAAAACTCCGGCATTTGCAATTTTTTATATATTAAAAAAAATAAAATAATTAAGTGTCCCTGAGGCAGAAGAGACCTAACGTTAGACAAAGTAGAATTATTAAAATAAAAAAAAATTTATTAAAAATTTTCAAAAAATTTAACAACGGCCAGAGCCCATTTAATAAATTCGAAAAATATCTAAAAAATGGTGTGTGAGGTTCTTTTTTTATTAAACAGCGAACCATTTTACATATAATAAACGTTGTTTATTGGCGCAAAACATTTCGGCTGTAAACTAGTGTTGTTCAACAACACATTTAACAAATTTATTGAATTTATATAAAAAAATATTTTATATTTACTATTTAATTAAAAAATTTGCTTTAAAAAATTTCATATAAAACGTTTAAACTTGTATTTATAAAATGTCGCTAAACTATCACTACATTATTAAAATGGATTTTACATATGTTATTGTATTGAACTTACATGTGTACATATGTTTTTAAAACCGAAAACTCAACTAGTATTTTAAAGACAATTTTTTTGTCTTAATAATAGTAAACTCAAGTATCAAAAGTTTTTTTGTCGAAAATCATTAAACGATTACTTAGTGGAACACTAAAATTAATAAAAGAAAAACTAAACGAAAACTAAAGAAATATTTGCCAAAGACGCAGCTGTTAAAAATTAAATAAATTGTAAATTGATTATTTCCGGTTTAAGGACGGCGGAAAAATATTCTCATTGAAATCGTAGAAACATATTTATATACAGGCATACTCCGTTTAACGTCGTTGCAGTATTCGGGAAAAACACGACTTTTTCACATTACCGTTTAATTTACATTATTCGTGGCACCGTTAACGCAGGGTATGCCTGTGCATATACGAGAGCGAATCGATATCGGCGACTTTGTCTAGAAAAGGTTTTTTTCTTCACACTTCACATCGATCATTTCGCAAAAATAAGTGCATTATTTTGATCGCAGACTTTGATTTTGTTTGTTTTTTTTTTTTATTTCTAATTTTTGATTTAGAGGCTATCGAAATATATATTTTAAGATATATAAAACCTAAAAAAGGTAGTTTATAACGGAGTTATAGCAATTTCAAAATGTAAGCTTATTTTTTTACGCTAAAATTCTCGAACTATAACATTGAAATTTTGAAAACAATATTAAAAACATATGCAGATTTGCCACAGATTATGACCAATTTTATACATAAGAATGATTTTTTGAAATGAAGTTTAATAGCGTGAGCTTTCCAAATTCAACGGGCGAAAAAAATGCGTTGATAAAAAAAGTTTCAAAAGTTCTTATAGAGTACCAGTGGCCCTTAGGTCAAAACATATCAAGCTGGATGACTAATGAATGAAGATTCTCGAAATACCTTAAGTACCAGGTATCTCAAATGAATATGAATTTAATATCATGTCCATTTTTAGTATGAACAAACTATACTGTCTTTACTGAAAATGAGTAAATGTGATCGTTTCAATTCTACCCAGCGTAATTAGTAGACTTGGCTCTCTGTAGCTTGTGTGCTTCCAATAATGAAATGACTCGGTGGAAAAAAACTTTCTTCAAAATCAGAAAAATGTTTGGGGAATTTGGAACACCTTTGGAAAAATTACATCGAGCTAACGGAATTTTGGTTTAAAAATCAATACAATAACAGTCCCGGTCTTATCAATCTATCCTCGCATATGTAGTATATTACAATTACAATAAATGATAATTATATGCATTTTTTTGTAAAATTTTAATATTTTGCATGAATAAATTTTTTCTATATTTTTCCTCGCCCTGTTATCCATATATGTTATAAACGAAATTTCAAATTGTTGTGTACTTATCAAAACCTTAACTTCAGTTTTCTCCTACACATCCGGATTTTGAGATATTCTAGCTTAAAGCTGAAAAAACGCTGTATTTGAAAATATCTCAGCTTACAGATATTTGCTTTGTAAACTATTTCAATAACCTTAGCATGCTCTTTTCCTCAAGATATTGTCCATTGAAATATAGACCTACTGTTTCTATGTAAAGGAATTAAAAATAATTTGCTGTACATCTCGGAATGAAAGCATTTTATTTAAATTTTAGTAAGTGAAATTTGAAGGCGAATTGTTTGATTTCATAAAAAAATAACCAAACGACTAGAAAATCAATCAGTGTTTTTCGCAAGTTTCAGAAAACTGTAATTGAGGTTCTGTTTAGTACACAAAATGTAAAAATTTGCGTTTCAAAAATTATATTATCATAACGAAATTAAAAAAAAACAATGCAAATATTATTTTTTGAATTTAAACAAAGTATATTAATAGGTAACAAATGGGAATTTTTTGAATTTCAAATCTCTGCCTATGCAACTATTGCAGAGTTAGTTTAATTGTGATCAACAAGTCGTAGTCAGAAAAACCTTTTGAATTAATTTATCAAGACTTTTCTAAAAAATTGGGAAGCTATTATTATATGTATGTCAATTTAAGTTTTTGCTTATTGCATAAATATTCTTTACAATTACAAAAATTTTACTAATTTCTCATTATTTACTTTTTTGTGTGTTTAGAATTTGTATAACTACAGAATATTTTTTTCTGAATTATCATTACTTGTTAATTTCAATTTTTAATTAATTTGTTTCAGTAGAAAAACAATTAAGACGCTTTTTAAGTATTTTTTTTTTAATTTACCTCTTGAAACTTTTGGTTTAGCTTTCGTACAAATACATATAATTTTTTATTGCACATATGTATGTATGAATGAATTTTTTTTTGTTTGATTTTGTAAATTTTTATTTATTATTTGATAAAAAACAATACAAAATTTCTATATAAAAAGTTTGCTAGTATTTTTAATATATTATTTAAAAACACAATTAAGTTTTTTTTTACAATAAATTTATCTCCTTGTTACAAATTATATAATTTTTTTTTTGTGTATTCAATATTTGTCTATTTTTAAGTTTTTATTCAATGAATTTGTTTTCATACGTATTTTTTTATTAAATAAAATTAAACATTGAAGTAGCAAACGAATACATATAACGTATTAAAACAACTAATACTGAACACAAGCGCAGTTGCGATATTTATTTTAGATAAAAAAGTCAAATTCTATTTGAATATGAAGTGTGGCCGCGTGCGTTCATTACAACAAAAACAGTAATAAAATATTAAAAAATTAACAAAAGTAGAAAATTTATAAAATTATAAATAAAAATTAACGACAATTTTTAAAACGTTTAACGTTTCTCGTTAATTTTAATTAACAAAATTTCAAAAATTTCTTTTGATTTAGCATAAGAATATACATTATCCGTTGGGTTTGACAAAAAATACTATAAATTAAACAAAACATCAAATTCATTTATGTATCTAGTTATAATACAATTTAAATTAAAAAAATATCTTGAAGCTGAATTGTTTTAAATATTTAAATAACATTAACAATTTAATTGCACGTTATTTTTTAAAATATTACTATTATAAGTAGTTTTAATTTTATAATTAAAAAAACAAAGCTGAAAATTGCTCTTTGGTGTTAACAGAAAACTAATGTAGTGGTAAGATTATGTATAACCAACCGTATGCGATTTCTAAAACAATATGGGATACAGCTGTAACGTAAAATATAAAATTTTAGGATCACATTTTTTGAATTGCATTTCTTTAATATGTCTTAGTTACCATTAATTAAAGTCCATATCACCACTTCATTTAAAATGGACAGTGACAATGAAAATTATATGTCTTACAATTTTTTGGTACTATATGGGTAAAAAAAGTAAGTAAAAAATTCTTTATATGTTATAAGACTGGTATAAACAATTATTACCAATGCTTTAAAGGAATGCAACCTTGAATCTAAAGCATCACTTGAAATATCTTTCAATGTGCTCTCAATTTTTTTCTAATTTAATAGTAATATTTACACTCCCATTAAAAATTAGCTGATCACTTTTTTGGGCTAAAAAAGTCAATTTGAAACAGTAGATACTGCTTATAAGCTTATCGAAGAAACATTTTTAATAAGCTATTGTAAAAGGCGAAAGCCTCTGCTTTGATGTCGGTCAGACGAAATTTAACCTACCCATACATCCATTGAAATAATGTGATATTGAAAATTGTTCCGCGATCATTTTATAAGAGATAACTGTGTCAAATTGTCTTTTTAATCCGGAAAGTGATCCACAAATTTTTCGCAGGAATGTGTGTTCTGAAAAGAAATCAAGACATAATTATGTTCATAAATGTTCGTCGTATATACGCAAGCCTTTCAGTTTTTACATTGCTGCAATTCTGACAAATTTTATTTTTTAATTGAAATTTTACGTATAATTTTTGAACAAAGAACCGTATTTGTTTTTTTTTTTTTCAAAAAAGAGTATCGCATGCAATTTTTTACACAACCTTTACCTAGTAGGAACAACTGCAGGACATTAGGGTTAGTTTATTAATTATTCTTTAAATTTGCGTCAAATGTGCATTTATGTTTTGGCATAAAATTGGCTTTAGCGAGGATTATTTTAATTAAATTAACAATAAAAAATATTAAACTAAAATTAGTTTCAAAAATTGCACTTGATAAATGAATTTATTTAAAAAGAAAACCTAAGCTAATAACAAAAATATGATATAACAAAAAAATACTGCCTTGGGTAAATTATAAGATTAATAGAAAAATTAACTAAAGATTCTTGTTTGTATGAAAGTAGCTGAAAAAGTAATGCATTACAAATTGCAATAACTGGTTAAAAAATTACAAAAGTCGAAAAAATTTCAAAACGAATATACAAATTGTTTGTATCAATAAATAAAAAAAAGGAAAAACTTAAGTCTAAAAAATTTAATTACCAACCACAAGCTGTAATTTAAGGCTTCTTAGCTCTAAGTGTTGAATTGAAAAAATTTAAGACGTTTCGGTCAGTTTCAATTTATATATAAGCTTTTATATATTGCTACTTGAAAGGTTATTTTGGCATGATATAAAATGCATGCCTCAACTGTTTTTCTAGGATATATATTTTTTAAGAGCTCGTAAAAGTAGGTTTTAAGAAAGTCTCGAATTTGAAATACGAATATTGTAAAGTGTTAACGCGGTAGCCTAATTATTATAATGCATTATATGTTGAATATGTATCTAGTATTTATATCATTCTTATGAAAATTTTGCCTAATTGTTTTTTTTTTTTTCAGTTTTATCTTTTGTTACAGTTTATATAATGTTAAAAAGCTTCAATATATGCTTGCTTGATAGATCTTTCATTTATCAATAGAGGGGAAAAAATATATAAAAAATGTTCTTTCGGTTTTTCTTAAAAAAAGTAGAACTTGTGAAAAAACTTAAACGTTTTTATATAATTTTTCATAGTGGGATTATAGGTGCCATATCATTGATAGAAGAAATTAGAGGACGATTTCGCATTTTGATCGCTGCCGTTTTTGGAGCATGCAAACTTGAAACTGCGGAGATGTAGATACTTTAAATTTATTCTATCGCCTTTATAACACGTTCCTCTACCTCATCGTTACACCTTTATCATAGTCAACGTTAACACCAACGAAACGGCACCGCACGTGGTCTATCCGCACCTTCTTTGACTAGTGGTTTGTGATATTCACGCCCAGGACGCGAGTGTATAACAGCCCAACAATGCTCACAGTAATATTGCAAACAAGTAACATTCGCGCAAAAGAATGGTGCAAATTTTCCTCCACAACGTTGCCCTTCGCATTCGTCGCACATTTGATCATCCAGCACATAAGGTTTTACTTCGACACGTTTATCTATATCGCCATGCTGCAACTGCACAAAACGTGCCGAGATCGCTGCTATGTAACTCTGTTGATTGGCAAAAGCAACACGGCCGGCGCCCTTCGGATACTTGAGCTCTGGATCGGTATCAATACCGGCATAACAGACACCGCCATACAAACGATCCATTATCATAGCCAATTCAAAAGCCTTAAGGGGACGTGGTACGCCACCAACAAAAACAGTTTTACGTGGATCCAACGACATTGTCGCATCTAGCACATAATCTGCGTCAGCTAAACGCCAAGGGCGTATTTGTACTGGCTTGTCTTTGATTGTAGGCGATGACACGCAGAGATAAAGTTTCTCATCGTCTGTTATGCATGAGTCGATAAGCTGCTGCACACTATTTTCATCTTGGAAGAGCAAGAATGCATAACCCTTGGGCGGAAAATATGATTTTGACTCCGCTTTATGTGGCCAATCGACGACCAAAGGGCCAAAACGTCTAAATGATGTCGTTATTTCATCCTCATCTATGTCTGGCGGTAGCCCACCGACAAATACTTTTCGCGAATAACGTGCGGTTGCCTCTGAGCCTTGTGAATGCGGTGACGAACGTGAGGGGGAATTCAATTTCAAGCCACCAGCATCAAGATAATTGCCAGCACCGTTACCTCCTGCTATTACAACGGCATCAGCTTCACTTAAATGATGCTCACTGAGTGCCTTATTGCGCATGCGCTCGACCAATGAAGCAGCGGCGTTATTGTCGCCTCCTGGACCAGCCACGGGCATATTGCGTATGATATCGTTAAGACAGTGATCTATAGGGCGCATGTCGAGCCCATTGCCAACCAATCGTTCCGTTGCAAAGCCGCCAGAGCCCAGAAATGGTGCATCACCTCCACCTGTAGCACCAGCGCTGCTGCTGCCATTGCCCACCGCCAGCGTTGGCAAACCGGATTGCGCAGCGTTCACGTCAAGCGTATAGCCTGGTGTGGGCGAGTTTCCACCTTTGCTAGGGAACGATATGCTGCGTCGATATTTATTCGGTGATATACCAGGATTTGAATTGGGTGAAACACCACCACTGTTGCCGCCAGCTTGAGATCCATTATATGGAGAGCCACCACCGACAGGTGAGGTGGGAGATGTGGCACCAGCACCGCCGCCTCCATCGCCGCCTGCATGCTGTTGTGTTGGGCATGGATGGTTCGGTGACAGCTGTTGCTTGTTGGGTAATGCACTGCAGAAGGAGGAGACGAAGTGGCATGAGTAGAGTAGGTATGAAATAAGATTAAAAGGGGAGCAAATGTGGGAAAGTCCATGTCTATACTTGATACAAGAATCAATAGTAATTTTATATAAACAAATAATAATATGAATATTTTAAAAGCATTCTTTTTTTGTAGTTATATTGATTTGATAAGATATTTATGAAATCTGTGACGCCACTTAAAATTGTAAATTCTTTTGCATACCACTTTAAATTTCGTGGAAATAACCGAAAAGTAAAATTGAAACGATAGAAAGGCGATAGAAAGCCAATGAGATAGGTGAAAGCTTAGGTTACTATCGATGACTAAAAGCTGCTGGGTTAATTCTATCTCTTTTTAACAACTAAAGGTGTGCAATGAAATTTTACCTTTTTTAACAACTAAAAGTATGCCATGCCATTTTTCTTCTTTTATCTTTCATTATTCGTAAAATTTCTGACACCGAAAACTATATAACATATGGTTAGGTTAGATATGAACATATGAATTACCTAGCTATATTTTTTGATTAAAAGCTTACTGGCCTCTTTTAGAGGTCATTCATGGCAGGTCTTTAAAACCATAATCAAGTTGGCTATTATCAAGAACCTTCCCAAAAAAGTTCAAGAGTGAATATGTTCCAGATTCAAACAAACTAATGAATAACATTTTACTCGCCTAACTTGGATATCAATCAAGCACACCCTTCCTGAACCCATTTAGTATAAGTTATTTTCGGCGCTGAATTCGAATCTATTAATTTTTTTTAACAAAAATGCTTTTTGAATAAACAGGGTTTAATGTATTTATTAAAAACATCAATTTTGAACATTTTCGTTTGAAGTATTTTTCAGAACACATTACAAGTACACACTAATAATTGGGCTCAGGAAGGTAAAGGCCGTGTGAACTACTTTTTTTTTAAAAGATATTTAGTGGTAAACACAAAACATTCCATGAATTTATTTTTTGGTATGTTATTTACAATTTTTTAAGTGAAAATTTTCTATTTATTACTAAATTTATCACTAAGTTCTAGTGAAAAATTTTCTGTTTTCACCCTTATATTGGTAAGTTTATAAGCATGAAAATACCTTTCAGGAAACGTGCACATATGCATATACAGGGTTGCCCATATTCGAAGCGCCCATCAGGCAACACTATAACTTTTGACAGCGATGTCAAATCGACTAATGACATACCGCGTTTTGAAGCGTCATTCCAAGCAGATTTTTACCATGGAACAGTACACGCAACGCGAACGCTCTAAAATTGTTGAAATTTACATTCAACAAAACAAGTCAATAGTGAAAACTCAACGTGACCGATGACTCATGACCGATGAAGCTCATTTCCAGTTGAACGGAACGGTAAACAAACAAAATTGCCGTATTTATGCTACTGAACATCCACAAGAGATTCAAGAGGTGCGGCGTTTGTGCTAAAATGGTCATTGGGCCGTTCTTTTTCGAAGATGATAATGGCCACACGGTTACTGTTAATCAGGAGCGTTATCGCGATATGATAACCAATTTTTTCATGCCAATTATTCGTCGAAAGCGTATGGGGCACTACTGGTTTCAACAAGACGGCGCGCCACCACACACAAGCCGTACTACAATAAATTTTTTAGGGTAAAAATAAAATGGGCGCTTCGAATATGGGCAACCCTGTATATCTTATCGCTGTCACAAGAACTAATTAATGTTTATGTATTTCAAAATCAACGATTTCAAAAGAACTACAAATTTGTGCAAATATTCATACTATTTATATTAACATTTTTTTTATATATATACTCGTAGTATATGACTACTCATGAATAATTTTTCGTAATAATTGTGTGATTTAAGGTTTCGTATTTTGATTTTAAAAAAGAAAAAAATATATGTTTTTGAATTTAACCAGCTTCCGCCCAGCGTTACAGATATGCAACGATGGTGGTGTCATATTTTTCTTTAACAAAAAAAAAATATAAATACAGTTTTTAAAATCTGTTGACGTTTTTGTGTACTATGTATAAGAATGTTTAAAATTATTATATTAAAATGTATAAAAACGATTACGCATTACATATGTGTTACACTGGGCGTTTGCAGTTTTTAAATTCTTTCTTACACTAAGTTTGACAATTTGATATTATCTAGGCTTATTCTGCTAAAGTATATGATGAAAAAAGGGTTTGTTTTTGAGAAAGAGTTCAGTTTTAATTTTTTAGCTATCTTGCGTGAAATGTTTAAAAAAATCAGGTTTAATATTATTGTAACCTATGCATGTATATATATTTATTAGCAACACCATTAACAAATTATTAAAGCATATGAAATAATGTAATAGATTTTGTTGTACCACAAAAAATGATTGATGAAAAGAATTTAAAGGTAGTTTGTGATTTTCTTAGTAAAATTAATTTATTTCTTACTTTATGTGCAAAACAGTTCGACTTTTGATTTTAGAGATAGATATATAATTTGGAAAAATCCGAAATAGCGATAAAATAAATTATTTCGAGTTGTAAAATAATGTAAGAATCTCCCTTTTACACAGAATCCTTTCTAAAAGCAATGTTTTTGACATTCTCTTTTACATGGAATTTATTTTTATTTTTCATTTTGAATTACTGTTTATTGTGACAATATTATAAGTTTTTGCACTTGTTTCTGTCATAATTAAAGCGAAGAAGTGCGTTAAAAGTCAATTAAAACTTGTAATGAAACGAAAAACTGCTTGAAGGAGTGCTTAAGTGTAGAATGAAAAAATTATATGAAGCAGAATTTGAAAACTTGCAGATTGAGTCTGTCTGCTTTAAGTTACTGCATCAGTAAAAAAAATGTGGTAAGACAAGAAGTAATATTGATTTAAAAAAAACTTGTGCTGGGCATACACAATTCAATTTTCATTTATTTATTAGATTAGATTTATTTTAGTTCGGCTATAATAGTTTTAAGTAAGTACTATGTACTCGTATTTGCAAGAATAACAATGAATACAGTAAAAATTTGAAAAAGTATATGATGAATTTCTCACACTCGTTTTGTACTGAAGCAGCAGTTCAGTCTGTACTCTATCTCATTTCTTTCTTACACTTTCGTCTACAAGCTTAGTATCATTTGGAAAATTATTGCTCTGTTAAAAAGGGAACTAACATAAGCCATGGACGGGAATAACTTTACACCACAAAAAAAAAAAAAAACTTTCTCTTCGACAAACTTTTTTTCAAAACATCTAGTCGTTATACATAGACACACATACTTATAGTATGAAGAGTTTGAGTTTTTATCTGCATTTTAAGATATTTGCATTGTTTTTTTTTTTTTTTTTTTTTTTGAGTTGCTGCATTAAATGGTTTCTTAATATTTAAATCTGATGTTTAACTTTATCCTTGTTAAATATCGGGCGTTTAGCTTAGTTTGCAATGTGGCGTGACTGTTATTTTCGTTGTGACTGCAATAAGCGAATGTATGTAAGTTGTGTATAAAAAACCAGAAAGATGTTAATTTGCACTAACATAATTCTTTTAAGTTCTTCAAATTTATTAAAACACCAATATTTTCGAAAAATTTAAATACAAAGGACGAATATTATGCAAGATGTTTTAAATTCCCACATGTATGTATGTATATTATTTGTTAATTGAACCTCCAGCTCTAGTTTAGGAATCCTTTAAATTTTTCAAAAGTTTTTGTTTAGCAACTTTAGCACATTTACTATAAAAGAGTATGTAAGCAGTAGGTCATCAAAATATTACATCATTGCCTACTTGCAGAAGAAATAGAAGAAATAATCATGGATAAGGTCAATTTTCGACCTATAGGACTGCAAAAAGAAAATATTTGTATGTTTTAGAGTTCCCTGATATGTTTTATTCTCTGTGGTTACATGATTACTTTTTTTGTTGTTAATAAGCATTTAATGTTTGAAATCAATTTGAAAAAAAAAATATTAAATGCCCTAGCTCACTAAAATTACCAATAAATTAAGGGCATTTTAAAATGTTTAATATCCAAAACTTAACAATATTTTATCGCAAACGTAATAACAACAATATTATCTTGAACAAGATTTTCCTTAAATTACACAGCAGTATGATTCAAAGGACTTGTCTTAAATAAAAGCTTTGGATTATTTTTGTAGGGAAAACCTATTTTCTGTGTATTTTTGGGCGTTGTGACTATAAAGGACAAATTTTAAACCATGCAGCAAAATAAATCTAATTTTCAAGACCTTAACGGTGTACCGGTTCAAAATCTAAGCGATCAATTTTTCCAGAAAATAGATGTAAAAATGTTGAACAAGTTTTTTTTAAGTTTTTCGTCTAATTAAAAAAATATGTCTAGTTTTTAAAGGAAAGATTAAGTAACAAGATGATCTTGGCCCGTTTTATCCAAAAAAACCATTACTTTGCTCAAACAGCTCTTGTTTTTTAGATATACGAAGTTGAATTAAACAAAAAACCAGTCAAAAGCAACTTCAATAATTCTTAACTGCTCCAATTACTACAAATATCGGCACATCATTGTATTTATTCTTTGTTGGTAAAAAAAGGTAATAAAATAACATAGTGACCTTACTTGGGATTAATGTTCAAAAATTTCAAAGAATGAAAGTAGCTAATTAAAAACGGCCCAGAATAACATAATTGTAACGCCTAACCTCGAATGCTGATGATACTTATTTCAGCTTTATACGTAATAATATTATAGTTTATTATTTTTTTACTTTCTGCAGTGCCAGTATAAAGTGTAGAGACATAATAAAATAATTGTGTTGAAACAGGTTTAGTTAATACATAATTTAATTTAAAGAAAGATTAAAGACACACAAACCGTTGGGCGGAAAAGGTTATTTTTTAGTAAATATTTTGAATAGTTTTGTGTAAAAAAAATTAAAAGTAGACCCATTTATACATAAGTTTTTAAGTTGATTGTTGTTGAATTTGCTGTAGGCTTATTTGGAGAAACTTTTTTGTTAGTAGATACAGTTAAAATGTATCATTTGTTTAACCACCTTTTAATAACGAGACCTTTTGTATATTTATTAATTTATTTTTATTTATCCAAAATTAGTTTATTCATACTTTCAAAGGAGCTCAAATATAATTTTATAGTAGAATTTCAGTAGGTAAAAAAGTAATTTTTTGCGATACAGATTCAAAAGACTACGTATAAACAGAGGTTTAAAAATTTTGGTCAAAATTTGTCTCGATAACAAAATAACAGATACATTTAGTTAAATAAACTAAAACAGGATTGGCCGCGACTCGACGTTCGCAACGAAAAATGTCTCAACACATTTGACTTCACGCTTTTTTGATTTTTTTCAGTTCATGGAATTAGATTTTGAAAATTTACTCATTGGCTCTTTTAATCAAGTGATTAGCGATTTCCTGTTCCCATACTCAACTCTTCTGACCATCCCTGAACTAGAAAAACTGATATTAGAAGGTGAACCACAGCAAAATGGCAAGTTAGTTTATTATAAGCAAAATATATTAATGGGCGTATATTTACGCACGAACGTAAAGATAAGAAACTTCTTATTTAGAAAAAAGATTTTCTACTTCATAATCACATCATTACAGTTTAATGATTCAGCACGTGTAGTGTCCTAAACACGTTCGCATTTCAACAAATGAAAAAATTCCATCACATAACCCACCACCAAGCAGACTTATAATGTTTAAGTATGTATGAAGGATGTCTAGAACAATAAGGCTTGTGAAATCAGCTGCAATACAACTACCGTAAGCCTAAGACAGGCGAATCGCAGTTATGATATTGCTGAAGGAAAGAAAATACTCAAATTTGTCGACGTGGTTAAGAGCATACAACTTTTATAGATGCTGTTCCATCTCGAATTAATTCAAATTTAGTTTAAATTGATTTTACGGACAAAGCATATAATATTGTATATTATTATTAAGTACATATAGGAGAAAGTAATTAAATTTGTTTAAAAAAGTTCAGAAAATTGAATATGGGCTTATTTATAAAAAAAATCTTTAGAAAATTGAAGCAAACAAAAAAATTGTTACGTTGCAAAAAATTTCTATTTAACAGAATAAAAAAATTAAAGGGCATGCGCTTGTTTGAAATATATCAAAAAGCTTACTCGTACCAAGTAAGACAAGCAAGCCTACAACAATCTTAAAGTAGACCATTTTTTTTTTTTTTTTTTTTGATATTTATAAGGAACGCAACATACCCAACGGGAAAATGGATCGCTTTTATTTAGGTTTAGCCAGTAAAAAATCATTTGAATCTATGGATTAGTACCATTTAAAGCGAAGTGAAGAAAGTTTAAAAAAATTAAAACTGACATTCACCTTAAAAGAAAAAGCTAAATTTTGGAATACCCGACTTTAAGAACGATCATTTGTGCCAACCGAGTATTCAACCAACGCATGTTGAATCTAAAAGAGCTTGATGTTGGATGGAGGTTTATGTGACGCTTAGTTATTCGTTTTGGCTCTAACTTGATCAAATTTTTTTTATAAATAAAGTTTTTTTAAATTAACCATTTTTGTGAAAAAACATTGATTAAAGTATTTTAATAAAAAACTACTAAGGGATCGAACTATGAGACTGAAAAAAACTGTAAAAAGGTACAAGAGTTTCCTTCCTTTTTCAATTAAAATGGCGTGCTCCATTGTAGCTCTAATGTGTATTACCCCTGAATTTTTCCGCTGGGTAAGCAAGAATGTAAAAAAAATAAGCACAGAATACCACAACACATTTAAAAAAGTATTTACAATGTAACCATTCAGAGCAACCCTAAGCTCACACCCTCACTATCTCTCCCATCATTGTATATAACGCGTCATTAAAAGAGTAACGAGGCAACGCCAGACAAGTGGCGAGATGAAATTGTTGACGATGACGACTATGATGGCGACAACCAGCAGACGTTGGTCGACTGGCTTACAGCCTACTCTGAATGAATGAATGGTTCAACGTTAACCAACGTATGTACATATATTAAAGCAACTCTCATCCTCTATAAAAAAAAAATTACATACATATGCAAACTGTAACAATAAGAAAAATACACAAACCCCGTAGAACTACATGATATTTCGTCTGGTTGTCAACCCCACCATCCAATACACAAATACATTACTTCACATCAGCGTTGAGGTTGTTACATTTGATGTAAGCGCTAGAATTTAAAAAAACTAAAAACTCAGAATATACAAATAATTATGCTTGCAGACTAATGTCTGTTAGAGGTATATAGCATTGAAAGTATGAAAAATTATCTCAAATGTGTGCACTTCGTACAAAACATTTGATTTTATTTTACTCTGAATGAACTTTTGTACCCAATGTTAGAAAACAAAACTTATTTTTATTTATATAACATGAAATATAATATAAAAGCGTAAGACAGTAGAAATCCAACAACAACCAACATTTTCATTTAGTATTTTTATTAAAAATATGTATGTACCCCTTCAGTTAAGATATTATTTAAGTCTGCGTTTTTTATGTTTTTCGCTCATTCAAAATTGATAATTTATACAAATGCAACTGAGCTTCTACCATAGAAGCAAGTAATACCAAATAATATTCGTAAGACTTAATTTATTGAGTTTCTGACTATAACCACTTTATCTATGAAACACTCGAAAATTCCTAATATTTAGAAAAATAAAATCTATTTACATATAATTTTGTCCGAGCTTGAGTCGAAAACTATAAGCCAAAAGCCGGAATGCCTGGTCTGCAAATAACAGTTATTCTCAAAAATTGATGTCAAAAAATCAAAATGAAGGAATTCGTTTTGTCCCGTGAGATTTATAAGTTCAGGTACGTGAACTGTACAAATATTTTAAAAATCAAGGCACAATTTTGGATTTTTATCGATAATCGAAAAATATTTTTTATTAACAATTCAGATTTTCAGTACGATATCCTGACACATAAGTGATATAACAAATATTAGAATAAGTTTGTAACTTTTTGCTACTACATGTTTCTTGAATAACTCGAAAAGAATGGTTTACATTAAAAAATGTACAAAGTCTTAATACAAGTGAACATCGAATTTTGATGAAAGATATTGACTTTGTTGAAAAATTGTGAGTTATGGTTTTATTTTTAATTTGAATCGGGAAACTCTAAGTGTTGATGTTTCAATAAAGATTTCACTATCAGAAACTCTTTTTATTAAGTTTTACAAAACTATTTCATTATCGTTCTGCTTCTGGGTATATTCAGTTTTATTTACTGCTTAAATGATTATTAATATTGTAAACTTACCTTTTACGATTAAAGAAATTGCCTTGCAGAAAATTATTTCTTGTATTTACTTCTTCGGCCTGCTGAAAGGAATTATCAAAATTATTAGAAAAATCTCAAGTGAGATTGATGTGTATTATTTATTTTTGTAAGTTTTTCTCATTTCGAAGATTTTGTTTATTGAACTTGATTTTGCAAATGTTTTTCGTTTTTCGGCATATTATTTATTTCTGAATTCTATTTATCAAGCTTTTGAGGAGCTCGGTAAATGCATTTTATTGTAAAAAAAAAAAAAATTTGACACTAAAAAAACTAAAAAATTAGACCAGAATAGCAGTTAATTTTTAGTTTTTTTTTTTACTCGAAAACAGGGTAACTTACAGGAAAAAAAGTTCGACTTTTATGCACTATTTTATAAGCTTTAAAGAAATACACAAATTATATTAAGAAAATACTTGTGAAAAATCGTGGACGGTAAATTTTAAATGTAGATATTTAATTTTAAAAGCTTATTATATGCCCATTTAGAGGAGTAGGGCTTGTAAAAGGCTCTATAACTATTTCGATCCCTGGCTCGCTTTGTTTTAAACAGTACCAGCTCCCCCCGATTTTCGACATATCATTTTCTACTATTTGTCGCCTCGGAGTTCGATGGTATAAATTATCGGTTCATACAATCAGGAAAGGTTCTAGTGAAATTTGTCGATTAGCACTTTGGTAGAACCGTTCAGAAATACAGGAAAACCCAGAACTTCGAGTCGATAAATAATAGAAAATGATATGTCGAAAATCGGAACGAATTGGTACAGCCTAAAACAACGCGAGCCAGAGATCAAAAGAGTTATAGAACTATTGCCATTTTCATAATTTCAGTTCAGATAGAAACATGGTTGGTAGCCAAGTGAATTTCGTGATTTGAGTTCGTGCGGGGCTACAAAATCCTCAATTATGCTAGGATTTGTGATGCTGCCTTATTCAGATGTTGTATGACTTAAGTGTAGAGGTTATCATGTTCTTTTGACCTCGTCCAATGGCATGCACAAAACTCTAATATGTGAAGCTTTAAACGCTGAAACTCGAGGGCAGTAGGATGAAGCCTACCACATTGAATAAGGGTTTGAGCGTTCAAATAACCCATTTATCGATTTCGGATTAAGGGTGGCATATAGGGAATAAAGCTCTCCCATGTTCAGTAGTTTTACACTATTTACTATGACAAATATTCTATTCACCCAGCTTTTTCACATTTTCTAATCTAGCCCTCGCAATGACAGAATCCTAAATCTTCGATTACCATTGGTGCAACCTTTTTCATAGCAAAAGGCTTCATCGATTTTCGGGTCCAAGAGTTACATTTATTTGTTCTAGTTTCTGTAAGTACATATTTCTCATTCGGGAGAAATGATTAATTGGTTTAGGGACCTTAGTAGTACGATGATAAGGCCAAAGTTTAAAATTCGGTCCTTAGGGCAACGTACAGCTCTTGATAAAAGGTGGCTGTTGTGGATTTAATTGCATAGCCGCCCATTATGGGTCAAACGCTGACCAAGAAGTAGTCCCTTTTAGGCCAGTCGCTTCCTAGAATCACTGGGATACACAGAGTTGCTTATTCTGTCACCTCTTTCTACAAGAGATGCTCATGCGGGGCAAAAGCTACACTCTACTAGTCTTCGGATAAAAAATAAATCAAACCAAAAACGTTTAGTGCTCGAAGACACGCTATACTGGAATAAAATATAAAAATTTGGGTGAACAATTTTGAGATACTGGTTTCAAAATGATAAAAACACAGTAATAAGAAACACAGTTGTTTTATAAAACCGCAAGTTCGAAACTGTTACTGATAAAAATCAAGACATATTTTTGTGATTGTATTAAACAAAGTACCAAATTGGCAAAGTACTACTTTTTAGTTCGGAATTTAATGAAAATTATCTATTTTTGGTCATTATTTTTTCTTTTGCACTGGTTTTCAGTTCAGTTTCTTAGACATAACTATATCAAAAATTAATCATAACATACGTACTTAAGAAACAATAAGCCAAAAAGTCACACTTCGCAATTCATTAGAATTAAACAATAACATTAATTTTATTTTTTTTTTGATGCTTCACAAAAGTTTGCAAAATTCTACCAAACTTTTACCAATTGGGAAACATCAAAGAAAAGTATCACAATGTGAAACGAATAAAGTCATCAAATAAAATAGCTTGTGAAATTCAATGCATTACCGAAAATGACTCACAATATAAATTGAAAAAAATGTTTTAACAAAGAACAAAAACCGAACTTCTTTAGGAGGAAAACAAATTGAACTAAATTGCTGATTGCCCGAAAGAATCTTTTTGGTTTCCTAGTCATAATGCGCATTGGAATTTTTGTTTATCAGCGTCAAGAAGAATAAACAAAGCACGCAAACGCTACAAAAATAAAAATATATTGATTCTGTGCAAAAATCATATCCAGCCACGAAAGTGTATAGCATTACTTACATTTTGCTGATGCTGCTGTTGTGAGGGACTGCTTGAAAGGGAATCACCGCCACCTCCAGCGCCGCCCCCGGCATTATTACCACCACCTCCTCCTGCGCTGCTGTTACTACTGCTATTATTGTGAAATGACTGAAAAATATCATCAATGCATTCATCGCCAGCATTGAAACGTACTGTTATCGGAACACTGCCAGATGGTTTTGAGCCACCAGTTCCACCAGTGTTGCTACCTAAAAGTTATCAAACAGGCATTAAACCAAATGTTAAAATATTAAATTCTTTACTTTATACCTTTTGGAATTTTTAAAGAGTCCATATTTGCAATGTCACCACTTGGTGAAGTCTTTTTCATAACTTAAGCTCTTCAACAGCAGCACAACTCAACTTTTCTTCGTCGTTGTCTTTTTTCTGCCCTATATTTAGAACAACATAACGACGGTCAACATTGCGACGTGTTGGGAAAATGATGTGTTGAAGTGTTATTTGGATTTTTAAAATTAATTTGAATTCCACAAGTAAATGATGAACAGTAATAGTAGCGGCAAATAAAAGAAAAGAAAATTATTTATGAAAATATTGCTATACAATTAATAATGAAATAGAAATTGAAATACGAGTATTAGGAACATACAATTAATTTGAGAGTAAACCAATATGGCTAACGAAACAATAAGAGCAACCACAAGAAAGCATACCGCACCATAGCAATGTACATATGTATCTCATTTGAAAATAGAATTATTAGTACAACTGCTGTTGTTGTCGTCTTTTTTAGCTGTACATATTTGCATGTGTGTATGTGTTGTTGCTCTCCTTAAATTGGTTCAAATGATAAATATGTTGCAATTGCCACATATTTTAAAACAACAGCTGCTGCCACTGAGGTTTAATGAGTGGCGAAAAACATCGCCAAGTAGTAACACGTTTGCATTTTACACCACTTGGGTGCCGACGGTTGGCCTATGTGGTTTTGGCTTTGATTTTATTAATTCTGGTTTCGCGCATTTGAATCGGAACGAAAATTGCAAAAAAAGAAACAACAAAACGAAGGCTAGACCGACAACAAGCATAGTCAAAAGCAATTGAAGACATGAGTGGATGAAGGTACCATGTCATATTTTTCTCAATTTGCATCTTATGCCACGAATGTAGGCTTAATGTCGCTGAGCCATAGTTGTTAAGTGTATGAAAGATGAAAACTTTAAAGTTCATTTCTTTTAAAATTTAATTTTGCATCTATATCTACTCAACTCACTCCATTTCAATTGTAATTTAATCTGCTAGGGATTTCCGAAGAAACTTTTTTTTTTTATCACCAAATCGAAAGCGTTGGATTTGAAAAAGGCTTTTTTTTTTGATAGTTTTCAAATGATATAAATCAGGATGGGTATTTTATTTTTGCAAATAACATCCGACCAGATCTTCTCCCAACTTCTATGGTACCTGTCGTGAGCTTAAAATTTTTATGAACAAAAAAATAAGGTCAACTTTTTCCTTCATACAAATTTAAGTATTTAATTTTATCAAATTAAATGTTACATTTTACTATTTTATATATATAAGATATTGCTTCATATTCCCTTGTATATAAAATACAGATCTGCGAATAAGGGGTCATGAATTGTTTTGGGCAGATGGAGGTCATTTCCGAAGTAATTTTTGCGCTGAATCCGAATCCGGCTTAAGAATTTTCTTATCTCGTCTGGATTTTGAAATATTTGAGGTTTAATGAGCTTTCTACGATGTTTCCTCGAAAATTTATAGCATTTTAAGGTGACATGAATTTGAGACCATCAGATCCCATAACAGTCATAACAGACATAACAGTCTTAATGAAATGAAAAAAAATGCTTGACACATTTGAGACACAAAATATTTCCGGTTTTAGACTTGTGAGCGTGACACCACATGTAAACTTTGAGAAGCTCTTGAAAAACTGTCAATTATTAAATAAAATATCGGTTTTAGTGAAACAAGCAAGTAGTTTTTAATTTTACACATACGCAGCACAGCTGAGTTTCTTTAACACGCCCCTCCCGCAATATTGAAATACCTAAATACCCTTTTAATAAAAAATGTATGGCTTTTGCGCGAACTTTTACTTTTAAGGCTTGTGAGATAGTTCATATCTGGTGCTTAAGTACCAATATGGTACTTAGGTGTCGATTTGCTCACCCTGAAATTTAAAGAAAAATATATTTGTAGGGTTATATCTCCGAAATCAAAACCGAGCTACCATTTTGATCTATATATTCTGTTAATTTATTAAGGGGATCTCAATACAAAGCGATTTATAGAAAAAACTATGTTTTCTGATTCCGATGGCTATATCTTCAAAAACAGATCCGACCGGGCATTCTTATTATATATGTATGTATTTTCTATTTTAGCACTGAAAAAACACTTTCATTGAGGATAACAACAATAAAAAAAAAGATTCTCAAAAATAAATTGAAAATATTAAAAGATAAAGCTGACATGTTTTGCTTACATTTTCATAAAATTGTATTAAAAGTTATCGTTTGAGGGGTATTAAAAATAGAGCATGTTATTTATAAAATTTTCACTACTTCTTTTATTTTCGTAAGCTATGTATATTTTAATCAGGCAAAGTAGGAAAAAATAAAAAGGAGCATCATAATCGATACATAATTTTGCCCTATAACCGAAATGTAACGAAGTAAACTGAAGAGAACCGAAAAATTAAGTGAAAGAGGGATTCCAACAATGTGATTTTTTTGTTTTTTTTTTTTTTTTTTTTTGCAGCAAGTGTGTGCCAATGTATTGTAGAATAAATTGTAGTGTGAGCTTGAGCTGTGAGTGAACGAACGAATGGACGAATTACTACACTATTGTGTTTCCCCAATAAAGCAGACGAACTGAGCAACAAAGCACAGTGGATCAGAGTTCAAAGCAAAACATAGCAAAGGAAATCAGAGCAAAACAAACCGAATTAAACCCAAAGTGGAGAATAATGGCAAAAGTAGAAAATGAAAACTAGGCCATGCGCTGTTTTCTACTTGACTCTATGCTGCGCCACATTTGTATATTTTGCTCATAAACACAGCGACAAACCATTTTTTCTACTTCCTCCCCCACCGAAATTTCTTTTTCTAATTTGTAAAATAAAGTTTTTTTTTTAAAAGAATTATCTTATAAACACTAGCACAGTTACATACAAGCAATTTAAGCTTAAAAAAATTTTTTTGAAGCACAAATCAAAGTTTAGGCTGAATTGAAATTCGTCTATGGAATATCATAAATTACTAGGAATTGTAGCTGATTAAAATTTTGAAAAGTTGCAGTCGCTAAAAGTCCGGTAGAAACTTTCAATGGTCATTTGATACAAAAGGGATACTTATAGGAAAGCATACCTAGTACATTACTGACATTAGCTTTGTTAGTGCTCGTCGCTGCCAAACACACATTTCAAGAAATCGCTCAAGATCTTAAGCCCATTTAAAAATGATTACCTTAATTTGTCAACCGTTATTTAAAGGGTATGCAACAGGCCCAGCAGTTTCCAATGTTATTTATGTTAATAATTTTATTTGGGCAAAAATTGTTAAATGTTCCAAAAGTAAAGCGTTCGAATGTTACATTTGTGTCAACAACGCGTCAAAAATTTCCCTATTGCGCTCCTAAAGAAAGAGCGGTCACTTTGTTTGCTACAATTAGCAGTCGAAGAGTTGTTGTGCTTCAAAAGCAAAAAATTAATAGTGGTTTGAAGAATGTGAAGATTTATGAAATTCAAGGCGACCAGGACATTGTACGGAACAGAAGATGCATGCTAAAATGTTTACTTCCTAATTCGCCCGATAGATAAAACATGATCTCAATTAAAACCAATTTTCCGATCAATTTAAAGATATGGCTACATTTAAAGATATGTATGAATGACATTCACAACTTAACGAAATTTCATTATGACTATGCACATTTAAATTTTTGAATTAACTGTACATGTTATATAAAATTCTGTAATTAAGTCTTAGGACAGATTTGACAATGTACGGTAAAACTTAGCCGGAACTTCAACTGAAAGATTTGGTATGACATTTTATAATATTTAATCTGTTTACTAAATATACATACATACATGTCATACTTTTTATATTTTAGAGCAATGTCGGGTTAAACATAACCGGAACTTTAACTGATAGATTTTTAATGAGATTTTATGTCAAGCATATTATATGGCTGGTGGCAGTGAATTAGTAAGTCGTGTTTCCTTGAAAATGAGTTAACAGTAGGTACCTATGGATTGTTTCCTTGTTTCAATATTACATATCTTGACGATAAAAATGAGTAGATACTTTATTGTGGAAAATTTTATGTTCTTTCAAATGGATTGGACGAAACTGTCGAATAAAACATTCTTTCCTATATAAATCGAATGGACAACTAAAAAGTTAGAAGCTCCTTGCATCAGAATTTTTCTTTGATGCGCCTGGAACTATTACACATGTTTGAAAAAAAATTGTACATATCGTCGCTCACGAGTAGAAAGACCCTAACGCATGATTTTGGAATTTTACAGGACGAAAAACTGCATAAAAGCTTCCACATCTCATATTAGGGTCATTTTTCAATTGGGTGTAAGTCCGATATGTTTTGAAATATCACGTCAAAATTTTGAGTGAACTTGTATTTGAAGGTTATCTTTTAGGATCGACAAAAAAGTTTATTTCGAAAAAAATTAGCCTTTCTACCCGAGAGCGACGATATGTAAATCAAACGCACATAAGGGATGTCCATAAATTACGTGAGTCAAAATAGGGAGGGAGAGGGGGGGTCAGGAAAAATCTCACCGAGGGGGAGACTATATACATTTAAAATCCCGTCAGAGCTCACCAAATCTCACCAGGGGAGAGGGGGTCCGAATTTTAAAAAAAAAAAAACCTTACGTAATTAATGGACGGCCTCTAACATTATAGTCTGGGAGGTAGTGTTGCATTTTATAAAGTCATTTCCTTCCGTAAGATTTGACAAAGTTTTCATAATAAAATTACTAATGGCTATATCAATTTTCGAAAAAATACGGTTTTCATTGAAAGTTTTAAGTTAACATTACTCGTTCAAAACTGAATACCGCATTTTTTCGACCAAAATAACTATCTTTGTATTTATTGGAAACTTTAAAACGGTTGTCGTATGGAAACTTTTAAGGCATGAATTCGATGTGGCTTACTTTCCGATTTATTGAGCAACTTTTTTGTAGGCCTCTCACAACCAGGCCTACCAAGATTCTGGCGACGGACGGTTATTTCGATTGTCAGCCTTACTTAAACTATCAATTGCAAAATATATTAAGCGGGAGCAAATAAATTCGAAAAATTCTATGGTATGTATTTAAATTTGTCCACAGAAGTCATGATCGCAGTAGTGCATTTGACCATGTCAGATTTTGTCAATTGAAAAAATAAAAAAAAAATATTTCATAAAAAACTACACCTTGATCTTTTTCAATTAATTTGGTTTCAACCATACCTGCAATTGATTCTTATTGTGATGCTTTTTGTTACTTATTTTTTATTCAGTTTTTCCGCGGTGCCACCAAGTTTCTTTTTCTTGCCTTTTTTTGTTTGTTTTATTTTGATGTTCTTTTTTCTCTCTCTTTAAATACTTTGCTTTTTTGCACTTGATAGGTTTTGTATTATTTTATTTAATTTTATATCATATTCTTTTTATCTGCTTTAACTCGTCGTTTGTCGTGCAGTTTTTACTTCCTCATGAGCACCGCACTTCACATCAGGTGAATCGTTGCTTTGCGTTTATTCTCATTTCCGGGGGTGCTCCGCTGGTCATTCGTTGAAGCCTCACTGCATTTGCAACTTCACTTCGCATAAGACTTTTGAAAATTTCATAGTTTGCACCAAATTATTTTCTTATTCTTTTCTTTTTATGTTATATCTCTTCAGTTGGATTTTTTCATTTATTTTCGCTAAATTACAAAATTATAAGGTTTTATAAAAAAATTTTCGTTGTGAAAAAGAAAATAATTTTTTTCCTGAAAATTTCCAAACGCGTTCTTAGTTAAAAAAAAAATTACTTTTGCTTGATTTTTTCTAAACAAGTAGTTTTAAATGGAACTTTTTTGCAATTTAATTAGATTTTATTTGGTTTTTATTTTTTCCAAAAAATATTTCATTCGCGTTTGCAATGTATTTCAATAAAATTTTCACCCGAACTAATTTTCCGACTGCGCGCTCTCGACCACTCGTGCAGCGAAAAATCAATCTTTCGTTGTTCTTCTTGTTCTGCTTTAGCTTCAAATTCCAATTGGATTTTTACACCAAGCAACAAGAGTGCACGTATATCGACAATTGCTGTTGCAGGGATAAAAATGTTGCCCATAATATAATATGAACTTTAAGGATTATTATGTTTTTTATTTTTATCCTTCGCCACCCAAAACAATATCAACAGGGTAGATTCTGGTTCTGTAAAACTGCGAAATGAATGGTGTTTTCACCATCGAAAAAAATTTAAGTGTCAACTAGACACTATTTGTTTTAGTTTTGAAGCTTATATAAAAATAAACTTTACATCAATATTTGGCCTATATCATTCATGTCACTCGCATAGATTAATTTTTAGTGTATGTTCTCCTACAATCATAGTTCCAATGTGAACTGTCAAGCTCATCCCTCAAAGAAAATTTTTTAGTCGGCAAATGTCAACACTGTCGCTTTTTGTTTTGATCTATGAACTAAATTTGACATTAAACGAACAAAAACTTTAAAAGACAGAACAAGCATTGCAGTATCGCATTAATCATTATACGATAATTGAAGCATGAATCGAATAAATTAAAACATTTGTTTAGGTTTTTTTTTTAATTTTGAACTTTCACTCTCAATTTTTAATTTGACAAATTAATATGATCTCTATTATTAAATAATGATTTAAAAGTCAGTCTGCCAGCAGTTGTCAAAGTCGCAAAATACCCAAATAATCAAATCCCATCATAAATGTCATAAAAATATTTTTAATATTTTGTTTAACAAGCACTGTTTTCACTGGAAATGTTCAATTATTTTTTGAACTAAGACCATAAACCAATAATATACAGATTGTGTCAAGTACGCAAGTGTCCATACGATTGACAGATGCGTGACAGATCCATAAATTCTTGGTTACTTAAAAAATAATTAAGCAATTGCTGGTTTTGTAATTTTCAACCGTATTAATGTCTAAACAGAATTGGGACCTGCGATTTATCTTCTGTGTCAAATCCAAAAAACAGAATTTGTTCTATTTCTCTGCGATAAATTTTGTACTCACTACAAACGTATAGGAAAAATCTGGACGATATTGCACGTCCCAATTCTGTTTAGACATTTAAAATCAAAACAATAACAATAGAACTGTCAAACCACAAACTTCCAATAAGAACAAATGAACTGTCAAGCAACTACGCAGTCGTAGCTTTTATTACAGTAAGGGAGGAGCCAAAGGGTGATAAACGACCTTATAAAATTCGAATTTATAGTCAAAATTGGTTCAAAAACAATTTTAATTCAATTCTTGACATGTGTTTTTTCCGATTAAAGAATTGATATTTAATGTTTATTAAATTTAAAATAAAAAAATTATTTGTATACCTTACACTCACGGTGTATTCACTTTGCCATCCCGTTTAAAACGCATAGAAAAGGGCGTGGTAGACACTTAAAAGTATTTATGCAGCCATGTCCGTTTGTCTATGTGGAGTTAGTTAAGGTAGTATAACCAAATTTCTCACAAATACTAAGAATTAATTGGACAAGCTGAGGACAAAAAGTTGGCAAATTTTGACTGGAGGATGTGGCATCTCTTGTGCAAGCGAAAATTTCAAAACGCTATATTGAGAGAATATGAAAATGATTTAGAAAAGCTTCGGGCAAGAACTAGGCAAATTTCGGCAAGTAGGCACCCCCCAAGGAAAAAAAACTTTAAAAGACTATACTGAGAAAATTATTTATGGTTAATACTTCGGCCAAGCACCAGCAAAAAGTGGGCACATTTAAATAGAGGGCATGGCACCTACCATATGTGGGAAAACTTTAAGACATTACACTGAAGGCATTGCTGAAAGCAGTGAACCAAATGCTACACTATACTAGGAATAGTTCGGACAAGCTCTGTAAAAAAAAATTATATAAGTTTTAACAAGAGAGCGTAGCAACGCAAACATTGTAAGCAATTCAATACTAAATTATGAAACCAAATTACATACAAATATAAGTAGTTCAGTCTAACATGAGCAAAAATGGGCGTTAACGCGCACTTTTACTGTTAGCGCACTCTTGCAGACCCCTAATACAAAAGCTACAATAGAGTATCGCCGTTCTATTTTTGATATAAGTAAGACAAATTTATCAGATATGCAGAATACAAGATCAAATCCTCAAATATCGCCAAATAAGCTTTCAACGGAGCGCTCGTCAAGAAATGTGTGATATCACAAAGGTTACAAAACAATTGCATATAAAGGATAAAAAATATAGAGTCTAAGGTGCACTATGCTTATATTTGTTGCGATGATTCTTAACTGGTCAACGCAAGAAATTAAAATATAGTATGATTGCAGACTTCTAAACGTCGGCTAACAAAGCTTTCTGATGATATGACGTAACGGTCATTGAAACTAGTTTTTACTTTTATTGATTGAATCATTTACTTTAAAAGGATAACAAAAGATTGTTTATTGAAACTTTTTGGCTGTGAAAACTGAAAGAGTAAAAAAGGTTGTTTTTTTTTAGATATATTAGGATTGAATTCAGTGAAATTTAAAATCCTGTATTGGCACTTATTAAACAAACAATTTTTCCGTTTCGGAATTTGCTCGAAACATGAATTTGTAAAATTTACTTTTATAATTTTTTTCTTATCAGGTTCAATGTGATTTTTTACACTGAGCCGTAATCTTGTATTCATTTTTGTTATCTTGCCCAGTTCTGGAGATAAATGGGGTCAAATGTGTTGAAAATGGCGATTTTGATCATTTATGTGCTCTTGTACTAAGACCAACTATTCGTTGGTGCATTAAGTATTTCTTTAAAATCCATTTAAAAAAATATTTGACTTTTTATTTATTTACATAATTTGATCAGAGTGTGCAGCCAAATATCTACATCAAAAACACTACCAATCTGTTCCAAACACATTAAAAAACCGTACCGTAACAAAAAAAAAAAAATTGGATTTTTTATTTGATTAATACCAGATACGGATCGAACATTAAAAATCGCATGGGAGTAAAAAACGTAACTGTTATTTCTAAAATTTGCATAAAAAAGATCTATTTTCATTAATCATTAATTAACCATAAACGGTTTGTTTTCTATTGAAATCAAACTTCAAACAAAATCATATAACGTCTTTACAAAATCGTTTCGTTTTCTACAAGAAACCGATGATATTGTTAATGATGTCTTAGGGTTCAATATATCCGTACATATGTATTTAATGTAAAAAAAATTCATAGTCAAACAGATGCTAGAACATAGAAACAAATAGTAAACAACGTCGCCAACGTCGTTTTGTTGCCCACATTTTTTATTGTAGTTATTCCTTTGCGTATAACTAAAAACTTTGCAATTGTTTAATTATTATTTACAAGCTGATGTTAAACAAAAACGTGGTAATGGCAGTGCGAAAGCTATTTTAAAAAAGTCATACAAAAACGAGATGAACGAAAAACCATTTTTGATGCCAAAGTATTTTCAGTAAAGCTGCATCACTGGAATTTCCGCAGTTTGACATTTCATTAAGAACATTAAGAAAAGCATACAAAAAGAAATGCTGCATTCGTTGAATTTTTCTTACAATTTAACTAGAAAATATGCTTTAATAACATTAATTTTTACAAAACTTCCATTACAAATTATATTATTTAATGCCGAAAAATCTGCACACTAAATTTTGGAAAGCTCAATAAAGTTATTTATCCTCTTCTACTTCATAATTACCATTAATTTTTCTCTTCTGTAGTTGTATTTAGATCTCCGGTGAAGTGTTATTTAATAATTTTATGTTGCAATTTTTATTTTATTCAATGCTATTGGAATTGATATAATTAATTTTCAATATTTCACTTTTCAAAGCATCGACGCAATTGCTTGACTTCAAAGAATCAAACCGAACGAAAGAGAAATGATGAAATTAAATTAAATTTTTTAAGTCTGACTATTCCTGCATCAGCTGATGCAAAACGAAGAAATGTTGAGATCAAACTTGGACTGGTACATGATTGAATAATATACGTTGCAGCGAAATAAAATGCTTCTTCTTCCAAAAGTTAATTTAAAGTCAAATTAAATCAAATATTTTGCTGCCGTAGAAAAAATTTAACAGTCTCTACTTCGACATGATTCACTTATAATGGTAAATGCAATGCCAAAACTCTTTTTTGTTTCTCTTAGAAACTTTTTGTATCACAAATGCAAAAATAGTTGATATCCAGAACAAAAACTGATAATTTTGACATTTGAAGATTACAAAATTTTACTTTCAGTGATGAGGTTAACAGCTTGTATAAGCAATTAATTGGATCATGTACATAGCAAAATATTCGACCGTAAAATTTGTTATTATTTGTCTCTTTCTATCCCTCATTGTGTCTCTATGGACTTTATGTTGACAGATTTTGCTGCTCTTGTGTTTCATACATTGGTTTCGGCCATTTTTATTTCAACTTTTTGGCATTCATACCTCTGTCTAATAAAAACACGAAAAATACGGACAGGCAAAAATGTGAGACGAGACAAAAGTCACAATTAACACTCGGAAAGCTTCTTACTTCAAAGTCAAATAGTCAGCGTTTACACGAGAAAACTTTTTCGGCAAAGTTTCCTTGTTTGTTGGCAAGGGGGGAAAACGAAAGGGACGTCGCAAACGCAAAACGAAAATCACATAAGAGAATAGACAAGAATTTGTCTCTCAGACTTTCCTCGTGTAAACGTCGACATAGGAAATAGGTTTTTGCATGAAATTTATTCCCACAAAGCTCAAAGTTTATTAAAGTATTAATACTTAACTCGCTGCACCTGCAAAACCGATTTAAGTGAGCCGTAAGGTCAGGGCTACCAAGTCGAACCGAAGCAATTCTCGGCCTTCTCAAATAAGAAACATTTTTTGTGAAAAAAAGTTGACCTTTTTTTGTCCGCAATATGTTCAACAATTCATTCCTAAAATGGTAAAAAATTAATTTTTTTTTGTGAGATGAACTTGATAAACTTTTTTTGCCGTGCCAAAATCGGCCACAAATAAATTTTAACATATCTATATAATTATAGAATGTTGGAAAAAATGTAAATTCAATTTTCTATTAAGAAATCTGTTACATGACTAGAGTTGAATATTTATCGCATAAAGTTTACTCTATATACATATGTATACAAATCAGTCATTCTTTAAATGACTGTACACTTACTTTTTTTTTCAAATAAATGCATACTTTTTGAAATGAATACTACAGGAAGTAGATTTAAAGAACTTAGCATCATTTTTGTTTACAATTGCTTTAATTTGATAAAATTCACTTTGATTCAAATTTTTTTATATATATAAAAATGTTTCTCAAAATATGTATCTTCGACATGAAATTTTTTTTTATATTTTATTCTTCAATTAATTCTAAGAATGTATCTGTTTTCAAATCGAAATTCCCGACATAGCTTTGGAAAATATGAGTTACAATGTATCTATATTTTAATCACAAAACAATTTTATTTTAGATGCATTATCGGCTTTCAGCAACTATTGTCGAACTCGTTCAGATAGTCTCACAACTCCTGATCCTCCGGGGGAATTCGAAACTTTCGGAAAAAGCCAAGTCGTGCAGAAGCAATTCCAGGTCTTCTCAAAAACAATTATTTCTTCCTCACATGGTAAAAAAAAGCTTAAATTATTGTGTGCGAAAAACTTGAGGATCTTTTTATTTTTTGATAGTTAAACATAAATTTTAAGTCCATGTCACAAAAATTATCTCCCGACTATTTCAGAAATTCTTAAACTCCTTTCAGACCCCCGGTTTCGACATGAAATTTTGGGCCTGGCCAGGGTAATGCCGATCACTAATACCGATTGGTAGCCCTGTGTGTGCATGATAGGTTAATCATAACCATTTCTAAAGCAGTTTCTAACTAAATTTCACAAAAAATGAAGATTCGAATCTAAGACTAACAACGAATTTGCACCAATATTTCAGAAAAAGTGTGTGGTAGATTTTAAAAAACTTAAATTTTATTTTCGCAGCAACCGGAACTTATTTTCCAGAACTCTGTTTTGAAGAGTTGAAATGTTTTTTCCCTCATTTTCCCTACAAAATAGTATTTCACATTAAAAACATATATCTTTTGAATTTATATTTTGTCAACAATATTCATACATACATACATATGCACATAGTTTCTCCATATTGTTTCTGGGCTTTGAGATATATGAGACCAAATATGTTAAATCGTATATAAATATCGTATTCAAAAATCTGACGATAAGAAAAAATTGACTCCAGATTTCGATTCGTAGGGTTTAAAAAAACTGTTGACAAAATGCAAATTCCAAAAAATTAATTTGAGTAAAATTACAAAACAGAACTTTCTCAAAAAACGGATGGTTCTCCGATTGTTTTATGCCATTAAGATTAAGTTTCAGAATAGAACTTTGAAAAAATTTTTCTTAGACCTTCAGTGAACTTAAATGATAACGATACCTTGTTTACAAATTATTTGCATTTCTAATGCGCACACTAACGTAAAATTAAAGATCATCTTTTGTTCGGATTGATTTTTATTCATGCGCTATAGAATTTCAAGAGGCAACAAGAGAATAAAGTAAAACAGGTTATGTTCAGATTGAAAATTGTTATTTAATATAATATAGTAAAACAACGTATAAGCGGCCATGAATTTTACAAATTGGAATATTGTGAAAACCAAGAATGTAACTTGGGTTTTAAGAAACGCTTGGATTAATAATTATTAATTTGAGAAGTCAAGAAGCTTTTTTCGACAACATAGTCCAGTTCAAGATACATATTTTTTTGAGTAGAAAATCCATGCATACACAATGATGTTGCTCTCATAATTAAATCACCCGCTTATAACAGCGATCACTGTATTTAGTATAATCTTTAGTTCTGCTTTTATTTACCAAGTGAGAGCTCATAAGAAACTTGACGTCAATTCTGTCCTCAGTTCACAAAACGAAGTTGATCAATGCTGATCATTAAAAAATTTAAAATGAATCTCAAAATATTTTTACGTCTTTGTGCTGTTCTTGCTACTACTTGGAATTTGATTGGCTTTGTCTGCGCTTATGAAGCGCCAAAAGCTAAAATAGAAGTTTTCTATCCAAAGGGATTCGAAGTTTCGATTCCTCATGAAGAAGGTATAACGCTTTTTGCTTTCCATGGTAAATTAAATGAAGAAATGGATGGCCTTGAAGCTGGTACATGGGCAAGAGATGTGGTCAAAGCGAAAAATGGACGCTGGACATTTCGTGATCGCATAACAAAACTTAAAATTGGTGATACTCTCTACTTTTGGACATACGTTATTTACAACAACTTAGGATATCGTGAAGATGATGGCGTTTTTGTTGTGAAAGAATACGCATCCAGTTCTGAACCTGTTCAAGTTACTGGAGTAGTTCCAGTCAGTACTACTTCAACACCTCGAACGTCAATTCAGGACCCATCTTGTCCATCTAGTAAGACCATAGTAAATGGTGTACCAACCCGTTGTGCTGGACAAATTGTATTCGAGGATGAATTTTCGGGTTCTCAATTAGATGCGAGTAAGTGGAAAGTTGAGCGTCGTTTTGCAGATGAGCCAGATAATGAGTTTGTTTGGTATTTGGATGACACTCCAGAAGTACTGAGTGTCACAAATAGCATGGTAATCATAAAACCAATACCAGCAAATCAAAAGTTTGATCAACCTTTTCGACACGCTCACAACTTAGGCCCAACATGTACTGGCAAGTTGGAGACAGGTGAATGCATACGTCACGGCAATAAAGCTTGGGATGTGCCTCCATTTATATCTGCCCAATTTTCGACTAAAGGACGCTTCTCATTCAAATATGGTCGTGTTGAAATTCGCGCTAAGTTACCCAATGCTCCATGGGTGTTTCCGGAAATTTGGTTACAGCCAATGAGTACAACTTATGGTGTTAATAACTATCAACCGGGACAAATGCGTATTGCATTTAGTCGTGCCAATGGAAATACACTTGATTTATTTGGTGGCGTTATACTTCATAAGGACGAACCACTACGATCAGCTAAGATGTGCAAAATGATGTCTTCTCAACACGCTGATTGGGGTAATGGATTTCATGTTTATAAGCTAATATGGACTGAAGACTTAATTGCTGTTGCTGTTGATAACGAAGAGTATTGCAGAATAAATCCAACAAGTGATTCAGAAGCATTACATAATATAAAAGTTAACGGAGTAGGGCTACCAAATAAAGAAAAACTTACAGTTTCTTCATCACTATTGGCTCCGTTTGATCAAGAGTTCTATATAACCTTAGGCTATGGCATTGGAGGTCATTCTGATTTTTCAGATGAGAATATTTGGCAAGAAGCAAAACCTTGGCGAAATACTGAACCTAATGCCATGAAAAAACTTTGGAAAAAGAAGAAGCAAAACATGCAGCAATGGCTTGCAAATGGTGATTTTAAAATTGATTATGTTAAGGTATTTACTGTATAGTAATTTAATTAGTTTAAGAAAACTGTTTTACGATGTGGCTTAATATTTTTACTCCTAAAGCTATAAGAATAATGTGATTACTACACAGAATTTATATTGAATATATAACACATTAAATTTAAATATAAATAAATATAGTTCTGACTTCCAACACACATACATATGTATCGTAATAACAATTTCAATATGGTAAGTTTTTGTAAATGTTCTCACAAGCCAGCCAAATATTCAAGGTCTATTGAAAAAAATCGTTTTTAATTTACTATATGCCTAAAAAAATGAAAAGTATCTAAGCCCAGCAAAACATGACTAACCATATTGAATTATGAATTGACCCGAATTACAAAGCCTAGGCTTTGACAATATAAACTTTACTTCAGGCATTGTAATAAGGTGCAGTAATGCCCTATTTCTGCAGTAATGGCTTTAAATTTGCAGTAATGATTTCAGAATATTGCGAGAAATCGTAGAAATGATTATGATGATGACTCGGTGTTTGCCATAATAATATTTGTTAATTAATAATATGAATCGCTTAAGTTATTAGATCTTCTAAATTGAATCGTTTTTGCCGTGATATCTGTTATTTAATATTTAGTATTAATCACTTGAATAAGCTCTTAAGAAAATTTTGTTAAAAAATTGCCAGTAAAAAAGATATTTCTGCAGTAATGATATTTTCTTATTTCAACCCCTGCTTTACTTCTTAACATAAGTAGTTCAAACTCTTAACATTTACAATTTGAGGATAAGTTTTCTTATTTTCCCAATTACAGAGAGAAATTCTTTTCGAAAATATTTCTTGTTTTTTGGCAGCAAGAGGAGAAAAATTACAGAGTCGAGTACAACGTTCGTGGCACTAGAAAAATTTTTTCCGTTCTGTTTTGCTTTGTGTTTACGTTTGTTGTAGTGGGTTGACGGAGTAATTGTTTTGAGAGAATAGAATAGACAAGAATTTTTTTCACAGAATTTCCTGCTGTTAACCAGCAGTATGATATGATAATCACCTAAGGATTATTTGGATTAGTTTTGAATAGCTTGAAAGATTTTTCTATAGCTATTTTACGAAAACGTTTCTTTCGCAAAACAAATTATATTGAAAATTTAGCTTTTTATACTCATCTTTTGATCAATTATAAATATAGGTAAGTACATAAACAGCCAGCAAAGTTGCTTCGAACTTGAAATGAGACTTTTCGAAGTGATTAAAAATTATAAATTTACAATTCAAAGTAGCACGTGTAAGAAATATATAATTATTAGAAATGATAAAATAAAAATGTTTATAAATAAAAACTGTGGGTATATAGTATTATGAATATATTATGGACTTTAACCATGTTAAAATAAAAGTTCCGGTTACAAAAAAGAAACTTGAATTGAGGATTATTTGCGATGCAATTTAGAATTGTTATAGCCAAATGAAAAGGAATCACCAGAGCTTTCTTTAATTCCATATTTGATGTATAAGTTATACAGTATAACATACGTTGAAATTTAAAAAAGATCAGCTTTTGCTTAAAATTTCAAAACGCTAAAGAACCTTGAAAGATAGCACCACAGCCCGAATTTCAATAAATTGGTCAAAATATTCAGGAAAATATTTTACTTTCTTATTGCAACAATTTTTTATGGCGTTTTGTATCTTTTTCGTCTAAGAGTAATTTTCATAAAAAATTGATTTGGGTAAAAACTTCATAAGATTAGTCAAAAAACACATTACATAATTTTTTTTTTTTTTGAAGTGTATTAAGGAGAAATTCGACGCATTTGGTTACTCGTAGGCAAATTGCTCAAACTCTAATGAACTTGCCACTCTGAAAATTGCTGATCTTACAGGAAAAAAGTTCACCTTTCTTTTAAAAATATTGAAGTAAAAAACTACACAACTTTGAAAAAAAAAATTAAATCAACTTTTGATTCTCAAAATTGGACCTCAAATTTTGTTTTGTCAAAAGAAAAAAAATTGTTATAAATCATCACAGAAACTCAATAGAAAACCCTATTTAAAATAACTCATGTAAATTTTTTTAAACATACATTATGAAAAGTTTGTTAGCGTCATAATATACAATATAATAATATGCCTTTTTAGTCAGTCTGAGCTCGGTTCATGAAACAGATGGACACAATTCTGTCAAGTATTTAATCAAGCTCGAAATGTTTATTCTTGAGCTGAGCAATTAATTTTGTCCAAGTATACTCAATTCAGATCCCACTGTGCGCCCCTGTTCCGCCAACGGAGCGGCATACCGACAGAATAAAATAGGTACATACATACTCACATATGTATATTAGGAAAGTTCTCGAATGAGTTTATCTTTTGTAACGCTATCTTCCGGACTATAGTAAGAGACGTCTGACAGAATTCGCATGAAAGGATAATTTTTCTTAACTCAGTTTGAGTTTCGAATGAATGGATATTGTGATTTTTTGTTGGAGCATACCAATATATGTATGTAATACCATAATAAAATACACTTGACAGTAAAATGTTCTTTTGTTTAAGAATTTTAGTGACAGTAACATTTTTTATTTCGTTGAGACAAAGTTAAATTAGCAATATCTTACATCGAATTATCGCTAGGTATGAAACTTGTGATATTGCGATTTTCCAATATTTTATCTAGATGGGTTTTACCAAGTTAATATGAGTTCTCTCTAATCTTTCTTGTGCTTTACATGTGCACTTCGCTAATTATATACATACGTATGTACATACATAAAACTGTTCAACTATGTGTAGAAAAAGCTAAACAAATATGGAACAGATTTACTTATGCTTTCGATGACTTCTACATAGGTATAGTAGGGTTACCAGATGACATTGGTTGAATAAAAACTGTCTTCTTTTGTCATAGTTCTCAAATTGATGAGCATTAAAATGTTCTCACTTTTCAAATTCTAGTTGAGCCACTCGAGAATTCGATCCCTTTCAAAACAATATTCGGATGCTTTCGATGACATTTTATCAAAATTGAGAACACCTTAGTTATAGTGAAGTTAAATTTACAAAACAAATAACAGATGAAATATTATATGATAACTTTGCAAGAGTAAAACTACAAATTCTACAATAATTTTAGAAGCAAGCAAGTTTTCTGTCCACTTACGTATGTATGTATGTATGTTTGTATACAAATTAAAGTCATGCTCGAAAATGTATAGGATTTTTTTTGGAATTTCCCACATAAACTGATTGTTTCATTTATGAATAATTTTATTTTTAGAAACAAATTCTGAACTGGTGCTGATTCCAAGTACATTATTTAATATTTCTTGAGAAGCACTTATTGATTATGAGCTTGAGAGATAAGAAGTACACTGCATATTCCAAATCGTTGTTTTACACACTTTTGTTGGAATACAAGCTGCAAGTTAGTTGCTGTCTATGCCAACAAGATAACACAAGAGTGACTTGAAATGAACAATGTTAATGATTTGGATTAGCCAGCTTGTTTTCCTGACTTATATCCAATTGAGAACATTTTGGGGATTCTTGTCAGGCGAATATATGCTGATAAACGACAGTTTTCAAGTGTTGCTGGATTAAAAACAGCTATATTTGAAGAGTGAGAGGCTCTCGACGCTCAACTGGTACAAAATTTAGCACACTCCATACGAAACAAGATATTTGAATGCACCAAATCAAATGGTAGAACCACTTCGTAATAAATAATAAAAAATTATAATAAAAATTTGTTGTTTTTGCTGAAAAAAATTGACTTTAAATCATTTGTGCTATATTAAATGAACGATTTTTAGGCGGAAAAAATGCAATGTTGGAGATATTGATCACGGTTTATGGAGAGAGTCAAGTGAATACAAAATATGATAATGTCAGCTTAAATAGAACATATCTATGCACAAAATATGTCAGTATGAGCGTCTGAGGTTCAATATCCAACATGCTACAGCACATTTTCTTAAAATACATAAATTGTGCTATAGCTTATGAACGCAGTGTACATAAATACAAAAATAGTCATAAACAGTACCGCACCGCAGAAGTACTTTCACTTTTCATATTTTAAAAAAGGATAGTATGCAATAATGCTGCGCTATCTTTTTTAAATCAGTTCTAGCTAGTTAATTTTAATAAATTGTGTACCAAAGTAAAGAAAACTAAATTCACTCAAAACTTTAACGTCCACTCAATAGTCTAAGGGCAATAGCTGAAAAGCCGATTTAATTTCTTTTTTCATAAAAAAAAATAGGAAATTTGTGTTTTAAATCAAAAATTAAAATAATAATCGATTCTATTATAGAGTTTAAGAAAATTTATAAGCTATTGTAAAAGAGAATCAGGCAATGATATGGTATTCAGCTTTGTAATGATGTAGATCGGTTCTGTCATCTACGGCTGACTGAGTATTGTGGAAAAAATTGGTGCATTGGTCTTTTTTTTTAATGAACGAAAAACAAAAAGTATTGATAGTAGGAAAATGTAAATTTTATTTGTTGGCTTGCTCTTTTTCTTAATTCCATACTTCAGCCCGTTTACGTGGAACTGATCAAACGAAATCGTTTGGTTACTTCTAGTTGTGATTAAAAATATCTAGTTATTCATTAGTTGGTGATTCTTGCATTATTAACCGGACGTAAAGGCTTTAAGCGAATAAATGGAGTAAGTTTAAATATATTTCATTGGGTAACAATTTCTTAGAATCAATTCATTGAAACTCGTTCAATCCACAGTTAAATTGAACTATGTATATCTTTTTTTAATCGACAAAATTTTAATTTGTCAATACTATCACGAAAAGTACAAGTGGGAAAAACTTTTTAAAATATATTTCAGAAACAGCTCGTCATTTTGTAACAGAAACCGTCATTAACCAGCAATATTTAGACAGTTTCCCAGCGTAATTTAAGCTATTTGATTTAAGTAGATATTGCATTTCAATGTAAGTATTTATTTACATGAATGTTTTGCAACGCCACTTCAAAATTATATGTACTAATAAAAAAATGAGCGTGATTAGATAACCAGTTGCCACACCTCTCATATATAAAAACACTTAAAATTCTAGATTTTGCACCTTTGATTGTGTTTGTGGATGCACGAAGCCTAGCGGAAAATATAGGTGAGATTGAACAACGATTTTTTATGAAATATTTGATCTTTTCTACACTTTTTTAATTTTAAGCAAAATAAAAATTATTACCCTTAACTTTCGCGGTGGTAAATCAGTCAAGTGAAACCGGTTTGTGAAAAACCATAAAAAAGTGTGACTCTCTGACGTTATGTAATCAGAGCTGTGTAGGAAGGATTACTTTTCAATTCCAATTTAACTTTTCTACATCCGTTACAAAAGGAATTGATTCTTCTGTCGATTTCTTGTCAGGATTCAAAATTTTTAACTGGCACTTTAATTCGATGAGAAAATGTCGTATACTAACTTTAGGCTAACTAACCACCAAGCTCTCGAAAATTTTAAGTTCTTAAAGAAAGTTCAGAAAAATATTTTTATATCTATGTATATTTTAACATTAAAAAATAAAACAACTATGACGTCAAATAAAAAAAAATATTTTCTGAATATTTTGACCAGGAATATTTTGAAAATGATAAAGATGAAATTTTGTCCAAAACTGTTATCAATAACACAAAAGCTCAAAGTCTTAGAGAGAAAACAACATTAACAAACATATTTTCCCCATAGAATATAAATCTGTATTAAGAAAGTAGTCTAGCATTTTTTCTGTTGAATACAACGAGACTCGCATCGTTGTCGTCACGCAGTCTCGCATTCACTCTGTGTAGGGCTTTATATTTGAATCATGAAAGGAAATCGAACAGCTGTTTGTGGTGAATAACATTTTTTTTTTATTTTTGACAATTTTAGATTCATTACGAAAATGCAATTTGTTAATAAATTTACGCCAAAATTAATCGAGCAAAAATATTTGCTTTATGAAAGAAAAAATTTTCAAGTTGTGCTGCAAAGAAACAATGCAAATACAGGTAATGACAACTACCCATTGATTAAAAATTCTTACATATTAATTTTTATAGTGCGTAAGGCGGCAGTGCCTCCTTTGGCAACCGGCTATCAGCCGAAAAAAGTGGAATTGAACAAGTGGCGCCATCTAACAGAAGATACTAAATCCAGCAAACAATTTAAAGGAACTTTTCGAATGATTTTGCCACCACCAAATGTAACTGGAAAACTACATCTGGGCCATGCCTTGATGGCTACTGTGCAAGATGTTATTTGTCGACAACGGCGACAGCTTGGCTACGATGTTGAATGGATACCAGGCACAGATCATGCAGGAATTGCAACGCAAGTTGTTGTGGAAAAAAAGGTACTTAAGGAAAGTGGACTTAGCCGGCATGAAATGGGTCGTGAGAAGTTTTTAAAAGAAATTTGGAAATGGAAACGAGAAAAAGGTGACGGGATAATTTTTGATTTGAAAAAACTCGGATGCACGCTTAAGTGGAATAAACAGTATTTCACAATGGATAAGGTAAATACTTTTAAAAAAGATAAAATTATATGAATTTAGTTAAAAAATCAACACTTTCAGCTTCAGTCGAAAGCAGTCAATTTTGCCTTTGTTGAACTCTTTGAAAAAGGCTTAATTGAACGTCAGAAATCATTAGTAAACTGGTCATGTAGCTTGGAATCTGCTATATCTGATATTGAAGTGGAAACTAAAGAAGTTAAAGGTCCGACCGAGATAGCTGTACCTGGTCATCAGGATAACATTGTATTCGGACTTCTTTATGATATCAGTTATCGAATATGCGGTACAGATGAAGAAATTATTGTATCAACAACACGGCCAGAAACTTTACTAGGTGATGTTGCTGTTGCTGTGAATCCACACGATGAACGTTATAGCAGATTTCGTCCCTTAAATGAAATCAGGCTCTGGCATCCATTTCGCGAAGAGTCAATTCCGTTAATATTTGACCTTGCAGTAGAGCCTGAATTTGGCACAGGCGCTGTAAAAATAACACCTGCTCACGATAAACAAGATTTTGAGATTGCTAAGCGTCACAACTTAGAGCCTATTACAGTATTTACCGAAAATGGTTTAGTTTGTGAAAACTTTCAAAATTTTGCCGGGCTACCACGCTTTGAGGCACGTGAACATGTATTGAATGCTCTATCGCAGATGGAGCTGTTGCGTTCCATTAAAGATCATTCTATGAATTTGCCCATTTGCTCACGTTCTAATGATATTATAGAATATATGCTACGGCCGCAATGGTTCCTACATTGTCAAACAATGGCAGATGATGCCATTGCAGAAGTTCGTAATGGAAATTTGCAAATCGTTCCAAATAGTTTTGAAACTGAATGGAATCGTTGGCTAGAAGATTGTCATGATTGGTGTATATCCAGACAATTATGGTGGGGTCATCAAGTGCCAGCTTATTTCGCTACATCAGAAATAGATGGGAATACTTGCTGGGTTGCAGCCTTAAATGAGGCAGATGCATTGTCCAAAGCTAAAGAAAAACTACAGAGCGACAAGGTGAATTTAGAACAAGATACAGATGTGTTGGATACGTGGTTTTCTTCAGCATTGTTACCCTTCTCAGTATTTAATTGGCCATCGCCAGAATATTTAGAACACTATCCATTAGATTTAATGGAAACTGGTCATGATATTCTGTTCTTTTGGGTTGCGCGTATGACAATGTTAGGCATACAATTAACAGGCAAAGCACCTTTTAAGAAGATTCTTTTGAATGGTATTGTTTGTGATGCACATGGACGTAAGATGTCAAAAAGCTTAGGAAATGTGATAACACCACAACAAGTTATTCAGGGTGCAACAGTTGAGGTCATTATAAATTGAGTGTTAAAAAACCATTTTTCAAACCTTAATTCATTGTAGGAACTTCAAGGAGAAGTGCAAACATCATATTTATCCGGCTTGCTTAGCGCTGAAGAGCTACAAAAATCATTTACAGGCTTACAAAAAATGTTTCCAAACGGTATGCCTGAATGCGGTACCGATGCTTTACGTTTGACGCTTTGTAGCCATAACATTAAGAGCCATTTTATTAATTTCGACGTAAATGAATGCTATACAAACAAACTGTTCCTTAATAAAATCTGGCAAGCAACACGTTTTACCTTGGGTGCTGCTGAAAGGCTTCAATTTCCATTGCACGAAATAGAAAACATGAATTATGTACCATTGGGACTATGGGACCAATGGATACTCAGTCGATTGGCAAATACTCTAGCGAGCTGTACAGAAAGCTTTGAAGAATTTAATCTACATACAGCTATAGCGACATTTAAGAACTTTTTTTACAGTAATCTGTGTGATGTATATTTGGTAAGAAAACAGTATTAGTAGGTTTCAAAAAACTAAGTTTTGATTAGATGTTCATAGTAACAGGTCAATGAGTATTTGGTAAAAATAATATATTTTTAAATCATATTTTTATTAGGTAAATTTTTTATAGCAAAATTATCGAAGGCAACAGCTTTAACAGAGTTTATTTTATTAATTTAAATGTCTTAATACTCGTATAAAGGCATTAAGACCTTTACATTAAAATTAAAACTTTGTTGAAGCATCGTTAACGATAAATATGTACATGCCTTAAATTTTAATTTTGTCAATGGCTCAATTTTGATAAAAAAAAAGGAATCAATCTGTATCGACAGCTGCTTACTATAATTTTGCTGAAAACGATTGATAAATACTAATACTATACTAAGAAGTCATCTAAAAATTGTGTGCGTTTCTTTAGGAGACTACAAAAGCAGACATTAATGCAGCAAATAAAAATGGCTACATTCACTGTGCCACCTTAGCTACCTGTCTCAGTTGGGGCCTCCAAGCTATGTCACCCTTTACGCCTTTTATTGTGCATGAATTGTTGCAACATTTGCCAAAAAATATAAAACTACATCTGAGTAAATTTCATAATGCAACATTGGAGCAGGAAATACTGGAAATATTAGAAATCTGTCAGTCTATAAGGCAATTTAAAAGTCGAAATGGCATTTCAAAGAAATATAATCCCACCGTACATCTATTTGCACAAACTACAGAGGCGTTAGAAATGTTACAGCCGCACTTAGCAGAAATAAAAGTATTGACATTAACAAATGCTGTCGAGCTCCATTTAGCTACCACAGCTGCAAATAAAAATTTCCAATTTTATTCAACTGCAGGACATTTATGTTCATTTGGTAAGTTTGAAATGATAACATAGGGTAATAGGACCTCATGTTTTCGCTGAATAAATTTTTGAGTGAATGACGATAACAGGATCTACTGTCCTTAATCGTTTTTGATTGAATGGCGATAACAGTCCTTGATCGATTAGAGTTTGGACCCAATATTCAACTTGTTGTTGATTTAAGAACACAAAAAAAAATTAAAAAATTATGAACGTTATCTCTTACTTTTAGGTATAAACACTAATGAGTTATTTAAGGATACAAAAAGTAAAGCGGACAACGTAGCTAACTTAAATCAAAAGAAACTACAGAGATTAGAAGCTGAACTAGAGCGTTACCGTGCTCGTGTAAATAACGAAGGCTTTTATAAGTCTGCTAGTAAAGATGTGCAAAAAAAGCACAATGAGAAGGTAAAAGGTCAAATAGGCAACACAAATTAATTGCGCATAAATGGCCTTACTCAGTGCAGTTGTGCTATGTACTTATGTGCTGAGTTGTGGAACTGCGTCAATATCAAAACGTTTTTTGATTTTAGCGTAAACTATCACGACTTGCGCATGTCATTTGTGTAATGTGCTTTTATTTGCGCAAGTAATTTGTGTCGTCTACGTCGCCCATAAGATGAAGGTTGAAAACCTTATTTAATTTTGTTTTATTTTCAGATACAACAATTAGAGACTGAAATTCTAAATATTAAAACCTATAGCTAGTTGTTAACAAGAATGTAATACATATATTTTTTAATATTTTATAATTAAATATGTACAATAATTTAGTCCTAAATAATTTCAAATTTTGAATACATGCTTAAATTTCTGTATACAAATTAACTGACTTATTTATAGTGATTGCAGGACTTAAAATAGTAATAGTCTTCCTTGAAACGCTTATTTTTATAAATGAGACTATAATGTTACAATTTGGAATGAAATTTATTAACATAAATTACCTCAAACTTTATTTAATAACACCGTCCGACAAAATTCGACTTTTGGTTGCACACATGAGAAAATTCAATTAGGTCTAAAAGAACGTGTGAAACAAAAACATCCTTGTATCCATTCTTTTGAAACATGCAGTACATAATTTTACATTTTTTTCGTTTAGATCTAAAATGTTACAAAGCAAAAAACTAAAATGGATTTTAAAGTTTTCTGATGTATTAAAATATAACGGTTATCAGATCAAGGTTGAATTTCTAGTGTAAATAGAAATAAATTTATATTTATTTAACACTAATAAGATCTTAAACAATCGGACATGGATTCTGCTGATATTCTAAATAAAATCCACGATTCGATATATCCATATCTTCGTTACCATCAGTAACTACATAGAGTACAAATGGCTTTGTGCTACTAGTTGTTCCCACCAAACCTAAACCACAGAACCGATCACTTGGTAACGAAGCTCCATTCTGTTGTGGATTCGGTATGACTATGAAATCTGTTGTACAATCTTGACTTTGTACTGCTTCTGTACCTAAAAGTGCAGGATCAACAGCACCAACATCGTTTGTCAAAGTAAATGAGTACACATCGGAACCAACTTGACTCCATGTAATCGAGCACTGATTAGCGCCCATTCTTACACAAATGCCATATCGATGATTTGCAATTTGCCTCGTACCCGGCACTCCAATCGTATTGGGTAACGAATTAGGTGCAGCACCATAGTTAAAGGATGCTACAGTGCCACTCGAGTCTAAATAGTATTGTAGACAGCCCGAAGGTGCCTGTGTTGCGGAGGCACATGCAATTTGCGCTATTTGAAATTGCCACTGTCTATTAAATACATAGGATCCTGTGGAAGCAACCGAAATTGTAATCGGCGATTGACCGTTAAAGTCGACATATATATGTTGTCCAGAATTTTCACCGCATATTGTTGGTACACGTGATGATCCACCGGTAACTGTGAGTGTATCTGTTGTACAAAAACCATCACCATTAGGTGGTGCAAGAGAAAGTGCAAGAAAATCAATGCGTAGTTGACAAATGTTTGCATCGCATGGTTGTACTACGATAGAACATCTGTGAGGGGTTATATTCATTGATAATCAAATGTTTTAAATGCAGTCAAAATCAATTAAGTACCTGCCACCACCGCCATACGTGCCTGGATATCCAGAGTTATAGAAATAGGTGTTATTATAATTTGTTGTTGCGCCACATGACAATTGATCTATACGGATTTTGGTTTAATTTTGTGTGTTAATTAAAATATTTTTCTATCTTGGCTACGATCAACTTACATATGCAACATACAGCTTGATTTGTTATAGTACTACAACTACCAGCAGCAATTCCTCCATTGTCGGTGCACTCGCCTCGTACTACACATGTCCCATGTAGATTATTTGCTCCTGTGCAGACTTCATTGGCAAAACGTCCAATAGTGTAAAAGGGAAACCCTGTAAAATAAGATTTTGTTTGTATAGCTGAAAAGTGCAGTCTTTTCAGAATGAGAATTATAGGTAATTCATCCTCCAACAGTTTGATATTGGCCGTCATTTGCAAGAGACAGAATCACAGACTTAAGAAATTTTAGCTATGAAAATTATTAGTTTCCGATACAGCTCCCAAAACTTATTTAGTTACCGTTCTTAACCTAATGGCCTCAGCAAACATATGTACTTTTTAGAGAAAATAATTTCAAAGAATATAAATAGTTCCTTTTATTTATTTGTGTTTTTGGAACAAATTTTCATATTAACATTTTTGTACAGAGCTTATTGTTCAGTACTTTTAGTGCAAAAAACCACAAAAAAATTATAAGCGCAAAATGCATTAAAATGGGCAACGAGCTGCTTATACTAGTTTCGATGACCGCTACGTCATATCATCAGTAAGCTTTGTTAGCCGAAGTATACTGCCGTACTAAGCGAAAAAGACGTATCTCAAAAAAATTCATTTCGAGATAATTGGTGTTTTATTTTGTTTATGTCAATTTGTTGAAATACCTGTAAAATTGAGATAGAGGAAATTTTCTAAGTAGATTTTTTATATGATTGAACTAAGATGCCGACATTTGGAGTATTTCATTAGACGCGTAATTTCTTAAGCTATCCGATGCCATAAGAATCTCGGATATTTTTTTTTTTTTGAGATACGTCTTTTTCGCTTAGTACGGCAGTATAGTAGTCTGCAAGCCTACTATGTTCTATTCCTTGCGTTGATCAGTTAAGAATCACAGCAAAAAACAAAACTTCTACATTTTAATGCAATTGCTTTTATAGTCTCTTTGATATCACACATTTCTTGACGAGCTTGTAATTTTTTTGTGGTTTTTTGCACTAAAAGTACTGAACAATAAGCTCTGTACAAAAATATAAATAGTTCCTTATTGCCTTAATTATTCCCATAGAACGAGTTTGAAATCACCCTAACTGTTTGAGAATAGTGAATCACTGTGTCACTTTAATGACATTATATATGGAATTGGAAAATCTAATAGAGAAACAAGGAATGAACTTATTTATGTAAAATTTCCTTAGATCCTAAAATAACCTGGACCCATTTTTCTGAAAAACGAGTGGTGAGTTTCTTTGGGCCACTTTCTTTGAGCAACCTTTTTATGAAAAAGTTTCTTCAAATGATTTCATCAATTGTGCAGATTTTTTTAGTGTTTTCTATTTGCTTTCTCGAACATGATAAAAAATAACAAATAAGCTTTGTTATCCCAAACATACTCGTAAGTCATAAAGTTTTCGATCGTGCACTTTTTGAAAGTAAAGCTCTAATATCACGAAATATTTAATTTCGAGAAAAAATTTCGAAAGGTCAAAAATTAACCTACACTGACTTATTAAAAGCATATTTAAAAACTGTTTGGAGACCATTCGCAGTGTAACTTATTTTAAATAAACTTTTAGTACTAAGCCTCAGAAACAAAAGCCCCCTGGCTTCACGCAACTCTTAACAGTTCAACTTGTTTACTCGAAGTGAATGAACACATTTAGTACTCCAGTAAATAAATTTTAATTTTAAGCCCATTTTTATATAACGGACTTTCGGCCTTAACGGACACCCTCTTTCCCCCAATTAGCTCGTTATATCGAGGTTTTACTGTATTAAAATAGCACCGAACAAAATAGGCATTTCTCGCTTCAATCGCCATCTTAAGGGCTTTCCAAAAAACGTAACAAATTTTGTGCCCATTGAATGCAAAGTCGATCAAAATGTGACCATCAGTTTGCTGCGATTTGTGGTACAGTGTTAGCTTAAAATAAGCCCCTAAACTTGACAATCATCTATTTTTTTTAAAAGATAAGAGGGCTAACTTTTTGTAACTCATATAATTAATTTCAGATATAAGGCTTCAAAGTTGAAAGTTGTTTAAAAAAACGAAAAAAATCCATGATACTATTGGCACGTTTTATACGTTTTTGTCTGACTTTCCTGTAGAACATACAACAATTTTAAATTGATTGGCTCACAATTAAATATTTTACAATCAACATTGCATTTTTTTGAATTTCACCATTTATATGGAAGTTGGGGCCAATCAAAAAATCAATACGATAATCAGATTCTACTGATAATTTTACTTTGGAAAATTGTTTCTGAATTCGTTGAGGAAAATCTTGTTGAGCAGTGCTATTGAAGTTTTCTTTGAAGTTATTTCGATTTTAGAAGGATAAGGGTCCGTGCGTCCCTATCGAACCCGCTAGTGCGAATATCTGTTTTTTTTTCAATGGTGTTGAAGTTGAGTAAAATATTAGGTCCACACTTTTTTGTTAGATGTTTCCTTTCCGCAGTGTTAAGGTTATGAGCAAAGTTGGCGCCATCAGAGCCTCCAAGTAGTGATGCTTTGCATTTACGGATGGTGTGGGCCAGTGTGGTACTATACATACATACTACACATCAGTTATGGCATTTGGGTTTTTTGGGGAATGTACTGGACTTAGAGTCAGTACAAATTTTTCAACAAACACTTTTCTGCTCTAAGTTGAACTTGGAACTATAGAACAGATAACGATCTGACCTAACATTTTTTAATGTATATTAACTTACATCTTGGCGTTCGATTAGAATGATTACGACTGGAAATCAATGCAGTAGTATCAGACATTAAGTTGGAAAAATGAGCATTGTCGGTCTCCTTACCAAATGTGCACACAATTAAGCCCAAGAAAAATATACCGGCTATCTCTGGCAGCGACGACATGTTTAAGATTTGTATTTATAGAAAATAATTTTTTTTAAGCAAATCTTTTGAAAAAGTTAATCCCAAAAGAAACAAAACTTCCAAATTTTATTTAAACTTATCCTTTTTTCAGCACAGTGTACTGTTTTTAATATTTTCTTATTTTTTTTTTAACGACCGAACGATCATCGCTAATCTACGGATCTCGAAGAACTAACCATTGGCTGAACTTATTGCTGATGATGAACAAAAAGTTTCTTCTCATTTAGAAACAGTTAAGTAGCAAAATACCTGAAGCATTGAAGGTGCTAATTACTTAATTCGATATTTAGTATGTATTCTTAAATAAGTCTACCACAAAATCCAGAAAATACAGTCTCAAGTGAGTAAGTCAGAGGTGTTGGCTAAAAATGGTTATTATGTGGAGCATAGCACTCAGCTAATAAAAGAGATTCTTTTGATATTGATTGCACTTTTTTTGATTGTGCTTTTGTTATCAGTCTATTATGAGTTATTTTACTTATGCCTACTTTTGTTAGTCTGTGGAAGAAGGTATATGTAATAATTTAATAATAATAAAAAAAAAACAAATAAAAGTTATAAGACTTAATTAACATCAAATTCACTAGCTATACCACAAGACCATGACTTGTATTTCCTTATTTCTGCGTTTGCTGCTGTAATGAAGATGCTTGAGAATTAAATTAATCAAATTTAAAAGAAAGTTTTACACGAAGTATAAGTGTTAAATAATCGAGACACGTTCTGTCAACGTTAAAAGGCTAAGGTAAATTAGCTATGTCTAAATTGTTGGGCTACATTTAAAAAATTAAATTGTTTGACCTAGTTTCGGTTTTTGTCATTTTTGTTTTTGCAAAAGTTGAAGTTGTTTTGTGTTTGAGATTTAAAATAGGTAGACATTTTTTGATTTGATTGAATTTTGGTCGGTTTAAATGTCCATGTTAAATTCCAAATAAAATGTATCTCATATTTTGACCCTCAGGAACACAATTTCCCATCTTCGATATATTTTAACAGCTATAAATCAATTATAAATGATTATGAATAAAGCTATAATATGGAACATTATGAATTGTATTTATGTCAGCAAAAGTTGTGCATGGTTCAATTTGTAAACTAAAGTATTTCTTTTTTCTAAACAAATAAGTTGACTGTTAATTAGCGACAAGCTAATTTCTAACAAATAAGTAAAACGTTTCTCAGATAATGAACATACATAAAACCGTTTGAATTGAAATTATCAATACATAGGAATAGAAACTATAACATAAAAACTGGAGCATTTTAAAAATAAAGCTGATTCTACATAATTTATCCAAAAACGTTATGAATCACAATAGAATAAAATACTTACATAATTGTACTGCACATTCAAAAATTAAAACTTCAATATAATTTTTAGACTACGTATTTTAAAATTGGATTTATTTTAGAACTTTGTGGAGAGACATATTTTAACAGACGTTTAACTGAGCCGCATATGTAAGATATGCGTTTCAGTTCTAAATAAAAAAACCTTCAACTTTCGGCCGATTCTGCTTTCGTTTGTCGAATACCAATCACCTATTCAATTTCTACGATTCCACCCACTTTAGTCAATGCCTCCTTCAGTTTTTCAGCCTCATCTTTGGGTATATCTTCTTTTACTAGTGTTGGTGTACTTTCAACAAATTTTTTGGCCTGTACCAAATTCATACCCTCTAGCAAATTCTTTACTTCCTTAATAAGCGCAATTTTTTGCTTTTCATCAAATTTCACCAGCTTTACTTTAAATGATGTTTGTATTTTTTGGGGTGTTGCTTCTTCTTCATCTTCAACAGCAGCGCGTCCTGGACCAGCTAAAGCCATTGTGGGAGCAAATGCAGTTTCAGGCAGATTTAATTTTTGTTTAAGTCGAGAACTTAGTTCAGAAACTTCTAAAAGATTTAGCGCTGCAATACTATTGACTATATTGTCCAATTTCACATTGGGTACTTTGGGTGCACCTTCCGGAGGAGGTGGTACCATTTGTTCAACTCCACCACCTGAAGCGGATGATGGTGCTACCTCAGCTGAGAACCTGCGAATACCATGGCATGATATTTGGCGCAAAGCGATACGTGTGTAGTTCATTTTGTTTATAATTCACTGTTTTTAACGAAAAAGCTTCAATTACATTAATTTATAATTAAAATGTAGTTTTTATTCACTTGCCTCTTTTTCTGCTGATTTTCTCAGGTTATATCAGATTTAGACAGTTGCTACTGCTATATTGCAGGGAAAAAGTGTTGCCAAGCTAATTCCAAATTATGTAATGTTTATCATTTTTTATGGTCAGCGTTTACACGAGGAATCTATTTCGGCTAAGTTTCCTTGTTTGTTGGCAAGAGGGGAAAAACGAAAGAGACGAGGTAAAAAATTTGTCACATGTCGCGAAACGAAAATCACACAAGAGAATTTCAATTCGTTTCAAATTTATTGATCTTTCTTGAACTTATCTTATCAAATAACAGGGAGGACAACACATGCTATAAAGATAGCAAATTTATGCTATTCACTCTCGCATTCTCCAAGCGTATTAGGTTCTGTTCGCATGCTTTTCCTTTCCAAAAATTTGATTTGATATCCCTGATATGGGATCCAGAAAGATAGCATCGAAATTAGGCTTAAGGCTTAAGGAAGAACATGAAAACGCAGGCTTAACCTCTCGTAGTAACATTGAGATATCCAATCGTCGTCACAATACAATATTTTTATCAACTTCTGCATCAGTCAGGCAACAATTTTGACGAAACTAAAGATCAAGCAAAATTGATCCGTAGGTAGATAAAAAAGTCATAAGATTCGTCAAAAAATATTAAAAAATTTTGATAATTTATGCGACCGTTGGTACAACGTGTTGTACAGCGATACTAACGTTACAGTCTGTCGTACAATTCTCATAATCGTGATCGCAACGAGGCATAAGTTTCACATTTTAAGTCAGCGCTTACACACAGAAACTCTGTTCGGAAAAAAGGGTGGTTGTACAGAATTTTCCGTACCCAGATAATCTCTTTCACGTTGCTTTGACGTTTGTTGTGGTGGATTGGCACATAATTGCAATACTTACAAGAAACAAAAAAATTCTTGTATTCGTGTCTCAGCGCTTACACACAGAAGAAACATTTACGAAAATTCTTCTTGCTGTCGCAAACGCAAAGCAAATATCACAAAAGAGAATAATGGACAAGAATTTCTTTCACCGAATTTGATTGTGTAACTTTCAAATACGAAACGTCAAATAACAGCTGTCGTATTGCCAGTTGCGTCTAATAAATATTTGCAAAATGTAAACATTCATTGGTTGGCATTTTATTTTGACGAAAAAGCTTTAAAATGTCTGACGAACTAGAAATAAAAACAGAAGATGAGAACAACAAAATCTTATTCAAAAAGAAGCAGCGTAAGAATTTGCGCCAAAGACGACAATCCAATGATGATGGTGATCAAACTGAAGAAGCAGCTTCCGAGCTGTAAGTAAATAAAATAATAAAAACATATTCAACATGTATTTTTAAAAATTTTAAAGCACTACGCTAGAAGAAATCAAAGAAAAACAAAAGCTGCGACAACGTCCCAATGGAGTCAGCATTGCAGGTTTAGCAATGGGTAAAAAATTGGCACTAGAAGAAGAAACAATGGTGAGTTAATCCATAAAAGAGCAGGTACGGGAGGTAGCGTTGCGTTTTTGCAAGGAATTATGTATATACCGAATAAATTTTGTTTCAGTAGTTGAGTAATGGTCAATAAGCATAACGGTCGTCAGTCGCCGCACCCGATAGAGTCTAAGGTAACATGGGAAATTTGTTAAAAAAAATTATGGTACGAGTATTTTCATCCATGCCAAAAGCACCCTGTGCTATTTGTATAAAAAATACGTTTCAATCAAATGCTCCCACTTTTTGCTAGTTTTTGGGCACGATTTCCGATTTCCATTCCGATTTCCATTAGTCAGCGGCATAAGCAAGCAGTCAGCTGAATGTTTGTGGGTGTAAATATCGTAAATATTCATTTGTCAAAGTGAATATGAAACGGTCAGATGCCCTGAGTGCACAGCATGCTTATGCATGTGACTGACGGTCTTATATCGGTATGAAATGACTATTGAAAAAGTAACGCTACCTCCCAGACTAAAACTGGTTGTCTCTAAGGTCGCTGAGCGTTAGAGCAGATAATAAAAGATTTGAAAGACTGTAATTTTAGTAAAAATGTTTATTCCGCGGTTACATCAAACCCCACATCAATAATATAATTGGTTTTACGGAGGAGAACGGAGTCTGATGTTTCCTCGGAATTAGAACTCTTTATTTTTATAAAGTTAGATATTTTTTCACAGTCGTATGCTTGGACCTAATTGGTTATGATTTAGTTGCACTATGTTTATCTAACTTTTGTATAGAAAGTTCTTTTAATAAAACGCTATCAAATTCTTTTCTTACCCAGAAAGGTCAATATAATGCCAAAACTGGTGGTCTCGTCAATATGACAGCTCTTAAATCGGGTAAAGTAAAAGAACCGGAGGATGCATATGACGTTGGCATTGGTACACAATTCTCAGCGGAAACTAATAAACGTGATGAAGATGAAGAAATGATGAAGTACATCGAATTAGAACTGCAAAAGCGTAAAGGTGTCGCGGACAGCACAGACGATGCACAAGAAATGGATCCAAAAAAATATTTAACACCAGAAGAGGCAGCTCTTTACTCACTGCCTGATCATTTACGTCAATCCTCATCCAACCGTTCAGAAGAAATGCTTTCAAATCAAATGCTCAATGGTATACCTGAAGTAGATCTTGGAATACAGGCGAAAATCAAAAATATCGAGGCGACAGAAGAGGCGAAGCAAAAGTTGCTGCAAGATCAAAAAAATAAAAAGGATGGTCCATCACAATTTGTGCCAACAAATATGGCTGTAAATTTTATGCAACACAATCGTTGTAAGTAAACGTTTTTGAATGTCTATGTAATGGGAGGACTTATTTGTCCGAGATACCGAAAAACCACAATTTTTCTAACGTCAAAATCTGACCATTAGTTCTTATATAATTCGATTTTATATGATTCGATTGGCTTGAAAACAAAACAAAAGAAAAGACTTATCTCATGGAATTATACATTATAATATAGCCGAAACTTGGTGTCATGAAACTATGTTATGTTTGTCCTTGCATTTAAAAAGCATGTAATATGTAAATGTTTTGCAGAATACATACTTTTTGGATTAGCTAATGATAACATGCTCACTAGCTCTTAATTTATTGGATTGTTTTACCTAACATTTCATAATTTTTATTACAGTTAATATCGAAGATAATTCTGACCCACGAAGACGACGGAAAGAAATAACACCTGCTGGTAGTGCCGGAGGCAGTGCTGGTGAGCACCAAAAGCCGAAAAGTCAACATCAAGTTGGACCGAATGGTGTTAAACGTGCTACTGACGATTATCATTACGATAAATTTAAAAAACAATTTCGACGTTATTAAAATCAATAAAATTTAAAAATTTATTTATACATAACGAAATTTTCGAACTTTTTTTACACTTAATCTCCATCTTGAGACGTCACATATTTCTACTTCGAATTTACAAAGCTTATGCCTTATCTTAAAGTTAATTAAATATTTTTTTGATTAATTATATAATATTTGAAGGTTTATTAATTAATTAAATGAACCCAACTTTTTCCTATTTGATTGTAAAAGTTAAAAATGGCACTTTGATTTTCCAAAACCATTTTGCATTTCAATGGTGCTGGTTAGGGTGGTTCTTATATTGATTTTTTTTGAATTTTCGACCGGGCACCATCTCAGTTGATTTTCTACCATAAGAAACTTTCTGTATTTTTTTTCAATTTTCTTAATTAATATTTAGGGGTCGCTACCAATGTTAAAATTTTGTATGTGCTAAATAGCTTAAAAACACTTTTTTAATCGCTAACTTATTTTTAGGGAGAGGGAGGGGGTGAGGCTTTCTGCATTCTATTTATCTTTGATATACGCTAATAAAATGTACCAGAGTCAATACGCCGGATTGAAGTTATAGTGTCCATACAATGTTTTTTTCTGAAAGTTTGACTTATGGTAGCGACCTCTAAAGCTTTTATAAAAGTAAATTAAAAAAATATATATTCATTATTTTAGGGCAGAGGATCATATGACGGGGTGCCCCGAAATTCGAAAAATAAGGACCACCCTAGTGCTGGTGTTGTCTAATGTCTTTGCTTGTTACATTGCTTCTGAGGCGTATGTTAAGGCTTTGTGTACCTCTATAATAGATTATGCTTCAAGGGTTAATAATGAATTGAAAGGTACCAAACAGTGATGGCATTCGGGATTTGTGGAAATGAACTGAATGGAGAGTTGAAATGTACTTTTTAGATGGCGAATGTACTTTTTTCGATATTAACATAAGAAAATAACATAAAATATCTAAAAATCATCTAGAAGTCGAAATGTATCGAAAATGAATGTGCCGAAAATATATTGAAAATGCGCCGAATGTACTGAAAAGGGACCAAATGTATTGAAAAAATATAAATGTATTTTAAGTCGTTGTCGATTAGTTGTACACATTTGATGTACACATTTGATGTACTCACTAACATCGGTAAATTAACGGTTTTTCTGAGTTCGGGTTTTTGCTTGTGAGTGCACTTAAATTTAATCTCCTGTAAATTTAGGGAAAAAATATTCCTCCAAAAGTGTTAATGGAGCGTGATTTCAAATTGTTTTCGTAGGTGCTGAACATATCTAAGCTTCTGGGTTACGAGTTCGTCGAGAAATCGTGCTTTGTCAAGTAAGGTAATATCAAAAATAAACGACCCGCTCACAGCTGATTATACAAAAGTAGAAGCAAAAAAATATAGCATATTTTCAAAAAACTTAATGCAAAACCGACTCTTATAAATTCCCATATTTCTAATCAATCCCCGTGGTTCTGTTTAATTAAAAACTTTATCGTATAAATTCCCATATTTTGGATCAATTCCAGTGATTCTCTTCTCAAAAAATACCACTACTGTCATTGTATCGATTGAGCAGGTGGTAACGCTTATCAGCTTTAATCAGTTAGTTTTAATTCTATGTGTAAAATGCGCGTTATATTCCACAAGCTTAAGTTTTTGTGTTTTTTGTTATAATATTATTAATAAGTGCATAAAAAATGTGAAATTTATGTCTTCGCGAGTGCTGCGTAATCGATTTAGCAAAATATTTGAGTGAAATTGCTTGAAAATGCAAATCCAAACCAAAGCAGTGCTGCAAGCAGAGCTGGCAACCCGCTGCAAGTTTAGTGTTTTATTTTCCCCTGCAAAATGAAATTTAATTTCATAAAATGCTTTTTCAATTAATCAGAAAAGCAACAAGTGCTAAAATTTAAATATAATTTTTCCAAAATTATATGAGTGTTTGCTTAATTTATTAAAAAACGATAATTTAAAATCGAGAAATACGAAGGCAAGTGAGCGAAAAGTTAGAGAGGTAGTGGTAGTGTATATGTATTGCAGTTGCCAGTAAGCTGCAACATCAAAAGGTTTGTGTATTGGCTTCAAAACGTTTCGAACAGGCCAGTGCATTTATAATAATGACAGGATATCTACCGAGGAGTAAGTGCTTAAATTTTGTGTTAATATTAAGTGTAACATTAACATATCGCTCACTTACTTCAAGACTGGCATAGCTCAAAAAACGTGATTTTAGAGTTAATGATGCAGAAATATACGCCATTTCATGTTTTATTTTTTGTGAAAAAATCAGAATCTCATAAACTTGCCTTGTGAGAAGAGTTTATGTAGACATACTTTTCATCATTTGCATATAAAAAGCAACTAATTGAAAACTTTAAATGCGTTTTTCTCCCACTTTATGTTTTTTGAGTTATGCCAGTCTTGAAGTAAGTGAGCGGTATGTATGTCTATAAAAAAGTGATGTCGTGAATTACGTTTTGAGTATTTGAGTGAGAAGTAACTTATTCCTACTGAGGATCTTGTCCCTTCATGACAAATTTGATAACCAAACTTTAAATAAAACTTAGCTGAAATATGCGTAGAAACGGGTTGTAAGCTTTGCTGACTTTTTTTTGTAGTAAAAATAGCTTCAATCCTAATTGAATTTTTATAATTTTAAGTAAGTTTTTGAAAGCAGCATTGCACGATTTCTAAATAACTTATGAAGATATCAAATTAAAAAAAAACCTTATGCAAAACGTTATCTTATAAATTTCCATGTTTTGGATAAGTTCCCGTGGTTCTCTTCTTATAAAATACTCATACTGTCGTTGTTTCGCTTGAGCAGGTGGCAACGCTAACAACTGTCATCAGTTAGTTTTCATTTTATGTGCAAAATCGCGTTAAGTTCTACAAGTTCGAATTTCCGTATATTTTTATTATAATGTTATTAAAAAATATATGTAGGTGCTTAAAAAATGTGCAATTTATCTCTTCGCGAGTGTTGTGTAATCAATTTAGCAAAAAAATTTGAGTAAAATTGCATGAAAATGCAAATCGAAATCAAAGCAGTCCCGTCGGCAGAGCTGACATGGCCGCTGCAAGCCTTATTTTCCCTTCCAAAATGAAATTTAATTTCATAAAATGCTTTTTTCAATTGATCAGAAAAGCAACAAGTGCTCAAATTTCAGTATAATTTTTTCAAAATGTTACGAGTGTTTGTTTAATTTATTAAAAAACGATCATTTAAAATCGTGAAATACGTGGTAGTGCATGTGTATTGCAGTGCTACTAAGACGCAACATCTGCTACAGTTTCGTCAAATGGTTTTTGCATTGGCTTCAAAATGTTTCACACAGTCCAGTGCATTTATAATAATGACAGGCAAGTTACAGTGGGGTAAGTGCTTATATTTTGTGTTAACCCAGTGTGCCAAACGAATTCCGTCCGTTACGAATTCGAAACGAATTCGTTTTACCTGCAAAATACGGAATGCGCACAAACGAAACGAATTCGCGTCCGTTTTTGTGCACATTGGGAATATGTATATTGAGTGCAACATTTATGTATGTATGTATGTAAAAAGTTTATATCGTGAATTATGTTTTGAGTGTTTGAGTTAGAAGTAACTTATTCCTACTGAGGACTTTGTCCCTTCATGACAAATTTGATAACCAAATTTTTAATCAAACTAAAGTAAAGTCCATCTACTGAAATTGTTTTTAAATAGGTCCAAAAATAGTAGTTCTTCTTTCAAATGCTCACGTAGCAGTTGCCACGCTAACTTTATGCAACAAAACTGCAAAAACGTATATTCATAAATCTTGCAATTCGACATCTTTTTCGAGATATAGTTTTATATTCATAAAAAAACAGTTAAGCCCAATGATGGCATTTGGCTTTTGTGAAAATTAACTGAATCGAGACTTGAAATGTACTTTTGAGATGCGAATAAATTTCTTCTTCATGAACATCACAAAATTTCTTAAAAATAAGAAAATTCAATTCAGATTTTAACTATTTTTACAATAAAAAAAAAAAAATTCAGCACAGCTTACTCTAAGATGCGTCAAATGTATTGAAAATGCACCAAATGTACCGAACGTACTTAAAACTTGTCGAATATATTGACGACGATTTTTCACAACGCAAATGTACTGAAAAATGTACAAATGTACCAAAAAAGCCAACGCTGGTATCAAATAGTTCCGAAAAAATTGAAAGTTCTAAGTATCGAAAAAGTCGATATACATATGTATGTATAACAAAAAACGTTTAAAAGTCGAAAAATGCCAAATAAATCGATTAAAGTCGAATAAGGTCGAAATCCGATAAGTCTCGAATGCTGTAAATGAGTCGGAAAATGCCGATATAACAGGAATAAAATAGGAAAAATCGATGAATGTAAAAAATGTCGATATAAGTTGAAAAGTCGATATACATTTCCCTAAAAGAGTCGATAGATATCAAAAAATGTTTAAAAAGTCAATACATGTCCGAGAACCCAGACAAAATCACAAGAATAATCCAGTAACGATTACAAACCATAAAATACTATCATTCATTTGGAGTTATAAACGATTGTATTTTAAAACTAATTTACTTAAACTTTATTAACATACTTATGTTTATTTATCGTCTTCATAAAGTAGATGAAAGTACAAAGTTTTGAATTTTTAACTTTGTATTTTAGAATATGCTCAAATACTTTTTTTGGCTTTAATGTACTTTAGCTCCCACTCGCTTTATCAAACCAAACTTTTCTTGTGTACTTTTTGATTCTAAGAGTAAAATGCGACCAAAAAGCTTCAGTTGAATTAAGTTTCGGAGATGTAGCCATCGGAAGCTGGGGATATATTTTTTCTGAAAGTTGGGAACTATTGATTTTCAAAATATGGGTATGATATGGAAGTAAATTTAATAGATTACAATATTAATTTAAAATTTCTTGAAACTTAACACTCAGTTTTCAAGATATCACGACTTTCTGAAATTTCGATCGTTTTTTTTCCAAAACACAATTGTTTTTTCCAAAAACTGCGTTATTGACATGTAGTACTTATTATTCAAAAACAAAATTTATTCCCTTGAAAATTATGTAACCTAAGTTCTAAATTTTTTATATGAACCCGTTTTTTACCAAGTGCTTCTTGGTGAGTTCAATACAACTTAATGAAAATTTTGAATTTATAGACAATACTCACAACAGAAACTACTACTGCAACAACAGTCACCAATACAATTGAAAAAAAAAACTGAGTTTAGATAAACAGATTAACATTTTAAAACCGCACGCGAATCCGGTGTTGGAAATATTATAGAAAAAACCGCTTCCGATGGCCGGTGTAATAGGAAGTAATTTATTACTCCTCTTGGGAAGTGATTCTCCAGAGATCATCCTCCTTTCAATTGGGAATTTATTGTTTCCATTTATACTACATATATTTGTAAATTCGTCTCTGTTTTTCTGATTCTTACATATTGTAAAATCCTTGTATTTAATTTTTATAATTGTTCCCTAGCTGCAGAGCACATTAAATGCTATCTTCATCTACTCGACTACTTAATAACTTAATCAGAGACGTTGCCAATTCTTACCACAAATCGAATGAAGTACGTGACACAAATTTGCAACATTTGACACCATTATCGTTGCTGCCACGTTTGATTGGCACAATCAATTCCAATACAAATTCTTGACCAAAAATAATATAACCTACTTGTAACTGAAAGATTTAAAATGTAACTAAGGAAAATTGGTGTTGCAAAGAAGTTTGCCATCAGGCAGTAGTAATAAGAAAATTGGTATTTTTAGTTTATAACACAAAAATAAAATATGAAAAAAAAAAAACTGGAAGAAAATAGAAGAAATGTGGAAATCAGTGAGGCTGTGAAAGCTACAATGTACTACAAGTCTCATGTGCAATCTAGCAGACAGTAATTATAATTTGTATGGGGTATGAGGAGGTGTGTAAATCAACCCTCATAAAGCAACAAGGCTCCTGGGTTTTCATCGTCATTTAAAAGCTAACCAAAAATTTAGCTGGTAAATGAATAACTCGACTGGACAAAAATTAATTTTTCCTCTACTAGTAATTAGATGATTTTTCAGATTTAACGTTGCTTAATTAAGATTTCCGTTGATAAGGCCGACATGCTTTTCAATAATTACTTTTTTGAACTTTTACACTGTTGCACATATAATTTTTCAGTAGTACGAGTAATTCATAGAAAATAGACATTGAAAAGCTTTTAAGTTCATCCGCGATATTCTGTTATTTTGTTACACTATTAAAAATTTGATTAACATAATTTTCCTTTTCATATTTTCACACATAAAAAGCCTAAGCAATATTAAGAATGAAGTCAAATATTTCGATCAAGCATTGAAGGTTCACAAGTAAATTGTACCGGTTGCAAAAGCATTTATCTATGACATACATTTTTAAAATATAAACAAACTATTTGTTTTGGTTTAAGTAAATTAAAACTATTTCAGGTTAAAAATCTCATTAAATAGATTCATTCGAGATAAAATTTTGTACGTTTAAAATATTATTAAAGGTCAAAAGTTAGTTTTACTTTTGCCGCAACATAATTGAAAGAAGAATCGAATTACTTTCATTAGAATTTTATTTTGATTACTACCAAAATAAAAACATAACATTGCCTAAAAATTAAAAGAAAATTTCGAGAAGAGTACGATTTCTGAGACGCTGTTTTAACTCTTGATTATTGTAGAATTCAATGAGACAGTTGCAAAATATATATATTTTTGATAATTTCAATATCTAGTCTTGATATGAGTGTTGTTTGAATTCCGAAATCAATATACGTACCTCATGAAAAAGTTTTCGCATTTCTCTCAATATTTAAAAACAATTTCCAACTCGCAACTTGCTTTTTCTTCCCAACGTTTTCAAAAGTGATGAGCATAAAAAAAGAGTTCTCACTTTTTCAATATTGAGATCAAGAAAGTTAAGATAGGGAAAGAACTCAAGTTGAGGACATTTACAAGCTTTTGAGGGAACAAAAGCATTGAAGTACACTTCATCAAGTTCAAGGATGTATCGTAACGACGCATTCATAAGTACATGACATTTATAAGTGTATGACAATGGTCAAATCGGCTTATTTGATATCCTTTTACACATTAACATACATTGCAATTATTTTGGTGACGTCACATTGTTGATTGGAATCATGATTGGAAGAATTTTTATTGCATTGAAGTCACCTCAAATAAATTTTAATTCTTTGCAATCACTTGAAGTTGCTGCAATCACTTGAAGTCGCAGCAATCACTTGAAGTCGCTGCAATCATTTGAAGTCGCTGATGATGTGTTCAATTTATTCATTAAGCTTATCGATCATATACATATGTATATACATACATATGTACACACATTCACTTTTTTATAAGTATGTATATGTTTAGAAGATATTTGTGTAGATTTTCGAGTTAATTCAAAGCAGATGACTTTAAGTGTCTTCAGTTAATTCAAATAAAAAATAAAGAATTAAAAATGATTTGAGGTGACTTCAATGCAATCAAAACTCTTCCAATTATGATTCCAATCAAAAACGTGACGTCTCCAAAATAATTGCATTCTTTTGTGATAGAAAAGGCTGCAAACTTATGGCATTGAAGTCTACAGGTGACTTAATTTTTAAAGAGCTGCACTCTGAATGCTGTATTTTGGCAGTGACTCAATGGATTTCAATTACAAATGAATGCACTCTTTCACAGCTCTGCCATTCATAGTTTTTTTTTTTTAAATTATATTGCGTTAACCGACATAACTCTCTTGTTAGAGCGTTTGAGCATTTTGCTTGTGTGGTAGGCACCACGCCCTCTTGTAAAATTTCAAGTAATTTTTGTCTTAAGCTCGTAGGAACTAGGGATGTTCTTGTGTGAAATTTGGTTTCATTATCGTAAATAACTCACTCAATATAGCATTTTGAATGTATTATTTTTATATGCGGTATGCGATAGGCGTGTCCACATGTTTGGCTATGTTTGAAGACTTACTATTTGTACAAAATTTCATAGAATTATCTTGGATTATTTTCGTGATTTCCACAGGAACACAAAACGAATTTTCTTTATCACCAAAACTGAACACGTGGTTACGTCAAAGCCACCAAGTTGCACTTCGTAATGTTATTTAAAATCAATTTTTTTTATATAGAAATATTTACTTAAATTTATTTTTGTTTTGATATTTTTGCACATAAAAACGACCAAATAACATTAAGAACGAGGTCATATAAGTAATGGTTGCACAATTGATACAAATGGGAAAATCACAATTGTAGTAAATGGACTGCAGCGCCACTATCAACCCAAACGAAAATTGTACCTGTTGCAAAATTAAGAAATGATTACACACATTTCTTGTTATAAAAACAGAATCAATATAAGATTTTACCAATTGCAGCGCCGTAATATATTTTTTCCACCACAAATATTTGTGTACTGATGGTCCCAACGCGCTGAGTGCATAATAACTATACATTACGATGTGCACAAAAGAATTTATCATTGCCGGCAAAAATGCTACCAATATAAATAGATATAATATTTTATATTATACTTTTATTATCAATCTATCTTACTTGATCCTGTTGGCACAAATTTGATACCGATCCACCATAGGGGAAACATTGTGCTATGATGATAAACATGTAAAAAACTGACTTGGTCCCATTTTTTGCGTAAAATAAAAAATATAGTATCTGAAAGTTCCAGAAGTTTGGAAATATAAAACCACCATATAGCAGTAGCAATCTAAAGGATAAAAAATAAATAAGACATTATTGTTATAATAAGCCACCATGAATTAATTTATATCTTATTCACTTACTTTTATTTCATTTATTGTGTTAATTTCTCGACATGGCTGACACCAGTAGCTGTAGCTTAGCCGGTAGGATCCCAACAATAACTCCTTGAAAATGTGCGCATTCAGTATAGCCATCGCTAAATTATATATAATAAGTAGTTTCTGTAGTTGAAATGCTTTATATCTGTGATGAAATTAAATTAAAATTTTAAATTAAGGTTTCCAGCTTGTTTGTCTAAATATAAGTATTTTACCTTGACAACCATCTAGGCAACAAGCGCACCAACATCAAATAAATACCCACCAAAATAATCATGTTCCAAAATGAGTCCACTAGCAACCAACCCCTTGTACGCTTATCAGATAACATTTCGCATGGAAATTTAAATTCAAAAGTTGTTGTATTCGCTGATGTTGTTCTGTAAGCTAGAGACATTTCTTGAATATTTAGTTGATCTTTGATGGCTAGATGTTGTTTGCCGTTGGCCATTAAGTGGACAAATAAGTTTTCATCACTGCTGTCACATGTTTTTATGTTAACCATAATAATCTTGGTCAAGTACATGCATGTGAAAATTGCTGAAGCGTTATATAAATTGACATTCTCAAAATGAGCACTTAAATATGTGAAATTAACTATCTCTATCTAATGCTTTGCTACTGTTTAAATGGTGGCGCCAAAGCTGGTTAGTTTTACATGGAAATTGTATGAGAAATCTATATTTTATTAAAAAGGCATGGAGATGAACAGGACATACTTATTGTGCTAATATTACTTCTTCTGGTAACAACAAAGAGTGTTGACATAAAAAACATTTAGAGATATAATGAATGCAATTAATAAAAAAGTTGACCTATTAAAAAACATGTACATTGTACGGTCTATCGACAATATACATATATGCTATGTGCTTTTATTAAAATCAATTTTGAATATTTGAAGGTCACACTTGAATGTTAAAACTATTAAATTCAGTTATGATGTGCTTGAATGAACGCAAAAAAAAAATCATTTATATGAAATAATACACAGTAAAAAATCATAGTATACTTTTTATTCCCTTTAGTATTGATGTTAAGCTATTTTGGTATTAAATTCAAAATGTGTTCCAAAAAAGTTTAAAATTTATTCCAATAGGTTTTAATTTTAACAAAAACAAGAATTAATCTTAAATCATGTAATTTTTTTAAAATTTTTTAATGCCAAAGGGGCTTAAAAACAATACTAAAATAAATTTTTAACGCTCTTTCTTCAAAAAACTAATCATTTTTAGTTTTAAAATAAAAACAAGAAAAGTATCAAAATATTCTGTGAGTCAATTTTAATACTTTTGGTTTAAAAAAATACTACCAAAGTATTAAAATGTTCTCTCATTTTCATTTTCAAAACTTTTAGTTTAAGAATTGCCAAAAATATTTAACTTCATAAAATTAAAAAAATTGTTCCTCCTTGAATATTAATTCAAGATAGTCTTAACTTCAAGAAAAACTATGGCTGAAGGATGTGCCACAAAAAAAAAAAAAAAAAAAAAACCAAACCAGCTAAAAGGCCTTTTTTTGGCGGAGATGCACATATAGGGCATAGATTTCATATTTGAAAAATATAAATTTTAATCTAATTTCAGATTTCATTTAAAATTAAAGAGGTTTACTTTTGAAATAAAAAAAAACAACTAAAATTCATTCTAGTTATAGTTTAAAATTAAAACCAAAAAGTATAACTCTCCCCATTTCTCTCTCTCTCTTTACTTACTCCAAAATAGTTTAAAATTTATACTTTTTTGTCATTGTTCTATATAAATACTTTTTTGGTATTAAAATTAAACTAAAATTTTTACTGTGTACTTATATGTATATAAATAATAATGTTTTCGGATATACAGGTTAAAGTTTACAAACGCAACTTTGTATCTTGCGTAAGTGTTTTACTGAGAAAAAAAAAAAAAAAACTAATTACCAAAATTATGACATGCAAAAATTTAAGTTTTTACGTTTAAAAAAATTACATCCATTTTCTGTGCTATGTAAAATGAAGTACTTGTTCCGTGTGCGGCTTATGCTGGGCTAGTTGACAAATTATTTTTTATCATTATCCATCGTTCTGTGCGTTCTTCTGCATCTGGAGTTCCACCAAAACGCTGATAACACAGGTCAACAAATCGAAAAAAAAAAATTTGGTGCCGAGATATAGTTAGTGGTTTTGTATTAAGCATGTACTGGCAACATTAAAAATATTTTAAATTTTTTTTCCTACGTGCCATTTTTGATAAACGGTCACTTTTGAATATTCGCTGTAATAAGTACTTCCGTGTGCATGATTTACTATTTTATCGATAAATTTCTAAAAATAAATTGATTTTTACATCAAGTCTTCATCGCGAAGAAGTTGTCTCATTAATCCAAATGTGTTTTGTTACCGCTGTGGTGAATGCACGGTGAAACATTTCGGAAAACCTATAACAGATTTTATAAAAAGTGCTTATTATTCTTACTTTAAGTCGAAAATTGTGGATGAATACAAGCCGTGGATACCCCAAATTGTCTGTAAAATGTGCTATGAACACTTAAGACAGTGTATTAGTGGTTAAAGAAACCATGTGAGGTTCGGAATGCCTATGCAATGGAAAGAACAAAAAAATCACTTTGTTGACTGTTACTTCTGCTGTATTAATTTGTATGGTGTAAGCGTTAAAAAAATGATTTATCCAGACTTAGACCCTTACCACATTCAGAGGAAGTACATATTCCAGCATTTTGTTCCATTCGTGAATCATCGTTTGAAAAAGTCATTTATGAAGTGAGTAGCGACAGCGATTTCGAAGGAATACCATCTACAGAGCCAACATCTTTTTCCCAAGAAGAATTAAATGATATGATAAGGGATCTTGAACTCCCTAAATAATCTGTAGAGGTTTTGGCTTCTAGATTAAAAGAAAAAAACTTGTTGTCGTCAGGTACAGAAGTGACGTTCTATCAAACAAGAGAGCAAGACTTGCTACCTTTTTTTCAATCGGAAAATGATATTGTTTTTTGTTCGGATGTGAAAGGATTTATTCTCGAAATGGGCCTTTCAAAATACCATCCAAATGAATCGCGTTTCGTTATAGACAGCTCTAAACGAAGTCTTAAGTGTGTCCTTCTACACAATGGCAACAAATTTGGTTCAGTTGCTATTGCTCACTCAACAAAAGTCAGAAAATTACTCTGAAATTGTAAATGACATGCCAGAACACTTTAATAACTTCGGATGTAATATGTCAATCAAAGTGCAATACCTTCACAGTCATCTTGACCAATTCCCAGACAATCTTGGATCCTATAGCGAAGAACAAGGGAAGCGGTTTCACCAGGACCTAAAGACTATGGAAGAAAGATACCAAGGCCAATGGGATCGCCATATGATGACTGACTATTGCTGGGGGATGCAACGTGATAGTCCGACTACACCTCATTCGCGAAAAAGTCACGAAAAAGAAAGTTTTTATTTAAACAATGTAAAGTGTTTTTCATGTAAGCCTTTTTTTTTACAAGGCAAAATCTAGAAAACTACACGTAGGATATCAACATTTTTGATAATAATGTAATCAGAATAAGGTCCTTAGTTAAAAAAAAAGTACAGCTTCTCGGCACCAAAACTAGTGTTGAGCTGTGTAATCAAGTTGCAATTGTATCTTTCCTGATGGTGTGGGCTATGCAATGCAAGCGTATTTTCATATTTTTAGAGAAAGAATATAAAAATGAGACACCAGTATATTGAGCAACCAACTGATGTTCCTGTATGGAGTTACAATTTCATCCAAAATCATCTCATTACATTACAGAGGCTTCTCTTCATTGTGACAATGCACTCTGGTGGGACCATGATTCACAAGTAAAACTTATTGCATATTTGATTTAAATATTCGTAGTTTGTTTCATATACACATCTTATGAAGTTTTGCAAAGCCTCCCTTGCTTTGTTGATTCTTGTTTAGTTAAATATCTTATATTTATGTATATAGATTATTTTAGATTACTAAGACTTGTAATATTGGTATGTCTATCGGAAAACACTCACAACAGTACGTCGAGTAAACCAGTTCTTCTAGATGACCATAAAAGACCCATTGGATCTAATGATTCCCAATAAGAGTACGGCTTGGCACATACTCCAGCGTATTTAGAGATAACAAATGGGGCCTCAAGCCACCTTATTTGATTCCAGTGCTTAGCTCTATTGGCGGTGAGAGCTGTCTTTGTGCGCTTTAGTAATATTATCAAGTTTGATAGGAACATTTGTTGTTTTCAGAAGTTTAGGAAGTTATGCTTCAAACTATTCGTCAGGGAATCGTCCATCTTCAAATGGCTTCCAGAAGTGAAAGAAGTAACTGCGACATTAGCGTTGAGTTGACCTTAATTGATTCAGCTGAGATTGTTGAGATTGTTGTAGGAATCAAGAGTACCAAGAGAGTGTTAATCTCATCAAAAAAAAAAAAAAAATACACGGACTCAGATGTTAGTAGTGTTCCGATCCAATTTTTGATTAAACCTGAAGCGGTGGTCATTTTTCCAAAAAGCTATTTATTAATTCTGAAGAGCTCACTTTATTTGTGGTTGCAAGTCACTTCACCCGTGTCTGCCGCAAAACTATTAGCGCTTCTATTATCTCTGCAGCTGTTTTTAATATACTCTACAGCACTGCTCTAGGATGGCTCTGGCTTGTCAGGAACGGGCGTTATCGTGTTGTATTTTAACTTTATTTCTCATGAGGTTAGATGTGGGGTGATATCGCTGATCAAACTAGATTTTCTTTTACGCAGGAACTCGACAGCGGTTATGCTGGGAGTTTTTTTTGACTTCGTTGAGCAAATTTAAGATTTAAACAGTCACCATTACTTCTGGCCAGCACCATAACTCTGATACATAATTTTCATGCCTGTAAATAACTTTTTCATAACAGATGTTGAATTCTTAATAATCGCGATAATAATTAAAAATTTCCTAAGCATTAAAACAGTATCGAAAACTTATTGCGATATCTGTTATAGGAAGAAAGTTACAGCGCATTATTGAAGAATAAGAAATTGCAACATTTTCGAAGTTAGGGTACGTCCCGATTTGAAGTTAAGTATACAATGCTATAAATTTCGACTTCTTCTTTATTTCATGAAACAACTTCACGTCTTGGGCCACGCAAGTTTAAATTATCGTCTATTACTTTACTAAAGCTAACGTGAAATTAATTTTATATCAATTTATATAAAATCGTTTGATAAAATCTGTTTTAACATTAATTTTTTTTTTTAATTTTCATTAACTGCAAAGAAAACCTTTTATAAAAAAAAAAAAAAAAAAAAAAATGCAATCACTTTTCCTAGGATGAGCTCCAATTATTTATTTCAAGTCCACAACCAATTAAAAAATTTCACATGATACAAATAAAGAACACACAATTAATATTCTGAAAATAAAAATTAATTAAATGAGAACGATATTTGTTGAATTCAGAGAGAAATTAAAAACAGAACAAAACATTTTCTAATTAAGTTTGGGACATAATTAATATATGAGTATGCCCAGCACATACTCGTATACACAAGTATTGCATAATGAATCCCATACTCAAATAGGTTAGTTCGTTCGTTGTATACAGATGCTAGCCAACTGGCAAACAGGCCTATCATACAAATGGTTAACCACATGAATTTGCTTATCAACGGAAACCGAGTGAGATGGAAAGAAAAGGGGTTGAATCTGTTAGACGGAAAGGTGCAGCAACAGAAGGGTTAACTACGAATAGTGAAAGGAACGCTGTTGCTGTGACAGCATAAGGCACTCGTAATATCCCAGACGGAAAACATAAGAGCCATTCAGCTGCGAGTATAAAAGGAACAATATATTTTTACACATTTGAAGCAATAAGCGAGGCGAATCCAAAGTTTTGAGCTACTGACTTCGTATGTTTGAATCTTTAATTAAACAAACAATTTTTTTTATAAAAGTTAACTAAAGTCCCTTTAAGGAATATAACTCATATATAAAATGCATTCCTGTTCAAAAAATATTATCAATGAATCGCAATGCTGAAAATAAGCACAAAATACATTAAGCTTGGCATAATAAACAGTGATTCATCTTGAATTGATCTAACAATAAGAATACTACAGAAATCATCCTTATTCCTACTGGGATGGTCATATTAAATGGATGCGTACATGTTGCAAATAGTATTTATAAACATTCATGTATAAGTATGTGTGTGTTTGATTGTAATTATTGTATATCCAAAGTCAGTCAGTGGTCTATGAGGTTAAACCACATCCCAAATCTTGATGGAGGCTGGAGCACAGTCCGTCAATTTAAGTATTAAATCTACCAAGTTGAAGCAGCCCACAGTGTGACATGGCTTGGAACATGTTGAATTGGATTTTCGGTTACGGTTTCACGACACATTTATGACCACATTTGAAGAATAACAGTGTCGGTGGACTTAAAGTCAATTAAGAGATAGAACATTTTGATTTTTGGCATTATATTCAAATTTGAAAAATAAGCTTTCTAATTAAAAATTACCTTAGAATACCGGAATAATTAAGTAGATTATTACTAAACACTTTTATAACTCTCCATTTTTACATAAAGGTTAAATTGTATTTCAGTTTAGCTTTTGCAAAAATTGCATATTCTTAATTTAATTAGTAAAAAAATATCTTTTTAATTTCCAACTTACAGAACTTACAGGAAAAAAAACTGTGGATATTTAAAAATTTGAAGTTCTGTCCCTGAATTAATGCTTAATTTATATTTTATTATTTTTAAAAATGATTTCCTTGTAATTAAGTGCCGGTAATAGAAAGTGCCTTTAATATTTAATGAGATTTTGAAATTGCTCATAAGTATGAATTACGTGACAAGCACTTTTTTAATTACTGTAGCTTTTGTAAAAATTAATGACAAATTTATAAATAAATAACTTTAAAATTGCATAAAATAAAAAACATATCGTTGTGGCTAAGTAAGAAGTTAAATTAAAATTCAGATACTTACACTAGGAACTAAAAGTTTTTTGACTTTCATCCATCCCTTAAATATCTGTGGCAAAAAAGAATATTAATTAAATCTACTTAAAATAAATGGAGTTGAGGCCAGTTATCCATTAATTCTTGGTGAAATTTTCTTTCCGCTTTTGGGCACTAGTAAAACCTAAAACAAACAAATTGCTCAAAAGCGAAAGAAAAATTGCATCCATAACTTATGGCTAATTAAGTTAACTTAAGCTGTTATTTATTTTTCCAATAGACATATTTCCACAATTTTTTCTGCTATATTGGTTCAACTATGTTGAGTTTTCTCGTCGAGAAATAATTTTTTAAAATCTTTCTTAATCGTTTTCGTTATCGGTACCAAGAAAGATATTCCTATGTTCTGGGTGGACTGGTGGTGGCACTATTGAGAATACAAATTTTTTGAATTCTTGAAGTTTGCAATGAGTTTTGTTCTCAGAATTTTTCCTGTTGATGTATTTTGGAATTGGAATTTGCTTCAGACCATATTGTCATTTATATTGGAAAAGTTCTATATTTTCAAAAGTAGCAACATAACATCCCCTTATTCTTTTGCCACAAAAGTTTATATAAGAGTTCAATTACTGTTCAAGATCAAACAACAGCAAGTGGTTTTAAAAAAACTTGGAGCAAGTCAAGTCTTGAGACATCCTATTAATACAAAGGAACACCTTAAGTCTTATAATCCTAGTTTTACATATTTTTGCCTCAATTGCAAATTTCAGGCGCTTATATGAAAGGTTCCAGCTAAATTAATACAATTTTTTCTATTGAATAAATTAATTAAATAAAAAAGGCACTTAATTACACCAACACAAAATGTCCCCACATTTTTCAATACTTTGCAATATACGAAAGAGTACCCCAAACAAAGCGGCTTACAAACTATTTAGCATCCAAAGTCAACCGGCACGCGAGATTCGAAATTGCAACATACTCTAATACTACGCTTTTCTACTACATATCTACTACCATCACTACTTTTTCATTTTTATTTTATGTCAGCACGCATATGTGTGTGTGTATGTGACACTCTTAAATGGACCAATGTTGTTGTTTGCAATAACAGCTAGCAGTTTTATCCTGGCTGTGTTGTTTTTGCAAATGAACGCAGCAGCTTAACTTAATGGGTTTTGCTGCTGTTGCTGATGCAACCGACATAAGCAGCGTTGGCGTTGCCATATGTTTGTATCACTTTGTGACACATGTATGTCTGTGTATGTGCGTATGGATATTGGTGTGAGCAGCTTCGAAAGTTTTGCATGTTTGGCAGCCTTTAGTGAAAAGTGGCTATCATTAAATTGTTGTTATTGTCATTGTTGGGCAAAATGCTATCATATTGTTTGTTGTTCGCTGTTGTTGTTCTTTTATATAATTAAATGCGCTTTTAATTTGTTACCACAGTGTACGTGAGGGTTATTTTTAACTCGTACCTACTAGTAAAATGTTTTGTAAGTTTTTTCTAGAAAAAAGTTTGCGAAATAGATTTTTCTTAAAGTTAACCCCAGCAAAATAGTATGTACCGAAATTTCAACTTAACACGCGTACATATGTGCTCATGCGAGTAAATACGTACAAGCAAAATCTAAGCAATATTAAATATATGATGAATATTTGAAATACACTTTACTGCTGCAACTACTTTACCATTAAATTTTACAAAATATTGAAACAATATTACGAAAAATCTTATTCCCGAAAGAAAAATCTATCAACATAAATCACAAACAGCTGTGATGCTGAAACCGCAAACCTTAATGGCTAAGAACAAAAAACTCCTAACATATTTTGGTTCAGCCAAAGAAATGGGAAAAATTCTATGTAGTGTTCAACAACGAGATTTCATAAAAATGAAAAATTGCTTGAGATACTTGAAAATGATCTAAAGTAAAATCAAAACTTAATATTTAATAATCTTAGTAGTGAGACCAAGGAAAAGTACCACAATCACAAAACATTTTTACACCCTGAGAAAAAATCATTGACTTTATGTTTCATTCAAACATAAGCGCTTATAATTTAGCGCCAAATCCGCGAATATTTAAGTTGAAGAAAAACATTTTTGGTTTGAATTCAAATAGAATCCACATTGACTCAAAGTGATTTCATGTATAATTCAAAGTGATATAGTGTTTGATGTAATTTGAAATGTTCTGCAACTTCAAAATGCAATTTGAAGATTTCTATGATTGAAATAAAATTAAAAAAATGTTACTTTTCAAATTCAAAATGAATTCAAAGTTGTTTGTGTTAGAAGTAAATGAAAAAAAAAAAAATTAATGTTTACTATTATCAACTTCAAAATTTCTCGCTTTTAAAGAACATTTTTCTCTGAGTCCAGTAAACTTATTTTGATTCAAAAGGCTTAGTAGTATATGTAATTCAATGTTTATGTGTACAGGGCCGAACCGTAGGTTGAAAAACTCATCGCTTTCTGAAATTGTCGTTGCGAATGACAATTTTTTCGTTGTTCATCAAATGAAGAGGTTGGGGTGGAAAAGCAAATAGATTGTCTAACAATTGGAGTTAAATTCTTAGTAGCAGCCCTCACGTTGTTTACAAATTGATTCAATTCTCTTTTTTCTGTAGCCAAGTTCTTTCACCCTAACATTTTTGTAAGTATCTTATACACCTCATAAACAATACTACTTATCAAAAGACTGAGAACTACTCTCAGTAGCGGATACGAGGTAGACTTTCTCTTCCACGAGCAAGGTAACCAAATATTTTTGGCCCAGTTTCCATAGAAAGGCCACAGATATTGGTTATCCTTAACTCGGAGTGAATGTAGTTTATTGACCATGGTTGTGACTGGCCACTGCCTATTTGGGCATCATGCTTTCAAGCTGGGCGCAGTATCCAGTAACTGGTGTAGAAACTGTCATGAACCTGATGAAGAGGAAACCATGGAACACCTTTTTTGCTTTTGCCCTGCTTTGGCAAGTGATAGGTTAAAATAATTGGGGCAGCCATTTTTTATATCCCTGAAGGAACTAACTAAAGTTCATTTGAGTGAAATCAAAAGATTCGCTGTAACAACAGGCACCTTCATGTTGGACGAGCACCACAATGAAAGGACCAGAATTTACTAATAAGACTGTGGACCCTTGTGGTCTATGTGAGGCTCTGAAAAAGCCGCCACTCTAACCTACACAGGGTGTTCAAAAACTTTCACCAAAATGAAGCAAAAAAGTGGAGGAAATGGGATGAACTTGTGAAATGTATAAGTTTTGTAAGTTTAATGCAAGCTTTTTCTGAGTGTAATTTTCAAGAAATTAATAACCAACCGTAGTTTCGTTTAAAATTTAATACATTTTTGAAAAAGCAATGCTTTAAATTTCAATTTTGTGTAAGGAATATCTGTGTTCTATCCTTAGAAAATTACAAGCTCATTTTAGAAGATTCCACACTCTTATCATCGATGTATTATGTACTGGTGGAGACATAGCCAAGGGCAATAAACTATAAATGTTTTCACTAAAAAACTTGAAGTTTCCGTTAAACTGTAAATTATTTGTTGAATCTTTTGGAAAACACAATTGGGTGCAATTAAAAGCCCTACAATGATTTATCTAGTGGTGACCCCTACGCCCTAACTGATATCTTATTAGCCCAGAGTACGAAATAGCTTGGAGGCCCCAAAGACATTCCATCATAAAAAATTTCTTAAGTTTAATCTGATGTTCAATAAAATGGTCATCAGTTTCTACATCAATCAAGCTCTATAAAAATCAATAATTGTTTGAAGAGTTATCAGGGCATATCAATTAGAATTCTTATTTTACGTACCTACGATGGAAGCTTTCACTTAAAGTATCAGTGAAGTTATTACTTTATGTAATTTCTTTCTGTGATGCACTTGAAGTTTCTTCGTTTTTGTAAGATTGCTTGCATGAACTTCCAAATATTCACGAATGTCATAATAAAACCCTCAAATGAAAAAAGTTTTAAGCTCCATGCTCCGTCAAGTCTCAATCCGCCTGTGCCTCTTACTATTGATAATTCAATGTCCAACATTATTCAATTTAATTATGTGCATCATATTTTTTTTTTTTAAATTATGCTCTCTTGTCAGCATCCTTTTTCATTACGTTGATGCTGCTTTATTCTAAGTTGGTGTTTCTGTCTTCTTTAAACTGCTTCGTGGTATAACTTGTCTTCTAATACTACCCACTTTACTGGTCTGATTATGTCAAAATATTGTTGTCATCCATCATGTGCTGTAACATTTTATGGTTACCTTTTGCTATTAGTTTTTACGACTATCGGGTGGCTTTTTATATTGCTTATACAAATTTTTTGGTGCTTTCAATGAATTGAATTTTTATTATGTTGACATAACTAAATTATTTTCATTATTAAAAAAATTTGTGGCCTATAAATTTTTTTAGTTTTTAAGGTCAAAATTTTTTTTTTAACAAAAACATACCTACACATATTTATGTCAGCCGAGCTATTGGATTTGAGAGACTTGGAAAATAATGCACAAACTATAACGTTGATTTTACGTGACTATCGACCTATGTTTTGGTGGCATTGTACTTAATGCGAATTTATACAGGGTTATCCGTATCTAATTTGCCATCCAGAAAAACTAAATTTCCTGGTTCATTGCGATACAAAAGTTTTAAAAGAAGGAGGTCTTTATTGAAACCTATCTTGAAAACACTATGAGATACAGATATATTAGTAAATAAAATGTATAGTACATTATACATGAGTACTTAAAAATTCCTTTGAAAATCGAGTTTAGTGTGATTTATTGAAAAATCTTCAAAATATGCTTCAAGGCTTTCAAAAATAGCCTGTAGAATTGAGCTCAGTCGGTTCAATAGTTTTCATTTCTAATAGCTTCATACAAACAAACTTTATATTTTTAATTAATTTAATGTTTTCCTTCTATATGTATACCAAAATTTGATAAAAACAGTTGTTATCACTTAAAAGAAAAAATAAATTATTCATGGTTTATGGTTTCTGCCGAAATTTTTTTGTGTTTTTCTCGTGGAATATAAAGTTTTGACTGTTAACTTCTTATTTCTAAGTTGAAGTAAATTTATGGAATTCTAAAAGATATCTATTAAAAATTCTCCGTTACATACTAATAATTCTCACAAGTTCTTTGGAAGCTAAAAAAACTATTTTTCTTTGGTATCTTTTGAAATAAATTCTTATCTTGTCGCTGCTTAAAAAAGTAAATAAAAAAATTCGGTGAACAATTCGTTGGGTATTAATAAAGCAAAGTCACAAAAGCGATAAAATTTCTCTCTTTCCTTTCACATCTAAACCAAAAAACTTACAGCATACAGAGCTACTTACATACTTTAAGCCAAGAATTTGGTGTAGTAAGCAAGGTTTCAAGGTGTAAAAAACAGCAGAATTAACAACGGCAACAAATATTTTAGTCTCGACCTCAATGGAGTTCATAGGGTTGTCTTTGACAATGTTGGCCAGGATACACATTATTACATCGATTGTTATAGTGATAGATGAAAAATGACATATTTACGGCAAGAGTATGGCGTCTTGCAAATAGTCAATAAATTATGTAGACAAAAAAATATGACAAAAATTTGTTGATGTAGCCAAAAATTTACATACAAAGGTGATTGTACTTAACAGAAAAGCAATTTCTTTTTAAGGGATATACGAATTTTGTTTCTGACTATCTAACAAAAAAAAAGAAGATTGTCTAACAATGAAAGTTAAAAGTTTTAACAAGCAAGAACTTTTTATGTTTGCTTTGGCAGACTTTGATAAGTATAGCACATTATTAAACTGGATAACAAAATGTAATATCAATGTAATGAAATTTTGTACTTAAATTAAACAAGCTGACACTTTTCAAACCTTGAGACCCAAACTAAACTTTCCCGAATGTTTTTTGAATTCAAATTGCTCTGTATTGCTTCATCAGATTAGGCTTTTGCGATTTCTTTTCATAAAAAAATATATTTCTTATCATCTGAGGCCTAGATTGCAACTTTAGCCTAGCTTATAGTATATTCTTAAAGATTCTTTCTACGATATTGAATGATTTTTAATTTGACTAGTTTATTTATATTTTAAATTGGTTTGGGCTTTATGGTCATTGAGGAGTAATTAATTAAAAGTCATACGTTTTAAATCTTTTGCGTAACGTGAATGATCATCTACTTCATCGGGAATATTATTAGTTAAAACATTTTTCCATGGTATGTGTGCAATTGGTTGAAATTTCTCAGTCAATCTTCCCATTTTTATAGTATGGTTACTTAATAGTTTTTGCTATTTCACCATAAACTACGTAAAAAAATAACTATGAAAGAAAATGCATAATACTTGAATGCCTTTGCCACTATCCTAATACATAAAAAAAACTTTGTTGACCAATGTTCAGTTAGCAAAAGCAGCGCACACGTATCATTTACACTGCCCATTATTCGTTTTCCTAAAGCAATTTTTCATTATATTGCAAGTCGTATCGATGACAGCAACATCTTGTAAGGAAATATCCTTTTCAACTGCACTTTGAACATCGTTGACATCATCAGTTGACATCGTCGACAAGAATATCAACAACAACAAGCATGAAAGCTTACCGCAATAGGACCTTAGCGTGTGCATTGTTTGCTTACAAAAGAAAACAAAGCAAAGTTTGAGAAAACAGCAAAAAAGGACCTGCCAAGCTGCATTTCTAGGAAGCTGCATTATTACGAATAAAGGATGCCGGTATGTCGATAAGATGGTGTTGCTAAATTGCACTCATTTTCAACTTTATTAATGTTGCTGGTGTAAGTGTTGTCAACATGACAGCAATGTGCTGCAATGTGACACTAAGTTTATCTACTGAGTACAACAGGAGTCCTTAGACAATTTTCCATGTGAATGTGTGTTAAAACAGTACTTTCAGCACTTAATCTTTTAGTTGGTCAACTTTACACATTTTCTTTTTTGTTTTCGGTGTCACGCTTTTGGTTTTTTATTGTTGTTTATTGTAGCTGCTCTTGATATTGATGGTATTGGTAACATTATTATTTGTTATACTTTTTGTGTGTGGCTGTGCTTGATTGCTTGAGAACAAATATTTATATGGTTTTCTAGTCTATTGTTCAGTGAGTAAGAAAATTACAAAATAAATTGGTTGGTTTCGATGATTCGACAACTTTTGCATTAATACGTTTTAAAAAATGGTTTCGTAGACGGTTTTTCAAAACTGAACTAAGATTAACATGCCATTTAAATTATCTTTTTGGGTGCATTCTGTCAAAAGAAGTTTATAAGAAAAACTATAAGACACATATTGCCGTAAGTAAGTAAAAACATAAAAATTTTAGTACCTCATTTAGTTTCCGCTCAATATAAAACAATCATTTAATATTTATTTTGATGTCATTGTATCAAATTTGGTGGGAGAGTATGAACGTTCTTACAGGAGTGTGATGTTAGGAATAGTTTATTGGTTTCAAACAAATTTCGGTCGAACCTCAAATGATAAACAGCTACCATCTTTTCGGGATAAAGTTGTTTTCATATTAATTTTTGGGCAAGTTTTTATAAGTTAAGTAATGCTCAAAAAAATAAAAAAAGGGTAATAGAATGTACATGCATTATTGTTGGAAAGAGTCATCTTATAACTAAACATTAAAAATTTATAGAAAAGGTCACAGAAGAGGTCATCGTTTTCTTTCGTAAAAATTCATAAAAATACATAAAACTACATATGTGGGCTTTTTGCCATAAATATTGACGGCATGACAAAAAAAAAAAAAAGAATTTCCTTCTTTAATTCAGGTCCACAAAGCATGTTGCCAAGTTAGGGGCCTTTTGAGCTACGGTTCCGGGGCTCAAGCTCTACCTGTACTCCTCTCCTAGTATCTTCTTTTATCGTTGGTTGGTAGCCCTATTATGCTCGGAGCCCAAGTCCACAGCCCCCTCTATCGCTTCCTTAATCCAGTACAGTGTTTTTGCTAAAAGTTTTCGGAGACTTTTCTAATTTATTTAAATTTTTACTTTTCCCTTAAGGAAACAGTTTTAAAAATCGATTCTTTTTACTGGCTTAAATTATGCCCTTAAAACTTACATATCAAAAAGCTTATGACGAAAAAAATGTTTAAAAACTCAAACTAAAATTTTGAATTTTGATTTTTTTTTAAACAGCTCTTTAAGTGGCCGCACGCGACTAAGCCGTTAATTGCATGTCAAAACCGCGGGCCTTGTAGGAATGAAAAATTTTACAAAAAACCGTTATTTGGAAAATTTTTCGGAAGTAGCAGTTAATTGAAGAATTTTTTTTATCCAAACTTAAAAATTGCAGGTGCGATGAGTCCGACCGTTCACCCCTCGAAAAATGGTCTCTTCGGGGAAAGGCAGTACATCCGCCATTTTGTTTACTGCGGCTTCGAAAAAATCATTTTTTTACGATTAAGTGTTGTATTTATTCCAGAATACGCGCTGGAAAAAATTCTCAAAATATGTTTACTTTTTAAGCTGCTACTGTAGCCCCTTAAATTTACTTGCGGAGATATACTTTTTGACAAAAAATTCTTTTTATGCTACTGTGAATTTTCGGATTTTGACATCTCTATATATAAAGGAAATTCTTAGTATTAAGTAATTTATGACTTTGCCGTGCTCCACTTAAAGCATTTTATTCAAATGGCGATTTCAGAAAACAAAGGAAACTGCAATTAAATATAGTTGAATCAGCTTTATAGCTTAAAAATCGTCTTAAGCTTAAACAAGATAGATAGATACCAACTCTTCTTCTTTCACTTATCTTAAGTATCTTTTCACAGTTAATGTGTATTAAATTAAAGTCAGAGAAAATTGTTGTCACTCATAAAAATTATACGAGAAATTTTTTCCACTCAACAACTGTCAAGACAATCACAACAACTTAATACCAATAGTTGTAGCTGTTGCTTTTCGTTGTTGCTTTTGATGTTGTTACTTCTCTTCTTTTCATCAAAGCGGCATTTTGCTATAACCAGCATATACCACAAAGGCGCTTGTTGCTGCCATATTTTAATGCTGGTTCATGATTAACCCTAAGTATGCTAACAAAACTTTTACGTGACATTAGGAAATTCTTATAATCTTGTTATACAAAATAGATCAAGTCAACGTTCTCTTTCTGAGTTATATCGTGGTTACTCGACTACAAAAATACTGTTCCACAAAAATGTTTGACAGGCTAAGTTGATTTCGGGATTTTATTAAATAAATTTTTAATAGGTGCTTAAGACTATATATTTGCAGTTTTTACTTCCTATATTTTGGGATGACTAAGCTATTTTTGATTGCATTGTCTATAATTGGCCTATTTCACGTTAAGGACGTATTTGGCCGTGCTCACTGATAGACTTTTGTGGGGGAAAGATACATTTTTTATGTCATTATTTCAATTTGCTTTTTACGAGATATTATAGCTCCGTCATTTTTTAACCGATTGCTTTATACCAGCAATGGGAAAAACACAAAATATGAGTCACTTGTGGCACTTAAAACAAACTCGTCGTTTTTCTTAAGAAAAATAAAGAAAATCGCAAACAAACCCATGCCTCACATATCTTTATCATTGTGATTTTTTCTATACGCGCTATGTGCGGAATTGTTGTTATTGCATAATTCAGAAAATAAAAAATAAAGCGATGTGAGTGAACAAGGAAACAACAATACACACATTGAGGACAGCTTGTATCGTTTCGTCTGATCAGTGTACTTTAATTTCTACACTGAAATCGTTCTTGTCTGATTGTTAAAATTGGCATTTTGCTGGTAATAGTGGTTGTGGTTGTAAGTTGCTCTTGCTTCTAAAATTTGGCCCATCTATGCTTTAAAGTTACTGTACCTACAAATTGACAAAGAAATGATGTAGCTATGAATTTTTGAAATTACGAACTTCGGGCTCTATTGCTTTCCCTTCTTCTGAGTTACAAAAAAATTTGCCAAGCCTCTAGTTTTTTTCATCCAGAGAAGTAATATACGTAAAAACTCGAAATCTGAAGAAGTTATGGGAGCTGTTTTTCCTGCTGTTGCAGAGTATTTTCTATGATTAAAAAACTAGCAACATTTTTTATATTTTTTACAGCTGTGACTTTATTGTTGTTATCATAAAAATGTCTGCCCTCTAAAGGTTAACATTTTTCGCTAACTTTTTTCAGCTTCACTTTATTGTTGTTGCTTTGCATGGCATATCCTTTATCTGCCATTTATTGTCAACGTCAACGTCATCGTTCGCGTTTTCGTTGTCTTTAACTGATCCTTAGCCATATTGCAAGGGAAGGACATTCTTGGAAAATATAAGATAATAAATTACTTGGTATCCTGTGCGTGGCAGTGTGACAGCAGCAAAATCAGCAACATCAACTATAACAGCATAAACAAGGACAACAACAACGGCAAGAACAGCAACTACAACAACAAAATGCTTAAGTGCTGTTTAATCTTTGTTGAAATCTCGTTGGCAACACAATTTCATTGTTAAATCAGAATTGTGTCGCGGATATTTTTTTTTTCTTTTTTATTGTTGCTCTTTAATTCTTTATTTGTTGCTGCTGTCACAGTATTTATGTTGCATTATTTTATTATAAATATATTTTTCTTTTTAATTTTAACTGTTTCGACGAGATCATCGGAAAATTACGTCAGTTCCAAGTATGTTTTTAATAAGGAAATTGAATATTACATATTATTTTATGACCTAAATATTGTGAACATTAAAAAATATGGCAAAAATACTCAATTTTTTAAGTGCGTATAATTTTTGAAAGCTAGAAATAATTGAAGGTCAATGTTGTCAACGTTAATCTGTTATGCAGCTTCCAAATATGTTCCTGCCTATTATGCGAAAAATATTTGCCCCTTCTTACATATGCGCAGATTAATTTGAAAAATATTGTAGCACTTTGTATTTTACGTTAATTAATTCCACTTGGCTGAATTTTGTACGCTACGCAGTCGTTGCTAAATAGTAATAACCAGCAAATTCCTTGAACGTACCACGCATACATTTGTGAGTAGCATGGGTCAGGGTGATTCTAAAATGCAAAATGTGTTTTTTGACAATGCTCAGTACAGAGTGGAGAATATTTTGAAAGACACTGATACTGAAATAGATTGACTTTCTATGCTCCTATACCTAAGTCTCATGGGTTCTCGGACCAGGTTCAGTTTCTTCAACGACAATTAAAATCACGTATTCAAGATACAATGCTATAATTTGCAGTGGTAACTTATTATGAAATGTTTTTTGTGTAAATTACTTTTTTTGCACACAAATACATCCTATGATTTTGCCCAGTTTAATTGTTTATCTTCATATAAATTAGTAAATTACATTATTGTAAAATCTTTCACAGTACAGTGGCAAAATATTGAGTCAAATAAGTACATTGCTTCACTATTTTTAGGACCACCCTGCTTTAGGAAAATCCACATGTTCAACTACAAAAAAAAAAAGCTGATGCTGCTGCACTAGCCAACGAACCAAACGGAGCGCATGCATGATGCGATTTTTACACCCACTGCATGACATCATTAACACTCTGGAGGGCACTACAGCGCACGGAGTTTGATAGCAAATACAAACACTTGTGTAAACACCATATTTGTAATGCCAAGTTTTAACATTAAATTAAATTCCAGATACTTTTTGCAACCTAAAACTAATTAAATTTAATAATTTTTTGCAAATGTTTATGTTGTATGCAGGCATTTATTTCAAATTAACATACATTCATACGCATGTGTGAGTTAGCACTTGCAGCTTTACGTGTCAAAGTATTCTTTTTTGCTTTTAATTGGATGCATTTTGGCATTAAGCTCTTTTCCGCTGAATAAAGTAAACAGTCTTATTACTATTTGTTGATTAAATTAGAATTTACGAAAATTTCTGAAAATATTTGATATTCATAATTAGAAATAAAAATATTATGAATTTTTCATTGCTCCTAAATTGTATGTATGAATTGTAATTAAAATTGTGTTCACGTTAGATTAACTTAGTGGAGCAAGTGATTTTTGAATATTATAAAATTTGAAGAAAATGTTAAATGCTAAAAAATGTTAAAAAATTCGAAAATGTTATTTGTATAAATTGAAAAGGTTCAATTCAAAAATGTTGAATGTTGGAATAGTCCAAAGTATTTTAAATATCAATGTCAAATGTTGATAAAGTCGTCAAAAGTCATCGCTTCATCCCACCAATTTACTCCAGCACATAAATTTATGTTCACACCCAACAGTAATGTTGTTTACACATCAAAATGGAAAACTGCAGTCTGATCAATTGATCCAATAAATTAACAGAAATATAAATTGAATTCGAGGTTGCACATACGACATGATGTCATTTGATTTAAATTTAATTTAAAATTCAAAGAAAGCAGATGTTACACATAGTAAATATGAAATACTTTTTACTACTTTTTCAAATCAAAATCATACTTTGTCCTTCTTATAAAATCTGTTCAATTTCAAAACTTAATTAAATGTTGCACATACGGTGCTGTGAACAAACAAATTTTTTCTTACAGATTAAATAATCCTAAATTGCAGCGTAAATAAATTAAATTTATCTTATCTCCATTGCGCACCGAGCACGAAATGCATTCAATCTATGGAAAAGACAACATTTTTAATATCGCACACACACACACACACAGACGCTTTTCAATGCATTTAAAGTAGATTTTAGCGCACTCATATCCTAAAGCATCAATAAAGATCTGTAAGTGATTGCAGGATGTCAAGCGTGTGGCATGTCGTCGCATTACATTAGAATTTAGCTAATAAATGTTGCAGTGCAAGAAATGAAAGCAATCAGAAAATGTTTTTCGCTATCTACAAGATATTTTTCTTAACGTAATATCTTTGCTTTACGTTGATTGTAGTCGTAATTTAAAGGAAGGCAAAAAGGCAAGATAACATAATCGTTCAGAAGTTATTTCGTAGAAGATTACATTGCACGCTTCGAAAAATTTGTAATTTATTATTTGAAAACTATATTCTATTCACGCTGACTTTTTTAAAGAAAAGTAATCGGAGCAGGTGCTACGTTGCATAATAACCCATTTTCAAAATTAGTTCAAATATTGGCCTCATAACAGATGATCATAAGAAAAAGGCAGACCAACTCAAGGACTTTTTTTTCTTTGGTAATAACTAAATTGATATCACAATAATTACAGTAAGTAAGTGCCAAAGTAGTTCAACACGTAATCACTAAACTATATTTTTTATATTCGGCTTTCTATGTAATTTTAAAGTTTTATTTATAAGCGATATGAAGTTATTAATTTGTTATTATTTTATATGGGTTAACATGGCGAATGAGTAACTTAATTAATTTTTCCACACAAAGTAAAGTAATATGTGGATAAATTAATACTTCAAACACTAAACTTCAAAAATCAATAAAAAAATGCAGATATGAAAGACATGGATAGAAGACCTGTGAACTCATGCTCGTGTCGTGTGAATAATGCATATAATTAGGCACATTGAATATAGATAGCGTAATTTTTACCGACTTTTGTTTTGAATTTAATTATGTGGTGGATACATCACGCATGCAATGAATTTTGTTACCTGATTATTTAAGTTTTCGGGCTCAAAAAATTCAAGCTTATAACTTAATATTTGAGGCAGACTCTTCCATATATGTGCCATAGAAAAATTTAAAAAAAGAAAACCTAAATAATGATAATCGTATATAAATTAATCCAAAATACCAAAATGAAATCTTTAATTTTATTTAAAAATTAAAGAACTAAAAATTCTATTAAACCAATTGAAAAGTTATGACTGAATTTATCTGAAAAAGTTGAAAAATCTAACAATTTTTTAAATAAAGAACATCTTCATAGTTGAAAGGAATAAAATTGCAAAGAAATTGCTAATAAAAGCTATAGTAAAAAGTTCTAAAGTTCAATAATTTAATATTTTTTTGTCTCAACTTATAAGTTTCTTTTGTTCTTTTGTATGCAATGTCAATTTGTTCAACAATCTTTGCCGCTTATCGCTAACTTCCGCATTTCATTCTGTCTGTCCTTTTGTCCACAGGCCAAAAAAACCTTTCAAGTCAATCGAAAAGGACCACAATGAAAGAGCCAATTTTGCAGTCTGCCATTGTGCACAACGTCTTCTAGATAATTTGTTCATGCTAATTTTATTTGATTTGTGTGTTACAAAAAATATTTGCACGACGCGAGAGGTTAAAATTTAACAAGTCACTGAACATTGAGTTAACAATTTTTTGAGTTTTATATGACTGCTTAAAAAATGTATAAAAAGTACCTATAAATGCTAAAAAGAAAGTGGTAAAAATTTAGAACTAAAATTTTTGACGTGATTTCAGGGAATTAAATTTTATGTTATGTTATGTACAAAATAATGCGATGTAAGCTGCTTCATGAAAATGCGTTTTTAAATTAAATTTAAAATCTATTATTTGTGTAAACTTTTGAAAATTCACATTAAATTAATATCAACAATGGTAAGACCGATCCCAGGAAACATTTGGTAGATTCTTAAACCTTCTGCATTCATTGTGAGCTTATAACTTCTAGAAAAGTTTTGCGTAATCAAATTTTAGCGTGAACTTAAGCGAACTTGTTAAAACTTTTCAGAAAGATAAATAATAAATAACATAAAAGAAATTTAGTCTTTTTTAAGATAATATGATTTCAATTTTCAGGCGATGAACTTAAAACTTTTTAAAAAAAAACTTAAATTGATAGTTCAGATATTTTTCAAATTTCGCATATCACAATGCATTATGTTTCGATATAACATTTTCGATATTTGCAATGTACATATACAACATGAGTTGTATATTAAAAGAAAAGAATGGCGACAATGGTTAGTCCACAGTTTTCGTTTTATGGAAATGTAGTTAAATATACTTGAACAAATATTTTTATTTTCGCTTGAGCAATGATTGTTTGGAACTGTTCCTTGTGATTCATAAGTGAATAATAAACTTCGGGCAGTTCCTTCCATACAAATTAACGCTTGACCTCAGAATAAGAGTTCACTCCAGTTCTAATGAATCTAAAGCGATTACAAGTGTTTGCTGGGATGCTTTTAACAAAATCCTGCATTAATGCAGCACTTAGTTGCAAGACTGCTATAAAACCACCCTCAGACAAATTTTAGTACGCACATGTAGAGATAAAAGCTTTTAAGTTTGTGCAACACGCTAATTTGTAGTTGGTCACTAGGTGCCCGCATTAGCGGTACCACACCAACACAAATAACAACAACAATATGAACAAAGTTAATGACTATCCATAAAATTAACATCTCATTAAAAGCTTTTTTTTTTCTGTTAGAAAATAACAACTTTATTATGCTTCACGCTTTAATATTTACTTGCGGCTTACAGCATATTATTATTCTTTAATATGAAAATTTTCATGTGGTCGTACAGTATGTTCGTAAATTGTTATATCTGTCTACAAACTTGTAAATTGGGTAAATTTGATGTAAATGAATTCGCAAGGCGCAAGGATAATTATGTACCATATAAGTATATGTGCATCTGGGTCACTCTTTGTTGAGTGTAACCCACCAGTATATCACAGTATTTCATATAAAAATTCCAATATTTTACCAATCAATTATTTGAAAATCTTTTGACTTGAGCTCAACTACAACAACTTAATATTAAACAAAGTCCCAGCAGATTTTTTCATCGATAGTAATCTAAACTTTCATCGATCTCATAGACTTTCTATCGCCTCCAGAATACATGAATTTTAACACGGCAATGTCATAGCAAAAGTAGTGTATGATTCTTTGCATTACCGGGGATGTAAACTTTTCATCGATATAAAAAAAAGCTTAAAAAAAATGTTTGACCGAGTATCGAACTCACGCATTTAGAGTTAAGAGTTCACAAACCAAACCATTTGCCTACGCTGTCAATTGTTTTACAGGTATCTGTTGTTTTACACTATGTTATTCACTATTGTGATTTTGAAAATTTGGTTATGCATTACGTCTTCGCTTCCCTCAACATGCATGTTTTCTCCATCTAATTATAATATATGAAATCAATGATTACAAATCGTAAAAATGGTAATGCATGGTCCCAAAAACTGCTGGGAGTCAAACACATTAAATACAAGGCGTGAATCAATTAATTTACAATAACGTGTTGTGTTTTTAGAAATTTCAAAATTGAGAAGAGCACTTAAGATACTAAAATAAAAAATGTAAAACAAAATAAGATATATTTCTTATAGCTTGATCACCTAGCTCGGATACTTAGATTTTAAAAATTTTCGGAAAATTTTTAGTTTTTGAGTTAATGATAAAAGCAGTCTTGGTAAAAATATAATTTTTTGCTCCAAAACAATCGATTTCCGGTAAAAACGTTTAAGTAAAATGTTCTTAAAATTGGTTAAAAAATATTTAATTTTTTTACTGTAACAATTTTTTTTTTTCAATGGCATATTAACGCTTTTTTTTAAAAAAAATGCCACAATGAAATAAAAAAATGAGTGTTCGTTTTTTTCGACCAATTTAGCATTATCCATTGAAAACATAAAGATTCAACTAATGCAACACATTAGACAGAAGGCTCTTTAAATAAATTGGCTAACTCACTTTCAATAAACTCGACTTTACCAAAGCTATTTTACAAATGTCCATATGTCAACATCCTCTTAATTGAAGGTGATGCTATTATTTCAGTGCTTTTATGGTTTTCAGTACAACGAGCCGTTGCAATTAAATGTTACTCATACGCCATGTAGTTCACAGATCTATCAAATGCATGAATACACAAAATAAAGTGCAAAAAATCGTAACATTGTACCTGCTAAGCGCGTCTATTGTCTTACTTCGATTCAATTTAATGCCGCCATAACATACGTTAAAAAGATTGGAACGTCAAGTACATAGTACATTTTTTATTAAATATTCTGTCAATGAATAATGTGTAACTTTTTTGGCACATTTTTTTTTGTTCTAATGTATAGTGTCACCTGTTTTACATATTGATGACATGTTTTCAATATTGACATGAATTAAAGCTTGTCGAGACATTGTGATACAACCGATTTTATTGCAATCAACCCGATAAAATACAAAGAATTCAAAATGTTAAACTCGATGAAATTGATTGTATGTATTACCAATTGGAAATATTAAATATAATTACTCGTAATATTCAATATAATAATATAATTTTTAGACCTAATATAACAATTTAATAATTGGCAACTTATCCTATAGTTAATATCAAGCGAGAGCTTAGTTTCAAATTAATTAGTTGGAATTCTATTTCACAACAATTGAGTAGTGTCAATATTTTTTAATACTTTTTCTTTCATAACATTTAAATGAAATTCTTTCTTTCCATTCTTTGGCTTGTCTCCTAAGCCATATATGTATATCCATTGCGCTTGTCTTCATAACTGGCGCTCGGACTTGCAAAAAAGACCAAGCTTCTTAGTAAATTGAGCATTATCCATTTAAGATGTTTTTTTTTTTTTTTTTTTACGTACCGTTCCAGTAAATGAAAAACATTAGTGTATTTAATAATTTATAATCAAAGTTTGTCTAGATTTTCACAATAAAAGACTTAAATAGGCGGTGATTTTTGAATTGTTTGTTCAAAATTCCAAGTTTGTAGTTTGACTTTTTATGAAAAATGTTTTCTATGCTCAAGCACGCCGCCAAAATTTGGAAAATACGCCGAATTTCGTAATACTTTAATCAACATGTATAACTTTGATTCAGAAATTGTTTAAAAGGTCCTTCCTGAAGTTGAGTTTAAAAACATTATGAAGCTTTAAAGCAATTGTTAATAAATATTTTCCTCTCATTTACCATTTCTTTATAATGATGTGAACTAAAAAAGCAGAAGATCCTTTAGCTACTGCAACAATTTTAATTACAGTACGAAAGAATACATACATATGCAGATGTATTAAATTTGTTCATATTCTCTTAAAAGCTATTAAGAGCATTGCGAAGGTGAAATATAAACGCAAATGTGCGATGAATAACTTGAAGAAAACAAAATTGCTAATGAGCAGTAAAAGATATAGAAAGAAAAGAAAATAAAAGTAGTACGCAAACAAGGAAAACGTGCTGTTGTCTTATTATAAGTGCAGAGCATAGATCATCATTTTGAAAGGACTGTAAGTTTCATACGTTCTTCTAGAAATAAAATGAACAACCGTAACTGTATAAACTGTATTCAATCGATTTGCAAAATCTTACAATAATATACTGATACTGAGTGTAAGCTAATTGTTATGATTAAGTTTGTTATAAAATCAAGCAATAAAAACTTGTAACTAATTTCATATTAAAAAAAAAGTTTACAATAAAAATGTTGCATTTAAAATTCTCAAAAATAAATTTAAAATCAATTTTCAAGTGCTTTTAAAAGTTTAACCGAAAAGACTTTAGGGGGCTCAATTCTCAAAAGTGAACATTTAAATCCATTAACCACAGCCAAGTAAACCACAACAAAGGCTAACAGTGAAAATTCCAAAAGTCAAAAGTTTGAAAAACCAGGCGAACGAAATGAAATATATAAAGAAAAACATTGCAAAAAAAAATTTTTTTTTGCGAAACTTCAGAGCTAACCGAAACTGAATTCTGGGCAATGACTTTATGAAGTTGTTCACACGAGAAGGAGACACAAGTACTTAGACAACAGCAAATGAAATGACAACAGCATGATAACGCAAACACTGCATGTCTTCATACAAAATATTTTCATACAGTTCGCTTAAATGGAATGTGTCCTGATAGAAAATTATGCACCTTAAAAAAAATAGAAATCTATAAACTTAAAATTTAATAAATTCGAGTAAAATAGTTTCATTGACTATTTGAATATCTAATTGTATAATGCAGAACACTCAATTCAGCAAATATTATGCTTCAACATAGTGGTTATGAAATGTAGTACTTAAATTTAACGTCTTTGCTTTTTGAAACTGAAAAAGTTAGAATAATGTTGTATTTTGTTATTCATTATCCATACGACTGGGATTTCAAATATTATTTTAAATGATGTATAGTAGATTTTCGAACATAATTCACTATTATTTTTGTATCCTGAGGTAAAAAAGTTCAATTGGTGTACTGAAGACTTATATAAATTTTTGTTTGAATAACAACTAACTATTTAATAGATTTTTATTTTTTAAAAGCCAATTTTGTTTTCTACCACTACCCGTACTATTTTTTTGAAACTGTACTCAGCAAGCTAAAGCCTCTCATAATTAGTGGATTTTTCTGATATTAATTATATATAATTTCCTGCAGGGTCAACATATCGATGTATAATGCTTTGTTGTGACTGCATCTATATAAGTACATTAACTTTAAAACAACAAGAGTGAATGCATTCTAAAGTTAAGAACCCAGTTATTGGCTAATTTTGAAACTTCACTCCTCTACATTTTTATTGCTTGCGTGTTGCGAGCAAATTCTCCAGCGATTTTGCTAGCATGCATTTTCGATATATGTAGTACAGGGAAACTTTTGGAGTCACAACAAAAAAGCAAACTTTTGATTATTGGTATTTCGAAAAGAACACATATACAACCAAATAAATGCTTAAGCAAAAACTAACATGCATGTATGTATAATACATGTGTGTTGCTAAGAGTCTCTTGGTCTTTGTTTTTGTCGCGTCTGAAAAAAAAAAGATAAAAACTGCTGAAAATGTGCACACAATGCTAAGGGTAAGAGTCGAAAATTTGAGTACATAAAGTGTTAAATGGAATAAAGGAAATCTGAAGAATAACAAAAGAGCATACAAATTTTTCCGTAGACCACTGCACCCATCCAGCAATTCATTTTGGAATTATCACTAAAATTTCATTGTCAGCGCTCCATTCCTTCCTTGTGAGAACAATAAATTTCAAGTTTGATCAAATTCTGTCACTGGACCCATGGAGTCAGAATAAAAAATGAAGTACCCTAGGATTATTTGGTATTAAAGTTTGTCCTAAGCATGTCAGTTGCCATGCACTACTTTAGCTGCAAAGCTATAGAAATGTGTAATGATGACAGTTGAAGAATAGTTCTAAAACAGCGTGTATGGTGTATTTCTTAGAGATACTTAAGTAACCTTGCTTTGCACAATCTTCAGAGTGTTGAGATAAAACTTCTTGCGAGTCGCTTCCCATTCTACTAGAGTTTCATAAATCAATATAGATCGATCAATTCTTGCATATATACAGTGGATGGGGCATGGTTGCGAATCTCACTTTCCTGAACATTTTCTTACAGATGTATTAAGTGTCATTCCTTTCTTCAACCTGTTTCTAGTTTAAGATTTCGTTCCATAGAAATGTAGAGCACAGTTTCAGTATTTGATATTATTTGAAAGTTCAAGTGCCAAGAAAGCTAGCGATTCAAGCATATACGACCAAATCTGACATCATTTTCAGCGAACAAAAAGTGAACAAAAACTGGGCAGCTTTAGTCAAAACGAAGTGGTAACTCCCACACAAACATTAACTTTAAACGAAATAAATTCAACATGGAATGAACATTTTTTATGAGTAATTTAGTATGTTCATAATACTTCTGAAAACAATTTTACTATGGTGGACCATATTTTTTTGATCTGTTCCAGTTTGAAACGCGTTTTATTAATTTATTTCAATTACTTTAGCTTGAACTCTTTCGTCGAGCTAAATCATTTTATACCGTAGTAAACTTTTGTTACTAATATTTTACCTATTGACTCCAGCTTTGAGTTTGGTTATTGAAAATATTAAATGAAACATAAATCTCACGTTCATGGCTATGCAGCTGGTGATAGGATTAGTTAGAATCAAAAGTCATTTTCAACTTCTTTTATATTTTGCCACCGTAAATTGAAAACACTTCTAAAGTTTGTTAGTTCTAAAATTTTCAGAAAACCTTACGGCCCACCCTAACAATATTTTTCAAAATGACTTACCTGCGCAAATTAAGACAATCGTTTTTTTTCCAAGCCGTTGTGTAATACAAATTCAGAGACAAACCCAAAGTACTAGAACAACAGCAACAAAAATGTTAAAACACTTCATTAAATTACAAAATCCTTAAACACACACACACTTGCACACTTAACGTTTGTGTATGTAAGAGTTATACAAAACCTTTAGTATGCTTTCGTTCACACAATTAACCCGAGCAACTCGACACTTATTTAGGGAAGTATGTAGCAACAGCAACAACAACAGCTGCTACTTTATTTGTTCTTTAAAGCTTTTCTTACCGAATTTCGGATACAGCCATTGTTTACCTTTTATTCTATTTATAAGTTATTTTTAATGCAACCACAAGCTAACTAAAAATAGAAATATTCTTTAGCATAAAAAATTTCTTACCTTTTGACATTTTACGTTCACTCTAAAATATTGCAGCTGCTCCCGGCTTCACATGCAGCAGCAACGAACAACAGCAGGAGCACCCGCTAAAGGCAGCTAACGAAATACGGAAATTAGTTTCGTTTCCTTGTAACAAAGAGGTTGCTATTAAAAGTAAATATGACACAGGGCTGTTCTAAGACGTAAACATGTGAACACTTAAAACTCATAGAATTTTGTAGTTTTATTGTTTGGAGTACTTGAGAGTAGGACATAGTACTTCACTCTTGTGGCTTGCGTTAAAAAATAGAAAGATTATTTACTTTGCCACGTTCCAAAATTTAACTTAATTTCTTTAGTACTACGAATGTATATAGTTCTTCAACTACTCCAGTTGCTGACAATAATCTCACATTTTATTATAGTTACGAACTTTTTACATTCGCCATACCATTAATATCGAAATTACATGGGTAAATCATATAAGTCTTGTAGTTTAATAATTTATCTTTACAGTAAAAGTCAATCTGCAACTACATTTATATAAAAATCATATCTCTACTAATCCTTTCTTCTTTCAATTCAAAGGCTTTCAATGGTTCTACTTGAGAGCTTGCTTTTAAATTTCAGATGCTTTTTTCCTTTATGTAGTGCATATATCTTTAAATTAGTGAAAATATCTATAAATACATATAGGTACTAATGATTTCTACAGAAAAATATCAGAAGGAATATTTCAGAGATTTATCTTTGATAGCAAACAAGTTAAATTACTTTTTGAAATTAACTTATGTCATTCAGTTTTGAGCTGAATTCGTTTGATGAGAAAACAACTTTTGAAATATTACAAATCCTAATAATTTTTTGTGCAGTTTATCAATCTGAACATGGAGAAAGATCGATATTTAGAGACTCTTTGACTTCATCAAGTTTCGAGCTGAAATAATTCAATATTATTTCTCTGTCTAAAATTTCGTCAATGTAAAGTTAGAAATTGAAACAATACAATTTTTCTCCAAAACGTAAAGCGTTAAAATTCTTCAATTTTATTGATCAGTTACTAATACGTTCTGACAAAATTTATACAGATAGATCCTATGTAATAAAAATTATCTGTAGTAAAGTTTCATTGAATTTTAAAATTAGATCAGTCGACTGTTCCTGAAGAAATATGTGACATGTGGCACTTAGCACAGAAATTCTGCATGTCGTGCTTTCATCTAGACAATTATATTTCTGAGCTGCTCCATTATTTTAAGGATTTTTGTATGTTTTTCTGTCCTATTACGTCCAAGACTCTATTGGATCAAATGGGTCTACAGTTTTCTTCGGATGGTGTGGTTGTTTTCAATTTTAATTAAAAAAAAAATAAAACGAAGGCCCTGTGATAGCAACCCATACTGTTGTTATTAATTATTACACGTAAATGTTCACAAAGCTACTTTATTTCGCAAAAACTACTAAAAAGAAAAAAAAGGAAAAAATGTACTTCCCTGACAGCGCATACCTCATTATTCATACAAATAAAAATGAGTTAGTGAGGTAGTGTCAGAAATTTAATTAGGGTAACTTCATCATACAAAAACTCTGAAATATTAATAATGAGGGTTCATAATTAAGTGAAAACAAGCTATAGATAAGTATCTAGCATATAATTCCTTAGAGCTTAAGATTTCCGTTTTGAAAAATTTTGTGAAAAGATTTTAAATTTACTTATTTAAGTTTTCAAGGAACAACTTAACAATCACTTTGGATGTTCTAGTTCTATAGTTTTTGAAAATTAATAGCCAAGTAATTAGCAAATAAATAAATGTATTTATTTATTTATAAAATAGAAATTTTTAATTTGTTTTAGTCGACTGAATGTTATTAATTAATTTAAAATTTTTAATCGAATTTTACAGTCAATTGCAGTAACCAATATTCATGTGAAATTTCACAAATCGGTTAATGCTCTATAAACAAACATGACAAAGGCAACAAATGGAACAATTTAACCGGCTAGCCGAAACATATGTCACCAATAATCAAATATAACAAAACTTTCGTTCTACACTATTGAATTTAAGTTTAATTAAAAATAATTTCAGTTATATTTAAGAGCCAAACAATTAAAAAGTGATTAAATTTTTTCATATCTTTGGAATGCATCCCTTTGTATTGAACTTTTTTAGTCTCTGTAAATATTGCATTTGCTAAACGGCATATCCACATGTTAAATCAGCTCTAAAAAAGTTTTTTTTTTTTAACTTAAGCAAAAGTATACCACTGAAACTTGAAAAAAAAATGATAAGTCTTGCTGTAAAATTTGAGCTTGATGTCTCCATGTTAACACGTGCTCTAAAGAAGTTAAAGTTTGCATGGAATTTTGCATAGAAAAATTACATTTTTAGTTTGGAGTGACATAACTTAGCTGAAAAAAGTTTTAAGACTCTATGAATAAAGATGTCATAGAGATGGTACTTTTAGCTTTAAGAAACATGTATTAAATATACTAATACCTTTATATAGACCAATGCCCATTTTTTTATTGTTTTTTTGTGTGTTGAGTCTGCATTTTGCAACTTTATTACTGTATAAAGTCAGAGTTTTGAAATATTAAACACGTGTGCTGAAATTTTGATTTTTCTACAGGGTGTTTTTTTTAGAGGTATAGAGCTTCGAATTGAAATAAAACACAAGAAAATTGTTTTAATGTCCATCAATTTGGCTTTATTGGAAGGATAATTTTATGCCATTAATGTTTAAATATGATTTCGGGCATGTGGCCGCCGCGGCTGGCTCGAATAAAGCCAATTCTACAGGTCCAATTTTGAACCACTTTTTCGAGCATATGGGGCCGTATGTCGGCAATAACGCCACGAATGTTGGCTTCCAAGTCCCCTAACGTTTCTGGTTTGTTGGCGTAGACGAGCGACTTCACATATCCCCAAAGAAAATAATCCAATGGTGTCAAATCACACGATCTTGGTGGCCAATTGACAGGTCCATTCCGCGAAGTTATGCGCTCATCGAATGTTTCCTTTAATAAATTGATTGTGACGTGCGCTGTGTGGCATGTAGCGCCGTCTTGTTGGAACCACAACTCATCCACATTCATGCCATCCAATTTGGGAACAAACTAGTCGGTTATCATGGCTCTATACCGGTCTCCATTAACGGTAACTGACTCTCCAGCATTATTTCGGAAGAAGTATGGCCCAATGACTCCACCAGCCCATAGAGCACACCAACCAGTCAGTTTTTGTGGATGTAATGGCGTCTCAAGGGTCTCATGTGGATTCTCTTCACTCCAAATGCGGCAATTTTGCTTGTTGACGTAGCTATTCAACCAAAAATGAGCCGTATCACTGAACAAAATTTTGCGATGAAAATCAGCATCGAGATCAATCTCATTTTCGGCCCATACACCAAAATCACGACGCATTGCATGGTCTCGCGGCTTTAATTCTTGCAAAAACTGGATCTTGTAAGGTCGCAAGCCAAGATCTTTGCGCAAAATCTTCCATAAAGTTGATGGACAAAGCTCCAATTGCTGTGCACGGTGGCGAATCGATTCATTCGGGTCCTCTTCAACATTTTGCTCTACAGCGGCAATTGTTTCTTCGGTGCGCACTGTTCGACGTCTCTGCGGATGCGTATTATCACATAGAGTAAACGTAGTGCGAAAACGACCCATGGCTAACCGAATTAATTGCTCTGATGGACGATTATGTCGACCATAAAATGGACGGAGCTTGCGGTAAACTTCGCGAACTGAACCATTATTTTCGAAATAAATTTGCACGATTTGCAAGCGTTGTTCTTTTGTCAACCTGTTCATGATGAAATGGCAAACCAAACTGAACATAAATGACATTAGAGTTGCCAGATTTGACCATAAAATGCCAGTTTTATCTCTATTCGAAAAACAAACCTCTAAAAAAAACACCCAGTATATGATTTGTTAATATAAATAAAATAAAAAAAAATATTAAAATTTCGGCATTTATATGATGTGATAGAGTGGTGAAAAAAAATACCATATTATAATACTTATATTAAGCGTTCTAAAATTACATTTCGTTTTGTAATTACGTATACCAGGTCGTATGAGTAACATTTTTAAATTTTTATCAAAGAGGAACTTTCTTCAAGTATTTGTAACTTTTACAAATTTGTTATATTTAAAAAATTCATGGGCGATATTTGGGAAGATAGAACCACTCACAACAAAAGCAACAATTACAATAACAGAAAAACCCCACCATAACTTTGATCTTTATAGAAAAAAAAAAAAAATCAGCAATAAAACAAAAGCCAATTCCAAGAATCACGAAGAACAACATGAGTGTAGAAATAAAAGTAAATTACACTGATCAAACAAAAAAATCTGTCCATAATGTGCGCATTGTTCGCTCACTTTGGTTTTTTGTTTTTTTCTTAATGATACAACAACAATATCAAATTATGAACTAAAAAAAGGAAGTAACAACTTTTAAAAGAAAATACACTTCCTGACTTTTGCGTAAGACTCACTGTCAACATTTATAAGAAAAATCCTAAAAAACTTCGGAATATTCTGAAGATAAGCATGAGTGCACCTTAGTCAAACAATAATGGTTACTAAATAAAGTGATTACGCTTGCACCGCAACAAAACAAATTCCAAATTTAAATTTATAAATTTTGTAAAGTTTAAATTTTTTCTTTATAATTTAAAATTGTTTTCCATAATAGAAACACATAAATCATATATGTGGCAGCACTGACAACATGCGCATAGCCATGTATTAAGTTATGCATTTACTTTATGTGCAAATACTCACGAAAACTTTCTGTTGAAAGTCAGTAAAGAAAAAGGAATTTTTATGATTAAAAACTTTGCAACTTAAAAATGTTGCCAACAATGAGTTATTGCATTGAGTACGTGCAACACAAGTTCCCATATGTTACAAACATAAAGACGCAAAACACCCACATACCAAGCCCATACACATACGCACACATGAAAGACATTTGCACACAAGCACTTGAACCATATTTTGTGATGACTTAACTAATTAGTAAGAAAAAAAGCTGTTTGTGATATTTTCGCTCGTTGCATTTTTAATGCAAATGACGTGTGAAAATGCTTTGCTGAAAGTTTCACTTCCATTTTTTTTCTGTTTGAATAGACGTGAAAATCTTTAATGGCTAAGAAAATAAAACTTTGTATATTGCTATTGAATATAAAAATATTATTGCATATTCTTAGGCGCTCAAATGCATATGTATGATTTTTCACATTTTATCTTGCAACTTTTGTAGTAAACGCATTTTCAAAACACTTCTATAAAAAAAATTTCGTGAATATTCACCTAAAAGCAACATTTCTTTGACACTTTGGCGCCAACAGTAATAACGAAAAATAATATAAAACACCCTAAGAAACATATCATCATTTTCCTGCATACTTTTGTACGTTTCTATGAATGTTTTATTTGCATTTAAAGCATTTTCCAAAGCATTCATACAGTCATAGAACTTTGAACCTTTAAGCTTTGTCATGCATGAGATTTTTCCCAAACTTACATGGGTTGCAAGCTTAAAAATTATTTGCCACAATGAAATGAAATGGGTACGGTAAAGGTGATTCTCTAAAAGCACTATGCAGAAAGTTTACAACTTTTTCTTTTTATCATACGTCGAAGTGCGACACTTAAAAACCTACCACCAACACTTTTTAAGCATAAAGTACTTTACATGAGCTTATGATGTATTTTTTTATTGCGTGTTGTATCAAAAAAAAAATTTCAAAATTAATTTTGCAACAATTCAACAAAATTAAAAATCCCACTTTTTTTGTTTCATCAAAGCCTGTGAATACAGAGTCTGTGTTTTATACCGTCTCCATAGCATTTTACTACTGGTTGCTATTAAGCGTTACGTTAAGTGGCATTGCACCTGCTGGTAAACCCATTTGGAAAATTCTTGACATTACAATAGTCGAAGTATTGAACAACAACTTATTTCCGTCATATGTGGTGGAATCAATTTGCACTGAATTTCGAAAATTTCAGATAAGGCTAATCATATTGAGTGGCGTTGCTGAGTATAATCAACTAAATGTTTAAATAGTTTTCTAAAGTCAGTGCTTAAAAATTCAAGAAATTCACTTACTGCAATACATAATAGTGCTGGTGAGAATAAATCACGTCCACGAGTATGTGGTTTCAGGAACACATTTCTTTTACAAATATCTATGTAAACGGTATTTTCGAAACTATTCTCGATGTCTAAAAAGCATCTGATATCATATTCCTTGTTTTTTCCTCACTATGTTCTGAAGAGCAACAGAAGTTTCAAATTAAAAAGGATATTAATGTAATCTTCCGCAAAAATTTTCATATGAACTTCAGTATATTAGTACTACGCCTTCGAGGCAATATTTCAGATTTTCATCAATGTTGTCCTGGTGGGGGGCAAGTATTCTTCTTTGATATAGACCAGCGGTGGGCACAAAATTATAACAAAAGAGGAAAACAACAACATCAAGCAACAACAAACGAAATTTTAAAGTTTTTTTTACTTCCATTTCCAAAATTGCCATTAGCACAAAAAAAAAAAACAAATTACACTACAAACAAAAACATTTGCTACATTCCTCAAGACACAATGCGGCGCCGTCATTTATGCCTTTGTGTTTTGTTTTTGTTTTCATTTGAATTCAAGTCAACGCTGTAATAGCGTTGAAATTCTGCGAATTTTGTGCTTCGATAGCGTTGAAATTCTGCGAATTTTGTTCCTCGATAGCGTTGAAATTCTGGGAATTTTTTTTTCGCTTGGTTATGCGTCGAATAACGGTTAGAGCAATGTGAGTAAATTGAGGCACTAAGTGCCCTTCCCTGATATAGACCATCACTTATCTTTTCATATTTTAAATAGTAACAACTAAGGTCTATCAGATTAAGGTGGATCAACTGTTCTACTACTTTCATTCATAGGCATCGTATTTGGCTAAAGCTCTGTACCAATTGTTGTGTGCAAGTCTTTGCGCAAAACGGAATATGAAATGGTTTAGCAACAACCTTTCTAAAGAGATGAAAGAAAAATTATCGTGAAGCCTTAAAAGGATAATTAACGATTGATTTAATCCTCAGTGATAATCTGCTGAGGACGTCTCCTGTATATAGTGCTGGATCTTTCAAACGCAAATGTTGGGCTGAATTGCATCTGGGAAGTAAGTTGTAGAAAACAGTTCTTACGTCTCCTTGCTATTTGACGAGTGTGTACCATTAAAGACATTCTGAAGCCAAATATTGTTAAAAAACGAATCGAACAGAATCCGGGTGATTTTTCTACTGCTGATTACTTCTTCGAGATCTACGCATAGGTTCTTAAAATATTTCTTTAAATCTCTTCTAATTCCTGCATTAATATAGTGGACTTTGTTTGCATTTCTTTTTATTCATTACGTGATTAACCATGATGAAAAAATTTCCTGGAATCCATTCTTATTTCTAACTGAGTACTCTAAGGCTAAGTTAATTTCCTATTAGGTATATGTGGAAATAAGCAAATAAACACCCATACTTACATGCATATATGCATGTACTTGTACTCGTTTATGTAACACTTTGTTGGCAAAGCTTATGTGTCGTACTTGGTCGCTGTTGACATGACGTGTTCACCTTTTCGCGGTATTTAAAACCAACACCAGCATGTCAATGGCTAAAGAACATGTGTACACACACTTACTCTCATGTATGCTACATATATTTAAACACCAAAATATACACCAGCATTATATTGTAGATGTAAACGTACGTGCAACCACTTAATGAAAATTAAATTAAATTTAACTAAACTTGTTTATTTTTCTTTCTATTTTATTTTGCTCTTTGATGATTTTCCCTTTTGTTGCCGTAATTAGGGCGCATTTTAAAGTAGATTTGTATTTGTGGTTTTTTGAAATATTGTACTTTTTTAAGATTTTGAATAAAGTAAAGTTATATTCGAGTGCAATTAGCTATGCTTATTTTTATGCTTTTGACACTTAAACTTTCGCATATTGATTATTTCTAGACATAAGAAAGTTTCAAAATAATTTTTGAGTTCAATAACTTTCTTCGTGTTAGCCAGTAAACTGCGGTTAGTAAAGAGTGGATTAACATATTTTTAAAATATAATTACTTTATAGGTACTATGTAAAAAATTTTTATGTTATGCATTCATACTACTTATATGCTGTTTAATTTTTAGAATATAATTTATTTTCTTAAATTTATGTGATAATTTCTAAGTAACTTTGCATATAGATGGAAATTTACCTCTAAGAAAATATTTTGCACTGAATCTTCTCCGATTTAATTAAATTTGGCACCGTTTTAATTTAAGATATGGGCAAAAACTAAATGCATAAACAAAAATTTTGACATTTATCTATTTTATATAAAATTCACTAGAAATTAGAAAGCAAGTGTAGATGTTATTTACCTTAAAGCAGAAAACATTTAATAAAAGACATAGCCCATATCAAAAGAGGACCTCAAGAGTACATCAAGAATAGAAGTTATTTTCAGTTTTTCCTATCATCAAAATCTTAGATATTTTTCAGAGTACATAGATATAGACTTAGAAGTTTCATTATTTAAAAATATTAACCTAATATCTAATAACCTAAGCATAGAGTTTATATATTATTTTATCTTCGAAAAAAAAAAAATGGTAAAAGTGTACATATAAAGTAGCTTTACCTTGGATCACTGTGTCTTTTGAACGAAAAACAGAAGACAAAAAATTGCATATTTCAAAGCTTTGATTATGGAGCTTGTTGCATCATTAATGTTTTGCATATTAAGTTTTTTAAAATACAAATTTTGAGCAATCATGATCTAAGAGATGGTTTCATACACGCCGTGTATAAGTAAACTGACAAGAACTTATAGGGTGATTCATTTAGAGGTACTTTTTTTTTTAGAAATAAGAAAAAATCAATATTTTAATTTTATGTGGTAATCTATATTATCATACAGAAGAACTATTTTTTACAATTATTTTTTGAAGATAATTTTTTTCAAATGTGGCTGTAACTGTGGTTAACATGATCCATTCTGAAGTTCCAATTTTAAATGTCACGTTCGAACATTTCAAGTGCCATTTGATGAATGACGCAAGTAATTTTGGCTTCCAATTCCTCAATCGTAACCGGCTAATCGATGTAATTTTTGAATTTTACGTAGTCTCAAAGGAAAATGCTTAGAAGTGTGATATCACATGATTTAGGTCAATGTTTGTCATCTCTCAATTAAAAAAATCACGTGAATTTCGAGTGAATTTAAAGTTGAAATTTTAATGGAGTTTGTTTCCATAATTTGCGTTGCTCTATTGTTAAAAATTGCATGATGATTTGCCTAGACATAAATACCAAGACATTGGACACAACTTACGCGTAATCTGTCATAAAATATTAACTGAAAAAACTACCTCTAAATAAATCACCCATTACAAAATATCATAAAAAACAGGATGTAATTTTTATCAGCAGTAAAATTTCAAAGCACAAAATCTACAGTGGAAAAGTCAGAAATGAAAAAAAAAGCCATAAGAAACGTGCCTTAAAATACATTTTATATAATTTGATAATCATGTTAATTCAATGTCGTATGAAAAATCAATTCTTTATTTTTTTTTTGTAAAATAGAAATATTTCTTCATGCATACAATATATTTGTTATTCAAATATTTGACTGAAGGCCAAAATCTATGGTTGCTATATGCATCAACGGTATGTTTGCAGGATTTGTTTTGCCAGAAAATAAAAAATCCGTCAACCGGCAACATTTGGCAGTTGAAAGTATTTCTGTGTTCAGTAACACAACAACATAAAAATTGGATAGAAGAAACCATTTTTATTTTTATACTTTTTCACTAATGTAAAAAGGATTTTGCCACATTGTGTTATGTAAGTAAAAGCAGTGGCTTTTGTTTGCATATGTTAGTGTGTTAGCTGAATGTTATTTGTATGCACATGGCGGCTTAAATGACTTCCGGCGGAAATTACAGCGGCACAAAAATAGAAGCCAAAGCAAATTGGAAACAAATTTTGTATTTTTGGAGAATGATTTTTTTTTTGTTTGCGGTCTTGTGTTTCTTTGTTTTTTCTCTCTTTCTTTCGTACGTTGGATAGAGATTAATTTGTTTAGATTAAGTTCAGCGCTGACATGATGTAAAGTTTTATCAATTTAAATGGGTTAAAAGTAAATAAAAAAGGACACGAAAAAAAAAGATTACATTAAAGTTTGTTTTTGGTTAAAAATATAATCTTTTCAAAAACTTTAGCAGTTATTTATTTGGTGAGTTTATTTAATGAGTTATAAAAATAGAAATCTTGAATTGAACATTTGTTTTAGTGAAAATTGTGTAGTAGCTGATTGATAGGAAAATTTTGGGTATGATAGTACGAATATGTAATTATTCAAAGGCTACTTTATTACAATAAAAACAAACTGTTCTTTTAGTGACTTAAAATACACAGGGAAATCTTTGTTCATGTTCTTACAGTGGGAAATATTTGTAAAAACCAAAGCTTAGAAAATTAACACTCCTTCTGTGATGTAGCAATGTAGTACACATTAAATTGTAAAGTTGTGTCCATATTAAAAAGATGTGTTATCCGAAATGTTCGTTGCTCAATATCAAAAAATGAAACTTTTATATTATTATGACATAATTATTTTGGAACACACTAAAAGTCAGTCCATTATTCTTGCGAAGCGCGAAAAAAAGTAAACATTTTCTGAAAACTCCATCACTGATGTTAGTCAATGTGGCAAATGAAGGTGAAATTCGGATTCTAATATAAATTTTGTAACATAGATATAATAGTTCAACAAAACTTTTTCACATTTTTAGATAATTTTTCCTTTAACATCCTTTGTTCTTAGCACATAGTTTTATAATGGTGACTGTTAATTTTTGTGTGGTATTCGTGAGAAAAGCATTAACCTGAGTATTAATATCATTTCCATTTATAATATTCAATTACTATTTTAATGAGTTTAAGTGCAATGCTAACCAAAAAATCAATATTTACAAAATTAGTAGCACAACCTTGCTGATGAGTTGTACACAAGCAGGTTGCAAATGGGGCAAAAACTCTAATGAAACTATTTAACATATTTATTGGTATTTACAGACACTGACACATACATATAAGAAACTGACGTGGAACAACGGATAAATAAAAAGCTTAAATTGTTTTTGCTAATAAAGCAGACAAATTGCCTATTTATGAATGTAGGTAAAAAATAGAGTGACCAGATGCAATAAGCTTTGCCTAGTCATAAATATTGGGAGTTTTTCGAAAAATTACAAGACACTTTTTAAAACTTTTTTTTGAAGCTGCATTTTATCTTAGACCAAAATTTTCTTATACAATATTAAAGCATAACTATTCAAGACTTGTCTCTGAAATTTCGGTCAAAAAATATTTGCCATTTAGTTAGAAAAGTGCAATGCCATAAACGACCTCAAAATTTGCGGTGAGCAAGATAACTGGCTAACTGGTTGCGTATAAATTGGCCAAAATGACTTAGTAAGCGAGATTAATTTTCAAGAGTATTTTATGTAGACGCATTAAGGACGTCAAAACATGCTCCAATATATTGTCGTGTATCGATTAAAATATCTTTTTTAGCATTACGAAACTGATTCTTCAAGTTGGATTTGATAGTACGTTTTCACTGACTAAAATATATCACATTCAAAGGTATTTTTTGCACTATAAGGTTTACTTAAAGACCGATTCCGTAATTAGTATAATAATGAGGTTAGGTATAGTAATGAACGGTCTTACAGCTTAAAATAAGTTTTAGCTCAAATTTGAATGCAGTTAAGTACGTGGAGGTAGGTAACCTTTCGTATATTACGTAAAGCAGCAATCTCTAAGTAAAAATTATAGCTTTTAGGAACATTGTCAAATCGATATGAAATATATATATTATTTTGTTTGTTGCATGAAATACTTAAAATTTCGGAAACGCTTTTCATGATTTACATGAGCTACAAAAAATTAATCTTAATGAAACATTATAACTACATGTCATTGATATCTAAGTAATATAAATATGGTACCCACCTACTTTCCGGAATAAGTTTTCCGAAATGGACATTTTCCGGAACGACCAAAAACCCGAAATTGCTTACCGGAATCGGTTTACCGGCGTGTATATTTTCCGAAACGACTGTTTCCGGAAATAATAATTACTAACTTATGCGTCATGAGTAAAATATTTTGTATTTGTATGAAATTTGTATAAATTTGTTTGTATAAATCATCGTACACAAAACTTGAAATTTTCACAGAACTATGTTGTTTGCGATTGAGCGCAGAAATCGTAGGTCATCCCCGCGATCTGCATATTCCGCGTAATTTTGAAGGAGTGATCTGATTCTACGTTGGAAAGGCGGAAGAGAACCCGGAGATGGATCCCGCACATATACTCCGAACGGGATTACAAAGTTTATCTGAAGTTATAAAATGTATTATTACATGGCAAATTATATCGTTTTCTCGAAAGTTGTTCTAAGGCAAAAAATTGGTGTTCAGGCAAAAAATTTGGAAAATAAAAGACGTTACAATATTAAATAGGAATAGGAAAGTAATAAACAGGTTCCGTTACTATAGCAACATGAGTTGTGGTTTTTATGTATACGAATAATTATCATTCCGGAAAATGTACATACCGGAAAATCGATTCCGGAAAACCGTCGTTCCGGAAAATGTATATTACGGAAAACCGATTTCGGAAAAAAAGGTGTACGGTAATGATAAATATTGATTCAATTGTATAGACCTTTTTTTTTTTTTGAAGTTAAGACACCAAAGAAGTTACTCGTATAATAGTTGCAGTATCTTAACTCTATGGTATTACCAAAAATTAAACATCTGGTTACTCTAACTTAGATTTATGCATGCAAACAATAATGTGAAAGTGTGTTTGCATTTTAAAGAAACTGATTGCCATGTTTATAAAATGACGCATCACTGCAACTATGGTAGCTTCATGGTAGAAGACGCGAAAATCGCGTGTCTTTTATTCAAAAGTCTAGCAAAAATGAGAATAATCAAATGCAAAGTTAAACCGATGCGCCACAATGAAATGTATGTGAGTCTGTATGTATTTGTGATGCATAAGGCAGGTGCACTCGTCTACATAGTATTTGCTTACTTTTTAACGTACACGATGCTTACTATATGTTGTATGTACGTAAATAAGTAACAGCTTATGCGAATATCCTAGTGCTGGCAAATAAGGATATGATGCATGTTCCTTACTGCACTTCGTTGAAGTCCTTGTAAAAGTGTTTCATGAATTCATGAATTTTAAGAAAAACGAATCTTTCGTTGCAGCTGCGAATTTTAAAATTGAAAATGCATATTAAGTACTCGTAGTTAGGGGTTGCATGATAAAAATGTGAAGAAGACATCAAGTTGTTTGGCGTGCGAGAAAAAATGCTTTAGCTTTAGGAAATGATGTGATATGGAAAAATATTTAATTGTAGGGTACATATATCATGCCATCTATATTGTGGAATAGCTTAGAACACTGAATGGCTTAATTAACTATCAAATTTAATGCACCTACATTTTCACTACTGACTAGGGACAACAATGATGGATTCGTCCTCGACTTTTTTTTCATCTTAGAAATGGCCAAATTTCCTTAAACTAATTTACTTGTTCCAATAAAACAAAATTTTGCCATGGACCGCGAATGAACCGTGAAAAATTGGCACAAGTTTCCAGTTTACTAAAAAATCGATATTTCGGAAACTACAGGGTGTTTTTTTTAGAGGTATAGAGCTTCGAATTGAAATAAAACACAAGAAAATCGTTTTAATGTCCATCAATTTGGCTTTATTGGAAGGATAATTTTATGCCATTAATGTTTAAATATGATTTCGGGAATGTGGCCGCCGCGGCTGGCTCAAATAAAGCCAATTCTACAGGTCCAATTTTGATCCACTTTTTCGAGCATATGGAGCCGTATGTCGGCAATAACGCCACGAATGTTGGCTTCCAAGTCCCCTAACGTTTCTGGTTTGTTGGCGTAGACGAGCGACTTCACATATCCTCAAAGAAAATAATCCAATGGTGTCAAATCACACGATCTTGGTGGCCAATTGACAGGTCCATTCCGCGAAATTATGCGCTCATCGAATGTTTCCTTCAATAAATTGATTGTGACGTGCGCTGTGTGGCATGTAGCGCCGTCTTGTTGGAACCACAACTCATCCACATTCATGCCATCCAATTCGGGAACAAAATAATCGGTTATCATGGCTCTATACCGGTCTCCATTAACGGTAACTGACTCTCCAGCATTATTTCGGAAGAAGTATGGCCCAATGACTCCACCAGCTCATAGAGCACACCAAACAGTCAGTTTTTAAGGATGTAATGGCGTCGCAAGGGTCTCATGTGGATTCTCTTCACTCCAAATGCGGCAATTTTGCTTGTTGACGTAGCCATTCAACCAAAAATGAGCCTCATCACTGAACAAAATTTTGCGATGAAAATCAGCATCGAGATCAATCTCATTTTCGGCCCATACACCAAAATCACGACGCATTGCATGGTCTCGCGGCTTTAATTCTTGCACAAGCTGGATCTTGTAAGGTCGCAAGCCAAGATATTTGCGCAAAATCTTCCATAAAGTTGATGGACAAAGCTCCAATTGCTGTGCACGGTGGCGAAGCGATTCATTCGGGTCCTCTTCAACATTTTGCTCTACAGCGGCAATTGTTTCTTCGGTGCGCACTGTTCGACGTCTCTGCGGATGCGTATTATCACATAGAGTAAACGTAGTGCGAAAACGACCCATGGTTAACCGAATTAATTGCTCTGATGGACGATTATGTCGACCATAAAATGGACGGAGCTTGCGGTAAGCTTCGCGAACTGAACCATTATTTTCGAAATAAATTTGCACGATTTGCAAGCGTTGTTCTTTTGTCAACCTGTTCATGATGAAATGGCAAACCAAACTGAACATAAATGACATTAGAGTTGCCAGATTTGACTATAATATGCCAGTTTTATCTCTATTCGAAAAACAAACCTCTAAAAAAAACACCCAGTATTTTCTTAAAAAAATTAAAAATTTGATCTTGATAATACGATTCAAAACATCATATCTTTTTGACAAAACTGCATATTTCTCTTGAAATTTTACATTCTGCTTAAGTTGGAAATAAGACATGTTATCCGAGTTAATGATCTGAAGCTGAAAATTTAATTTTTGCAAAAAGACTCTCTCGTTTCAAGCATTTTAAATATTATATTTTTTACACTTACTTTGAGCACCATCAAAATATACATACATATGGGTAACGAAAAAACGTTTGGGAACTATTAAAGTAAATACGTTGAATATTGTATAGTAGTAATATTACAGTTTCCGTTTCCTCAACTCATTTAAACAACGCTTGTGAATATTAAGTTCACTACTTTGGTCTCATTGTTACTCATTAGTTATTCCAGCTAAAGTTTTACCCTAAAGTTTGCATAGACCGACGTAATCCTTGAGTACTATAAACTTCATTTTAATTCTCATTACAAATAAGCACATTTTCATTGCGTTTACTTGTTGAGTATTTTTTGTTATTTTACTTTACTTAACACCTATAGTTCATCGCTTTACCTTTTATATGCATTCCAACCTTTTCTCACTTCTAATATTAGGAACAATGTAGTTTCATTTGCATTTAGTATTTAAGTAGTTATATGAAAAACAAGCACAAACAATTGTACTATAGCTGCCCATAGTAGCAGCAAAAGTTATATGATCTTCTATGAAAGTTCATACCTTACATAGCTAACTATAAATGCTGCTTTTATGTTACAGCTAAGGGAAAACTGAAAATGTTTGTTTTCTCTTTGTTTTTGGCTCTTTTCATTTACCTTTTCTTTTTGCATTTTATTTTTATCTGCAAAGAGTAAATCAATTTTTGACTGCATATTCTTGATGTTACCCTTTGGTTTTCCAACTGAAGTTGTTGTTCCTATTTCGTACCTAAGCTTTAATGACACATTTAATATATTTTCATTTTTTTATAACCCACAAATGAACATTAAAGTCTTATTTAGCTAACTAAGTAAGTGCCTTTAACTATTGATAAAAAAATAGGTTGGGATAATTGAATGAAACTCAAACAGCTACACCTTCAAATGAGCTTTTTGGATTTGTAAATGGGTGAAAGCGTTTAAGGGCACTCCTACCGCTCATACAAGTGAAAAATATAAACGCTATATTGATACTGAGAGAGTTATTTAAGCAAATTGCTTACAAATACTAAAAAAAACTTTTGTTCTGGGAATAAAGTTGTCAAATTTCGAAAAGATGGCGCGGCAATTCCAAAGCAGGCGAAAACTTCAAAAAGCTATTTTGAGAGACTTATATGCAGTAATGGAACAAAATTTCACGCAAGCAATACAAATGATTCGTAAAAGCACTGGACAAATTTTTACAAGTAGGCGTGGCACCTTCATAGAAACAACGATTTTAGTGCTTCATACTGAGAGAATTATTAGAGGTAATGAAACTAAATTTTTCAAAAATACGAGAACCGGTTTTGTCTAACATCAAACAAAATTTTAGTAGATTTCAAAAAGTGGGCGTGGAACATCCCAACAAGCATAAGCTCTAAAACACTACACAGATAACTATTTAAGGAAATGTTGCCAATTTCAATGTGGGTTCGTTGACTCAATCCATTGTTTTAACTTAAGAAAGTTAAACGTAAAAGCATATAGTAATAGCTTCTAGTAGATATGTTCGCACAGACGAGTATACGTATATATGTATGTAAGCATGTGTTTTGGCTATTGAAGTGTTTTGTTTTCAACACCATCTGTAACTTGCGACTTTATGTTTACTTTCAACACCCAGCTTGTTTGTTCTTTTTCCATTTTCCTTCATTTAGTTTTTTTTAAGCCCCTGGTAATATTGTTTTTTTTTTTTTTGTTTTATTTGTACGAGTACATTCATTGGTGCGCCACTGTTCTATGTTGAACACAATAATCATAACTGTTATTGTGAATTGAGTGTTTCTTGTTGTTTTTGTGATTGTCCTTGCCGTTAGAAATCAGAGCACAAGTGACTTCTGTCAGTTATATTCTAATGCACTTTAAAAAAATTTTTTAGACTTTGTTGAGTTGTATAAAAGAGTTTCTAGAATAGTAGAATTAAGAAGGCTAAAAACTTGTTATTCCAAGGCCCCTAGTGCGGTTGTCGATTTGCGATAAAATCGATCGCCATCGATCTCATAGAAACGATGCCATTTTAGTATCACGAAACTCAACAGAAATAATTGCGTCATTATAACTATAAATATTAAAAAAACACTTATCTATCAAAACAAAATGATAGAATAGCCAGCGATTGTTTGTCGACAAACATTCTACTAACCAATAAACACAATAGCAAACAAGATCGCTAGTAGAAAAAGAGCGTTTATCTATTGTTAATGGACAACCGCAATAAGAGCCGAACTCTACGAAATCTGGAGCTTTATAAAACAAATGCAGCTTACGTACATATTTGTATCGCGAATGTATTCCTTAGCTAATGCAGTACGCGTATGAAACGTGGCTGCTTATAAAAAAAATTATATACCGAATACAAGTTATTGTGAACTTATCCAACGATAAAAGCAATGGTTCTGAACCTCCAGTTCCTTTTTCACAACTTAATTTTTGCGCAAAGTCCACATTTATTTTCAGCGTAGACTTCTTTCGATTTGATAGTCTATACATAATGCCACTTGGCATATATTCTGTTGATCTTTAGAGCACTGCTTTTATTATCGAACGCCAGAAATCATATTGAAATGTTCGGCCATCCTATCAATAAGTAAAATTGAGCACGGAAGTTCTACGTAACTCCGTTCGATAATATAACATAATTTAACTTTTCTAAAGAAGTATTTCCATTATAACTATTTGAAAAAAATATTTTAGTTTTTTTTTGCGATCATAGGAGTACCCTTGTTAAATGTTTCGAATGATGGCTGGAATAATACCGTTACTACGCTTTGTCTTTATTTTACTATCACTATTCATTTTACCTGAGAAATATCAGTTGGAAATGCGTATCCGCTCAAGTTATAATATTTAATTTACCTAAAAAAAATAGATTATTACAATAATTTTAAGTACGCGGCCGTAGGGGTAAATTTTTTTTTTTTTGCTTTTTTTCTGGTACGGTCTATTGTACATTAGACCGGGTCGAAATTTAGATTCATCCATACACCGACTCAAAAGTTAGAAGGATTTTTAAAAACGATATCTTCGTCATTTTTCGTTCCAAGAAAAACCAATGGAGCACTTTTGATTCTCCTGGAGGTCCTTTTTGGCTAAAAAAAACAAATTGTTGATCGAAACTTTTATCTCTTCACAGAATGGATACCTGAATTTGCTTGAAAAATAAAGATTGCGTTCTTTCAAAAAATTTGACGTTTTTAAGGGTCCTTCTAACTTTTGAGTAGGTGTCTGGCTGACTTTATTTTATTACATACAAATCGACCCTGCCATGTACATGCATATATTTTTTCTAGAATATATATAGCTTCAATAGCGTCTTTACGTTGACGAAAAACTGCAACAAATTTAAATTTTTTTTTTTAAATTAATATTTCCTATTGGGATTTCTAGCTTGTTTTTTATGCTAAAATTTACTTAAGTCAATGCAATGTGAAAACCGCCTTGTGTCTTATGTTGTTTTATTATATTTTTGTTGTCATTTTTTTTTGAGTTTTTTTTACAAAATAAAGAAAAGAAAAATAAAAAACCGAGAAACAAGATAAAGTTGTTATAAACTTTATTCTTCGTGTTATGTTTGGATGTTTTTTTTTGAATATGATTTCATTTTAGGCCTAGTAGTTTTTTTCATCATAGTATTTTTGTTTTATTTGACTTAATATTTTCTTCTTTTGATTTAACCAACTAGCTACTTAGGTATTGTGATTCCTCAAGTATTTAAAAAACAATTTCCAGTTCAGTGTGAGAATAAACTATGTAAAAATAAGCTTAAGTTTTTTAATAAGTTGTGACGAACCTTCTGGCCGGGGTCTTAGCTCGCCGGTGTCCAAGGTTCGGTTACAGAAAATTTGTATTTTGCAGGTTGGCTATTTTTCCTTTAAATTTTAATTTAAAACGCGGATGGTTTCAGTTTGATTTAATTTCTTTAATTCGAGAAAATTTAATTATATATTCAATGTAACGTTTAATTTTCTAAGATTCATAGATTATAAATAAAGATATAATTTTGTGATACTTATGATATGATTCACCCTGGCGCTGCTCGCGGACCGCTGTTTCGTGTCAACCGGGGAAAATTGTTTCTCTCTTTTTCTGTTCAGTCTCCTGTGACGCCACTTTGTATTTTTTTCAGTTTGCCTACTCTGTCCCTTCTAAAATTGTACGTGCGTTGGTTTTTGAGCTGACGGCGTCCTAACGTGTGAGTGCCTCAGTAAACCGAAAGCACACTCATACGTTTGAAATTAGCCGAAACCTTCACACGCAACTCCTGTGCTGTGAGAGCGAAGCTTGGCAGAGCGACTGTGCTAAGTTCTAGCAGCCAAGTACCCCGGTAAACCGAAGCGTACTTGTATGATCGAACGTTGCAACGAATGCTACACCGAAACCTAACTTCTGCCTATGCGACCACTGAGCTAAAACACTTGTGCGTTGGTTTTGAACTGACTGCGTTCTAGCGCATGAGTGCCCCAGTAAACCGAAAGCACACTCATGCGTTTGAAATTAGCCGAAACCTTCACACGCAACTCCTATGCTGTGAGAGTGAAGCTTGGCAGAGCGACGGTGCTAAGTTCTAGCAGCCAAGTACCCCGGTAAACCGAAGCGTACTTGTATGATCGAACGTTGCAACGAATGCTACACCGAAACCTAACTTCTGCCTATGCGACCACTGAGCTAAAAAACTTGTGCGTTGGTTTTGAACTGACTGCGTTCTAGCGCATGAGTGCCCCAGTAAACCGAAAGCACACTCATGCGTTTGAAATTAGCCGAAACCTTCACACGCAACTCCTATGCTGTGAGAGTAAAGTTCGGCAGAACGGCTGTGCTAAGCTCTAGCAGCCAAGTACCCCGGTAAACCGAAGCGTACTTGTATGATTGAACGTTGCCACGACCGCTAAGCCGAAATCCAACCAATATGCCCAACTCCTACGTTATGCTAGCAGCTGCCTATGCTTGTTTCTTGTGCACTCAAGTACCTCGGAAAACCGAAAGCATACTCGAATGCCAACACTGCTGAAAAGAAATAGATAATGGATTAGTACTATATGTTACCACTTGTAGAGAGATGATGTTGTGTTTACTGCGGCGGACCCCGGTTGACTGACCAAAATTATGATCTGCATTCAACACCTAACCTTTTGCTGGTGTCGATTGCATCAGCTTGTTCTAGTTTTCTGTCACAACAGCTGTTTCGGTTGGTGGTGCCAGATAGTTTGATAACTTAACCTAGTGTCTTAACTACTAATATACGTCCTTATGCCAACTTCAATGATTAGTTGTTCACATGTGTGTTTTGTTTTCTTTCCATAAATATAATGAGTATTTAACGAATATTTAAACCAAAAATAAATGACGATGTTAGTTGCGGGTTACGGTGCGTTAGCCTTTTGAGGATGGAAACGAGTGTCAGCGACTTCCATCCTCACACTCTCCTCTTACTTCGGGGGTGGCAGAGTTATCTTAGAGCTTCAGCTTCAGGTACCTTCCTGTGAGAAACGCCTCAACCAATGTGCGCAGCTTGGTAATGGTGGTAGTGTCCAACTGGCTCAAATCTTTATCGGCCAATCTATCCTGTGTTCCGTCAGCGACGCTGCAACGGTTGTAGGAATTGGTGACGACGGCGGAACTGATTAAGCTGCTGGGGAAAACTGGGTCTTTGCCAGCGTGGCTGTGGCTTACCACTCTGGATAAGCGAATCCTCGAAGCTGGGAGACCCTTGCTTGCCATTTTCACGGTAGTGTTTAACTTGGTTGTTCTGATGTGACTGTGGATAAAATAACAATTATTAATTTGGTTCTACAAATATTCATGGCGAATGGGAATGATGTAAGAGTTAAAAAGAAATGTTTAAGTATAGAAAGGTTTTATTTCACTCAAGTGGGCTGTTCGGATGGTTTTGTCACCGTCTTTTTTTAGTTTCAGTATCACAGCTGAGGTAAAACTCAACACTGTATACGGCCCTGCGTACTTAGGGGCAAGCTTTGCCGCGAAGCTATCTATAGCCTTAGATAGTGGGTGTTGTCTAACCAATACGGAATCCCCAACTTTTGGTTTCCATTGCCGTCTCCTGAGGTTGTAGTGTCTTGCCTGATTTTGCGCTGCCTTGGCCAAATTATGCTTTACGATTTCGAATACTTCTTGAAGTTGTATTGCTCGAGACTCTGGTGTTTGCGATGTCCTTCCTGTACCTGGGGTGACCTCATCGTAAAGTGCCTGTGGTAGCCGTGGCTCTCGTCCTTGCGTTAAAAATGCGGCGCTGTAACCGGTGGTTTCTGAAGTGCTGGTATTTATGGCCAATGTTATTTCTGGTAAGTGCTCGTCCCAGGTTTTCTGCTCGTTGTTGGCCAACTGGGCTATCATTGTCTTTACGGTCCTATTCATCCTTTCTGTAGGGTTTTCCTGTGGCGTATAGGGCGCGGTAAAACGCTGTTGTACTCCGATCTGCTGGAGATATCCTTTGACGATTCGGCTAGTGAATTGCGTACCATTGTCCGTCACGAGAGTTTTTGGAACTCCGTACCTGGCGAGAATTCTTTCGCGGAAACCCTTCACTACACTGTCAGCGGTAGCTTTCCTTAGCGGCACCAATTCGGTCCATTTTGAAAAACGGTCGAAAAACACCAGCAGCATTGTATGTCCATGTTTGGATCGTGGAAGTGGTCCAATAAAGTCGGCGCACACTGTTGACCAAGGTTCGTCTGGGATAGTTATTAACATTTCACCAGCAGGTGCTTGTTGGCTAACCTTATAACGTTGACATGATTCACAACATCGCACATAGCGACTTACGTCACGGAACATGCCGGGCCAATAATAGCGGTTGGCTATTCGGGCTATTGTTTTGCGGATGCCGAGGTGACCAGCACTGGGACTGTCATGGTTTTCCGTCATGATTCGCTTTCGAAGGGGCGTTGCCACACACAACTTCCATTGAGCGCAATCTTCGTCTCCTGGAACGCCGGGTAAATGACGATATAATTGGCCACCAACCTCCGCGAAGTCTGGGAATTTTTCTGGTTGGTTTCGAATCTCCGTCCTCTTTTTCTGTAGCCAAGCGCATTCCATGTCGACGTTATTGGTGACCGTGGCCATTTGACAAATCTCTTGAGGTTGTCGCGACAATGCATCGGCCACCACGTTACTCTTTCCCTTGCGATACTGAATGGTAAACTGATATTGTTGTAGTTCCAGGGCCCAACGTGCTATTCGCCCTGCGGGACTCTCTATGGAGTTCAACCATTTTAAAGAGAGATGATCGGTGATGACTATGAATTGATAGCCTTCCAAGTACGGTCGCATTTTCCGGATGCCCCAAACAATGGCTAAACATTCCTTTTCTGTTGGGGAGTAGTTCTTCTCGGCTTTATTCAAACTTCGACTCGCGTAAGCGATCACCCGCTCTCCCTCATCGGTGACTTGCGTGAGCACGGCTCCGAGGCCCGCATCGCTGGCGTCTGTCTGCAAAGTGAAGGTTTGATTGAAGTCCGGGCATGCCAAGATTGGTGCTTCAGTCAATTTTTGTTTTAATATCTCGAATGCTTCTTGCTGTTCCGCTCCCCATTTCCAATGTTTACCCTTTCGTAATAGTGACGTTAGCGGTTGCACTATCGCAGCGAATTCGGGTACAAAGCGACGGTACCAAGATGCAACTCCTAAAAATCGCCGTACCCCTCGTATGTTTTGCGGTGGTTCTAAGTCACGGATGGCTGCGACCTTTTCCGGGTCCGTGTGAATACCTTCCCCGCTGACAACGTGGCCCAAATATTTGATGCTGGTTTTAAAAAACTCGCATTTTTCGGGGTTAATCCGGAGATTCGCTGCTCTTAATCGTTTCAGGACTTCCCGCAAATTTTCCAAGTGTTCCTCAAATGTTGAGCCGGTTACCACGATGTCATCCAGGTAGGCGAACGCGAATGGCTCCATTTCTGCCCCAATGACTCGGTCGAGGGCACGCTGAAAGGTAGCGGGAGCCGAGTGAAGCCCAAACGGCATGACTCGCCATTGAAAGAGGCCACGGCCCGGGACTGTAAATGCTGTAAACTTTTTGCTGGCGACTTCCATCGGTATTTGCCAGTAACCGTCCTTCAAATCTAGGCTACTAACGTACTTTGCATTTCTCAGCCTATCCAGGATGTGTGTGATCCGAGGCAACGGATAGGCATCTGGGACGGATCTACTGTTTAGCTGACGGTAGTCAATGCAAAGCCGCCAAGCGCCAGTTTTCTTACGTACCAATACGATGGGTGCGCTGTATGGGCTGTGTGACGGCTCGATACATCCTTTGGATAATAATTTATCTATTTCTTCGTCAATGAGTGCTTGCATTGCGGGATTACGCGGTATGTACCTTTGTTTGACGGGACGGTCATCCATCATGACTATTCTGTGTGACGTTATATGCGTCACCCCTTTTAAGACATTAAATTTTGGGAGTTCCTCAGCTAAAAAATTGTTAATTATCTGTTGGGTGTTACTACTCTGTGGCTCTGCTGGGTTTTCTGCTGATGGCACTGTGGACTCTGCTGATGACACTGTGGACTCTGTCGTTGTTGCGGTGGTGGGCTCTGCCGTTTGTGAGGTGGTGGGCTCTGCCGTTGGTACGGTGGTGGGCTCTGTTGATGGTAAGACCGGAAGCTCTGCCGATGGTGGTGATTTTACTTCTCGTAGTGGACTCCGAATTTGGCTCTGCTGTTGTGTTTTATTATCACTCTGATTTGATCTCTGTAGACTGCTTTGGTACTTTTGATGAATTTTCCGCTGACGGTACCGCCGCGGCTTCAGTTGGTGTGATGGTGCGTCTGGTAGCGAATTCTGTTGTAACTTTTTGTAGGCTTCTTGTGGTTGCTGTGGAAAATTGTTTGTCAATCGACTTGTGGTAGGGTGCACGTTGCTGACCATGTTTCTTTTGGGTTGAGCTGGTGCAGTTTTTTCCAAGGTGATTAAGTCTCCTCCCATTGTGATTGTGAAACCACTTTGAGTGAGAAAATCGAGTCCTAGAACCACGTCATCCGTAGCGTCAGGCATGATGATAAATTGGAAATTTTCATTGCGGTTACCATATTGAACTCTTGTTTGTATCGCGTAGTTTAACTGTCGGGCCGACCCATCCGCTAATATGACCTCACCTTCATATGCCACTCGCGTTGCCCTATTACCGATTAAGTTTACCAATGATTCTCGGACGAAACTTGCTGTCGCTCCTGTGTCGATTGTTGCTGACACCTCCTCTCCACCAACAATAATGTTGGCGTAAACTCGCCTGCAGTAAAGTTTGGTGTGATCTACAGTTGCAGGGGGGAATTTCCTGGAGCGCTGCCTCCCCCTAGCTCTGGGCGGCCTCCTTCCTCGTTTCCCGGTGAACGACAGCAGCCTATGGTGCGGACCCCTATTTTGCCACAAATCCAGCAGAATAGTCTTTGCAGGCCCCGACACTCCCTCACTACATGACCATCTAGACCACAGCGCCGGCAAGCCGTTTGAACGTTGATTCGCTCAACTCTGGTTGGTTCCATCCAGCGGTGCTGCTCAGGTTGGTTTCTTGGTGATGTAGGACGTGAAGGCTCTCTTTCTTGAATGCACTCCAGATCTTCTGCCAAAGTGATTAGCTCTGTTAGCGTAGAAAAATCTCTGCGCTTTATGTACCACTGGTATTCTGGTAAAGAATTTCGGAAGATACGCTCAAGTCGCTGTGTTTCCGTATAGCGCGCGTGACGCATCATTGTTTGTAGAACCAGAATGTAGTTCTTAAATTTTTCCCGTGGCCGCTGGCATCTTTTCCTGATTTCGTCGTCTAGAGTCTCAAAATATCGAGGCGGCAAGAAAAAATTCAAAAAGCTCGACTTAAATGCTGTCCAGGTGGTCCATTGTTGATTATTATTGCGGAACCAAGTTAGGGCTTTATCCCGTAATAATTCTGGCATCGTGCGTGGCAGGTGATCTATGTCTAATCCATAGACTTGGGTCAGCTCTTCTATTCGCTCAATAAACATCAGAGGATCTCTGCCCCCATCGTATTTAACGGCCCATTTTCGAACCTGCTCCATGATCATTGGGTTATAGCTCAAGTGCCCATAGGACATAGCACATGGCCCACGTTGCTGTATTACGATTGGGTCTTGATTGACTGCTCCCTGTAGAACCGGCATCGTGTCGGCCTGAGTTTCTGACTTGCTCTCCGCCGCTTGAGTTTCTTCAGTCGACAGGTTTTTAGTTTTTGTCACCCCTGGGCCTGGTGACGGCGCTCGCTTGTGTCGAGTTTGGAGATCTAATAACCGCTGTTTTCTTTCTTCGGAATGGTCTTCTTCCGCCAGATATGCCCGGAACCGTTTTCGTATCTCATCCAGGGTACCATGTGACTCGAGACCAAATTCGTCGCAGTAGGCCACCAGCTCTTCTTTTTTAAGCCCATGTGTCCAAGATACGTTTAACATTTTCGAGCGCAATTTTTCACTGGTAGAGATTTAGATTAAATTTTATTTGAATAATTTAGATTTCACGGAGTAATATATTGGACTGCTGTAGAGAAATTTTTATAAAATATGCATGTATGTATTTTTAACAAAAAAAACAATAAGTTCTGCCGTCTGTCTGTCCTAGCAACCAAAAATATATATTGTCTTCTTTGGAAAACGCTTTACTGTTAGAGCTAAATGTGTTATATTTTTTTTTTTTTAAAGGTTTCACGGTTCACTGTCCGAGCACTAGTTTTATTTGAAAAAAATTATATTATTTTTTTTTGTAATTAAGTTTGCTTGTTGGGTTTTAGAAATTATCTTCTACGGGTGTACTGCGTTTCGGTTGCTCGCTTCACTCGCGTTTTTTTTTTTCCTTAGAATTTTAGTTCCGTTAGATTTCCGCTGTATATACCAGAATAATTTCTTTACCGTTTTAGAACACAAAGAAACCGCTCAACCGCATTTTATTAGTATAAGTTTTATTAATAGCCAAGGTCCCTGCTCGGGCGCCACTGTGACGAACCTTCTGGCCGGGGTCTTAGCTCGCCGGTGTCCAAGGTTCGGTTACAGAAAATTTGTATTTTGCAGGTTGGCTATTTTTCCTTTAAATTTTAATTTAAAACGCGGATGGTTTCAGTTTGATTTAATTTCTTTAATTCGAGAAAATTTAATTATATATTCAATGTAACGTTTAATTTTCTAAGATTCATAGATTATAAATAAAGATATAATTTTGTGATACTTATGATATGATTCACCCTGGCGCTGCTCGCGGACCGCTGTTTCGTGTCAACCGGGGAAAATTGTTTCTCTCTTTTTCTGTTCAGTCTCCTGTGACGCCACTTTGTATTTTTTTCAGTTTGCCTACTCTGTCCCTTCTAAAATTGTACGTGCGTTGGTTTTTGAGCTGACGGCGTCCTAACGTGTGAGTGCCTCAGTAAACCGAAAGCACACTCATACGTTTGAAATTAGCCGAAACCTTCACACGCAACTCCTGTGCTGTGAGAGCGAAGCTTGGCAGAGCGACTGTGCTAAGTTCTAGCAGCCAAGTAACCCGGTAAACCGAAGCGTACTTGTATGATCGAACGTTGCAACGAATGCTACACCGAAACCTAACTTCTGCCTATGCGACCACTGAGCTAAAACACTTGTGCGTTGGTTTTGAACTGACTGCGTTCTAGCGCATGAGTGCCCCAGTAAACCGAAAGCACACTCATGCGTTTGAAATTAGCCGAAACCTTCACACGCAACTCCTATGCTGTGAGAGTGAAGCTTGGCAGAGCGACGGTGCTAAGTTCTAGCAGCCAAGTACCCCGGTAAACCGAAGCGTACTTGTATGATCGAACGTTGCAACGAATGCTACACCGAAACCTAACTTCTGCCTATGCGACCACTGAGCTAAAACACTTGTGCGTTGGTTTTGAACTGACTGCGTTCTAGCGCATGAGTGCCCCAGTAAACCGAAAGCACACTCATGCGTTTGAAATTAGCCGAAACCTTCACACGCAACTCCTATGCTGTGAGAGTAAAGTTCGGCAGAACGGCTGTGCTAAGCTCTAGCAGCCAAGTACCCCGGTAAACCGAAGCGTACTTGTATGATTGAACGTTGCCACGACCGCTAAGCCGAAATCCAACCAATATGCCCAACTCCTACGTTATGCTAGCAGCTGCCTATGCTTGTTTCTTGTGCACTCAAGTACCTCGGAAAACCGAAAGCATACTCGAATGCCAACACTGCTGAAAAGAAATAGATAATGGATTAGTACTATATGTTACCACTTGTAGAGAGATGATGTTGTGTTTACTGCGGCGGACCCCGGTTGACTGACCAAAATTATGATCTGCATTCAACACCTAACCTTTTGCTGGTGTCGATTGCATCAGCTTGTTCTAGTTTTCTGTCACAACAGCTGTTTCGGTTGGTGGTGCCAGATAGTTTGATAACTTAACCTAGTGTCTTAACTACTAATATACGTCCTTATGCCAACTTCAATGATTAGTTGTTCACATGTGTGTTTTGTTTTCTTTCCATAAATATAATGAGTATTTAACGAATATTTAAACCAAAAATAAATGACGATGTTAGTTGCGGGTTACGGTGCGTTAGCCTTTTGAGGATGGAAACGAGTGTCAGCGACTTCCATCCTCACAAAGTAGTTACCTTTAGTTTGATAAAGTTTATATTAAGCCACTTAAAAAAATCTTAGTGAAAGTTATTAATTACATTTATTCAATAAAACAAAAATTAAATAAAATAATATTTAGAAAAACTTTTTTTACATAGTTTATTGTACAAAACTTTGATTATTGTAAGTCTTACAAAAGCCTTCTAAATAGTACTCGTATTGTCCTTTTTTTTTTGGAGAGAAAATTAGACAATATCTTTAGTAGACTGCATCTACATTAGAATATACACTCTAAATACGTTCATCAAGTAAATTAGTCACTGGAATCATATCAGACCTTTTCCAAAAAGTTTGTATTTTTATTGCTTACGCAGAAAAAATTATATGTCAGAAATCAAAAGTAGGTGGTACAACATAAAACCAAGCATCAGATAGTGAATTAGCTACATAACTTTTGTTCAGGCTATACGCTCCCAATAGAGTTCTAGTATTATTATTATAACTATAGTTCCTTAAAAAAATTAGGTAATTGCAAAAGATGAAAGCTGATGTGCTCAAAATTTTAGTATGAAACACTGTGCTCGATTACAGGAAACTTTAGATTTCTTGAAAGAAAATTTTTGAAAGAAAAATAGTTTGTAAAAAAATAACATTATGCAGACGGTTTTTTAAAGTTTACTTTGTTTAAGCTTTGCGTTTTATGTATTTGTGCTTTTAATTCATATGAAATTAAGAAACAGGTAATAATGGGCTAAGCGAAAACATTTAGAGCTATTATTGCTGTTTTTATGATAGTTGGAATTTAGAATTTTTTTTCTTACATATAATATGCATATATTTTAATTGTCTACATGGAGAAAAATGCAAATCAATTCGATGAATAAGCCACTTTTATTTGGAAAAGCTCTAACTTCCAAGGGAAAATTATTACTTATTATAGATAACACTTTCAATTTTCTGATTATAACAACTTGAAAAGTGCTGATTTAAAAAAAAAAAATCTAAGAGCAAAACTTCTCTAAGTTAAGAAAATGCATTAAAATCTCGCATATAAATAAAACATTGTACCTACTTAAAACAGTAAAATTCTTCTATGCTTTGAAATAATTGTTATGAATGGGGATTTTTACTCTTTAAATAATTCACTGAGCTTACTGTTCGGTACAGTGTGTGATAACACCAAACAAATTACAATAAAAAAAACATCAAAAAACGGATAAGGCTAGTCATACTAGATTCATCCTTTGCCAAATGGATTCCATCAGTGACCTTTGAGCTGATTAGTGTGAATTTCTAAGCCTTATATGTTTTCCTCTTGGCATAAATTTGTTGAGAACTGATGCAAAAAGTGAACGAAAAACTTGCTGAATTAGAATAAATATACTTTTTTTGCGGTATATCGGTACAGAAAATAATTTTTAATTGACTTACTGAGCTTAATGTTTAGTACAGTGTGTGGCAAGATCAAAAATAATTATAAAATTTTAAAATTTGAATAAAATTATGTTATATGCAAATGATTTGTAACGCTTTGGCGCAAAATGTACGGAACTGATTTTAATAATTTCTTTTTTAAAACAACATATTTGTGTTAAAAAAGATTACTACATACATATTTTTTATTTTTTAAAGTTAAACATCCTTTTTTTTAAGGATTAAGTTTTCGCCAAACTTACACAAAAATTTTCATTTGATTTTTCACTGCTTATGCCCATGCTGCTTCTTGAATTTTGTGATGTTATTGTTGTCTTTTTTTCTTCTTCTGATTAGCATAGTTTATATTTGGCTTCGAAGTACAAAGAACGAATTCCCTTTCAAGTGGTTTTTTTGATGTCATTTTGAAGAGAGAAGATAGAATGAGATATTAAGAGAGTAATTTCATTGTGAGAAAACTAAAACGGAACGTGCGCTTCCGAAGCCATGGGTATTACTAGTAGTACTATATAGTCTTATCGGTTCAAGTCTATTCCGTGAATGTAGGAACAATTTTTACTCGTAAATTTTTCTACGTGTGTCTTGATTAAGGCATAGGAGTTTTTAAATTTACATGTTCAACTTTGTGCTCCTACCTTTGTTTTACTTTTTTATTGTTTGTTTTTCTCTTTGACTCTACTTTTGTTGATTTTGCGAATGTTTTTTTTTTTTTTTAAATAGCAAAATTTTTCATTCCATACAAATAAATTTTATTTTTTTGCTAAAGTTGTACAAGTTATTTGAAAATATAGCGGTGTAAGAAATTAACAGCAACAGGAAGTTGGTAGCATACCAACATAACCACATTTTCTTTTGATAAGCTGGAGAAAAGAATCCTCATTTGTTCACAAATTGTTTTATACGAAATAAAAAATGCAAGCATATTATTCAATTTCTGATTAACCCTAAAGTGACACTTTTCAAATATGTGTTCGTACGCAATTGGTTACGCATACAAACGTCTGGCAGAACATAAACAATGCTGTTTATTATCCTTTGCTTAGTATTTTCATACAACAGTAAATGCGTAAGCGCCATCATTTGCGTAGCATTAACTGGACTTCCGCTGATGCAGCAGCCATTGCTAAATAAACATTAAAATGTACAATGCAATACAACGATGGCGACGGCGAAATATTTTTGTTTGCCAATTTGTGGTACATTTATGGCTTTGTTGGTTTGTTGTTGCCCCTGTTTACATTATTGGCTTGCATTTGCGGTCCAAATTATGCAATACGTTCATTAGAAAATTAATTGCTGTTATTGCTATTGTTCGCCACATTCTGCGGTTTTTTTTTGCGTCGGTTGAACAGTAGTTTTTGTTTGGTATTGTCCTTGTAATCAAATGAAAAATAAATTCAAATCATATGCTTCGGTAATTAAATAATTTGTTTATGAATTTTTGTACGTTTATTTGCTAAAAACTCAAATGCTTTTAATGCTTGAATGATTTTAAGTTTTTTTGTTTCACATCAATGAATTATTGCGTATTAATTTGTATTCCATAACATTTTTCTTAAGACATATTATACGCTAACATTTACAAATTCTAAAGCTTACGACTTTGCAATGTTATCTACCAAAATATATCTAATACCTTTAATTTTTTCAAACTTTCATATACATATTTTTTAAACTGTACAAATCAAACAGTTGATATCTTCATTTGAGCAAGTTTAGTAATCTGTTATTAAATATAACCAAAATTGGTGCAATGTATGATAAGACCAAAAAAATTACGTGAACAAAAACAACACAAAAAACTGGTATGAAGCTACTCATACTAGTTTCATTCATTGCTAAATATAATCATCAGTGACCTTTGAGTCGTTTTGTGAAAATTCCATATATAGTTCGTGCTTGCTACCTCGTTTTGACTCGCCAAGAAAGCTTGCAACGAAGTGCCTGCAAGAGAAGTAAATTACAAAAACAAAGGCAAAAAAAAAAGAAATGAGTTTTGGCTCCGCCTTGATTTCAATTTTTGTTTGAGTTCGCAACAAATCTATGCAAAAAGGAAAACATATCAGGCTCAGAAATTCGCTTTCATCGGCTCAATGGTCACTGATGATTCTGTCTAGCAATGCATGAAACTAGTGTGACTGGCTTTAGCTTAGTTTTTTGTTGTTGTTGTGCTTTTGTTCTTGTAAGTTTTTAGGTGTCAGTTATCACACACTATACTGAACAATAAGTTCAGTGAAAAAAACTGTCTTACCGTGTTCGACAGCATTAAGATCCGTGAGGATGTGTAAGGTGAACAGTGAGGCAGTAGAAATATGCTATGGGGCCGTTCATAAATTACGTAAGACAATTTCATGACTTTTTGACCCCCCCCCCCCTCCCCCGAGTAAGATTTAGTAAGATTCTCACTACCCCCCCCCTCCCCCCCTTCCGAAATCTTACGTAAGATTCATAATTAAGGTGAAACTAGTCAAAAAATGGATTTTTAATGTGATGTACTATATTACTATATTTAATTTTAATATAAGTACATATGTTACATATTAAATAAATATTACGAAATTGCAAACTACACATTTGTTTTTCAATATGAATAAAAAAGGTCATCGTAAGTCATCGTTAGTTCATGCGCTTTTCAACCAGTCTAATAGTGAACCTACAATTGGCACACCCGATTCGTCTGTTGAATTTTCTGATTCACATTCAAACCCTGTAACATCAATATCCTCGTCGTCATGCCACTCTGCAACTTGACAAATCTCCGATTGTTTTAAAATGCAAAGGCTTTTCCCCTGTCCACGTTTCAAAATTGAATTGGTTGAATCATGTGAGTGCGACTACAGTCTTTTCCATGTAGTTTTTTGTGCATTACAGTAGCTTTTTTCGAGGCAAAGTACTGGTCACAAATATTACAAACTCGATCAGCTAAGACGTTTGCAAGCGAAGGACAAAAAAAATCGTAAGGCATGATTTTGAACTGTGGATGTACTTTTGACCAATCGTAATTTAACGCTAAGCGAAGAAATAGAGGACAAAACTGATTGCTGTTTTGGTCTCCTGTTGAAGAAGGAATCGAAAGCGAATCTTCTTGTTGAAGAGGACAAGTGCAAGGGGGTGGTAAATAACCGGGACAACATCAACAAAATTTCAAAGTCGACGTATCTGCGTGTAAATGCCTGAATAATAGCAAACTTGTGAGACGGTGTTACAAGTCGACCCTGCGTGTAAACAACATTCATATATTTCATTACATAAACAGAAGAGAAGTTAGAGTCGATTACTTAAATCGATTGTAATCGATATTTCTGAATCTTTCGTGACTGTCAAAAATTCAAATATATTTTATTACTGCCACAAATGACGATGCGTTAATATAACTTTAATGTATGAATACGCATTTTAAATCTTACGTAAGACGATCATTCAGCCCCCCCCCCCCTCTCGTAAGATGTAGTAAGAATCCGCCGACCCCCCCCCCCCCCCTAAACGTCTTACGTAATTTATGAACGGCCCCTATCCAGTGCTCCTTACAATGAATTTGGTTATAATTTGACCAATTTCCCCATATTATTTTGTTAAAATAAATACAATATTATTGTTTTCTATAGTTTTCTATAGAAAAATATTTGTGGCGCCTACATTCATGGAATAAAATTTATATTAATTTATCTTTTCAATCATAAAATATTATTTACTTTCACAAATTAGCAGCTAAGCGCCATTAAAAACCACCGCCATATGTGTGATTCTTAATAAATGACCAGCAATTAATTATTTTAAAAATTTGAAGATCACACACACATACTATACAATGGAAAATAATTAACCAATTAACAGTTTAAAATTTAAATATTAAACACATTATAGTGAAACTGCAACTGAAATATTTATTGTACTCGTACTCTCATCATATGCGATTGCGGAGAGCAGTATATGGGCCACCCACAATGGAAACTACATTGAACAGTGTTGCCATTTCACAAGTATCTTTAATTACTTTATTTTTGTGTTTTTATTTTAATGGATTATTGAATTTTTGCATTGGAATTTTTACTTTGTAATTTCAGTTGTTGTGGAATGCAATAAAAATTAATGTTTATTGATTTATGCGCACACATCTTGGGTGTTGTGTAATATGTTTTTAAATGCTATAATAGCAATTTGTTAAATTATAGCAAACAATTTGAAAGTTATTTTTAAATAAATGCTATTACAGCTTAGGGAATTTTGGCAACAAAAAAAAAATAAAACAAAACAAAGAAACAAAGAACACGAAACATATTGAGTATTTGCTGTAAGTGTTTATTCATTGAAATAAAATAATTTCACTTCAAAAATATCTCAAAATTCTTCAGTTTGTTTATTGCAAAAAAATTGTGTGAAAATGACAGCGTTTTTATATTTTTTGCTATCAATCATCAAATTTTTTTTTAAATAAATGAGGCGCCTCACAGTGGCGAACAAGAACTTTTTTTTGTTAAAATCAACTTACTGGCTATAATAATGAGCAGATCAAAACAATTTTTTTTTCAAATCTTTACCCTTGAATTCTCCATTAATCGGTGCAGCCGTATCCAAAATGGCGAAGAAAAAAATGTAAGTTCTTCCAATCTGTAAGAAATTTGTCACACAGAGGCTTAAGAAATTTAGGTTTTTTAGTCGCCATATTGTGTTCGCCATTTGGAATTTTATCAATCTAACAAAGAATTTGTAATTACAGGTCCAAAGAACCTCAATGATATACATTTTTTACAGATTGGAAGAAATTTTGTTTTTTCTCCGTCATTTGGGAACCTCCACTTTGAATAAAAGGCAAAACAAAAATCTGTCCACACAGATTAATGAAGAGTTCACAGCTGAATATTTAAAAACAAATTGGTTTTTTTTTTTGTAGCCAGAAAGTTAATTTTTCGCCAACAATTACACAGTGCTAAATAAACATTTTTAAACTTATGATGAAGTTTTCTACAGAACTAATCTTTCCATATACCAATATATTTAACAGAATAAGCGTGATAAGCAGCGAAAAAAAGATTAGATTTAATATATAGTCGCATACAAACTGAAAAACAGAGCAATTAAATTTTGAAAAAGTTTTGTAATTAACATTTTCGTACTAATTAGCAAGTGCATTTAATACATCAACTTAATTTAAGTGACCAATATGATGAACACGGCTCAACGACATTCGAATGGCTATCACAGCACTTAACAAAGGAATAATTTATTGAATTGATTTCATTAATGTAATGGAATTATTGACAAATCCTACAGTAGCTAACAACAATAATGCCATGGATGGATAAGACTACAAGTTATTCCTATTGTTGTTGTTATTGTGTATGAGGCATTTAAGGCATGAGGCATGTTTGCAACGTATGCATGTAGCACGTGTGAGCAAAAACATTCCATGTTGCAATTTGTTGTTCTATTCAGTTAATTAGAGTGGCATCATACGTGCTTTTCCAACACACGATTCTCCTTATCAAAAGACTCCTTGTCGTAACTGTCAAAAGATAAAGAGGATACCTCATTGAATTTTAATTCTTGACACTAAAAAAACATTTGAATTGTTTTCGTCTCCAAACTATTTTTTTTTCATTTTCTAAACAATAGCCATAGAGAGCAAATCCTTTTCAAAAGGATCACTCTATTAATACAATTGCATTGTTTTTAGGATATGCATACGAGCATATCAAATTGCTTAATCATATACAGACATACATAAATACATGCATACATACATACATACATACATTACCAACTACTTTACATAATCTGCTGCAGTTAATTATTTTGCTGTTGGTGCATTTTCAATACCAAAACACATGTGTGCATGTGTGAGTATAGTTATGCCGCTTACATTCATCCGCATATATATAATTTTATGCATTTCAACATATCAAATTGCTTATAATTTTATAATCCACTTGCTAAATTTCAATAGTTATGTATGCATGCCCATATTTGCAATAATTTGAAAATATTTGTCCAATTGTTTGTATGATTTGACGCGAAGTTTTGCACTAATTTGAAACATAATTACTTTTAATTTATTGTAATTGTCACATGTGTTGACGTGGCATGTTGTATGCATTTTAATTGTTTGCTTTGCAATATTTGATGTTGCATTTGATGAGAACCTTTTCAATTATGTACAAGTAGTAATTATTTTATAAATATACATATGTGACAATGGTCAAACAAAAGTAAAAGGGATTGAAAAAAAAGCATGTCAAATAAATGCAAATGTATTTTCTGTCATGAAATAAAGCAAAATATGTTTATATTTTAAGTTTTTAGCAGAAAGTTTTAAGTACCCTTTATAACTATGTTTATTTTCACAACACTAATTATTAAACTTTGTTGTTTTGACGTTGCTTAAAGAATTTATATTTTTAATCATTTATTTTGCAAAAATTAGTCAAGATTTTGAAAAACTCCTAACATAAATTTTTCTTAGAATAAATGACTTTGGATACAAATTTTTGGCTTGAAAATAAAAGATAATTTAAAGCATATGAAAGATTAAAATTCAAAAAATAAAATCTATAGTGAAATAAATATTAGATATGCATTTAATAAACTTAATTAAGTTAAGTTTTAATTAATATTAAAATAATTACACAGCACAAAAAGTAATAATATTCAGACATTAAAGGGTTAACGCGCAGACGCAATGATGTGTAACGTACCTTACGAACAAACGGTAGTAGCAGCGAACATTTTTGAAATCTCTGTATTAGTCGGCAGAAAATTTAAAAACAACCAAAAGTGTATTACAAAATGAATTAATTTCATTAATTAAATATGAAACATTTTATCAAATATATCAAAGCACCAAAGAGCAAAAGAAAACTAGCTATGTACATATTTGATGTTCCAGAAATGTGAAAAAAAGGAGATTTTTGTTGCGCATCATTTTGCACATATTATTGCAGAAAATCGATTTATAAGATATACATAAGTTGTGTTTTTCAATGAACATGGGATAGAAAAAAATAAACTTGAAAAAGTACATAAAAATTGGAAAAAATAATATAAAAACAATACAATAAAATAACTATTATAAAACTTATGCAAAATAAAACAACCGCAAAATCGATAGTAATAAAGGAAAAATCAATAACAACGCCATGAGTGACAGCAGCGCCGTCAACTACAACATCACCAGCCAAAACAACAATGCCACCATCTGCGATGTAAATATACTTACTTATAAATAATATATGATTATTTTTATTAAAATAATTTTTAAGCTACTTATAGTTTGATTACAATTATTTTTACTCTCATTATTCATTCGATTTCCTTTTCTTTTTACCCAAACCATTTTCCTTTACTATAAATATGCTCTTTTTGTACAAGATACCGATGCAAACTTTAGTTTGTAAGTTTTATTGTTGGCCTTCTCCAAACGCTATTTTGGATTTAATAACTAAGTAAAAGCATGCAATGATATTTTTGTCTTATTATTTTTTTAGTAAGTAAAAGTATGCAATGTAATTTATGTTTTCTTCTTATGTTTGTTTTGCTTTGTTTTTTTATCTTTCTTCTTTCATTATGCAGATGTATCTGGCACTGATATCTGTTTTGAATAATAGTAAATAAGTCAATTAACAGCAGTTAAATATAAAACGCTAAGTTTTCTTTTTTAAGAGATGTGAAGGCGGATAAGTGTTGAACTAAATATGAAAATTGGCCTGATTTTGGAGAGACAATTCCAAAAATGACATGAGTGTTTAAATTACCATAGACATTTGGTATTTTTACCACTGCAAGGGAAAAAGTGTCCTCCAAATGGTACAATACCTTGGATAAAAGGAAGAATCACAGCCATCAGATAGAACTGGCCGAGAAGATTTTTTATTGACACCGATTATTTCAAGTCAGCCTGATGTTGAGAGTTTGTACAAGCCCCATATAACATACTTACGCCAAAACTGACATTTTGGCAAAACATCTGCATATGCGAAATAATTAAACACAGCAAAGGATGAACGCAACTTGGAACATGTACATGAGTAAAAGATCATTAAATCAACTTTGAAGTGAAACCTTTTTCAAGCAGTAATCAGATCAATACGGGATTATGATGCAAAAATCTGCGGTTGCTGTTTGTTCAGAAGTATTTCTCAAACTTCCGTGATTTTATCGTCAGGCAGATTGCGATATTTATAAAGATTATGTCATAAGAAACGAAAGACACAAACTCTGCAATATTATAATCGTGTTAATACATAATTGAATAATAAAACAATTTATCGCGTCCGCCTCTTGGCTGACTGGTTCCTTTATTTATAAAAAAACATAAAAATAGAGAAGGAAGACGATTACAGTGTTGATTTTTTGAGGACAGACGCTTTTCAGCACTAAGATGGATACTATTAAGGATATAGTATCTATAAAAAACTAATATGTGTTCTTTGTTTTCGGTCATTTATATAATTTTTGTGGCTATATACGCGGGGAATTCCACGTCAAATCGGACACCATTCTGCTTTTACATTTCTGATTTTCTGAATATTTTTTTCTTCTGGTTGAGACTAACCTCCATAATTTTTTTTATTTTTTTTTTTTTTCCGAAAAATCTTAAATTGAAATTTATTACTCAGAACTACACACAGATCTATATAAGTTCAGTACACCTGGATCTTTCTAAGTATTGAATTTTCGTAATTCCGATAAAAAAGTAAGCAGATATCGATATAATTTAAAGTAGGTTATAAAAGGAAAAGGTTTTTCAGCCATATAATAATATATTCGCAAAAAGTTAGTGTCCCTAAATTAAATATACCAAGTTGACCAATAGACTCTATATATTTTGAAAAAGCAGAAGCCTACACGTCTGCTTCTTGTATTTTTAGCTTCTATGGGCAATGATGAAGATAACGAAATCCTTGAAACAAATTATAAAATTATTTAATAGATTTTTTTTTTCAAATTTGTATTCAAAATTGGTGGCATTCAAAATGCAGCAGTTTGAAATGCTTTTTATAGTTTCATGATCTATACTTTCCCTATTACACTTTATATCAGGGGCAGATGCGATAAAATGGAAACGAAAATGGAAATCTGGTTACAGATACACAGAGTGTACTGAGGTTATGGAGGCAGCATTTCTCCAACTTGCTTACGGGCGATGATTCCACCAATTCCACCCAGAGAGAATGCAGTACGATACCACCAATCGATGATAACGCAGTAGAAGTACCATCACCTAGCCATGAAGAGGTTCGAGTTGCTATCCAGCGACTCAAAAACAACAAAGCAGCGGGTGCTGACGGCCTGCCAGCTGAGTTGTTTAAAGCTGGTGGCGATGAATTGATAAGGTGCATGCATCAACTCATCAGCAAAATATGGCTAGCGGAAAGCATGCGTGCTTTGTTCTGTAATAAAGAAAGGAGACCCGACAATCTGCGCCAACTACTGGGGTATCAGTCTTATTTCCATCGCATATAAGATCCTCTCGAGCATATTGTGCGAAAGATTGAAGCCGTATACAGAAACGCTGATCGGATCCTATCAGTGTGGCTTTAGACCTGGTAAGTCCATCATAGACCAGATTTTTACACTACGCCAAATCCTGGAGAAAACCCATGAATATCAAATCGACACTCACCATCTCTTCGTCGATTATAAAGCTGCGTTCGATAGCCTAGTGCGGGATTGCCTATACGTAACAATGTCTGAGTTCGGTATACCTGCAAAGTTGATAAGGCTATGCAGGATGACGTTGAGCAATACGTGTAGCTCCGTCAAGGTAGGGAATGACCTCTCCGGAACTTTTAATACCGAGCGAGGTTTCAGACAAGGCGACCCGCTCTCGTGTGATCTCTTCAATTTCATTATGGAGGGGATCGTACGAAAAGCCGGTGTGCATCATAATGGCACCATTTTCTTCAAAGGTGTTCAGCTTCTTGCGTACGCTGATGATATTGATATTATTGGTCGGAGTAAGAGAGATGTTACTGCTGCTTTCACTGCTATTGAAAAGGAATCAGCCAAAGTGGGTTTGACGGTAAATGAGGGCAAGACGAAGTACATGATGTCTAATAACAACAACAAGAGAGCACGGGACCTAGACTCTCATGTTACAGCGGTCAACTGTAAATTAGAAGTTGTCGAGGAATTCATTTACCTTGGCACTGCCGTAACCAGCAACAATGATGTCAGTCTGGAGATTAAGCGGAGAATAACAATTGCTAATAGGTGCTACTACGGTCTCAGTAAGCAATTACGTTGCAGAGCTCTCTCTCGATCGACAAAGCTAACACTCTACAAGACGCTCATTCTACCTGTGCTTCTTTATGGCGCTGAGGCATAAGTGGTTTCGACAACCGACAGCCGCTCCTGGGGTGTTCAAGAGGAAAGTTCTCCGCAAAATCTTTGGTCCTGTTCGAGTTGGCGACGACTATCGCATTCGAATGAACCACGAGCTGTATGAGCTCTACGCCGACATTGACATAGTTAAGCGTATAACAATACAGCGACTACGCTGGCTGGGTCATGTCCATCGTATGGATAAAGAAGCTCCAGCGAAAAAGGTATTCGAAGGGAAGGTCCCCGGTCAACGACGAAGAGGGAGACCATGCCTCCGGTGGATAGACCAAGCTGAGGAAGCCCTAACCGCGCTTGGCATTAACGATTGGAGAAGGCGCGCGCAAAACAGAGGCACCTGGCGAGAGCTAATGTGGTCGGCCGTAACCTGACAACGGGTTGTTATGGCCATCTAAATAAAATAAGTAAGATGCGATAAAATAACTTAACAGAGATTTTTTAATTGCAATCAATAGATTCATTTTTAAAAAAGCGGCGCTATTTTCATGTTACTCTTAGATTTTCTAATTCGTATAAATGCGAACTATTAGATCTAGTTTTTGTGTTAAACATTACAGAGGTGTTGCTCATCTGAAAAAAAAAAACTATTTATCGCTTCGATCTGAATTATTGATGCTTCTTAGAAAATCATAGTTAAAAATTTCATGATTACGCTCGTAAGGGAGTAAGCACTTTTTTGCTGGACTCCCAACAAACTATGTGGATTTAAAGTTGGTTTTAAAAAAAGTTGACACCAACGCTCTTATTTAGATTGATTTTCCTAGCTCATGTGGCTTTTTTATTTTGGAATATTTTCAATATTCTGTGCATTTATATTGCATCAATTTATTGTGGACAAGTTCCTAGATTCAAGTAGAAAAATTTGTGAGCACCAATTAATTCCATTCATACAATTGCTTCATAATGAACATAATCATTAAGAATGCAATCATTAAAATTAACGCTTATTACTTTTCCGGTTTGTGTTACATATATCACTCACTGCAATTATCTGTCAGCAATTGTTATGTTATAGCATTTTGTTTACAATAAGATTAAATTAAATTGGCGTGCGATATCATACCTTAAGGGGGTGATTCTCAAAAATATCAATAATTTTGAAACGCCAAAAATTAAACAAAAATTTTTTTTTTTTACATATATTCCTTGTTAACGATCAAATCAAAATATATATATGTATGTGCACTGATCGACAACTTTCTACGCATGTAGTTTTTTAGAGGCTTATACGAAACTCTACAAGGAGTCGCCTATTTCTTCAAATACACTGGCTATAGCAGTACACAGTTTTGTGGGTTCATAAAATGTTGTCTTTTAGATTTTTGTATTAAAAAATCTGAAAGCTTAATGACAAAAATGTGACGTGATGGACAAAAATATTGCTCAGGAAAGTCAATCAGCTTAAAATTACCTTCAAAAAAATACATAAATAGTTCATCACTGATAATCAAAATCATTCATAAATTGCATTACAGTGTAATTTAATCATGACTACTTTTGATTCAAAAATGCGCAATCAATGGCTGATAGCGAAACTTATATTATATACAAGGTGTTCCGGACTTGGAACACCTACAAGTTCATGTCTATATTCTAGAGTTGTTGTTGTTTTTTTCCTTTGTTGTCAAAGTTTGTTTAATACATAAAGCATTGTATCAACTTGTAAAATTTTACATATAATGATGATCGCTGCGAAAAATGGCTAAAGTTCAATAATCATTTAATTATTAATATTTATTAAGAAAGCCAATAAACAAACCAAAAATTTATCTTAATTAATATCAAAAATAATTCTTGTAATCAATAAATTATTTCTTGAAGAAACATTTTTTTTGTGATATTTTGCATCAATTTACAATCCGATCCCATAATAGAGAAAGAAATAAATACTCACAAAAAAATTATTTTGCTAAAAACTTTTTGTACGTCTGAAGTATTCCTGGAAGAAATTTCAACTGCTAATAATAACCTCATAATTTTTCTATTTTTATTCCACAAGACTTTTTGTGTTGTTTACATAAATTTTTTAATGTAAACGAAAAACTAATTTTATAACAAGTATAATTAATATTACACAGCATCGAAGCGTAAAAATTTGAACAAAATAGTTTTGACTTTATGAAGGCCGTAGCAAGATAAACAATAAGATGGATGGAAAATATACGTAATCGAATTTCTATCTATTAAAGTGACAAAAAATTTCTATTAGTTTTAGCATAAAACATTGCTTGGAACAGTTTTGTGAAAATATTTATGCATTAGTAATGCACTGATCGTTACCAAAAAATTCAATGGGAAGGAAAAAAAAAGAATTATATACATATGTACACGACGAGCATCGTCTCCGGCCTCCAAACAGAGCTTTCTCTAAAAAGTTTTGCTGCACCAATTTATGAGGAAAATCCAAATTCGGAATTTGCAAATCTTTCTAGACATAATATTTTTTTTTTATGCGCTTTTGCGCATTTACAAAGATTATAATAGATTTTAATTTATTTTCCTCAATAGAATTTTTAGATCTCTAAAGTTAAATTTTTCAAAACTTTGACCTGGTACCAAAGTTCTCACTTAAAACTTAGATTGATTGTACGGGCTTACAATAAACAGTGACCAGTAAATATTTCTTTCGGAAATTGACTCAAAAATTTTATTTCTTACGGACTTTTCAATACTGAACACAAATTTGAAGTAAATGTAGTACATATTTGTACTAGATTTCTGGCCACACTTTTTTCAAGGGTAACATAATTGCTGATGAATTGGCTAGAAAAAAGTCAAACCCGAACGTTATTTTTCAATTCTGTATGAGTGCCTGACTGTATCTTTTTTCAAAAGAAAATGTTTCATCAGACTAAAAGATAATTTTTTTCATAGTTTTCTTATTAAATTTAAAAATCTGGATAAATTGTCTCTAACATCAAAATCAGTATTTTTCTTCTTCTTCTTTGAAATTTTTCGACTATTCAATTTTTAAAACCTTTTTTCAACTCTTAACATTTTTTTATCTCATCAGCATTTCACAACTACTTAACCATTTTCGACTTATTTAACATTTTTCAAGTAAATTTATTACTTTACTAAAGGTAAATATACTAAGATTTCAAATTACAATGTATTTTGCATTAAGACTTCTTCGATTTTGGGAACGTATTCACAAGTTTTTAAAAGTCAGCCTCAATTTACTTATGTTTTATTTAACACCTCTGCACATTGCCTTCTCTATTACATTCAGAATATGATATCGCCCTCAATTATTTTCACGTTTTAGTGTCAATTAAATACTACAAATAATAATAATCGAATTAAATTGTGAGTGTGAAATATTGAGATCGAGAGAGAACAAAAAACGATTTAGCGTTTGCTCTCACTAGACATTTAATATAGCTCTCTTAGTTAGGGAGCATATTCTATATTCTAAAGTGCACTTTCTGCGATAAGAAAAAAATTTTTCAGTCTTCGAGAACCGGTCTCATATGGCGTGCGCTTGCGGTAGTGTGTCTATGATATTTTCAATTGCGGTTTGTGTATAAAGACTCGTAAGTGCTCAAAAAGGTGGAAAATTTATAAAAAAGTATTGGTTTACATCGAAGGAAAAAAAAAAAAAAAACAGTGAAGTAAGTTTTTTATAAATATATAAATTTATTTTGTTGACACAAAATTTAAATTGTACAGCTCAGTTGCAAAAAAGTTCCCGTCTGTTTCGCATATTAATTTATATTGAAAGCGAAAATGAAATTCGTTTGTTCTCACATTTGTGGCGTATTTTGAGTACATACATATGAACAAATCTCTATTGTTGTTGACGAATGTTGTTTTAATTTATTTTTGCTTATGAGAGCATATTATCTGTTTCTGCAGTGTTGCCAGGCAAAGCAAATAAGAGATCCGTAGAAAGTGTTTTACTCAGAGATTTAAGAATTTGTTTTGCATTAGTCATTAGACTGAAACAAAAAAAATAGTTTGTTTCTGATTGTAAACAATAATAGTAGTTGTCGGTCACTTTTAGTTCGAGACAGTGAACTTCTTAAAGGAGGTTCTTTAAAAGACCTGCCATCTATTTAGCGAAGTTTGATAGCTCGAAGAGAGTGAAAAACGGATTTTGCTTAATAATTCGAAAAATAAGTCTTGAGAAATGGAATTTTATTTAAAAAAAAATCAATGGCGTAATAGAAAAAAGGCTAGGATTGAGTTAAAAAAACATAATATTTTGACCAGTTAGGAAAAAAATTATAAAAGGTGGAATTGTGATCAAAACTGTTCTCAGCAAACAGAAAACTCGTACAAAAAAAGCAATACAAACAAAACGCATCAAATTTTTACGAATATATACAAATCTGTAATAAGAGATGTAGGTTTGTAAATAAAAAATAAAAGTTGACCTTGATTTGACATTGAATACTGTTTTCAAGGTCAAAGGCAATATGATCCCCTAAAAATCTTAAAAATTTTACTCAAAATACTTATCACTATCATACGTGGTACTTGAAATATTGACATGGGGAAATACAATGGGGCACATTGTATATTATATTCAAACTTGTTGCGATAAAAAAAGCATCGTTCTTTTGTCTAAGAGATGATCTTCGTAGAATAAGAATAGCGTATTTTTCAAAAATATAGGTATATATGTTACCGGCCAAACTAGTTTTAGGCCAAACTAGTTTTAGGCCAAACTAGTTTTAGGCCAAACTATGTAGTTACCGTTAAGCCTTAAGACATGCAATCAAATCTTAATGAAAAAGAACTATGGCTAGTGAAGTTTAAGATTACTATCCTAACTATCAATTTCATAGTATGGTTATCAAGTGGTAAATGAAGGTAAGTGGGCGGCGTTTAGCCGTGGCTCTAGACTTACATCCTCCAATATGTCTAATATCGGCTTCGCGGTTCAATCTATAACCTGTTCAACATAAACTTCGCTATTCAGCGCTTTTGCATTAAAATTAAAATGCATACTTTCAGGCATGCAAATCAACTAGTTTGGATTAGGAAAAACTAGTTTATCATAAAAACTAGTTTCGGGTTACATAAGTTGGCGAAAAGTTGGTTTTAAGACGTTATTTATTATTGCTTAAATATTTTCAATAAAAATCGCAGTTTTTTCCAAGGTAATTATTTTATTTGAAAAATGTGATTCTTCAGCTTAGGTAAAGTAAGCTTTAAGTTTAAAAAAAACTGCTTTTCAGCAGATTTTTGCATTTTCGTTTTGTCTTAATGTTTGAAAATTCTACGTGTATGACGTGTAAACAAATCTTATTACAGGGTCGAAATGGTCACAAAAAATTATTTGCATTTTTTTCCGACCTGTGAATTTTTGTACAGAATCTTTAACAAAATTATAGCTTATTGGAGTTGCGACATGTAATTTACATTTTTTTTTTTAATGTAGACAAAATCAAGCGTTACAAAAATTACGTTGTATAACAAATTGGTTATTGCTTTCAAATGAATTGCTAATTTTCTCAAAAAAATATAACATCACCGTGATGAACATTTGAAAACACTTTTAAAGTGACTTTTAATGTGAAACTGAAACATTTTTAAATTGAATTGAGCCGATTTTTAACATCTTTTGAGCGGTTCACTCACACATTTTTTTATAGATCATTTATCTCTTATAAGGTAATTTTTCTTATGAGGTTAGTCCAGAATTTTTTATTAAAAAAAAAAAATGTCCGTACTATGAATAATAATTTCAGGAATTTAATGAAAAACAAAAAAAAAAAAAAAACAGAAAAATAAATAATGTATTACAAAGTGTACACAAAAACTAAATTTTTATGGCATGACAATCCCCGATTTATTGTGCGGAAACGTCTCCGTCATATTTTTTTGAGTTTGAAAATTGCATTCTTATTTATAGTATATCCAACAGCGATTTCGCTAGTCACTTTAATTCTACATAAGAGTTAAGGTAAGCACACGGTCTTTGGCCGCGACTCAGGATTTACATCCTCCAATATGGCCAACACCTGCTTCGCTGCAGTCTTCGACTTCAGTATGCTGAACTCTATAACATACCAAGATCTTATGAGAATCGGAGAGGTGTTCCTTAAACTAAACTTTTTCGGCAGTTAACTCAGCTTTCATGGACTTTTCAAAAATTAAATGTTATGCAGCCGCATTATAAAAAAAAAATTAATGTTTTGATGTAAGCGAAAGATCGGCAAAACAATACCAGCACAATTTTGTTTTTTTTTTATTAAAAAAAAAAAATGATTTTTCCTGATAATTTTCAATCATTTCCAGTCATTTGAAGGAAAATAATTTCAAATGGGTTCAAAATACCCCATTAGAAAGTTGGCAGACAGCCTTTGTAATGCTCGAAATAATTTTATACTCTTCATCTATTGGTACTATGAAATATTTTTTTTGAAAAGTAGGACCATTTTATTTTTTAAAATTTTGGTGATTTCAATCAACTGCCTGTAACCTCTAAGTTTTCGTTTAAATGTATGCATGGCGTTAGTGAAAATTTGGCATCTCAATCAAACATACAATAAAAATTTCACAAATTTTTTTTTATATCAACTTCGGCATTATTTTGGAATAAACATAATCAATTGGTCTTCATTTCGTTATACATTATAGATGGTGAATATCCAGAAGCTCTCACAAAACTCTGTGAGGAAAACCGAATTGCTTGATTTGAATGAAGACTGTCTTTTGGAGATACTAAGCTACTTGCCAGTAGCTAAACGCGTAGATCTTATTGGAGTTATATGCAAAAGAATGGATGATATAGCTTATTCCTCTATTGCTAGATACAAACAGCTTAATTTAAATTTTCGAGAAGGTACTGAATTTAGTGTAAGGCACTTGAAAATTATTGCTAGAAATTTACTTAGCATTAACATATCGGCTGGATATTCAATTAACAGCTCTGATGTTCTTAAAATCTTAAATCCCATCATGGAAACGGCTTTGGAAAACCCACTCAAAGAGTTAACTTTAAATTACATAATTTTCAATGATAGTTATATGCAATGCCTTTGTACAAATGTGGCTAATATATGCAAATTGGATTTTAGTCTTACTCAGATAACCGATGAGTTATTGGGACCCATATTAAATAACTGCAAGAGACTGCAAGAACTAAGGGTTATTGGAAACTATACATTAAATGGAGCATCATTGAAGTGTACGACTGTGGCAAACTTATCCCGGTTAGTGGTTGAAACGCATGAAAACTGGGTATTTGAATTTACAGATCCTAGTTTCTGGAAGAATAATATCGTATGCATAGTTTTTGAAAAAGGACGTGCAGCATTTAAAGAATTTTGCTTTAACGTTCAAGATGATAAACGTAGTTAAGTTATTTAAGTATATACTATATGTACACATATGTATGTTAAGTTATTTTATGAAATTTTAAGAAAATTAATAAATTGAAATATTTTCGAAAATATTTAGTTTTTTTTTTTGTATACTTTACTCCAAACTATTTTGCTTTATATCCTACTACATACATATATATCACAGAAAAAAAAAAAAGAAAAAATAAAACATAAGTAAGTATGCTCAAGAAAGTTCTTATAAGTAAATTTACTTTTAACTAGACTATAGCACGGTGATTTCAATTTCCAAAAAAAGGTTGTGAAGAACTCAAAGAAAGTATTTATTTGAAGGTCAAGTCGAAAAAAAGCTCTTCGAAAAATGTGCTAAAAAAAAACCAAAAGAAAGAATCGTTCCTAGTACTCAAAAGTGAATGGTTTTTCACTATGATTGCACAAATTTTCAGCAAAAAAACTGTGGCCTTTTCGAGAAAATGGATTTTCCTTTTTTTGAAAAAATTCAAAATGAATGGAAGGAAAGTGTTAAAAAATGTTTTACTGTAAAAATTCTTAAAAAATGTTGTAGTACGTCACGTAAGCTTTTGTATATACATCTATAGGGTCTATAAATGATGATACACGGCCAAAAAAATCAATTTTAGTTTCAGAATTTTCATCAACTAAACCTCAAAAATGCATAAAACCCGTAAAATCGAGCCCAACTAAATGTACGGAATTCGTGTTTCCTTCCTTTGTACGGAGAATAATGTTACGTCTGTTCGAAGTTTCTATGAAAACCTGAAGATATGGGCACCGCATAATTTGAGATAGATTCAGACCAGTGGTGGGCACGTAGTGTTCATATCCGCCCTATTGCCCAAACCGTTATTCGACGCATTAAAAAATTTCCAGAATTTCAACGCTATCGAGGCACAGCGATAAGTTGACTTCAATTGAAAACAACAACAACACACAAAAAGTCATGATTATTATAAAATCAGTTGCCATACCATTTAGGTATACGCTAGCGCATAAATAACTTTAATTATCTATAAACTTATGTGGAATATAATTAAATGGAACGTTTAAAGTACTTTTTAAATTATTTTTCATAAAAACCTTTCATTTATGTTATGAAAAATTAAATATTAGGAATAGCCTTACAAATAAAGTTCAAAAAATTAAAAAACTAAGTTGACTCTTTAGTATGTAATGGTGGCTAAGTCTTAAGGTACTATTGGCGAGTGTAGCTAAAAAAGACCATTTTACCCGTATAGAACTTTTTTTTTTTTAAATATATCTTTAGTGCTAATGTTTTTTTCATATGATAATTTAGGATCGATTTTTTATAACAAAAATTTTTTTAGTCATATTTTTTTTTCTTTAGTACAGAAGGCATTGAAGTTGACCAAAAAAAAAAAATGGTCAAGTCTGCGCAAATGATAAAAAGAGTAAGGAATTAATTATAAGCAAAATAAGCCAAGTTTTAGTAAAATCAAATATGTAGTTTTTGAGCTAGAATATGCGCAAATTTGAAAAATGTAATTTCGAGAAAAACGCGTTCAAAGAATAATATATCAAGGAATTTACGCACCGTTGTCAAATAATGACTGTACAAAAATCGGTATAGCTTTTTTTGAATTTTGAATTTTGACTTTCTGGTCAAATACATATTCTCGGCATATTTGTAGACGTATAAAAAAAATCCAAAAAGTAAAAATATTTAGCTCAGTAATAGTACTTTAAGTCTATAAGAACAAAATCGAATAAAATTTGAAACTTTTCGGTTTCTAACTCACCATACATGCTTACCATATATTTTTTTTTTCAAAGCCAGATTTTTCATCAAATTATAATATTTCAAATATAATGTTTAAATAAAAGAAAATTCTTTATTAATTTCTCCTTTTTAGTTTCACAATTTTTATATTTTTGCATGGTCACTCTGTAAACTAAAGATCACGTGTAAGACATTATTATAAGAGTTATTGGAATATTTATACTTCGGGCCGAGCTTCACTATTTTAGGGAATGGCCCACAAGCATTCTAATTTTTTTTAACTTAATTAGTAGTCCCTTTTCCTACGTTGAAGTAATTACCAAGTTGGTTGAATCAATAATATTCAATATTCTTATAATTGTTCATTTATAATAAAGCCCACTTGATTCGACTAAAGTTTTTTTTTTTCGTGTAGTATTATTTGAAAAAACGTGTTAAGTATTTTGTTTTTTTTTGCATAAATTTTCTTTGCATATATTTTTTTTTTAACTGGTTGTACAGAAAGTTCCTTAACTTTAATTCCATTAACCAAAATGACTCAAAATTTAGTTTCTAAAAATATACATACTTATGTTATAAATTTCTAACTTCAATTTTGTTTTCCATGAAACGTACTCATATAGGCATCTCAAACACTCCCCTGAATTATTTTGCATTTTTATCAAATCAACACTTATGGTTGTTCTCCGTAAGAGTTTGCATTTGGCTTTTACTGATTTTTGATTTATTCAGTTTTCTCCTCTGTTGGAGCTGCTGCTTCTGGAGCTGGGGTCTCTTCAGGAGCTGCGGCTGCTTCAGTTGGGGCCTCTTCTGCAGCAGCTGCTGCTGGCGTTTCTTCAGCAGCTGGTGTCTCTGCAGGAGGCGGCTCAATAGATTGGCTTGTAGCACCTCCAATTACTTTCGTAGAGCCAGTGAAATTGCTTAATATTATGGGCATACAAGCACTCATATTACTTCCCTGAAGCGTCACAGTTGTTGATTTTATATCCGCACTGAAGTCAACCTATTGATTGTTTAGAAAAAAAAAAAAAAAATAAAGGCTATCAATACAAAATCAGAATTAAGTCAGAAATGTGAAACAATAAGATCAATCATATGGACAATGTACATAAGACAATGCCTACTTAATATATTATACTTAATGAGAGGAGTCTTAAGTGATGATCTTGTTTTTTATTGCTGTCAAACTGGTAAGGAACAAACATTTTTGGAAGCGTTGGGAAATTCAAAAGTTAGAATATAGTGGAATCAGCGGTGGGCATAGAAATCTAACAAAAGAGCAAAACAACAACATCAAGCAACAAAATTTTAAAATTTTTTTTTTACTTTCATTTCCAAATTTGCCATTAGCACAAAAAAAAACCAAATTGCACTACAAACAAAATAATTGCTACATTCGTCAAGACACAATGCGGCGCCGTCGTTTATGCCTTTGTGTTTTGTTTTTGTTTTCATTTGAATTCAAGTCAACGCTGTGCCTCGATAGCGTTGAAATTCTGCGAATTTTTTTTCGCTTGCTTGTGCGTCAAATAACGGTGAAAGCAATGAGAGCAAATAGAGCCACTATGTGCCCATCACTGGGTGGGATAATCAAACTAATTGGCCGCCTTGATCATATAGCACACTTTCAGCCTTTTTCCTTTCGGACTAAGTAAAGTCCAAAGTATATATGGATGAGCCGCATAACATTGAGGAATTGAAAGCAAACAATACTTGCGTCATTCACCAAATATCAGTCAAAATGCTTGAATACGTCATCAAAAATCTTAGCTTCAGAATATAATTACTCAGTAAAGCGTTTTGAGATTTTTGCTTGTATGGGAAACGCCACACCTTCCTTTCTTCCTGGTGATATTAATGTGGATGGCAGACGTGTCTGTAAACTGATTTTGCCCATTATCAATTCGACGATCTATAACTAAAAATGTAGCCAATATATCAAATGTTATGAAATTATCCTGTTTGATTTTCTGTCAGCGTGATTTCCACATATAGACAGACGGACAGACTGGCAAAAAAAACAAACGGATTAAGTTAAAAAGACTCATAAGATGATGCTGATCTGAAATTTATACAATATTATACGCTTGCCACGCGTCAAATGAGTTAGAAAGGAGATATTGTCAAAAAACTGCTATTAAGTGCCATTTTTCCAATATAGCGGAGCGAGCGGCAACAATACGAGGTGGCAAAGTTGAAATTCGGAAAGAACATCTATGAAATTACTCATTTTCAAAACAACCGGAAAACTTTCCAGGCAACGTCTTTTTTTATAACCAAATGACTGTACTAAATAATGACACATTAGATCTCAACAATTTGAATCTTCTGTTATAAACTAAGTTACTTAATGCTACAAAAATTTTTAAAGAATGATAGCTTAGCTCCAAAGAAATCAAATCATAACTATGCATTGATCCAAGCTTGGAGTATATATTGTTGTAATGAATTTTTCATATTTTCGTAATATTTTTTTTAGTAAAGTCATAGAACTTACCTCCTTAGGACCATTTTCGGCCACAATTTTTTCAGCTCTGAACAAACTTGCAATTGACTTATTTAATTCTGTTTGAAGTTGTTTTGAGAAATGTGTTTCAATATCAATTGTATCCAAATAACAGCCAAACATTTGTTCACGCTCAAAATTGATACGCAAATAAAATGCTTCCAATAACGATAATGGTTCAACTTCAGGCTGGCATCTAGGAACATCGACTCCAAAGAGTAAATCGAAGGATGTCTTATTAAAGTCGGCATTACCATCCAATGTACATTGTATGATACCCGGTGCATATTGATCGCGCACCAAGCTATCATATAGCACCTTCTGTTTCATGCTAATCCTGCATTCACCCTGCATTGTAAACCTATTTGCCTGGTTGACGGGTTGTGCTTGCTGCATAGTTGCTGGCCTTGCTTGCTGTGTAAGCCATTTTGTAAGAAAAATTTTTATTGTTTTTATAAAGAATTTCAAATAATCGCATTGAGGAAGACTCTTCAAATGCACTTGCAATATACTTGTAAAATACAAAAGAAACATTTCGCAGAATCGGTCGCTGCGTTTAAGCTCTTCTGCTAAAAATGACTTTTGAAATCAAGTTATTTGTATTCACAAAATTTTTAGAGATTTTTTTTAATGGACAGATTTTGATCGGAAATTGCGAACAATGAAAAGGCTTTGAAAAAGTTGTTGGAAAATAAAATTCTATTGTGACATTAAGCTTAACAAGAAGATCTATTTTTTAACTCACTTTTCAAATATAGGAACAATCATATCGATAAAGAAGTTTCATGTTTAATAAAAAATCTTCGTGTGATTTAGAGCTGCAGGTTTGTACCAGATTAAGTTGGCTGGTCTTAAAAAGATGTAAAAAACTCGAAGTTATAGCCTTCAAAGCTTTTTAATAAGAATTTTGAAAGTAGTATACTTACAAGGTCTGACAAAAAATGTCATTTGGAATTAATGGAATGTAGAAAATGATAGAGATGGATAATCTGGCTTTCACCCTTTTTCTAGATCAGCTCTTTTCTTTCAAGTGCGTTTTCCCAAAGTATACTCCTTAAGGTATGCAAACTTTGTTTCCCCTACTCTGTGGAACAAAGCAAATGTTGAATTACAAAATTTTGCATTATCTTAAGTATTCATATACAAAGGGCGAATATTTAATTCAATTAATGATGGAACATTGCAAAAAAGTGATAAAAACTAGATTTTTTTTTGTCGATATAAATTACGTTCACTTTCCTTACATTCTTTTTAAAAGATCGAATCATATGTCTGAAGAATAGAAAAAAATTACAAAATACAACAATTCCACGGTTCTGACAGTGGTGAAGAATTATATGAAATGATATTGAATAGCCAGCCAAAAATCAAGACTGTTAAAGAACCTTTGTTAGCGTCCAATTCTTTTAATTTAGTTTTTGGATATAAACTGTATTAATTGGTTTGTTGGGCCAACTTCCATATAATCAAAAAATAATTTTTTTTCTGAAATATATCAAAATATGTTACTTACACAGCAACTCTGCGGAGACTGCACCGGCGTTGATTGAGCCCGCGGCGGCGATGTTTGACAACAAGACCCAGGCGACTGCTGTGGTCGCACTTGCTGAAAAATTGTAAATTTTTATTAGACCACTTATTTTACAATGCACGTTTCAAAACTCATTTCGTATAGTTTTTTAAATTGGTCATTATTATTAAATACAAGTTGGTTTTCACATGACGAATAAATACTATTGCTAGATAGTAATATAACTAAAATGTTATCAACAACATTATTTATGGTGATAACAGCACGAAGCACAAACTCAACTGCTTAGACAATGCTATCAACTACTTTGTTTAACGTTAACATGGGAAACAGCTTAGAAAAGTATACGGAAAATCCCAAAAAGGGAGAATCTTTGACCAAAGTCAAAGCTAATTTTTCTAGAATATCAAAGTTTTTGTTGATATTAATAACGATCACTTTCTTCATATTCCATACAAAAGATTGACATAATTATCTTCAAATTTAAATGGGTGTTGAAACATGGTAAAAATTTAACCCAGTGCAGATAATTTTTAGTCACAGAAGAGTCATATATCTAACGCCGAAACGATGGTTTCTACAATTTGTTCGGAAGAAACTGTCCGGGGTTATCAACTCGCCATAGTAATTTGCATATGAGTCATAAGGAAGAGTTTCAAGAGATTATTATTGAAGGTTTTATTTCATCATCGCTCTCGGAACTATGGTTTGTCTATATCTATTTTCGCGGATAATTTTTATTATTTGTATTACGTGTTGTTCTAAAATTTATAAATCAAAATGTTTAAAATGATTAAACGTTACATTATAACAGAGCACAAGGTTAACAATGTTGACGCCGTTCACCGAAGAGTGTTGAGAATTTCGCTTATTAATCGGGCTAAAGTTTGATCTCGTAAAACTATTCTAAAAATTCTACTGGGAACTTGTGTCATTTACCAATGATCTATACCAACTTGGTTTTTTATATGATTTCGTTTAAAATACTTAAGTAAAAGCATGTAAAATTAATCTTATTTACTATGCAGAGCAAAGAATCTGATGTGAATTTGTAATTAATATTTATGGGAATGAATGTTGCATACTCTTAGGCGCTACCTAAGTAAAGTATAATAATTTTTTTTTTAAATAATGACCTTTTGTATTTTTTAATCATATAACAACATTCCCAGTACACACTTAACAAACAAAAATCCTCAAAAATTAAAAAAGTGTTCCAATAAAGATTAATGATTAGATTTCCGACAACTTGCCTAGCTTAGAAAATTAAATGTCTAACAAGAGCATAAAACAGCGAGCCCAAGATCGAGACAGTAAAAGAATATTTTTAAGCTTTTAATTAAGTTTTTAGATATATACTCTATTTATTAGTTTATTGGATCATAAAAGGAGCTTCTTTCTGAAACATGTCAAAATGTGTTACTTACAGAGTTATTCGGCGAAAATTGTATCTGCGGTGGCGAAAATTGCGGCTGCGGTGGTATTGGTGGACGACGCTGAAAAATTTTAAGTCTGTATTAGATCTATTTTACCATGCACGTTTCAAATCTTATATCGTATAGATTTTTAAATTGGTCATTATTATCAAATAAATACAAGTTGGTTTTTGTATACAGAGCAAAATCTCTTGCTAAATAGTAGCAACAATAAAAAATTACCAAAAACCATTTTTCATGGCAGCTGCAGAATTACAAACTCAACTTCTCAAACAATACTGTTCATTACTCTGTTTAACAAGAGTACAATTTTTTGAAATTATTCCGAAAAATATTCTTTTAAGAGCGATTGTCCAAAATATACTCCTTAAGGTATGCAACATTTTTTTCTATTAGTTTTATTATAAACTTTTTGTTGGTCATCTTAGGTATCATTTTTAATGTACAAATAGTGAATATTATAACGATTTATTGATGAAACAATATAAAAACAAGTAAAAATTTATTTGTTTTTGTCGAAATTAATAGCGTTCATTTTCCTAATATTCTGTACAAAAGATCGAAAAAATATAGTATGTATGTATATTAAGTCTTATATCGTCAGTCAGAAACACAGTTTCAAACAATCAATTATTTTCGGATGAAGCTTTATAACTCTTCCCGAAATCTACGTATATCAATACAATGACAACCGCCATTTTAAGTGTCTAAAAGAAATAACCTAACCCATGACATAGCTAACATCGTTTGAGCGATACCAAATTGTGACTCTTCTTCTATTATTTTCTTCATCACGAATTTTCAAAATTGAACAAAATAAAACGTCTTAAATGCTTGTGACCAAAGTCACAAGAATTTTCTTTTTTTGTTTGTTTTGATAATGATATTGACAATTTGCGTATAAGATCTTCTATGTTTTCCCAGGGTTGCATTTTAAAATATTGACAACATGCTCCAACCTATATAATTAAATCATCACCTAAACTTATTTTTATATTACGAAGCTTATAGTACATATAAGTTACTCTCTGAAATATGTAAAATGTGTTACTTACAAAGCAAGTCTGTGGAGTTTGCGGACTTTGCGGACTTTGCGGACTTCGCGGACTTTGAGGACTTTGCGGAGTTTGCGGTGTTGGTGGACACACATTAATCGTAGGTATCTGCAGCGGTCGCGGTGGCGTTGCAGGACAGCGCTGAAAAATTTAAAGTCTTTATTAGACCATGCACGTTTCAAAACTTATTTCGTATAGTTTTATGAATTAGTCAATAATAATCAAGTACAAGTTGGTTTTCGTAAGCCGAGAAAATAAAATTACTCTGCTAGGTACACTTCTCAGGCAACGCTGATAATTACACTGTCTAACGTTTGCATGGGAAAGATTTTTGGCTTAGATTAGCAAATATCGCTAAAGTAAGCATTACTTACTATAGATATTTGGTAAAATTCCATACAAAATCAGTACTTACCTGTAAACTTGATAAAGGACATATTTTTTTTGTATGGTGACCATTCTTTTTTCTTTTAAAAAAATAGGTTTAAAGTTTTGCTGGCTGAATGTCAATAAATTAAAAAACGTTTATTGTTTCAAAATTTTATTTTTAATTATTTCGACTTCATTTGGAATTTTTTTTTGTGATTGTTTCATAGTTGTAATGTAGAAAAATTGTATATTTTTTTTTAGCCCCTGATGATGGTTTTCAAAGGAAGTTGAAATATCGGGAATTATTTAAAATAAAATTTAAAAACAATAAACCTTTTTTAATTTATTGACTTTCAGCCCGGAAAACTTGATAAAAGACTCTAAAGAATGAAAATTGTAATAAATGTTTGTTGGTAAACCTTTATCTGTTACCATTTTCCTACATCGCAAAAGTTTTTCTTATAAAAAAATTTCATGATTGTTTAATAAAAGTAGCTTGTGATCGTGCAAAACAGGTAGGTAACAGACTTAGTTGGCTTTTATTAAAAAGATATAAAAAAGTCGAAGATATAGTCTTCAAAGATTTTTTTTTTTAAATTTCGAAAATACATGGAAATCACGCGGAAAATTTCAAGTAGGTGTAGTAAAAGAACAGAAATGGAGGATTCTGGCTTTCACCAATTTTCTAGTTCAACTCTTTTTTTTAAGTACGTTTGCCCAAAATATACTCCTTTAGGTATGCAAGCTTTATTTCTATTATTTTCTTTATACTCTTTTGCTTCAAAATAGTTGGCCAATATTTTAATGTAAAAAGGGCATTGTTTAGTATCGAAATCAAATTTTCAATTGCTTGTAAGAAAAATGCAATTTAATATTTTCTCTTGAATGAAACTACGTTCTATAGATTTCAATTAAAAAATTGCAATCGAAGTTTCACATCTTAGTTCTGGAAGCTTTGCCCACGCGAGTCTCTTCAACGAACTCAAACATAATTGGACAACAAGTTCTAAACATGTACTTTTGTAGACCAGCCCTTGGAGAATAAGGAGCAAGTAAATGATCGAAAGTATAAAACTTATTTTAGTGATCTTTTGGTAAAAGTTAAACAGTTGGTAGACTTTTCATACGAAGCTTATATCATTGGTGTTCAGTGGCTAAATAAGTACCATATTTTAAACTTTAGGGCAATTTATCATATTAATCACTGAATGAGAATAATGGTCCCACAAACTAAAAATACGTTACAAATATTTCAAATAAAGTTTTCACAAATTTAAGTTTTCATCTATAAATGTAAAGATTTCTGATTTGGGAAATTTTTCAACTTTTCAACCTGTTTTTTCGAAATCCAAACATATATGAATTCACGTCTACTGGCTCCATAATCTTCAAGAGCTGATCGACAGAAGTGGATTAACCGAAAACGCGAAATGGTTTTTTTTCCCAATAAGAACGAAATAAATAATGTAGAAATTTTTGTTAAAAAATGGGTATATGCCACAATAATAAATCAATACTTACTGGTGCCCAAGCAGCAGGAGAATACTAAAAGAAGATAGATTTTTATTAAACATTTTTTGCCTGTAAATTACTGCGCAATTACATTTGATTCATTTATTTCAAAAACATAAAATTTAGGTCTAAATCCGATTGTATACACATATTATATGATTGAGGATGTGGGCCCAAAAACTTTTTTCTTGACTATGAGCATTTGTTTTTTGTTACCATATTTGACCTGCGTTGGGAAAAATTTCCCATATATATCATTTAATATTACAAATGAATGGCAAACATGTATATAAAATCTTGAAAATAAGATATATGATTTGTATATGTTATCTCGAAAACACCTTTGTGCGATTTTTCTATTAAATTGTTTTTATCGTAACAGTTAACGTCACATGCGAATTCGCAAATATATAACTTAACTAATGGTCAAGCGCATGTTTCAAAATAATCAAATCGAATGTATTGAAAATTCCTATATAAAATAAATACTTACTGCCCTCTGCTGTGGTGTCTGCTGTTGCGATTCCCATTGACGTCGCTAAGTGAAAAAATTAATGGTTATTAATGAAAATAAAACAAATCTTTACACAACAGCTTTAGTTAAAATTCGAAATTTAGAGTAATTCACTCCAAAATGTAAACTTGGGGGTTTTTGGGTCGCTGATTACGAACCCGATGTCATATGTACGAATTTAAAAATGGCGCACAAAATATGGCGTCTTGTTATGTAAAAAATTTGAAACTTTATAGAAATGATTTGCAATTTCGTACATTTTAAGATTTTGTTTTTGAATTTCCAACCTTTTCCACTTATTCAACATTTTCCATATATTTATGTCCGACTTTTGCAGCATCTTTCATCTTCTTGCAATTTTTCAACATTTTTCACAGTCTTTCGACTTTTTCAACCATTATCAACTTTTTTCAACACATCACATATTTTAATTTTTAAATTTTGAATCGTTTTTGACTTTTTCGATGTTTTCAACGTCTTCCCAATTTTTTTAAAATATATTATTTAATTTTTTATTGTACTTAAAAATTTCAACATATTTCGACTTATTCTACTTATTTAACTTTTTCAAATTTTTCCATCCTTCCTTTCCATATTTTTTAGAGTTTTTAAAACTTTTCCATGCTATTTTAACTTTTCAAAAATATGTATATGGAATTTTTTCGACTTCTTCAATATATATTAACTCATTTCGACTATTCAAAATTTTTCAATATTTTCCATATTAAAACGAATAAAGCAATTTCATTAAAAATTATTTTCCAAATATTTTCATTAAGAAATAAATAATGTAAAAATTTATTTTAAGAAATGGAGGAAAATTATATGCCACAATAATAAATCAATACTTACAGGTGCCCAAGCAGCAGGAGAATACTAAAAGAATATAGATTTTTATTAAACATATTTTATCTGTAAGTTACTGCACAATTACATTTGATTCTTTTATTTCAAAAACATAAAGTTAAGATCTACATCCGATTGTATACACAAATTAAATCGAATGTGTTGAAAATTCCTATATCAAATAAATACTTACTGCCCTCTGCTGTGGTGGCTGCTGTTGCGTTTCCCATTGACGTCGCTAAGTAAAAAAATTAATAATTATTAATGAAAATAAAACATTTTTTTTTGCGCATTTTGCGCTTGTAATTTTTTTGTGGTTTTTTGCACTAGAAGTATTGAACATAAAAGCTCTGTACAAAACAAATTATCATAAAATTTTGTTTCAAAAACACAAATGAAAAAATAAAACAAGTTTTTACACAACAGCTTCGGTTTGGTTTTTTTCGCCGAAGTCCGGATTTTGCGGCTAAAATTCGAAAATTAGAGTAATTCACTCCAAAATGTACACTTGGGGGTTTTTGGGGTCGCTTATTACGAATCTGATGTGAGAATTTCGTTCATCTTAAGTTTTTTTTTCGAATTTCCAACCTTTTCTATTTATTCAACATTTTCAATCTATGTATTTCTGTACGACTTTTGCAACATCTTTCATCTTGCTCCAATTTTTCAACATTTTTCACATTCTTTCGACTTTTTCAACCATTGTCAACATTTCTCAACACATTACCTATTTTATTTTTGACTTTTTGAAACGTTTTCAACTTTTTCGACGTTTTCAACGTCTTCCAACTTTTTTCAAAATATATTATTTAATTTTTTTTAATTAAAAATTTCAACATATTTCGACTTATTCCATTTATTTAACTTTTTCAAATTTTTCCATCTTTCCTTTCCATATTTTTTCGACTTCTGAAAACTTTTCCATGCTACTTACTTTAACTTTTTAAAAATACATGGAATTTTATTCGATTTCTTCAATATATTTTAACTTATTTTGACCATTTGAAATTTTTCAATATTTTCCATATTAAAACGAATAAAGCAATTTCGTTTAAAATTATTTTCCATATATTTTTCTTATTAAATTTCAAAAAACATAAAATATTTTCAACAATATTTACGACTGATTTTTTAAGTTTTTTTGCTAAAGATCTTTTTTGAAAATTGGTGGAGCATATACATATTTGTACATCTTAATTAATAAGCCGATGTTATCAAAATTTTTAGTGAACTTTCACAATATTCGAATAGACAAATGTTAAGCCTAAAATCTGCTGCTGGAAACTCAGGTCTATTTGGCAGTACCTTTGACCCCGAACTGCCTTAGAATATAAGATATTGTGCTAAGTGCTATTTTTTTGTTCTTTAAATAAGTAAGATCTACATTTTCTAATTTTCAAGGTCCCCTGGAATATGTTTAATTTACGAAAACTTGGACAATACTTTGAAAAGAATATACCAAATGATTAGTTTTAAAAATATAAGATAAATATCGGTGACACCTCCTCCTTGGTCACCGTGTCGAACTTCAAAAAAACGTTTACTTACTGCTGGTTGTGGTGCTGTTGCGTTCATTTGTTGTGGAGCCTAGTAAATTAAAAAAATTGAAGTTAGTAAACTTTGTACTTCAAGAAAGCATACAAGTTTTTCAACAAGACTTAAGACTGATTTTTTTTGTTTTTTTTTCTAAACTTCTTTTTGTAAATTGGTAGAGCAAATACATTTAAGCAAAAACTAGCCGCTATTATTAAATTTTTTAGTGATTTTTCACAATGGCATTATCTATGACTTAGAGTAGACGTTTTCGATTAAAAGAAAGTTGATTATATTATTTGTTTTTTATAAATTTTTGTAAATGAAATTATTTATATGACTAGATGTCGTCTTTTCAAAATTATTTGAAAAACCTATAGTACATGTTACCAAATTTTCAAATAAGAAAGGAACTACTTTCTAAAAGATTGTTGATTGTGAGACTGAAACTGAGACAAAAGTCGTTTTATGGAGTGACTGATTCAACAAAAATAGTGACTTAAGTGAAAATGGAGTTATTTCAATGTCTTCAATCAATTTTTAATCAGACTATTGAATTCTTAGGTGAAAAAAATGCAACTATTTGCTAAACATCAAAAAGTTTATTTTTGATTACAGCGCTGCAGTTCAAAGGACATCGATCTCGTTATAAATAAAGCGAGGTAGTTCAAAGATAAAAATACTTACGTTGCTACATCCTTCTGGCTCGGCAACATCCCTCCATTGATCTCTTCCCCATGCTTGCGTTGGTCCCTAAACAAAAATATCAATTTTATTAAAGTTATATAAAAAGTCTGAGTCATATTAGACTAAAAAGTGTTATAAGATGGGGTAGCATTAACTTGAGCTTTGCTGGTATTAGTTACATACTGCTGCTGTTTAAATTTGATAAATTGTTAATAAATTTAGTTTTTACAATACCATTTTTTCATAGTGTATTTTCAAAAGAATGTTTTGTTAATTCTGTCATCTAAACATAAATCTTTGTGGTACTTCAAAAATTTTGCAGTTTCGTAAGTGTACATTAAACTTACAAAATTATTTGATAGCAAATGTAACTTACCCTCATGGGATAGCTTGTATTTAATCCATGCTCCTAGTAACAAAAATATTTAAGAGTTAGAAAAGTGCACTTTATGTAGTTAATAACTTTAATATGAAATTATTTCATTAATAAAAAGTCCTAAAGAGTGCTCTTAATTTTTTATATTTTTTGCAAATAATAATTGTGGTTAAAGTCTCATATCTTAAAATTTCTCTTGATATGTCATCAATGCGTTTCGGAAATGTGACATGAAATACTCCAACAATTTTAACCCATTTTTATCAAATGTGGTTGTTCAATTGTTTTTAAATTTATAAGGTAAATTGTTTTAAGTTTTGTGTCATGTAATTTATTTATAATTATAATATGGAAATTTGTTTCAATGTTTTTTCTAATTATTCGAAAAAAGCATAACAATAAATTTTATGTATTATTTGGTAGCAAATGTAACTCACCGCTATGGTAAATGATGTATTTAATGTTTGTCCAGATCTCTAATAAAGAAAAGTTTGAAAATTTAGAAAAATTCAATATAATAGACATGTTCAAAAAATCGTTTATTCTAGAATATCACGTAGAGTTCTAGAATATGAGATTATTTTGAGCATTTCTATGTATAAAGCTAACAACTAATATAAGATTGTTTCAAAAATAGTACAGAACTACCATTAAAAAATCACATAATTTCTTATAACAAAAAGTTAATAAGCCGATCAATAATAATATATAAAATTTGGCTACTTATTTGTTTTTTTTAATTTATTTTGTTGTTCTATATAATGTAATTTATAGTTTTTTTCTTCCGAGTTTTTTGAAAAAGCAATAAAATTTGTTAACATTGCTTAAATTACAAAAATTACAAAAGTTTGTTAAGAATTTTTTGATTGTTCTAAAAATTATTCTATTTTCATACTCTTCAGATGATAAACAGAATGAATGTACTGAAATACTGAAAAAGCCTCACTCTGGCATACATGTCAAAATACATAGTTTTTTACTATAGACGTATACATATGTGGCTAAATGTGAGCTGAAAATTATCAAAATGTTAACGTATTGTATATATTTTGCAAAATTATTTTTTACTCAAGTAATATTTACTATGATGGCTATTCTGTAATCTCATTAAAAAGTGATAAATCGTTTTTATTATTTCTAAAATTTGACATGTCAACCCACTTTTTGCCTCATTACTATGAGAAGAGAAATATAAACTTAAAAACTATATGGTGGCAACTATAACTTACCGGCGCCTCAAATGTTGCATCTAAACTTCGCCTAGCATCCTTATAACAAAAAGTTTGAAAATTTAGGCATAAGTCAATGCTTGTATGTACTTAGTTAAAACATAATATGAGATTGCTTCAAAAATAAAAAATATTAAATGTTGATATATATTTAAATATATGACGCGATTTACTTGCACAAATAAAGTCATTGCGTAATGTACGCAGCACAGAATAAAAATGGTCAAATTTCATTGAATAGTCTTTCTTTGTTAAGTGATTAAACGTTACTCATACGCCACGTAACAAAAATTAAATTTATAGCATATGTAGTAATTTTTAAAAGATATAACTTTCGTAGTTATTATTAGAAATTCAAAAAATAAATATTCAAAAAATTATAATTCACTGTAGTGTTTCTTTCTTTTTGAAAACATAGAAACAAAAATTAATTACTTTTGCTCTTTCATGCACATTCACTTCTAAAACTCGTCTGCTACATGAAGGGTATTCCTCCAAATGCGACAATCCTACAAAAATAATTAGTATGAAGCAAAGTCTCTGGTCACATCACGAAATTTATCGAGTTGAATTTGATGATCAAAAATTTGAAAATGTGTCAGCATTACCATTTGTCGAAATAATTTGATGCCAATTTGAAATTTGACAGTAAATATAGCTTTACGATATTTAAATATATCGATAGCGCAATTGGTTATTATACAATAAAATCATAATAAGTTTCTTTCTGAAATATGTCAAAATGTATTACTTACACAGCTATCTTGCGGAGATTGCGCCCGCGGTGGCGTTGGTGGACACACATTAATCGTTGGTGTCTGTGGTGGTCGCCCTGGCGAAGAAAGGAAACGCTGAAAAATTTTAAGTTTTTATTAAAAATTTTAATTGTTTTTGTTTAAAGATGAAATCGTCATATCTTAATATGTAAATTAAAGTTAATATACTGTAGGTCCATCTAGCGTTTCAAATTTGAATAACAGATTTTTTAAGTGTAACAACTCTAATGCCATTCGCGTTCTGACTGAAAGTTTGTTTTATATGTTATAGTAGCGAAATCATGAATCTTCTAATGAATTTGATTATTTTTGGGTTTTAGTAAATTTTCTGTTTTTCGTTGTTTTGGTTTTTCGTTTTTCATATGAATTGTACTTGGAAACAAAGTGGATGCGCCGTTCGCAGGTTCGATCTAGGAAGCTGAAATTTTGGGAGAATTTTCTTCAAACCCGATTCTATTACATAGGGATAAAGGACCGCAAATTTTTTTCGTGTGTATTTTGTCCGCATTTTTAGTCATACGAAAAATGTGGGCGTAATTTTACAATAGTGGGTGGCGACCGTCATTCAACTAAAAATCCCAAAACGCTATATCTTGGCACCTAAGGTACACTTTTTCTACGTTTTAGTAAGTCGGATTTTCGTTAAATTTCAACGAAATTGGACATAAACTCTGCCCGCGCCGTTTACAGGTTTGAACTAGGAAGCTTTAAATGTTGGGACAATTACTTTTATTCCTCAAGCTATAATATAGGAACAAATAAACCCTCTCTAAAAGTTTGAAAAAAAACTCTCTAATATATAGCCATCAGTCAAATAGTGATCGTTGCAGTCGAAAGTGTACTGAAAAATTGAGTTCATCGTATGAGCAACTATAATGTCAATTGATGTAGTAATTTGAATGATATAGTGTTCCGTATTTAACTGGTTGGATTGTGCTTTCGAATTAAAAAAAAAAAAAAAAACATATTGTAAACTTTCTTTGGTTTTAGTGGGTTAAGACCATTTTGGTAGGGAAACCAGGGCTTTGCTTGGTTTTTTGCCATTACAAAAACCTTTTCTTGTTTTTCGTTAAGAGGAAGGATAAGAAAAAATGAGAACAGATATTGCAGTTTTAAAATTTTTCACAACTCGCCCAACAATTCTCATCGGAATTTTGCCAGTCTGCCCGGTATGGTACCGTCAAGCTACTTGTTATAATCAATGCATAACGCAAAAATTTCCATAAACATTCATATCCTTGAAAATGTTATGTGCCTTTTAATGCAAACAATAATTTAAATGCTTATCTTGAAAATGAGACATTTTTATAATTTTCCTTGCCATCCCACTCTTTTGACTCAGTTCTAGGATATTAATTCTATTAATTATATTATTGTTTCATAAACCATGAAATGTAAAGAAGTTTGTTTCTGAAATATTTCAACTGTGCTACTTACAAAGTTATTTTGCGAAGAAAGCATTCCCCCTGGCTGTGGTGGAGTCACATTAATCGCAGGTATCTGCTGCGATCGCTGGAATATTGCAAGTTTTAATTAGATCACTTATTTTAATATGCACATTTCAAAACTTATTTCGTATAGTTTTTTTTTTAAATTATACTAATTATGCTATGTAGCTCAAGAGAATTCATTTTGAGGGCTCAAGTTATGATATTGAGAATGCAGATCTAACCCAAAAGTGCCACTTGTGCCCTTTGTTACCCATCACCTACGTTTGAAGTTTGTAGTTTAAAAAAACAATTAAAATTGCATTCTGCAAAATGAATTCCTTTTGGAACTCCCTGTTTTAAGGGAGATTCAAAGTTTTTGTGCGCTGTCTACTTATTGAACCAGGAACAAAAATATGGCAAAAAACTGGAACAGAATGAAGGAGCTGTTCACTTTTATAATTATTATTTCGTGAAAATATCATTGAAGATGTCCAAAAAATTACGTTTAAAATTAATATAATTGGCTAAGTTTATCAGGAAATGCTGTTGTGGGGTGCTTTAGTAGAACACATGTAGAATTTAAGATAAGAGATTTCAAATAATTTAATAAGCAACTGCTGTTACCAGAAAATAGCTCATGGAATTATGTTAAATCGAACAATAAAATGCTTTCTATTTGATAAATGCCAAAATATATATACATATTACAGTTATTCGGAGCCGAATCATAAACTTTTCAAAACCAATTACATTCTTTTTAAGAATCTTGAATAAGATTAAAGGTTAAAACTACAATTGTATTTGAAGTTATATTGTTTACTTAAATTTTTTATTACCTGAGCGCCAGAACTATTTGGTGAAACAAATTGCAACTAAAAAAAAAACAATTAGTTTCAGAAAGTTCTTATAAGTTTTGATCAATACTTTTATCTTATAAATTAAAGAATAAATATAACAAATATATTTTTATATACTATATTCAGCCGTACTAAATATTTTTTAAGATTAATTTTAAGAATTTTTAAGAATTAAATTAATTATTACCTGAACGACAGGGTAATTTCCGGGTGGAAACTGCGACTAAAAAAACAAGAATTTATTATATATGCTTAATTTTACCTACATATGTATGTTCAAGTTTCAAGTTTAACATTTTGAAACAATTTTTTAAAATAAGTTTTGAGAATCTTAAAATGAAAGTTTAAAAAAGCTTATCAATTTTTGTACAAAAATAAGAAATGTTTGAGACCTTCAGTTATTCTTTTTTTAAATTTTTTTTTATCAAGATATTTAAGCAATAAAACTGTAAAAGATTTTCAAGATTTTTTTTTTCAAATTTTTACTACTGAGTTGGTTTAATGCTACATAGAAAAGCATACAATGTATGGGTTCTTCGAAATAAAATAAATGCTTACTTGTTGTTGCTGCATTCCCATGTATGGATTCGATGGTCTATTACAATTGTCGGCCTAAACAAAGAAAAAATAATTAATAATATTACATGTAGTATGTTATCCTTTTTAAATATATAACGTTTTGAAATCAAAATATCTCAAAGACTAAGGGAGTTATCGAGATTTATAAGATTTAGTGCTAAAATATTGGTTCATTGCTCTTGATCATTATTAATAATAAGGTAAAACTTTGAATTTAAATTTAGTGAAATCCAAATGATATACAATTCCTTTCTCGTCATGTATATATGTTTTGAGCCTTAGGAACTTAATAAATTTTATTAGATGAATTTAAATTTTGTACGGAAAACTTAGAAGTTCGGTGACGGTTACCAAAAAAATTTAAATAGTATTTCAGGTGATAGTTTCCAACTTATTGCTATATCTGAGAAACAATCGAAAACTACTGAATAATATGAGGTGATTTGGTAGACCTTGACATCTGAGCTTTATCTGTTGAAACAGAAAAATAATTAGTCCTACCACTTTCATGTATAATATATGATCGCCTATTTGAAATGGGAGCTTAAGTATCAGAACACTGTTCTCAGGAAAGCCAAAAATTAAGTAAATGTAGTTTTTTTTTTCAATGGTCTTGCTTCGAAAAAAAAAAAAAAAAAATAATTGTGTAAGCACAAATGTTCTGAATTTGAGATGAAAAATAGATCACTTTTCTCATAGATGGTCACATGTAACAGGAATCTTTTTTTTCGTTATGATCTGTAATAAAATTGAACTAAACTTTTCTGAATCATAGTGGCTGAAGGGAAGTTTTTTCGACTCTGGTATAGTATAGTAACCTTTCTTATATACTTCGTTTTGCATTGTCGGTCTTATAAAAAGAAAATTGACTTACGATTTATTTATAAAATTTACACAAAAAATGTTATTTTTTGGGCTTAATGGTTTCGATTATGACTAACATGTGTAGATCAATATAAATAATTAGTTTTGTCAAAGCTTAGATCAATCAAAAACATTTAAAAAAAACTATTTTTTGGTTTTATTATTGGCAATTGAAAGTGTAACACCAAGAAAACGATTTGTTTGAATATAGCAAACTATATTTGATATAGAGCAATTAAATATATAATTGAGTCAAACATAAAATGCTTGAACTAACATTGACCATTATTTGATCCACATAAAATATGTTTTATTCAAATAGATATTTGCTTGCTCTAAATGCATCAAATATACTTTATTTTATAGTCAAACAAATCGTTTTCTACTTACGTGTATCGTTTTATCAAACCTGAACATACCTCGAGATTTTAACCTTATTTGCTAACGTATATTTCACTAAAATTGTTAACAGGCTGTTTTAAATAAGATTCAGTTATTACCGATACAAAAATAGATTCATGATTTAATGGCTATCGTTGAAAAAACACATTGAGTTGTTTGGTGCATTTTTTTAAACCCTGTTGATATAAATTATGTATTTTCTCATACATGCTACAGTTCTACTTTGAAATCTGAAAAAATAATGATAAATGTTGACTCTGTATAACAAGATGTTATCTGCAGGCGACTAGAGTAATGTTTTTTTTTCTAAAAAGAGGATTGCCATTTGGCCTTATCGTAATTGGACCAATCGGGATGTTTTTTTTATGGAAACATAGTTCTGTTTGATGGTAAATTTTGACAGCAAAGACTGCAATTTTCAGTAAAATTTTTGATTTTCGTTCATGAGTCTAAATTTCTTTTCAATACTATTTTACAATTAATATATTTTGTGATACCACGCAATACCTTAAGACTTACTCAATAATTCTCTGTAATATTTTGCCCTCATATATAGCGCTTACTGTATTCATTTGTCAAAGTTCAACATATCGAACAGCACATGTGATATCTTTAAACATTTCTATTCTGCTATTTTTTGAACACAAATTCGAAGGATTTCATTAGAACGTTAATCTAAGAGAAATATTTTCTTTTTGAAAAAGTTCGCCAAAAAAAAAAGGGAATAATAAATACTAAGCGAAGCTCTGAATATAAACAATATTATATCCCAAAAATATTAGAAAAACTTTTTTTTTTTTTTAATTTTTCATATGCATATGCTTTAAGTGAAAATACTGATAATTTTGTCTTTTAACATACTATTAATTTATTTATATTACTTACACTGAATAACATTATTTTCTTAAACAATTTAAATAACATTTATAACAGTTTAAACTTTTTAATTTTTGGTACATAAATTTTTAAAGCTGTAATATGTTACTACCTCCGTTCCAAAATATGGTATATGCTATAGAGAACTTTAACCCCATGCGAAAATATTAAAGAGGTCCAATCAGCAAGAAAGTAAAAAATTCATTGAGAAATATTCATATTTCAAGTGAAGAAGCTGATTTCCAAAATCTGGCATTCATTCGTTAGGGTTTTTCTAAATGGAAAGTAAAAATCTTTTATTAGATTTTAGTTATCAATCATAACGCTGAGAGCAAAATAAGCTATTTGAGCTTTAAGTGTTGTCCTTTGAATTATTGAGAAACTATAACTATAAGAGTTCCGAGGAAGAAACAGTTTGAAGGCCCCCACCTCATGGTGGAACTCATTTTGTAAACTATATTTCTTAAAAATCCCTTTTTACTTCAATCGTGTTCAGTAACATTTTTCCATTTGCTAAAAGTCTAGTCTTGAAGTATTTTTTGTGTTCTAATAACGTTAATATTTAATTGATTAATTTAATGAATGATAGCTATTCATGTAAGTTTTCAACTCGAATCAACATAGAGTCTCTATTAAACGAGACATTTGTTAATGTTTCCAATGTTGTTATCATTCCTTTGTTATCATATTTTCGTAATAAATAGCATTGAATCCATTTGTAAATTTACATGAATATCGATGGATGCTAATCGATTGTAGGTTTATTGAAAAAATTTTTGTTTGCTAATAAGGGACCGTCCATAAATTACGTGACTGAAAATAGGGAGGAGGGGGTCCGGGAAAATCTCACCAAAACTCACCAAGAGGGAGGGAGGGTCCACAAAAATCTTACGTCAAATTTTTAATGCAGAGAGTATACATTATTATAGCAGATTACATGTAAAAATTATAAGGAAAGTCTCACGGAAGGGAGGGGGAGTCCCGCCAGAACTCACCAAATCTCACCTAGAGGAGGGAGGGGGTCCGAATTTTGAAAAAAATACCTCACGTAATTTATGAATGTCCCCTAAGGCTGCCAAAAAAATAAATTACTAAAGTTTTCATTTAATTTTTTTTTTGAAATTTGCACAAAAAATCAGCAAAGAATATTTTGAAAGTAAAATTAAACCTCATTACCTTCTAATTTTCTGGTAAATATTTTTCATAGAAAGTATTGAAATTAATTTTGGTTTTGATATTTCATTGTATTGTTGAGCCAGTTGCATTATTAACAAACCAAAATTTGAATTGTTACCAATTTTCAGGTTAAACTTAAAATATTCTTAGCCCAGCCCGTAAGTGCGATGTCACACGACAGGCATTTGAGTGCGCGCAAGCAAAATTTGTTGTTGTTTCTATAGAAAATTAAATAATAAATAAAAATACTATGACAACGAGAGAGAATGAACTTTTTGTACGACGGGCAAAATAATTCATTTTTGAGTGGCGGACATGACAGCAATCACCGCTCAAAATAGCGTTGCGATGTAGTAAATAAAAAAAGTATTGTGTTAAGGAACGAAAAAAGTACATTAAAAAATACTTATTTTGAATAGCATCTAGAAAACGAGTGAAACACAACTCCTTTTTCAAAAACGCATTTAAAAACGGAGTAGAAAAATTAATAAATTATTATAAACGTCAGAAGTTGACCGGCACTCATTTCACTTTTGTGTGACTGGCCTCCACTCAAAAAGTGAAAGAGAGTAAAAAATTATTGTTTGCCCGCACTCAAATGCCTGTCGTGTGACATCGCACTAAGAGATACAAGGTGTTTTTTTTTTTTTTTTCAAAAAACCGTTTCCCGACATTTTATTTTATCAATAATTTTTGAAGTTGATGTTCATGGACATAAAGAATATTTTAAAATTTATTTCTTTTTTTATCATAAGTTTTGAAAAATTGTGGTGCAATAGTACATAATTCCATTATGCCAAAATATTCACCAACTAGATAACAACTTCAGAAAAAAATCAGCAAATTTGGGGACTTCAAGTTCCAGCTACTTTCGTTTTGGCCATATATTTTGCATAAAAAGAAAGGTAATGGCAAAACCAACAATGCAAATGTTTAAAAGAACTTCCTTCCTTAATACCACTATGAGTTCAGAAAATTTCATTCAGTTATATTTTGGATAATGTATACCATATCTTATTGAACAGAGGTAGTCAATATTTATTGCTTTAATTTCAAGATATACTGACCCCATTCTGAGCTTCGCATGCACCAACCAAAAGCTGTTCTGCAGAATATGCCGCCAATTTATGTTTTCTTTCCGGTGATGTTGAGGGTGAATCGAAGAAAGGTGGACTTTCATTTGATAGATGTGATTGATCAGGAGTTAATGACACTTGTGCTGGATACAGGGCAAGCATTTGTGGCGTCAATTGAGCAGCAGAAAGTAAAGATTTTAGTGCCTCTTCCGATGAAGTTGCTGGCGATGCAAGAAAAGGTGGGCTTACATTTGCCAGATATTCTTCATTGATTGATTGTAGAGAAGTATCACTTTGCGATGAACTATAAGAAGGTTCACTTTCATCATCTAACATTAAATGAGTTGCTGAAATAAGACACTGTGGTGAGTTCATTCCATGCAACTCATTTAAGGTTCCTGATTTTTCAGATGATGAAAGATGTCCTCTTGTAAAATCGTAAACTACAGAATGATCAGGAGTTAGACAACTTGGCATCATAAAATCTTGAACACTGCTTCCGAAAGCAATCAAATGCTCTCGAGGTGGTAAACAACCATCATCGCCACCAGTCAATCTTTGACGACTTCGACCACGATGTTTATTAAGTTCATTAAAAAAACTGTCATCGGTAGAAACGCCAGGCTAACAAAAAAATAATCGATAATTCTCTAATATTAATATTTAAGAATTACATTGGAAAGATAATTAAAAATTCTAAGATGATATAAGAAACTTCATTATTAAGAGCAGTCAAATCATTAAAAAAATCCATATCTGAGCTCAGCTATTCATATAATATTCGTAAAATATTCGAATCTTCGAAAAAGCTGTCCCAATCGAATAAACTATCTTTATCATTTTCACTAGTATTACCATGGCCAGACCCCAAGTATATTAACCAAAATTAAATGTCATAACATTTTCAGCACCGCTATATTTTATATACCCTACTCACAGAATATTTTGATTTTGTCCGTCTGTTAGTAATGCATAGATTGAGCTGTGACATATAAAGGAAAGTGTCATTGATGATATGTATCACCTTCAGATTCGATCTAGCCTTGTCTATATGCCTGTTTGAAGCTGAGCAAGATAAATAAATGCATTTTGCTCCACAGATTACTTATTGGAATGAACTGTGGCGGTTTTCAAAGTGGACAAAATTTTATCGTGGACACCTCTTCCGCCTATATAGTTCAGAAACATCATGGGCCTACCTCGAGATTTTTACCTATGCAAGGGATTATTGCATAAAACGTAGGAAAGATTTTGATTTGAAAAACTTTTGAAATAATCTCAAAGTGAGAACGTTTGCAGATTTTCGGCGCAAAGCTAGAGCTACTATCTTTAGCTCCACCACAGTTTTTTACACAACATTTTGCAAAAAATCGATCAGTAAAACTTGAAAATCCCATATTATTATCGTTTTGAAAAAATGTTTAGAAACGAAAATTTTTTAACAAACAAATTTATTTTGACTGATTATTCGACGAGCTATGAGCATTAAAAAAAAGCCCTTAAAAAATGTTGTTGAAAAAAATTATGGAGAACACTTTCAATCAGTACCAAAAGAAAAAAATATTAAAAATTATCAGAGATGTAAAAACAAAATGGCGTCGGATTCGGCATGGAATGCCCAAAAAACAAATAAGGAAAGAGGTTTGGTTCAGTTTACAGATAAAAATATTTTGTCAATTTTCAAAAAGAAAAAAGTTATTAAGACGATTTTTTTTTATACTGCTGTCATTTGACGAAAGTTCTAACCTCATTGATTATTTCCTTCTTAAAAATGGGTATAAATAGCTAAAATATGAAAATGTACTTTTTTTCAAGACACATTTCAAGAACTATAGTTGAACTACAATATTGAGTTTAACGTTTTTTTAATATTTGTACACCATCACAAAATTTGTCCATTTCTCTTTCCTGCAATATTAAATTTGCTCAATTCAGATTGGCGTAAAAAGACTAATGAACAGGTCTTTTGTATATCTTCTTAAAGTGCGCCCCAAACTCTAGAATTGATAAATACAACTGATATCTTCACTTATAAAATAACATAACATAACTTGTTAGAGCAGTATATTTTTGAGAAACAGAAAAAAAAAAAACAAAAATGAAGGACCAACCTACCCAGCTAAATGAAATAAGTTTTGTATTTCAGAATACAAAAAGTTGGACAAATAGTTAATTTTGTTTCAAAATAATGATAAAATATCACATCGCAATCATGTTGGATTGAAGATTTGAAATCTACACAAATATATCGAAACACCATAGAAAAGACGCAGTGGGGCACAACGCCCCACTAATAATGCGGCTTAACTCAAAATTGACACACAGAACTTTCATAAAAAATGTGTTTTTTCTATAGAAAGGCAATGACCCAAAATATGTTTTGCACAAACTTCAAACTCAAACTCTTTTCAGGTCAAGGCTTCCCACTATTCCGAGCCATTTCAATAAGTTTCAATGACAACACTGATCTTCATTAACAGTTTCAGATTCCACATTTTAGTACATTAAAAACTTTTTCTTGAAGTGTCCCAAAAAATTCTCGCAGGATTGATGGGCAAGCCTCTGATGATATTCAAATACTTTCACTATCGATGCGTGCCGTGAAATAATGAAAAATTTACCACCCTTTTAATTTTTAAAACTTGCCTTGTGCCATAAAATATTTCTTCCAAAATGAGTTAAGTATACTGAACTACATTCATTTCGGAGCACATCGTCCTCGCTTGACGTTTTTCCGTAAAACCAAAATTTTTCTTTTGCAGTGTTATAAAAGTATGTTTGCACATTTTGTTAGTCGCTAGCTCCGTAAAATTATCCATAAATTTCTAAAAACTGCGTCTGCATCATATCAACGATTCACAAGTTTTAGTGAAACATGATATATAAGGTATAAATCTCGAGGTTTGCCAATAACAAGTCGATTAAGTAAGCTGTTTACAAAGTTTCCATTCACTTACCACCACACTTTCAAATGTCATCAGTCTAGAAATTTTCACATCAAACACTTACCGGATTTGAACTCATGTTGTATTTGTTCCAAAATTGGTTATGCTTCCACTTTTGATAGCCAAATTTGAAGTCAAAGAAATTAATTTTATTCTAAAACATTTAATTAAAATCAATTTTTGTAAAAATATTTCGAAACAATCTTTTTAGTTTAAAATTTACTATCAAAAATTTTTGATATATTTTTCAATGTTATAAGCAATTTTTAAAAATAAGAGCAGCCAGTTTAGTTTATAAAATCAAAATTGTCTATTTGTTAGACTGGTACAAAATAAAAAGATGAAAATGTGCTTAAGATTAAAGGGAATATGTTGCAAAACAAGTTGAAAATTTCATGCGATAGGGCAAAAGATAGTCAGACGGAAGTCTAGAATTGTATGATCGCTCATGATCATTTCACTGGATATGAGTTTCATTAGTTTCCGCGGCTTTGTCAATAATTGCCAGGACTCTTCCCTCACCTTTGAAAACCTTGCTAAAATACAAAGGTTTACCAACGGTTAAGTAAGCCCTGCCCTCCTAGTTAAAGCATTAGATATTTTTATTTATTTTTGTAAAGCTTCACTTCTAGATTATGAAAGTATTGATTGCTCCTTGTTACTCAAATATTCAAATTTTTTTTGCTCCATTGGTTAGATAATTTTAGCATTTAAATATGATCTTGGACATATGTATAGTGTCGCAAGTGGCAAATATGTAGCGCTGTCTGAAACTCAAATTTTTCAACAAATGAGGTCTTATTTCCGAAATAACAAGAGTGAAGTTTACTTTCCACAATTTGTAAGCGTTGTCCTGACCCAAGCCTATTTATGGCAGAATGCAATATCAACTATCAGCTGTCGAACTGATTATCACTAGATAGAATCAGTGTTGTAAATTTTAAAACCAAACCTATAAGAAATCGCACCGCATTAAACTGGGACTTAATTTCTCAATGATTTCATATAAGTCTAAATAGTTGAACTAAAACATTATGAATAGCGCCACCCAGGAATAATAATAATTTTTTATTAATAACAATACAATACCACTGGCATAGCTTTGCTGTTGCAGTGGTCCTTTTTTATTATAAAAATGTACCTACTTTTTCAATGATGATATGAAGATAATTCCATAAAATTGCTTTACGAAAATTTCAAATCGATTACGACTTTTTCCAAACAAATTTTTGTTTTAATTTGTCAATTTTTGATAATTGAGCAACTTTTATCTCAAAAAATGTTTAAGATTGTTAGCTTCCGTTTAAGAGTAAATAAGTTTAAGCCATTTATTCTCCTTTATTTAACAATTTATTGCTTACAGAAACGCATTTTTGTTAGTACTTGCTACCCATGAATAAATAAATAACAGATTACTCCATGCGCATGCGTCATTATTTTTGTGATGTATCATCGGGACTATCGACAGCAACGTAATCCTTATTTGCTTAGGGCGGTTAAGTTTGTATAGAAAATCAATTTTTTTACTTCAAAATTATTAAACATAACGATTTAATTATTTTACGAAAAAAAAAACGCATATCTAAAATGATATAATATTATTTTCAGAACATTTTTCGACCATAATTTAAAATATTACAAGGGGGCGTTAAAGTTTGACAGTTCCTGTCATTGTTTCTATTTATTGACAACGATTTGATAAATAATAATCAACAATGATAAAACATACATTTTTTGCTTTCATTTTTAAGGCAGTTGTCATATAACTGGCACATATCTGTCAATAGTATGTAAATGCGCAGAAGACTTACAGTTTTCCCATCTGATGGCATAATCTTTATATTATTGCATAATTTGGTAATTCAGACAATAGCTTAGCAATTGCCATTCTTTTTTACGTTTAAATATTTTTTAGGCGCTGAAGTATTTGTACCAACAAATCACTTTAAATATAATTTTATTGTTAATACACAAGTACCTTTCTGACGAAACTTTCTTGTGTTTGATTTTTTCGCATAAAAGATTTCTTAAAAACCTATATTTCTTATGTTTCAGTTTTGAATGCACCAACTTAATAAGGCAGAATAAAACGATTCATTTATTTTTCTCCAAAGGTATGTTTTATTTTTATAATAAATCTTAAACAATGGCTAAGTTCGTTACCACACAAATTGCCACTCTGCTTCGAAACACATAATTAATCTTAACTAAGTTAAATTATTATAAGTATACCTTTATTATGTCAATATGTCTGAAGTGATAATTAGAAGAGAAGAACAAAGAGTTTCTTGTATGTTTCACAAATGAAATTGTTACTGTGATATTTTGCTTATTTGCTTGCCTGCTTTGTATATGGAGCTGTAGGCAGTCCGCTTGCTGGCTGCCTGTTTTGTATATAGAGTTGTAGACAGTCTTTTTGTTGGCTACCTGCATTTTATATGGAGTTGTGGGCAGTCTGTCTGTTTGCTGTCTGATTTGTATATAGAGATGTAAGGGGTCTTGCCTGTTGGCTGCATACTTTGTATTTGGAGATGTCGGAAACTCGGTAAACTATACGGGCACTTAGTAAGCGATATTTTAAGGCAATCTGCCTTTCGTTTGTTACACATTGCATATAGAGATGTAGGCAAGCTGCCCACAAAACGGCCATCCCTTTGTAAAAAGCATTTACAGTTGTGGCTGGGGTTGTGAGCATTACTGTCTACAATGAGTATAGCTATTCATCGATGTTGTTTATAACATATTTGCCGCTGGGTATTTACTCCACTGTACTCACTGACACATTTGTGAGCATAAAAGCAGCCATAAATTCCAATACATAATAATAACAATAAAGGGCCAACACTTTTTAATGAGAAGTAAAATGCTTTTTTGTAAATTTTTCATTTTTTTTAATGTATACATTTTACAAAATATGGAAGTTGTGAAAAATTTTGATGTAGTATTTAATGTAATAAAATAAAACTGGAATATTTGCATCTGCTTATGTCGAATTTTAAAAACCAAAAATTTTTTTTGTTACTGCACCCTGGCCAATGTTGGTGTTTATCAGCTTTAGGTTTTTATATTACTAGTTTCTTCAGTTCGTATGGCAATGGTCTCACGCTGCCTATAATATTGTTCCATCCACACTGATTACTCCATCTACAAAACGAGGTTTGAAGAAAAAGAATATATCATACACAAATTTGAATAAAATTTTTGAATATACATATAGGGAAAGACAACTTATATACATTGAACAAAAGCAGTTTTAGGCAAGTAACATTTCTTTACACATTGTCTGAACTTATTCCACATTTAGTTCATAAGTAGGCAACACTTTTGTAAGAACTTGTGATTTGTTGTTCACATTGCTAGGGTTTTATATTTTAAATATAATTGGAAGTTATTTAAATAAATAATTAAAATAGTCGATACGATAATGTCGAATCCCTAATGCAAAACATTGAAATAGTTCAAGAAATTCATTCGATAAAACTTGATAATGCAAAATCAGTAGCTTAAATTAAATTTCATTACATTTCAGCTCTTCATATGTAGTCAATTGAAAATTTTTTTCTGTAAATGGGCATATTCTCGGTAAGCAACTTTGAGCTGATTCATAATATATACCAGCTTGATCAAAAAGTTTTAGGACTCGTCACCGTGTGGCGCTCTCGTTCGTCCGATTTCAATTCTATTTTTTTTGTTGTGTTGGTAGAAGTGTCATGGACGTTATGTCAAATTTTCAGCTTGACAGCTTGACATTTCTTGAAGTGACGCCGTATTGTGTGCATCTACTTTTGTGTGTGGTTTCGATTTTTTACAAAAAAAAAAATGTCATCAACTTTGCAGCAACGAGTTTGCATTAAATTTTGTGTTAAAAACGGATTTAACGGTGCGCAGACGTTGGAAATGTTGGGAAAGTGTTTTGGCGACGATACTCTAACGAGATCGAACGTTTTTCGCTGGCACGGACGCTTCAGAAATGGTCGTGAGTCGGTCGAGGATGACGAACGCAGTGGCAGGCCGTCGACAGCGAAAACTGATGAAAACGTCAACAAAATCAAAGAGTGGATGGCCGTAAGCCGCAAATTGACCATTAGAGAGATTGCAGAGGAGTTGGGCATTGCTTACGGATCCGTCCAAGACATTTTAATTAATGATTTGGGCCTCAGACGTGTCGCTGCAAAGCTGGTGCCGAAAGACCTGAATTTCATGCAAAAAAGGGACCGCGTTGATGACGCAAAAGACATGCTTTCCAAGGCTGAATCCGACCCAACATTCATCAAACGAATCATTACTGGTGACGAGACGTGGATTTACGAGTACGACACGCAATCCAGACATCAAGCGAGTGAATGGCGTTCACCCAATGAGCCGCGACCGAAAAAACCACGTCGTTTTCAATCGAAAAAGAAGGCGATGCTCACGGTTTTCATGGACTACAGAGGTGTTGTGCATCATGAATTCCTCCCAGAAGGTCAGACCGTCAACAAAGAATATTATTTGGGCGTTTTGAGACGTTTGCGTGAAGCAGTTCGCCAAAAAAGACCGGATTTGTGGGCAAACAACTCGTGGATTTTGCATCACGACAACGCGCCGTCGCACAATGCGATCATTATTCGTGAGTTTTTGGCCAAAAACTCCATGAATACCGTCCAACATCCACCGAATTCGCCTGATTTGGCTCCCTGCGACTTTTTCCTGTTCGACCACCTGAAGAAACCGCTCCGCGGATCGCGTTACAGCAGCCGAGAAGAGGTCATCGAAAAATCGAAGATGGCCCTGATGGCCATACCGACGGTCGAGTATAAAAAGGCTTTTGAGGACTGGGTCAAGCGTTGGCGTAAGTGCATTGCAGTCGATGGGGAGTACTTTGAAGGAGACAATATCGATTTTGATGAATAAACTTGTATTTTTCATTTTAAAAATAAAGTCCTAAAACTTTTTGATCAAGGTAGTATAATCTTATAGTCAAAAATATTTCAAAAAAATTTTGATTCGCAGATGTTGAGGTTTGAAAGAGAAAACCGACTCCAGGATCCGATATTCTGAAAAATAATTTATTTCGGTTCTGCAACTTTTAATAAATTGGTCTTTAGAAAATATTTTCACTGAATGAAAGAAAAACAAATATGTTCCATAGAATTTTTAAAAATTGAAAATAAGCATTTTTTATGAAGATGCCAGAAGTCATTGCATAGTTCAAAACTTTGTATCAAACCATATTCACTCAAAATAAGAGATTTTTCAGATCAACTGATTATTGAAATTTGATTTTAAGAAACAATGACGAAAACAAAGTTCAGCATTTTTAGAAAATTTTGATGCACTGAATTCGAATCTGACCACCAATTAACTAGTTTTTTAGATACCCACATTTAAGAATTCAATATTTTTGGAATATTTCATTAATTGTTTGCTTTCTGCGTACTCAGAAATGCTCCAAGTGAATTTTTGCACGAAAATGAACAAAATCTATGTTTTGGACACTTTGAATACCATTTCTCTCAAAAATCACATGTGTCCGAAAAATTAAATACCTCATCAGTGTCAAAAACTTTGTAGAAAGTGATAAAAAAATATTAAAAATTATTTGAAAATTTTTACAAATTATATTTTCAGATTTTTTTAAATAATCTTGATGAGAGATGAAAAGAATCTTAAAAAAAGTATTTTTTATTTTAAGAAATAATGATTTTAATATACTTACATCGACTGATTATTGTCTGCGGCATGATCGCTAAACAAAAAAAAAAGTCTCTTAGTTCTGAATAAAATTTATGATTCTTAAGTTTTTAAGTTTACTAAATACCCAAATTTGTACAAACTTTACATTCTCATAAGTTTTTCAATATATTGACTCATTTTTATTAATAAGATTTTTTGAAAGGTGGCCGAATAAAAGAAGGCGCGATGATGTAATTTAATTTATCTATGGACAAAATTAACTTAAGTCACATATGGTGACCCATGCCGATTAGTTTTTTTTTAAAAAAAAGACAAAAAATTGAGAATAAGACGATATTTATAAATAAAAACCATACATCTCAACTTATAAAAAAAATTTTCAACTTTGTTGCAGTGGTCGTTTAGCTTTATCCCATCCAGCCGTTTTTTTTTTGAAAATTATTCTAGGTGGCACATCATTATTGTGTTATCAAAACTGAATTAAGTTTTCTTAATGCAAAAGAACTAATATTTGGGAATATTATTTTTATATCATTCTCAACATAGTTTTCAGGGGTAAGGCTTGATTTTGACTCCGTAACCGCACCTTAAATTGTTTTATTAAATTGTTAAAAGGCAATCAATCGAAAGAGTTTAGTTTGTTATTTCAAAAAATAAATTTTATTAGTACTATCAAAATACAACGTGTCGGACCTCACTTGAAAATGTTCACTTTTAAATTTTTTATTTTGGCAATAACAAAATCTATCAATAATAAAAATTACGGATAAAATCCAATTCAGAATGCGAAATGCGTGGCCTCAAATTTATGATGGGAATAACTTATGTAATTTGGTTTTAAAATAAAATTATTAAAAAATATATTGATAAAGTTCAATTCGTGTAACTTACGCCTGAATTCCTTGATCTGGATCCAGCGGAGCGTGGTGGTGATCGTTGACATGCGTACTAAAATTTAAGAATATTTAATTTTATTATACAAACTTATTAGATTGATGTAATTATACTTATTTATACATTACATATAAATTTAAGTTAATTTTTCTTAAAAAATACCAGATAAAGGAGTTGGCAGTAATTTTTGGCTATAGGCCGATCAAATCTAATCTAATCTAATGGCTCAATTTTATTTTAATATACATAATTCTAGTGCAAAAGTTTCAAACGAAGCTATCTTAATATTTTTTTAACATGAATGCTTAATTTATTTGTTGGAATAATCAGTTTAAAGTCTTTTAAACAGTTAAAAAAAAAGTCAATATCAAAATTTAAAAATAAATAACATACTTGTTCATTATCCTCAGGTGAAGAAAAAGACTGAAAATAAAAAAAAAATAATAAATATTATGATAGCAAGTACAGTTTTTTATATTAAATTTATATTTTGGTACAAGAAGTTAGAAATCTGGCAAGATTTTGGGATCCAAAGAAACACTTTAGCCTTTAGCCGCTATGTTTCTGATTTCAAATAATATACATAAGTAATATAAAATGCATTTTAAAAAAGTGTCACAACCCAACGGGTAATTTGGAAGCAGCTTCCAAGGGGAGCACGTCAGATGTGCTTCTTCGGATGCATTGAATTTGTAATTCAATTTAATTTAAAAAAAACTTTTTTTATCCCGCGTCCACTGGGACTCGAACCTAGGCATTCGTGCTGTTACGTAAAATTTAACGAAATCAGCCAAGCTTGTTGTTATAATTAGGCTTCTAAAAGTATATTATTTGAATTATCAAATGGCAACTATAGAAATCAAAAACTCAACAATTCATTTTGAGAGAAGACTTTTGGAGTTTTAGTCTACTTCACATTAATAATAAGGGTGGCTCAGTTGGTTTAAATGTGGGCATTTCAAAACAGTAAGAGAGTAGCATGACACGGGAGGCCTAGGTTCGAATCTGATCGGAGGAGACAGATTAAAAAAAAATAGTTTTTTTTTCAATTCAAGCTTAATATGCTTCTACTCATCATCCAAGGAAGCATATTTCATGTGTTTCCAAAGATGTGCTTCTACTCAACATCCAAGGAAGTGCATCACATATGCTTCCAAAGATGCGCATCGCCGCAATGACATCGTATGTTAAAAAAGATAAGCAGTGAGAAGCGCATTGGAAGCAGCTTCTGCTTCCCTTGAAGCGCATCCGATGCCCTTTGAACGCGCTTCCGTTTCCCGTTGGGAATTTTCAAAAATTTATGTAAACTTATACAAATTTATTTTATAAATTATAACGTTAAGCAAAAAGACAAGATCTACATTTAAGACAAGTAAATAGACTAACTATAAGCAATTCACATTGGTATCAAAATCAACCAGATTTTCCTACTCGGTTTGAAGCCAAATTCTTTCGAATGTCATTTACATTTGAATCTACTCGTTTTTGCATGAAATCAGGTACTATTGTCAGGGCTGTTTAATTTTCTCAGTTGGAGAATTTCTTATTAATTTAAATATAGAGATCGATGGTTTGAATTAAAGGTATAACTCCCACAAATATTCAGCTTCAGATCAAAACCATAATTTCGTCATTTGCAGGTTTGATCTAGGAAGCTGAAGATTTGATACGATTTTCTAAGACATCCACTTTACACTTTTCACGATAACGCGGATGCACTTGTTTTGGATGAAATTTCAAGGCAAAGACTGTAGGCAGAAAATAAGAGATGAAATCTCTGTTACTTTTACCATTCTAGTTCAAATTTAGTCTCTTATATAGTCTATAATCAATATATTTTATATAGCGCTATACTTACATCATCAGTAATATCCTGCAGCGACACACGAAGTAAAAGCAAAGAAAAGGAAGGAAAAATATTTTATTAGCAAATAATTTTGGATAATTAAAATTATTAAAAAATCATATATAATATTTCAAAAATACATATAGGAGATAATTATGACGGGCCCACAAATAATGAATTTGAATGTACGAACTTAATGTTTTTAGAATTCGGCATTAATATTGATGAAATATGAAAATATGGCCAAATGAATGAAAAAAGTGCAAAAAACGGGCTTTAGGGGAATAACTCGAAAACGATTCTTAAGAGAAAAAATGTTTGCCATTTTTGGAGTTTACGACTCAAAATACATAAAAAAAGTTTGTGAGAAATCAAATCTTTTTTGTTTTAGCTAGTGATATAGATAATTCCATCATAAAAAACAAATATAAAATTTTCAAAATTTGAAAAAAAATAGAAAAAATTGTCAGCACATCTTGAACTACGACTTAAAAGTTGGGTAATACACAGTAGAATTTTGAGAAAATTTTTAAGAAACATCGAAGGTGTCGCACTTTTCGAAAATGTTAATTTTAATCTTTAAACGTTAATAACCAACTGATAATTACTTCGTATATTTTTTTTTTATTTTTTTCAGAAACTACATTCAAATACAAAATAAATTATACCCTACTTTTTATTGATATCAATATTTATTACTAGTCTATCGTTAATTGAAAATTTTTTGCATTGAAATTTAAAAAACCGATTACTCAATAACGGTTTCGAATACAAGACTGAAAATTGGTGTGCTTGCTGCTTTTAATACGCACTATAGCATTTCAAAAAATTAACGAAATCGAAGAGGGTCGGGCCAAAACCTCGGTGATGTGGCATGGAATGCCCCATATATATAATGAATAATTAAAAACATAACTAAATAAGTAACTGATATCTAAAATATCAAAGATATTAAGAAATTCATAATTCTTACCTCAGGAAAGTTCTGGCGTCACACATGAATTAAAAAGAAAAAAAAAATTAGTGAATTGTTAAATGAGTTAAATATAAAGTAAAATATCTCTAACTGAAACGAAAAAGGTCTAAAGTCAAATTAATATTTTCAGTGAAGCATTATGAAGAAGCAGTAATACAGTACTGTCACTTCTTCATCCCGATTTGTGGAAAAAAAGTGCCCGATTTCTGCCACTATTTATTATTTTCAGTTTTCCTTAGCTACACATAAAAAAACTCTTGACTTAAACTGTGTAAAGATATAACTGCACTCACAAAAAATCATTTGAAGTATTTCTCGAAAGCAGCTTCAGATTATTTCGTCGATAGTATTTCGCAAAGGAATTCGAAATGATCTGACTCAGAAAGAAATCGTCAATTAAATTAAGAAAGTCTAAACTTTTGATACAAATTAGCAGAAAAAGTATATTTCACATAAATTTTGCATCACATCATATCGAACATACAAAATACTTAATTGAAGCTCTCCTGTTATTATTCAACAGAAATAAAGAAAAATGTTTTGAAAGTAACCCTAAAGAAATTAATGCCTAATTTTATTTTTCAAACTTAAAACCGTTAATTTTCAAAAAAGCTATTTCGATTTCGTGATAGCTAATCTCAATTTTTCAAAGTAATTTTTATAAAATTTAGAACCTATCACTAGATGTAGTCCTAAGATCGTTTGAGCCAATTAATTTCAACTTTATAGGTTCGTTCTACACATGTAAATGTTGTCCTTGGGCGAGAACAAATTCGTTATCCCCATTGATTTGATTTTATTAATTCAAATATGCACAAAAATACTTAAATAAAAAGTTCAATTAATGGGAGGGGAATAAATTTGATCTTTTAGAAAATAAAAACGTTTTATGTAGGCACTTATAATTTGTTAGTTATCCCACTCTTTGGATATTAATCCCGATTTTCAACACTTTGTGTCCGGAGATTCATAACTTCGTAGAATTTTTATGTATAAGATTTGAGTTTTTTTAATTTTTCTAGAACGTATTATTTTGTATTTTAATACTTTTTTTTAAACTAAATCAAGCCCACTTCTTGTAATTTTTTGAATAAAAACTCTGTAGTTTACTTAAACAGTATTTACTTGGAAAATTGAAAAAAAAAATTATTTCCTGTCATCCAAAAATAGTGAAAATATAACTAGCTTAACAAGTGTTACTCACCTCAGCTGTATGGTATGTGCTTGTATCCTGTCGCAAAACGTGCAAAAAAGAAGAAAGGTTATTTTAAAGCAGATATTTAATTTAAAAATTTTTATATAAATTATATTAAAACCTCATACGTGAACCAAAGATCTGCAATGAGTGATTGCTAAAAGAGCAAAAGAGCATACTAAGAGTATACTCACTTGTTATGAATATTGCACTCACTTAAAACTCTATGTGATACCAAGCTTCTACTCAGCCATACTCTTATCACTCTTATTTTATATCATTTCCTTGTTAACGAGTTGTTGATATTTGGTTTCAGGAAAAACGTACGCATAAGAGAATGAATACGAGTACAACTATACCCAGCGGCAAATCGATAAAATACTCTGATTTTTCATTCATGAAAAGCTATACCCTTTGTGCTGTATGTTTCACAAATGAAATTGTTATTGTGATATTTTGTTTATTTGCTTGCTGGGTGCCTACTTTGTATATGGAGCTGTAGGCAGTTTCCTTTCTGGCTGCTTGCTGCTTTGTATATGGAACTGTAGACAGTCTGCTTGCTGGCTGCATTGCTTTGTATGTGGAGATGCAGGCAGCTCGCTATACTATACGGGCACTTAGTAAGCGATGTCTTAAGGCAATCTGATTTTCGTTTGTTATATATTGTATATAGAGATATAGGCAAGCTGACTAAAAAAAAATTTACAGTTGTGGCTGGAGTTTTAAGCATTACTGCCTACAATGAATAGGTATAACTATTCATCGATGTTGTTTATAACATATTTGCCGCTGGGATATCGAACATTCCCAATGAGAGCGTTCAGTTTTACTTAACCCCTCACTAGTTTAGATAAGTCATATGAACTTTTCTGATTTTGAACATTTGAAACTATTTTTCGATTTTTGGAATTTTATTATTTTGTATACGAGTATGGAATTCTTAATACATTTATAATGATTAAAATCGTTAGGTAATTTTGTCAGTAGTGTCGCACTCTGGTCCCAAATTGAGTTTTTTGGTTCAAAAGCCGCTTCAGAATGCAAACTTTAAAGTTAAGCAAAATGTTAGTTTTGTTTTATATTATTTGAAGTTAAGAAACTTTGGTCTTTAACTTAAAACGAAAGTTTATTTTTGAAAATTTGCACTCCAAGGTTTTGTTAGAGTTTTGGTAATTTTTAGCTACAAAAAAAAAATTCATTTCTTACAAAGTTTGCGCTCTCTAGTGATTTTGAACCAAAAACTCGATTTGGGTCCAGAGAGCAGCAAAGCTTGACCGAAAATGTACTGAAAACGTGCCAAATGTACTGAAAATGGACCAAATGTACCGAATGTACATTTTTTCACGACGCAAATGCAGCGTTCCTATGGAGCATTTCAAAGTAGTAGTAGTTCAAATAAAGCCAAGTCAGCAAGTGTTTTCGAGTTCCAGTTTTCTTCCAATACTTACTTACTGCTAGAATGGAGTTCACAGTAACTTTCAAATAGCACCAAATATATTGTATATACATTAGGGTGAAACTCCTTTTTGTTTTAAACAGGTTTAATAGTTGCATGTACATGAAAGAAGAATTCTGGTGCAAGGGGAGCTTGTAATTTTATTATTTACTGGTGGCTGATCGAGGTTTTTAGTATTCCACACGATTTATTTGATAATTTCGTGTATAATAGGATCAAAACTAGCAAAATGAGCATAGCATTTTCAAAAAAAAAAAAATTGATTTTTTTCTTTCTAATGTGCTCAGTCCCGTTTGTGTAAGATTTTTTTCACGAGATATAGACGAAACTGTCAAATGCAGTATACCTGCACATAAATCTTATGGAAAACTAAGAAGCTTGATGAGCTACCATTAAATATTAATATAGTGAACTCTCCTTGCATTAGATTTTTTTTTTTCCAATGTACCTGCCTACCTATTTGAAACAAAAAAAACTTTGAATCACCCTAATCCACAAACTTTGCTGTTCTTTAACATGCATGCTTGTTTGTAAAAAAAATATTTAAAACTCGGTTTTGATAATTAAATTATTTATAAATTAATATTACTTACAGCAAATGATCGGTAATCGCTTGATGGACTCTATTGCAGCACAAAGAAAAAAAGAAATTGAAATCAATCTTTGACTCTTTTAAATTAATTCTAAATATAATTAAATTATTTATAAGTTAATACTACTTACATTGCACGAAAGGTAAGTGCTTGATGGGTCCTGTTGCAGCACAAAGAAAAAAAAAATATTAGTAAATTGTTATTTTCATTGAATCGAAAATTAGAAAATATTTCTCAAAAGTGCACTTTTCAAGGCGTTAACCGAAATTTCTTTATAACTTTTAAGTCGGTTCGATTTAAATTTTGTCAGCACTTATTTTTAATAGCTATGGATGAACTGAACGGAGGATTGTTATAAATTTGTTGTACTTTTTTTATCAAAACACATTAGTTTTTAAAAAAAAATAAAATAAAAAAGAACTATCTGTGCAAATAGCCGCCATTTTGAAAAGAACCATTTAAAATAAAGCCCTTCATCTAGTCAGTGAGAGTTTTTGAATTTCTAATAAATTAATTTTGTTTCAGTAAATCGATAAGTATGCCCCATATAAACAATAACTAGGAGTATTAAATTGCAACATTAGAGATATTTCGGCCAAAAAGATCTATGTTGATAAGATTTGATCAAGTTACCTCATTGAGTAAAGAAAAAAATTGGTAACTCTATATTTCGTTTAATCGAAAATTAGAAATTATTTCTCACAAGTGCACTCTTCAAGTCATTGACCACAATTTTTAAATATATATTTTATAAAAGTTCAAATAAAGCTTTCAAAATAAGCATTCCCTAGCTTGCCTTGTTGCTAAGGCAATATGAACTTTTCACGAGTTGCCTACAAAGCAGGATGTTTCGAACCAAAATTCCAAAGAACAAAAAAAAAAAAAAAATTTTAATATTTTTATTTTAGCTTAGATCGCTTTGTCTTAATGTTGTTCTCCACAACTGTAGGCACAGGCAGATGTGGCAGAAACTGCACGTCTAAGCTGTGCCATTCATCGCCACTATCTTCAGCACGACTGTCACTTGTAATCGATATATTCATGGTTGCCGCTGTATGTTGGTATTTTAAGACATTGAATGAGATGTAAAAAACAAACAGAAAACCGCTTTAAGTTTAGACGAGAAATATCTTCAGAAATATTTTCATCGTACATATGGGCATTTCCATGGGTCCCGTTCGACCGTCGAAAAAAAATTCAAAATAAATCGGATAGGCTTATTTTATAGCTCCTAATAAGCCTTATAATGGGTGCTAAGGTTGAATTTGGGTAATTTTTCGTTATCAAGATAATTGCGAAAAACCAAGGTGTCGCATGGGACAAAAACTTCCATTTTCGTGCAAATGCCCACATGTATTTTGGAAATAACTCTCTGAATATACTTACATTTGATTCTGGTTGTGTTTCTTCTTCTGTGTCGTCGAAAGGCAAGACCCTCCTTGACCGTAGCTAAAGAAATTTTTTTTTTTTAAACATATATATATATACCATACATATAAGTTAATTGAAATGGTATTTGAAAATAAAATGTACTTACACGGGTAGGTTGACGGTACTGGAAGTTAAAAAAAAGAAAAAAATAGTATCATAATAAGACAGCATTAGAGTTTTTGTACCTTTTTAATTTTCAAATTTTCAATTTATAGTAATGCGACTTAAGTCGAACCGAACTTTAATATGTTTAGTAACATTAGTTGAAATAGATAAATATTATTTTTTACACTGAGAAAATGATTTGTTTGAATATAAAAAATGTATATTTCATGCAGAGCTATGAAATATTTATTTGAGTCATATATATTTTATTTGAATCAAATAGTGGTACCTGTTGGTTGAAATAATTTGTGTTTGACGTAATCAAATATTTAATTGCTCTATATCAAATTTAATTTGTATCATTCAAACAAATCGTTTTCTCAGTGTATTATGATGGCTAGGAATATGCTAAAAAAGATATTGCAAAGCAAGAGTTACATCTTCCTATATGATCCACGATCAAATTTGTTCCACTTTCACAAGCGCAGAGTCTGCAACGTCGTATATTTGTGAACTCACAACAAGCCAAATGAGTTTAATAGAGAATATTTCCAAAATAACTGATGAAAAATTTTTGATATTTGGAATATCAAGTCTTCACGTGTATGTAATGATTATGCAATTTATGCAGTATATTGAATAGCCGTGTACTAGAATTTTGTCAAATTTAAAAAATAAATTCTGTGGCCAAAATATATCACAAGAGATTTTGCGTAGATATTGGACTTTTTGTGGCTGTTCTAAAGTCTGAAATTGACAGTACGAATGATAGGAACACGACCAGAAGTTATTTTTTTTTAAGTTCAATTTTTGGGGAGTTTATTATTAATATAACTATTTATACTATATGATACATAACAACAATCATTAATTTATGGCCAAGTGATAAGTATAAAAATTGATTGAAAATGATTCTGAATAAGAATTCTTAGTGGTCAGTATTATTTTCTTATATTATTATACTGTTTATTAACCTAGTATAAACCATTCCAGAATCTTATAACTTAGACGTTGACATAATCGAAAGAGTCACATTTAGATTCGAAAATAATAAATAAATTATATTAAAAAGGCCTTACTGTCACTTTTGCATTAAAATAAGTGATTAAAATAAAGAAATATAGTTTCATCTAGGTACCTCCATAAAATCTGGTGGTGATTCGTCTTCCAGTTGAGGTGTTGTTCTTTCCGGTGGTGGCTCCATACAATCTGGTGGTGTTGTGTTTTCCAGTAGCTGCGCCCGTTCACGTTGTCTACGATCTATTCTGGCCATTACTAATCTATGACGACCTGGAAGTGCAGTGCTTGGTGCTGGTCGTTCACGTGCTGCAGGGATCGGTACCTCTTCACGTGGCCTGTGCCTTGCTATAATTTGAGCTAAACGTGAAGGCCTTTGTCGTGGTGCTCGTGGTGCTTGTGGTACTTGTTGACGTGGTACAAGTGGTGGAAGCCGGGCTTCAAGTTCTTGTATGCGGTCAAACAGGGCCTCCACTGTTGGATTATATCCCAATTGGCAAACATTGGCGCCAGGAGGAACGCCAGACTAAATATTTTAGAAAAGCATAAAATTAATATTTAAAAATGAAGGATTTTGAGTTCTTTATAGAAATTTGATTGTGAAGGATTGACCATACAATTTGATAATTCGATAACACCCCGCTATATTTCATCGACATTGGCTGGTTAGGTTAATATCTAAGCTAAAAAGCGAAGTTGATATTTCCTCCCTGGTTATCCAGGAAGATGGGTACATAAGGAAGAATGAAAGGAGCAAATCCATAACGGCTACATCGATTTCAAAAATGATGACGTCACGTTATAGATAATCTTAGGGGCTATAATAATGGTATGCAAAAATTGATGTAAGTCTTGTCTTGTTTCTGACTTATCTTGAAAATTTCAATTTTGGCGCAAATGTTCAAATGTAAAAAAGTCATGGATGGAAATAGCATTTGTGAAATTTCTCGTCATGACCTCATCTAACTGACTCACTAAAAGTTTTGGGAATTGCATACAAAAAATTTCTTTAAGGCTTTTATGTTTTTTCCTCCAATAAATTTCAAAAATATGAGTCAGGGCTTTTCAATCCGAGAGCGACGATACACATATTTTGTGAAACGGTCATCCTAATTTAGGAAACAGAAAGTGAAAAAAGTTGCAATGGCAAGAGTTTATTTTATTATATTTGAATCAACAAATCGCATATATTATTTTTGTAAACCATATACTTACGGAACCAGTAGAGTTGTATCCTTGTTGTGAACTCTATAGATAGAAAATAATTAATTAATTAAATAGCCATATAAAATGCTTAACTTTATAAGAATTTAAATTTAATTTTTCTTTATGTCAAAAAGGTCTTCATTGGAACAGGGAGGGACGGATATATTGATTATATATGACATAAAGAAAAATTAAATTTAAATTCTTATAAAGTTAAGCATTTTATATGGCTATTTCCATATGTTCCAAGGGAGGGATGGATTTAATTTAAAGCTATTAAGTTATTATGTCGCTTAAGCTTTTAATTATCATATTAATTGGATTCTTTGAGTTCATAATAAAAAAATTATCTCACCTGTCTTGACCAATTGGCCGGATTGTTTGGATTATTGGGACAGTTGCACTACAATAAAAAGATATATATATTACATATAGTTTTACGCCATATTTTTTATATAAACATAAATATTTTTATAGTAAAATGGAAGGAAAATAAATATTTTTTTTTGTAAAGAGACTTTTTGCATTCAAATCAGTCCATTAGTTTCGGAGTTATTCAAGTTTAAACAAAACTGTTGAACAACTCATGGCTTCTGTTTGCCTAATGTTTTGTGAAATTTTCAATATGAAAAACTGAAGCTCGCTCCTACCAGCAGCAGGGATGAGTTTTTCAACAGGTTTGCTTAACCTTGAATAATTCCGAAACTAATGGATCGATTAACAACTTCAAATAAAAACTCGCGGGCTCGTAATTCATTGTAGCCATATGGTGTAATGTACTTTTTTGCTTTAAATTTGACAAACTTTCAGAAAAATAGAGTTTCCGGACCACTTAAAAATTTAATCCGCCCTATTATACATAGTTTCAATTCATGTCATTGCCAAATTATTGTTTTTTGATAAAGGAAAACCAATATACAAAATATGATGCAAATTCAAAGAAATCAAACATCCAAAGAAGATCCAAAAAGCTCCAACTTAAAAGTAAATACCCAAAATGTAGTTTCAAGCTCTTAGTGTTTCTTGAATTCAATACATATTGAAAATGTTTTAGTTCTGTATACTCCAGTTGGAAAAAAAGAAATATATTCATGTTGAGTTAAAAAATTAAAAAAAATGAAGTGTTACTTTCTTGTAAGTTTAACATGATTTTCCTTTCAGAGTGTATTTTTGTATCAGGGTGCCTCATACTTAGCTTAAATTTGTATTAAAAAACTTAACATTCAGTATTTTATTTATACTTACTGATATGAACTGCTGTTGGCCACTTGGCTAAAAGAGAAAAATATTTTATTCAGTATTTATAGATCTAAATCTAAAATATAAAAAACAATGAAACATGTGTAACTGATATGAAAATTGAATAAAAAAATAAAAGCAATTAAAAAGTGTTACATTCCTGTGAATTTTACATGATTTTCTTTTCAGAGTATAATTTTGACATACATCAGAATGTACTTTTATATTATATTTATATATATATTTATATTTTTATTATACTTACTGCTACGAATGGCTGTTGACCAGTTGGCTAAAAGAAGAGAAATATTTTATTCAGTATTTATCAACAATATATATATTATTATATATATATCTTCCTTCTTCCGAATTGCTTTCAAAAGTTATTAATTTTTCTAATCTATCTCCCATTATTTGCAGATTTTCATTTTCAAATTTTTTTTTTATTAAGTACTATATTCTTAAATAATATACTTGTGCGATTCTTTATCATTTTTGACCTCCAGCAAATATTAGCCAAATTTTTAAATAAACTTTTTTTTTTACTGACGGAATGAATTCCAAGTTTTTTGAAAAAAAGCTACATTCCAGACTACGCAAAAATTATTACATTTCTGTCACTTTAAGCTTGCTGCCACAGCGCGCTGTGCAAAAGGTGAATTTCTGCATAAGACATCAACCTTTTGCTGCGTGATAAGTTCTTTCACTTCAAGGCTTAGGAGGGGCCTTCGTATATTATGTAACGTAACTAAGGGAGGGTGATGAAATGTGAAAGTGGAGGAGGTGGCGATAGCTTATATTTTCGTTCAAAAGAAAACATAACTTAAGCAAGTTTTGACGAAGGTTTCTTGAGGTTGAGATTTATTGGTACTCTAACAACTGCATCAATTGGCAAAATTAGTAGTAGATGGATATAGAAAACTATCTGCTTAAATAAAGTTATCTGCGAATATTGCATCAGAATGTAAATAACTGGTAGATATTTTCATTAAAATTTTTGATATTTACATACGACAAGAGCTTGAATTGTTAAATATAATATTGAAGAATATACTTACTTGTTGAGGTGTATTGTAAATGTTTGGGTCAGGCATCTGTGGGGCTTGATAGTCAGCCTAAATTAAGAAGAAAGTAGAAAATTAATTGATTTATATTTCAAAATAACATATAATTCAAGAAACATTAAAGTGCTAAGGACTTAAAAATTTTTTAGTGAAATAGAAAAAATTTATAAAAGTTCTGATTTTTTTTGGGTTTAGTGACACAATGGGCTTAAAGTTAAACTTTGAACACCCAAAATAATACATATAACTTTTTGTGCATATAAGAAACTGTTGAATGAAGCGCCCTAGTTAACCTGTGTGAATCAAATTGCGGTAATAAAGCATTATGGCGAAAATCGCATTGTTTTTGCTTTATAAAAGCCAATTTATTTTTTTTCTATCGCCCTTGTGTGAATTGTACAGATTTTTCAAAAATGAGAATGAAAAATGGTAAAAGTGACAAATTAACAAACTTTGGCAGAAAAAAATAATATATATTCCCGGATTTTGAAAATTTTCATATATACTTATTCCATTCCGCCTGTGGTGTCAATCTTACCGCTCCCCTGTCATCAGGAATATGGCGGCAAAAGGGATTTCTAGGTAAAAAGAATGCAACAAGCTTCAAAGTTCTGAAGATCACGGGTCTATTTTAAAGGTTATACAGCGGGAGCTTCACCTCACGGGAAGTGATTGCCGAAGAGAGCTAACATCCTCACGGATGGATCCAAGATGGAACAACAACTATTGTAGGGGTTTTCAAGCTGAAATCTATGCTATAGACCCAGCTGCACAGGTAATACGGAACAGGGAGCTTACACCTTCCATCGTTACCATATCCGTGACAGTTAGGCAGCGATCAAAGCAATGAACGCCAAATCGTGAAGACTAGGTGTGTAGAACACTGCAGGGAGTCACTACGTTCAATTCGACAGAATACAATAGAGCTCTGCTGGGTGCAGAGGATATTTCCGGAAATGAGAAAGCTGACGAATGTGACAAAATAGGATCAGAACAACTAGATAGAATACCGCTGGCGGAACTACATTATCGGATAGAGGACATTACTATGAAACAAACGAACAAAAGGTGGAACCTTACCGCCGGATGTAGAACGTCTCGAAAAACGTGCCCTAAACTATATCTAAGAAGGATACAACCTCAGCAGAGTAGAGTTTAGAGCTGTTGTAGGAGTGCTGACGGGGCATTGTGTTATTGGCCATATGGCTCTGCCAAATATGGTGCCGCTCTCAGAGATTTCTGCAAGAGTTGTGGCGACGAAGAAGAGGATGAGACGGTTAGGCATATACTCTGCGAATGCCTGGGGCTAGTGAGGAAATGAACCAAACCTTCTTCGCTTCTGAGCTCTTTTTTGCCCGTGAGTAACTAGCAGAGTTGGAGCTTACCAGCATCCTCAACTTCAACAAAGCTTCTGGGTGGTTCACGCCCAGTCAATGAGATTTTTGAGAAGAAAAGATGTGAATATATATATATTTAAAGGGCATCACAATGAGCAAACTGCCTCTGAGTAAAACTTGCTATATGCAAGCGATTCTTTTAACCTAACCTAAGTATGGTTAACCAAAATTCAAAGTTCTAGCTGCAGATTTTCATAAATTTTTTTTTAACAATTTTTTTAAAATGTAATTTTAGAAGGAAATACTCTTATTAATTTATTTGTTGTTATGGGCAAAAAGTACATACATTATTCTATTGAAAAAACGTTTTTTTACGGTTTTATATTTTATATGTGAATTATGTTTTTTTTTTTGAAAATTAGAGCTTAAAAAATCTTAATCGAGAAATTTCGCAAACCTTAACAGTAAAAAAATACATATCTCCCAATTTACTTAAGTTTTTTTTTTATATATTATGCACATATTTTTAAGTTAAAAAATATTTAAAATTTGAAAGGTCATGTTTCAACTTACGTTTCCAGACGTAACAGCGTTGTTATCAGCTGGGCAAGGTGCAATAGATTGAGTTGGGGCAAGGTCTTCCTAAAAATTGTTATTATAAAATTATTTATTCATAAATATAATACAATTGATAATTAATCTTTCATCGAGAAGATTCGCCGATTTGTTGTAAAAATGGCAAATGATCAGATTACTTCGATCTAACTATTCGACTTCTAAGCAAACTTGATACAAGAAACGTTTGAAGTTGGCATGTTTTTTAAGAGTAATGTTGGTCCGAAACTTAATGAAAAATCCAAAAACAGCACAAATGATCTCAATTTTGACTTTATTCGGTTGAAAAATATAACTATGCCAATTCTATGCCACGACTTGCTCGAATATAGTGCTTTCCGATTTTTGAACTTATTTGAGCAAACGAGGCCTTATTTTCTTAACAACATAAGCCATAGATTGCACATATTTCCACAAGAAATTAAACCGATTTGTTAAGATTTTGTTGCCTAAATTATTTCATTGTTTTAAGAAAACTTTCTTAATTTATGAGTTAAAACAGGAAATGTTAGTGAATTGAGTAAATTTTCACAAATTTCAAGTTTTTTCAAAAGATCAACATTTTCTGAAAAAACATATCTACGATAAGCTTAAAGAAGGTTTCTTGAACTTGAGATTTGTTAGTACTATAAAGCTAACTGCGAATATCACATTAGATTACAGTTAACAGACAGACATTTTCCTTGGTATTTGTGATATGAACTTAAATTGTTAAGGAAAACATTATACTTACTAGTGCATTTGGGCTGTAAGCGCCTAAATTAAGTGATGGGGTATCATAAAATTCAGGCACCTAAAACGAAAAACAAGATTTGATCAATAAAATAGCACGATATCAGAACATTAAAAATGCATGCGAGTTGCATGTGATATTCAACCTAAATATAGAGAAAGTCGGTAAATTAATTGACTTATAATAAAAACAGTGTATATATTTTAAAATAAAACGTACAATAAACCCTACTGATTACATTATTTTATGGTGAAAATATACTTTTAATGAAAAATCAGATATAAAAAATGTTCGAATCACTCTACGAATTTCTTGTTTAAGGCCAAACTTCACTTTTGGGAGGGTGTGTGCATATAGTAACTCATAATTTCATGATATTTTGTTTAATTTTAAAAGTTGTTGAAAGATGTAGGAAGAAAATTTTTATTGCATTTGAAGAAGTAGATTTTACTTTCCTGAAATCTATGAAGCTTGTAAAAGAATGATCATATAAAGCGGATCATTGCCACAACTTCCTTATATTTTTAGAGACTTTATCAAATCCATTTATGTAGATATTTTGCAACCATTCGATTGAGCTCTCTATAGCTCTACCAACCTCCCACATTTTCAATCTATATCCATATTAATTTCTGCTGTTGTCGCATTACTTGATCGACTTAGACGGTATTTATCAGTCGATTTGCCATGCGAGAAATGTCTCAAAAATATATTTCGGTTTTTAGGAATGATTCAATTCAAAGAAATCAATGCCTTTGTAATGTGTGCGTTGAACATTTCTAGAATGTAATCAGAGCAGAAAATTTGACTTCAAAAAATGCGAATTGAAGCAGCATTTATTCAGGAACTTGGACATTCTTTTGTTTTCAAGATTGTAAAAGAACTGTTCTATTACTAACTGATACACAAGGAATAATGTAATATATATTGTGAAAATATGTATGTTTCTGATTTATGCTGAAATTACTAATGGTAGAACTATTGCAAAATTCCCTTTCTTCACCGTTGGGTTATTTCCAATTCCATTAAATAACTGTGAACTTATTCTCATTATTTTGTTATGTTCACTGTTAATTTTAATATTAAAAAACTTACTCAACTTAATATTACTATCATTGTATTTGTTTCGCGATTTTAAAGATAAAAAAATTTATATTCCAAAACAATGTACTTACTGCCCTGGGTTGTATTTCGGATGTTGTTACTTGTTGCGGGTTCTAAATAAAGAATTAATTATATTATAAAATAAAAAACAACTTTACTCTTTAAAAAAATATGATTAATTTATTTTTTCTTTATGTCAAAAAATAACCAAAAGCTTTTTGAAAATAAAATATATGCAGATATACGAGTGTAGTGTGGTCCGGTTAAGAAGCCGGTGAAAAAAGATTGTAAGAGATTAGCAGCCTATGAGTCACAGGGTATTTAAAAAAGTACCTTAAATGTCGTACTTACATATACGCAAAATTATCTCTCAAGTCAGCGTTTACACGAGGAAACTTGTTCCGCAAAGTTTCCTTGGGGAAAAACGATTGGGACGAGGTAAAAAATTTGTCATGTGTCGCAAACGCAAAGTGAAAATCACAAAAAACAATAGACAAGAATTTGTCTCTCAGACTTTTCTCGTGTAAACGTCGACTAATTTTCTAATTAATAAAGCTAAAGCAATAAAGTGTCCGAGTTTCATTAGATAATTAACTCACATATATTTTGCGGCACAATTTTTTGCTTGACCGTGTTTTTAAGCTTAGAGTTATTGCTTGTTAAAGTAAAAAAAAATGTATGTGAGTAGTCATAAACATTAATGTTAGGCATGATTTTCGAGCAAGCCTATCAAAAGAATTATTTTTTTGTACTTTGTACTGCAAAAAATAATCAAGTTCTTGTACCGAATATAGCTTCCGAATTCCAAGAAAAATTTTTTCGTATCAAGAAATTTACATTGAACGGGCTGCAAGCAAGTTTTTATGTGACATAAATGCCAATAGAATTGAAGTACGTCATCTTTTTCATCATAGTCTAAGGACTCAGAAGAATTTTAATATCCCGCTGAAACTTACTTACTAGCACATACACATTAGGAAGTTTATTTTGAAAATTTTGTGGATGAGTTTTATTTTTTTTGCCTATTTTTTAGCTTGAGGCTTAGAAATAATTGTCCCGAAATTTGAGCTTTCTGAGTTGGACTTTTTTACTCAAACGCAAAAAAAATATGTCTTCGCAATTTTAAAGAAAAAATAAATTTATATTCCAAGACTATGTACTTACTGCACAAGTTGCATTAGGTACGTCCAATGTTGCTGGTTGTGAGTTCTAAATAAAGAAATTAATTAATTTATCAAATAAAAAACATATTAAAAAAGTTTAATTTTTGTCTTATGTCAAAGAACACATATGAGTTACAGGGTATTTAAAAAAATACCTTAATAGTATTATCAAACTTAGAAAAAGAGATTATCTCATAATTTTTTGAGTAATAAAGCCAAAGCAATAAAATGTCAGAGTTCCATTAGATATTTAACTCACATATTATTGCGTGCCTTGGCTTCAGTTTAGAGTTATTGTTTGTGAAAGTAAAAAAAAAATCCTAACTATATAAGTAATCGTAAATATTAATGTAAGGCATGATTATCGAGCAAGCCTATCAAAAAAATTGTTTTTTTGTGCAACTGAAATGGTTAGTTTAAATAATAGTAGTTGTCAGCGAATATTGCATCAGATTGTAGATAAAAGATAGACATTTTCAATGGAATACGCGATGTTTCCATCACTGACGACAAGTGTTTGAATTGTTAAAGAAAATATTGAACAATAACTTACTGCATCATTTGCATTGTAATCACTTGCACTAGGAAGCTAAAACAAAAAAAAAAACAGTTTTAATCAATATCATAGCTCAATATCAGTTAAAAGCTCCATCTACATGCATATAATTTAAAATAAAACATACCGAAGGTGTTTGAAAAGATGGTCCTCCTCCTTGTGGTTGCTGTACCTGGTTATTTGATGGATTCAATGGATTGTCAGGACAGCCGCACTTAAGATAAGAAAAGAAAACAAAAAAATGCATTACGAATCTAACTAATATATGTATATATGTATATGTTACCGGCCAAACTAGTTTTTAGGCCAAACTAGTTAGCTTAAGCCTAAAGATGTGCAATGACATTTTAAAGCAAAATGGTTAGTGAAAAATTTGTCAATTTCATTATATAAATACTTGACAAGTTATAAGTGGGCCTTCGGCCGCAGCTCAAGATTTACATCCTCCAATATGTCCAATTTTGGCTTCGCGGCGGATCAGTCTTTAATATGTACAACACTGACTACGCTATTCACAGTGCTTTTGCATTAAAATTAAGTTGCATAATTTTAGGCCTTCAAATTAACTAGTTTGGCCTAGGATAAACTAGTTTGTCCTAAAAACTAGTTTGGCCGGTGACATATATATTATCTTTTAGTTATAACAATAGATGAAATTCATTTGTTTTCAGAAATAGCTTTTTACAAAACGTATACTTATATAACTTATATATACAAAGCTATCAGTCATAAAGTCAGATATTTTGTAAATTTTTTGCTTGTAAGATTTTGTAAATACTTGTACCAAAAATTTGAATCAATTGAATGACATATTCAAAGCAAAAAATAGCTAAATATTATATGTTATTTTCAAAAAAGAAGTTTACTATGAATTCAAATTCAAAAACGAAAGATTAATTCATATATACTTACTGAGACAGGTCCAGATTGACCACCTGCGTTCTAAAAAGAAAATCGTTTTTTTTTTACATTATTTTATTTTTGAATATATATTACAAAATGAAATTCTCAATCAAACGAAAATTAATTATTAATATTAATATCGGATTGGTATATTTTGCGCACAATCATTACAACCATCTTCATGCAAATAATATTATATGAATAGTACAAAAGTATAGATAAATGTATATGGATTTTGTGTTCATATATTTTGAATTAAATATAACGAAATATAGCTGGCGTTCAGCTTATAACTTTGAGAAAAAGTTTTGCAACAAAGTTGAGTATTTCAAAGATTATTTTCTTCAACTATATTCTGATAAGAACAGGTAAATAGGGATAGGGAATTGTTTTCGTAATAAAAATTAAATAAAACAAATGCATAGCCAAGCATTTTTGTTGAGGTTGAGCTCGATAATAAAAGTTAGTTTCTAAATTCACTTACCTGTGTTGCTTGTAGTTGTGACGGCGTTCTATTAGATGGAAGCCCTGAATAAGGTGGATTAGATAAAAATACAGAAGGAGCAGTTCCCGTAAAAGCTGACGACCCATATAATGGTGAAGATGCTCCTTGCGGCGTTGAATAACCTGAAAAGTCGAGATGAGTAGGAACCAGTAGATAAGCTGGATTTTGTGATGGAGGAAAATTCGACGGCGACGAATTATAGGGCAACTGATTCGAAGGAGGAGACGTCGGTGACCACTAGAATAAAAAAAAATTTATATATTATACACATTGAAATAACATTAGTACTATAAGATATCAGTCTACATATACAATATATACATTTATGTATGTAGTATATATCAGTGATGGCATTTTCGGTACATTTGTACTTTTTTCAGTACATTTGCGTCGTGAAAAATCGTCGTCAGTACATTCTAGAAGTTTTTAGTAAATTCGGCCCATTTTCAGTACATTTGCGTGAATATATTACATTCGATTATAGAATATACAAAAAAAGTCTTAAAAAAATAGAAAAACAATTGAGTTGATTGCGATGAATTTTTTTTTATATTGCAAAATCATTAAAAAATTAATTCTTCAGAAAGTACCTGATTTCCACCTGATGATGATGGTGATGGTGGCGTTGGTGGGCCCTAGTCAAGAAAAATACAAATTATAAAATTTTTTTAATGTTTCTTATACTGTTAAATAAGCTTAAGTTTTGGGATTTGACAGAATTAGAAACAGTTTCAATCGTTTAGTAACTCTCCTCCTCTTCTATTGGAGAATCGGTCCTAAATTTTCATAGAATTGTGTGTTTGAAACTAATTGGGTATTACAGTAATCTACTTAAAAGTTGACAATATTACATCTTTACACGATAATATCGCATAAGGCTTTAAGAGCATAAGTATAATATTCATATTTATTTTGGTATATTGACACTATTTTATTGTTTTTAAATATTTTTTTTTCCAAAACATGACAATTTTTTAATACATACATATTTTTTTAACATTTTTTGAAACGAAATATCTCAGAAACTATAGGGGACACAATAAAAACTTTAATCTATTTTGTTTTTTGTTTAGTTTTGTAAAAAAATTAAGTGAATTTTTATTTAAAAAAATGTTACTCAAAATATCTTCGATGTAACATCTTTTTTTTCGTATGAATATTTCATTTTACATGTTATTCTTCAATCGATCCTTATGCTAGATACACACGAGGCAACCGTTGCAGCAACACAGCCATGTTGAAGCAACCGTTGCTTCGTGTGTAGCTGTGTTGCCGCAACCGTTGCCTGAGATATCAAAATATTTTGATATTTTTGGTCGGTTGCTGCAACCGTTGCTTCGTGTGTATCATTGTTTACTGCATTTACTAGTTCATTTCGTCGGAAACAAGCGAGTAAGAAGGTTCGCGAGGAGTAAAAATAAGTGAATAAAAGAAGAAAGGAAAATGGCAATTTCAAATAATGAAAACTATGTTAATAGTCCAAGAGCCGGCTGTAGAAAATTCGAGTGTATAAGATTACAAGATGGGATGCATGCGAAATGATAGAGCTCGACGAGCCTAAATAGAATATCTAGGGTTGCCTTGCCAAAGCCTGTCCCGATGGCCAAATGCCCGAATTTCAGCCAAACATAGGTTGCCACTCATTTACGAAAAGTTGACCCCAAAAACGGGTGTTAGAACAAGGCAACCCTATATATTCTATTTAGGTTCTTCGATCTTTATTAAAGAGTATAAAAATTTGAGAGAGCTATGGGACATATCTTGTGAAAAATATAAAAACAGAAATCTTCCGCTTGTGCCTTTTCTGTACCATAGCTACACACAGTACTGAGGTTGCGGCAACAGTTGCCACGTGTGTAGTGAACATACAGAACGCGTTGCTGCAACATGTTGCTGCAACGATTGCCTCGTGAGTATCTAGCATTAGAATGTATCGGCTTTTTACTAATGGCGGGCACCTTGTTTCTCAAAATATCTTCGACATGAACATTTTTTTTTATTTTTTTTGTTTAATGATATTCTTCAATTAATCTTAAAAATGTAACTGCTTTTAAATGAAATATCAAACAAATCATGCAATTAGACTGGTGCCCACTTTCTTTTTTCCAAAGTAATGGCGTTAATTTCGATATGAAAGCAATTACATTCTTAGAATTGATTGGAAAATATAGTAGGTTAAAAAATCAGAAAAAAACAGAATATGTTGTATCACAAATATTTTGAGAAACATTTTTATATATAAACCAATTTAAAGTTTTTTATTTTTGATCATAAAACTAAAATATTTTTAAGCAAAATGTCTTGGGTTTTTTTATTCTATTCATAGTTTTAAGATATTTCGTTTCAAACTTTGCTTGAAAAGTCTAAAGTCACTTAAAAAATCGCCGATATATATAATGAACCAATTTGATTTCTAACATTTTTTAAAAGTAATAATCTAAAAACAGAGAAAAAATTAAATTTGTGTGACTTAGGTGTTTTAATGAGACTATAATGTTTTATGTGAATTGTTCTATCATGAATATCTAACGATTAATTCTACGAAACACAGAGGGGTTACAAACGGTATAAGGAATATGTGGCAAAAACTTTGAGAAATTCGTTTTGGTGGTTTTTGAGAAAGAGTACATTAAATTTCTTTTTAAGTTGTTTATCATAATTATTAAAGAAAAAGCCTGAAAATATTGATTTTTTTTAAGAATATTAAATAATAAATGTTTCATTAAAATATAAAATACTTACAGGTGTACAGGGCTTAAAAATAGAAAAAGTTGTATTATTATTTATATACAATGTTATACGAGCATTATGTAAAAATATAATTACAGTTCTTAAGAAAACAACAAGCTCAAAGTTTATTCAAAATAACTTTCGTGTAACAAAAATCCAAAAGGTCTTAAGTATTTTTTTTTTAAAAATCCATATGTAAATTTTGAAAGAAGTTATTTTCTAACTATCTGTTTAAAGATAGCAGCAAGTTGGTTTCAAAACCTATGAGCTATTACATGTAGGTATATCAATATCTTATTTTTTGTCTTTAACAAATTTCACTTACCGATGCCCGTGGCGTTTGCATTGATTGATCCATCTAAATAAAATAAAAACATATAAAGTATTACATTATGCATTCAAATAAAATTTATGGAACAGCTATATTTAGTACGGGAGTCCATTGCTTCACAATTACCCACATAAAATAGAGAAAATTTGACAGAACATAAATATATGGAATAATATAATAGCATTAATCTGCGGAATCGTGCCTTGGTTCTATTGCCTTCACTGACCGTAATAGAATCAGGACATTTATTATCAGAATGTTCCCCGGGTGCACAAACACATATATGAGGAAATTATGAACTTTTAGTTAGATTAAGAAAGGAAACATTTAATTTTTAATGCATTTCATATAATGAAGCTTAGTAAATAATAAATCTATGTAAATTATGTACTCGATTATGATACAAATTTTTTTAAATAGTGAAAGAGTGCGACGATAAAGTATGTACGAACAACGAGGTCCTGAACAAAGTCGTTAAAAAAGAAAACAAAATTAATTGCGTCGTAGCGGAATTTAGTCTCTATTACCGAAATTACACGTATGATGTTTATTCCAAAGTGTCAATTTGCGTCTAATGATTCCAGACTTCTCAAAACTTGGTTTAAAATGCATCAAAATTAATAGAAATTTATTAAACCAAAAAATGGAAATGACACTGACTGGTATTCACATAATATTTAAAAAAAAACAACACTTTCAATATTAATCAGACCCATGAAACATCTTTTGTTAATAAAAAGAAAACGTAAAGATATTGCTTCAAATGACAAATAAGTGCTGGAAACCGTGATAAAATTGCCTTTTAATAATATGGTATGGTATGGACTTAGGAATGAACTAGTTAAAGCTTTATAGCGTGCCATAATAAATTGATTATTAAATAAATATTAATAAATTAATATGACTTACCAATGAAGAGTTCTGTCGATATACATGCGTCGAAAAAAAAAAGTTAAAAAATGATTAATACCTTTGAATAAAATCAGAAGTAAAATAGAAATTCAACCAATCTTTGACGTTTTTAAAATACGTATTAAAATTGTTTTCTTACTTAAAAATTATAAAAATATATCACTTACATTAGCTGAATAATACATGCTTGATGGACTCTGCTACAATACATAAATAAAAAAGAAAAAAAAAATTGGTCAAACATTATTTAATTTAATCGAAAAATAGAATTTTTTCTCAAAAGTGCACTTCACTGACAACAAATTTCTTTATAGCTTTTAAATCGGCTTAGCTTAAATTTGACAGCACTTTTTTTTTAAATAACTATGAACAGACTAAGCGAAGGACTTTAATTAATTCGCATTGATCGTTTTTCATCCAGGCGCAATCAGGCATTTCATGTAAAGCGAACAAGGAAAAAATACAAAAATCGTTCATATTTGGCCTAATTATACCTCTAGAAAGTGTGTATGAAAACACACACTTTTTTTTGTATGCGGCTTAGTTTTCAAGTTATGTTCTTCTAAAGAATTCAAGTAAAGGATATAAGGATTTATCGGGAGCTTAAACATAGTGGTTTTTTATAGGAAATTTACTATTGTTTTCAATTATGAAATTAGATTTGAAATTTGATTTTTTTCTTGTAGAAAACCAACCAAAATTTCAATAATTTCGGAGTGATTAAAATATTATTATATCAAAGACTGTCAAATATTTAAATTTTCAATTGACTGGAAAATTAATTTGACCGACTAGAACCATTTGCAACTGAATCAGAAGAATGGACATTTTTTCATTCAATTGTAAAATCTGACTTTTAAATTTTGTTGAAATGATAGACCTCTAGAAGTTCCTCTAGATCAGAACACATTTATGTATTTAGCGAAATTTCGAATAAGCAAAATGCATAGGCTTAAGTTTTTAATAGTTTCTGGTGCTCATAGTTCATAGCAATTATTAGTATTTCGAGCCTGCAAGTACAATTTCGGAACCAAAAGACAAACAAAGCAGTTAATAATCTTCTTAAAATTTGTTTATCCTTTCGCTGGCAAAACAACCTTCAATCAGCTGTTGGGTATTTTAGAAAGGTTGATGCCTTCACACCATCATATACGTGAAATCTCCAATGATAGTTAGATAAAATTAACACTTTTGCTGAGATGCAACACAAACAAATTGCATACTTACAGGTGAATCATTTGAACACGGGCACGCCATTTTTAGTTTGATGTAAAATTGGTTTTCCTCCCAATTTTAAAATTTTGTGAACTAGAAAAGAAATATGTAACTTTTTTAAAACATTTATATGGAAAAGATTGTATTCTGCCGAAAAATATGAATTTTTTTGATATATAAAAGTTTATGATTAAATTTTCTATGTATACTGAAAAACAATAGAAAATAAAAAATTTTCCAAAGCATTGCACAAAGTGCTTACAAATTTTGTTGTACTGGGACGTCTTTAATAACTTCATATATAGTGAAATAGATATAGAGGGTTTTTTAATAAAAGCTCGCAAAATTCTTTCAAGCTTGAAACTTGGTGAAAATATTAAACTCGATGCCAGAAATTAAAGTCCAACGGAAGTGCCTAGGTATTTGTAACGAGCATATGCGATTGCCGTTTAAAGGGTCGTGAGATGAGTTTATGTCGAAACATTTGATATGATTACAGCAACAGGCAACGAAAAAATTCAAGCAAGCTACTTCTTCCTCTCTTCGAAGCCATCTGGGAAGAAGGGAGACTCTCTGAAAAACGCCTTGAGGGATTGCTTTTTAAAACTTTCAATAACTTTTCTCTATGTAAAAATTACAGAGAAGTCATAATCCTAACGTAATCTTTTAATGGGTTAACTAAAATGATCTGGAATCGAATTAAAAACAAACTCGAGTTGACACTGAGTAGACAGCATGCCAGATTCCATAAAAGCCACACAATCATGGATCATACACTATCTTGATTTTGAAAATAATTTGCCTACGAACCATACTTTTTATCTGAACTAAGATTATGAAGATGTGATACCAAACGATCTTGTCGAAAATTTACCTGATATGGCCTCGCCAGACCTCTTCCTGTATTACATAACATCGCGAATAATCAGTCAAATTGCAAGTTTTTTGATTCAGAATTTTTGAGTTTAATTGTACTTTTCATAAAAAATATTGAAAATTTCTTAAAACGATAGTACTATGACATTATCAAGTTTCAAAAATAGATCGTAATTTTTAACAATGTGTTTCAGTGATCGACTTTCTTCAACATTTTTTAATTAAAAACAGTTAGTTATTCAATAAATTTTAAGCCAGATCTGATAATGCGCAAACGATAGGACCACTTTTTTCGAATTATAAATTTATTTATTGATCTTATCAGTACAACTGGAGAAAATTCAGGAAATCATCAAAAGTTTACATGTTGATAATTTCGAAAAAAAAGATTTCTATTTTATTTACTTACCTCAGATATTTATAAGATTGTTAAAAATACACTTAAACATGGTATGTGAATTGGTACAAGTTTTCATTTTTTCTTTATTTTTAAGTTTTTTATGTATAATCTATTGAAACTGAATGATTTGCATTAAATTACGCTGATTTTTAATATAATATGAATTTTGAAATGTATCGTTCTATATGATATATTTTCAGCATGTATTATTTCTATTATGCGCAAGAAGCTTATCAAAATCGAATTCTGATTCTGATAACAGTGGTGTTGTTTGACCCGTATATGTGTCCAAAAACAAAGGGTCGCAATTGCTAAAAGTAGTTTCCGCTAGTCTTGCTGTTATGGAGCTTATATCCGCTTCAAATCGAGGCTAGAAATATAAAAGGATAGTGATTAAACATATATCACTGAATACGTATAATATGTATATAGGACATTTCAACGAAAAATAATATATTTGTCTAATATATTTGTCTCAGCTCATGCTGAGGCAAATTGCTCCCTAACTGGGACAAAAATCGAGCCGCTAGAGAGCTCTGAAGCTCGAAAATTAAAACTTTCGTATGTATTTTTCTCTTTACCTTTTTGGGATCATGAAATTCATCAATTCTTTCAGCTTTGAATAAACAGGAAAGTGCTTTATTCAGTTCAGTAGGGCACTGCTTTGAAAAATGCAAATCGATACCTGCAACATTTAACTGTTGCGGATATCCTATGTTGGATCTTATGCAGCCTTCAATTAATTGCCGTTCATGATTGATGCGCATATAAAATGCCTCAAGTAATGTAAGCGGTTCCACTTCAGGCTGTTCATTCGGAATGTTACTACCAAAAAGCATATCAAAAGCGGTTGCATTAAAGTTTGCATTGCCGTCAAGTGTTTCCTGTATAATGCCGGGTGGAACTCGATCTTGCACTAAGCCTTTGAATAGTTGCCTGCTTTTCTGTACAGGTTCACAGGTATCTGGTGCAAAGCTCTTGAATATATCAAAACGATTTAAAATGGTGTAAGAAAAATTATTAGAAAATCAAATAATGACATTTACCATATTACGTCTTGTAGCAAGTTGTCTTTCTCTCATACACACACATTGAGGATCCTAGAAGAATAATGGAAATGGAAAATTGTGCTATAATATTCAAATTAATTGAAAAATGTATTAGAGTTTCCTGTTAATAACGATTAACAGTGGACGCAGATAAAGTATGTCGTAGAAATAAATGCACTTACCGGCACAGGTTGCTGTGGAGTACAGCTAGGATCAGATCCGCCATCAATTCGTTCTAGCGGAGCATCCTAAATAAATATAGTTTTATAACAACACAATATATTAAGTATATCTATCTGCATAAGTTTCGGTGCTTTCTAGAATAATAATAATAACGAACTTAATGTTCAGAATTTATAAACGACAACTGAAAAATTTTGTTCATTGGTTGTTTAAAATAAATAAATACAACTCCTGAAGAAGCCTGAATCCAACGGGCGAACGTCGGGTAAAATGTTTAAAGATGATATTAATACTTACTCTGCGAGCTGTGTTTGAGTTCGGCAATGCAGCAAGTTTGTCTTCCGGACTTGTCTGAGTAAAAATTATTTAAAACTGATAAGGTTAATTTCAATTTGTTAAATTGTTTGCGAGTACCAACCTGAACTAGAGAAATAGAAGGTTGCATTGCAGCCTAAAAAAGACATTAAAAGTTAATTTTTTCTTATATATTTCATTACATCTATTTATTCAAATCAAAGGATAAATTTGCCAATTCACAACGCGAAAATCTTCACTTCAAACTTCTTTTTTTTAAATACTCCAATCTGACGTGATTTCGAGACATTGCGTATTCAAAAAAATTTACGTTCATAGTTTTCGAGATATGATGCTTCTTCTCAAATCTTAAATGTTTTCAAAAAAATGATTTTTTTTTTTAAATTCTTATCTTATAATTTTAATTCAGGGAACGAGTTCGTAAAAGTTTATTAATTTATGAAGATTTCCACAGCGTTTCATCAGCATTGGAAACTTTTCCAACATTTTTACATACACCAATGGGTAGATTTCTTACCGCAGGGTTCCTCTGAAATGACGTTGTTTGCAGAGGTGCGTTTGTTGGTGAGCTTTCATCGCTTGCAATTTCTGGTAATGTCTGATTGTTTATATTTTAAGATAATAAAACAAGATGGTATGCATGAGCAAATTTAAAATTTTAACTTACTTGGTCATTGATGCAAGGATTTCTGTTGTTCTGAAATAATATAAATTTAACTTAAGTAAATTATTTCAAGGCTTTGAGTGTGACATGACTAGAAAATTTAAGAAATGTTTATTGAATTTTCATAATATTTGAACAGGATATGGTGTCTATGACAAAAAAAAAAAAAACTTTTCAAGTCTCCATTCACTACATTTCCACAAAATTCAAATACCATCACTGGTCCGAACGTCCCTTTTAATAGCTTTATTATTTTTTCGCGGAGTCAACGCTCAAATAAAGAAGTTTGTCGTTTAAACTTTGTAATTCCTTATTAAGAGATTTTACAATGACAGGATTCAATGATCGAGTATTTGCAAAAATTAAGTTTTTTGATATATTGCACGCTCCAAATTGCCACTTACATCAATTACCCACTTTATTCCTTTTATCTTTGGTCATCATTAACTTTTAATTCTGCTAAATAAAACTTAAAATCTATTAAAATATTAGTAAGTACCTGGGACACGCTGGCTGCTTCAGAATATACACGACTTTGCTGATTATGTAATAAAAAGAAGAAATTAGATTTAATGTTAATGCAATATATTTCTTAGAATATCGATCATACGTTGAAATCGGATATTATTGAATATGATATTTTGGCGCCAAGATATCAATGCATGAAGTGTCTCATTCTAACTCGCTTTCTCAAGATATACAGTGGCGACAATTTAAATAGCACAGGTAATCTAACTTTTATGGTTATTGAAATTACTACTTCTACATTTCCAAAATCAAAATAACGATGTCGCAAAAATTAAGCATAACTATTGTTTATTGCATTAAAGTAAAACAAAGTTCAGTTCCATTGCTTATTGAAAAAATATGTTGTAAAAATGAAAGTAACATTCAATTTTACTAGACAAATTAAATAGCACACTTCGCGTATTTTTAGTAATTTCCTTAGAAAAAAAAAAATAAAATACATATTAATACAAATGCAAATTAGTATTTGGTTGAAAATCCCTTGTTTCGTATGACAGCATTACAGCGGCGTTCCATTGATGATACCAAAGCCTGGCATCGCTCCTTCGGTATAGCTGACCAAGCACGCTGCACTTCGAGCCAAAGTTGATCCAAATTCTTGACCGCGAATCGATTAATGGTGCGACCAACGTCATTCCACAAGTTCTCAATGAGGTTGAGATCAAGGGACTGCGCTGGCCAGTCCAGGAAATCTAAATTTTTGGTTGAAATCCACTGCTTCACGGACTTTGCGGTATGCTTTGGGTCATTGTCATGCTGAAATTTCCATTTCAGTGGCATTTCCTCTTCGGCATAAGGCAGCATTACTCTGGAAAGGATTCCCTTGTACTTAGTTTTGTCCATAATGCCATAATGGACGCATATCCAGACGCAAACCTTATGTTTCAAAACGGAACCTAAAGCGTAGATTGCAGTTTGCAAGAGAACATCGCGATAAAGACCCACAATGGTGGAGATACATCTTATGGAGCGATGAGTCAAAGTTCAACTGCTTTGGAAGTGATGGCAAAAAATATGTGCGCCGCGGGCCTTATCAGGAATGCAGCCCAAAATACACAATAAAATCCATTAAGCATGCTTTTCCTGGTATGGTGTTGGCCCAATATACAGAATTGATGGCATTATGGACAAAACTAAGTACAAGGGAATCCTTTCCAGAGTAATGCTGCCTTATGCCGAAGAGGAAATGCCACTGAAATGGAAATTTCAGCATGACAATGACCCAAAGCATACCGCAAAGTCCGTGAAGCAGTGGATTTCAACCAAAAATTTAGATTTCCTGGACTGGCCAGCGCAGTCCCTTGATCTCAACCTCATTGAGAACTTGTGGAATGACGTTGGTCGCACCATTAATCGATTCGCGGTCAAGAATTTGGATCAACTTTGGCTCGAAGTGCAGCGTGCTTGGTCAGCTATACCGAAGGAGCGATGCCAGGCTTTGGTATCATCAATGGAACGCCGCTGTAATGCTGTCATACGAAACAAGGGATTTTCAACCAAATACTAATTTGCATTTGTATTAATATGTATTTTATTTTTTTTTTCTAAGGAAATTACTAAAAATACGCGAAGTGTGCTATTTAATTTGTCTAGTAAAATTGAATGTTACTTTCATTTTTACAACATATTTTTTCAATAAGCAATGGAACTGAACTTTGTTTTACTTTAATGCAATAAACAATAGTTATGCTTAATTTTTGCGACTTCGTTATTTTGATTTTGGAAATGTAGAAGTAGTAATTTCAACAACCATAAAAGTTAGATTACCTGTGCTATTTAAATTGTCGCCACTGTATCTCAAAAACTGCAGCTAAGAACTAAAAGTTATGAGCTTAGAAGGATACATTTAATTCACAAATCAAAATATTTAATTGAGTTAAGTTATCGAAAATAATCAGTGCTTAATGTTTTGAGAGTTTAAAAGTTTGAACTTCGACTTCGAAATGTTTTGTGACAATATTGAGTAAGAAAGTTGAATGGAACATCTTTTAAAAAAGGTACTAATCGGACACAGAACTCATATTTTTTTAATTTCATATCTTTACTATCAAAACTATGATTTTCTTAAAAAAAAAGTCTCAAAATTAATTTTTTGAAAATGACCTACACAGGATTTACGTGTTTTGATATTTTTTATAACAAAAATAAAATATTTTTTGTGGCTTGAACACAACGAAAAAATATTCCACAATATCAACTTTATCGAATTTTGAAGAAGATTTAAGTAAGGTCAAATAAACATCAAATATTTCAACCAAATTTTTGTGTACAAAGTAAATACTTTCTCGATGAAAATCGTGGTTTACATATTATCAATATAAAGAGAAATTCGGATTTACTTATAATCGGAAAAATCGAGTACCAAGTATTAACGTGTATGCAAATAAAATATTAAGTCTAATTTATAAGATTTACCATATTATTCAGGCTGGTAACATAATCAAATGCGGAAGAGTTAATACGGTTCATAAATTCTTGGAATTGCTGAATAAGTGGGTTTACACCAGCATTCTAAATAAAGAAAGAAATAAAAATATTAAAAATATATTACATAGTTTTTTTTTTTTTTGATTTCGATATATAACATATTATGTTTCATTAAGAAATAACAAACCGATGTTCTTGGAATAGCGGACTGCGCTTGTGAGAATCTGCTAGGAGAGCCAGGAAGACGGTTGTACTGTGAGGGCTGTGGTAAAATAAATAAATTTTAATGCCATATGAATGACCTTCTGCATGAGCACAATAATATTACATGTCTTGAGAAAATTCTGGATTGATGAGCAGACACACTAGGCGTTGAGACACCGCGTTGAATTTGACGTCGAGACGGTGAATTATTCTAAAGAAAAGTTATAATTTGCTTTATTAGCACTATGCAGGTATATTAAATTGCACTTACAACCCTAAACATCCTAGGGTCTCTTGAAGTACTAGCAACCTTTGAGCAGTAAAAAAAATTAGCAAATTTTTTGTTGTACTTGAAGACCACAAGCCACACAAAAGCAACAACTGTACATAAGAAACACAAGAAAATTTTTTGATCGAACTTAGATAACGAAAGCTTAAAGTCCAGGTACTCGAATTTTTTGTTCATATTTTCCCAATGTATTGAATTGGAGAGACATTATGCATTTAAGGAATGGTATCTTCAGTACATACAAATTGTGTGGAATAAAATATGGAATGGACAAATCTCTGAAAAATAAATACTGAGGAGACTTGTGCACCGATTTTAGTCAAAGTTTCTTTCGGTGTACGTGTGCTAAACCAATAGTTTTTTTTTGTGTGCTCTTTTTCTAAATAAATACAACTAAATTAAATTTAAAGAATTCTTACATTTCCTGACGTTAATAACGCATTAGAACGTTGCGCTCTTGAATTTTCGTAGGCATTTTGCTTAAAAAATTGAAAGTAATAAAGTAAGTTTTTGGCAATTGGGTTTTTCTTCAGCAGTTAACTTTTAAAAAACTATTTAAAAATGGAACTTCTCACATAAAAAATACAAAAGGTTAATATTTCTAAAGGTCCGTACAAAACAAGACATATTTCGGGAAGCATATATTCCGAAAAAACCGTAATAAAATCAGCTTGGCAAAATATGTCTTATTTACTTTTAAATTTGAAAAGTTCCATTTTTGGAAGTTTTTATTTGGACACCTGCACTTTCTGTTATTATTTTACCATAATTTGCTGCAGATTTTGCATTGATCGTAATGAACATTGTGGTGGTGGTGTATTCTATAAATAAATGATTGAAATTTTTTTGTTTATTTGTTTTTTTTTTTGTTGTTTCTAATACCCACTTACTGCATTATGTCGTTGTGCCATTTGAAAAGAAGTTGATTAGTTCACAGTGAGACAGACGCCTTTGAAACACAACACTGTACAAATTTTGTTGCTGGATGAAAATCTTACACTTTTATCATACGTTACAAATACACATAATACTTTGTACTTACAATTTTTTTTTTAAATTTTCTTAAGACAAAGTGATTGTTAATTACGAAACTAGTTTTAAATAAGTACAAAATTTAGTCGATTCAAAGAATACAAATCGACAGTTATGAATTTTGAATTTTTTGACGTTTCATTTAAACTTATTTTATTTGATTTGCCAATGTAAAAAAAAAAAAAAAATAAATTATATGATTTTGCGAACAAGTTTTTTATAGAACTCTGAAGATGTGATCACTTTTCTTAAAGCCAATTTTGAAAAATTTACGTCTTCTTTCTCTTAAATCCCAATAGATACACCAATTTAATATAAAGTTTTAACTTAAGTAAATTTATTTGAAACTTAGGTGAATTTAGTGAATTTCCACAATTTTCAAGCTTTCGCTGATGTTAAAAGTTTGACGATCAGTATCGTAGCGAAAGGGCGGAAAAATATTAAACAAAAATTTGCTTGGTAAGTCATTTATTAGCTTTTTTAAAAAATCTTATTTGAAAGACGATTCCTTTTCTTTAATAACGCTCTGACGGTTTGTGTCTATGACTTAGTCTATGGTAATTATTAAAGCAATGGTCTGATTTTATAGCTTTTATTTTGACTTTGTATTCCAAACTATTGCTAAGTAAAAGCTATACACATTTCTTTTCTCTCCACTGATTCCCGCCACGAGCAATCGCGCTTTCACGATAAGCGGCAACACTGTTTGCACATGGCACGATGGTTTAATGTTACAAATGCTAGTTTTTAGCTAGAAATTAGCATTAAACGTAAAAGTTTTTGCGAAAAAATAGCAATATTGCAAAACTAATTTTTCAGAAATTCGCTGATATTTGAAATATTTATGATAATAAAATACAAAAGATAGCTGCAGCGTTGTCGCTGTGAATATGAAAGTCGCTAATATATTAAGAGTTGTGCAAAATATATACGTACTTATAACGAATTAAATCTTATATATATTCAATATCAGAATATGAAAAAATACTTGGAAAAATCCAAAATGAATTTTGGAAAGCGGGCCTGAAATGCCGTTTTTGTTCCAATTTATGAAAATAGAAAATACTGCACGAATTGATATGAAAAAGTACAAAATGAACTAAGAAAGAAGGAAATACTTCCGATCTAACATCATCTTACATAATTTGGAAAGAAGAGGGTCTGTTTTGTCCCCATTTTTCAGAAAAAAAAAACCCAGTCGATGCAAAAACTCCCAAAACGGATTTTAGAAAGAAGAGGGTAATACATGTTTTTTTATATGGGGCCTTAACAGTCACTAGTGCAGTACACCTTCCGTAATATTTATGCTCAAAAAAGCAAAAACAGCACCGTGGAGTCTTTAATTAAAATATATAGCCTAAGCCGGTGCTTTTGAGTTAGATCTTATACAACAGACGTATCATTTTCAATAGAAATACAAAGTTATTTCATTGCCTTGTTGCAGACTAAATTGTTTTAAAAATAAAAAGTTTTAATATTTTACATCAAATTTTTTCTTTATTTTAACGATTTTATAAGATAGAGAATTTTGTTTCAAAAGTATTATTAAATAAAAAATTGTACAAAATATAGCATTTTTATAAATTGTTAATCAAAAAGTTTTGTAGAGTTTGGCAGCTTTGGTGAGTTCGATTTTAGTAGTCTTGAGTTCTGCTGGAAAAATAATAAAAAATAAATAAATACATTAGAAATAAGTAGCCATCAATAACAATATACGAATAATAAAATTGTTTATTTGGTGAAAATAGCGAGCTTGGATGATTTAATAAACAAATAATGCAGAGATTTTGTGTTCTAAAACTGGAATATTAATTAAGCGAAAAGATGCGGCTGGAATTATAAATTTACGGAAGTTTTCAATACGAAAAATTCATTTGCCGAAAACAGTAAAATCTGTCAAATCACAAGCATTTTTTGAGTCACTCAAATGGAAATCAATGAGTGCGTGAAAAAAAATATTGCAAAATCTCGGCATTATTTAACTGTTTCAGATAAGTCATCAAGATAGTTCCGATCATAGCGATCGTAATATAAATTACAAAAATCAGTTTATCATAGAATACTTTTTGAAATATGTACTTACGTAGTGGCTGTTTTTTTTTCTCCATGGCATTATAATACTCTTTCATATATTTAAACTGATCCGTATACATCAAAATGGCATTTCTCGAATCATTTTACATTAAGTCTGCAATCTTTTCACAGCACCCATGATGATTTTGTGATCAGCAAAGGTATTGGGATGTACAATAAATAGCTTGTACAACATGAGAATTAATTCGGAAATCGTTTCGTAGGCACGTACATAGATATCCAAACTCATCACTCTACTTTAGCGTTAAAGAAAAAAAAGGAGTGTAATTAAATAAAACCTGGCTTTTATCGCTATATAAAAATGTAGACTTATTCCATACCATATTATCCTCATAGACATCTTTTTGCTCTGCTCAATCTTAATGCTGCTAAATGAAATAAAGTTAATCAAATATTTTTAAGCTGAACCTATTGAATATTGCAATTTTTTGTTGATGGTTCGAACCAAAATTGGAAAATTAGGCTTATTGATTTCTAAATATCGCACGAGATTTCGCACGGTGTTCTAATGAAGGACTAAAATGAAAGAAACATTTTTTTCGGAATATGTTTGAAAAAATGTTCAGATTTAAGGCTAGTAAAATTTGAAATCCTTTCGTTGGCACTTTAGAAAAAAAAAAGTATTTTCAAAATGAGAAATTGCCAGAAACATTAATTCAAGACTTTTTTATGCATTCGATCATGTTCAGTTTTGGAGCAGTTTCAGAGATAAATAGGCATAGACTTAGAGCATTTGCGTGCACTTGCAAGAAAGGCGCCTATTTATCTGGAGCATTTTTGAGTAAGCAAAAATTGTGAAGTAAACTTTTGCTTTTGCAACGATGTACCAAACTTTAGGAACGGACATGAAATGGCAGTGCTATCGAAATAAAATCAAAAAGGTTAACATCTCTTCCAACACAAAAAAATTGCGTTGAAAATGTTCTGGTTTTTTTATTTGTATAGGGGGTAATACGCAGCCTTGTATGCAGTGGAGAAATTACTTCAATTATCCTGTTAAATAATTTTGGTCTACTTTGAAATGCAATTGCTGTATTGAGTACAGGTCGCGATAATGGCATTTAAAGTTATTACCAGGGACATAACTATTATAAGTTTTTTGTCAAAAAAATTGGGATATAATTATTATGGATAAGAAATATTATATTAATTGTTGGTAATTATTATTTTTCAATGGATTCTTTTTTACGTTGAGTCATAACTATTATGCGTAAGAAATAGTTTATTAGTTGTCAATATCTATTAATTTGGAAACAATATTCTTTTACGTTGTTTTGAAAAAAAGTGTTCAAGAGTTTCCCATTTTTGTGAATCTTTTTGCACCAATCAATGGGGAGGTGGTTTTTATGACATCACCAGAGGTGGTCATCGGTTCACAATGGTGCTCGATTTGGCTGTATTTTCGAAATTTTTATTCAACCAATTGAAGGAAAGTGGTTGAAAATAGATTTAAGCCATCACAAAAAGTTATGAAGGCTGATTTTGCTCCATTTTCGAAAATTTTTTATGTTGGAAAGAGGTCAAAATGGATCTTGGCCATCACCAGAAAAAATACCTAGACCCAAAATGCCCAATTTTTGTCCGTTTTTGAAAATTGTTTTGTGCACCAATCGATGGTCGAAATTGGATTTTGGTCATCACCAAAAGTGGTCCCGAGTCACAAAAAGTGTTTGAGCTTGGTCCATTTTCGATTTTTTTTTTTGCACCAATCGATGGAAAGAGCTCAAAAATGTATGTTGGTCATCACTTTGGGTGGCTCCGGACCTTACAAAGGACCGGTTTTAACCCATTTTTGAAAATTTTTTTTGCTCCCATCGATATGGAAAGTTCGAAAATGGATTTCGGACATCACGTAGGGTAGTTCCGGATCCTCGAAAGGACCGTTTTTGACCCTTTCGGTACTTTCCATGGTCCGGAGCCATCCTAAGTGATGTCCAAATGCCATTTTTAGCCTTTCCTTATCAATTGGAACAAAAAATTTTTTTTAGGGTGGATCAAAAAAAATTATTTCTTGCACCAATGGATAAATAAATCCCAAAAATAATTATTTTCGAAATTTCCTTATCGATTGGAGCAAAACAAAAATTATTTTGATCCACCATAAAAATTTTTTTTTGTCGGACACCATTGTGAACCGATGACCACCTCTGGTGATGTCATAAAAACCACCTCCCCATCGATTGGTGCAAAAAGATTCACAAAAATGGGAAACTCTTGAACACTTTTTTTCAAAGCAACGTAAAAGAATATTGTTTCCAAATTAATAGTTATTGACAACTAATAAACTATTTCTTACGCATAATAGTTATGACTCAACAAAAAAAGAATCAATTGAAAAATAATAATTATCAACAATTAATATAATATTTCTTATCCATTATAATTAAAAAACAATTTTTAAAAATAATCCTTAAAATTTGCAATTTTTGCAATCACAAAAATGCAAATAATAGTTATTTTGGTCCCTGGTTAATACATATAAAAACGGCTTGACTTCTATGTAATTTTGTGTAGGGTTTCCACAGTTTTTGAACAAGCGCTTAAAAGTGTCTATAAATTTACCTATTCGTAGTTAAATAAATAAGTACTTACATTATTTATCTGGAATATGTGCGAATACAAGTTTCTTAAAATAAGATTTTCATGCGTGTTAACTTACTTGAGCTAAATATACAAGTCGTCACAACTAAAGTTCTCAACAGGTACAGATGTCAGCAGTGATTGCATTGGTGGCTCATAATCAGTAATAGGGTTGAAATCCTTTTGGTTAAAAAATAAATATATTAGAATTTTTTAAATATTCATAATTTATATTAGCGTGTGGGTGAATCTCAAAAATATTGACCGATTTATGCATTGTATAGGTGAGTTTAAGGCAATAATATGGCAATGGTTTCATATTTTAATTTAAAATAAAATGTAATTTTACTAAAAACATAAATACCGGTTGCATTCGAACATTTGGTGCTAATCTGCCACCATGTCTAATATTCGCCATTGGATTCTGAAAAAAGGAAAATTCATTGAAAATCTGTTAGAATCTAAACATAAAACTTTAGCAGTAAATTAGAGGTTACCATCAATCTTCTTTCAGCACTAGTTGTTCTGGTTTTCTTAAATTTAAGTAAATTTTTAGTTAATACCATTTTTATCTAATTTCTACTTTTATCATTCGATTAAGTCAAATAATAGAATTTACATGGTTACGTAAAAAAAATCAACTTACTTTTGTACGGCCTCGCCTCTTCACCTACAAAATAAAGAACCAGTCGCAGTTTATTTATTATACGAGTAAAAATATACATGAATAGTACATAAGTATATAAATTATTCTAATAATATGTATGCAATTAAAAGTAATCATTTTGTATAAGGTAACATAAGGTAACAGTTCATAAGAATCGTTCCTCTGGTACTTTCTTCTACATGCCTCCTAAACTAGTACGCATTTTTGCAAGAATACAAAGAATACTCTGGAGGTCACTAAAAGAGCTAGAAACATTCAACACTATTGAAAACGTGGTGGTTGGTGTCGGAGATGTTCAATGAATAGAGTCTAACTGGTCGATTATTACGAAAATCGAGGCTTTAAAGTACAAAGCACCCCCTTTAATAAGGTTTTTCGCGATAATATCAAAATTAGTTGTAATGAAAAAGTTCACTGAAATCCACAATTCTTAATATTAATTTGCAAATGTGTTTCAAGTTAAGCAAAATTTTATGATAAGGGAATACCCGAGAGGGCTCCATGTGTGCAAATTTGGCTATTTTTTAAAATTCAAAATCTTTTAATATTAAAAAAATGTATGAAGCTAACCAATATAATTCACTTTCTCAATAATTTATATTGTAAATAAAGGTAGTATGTTTCTCATCTTACAATTAGTAGAATAATTGCATTACATTTTCGGAATTTGTGTTGCCAATAAGCTTTTTAAAAGAACTTCATGCGAGTAAACTTACTTGAGCTTGATGTGGGTTACAGCTGTTAAAATTCTCAAAAGAGCTAGATTCCTGCAGTTGTTGCATCTGTTGATTATAATCAGTAATAGGGTTGAAGTCCTTTTAGTTATAAAAAAAAAATTACATTAGAATTTTTTAAATTATTAAATTTAAAAATGAGCGAAACTTAAAGTATGCATAATATCCTGAAAACTCAAAAAAAAAAAAAAAAAAAAATCATACCAACCAAAAAAAATGAGACGAATAAAAATTGACATTTAACTTATTTTGAAGATAGTAAATTTGTTTTTCTTTTAAAATAAAGTTACAAGCTTAAAGAATCCATACATTTTTTGTTTTTAGTTTTTCGACTATGAAATTAAAACAAAAAGAAACTATTTCTTTAAATATAAAAACCGGTTGCATTCGAAATTAGTTTTTTTAAGGTGTTTCAAAACCATCGGCATTTTACTGAATTAAAAATCTGTTTCGGTAAGTCTACAGAATTATAATATTAAAATTCTATCCGCTGGCATCGTTTAGTTTTCATTACACCGGCAACAGTTTCATCCTCTTATTAAAAATAGAATAACATTTTGTTAATAATATAAATACCGGTTGCATTTGACCTTGTTCTGCTAATCTGCCAGCATGTGCAATATGCGCCATTAGATCCTGTACAAAGAAAAATTAATTGCATCTACAAATTACATTTTAGCAACAAATTAAGGTTTACCATCAATCTTCTTTCAGCACTAGGTGTTTTCGCTTTCTAAAATTTAAGTAAATTTTTATTCAAAAAAAAAAAGTTATGTTTTAATATCTGCTTTAATTGCTCGATTAATTGGTGTAATATAATTGATATATGGTAGTTAATTACAAAAAAGAATCAACTCACATTTGTTGTTTCATAAATTCGCGGAGTGAGGGTTTCTCTAGGTTGAAGAGTTCGACTTCGTTTTTTCCTCTACAAGATAAAGAACCGGTTGCAGCATATTTATATATTATATACAAAAATCCAATAACCAAGCTAATTCTGATTTCATTTCGGATTTGCTTCGGAAACGGATTTTAAATGCAAAGTTAATTTTGGAATCATACGAAAATGGGAACTGGGAAATGGGAAATCTGTCAGATTATCGGAACTTTAACAGCTCAAGTTCGAAATTCAAGAAAACTTCGACCATTAAATTAGATAAGCTATTGATATTCAATTTCGGGCTTCCAAACTAAATCGAAATCAGAACAGGCCTAAGTGAGCACAAAATAAAAAAATTAAAAATTTTGTCTAAGTGGCCATGTATGTACTTACATATATATAGTGGGTTGTTTATTTTGAAAATTATGTAGATGAAGTTTATTTTTTTGTCTATACTTAAGATTGAGGAATATAAATAATTGTGAGCTTTCTAGCTCAAAACTGTAAGCGGCGCGCACAGAGTTTATGTCAGATTTCGTTGAAATTTAACGAAAAAACCAACTTACTAAAACAAAGAAAAATTCTGACTTAAGTGGCAAGGTATAACGTTTTGGTTATTTAGTTGTATAGGAGATAACACTTACGTCAAACCATGCCATACACAGGTAGGGTTTTTTTTTAATTTGCGGTCCTATATGCATATATAATAGAATTGGGTTAGAAGAAATTCCTCCAATATTTGAGCTTTCTAGAAAAACCTGCGAACGGCGCAATCTGTTTCCTATTACAATTCATGTGAAAAAACGAAAAAGCAGAAAAACAAATTTTTTCCTGGGTTTTAGTAAAAAAAAACTCCTTGCCAAAAAAGTTGTGCTCTTTCATGATCTTCCACAACGCTTTTTCCATGGATAGACCTATTTTTATAAATATATTGCTAGCACAACCAATTTGTAATCCTAGCACAATAGCCACACGAATTCTTTTCTACGCAGCAATGGCTAGAAATGGGTAAAGTCACATTAATTTAAATAACTTTATCACTTGTACCAAAAAAAAAGTTTCGGTATCGATCATCTTGGAATATACTTGCAATGGTTTCAATCTGTAACTTAATTCAAAATATCATTTTCTTAAAAATATAATTACCGGTTGCATTTGATCGAATATGCCACTTTGTCTAATATGCACCATTGGATTCTGCACAGATCAAAATTAGTTGAAATCATTTTAGCATCTAAAAATTACATTTTAGCAGAAAACTAAAGCTTACCATCAATCTTCTTTGAGCACAAAGTGTTTTTGCTTTCTAAAATTTAAGTAAAATTTTAGTCAATAAAAGTTTTATTCAATTTCTGCTTTAATCATTCGGTCAATTAGAGTAATATAATCGATATAAATAGTTTAAAAAACGAATCAACTCACATTTTTTGTTTCATATATGCACGGAGATGGGGTTTCTCTAGGTTCAACAATACGACCTCTTCGTTCCCTCTATAAGATAAAGAACCGAACACAATTTATTTATTATATACTTAAGTCTAATTTCAAAAAAAAAAAAAAAAAAAAATAAAAGGAAATGCCAAAAGTTATGTAGAGTGAACTTGAAGTCGAAGTCAAAACCTCAGCCAAATTTCGTATGTTTGATATATTTTTTTATCTGTTGTAACCTACTATCGAAAATTAAATTGATTTACTTAAACTGAAAATTCCTTTGAAAAATCATTTGTTTTTATTTTTACAAAAGTTTCAGCTGTTTAAAAATGATATTTAGGTATCTGCTGTAGTAAATATAACATATAATTAATATTACGATCATATTCAAATTGCATTCAGAAGTCGGGTAAAATACTTAGTTTCCGCTCGATGTATGACATATGTTACATTGAATGTTCATATAATTTTTACCAGTTTTTGATTTCATATTTTAAGCCATTTCAAAATTTATCCAAACACAACTTAAATCAATATAAGTGTGCCCAATGTTAACAAGTTATTTGTAAAAGAAAAGTTTTTTTTCGTGTGCCATATATCAGTCAAAGACCAGTGCTTACGTATTTATTTCCAATCCTGGCAAAATAATTTGGTAAACCTGGAGTCTTAAGAGAAAGAAATGATTGAGTGACTAAAATATTTTTTTTATTTAATGTTTTTTTTCGACACGATTGTTATAGATTACTGAAGAACATCTTAAGAAGCCAATACAAATGTTGGCAAACATTTTGCTGATACGTCACTAAAAAATACTTTATCTCTTACTGAATGATATATGAAAACACACAGTTTTTTTTAGAATTTAAGATAAAATTCCATTAATATATTGTAAATAATTACCTGCGCAGGTGCTGAAAGATTCCCCCTTGAAGATTTTCTTGCTGGGCACATTCCATGCTATTATACGCACATATTAATATTAATTTTTTTTTTATATTAAAGAACATCTATTTCGAGCTCAAGAATTCAATAAGCTAATAGTTGTATAGATTTTGGAACGGTGTAAAATATGGATCGTTTTTTCTTTGCCTAGCGGACCACCCTACACTTCCATCGCAGTTTTTCAGACAAAAATGTTTAACCGCGCACAAAATTTTCGTTGAAACAATTGCTTTACAATACTCAATTTTTAGAACAATTTTAAGAACTAAAAGAAAAAAGTGATAAGAGATGAAACTTTGACCAGAAATGTTTTTTTTTTATCACTACCGCAAAGTTAAAAACTTTTTTCAGGCCTTGATACATTTTATTTTTGATTTTTTTACATTTCTTTTCATTAGTTAACCAAAAATTTTACCTAGCTTTTTCTTTTGTGGACCTATTTTGATAATTGGAAAAACGACATACGGCATAGTAAAGCAATTTTTTTAACGAAAATTGAGCCTAAACAAATTTTTTTTTTAATTGAGAAACTGCGATTGTAGGGTGGGTGACATTTTCTCGAAGATATTTTTAGTTATATTATTATTAATAAAAAAAATAATGTTTAAAGAAAATTATGTATAGAAAACTATTTGTTTTTTCTAAGCATTTTTAAACAAAAATGATCTCGTTTTTCTAATCTATTTTCTCCAGTTTTAGAGATATTTTGTCTCAAGAAATTTTCAAAAATGTTAAAGTGGAAGAAGTGTGGAGTTATTTTAGCAATGAACGAAATACTTATTCCGATCATTGAATGGAATGGAATTACGTAGAATTGAAACAATCACTTTCGAGAGAGTAAATAAATAAAACAAAACGATTTTTATTTTCAATGAAGCCCTTGCTTTAAAAACAAGATAAGTCATAAAATAAAAAATTTGGGATAATAGATTTTAAAGTTTTAAAAAATATAAAAACACATAACGTCTAAGAGTGTAAGTATATAATTTTGCCTTTTCTTAACAAACTAAATACACTAAATTTTCGGAAAATGTGTAGTCAATGAGCGTTTTAAAATAATATTTTGATCCATGTCAACTTACTTGAGCTTGATATAGGCTTTTATCATTAAATTGCTGGAAAGATTTGGATTTCTGCAGTGCTTGCATCGGTTGCCTATAATCAGTAATGGAGTTGCAATCCTTTTGGTTATAAGAAAATTTATATTAGAATTTATGAAATTGTGAAATTTAAAAATGAGTCAAACTTAAGCAAATGTCAGTACCATGCACAATCCCTGAAACAAAACGTACTAACCAAAAAAATGCGATTTTTTAATGTTAGACAATTGGCTTATTTTACTTTTTCTTTTAAAATAAAAGCACAGGTTTAAAGATTCCCGTAAATTTTTATAAAAAATTAATTTTTCTTTTAATTTTTTGAGTTTGAAAATAAACAAAACAAAAAACTGTTTCAACACTTTTTTTTTCAAATTACTTCAATGGCAATTTTATTAGCTTGGAAATCGGTTTTCGAAATGTTTTCTGACATTCTTTAGCCGAGATTTGGTTGGTTTAGTAGAAAAAGAAATTATGCATGACGCTTTTTTTTATGAATTCTTAACTAAATAAATGTATTTGAATCTCAATAAATTTCACTCTTATTTTTTTTTTAATTAACATATTATTGAACCAAAATCCTGGATTTTAAAATAAAATATCTTTGCATCAAAAATATAAATACCGGTTGCATTTGATCTTGTAGTGCAAATCTGCAACCTTGCGCCATTGGATTCTGTACAAAAAAAAAATTAATTGAATCTATAAATTGCACTTCAGTAGTAAATTAAAGCTTACCATCAATCTTCTTTCAGAACAATGTGTTTTTGCTTTCTAAAATTTAAGTAAAATTTTCGTCAACAAAAGTTTTATCTAACTTCTGCTTATATCACTCGATCAATTGAAGTAATATAATTCATAAAAAAGATGATCTTACATTTGTTGTTTCATAAATACGTGGAGAGTGAACTTCTCTCCGAAGATTACGATGACAGCGCATTTTCGCCTACAAGATAACAGATTTTCGGAACATGTATGATCAATGAGTTTCTTAAATTATGATCTTCATTTGTGTAAACTTACTTGAGGTTGACACGAGTTATCATAATTAATCATATAATCAGTAGGGTTGAAATCCTTCTTGTAATAAAAGAGAATATATTAAAATTTTTGAAATTTACAAATTAAAAAAAAAAAATATTTTTTAAAGTTTGACACTTGGCTTATCTTAAAGATATTTAAATTTATATTCTTTAAAAATAAGGTTACAAGCTCAAAGATTCCATAAACTTTTTTTTTTTTTTAAATTAAATTTTGGAAACTGGTTTTCAGAACTTTTTTTCGACATTGATTAGCTATTGCAATAAAAAGAGACTTTTTATATTTAAATTCTGTAATTTTTTATAAATTTGAAACTTAAAAAAGTGAATTTAAGCTTAATAAATTTCATTCAATACGACTTACATATTTTTTTGATTAAAATCCTGTAATTTAAAACATTATATGAGCTGTTATTTTTGATTATTATAAAATCTCGGTCGTTTGGAAGAGATGAATGGCCGGATACTATAAGTTTGTGGTTAATAACATTTATGCTATTATCAGCTGATTCAATAATCCTAACCCCATGAGTGCGAGCTTAATATTTCGATTTTGTCCGGTAGAATATCTTACTAAAATTACCGTTAACACATTTTTTTAAAAATTGAACTCATACCACTTTCAAAAATAACAGCTCATATGATTTCAATAAAAACATAACTACCGGTTGCATTCGATGTTTTGATGCCAATCTGCCATCATATCTAACCAACGCCATTGGATTCTGCACAAAGAAAAATTAAATAAAAGCATCTAAGAGTTCTTAATATAGCAGTAAATAAGAGCTCACCGTCGTTCTTCTTTCAGCACAATGTGTTCTGGCTCTCTAAAATTTAAGTAAATCTTTAGTCAATAAAAGTCTTATCTAATTTCTACTTTTATCAATCGATTAAGTCAGATAAAATTATTGTTATAGTTACGAAAAAAGATCATCTTACATTTTTTGTTCCACAAGTACGCGGCAGGAGGGTTTCGCTATGTTGTCGAATACGAGCTCGCATTTTCGTCTGCAAGATAAAAATGAATAAATAAATCTAATAATATAAAAAAATGTACAGTGCTTTCAACGCTCAAGCTCCAAAAAAATGTTAATAAAGTTATAAATATTATTTCTAAAAAAATAAAAATCTTTAGTCAGTCTTAGATGATTTCATAAAATTATCATTTTTAAGTTATTCTCAATGATTTACAACTACGTTCAACGACCAAAAACTGATTAGAACGGCCACCAGTAGAAAGTACTTAGCCTTGTTGCCAACAATTATTGTCATCGAGTTCCAAAGATTTATTGGCCCTTGAACGTCTCCGATATAAAATTTCTCACTATATGCTGATAACATCTGATTTCCATTCACATCTAATCGTTACGAAAATCACAAATTTAAGTCTGCCAACAAACATTGAAATGAAACTCTCATGGTAGCAGTATTTCAATTTCAATATTTCAATTGGAAGAGTTTTGTGGAGATCTTACATTCCGTGCGAATAATAGCTGACAATTCTCGTAATGGGCAATGTTGCTGTTCATTAATAAATTTGCACTTTAATATTGAGCTTAACGATTTGGCAACATTTTGATTCGATCAAAATGACAGGTTACGGCAGCCTTGTTACATTTAAAAAATTTGTTATTTCTCTTATTTCTGCTACGAAAGAAGTGACAACGGCTACGTTCGATTATGCAACAAAATAAATTTTGTTTTGGATATTGTTCTCGTTTCACAAGTTTTCTGCGATTTCTCGAAAGGTCTTGAATTTTTTTTCCAAATAAAAGAAGTACATACCTGTAGGAGTGAATTTTCATTCTTTTCTTCGGTTTCACATGGTGCCGTTCGATTCAACTTGTTGATAAATTTATAAAGATATTTTGTTCACATATGAAATAATTTAAATGGATGACCAAGCCAAAACAACAAGGTTGCAAAACGTTATACATAACGTAGTAACGGAATAAACGTTATATATCAAAACTACGTACATAACGTTATAAGCGTTAAGCTACCTAGCAAGGACTCAAAAAAAAAAAAAAAACTTTCACTATACATACACAAATATGTATCTGGACAAAATAAAAAGGCATAAAAAGTAATCTGTAAAAATACTGAAATTGAAAAATTAAGTTGCTTCCTATCACATCAAATCTGCATTTTGCCATTGAACAAAATCGATAGTTTCAGATAAAACTTAATTTTTAATGTGTATGCCATCAGCTTAAGAAAGTTGTTTTGAAAAAATAACGGCGCATCTTATTGGAAGTCTCACATAAACTTATATCTTTTGATTCCTCGACTTTATGATTTTGTGTTAGGTAATTAATATTAAATGTTGCTATTACACAACTAGAAATTAGAGCACATGAAGTAAGCATTACAAAATATATCACATTGAGATATGCAGAATTTGAGCAAGGATATCTCGGGATCCAGCCTTGATAAGAAAAAACTGAAAACAGATCATTTGACTCTATCTCTGGCAATATATGGGTTTGATCAAAACTGATTTTTCATGTGCCTGTATTGTCACTAAGCATGATAAATAACTTTTTTTTATTACTTAATTAAATATTATTTGAAAACATTAGTGATGAATTAGCACCTTTAGTTTATGAATATTAAATGACATTTTTTTTTTAATGTGATAACGAAATTGTTACAATGCAACGCAACAAAATCAAAGCTTTTTTTCGATACATAACGAATTAACATTAGAAAAAAATGTATTTGTGGTTACAAAACGAAATGTATAACGTTTTTAATGAATATCGCTCTACAACCCTACACAATATTATAAAAATAAATTTTTTATTGTTGAATTTCGATTAAAATTTGTACATACCTTAGCAATTGTTTCTTGATCTAACCTTTTCTGAAATAAATAATTAATAGCATTACATTTTCTAAATATTTAATGATGTAATTAAATTCAGCCTTATTTTAAAAGAAAAATTCCACAAAATCACGCAAAAGTCAGCAAATCATCGTATGTAAGTAGTTAATTTTTTGAAATAGATTTAAAATGTATTTGATTTATTGCTGCTGAAAAATTACTAAATTTTGTTTTCATTCATCAAAAAAAGAAACCATTAAATTAGCAAAAGACTGAATTTACTGACATTACATATTGAATTCCATGAAATTGTAGGCAGCTTAGGTTGCCACATAAAAATTTTCTTGAAAATCTTTATATGATATATCGTTCTGCACGAAAAAATTCAATACCTGTACATTTTCCTCTATTGCGTCTTTTATCCATTTTAGCTTTTGAAAAAAAATAAAATAGAATCATTTAGAATTTATATTATGCATAAATACCATATTTTCTTCTGCTTCCCGCTGACATTTTTCTTGATCAGATTTTTCCTATCAAACAAATTCACATTGTTATTGTTGTATTTTTAAATAATTTTCAAATTTCAAACCACAAAAAAAATACGATGAATAAAATTTTGAGCTGCTAGGTCGTAAGGCCCTTGAAAGTATACAATATATATAACTCATAATATACCCCACTAAAAAGTAATTCAGGTATTCCGTATTAAAATCAGGGCTGGAACAGATATTACTTAATATGGCCATCTGATCACTTCCTTATCAGTGTACAATATGGCATTCAATTATTCGATAATCTAATCAGTTCCTCATCAGAATACATTACTAAAAACCTTACTACGCTCTCGGTACGTTGTTTGAGTCAGAGTCATATACGATCTTCTGAGCTAAACCGTAATACGAAATCAAGTTTTTTTCTGATCCAGGCTGTGCGTTACATTCCTTGTAAAGCTTTAATAAATCGTTCAATACAATAACTGCGTAATTTGAGATAACACGGTAATAAGTATCTGTTTAATTATGAAGAAGCACTTAAAAAATCTCATCACTACGTTAATTACTTTTCTTATCAGGATCTGAACAGAAAACCTTATCCCAGTAGATCCTATAGCTTTATCCGTTTTTGAAAACAAATTGTGTGAATTTGTGGAAAGACTCCAGTCCACTTTGTATGAGGTGTAATCTTAATTGTTTATTGATATTACATACTTCTGGTAAATCCGAACCGAATCAATTCTAAACCTAAACTAATTTCTAGTTGGGTACATAGGTCAAAAATGATTTTGAAATTTGAGATAGTTTTATTTCACATAAATGATATGCACTGATTAAAGCTTCATTTACAGAAATCGTCAAGACCAAATCATTCATTCTACATAATTACATAACATCTAAAGTTTGAAGAAAGTAATCGATGAAAATTCTCTTACCGGAATACTTGTGGGACTGCCTGGCTGTGCAACGTTCGAATTTTCCTAATATAAAAAAAAAAATAATTTAAAATGTTTTGTCTACGGTACATAGTTTGATAACACTGCTGTACTTTAATAAATAATATTTCTAGATATAAAAAAAATATTAAAATTCACACATAAATAGTAATGGTTGAGCTGCACTATGGTCACCTTTATTTTTAGGAAAGTAAAAGTGAAAGTGAGAAAATAAATAGCTATGCGGAAATAACCAAAATCGACGACTGAGACATAAACAACCCCATATTTTTTGAAAATACGGGATGCTGTTTTGTTTTGAATAATCGTATTCAGCGACTTCGAATTAGATATGTACACATATAAAGTATGATTTACTTAAATGAAGCATACTCGTACTTCCGGATCAGTGTTATTAAAGGACTTTTAAAGTATCGTACTCGTAACTCATTTAAATATTCACGTTTTGAAAGTTCAAGTAGATAAAACTTTGTCTATTATAAGTTTTTCGTTTTACTATTTCTACTGGGTGGAAAACAAATATCCTGATCAAACTCAACTTCTTGACACTGAGCTTGGTGAGATTTTAATGCGTTAAAGAATTGGTCAGTTCATTTTATCCAAAGCCAATGATATTCACACGTCAAAACTTTAATTGACTTTAAATAAAACTTGACCGTATATTGCGTCTACAAATACCTGTGCACTTGGTAATGGAGGTTCGCTAGATGATATTTGTGGTGGAGAAGAGTCCTGCAATTAAATGAATTTGCAATTCAGTATATTTTCGGTTATTTTAAAATTTAAGATTTGATTTGTTTTGCACGAAAAATGGTGAATAATAAAAATAAATTTTTTTTAATTTTGTTTTTATTAGATTTGTTCTTAATACTAGCCGTGTTTTATTGGGTTTGGTTAAACTAAAATTTCATACAAACGCTTGAACCAGCTCTATTTCTAGTTCAATCGATTCAACTTTTTTTTTGTCTTTGCTAAAGTTCGAAGCTCATAGCTGTAGACACAAACCTAGATTAATCAAAAATATATGGCAACTTGGTAGGAATTTTGAAGAAGCTTTCTTAGGTCTTGCGAGGCCTTCGGCACCCAATCAGTGAGTGCTAGGCCCAAAATATTAAAAAAGACACACACATAATAACAATAAAAACAGTGATAAAACAACAGATAACGAAAAGAAAACTTTGGTACTAGCGTCTACGGCACTATAAAAACAGTTTGAAATCATTTGATAGTCCCGTTCAGCCACACGACCATAAAGCCGGCTCTAATTTAAAATTAAAATAAAAATAAATAAAATTTCTGTCAAACACTGTCATGCCACCTGTTGGTCAAATGCAGAATTATAAAAGTTTAAACTTATGAGTTTTATTCACTTTTAGGTTTAACCAAAACGAATAAAACACGTCTACTATTGAAGCCCAGAAAAGAAAAATTATTTATCGCTAGTTATTGGGCCGAAAATATTTCTTTTTTAATTTTTTTCATTGAGAAATAGTAAATAATAGAATATATGTTATGCAAAAAACAAATAGCAAATCTTTGAATGACTTAATATAAAAATTGACTTAATTTTCTGTCTACAAATACCTGTGCTGATGATATATGTGGTGAGGAAGGTTCCTGAAATTATATACAATGGCTTTTTAATTTTTAAATATAAATTCAACTATTTTATGATTTGATTGGATTTGATTTGATTGGTTTAATTTGAATTATGTATTTTCATGAAAAATGATGAATATTACAATAAAAATAAATTTTTTTTAATGTTTTTTTTTTAATACTTTTGAAACCCATAAATAGGGTTAAACACAATATATGTATGTTATTTAAACAAGAAACATCAAAACTTTTACTGAGTAACAACAAAATTTGACTTGATACGAATACCTGTGGACTTGGTAATGGAGGTTCGCTAGAAACTGATGAATGCTTATCTGATGATATTTGTGGTGGGGAAGATTCCTGCAATCAAATAAATTCGTACTTAATTATTTTTATGAAATTCGATTATTTTAAAATTTAAGATTCGATTGATTTTATTTGATTTGCTTACATAAAAAATGGTGAATAATAAAAATAAATTTTTTCTGTATTTTTTTTTTGTGGTATTTGTTCTTAATTCTGCTGAAGACCATAAAATTGAAATTATCTATCGCTAGAATTTTTTTTTTAATATTTTTCAATGACAAATTGTAACTGATGGAATATATGTTATATAAAAAACAAACTGCAAATCTTTAATTGACTTAAAAGAATAATTGACCTTATATTCTGTCTACAAATACTTACCTGAACACTTGGTAATGGATATCGGCATGAAAATGGTGGCGGATTAACTGATGATATCTGAAATTATATACGATTCCTTTTAATTTTCATATATAAATTCACTTATTTTATGATTTGATTGACTTAATTTGACTTATTTCCATGAGAAATGGTGAACAGCACAATAAAAATATAATTTTTTAAATATATATATTTTGTTTGTGAGTCTTATTCTTCATAATAGGCCCATTAGATTAAATAAAAATTATTTTTCTCTAGCCAAATAGTTGTTTTTTATTTTATTGAAGTTTTTTTCCATGATGAACATGGAACTTTACTGCCTATTTGTAAAATAAAAACATTTAAATTGGAAATGAAAATCAAACTTTGACTCTTTAAAAAAATATTTATAAATTATTTAAAATTATTTATAAGTTATTATTACTTACATCGACTGATTGATCCAACTGCCATAAAAGAAGAAATAAAACAATTAGTAAATCTTCATTTCGTTTGTTCGAATATAAGAAACTTTTTCACAAAAGTGCACTCTTCATTTCATTGACCACAATTTCTTTAAAACTTACTAAGTCAGTTCAATTCAAACACTTTTTTAATCTATTTTGATTAAACTGAATGAGGGTTTCTATTTCTTTTGCATTTTTTAAGTAAAAAAATAGTTTTTCTGATAAAAACTTGACGGGCAGCTGCGGTTTTTAAAACATCAGCTTTTCATAAAACCCTTCTTCCAGTCTGTGAAAATTTTAAAATTTCTAATAAAACAAGTTTGAGTTATAACCAGAGTGTATAAAGTTATGCTAAGGCTCTGGGCTTAAAGGAACCCCCAGAAAGAAGCTCAAAAGAAAAGATGAACACAAGCTCACAGTCTGAAATTGACACGGACTCCTTTACGAAATTTGTAATGTGGTATGATCCTCTAATCTCAAAAATTAACTTTTAAATACTATTTCTGGTTAGGCTTCGAGATATCGACCAATGTTTTTTGTTTTGTTCTTTTTGGAAAAAGTGACCCAACATTATTCGCAATAAGCTCCGTTTGAATTAAGGAATTTTACTAAAATTAGATATACATGAATGACAATAACATCAATTAAATACATTTTTTTGTTTTATTAATTTTGTCCTTATTCGATTATTGTTTTTTTTATTGAATTATACACTAGTTTAATTGTTTAAAAATGCACTTACCTGATGAGATATGTTTGGTTGAGTAATGCTTAAATTTGCCTAGCAAAAATAAATGAAAATAAATATTTTTCTATATTGCATATAAAGTTTAAAAAAAGTACGAAATCGTTTCAAAATTCACTTACCAGCTGACTTTGAGGTATGTCTAGTTGTGTACTGTTTAGATTTTCCTAGCAGAAATAAAAAAAAAGATGTGTCTTAATGTGATTTCTTGAAGAGCAATTAACAGTTTTGTAAGAAATTGGAAAGATTCATAAAAATCGCACATAAATGTATTAGCATCTTAATCTGAGCTCGATAATTTAATTTGTCAGAGCTAAAAGTTAAAGTTGTGTGAGAGTTGGGAATGTATGGAGGCAATTGTCTAATAGTTTTACTATAATGTGTTTTAGAGAGTAAATAGAAGCAGCCTTAGGAGGGTGTGATACCCCCTAAAATTCCAAACACAGTCGGCTGCAAATAATAATAAAAAATGAGAGTAATTGCTCACGTTGAATTAAACTTTTTAAGGTTTCCCATTAAACGTGAGAAATATTCATTTAGCAAGAAGAGGCTTTGAATCGCGGCCTCTTAATTAATAGGTGCACGTGAACATCACTGGGTTAACTTTAATGAAAAAAAGTGCAATTCTATTATGAGTATTTTGCCATATTAAATCATTTGTAATAATCTTTGGTGACTGCTGAATTGAGTCTTTAGCATATGTTGAATTTTAATTAATTAATTGCAAGTGCGAGTATTACTTACATGAAGTGGCACGAGAATTGAAAAATCTCCAGGTGACTGTATCGAAGATATTTCCATTGATGCATCCTAATTGTAAAAAATAATGTTATTTTAGTCAAATTATTATCATTAAATAAGAAATTCAATATGCCTAGTCATAGTTATTTGTAAAAAGATTATAGAGCATTAAAAGAACTGCTTAACATATTAGGGAGACCAAGCAATAACCATTTTGTATCTAAAATGTCGCATTGTTCAACTGCTGCTATTTTGACGAAATTTCGTTATACCCCATATTTTGCCATGTCCTGCATACATTGTTTTAATCATAATTTCCAAAATACTTCAGAGTCGTAACATCACTATTCGGACTTGGAAGCTTTGGGGTTCTTATGTATGGCAGCATTGAAAAAAAATCATTTATATAGTAAAATCTAGGCGGCAAATAACTTTTAGAGGTAATAATTCAAAACTGATACTTTTTTTTGGGAAAGCTATAAATTCCCCATCGAAGTAAGTCGGCGTCACCAGCATGTTAAGTTAAGCGGCTCAGAATCATTTTTCTGCCGATACTTTTGAGAAAAATAGTGTAACTATTGAAACCTACAATATTCAGTTATTCGGAAACTTCTTCAAGGTACAAAAACAATCTGGTTAACATTTTCGTTAGCCGAATATTTTGAGAGAAATTGGAGACAAACTGATTTTAAGGCACTTTCCTTATCAACTTTGGAATAATTCGGACCACCCTCGATGGAAATCATTTAACAGCTTATTAAAGAACTGTAAACGAATCGTTTTCCAAAAAAAGAACAACTGGATTATTCATTAGAGACATTCTCACTTAGTCTTGTTTCTGTGTTAATGAATGAATTTCATATTAAACAGCTTTCATTTCTGCGAATTAGAAAACTATGAGTAAAGTACGCCTTTATAAAAAAAGTGAAATTTGAACAAATAAAATTTTCTTAAATTATTTATTGCGTTTGCCTCTGATATATTGTATTAGTAGTATTTAGCATAGGTAACGAAATTAAAAAATGCAGATGTTCACTTAGCTGCATTTTTAATAACAGCAATTTATTTTTAAATATATTTGGTCAAAATCACCGACTTTGGTCAACTTCGTATATCTAATTTAGGGACGTCAACTTTTTCGGAATATATTTAATAACAATGCAGAAAAGCTTAACTTTTTGATGTCTATTTCCTTTCTTAAAAATATCATAAACTTAAATTTGACCTGATATTGTGTATTCAAATACCTGTTCACTTCGCCTTGAAGGTCCGCTCAAAATTGATGACTGATTAACTGATGATGTATGTGGTGTTGGGGAAGATTCCTGCAATTAAATACGTTTGCATTTTTATCTTTATGGTCCTACTTATATGCATTATCGTTAGTGCGTCTGTTAGTTATCGTGTTACTTCTGAACGACTTGACCGATTGAGGTCATATTTTTAAATGTTTCTTATGGTCTGTGAAAGCTGTAAGTATTGTTTGGTTTTAAAAGAAATGGGCGACATACCCCTTTTATATAAAAAAAAAATAAAACTCATTATATCTTATCAACTAATTGACATAGATGTATGAGACTTGATACCCATCATTAGAAAAAAATGAAAATTGTCTGTGACTTGTAAGCACACGAATTATTCAACGGATTTTCACAATTCCTTTTTAAATACCTTTGGAAGGTTGTTAGAAAAGTTTAGCTAAGAAAAATGGGCGATAACACGCCCCCCAAAATCAAGTTTATCAACTATTTGACGATTTGAATGGAACTTGATACATAGTACATATATGAAAGGAACGGGCAAGAGTAAATTTCAATGAAAAATGGACGATGTCACGGTTCCCATATGAAATAAAACAACATATTCTATTTGACCCAGATCTATAAGATTTTGTACTTATATTTTTATAGATTGTAAGAGATACTTAGCATAGTTTAATCTGAAAAAACATTTCCACTCCCACCAAAAATCAAATTCATCAAATCTTATCAATTATTTGATACAGATGAATGAGACTTGGTTCGTACTATATAATGCCAGGTATGCTAGTAATTTTATATATGTATGTCCATTTATTTTATGATAAGACCTGAAATTGTGTATACAAATACCTGTGCTCTTGGCAATGGAAGTTCATTTGAAATTGATGACTGCTTAGCTGATGATCTTTGAGGTGTAGATGATTCCTGAAGTTTAATACATTTGTACTCAAATTCATTTATATAAATTCAATCATTTTAAAATTTAGGATTTGATTGAAGTTACTTACTTTCATCAAAAATATAATGCATATAAAAATTTTTATCTTATTTTTTTGGGGGCTTTGTTTTTAAAAAAACACATTTGAGCCCATATAATAAAAATAAATATAAATTGTTTTTTGGTCGAAAATAAAATGTTTTATTGAAAAATCGTGTACACAAATACCTGGGAACTTGGTAATGGAGGTCCATCTGATATTGATGGCTTATTAACTGATGTTACTTGTGGTGGGATAGATTCCTGCAATTAAATACGTAGATTAAATTATTTTAAAATTTCAGATTTGATTGATTTAATTTGATTTATTTCTATGACAAATGGTGAATAACACAATGAAAAAAATTTTTATGCTAGTTTTTTATGGTCTTTGCATTTAAAAATACTTTTAAGACTTACAAATGAAAAAAAAAAAAAAATTATTTTACTAGTTTTAAGGCGGACAAAAAAATTTTTTTTTGAATTTTTTCCATGAAAAATGATAAGTAACACGAAAAAAAAAATTGGGCCAATTTCGTGACTTCATCGTCTTCAGAGACTCAATACATAAATCAGTGTTGTTTTTGAATAATTTTTTCTTATTTTCATAGAAAAGCGCCGTAACTCCCTTAATTTTCAACCATTCACAAAATTTCTTAAAGATTCTGAGAGAAAATCAGAATCAAAAGAGAAAAATATATTATTTTAGTTGGGATGGAAATGGCGCTTTTTTGAAAAATTTTTTGATGGTTTCTGGATTAAAATTGAAATGCGAATAACTTATTTTTCCTCTAGAAAAAAAAACATATTTAATTCGTAATTTTGAATTCAATTACATGATTTGAAATGAATTCGGTCCATAATAGTAACTTAAGCTGTTCTGATACACGAACAAGTTAAGCATTGAAATCCAACAGATTTCTTTTCGTCAAAGATTGAAATAGCGACAGCATTTTAAAATCGATTACATAAAAAGGATATTACATAAGTTTTTTTGTTCAATAAATCACAAATTCGTAAATTCTCTATTATTGTTGCTGCTATGAAAGGAGAGACACTGACTATGTTCGATTTCAATAATAAAGAAGATTTCTTACTCGTAATGAAATTCAATGAAATCAAAATTAAATTTCGTTTTGGGATTGTTATTTTTTCACCCATTTTTTTTACTTTTTGAAATAAAACAAAAACATACCTTTATGATTACATTTTCACTCTTTTCTCCGGTTCCAACTGTTTCCATTCGACTCATCTAATTGATAAATTCATATAATTATTTTTTTCTTATACATATGAGTAGATGCTAAGTGTATAACTAAGCGAAAATATCAAGGTTGCATAACATTATATACCTCTACATTTTTCTCAATTGCCACTTTTATCCATTTCATCTATTGAACAACAAAAACATCATTAAAATATTAATCAAATATTTTTATATTGTGCGTAAATACCATATTTTCTTCTGCTTCTTGTACAGCTTTAAGTTGATCTGATTTTTGCTATCAAACAAATTTACATTATTGTTGTTGTATTTTTAAATAACATTTTTTCTTATAATTTCAATCATCCCCACTTTTAAGAAGTTTCAAAACTCTACATAATACGATACACAAACTTTTGGTCTGCAAGGTCGTAACATAAATATGGGCATTTCCACGAAAACAGAAGTTTTTGTCTCGTGCGACACTTTGGTTTTTTGCAATTAAGAAAAATTGCCCAAATTCAACCTTAGCACCAATTATAAAACTAATTAGAAGCTATAAGTTAAACCTATTGTCAAAATAAAAATCCGATTTATTTTGACTTTTTTTTCTTTAAATATGTTCGACGGTCGGGAACGGAACCCATGGAAATGCCCATATGTATGTCTAAAATGATTTTAAGTTTTAAGTTATCTTTATTTCACATAATAGGCTATTGACTATGTGTTTGAATAATTCGTTAAAGCTATTTTATTGTCTTATATATTGAATTGTACACTGAAAATGATAAGTCCAAAGTGCGAATAAGTTTAGGATCAACCTTTTGGGAACGGTGCAAATTTGTCCATTTTTATTTTTTTAATATAACTCAAAAACTATATAGTTCTAGCTTATACACACCATCATACTTATTGTAAAGAGTAAAGTTTCCTATCGAAATTACACTTTATCGTGTCAACAAAAGTGTTTTCACACGTGTAAGCTTACCTGAGCTTGATATAGGTTATCAGGATTAAATTTCTCAAAAGACTTAGTTTTCTGTAGTGGTTGTTGCATCGGTTGCTTATAATCACTAATAGGGTTGAAATCCTTTTAATTATAAAAAAAATTACATTAAAATTTTTAAATTGTCAGACATAAAAATTTTATGTAATATAAAGGTATGTCGAAGATATTGACCGATTTGATCCATTCTTTGCACGCAATAATTTAAAAGACTTTATACGTTGTGCCAAAAGCAATGTTTCGGTGTCGATTAGGATTGAATATAATTGCAATGGTATCATCCTGTATTTTAAAACAAAATATTATATAAAAAATATAAATACCGGTTGCATTCGATTTTGTGGTGCTAATCTGCCACCTTGTCTGATATGCGCCATTGGATACTGAATATAGAAAAATGTACGTTAGGATCTAAATATTACACTTTGGCAGTGAATTCAAGCTTACCATTAATCTTCTTTCAGCAGCAATTGTTTTGGCTTTCTAAAATTTAAGTAAATTTTTAGTCAATAAACTCGAACCATTAGAATAATATTTGAATATAGTTATGAAAAAAAAAAACAACTTACATCTGTTGTTTCATAAATACGCGGTGGGAGAGTTTCTCCAGGTTTAAGAAAACGACGTTGGAGAGGTTCTTTAGGTTTAAGAAAAGGACGTTGTTTGTGAATCTGCAAGATAAAAAGCCGGCCGCTGTTTATTTACTATATAAATAATTCTTATAACATAAGCCAAAACAATTGTTTTGTACAAGTGGCTACGCATGTATGTCTAATTTGAAAATTTTGCAGATGAATATGGTTTTTTTTTTTTGCCAATATTTTATCTTGAGGCTTAAAAATAATTGAGGAACTCAAGGAATATATGAAGAGCCTCAATACCAATGTGTGCAAACATTTTGCTGATACGTCACACAAAAAGCTCTTAATGTTTTTCTGAATAAAATACGATAAATACTGTTTTTTTTTTAGAAAAAAATTCCAGCAATGTACATTATTATAAATAAATACCTGTGGTGGTCGGCTAACTGTTGTTATTGGTACTGGACTAGGTCCCTGCTAAAATATAAAGGGTACATAATTACGTTTTAAGAATATTTTAAAGTAAAGAACGTCTACAATAATGTACATTATAATTAAATACCTGTGGTGGTCGGCTAACTGATGTTCTTCGTGCTGGAATAGGTCCCCGCTAAAATATAAAGGGTTCACGTTGTAAGATTAATCGCAATAAAACTTTTAAACATTGATCATTAACCACTCAATGTAAAGGAAGTCATTCAATTTGTTGAATATTGGATATATTTCGATATAGAAATTAGAGGTGGGCATGTACGGAGGCAGGCCCGTGCGCAAGGGGGGGAGTTTTGGGGCTTCAAACCCCCCCATTGGGAATTTTCGCACATAGGTTTTTATTGACATTTGGATGAAAAATCAAAAAGACAAACAAACTTTTTTTTTTTAAATGAAAGAACTGAATTGCCAATAAATCGTTGGAGCCCGAGTTTTTTTATTTTCGACAAAATTTGCGCACTCTAGCTATTTTTGAACCAAAAAACACGATTTGGGACCACTGTGCGTCGCTTAGGTTAAGTAACACGAGCGCTTTTTCAATGCGCGTTTCAACATAGCTCCGGCAGCAATAAAATCAGCTTCAATGAAAATTCACATTCACAAATCTATTCGCGCCATATATTTCAATTTTGCATGATAGTTCACGTGACATGTGGATAAATGAAGTTCAACTTTGGCGTCAACACATTGCCGGGAAAGACATCAATAATTCTCTCGAAGCACTGGATATTTGCAATGAAGATTCGTTTCCAAATGTCCATCAAATGCTTCGGTTTATGGCAACTTTGCCTGTCAAAACAGCAACAAATGAACGATCCTTTTCAGCGCTACGTCATCTAAAGACACACCTCAGATCAACTATGTCCAAAGATCAGCTGAACGCCTTAGCCTCGCTAAATATAAATGGCATGTTCTAGAATACTTCAAAAATCCTCGATTTTCGAAAATTTATTCATATTCGGGTACATCCTCATTTAAAAAAATATAAAAAAAAATAGTTTTAGGATTGCTGCCAGAGCTACAAAATTTTCATTTTTCGGAATTTGGCCAAAAAAATAAAGAAATTTTGATTTTTTCTTATTTATAATATATTTTTTTTTTTTGAATTTTCTTTCCATTTTCCTTATGTACACATAAATAAGTATAGAAAAAAAACTGACCGCTATTTTTTAAGCCTATACATAAGGAGGAAAACTGAGGTCCCTCTGCGAGTAGAGCTTTGGTGTTTCTTGTGTAACAGCTCAAGTCTATTGTTGATTTGAAATTGTCAATGCCACTACATGAATTTCTATTAAAAAATAATTGAGAAAAAAAAAATGTTTGCATGTTTGGTCCAAAAATTATCAAAATTAAATTTTTTTTATATTGTAAATTACTTGCTTATAAGACGCTTTGAAATTTTTTGGACCAAAAATTAATAATTTTTTTTTTCTTTTTTAATGAAAATAAGGAAAATCGAAAAAAAATTTAAAAAAAATTATTAAAAAAAAGAAAAAAATCAAATATTCTTTTTTGGCCAAATTCCGAAAAGTGAAAACTTTGCAGCTCTGGTAGTAACCCTAAGACTGTTTTTTCTTATTTTTTTTTTAAGTTTATATCCTCGAATATGAATAAAATTTTGGAAATCGAGTGTTCTTGAAGTATTCTAGAACATGGCATTTTTTTGTCTAATAAACACATGTACATATGTTTTTATGTAGGTATTTAATTATAATTAAATGTCTATATTAAAAGTAAACCGTTTTTTGACGTTTTTTATGAACATAATCTAACAAAAAATGTTCGAGTTAAAAACCCCCTCCATGATCGATTCCTGCGCACGGGCCTGTGTTATATAAAATTGCATGTTTCGACTATTTGAAACTTATAATATTAATTGTTTGCAAATGCTAGAATTACTTACATAAGGTGAGGCTATTTTTGGAAGAACTAGAGATGAGTGCATCCAAGATAAATCCGATGATGAGTCCTAATTGCAACATATAATAGAATTTTGAACAATTTATAATCATTTAATAAGAAATATAAAAGCACTAGTTTTTTGTAAAAAAGATTATAGAGCATCAATAGCACTGCTGTTTAGATCACATACAGCAACTTAGTTAATTGAATAGTGAAGTTGACCAGAATCACAAAAAGTGCCAATAATTATTGTCACTTTGATTACTGCATTTTTCTGTATACTCATATATAACAATAGATCTCTTACATCTTCATCAGCTTCATCCATCGAAGAATCAGTTCCAGATTCCTGTGTGTAAAAACAAATGAGAATAATTTTATTTGCTTTTGCATTTTTTTTAGTAGACTCAAAAAAATTATTTCAATTTCGAGTAAAACGAAATGAGATGATATTAAGCCAGAATATAATATAAAATTAACCCAAAGTGTGCTATTTGCTTGTCCAAAGCCGTAATAATTCTCGATTAGTAAGAATAGTGAAACCCATGTTGATAATTACCAAAAAAATGAATGAAACATGAAGAGCATCAAAAACATACGTGCAAAAGTATACGAATCCATGCTTAACTTAAAAACTTGTTTCGAAAACGGCCGCATATTAAAATTAAAGTTTTGCAAAAAAATAAGTTTCATCATCATCATTTTTTTTTTAATTTGCCTACCATGAGACAAAATAACTCACACTTGATTCGGATTCAGTAGATCTTATATAGGGTCTTTCAGGTTTTTCAGGTCCATGCAACATCGGAAATGTCAGATAGTCCATAGGTCTCTATAAAAAATTCAAAATTAGTAAAATAAATAAATAACTTTTACAAATCTGTAATAGTTTCTGTAATGAAAATTTAGATTTGAATAAACCTTAGATTTTGGTTAAAAAATTTAAATAATTGAAAAAAACTTGAACTTAAACTTCAGCTTGAGCATAAATCTTCTTCCAATGCTGCCATCCTTACTAGATCATCCTCAAATTTCAGTACATAAAGCTCGACAGCTTAGCAAACAGTGAATGCCGCTGAACAGTGACCAAAATTCCACATACTCAGGATATAAAATCATTTACATTAAGGGCGTAGTATCTTTTCTGAATTATGAGTTAGTACTTACAAGCATATGCACTCAAAAAAGTTCCGAGGATCGGAAAGAACAGTGAGCTCTACAAGAAATTAACCTAAAATATTACCTTAATCAACATATACGAAATAATTATGCTAATGGGCGATTTGAGTTCTTAATGCTTATGGCGACAGCATATTGTGGGTAATCACGATTTTAACCAATTAATTGAATACCCACAGACTAGTAAAAGGAAGTCCCTTCTTCATTCACAAGCCCAGTCATAAGGATATATGACATTCACGCAGTGATACAGTGAGCAGCCTTGTTGACATTCACGCAATGAGAAATGCAGTCTACGGTTTCGATCCCTCACTTATTATGGCAAAAGAAAGACTACCAGATATAGCAGAATTCGAATAATAAACTTTGCACGATTCAGTGGCCAGATAGTCACGGGCGGACTGTGTATTAGCACCACGAACACTAAACCAGTATCTACAAGAACACTTCCCCTAAACAGCAAAGCCAGACTTGCCTTTATCAGACATAATTTCAACAAAACCTAAGCTGAGAATATTTAAATCAAATGTTCAAACTTCCGAATCATGGTCTCGAACGCAATGACGAATCAAATACAAGGAGATAAAACCCAAAATATCGTGGCGCCGAACAATAGAAAGTGATATATCAAAAATCGAAACAAACTGGAGTAGCATATGAAAATGAGCTAGGGACCGAAAAACTGTAGAGATTTCTTGCAGAATTTAAACTACTAAAAGAGTTAAAAAATAATAGTAGTAGTGTTGTTCATTTTAAGACATAATTTCTCGAGTAAGTAAGCAAAACTCTCAATACAATCTCCTTAGGGGACGACCATAAATTACATGAGGTGTTTTTTTTTGAAAATTCGGACTCCCTCTCCTCTAGGTGAGATTTGGTGAGTTCTGGCGGGATTCCCCTCTCCCTTCCGTGAAACTTTCCTTATAATTTTTAATATAATCTGCTATAATAATGTATACTCCCTACATTACAAAGTTGACGTGAGATTTTCGCTGACCCCCCCTTCCCCTTGGTAAGATTTGGTGAGACTTTGCCGGACCCCCTCCCCCCTATTTTGACTCACGTGATTTATGGACGGCCCATTACGGCCATCAGTTGGAATTGCCCCCGGATTTACTTATTGGCACTAAATTCAATATTTCTATCAAATCTAATTTACTTTCTCATTTAATCGACAGACTAAAATCTTCTATTATTTACAGAAGACCAGAAAAATTACAGTTCATTCGTCAAAATCGGCTGAGATGCTATAAACATATTTGAAAAGTCAATTAAGTATGTAAATTAACAATAAGCAAGTTTGACCAAATATTATACATATATAAATACCTGTGGACTTGGTGTTGGACGTTCGCTTGAAATTGATGATATTTCTGGTGGAGAATATACCTATAATGAAATACATTTGCACTTTAATATTTTTATGTGATCGCTTATTTTAAGCTTTTTCTTAGCAGCTAACTGAAGAACCACTTCATTACTACTTTACTTAAAAAATGAAAAATATATACCATATATGTACATATTCTATCAAAGGTGATATAACAGGCATAAAGTTTTGGTTTGTCGGAATTGTTACATGCTAAGTAAAATCACTATAGCTGTGTGATCTGGCATTGTACACTAATGCAATAACATCCAAGCCGTTGGAACTAATTTGCGAAGAATATTTAATATTTGTTGAGGTCAAAGATCTTATTACAAATTAGAGAAATATCGTCAAAGTTTAATTAGAGGAAGTTAAATATTTGGAAATATTTGATTTAATGGAATTCCATCTTCCCCTCAATATGCACGACCTGTACAGGTAAGTCTGTCGTATGGCATTAGAGTTTGGACGATTCGGTTAAAGCCCACATACTGTGTAAAAGTTTACAAGTCCAATCTTAAGCTTAGAGTCATTTTATCATAGGTCACATATAGGATTTTAAGTTAATACCGAATATATTTCTTATATGTTAACATTTTTTTGATTTAAGTTTTCATTAGAAATGGTAATTTGAGAACTCACATTATCTTATTTGCCTACCATGTGGCATCATAATAACTCACCGATATCAGCCTTTGTTTAGGCTTATCAGGTTTAGTAACAATCACCGTCGGCAAAGGCTTATAGTCGAAAGGCATGTGGACATCTTCGTATAGTAGCTATAAAAATTTTAATTAATATTAAAATCTTATAAGTTTTATAAAAATATAACAAATTCAAATTTGAACAAACCTAAAATTTTAGCTAGAAAATTTAAATGATTTTTTTTAATTAAAACAAAACCATAAGTATTTTGATTCTGCATGTTTTGGAAAACCTATTCTTGGAAGTGTCTTCAAAATTTGATCTAATTTGGAATATTTGTGATGGATTTCGGAGATATATGCCAAAAAAAATCATGGGTTTTGAAAAGAAATACCTTTTAGAAAAATAAATTGAATCGAAAGATGTTGTGGTTTTCTTATAGATTTTAAGTCGTGAAGTCCGAAATCGGTATAAGTTTTATTTAGTTTGAGAGAAAAGTGTCTATGAAAATAATCATAATTTAAATAAAATGTTTGGAACATTTTGTTCATATAAAAAATTTCATACATACTTTTACGCAACTTTTACCTAAGTATTTTTGCTATACTTTTTGGGGTGCATATAAAAATTTCTCTGACATTTTTAAATTTCAGAGTTCAAAACTTTCCCTTCCCAATGTGCAGAGAAACGGATGCGTAACCGTTTCGAACTCGTTGTTTCGACGGATCCGCCTCGAACTCGGAACAGACATCCGAATCCGGAACGGATCCGATTTATTTACAAAAACGAATACGAAACGGATGCGTTTATGAAGTCCGTTCCAAGGTCAAGACTTATCCGACAAAGCGGACGATTCTTTTGCTTTTTCGAGCGGAATTTCATACGAAAACGAGTTCGAGACAGATCCGAGATCGAGACAGAAATGTGATTTCGAAAAAAAATGTCGATTTTAAAAATACTCCACAACTTTGCTTATTAATGAATAAGGGACTTAACTTCATTTTGATTCTAAATCAAATATTTTCGCATATTACTTATTAAGCCTAGTACTAATTTAATGAAATTTTTATTTTATTTTATTTTTTATTTTTGATCATATTAAACAATATTTCCAAAAGCGCATAGTTTACAGTCAAGAGACTGGATTACATCAGTGCCACTATGTTGCTGAGGTGCTTTATGGCATTGGTTCTTGATATTGGGCTGACTCGATGATTAAAGATCATGATAGCAATAGCTCGCATATGCGAAATTTGATTGCCGAGATCGTCACTCATAATATACGCACATTCTTAGATGTATACTGTGGTATAGTTTATTGCATTTATAAAGAAATAATAATAAATACGTAATTTATATCAAGTAAGTTATCTTATGTTGCTTGTAAATACCTTTCTGTTTGATATGGCCCTTGCAGCTTTTGCGGCTCTCAAGTAACTTCTTCTTCGCTAGAGAATAAATGTGCATTGTTACTAACCCGAAATAATTAAGTTGTTTTTCTTTTTATATACATATATAAATTGAGATTGGATTAGAGGGGCTTAAAATGATAGTGGAGGACAGAACAAAAAGTAGACATTGTGTACTTATTTGAGTTTCTTAACTCGAATCTAATAAAACACCTTGTTTTAAAAGTTTTAGCCGCATGACTTACTCCAGTGTCATTCTAAACCCCTTATTCATGAGATATACATATCCATAGGTATTAGACTGGTTCAAGTTTGCACAGACAACTAAATAACTTATAATAAAATTAACAAAACGTCCTTTAAAGTAAAAAAAAAAAATATTTATTTAGATGAGGCCCTAAAATTGACCTTCAGAGTATTTTTACGATTACAAATGCTAAATGTAAAAATTTTGAAAAGCTCGGACTGCATTTTTTTAAGACTTAGTTTATTTATAAATACATACATACTTCTTCACTTTCAGCATCTGGTAGTCTTAAGAAGCCTCGTTTTCGTGGCGGCGTTTTCTAAATAAATTTCCATTATTATTATTGCTTTTTTTTACATAAGTAAATTTAAACGGTCGTAAAATTAAACTATATGAAAAGTGCTTGAATTATTTTTCAATTGAATTATACAATAGAATTGGTGGAAATATTGGTTATATTTTACATTTTACCTACATTCAAAAAAGAGGCATCAAAATTTAATTACTAATATTTCAAATATACTTACTGGCGACGACCCAATTGGACAGCTGGCATTGCCTTCGGTAGGATTGTACTGAGATAAAAAATAATGTCATTATTGATTAAATTTTAACTTTAAGCAAAAGGTCAATATTACTGGACTAATACTTATCGATGACATACGATCCTACCCAGAACAAAGTTTTATTAAATTGAAATCGAAATAAAGTGCAAGAGTGATATCTTCGGCCTTGCCAAAAATTATATGCCCTACACCGCTACGACTATTTTTGCATTTTTTATTACTAAAGCTTTTAAATGCAAGTTGAATGAACTCTATGTATATAGTACCTTAGCCATAAGATAATTTATCTTTTTGTATTAAAATAACCATTGATCAATACAAATACAAAAAAAAAGTATTAAAAGTAGGGAAAAGTCTGCAATTATTAACATTTTCATGGAAGTGATCATTTAGCAGAAGTAATGACCCCTCGTATTAGAATTTAACGCGAAAACTTTGTGTGCTGTTGACTGAAGGTTCAATTAAAACTATAGGCTTGACTAATTGTTAACAATATTATTTGGGAATGGAGTCGTTGAATTGCCCTTCTCTGCTTATATGCTAACAAATAAAGACTCTTCCTACCATTATCGTTTAATCAAGTTTATCGCCACTCGAACCAACTGCTTCACCGCTCAAAATCTGTGCATGTGGATCACCATTCACTGATTAATTGATTTATTTACAAGAAATTTTGAAAAAAAAAAAAAATTTGAATTTATGTTATGTTTACACTAAAACTTTTTAAAATGTTTTTCCGATTTTGTTTTTCTTCATTTGTTTTTGATTAGAGAATATGTCAAAAAAGTATGTTCGTGAATAACCATATAGTATAGGGTGTTTCATTTACATTGATAAAAAACAATCAAAAATTCAATTTTATCGGGTAATCTTTACTATCATACAAAAAGATTGTTCCGCCGCAAGTGAAACGCAATGTTCATGAGGAGTACAAAATACATGGAGCTCCGAAGTAATCCATTACTATACTTGGATTGCTCCAGGCATCATCCAATTTCCTACTTTAATTGCTCGAAATTGACACAGTCAAAATATTTTCGCATTTTAATTATCTGTCAAAACTCCACAAATTCTGAAATCATCTGTTACAAAAAGTTCTTGTATACATTTTATTTCTATGACAGACTTCAAAATGTCAATGATTAAATATTGTGACATTATTGTGTATACTTTTTAATGTATAGAAATTCTCAAAAAAGGCACAGGAAACCAAAAACAAAGAATAAAAAAAGTACAGCGACAGAAGGAAGACATCTTCAACATGTTGACAGCCACCAGCCACGGACGCAAAAATTTTGTCTCAAAGATATCTAGACCAGAGAAAGATTTAAAACAATATAACTTTCCATACATATATGTTAAGTTTATTAAATAGTTACTCAGATATTAGTATGAAATTGATTTGATCTTCAATTATTTTAAACTGAAAGCTGCCTTAGTAATTTTTCGATATTCTTTTCTACTTTCAGGAAACATCTTGGGAACTACCAAAAGGCTAGAAAATTTTGTAAGTATTAGTCAGTAGTATTCGCTGATTTGCCTTCGTTAAATTAAATTATGATGAGGGAAACAGCATGGTTAGTTTAAAATGCATTTGTTCAGTAAAAAATTAAAATTTGATGAATATAGTTGGAGGGCAAAGTTATGTCTAAAATGTTTTTTATAAAATTGTGTTTCGTTCGTATTTAGCATTACTTTCAAATATCTGATTTTATACCGTCACATATGAGAAAGGATCAAAATTTCACGAAAGTTTTATGAAAACACTTATTTATGTTCTAGAACGTACTTTAGCGAAAATAAGTGGAGCAGCCTCCAGATATGCCAGCCAAATATAATATTAAAAAAACATGGAAAACAATTTGTAAATAGCAGCAAAATACACAAAAAAAAAAATAATATATAAAAGAAATAAATAAAAGTTTTAAAAGAATAGACATAAATAAAACTACATGAAGAAGATTCTCGAGGATAAGAAAAAAAAACTGATTAGAAAAACTTCGACTTAGAGATGAAAAAATGAAACGCTTTTAACTTTCTTAATACTTATGTATTAATATAACCTTTACCAGTTCAGTTTTACGCGAAATATCGATTGAATTTCCAAACCTTTATTTTGTGACTTTGTTTCATTTATTGAATTTTTACGAATTGCTTTTTAAATTTAGCATTGTGCATCTTAAAATACGTTTTCTTTTCTTGGCCGTAACTGTGGTCCATTCTGAAGTTCAACTTTTAGATGACGCGTTCGATCATTTCGAGTTTATGGCTTGCTTGATACATTTAATTAAGATCTTTGCTGCAGTATTTAGAAGTTTACTAATTTTAATATAGTAATTTGACCTACATTCAACTTAATGTGAGAATAAAAACACGAATACAAAATGCATTATTATGAAAGTAAACTTTTATTATTTTTTTTAAATTTAGATATTTCTTTTATATTAATTTTTAAAAAAAGAACAACATAAATTTTGTAGCATTTACTATATGGAATGATGATATACTTTTTGCTTCTTTTGTATGTTGTTGTTAACTAAAAGAGAAAATATTTCATTATATAACTTTAGTAATTATATTTTCTTTTTATCTTAAATAAATATAGATATTTTATAACTACTGATTACCTGAAACTAATTTTTGTGTCATTTCAGCAGTCATATTGCCTCCAATAATATTTTACTAAATTCTGTAGCAATCATTTCTGTTCTAATTCCGAATAGTTTAGAGGTGAACTTAAAGTCCAAAGTTAAATTTTAAGAGGTCTGCTAAGTCTAATGGAAAGCTAAAATGCTTTTTCCATAAAAAATAATTATTAGAACTTAGTTGTACACTTGAGATAATTTATTCAAACAAAATTAATCTTAGTGCATTGAAATCGAATATATTGATGTCAAGATACAATCCATGAACAAAATAAAGTTATGTATAACTATTATTTCATCAAAGCATTTGTATAGTAAGTTGCAAAAAAAATAGTTGTGGCTTTTCTCTTTAGAAAAGCAAATCCACCACAATATTCAGCCAAAAATCGAGTCGTTGATGTCGAGACAAACTTATTAATTCGATCTTTTTCGGAATATGTGATTAAGTTATTACCATTAAAATATATGTACGTTGTTGTGCATTTCAAAATGACGTCATTCTTGCGTAAAATGAAACACTAAAAAAAACTTTTTTAAATTTTGCTTACCTTTATGGTGTGCGTTTGCTTCCATGTCTGATACCTTCCAGGCTATTATGTTAAATCTGCCAGGCTCTTGTGTTAAATGTTTTTGAATAATCAAAAACATTTGGAGGACGTTGCTTAAGTTCATTGCTTGTACTAGGTCAGCTTATTGATAGCATTGCATTGATCGCTGAACAATTGCCTCGGTCAATGTTCTTGTGGACAAGTTCGTGGTACTCTGGATGCACGAGACGCAAAAACTAATTTGATCACTATACTGCGGTGCTTGTTTGTGACGCGGCGGACCAGAATACTTTAGCCAAATCTCTAATTCTACTTGATACTTTATGAATTGGTGATTTTAAACATGCTATCTGGTCAGTAAGACCAGGTATTGTCGTGGAAGATGATGCAGGTGTTTGCTAAAAATGTTTTAAGAAGTTAATTAGAAACAATACTTCAAGCTATCAATATTCATAAAAACCCCTTTACAAAATGTATGTAAAAAGCTTTAGAGTTAACAATAGTGAAAGTTAGGAAAAGGATTAAAAACTAGAAATATTTTTTGTTTAAGACTGCTTGTTTTATAAAAAATTAAAAAAAAATTAAGTAAATTAGTTGAACCATTGATTTTTTTTTATTAATAAAAAAACGATTCTTCAAATATGTTTGACATAATAATCTTTTTATATATGTTATTTTTCAATTATCTTAAAAATATACCTGCTTTGAAATCAAAAGTCCCTTAATTTTAGGATTCCTTGAAAGATTATATATAAGAAATCACAAAAAAAAAAAAAACACTTTCAAAAACTTTCGCGAGGATGGCTGAAGTCTTAGCTTACTAATATTACAAATATAAAACTATGGATGTTCCTTTCTCAATCACGCTTTAACGGCTCAAAAGATTTGAATGAAACTTTATGGATGGATAGCATATATTCTGAGTACCAATATACATATGTAGATTACTTTTTATGTCGGAAAATCTTTTCTATTCTGTAATGATCACGTTGTTATGACGTCAAAACGTATCACATGGAAAGCATTATTCTTTGTTTAGCGAAAAAACATAATACATCGTTACAAAAAGATATAAATGAATAACGTAAAGATTTTCTTACATTCACACATCCTTCTTATGGAAGTGTGAGGTCAAAAAATTTTCGATTTAAGACTCATTGAACATTTTTTCAGTGCATAATACAAAAACAATTCGCTATCTTATGCTTATGTGCGCTTTTCCGGAATGCATATCGTTACACGGAGTTATACATAATGTCAAACTTACTTGGTTCACTCTTGGCCTTGAAGTACGGGATCTTGGAGTCTCACAAAATGTCGAAGTGGAAGGCTTTGAAAAAAAAATTTCATATTATAAAAGTATGATTATTTAAATTTTAAAAATAAAAAGTAAATACAATTTCAGTGTAGTCCATTGAAATTTTACACAACTTCGGCCGAACATTGTATTTTCGATGGGACAAGATTTTTTTTTTTTTTGGTCTTCATCTTTTAAATGGGGTAGTATACAGTTTGTCTGACATATCTCAGAAAAGTTTTCTTAATACTTTTTTTGTAGAGAAACCAATTTTCTATGTCAAATCGATGCTAATTTTGATTTTTCAATTATATATCTTCATTTTTTATTGAATATTTGTATACTATGGGAATAAGTAGGTATGTTTTGTTTGTGTTTTTTTTTTGTTTTCTTTAGAAAAACTGGGCTTGCGAGAAAAATATTCAATATGAAATTTTGGACAAAAATATTAGAGAAAAGCCGAACAACTTTTTCTCATAGAATATAAATCTGCAATGAAGAAGTTGGGTTTTTTATAAAAAAATCACAGTTGAACTAGATTTGACCTTGAAAATTGCTTTCATTGTCACTGCTGCTTGACCCTCTAGAAATCTGAAAACTTCTTGTAAGGTATATGATTCTTAAAATATCGTGGAAATGATGTCTACGTCCGTTTTTTCAAAATGTCGGCCAAATGGGGGGCTTTCAATCTCAAAAACCAAGAAAACCCCACCTATACATATAAACAATCCTTTAACTACTATTCAAAATGCAAAGTCAATGTAATATTTCAAATGACTACTCATAGAAATTGTCAAATTGAATCTTCTATGACTATATATAAACTTACTCCAGGTGGTCTGAAATTATTGCGCCTGTCTGTACATTCGATTTCTTCTTCAAAATTGTCTCTATTTCCACCGCATATGCCAGCTCCCTGATTATGGTAGACAATTTCAGGGATTTGACCATCTTCACGTTGGCATAAAATAAGTGCAGGACCCTGTATAATAACTTTTTGAGTACACTGTTAGAAAGAAAAGACAAGCACATTAAGATGAATTCGTCTAGTATATAATTTTTAAAGACAATTTCATTATATTTTTTTTATCAATAAATTTCAAAACGTTTGAGAGAAACAAAATAGCCCTGCAACAACGTTTGCAAATTGTAGAAATTTACTGAAATCACAAAAATTGAATCTTCAAATTCATTCAAAATTCACATGATTTCATGAAATAATGAATGAATCGTCCGCCTAGATCGTGTGATATCACACCTCTGGATTGTTTTCTTTGGGGTTATTTAAGGTCAGAAGTCTTCGTCAACCCTTGGAAGAAATTATCTTTAAAAAGTTAATGTCAGAGATTGTCTTTGTCATAATAAAGATTCCGTCATCCAATTCAATTTTAAGTATTTTATTTAGAATTAAAAAAAAGTTCTAAATGATTCACCATTCATAATTTTTGTTCGAACAACTTACTCCTCCAGTGCAATTTATTATAACAGTTTTTTCGTCTTCTTCTTCATTTTCTTCATCTTCTTCATATTGTTCATATTCTGTATACGTTTCATACCGTTTTTTATTCCGTTCATATTGTTCATACTGTTGTCTATTCTGTTCATACAGTTCATCCTCAATCTCTCGATCTGGATCAATATAGGTACGAAACTGTGCTTCTTCGATTGATTCATCGTCTAAATTTTCGCACTGCTCTGGATTACCTTGGCCTTCATATGGTATCAAAGCTTGAGAATTGACCCTTTGGCATTGACTTGCTGTGCGTGGAGAAGTCTGTTGAAAGATATTGTCGTTTATTAAGAATAGTGCGCATACACACGTGCATCTATTTAAATCTCATGTAATTTGTTTCATAATTTTATTACTTAATTCATTAATATACCGAAGAATTGATAATATTGGGCGACAAAGATCTTAAGTTTCAAATAAATCATGTTCCCTGAGTGATTCTTGGTTCCTGAACACGAACTCAAACTCTTTAGCGCTTATGCTAAAAAGTAGGTGTATTATGTGAAGAAATATTTCGCGCAAAAGTAGCTATGTGGCTCAATTTAAAAAGTTTGCGCCAAAGCCTGATACTTATATGTACATGTCTGCAAATAAAGAGCTCATGAAAACTGTTGGGCAGTTAAAGGTTATTTCCTAAGCATTTTCTTACGCTGAGTCCGAACCTGACATCAGAATTAGCTCATCATTTAGAGTAACTTCGGGTATTGTGTTATGGTCGGGTAATGTGATATGTTATCATATTTCCTTAAATAAACAACTCTCGACAAAACTGTTTTTGTCAGCATATCAGTAACGGAGAAAGATACGTGCTGCAAGGTTTTGTGCGTTCGCTTTCACTGTTTTTGGACTCAGTGTGGTGAAATTGGTCTAGCCACAAGTTGAGATTTTATTTGTATGCATTTCATGTGTGAATTAAGTTCAAACTAAAGATTATAGCCGAAATACTAAAATTTGTTAGTGGGTGAATATACTTTGTCATAAATAATATGAGTTCTTTATTTGCGGAAGTGTGTTTTAATAAAAATAACCTGAGTGTATTAAAACTGAAATTCGGGTAATGTGATATAGTCCAACTTGCTTCACCCAGTAAGGACATTACCTGTGCTTTTTGCAGCAAATTCTTTTAGAGAGATACAAGCAATGACCTGAGTTCAATGCCTGCAATGCTATTTAATTTGGGCTCACAACGATTGTTTTCCAATTTTTGTACATGAGTCATCTATCTGACTTTAATATGGTCTGCTTTTCGCTTATTGATTCAGTTTAAATCTAGTTTCCTTTTTTATGGAAATTCTATTGAAAGATGTAATGTTATTGTATTTTTAGTTCCTACTGTTTTATACTTGTTTTACTTTTCATGATGGTATATCACATTATCCGAAAGCTATATATCACATTACTCGCCGATTTCATATAGAGGTGTCACTTGTCTTTCTGGATTTTTGTTGAAATAGCTTCAGATTGGCATATGCTAGAGAGCTCCGAAGTCATAATGCACTGCACAATGGATCAACAAACCATAATACATAAAGAAGTAGAAGTTATGCTGTAAAAGTTACGTGTAATTTAAAATACAAAAATACCCTTATCACAATACCCGAAGTTACTATAAGTGTTTAAAAAAAGATTTTTTTTCGACTTTTCATGCTGTGTATTGGACTCAACAATTTTTTAGCTTATTTGTAATAATAAGCATATCTGTAATTATTAAATTAAGTAATATCTTTTCTCTGTAAAATTAGTTTCCAAATGATCACCTATGATGTTTCCTCGCGAAGTTGTAGTCATTTAAATGTGACACAAATTCGATTCCCTACAACTCAAGAATCAATACCAAACGATCTCAAGCTCATAGCACCTTATACATATTGGCTATAACTGTATTGACAGTGTGTATGAGAAGTGTCTGTGTATGGGCAAAGGTATTATTACAGATGATAGAACATCAAATTGAAATAAAATACCAATGAACGAAGTTTTGTTTGAAATTAATTTGATAATTTTATTAAGACATTTTGAATGGAAATTTAATAAGCTGGGTAAAAAAATATGTAAAAAAATAGTTATGAAACTTTCTGTGCGACATTCTAAGGAAACTGCACTGATCCCATTCCTTTCGAATAAAACCAACGCTTACTTCAAAATAATTTTTCACCACGAAAAAAGGGTTTTGAGGGAAACCATTGCAAAGAGCAAATCAAAATTGAAAGACTTTTTGTTTATTTACCGAAACTAAATATTAACCTGCCACGCACTTAGTCTAAGCTCCAATACATCGAATGATGGCAGCGACTAAGTAGTTTACCAATGTCGTTGAGTGGCGGGATGAGATGTGTGTATTTGGGTAGATATGTATTTTTACGAAACATATGTAGGTCATTCAAAACGGAATGGTTTTTTTTCGGAATTTTAAGTTACACATCTATTTGAGCCACACAAAAGAAAATAAACAGTTTTTTTCACAAGTTTCTAGGTCGGAAAAACTTTTTTTTTGATTATTTTCTATGAAAAGTGGTGATTATTACAAAATATATCAGTCGATCAGCTAGGATTTCGTACTTTTTTAAGTAAGAGAGAGCGATTGAAACGATTCTCATATGCCGAATCTTTCGTTTACGTTGGCAAACTTTTTTTGCGCGAAAGAAAATAATCTTCCGAAATCTTATTTGATACGATCGATCAGATTCAATGCTAAAGTTTTAGAGAAATTCAAGATTCATCAATTTAAACAAAGTCAAATTATGTGGTAAGTTTTACAGCAGTCAGTCTAAATACACTCAACTTACCCACCAGAATCTGAAGGGCTTAATGCAAAAGACGCGATATCAGAGAGGTTAGAAAATGTAAGAAGCTTTTGATTTACGTTTGACCTTGAATATCTCGTATCGTTCCAATATATATCGCATCGCTCCAAGACATGTATACATTAGCCTACGATTTTTTTTATTAAAATACTGATATCTTCACCTAATTTACTCATTTCATTCCGGTACTTGATGACGTACTTAAACTTGTGGCTGCCGCCCATTCAGTTATATGGTTTTGTTTTAGATTCTCTTTGCGAATTTAAATTGAATATTAAAATTGTTTCAACTTACGGCTTGTAATCTTTGTTCTGAACAAATTGGTCGTCTTCCTTGGGGTATTCCTGAGGGTCGACTCTAAAAAGTTATTTTGCATAAATTTTACCATATTTAACATTGTCCATAATAACAAAAACAATTGAACGAAACTTATGCATTTTAAAATGACACTTTCAAAGAAAGTTAAGTTTTTCAGCTTATAAAATTAATATATCAACACTTTTGTAGCATTCAAAAACTTTGAAGCTAACCAGGATCATAGCTAAATATTCCATTGATATGAAATTGAAATGATATGGAGAGGAAAAATGGAGTGGAAATCCAATGGAATATTTCCTACTGAATCTTTTTTTTATTGCTAAGTAGAAATATTTTTTAATTTTATTTGCTTTTTTACTTAAACTGCTCAGTTAGATCACTGATCACCACAGGGCGAAATTTGTTCCGGCGGCGGTCCGTGAAAGTTTACCAACATTGGCAGCTGTAGCGTTTCAAATTGTCTATGAAAAACGCTATGCTATTTACAACCCTTAAAATTACTGCTTAGACATGCAAAGTGTTCTTGATAATAGAACTAATATTATATAATCGTAGTATGTATGAAATAAAGCATATATTTGATATACTTACAGGAAAAAGTGAGTCAAAGAAATTTTTTAGCTGAAGAAGCTTTTCAGAACTCTAAAAATAGAAAAGCAAATGAAAACCAAATAAAAAAGATAATGTTATCAATTATATTTTGAGTATGAAATCAAAAAAAAAATAAAATTAATATCATTGAAACTTAGCACTATAAAAAGAAAAATCACATTTAGTTTTTAATTTTATAAAAAGTGTATATAAAAAGTGTCTGTGTGTGGGGAAAAGGGTTGTACATACTAAATATCAGTGATGAAAGTTAGGTTTTCATAGAATGAGCTGAACTTGGAATTGGAATGTACGTTTTGAAAAGCGAATATACTCTTGGCCACATACCCAGAAAAAATGGAAAAATATTTAATTTTCATTCAAAATTTCCAATGAAAATTAGGTCATTCTGATTTCTATTACGCACGTTTCATCAAATTTTACGGAAAAACGTAAATTGGTCATTATTAAAAGTAGAGTAAGTGCATTAAAACAATATATATAAAAATCAAAAATATCGGAGAAAAAATATCATAAAAGTGTGTAGTTATATTCGGATGAAAATCAAAATTGATAAGTATTTAAAAAGTAATCATACCTTAGATTCAACTGGCATCAAGTGAAGGTTTTGGTTGGAAGAATACATTTCAAGGTCCCGATTTGGATCCATAGAAGGCATGCAGGGCTCTGGATCCTGAAACCAAATAAAAAGGATATATTAAAAATTGATATACCTGATTTAATATTGTCTGCACACACATTCAATAATGATTGAACTATTCAACAGAGAAAATCGTATAGACTAACAGTTTTTATTATTTTGAAAAAAATTATTCTTAAACGCCCTTTTTAATACATTATCCTGTTTCTAGAATATTATCCCACAGTGATTAAATTTAAACAAAAGAGAAATCAAAATCGGCAAATACGTCATGTATATATTTTTCGCGATAAGAAGTCGATATGAAAACAGCCTATTCTCTAAGTAGGTCGAACTTATGAAATCATTTGCTAGAAATGTTTACTTACCGGTATATTATTGCAAACGCCATCATCATCATCTGGTGAATCTTCCCAAAAAGAATGCGATTGATTATGCAAAGACTATTAACCGAGAATAACAAAACAAATTTATTTATTTCAAATTCAAGATAAAAAACTTTATAAGTATAATACAAATATATGTATATGTAAGGCAGTTTACAAAGACAAGCTCTGTGCGAAATTCAGCCAAATATATATGGACAATCTTACGTAAACAGGAACAAGGCTCTGTTCAAAACTCAACGCAGCAACGTTTCAAAAAATCTGTTCAGAAAATGCTTCCGAAAGAGCGAAAAGGGACTCTGGCATGAGTATAAGCTAAGTATTTATATATTTTTATTTAAAGGAATAATTGGAATGGTAGCTCAAACATTTTAATTCCTAATTAACTTCTAGCTTAACGTCAGTTAATAATAAAATGCAATCTTTGAAAAGATAAAAAAGTTTCTTTTTCGGGTTCATCCATATAAATAGAAGGTAAATGTTTCAATGAAAAAAAAGTGTATACTCCGGAAAAGTATCATGTAATCTGCACCTTATTTAATTTTAAAAATTGCAGTAACTAAAATTTGTTAGTAATGTCGTAAAATAAATTAATATAATTCACTTACCGTGTCGGCGAATTGGAGTGGTCTTTGTTCTACGTTCTAAAAAAAAAATTACAGATCAATTTATTTTAAACACAACTTCATAACGAGATCAAGATCAGGGCATATACACCCAATTCTGTTTTTACACGGTTTTGATTTAACACGGCCTAGATTCATCGATTTAGCACGATTAAAAAAGCTATTTGATTGAAAATTTAAAGAAAAATATTTTTACTAACCGTAATCTTTTAGAAATTTAGTTAGAGGATTGGGTTAGAAGGTTAATATGTTTGAAGGATATAGAACTAATTCCTTTTTTTATATGTATGTACAAGCATACTTCATGTCTTTTTTTACACGGTTTTTTCTCTAACGTATCTACCGTGTAACAACAGAATTAGGTGTACTTTGTCTTATTATTAAGTATAAAATAAATTTTTGACTTAAAATTTGTTAAAAAAAACCAAGCTTGAAAAAAGACAATTCCTCAAGTAAAATTGGAGCAATCATGAATTAATCCCTATGACCCAGAGCTCCATCTATTTATATATTTCATTAGGGAGGAGAAACAGTTTGATACTCTTAAAGAAGATGCTTTAAGAGGTTATAATTAATTTCTATTAAAAATAAATTTTATATGATCAAAGGTTTTAACATACCTAGTCTGAAACGGATAAAATAAATATTCATAAAATTATATAGAATGACCCATAGCTAGTAAAAAATCAGCTTCTATCAACTTTAAGTGTATTTGAAATTAAACACTCTGAATGTAAGTGTCACAAATGTGCCTTCTCTAACTTTGGGTCAATAAATTTGAATATATAATTATTTCTCTAATCCATTGAAAACATATTACTCTTTTTATACTCGAAGCTGAATAACAATTGTGAAGTATTTTAAAACAAAAGTCTCTAATTCTTAACCTCAACTTTGAAAATTTTTTGACTTATCAATTCAGTTCTGTTAGTAGAGATTTTTGTCTCGCAAAATTTGGAATAAGGTGTGTTTTTACGAAAATTCATGTTTTTCCCCTTTGGGAACGCCGACATTTTTGAAAACCTTATCCCGGGCGCAAAGACTTTGGGGAAAGCAAAAAGGTTCTCGTGATATTAATTGAAAATTTTGTTTTTCGCATAACTACGAAATTTTATGAAATTGTGAAACTCTTTTTTTTTTAAGTATATTAAAATTGTAACATTCCCTAAAAACGGAAATAGCATCATTTTTACTTATAGTTGATACATGAAAATTAGTTATGTAGCTAAAAACTTTAAGTCAAATAAGAAAATTTTACTATTATTATAATGGGGCGAAACTTTAAAAAATCTAAATGTAAACAAAACTTGAATTATTTAGTAACTTACCGGAGCGGCGTAATCCTCGTAAGAACTTGCTGTATTCTATAAGTATAAAAAAGATTTTAAATTGTTATACAATTAGTATAAACATTTCAATTTCTTAAACTTCTTAATAGCTCATGATTGATTGGCTTCTTAAAATTAAAAAAATGGTGGATCTACTGTAACTAGCCAGAAAAATCGAATCACTTTACGAAAGTTATATATTGTTTTTGAGAGTGACTCCATTGCTGCAAGCGCGATTCTATGAACTTATGTTATTTTTTCAAAGTTCTATAAAAGGTTAAGTAATTAAACCTAATTCATACATCATTGTACATTAATTCATTGAGAAATGATTTTTAAATTGCCAAAAAATTTGCGAAAATTCTAATCGTTTTAAAGATAAAATTTAAAAATAAATCGGAACTTTATAATTTATATTTTTGGAATTTCTTCAGCCGTACATTCGTGAGGCGAGTGTGGATATATTAAAAATTCATTGCTAATAGAAAACTTACATTGATTGCGCAACGTTATAGTAAGAAACTACCCCAGTTTGTTTTAGGCTAAGCTTGTTCAACCTAACTAGCTTCGGATGTACTTGTTTGGCTTAAAAAACAAATGAATACTTACCTCAGGTGCTGGTGCTGCTGTTGGTGGTGTCAAATCAAGCAATTCATCCCAATTAACCATGTACTGATCTGCTCTCGCCTATTTGTACATGAAGAAAAAATCGAAATCATATGCAGACGAAATTTTTTGCTAGAATAAGTTTTGAAAAAAAAAGAACTGTAAATGGATACATACCCCACACAACTCTTGAGCTTCTTCTCCCAGAATTTCATTATTATCAAGCAATGGATGTCGCTATAAAAAAATGCATGTAAGTCGATTGCTATTCAAAATTTTTAGTAATTGCTATTTCTACCTCTAATATTTTGTATTCTGTACGACAAAAATGATACAATGATTACTATATCTTACTATATAAAGGGTGGGTCATCTGATAGTTTCTTTTTATATTGTGTGTTAATTTATCTCTGACAGTGCCTTTGCTCTCAAGAAATCGATAGAAACGTTACGAAATTAAAGTTTACTCATGAACAATCTTTGGAAATACTGAAAACTTATTTTTAAAGTGAGCAAATTATTATGTTTCATATGTACATACTACATCATTGAAATATTTTTTAGTTATTTTATAGTATATCATTATTTTCTTCAGCTATGAATGAAAATCTTTACTTTTTGCAAATATTTAACAAGAATAAGCAACCCAGTTGGAAATGTATGAACAATTACACCAAACAAGTAATGGATAACTCCCTAATACTCCGATCTATATGCGTTTTGTACTCTGCTTTGACATTGCGTTTTAGTGGTGCGAACTAATCCTTTATTGCTCCACTAAAAAAATTCTTTATATGGTAATAGTTAAACCTCATAAAAAAAGTTGTGTACGCAATGATTCGAACGTAGTACAATGATTTGAACGTAGCAAAGACCTCAAAACTTTTAATTCTCTTTTAATTAATAATGTTCAAGTAAATCAAAATTATATATCTGAAGAATATTTTGAATTTTCCATTCTTATGGCAAACGGATAAAAATATTTTGCTCCTAATATGCTGATTGGAACCAATACTGCAAGTGTTTCTTATGGGTTTTATGATATCTTCCGCACTGAGACAAGCTCATCTTAAGTGCCGAACAAGAACCTGAATAAAATACACTCTGCAAGAAACTTTTCCTTATGTAGATTTAGAAGCACATTGCCTTTTCTCTTTTTAAATGCTTTTATACATTTTTGATTTATGTCTACATTCACGTATATAAATATATAACAATACTTACCCTTCTTGGCGTAGATGATACGTTTGCCGACTGTAACAGATACAGATAAGAACTATTTTAATTTTGATCATAACAAAATAAGATGCGAGTTATATCAAGAGACAATTGCAATTAATTTTTATACCGACTAATGGTGCAAACATTTTTATAACTCTTACTTTAATTTTTTAAGCTGTTAAGCTATTCCTAGAAATTAAACTCACAAGTCTAAAAAATACTTAAGGAAAAAGAAAAAAAAAAAAAAACGGAAACGATTTTAGTGAGACAAAAATCGTTTTTTTTAAAGCGCGAATTTGGAGCGATAGGTGAGCAAATTGTCAAAAACTAGAAAGTTCCTGTGGGAGATTTTCACATTCTTTGGCATTAACATAATTTTGAAGTTGTAAAATAAAACTTTAAGTTTATATGTTTATCTTAACCAACATACTTCAAAGCCAACAAAATTTCAGGTGTTACTACTTAGGCGTGAAAATGATGAGGGCTCACATGTCTTTGGTGAGAAACTGAAGCGGAAGTCCTTATAATTTTCAATTTTGCCGCATTTCCACTTAAGTATGCGAATAAATTTGAAGTATATTTTCGCATTTCTCAAGTAAGGAACAAACAACAAAAAATTGTCCATGCATATTACTTTCAGTTCAATTCTTAAGACTGACACGTATTACTATCTTTTGTCATTCACTCAGTAAGAGCAGTTAGCAATATATTAACCCAGGGTGCCTTCGTATGGCCCTGATACTGGACTATACTTATGATTTCATCCGAGAAGGGTTATTTTAATTCAAATAGAAATTTAAGACAATTATTCAAAGAAAATTGTGATGCTGATGTATGAAATCAGTTTACATGACGAAAACTTTTTAATTTCATGTAGTTGTTGCGGCCCACTACCCTTTCTCTATGTTTATGATACTATTTTTTTTATGTTTTTTTTTTTTCATATGTATATATACATGGTAATGACTTACCCACCGAGGGCTACATTGCTGAGGCGGTTCTATAAAGGACTGTAACAGATGCAGATAAAAATTATTTCGAATCCAATTTAATTGATTAATTTATACTTAAAATCATGATGTGACCATTATCATTATTTTATATCTAAAATAAAACTGTCACTAACTATTCTCTATGAGATAAAAATTTGAATAACATGTGTACATAAATCATAAGTTTAATATTGTTAACGAGAGAATAATGAATAAATAAATAATAAAAAAATAATAATAAAATATAAATAATATACGAAACGAAATTGATATATGTATGTTATGTACGATATTCTGAGTATAGTTTTTGTTCCAAGACTTTATTGAACTTCTTTAAGTGAGATGAGCATTATCTGTACGTTTCAAAATAAAATTTACCTGTTCATCATAGGTTTCAGCAGTAAGCATACTATCCTCTAGTCTAGGATCAAGAAAACTACCTTGGCCCTAAAAGATAGCAAAAAGAAAAGATATAAAAAGGTTATTTCAGAAACAACTACGCTTTAAAGACTTCTAAGTTTCTTTTTGCAAATACATGTGCGGCATTGCACTCAAAAAAATCAATCTAAAAAGCAAACACAAAGTCAACAAAATGATATTTTAATGCGAAGTGGTTCAAACCGATTATCTATTTCAAATTGTCGAAAGAAAAAACACCAACATTAAAAAAATCTCATTGTTGTAAGCTTGTTTGCTCGTTCTGTCTTTTTTGAATGATGCAACAACAATTTCAATCCCAATACGAATATAGCGTGGATAAAAATAAAGCTGTTTGCCAAAATAAGTTCGGTTCAATAAAGGATATGAAATTAATACTTACCTCATCCATTGATGGTAAATATTCCATCATATTACATGGTTCTTCCGGCTATTGTATATCATGAAATTAAGTTAAAATCGTAAGGACAATATTGAATTCAAAGCAGACAAATTGTGTTCGCTCAAATAAATTCTGCATTAACTCTTAGCGGCACCACTTCATTTTTGTAACTTTGGGGTCTTTCACGACCTCACGTTGGAAAAAAAACTTATAAAAAAGCAAATCCTCAATTTCAGGCTTTATTACTGTGAATGAATGTTGAGATGACACTATTTTATGATTATGAGTTATATTTTTCAAAAAATGTTTGTGCTAAATGAGGCTAAACTTGGGTATTTATTAGTTCGAAAAATGATTTCGGTGTCGTTCACGACCCCATGGCGCAGCTAAGGGTTAAGAGGATTTCAAAAGTGATAACTACCTGCATAACGTAATCACCGAGGTCTGGTGGTGGTGCCCTTGGCTATGTGAAGTAAAATAAAAATCAATTTTAATTTAAAGTTTTGAATGCTTAAAGTCCTAATCGTCTTTTTCGTAAGAAATCACTCAAAGTGGCTGGGTATATTGTGTTTAATAAAATTATTTATGTTTAGCGAACATATTGTTTAAACTTCATCAGTAGTACGTTGTCTTCAACCTATGTAAGTGGTCTCAATTCGAGGTTATTTGGCTGTAAATGTCATCGATTTCGATACTGAAGAGTTTAGGAAAATTATTAAGTACTTACGTTATTCCTCCATCCGATATAGGATGTCAAATATTAGAAATTATAGGAATTCAAATTTGTGGATATTTAATTTAAAAATTAGTTTTGAATAAAAACATAAGTTTTTAGTAAAGATTCACGCAAATAACTTTTGTCTGATTTCCTTCGAAAATCATCAGCGCAGCCTTTGTTTTCTTTTATCATATAGAGTCGGACGAAACAGGTAAGTATAATTTAATCTCTTCAATGCAGGGAAGAAGAAAATAAATTTCATTGGGGTATTTCTACTAGCGCTTTTTTCTACGTTTTTTGCCTTTAATTTATGCGCAAATTCCCTTCGACTCAAATACTGATTCTTTGATAATTTTACTATAATCCGAACAATTTGACCTTTACTACTCTTTCCCTTTAACTTTATTTCTTATTAGCTGACTACAGCCATATACGATTCGAAGTATGAAAGTCAAACTTATTAAAATGATTGTCAAAAGAATTTACTTACTTGAGCAGATTCGATCATGTCCCATTCCGAAAAAGGAACCTAATAATATAGAAAATTAGATAATAGGGAAACAGTACGTATATTTCAAAGTTTGTATAAAATATAGTATATATCAAATCACATGTTTAGAAGAAAGTTCAAGCTACTGAAATTACTTATGTGCTATCGAGTGTTACTCACCTCAACGATTGCATCGTCCTAGTGACAAATAAATAAAAAATAGAGTACAAGTTAAAATATATCAAATTATAATAAAAGTAAAATTGCTAGTGTGGGTTATTTATATTACAGTGTCTCAGCATAAATAAGTGAATCACTTTTTGTTGGTCCAAAAATCGTTAAATTGAAACAGCTGCGACTTCTGACTCAATAACACACATTTGCAACGATTTTTATGTAAGAACTCGAGGGAGGGGACCAAAACTCTTTTTCCCATCGATATGTTATCAAAATTTATATAGAGAGTGAGTTAAAAATCAAAAAATTAGAATCCCACCTGACAACTTATTTCCTAAGTTCTGTAATTTTTCATTACAAAAATATGAAATGAAAATTTAAAAATTACCATGGAATGCCTATTGCATATTTTCCTAATTTGTCAATGGAATTGGTCATTTCGTTTCTATTTAAAAAATCAATGCCTAATCCTATTAGCATCATTTGAGCTAACAACATCTCAATCGAATTCTTTGGGAAATGTACTATTTAACTGCCAATATTTTTGTAATAAAATGATAGCTTCTATTTTTGTATTTACTTTAAGTAATGTCGATTCAGATTTCTTTATATAATGTGAAACAATACTACACAGAAACTTCAGTCTTACTATATTTAGTCAACTTCTTTATAAAATATTTACCTTGCGACAGAAACGCACTGATTTTATGTACTTATGGCTTGCTAAAAGAAACATGTTATTGCAATGGTCTTTAGAAACTTTTAACAATATTTTCCTTAACATTTTAAGTCGAAAGTGGACCAAGCTAAAACGAATTTGGAGAAAACAAATTCCAGTTCGATACTTACTATTCCTCCTGCTTCGTCATCAAGATATTGTTCAGGTTCAGGTTCCTTTTCTTCCTTAATATCATTGTATTGAAATATAAAAGGAAATTAAATTATTGAAAAGAGATATCATAGCGCATTTTATCATTTTAGAAAAGTTGGCCCCAAAAAACAGGTGTCAACCCATGTTTAGAACATGATTCGACAAGGCAACCCTATATATTCTATTTAGGCTCATTTGGCACAAATTTCAAGCTGTTATCTTCATTAATGAAAATTGACACAAAAAACCGGTCTCGACTTTTCTACAGCGGGCTCTTGGACTATTGCGCAGTCGCAAGCGCTACGTATTTACCAACAACACCCACGGGCAAAATTGTTTTGTTGCAGCTGCGCCTGTCAACGATTCAGCGAATTACAACAATAGGAAGTTGTTGTAAAAGAGTGGAAAGAGTTAGGCGCTGGGGATCGCTGATGTAAACTACATCCAAAATATTGCAAATCTACTTATGTTTGACTTCGAAGAAAAATTGTTTCAAAAAGTTTTTCCCAAGAGGTCTGTATAATTTTTAAATTTTACAGATAGTAAGATAGCACTTGAAATATTACAATTCATTACAAAATTTTTAATTTCTGATGAAGATGAAATATCAAATAGGATGTCTACTAGCTGATCTACTAGTGATAATTATTTTTAGAACTTATCATGTTTGTTTTAGAAATATTTGAAACATAAATAGATATGATATAAGGACATTTCATAGGAGTCCTCTTCAAGTATAAAACTTGGTTGAAATTTAGCGTCATTAAGTAGAATTTGATGAGATTACAACTAATTTAAACAAATCACTTACTTGACAAATTTCTACAAAAACCGATATATATTTTCAATGCAATCTTTGATTTAAATTTTTATTTTACTATACATACATAGTCCTGATTATCCTCTTCCTCCTCCTCCTTTTTCTTCCTCCTGGTTTTTGTACGCTTAGATTTTGCCTGTTTAAGTAAGTAACTAATTAATATTATTTATACTAAATGCATACATATGTATTAGGGTGTTTATTTGAAAATTTTGTTAATGGATTTTATTTCTTTTGCCTAAATTACATCAGGATTTATGGGAGTTTCTAAAACTCAATTCTATATTTGCTTTAAGATAATTTTTTTTTCATAAATAAGTAAATACCTTTGGGGGTGAGCGGTGAGTTTGTCTCTCTTCTGACAGCTGCAATTTAAGAAAATGCAATTATTATTTTATCGATATACGAGTATTTTACATAAGAAATTTACTAATATATTTTTGCATAATTTTAAGACAGTTTTTAAAACTCATTTTTTTACTACTTCATTAAAGAATGGTAGTAATTTTTGTTTTACTATATTTTCATATCCATATACATAAATACCTGTTGGGGTGAACAGACTGGTAAATCCTGTAATTAATAAACACTATTTTTATTTTATGGATATATGTATGTACAATGTGTTTTTGCTTCAGTTTTAGGATAGTTTCTAAAACTAAATTTTGTGCTGCTTTATTAATGGATGTATTAAACATTTTTTGTTTTATGATAATCTTTTTATATATAAGTAAATACCGTTTGAGGTGAAGTGACTGCTAATGCCAGACACGGCTGTAAAAAAAAGGAATGCCATTATTATTATTTTATCAAAATAAGCATAAGTATTTTACATTAAAAATTAAATAAAATACTTTTCATGCGTGACTATTCGCATAAAAATTCTAATGGGTAAACCACTGTAACCGCAAAAAACGATGTGTTGTCAGTAAATTTTTTCAAATATAAAAGAGTATAAAGGAATATAAAAAAATGATAAAGAATTTTTACGCAAATATGTAGGAGTTGGTTTTTAGAAAAACACTCTTAAAGTTTCCATTACGGAGCGAAGTGCTCTATTACGCTTTTATAAAAATGTCGAAATTTCGATACAAACAATTTGTTTTTGAAATACATTTATTCTTTCTGATTCTTAATAGCTTAAAATATTTCTTAGGCCAAAAATAAAAAAACGATTTAAAAAAAAAATACAGTGGTGTTAAACCTTAAATACACAATTTGCTCCAGTGACGTCATCGTTAATTATGCACACAATAACATGGTTTGAACTTTTAATTCCAACATCACATAAATGTCATGAAATTCTTCTCCACAATTAATTGAATTAATAATTAACTTTTTGTTATGGTTAAATTCAAATAGCAAATGTTATTTAAATGCTGACGTACTTATCATAAACCAAAAATATATCTACCGATGTGATTTTAAGAACCAAAATCTTTTTCTACATTTCAGGGTTGGTGCTGTTTCGCAGTAATTAAAAATTTTTTTGAAAATAAAGCATTGAAACAACTAGTTACTTTGCATGAATATTGATGGCTACTATTTGGCTGTAAGTTCATTTATCAATTGCAAACTTATTATTCCAAAAAATTACTTCCAAAAAACAAACAACTAAGAGTTGAGATAATTTTATTTAATATATAAATACCTTTTGGGCTAAACAGACTGCTGTCGCTACTGAAGGCTGCAATTAAAGAAAATATCATTATTATAATATTATCGATATACCTAGTTAGGTTCGAGCATTTAACATAAGAAATTGAATAAAATACTTCTCCATCGGCGATTAATCGCACAAATTTTCTGAGAACACAATTCGAAAGAACTGAACTAAGTGCGGGAATTTACTCTTTAATGAATAATGACTGCGCGAAAAGATTTTTTTCAATAGTTTGGCTCTAAAAATGCTTTTTCAGACAGCAGAATCTCCAGTAAACTTAAGAATTTACAATTCAGTTTTCCTAAATATTAACTTAACACTAAAGTGGCTAGACGTCAACATATACTTTTCCAAAAATATGAATCTTCGGCATTAAATTTTGATACAAAAAAAGATTTTCCAATTCAAACAGCTTACATAAACACTTCTGAAGTGTAGTTTTTACCATGATAAATTTCAAAATGTGTACAATGATAGTATTCAGCACCATATTTCCGATATCTGCAGTTTCTTAAAAATCTACACATGAAGAGAATGGCGGAAAAAAGGGTTCAGTTCTTAAGCAACCAGAACATGTTTTTGCTTAGAATCATACCCATACATCTGGTAGAACGTCCAAAAATCAAAGTGTTCTCGAATTATTGACGAAAAACGCCAATAACTCAAAATCGTAAAAGGTTTGAAAACGATTTGGGGAAACGAAGTTTCGTTTAAGTAACAGCTAGGCAGCCAAGACAAAGACAAATAGTATAAGCATGACGCCCCCGAGAACAACTGAAATCATCACTCTATATTCGCGTTGGCCTAAGACTCTAAAACGATTAAGTGTCACAGTAGAGAAAGTTCCAGCCCTGAGACATGAATGATTTTGTGAATCGTGGTAAGCACTTGCGAAAAATTTCCGTAACAATTTTATAAGCCATCAAGAGGTGAGTAAACGATATTTTATTTTAAAATAAAATGTTATATTATTTGTAAATACCTGTTGGGTTGTGCGTGCTGGTCTTCTGACTGCTTTTCCTCTCTTTGGTGGACCTTGTGGCTATTAAAATAATTTTCATAATTATTTTTGCATTCATATTTTTTTTTAAATAAGAATTTCATAAGTGAAGAATATTATCTGATCATTAGTCAAAAGTAAATATTTTCAATAAAAAAAGATTTTTTCTATCATTTGATAACAGTGGTAACTTATACACCTTTTTTTTAAGTGTAAGGTGTATAATTAAAATTTTTTTATTTCATGTTTTACATTATTTTATGTTTTTAAAATAATACTTTTTATACGTTCACTTTTTCATAGACATAAACTTTTGCCACTAGAATGAAATAAAGAGAAAAAAAGGCATTTTGCAAATCGAAATATCGACCCTTCACGAATGTAGTGAATTTTGAGTCGGAATGTATTTTTTGAAAGTCGAGTAAGCTTTTTTCTAAGTTTTATGAGTTATTCAATAAAATTTTACCATTATTGATATGACGTTGTTTATATACATACATTAGGAATAGTAATCAGTATTAGGAAAGTTTTAAAAAATTTTTTACACCATGTCAAATTAGGAGTTAGCTGAAATTTCTCTTAATCTCCATTGTACTTTTATTACTTTTTAAAACACGAATGTAGCTAAAAAGTACAATTTTACAAAACAGATATGATATATATAGATTCCTAAGGTTTTATAAAACACAATGGTGTTAACCAAACATTGGCTGGAGACCTAAATGAATGGTTATGCCACCACGTATTAGGTTTTCTTTTGTCCTTTATGAAATTAATTTATGTTTCATATTTTTAAATTATATAAAATTTTGTGCATAAGTACCGATCCGCCTGTGTACCATTCCTTATTATCCATTGCCTCTGCTTCCTTTGCTGCTATCGCCTGTATTTCGGCCTATTGAAAGAAATTGCATTACAATTACCTTTTTCATAGAAATTGGGTAACATTTTCTTAAAAACTTATGACATCGAATTTATTTGAAAAGCTCAAGGGAAAAAAAGTTATTATAGACCAGTGTTATCAATAAACAACGATCACATTATTTGAAGTTGTTAATCTTGTTTATGATACATAAATCTTCATTTTTTTTGTAAAATTAATTTTATACCATATTTTAGGCACTTGCAATTGCCGTAAAGTCAATAATTGATGTGAAATTTGCAAAAAAAACGACTTGTTTATGACCTTAACCCATTTTCTACCGGAGTTTGATTAATCGAACATGAAATTTGTCTAATTTCAATAATTTTTTACACTATGAAGATAAATAATATTTGTAAAAGAATAAGTATCATATTTTACCTTGATCTTTTGGCTAATCAATATATTATTTTTACCACCCCCCATCCCCACCCACAGATTAAGAGAGGGTAGTAGAAAAATACTTTACCGATAGACCTTTGTTGTAAATTATATTATATATTAAAAATATATAATTTAAAAAAAGAAATGATAAGGCCTTACATATACCTAAAAAACCAAACTATGACGGCCGAAAAAAGCCACCATATACTCGTCTATGAACGAAATCCCCACAAATCCAAAAAAAATTAAAGATATGATAAGCACGCCAAAACACCTCTTATCCTGTGAAATGGGAGAGGCGCTGTCACTTGAAGGAAAATTTGACATTTCGTATTTGTAAGGGATCTTGTGGTATGGGATAAGCGCCAACGTTCGATTAATCGAACATTTGATTTTGGAACATAACGGGCAAACGGGTAAGGGTAAAATTTCTTTGATGAGCTGTAATTACTGTGGAAATATACTTTATATCAAAAAATTCAACAATTTTTGCAGCGCGGCAGAATATGGGCTAAATATTTTTTTTTTTAGCGTACGCAATATTGATCAGGACTTTTTTTACTTTTTATACTTGTTTTATATATTATTTTTGTAAATAATATAATTTTATCTTATGTATAAGTACCTCTTCTTGTCTTTTTCGATTCCATTCCAACATCTGTAAGAAAATAACCCTTATCATTATCATTTTTTTTTGCATTTACATAATTACGTATACGTATTTACGCAATACGTATTTCAATTAAAAATTAATATTTTTATTGCTCATAAATACCTCTTCTGGACTAAGACGTCTAACTGGCTTACATCCTGGCGGCTTCTTCGGCTCATTCGGCACTGTCTGCAATTGAATAATTCTACTTCAAATTTTTTTACTTTTAACTATTTTTTTTTTGTGTCATAAAATAAAAATTAAAAAAGTTATATCTACATAGAGCTTAAACCTTTTGCAGTTTTCATACTGCTTAGTTTATTGAGCAACAGAGTATGAAACTTAGGATAAACAAAGTTGGATACAGAGCTCCTTAAGTTTTATTCAGTGACATGGATTGTTATTTAAGGAAAATAGCATCAGTCCGAAGATGGCTTTCAGTGAAACAAAGTATATGAATATCATTTTTAATTTTTCAATTTGACCTGAGCAAACTTGGTGCTGGAATAAAGACCTAAGCCCATAATTATAGTCGCAAAATAAAATTAAAATCTGGTTTACCCAAAATTTAAAATACAGAGTGACCACATTAAAAAAAGAAAAACTTGCATTAAATTATGAGAAAGTTTTAAAAAATAGATTTCCCTGCGTTATTGACACAAAATATTGTAGACACAGTGAACAAAAGGAATAATAAAAAAATCGAATATATGAGGCAACGTGGCGTTATGGTAAGGGCTGTGAACTCATAGCGCACAGTACGTCAGTTCGATTCAAGTCAGAAGACTTTCTATAAGCACGTTTTAAATTTAAAAGCAGGACAACGTGCTTTTAAATATTTACAACCATGTTTTAAAGTAACATTTATTTTCATTGATATCAATAAAAAAAAAACATTTACATTTACGAGAATCGAACCCACGTACTGTTTGCCATTTCGCCACGCTGTCTGTATTTTCGAGTTTTTTATTATTCCTTTTGTTCACTGTGTCTCAATATGTTGTGGCAATAACGCAGGGTAATCTAATTTTTTAAACTTTTCTCATAATTAAATGCAAGTTTTTCATTTTTTTATGGGGTCACTCTGTATTTTTGATTTTGGGTAAAAACCAGGTTTTAACTTAATTTTGCTACTATAATTATGGGCCTTTGTTTTTAGGCACCCTAATATTAATTTTTTATTTTTAATTTGAAAACGATAATTTTTTATATAATTTAATTGTTCTATTATAATTATCTTAAGTATTAACTTATTTTAAATAACAATTTGTTCTTAGTAAAATAAAAAATCTTAAAAATATACGTCTATATTTTCTTTGGCTGTAACCATAATTACCCAAAAACACTGGATAAATACAGTTACGTTTAAAAATAGCTGACATTCCAAAGCTACTGGTGTACAATATTACAAACCGCCTCAACTTTATTTTATGTATAATTACCTGTTCGATGCTTATTATGGGCGATCTTCTTGGTTTCTATAAAATAAACTTTCGTTATTATTTTTTCCACACATAACACTTTATTTAATTTAGTTTTTGTACAAAATTAAATTAACATTTTATGATATCAAAATAACTTCTTATTTTAAAGTATATCTTTTGGGGTGTTATGTTAAAAAATTATTAATAGCTATGTTTTTTGTATTAATTTTTTTTAAACGGTTTACAAAATGAAACTCAAAATGTCAGACAACACCTCAAAGAAAATCGGTCAATCAATAGAAAATATGGGGGCCTACCAACTTCTACAAAGAGCCAATTTGTTGGCAACAAACTTAGAGGCCATCAGTCGTCTACTTCTGGCGTAAACACTCGCTGTTCCATTAGAAAAGATCATAGAGATCTCGTGAGTACTTTCATTAGTATAAGTAGTACTACGGTGGAGCTCTGGTAAAACGAAAAAGATATAATGTCCAGGGTCATTTGTTGAATCGGTGACACTATCGAAAACAGAAAAATGCTAATTAAGCTAGAAAAAAAAATATCGATGTGTATGTTGAGCTAGTGAAGGCAAAATAGTGGCATTGAGTGACGCAAACCAGCAAATTGCAATTCTAGTAATCCCAGAGAGATTAAATTTATCCAGTTTGATCATTCATGATCACGCGAAAGGCCTTAGTTAATTTTAAAACTCGACAGATGGGTTCCACATGTTCTTATAGAAAGAAATTTGCATTGTCGCATTGACATCTATGATTTACTTTTTAAAAGTCAAGAAAATCATTCATTTTACAGCACATGAGAAATGGGCTATATACAATAATGCTAAACGCAAGAGATCATGAAGTAATAAGCTTAATCGGCTCAAAACACATCAAAAGCCGATACTCAACAAAAAAATGTGATGCTGTCTGGTTTGATGAGGTTTCAAGAGAATTTTTGTTTTCAGTTTTTCCGAACAATACGGGGATCAATTTCAAAGCGTGTTGTCATCAACTAGGCAAAAGGAATGATTCATTCAAACACAAAATACCAGAATTGATCAAACAAAATGCCGTAGTACTGTACTAAGATAATGTGAAACCTCATAGAAGTTTGATAACTCGCCAAATGCTTTAACACCTTAGATGGGATGTACCATCAAACCCACCATATTCTGCAGATCAAGCAACTTCGGATTATTACTTGTGTCAGTATTTATTAAATTTTTGGGATGACCATGGAATGGATCAGAATTTCCAGAAGTTACTTGACTCCGTAACTTCTGGAAAGATGGCAAAGGGTATTGGACTTTTTGCCTTTTTTATGCTCATCAATAACTTTTAATTTGATATTCAAATGCATCTGCCTTGCTTCAGAATGCTTAGAATTTCTAAGATTTTTATGGATTCATATGAATAACTAAATGTATTAGTGGTTTACTGATTCAAACTTGTAAAAAATACATGATTTCAATATTTGCTCCAAAATTGGATGATATATTTGTAAAAGCAATTGCTTTCAATAGATTGCTTATTCTTTTCAGTATGCCTATCGTAAAAACTTTGATTTTCTTCAGCTTTCTAGCATGTATGTATGTAGTATGTATAAAGAAATGTAAATAAAAGTTATATTTTGGAGTATGAATACCTTAGGTATGGCTCCTTGGCTGCATACAGGGGGAGGTGTTATTGTTTGCTATAAAATAAATTTACGAAAATATAGATATTTTTTGTATCTTTGAAATCTTTAATTATGTATGAGTAGCTAGAAATATAGTTTGTATATAATAGAATTTTAATGACATGTTCTTAAATTATACAAAATATCCTCGGACTTAAGTGCTGGAGAGCAATTTTGTTACAAAGTTAAAATAATGACTTTTTAATAATTTTTAAACCCCAACAAATGGGCGATTATGATTCACTTGTAAAAATTTGTTTTCTACCAATCGGTGGAAAGAGGTCGAAATTAGTTTTGGCCATCACCAGAGGCCACAGACCAAGACCGCTTTTCATTGATTGTTAAAAAAAAAAAATTTCAAAAATATACCTTAAACGCGCACTATTTGCACCATCGATTGGTGGAAAAAAATTTACAAAAATAAGAGACTCTTTGAACATTTTTTACAAAACGACGAAATAAATAGTTATTGGATATGGAAAGCAATTCCTTATGCATAATGAATCAACGTAAGAAATTCATTGAAAAATAATCTTGGTTGACATTGGAAATACAATTTCTTCTGCCTTAAAGTCGTTAAATATGTTTATTGTAAAATATTTATTATTATTAATTAATATAATATTTCTTAATAATAATAATTAAAAAGCATGGAATATGGAATATGGAATATCACTTTATTTGTAAAATACACTTTGGACTAAAAAACTAGCTGTAAAACATGCTAAAGAGCTGCCAAATGACAGCGCTGCACTTTCTGAACCACGAAATAGATTACCCGTAAAAATGAGTAACAACTGTTTGAAATTGATATATCTCTAATCTCAAGAGTGCATGGAGATTTTCAAAAATTTTTCTGTAACAAGCTCCACAAAACTATGAATCGAACAAATATATTGGAGCCCTTGCTTCTCACTAGCAACAGTTAATGAGTTTTCAAATTATGGTGCTTTAGGTTACACTCTCTTCATGAGGTCATCAAATGGAAAAATTCATATAAAGAAAACTTATAAATTTGTTAAGGATATCGTTCAGATCTAGGACTATATTAAACCCTATTTTTGGTATTTATTTTAAAAAATCTTGAAATAAAATGAATTATATAATAATTTTTTACTTCAACATAATTTTTTTTTTAATAACTTACCTGGGAAGTTTGTGGTGGTCGTCTTATGGGAGGAGGTGTCTGCTGTGCTTGTGGTGGTCTCCTTATAGGAGGAGGTGTCTGTTGTGCTTGCGGTGGTCGTCTTATGGGAGGAGATGCTTGCTGTGCACAAATAAATATTCATAATTATTGTTTCACTAGTTAATATTATTAAAAATAAATATATGTTTTATTGAAGCTTAAGCAAATATAAATGTTTATTTCTTTTATAGTACATAGTAATGTAAATTTATTTCAATTAATGAATTAAATTACATGTATTACAGCGCCGGATTCATATTATTTACCTGTCTCACATTGCGATTCCCTTCTTTTCGCTATAGTATAAATAAATAGTAGTTATTAGTTTTTCTTCAAAATAATATTTTGAATTAAATAGAGACTGAACAAATGAGTTATGCTAACCTCGGTCGATTTTGCGCCACTCAAACATATTAAGCGAGAAAGTACTCTTACTATCATATCCTCCATTTAAAATAAAAATTGAAATCGATCAAAAACTACGAAATTAAATATCTGAGTTAGCCTAACCCATTTGTATATTAAGTAGAAGAATGTTGTTTATCGGTTCTAAACCAAACCAATATTGTACCGGATTTTTAATATGAGCTTATAACTTTATATATTTTATTCGAGAGCTTGCAAATTAAATCCAGAAAAGGGTCTAGAAACCAATGTACCAGTCAAGTCAAAGTAACTGCTTTTAATAAGATTTTTTCGTCGTATATAGCAGGTGCAGGCGCTTTAGTAAAGAACAACCCAAAGTTACTTGTGCAGAATATGTGAAAAAAAAAACAAATTTTAACTATCGTGAATTTTGATTAATCTTCGATTTCGCAGCCAAGGCTTCTTCGTGCCTTGTAAATGCTGTGGACAATTCGTTTACCTTAAGAGCCAGAACTGATAAGTTTTTGTTTTTGAATATATTTGAAAGCTTCCAAAACTTTTTAAGTCGTTTTCAAGATCAATATGTGATTTCTTAAGCTTTGGTTCATTGAAATTTCCAAATGGGGGTGGAGTGGCGTGCTTCTTGACGCCCATCAAAATCTTATACTGCTTACATTTAAGTAAAGTTATCAATTTAAGTAATTGTTGGATACTTTTTTCAAATTTAATGCTACTTGCGTTACGCTTGTGAGGATACTATATTAAGATTTTAAGACAAGAAATTTTCCAGAAAAATTTTCAAATCATTACACTTAATTTAATTTTTATTTGAAATTTAATTAATAAGTTCGTAACACATTTTCTGGTTAAAAAAAGGTATATATTGCGGAAGCAGTGCGACATTTGGTTTTATATAGTAGGACATATTTCGAATCTGTTTCATATCTTGATAGATAATTTGAAAAATTATGTGCTAAATTTATTCAAATTTTCTATTACGAAATTTGCTGTTCGTTTTTAAGTGTGTTCTGTCCAAGTGAATGTACTTTTAACAAAAATGCTTCTAGATGCATATAATTATAGAAATCAATTAAAAAGCAGTTACTTTGATATAATTGGTTATGTGGTAAAACTATGGCTAATATGCAGGCCTGTTATTAACGATTAACTGCATAGGTTTCATATTTTAATTTACCTGGAGGCATTGTTGTTGAAGACGTTGTTTCTATAAAATAAATAATATTTGTTTTCATATAAATATAAGTAATACCAATAGGAGTTTGAGGGTCAAAATAAAAAATATTTTGTCAATTTTTTGCAGTAATTTTAGTAAAATTCATCTTAGTTTCAGAAATGATATTGTGTATAAGTACCTCTTGATCTTTTCTTGCTTGTAATTGCTTTTTCTGTTGAATAAATTTGTTATGTTATTATTATTTCTGCATGTAAATACTTTAAACAAATTAACAAATAAAAAAGTAAGTAGCTATTCAGCAAAATATGTTTTGATGCATGTAAGTTTTCGTATTGTTTGAAATGTCTATAGCTTATACCTTCGATTGGGTTAAATAAGTTATAACATTTATTTTCATATCATTTAAAAACTTAGCTTGCTACCTAAACTAAAAATTCTAACAAAAAAACAGCTCATTTGCTTAAGAGTAATTTCTCAATATACACTCAGGGTATATTCACTTTTGCAATCCATTTGTAACGCAGATATAGAAAAGTTTTCCTGATCAGCGTCACCAAACAAGATAAACTAATTTAATTATATACAATTTTAAACTAGGCTCTTGGGGTGAAAAGAGTATGAAATCAGTTGATAAACACGCCTACTGCCCATACAAAACTAAAAGCTGTATTGAGGGAGTTACTTTGTGAAGCACATGTAACCAAATGTCTCACAAATACTATAAGTAACTAGAACAATCTCTAGCTATTTAGGTTACAAGTTTCTGAAAGAGGGCGTGCCACGTCCATTATAAACAAAAACTTCAAAACTCTATACTGCAAAAAATTATTAAAGGTATTACCTAAATTACTCTCAAACAGTAGAAATAATGCGGAAAACCTTTGGACAACACCTAAGTGAATTTAAACAAAAAGACGTAGAATTATTCAGAGATGAGAGAATCATGAAAGACAATACAACTTAATTTCACACAAATTCTAGAAATCTTTCAGCATGGCCTTAAAACAAAAGTGGAAACATTTTGAATAGAAAGCTTGACTGGTACCATTTGAGGAAATGAGCTTAGTCTGGAGTTAAGAGGTTTTGTGGGTAGTATTTCGCTAGTTGTTGTTGTATCATGAGAAATATTATTTGAGCTGAAAACTTTTTTAAATCGAAGACTTTAAGTTCCAGCTCGTTAGATCTTAACATATTATACTCCATATATACTTTTCAATGTCTGCCACGCCTGCTTTTATGTGTACAAATGGAAAAAGTGAATATGCGCTGTGCTTTGGGTACTAAGCAACAAAATATTTCAAAAAAAAATTATTTCTCAATTTCATGTATAAGAAAATTTATATAAATAGTATAGATACACAAATACCTCTTCCAACCGTTGCTCTTTATATTCTCGTAACTGAAATTAAGTTGATATTAATAAATTTAGAAATTAAAAGAATTTTCGTTAACATCCGTAACTTGTGCACTTACCGCTCTATCTTTTTTTTCTTTTTCTGCTCTTGCCAATTCTGCTCTCGTCTGTTAAAATAACTAACATTATTATATTTTTAAGGACAAACACATTTACAAATCCATTAAACTAACAACATGAAATTGATTATACTATAAATGATATACTACTGACATTAGACTGACACATAGAAACCGACCCATATCTTGTTTTTCCGTATAAAATATAGAAAGGCTTATTAGTGTATGAGAATAACGTTGCGAAAGCTTTGAGTCAAGAGTCGGTTGTGTCGCTTTATTTTGGAAAAATCCAGAAATAACGATTAACCAACGTTTAAAATTGATAGTTACTATTTTCGATTAAATTAAAGGTTCTTGACGTTATTGTTACCTAAAGACATGAAAGCACAAAAATACTTAAATCGAGGCCAAATTACCTCAATTCGAGGCCATAAACATGTTTGCAAGGAAACAAAAGCATCTTAAGACACTTCATCGAATTCGAAGTCATATACTTGAAATTGAGGATGTTTGGTAGGTCCAAGTAAACCAAAAAAATTAACATTGTGAAAAATTTTTTTATAACATTATTCGACAAATTATGGAAAATTTTTTACATTTAAATGACCAATTACATAAAACGCTGATTTCAGAAATCGTATAAAGAAAACATTTTGTGATTCCGTTTTTGAGATATTGTAAAATAGCGTTTTTTCATTTACCCATTTTGTTAGTCAATTTAAATTTAAATAAATAACGAACGGCTGCTATCGATATAAAATATTAATCGGTGCAATCGGCTTTATATAATATAATTTAAATAACTATGGCAATTTCAGTTTTTTCTTATTTTCCACCATATTTTGGCTTTTGGCAACGACACTAATGGCAAAATGCTATACATTATCTGTCAAAATAACCTTAAGATATTATCTTCAGACAATCAGATATCGCCAACACCGTGTCCGGAATGAAAGAGAAAAGCTGTCAAAAAAATTTCATTAAGTTTCGGTTAAGATTTTTGCAACCTATTACTTTTATCCGAACAAGCCCCCTTACCTTGGGCAGAAATTAGGAATAGGGTTGGTTTTATGGCTCAGTCTAGTGTTTATCTACCAGAAATCTTAAGCACTATTACGAGTTGGCTCCAAGGCCTTGCGAGACTATATTTCCTTAAAAGTATTATGAAAACGATTTATACTCTCCAGAAGCTGACTCATGGACAAGTTACAATAGTTGTGTAGAGCATAGCCAGGAGAACATGCGAACAAATTTTCGCCTATGGCTGACGAGTTAATTAAACAAAATGTTAATTAAATTTAATTTATAAATTTAGAAGCGAAATTCTTAAAGGACTGAAAGTATATCTGTGATTGGACAGGTAATCAGTGCTTGTTGTATAAGACACTTGCTAGTTTTTACTGGCTAATATTAAATTAAACATTAAATTTAATGATGTTATAAATACCGGTGGAATGGGATATAAAAGTGACTGTCTTGCCTGAAATTTAATAGATATTATTATACATAAACATATATTAAGCTTCATCATGTTATAAATACCGGCGTAATAGTATATGACGATGTTGCTCTTGGCTGAAATTTAATAAGATATTATTATTTATTCATTACATAGATATCAATACCGTGAATATTATCTGAAAATTAGGAAATTTTGTCAAAACTTATATATGGATATGGCATAATTTTTACAAATAGTTTTTTTTTTTCAGTTTTTTTTTTAGTTTTCAAGCAAACAAAGACTAATGGTGGTTTTGAGAGGTTTGAGAAAATAACTGTCTCTTGCGTTAGGTAGCTCACATTTCAGCAGACTTTTGGTACATAGATTTCTCAGAGTTAATTTTCTTTCAACTTTCACCAAGATGTCGTTTGTTTCACTCTTTTAAGGACAATATTCATGAATAACCTGATAACGACACTGAGATAGTTGATCGCTTCGCAATTGATACAGTCGTTAACATTTTTTCCAGCGAATAGTTTAATCTTCAAGTTTTTAATAAATGCATCCATATTTATGTATACACATTGTTGGTGATTTATTTTATATCCTTTTGCAGTAAAATGAAATGCTATCTCTTGCATATTTAAGGACATCGTCTTCAAACCAACATTATTTCTGTATTGCTCAAAATTAAGTTTATTTATTTCGATTTCATTGAAGACATTAACTTTGATTAGGTGAGCAATGCGAGCAATACCAAAATTGTATCATTCTTTTAGAAATATATAGAAAGCTATAAAAACACTTAAAATCATGAAAATTAAGGCAAAGAGAAATCAAATTTATCAAAATTATATACATAGAACCAGAGAAAAATAAAATTTAATATTGTTTTTAAGTACCTGGAAGGGACTCCTTGGTATGTCACTACATGATGATCTCGGATCCTGTTCAGAAATTAGTTTGCGTTTTAATATAATATTTTATAAATAATATTTTTTTAAAGAATATCTATTATTTTATATGTATGTTATACAATAATGTCGCTATTATTTAAGCTATGTATCAGAAAAATAAAACTATGGCTAGAAAAAGATTTTAAATGTAAGATAAATCAAATTTATATGATAAAAAAAGTACAAAGTTTTCGGAAAATGTTAGACATATAAACTCATTTAGTTTATAAAATTAAATTTGAGTCTTACATGTTATAACATATATACATGTCAGACCATATTTTGATGTCAAACCATTAAATGTTTAGATAATGAAAAATCATTTTAAGTGGAGGACTGGTTTTTTTGTTTGTAAAATGAAATTTTTTCATACCTGATATCTTGGACTTAACGATCTTTTGACCGCCTGCAATAAGAAAGCTTGATGTATAAGTTTATCTACTGGTATATAGCAGTTAAATAATTTTAAAAATATTTAGAGTTTAATTGGCGAATACATATGCTGTTATATTTTATCACATTTCTAAAATAATTAATCAATTAAATTCAGCACAATAAGAGCCTTAAGATATATATAAATATTAATAAATCATGTTTGAAATATTATATTTGAACTTGGAGCCCTACTTTTGTATGTACATATATACATATTGGGTCATATATATACATATTACATACATATAATACATACATACATAAATTGATTTGTGAATTTGAAATTTATTAGTTTAATTTTCAAGTATAAAGAAAGACATATTGTAGACCTTTGATTTTCCATATTAGCAATATTCGTTAAAATTTCATCTAAGTATTTTAGGCAAAATCAAAAGTCCACAATTTTTTTTTTTTTTTTTTTAAAAGAGCAAGCCAACGCTATTTAATGTTTTAAAAGATATATAATATGTATGTATCATTAGTGTAGAAAGAAAATTTTCCTAAATTCAAACAGGGGCGTACCTGGAACAATTGTTGCATGGGACAAGAACAAGTATTTTTGGTCATATACCCACAAAAAACTCAAATTTTGACCATTTTTCCGCCCCCGAAGCATTTGTGTCCGGGAAACTATTTACACCACCTCTCCTTCTACTGGTTATCATCTTTGAGTGTATAATCAATCTGAAGGTGGAGATATGCCAATTTTCTTGTTTAAAAAACAGACGGGATTTATGTTACTTTCAACATAATAGATCTTTTCACATCCATAGAAACAATTTATGGTTTGCGTAATATTTTCTAGGTAAAATTCTGCGACATTATTGTTGGCTTACTAAGAATCTTCATGAGCAGTCAAATAATGAATGAGAAAATTGTTTTTTAATGATTTTCCAAAGATGATGTATAAGAAAAACACCCACGATATACTAAAAACTATTCGAAGAATCTATGAAAGAACGGGGCTGATATTTTCACTCTATGGAAACATCAACTCTACCCAAAATTACCATCAACAAAGTTTTTGTGATTTTATGATATGATCTGGTTTTCCTAGCAAAAACATTTTGTTGATTGCAAAGTGTTGTATATTTATTGTTTCTGTTATGAAATTGGCAAGTTTCCAAAATTTTGTTCTTCTTGCTTTAACTTTCATTTTTAATCTTCTTATAAAAATTAAGAGATCACGGTTTAATAAAAATTTATGGTGGTAATTTTGAAAAATTATGTTATGGATACGAGCACCTACACGCAGGGCACTTCTTAATAAAAACGCATCTATTTGTTATTGGTGGCTCTCGCTTAAGAGACTTGTAATGAATCACGCAAAAATCAGACTCTACTCGGTACGCCTCTGCAAATAACTTATTGAATTTATCATTTCAAATAAAATTAAGTGATCATTTGCCATAAAATTTACCCGTAGCATACAACGTGCTGACATTACACAATTTTGAAAATTTCCGAAATAATTTGATAGTTTTTTAAAATATCGGCTTTTTTTGCGAAACCATTTATTTATTTAATTTTGAGATGCAATAGAAGAAATGAAGTAATTTTGAAATTTTTCCTAAATATTGATAAACTAAAATTTTGAATAGAAATTTGAAATGACTGAAAACATAAGCTGGTTACGAAGAAAATATTTTAAGAATTATTGAATTTATGTTCGAAATTGTGATGTAAATCAATTTAACATTTTGTATGATTTATGAAAAAACACAGAGTGCTTAAAAAAAAAAACAAAATGCAACCACTTAATCTACTTATTAATTTTCTTGAATTAAAATAGAATCAAGGAAAACTGTCATTTTGTATATTTAGGAAGCCAGTGACTTAAATCGGAATATACTTTTCGAAGTTCGAGCACACTTTTATCTCAATTATTTTTGAATATTAGCAAAAAAGGTTTTCGTAATAAAACAATGCAATTATCTATGTATTCGACAATGTTATGGTATATAATTGCCCAAGAGCCCGCTGTAGGAAAGTTGAATGCATAAGGTTACAAGATCGGTGCATTTTGGTAAAACTAACCAATAAGGGTTGCTTTGAGGAACTAAATTAATAAGACGAGCGTCTAAGTGCTTTCTCGATGTTTGTTGTTTTGCGTTCGCATTTGTACGTTCATCGAACAACGAATAAAAGTATGTGCATGTGGGTCCAGTATTAGTTAAGTTTTCTTGGAAATCATAACGTTGGAGCGAGACGTACATATATATTTAATTACTTCTTGTAACTTTTAGAAAAACTGTCAGCGTGCCTACTTAAATATTTGTGTGGATACGATACGCTTACATATTACATTTTTAATGTAATATTTATTTAGCTTAAATTATTAAACGTAATTAATTTCTTAAGTATATTAATTATTTAGCTCGAGCAGAAAGTAATTCTAAAGTATATTTTTCGAGACAAAAAAATGAAAAAAAGGTTACGAAAAGTATATCAATATATTTAACAATGATCACTCTATTTCGGAATGGCCATTTAATTTGTTTTGGAAGGCGCAAATAATGACAATTCCACAAAACAATAGCACTTAGAATGACCATGAATAAAAACCATTCTAATTCAGAGGAATGTAATGGAAACATGGAATGTTTTGCTTTAGAGCAAATACTTTTCTCAAAGCTCAATCTATTTCCGCACAAAATTTTATCAAAATCATTGCAGCGGCTCAGCCGTGACTGCGTTCGTTTCCATTAAGGGCTCTTCATAAACTGAAAGTTTTCAATTATCAATCCTCCAATCCAATTCAATTTTCCTTTTAGAAAAAACTACAACTCATTTTTCACTACGAAAAAATGGTTTTGAACAAATGTACTATTTTTATAAAGCTTTCAAATTAAAAATCCAAAAATGGTCCAATGTATTTTTATGACAGAGATATTTGCCAGCTTGAAAATGTGCCATTAATGGTTCAAAACGGCTTAGGCATAAGTGCTCTCGCTAGGTAGCTAATTTGTAATATTGAGAATTGACTTTTTCCTTTAAACTTTGTAAGATTTAAAGTCTGATTATTTTAGCTTCTATTTAGGTTTGCCCACAATTTATTAATAAAAATGTTCACTTTACAATTTTTTTTTTTACAAATTTTGGTTGAAATTATATATATAAAATATTGCTTTTTGGCTCTTTGAATTTACACTCGTGCAAATTTGATCTACAACATTGATCTTGACCTCACCTGTAAAAAAAGGAAACGTGATATATTGATTATATTGTCGTGAAATTCGAAAGAACAAAATTTGGTAAATTTTTTATAAATCCCTACTGCAGAACTTGGTATATTGAGCATTATTGTATATCAATAGTACACCTTGCGAGAAAACATCATAGATCACCATTGGAAAGCTTGCTTTAAAAGAGAAGGACGCTACTAAATGATGTTCTTATTAAACATGAGCTGAAGAATTTTTTTAGAATCCTATACATGGCCTCAAAAGTAAAAAAAGCCTAGTTTTTTAAGAACTTCAAATATTTCAGAATTCTGAAATGAGGGGTCAATTCTGATGTCAGATTCGGATTCAGCGCAAAAAAAAAAAATAGTTTCGAGTACGACTCTCAGCAGCCCAACAACACATATCACCTATTCATTCATTTACCTTTTTAATAAAATTTAGATTTTCCATACAACTAACATACATGTGAAACAGGCTTCGGCGCCACCTTTCAAAAGGTGTGTTTGCGTATAAACTTAAAACATAATTTTTCGCAACAGCACCTTAAAAGCAAAAATTAGAAGAAAATTTGAATCACCTTAATATATATACATACATACTAGGGTTGCCAGATGGTCTGGATTGTCCAGATTTTCAGTCCCAAGTTTGGAGTCCAGATAAGCACAAATATGTCCAGATGAAATTCGAGCCGTACCACCCATGCCGTTAACGAATCATTTGCCGAAAATGCGTTCACTACAATTGGAAGGCACAGATTTTCATATTCCAAGGCGCAGTGGCATTTTTCTTGGTGCAAGCGCTTGGGTGGCTATAGTAAAAGGTAAAATAGTTTCAGGCGCGGCAGGCAGCTAAAGTAGCTGTGGAGATACAAACGAAAAACTGTTATCGCTGTTCGAAAAATTCTGTTATTCAGTTAATAATGTTATGAGCTATCCTTGACCCAGCATTTTTCTTTGATATACCTGCATCTATTAATCCTGTTTGACATAAAAAAATTTTTTGAATCACCCTACTGTACTTGTTTATGTACCAAAGAACTGCAGTGAGCCATTCATGAATCTGTTGAAACTTTCTGGACATTCACACAAATTCACCGCTCAGAGAAAATGTTGTTTTACTAAATTGTTATGTTTCTGTTATGTTTATTTTGTTTAAATAAAATATATATGTTCTTCTTCAGAAGAACTAAGCTTAGTTTTATTTATTGTCCAGAAAAAACAAGATTTTTTTTTTGAAGTATCCAGAAAAATTCAGATTTTTTTGTTTTTTTTATTAAATGTCCAATTTGGATCTGGCAAGCCTGATATATACTATGTAAGACCCACTTTATCCAAAAGCATTAAATTAAGCTACAATATTCAAATATTTACCTATAATAATATACATACATATATACATATATACATATATAAGTATATACATAAACCCCAAAATATGTATATGCATTTTTGTTAAACATACCTTCTTGAAACTAAGGTTTTTAATTTTGCTTAATTTTGTAGTGTGCATTTGCCTTTATAGCCAGACAGACATTTTTGCTTTATGGCCTTGTACTTTTTCAATCAGAAGCATTTGAATCTTTTTTAATTCGTTGCTTATCATAATCAGCTTGCATCATCAAATGTTTGCCTTGGTCTATGACTTGTTAAAAGATGAGTCTGGCACATGTCTTCCAGTGAAAGGTGTGACCCCATGCTAAAAATATAAAATATATTTATAAAAGTTCGCTTGAAAAAATAAATGGCGAAAAAAATATAAATTTAATTTTTGGTACAAAAACTTTCAAAGTATTTATAATATTTTCCATCAATAATTAGTCACCCTTTGCAACAGTACATGTATTACTTTTAACGCAACATAGTTTAGCAGAAACTTTGTAAAAAATTGGTGAATGCGCTGATGAAATGTCTGGGGATTCATAAAAAATTTAAAAAACATATATGATTTCTATTGCAAGGATATCAACTCATTGACATTAAATGTACAGATAGAAATACTTTATCTTAACATCTGATTTTAATGTTTAACTAACTATATGAAATCACATTCATTCAATGTGGACTTTTTTCGAATCCAATTAAAATATTTATCCTCAATTTAAACATTTTCGGCTTTTTTGTCTAATCATAAGCGTTTATGATTTAATCAAACATAAAATCATTGATTCTGATTATTCCTTTTATTGAGAAAGCAATATAAAAAATATTACTCCAATAAAATAGGAGTAATCTTTGCTTACTATTCTCATGATAAACCCGTAATGGTCACACCCTTTATAGATATACACTATATTTTCGACCATCCAGATATTATCTCTTTCTTTAAGGAGGAAGAGAGGCTAAAAAAAGAAACACAACCATGCTATAGTCAAGTTGGATTCATTTTCATTTTGTACGTTTTGAGTACTCCGAAATACTTAGTCCTGACAACACCAATCGTGTTTAATTTCCTATTTTAACAGAGCCTTCTGGCATAACGTTGATAGCGCTTCAAGAAAGCAATTTTATTCGTCGGTCGACTCTGTCCCGATTATTTATGTTCTTATGTAGATATAACTTATTTTCCATATTATAAACAATCACCGCTAAGACCAAATCGTTCATTCCACATAATAACATTATATCTAAAGTTTGAAGAATGTAATCGTTGCATAATTTACTTACCGGCTTACTTGTTGGACTGCCTGGTTGTGCAACCTTCAAATTTTGCTAGCAGAAATAAAAAAAAAAATATTTTAATATATTTTTTCTACAGTTCATAGTTTCATAACACTTCTGTATTACAATCAGAGCTTAAAATAAACTTTTAAAATTTTTTTTTTCGGTAAAAGTTAACTTTAAACATTTATATTTTTGAAATAAAATTAAGTTTGCTCAAAACTTTTTTAATTAGAAGATAAAAGTTAAAAGTTTTTTTAGACTAATTATTCAAAAAGTCAAAAAAAACTTTTAAATAAATCTTTTATTAATAAAATTCATAAAAAAAATTAAAAACTCTTTTTTTAATAAAAGGTTTTTGATTTATTTTTTTTACAGTCACATGTAAAAGTTTTTATTTTAAAATAAATATGCAATTTCCTCTGGAAAACGTTATTCCTTTCAATTTTGTAAAAGTATTGTACTTTTTTAACACTCTTTCAATCTTGAAACTTCCATGATTTGCCTTTCGGAATGAAATAATTTATTAAGACCCAAAAATATGCCAAACTAATCTAGGCATTTACTTGAGTTTATTTGTGGAGTTTGACTCCTATAGCTCTGGAATAAGAAAATATTTCTGCTTCAATGACTACGCAAGACACGTTTGGAGAATGCAAAAGTCAACTGCTGAACAGTCATTTTCTCTAACAAAAATAAACTACACTTGGGGATCGTTGTTTGTAGAACGTTCATTGAGAACTCTAAGCCTTAATAGTTTTGCAAAGTTCACATGTTAAGCTCAAAATATCATTCACATAAGTGTTATTAAGTACATTGATATAAATTTTTGAAGTTGCTGCTTAAATAATAACTAAAAACTTGTGAATATTTCATTTTTATAACAACTTACCGGAGGGTTCGTTGTCGTGGTGCTGCTACAGGTCTCGCCTATTAAATAAGCTCACATTATTCAAATGTTCTTTTATGTTTGTTTTTTTTTTTTAATAAAAAATAAATATATCTAATAAGCGTAAAAACTTTTAGGAAACTTTTTTGTTGAGTGGCAGCTTAAAATTTTAATTTATAGTCAATTTTGTAATATATAGTAGATCAAAAAAATAACAAACAATTTGAACAGAAATAAGACAACTTAACGCCAAATGGTCACTTTTCGGTTTTCCAATTGACGCTTGCCACTCATTGCGTGGCCAAAGCTTAAGAGTCAATTTCGGGAAATCAGTTACCCTGAGGTGCTTTTTCAATTAAACATTCACAATTGTGTTATTCGCTTATTATTTTTTTGGTAAAATTTAGGTGAAATAAATAAGACATAAGAAATGGAATCTGTGGTTGAAAAAACTCAACCGATTTTTAATTGAAGTTTCAAAAAGGGTTCAACACGATAAGTGGCTTTGACTGTTAACGCCACTTCTACAATATTGAAAAATATTTTGTTTTCATAAAGTTTTGGTCTACGAATGAAATTTAAGGCTGTTTGGTACAAGCATTTTAATTTTTTAAGAGAATTTACAAATGTCTGCGCTGTCTAATTTTTTTTTTTTTTGTAAAGTTGCAACTAAAACATTGATAATGTTAAGTTCTTTTAAATTACATTGCTTTGGGCAAATCTCTATTTGTTTCGAATGTTTTAGAATATTTTAGCTTTGGGGTGATTGTTTATTGGGTAACTGTTCACAATGATCCATCCCCCAAAATTAGTAATTATTTTTGGGTGTCATTCATTGGGCAATAGTGCATTATGAGTAGTTAAACAAAAGTATTGGTTTTTTGACCACATTTTTTTTTGGGCGATTTTGGGTACAGCTTTTGAATTTTATCGTATTTAGAGTGAGACTGACTATGTAGAAATCGAGTTCGTTTTTGAAATGCCTTATTTTCAAAGTAATTTGTGTGAAAATTGTTTCTATGAACATTTGATGCTTAAAACAACTTACATTAGAGCATTGAGCAGCTGCTCCCATTGTCCTACTAGCTGGTGCCTGTAATCGTGATGTTGGTGCTGCACGCTGTTAAATAAGTTTTCATAAATATCATTTTTTATATAAGTAGGTTTCTATGTATATAAATAATATTTTTACTTTACTGCCCTCATAAGCGAAAAGGGAGTATCTCAAAAAAGTTCATATTCATGATTGTAATGACATCAGATAGCTTAAAAAATTACGCGTCTAATGAACTATTCCAAATGTCGGTGGCTTAGTTTAAGCCAATGACATTTACAAGGTGCACTTTTATGCACATTAAAGCATAAAAAGTCCACTCTGTACATAACATTGACAGAACCCCTCATGGCTCAAGTGCTAAGAGCGACTATCTTAATATATATAAATCTTGTGTCACAATGTTTGTCCTCAATGGACTCCTAAACCACTTATCCGAATATAATAAAATTCGCACACCATGTGCAGTTCGATCCAACTTGAGAGATAGGATAGTAAATTCTATTTAGGGTGCATATTTAGGGTGGCCCTCATACAAATTTTTTTTTATAATAGCTTTTTCACAAATACCACTGCATCGATTCACATGGAATTTTCACCACATAGCTTTTATACTATAGGACATGGTTAAGTTTATGAGACTTTTATTTTGGCTGCATATTTAGGGTGGCCCTCATACAAAAATATTTTTAAAATAGCATTTTCCCAAAGACCACTACATCGATTCACATGGAATTTACACCACGTAGCTTCTATATTAAGAGACATGGCTTAGTTCATAAATCTTCTATTTAGGGTGCATATTTAGGGTGGCCCTCATACAATTTTTTTTTTATAATAGCTTTTTCACAAATACCACTGCATCGATTCACATGGAATTTACACCACATAGCTTTTATACTAAAAAACATGGTTAAGTTTATGAGACTTTTATTTTGGCTGCATATTTAGGGTGGCCCTCATACAAAAATATTTTTAAAATAGCATTTTCCCAAAAACCACTGCATCGATTCACATGGAATTTACACCACGTAGTTTTTATATTAAGAGACATAGTTTAGTCTATAAAACTTCTATATAGGGTGCATATTTAGGGTGGCCCTCATACAAACGTATTTTTAAAATTACATTTTCCCAAAGACTACTGCATCGATTCACATGGAATTCACACCACGTAGCTTTTCTATTAAGAGGCATAGTTAAGCCTACAAAACTTTTATTTAGAGCGCATATTTAGGGTGGTCCTCATACAAAAATATTTTTAAAATAGCATTTTCACAAAGACCAGTCCATCGATTGACATAGAGTTTACACCATGGTCTCTTATATTAGGGGACATCGTTAGGTCTATAAAAATTTTATTTAGGGTGGCCCTAAAACATAACTTTTTTAAAAAAATTCACTTTCACGAAGACCGGTAAATCAATTCACCCACCTACCGGAAAGGGCAGAACAACGTCTGCCGGGACAGCTAGTCCAATAAATATAATTCATGAAATTGTCGGGGTTTAAATCTCATTACAAATTAACCGAAACTGGTCTGATGAATTGTTTTTCTTACAATTGCTGCTAAATGGTTAGAAATAAGTTCTGATGTTATATATTTTAAATACTTTACGCCCAGCACATTTCGCATTTATTTGACGCTAAGCTAAGTTTATATAAATAAAACGAGAGTCACAGTTTTAATTTGAAGTAAGTACGTAGAAATACCTTAGTCGCGCCTCCATTGCTGCAGATGGTGCGAAGTGCTGGTTGCTATAAAATAAATTTACGTAAATACGAGTACCACATGTTGTGTGCGAGTTTTTACAAAAAAGTACATCTTAATGTGTGTATGCCAAAGTACCAATAGTGTATTATGTTCAAGTGAATATTAAGTATAAAATAGGGCCACCATACGTCCTCGATTTTAAGAACATATTCTTAAATTTTATAAAATGGCCTCGGACCCAGATACTGAAGAGTCAATTGAGGTGAACCTTAAACTGACAAGGAGCTGTACATTATTTACGTACAAATTTTTGATAATTTTGAAACCCCTTCTCAGCCATAAAAAATTAGGTGCGTACATACATATATAAAATATACTCATCATATGAAAAAATAACAAAGTTATTGAATCCACCGCTTTAAATGACTTATATTCAATAGAATGCAAAAGTCAACTGTTTAACAGTCATTTTCTCTGACAAAAAAAACTACACTTGAGGACCGTTGTCTGTAAGACGTTCATTGAGAACTCTAAATCTTATAGTTTTACAAAGTTCACATGTTAAGCTCAAAATACCATTCACATAAGTGTTATTAAACACATTGATATAAATTTTAAAAGTTGCTGCTTAAATAATAACCAACAACTTGTAAAGATTTAATTTTTATAACAACTTACCGGAGGGCGTTGAGCAGCTGTTCCACTTGTGGTACGAGTTGTTTGTTGTCGTGGTGCTGCTACAGGTACTCTCGCCTATTAAATTAGCTCATATTATTCAAATGTGTTCCTTAATGTTTTGTTTTTTTAAATAAAAAATAAAATATAATAAGCGTAAAAGATTTAAGGAAACTTTTTTTTTTATGAGCGACAGCTTAAAATTTTATTTCCCTTGCGATTTGCAATTTAAAGTACATCAAAAAATATCAAAGAATATGATCGAAATAAAACAACTAACGCTAAATGCCCACTTGACGCCCTACTACTTGAGGCTCTACCGCTTACCAGTTTTCCGCTTAACGATCATAGCTTAGAAGTTAATTTCTAGAAATCAATTATTATCCCCTGAGGTCCTTTTTCAATTGAACACTCACAATAGTGTTATTCGCTTACTATTTAATATTTCCGTGAGTGAGGGAATCCATCACAAAATTAAATAGAGAAGTAATCTGATTCTATAGATCACCAATTACAGTTAAGAATGCATATAGCTATTAATTTATACTGAGTTGTCATTGGGTGTATCCAGTAGTTTGCACATTAAAAAAAATGGAATACATAATTGAACAATTCCAACCGGTTTTTAAAATAGGGTTAAAAACGATAAATCGCTTTGACTGTTCGCAACCTCTATAATATTGAGTTTTTCGTAACAATCCGAAGGCAGATTTTGTTGGAAATAGCTAGACAAATATTTCGTTCCCAGATAATGTTGGTCTACGAATGAAATCCAATTCTGTTTTGGTACAAAAACTTTAATGTTTTAATATAATTTGCAAACGCCTGCGGTGTTTTGTAAAGTTGCAACTAAAACATTGATCCTGTTAAGTTCTTTAAAATTGCATTGCTTAGGGAAAATGTTTCATTTGCTTAAGACGTTTTAGAATATTATAGCCTTGGGGTGATTGTTCATTTCCTAATGTTCCATCGCCCAATTTTAGAAATTATTTTTGGCAGTTATTCATTGGGCAATAGTGCATTATGCGTAGTTAAACAAAATTATTGGTGATTTTGGGCCCAGCATTTGAATTTATGTCGTATTTTGAATGAGGCTAGCTATGTAGAAATCGAGTTCGTTTTTGAAATTCCTTACTTTTAAAGTAAATTGTGTGATAATTGTTTCTATGAACATTTGATGATTAAAACAACTTACATTAGGGCATTGAGCAGCTGCTCCTATTGACCTACTAGCTGGTGCCTGTAATCTTGATGTTGGCGCTGCACGCTGTTAAATAAGTTTTCATAAATATCAGTTTTTATATAATATGTAAGTAGGTTTCTATGTATATAAATAATATTTTTACTTTATTATATAAGTAGTACATATGTGTGTATTCAGAAATCGTGAAAAACAGTGTTCGACCTCTAAAAAGCACCCCATTCCACCACGGATAGCTGCTGTCGGTTCGATTTATTTTTTCCTCTTTAACGAGAGCTTGTTCAATAACACTAGTTTACAAGAAAAAAGATCTGGTTTCTCATACACTTTTTTCGATGTATTTTGGGGCGTAGATTGCAAAAATGGCAACCGTTTTTTTTTTCTTAAGAATCGTTTTCGAGATATCCCCGAAAAACCCCTTTTTCGGCACTTTTTTCATTTATTTGACTATATCTCTATGAATTTTTTTTTCGACTCAAAAACGACTTTCAGCTTTCGAAAGATATTTGTATTTCCTTTCTAACGATATGCTTTTTGTTTGAATCGGATAATATTTGATGGAGTTACAAGCGCTCAAAGTTCAAAAAACTGACTTTTTTGGTCTTTTTTAAAAATCACTAAATTTCAATTGCTCCATTTGAATGAAAAATTCCTTCTTTTTCATATTTTTAAAATTTTAAATGATAGACTATTCTTTTACAAAAATTTTAAGTATAATTTGGCGGAAATCGGACAAAAAATGTAGAAGTTATTCGAGAAAACAGTAAAACACTTGCAATAAAATTGAACGAAAATACATACGTTTTTTATCTAAAAAGAAAAGAGAATAAAAGTAAAGAACTTCACAAACACACAATCGTATGTATTTTCGTTCAATTTTATTGCAAGTGTTTTACTGTTTTCTCGAATAACTTCTACATTTTTTGTCCGATTTCCGCCAAATTATACTTAAAATATTTGTAAAAGGATAGTCTATGATTTTAAATTTTAAAAATATGAAAAAGAAGGAATTTTCCATTCAAATGGAGCAATTGAAATTCAGTGTTTTTCAAAAAAGACCAAAAAAGTATGTTTTTTTAGACTTTGAGCGCTTGTAACTCCATCAAATCTTATCCGATTCAAACAAAAAGCATATCGTTAGAAAGGAAATACAAATATCTTTCGAAAGCTGAAAGTCGTTTTTGAGTCGAAAAAAAAATTCATACAGATATAGTCAAATAAATGAAAAAAGTGCCGAAAAAGGGGTTTTTCGGGGATATCTCGAAAACGATTCTTAAGAAAAAAAAATGGTTGCCATTTTTGGAATCTACGCCCCAAAATACATCGAAAAAAATTTATGAGAAACCAGATCTCGAGATCAAGCCCAAATTTGTAAACTAGTGTAATATTCCGCTGTCAGAGTGCTGTAACGAATTATTATCTTTTTTCTTATTTTTAAAAAATATAATTTTATATAAGAAAAAATGCAATTTTCTTAATTTTTTTAATCAAATTTCGAAAAATGAAAATTTTGCAAGTCTCGTGGCAACCAAAAACGTTTTTTAAAACTAAGATACACTCGAAAATTAGTAGAACAGATTTGGTCTAAGAAAGTATGTGACTTGACTCCGATGTTATTTTATCTGATGTAGTTTTATCTGACACGAAAATATTTTTTCCGCATGTTTGATTATAATTCTCAATGAGTAGTTGGATCATGAAAAAGCTCCCCTAGATCTAATCGAGTCAGTTTCAGTCACTCTAATATGGACGATGCTCATGAACAACTTGATAAGGACACTACGAAAGTGAATGTCTCCCCGACTAGTACAGTATTGTAAATCGGTTTTGTCAAATTCATGTGTGAATTCCAAGTTTTCATTAAATATATCCATTTGTATGTATGTACTATATTGTTTGTGCTTCTGTTTCTTTACTTTGTTGATAAAATTATTTCCGATATTTTACAAAAGAATAAAATGAAATAAAATTTGTCAAAATTATATACTAAATATATATGTTAGTTTGAGAAACTTAATATAATATTGTTTTTAATTACCTGGGGCGGAGTCCTTTTTACCTTACTACGTGGTGTGAACGGATTCTGTTCATTAAGAAATTTGACCAGTGATATAAAATTTTGTATATAAGCCAGAGAGAAATTAAATTTAATATTTTTTTTTAAGTACCTGGGGGGGTGTCTTTTGCACGTTACTACAGGATGCTAACGGGCTCTGGTTTTGAAGCATCTGGACAAGTGACATAAAATTTATTAAATTATGTACATATATGTATAAGCCGGAGGGAAATTAAATTTAATATTGTTTTTAAGTACCTTGGGGGGAGTCCTTGGTATCCTACTACCTGGTTCACAAGGCAACTATACCAGTGAAATAAAATTTATCAAAATTAAGCATATAAGCGTGAAAGAAATTAAATTCAATATTGTTGTTAATTACCTTCTCGACGGATGGCCTTCTTATGATATTACGAGATGCTAATGGGCTCTGCTTACTGAGCATCTTGACCAGTGAAATAAAAGTTATTAAAATTATGTGTAGAGAATTGGGGAAAAAATAAATAGAATATTGTTTTTAAGTACCTGAGGTGGAGTCCTTGGTATCTTACTACCTGGTTCACAAAGCAACTATATCAGTGAAATAAAATTTATCAAAATTATACTTACATATAAACATGAGATAAATTAAATTCAATATTGTTGTTAAGTACCTTCTCGACAGATGGCCTTTTTATGATATTACACGATGCTAACGGGCTTTGTTTATGAAGCATCTAGACCAGTGAAATAAAAGTTATTAGAATTTTGTATATAGACCTGAGGGAAAATAAATTTAATATTGTTTTTAAATGCCTGTGGGAGTGGCCTTTGCATCTGTCTACATGGTGCGATTCGGTTCTGTTCATTAAGCAACTGGACCAGTGATATAAAAATGTATCAAAGTTATGTATATAAACTGAAGTGAAAATGTTAGGGTCTTTTTCGACCAAATTTTTTTTTTTTTTTTTAAACATCACTTAAACTATCAGCTGTGTATGTCTGCGTTTTCCTTACTTTGACAGTATGTTATGTTAGAAGTAAAAATTTTTAGTGTTTGCGTTTAGCCATAGTTGTCCCTAATTTTTTTTTTAGCAAATAATGATATGATCTTTCTCAAAAACAATTTTGACATTATCTATCAAATTAATCCTTATTTGTAAATAATTTTTTTTTAAGAAAAATTACTTACTTTTTTAAATCAGATTCATTCTCATATAAATTCTCTTTTGAAATAGACTTGAATCGAAATAGTCATATGCTTTCTCATAACTTATTTGTGTAATGTAAACATATTCACAACTATGAGAGTATATGTTCGAAACAACGTTATTTTTCAATTAATCTTAAAACTGTACCTGCTTTTATATCAAAAATTCCTTACATTTTAAGATTGATTGAAAGATAAAATATGTATAAAAAATCAAGAAATAAAAAAACAGTTTCAAAAACTTCTGCTAGGATGGCTGAAGTCTTAACTTTCTAATATTATAAATGTAAAGCTATGGATGTTCCTTTCTCAATCACGCTTTAACGGCTCAAAAGATTTAAATGAAACTTGATGGATGGATAGCATATATTCTGAGTAACAATATACATATGTAGATTACTTTTTATGTCGAAAAATCTTTTCTTTTCTGTTATGATCACGTTGCTATGACGTCATAACTTATCACATGGAAAGCATTGTACTTTGTATAACGAAAAAATATAATTCATCGTTACAAGAAGATATAAATCAATAACGTAACGATTGGCCTTCATTTCCACATCCTTCTCAGGTGAAAGTGTGAGGTCAAAACATTTTTTGATTTAAAACTCAATGAATATTTTTTCAGTGTATAATACAAGCACAATCCGCTATCTTATGCTTATATGCGCTTTTCCGAAATTCATATTATCACGTGAAGCTATACATAAACTCAAACTTACCTGGCTAACTCTTGGCCTTGAAGTACGGGATCTTGGAGTCACACAAAAAGTCGGAGTGGAAGCCTTTGATAAAAAAAATTATAATATCATAAAAATATGATTACTTAAATTTTAAAAATAAATAGTATATTTATTTCAGTGTAGTCCATTGAAATGTTACACAATTTCGGCCGAACATTGTATTTTGGATGAGACAAAAGTTTTTTTTTGGCCTCCACTGAGCTTCCGAGATAAATATACAAGTTAAAGTTTTAGGCAAAAATAACTAAAAATCTTAGAGAAAAAATATGCTAACAAAGCCGAACTACTTTTTCTCATAGAATATAATTCTGCAATGAAAAATATATTTGTATAATTGATTTGCATAAAAAATCATAGGCCTCTTTTGCGGTTGTCGATTTGCGATAAAATCGATAGCCATCGATTTAATAGAAACAATGCCATTTTGGGATTACGAAATTCAATAGAAAAAGTTGCGTCATTGTGACTTGAAATGTTATTATTTTTCTTGAGATAGCCGTTTAGTTTCATTCAGTTTGAAATATTTTATGCGAAAAATTTAAAAAATAAAGAAATATCTACTAAAATAAAAAAAAAATCTTATCTATCAAAACAAAATGATAGAACAGCCAGCGATTGTGATCGATAAACACAATACCAAACAAAATCGCTAATAGAAAAAATGCGTTTGTCTATTGTAAATCGACAACCGCAATAGGGGCCATAGTTGAACTAGATTTGACCTTGAAAATTGCTTTCAATGTCATTGTTATTTGACCTCCAAGTAGTCTTAAAACTTTTTGTGAGATGTACAATTCTTCGTGGAAATGATGTTTACATCCACTTTTCAAAAACCAAGAAAACCCCACCTATTAAAAAAATGCCGTACTATCCAAAATGCAAACTCAATGTAATATTTTAATTGACTAATCATAGAAATTGTCAAATTAAATCTTCTATGACTATATACATATGTACTCACTCCAGGTGGCCTGAACATATTGCGCCTGTCTGTACATTCGGTCTCTTCTCTGAAATTGTCCCTATTTCCACCGCAGCAAGATTGGTTCATACAGGACGCTTCGCTTGTGCCAGCTCTCTGATTATCTTGGACGAATTCAGGGATTTGACCACCTTCACGTTGGCATAAAATAAGTGCAGGACCCTGGATAATAACTTTTTGAGTGCACTGTTAGAAGGAAAAGACAAGCACATTAAGATGAATTCGTCTAGTTTATAATTTTTAAAAACAATTTAATTTTATCTTTTTTATCAATAAATATCCCAACGTTTGACTCTGAATGAAACATCTACAGCGTAGTCGCGGCCAACAATTGAATGAAATTATCCTTTAAAAGTAAATGTCAAAGATTGTTCTTTTGGGTCATAATAAAAATTCCGACATCCAATTCAATTTTGAGTATTTTATTTAGAATTAAAAAAAAAGTTCTAAATGAAACACCACTTATAATTTTTGTTCAAACAACTTACTCCTCCAGTGCAATTTATTAAAACAGTTTTTTCGTCTTCTTCTTCATTTTCTTCATTTTCCTTATTTTCTTTATCTTCTTCATATTTTGTATACGTTTCATACTGTGGTCTATACTGCTCATACTGTGCATACCGTTCATACTGTTCATAAAGTTTATCCTCAAATTCTCGATCTGGATCAATATAGGTAAGAAACTGTGCTTCTTCGATGGATTCATCGTCTGAAATTTTGCTCTGCTCGGGATTACTTGGACAAATTGCTCTTTGGCCTGGACTACTGCGTTCATACGGTATCAAAGCTTGATCATTGACCCTTTGGCATAGACTTGCTGTGCTTGGAGCAGGCGTATGTTGAGAAGTCTAATGAAAGATATTGTAGTTTATTAAAAATAGTGAGCATATACACGTGTATCTATTCAAATCTCATGTAATTTGTTTCATAATTTTATTACTTAATTCATCAATATACCGAAGTATATGGGACGTGCCATATCAACCGGGACAGTAGTCTGCTGAAAATTGAGCTCAGCAGAAAAACGTTTTTAAGGTGTCAAAATGTTCGTATGCTCAAGAGCTTTCATATGAGAACTGCTGTTTTCGAATTTTTTATTTTTAACAAAATGGCGCCTACACATAGATATCTATGTATAAATAGGCAGTTGGTAAATCATAATCATAATTGCCTAATTTTTTTTTTGTGGGAAAGGCTTTGAAGACAGGTACAGTGCAGTGTATACTATTTCTTCAATAGTAGGTGGTGCCATGCCCCTAACGAAAAAATGCGTTGTCACTTCAAAGCAAATAAATCGATTTTAATAAAATTTGGTTTGGAGATAGACTGAATAATAAGAAAGGTAATAAGAAGCTCGTAGCGTAGTTTTTAAATGAGGCGTGACACCGCCCTTAATGAGAAAAAACGCTGTCTCGGCTGAGCCTCTTCATCAATTTTGATGATATTTGGAATGGAGATAGATTGCATCCTGAATTAAGATATTTCTTTTGAGTGGGTGGTGCCACGCCTCTAATAATAATAAAACGTATGTCAGAAACAGTAAATATGCAATTAAAAAAAAAGCTTTGACGACCATAAATTTCATCCCGAATAATTCCCCATTCTGGTTTCATTCACCGTGGTTCAAATGTTTTTAGTAAACCTACTGTAATTTTTGATCATTCTTCACAAATTCCGAGTTGTTCTTGTTTGCAACGTAAATTGACAAATGAGAACTTTCCGACATTCTCATTAAAATTCATCGATGACTATGTCATATGTTTTAATTTTTACACATAAAAGTAATTTTAATTAAATAAAAAATAATTTTCAGTTTACACTAGTTTACACTCAAAATGTTCCATTGATATGAAGTTACTTTTCTTATGTAGATTTTCCTGCTGAGTTCGAAAATGAAAATGAAAATTTTTTGAATGGTACAGTTTTCGAGATATTGTGGTTTTTTCACTTTTTCGACATCTTTTCACTTTGAAACTCATATCTTGAGCTACAAATGCCCAATTTCCTTTTTCTTGATGTCATATTAAAGACACTAAAATGACAAATAAACGTGTGTAATTATATTTCTTATTAAAAAAGTGGTACAAAAGATATAGATGAAAGTAGACCAGGTTTTAAGAAAAATCAAATCTTACATTTGATTTTGTGGCCACGAAAAAATAGAAATAAAATAAAAAAAAATAATTTTACTTTTTGCACGTAGAGTTGATACTTTTACGCAAATATTAAAACATTCCACAAGAAAATCGACTGTGAAATAACAACGTTAGAAGCGTTTGAATGAATGAATTCAAATTCGACATTTTATGAATATATTAATTTTTTCGACAATTTGTTGAGCCTAATCGTTACAAAAAGATTTTTCTCATGTACCTTTGATAAGAGGATACTTTTCTTATGTATTTTTTCCTGCTGAATTCGGAAATGAAAATGAAAATTTTTTGAATGGTACAGTTTTCGAGATATTGTGGTTTTTTCACTTTTTCGACCTCTTTTCACTTTGAAACTCATATCTTGAGCTAGAAATGTCAAATTTCCTTTTTCTTAGTGTCATATTAAAGATAATAAAATGACAAAAAAACGTGTGTAATTTTATTTTTTATTAAAAAAGTGGTTCAAAAGATATAGATAAAAATAGACCAGATTTTAAGAAAAATCAAAATTACATTTGATTCTGGGTCACGAAAAAATAGAACTAAAATAAAAAAAAATAATTTTACTTTTTACACGTAGACCTGATGTTTTTACGCAAAAATTAAAACATTCCACAAGGAAACCGACTGTAAAACGACAACGTTAGAAACGATTGAATGAATAAGTCTAAGTCCCACATTTTCTAATCATATCAATTTTTTCTACAATTTGTTGAGCTCAATCGTTGCAATTCTCTATGTCGTTTGGTGTTTTCGTATTATTAGAATAAGTTTGCGTAAAACCTTCAATAGCACAGAAAATAAAATTGCACTGGTTACTGTTCAAAAAATTGATTGATTGATATTGTTGAAAAAATTGATATGATCAGAAAATGTGGGACTTAGACTTATTCATTCAATCGTTTCAAACGTTGTCTTTTTATAGTCGGTTTTCTGGTGGAATGTCTTAATTTTTGCGTAAAAGCATCAGGTCTACGTGTAAAAAGTAAAATTATTTTTTTTTATTTTATTTCTATTTTTTCGTGGTCACAGAATTAAATGTAAAATTTGATTTTTCTTAAAATCTGTCCTGTTTTCATCTATATCTTTTGAACCACTTTTTTAATGAGAGATATAATTACAGACGTTTGTTAACCATTTTATTATCTTTAATTTGACACTAAGAAAGAGGAAACTGGACATTTCTAGCTTAAGATATGAGTTTTAAAGTGAAAAGAGGTCGAAAAAGTGAAAAAAAACCACAATATCTCGAAAGCTGTACCATTCAAAAAATTTTCATTTTCATTTCCGAATTCAGCAGGAAAAAGTACATAAGAAAAGTATCCTCTTATCAAAGGTACATGAGAAAAATCTTTTTGTAACGATTAGGCTCAACAAATTGTCGAAAAAATTAATATATTCATAAAATGTCGAATTTGAATTCATTCATTCAAACGCTTCTAACGTTGTAATTTCACAGTCGATTTTCTTGTGGAATGTTTTAATATTTGCGTAAAAGTATCAACTCTACGTGCAAAAAGTAAAATTATTTTTTTTTATTTTATTTCTATTTTTTCGTGGCCACAAAATCAAATGTAAGATTTGATTTTTCTTAAAACCTGGTCTATTTTCATCTATATCTTTTGTACCACTATTTTAATAAGAAATATAATTACACACGTTTATTTGTCATTTTATTGTCTTTAATATGACATCAAGAAAAAGGAAATTGGGCATTTGTAGCTCAAGATATGAGTTTCAAAGTGAAATGATGTCGAAAAAGTGAAAAAACCACAATATCTCAAAAACTGTACCATTCAAAAAATTTTCATTTTCATTTTCGAACTCAGCAGGAAAATCTACATAAGAAAAGTAAACTCAGATCAATGGAACAGAAAAAAAAAAACCATTTTGTAAGCTAGTGTTATCAATGACATATTACTTGTATTTTAACATTACTTTTGTGTGTAAAATTAAAACTATCATGGTATATAGATAAAAGTTGGTGAAATCATACAAAAGTAGGCAACTTTGAACGACTGTATCTCAGCCAATTTCTATCCAAAATACTTTTGTGAGTCATCATTTTAACGGAAACTATATCAAATTTCTTTTTTGTACGCTTAAAAAAATGTCTAAGTTCATTCAGAAAAAATTTAAACCCAAAAATAGAAACTTTTCGGTTTTTTTAACTTATTTTGATGAAAAAATATGTTTTTTGACTTTTAAAAATGTCGTTTCGATAGGAAATTTTACTTTCTACAATAAGTCTGATATTGTGTATATAATAAAAATAAATAGTTTTTGAGTTATAGCAAAAAAATATAATATTGGACAAATTTGCACCGTTCTCCAAAGTCCAAGATACATTTTATCGCACTTTTGGATTTATCATTTTCAGGTTACAGTTGAACATCTGAGACAATAAAATACCTTCAACGAATTAGTTTTTTATTCAAATACATAGTCAATAGCCTAAAGAGCAGTCCCGTTTTAACAGAAGAATAGTCAAGTCGTTTATAATTATATACTGGAGGCAAATTAAATTTAATATTGTTTTTAAGTACCTGGGGGGGTGACCTTTGCACGTTATTGCAGGATGCTACCGGGCTCTGCTTTTGAAGAAACTGGACCAGTGAAATAAAATTTATTAAATTATGTACACATATAAACCGGAGGGAAATTAAATTGAATATTGTTTTTAAGTACCTTGGGGGGAGTCCTTGGTATCCTACTACCTGGTTCACAAGGCAGCTATATAAGTGAAATAAAGTTTATAAAAATAATGCATATAAACATGAGAGAAATCAAAATCAATATTGTTGTTAAGTACCTTCTCGACGGATGGCCTTCTTATGATATTACGCGATGCTAATGGGCTCTGCTTATAAAGCATCTAGACCAGTGAAATAAAAATTATTAAAATTATGTATATAGACGGGAGGGAAATTAAATTTAATATAGTTTTTAAGTACCTTAGGGGGAGTCCTAGGTATCTTACTACCTAGTTCACTTGGCAACTGTACCAGTGAAATAAGATTTATCAAAATTATACATATGTATAAGCCAGAGAGAAATTAAATTTAATATTGTTTTAAACTACCTGGGTGGGTGGCCTTTGCACGTTAATACAGGATGCTGACGGGCTTTGATTTTGAAGTATCTGGACCTGTGAAATAAAATTCACCGGATAGTACAGTCATTTGGTTATAAAAAAAAGATGTTGCCTGGAAAGTTTTCGGTTGAAAATGAGTAGTTTTATAGATTTCGATAAGCTCTTTTAGAATTTCAACTTTGCCACCTTGTATTGTTGCCGCTCGCTCCGCCATATTGGAAAAATACCCCTTACAAGTAGTTTTTTGACAATATCTCCTTTCTGACTCATTTTACGATAAAAAACATACATATATGTATGTATATACAAAATGAAACTTACCTACAATTTATGTTATAACCTTTTTTTTCATAAAATCAATAGTTTTGGCGTACGAATACTTCTACATATAATATAATTTCTTTCGCAAAGTTTTCAATCTTTTTTTATTTAAGAAAAAATATCCAATGGTATTATCGTATTTGACGGAAGTGCAGTTTGTAGCGCTCGTGCGCCGAAACTATTGATTTTAGGAAAACAAGGTTATAACATAAATTGTAGGATATTTCCTCTAATTTGATTTTGCATGCATATTTTTTTATCGTAAAATGAGTCAGAAAGAAGATATTGTCAAAAAACTGCTTGTAAGGGCTATTTTTCCAATATTGCGGAGCGAGCGGCAACAATACGAGGTGGAAAACTTGAAATTCCAAAAGAGTACATCGAAATCTGATGATTGTACATACCAGGAGGGAAATTGAGTTTAATATTGTTTTTGAGTACCTGGGGAGGAGTCCTTTGTATCTTACTACGTCGTGCGAACGGTTGCTCTTCATTAAGTAACTGGTCCAGTGGTATAAAATTTATTAAAATTTTGTATATAAGCCGGATGCAAATTAAATTTAATATTTTTTTTAAGTACCTCGGGAGGAGTCCTCGGTGCCTCACTAACTGGCTGATAGGGCAACTGGAAAAGTGACATGAAATTTATCAAAATTATAACTTTGTATAAGCCATAGAGAAATTAAATTTAATATTGTTTTTCAGTACTTGGGGGGATGGTCTTTGCACGTTATTACAGGATCCTACCGGGCTCTGCTTTTGAAGCATCTGGACCAGTGAAATAAAATTTATTAAATTATGTACACATATAAACCGGAGGGAAATTAAATTTAATATTGTTTTTAAGTACCTTGGGAGGAGTCCTTGGTATCCTACTACCTGGTTCACAAGGCAGCTTTATCAGTGAAACAAAGTTTATCAAAATTATTCATATAAGCATGAGAGAAATTTTTGGTTTGTCTTATTGGATTTTATAATAATTATAATTAAATGATAATTGCACTTCAGCCATTTTTAGCAGCGATCAACATTCATGTAAAACTTTACAAGTTGATGTAAACAAAAGCGGAAGAGCTGATTAAAATTTCAACGCAATGGTGTGATCATAGAATGCACTTAAAAAATTTACCACATTTGCTTGAAATTAAAAATTAGCTTTTCGTTAGATTTGCATTAATATGGCGGGTGCAATTTGAGTGCTGACGTAGACATCAACCAAAAAAATCATGATGAGATTTTAAGAATCGAAACATATGTCTACATATATTCTAGAGTTGTTTATTTTCTTCCTTTGTCGTCAAAGTTTGTTTTAATGAAATAAAGCATTGTATCAACTTGTAAATTTTTACATGAATGTTGATCGCTGCTAAAAATGGCTGAAGTGCAATTATCATGAGAGAAATTTAATTCAATATTGCTGTTAAATACCTTCTCGGGGGGTTCTCTTTGCACTTTACTACAGGATGCTACCGGGCTCTGCTTTTGAAGCATCTGGAGCAGTGAAATAAAATTTATCAAATTATGAACATAAGCCGGAGGGAAATTGAGTTTAATATTGTTTTAAGTACCTGGGGCGGAGTCCTTTGTACCTTACTACGTGGTGCAAACGGATTCTGTTCAGTAAGAAATTTGACCAGTGATATAAGATTTATGAAGATTAATTAAATTAGATATTGTTTTTAAGTACCTCGGGGGGAGTCCTCGGTTCCTCACTAACTGGCTGATAAGGCAACTGGAAGAGTGACATGAAATATATCAAAATTATACGTATGCATAAGCCGGAGAGAAATTGAGTTTAATACTGTTTTTAAGTACCTTGGGGGGAGTCCTTGGTATTTTACTACCTGGTTCACAAAGCAACTATACCAGCGAAATAAAATTTGTCAAGATTATACATATATTCATGAGTGAAATTAAATTCAATATTGTTGTTAAGTACCTCCTCGACGGATGGCCTTCTTATGATATGACTTGATGCTAATGGGCTCTGCTTATGAAGTATCTAGACCAGTGAAATAAAAGTTATTAAAATAATTTGTATAGACGGGAGGGAAATTACATTTTGAATGGTTTTTAAGTACCTGGGGGGGAGTCCTTGGTATCTTACTACCTAGTTCACAAGGCAACTATACCAGGGAAATAAAATTTGTCTTAATTATATGTACATACAAACATGAGAGAAATTAAATTCAATATTGTTGTTAAGTACCTGGGGGCGCGGCCTCTTCATCTCTCCACATGGTGCGTTTGGGCTCTGTTCATTACGAAACTGGACCGGAGATATAAAAATTTATTAAAGTTATGTGTATAAACCTAAGTGAAATTTAATTTAACCGAAAACCTATGTTAGGGTCTTTTTCGACAAAATTTTTATTTGTTTTTTATTTTAAATATCGCGAAACTATTAGCTCTGTGTGTCTGCGTTTTCGTTACTTTGACAGTATTTATGTTATTGATGAATATTTTTAGTGTTTGCGTTTAGCCATAGTTGTCCCTTAATTTTTGATTCTTATTCATCATTCGGGTCGTGTTTGACCCGTACATTTTTTTCGATGTGTGGATAGGTAGGTATAGGTATATGATATTTACTTGCGATTGCAGAAAATCTTCTAACTCGCCACCGATTTATTACTTTATTTGTGGAAAATTCCATCAAAAACACAACCGCACTTTGGCCACCTCGAACTTCGACACCCTCTTACTCCTTCAACTATAAAGTCACCTCAGGCTATATGAAAAGTCATATGCTTTATCGTATCTTTTTATATGTCTCTTCATGTGATCTGTCAAATCCGTGGCTGGGCAAAACGTACCGCGCGCGGTACTGCGGCAGAATGAGAATAACTTTTCATATACGTATATAAAGCAGAGAGCGTAAAATTTAATTCAGTTTGCTTTGAAAAGCGAACAAAGCTCAAATACACATGCATTGAAGAACATTTAAGAAAAACACACGTGTAGTGGTGCCCGGCTCTGGTCAAATCTCATGAGGTTTATTTTATTAGGTTCATTATATATATAGGTCTGTTTGTTTACTGAAAGTTTGTACGAATTCGTACAAATTTGTAATAATTGTTGCTGGATTTCGTTTGTTTACACCAGTGGTCGGCACTCCTTATGCTCGCGAGCAAACGAAGAGAATAAGCGAGAGTAAGTAAACTACAAAATGAGCTATTTATTTCTTTAATGCACTGCGAAAATATTTGAAATCAAATGGCAAAATAAATATTTTTTCGCTGAAAGCTTTTACGGCAATACGCAATGCTCAATCTGCAGGCGATGTTTAATTATAGTTCATAAATTTCATATAAAATGCCATTTTATAACTAAAATTGAACCCCTGAAATAAGAAATCATATGGAGCGTAAACAGCAAAACGTGGAAACATTTTTCTCAGTGATTGGTGCTTTTGTCATTTCCCTCTCTTTTGAGACTAAGAAAATATTTGATAATTGCGCTCTGCCGACCACTGGCTTACACCAAATATCCAGTAAAGAGAGAGGCAGTGAGAGAAAAAAGTGACAATTTATAGCGAGAGAGCTTGCTAGTTTTTACTGAATAAAATTTTACTTGCAAAAATTTTCAACAATGTAAAAATATGATATTGACACTTGGCAATATTTTTTCGTAAATAAAATAGAAAATTCTTATGAAAAACTTATTTTTTTTTTCACTTGTCAGTTTTAACGAATTTTTCCTGGATTGCGTTTTACTTTTATGAAAATTTTTTTCTTCGAGAGCTAATACTTTCTTACTCTCTCAAATTTCGTTACTGGGAAAGTAAACAAACGCACCTAATGATATGATTGATGTTAAGGGAATTTGATTTTTCTCAAAAATAATTTTGACATTATCTATCAAATTAAATTTTATTTGTAAATAATTTTTTTTTACCAAAAAAAAAATTACTTACTTTTTTTAAGTCAGATTCCTTCTCATATGACTTCTCTTTTGAAATAGACTTGAATCGATTGTCAAAGTAGTCATACGCTGTCTCATATGTCAACTCATTTGTGTAATATAAACATATTCACAACTATGAGAGTATATGTTCGACACAACGTTATTTTTCAATTAATTTTAAAAATGTACTTGCTTTGAAATCAAAAATCCCTTACATTTAAAGATTGATTGAAAGATAAGATATGTATGTATAAATAATCAAGAAATAAAAAAACAGTTTCAAAAACGTTTGCGAGTATGGCTGAAGACTTATGTAGCTTTCTAATATTATAGGTGTAAAGCTATGGATGTTCCTTCACTATTTAACGGCTCAAAAGATTTAAATGAAACTTGATGGATGGATAGTATATATTCTGAGTAGCAATATATGTGGATTACTTTTTATGTCGAAAAGTCTTTTCTGTTCTGTTATGATCACGTTGCTATGACGTCATAGCTTATCACATGGAAAACATTGTTCTTTGTATAACGAAAAAATATAATTCATCGTTACAAGAAGATATAAATCAATAACGTAACGATTGTCCTTCATTCCCATATCCTTCTCAGGTGAAAGTTTGAGGTCAAAACATTTTTCGATTTAAGACTCAATGAATATTTTCTTAGTGCATAACACAAAAACAATCCGCTATCTTATGCTTATGTGCGCTTTTTCGAAATTCATATTATCACGTGGAGTCATACATAAACTCAAACTTACCTGGCTAACTCTTGGCCTTGAAGTACGGGATCTTGGAGTCTCACAAAATGTCGGAGTGGAAGCCTTTGATAAGAAAAAATTGTAATATCATAAAAATATGTTTACTTAAATTTTAAAAATAAGCAGTTAATACAATTTCAGTGTAGTCCATTGAAATGTTACACAATTTCGGCCGAACATTGTATTTTGGATGAGACAAAAGTTTTTTTTTTTTTTGCCTCCATGTTTTAAATGAAGTAGAATACAGTTTTTCCGACATATCTCAGAAAAAGTTTTTTTTAATACTTTTTTTGTGAGATGGAATGAAACCAATTTTCTAGGTCAAATCGATGCCAATTTTGATTTTTCAATTATGTGTGTTCATGTTTTATTGAATACTTGTATATTATGGGAATAAATAGGTATTTATTCTTTGTGTTTATTTTTCTTTAGAAAAACTGACCTTCTGAGATAAGTTGAAGTTTTAGGCAAAAATAACTAAAAATATTAGAGAAAAAATATGCTAACAAAGCCGATTTACTTTTTCTCATAGAATATAAATCTGCAATGAAAAATATAGGTTTGTGTAAAAAAAATCATTGTTGAACTAGGTTCGACCTTGAAAATTGCTTTCAATGTCACTGTTATTTGACCCCCAAAAAGTCTTAAAACTTTTTGTGAGATGTTCGATTCTTAAATTTTCAAAATGGCGTTCAATCTCAAAAACCAAGAAAACCCCACCTACACGGTTTGAAATTTTGGAATAAATTTTAATACTTTTGGGATTACATATATGACTACACCAGAATTGTATTAAAATTCAATACTGTCTAGATATTAAAATTCATTTTTAATATAAATTTGTATTAAAATTTATTACTCGTTTTATAAAAATTTAAAAAAAAAAATATGTCGTATCCACTGGGATTCGAACCAGGTTCCCTTTCAATGCAAGGGCTGTATGAACATTTTAACGATATCAGCCAACGAAGTATTATATTTACGTTGGCTAAATGTAATACTTGCGATAGCATCAAATGTTATAAAATATCGTTTTAATGTTTGACCTGTATTAGAATTTAATACAAAATGTATTACAAAATTTTGTAATATATTCAAAAGTATTAAATTTAATCAAAATTGTATTAAAAATCTTTGTAATACTTCGCTTGTATTAAAATTTATTCCTAGATTTCTAACCGTGTACACATAAAAAAATGCTGTACTATCCAAAGTGCAAACTCAATGTAATATTTGAATTGAATATTCATATAAATTATGAAATTAAATTTTCTATGACTATATATATACTTACTCCAGGTGGCCTGAACATATTGGGCCTGTCTGTACATCCGGTCTCTTCTCTAAAATTGTCCCTATTTCCACCGCAGCAAGATTGGTTCACACAGAACGCTTCGCTTGTGCCAGTTCCCTGATTATCTTGGACAAATTCAGGGATTTGACCACCTTCACGTTGGCATAAAATAAGTGCAGGACCCTGGATAATAACTTTTTGAGTGCACTGTTAGAAAGAAAACACAAGCACATTAAGTTGAATTCGTCTAGTATATGATTTGTAAAAACAATTTTATTTTTTTTTATCAATAACTATCCAAACGTTTGAACGTTTGACTCCGAATGAAACATCTACAGAGTAGTCGCGGCCAACATTTGAATGAAATTATCCTTAAAAAGTAAATGTCAAAGATTGTTCTTTTGGGTCATAACAAAGATTCCGACATCCAATTCAATTTTAAGTATTTTATTTAGAATTAAAAAAAAGTTCTAAATGAATCGCTATTTATAATTTTTGTTCAAACAACTTACTCCTCCAGTGCAATTTATTATAACAGTTTTTTCGTCTTCTTCTTCATTTTCTTCATTTTCTTTATTTTCTTTATCTTCTTCATATTTTGTATACGTTTCATACTGTGGTCTACACTGCTCATACTGTGCATACCGTTCATACTGTTCATAAAGTTTATCCTCAAATTCTCGATCTGGATCAATATAGGTACGAAACTGTGCTTCTTCGATTGATTCATTGTCTGAAACTTTGCTCTGCTCGGGATTACTTGGACAAATTGCTCTTTGGCCTGGACTACTGCGTTCATACGGTATCAAAGCTTGATCATTGACCCTTTGGCATAGACTTGCTGTGCTTGGAGCAGGCGTATGTTGAGAAGTCTAATGAAAAATACTGTAGTTTATTAAAAATAGTGAGCATATACACGTGTATCTATTCAAATCTCATGTAATTTGTTTCATAATTTTATTACTTAATTCATCAATACACCGAAGAATTGATAAAATTGGCCGACAAAGATTTTAACTTTCAAATAAATCATGTTCCCTGAGTGATTCGTTCCTGACCACGAATATCCTTATACATTAACATATGGGGCATTTCATGCCAAATCGCCGAGGTAGTGGCCCGACCCTCTTCGATTTCGCTAATTTTTTGATATATTTCAGTGCGTATTAAAAGCAACAAGCACACCAATTTAAAGTCTTTTATTCGAAACCGTTATTGAGAGGTTTGTTAAATTTTAAGGCAAACAATTTTCACTTAACGTTAGACTTGTAATAAATATTGATATCAATAAAAAGTAGGGTATCATTTTTGTTTTGTATTTGAATGTAGTTTCTGAAAAAAAAAAAATAAAAAATTATTCGAAGTAACAATCAGTTACTTATTAACGTTTAAAAATTAAAATTGACATTTTCGAAAAGTGTAACCCATTTGATTTTTCTTAAAAATTTTCTCAAAATTGTACTCTATATTGCGTAATTTTCGAGCTGTAATTCAAGATGTGCAGACAGTTTGTTTTATTTTTTTTTTCGAATTTTATATTTCTTTTTTATGATTGATTTATCTACATATATCACTAGCTTAAACAAAAAAGATCTGGTTTCTCACATACTTTTTTATGCATTTTGGGTCGTAAATTCCATTTGTTTCTCTTAAGAATCGTTTTCGAGCTATTCCCCAAAAACTCGTTTTTTTTGGACTTTTTCATTTATTTTATTTTTTCTCTAAAAAAAAATCAAAAAAATTAAACATACCCAAATAAGAAAATTTTCGGTTTTAAGTTTTAAATTGCAAAATTTTTGCTTATAACTTAAGAGAAGAAACGAGGTAGAATGACCCATATGTGTATTCGATTGTATTGCCCTGTGAAAGACAACAAACAAAGCACACAGACTAACGAACACTTTAACTTCCCATTAAACGATTTGTTACCCGGTGGCGAACGTCATGATGATTCACCGATGGCAAATAGTGACAATGTTGAATCATAGGTGACAAACGGCGATATTTGTTCGAAGTCATGCATGAACATTGAGATATTCAAATTTGAAAATTTTGAAAAAAAAAAAAACATTTTTGAAAACTATTTTTGGAAATTTAAAATCATTTTTCGAAAATATAACATCTTGAAATTTTTTTTTGTGGTAGCTTATATAGTTTTCTAGAGACCAAGTAAGATACAAAGACTCATCCCGGCATATTTTCGAGAGAAAAAAAAACATACAATGTATGGTGCGGTAAATCACGAAATCACGAGTCCAAGAAAAAATAAGTTCGACTTCTTCAAATGCGTATAGCTTTATTTGTACTAATTGGTATCGATGGTTTTTTTTGCTGAACAAAATGCTAAGTTTTGTTTTATTTCTTTGAAAATTGTGAAATTAAAAGGAAAAGAGGGCCAATGGCCAAATGTTGTCTAGAGGGGGCCAAAATGGCATCGCTGGCTATGAGTGCATAAAAAATATTTGCAGAGAAACATAAAACCGGTATGTGAATTCCAAATGATTTCAAGAACTAAAAAAGAACTAATAATTTGATAAACTTTACTATGCTTTTACTTTAACTATTAATAAATGTAATTAAAGTAATTTATAAATATAATAAATTAACTTAATTATTATCTTTCTTTTAAATTCCCTACAAACAATATGAGAGTTGAAAACGACCCGCCAGCGTAGTATAAGTCGAAATATTCAAAGACTGGTCGACGGTAAATATTGTTATTTTGTACCTGGGGGCGAGTCCTTGGTGTCTCATTATCAAAATTATACATATAAACCCTAGAGAAAATTAAATTTAATATTGTTTTTATGTACCTGGGGGGGTGTCCTTTGTATCTTACTACGTGATGCAAACGGTTGCTCTTCATTAAGAAACTGGACCAGTAGTATAAAATTTATTAAAATTTTGTATAGAAACCGGAGGCAAAGTAAATTTAATATTGTTTTCAAATACCTCGGGGGGAGTCCTTGGTGACTCACTAACTGGCTGACAAGGTGACTGGAAAAGTGATGTGAAATTTATCAAAATTATACATGTAAACCCAAGAGAAAATAAATTTCATATTGTTTTTAAGTACCTGGAGGCGTGGCCTTTGTACGTTACTACATGATGCTATTGGGCTCTGTTTATGAAGCATCTAGACCAGTAAAATAAAAGTTACTAAAATTATGTATATAGACCGGAGGGAAATTAAATTTAATATCGTTTTTTAGTACCTGGGGGGGAGTCCTTGGTATCCTATGACATGGTTGACAAAGTATCTTTACCAGTGAAATAAAATTTATCAAAATTATACATATAAACATGAGAGAAATTAAACTCAATATTGTTGTTAAGTACCTCCTCGGGGGGTGGCCTTTGCATGTTACTACACGGTGCTATCGGGCTCTGTTTATAAAGCATCTAGACCAGTGAAATAAAAGTTATTAAAATAAGGTGTATAGACGGGGGGGAAATAAATTTAATATTGTTTTTAAGTACGTGGGGGGGGAGTCCTTGGTATCTTACTACCTGGTTCACAAAGCAACTATACGAGTGAAATAAAATTTATCAAAATTATTCATATAAGCATGAGAAAAACTTAATCCAATATTGTTTTTAAGTACCTCCTCGGGGGGTGTCCTTTGTATGTTACTACATGATACTGACGGGCTCTGCTCATTACGCAACTAGACCAGTAAAATAAAATTTATCACAATAATATAAATAAACCAGAGAAATAAAATATAATATTGTTGTTAATTACCTGTGGGGGAGTCCTTGGTATTTTACATCGTGATTTGAACGGGCTCTGTTCATAAATTATTATTTGTTTAAATATTATATCTTATATAAATCGTTTTATTTTATAGAAGCTTGAGGGTATACTTTATTATATTCGTATGTATATACTATACAATAATTTTGATATTATTTACGACATGAATGTATAAGAAAAATAAAATTTAGGCTTGAAGTCTTAAAAGTCAAAAAAAAAATCTATATGATAAAAAAATGGGTGCAAAACAGTTTTAGCAAAATTTTAGATTTTTTAACTCATTTGGTTTACAAAATTGTGAACATTTCAACCCATTAAAATATTATTCAGTTGAATATGTGACATTTGCCAAAAAAAAAGACATCGAAAAATTTATTTTACTAAACGTTTAAGCTCTTGAAAACTTTTCAGTTTATTGAAAGTATGATCTGAAAATATTTTTCATTAGAAAAGCAAAATTTTTTTTTGAAGAATTTTTTTATAGGAAAGTCAGAAAATGCTTGAGAAATATGCCAAGAAATTCATCAGTTTTGTCTTTCCCCGGTTGTAAATGGCACATTTGGAAATTTCTGTTAAAAACTGCCAGCATATAAATGTCGCTTGTGAAAAATTACATCGTTGCCAGCTCAAACTTTCCTACGTACGGTTTATTTTGCATGCAAACTGTGATACTTTTTTTTCGAAAATGGGTCAAAAACGGTGCAATGTTACTTTACAGTGAACGAAAAAACTAAAGTTTTGTAGTATTAAAGTGAGTGTTGGCTTTTTTTATTTGCTTGTAATTGCTTTATTTTCAATAGTAGCACACACATTTTTTATCAATGTCGTATTAGTGGGTGATCTACCGAAATATACAAAACACTCGATTTTGAAAAATTGTTAGTTAGGGCCTTTCTATATTAAAGTAACGATAGGGCTACCAGATGGCGTGCCTACAAAAGTAGCACATATCAAAAAATTTTAATTTAGTAATGGTTTTCAATGCCAACATCAAAAGTAGCAAAACCATCCAAAAGTAGCACATTTCGAGTGAAAAGTAGCACAGCCTTGCAAAAGTAGCACTTTTGCTACTTTTGTAGGCCATCTGGTAGCCCTAGGTAACGATATATACGTTGCTATTTAACTGAAGGTTTCACAATATTCCAAATTATAAAGGAACTTTTTAAGAAACTGTTACGCACCCTTATCAACGTTGTCGCTTATTGTTTACGACGACTGTCGATATTTTCGTCGAGTCGTTACAACAAAGACAAAAAATGGAACAATTTAACCTGTCAATTGGTGACATATGTTTCGGCTATTACCACATACATATATGTATACACATATTCATATGTATATACATAGCCTCATCAGACCATCATAGCCTCATCAGTCATGTTTGTTTATAAATTTGTGAAATTTCACATGAATATTGGTTACTGCAATTGACTGTAAATTCAATTAAATTCAATTAATTAATAATACTCAGTCGACTAAAACATATTAAAAAATAACTTATTAATTAATTATTTATAAATACGTATATTACTTACCGTAATATCTGAGAATGATCTATCAGCTAAATAAGGCTGTTTTACAGGTGATTCCCATTCTGGTTCCTAGCAAAAAATAAAAATTATGAACAATTTATTATCATTTAATAAGAAACATAACTGCCAAATATCACTGCTCAACATATTAAAGAGCAATATAGTTATAAAATTATTTTAAATTTTACCATACTTATCTCTTTTAGCAGCTCACCATATTTTCACACTGGCATTGAAACCACCACGGTTTTCATTTATCTCCAGTGGTGCCCACTACCTCAAGCAACGATAAGCATGTGTTGATTATTATGTGTACGTGCATGCATCTTTACGCTCTTTAAGCGCCGGCTCGTTCTCTGGGCAGCTCCGTTTATCTCTATTTAGATCAGTGTAGGCATTCGATCTCACGCGAGCGAACGTCGTGAACGCTGCGAAATACGATTCGGCATAACTCGACTACGTTCGGCGCACACATTGACATGCATCTGTGTAGGTTTTCCATACACTGATTTTGATACATACAAAGTAGCGATACAAAGTAGCGATACAAAATTAAAATATGTGCATACAAAATCGTTGTAATTTCAATGCCAGTGTGATAAAGCTGATCTCATGAGGACATACTCCTATATTATGTAAAGTGACACATGTGAGCGACTGATTTCGTCTGCCCATATCAAGTTGTATGACAGATTGTACAGTGCATGGGCAGAGTTAGAAACAAAATTGGCTTTTGTTTTGTCTGCAGCTATAATTGGAAAACCTCCTCATCCTAAGTGCCTCGATTTAACTGTTGAATCTACCGGATCATCACAAAAGGCAAACACAATTAGGGAAACGAATTTGAATCATTTTACGCAGCCTGAACTGAATGATTTGGTGAGAGATTTTATCAAAGAAAAATCAGGGTCACTTGCATCACAGAAACTGTCATAGTTTGTGAAGGCTTTCCGAAAAGAAGGCCAACTTCCCAGTTGAAAACCTTTTTCCGTAGCTTTCTAAAGCAAATCAAGGAAGACATCTTCGATGGTGCACTCATAAAAAAAATACTCAAAAGCACAGATTTTCTAAAATATTTAACATCTGTTGTTGCCTGTTTGGTGTTACCAATTTTCTTGGAAACAATAAATGCCATGGCTATGAGGCAGTTATAAGATACCGATTTACTGAAGAACTACAAGAAAATGATAATAGAATATCATTATTTAATTTCTTTCATGTTCAATTTTCAGTGTATTCTTTTAATCATTTTATTTATTTCTAACAGGTGTGGAAATGTCTCTAAAAATAATTTATTGCATTCGCATTTGAATTTTTTTTTTGGCGCTATCAAGGGGCTTGAGATGCAGCAATGTTATAAAACAACATATGGTTCCTCACGAGTGAAACACATCCCAAAAGCAACCGAAGACAAAGCAAGATCCTATTTCTAACTTTGTATCATATGTTATTATTGTTTTTGTCTATAAATAAATGTGATTTTTTGGACCTATGTATGTATGTAGTTCCTTTTCTACACTAACCACTTTAATTTTCTTAGCTATCAGATGTTGTAAACAAACTTATTCTGATATTATGAAAACAAAAAAATTTTTTTTTTTTTTTTTATTAAATTTCATACAAAACGAGTTCGAAACGGAATTGAGAACGGATCCGTTTTATTTACAAAAAACGAATCTGTATATGTAGTCCATTCCGAGTTTGAAACGGATCCGACAAAACTGAAGATCCTTCGCTTTTTCGAGACGAATTTCATACGAAATCGATTTTGAAACGGATCCGAAACGAATAGTGCCAATGGATTGATGTTATTTTCAACGTTAACATATCCTAACATCCATAGTTAAATGTATGGCTTGTGTAATATTTTCTAGGTAAAGTTCTGCGCAATTATTGTTGGCTTACTAAGTTAATAAGAATATATTACATTTTGATTATACAGTTTGGGATAAATCATGTGAATCTTTACAAAAATGAGCAGTCAAATATTGAATTAAAAAGTTGTATTTTTAATGATTTTTCCACGGATGATATATTAGAAAAACACCCACGATATACTAAAACCTATTCAAATAATGTATTGAAGAACGGGGCTGATATTTACACTCTTTGAAAATATCGACCCTACCCAAAATTACCATCAATAAAGTTTTTATGATACGAAAGCGGGATCTGATCTTCCTAGCAAAAAAGTTTTGGTGATTGCAAAGTGTTGTATATTTTTTGTTTTTGTTATGAAATTGGGAAGTTTCCAAAATTTTGTTCTCCTTGCTTTGACTTTCATTTTTAATCTTTTTATAAAAATTAAGAGATCACGGTTAAATAGAAACGTATGGTGGCAATTTTGAAAAATTATGTTATGGAAACGAGCATCTACACGCAGGGTAGTTCTTAATAAAAACGCATCTATTTATTATTGTTGGCTCTCGCTTAAGAGACTTGCAATGAAAATCTGGACGTAAAAATCAAACTGCACTCGATACCCCTCTGCAAGTAACTTATTAAATTTTATCATTTCAAAATAAAATTAAGTTATCATTCGTCATAACATTTACCATTATTTATTCATATATTTGACATTTACACAATTTTGAAAATTTTCCGAAATAATTTGATTGTTTTTTAAAATGTGGGCTTCTTTTGCTAAACCATTTATTTATTTAATTTTGAGATGCAATAGAAGAAATGAAATAATTTTGAAATTTTTCCTAAATATTGATAAACTAAAAATTTTGAATAGAAATTTGAAACGTCTGAAAACATAAGCTGTTTACGAAGAAAATATTTTAAAAATTATAGAAGTTATGTTTGAAATTGTGATGTAAATCAATTTAACATTTTGTATGATCTATGAAAAACACAAGGTGCTCAAAAAAAAATGCAACCACTTTATCTACTTATTAACTGTTTTCTTGAATGAAAATAAAATTAAGGAAAAGTGTCATTTTGTATATTTGGGAAGCCAATGACTTATATCCTTTAAATCGGAATACACTTTACGAAGGTTGAGCGCACTTTTATATCAATTACTTTTGAAAATTAGCAAAAAAGAGCCCGCTTTAGGAAAGTTGAATGCATAAGGTTACAAGGTGGGACTTACAGGAAATATAATGATGCATTTTGGTAAAACTAACCAACAAGAGTTGCTTTGAGAAATCCCGTCCCGATGTCAGAAAATACTCAAATTTCGATCAATTTTGTTTTCTAAATTGAAAGTGTATAAGATTACAGACTTAAATGGAGCCTTATTGGAACTTAATTTATAAGACGAGCGTCTAAGTGCTTTCTCCATGTTCGTTGTTTTGCGTTCGCATTTGTACGTTCATCGAACAACGAATAAAAGTATGTGCATGTGGGTCCAGTATTAGCTAAGTTTTCTTGGAAATCATAACGTTGGAGCGAGACGTACATATATACTTAATTACTTCTTGTAACTTTTAGAAAAACTGTCAGCGTGCCCACTTAAATAGTTGTGTGCTTACGATACTCTTATATACTACATATGTAATATTTATTTAGTTTACATACATAATCAAACGTAATTCATTTCATAAGTATATCATTTAGCTAGAGCAGAAAGTAATTCTAAAGTTTATTTTTTAAGATAAAAAAATAAAAAAAAAGGTTGCGAAAAGTGAACCAATTTATTTTACAATGCTCACTCATTTTTTGAATGTTTATTCATTTTTGGAATACTTATTACTTTTCAATATTTCGGAATGGCCATTTGATATATTTTGGTAATCGCAAATAATGACAATTCCACAAAACATAATCGGAAAGGCATTTATTTTTGTAGTGTTCATACCACTTGGAATGACAATGAATAAAAACTATTCTAATTCAGAGGAATGTGGTATTAAAATGGAATGTAGTAGAAACATGGAGTATTTTCTTTAAAACAAATACTTTTCTCAAAGCTTAATCTATTTCCGTACCAAATTTTATCAAAATCTGAGTAGCGGCTCAGCCGTGAATGCGTTATTTCGTGGCGGTGCCACGGCAAGCTTTCAATTACCTTTCTTAAGGTTCAATTTATCTCTAAACCAAAGTTCATTAAAATCAGATCATATAGTAAGTGTAGCTGTGAAAGCGTATTTTCCTTTTAGAGGTGTAGCACCGCCTACTATAAGAAAAAAAATTACAACAACTTATTTTTCACTACGAAAAAATTTACTATTTTTTAAAAATCTTTCAAATAAAACATGTAAAATGGTCAAATGTGTTTTTTTTTGACAGAGATATTTTCCAGCTTGAAAATGTGCCATTAATGATTAAAAACGGTATAAGCAGAAGTACTGTCGCTAGGGAGTTAAGTGTTAGTAAATAAAATTGACTAAGCTTTGTAAATTTTTAAGTCTGATTATTTTTAGTTTTTTTTTGCACACCCACAATTTATTAATAAAAGTTTTGTTCACTTCACAATAAGTATTTTTTTTTTGACAATTTTTGATTGAAATTATATGTATAAAATATTGGTATGTTTTTGGCTCGTTGAATTTACACTTGTGCAAATTTGATCTTCAACAACGATCTTGATCGTGCCTGTTAAAGAAAGGAAATGTGATATATTGATTATATTGTCGTGAAATTCGAAAGAATAAAATTTGGTAATTTTTTTATAAAACTCTACAATAGACCGCATTGGGTACGATAATCAAAATAGTTATATACCAATAGTACACTTTGCGAGAAAACATCATAGATCACCATTTAGAAAAGGAGGACGTTACTAAATGATGCTTTGACTAAACATTAGCTTAAGAAGTTTATTAGAATCCTATACATGACCTGAAAAAAAAAACAAAAACCTAGTTGTTTAAATACTTACCCTCAAATATATCGAAACTCTGAAATGAGATGTCAATTCTGATGCCAGATTCGGATTCAGCGGAAAAAAAATGTTTCAAAATCGACCCTCTGCAGCCCAACAACATTCATTACCTATTCATTTCTTCACCTTTTTAATAAAATATAGATTTACCATACAACTTACATGTAAAACAGGATTCGGCGCCACCTTTTAAAAGGTGTGTTTGCGATACAAACTTTATTCATAACATAGACATAATTTTTTGCAACAGCACCTTAAAATCAAATATTTAAAGAAAATTTGAATCATCCTAATATATGTATATGTATGTATACTATATAAGACTCACTTAATCGAATATTTGGGCTTAAGTGGAATCAGAGGCTCTGGCAGCTGGTATTCTTGCTACTATTATTTGCAATGTATTACTTTTACTAATTATATCAAATAAAAAATAAATAAATTAAGTTTTATTATTCAAATATTTACCTATAATAATATACATATGTACATAGATATATACATATATATATCTATATAAATAAGCACAAACATATGTATATGCATTGTTGCTTAACAGACCTTCTTAAAAATAAGGCTTTTTGCTTAATTTTGTAGTGTGCAGTTGCCTTTATAGCCAGACAGACATCTTTGCTTTATGGCCATATACTTTTGCAATCAGAAGCATTTGAATTTGCTTATCATAATCAGTATGCATCATCAAATGTTTGCCTTGGTCTATGACTTGTTAAAAGATGAGTCTGACACATGTCTTCCAGTCAAAGGTGTGACCCCTTGCTAAAAGTATAAAATATATTTATAAAAGATCACTTGAAAAAATAAATGGGAAAAAAATATAAAATTAATTTTTGGTACAAAAACTTTCAAAGTATTTATAATATTTTCCATCAATAATTAGTCACCCTTTGCAACAGTACATGCATTACTTTTGAAAGTAGTTTATTTTGGGTAAGGGAGCGTTCAAGTATTACGTAACGCAATTTGTAAAACGATACGATGCGGTACAGGGGCGGGAGGAGGTGTCGAACAACGGGTGTTTTGAAATTAGGTGTGCATAATGAAACTGTGTTTCTAGATTAGCTACAGCAATAAATATTATATTTATTATATAAGTAAATAACAGCGCATTACTTTCAAAGATCTTCAAGAATTGCGTTACGTAATACTTGAACGCTCCCTAAGACTTTAGTCGAACGCAACATAGTTTAGCAGAAACTTTGTAAAAAATTGGTGAATGCTCTGATGAAACGTTTGAGGAACCATAAAAAATTTAAAAGAATACATACACTCAAAAAAAAAAAAGTGTTTGCCACAAATGATATAGATGGAACTACTTCAATTGTTTGCGTGAAATAATAAAATGTTTGTCACAAAAACTTTTGATTTTACTTACAAAATAATAAAATTTTTTTTTGTCACAATAACTTTTGATTTTATTTACAAATTGATAGTTGAAATTATTATACAAAACTACTCTTTAAAACTTAACATAACACAGAACACAGCATGGCAACATCGTCATCGTTCTTTGCTCCCAAACACTTATAAACATTTGATATCGTATATGTACAATGCAAGTAACAAAAAAGTTATTTCGAATCAAAGCACTACAAAATATGAACATGAAAAGTTTATAAGTTATAAATCGTTTGTTGAAATGAATAAGTGTTTGGGACAAAAGACAAGTGTTTGTCGAAACACTTCCATAAATTGAATTGTTTGACTGAAATATTTTGACTATTTATCGTAAATAATTATATCATTTAGAAGCAACATTTTATGAAATGTTTTGTTAGAAGTAATTGAATCACTTGCCACAACTTAACATTTACTTGTGTCAAATACATTGGTTTTTCTTATATTGTCTACAAATACTTATAGTTTAAGACAAAAGTTAAGTGTTTGCTTGAAATAATAAGTGCTTATATTAAGCATTCGGTAATTTGTTACAAACGCTTTCTAAACAATCCTTTTTTTGAGTGTACATATGCTTTCTATTGCAAAGATATCAACTCACATATGTGCAGATATAAATATTTTCACTTAAAATCTGATTTTAATGTTTATCTTCATTCAAGTTAATCCATTCAATTAAAGCTAAATTAGTGATCTTCATGGCAATGCTGTCCGTAAAAATTCTGATCCTGCAGCTTGCGTAAAATTTTTTAAAGCCGTGGTGGGCACGTAGTGTCTCTATTCGCCCGCATTGCCCTTACCGTTAGTCGACGCACAAGCTAGCGAAATAAAATTCGCAGAATTTCAACGCTATCGAGGCACAGCATTGACTTGAATTCAAATGAAAACAAATGATTTCAAATGAAAACATAAGCGACGGCGCCGCATTGCGTCTTGACGAATGTTGCAATTGTTTTTGTTTGTAGTGCAATTTGGGTATTTTTTTTGTGCTGTTGGCGAATTTGGAAATGACAGCAAGAAAACTGTAAAATTTTTTTTGTTGTCGCTTGATGATGTTGTTTAGCCCTTTTGTTAGATTTTCATGCCCACTACTGATTTAAAGAGTGGGCAAATGAGTACTTCCCCATGAGAAAATAAAATCTAAATATACAAAAATAAAAAAAATTTTTCGTGATGATGAGGTTGGTGTGACTTTTGTGCTGCAGGAATTTGTGAAACGTTTTTTTTTTTCTTTTTTCTTGATATGGTGCTGTTACTGTGAATGATGAACACTATCGGACTATGATAACTACATTTTTATGTACATTATTTTTTACACTAGAGACCCAAAATTTTGTCGAAAATGTCGTCCTCCAGCCATTTTTGAACCAAAAACTATTAAAAAAAATTTATTTTTTGAGATTTAACCTAAAGTAATTAAATACGAAAACAAATTTTCAAAATTCGAGAACTGACGATTTGTTAGCATTTTAGTTGGCTTTTATTGAAAAATGAATTGTTCATTTCCGACAAGATTTACATTGTTTTAACCCACAAGTATTTGAAAAAAGATTTTGTTTGTTAAAATAACAAAAATCGAACATTTTGTTTCAAAATTCAGGGTTCGCTGATTTATTGAAAATTAAGTTAGCTCTCATTTAAAAAAGGAAATTGCTTATTTTCGACAAAGTTTTCAGACCCTAGCAATTATTGAACCAAAAAATTGTTAAGAAAAGTTTTGTTTTGGCCTTTTCCAAAAATCATCATTTTGTTTTCCATATTCGGGATCCGAGGATATGTTTAAGCTTTAGTCAAAGGAAAAAATTGTTTATTTTTGACAAGATTTGTGACTTCTAGCCATTTTTGAACCAAAAAAATTTTTTTTTTCGGAGCTTAGCTAATTAAAAAAAAAAATGGGACCACTGTGCTTGCAATTCCAGGCTTGGCCTCGCCAAAAGCGGCCATTTGCCAACCCTGTTAAGGTCTATTCAATGAGTCAGCAACTACTTCAAGAGTTAAGCTAAAAAACGAGACAATATCGTATATAGTTGGAAGCGCTCGACAAGAAACGTGTAATATCAAAGGAATTACAAAAGCAATTGCTTGTAAAATGTAGAATTTTTGCGCACATGTTTAAGTTATCTGCTGTGATTCTTAACTGATCAACGCAAAAAGTAGAACATAGTAAGCTTGCGGATTCTAAGACATTGGTTAGCAAAGCTTACTGATGATATGACGTAGCGGTCATTGAAACTAGCATAAGAAGCTCGTTGCCCATTTAAATGCATTTTACTGAACAAAAACTCTGTACAAAACATAATAGGAAGAGAAGTAGTTATGCCAGGATGTCATCCTAAATTTGCACAAACGGATACACGAAGTGAAAAATAGAAACTTGATAATTTTTTTTTTTGATTTAATATTGCAAGTTTTGAGTTAAAAATAGTAAGAAAAACTTTTTTCATTTATTTTTAACACAATCAACTTTAAATTCATTTTGAATTCGAAAAATATTGAAAATAATACTTTTCAACTTAACTCCAAACGTAAGAAACTTCAAATTGCATCTAGAAGTTGTAAAGAATTTAAAATTACTCATTCTTATTTTACATTACATTTGGAGTCAAACATGAAATCACATTCAATCCATGTGGACTTTTTCGAATCCAATTAAAGTTTTTATCCTCAATTTAAACATTTTCGGATTTGGTGCCTAATCATAAGCGTTTATGATTTAATCAAACATAAAATCATTGATTATGACTATTCTTATTTTTGGGAAAGCATTATTCTATAAAAAAAAATTACTCCAATAAAATAGGAGTAATCTTTGTTTACTATTCTCATGATGAACCCATAATGGTCACACCATTTATAGATACACACTATATTTTTTACCATCTAGTTATTACCTCTTTCTTTAACGAGGTTAAAAAAAAAATTACAACCATGCTATAGTCGAGTTGGATTTATTTTCATTTTGTACTTTTTGAGTACTCCAAAATAGTCCTGATGACAACTGTGTTTAATTTCCTATTTTGACAAGGCATTCTGACACAACCTTGATAGCGCTTCAAGAAAGCAACTTTATTCGTCGGTCGACCTTGTTTTGATTATTTATGTACTTATGTAGCTATAACTTATTTTCCATATTACGAGTATATACATACAATCAACGCCAAGACCAAATCGTGCATCCCACACAATAAGATTGTATCTAAAGTTTGAAGAAAGTAATCGTTGCAAAATTCACTTACCGGCTTACTTGTAGGATTGCCTGGTTGTGCAACGTTCAAATTTTGCTAGCAGGAATAAAAAAAAAAAATATTTTAATGTATTTTTTTTACAGTTTATAGTTTTATAATTCTTCTGTATTACAATCAGAGCTTAAAATAAACTTTTAAATTTTTTTTTTTTCGGTAAGTCAACTTTAAGCTTTTATATTTTTGAAATAAAATTAAGTTTGCTTAAAACTTTTTTATTAGAAGATAAAAGTTAAAAGTTTCTTTAGACTAATAGATAATTCAAAAAATCAAAAAAAAAAAAAAAACTTTTGAAAAAATTCTTTAGTAATAAAAGTCATAAAAAACTTTTAAAAACATTTTTTATTAATAAAAGTTTTTTTTCAAAGTTTTTTGATTTATATTTTTTACAGTCACATGTAATAGTTTTTATTTTAAAATAAATATGCCATTTCCTCAGGAAAACGCTATTCCTTTCAATTTCGTTAAAGTATTGTACTTTTTTTTACACACTTTCAATCTTGAAACTTACATGATTTGTCTTTCGGAATCAAATAGTAGACCCAAAAATCTAGGCATTAACTTAAGTTTATTTGTGGAGTTTGACTCCTATAGCTCTGGAATAAGAAAATATTTCTGCTTCAATGACTACGCAAGACACGTTTGGAGAATGCAAAAGTCAACTGCTGAACAGTCATTTTCTCTAACAAAAATAAACTACACTTGAGGATCGTTGTCTGTAGGACGTTCCTTGATAACTTTAAGTCTTATAGTTTTGCAAAGTTCACATGTGAAGCTCAAAATATCATTCACATAAGTGTTATTAAATATATTGATACTAGCTGTCCCGGCAGACGTTATTCTGCCCTTTCCGGTAGGTGGCGCGAAGCTGGATGAACTCATGCTATGGAATGTTAAAGCGAATCATCCCATTTTTAAAGTGAAATCAACTTCTGTCCCTACTCTTTTACATATAGTATAGTATAGCAGACTTGGCAGACGTTGTTCTGACCTTACTGCTAGGTGGTGCGATGAGTTTAATTTATTATAGCTTTTGTGTTTTACATAATTACCAAGTCTCAATCATCTGCATCAAATAATTGCTGATATATACAAAATGTTGTTTTATTCGCATATGGAAGGTGTGTCACCACCCATTTTCTCATTGAAACTTATTTTTGTCCGTACTTTTTGTAAACATATGTGTCTAGTCTCATTCATCTGCATCACAAATTTTGGTCTTTTCTTAAATGGAAGACGTGGCAATGCACGGTCATATCTGTGCCTCTTAATATAACAGATACGTGGTGTAAATTCCATGTGAATAGATGCAGAAGTCTTTGTAAAAATGCTATTTTAAAAATATTTTTGTATGAGGGCCACCCTAAATAAAAGTTTTGTAGGCTTAACTATGCCTCTTAATATAAAAGTTACGTGGTGTAAATTCGGTGTGAATAGATTTACCGGTCTTCGTGAAATTAATTTTTTAAGAAAAGTTATGTTTGCGGGCCACCCTAAATAAAAGTTTTTTGGACCAAACAGTGTCCCTTAATATAAAAGACACGTGGTGTAAACTCTATGTCAATCGATGAACTGGTCTTTATGAAAATGCTGTTTTGAAAATATTTTTGAATAAGGGCCACCTTAAGTATGCACCCGAAATAAAAGTTTTATAGACTAAACTATGTCTCTTAATATAAAAGATACGTGGTGTAAATTTCATGTGAAACGATAGAGTGGTGTTTGTGAAAATGCAAAAAAAAAAAATTGGTATGAGGGCCACTCTAAATATGCACCCTAAATAAAAGTCTTATAGCCTACCACCTATTTTTAGACCTACCAAATGTACACAAAAAATTTTATAAAAATCGGTCAAGCTGTTTGGGAGGAGTTAGGTAACAAACACTGTGACACGAGAATTTTATATATGGGGTAAAACACGCGAAAAAACCCCTAAAATCGTGGGTATACCAATTATTAATTGATAGAGTTTGCTGTAAGCTATGAATTTTCGAAAAAAACACTTATTCTGAAAAAGTACAAAAATCGTGAATTTCATACCCGCGTATTTCAACAACAAATAATACTAGGGCAAATTCCTGAACGCAGTTCTATTGCTGGACATCGATATTACAATAATGCCAAATTTCAGCCAAATCGGAGCCAAAAAATTTTTTCGCTGGCGTTTTCGCGTGTTTTACCCCATATTAGATAAGTCTTAAAAGTTGCTGTTTAAATAAAAACTAAAAAACTGGGTATGTATAGCTTGTGAACATTTAATTTTTATAATAACTTACCGAAGGGTTTGTTGTCGTGGTGCTGCTGCCGGTCTCGCCTATTAAATAAGCTTACATTAATCAAATGTTCCATTAAGTTTTGTTTTTTTAATAAAAAATAAATGTAATAAGCGTTAAAACTGTTAGGAAACTTTTTTTTTTTTTCAGCGCTAGCTTAAAATTTTAATTTATAGTTAATTATGAAATATATAGTGGATCAAAAAATAACAAACAATTTAAACTTCATTTGTTAGAAATAAGACAACTTAACGCTAAATGGTCACTTTTCGGTTTTCCGCTAACGCTTGCCGCTCATTGCGTGGCCAAAACTTAAGAGTCAATTTCGAGAAATCAGTTATTCTGAGGTTCCTTTTCAAATGACACTCACAATTGTGTTATTCGCTTATTATTTAATATTTCCGTAAGTAAGGGATTCCATCACAAAATCCGATTCCTTTGTTCACCAATTACAGTTTAGAATGCATATAGCAATTAATTTATATAGAGTTGCCATTGGGGTATCCAGTAGCTTGCCCATGAGATAGATGAAATGTGCAAATTTATATTTTTTTTTTTTTTTGATCCGCAACTATTTTGGTAAAATTTAGGTGAAATAAATAAGACATAAGAAATGGAATCTGTGGTTGAAAAAACTCAACCGATTTTTAATTGAAGTTTCAAAAAGGGTTCAACACGATAAATGGCTTTGACTGTTGACGCCACTTCTACAATATTGAAAAATATTTTGTTTTCATAAAGTTTTGGTCTACGAATGAAATTTAAGGCTGTTTGGTACAAACATTTTAATTTTTTAAGAGAATTTACAAATGTCTGCGCTGTCTATTTTTTTTTTTTTTTTGTAAAGTTGCAACTAAAACATTGATAATGTTAAGTTCTTTTAAATTACATTGCTTTGGGCAAATCTCTATTTGTTTCGAATGTTTTAGAATATTTTAGCTTTGGGGTGATTGTTTATTGGGTAACTGTTCACAATGATCCATCCCCCAAAATTAGTAATTATTTTTGGGTGTCATTCATTGGGCAATAGTGCATTATGAGTAGTTAAACAAAAGTATTGGTTTTTTGACCACATTTTTTTTGGGCGATTTTGGGTGCAGCATTTGAATTTTATCGTATTTTGAGTGAGACTGACTATGTAGAAATCGAGTTCGTTTTTGGAATACCTTACTTTTAAAGTAAATTGTGTGTTAATTGTTTCTATGAACATTTGATGCTTAAAACAACTTACATTAGAGCATTGAGCTGCTGCTCCCATTGTCCTACTAGCTGGTGCCTGTAATCGTGATGTTGGTGCTGCACGCTGTTAAATAAGTTTTCATAAATATCATTTTTTATATAAGTAGGTTTCTATGTATATAAATAATATTTTTACTTTACTGCCCTCAGAAGCGAAAAGGGAGTACCTCAAAAAAGTTAAGTTCATATTCATGATTGTAATGGCATCAGATAGCTTAAAAAATTACGCGTTTAATGAACTATTCCAAATGTCGGTGGCTTAGTTTAAGCCAATGACATGTACAAGGTGCACTTTTATGCACACAAGAGCATAAAAAGAGGGGCTGTCCACATACATATAATTCATGGAATGGTCGGGGTTCAAATCTCATTACAAATTAACCAAAACTGGTCTGAAGCGGCTATGTACATATGTATGTATATGAATATGTATAGTCGAAACATATGTAACCAATTACCAGATTAAATTGTTCCATTTGTAATCTTTTTCATGTATGTTTATAAAGTATTAACCGATTTGTGAAATTTCACATGAATATCGGTTTCTGCAAAATGACTGTTAAATTCGATTAAATAATATCCAAGTTTTTTTTTTTTTTCCTTACAATTCCTGCTAACGGTTAGAAATAAGTTCTGATGTTTACTGAAAATTCTCAAAATATTAATAGATTCAATGTTATAAACTGATAAAGTGCTGGCGCTTAAAGGCAAAGATATATCATTTAGTTGACAAAAATATTTTTATTCGTTATTTTATAAAAATCCTACAGTGGAGTTTTGAATTAACTCAGGAGAGCCCACTGCTCCCATATAGAAACGTTCATTTAACGATATAATACACTAAACGTCTGTGCAAACATGTGTTTCGTCGTTTGGTCGTTTTAATATAAAACTTATACCTCTTAACCCTATGTGACGCACAACTTAAGAAGATGAAAAAGTTATAGAAATTTTGTGTCTTATTCAATGCTTACGGCTCAGTCAGGAGTGTGTTTTATTTAAAAACTTCGTAACCCCATGTGAAGTACAACCTTTTTGAATTACTTATGGAATATCAACGTAATATTTAAACAGAGCATTGAGTAATTCTCATTCAGTGCTATCAAGCTATCAATTGCAAAACAAAAAATTAAGCAGGAGGAAATAACTATGAATAATTCAATGCTACCTCCCGGACTACTAAGAGATAATAACCATTATAAATAAATAATATTTTTATAAAAACTTTATTTCATATAAATTGTAAAACGTTTCTTGTCCTATCACGAAAACTTCATTAACTTTTTCCCAATATTTACTGAGAAATCGCAATTTAAAAAAACACCCTCATAAAAGTTCTCTTGCTCCTAACTTTTTAAAAAATCCAAATTTCGCAAAAATAAGTATAAGGCCTTAATATTGATCAATATATCTTCAAAGTTATGCGATAAAAAGTATAAGTTTAATAACTTGGGTTTTACTGTGTCCAGTTGAGACAACTTTACTCCTTTATGTTGTGTGTGAGTTTTTACAATGTGTGTATGCCAAAGTATCAATAACCAAGTAAATATTAAGTATAAAAAAGGGCCGTCATATGTCCTAAATTTTAAGCACATATTCTTAAATTTTATAAAATGACCTCGGACTCAGGTGAAGTTTAAACTGACAAAAACTGTACATTATTTGTTTATGTATGTACAAATTTTTTTGATAATTTTCAAACCCCTTCTCAGCCTACATAAAGAATTAGGTGCGTACATACATACATATATAAAATATACTCATCATATGAAAAAATAACAAAGTTATTGAATCCACCCCTTTAAATGACTTATATTCAATAGAATGCAAAAGTCAACTGTTGAACAGTCATATTCTTTAACAAAAATAAACTACACTTGAGGATCGTTGTCTGTAGGACGTTCATAAAGAAATTTCATAGTTTTGCAAAGTTCACATGTTAAGCTCCAAATATCCATTTTTAATATTTCCGTAAGTGAGGGAATCCATCGCAAAATTAAATGCCTTTCATATGAGAGGAAATTCGATTTCTATCTTCAACAATTATAGTTTATGTTAGAATGCAATGAGTTGTCATTGGGATTATCCAGTAGCTTGCCCATGAGTTAGATGAAATGTGCAAAGTTGTATTTTTTTGATCCACGTCCATTTTGGTAAAATTCTGTGGTTTAACAATCCCAATCGGTTTTTAATTGAAGTTTCAAAATAGGGTTAAAAACTATAAATCGCTTAGACTAATCGTAACTTCTACAATAACGAAAAAATATTTCGTTTACATAAAGTTTTGGTCTACGAATGAAATTTCATTCTGGTATGGTACAAAAACTTAAATTTTTTAAGAAAATTTACAAATGCCTGCGGTGTTTTATTCTTTTTTTGTAAAGTTGCAACTAAAACATTTATCCTGTTATGTTCTTTAAAATAACATTGCTTTGGGCAAATTTTCCATTTGTCTCAGACGTCTTATAATATTATAGTGATTGTTCATATCCTAATGACCTATCGCCAAATTTAAGAAATTATGCGTAGTTAAACAAAATTATTGGTGATTTTGCGCCCAGCATTTGAATTTATGTCATATTTTGATTGAGACTAACTATGTAGAAATCGAGTTCATTTTTGGAATACCTTACTTTTAAAGTAAATTGTGTGTTAATTGTTTCTATGAACATTTGATGCTTAAAACAACTTACATTAGGGCATTGAGCAGCTACTCCGATTGACCTACTAGCTGGTGCTTGTAATCGTGATGTTGGCGCTTGTAATCGTGATGTTGGCGCTTGTAATCGTGATGTTGGCGCTTGTAATCGTGATGTTGGCGCTTGTAATCGTGATGTTGGCGCTTGTAATCGTGATGTTGGCGCTGCACGCTGTTAAATAAGTTTTCATCAATGTTATTTTTTATATAAGTAGGTATGTACATTTGTATATTAGGATGATTAAAATTTTTTTATTGTGTTTTTTTTAAGGTGCTGTTTCTTAAAAAGTAAGTTTATGATATGAAGAAAAATTTCACGAAAATTCAGCTCTGTACCTCAATCTTATAAGGTAGCGCCGAAGCCTGTTAGTTTTACATGTAAATTGTATTGACAAATTCTGTTTTACTAAGAAGATATCTGAATGGATAGGTGATTAATGTTGTTGGGCTAAGAAGGGTCGTTTATCGACGTAATTTTTGCACTGAATCCGAATCTGGCCTCAGAATTGACCCATCATGTCAGAATTCTGAAATATTTGGGGTTAAGTACCTAAAGCATGATGTTTTTTGTCCACTTTCGAGGCCATGCTTCGGATTCAAAGAAAGTTTATCAGCTTATTTTTAACATAAGCATCATCTAGTACCGTCCTTGCCCTTTAAAATTAGCTTTCAAGCGGTGATCTGTGATATTTTCTTGCAAAGTTACAACCATTTAAAGATGACATACATTTTAAGCCCGTTGGTTAATATTGTTGGGTTGCAACCTTTGTAAGGGAACAAATTCATGTCACTTTAAAATGGCTATAACTTTGAAAAGAAACATCACAGATTACCACAAGGAAGCTAATTTTAAAGAGCAAGGATGGTACAAAATGATGCTTTTGTTAAAAAGAAGCTGATCAAGTTTCTTTGAATCTTATACATGGCCAAAATACATAATGTTTTAGGTACTTAACCTCAAATACTTCAGGCTTCTGAAATGATGGGTAAATTTTGAGGCCAGATTCAGATTTAGCGCAAAAATTACGTTGAAGAACGACCCTTTTTAGCTCAACAACATTAATCACCTATTCGTTCAGATACCTTTTTAGTAAAAAATATTTTTTCCATACAATTTACATGTAAAACTAACAGGCTTCGGCGCCACCTTATAAAATTAAGGTACAGAGCTGAATTTTCGTGAACTTTTTCTTCATATCATAAACTTACTTTTTAAGCAACACCACCTTAAAAAAACAAAAACAAAAAAAAAAATTTAATCACCCTAGTGTATATATGTATGTATATAAATATTTTTCAAAATATAATTTAAATTTTTCATGGTTAGGACTAATTTTATTATACTGCTTAGTTCGAACATAAAAAATTTCCTACGAGAATTTTCTATGCCTTATTTTTACAGTTATTTCAACAAATTGCCATTAACAAACATCAATTATCTAGAATCGGATTTTTTTGAGACACGCTCCATTTACTTTTTGGCTATAAATAAGAAGGCTGAGTGTAAACTATACTTGAATACAAAAAAAAAAAATGCATACGGCTTTGCTATAAGACTCTTTCTGTTATAGTACATAAAAAAATAACAAACAATAAACAAAATAAAATTGAGTTATAAGTGCCTCAATTAAAACATTAGTAATTGTAATAAAAAAAATCATGTAGTAGAAGTGAAATCTTTAGAAAACTAAACTACGATAGAATGAGACGAAAATGATTTATTAAATGATAAAAATAAAAAAAAATTGTGAATCTTTTGAAAAAAGATCAAGCTCCACTGAAGGGAATTACTCGTATAACGCACACACACACTAATGTATTTTTTTATTTCTTTTGATGTTTTAATAACAACAACGCTTAATTGGGAAGCAATAGCAATTAGAAAGAGAGAGAGAGAGAGAGTAGTATGTAGATTTTTATCTCCTCGCTATGACAAGGCAGTTACAGTTTGCAGTTGATCAGTGCAATGCTTGTACAGCAGGAAAATGGAAAAAATATAATTTTATATAAGAAAAAATGTAATTTTTCGTAATTTTTTAATCAAATTTCGAAAAATTAAAATTTTGCAGGTCTCGTGGCAACAACAGAAGTTTTTTTTTTATTGAAGATACGCTCGAAAATGAGTAAATCATCAAACTTCAAGCATTCCCGAAGAATTCTAGAACATGATGTTATTTTAAACATGTCCAACCTCTAACGCAGCGATATTTTTGCGGAATTAAGAGTACTTCAACTGTAAAAGTTTTGTGAAAGGTGGGTATGTACATACGAAGGCTATTTGTTTCCGGTTCTACTACAGTGTTTTAAAGAGAGAAAACAAAATTGGTCTAAGAAGATATGTAACTCGACTAAGACGTAATTTTATCTGATGTAGTTTTATCGGGCTTGATTATAATTCTCAATTGGTAAACTTGACCAAGAAAAAGCTCGCTAATCTCTAATCGAGGCAGTTTCAGTCACTCTAATATGGACGATGCTCATAAACAACTTGATAAAGACACTACGAAAGTGAATGTCTGCAGTGTTATAAGAAAAAGATACATTCTACAATATTTTTAAAATCACATGAAAAAAAAAAAACACTTTTTCGGTACATTTTTAATAAAATGTAATCAATAGTTAAGATTAAACAAATAAAATTGTCATTTTGTGCCTTCATGGCATAAATCAGTACATTTTATATATTCTATGTACTGTGTACATCAAAATAAACTAAAAAAAATTAGCGACCAAGTATTCCATAGGGACAACATAAAAAGATTTGAGAAAATCTTAGAGAAAAACAGTTTTCCAAAACACACAACAAAAAGATTAACAGCCAGATTATGTAAAACGCGGTGACATTTCGCGTGCGCGACACTTTTAGTCACCATGCGTCACAAATTGGTATTATATAATTGTTTACGTCATGGCGTTCGTCCAGTTATTTTGTCACTAGAGTTGTCAACTTTTAACGTAACAGTTTACGTTGTCATGATGCCACCTTTCTTTCGTGCAAAATGTAAAAGATTTGCATGACATAGAATCTAGTATTCCTCCAATGAAGACAATTTCTTAGTGTGTAAAAATGATCAAGTATGTGGTTTTTCTAATTAATTGCTAAAATTTTTAATGCAATAATGTGCCTAGAAAAGTCGATGTTAGACAAACTAAGCTACAAACCACAATTTACCACATAAAACCCTTGACCAAAATCCAATAGATCACATTTGGAGAATAGTCTTCATTCATATGCATATACAGCTTTACAAAATAGACACCCTACTAGTTTTCGGGGCCATGCATTAATTTTGTAAACGTTGATTTCTTACATTACACTTTGATTTAGAAATAATGCACAATGCGAAGGTGTAATATAATAAGCAAATTATCAAAATCACAGTAAAATTACACAAATATTTGTAAAATAATAGGTTAGGACTGTGAGCTCAAAAATAATAGTTCATGAGATAGATGCTCGGTAAGGTATTTTTTTTTTTTTCATATCAATGGAAAGTTTAATTACTGAGTAAAGGAAAGTATCGCGCACTAGTTTTGCTATGACATCGCTGTGTTAAAAATCATGTGTTAGGTAATAAGTAAAAACCTGAAATAAATGAAAGCTTAGATTACTATCGATGACCAAAATCTTCTGGCGTGCAAACGCTAAATTGTGTGTGTGATACAATGAAATCTTACAAAAACAATTATTTACTTTATAATTGTGATAGTTTTGCTAAATAAATAAAATCTGCAATTTTTAAAAAATGCGTCACTCCATAATTCGGCCGTATAACCACTCCATCGACTTTAATTTTCATTTTATTTAACAACAACTTGCGTTTCCGCATTCTTTAAATCTGACCTGAGAAGCCTTTTTTGCTTAAGAGATTTTGGTATTAAAAATATGTTGAAGCAATACTGTTCTTAATTAAAAAAAAGCCGTTGCTACAATGGTTGTATGTATGTTATTACAAATATTCTTCCAATTATTGAGTAGCAAATAATCTTTCAATTCAATTTTTCACTTTGATAGGAAAATTATGGCAAAAAACTACCTAAAATTACAAAAACTCCCAAGTCCGGGAACTCTTACAAAATGACAATTCAAATAAGACTCGGCTAAAAAAACTATTATACTTTTAGCGAGCCAAAAACCAACAATGAGTTTGGCTGATCTCGTTAAACTGCGCATCTAGCAGCACAAAATGCCTATGTTCGAACCCCAGTGGATGCAGAACAAAATTTTTTTTTCGTTGAAGTCTGTTTTTTTTTTTGTTTTCGTATAATAATGCTTAAACACCAAATTAATAAATATATCACAGTTTAATATTTATTAAAAAATTGAATAAAATAATGAAAATCAAATTAGAAAAAGTCGACGCAAGCATAAAGGCAAGTGACGACTTTGACAATTGAAGTGCGTTTTTGTGCCTCTTCGCGCCTGTGCATAATACCAAAAAAACGTAAAGAACACGCTATCCGTCACTTTTTGACGATGATGTGAGTAAGTGAGCTTATATAATACGAAATTGGTTGCTGACGCGAAAATGTGACTCGTCGCGTCGCGTCGCGTTTTACATAATCTGGCTGTAAAAGACAATTTTTATAAGGATAAGGGACCAAGACAGGAAAGGGGTACAGTCATATATAAATTGATGACATATATTCCAGGTTTGACAGAGAGATTCGCGAAATTAAGTGCATTTAAGGACATAAAAATTGCTAATAAGACAGATATACGTAATAAAGTTGGACAATTTTACATCAATATCAAAACTTGACAAATCCTGCCTTATTTACAAAATTCTTTGTGACGGAGACGGGTCCAATGTATGCCAGAAGGTATATGTTGGTACTACAAAAAACAAATTAAAGACAAGACTCTCAGGACACAGATCGAACCAAAAAAACAGAAATGGACAAGCCCCTAAGACATCCCTTTGAGCCCACTGTGCTGAGCTTGGACATTTTCCTAATTTTGACGCTGTGGAGATCTTACAAGAAGAAAATAATCATGAGAAGAGATTCATATTAGAGATGCTCCACATTATTAACACCCCCACTGACAAGAGAATAAATTTTAAGAGCGACACAGAAAATTGTGCTCATATATACAGACATTTAGTTGACAATTGGGTTAGTTTAAGTTTAGCTTTTCTATAATTTTAACGTAAGTTTTGTTTTGTTAATTTATTCAATTGCTTATTGTTTTAATTATTATTTCTTAATCACCCCTGAAGATAAGGAAGGATCTTCCTCGAAATATTGTGAAAAAGTATAAATAAAACACTGACCTAAAGCCAAAAAAAGTGTTTTTATTTTTAAAAAAAATATAAAAATACGATTTATGTACGACTATTTTCTGTAATGGCACCCAATTTTTAAAATCTTCATTAGGAAACGTTCCTTTAATGAGCATGATCGAATTAACCGTCTCCACTCTTAAACCATTCCAAGTTGAATTTTTTATTTTATTTGTAAGTGAAAAAATGCGGTCTTTGGATGCGCTACTGTGAGGTAGGCATAATAGTGCGCCAACAAATTTCTATAAACCAGGATACATACAGTAGTTTCGTCTAAGGCTTTTTTTAATGAAATATAGCGAGCCAAAATTCTTCCAAATTTTTTTCTTCTGGCTTTGACATCATCTATGGCTGAATTTTTTGCTAGATTACTTTTGCGACACTTTTTTCAAAAAAGATGCAGTGTCGCAGTGTCATACTTTAAATCGCAGTGAAAAACTGCGATTGAAGTGACAGCGACAGCCCTGTACCGCATATTGTGCTTTAATTTTTTTTTAACAATGTTAATCTTTGTCGAGAGCTTGTCGTAAACGAACGTTCGTCGCGTATACAGCCACCAAACGTGAAATTCAGTAGTACAGCGTCGTCAAAACGAGACGCTGAGTTTTGTAAGTATTTTTTAATGTGTACCTAATATCCAATTTGTTTTTGTTTTCTTATTTTTCATACTATGAAAAAGTTTCATTAAATAAAAATTACTAAAAAACGTTAGTAAAAATACTATTGATTTTAAGCCAAAAAAAAAAAAATTATTTTTAAGTTATATTTTTTGTTAGTCTCTGAATAAATGAGTTAAGTGAAAATGATTTTTGTGAATTTTTAGTTTGAAAAGCTTACCCGTAATAATTTTTCAAAAAAAGTTCGACAACGAACGTTAACGTATGTAAAATAAGTATAAAGTTCCAGTGTTAAAAAGTTTTTGGCCGATTCATTTTCGAGGTTTAAGGGTCTCGTTAATTTAAAGTCTCTAAGTATAGTATACATTCCAAGTTTTCATTAAATATATCAATATTTTTTAAAAAATTATTTCATATCCGTTTGCAGTTAAATCAAGTTCTATCTTTTGCATAAATGACAATTGTGTTTTCAATACAACATTATTCCTATCTTGGTCAAAACTAAATAAACTTTGTTTTGGTGAGCAATACAAATAATAATAAAATTAGTCCGATATTTTACAAAAGAATAAAATGAAATAAAATTTATCAAAATTATACACAGTCTGAGAAACTTAATATAATATTGTTTGTAATTACCTGGGGCGGAGTCCTTTGTACCTTACTACGTGGTGCAAACGGATTCTGTTCATTAAGAAATTTGACAAGTGGTATAAAATTTATTAAGATTTTGTATATAAACCGTAGGCAAATTAAATTTAATATTGTTCTAAGTACCTCGGGAGGACTCCTCGGTGCCTCACTAACTGGCTGATAGGGCAACTGGAAAAGTGACATGAAATTTATCACAATTATACATATGTATAAGCCGGAGGGAAATTGAGTTTAATATTGTTTTTAAGTACCTTGGGGGGAGTCCTTGGTATCCTACTACCTTTTTCACAAGGTAGCTAAACAAGTAAGATAAAAATTATCAAAATTATACATATATTCATGAGAGAAACTAAATTCAATATTGTTGTTAAATACCTCCTCGACGGATGGCCTTCTTATCATACGACTTGATGCTAATGGGCTCTGCTTATGAATTATCTAGACCAGTGAAATAAAAGTTATTAAAATAATGTGTATAGACGAAAAGGAAATTACACTTAGAATGGTTTTTAAGTACCTGGGGGGGAGTCCTTGGTATCTTACTACCTAGTTCACAAGGCAACTATACCAGTGAAATAAAATTTATAAAAATTATGCATATAAACATGAGAGAAATTTAATTCAATATTGCTGTTAAATACCTTCTCGGGGGATTGACTTTGCATGTTACTACACGGTGCTATCGGACTCTGCCTTTGAAGCATCTGGACCAATGAAATCAAATTTTATTAAAAATATGTATTTAAACCGAAGGCAAATTAAATTTAATATTATTTTTAAGTACCTGGGGGGGTGTCCTTTGTATCTTACTACGTGATGCGAACGGTTGCTCTTCATTAAGAAACTGGACCAGTGGTATAAAATTTATTTAAACTTTTTATATAAGCATCGACAAATTAAATTTAATATTGTTTTTAAGTACCTGGGAGGGTGGTCTTTGCACGTTACTACAGGATGCTACCGGGCTCTGCTTCTGAAGAATCTGGACCAGTGAAATAAAAGTTATAAGAATTATGTATAAAGACAGGAGGGAAATTGAGTTTAATTTTGTTTTTAAGTACCTTGGGGGGAGTCCTTGGTATCCTACTACCTTTTTCGCAAGGTAGCTAAACAAGTAAGATAAAAATTATCAAAATTATACATATATTCATGAGAGAAACTAAATTCAATATTGTTGTTAAATACCTCCTCGACGGATGGCCTTCTTATCATACGACTTGATGCTAATGGGCTCTGCTTATGAATTATCTAGACCAGTGAAATAAAAGTTATTTAAATAATGTGTATAGACGAAAAGGAAATTACACTTAGAATGGTTTTTAAGTACCTGGGGGGGAGTCCTTGGTATCTTACTACCTAGTTCGCAAGGCAACTGTACCAGTGTAATAAAATTTATCAAAATTATACATATAAATGAGAGAAATTTAATTCAATATTGCTGTTAAATACCTGGGAGCGTGGCCTCTGCATCTCTCCACATGGTGCGTTTGGGTTCTGTTCATTAAGAAACTGGACCAGTGATATAAAAATTTATTAAAGTTATGTATATAAACCGGAGTGAAATTTAATTTAACCGTAGACCTATGTTAGGGTCTTTTTCGACCAAATTTTTGTTTTTTTTCATTTTAAATATCGCGAAAACTATCAGTATGTTATAAGTGAAAATTTGCAGTATTAACGTTTAGCTATAGTTGTCCCTAGATTTTTTTTTGACTTTGGGACTTATTCGCCATTCGGGGCGTGTAAGACACTTTACGTTTTTTTCGATGTATGGATAGCTATGTTTTCATATTTTCAGTCGAAGTAAATAGAGAATCGCGAATTAGTGCTCTCGTTGAAAATGATCTCACTCGGAACCGATTTATTACTTTATTTGTGGAAAGTTCCGTCAATTTCGAAAACAAGAATCTTATACATAGTACTCACTCAGAGCTCAAACAGACTAACCTACACGGGAATAAAATCAGGGAGAGTGAGTGGTTTTTGATATAATTAGAGGCTTAATTTGAGTCAAAAGTTGCTACACACAAACTTGTCTATGGATGACACATTGTTGAAAAATAAGCAAAGCATTCTCCCCTCCTTATCACAAAAAGCAGCCAGTATTCCATTTTACATTCGCCCTCACCGAAAATACTACTGTGGTTTCATTTGTAAGCAAGAAATACAAATGCACCATAGTTCAGAGCACAATGCATGATTCACCTGCTATCGGACCAGCACCAAAGACATTGCCGAAGATAGTTTTATACTATAATAAAACAAAAGGCGTGGTTGAAAATGCCAACAAAATGCTTTCGAGATTCAGTTGCAAGTGGAAAACTGACCGCTGGCCGTTGGCTAAAAATCGCATATCCAACAGAGCCAGGAAAAAATTTAGGAGCCGGTCCTTCTGCTAAGCGGCCTAGAATAGTCCCACTACAGGTAAACAAACGGAGAAAATGTGCTCTTTGTTTGACCGAGAAGACTTTACACAACGAGAACAAATGCGGATTGGTTTTCCGCGAGTGTATCAACAATGTTTGCAGAAAAACAGAAAACCGATATGTGTATTTCAAATGATTTCAAGAACTGGAAAACAACTAATATTTTGATAAACTTTACTATATTTTTACTGTAACTAAGTATTAATAAATGTAATTAATGCAATTAATAAATGTAATCAATAAACTTGTTTTCACTGAATTATTATTTTTCTTATAAATTCCATACAAAAGATATGCGTGTCGAAAACGACCCGCCAGCGTATTATAAGTCGAAATATTTATTGGTCGGCCTACGGTTAATATTGTTTTTAAGTACCTGGCGGCGAGTCCTTTGTATCTTACTTTGTTGGCTCTGTTGATTAAGTGATATAAAATTATTAAAATTTTGAATATATACCGGAGGTAAATTAAATTTAATATTGTCTTTAAGTACCTCGGGGCGAGTCCTTGGTGTCTGACTTTCTGGCTGACAAGGTAACTGGACAAGTGATATAAAATTTATCAAAATTATACATATAAACATGAGAGAAACTAAATTCAATATTGTTGTTAAGTACCTCCTCGGGGGGTGGGTTTTCTACGTTACTAAACGGTGCTATCGGACTCTGCCTTTGAAGCATCTGGACCAATGAAATCAAATTTATTAAAAATATGTATTTAAACCGAAGGCAAATTAAATTTAATATTATTTTTAAGTACCTGTGGAGGAGTCCTTTGTATCTTACTACGTGATGCGAACGGTTGCTCTTCGTTAAGAAACTGGACCAGTGGTATAAAATTTATTAAAACTTTTTATATAAACATCGACAAATTAAATTTAATATTGTTTTTAAGTACCTGGGAGGGTGGTCTTTGCACGTTACTACAGGATGCTACCGGGCTCTGCTTCTGAAGAATCTGGACCAGTGAAATAAAATTTATAAGAATTATGTATAAAGACAGGAGGGAAATTGAGTTTAATTTTGTTTTTAAGTACCTTGGGGGGAGTCCTTGGTATCCTACTACCTGGTTCACAAGGTATCTAAACAAGTAAGATAAAAATTATCAAAATTATACATATATTCATTAGAGAAATTTAATTCAATATTGTTGTTAAGCACCTTCTCGACGGATGGCCTTCTTATCATACGGCTTGATGCTAATGGGCTCTGCTTATGAAGTATCTAGACCAGTGAAATAAAAGTTATTAAAATAATGTGTATAGACGGGAGGGAAATTACATTTAGAATGGTCTTTAAGTACCTGGGGGGGAGTCCTTGGTATCTTACTACCTAGTTCGCAAGGCAACTATACCAGTGAAATAAAATTTATCAAAATTATACATATAAGCATGAAAACAATTTAATTCAATATCGCTGTTAAATACCTTCTCGGGGGGTTGACTTTGCATGTTACTACACGGTGCTATCGGACTCTGCCTTTGAAGCATCTGGACCAATGAAATCAAATTTTTCAAAAATAGGTATGTAAACCGAAGGCAAATTTAATTTAATATTATTTTTAAGTACCTGGGGGGGTGTATTTTGTATCTTACTACGTGATGCGAACGGTTGCTCTTCATAAAGAAACTGGACCAGTGAAAAAAAATTTATAAAAATTATACACATAAACATGAGAGAAATTAAATTCAATATTGTTGTTAAGTACCTCCTCGGGGGGTGGCCTTTGTATGTTACTACACGGTGCTATCGGGCTTTGTTTATGAAGCATCTGGACCAGTGATATAAAATTTATTAAATGATGTACATATATAGACTGGATGGAAATTAATTTTAATTAAGTTTTTTAGTACCTGGGGGGGAGTCCTTGGTATCTTATTACCTAGTTCATAAAGCATCTATACGAGTGAAATAAAATTTATCAAAATTATACATATAAACATGAGAAAAATTAAATTCAATATTGTTGTTAAATACCTTCTCGGGGGTCCTTTGTATGTTACTGCGTGATGCTAACGGGCTCTGTTGATAAACCACCTAGACCAGTAATATAATATTTATTACAATTATATAAATAAACCAAAGAAATAAAATTTGACATTATTGTTACGTACCTGCGGGGGAGTCCTCGGTATTTTACAACGTGATTTAAACGGGCTCTGTTCATAAATTGGTATTACTTTTAGCATTATATTTTATATAAATCGTTTTATTTTATAGAAGCTTGAGGGTATACTTTATTATATGTATATACTATACAATAATTTTGCTATTATTTAAGACATGTACACGGTTCGCTTCAAGCTAGATCAAGATCGATTAAATTGTCAACCAAATCAGACAATGCACAATTATTATATAGAGTCCGGAGATTCCAAATACATAATCCGCAAAATCGGAGCTGTTCATATACTCGTTTTATGGTCATTTTAAGGTCAGCACTTTGGCAGACACGGTTCGTTTCAAGCAAGATCGGTATAAATTGTCAACCATATCTGACAATGCACAATTATTATTTAGTGTTAGGAGATTCCAAAAAGAAGATCCGTAAAATCGTACCTGGTCACTTACTCGTTTTATGGCCATTTTAAGGTAAGCCCTTTTACCGATAATTTTAATAAAAGGACCCTATTTAAGAATTGTGCATTGTCAGATTTGGTTTACAATTTGATCGATCTTGATCTTGCTTGAAGTGAACCGTGTGTATAAGGAAAAATAAAATTTAGGCTAGAAGACTTTAAAGTTAAAAAAATAGATCAATATGATACAAAAATGAGTGGAAAACAGCTTTAGCAAAATTTTAGATTTTTTAATTCATTTAGTTCACAAAATTGTGAAAATTTCAACATAGTAAAATATTATTCAATTAAATATGTGACATTTGCCGAAAAAAGACATCGAAAAATTTATTTTATAAACGGTTAAGCTCTTAAAAATCTTTCAGTTTATTGAAAGTATGATCTGAAAATGTTTTTCATAAGAAAGGCTAAACTTTTTAAATCGATATCGGAAATCGATACACGTTATCGATGGCGATGACCAAGGTAAAGCTTGGTTGACGGTTTTTAGAATAGAATTATTGAATTACACGGTGAAATTTCAAGCATAATTTGTATTTATTTACAAGATTTTTGGGGAAATACTTAGAGTTTTTTTCATTTTACACGATATTTTAAAGTTGTGTAACATATCCTCAAGTTAACGATTTAATTTAATAATAATTTTCTAATGTACGTATCTACCGTGTAAATAGAGGGTTGGGTGTATATCATACAAAATAACAAAATTTGTATAATTTCAATGAAAACTTTTGCAATTTGATACTGACAGATGATCGCAGCTTGCCACCGAACAAAACTTCGTTAAATTTTGATGCGTCTGCAGCGGGTAAGCCACTGATATTTAAAAATAAGGCACAGAAATTCGAAACTGACATGATGAATTTTTCATTTGTTTTACTTATATTTTATTTCAATTATTTAAGTGAAAAGCTTTCTTCAAAATACCGCTGTAATCATTAAATTGTTTTAAAATATTTTTTCTTTATTGAAAAAGATTAACGCCTCATTTTTTGGTAAATGCCCAAAATTCGAATTACTTTAGGTCAAAATATATATTTATTTTTCCTGACCTTAACACATTTAATCTATATTCCCACTACTAATTGTTTTAATATTTTTTTTAATGTGGAACAACTTTGTCTTAGACTCTTTTTTAACTTTTGTGGAATCTTCAAATGACATTTTTCATCATTACTCCAAAATTGTTGTCATCCCCTACAAATTTCAGGTCTTATTTTTTTTCTGATGATAAGAAATTTGCTTCGAATAATGATTATTACAGCAAATTGTTTATGAAATTGTAATGAAAAACTTTCGTGATCGCATAATTGCATGTTTGGACTATGTATAACTTATAATATTAATTATTTATAAGTACGTATATTACTTACCGTTATATCCGAGAATGATCTATCAGCTAAATAAGGCTGTCTTACAGGTGATTGCCATGGTGATTCCTAGCAAAAAAATGAAAATTTTGAACAATGTACTATCATTTAATAAGAAACATAACTGCCAAATATCACTGCTCAACATATGTATAAAAGAGGAATATTATTATAAAATTATTTGAAATCTTACCATACTTATCTATTTTAGCAGCTCACCACATTTTCACAATGGCATTGAAATCACCACGAATTTTATTTATCTCTATTTAGATCATTTCGGTCTCACGTGAACAACTCAAGCAGAGGCTACGTGTATGTATGTATACTCGTCGTGAACGCTGCGAAATACGATTCGGCATAACTCGATTACGTTCGGCGCCTACATTGACATGCATCTGTGTAGGTTTTTCTTGCAATGATTTCGATACATACAAAGTAGCGATACAAAGTAGCAATACAAAATCAAAATATGTGTATACAAAATCGTTGTAATTTCAATGCCAGTGTGATTAAGCTGATCTCATGAAGACTTACCCTGTATTATCTAAAGCAAAACAAGTGAGCCACTGACTTCGTCTCCCCATATCAAGTTGTATGACAGATTTTATATTACATGAGCAGAGTGAGAAATAATAGCGGCTTTTGTTTTGTATTCGGCTACAATTGGAAAACTTTTTCATCCTAAGTGCCCCGATTCAAATTTTGAATCTGCCGGATCATCACAAAAGCAAACACAAGAAATGAAATGAGTTTGAACCGGGTACTCATCGTTTTACGCAGCCTGAACTGAATGATTTCATGAGAGATCTCTAGTTGTCAAAGGAAAAATCAGAGTCACTTCCATCACAGAAACTGTCATTGTTTGTGAAGGCCTAACGAAAAGAAGGTCAAGTAGTTTCCTATTTGAAAACCCTTTTCCGTAGTTTTCTACAGCAAATCAAGGAAGACATCTGCGATGGTGCACATATAAAAAAAAAAAAAAATCATGCCCAGTTTTACCAAAATCAATTTTAACTTACAGGCTTTTAGAATTTATAAGGCTGTTAAAATTAATTCTGTTTAACCAACATTAGAAGATGTACTTTTAGCTAACAGCCTGTTAGCCGAATGAATGAAACAGAAATGCCTAACACAAATATCTGATTGCATACGAAAGACTGAAACTAGAATAATTTTTGTTGATTGACATATGCCAAATAAGTTATTGTTTCATCCAAAATATATTCAAAATAAAACAAACTTTTGAAAATTTAACAGCCGCAAAACGGCTTGTTAGTTTATCAGGTTGCTTAACAGGCTGTTAGCGATAAAAATGTTTGGTGTAAAAAAATTAGGTTATTTCAAGTTTTAACAGCTTGTTGAAGCTGGGTATCAAAACCACAGATCTTCCAAAATATTTAACATCGGTTGTTGCCTGTTGGATGCTACCAATTTTTTGTTGGAAACAATAAATACCCTAGCTACAAGGCAGTTATTAGATACCGATTTACTGAAGAACTACAACAAAATGGACATGGAATGTCATTATTTAATTTCTTTCATATTCAATTTCCGTTGTATTCTTTTAATCTTTTTATTTATTTCTAACAGGTGTAAAAATGTCTCTAAAAATTAATTTATTGCATTCACAGTTGAATTTCTTTTTGGACAATCTTGGTAACATAAGTGACGCACTTGGCGAGAGATTTCACCAACAAATGCAAATCATTGACCGGTGCTATCAAGGGGTTTTGGGATGCATCAATGTTATAAGACTACATATGTATGGTTCCTCATGAGTGAAACAGATCCCAAAAGTAGCCAAAGACAAAACAAGAGCCTATTTCTAACTTTGTATCATATGTTATTATTGATTGTGTTAGCCTGTGCTTGTGTCTATAAATAAATGTGATTTTTTGAACCTACTGTAAGCGTCAAAAGAAAGTAAACACCTTAATTACTCATATTAAAATGAAGTTAGTAACATAAGATCAAAAATAAATATAAGAAATTCAAGAATTATTTAATAATAGCTGATTTCGATATAAACATTTAACAAAAGATCAAATTTTACGCGTCGAAAAAAGTAAACAGCACACAAAAGAGAACAGACCTTCACTATAAAAAGAAGACAGTTTAAATATTTTAATATTTGGTTTGTTTTCTTTGGCCTTAAGCACCTCGTTTAGTGTCCTAGGCATCGATTCAACAAATTTTTTTTGTTACATATGGGCAGATTTCGCTCTATTCTTCCCTTAGAGCCTTCCTTAAGCCTGCCTTGCTTGAAAAAGCCCTTTGTCTGATTTTTCTGTCAATGGTGTTACCACAGATGCCGGGTTAACATCGGGGGACTGCGGCGGATGATCAAGTGTCTTAGGAGTCTTGTACAGTAGTAGCCTCACCTTTACTTCTTGCGTGGTATACTTCCATGTAAGCCATTTTTTAACTGTACTTGGATATGTCTTTACTTCTCTTACTACAGCTCTAACTTCAGTACCACTAAGCCGCTTTGGGCGTCCAGATCTCGATAAATCTTCAACCTAATGCTGTTTGACGTATTTATCAACTATTTTTTTATTGTTCAGTGGTTCCTTCCCACGATTTCACCAATTTCACGCTAGGATTTGACTTTTTCTTTTAAATCTTATATAATTTTCCGAGTATCAGCCGATGTTTGCTTTCCCATAGTGAGCTTATCTTCCTCTATACCTTTTTAGTTATTATTAATAACAAATCAAATTAAAATTATTTTTAGTGAAGTAAACATTTGATCAGTACAAATTTTTCACAAAAAACTTTAGTTCCTTCCCCGTAATATAAAAAATCTAAATAAGTATTACAACTGTTTACTATTTTTTGACGCGTAAAATCTGATGCATTTTCACTTTCGAGAGATTTTTGCAATGTTGTCACTTGTTTTGATTTCATGTTTTATAATAGTAAATCTCTAAATGGTATAGTAGTAAACTCTGTAATATTACTTTTTATCGTAAGTCAATAATAACTTTGTAATAAGATAATTTAAGGACGAAGAATTGGCGTTTACTTTCTTTTGACGCTCACTGTATGTTTGTATGTATGTAGTTCTTTTTCCACAGTAACCGATACATTTTAATTTTCTGAGCTGTCAGAGGTTATAAACAAACTTATTCTGATATTATGAAAACAAAAAAAAAAAAGACTTATTTGGAGGAATTTCATACAAAAACGAGTTCGAAACGGAATCCAGAACGGATCCGTTTTATTTACAAAAAACGAATCCGATACGGATCTGTATATGAAGTCCATTCTGAGTTCGATACGGATCCGACAAAACTGAAGATTCTTCCGCTTCTTCTGAAGGAATTTCAAACGAAATCGATTTCAAAACGGATTCCGTATTCGTTTCGAATAAAATATACATCTTTCATCTTAAAAAATCCAGACTTTATTTATGAAAAATGGCTAACAAGCTCAAAACAGTTTTTTGCGTTTTCTGAAAACTCCAAAATTTTGAGTTGTGCCTCTTTAGCTAAATGTGTGCGAAATGTACATTAAGGTGTTTTTTTTTTTCAAACTTTTTTATACATATTTTTCTGAGTTAAAATGCAGAAATGCGAAAAAATATATCCGAAGGAGGTATTTTTATTTTTTTTTTAAATTTGCGGTCCTATATGACTATATAATAGAATCGGGTTTGAAGAAAATTCTCCCAAAATTTCAGCTTTCTGGATCAAACCTGCGAAGGGCGCATCCATTTTGTTTCCTATTACAATTCATATGAAAAACGAAAAAGTAAAAAAACGAAAAACAGAATTTTTTTGCGTTATTGTAAAAAAAAGAATTGCTTTCATTATATTGTCATATAGGACCACAAATTCAAAAAAAAAAATAAAAATACACACGAAAAATGTGGGCGTGGTTTGACAACAGTGGGTGGCGTCTCACATTCAACTAAAAAACCGAAAACGCTATTTCTTGGCACCTAAAGCAGACTTTTTCTACGTTTTAGTAAGTCGGTTTTTTCGTTAAATTTCAACGAAATTGGACATAAACTCTGTCCGCGACGTTTATAGGTTTGAGCTAGGAAGCTGAAATGTTGGGACAATTATTTTTATTCCTCAAGCTATAATATAGGAAAAAATAAATGAAATTCAACTCTAAAAGTTTGAAAAAAAAAACACCCTAATGTACATACACTTACATGTATTTAAATTAAACTTACATCACATGGTAATGCATCAAAGTGGAAACTTTCGTTGTAAGGTGACATATCAAGATCCAGATTTGGATCCAAACCAGGTATGTAGGGTACTGGATCCTGAATTAAAAAAAAGATATTAATTTGAAATTGATATATTTACCTGATATAATTTCTCATACATTTAATTATGATTGCACTAGTCAACAGAAAAAATCGGGTGGACTAACTAATAACAATGTTTTTTTTATGTTAATGACATGTTGATTTTAAAAAAAACTATTCTCAAATGCATCTTTTGACACATTTTGAAAGTACATTTATGTTTCTTATTTCAGCGAATAGAAAGACAAAAATATATATTTTCTAGTTTTTAACATTGCTTTAAGACTTTGCCAAACATTTAAACTTATTTTTTTACATTTTTTTTTTCATTACATTAAGTGATTTTAGTTTTTTAATTGAAGCTTCCCAAATGAATAAGATTCGAAAAAATTGCAAATTTTCAACCTTCGAAGTTTTTAAATCCCAGAATTTTTTTTTTTTTGTGAAATTTGAACGACTTTAATTTTCTATTAGAATCGAATTTCGATCTACACCTTAATCTTATGGGTAGTTACTATGAAATTTTTATTCATTGGAGTGCTCTTTAAAGAAAAAAAAATCCCTCTTTCGAAATTGAAAAAGTTTAAAATTTCGAATTTTAACGAATTTTTGAATTAAATGCTCAAACTTCAAAAGGTCAAGTACGATTTAACTTCAATGTTATCATCTGGATGGCAGCTATACATTTCAAATGAAAATTTATAATAGCGAAATATATACATACATACATCACAATATATATGTATGTATGTACTTAATTTAATCTTACCTTAGATTGTAATGCATCAAAGTCGAAAATTTCGTTGCTAGGTGCCATATCAAATTCCACATTTGGATCAAAACGAGGAATGTAGGGCACTGGATCCTGAATTGAAAAGAAAGGTATTAATTAAAAATTGATATATTTGCCTGATAAAATGTTGTCAAACATTTAACTATGATTGCACTAGTTAACAGAGAAAATCGTGCAGACTAACCAACAACAGTGTTTTTTTAATGTAAAATGACGTGTTGAGATTAAAAACTTTATTCTTAAACATCTCCTTTGACGCACTGTCAAAGTACATTTATGTTTACTGTTTCAGGGGTATTTTTGTAACTTAAATTGTTATTCGTTGGAGAAAAAATCCCTCTTTCGGGATTAAAACCGTTTCAAATTTCGATTTGTGGTAAATTTTTAAATAAAATGTTCAAACTTCAAAAGGTCACGTATAAGCTCCGTATAAGGTCATCTGAAAGGCGGAAATTTGGTATAGGCCACCAATTTCAGTTGTATAGTAATATGTGTTTATTTTCGAATGAAATATATAAAAGTAAAAGACATATGGGCATTTTCACGAAAACTGAAGTTTTTGTTCCTTGCGACACCTTGGTTTTTTGCAATTATCTTGGAAACGAAAAATTGCCCAAATTCAAACTTGGCACCACTTATAAAACTTATTATCAGCTATAAGTTAAACCTCTTGTCAAAATAAAAATTCGTTTTATTTTGACTTTTTTTTTACTTTAAATGTGTTCGACGGTCGAAAGGGACCCATTGAAATGCCTATATCTAAATATACTATATGTATTATATGTATTTAAGTTAATATTCAGATTATGTTGAACTAAAGTGTAAACTTACGTTGCAAGGAAAACTTTCAAAGTCCAGATTTAGATCCGTAGGAGGCAACCTAGGCTCTGGATCGCCCTGCATAAAACAAAAGGATTTATATTAGAATCTGAAACCTGATTTGATGCTGTCATTGCACACTAATAACAGTTTTTTTTCTTGTTATATCATATAATGTATTGATTTTAACCCATTTTCTGCCGCTGTTCGAGTTTTCGAACAACAAATTTGCTCATTTTCATAGAATTTATTTTCTATGTCGAGGCGTAAGAAAAGCTTCATATTATGCAGCATATTACAGTTTATTAAATTGGCTTTCAGAAAAAAAATATTTCGGTCACGCCCCTTTCCCATCGTGGGCTACAGCTAGTGGTTGAAAAATTGCTTATTAGCAGACCTATTTTTAGTAAGTTAAGTAATATATAATCAAAAATAATTTTTATCTAATGGTACATTTTTATGGTACATAAAGGTTGAATAAAGTCAAAAACTGAGTTTACACAAGATCTGTTTCTAATGGGACACATTGGAAGACTCGCAAAAGTGACTGTTCGAAAAGTCGAACAATGGCGGTTGGTGGTAATATAACTCACAAAAAAATTTGTATGTAAGCGATCATGTTAGATAATTTTTCACGTAGAAACAATTCTGTTTTGCTTTATGAACTGGCAAAGTGCGAAAGTGATTATGTTATAACAGTTTTTGACAAAAAAATTTTTTTTTTTATTTACTTATTGGCTTTGTGGACATAAGCGATAATCCCATAACGGCTTATTCCGTTACTATCGGTTACTTAGATGAGCGAGAGTTTTTTCTTCTTTGTGCAGCTTTCGTTATAAAGTAATGGAATATACCGTTAGGATCGGTCACATACATAATACGGCGGTGGTTTTTATTTATTCTCTGTGTAATCGTGTTACTTGTAGTTTAGCATTGAACACATCTAGTCGTTTTATAGTTCTAAAAATTGTTACATCTGCGAATATTTAGCATAAAAAGTAACTAGGTAAGTGAAAGTGTTGTGAGTGTTTCAATGTCGAATATGTGTAATTATTTTTGGTTATTTATCGGCTAATAAGTCAACAATGGATAGGGATTTGGGCGCGTTGGATCAGAGCGGTTTTTCTAAAATTTTCCGATTTCGAAAAAAAATCCGATTTGGACAAAGAGGACGACACTTTCATGGCTCATCCATTTCCTCGTGCCACGGGACACCACCAAATGATTGTGCATCCCGAAAATAAAGCTGGACGATGCAAAGTATGCCATAAGCCTACACAGCAAATGTGCAAGAAGTGTCAAATACATTTACATATGAAAAATTGTTTCGCAGCCCACCACAACTGGGAGCAGAATAAATAAAATTGTATCAAAATGAAATAAACAGTGTTTTTTATAAATAAGAATAACATATTTATTGTGTTTTTATTAAATTTATAAATGTCTTTGACCAAAACCGGGAGAAAATATGCATATTCAATATATAAGCTTAATTGTGCCCAACCGCCATTGTTCGACTTTTCGAACAGTCTCACCTGGCGAAACTAAAACAGGTAGAACATTTTGGACAACGGATTCGAGTTTTTTGGGTCCTAATTACTCTAGAAAGATCACTTTTAATTATAATTTCGAAATTTCATTTAGAGCGGCAGAATATGGGTTAAAAACATTATTTTCAAACTCCTCCTTTGACACATTGTCAAAATACGTTTTTGTTTCAGAGATATCATCTCGCAATGAATAAACCAAATAAAACACTTATAAATGAAAATAACTTACCGGGAAAAGTGGACTTCCCGGACCATATTTACGCACCATTCTACGTGGACTCATAAACATCTTGGGTGTCATACTTCCATGCGCTTCCTTTAATAATACGAATAATAAAAAAGGAAAATTTTTTCTTTAGAATTAGCTCGTGCATTCTCATTACAGGGTACAAAAACACTTTCAAGCATACAATTATCTAAAGCGTTTTGAGCAAAAGTTTATTCTAGATTAAAGTTGTAGATGATCATAAGGCTTAAATTGGCAACAGATATTGTATACACAGTCCCTGGTCAAATTATTAGACGCACGATGGACTTTTTTTATAATTGCATATTCAATCTGGTGTCTCTGGTGAAATTTTTGGACATACACCAAAAAAAATTTAATATCATTTAGATATTTATGTCATATCAATTCAAAAATACCGTTAACATCTTAAATTTTTGCAAAACAAAACAAAAAAATTCCACAACAAAAGTATCAAAATAATAGTTTTCAAGTTGTTTAAACGTTGAAAACTTAGACATTTTTAATTATCATATCAACTTACAACTCTATAAACCGAAAACAACAAAGGATAAATTAAGTTGTTGGATTTGCTGAAGGAAATCCAGGTGACAATATTTACTCCCTAACGTGTTAGTTCGGCCAAGATGCAAATTATATACATTTAAGCTTAACAAGATTTTGGTTCGACCTCTAACCGAGTGCAGTACATCAACAGCCTCGATGTTGATTTTCGTGAGAAGCAAAACATTCGGAAGAGACTAGGGGCTCTTAAATTTGAACTGTTATGTGGTAAAATTATTGTTTTAATCTATGAAATTTTGCCAAAGTGTGCTATGAAACTATGAATGTATTTTAAAAATTAAGTAAACTATTAGTTATAAGTTTATCTGAGGAAAAAAATACAGATTCATTTAAAATTAATGTTTAGTTTAATAATTTGGGGTACCTACTTCTAAAAGATTTAAATGTTTGAATGCTCGTAAAAAAATAACTTACTGGTATATTAGTACAAACGTCATCATCCTCTGGTAAATCCTCCCAAATTGGTTGTGAAGAAGGCTGAAATTTGATAAATGAAAACCATATATGAAGATCATTTTTGGTTATAATCCCATTGATGAAGTTATTTTGTTTGAGTCTAAGTACATATATCTATCACCTTAATTCATTATATATTTAATGTTATATATATTTTATTGTTAAAATCTTCCACAATTTTTTCAGGCCGATAGCCTTTGTAGCTAGTGCCTTTTTCAGTTAGTAATATCATTATTTATAATAATATTTCTTGTAAATAAATAATGTTTTTTGCACTAAAAATATTTTTAAGCTATTCCTTACCTCAGCTGGTGCAGGTGGTCTTACTGCTGGCGGTGTTACGTCAAGCATATCACCCCAATCAACCATGTAACGATCTTGTCTCCCCTATATTCACATGAAGTAAAAATCGAAATTAAATGCGAACCAAATGTTTTTGCTTAAATAAATATTGAAAAAAGTAAGAACTGTAAATGGATACATACCCTACACAATTGTCTTCCCCGATTTGCATTATCCTGCTATAAAGCATCCAATAAAATATAAATCGTTTTTAATTCAAAGCTTTTTATATTTAATAATTTGTCTATAAATTGTAAACTGTAAATTGTATTTCTTCAGTGCAATTGTACTCCGAACTTTGTCCATATGCGATTTCAAAATTGCGCAAGTACTATGAAATGATTCAATAAACAATTTACTCAGGTACTGAAACCAACTTTAAGTAAAATGTTTTTAAAATTCATTTGAACATTTGCTACAAACTTTTACTGATCACATACACACCTGCTCAAAATAATAGGTACACTTTTGAGCTTTTAGTTTCAGCTATATTATAAAAATATTTTAGCAATTTAGTGGAAAACTCGTAGTGGTATCGTGAATTACAGAATTTGGAAGCACTATATTCAGTAAAACAATTGATTCCCTTAAACTTCGAGCTTTTCTACTTACTGTGCATAGTTAGAATATTTGCCTGGTTAGAATATGTGCATAGTTAGAATATTTTTGTAATATAGCTGAAACTAAAAGCTCAAAAGTGTACCAATTATTTTGAGCTGGTGTGTATGTTGTGAAAAAAATTGGTTAATACAAGCAGTTTTAATGACGGTTTGCAAAACATGGATTTCAAAACAATTTTGGGAATATTTTCTAAAGGATCTAGTTTTCACAAATTTAGTTTTAAATGTCTCAGGTGATTCGTATTTCAAAATTCACATTGATAGCATATCTAATATACTACATAAAATGTACTCAGATTTATTAAAAAGAAATCAATATTATTTGCTCATCAAAACTTATTTTGTCGACTGCAAAATAGGCCCAATAGTCTTCAATACAGTTACGCCAGCGTTTAATACAGTCCTCCATACCTTTTCGTATGCTGATTGAGGAATAGCTTTCAGCTCATTCAGGGAGTTAATTATTATAGTTTCAACCGACTCTAAGTGCCTTCTCGAAATTGTAATTTTAGCCTCGGGCACAAGAAAAGATCAGATGCGGTGAATACGATAATTGGTCGAAGGCATTCATTAAAATTTTGCGCAAAAAATAGGGGATATGGTATCAATTTCCATAGTATGCAGTACTAGCGTACTTTTGAAATCGCAGCTCGAAGTTCAAGTGTGCTGAACAAAACGTAAAATTGTACTGAAAAAGTAACATAAGATAAAGAAACCGAAGTGACAATAAAGAAAGTGACAATATTGCTCCTTCAAAAAGTAAAATCACAACGATACATACCATATATTCTTGTTCAGCATCATTTATCGCCATTTCCAAATTAACTGGTGGCTGTATAGCATGCAAAAAATAAATATAGATTTAGTATAAGTAAAATTTTTGAGTAACTGTGCGTTAGTCCTCTATCTCGAAAAAAATCCGTTTTAAGAGACTTCAATTAAACATTTTGAATAAAATTGTGTCAGATATTTGTGAATTCTGCTAGCTCTACTTTTTTTAAGATGAAATAAACCAAAATGGATTTCCATAAAACGAAAGCAAACGAATTCAGTGTCATATCGGTCACTTGTACATGATACATTGTTTGCCAAAAGATAAGGTATCCAACTATGTTGATTTTTTTGTGAGTAGTAATTGGCTTGTTGATGTTTTAGCATTATTTTCACATAAATCGAAGCATGGTTGCGTTATATTATTTTTAAATGTCTTAAGAATAAAAAAAATTGATTTATTTTCTCAATTGCATGATTTTGTCCATATAATATCGAGGTCAACGAAATCTATCACCGATATTTTTCAATAATTTTTTTGAAAAATTGCTTCTATGAAGTTTTTTCAAAAAGATGGATGTACTCCAATCGAATGATATTGAAATAAATTCAATAAATAATCTTAATATGATAAAAATATCTTTCGTTTTAGCGTATCAAAAGCTAGTGCAAACTTTGTAAAAACAGTCAACACTGTTAAGTAATTTACAAAATCTTCTTTATTTGACTAAATTTGATATTTAATTTTTTGAAAAAAAAAAATTTCAACTGCTGATCAAAATTTCCATAATTTTCTGCTTCAATCTGTTGGCAAACATTTGCGTCATGTAAATAATTTCTTGTTTAGATAAAACAATTACCTGATATGGTGCTCTTTGGGCCCTCTAGAAAATAAGTGTTGATTATAATATTTGAAATACTAATTTAAATACTTTTAAGAATCAACAAATTTTTGCTATCAAGGACTAACACTTTAATAGGGCATCGTCTCAAATAGCCCTACCGACTAAAAGCAGGGTTAGTATATGACTGAGGAATGAATTAAGTCGACAATAAAACTCTCCACTGAAGGTAAAATATAAAAATGGATAGAAATGAAACTTATCCAGCACTACTACGGAATCACATTCTTGATGATGAATCCTTGAACGCTCAACTTTGTAAGGAAATCATATCATAGGCAACGTATACAATTAAACAAAAAGTATAAACATATTGGACTGCCCACTATTTCCTTCTTTTCTTTAATCGGTGAGCTTAGTTTTTTTATAAATTTGGTAAAAAAAGTATTCACTAACAAAACTTTTATCATAGTCCCATTAAGTATGACACCGAGTGCTAGCGTAGGAGGTGGAAGAACTACCCCCATATGATGAGCTGTTAGGCTCCGCTGAGGATATATATCATTTGTAGTGATATCATTTTTGTTTGATAAAAAGAAATCATCATCGCTGTTGATTCCAACAGGAAAGTGAATAAGACATAAATTATCATGCAAGTGCAGTTTGATGAGCAAAAAAAAAAGTTTTTATTCTGTCGGCACTGAAAGTATTAAACTCTTAAGCAAACATTTGTAAATAGTCTTAACAAATTTGTTTTATGTGACCTTTAGGTGTTGCCACCCTGAGCATTGTTTACTTTTATTAAGTTTTTTAATCGAAAGCTAGGATATTTACTTAAAATTCACATTAACATTGATTATTATTATTATGAATTATATTTACCTGTTGCTTCCAATCTGCATAATTTGTTGCCGTATTCTGTTGTGATGGTAAGGAATGGGGTCATGTAAACAATTTCTTGATTAGATAAGTTTTCATATCGCTCACTTACTTCAAGACTGGCATAACTCAAAAAACGTGATTTTTGAGTTAATGACGCAGAAATATCCACCATTTTATGTTTTATTTTGTGTGAAAAAATTAGAAAAGCATCTCATAAACTTGTATTGTGAGAACAGTTTATATGGACATGCTTTTCATCATTTTCATATAAAAAATAAGTTATTGAAAACTTTAAATGCGTTTTTCTCCCACTTTATGTTTTTTGAGTTATGCCAGTCTTGAAGTAAGTGAGCGATATATTTTTTTTTTTTTTTTGTGTAAGCAATTACCTGTACTCTTTGACATGGTGCTGGTGGAGCATATGGTCTTCTTTTTTGCCACTAAAAAATTAAAGTTAGCTATATTGTTTACTATACTTAAATACTTTTAAAAATTAAAAAAATTTAGAAAGTAAAATTTTATATTATGCCAGGGCACCCTCTCTAATGACTAAAAGCAGGATTGACGTATGACTGAGGAAGAAATTAAGGTCAGAAACAGAGTGCGCGCTAGAAGCAAAGATTTGCGCGAAGCGAAGATTGGCGATAAAAAGTGTACAGAGTGAGAGCGAAGCGATGCTAGAAGTTCAGCGATAAAGCGAGTTTGAACTGTTTTTATAGCGCCGTAGAAGCTAACACCAGAATTTTTTTTTTTCGTTTTTCATGCATGAAAGAAATTTGAGGTTTTAAGGTGAAGAACAAAACTTCTTAGTTACGCCACTGGTGCAAATATAACATAACTAGTATAATATAATTAACCAAAAATGGACATATTAGACTGTCTTAAGCATTGAAAATTTAGGTAGTTGGTGAGCTCAGTAAAAAAAGGGGAAAAAAAGGGAAATTTATAAAATATTTTAACAAATTTAATTTACTGGGGTTCCAGGTGTTGGCACCCTGAGCACTGTCGCCAAGCACACAAGGTAAATTTTAATTTATTTTTTGACTTTAAGCATTTACATCAACTTTGATTTATTTTTTATTTAATTTTTTAAACATATGCAATATATACCTGCTCTTTCCAATTTGAACATACATTTTCTGTACTCTGTTGCGGCTGCAAGCATTTGCGTCATGAAAATAATTTCTTGGTTAAACAGATTTTCACAATTTTTTTTTATATAAGCAATTACCTGAACCTGTTGACATGGTGCTTGTAGATTTCTTTGGGCTCTCTGCAAAATTAATATTGATTATATTTTATCCATACTTATATATTCTTTAAAATTTGCAAATATTAGTAATTATAGCTTTATCCCAACGGGAAATTTGGAAGAAGCTTCCAAGGTGAAGACGTCAGATGTGCTTCCCAACGTGAAATTTAGAAGTAGCTTCCAAGTGGAGCACGTCAGATGTGCTTTTTCGGATGCATTGAATTTGCAATTCAATTTAAAACAAACAAAAAACTTTTTTATTCCGCAGCCGCTGATGATGAACCTAGGGCATTCCGTGCTGTTGCATGCAGTTACGCACAGTTTAACGATATCAGCCAAGACCTTTGTTATAATAAGGCTTTTAAAAGTATATTATTTGAATTATCAAGTGGCAACTACAGAAATCAAAAACTCAACATTTTATTTTGACAGAAATCTTTTGCAGTTTTAGTCTCCTTCACATTAATAATAAGAGTAGCTCAGTTGGTTAAGATGTGCGCCTTTCAGAACACTACGAGTATCATGCCGCAGGAGACCTATGTTCGAATCTGGTCGGAGACAAATTTAAAAAAAAATTGTTGAGTTTTTTTTTTCAATTTAAGCTTTATATGCTTCTACTCATCATCCAAGGAAGCGCATTTAATGTGTTTCCAAAGATGTGCTTCTACTCAACATCCAAGGAAGCGCATCAAATATGCCCTCAAAGATGTGCATCGCCGCAATGACATCGTATGTTAAAAAAGATAAGCAGTGAGAAGTGCATTGGAAGCAGCTTCCACCTCCCTTGAAGCACATCCGAAGCCCTTCGAACGCGCTTCCGTTTCCCGTTGGGATATTACAAGCAGGGTTGAAATACAACTGAAATAAGAATTAAGTGGGCAGAAAGTTTTTTCGTCTATTTAAAATTCCAATAAAAATTGGTGGGAAAATAACTTTTCCAACTCTTCAACAGAATCCTCGATGATGAATTTTTGTAGGCTCTACTTTGTATGGAAAATCCTGCATTTAGCCAAAAAGAATATTGAGAAAATTTGCAGAAAGTAAAGCAATTGGGCTTTATTTAGCTCATGTTTAATCAAAGTTAAACAAGAAAAAATCATGGACTATCCCTTATGCATATTAAAACAAAATTTGCTTGGCATTTTAAAAGTAATTGACTAAGTAATAAACTATGACAAATAATTTAAATGCACATGTAATGCAACAAATGTACAAAGATTGCTACTTTGCATTTGCGCATTTTTTCTATGGCAAAACTAAGGGTTCGAATTTACTAAAAATGAGTCAGTTTAATTTGCGCATTTGAGAATGCACCAGAAATAGTACAAATGTACTAAAAATTCTATCTCTCTTCTGAGTTTTAATTTAATTTTTTTAATTCATAACAGACAGGATAATTTGTAATTAAATCTTATTTATTTTATAAATACCCGATCGTCATGTTGTTTATTCCATTCCGCCATCTATGAATAAAATCTTAAATTACTATAAAATTCATATTAGTGTAAATTGTATATAAAACGGAACACATCAATTGCACCAGAGTAATTTTTGTCCACCAAACTTCATCAGTTAACGAGTGATTATTCTTTCAAAACAGTATTTTTTAAACTTTGCAATTAAAATATTAATAAAGTTATGTTATTTTTTTTTTTTTTTTTTATGAGGGAAATAATATAATGATATTTGTATTTCCCCAAACAGTTTTGACATTTTCAATAATAAGGTACAAGAAAATCGTGCATTTTGTCTTTTAAAATAACATCTGTCTTAAAATAAAATCTAAGTTCAGTGATATTTTAAGTGAGCTTGCTTAAGTAAAGGAAATTGATTGAAAACTGTAGCTTTGTTTTGAAGGTATTTTTATTAAGCTCCGAAAAATATTGACTGTATATTAATCTTCGATGAAACAAAGTGAAAAAATTACAGCGCTTCACTGAGAGATGCATATAAAGAAGGGTAGCCAAACTTAGAAACACATCAGCACTTTTCAAGAAGTAGGCGGTTTGATATTGATATCTTATCTCGTTTTAAAATAAATTTAATTTTTATGGGAAAAGAGCAAGTCTCTTTAAGCATAACTCAAAATGCAAAGAATTTTGGGAAAAATTTGAAAAAATATTTCAAATTGAAAGAAAAGTTCAAAAATAATTGTTTTGGAAAAGTAACTCCTTCAAATTTCTTAAATTTTGAATATAACAATAAAATAAAACACTCGTTATCTTCCACACCAATCTAACTAGTACAGGAAGAAGTTTAATTTACATCCAACTCACTGAGAAGAATTTCTTACGCTGATACAAATTACGTGTTTCTAATATTTATATATGGTATTATTGAAAATAACCCAGCGGCAAATCGTTGAAGTACTCTGAATTTTCATATATGAAAAGCTATACCCTTTGTGTTGCATGTTTCACAAATGAAATTGTTACTGTGATATTTTGTTTATTTGTTTGCTGACTGCCTGCTTTGTATATGGAGCTGTAGGCAGTCCGCTTGCTGGCTGCCTCCTTTGTATATAGAGTTGTAGGCAGTCTGTTTGTTGGCTGCCTGCATTGTATATGGAGTTGTAGGCAGTCTGTCTGTTTTCTGTCTGATTTGTATATGGAGATGTTAGGGGTCTTGCCTGTTGGCTGCATACTTTGTATGTGGAGATGTAGGTAACTCGACAAACTATACAGGCACTTTGTAAGCGATGTTTTAAGGCAATCTACCTTTCCCTTGCTACACATTGTATATATAGATGTAGGCAAGCTGCCTACAAAGCGGCCATCTCTTTGTAAAAAGCATTTACATTTGTGGCTGGGGTTGTGTACATTACTGCCTACATTGAGTATAGCTATTCATCCATGTTGTGTATAACATATTTGCCGCTTGGAAATAATGATTTTTCCTTGAATCGATTGCTCTTGAAAGAAAAAATTTAGTTTTTTTTTTTTTTAATAACTATTGCTTGTTTTTTTTTTTTTTTTTTTTGTAGTTTAACTACATATGTCCTTCGAATGCGAAGTTTTTGTTAATTTCTGTAGTGTAAAGTTTGACGTTGTGATCTTGCAAAAACAAACAATTCGCTTGGAGAAGGTTTTATTTTGAGTTACATACCTGATCCTTATATTTTTGTCGCGTTTGTCTTATTTTTTCAGGTGTTACTGCTGGTCTTTTATAAACATATGGAACGTATGGTACTGCTTCCTGTTTTTCATAAATCAATTATTATTATTATGTTCTGTTATCATATGTATGTATATATTTGAAAAAAAAAATCTAATTTAACTGAAATGCCAGGAGTTTTTTCAATTTTTAAAAAGTTTTACTTTTCGGTATAAGACCAAATTTATGTTTCTGGCATTTCCATTAGTTAATAGTCAGTGACAGAAATACACCCCCGCTTTAAATACACTAGAATCTTGTTTTGTTTCTTATTGTGGATCTGATAGCTTATTATATGTAGCTGACATTATCATTGGATAAAAACCGAACAAAACATTTTGAATAGTTCTTGTAGAGAAATAGATTGAAGTATAAAAATATTATTTCATATTTATCGCGGAGGATCGCTAAAATATAAAATTGAAAAAAATGGGTCCATGATTGTTGGGATTTTGAAAATACTTCCATACGCCCTTTTATGTGCATGGCGGGAAAATATGTACTCCTTCGAAAATCTAAATAAAATATATTTATTTGAAAAATTGAGCTATGGTTTTTCAAATAAAGTTTTCACTTAAGAAGGCCTATTTCAAGAATACTTTAAAATTTATTTTTCTTATAGGCTTTTTGATGCTCAATTTCAATTTTGTCGCAGAGTTTTTCTTACAAATTATAATTTCTAGATATGTAAACTAAATGCACGATAACATACAAAAATGGCATCTTCGACACATAAGGCTTAAATATCTTAAAATTTGGAACTAAGGAAGAAAAAACCTTTCGTATTCAAATTTAGTGACCAGCAAGCAACCTCCAAGTTCAGCCTAATATCTACATACCTATCGAAATTCGACTATAGAACTTTTTTTTTCTTTGTGATTTGTAATACGAATACTGAACTTATTTGCATCTCTAAAAGTTAACTGTTTGTTTTTTTTTTTTGTTTTTTTTTTTGGCTTTAACCCTATGTAGTATCACCTACACATCCTGAACTATCAACTTCACGAAAAAGAGAATGTTATATTTCACTTTATAATTAATTTAATATATAAATACCTGTTGTTGTCGGATGCGGAGTGCATTCTCGGCTTCCTAAAATAATTTTCATTTTAATTCATATATTAAACATTTTTCTTTTGCCAAAACGAGAGGAGTTGGACCTTCAAGTCTCCAAATCAGTCATTAATTTTTTTTTTTGTGGTTATTATTAATTTAATATATAAATACCTGTTGTTGTCGGATGCGGAGTTCATTCTCGGCTGCTCGTTCCTAAAATAATTTTCATTTTAATTTATATATGGAACATTTTTCTTATACCAAAACGAGAGGAGTTGGACGTTCAAATCTCCAAATCAGTCTTTAATTTTTTTTTTTGGTATTTGACTAGCTTATAATTGAATGAATTACTTGAGGAATATTCCAGAATATACTAAGAAAAAGTGTTTTTTTATTTTTTGATAGGATATCTCAAAAACATGACGTGATGGATAATAATCTTGTTCGGCTAAATTAATTAGAACAATGTCCTCTTCCAGAATTATACTGTGGTCACTCGGGTTCAAAAATACTGCTCCACTACGTAATCAGCAAAACGTCCAACTCCTTTGTTTTGGATTTTTTTTTAATTTTTTATTTATTTTTACATAAAAGCTAAATTAAAACACATTTGCATTCAATTTTCAAAAAAAGAGATTTTTTTTTTGTATTATATTCAAACATAACAATGAAGATTGAGATAATGATGTAGGGTCAGCTGAAATCCCGCAGAAAATGCTGTGATCTGATGTTCACTTATATCTTCTTTTTTTTTCTGTGGTAAATATATTTTTAGGTAATACTTTATTAAAGAAAAATGTTACTAAGACTAAAATAGGAAGATTATAAAAATTTTTCTTCAATATATTTTACTTTTACTAGCATGAGTAACTACACAGACTTCTATAATATGAACGTGCCGATTTTTTACTAACACAACAACGAAAAATGCTGCTGGCAATCAAAGTTCTGCACCTAGGAATTAAAATCGTCAAGTGGCACCCATCGAGTAGCAGTTCGCTCGAACAATGAAGCATCTTGCGTTTTGGAATGACGAACTCAAAATATGGTTCATCTCAATTGTGGCCAATGTCACGCAAGATGTAATAAAATTAGAAAGCTTCGTGACTGAAAGGAGTAGTCAATATGAGGCCATAGAATAGCGCAAATTTAGGTCGTTTGCTGTGACAGAAGAAATGTAAGCCAAGTAATTGCTTACGCTTACGAAATCAGGAAACAGAAATATTATCTTGAGAATTATTCTATGTCTATGGCAGAGATCAAATTTTGTTGCATTGGCTAGATCTGAAATACAAATATCCATATTCTCCAAACAATATACCATATATATAATATCTGATATGCATATTGTGATGGAGGTAATTTAGTCCATTAAATTATAAATTTAAGTAGTGTGCCAAGTTCTTAGGTCAACTTAAAGCTAAATATTTACTTTATTAATTTAAGTTTTATATATAAATACCTCTTGTAGTCTTCTTACTTCCTCCAGAGTGGGTGCTGGTGGCTAAAAAAAATTACCAAAAACCATATTAAGTTTTTGTTATACTATTCCCTAATATTTTTGTGATATTCCATTTCAACAAATTTGAAATCAAAGTGTGCAGTTATTTAAAGGTTTAATGTGTTTCAAATTTGTATTGAATTAAAATACATTTGCATTCACTTTTAAAATACATTCATTTTTGCATTAAATCTAAAATCTTATTATGAAATTTGGCTTTAGGGAGTGCCATAAAAAAAATTCGCTAAGTTTTAGATACATACATATATCCAATTTTCATAAACGTTTCGAAATGATCGAAAAGAACTTCAATCGGTAGGCATGGAGATGAGAAAACTTAAAAAAACTGATATAAGACCAGCAGAGATCCCGCCACAAAAACTTGGATTACCTCAGTGAAATCCAGTCTAAAGTCGTTGATCTCGATATACTTGTTTGGGCCGAACAGATACGTTGAAAGTTTTTGATTCTTGCGAGAACGCTAAAAGAGAGTTCTGTACTTGTAACTGAGATCGACAACGTGCAGAATAAGCGCAAGGCGATATGTAAGTTTGGAAAACACACTCCCGTTGCCAACTTAAGAACGGCAAATGCTGCATGAATGGAAATACAGCGCTTTGGAATTAGATCGTTAAGTTTTAGATTTAAAGGAGTGTAACGAAGCTTGTTGTGTTTTGGAATGATAAACCTGATGTCTGCTGAGAATCAAAAAAAAAAAAAAAGGAGCTGCCTCGCTATTTTTACAATAAGATTATGCGTCAGCTTACAGTGCTAAAAAATCAACAGTTTTCTTCAATTAAATTAAATAACTCTCACCCAGTATCATATTTTAGTACCAAATGATGAGAAATTAATAAAATTTAAAAAAATCGTAGTAATGCCAGGAATTTGCAGATAATTTCAATATTGATAGGCTCAATAAACTTTATCTTTAAGAATGTTGACTTAAGCAATTTATTGAATTCAATGAAAATTATGCAGAGAAATTATAAATGAAGAACATTAAAGATGTGAAACTAAAATCATTTATGTCTGTAGTCGATTTTTTTCTATCAACTGAGCGAATTTTTGTTAGGCCGCCGCCCTCATAAAATTTTGATTAAAAAAAACGATGGTTGTAAAAATGAACTCTCTGAGAAACCTGAATTTGACTTCAGTTAAAATATCATTGTAAAAATAAAAATTAATTTATGGCATTAAGTTAGAAATTAAATTAAATTGTGTGCATAGATACCATTCTCTCGTAGTAAGGCGTTTTCGCACATTTTTCTGTAAACATTGCCATCGCCTCGGCCTATTAAAATAAATTGCATTAAAATTATTTGTTTTATACGTGTATTGTATATATTAATATATGCATACATATCGGTCATTGTTTTACAAACCGCATACCAATTTAAACTTGACATTTTAGAATCGCCAGAAATTTTTTTACACCTTATATGGGTCATTCTACCTCGTTTTTACATTGAAAATTTATATTTCTCAAAAACAATTTTTTTTCGATACCTTGTCAAAAAATATTCGATATGTGTTTTTGGAAAAAATTTTTCCGATCTTATCTTCGAAAATACGGGTTTTTGAAAATCACAAGTTTTAAAAATACATGGATTTTCGGACGCTTGTATTTCAAAATGTACGCGTCATGTAGAAAAACCGTTAAAGCATAAAAGTTAGCATTTGCGGTTTACTTTCATATTATCGTATTAAAAATTTTCTTCTTTTAAGTTATAATCAAAAAATTTTCAATTTAAAACTTGAAATCGAAAATTTTCTTATTTGGGTATGTTTATTTTTTTTTGATTCTTTTTTAGAGAAACAATTAAAAAATTAGAGATAAATCAAACAAAATTATTGAAAATTGATGTGTGAATATTTTCCTAAATTTTTTTTTTTTTTTTCATCAAATTCCTGGAATTTTTTGAAAGACGCTGGAAAAAAATGTTCATCTCATTTGTAGAAGGTGAATTTTTCTTCTTATATCCGTGTGGCTTGTAAAATCATGACCCATATACATATATATACTTATGTATAAATATATGTAAGTATCTAAATATATTTTCCAAATTTTTATTTGTTTCTGACGACTGATTATATTGTGCGCTGAGAATCAACTGATATCAACACAGAGTAATTAAGAGTCGTTGAGCTCGAATCTGCTATCAGATTTTGGCCATCACTTTATCATGTCGAGATAGCCGATAATTTCCGTAAATTACAAATACTCTTCTATGACTTTTTTATTTCAATTCCGAGAGATTTGGTGGCTGAAACAAAGTTGTTCTTCATGAAAAAATTAAAATGTTTTCCATCAAAATTACCTCTCCAGCACCACCTTATGGAGTATTTTAATCGAATTTTTTGAAAAAATTTACGATATACTATATGATGGTACACATGTGTAGATTTTTTTTAGAAAATTTTAGTGAAAGCGAGACTTAAATTAAAATGCTTTGAGAGCTATTGCGACCGAATTAAGAATCATGAAATAATATTAAAATGACAAAAAGTTTCGAAAAGAAATTTTCGTGGACTGAAAAATCAAAACATATTTTCTGACATGTACGATTCGCCCAACAGAAATGACATCGCTATTCATTTTCTTAGAACTTGAAATGTCACTCAGTGACTAAAAGCAATATACAAAAGGTTATCAGACCAAAATGTTATTATTTAATTTAATAAATAATAATAATTTATTCAATAAAACTAATTCTTAATTTTTCTTTCAAAAATAATTTTAGACAAAAAATTATTTTTTTAAGTATAAATACCTCTAGTGCTACTCTCTTATTCCATTCCTCCTTCTGTAAAATTAATAAGATTTTGTATTTAATATATGTATATACAACAACTTTTAAAAATAAAAGAGGCTTAACGGATGCTTAAGTTAAAATTTAAAAAAAAAACTTTCTCTATTTAATTGGCTAAGAAGCGATTCTTTTTATTACAAATTAAGTTTTCTTTTGTATGTAAATACCTCTTCTGGAGTAAGACGTCTAACTGGTACTGACCGTACATATCCACCCATTCTCTGCAATTGAATAATTTTGACATTACATTTTGATTTAAATATTTTTCCTTAAAAGCTCTTCAAAATAGAAGCTTATTTGTAAATTTTATTCGTTTGATTTTAAATAATGTCTTATATTGTTTATAAATACCTTTTCGCCTTTCTTTCTTGGCGATCGTTTTGGTGGTGGTGTTGCTGGTTTTTTTGGAGGTTTTGCAGGTTTTGCAGGTGCTGCTGGTGCTCCTGGTGCTTTTTGCTATTTAAAAAATTACCTTGTTATATATTTTAAAGACTTTCTCTGGGAAAAAAAATACAAAATAACAAGAAAAAAATACATTCTCCAAAAGAAGAGAGCCATTGAAAAAAAAAAAAAAATAAAATTACATTAGGCCAATGAATTCGGTTACATTAATTAACCTTTTAATGTAGAAGGTTTTATTTATGTACAGTACATTAATAGAATGCTTCTTACATAAAATTCAAAAATTAATTCAATGTCAGTTTGCATAAATTCTAAGTCTTTAGCAAAGTGCTTATCGAATTTTTCAATGTATTTTACATTAATTTTGTGTAAGATACAATGTAAAAATATTTATGCATAAAATTAAGTTTATGCACGAAGATTTCAGCGTTTTCCTCTGAAACTATAGGAAATAAAAATTTATATACATATGTACTTTAAGTACTGTACATAAATATAATATGCCAATTTGTTGAGTATTTTTTTTTTTTATGTGGCTGTGTTATCATCCGTTTTCAAATTCTTGTCAGACCATAGTAAAATTGTAACAAAATTACACTGTGTCAAATCATACAACTCTGCCGTACTAAGCGAAAAAGACGTATCTCAAAAAAAAAAAAAATATCCGAGATTCTTATGGCATCGGATAGCTTAAGAAATTACGCGTCTAATGGAATACTCCAAATGTCGGCATCTTAGTTCAATCATATAAAAAATCTACAAAGAAAATTTCCTCTATCTCAATTTTACAGGTATTTCAACAAATTGACATAAACAAATCATCAATTATCTCGAAATTAATTTTTTTGAGATACGTCTTTTTCGCTTAGTACGGCAGAACTGTGAGCTCAAAAATTTATGTATGCAATTCACAGTTCATTGTTAATTGAGCTGGTAAAATTAAAAGTTGTAGTTTTGCAATATTTTACGAGGTGGTAACTTGTGTTTTTATTAATTTCAAATTATGTTTTTGTCACTCTCTTTTCCCATACGATTCTCTCACCAAAATAGAAAATGAATACAACTTTCAAAATACATGCCATCTCGTAAGATATTGTGAAACTATAACATGTTATTTTTCCAGCCCAATTTACAATGAACTGTGAATTGCATAAATGTGACAAATATGAAGTAAAATAATTAATAAAACAAGTAAAAAAAGTGAATGAAGTAAAAAATGTGAAGAAAGTAAAGAGTTAAAAAAAGTGTTAGCTAAAACAACCACCATTTTTGATGGCACAGCTTCAACATTTATGAATATGGGTGAGTTGTCTTTATTGCTTAATTTGGTAAACAGGAAGATTTGTGCAATGTTCTTCATAAAATGCATTTATATTAAATCATGCACTTATTCTTTGACCAAAATCAATTGTAGTTTATTAGTTTTATTCCGCTGTTGCCATTTTGCAAAGGATAAATAAAAGCTTAAGTGAGCAATGGAAAGAGAGCGCTTATGTGGTTGATGGCTAAGTTGATATATAATTTTACTTAACATTTTACTCAAAGTATTTTTGTAGGTACAACTCACTGTAGTTAAAATCCATGCTCTATTTTTTTCGAAAATACATACATATATGCGAGTATGCTACCTTTTGGTATGTACCTTCTTATGGATAATAATATTACTTGTAGGTTTACTTGCACTATCTACGTTTTTCTTTCCATAAAAATTGGTGTCGTTTTTAAAATCAACTGGTGCTTTTAAAATCAACTGCAGAACACTTAATTTTTATAACAACTTACAGAAGGTTGTTCAGCAGCTTTTCCTTTTGAGGCGCAAGTTACTTTTGGTGCTGGCCTCGAGATAGTAGGTAGTTTTGATGGTGGTCTCATTGAACAAGTTGCTTGTGTTTTCGAGGTAGTAGGTGTTTGTGATGCTGATCTTGATTCCAAGGCACGAGGTGTTTGTAATGATGGTGGTCTTATTACCGAAGCAGTAGGTGTTTGTACTGTCGACTGTTAAATGAATTTTCTTTATTATAATGTATTGTCTACATATTTAAAAAGAACAATTAATAGTTGGTATAATTATGCCCTTTATTTAAAATGATATTACAAAAAAATTTGTAACATCATCTCATCTCAGAACCCTTTTTTATAACTTTTTGAAATAAAGTTTCAAGACTTAAAGCGGTTTGCTGTGAATTTTGGGTAAACTAAGTTTTTTGACTATTGAAAAATATATTCCTTATATTGTATTACTTCCGATCTTGGTTTTATTTATAAAATGGGTTTTGTAGATATACGAGATAGATAAAGAACAAACGGTTTTGATTTTAAATTATTTCCCGCTGGGGAATCAAGAAGCTAAGACTATTTAAATACATACATTAATGTTGTTATGTTAATAAAAAGTTTTTAGCTCAACACATTTTAAAAGCTAACGTAACGTGACATTGATATGATCCGAACATCTTCAAGTATGAGAAGATTAGAGAAAATTCATCAAATTATCAAAAATTCACATGTGGTTATTTTCAAAAAAAAATTTTCAATAAAATCCTGATATCCGTGGCAACAAACTTTTTTGAAAAATGCAATTTAGTTGTTATCGCATTTGAAAAATACAAATTTATTTCCCGAAGTCTGATCGGTTTGTAATTCAATATTTGTATAAATAAGGGCTACAGGAAAAATTTAAATGTTCGAAAATTTTGTTTGACCTTAGTTAAAACGGTGCTATGAAAACTTATAACACTTAAGTAAAATTTGGACCAAACATTTTTTTTTTGGCCTAAAAACTAATGAGAAAACAATTTTTTAATTTTTCAATTAAATATGCTTATCAAATTTTTTTTAATAATCTTCAAATGCGATTTTTGCCTACAACGAAGTTTTTTCTTGTCCCCTTAATATTCGCTTAAAGGAAGTTTGACTGTATTTCGTTATCCGAAACCTTATTTCGTGCGTTGTATATTTGTCTGGCATCTGGCTTTTGTTCATTTGTTCGCACTTCATCAGTTCTGCTATACAGTTAGCGTTGGTAGAGCTTACAGTTCAGTACACACAAAAAAAAAAAGGTGGGCAAATAGAACCAAACAAAGTGGTAAACTTACTATTTTTCTAAATGTATGAAAACTTAAAATATATTAACCGATTTCGTTAGGTAGAATGTACAAAAAAAAATTAATTAAAATAAAACCTGAAAATTCAACAAAAAATAGTTTACATAACCGAAAAAGCTGTTACTGTTACAAAGATTTTTGGTATTTATACCACGATTGATGGTTAGATTTACCAAAATGAATAGTTGAATTTTTTCTCACAAATTGACTAAAAAATTTGTTTACAAATTACAAATTTGCAACCTAACCTTAAAAAATAATAAAAAGAACTTGTTAGAATTGAAATTTTTTTTTGAATCAATTTTTTTTCTGTATACTTCCATTGCTTTATTTTGCTGAATCGTCAACAGATAAAATTTTATTCCAGCACTTTGCTTATCATGGCTGTTGCTTCATAAAGGTTGAGATTTTTTAAGAAATCTGCAATGTTTTCTATTTCCGAGGACACAATTTTTGAGACTACTCCTGCACTACAATTTGACAAGGCGTATGACATTTTGGTCCATTGGCTGGATCAGAGGTGTGCCGTTCGTTAGAATGCTCATAAATGGTCCAAATTTATCCATCATTTGTTTGCTTGACTAGCTTTCTGCAGTGGGGTGAGTTGAAGCATTGTCAAGAATCAATAAAGCCGTCACTAGTAGATCATTAGTTATTAAAAATCTTTCTACCTATGTATGTAAAAAAGAAGAAGAATTTTCTTTTCACTATTGTTTTCGGTAAATTTAACTACCTTACCTACAAAATAGTTAACAACTTTTTCGATAATTTTTTTTTTTATAAATTTATTACCTCTCATCGGCATAATTTACTATTATTGAGGGTTGGAGCGATTTCAACTGTCGTTTTCGGTTAAATTTACCTAGGTTTTTTTTTTGTGTGTAGGATAAGTTTAGACTCACTAGCTGATATAAATGACGTTTTAATGTTTTCACATATAGATTCGATTGAGTCCCGGTGGTTAGTGTTGCTGGGCCTTTTTAATTAGTTGATAAAGGCCCTTATTGCGGTTGTCGATTTGCGCCATTGATCTAATAGAAACGATGCTATTTCGGTATCACGAAACTCAATATAAGAAATTGTGTAATTGTGAAATTTTATTATTTTTCTCAGAACAGCCGTGTAATTTCATTAAATTAAAAATATTTTGTATGAAAAAAACAAAGAAATATCAGCAACTAAAATAAAAAAATCCTATCTATCAAAACAAAATAATAGAACATCCAGCGATTGTTTTGCCACTCATAGTCGACAAACATTCTACTAATTGATGAACACAAATCGTTTATAGAAAAAGAGCGTTTATTTATTGTAAATGACAACCGCAATAGGGGCTCAAGTTTCCTTGAATGAATTTAGGGTGAACATTTTGGTTGTTGCGAGAGTCTCTTAAATCTATTCTATCTTCAGACGAAGAGAAATCACCAGGTTATGAGAGCCTTACTCTCATGTCAAGGATGATATTTTTCCATGACCTCTTCATACAGATGTAGTTTATTTCGTTTTCTGTGCGGTGATCAGGTAAAACTCACGTATTTTTATGTTAAAGTTTGTGCCTGAAGTAAAAGATTTGTGTTATTGCTGAACTGGGCTAAAAGTTCACTACTTTCATTTCTGGTCGCTTGGTCGACCCATAACGTGCTTGAGGTTATTGTTGTTGCTTCTAATTTTAGCTATAAGTCTCATTTTTTTGTGCGAGAAGCTTACTATAGCCATTGCTTTTCATTAAAAGACATTATTTAGATAGAGAAAATGTGGCTTTACTTAGATTTGTAAATCAAAAAACAAAATTTTTTAAACATTTTGTATAATAAGTTACGAATTGTATACTTAAATATTGGTATGTAAATATTGTTTAACACCATAGCAGTACAATTGAGTTGCGAACAACCCCAAGAAAAGTTGAAATCATTTTTCGAAATAATAAATACCCAAGTTTAGCCTCATGTCGCACAATCATTAAATATATTCATAGAAGTCATTGAATTTCATAAAGTAAAGTCATCTCAACACTCGTTCACAGCTCTGAAGCCTGGAAATGAAAATTCACTTTCTTATATGGAGTCGTGAAAAGCCCCAATGTGCCGGATTGTTACAAAATTGAAGTGGTGCCGCTAAGGGCTAAAAGTTGATCAGCACATAACGAACTTTCAGAAAAAATATTTTTTTGTCTCTGTCATTTAAAATTTTTTTAAAAATTGTTCAACAGTGTTGTCTAAGCAAGAGCATTCATCGATTGTAAGAAAAAAAAAAACGTTCTTTTAAAATTCATTTTTGGGCAATCTTTTGAACATCTAATTTTTATAACAACTTACAGCTTGCGGTGGCTCTGATCTCTGGCTTAAAGGTGGTCTGGATGGTAATGTCGAGGCACAAGGTGCTTGTGGTAATCCTGACGACTGTTAAATAAATTTCCATTATTGTTATATAAATATTATATAGGTACATTAAATAAATAACATAGAATAACTAAATTTTGTCTATTATTTCAAGTGATGTGGCAAAAACATTTTTATAATTTTTTGTCCTTTAAACCTCGATTTATAGATTTCTGAATTTAAATCAATCGAATTAAGGCGTTTTGCTATGAACTGTGGGTATAAGTTCAATTAAGGAGCCCCTCCTTTTTTATTAAAACCTGTGTTTCTTACGGGAACCTTAATATTGACAACGTATATGATTTCAATAGTTGAAAGACGCAGATATTTTCGGAGATATTTCTGAAATTTGTGGATTAAACTTTTAAATAAATCATCATAAGTTGCGCACTCCTCTCTAGATCAATTTCCAAAACAGATAAGATGTGAAAAATAATTCAATCGAAACATGAAAATTTTTCAAATTTTCTTAGTTTTAAATGTTGCTAAAGGTTGTTCTTACTTCACGGAATTTTAGTGAATTTTTACATTAAACTTAATATTATTAATTTGAAATTTTTTCATTCGGAATCTTAAATTCCGCTTGCAAACAGATTGAGTGTTCTAAGAAGACATTTATTGTTAAATCAATTGCTGGACAATATTTTGAGCCTTCAATTTTTATAACAACTTACAGCTGAACGTTGAGTAGCTGTTCCGTCTAAGCAAAAAAAACATTTTTTTTGAACATCTAATTTTTTTAACAACTTACAGCATGCGGTGTAGAAGTTGCTTGTGGTCCTGATCTCTGGCTTAAAGGTGGTCTTGATGGTAATCTCGAGGCACAAGGTGGTTGTGCTACCGGCTGTGAAATGAATTTTTATTATTATAATGCATTCTACATATTTAAAATAAAAATATGTTTTTAACTATGACGTTTCTTTAAAACGATTTTACAAAAACATTTTTTTTTTTTGACCTGTAAACCATTTTTTATAAATTTTTGAAATGAAATTTTAAGGCTTAAAGCAGTTTGCGTTCTAAATTTTTTGAATATTGCAAAGTATATTCCTTAAATTACACATAATGCCTTTTGAAAATATAAGTTAATAAAAACTGCTTCAGGTCGAACTGAAAGATTAAACCATTAGTACCCGATCATAACAGCTTGGGTTGTAATGCCCAAAAAAATTTTGAGTCTTATGTCAGACAAGTACCATATCGATTATTTTGACGAGACGATAGAAAATGAACGAACGTTTGCAACTCGTTTCGTCTGTTTTGATATTTAATCCAAAATGTTACGGTAGCCGACGATCGAAGCAGCTGTTATGACAAGTAGTGACGGCTTGAAGTTTGGCTCTTTCGATCAGTTACGCACGTTCATTTTGGTTATCAACATTGACTTACATACATATATGTGTTCGAGTTTGCTCGTTACGTCTCGTTTGAGAGTAATTTAATACTAACACTCTAGCATCCATAATAGTTGAGAAACAAAACTTTTGAGCTGTTTCATGAAATAGGTCGGAACTCTAGGGATACATGTGGAATGCCCAAAGTGGAGCTGTTGCTGGTCAAAAAGAAGCCTTCTCAAGGTCAAAATCTTCTTGGATTCACTAGGAGTCGTTTATCCCAACAGCTCTGTTAAAAAAACAATTCACTTGCGGGTCACATCTAGAGATAGCAAAGCCTAAGCATGACTGAATTCGTCATTTATTCTAAGGAATGATAAAATGTAGTCTTATTATTGTAATTTGATTCAAATTGCCTTGATAAATATAATAATGATAAAAAAATATGTTAAAACAACGATCTTTAAAGAAAAGCTTTTCGGAAATTAAGAAAAATCGTAATAACACGAAAACTTTTACTCGGCTTTGATACTTTATTGTGCAAATATTTTACTTATTTTAATTATTTTTTAATAAACCCATAACTTTTAAATTGATCCACAGATTCGCAGATTTTAATGATGTTTTGAAAAGCTATATCCTATATATCGCACCGTCAAAACAAAAGAGCCGCACATCAAAGTAACGAGTTTTCGCGTTATGTATACCACTATATAGCTCATTAAGTGTTCTTGATTTTAGTGTTGCCACCATATTTCTAGGTCAATCAATATTTTCTAAAATACATTTTTAGATAAATGATATTTTTTCTGTATTTTTTATTAACAAAACAACACCGTCTCATTTCAAAATGTTAATATTTTTCTGTTAAAATAAAGAAAAAACAATTAAAACAACAAAGCCTTAAATCAAAAAAGATATCTTAAAATATTTTCCATTAAAGTTTTTACAGTGCCAAATCAAAACTAGGCAGTATAGTTCTCTTAAACCAAAAATATTTTCAATCAAAGTAATTGCAACACTGCCACATTCCCAAATTTGTCGATGTTACTCCATATATTTGTGAGATAAGTTTGTAGTATTTCAGTTCAAGACTGTCATATCTATAAATATGGCTGTCTTCAAATCAGTGGGAAATTTCAGATTTCTTTATTCTCAATTTTCTCGAAACTTAAAATTTTGAGATGTGGCCCTTTTGTTCTGACGGTGCGATATATATATATATATTTATTAGAAAACACAATAATAAACTAAAAATGAACAATTATCAGTTTGGTGACTTTAGATCTCTTACTACTTAGTTTTAAATAAAATTTAATCATGTCATTACTAAAATATATACCTGTGGTGCTGCACGAACAGATCCTGGCTGCCGCATAAGTGATGGTTTTGACTATAAAAAAAGCTTGTATTATTATTGATTCTCAAAAAAATATTGTATACTTAATAAAACTAATCAATTAAAACCAGAACAAAAATAAATACGTGACAGAAATGAGACATATATATTTGAAGAAATTAATTTGCGCTAATCAACAGGCCCAAACAATATAAGATTACCACTAACACATCACAATATCTTCAATGCACTCAAAACTTAAGATCTTACACACCACAGCTAAGGGTATTAGAGCTTTTCGAATCAAAATCATATCGAAACGCAAAACATTTTGCTATTACGCCTTTTTTTTATCAAATTTACATTAAATCAGGGACATAACTATTATAAGATTTATGTCAAAAAATTGGTTTATAATTATTATGAATAAGAAATATTTTATTAGTTGTCAATAACTATTATTTTTCAATGGATTCTTTTTTACGTTGAGTCATAACTATTATGCATAAGAGATATTTTATTAGTTGTCAATAACTATTATTTTTCAATGGATTTTTTTTACGTTGAGTCATAACTATTATGCATAAGAGATATTTTATTAGTTGTCAATAACTATTATTTTTCAATGGATTTTTTTTACGTTGAGTCATAACTATTATGAATAAGAAATATTTTATTAGTTGTCAATAACTATTATTTTTCAATGGATTTTTTTTACGTTGAGTCATAACTATTATGCATAAGAGATATTTTATTAGTTGTCAATAACTACTATTTTTCAATTGATTCTTTTTTACGTTGAGTCATAACTATTATGCATAAGAGATATTTTATTAGTTGTCAATAACTATTAATTTGGAAAAAATATTTTTTTATGTTGTTTTGAAAAAAGTGTTCAACAGATTTTCATTTTTGTGAATCTTTTTGCACCAATCGATGGGGAGGTGGTTTTTATGACATCACCAGAGGTGGTCATCGGTTCGAAAATGTGCGCGATTTTGACTCATTTTTGAAGTTTTTTTTGCTTCAATCAATGAAAAGAGGTCTAAAAAGGATATTGGCCATCACTAGAAGTGGTACCGATCCTTAAAAGTGCTCTATTTAGGTCCATTTTCGAATTTTTTTTTGCAAAAAATCGATGGAAAGAGGTTGACAATGGGCTTTGGCCATCACCAGAGTTGGTCCCAACTAAAAAAGTGCTCGATTTTGGTGCGAAGGTCCAATCGTTGGAAAGAAGTCGAAGTCGAAAAAAAAGGTACCAAAAAGTGCCCGATTTTGGTCAATTTTCGAAATTTTGTTTGCACCAACCTTTGGAAAGAGGTCGAAGTCGAAAGAAAAGGTACCAAAAAGTGCCCGATTTTGGTCCATTTTCGAAATTTTGTTTGCACCAATCGTTGGAAAGAGGTCGAAGTCGAAAAAAAAGGTACCAAAAAGTGCCCGATTTTGGTCCATTTTCAAAATTTTTGTTTGCACCAATCTTTGGAAAGAGGTCGAAGGCGGAAAAAAAAGTACAAAAAAGTGCCTAACTTTGGTCCATTTTCGAAATTTTGCTTGCACCAATCTTTGGAAAGAGGTCGAAAATAGATTTTGGTCATCATCAAAGGTGGTTCCGAGTCCCAAAATGTGCCCGATTTTGATCCATTTTCGAAATTTTGTTTGCACCAGTAATTAAATAGAGGTCGAAAATTAATTTTGGACCTCATTAGAGGCTGCTCCGGACCCTGGAAAGGACCGTTTTTGACCCATTTTCGAAAAAAACTTCTTTTTTCTGTAATAAATAGGAAAAGGTCGAAAATGGATTTTGGACATCACCTAGAGTGGCTTCTGAGTCCGGCCCCGAGAAAGAACCGTTTTTGACCCATTTTCGGAAAAATTTTTTTTTTCTGTAATTAATGGGAAAACGTCGAATATAAATATTTGAAATCATTCAGGGTGGCTCCGGACCCTAGAAAGGACCGCTTTCGATCATTTTGGTAGTTTTCAAGTTCCGGAGCTACTCTAAAAGATATCCAAAACGCATTTTCAACCTTTCATAATCGATTGGAGCAATAAAAAATTTTAGGGTGGTTCATAAAATTTTTTTTTTTTGTTCGAATCGATAGGAAATGTCGACCGTAGTCATTTTCGAGCTTTATCTATGCATTGGAGCAAAAAAAAAAATTTATGAACCACCCTAAAATTTTTTATTGCTCCAATCGATTATGAAATGTTGAAAATGCGTTTTGGATGTCTTTTAGAGTAGCTCCGGAACTTGAAAACTACCAAAATGATCGAAAGTGGTCCTTTCCAGGGTCCGGAGCCACCCTGAATGATTTCAAATATTTATATTCGACGTTTTCACATTAATTACAGAAAAAAAAAAATTTTTCCGAAAATGGATCAAAAACGGTTCTTTCTCCGGGCGGGACTCAGGAGCCACTCTAGGTGATGTCCAAAATCCATTTTCGACCTTTTCCTATTTATTACAGAAAAAAGAAGTTTTTTTCGAAAATGGGTCATAAACGGTCCTTTCCAGGGTTCGGAGCCGCCTCTAATGAGGTCCAAAATTCATTTTCGACCTCTATTTAATGACTGGTGCAAACAAAATTTCGAAAATGGACCAAAATCGGGCACATTTTGGGACTCGGAACCACCTTTAATGATGACCAAAATCTATTTTCGACCTGTATCCAACGACCGATGCATAAAAAAAATTTCGAAAATGGACCAAAATCGGGCACTTTTTGGTACCTTTTTTTTCGACTTCGACCTCTTTCCAAAGATTGGTGCAAACAAAATTTCTAAAATGGACCAAAATCGGGCACTTTTTGGTACCTTTTTTTACGACTTCAACCTCTTTCCAAAGATTGGTGCAAACAAAATTTCGAAAATGGACCAAAATCGGCCACTTTTTGGTACCCTTTTTTTCGACGTCGACCTCTTTCCAAAGATTGGTGCGAACAAAATTTCGAAAATGGACCAAAATCGGGCACATTTTGGGACTCGAAACCACCTTTGATGATGACCAAAATCTATTTGCGGCCTCTTTCCAAAGATTGGTGCAAACAAAATTTCGAAAATGGACTAAAATCGGGCACTTTTTGGTACCTTTTTTTTTCGTTTTCGACCTCTTTCCAAAGATTGGTGCAAACAAAATTTCGAAAATGGACCAAAATCGGGCACTTTCTCGTACTTTTTTTCTTTCCAACGATTGGTACAAAATTTTTTTTTCAAAACGCACCAAAATCGACCACTTTTTTAGTTGGGACCAACTCTGGTGATGGCCAAAGCCCATTGTCAACCTCTTTCCATCGATTTTTTGCAAAAACAAATTCGAAAATGGACCTAAATAGAGTACTTTAAAGGATCGGTACCACTTCTAGTGATGGTCAATATCCTTTTTAGACCTCTTTTCATTGATTGAAGCAAAGTTTTTATGACCACCTCTGGTGATGTCATAAAAACCACCTCCCCATCGATTGGTGCAAAAAGATTCACAAAAATGAAAATCTGTTGAACACTTTTTTCAAAACAACGTAAAAAAATATTTTTTCCAAATTAATAGTTATTGACAACTAATAAAATATCTCTTATGCATAATAGTTATGACTCAACGTAAAAAAAATCAATTGCAAAATAATAGTTATTGACAACTAATAAAATATCTCTTATGCATAATAGTTATGACTCAACGTAAAAAAAATCCATTGAAAAATAATAGTTATTGACAACTAATAAAATATCTCTTATGCATAATAGTTATGACTCAACGTAAAAAAAATCCATTGAAAAATAATAGTTATTGACAACTAATAAAATATCTCTTATGCATAATAGTTATGACTCAACGTAAAAAAAATCCATTGAAAAATAATAGTTATTGACAACTAATAAAATATTTCTTATTCATAATAATTATAAACCAATTTTTAAAAATAATTATTAAAATTGGGCAATTTTTTCAATCTGAAAAAAGAAAATAATAGTTATTTTGGGTCCCTGCATTAAATAGCTAAAGAAAATTTTGATTTTTTAGATGAAAACATCAAAACTTTGACTGCATATAAAAACAATATGACGTGATGGACATAAATATGTATTGCAATAAAAATTGATCAGCCCAGAAAAACATCTCCGAATATCTTTGTCAATTAAAATGGTTTGTTAATTGTTCTACAGTGTTGTCTAAGCAAAAGCATTAAATTTTAGCTTGAACTCATGGAAGAGGGCGTGGTGGGTATAGAAAAGTATACATATTCTTGATCAGCGTCACCACCTGAGTCTATTTAGCCATGTCCGTTTACCGTCTGTAGAAATCACGTTTACGGGATACCCAAGCAAGCTAACTGAATGAAATTTGGCACACAGGCTTCACCTGCAAACAAGCTTTTTGGAATTGATGACACCTGCCCCCATACTATATGTATACGAGTATATGGCTAAGCCTTATTCGAAAATGTTGCACCAATTTCGATGAAATTTTCTCTTATGTTTTTTGTCGTACTAAATATACGTATATTTGATCATACGCAAATGAATGTTTAATACACATGTGAGTATTCGAGCGAAACTGTGTAATGGTACAAGATTATGCATCAAACAACTACAGAATAACATCATCGAAGCCAATATAATGACGGATAACGAAAATGGACGAATGGAATGGAACAACTGGATTACTATTCAATTTTAAGCGAATTCAATTTCCAGTCAAGTTTGCTCATAGCCTGACCATCAATAAAGCACTGGGCCAAACATTCCAATATTTTGGAGTGAATTTGAGAGAATCATGCATTCTCACGAGTTGGGTCACCTCAAAGATTACAGTCCAAACAATACAGCAAATGTATTACATTAGCAATAATAATTGTATATAAAATTGTAAAAATGTATACATAAGTATATACACTGGCGGTCATGAAAACCGCACCACTGACAAAACTATTTTTATATGTAAAAATTAAAACAATTCCGTGTATTTTTTTTAACTTCGATTAATGTATTGACAACAAAAACACGATATTTTTACGCGCTTGCTTAAAGCATAAGGTCGTTTTTTTTAAAATAAGTACAGAAATGGGTCCAAAACATAAGCAGACGTCACATGATCAAAAAGCGACTAGCAGACCAAGGTGTATCGTATAGTAAAATTTCGGAAAGAATGGGTTTCTCATATTCCAGAATTGTGCCTTTTTGGAAAAAAAGGATATTTAGGAGCCGCTGGAGAGGAAAAAAGGATCTGGTCCTAAAAGTGTAACCAGTAGAAGGACAAAAACCTAGTAAAAAATAAGTTTGAAGGATCATTTTAAAAGTGTAGTTGCTATACGGATAGAGGTAGAAACGCATAATTTCATAAAAATTACTGTGGAAACTGACCGCAGGAGACTGCGAGATGACGGTTTATATGGAAGACATCCTGCAAAAAAGCCATTGTTGACACAAAAAATGAAAAAATCGGGTCTACCTTGTGCTCAAAACTACAAAAACTGGACACTAGAGCAGTGGCGAAATGTCATTTAGTCGGATGAAAATAAATTCAACTTGCTATGCGACTATAATTTGCCGTAGGTGGGTCGTTCCGATGTAGAACTAGGAGCCGGTGCTTAAAAAGCACATATTCTGCACTACGGATGCAATTTTACAAGACAATTTTGCGCCTTGTCACCGTGCAAAATTGGTAAATCGCGTATGTTATTTTTTCTATGATTTTTTTTGACTTTAAAACTAAGTATAAACATGATATAAAAAAAAACAAATCACGTTTTTAAAGCTCGGAAAAGTATTCACGGATCTTGGAACTTCGCGTCTGACCTGGCCTGGAAACTCGCCGAAACTGAACTCTATTGTGCACTTGTGGCATATAATGAAGGAAAAAGTTACTGACCGAGATAAAAAAGAAATCAATTTTAGCTTTAGATAAGCTTTAGCATATTGTGATACAAAGCCTTGGTTAATTTCATGTCATTAAGGATAATGGCTGTAATACAGGCTAAAAGAAGAGCAAAATTATACTATTTTTTTTTTTTATTTTTGTAACTTGATACTAGTACTTAAAATCAACATTGAAGATTAAAAGATACTGTTCAGTTTCTGTAAACATAAATAATCAAAGGACTCGTAAAAGCATTAACTTTTTTCCAGATTATTGTTCTTAGTAAATTAAAATAGACGTGTAAGATCCAGAAATGTTAATTTGTTTTCAAACTAAGCTAGTTTTAAACTATAAATCAACAGTAACCAGTTTGAAAACTTTAGGTCTCTTGCTACTTAGTATTAAATAAAATTTAATCATTACTAAAATAAATACCTGTGGCGCTGCAGCTCCTGGTTGTCGAAGAAGTGATGGCTTTGGCTGTTAAATAAGCTTGTGTTGTTATTAATTCTCAAAAAATTATTATATTCTTAGTAAAACTACAATGCTGATCAACTGCCCCAAACAATGTACGAGCACCCCTATAACGTCACAATATCTTAAATGCACTCAAAACTTAGGATTTTACACACCACAGCTAGATACATAAGAGCAAATTGAATCAAAATCTTCTCGAAACGATTAGAACTTTTTTTATTATGCCTTTTAGTAATTGAGTTGACATTACTTAGCTAAAGAAAATATTGCTTTTTTAGATGAAAACATCGAAACTTTGACTGCATATAAGAACACAATATGACGTGATGGACATAAATATGTATTGCAATAAAAGTTGATCAGCCCAGGAAAACAATTCCGAATATGTATATTTATTTGATCTCTGTCAATTAAAATGGTTTGTGAATTGTTCTACAGTGTTGTCTAAGCAAAAGCATTAAATTTTAGCTTGTAAATCAGTGTGGACCAGCTAATATGTCCGTGTGAGAACTTTGAGCTTGACTTGTTGCAACACTAATATTATTGGCATTTGACACGTCTGAACAATAAATTATAATTATTTTCGATATATATTTAAAATCAATGGCCCATATTTATAGTCGCAGAATTAAGAGCGCTCTAAGTTAAAACTTGGAGTGACCCCATAAAAAAAACTTGCATTAAATTATGAGAAAATTTTAAAAAATAGATTACCCTGCGTTATTAACACAAAATATTGTAGACACAGTGAAGCCATACCAAATATGAAATTTGATCATTCTGACATGAGTGCATCCCGTGCCGACATAGCCACAATGTTTATCAAATATCGCGTTTTGTCCTAATATTTGGTTCTCCTATAATATTAATAAAAATACATTAAATAAAATGAATAAAACACAAAATGAAATAAAATAAATAGTTGTCTTTATTTAAAAACATAAAACAGCAACAATCATTTTGGCAAGTTCTTTTTAGAATATGTTTTTTACAGTCCGGATACAAATTATTATTTTCCTAAACACAACTCAACAGGAATTATTTTTGCTCTTATTTAGCCTTGATTAGTCCGTGAAAATCTTGCATTAATTTGACAGTCTTCCAGATGAGTCATTATCAAACTTTTGCCAAGCTGGTTTCAGATTTCGGAATTTGATCTTCATCTGAATCTCGTTAATGTTTCTTTTCTCTTCGTCTAGCTCTTTCTTCTTTGTCCGCCAACTTTTCTCCAACACCAGCAAAACATCTGAGTCGACCTGGTTCTCTCTGTTTCTTCAAAAAACTTTGTCTTTCCTATTCTTACCATTTTAAAAGCATCAGCTATAAACTATCAAGATCTCTTTCAAAATTGTTTTCACGGTTCTTGAAAGTGCCCAAATCTTTTTTCCAATTTTTTTGCAGCTCTCTCCAAACATACATATAAATCAATACGTTTCTTCACACAGTTAGGAAATGGCTTTATGCTTTATTCTTGCTTTTTCCTAAAATATACTGCACTCTCTTATCATAAGATTAGCACTTTCACTCACTTTTAGCTTGACTTTGCGAATATTGTAAAACAACACAGCGAGCACTTGTCGATTAGATAGTAATTTTGCACCATTTATTTGGTGGCTAAGCAGTCTGATAAGAAAAATACTTTGTTCAATACTCCTTAAATCAACCGACATTTTTAAGTAGCATTCAAAAGTTTATTAATAATCTTAAGCAACACGTATGAAATGAAAAGCCACTGATTTAAATCACAGGTCGGCACGGGTTATCATTCATAAAACGGGTTTTTTTTGTGGCTATTTTGGGTTATTACAAAAATTTTTAGAGGGTTTGCGTAAAAAACGAACTTGAAACTTAAAGGACACTCTAATTTATACATAGACTAATTTTTTTCGACTTGTGAAACTTGGAGACTTAGTGCACATTTGGATGAAATATAGATTGCCTAGGATACAAGTTTTGACAGAGGCGTGGTACCGCTTCCAATTCTAATTCGCACGACGTCATATCACAGAAGAGATGCACTCACAGATTATATTTATCTTGAATAGTATATAATAATTATAATCGTTAAAATAAGATAACTAATAATATAATCGTTAAGAAGTTTAATGTGGCAGATAGACTGGGTATAAAGTATCTTATAACAATAAGTGGGCGTATAAGTATATGTGGTCGTGGAACTGGAAAAGTGGGTGTGGAATATTTCAACTTTTTCATTTGACCTTTTCAACATTTTTAACTTTATTCAACACTTTTTATACATATTCTTTCAAAAGCTCTTCTTAATTTTCTTTACTATTTTTACAACTTCTTCAATTTAATTTGCTTTTCCAACAGTTTCTTGAATTTTCTCCACATTTTTCATATATATTTGATTTTTTCAGTATCTTTCAAAATTTTTAGAAAATTTTTTCAAATTTTTTTTATTATCTTATACTTTTTTCAGCGATTTTCAACTTTTAGAGTTTTTAAACTTCTTTCAACTTATTTTAAACATACATTTTCAATGTTTTTTTTCGAATTTTCAGCCTTTGTTAACCTTTCTAACTTCTCTCATTTTTTCCAACATTGTAATTTTTCTACATTTTTGTCATTTTTAAACTTTTTTTTGGCAAATCCAATATTCTTCAAAATTTTCGAACTTTTTCAACATTTTTCAGCCTTTCCTGTTTAACATTGTCCATACTTATTCAACCTCTATTCTTTTCAGCCTTTTTCCAATTTTCAAACTTCTTCGATTTTTTCAATCTCTATCAATTCTATATAATATGTTTGATATTTTTTCAACTTGTTCCCCTCTTTCTGATTTTTCCACACTTTTTCTTAATCATACTTAGTATCAAAACGAAAAACCGAACAATGGTCGGTCTTCTGATACTTTAAAGTGTTGAAGCAATCTTTCGCGCAAATACATAAAATGGTAAGGCAAAGCATCAGACAAAAAAATGGCAAACTCCGAATAGAGGGCGTGGCACCACTCATACAAGAATTATCATCAAAATGCTACGCAGAGAGCTTTAGGTAAACGATGTCAAATTCAATGTGGGAACGTTTAGTTAGTGTTAGAATTTTATTTAGTTTTATTTAAAGTTTACAGAGAGTTTTTATTAGCGTCTTAACAATGCGACAGCATGGTGTAATAACCAAGGTGGAGTAATTAGGGAGAGCCTCGATTTTCAATCATCTGTCATCCTATTTGCTGTAGTTTTGACATTCATAACATTTTAATTGCCCATTCAGAAAACTTTAGCGCTTTGAGAAATTGCAGCGCTTAGGCGTAAGATCTTGAACATTTTCTGAACGATAGCTGCAAACTACATTGAATCTTAAAAATTTAGTCGATGTGGTTGTTATTGCAAAAACAAAAAAGACTTATTGCTATCATATTGAAGCCTGATACATTATTTAGCGTAGTTTTTTGTTCGCATCAGAATTTTGAAACTCAACACAAATACCTCTCAGTAAAAAGTTGCTTAAAGCGCTTCAAAAATACTGAAGTTGCTGAACGGGCCAATTAATCAAAACACCGAAGTGTAAAAAAAAATTACGAAAAGAGACAATGAAGGACAAGAAACCCAAACTTTTGAGAATTTCGTTTTTAAGTACGCCACCTTGGTTATTACACCATGTGCGACAGTTAATTCAAAAGACAAAAGTGGAATAAAAAGAACAAAAGAGAATTCAGATTAAAGCTAAAAATAAACAGTGTTGTAAACATGTGTGTTGCAGGGATGCTTTAGTATTTCAATTTATAACACTCCTCCTCAACTAACGTGTTTACATTACATTACAAAAAATAAAAATTACATTTATATGGTTAAACTTAACATTTTCAATAATTTTAAATGAACTGTCTTCGAAAGGTTTTTTGTAAAAATATCGGCGATCATGTCGCTGGTATTACAATACTCTAATTGAATTTCACCATTTTTGTAGGCATCTCTTACATGATGATAACGTATATCAATGTGTTTGCTCCTGCTATGATATACCGGATTTTTAACCAGATGCATTGCGCTCAGATTATCGCAATGTATAGTTATCGGCTTGTCAAGATGCAAATGAATTTCACTAAGTATTTTTCTTATATATATGGCTTCCTTCGCAGCTGTTGATAGTGCCATGTATTCAGCCTCGGTGCTGCTCAGTGCAACTGTTGACTGTTTCTTGCACTCCCAGGAAACAACACCTCCAGCGAGTATAAATGCATATCCCGTATAGGATTTGCGATCGGTTGTATCACCTCCCCAGTCAGCATCTACGTAACATTCAAATGGCTTATGAGTTTTGTGGTACTTTAATTGCATATTAATTGTGCTGCTCAAATACTTTAGTACGCGTTTTGCTGCTGCCATATGTTCACTGTGTGGATCAGTGTTCACTTGCGACAATTTGCATACGGAATGTAATATGTCAGGGCGTGTTAAGAGAGCGATATACATTAATGATCCAATAAGCGATTGGAAATGAACAGGATCTATTCGTTTGCAATTCGTTTCGTTGCATTTAATTTGAAATTTGGGTTCCAGTGGCGTTGCTACTGGACGACAGTTTTCCATACTGTTCTGTTGTAAGAGTTGTCTTATTTGTGCACGCTGACTGATTTTTATTGCGCCTGTTGGTCCGTCTCTTTCAACTTCCATACTAAGAAAGTAATTAACTGGACCTTTGTCAACAACATTTACTTCTCGTGATATTTTGCTTTTAATCAGTTCAAGCTCACCTGCATCGGAACTAGCTATTAATAAATCGTCTACATATACAGCTAATAGATTAATTTTGCCATCATTTCGTTTCACGTATAAACATGATTCGCTTTCACATTTTTCAAAACCAATGCCTTTTATAATGGTATCGATTTTCATATTCCAATTCCTTCCTGATTGTTTAAGGCCATAAAGCGCCCTTTTTAGCTTCAAAACTTTGTTTGGATAATTTTCATCAACAAATTTTTCTGGCTGAGCCATGTAAATATCTTCGCTAATCTCGCTATTTAAATAGGCGGTCGATACGTCCATTTGATGTAAATGAAGCTCGTATTCTGCAGCAATAGCAAAAACCATTCTAACTGTTTCATACCGCACTACTGGCGAAAAAGTTTCAGTATAATTTACGCCATACTTTTGCGCACAGCCCTTCGCCACCAGTCTGGCCTTGAACCTATCGACACCACCGCTTTTGTTTGTCTTTAGCGAGAATACCCACTTTGAACCTATAGCCTTTTGACCTTGTGGCAACTCGGTCAAGTCCCAAGTATCATTAGATAAAAGTGCTTCATACTCACTTTGCATTGCAGCCCACCATTGATCTTCGTATTTGCAACTCAATGCTTCAACAACTGTTTCAGGAACTGTGACGTCTTCTGAGCGCATAAAGTTGATAACATTGTACTGCTTGCGTGGTCTGCCTATAGCACCGGTTCGTAGTAACTTTGGGCGACCGGGGCCATATTTCAGCTTTTCCAATTCTTCCACATTTTTTGGTTCTACACAATCATCAACTTTTTCTTCTTCTATTGATGACTCAGTATTTTCAGTTTCCATTTTCAGCTCATCGTTGTTTGCATTTTCTTCTTCGATCATCACGTCGATACAACTATTCGGGACAGGAGGCTCTATAAAATAAACATCTCTGCTTACGATAATTTTTCGCGTTGCTTTCTCAAATAAACGATAAGCCTTTGCTTCATCGGAATATCCCACCATTAAATATTCTTTACCTTTCGGTCGAAATTTACCGTAGCGCTTTTTGTCCAGTGCGATAGCTACAGCACCAAACGTTCTTAAATGAGATACACTCGGCTTACGGTTAAACCATACTTCATATGGCGTCTTACCACACAATGCTTTAGTAGGTGCGCTATTTCTTAAATACGCTGCCGTATTAACAGCCTCTGCCCACAAATTTTCATCTATTCTAGCACCTATTATCATGCTTCTGGCCATCTCAACCAACGTTCTATTAAAACGTTCGGCCACACCGTTTTGTTGGGGCGTATGGGGAACTGTTAGCTGTCTTTTAATGCCAGCTTTTTTTAAATAATCGAAAATGCGATTGACAAATTCAGTGCCATTATCACTGCGTATAATTTTTATTTTCTTCTCGGTTTGCCGCTCTACCATAGCCTTGAATTCACGAAATTTCTCAAAAACTTCATCTTTTGTCTTTATGAAATAAACAAATACATATCGTGAGTTGTCATCGATGAAAGTTAAAAAATATCTGCAGCCACCATTTGATGTTCTATCTATCGGACCACACAGGTCCGTATGAATAATTCCCAAAATATCTTTGGCTCTGTTCTCGGAATTCGGAAATGGTTTTACAGTGCATTTGCCTTTCATGCACACTTGACAATTGATGGTATCTGGAAACTTGACGTTCAGTCCCTGCACCATATTTTTGTTGGCCAGCTCGTTCAGACTTGCACAATTTATATGACCGAAACGATTATGCCATTTGACAGCAAGTTCATTACATGTAAAAAATAATTTATTACGAATTGAATTATAAAGAAATAGGTCTCCGACCTTATTTGCTTTAAGAACAATCTCACCACTACTGTTGACAATTTTCGCTGCGTTCGATGTAAATTCCACGGTGTAATTATTTGCCACGGCTTTACCAACGGAGATAAAATTACATTGCACTCCCGGTACAAATAAAACGTCATTCAGCATGATGTCAAACGCTGTGTTTTTTATGCGAACTCTTCCTATTCCTTCTACTTTAATTTTTTTGTTGTCCGCCATGCAAATATTATCGTCGCATGCTTTGAACGATTCAAACATGTCACGCTTGCTACATAGATGTGAAGAAGCACCGCTGTCAACGCACCAAATATTTTCTTTAAACGCGTTGGAGTTTGAAGTTGTGAGTACAGAAAATGATGTTTGAGTCTTATCTTTTTTCTTCTCTTTCTCCTTGCACTGTGCTGCGTAATGCCCTTTGCGACCACAGTTATAGCAATTGAAGTTCGTTGTTTTTCATGTATTCGCCTTGCTATTTTTGTGTTCGTTGTTCTCCTTTTTGAAAAAACTTTGATGCTTTCCGTTATTCGTGCGTACCATAAATGCTTCTGCGCTACAGTCAGCAGAAACGGCATCGTTGCTGTTTGCCTTGCGTCGCTGACCCTCTTCTGTCAACTTTATCTTCAGTGCACTAAGCTTGGGGAGTTCATTGCGTGTTTCTAACGCCACCACAAAGTTTTCATAAGACTTTGGCAGACTTGCCAAAAGCATTATTACGAATAACTCCTCCTGAAGACTTACTCCAATTTCTGCCAATTTCTCAACTGTTGATGAAAAATTGCAAAGATACTGCTGCACACATTCGTTCTCATTCATACGCATAGCTAGAATCTGTTTGAATAACGTAACTTTGCGCACTGGCCCTCCTGGCCTATGAATTTCCTTCAAGGTTGTCCACACGTCTTTTGATGTCGCACAGTTCTTTACATGTGCTATTTGCAATGGCATTGCGCTCAATATGATTGTTGCTGTAGCCTTTTCATCTTTCTTGGTCCATGAGGTTGCTGCTGTTCGGCCAGCTTCATCATTTGACTCAGGTTTAACATCATCACCGGATACTACACTCCACAAATCCTGATGCACTAAAACACTCTTCATCTGCAAGCTCCATGAATCGTAATTGATTTCGTTCAATTTCTCAATGTTGTATAAGGAAGAACTCATCTTCGCTTTTTTCTTTTGAGATTAACTTTTCAGTGAATAATTTCTTTATTTTATTAAGCTACACAAGCTCAAAACAATTATTCACACTTTTGGGTAAACACTTGGGTACCTGGGCTCATAACCTGTTAGAATTTTATTTAGTTTTATTTAAAGTTTACAGAGAGTTTTTATTAGCGTCTTAACAATGCGACAGTTAATTCAAAAGACAAAAGTGGAATAAAAAGAACAAAAGAGAATTCAGATTAAAGCTAAAAATAAACAGTGTTGTAAACATGTGTGTTGCAGGGATGCTTTAGTATTTCAATTTATAACAGTTAGACAAGCCAGCATGTAAAAATTTAAGACCTACGCGCCTTTCCCATTTTCTTTTATAATCTGCGTTCCAAAAAAACATGAGATAAATAGTTTTCAAAAGTGTTCGCTAAGATTTCTGATTTCATGACTGAAATTTTACCCATAACTCTATGTGTGTTCATATTTTCCCAAAGCGGTTGAGCGAGTCGCGATAGGGATTGTTTGACCTGGGATTTTTATTCTTAAGATAATTTCAGACTTTGTTTCTGATTTATGGAACATAAATTTTAGATTTCCATTTGGAAAAAATCCAACTTATAAGAAAGCACAATAATAAACAATAAATCAACAATTATCAGTTCAGTTGTAAATAAAATTTAATCATGGCATTACTAAAATAAATACCTGTGGCGCTGCAGTTCCTGGTTGACGAAGAAGTGTTGGTCTTGACTATTAAAAAAGCTTGTATTATTTCTTATTTCAAAAAATTATTATAAACTTAATAGAACTAATTTATTAAAACCAAAACAAAAACATAAATGAGAGATGTGACCCATTCATTTTTAAAAAGGTTATTTAATGGAGATCAACTGTCCCAAACAATATACGAGTACCACGTTACAATATTTTAAATGCGCTCAAAACTTAAGAGCTTACAAATCACAGCTAGAAACACAATACAGATATACACAATTTATTAAAAACTTTTTATTAAGCAATTTTATAAGCGAATTTAAATTAAATAGTAAGAGAAAATGTTGATTTCTTAGATTTGTTAATGAAAAAATCGAAACTCTGCCTATTTTGACGTGATGGACATAAATACTTGTGTTCTGATTTTTTGAGAATAAATTTGGAGTTTTCATTTGGAAAAAAATCAATTTATTTGAAAAAAAAAATCTTAATCTGTATATCAACAATAACCAGTTTGGTGGCCTTAGGTCTAATACTACTTAGTTTTAAATAAAATTAAATAATAAAAATAATAAAAAAATAAATAAAATAAATACCGATGGCGCTGCAGCTCCTGGTTGTCGAAGAAGTGATGGCTTTGGCTGTTAAATAAGCTTATGTCATTATTGATTCTCAAAAAATGATTATATACTTAATAAAACAAATTAAGTAGAATCAGAAAAAAAAAATACAGATATGAGATACTACCTTGATCAAAAAGTTTTAGGACTTTATTTTTAAAATGAAAAATACAAGTTTATTCATCAAAATCGATATTGTCTCCTTCAAAGTACTCCCCATCGACTGCAATGCACTTATGCCAACGCTTGACCCAGTCCTCAAAAGCCTTTTTATACTCGACCGTCGGTATGGCCATCAGGGCCATCTTCGATTTTTCGATGACCTCTTCTCGGCTGCTGTAACGCGATCCGCGGAGCGGTTTCTTCAGGTGGCCGAACAGGAAAAAGTCGCAGGGAGCCAAATCAGGCGAATTCGGTGGATGTTGGACGGTATTCATGGAGTTTTTGGCCAAAAACTCACGAATAATGATCGCATTGTGCGACGGCGCGTTGTCGTGATGCAAAATCCACGAGTTGTTTGCCCACAAATCCGGTCTTTTTTGGCGAACTGCTTCACGCAAACGTCTCAAAACGCCCAAATAATATTCTTTGTTGACGGTCTGACCTTCTGGGAGGAATTCATGATGCACAACACCTCTGTAGTCCATGAAAACCGTGAGCATCGCCTTCTTTTTCGATTGAAAACGACGTGATTGAAACGACCATTTCTGAAGCGTCCGTGCCAGCGAAAAACGTTCGATCTCGTTAGAGTATCGTCGCCAAAACACTTTCCCAACATTTCCAACGTCTGCGCACCGTTAAATCCGTTTTTAACACAAAATTTAATGCAAACTCGTTGCTGCAAAGTTGATGACATTTTTTTTTTTGTAAAAAATCGAAACCACACACAAAAGTAGATGCACACAATACGGCGTCACTTCAAGAAATGTCAAGCTGTCAAGCTGAAAATTTGACATAACGTCCATGACACTTCTACCAACACAACAAAAAAAAGAGAATTGAAATCGGACGAACGAGAGCGCCACACGGTGACGAGTCCTAAAACTTTTTGATCAAGCTGGTATATGTTTTTGAAGAAATTATTTTGTGCAGACCAACTGCACCAAACAATGTACGAGCACCACTATCTCGTCACAATATCTTAAAAACACTCAAAACATAGGATTTTACACATCACAGCTAGATATGTACATAAGAGCAATCGAATCGAAATTCTCTCGAAACGCATACAATTTATTTAGATTTTTTTTTTTTTTGTCTTTTTATAATCAAATTTACACTAATTAGCTAGACAAAATGCTGATTTCTTAGATTTGTTAATGAAAAAATCGAAACTTTGCCAATTTTGACGTGATGGACATAAATGCCTGTGTTCTGATTTTTGGAGGATAAATTTGGAACTTTCATTTGGAAAATAAGCAATTTTTTTGAAAAGAAAATCTTAAGCTATATATCAACAATAACCAGTTAGGTAGCCTTAGGTCTAATACTACTTAGTTTTAAATAAAATTGAATCATAAAAATAATAAAAAAATAAATACCGGTGGCGCAGCAGCTGCTGGTTGTCGAAGAAGTGATGGCTTTGGCTGTTAAATAAGCTTATATTATTATTGATTCTCAAAAAATGATTATATAGATACTTAATGAAACTAATTAATTACAATCAGAAAAAAATGACAGATATGAGATATATGTTTTTGAAAAGAATATTTTATGCAAATCAACCAACAATGTATGAGCACCACTATCACGTCACAATATCTTAAAAACATCCAAAACTTAGAAGCTGTTCCGTCTAAGCAAGAGCATTCATCGTTTGTAAAAAAACATTCTTTTGAACATCTAATTTTTTTAACAACTTACAGCTACCGGTGTTGATTTCGCGGTAGAAGTTGCTTGTGGTCCTGATCTCTGGCTTAAAGTTGGTCTTGATGGTAATCTCGAGGCACAAGCTGGTTGTGCTACCGGCTGTTAAATTAATTTTTATTATTATAATGCATTCTACATATTTAAAATAAAATTAAGTTTTTAATTATGCCGTTTCTTTAAAACATTTTTTTTTTGGCCTGTGAACCATTTTTTATAAATTTTTGAAATTAAATTTTAAGACTTAAAGCAGTTTGCTGTGAATTGTGGGCTTACTAAATTTTTTAACTATTGCAAAACATATTCCTTAAATTACACATAATGCTTTTTGAAAATATAAGTTAGCAAAAACTGCTTCAGGTCGAACTGAAAGATTAAACCATTAGTACCCGATCATAACAGCTTGGGTTGTAATGCCCAAAAAAATTTTGAGTCTTATGTCAGACAAGTACCATATCGATTATTTTGACGAGACGATAGAAAATGAACGAACGTTTGCAACTCGTTTCGTCTGTTTTGACATTTAATCCAAAATGTTACGGTAGCCGACGATCGAAGCAGCTGTTATGACAAGTAGTGACGGCTTGAAGTTTGGCTCTTTCGATCAGTTACGCACGTTCATTTTGGTTATCAACATTGATTTACATATATGTGTTCGAGTTTGTCCGTTACGTCTCGTTTGAGAGTAATTTAATACTAACACTCTAGCATCCATAATAGTTGAGAAACAAAACTTTTAAGCTGTTTCATGAAATAGGTTGCTGTTGCTGGTCAAAAAAAAAGCCTCTCAAGGTCAACATTTTTCTGGATTCACTAGGAGTCGTTTATCCCAACAGTTCTGTTTAAAAAAATTCCCTTGCGGGTCACAGCTAGAGATAGCAAAGCCTAAGCATGACTGAATTCGTCATTTATTCTAAGGAATGATAAAATGTAGTCTTATTATTGTAATTTGATTCAAATTACCTTGATAAATATAATAATGATAAAAAAATATGTTAAAATAACGATCTTTAAAGAAAAGCTTTTCGGAAATTTAAAAAAATCGTAATAACTCGAAAACTTTTACTTGGCTTTGATACTTTATTGTGCCAATATTTTACTTATTTTAATTATTTTTTAATAAACCCATAACTTTCAAATCGATCCACAGATTCGCAGATTTTAATGATGTTTTGAAAAGTTATACCTTATATGTTCAATATATTAGAAAATAATATATTAGAAAACATAAGAATACACTATTTATTAACAATTATCAGCTTGGTGATTTTAGATCACTACTTAGATTTAAATAAAATTTAATTATGTCATTACTAAAATATGTACCTGTGGCGCTGCACGGGCACGTGTTGTTGGTGCTTTAAAAACTGATGGCTTTGGCTATTTAAAAAGTTTTTATTATTATTGATTTTCAAAAAATTATCATATAAGTACTTAGTAAAACAAATTAATTACAATCAGCAAAAAAATGACAGAGATGAGATATATGTTATTGAACATTTTATTTTGTGCTAGTCAACGGTCCCCAAACAATGTAAAAACACCACTATCATGTCACAATATCTTAAATGCACTCAAAATTTACTATTTTACACAATACAGCTAGATGTGTGCATAAGAGAAAATCGAATCGAAATCCTCTTGAAACGCATAAAATTTATTTACAATTTTTTAATATGCATTTTTATAATCAAATTTATATTAATAAGCTAGAACAAATTTTGATTTTTCAGAGGAAAACATCGAAACTTTGACTGCATCATTTTAGCCGGCCATGGTTTCGATTTTTTTTTTTTTTTTTTTGAGCACACCCTTCAATCATGGTTTTTCTTGAAGTTAGGGCTATCTTGAATTAATATTTAAGGTGAAACAATTACTGCCGGTGTAGAGGTGCGGTTACTATATGCTTTGAAACTTAATGGAACTGGACGGAATTGAAAAAGTGGTTGTGGCGCCCCATTTAAACCAAAAAATTGTAAGTGCTTCTTAAGTAAACTATTCCAGTAATTGCTGTGAGATTTAGTGTAGGTGGTTTGCTTGCTATAAGGTTATTGGGAGTGGCGGAACCCATACATACCATAAGCGACATATCTACCGAAATATGAAATCATACTAAGATTGGGTGTATGGTGACTTGTCTACGAAAAGCTATGGATGAGTCAAAATCGAGTTTAGTTGTGGAAGTGAGTGTGTTTCCGCCTTAAATGCTTAGACTAACTACAGCAAATATTGCTAACTATCTGCCGATCACGAATATAATTTACTGACGTTTAGCTACTGAAAAGTAGGCGGAATTGGAAAAGTGGGCGTGGAATATTTAAATTTTTTCATTTGAATTTTTCAACATTTTCGACAGTTTTAACACTTTTTATATACAATTTACATATTTTCCGGTCTTTGCGGCTTTTCGACTTTTTCAGCAGCTTTTTGACTTTCTTTCTACATTTTTCATATATTTTCGACTCTGTTAACCTGTTTTAACACTCTTCATATCTTTTCGACTTTTTCAGCTTTATTCAAAATTTTCAAACTCATCAGTGTAATATCAAGGAAGTTACAATAACAAAGATAAACAAATAGAAAAAAAAAAGTTTTTGCTTTCTTTTCTTAAGTCTTTACTTGGGTTCTCACCAAATCTATTCAAGAAAGAAAACATATCATATTAAGCTTGCAACCTCTTACTTATTGGCTTTAAAGTTACTGATGAGTTCTGCAAGCAGACGATGAAACTAGTGTAACGAACTTTAGCCCATTTTTCTGTCTAATTTATATTTTTTAAGTATAATTTTTTTGGTATATAACACAAAAAAGTTATTGAGCTGTTAACTCAATAAAATAACAAACATTTTCAATGTTTTTTTCAAATTTAAGGCCTTTGATAAAAAAGGCTCTTCCTCATTTTTCCAACATTGTCTATTTTTTCTACATTTTCGACATTTTTAATATTTTTTTCCGCAAAATCAATATTCTTCAAAATTTTCTTACTTTTTCAACATTTTTCAGCCTCTTTCTGTTCAATATTGTCTATAATTTTAGGACTGTTTCAACTTCTTTTTTTTCAGCTTCTTTCAATCTTAACTTTATTCGACTTCTTCAACGCGTAACAATTTTATTTAACATTTTTTCAATTTTTTCCACCTCTTTCTGATTTTTTCACACATTTTCTTAATCATATTTAGTATCAAAACGAAAAACCGAACCACCTTCTGATATTTTAAGGTAATGAAACAATCTTCCACACAACTGCAAAAAATGGTACAAATACATAAAGTTGGCGAATTCCGTATAGAGGGCGTGACACCACCCATACAAGAATTATCTTCAAAACGGTACACAGAGAGCTATTTAAGTAAATGATGCCAATGGTGTTAGTGGTGTTAGGCAGAATGTTGTGTGGGGAAAAATTATTACTTCAATAAAAATTAAACTATATCGGTTAACGCGGTGTATGGTTTTTATTTTTGGCGAAGCCAAAGATGGGACCTTTGCTATTTTTTTTTTTAATCTGAGTTCCAAAAGAATATAAGATGAATAGTTTTTAAAAGTGTTAGCTGAAATTTCTCACAAATGCGTATTATGACTTAAATTTTACCCTTAACCCCATGTATGTACATTTTACATACAAGCGAGTCGGGATACGGATGGTTCGACCATTTAAATTCTATTTATGGAAGACAAGTTTCAGATTTTCATTTGGAAAAAATAGAATTATTAGAAAGCAAAATAGTTAGTAAGCTAAGTATAAATCAGCAATTATCAGTTTGGTGACTTTAGGTCTCATACTACTTAGTTTTAAATAAAATTTATTCAAGCCATTGCTAAAATATATACCTGTGGTGCTGCACCAGCTCGTGTTGTTGGTTGTTTAAGAACTGCTGGCCTTGGCTATAAAAAAAATTTGTATTATTATTGATTTCCAATGAATTATCTTGTATGTATGTACTTAGTAAACCTAATTAATTACAATCATAACAAAAAATAAATAAATAACAGAAATGAGAAATGGGTTCCAAAAACATTTAAGGTAAAAAATTCTCCGAACTTATGTCATTTTATATCAAATCAAAAGTGACCAATTGAGTATAAGACCTAAATATGGCATCTAGTGCCTTGATGATGCTCTTGATTGATGCTACTAATATAGCTGCTTACGTTATATGGACTAAAACAATTACTTATTGGAACAAGCACAAACATAACAAAAAGGCATTATGGGTGCGAGTGGCAACACAGGTGACTAAAAAGGCTGTAATATCTCAATAGGTTCTATTCACAGCCGTCTGATACTAGTGCCCTAAAACGTAAACGCTACTGACATATTTGTCCAACAAAGACCACTAAAATGCACAATATAATAAATGCAATTAAAATACAGCATATTCTTGGTAACTGCAACTAATAGGAATCGGGGCTGTTGTTTTTACTGATATAGAAATAGAAAATGGTGCTCCATTTGTTCACTAAATCATTTGTATAAAGTATTTTCTATTTTTGGGTGTTCACTCTGTTTTAAGGTTTGCCGCTTTGCTGGCCCAGCTTCCGAGTTTTCCAGATATTCTCGAATTTTATATTAATTTTGCTTTATTCTTGTTATTGTTGATTTATTCACCACTTTTTAATTTATCGAAAATCTTTCCTTTTTGACTTAATGCCAATTTTAGTAATTTCGCGATAAATAATTAACTGAATGATGTCTTATGTGCGCACAGTTGCTCATTCAAAATTCAAAAAAAAGAATTCTAGAAACGACTTTATAACTGATGCAACATGCAATAAATGCTGTGAAAATTCGGAGAAACACAAAGGACACACGCATTGTATGTAAAGTAGCAAAATTGAGTTAGTTAAAAGGTATTAAGCACTAATTTTTTTGCTTAGCAAAGGGATCCTATATTTGCAAATCCTTTAATAAGAATTAAAAAAGATTAACAGAAATGTCTTTTAATTACCTGCTGGTTTTTAATTGTTTCAAAATAATTATGTTTTCCAGTATTTTACCTTATATGTGAATGTGGCTGATAGGCTCATTTTTGTGATTTCATTACTTTTTCAAATTCTGTGAATTATGTTCAAACTTGAATTAAATATATAAATACCTTTTGGGGGGCAGGGGCTTGGCGTCGTGGTATTCCATATGATGCCCGTTTGGGTGGTCGATACTAAAATAATTAAATTTAATTCTTATTTATATATGATGTAAGGCATTCTTTAGCAAAACGAGAAGAGTCGATTCAGTCCATTATTTTCTTTGTTGGTGTTATTCGACTAAGTTATGTTTTATCGCAAATAATTTTGGCATAAGTGAAACGATTGTTAAACAATAATTTTTGAATATTTATGATAAATTAAGGAATTAATTTGTAAGATAATTTTTATTTCTATATACATACATACATATGTACATGTTTGGAACAAAATTTTAGGAATAGTTGGTCTCTTGTTCAAAACTTAAATTTCAGAAATCTTAAAATATTTTTTATTTAATTTTTTAAATTTCCTTAAAAAAATCTATCTTAACGATAGTAGCACTCCGGTTTCTTTTCTTTCTGCTGAATTTTCAAAAAAATTTTTAACATAAATGAAAGTTTTTCAAAAATTCAAAAAATTATTTTGATGGATTTGCTACGGAGTTTTTTGATAGTCTTCAAGAATAAGATATACATATGGGCATTCCCATGGGTCCCGTTTGACCGTCGAACACATTTAAAGTAAAACAAAAAACTTAAAAAAATAGCTTTATAAGTGGTGCTAAGGTTGAATTCGTTTTCAAGATAATTGCAAAAAACCAAGGAGTCGTACGGGACAAAAACTTCAGTTTTCGTGGAAATGCCTGTATGCATATGAGAATATCGAAATTTAAGCCTTGGCTATTTTTTGAGCTAAACGCAAAATATATCATATACGATATAAGAGACAAAATTAAAATATGTTAAGGGCAAACTGATTCCCATTATTGTATGCTGATTCAATTTTTTCTTCAAGTACAGACTTACAGAGATGTAAGACCTTTTATAACTGAATTTGATTGGCAGTTATGCCTATTCTTACGCCGAAACTATTTATGGTATTTCATTAATCAGTCAAATTCTTCACACGAAAATGCTCAACAAAACATTCAACTCTTTTCGCTTTTGTAATAATTGTAGAATAAATAAACACTTTCAGTCACTTTTTAAAATATATAGATTTATTGCATAAGAAAGAAAATTCCTTAGAAAATTTTGCATTCGAGATTGCCAAAAACAAATAAGCAAAGTTACTTAAACGTCCTACGTTGATAAATGGTTTGTAATGATCTTTAAAATTTCAATCGGTGTGAATGGAGATGAAATTGGATATTAGGTCAGCAGAAATCCTTCCATTCATATAGCTGTGGTAACACTACATATTAAATTTTAAACTTTTATGTGGTGCAAATCAGAGAACGTCATTGAGTAGCTCACTGAGTGTTTCGAGCCCCTACCAAAAACATGAGCCGTGAGTGTACCTTTTGCATGCAAACAGTGAATGTGAATCATACTTACACTCACTAATAGTGAATCCGTATATGACATGCTGCTCATGAATCTGAGCTTTTATTAGCTCTGGGCTCATGAATGTGAATGCGTAAAAAGCTCACACTCACATGGATTCAGATTCATGAAGAAGTGAATAGCGTGAGCCACTTATGTTGAACTGTAGTACAGAAAAACCGTTTTTTTTTTCATTCCAATCAATAGGAAAGGGTCGAAAATGGACTTTGCACATCACATAGGGTGACTCCGGACTTTTGAAAGGATCGTTTTTGACCCAATGAATTTCTAATGTCGTTCAATGAGAGGCACTTGGTTGATTTCTCTAGTGTTTGCTTCTGAAATCTAAAAACAAACATTTTTTGAAGCAAAACTTCTTTAGTAATGGGGTGATTTGAAATCAGGTGTGTTAACGTGAAACGAGACTATTTTTTTAGCCGTACTTCCACTTAGTATAGTTCTTTCCTCGAAGGTAAGGGTGGGATCTAGAATATTTACAGCAATAAATGATATATCAAATAAATGTACTCATTGAGCAGAGTACTTGAGAATTATCAGCTTTGAGATCGGTGGACCATGAGCTGAAATATAAGCGTGGGAAGATATCCTATTCTTATCAATTCCTTCAAGCATTGCACTGATCAAGCATTGCACAAGTCATAGTGAGGAGAACAACAAATTCTACTACGCGCTCTCATTGTAATAGTTGTTGTCTCCCAATTAAGAGTTGTTGTTATTAACATATGAAAAGCAACAGTAAAAAATAAGTGTATATGTGCGTAATGTAAGTAAGTATTTCCCTTCAATGGAGCTTGATATTTGATGAGAAAGAGCAAAGGAAAAACAACATCGTGTTATGCTCTTATAGTCTGGAAACTTTTATATTGTAATGCTTATTTTTTCAAAGATTCGCCATTTTGATTTTATTTTCATCATTTTAATAAAAAATTTTCGTCTCATTCTACGGCAGTTTAGTTTTCTGAAGGTTTCACTTCTACCACGTGTGAACTGCACACATGATTTTTTTTTTTTTCATTTAATCAAAAAAACTTCACTTTGGATTTCTATTCCAATATTGACAGGCTCAATAAATATTACTTAGTTTAAGGAACGAAACTAATATTTATATTATATTATTTATAATATTTTCTACCTAACTTTAAACGTTTCGCCTGCATTAAATCTTAATAAGCAAAAAAACTATTTTATGAAACCAAAAAGTTGCCTAAGCCAAAATATAATTATAATAACTTAAATAAATATATGCCTTAAGCTTAAAATTAAATTTAGTTGTGAACATAAATACCGGTGAGTCATCTTCTCCATAAATTACTGGGTTCGCCAAAATTTCTGCCTCTATTCTTGCATTCTCCTCGGCCTATTAAAATAAAGGGGTTAACAATTATTTCTTCTATACGTGTTTTAATTGATGTACATATATTTTCTTATAAATAAGTTTTATCTAATTCTGGGGCAACAAGGAATAACAGGTAAACTCGATATTTGATGATAAGGCAAAACAGCATAAGCCACAGGCTTATGCACAGAACTTATGTTGCTTTGCCTTGTGATCACAGTTCGACTTTAGCTGTTATTCCTTGTAGCCACAGAATTATCTTCTGATACAGAAAAATCTATCAAAAATTGTTTCATGTACTAAATTTGAGCCACGCTTTGTAAAGGATATCACTCTGAAACTTGAGTTGAAATAATTCTCATGTGCAAAATAATCAAAATTTGGTGCACAAATATGAACATCATACAAAAAATATGATCTCTAATATGTAGGTACGTTGTGGCCAACGTAATTTCAGGCCAAAAATGGAAAGGCGTGATAAGTTTTAAATTTAATTATATGCTATAATAACTCCGTCTATCAAATCGCAGATCTCAAATGATTTGATCATCAAAAGAAAATTCTTATGTTTGAAAATAATGAAACGAACGTTAGTTAATCGTTTGGAAATATCAAAAATATTTTTACACTATTCTTTAACTAATTGCTTACAAAGCGTTAATTTCTTTTATTCTTTGAAAATTTGAAAAAAGTATCGCTATACATTCAAGGCCCTAAGGAGTAAGTCCAAGTCCGCGACACAGTGTCTTCAATGTGTAGGCAGGGCAGAGCAGGGCGCACATTAAGATGCAGCTCAGTACTGCCTCACGTGTCGACTGGGGAGAGGGCACAGAAACGTGTGACATTAGATGCGGTTCCAGTCCTATGTTTTTAAATTTTTGTTTTGTTTATTTTTAACATTTCCAACTTCTTCTCAATATGTGACTTCCAATGTGCGACAGTGCTGTGCTGCCTGCGCGGCCTGTATGACACAACTCAATGTGCGCCTTAGCTAGATCATGTATGCCTGTGCACCACGCCGCCCAGAATTGTTGTCATCATTGTTCCTTAAATAATTAAGTCCTCAACATTTTGATAACGGATTTTTATTCCTTAGGACTTTGGTGTATAGTGATATTGTTTTCAGACTTTTAAAAGATTCAGAACGAAAAAAAAAGTTATTTTTTATAAACAATTCAATAAAAACTATAAAACTTTTACTTTTTAAAAAAATGTACAAACTGTTAAATAAAGATTCATCTCCTTATGGCAAAGGCAAAAACCGTTTTGTTCAGAAGGTTACCGTAAGTTTAACTTTGCAATATCTTTGTTAAAGAAGAAAACAAAAAACAAAGTGACATAAATATCAATGAAAATTCTGATGGTAGCTGTATGTTTGCAAATACACGTATTTTGACCAAGGTTTTAAAATATTAGCGACTAAATTAGGAATCATGAAGTTACATAAAGTACATACATAAAAATGACAAAAAGTTTCGAGCAGATTTTTCCAAGGTAAAATATACTACGGTACTTTCATGGAAAAAAGAGCTGATTTACTCAAAATATAATTACTGGTACGTAAGATTCAATTGAAATTTTCGCATTTTTTTCGACCTTCCTTTTGCGCCATCGGATAGCATTTTCGCTATAACTTCAACTGTTATTTAGAGACTAAAACTAAAGAGTGATCAAATAAGAGCTTCCCACTTTGTTTTCTAAATAAAATAAGTACATAAAAATCAGTGTATGGATGCAAATCTTTATTTGGAACGATAGTTCGGTTCCTACAACTTAATGCTTAAGAATTATTTCATTCAAATGTTGCCCACGACTAGTTCTTAAATTGTCTATTCCTAATTTTCTAATTTTCGACAATTCTTTCGAGCACATCGGCCGGTTTTCCTTAAATAACACGAGTCTATTCATGATTGAGTCGTATTGATACTGACCACAAACGTCATACGGACAAACCATTTGACTCATGACAGCTGTCAAAACAACCCACTTGAAAAAGTTACCTCGTATTGGATCACACTTTATAATTGCTATACAAACGACTATCAGGCCAAAATATTATTATTTTATTTAATTTTAATTTGTACAAATTTATTCAATAAAATTAATATTAAATTTATTTTTGAATAATAATTTTAACTTAGAACAATATTTAAGCATAAATACCTCTTCTCGCCTTTTTCGATTCCATTCCACAAGCTGAAAAATGATAATATATATGTAATGTATATAAAAAATCTTGAATACAAAAAGAACCTCAATAAATGATTAAGCTAAAATTATTTGTTTAGTTGGCTTAGAATTGCTGAAACATATTTTCCTTTTTATTACAAATTAAGTTTTATTTATTATGTAAATACCTGTTCTGGAGTAAGACGTTTAACTGGAACTGGGTAAAGAAATCCTCCATGACTTTTCTGCAATTAAATATTTTTTGGTATATAAAAATTTTAATTAAAAAAAAATTCAAATTGTAAATTAATTTTACATTAAATTTTATTTTGTGTATGTAGAACATGCGTTAGGCCGGGTCAATTTGTTCGGGAGGCAAAAAAAATATAGGTACTAGACATGGATATAGGTACTAGACATGTTCAAATAAATGGCCTGTTCCAGAATACTTCAAAAACACTCGATTTTCGAAAATTTATTCATATTCGAGTATATCCTCATTTAAAAAATTCAAAAAAAAAAAATCGTACTAGCGTTGCTACCAGAGCTGCAAAATTTTAATTTCTTTGAATTTGGCCAAATAAATGAAGAAAATTTGATTTTTTTCTTATTTACAATATTTTTTCGATTTTCCTTATGTACATATGAGGAACTATCGAAAAAAAAATTTACAGATATTTTTATTGCATTCACTTTAACCCAGATGTGCCGACGGGCGTGTTAGTGCAACAAACTTCGTAGTTTTTCTAAATTCCTTTGTTTTGACAGAATAATATAAGAAACTGAAGTAAACATTAAAAAAAAAATTATTTTAACTTGGATTTGAGTCCGCACTACATGTAGTACGCTCGGCACATATGGATAGTAAAGGCAGTATTTTTTTTTTTTAAATCAAATCGTTTATTATTCAGCAACGTTTATGTACTTAACCCTTTGTTGCATACTGATGCAGATATGCATCATACATTTAAATTTCTCGCATGTTGTAACGTATAAAAATTTTATTTGAACATTCATTTTTTATTAGTTGTACGATGTATAAGCAACGTTTATATAGATATTATATTGTTTTTGTCGTTTTGAAGGAATCGGAAGTCACAGTCAGTTACATCAAAGTATTGTAAAGTCGCAAAAACTGATCTTAAATTTTACAGAGAATAGTAATGAAAAAGTGAAATTATGTTTGAAAGTAATTTTTTTTTTTGTGTAAGTAATATCATAAAAAGCAATTTTTATTTATAATAAGAACTACTTTTCGTACGAAATCTGTTCTATTCGTGCATTTCATACATGATGCAAATCTGCAACACTATGCGTTTACGTAAAAAAAAATTTCATAACGTTTATGAATGGCTAACATTCTGTCTGATACAGACCTGGTGAAGGTTTTGGCAGCTTGGAGCGACAATGAAGATGATTTTGATATCGGACACTAAGATGAAATTGGCGATAAAGGCGATTAGAAAATCACGGAATTACTATCAGAAGAAGGATGATGATATCCTCAGAAATAACTTAATATCTTGGAATGATCTGAAAGCTGATGTTCGTTATTCAGGTGCCCAATGTATGGCATTATTGTGGTCCTGCTGTAGGAAATACAACAATATCGAATAGGTACACTGGTCGTAAATGTGTATAAAAACATTCACGGATTTCTTCATTTTAACTGACATAATGCAGTGGTACCAAGAGTACATCCAACTCATGAGGGGCTGCATAAGATTCGACCTGTTTTGATCCATTTCATAAATAAATTTTAGTCCTTTCCAAGAAAAGAGTGTCTACCTCTGGTTGAAGAAATACGTGTTACAAAAAATCGCAGTTATCTAAATCAATATATGCCAGCTCAACCTGGAGTTACAAAAAATCTGTAATAGTGGAATATCCGGATTTACTTATATTTTCGAAATATGCACCAAAAAAAAAAAAATTGGATGAAATCTTACTCAGCGGCTCAGGACAAACATACTCAAATATATTCAACACCAATTTCATAGCGGCCTTCGGCTGCAGTTCACTATAATACGTCCGAGACCGGCTTTGCTAGCCGCAGTAATTGCACACACAAGTTAGTGAAGAATGTTATTATCAAGCTCAAAATAAATAAAAAGGAAGTCCGAGCGCGCTCTAAGTATATAGACTTGCTCAAAATAATCCCACGGATAACATAATTCAAGGCCATCGGTCATGTGTTTTATTTTTGGAATAATTTCCAAATATGTATTCTTTTACATTAAACAATTATTTTATTTTTTTAGAATTGTAAAATTCCTTCTTAATGCATGGCGTTGCAGATATGCACCATGTGGAAAACACCTATTTTTCTGGAAAACTAAGGTCCGAAATTTTTTTTAATAATGTTTTCAATGATTGGATTGAGGAATGTGATTCAAAAAAAATTTTTGTTTTTGAAACTAGAAAATCATGCAACGAAGGGTTAAGTAAAGAAAAAAAAAATTAATAAGAAAATTAATTTGGTGGTGTTGTACTTCTTATTACATGAAGCGGCACGTCAGTGTAAAAGTGGCTAAAGTGCATGTGAAAAAAAAAAATGTAATAGGAAACAAAGTGGATGCACCGTTCGCAGGTTTGATCTTGAAAGTTGAAATTTTGGGAGAATTTTCTTCAAATCCGATTTAATTATATAGGACCGCAAAGTTTAAAAAAATAAAAATACCTCCTTCGGGTGTATTATTTTCGCATTTTTAGGCACACGAAAAATGTGAGCGTGGTTTTACAACAGTGGGTGGCGACCCCCATTCAACTAAAAAACCCAAAACGCTATATCTTGCCACCTAAGGCAGACTTTTTCTACGTTTTCGTTAAATTTCAACGAAATTGGACATAAACTCTGTCCGCGCAGTTTTCAGGTTTGAGCTAGGAAGCTCAAATGTTGGGACAATTATTTTTATTTCTCAAGGAAAAAATAAATAAAATCCATCTCCGAAAGTTTGAAAAAAACACCCTAATGTGTACATGAAGCAAATCGAAAAAACAAATGTAATAAAATATATTATACATAAGGAAAAAATCAAATTTTCTTAATTTTTTTGGCCCAATTCCGTAAAATGAAAATTTTGTAGCTCAGGTAGCAACCCTAGCAGTATTTTTTTTTTCTTAAAAGAGGATATACTCGAATATGAATAAATTTCCAAAAATCAAGTATTCTTGAAGTAGTCTAGAATATGCTATTTATTTGAACATGTCTAATATGTACATAAAGTTATCTATGGGAATTCACACTTTTGCTGCAGTATATGAATTAAAATTGGATCTTAGTGTATAAATACCTCTCGCATAGTTGATAGGTTGCTTGATACGTTGCTTGATATGTTGCTTATATCACATGGCAATGCCTGTAAGTAATGAGAATGTTAAAGAAATAGACGACTTTTATGTGTGTATGCAGGGTTGATATCGGCTAAGACGTTAGCTGACTGTCGCCTTTGGGGTAAAACACACGAAAACGCCACCTGGAAAAATTTTTGGCTCCGATTTGGCTGAAATTTGGCATGATTGTAGTATCAATGTCTGGGAATAAAAGTGCGTTTAAGGTTTTGCCCTAATATTATTTGTTGTTCAGATACGCGGGTATGAAATTCACGATTTTCGTACTTTCCAGAATAAGTATTTTTTTTCGAAAATTCATAGCTTACAGCAAACTTTATCAATTAATAATTGGTAAACATACATTTTTAGGTTTTTACTTGTACTTTTCAAAAAAAATACTGACTTTGAAAAAAAAAAAATTTTTCACAAAAATTTTGCGAATTGAAAAATATTTTTGCATTTTTTTTAAAAAAACCATATTTTAAAATTTTTTTTTTTTTTAAAAAAAACTTTGATTTATTCTGCGCTTAATGCCGTAAAAATTTTTGTGGGACAAAAATTATTTATGTTTTTTTTTTAATTTTAAAAAAAATTAAAGAGCTAAAATTTTGTTAATTGAAATGAATTTTTCAATTTTTTTTTTGAAAAATCCATTTCTGAAAATTTTCTTGTTTTTATATTTTTAGGTTTTTATTTGTACTTTTCAAAAAAAATACTGAAAAAAAAAAATTTTTCGCAATAATTTTGAGAATTGAAAAATATTTTTGCATTTTTTTAAAAAAACCCATATATAAAAATTTCTTTTTTTTTTTTAAAAAAAAAACTTTGATTTATTCTGCGCTTATTGCCGTAAAAATTTTTTTGAGAAAAAAATTATTTATATTTTTTTTTTAATTTTAAAAAAAATTAAAGAGCTAAATTCTGTTAATTTGAAATGAATCTTTGATTTTTTTGGAAAATCCAAGTCTGAATATTTTTTCGGTGAACTTCAGATTACAGCTTGATCCGTAAGCTTCAAAACGATATGCCATAACATGAGGGCAAGTAGTTAAAAATTTTTCAAAGTCAGTATATTTTTCTGAAAAGTAAAAGTAAAAACCTAAAAATGTATGTTTACCAATTATTAATTGATAAAGTTTGCTGTAAGCTATGAATTTTCGAGAAAAAATACTTATTCTGGAAAAGTACGAAAATCGTGAATTTCATACCCGCGTATCTGAACAACAAATAATATTAGGGCAAAACCTTAAACGCACTTTTATTCCCAGACATTGATACTACAATCATGCCAAATTTCAGCCAAATCGGAGCCAAAAATTTTTCCAGGTGGCGTTTTCGTGTGTTTTACCTCCTTTTTGATGGTCGTATCGTGTCTGTGTAGCGCGAAAAAATTATATAAATACGTATGTACTTATATTAGGGTGATTGAAATTTTGATTTGATAGTGAATATTTAGCTGTTACATCTTAGCGGATACCACCCCTGAATTGCACAGAGGGAAAAATTTCTTAAACATATTAATGTGAAGTCACAGAAAAAGATTCATATAGTCATTTACATTATTTCATATGAAATATTTTGTGATAACTTTCCAAGTAAATACTTAATTTTTACAATAATTTGAAAAACAACTCAAACAACTAATAATAGCGGTGACTTTGAATTGCTAGAATCATGCCAGTCTTAGAAATACTTGCTGAAGCATATTCTTTCAAATCTAAAAGATAGTCCGGGAGTAAAATTTATTCGACCAAAAATATTCCCGTCTCCATTTTTATCGCGTCAAGTTGTTGGTGCATAAAATCTGTACTGGAGATATTGTAAGATTTTATAAAAACTTTTTTTTTTTGAAGCACTGCTATTGCAAAGAATTATAAATAACATAAAGAAATTATGAATCTCGAAGAAATTAAATCCTTTCATTGAAATACTAAATGTTGTTTCTTTTTCTGAGTATTTAAAATTCGACGTTAATTCTCAAAAACCTAATTTATTCTATAAACTTTTCAATTTTTGAAATGCTCACTAATTCTATGCAGGATATTAAGATATTATTAGTGAATTAGAAAAATTTGTATCCAAATAAAGCTTATAGTACTAAGAGATAATAAACATTTTTCCAATATTTCCATAAAATTTAAGCAAGCGCACTGCGGTCACAACGTTCAACTAAACTTGGTTTTTATTAGAAACTATTTGGTGACCAAATTATATTTTTCCAGAAAATAAATCGAAAATTGCAGACTTCAATACCATATTACAATACCCAAAGCTTGGAGTATGACTGTTATATAGCGGTCAGACTAATAGAAATTAAATAAGCGGGGTTCATGTTTTGTGCTGTAACAATTTAATGCAAAATAAAACTTTATCCTTACCGGCGGTCTTGCTCTTGATCTATGCATTGCCTGAAATTTTATAAATTCGCAAAATTATTATTTTTGTTTATTGGGTGCAATAGGTAAAGTCTTATAAGCAGATTGGAGATTGTTTTGAAGAACAACTCATTTAAAAAAAAAAGATATATGTATATGTATATCGGTCATTCTTTTAATAACTGCACACTTTGTTTTCTTTTTTCTGACGTTTTGAACATTTTTTGAAACGAAACATAACATCTTTCGTTTATTTTTTCATTTTTTTTATATGTTATTCCTCAATCAATCCTAAGAATGCATGTGCCTTCATATCGAAATTCCTGCCATAACTTTGGAAACTACGAATTTTTTATTGATCACGCGCACCACGTTTTTTCTACTATAGCTTCAAAAAATTTCCAGAAACGTCAAAAAAAAACAAAGTGTTCAGTTATTAAAAGAATGACCGACACACATATATATAACTAAAATGTATTTTAAGGAGAAAGGGTAGTTCTTTTGGACCCCATTAAAGGTTTTGTTAGAAAATGTTACCTTTCGATGAAACTTCGCCTCAAATATGTCGAAAAAAAATGATTTTCGCATTTTTAAGTCGTTCTGGTTCCTAAAACCATTTTTTCTTTTATAAGTTATGTAAAAGAATTCAAAATTTGACTACTGGAACCCAGAGACAAAATTCATGTTGCGTTGTGTATTCAGTTTTTCGGCCGAAAAATTTCTTTTTTTTGTTAATTCAATTTTTTCCACGAAAATGCTGAGTATCAGAAAAATATCAGCCGAATAGTTAGAATATTGTTCTCGGCGTATTTTACCATCAGAGCATTTACGAAACAATTCTCATAAGCCGAATCATTTGTTTGCGTGGGCAGAAGTTTTTCGCATTCAAGACCACCGTGACCGCCATTTGGTGTATAATGCGATCTCTTCCATAGTCCTAGGGCATTACCGAGTGCTTTCAATTCTCTACGGAATTTCTTCGATTCATATAATTTTTTGTTTCAATCAGTTGGTGATTTGTGGAACGTGTGTCCAGTTCATATTCCATTTCCCGCGGTCAATCTGGACATACATAAATCAGATGCAATACATTTGATGAGCACTACATATAATATTAGACATTGCTATAGGCCAACAAGTTTATATAATTCGTTGAAGACAATTGATGATGAAATCTTGTAAGAAGGTTCACAACCGTATTAAAAAAAGATCTGACTTCACATTCGAATCAAAGAAACTATGATTTCGAATATTGTCAGACATTTTATGGCTGAGTTAATGTGTCCCTTAGTCAATTAGACCACTTCTGCAACAAAATAGATCTTATCTATCTATTTTGCAATATGTTTCTGCTATTAATGAGGTATATTAACATACTAGCCATTGTCCACATCGTTAATGCTTACCATGAGTAAAATAAGTAAGCCAGAGTTATGTTACACTTATACTTGCATCATTAGCCACTACGCTTCTGTTCAACTTTACCAGCGAAGATGGAAAGATTAAAGAACATATGAAATTCACTAGACACAACGCAGAAGTATTTGTTTCCTTACGATGGGTGAGAAAATTTTACGTACGTTAGAATTCTACGGTTGAAACGAGGTAGGCTTACATTTGTTTATCTTGAATCTTATATATTTCATTGAAATTAAGACAAGAAATCGAAAATGTTTCGAAAGAGTTCTTAGTCTAAATAGATCTTGGGAAAACTGCTATAAAAGAGAAATGCTCAGGCACATTGGTTTTTGTTTAATCCATAAGAATTTAAAAGTATTTTTGAATTGAAGTTAAACGGAGAAAAATTTTAAAGTTTAATCCTTAAAAATGTGCCTAAGTTATTAATATTCCATTACGTATACATAATTTATAGAGAATTTAAAAAACCCGGTGATAAATGATTAAGTTTTATTTTCCACGAGGGGCAAAGGTTGATTATACATCTTGTCTATAAATTTCTTGCAAAATGATTTTTAACTGTCTATAATTTTTGCAAAACCACGAAGTTTCACTAAAAAATTTATATGATTTGACGGAGGGGAACTGCTTGATGTTTCCTCGGAATGAATTTTATAAATTTCAAAGTCTCGTAAACTTGTCACTCCTACTCGTGGCAACATAAGCAGTCTCCAAACTGCGTTTTTGTCCCGATAAATTAAGCTTTTTTTTATAATGAGTGAATTTTCTTTGAGTTCACACATGCAGTAATCGGCAACATTTGTTCCTTCGCTCGTCAATTACTTGTTCATACTCAATCGCAAAACGTATAAGATTGCACTTTGGTTTCTTGGTATTACAATTTCCATTATCATATTTTATAAAATATAATCAAAGATACATTTGCCAGACTTACACAATTTTGAAAATTTTCCGAAAGTATTTAGTAACTTTAATTTAGAAGTGTGGGCTTATTTCGGTTAAAACATTTATTAATTTTTTTTAAAGGTGTAATAGAAGAAAAGAAATAATTCCGAAAATTTTGAATGAATTTTTGAATTTTATTGATAAACTATAAATTTTGAAATGTCGAAAAACATAAGCTGTTTAAGAAAAAAATATTTGAAAAATTACTAAAGTTTTGTTCGAAAATGTGTCGAATAAACTTAGGAGTAACTCTTCATTGGGTAGTAACACCCGGTGCATCATCGTCCTTTTGGATGTAAAAAAAGGGAATAGCACATAAAATTTTAATGCCCGATACTTTTAAGTTCACATGTGACTTAAGTAAACCACAAGTACAGTTATTTAAGTACATTTGTAAAAACGCTTGTGACTTAAGGCTTACAAGACTTTTATTAAGCGGGTTTTAGAATCGTTATTTGCTTGAACTGATTTCAGATTTGGAATCAGCGACAAAAACCAATAGAACATATGGTCTTGTTGAAGATATACGATAGCCTTCAAAAAAAAAGGAAGAAAAGTAGTTTTGTTGTATGTGACGAGTTTTTTGGGTGATCGGTAATCGCCTTCAACTGACTCACGATTTTCGCAATATCTTTTATGCCAGTCAAAAACTGTTGCCCGGCTTCAGTGCTGTCAACTTTTTGCAATGAGTCGAACTTTTTTGTGCATTTAGGTCTGATTTAACTTGGAATTTTATGATAGTGCGCTCCATTTTCATTTACTGACACAATTTTTTTTTCTAAACTGTCACTCAGCTATTTTATAAGCTAGTGCAGCCACTTTGAGCTCGCTTGAAAGAGAAAGCTATACTTTTTCAGCGACAGATGTCACTAAACAGTCAGGCAGGAGATTTGAAGTTTGGGTGGAAAATTGTTGCACTATGTGCATATGACAATTTTTATACAATGTTCTTAAGCGTATTATATTACACACATGTGGTTCTTTCTGAATAAATTTTTTGAACTGAATACGAATCCAGCCTCAGGGTTGAGCCATCAGGTCACGATTTTGCAATATTACTTAAAAAAATACGTTTTTTGTCTACTTTTGAGGTTATGTTAAGGTTTCAAAAATGTTTTCAGCTAATTTCTAATAAAAAAAAAAATATTTCTTTTTAAAATAAGCTTTTGACTAGTCATCTATAATGCGTTTAAATGTATTAAAAATGAGTCTTGAAAATTTTCGTTTAGGTTCGCCATAGAAAAGAAAATATGCAATACAAATACAGTTTGGTTTGATTTTATTTAATAATAATATAGCTAAATAGAAAAAAAAACCAAAAATGATTGGAATAAATAGACAAAATTCCAAATTAAAGTGTAAAATGGCTTAAAAGAGCAATCATAAAACAGTCAAAAATCTAAACAAATATGAGTGAAAAAAATTTTGAAAATAACGGTCATAAAAGACTGTTCATGTGGTCTCATGCCTAGGATACCATTTTCTCCCGAGTACAAAGTCATATTTGATCGAAAAATGAGCACATATTTGACTGTTTTAAATCATACTGCAGAGCCAAATATGACTCAATTTTGATAGAAATTTTCACAAAATGATAGCTGGGTTGCACACATAGACATGTATTGGTACCTTGATCTGTGAAGGTTTGCCTGACACTAGCTTACTGCCTTCAATATGTCAACCACGGAAATTGGCCGGTTACACATGTATGTATGTACATTAGATCGGTTCAAAATAAAAGCTTTTTGATTTTTTCACGATGTGTCAGTTGATTACAATAGCGTAATATGTCTGGACAAAGTCTATTACTAGGATTAAGGTAAATATTAAAAACTGGAAAAGCGCCCTCTGTTTTAAGTAGACAGCCCATTTTCAAAAATATTTATTTACAATATGGTGCAAGTTACAGAGGTTATCAAATTTTCCAACAAAGTGGGTATGGTTTTCGGGCAATTATCGATCGGGAAATTCGAATCCGTGATTAGTTTTTCTTCCTTTCATATAAAAAAATTGAAAATTGTTCGGACAAAAGTAAAAAGTAACGATTTTCGACTTTCTAGTTGAAACACCTCAAATATTATTTTACCACCGATCCCGTGGTACATCATTTTTAATGTAATGTTATTTGCCGTAAACTGCATATCGTTATCTTATTTCAAAATCAAGATATCTGCATTTTTTCGAATCGGAGTCGAAAAATTTTTATTTTAAATTGATTCAATTTTTTTTTTTTTTTTCAAACTGTTATTATTGATTGAGGAATTGATTAGTTTTTCTTTTTTCTTATAAAAAATTTAAAATTGACAGAAAATAAAATAAAAAAAATTCCGATTTTGTACTTTAAAGTTGCAAAATCACCTCATATTCACCACTATCATCATTGTCGAAGTCGACTCTAAAATGCTCGACAGCAGTATTGTCGCATCACCATTGTCGAACTCGACATTTCAAATGACAAACATAGAACAATTTATTACAATTGTAGAATTTCCAATGTCGATGTGAGAACTGAGCGTCGACGAAAGTAGCAATTTTTTGTCAAGTTCGTTTCTTTAGTCGACACTTAAAAAATTAAAGTAAAACAGTCGAAAAAGTTAAGTAAAATACGCGGAAAAAAGTTAAGATAACCAATTCAAATCAATTGTATTATACCACATGGAGAGAAATGTAGAATTTGCAAGAAACTTTAATAAAGACTTAACAAAACTGGATGTTAAGCAAGAGTTCCAACTCGCTAGCTTGGAAGCTAAATAGCTTGGGTCCGTCAATGCGTGAAGGCAATGGCTGGCAAAAAGTAAGAGAAAATTTATCAAAGTTCTTTGTTGTTAGTAAGGTGAAACGCATAATTATAGGTTTCGAAAGACTCAAAAGGAAAGGTAAAAAAAACTCCACATAATAAACGTGATTTGCACGAGGTAGCCGGTCATAGCCCCAATGGTCATAATTCCCAACACAATTTTGGGCCTTATGTCCGTTTTTTTTCCGTCATTATTTCCATTTTTTTTTTTTGGGCTTATGACCACTTCTAAAAACGGACATAGTCCGCAAAAACGGATATAACGCCAAATGTCTTGAGCGTTACGTTGACAATAGATGGCCAACGAAGCCGGTGTTGGACATATTGGAGAATGCAAGTCCAGAGTAGAGACTGAAAGCCATTCACTTATTTTAACTTTTATGTATATAGCGAAGCCAGCATTGGATACACATACGATAGAATTTAATGGGATTTTCAAGCTAAACCAAAAATTTGCTATGATAACCCCAAAAAATATCTGAGGTTCAAGGTCATTGGTGACGTGTATCGCTTTTCGATTAGTTAGACTATTTAATTTATTGCATATAACAAAACAAAGTGAATGTTTAGAAAATATAAAATTTCTCTTGTACTTACAACCAAAACAAAAATGGTCATAACACCCATGGGAGTTATGTCCATTGTTATGAGTGATCATAATTCCCAAAATAATTTTGGGGACTATGACCATTTTTGAGGTGGACATAAGGTACAAATATTTTTGGCTACTATAGCCAATGACATAGTACCGTCGCACGCTACTGGATTCGGAATATTTAAACAAAAAATCTGGAAGCAACCATCGCCAATATCATTTGGCGGGATGGTCTTTGGCACTAATTTCTGCTTTTGAACTTCGTCCTCTTCATCACTGGTTTAAAAAAATGTGTATTTTAAAAATTCTTTGCTTAATGTATGACAATTGACAGCAAATTTAAAATATTTTTGAATTTCATTCACTCAAATTGTATAAGTCACCTGTCGCACAAATTAATGTCGGAAAAATAATCTATTACAAACATCATCGAGTCGAGTTATTTCGATGATCGCTTTTTTAGGTCGACTCGAAAGAAAAGTCGACAGTCACTAATGTCGACGCTCGACAGCGGTGATAGGGGTGATTATTTTGCCACCGATCCCGTGTTACATCATGTATTGTTATTTGCTTAAAAGAATGCCGTAAACCGCATATCATTTTCTTATTTCAAACCCGAGATATCTGCATTTTTCTAAATTTATTGACCTGGCATAATTTTAAATATTCTATAAATTTTTCTACCATTTTCAAAATTTGAAATTATGCCAGATTTCTCGGGTTTGAAATAAGAAAATGATATGAGGCTTACGGCAAATTTTGAAAACAAAAACTATTAGCAATAGCAAATTCAAAACTTCAAAAATATTTTTGTGGCCCCTGGTGCACATTGCGCTTTTTGCGCCCGTACACGCTGTGGCTGGGATAAACTTTGTTTCAAAAAACTTTCAAAATTATTTTTCAGCTTGAAAATGTGCATTTCATTTTTCAAATTTGTTAAAACAGAAGTATTGTTGCTAATTTTAAATGTTTAAAACAGATAAACTTTGTAACTTTCTAAGATCGATTACTTCTAGCTTTTTTTCGGTTTGACCACAATTTATTAATAAAAATTTTGTTAAATACACAATAAGTAATTCTTAAAAAATTTTTGTTAAAATTTTGTGTAAAGAATATTGCTGGTATGTTTCTGGGCCGTTGAATTTTCACTCGTGCAAGTTCGATCTTCAACATTGATCCTGATTTTGCCTGTAAGGAAGAAAATAAATTTAATTCACAAAAATATTAATTACAATATATTGTCGTAAAATTTGCAGGAATGAATATAATATATTATGTGTGATGAATTTTTTATAAGTCTACGTGCGACATGCGATAATTGACCGCTAATTAATCGAGTGCTTAGGCTTATGTCGGCGATGTGTTTAAAGTCGGTGTTGTGCGAAATAGTCGTATGCTTGAGAAGTTACCACCTACCTACTTACTTATAGCATTTTTGTTTTGGATTTGTGTACTTTTTGATTTGGTTACAGTTTCAGTTTGTGTTGGAATTAATTTTTGCAGATATTATTTTGAAGTCAAATTATCGCCGCAATATGCAAAACTTCACAAAAAATCTAATTCGATCTTTATAGAATATGTTTACAGACCAAATCCATTTCAAACCATGCCGAAGGATTATTTCATGTTACGGAATCGGATGCCGATTAAATCTGTTGTTTCTCAAAGGATATAAGGAGACCCCTATTTCCCCGATTTTATTAAAACAATTTTTTTACAAAGTTATGCCCACTTTAGACTGAAAATTTTTTCAAAAAAGCATTATTTCCGTTCAAATCAAAATAATTAACTTTTGTCCTTCGATTCTAATATAACTTTTTATTCTCTTTCAGAGTCTTTAAAAAAATTTCAAATTAGTTTAAATATTTTTTTTTGGAAAAAAAATTCTCCTGACCTCAAATGTCTTTAAGCGCGCATTAAACTCATGTCATCTCTTTAGTACAAGTCCAAAATAAAATTTTAAGCGAAAAAAAAAGTTGGAATTTTTCAGAATATTAGCTTTGTGTTTTTCTTATAAAAAGCGCTATAACTCTGCCAATTTTCAATCATTTTGAAATTTTTTTAAAGATTCTGATAGAGAATCAGAAGTTCTATTAGAATCAAATGACAAAAGTTAATTATTTTGATTAGAATGGAAATACCACTTTTTTGAAAAAAGCCTAAAATGGGCATAAATTCAAAAAAAAAAAATTGGTTTAATCAAGTCGGGGAAATATGTGTCTCCTTATATCCTTTGAAAAACTACATATTTAATCGACATGCAATTCCGTAACATGAAATAATCCTTCTGCATGGATTGAAATGGATTTGTTCTATAATATTATAAGTATATACAATATATTATAATTATACAAAAATATGCATTGCCGTTAAACAGACCTTGTTAAAAATGAGGCTTTCAACTTCGCCCAACTTTGCAGCGTGCAGTTGGCTTTAAAGCCTGGCAGACAATTTTGTCTGATCACCATATACTTTTTTAGTCAAAAGCATTTGAAAAGTTTTGCGCACAATATAGGTGACAATATTTCTTAGTTCCTTGCTGTCATTGTTCAGCTTTTTGCTTGTCATACTCAGCAATAATCTACTTCCAATTCTCGCTCATCCCTTTGGTAACGATCTTTCTGTGGAGCACTCCTTTGGAAACGAGATGCGAATGGAATAGGTGTGTGAAAATTATCCGTTTGTTCCTAAAAAGATGCTTATAAGTTATTTTGGGCAAACTTTTCAAGTTTCAGAACTTAAAACATAACATAAAAACAGTTTGATGTCATATGTGGCATGAACAAGTAATATAGTGTTTTTCACATAATAAACTTTAAATCGCCAGAATATTAAGCTCTCCATATCAATGTTTATGAATCCAGTAAGTGGAGCCAGTTAATTGTACAGACACTGTCCATCAAAAAAATTTGATTAAGAACAAGCTTTCAAGAGATATTTCGATAATCTCATCATTTTTTAAATTTATTTTATTATGGCTATCGAGATAGAGGGGGTAAATAAAAATTTAAACTAACGCTAAAATGTTCCGTAAACAAAAAAAATAATTCACATGTCAATGTTTCTATGCTGATGCGCCGTATAATAGTTTACTTATACTTAAAAATTCACAAACAATTAAAATAAATAAATGCAATACCTAATTGTATCACAAAAACCAGGAGGTTATACCGAACTTCAGCTTACTAATTACACAACCTTTGCTTTGAGATATAGCTGATCAAAAAGCGGACATTTTTAGCATTATCCATTTTAAATCTTATCTTTATGTAATACACAATTTGGCGTTATTTGTACAATACAATCAGTCACTTAAAAGCTATTTCCCTTGTACAACGGGAATCAGAATTATTCTTGTGGAAAGCAACTTTTAAGTTTTTATTCGTTGAAGTTCTTTCAAAACACAAAATATCCCAATTTCGGAACTAAAACTGATTAAAATTTCGATTTTTGATGAATTTTTAAATAAAATGCGCCGAATGCAAAGCTCCACGGTCACCTAAAAGGCTAAAATTTGGTATATGCCAAAATTTTCAGTTCTACATTAATACATATAGTCAATTTCAAATGAAAATTAAAATTGAAATTTATAAATGCAATAGAGTTACCTACATTTATCTGTATTTAAAATAATCTAACCTGATCTGATTCCATATAAGGCTCTTCTTCCTGATAAAAATCTTCATACTCAAGAGGCTCTTCTTCCATTGAAGACTCCTGATAAGGCTCATCCTCTAAAGGCTCATCTTCCCGACTCTGAAACAACAAAAAAGTTACAGAAAACTGTATGTATCTACATATATCTGTATTTAAGTTAATCTTACCTCAGATTGTAACCACAGCAAGTCCTTTTCTCGAATTGTAGAATGACGGAAAAATGGCTCTATATCCTGAAACAAAAAAAAAGTATATATATTAAAAATTGATAAACGTGATTTGATATTTTCAACGCACACGCTCAATAATGATTTGTTAAAGTTAATCTTACCATTTGTACTGGACCCAAGTTGGAACTTGAGTTGGAACTTGAGTGAGCACTTGCTTGAGCACTTGCGTGGGAACTTGAGTGCGGAGAATGACGGGAAAAGGGCTCTATATCCTGAAAAAAGGACGTATATTAAAAATTAATAAACATGATTTGATATTTTCAGCGCACACGCTCAATAATGATGTGTTAAAGTTAATCTTACCACTTCTGGTTTAGGTGAGCGAGGACTTGATCGGGTACTTGAGTTTGGACTTGAGCGGGAACTGACGTTGCAAGCTGACATATCCAAGTCCGTGTCTGGATCAAAACGAGGCATGTAGTCCATTGGCTCCTGAAATAAAAACAAAGAATATATATATTATAAATGACAATGTCTCTCATTCAATAATGATTGTACTAGTGAACAGAGAAAATTGTGCAAACTAGCAAAAACAGTTTTTTTTTTTTCAAGCAAAGTGTCGTATTGATTTTAAACCCAATTTTTTTTTAAGTGTCTTTATAAATAATTCTATTCAAAGTCAAATAAGTTCCGACGATGGTTTATAAATTTATAAGGTTTGAACAGACTTTTGATTCGAGTTTAGCTAATTATCCATTTTAAATCTAATCTTTCTTTCATAATTAATTAGGCTTTTGTACTAAAGCTAAGTTATTTAAAAATTGCTAACCACGTATTTTACAGATAATATGGCGATTTTTAATTTGCTATTAGCATCAAATTTGAAACTACACCTTAATCTTATGGGAAGTAACTTTTAAATTTGTTTTCGTTTGAGTGCTTTCAAAAAGAAAAATATTCCTTTTTCGGAACCAACCATAACCGAGTAAAATTTCGATTTATGATGAATTTTTGAATAAAATGCTCAAACTTTAAAAGATCACGTATTAGCTCTAAAGTTGTCTGTTAGGTAAATAATTGGTATGGGCCACCGCTTTCAGTAAATAAATAAAAGTAAAAGAGATACACACATACATTTATAGCATCTGTATTTAAGTTAAACTTACCTCAGTTTGTGACAAATCCATGTCCGGAAGTATATCCACCTGAAACAAACAAAAAAGGATATACATTTATTAAAAATTGATAAATCTGATTTGATATTTTAGCGCATACATTCAATAATGATTGCACTAGTGAATACAAAAAATTGTGCTAAAAACGTGCCAAAGCTAAAATTAGTTTTTTTTTTATGTAAAATGTCGTGTTGATTTAAAAAACAATAATCTTACACGCCTTCTTTGACACATTGTTAAAATATGTTTTTATTTCCTGTTTCAGGGATGTCATCTGACAATAATTTAATTAAAAAAAAAGACATATAAATGTAAATAACTTACCGGGAGAACTGGACTTTCTGGACCATGTGCACGCACCCTTCTACGTGGAGACATAAACATCTTGGGGGTCATAAATTCAGGACTTGGACGATTTCTATTTGTGTCCTATAATAGTATAAAACAATAACAGGAAAATTTTTTCTTTAGTAATAGCTCATGCATTCACATCGCAAGGTGTTATCTAGTATACATATATAGAATCGACAAATTTCCGCAAATGTCACGTATAGCAAAGTATGTATTCAACTCTGATTTTTATTCGGTTCACTTAAGGCAGGGGTCACCAAATTTGATTTTCCATAGCTCAACTGAGCTGGAGTACATCACACGCATTATCACGCACTTTCATTCAGTGCAACATTATGCCCGGATGTAGTTATTGCCGTCTTTTATGCACATAAAGTTAAAAAATTTAAATAAATTTGTTGAAACACTAATCTGTTTTAATTAATAACATATTTTTTTTTGTTTTGATATTTTTATATGTTATTCCTCAATCAATCCTAAGATAACGCCATAACTTTGGAAACTACGAACTTTTTACTGATGACGCGCACCATGTTTTTCAAACTAAAATTCGATATTAAATTTTTTTCTTTAATCAATCCATGCATACTTACATCTGCATTCAAATCGAAATTCCCGCCATAGCTTTGGAAAATATGAGATTTTATGAAGGTCTAATTTTATGAATTGTATGCTATTTTCCAATTTATGTTGAAAAAACATGGTGCGCGTCATCAGTAAAAAATTCGTAGTTTCCAAAGTTATGGCGGGAATTTCGATATGAAAGCACATGCATTAGAATTGACTGAGGAATAACATATAAAAAATCAAAACAAAAAAAAAAATTGTTATATTGAAAAAATTTTAAGAAAAATTTTTTTAATTAAAAAAATTAGTGCTTTAACAGAATTATTTAAATTTTTTTAAATTTTTTTTATAAATTTATAGCTTTTCTTAACAAATATGATCAAATGATTTTTTTCCTGTCTACTATAGTTTTTGAGATATTTCGTTTCAAAAAATGTTCTAAAATGTAAAAAAAAAACAAAGTGTGCAGTTATTAAAAGAATGACCGATATATTAGGGTGGTTCTTGGAAAAAAAAAAATGGACACAACCCCTCAATCAGTTCGAAATAAAAATAAAAAAATTTAATTCAAAATTTTTATTTTTAACCCCTACGGTTTCTATTTCAAAGTGAAATTTGACTTAAGCCGCCATTTTTCTAAACTAGTTTTTCTTGAGTGGATTTTAATTTTTAGAAAGAATATATTAAAAAAAGTATCATTTGGATCTAGTTTTCGAGACATAGTCATGGGAAGTTGTGGATACAGCTTTTCTAAAAATCATTTTAAGTTGGAAACTCGTGAACAGATTTTACAGATATTGTTGTCATATGAAATTAAAACCAATTTATTGGGCTATCATAACATGTAATAAAATTACAGTTAAATAATACAATTTTTAGAGAAAATAACACTCATTTAAAAAAAATGGTGATAATTGATCGAGAAATTGTGAAAAATAATAAAGGGCAAAAAGCACCGGCGGTATTATTCTAACAAGCAGCTTTGACTCAGATATATAGATATGTATAAGAAAACCCTTTTTGTCAGTATGTTTTAAAAATAAAAGCTATTACAAGAATTGGGGATGGGGAGGTCAACTGAACATAATTTTTTTAAAGAAAACAGTTTATATTAAAATAATAAATAATAATATTTTTTATATTCAAAGTGGTACTTGAAGAATTGAAAAAAACATATGGGTGTCTTACCGCGGCTGCAGTTAACTATAACAAAAAGTAAATTTTTCAGCTAACAAAAATTTCATGGAGACATTTCAAATGGAAATGTATTGGAAATACTTATCATCATTTATACAAAAGAGAAATTAAAATTGATAAATACGTGTTAATATCTTTTTCACAGTAAGAAGTCGATATTAAATCAGACTTTATTCTAAGTAAGAGGTATATTTGCTAGAAAAGTTTACTTACCGGTACAATATGCCCGTAGTCTTCATCTTCTCGTGGAATTTCCCAGAACGAACTTGACTTATTATGCAAATTCTATTAATCGAGAATGACGAAACGGAGAAAAATTATTTATTTCAAATTAAACATAAGAAGACTTTATAAGTTTATAAGGAAAAAATTAAAAATATAACTAAAAAAATATAAATGACCGGAGTCAAAACTCTGTTCTAAATTCAGCCAAATATAATAGGACAATTTCGTGTCAACAGGAACAAAGCGCCATTTTCAGGAATATATAATAGCTCAAGAAAACTTGCTAACACAAGTGCATTCGGTAAAAGTTTGAACTTGTCGCAAATTTTGACATGGCAGATGATTCAAAGCAGACCAACACAAATACATAATTTTTTTTTAATTTAATTCACATATGATAAAATTAATTAATGTCCAATTTTTAAAAGCTTATGATTAAAAAATGGCGTTCTATAAATATATATGTTATGGATACAGAGTGACCGGAAACTTGACAATAGCAATTTCGTAATTATAGTTCCACCATTCGTAACAAATCTATAGTTTTTGTTTCCACTATGTAGCCATATTGCATTTTTTTTATAATTTGAATTTATTTCCTGAAAATTATAAATAATAAAATATAATTTCTTATGTATTAAAACCAATTATGTATATATTGAAGAAATACCGACAATTATTTGTAATTTTTACATACAAAGTTCAAATGACGATAACTTTGAAAAATGTAGCTTTTTAGCAAAATAAAAAAATGTGGGTCTTTTGAAATTGAGCAAAGGCTTAAACTTGTAAATTTTAAGCAAATTGATGACTTGATGTGATACATAATGTGCATTTATAAGAAAAAAAAAAATGTGTCGTACATTGATGTTAATAAAATGATCTAGCTATTTTCTTTTCTATAAACATTTGTATATATGTATGTACACATAAAATTTTTATAATGAGGGCTAACTTTTTGTAACCCACATAATTAATTCCAGATAGAGGGCTTCAAAGTTGGAATTTATTAAAAAAACGAAAAAAAAAGAATTTTTTTATTTATTTTCACACATTTTGTACCTTGAAATTTTTGTAAGACTTTCCTCTACACTGTAGAAAATTTAAAATTGGTTGGCTGACAACCATTTATGTGAAGTATGTTTCAGTTTGAATTTTCTGATATGAATAACTTTTCTGTTTGGTTTTTCTTTTTATATACATACATAAGGAAATATGTAGGGGAAGGTGGGGCTAAAACGGACACTTTTCGTCTTTTTGCAAAAATAATGTAAAAAAATTATTGGAAAGCTACATCATTTAGCTACAAATCGCATATCGTTTGATGGTTTAATATGAATTCAGTTTGGCGTGAGCTCATTCAGACTATACCAACCTCGAAATCGAAAAAACCAAAAGTGGTGGGGCTTAACCGGACAGAGGGTGGGGCTAGTCCGGACAGTCGCACCATAACCAAAATGAATAACAAACATGAAGGCACTCTATGTTTAAATGTTATTTTGAATCTTTAATGATGTATTTCGATGTGTTTCGTACAAGAAAAGATTGTATTTGATTGAAAAATTGTTGATTTTAAGTGCTAAAAGCAAAATGATGATGAAAAAAACTTTGAATAGAAAAATGAAAATATTTTTTTTCAGCGAAAACTTAACGGAAAATCGGAAAATATTGAAATTCATTCAAAATTTTCTTCTGGTTTTCTTGATCGAATCTGCCAATGTTGCTCGCTTGACACCATGCAATTCTGATGCATCTCGAATTGACGTTTTATCACGAATCACCATTTTGCTGTGAATAACTTAAAATAATTAATATCAATGTTTATTGTGCTTTAGTTATGTCGGAGAAATATTCAATATGCTTCAGAATGGTTTATGAATAACAAACACGAGTTTAAAATGACAAATAAGGTGTCCGGCTTAGCCCCACCAAAAAGTGTCCGGTTTAGCCCCATCGTGTCATTTTGTTAACTCGATCGAAAAACATTGATGAAAAATATTTTATCATAAAAACCACTAACACCATTCGATTCAGCACATCTTAATTACCTAAAAACACTCACCGAATATTCTGCGCACTTGTATATTAATTTCACAATTCAAAAATTTTGAAAAAAAAAATTTTTGCTTTAAGCGAAAAAATACATAAGTCTGCACTCTTCGACGACTGACGCTAAGCTGGATGATGAAATATCATCTACCCTTGGAAAGTTAGTAGCTATTGACAGGGTGCGTTCATCGCGCATATGGCCGTTCAGTTATTCAAAGTAGTTTTTGATTAATCGCGACTGTCCGGTTTGGCCCCGCGTCTGGTTAAGCCCCACCCTCCCCTATGTATAAATAGCATCAGTTTATAGAGACATCACTTAAGATTTTCAGCAAATAAATCCAATTAAAAAATTAACTGTTGTACCTTTATAGTAGTACTATAAGTGTGCAATTGGTTAAATTTCATATTTTTTTTTACACGATTTCTCACTTCATCTTTTGAAAATAGTTCGAGTCAATTTAATTGTATAAGACGATAAAAAATTATCTGCAAGCAAAAAATTTGTATTTTTTAATTTGCAAGATTGGGTTTTCCAGAAAACGCTGAATAGACAAATTCTTGAGCTATTTTACATCTCGAAAAAATTGGTCTTAGTTTTGGGTATAGTTTTATCTGGTTGATGTGAAAAGCCCCATGTGTGTGTTTATTTTATTTCTGAATAAACTATTTATTAGGTAAAATATATCTATTTATAAGTCAAATCAGTTAAGGCTGTTGATATCGATTTGGATTATTTGACTTCAAAAATCGATATATACATACTTATAGCTGAAATTCATTAGAAACAATATTATAATATAAACTTACCCAATCTTCGAATTCGCTCTAAAAAGAAAAAGTTATTTACAAATTAATAATATATTTAATACAACTTAATAAAGAGTTAATTGCACACATAAAAGAAAGAAATGATCGACTTGAAAATTTTTAAGAAAAAACCTAGCTAGATAGAAGACGATCGATCCCTGGAATAGTCTTGGAGCTATCATGAATCAGTGTCTATAACTCCAAATTCCAAACATTTTGTACTCTTTTTAAATGTTGCATAACATTTGGGAGGAGTTCTAACTATTTTATTACTCTTAGTACTTTTTATTTACGTTTTAAAGAGGCTATAACTAATTTTTATAAAAAGAATTGAAATGTGTAAAATGAGATTCTAACATACGCAGATAAAATAAATGTCAATGGAAATAAATAGAATGACTCGTATTTATAAACAAACTAAAAGCTGCTTTTAACAACTTAGAGTGTATTTTACTGTGGAAAATCTGTTAAATTCTGCCTTTACTCTCAAAATGCATTCTTAATTTAAAAGCAGCTCAATTTGGTTTTAGGTATTTGTGAGTAGCTTTTAAGAAACATATTGTAGCGAAATTTGGTTTATGCTAGAAGACTCTTGAAATAAATACCAACAAAAGAAACTAAAATATATTAGCACCATCTAGCGCAAAATGCTAAAAATAATAAACCGAACAGACGCTGCAGTAAACAATAAAAAGTCAACAACCGAGAGAAATTATCGCCGTCGTACAACGTACAACGCCATCTAATAATAGCATCTAGCATAATAGCTAGCTCAACGTCAGTGCGCCATGCTGGTGAATTGTGGATAGTGGTAGAATGCACGCTACAAAGTAGCACTAGTAGGTTTTAGATAATGGTAGAATATACGCCACTTAGAAGGTACTGGATTATTCGAGAGAGTGATGACCGCAGTATAAAAAGGGTTGTCATCTGAGCTGAGGACAGAGTTGAGTTAGAACAGCGAAGCAATAAGCAATAAAGTGAATACAGTGTGATCCGTAGTAGAACAAAACAGTTTTCTATACAGTGTTAAATTAATATTAGAATTTGAACGTTAATAAAATAAACCATTTTATAACTAAATAAGTTTGTGTGTTTTTAATTGTTACACAATCCAGTGATCGAACTCAGAAAAGTGTGAGAGATCGAAATTATCGTCAAAGAGACAGAAATTTCGTAACAATATAAAAACTTTATGATAAATTATTTTTTGATAAAGAAAATGTCACAAAGCAAATAATAAATTTACAAAAATATATTTTCATTGATATAAGATACAAGAAACTGTTCTTTCGAATATTGAATCTCTCTGACTAAATTATATAGAGCGAACTAGGAGAAAAATACTTAATTTGTGACATTTTTTTTTTTTTTTTGATTAAAGTACTTAAGAAAATGTTAATTTTTGTCACATTCTCTAAGTTTATTGGTTATTTTTAGATGTCATTATATCATTACTTACCCGCGGTGACTTTTGTGGTATAGATGGTACAACTGCCGGCTGTAGAAGATGCAAATAAAAATTATTTCCATTTTGATCATAACAAAATGAAATAAAAGCAATATCAAAAAATGCTACTAATTTTTGCACTGCCTTATGATGCAAAGATTTCTATAAATCTTATTGTTTTCTAAACTTTTGTTAAGACTTTAGCGGAAACTTAACTCACAAGTGCAAGAACTACTCTAAGGAAAAAAAAAGTTCCGACTTTTTTACGTTTTCAGTGTGGCAAAAAATCGATTTTTTCAACCGAGTTACAAAAGAAATTTCTGTGACGACTTTTTCTACACCATTTAAAAAATTCACAAAATCCATTGTAATTGAAGACGAGACGTTGTCCTTTCGATATGATCCTGAGGCAAAGTGCCAAAGCTCTGTCTGGAAGTTACTCGGAGAACAACCAAAAATCAAAGCAATGCCGATCGCCGTATACGATAGCAAGGATTTGGTGCGTCACGAATTTCTTCCAAGTGGCCAAACAGTAAAGACTTGAAGCTCTACGGAGTTTCGTTGTAAGAATTCAACGCGTGCGGCCTCAAACTTCACATCAGTGCCTTATTATGTAAAATTTATATAATAATCGCCGAAATAAATTTGCAAATATGTACTAAGTATACGAAATTAACTTTTTTTACTTTAAATTTCAGATTTTTTAAATTTTTTTTTTTTTTTTTAATTATTTGGGCTTGTTCCAAAGATAAGCCCCGATTTAAAAATTTTATCATTTGTATTTTTCTGGGATAAGGAAATGGTTTTATTTTTCAAACTTATTTAAGAAAATGCTTATTCCTTACTCTAAAAAACTAGCTGCTAACGAGGATTTGATGGAACATATCAAAGGTATTGTTTTAGCGAGCGTACACCTCTAAACTTAAGTGAAACGGAACAATACATAACACGAGCAAGTCAGCACTTAGAATGCATTGCACTGACACAACGCACTGTTGTTATTGACAACGTATAGAACCCGCAAATCTAGCATCAACTCTGGATATGAAAAACGAGAGTAGCTTTTAATGAATAAAAGTTTATGTAATTTTCCGTCAAGTGACCATGACAAACCCCACATGAGCAATTCTTGGGCCAATCATGTAAGTCAAAACTCAAAAACGATTTTTAAATATTTCAATTCAAATGATTTCGAATAAAAAAATTTAAGAACAATACATATTTTTTTTACAATACTATAATATATAGTTCTTACCGAGTCACCGTATAAACCTGATCTTCGTGGAGAACGTGCAGGTGAGGCAGTTCCAGCTGGTCGCTGTTGAAGTTGTGAGGGAGTCCACGGCTCAAACGCAAGCATTGACTGAAAAAATTAAAGTCACAGACAAAAAAATTATTATTTTGACAAATAACTACTACTTTATATTAAGATCAGATTATTTCTGAATAATCCAAGTGTTGAAGTTATTTTGTTTGATTATAAATATTTGTGACCCAAATTCAATATCAATACAATATATTTCGAATGTAAACCAAACTATACTCTTAAATAAATCATGGGGCAAAAAAATAAAAAATCAAATTAATTCTCACCTCTTCTGATTGTGGTGTTAAGTCAAGCATACCACCCCACCCAACCATGTATTGATCTTGTTTCGCCTATATAATGAAGTAAAAATCAAAATTGTAAGCGGACAAAATGTTTTTGGCCAAATAAATTTTGGAAAAAAAGAATTATAAATAGATACATACCGCAGCCAATTGTTTAACTTGTTTTCCCAGAATTGGAAGTTGCGCAAGCGATGTTATTGGTGATCGCTATAAAGTAATAAATATAAATCGCTTGTAATTCAAAGTTTTTACGGAAGTAATTTTCTAACGCTTTTTTAAATTTGTGTAACAAAATTGAGTTGATGACTTCTGTGCAGTATCTTGCTAGCTAAAAGTGGGTCCATATGGCTGTTTCTTTATATATTACGTGTTATTTTATCATTGACAGCGTCTTTGCGCTCAAGAAATTTATAGAAACTCATTTCGAAATTCAGATTTACCCTTGAACAACATTGGGAAATACAAAAATATGTTGCCTAAAAATTTTAAGCGCAAATTATCACCAAGTTCAGTTGTGCGCCGATTTTGTTGTTAGATTGCCTAAGCTTGAGAACCTCTCATCTTATACCTCAGCAACTTAACAGTAGCCGAAGTAGAACTTTTTATAAACGAGCAACAGTTTTTTACGGAAATACTTCCAATAATTTTAAAATAGCTCTAGCCTATTAAAAATTAACTTACATACATAATTATTTCAATTATAAATTTTTTTTCAAATATCTTCCCTAGAGTTTTTAATGTAAATACTTCCCAAATCATTTCTTATTTCACACTCTAGGAGTAAACATTTTTATTTTTACAAACATTTAAAAAGGATTTTAATTTGAATAAATATTTGATACTTAAACAACTTTTGATTTTCTAATATAGTAACTTAATTTAAAAAGACGAGATTTATATACGTCGTTATTATGTAAATCAGATAGAAACGCCCAGACTAATTTTTTTAAATTTTACAGGAGAAAGAAACAACTACATTTTTTTATCGTTTCTATCCATTATTTCATATCAAAAATATTTCTATTTGAGATTCAAAAGTAGATTTTCTGCCTCATGTAAAATTAAAAAAAAAAGAGTTACTGGCTTTCTATCCATAACAAAATAAGATGTGAGTTTAAAAAAAAGATAAATGGAATTAATTTTTACACAGTCTAATGATACAAATATTGCAATTGTCATTTTCTTTGCATTTTGTCTTTTTCCCCCGATTAATTAATTTTTTTTTTTTGGTTTTTGATAGTTTAAGTATGGCAAATACAGTGAAATTCACCATAACCGGACACCCACCGTCGCTGTATTTTTGTCCGGTTATTGGAGCGTCCCGCTATCGGAATGTATTTTGTATGGAAAAGTTAGTGAGTGTCGCTGAAATATGTCCGGTTATGGGGGCTGTCCGTAATGGGGAATTTCACTATAGTTAAAACAAGCGCCAGTCGCCAAAGTTTTGGAGGAGCCGATTATGAGAGGACGACAAAAAAATTTGGCTCAATAACTCGGAAAGTAAGCCCTTTACTCAAACAAGACCACAATGCTAAAGTACTGAAACAAATAGTTTTTCAGGACAATACTGCGAAGTATCAATTAAAATTAATTAATTTAATGAAAACAAAAACCGTCTTATGTGACTTCGTTATTAAATTAAAAAAACCCGTAGCTGTTTAAAATAAAATAAAAATTAAATTTTTCAAAAAATCGTTAGACGTATTTCGACTTTCGTTTAAGTTTTCATCAGCCAATCAATTTTATTAGACTCACTTAAGACGGTTTTTGTTTTAATTAAATTAATTAGTTTTACCTTTAATATCAGCGGACCTTTTTTTTCGTACAAAAACTTTTACTCATGTGGATCTAGAGGCACGCTGCCTTTCTTTTTTTGGAATACTTTCATGTATTTTTGATATCGACATATGTATGTTTGTATGTATATTAGGGTGGGTCAAATTTTTTCGCGACAAAGCGTCTAGCAAAAACGTAATCTACGGAAAATTCTAAGAAAATTTGTCAAAGAAACCATGGTTCTAAAATCAATATCGAGCCCCCGATTTTTGCCGAGAACATTTTTATATACGACATTTAAAAAAACAAAAAAAAAACATATCATTGCTTTTGGTTTCAAATTGATGTTATGATTAAATTGTTCAGTTGGAAATTATCATGTATTGAGGTGCTAACATTTTTTTCGCCATTGTAACTTTTAAAAGCATTTCTCAGAGATGGACATATCAAAACTATTCTGCTTTTGGCTTACCAAGTGTTTTGAGCGAACTCAATTTGCCAAGTGGTCGCGATATTTTAAGATACTATTTTTTTTTTTTTTTTAAGTGAGCGTTCCATAAATGAAAGCAAGATGTCCTCGTATTCATTTTTCACTCCGCAAGTAGCGGATAAATTAATTAAAATTTGGAAGAAATTAAATATTGGTGTAATTAATAAGAAAAGTTTTACGAAAAAACTAACAAAATTGCTTAATATATCAGGGACGTGAACCAGGTGAAAAATTTGGTCGGTTCGGTTCAGTGATCGAACCGTTTTTGCACTTTAGGATTGGTTTGTCAAAACGGTTTTTTTTTATTTGAATCGGGTTTTCGGTTCGGTTCAACGGCTAAAGACTATACACATTTGTATTATTTTTATTCAGTAACAATCCAAAAGAACATAGAAATATACATGTAGACCTAATTTATGCCTTACGCTATAACTACGTAGTAAAAAAATGTTATTTGATAAAAAACTTGCTTTACAATAATCAGTTGAGATTGATGAGAACAAGTCCTCATCAATATTCACCCGCAGGTCTCCAAGAATAAATTTTAGGGTGGAAAATGCCCCCTCTACCGAAACCTGGGTTGCTGGAACACCAAAAATCATTTGAGCTAATTCAGATAATTCTTATTCGGGGTAGTTATTCCAAAAGTTCAAAACATCATTGATTTATATATGAACTCTGTTTCATGCTTCCCTATTTTTTTGAAAATTTCATCAATTTCCATATTTAACAAAAGAAAAAATAAAAAAAGAAAGGAAAATTTGTTTATTGAAAATTGGTCAGATAGAATCCTCAAACCATTATAAAAAGGTGTTCGATTTTCGGTTCGGATCAAACATTTGTGGAAATTTCGGTTCAGTTAATGGTTCAGCTAATTAGGGGCCGTTCAAGTATTACGTAACGCAATTAGGGGGGGAGGGGGGGTCTAGTGAAACGTTACGATGCGTTACAGGGGAGGGGGGGGGGGGGGTTCGAACAACGCGTTACGTAACATTGTTTTAGAAGTGAAACTACTTTAGCGGGTGGTGATTTGATATGAGGTGTGTATAATGAAACGCTTTCTTTATGTGTATGCTTATTGAATAGCTACAGCCAAAAAATTTTATTATAATGATAAAAGTTGATGGGATCTAGATAATTTACAGCAATAAATGATATGTTAAATTAAAGCACTTATCAAGCAGAATGTTCTAAAACTATCATCTTCGAGATTGGTTAACCAAAACCAGAGATGTAAGCGTGGAAAGATTTCCTATTTTTCTCATTTATTGCTGTAGCTGTTCTAGATCCCATCAACTTTTATCATTTTAATAAAATATGTTCGTCTCATTTTTCGCCATTTTAACATATTTTAAGCTTAAGCAAATGTTTATTACATTATGTGTGATTTTTATTAAATAACAATATGAACAAGTTAAGGTGTTATCTTCAGTCAGGCCGAAACTCACATACCCTACACTGCACTCAAAGTAGATACATATATTTCAGTAAAAAAAGACGTTGAAGAGGTTAAATAATTCGAAAAAAGTGTGAAATGTTTAAGAGGTTGAAAACTGTTGAAAAAGTCGTAAATATATGCAAAATGTTAATGTTGAGAGAGGTTGAAAAAGTCTAAACAATTTAAAATCGATGAAAAAGTCGAAAAAATAAAGAAATTTCATCACAATATCTTGCACGGCTTACGAGATATGGTGGTATAGAGGTTAAAATTTAGGACCGTGCCACGCGAATCTTTGGAAACTTGAAACCTAGCCTACTCTTAATTTAGTTCAAATGTACACCTAATCACCAAGTTTCATCAAAATCGCTGCATTTTTTTTCAAAATGGGATTGGGCAAATATACATAGAGTATGGGCGGTAGGCGTGTCCATGAACCGATTACGTCCGTTTTGAATAGCAAGATGCCTGCAAGAAGGTCTGACCTGAGTGTGCTAATTTCATTCAATTAGCTTTTTTGGGTTTTCCGTAAACCTGATTTGAACAGGCAGACAGACGGACATAGCTAAATCAACTCAGGTGGTGACGCTGATCAAGAATATATCTATATACTTTTTCATACCTACCACCGCCCTCTTCTATGCGTTACAAACAAAATGACAAAGTGAATATATCCTCGGTGTAGGGTATAATAAAGAAAATAAACAACATACGCATGTATTTCCGGTACTTTTCGCAACATAATTGTGACTTTTAGGTAAATATGGTCACTTGGGTGTTACGTAACGTTTAAGGGGGGGGGGGGGGGTAGAGGAAAACGTTACGGCGCGTTACATAGGGGGGAGGGGGGGTCAAAAATCTTCGAAAATTGCGTTACGTAATACTTGAACGGCCCCTTAGTAAAAAAAGTGGTTTTCCGGTTCAGAACCGGTTCACGTCCCTGTAATAAATATTATAAAGAACATTTTTAATTTTTGCAGATGAATTGATGGCAACTTGTAAGATTTTTAGAATTTATGACCATTTTTCACAAAAACTTTCTGAAATTCGGCCTGGTTATAAAAATGTTTTCATGATAATAACAGATTCAAAAAGCTGACAAAACCAATGACATATGTATGTTGTTTTTTTATATGATAAAGCAGTGTTTTCTATAGAAGTTACTAACTTTTTATAAAAATTTCATAGTAAAATCTTCTTGTTAAAAATCGGGGGCTCGATATTGATTTTAGACCCATGGTTTCTTGGTCAAATTTTCTTAGAATTTACCGTAGATTACGTTTCCGCTAGACGCTTGGTCATGTTTTTTCCACCCGAACAATTTGACCCAGCCTAATGTATATACTTATATATTTATAACAAGCACTTACCTGCGGAGACCTTTTTGGCGTAGATGGTAAAGGCTGTATGATATGAAAATAAAAATTATTATATATATGATCACAACAAAATAAGATAAGAGTTAAATCTTAAGAAAAACGCTATTAATTTTTATACTGACTAATGATGCAAATATTTCTATTCTATCAGTTTTTAAATGTTTGATTAAGCTTTTCCCAGAAAATTAACAAAGAAATACTTTAAAGAAAAATGAATTTCAGATTTTTTAAGATTTACTTCAGTAAGAGAAAAAATCGGTTTTCTTAATATGTTGTGAAACCAGTGCAAATTTCTGAGGACATGAATATCATCCGATTGACAAAAGCAAGTGACAAAAGAAATTTATATCACACTATTGAACAGATGAACACAAACAAAATCATGTTATTATTACTCCAAAGAATGATTTGGTTCACCAAAAGCAACCCCAACTTCGCAAAATCTATGGTAAATGAAGTCGATATGTGGTGCTTTCAATATGATTCTGAAACAAAACGCCAAAGTGCTGCCTGAAAGTCTCTCGGAGAACCACGATAGCAAGGGTTTGGTACATTACGAGTTTCTTCCAAGTGGCCAAGCAGTAACGGCAGTATTCTACTGTGAATTTTTACGGAGTTTGGTTCCAACAATTTGAATTGTACGGCCAGAATATAAAGATCTTGCTCATAGTGCCATTTAAATACACCAATTTCTAGACCACAATGTATTTATGTATTTACACCCGTTGATAATACTCGGTTGCAGGGCTGTCGTTTTGGAATTTTTGACCGCAGTGAAAATCCCGAAAAGTTGAAAAAAAAACACTTTTTCGGTACATTTTTAATAAAATGTAATCAATAGTTAAAATTAAACAAATAACATTGTCATTTTGTGCCTTCATGGCATAAATCAGTACATTTTATAAAAAAAAGATAATAACAAAAGTTTATATATTCTATGTACTGTGTACATCAGAACAAACTAAAAAAAATTAGCGACCAAGTATCCCATAGGGACAACATAAAAAGAATTGAGAAAATCTTAGAGAAAAACAGTTTTCCAAAACACACAACAAAAAGATTAAAAGACAATTTTTATAAGTATAAGGGACCAAGACAGGAATGGGGTACAGTCATATATAAATCAATGACATATATTCCAGGTTTGACAGAGAGATTTGCGAAATTAAGTGCGTTTAAGGACATAAAAATTGCTAATAAGACAGATAATAAAGTTGGACAATCTTACAGCAATATCAAAACTTGACAAATCCTGCCTTATTTACAAAATTCTTTGTGACGGAGACTGGTCCAATGTATGCCAGAAGGTATATGTTGGTACTACAAAAAACAAATTAAGGACAAGACTCTCAGGACACAGATCGGACAAAAAAAACAGAAATGAACAAGCCCCTAAGACAGCCCTTTGAGACCACTGTGCTGAGCTTGGACATTTTCCTAATTTTGACGCTGTGGAGATCTTACAAGAAGAAAATAATCATGAGAAGAGATTCATATTAGAGATGCTCCACATTATTAACACCACCACTGACAAGAGAATAAATTTCAAGAGCGACACAGAAAATTGTGCTCATATATACAGACATTTAGTTGACAATTAGGTTAGTTTAAGTTAGCTTTTCTATAATTTTGACGTAAGATTTGTTTTGTTAATTTATTCAATTGTGTATTGTTTTAATTATTATTTCTTAGTCACCCCTGAAGAACCAGGATACATACAGTAGATTCGCCTAAGGCTTTTTTTAATGAAATATAGCGAGCCAAAATTCTTCCAAACTTTTTTCTTCTGGCTTCGACATCATCTATGTCATCATGATTTATCAGATTAGGAAAAAGCAGAATCAGTATCAACAAGCTTACAAAACCGGACTTTCAGATTGAAACGCTTTTAAAGCAGGATCTTTAAAATTAATTACTTTTAGCACTTGTTTGCATAAAATCATATAAAATTGTTGACATTTCTTTTTGATTTCTGTAGCTTCTTTCTCACTTAACAAACCATCGTGAATGAATGAATTAGCTCTCGGGCCAAGGTATACATCCCTCAATGGCTTATAAATGGAAATGGCTTATGACTGAAAATTTATAATTTGAAAATTTTTTGCTAGATTACTTTTGCGACACTTTTTTCTGAAAGTGCAGTGTTTTCAAAAAAGATGCAGTGTCGCAGTGTCATACTTTAAATCGCAGTGAAAAACTGCGATTGAAGTGACAGCGACAGCCCTGCTCGGTTGTCTGAGCATAATTGCAACTTGCAAGCAGCGTTGCCATTGTAGCAGTTTTAACTGCAAAATCAAGTTTTTTAGACATGCTGGCAGTTTTATTTTGCAAATCGCAGTTTTTTTTATGAAATTATGACTAAAAAAAGGTCATCAACTTTTAATAACCACTAAAATTTTATGTTTTCCAAAAAATCTGGTTTATTTCGGAGGTAGCAGTTTTTTTTAGAATTTGTTTTTTTTTTAGAATTTGCAGTTTTCCTTTAAAAAAATCTGGCAACATTGCTTGCAAGTTCAATGAGTATTCAAAGTTGTCTTTTTGGAATTAGTAAGACTTTCCAATGCTTAAGCGTAAGCGAGAGAGAGAGAGATATCGCGTGACAGTTCAAATTTTTATACGCTGCACCAGTGCTGTCGTTTGTACTACAATAGTGCTTTTGTACTACCCTTCAGCCACGCGTACTACTCTAGTACCCAACCCTCAATTTGTACTACCCAAAGTTTGTTCCAACGAATCCGCAATTTGCACTACCCCACCATTATTTGATCTCTCATGCTTTAATTATAATGGCATGCAAGTTATTAAACTCATCCCTGAAACTGGAATATTTAGTTCTTGAAGTGTCTTACTAATTTTGACATTATTCGCTCAAAAATTTATGAAAAAGAAGAAAAATTTAAGCATCGCATCAACCCTTACAATTGAACTATGAACGATCATAATCGTGGCTGGGCAAAACGTACCGCGCGCGGTACTGCGGCAGAATGAGAATAACTTTTCATATACGTATATAAAGCAGAGAGCGTAAAATTTAATTCAGTTTGCTTTGAAAAGCGAACAAAGCACAAATACACATGCATTGAAGAACATTTAAGCTCTGATCATAATCGTGGTGGGCAAAACGTACCGCGCGCGGGACTGCGGCAGAATTAGAATAAAGCCCAATTATCGTATTTTATCCTATATCTGGGATATCAAATCAAATTTTTGTAAGAAAGAAAAAGCATACGAACAGAACCTAATGCGCTTGGAGAATGCGAGAGTGAATAGCATACATTTGCTATCTTAATAGCATGTGATGTCCTCCTCATAATTTATGATTCATAAAGGATTCATACCTTTAGAACGCGACTAATTTCGCTTGGATTAATTTTGTGCGCATCTTTAAATATACATAATTAATGTAATTTTTTCTTTTGCTGTTATGGAAAAGTATGCCACAAATTTACCAAGGTATAACTTGATAGGAAAATGATTTATTTTTTATTATAGGTTTCTAATAAAGTCGAAAGCAGAAGCCGCCAATTTAACCAAAGCTGGTACCATCATAGAAAAAGAATCTGTCCTTCAAATAGCTTCATGCAATAAATACATACTATAATAAATGAATTTCAGCAAATACCCAATGTGCACAAAAACGGAAGCGAATTCGTTTCGAATTCGAAACGAATTCGTTTGTGAGCATTCCGTTTTTTGTAAGAAAAACGAATTCGTTTCGAATTCGTAACGAACTGCAAATGCGAATTCGTTTCGAATTCGTTTTTTTGTTCAGAAAACGAATTCGAAACGAATTCGTTTTTTGTTCATAAAATGAATTCGTTTCGAAGTTTGTTTTTTGTAAGTAAAACGAATTCGTTCCGAATTCGTAACGGACTTCAAATACGAATTCGTTTCGAACTCGTTTTTTGTTCATAAATCGGATCAGTTTCGAACTTGTTTTTTGTTCATAAAAAATTTTATGTTTCGAGCGACTTCAAATTGCTTAGAAAGTTAAAAAAAACTTATAAAATTTTTTACTCAAATTTTGAAAAATTTCATAGAAAAATATTCAAAAAAATTTTTGTTTTTTCGACTTTTTAAACATTTCTAAGTCGATTAAGAAACAAAATTTTTTTACAAAATTTTTTTTTTTATGAACAAAAATCGAGTTCATTTCAAATTCGTTTTATGAACAAAAAACGAATTCGAAACGAACTCGTTTTTTGTTCATAATAAGCGGAAAATTCTTCCGTTTTTTCGAGAGGAATTTCATACGAAAACGAATTCGAAACGAGTTCGTAACGAAATCCGTTTCGGATGAATAGTACGAAGAAACGAGTTCGTTTCGAATTCGAAACAAATTCGTTTTTTGTAAATAAAGCGTATCAAATGAGAGAAGATATCATTCGCCTTTGACATAAATTTTAATATATGAAAGGTAGCCTAGTAGGTAGCGCGCATGACTATGAATCGCTGGGACATGGGTTCGTGCCTGACTTTGAAAATTTGTAAATCGTAAGTAAAATTTAATTTGATAATAAAATAAAATTCATATATGTACATATGCAATAAAGTCTTACAATTTGCATACTTAAAAAATTTTTTTTTTAAAATAAAATTAATTTTTTTATGAACAAACAAAACTCGTTCTATGAACAAAAAACGAATTCGTATTATGAACAAAAAACGATTTCGTTTCGAATTCGTATTATGAACGGAAAACGAATTCGAAACGAACTCGTTTTTTGTTCATAATAAGCGGAAAATTCTTCCGTTTTTTCGAAAGGAATTTCATACGAAAACGAATTCGTAACGAGTTCGTAACGAAATCCGTTTCGGATGAATAGTACGAAGAAACGAGTTCGTTTCGAATTCGAAACGAATTCGTTTTGCACACTGGGTACTGTTAACTTTTATTAATACTTTCTTACTATCATAGTATGAGCAGGTGTAAGTACAAATATATTAGTGTAGTACTACCCATTTTCACAAAGTAGTACCCAAAAATATTAAATTGAGCACTTAAATTTTTTTCGAAACGACAGCACTGCGCTGCACACAAACGAAATGGAAATTGCAAGTTTGCAAGCAGTGCTGTCGTTTCGAAAAAAATTTAAGTGCTCAATTTAATATTTTTGGGTATTACTTTGTGAAAATGGGTAGTACACTAATATATTTGTACTTCCACCTACTCATACTATGATAGTAAGAAAGTATTAATAAAAGTTAACATTATTCAGTGAGCCAAACGAATTCGTTACGAGTTCGAAACGAATTCTTTTCTTCGTAATATTCATCCGAAACGGAATCCGTTACGAATTCGTCTCGAGCTCGTTTTCGTATGAAATTCCTCTCGAAAAAACGGAAGGATCGTCCGCATTAACGAATTCGTAACGGACTTCAAATACGAATTCGTTTAGAATTCGTTTTTTGTTCGTTTTTTGTTCATAATACGATTTTTTTTTGATAATAAAAAAATCAATTTTATTTAAAAAAAATGTTCTATTATTTAATATGCAAATTGTAAGGCTTTATTGCATATAATTTTATTTTATTATCACGTCATATCATATATTAAAATACATGTCAAAGGCGAATGATATCTTCTCTCATTTTATACGCTTTAATTACAAAAAACGAATTCGTTTCGAATTCGTTACGGACTTCAAATACGAATTCGTTTTTTGTTCGTAAACCGGATCAGTTTCGAATTCGTTTTTTGTTCATAAAAAAATTTAATGTTTTAAGCGACTTAAAATTGCTTAAAAGTTCAAAAAAACTTATAAAATTTTTAACTGAGATTTTTTTGGAAAAACTTGAAAATTTTGGAAAAAAAAAATTAGTTTTTTTCGACTTTTTAAACATTTCTAATTCGATTAAGAATAAAATTTTTTTCGAAAATTTTTTAGATTTTCCAAAAAATTTGAGTAAAAAATTTTATAAGTTTTTTTGAACGTTTAAGCAATTTTAAGTCGCTTAAAACATTAAATTTTTTTTTATGAACAAAAACCGAATTCGAAACTGAACCGGCTTATGAACAAAAAACGAATTCGTTTCGAATTCATATTCGTATTGGAAGTCCGTTACGAATTCGAAACGAATTCGTTTTTGGAAAAATTTAAAAATTTTGGAAAATTTTTCTAAGTCCCGGAAAAATTTTGAAAGAAGAATTCTAAAAAAATATTTTGTGTCTTAATCGACTTAGAAATGTTTAAAAAGTCGAAAAAACGAATCCGAAACAGATTGTTAATTTGAGTGTTAAAAAAAAATATAAGTATTTTTTTCGACTTTTTAAACATTTCTAATTCGATTAAGACACACAATTTTTTTTTGAAAACTTTTTCGGGACTTAGAAATATTTTCCAAAATTTTTAAGTTTTTTCAAAAACGAATTCGTTTCGAATTCGTTACGGACTTCAAATACGAATTCGAAACAAAAAAAATTTATCTGTTTTTTGAACAACCAACGAATTCGAAACGGATTCGTATTTGAGGTCCATTACGAGTTCGAAACGAATTCGTTTTACTTACAAAAAACAAAATTCGAAACCATTTCGTTTTATGACCAAAAAACGAATTCGAAACGAATTCAAATTTGAATTCTGTTACGAATTCAAAACGAATTGGTTTTACTTACAAAAAACGGAATGCGCACAAACGAATTCGTTTCGAATTCGAAACGAATTCGCGTCCGTTTTTGTGCACATTGGCTATTTGTTGATATTTCATTTATTATAGTATGTATTTATTGCATGAAGCTTTTGAAGGACAGATTCTTTTTCTGTGTTGGTACCAGCTTTGGTTAAATTGGCGTCTTCTGCTTTCGACTTTATTAGAAACCTACATATAATAAAAAATAAATCATTTTCCTATCAAGTTATGCCTTGGTAAATTTGTGGCATACTTTTCCATAACAGCAAAAGAAAAAATTACATTAATTATGCATATTTAAAGATTCGCACAAGAAAAATTAATACAAGCGAAAGTAGTCGCGTTACAAAGGTATGAATCTTTTATGAATCATAATTTATGATCGTTTATAGTTCAATTGTAAGGGTTGATGCGATGATGGTGGGGTAGTGCAAATTGCAGAATGGTTGGAACAAATTTTGGGTAGTACAAATTGAGGGTTGGGTACTAGAGTAGTACGCGTGGCTGAAGGGTAGTACAAAAGCACTATTGTAGTACAAACGACAGCACTGTTTGCAAGTCTAAGTTTTTGGCTGGAATGTCGTCGTGTACTGCTCTTGATTTCTTCCGTGCTTACGTTAAGCCACGTAAGTTCATACGTGTATATTGCAAACACTCTGCCTCCCAACTCGTTGGTTTGCATGGAGCTTTGATTACTTGCAAATTTACATCGCCATTGAGTTTGTATGTAGCATTTAAAAATTTTAGCTTTCTTGTGTTCTCTTTCTCCCTCTCGCTGATGCATAATCATTGGAAAGTCTTAATAATTCCAAAAAGATGCTGCAATTTTTCTCAGTCGTTTTTAACCATCAATGGAATAAGTTCGTTTTTTTTTACAATCGAGTATTGTCAACGGGCGCAAGCACATAGTTTTATTTTTTAAATATTTTTATTGAGCAACTGAAATAGTCAGTATTAATTTGAAAATTAAATGGAAACTCAGTGAATTTGTGGTTTTTCTTCTTTAAAAAATATCAAAAGTGCTTTGTGAAGTTTTGCAATTTCAAATTAATTATAGAGAGAAGTGTAATAAAAGTGCAAGCAACGCTTGGCCTTTTCTTCACCGCTTTTTCAATGCCTGTTCAAATCAGCACTGTGGCGAAATCATCAAGAGAGCCCCGGTACCAAAGGCAGAGCATCAAATTTGTCAGGTATTTTTTTTTTATTTCAATTCAACTTCGCTTTCTCAGCAAAATTTGGTCCTCGACCTTACATGCAGAAAGCTTTTAATTGTTCAGTGGCGTTATTTTGCCACTGATTTATTCGCGATTCGTCCCTTGAACTTTTTTTCTCCATTTCCCAAACTGCACCATTCAGCGACTCCAAATATTGTTTCTTCGTACTTAATATAAATGTTCGAGGCTTTGCCATTTAGTTGTAGTTGAGCTCTGGATGATAAATTTGACAAGTCCTTTTGCAAAGTTACTTCAGTCGTAAGATTTATGCTCCAGCAAAATGGAGTATGCACTTTTGGCCAATTTAAGGCTAATTTTCTACACCAACTTGGTAGGGCTACCAGATGGCATACTTAAGTAGCAAATGTGATACTTTTGCAAGGCTTTTCACTTGAAATGCACTACTTTTGGATCATCATCAAAAATATTTTTATGAGAGTAAAAAAATTTTTGGTTTTCATTCCAAAATTGGAATTTTTTGACATATACTACTTTTGTAGGCAGGTCATCTGGTAAGCCCTAACACCAAAAAAAATAGATTCCTAAATTCAGAGTCTTATAACATAGCGAAACTTCACATTTTAAGATAAATATGACAAACTTTCATTTACCAAATCTCAAATTTGCGAGGCAAAAACTGAAGTTAGCTAGCGCTCAAAGGTAGTTTTTTTTAAGGACTTAGATAGCATCAAAACAGCGGCGATGCGAAAGCTGAAGTCAGCTTATGTTTGAATCTCTTTCATGTGCATAGATGCGAAAGGGGAGTACTTTGAACAATAAATGAAAAGTTTTGAAAAAATATTGTATTGCTTAGGTTTTATGAGGAAAGTCTAAGTGAAAAAATATCGCACCGTGTATGTTGTGGAAGAGGTTAGTATAGGTCACAAAATGTATCATTGTCATTAAAGCTAAAATGATGGTTTGCAATATATAGACTTCTTAGCAAGGTTTTAAAAGCTTCCAGTCTTCACAAATTAAGTTTCGATATCTCATCTGATTCGTAGCATATTTACTATACGATACTGTAATACAAAACGAAAAAATATTATTTATTCATTAAAGTTTACTTTTTCGCCTTCCTCGAAGTTTCAAGTTTAGCTTCGGAACAAGAAAAAGTTAGTAGGGGCCATATAGATGAATATGATGCTTACGAAATGTGGAAGAGATTTGACAACACAGTGAGGTACCTCTCGTACAAGAAAAACACTTAAAACGCCAAATATTGCCACCATTGGTAGCATGAGTTTTGAAATATTGTGCTAGCAGGTGCATTGTCACTTCTAAGCATCTCAAGAAATATGGACGGGGCGGGAGCACCTTCCATTCAACAAAAACAATTTACACGCTACTGTGTAAAATGTAGGTTGGGTCGAACAACGTGGAGTACGCTGAAACACCAGAAAGATGTTTACAAAAAATTACTTTTCACAAAATTTCACTGCACCCTTATGAAAATATCTGTAAGTTTCTTTAATATACTTACGCATACGGCAGGAGCCACATAATCCTTGAAGTCCTCCTAAGAGTTTAAAAAAAGAGAAAATTGAACGTTATTTACTACAATAATAGTGATGAATTTTATCTGAATAACCATTTTACATATAATAAATAATCTGTATGACTTAATAAGCAGTTTAATTTAATATATCGGCTGCTTGCTATACTAAGAAGGTTGTTGATATCATAATTATGCAGTGATCTATGGCAAATATCAACGGATATGCTAACAAGTAAAACAGCTACATTTGGTACTAAGTAAACCAAAATATATTCCAAGAAATACTTTGTGTTTATAATTTTTTATTTTTCAATAATATGTATTTAAAATACATTTGAGAATTTGTTAAAAACTTTATCAAGTCACATGTATGTTGTGGAACACATCATTGGGTCCCTTTTTTTAAAAATTAAATTGATCACAATTTCACTCAAAAAAGTACAAGTGTACTCAAAACGGTATAAGTGTACTGAAAACGGTGTACTCGTAAGTGTACTAAAACTAGTACAATTGTAGTAAATAAGTACAATTGTTGTAAAACAAATATACTGATAAAAGTACAATTGTATAAAAAAAACACAATTGTACTGAAAGTGTACACACGTACGAAATAAAGTATAACTGTACTTAGAAAAACTACAATTAAACAGAAAAAAGTACAGTTGTAACGAAAAAAGTACAGATGTACTGAAAAAAATACAAATGTACTGAAGAAAGTACTATTGCACAGAAAATTTCAGCAATAGTAAGAAATTCAGTATCACTCATTTGCTTATATCGCTAGGTTCTTAAGTATTATATAATGGCAATATAGTATTATTCGTAGCACTATAGATCGAATGTGTATCAAACTTAATCGCTAAATAAATTAAATGCAATAAAAATGTATTTAATTCGATACCTACCAAATCAGGTGGTGTTTCATTCCACAAATTGTTCCTTTCCTTTAACATGAAATAAAATTGAAATGGATTTATGCTCATAAAATAGCTGACCAAACATTTTCGCTCAGGAAAATCCTTCAAATGCAATTTAATATCGATACATACCATATATTCTTTTTCACCTTCAATTTCTTTCAGTTGAAAATCTATTCGCTGTATAGCATGCAAAAAAAAAATAAAAATCGATTTAGTATACAATTTTTGAGTAATTGTGCTCTGATCCTAAATTTCGAAAGATAGTCTCAATATATCGTATTTAATAAAATCGTGTCAGAGATTCGAAAGGCGAAATAAACTAAATAGAATTTCCGCGAAACGAAACCGAACCGAATTCAGTCACTTATGCATAGGATATAGCTTGTAAAAGCGAAAGTAGTTGTACCCAGTAGCGTAGCTAGGACGGAAGAAGGGGCCCTCCACCACTGAAAAAAGTTTACATTTTGCTATAAATTCAGTAAATTATCAAAATTTGATAAAAATATGTTTTATTTAGTTCCCTTAGGATTTCAAAATATAATGCTAACTTTGTGAAAACGCCCAACAACATTTACAAGTTTTAGTTACGTTACTTAAAAAATCTTATTCCATTTGGTAAACTTTGAATTTTTTTTTTGACTAAAAAAATATATCCGATATAAATACCTGCTGTTCCTGAATTGCATTTTCTCCTGGTATATCCTGTTGTGATGGCAAAAAATTTTTTGATTAAAAATATGTTCACAGTTTTTTTAATGTAACTAAGTAATTACCATAAATTGATCTCCACCACTTTCTGATATTCGTTGTGCGTCTTCTTTGGACTTCTATAAAGTTAGTGTTGATTATAATGTTAAACATACATAGTTAAATACTTTTAAAAATTAAAAAATAGTGATAAAAGTTTTATAATATACCAGGGCACCCTATCAAATAGCTCTACTGACCACAAGCAGGGTTGACATATTACGACTGAGGAATTCTGTGGGCAGAAAAATGCTTCTTTCATCCATTTAAGGTACCAGACAAAATTTGGTGAAAGTATAACTTAGCATTACTTAATTTCTTAGCCCATTGCTCGCTTGTCCAATGCAGATACCACTTTGCAAATGTAGGCCGCGTTTTTTTATTGACCTTGATTATATGCGGTATTATAGCTGTTCATCTGACAAACAAATTTTCTTTGTTTAACCGACGCGTCGCTTAACTGTATGAACACCAACGGGAATACCAAATTTTTCGATCACGTAGTCAACAAGATCTTCTGTCGTGGTCCTTATATCATTTTTGACCTTTAACATAATTTGTCGAACTTGGTGGACAGTTAATTTTTTTTGGAATTTCACCCTATAGGGAACCTACGGGAGCTAGTAGATAGTGAAGTGGAAGAGAAAAACCCCTCCAATGTAAAGAACTTGGAAAAAATCCCCCAGGAAGAGTGATATAAGATATCCATGAAAGACTTTAGTATCCTTAGTAGATTCTATTCCCTCAAGATTGCGTGCAGACATCGCCAATATTGGTTATGCCTCTAAGTATTAACTTAAGATCAAATATTATCCTATAAGAATACTCAAACTTTTTAAATAAATTGAATTTGGAAAAGTTGCATTTTTTTTTTTTTTGCTCTCTTCATTTTTATGGTTGTCCTGTGATTTTATGCATTACAGAATACTGGATACAGATAAATCAACCAAAAATTTTCATCAATAACGTATGGTACCATTTGCATGTGGGCTTAAAATTATAAAGCAAGATATCGCAAAACCATTCATAAAAAAAATTTTTCTAGTTTTAATGCTGTATTTTTTTTTGTAAAAAAAGTTTAAAAAATGGTTTGCAAAAAACTGGCAAATGCTATATTCTAGCTAAAAAAAAATAAAAACTAAAATATTTCACTTTTTATTAACTTGGGTGGTTATTTTTATACTTGTTTTTTAATGAACACTTTTGTGATTTAAACTGATAAAAATATTTTAAATAATTTTCAATATATTATGTGGCCGCTTTTGTTGATAATGGTGAGTGACATACTCGCTATCAATTTGAGTACTGATCTTGGACCACTGTCCATTCGCGAATTTCCATTTGATCTCAAAAGATTTATTCTCATCTGACCAGTGGAAGATATTTACGTGGATCATATGAACGTGGTGTTGATATGACAAAGAAGTTGGTATTACTGCAAGCAATATACAGGAGACCTTAATGGAATGGGGCTGTTTTCTTGGTAATAAATGGGAAGTTTTTCATAATAATGGAATAATGAAAGTATAATGAAAATTTGAAATATTAAATATTCATGTTCTTTGCAAACAATTTTTTCTAAAACTTATTTTCCAAAAAAAAAACTGCCTTAAAACAAGAAACACTTTTATTTTATGTGTAGTTTTGTGACTCAATGTATATCCATTCGATTTCCCTTGAAAAAAGCTCAATAAATAAAAAAAAAATTAATAAAAATATCGTTTTCTGATGTACATTTGGGTCTTAAAGTCTAGCGGTAACTTTGTGAAAATAGCCGACATCATTTTATTCAGCATGGACGTTTAACAGATATTTGTTGAAAAAATGAGGTTTCTGATTCGAGCGCGTTGTGTTTTTTTTTTTTTTTTTAATGCGATGAACTACTTAGACATTGTAAAATTTTAGAGTTATCAGATAAATGTTTAAGTTTCAGTTGCTCAACTTCAAAAATCTGCTTTCATTTTTATTTTGACAAAAAAAAAAGATTGCAATATAAATACCTTCAGTTTAAAATCTGCAAATTTTTTTGCTGCAGCCTGTGGGAGAATAATTGCGTCATTTAAACAATTTGTTGATTAAAAAAACTTTCATTACTTTTTTATATAAACAATTACCTTAAATTGATCACCTTGTGATAATGCTGCTGCTTGGTCTCCTTGGGGTCTCTGCAACATTAGTTTTGGTTATAATGCTTACCAAAGTGAAATCCTTTTAAAAACTAAGAAATAAAAGTCTTAAATTGTTCAAATGCGCCTTCTCAAATAGCTCTACTGACTAAAATCATGGTAGACATATTATTACTAAGAAATTATTAAAATGTAAGGTTCTTTCATTCATTATGGAAGTAGAACTTTTTTTAAGTTTTTGTTACGTTACTCCAAAAATCTGCTTACATTTGATAAATTTAATTTTTTTATTTTATAAAATAAAAATTTTGCAGCATAAATACATACCGCCTGCATAAAATTTGTAAATTTTTCTTTGACATTCTGTTGGAAAACAATTTCTTGATAAAAAAAATCTAAAAAATTTATTTTATGCAAGCAATTACCTGAAATTGAGACCGTTTACATAGTACTGGATCGTCTCTCATCATTTTCTACAAAATTAATATTGATTATAAAGTTATTCATATCTAAATACTTTTAGAAATTAAAGTTTAATAATAAACCAGTGCACCCTCTCAAATAGCTCTTGTGATTAAAAACAGAGTTGACATATGTTTATGGCTCAGAAAGGCAGTATGTTGGCAGTAGTAAGCTGTTTTCATCCATTTAAGGTGTCCAATAAAAATTGGTAGATATAGAACTTTGTCAGCACTCTACGGAATGATATCTCTGTTGATGAAACTTTGTAAGATGAAATGAAATGGGTTTTCCCTTGGTATCTATAAATATAAACTCACACTCTGCAGAAAAGAGAAAACCTGATATTTTTGAGAGGAATCAAAGAAAACAGATCACCAAAATCATTCATGAAAGAATGCAAAGTGATAAAAAATAACAAGGAATTACCCAATTCGAAAACTAAATATTTTCGAGTCAAGGTTAAATTTGCTTTTAGTCCTTCATCTGATCGATCGTACTACCTTTGGGATGTCAGCATATGACTTTGCAACTGCGAAAAAGAAACACGCAATAAATTGTGGTAGTTTTGCCACTTCCTGTAGCAAATTTGGTTTAGTTTTTATTGAGATACAAGAAAAACACAATCAACCAAACAACATCCGCAGTTGAATTAAATTTTTCCAGTATTATATTAAAATTAAGTCATTGAATATGTTTGCACATACAAAAATCAAATAGAAGTAAATTAAACAGCCACTGATATAAGAAAACGATTTTATTTATCATAATGAATTGAAAGCCTAGGGAATCTTTTTTAATGCACAAAGACGTCACATAAAAGGATTTGGAAAGACCATGAATTAAGCAAAGATCATGAATTAAAAGAATTTGCAATTTCAAAAATTGATATGGCGGAAATTTTACTCCATCAAATCACTAATATTTTTGGATTGACATTTATCATGGGGTCGGATGTTTCTGCGGAATTAATATTTTTCTTCAGTTGAAGAATGAATTGAACTTATGTTTGGCTTTTCACCTTTGCGTAAGAATATTTACTTACTTACTTACTTAGATGGCCATAACAACCCGTTGTCAGGTTACGGCCGACCTCATTAGCTCTCGCCAGGTGCCTCTGTTTTGCGCGCGCCTTCTCCAATCGTTAATGCCAAGCGCGGTTAGGGCTTCCTCAGCTTGGTCTATCCACCGGAGGCATGGTCTCCCTCTTCGTCGTTGACCGGGGACCTTCCCTTCGAATACCTTTTTCGCTGGAGCTTCTTTATCCATACGATGGACATGACCCAGCCAGCGTAGTCGCTGTATTGTTATACGCTTAACTATGTCAATGTCGGCGTAGAGCTCATACAGCTCGTGGTTCATTCGAATGCGATAGTCGTCGCAAACTCGAACAGGACCAAAGATTTTGCGGAGAACTTTCCTCTCGAACACCCCAAGAGCGGCTGCGTCTGTTGTCGAAACCACCCATGCCTCAGCGCCATAAAGAAGCACAGGTAGAATGAGCGTCTTGTAGAGTGTTAGCTTTGTCGATCGAGAGAGAGCTCTGCAACGTAATTGCTTACTGAGACCGTAGTAGCACCTATTAGCAATTGTTATTCTCCGCTTAATCTCCAGACTGACATCATTGTTGCTGGTTACGGCAGTGCCAAGGTAGATGAATTCCTTGACAACTTCTAATTTACAGTTGCCCGCTGTAACATGAGAGTCTAGATCCCGTGCTCTCTTGTTGTTGTTAGTAGACATCATGTATTTTGTCTTGCCCTCGTTTACCGTCAAACCCACTTTAGCTGATTCCTTTTCAATAGCAGTGAAAGCAGCAGTAACATATCTCTTACTCCGACCGATAATATCAATATCATCAGCGTACGCAAGGAGCTGAACACCTTTGAAGAAAATGGTGCCATTATGATGCACACCGGCTTTTCGTACGATCCCCTCCATAATGAAATTGAAGAGATCGCACGAGAGCGGGTCGCCTTGTCTGAAACCTCGCTCGGTATTAAAAGTTCCGGAGAGGTCACTCCCTACCTTGACGGAGCTAAACGTATTGCTCAACGTCATCCTGCAGAGCCTTATCAACTTTGCAGGTATACCGAACTCAGACATTGTTGCGTATAGGCAATACCGCACTGGGCTATCGAACGCAGCTTTATAATCGACGAAGAGAAGGTGAGTGTCGATTTGATATTCATGGGTTTTCTCCAGGATTTGGCGTAGTGTAAAAATCTGGTCTATGGTGGACTTACCAGGTCTAAAGCCACACTGATAGGATCCGATCAGCGTTTCTGTATACGGCTTCAATCTTTCACACAATACGCTCGAGAGGATCTTATATGCGATGCCTGTAGTTGGCGCAGATTGTCGGGTCCCCTTTCTTTATTACAGGACAAAGCACGCTGAGATTCCAATCGTCGGGCATGCTTTCCGCTAGCCATATTTTGCTGATGAGTTGATGCATGCACATTATCAATTCATCGCCACCAGCTTTAAACAACTCAGCTGGCAGGCCGTCAGCACCCGCTGCTTTGTTGTTTTTGAGTCGCTGGATAGCAACTCGAACCTCTTCATGGCTAGGTGATGGTACTTCCACTGCGTTATCATCGATTGGTGGTATCGTACTGCATTCTCTCTGGGTGGAATTGGTGGGATCATCGCCCGTAAGCAAGTTGGAGAAATGCTGCCTCCATAACCTCAGTACACTCTGTGTATCTGTAACCAGATTTCCATTTTCGTCTCTACAAGTGGATGCTCCGGGCTTGAAACCTTGAGTTAGACGCTTAACTTGTTGATAGAATTTTCGTGCATCCTTCTTGCCCTGGTACACCTCAAGTTCCTCACGCTCACGCTTTTCCTGCTCCCTTTTTTTACGTCTAAAAATGCGCCTCTCTTCTTTCCTCTTTTCGCGGTAGTTTTCTCGCACGGCTCGCGTTGCGGCTGACTGCAGCGTCTTCTTGTATGCGGCGTTTTTTTCAGCAGTCGCATCGCGACACTCCTGGTCATACCATTGGTTTCGAGGTTGTGGGCGTCGAAAACCAAAGACTTCCTCGGCAGCAGCACGCATGGAGTGGGAGATGTGTGTCCAAAGTCCACCGGCGTCGTCGGTTCCAGAGGTTGGTTGGTTGAGCTTAACCGAGAGTTGAGCGGAGTACGCCTCGGCAGTCCGTTGTGATTGCAGCTTGGCGACGTCCAGCTTTCGTTGCATGCCCGTGCGTACATTCTTCGCATTGCATAGCCGCATGCGGATCTTAGCTGCAACAAGATAGTGGTCGGAGTCAATGTTGACCCCCCGAAATGTACGCACATCCAGAATGCTTGAAGCGTGCCTTCCGTCGATCACAACACAATCAATTTGGTTTTTCGTTTTTTGATCCGGGGATAGCCAGGTGGCCTTGTGAATGTCGAGGTGTTGAAATCTGGTACTACTAACTACCATGTTTCGCGCCGCGGCGAAGTCGATCAGTCTCAGACCGTTGTTTGAAGTGGTCTCGTGGAGACTGAACTGACCGACTGTAGCGCCAAAGATGCCTTCTCTTCCGACCTTCGCGTTAAAATCGCCGAGGACTATTTTTACATCGTGGGTCGGACAACGGTCATACACGTCCTCTAGGCTCGCGTAGAAATCATCCTTGGTGGCATCGTCCTTTTCCTCCGTCGGGGCGTGCGCGCAAATTAGGCTTATGTTGAAGAATTTTGCCTTGATACGGATCGTAGCCAGCCTTTCGTTTATTGGCGTGAACCGGGAAACTAGGTGGCGTAATTTTCGACTTACAACGAATCCGCAACCAAATTCGCGCCTCTCCGCATGGCCGCTGTAGTAGATATCACAGTTCGTCCGTTTAGAGCAGCCTTGTCCTTTCCATCGCATCTCCTGGATGGCGGTGATGTCAGCCTTTATTTTTACGAGGGCTTCCGCCAGTTGGATAGTTGCACCTTCCCTATGGAGGGTCCGGACATTCCAGGTGCATATCCGTAAATCATTGTCCGTTTTTCGTTTGCAGTGGTCGTCATCGTAGTGGGGGCTATTATCCGAGGCTGATTTGGTTTTCATTGGAAATGATGATAATGTGTGGTGGGACCCAAACCCTACGCACACATTCCAAGTTTTAAGTCTAGGAGAGACCCGCCTTCTCACAACTAGCTCACCCCCGGACGGGTGTCCAAGGGATCTCCAGAGGATACTTGGCCAAAAAAAGGCCGGAAGTTTGTGAGCTGCTTGAACTGCTTGCAAAAGAATCATCTCTGGTCACTCCCAAGTGAGTGGCGATCAGGACTTTCCCCACTTACGTGGACTTCTACAAGCAGCCCCGTAAGCAGGCGTAAGAATATTTGCCAACATTAATTACCGATCGATCCATAAAAGTTTTTAACAAATTTGAAAAATTTGTACGTTTTTTTCGGGATAGGCCTTAAGAAGAGGGTGCAGTTTAGTAGAAAGGCTTAAGAGAAATATGTCTTACAATATGATCACCTAAATAAGTAGTTAAGCATATCAGAATCAGTGATAGCATTTGGGTTTTTTGTGAATGTATTGAACTCACACACTCGAAATATACTTTTTGGATGGCGAATATACTATTTCGTGTAACGCATACATATGTATGTATATCAAGAAAACTTACAAAAAAAAAACATATATGGATTTTCATTTAATTTTCTCCATAATTTTAAAAACAATTGATTTATAATTTAATATAAATAATTCAAATGTTCAAATTGATTCGCAGTATTTGTGCATTTGTTCTTTATCACAATTAAGGCTCCAATGTACTCAGTCCATTGAACTTGCGTTACTTTCGAAGCATGAATGTACTAAAAATAGTAGGTACAAATAAATGTACTAAAAATGCCATCACTGATCTGAATTAGGATTTGGTTTTGTTATTTTTTTATTTATAGATTTGTAAATAAATTTTATTTGTTTTATAAATACCTTCTCTTCATATAGTTTGTTCCAATCCTCCATCTATTAATTAAATTTTAAATTACAATAAAGTTCACATCAGTGTACTCGTATATAATATATGAAACGAAACTTTTCAACTGTTTCTACGTAATTTTTGTTGAACTTTGTTTGAACTTTGCAACTAAAGTTTTAACGTTTTTTCAAAAGGAAATGATATATTTAAATCTTTTCCGAAACAGTTTTGATAATTTTAGAATCAGGTTCAAGAAAATCCAGCAATTCGTTCCGCGGTTCTATTTTGTGTATGTATACATACCTCTCTCTTATAGCGTTGTCGTGTCTCTTTTATTTTTTCAGGTGTTTCAGCTGGTCTTTTATAAACGTATGGAACGTATGGCACTTCCTGTTTTTCATAAATCAATTATTATTGTTATTTATTATGCATATACCTAATGTTCAAAACTACACATGAAAGAGTATCGGAAAAATATTACATTTCAAAATACATCATGATCTAGCATTCTTCGGGAACGCTTAAAAATCGTAGAATTGCAAAAACTCATAATAATAAACAAAACATAAAGGGCATTCCTCAAAACGCAAAAACTCGAAAAGCATTTAAACCTCGAAAGTTTTCGAGGGAACACCTATGCAAACGTGCAAACGGGTGAGAAATAGCAATTTAACATTTTCATCAATGTTGTCGTTGCCATGAAAAAAAAAAAAATGTGTGACACTAAAGGCAAAAAAAAAAAAAAATGTGTCAAAATAGGTACAATATACTGATCATATTTTCCCGGTACTTTCTTATGCGTACAACGGGAAATGGAAAAAGTATTTGAAATATAAAAAGGTGCAATTTACTTTGTTTTTTGGCTTAGACGCCGCGGCACACATTGAAGGCGCATCAACGCAGCGTAGGCAGAGCAGTTTTTGTGGATTCCACTTGTGCAGACGGCACAGAAAACGTGTCACACAGGACGCAGTTTAGACCTGTGTTTTTAAGTTTTCATTTTGCTTATTTGCTGTGCTCTGATGCAATTTAAATCAGTTGAAATTATGGAGTGTGATGTGTTTTCGCCAACCTGCCACTCGAAACTACTTATCAATATGCTAGTACGAATGTGCGACGACAGTGTTTTTTTTTTCCTGTGCTGCGGACGCTGCGTGATTTGCGTGACAAAGGTGAAATGTGTGCCTTAGCTTAAACTTCATAAAATGAAACCTCTGCGACCCTAGAAGCTGTTTTTTTTGTTTGAATATATTCACAAAAGGGTGTAAATTTTCGAATTTTAAGGTCGTTTGAGGTTTTTATGAACAGATCTAATATGCATTCATATTTAAAAAAATAAGAATAAAAGTAAAATTGAAATGCCGGGACTGAAAACCCTTCAAAAACATAACTCTTTGGTATATGACCGAATTTATGATTTTGGCACTTCCATCAGTAAATAGAGTCAGTGACAAAAAATAAAAAAATCCAGCTCAAAATGCACTGGAATTTACATCTAATGTTCATTTTAGATTTTTGTGAATCTTGTTGTTTAATATGCTAAGCATATATTACACTAGTTTACAAATTTGGGGTTAATCTCGAGATCTGGTTTCTCATAGACTTTTTTCGATGTATTTTGGGGCGCAGATTCCAAAAATGGCAACCATTTTTTTTTCTTAAGAATCGTTTTCGAGATATCCTCAAAAAACCCCTTTTTCAGCACTTTTTTCGTTTATTTGACTATATCTCTATACTTTTTTTTTGACTCAAAAACGATTTTCAGCGTTCGAAAGATATTAGTATTCCCTTTCTAACGATATGCTCGTTGCTTGAATCGGATAAGATTTGATGGAGTTACAAGCGCTCAAAGTCCAAAAAAACTGACTTTTTTGGTCTTTTTTGAAAATCACTCAATTTCAATTGCTCCATTTGAATGAAAACTTTTTTTCTTTTTCATATTTTTAAAATTTTTAATGAAAGACTATTCTTTTGCAAATATTTTAAGTATAATTTTGCGAAAATCGGACAAAAACTGTAGAAGTTATTCGAAAAAACAGTAAAAAACTTGCAATAAAATTAAACGAAAATACATACGATTGTGTTTGTGTTTGGCTCTTTACTTTTACAGCCCTATTCTGCTTGTTGACTTAACAAGAAATAATAAAGGTGCTCGTGTTAATCTAATTGTTATGAAGTGTAAATATTGGTATTCTAAAAAATCATTAACAACATAAAAGCTTTTGAATTCCCCACACAAAAGCTTTCGTGGTAAACTTGTCAAATTTTGACTTTTTAAATTTAAATTAATAAAATAACAAATAGAGTAATAAAAACTTGAATATACAAGGCAACGTGGCGAAGTAGTTAGGACTTTGAACTCATAGCTCGCGTGCGTGGGTTCGATACTCGTAAATCCAAAATTTTTTTTTTATTGATATCAATGAAAATAATTGTTTTTTTAAGACATGGTTGTAAATATTTAAGACCACGTTGTTCTGTCTTTTAAATTTTATAAAAAAAAATAATTTTACTTAGCTCAATACTGAAATATCACTCGTTGTTAAAACACTTTCTGACATTAACAAAATAGTATAGAAAAGAGCTTTTAAATTTTTGCCAGAATACGGAACATTAACAACGTGTTAATATTAAATATTTTGTTAATGTGGTGAGCTTTGTTAAGCTGCCAGAATAGGGCTGTTATTCTCCGTTTCTTTTTAAATAAAAAACGTATGTATTTTCGTTTAATTTTATTTCAAGTTTTTTGGTGTTTTTTCGAATAACTTCTACAATTTTTGTCCGATTTTCGCAAAATTATACTTAAAATATTTGCAAAAGAATAGTCTTTCATTAAAAATTTTAAAAATATGAAAAAGAAAAAAAGTTTTCATTCAAATGGAGCAATTGAAATTGAGTGATTTTCAAAAAAGACCAAAAAAGTCAGTTTTTTTGGAATTTGAGCGCTTGTAACTCCATCAAATCTTATCCGATTCAAGCAAAGAGCATATCATTAGAAAGGGAATACTAATATCTTTCGAATGCTGAAAATCGTTTTTGAGTCAAAAAAAAAAGTATAGAGATATAGTCAAATAAACGAAAAAAGTGCCGAAAAGGGGTTTTTTGAGGATATCTCGAAAACGATTCTAAAGAAAAAAAAATTATTGCCATTTTTGGAATCTGCGCCCCAAAATACATCGAAAAAAGTCTATGAGAAACCAGATCTTTTTTCTTGTAAACTAGTGTTATCACTGACTAGAAATAAATATAAAAAAAAATCTGAATTATTCTTTTGAAGAAAAATAGAAGACGAAAGATGTATAAATATATAACTTACATTCTTATTATTTAGAATTTAATACAAGGACAACAAACGAACCAAAAATTGGTAAGACATGGTACAAGACAATCGATCTGTGGACATTTCAAGATCATTTGATCCAAATATGTAAAAACTTTCTGCGGCTTGTCTCTAGATTTTGATTATTAATTCATTTTTGCGCATGACAAGAAAATACATACTCCTTCGACAATCCAAATAAACTTTTTTCATGTTCAATCTGAATTGGACAGTTTTTTTTAGCACGTCGGCTTTTTAGATATGTAACCCATGTGTACCATTACATGCGAAAATGGCACTAATATCTGCAAATTGGGAAATAAGGAAGAAAAAGTTTACATATTCAGAGTTCAGCTGAATATCAACACCATAACTTCTCGAATAATCAGCAAAACTGAATTTCTTTTATTTAAAATTTTGGAAACAGACAAACATGGCTATATCGACTTAGGAGATGTTTTTTTTTACTATCGAAAGCTAAGTAGTTACTTTTTTATTATATTAGCTCAATTTTTTTTTATAAATACCTCTTGAGCTGCTTCAACTGCATACGACGCCTTTCGTTTTTTCTGAAAATATATGTAAGGCATTTTAACCAAAATGACAGGAGTTGGACTTAAAAGTCTCCAACTTTGCATTTTATTATTATTTTTTTTTGGTATTTGACTAGTTTCTGATTTATCTGATTAAACCATTTCGGCATAGTTCAAACGTTTATTGCAAAACAACTTTTCAAAATTTGTGAAAAATTAAATAATTCATTTATGGAACAATTTTTATCTTAACATAAAAACTTTTAACAGAAAATTTTAGGAATAATTGATCTTAAGCTTAAAAATTGAGCAAAACTTAAGGTTCAGTATTTTTAACGTATTTTTTTTTTTAATTTGCTTAAAAATTGTTTTATGCCAAAATGTTTTTTTGCTGAATTTTTGAAAAATTTCATAATAAATAAAATTTTTCAGAAAAAATATCACGTATTGAGGCGAAATTAGCCATGGTTAGTCGTTTAGAAGTCAAACTCTTCACACGAAAAAATAATCAGCAAAGCGTCCAACTCATGTCGTTTTGGGATTTTTTATTAAACGATTGTTGAATTAAAATCACGTTTCAAAAACTATGAACGTAACAAATTTCCTTATGAAATTTGTCATTTAGGAGTACCTAAAAAAAACTCGCTAAGTTTTTCAAACATTCAATGTTAATATTGTTACATTGTAATGATATTAAAAACGCCAATCGGTGGGAATGGAGATGAGAAAACTTAAAACAACTGACGTAGTCCTCCCGTTACCACCCCCTCAGTCGGGCCTATTGATGACTCCTTAAAATATGAAAATTATGTAGGGAAATTAAAAATGAAGAACACTAAAGATGTGTAACTGAAACAAACTTTTTTTTTTTAATTAATTAATTAAGTAAACTTCGCATTGGCTTTGTATTCCAATATTGACAGGCTCAATAAAGATTAGTTTAAGGAATATGAACTTAAGAACTATATTATATGATATATAATTATGTTCAGGATTAAAAATGAAACTTAAAGATGTGAAACTAAAATCATATGTATATGTTTTTTTTCTAACCAAGTTAGCGAATTTTTGTTAGGCCCCTCAAGTATTCCCGTCGTCTCCAAAAAGTCTTAATAAAAAAATAAACGATTTTTGTAAGTATAAAATCTTTTAGAAACTTAAATATTGCTTAGGCCAAAATATGATTATAAAACTAAAATGAATTTATGGTTTTAAGTAAAAAATTAAATTAAGTTGTGTGCATAAATACCGGTACATAAGGTACTCCCGCACATTCTGCTGTGTGTCTTCCCATCAGCTCGGCCTGTTAAAATAAATTGCATTTCAAATATTTGTTCTACACGTGTAACAAATATATTCTTAATTATTATATTTATAAATATATTTTTCAAATTTTTATTTTTTTTCGTTGACTGATTACATTATGAGCAGTCTAATTCTAGAAAATTCTACGAATCTTCTATAAAATTTTGGCCTGCATGACATCTTTTCAAGGTAAACTAATCGAAAAATGGTTACAAATGCTCCGCCATGATTTTTTGTCTGAAGCAAAGTGGTTCCTTGCGGAAAAACAAACATCAAATTTCTGAATATGTGACCACAGATTCACCCTATGTTTATATCAATCGAAGAATTTCATCAAATTTCACTGCACACAGAGTAGCAAACATTGATATTCATGTGAACTTACAGTAATCGGCCAATGCTTTTTTTTTTTAATCCAACAGACAACAGACGGAAGGATTTTACATTATTTTATATAAAATATACGGCATTTTGTGCTTCTTCGTAACATCTGTTGATTATGTAGATGTTCTACATTGATATGCTCTATTGAAAATATACAGTCAGTAATAGTGACATTTGAAGCAACTCCTCTAGAATCACATCAGAAAAATTTTCGCAGTGATTTCACTTTCCGTTGAGTAAAGCGAAATTTAAATTTAAAGGTTTTACAATATCTCTTAAGAATCATGAATATTAAAATGACTAAAAGTTTTGAACAAAGCTTTTCGAGGGTTGATTTATTCAAAACTTAATGACATGGATTCATGTCAATAGGACACGTGCCTCATTAGATAGCTATTTTTTTAGAACTTGTAGTTGTTGTTGAATGTTACTCAAAGGCTAAAGCCATGAGTGCTGTACAAGAGGCTGTAACAGGCCAAAATATTATTATCTCATTTAATTAATAATAATAATTTATTTAATGAGACTAATTCTTAATTTTTCTTTCAAAAAATAATTTAAATTAAAAATTAATAAATACCTCTTCTTCTCTTTTTTGAATCCACGCTTCCAGCTGTAAGGAGATAATATTTTTTTTATACAATAAAAACTTTTAAGACTAAAAAAATTAGCTCAATGAATAATTGAGCTAAAATTTAAAAAAAACTTTATTTGTTTAATTTTTATTACAAATTAAGTTTCATTTTCTATGTAAATACCTTTTTTGGAGTAAGACGTCTAACTGGTACTGGCCAATGATATCCACCCGGTCTCTGCAATTAAAGAATTTTGACGTAACATTTTGATTTAAAGATTTTTCCTTATAAACAATTGTTCTTCAAAATAATAGAAGTAAAAACTTCTTATTTTGTGTATAAATACCTTTTCGCCTTTCCTTCTCGGTGGTCGTTCTGGAGGTGGTGTTGCTGCTTTTTTTGCTGGTTTCTTTGGTCCCTATTTTAAGAATTGTTTTGTTATTTCTCTTTTATAAATAAATTCTAATAAAGTGTTGATTTTGCATTATATTGCTTAAAAACTAACAATCCGTGAACTAAGTTTTTTAATTGTTCAAAAACATGCAACGCGCTGTACTTATAAGAATCATTCAAAAATCAAAACGTCTCAAGCAGATAGCAATCCAGATTTTTGAGTAAAAAAATTTCTCCAAAAAATTGGATTAAAAATAATTTAGATTTTTCTGCGGTTAAAAACTATAAAATTATCATTTCGGATTATCGAATTTCTTATTGAGTAATTTTTCCCCATCTTAAAAAAAAATTCAAAATTGTATTGACCAAGGGCTGTTCCATTTGTTGTTCAACAGGATAACTCAAGTTACACAAAGTTCCAGTCCCATATCATACAGGAAAACATTATTTAGTTTTGAAGGCATTACCTCAATCGATAGCTGCATTAAAATTTCTTCCGAAAAGTGAGTCCACAATATGAGAAAGGAAGACCTTACTTATGTTACGTATTAAGGTGCGCTCAAATAATATCTTACAATAAAAATGAGTCTTAGGTTGTATACTTTTCTCCCAGCACCCCCAGGGGGTTGATAATGTATTCCTTAAAACTGATTTCAACCCCTTAATCGTTTCCAAACCCACCACATTACCCCATTACACCCTCCAAAGGGTAAAAAATTAATTTCTTATAAAAATGCACAATTAATACATATCCTTAGGTATAAATTAATATGCATTAATTTTGAAATTTTATAAGAAATAAATTTTCAACCCCCTGGGGGGTAAATAGGGGTGTTGGGGGAAACGTGGACAACCAAATTTCAATTTTATTGTGAGACTAGTAGATGACCGCGACTTTGTACGCGTAGCCTGTTTTTCTGCGAATGCAAATAATTTACTTTTTTTTAAATAAAACTACAGTCCATTTTGGATACTTCTTCACAGATCTAGAGTTCTTGTTGTTTTCTTTTCCATAAATATTCCATTGCATTGCCATGTGAAAGACAAATACAAAGCACACACACAAACTAACACATTCAATTAGCCTAGTACACATTATCACACATGTTGTCCAACATCAATGTTCGATAATGTGAACTCTAGGAACGACCGCTTGACACACATGTTGCATTGATTTGAAAAATTGTTGATTTTCCTGCTGGCTTGTCCAACCATACAACCTGTGTGAACTGACTGTCAAGCCTAGTGAACATTTTTCATTTTAAATAGGATTTCATGCAGTTTACTTCGATGTGGACGCTCATAAATTGTTCTGCAATTGATGTTTGGATGGCATGCTCAATAATGTGAACTTAAAGTAATATTGACAGTCACAAGTGTTGCCAAGCCATGTAGGACAGCATGTGTGTTTTCTATGTGTGAACCTACTGTAATTTTTTTTCATTCTTCACTGTTCACAAATTCCGCGTTGTTGTGTTGACAAATTGAGAATGAGAGCGAGAGTAAAATTTGAATATTCTCTTCCATTGCATTGCCATATAAAAACAAAACGCACACACACTAACTTGACATTAAACGATCTTATGCTTTCATGCTTCTTTCTGTGTGTGAAATTAATATTATTAGCAATTTTACAACTTTAATATTTTGATATTTAACAGGTATATCGTGATAATTTTTATTCTATGTTGGGACCAAGCGTCTAAGAAAGATGACTTAAAAAAATTTGATCAAAATTGATTCAGTAGATTTTGCGTGAATCCCGTTCATCGAAAACGGCTATCATTTTATTCATATAGATATTACTTTAATCACATCTAAATAGGTAATATAAGTAAGGTCTACCTTCAGAATTTAAATTCTTTTTTTGTTTGAGGGCCTTTCTTTTTAACGTGTATATTCTGAACTCGGATTCGTTTTTGGGACACCAAAAAAAAAAAAAATATCGAATGGTACCTCAACTTCTAACTACTAGACCTTTTTGTTTTGTGGGCCTGTGTAATCAAATTGGGCTAACATTTAATATGGATTTTGAAACAGCCAATTTCTTTTAGATTTCAAACATAAAGAAACTTAAAAATTTGGATTTAAAAAAATTATTTCTCCCAACGGCTTTAGGTCAGATGTCAAGTAATGTTACAATATATTAATTAAAAAAAGTCACATTTACTACTATACGCAACAACAAAATATGTGTATCTTTTCAGTAATTTTAATATTTTTTTCTAGGTTTTTATTTATTATAAAAATCGCAAATGTGCATATACTTATAAATACCTCTGATGGTTTCATCATTTCCAGCTATGAAATGAAAAGAAAAGTTCATTATTATTATATTTGCTAAGTAAAATATTTTTTCTAAAAATTTATGGAACGATTGAACTAAAACTTTAAGATAAAATTATTTTAGTTATTTTTTCTAATTCTTGTTAGAGTATCTTCGAAAATTATGGAACAACCACTTTTTTTTGTTAATGCTATTTATAAAAACTTATTATCATTCTATCAATATGCAATCATTCGAATGATGTTTATAAAGATATCTCAAAACTTAAACACAATACCGACGGACGATGGCAATACCGCTGACTGTCAATGCAATTCTTTTTTGTTCCGTCGCGTATAACGGATCGGTGTTGCATTTCTTAGAAGCTTGTCTCAATTTAACAATTCAAGTTTGTAATTCACTTTAATCTCTATGTAACGAAATGAAATGAATTACAACTAAGACTAACAGAAGATGTTCTCACAACAAAAAAGATATTATTTTCTTTTAACAGAAACAGCTGAATTTCCGACTTCCGTCGCGATTATGTATTTCCAAACTGATTTTACTGTTTTGCGATGTCGTTTTTTCCGACGGAATTGTGGTTAAGGTATAAATCTAATCTAAGCTTTTTTTTTTATTAAATTAATTCGTAACTTCTATTTACATTTCCCAATGCTTATATGTCAAATGTTAGGGTTGTTGAAAAAAAAAAAAATAACTAAAATAATGAAAAATAAATTGATTCAATTAGCTTTCGAAGCATAGTAAAAAAAACTTGTTTAATGTCAGCAAACAAAAAAATAATAATTCAATTGTTTAAAATATTCCAATATTCTATTATCCACAAACACTTTTAATTTATACTAAAATCCCAAAAAAAAAATGGGGTCTCTTTTTGATAGAAAGTTATTAAATATTTTTGAGCGTAAGTCAGGCAGCACGTTCCATGTGCGTCAGAGATCTCAGATGCTCGCCATTATTCTACAAACTCGTCGCATGTAGTGCGCTCGGCCTTCTAATGCAATGTGTGACTAGAGCTCAAAAATATTCAATACCTTCTGATCTGAAAGAGCCTTCACTTTTTCGTAAAAGGAATTTTGTAGTATTTAAAATTATTTCAAAGTCGATGATTAGCATGTTAGAACGATTTGAACAATTGTATTGTTATTATTTTTATATTTGTTTTCAATAAAACTTTTTTGTTTAAATACATTTGATCTGATCAGTAAAAACTGGAAAAAATAAATTTCAAATTTTCAATTATAAGATGTTTCGTAAAAACTTTTTTTTTATCAACTTTTGTTGATACACGAGTCAAGTAATTTTATGTACATATACTTATAAGTGGTAAAAAATATTATTGTGCGGTTTTCAAATATATGACCGATATGCATAAATACCATTTTCTGTCTCAGCCGCTGTAAAATAAAAATTAATTATTTATTGCACTTAAACTTTATTTTGTACTTGAATACCTCATCTGTATCCATACGTTTTATAACGGGCTTTGCAGGAACGGGCTTTGCAGATGCAGAAGGTTGCTGCAATTTAAAATTTTTTATTATACATTTTTCAAAACAGAGCAAAATTGTGAATATATTTTAAATTATATTATATATTTTGTATGTAGGAAACATATTTTTCTATTTATATTAGGACAATTCAGAAACTATGATAGTTAACAATTTAATTTGCATACATCAGAGGGTACATAAGTAGGTACTTAAGGGAAATAAATGTCTTTTTAAGTATGAAGTGCTATTAGCTATTCGCATTTTGTCTGTTTGTCTCCCAAAATATAATGTTTTTTTATTTAATCGAATACTGTTTTAAACATTTTACTAGTGTCATATATCAGGCTATGATTTCTGACCACTATCACAAGCGTAAGCAAATTTTTAATTTTCGGAGCTTGTCTCATATATTTGTTGTTAAGTAAAAATGTTGTCCCTCTCTGATTTTTTGGTGTTTTTTTTTCAAAAAATTCTAGTGATCATAAATTTCATAAAAAATAAAATAGAAAATATTTTTAGAATATTGCTTTGTGTCAAATTATATGTGTAAAGTTTCAAAATGATATCTTATTTTTTTGTAAAAATTATACGCATTTTAAAAGAACTTAAGAACAAATTTTTTGAAGGTGTCATATCCCCTTAAAAGATGTTTTCAACACAAACCCAATGAAATGTACTCGAATTTTTGAAAAATCTTTTTTTTGCAAACACGCTGCAAATTTGCCATTGAACGAACGTTACGTTTCAATTGCAATTGCGTAGCATAAGACCGACAGCAAGTTAGTTACAAATTTTCCACGCAATATTTTGTCATCCAGCTCTTATTAGGAATGACATGTTGAGGAACTGAAGTCATGAATGCTTAACATGAGGCGTTTAAGCCATAATATTACCCTCTTAAAAATTTCCTAATTTTTCCCCTTATACATTTTTTTATTTGAATATTTAATTTTGTCTTTTGAACACATTTATATCTTGTCTTTTTTGATTGCATTGCAACCGCTGTAAATAATAATTAAATTTCTATTTTATTTTGTACTTAAATACCTGTACTGCAGTCGGACGTTTAGTTGCTGCGGGCACCTGTAGCGATTGCTGAAATTAAATTATTTATGTTAACCCTAAATTTTTTTTCAAAATTGGAGTTAAGTTTTAAATTAATTTTTATTATGTGTATGTATGAAATACATATGTATGTATATGTCTCTATTTTTGTCAGAATAGAAGAGTATTTCTACATTATATTAGAACAGCCCAAAAACTATGTCAATTAATAATTAACAGTGAAATTCCCCATAACCAGACACCCACCGTCACAGTATTTTTGTCCAGTTATTGGAGCGTCCGGCTATCGGAATTAATTTTGTATGGAAAAGTTAGTGAGTGTCGCTGAAATATGTCCGGTTATGGGAGCTGTCCGGTTATGGGGGCTGTCCGCAATGGGGAATTTCACTGCATTTGCAAAAAAATTAAGATTTTTGGAATTAAGGTGCTTAAGTTTTTGTTGACGATATAAATATCGAAGTCGCTTCTAAGACCGCTTTAGGTCTGATGTCATGTAATGTTACTTAAAAATTATTGAAAAAAATTTCATCACAATCGGCATTTTCTCTCGGAGTTCCGAAGAGAAAACTTTAATTTACTAGACGCAACAACTTGAGGGCTGTCCAAGCAAAATGTGTGTATGTGTTCAATAATATTATTTTTTATTCAAATTTTTTTCTCAGTTTATATTATTATAAAACTCAAAAATTTGCTTATATAAATACCATTGGTGCTGCTTTTGGAGCTGTCGGCTGCTAAATAAATAGAAATGTTCATAATTATTACATTTTCTAAGTAAATTATTTTTGCAAAAAATTTATTGAATGATGAACCTAAATCTTAAGATAAAATTAATTAGTTCTTGTTTTCTAATTCTTGTCAGAGTATCTTCGAAAATTATGGAACAAACACTCTTCATCAGATCCATAATCATCACTTCTTATTTATAGCAATCTTCCAATAAACCTCAAAATTTTAATGTCGACCTGAGGACTAGATCGTAAACCTATGTATCTTTATTATTTTCAATGAAAAAATACCAGATATCTAAACCCTAGCCTGCGCTAGAATTTTTCAAAAATTCCTCTCTTAATGGGTATTTAAATACCCATTAGTCTGGAACAAGGTAAAATTGAAAGATTAAACCAAGTAGGTAGTAAGTTCGAAGACTGTTTTACTCAATAAAATTATTTTTTGTTTAAATTTTTTTTTTAAGATTTTTATTAATATAAAAAACGCTATTGTGCATAAATACATACCATTGGTGCTGGTTTTGGCCTTGCCGCCTATTAAATAAATAGAAATATTTTTTATTATTATTTTTTCCACTTATGTTTTCAAATACTTTTCAATCAAAGAATATGTTGAACGATTGAACCAAAATCTTAATCAAAATTATTTGTTAGTTTTTTTCACATTCTTATTAGAATACATTTGAAACTTATGGCTATTGAACAACGGCTTCTGATGAAATGATCTTATATACTAGAGGTCTGCACAGTTACCAAAAATTTACTTGTAAGGATTCAGTTTCCTAATACTCTCATTACAAGTATGCATTTCTATTGAGTACCATAGCGTGAAGTAAGAAAATTTGAGTAAGCTTCGAGTATGTATAACAGTAGTAGGCATTGCATAGCACAATTTTTCGTAGGTTGAAAACGAAGTTATAAAAAGTGTATACAATGTGCCCAACTGCGGCCGAAGTTGTGATGACAATTGTCATCTTCCGTGCTAACCTAACTTAACAGCTTCGTTGGTTAATGATTACATTTATGCAGACCTCTATTATACACTAAGTTGTAGTTCACACAATCTTAACCCTTTCGCGCCCAGAGTTGCTTATAAGCAACTTCAATACTAAGCATTGCTTAAATGACACAATCGCAATAAATTTTGTAAATTATAAATTAAATAAAAAAACTTTCAACCGTTATGTTTGTGATCAACAAAATTACGACGCATTTATTAAAATGATGTCAATGATGATGACTGAAATACCTCATTACCGTGTACTCAATATGGACCGTTAATTTTTTTTCTTGAGATACTAAAAGATTAGCCTTTTAGTCGATTAAAAAACATAAACAGATTATGCTCTTTTAGGCAATGTTTCAACAAATTAAGAAATATGTGAATTAATTGGTTAAATGACCTTTTAAATTAAGCTACAATAATATATTCATTCTGAGTAGTGATTGGACTTGAATTGGATTTAGGTTCAAACTTAAATTAAATATATAAATACCTTTACGGGTGATGGGGCTCGGCGTCGTGGTATTCCATATGATGCCCGTACGGGTGGTCGATACTAAAAAAGTTTTCATTCTTATTTATTTATGTTATAAACCATTTTATTTTTTTTTACCAAAACGAGAAGAGTTGAACGTAAATGTCAATTATTTTCTTTGTTGGTGGTATTTGTCTAGGTTATGACTCATCACAAATAATTTCAGCATAAGCGAAACGATTATTGCACAAAAAAACTTCAATATTTATGAAAAATGAGAGAATTAATTTGTAAAATAATTTTATTCTTTATAATCTCTTAAGATTTCTGTAGGGTATTCAATATTTTTGGATAAACTCAAAATTGGGCAGAGCTTAAACTTCCGTATTTTGACATATTTTTATTTAAATTTTCTTAAAAAAATCTATCTTAACGAAAATAGAATTCCGGCAAAAAAAAAGAGTTCACATTTTAATTTTCATAGATTTGCTATGGAGTTTTTTGATAGTCACCAAGAATAAGATATACATACACATATGTATGCATAAAAGAATATCGAAATTTAACGCAAAATATATCATTTACGATATAGGAGATAAAATTAAAATTTGTTTTTAAGGGAAAACCGATTCCCAGTATTGTATGTTGTTTAAATTTTTTCGTCAAGTACAGACTTACACAGATATATAACTTTTCAAAATTGAATTTGCTTGTTTTCCATAAAATATGAAAGATTATAGCACAGCTATGATAATTTTTACGTCCAAATTATTTATGGTATCTCAGTAACTAGTCAAATTCCTAACACAAAAAAACTCAACAAAACGTTCAACTCTTCTCGCTTTTGTAATTTAGTTCTTAAATAAATGTTAAATAAATAAACACTTTCACTAACACTATAAGGAATTATTTCTTAAAACAAATTCGCTAAGTTATTTAAACGTCCTATGTTGATAAACGATTTGTAGTGATCTTCAAAACTTCAATTGTTGTGAATGGAGATGAAAAAAACGTGAGATAACTGATATTAGGTCAGCAGAAATCCCACCCTTAATATAAGTAGCTGTGGTAACACTATATATTTAATTTTAACCTTTTATATGGCGAAAATTTAATTCTGTAACTTTTAATTATATTACTTTTTTATCTTTGACTGAAATTTAAATCAAATTTAATAAAACAATTTCTGAAACTCAGGCGAGTTTTTATATACACAATAGAAATGAACATTCTAGAACATTGGATCATAGTCTTCTACCAGCTTAAGTATAAACTATTGACTTTCTTAGTGGAAGCGCGATGAAAGCCCAGTAGTCTCACGAATTTATAATGTCGTTCAAAAAGATGCACTTGCTTGATTTCTCAAGTGTTTGGTTTTGAAATCTAAAAACAAACATTTTTTTTTCATTAAATTAAATAAACTTCTTTTATATTTGTATGCTAATATTGACAGGCTCAATAAATTAAGGGATTTTTAAACTAAAAATATTTATGTCTGTCTATTCTACCCAACTTAGCAAATTTTCGTTGACCCTTTAAACGTTTCGTCCCCATTAAATCTTAATAATAAAAAAACTATTTTATGAAACCAGAATAGTTGCCAAAGTCAAAATGTTATTATAATAACTTAAATAAATATATAGTATGCCTTAAGCTTAAAATTAAATTTAGTTGTGAACATAAATACCGGTGAGTCATCTTCTCCATAAATTACTGGGTTTGCCAAAATTTCTGCCTCTATCCTTGCATTCTCCTCTTCCTATTAAAATAAAATGGATTACAATTATTTGTTCAATACGTGTTTTAATTGATATACATATATTTTTAAATAAATATGATTTTATTAATTAGCTTCTGTTTTACTTGAAAAATGAGCCACGCTTTGCAAAGGGTATCACTCTGAAACTAAAGTTGAAATAATTTTCATGTGCAAAGACATAAAAATTTGGTGCGCAAATATGAGCACCACACAAAAAATAAGATCTCTTATACGAGATGTAGGTACGTATGTAGGTACGTTTTGGAACAGGTAATTTTAGGCCAAATTTGGCAATGGTGTGAAAAGTTTTGAGGTCAATTAAATACCATAATAACTCATGGTAATCAAATGAAGCAAAGTATATTGACATGTCGCAAATCTCAAATGATTTGATCATCAATACAATTTCTTATGTTTGAAAAGAATGAAATGGACGTTAGTTAATCGTTTGGAAATATCAAAAAAGATTTTTACATAATTCTTTAACTAATTAGTTACAAAGCGTTAATTTCTTTTAGATTTTGAAAATCTGAAAAAGATATCGCCATACATCAAAGCCCAAAGGAGTTAGTCCATATGCGCGACGCAGTGTCTTCAATGTGTAGGCAGAGCAGGGCACACATTGATATGCAGCTCAGTACTGTCTCACGTATCGACTGCAGCGTGTCACATAAGACGCGGTTCCAGTCCTGTGTTTTTAAAGTTTTTTTTTTTATTTTTAACATTTCCAACTCGATGTCCGAATTTGAATTGAACTTGACAGAACTTCTTTTCAATATGCGACTACGAATGTGCGGCAGTGTTTTTCTGTTCTGTGCTGCTTGCATGACATAGCTCAATGTGCGCCTTAGCTAGATCCCGTATGCCTGTGCACCACACCGCCTAGAATTGTTTTCATCATTGTTTCTTAAATAATTAAGTCCTCAACATTTTGATAACGGATTTGGATTTCATAGGACTTTGGTGTATAGTAATATTGTTTTCAGATTTTTAAAAGATCCAGAACAAAAAAAAAATTTATTTTAATAAGCAATTAATAAAAAACTATAAAACGTTTATTCTTTAAAAAAACTAACAAACGGTTAACTAAAGTACAATTCATCTCCTTGATGGGTTGATTTGCATAAAGGCAAAAAACTTTTGTTCATAAGGTTACCGTAAGTTTAACTTTGCAATATCTTTGTTAAAGAAGAAAACAAGAAACAAAGTGAGGTATGGCGAAAATGTTTTAGTCACCAATTTCTCAAATATTAATAAAAATCCTGATGGTAATTGTATTATTGCAAATACACGTATTTCGACCCAATCAATATTAGCGACTAAATAAGAAATCATTAAGTTACATACGTATATTAAAATAACAAAAAGTTTCGAGCAGAGATTTCCGAGGTGAAATATACTACGGTGCTTTCGAGGAAAAAGGAGTTGATCGTCGCATTTTTTTCCGTCTTCCTTTGTTATTTAAATACTTAAACTATAAGTGCTATACAAACGGCTATCAGGCCAAAATATTATTATTTTACTTAATTAGTACAAATTTATTCAATAAAATTAATAATAAATTTATTTTTGAATAATAATTTTAACTTAAAACAAAATTTAAGTATAAGTACCATTTCTTTTCTTTTTCGATTCCATTCCGCAAGCTGAAAAATGATATATATATAATGTACATTTATAAAAACTTTTTTGAATACAATAAAATTATTTGTTTAGTTGGCTTAGAATCGCTGAAACAAATCTTCATTTTCATTACAAATTAAGTTTTATTTTTTATGTAAATACCTCATCTGGAGGAAGACGTCTAACTGGAATGGGCCAAAGAGATCCTCCCATTTTCTGCAATTAAATATTTTTGGAATATAAAAATTTTATCCAAAATAGGAGTCAATAAATTAATTTTACATTAAATTTTATTTTGTGTATGTAGGACATGCGTTAGGCCGGTTCAATTTGTTCGGGAGGGAAAAAAATTGCCAAAGAGTATAGCAAAACAAAAACGTTAGGGCCTAATCCTTAGAAATTTTCCCCAAGAAACAATGGGTTTGAAATCAATATCGAGCTGCCGAAGAATTCGTTGAAGTTTGGAAGTCGGAAAAAAATGAATGAAATGAAATGAAATGGAGTCTATGTTTGATATTTATTTTTTGCTAATGCATCGTTACAATAGAACTTTTTTTAATTTTCGGAGATTGTCTCATATAAGCAGCAGTAAGGTGGAAACCTTATTTCTTTCTACAGCACCAATTTTTATGAAAATTATGGCTGACATAAAAACGTAATTACGGCATTCTTGCTGGGAATCATTATTCAAATACGATTTTTTGTAACGTTTTGGTATGAACCTTCTCTTGGGAGATTAGTATATTAATGACTTGTAGACTTGACTGGCACAATCTATATTTTTGTTTTCATAAATATTATTCTCCGTTTAAACATTTTTTACTCTTAAAATTAACTGCTGGATATCTTGTGAACATTAAACGTTTTAGAAACTTACAGAAACTTACAATTTTTATTTTATTTTGTTCTAAGAACCTCGAATTATATCTTTTTAAAATAAAATCTTTGGAATTAAAGCATTTTACTGTGAATTTAGGATAAACTATCAGATTTTGTGATGATTTAAAAATCTGTTCATTGAATTACGCAAGAGCTATTTTCAAACATCTCTTGTTTTAAAGTCTCACAGGTCCAAAATAAAATAATTGTTTAAGGTCAAACTAAAAGATTATGCCAAGTAGGTCCTAAAACATTTATTTTCAATTAAATAAACTTTACTTTTCAGTTTCTCCTTATACGTAAGGTTATTGAGACCTGCTAGCTTAAAGGTGAAATACTTATCACTTGGCAGAATTTGGTTTAGTAATTTTTATTCTGCAATCTTATAATTCTTTCCGAAATATAATGTAATAAATTAGAAATGTCTTTTAATATAACAAACACTGCAAATTTTTTTGTTTAGACCAGTGGTGGGCACAAAAATATAACAAAAGAGGAAAACAACAACATCAAGCTACAACAAACGAAATTTTAAAGTTATTTATACTTTCATTTCCAAAATTGCCATTAGCACAAAAAAAAAAAAAACAAATTGCACTACAAACAAAAACAATTGCTACATTCGTCAAGACACAATGCGGCGCCGTCATTTATGCCTTTGTGTTTTGTTTTTGTTTTCATTTTCATTTGAATTCAAGTCAACGCTATGCCTCGATAGCATTGAAATTCTGGGAATTTTTTTTCGCTTGGTTGTGCGCCGAATAACGGTTAGAGCAATGTGAGAAATTGAGGCACTAAGTGCCCTTCACTGGTTTAGACCAGTGGCCCCCATCGCCCGCACCGTTATTCGACGCAAAAGCAAGTGAAAAAAAATTCACAGAATTTCAACGCTATCGAGGCACAGCGTTGACCTGAATTCAAGTGAAAACAAAAACAAAACAGAAAGGCATAAGCGACGGCGCCCCATTGCGTCTTGACGAATGTTGCAATTGTTTTTGTTTGTAGTGCAATTTGGGTTTTTTTTTGTGCTGTTGGCGAATTTGGAAATGACATCAAAAAAACTTTAAAATTTTATTTTTTGTTGTTTAGCCCTTTTGTTAGATTTCCATGCCCACCACTGGTTAAGACTTTAGAGTTCTGATCCAGTGGAAGATATCCGAGAGAGCGTCTATGTTTTTTAAAAAGGTTGAAAAAGGTTTAATTGTTGATAAACCGTTTCAGGTCTGATGTCAAGTTATTACTTGAAAAAAAATTATTAAAAAGTATCTCATCAAAATCAGCACTTTCCCTCGGAGTTCCAAAGAGAAACTTACTTTTACTAGACGCAGCAACTTGATGCCTGTCCAAGCAAAATGTGTTCAATAATATTATTTTTTGCTTATTTTTTCCTAGGTTTTTATTATTATAAAAATTATAAATGTGCATACCTTTGATGTGTCTCCTTCTGCACCCGGCTATTAAATAAATCGAAATGTTCATTATAATTATGTTTTCTAAGAAAAATATTTCTTCTAAAAGTTTATTGAACAATTGAACCAAAATCTTAAATTCTAAATTATTATGGAGCAAGCGCCTTTTGTTTTTGAATTCTGTTTATAAAAGGTTATTATCATTCATTCAATATCCAATCATTCGAATAATGTTTATAATTATAATGTTAGTTAAAGACATCTCAAAGCTTAACCCTGCATTACTGACGTAATGTAAAAATCAATTTTTCTTGAAAAATTTGCAGCGGAAGACACCCAGATACTTTTTTTATGTAAGGAGATTTTCCATTTCAATCACTTAAATACTGCTGAAATAAGTCTTAAAATATGTGGAATTATGCAAGTTTAGAATAAATTTGGAATACAACTTTATTGCACTTTGGTATTTTAAAAAAGTTTACTGATTTTTAAACGTGTGGGTGGATTCCACCCTGCGTTAGTAATGCAGGGTTAAGCACAATACCGACCGACGATGGCAATAACGCTGACCGTAGATATCGATGTAATTCTTTTTTTATCCGTCGTGGATAAAACAAATGTATTATAGGTAAAATATCACATTATTCTTGCCAAAACTATTAACGGCTATATTATAATGGTGATTTTCTGGAAATGTATTTTTTATGTTGACTCTAGACTACAAGAAGTAATCTGACAAAAATCTTAGCCCTTATGCCTACCGGACCAAAAATGGTACGTACTACAATGTCATAAATTAACGATATAAAATAAGTGTTTATATTCTTAGAATCTAATATTGGGTTAAGAAATACGTAACGTTTAGTTAGTTAAAATGTTTTAGTGAAATTAGATTTTGGTTTCCCCCATTTTATCGTCATCTTCTTCATTCTCGCGTGGGATTTCCCACCTTAAAAATTGGATCACTAATTGGAAGTTCGATACACTTTTTTAGTTTGAATGCGTCTTTTCACAGACCGCGATGAAATTATTGGATCTGATGTATCCATTGCTCTATGAAACACGTCTAAAAGTGTATGAACGCGGCTGCTTTTGCATGCATGATGTAATATATCAGATTTGTACAATTTGTGTCGAGACTCTGCCAATTTTTCTCCGAAACAACCAATAGGAAGAGCTGATCCCTCTGTAAATTTCCTTGAATGAATGATAATTTTGAGTAAAGTGGCTATCATTGGGAGCCAGGAATACATGTTTTGAATTATTTTTGCCGTTTCAAAGCAATAAACTTGAAATTTTTCTACACTTATCCAAACGAAATTTTAAAAGCTTGCACAAAGTTGGAAACTTAAAAAAATTTGAAAAATAAGGGGTTTGATTTTAGTTTTAGATTTTTCCACAGAAAACCAAAATAAATTTAAATATTTTAAGTCAAACATACCAACATCAGTTTTATTCATTTATACTTTAGAAAAAAAAAAAACAAATATCTTCTCAATAGTTGAAAAAAGAGTTAAAATCACCACTTGTATGCATTATCTCCGTACAATGCAAATGCATCAACTTTGACACATCACTGAAATGCAGTAAGTTATTTTTTCCAAAAAGAAAAGGCATTTTTTCATTAATTAAAGTATTTTCCTTTACACTACATTAACAAAAATCGTCCGAATTCGTATAAATTGAGTTTTAGCCAGAAAAGTGGGCTATTTAACCTATAGTGCCATGATTGAAGAGTGTGCTCAAAAAAAAAAAAAAAGGATATTTTTGGTGGAAATGCACATATACATCTTTATTTCTAATAGTGCTGAAAAGTGTACTAAAAGGCACTCTTACTGAGAATCACGGTATTGAAACTGTTTTTTATGCTCGAGTCAGTAGTAGAACTCCATACTCACATCGATGTTGTTTGAAAATGTATGCGAGTGTGCAACTTTTTGGTATGGATCTTCTTATGGAAGATCAATTAAGAATATTGATTACTTGATGCTTTACTTGCACTACCTATGTTTTTCTTTCCATAATTACTTACTTTTAAAATCCATTTTAGGACAATCTATTGAATATTTAATTGTTATAAAAACTTACAGGTGGTCTCGTGGGATAGGTTTCTTTTGGTTCTGATCTCGGGGCACAAGCTGGTGGTCTCGCTCGAGTAGGTGCTTTTGATGCTGGTCTAGAGCCCGCAGGTTTCGGGACCGGAGGTGCTTTTGGTGGTGGTCTTGAGGCACAAGCTGGTGGTCTCGAGACAGTAGGTGCTTTTGGTGGTGGTCTCGAGGCACAAGATGGTCCTCTCGCGACAGTAGGTGGTTTTGATGGTGGTCTCGAGGCACTAGTTGCTCTTGCTGGTGGTTTCGACACTGGAGGTGCTTTTGGTGGTGGTCTCGAAGCACAAGCTGGTGCTTTCGCGACAGTAGGTGCTTTTGCTGGTGGTTTCGAGGCCAAATTTGGTGGCTTATAGCCACTAGTTGCTTTTGCTGGTGGTCTTGAGGTACTAGTTGCTGTTGCTGTTGCTGTTGGTCTTGAGGCACAAGATGGTCCTCTTGGGACAGTAGGTGCTTTTGCTGGTGGTTTCGAGGCCAAATTTGGTGGTTTATAGCCACTAGTTGCTGTTGCTGGTGGTCTTGAGCCACTTGTTGCTGTTGCTGTTGGTCTCGAGGCACAAGATGGTCCTCTCGGGACAGTTGGTGCTTTTGCTGGTGGTTTCGATGCCAAATTTGGTGGCTTATAGCTACTAGTTGCTTTCGCTGGTGGTCTTGAGCCACTAGTTGCTGCTGCTGTTGCTGTTGGTCTTGAGGCACAAGATGGTCCTCTCGGGACAGTAGGTGCTTTTGCTGGTGGTTTCGAGGCCAAATTTGGTGGTTTATAGACACAAGTAGCTTTTGCTGGTGGTCTTGAGGTACTAGTTGCTGCTGCTGTTGCTGTTCCTGTTGGTCTTGAGGCACAAGATGGTCCTCTCGGGACAGTAGGTGGTTTTGGTGGTGGTTTCGAGGCCAAACTTGGTGGTTTATAGCCAGTAGTTGCTTTCGCTGGTGGTCTTGAGGCACTAGTTGCTGTTGCTGTTCCAGCTGCTGTTGGTCTTGAGAGACAAGACGGTCCTCTCGGGACAGTAGGTGCTTTTGGTGGTGGTTTCGAGGCCAAACTTGGTGGTTTATAGCCACTAGTTGCTCTCGAGGTACTAGCTGCTCTTGGTGGTGGTTTCACGATAGAAGTTGCTTGTGCTGGTGGTCTCGAGGCACTAGTTGATCTTGGTGGTGGTCTCGAGGCACAAGCTGGTGGTCTCGGGACAGTAGGTGGTTTTGGTGGTGGTCTCGAGGAGCAAGATGGTGCTCTCGAGGCACTAGTTGCTCTTGGTGGTGGTTTCACGATAGAACTTGCTTGTGCTGGTAGTCTCGAGGCACTAGTTTCTCTTGGTGGTGGTCTTGAGGCACAAGCTGGTGGTCTCGGGACAGTAGGTGCTTTCGCTGGTGGTCTCGAGATACTTGTTGATCTTGGTGGTAGTCGTGAGGCACTAGTTGCTGCTGCTGTTGCTGTGGGTCTTGAGAGGCAAGATGGTCCTCTCGGGACAGTAGGTGGTTTTGGTGGTGGTTTCGAGGCCAAACTTGGTGCTTTATAGCCACTAGTTGCTCTCGAGGCACTAGTTGCTCTTGGTGGTGGTTTCACGATAGAACTTGCTTGTGCTGGTAGTCTCGAGGCACTAGTTTCTCTTGGTGGTGGTCTCGAGGCACAAGCTGGTGGTCTCGGGACAGTAGGTGCTTTTGGTGGTGGTCTCGTTGGCCAAGATGGTGGTCTCGAGGCACTAGTTGCTCTTGGTGGTGGTTTCACGATAGAAGTTGTTTGTGTTGGTAGTCTCGATGCACTACTTGCTCTCGATGAAGAAACTCCCACTGTTGACTATAAAATAAGTTATCATTATTATATATTAAAAAGTAAAAAAAAAAATTAATTAATTAATTAATTACACTAGTTTACAAGAAAATAGATCTGGTTTCTCATAGACTTTTTTCGATGTATTTTGAGGCGTAGATTCCAAAAATGGCAACCATTTTTTTCTCTTAAGAATCGTTTTCGATATATCCTCAAAAAACCCCTTTTTCGGCACTTTTTTCATTTATTTGGCTATATCTCCATAAATTTTTTTTCGAATCAAAAACGATGTTCAGCATTCGTTTTTTTTGGAATTTGAGCGCTTGTAACTCCATCAAATCTTATCCGATTCAAGCAAACAGCATATCGTTAGAAAGGGAATACAAATATCTTTCGAATGCTGAAAATTGTTTTTGAGTCAAAAAAAAAAAAATTTATGGAGATATAGTCAAATAAATGAAAAAAGTGCCGAAAAAGGGGTTTTTTGAGGATACCTCGAAAACGATTCTTAAGAAAAAAAAAATGGTTGCCATTTTTGGAATCTACGCCCCAAAATACGTGGAAAAAAGTCTATGAGAAACCAGATCTCGAGATCAACCCCAAATTTGTAAACTAGTGTTATTGTAAATGATAAAACCATATAACAGAAACTTTTTTCAATTTGTTTTGTTCAACTTCAGTTAACAGCTTTCTAAAAACAAATATTTGGAAATAAAGCATTTTGGTGTGACTTGTGGGTAAACTATAAACTTTTTTACTATTGTAAAATATATTGCTTGAAAAGTACAAAATGCTTTTAGAAAATATCTCTTCTTTAATGGTTTCTCAGGTCCAAAATATGAAAACCGAAGAAACAATTGCCGCTGTAGAGCAAAATGTTGAAGAGGACCCAAATGAATCGATTCGCCACCGTGCACAGCAATTGGAGCTTTGTCCATCAACTTTATGGAAGATTTTGCGCAAAGATCTTGGCTTGCGACCTTACAAGATCCAGCTTGTGCAAGAATTAAAGCCGCGAGACCATGCAATGCGTCGTGATTTTGGTGTATGGGCCGAAAATGAGATTGATCTCGATGCTGATTTTCATCGCAAAATTTTGTTCAGTGATGAGGCTCATTTTTGGTTGAATAGCTACGTCAACAAGCAAAATTGCCGCATTTGGAGTGAAGAGAATCCACATGAGGCCCTTGAGACGCCATTACATCCACAAAAACTGACTGTTTGGTGTGCTCTATGGGCTGGTGGAGTCATTGGGCCATACTTCTTCCGAAATAATGCTGGAGAGTCAGTTACCGTTAATGGAGACCGGTATAGAGCCATGATAACCGTCACAATCAATTTATTGAAGGAAACATTCGATGAGCGCATAATTTGGCGGAATGGACCTGTCAATTGGCCACCAAGATCGTGTGATTTGACACCATTGGATTATTTTCTTTGGGGATATGTGAAGTCGCTCGTCTACGCCAACAAACCAGAAACGTTAGGGGACTTGGAAGCCAACATTCGTGGCGTTATTGCCGACATACGGCCCCACATGCTCGAAAAAGTGGTTCAAAATTGGACCTGTAGAATTGGCTTTATTCGAGCCAGCCGCGGCTGCCACATGCCCGAAATCATATTTAAACATTAATGGCAGAAAATTATCCTTCCAATAAAGTCAAATTGATGGACATTAAAACGATTTTCTTGTGTTTTATTTCAATTCGAAGCTCTATACCTCTAAAAAAAACACCCTGTATATTAACTGTTTTTTATTGATATGACTTATCTACTACTTTATCATCAAATTTAAAACTGTCCGATTTTGTTTAAATTTTGACACGTCAAAGTTCTTTAATAGGCTGCACTACAGCATGAATGTCAGCTCTCTATATGATCGGAGTTTTGAGAAAAAACTTAATTTTGCCTGAAAATATCCGGTTTTAGTTCATTTTAAAAAATATACTTCTAAAAGCCCACCAAAAAAAGCCATGTAGCGGTGGTTGAAGCTAGTATAAGCAGCTAGTTATCCATTTTTGTTCCTTTAAAGCATTTTGCACTGTAATTTTTTAGTGTTGCAGTACTGAACAGGAGGTTCAGTAAAATATACGTATTAAATTATATAATTATGTAACGCAAACAGAGAAAAATTATTGCTGTCTGACGGCACAAAAAAAATAAGAACCATTTCCTTTAAGTGTCACATGTCTTCAAATATGCCACAAGTCATAGATGTTCTCGAATATCCGAAATTTTAAAGTCTTGACGTACTTGAAACAAAATATGGAAACTCTTGTGACTTCAAAATAACTTTTGTGAAGGCCAGAACCCAATATTACGTCGGCAGCGGCAGAGGCCGTTTTTCGAAATCAGCTTTTTTTTAGAACTCACTCCTTGCTTTGGGGTAAAACCTGATACCGCGTCGGCAGCGAACAGCATGTCTCAGGTTAGCTCTAATTCTAAATTCACTGCCACTGCTATCGAATATCACAAAAAGTTTGACAGTTGTTTTGCATTCACAGTTTGTTTGATAGCAAAAATCGACTAAAAATCAATTGAAATCATTACGAAAAATAAATTTTAATATAAACAAGTTAAGGTGTTATCTTCGGCCAGGCCAAAACTCATATACCCTACACTGCACTGAAAGTACCTTTTAAATAAATGCTTAAAAGACGTTGAAGAGGTTGAAGGATTCGAAAAAAATGTAAAATGTTAGAAAGGTTGACAGAGGTTGGAAAATGTTGAAAAAGTCGAAAATACATGCAAAATGTTGAAAAACGTTGAGAGAGATTGAAAAACTCTATAAAAGTTGAAAGACTTTGAAAAAATTTGAAACAATTCAAAATTGATGAAAAAGTCGAAAAAATAAAGAAACTTATCAAGAAAGTTGAAAGAGGTTGAAAAAGTCGAACAAAAACATATAGGATATATTGGAAAAAGTTAAAAAATTGATAAAATCAAAAGAATATAGAAAATATTGAAAAAAATCGAATAAAAACTAAGAAATTAAATTTTCCATGCCCACTTCACCAATTCCGCCTACTTTTGGGTTACTAAATTATATTCGTCATTGACATCCACATACCAAATCTTAGCCCAATAGGTTGTATAGTTTGCGATGTATGCCGTAATTAGTCTAAAAATTTAGGGCGGTAACACCCACTGGTGTAATATAGTCCGATTTTCATCCACAAATAGCTTTCCATGAGCAAACCCCTTACACCAAATTTTAGTATGATTGCTTACATATTTCGATAAATTTGCCACTTACCGTATTTTATTTGTATGGGAAGTGCCACGCCCACTGGTGATATTTCAGCCACTTTTGATCAGACCTTGAAACTTTTATACTTTTATTCAAAAAGTTTTCAAAATAAAAATTTCTTAAAACTTTTTTGTTATAAAAGTTTTTATAAACTTTCTTTAAAAACTTTTAGTGAATAAAAGTTTTTCCAAAAAACTTTTTCAAAAAGTTTTTACATAAAAGTTTTTTCAAATAACTTTTATAAAAACTTTTTCATAAGAGTTTTTTTTAACTTATATTTTTAACAGTCACATGCAAAGAGTTTTTTTTGACTTTTATTTTTCAAAAGGCGAAAATAAAAGTTTTTTTTGTATGAAAGAACGAGGGAAAAGGCTGAAAATGGATTTTGGAAGTGACAAGTGAGGTCCCCGACCCTCCTAAATGGGATTTTTGGACCCATTTTCCGAAAAAAGTTTTATTGCACGAATCGATGGGAAAAGTTCGAAAATGGATTTTGGAAGTGACAAGTGAGGTCCCCGACCCTCCTAAATGGGTTTTTTGGACCCATTTTTCGAAAAAAACTTTATTGCACGAATCGATGGGAAAAGGCCGAAAATGGATTTTGGAAGTGACAAGTGAGGTCTCCGACCCTCCTAAAAGGGTTTTTGGACCCATTTTTCGAAAAAAACTTTATCGCACGAATCGATGGGAAAAGGCCGAAAATGGATTTTGGAAGTGACAAGCGAGGTCCCCGACCCGCCTAATAGGGGTTTTCGGACCCATGTTTCGAAAAAAATGTTATTGCACGAATCGATGGGAAAAGGCCAAAAATGGATTTTGGAAGTGACAAGTGAGGTCCCCGACCCTCCTAAAAGGGTTTTTTGGACCCATTTTTCGAAAAAAATTTTATTGCACGAGTAACTTGTCACTTCCAGACAGGCAGGCAGACAGACAGACAGACAGACAGACAGACAGACAGACAGACAGACAGACAGACAGACAGGCAGGCAGACAGGCAGACAGACAGACAGACAGACAGAAAGACAGACAGACAGACAGACAGACAGACAGACAGACAGAAAGACAGACAGACATCGCTAAATCGACTCAGGTGGTGACACTGATCAAGAATATATACACTTTTCCATACCTGCCACGCCCCCTTCGATGTGTTACAAACGGAGAGACAAAGTGAATATACCCTCGGTATAAAAACACGGAAATTACATTTTAAGTATTAAAAATATGACTTTTTTAATATTAAAAAGTAAAATAGAAAGGAAAATGCCAAACACACTGCCACTGCCGACACGTTATTTAGTTCTGGTTCTTAAAGGCTTAGGAAGCGTTCATAAATTACGTTACGAAATTTCTAACTTTCTTCCCTCTAAGTAATGCACCTTAATCAAATTGAAATAACCTCCCCCTCCCCCTTCCCATCACTCTTGCGAAACGTTACATGAAGAATATTTTCTTAAATTTTGCAAAATTTCACGAAGTTTGCGAAAGTTCGGCAAAAAAAAGCCCAATTTGGCCAAATCAGCCAAGTTTAATATATTTTTTACAGACTAATCATTTTTATACAATTTTTGTTTTATTTACTTCAAACTTCGTAACTCTGCGCTAAAGGGTGGTGTCAATTAAAACATTTTTGGTAACAATAATCCTAAATAATCAAATTAATTTTTCTTCCAAATTTCAAACGTAAAACATATGCATTTGTATTCTCTAAATATTATGACACATCGAGTTATGTAACGTTGCTCCAAGACCCCCTGGATTCGTCCATAACGCTCCTTTTCACAAATTGTTATTATTCGCTAAAATCCTTTCCTTTAGTGCGAAACGAAATTTGGGAGCGCTGCGTTATTAAGAACTGTAAAGTTTAATGTCTTTGTTCACTCCAGCACTAGTTTGTGCCAGGGGAGTTTAAATTAATAATTTAATTTTGCAGCTATCAGCTGCGTTTCCAAAAATTTAATGAAACGCGTTGCTTCGTTGAATGCTGTACATAAACTAATTTATTGAATATAAAAATGAGACTTAAGAACTAATAGAGAAAGAAACAGTTAATTTGAAACATACCAACAAAAAAAATGAGCAAGCTGCAATAAGAGCATATTTTTTATGCAACTGGTCGAAAACAGTTGTGCACAGTGATATGCTCTTATTGAACTCTTTTAAGCGCCAACAGTCTAGTTATGTTGGACAAGTTTTATTTGAAGTTGTGTTTTAGGTTTGTTTAATATATTGACATCGAAGTCGTCTCTAAAGGGACTTACCTTTAAAATAAATAGCAAAAAAAATATCTTGTGAATGTTTTATTCTTATTACAACTTACCTTAGTCCTTTTAGCAGCTCTTCCGCCTGGAGATACTGATCTTAGATATCTGAAATTCCTATCCGACTATTGAATAAGCTATCATTATTATAATTTTTTCTGTATTTTAATATTTATATAAATAAATGCAGTAGTTTCTTGAATTCTAAGGATAAGTTATGAAGAGACGAAAATGAACTGCTTGCGTTTTAAGACTCTTTTGTACAAACTTATTTTGGCACTATGTAAAATGTTTACAAGCGTTCACAATTTGGAGTGATATCGAAAAAATATTTGACATATGCAACATGCTGTTTTCAAAACATTGACTTTTTTCTTATTGATAAGATATTATTTTCTTTGCATTGAACGAAATATTTTTTGGTAATTGTAAATGCATTGTTTGATGTTTTTTTTTTTTTCATTTACATTACTTAACGCTAACCCTAAATGAATACCCAGACAATTGCCCACTGTTGATTCATTAGTTTCCAATACTACTATGGAGTAAAATTTGCCAAGTGTTTCAGGTTAAAATTGCTTATGCTCCAATCTTGTTCGAATTTTGATTATTTGCAGTTCTAAGTAGTAGAAATTTTCAAAATTTTTTCTAGGAACGTCTATTGTTGTAAATAAATTGTAATTGTAAATTTGAAATTGTAATGGGTGATTCCAAAAGATTTTTTCATAATCTTTACCAAAATATATTTTTTTATAAAAATTTTGGAACTTAAAAATGTTTTTGCCTGTTTCGAAATATATTAATATATTCTTATTAAACTTATATGAAAGTTTGATTTATTAGGTTTCAGAATATTATAAATTTAAAATGAGCTGGAAATGGGTTTATTTAAGGGGACATGACACCTTCCAATTTTCAAGAATTAAAAAAATTTTTTTTGACTGTTTCTTTCTTTATTTTTTTAATAAAATAAACCTCAAACTCGGCTTATAAAATATATAGCGAGCATTTTAGTAACATCGTGTCAAAGTTATAGTACGTGAAAAGCTATAGTTAATTAACTTTGAACGCGTTTTTCTCGAAACCACGTTTTTCGAGTTGGCGGGCATGATAAAAAAACCACTAGACCGATCTTTCTGAAATTTTAATATGTTGCTGTGCACATATAAATGCACGGAATGAAATACGGATGGAAAGATCGGAATCATAGTTTTTGATTTTTGCCACGATTTTGGCCCGAAAAATTTGCAATTTTCGAAAAAATTACGCCATTTTGTTATTTTTGGACTAAAATTTTTGCCTGTAGTTCATTCTTTGGCGGCTTTGATGCTGATTAAAACCTCTTTTTTTTTTACATGTTCCAGTGAGCTGCAATCATGCCCACTGTGATTTTTTGGTGTTTTTTTTCAAAAAATTCTAGTGGTCATAGAATTCATAAAAAATTGTCAAAATCTATGTGTAAAGTTTCAGAATGATATCTTGTTTTTTATAAAAATTATACGCGTTTTAAAACACTTAAGAAAACATTTTTTGCAAGTGTCGTGTCCCCTTAAGAACTTAGAACCAAATTTCACTCAAAACCCTCAAATTGGTCGTGCAAGCTCTGGACAAACTTTGGACAAGTTTTCACAAGAGTGCGTGGCACCTCTAATACAAGCAAAAACTTTCAAATGCTACACTGTTGGGTTAATTGAAGGTAGAGTAACCAAATTTCACACAAATTCTACTAATGGTTTGTACAAGCTCTAGACAGAAATAAATGAAAGATCTTCGAATCCCAACGTTCGGTACGCAACAGTGACCACAGTGTACCATGAAGATCTCTTGAGTTTTTACGAATGCGTAATCCAATCTAGCACACGCAAAGAGGCGCTTTGCTTGTTCGATTTTCTCGGATGGTGTCGGTCGCAAATAGCCCAACGCAAACAGGCGACACACCAATATATGGGACGTGAAAAAAAAATGTCGCAGGCGAAGCAGTGCAGCAACGGCTCTAATAATTGTGCTCTTTATTTATCAGCAAATGATTCCTGCATCGTTTAGAACAAAAGCAAATTAAATCATTAAAGTAAACCAATTTGACTAAAACCATCGCCTTAATAAGAGCACGGGATTTCAACGATAGTTAAGACCAGGGACATAACTATTATAAGTTTTATGTCCAAAAATTTGTTTATAATTATTATGAATAATAAATATTTTATTAGTTGTCAATTAGTTGTGCATAGAAAAATTTTGAAAATGGACCAAAATCGGGCACTTTTTTAGTTGGGACCAACTCTGGTGATGGCCAAAGCCCATTGTCAACCTCTTTCCATCGATTTTTTGCAAAAAAAAATTTGAAAATGGACCTAACTAGAGCACTTTTAAGGATCGGTACCACTTCTAGTGATGGCCAATATCCTTTTTAGACCTCTTTTCATTGATTGAAGCAAAGTTTTTATGACCACCTCTGGTGATGTCATAAAAACCACCTCCCCATCGATTGGTGCAAAAAGATTCACAAAAATGAAAATCTGTTGAACACTTTTTTCAAAACAACGTAAAAAAATATTTTTTCCAAGTACAACTAATAAAATATTTCTTATTCATAATAATTATAAATCAATTTTTAAAAATAATTATTAAAATTGGGCAATTTTTTCAATCTGAAAAAAGAAAATAATAGTTATTTTGGGTCCCTGGTTAAGACACGTCGTTGCCGCGTTTGCTACAAGCATGCAACATGGCAATGCACCAAATTCGATGTTCCGTTGCACACAAAATGCTTCAACATATTCTATAATTTGCAAAACCGACTTGTCCACAAATGAAAAGAATCTATTACAATCAATATTGATTCAATAAAGCATTTTTTCCATACCAAAACGTTTTTCGTTCATTCTAGCACATAATGCATTTTTAGATATCGGCTGTGCCCAGTGGTCGAAAAATCGACATCTCACTTTTGCGTGCACACAGCTCGCGGGAAAATTGCGGCTTGCACTCGTAGTATTTTAACATCAGATATACCCTATATAAATGTTAAAATTGAGAGAAATTATTTTTTGGCCGATCGCAAAAATTTTTACCGAATTTTGCAAAAAAGAAAACCAAAAACCCGAAAATGCTTACGCTCCAAAGCGCAAAAATACAGCTAAGTAACCGAATCATGCCAAACCAAAAATGCTGTATGCTGGAAAAGGTTCAAACTAAAATATTAGCTATGCGCTTAGGCGATATCACTTTCGGGATCACCTGAACGAAATGCGAAAGTGACTGGTCGAAAAATCGACCGCTGGGGCTTAATAGGTTAAAAAAATATTTCTTACATAAGCTCTTTTAAGTCCTTTCAAATGTTTCATCCTCAGTCTTCTGAATGTATTATCAAACTCTGCTTTTCTTGATTCAGTACGCCAGTCCATACTTGTGAAACTCCCCGCCTTAAATTAATTTACATGCAAATAAGTTAATGTTGTTGCCTTCGTAAAAACAATTAAATTTGTTATCTGCTATTATTGGTTGTTAACTTTTTGGGACAATATGAATGTTTTTAAGAAACTCTGCTAGAAAAGAAACTGCAGTTTATAACCAAAGAATATAGAAATCTATGTACTAATAGCGCAAGAACCGACGATACATCGACCTTCACCCATCTGCTTACCGAATGAAACTTATTTTTTAATAAATTTCGAATATAGACAAACACATCCAGGAACCCTTGCCTATTGAAATATGGTCATACTATACGATGGTATAGTATTGCCTGCAATAAACCGGTTAATTAAAAAAAGGCATGACCATATTTCAATAGGCAAGTGTTTCTGGATGTGTTCGTCTACATTCGAAATTTAATAAAAAATAAGTTTCATTCGGTAAGCAGACGGGTGAACCTCGATGTATCGTCGGAAGGTTTTCATATTTAAAGTTTTATATTTATTCATAAAACAGTATTATGTGTAATAAACTAATCAACGTATAATTTTGGCTCACTCAAACTGCCACTTAATCAACTTCTATCCAAATTAAGAAAAATAATTTTCTTATATTAAAATTTATAGAAATAATCCTTTTATTCCTCTCCATGGTACTATAAAGTTACGATGATACAAAGGAAAATGCCGAGAGGATCGCGAACAATTGTGAATGAAACTTTCAAATAAAGTGTCTTTTAATTGCGATAACTTTTAATAAGAATTGATATAATAAAAAAATGCAGTAAAATTAAGAAGGTGTCTAATAATTTTGATACGGTTGCCAGGAAACAAAGATGTGTGCATTCTAATTAAAAGTAATAGCTGTTTCCTATGCTGTTTTCGAAATATAAAAAATAAATATTTTTTAGAGCTTATTCTTTGCAAATTTATTTGTTATTTTTGCAAAACAGCTTTAGCGAGGATTGAAGATAAGATATAGAAGTGTATTATAAATCTGATAGGAACCTTACTAAAGTATCACAATCTGATCAGAAATCAATGTCATTCGTCATTCGTTTTCCCTTAAAGAAAGAGAGTCAAATGCTTAATTTTAGATTTATTTATTACCTTTAAAGAACACTCTCTTCTAAACGCCTTCACCTGTAAAATAAGTTGACTTTAATATTTTTACAGAAAAAATAAATTTTTCTTTTATTGTTCCTATAAACTTTTTTTCCAAATCCCTATGCGGATTGTGGTTCAGATACCGGTTGACTCGATATCAATGACGTTTGTATTTGTACCCAGAATACTTTTAATTATATTTGATAAGAACGATTAGTAATATTTTGCCACACTCATAAGCGATATACATGTATGTATCAAGTTCAGATTGAACTAAAAATTGTCCAAACTTCTATCACAAAATTTGAGAAATTTTTTAAAATTATTAGTTTTAAAGAGATTATTGGCTTAATGCTACATGCTAAATGTAAACATTGGGGTGGTTTATATTTGAATTTGTTCTGCGAAAATCTAATACGATGCCCCTGAGTTGGCTCTAATTAACGGAATTTTTTAAATTAAACAAAAAATTCTTATATTACTAGCTGATATTACTCGATCTCTTTAAGTTACATAAGTAATATCTTATAAAAGAAAACATCAGCTTGTTCACTATATAATACGCTTAAAAAAGAAATATTAGTGACAAGTAATACATTGAGTTTAAGGAAATTAATTGGGCTTTCTTCGTATGTTAATAAAAAACGGTTCTTTAAGAAAAAACGATGCAAATTTTTAAAAAATCTCCATTTGTTTAAATATATGGAGTAGATTTCAAACTTATTACATTTAAGAAAAGACAAATCTCCAACTTTCCATGACAAACTCTTGGAAACTAGATCCGATCGAGATTTACTTTTAATATATTCTTTTTTAAATTAAAAACATCGTAAGAAAAAATAGTTTTGAAAATGGCGGCTTACGCTATGGATAAAAGTTTGAAAAAATTCCTAAAATTTTTTTATCCGATATTGAACAATTCTTTTTTTTTTAAGATCCACTTTGATATACATACTCGTACATACCTTTTTCGTTGTCTGTGGTGATCGCTCGCACAAGGACTTAGATCTCTGTTGTTAAATAAATTTGAATTATTGTTTTGTCTACAAATTAATTAAAAAGAAAGACTAAAATATCATAAGTACTCAATTCTAAGAATTTCATGAATAAAAATATTAAATGCATACACTAACTAACTACTAAGAAAGGTCAAACGGGTATTGATGCAGGCGACCCGGTTCCATTCTTTCGAAATATATGTTTTTGTAAATTCTATTATTTTTTTTTAGTTCTTGAAAAAACATTTTCTTATTTTTTAATCTTGCGCAATATCTCAAGTAGTATTGAAGATAAACAGCGTTTTAATTGTGTTTTCAACATCTTTCTGCTAGTTTGATATTGATATGTTGGGATTTTTTGTGCGAACACTTAATATTCATGGATGAATAAAATCTGCATTTTACCACAAATGAGTTAATTATTTTTTTGGCTTTACTTACCATTACCGCAGGAGGCTGTAAATTAAAGAAATGAATAATTTAATAAAAATAATTTTTAACTAAACCTATAAATAAAAAAAAAACTGTTAGAAAAACTGTTAATCTTCAATACTACTTGAAATATTGCGCAGGATTAATAAAAAAGCAAATGTTATTCGAGAATTTAAAAAAAAATAATAAATTTTACGAAAACATATATTTCGAGAATGGAACCGGGACGCTTGCGTCAATACCCGTTTGACCTCTTTTAATAGTTATTGTAAACATTAAATCTTTTTATTAATGAAATTTAGAGAATTGAGTACTTTTGATGTTTTTTGTCTTTCTTTTTTAATTAAATTGTAGACAAAATAATAATTCAAATTTATATAACAACATAGATCAGAGACCGACCGTATGCCTGCAACCACAACAAACAACGGAAGAAGAGGTATGTACGAGTATGTATATTAAGAAGGTTCTTAGGAAAGAAAAAAAAAAATAAGCGACGCCCTCTCAATTGGTTCGAAATAGGATCAAAAAATTTACGAAATTTTTTCAAGTTTGTATTCAGTTATCCGGTACCTGTAGTACCGCATCCGTGTATGGATTTGGAAAAAATTTTATAGGAACAATAAAAGAAAAAAATTATTTTAGCTGTAAAAATATTAAAATCAACTTTTTCTTACAGGTGGAGGCGTTTAGATGTGCTGAAAAGGTAAATATACATACATAGTAATATAAAATTTATATTATATTAAAATGGTCACTAAATAAATCAAAAATTGATTTAGAAAGCAGTAAATAATACTGTATGAGCCTTTCATTTGAAGCGGACAGCGAAAAAATAAGTTTCTGAAACTTGTTCATATTTAGCGTAATTCAAGATTGCTTTAACATATAATTATTTTTTTTTATAAGACTTAGTTGACAAATTATGAACTTCTAAAAATTGAGGTAATATAAAAATGATTTTTCGGAGCAATTTTTCGAATTTAACAAGTCTACAATAAAATATTAAGCATAGTGGCCAGGTACTACGCTTAGTGCGGCATGTTTGTAATTCAATTCATATATCCCCTAAGCACCAGTGATACCAGTGATTCATCACTTTGATATGTTAGTATATATTATGTACACCTCATTTGATATTATTCATTATTTCAATTATTTCTCAGAAGTAAAGTCATATGTTGCATATTGGAGCATATAAAGTACGATTTATGTATTTTTGTCATTGCTAAAGAAAAATTAAGTAATGAATTATATAAAGATCTATCTCAAAATGTTGTTTCAAATATTGAAAGCTAATGCAATTAAAAAAAAAAATTTTTTGCAAGGTTCATTCACAGTTTTTCGCGATCCTATCGGCATTTTCTTTTGTATATCGTGTGGAGGGAGGAATAAAAGGCTTTTTTCTATAAGTTTTAATATAAAAAAATAATTTTTCTCAATTTGGATAGAAGTTGATCAAGTGGCAGTTTGAGTGAGCCGAAATTATATGTTGATCAGTGGTGGCATTTGAAGTTTCCGCGAACGTACTGAATTAAGAATCAAAGTTTATTTCATATTTTTTCCGAATATAAGCGAAAAGCTCACAATTATTATGACATGGCTTACATGCAGGTTGGTCCAGTTCAGTTTACTACGGTAAGCAATTTTATGGGATCAATATAATGTCTAATCACTTTTACAAAAAAAAAAAAACATTTATCAAAAAAGTATAACGAAATTATGGTAAATATTTTCAGGGTATTGTAAAAATCAGTCCATTGTAATTTTTTAATCTTCAAAGCGCGAATGTAATGAAAACAAGAAGTACAAAGATACTGAAAATGACATCACTGAATTACTTCAAGGTAAGGTAAATTTTTTCCACGTCCCTATCAATAAGATAAAAGCCGAACTTGTGAAAACAACATGTTGCATGTGCCAGGAATTTTTTCGATATCACTTTAAATTGTGAACGCTTGTAAACATTTTACATAGTACCAAAATAAGTTTGTACAAAAGAGTTTTAAAACGCAAGCAGTTCATTTTCGTCATTATATCAGTGACATGCAGATGAACTTATACCGATTTGTTATAGGTCTCTTCATAACTTATCTTTAGCATTCAAACAACTACTGCATTTATTTATATAAATACCTATTAAAATACAGAAAAAATTATAATAATGATAGCTTATTCAATAGTCGGAGAGGAGTTTCAGATATCTAAGATCACTATCTCCAGGCGGAGAAGCTGCTTAAAGCACTACGGTAAGTTGTAATAAGAATAAAACATTCACAAGATATTTGTTTGCTATTTATTTCAAAGGTTAGTCCCTTTCGAGACGACTTCGATGTCAATATATTAAACAAACCTAAAACACAACTTCAAATAAAACTTGTCCAACATAACAAGACATTAAACTTTACAGTCCTTAATAACGCAGCGCTCCCAAATTACGTCACGCACTAAAGGAAAGGATTTTAGCGAAAAATAACAATTTGTGAAAAGGTGCGTTATAGAGGAATTCAAGGGGTCTTGGAGCAACGTTACATAACTCAATGTGTCATAATTTTTAGAGAATACAAATACATATGTCTTATATGTGAAATTTGAAAGTAAGAGAAGTCGAGTATTTGGGATTATTGATACCAAAAATGTTTTAATTGACACCCCCCTTTAGCGCAGAGTGTCGAAGTTTGAAGTAAATAAAAATGTTATATGGTACTTATGGTTTATCCTCATTTTGTTTTAAAGAAATATAATTCACTTCATATTTTACTTACTTTATTATTTCATTAGTCTCTAAATAAATGTGTCTTGTTGGCGAGAAGGAATAAAAATGAATTGAGAAACTAAAGAGCAATTTCGAAATTGTGCACTTGTTTGAAGCTGTGGTTTAAGAGAAATTACGTATTTTTTGCAGTTAAAATGTGATTTCGCCTTTTCAGCATTTTTTCACGTTTATATTTTCGTATATTTACAAAATATTTTCACTTTTAAAAGGGAAAGTACACTTTAGTACTCATCAAACTTTACTAAGTAAAATACATTTAGTTTACAAAAGTAAAGCAACAAAATTGTAATATACAGTGAAATTCTCCATTACGGCCAGCCCTCATAACCGGAAAGCTCCCATAACCGGACACATTTCAGCGACACTCTCTAACTTTTCCATACAAAATAAATTCCGATAGCCGGACGCTCCAATAACCGGACAAAAATTCTGCTACGGTGGGTGTCCGGTTAAGGGGAATTTCACTGTATTCCACAAAAATGAAATCTTTAAAAAAAAATGATTCGACTTTTGTGAAATTGCACTTGTAGAAACTCAGTAACAGAGACTGAAATCTGAAAAGTTATAACTTCAGAAATGTGAATACCATCCCTAACTTTAAGTGCCAAACACTGATTTCATATGAGTTTTTCTTGTTTTTAGGGACCCAATTTTAAATTTAAAGATATCTAAGAAGAAAAATTCAAATTCAGAACATTAAAAGTTTTTTTCTAATTTTGATCAAACTCTTACAATATTCATTCAGAACTTACTCAAGGGCAAAATGATGACCTCGAATTTATAAAAGTCCCGAATGCAGAGAATGGCACAGTCATTCTATATCTCTTTTTTATTGAATGCATCGAAATGCAATTGTTTAATTTTAATACTTTGCCTTTATTCAAATAACCATTTTTTGAAAATTCAAAATTTTGGTTTTTTGGCGAGATGCCAACATTTTTTTTCTTTTTTACGATCAGCCCAGTGAACTTATTGAATTTTAGTGCAAGTTTCAGATTATTGTTGTGATCTTTTGCAGATTAATTCTTGAGTTTCTCGAATGCATATATACTTCGAAAAATCGAATATAATAGAAAAAAAATACAATAATCAACTACAAATCAAGAATAATCAATTTGGTGACGGAAGAGCTAAATAAACTTAGTTTTAAATAACACTCATCATATATTACAAAAATAGATACCTGTGGCACTGCACAAGCTGCTGCTGGTTGTCCAATACGTGATGCTGGTTGTCCAAGACGTGATGCTGGTTGTCCAAGACGTGATGCTGGTTGTCCAAGACGTGACGCCTGTTTAATTAGTTTGTATTATTATTGATTTTGATTACATTACATTATAGTATTGAAAAATGATTACAGACGTAGTAAAACTATTTAATTAGAATCAGAAGAAAAAAATAATTGACAGAGATGAGAAAAATATTTTTTAGAAGATTATGTTGTGCTGATCAATTGTCCCAAACAATGTACATACATATGTCACATTTTTTTTTTAAATTCGCTCAAAATTTTGGATTTTACATGCCAACAGAGCAAATCGAAGGCTTGATACTCATGCTTTTCTATTATAACAAATTTACATTGATTAGCTAGAGAAAATATTTTTTTTTTAAATGAAAAATCGAAAAATTAACCCCATACAGAGTGGTCAATATATCATTTGTATTATGTAGTGCTTCACCGAGAACCGATATATATTGATATTGTTCTCGGTCCCGATAACGATGGAAAAATTTTTCTCGTGTAACCGAGAACGAGAAAGGTCTAGCCGATAATGTAGTGTGATAGTGAATGCTCTCAGCGATAATGTAGTGCTTTTCGTACGAATCGTAAGGCAAAACAACGATACGGATGATAAACACTAAATTATTGCCGAGAGCGAGTTATCGGCTCGACAAGCCATACTACAAAAACGCGTTATATCTTGGCATCTATGACAGTTACAATTATGAAACTTGATACATAAATGTAAATTGCTTGTGCCACTCAACTTGCCAAATGTAAACGGGGTTAGATAATGGGTATATATATTGGCATATATTGTTAATCTTGGTACTTATACCAAGTTGTGAATTTGGAAAATGGACCCAATTGTCTACAGTAAGGACTGCGTAAAATTAAGGCGAGGTGTGGATAAAGTCGTGTGGTTGAAGCCGCTGGATCAGCTAGTATTATATTTCATGGAAAAACTGATTTACGTCGGGCTTCGTAATACGAATTTCAGAGAGTGGCAAGGAGTTGCGCAGGTAACATACCATAGAGAATAGCAGCTCTCATTGCAGCAAAAATACGTTACACAAAATATCGATTTTTGTTTTGTTCTGCTTATAAATGTAAAAATTATATTGACATTAGCAAAGATAAGCCTGACGTGATATTGTGAAATTGGCACCTGATTTATAATCTGCTGCCTCAAATCCATTCACTTGTGTTACTAATATTATCCGTTTTTGGAAAACAGATTTTTGAATTTCAAAGCTTAAATTTGTTCCTGATTTATGCTTATTTGAATACACATTACGAGAAATAGGAAAACAGGCCTTATTTTGGTATAATATGATTCCAAAAAGTAGACTTTATTATACTTGTGAATTATATGTTTAATTAAATGAAAAACTAAAACTCAGGGAAGATTATGATTTAACGTTTTGAGTAGTTGCTATTATAATATTAAGGATCTGATGCCAGCCAAAAAAAATATATTGAAATATCTGTGACCGCCAGACTATGTATGTGCAAAATAAGATGTATAAAATAATTATAAATAAAAATTGAATATAAGAAAATATATGATACACTTATTGTTAACATTAATACATACCGGTTTGTTTGTTAACAAAACAGATTTCTGTATATAAGATAATTTTATGTTATTAGTATTTTTATAAATTATTAAATGAAAAAAAGAAAAAATAATAATACTCCAGTAAAATTAGTCGTGAAAATGAAAAAAAAAATAATTCGCTACAGCACTCTGACAACGGAATATTGTTGAACAAGCTGTTGTCAAAGAGGACAAAATAGAACGAACCGACAGCTGCTATCCGGGGTGGAATGAGGTACATTTTTAGAGGTCGAACACAGTTTTTCACGATTTATGGCTAAACTGTGCATCCTATCAAAAAAGGCTTAATGTAAAAGTTGTAAAACATAAAAAGATCTACAACTTTCGTGCTGATCATTTTCATCTTAACCTTAAATTTTTTAAAAAATGGCTGAAAACCGGTTTTTTGGTTTTTAATTTTTTTCTTTGACAAAAAAGTTTCTATGAAGGTGAAACTTAGGCAAAAGATACTTTTTAGTGTTACACAAAGGCAGTAATTTTTTAAGACAGAAATATTAAGAGGTTGTTGTTAAATTTAATTTTCATACCAAAAAAACCGAAATTTTTAACTGCGATTCCTCTTAAACCTACACCTTCTAAGGAGTTTTGCTTTGGCTCACTTACTCGTTGTTATACCTACTTTAGATAAATGATAACAAAAAGTATACTGCAATGGAAAAAATCACCCCCATTCCACCCCGGATAGCTGCTGTCGGTTCGATTTATTTTGTCCTCTTTTATAAAAGCTTATTCGACAATATTCCGCTGCCACATTGCTGTAGCGAATTATTTTGTTGTTTAAACCCTATTTCTCCTAGACTATAATGATACTACTAATAAATACGTAATAGTCCGGGAAGTAGCGTTGCATTTTTCATGGTCAGTTCCTCGTACTTAATTTGTTTGAAATTGATCGTTTGAATATGGCTAATAATCAACGTAAGCGTCAGTCGCCATAATCGTGGTAGGGCTGGTTGTGAGAGGCTGATACAAAAAATTTCGCTCTCAAGCTCGGAAAGTAAGCCATAAGTAGAAAAATATTTTTTGACCAATATTGTGGAGGATATCAAAACACAACGATTTTACTCCCGAAAAATGGAGGTTCGGCAATATTTGACCCATATTTCATAGTTTTGATAATAATATACTCAATTTTCGAAACAAATGAAGTGATTCGATTGAAAGTTTTAAATTAACATTACTCGGTCAAAAATATTAATATTCTGATCAAGTTTAAAGTATTTATTGGAAACTGTAAAAGCTGGGTCAAATCTTGCATGAAATCGATGTGCTTTTCATCTCCTCTACAATATTGGTTTAAATATATGTACTTTTGATTTATGGCTTACTTAAAATTTTTTACTTATAACGAGCCAGAGGATCTAGTTTTTCCGGATGGCACATAGAATCCGTACCATCCTGTATACATGCAGAAACATACTAACTTGAAGCAATTCGCAGAATACAGATCCTTTTAGATAAATATATGTTATAAAAACTGTAAGCCAAGCAAATTTCGCATTTATTTGACGCTAAGCTAAGTTTATATAAATAAAACGAAAATAACAGATTTCATTTGGTAAATAAATACCTCAGTTATGCCTCCTATGACTGCTGGCTGTGTTATAACTTTACTCTGTATGTGAATTTTTACAAAAAATAGACATTAAATATATTGATATAAATTTTTGAATTTGCTGCTTACATAATAACTAACAAACTGCGAAGCATAGCTTGTGAACATTTAATTTTTATAACAACTTACCTGAGAGTTTTCAAGAGCTGGTTTTTTTGGTGACTCTGATTTTGGTATAACTATTCTCGCCTATTAAATAAACTTACATTATTAAAATGTTCCTATATGTTATGTTTTTTTTTTTTTAACAAATATTTGAAATATACGAGTACATTTGTTATATTCAAATAAATCGTTTTCTCAGTGTACCCAATAGTTCTCACCATCCTAATGCAACCATCCTTGTGTCAGAAAATTAAAGCTTAAAAAAATCATTTATCTTTTTAAAATTATAACAAAAAATATTTTTAATTTTTTTGGCCGAACGTAGGTGTGGACTTATTAAACTTTATTAAAAAGGACGCAATAGAGATTAGTATTCGTAGGTCCTTTTTTTTATTACATCTTTCGCTGTTTAGGCTTTTATCTATCCATGTTTGATTTTATTTTCTTTAAGTGTTTATAAAGCGATAATTTTGTGAATATATGTAAATAAAAAATAGATCTTATTGAATAAAATAATTTGACCTTTAACCATTCCAAAAAAGACACATCTTGGTAATTTAAGAATTTCGTTAGTTTTCCAACTAGCAATATATGTATATATTTTCAATTTTACCTACCCTTGGTGGAGATTTTGGCGCCTGAAATTAAAATAAATATATATTATTAGTATCCAATTTGTACTTTAAATAATTGTAAATCTTGGTAATAGTCAGTTTAGCTGGAACACACTGAGTCAATTGAGTTTGGCCTTTAAATGGAAACATTTGCTCATTTATAGCGATAGAATCATAGATTTTATAAGCCCTCTTCAAGTTTATATTCAACATTGTTCAGTTATTTCGTTTTGGTGTAGCTTTATTAATTTAACGCTTCGTTTAATGAAGATTTTTGAATCGGTCGTTAAAGTATTAGTCACCCGGGTGACTAAATGAAAAATGTACGTAATGTGTATTAGTCCACCAAGAGCCCGCCAATTTAGTTGTTTTAATTGAAACTGTATAATACTATGCCTCAAAATGTATGTGAAACGATAGAGCAGGGAAGCTGCCGGATGAAACCCGAGGCAAGGATCTTGGTGAGAAAGTTGTTCTGCAGTTTGTCAATTATGGAAAAAATTCCGGACGAAATATCACAATGGATAGTTACCTTACCACATTGGCGCTAGCAGAAGAGCTTGTCAAGAAGAAATTGAGATGGTCGGTACAATGAGCCGGAATAAAAGGTGTATCCCTGCAGAGCTAATGTGTAAGCCGAGCGATCCGGTTGGAAAAAGTGCATTTCCATATCGAGAGAACGCAACATTGGTATCATATGTGACCAAGGCAAACAAATAATTTAATTTTAATTATAAAACGGATAATTATCTTGGATTTTAACAAGTCAAAAGGAGGTTTGTAAAATTTCTTTTCACTCAGCCAGAATCTAATCATTGTTTTATTTTGTACTTTAAACTCGTCGATACTATGTACAGAATGACCTTGAACTATTCGTGTGTGGAGCCAGACGCCGGCCCTTGGCTCTGTTTTATAATTTTTAATTTTATACACACTAAGGACAATCAGCTAAGGACCATGCCAGTCATTAGGACTGTGCCATAACAAAATTCTCAGACGTTCGCAAATGTTTGGTTATGAGTTGTCTCTGAAAACACAATATGATTCTGAGATGCCACAGTTGGATGCTAGAGATCGCAATAGCATTCAGGGCAAGTGCCACCTATGCGTCTCGGGTGATACTTGTCAAAGAATTTCACACAAGCGCAGCAGAATGCAAAAACCCAGTATGCGCTCAACATATCAAAAAGGAAATAACTTGCCACACGTGGATAAATATTGAAAAATAAATGAAAAAGTCACCCGGGTGACTAATACTCTAACGGCGGATTATATACATAATTGACTGTCACAACTTTAGTTCAACCTTATAGTAGAAATCCATACTCAACTCAATTCTTTAGAAAATGTGTACGAGTATGCAACCTTTTGGTTTGAACCTTCTTTTGTTCTTAGAACATCGACTTACTTACATCTTTGTAAAATTAAATCTCTGAAATTAAATCATTTATGGGTAAACTATCAGATTTTGTAACGATTTTAAAATTGATTTATTGGATTTCACAAAATGCTTTTTGAAAATATCTCATATTTAATAGTTTCACCGGTTCAAAGTAAAAAGTTGTCTTAAGTCAAACTGAAAGATTAAACCAAGAAGGTCCGGAAATATTTATTTTCAATTTAATAAAGCTTAGTTTTCAATTTTTCTATAAGCGTCATTTTACTGAGACATGCTTGCTTAAAGGTGCGATATTTACCACTTGGCAGAAGTTGGCTTCGTCATTTTTTTTCTGCAATCTCTTAATTCATTTCGAGATATTAAAATATATTAAAATTGCCTTTTAATTTAACAAACAATGCTTATTTATATGTGGAATATATCTCAAAAGGCGTCGTATATGAAAAAAACGGCAACTCTTGTAGTTTCAAAATATATTTTTTAATTGTTTATTGGGAACTGTATGGCTTGACGTCATTGGTGCAGAAGTCGTTTCTGAAAGCATTTTAGGTCTAATCTCAAGAAATGTTACAAAAAAACTTTTAAAAAAATCCCATCAAAATCGGCACATTCTCTCGAAGTTCCGAAAAGAAAACTTTCATTTACTCTACACAACTTGATGGCTGTCCAAGTAAATTTTGCATGTGTATGTGTTCAATTTGTGTTCATTTTCATTATAAAAATTGCAAATGTGCATATATAAATACCTGTACTTCCACTGGTTTGTACAATTCCGCCCTCTATTAAATAAATAAAAATGTTCATTATTATTATATTTTCTAAGTAAAATATTTTTTTTTTCTAAAAATTTATTGAACGATAGAATAAAAATCTATAGATAAAATTAAGAAGTTATTTTTTTCTTATTCTTGTTAGAGTATCTTCGAAAATTATGGAACAACGACTTTTTTGGTTAATGCTATTTATAAGAGTATAAGTATATTGTCATTATATCAATATCCAATCATTCGAATGATGTTTATGATAATATTGTTAATAAAAGATATCTCAAAGGTTAAACACAATACCGACGGAAGATGAAAATACCGCTGGCCGTCGAAATAAAATAAAATCTTTTTTTTTCGTCGCGGGTCACGGATCAGAGTTGCCTTTCTAATAAGATTATCACAATTTAAAAATTTGTTTTTTATGTCACTTTAAATTCCATTTACAAGATTCTTATATAAATAAGAACATAAATGAAATGAATTACAACTACTACACCATAACAGAAGATGTCTCACAAAACATTGGCTGAGGCTCAAAAGATGTCAAGTATTAGGGCTGTTGCAAAAACTAAAACTTCTGCTTTGATTATTCAGTCTATACACTACACCAAAGATGTATACATTTCTAAAATAAAACTACAAACAAATGCTATTATACCCAAACATTTGGTTCCTTATCCTTATATCAACAAAAAAAAAAAAGCTTCAAAACATTGATATTTTTGGTTATTTACAATTTTAAAATGAAATATTTTAAACCCTGACGTGTATGAAAAAAAAAAAAACGGCAACTCTGTAGCTTCAAAATATCTTTTGTAATTGTTTATTGAGAGCTGTAAGGCTTTACGTCAATGGTGCACAAGTTTTTTTCGAAATACTACTTAAGATTTATTGACGATATAAATATCTAAGTCGTTTCTGTAACTGTTTAAGGTCTGATGTCAAGTAATGTTACAATAAAATTATTAAAAAAATCTCAACCAAATCGGGACATTCTCTCGGAGTTCCAAAGTGAGAACTTTCACTTACTATACGCAACAACTTGAATTGAGTTCAATTTTTTAGATTTTATTATTATAAACATAACAAATGTACATATATACATACCTCTGCTTCTGCTCGTCTTTGAATATCAAACTATTAAATAAATAGAAATGTTTTTCATTATTATTTTTTTTTTGCACGCATGCTTTCAAATAATTTTAAATCAAAGAACATGTTGAACGATTGAACCAAAATCTTAATCAAAATTATTTTTGGTACTTTTTTCACATTATTATTAGAGAAAATTTGAAAGTTATGGAACAACAGCTCCTTTCGTTAATGCTACTTACAAAATTTTATTATAGAAATTTGCACCAATCATTTCTTTTATTTATTATTTCAAAAAATTCTTATGTTTATAACAATGGTTGAGTTGTCTGAACAATAACTGATACCAAGACTTATCATTAGGTATTTCTTTAGACTTTTGATATTATATGAATCAGGATTTAGAAATGATCTTGTATACTATGTTGTAGCTCACACAATTTTAAGGACTAACATACTAAGAGTACATTTTAAAATCGTATAAAATATCATTCGTTAGTGTTGTCAAAACTGAAAGGCCTCTGTAGCAAGTACTAAATATGGACCGTTCATTTTTTTTTCTTGAGATACTAAGAGATTAGCCTCCTAGTCAATTAAAAAATGTAAATAAATTATGCTAGTTTTGGCAATGTTTCAACGAATTTAGAAATATGTGATTTGATTGGTTAACTAACTTTTATTTAAATTTAGCTACAATAATATATTCGATCTGAGTAGTAATTGGAATTACACTATCTTCATAGTAATTGAATTGCTAAAATCATTAAATTTCACTGATCAAAAATTTAATTTTAGTAGTTAATATTTGTTTATAAATAATTTATAAATAAAATTTGTACACTTAATCATTAGAATATTATCTGATTTCAACCCTTTTTTTTAAATGCATATGTGCAAATCCGTCAGATTTAGCGTTTTAGCTAGCTTCGTTTTTTTTTTTTTTTTTTTTTTGGAGTACATCTTTCAACCATAGTTTGACTTTAAGCTAAGGCTGTCTTGAATTAATATTCAAGGTTGTTCAATTAACAATCTAACTTAATATGTGACATTTTATGTTTTTTTTAACTTAAATGCAATTTTAACTATGTCTCTCTTTGAATTTTAATTGTTCCTCCTTGAATATTAATTTAAAATAGTCTTAACTTCAAGAAAAACCATGTTTTTAAGAGTCTGCTCAAAAAAAAAAATGAAAAATATAAAATATCGAAATTGTCATCTTAGCTTGACTAGACTCATCTTAGCTTCGATTTTTTTTTTTTTTTTTTTTCTTTGGAGCACACTATTCAATTATGGTTTTTCTTGAAGTTAAGACTATCATGAATTTATATTCAAGGAGGAACAAGTTTTGCCCGCAATATTTTGTGCTCCAGCTCTTATTGGGAATGGCATGTTGAGGAACTGAAGTCATGAATGCTTAGCATGAGGTGTTCAAGCCAAAATATTACAATATTAAAAATCTTCTAATTTCTTTCCTCTTATTCATAATTTTAATTGAAAATTTAATTTTATCTTTTGAACATATTTATAATTACCTCTTCTTGTCTTTTTCGATTCCATGCCGCAAGCTGTAAAGTAAATAATTTTTTATTGCAATGAAATTTTATTTTATACTAAAATACCTCTTGTTCATTGAGACGTCTAACTGGTTTGGGCTTTTCGGAAGGTCCTTCCAGCAACTAAATACATATACATTTTTTTTCAAAATTATTAGTAGTCAAATTTTAAATTACTTTTAAATAAATTTTTATTTTGTGTATGTGTGACCGGCCAAACTACCCAACGGGAAATTTGGAAGCAGCTTCCAAGGGGAGCACGTCAGATGTGCTTCTTCGGATGCATTGAATTTGTAATTCAATTTAATTTAAAAAAAAAAACTTTTTTTATCCCGCGTCCACTGGGACTCGAACCTAGGCATTCGTGCTGTTACGTAAAATTTAACGAAATCAGCCAAGCTTGTTGTTATAATTAGGCTTCTAAAAGTATATTATTTGAATTATCAAATGGCAACTATAGAAATCAAAAACTCAACAATTCATTTTGAGAGAATACTTTTGGAGTTTTAGTCTACTTCTCATTAATAATAAGGGTGGCTCAGTTGGTTAAGATGTGCGCATTTCAAAACAGTAAGAGAGTAGCATGACAAGGGAGGACTAGGTTCGAGTCTGATCGGAGGAAGGAAAAATTTTTTTTTTTCAATTCAAGCTTAATATGCTTCTACTCATCATCCAAGGAAGCATATTTCATGTGTTTCCAAAGATGTGCTTCTACTCAACATCCAAGGAAGCGCATCACATATGCTTCCAAAGATGCGCATCGCCGCAATGACATCGTATGTTAAAAAAGATAAGCAGTGAGAAGCGCATTGGAAGCAGCTTCTGCTTCCCTTGAAGCGCATCCGATGCCCTTTGAACGCGCTTCCGTTTCCCGTTGGGTAGTTTTTAGGATGAACTAGTATTTCCTAGGTCAAACTATTTCATCCGAAAAGCGTTGGGATGAAGAAGTTTAGCTAAGGATGAACTATAATTAATATATAAATTTTTTCCAAAGCTTTATTACAAATTGAACAAGCTCTAAAGCATTGTGTTAGCTTTCCGGTGCTTTTATTTGGCAGGCGTTGGTTGCATCCCATGCTCAGAAAACTTGAACAACATATGTATGCAGTCAGTTTAGCTGGTACACACTGAGTCAATTGAGTTTGGTCTTTAATTTGAAACATTTTCTCATTGATAGTGAAGTAAGCCTTTAGGCTTTCTTCAAGATTATATTCAACATTTTCCAGCTGTTTTTTGTTATAGGTGTAGCTTAATTAATTTAGACACTTAATTGAGTGTCACAATTTTGTCATGTGCATAAATATAGGTATAAGACCAATTATTTTTGGGAAATTTTGGGTGCAGCTTTTGATTTTATGTCGTGTTTTGAACGAGAGCTCATTTTTAAATGTCTTACTTTGTGTTGTCTGAGAATCTCTTCTCTGTATCCAGGTGGTGCTCCCTTGCTCGGCCCTGGTATCTGTTAAATAAGTTTTCTTCAATAGTATTTTTTTATATAAGTAAGTATATATGTATATAAATATGTTTAAAAATATAAGTGAAGTTTTTCATGGATAGTTAGAATCAATTTTACTAAGTTTATGACTCTAAAATGTTCAATGTCAATTTGCTTTCATTTAGAAATAAGTTTATTTATGTTTATATTTCAAAAATTGTTTAACCCTAACCGTACTGACGAACTTTCTATACACATTCGAACGGACGGGGTATCTGGGTACCCGCTTTTGTTTTCATACAGAACTTATTTTTTATTTGTGTAAATGTATTTTATCTAATTCGATACTTGAAGCGATGATATGAAATGTAATTTTTGTAACAACTCTCATTTTTGATAGAGCGCTCATTAACATTTCATTTCGACACATTTGGCTCTATGAGGCGGTCACCGGCTACTCTCTGTAGGCTTATATCTATCAAGTAATGATGCCTAATGCTCAACGCGAAACGAACTTAGGCGAGAGCATTGTCATTGATTTAGTCAAAATGTATGAGAATTCGATCCGGAATGTTACAATGAACAATTACTCTACGTCTTTTCGATTGAAGAGGTCTCTTCTGTCGATGGGTCTAACGAATGCTGAGCAGAACATTGATTAGTGAATACTTTTTTTGTAACTATTTTCTGACCAAAGCCCGAAATTTCGGCAAGCTCGTATAGAATATCTAAGAGTTTATTTCTTAAAATCAATTATTGTCCAATGAGGTCCCTTTTCAATTGAACAGTGTCAATTATGTGGAGCTGTTATTTAGTGTAACCATTCATCTATCTTTATTAAAGCTCGCACGCGAGAATTTAAAAAAAAAAACTTCGCAGGCGGTATGAAACACTCAAAACTAAATTAGCAATCGCAAAAAAATAAAACACCGCATCCGAAAAACTTTTCTTAAAAATCGTTTTGCGGGATTTTTAGTAAAAACTATTTTTTTAATAAGAAAATGCAGAACTTTTTTTGGGCGACTGTTCATTATGCATAGTTACCGAAATGAGGAACTGCTCAAAATAAAAAATTAGTTTTGGGAGATAATTCATTTAGGTAATTGTTTATAATGAGAAATCGTCCAATATGGGAACTTAGTTTTGTGTGTTAATTGATTGGGCATAGGTTTATTATGCGTACTTTACCCAAAATATTGAATGTTTGAGCACTTATTTTTAGGGAATTTTGGATGAAGCTTTTGAATTTATTTCGTGTTTTGAACGAGAGTTAATTTTTAAATGTCTTACTTTCAAAGTAAATTGCGTGATAATTTTTTCTTTGAACGTTTAATGGTTAAATCAACTTACATTTTTTGGGTTGTACGGACGTGATGCCTGTTAAATAAGTTTTCATCAGTATAATTTTTTATATGAGTTGTTATTTACATATATAAATATTTTTAAAATTATAAGTGAAGTTTTTCATGGATGGTTAGAATCAATTTTACTAAGTATTTTATATTACTCTAAAATTTTCAATGTTAATTTGCTTTAATTTAGAAATAAGTTTATTTATTTTGGTTTATATATCAACAATTGTTTAAAGAATAAATTCAAAGGATTAAATAGATAATCTGTCATATAAACATTTAATGATTAAAACAACTTACAGAATGGACGATTGGTGCTGCAATCTGTTAAATAAGTTTTCATCAATATTTTTTTTAATGTAGTTATGTATATAAATATTTTTTTAAGAAAAATGCATTTTTTATAAATCATATGGATCAATTTAACAATATTAATTAAAAGTTTTCTTTTGATGATTTGCTTTAAGTTTGAAATTAAATTTTTTTATTAATATAATTTATAAAATAATTTCAAAATTATTTGAAGGAAATATTCGCAGGACAAAACAGATAATTGACTCACAATATTATGATATTCTAAATTGACATTCAACTTTCTCAATTTTTTTAATCTCATTTATGTTGTCTTAATGTCCATGAGCATCTCAGAAAATATCGGAGGGAAGCAAATTGAAAATTGAAGATATAAGCCCTACAGAATATGAATGAAACATGGAAACTCATTTCTTTAAAATTTGAATTAATCATATCATACCGTATCATTATGAATGTGTCATAACTAGTCTTTCACCGAGGCCGAGGCGAGGCGAGATTCTAGTTGATCTTGGTCTCGCCTCGTTTTATAGACTTGAGTCTCGCCTCGGTCTCGAACGGGACCTTGCCATCGCATGCCTCGCCTCGTTATCGGATGTGGCACCTCGGTAAAAAGCGAGGATTTTATTCAAATGAAAAAAAAAAATGTATATATCAGGCCTGATTGGCTTATACGGCTGATTACGCCCCAAGAAATAAAATGAAATATGTATTTTTATTTTTGGATACTAAAATCAATAAGATATAATGATAAAGATATTTAAGATATTATAATATACTTATTTACTTCGGTGGCCATAACAACCCGTTACCGGGTTACGGCCGACCTCAAAAGCTCTCTCCAGGCGCCTCTGCTTCGCGCGCGCCTTCTTCAATCAGTCACACCATGGGTGGATAGGGTTTCCTCGGCTTGGTCTTTCCATCGGAGGCACAGTCTTCCTCTTCGTCGTCACCCAGCGGCTTCCGCATCAAACACCTTTTTTGCCGGAGCTTCTTCGTCCATACGCACAACATGTCCCAGCCAGCGCAGACGTTGGATAGTGATGCGCTTGACTATGTCAATGTCAGCGTAGACCTCGTACAGTTCGTGGTTCATTCGAATACGGTAGTCGTCGCCGACGTGAACAGGACCGAAGATTTTGCGAAGAATTTTTTTCTGAAACACCCCAAGCGTGGCTGCATCAGTCTGCGACACAATCCATGCTTCTGCGCCGTAAAGTAGCACGGGTAAGATGAGCGTCTTTTAGAGTGTCAGTTTTGTCGGGCGAGAGAGGTCTCTACTACTCAATTGCTTACTGAGACCATAGTAACACCTATTAGCAAGAGTTAGTCTTCGCTTTATCTCCAGGTTGACATCGTTTTGAGTGTTCACGGCGGTGCCAAGATAGGTGAATTCCTTGACAACTTCGAATGTATAGCTGTTCGCCAATACGCCACGTCTCCCTGTTTGTGGACAGCATATACTTTGTTTTGCCCTCGTTCACCGTCAAACCCACCTTCGCTGACTTTTTTTCGATAGCAGAGAACGCAGCAGTAACATCTCGCTTACAACGTCCAATGATATTAATATCATCGGCATATGCAAGGAGCTGGACACTTTTGTAGAAAATAGTGCTATTACGATGTACACTGGCTCTTCGCAACACCCCTTCCATCACAAAGTTGAAGAGGTTGCAGGATAGTGGATCGCCCTGTCTGAAACCTCGTTCGGTATCAAATGGTTCGGAGAGGTCCCTTCCTACTCTGACGGAGCTGGCTGTGTTGCTCAACGTCATTCTGCAAAGTCGCACCAGCTTCGCAGGTATACCGAACTCAGGCATGGTGGCATACAGGCAATCCCGTATCGGGCTATCGAAAGCAGCTTTAAAATCGATAAAGAGATGATGGGTATCGATCTGTTTTTCGTGTGTTTTTTCCAGGATTTGACGTAGTGTGAAGATCTGGTCTATTATGGACTTACCAGGTCTAAAGCCGCACTGATAAGGCCTAATCAGTGTGTTGGCAAACGGCTTAAGTCTTTCACTCAGTACAGTCGACAGGACCTTGTAACAGATGGCAAGAAGACTGATTCCCCGGTAGTTAGCGCAGATTGTCGGTTCACCTTTCTTCAGTACAGGACAAAGGACACTGAGAGTCCAATCGTCGGGCATACTTATATAGATATATTTAATTTTCAATTGAATAAAAATATTTATTTCTGACAAAACTTGCACCTTCAAGTATTTTTTGAACCCAAAAATAAAAAAAAAAGTTGTTGGCTTTTAACTTAAACTCGGTGACCATGTTTTTACATGCTTCCCTAATCGATCAATCGAGGTGAAGTCGCACAGTCCTAGCCTCGTTTTTGAAACCAAGAGCGAGGCGCGTTTGGACCAAATCTGTAAAGTAGCTTACTCAAAACAAAATACTAAAATATTAGTTAAATATAAATTTTAATATAAAAATTACATTCATATTTTGAATCTACATATGGGTCTTACGAGTTCAGATTTGATCCAAACGCCCCTCGCTCTTGGTTTCGAAAACGAGGCTAGGACGAGTCGTGGACGAGGCGAGATGCTGTGTGATCTCGCCTCGTCTCGGTCAAGCGAGGAAAATTTATTTTTCCATCTCGCCTCGGTCTCGCCTCGTTCTCGTAGCCGAAAACGAGGCTGCCTCGTAGCCTCGGTGAAACACTAATCATAACACATTCCCCACACTTGTTCCCAATTGCCATACAAAACCAGGCAAGCAGTTTCCTTAATGCTCGAACTTATGGCATTTCCCATACCCAGCCGACGTTACTAATATGTATATATAAAAAAAAGTCTCCGAAAATGAGCCTCAAAAAGTTGCTACCCAACGGGAAATTTGGAAGCAGCTTCCAAGGGGAGCACGTCAGATGTGCTTCTTCGGATGCATTGAATTTGTAATTCAATTTAATTTAAAAAAAAACTTTTTTTATCCCGCGTCCACTGGGACTCGAACCTAGGCATTCGTGCTGTAACGTAAAATTTAACGAAATCAGCCAAGCTTGTTGTTATAATTAGGCTTCTAAAAGTATATTATTTGAATTATCAAATGGCAACTATAGAAATCAAAAACTCAACAATTCATTTTGAGAGAATACTTTTGGAGTTTTAGTCTTCTTCACATTAATAATAAGGGTGGCTCAGTTGGTTAAGCTGTGCGCATTTCAAAACAGTAAGAAAGTAGCATGACACGGGAGGCCTAGGTTCGAATCTGATCGGAGGAGACAGATTGTTTTTTTTTTTTCAATTCAAGCTTAATATGCTTCTACTCATCATCCAAAGAAGCATATTTCATGTGTTTCCAAAGATGTGCTTCTACTCAACATCCAAGGAAGCGCATCACATATGCTTCCAAAGATGCGCATCGCCGCAATGACATCGTATGTTAAAAAAGATAAGCAGTGAGAAGCGCATTGGAAGCAGCTTCTGCTTCCCTAGAAGCGCATCCGATGCCCTTTGAACGCGCTTCCGTTTCCCGTTGGGTAGCTTAAAAAATTTGTTTGTAGAGATAATACATTTAATGTGTATAAGACTCAATTTTATAATTTTGTAAAACTCCTCTTAGAACCGGGCCACATGATTGGATAACCTGTTTAATAAAATCTATACAAATAAAATGATATCTATGTCCATCGATAACATCAATTTTGATCAAATTAGTTTAGATTTATTCGATAGACGCTTGATCTCAGTCTCCAAAGGTTGCTTTAAAAAAATTAAATGCGCGAAACAAGCACGCAAACATAACAAACCGTTTAATCTCAAAGTACTGTATGCAAAAATCGTACAGAACACTACAAGGGGTCACGATGTTCAATCAGGCGGTATACTAAAGGGCTCTGCTGGGTGCCCGGTCATAGGGGTACTTCAGGAAATGAGAAAGCTGACAAATTTGTCACAATATTATCAGAACAACCGGAGATTGAACACGATCCTAGGGGACCGCTGGCGGAACTACACTGTCGGATAGAGGACATAACCAAGAATCAGACGAACAGAAGGTGGAACCTTACCGCCGGATACAGAACGTCTCAAAACACGTGGACTAAGCTGAATTTAGGAAGGACACACATTCTTTTTAGGTTCAGCAGAGGAGAGTTAAGAACTGTTGTAGGAGTGCTGACGGGGCACTGTTATTGGCCCTATCGCCTCCAAATATGGTGTCCCTTTTAGAGATTTTCGCAGAAGTTGTGGAGACGAAGTAGAGGATGAGATGGTTAAGCATCTACTCTGCGTATGATCGGGGCTTATAAGTAAACTATCCAAATATTTTGGTTCGGCGTTCTCTGTTGGTCTTGAGGACCCAGCCAAGTTGGAGCTTACCAGCATCCTCAACTTCACCAAGGCTTCTAGGTAGTTCGCGCCCAAATAATGAGCTTTTTAAGAAGAAAAAATGAAACTATATGTATCGATCATTCTTTTAATAACTGCACACTTTGTTTTTTTTTTTAACAATTTAGAGCATTTTTTGACCTAACCTAACGCTATCACTGATAAATATGTATTGTCAAAACTAATATTTGTCAAACTGGCGGCAAAACAAAGTACCTTACCTTCCAGGCGGACATCCTTGACTCTTGAATAATTACTTTTTAGGAGTAGGAAATTGTCACTTAGAAGGTATAGTGCTCTATTGTTGGCTAACGTATTTCTAAAAATATCTTCGTGACATGATAATTTTTGAAGAATTTTCTAAGAGGCCTCAAACTTATGTATTCAAGCCAGTCTTTTGAAAATTTTTTTCAACACGTTTGAAAAAAAGGAAAGATATAGAAACTATTCTATTGGTGAGTGAAAGTGGTCAAAGCTATTTTTTTCATTCCAAATATTTATGTCTAATATATCAAGTGTAATAAAAAACTTTTCTTTAAATAGTCCTTGGAATATTTCATTTCAAGCAATTTTCCAACAGCGAAACTTTTTTTTTTTTTAAATAGCATGTGTCTCATGACCCTCGTAAGGGTTAATGATGTCTTGCTTTTTGATGATAAGAAAATGGTAAAATGCAAACAAACTTTACACTTACTTTGGCTGGAAGACGCCCCGCTACTTTAGCTTCTCGTATCTATCAAATAAATTTGTATAAATATTATATATGTGTATAAATCAATTTCAAAGTGTGTAGAAGAATTTTAAGTGGCCAGCTGAAAAGTCATTTTAGGAGGAAGTTATTTAAAAATGAGTTTTTTGTCACTTGTGAAATCTGTGGCTCTCTATCTAAAATTACCGCATTTGAGAAGCTTCTGTGTAAAAAACCATTATAGTTGACGTGACCTGTTTTTTTTAGATAATGCATTGTCAACCATTTGCACAGTTCATTTTTAGCGGAAATGTAGATCAACCTGCTGAGTTGACCACGATGAATTCCACCAAAACAGAGTTTGAGAAAGCAACCAGGGTCGTCCATGATCCCAATAAGGGAATATTTTGTCACTATTTATGTAAAAACTAAGTTCAATGCATCAATCAATGGGAGAAGTCGAACTTTTTTTGTAACATGTACGGACTAAATTCAAATGGTGTTTCAACCCCATTTTGTAAATAAATTTTACTGTACTAATCGATGAGGAAGATCAAAAAAATTTGGTATATTAGGGCAGTGTATCTGAATTTTTATTCAAATACACTTGTAGGAGATCGCAAGAACTGATATTTGAATATCTATATTCGCGTGTATGCAAGAATGTGTAAGGTAGAAAATCAGTGCAATGCAATAGTGTTACATTTTAAGCTTTGAACTATTCTCAACCTTTTTTAGAACCGACCCCATTATAAAAGTATTTTTTTTAGTTATATGAACTCTGATCAGCAACTAATGACAAACGTCCCATACTCCCGTAGCTCCAGAGATTAAAACACTTTGAAATTGTCTCACATTTTAAGGACTAAACTCTTTCCGATCACAATTTTCTTAAATGATTCAAGCCAAAAACATCTTTAGAGTGACTTTCATCTATCATTTCAGAGGCAGCATTAAAAATATTTAGTTTGGAAACTCTTTCTTCTTCCAGCATTCCTTATGACTTGTCGACTGAACCTACCTTAACTTTTTCCATGAAAAAATAAATACCTCTCTTGCTACTTTATCCCGATGTATGGCTATTGCTCGGTTTCCTACATTACTTTTCGCCTTTTAAATTAGTTTACATTATAATTTATTATTTTTTGTTGAACGTTTCTGTAATTTTTTTAATTTTACCTGTTCAACTCTTGCTCGATTTGCCCGTAACTATAAAACAAATAATCATTTATAAAAACAAATTTTGTAATCATAATATTCACATATTATATTAATAACAAAAAAAAAATATTCGTACCGTTTCTTCTTGTTGCAGTCTTCTTTGCTCTCTCTGCGAAATAAATTTAAATTAGAAAATACCTTTACATGTTTGCATATGAGACTTTTTTTTATAAACCAAACAGTTTCTGAGCGCCACATTTTTAAATCGCTCCAAATTTTTTTTACGTATTCTATGCATTATGTTAGTGGAGATGTGTGCACGGAATTAATTTATTGTCGCAGATATCGAAAGATTTCGTGCTTTAAAGTTCGAAGGTTTTACGTCTTATGGTGTTTTGTGGTCATATTAAACTTGTCATATCTCCAGTGAATTTCATTGGAATAATAATAATATTATTTTAAAGCTAAAAAAATCAGCTTTTTTATTAAATTTTTGCCTACGGCACTCGATAAAAAATTAGTATTTTTTATAGGAATTCTATTGTTTAAAGTTAGTTAATAGAACAAAGGCCATTTGATACAAAATTAAAAAAAAAATATCACTAGATTTCTCCTCAAATCTCTTTAAAAATTTAATTTTTTTTGCGAGTGTTGGCTAAATACAGACTATCCCAAATAAATTAATTCCTGCGCGCACCCCTGAAAATATTGCGTGCCGCTGCACAATGGTCCCAAATCGAGTTTTGGTTCAAAAATCGCTAAAACGCAAATATTGTTGGAAAAGAATAATTTTTTTTTTTAAATAAAATCTCACTGGAATGCTAATAAATTGCCGAAAACCGAATTTCAAAAAAGTATATCGTTTTTTATTATTTTAAGTTAAATGCCGAAAAAATGCTTTTCTGTAATTTATTTTTTTTTTTTGGCTTGACAGCGCAAATCTTATCAGGTATCAACATGATTTCTTTTACTTAACTGACCATAATTACTTACCTTCGTCGAAACGACGACGCTGTTTTAGTTTTTTTTCAATAACTTTTGAAAGTACAGCTATTTTTTTTTTTGCGCGCTCTGCTAATCTCAGTTTGCTCTGCGCTTTCGTAATAAGTAGACGACTTTTTGAATTTAAAAAGGTTCTTAAGCAAATTTTGTAAGCATGAATCGTCGCTGAATTGATGAATTTTTAATTCGTTGACTTTTTAATTCCGTTAAAATTTACCGGAGATATGATAATTTTAAATAAATCACCATAAAACGTGAAACCTTCGAACTTCACAGCTCGATATCTTCGATAAGAAATTAATTCCGTGCACACGTGACCACTAATATAACTCATAGAATACGTAAAGAAAATTTGTTCGGTTTGTAAAAGAACGTCTTATATTACGGTGTTTATTTTGAAAATTTTGGAGAATGGTTTCATTTTATGTTTGCCCTTATTTTAGCTTGAGTTTTAAAAATACTTCTCCAAATATTTGAGCTTCCTAGCTCAAACTTGTAAATGGCGCGGGCAGAGTTTATGTCCGATTTTGTTGAAATTTTACGAAAAAACTGACTTACTAAAACGTAGAAAAAGTTTGCTTAAGGTGCCAAGATATTGCGTTTTAGGTTATGAAACCACGCCGACATTTTTCGTGTGGCTGCAAATGCCGACAAAATTTACCCGTAGGGCGTTTTTTTTAAATTTGCGGTTTATATGGCTATATTATAGAGCCGGGTTTGAAGAAAATTCTTCCAAAATTTCAGAATAATAATAATTACATCTTAGTGTATACATACCGCATCACTTCTATTTCTTGAGCAATCTGATGCTTCCTACAATAAAATAAAATTGCGTTTATTATAAAATAAATGATTTTAATAATGTTTTTGAGCTTTTTATTCAGTACAGTGTGTATCAATAGCAAAAAAATTACTCAAACAAAGGCAAATTAAGAAAAAATGTGACTAAAGCAAGTCGTACTAGACTCATCTGTTGCTAAGCGGAATCATCAGAGACTTTCGAGCCGGTTTTTTAGATTTTCTAAGTCTTATATGTATGTTTCCCTTTTTGCAAAGATCTGTCCAAAATTCAATAATTTTGTAGCTTACTTATGCTGACCATAGGTTCCGTTTTGAACGGGATTGTTCCATGTTCAAGCTTTCTGTCGCGTTGTCCCGAAAGAACATAGAATCGTTTCGTTTTCACAAAATGTTTCAATGACGCTTCACTTTTTTGGGTGCATTCGTAATCTGTATTTGAAATCGGCACGGGTGAGTCGGCTCAGAGAAGGGAGTTTTACAAAACATGTGACGAATATTTCACCAGTGCACAGTGGTCCCAAATCGAGATTTTTGGTTGAAAAATGAAAAATCCCATCAAAGCTTAATGCGAATGTTTCAAATGTAAAGCATTACATGTCAGGAAGTTTTTTGATCCTTTTGAGCACGTCTCAGATGTGCGATAAAGTTACTTGCTGTCACCAATCTGGTTTCTGACGACACACACCGTGATAATCAGAGGACTGTAAGCGAGCATCAATATTACATTATTTTCATAAGACTAAAAACCAGGGCACTACAATCAATGCCAAACTAGGTTTTTATTAAAAGCCATAATTGTTAACTTGCTCATATTGTTTTTTCGTCGCTCTATTGAGATTGGCTTTATCTACTGGATTTCTACTTTGCTGCCAAATACGTCTCAATCTACGTTTGTTTCTTATCAGCGAAAGAACTTAAAGAACGCATATTTGCAGCTAAAAATGAATCCGTAGGAGAATATTTAAAAAATTTGACTCCATTTAAAAATGGTGAACGCTTCCTATGGAGAGCAACTAAAGGATTAAAAAGTCCAGCTAAGAGAAATGTACCGATAAAAAATAATAATGGCGCATGGTGTAAAACAAACGAATCTAAAGCTGAAGCATTTGCTGGGCATTTGGAAGAGATATTCAAACCTCATTCTATTAGTGGAAATTTGGACCAAGAAGAAGTACTAAAATTTCTAGACATCTCATGTCAAATGGAGCTTCCTCTAAAACATGTTTCTCCAGCAGAAGTTAAGAATGAAATTAATATGCTTAACAACAAGAAATCTCCGGGCTATGATCTAATAGACGCAAGAGTAGCAAAAAACCTTACACAAAAATGTGTTATACATTTAACAGCAATATATAATTCAATATTTCGACTAAATTATTAACCGACACAATGGAAGTGTGCGGAAATTGTAATGGTACCAAAACCAAATAAGCCTGAAAATGTTATTACGTCATATCGTTCAATTAGCCTTCTAGTAACGTTCTCGAAAATGTTCGAAAGAATATTTTTGCGAAGAATGTTACCAGTTTTGGAGCAGCTTATGATCATTCCTGAACATCAATTTGGGTTTAGGCATAAACATGGTACACCTAAGCAATGCCACCGCATCGTACATGAGATAACTGATGCTTTTGAGAACAAAAAATACTGTTCGGCTGTATTTCTGGACGTTCAACAAGCATTCGATCGCGTGTGGCTTCCGGGTCTCCTATATAAGCTTAAGAAAATGTTGCCTTCTCCGTACTATTTGACGTTAAAATCGTACCTTTGTGAATGAAGTTTTTATGTAAATGTAATGCATAAAAATTCTCAAATCTATAAAATTGAAGCCGGAGTTCCCCAAGGGAGCGTGTTAGGACCAACTCTTTACACAATTTTTACATCTGACATGCCTTCATCAGATGATGTTCTGATTGCAACCTATGCCGATGACAATGCTCTAATTGCTTCTAAAAAATCTCCAGTAGAAGCTTCTGCTATTCTACAGCAACAATTAGTAAAAATAGATAACTGGCTGAAAAATTGGAAAATTAAAGTAAACACTGAAAAATCGGCTCATGTAACTTTTTCTTTGCGTAGAGAAAATTGTCCTTCTGTCACATTAGATGGAATGCAAATTCCAATGAAATCTACCGTTAAGTACCTTGGACTTCATCTAGATAGAAGGCTATCTTGGAAAAACCACATTACCGCAAAGAAGCAGCATTTAAATATTATAAATAGAAAACTCTATTGGTTGCTTAGCCCAAGGTCTGAACTTTCTCTTGAAAACAAGCTTCGAATTTATAAAGTTATACTCAAACCCATTTGGACATACGGTATACAACTCTGGGGAACTGCCAGCAATTCAAATATTGAAATATTGCAAAGATATCAATCTAAAACTTTGCGAATGATAGTCAAAGCATCTTGGTATGTGTCAAATGAAACAATACATAACGACTTAAATGTTCCTTTTATCAAAACTGAGATATCGCGATTAAGTGAAAGACTAAGTAATAGACTAAGTTATCATGACAATGTTCTTGCCATTTGTCTCTTAGATGATAGCAATGAAACTCAAAGACTAAAAAGATATCATGTATTGGACCTGCCATTAAATGTATTTAAATCATTTTTTTTTTTTTTTTGTAAATATGTATTTATTTATAGTATAGAGTACTTTTGAAATGTTTATTTATATGTAAATAATGAATGTAAATTTACTTAAGTTTATCAATATTGTTAATGTATATAAGTTGCATTCAATGGAATGTAGCTTCTTCTGTCACTAAATTGTATTGATTTCAATTTGCTGAATGTCACAATGACAGATTGCAAATAAATATGAATTAAAAAAAAAAAAAAAATATTGTTTTTTTCAGCAAATAAATAAATAACTACATACATACATCTATAGATAGCAAGACTTTGATGCAGTTTGCCATTGCCTTCAGACTAATAAAAATTAAGTTTTTATGAAATAACATTTTAAATGGGACTGATAATCCGGGATGCTTTTTTTACCTTTCACAATTATTTTACATTTTAATATAAAATTTAACTTTTTTCTTACCGGCTGTTGCGTCCTGAATCTTGGTCTTGATCTGTCCATTGCCTGAAATTTTATCAAATCATAAAATTATTATTTCTATCTATTGTCGTGTGAGAGATATTTCTTCAGCAAATTGGATGTTGTATGAAGGACATGTCATTTTTGCACAATTAATTCATTCAAGAACAAAAAGTGGTTTGGAAGAGAAAATAATAAAAAAATGTTTTTTAATGACATTTTGGAACTTAAGTCATTCCGTGCCTTGCCCAAAGTCAAATTATTTAAAAACTAATCGCTTCTTCAAAATTTTTCCCATTAAGAATTGCAGCATGTATTTCCACGTTACTTTTCTTCATGTGTCTTTTACCTTCTCATGGAGCATAACGCCGTCGAGCTATGTATTTACCGAGTACTTTCAGGTCTCTCCGGCATTTCTCAGATTCATATATTTTTGTTGCAGCTGTCGTTTCCGGCGGTTCATCCGGACAAAAATCAAAGTTGTTGGCATTTGATGAGCAATATAACATTAGAGATGATCATACACCATCAGCTTGTTATAATCGCCGAAAACAATTGCTTGCGAAAACTTTTAAATTGTGTAACAAGTTCCACAGCCGTAAAAACAAAAGATTTGACTTTACATTCCAAAATGCATCTCTCTCAATAACATTTACCCAAAAACATTTTGCAGGTGTTGTTTGATATATACAAAAGATATAAGAAATAACACCATTATCGTAGTCTCCCACTTTTTTTTACTAATTTTCTTTTATACAAATGAAGTTATATTCACGAGACTTATCATTTTTAACACAGCAGTCCAACAGAAAAATTTGACATAGTGAAATTTCATTTATAAAAATGTATATAATTTGACGTAATATTTCCACGTAATGAATGTTTAAAATTGCAAAGTCTCGTAAGCTCATTTCTTCTGCTCGTAGTCACAAATGCAGTTACTAAAATGCACCGAATGTACCGAACATAACTAAACCTCTTTTAATAGCCACGTTCAGAAATCTAAAACATTTGTTCCATCGGTTCTCAATATCCTGTTAACAATCAATCATGAAATGTAAAAAATTGCAATTTGGACTCTTGCCCTTACAATATTTTATAAAATAATCATAGATACATTTGCCAAACTTACACAATTTTGAAAATTTTCCGAAAATATTTGGTAACTTTAATTTAGAACTGTGGGTTAAACCATTTATTAATTTTTTTTAAAGGTGTAATAGAAGAAAAGAAATAATTTTGAAATTTTTGGATGAATTTTTGTTAACTAAAAATTTAGAATAAAATTTTGAAATGTCTGAAAGTAAAAGCTGTTTGTTTAAGAAGAAAATATTTGAGAAATTATTAAAGTTGTGTTCGAAAATTTGTCAAATAAATTTAAATGGAACTTAGAGCTAATGGTTTATTTATTTCGTACTTAAATGCAGCATATCATTATAACCTGGTGCATTAACGTCATTTTTGATGCGGGTTTTGGCATAGGTAATATCTGATTCCAAATTCGGAATAAGCGACAAAAATCTAAAGGAAACAGACATTTTTGTTGAAGCACCCCTTAAGTAAGCGGCTTAGAAAGACTTAAAAAATTCTGAAATATACCACCAAATGGCGCTGTAAGTAGTTTTAAGTGCGCTGCGGCCGCTCGGGAAAACTGATGCCATTTGAACATCATTTGAGTGCGGGAAGAAAATTTTTTTTCATCTTATGCAGAATACATTTGCGTTGAAGGCGTTAGAAAATTCAAATTACTTCAAAAAAAATTGTTTCATGGTGTAATATTTTTTTTTCTAAAAATTCATATTTTCAACAATTATTGTTTCATACAAAATTGTGGAAACATTTCTTTTGGGAGATATGATTCAGCAAAAAAAAAGTTCATTCAAAACTACTACTACAATCATAATAATTGTTATTAATAAAAACTTTTCTGGAACTTATGTACTTACTATCTGTAGTATTAAAATAACACTTTGGTTTGAAAATTCCAAATAGTCGGGTCATAGATGTTCCGTTTCGGTTATTTTAAGTAAAATGTCCCCTCAGGAGTGCATGTAGTAACAGGTGAAGGTGCAGAAGTTTTGAGAATCTTATGAGTATTTGGAAAAACTTCTTGATTACAGTTTTCTAGGGATTCAACTGCAGAAGCTGAAGAATCTATCCCAGGCAGTTCCTGATACTTTTTTGCCATAACTAAAACTCTTGCTCAAAAAACTTCTTATAATAATCAAAATCTCCATTTTTCAAGTTATATGTGCTTATCCCACATACTGACAGTACTAAAACATGAAGAGAAGCTAACCCAGATGATTATCAAATCTTGCTTGAAACTGATCAAAATTGTTTTAAAAAACTGATAAACTTTTTTTTAGATTTTTTTTTTTACAAAATCGTTTTAATATAGTCTGTTATTTTTACAAATAGTTTTTCTATTGTATATTCCTCACAAAATCGTTTTTACAAATCGTCTTTTCCTTACAAAATCGTTTCTTTAAAGTATCCGCCAAAATATTTCGGGAGTGGGGGGTTTTATCTCCCTTTAGTCCTCTAGATACGGCGCTGCGCACAGTAGTCACCTTCGAAAAATTATTTTCATGACAATAGCAAAAAATTTATACAGCAGCTTACAATGAAAAAGGACGAAGGTGTAAAAAATTTTGATATTGTATTCCATTATAATGGTCTGTTCAGTGACTACTCTGGGTCAAATTTGCACAGCTCCAGGCTCGTTTAGCTTTTATAACAATAACAAAAATTATGCAGCTCTTCTCGAGCTCTCTCCGTTATGTGAGCTAACTCATTTTAGTTCGCAAAAACCGCATGCTTTTTGTTGGTGCAGTTTTTTCTTCGACGCATCGGCACATTCAGCTTTTGGCTTTACTCGAGTTAAACAATTTTGGTTCGTTTCGTCGCATGCTTTTTGTTTGTGTAATTTTTGTCTTAAGGTGGCGACCCTCTCAGTTCTTTGTCTCAGTTTTCTTTTTATGAGCAGACTTTTTTGTGTATTTCTGCTCTAAGTTTTTTTCAAAAGTGTTCATAATTTGTTATGTGACCTAGTTATATAGATGACTGCAAAATTACTAACTACCTCACCTCTTAAGTGGAGGTGTAATGATCGGAATTTGGGGTGTAAGATTGAACATTCTGAAATTTTCGCTGAAAAAAAAATATTGAATATAAGTTACGTTTATTGAATTATTTAAATGTTAACATTAAAATCTATAGTTTTATTAATTTTCACAAATGCAGAAAAAGTACATAAATTTTTTTCACTTTATTTTTTTTTTGATCCAAATATATAAAATTAATTGAAAATAGCACGTTGTTCCTCATTTTCATCAAATAATCTGTTTTAACTGAAAGAGATAAAGTTAATTATTTAGATTTAATTACAGTAACATTGTTTTATTTTTTACAATTACATAAATAATATTTCTGCTACCATGATCAAACCTTTCCCATAAACATATGAGCCGCTGAGAGCAGAAGTGGTATAACTTAAAATTATCGAAATTTGAGTTATTCCCGTTCGTAATATTGCCGATGGAGAGCTTCGTTAAGTTTTGGATCGAAACAAGTACTTCTAACTTCCAACTACTAAATATGCGTTTTTACAAGTGGGATTATGACCGAAAAGGACATAAAGCCTGAAACTGTTTTGGGGATTATGACCATTGGGGCTATGACCGGGCACCTTTATTCCTCGGCAGTCAAAGTCGATAAGTTTCAAAATAACTTACGAAGCTAGCACCTAGTAGACATATTTCGTGACAGGTCACAATAGTTGGTTCACAATAATGCTGATGACTAGTTATACATTAGGTTATAATGACTTACGATAACTTAAGGAAGAGGGTTTTGATTGTAAGTGATTATTTACATACATTGATGTTACATAGTGATGTCACTGAGTATAAGTATAATGCATGAAATAATGAACAATTGTCTTTCCAAAAGTGTCGAAACTTTGACAAAAACAAAAGTATTCCAATTTTCTCAAACTTAAATGTGGCTTACACAACTCTTGCTTTCAGCGGCTCATATATACATAACATTTTCCTAAAACACATGTTCGTACCCACCATGTAGATAAGTAAAAAATTTATTTTGTACATTATAGGACCTCATCACAGGATTACAACTTTTAAAATTGAAAGATTCGACTGCATCAATTTTTTAACTTAAATTGGAGTTTTTTAAGGAAAAAATAAAAATTTGTTTCATTTCAATTTTGAAAATTGTCAAAAATTTTAAATGACTTAGGGCGCTTTTACCAAATCCATCCGTTAGTCCAGACGAGATGGTATATTTAGTGAAAAATTGAGGAAGAAGCTGTTTTGTTTTTAAATCTTTTCAGAAAGTATGCAGAGCTTGAAAACCTTTTTCATATTGATCGAAAACATGTGACTTTATTTTATCATACCCTTTTTCAAATAAATGATGTTCAAAAGAGTTACATATGTTATTGTTTCAAAAAACCACCTTTCGATCCACAAAAAAAAAATGTACCAAAAGTTTTTTATCAATACAAAAAAAAAAAAACAATACTCTTTATAGTTTTCGAAGATTTAAAAAAAGTTTCTACCTTGATTTTCCATTTTAATGATTCTTCGATCAGTGATTTTTAAATCAACATTTCGAGTACACTATAAGTCTCTTTATAACTTTAACTTTATATTGTAACCTCTCAAAATTATTAATCGCTTAAACTGTTTATTTTTTAAGCTGCTCAATCAATTAATTCAGTAACTTTTGTTTATAAATGGATTTAATGAGGCTTAAACTTGTACTATGAATTGCTCCGATTTTTCTTACCTTAAGTTCCATGGCCATAGTTTTGCTCATTGTTTGCCTAAATTTGACTTTTGTTTTACCATTTTAGGGAAATTCAGATACTATTTAACATTAATCTTAGCCATTTAAGCGTAAGTAGACCGCAGTTTAAAGTAATTCATTACGGGTCGCGTGGTCGTATATGCTTCGGCAGTGTATCGTACTAATTTCAGGCCGTATCCAATTATTTTACTGATGCTAATTGCTTTCCTTGAGGCGATATACATGGTATAGCCTCAGATCAATTTTGTGGCCAACGTGGCGCTTCTGAATAGCTGCTATCTATGTAATTCCAATTCGGTCGCCTTGGCTGGTATTCACCATAGATTTTTCTGGGTTTCCTATAGTATATAAAAATTCATTAATTATCTTCTGCATTGAGTTGTTGGAGGCTAATCGATTGATTTTTGCTAAAGAGATAGAAAAAAAAACAGTTTTTAAAAACATTTTCGCTATTGACTGCATAGTCTGACGAATGCGCAGTAAATAAATGAAATACATAAAATTGATTGCTTACTTCATTTCGAAAAAAATAAATCTGTTTAACCATATGTAAATATTAAAAAATTTAAATTAAACCCTTTATAAGCGAAATTTTCAATTTTTGTTATGGGTGAGGACAGAGTGCACGAAAACTATCAGCTTCGAGGTCGGTCAACCAAAAGGTCAGAATCCCAATCACCCATTTCTTAGCTTGTGGTGCTATCTTTCAAAGTACTTTAACGTGTCGAAATTTGAGCAAAATCAGAAGTTTTTTAAATGCCATTCGTATATAATACATATGTAATCTTATTCGAAATCAGTATGTATGTATTTCTGCCAAAAATAACCTTTAAGCCGGTCACGTTTTTAATTTTTTTTTTATTTTTGGAGCACACTCTTCAAGCTAAGACTTCTTGAAGCTAAAACTTTCTTGCGACACCTTAGTTTTTTCCAACTGTCTTGAAAACGAAAAATTGCCCAAATCCAACCTTAGCACCAATTATAAAGCTAACTAGGAGCTATATGATAGCATATTGTCAAAATAAAAATCCGTTTTATTTTGACTTTTTTTTACTTTAAACGTGTTCGACGGTTGAACGGGACCCATGGAAATGCCCATATGTAAATTTACAAGTTTTTTTTTTACCTTAAATTTAATTTTTGCTATGACTCCCTTTGAATTTTAATTTTTTCTCCTTGAATATTAATTCAAGGAAAACCATATTTGAAAAGTGTGCTCAAAAAAAAATCGAATTTGTCATCTTTGCCCGGCCATGGTTTTGATTTTGTTTTTTTTTTTTTTGGCGCACTGCCTTCAAATATGGGTTTTCTTGAATTGCTAAAGGGTTCACAAAAAAGGTTCATTGTTTTATTATTTTTTTTTCGAAAAGAATTGGTGTTTGTGTGAAGTGGGAAAAATTTATCGTCAGCAGAACCTTAACGCTATTGAATATTGGCATTTAAGTTGCTAACGGTTGCCGGTATTCTTGTCTAATGATTAATACTACATTTTTGATATAGCGTCAACATGATACCCAGTTATTTTTTAATAACTTCTTAGCAGGAATTCAAACGAAGGCGATTGTAATTATTAACCTTTCCAACATTTTACGATTTTTTCAACATTATTAGACTTTTCAACATTTATCAACTGTTTCAATGTCTCTCAACAATTTCCTACTTGTTCAGCAATCTATGACTTTTTCGACACTTGTCCACTTCTTTAACTTTTGAGTCCTTTTTTATCATTTTTCATAAACGGACATTTTTCTACATTTGTTTACTTTTTGAACATTTTCCAACTTTTTGAACATTTGTAGACTAAGGACTTTTTCAAAATTTTTGAACATATAGTGTGAGTTTTATGTTCCAGGTCAATGTTTCTACTTAATTGATTGATTATATGGTCTTTAACATTACATACATACGGTACTAACATTGATCAGGTCGGGTCATTTCAAAATATGAAAAACCCCAGCCAGCATTTTGTGAAATTTCCGATCACATTCGAGTCTTTTTCGAGTCCCCTGTCTGATTAAAATGATCATAAATGCGCTCATTTTCTGATCATAAATGATACTTTCGTCGGGAGAAAATGGTACCTTATCCGCGACTCTTCTTGAAGAGTCGTTTATGAGCCGTTTTTCTGATAAGTTTCGACGCATTTCCGAGTCAAATTTCTAATCATTTGCGAGTCTTTTTCGAGTCATATTTTAGTCACATATCTTATCACTTGCAATCTTTTTAGAGTCATATGCGAGTCTTTTTCGAGTCATATTTTAGTCATATTTCTTATTTATTTGCGAGTCTTTTTCGAGTCATATCTTAGTCATATATCTAAGCATTTGCGAGTCTTTTTTGAATCATATTTCTAATCATTTGCGAGACATATGACTTATTTTTTTCGCATCCACGTTCCTTCGCGTGTCCTTGCCGTTCTTTTCATCACCATCAGCCCTATATGCACAATTTTACTTATTGTAAAAGTATTTATATATTATCTACTTCTAGTCAAGTTATTATGAACTACAAAACAGAACACAATTCAAAATACATTTTCAAAAATAAGTTCTAAAGTCATATTCGAATCATTACGTAGATCAAAAAGTGATAATTTTGTTACTGTTTTCCTGTGCAATCAGTTTTAAATCATTGGGTAGATCGGAATGTGATTTTTGGAATTTTTTTTTATTTTTTTTCTTAGTAATCACTTTTTGGTCATCAGTAGTAGTCAAAAATTACTCGTATAGGTGACTTAAAAAAATTATCATCTAAATGCTAGGTGGGACTTTTATCATTTTAATAAAACATTTTCATCTCATTCATTGGCAGTTTAGTTTTCTGAAGGTTTCACTTCTACCATGTGTGAACTGCACACAAGATTTTTTTTTTTTTTTTTTTGTTAGAGAGCTCAACCGAATCAGCAAAAAACTATACTTTCATAAACCGGTGAACCGGTTCACAAAATGGAAACAGTGCAATATTTTTTTTTTTTAATTAAAAACTTTTACCTGTACTCAAGATAGCGTTTTTAACTGGTAACCACAGGCTTGAAGTATTAAAGCATATCAGACGAATTTTCAAAAAATTCTAAAAACTTTCGTTTGAAAACACTTCTTATTCTTAACTATTTATTTCAAAATTTAGCTTGCAACTTACATTCAAGCTGCAAGTCGTTACCTTAATATAGAAAGGCCCTATCTACCATTTTTTTTTACTTTACAGGTGAAAAAAAAAACTTAATGAAAATTAAAGTTTTGTAGTATTAAAATGAGCTCTGAGTTTTTTTTATTTGCTTGTAATTGCTTTATTTTCAATCGTAGTACACACAATTTTTTATCAATGGTGTATTAGTGGGTGACCTACCGAAATCTACATAAAACTCGATTTTGAAAAAAATGTTAGGGCCTTTCTATATTAAGGTAAATAAGTTTTCAATGTCCTCTCTTTTTCTACTTAAAGAAATAATAGTTTCATTAAACTTTGGCTGTACGATTTACTTACCATCAACTTCTTGACAGATTGGCTTATGTATGAGAACATCCGCTTGTTTTAATTTCTTTTAATATAGAGTTTTCAGTCACCCTCTGCCATTGTTTGACAAATTTGAAAGAATATAAGTATGTGGACATCAGCTTGTTTTAATTTTTTATAAGAAAAGAGTTTTCACTCACCTTTTGCCATTAACCCAGAACATCGCGAATGGCTTTATAACCGGTTCTCATTAAGCCCATTACATTCACAAGTTTACCAAACTGAAAGTGATACAAAAATCTTTTGAAAATCCAATAATAAAATTCTTAATATTTTAATTTTAATTTAATAAAATATAGTTTGGAACGTTTTCATGACTTTTTTGTAATTTTTAATTTAAACCGTACCAAATGTGTTTGATAAAATATATTGAAATATGCCCTTACTCGTGGAAAAATTTTGAAATATTAAAGGCACATAAAAAATATTGAAATATAATTATTTCTTTCCAAAAAAATAAATGTGTCTTCATTTTTATTAAAATCGAAATCTGCAGAAGCACTGAGTTCTAACTCAAGCCTTCTCGTGAACCTCTTTCAGTAAATTTTCAATACAATTTGATAGCAGAAGTCATCCTTTGTAGACCCAATAATAAAAGTGACTGTAGACCTTCAGAAAAAGATATGGTATTTGATAGTGAAAAAAAAAGAAACTTACATATGACACGGATCCTGAAGCTTTCTGATTTCGTTCCTAAAAAGAAAAAAAATTAGAAAAAAAATCCTTTTGAAAGAGCTATTTCAAAGTCAGGGTTACCAAATGGGAAAGAAGAAGAAACTAACGGCCTTTCATAACTAAAATAATTTTTCCTTAAAATGGTTTTTTTTTTTTTGTTCGACAATACTACAGCATACAATTTTTTTGTGTCGGTAAATAAACTTTTTTTTTTTTTTTTTTTTTTTTATTGAAATATTTACTTAAAATTAACAAACATTTCCTATGACTACAACTAGTCTATTGACTAACGAGCAGCTTAAGTTTATTTATTTAAAGATAATAAGAGCTAGATGCTTCCCCTTGGACTTCCTAGCTACTGTCTGGTCCCTACAAGTTCGAAGGGTTTTCTGCGTTTAAGTCTTCTCGTTCCAGCCGTATTGATAAGTTTTGACGCTTCCTCATTTACGTGCTGACTTAGTCGCTGCTGGTGGGCTATTGCGAATTTTTTAATGGTGCTGGATACCGTGTCCACTTTTAAGTCACGATGAATATCTTTTGATCTGATGTACCAAGGTGCATTTACTATGCACCGAAGGACTTTATTTTGAAAGCGTTGAATTTTTTCTATATGAGTTGATGCGGCACACCCCCATATCTGTATGCCATAAGTCCAAACCGGTTTGAGGACTTGGTTATATAATAATAATTTGTTGTGGATGGAGAGCGCTGAGTTTCTTCCGAGGAGCCAGTTCATGTTTCGATATTTAATATCAAGTTCTTCTTTTTTCTTTTTGACGTGCACTTTCCATCGTAGCTTGGCATCTAGGGTCATACCCAAGTACTTTGCAGTGTTGAAATATGGAATTCGATTATTCAAAATTTCAATTGGATAGTATGGAATTGTTTTGTTTGTAAAGTCTATATGAACTGATTTTGAACTGTTTAATTTTATTCGCCACTTTTGTGTCCAAAGGGCTAATTTACTTACAGCAGATTGAAGTTTTTGCGTCGACTCTTGAGCATTTTTCGCAGTAGCAAGGATCACCGTATCGTCTGCAAATGTACCAATCATACAATTTGAAGGGCTTGGGATATCACTGGTATATATTAGATAAAGCATGGGCCCTAGGATACTTCCTTGAGGAACGCCAGCTTTAATCTCTTTTATGCTTGAATATGCATCATCCTGTTTTATTCTGAAGTAGCGATGCTGGAGATAGGATTCCAAAATTAGAGAGTAACTTTTTGGGAGAGCAGACTCTAGCTTAAACATAAGTCCCTCATGCCAAACTTTGTCAAAAGCCTGTGCGACATCGAGGAAGATAGAGGAACAAACATTTTTTTCTTCTAGAGATTTTTCTACAAAATCGGTTATTCTATGAATTTGATCTAGTGTCGAGTGTTTCGTTCGGAAACCAAACTGATGAGTAGGTATCAAGTTTTGACATTCAATAATTGGTTTCAGTCGATTTAAAAGAAGCATTTCGAACAGCTTTGACATGATCGGTAGAAGCGAAATAGGCCTGTACGAAGATACTTCGTGCAAGTTTTTTCCTGGCTTTGGAACCATAATCACTTCAGCTACTTTCCGGTGACTAGCTATGTGTTTGAGCCGGATTGATGCATTGTATAGAGCAGTGAGCTTTACAATAGCTTTGTGCGGAAGCTGTTTCAGAACTTCACCAGTGATCAGGTCGAATCCGGGTGCTTTTTTTGGTTTTAGTTTTGTTTCGATATGTTTTTTAACTTCTGCTGTCGTAATGCGTGGAATGATAACGTTACTTTGTACAACATGTTCACACGTAAAGTAATCATCGCTTTCATTTGGCTGAAAAGTGGTCTCGAGATGGTTAGCAAATAGTTCAGCTTTTTCCTTATTACTTTTAGCCCACTCTCCATTGCCTCTGTTGATAGGTGGCACATGAGCTATTGGTCTTTTCAGCCCTTTGGTTGTTTTCCATAACGAGTAGTCAGTGTTTTTTTCATCTGTTAATTCTCGTAAACAGAGCTACACAACAACTCAAGCGAGAAATAGGTAAATAAACTGAATAACTTTTGTTTTTTTTTGTGGTCAGCAATATTAAAATAGTTCACATAAAACTCTTTAGAATCTTTTTTTCAGTCACCAAATTAAGTTTTACGGAAAAAAATGTAAGTATGCATTAAGGTATATTAGACATGTTCAAATAGATGGCATGTTCCAGAATTGTTTGGGAACACTTGATTTTCGAAAATTTATTCATATTCGAGTATATCCGCATTTCAAAAAATCAAAACAAAATACTCAAAAAAAATTATTCAAAATTAGTCAAAAATTATTAAAATTAATTTTTTTTTTTTTTAAGTAATACATGCACTTTTAGTTAGAGTAACTAATTATTGAAGTAAAATATTGTAATTACTTGCTTATAAAATACTTTGAAAATGTTTGGCTCGAAATTCATATCTTATCTGTTTTTTCTCATTTATTTTTTAATAGAAATTCATGTAGTGGCATCGACAATTTCAAATTATAGTGAATTAATTTAAATGTAGTGAAAACAGAAGGGACTTGAGCTGCTACAAAAGAAACACAAAATCTCTGCTCGCGCAGAGACCATGGATTTTTTTCATTTTATATAAGATTAAAAAATAGCGGTAAGCTTTTTTTCGATTCTTTCTTATGTGTACATAAGGAAAATTGAAAAAAAAAAAATAAAAAAAAACAAAAAAGAAAAAAAAAACCAATGTTCTTAATTTTTTGGCCAAACTCCGAAAAATCAAAATTTTGCAGCTTTGGTAAAAACCCTAGTAGTATTTTTTTTTATTTTTTTAAATTAGGATACACTCGAATATGTATAAATTTTCGAAAATTGGGTGTTCCGAAAGTATTCTGGAACATGCCATATATTTGATCATGTCTAATGTACATTGAACATACATATGTGCATTTCCACCAAAAATGTCATTTTGGCCGACCACGTTTTCAAATTTTGTTTTTTGCAGAACACTCTTCAACCATGGTTTTTCTTGAAGTTAACCCATTAAATCCCAAGCCTAAGCTGCTGGACCAAAATCGATGAAATTTCATTTAGATTTTCCGAAATTTTTCAATTCCAACAAGGCCTCCGGTTTTGAAATGCGATAAACGGCTTGACCGCGACAAAAGCGGCCACTTGGCAACCCTGTTGATATTGAAGTAGAAGGAAAAAACTTACATATATACTGGTTGTTTCACGAGCATCCTTTTGAACCCAAAAAAGAAAAAAAATTAGAAACAAATATTGAAACATTAATATATTCTATTTTAGTGAAAAAGAAAATAAAACTTACATATGAATTGTTTGCTTCAGAATTTTCCTATTGATCCCAAAAAAGAAAAAATTTTAGATGTAAGTAATATCCAGTATTACATTTGACAAATATTTAATATGCATGTCTCAAAAAATTTTACTTATGTTAAGTATTTAATCGGCTGGGAAATAAATTAACCCGAATCAACCTGAGTAAATTTTTACTTTTCTCACTTTGTGACACTCCAGCTTCAACAAAAAATTACTCACTGACCCCGTAAAGATTTTTTTCTAAGAGACGAACAATTGCGAGTTCAAAATTAACTGGAAAATATCAGTTCTTGAATTTGTTTCCATATTGTGATCGTTTGAAAGTGACGACTTTGCGTTGCTATATGGCAACGCCAGGTTGATTCGGGTTAATATATGATATAGCATTGAATTGGCTTACTTAAATACACAAATGATAAATTTATAGTATCAAACAAAACTTTTTTCATACTAAACAATCATTTGGGTCATCTAACAAGAGGTGTCATTTTAAATCAATAGAAAAACGCAATATTTCTGTTAAAAGTGATGATATTTTTATTTTAATTAATGTACAAACTCTGAGGTTAGTAACGAAATACAACATCTGCCAAATGTTTGACGTGGCTATACCTACAAGTGGTCATTCCATTAATGAAATTTTTCTTCGGGAGGGCTGTATTCCTCAAAAACCTGCCTTAGTTAGCAAAATATTAACAAGATAGAGCTTACTTTAATGTGCAATTTCCACAGTCAGTATAGTACGTGCTTCTACGACTGTATAGAAGAAAAAACAAACTTAAACGGCAACTCTGTAAAAAGGTAGCAAACTGTGGTTGAAAATAAAAAAATTCAGCTGATCAATTTCAGCTTATTTCAGTTAGTTTGCTAACTCTGGTGAAATTGTTAAATTTTTGATACATTCTTTGACAAAAGAAAGAAAATGAGATCATAACTGGAAGGCAGTGCAGCAGATAGAGATCAATGTCCCATAGGTGTCTCAATAAAATCTCGTAGTTAATAATAAGCCTTTTTACTTCTTGTATTTTACTTAGATTTTTACTTTATACCATTACAACGAAAAATAAAAAAAATTATGCTATGCAGATATGCTAGGTTATAATTTAATTACTTTAGTAGGTCGAACTTGAGAAATAATTTGCTGCTAGAAAAGTTTACTTACAGGTGTCACATAGCAAAGCCGTTCTTGAAATTCTTTATCATCTGGCGAATTCTTAAAATAGGAATGTGACTTAAGATCCAGAGCCTATTACCCGAGAATGAAAAAACAGAACAAATTAATTTATTTCATAGATAACATAAAAACTTTATAAAAATTCAATTAAGCGGTAAAAGGACAAAGTTTTCTAGACAAAATTTTTGAAAAAAGTTTCTGAACTCGTATTTTTAGTGATCATGTAAAACGGTACATCTATATAAATAAAATGATAGCCGTTTTCGATGTTCGCTCAAAAACTACTGGACTATTTTTGATTAAATTTATTAAGTTTTATTCCTTAGACCCTTGGTCTCAAAGTCCAATTAAAATTATCTTGATATTCCTGTTAAAATAATTGCTAAAAAAAATGATTTCACACATAGAAACAATTATGTAAACAATCGTTTAGAGCAGCGGTGGGCACAAAAATATAACAAAAGAGGAAAACAACAACATCAAGCAACAACAAACGAATTTTTAAAGTTTTTTTTACTTTCATTTCCAAAATTGCCATTAGCACAAAAAAAAAACAAATTACACTACAAACAAAAACAATTGCTACATTCGTCAAGACACAATGCGGCGCCGTCATTTATGCCTTTGTGTTTTGTTTTTGTTTTCATTTGAATTCAAGTCAAGCCTCGATAGCGTTGAAATTCTGCGAATTTTGTGCCTCGATAGCGTTGAAATTCTGGGAATTATTTTTCGCTTGGTTGTGCGTCGAATAACGGTTAGAGCAATGTGAGGAAATTGAGGCACTAAGTGCCCTTCACTGGTTTAGAGCAGGGGTCGACAGCGCCTAACTCTTTCCACTCTTTGCACTCTTATACAACAACTTCGTATTGTTGTAATTCGCCGATTCGTTGACAGGCGCAACTGCACCAAAACAATTCAACCCTTGCGTGTTGTTGCTTTGCATGTCGTTGTTGGTAAATACGTAGCGCTTGTGACTGCGCACAATTCTTGCTATGCTTTGTTTTTTGTTGGTAATTTTTGTTTGTTGTTGGTAATTTTGCGAACTGGTGCGCTGCCGTGTGCGCTACCGGCATGCGCGATGTTGCTTTTATATGTTAATAAATGGTACCGTATCCAACGATTTGTCGTTGTTGTTAGTTTTTTGTTATTGCACTCTTGAAATAAAATCCTTGTCGACCCCTGGTTTAGAGTAAAGTTTTCTCAAGTGGGGCCAGAAAAAAACCAACTTATTAAACTTAAACTCTTTTTTGCATTTCATGGTTTGTAGGAGTAAAATTGCCTAGGTGGCGACACTTCAACATTCGTAACTTTTTTATTTATGAAACGTACTAAAATCTTTTTTCAGGAAAAAATTGTGTAGACTTTACAGAACCATTCTGATTTAGAATTATGTTTCTGAACATATGAGAATTTGGTTTTAATTATATTTGTTTATTAAAAACTTAATTTTTTATAAATAATAAATAATGCTTTTATAAAAACTTTACTTCATATAAATTGTAGAATATTTCATGTCCTATCGCGAAAATTTCATTCAATACGACACTCTAGTCCAATATTTCTTATAAGTCCAATATTTCTAATGACAATTTATACATGTCACCCAATGTTCAGTGGGGTATACTGTTCTGAGAAGCACAAAAGCGGTATTTTAAGAAAATGCACATTCTTGATTCTTATTTCATCGGATAGCTGAAAAAATTACGCACTTAATGAAAGCCAAATGTATGATATGTAAGAAATCTCCTAAGAGAATTTCCTCTATCTCAAATTTAGAGGCATTTCAAGAAAGCGACATCAATAAAAAAATCAATTTTCTCGAAACTCAATTTCACTGAGATACCACTTTTGTGCTTCTGAGGGCAGTATACGCCTTGTGAAAGCATTGAATTAGATAAATATTTTGAGCTATTTCGCGTCTCTAGAAATCGCTTAAATTTTTGGGCGGAGCTTTATCCGTTTGACTTTTTTTTATATTTTTCAACAAGCTATGAGTTAGATAATATCGTTACCTTAATATAGAAAGGCCCTATCTTATATTTTTATTATTTTACAGGAGAACGAAAAAACTTAGTAAAAATTAAAGTTTTTGTGAGTAAAAGTGAGCATTGGCTTTTTTTTATTTGCTTGTAATTGATTTATTTTCAATCGTAGCGCACACATTTTTTTGTCAATGGTGTATTAGTGGGTAACCTACCGAAATCTATAAAAATCTCGATTTTTCAAAAAATGTTAGTTTGGGCTTTTCTATATTAAGGTAACAATATGTAACTATAATAAGTAAAATAAGTGAGGCTGTTGAAATCGCAATGTATTAGACAATATTAAGTAAGGAGATGAGAGATAGTTATCAACTCATTGAGCCTTCGGAAGGCATATTAAGGCTAAATTGCTTATATCAATGTGGAAAGCTTCCTCCGAAGTAAGTCTTGATACTCCATAGGTGCATTGATATGTGTTCTAATATCCAGCTAAAATGTTGCGACGATTAGTCCTAGCTTCTGTTGAGGCTCAGTAATTGCTTTAATATCTTTTGCAAAATTTCTGATCTGAATAATCTTGCCTGATTATTTCCTTTGATTTCTCTCCAGAACGAAATTGGCTCTCATTTTATCTTAGTTAAAAATTATTTGTATGTATGCATCAGGGACGTGAAACGGTTTTGAACCGAACCGATTTTGAACCGGAAAACCGCTTTTCTTTCAATAATTAACTGAACCATTAACCGAACCGATATTTTCGACAAATGATTGATCCGAACCGAAAACCGAACAACTTTTTATAACGGTTCGAGGGTTCATTCTGACCAATTTTCAATGGACAAATTTTCCCCATTTGTTTTATTTTTTTGTTAAATATGAAAATTGATGAAATTTTGAAAGAAATAAGGAAAAATGAGACAGAGTTCAAAAATAAATCATTAATAGATAAAATCAAATCGTTTGATAATATAAAGCGGCTTCCAAATAATGTTAATGTTTTGATCTTTTGGAATAACTTCCCTGCCAAAGAATTATCTGAATTAGCTCAAGTTATTTATGATGTTTCAGCAACCCAGGTTTTGGTTGAGAGGACATTTTCCATCCTAAAATTTATTCTCGGAGACCTGCGGGGAAATATTGGCGAGCACTTGTTAGAAGATATTTTTCTCATCAATTTCAACTGATTGTTGTAAATCAAATTTTTTATCAAATACTAATTTTTTACTAAGTGTATACTTATAGCGTATGACATAAATTATATGTTCGTATTTATTTCTATATTCTTTTGGGTTGTTACCGAATAAAAATAACACAAATTTGCATAGTTTTTTTTTTTCATTCCCGAACCGTTGAACCAAACCGAAACCCCGGTTCAAAGAAAACAAAAACCGTTTTGACGAACCAATCCAAAAATGCAAAAACGGTTCGATCCGATGAACCGAACCGACTAAATTTTTCACCCAGTTCACGTCTCTGGTATGTATACAGGGATATTATGGGGCGCTCTGCTTTTCTTGTATGATTATGAAATTCATAATTTTTTTAAGGTAAAATTAGAATGGTAGATAAGAAGTTATTGTTCCCCATCACTTGAATAACGTCAATTAATTAAAAAAAAATTAATTGAAACTAGGTTATTTCTGAAAATATAAATTAATTTATTTTTTGAGTTTGCCCACATAATTGATAAAAAGGAAACTGAAATAAAATAAAATGTGTGTGTATACTCCAGCAAAAGATCATATAGTCTCTACCTTATGACTTTGAAAATTGCACTGAATGAAATGAATCAATAATGACGAAAAGAAACCATAATAATAAACTTACCCAATTGATGTATTCTGGTATCTAGAAACAAAGAAAAAAAGTTAATAACTAATTAATATCACGTTCAATACAAGTTATTATATAGTGAGTTGAGCTAATTGCATAAAAATTTTGGTGAAATTAAAGATAGTTCTTTTTTTAGTAAGTACGTATGAAAGAAATGCTAGAAATACTCCATTGTCTTAAAATTGGTAAGAACAAATTAAGCTGAAAAGAAGAAGATCCTGATAATTTTGGAGCAATCATGGCTTAGGTTCCATGACTCCAATGTCCATGTGTCTTAAACTTATCTTAAGCAGTGCGTGTCATTCGGGAGGATTAATCTTTTATCGCTATAATAATGGTGATCCAATAAAAGCTTCCTACTTTGTTCTCTAAATAAAATACATAAAAGTCAATGTATTGATGCAAATCTTTATTTGGAATGATAGTTTGGTTTCTACAACTCAATTTTTAAAAGTGATTTCGTTCAAATCTTGCCCACGACTAGTTATTAAATAGTCCATTCTGTGGGTTCAATTTTCGACAACTCTTTCGGGCATATCGGCCGGTATTCCTTGAATAACACGAGTTTATTCATGGTTGAGTGTCGTATTGAATACTGAATACAAAGGTCATATGGACAAGCCATTTGACACATGACAGCTGTCAAAACAACCCAGTTTGAAAAGGGTTCAATTCCTCTCATTAAAAGTAATGCCGGAGTTTCGCGAACTATCGAGACTGGAAAGCAGCGATATGTTTTTTTTTTGTCTTAAAATCACCTATTTCATTATGTTTGGAATACCAGTGACAGTGAAATCAGAAAATGTGATAGAAAATTGATGTTTGAAGTGACTTTAAAAAATGTTTTCTTTAGTTTTTCTAAAGTTACATATTATAAAATTAAATTTTGAATTTTTAGCATGAAAATTCCATTCCAGTATTCCATTCAAAATATGCACTATTTTTAGTAGCAGTCCTTCAAATCAGCGCCTTATTATGTTAATGGGCTATACCAGTGTGACACTTTCAAAAAATCTATTTTTTTTTTTTGTTTTGGCGTATTTGATAGTTTATACTTTCAAAAATATCCTGTGAAAGCGGCAAGGTCTTATCTTGAATAGCTTTTGAATGGCATCGTTCTAAAAAGCGACCGCTCGCAGGTACAAACCGATAATTGAAACTTTAAACCCGTTTTTCTCGAAACGATATTTTTCATAATTGCTGACATCATAACTCAAAGAGAAATTGACCGATCGACTTCAAATTAAAACTGAGTATTTTTGAATAAATTTACTATATAATGACTTACGACCTTTTTGATTGGTTGAATATTGTCAATTTGGCATTAAAATACGACAATTTTTTTACCCCAAAAACGACACTTTTTTTCAAAACCACGCCATTTTGTTAATTTTTGATATTTTTCAAAAATCATAAGTCATTGTATAGGAAATACCTTCAACTTTAATAACCTTTTTGAATTTTTTTGTTTCAATTACTGATTCGGCCGGAATCATGTCAGCAGTTGGGGAACTTTTTTTTTGGCAACTCCGAAGACAGCTCATAACTCCGTTATTTTTCAATATTTTTGTAAAAACAAATTTTAGAATATAGCTGAAAATATACCTTATTATGTCCAAAAAACTTCAAAAGATTCTATCGTGTACTTTCTTTTAAAAAAAAATCACGAAAATCGCCTAATTTTTCATAGGTTACACTGGTATAACCCCTTAAATCGATGCATTCTTCTCAAAATCAAATATACTTATTTGTAAGCCTATTTAATTTTGATTTTTAATTAAGGATTGATAACTTACCTGCCCTGAATTTGATTTATTATTTGCTCTTGGGTTTCGAGTGATCTGTAATAATAAAGTATAAAAAGTATACAGAACTAACGTAAAGAGATAAATGAAATTGATTGAAATGTATATTATTGACTTCACCAATAACGGACTAAGAACAAAATGATCATCGTTAAAGTGACAAAAAAAAATTTTGAAACCTATTTTGAAATTGGCGGGACCTGTTCCAAAGATGAGAATTTTTTTCGTTAAAGATAAGTCCCATTTTCACTTCTACAAAAATGGTGCCTGAAACAGCAACATAAATCAATATAGAGCAATGGGAAGAGAAATAGACACAGATAAATAGGAAATTTTTAAATTTGGTACATGTTACCAAAATCAATTTTTATTCAATCTTTTTGTATGAGTAAAACTTAAAACAAAATCAAAAATTTGTTGATTGTATTTTTCTATGATAATACAAACAATTTTTCATATATTTTCAAATATGAAACATTTAAGTGTATTTTATTTAAATCCCTTTAAACAATTTTATGAGCGTTCAGATTTTGTGAGTCTGAAATGATTCATATTTTTGATAAAAATATGAGCCTAAAACTAGTTGCTAGGCACGTATTATTTTGAGTCTTTTCTGACTCCGTTATGTTTCATAAATTCTGAACTTCAAACACGATGACACTATGACTCTTTTCTGACTCTGATTTGTATCATAAATTCTGAAACGAAATTTGAATTGAAACTGTTACTATAGTAGCAATTTATTTAAATAAATAAACTAATAAATAAAAAAAAAATTAAAAAGAAATATATTGTGTTGTATCGCGTGAGGAATTAATTTAAGAAAATCGAACAATTATTAGATGAACGTTTTTACGTGCCTGTTATTCGTTCTGTGGTGGTTAATGCCGTACCACAACAAATAGGGCAACCATTTTCTGCAAATAATCCACCAGTAAGTAAATGCATATAGCAACAAAGTTTTTTTTTGTATAACACTTTCCCGACGTTTTTTAGAACCTCAATTGTGATCCTCTAAGCCCAGAGGTAAAATTCAAGCATTGACTCGTCCAATGAAAAAAGATCAGGCAAAGGTAAAGCCTACATTACACTACTGTGAACTTCTTAAGGGCAAAATTTAATGTTTTTCTTTTGTTTCATAGCAATTTTGTCGACGTTGGAAAACGCCACCACGTCTTGGTAGTAGTACCTCATCGCCAATAACTAATAACCCATTTATATCTCCAATCAAATCATGTACGTCAGCACATGGTGGTAATCGTACTTAGTTTTGACTCAGCAAGGAATAAATAAATAAAATAATAACATGAAAATGATTTAAACAATTGTAACGCTTCAGCGCAAAGTAAACTGAACTGATTTTAATAAAATGTAACAATAGACAATATTGTCCATCAAAATGAAAAGAGTTTGTTTATTTGTTTAATGGAAGATGGTTTTTTTGAAGCTCGTAAAACTCTAAATTATGAGTCACATATGTCTCCGAAAAGAGTCAAAAAATAGAAATTTTAGGATCAGAATAGTTTTACATTTCAGACTCTAATATGAGTCAAATTTTGACTCGTAAAACTTTGAATTATGTGTCACATATGTCTCCGAAAAGATTCACAACATTTATTTTTCTGACTCAGAATAGTTCCATATTTCAGACTCTTATATGAGTCTAATTTTTGACTCATATTTGTGTGCCCTTCCAAGAAGGGAAATACACACATTTCTGACTCTTTTATGAACTCATAATGAGTGTATAGGCTCAGAACTATGATTCATATCTGACTCTAAAAAGAGTCAGAATGTTTGCTGGGATTTTACTAATTTAATTAAATAGTTTTTTGAACATACTTATGCTGATTTCTTACCGGGTAGTTAAATAATAATGATCTTGAAATTATAGCCAATTCACTTTTAGGAGTGGATGTCAAGCGATGATGCGGTGAAAATTCCCATAACATCTGTAAAAATAATAGACATAAAGCATTTTATTAAATGGAAAAAAAAATTGTACATTTAAGTTTTTAATAATTAATTTTTGGGTGTAAAAAGTGTATGTGTGTTGAAGCCTTCGAAACGACTGTGAAATGAAGTTAGTAAATATTTTTTTATACCGGTAAAAAAATTCTGTAGCGCACAACTGCACTGTCTCTATTTGTGCAACGAATTTGTGCAATTTATTTGGCTCATAAACTCCTGATTACATTGATATTTAACTACTTAAACAGAATACGGATAATCGAGGGTAATCGTTAACGATTTCCCGTCACTCGTACGTACTCTGTTTAACGCAGTATTCGGCGAACACATCTTGATTTTTCTCTCATGTTCGGGGTGTGCGTTACATGCAATGTGAGAGTAAAGGCTCTCTTTTTTGTACTCGAAATTTTGTACCATTAGAAATACGCTTTTGGAAATCAATATAATGAAGTGTAATATGAACAGTTGACAGTGAACCAGCTGTATACAAGCAGAAATGGCAAACAGCTATTCCGTCTCTAATATTGACTGCGATTTTTGGTTTGCCAGACATATTGAAATATTATATATTAATTCTACATTGATAACTTACATTGCATATATTTTTATCTGCTTAAAAAAATTATACAGTTTTATAATGCTTTTTACTTATGATTTTTCCTTATTCGTTTGTTACTCCGACACATTTCAGCATTAATATGAAATCATTACGACAAACTGTCAAAATTTCTGGCACTTAATGACGTATACATATGGCTGCCGCCTGTTCTTTGTTTCGAATTTAAATTGAAGTAAGTTTATATACTTACTTGTTGTGGTGTTGCTGGTGATTTCGCTGGTGATATTACTAATTGTCTTCCTGGCGTTGTTTCTAAAGATCTAGGTGGTGATCTTAGTGGTGATCCTGGTGGTGAACATGTTGGTGATGTTACTGGTAGTCCTTCTGGAGTTCTTGGTGGTAATCTTGGTAGTGATCTTGTTGGTGATCTTAGTGGTGATCTTGATGGTGATCCTGGTGGTGGACATGTTGGAGATGCAACTGCTAGTCCTTCTGGCGTTCTTGGTGGTAATCTTGGTAGTGATCTTGTTGGCGATCTTAGTGGTGAACATGATGGTGCTGTTAGTGGTAGTCCTTCTGGCGTTGTTGGTGGTGATCTTGGTAGTGATCTTGTTGGTGATCTGTGTGGTGATCTTAGTGGAGATCCTGGTGATGAACATGTTGGTGATGTTAGTGGTAGTCCTTCTGGCGTTGTTGGTGGTGATCTTGGTAGTGATCTTGTTGGTGATCTTTGTGGAGACCTTAGTGGAGATTCTGGTGATGAACATGTTGGTGATGTTAATGGTAGTCCTTCTGGCGTTCTTGGTGGTGATCTTGGTAGTGATCTTGTTGGTGATCTTTGTGGTGACCTTAGTGGAGATCCTGCTGGTGAAGATGTTGGTGATGTTAGTGGTAGTCCTTCTGACGTTCTTATTGGTGATCTTGGTAGTGATCTTGTTGGTGATCTTTTTGGTGACCTTAGTGGTGATCCTGGTGCAGAACATGTTGATGATGTTAGTAGTAGTCCTTCTGGAGTTCTTGGTAGTGATCTTGTTGGCGTTTTTGATGGTGATCTTGTTGGTGAGCTTAGTAGTGAATTAAGTGGCGATCTTGGTTGTGATCTTGGTAGTGATCTTTTAGGCGTTCCTGGTGGTGAATTTTGTGGTGATCTTGGTTGTGAACATGGTGGTGATCTTAGTGGTGACCTTGGTGGTGATCCTTTTGGTGAACATGTTGGTGATGTTAGTGGTACGCCTTCTGGCGTTCTTAGTGGTGATCTTGGTAGTGATATTTTTGGTGATCTTTTTGGCGTTTTTGGTGGTGATTTTGGTGGTGATCTTGATGGTGATCTGGTTGGTGAGCTTAGTAGTGGCGATCTTGGTAGTGATCTTTTTGGCGTTTCTGGTGGTGATTTTAGTGGTGACCTTGGTGATGATCCTGATGGTGAACATGCTGATGATGTTACTGGTAATTCTCCCTGTAAAGTAAATTTGCCTTAGCTTTACCATATTTTACTACAAAATAACAAAATAAAATCAAAGAAATGCATACATACATACATGTGTGCATTTGAAAGGATTGGTACTTTCAAAAAGAAAGTAATTTTTCCAGCTTATACAAAAAATAAAACTATTACGAAATAATTTTAAAGGTTAGGCGGCGTCTAAGTTTAGTATTCATTTGATGTGAAATACATTGATTACGTTTAGATATGAACCACAGGTAAATAATCTATACATTGATCTACTAACTCAAAAAATCTGAGATTGTAGCTTAAATTTTAATCAACTCTAAATAATAAATAGAGCTAAAGTACACATTTTTGGCACATTAGAAAATGGTATTTTTTCTTAAAACGAAACAAACTATTTTGTTTATGGATATTGCCAACGGTTTTGAAGTACTGCATTTCTATCGAATATATATATATATACTTCTAAAAAAACAAAACAAAAAAATATGTATAACAAATACATTGAATACCTCCATAACTTAAGGACCGCATTTACGCTTATGCTCTACCGCAGACTGACCTGAATAACCCGGGATGTTTGCGCAATCTCGGACGTGTGTATGGGAGAACGGCTTACAGTGCAGTTTAAAGCGATTTGACTTGCGGATACTAGACTTGTATGCTAAATTATGAACCTTTGAACGGCATACCAGCCCTGACTTCAGCCTACCGCTTTAATTTATGGTAAAAAATTCTTTGCAATAAAGCACGACTGCAATAAAATATCATAGCGGACAGTATAATAGAACCAAAAAGGTTTTGTGTAGTTCTTCGCACAATCTTTCCCATACAAGTGTATAAGTTGTTGTTGTGCTAACAAATTTTCAGATAGTCTGCTTTAAGTTCTCGGAATGATTTGACATAGTCCTAAAACCTTGTTAAACCTTAACAGAATTGTTAATTTATTCGCAGAACCAGTTAACCGTTTAAAGACCGAATTGATATGGTAGAAAAAAAAATATTTGAGTTCATGCTCTTAGTAATATGATCACAAAGGAAAACTGATATCAATTTTTATGTCCTCGATATCCTGGTTCTTCCTTACAAATCGCCAAAAAAAATAACATGTGTTGCCTATAGTAAAATTGGTCCTGAAATGCTTAATATTAGTGAATAAGTCACATTTGGTAATTACTAAATATTCTACACATAAAAAAATATACAGACACAAAGGATAAATACTACCTCAAAAATAATTTGGATTTGATACGACATATCTCTACCAAATACATAATTTTTGTTGCGTAAAGAACTTGCTAATGGGACCCACAGTAGGTCGAATATATGAAGTTAATGATTTGCAAAAATTATTTACCGGATCTTCCTCGAATGTTCTATGTACTACCTGAGATTGCCCCCCAGCACCTCCAACTGAAGGACGCTATGGTAAAGAAAAAAATTATTAGATAATTTTTGTTGAATAAGAAATTAAAAAATCCAATTAATAATAATTTTTTAAAGGTATCTTTTTTTTTATTATAGTGCTGCATAGAAGTAGCTATACCAACCAAAGGTGATCCACATGGAGTGGAATGTATTTCTAATTGCTCTGGTTCAAAATCTTGTGTAATGTCACCAATTGTGTAATCGTATGGTGGCGGCAATGAGTAATCTTCGTCTGAATAGTTCTGAAGAAGAGAAGAGAAATCAAAAAACAATTTCATAATCGAAATAATGAAGTAAAATATTTGATAGTACAGGGTGTGCAGTGTTTATTTTTTATTTTCATTTTCATTTTCATTTATTTTTTTTTTTTATTTTTTCTGTGTACTCGTAGTAACTTTTATTTGAAATAAGTTATATCGAATATTCAAACTAAGAAAAATTTTATTTTTAACCCTTTGGAGACCGCTCCTGAACCGTTAAGAAATTATCAAATCTGACACCGGATTCGTATGATGCGGCGAAAATCTGGGCATTACATGGAAAAACTGTAATTATTGTCGGAAATCCAATGAATTTTTACCGAATTTTGTTTTTTCGTGTACAGGCCGAAGAGATTTGTAGTGTCGGATCTTGTAGTTTGCAACTGAGCGACAATATAGGAACATTAACAATTATCAGAATATGCAACGATACTGCCGCTTTAGAAGACGCTTCGGTGTCTCTGCTTTGTTCTAAGTCTTGTAATGTTTAAGATATAAACAGTAATAATTCGCTGAAAGTATCAACCAGTGATGGCATTTTCGGTACATTTGTACTTTTTTCGGTACATTTGCATCCTGAAAAATCGTCTTCAGTACATTCGACAAGTTTTCAGTACATTCGGTAATATGGGTCATATTCAGTACATTTGGAGTATTTCAGTACATTTTCGGTACATTTGAACAATTAATAATAATTACATTTTTTTTTGAAATAATTGTTATTAAAATATGTGATCAAATGTCGTACGGACATTTTTTTTTAAGTAAATTGTTAATAATATAGTAGATATTGCGAATGGAGACTCATTGTAAGAGTGAAGTTTCATTGTGATATTGAAGAGTTGTTGTTCGATTGAGTCAGAACATATTTATGTTATATATATGTATGTAAATAAGCAAAGAATGAATAAATGAGAGTTGAATTAATGTAGAAGATCTGTTTTTTTGTAACTAAGTTACGAAAGCTCAAGTTTGCATACCCAAAAGAAATGACTTTTGATTTTGTTTTAAGTATAATATAGAAATTATCAGTATTCATCCAGAAGTGATGATCTGTTTTTAGTGAAATATCAAAATTTTTACACATTTTAAGTATTAAAATTTGCAAAAAAAGACAAAAATTCCAAAAAAGTACATTTGAAGTCTCGATTCAATACATTTCCACAAATCCCAAATTCCATCACTGGTATCAACTTATCTAGTCGCACACAATGCTTTGAAGTAATGTCTTATATGCCCTCTAATTTGAAACGAATTGAGCGGAGTACTTAGTTTCATAAATTAATTTTTTTGTAAAGTGAATACGACTCAAAATTTCACCAGTTGCACAATAAATACAGAATTGTAAGAATAATAATATATTTAGATTACTTACCAACAATGCATCTTCATCATATCCACATGGAAAAGTATTACAACGATTACGCGCTACTGGGTTTTTTTCCCTCGAAACTTTTGTGCTATCTCCCTGTAAATAAAATAAATTTTTGGTCTCGCATTCTGTTTTCTATAAAAATGATGCTCTGCCATTTTTTTGGTAATCCGTTTTACAGCACCAAGTCTAGTTAAGATCCTTTGCTTCGAAGGTATTTTAATATAAAAACATTTCATTAAAGGTTTTCTCAAAAAGATAAATCCCAATGCTTTTATAGAAATATTTATACATCTGCCTTAACAGAATGAACCTTTTGCAAGACGTCTTTATTTTTTGCGATGGTATCATTTCGGTATATGACGAAATCAGCTAAACTTCGAAATATGTTTGAAAAATTTTTTGTTTTTGTAAAGCTTAATACTTTTTAAATTTTAAAATAGATTTCATTGGTTTGATACCCGGTTAATACGCTTTTCCAATCATTTTTTTTTTAATAAATTTTTAAAAAATATTGAATATTACAAAAAAAAACAAATGCTTTTGACGTTATTATAATCATCGCTGATGAGCAATTATTCTCGGGTGTATCGTTTTTGGGTGTAGTCATTGTTAGTTTTGTTCGCGTTTTTTTTGGAGAAAATTATCGTTAAGATCACGTAAGCAAGAAAATTACTGTGTAAGATAATGCTGGATAAAATTCAAATTGAAAATTCTAAGTTCAAATTTTATATCAGATTTCTCAAGTAGGTACTCAAAACTTGTAATGTAAAAATATATTTACAGAGTAATGTTTTTTTTTTGCATATTATAAATTTTTTAATTCAAATACATATGTACTTACATACATTATTGCTTGTGGATACTCGAACATCTCTTCTAGATCAAGTTGAGCTTCACTGGCTGCAGCCGACGTCGATGGATGCTATTAAAAAAGTTCTATTATAATTTTTTCGAAACTTACATATTTTTTTTTTAAAAAATTTATGTCAAGAGAGACATTTTAGAAGGAATCCTTTCGACATTCACAAATTTTATTAAAACTAAAAATAGTTATAAAGAATAACGAACTAAGAAATAATCCCTATATTTCTTATTTTGTTGCTTTTATTTGGGGGCAAGTTTTGCTAAAAGTATTTAGTATTAATTTCTTAGGTCATAATCTTTCTTACAAAACCATGCCGTACTTTGGAACTGGTGACTATTATTTAAAAAAAATAAGAAAAAAAAATTATGTCTGAACTTTTAAATTTAAATTTATTCTACAGCCTTAATGATTTTCTCACATTAGTAAAAATTTCAATTCATGACCAGTTCGATATTTTTGTTTTTATCTTCTCCACGAATTGTGATTATATTTTTTCTAATCGTCAGATTAAAAATAGTTTCGTGAAGAACATGTTACTCTATAGCTATGCCTCAATCCCATCCTTACCTTGTGAAATCGACGTAGAGTCTTTTTTTGGTAATATGTAGTATATTCTAGCATATTGATCAAAAATCAATGCATATGTATGGCACAGAAACGACTCCTTCATATTTTTATTTCACCTTGAAGCTATACAGTATATTTTACACCGATTTCGCTAACCATATCGTAATTCTACATAAATGTTAGGGTATGTGGATAAGACCACGGTTCACTATACTATATATTATATCCAACAATGGTGCAAGCGCATCAGAGTCAATTACTTGCGAAACTTTTATCGAGCTTACAAGCACCAAATAAATTTTAGCTTAAAACGATTTTAGTACCTATAACAGTAGGCCAAATATTTTTTTTAAGCATTTTGAAGTAATTTTTATATCCACAAAGGATTATTCTACGCCTCCCTCTTTTTTTTACTTTTAACTTTTATTAGTTTCTTATGAACAAAAAAATTGAGGAGTGTGACATTTTAAAAATTCACAAATGAAAAATGAAGTTAATTGCTCAATAAAGTTCTCTATTTGTCAAACAAAAAACAAAAATTTTAGGCTATTCTATATAAGTATATAGAGGGTACACAGGAACCCTGTTAAAGGTGTAAAAGGAAAATTAGTATGCCAGATTCTCCCAAACTAATCGGGTGAAACTACTCATATGAAAATATAATCTTAATAAAATATCAGGAGTTTTCATGAAGTTTCAGAACTGTCAAGCATGTGCAACCATAAAAAAACTTGAGCTGAAAATGAAATGAGTACCCGGGTACCCGGTCGCAAATAGAAGTTAAACGATTTTCTTGATTCTGGACTCCGTTTGGAAATTATATCTTTCAATAGTTAGCTGAATTCGAGCATGCTACGAATTTCAGATATATTATATCATGATCTTCCTGCAAATTCATAGACTGAAACAATGAGTTTAAAATGCTGAGAGTTGGTTTTTAGACATCAAAGCCTGAACTGCTTTGATTTGTTCGGTCCTCCATGAACGTTCTGGAACCGAAATATTTTTTTCCGCTCCCAGGGCGACTTCAGCCCCCTTTTCAAATGAAAATTTATAAAAGTAAAATATTATACTTACACTAACATGAGTTTAAATTAAACTTACATCACATGGTAATGCCTTCAAGTGGAAACTTTCATTGCAAGGCGACATATCAAAGTCCAGATTTGGATCCATTGAAGGTACGTACGGCACTGGATCCTGAAACCAAATAAAAAGGATATATATTAAAAAATTATTTACTTGTTTTGGTATCGTCAGCGCACACATTCGATAATGATTGCACTAGTGAACAGAGAAAATCGCGCAATCTAACTAGAAACAGTTTTTTCTTATGTAAAATGTCGTATTGATTTTAAGAACTTTATTCTTAACGCCTCTTTTGACATATTAACAAAGTACATTTTAGTTTCCTGTTTCAGGGATGTCAATGGCTTAGTTAAATAAAAGACATATATGAGGAATTCTTGAAATTTTTTGGTTTCAGACGTGCTTAGGTTTCTGAACCAGATGTGCCCTGGGGCGCCACAAATTTTGAGAGGGACCACTCCATCTCCCCTTTAATCGACAAATGTACTTTAAAAAGTACAAATGTAGCGAAAATGCCATCACTGATCTACACCTTAAATTTATGGGCAATAACTTTTAAATTTTTATTCGTTGTAGTGCTTTCAAAAAAAAATCACTTTTTTGGAATTAGAACCGTTTAAAATTAAGATTTGTGACGAAGATTTGAATGAAATGCTCAAACTTCAAAAGGTTACGTAGTAGTTTCAAGGTTATCTGAAAAGCAGAAATTTTTGTAAGAGCCACCAATTCCAGCTGTGCGTTAATATATTATTATTTTCAAATGAAAATGAAATCAAAACTTATAAAAGAAAAAGAACCTACACACAACGATCTTTGTTTGAGTTAATCTTACCTCAAATACCATATTTGGATCCATAGAAGGCACGTAGGGCACTGCATCCTGAAACACAAAAAAGGAATATGTATTATAAATTCATATACCTAGTTTCATATAGTTAGCGCCAGTATTCAATAAAGATTGAACTTGTGAACAGAGAAAATCATGCAGACTAACTGAAATCATTTTTTTTAATGCGAATTGTCGTATTGGTTTTAAAAAACTTTGTACTCAAATGCATCCTTTGACGCATTGTCAACGTATATTTATGTTTCATGTTTCAGGGATATCGTCTCACAATGATTAAATTACAAAAATAAAAGACATAATTATATTCTTAACAGTTTTAAACATTTCTTAAAAGTTTGCCAAACATTTAAACTTAATTTTTTTTTTAAATCTGAAAACGCGATTTCAGTTTTCTTAATTAAAATTCGCAATTTTTGCCTATAATCAAAACTTCAAAAAATTTTAATCGCAAACGATTTTCTATAAATTTAACTGACATTTGACTCGAGCTTAGCTGATTTATTAAATTTTGTTATAAACACTCACATTATTTGTCTTAAATGTAATATTTCTTTTATAATTAATTTGGCTTAGTTTGTAAGAAACTTACAGACATTGAAGAAGTTACATCCCATGCAATTTATGTAAAGCGCAGCGTATGAACAACTTTAATTTTGTGGATTCAGATTTTTATCTACACTTTAATTTTATGCAAAGTTACTTTTAAATTTTTAATCAATGGTGTGCATTCAAAAAAAAATTCCCTTTTCGAACCCAATTAAAAATTTCAATTTTTGAATTAAATGCTCAAACTTCAAAAGTTTGTCATCTAGAAGGTAGAAATTTGGCATAAGCCACCAATTTCTGCTGTACGTTAAAATATGTTTAATTTCAAATGAAAATTAAATGAAAATTTATAAAAATAAAAGATATACCATACACAGCTCGATTTGTATTTAAGTTGATCTTACCTCAGATTGTGACAGTTCAAAGTTCATATTTGGATCCCATTGAGACATGTAGGGCACTGGATCCTGAAACAAAAAGAAGGACATTCATTAAAAAAAAAAACATTTAAACATATATTTTTTTGTTTTCTGAAAACGCTATTTCCGTTTTCCTAATCGAGGCTTCCCAGTCAACAAGATACGTGAAAATTGCAACTTTTGCTTACAAATATATCATACCTTTTGAGTGAAGTTTCAGCATGCAAATGTCCTATTTCACAAAAATTCAAGTAAATTTACAAAATTTTGTGTCCTAACTGCAAATTATGTTATTATAAATTTCAATTTACTGAAAAACTTAAGATAAGTTTCAAAAAATGTTGTCATATACCGTTTAGATAAATTTAGATAAAGGCAAAGTAGTAAAACAAAAACCTTAATACTCCTTAAATCATAAATCGTGTTACTTGTCGATGGAACACTTACACTCTGTGGGAACGTTATGTTGGTCGAAACATTGTTCATATTATCTTGAAAATCTTTGTCGTTTATAAAAAAAAAAAAAAATATAATGAAATTGGAGGTCCTTCCAATATTGAAGTCTTACTCGAAATATCATTTACAGTACAGAAGATTAAAATTAGACATTTTTCTAACTTTTTTCGATGAGTATATGTATGTATGTATACAGAGATAAAAAATATTCTAAGAATTATTTCATAAATTTTGAAAAATTAAGCGCAATAATGTTTTAACTAATGTTGAAATGATTTATGATAAAACATTAACTACTTAGTCAAATAGTGAAAAAAAAGAGTAAAAAATAGCATGTTAGGAGACCTCAAGGCTCAATTGCTTCTCTTTTGTCAAATATTGCCCCATATATTGTTCGTTCCATAGATAAACGCAAGAATATCGGAAAACAGAATTCATGTTAAACAAAAAATTGGGTAAAGGCAAAACTAAAAGAAATATTATTTGCATAAAATGGTTTCACACAAGCCGCAGCTACATTTATTTCTAATTTGAAAAAAGAAATCTATAATTCTCGTAGAGATAATTTAAGAAAAATCTTATGAAAATTGATTCACTAAGAAGTTTTTCTTAAATTTAAGATCACTTCACCGTACTATATGTTACTTTTGTAGTATTTATTAGGATGAAGGCTTGAAATATTGGCAAATGACTACTACTGCACATGAGGACCAGGTAATTTTTGAATAAAGAATGTTCATGTTAAATTAATATAAGCATATTTCTCTAAATTCAATATCAATATTATTTTGGATCTCGACCAAATCTATTTGCTTAATTAAGTCCTGCGCAATAAATATATTTTCAAATAATAATACTTACTTCTGGAGTTATATCCAAATCAACCAAATAGTCATGTGGTCTCTTCTATATGTGCATCGTACAATAAAGTAAAAATCGATATAAAAATGTTAGTTATTCGGAGATTAAAAGTGAACTAAATGTTTTTGCTTAGATAAACTTTGAAAAAAGAAAGAATTCGAAATGAATACATACCTTACACTTTTGTTTGATTTCTTTGCTCTGAATGTCAACTCGGGTCATTGGTCGCTATAAAGCATGTAAAAAAATATAAATTGATTATATTATAAAAAGCTGATTACACATGGCAAGGGGGGAAAATGAAAGTGTCAAAGAGAAGGGTCGTTCGCTGATAAAATGTTCTAAACACAACGAATGCGAGTGCTAGAAAAATCAAAACTAGACAACATGGGTTTTCCCATATGTTACAGATAGATAAGTCAATTAGTTAAATAAATTCAAAGCTCATCTTTCACTTGACAAAATTTGATTTCTTTTTTTTGATAAAATAAATATGTGCAATATAAATACCTGCTGTTTCCAATTTGTATATCCTTGACATGGTGGTAGTTGATCATATGGTGTCCTTGTGGCTTTCTACAAAATAAGTGTTGATTATATTACTTACCATACTTAATAACTTTGAAAAATTAACAAATTTTGTTAACTAAAGTTTCAGATGTATTATACCAGGGCATCCTCTCAATTACCTCTACTGACAAAAGATGGGGTTGACATCGTATCATAAACTACACACGTAATTCAAGGAAATGTATTAGACTGTCTTAATATTTTCTAAGCATTTTTAATTGTATAATTCTGTTTACTAATGTTTTTGACAGGAAAAAAATTAATATTCTTCGCCACAAAAAATTGTTATGTTCAACTTTTTGAACTTTCTTGATCTCCTAAAATCACAGGATATCACATGCTATAAAAATAGCAAATGTATGCCTATTCACTCTCGCATTCTCTAGGCGGATTAGGTTATGCTCGCATGCTTTTTCTTTCTTACAAAAATTTTGATAAGATAAGATCAAGAAAGATAACATGAAAACTAGGCATTATGCTATGTAGTCCATTTAAATATTCCCATACAAGTGCAGTCTGATAAGCAAAAACAAATTTTGATTTCATCGGCACTTAAAGACGCTTAAGTTTTCAAACTTTTAAGCTGAATCTTAAATAGTAAATTTTATTTATTGCCGCTTCAGGTGTTGCCACCCTTGAGCTTGTTATCGAGCACATAATGGTTTTATTCGTTGATTTTTGTACTCGAAAAATATCTAGTAAGCTCAGAAAAAAAACTTGTTAGAGGTTTTGTACTTAGATATTATTAAGGAATTTCAGATTTTGTTATGTTTTATTAATAAAATCAATGAAAAAGTTAGTAAAAATATTGGATCTATTCAAAATAAATTTACTTGGTTTTAAGCGGAAAGATAAATCAGTAATAAAAGTAAAGTGCTCGGTGTTACGCTTTCCTAGGTGACACACTTCACTGCGCTTTCCTTTACAATTACTTATGTACCGATCTTCGCGATTAAGGTAACTTGGGAAATAACAGACAGTGCACTTAATACACATCTTCATCAGTCTTGCAACGTACAATAGAGTTTATCTCACTTGGATATCATGCACACATCAATGGTAGCAAAAAAAGCTGATTCATTAGCCCCAGAAAGGAAACTACATGTCTACATTAATTAATTAAACCACATATGTGGTTTCTCCTAGCATCTATAAGTATAATCTCAAACTTTGGCTGTAAAGAGAACACCTGAACGGCAAATTCATACATGCCAGAAACTTAGCATCTTCTGAACCTAACTGATTACCAGCTGTTACTGAATCATTACTGAATTTTTAGATGAATACTGGAGGTGTGCCAAAGAAAAGATCACTTAACATCAGAGGATCACTTAACAAGAGGCATAACTTTGTGACATGTGGTCTCTACTTTTAACATTCAGAGCAATTTTCTAATAAGGATATAAAAAGAAAAAAATAACCGCAGTGTAGCTACTTTTATATTGAATTGAAAGCTGAGGGAGCCCTTTTAACACACGAAAACGTCATAAAAGGTCTTCTGAGACTGCAGTGACTTTAGAGTCAAAATTATGTTAGAAGCAGATATTATGCAGTTAGAGACTTTGCAATCTCAAACATTTATATGCGGAAAGAACCTTCCATCAAAATACATGCATTTTTCAAGAGATATTTTTCGTGGGGTCTGGTGTCTCTGCGAAATGTCAGTTGTTGATTAAACATAATGTGTGATTTCACACCTTAGTTTCAGAGCATTTACCAATCTCAATTAATCATTAACGATACATTAATCTTTATACGGCAAGTTAAGAATAAGTTTTCTATATTTTTTTTTTCGAGATAGGCTTTAACAATATCACTATGGGCCAAAGTGTCTATGTGGGGCTTCCAATCCACCACCATAACCTGTGCTTTAACAAAACCCTTATGTGTTTTTAACCATTAATAATAATGAGAATTTGAGCATTAATTATAAGAATTCAATTTCTTTTTGTTGATATTTGTTTTTAATAGATAAGAGGCTGTTAATTTGTAATTAAATATTATTTGTTTTATAAATACCATTTCACCATATTCTTGATTCCATTCATTCATCTATAAATTAAATTTTAAATTACTATATAAATCACTACAGACTTAGAGTAACGAAATACATCAACTGTACCAGGGTACTCTTAGTTTGTTTGTTTTTTTTTTTTTTTTGTTATACACCAAGTTTTTAAAACTTGTCACGTTCACCAAAACATGTCGTTCAAAAAAGTTTTTTTTTTTTTTAATTTGGAATAAAAATGGTAATAATATTATAATAATTTTGTTCATTTTTATTTTTTTCAATAAACTACATAATAGGATTAAGCTTTTTCTGAAACAATTTTTTACATTTTTTAAATCATGTCCAAAAAACTTCTGCATTTTTAGAGGATGTAGGTTTAAAAGCTGCTGCACAGTTTTTAAAGTCTTTTTATCTTAAGAAAGCTTTCTGAAGCTCCGAAGACTATTGACCAGTGATGACAATTGGGTTTTGCGGAAATATACTGAATGGAGTCTTGAAATGTACTTTTTAGATGCTGAATGTACTATTTCGACATTTAAATAAAAAAGTTATTTAAATAACTGAAATAATGATATACAGGAGAAGAAAGTAGCCGGCATGATATGTAATAAATGATCGTGCTATCTCTCATACTATTAATGGAGTTTATACGTGTTATCTGACTGAACGTTCTTGTTCATCTTAAAATAAATCTCATTTTAAAGGAAAAGAGCAGGCTTAAGTAAACCAAACCCATAAAAGGAATCACATTTTGCGAAAAACTTAAAAACATTTTTCAATTTTTGAAAAAAGAACAACATTTTTAATTGATTTCGATTCACTTAAGTCCAGAAATAGCTGTTTCAAGAAAGTTTGCAGTTTACTTAGCTCAATTTGTTTGAAGAAATTTATACCCTGGTACAAATTACGTGTTTATTCTCATATTTATATTATGTTTCTTTCATCGATTGCCTTTGAAATGATGCATTTAATTTTTTTCTTTAAATTTTCCAGAACCCTGTATGCCAAACGGATTTGTTTCAAATTCGAGATAGACTCGCTTATTCGTATATTTTATCTCAAAATGTTACGTTGCGGATCCGAAAATGACTCGTTATCCTTTGAAATTCCGCTCAAAAACGCGTTATTATTTTAAATAAAACGGATTCGAGACGGACTCGTAACGGGTTCAAAACTGATCCACATCCGTTTTTGTGCACATTGGGAAGGTGATAAAAATGTTGTTTGTGTAGTTCATGTTCTCCGAATGAGAAATATCTGAATCAAAAAGTTTATTTTTATTCCAAATTTAAAAAAAAAAAAACACTCGATCAAAATTTAGCTCAGAGGTAGTTAGTGACAAGTCGTAAAATACTGTATGTATCCTAGAGTTATCTAGAATACACATACACCTTGTGTCTTTGCAAAAAACAAACAATTCGGAGAAAGTTTTACTGTGTGTGTATATACATACCTGTTGCTGCCAGTATAGCTTTCTGTCGCTTAGTCTTTCTTGTGATATGCCATCCCTCTGCTTATTATATATAAATCAGTTATTATTATTATTTTTAGTTAACACATATGTATGTATATATTAAATTGAACCGAAATTTAGATTCAGCCTGGTGGAGTCTGAAAAGTTGGAAGAATTCTTTGAAACGATTTCGGTATCATTTTTTTTTTTCGACATGAGAAAACTCAACGGTGCGGTTCTGGCTTAATTTATTTGCATGTTATTTTCATAAATAAATATAAAATATTTTGGCTAAAAAACTTGTAAATTATTTATTATTTAAGTTCATAATAGGGCCCAAGTATCGATTTTTTGGCATATTTTTTGTTCAAAGTGTACGCCAAAGGACGCTCCGGTGCAAAATTTAAATTTCGCAAATTTTTGTACTTAACTCCCTCTAACGTGCAAATTTACAAAAACTCAATAACTTTGTAAAAAAATTTAGTTGACGTCTTCACCTTTAAAAATGATTTAAACAAAAAAATTAATGCCAAATTGTTAATTATGCTAACCAATACTTTTATAAATTTTTGTAGCCAAAATATTTACAAGAACTTAATTTATTTTTTTAGAAAACTAAGGTTTGCACTTTGTGAAAAAAAAACAAAGTTATACGCCATTTAGATTTTCCGATCGAAAAAAAAAATAAATTCAGGAGTCGTTATCAAGAATCCCTCCTACTTTCGCAAACCGTTGGGATGACTTTTTTTTCCACACAAATCGATCAGGTCTTATATGCAAACATATTTAAAAAAGTTTGAATGAAATGCCAGGACTGCCACTCCTTCAAAAGTTTAACTTTCGGTATTAGACCGAATTTATGTTTCTGGCATTTCGATCAGTAAATAGACAGAACCATCAGTTCAAAATACACTGGGATCTGCATCTTATATTTGTTGTTTTTTCATGGACATCTTAGTTTGATTTGTGAAACAGACACTAATAAAGGCTCAAATCAAAAAAAAAAATGACAACAGTTATTGTGGAGAATTTATTAGTATTTTTAACATTCAACTCTGGTGTTTTCGAGATTACTTAATCCGACTATCTCTAGATTTTGATATATTAACCTATTTATTGTATGACGCGAAAATATAATTTTGATGTTCAATTTCAGTTTTGTCGCAGTTTTTCTAGCATTTCAGAATATGTAACCCGTATATTCTATCACATACAAAAATGTCATTTTCGACTTAAGCTAAAGGGTTAAATATCTACAAATTTGAATTAATAATTGACAATTTGCATATTTTTATTTCACGAACTGCCAAGAAACATTCTAATATTTTTCCATACGAGTCTTATAAAATGTAATAAAATATAGTATAGACTGCCAAATCCACGAAAAAAGTGTTAAGTAGATGCAGATCTCAGTGTATTTTATCGCCATGGCTTGTTCAATATGCAATGCACATACATATCTCGAAAACGAACATGGCTTTATCGACTCAGGAGCTGATTTATTACCATCAGTCTAATATATAAATACCTGTTCAGGTTGAATTTGGGGTTGTAGGGTTGTAACTTCATTCACCACTGCAGCTTCCTGTTAAAGATTATTTTTAGGATTGTTGACTTAAGAAGCATATTGAAATTAGTGGAAACTAGATATGTAGATTCTACATTGTAGAAGAATTAAACATGAAGAAAATAACTGATGTGAAGCTAAATGCCTGATTTTTCCTAACCAGCTTAGCGATTTTTTGTTTGACCCGTCGCACAGTGGAAGATTGTGGCCATAAATACAAAAAAAAAAAAAGTAAGGTGCTGGGGTCTTAAAATTACAGTCGTCAGATCATTCCTCTTAGGAAAGGGGGAAAAAAACTATAAAAGTTCTCAATTTTTAGTGACACAATGAGCTCAAAGTTGAACTTTGGAAATCAAAAATGATCTATGGAACTTTTTGTATAAGCAACTGAGAGATACAACGCTCTTGTTAAGTTGCTGAAACAAAATGTAAGCAAATATATCGCACCGTCAAAGCAAAAGGGCCGCAAATCAAGACAAGAAGTTTTCGAGTTATGTACACTACTATATATCTCATTATGTGATCTTTATTTTAGTCTTACCACCATATTTTTAGCTCAATTAATAACTTCTAAAATGCATTTTTAGTTAAAGGATATTTTGTTCTGTATTTTTTCTTAACAAAACAACACCGCCTCATTTCAAAATATTAATATTTTGTTGTTAAAATAAAGAAAAAACAATTAAAACAACAAAGCCTTAAATCGAAAACGATATTTTAAAATTTTATCTTTTTAAGTTTTTACAGTAGCAAATCAAAACAAGGCAGTATAGTTCTTATAAACCAAAAATATTTTCAATCAAAATAATTACAACACTGCCACATCCCCAAATATGTCAATGTTACTCTATAGATTTGTGAAATAAGTTTGTAGTATTTCAGTTCCAGACTGTCATAGCTATAAATATGGCTGTCTTCAAATTCAGTGGAAAATTTTAGAGTTCTTTAATCTCAATTTTCTCGAAACTTAAAATTTTGAGATGCGGCCCTCTTGTTCTGACGGTGCGATATTGCTTCGAATTTATAAAAACGAATTTATCTTATTCTATCGCCTTTATGTGAATTGTACGGATTTTTCTAAAACTGGAATGAAAATTGGTAAAAGTGGCATATGTGAAAACTTTGACAGAAAAAAAAAATTATATTCCCGGATTTCGATAATTTTTTTATATATTATGTAGATATGTAAGGTTAGTCAAAATCCGAAGATTCATCTACAGTTTTGCACATTTTTTTATCAAATTTTTCCTAATGAAGTTAAAGAAGAAGCAAAATATATTGGTCTTTATGAAATGCTCTTAATAATTTATTTGTATTGAAATTTACTACTAAAAAAAGGGTTTTTTTGAAAAATTAGAGCTTTAAAAGTAATAATTGAGAAATTTTGCAAATCTTAGCAGTAAAAAAGAAAGTAAATGTCCCCAGATTCACTTTTTTATATTTTATGTAAAAGTCTGGTTAACTAAGCTCCAAAGTCTCAGCTGCAGCTTTTTTAGGATTTTTTTTTTTTTTTTCATTGCTATATTTGTAGGAAAAATTGTTTTTATTTTTTCACATTTTGCAATCATTTACAATAATTATATCAATTGTAAATCTTACAGTTTGAGGTAAGGTTCTTAAATGGAGGTGAATAGGTAAAGGGTATTTTTTCCTTTTCATTTTCCTTAGAATTAAAGGTATAATTTCAAATGACTGTTAAAAATCGAAGTGATAATCCTTCAAAACTGTATTTCTCTAATAACCTGAAATTCAGTTTTTTTGAAATTTAATGGAAATTGATACCCATTTTAAAGAAAATATTTCAACCACATTCCAACTTTGTATGAGACTTAAGCGTGTCCGAATGACGATTTTCGTTCTATTCACATATCTTTGATGTCTTAAACCAAATAACAACTGCACCCAATCTAGCGGTATTATTAAGTACTATTGATGTCCACCGTTCTAGACGAACTCATCCACTGTGCTTCAATTATTTCTGCCATTTCTATTAAATCTTAGACACAACAAATAAACTATGATTATAAAGAAAAGCTCACACGGGAACCTGAGAAAGCTGCTTAAGCCAAAATATTGTTAAAATAACTAAAATTAAATTATGACTTAGATTAATTATTAAACTAAGTTGTGTAGATAAATACCCCAGAGCCTTCAGAACATTTTGCGCTTGCGGCAGTTGCTGTAGCTGACACAGTTGCTGCCTTTTGTTTAGTAGGCGCCACGACCTATTTAAAAAAAATACATTACAATTATCTGTTTTATAATATGTGTAAATATTTTTTAAAAACTAAAGAATCATATCGCTCTGGAAATTATGCTGAAATAATTCACAAAAGGACAGATATCGAATCTTGGCGCATCTGTAAAAATTTGAAACACAAATGTGCACTCTTAACATAATATGTATAATATCTAATATGTACGTTGTGTAGGAGGTAATTTTAACCCGATAAATTGTAACGAAATTCCAGAAGTGAACCTCATAGGCACGCACGAAAGAAAGTTAAAATTGACTTGTTACAGGGCTGTATTGTCTGTCGTACAATAAGATGTCATTTGCTGATCTTAACTATCCGAATGGATAGTTTATGGCGCTGTCATACTGCCGTCTTATGAAAATCAAAATATTTTGATTTGTGTCGATTTTTGTTGCCGATCGTATAGTGTATGTGGTGGTCTGACATACTACAGCAAGGATTTGCCACAAGTATGTAAATTAAAATTTATTATTAATGTTTTTTCTTAGCAAAGGGATCCTGTATTTGCAAATCCATGAATAAAAATTGGAAAAAAATAATGGAAATGACTTTTAATCACCTGTTGAATGTTTCCGAATAATTATGTTTTTCAGTATGTGAATGTGCCTGACAGACTCGCTTCTGGATTTTCGTTACTTTTCAAATCCTGGGAATTAGGTTCAAACTTAAATAATATATATAAATACCTTTTTAGGCAGGATTGGGCATGATGTTCTTTTAAGTGGTAGTGGTCTTTTAAATGCTGGTGGTCTTTTAACTGCATTCCGTTTGGATGGTCGCCGCTAAAATAAATTTATTTTTTTTTATAAATGATTTAAGGCATTTTTTTTACCAAAACGAGAAGAGTTGAATTTCCATGTCTTCAATTTAGCAGATTATTTTATTTGTTGGTGGTATTTAACAAGTTTTATTTAAGACTTATGGCAAATAATTTAAGCATAAGTGAAACGATTATTGCACAATAATTTTTTAATACTTATGGAAAATGAAGGAATTTATTTGTAAAATTATTTTTATTGTTATTTATGTACATTAGGCTGGGTCAAATTGTTCGGGTGGAAAAAACATGACCAAGCGTCTAGCGGAAACTTAATCTACGGTAAATTCTAAGAAAATTTGACCAAGAAACCATGGGTCTAAAATCAATATCGAGCCCCCGATTTTTAACAAGAAGGTTTTAATATGAAATTTTTATAAAACATAAGTAACTTCTTTAGAAAACACTGCTTTATCATCTAAAAAAACAACATTGGTCATTGGTTTTGTCAGCTTGTTGAATCTGTTATTATCTTGAAAACATTTTTATAACCAGGCCGAATTTCAGAAAGGTTTTGTGAAAAATGGTCATAATTGCTAAAAATCTTACAAGTTGTCATCAATTCATCTACAAAAAATTAAAATGTTCTTTATAATATTTATTACAGGGATGTGAACAGGTTCTGAACCGAAAAACCACTTTTTTTTTACTAATTAATTTTCCAAAAATGTTTGATCCGAACCGAAAACCGAATTACTTTTTATAATGGTTTGAGGATTCATTCTGAGCAACTTTCAATAAACAAATTGTCCTCATTTTTTCTTTTGTTAAATATGGAAATTGATGAAATTTTCAGAAAAATAGGGAAGCATGAAACAGAGTTCATATATAAATCATTAATAGATAAAATCAAATCTTTTTATAATGCAAGGCGGCTTTCAAATAAGTAATGTTGATGTTTTGATCTTTTGGAATAACTACTCCGGCAAAGAATTATCTGAATTAGCTCAAATAATTTTTGGTGTTGCAGCAACCCAGGTTTCGGTAGAGAGGGCATTTTTCACCCTAAAATTTATTCTCGGAGACCTTCCAAGTTTCAATTAATTTATCCGCTACTTGCGGAGTGAAAAATGAATACGAGGACATCTTGCTTTCATTTCTGGAACGCTCACTCAAAAAAAAAAAAACACTTGTTAAGCCAAAAGCAGAATAGTTTACGGCGTATGTCCATCTCCGAGAAATGCTTTTAAAAGTTACAATGGCGAAAAAATGTTAACACCGCAATACATGATAATTTCCAACTGCACAATTTAATCATAACATCAATTTGAAAGCAAAAGCAATGATATGTTTTTTTTTTAAATGTCGTTATAAAAATGTTCTCGGCAAAAATCGGGGGCTCGATATTGATTTTAGACCCATGGTTTCTTTGAAAAATTTTCTTAGGAATTTCCGTAGATTACGGTTCTGCTAGACGCTTTGTTGCGAAAAAATTTGACCCACCCTAATGTACATATTGACTATTGAAACAAAATTTTAGGAATAGTTGGTCTCTTAAGATTTCTGTAGGATAGTCAATATCATGGGTAAACTTAAAAATTGGCCATAACTTAAATTACAATATTTTTAACTTATTTTATTTTAAATTTGCAGAAAAAAAAATCTATACTAACGAGAATAGCATTCCGGTTCCTTTTCTTTTTGCTAAATTTTTAAAAACAATTTTCAATATAAATAGATCACATTTTAGTTTTGATGTATTTGTCTTTCAAATAAAAGATTATTTAAACTTAAGCCTTTCCTATTTTTTAAGCTTAACGCAAAATATATCATTTACGATATAGGAGATAAAAATTAAGGGCCAACTGATTCCCAGTATATGTTGATTAATTTTTTTCCTAAAGAACAGAGATGTAAAACTTTTTAAAATTTAATTCGCTTATTTTCCATAATATTTGAAAGGTTATAGCGAAGACATAATTATTCTTCACACGAAAAAACTCAACAAAACGTTCAACCCGTTTCGCTTTTGTAATTTTGTTCTTAAATAATTGTACAATAAATAAACACTTTCATTCACTTTTCAAAATATATAGATTAATATTGCATAAGAAAGAAAATTCCTTATTAAATTTTGCACTCGAGATTGCCCAAAACAAATTCGCTAAGTTATTCAATATTTATGTCTGTCTTTTCTACCCAACTTAACAAATTTTTGTTGACCCTTTAAACGTTTAAATCTTAATAAGAAATAAACTATTTTATGAAACCAGAATAGTTGCCTAAACCAAAATACTATTATAATAACTTAAATAAATATATGCCTTAAGCTTAAAATTAATTTTAGTTGTGAACATAAATACCGGTGAGTCATCTTCTCCATAAATTACTGGGTGCGCCAAAATTTCTGCCTCTATCCTTGCATTCTCCTCTTGCTATTAAAATAAATTGGATAACAATTAACATGATTTAATTGATATTTACATATATATATTTTTAAGTAAATAAATTTTAATTAATTATCTTCTGTCATGTTCGAAAAGTAATAATACTTTGAAAAAATTTTCCGAATATTTATCAAACATTATTTCACGTATTAAATCTGAGCCACGTTTTGTAAAGGATATCACTCCGAAACTTAAGTTGAAATAATTCTCATGTGCCGAGATCAAAATTTGAGCACCACACAAAAACTAAGGTCTATAATATGTAGGTACGTTGTGGAAGAGGTAATTTCAAGGTCAAAAAGAAATGGCGTGCTAAGTTTTGAGGTCAATTAAATTTTTATTAATTTATTTATTATTCAACTATATGCCATAATAACTCACGGTAATCAGATGAAGCAAAGTGTATTGACATATCGTAGATCTCAAATGATTTGATAATCAAAAACAAATTCCTTATAATTGAAAAAAAAAATTAAAAGAATGAAATGGACGTTAGTTAATCGTTTGGAAATATCAAAAAATATTTTTCCATAATTATTTAACTAATTGCTTGTAAAAAATTAATTTTTTTCATGTTTTGAAAATCTGAAAAGGATATCGCCCTAAGCCCTAAGGAGTAAGTCGAAAACCGTTGGGAAAAGCACTGACGCTGTTTCGTGGTCGTAGGCTGGGAAAATTTTGTGAACTACGGTTTTTTAAGGAAGGCGCACACATTGAGAACAAGCTATTTCGTTAGAGCTTCAAATGTTACTTAGAAACTTAAACCATAGGTTATCAGGCCAAAATATTAGGTATTATTTTATTTAATTAGTTAAAATCTATTCAATCAAATTAATACAAAATTTATTTTTCAAAAATAATTTTAACTTTAAACAAAACTTAAGTATAAATACCTGTTCTCGCCTTTTTCGATTCCATATCACAAGCTGAAAAATGATAATATATGATATGTACAAACTTTTTTTAAATAAAAGAAGAAGCTCAATGAATGATTAAGCTAAAATAATTGGTTTAATTGACTTAGAAACGCTGAAACACTTTCTTTTTATTTCAAATTAGGTTTAATTTTTTATGTAAATACCTCATCTGGAGGAAGACGTTTAACCGGTGTTGGCTGACTATATCCACCCATTTTCTGCAAATGAAGAATTTGGTTTTAACAATTTTTCTTATACAAAATTTTTATTCAAAAATTAAAATTAATTGTAAATTATATTCGTTTGATTTAAAATAACGTATTTGTATACATACCTTTTGACCTGGCAGTCTCGGCGGAGTCGGGGGATATATTTCCACTTCTGGGGGTATTACTTTCTATTTAAGAAATGCCTTGTTAATTCTCCTAAATACACAGATATTAGCCAGAGATCGGCAAAAATGTCAATTTCGCCTTTTTGCTTGCTTAAAAATTAACAATCCGTGTAATAAGTTTTTAATTGTACAGAAATCAGCAATCCGTTATGTACATAATCATAATAAATATAACACGGTGGATTACTAATTTCTGGTCAATCGAAATTAGTATTTAATTAACTGTTTTTTGGTATTCAGTAGTCATTTTGAAAATATTACTATACAAATTTATCTATCCCGATCTCTGGTAAAAACAAACTTATGCACAAAATAAATTTTAAATTTTTTAAAATAATATTATGAAACACAGTTTAGTATATGGTAGTTTCCAGAATTTTTCTGTCATTTCTCATTTTCAAGAAAGATTCTTAAAATTTTTTTTTTTTCGATGTCCTGTGTTACGAAGAAAATATCTCAAATTTTTAAAAACTACAAAATTATTGATACGCGAGAATTGAACCAATTAAAACAACTTTTTAAAATTCTTCCATGAATGAAAATCGGTATGAAAAGTCTAACTTAAAGGCGGTACACTTAAGCGATCATGTTCGGCAGTTTTGCTCAAATTTCTCTTGTTTCTCTTGCTTGCGTGTGTGAACGCTATTTTTCGTCAGTCTACAGTCAACCCCAAAAATTTCTGTGTGCTGTAAAATCTGATGAAATTTGCTTTAAATACATGTTAAAAATAAAAAAAAGTCGAACACATACCACTTTTTTAAAAAGGAGGCCTAAGAAAAATTTTCCTTTCCAAGCCCCAATCTTTTCGTAACAAAATTTTATTTTAGAATTTTTGACTATTTGATTACTATCATGTAATAAGTAGCTAGTGAAACCAACTAGCCTTTCCCATGCTAAAATTTGGTAACAGTTATCTACGCTTCACAACACTAGTTTACAAGAAAAAAGATCTGGTTTCTCAGGTTTGATGTCAAGCATTGTTATAAAATATCTACTTAAACAAGTCCCATCAAAATAGGTTCATTCTCTCGAATTACGAAGTGAAACCTTCAGTTACTATACGCAACAACTTGATCCTGGTCCATTCAAAATATGTGTTCAATAATATTAACATTTGTTTAATTTTTCTTCTAGGTTTTTATTAATATAAAAATCATAGTTGTTCATAAATAAATACCTTTCCTTTTCTTGAAACTTGCAATTTCTCCTATTAAATAAATAAAAATTTTCATTTTTATTATAATACTTTTGAATCATAGTTTTGCATTAATAAATACCTTTCCTTCTTTTGGTACTTGCAATTCCTCCTATTAAATAAATGGAAATGTCCATCTTTATAATAACACTTTCGAATCATAGTTGTACATTAATAAATACCTTTCCTTCTTCTGGATCTTGCAATTCCTCCTATTAAATAAATGGAAAGAAAGAGTTTATTGAAAAATTTTATCAAAAATTTGGAAGCGGCAGTGCTGCTTTTCTTCTATACGTTTTAGAGGTCTGCATGAGTGCTCTTGCTGTGTCAACAGATTATTGTACTCGCTGTCGAGTACAATGATGCTAATATCATACTGCGAGTCAATAGAATCGCACAAAACAGAACGCTTCAACGACATGACTTGACTTCGTTTACACTCTGACTTTGTATTTCACTGTCAACGTTGTTCCAGCGAATCAAAACAGTTAGAAAATCGAACATGAGAAAAAGCAATGAACAACTGTGATACCAATGCGTCGCCATAGTGGCGACGGCAGAGTTTTTAAAGATTATTTGTATGTTATGATTAGTTTTGTGTTCATCTTTTAGCGGCACGCTATAATTAAAAATGGAAATGGCACAGGTTAACTGAAGTTGTAAATATCGCCGATATTTACATATAGCACTTGCAACTTCGTTCGTATCGGCAGTAAATCTTTCAACGGAGCGCTCGTCAATGAATGTGTAACATCAAAAGAGTTACAAAAGCAATTGCATGTAAAGGGGAGTCTTGGCGCACTATGTTTATATTTTTTGCTATGATTCTTAATTGGTCAATGCAAAGAATAAAATATAATATGCTTGCAGACTCTTAAACGTCGGCTAACAAAGCTTTATTTTTATTAATGTAAACATTATATTATAGTTGTGCATAGATAAATACCTTTATGTCTTGTTGTTGCGATTCTTCCTATTAAATAAATATAAATTTTTATCATTATTGCAGTAAATACTTTTAAATAAAATAGTTTAATGAATGATTGAACCAAAATCTTAACACAAAATTGTTTAAGCTATTTTTTCACATTCATATTAGTGTAAATTCGAAATTATGAAACAACTACTTCTTTCCATTAATACTATTACCAAAAGAAAAATATATTTTTTTTAGTAAACTTTACTTATGTTGGAATATTAACTAGAGTAGATCTAAATCTGAAATAACTTTTAGATATGTTGTGCTAACAAGCAAATATCATGAAGGTTTTACACTATGGCCATCATAGCAATCATTTGGTATAAATACAATGGAAGTTGATATCAAAAGTAAAAAGTCTTAAAACTTTTTCAATCTGTTATATTACAAATGTATAACACTTTTCCTGTTTTCTTAGAGGAACTGTCATCAGTCGTTCGACTACATAGTTTATTAAAGTTTTTGTTGTACTATTCGTTATATGAAAGGTTTCACCGCATTTACTTATATCGATTATACTATTTCATTGGTATCACAATATTTGCCAGATGTTATCTGGTCAGAAAAGTATGAATAAGCTTCAGCAAAATATTGGAAATCAGAAGAATTCATCGCTTGGTAGATAATAACATACGCAATACTCTTTTGATTAAGTATTAAAATATAAGTATAGTAACAATATAGGGTACATAATGATTGCCCTATTCGTGACACTGTCGTTACAATGGTGACATGGTGATTTTTACAATTACGCTGACCGCTTTAATCCTGATATTTTGAAGAACATAAATATTAGAAAGCTTCCTCCATAATAATAATACCAATCTTACTTACTTAGTCTTTTGTTAGAAGTTGTCTCGATTGTAAGCTGTAATGGAAATGTAATACCTACTAAATATGGCACCATTTTGCCCATATTTGAGTAACGACCAATGGGTTAAAGGTATTTAATTTTAATGCTATCAAGTAATCCTTAAACATTATTATAAGGTTTTTCTTTAAACTTTGACATGACATTTTGAGGATCTGAAGTCATGAATTCTTAACATGAGGCGTTCAAAAAAAATTGTACTTTGTTAAAAACTAATTAACTTTTCATTAATTTTTTTTTTTTCTCTTATTTATAATTTTAATTGAAAATTTTATTTTATGTACATATGTATGTATATATACCTGTTCTTCTTTGATTTGGCTGCATTGCGACTGCTGGAAAATAATCATTAAATTTTTATTTCATTTAAACTTTATTTTGTACTTAAATACTTACCTCTTCTCTATTAGGACGTTTAACTGCAAAGGGTTCAATAGATTCACCTTGCTGCAATTGAATATTTTTATTATACATACATAATACATTATTGTTTTTTTTTAAATTAAGCCAAATTGTATGTTAATTTTAATTAAATTTTATTTTGTGTGTGTATATATGTTATATGTTTCTCTTTTTGTCAGAAGGTAAGAGTACTTCTAGTTTATATAACTGCAGTCTGGGAACTATGACAATTTAAAAATATAACTTACATAAAGGTAAGATTTTTGGGCTTAAAGTATATTAGGGGTTACTACATAGTTAATGGAATTCAAAGTCTTTTCAAAAATTATGTCCAACAAATTATTCGCCTTTTGTCTATTTTTGCCCCCATTTAAAGGGTTTTTTTCATATAAGCGTATTATGTATAAAACATTTTATAGAGGCATAAATAAATAAATAAATAAATGTAACTAACCCAGAGATGGCATTTAGTTTGTGTGGAAATGTACTGAATGGAGTCCTGAAATGTACTTTTTAGATGCCGAATGTACTTTTTCGACATGAACATAAAAAAGATACTTAAAATTACCAAAATTCAGCAAAATTTGAATATTTAAAAAAAAAAAATTTTCAATTTTACTTCAGGCATATTTCGCGTTAAATTTACTCTTAAAAATGGTAATTTTTAGAAATAGTCTTAATGTACTGAAAATGGCCAAGTGTACCGAATTTATTGAAAACTTGTCGAATATACTAACGACCATTTTTCACGACGCAATGCACTGAAAAAAGTACAAATGTACAGAAAATGTCATCACTGATTAGGAATGAAATGTTGAAGAACTGAAGTAATGAATGCTTAACAAGACAATATATGGAATTTCAAGACATAATATTACTACACTAAAAAATAACTAATTTTTTTTCTCTTGTTTATAATATGATCAAAAGTATCATTGTATGTATAATTACTTGTTGTCTCTTTAGAATCCATTGCTCCCGCTGCAAAATAATAATTATTTATGTATTTCATTTAAACTTTATTTTGTACATCAATACCTCTTCTGGAGTAAGACGTTTAACTGGAACGGGTCTATCATATCCAGCAGTTGTCTGCAATTATATATTTTTTATTAAATATCGATGCCTTCTTTTTGAAAATAGGAATCGAATTGTGAGTTTAAATTAAATTTTATTTTGTGTATGTATGATATATACACATGTCTTCCATTAGGACCATCTATAAACTATGACAATTAAAAATTTAATTTGCAAAAATTTATGCATTTAAGGGAACTTTATGCCCTTTTGAAAATATTCGTTGTCTTATTTTAAGAAATACTTTACACATCCTTCTTACTATGCTAATCCGCACTCTTTCTGGGAATTATGGTATTCAAAGTACTTTTGTACATTTTCGAAAATGTATACGAGTGTGCAACCATTTGTTATAGATCATCTCTTGTAAGATTAATTTTTGATATTAAATACTTGTAGCTGTACGACTAACTATGTTTTTCTTTCCACATATATGGTGTCGCATTAAAAAAAAAATTTCTTTTAAAATCAAAAATTGTGTCTAAGTGTATAAATACCTTTGTTGATTTAGCTGGTGCGCTGCATTTAGATGGAGGTGCTGCCTACAATTAATGTGAATGTTAATAAAAAATAGACGAACCTAATGAGTTTATGCTGATTTGCTCAAAGAGAATTATCACTACAAAATATTTAATGTGAAATCATAGAAAAAAGTCAAATAATCTTGAACTTTACATCTTAGGAATTATTTTGCGATGATTCCCTTACAAGAAAATACTTAGTACTTATAATAGCTTACACGTGGTGGCCGTGGTCCAAGTGATGCACAAGATGTTTTTGGTGGTTCACGTGCGGGACGAGATGTTTGTGGTGGTGCACATGTGGTAGGTGCTTTTACTGGCACACGTGGAGCACGAGGTGGTATACGTGAGGAACAAGATGTTTGTGGAGGTCGAGGTGCTTGTAATGACTTTGGCGGCTATTAAATAAATTTTATCTGTATTAAAATATATAACAATAAATTGAAGAGCTTACATATCTATTGTTTTAATTTTTTTTTAGTTGAATAATTTTGTTTTTTTTATTTTATTTATTATTTATTTAAAGGATTTACATAATAATTAATTACTACATAAATAAACTTAGCAGTACTAGCTTCAAAGGGTTTCGACTGGCTGATAATAATAATAAAGTAAACTAAAATTAGTGTAACATGAATTACAAGTTCAAATTATATATTTTATTTTAAGTATCTTCTTCAGTATACATAATTATATACAAATATAATTTCTCTAATTGTTAAATCTGGAGAAATGTAGCCTTATGAAGACTTAATATATGCTAAGAATTCGATATATTCTCATGTTATATATTTTATACTAGTCTCCCATTGATCTTTTTAGTTTTCATTGATATTACGTGGTAAAAAATACTTCACTAAACAGTTTCGTCGTCATCTGGTGCATTAATTTTTTTATTATTAATTAAAATAATTTTTTTACTAACGAACATTTTTCTCAAAATATTTCCGACATAACACCGATTTTTTTGATTTCTTTATATATTTTTTATTTCCAAACATTAAAAAAGTCCAAATAATTCCCAGGACTTACTTAGTTCACGTGTGGAGTTCGACTCCTGAAATTGCAAAACAAGAAAATATGTGTGCTTCTACGATCACATCAGATTCGATTGAATGCCACTCACCGTGGACAATACAACAGTTGGCCTTTAAATGGCATTTTCTCTTACAACGAAAGTAAACTTCACATGAGGGTCGTTGTCTAAAGTACATCCATTACGAATTGTAAAGTTTAATGTTTTGCGAAGCTTCACAAGTGTGGCTCCAAACATTATTTAAGTAATAATATAAATTTCTAAATTAACTTCTTCAATACTAACTTAAGAAACAGCATAAAAATAGATTGTAAGCATTTAATTTTTATAACAACTTACCTCAAAGGGTTTTTTTGGTCGTATTACTGGTTTAACTATTCTCGCCTATTAAAAAAGCTTACATTATTAAAATGTTATTCGATGTTTTGTTTTCTTAAATAAAAAATAAAAAGAATAAGTGTTAAAACTTTAAGGAAACTTTATTTTCTTGAATGTCAGCTTAAAATTTTATTTCAAATTAAATTGAGTGTTTAGTGTCGCAATTAAAACAACAAAAAAAAACATTGCATAAAGGAGGAAGAGGAAACAAACAAAAAATAACTTCATTTAGGTTAAAAGAGTAGATATCCTTCGTTTATTGTTCCTTTTGATGCTTACGGTTTTATTAATCCATGTTTGATGTTTTTGTGAATATTAGTGAATTTTATTAAAAACTTAAAAAACTACGGAATTAGTTCTGTTTTGTTTAGAAACGGCGGATTCAAAAACCATTTTGGTATAAAATGTACCTAAAATATGATACGTAATGACAATTGTTACAAATAATCAATCTTGGTTTATTTATATAGACGCTACGAGAGTTTTTAAAATAATTTTCCACGAGCAAAAATGTATCAACAAAATAAAGTTGAAGGAAAAAGTACATAGTTTGTTCTCACGAAATTATAAAATTATATTACAGCGTTACCAAAAGGCCCTGACGGAGGACCTTAAGCATATTCGAAAAAATACACGTTTTTGTAATTAAATAATTTCGTTAGTTTTTCAACTAGCAGTATATGAATTTTCATTTTTACCTACCCTTGGTTTTTCTTCAAATGATACCTGAAATTAAAATAAATAAATGTTATTTTTATCCAATTTATACTTTAAATAATTGTAAGTCTCAAAACTCCGACTGGTCATTATTTCATAAAAATCGTTTGAAATTTGAGTCTTTTTTTTTTAACCACAACAAATATTATCAAAGAAGCTACAAACTTGCGCAAAATTATTATTCAATCAAGTTAAAAACTGGTGATGGCCATAGCTGGGCATCGTAAATCAAATAGTTAGCTTCGTTAATCGCTAATTCGTTACTACAAAAGTTAACTTCGCTATACGTTAAAGCGTTACATTTCGGAAGACTTAACGCAAGTTATCGTTAATCCGTTAACCCGTAATAAAATTTAATTTTTTATATCGTTGTGTTAGTGATCTCTTTATAGAAACTCTTGGTTTTGGTTCTGGAAGTTATCAGGTTAGAAACAAAAAAAAAGACGTTGATATTTGGAGTGTGAAACTTAGTCATGTTGCATAATGTGGATATTCTCTTTCATGAACATTAATACTTATGTTGAAGTTCTCGTCTGCCAGCGAGGCTTATTTCGGCATTTAAATATCTTTGGGGTGAAAAAAAAAGATTTAAACTGCAGCGCTTGAGGCTATAGCCTTACCATATATTTCTTATTTATTGAATTTATTGGATAATTTTAATTATATGTATAAATACCTGTTCTTCTTTTATTTGATTGCATTGCGACTGCTGGAAAATAATCATTAAATTTTTGTTTCATTTAAACTTTATTTTGTACTCAAATACCTCTTCTGTATTAGGACGATTAACTGCAACGGGTTCAATAGATCCACCAGATTGCTGCAATTTAATATTTTTGTTATACATACAAAATTTTAAGTTAATTTTAAATTTTAGTGTGTGTGAATTCTATGTTTCTATTTTTACCAGAGTAGAAGAGTATTTCTTGTTTATAATAGTGAAATCTAGCAACTATTACAATTTAAAAATATAACTTGCATAAAGATAAGATTTTTGGGCTTAAAGTTTATATTAGGGGTACTACATAGCTAACGAAATTCAAAGTCTTTGCAAAAATACTGTCCAACAAACTATTTGCCTTTTGTCTATTTTTGCCCCTGTTTAAAGGGTTTTTTTCATATAAGCGTATAAAACATTTTTTAAGAGATGTACTGAATAGAGTCTTGAAATGTACTTTTTAGATGTTACTTAAAATTACCAAAATTCAGCAAAATTTGAACATTTTCATTAAAAAAAAATGTTTGAAAAACTTACTTCAGGCATATTTCGCGATAAATTTACTCTTAAAAATGGTACTTTTTAGAAATAGTCGTAATGTATTGCAAATGGCCAAATGTACTGAAAACTTGTCGAATATACTGATGTACTAAAAAATGTAGAAATGTACCGGAAATGTCATTACTGATTAGGAATGAAATGTTGAAGAACTGAAGTCATGAGTGCTTGACACGACAATATATCGACCCCTGTGCGCGAAATTATCGTATGTGCCAAAAACCAAATTTTACAGGAGAGGGTTTTTTCTACTTTTCTGTGCTTTAGCTAGCAGTACAAAACCAAAATTTCCATGTCAATTTTTGGTTTAACTATAAGAATTTCAGCTACAATATTTTACCAGGTAGTGGGGTATAGATTAAATTTGCATCAAAAATTCAATTTCGAAAAAATGGCACATACGATAATTTCGCGCACAGGGGTCGATATGTATTTCAAGACATAATATAGCTACATTAAAAAGTAACTAATTATTTTTTTTTTTCTTATTGATAATTTTGATCAAAAATTTGATTTTATCTTATTGTCATATGTATGAATGTTCGTATACTTACTTGTTGTTGTCTCTTTAGATTCCATTGCTCCCGCTGTAAAATTATAATTAATTATGTATTTCACTTAAACTTTATTTTGTACTTCAATACCTCTTCTGGAGTCAGACGTTTAACTGCAACGGGTCTATCTGATCCAGCAGTTTTCTGCAATTATATATTTTTTGTTAAATATAGGTCTTAAAAAAATGGGAATGGAATTGCGAATTTAGCTTAAATTAAATTTTATTTTGTGTATGAAATATATATTTTTTTGATTAGATGAAAATTTATTTGCAATTTCTATTAAGACCACCTATAAGCTATGATAATTAAGAATTTAATTTGCAAAAAATTTATACATTTTGGTTTTAAAGTATTTCAAAGCGTACATATTGCAGGGAACTTAATGCCATTTTGAAAAAATTGTTTGTCTTATTTAAAGCAATGTAATACACATCCTTATTAATGTGCTAATCGGCACTCTTACTGGGAATCATGGTATTCAAAGTACTTTTGTGTGTATAATTCAGTCACTGTAATTGGTGGTACTTAATACTCAGTTATATTTTTTCGAAAATGTATACGAGTGTGCCACCATTTGATATTTATGTTTGTGGTGGTGCACATACGGAACTATGTGTTTGCTTTTTGAGGGACGAGATGTTGGTGGTGAAACACGTCCGGAACTAAATTTTTAGTAACTGATGAGTCCTCCTGCTAGGGGGATGAACTAGTAAAACAAACTTTAGACCATTTTTCTGTTTTAATTTATCTATGCTAAATGTTATCTCTTTGGTATTGCCACACATCACACATTATATCGAACAGTAAGCTCAATAAAAATGCACTACTTTTTTTCTTTATAAAATTAATTTTTTTGCTATCAAAGATTTTTCTCAAAATATTTTCGACACAATACCCTTTTTTTTTTTTTGATTTTTCATATCTTATTCTTCAGAAATTGTCTTTTTGAATCAAATTTTTTATTTCCAAACGTTAAAAAGGTCCAAATAGTTCTCAGGACTTACTTAGTTCATGTATGGAGGTTGACTCCTATAATTCCAAAACAAAAAAAAAATATATGTGCTTCTACGATCACTTCAGACACGACTGAATGCCACTCACCGTGGACAATACAACAGTCGACCGTTAAAAAGGCATTTTCTCTAACAACAAAAGTAAACTTCAGATGAGGGTCGTTGTCTAAAGTACATCCATTAAGAATTGTAAAGTTTAATGTTTTGCGAAGCTCCACAAGTTTAAATTATCTTCTAACATAAATACTAACTTAAAAACTGCATAAAAATAGCTTGTAAACATTTAATTTTTATAACAACTTACCGAGCATGCTGGTGGTGGTCGTATTACTGGTTTAACAATTCTCGCCTATTAAAAAAGCTTACATTATTAAAATGTTCATCTTTGTTTTGTTTTCTTATATAAAAAAATAAATAGAAAATTTTGTTAAGGAAACTTTATTTTTTTTTGATCGTCAGCTTAAAATTTTATTACGTTTACCGTTTTCTATTTTAGTATACAAAAAAAAACATAAATAATAAAAATTGAATTGAGTGCTTAGTATCTCAATTAAAACATAAGTAGTTACAATAAAAAAAAAAAACATTGCATAAAGGAGGAAGAGGAATATAACTTCAATTTTGTATGTACATTAGACCGTACCAGAAAAGAAGTGCAGCGTACACCATCGAATTCGAAGTATTTTTTGCAACGAAATTTGGAAAATTTTTTTTTTTTTTTTGACTTATCGTAGGGATTGCGCATTTAAATTTTTCGTCATATATTCGGCATTTACAGTCCGATATTAAAGTGTGATATACCAGTTATGCTATGTTGTATTATTACAATATTTGACGAATTGTTAGTTTGTTATGTTTTGTTTCCCATTTAAGTCCAAAATGCCACTAGTCGATAAATTTGAACATGTCCTTAACCAGGTATTTTGAAAGTTGTACTCGTTTTCTATTTTGGTGAGGGAATCGTATGGGGATAAGAGAGGTACAAAATATAATTTGCAAACAATCAATTTTTGATCTCACAGTTTCGCCCTCAGAAGCGAAAAGGGTATATCTCAAAAAATACATATTTGTGATTGTTATGGCATTAGATAGCTTAATAAATCTTTAAGATTTATTTTTTTTTTACACTAAATATGACTAATGTAAAAAAAAATAAATTTTGACCTAAGTTATAAAATATAGGAGTTAGCTCTATTTTATTAAGAACTGGCGTATTCAAAAACCATTTTGGTATAGAATGGACCTAAATTATGATACGTAATGACTATTGTAGCAAATAATCAAACTCGGCGTATTTATGTGAACGCTACGAGCGTTCTTAAAAAAAGTTTCTGCTAGCGAAAAGATATCAATAAAATGAAATTGAAGGAGAATGTACATATTTTGCTCTCAAAAAAAAAAAGAAAATTATATTACACCGTTACCAGCCGTAATTTAAGAATTTCATTAGTTTTTTAAATAGTATATGTATTTTCAATTTTACCTACCCTTGGTGGATTTATTGGCACCTGAAATTAAAATAAATAAATTTTATTTTTAACTAAATAATTGTATTATATCGGTCTATACATTGTATATATGTACGTATCGGTCATTCTTTTGATAACTATACACTTTGTTTTTTTTTTTTTTTTGACGTTTTTGAACATTTTTGAAACGAAATATCTCAAAAACTAAAGCAGATATGATAAAAAATTATTTAATCATATTTGTTTTTAATAAAAAAACTTAAAAAAAAATTAAATAAATCTGTTAAAGCACTAATTTTTTTAATTAAAATATTTTAAGGACAATTTTTTTCATTAAGAAAATTAGTGTTATATCAAATTTATTTATATTTTTTTAACTTTTTTTATAAAGTTATAGTCTTTCTTAACAAATATAATTAAATGATTTCATATCCTTTCTAATAACGTAAAAAAAAAAAACAAAGTGTGTAGTTATTAAAAGAATGACCAATATAAATATGACTTGTATGTGTATTTGAAATTTTCTTCAACCACAACAAAGGAAACTGAAATAAAATTAAAATAAAAACGTTAAAAGATATGTAATTTCCTTTAAAAAAAAAACACGCTTTGTGAAACTATTCCTGTCAAACTATTCCTGTCAAACTATTCCTGTCAGTTTCATTGAACTTTTATACTTTATTTACATATCTACGATCTCATATCTCTCATGGTTTAGTCTTCTTGAATCAATTTTTTTTATTTGCAAACGTTAAAAAAATTCCAAATAATTCTTGGGATTTATTTAGTTCATGTGTGGAGTTTGACTCCTGTAATTCCGATCGATCACACCAGACAAGATTGAGTGCCACTCACCATGGACAATACAACAGTTGACCGTTGAAATGGCATTTTTTCTAACAGCGAAAATAAATTATATATAATTATATTATATATATAATATAGTACATCCTTTAAGAACTGTAAAGTTTAATGTTTTGCGAAGCTCCACAAGATTTGTTCCAAACGTTATAAATATAAGTGTTATTAAATGTATATGAAATTACCTTCTAAAATACTAGCTAAAAAAACTGCGTAAAAATATAGATTTTAAATATTTAATTTGTATAACAACTTACCGCACAGCGTGGTGGTGGTCGTATTACTGGTTTAACTATTCTCGCCTATTAAAAAAGCTTTTATTATTAAAATGTTCTTCAATGTTTTGTTTTTTTAAATAAAAATAAATAGAATAAGTGATAAAATTTTTAGGAATTTTTACGATTTTGGATTAAGACTCTTTTTTTTATAGTACATCAATAAATATCAAGCAATATTAAAATAAAATTTGGTTATTAGTGTTTCAATTAAAATATAAGTTCACAGTTATAATAAAAAAAAAAACATTGTATAAAGGAGGAAGAGGAAGCAAACAAAAAATATCTTCATTTTTGTATATAGATTAGATCGCAGCAGAATAAAAAAAGTGCACCGCACACAATCAACCTCAAAGCATTTTGCAACGCATTTTCGAAAATATTTTTTTTGAACGATCGTAGGGGTTGCACATTCAAATTTTCCGTCAAATCTTCGGCTTTTACTGTCCGATCTTTAAGTATTTATGATACAACACTGTTTTTGGCTCGAGTAAATGAATTTGGTTTGCTTCAAAAATCATTGACATCAAGTACGCTGTTATAGTACCTACCCACCAGATCTCAGTTCTTACCGTCCTAATGTACTACGCTTTTGTCAGAAAATTAGAGCTTGAAGAAAATCATTCAACTTTTCCATTAAAACATTTGTTTCAAAAAATATCATCAAATCATCAAATATCATATGGCTCCCCTAATTAAATTTTATTAAAATGACGCAATAGATTAATAGGTTAAAAGAGTAAGATATCCTTCACTTATTACTTCTATCGCTGTTCGGGCTATTGTCTATCCATGTTTGATATTATTTTATTTTAATGGTGATGAAATGTTTGTTACAGGATATTTTTGTGAACATTAATGAATTTTTATTTAAAACTTAGTCTTATTTAGTATTAATAAAAAATTAATCTTGTGGTATAAAATAATGTGACTGTTTTCTAAGTCTTGACCTAAGTTAAACTAAATATATGCCTCAGATATTATATGAAAAATTATGGAGTTAGTTGTACTTCAATAAGAAATGGCGTGTTCAAAAACCATTTTGGTATAAAATGGACCTAAAATATGATACGTAATGACAATTGTAACTAATAATCAATCTTGGTTTATTTATATAGACGCTACCAGAGTTTTTAAAGTAATTTTCCACGAGCAAAAATGTATCAACAAAATAAAGTTGAAGGAAAAAGTACATATTTTGTTCTCACGAAATAAATAAATTATATTGCAGCGTTACCAAAAGGCCCTGACGGAGGACCTTAAGCATATTCGAAAAAATACACGTTTTTGTAATTAAATAATTTCGTTAGTTTTTCAACTAGCAGTATATGAATTTTCATTTTTACCTACCCTTGGTTTTTCTTCATCTGACACCTGAAATTAAAATAAATAAATGTTATTTTTATCCAATTTATATTTCAAATAATTGCAAATCTTGTTCATCACTCGATCGAGTTATGTTTTAAGCTACAAAAAAATAATGGAATCGAAATTTTAAGGGAAACTTGCCGTGGTGTGGCAAAATTGAAACAAAAATGCAGATGTAATTTAATTTGTTTTGAATTTGAAATTTGGTTTTTGTAACGAAATTATTTTTCAGTTATAAAATCAATAACGATTTATGAGTTCTTGAGGCAATAATACTACTTCGATTCTATTAACTTAAAAAATAATTATGGAGATTTTTCCGTTTTACTATAGAATTTTTGATTGTGTTGATTTCTTTAATGTTAGTTGTCATATTAAAAAAAAAAATAGTGGACTTTAGCTACTACGGCTGTGAGCGTTCTTAGCGTTTAAGTTTAAAATTTGAAATCAATCATTGCTCCCTTTGATATCAATTTCCTTTTTACTCTCGACAGAGTTTAATGAGGTAATGCAGCAAAATTCTACATAAAATACTGGAAATGCACACTGGTCAGTGTTGCCGCACCCTATTTTTCAAATGCGCTACTATTAAAAAGTCATTTGTGCTACGCGTGCTAGCCAGGGGTCGCAGTACGTTTTTTGCCAATGCTTGGCATTGTGGCACTTTTCGATGGAGTGTGAAACTGGGCATCCAAACATGATTCTTGTAAAATAATTAAAAACGATACATTTTTTCTAGTTTCGGGCTACGACGATTTGTCGGCATTGTGGTTAGCTTTAGTTCAAAAAAAAAAAAAAGATTTTCATTTCTGACAAGATTTTTAATGTGAAATAAAAGTCTATTCTTACCTGCAGTCCTGCACAACGTGGAACTTTTGAGCTTTGCATTGCCTGAAATTTTATAAGTTCGCAAAATTATTATTTTTGTCTATTGGTATTTAACAAGTAATATTTTAACGCAAATAGGAGATTGAAGATTTAGAAAAAAGTGGCTAAAAAGAAAATATAATAAACTAATTTTTTTTTTCAATAAAATTTTGGATCTAAGAGCATTCATTCAGTGCATTTCCAAGATCTTAATATACCTCCGTTAATAATTAAAAATATATCACTTGGTTATTTAGTCCTTCCCATTAGGATTGCAGCGTAGATATCCTTGTTACTGTTATTTTTGCATCGTATACCTTTTTATGAAGCACAATGCAATCTCTTCCATAGCGCTTGGTAATTACCGAGTGCCTTCTGTTCTCTCCGGAATTTCACCGTTTCCACGATGAGTTACGTTTATCGTATTTCATGTACCCATAGAGCTCTACTCCAAATCTTGTTGGCTAACTGAAGTAATTTGTTGTTTTGTGTGTCCAATCCATATTCTTTTTCCGTTGTTGTCGGCATTTTATGAGCAATATATATATTAATTTATAATATAAGAGAAACCCAAATTTTTTGATGAAAACTTGTGAATTGTGTACGAAGCTTAGCAAGTTTCTGCATTCCCCTTAAAAATGTTGAACGTTAATTTATTTGAAACGAATGAAGATTAACAGACATGTTGAAGCTGAGCCATTGCTTTTTTTGCTTCGTTTATTCTAGATGTCTTTACTTGTTGTATCATTTTCTATGATCGCTTTTGCGACTGGGACTATGCTTTATCTGCGATGGTTGAGCAATTGCACCGTTTTCCCATGAGATTATATAAAACGTTGCTTCATATATGAGGTAGACTTACATATGTATGTTTTTCTTGGGTCCTACATTTTTTTATTGAATTTGGGGAAAAAACTCATATCATTCAGGCCCCATTCGGCTTTCACATGCGATTCTTCTTGCTTCTTATCGATAGTTCTACAATGATGGTGATCTATGATGATCTACGGAAATTGTGAGGTGGGCATAGCTTATTCCAATCTCCTCCGTAGTCTTGTAGGTGCTTCCAATGTAAGAGAAGTTGTACTTAAGGCGTTAGACGCTTTGAAATTTCACTAAAAACCATTTCTAATTTGTCAGAGGGGAAAAGGTTCTGATCCCACCACGTAATGATTTATAAAATATCCAAAGGTGCATGCATTTGTTAAACTTACACAATTTTGAAAATTTTCCGAAAGTTTTTGGTAACTGCAATTTAGAAATCTGAATTTATTTCGTATAAACCATTTATTAATTTTTGTTTAAAGGTGTAATAGATGAAAAGAAATATTTTTGTGTGAATTTTTGGAATTTTATTGGTAAACTATAAATTTTGAATAGAATTTTGAAATGTCTAAAAACATAAGCTGTTTAAGAAGAGAATGTTTCAAAAGTCATTGAAGCTGTGTTCGAAAATGTATTAAATATTTTTAGAAGGAACTTAGAGCTAAAAATGTGTAAGTTTCGTAATTAGATACATTTGTTCATGTCTTGCCACCAGGTGAGTTCATCATATTGGATGTTAAAAGATTAGAGACACGTTATGTTTTGTTGCCTGATAGATTTAAGTTCGATTATAATATAAGATCCACTTGACGTATGTTGTGATCTGAAGCATCGTAATTACATCTTAAGCATCGCACATTAGGGTGATTCCAATTTTTTTTTTGTTTGCTTCAAACAGGTTCAAAAGTTGCAGGCACACTAGATACAAAAAAAAAATTCTGATGTCCACCCCCAGTTTGAAAGCTAATATTGAAAGTTTTTTAAGAAAAAACAAATTTTTTTTTTCGGCCTCTAAATTCGATGCTATTTTGTTTTTTTTTTTTTATATCTCCGCTATTTGAAGTCCGATCAACAAGTATGGAATATCGTTGTAAATGTCTCAATATGGACCACGTTTCATTCATAGAAGTCATTTGTCTCAGATTTTTTTTTTCGACTAGTTATATACATTATCTCAGTTTCTACCACCCTAACGTGCCAAGGGCACACCATAAAATTAAAGTTCGTACCAAATCATAAAATTCATTTCTACAAAGTTTCCTCAAATTATTGAAATTAAAAAATTTACAGCCAATATAAAATTTCAGTGCAAATATTTGATCAGAATAATAAAATCATCTTTAACTTAAGTCCTAAAACTATGCAATGGTTTTTCCAATCGACTTCTTCGAAGATCAACGTACGTTTATGGTAGTTTTAAACAATTGTACCATATATGAAATATAATTTAAAATATAATTTAAAAAGCTACAATGTTAGCTAAAAATCTTTCAAATTTAACTTGTAATTTCGGATGATGATTTTTCTGAAATTTTGACAAGTATTTTTGAATAAATCGTTCTTGTTCGAAAAATAAATTTTTTATAAGCCTACTTCTTTTGTTTTAAAATGATGCATCGTTTGCTCTAAGTTTTTGCACACTATCCCTTTTTTTTACCGGAAAATACAACATATTTCTAAATAAATTGTTTTGAAAACTGGGTGGATTTGACATTGTTTTGATAAAAAAAAGTGCTTTTAAGTTTTTTTTTCGAGGAAGATATCTTATATAAAAAACATGTCAAAATTCACTAAAGATTTTTTTTTATTTTTTTTGGTAATAACGAGTGAATATGAAAAATTTTTGTACAAATGATGCATTATTTTAAAAGGAAGTAATTCAGCTCCATTAACATGTTAAAGAAATTTTGGATAATGAACACATTTTTTGTTAATAAAACTGTTTTCACAAAAAAATTGGTCAAAATTACAGAAAAATCATCATAACTCAAAATCTTTAGGCTACAACTTTAAATTACAGATGTCATTAAATTATCTCTTTTATGACATCCCAATTTTCGATATCAATTCAGAGGCTCTCAACCTATATTGATTTCTACAAGAGACTTATACACAACTTCTGATGGCTATATATCCAAAACTAGATCCAACCAATATTTTTTTTATTTTTTAGTTTTAAGCCCCTTTTATCCCTGAAAAACTAAGCAATTTGAGCTAAAATGAACCTGTTTTATAATTTCTTCGCAATCAAATCCGCTTTTACTTTGTTCTCTTCTATTGTGTGATTCAATGCGCAGGCTGAAATTGGATGAAAAGCCGTAGCGTATGAGATGAACTATGTCAAATTGACGGTAGTATGAAAGTCTGAACATCTGCGGCTTCTTTAATGATTTGGAATAAATACTAGCTTATTTCAAGTTACGTAAAGCACATGAAATTGCAATAATAACAAAACTCAAGACGACATAAATATTTTTTTGTTATATCCTTAGGACACGTATGTACATTAGGGTGTTTTTTTTTCAAACTTTAGGACAGGGATTTTGTTTATTTTTTCCTATAAGGAGTGAGATCGAAAAAATATTAACATATATAAAGTTCAATAATTTTTAAACGATTGATTTTAGAGTTTTGATAATATTTTACAAATTACAGAAAAATATAATTTTTATAGTTCTAACCACTATTTATGAACTCGTGGACCTTTTTTGGTAAGCCTTCCATTAGAGATTTGATAGTCGTTTCAGACACCTCTTTGGAACAGTTTGCCCATCTCCTTTTAAAATCTTCGATATTTTGGGACACCTTTTTTGTGCTCTTTAAGTTCCTTTTCACAAGAACCCAATATCTCTCCACTGGTCTTAGCTCCGGACAATTTGGAGCATTGGCCTCTCTTGGTACAAAAATTATGTTATTACTTTGGTACCACTCCAGAGCTTTTTTACCGTAGTGACATGATGACAAATCGGGTCAAAAATATGTGGACACATCGTGCTCTCTTATGAAAGGAAGAAGTTTTTTTTTTCAAACATTCTTTGATTTATATTTCGGTATTTATAGAGCCGACTATAACAAATGACTTGCTTCTTTTGCCGCAACTGCATATAGCTTGCCATACCAGGAATTTTTTAAAAAACTTTGTCTGCTTTTGGATTCTAAATTGTTCTTCGACATTTCCTCGAGCATAAGCAACATAAAAATTTTGACCCGGAAGCTGCGTAAAATCTGCCGTACATACGTTTCGTCGTCCATTATACAACATCAGTATTTTTGTATGAAACTCAATTTTAATTTCCGAGCCCTACATTTGGCGTCTAAATTTTTTGCAGCATTCCTGTCTGGAACTTTTTGGACTTTGAATGTTTTCAAACCTGTATTGGCTTTCACTTTTCGCACCAAATAGTCAGAGCACTGGGCTAACCGGGCAGCTTTTCTAGCAGATGTGTTTGGAGATCTTTTCAAGATGATTTCAATTTACTTGGCTTTGCCAATATCATGTGGTCCTTTTTTTCTTCCCGAACCAGGTTTCCTATCGATGGTCAAATTCTCCTGAAACTGTTTAATAACATTGGAAACAGTTTGACGGCAGACCTTCAATTCTTTGGCCAATTTTTTGTAGTACCAATTTGGATTTTTTTGAAAATTTTTAATAATTTTAAGACGTACATCTTTTTCTTCACTCATTTTGATCAAACTCAAAACAAAACAACATGTTTGTCATTAAAAATAATAACTGACATATTTTTCAAAGATAACTAGATCAAAGAAATTTTTAAATTTTGCACCCAAAAAAAATTATTAGGTAAAACGTATGTTAAGATTTTTTCAATCTCACTCCTTATTATAGATTGAGGAATAAAAATAATTGTCCCAACATTTGAGCTTCCTAGCTCAAACCTGAAAACTGCGCGGACAGAGTTTATGTCCAATTCCGTTTAAATTTAACGAAAAACCCGACTTACTAAAACGTAGAAAAAGTCTGCCTTAGGTGCCAAGATATAGCGTTTTGGGTTTTAGTTGAATGGAGGTCGCCACTCACTGTTGTACAGCCACGCCCACATTTTTCGTGTGACTAAAAATGCGGAAAAAATACACCCAAAGGAGGTATTTTTTTATTTTTTTAAAAAATTTACGGTCATTAATGCCTTAATTAATATATAATTAATAGAATCGGGTTTGAAGAAAATTCTCCCAAAATTTCAGCTTCCTAGATCAAACCCGCGAACCGCGCAATCAATTTGTTTTTTAGTACAATTCATATGAAAAACGAAAAAGCAAAACAACGAAAAACAGATTTTTTTTGCGTTTTAGTAGATTTCCCGCAACATGTTTATTAGCTTATAGAGAGAAAATATGTCACTTACAAAAGCAGATACATACAAAGCGCCAAGGAAAAATCATTCATTGTTTTATGAAAAATTTTATTTTTTATTTTTATTTTGTATTGTTATCTAAAGACTAACATTTACAAGTATCGAAAAATTAAACGAAAAGACAACGCTTAATATTATTGAACATATTTCGAGATGGTTCCTGAAAGTTATAATTGTGTGTACGTTTTTTACTATGTTTTTAATTTAATTTCTTAGCTAAAATCTTTTTACTAAAAAGTATGAATGGAAAAATTTTAAAATTTCAATTTTTTTTTTATTATTTAAGTTGAATTTTTGAAAAATTTTTTTAGTCTCAATTCGCAGCTTGTGAGCGAAAAGTGACACATTCAAATGAAAGTCAGTTGATACATGATTAAAAAATAAATTTAAGTTTTACGACTATACACGCATTCTTCTGGGTTGAGTGCTGGAGGTTACTTAGCTTAAAGTACCTGGAATAAAATATGCCTTAATGTAGAAAACAGTAAGAAAATGGTTTGCTCATATTCACCTCACCTCTCTTATGGTCAGTACGTGAACAACGTACTTCCGTTTCATTTGAAGGGGATGCATCAGCAAAAGCTTTTAAAAAATTGGCGTTTTACTCCTTCGGCGATATGTTTTCGTTGTTGGTTGGGAATAGGTTTAGTCCTCATGCCTTTATCCACATGACTGTTGACGAAAAAATTAAAAAGATACGATAAAACGTAGAATGCAAGGATATGATGCTGAAAGAAAATTGAAAATAATTTGCAATCTTATATGAAAATAGCACAAATAAATTTCCTTTCATGAACATTTATTAAACCACGGTCATAATTATTCAGTTCTGCCGATCGTCTGTTTGTTGGCTGCCTGCATTGTATATGGAGTTGTAGGCAGTCTGTCTGTTCACTGTCTGATTTGTATATGGCGATGTAAGGGGTCTTGCCTGTTGGCTGCATACTTTGTATGTGGAGATGTAAGCAACTCGGTAAACTATACAGGCACTTAGTGTAAGCGATGTTTTAAGGCAATCTGCCTTTCCCTTGCTACACATTGTATATAGAGATGTTGGCAAGCTGACTACAAAGCTACTATCCCTTTGTAAAAAGAATTTACAGTTGTGGCTGGGGTTGTGAGCATTACTGCCTACAATGAGTATAGCTATTCATCGATAATGTGTATAACATATTTGCCGCTGGGTAGAAGTTTCTAAGTTGCTACAACTTTCTCTCATTGAAAAGCTGTCAATAAAATGATAATCTACATTAGAGATATTCAAAACTATGAAATGTTCTATCGATCCATATCTGGATCTCTCAAAACAACAGGTTATACAGACGCAGATTACACATATGATGCTGACAAGAGATGTTCCATTGTAAAACGTCGTCACAGCAGTCAAAGTCAGCAAACAGTCACATTATCTACCACAGATGTACAGTCGAAGGCGGCCTCTGCAGCTACAAAAGAATCTAATTGGCTCAAATATCTTTCAAGTGACAGTTTGAACAAAATAAAGTTGTCTTAATTTCGATAATCAGTAAGTATTATCAAAAACTTAAACTTTCATAAACGCTGCAAACGTATAGCTATTAAAAATCATTCTGCAAAAGAAAAATATGAAAAGATATGAGGCGCCCATGTGCAAAACCGGCCAAGTCCATTTTCCATACTTTTAGAAAAACAACGAAAAACGTTTATCTTCATCTATGTTAATTGAAAAATTAAAAAGTATTTCTTACTCAAAGCACGTCAGATCAGACTTTTCAAGTTTTATTTGCGTATGTTTTTGAGAAAAAAATTTCGGACTTAGCCGGTTTTGATACCAATGAACTGGACTTGGCCGGTTTTGATTCCAAGGCGTTGGACTGGTTTTGAAAGCAAGTCCATGGACGTGGCCGGTTTTGAAATTCATGAATCAAAAAAAAAACAAAGTGTAATATTTCTGTCAAAAAAATTTTTTTTTTCATCTAAAACCATAGTAGAAAGATAAAGCATGGTCTAGATTTTGATATATGAGAATATCTCAAATTTATTTTTTTTGGACTTGGCCGGTTTTGCAACTGGGCGCCTCATATAGATAAATTTAATTTGTGTGTGCAGTGAAAATCAAAAAATTAAAGTCTGTGTTTACGCTTGAGCGTAACATTACTTACGTCGTCGACACCTGATCCTAAATCATCCTAGAAATATAAATAGAAAAAATTAAATAAATTTTTTAATACATATTGAAAATAGCTTAAAATAAAAGAGCTAAGACGTTTTTTATGGAAATAAACAAGGTTGATTTCCTCAAAAATACCACCTTTTTTTTGCTAAAAATGTTTGGGTAGAATCTCCTAATAAAAAAAAATAATAACATGAGTTCTATGCGGGCCAAATATCTCAAACTTACAAAATCTATTTTTTTTAAATATTGCCAAGCAATCTACGGTACAATTTTCGAACATTTTCCTAATTATCAAAAAAACTAAGTTGTATCATTTTAAACATTTTAATTTCAATTTATTTCAGGAAACCGCACCATCCATTTATTGGTAAGTGAATTTTCAAAGCAATTATTTTTTTAAAAAACGAAATCTACTTATGTACATTACGGTGTTTATTTTGAAAATTTTCTAGATGTATTTTTTTGCCAGTATTTTAGCTTTAGTATTAAAAATAATTGTCCCAATATTTGAGCTTCGTAGCTCAATAAATTTTACTAATACGTAGAAAAAAACCCACAGTAGGTGCGAAGATATAGGGTTTTAGGTTTTTAATTATATGGGATAGGCCTCTTGCTGTTTCCGAACCATGTCCATATTTTTCATGTGGTTGCAAATGCATACAAAATACACTCAAAGGGGTTTTTTTTTGTTTTAATTGGCGGTCCTATATGCTTATATTATAAAATCGGGTTTGAAGAAAATTCTCCCAAAATTTCGAACAATTTGTTTCCCTTTACAATTCGAAAGTCAAAAGGATTTTTATGTTTATTTTTAAGTACTCATGTGGGTAATTTTTTAAAATTTTTCTCAAAAAGTGTTACTTAAAAAATTCACTTTGTTTCTTGAAATTATTGTTGCAACATTTAGTAACAGGAAAAAAAATATCGTTTGTTGTGAGCATTCTTTCATAATTTCTTTCCGCTTAAACTAATCTACGATATTTCTCATATACTTACTGAATCGGGTGGTTGTGTAATCCTCCTTCTGCACCGATTTGTTCGTGGCCTACAAGGTGATGGGCTTTCCGAGCTCTGAACAAAAAACAAAAATAGTTAATCAACCAAATAAGAAGCTTTATATTATAATTGTTTTGATTTGCATAGAGTGGCGGCAATCCTTAAGTAACCCTTAAGGGACAGAGAAAATTTAGGCCAATTTCCATCAAATCCGACATATGAATGTAAAGACAACACAAAAAGTAATTCCTCTATTACATGGTCGATAGGCCTACGGCATGAATTGGAAAATTTATGTTTTTATACAATTCATTAGACTAAAAAGTTACATTTGGTATAAATTTGTCTCCCCGCATTTTTGAGTCTTTGAGAACTTAAAACTTAAACTGGGGCATTTGAAAAACTGTATAATTAATTTTTTATCACAAAAAATTTACATAGAACTACAAATGATACCAAAATTACACGACAAATATCTAATATTTTTCCAAAGAAAATTTCAAAAAACGCACTCTACAAAAAGATGTGGAAAATATAAAAGCGTACAGAAACTTTATAATAACAGCGCTGGCAATAAAAAAATTAAAAATCTTGAATTTTTTTATGAAACGTTCAAAATTTTCCCATTAACGTTATCATTTCATGTTTACTGATCGAGGTAATAGTTGAGGCTAATTCGCTATAAGACACGTGCTTCTGCTCGGTGTTCGCTATTTCCTTCGGGACATACGCTTTTATTATTGGCTAAAGACTGATCTCCAAGATAGAATTCAAGGACGGTCTAATGATACCGATTGCATTGGAACATGGTTTAAGCGTTGCAGTAAACGGTTTGCATAGTTTTTATAATCCCGATTAATTCGGAAGGAATAGGAGCTTCAGGTCCTCTATTATAGGTCAGATGCACTCTGGTCTTACCAAATTCCACAAGATCGATAGACTTCTTACATCTTTTCACATGGGATGCCTCTGCAGTTTTTACAGCTGCCCTCTGTCATGTTTTTTTTTTTTCAAAATCCGCTTTCTATAAAGCTTGTCCGAATCATCCCTAGTATTTGTGTGAAATATGACTTGCATTTAATAAAATAATTTTTTTCTGTTTAGATGCCACAGCATTTGTTTCAAAACTTTTAAGACTTTTTTTTTGCACTTGCTTAAATCATGTCTACTTCTTTCGTAAATTTAAGTTGCATTTACTGAAATATTATTGTCTTAAAGTTTTTGCTCATAGGGAATTCGCCACGCTCCTTTCATACGTAAGATAGAAGTGGTATAAGCCCTGCTACCATTTTTTTTAATGGTATGAAATTTTTGGTTTAGTAATTTTTTAGGAAACTTATACTAATATAAGCTATGTCCTTTACATGATTAATTTTCAGTTCCACAAAGTTCTAGTGAATAGGTAATAGGATTACTAAACTTCATCAAACTATTCACCTCCGTTTTCGAATGGTTACTCAACAGAATGGCAGACAGACATGGCTATATTAACTCATGAAGCATATACAACTATATGCAATCAACACTTATAATTTATTGATGTTTTACTTACCATAGTACTGTATGAAGAAGGTTCAGACAAAAATTGATTTTGGTCGGGGAGTGGAAGTTCCTAAAAAGTTTTTAATGAAACAATTAAATAGATATTCTTGTTAAAAATTTAATAATAAATCCATTGGAGTTACTTCCCGTATTTAAAAAAAAAAAAAAAACAAAACAACAAAGTTCTATGAATTAAGCATACATATAGTATTTGTAAAAACGAATTGAACCCAAAACACTGCCATTCGAAGGCTTACTTTTTTGACTTTTTATCCTCAATATATTTAAGTTAAATTTTACTTAAATATTCACCGCTTTATTGGTAAGTTGGTAAATATAAAATTAAATAAAAAAATTATTTTTATTAACTAGTCACCTTGTAACGATTAACTTCGGAAGTGGAGTTGAAGTTCGAAGTGATATATCAATAGTTCTTCTGAATGTAATGATCGGAATATGCTATGGAATTTTTTAAACTTTGAGATGTTATAATTCTAATAATTTGGCGCATATCCCTTTGTTTTATGATACTGAAATAAACTTCGAATTTCACTGCACTAGCCTTCAATCAAGATACATAACAGAAGCAACAGAATAATATTTCTCATTTGAAACATAATGAAAGCTTAACTTTATATGTTTCGATGTCTTTTGCTTCATAGGTTCTTGCAAAAAAGCTTATAAAAGTAAAAATATATTTAAAACGGTGTCGATATATCAAGTGTAAGAAAAAAGTTTTAAATTTCGATCGACATAATTTTAAAAATGTGGTCTTTGATCATTTACTTAGAAGAGAAAGTAGTGTCAATTTATCAACTTTTTCCGCAAAATCGGTTCACGTTTAATTTTACTTACATAAATTTCATCAACATCATCTTCATAATTTTCTTCCCATTCTCCATTGTCTTCACTACGTTCATCATCACCTTCTGCTTCATATTCTTCACTATATTCATATTCCATGTCGTTTTCGTTAAGGGATGCAGCTAAACATGCTTCAATGCATGGAGCAAGCTTAGCTACTAGCGACTGGCTGTCCCTTGGTGTGACCACTACTCTTCTATTTCCAAATTCTGGCATTGTTCTTGCATGTTCTGCTGGTGGTGAGTAACATGGAAGCTGTCCACGGCTTGCTTGTTGACTTCCCAAGTCAGAACCTTCATAATTAATAGATGGTGGCGCATCCATTGGAGTGGAATGCCTTTGTATTTGCTGTGGTAAAAACTCTTCGGTAAACTCATCAAGTGTGTAATCGTATACTGATTCCAATGAGTATACGTCTTCTGATGGCATTTGGGGAGAATCGTTAGGGGGGTTCAAGTTGACCATTGAAGCGAACCCTAATGGTGGTCTACCTTCATATTCTGGAAATGTCCTTATAAATTCTGGTGGTGGTGATTTACATGAAAGTTGTCCCTGGTTGGCTGGCTGACCCCCCATACTCACGCCAGCATCTTCAAAAGCCACAGGTAAACCCACTTCGTTGTATAGATCAATTCCAGCACCAAGCGATAAGCAGTCCCTTGGTGTGACTACTCGACTATTTCCAAATTCTGGCAATGTCGTTGAAAATTCTGCTGGTGGTGCGTAACCTGGAAGCGGTCGATAATTTCCTTGTTGGCTTCCTATAAAGACGTCAGAATCTTCACTATCTATAGATGCTGCTGCTTCCATTGGTTGCTCATCGAATGTTTGATGAACTATTTGAGACCGTCCACCAGCACCTCCAGATGAACACTACACGGTTGAAACAATTAGTATAAACTCTTATACGAATATCAGTTTAAGGGTCGTTTTATATTAATTTAGGTATAAATTTAATAACTTTTCTACATATAAAAACCAGCTATACGGCCAGTTGTTTAGTCTAGTAAAACATTAACATTCTGTAGCCGAGCTAGCTAACGAACGGGGTCGCATTCCAATTTTTATAGAAATGAAGAAGTTTCAAATCTCTGTCCATTCAAGTTCTGTTATTCAAATCATTTTATAAATAAAAATTGTAAATAAAATTAAATTAAAAAGAAGTATCCGTCCCTAGATTCGAACCCATGAGTTCTGCGTCCCTGTCAAACGTTCTACCAACCGTTTATTATCATTAAAATATCATATACACAAACTCTTACTATAAAATAGAATTTATACGTCAACCTATTCTATACTTTTCAATATAGAAAGAAATATGATATTCATATAAAATTTTATAACATCGGAACTTCTATACGATTTCTTTATGGATTTATATGAATAACTAAAAGTTATTAGCCCTTACCATCGTAGTCGATTTTCGTTTTCGACGACTGTCGATTCTTTCGACGTCTCGCATATTTATTTGTATCATCGTATTTTTTCGACACGACAAAATTTGTACGACTGGTGACTATCACAATTTCTACGAAAACTTCACAATTTAATGCCGACAGTTGTTGGCATCTTCACACCGAACTTAACCTTGTCAGATAGTAATGCGTCGTTGCCCACAATATCACTTCCAGGCAACTAAATTCCCAAAACAATATCGAAAGAGCTCTACACACGGTTCGCTTTAAGCAAGATCAAGATCGATTAAATTGTCAACCAAATCTGACAATGCACAATTATTATATAGCGTCCGGAGATTCCAAATATATAATCCGCAAAATCGTAGCTGCTCATTTACTCGTTTTATGGCCATTTAAAGATTAGCACTATGTCCGACACGGTTCGTTTCAAGCAAGATCAAAATCGGTAGAAATTTTCAACCAAATCTGACAATGCACAATTTATTTATTTATTACTTAGTGTTCGGAGATTCCAAAAACATGATCCGTAAAATCGTACCTGGTCATTTACTCGTTTTATGGCCATTTTAAGGTAAACACTTTTACCGATAATATCAATAAAATGACGTTCCAGGGAAAATTGTAAATAGAGACATTAAAAACTTATATGTATGTCTGGACAAAGCGCATTACTAGGAATAAGGTTAATATTGAAAACTAGATCAGCGCCCTCTGTTTTAAGTAGACAACCCATTTTTAAAAATATTGATTTAAAAAAGGTGCAAGTTACAGAGGTTATAAAATTTTCCAAATAAGAAAAAAAGAAGAAGAAAACAAACTTATCACGGATTCGAATTCCTCGATCAATAATAACTGTTCGAAATAAAAAAAAAATTTGAATCACCTTAATATGCAAATTTGTCGATTCCGATGCGAAAAAAAATCAGGACTATTTATTCAGAAAAATGCAGATATCTCGGGTTTGAAAAAAGTAAATGATATGCGGTTTACGGCATTATTTTAAATAAATAACACTACATTAAAAATTATGTACCATGTGATCGGCTGTAAGATAACACTTAAAGTGTTGCAACTAGAAAGTGGATAATCGGTACTTTTTTACTTTTGTTCGGTCAATTGTCAATTTTTTTCATAAGAAGGAAAGAAGAAGGTTTTCTGGTTTTCTGAACCAGAATCAAAAATATAAAATCAGGAAACATTCAAAGTTGTTGGGTTTGTTCAAAACTATAAAAAACACTCAGTAAAAATTCAAATAAATTCAAAATTGTTGTCTTCTACAAATTTCATAACGACAAAAAATGTCATTTTGAGATGTCACATTTTTTTACGATGATTAGAAATTTGTAACAGATTGTCGTTTTTACGACTGTTGATTTTATAAAACGACTCGCATGATACCAATTATTTCGTATCCTTTTTTTTTTTTTTCTATCAAATACGACTACGATGATGAGGGTGATTAATTTTGTACTAATATTTTCAATCGGGTATGGTAAAGTATATTGATATTCAGATAATTTTTTGTTGAATGAGAAACCCATTAGTGGGGCTTAACAATTTGGAATAAAATGAATTGGTTGTAAAGAAAAGAATGTAATTTTTATACTGAGAAGATAGGCATTAGTCATTATTTCTAAATAAAAAATTTTACTGATCATTGCATTGCATGCTCAATGTACATAGGTCGAACATATTAGACTAACTATTCCCAAATATTACTTACCGGTTCCTCCTCGAATGTTTGATTAACTATTTGAGACCGCCCTCCGGCACCTCCAGATGAGCACTATGGTAAAGATTAATAATATTAAGATAGTTTTTATTGAATAAGAAATGAAAATAACTCAATTAATAATAATTTTTTATATGTGCATAAAGGGCTAATAGCACTGATTCCCTTTTTTTATTATTATAGTGCGGCAAAGAAGTAGCCATACTAACCAGAGGTGCTTCATATGGAGTGGAGTCTATTTGTAATTGCTCTGGCTCAAAATCTTCACCATTGTCATCGTATTCTGACTGCTCTTCGAGCTCTTCTTCTGATGGCATTTCACAACTGTCACGTAGGTTGCTATCCTGAAGAATAGAAATCAAAACAATGACGTAAGAAGATCTGATAGTACGGGGAAATATATTCAAGAAGAATGCAAGACCGAATCTGGTACTAAGAAATGAAAAATTTGCGACAATTATTATAGCTTTAATTTGGATGTGCTGTCGTAGTTCAACTTTGGCTAAGTTCCAAAATTCGTTAAGTGATGTCTCGTATAAAGCCTTAATCTAACAAGATTGTTCTTGCTAAATAAATAAAAGACCCAATCATACTGGACTCTTTTCTATAGATTTTAGGACTGGATATGTTGTACAAACTTTGAACTGGTTTCATGAGTTCGGGTAACTTATCACTATGGCGTCAATGCAATGTCAGCTATTTTTTCGTATTCCTACTTTAGTTAACGTGTTTTCACTTATCTTTTCCTTGTTACAGCTCAAAATGGCACCTAAATGGAACCTAAATTGTGCCAATTTCGTGGAGTTCATGCATACACAGTCAAATAAGCGAATACTCAGAATCGAGCGTATTCTGGGATTAATGCAGCCGTACAATGGTTGAATAATGGCTCAGAACACTGCAATCGGCTGAACACTCTTTGAGCTTTGTAGTTAGTTTCTCAGGCATTATTTACCTTTTGTTCAATACAGAGAGTTACTTTTTCACATTTGTTGGTGCCTGTTATCTTTGTTCCCGTTAGTTAGACCTGACGGCTGTGTTCATATTAACGAAATCTGCTAACTTCGTTCAAGCTGTAATCTTTTACACTTTTTATAAAAAGCTAGTCAATATTGAAGCTTCTGTAACCTCCTTTACATTTCTTTCTACTGTTTGTGTGTGCGAAGGAATTTCAAATTCCTTTCTATCGCTAGTTCCGGTTTCAATGATTACCCACAGTTCTTCTTTACTTAAGTTAGTTAGGGGAGGTGGTTCCGTAAATTTAGTAGACTGCCGATCAATAAGAACAAATTAGTCCTCTTCCTCAAAACTAACTTGTAGTGGCTGGAACACCATTTTTGCTTTTAACTCTGTCAAGCTTTTTGATATTTAAATAAAATTTCCAAAAAGAGATGTTCTGGGTATACCATAAAAGCATTTCTCTGTAGTGTTGATTAAATCACAGCATTAATGCAATAAGTCTTAGCGGTCAATTTTTCGATCAGTAGCTTTCGCATTTTTCGCAGGTCAGCCAGAGAGTGGTATCACCTAAGCGCTTAGCTAATATGTTAGTTTGGACCTTTGCCAGCATACATTATGTTTGGTTAGACGTGACTCGGAGGCATTTTTGGGTTGTGTAATTTTGAAAATTCGGTAAACATGTTTGCAATCGGGTAAAATATGATTTCTCTCAATTTCAACTTCTATTCAGGGTATATTTAATGCTAAACATACTACGGGTACAATACGCCATTTTTCCCGAGAACCGTGTGCGCACAAGAGTAAGTGGTTGATTTTTCTACCACTGGGCACAAGCGATATCAAAAAATGCAATATTTTCTGATATGAACGAAAAACGTTTTTATATAGTAAAAATTACTTTATTAAATAAATATTGATGAGAATCGATTTTTTTCGATTGTGGACAGCTCTGACAATGCAACTGTTTATCATATTTGGTGCATTGCCATGATGCACGCTTCTGGAAAACATTGCAAGGACGTGTCATTGCGATCTTCAAGATACCATGTTGCTTTTTATCTGTACGGTTATCGTTCAAGGCGTTGTTTTTGGTCAAATAGGGTGCTTGACGAAATGGTTTGAGTATTTTTTGATCAGTAAAGCTGGTTCAGCAGGCACGATCGTTCCAAGTAATTTCCTTTAGGCTTGCTTATCGATTTGACACCGTCTTCATATATGGCGAATTTTGAAGTGAGCTTATCAATAATGGCCAGTACCACTTCTTTCCACGCCACCCATTCGATTATTATATGCGTTGAAAACGTGAGACATCTCAAGAGTTGCCATTTGACCAAGCTTTCGATACCAACGTTTGGCAAGATGAATCAATTCGAGAGATTCGTAGTTGGAAGCAACAGTGAACACAGCATTGTCGATCTATTGTTCCATATAAATTTTTTGAGTACTGAAGGATCTGAAGGCTTTTTTTCGAGGCAATTTCGAAAAATTTTTTTTTTTTTTACTGAAAATAGAGGTCGCGCATCTACATTTTTTTTTCATATCATCGTCCGACCTTAAAGTATGATATATCAATCAGTCTCAAGTAGACTAATTTTTTGCTTTAAAGGTCACAGACAGCAAAGACCCTGCTCTAGTACTTACCCACCAGATCTCAGTTCTTACTATCTTAATGTACTATTCTAGTGTCAGAAAATCAAAGCTTGCAAAAAATCAGTAAACTTTTCCAACGGAAGTATTTCGATTATTCCATTAAAACTATTTTAAAAAATTCTTCCTTATTAAATTTCCCTTATTAAATTTTTCGTCATATCACCAGTATTTAGAGTCGGAGCTTTAAATACAATCTATCGATGCTTTTGTCTCGAGGAGACCATTTTTTTTTTTCTTTTTTGCTTCAAAGGTCATTGACCTCAATTATCTACCCAGCAGATCTCAACTTCTTTAACAGGAATTAAAAAATTAAAAGTAAAATCAAATAAAGTATCTTCCAGCCGCTGTCCAGCATCTCGAAAGACCTCACCATATGGTACAATTAAAATCTTACATTAAATTTTTTTATTTTCTGGTGTTTAAGAGATATCAAAAAAAATATTTACTGGTGTCATAAAGTCATAAGTCTTATTTTGAAAAAAAAAAAAAAAAATGACGAATATCAGTAAAAATTTATTGATCACAATTTCTTTTTGTCATTCTCGTTTCCCAACACGAATCTCTCTTCAAAATAGAAAAAAGAATACAACTTTCAATAAACTTAGGACGTAGAGTTTTATTGTCTCATTTGATTTTAATATGGAAGAGCAACAAAGTTTTTGAAACTGTTACAAAATTTTAAAACATTATGACACATTAAAACATCTTATGAATTGCTTAATTATGTGAAATACTTGATAGCAAATACGGTGAAGATTCTGATTTCGCTTTATCACTTCTGGTTGTCATGTATGGTTTCTCTAGTAAAAATCAAGTTTGATAGGGATTGAGTTCCTTGAAAATTATTCGTTCATACTATAGCGGAGAGAGTCATCATATTTGAAAATTCTGCCGTTTGTCATCTATGTATGTTTTTCTTTTGAAACTATAGCAAGAAAACGTATTATCAGCTGTATCCACACCGTCATAAAAAAAAGTATTGAAAGTACACCATGTTTTGTAAGAGCAATTTATTTGAACAAACCTTTAGTTTTGGTGTAGCAATTTTTTATTGATAGCAACTGTTTTTCTCAAGGTCCAATTTCGATAGAGTGATCCATGCAGTGTTGCAATATGAAAATAAGCTAAGCCGTTTATCGAATACTTCACGAATTCATACAATCTTATTTGATGATATTTTTACCAACATCTGGTTTGTTCATTTGATGTGATAGTATCTTCTTCCTCTTCTTAATCTTACTCTTGCTCACATGTCTGATCGACACTTTCATTTCATAAGGCTTTAATTTCTTTATTTGTAATACATCTCAACCGAAATTTATATGATAAAAAAATAATTGACAAAATTATTGTTGCTACATTCCCAATGATGCGATACAAAAGTTATTTTTCCAGGGAAAACTTCAAAAACATATGGACCATACATGTGTGTAGAAATCTACACACAAGGGTCACGCACGTCATTTTTTGAATAAAAACTCAAAAAAAAAAATTTTGTTTTACGGACAACCTATTTTTGTTGGCGAAATAATGTTGGTGACAAAGTCATAAATTTTTGGAAAGTTTTTAACTGATAGTTTTAGAAAAAATCAAAAATAGATTCTCTAATGTGAAGTTTTCTACACAAGGAGCAATATATAAAAAGTTAAATAATTTTACTGAACAAAGCAATCAAACATTGAACTGAACAATTCTGATACTTACTTAAAACTTTATTACCTGGCAAAAAATTAAATTTGTCAACATTAATGACTTGATAACTTTGCTCATTACAGAATGAATCATTCTTATTAAAAAAATTGGTTACTTTGTTTAATTATTTTTTCCTTTTATCATTTTTATCCCTTGCTTGAGTTGTGCAAATTTAGATTCTGCAAGGTGAGTAAAATATTTTAGCACAGCGTAATGTAGAGTGTTCAGATATAAGCTAAATTTTAATAAACGCACTGGCTAGTGAGCTCCACATTTTTTAATATGCTATTTTGAGTTTCCATTCAATTTACTAAACAAAATGGTCGTACGACATTTGATCACATATTTTAGCAAAGCTTACTTAAAAAAGACGTAACTAATTGTCCAAATGTACCTAAAATGTACTGAAAATTCTCCAAATGTACTGAAAATACCCATATGTACCGAATGTACCGAAAACATGTCAAATGTACTGAAGACGATTTTTCAGGACGCAAATGTACCGAAAAAAGCACAAATGTACCGGAAATGCCATCACTGATATGATTGTTAAGACAAAAAACTAATTTTTATAAGGAGAGAGAAAAGTTTAAGTCTTTCTCAACGAAAAATGTTGCTGATCATTGCATTTTATCTTCAATGTAGGCTGAATTTTACTTACCAAGCCCTCATCGAATGTTTGATGAACTATCTGAGACCGTCCTCCAGCACCTCCAGGCGAAGCACACTATTGAAAGAAATAATAATGTATAGAAATTTTTGTTGAGTAAATAACTTGCCACGGTATGTAAAACATATAAGATTAATGATTTGCAAATAATATTTACCGGAGGTCCGTCGAATGTTCCATGAAGTATCTGAGACTGTCCCCCAGCACCTCCAGGCTATTGTAAAGAATAAGATTATTTACATAATTTTTGTTGAGTAAAGAACTTGTTAGTGGGAGCCACGGTAGGTGGAACATATAAGATTAGTGATTAGCAAATATTATTTACCGGAGGTCCGTCGAATGTTCTATGAAGTATCTGAGACTGTCCCCCAGCACCTCCAGGCGAAGCACACTATTGAAAAGAATAATAATATATAGAAAGTTTTTGTTGAGTAAAGAACTTGCTAGTGGGATCCACGGTAGGTGGAACTTATAAGAATAGTGATGTTATTGAATAGCAAATGTTATTTACCGTAGGTCCGTCGAACGTTGTATGGACTATCTGAGACCGCCCCCCAGCACCTCCAGGCTATTATAAAAATAAGATTATTTACATATTTTTTTATTAAGTAAAGAACTTTCTAGTGGGATTCACGGTAGGTGGAACATATAAGATTAGTGATTTGCAAATATTATTTACCGGAGGTCCATCGAATGTTCTATGAACTATCTGAGACCGTCCTCCAGCACCTCCAGAAAAAGGACACTATGATAAAGAATAATAATATTTAGATAATTTTTGTTGAATAAGAAATGAAAATACTCAATTAATAATAATTTTTTAAAGGTGCATAAAGCGCTTATAGCTCTGATTCTCCTTTTTTTTATTATTATAGTGCGGCAAAGAAGTAGCAATACTAACCAAAGGTGCTTCTAATGGAGTGGAGTGTATTTCTATTTGCTCTGGTTCAAAATCCTCGCCCATGTCATCAAGTGTGTAATCGTATTCTGACGGCGATTCGGGCTCTTCGTCTGATGGCATTTCACAACTGTCACCAGCGTTGCTAGTCTGAAGAATAGAAATCAAAACAATGACGTAAGAAGATCTGATAGTACGGGGTAATATATTCAAGAAGAATGCAAGACCGAAGCTGGTACTAAGAAATGAAAAATTTGCGACATTATCATAGCTTTCATAACAGTTTGCATATGATTGGTTGTACTGTCGTAGTTCAACTTTGGCTATGTTCCAAAATTCGTTAAGTGATACCTCGTATCAAACCTAAATCTAACAACATTAGTTGCCTATTAAAAAAAAAAAGACCCAATCACACTGAACTCTTTTCTATAGATTTTAAGACTGGATATGTTATAGAAACACATGAGCTCGGGTAACTTATCTTATGCAACACTATGGTGTCAATGCAATGTCAGCTATTTTTTCGTATTCCTACTTTAGTTAGCGTGTCTTCACTTATCTAACTTGATTTCTTACTTTACCTTGTTGCAGCTGAAAATGGCATCTACCAACCTAAATTGTGCCAATTTCGTGGAGTGAATGCATACACAGTCAAATAAGCGATTACTCAGAATCGAGTGTATTCTCGGATTAATCCAATTGATCTGAGTGTACCATAAAAGCATTTCTCTGTAGTTTTTATTGAATCACAGCAATGCATCAAGTACTTAGAAAATGATAAGAATGATTAAGATCATCTTATGAGTAGGATGCATCAAGTACTTAAGAAATGCATAATATTTATGTATCACAGAACTTTTTTAATACATATACATTTTATACATCATATGTAATTATATACATGTATGTATATATAATGTGTATATATTTTTATGATTTATGTTTGAAGTCTTAAATTATTACAAGGGGCGTGGCATCGCCCATAGCTTATTTTAATATGACGTCATATCTCGGAAACCATAAAAGGTATAGTAATGAAATTTGATAAACAGATTTCGATCAACAGTTTCCTCATATATACTATTGACTTTTTCAGCCTTTCTCAACTTTTTTTCCAATATTTACCGTTTCAAATATTTTTCACTACATTCCAATTTAGTCGACATTTTCAGCCTTTTGCTACTTTTTCAACATTTTCCATACTTTTTCGTCTTTTTTAACCTTTCTCAATTTATTTCCACTTTTTCGAGTTTTTCAGCTTCTTTCATATCATATTATATCATATTTTTCGACTTTTTCAGCCTTTTTCTAGTGTTACAACATTTTTCAATATTTTCCACTTTTTTACGATAAATTTACTGAATATATGGTAAATTTTTAGAAATTTCCGAAATGTACTGAAAATGTACCGAAAATATACTGAAAATGCGACGAATGTATTGAAAATGGGCCAAATGTTCAAATGTAATGAACACGATTTTTCACGACGGAAATGTACCGAAAATGCCACGACTGGCCGCCAGTGTTTTTTAGTCGATAGGAATACTTTCAAACCAAATACACCGTTGGTGGCATTTTTTCATGACTCAAAACTTGTTGCACTGCACGGTGGGCTTTAACCAACTTTTAATAAAAGTGTGAATCACAACCAAATCTTTAATTGGGGATTGTTAATGATGTAAGTTAGAGTCGATATATGCTAAAACAAAAGAAATCCTTAGAGCTTTTTTTTTAACTACACATTTACTGTTTTTTCAAGTTCAAGTTCAAGTTTATTAAATTCAAAATTTGTACAGTTTACTTAATAACTAATAAGCACTAGCTAAACTGTTAAGGAATTTACCTTTTCAGTTTTAATACGATTAAATATGTTTTTTGATACATTTATGCTATTTGCGTAATGTATACAAAATATAAGGAAAAATTTTTACAAAACCTTAGTGATATAAAAAACTAAAACTAGGGTTAAAACCTTAAAGTAAATTATACTAATTAAAACTTATAATTGTTTTTACAACTACTGCACACCGCTAACTATATCAGAAATATGTTGAAATTCGGACATTTGACCTCTTAATATAAAGTTTTGTCTAAGTCTCGCGATCTTATTTGCTACGTACTCTACATCTGCAATTGCATGTAGTTGTCGAGTAGGAAAGAGCCAGGGGAGGTTAAAAGTTAATTTGATAATTTTGTTTTGAGCGATTTGGAGTCTATTGATATGGGAAGGAGCACAATTACCCCATACAGGACATGCATAATATATAGTGGCAAAAAATATGGATTTCATTATTAGTATTTTGTTACCTAGGCTGAGGCCAGAGTTTCTAGAAATTAAAGGATACAATATTTTGATCAAGAGATTGACTTTTTGAATAATGTAGGAAACGTGATCCTTTAGGGTCAAGTATAACACTTAGGTATTTTACTTTGCTTTCCCATGCTAACTGGTTACTGTTTTTTAATGTATAACATACGTACGAAATTTAAAAAACACCAGATTTTGTTCAAATTTTGATACGTCAAAGAACCTTAATAGATGGCACCACAGCCCAAATTTCAATTTCCTAGGATGTCGAAGTTCTGAGAAATAATCAGTCATATCCTGTTTTAAAAACTTTAGTTCTAAAAGCCGAGAAATTTAAATTTCTGAATATGAATTTTTTTCAGTATGATAATGAAATTTGGGTTGTGAGGCTATCTTTTTCGGTTCTTTGACGTGTCAAAATTTGAGCACAATCGGATGTTTTTTAAATTTCATACGTAGGATTTACATTTTTACTAAAAAACCGTAAATATGGAATTAAAAAAAAAAAGCTCTAAGATTTTGTTTCCTTTTGACGTATTTCAACTATGATTAACATCCCAAATAGTTCCACATTCAAGTTTTTGTTGTATAAAAGACAAGGTAGAAACTGAGTTATGCCAGAATAGCCAGCCATAAGATATACAAATTCAAACGAATGGTTAAGCTGTCATTTCGAAAAACAATGGGATCGGGTAACAAATAAATAGGTACTGCAAGAAGCTTAATGAATTAGAGAACAAATGGTGTTCGTAAAATCAATGGAATAATGGAAGAGATTACTTTAATATTTAAGTGGCCTTATATCCACCCAGTCTGGAAAAGTTCGGCAACGAGCCAAGCGATACCATCCCATTGCAGGATAATGACCCAAAATATATAGTTCAAATTACAACGAAATGGCCTCGAGACCAAAATATATCCTGCCAGCAGAGTCATCAAGAAATTATGCCCATTGAAAATTTGTGGAATATTTTTTAAAAAAAATACCTATGAGTCAAACAAACGCACAAAATCTGGACCAGCTATGGAAGGTCGCCAATGGACAATGGTCCGTGATTTGTGATACTAGACAAATTGAAAGCGAGTATGCCTAAGAAAATACACATCACCACTAAAGCCAAAAGCGGCCACATAAAATGTTAAGAAATAATTAACAATGTTTTTAAGTCACAAAACTGTTCACTAAAGACTAAGTATAAAAATAAATACTCAAGTTAAACAAAATGTGAAATATTTAAGTTTTGATTATTTTTAGCTAAAATAAAGAATTTGTAAGCTTTCTGCACTTTTTTTTAAAAACTTTTTTACAAAAAAAAAATACAACTTTAAAACTAGAAAAACATATTAGACTTAAAACTCGCAAATTTTACTTACCATGCCCTCATCGAATGTTGGATGAACTATCTGAGACCGTCTTCCAGCACCTCCAGGCGAAGCACACTATTGAAAAGAATAATAATGTATAGATAGATTTTGTTGTGTAAAGAACTTGCTAGTGGGATCCACGGTAGGTGGAACATATAAGATTCATGATTTGCAAATATTATTTACCGGAGGTCCGTCGAATGTTCTATGGACTATCTGAGACCGTCCCCCCGCACCTCCAGGCTATTATAAAGAATAAGATTATTTACAAATATTTTTATTGAGTAAAGAACTTGCTAGTGGGATCCACGGTAGGTGGAACATATAAGATTAAAGATTTGCAAATATTATTTACCGGAGATCCGTCGAATGTTCTATGGACTATCTGAGACCGTCCCCCCGCACCGCCAGGCTATTATAAAGAACAAGATTATTTACAAATATTTTTATTGAGTAAAGAACTTGCTAGTGGGATCCACGGTAGGTGGAACATATAAGATTAGTGATTTGCAAATATTATTTACCGGAGGTCCGTCAAATGTTCTATGAACTATCTGAGACCGTCCCCCCGCACCTCCAGGCGAAGCACACTATTAAAAAAAGAATAATAATATGTAGAGAGTTTTTGTTTAGTAAAGAACTTGCTAGTGGGATATACGGTACGTGGAACATATAAGATTCATGATTTGAAAATATTATTTACCGGAGGTCCGTCGAATGTTCTATGGACTATCTGAGACCGTCCCCCAGCACCTCCAGGCGAAGCACACTATTGAAAAGAATAATAATATATAGAGAGTTTTTGTTGAGTAAAGAACTTGCTAGTGGGATCCACGGTAGGTGGAACATATAAGATTAGTGATTTGCAAATATTATTTACCGGAGGTCCGTCAAATGTTCTATGGACTATCTGAGACCGTCCCCCAGCACCTCCAGGCGAAGCACACTATTGAAAAGAATAATAATATGTAGATAGTTTTTGTTGAGAAAAGAACTTGCTAGTGGGATCCACGGTAGGTGGAACATATAAGATTAGTGATTTGCAAATATTATTTACCGGAGGTCCGTCAAATGTTCTATGGACTATCTGAGACCGTCCCCCAGCACCTCCAGGCGAAGCACACTATTGAAAAGAATAATAATATATAGAGAGTTTTTGTTGAGTAAAGAACTTGCTAGTGGGATCTATGGTAGGTGGAACATATAAGATTCATGATTTGCAAATATTATTTACCGGAGGTCCGTCGAATGTTCTATGGACTATCTGAGACCGTCCTCCAGCACCTCCAGGCGAAGCAGGCTATTGAAAAGAATAATAATATATAGATAGTTTTTGTTGAGAAAAGAACTTGCTAGTGGGATCCACGGTAGGTGGAACATATAAGATTAGTGATTTGCAAATATTATTTACCGGAGGTCCGTCAAATGTTCTATGGACTATCTGAGACCGTCCCCCCGCACCTCCAGGCGAAGCACACTATTGAAAAGAATAATAATATATAGTGAGTTTTTGTTGAGTAAAGAACTTGCTAGTGGGATCTATGGTAGGTGGAACATATAAGATTAATAATTTGCAAATATTATTTACCGGAGGTCCGTCGAATGTTCTATGGACAATCTGAGACCGTCCCCCAGCACCTCCAGGCGAAGCACACTATTGAAAAGAATAATAATATATAAAAAGTTTTTGTTGAGTAAAGAACTTGCTAGTGGGATCCACGGTAGGTGGAACATATAAGATTAATGATTTGCAAATATTATTTACCGAAGGTCCGTCGAATGTTCTATGAACTATCTGAGACCGTCCCCCTGCATCTCCAGGCTATTATAAAGAATAAGATTATTTACAAATATTTTTATTGAGTAAAGAAGTTTCTAGTGGGATTCACGGTAGGTGGAACATATAAGATTAGTGATTTGCAAATACTATTTACCGGAGGTCCATCGAATGTTCTATGAACTATCTGAGACCGTCCTCCAGCACCTCCAGCAAAAGGACACTATGATAAAGAATAATAATATAAAAATAATTTTTTTGAAACAAGAAATGAAAAAAACCCAGTTAATAATAATTCTATAAAAGTGTATGAAGCGCGAGTAGCACTGATTTTTATTTTTATTATAGTTCTGCAAAGAATTAGCATACTAACCAAAGGTGCTTCTAATGGAGTGGAGTGTATTTGTATTTGCTCTGGTTCAAAATCTTCGCCCATGTCATCAAGTGTGTAATCGTATTCTGATGGCGATTCGGGCTCTTCATCTGATGGCATTTCACAACTGTCAGGAGAGCTCATAGACTGAAGAAGAGAAATCAAATAACAATTTTGTAATCAAAACAATGAAGTAAAAAATTTGATTTCATTTTGAATTTTTTGTTTTTTGGTGTAAATATTTTTATTTGAAATCAATTTTTTGGTTTGTAGTGGTTTCGGTTTATTTATTTAATATAGTCTTGGTCTTTTTAGTGATTTTATGAAATGAGGCATGGTAAATCATTATGAAAGCTCAAAGCACAATTTGCTGAATAGCACTCTTATAATAAAGTAAATTTTAAATCACAATCTGATTTTCGAAAAGAAAGATTAGTGGAATAAAGTCATATTAAATTTAATGTACATATTTAGAGGGCTAAATCATTGTTTCTCTCCATTTTTAATTTGTATTGTGAAGGTTTGTGCTGCACATAAAAAATATAAACCAAATAAATATTTTTAACTGAAGTACTTAGTTTTATCTTCATTTGAAGTGTAGGAAATCTTATATCAAAAATTTATTATATGAGATTTGAAAATAATTAAAAACTTGACTAATGCTGCGCCTTTATTGCGTTCCGAAAAAAAAAAGTTTATGTAAATTAATAAATGACAAGAGACTCGTGGAAAATATCGTGAAAATCAATAAAAATAAGTTGAGTTAATTATGTTTTTTTTTTGCTTTGAATAAAGCAGAATAAATTTCTGCCTTCCTTATGCTACAAATATATTGGCGATACGAAAAGTTTCAATCAAATATTATCGAGGCTGCGATATTTTCAAGCAACTCATGTTTGAGACAGAATTTGATAAGGCAGCTCTATTTCATTTAGACTCGTCGAGACCTTTAATTTGACTTATATTTCAAGCTGGAATCTTACACCACTTACATTTTATTACAAAAGATTTGATAAGGAAAAATGGATGGCAACCCATGTTTGGAACGGGCTTATTGTATTTTGGCTCTTCTAGCTCTGTAATATGACAAGCATATCACTCTGTCTATTAAAATGGAATTTTTCTTTGAATTTGATTCCATAAATTAGATATCACAAACAGTATCATACAAATTAAAAATGATGAATGAAAATAGATTTTATTCTAACAAAATTAAGTTTATGGAATCACTATAGATCTAGTCAGAATTTTGTTGATTCAATATTATAAATTTTGACATGCGGCACGTATTGTGAAGCCTTGGTGACCCCTCCAGCATTATTATTATTCCAAAAATCGCGACTGAGAGTAAATTCTGAGTATGCACCTTGAATGTAACTGAACTTCACATGTCCAAAGCTACTCCAAAACTTGAATATATCCTCCTAAAATACAATGCCGGTCTTTCAAGAAGAACGCTAGACCGAATCTGAAATCTTGAAACAAAAAGTTATTATCGCTTCCAATATGCACATGTTTGGATGTGGTTTCGCGGTTCAACGTTGACTATGTTCCAAAAGCCGTTCTGTGATAGCTTGGAATAATTCGTATCGAAGCTTAGTTAAACAACGTAAGCCTTGCCGAATAGAGGGAATACCCAGCCGTAACGAACTCTTTTTAAATTGTTGTGCTAGAAAAAACGTTCGAACGGGATCCATGGTAATCTTATGCAGCACTCTGGTGTCAATTCAAGCTTTGCCATTCAACGCTCGTATAAGAAAGTAATGACCACAGACAGTTTTCGTTGTTCAGTGAATTTTTTTCAACATGATGTGTGTGGTCATAACTCTTAAAGTATTCAATATTTGTTGTTACCAACTTCGGCAAAGTTGTAGCGAAAAACCCTATTAATAAATTTCATGAACAAACCTCATCATCATTAAAATATATCTAGTTTCAGTTTTTGGCAGAATATCCGATTTTTTAACTAAATTACTTGTGCTGTTGGGCTTTTTTACCACACTAAACTATGTACAGTGTTCTAGCGACAAGAACAACTAATTAAAGCCAAGCCTGTTAGTTTTTGCGAGATAATTGAAAGGTGCAAGGGTTAAAAAGAAATTTCTTATTCCACAAATATTAGACTAAATAAGTAACGCTTGGACCTATCCGCAAGTATTCCAAAATATCTGATTTTTGTCTTAAAATCAAAAACTGATACTTTTTGTATGCATGTTTAAAAATAATTAGCATTTAGTTATTCCCTTAGGAAATAAAAATGCAATTATGCTTGCGTAAAGGTTACTAATGACATTAGAAATTCGAAGGTATCACTAACGTAGGAGAAAGCAAAATCTGTATATAAGCACATGTAAGCATTTTCTACCGATACGTATAGACATCTTAAATGCAAATATTTTATTAGGGGATTCCCCAAATTACCAAGCGCTTGAAATTCGTTGCATCTTAGAACTGTTGCACAAAGTTCATATTTTGGAGTCATATCTTAGGATGTTAGTACTATCGCGAGTTCTGCGTAGAATAAAAAAATAATGACACAACTTACAGCATATGATCTGTCAAAAGCAAAAACTTGCCGTGATTTCGGATTATGTAATTTTACGGGTACTGCTAATTTTAATTAAAGTCAACATGTGTAATGGACTGGTTTAAGTTGTCAATTGATCCATCAGTTCCAAGAAGGAAATAACGCCATTTTTTGGCAAACTCATTATTAGCCTATAACGCGACGTCGAAGAAAAGAAAAACACCCTCACACCAGGAACTTCTATAGGAAAATAAATTGTTAGTTAGAAGAAGGTAATAAACGCCAGGAATGTATACATTTCCAAGAATATGCAATTTAAATATTGAAATCTTAATCCTTTTATTATGTGCATGGGCTTAGTTTACAGAGGTTATTAAGTAAAATATCAATCTTGTTTCATTTTTTTAATAGCAATTTCTTATAATATTATTATTGGTACAAAGGAAAGAAATCTCCAGACGCTATACTTGAAATAGTTCTTAACGAAAAAATTTGCTGACCATTGCATTTGATATTCAGAGTTGGTTAAGTATATGAGATTAACAATTCGCAAATATTACTTACCGCAGACCCATCAAATGTTGGATGAACTATCTGAGACCGTCGCCCCAAACCTCCGGAAGAAGACTGTGGTAAAGAATAATAACATTTACTTAGTTGAATAAAGAAATAAAAACTATGTTGCTTATTCTACTGCATATTCAATGTAAGTAGGCACAAATTATAGATTTTCAAATTTTACTTACCGGAGCTCCATCGAATGTTCGATGTACTATCTGAGACCGACTCCCAGCACCTCCAGGTGAACTCTATGGTAGAGCAACATAATATATAAATAATTTTAATTAAAAATAAAAGAAACAGCCCAAAATGGTGTCCGATTTTGCCTGGACGGTCCCATATGCAAGAAGATAAACAATAATAATTTTTAATTATGTAAATACCTGTCTTGGAGGAGTGGCTGGTATGACATTGATGGTTGGAATGGCGGGTGCTCCTGTAAATGTTCTCCCGAATCCCGCACCAGCTATTGGAGAACAGGGAGATACTGAAATTTGTGCAGGACCAGTTTGATCTGTTGGAATGCAGAAACAATAACAATCAAACTCCTGGTTATCCTGTTTAAGAAATAAAGCGTGTAATAAGAAAAAAAATTTTGTATGAAAATAACATCCTTTACCCCTGGGTTCGTAACTTTCAGGAACTTTGTGCTCAGTCCCATAGGATCTCCTGACTAAATTGATAAATTAAAAATAAGAAACAAGAAATCTGAAGCTCATTTTGACTTACCGGTCCAAATGGAGGAAATGGTCCCAAATCATTTTGATCCTAAAAAAAAGACGGTCAAGATATTTATATTGAACATAAAATTAATAAATACAGAGGAACCTCGATCACTAAAACGTAAGAAGTTTTTAATTTTTTAAAAATTTGAAAGCAGGCAGTAAAGTCCTTATGTCTTTGGTGTCGCTGATCATTAAAAATAACTTGTTTTTTGAAATCAGAACAAGACCAAAATAGTGGTCATTAGGTATGTATATTGAAAAGCATATATTGTATTGTCGAGCATCTGGAACTCCAAATGGCCAAATATCGCTAGAATGCAAAGGAACGGAAAAGTGTGGTTTTCCTATCGAGTGACACTCTATTTATTTTAACTTCGTTAGCAAACAACACTTTTCATTTCCTTTGCATTCCAATGACGATCCTTTTTGGCAAACTCAATCCTTTTCTTACGAATGCGTTAAAATAATAGGGGCTTCTTGCGAGAAAGCCGTCCAAAAAGTTCAACTTCACTGAAACATCTATTGTGTCTACGGATCGGACTGCTTCATTTCCGCCATTGATAGCCATCCCATCTTCGTTTGCGGATTTATACGGATTTGTTTTAGACTTACGGACAGAGTAGTTCAACTTTTAAAAAAGTATTGATACTGTGGATTTTGATGCGTATTTCAAATTGCATATGTCTTTATATAAATCAAAAACTACTGTCCCTAATTAGTTGCACGGAGCTGTAAGTAAAAAACGAAAATATTTTTTTAGTTAACTTACCACAAATCGATGTTGTGGCCGTTGGCAATTGCTCTGAAAAATAATAAAAAATAAATTTTACTAATTAATTAATGATCGAGATGAGTTTTGACCAGTAACCAAAAAATATGTTAATAAAAAGTTTCTAGAAATTTTAATTTGTTTTAGTCGACTGAATGTTATTAATTAATTTGAAATTTTTTAATCGAACTTTACAGTCAATTGCAGTAACCAATATTCTTGTGAAATTTCACAAATCGGTACAACAGATGGCGCAATCGCATAATATAAATTTGCACTTTGTACATGTCGTTCAGCACAACCTCCGTGGCTCAAGTGTTTGAGCGGCCGTCCACATATAATTCATGGAATGGTCGGGGGTTCGAATCACATTACAAATTAACCAAAACTGGTCTGATGAGGCTATGTATATACATATGAATATGTGTATATATGTGGTAATAGCCGAAACATATGTCACCAATTACCAGGTTAAATTGTTCCATTTGTTGCCTTTGTCATGTTTGTTTATAAAGCATTAACCGATTTGTGAAATTTCACAAGAATATTGGTTACTGCAATTGACTGCAAAGTTCGATTAAAAAAATTTCAAATTAATTAAAAAGTTTCTATTTAATCAATAGGGAGCATTTAGGAATCACCACAGTATATTTTTAGCGGAAAAACTTTTTCTAAATTTTAGTTACTCAAGCAATTATTAACCCAAAGACCCAGCGGTCGATTTTTCGACCATTAACTCTGCATATTTTCCACGTGAGCGAGAGAGTGGTATCACCTAAGCGTTTAGCTAATATGTTAGCTCGGACCTTTGCCAGCATACAATAATTTTGGCTTGGCGTGATTCGATTTTTATCTGTTTTTTCGTGCCTTGAAGCTGAAGCATTTTCGGTTCTTTTTTTTTGAAAATTCGGTAAAAATTTTTGCAACACTATGCACTTAGAAGATATTAATAGAAAGGACCTAAACAATTTCTCAAAACTAGTAACTGTATTGAAAAAGAAAAGTTTTTACATGGAAAAATTATATTATGTATGTATCAGAGCTGTGGATGAATGCATTAATTTTTAATTTTAACTCATGAGAAATTCCGCATTCAGACTGCAGCTATTTAAAAATGAAGTCACCAGTAGACTTCAATGCCATAATCTTGCAGCCGTTTCTATCACAAAAGAATGCAATTATTTTGGTGACGTCACGTTTTTGATTGGAATCATGATTGGAAGAATTTTGATTGCATTGAAGTCACCTCAAATCATTTTTAATTCTTTGCAATCACTTGAAGTCGCTGCAATCACTTGAAGTCGCTGCAATAATTTGAAGTCAGTGAAGACACTTGAAGTCATTTGCTCTGAATTAACTCAAAAATCTACACATATATATACAGTGGAATCGGGATAATTCGTACCCCGTTAATTCGAAAATCTCAATAATTCGTAGCAAACTGTTGGTCCCTTGAAAAAATCGCTTTAATTCGTAAAAATTCCTCTGAATGCTGTATTTTGGCAGTGAATGGATTTCAATTGCAAATGAATGCACTCTTTCACAGCTCTGGTATGTATGTACTTAGCTTGGAAAATCACTATTTACACATCAAAAAAAATAAAAAAAAACTGTTATTCTAACATCCAACGTTCATCCGAACTTCGCTCCAAAAAAAAAGGGTGTCGCCACTGCATAGAATACATGTCCATAAACGTAATAATTTTACAATAGCAGAAATTGACACGTCCTTGTAAGGTTTTCCAGAAGAATGCATCATGTCAATGCACCAAGAATCGATTTTCATCAATATTCATTCAATAAAGTATTTTTTGCCATACAAAAACGTTTTTCGTTCATATCAGAAATTATTGCATTGATATCACTGTGCCCAGTGGTCGAAAACTCGGTAGATGTGATCGTGATCGTAGTCAGACTCTGGATATGATTTTTTTAACATCAAAGGTTAATTTAGCAATTTTGCTAAAACCTTCTGAGTAACCGTAAACACTTTGATAAATGACTGCTCATTAATATTTTGGCTCATAAAATATCCGCAGCTAGCCTCCAAGTCCCCGAATAAAATGTACTGAATAAGGGAAGGTTCATATTTTATATATTTTTTGTACACTTCACATATGTAAGTAGCTATGCATATAGAACTATTCATCGACAAATAGTAAAGACATTGTCTTTAGGCGTAAACCTGGAATTAGTACATACCATTTTCCTCTTACAGTAATCCCCACTCAATCAATGTTCCACCGTTCAAAATTTGCTCAAAAATAGATCACCATTCGCATTTAATATGATTAGCCAAAAAAATAGTAAATAAATTAAACTAATTAAATTTTGAATTTTGATTTATTTATATTACAGAAAGCAATTGTTTTTTGATAAGTGAGAATGTCAAACGATAAAAAACTAAATTTAAAAATTTGCTAACAAAGTAGATTTTTTTAGAAAAAAAAAAGTATTATTTCAATTAGCTTTAAACAGTAGGTCCCACTCATCAGAATTCGTAGCACCGGTTTTTTTTTTTTGTAACCATAAATATAATAAAACTACCGTTCTATCGATATAAAGATATATCATTGGTAACAAAATCATGATTATTGAATTGTAGTAGGTATTGGAAATATGTACATATGTACATATCATATTTGAATTGCGGAGACTTTGTTAATTGAGTAGGAGTTTTAGTACTAAAAATACATAATTCAATTAAGGAACGCAATATTTGCACTAAAATATTTTACTTAAAGGAAGGGAAGACATTGGATTGATTTCCAAAATATAGAGGTCATATGAAAGGTTGTTTAATAAGTTTTATTATTAGTCTATAAAAATCAAATGTTTTTGACACAGATTTCGAGATATGACAATTTTTCTAAAATTTTTACCAATTTTCTTTGTTAAATCTCTATTTTGTAAAAAAATGTTATAAGCATGTATGTACGAGTATATTAATCAATACGCTAAGAAATCACTTTTTATGTCCTTCCAAATGATGTGCTTTTTGATTGTGGTAATTTTATTTTGAAAACTTTGGTGCATTTTCATCACATTTGGCTCATTTTCAGTATATTTTCGGCACATTTTCAGTACATTTGAACTACATCTTAAAATTAGCAATTTTTTTTACGTAAATTTAGCTGAAATATGCGTACAAATTTGCAGTAATGATAAATAGGAATTCTCTGAATTTTAAATAACTATTTAATGTTCATGACGAAAAAATACATTCGGTATCTAAAAAGTACATTTTAAGTCTCCATTCAGTACATTTTCAAAAACTCAAATGCCATCACTGTTTTAGTGTTAAGTCGAATTTGGGGTGAGGGATTTTTCACAACTGTGTATCAATAATTCACAAATGATTCCCAAGCTTAACTTGGAGATGTTATTGAAAATTTCATCAAAAAAGTAAGAGGTTGCCAGCTGAACTGTGGAAAACACTTGTCTCCCATAATAAATCATATTGCAATGAAATAAAAAATTCTTTTATTTTTCTTTTTCAAAAACAATATCGCCTCGCAATATTTATATATTAATCTTCGTTGTGCCACTTTTTGATTTTTATGAATACTAATAAATTAAAATACATAATACAAATATTATTTTCATGTACATACAGAAATTAGTGGCACTTGCGGCTTTTGCGCGTGCACGACCGAGCGCAAAAGTCACTGACATAATTTTCTTCGTGTAACTGGCAACGCTGGCACGACCCGTTGTTTGATTTCATAATGAAACCACTCTCTTCACATCTCATTTCATATTCTCTCTTCAAAAGTAACAACAAAAAACAATTGAAAGAGAGTTTGTTCTTTGAACTTCGAAGCAAAATACAAACGGTACAAATGGGAAGTTAAGAAAAAACAACAATAACATCACAAAATTCAAGAAGCAGCTTAAGCATCTGCAACGAAAAATCAAACGAAAATTTTTGCGTGAAGTTTTGCAAAAACTTAATCCTAAAAAAATTATATTTAATTTTAAGTAATATGTACGCAATAACCTTATTAGCACAAATAAAAAAAGAAATTATAAAAACGGGTCAGTAAATATTGCGCTAGAGTGTAAAAATTTAATCAACTCTAAATACGGACTTCAGCCGGCCGGTTACGTGAACAATAAAGAAAATAAAGTGATAAATATGGAGTGAAGTAATCAATGAAACAAGTGAAAGAAGTGAGAAAAGTGAAGGAAGTGAAAAATGTTCAGAAAGTGAATGTAAAGAATTAAAAAAAAGTTTTAGCTGAAAAATTATAGTGCACAGTGTGTACTGTACACCACCATTTTTGTCGGCACAGCATAACATTCATGAAAACGGGTGAGTTGTTTTTGTTAATTGATTCGATTTACAGGAATATTCATAAAATGCATTAATATTAAATTATGCACTTATCCATTGACCAAAATCAGTTCATCAGCTTCATTCCGCTGTTGTCATTTTGCGAAAGATAAATAAGAGCTTAAATGAGCAATGAAAAGAGGCCGCTTATGTGGTTGATGGCTAAGTTGATGTCATGGGTTGATATATGATTTTACTTAAAAGCGCCATCTCTCGCAAAAATCGAATATCTAAAGTGAGGCCATTAAACTTTGTACAAGGCTGTAAAAAATGAGTACATATTGTTACGAAATTTCTGTCTCTTTGACGATAATTTCGATCTCTCACACTTTTCTGAGTTCGATCACTGGATTGTGTAGCAATTAAAAACACACAAACTTATTTAGTTATAAAATGGTTTATTTTATTAACGTTCAAATTCTAATATTAATTTAACACTGTATAGAAAACTGTTTTACTTTACTACGGATCACACCGTATTCACTTTATTGCTTCAATTCAAGTGTTCTACTTCACTGTTTAGATACAAATGTTCTGCTTCACTGTTCTAACTCAACTGTGTCACTCAACTCAGATGAAAACCCTTTTATACTGCAGTCATCACTCTCTCGAATAATCCAGTACCTTCTAATTGGCGTGTATTCTACCATAATCCATAATTTACCAGTGCTTCTAAGTGGCGTGTATTCTACTATAATCCATAATTTTATCAGTATGGCGTATTGATGTTGAGTTCACAATTATCCAGAATCTAGATGGCGTTGTACGACGTTGAATTCACAATCAATAAAGGAAACCATTTTATAACTAAATAATGAGTGTGTTTTTAATTGTTACACAATCCAGTGATCGAACTCAGAAAAGTGTGAGAGATCGAAATTATCGTCAAAGAGACAGAAATTTCGTAACAATATGGTAAATTTTGGTTTGAATTTGGTTTACATTGACCAAGAGAAAGTAATAATGATTTGCTTAAAGAAGTACGTAGGAGTCGTCCTTGGACTTACCAACATTGTATTGATTAATAAGAAGAATCCGTCTCTGATCCGTTTTATTTAAAAAACGAGTCCGTAACGGATTCGTATATGAATTCCGTTCTGATTTCGAGACGAATCCAAAATCGGGGTTCGCATTTTCGAGAGCAATTTCATACGAAAACGAGTACGTTTAGGATCCGAAACGTAATCTGTTTCGGAAAAATATTCGCAGAAGCGAGTCCATCTCGAGTTCGAAACGGATCCGTTTTGCACACTACGTAAGCACAAAAACGAGGTACCAACTTTTTTTAAACACTTAATGTTTGATAACACTGTAAGGGTGTTGAAGAAGACATCATAAATTATGTTCTGGTGGTGACCTCATTTTCGCAAACGTAGCAATGGCCCCATTTGGGTTAAATAGAAAATATACTGGAAAAGCACCGTATGTACCGAAAATGGGCCAAATTTACAGAATGTACTGAAAACTTGTCGAATGTACTGACGACAATTTTTCACGACGCAAATAAACTGAAAAAGTAAAAATGTACCGAAAATGCCATCACTGCCCCAGCCTAAGGGGCTGCAACTTTTGTCTTTTCAAAATTTTGTAAGGATACTTATTATTCGAAATGAATGGTCGCTACAAGTTATTTGCAAGGTTTCGAAGTCATACAAGACCATTTCTCGGACTTCATAAGAAAAAAATCTTTTTTCTCTCATATGGTTAAAAGTATTTTTTATTTTGGACTATTTTTGTTTGGTGTATGTTATTCATTTGGCTATTAACATTTTAAAAATGTCGCGTTTCTTCTTTCCTTCCTTCGGATCGAACAGACTGGTTTAAAACTTATTAATATTATTCTTCTTATATCACTAATAATAGTTTTCCGCAACATGAGAAAACACTTTTTTTCACTTTCACATTGGGAACTACTTAAGTCGTAAGGATCGATTTGCATGGAGCAAATAAAAGTCAGCCCAACGGGGTCTGTAAGTTTAGAGCGATTTTTCAAAAGGATTCCTGCACATTTTTTTATTTTTCGATCGGAGAAAACTCAATGGAGCAGTTTTGATTCTCTTGAAGAACTTTTTCATTAAAAAGAAAATTTGGTTGCATGTATCTAACTTTGATAAAAAAAAAATAAAGAATAAGTTCTTTCAAACACTTTGGCTAAAATAATCATAAAATTATTAATCACAATAATGAACATTATGCTTCGAAAATCGATTTTTTTGGGATTCTAACATAATTTTTTTATTTAAGCCACAAGATGAATTTGTCATTGAACTTGATCAACTAAGTTTTGTGGGAAATATATTGAGCTCGTTTTTCGTTTTCTATTGATATATCGTATGGTGTTTTTATGTTTGTGCAAATTTGTACGCCAGAGTGCCCTCTGTATAAAAGTTTACAAGAGTATTGAAATCCGTGATGGCATTTCCGTTTTGTGAAAATGTACTGATGACTTTTAGACGCCGAATGTAATTTTTTCGACATGAACATGAAAAATTTACTCAAAATTACAAAAATTCAACAAAAAAAATTTTTTTTAAAAAAAAAAGTCAGCACAGGCAGCCGGATTATTACAAAAAAATGGGTAATTGTTAGAAGTTCTCGAAATGTACTGAAAATCTGCCGGAAATGTACTGAATGCACCAAATGTACTGAAAATAGACCAAATGTACTGAAAACTTGTTGAATGTGCTGACAACGTTTCTTCACGAAGGCAATGTACCGAAAAAAGTATAAATGTACCGAAAATGCCATCACTGATTGAAATGTGTACTGGAGTGCCCTCTGGCGTAAACTTTTCTAAGAAAGAGTTACCGGAAATGGATTCAGCAAAGTTTTTTTCAAAAAGAATATAATTTGTGGCAATTAATAGTACATATTTACATAGACTCATAGCTGCAGAATGGCTCTTATTAGGAAACTTTGTTTATAATTGTTATCTCAAGTATATCAGAAGCATATACTTGATGTTAAATAATACTTCGATTTGGTCTACAAGCAAAAACTATCCAATGCATTGAGCTGTATGTTTTTGTTATTGAACTAAGTACAATGTGCTGTTTTTGTTCTGGTTGCTTCGTTTACTTTTTTATTTTTCACCCTTTTCAGTCCTATGAATTTGGTTAGAATATCGGTTTATTTAAACAAAACAAATCCCGAGAGCCATTTTTTTAAATTACATATTTACAGTTTTTTAATAATATTAATCATGTCAAATGTTCTATCCAAAACAATCGAAAATAGTCGATTGATCTGAAACTTGGGTCAAGCGTTGTCCTATTAGATCGTTACTAATTACCTAAATAAAAAGAATCCATATTAAAAAAAAGTTAAAAGTTGAAAAATCCAGGTCAAATATAAGAATTTTTGATTTTGATATATAATTGCAACCATTCAAAAGTCCATTAAAAAATATATCGAAAGCATTTGGACAAATGTACCAAAATAGTTTCCCGAAACAAAGTTATCATCTACCCTACTTTAGCCAGTTTTTTAAGAAAAAGGAAAATATTTTGGAATATAATTGACATTCAATGAGAAAACTTTTTGCCTAAGTATGACGTCAATCACTTATGTTCGATTTTTGAAAAAAGGTCACTTGACATGAAATCCGGCACAGGTGTATACTTACTTGAGATTGATATGCGTAAGACATCACAGTTACATAAATTTCTGAAAAGATTTACATTTCTGCAGTGGTTGCATCGCTTGATTATAATCAGTGATAGGTCTGAAATCCTATTGATTGAAAAAAAATAATTTATATTAGAATTTTTGAAATTGTCAGATTTAAAAAATTAATGATATTTAAACGATTATCGGTAATATGTGTAAAATGAGGGTGAACCTCAGAAATATCGCCCGATTTTATTCTTTGCACCAGTGTGGTTTTAGGGTATGGTTTTTATTTGAATAATATTTAAATATGTTTTCGTAGTCTGCGTATTGGGCATGAGTCAATGTATTAATATATATACGTAGTTTCCACTGAGTTGCTTTAAATACAAACAACTTTATTCTAGGAATGCTTTTCCCTAAATTGGTTATATGAACTTTGATATAATGGTGTCACGACTATGCCAAAACACATGTTCCGGTATCGATAACATTTCAATATATCGGCATTGGTTTCATCATCTAATTGAAAATAAAATATCAATTTATAAATTATATAAGTACCGGTTGCTCTCGATTGTTTGGTGCTAATCTACCACCTCGTCTAATATTCGCCATTGGATTCTGCACATAGAAAAATTATAGGAAAGTATGTTACAATCTGTAAATTTCACTTTAGCACTAAATAAAGGCTTACCATCAATCTTCTTACCGCACGAAGTGTTCTTGCTTGCTAAAATATAAGAACATTTTAATTCGATGAAAATGTTATCTTATATAATCTAATTTCACTCGATCAATTCAAATAATACTATTTTAATATTAACGAAAAAATATCTTCTTACGCTTGTTTCATAAATAGGCGGAGGGAGAGCTTCTCCTGGTTGAAGAAAACGACCTCGTCTTGCCGCCTACAAGATAAAAAACCGGTCGAAGTATATTTATTATAGAAAATAAGAAAAGTTTATAAAAATCGTTATTCTTCTGGTAAATTGTTTTAGTGTAAATTTTTTCTAATTTAAATGTTATGATAGAGGATAGTTTGAGAGGCTTATGCAAAGAAATAAACAAAAAATATTTCAAAAGAAAAGTTATATAGTGTGATCTTAATTTCGGAGTTAAAAACTTAGCCCAATTTTGTATAATTTCTTGACCGTTGTAACATATTTTCGAAACTTAAATTTATTTTCTTAAGTCTAAAAAATCCTTCTTTAAAATATTATATTTCAAGGTAACTTCTGTCGTAAAAGCAACAGTAAATCCTTATGACGAATGTTCCGTTTAAAATAATACCACCGTTTTAAAAGAAATATTATATAACTGCCCCTACAAATTTTGTAGAAATTGGTGTCTTTTGAAAAATAAATTGATGTTAATATGATATTACTACTTTTTTTTTTAATTCAAAGCTTTCTTTCTCAGCCTTTCACGTGATTCTAACATTTTTTAGGTTCTCAAGGAAAATAGTAAGAGCCCCAATACCTGTTTGCAAGCATTTTGCTGATGTGTCACTAAAAATACTTTATCTTTTTCTCAATAAAATATGATAAATATTGTTTTTTTTAGAAAAATGTCAGCAATATATTCTAAATAAATACCTGCGTAGCTATTAACTGATTCCCTCTTGAAGATGGTATTCGCCTTCTTGGTAATCTTGGTGCTGGACAAGTATTCTGCTAAGATATATACATTTTATATTTAGCTTAAATTAAAGAATTTTTAGGATCCCATCAGCTTATAACTGTCTAGATACTGGAATTTTATAAGTTACAGACTACTCTACAATATAAATAATTTACCATTCAATTTGAAAGCATTGGCTATACTTCGATATACATATGGGTCATTCTTTGTCGAGGAGACGACCCCAATCATTCATCGCAATTTTCAAGATAAATTAAAAAAAAGGGCTATACAATTTTCATAGAAGCAATAAATTTACAAGACAATGTCAATATTGTGACTAATTTTAAAAAATTTTTATTGAATTGAGAAAAATGTGGCAAAGGTGAAATCCAGAAACATGTCCCAAACATGAGTTGCCACACATTTAAGAAAAGTTGACCCCAAAAACGGGTGTCAACTAATGTTTAGGGCATGATTCGACAAGGCAACTCTAGATATTCTATTTAGGCTCATTAAGCTCTATCATTTGGCGTAAATCTCATCCTGTAATCTTATACACTCGATTTTTCTACAGCCGACTCTTCTTCTAATAGTTAAAATTGCATTTAAAGTACAAAAACATGAAAAGTTACATCTAATGTTACACATAAAGTTACATAAAAATTATAGGTATTTGAATTTTAATTGATCTACTTTGAGTGAAATGTGTTTGTATTTGCTATGCTAAAAAATCTTCGGTAAACTCATCAAGAGCGTAATCGTATACTGATTCCAATGAGTAAACGTCTTCTGACGGCATTTGGGGAAAATTGTTAGGATTGCAGTGGTTCATTGATGCGAACCCTTGTGGTTGTCTATGTTAATATTCTTGAAATGTCCTTATAAATTATAGTAGTGCTGAGTAACACGGCAGTTGTCTATTATGGCATGCAAAGGAAGTTTTTTTTGAATAAAGAACTTGCTAATGGGATCCAGGGTAGGTCGAAAGTATTAAAATCATGATTTGAAAATATTATTTACCGGAGCTCTGTCAAATGTTCTATGGACTATCTGAGACCGCCCCCCAGCACCTCCAGATGAAGGACACTATTGATAAAGATAATAGTATTTAGATAGTTTTTGTTAAGTAAAGAACTTTCTGGTCTGATGATAGGTGAAACATATTAGATTAATTGTTTACAAATATTAATTACCGCAGCTCCGTCGAATGTTCTATGAACTATCTGAGACCTTCCTCCAGCACCTCCAGATAAAGGACACTATGGTAAAGAATAATTACGTATTTTCGTACATTCGTATATATAGATAATTTTTGTTGAATAAGAAATGAAAAATCTCAATTAATAATAATTTTTTAAAGGTGCATTAAGTGCTAATAGCACTGATTCTCCTTTTTTTATTATTATAGTGCGGCAAAGAAGTGGCCATACTAACCAAAGGTGTTTCTAATAAAGTGGAGTGCATTTTTAGTTGCTCTGGTTCAAAATCTTCGCCAATGTCATCAAGTGTGTAATCGTATTCTGACGGCGATTCGGGCTCTTCGTCTGATGGCATTTCACAACTGTCACGAAGGTTGCTAGTCTGAAGAATAGAAATCAAAAAAATTAAGTAAAAAGATGTGATAGTACAGAATGTAAATTTTTTTTTTTTGATCCTCATTTATATTTTTTTTTTTCTTGTAGTAATTTTTATTTACAATGTAAGTAATTTTCACTTGAACTTTTAAGTGGTTTTATAAAGTGAGCCAAGTAACATTATAAATAGCTCAAAACATTATTTGCTTAATAGTATAATCAAGTGAGTTTTCAATCACATTCTGTTCTTTGAAAGGAAAAAATTGTGGAGTAATGTTATTTAAAGTTTAATCTACATATGTAGATGGTTAAAGTATTCATTTCATTCTTTCCATTTTTAATTTGTGTCATAAAAGATTGTGGTGAACATCAAAAAGTAAAACCAAATAAATATTTGAAAGTGAAGTGATTCTATCTTTATTTGAAAAGTAAGAAATATTATATGTAAAATTCAACATATGAATTTTCAAAATTATTCAAAATTTGACTAGTTCGTTAAAATGTACGCGTTTATTGCCTTCCGATAAAATCGTGCTGAGAGAAATTTATGTCAATTAATACATAACAAAAGACTTGTAAAAAATATCGTTGAAATCATTATTAAAAACTAAGTTAATTATATTTATGTTATGTTGCTTTTTGGAAAGCATAAATTGCTCCCTTATGCACTATGTATATGTGCATATCCGCCAAAAAAAAGCCTTTTAGCTGGCCTCGTTTTTTTGTTTTTGTAGCACATCCTTCAGCCATAGCTTTTCTTGAAGCTAAGGCTGTCTTGAATTAATATACAAGGATGTTCAATTAAAATTCAGATAGCTCTTTTTTTATTTAACTTTATATGTAACTTTTCGTTTTATTTTTAACTTAAATGCAATTTTAACTATGTCTACCTTTGAATTTTAATTGTTCCTCCTTGAATATTAATTCAAGATAGTCAAGAAAATACATGTATGAACAGTCTGTTCCAAAAAATAAAAAAAAAATCGAAATTGTCATCTTAGCTCAATCATGGTATCGATTTTTTTTTTTTTTTTTTTTGGAGCACACTCTTTTGTGATGAATGAAGATTGGTTTTCCCGAAGAATTCTAGAATATGAGATTATTTTGAAAGTGTTTAATACACAGTCAAGAAAGCAAATTCTCCCCACTCCCAAGCCCAACTTCAAGACGAAAATATTGGTATCCTGAGTTGAAAAATTTTCAAAATTGAAATGCTTGCATTTGGAACAGGCGGAATGCCACCCACAATTTACGACCGTCACTTGCCCGATCCAATGAAAAAAATTATTGAGCATATCGTGATTGCCAATCTGAGACTTAAGTCAGCCCGGGTAAAAGCGAAGTAGGGGACTGGCGTCTATTCAAGCATACTATATAATTAAGTCATCCGGTCGAATAATCGCTTAGTAATGGCACACTATGCAATCGACTGTCCACACTCCAGAGCAGTGGTGGGCATGGAAATCTAACAAAAGGGCGAAAAAACAACAACAAGCTACAACAACGAATCTAGAAGTTTTTTTGCTGTCATTTCCAAATTCGCCAACAGCACAAAAAAAAAATCCAAATTGCACTACAAACAAAAACAATTGCTACATCCGTCAAGACACAATGCGGCGCAGCGCTAATCCCTTTTCCCTAATCCCTAATTGTTTTTGTTTTCATTTGAACAACTCAACGCTGTGCCTCGATAGCGTTGAAATTTGTGAAAATTTTGTTTTCGCTTGGTTGTACGTCGAATAATGGTTCGGGCAACGAGAGCGGATAGGGACACTACGTGCCCACCACTGCTCTAGAGTCTTGACGTTGTAGTAAGTTTTGCAGCCACTAAATGCTTTTCGCTCAATACAGAGAGCTATTTTGTCACGAAGACTTGTGAGGACAAAATATTCTAATGAGAAATTTTGCCTAACATAAATTTTACAAAGGTACAGTCACGCCAAATTAGCTCGAAAACATGCAAAAATAACGGAGTCACCAAATTTAGTGCGTAAACATGCAATACAACAGGTTCGATCGAACACGCAACCGAAACCAGTTCTGGCTATGCAGTTGAAAGTGCGTATAAAACACTTCACAACGTGCAGAGCAGGACAGTCAGCGAGCAGCGATCAACGTGAACACAAGTTCAAAGCAAAGTACAAGCAAAGTGAAAACAAAGTGAAACAAACAACAGCAAGAGCTTGCACCAGAATCAACATACGATTAACACGTGCAGAACCCCAGTGAGCAACAACAGCAAGGATCACCCAGTGAGAAAGCAGCACCTTACATGAGAAGCGATTCCTTAGAAGCCACAAGTGCAGTCAAACCGGAGCCAATCCTGCAGCGAGGCGGCGTCCTAAGAACCACCGGGACTAAGGAATCCCAGGTAGGAGTACGGTCAGTAAGGGTGGGAAAAGTACTGCAGGTTTTATCACGAGAAATACTTTTTGACCAGTGTTAATTGATTGGGTCTTTCCTCCGACTTTGGCATTGGTTTGAAAGTGTTTTCGTCTGATCTGATCTGGGGTCACTGTTCCGAGCCGTTTAGTGCTAGTTCCAACAAAGATTCCTTTGGAATATTATCAATTGATTGGGTCTTTCCTCCGACTTTGATTTTATTCGAAAGAATTTTTGCGCCGACTTCGGTCCGGCTGGGCTAGTTTTTAACGAACCTTTCAGATCATATCTCTTGCCTGGATTTCAAACCCTTGCGTGCACTTTAGGCGTCCCAAGTTTACGGTGCGGCGAAGGAGCGAATTGAGAAGCACCAAAAAGCTAAACTTAGAGTTTCCTGAATCAAATAAATATTTTGTAAAGTTATTAAATAAACAATAACCCAGAGTTTAAAAGTGAAATTCAAAGCGTTATTATTTCACGAACGCCTGGACATCCGGCGAGCTTACCCCGGCTAGAAAACTTCTTTACAGACTGATGCCAGTTATCTATGTTCATGGTGTCTAGATCCGTGAGCTGTGTTCATATTAATGAGACCTGATAGCTTTTTTCATTAATGAGACATAAATTAGATTTATGCAAACAATATTTTTATTGTTCCATTAATATTTTTAATGAGAATAGAAGCAAGTATAAATATTTCCTAATTGTTCAATGAATGTTGAACATATTAGATTAACAATTCGCATATATTACTTACCGAAGACTCCTCGAATGTTGGATGAACTATCTGAGACCGTCGCCCAGTACCTCCAGAAGAATACTATGGGAAAGAATAAAAATATCTAGATAGTTTTTTGTTGATTAAATAATAAAAATTGTTCCGATTATTGAATTTCATTTTAAATGTATGAAGGTATTAGCTACAACGTAGCTATGGATATCTGCATTAAATTAAAAACTACACTTTTATATAACGGGCTTTTAATTCAGAGGTACTTTTTTAAAACTAAAAAAAATACTCCAATTCAATTTTATCGGTTAATCTTTATAATCTGTGCTGTCGGTTTCGTCTGGATATAATGGCAGTTCTTAAATCTCTTTGCACTGCCCTTCAACCCACATGCGGCAATTACGCTTGATGACATACCCATTAAGTCTGAAATGGATTTGACGATGAAGTTTTGAAGTGCCCGTCGAATGTAACGGTGACGTCTCAGAGGGACAACCGCTTTAAATTCTTGTACAAGTTGAATTTTGTATGCGTTTAAACCAAAATCGTTACTTAAAATACGCCAAGTTGTTGCATACGACGAGGACTTTTTATATGGGAGGTGGACGTGGATGTGCACGAAAGTTCATGAAAATTTCATGATTCTACAGTAGTTCTTTCTATTTGTGTGCACTCTATATAAAGACTCCTTAGTTACACTGTGCTGAATGCCGGCGCCAAACTGGCCATGTCGAAAGGCCATATACTGTGAGACCGACCAGCGAGTGTAGCAAAACACTGTGTGGGGAATCCACTCAATTCATTTGCGATATGTCGTTCGTAAATAAATCTCCTCTCGCTAAGGTTCATACAATATAGTACGTTAACCATGCGCAACATATTTTCGTTGCTAGGGTTATTTATAAGCGTAGCAATGGCAATACTGTGCGATCGAGCAAGTTAACGGTTGGCAATTCCTTCTAAGAAAATAAGTTTTGAAGACGTACAAATTGAAATCTTCTCAAGTTCCAAGCTACAGTGCTAAGAATTAGATTAATGATTTGCAAATATTCTTACCGGAGCTCCCTCGAATGTTTGATGTACTATCTGAGACCGTCTCCGAACACCTCCAGATGAACGCTATGAAACAATTTAAAAATTAAGAATTTATAAGAAACCAAATAAGATTCCCATCCATTGTCGGAATTTTTTTTTTTAAATATTTACCCAACGGGAAATTTGGAAGCAGCTTCCAAGGGGAGCACGTCAGATGTGCTTCTTCGGATGCATTGAATTTGTAATTCAATTTAATTTAAAAAAAAACTTTTTTTATCCCGCGTCCACTGGGACTCGAACCTAGGCATTAGTTCTGTTACGTAAAATTTAACGAAATCAGCCAAGCTTGTTGTTATAATTAGGCTTCTAAAAGTATATTATTTGAATTATCAAATAGCAACTACAGAAATCAAAAACTCAACAATTCATTTTGAGAGAAGTCTTTTGGAGTTTTAGTCTACTTCACATTAATAATAAGGGTGGCTCAGTTGGTTAAGATGTGCGCATTTCAAAACAGTAAGAGAGTAGCATGACACGGGAGGCCCTAGGTTCGAATCTGATCGGAGGAGACAGATTAAAAAAAATAGATTTTTTTTCAATTCAAGCTTAATATGCTTCTACTCATCATCCAAGGAAGCATATTTCATGTGTTTCCAAAGATGTGCTTCTACTCAACATCCAAGGAAGCGCATCACATATGCTTCCAAAGATGCGCATCGCCGCAATGACATCGTATGTTAAAAAAGATAAGCAGTGAGAAGCGCATTGGAAGCAGCTTCTGCTTCCCTTGAAGCGCATCCGATGCACTTTGAACGCGCTTCCGTTTCCCGTTGGGTATATATGTACATACATATATGAATTATGTAAGCGTGTAAAGTTATTTAATGATATTTTTTTTTTTTGAGAAAGTTGCAGATCATTTGGAATAATAATATAATAATATTCCTTTGGAATAAACCAAAATATTATTCTGTACATTTTTTGCTTCAGTAATCCAAGATTTTATAAGTAAAATACTTTCTGCTTTTAAAAATATGTATAAGTTCAAGTCAAACATTGAAAATTCGAATAAAGAGATCCCATCGCTTGCACAATATCAGATTAGAATTATTTTTAAAACTTGCAAATCTCATAGTCATATCGTAAAATTTTTGATATTTTATATTTTTTTCGTTTAAGATTGAAAACTTAAGAACAATATAAAATTTAATTTGTCTGACTTTTTTGAGGATGTATGAGTATGTATCTCAATAAAGAAGAACATTAAAATACGTCAATTTACTAAAATTTATGAATATTAAATAGCTCGATAAAAACATTTGAAAAAATTATGGAGAATACTTTAATACAATAAAAACAAAAAAAAAAAACACATAAAAATCAGAGGTCTAAAACCAAAATCCTGTCTGATTTGGCGTGGACGGTTCCATATGCCAGATACATAAACAAAGAAGTGTACTAATCTTATAAAAAAACGAAGAAGAAGAATTTTGATATAAGAAGTTTGAAATGCAACGTTTTAAGTTCGTAAGATATGATTAGCAACAGCATAGTGTTCCGTATGTTCCTGTTCAATTTTTTTACCAGTAACTTTTAAACTATGTAAATACCTGACTTGGAGGAGTGGCTGGTATGACATTGATGGTTGGAATGGCGGGTGCTCCTGTAAATGTTCTGCCGAATCCCGCACCTGCTGCTGGGGGACAGGGAACCGGAGATATTGAAATTTGTGAAGGACAACGTTGACCTGCTGGCAGGCAGAAGCAATAACAACTGTGCTCCCGGTTATCCTTGTGAAAATATAAAGCATTGAATATATGTTTTTTGTATAAAATAACCTTTTACCCCTGGTATTGTTACTTTCAGGAAATTTGTGTTTACTTCCTCAGGTTCTCCTGACTGAATTGATAAATTAAAAATTACAAATAAAAAATCTTAAACTCATTTTCACTTACCGGTCCAAATCGAGGTAATGGTCGCAAATCATTTTGATCCTAAAAAAGATAACATATTTAAGTACAGAGAATTCTGGATCATTAAAACTTGGAGTTACTGCAGTTTTTAGATTTCTCAAAAACTTTAAAGCCTGCTGTAAAGTTCTTATGTATTCGGTGTCGCCGATCATAAAGAATAACTTGATTATTCAAATTAGATCACGTTTTAAAGATATTTATTGAGACATTTGATTTTAAGGCTTGGAGTTGAAATTTAAGACGCGTCATTAGGTAAATTGAAAGGTAAATGTATGTAGTTCGTGGGCTGAAATAAATACAACCATTGTATCGCTGATTTCCATTCAAAAATGTGGTCAACGTAGGCTACCAACCGGAGCCTTGAACAGGTCAAAATTTTAGAATTAAAGGGATCCTGTTTTTACTATGAGGGACTCGCTTAGAAGCCGCATAAAGTTTTTGACATTTATCTCTTCTTCTATTGCGAATATCAGGCGTTGTAAATGGGTTTCTTATTTGTATTTATATAAATCTAATATATAAAATTCTCGTGTCACAGTGTTTGTTACCGAACTCCTCCCAAACGGCTTGACCGATTCTTATGAATTTTTTTTGTATATTTGGTAGATCTGAGAATAGGCGGTAGGCTATAAGACTTTTATTTAGGTTGCATATTTTTGGTGGCTCTCATACAATTTTTTTTTTTATAATAGCATTTTCACAAACACCACTCTATCGTTTCACATGAAATTTACACCACGTGTCTTTTATATTAAGAGACATAGTTTAGTCTATGAGACTTTTATTTAGGCTGCATATTTAGAGTGGCCGTCATATAAGAATATTTTTAAAATAGCATTTTTCCAAAGACCACTGCATCGATTCACATGGAATTTACACCACGTAGCTTTTATATTAAGAGGCATAGTGAAGCCTACAACTTTTATTTAAGGTGGCTCTCATACAAAAATATTTTTAAAATAGCATTTTTACAAAGACCTCTGCATCGATTCACATGGAATTTACACCACGTATCTGTTATATTAAGAGGCAAAGATATGACCGTGCAGTATCACGTCTTCCATATAAGAAAGGACCAAAATTTGTGATGTAGATGAATGAGATATATATCTATGTATATAAAAAGTACAGGCAAAAAGAAGTTTCAATGAGAAAATGGGTCGTGCCACACCTTCCATATGTGAATAAAACAAGATTTTGTATATATCAGAAATTATTTGATGCAGATGATTGAGACTTAGTAATAATATAAAACACAAAAGCTATAATAAACTAAACTCATCGCACCACCTAGCAGTAAGGCCAGAACAACGTCTGCCGCTATATGTAAAAGAGTAGGGACAGAAGTTAATTTCACTTTAAAAATGGGCTGATTCACTTTAACATTCCATAGCATGAGTTCATACAGCTTCGCGCCACCTACCGGAAAGGGCAGAACAACGTCTGCCGGAACAGCTAGTATTATATATATTAAAAAACAAAAACATTTTCGATTAACTTACCACAAATCGATGTTGTGGCTGTCGGAAATAGCTCTGAAAATAATAAAAAAATTAATTTTATTAATTATCGAGATGAACTTTGACAAGCGAACAAAAAATATGTTAATAAAAACTTTCTCTTTAATCTACACCTTAGGGGATCATTTAGGAATCACCACGGTAAATTTTTAGCGAAAAAAACTTTTCTGAAACTCAGTTACTAGATAGTTACTCAATTAACCGTGTACTTTAACATCTTCATACAAAAGTCTCATTCTCCCGCACTAAAACCAAAACTATTCAATTCTGCATTTCCAAACATGTCATCACCAACAGAAGGTTTAATTTGAAATATTATTTCTAATTTAGCAATTTAACTTGAACCTTCCGAATGACCATAAGCCACTTTGTTGAATGACTTTGCTCATTAATATTTTGGCTCAGAAAATATCCACAGCTAGCCGCCAGCTCCCTGAATAAAATTCACTGAATGAGGGAAGTTTCATATTTACCATATTATTTTGTACACTTCACATATGTATGGTTCATATTTGGTTGTTTTCTTTTTTGTACTCTACACGTATGTACTTATGTATGCATACAAAACTATTCATTGACAAATTATGCCAAGACATAGCTGCGTAAAGCGGACAGTTGGAGTAAGTACATACCATTTTCCCTTACAGTAATCCCCGCTCAATCAGTGCTCCACCGTTCAAAATTTGCTCACAAAAAGATCACCATTCGCAATTAATAAGATTAGTCAAAAGAATAGTAAATAAATTAAACTAATTAAATTTTGAATTTTGATTTATTTATATTTATTACAAAAAACAATTGTTTTTTGATAAGTGAGAATGTCAAACGATAAAAAACTAAATTTAAAACTTTGCTAACAAAGTAAATTTCTAAGAAATTAAAATTAGTAATATTGTGATTAACTTTAGATAGTAGATCCCACTCATCACAATTAGTAGCATCGTTTTTTTTTTGTGTGACCATTTAAGAACTTAAGCTACTACCGTACCATCGGAATAGAATTAGATCAGAAATTTACATTTTTATAAAAAAAAAACTTAAATTTTCTAACTAAATTATTGCAATAAATTAAATCTATGTGGGTTTGTAAGAAACAGTTACCGGATATGGATTTAACCAAGTTTTATTTGGTAATTATTTAAAGAATATAATTTGTGGCAATTAATAGTACATATAGACATAGACTCATAGCTACAGCATAGCTCGTATCAGGACACTTTGTTTACATTGTTATCTCAAGTACTTATATCAGAAGGATATACTTTATGTTAAATAATACTTCGATTTGGTCTACAAGCAAAAACAATCCAATGCATTGAGCTGTATGTTTTTGTTATTGAACTAAGTACAATGTGCTGTTTTTGTTCTGGTTGCTTCGTTTATTTTTTAATTATTTACCCTTTTCAGTCCTATGAATTTGGTTCGAATTTCGGTTTATTTAAACAAAACGAATCCCGAGAGCCATTTTTTTAAATTGCATATTTACAGTTTTTTTTATTATTATATGTAACAGATCTCATGTCAAATGCCCTAATCCGAAAAATTCGGAAATAACCGATTGATCTCTAACTTGGTGTTGTCCTATTAGATCGTTACTAATTACCTAAATAAAAAGAATCCATTCAAAAAAGTTAAAGTTCTTTTAGATTTTGAAAAATCCAGGTCAAATATAAGGATTTTTGATTTCGATATATAATTGCAACCATTCAAAATTCAATTAAAAAAAATGTATCGAAAATACTTGGCCCGAGGTACCAAAATAGTTTCCCCGAAACAAATTATCATCGACCCTACCTTAGACAGTTTTACAAGAAACAGGAAAATATTTTGGAATATAATTAGCATTCAATGAGAAAACTTTTTACCCAAGTATGATGTCAATCGCTTATGTTCGATTTTTGAAATAGGTCACTTGACATGAAATCCGGCACAGGTGTATACTTACTTGAGATTGATATACGTAAGACATCACAGTTACATAAATTTCTGAAAAGATTTACATTTCTGCAGTGGTTGCATCGCTTGATTATAATCAGTGATAGGTCTGAAATCCTATTGATTGAAAAAAAAAATAATTTAAACATATTAGAATTATTGAAATTGTCGGATTTAAATATGATATTTAAACGATAATCGGTAATATGTGTAAAATGAGGGTGAACCTCAGAAATATCGACCGATTTGATTCTTTGCACCAGTCTGGTTTTAGGGTATGGTTTTTATTTGAATAATATTTAAATATGTTTTCGTAGTCTGCGTATTGGGCATGAGTCAATGTATTAATACATATCGTTTCCACTGAGTTGCTTTAAATACAAACAACTTTATTCTAGGAATGCTTTTCCCTAAATTGGTTATATGAACTTTGATATAATGGTGTCACGACTATGCCAAAACACATGTACCGGTATCGATAACATTTCAATATATCGGCATTGGTTTCATCATCTAATTGTAAATAAAATATCATTTTATAAATTATATAAGTACCGGATGCTCTCGATCGTTTGGTGCTAATCTGCCACCTCGTCTAATATTCGCCATTGGATTCTGCACATAAAAAAATTAAATGAAAGTATGTTGAGATCTAAAAATTTCACTTCAGCAGTAAAGTAAAGCTTACCATAGATCTTCTTACAGCACGAACTGTTCTTTCTTGCTAAAGTATAAGAAAATTTTTAGTCAATAAAAGTTTTATCTAATTTCACTCGATCAATTCAAAAAATATAATTGAAATAGTAACGAAAAAATATCTTCTTACGTTCGTTGTTTCATAAATAGGCGGAGGGAGAGCTTCTCCTGGATGAAGAAAACGACCTCGTCTTGCCGACTACAAGATAAAGAACCGGTCGAAGTTTATTTATTATAGAAAAATAAGAAAAGTTTATAAAAATCGTTATTCTTCTGGTAAATTGTTTTAGTGTAAATTTTTTCTAATACAAATTTTATGATAAGGGATAGTTTGAGAGGTTTGTACAAGGGAGTAAACGAAAAATATTTCAAATGAAAAGTTGTATAGTGTGATCTTAATTTCGGAGCTAAAAACTTAGCCCAATTTTGTATAATTTTTTGACCGTTGTAACATATTTTCGAAACTTAAATTTATTTTCTTAAGTCTAAAACATACCTCTTTAAAAAATTATATTTTAAGGTAACTTCTGTTGTAAAAGCAACAGCAAATTCTTATAACGAATGTTCCGTTTAAAATAATACCACCGTTTTAAAATAAATATAATATAACTGCCCCCACAAATTTTGAAGAACTTGGTATCTTTCGAAAAATCAATTGATGTGAATATGATATTACTACTTAGTTTTTTTTTTAAGTCATAGCTTTCTTTCTCAGCCTTTTAGGTTCTCAAAGAAAATATTTAGAGCCCCAATACCTGTTTGCAAGCATTTTCCTGATGTGTCACAAAAAATACTTAATCTTTTTCTGAATAAAATATGATAAACATTAATAAATACCTGCATAGCTCTTGAAGATGGTGTTTGCCTTATTGGTAATCTTGGTGTCGGACAAGTATTCTGCTAAGATATATAAATTTTATATTTATTTTATATCATAGAACTTTTAGGATCCCATCAGCTTATAACTGTGTAGATTTTGGAATATATACATCTCTACAATATAAATAGCTTACCACTCAAGTTGAAAACATTGGCTATACTTTGATATACATATGAGTCATTCTTTGTCGAGGGGACCCCACGCTTCCATTGAAATTTCCTGCATAAAAAGGACCTATATACAATGTCAATATATTGACCAATTTTAAAAAATTTTTATTCTGTTTTTTTTTTTTTACTAAGAAATGATAAAGAGAAAAAAGTGGTAAAGGTGAAATCGTGACTAATTTTTCAAAAAAAAATTGATATAATTATAAGCCATAAAACTTTTGTTTTTTTGTATATTTATCAAAAATTTTACGTGATATTTTCCATAGTGGAAGTCATTTTGAAATTTGCAAGAACGACACACGGCGTTGTAAAGTAGTTGTGTCAACGAAAACTTTAAGCCCGGTAAGTCCCTTTTTTTCTAAAAAACTGCAATGGTAGGGTGCGGTGGTCCAGAAGGCAAAGAATAACATATTCAAATTTATATAAATTTTAAGAAGTTTTTGATTTTATCATATATTTTAAAGCTTATCATATTCTCTTTGAACACAACTTAATCAATATAACTATGTATTAACAAGATATTTGTATAAGAAAAGTTATATTCTAGGTGTGCCACATGCAATCAATGTAAAGTGTTTCGTATAAAAAATCGAATTTTAAATATTTTAGTTCCATACACATTCTGCAGTTTGACAATTAACAATAAAATGAAACTGGTCATTCTTGAAATAACCAACTTCACACTTTTCTGACATACATATGTACATAAGTACGTTGAATCATACAATAATCGTACAATTCTTACAATTTGACTTCAATAAAAAATTCATATTTTCCAAAGTATTGTCGAGAATTTTTATTTGAAACTAAAGACATTTTGAGGATTGATAGAAGGATAACATATAAAAAATCAAAATAGAAAAAGAAATTCTTAAAACGTGTGAAAATTGAATTTTTATTTTTTTTTTAAATATCAAAATATCAGTCTTCTTTATTTTATAAAAATTATTATATGCATACATTAGAGCAGCGGTGGGCACAAAAATCTAACAAAAGAGCAAAACAACAACATCAAGCAACAACAAACGAAATTTTAAAGTTTTTTTTACTTTCATTTCCAAAATTGCCATTAGCACAAAAAAAAACCAAATTACACCACAAACAAAAACAATTGCTACATTCGTCAAGACACAATGCAGTGCCGTCATTTATGGCTTTGTGTTTTGTTTTTGTTTTCATTTCAATTCAAGTCAACGCTGTGCCTCGATAGCGTTGAATTCTGCGAATTTTTTTTGCTTGCTTGTGCGTTGAATAACGGTTAGAGCAATGTGAGCAAATAGAGCCACTAAGTGCCCTTCACTGCATTAGATCATACATCTTTCATAGGCCCCTATTGCGGTTGTCGATTTACAATAGACAAACGCTTTTTTCTATTAGTGAATTTGTTTCGTATTGTGTTTACCGATCACAATCGCTGGCTGTTCTATTATTTTGTTTTGATAGATAAGATTTTTTTTTTTATTTTAGTAGATATATTTTTTAAATTTTTCACATAAAATATTTTAAACTGAATGAAACTAAACGGCTGTCTCAAGAAAAATAATAATATTTCAAGTCACAATGACGCAATTTTTTCTATTGAATTTCGTAATACCAAAATGGCATTGCTTCTATTAAATCGATGGCTATCGATTTTATCGCAAATCGACAACCGCAATAGGGGCCATACACTATTTTGTTCTTTTTGTGTGTGTTCGTTATCTTAAATGACGTTAGACTATAATCTTAAGAGAAATGTATTGAAACGGTTCTTACTAACTATTCAAGGAACGTAAAATTGTGTGGCATAAGTTTTAACAATTTTGTTCAATACAAAATGACAAATCTCTTTCTCATACAAATTGTTCATCCATATGTAACCGTTCACTACTACTACTGCATTATCTTTCAAACTTGAACATATAAAACACATATGTGCATTTCCACAGAAATTGTCATTTTAGCCGGCAGTGGTTTCGATTTTTTTTTTTTTTTTGAGCACACCTTTAAAGCATGAGTTTCCTGAAGTTAAGACTATCTTACGTTAATATTCAAGATGAAAAAATTAAAATTCAAAAAGAGACATTGTTAAAATTGCATTTAAATTTTAATTGATCCACCTTGAGTGAAATGTGTTTGTATTTGCTATGGTGCAAAATCTGATATACTGATTCTAATGAGTAAACGTCTTCTGATTTTTGGGGAAAATATTTAGGATTGCAGTGGTCCATTGATGCGAACCCTGGTGGTCGTCTATGTTAATATTCTGGAAATGTCCTTATAAATTATGGCAGTGGTGAGTTTCACGGGAGTTGTCTATGGCTTGCTTGCTGACCAGCCATACTAACACCAGTATCTTCAAAAGCCATAGGTTGACATTCTTCATTGCATGGATCAAGTTCAGCAACAAGCAATCTGAATTCCCTTGGTGTGACTACTCAACTATTTCCACATTCTGGCAATTTCCTTGCCAATTCTGCTAGTGGTGCATAACCTGGAAGTTTTTGAGAATTTTGTTGTTGACCTCCTATAAAAATTGAAGAATCTTCATAATTGATAGATGACGCTGCTCCCATTGAAAGCTCCCCGAATATTTGATGAAGTATTTAAAACCGTCCACCTGTACCTTCAGATGAACACTACGGTAAGGAATAATAATATATGGGAAGTTTTTTTTTTGAATAAAGAACTTGCTCATGGGATCCAGGGTAGGTCGAAAGTATTAGATTAATGATTTGCAAATTTTAATTACCGGAGTGCCATCGAATGTTCTATGCACTATCTGAGACCGTCCTCCATTACCTCCAGGCGAAGTACACTATTGAAAAGAATAATAATATAAAGAGAGTTTTTGTTGAGTAAAAAACTTGCTAGTGGGATCCACGGTAGGTGGAACATATAAGAATAGTGATGTTATTGAATAGCAAATGTTATTTACCGTAGGTCCGTCGAACGTTGTATGGACTATCTGAGATCGTCCCTCATCACCTCCAGGCTATTATACGTATAAATAATAAGAGTATTTACATAATATTTGTTGAGTAAGGAACTTGCTAGTGTTATTCACGGTAAGTGGAACAAATAAGATAAGTGATTTGAATATATTATTTACCGGGGGTCCGTCGAATGTTTTATGAACTATCTGAGACCGTCCCCCAGCACCTCCAGGCTATTGTAAAGAATAAGATTATTTACATAATTTTTGTTGAGTAAAGAACTTGTTAGTGGGAGCCACGGTAGGTGGAACATATAAGATTAGTGATTAGCAAATATTATTTACCGGAGGTCCGTCGAATGTTCTATGGACTATCTGAGACCGTCCCCCAGCACCTGCAGGACACTATGGTAAAGAATAATAATATTTAGATAACTTATGTTGAATAAGAAATGAAAAAACTCAATTAAAAATAATTTTTTAAAGGTGCATAAAGCGCTTATAGCTCTGATTCTCCTTTTTTTTATTATTATAGTGCGGCAAAGAAGTAGCAATACTAACCAAAGGTGCTTCTAATGGAGTAGAGTGTATTTCTATTTGCTCTGGTTCAAAATCTTCGCCCATGTCATCAAGTGTGTAATCGTATTCTGACGGCGATTCGGGCTCTTCGTCTGATGGCATTTCACAACTGTCACCAGCGTTGCTAGTCTGAAGAATAGAAATCAAAACAATGACGTAAGAAGATCTGATAGTACGTGGTAATATATTCAAGAAGAATGCAAGACCGAATCTGGTACTAAGAAATGAAAAATTTGCGACATTATCATAGCTTTCATAATAGTTTGCATATGTTTGGTTGTACTGTCGTAGTTCAACTTTGGTTATGTTCCAAAATTCGTTAAGTGATACCTCGTATCAAACCTAAATCTAACAACATTAGTCTTGGCAAGTTAAAAAAAAAGACACAATCATACTGAACTCTTTTCTATAGATTTTAAAACTGGATAAGTCTTAGAAACACTTGAACTGGTTTCATCAGTTCGGGTAACTTATCTTATGCAACACTATGGCGTCAATGCAATGTCAGCAATTTTTTCGTATTCCTACATTAGTTAACGTGTCTTCACTTATCTAACTTGATTTCTTACTTTACCTTATTGCAGCTCAAAATGGCACCTACCAACCTAAATTGTGCCAATTTCGTGAAGTGAATGCATACACAGTCAAATAAGCGAATACTCAGAATCGAGTGTATTCTCGGATTAATCCAATTGATCTGAGTGTACCATAAAAGCATTTCTCTGTAGTTTTTATTGAATCACAGCAATGCATCAAGTACTTAAGAAATGATCTTAAGTTTTGTGATGCATAATATTTATGTATCACAGAACTTTTTTAAGGCACTACAATACATCATATATAATTATATACATGTATGTATATATAATGTGTATATATTTTTATACTTTATGTTTGAAGTCTTAAATTATTACATGGGCGTGGCATCGCACATATGTAGGTTAATTTAATATGACGTCATATCTCGGAAACCATAAAAGGTATAGTAATGAAATTCGATAAACAAATTTTGATCAACAGTTTCCACATATATAGTATCGAATTTTTCAGCCTTTCTCAACTTTTTTTCTAATTTTTTTTTTTTTTTTTGACTTTTTTGTTAATTTTACCGTTTCAAATATTTTTCAGTATATTCCAATTTAGTCGACATTTTCAGCCTTTTGCTACTCTTTCATCATTTTCCAAATTTTTTCGTCTTTTTTAACCTCTCTCAATTTATTTCGACTTTTTCAACTTTTTCGAGTTTTTCAGCTTCTTTCATATCATATTTTTTCGACTCTTTCAGCTTTTTTCTACGGTTACAAAATTTTTCAATATTTTCCACTTTTTTACGATAAATTTACTGAAATTATGGCAATTTCTTAGAAATTTTCGAAATGTACTGAAAATGTACCAAAAATATACTCAAAATGCGCCAAATGTATTGAAAATGGGCCAAATATATTGAATTACTGAACACGATTTTTCACGACGGAAATGTACCGAAAAAAATACATATGTACCGAAAATGCCACGACTGGCCGCCAGTGTTTTTTAGTCGATAGGAATACTTTCAAACCAAATACACCGTTTGTGACATTTTTTCATGACTCAAAACTTGTTGCACTGTGTTATAAAAGAAAAGGTAGACACTCTTTTATTTCAGAATAGCCAGCCATATAAGATATACAAATTAAAACGAATGGTTAAGCTGTGAAAAACAATAGGATCGGGTAACAAATAAATACTGCAAGAAGCTTAATGAAATAGAGAACAAATTATGATGAAATGATTAGTATAAAATATATAAAAAGTTAAATAATGTTACTGAACACAGAAATAAAATATTGAACTTAACAATTCTGGCACTTAAAATTGTATTACCTGGCGAAAAATTCAGATTTTTCAAGCTTATCATTCGAAATGCCATAGGGAACTAAGCATAATTATTAACATGGTTGTAAGTACTATATTTCACTTAGTTAACTCATTTTCGTATACCAACCTAAGTTATCGGATCTTCATGTAACTACATTCTTTGCTTACTCTACCTTGTTGACATATCTTGTTTCAGTTCAAGACGGCGCAAATTCCCCGCTTTTAGGCCTAACTTCAATACCAAAACATTGGTGTCCTTAGTTGAAAAAATTAGGACACTTTGCAATCAGTTGCCCACTCTGGATCTTGTAGTTAGTTCGCAGCCATTAAAATACCTTTAATTTTTTTATGTCGACCGATCCCTGCTATATATGTTCACATAAATGACTTGATAACTTTGCTCATTCCAAAAACAGGAATCATTCTTATTAAAAAAATTGGTTACTTTGTTCAATACATTTATATTTTTATCATTTTTATCCTTTGCTTGAGTTTTATAGATTTAGATTCTGCAAGGTGAGTAAAATATTTTAGCACTGCGTAGTGTAGGGTGGTCAGAGATAAGTTAAATTTTTAGACAATTTTACAAAGTAAAAGTATTGAAGCTCATAGAGAGTCGTGACTCAGTTTTTTGTAACGCTCATGTAATAAGCGCACAGGCTAGTGAGTGAGTTCCACAATTTTTAATATGATATGATTGTTAAGACAAAAAACTAAATTTTATAAGGAGAGAGACAAGTATAAATATTTCTTAACTAAAACCTTTGCTGCTCATTGCATTTATCTTCAATGTTGGCTGCATATACTTGACTTAAAATTCGCAAATTTTACTTACCATGACCTCATCGAATGTTGGATGAACTATCTGAGACCGTCTTCCAACACCTCCAGTCGAGGCACACTATTGAAAAGAATAATAATATATAGAGAGTTTTTGTTAAGTAAAGAACTTGCTAGTGGGATCCACGGTAGGTGGAACATATAAGATTCATGATTTGCAAATATTATTTACCGGAGGTCCGTCGAATGTTCTATGGACTATCTGAGACCGTCCCCCCGCACCTCCAGGCTATTATAAAGAATAAGATTATTTACAAATATTTTTATTGAGTAAAGAACTTGCTAGAGGGATCCACGGTAAGTGAATTAAATAAGATTAGTGATTTGCAAATATTATTTACCGGAGGTCCGTCGAATGTTCTATGAACTATCTGAGACTGTCCCCCAGCACCTGTAGGACACTATGGTAAAGAATAATAATATTGAGATAATGTTTGTTGAATTAGAAATGAAATATCTCAATTAATAATAATTTTTGAATGGTGCATAAAGCGCTAATAGCAAAGAAGTTACCATACTAACCAAAGTTGTTTCATATGGAGTGGAGTGAATTGTTTAGCAAACCAAAAAATTATTTCGAATTTCAAATTCGGAAAAATGTTATTACATAATATAATTTTCACCTGGACTTTTAAGTGGTTTTAAGAGGTGAGACATGTAACATTATAAATAGCTTAAAGCATGATTTGCTGAATAGTATAATAAAATGAGTTTTCAATCACAATCTGATCTTCGAAAGGATGCAATTGTGGTGTAATGATATTTAAAGTTTAATCTAGATATGTAGAGGATTAAAGTATAAATTCTTTTAATTTTTAATTTGTTTCATAAAAAATTGTGGTGAAGATAAAAAATTGAAACCAAATAAATATTTGAAAAAGAAGTGATTATATATTTATGTGATTATATCATTCAAAACTAATCTTACCGTAGATTCAACTGGACTAAATTGAAAGTTTTGGTTGCATGGTGTCACTTCAAGGTCCCGATTTGGATCCATAGAGGGCATGTAGGGCACAGAATCCTGAAACAAAAAATAATGATATATATTAAAAATTTATATACCTGATTTAATATTGTCAGCCCACACATTCAACAGAAAAAATTGTCTAGACTAACAATTTCTTTTTCTTAAAAAATTTTCTTTGAACGCCTTCTTTGATACATTGTCAAAATACATACGTTCATATTTCCTGTTTCAAGAATATCATCCCACAATGATTAAATTCAATGAAAGACATATGAATATATGTTAATAACTTACCGGAAAGAGTGGACTTTCTGGACCATATTCACGCAGCCTTCTATCTGGACTCATAAACATCTTGGGGGTTCTAGATCCAGAACTTGTAATCGCTATTTCCTATAAGAGTACAAATAAATAACAGGAAAATTTTTTGTTCACTATTGGCTCATGTAATTATTCTCATTGCAGGGTACTTAAATGCTTCAAGCATACAATTCTTGAAAACGTTTTGGGTAAACATATTTTCTTGATTTAAGGAGATAAAGTTCTTAAGGCTTTAGCTTTCAAAAAAGATTTTAAGTCTTAAAATTTAAGTCGAAAAATTTTGTTAATTCATATGTAACGCAGAAGAGGGCGCAGTAGATACATACATATATAAAATTGTACAAATTTCAAATATTCAACTCTGATTTAATTTTTTAACTTTATTCGTGCTGGTCCATTTTTAAATTTAAATCAACAATATAAATTCATTTAAAGCTAAACCAAAGATTCTCTTCCGTGAAAACGCTGAACGTATTACATTCAGTTTGAAACTTAAGATTAACTTTTCTAATATCCATTTTCCTTTTCGAAATTTTTATCGTTATTTTAACAAAAGAGAAATCAAAATCGCCAAATACGTCATATATATATATTTCGCGATAAGGAGTCGATATGAAAACAGCCTGTTCTCTAACTTATGAAATCATTTGCCAGAAATGTTTACTTACCGGTATATTATTGCAAACGTCATCATCATCTGGTGAATCCTCCCAAAAGGAATGTGGTTGATTATGCAAAGACTATTAACCGAGAATGACAGAACAAATTCATTTATTTTAAATTCAACATAAAAAACTTTGTAAGTATAATACAAATATATGTATATATAAGGCAGTTAACAGGGACAAAGCTCTGTGCAAAATTCTGCAAAATATATAGGGACAGTATTTCCAGAAATATGCAACAGTTCAAAAAATTTATTTAGCAAGTGCTTCCGGCAGAAGTTGAAGGTGCTAAACATTTTGACGAAGGGATACTAAGAGCTAACCAGCGAAAGGGACTCTATCATGAGTATAAGCTATATACTTATTTTTATTTGAAAGAATAATTAGAATGGTAAAAGTTCTCATTCCTAATCAACTACTAGCTTAACGACAGTTAATAATAAAATGTAATCTTTGAAAAGATAAAATAGTTTCTTTTTTTGGGTTTATCCATATGAATAGAAGGTAAGTTTTTAAATGGAAAATTTGGCATGTTAGAGTATACCCCGGAAAAGTATCATGTAATCTAAATCTTATTAAACTTTAAAAATCGCAGTAACTAAAATTTGTTAGTAATGGCATAAAATAAATGAATATAATTGACTTACCGTGTCGACGAATCGGGGTGGTGTTTGCTCTACGTTCTAGAAAAAAAAAATAAATTACAGATCAACTTATTTTTAGCACAACTTCATAACGACTTTAAGATCAGGGCATATATTTTGTCGTATGAAACAAATTTTTGATTTAAAAATTGTTAAAAATGACGATCTCTTTAGTAAAATTGTTCACTGTATTTGTAGACTGTTTTATATTTGTTTTTTAAACCTGGTTTTATGCGAATATAAATAAATATGCCTTTTATTTAAAGTTCAACCTTAACTAATGCCTAGTTTTAATGTTATCTTTTTTTATCTTCTAGTATCAAATTTTTGTAAGAAAGAAAAAGCATGCGAGCAGAACCTTATGCGCTTGGAGAATGCGAGAGTGAAAAGGCATATATATACATAAAGGGTGATCCAATAAGGACTTCCTGCTTTGTTTTCTAAATAAAATACATAAAAATCAATGTATTAATGCAAATCTTTATTTCGAATGATAGATCGGTTCCTACAACTCAATGTTTAAAAATTATTTCGTTCAAATGTTGCACATGATTAGTTCTTAAATAGTCCATTCTGTGGGTCCAATATTAGACAACTCTTTCGAGCATATCGGCCGGTATTGGTTGAATAACACAAGTTCTGTTGGTTTCCAAAGCGTCAATAGTTTCGGGTTTGTCGACATAAACAAGTGATTTAACATATCCCTAAAGAAAGTAATCTAATGGCGTCAAGTCACATGATGTTGGTGGTCAATTAACAGGACCATTTATTGAAATGATGTTTTCATCGAACGTTTCCCTCAATAAAGCGATTGTTTCTCCAGCTGTATGGCATGTTGCGTCATTCTGTTGAAACCAGAGGTCTGCTACACCAATATCCTGAATTTTGGCAACAAAAATTCATTGATCATTGCTCTGTAGCTAGCACCATTGATCGTAACACGGGCTGCATCCGCATTTTTGAAGAAATACGGTCCGATGATGCCTAAACTAAAAGATGCTTTGAGCTTAAGAAATTTTTTCCTACAGCTGAAGCTACTCGTATATTTTTAATTTGAAAATAGAAAATAAAATTTTCGAAATGAACACTAAAAAAGTCACATGAAAATCAATTAACTACTTCTCAGCTATGAAGTTATTTTCTTACTTTGGATTGGACTTAGAATAATTTTTAGAGCACTGCATCTTAAGACAAGAAGTCTGAAATTTAACACATGAAACCATTTTTGTGTAAATCTTTCAAAGTTGTTTTATTTGTTTCTCAGCATATCTGGTAACTAAATTCACTATCAATATTTTTCGAATGTGTACTAAGTCTATACGCTTAAATAAATCCTGCAAAATAACAAAAAAAAAATATTTTCAAATGAATACTTACCTCAGCTGCTGGTGCTGCTGTTGGTGGTGTTAAATCAAGCATTTCATTCCAATTAACCATGTAACTATCTGGTCTCGTCTATTTGTACATGAAGTAAAAATCGAAATTATGTATATGTGGACGAAATGTTTTCGCTTGAATAAATTAAAAAAAAAAAAAACTGTAAATGTATACATACCCTACACAATTCTTGAGCTTCTTCTCCCAGAATTTCACTATCATCAAGCGATCGCTATAAAAAATGCATGTAAATTGATTGCTATTCAAAATTTTTAGTGTTCTAGTTATCTATTTCTACCTCTAATATCTTATATTCTGTACAACAAAAATGAGTCAAAGATTTCTGTATCTTACTAATTAAGTGTTGGATCAATCTGGTAGTTTCTTTTTATATTACGTGTCTTATTTTATCACTGACAGCGCCTTTGCTCTCAAGAAATCGATAGAAATGCGGTGTAATATCGGAGAAATACTGAAAACTTATTTTCAAAGTGAGCAAATTATAATGTTTAAAAAAAAATGTTTGAATAAATCATTCCTTTTAAAATTTAACTTAATTATTTTAATCATAAATTTTAAGCAAAATTAATTTTCTACATAACTGGAATATTCTTTGAAGTTTTTGATGCATATATGTATGTTTTTCCCAAATCATTAGTTTCTTCAGCTATGAATAAAAATCTTTCCGTTTAGCAAACACTTAAAGTCTGAAATTTAACACATGAAACCATTTTTGTGTGAGTCTTTCAATGTTATTTTAATTGTTTCTCAGCATATCTGGTAACTAAAATCACTATCAATATCTTTCGAATGAGGACTAAGTCTATACGCTTAAATAAATCTTGCAGAATAACAAAAAAAAAAATATTTTGAAATTAATATTACCTCAGTTGGTGGTGCTGCTGTTAGTGGTGTTAAATCAAGCAATTCATTCCAATTAACCATGTAACGATCTGGTCTCGCCTATTTGTACATGAAGTAAAAATCGAAATTATATTCGGACGAAATACTTTCGCTTGAATACGTTTTGAAAAAATAGAACTGTAAATGGATACATACCCTACACAATTCTTGAGCTTCTTCTCCCAGAATTTCACTATCATCAAGCGATGGTGATCGCTATAAAAAAATTGCATGTAAATTGATTGCTATTCAAAATTTTTAGTGTTCTAGTCCTCTATTTCTACCTCTAATATTTTGTATTCTGTACAACAAAAATGAGTCAAATATTTATGTATCTTACTAATTAAGTGGTGGATCATCGGTAGTTTCTTTTTATATTACGTGTTTTATTTTATCACTGACAGCGCTTTTGCTCTCAAGAAATCGATAGAAACGCAGTGTAATACCTCAGCGGCATATATGGTATACACAACATCGATGAATAGCTATACTCATTGTAGGCAGCCCCAACTGTAAATGCTTTTTATAAAGGGATGACCGCTTTGTAGGCAGCTTGCCTACATCTCTATATACAATGTGTAGCAAGGGAAGGCAGATTGCCTTAAAACATCGAAGTGCCTGTATAGTTTACCGAGTCGCCTACATCTTCACATACAAAGTATGCAGCCAACAGGCAGGACCCCTTACATCTCCATATACAAATCAGACAGCTAACAGACAGACTGCCTACAGCTCCATATACATTGCAGGTAGCCAGCAAGAAGACTGCTTGCAGCTCCATATACAAAACAGGCAGCCAGCAAGCAAACTGAAATACTGAAAACTTATTTTCAAAGTGAGCAAATTATTATGTTTTAAAAACAAATGTTTGAATAAATCACTCCTTTTAAAATTTAACTTAATTGTTTTCATCATAAATTTTTACCAAAATTAATTTTCTACATAACTGGAATTTTCTTTAAAGTTTTTGATGCATATATGTATGGTTTTCCCAAATCATTATTTTCTTCAGCTATGAATGAAAATCTTTACTTTTAGCAAACATTTAAAAAGAATATGCTACCCAGTTGGAAATGCATGAAGAGAATTTTTTCTCAAAGTAAAAATTTAAATTTTTATTTCAACATTGCGAAGTCATCTGTGATACTACTACTTTCAGCTTATTATTAATAATAACATCATTAAGTATCGTTCTTTCTCTTTAAAATGAGCTTTCAAGTGGTAATCTGTGATGTTTTCTCGCAAACATGAATTTGATCCCCTGCGATCAAACAATATTAACCTGTCACGATAGTTCATACACTATTGTAAGTTTGCCAAGCGCAGAACATTGTCCTTGGTAGGGTTATTTATAAGCAACACTGGGATCGAGCAAGTTAACCGTTGGCAATACCTTCTAAGAATATAAGTTTTGAAGGCGTAAAAATTTAAATCTTCCTTGGAGCGCTCAAGACCCTAGCTACAGCGCTGAGAATTAGATTAATGATTCGCAAATATACTTACCGGAGGTCCCTCGAATGTTTGATGTACTATCTGAGACCGTCTCCCAACATCTCCAGGTGAACGCTATGGTAAAAAATAGTAATATTTGGAGAAGTTTTGTTGATTTAAAAAACAAAATTATCATTGCATTGCATATTCAATGTAGGTACCTCATGTTCTACACGGTTAGAAATTTTGGAATAAATTTTAATACTTTTGGGCTTACATATATGACTACACCAGAATTGTATTAAAATTCAATACTGTCTAGATATTAAAATTCGTTTTTAATACAAATTTGTATTAAAATTTAATACTCGTTTTTATTAAAATTTAAAAAAAAAAATATGTCGTATCCACTGGGATTCGAACCTGGTCCCCTTTCAATACAAGAGTTGCATGAACATTTTAACGACATCATCCAAGGTAGTATCATATTAACGTTGGCTAAATGTAATACTTGCGATAGCATCAAATTGATTCCAAGTGTTATAAAATATCGTTTTTATGTTTTAACTGTATTAGAATTTTATACAAAATGTATTACAAAATTTTTTAAAATATATCAAAATTGTATTAAAAATCTTTGTAATACTTCGCTTGTATTAAAATTTATTCCAAGATTTCTAACCGTGTATATATTCTATAGCATGAGGTTATTTCGAACATAACAAAGGTTGATATAAAACTATTATCTTGCAAAGATTACTAACCGGATCTCCCTCGAATGTTCTATGGACTATCTGTGACCGTCTCCCAGCACCTCCACGTGAGCACTATGATAAAGATTACTAATGCTTAAATAACTTTATTTACAAAAAAAAAGCCCAATTCAAAATAGTTTGTCAAAAACAGTGGTGGGCATGGAAATCTAACAAAAGGGCTAAACAACAACATCAAGCAACAACAAACAAAATTTTAAAGTTTTTTTTTTGTTGTCATTTCCGCCAACAGCACAAAAAAAAAATCAAAATTGCACTACAAACAAAAACACTTGCTACATTCGTCAAGACACAATGCGGCGCCGTCGCTTATGACTTTGTGTTTTGTTTTTGTTTTCATTTGAATTCAAGTCAACGCTGTGCCTCAATAGCGTTGAAATTCTACCAATTTTTTTCGCATGCTTATGAGTCGAATAAAGGTGAGGGCAATGAGGGGGGATAGGGACACTACGTGCCCACCACTGCTGTAAAATATAGAAAAATAAATTATAAGATACCAAGAAATAATCGAATCGAATGTAAAATAGCGTTTTCATTTCGAAAAATTCAAACAAAAATGTATTTACTGTAGTAATCTTGAAGACTTTGTCTTTTTAAAAAAAAAGTCCGGCTTAGATGATTCCTTTAAACACACTGAATTAAAGGCAATTCAATTTGATTTTCGTTTGCACGAAACTGCGCGGTAAGAAGTGAAAAGCTTAGGAGTGATTGAGTGTCTTTTCTCATAACGAATATAGAAATGAGTCAAAAAAAGTCATCAAAAGATAGCGCTTGATGGTTCGATCAGTTTGAAATTCCACTTTTTAAGTTCATAAGATAAGATCAGCAACGATCTTTGATCTCTGGTGTTCCGTATGTTCCTGTTCAACTTTTTTTTACCAGAAGCTTTTAAATGATGTAAATACCTGACCTGGAAGAGTCACTGGTGTGACATTGATGGGTGGAATGGCGAGTGCTTCTGTCAAGGTTCTGCCAAATTCCGCATCTGCTGTTGGGGAACAGTGAACCGGAGATATTGAAATTTGTGAAGGAAAACGTTGACCTGCTGGAATGCAGAAGCAATAACAAGCAAACTCCCGGTTATTCTAGTAAAAATATAAAGCATTTAATGTAAGATATGTTTTAAGTATATAAAAAAAATCCTTTACCCCTGGGTGCGTTACTTTCAAGAATTTTGTGCTTACTCCCTCAGGTTCTCCTGACTAAATTGATAAATCAAAAATAACATACAAAAAATTATAAGCTCATTTTCACTTACCGGTCCAAATCGAGGCAATGGTCGCAATTCATTTTGATCCTAAAAAAGATAACATTTGTACTTAAATGCGAAGAAACCTGGATCATTTAAACTTCGAGTTACTGCGGATCTTAGATTTCTCAAAAATTTTAAAGCGTGCAGTAAAGTTCTTATGTATTCGGTTTTGCTGATCGTGAAGACTAATTTGATTTTTCAAGTCAGGTCAGGTTTTTAAGATATTTATTGAGATATTATTGCCATTAAAGACCCGACCATAATAGTGGCCAATAGGTAAATTGTATCCGTGATTCTCATTCAAAAATATGGTCAAAGTACTCATATTTCGGTCCCTGGCTCGTTGTTTTTCTCTGTCGCTTCATTTTGATTTTGCACCAGCACAAATTGAACACATATCAAGTTTTTGGTCCACAAATCACAAGAGAGCGCAAGTCTTATCAGAAATAACCATTTTTTTTTTTAAATCAAAGCTATGTAAAATGCTTATAATTCATTGGAGCACGAGTTTTGAAAAAAAAAATCGTTTTTATTATTTCAATTTAAATTTTTTTTGTGGCTTTTAACTTAAACAAATGTTTTTTTTTTTTTTTGATATTGACTCCGAAAATATGGAGTGAATTCAGGATTGACAGAAATGCGACAGGACTGCGTTAGCACTGCAAGTTTTTTACTTAATCTGCAACCCTGCTGTCGCTGCTCAGCTGTCAGTGTGCTGCATTACTGAGCAAATTATTTACATATGTTTTCTCGAACATGATTCCGCCAATAAATTTAATAAAAGTTAAAATTAAAGATGGAAATGTTATTAAACTTAATAACTGAGATCACAAGCCGTAGTGATTTATCACGAAGAAGAGGCATTTGTTTGTTATAAATGTTGAAGAAGGAGAAAATCACAAAAGTGACAAATTTCTACAAAGCAATTGAAATATATGCGGATGATACATTATTAGTTATTAATTAATAGTTAAAAAGTAAATAAATTATCTTTAATTTGAGTTTCATTTACTTTTCTTCATCCATCTCAGCAGTTATAAATTTTTTGCTGCGTTGTTTGCTGTTTTTCTATCAAGAAATTTCGCAGTACATTGCCAGCAGCTGCCATCTCGAACGGTTGACGTTTGTGGTGTTGGCAGAAATTTAAACAAGAACATGCTGCTTTCTTATAATGCGCAGTACTGTCAATCTCGAATTCACCCATGTTGGAACTTTAGGAGTCTTTCATAAAAAAATATAATGTTAATTTTCAAAAAGATTTGCGCTCTCTAGCCATTTTTGCACCAAGAAATATTTAAAAAAATTTGTTTTTGGCCTTTAACTTTCAAGAATTGCTGAAGAGCTCCAATCTTGTCGAATATGAACAATTTATGTTTTTAAATTAAACCCAATAAAATGCCAACAGATTGTTAAAGCCTAAATTTTGAAAAAAAAACGGTTTTCATTATTATATAATAAAAAAGAAAATTAAGGTTTATTTAACTTCAATAAGACTTGCACTCTCTAGCAATTGCTGAACCAAACAATCGATTTGTGATCACAATGCAGCGTCAGAGCCTAAGAACTCACCGAGGCTACCAGCCAGAGCCATAAACATGCAATATTTTATGGAGAGGTCGTCGAATTAATTTTGAGGGACTCTTGCTTAAAAGCCGCTTAAAGTTTTTGACATTTTTCTACAATTCTATTGCGAATATCAGGCGTTGTAAATGGGCTTCTCATTTGTATTTACTGTTGATTTCCAAGTATCACAAATATATATCATAAGAAAAAATGAAAACATTTTCGATTAACTTACCACAAATCGATGTTGTGGCTGTTGGAAATAGCTCTGAAAAATAATAAAAATTAATATTATGAATTAATTAATTGAAATCACCATGCGAAGTTTTAAGCGGAAAAAACTTTTCTGCATTTCAGTTACTACATATTAAATGAAAATCTTTTTTTTATAATATATTTAGCTCTCGAACCAAATCAAAACTATTCAATTCTGCATTTCCAAACATGTCATCACCAACAGAAGAATTAATTTGAAATATTATTTCCCAAACATATACATATAAAGAAAGGTTAATTTAGCAATTTTACTTGAGCCTTCTGAATAACCATGATGAATGACTTTGCTCATTAATATCTTGGCTCATAAAATATCCACAGCTAGCCGCCAGCTCCCCGAATAAAATTCACTGAATGAAGGAAGGTACATATTTACCATATTATTTTGTACACTTCACATATGTATGTATGGTTCATATTTGGTTGTTTTCTTTTTTGTACTCTACACGTATGTATGTAAGTACTTATGTATGCATACAAAACTATTCATTGACAAATTATGCCAAGACATAGCTGCGTAAAGCGGACAGTTGGAGTAAGTACATACCATTTTCCTCTCACAGTAATCCCCACTCAATCAGTGCTCCACCGTTCAAAATTTGCTCACAAAAAGATCACCATTCGCAATTAATAAGATTAGTCAAAAAAATAGTAAATAAATTAAACTAATTAAATTTTGAATTTTGATTTATTTATATTTATTACAAAAAGCAATTGTTTTTTGATAAGTGAGAATGTCAAACGATAAAAAACCAAATTTAAAACTTTGCTAACAAAGTAAATTTCTAAGAAATTAAAATAAGTAACATTGCGATTAACTTTAGATAGTAGATCCCACTCATCAGAATTAGTAGCATCGGTTTTTTTGTGACCATTTAAGAACTTAAACTACTACCGTACCATCGGAATAGAATTAGATCAGAAATTCTCATTTTTATAAAAAAATTTTTAAATTTTCTAACTAAATTATTGCAATAAATTTAATCTATCTTATCTATGATTTAACCAAGTTTTATTTGGTAATTATTTAAAGAATATAATTTTGGCAATTAAATTTTTATATTTATATGGGCTCATAGCTACAGCATGGCTCTTATTAGAACACTTTGCTTATATTGATGTCTCAAGTATATCCTTTTTACCAGCTGCCTACTTAAATTTGGTCTATATTCAAAAATACTTTAATTCTGTCTGTTTATGGTATAACCTTGTATAACCTTTGTTTTTTTAGTTATACAGGGTTGCCATATTAGAAGCGCCCATCAGGCAACACTATAACTTTTGACAGCGATGTCAAATCGACTAATGACATACCGCGTTTTGAAGGGCCACACGGTTACTGGAGCGTTATCGCGATATGATAACCAATTTTTTCATGCCAATTATTTGTCGAAAGCGTATGGTTTCAACAAGACGGCGCGCCACCACCACACACAAGCCGCACTACAATTGATTTTTTAGGGTAAAAATAAAATGGGCGCTTCGAATATGGACAACCTTGTATACCTTTATTAATCCTGTAAATTTTGTTCGAGTTTCGGTTTACTTTAAAATGTGCAAATTGAATTTTTGTTTTTCATTTACTCAACTGGTAACGACATTCCTTGTAGTTCACATCCTGAACGATGTCAAATATTTAGGTTTTATTTCGTTTTTTTAAACCGTTCATCAACTCCAAATAACTCAAACTGCATTGTTTGCTTAAGAAAAATATCGTTTCGAAAATTTTCCGGACATCAATTCTTCTTTTATGCTTATCTTTCAGCTATACATATGTACAGAACCTTTGTTTAATTACATATTTACTGTTATTTAATGATATTAAATACGATGAATTTCATGACGAATTTTGGGTTAGGTCGCTTCATATGAAATCAGTCATATGTGTAAACTTACTTGAGATTGATATACATAAGTCATCACGGTTTCCTAAATTTCTGAAAGGATTCAGATCTCCTCAAAAGTTGCATCGGTTTTTTATAATCAGTGATAGGTTTAAAATCCTTTTGGTTAAAAAAAAAAAAAATAAATTAGAATTTTTGAAATAGTCAGATTTAAAACGAATATCGGTAATATGTATAAACAAGAGGATTTAGCGACTGAATTGATTCTTTGCATCGGTGAGTTTTTGCGGTATGCATTTAAATAAGTTTTAAATATTTTTGTGTAGCTACCGTACCTTTATTCTAGGTATGTTTTCCACTAAATGTCATATGTTTCTATTTTGATATATTAGTGTCATGACTGTGCCAAAAACCATATTTTGGAATCGATAACATTTCAATATACCGGCATTAGATTCATCCTCTTATTTAAAATAAAATATCATTTTATAAATAAAATAAGTACCGGATGCTGTCGATCGTTTGGTGCTAATCTGCCACCTCGTCTAATACTCGCCATTGGTGTCTGGACATAGAAAAATTATATTAAATTATGTTAAAATCTAAAAATTTCACTTAAGCAGTAAATTAATGCACACCATCAATCTTCTTTCAGCACAAAGAGTTCTGGGTTTCTAAAATAAAAGTAAATTTTTAGTCAATAAAAGACTTATCGAATTTTTTTCACTCGATCAATTCAAATAATTGATACAGTAACGATAAAATATCATCTTACGTTTGTTGTTTCATAAATAGGCGAAGGGAGGATTTCTCCTGGTTGAAGAAAACGACCTCGTCGTCTTGCCATCTGCAAGAAAAAAGCCGTTCGGAGTTATTCATTACATACATAAATATAATTATATAAAATTAAAAATATGTAGAGTAAGGTGATTTAGATATATTGTTCTAGTGTAATTTGTTTTCGCTGAAACCGCCACGAGCATTAAAGACTATTTAAAACATGTGGTTGGTTTCGGAGATGATCAATGAACTAATTTTATTATCGCTTAATATAAAGTTTCGTTGGATCGCTAATTAAAAAAAACGTGTCTTCAAAATTATTAAATATTGTGTGTACCACTAAGAACAAAAAACACCCCTTTTACAGAATTTAAATAAAATCCTCTCTTTTTAATATTAATTAAAAATATGGTTCATTTACACTAAATCAAACTATATTATATGATGAGGAATATTTCGAAAAGTTTGTGTAAGGAAGTAAGCAAAAACCAATTCAAAAAATTTTATTTAGTGTGAACTAGAGATCTGTGTAAGCGCATTTGAAAGTCACTTGCCAAATTACAACTCTACCAAGTTTTTATGTGCTTAAATCATAAATCAAATCAAAACAAAAAAGAAGTGATCGCTGCACCAAAAATTAAATGTTCAACACAGTTCAAGCGGAAATGTGAGATCGTACGTTTTTGTGCTTCATGCAGATATAGCTTCTATAAAAATCAATAGTACCAGGAGACCGAAAATAATTCGGTTTTTTCGTCTTGAGGTTGAAAAAGTCGAAAAAATGTAATGCAATTGAATGAGAAGTCGGAAATATTTAAAAAATATTGAATAGGGTTGAAAACCCAAAAACAAGTTAAAAAATTTGAAAGAAAAATGTTGAGAGAGGTTGAAGCAGGTGAAAAAGTTTGATAAACTCGATAGTATATTAAAGTGTTGAAAAAGTTGAAAGAGATTGAAAAGGTCGAAAAAAGTTGAAAGTCTCGGAAAAAGTTGAATGAGATTAAAAAGCCGAAAAAAGTTGAATGTGGTTGAAAAACTCCAAAAAATATAGAACGTGTTGAAAAAAGTTGAAAAGGTTGAAAAAATTCGAAAAAATATGAGGTTGAAAAATGTTGAAACAGTTGAAAGAGGTTGAATGAGGTTGAAAAATGTTGAAACAGTTGAAAGAGGTTGAAAAAGTCGAAAAATTTGGAAAATGTTGAGAAAATTTGAAAGAGGTTGAAAAATGTTGAAACAGTTGAAAGAGATTGAATAACTCGAAAAAAGTTGAAGAAGGTTGAAAAATTCGAAAAAATATGGAAAATGTTGAGAAAAGTTGAAGAGGTTGGATGAGGTTGAAAAATGTTGAAACAGTTGAAAGATGTTGAAAAAGTCGAAAAAAATTAGGAAAATGTGGAGAAAAGTTGAAAGAGGTTGAAAAATGTTGAAAACAGTTGAAAGAGGTTGAATGAGGTTGAAAAATGTTGAAACAGTTGAAAGAGGTTGAAAAAGTCGAAAAATATGGAAAATGTTGAGAAAAGTTGAAAGAGGTTGAAAAATGTTGACCATTTTTCCTTTTTATTTATCTTTGTAAGTTGTAATATCTTTGGTGTTGACACACACATATTGAACATTAAGCTCAATAAAATAACATGTAAGTCCTATAGTCTGACGTCACAGCATGTGCACTTACGCAGACCTCTAGTGTGACCTTAACTTCGGAGTTAAAAACTTAATTTCGTATTTTTGTATTATTTCTTGACCGTTGTAACATATTTTCGAAATTTAAACTTATTTTCTAAAATCAAAAAAAACTCCTCTTTAAAATAATGACTTTAAATTAATTGTGTTGTTATTTTTGCAGATCTTTAGCTGTTTTAAAATTATCTCCTATTATATTTAGGTATCTTTTATCGTAAACACAGCACTTTATTCTTATGACGAGTATTCCATTAATAATAATAAGACCGGTAAATACATAGATTTCGATAACATCGAATAGAAGCTTTTTTCTTGTCCCTTATGTTAATAAAAGTAAATGGGCATTCATTTCCAAATCCGGCAAACCAATTCTGAAGAAAATGGTGTCTTTAGAGAATTCACTTGATGTTGTTGTGAATTTTTGTCTTAGCCTTTGACGCGATTGTAAGATTATTGAGGAACTCAATATCAGCTTTTGCTGATAAGGTCACAAAAAAATATTTTAACTTTTTCTGAATAAAATATAATAAAAATTGTTTTCTTAGAAAAAATGATAACTATATATTAGAAATAAATACCTGGTTAGCTGCTAACTGATTCCCTCTTGAATATGATGGACGTCTTGGTAATCTTGGTGCTGGACAAGTTATCTGCTATGATATATACATACATATTTACATTTAATATATTTTTTTTTATATTAAAGAATCTTAAGAATCCAATCAGCTTATGACTGTTTTGATTTGGAAACGGTGTAAGTAACAGATTATAATATATATAATTCGCTATATGACTTTGCATTATGGATCGTTTACCACTCAATGCATAAAAAGTCATACAATTTGAGACACATTGGCTCAGTTTCAATGGAGACAGTTCTTTCAATTCAATCTTTCTGCATTCTTTGTCTGGGGGGCCACAGCAACCTTCCATTGCAAGTTTCTACAGAAAAAGGCCTAACTGGGTGTACAATTTATATTGAAACAATTACTTTACAATAATGCAGTGTCAATATTTTGGCCAATTTTAGAAAATTTTTACAGAAAATTGATAATTTAGGAGAATAATGTGCTAAAAATGAAAATTTGACCAAAACTGTTTTTACCACTAACGCAAGATTTAAAAATCTTCCAAAAATTATATAAGTATAAAATATAAAATTTTTTTTTTTAATTTTTTTTTTTCACACATGGTGCGCAAGTAAAAAATTCGTAGTTTCCAAAGTTATGGCTTGAATTTAGATATGAAAGCACATGCATTCTTAGGATTGATTGAGAAATAAGATATAAAAAAATAAAAAAAACGGAAGATATTATATTGAAAATATTTTGACAAAAATTTTTTTTAATTAAAAAAAATTAGTGTTTTAACAAATTTATTTAAATTTGTTTAACTTTGTTTATAAAGCTATAGTCTTTCTTAATAAATATGATTAAATGATTTTTTATCCTATCTTCTATAGTTTTTGAGATATTTGTACATTCCAAGTCTCGACTTAGTACTTTTTCACAAAACCCGAATGCCATCACTGATATACTTACATACATACCTGTGTCGTGTTTAAAAATCACTTACCATCTGATAGCCTTGTGGCGTAGAATCTAGTGGTAGGAAACCTTGTGACGGAGAAACTTGTTGCGGAGAACCTTGTTGCGGAGAGCCTTGTAGCGGACAATGGCCCGGCGGAGAACATGGTGTCGGAAAATGACTTGGTGAAGAATCATGTGGTGGAGAGCCTTGTGATAGTGAGCTTTGTGGCGGATAGCTTTGTGATGGAGAACCTCGTTGTGAACTACTTCGATGCGGAGAATCATGTGACGGAGAACCTTGGGGCGGAAAACCACTTGGCGGAGAACGTCGTGACGGAGAGCATTGTTGCGGAGAATCTCGTAGTGGGGAATCTTGTTGCAGAGAGCCTTGTTGCGAACAATGGCACGGCGGAGAACATTGTGTTGGACAACGTCGAGGCGGAGAGCCTTGTGACGGTGAACCTCGTAGCTGACAACTTTGTGGTGGAGAGAATTGTGTGTTGTAGTTTTGTGATGGAGAACCTCGTAGCGGAAAACTTCGTTGCGGAGAGTCTTGGGGCAGAGAACCACTTGGCAGAGAACGTCGTAATGGAGGGTTTTGTTGTGAACAATGGCACGGTGGAGAACATTCTGTCGGACAACGCCGTGACGGTGAACTTTTTAGCAAAAAGCTTCGTTGCGCACAATGGCAAGGCGGAGAACCTCGTGGCTGAGAAAATTGTGGTGGTGAACCTCGTGGCAGGGTGTGTTGTTGCGGAGAGCCTCGAAGCGGACAATGGCATGGCTGAGAACATTGTGCCGGACAACGTCGTGGCGGAAAATCATGTGACGGAGAACCTTGTGGTGATGAACCTTGTGGCGGATAGCTTTGTGATGGAAAAACTCTTAGCGGACAACGTCGTGATGGAGATCCTTGTGACGTGAAGCTTTGTAATGAAGAAACTTGTGTTTGGAAAATTCGTAGCGAAGAGAATTGTGGCGGAGAATTTCGTAGCGGACAACGTCGGGGTAGAGTAACTCTTGATGGAGAATCTTGTTTCTGTGAATCTTGTAAGGGAGAACTTTGTGGCAAACAGCTTTGTGATGGAGGACCTCTTAGCGAACAACGTTGTGGTTGAGATGCTTGTGATCGAGAGCCTTGTAATGAAGAACGTTGTGTTCGAGAATTTCGTAGCGAAGAGAATCGTGGCGGAAAACTTCGTAGCGAACAACGTGGGGGCAGAGTAATACTTGGTGGGGAATCTTGATTCGGTGAATCTTGTAAGTGAGAACCATGACGTGGAGAACCTTGTGGCGGAGAACCTTGAGGCGAAGAACCTTGTTGCGGAGAATATCGGGACGGAGTAACATCTGCTGGGGAACCTTGTGGCGGAGAACCTTTTGGAGAACCATGACGTGGAGAACCTTGTGGCGGAGAACCTTGAGGCGAAGAACCTTGTTGCGGAGAATCTCGGGACGGAGTAACATCTGCTGGGGAACCTTGTGGCGGAGAACCTTGTGGCGAAGAACCTTCTTGCGGAGAATCTCGTGGTGGAGTAACATCTGCTGGGGAACCTTGTGGCGGAGAACCTTGTGGCGAAGAACCTTGTTGTGGAGAATCACGGGACGAAGTAACATCTGCTGGGGAACCTTGTGGCGGAGAACTTTGTGACGGTGAACCTTGTTGCGGAGAATCTCGCGACGGAGTAACATCTGCTGGGGAACCTTGTGGCGGAGAACTTTGTGACGGTGAACCTTGTTGCGGAGAATATCGCGACGGAGTAACATCTGCTGGGGAACCTTGTGGCGGAAAACTTTGTGACGGTGAACCTTGTTGCGGAGAATAGCGCGACGGAGTAACATCTGCTGGGGAACCTTGTGGCGGAGAACTTTGTGACGGTGAACCTTGTTGCGGAGAATATCGCGACGGAGTAACATCTACTGGGGAACCTTGTGGCGAAGAACTTTTTGACGGTGAACTTTGTGACAGAGCCTGTGGTGAAGTTGGGGACTGTAATATAAGCAGAAAAAATTTATTTCAAATTGGAACATAACAAAATAAGATAATATCAAATGAAAAAAATATATGAACGATATTGTCTTAATTAGAAATTGTTCCTACTAATTTGACCAAAAATTTTATAAATATATAAAATTTTCCAACCTGCCAAATATGAAATTTCGATTCTGAACGGTTGGAAACAAGTTAATGTAAAAAAATTTTTAATTTATTTCGGTTACCACAGTTACATTTTTTGTCTGAATGCTAATTCTCGAAAAAAAAAAATGTAAAACTCGATAGTTTTCGAGCTTGGTTACGGGAACACCCCTATCAATGCAAACGTATTAAATAAAATTTACCACACCATAAAGAGAAAACGTTTCAAAATAGGTAGAATAAAGTTAATAAATATCATAACAAAAATAGGAAAAATAGCAAAAGTTCTCACAAGCGTGCTTTAAAGATCTTAAAGAAGCATTATGTTAAATTTACGTGAAATTTCAAAAGAAATTTAAAATTAGCAGCTTATTACAAATTACGATAACAGTGACTTTCCAACTTTCGAGGCTCCTTGCTTATCAAATTTGCATCGAAAGTTTTTAACACTTGCGTAAAATATGATCCATACCAATTTTTTTGTGGCTCTAAAATGTTCTCAGTTTACATAGTTTCTGATGCATGATCGCGTATAGAAGAATACTCTTATTAAATTCAGTCTTAAAATTCGACTGCGGTCATTAGTAAGTTACACAATTGGGACTTTGAGAAAAATTAACAGTACTTTATCTAAAATGCCGCAGAAAAATGAAAACAAAAATGTGCTTTAATTGAATATCCTTAGAAACACGACAAAACTATGAGATATATCGAATTCAAGAAATGGTTTCTCATAACTACAGCCATATTTCTAATTTTAAAAAATGCAAAATACTCGTAATGAACATTCAAAAAAACCCATCTATCGATTCACTACTTCTAAGCTACGATTTCTTTTCTTATCCTAAGCTTCCCTTCACCGTACTACAGCTTAATTTTTAATGTGTCTGAAATTTTCGCAAATGACTGCACATTGAGCTCAGATAATTTTGAATAATCCGTGCGATGAAGTTATGTCGTTTGATTTTAAACATATAACTCTAATATTTGTAAAAATTCAAAATCAATTCAAACTGTTTCAATAGTAACCAAGCCTACACCTCAATAAATCCAGCGGAATTAAAAATATTTTCAAATTATAGTACTTACCACAGGTGATGGTGGTGTTAAATCGAGCAACTTATGATCTGGTTTATTCTATATGTACAATTTACATTGTACATCATGTAATAAAGTAAAAATCGAATTGTTAATATTTGTTACTCATAAATTAAAAGCGTGCAAAATGTTTTTGCTGAAATGAAACTTGGCAAAAAATAGAGTTGCAAATGAATACATACCAAGATCGTTTGTTCAACTTCATTCCATAGAACTTCACTATCATTTAATAATGATGATTGCTATAAAATATGAAATAAAATATACATCGATTATGATTTAAAGATTTGAGTGTTATGTACTTATATTCCTATATCGCTAGCTTAAATAATTTGTATGCATGCAAAATAGTCAAAAGCTTGTCTATCTTGCCAAACTTCAATTGGGCCACCTGGTAGGTTAAATTTTGAATTACGTGTTATTGGCAGCACTTTTACGCTTACAAATTTTATAGAATCGCAGTGATATATCTATGCTGTACGAAATTACGATTATCACTTGAGCCACAACGGGAATTGCTGAACACTTATTTTTAAATTGGGCAAAAGTTGCCAAAACCGTGTTAAATGTTTTAATAAATTTTGCTCAAAATAATGCATACAGCATCGGCTATGCGAATCTTGGTGCATAAGGGGTGATATTTTATAGTGCAACTGAACTAGTCCGCACTAGTCAAAAGAAAATTCTCAATAATCGTATTATATGCTTACAACAAGTTAAGGACAATCCCAGAAAAAACTTAAATTTTGTTTTTCAACTGTATATAAATACCCAATATAACACCCATTAGAGCACCCATGAAATGTGAACAAGTGTTATATGTTTCACTCCACACGCCTTTTCTAATAGAATGGGGTTAAAAAAGAAGATCTGTAAAAAAATTTTGTGTTTCTATTGGAAACAGGCCAGTCGCTTTTGACCCAAAGGCTCAAAAATGAGCTTAAAATGAGTTTTTTTATTCATCGATCTACAACTGTAAAACAAAAGATTTTTGGTGATAACGACCCAGGACATTTCGATGTAAAATTAAATGGCTAATACATCTTTCATACACTATTTGGATCTATAAGTGTGCGTTCGTGTTCGGTCCCCATTAAATATTCGAAGAAGATAAATTTGTTCCCGTTATGTTATTTAATAGAGTATCTCATGTAGTTTAGGAAAAATTTTTGTTTTTTTTTTAAAAATATTAATTTTTGATGCTAAAAAAAGCTATTAAAATTCATTTTAAAATGTTTTTTTGACTTATCTACATAAGGGTGACCAAAAAAAAATCGAGTTTTCGATTTATACATTGCTTTTATGAAAATTAATTATTGTTATGTAAAAAAAATGAAGCCCTGAAAAAATTTCATTAAAAAATATTGATATTTAGAGGTCGCAAGTGTCCGATTTAGGGATTAAATTCATTCTTTTTATTTGCGAGTGATTATAACTCTTCCCAAAGTACAATTCTGCATGAGATACGGGCTGTTGGCATTGATTCTTATATTTTCGGGTCTGCTGAACACGATGGTGAAGTTGTTTTGCTATACAGTGGCTGGGTATTTTGGTAGCATCGAAAAACTCCCTGAAAACAGCGAAAAAACAGCGCGAATTTGGGTTTAAGTGAGGTAAACTCGAGAAACAAATATTTTTTCTTAGTCTAATATTATTCAGCATTCTAGTCTGAAAACAGACGAAGAGATTCTGCCTGGTCTCGATGTTCTAGTATTTTTTCTCAGAAGACCAGTTTAATAGAAAAATAAAAAATCCACTGTTTTTTTTTTTGGCTTTTAGCCTGTTGTAGTATCATCTACACACCTTAAACTATCAATTTCACGAAAAAAAGAAATTTATCTTTCATTTTATTATTAATTTAATATATGTATAAATACCTGTTGTTGTCGGATGCGGAGTGCATTCTCGGCTTCTCGTTCCTAAAATAATTTTCATTTTAATTTATATATAGAACGTGTTTCTTTTACCAAAACGAGAGGAGTTGGACCTTCAAGTCTCCAAATCAGTCTTTAATTTTTTTTTGTGCTATTTGACTAGCTTACAATTGAATAAATTACTCGAGAAATATTCCTGAATATACCAAGAAAAAGTGTTTTTTTTTTTATTTTTTGATAGGATATCTCAAAAACATGACGTGATGGATAATATTCTTGTTCTGCAAAATTAATCAGAACAACGTCCTCTTTCAGAATTATACTGGGTTCGAAAATACTGCTCCACTACGTTATCAGCAAAACGTCCAACTCCTTTGTTTTGGATTTTTTTTTAATTTTTTTTTATTTTTAAATAAATGCTAAATTAAAATACATTTGCATTCAATTTTCAAAAAATATAATCTTTTTTTTGGATTAGATGCCAACATAACACTGAAGATTCAGATAATGATGTAAGGTCTGCTGAAATCCCGCCAAAAATGCTGTGATCTGATGTTCACTTAAATCTTTTTTTTTTTGTGGTAATTATATTTTTAGGTAATACTTTATTAAAGAAAAATGTTACTAAGACTAAAATAGGAAGAGTATAACAATTTTTTCTTCATTCATCGCCATTTTGAAAATGACGCTGTAGAATAATTTTAATATTAAGTTTTCTAAAATGCAACAGAGATTTCGGTTTTTGTAATTAGCAAATGTTAAATGATTGTAAAATTTTGAAAACGAAGTACTCAGTTCAAAAACTATTTTTCCAATGGGAATTTATTCGCTGAACTTGATACTGGCCTTTGATTTACGCAGTTATGTTTTGGGACAATTGTATCGGAAGACATGTAAAACAGATCGACTTCTTCAGCAAGATTGATCAACATTACTTCTCCAAATATATATATTTTAAGTCTGTCAAAATTTCTTTTACTAGTCTAAGTAATTACACAGACTTCTATAATATCCGATTTTTCCTAACTTAACAACGAAAACTGCTCCCGGCAATCAAAGTTCTGCGCTTTGGAATTAAAATCGTCAAGTGGCACCCATCGAGTAGCAGTTCGTTCGAATAATTGGTTCATCCCAATTGCAGCCAATGTCCGTATAGCAAGTATGAGAGCAGAGGAGTAGTCAATATGAGGCCCTAAAATAGCGCAAATTTAGGCCGTTTGCTGTGAAAAAAGATATGTAAGCCAACCAATTGATTACGCTAACAAAATCGGGAAATAGAAACATTATCTTGAGAATTATTCTACGTCTATGGCAAAGATCAAATTTTGTTTCATTGGCTAGATCTGAAATACAAATTTCCATGTTCCCCAAACAATATATATAATATCTGATATGCTTGTTGTGATGGAGATAATTTGGTGATGGTATAAATTTAAGTAGTGTGCCAAGTTCTTAGGTCAGTTAAAAGCTAAATATTTACTTAATTAGTTTAAATTTTATATATAAATACCTGTTGTAGTCTTCTTACGTCCTCCACAGTGGGTGCTATCGGCTAAAAAAAATTACCAAAAACCATATTAAGTTTTTGTTATAGTATTCCCTAATATTTTTGTGTTATTCCATTTCAAAAATTTGAATTTATACAAAGTGTGCAACTATTTAAAGATTGACCGTTTTATGTGTTTCAAATTTGTATTGAACTAAAATACATTTACATTCACTTTTAACATACATATATATATTAATTTTTGCATTAAATCCAAAATATTATAATGAGATTTGGCCTTAGGAAGTGCCTTAAAAAAATTCGCTTAGTCTTAGACTTATCCAATTTTGATAAGCATTTCGAAATGATATAAAGAACTTCAATCGGTAGGCGTGGCAAAAACTTTAAACAACTGAGTCCCGCCACAAAAACTTGGATTACCTCAGTGAAATCCAGTCCAATCGTTGATCTTGATATACTTGTTTGGGCCGAACAGATACGTTGAAAGCTTTTGATTCTTTGGTAACTGAGATCGACATAGATGAGCAGAATATGCGCAAAGCGATATGAAAGTTTCGAAAACACTCTCCCGTTGCCAACTTTATAACCGCAACTCCTGCAGTGAATGAAAATAGTGCGCTTTGGAATAAAATCGTTAAGTTCCAGCTTTAAAGGAGTATAACCAAGCTTGTTGATGAATGATAAACCTGATCTTTGTTTCATCCCAATAAGGGCAGCTTTGGTATAACAGGCATCACGCTAGATGCAATGAAATCACTGCATAGGGCGGAAGTTGCAAGTCCTCGCTTTTAAGCCAGACAACAAAACTTAGCCAAAAACTTAATAAATTCGATTTACTTATCAAAAAAATCGCAGCTGTTATTTATATTCATCAGACGGTAAAGGGTTAGTGATTTACAAAAACTGCTTAACAAAAGCTTTGAAATATCTGCAGATAAATTAAAAATGAAGAACATTAAAGATGTGAAACTAAAATCATTTATGCCTGTTGTCTATTTTTTTTTTCTATCAACTGAGCGAATTTTTGCTAGGCCGCCGCTCCCATAAAATTTTGATAAAAAAAACGACGGTTGTAAAAATGAACTCTCTCAGAAACCTGAATTTGACTTCAGTTAAAATATCATTATGAAAATTCAAATTCATTGAAAGCTTTAAGTTAGAAATTAAATTAAATTGTGTGCATAGATACCATTTTTTCGTAGTAAGGAGTTCTCTCACATTGTTCTGTGAACATTGCATTGGCCTCGGCCTATTAAAATAAATTGCATTAAAATTATTTGTTCTATACGTGCATTGTGTATATTCATATATGCATACATATCGGTCATTGTTTTACAAACCGCATACCAATTTAGACTTGACATTTTAGAATCGCCAGAGATTTTTTTACAGCATATACATATACTTACATAAAATTACTTGACTGGCACATTTATATGGAATTATCGATAATTGGCTAGATTTTCACAAATCTTCTCATACTTGAAGTCTATTTTCTCCAGTTGTACTGATAGGATCAATGTCGTTTCCTTTTTATTATAACGTTAGCTTTCGAATTGTAATAAAAAAAAATATTTATATTGTCTAGAAATGAGAAATAATAACAATTTAATTGTTTAAATAAGTAGATCTAACATGCTGTACCGCCGACTGACAGCGAAAGAGAATGAACTTTTCGTACGACGGGAAAAATAATTCATTTTTGAGTGGCGAGCATGACAGCACTCAAAATACCGCTCAAAATACCGTTGCGAGGTATTAAATAAAAAAAAGTTCTGTATTAAGGAGCGGAAAAAGTACAATAAAAATACTTATTTTGAATAGTATCAAGAAAAAGTATCAACTCGTTTTTCAAAAACGCAATTAAAAGCGGAGTAGAAAATTTAATAAATTATCAAGAAAAATTATAAACGACGTCAGAAGTTGACCGGCACTCATCTCATTTTTGTGTGAATGGCCTCCACTCAAAAAGTAAAAGAGAGTAAAAAAATATTGTTTGAGCGCAGTCAAATGCCTGTCGTGTGACTTCGCACTTATCTTCTCAGAAACTAACCCTTTTAAAACTAAAGCTTACCAAAATATCAAAAAATTATCGGAGCCCAAGTTCCAAAAAAAAAAAAAAAAATCGTTTGAAGTTAAAAGCCTAAAACAAAACTTTTTTAAATACTTCTTTGTTCAAAAATGTGAAAATTCCGATCTAATCAAGACTCCAGGTTAAGATGAAAGGATAAAGAATATTTTTTCAAATTATTTTTAGTGTGAGATGTTAAAGCTATTTAAACAATTAAATTATTATTATTTTTCTTTTGTTGACAGTACAATTTTTTTTAATGCGCTTTGAAAGCTAACGTAACAAGGTACTAAATAAACAAAACTCACATTGATCCGATCAGTAAAACTGGAGATAGTAGACTTCAAGCATAAGAGACTTAGAGATAATTCAACAAATTATTGAAAATTCATGTATGAATATTTTCAAAAAAAAAATTTTTTTTCATCAAATTCCTAGAATTTTTTGAAAGATGCTGGAAAAAAATGTTCATCTCATTTGCAGAAGGTGAAGGTGTATAGATTGTAAAAGTATGACCCATATACATACATACATACATATACTTATGTATAAATATGTATAAGTATATGAATATATTTTCCAAATTTTCATTTGTTTCTGACGACAGATTATATTGTGCGCTGAGAAGTCAACTGATATACGTATCAACGAAGAGTAATTAAGGGTCGCTGAGCTCGAGTCTGCTATCAAATTTTGGTCGTCACGTCATCATGTCGATATAACGGTAAATTAACCGTAAATTACAAGCACTCTTATTAAAATTTTTTCCCTCAAAATTACCTCTCCAGCACCACCTTATGGAGTATTTAAATCAAATTTATTGAAAAAATTTACAAAATATATGATGCTACACGAATGTAGATTTCTGCAGAAAATGTTATTGAAGGCGAGACTTAAATTAAAAGGCTTTAAGAACTTTAGCGACCAAAATAAGAATCATGAAATAATATAAAAATGACAAATAGTTTCGAACAGAGTTTTTAGTGGACTGAAAAATCAAAACATATTTTCTAACATGTACGATTCGCTCAACAAAAATGACACCGCCCTTCATTTTTTTAGAACTTGAAATGTTACTCAGAGACTAAAGCAATATACAAAAGATTATCAGACCAAAATGTTATTATTTAATTTAATTAATAATAATAATTTATTCAATAAAATTAATTCTTAATTTTTCTTTCGAAAATAGTTTTAACAAAAAATTATTATTTTTAAGTATAAATACCTCTAGTGCTTTTCTCTGATTCCATTCCTCCTTCTGTAAAATTAATAAGATTTTGTATTTAATATAGGTATACATAACAACTTTTAAAAATAAAAGAAAGCTAAAATTTAAAAAAAAAAATTTTTTTGTTAAATTGGCTTAGAAGCGCTGAAACAACACGTTCTTTTTATTACAAATTAAGTTTTTTTTTTTTTTTGTATTTAAATACCTCTTCCGGAGTAAGACGTCTAACTGGTACTGGCCGTACATATCCACCCATTCTCTGCAATTGAATAATTTTGACATTACATTTTGATTTAAATATTTTTCCTCAAAAGCAATTGTTTTTCAAAATAAAAGCTTATTTGTAAATTATTCGTTTGATTTTAAATAAGGTTTTATATTGTTTATAAATACCTCTTCGCCTTTCTTTCTTGGCGATCGTTTTGGTGGTGGTGTTGCTGGTTTTCTTGGAGGTTTTGCAGATGCTGCTGGTGCTACTTGCTATTTAAAGAATTACCTTGTTATATATTTTATATACATTCACTTAGAAAAAAAAAAAAAAAAATATCAAATATCAAGAAAGAAAAAACATTCTCCAAATGTATTTTACATTAAAATAGAGCCATTGCAAAAAAAAAAATAAAATTACATTAGGCCATTGAATTTGGTTACCACCCACTGTTGTAAAACCACGCCCACATTTTTCGTGTGACTAAAAAAGGAGGTATTTTTATTTTATTTTTTAAATTTGCGGTCCTATATGCCTATAAAATAGAATCGGGTTTGAAAAAAATTCTCCCCAAATTTCAGCTTCCTAGATCAAACCTGCGATCGGTGCATCCACTTTGTTTCCTAGTACAATTCATATGAAAAACGAAAAAGCAAAACAACCAAAAACAGTTTTTTTTTGCGTTTTAGTAAATTTTCTGTTTTTCGTTGTTTTGCTTTTTCGAGCCATTCAACTAATAATCCCAAAACGCTTTACCTTGGCACATAAAGTAAACTTTTTCTACGTTTTAGTAAGTCGGTGTTTTTCGTTAAATTTCAACGAAATTGAACGTTAGCTCTGTCCGCGCCGTTTACAGGTTTGAGCTAGGAAGCTCAAATGATGTGACAATTATTTTTATTCCTCAAACTGTAATAAAGGGAAAAAAAAAATAAAATCCCTTTCAAAAACTTTGAAAAAAAAAACACCCTAATATACATGTATTATACATATATAAACATATTTTTATACATAGGGGTGGTTCTTAAGTGTACTTTTTTGCGAAAATCAAATGGGGCGCCCTCTCAATTGGTTCGAAATAGGGTAAAAAAATTTAAAAAATTAATTTAAAATTTTTATCTTTAACCCCTACGGACCCTATTTCAAAATAAAATTTGACCTAAGCCGACATTTTTTTAATAGGGCCCGTAGGGGTTAAAGATAAAAATTTTAAATTAGTTTTTGAATATTTTTTATCCTATTTCAAACCGATTGAAGAGGAGTCCTCAATTTTTTTTTTCTTAAGAACCACCCTATTATACATACATATAGATGGAGCTAAAGAAGTATATACTTCAGTCGTGTGGTCTAAAGCACACTCATTTTCTTAGTATTTGGGACATTTTTGGATAGTCTTAATTTCAGTATAGATGTCAATTAGGTTATTCACAAGGTGTCCGACCTTGTCACGTCTTAAAAATTTATGAAAATCTTAACCCTAGGATGTGCAGCTGGGCTTTTCGAGGCCCATTTTGACTTTGAGTCGTTGGCAAAATTGTTTCTTAGGTCTGAGCGCCAAACGGTCTCTTGACAACTACCGCTCATGGTTTCTGAACGAAATAAAACCGGAAACGGGTCGTTTGCGCTGACTTCGCAGAACAAAACTTTTATATTTATATAGTAACATCATAAGTGTACCTCCTGGGCCTCGCCAGGCCCAGCTGTTAAATGTATGGCAAATATATGTAAATGTATAAGAAAACATCTCACAATACGTTCTAATTAGGTTTTCTGAACTGAATAATTGCGATTCGATGCGTTATTCGGGTTGAAAATAATCGAATGTCCGCAGTTCTATTTTTTATAAAAATTTGGGAGTCTTTAGCTACATATTTTCGTTACTTCAAAAATGTTATATCTCTTCGAAGCCGGACAAATATGGTATCAAAGTATGGTGTATTTGACACTCGAAGAGCAACTATCCGCTGAAGGGTGAAATCTACACCGATTAATTGGCTCGAGATGTACTAAAAAGAAAATGAGTGGTGTTATTGTTCGCACAAAAATTTTACTATATCGATCGAACAATTTATAGTGAGAATTGATTCACTCCTTTGGATTTCGCTAAAGAATTGTGTAAATTGAGACTCTCAATTGTAGGCACTGTCCGCCACAACAAACGGTTTGTAACGGAAGGATTTAAAAAATCTAGAAATCCACCGCAGGAAGAGACGTTGTTTGGTTATAATAGTGAACAAGTTTCGTTGTGTTCTTATGTACCAAAAAAGAACAAGGCCGTAATCTTGCTGTTGACCGAGTATTATGCGTCCAACGTCGACAATGCGTACAAAAAGAAACCATATCAAATTTTAGATTACAATGAAAATAAGGCAGGTGTTGATACGATGGACCAAATGCTCAGCGGCTACTTCTGCAAGCGTGGCGCATGATGTTGTTGGCTTGGAATCATTGATTGTTCATGAGGCATTCGCACCATTACACGAAACGGCAAACGTTACGTGTTCCTGACGTTTCTGACGTCGCAATTGCTGACCGCTCACATGAATAATAGAGTTCTGATTAGCCACGTACACCGCCAGCAACTATCAGTACAGCTATGGTGTTTGTAAGTATTTGCAAAAAAACAAGAGCGCTGGGCATCTCCGCAGAATCAACGCTGAAAACACGGAAATACTGTGGTGCAACCCTCAGCAGAACAATAAACAGCGCAAAACTTTTCTATACTGTGTAAAATGCAGAAAAAACATGTGCCTTGAACATGGTTCCATGAAGAAAATTCGCTTATGCTCCAACTGTGCTGCAGCCGAAGCAGAATAAATATAGCATATCATATCAACACACTTCACAATTCATGTTTAGAGGCCGTCCATTATTTTTTTTTAAATTAGGACTCTCTCTTGGTGAGATTTAGTGACCTCTGACGAGACCCCTCCCCTCTCTTCAGTGAGACTTGCCTTATAAATTTTAAATGTAATCTGCTGTAATAATGTATAGTCTCTGCATTAAAAAATTGAAGTGATATTTTTACTGAACCCCCCTTCCCCTTGGTGAGATTTTTCTGGGTTTCTTTTTTTGACTATGCTCATTCTCTTACACACGGAAACATTCATATATATATAGGTATACACATACATAGCTACAGCAGTGGCGTGTCGTGGCGTTTTCAGCTGGGTGTTCAACGTGTATGTGTTGTTTAAATATGAATGCCTATTCTTAGTTTTTTCCAGGACCACGACGGGGACGTGATAGACTGAGATGCCATTTTAGTTTTTTTGGTTTTTTTATATTTTTTTTTAATATTTTTTTTAATATTTTTTTTAAATTATTTTAAAGTTTTTATTATTATTTCTTTTTTATTCCAAACAATTTTACTGGTATGTAAATTCAATACGGCGTGTTTTTTTCAAGAAAATTTCCAGAACCTCATCATAAAAGCTGTTTTTTTTTTTTGATTTCCTTAAGAAATACTTTTTCTATGGAAATCAAAGCCAGTTCCGACAATCTCTGTTCGCACATAGTATTTCTCGAAAAAATCTTTATCCGCTTGAGTGCAGAGAATGATCTTTCAACTGAGCTACTTGAAGTTGGGATTGTCAAAATTAAGGAAGTTAGCTTTAAAATTTCTGAAAACCTATCTTTCAAGTACAAATTTAAAAGAGTTTCGGGTATATCTTTGATGAAAATGTTACGAAACTGTTCACATGAAAAAAATACACTCAACTCATTCCTTAGCTTAACAAATTCGAAGAAGGCATATGAAATTTTAAGGCTTTCAAAAGCATCATCTGGAAAACTTCTTTCGAAATTAAGAAACTTTCGATCTCTATGGCAGAGATCAAATTTTATTTCATTGGCTAGATCTGAAATACAAATTTCCATACTCCCCAAACAATATATATATAATATCTGATATGCTTGTTGTGATGGAGATAATTTAATCCATTAAAGTATAAATTTAAGTAGTGTGCCAAGTTCTTAGGTCAGTTAAAAGCTAAATATTTACTTAATTAATTTAAATTTTATATATAAATACCTGTTGTAGTCTTCTTACGTCCTCCACAGTGGGTGCTATCGGCTAAAAAAAAATTACCAAAAACCATATTAAGTTTTTGTTATAGTATTCCCTAATATTTTTGTGTTATTCCATTTCAAAAATTTGAATTTATACAAAGTGTGCAACTATTTTAAGATTGACCGTTTTATGTGTTTCAAATTTGTATTGAACTAAAATACATTTACATTCACTTTTTGCATTAAATCTAAAATATTATTATGAGATTTGGCCTTAGGGAGTGTCTTAAAAAAATTCGCTTAGTCATAGATTCATCCAATTTTGATAAGCATTTCGAAATGATCTAAAGAACTTCAATCGGTAGGCATAGGAAAAACTTTAAACAACTGATATAAGTCCAGCAGAGATCCCGCCACAAAAACTTGGATTACCTAAGTGAAATCCAGTCTAAAGTCGTTGATCTTGATATACTTGTTTGGGCCGAACAGATACCTTGAAAGTTTTTGATTCTTTGGTAACTTAGATCGACATAGATGAGCAGAATATGCGCAAAGCGATATGAAAGTTTGGAAAACACTCTCCCGTTGCCAACTTTATAACCGCAACTCCTGCAGTGAATGAAAATAGTGCGCTTTGGAATAAAATCGTTAAGTTCCAGCTTTAAAGGAGTTTAACCAAGCTTGTTGATGAATGATAAACCTGATCTTTGTTTCATCCCAATAAGGGCAGCTTTGGTATAACAGGCATCACGCTAGATGCAATGAAATCACTGCATAGGGCGGAAGTTGCAAGTCCTCGCTTTTAAGCTAGACAACAAAATTTAGCCAAAAACTTAATAAATTCGATTTACTTATCAAAGAAATCGCAGCTGTTATTTATATTCATCAGACGGTAAAGGGTTAGTGATTTACAAAAACTGCTTAACAAAAGCTTTGAAATATCTGCAGATAAATTAAAAATGAAGAACATTAAAGATGTGAAACTAAAATCATTTATGCCTGTTGTCTATTTTTTTTTTTTCTATCAACTGAGCGAATTTTTGCTAGGCCGCCGCTCCCATAAAATTTTGATAAAAAAAACGACGGTTGTAAAAATGAACTCTCTCAGAAACCTGAATTTGACTTCAGTTAAAATATCATTATGAAAATTCAAATTCATTGAAAGCTTTAAGTTAGAAATTAAATTAAATTGTGTGCATAGATACCATTTTTTCGTAGTAAGGAGTTCTCTCACATTGTTCTGTGAACATTGCATTGGCCTCGGCCTATTAAAATAAATTGCATTAAAATTATTTGTTCTATACGTGCATTGTGTATATTCATATATGCATACATATCGGTCATTGTTTTACAAACCGCATACCAATTTAGACTTGACATTTTAGAATCGCCAGAGATTTTTTTACAGCTTATACATATACTTACATAAAATTACTTGACAGGCACATTTATATGGAATTATTGATAATTGGCTAGATTTTCACAAATCTTCTCATACTTGAAGTCTTTTTTCTCCAGTTGTACTGATAGGATCAATGTCGTTTCCTTTTTATTATAACGTTAGCTTTCGAATTGTATTAAAAAAAATTTATATTGTCTAGAAATGAAAAATAATAACAATTCAATTGTTTAAATAAGTAGATCTAACATGCTGTACCGCCGACTGACAGCGAAAAAGAATGAACATGACAGCACTCACCGCTGTGAGGTAATAAATAAAAAAAAAAAACGGCGGGTTGCACTCCGGGAGTGCCGACAGAAGTGAAAACAAATCGTTTAATGGCAAGTTAGTGCGTTAATTGGTATGTGTGCGTTTTCTTTTTATATGGCAAAACAATGGAAGACAAAAACGGAATATGTATTCAAATTTTACTCTCGCTCTCATTCTCAATTTGTCAACGCAACAACGCGGACATTGAAAGAAACAAACATGTAAGCATAACAATCGTTGAATGAGAATTAAATGTGTCAGTTATTGTGTATGCTTTGCTTTTTGTCTTCCACTTGGAATATTTTTTATTTAAAAGAAACAATAGAACATTAAAATTTTACCATCGCATTCATGACGGGGAATCCCGATGACGGTCGGTGTCACGAGTTTATACTTTTTTACTCAGCCGCACAACGTGCCATAAGAAGTTTTCACTTCAAAAATTGCTAGAAGAAGTATATTCGGCTCAGTAGCCTCAACTGTGAATAATTACATTTGAGCTAAGTACTCCTTTTGTTTAAAAACAAAAATTTATTCTGATTGCAGTAAGACACATCATTGCGAATTATGTAAGTATAAGAAAAAATCAGGTAAAAAAAGTACCTGGACCTGTGACTAAATAGCTTAAACATAATTTTTCTTAAACTTAAGAAAATTGATCACACGATCAATATTACTGACAGTATTTTGCATACTGACAGTATTACTGATCGTATGAGGTGAGTACTGATGTACTGTCAGTATAGAAAAACGATACTGATGACTGATGAAAAAATCGGATATTACTGACGAAGTTTTTAAATACTGACAGTAATACTGATGGTGTGAGGTGAATACTGACAGTTCATCAGTATTATTTGCACAGAAAAGTGGCATGCCACTTTTTGGGGCAGATCCGGCTGAAAGTTGGTCAGAGGGTGCAAGTAGGCACGGGACGCCAAAATCCTGGGAGGGGGCGTGGCATGCCCCATTTTGTGGCAGATAGACGATGAGGCAGTGAAACTTGAAAGAAACTTGAAAAAGTTCCTCATTCAGTGGCATGGAACATTGCGTCCAAGGGTATGGTCGTCCGATGCCTAGCTGGAGGCGTGGTGCAAGTTTGGATGGAATCTGCCCCAAAAAGTGGCATGCCATTTTCGGCTGTCGGTCACGTAGCCGGAGCATAGTTCGCACCTTCACCAGTCGAATGTCAAAAAAACTGATTACTGACAATAAACAATACTGACCGTGTGAGTACACTGACAGTAATGTAAATACTGTCAGTAATTATACTGTCAGTAATATTGATCGTGTGAGAGCCGCTTTAAAAGTATGCAACCCTTTCCGACGAATTTCAAAACTAGCACCTAAAATTAGGACACATTATCTGAAATTTTTAAAATCGTTACCTACTTTTAGGCGTTCTTTTTGAAATTTGTCAGAAAGTGTTGCCTACTTTTAGGGGCAAATTATTAATAGCACCTAAAAGTAGGCAACGTTTTATAAATTTTTTGAAATCGAGTTCATTTTCCAAGTCTTCAAAATTTTAAAATCGAGTTCTTTTCCCAAGTCTTCAAAATTCCAAAATCAAGTTCGTTTCCCAAGTCTTCCAAATTTGAAATCGAGTTCGTTTCCCAAGTCTTCAAATTTCTGAAATCGAATTCGTTTCCAAAGTCTTCGAAATTCTAAAATCGAGTTCGTTTCCCAAGTCTTCAAAATTCCAAAATCAAGTTCGTTTCCAAAGTCTTCCAAATTTGAAATCGAGTTCGTTTCCCAAGTCTTCAAATTTCTGAAATCGAGTTCGTTTCAAAAGTCTTCAAAATTCCAATATCGAGTTCGTTTCCCAAGTCTTCAAAATTCCAAAATCGAGTTCGTTTCCCAAGTCTTCCCGATGACGGTCGGTGTCGCGAAATTATACTTTTTTCCTCAGCCGCACAACGTGCCATAAGAAGTTTTCACTTCAAAAATACTGTATTAAGAAGCGAAAAAGTACATTAAAAATACTTATTTTGAATAGTATCAAGAAAACTCTTTTTTCAAAAACTCAATTAAAAGCGGAGTAGAAAATTTAATAAATTATCAAGAAAAATTATAAACGACGTCAGAAGTTAACCGGCACTCATTTCATTGCCACTCAAAAAGTAAAAGAGAGTAAAAAATTATTGTTTGAGCGCAGTCAAATGCCTGTCGTGTGACTTCGCACTTATCTTCTCAGAAATTAACCCTTTTAAATTTTAACTACAGCTTACCAAAATATCAAAAAATTATCGGAGCCCAAGTTCCAAAACAAAAAAAAAAAATTTCGTTTGAAGTTAAAGGCCTAAAACAAAACTTTTTTAAATACTTTTTTGTTCATAAATGTGAAAATTCCGATCTAATCAAGACTCCACTTTCTGGAAAAATGAGTTTAATAGATGAAAGGATAAAGAATGAAAGAATATTTTTTCAAATTATTTTTAGTGTGAGATGTTAAAACTATTTAAACAATTAAATTATTATTATTTTTCTTTTGTTGACAGTACAATTTTTTTTAATGCGCTTTGAAAGCTAACGTAACAAGGTACTAAATAAAAAAAACTCACATTGATCCGATCAGTAAAACTGGAGAAAGTAGACTTCAAGCATAAGAGACTTAGAGATAATTCAACAAATTATTGAAAATTCATGTGTGAATATTTTCAAAAAAAAAAATTTTCTTTTCATCAAATTCCTGGAAGATGCTGGAATAAAATGTTCATCTTATTTGCAAAAGGTGAATTTTTCTCCTTAAATCCGTATGGCTTGTAAAAGTATGACCCATATACATATATATATGTACTTATGTATAAATATGTATAAGTATATAAATATATTTTCCAAATTTTTATTTGTTTCTGACGACAGATTATATTGTGCGCTGAGAAGTCAACTGATACGAGTATCAACAAAGAGTAATTAAGGGTCGCTGAGCTCGAATCTGCTATCAAATTTTGGTCATCACGTCATCATGTCGATATAACGGTAAATTATTCGTAAATTACAAGCACTCTTCTATGACTTTTTTATTTCAATTCCGAGAGGCTTGGTGGCTGAAACAAAGTTGTTCTTCATGAAAAAATTAAAATGTTTTCCATCAAAATTACCTCTCCAGCACCACCTTATGGAGTATTTAAATCAAATTTATTGAAAAAATTTACAAAATATATGATGGTACACGAATGTAGATTTCTGCAGAAAATGGTACTGAAAGCGAGATTTAAATTAAAAGGCTTTAAGAACTTTAGCGACCAAATTAAGAATCATAAATAATATTAAAATGACAAAAAGTTTCGAACAGAATTTTTAGTGGACTGAAAAATCAAAACATATTTTCTGACATGTACAATTGGCCCAACAGAAATGAAACCGCCATTAATTTTTTTAAAACTTGAAATGTTACTCAGAGGCTAGCGCAATATATAAAAGATTATCAGACCAAAATGTTATTATTTAATTTAATTAATAACAATAATTTACTCAATGAAATCAATTCTTAATTTTTCTTTCGAAAATAATTTTAACAAAAAATTATTATTTTTAAGTATAAATACCTCTAGTGCTTTTCTCTGATTCCATTCCTCCTTCTGTAAAATTAATAAGATTTTGTATTTAATATAGGTATATATAACAACTTTTAAAAATAAAAGAAAAAGCTTAACGGATGCTTAAGCTAAAATTTAAAAAAAAACTTTATTTGTTAAATTGGCTTAGAAGCGCTAAACAACACGTTCTTTTTATTAAAAATTAAGTTTTTTTTTTTTTGTATGTAAATACCTCTTCCGGAGAAAGACGTCTAACTGGTACTGGTCGTACATATCCACCCATTCTCTGCAATTGAATAATATTGACATTACATTTTGATTTAAATATTTTTCCTCAAAAGCAATTGTTCTTCAAAATAAAAGCTTATTTGTAAATTATTCGTTTGATTTTAAATAATGTCTTATATTGTTTATAAATACCTCTTCGCCTTTCTTTCTTGGCGATCGTTTTGGTGGTGGTGTTGCTGGTTTTCTTGGAGGTTTTGCAGGTGCTGCTGGTGCTCCTGGTGCTACTTGCTATTTAAAAAATAACCTTGTTATTTATTTTATATACATTCACTTAAAAAAAAAATACCAAATATCAAGAAAAAAAAAAACATTCTCCAAATGTATTTTACATTAAAATAAAGCCATTTAAAAAAAAAAAAAAATAAAATTACATTAGGCCAATGAATTCGATTACATTAATTAACCTTTTAGTTTTATTTATTTACAGCACATTACTAGAATGCTTCTTACGTAAAATTTAAAAATTAATTCAATGTAAGTTTGCATAAATTCTAAGTCTTAAGCAAAGTGCTTGTCGAAGTTTTCAATGTATTTTACATTAATTTTATGTAAGATACAATGTAAAAATATTTTTGCATAAAATTAAGTGCGTGCTCGAAGAGTTCAGCGTTTTCCTCTGGAATTGTAGGATATAAAAATTTATATATGTACTTTAAGTACTTTGTGTGCCAAGATATAGCGTTTTGGGATTTTTAGTTGAATGGGGAATACCACCCACTGTTGTAAAACCACGCCCACATTTTTCGTGTAACTAAAAAAGGAGGTATTTTTATTTTTTTTTTAAATTTGCGGTCCTATATGCCTATGAAATAGAATCGGGTTTGAAAAAAATTCTCCCCAAATTTGCGATCGGAGCATCCACTTTGTTTCCTAGTACAATTCATATGAAAAACGAAAAAGCAAAACAACCAAAAACAGATTTTTTTTTGCGTTTTAGTAAACTTTCTGTTTTTCGTTGTTTGGCTTTTTCGTGCCATTCAACTAAAAATTCCAAAACGCTATATCTTGGCACATAAAGTAGACTTTTTCTACGTTTTAGTAAGTCGGTTTTTTCGTTAAATTTCAACGAAATTGAACGTTAACTCTGTCCGGGCCGTTTACAGGTTTCAAATGACGTGACAATTATTTTAATTCCTCAAGCTATAATTTAGGAAAAAATAAAAAAATCCCTCTCAAAAACTTTGAAAAAAACACCCTAATATATATGTAATATACATATATAAACATATTTTTATACATTAGAGTGGTTCTTAAGTGTACTTTTTTGCGAAAATCAAATGAGACGCCCTCTCAATTGGTTCGAAATAGGGTAAAAAAATTTAAAAAATTCATTTAAAATTTTTATCTTTAACCCCAACGGACCCTATTTCAAAATGAAATTTGACCTAAGCCGACATTTTTTTAATAGGGTCCGTAGGGGTTAAAGATAAAAATTTTAAATGAATTTTTTAAATTTTTTTACCCTATAATTGGGGAGTCCCCAATTTTTCTTTTTTAAGAACCACCCTATTATACATACATACATATAGATGGAGCTAAAGAAGTATATACTTTAGTCGTGTGGTCTGAAGCACACTCGTTTTTTTAGTAATGGGGACATTTTGGGATAGTCTGAATTTCAGTATAGATGTCAATTAGGTTATTCACAAGGTGTCCGACCGTGTCACGCCTTAAAAATTTATGAAAGTCTTAAAAACGTTGTTGTTGTCTTCCATATAAAATATAGAATACAACGTTATGTTTTTGAAAGTTGTATTCGTTTTTCTATTTCGATAAGAGAACCGTTTAGGGTAAAGACAGTGAGAAAAAAATGTTCGCGGAAAGTGTCAAATGATACCTTGTGAATTCAGTAGATGTTTCAAACCAGACAGGACAAAAAACTTTTAATCTAAAAAAATATAAATTAGAGTTTTGGAAAACCGCTACACAAACTGTATATTATAAGAAATTACCTTTGCTTCTGTTGCCAGTCTCCTTTGCCGCGCCTATTAAATAGATGAGGTTATTATTTTTCTTACATACAAAATAATCAATTTGTAAAGTGAGCTAAGCCCTATATTAATTATATGATACTATTATTTTTCTTGAAATGAAGGATTCATGCAAGTTCAATCATTCTTAAAATAAATCAATGTGCAGTTGCTCTGTAATATGTTAAGATCCGTGTAAATAAAAACCTTTTGACTTTTTCAACTTTTGTTTACAACATACTTAATTGTTACCACATTTTTTGGAGACATTGTAGTTAATAAAAAATATCGATAAATCAAACTTGATACTAGGCGTAATTTAATTTCTTGCAGTAAAATTATAGAAATGTGAAGATAACCACGCATTTGCTAACGCAACTTCATCAAAGTTTAAAACATATTGAGCGTTGATAATGAACATATTTATAATATACGAATGGGTGAATCTAATATAGAAAAAATTTAAATATTTGTCGTTAAATTCCCTTAAAGAACGTCCGTACTCATTTTTATGTAACTTCAACTTGGAGCCAATTAGATGCTTCAAAGTTTGGAAATTAGATATTTTTATTTTTGCAAACTACATATTGTTCATTTAAAATTAACAAAAAAATATTGGGTGATTTTGCAACTTTAAAGTACAGTATCGGAATTTTTTAAATTTTTTCTGGTCAATTTTGAATTTTTTTTGTAAGAAAAAAAGAAGAAGAAGAATAACTAATAACGGATTCGAATTCCCCGATTGACGGTAACTGTTTGAAATAAAAAAAAATAAATCACCTTAATATGCAAATTTGTCGACTCCGATTCGAAACAAATTAGGTCAGTTAATTTAGAAAAATGCAGATATCTTGGTTTAGAAATTAGATAATGATATGCGGTTTCGGCATTTTTTTAAGCAAATAACAGTGCATTAAAAATAATATACCGTGGGATCGGCGGTAACTTAATATTTGAGGTGTTGGAGCTAGAAAGTGGAAAATCGGTACTTTTTTTACTTTTTTCCGATCAATCGTCAGATTTGTAAAAGAAAGAAAGAAGAAGAAGAAAAACAAATCACGGATTTGAATTCTCCGATCGATAGTTTCCCGAAAACCAGACCCACTTTGTTGGAAAATTTCATAACGTATGTCACTTCTACCATTTTTTAAATCAATATTTTGGAAAATGGGTTGTTTACTTAAAACAGAGGGCGCTAATCCAGTTTTCAACATTAACCGTAATCCTATTAATGGGCCTTGTGCAGACATATAAGGCTACTGTAATCCGCTGACACATCGTGAAAAAATCAAAAAGTTTTTATTTTGAACCACTCTGATGTAACCGTCCATGGGAATAAGTACCTTATCTCTCCCAACAAAATTTCTCACGAGAGTCAAAAATCGATAATCATCGATCGGGTTGCTATCGACTAGCTAACGTTACTTAATAAAGAATTGCGTTAAAATATATATATTTATGTAGTGTTAGATAAATAATTGAGAGATAATAAAAAGAAGAGTTTGTCCATTAGAAGCCTTTAAAAACACACAAGTAGGCAAAACAGTCATTATAAAAAATTACGATTTTTTTTATCTCCAAGAAAGGTTTTCTCTTGGACGATTTCAAAACATGATTGTTTTGCAACGAACTGAGAGCTACAAAGACTCTGACTATTATCGTTTTCAGCAGATTCTCTTTGATGAGAAGAGACTCAATTTTGTGAAAATAAAACATAATTTTACTTCTTCCCGTGGATGGTTACAAACTTATATTTAAGGCTGGATTGAAAATCATATCTCAGTATATAAATACCTGACTCTTTGGTATGGCTCCTTGGCTCGGTGATAGTCTTATTTTTGGCCAACCTGGTGGTGGAAAAGGTATTTGTTCTTTTCTTCTTGCCCTAGGTGGCGATTGTGGTGATCCCATCTGCTATTATGTAACCTTTTGTTATTAAATTTTAGAAGTAAATATTTTTAAAAATTGAAAAATTTAATATGATGAAACACGTTTTGATTGCGCTTTATCTCTGCAATTTTACATTGTTTTTGAGAATTTCTCAAGCAAGACTTGGGAAGTTAAGTAAGGAACGAGCAAAAATCAACAAATCTTATCTATCAATAACTGCACGAACTTTAGTCAAAATTTCTTTTTCAAATGATGGTGCTGAATATCAAATTATTTGAGAAAAGCTGTGTAAAACAGTCCACAACTGTTAGATATTAACATTGAGGAGTTTTTTCTTACACTAAGTCAATAAGCCGTTAAATTCAAGTTAATATTTTCTTGAACTGAGGGATTCCAATGTTTATATAAGACATTGCTTAAAACAGCAAATGGTTCTTTAATTGAAGGATGCTTTGCATGCGTTTGCTTTTTCTGTAACAAACGGAGAAGCACGGGAGAGAATGTATTAGCAATTGAGAAGCATGAGGGTTGGTCAACTAAGCAATTTTGCTTCTTTGAATATGTGTATGCTTAACATATAAAAATTTATAGAACTAGGGTTAATCGGATATATATGGCATTCACCGAGGGAAAATCATAAAAATCATTACTCTTACCGGCTTCATTGATGCCAGTGTAAGGGTTTGACTATAATAATAGTAAATATAAAATATTGGATTGGAATTATTTCGTATTTTTTTATTGAAAAATGCTTATTGATCGATAAAAATTATCTGTTTGTCCAAATTTAGGATGACATCCTGTCATAATTGCGCCTCTATTGCATTATCATTTTTTATAGTTATGATGGTACAATAGCATTCACCATTCCCATTTCAACATTTCGGTAACTATACGATCTTCGCCCGATGTTTCATTGTTTTCAATTGGTTTGATCTCTTTCTACATTTTTGAAGGCGGGCACGAGGGAGAGGCATATGACAAACTCTAACGAGTGGAGGTGAAGGGCTGATGAAACCCTATCGTTTTTAAATAGTAAGATTCTTCAGAACATTATAAGTTGTCTTTTCATAAAATATGAATTTTTCTGTTCGGAACCAGACCACCCTCTATAATACATTTATTTCTTATGCGAGTTGTAAAAGTTCCAAAGGATATTTTTAAAACAAAGCAAAATTTTATTAAAAACATTCTATTTCGAAACACTTCCATTTAGTTACCAAAATATTTTTAAAGAATTTAAATTTTTTCTTTGATTTGGGAGTGTTTCAGTAAAGCTCTTAAATATTAAGCATCGTCATTTTAGATTTATGTACATAAATCGCTAATTTTTCTGGATTCATAAAGTAGGGTTGTGATAAAATAAAAATTTCTGAAAATATACTTAAATATGTTAAACATATATTTCTTACACATGTTTGTTGCAATCCATTCGAATCTCTGCTCCTTAGATTTCTGATTGAATTACCAAACTTTGCTTTTTGTGATTCAGTACGCCAGTCCATAGTTGTGAAATCCCTTGCCTTAAATTAATTAACATACAAATAAGCTTATGTTGATGCCTTCTTAAAAACAAATAATTTTATAAATCTGGTAAGTAGTATCGCTTTTTAGTTTTTTTTTGGAAAAATATGAATGTTTTTAAAAAACTCAGCTGGAAAGAAAATGCATTTGTCAATGAAAAAATGTACAAAATCTATGGTCTAATATATTTATTATTCTTCGTTAAGAATGCGAAAAGTACAATGGACTGATTTTTACAATAACCTGATTAAATCAGAGCTTAAAGAATTTCCCCAATTTTTATATTTTTGAAATATATACTTCTATACGCGCGTGGACATGGGGGTAAGCTTGCAAATGTGTTACGGAAATGAGCGAACAAAATATGTTACGGACATGACAGATTTTGTGTGAGAGGATCGTATGGGAAAAGAGAGTGATAAAAACAACAATTTTAAGCAATACATTTTTGCTGAGAAAATCGTATGGGAAAAGAGAGTGACAAATTTTAATAGATGCTTTCTATGAATCTCTAAAATCTTAATATATATTAACATTTCGAAGGGAAGACTAGGATTGTAATATATGTACAATTCTATTACAAAAACTTTGTTCCAAAAATTTGCTTTAAATTGGAAACAAAACAAGCGTGGAACGAGTTTCTCAGATGGCTCGTCATTTGAATGATTTTAGGGTCCAAACGATTAGTTAAGTTAAACTTATAAAACGATAACTAAAATCTGTTTTTAAAAATGTGAATGGACGACTATTAATTTTGGACAGTTCTTCTAAATATCCCCAGAAATCCTTTTGACAACACTAGTAATTCTGTTACAGAAGATCAAGAACAATTTTTGTTCAATTTTTGTGGATGATGAGAAATTTCGACGCTCGCTTGAATGATGCTAATAAGTTTATGGGAACATTATCTGTCATCAGTGCTTTTCAAAATTTTTTCTATATAATTATCGAAGGCATTTGTGAAATCAAGATAGCATATGTACGTCAAGAATCCTTTCCCATTTGAGTATGTGCTTCAGGATAACGAACAATAACCACATGTTCGCTAGCAATATGAATAGAATATGGTTTTCGCTCTTTAGTTTCATTTCCAAGTTTCAGGTTTTTAATATTTGAGTAAGTAAGCCTCGATGTCAATAATAAAAATGTCTCTTTATTTAGGAAAGTATGCATGTATTAGGCATAGAGCATTGTGATTATTCAGCTTCACTTACATCCTCCGCTTTGTTTGACGTCTTAAAAAAAAATTAAGTATATAGACTTACAAGCAGTGAAAAATTACTAAGCCAAACCCTTGATAAATCTTCCTCTTTTCGAAGAAATAATTTTGGTTGTCTCGTAAATTAGCAATTTTTAGCTAAGCCCCATTTTATGCTCCTGCCACGAACTTTAAAATATTTTCTATTTATATTTTTGCAATAACAAAATGTTCGATGATGAAAAACATAAGAAACCAATTTAGAATTATTTTGATACAGAAATTTAGAAAAAAAGACCGAAAACAAAATTTAGTTTGCGAAAAGCAAACAAATTTATTTTATAAAACTTTTTATGTGTCAAAAATTGTAAATAAAAAATGTTTATAAACAGCTTGAAAGTATTGTGCAATGATTCATGGAAAAACACAGGGTGACTAGGTACAACTCGGGAAAACTTTTTAGTATACGTAATCCTTCACCAAAGATACGGCAAATTTGCATTCGAATGGAATGTATTTATTTCATGAACGAATGCAGCCCACTTTATTATTTTTTGTTCTGATAATAAAATCTAATAATATGTTAGGACTTTGTGACTGCTAATCGACTGGAAAATGTTTATTTCTTGCAAAATTTGAGCACGTTTCCCTACGTCAAATGACATTATTTGAATAAAATTTTGAGAGTGATCTTAATCTCTCCACTGATATCAGATGAATCAGATGTCCTTGTTTCCTGTACCTTTCCTTTTATCATGGACTTGGATCTGATGCCAAAAATAAAACGATTTCGAATATGCATATTTTTTTAAGGCATTTTGAAATTTTCGACGCCAGAATTCTATATCTGATATTTTCCCAAAGTAAAATCGACCGAGACTAAATTCTATACGCCTTATAAGTAGAAAGAACCTCGCACACTTTGTATGGGAAAGGCCGTTCAATCAAATGAACTAAAATTTTGGGAATAGGTAGTTCTTGTGATGCTGCTCAAAAACTATAATTGGCACAACAAAATTCTATGACAGCATTTTGAGTTCTTTTACGGGCAAAATAACGACTTTTTTTTATCAATGCTATCGACTAATTTTTGTGAATTTTTGAATAGTGATGCAGAAAATTACAAAAAATCTTTTTGCAAAACAAAAACTACATTAATAGCTAAAAAGTCGTTTTGCCCGTAAATAATATTTTTTCGAGCCTATTTAAAAAAAAAAACCCTGACTACACTTGTATATCCCTGTCGATTTTTAAGTTCCAACTTGTAGCATATGGTACCTTATTTAAGTAACAAAACTTCAAACTCGATTTCATTTATGAAAAAGAAACGGAGGGTGATACATAAAGTGATGACACCAAAATAAAGTTGCTCTCTAAAACGATATGCATCACTTCCTGCATATATTCACAAACGGTGTCGTTTTTGACTTGCATATCTTAGCAATATTAACATAACCGATTGTTGTGATCTACTGCAAATTACCTTGTTCAGCAAAGTGACATCATTTAGTGGCTACACAAGAGGAAATAAGTCTATTTGAGAACAATCACAAACGAGATAGTTGAAAGTTTAAACGTTAATTTAAAACCAGGATGTTGTGTGGATGCAATTCAGCAATAAATAATTTGACTTATTTTCTAAAGAAAAGATCCACCTGTTTCGTTTACCACAGGACACAAGCTCTTGTCATGCTGAGGAAGCCTTGAGCTCACAAATCGAGCTCTAGCCCTACCTATGTACATAGAAAATACTTTGATTCAGCGCTGATTAGATCCTCCTTGATATCACGTTCCCTTTGATATAGCCGCCTCCAGCACTATTTTAATCCAGTGCTTCAGTTGTGAATAAACTTGATTATTTTCCCACTAACCCACCGTACTTGTTTTTTTTTTCATAAACATTAAATAGTAGTGGTGGCATCTACCATACAACTAAAAAACCTAAAACGCTATATCTTGGCACCTAAGGCAAAACATTTTCTTCGTTTTAGTAAGTTGATTTTTTCGTTAAATTCCAACGAAATTGGACATAAACTCTGTCCGCGCCGTTTACAGGTTTGAGCTAGGAATCTCAAATGTTGGGACAATTATTTTTATTCCTCAAGCCATAATATAGGAACAAATAAATAAAATCCATCTCCAAAAGTTTGAAAAAAAACATCCTAATATGTAGAGTAACTTCGGGTATTGCGACATAGGCAGTTTTGTATCTTAAATTACTTTTATAGCATAGCTTCAATTTCTTTATGTATTATGGTTTGTTGATGCATTGTGCAGTATCTTACGACTTCGGAGCTCTATGGCGTAAGCCAATCTGAAGCTATTTCAACAAAATGGAAAAAAGCCAAGTGACACCTCTAAATTAAATTAAATTAAAGGCTAGAATATGCCGCAATTATATGGAATCCTTTTTATGAATTGCATAAAGTGCGTTTGGAAAGAGTTCAGGTCTTTCACCAGGTTTGCTTTACGCACTATTAATTTTGAAGGTCTCTTCCGCCATATAATTCCCGTTGCCTTCTGATTGGCTTAAAAACTTTAGAAAATAGAAGACAAATTTTATCTTTAATGTTATTATTTGATATTGTATCTGGTGTAGTTGATTGTCCTGCACTTCTCAGTATGATACAGTTTAATGTCCCAACTAGGAATCTCAGAAATTTTGATCCGTTTTATTTAAATACTGTTCGCACGAACTATGCGGCAAATGCACCTATTTTCAGAAATCTATAATTGTTAAATGATATTAATCCGTTATGTAACCTAGATTTTTCAATTTCCAAAAATTCGATGAGTTTATTATTACATAGTATTTTTTGAATAGTTTTGAATTTTATTGAACTTTTATTATTGTTACTCTAGTCTGTAAGAATTTATGTTCATAAATAAATAAATAAATAAATAAATAAATAAATAAATAAATAAATTGGCGGGTAATGTGATATATAGCGTTCGGATAATCTGATCTGATATACCATCATGAAAAGTATAACAAGTATAAAACAGTAGGAACTAATAATACAATAACATTACATTTTCAATAGAATTTCCTTAAAAAAGGAAACTAGATCTAAACTGAATTAATAAGCGAAAAGCAGAACATATTAAAGTCAGATAGATGACTCACATACAAAAATTGCTTACCGTCTTGGAAGACAATCATTGTGATCCCAAATTAAATCGCATCGCAGACATTGAACTTAGGTCTGAATCTTTGTATCCCTCTGGAAGCATTTGTTGCAGAAAGCACAGGTAATATCCTTGCTGGGTGGAGCAAATTGCACTATATCACATTAGCCGAATTTCAGTTTTGATACACTCAGGTAATTTTATTATAACTCACATTATTTATGACAAAGTATATTTACTCACTAACAAATTTTATAATTTCGGCTTTAATACTTACTTTATTTTGGGCTTAATTTACACATGAAACGAACACAAATAAAATCTCGACTTGTGGCTAAATCAATTTCACCACACTAAGACCAAAAACAATGAATGCGAACGCACAAAACCTGGCAGCACGTATCTTTTTCCGTTACTGCTATATTGGCAAAAAAATGTTGTCGAGAGTTGTTTATTTAAGTAAATATGATGGCATATCACATTGCCCTACCATATCACAATACCCGAAGTTACTCTATATGTAGGGTATGACAATGGACGAACTGCCTCCAAGTGAAACTTGCTATATGAAAGCGACCATTTTAACCTATCCTACACATACATATGTAAAGTATAAGAGAACATTCATAAATATATTCTGTCGGTTAGGTAATACAAAATAATGCCATTTTAGTTTATATTACACTGCATTTTATTTTATTTTTTTTTATCTTTTTTTTTAACTTAAATAATTTCCAATGATTTTACTTAAATTTCGATTGTTTTGTTACAAAAAAAAAAAAAACTAACAAATGAAGGATTTCACATTTTCTTTTATTTACAACATTTCATTTTTCTTATCTTTTTTTTTTGCACGTATTTTAATTTTGAGTGTCCAAAAATTTTGTTGATCCAAAAATTAACTGGTAACTGCAATTAAGACAAAATATTTTTATAGTGATCTCTTTGCAACTTAAATGTATTTATATAACTTACTTGCACTAGTGTAATTATACTCTCAACACGTTTTCTCACTTGCTATATAACAAATTTCATCTTGGGCGTATAGTTCATAATAAAATGTTTGTCTTAATCTACTGACAATCGCTTCGAACATTTTTTTTCACTAACTCTTATTGCCTTTTCAATCACACATATCTTCCATCTTTCCTTCATCGTCCCATATATGAATTTAGAAGCTAGGTGGAACTGTAGCACACTTTCGGCGCATATACGGTTATGTTTCAGCAAAAGTAGTTTCACTGAGGGGAGTATGGTGTGAGTGCCGTGCAAGTGGTTTTCCACTTAAAGTTACTTGCATTTTTTCTTGTCGTGTTGCATATTTTCTATGAGCTGATGCTGATAGTTTAACTATTCCGGGCAGCAAAAACTTTGATCACAATCTTCCATCTATTAAAAATTATGTACATTAAAATTATTTTTTTTTATTTCTAAACAAAAAACAAAGTTATATAGCAATAAGGACAAGCTTTTCAAATTATTTCATCAGGATATTATACAATATATTAAATTCTGAGATCGAGAATAAACGGAAAATCTTTTGAGTTATAGATGATACAAGTAAAACTTACTTGCTTATTTTGAACAGTAAATATTTTGTGTTGATCAGGGTTGTGTTTTACATTCGAATACATATATTTTATATGTCTGTCGTATCATCGTTATTGCTCGAAAGTTTTACAGACTGGTTGCATGAAACATAATTGCAATATTATATATCGTCAACGAAATTTGAAGACGCAAAATGTTTTAGGCAAAATGTTATTCTTATTTGCCAACAAGGCTTACTTACAATATCTTTGACTTCTTCCGCTATTGCACACATAACATTCTTTAACTAAAAATAAAAAGATATTACATTTTAAAATATATAAACTAAAGTTTTTGAAAATACATAAGTAATTAAAAATGCAATATCAACTTACATATATCGAAATTCCAATAGATGGCTGAATAAAGTGAAAAGTAAAATATTTGATTATATTTTTGAATAGAATTTATTTTATGTTTTTTAATAATACTATCGTTAAGTGGATTTTTAATGGGCTGATATATTTTCAAATCAAATCAAAAAAAAAAGTTAAGAATCATCGCATAAAATATAAAAAACATAGTGCGCCAAAGACTTATGCATTTCGCGCTGTAATTTTTTTTTTTTGTTTTGCACTTAAATTACTGAACATGAGGCTCAGTAAAAAATAATTATTACTTGCATTATATTGTTTTTAGGATTTTGAAGTTAATGGTAAAATTGTTATGAATTGCATTTGAAAGATACGATGCTCGAAATACTACGAAAACGAACAGCATAAAACGGTTTAAAATTAATACATATCTGGCATCTCTAGTATTCTCTTAAGACTCCTAGTGGGAAGGGTTTTAAAATTTTTATGTAATACAAAAGTGTTTTCTATGATATTTAACTGAAATTTGTCATAAGAATATAGAATATTGTTTCAAAACTTACAATATAATCATTGCATTCAGTCATACCTAAAGTTGTAGTTTAGACTCTGCTATTGTTAAAGGACAAGATGCATCTTCCATACTAAAATCTCCCTGAAAACATTAATTTAAAATTATTATATTATAGTATTGTCACATATGTATGTATGTATGTATATAACTGATAGTAACAAGCATGTATACTAGACTTTGACTTCTTGCCCAAGTTTCCAAAATTTAGAAGAATGTAGCATGAAAATTTATTTATTACACAAGACTGATAATCTTAAATGATTAAATGGTACAGGCATTGTTTATTAATTTAAAGTTTTTTTTAAAAAAAATAATAAAAATAACACTAAAAAAAAAATACACAATTTTTTCACGATAAATAGTTTTTGAGTGTACTTTATTATTATCTTAAACATTCAACAAAAATCTTGGAATCATTTTTTGTAAAAAAAAATTTAGGATGGATCAAAATAAATTTTCTTTTTTACTCCAATCGATAAGGATATTTCGAAATTAGTTTAGATTTATCCATCCATTAGTGCAAGAAATAAAATATTTTTGATCCACCCAAAAAATTTTTTTTTGCTCCAATTGATAAGGAAAGGTTGAAAATGGCATTTTGACATCTCTTAGGATGGCTCCGGACCCTTAAAAGGACCGAAAGGTTCGAAAACGGTCCTTTCCAGGATCCGGAACAATTCTACGTGATGTTCGAAATCCATTATCGAGCTTTCCCTATGGTTGGGAGCAAAAAAAGTTTTTCGAAAATGGGTCAAAAAGTGGTCCTTTCCAAAGTCCGGAGCCACCCTAAGTGATAACCAACATCAATTTTCGACCTTTGTCCATCGATTGGTGCGCAACAAAATTTTCAAAAATGGACCAAGATTGGGCATTTTGGGTCTCGGGACCACCTCTGGTGATGGACAAAATCCTTTTTCGACCTCTGTCCATCGATTGGTGCACAAAAACAATTTTCAAAAACGGACCAAAATCGGGCATTTTGGGTCTATGTATTATTTCTGGTGATGGCCAAAATCCATTTTCGACCAATCCATTTTCGTCCTCTTTCCAACAATTAGTGCACGAAAAAATTTCGAAAATAGAAAAAAATCAGGCATTTTTGAAACTCGGAATCACTTTTAGTGATAGCTTAAATCCATTTTCGACCTCTTTCCTTCAATTGGTTGAATAAAAATTTCGAAAATATAGCCAAATCGGACAATATTGTGAACCGATGGCCACCTTTGGTGATGTCATAAAAACCACATCGATTGGTGCAAAAAGATTCACAAAAATGGGAAACTCTTGAATACTTTTTTTCAAAACGTAGAAAAATAATTTTTCCAAATTAATAGTTATTGACAATGGATAATCAATTCCTTATGCATAATAGTTATGACTCAACGAAAAAAAGAATCCATTGAAAAATAATAGTAATCAACAATTAATATAATATTTCTTATCCATAATAATCATAAACCAATTTTTTTGACAAAAAACTTATAACAGTTATGTCCCTGGTTTCTTCACCTACGTTATATTTTTGATGCTCCAAAAAGCTTCTGATTTGTAAAAGTTACTGTAATGTACACAACTTTGTGTTTATGTTAATATAATGCAAAAGAATATAGTACAATTCTTTATGGACTTATGATGTTTTTAGTATTTGTTTGTATCGAAGTGCCTCCTTTTATAAAAAACACCTCAAACTGGAGTTAAGGCAAATATAAATTTCTATATTGGATTTATAATGTCCTAATGTCATAAAAAGGTGAAATTTTAAGACCGATTCAAGAACGCTATAAAAAATTATTTAGAAAAAAGTTGGAGTTGGTAACTTTAAACTTGTCTGGGCAGTATTATCGTAAATAACTTAAAATATTTCTTTAATGACAAGATGTCAAAAAATTTCCAATATTCAAGAGTACCTAAGCCTACTGTAGAAAAACTAATTTTTATATTAACATATGGATATTTATATAATATTTGGGATAACTTACATCATTCCTGAACACAATTTGAATATCATCATCGCAAGGATTCCAATTCTTGTTGATTGAATAGCCAAAAGGATAATTCGAAGCTGGATGGATGAAACTTTCTTAAATGAATTGACAAGTAATAAGTATATTAATGTTCAATAATTCAATATTATTTAACAATTTCTGCAATAAACTATTCTCTTCATTAGGGAATTTATATAAAGTTTCTAGTGCCTTTAGTTTCATTGTGTTTGTCCTTTCCAGCTTAAATTTTTAACTGTTGAAAATTTATATTTTAATAGCCGTATGATTGTTTCGATCGTGCTTAAGGTCAAATTCTGATGCCAAACAATAATTTGTTTTGAAAAACTGGCTGGGAGTAGCGAGAAATATTTATAACGTTTTCGGGACTTTAAATTATTGTTTCATTTTATTCGCGGATATTAAAAAATTGTTCGAATATATGTAAGTTTGGAGGAATAATTTTTTTTATTCAGATCAAAAGCATTCTGAAATTTGAATTGACGAATTTTAAAGTCGCATCGTCGTTGCAGCATACTACTTTTTAACCCGAGAACGACATGAAGCACAAATTCTGAATAACTTAAAAATTAATTTGAAGTAATATACTGACGATACTCACTTGATTCTAACTACCTCCACATCAAACATCCATTTGCAACCTCTGAACTGAACTGAAGCCAAGTTTTCCGGCGCTGAAAGTTCCCTTTTCGAAAAGATGCTGTTGATTTGAGAAAAATATCATTCTTTTATGTGACAGATATACATAACCATATTTGAAGAATGTGCTCCAAAAAAAAAAAAAAAATCGACCTAAGATGAAAATATCGTTTTTTTTTATTTTTTGAGCACACTCTTCAAATATAATTTTTTTGAAGTTAAGACTATCTGGAATTAGTAATCAAGGAGGAACAATTAAAATTCAAAGAGAGAAATAGTGAAAATTGCATTTAAGTTAAAATAAACACGAAAAGTTATATACATATAAAGTTAAATAAAAAAATAGCTATCTGAATTTTAATAGAACCACCTTGAATAAAAATTTGAGACAGTCTTCAAGAAAAACTATGGCTGAAAGATGTGCTATAAAAAAAAAACCTGGCCAGTTAAAATGTTTTTTTTGGTGGAGATTGCCAGATATGTTTGTGTACTTTTAAATGCGAAAAAGAATGGCTTAGTATTTTACTAGTAAAGTGTGCACTGCCAATTAAATAAATTGACTTTTTCCTGATATTTAAGGCAATGATATGTGTTAAGTTACCTCGAATTTCAAAATTGTGCAATTCCACCGATTTGAGCAAATTCTTCACAATGACGGTGTTAAGTACGGCAAAAACTCTGCAGAGCGACGATGTTAAGTAGGGTAAGCATTCTATTTGATAAGTTTTTTAAAATATTTTCGTTAGCACTCTTGTTGTTGCCGTCTTGCTTGCATCTATTAAATAAATAATTAATAAACATTATTATTCACTATGTCGAAAAAAACAGTGGTAAAAGGAACTGATTCGTTAAAAGTATTTTATTAAATGTTTAATTGTATTCTAAAAATGATAAGTCCAAAAGTGCTATTAAATTTAAGCTTGGAGTTTTAGAATCGATTTAAATTTTTTAATTTTTTAAAAGTTCTCTTTTTGAAAACTATGTTATTATCATATATGCTTTTGAATAGAATATAATTTTTTTTCTAAAAATTTCTTATTGTTGAAATCTTCTAGAATTTATTCAGGCCGATAGCCTTTGTAGCTAGTGCCTTCTTTAGTAATATCATTATTTATAATAATATTTCTTGTAAATTAATAAATAAATATATCTCTCCCAAAATGAATTCAACTGAATTCTATTCATGATTCATAATAATTTAAATACATACTTATCTTAATAAAAATCTGTAACAAAGGATTGTGAATACGACAGTTAAATTTTATCTTGTGCATAAATACCTGCGCATACATAGCTCGAACTCTCTCCCGCATCTATTAAAGGATTATTTTGTTATTTTTCTAAAAACTTTTGATTTTGAAAAAAAAAAAAAAAAAATAGATTGCACAAATTTTCAAAATAAGACTGCAGCTTAACCACAGAAGTCGTCTAAGAAATGCTTTACGACTCCGGTCAAGATTATAGTCCAGCGTCTGTAGAAAAAAAAAATGCTTGTTTCTGCGGAATTAATCAGACGTGCTTGAGTTGTGGGGAAAAAAGAATTACGGACGATTTCTCTTTACCGATTTTTCTGATAATGTGATCTGTATTCTATAGAAAAAAAAAATTTTTTTTCATATATGCCGACGATATATGGTCATGTGTACATTAAGATTTTTGTTTTATTTAAATAAACAAAACCCTTTACACCTTTTGCTTCTTGTTCTGTTAAGTTGAAGAAAGATTTGTCATACCCACACGCGATATCCAATTCAATGCTTTTAATTTTTGAATATCCATATATTTTTCAGAACTTTAATTTTTTGATATTAAAAAATTAGATGAAACTGCAATATTAGCTGTTGTTTTGAGACTTAAAAAAAAAGGAAATTTTGTAGGAGATGAAAGTTACGAAAACTTTGCAATTTCAAATATTCACTGCGCTGAAATATTAGGCCCCGTTTTCCACAATTGAATCACATACAATTATTTGATTAAAATTTCGTGTGGATTCCGGGAAATCGAAATTTTTATTGAGATAAATTGTTTCCAATACTGTGATCAGTAATAAAATAAAAAACGTCTTATAGTTTGAAAAAATGCAATATTATTTTAGTTTTAAGAAATAAAGATTTTCTTTTAACTCAAAATTATATTATATCTTGTGTATAATTACCTCATGGGCACTGGACGCTGCCTCTGCCTATTAATTAAATTATATTATTAATTTTCTATTTACTAATATAAATTTAAGAAACAATGAGTATATGTTATTGCAAATTTATTAAAGAAAGTGCACAAATTCTGTCGACCTTAAAATTTAAAACATTAAAATATAAATATAAAATATCGATTACTATCGAATGAAATATTTAAACTTCAAATGTAGTGAATTGAATGATACGAAATGATACGAACAAATTATAGAAAAAGCGGATTAAAGTCGGAAAGTATTGTATACATAGTATCAAAAAAACTATTTTATATATGGCTTTTTTAAACATATGTTTTTGAAATAAAATGAAGCAGTTTTTTTGTTAAAAAAAATATTTACATAAGTCTAGATTTAAAAAAGTGTTTGAAAAGGTTCATTGAAAATTCTGTAGCTGTATTTATTAAAAAGTGAAAATTTTACATAAGAAATGATTTTGTCTTACACGTCAGCATCTCGAGATAATGGTAAATTAATCGATAATTGATACGACTACAAACGCTCTTCTACGACTTTTTTATTTCAGGTCTGTGAGCATATGTTTGTGAAGCAAAGTTATTCTCCTTACAAAGACAAACATTTTGTTCTGCATATACACGGCTCCACAGCATTACTGCTTAATCCACTTATGAATATTTATGTAAAATTTTCAGATAAATTCCAAAAACGGTAATTTAAGTTTTATAAATTGTTTCATCATACACTAAAGCTCTCAGGCTTGAAATAAGAAAGTCGTAGTCGAAGAAAGTTTGTAACCGTGTCAATTACCAGCGATTTAAGATAACAGGTAATTGTTATCTTAAATCGCTGCCGTGTATGCCTAAAAGTGATGGCAGGCTCGATCTCAGTGAATCCGAATTTCTCCAAGTAGATATTAGGCGGTTTGCATCCAAAATTTCGGTCAAATTTTTGTACACACTGTTTCCAGACTATTCGTGGCAATACTTTTTCAAGATTCTTATTCGAAAGTAGTTTAAAAGAAATACCCTAATTTAGCATCTAATTTAATATAACCTTCTGCATATATAAATCAAGGTAATTTCAAAACATAGTCTTTGCGAAGAATTGATATTAAATAGGAATATATTTGCATTTACGAATGCTTTTAACTTACCACTCTTTGTTGTGCTGCAGCTGGAAAGACCTGTCGTTTTGGTTCAATTGAAGTTTGCCGACGCCGGCACTTGAATACAAATCGAGAATATAAATAAATATAACATTAAAATTTTAGAGAAATAGGCTTTAAAGCTCACACTAATAATGGGTCACAATATTTTCGTGTGCTAGTTTCTTCAATTTATAAGATAAAATTGCGTGATAGCGCAAGATTTTCAAAGACGTACCGTCTATATATGTTTGTGTCATAAAACGAGAATCGAGAAAAATAACATGGAACATTGTAAATCTGACATAACGTTAAATATGAAAAAACTTTCTTTTTTCTATTCTTTTAAGCAAATATCTTAATATAGAAGAGACGTCTTATTGAGCACTAATAATATGGTAATGCAAACCATCATACAATTTTCGGAAAAAAGATTAGATAGGACATTGCTTAGTAACTTCACGTATAAAAGTATTTTATTTACAAAAGCAAAATTTTTATATTTGGTTTCATTTTGAATTTTAATGAAGTATTTTATGTCAACATTTTCTTGTAAACACAACGAGAGTTATGAAATTCATCATAACTTATGATCCAGTGCTTTTATTTAGTGTTCCAAAAATTATTAAATTAAAGTAAAGTGACACATCGCTCGTTCATCTCTGATACGCTTTTTTTTTTTTGTTAGTGTTGTGTGGCATAAGTACCTACTTAATTTTTGTTTTGCTTAAGTTATATAACCTTAGTAGTTATAGTTTATTTTTTTCTGACTCTGGAAAAAAGCTTTAACGGAAATTTTATTTTATGTGTAAATACCTGACTAGCTGCTTGATTTCGAACTGCAGTTATTTGCTATTATATTAAAAAATATATTATTATTTGTTCAAAATATTTTTATAAACAAAATAGTTCTATTACACGATCCTACCTACTACAATTTTGCTTTTCAAATGAAACATTTATAACTTTACTTATCTGAAGTTTCTGAAGACGAATATGAAAACAGAACTTAACAATTATTTGGAGAAAATTAACGTCTAGGTTAAAGATCTACATTTTTGAACTTTCAACCCTTTATCAATCAAAACTAATTTTTAAGTAATGTTTACGTTATCAGTTTCAGCTAACTCAAATTTGTAAAAAGAGCATATAATTTATTTGAAGAATTAAGTAAAGCACACCGCTTTATAGCCCAGTTTTATACTAAACTATGTAGCATACATATAAACGATTAATTAATATTAAGTGTTTCTGTAGAAAAAGACACCACATGTCTCGAAGTCCAAAACATTTTCTGTTTTATTTGGTTTGGTTTGTTTTAATTGGGTGGCAACCTATGTTTGAGACTGGAGCCGACAAAACAACCCTTAATATTCTATTTGGGCTCTTTGAGCTCTAACATTTTGGATACATTTCAAGCTGTAATCTTTAATAAAACCGGTGGCAGCCCATGGTTGAGACATGATTCAACAATGCAACCTTATACATTACATATAGGTTTATTGACTGCTATCATTTGCCATATTTTCAAGCAGTAATGTTATACACTTTAAATTAAATTAAAAAAAATTGGGACGGGCTTTGGCAAGACAACAATGATAGGTCAGTTTCACCAAAACTCATCACTGTTTTTCCGGTACATCCCATTGGTGTAGTTCCAGAAAAATTTGACTTTACGGACACCCTAATATACATATAAGTTATCTATATTCAACAAGGCAAAAAAAAAAACATTTAAATATCTAAAGTGCCGGCTGAAAATTCACTCTACAATAGAAAATTATAATTTTTGAATACTTGAAATTTTTAATTCAAATTTGACCGCATTTATGGATTTTTAGTAGTATTGCGATAACCAAAAAAGTTCCAAACCAATCTTTCACTTTCGCTTGAAAAAACGAAAAAATTTAAAAATAGCTGATAAGCCCCCCCCCCAAAAAACAAAATCATCGATTTCGATATCATATAGCTTAACGTTAGCTTTTTTTATTGTAGATTGGATTTTCAGCTGGCTGTTCTAATAAAATATAAATATAATTTTTTGAATTATAATAAATATTTAAGCGAACTGAATAAGTGTGTATACCCGCACTGCTGCCTTTGCTGCTACTGCTGCCGCCTAGAATAAAAACAAAAATGCTTTAGTTTTATGCATACAAACGGATATCCTATCAAAAGATAACATCCTATACACAGAGTAATGATTAGCAAAACTTCAAAGGTTGCAGATGGACAGGTGCGAAATATTTCAGCTATACCAGAGTATGCTAACCATAGGTTTCTTGTAAGTTGTAGTACAGCAGATTTCTGCTGAAGTTTTGGCCAAAAAACAAGAGATATTATGAATCATGTTATTCGTTAATACATCCAAATAATTTTTTTTGGGCTTAGAATCTAAATTTTCTCGGCTAAATGCAGATAAGCCTACATCGATGATGTTTGATAGCCAGAATTATCAAAAACAGCTTTAAAGACCAAACAGCATCCAAAATTTAATTTAATAAAATATAACTTTCGAAACGGGAGCCTATTTAATTAAATAGGAAATAGTTTTACTTACCTGCTTAATAATATCTGTGCTTTGCTGAAAAGAAAAAAGTAATGTTTCGGATACATATTTTCTGATTTACAAAGAAATTTCACACAAAAAAAATAATATATCAAATATTTAGTGTGTCAGAAGGCTTTACCGGCAATTTCCTATTTTTTTTTTTAATGTGAAATAAAAACAGTTCACGGTCAAAATTGATAAGCATCTACTTAGCCTAAAATGAAAACTTTGAAAATTCTTCGGTACATGATACCGTTATTTAGGACAAAAAAAAGTATTGAATTTCCATTGAAAAGCGCACTAAAATTCATTTGATATATGTATGCATACATAAATAAAGCTAAAAATGTTTTTCTTGGTGTATAAATACCTGTATAATAGGGTGAGCTGATCCCGATTGTCTTGGAGATAATTGTATTGATTTCTATCAAATAAGTTTGCGTTATTAATTTTTATATGACAATGTTGATAAAAAAAAGATGAATTAAATGTTTTTGGTCAGAAGATCGCCCAAAAAAACTGTCCATACAATCTTGCGCATGATTTGTTTTGAATGTTTTTTTTTTTTTTTTTGTACAAGTCAATTTTACAGTAATTAAAACTCAATTTGTGTTTAAAATGCATGCAATAAAATTTTTAAGGAAAAGTTATAATTCCACTCAGAAACTATGTTACTTAAGATTATGCTCCTCAGAATATTAACAAGTAGGCGGTTCTTTTTTCTACTATGATTTATGTATAAATTTATTCATTTTTTTGTTTTAATTATACTTATTACCACCGCATCGTTTTAATATTCAAGTTATCATTTAGAATGCTAATCTTAGCTTAGGAGCTTGCGATATTATGCCAATGATTGCTATGCTAAATCGGCGCATGGGTTGAAAAAAATGCACTTACGGACACCCTAATATGTGTGTAGATCTATATTCAAAAGGGCATTAAAAATCTACTTACATATACATATGTATGTATGTATATGTCTACAGTGCCGGCTGAAAATTTAGTCCACAATAGAGCCTTTCAAATATAACTTATGAGCTTAGTCATTGTATAAAAATTCTTCAGGTAGAACATAAAATATCATCTGCTTCGAGTCAGAAGCGAGTATTTAAGTTTATGTTTCGAAAATTAAAAAGAATTTAAAGTTTTGATTTTCAAACTTTATAAGTTTATTTTATAGCTTAAAATTTGTTTCCTTTACTGTAGATTGGACTTTCAGCCGACAGTTAAAATAAAATAAAAATTGCATTTTTTGAAATGCCACAAGAAATTGCTGTGGCAATTTTGGTAATAAATAAATAAGCGAGCTGAATAAATGGTTATACCCGCACTGCTGCCCTTGCTGCTACTGCTGCCGCCTGCAATGAAAAAAAAATGCTTTCAATACTTTCTCATTTAGACTTTATTTTATGCATATAAATGAACATCCTATCAAAAGATAACATCCTGTCCATAGAGACTTGATTAGCAAAAGTCCAAGGGCTGAAGATGGACAGATAAGCATTACTTCAGCTATACCAAGGTATTCAAAGCATATGATATTTGTAAGATGTTGTATAGCTGAGACTAAGGTAACAATGCAAGAGATGCATTAGATAATATAAAGCATATAAAGCAGGCTAATTTCCTAACCAGAATAATTCAAAAATATTTAAGTTCGAAGAAGATTTCAACGGAGGAGAAAGATAACCAAATTTATCAAAAACACGTTTGAACTCCAAAATTCTTTTAAAATGTTGTTAAGGAAAATATAAGTCTCTAAACGAAAGCATAATTGATGAAATAAGAAATTGTTTTACTTACCTTCCTTATAGCTTCCCTGGTTTGCTGTAAAGATAAAAGAAAACAAAAAGTATTTCGGATACATGATTTCTTATTTACACTTAAATTTTACATAAAAAATAAATACATCAAATATAAAAGAAGGCATTACCGACTAAGTTTTAATGGAAGAGTATATCAAAGTTATATATCTTTTGAGTCTTATTTGTAAAAAATTAATCAATGAAGTTCGCAGCATATTGAAATATCGAAATATCGAAATATACAAAGGGTTGCTTTTAAACTAACTCATATGTTCTGGAAAAAAGGATGTTATCCTAAATTAAAAAAAAAATTTTAGATTCAAAACCTAGTCAGTCCTTAGAACTGAATGCTTGACGTTCCTACCCCTAGATTGTTAGCTAGTTTCAGAAAATGCTTATATATTATCAGTGGCGTACCATGCACATTAGGCGCCCGGAGAAAAAGGGGACATTTGCCGCTCCCTGCCAACAAAAAAAAAAAATTTTTCACTTTTTCTGAATTTTTTTACTAAAAACGAAAAAGAAAAAAAAGACGCTACACCTAACTTTCGATCCTCGAAAGCTCTATCACATTCTCTCGAATTTTTCGCATTTACTAAAAAAACAACTTTTACGAGTAACAAAATGTCAAAAATTCTATCAAAAAAGGAAAAGTAGTTTAAAATGAAAAGTTCGGAAATTCTTCGGTAGATGATGCAGCATCATTGAATATGAGATCGTTGCTTCGAAAAAAAAATTTAAAATCCCATTAAAAAGCGCGCTAAAATTAATTTGAAATGAAAGTTAAATGAAAAATTGTTCTTGGCGTATAAATACCTGTGCAGTAGGCCGAGCTGGTCCTACTTGTCTTCCAATTCCTTGTGTTTGTCCCTATTAAATAAGTTTGAGTTATTATTATTTATTTCAAAATGTTGATAAAAATAGTTGAAATTAATGTGTTTGGGCAGAATGACCCCAATTAATGTGGTATGGTCCAAAAAACACTTTGTATACAAACTTTCGCATAAATTGTTTTGATTGCTTTTTTAATTTTATACTGGGGGACTTTGCACATAATCAGTGCTCTATTTGTGTTTTCAGGAAAGTTATACTTCCGCTGAAAAACTCTGTTACCTAAGATAATGCTCCCCAGCATCTTAATAAGAAAAAGTTTTCTTCTTTTCCTACGTTGTTTTTATATAAATTTATTTATTTTTATTAACTATATTACCGCCGCATCGTTTTAATACTCAAGTTATCAGTAAGAAGGCTATTCTTAGCTTATTAGCTTGCTATGTTATGTCTATGATTGTATATACTTAGTTCCTAGCTATGAGTACCACATCAGGTGACACTCTTAATGACATATTTGATTTACTTCCCATGGACCTCCAAATAAAAAGGAGGCATTGAAAGCTACATGCAGGCTCAAATTTAATAAAGTCTGTTACGACGAAGTTGACGTATTGCACAGGCAGCTACACTATCAGTTATCAGAGCAGTGTCCACTGCTTTTGATGCCAATGGACAATCGTGTGCCTTCCATCCACAGGAAGTATGATGTATTAACACCAGATCGTGAGTACATGGTTCCAAAATATCTCTTGAAACGATTACCGGTTGTTATCTAGACAACGAGACTAGAAGCTATGGCAACGGTTTTCTTAGCTAAGACTTAAGCCATTTTGAAAGTGGCTTGCTGGATCCTCGAAAAAAATAGCATGGAAAAAGGATAAGTGTCAGTAGTGACAGTCAGGCTGCGCTAAAGTCTCTTGCTACCAGAATAGCTAATCAAAGTGGACAATGCGGAACTTAATTGTAAAGCAAGGCAAGTCTGGGTTCGACTCCCAGACACAGTGGTGATACAGGGAATGAACTAGTGGATGAACTCTGGCTAGTTTTTAAATAAATGAATTGTCAGAGTTAAGAAGCCACTTTAATGGATTCGGAGCCATTCATCGGTATCGGTTTCGTGGAAATTACCGCTTCCTGATCTTGATTCCTGCAAAATTGCAAAATGTTTCGTGAAGGGATCGTCTAGGAAAGTAGCAAAGTCTTAGGTTGTTGGGTAGCAATGCCTTGAAAGTAAGTTCTACCGATTCTCTTCTTCTTCTGCCATAGATTCAGAAATTTCTTAAAGAAACGGAGATTTTTTTTGTACTTCTCTGTGTAATCGTAACAAATAAAAAGAAGTAACATAAACGTTTTCAGTAATCGCCATATTTTAATAGGTTGATCATTCCGATTATAACCGTAGCCGAGACGATCATTCCTTCTGTTTGACTATGACTACATAAACCATCGTAAATCAAAATGAATACCCAAATCATAAAAATTATCTAAGTACTTATCCTAAAATTCACCTTTTCACATTTTCACCAATTCTATTTTTAATTTTACTTACCCTGCTCGATGCTGGGTACAACGGTCTTCTTGCCTGAAATGAATTTAAATAAAGTTTAGTACGTAGTACAGGACAGTAGGAAAGATTTTAGTAATTCCCATAGAATTAACAGCTCAAGTGTATCACATCCAGAAAGCTATTCAACGAAATGTTTTGTGGAAGAAATTTAGAAACAAACGAATTGGCATGGATATCGAAATTTGCTTGAGTTAAAAAATAAGTAGGCCCCGTGTAAAAAGTTGTGGACAACTATTATTTGAAAATAAAGTCCGATCTTTTAAACTTTTCTTAAGAGTCGATACGTATGAAGTATCAAATTGATTAATATTGGCCACTAATTTTATAAAACCTTTTTTATAAGGTTAAACGAAAAATCGCATGGACAATTGAGACAAAATAATAAGGGTATATCATCTTTTTCTTAGTGTTGTTCACACGTTTACTGATTAAAAATAAAAGTTTATCATATGAATAGTTACCTCTGCGGCTTCTTGTGCTTTTCTCTCTCTTATCTATTAAATAAACAAACGTTATTATTATTATTTAGATAAATATGTGTAAAAAGGGAAAATTATTTACTTGATTAAGAACATGTTTTTTCAAAAATGTTATTTTTCAATTGATATTTAAAATAAAAATGATTAAAGTTTGGCTATGATTAGTTCCGTAACTACACCTTTAGACAGTGACAGATTTACGTTGAGTAGACTACAATATAGGGTGCCGACTTATAAGGAGGCATAAAGTTTTGAAATTAATGGCCTTTTTGAATTAAAAAGTTTGTACCTTTTTTCTTCGTCCTTTTCGTTTTTTCTTCAATTTCTAAACAACGTTTTGAGCTACTTGAAAGATTTTGATTTATTTTTTCTTCACAAATGATAAATTTCAGTTAGTTTAATGTTTAATCATAGGTTATTCGATATTTCAAAACCAATATAAATAAATAGCAAGCGAATTTAAGAAAGGCTTTGCTATAACCTAAAGAGTTTGAGGCACATTTTTTAGTAATGGGGACACTTTTGGATAGTCTTAATTTCAGTATACATGTCAATTAGATTATTCACATAATGTGTCCGACCGTGTCATGTCTTAAAAATTTATGAAAGTCTTAATAACGTTGTTGATGTCTTTCATATAAAATATAGAATACAACGTTATGTTTTTTGAAAGTTGTATTCGTTTTTCTATTTCGATGAGAGAACCGTTTAGGGTAAGGATAGTGAGAAAAAAACGTTTGCTGAAAGTGTCGAATCATGCATCATACTTTTCTCAAAAAAGGACTTATGACTTTATGATACCTTGTAAATTCAGTAAATGTTTCAAACCAGATGGGACAAAAAACTTTTAATCTAAATTTATATAAATAACAGTTTTGAAAAACCTCTACACAAATTGTATATTATATAAAATTACCTTTGCTTCTGTTGCCAGTCTCCTTTGCCGCGCCTATTAAATATTTGAGGTTATTATTTTTCTTATATACAAAATAGTCAATTTTGAATGTGAGCTAAGCCTTATACAAATTACATGATACTAATGTTTTTCCTGAAATGAAGGCTTCATGCAAATTCAATCATTTTTAAAATAAATTATACTGTATTTGTTCTGTAATATGTTAAGATATGTGTATCTAAAAACCTTTTAACTTTTTCAATTTTTCAATCAATCAATTTCTTACAGTAAAGTTATAGAAACTTGAAGATAACCACGAATCTGCTAACGGAACTTCAGCAAGGATTAAAACTTATTAAGTATTGATAATGAATGTATTTATAATATACGAATCTGTGAATCTTATTTAGAAAAAAATTTTAAATTTCAGGAAATCGCATCTCTGCAGAAATATCTTTCGTAAAATTCCCTTATAGAGCGTCCGTACTCATTTTTATATAACTTCAACTTGGAGCCCTTTACTATGCTCAAAAGTTTGAAAATAAGAAATATTAATTTTTGCAAACTACATACTGTTAAAATATAGTTTTCAAAAAATACCCGTGAAAAAAATTTTTAAAATTAATTTCTAACTAATACTTTAACACTGTCTTTAACTTCAAAGCCTAATCCAATTAAACAGCATTTTACAAAAAAATTTAATTGAACTGACGGAAATGTATAAATACCAATTTACAAGATTTGTGGGAAGTATCAAAGCGAAAAGCTCATTGCAGAAATCTTTCAAATACCTGTTCTCCAGTACTCGTTGTGGGCCGACATACTCTTGTTTTAGGCGATGTTGGTCTTGACATCTGCAATTATGAAAGTTGGCATTGTTTCTTATTTGTAAATATTGCTCAAAAATTTTAAATTAAAATGTTTTTAGGCAAAATCAGCCATGGGACATTAGATATCTGGACAAAATTTTTCACGAGTGTCATATATCAACTATCGATCCATTGGTTTCGACTAGTTTAGGTTATTTAATGAAGGGTTGAGTTCATTGGCTCGTTTTAAGATAAATTACCAAAAAATAAAAAAAAACATTGAGAACAGTCGCTTCTGTAATATGATTTTGTATGGGATCGCCCACGAGAAAACAGATCTTGTGTGCGAAAACGAGTTTGTGATATCTAATGGGATTTGTTTTTTTTGACCGATTACATATAAAGAAATCATCAAAGAATCGTAAAATTTCAAAACAGTAATTCTGAAAATCAACGTTTTAAGCACACCCATACTCAGTTTTGAGAAAATTTAAGAAAATATTATTTTTGCAAGGGATGGTTACAAGCGTAGGCTTGCACAAAAATATCATAATGCATAAATACCGGTCTCCTTTGTGAACAAGCTGGTGGTGCACGCCTAGCTGAAGGTGCTGAACAAGCTGGTGGTGCTAGACGAGCTGATGGTGCTGAACAAGCTGGTGGTGCTTGTCTAGCTAGTGGACAATTTGACCCTACTTCAGGCGGTGGTGATCTTGGTAACTGCAATTAAGTAAGCTTGCGTTATTTTTGTATGTACATATATGTTACTCAAAAATTTTCGATTATGTGGATATGCGAAATCCAAATCAAACAAATACCATACGATTAAACATATGTACTTATGTTATATCGCATGTATGTATGTAACCATCCATGGGAATATGGATAATACAGGACCACAAAAAAAAAAGGTCAAGAAGTTGGAACGTGAGGTATCATACGGTATGTATTTTGACCTCCTAAATATGAATCTGAGGTCAGAATTTTTCCATCACCCTCAGATTTCGACATAACCTGAAAATTACACCTAAAAATACGTTATTAGGCAAACTTTGCCCAAAATACAGGATGAGGGTTAATGAGAAGAGACTCAATTTTGGGAAAATGAAACATAATCTCACTTCTTCACGTGGATGGTTACAAACTTATATTTAAGGCTGGATTGCAAATGTTATCTCAGTATATAAATACCCGACTCTTTGGTATGGCTCCTTGGCTCGGTGATAGTCTTATTGTCGGCCAACCTGGTGGTGGAAAAGGTATTTGTTCTTTTCTTCTTGCCCTAGGTGGCGATTGTGGTGGTCCCATCTGCTATTATGTAACCTTTTGTTATTATATTTTGTAAGTAATTTTTTTTAAAAAACTGAAAAAATTAATGTGATTACATTGTTTCTTAGAATTTCTCAAGCAATACTTGGGAAGTTAAGTAAGGAACGAGTAGAACTCATCAAACCTTATCTATCAATAATTACACGAACTTTAGTCCATATTTCTTTTTAAAATGATGGTGCTGAATATCAAATTATTTAAGAAATGCTGTGTAAAACAGTCCACAACAGTTAGATATTAACATTGAGGAGTTTTTTTTTACACTAAGTCAATAAGTCGCTAAATTCAAGTTAATATTTCCTTGAACTAAGGGATTCTTTTGTTTATAGAAAACATTGCTCAAAATGGTTCTTTAATTGAAGGATACTTTGCATGCGTCTGCTTTTTCTATAACAATTTTTCTTCATTATCTGTACGCGTATAAACGGAGAAGCACGGGAGAGAAAGTATTAGCAAATGAGAAGCATGAGGGTTGGTCAACTAAGCAATTTTGCTTCCTTTATTTAAAAATTATTGAATATATGTATGCTTATACTTACATTTGAACACGGAGGTGGAGAAGCTCCAACAGCGCATTCCACATCATCGTATACTTGCTATATTGTAAAAAATATATTATTTTGTTTTCAAATATAGTTAATTTTTAGATTCTTTGTTATTCTTAAATTATAAAATTCTTCAGAAAAGTTATCCCAGATGAGAGCGAACTTCTTAAGATTCTACCCGCACACCCTGAAATATTTCACTCCCTGTTTGCTTGACCTAAAATTGTATGATTACAATCTAGTATTGTTCAAAAACAGAAGCAACCCTTGCTTAGCCGTTTTTTTTTTTATGTTAGCAACCTTTAGTTTTTAGCTAAAATGGCTCACTTTTGTTTAAGAAAAAAGCTAAAAAAATTTCAAAATTAAATAAAATAAATGTGTGTTGCTTGCTGTAAAAACGTCCGTAACTTTGAGAACATTTGTTCCTTTTTCAGTATATTATACATACAAATATATAATAACTACAAGGGCAAAGCCGGTGGCCTACAAAAATTTCTGAAAAAGTCGTTAATTGAAGGATTTTGGTTTTATGTACTTAAAAAAAAAGTCATCAACTTTTCCCAAAAAAAATTAACTTTTTGCCATTTAAAGGTACTATTAATTTATTTATTTATTATATTATTATATTTCTTAGAAATTCAAATGCAATCACTGTCGACGTTCGAAAAGAGCCTTTCATTTGGAATTTGTTTAATAAACGAGTAACGTATTGTTTCTCTTAATTTTTTGTTCGAAGAAGCTAAAAAATATGACGCGTGAAAGACGCTTTCTTTTGCAAGAAAATCACAATGCGAAAGGAGTCGAATCATTAAATTTCCAATCTCGTTGCCATTTCTGTTCAAATTAATTTAACTACAGCGGAAAGCAAAGTCAGAGCCATACCATTTCATGAAAATATTAAATTTATGTAATTTAAACACATAAAATCAATTGTAATTTGACTAATACTTACATTTACTCCCAATCCTCCAACAGCACCTTCTAGATCATCTCCATTTAATAGTTGCTATATTAGAAAATAGGTATTAATTTACTCCCAAATAATATAGTGATAATTTGTAGTTTTTATTGTATCGTTTTTAAATAGTAAGATTCTTCAGAATAAAAAAAATTTTAATTTTTCTGTTCGGAACAAGACCACCCTCAATAATACATTTAGTTCTTACACGAGTTGTAAAAGTTCTGATGAATATACTTAAAACAAAGCAAAATTTTATTAAAAACATTCTATTTCGAAACACTTTTCTATTTGGCTACCAAAATATTTTTAAAGAACATAAGATTTTCTTCGATTTCGGAGTGTTTCATTAAAGCTCTTAAATATTAAGCATCGTCATTTTAAATTTATGTAAGACGTAAATTTTCCTGGATTCATAAAGTAGGGTTGGGATATAATAAAAATTTTCTTTCATACATACCTCTATTTCAGGGGGAGGTGGCAGTGATTCACGCAACTTATTAAACCTATCAACAACTGATTGACTGAAATCTATATCTGCATTCGTTGCGGTTTCATCATCCTATGATAAAGAAGAACAAAATAAAAATTACTAATCTGCGGTATGAAAGAATTATTTTATTAAAAACAGCGTCGCACAAAAAAAAAAAATTAACAAAAAATTACTTAATTTTTATTATGTATAATGTTTATTGTTATTATGGTGAGGCAATCAATGAATACGAAAATATTTTTGAAATGATCTTGAATTAAAAAGCCCTCGGAAAAAGATTTTTCAATTTTTGCTAATAACATGAATTTCCATTGAGTCAAAAAACTGCTCAAATTAAAAGAGTATCAAATTAAAGGCTTAGTAATCATCCCAATCCCTTGGCGATTAGTCTGCTAGATGAAAGTGAAGATGTAAGAAGACTTAAGAGAATGCACATCTTAGATCTGCCATTTAGATTTTAATTAATATGTAAATTATATAATTTGTATGAATTAGCCTGAACTTGTATTAAGTGAATTATTTTGTACGCAAGTTTATTGTGTACACTGGTGCACAGTATAATATGTTAAGTTCTTATTTTAATATCTAATTTGCTTATTGTTTTGTAACAGATTGCAAATAAAATTCAAAAAAAAAAAAAAAAAATTAATTTTTATTTGTAAACAATTTTTTTTTTAACAAGAAACTCATATGACTTCTCTTTTCAAATAGACTTGAATCGAATGTCAAAATAGTCATATGCTTTCTCATATGAAAACTCATTTGTGTAATATAAACATATTCCCACTATAAGAGTTGTCATATTTGACGATTCATGTGACTTTTTATATGACTTCTCATATAGTCTGAATGGGCTTTTAAGCTGAACAAAAGCCGTTCTTATGTTTGTCATCAACAAATTTTCAAAACAGTCCATAGATAATTTCAGTCTGAAATAATTTTTTGGAATTGTTTTTCTGAAAAAAATATTTAAATATGTTAAAAATATATTTCTTACACATGTTTCTTGTGGTCCATCCGGATATCTTCTCCTTAGATTTCTGATTGCATTACCAAACTTTGCTTTTCTTGATTCAGTACGCCAGTTCATAGTTGTGAAATCCCTCGCCTTAAATTAATTAACATACAAATAAGTAAATGTTGATGTCTTAAAAACAAATAATTTTTATATCTGGTATTATTGCTTTTTAGTCTTTTTGGGAAAAAATGAATGTTTTTAAAAAACTCAGCTGGAAAGAAAATGCATTTGTCAATGAAATAATGTACAAAATCTATGGTCTAATATATTTATTGTTTTTCGTTAAGATACGGTGACCGCATTATGTTTGATTTTCTTAATTATTTTCCAAAAATTATTACCAAAGTTTCCATACTAAAAGTTTTATTTAAAGTAAATAAATCTCATTGTAAGCTGAAATATTCCAGGACACAATATTTAATTAGATTTATTTATTTAATTAGATTTTTTTACCTTGAAGTAATTCAGTGTAATATATTTGAATCTGTGACGGCACTTTCAGTACCTTTGTACTTTGTGATTTGAAGAATGCGAATAGTGCAATGGTCTGATTTTTACCATAACGTGACTAGATAACATTTTAAGTCAGAGCTTAATTTCGTCAATTTTTATATTTCTTATCTTAATTTTAATACGTAGCTTAAAGTAAATACATAATACATTAAAAGTTTCAAAAATCGGATCTACTTACATTAGTTTAGGGGATATATGAATTGAAGGACATAGATACATGCCGCAATGAGCGTAGTACCTGGCCACTATGTTTAATATTTTATTGTAAATTTGTTAAATTCGAAAAAGTGCCCCCAAAAATTAATTAATTTTAAGAAGTCCATTACAAAAAAAAATAATTATATGTTAAAAAAAATAATTATATGTTAAAAAAAAAATAATTATATGTTAAATCCATCTAGAAGTAAGCCGAATGTGAAAAACTTTCAGAATCGTATTTTTTCGTTTTCCGCTTCAAATGAAAGGCTCATACAGCATCGTTTATTGCTTTCTACATCAATTTTTGATTTATTTAGTGGACAACCTCTTAATTTAATATAATTTTTACATTATTTATGTATAATTACCTTTTCAGCACACTCTCTTCTAAACGCCTGCACCTGTAAAATAAGTTGACTTTAATATTTTTACAGCCAAAATATATTATTTTCTTGTTGTTCCTATAAATTTTTCTTAAATCCTTATGCAGATAGTCCTACAGATACCGGCTAACTCGATATCACTGAGGTTTGTATTTGAATCCAGAATCATTCATAAGCGATATGCATATATTAAATTCAGATTGAACTTAAAATTGTTCATACTACTATTACAAAATTCTAGCAAGTTTTTAATATTAATAGGTATAAACAAAGATTATTTTTGGAGTAAATTGACGGATTTCCATACTTAATGTATACATTGGGTTCTTACTTATTTGATTTTTTTGCGAAAATCAAATGCGATGTTCCCTGAATTGGCTTTAATTAAGATAAGAAACTGTACGGAATTTTATCAAATTTCTTGTCTTTAGCCCTTACTGATCCTATTTCAATCTAAAATTTTAATATACATACTCGCACATACCTCTTCTTCCGTTGCTCGTTGTGGTTGCTGGCATATGGTCTCTGATCTCTGTTGTTAAATAAATTTGAATTATTGTTTTGTCTACAAATTAATTAAAAAAAAAAAACAGACTAAAATATCATAAGTACTCAATTCTCAGAATTTCATTAATAAAAAGATTAAATGTTTACACTAACTATTAAAATAGGTCATTCGGGTATTGCTGTAGGCGACCCAGCTTCATTCTTTCAAAAAATATGTTTTCATAAAATCATTTTTTTCTTTAATTCTTGAAAAACATTTTCTTTTTTTATTAATGTTGCACAATATCTCAAGTAGTATTGAAGATTAGCAGTTTTTATTAGGGATTTTTATGTGTGAACACTTAATATTCATGGGTAAATAAAATCTGCATTTTACCAAAAATGAGCTTATTATTTTTTTTTTTGCTTTACTTACCGCTTCTGCAGGAGGCTGTAAATTAAAAAAATGAATAATTAAGTAAAAATAGTTTTGAACTAAACTTATAATCAACAAAGTGTATGGCTTATGCTACGTTGCGGCGTGTACACTGAAAAAAACGCTTTTGTAAAAAATATTCAAAATAATCAGAGAAGATTTTCGAAGATCTGTAGTTTCTAATTTTATATATTAAACTCAATTATTACAATTTCAGAATGGAAAATATTCAAAGTATTCAGGAAAAAAGTTAAATAGCAATATATACTGAATAATTTTTAGAGCTAACCAAAAGTTTCAATACGTATCGCACATAATAAATCATTTAGTTTATGATTTTATGTAAATATTTGGTTAGAAGTAGAAAAATGTGTGAATGTTGCCAGACTGGTTCTCTGTATCATCCTATGTTAAGGAATATGATAGTAATGAAATATAAAATTTGCATTTATAAAATATTTTTGGAGTAAATGTTATATTTTACTGTTTGAACAATGGAATATTTCATTGACACTCATTAACAAATATTACAGTTTTTCGCTTACTTAATTTTATTATGTAAAAATCAAAATGAAAGGAAAACCTAAAAATAATATACTCACATTTCGATTTCACGCGGCTAAAAATCGAAATACTGAAAACGATTTCAAATGAAAAAAGTAAATCAGAAACGGCCGAAATGAAACATAGAACTCCATTTATGAAAAAGAAGCGATTTGATTTCATATTCACATGAAAGTGAAATACAGAACCTGCCTGATTGTAAAGGTTAAGATGAATGTTTACTATAAGTTTGATTATAACATATGTGAAAAAAAAAACATGTAGTCTTAACCCGAACTCGAGCAATTTTTTTTTCTTTGTCTCTTACAACTTAAGCCCATTTTCCATGTGATCTTATCTTATCTTATCAAATATCAGGGAAGACATCACATGCTATTAAGTTAGCAAATGCATGCTATTCACTCTCGCATTCTCCAAGCGCATTAGGTTCTGTTCGCATGCTTTTTCTTTCTTACAAAAATTTGATTTGATATCCCTGAGATGTGATAATATAAGATCACATAAAAATTGGGCTTTAAGCTGCTATGGATATTTTAAAATTATTTTTTAGAAAAAAAGAATACGTGGCTCAAGTCTGAAATATTTTTTTTTTGATTTACAAAATAAAAAAAATGTTAAGACAATATTACTTACATTTGTTACTTTAGGTCTACATCCACCCCTAAGATTTCTGATTTTATTACCAAACTTTGCTTTTCTTTCTTCAGTACGCCAATCCATAGAAGTGAAACCTCTTGCCTAAAATTAATTTACATACATATAAGTAAATTTTGATTTTACTGTAAAAACATATAATTTCTTAATCTGGTATTATTGGTCTTTAAACAAATAACTTTTTGGGTCAAAAAAACTCTGATAGAAAAAAAGTGCAGTTATGTAACAAATAATATGTAAATCTGAAACTTAGCAAAAGCTCTGAAACTTCAACAATTTGTAATTTTAATAAATAAAAAAACAAAAACTAGCAACTCTTTTTTTACCCGAAATCAATAGAATAATGTAAATAAATAAAAGTTCAATGTTTGATTTTTTGCAAAAAAATGGTGTCGAAATTGCACAGTTTTTTAATACCTTTTTGTAATACCGCTATGTAATGTGGTTTTCTGATACTTATTTTAGTGCGCCATAATACTGACTACAAGCTTACAATATGAAATTCTGATTGTGCTCATACACTTTTCCAAGCATAAATTGATCTTAATTTATGCCAAAAGTGACTTTCTAGCTACCTACTCCACTTAAGGATTTTTTTTTTGTTGTAAATTATTTAAAATGCCTTGTGGAGTAATAAGGATAAATTTATAACTGGAGAAGTGTATGATTCATGTCAAAATCTTGTATCGTAAAGCTGCAGTCAGTATTACGACGCATAAAAATATCGAAAAAAAGTCGATATTTTTGAAAATATTTTTGACTTTAAAAAGCGAATATTCTAAGTTGTAAATCGTATTTTTCGATAATTCTTTTTGTTTTCTTTAAAGAAAAAGAGCCGAACGTACTAATTTGAATATTGCCTTACTTTTTGCATCCTACTTTACATATTAGTTTCTTTACTGAACACGCTTTTTATTTAATATATGATTTATTCATATGATGTTATACATACGTTTTGAATACACTGTCTTCTAAACGCCTGAACCTGTAAAATACGAGTAAGTTAACATTAATATTTTCACATCCAAAAAAATTTTTTCTTATTTTAAATTTCTATGCGGGTAATAGTTTCCTTTAGATATATTTAAAAATAATCAATAATGTATGAAATGCTTGTAAGTATTTGTAACATTATTTTTTTGTAGTTAACTAAGCGTACGCAATGTCAGTATCAGATCCTGGTCAGACGAAAAATCGCGATGTTTTTACATCACTCATATTCCAGTAATCGGTGTCGTATTAATTCTCTCTTCAGTAAATGAAGCTCATTAGATTCAATGTAAACAGCGCATCTAGGTAAAACGTGTTTTTGACAGTCACATTTCCCGTCCCTCGACGAGCGATTTTTGTTAAAATTTATTGGGAACTAATTTTCATTTATTATGACTTTAGTATCTTATGTGTGACATTATTTGAATTAAACTGAAAAAATTCATGTTTTAACGATATTGAAAAAATCTGTCTGGTGGCCAGCAAGAACTCATACATTGCAGAATTCAATTCTAAATAATAAAGTGGTATTCTTGCTGTTTCGGTAAGATGACTTATTTAGGGATATTAATGTTTCAAAAATCTGTTCAAATCGTTTTATGCTCTGATTCTAGAAAAACTTTAATTCCTCGTAAAATATTTTTTTATATAATAGGGCGCACCTTAATTAAGTGGATCGAGAGTTTTGATCTTGCCAAAAAACAGTGGAGACAAAATTTTTATCACTACATTATTTTAATTACAGATTATATGTATATAAAACTACAAGGAATTAATTACTTCGCTTACCATTTTCATAAAAAATTCTGTTAATTGCATTCGAAAAATTTTTAATTGAATGAACTTTAAGTCTTGGAAAATTAAGAAATCAAGGGCTTTTTGGTGTAAATCCCCGAATATTCACACTCAATATACATATACTGCATACTCGTACATACCTCATCTTCCGTTGTTTGTGGTGATTGCTGATACGAAGGTGATCCCTGTTGATAAATAAATTTAAGTATTCATATTTAAATAAAAACTTTATTCTCGATATTTTATTATTAAAACGAATTAATGTCTACACTAAGCCTTAAAAGAGGCCAAACAGGGATTTAAGAAATCGCAAGGTATGTTTTCGTAAAGTCTGCTATTTTTTTTTTTTTTTTTTGAATTTTCGAAAACACTTGCTTCTTTCATTAATCTTGTCCAATCTCTGGAATAATATTGACGATTAACAGTTTTTTTTTTCCATTGGATTTTTATATATTTTTCTACTCGCTATTTCGATACGCTGAGGAAAGTTTTTATGTGTATGTAAGCACTTAATATTCATTGATACATAAAATCTGTATGTTCTTATCTTTCCTTGCTACAAATGATGGACAATTTTTTTTCAAGCTTTACGCTCTGAGAAAACTAGTCTTAATAATTTTAGCCAGGATAAGATTGATAAGAAATATTTCGGATTTAGATATAAAAAGGATTTTACGTTTATTTCATATGATTTTATATATGATTCAAAGTGATGAAGTTATCGATGTACTTAAATGCAAATTAAAGTTTCTTACGATTGAAGTAAAGCAAACAATGTTATTTTCAATAATTTTCAAATTCAAATTGAATTTAAAAAAGTTTGTGTTCAAAATAAAGGGAAAAAATATTATTTTTTTATTATTTTCAACTTAAATATTTGCGAGTTTAAGTCAAAAATTAAAATCTCAAATTAGCGCTGTTATGAAGCTTCGACTTATGTTTATAGATTGAAATAACTATATATTTCTTAATTTGTGAATAATACTCACATGTGGACTCGGTGGTGGAGAACAAGCATATTCCAGTTCCGGACTTGGACTTCGTAGTAATGCTCTAAATTCTTCAGGTGGAATGTCAGTGTTGTCATATCCGGGAAATTCACAGAATATTTCTGGTCTAACAGTGATTGGGGCTTCGCATTCCTTTTGAGAAAAGGATAAAGATATTATATTCAAGAGCAAGTACTATATATATAGTAGATATATTATTCTGAAAGAAAATTTAAAAGTAAATACTTAGAATCGCAAATGGTGTAATCATACAAGTTGAAGTCATGCATGCTGAAATTGAAACCATTTGAGAGAAAATCTATTTTCAATTGATTATTCTATTCGCTTTAGTTTTGACCAATCAAAACAACGAAGCTTTAATAAAAACGTATATATGTATGTAAAAATTCAATTGGTAATAAATTTCAATGTAAATGAAAAAATTGCAGATGTCCAACGTTTGAGGGAGCAATTTTCCTTTATGACTAGAAAATGTTTTTTTTTTTGTTTTTATTTATACATAATTAATAAGCGTAAGAAAGATTCTGTTTGTATTAGAGCTAATGTGATCGAATTTTTTTTCTAAACAAGCATAATTTTAACACATATTCTGTCCTCAGAAGCGCAAAAACGATATCTCATAAAAAATGCATATTCTATATTTGTACAAAAAATCTCCTAAGGGAATTTCCGCCATGTTAATTTTTGCTTCTAAATGCAGTATTGCTGTCACACTTTTTTTAAAAAATCTAACATTTTCAGATATGCATTTAATGTTAAAGATTCAATTTAGTATTTTAACTGAAGAAAAGGCATAATGGTGTCTGTCAAATATTCGTGTCGTACTATATCAAAATATATTCCAATGGTACCAACAGGGTTGATAAGTGGCCGGCCAACCTGGGAATTTCATGTCATACCAGTAGGTTATTTTTAGAGATCACATTATATTATCAAAATTAGATTTAGAACGTTTGGTCACTCCTAAGTTCAAACAAATGCTGAGGACGAATTCATCATAAATGTACGTGTCCCACGGAGGGTTAAATTTGAGCAAAACTCAGTTTTCGTTTTTGAGAGATTTTCAATTTGTATTTCGTCCTAATTTTATAAGGTAATTTTTATTTTTTTTTTTTTTTTGTTTTGCATAGCTTAAGTTCTAAATGTTCCATTATTTTGTTTACTATTGACGCGCTATAAAGCGTTAATTACATGTAAAATCATGTTTCTAATACATAAATGCGATTATTTACTTACTGTATCTTCGTCATAGTCTTCATCTCCATCGCCTTCGTCTTCATATTCTTCCTCTTGATCGCCCTCATCGCATACAGTCTAAGGAGACAATCAAATTATGTTTTATTATAAAAATTAAGTGAATAAATAATTAAAAAATTAGATGCAAATGGAGTGCTAAAGATTTCGTAAGCCCGTACCGCTGGGCCCCTGAATAAATATAATACGTTTATTATGTGTGACCATCTATGTGATAAGGAACCTTATCTTCCCGGACAATATTTCTAAAAAGAGCCGAAAATCAAGATCATAATTTTTGGGTTACCATCGATTAGTGTAGTTAGTTAAAAATAGTTTTGAATTCAATAGTGTCTTGCGATAATTGTTTATTTATGTATATATATTTTAACAAGTAAAAAATCAGAAAAATCTGCTTTTTGATACATCATCGAAAAGTAATCGCAAAATTGTAAAGATTCGCAACGTCGTAACGTAGTTACGATTCGAGTTATAAAAATTCTGAACTGCTGAACTTTATAAAGAACATTGTTGACTTAAATTCAACAATTCCATTTTAGTTTTTTGAATATTAAGGAAATTAAGAAAGTTGATTTTTGCGACTGATTATTTTTATTATAATTAAACATTATGACAACAAGCGAGAAAGTGACAAGAGATAATAAATGGATATACGCAATTTGTACAGTTCAAGGTCAGTTCCTCAGTAGCTCAGTTGTTAGAGCGGCCGTCGACAGATATGCAATTGAAATGCATGTACGGTCAGGGGATCGACTCCATGTACAACATTAACCAAAAACTGGTCTGATGAGGCTATGTGGTAATAGCCGAAACATATGTCACCAATCACCAGGTTAAATTGTTCCATTTGTTATCTTTGTCATGTTTGTTGAATAAAAAATAGCATTGATCAATAAGTAAAAATTTACAATATTGGTCTTTGCTAAAATGACTGTAAGTTCATAATGTTTTATTAAGGAAATTCTTAAATCAAATCAAAAGGGATCTTGTTAAACAAAAATAAAATCGCGCTATGGTTGCAAGTTAATAAGAGCATATTCAAATTTGCATTTTAAAGTTGAAAATGTTGAAAATTCAATGATGGGAAATTTCACACCAAATTGGTCACCATTTTGCATTTGCATCTCAGATTTTTTTAAAATTTTTTTCATTTAGTGCTGGCTCTTTTTCTTAGCTTTTTTTTATCGCTCTATTTAAATATGCATTTTTGAACACAAGCGTTTTTAATCTATAATTTAGAGTTCTTAGCTAACTTTTCTTATCTAATCTTTTTTTTTTTTAATACAATTTTTATTTTTTTAAAACAGCTGTTCTATCATTTCCTCAAAGCTGTGAATAAGACATTTAGAAATAATAAAGAAAAATTTATTGATCCTCTGACGTGGGAAATATTATTCTGCCAACCAACTATTAGGTAATTTGAATGCAACAGAAATGATATTTCACCCACATTATTGTACTCAATTTTGAGGTTTCTTTGTGAATTATTTGTGTTTTTATATAATCCTCAGGCGATTTGCTTTTAAAGTTGATTAGAATTTCATAAATGTTTCGATGTTTATATTTACAAGAATAAGATAACCGAGATAAGAGCATAATATTCACAAAAAAAAATTATAAAATATATATCAGTTTGCGCTGCAATCATTCTAAAGTTGAAATATTGACTTCGAAAATTCAAGAACTTAAACATTTAATATCAGGTAATTTTATATAAATGAAAAAACTTTCTTACTTGTGCTGTACATGATTGTACTTCTTCATTATCCTCCTCCGGATATTCTCCTTCATCGTCATCACCCTATATTGGGAAAATACAAATTTTTCAGTATTGAATACGCACATTGTGGAAAACTTGGTTTTTGTTTGTAGGTATTCATTTTAAGCAAATGAATTCATTTCAAGCTCCTTACAAATGTAAATTTAAAATGATTTTTGATAACATGAAAAAGAGATATGTGGATTTTCCCCAAAAATTGTCATTTTAGTCGGCCACGTAGTTAATTTTTTTTAGACTATCTTGATTTAATATTAAAGGTGGAACAATAAAAATTCAAAGACATATTTTTTTATGTAACTTTTTATGATTCTTTTTACTTTAAATGCAATTTTAACTATGTCTCCTTATGAATTTTAATTTTTCATCCTTGAATATTAATTCAAGATAATCTTAACTTCAAGAAAAATCATAACTGAAGGGTGTGCTAAATTGTGGGCTAAAATTAATATTTCTATGGTTTCGATATTTTTCCTCATATCTTGGACTGTCCCACACGAAGTCGAGTAAGTTTTTTTTAAGTCAAATATTTTCCGTACTTTCAACATAGAACATATATATAACATTAAAAGTATGCGTCAGAACACATAAAATTTCGTACACTACTGTTCTTTATCATTTATTCCTCTGTATAACAAAACGATCTGACCTCTAGCAAGACGCGAAGCAGCTGTGTATATTCGAAATATACTTTCTTGGCAGGACTACATAAATTAATTGGTATAAAGTCTTACTCACCTCATCACTCGAAAACTGTATCAGATCTTGATCCTAATGGTAGAAAATTTAGTAGAAAACAGAGATTAAAAAATAGCGTTCAAAGATTATACAGGATGGCGCATAAGTCACGCAACGTACTAAAATTTATGAACTTTACTATGTAAATCATCGGTCGCATAGTTTGACTCAAAAATTAATCCTCCAACTCTTAAATTTTGGACGATCTTGAAGTTATACCACATTTGATCTTTTTATGACATATCTGTGTTAGCCTGGTTTAATCAAAGATTTTCAGTCATTGAAAGACTACGTTCAGTTCGAACAAGTGAAAGTATTGATTTGTACAAAACAACAGTAAGCACATTAACATAAATTGCATCTATGGTAATAATAAATATATTCATAGTACGATGCAAGCAATAAATACTTCTAATCTTCTAAAGTGAGTAAGGTGTAGCGATGACCGTAAATGAAAATCAGTATCAGAAGATCATCGAAAAGTTTTAGAGAGCAAATATTGTGGATTATCTGTATCGACAGCTACAGCCATAAATAGCTACTGCTAACACTGGCCATGGAATTATGGCACTTTTGAGAAATATTTTTGATGAACGACTTAAAACAGAAACTGCTGTTTTCAATCATTTTCAACAGCAAACATATGTCCACTTTCTTTGCAGATGTCTCAGACGAAAGGCTTACGTTAACAAGCCACCAACAGTCCATGAGCTAAAAGCCAATATTCAAACTGAAATCTGGACTTTCTACACAGAAACGGTTTGGAATTAGAGAGCTCACCTCAGTGAAGCTGAAAATGGCGGTCATTTGAAAAACATACATTCTTACGAATGTGTCGTCGAAAAAATCTACGTAAATGTTATGATACTCAGAAGGGAAATATTAATTAATAATAAGAAACCAAGCTATTTATAATATTGCGTCACTTAAGGACCATCCTATATTTTCCAGACAAAAGTGAAAAATTTCTATAAAAATAATATTAGACAAAATTAAATAAATTACCGCATCATGCGCTACAGCTTCTGTCTCTTGATTTAGATCGCATTCGTAATTCTCAGCCTCATTAGATATATCCAAGGCATCATCAGCTAGTGTCTCATCAGGACTCAACTAAATTAAAAAAAAAGTTAAAAAACCAAAATTCCTAAAAAATTAAAATTTTATTTGATTTTTTTGTTCTAATTTTTAAGTGTTTACTTTAAAAGTAATAAATGATGGTAATATCGAATTAAAGGGATCAAAAGTAGTGATCAGTGAGTAGATCAAAGTAGTGCTATCAGTCTAGTCAATGAAGCCAACAATTACCCATAACCCTACAATTTGTTGTGCATCAACAGCCTATTACCAAAATAAATCCAGCGCAATAAAAATATTTTCAAATAATAATACTTACCACAAATGGTGGAGTTACATCGGGCATCTCATCCGTATCCCAATCAACCAAGTGATGATGTGGCCTGTGCTATACGTAAGGCGTGCAATGAAATAAAAATCGAAATGTCAATAAAAATTAAAAAAAAAAAGGAAACTGTAAAGGGATACATACCAAGAGCATTTGTTCAACTTCATCTCTCAGAATTTGACTCTCCGATAAGGACTATAAAACATGAAATAAAATAAACATCGCTACCTCTAATATTTTGTATTCTGTAGAGCAAAAATGTCAAATATTTGTGCGTCTCGCTAACCAAAAATTTGGCCATCTGGTAGTTCATGTTTTAAAATACGTGCTTTTTTTCACACTGACAGAAATTTACGCTCAAACATTTGATAGAAACGTGGCGGTACGAAACTACGATTTGCACGTGAGCAACATTGGCAAATACTGAAACTTTCTTTTTAAATGGGTAATATGTTGCCAATCCCTTGCAAACTACCTATACAAAAAAATTATTGATTTCGTCTTAAGTTTTTATAAGCTCTTTGTATCGTTTATTAAATTGACTATTATTTTCAATTATGAAATCAGATTTGAAATTTTAATTTCTTCCCGTTTAGAAAACTAGGAGTAAACATTGGAGAGCCCATCACTGTGAAGCTGAAAATTATGGTAATTTGAGAAACCTTAATTCTCACACCTACTCAACGCAAAAATCTACGTAAATGGAAAATAAATCAAAAAGGAAAATTTTATTTGTTACTGCTTCGGCTCTAGCTTCTGTCACTTCACTTTGATCGTATTAGTTATTCTCAGAGCTAAAACCTTCATTTAAAACCTCAAATAAATCAAGAAGGAAAATTTTATTGGTTTTTTTTTTGTAATCAGAGTTCAATTACCTATAAAATCGACTATGGATATAAATTCTATTAATTAGTATATTAGGTTAAGTACCATACAATAAAAAGAGGCTCCTTCTGAAATTTGTCAAAGTGTGTTACTTACACAGTTATTCTGCGGAGATGGCGGCGGCGTTGGGGAACAGATATTAATTGAAGGTATTTGCTGCCGTCGCACTGGCGAAGCAGGGCACTGCTGAAAAATTTTAAGTCTTTATTAGATTTATTTTACCAGACATGTTTTTTACATTGGTCATTAATTATCAAGTACAAGATGGTTTTCGTATGTCGATCCAATACCATTGCTAAATACTCGTAGTGCTCGTCGAGAAATTTCCAAAAATGTTTTTTTATTTGACGAGCGGTCATCACACTTTAAATTTATTATGAAAAGTTGATTTTGGAGCTAAAACACTGTTGACGTACATATGTAAATTCAAAAAATTAGAGGCAACACTTAAGTTTTTTTTTTTTTTTTTTTTGTCGTATTACACAATCCAGTGATGCTATAGTCGTGCGTCGGTATTATATGCCAATGGAATATAATAAAATTGGCTCTTTTCCTTGGAGAATTTAGTCTTTCGCAAATGTATTAATGAACATTTTAATGCCACAAACCAATTTTATTTTGCGATTTGGTCAATTACCAAAAGTCCCGATACCATGCATACATTGTTAAAATACAAACAAATTCAATAATAACCTTTTTATAAAAATGTTTTAATAAAAAATACGCTAGTTTTTGAAGAAGCACTACATTAAAAACTTACAAACTAAAGTGAAATTCACGTTATTTTTGCTGATTCTTACACAAAAAGATGACGTAAATGAGTTTTGGGCTTGGGTCAGATCAGAGCGCACGCACGAGGTGAAGTATGTGGAAATCTGTATAATAATTTACATCAAAACTTGGTGTGATTGCTATGGACTGATACAATTCAAGCCTTACAAACTGAAAAATTCAAACTTTTTTATTTCTTTTACTTAGCTAACTGTTCAGTACAGTTTGAGATAACACCAAAAAACTTCTACAAAATAAAAAAAATTAAACGCCAAAAACTAGTAATGCTTGTTTCATCCATTGCAAAACTTCATCATCAGCTTCCTTTAAGTCGATGCAATAAAGTATTTCTAGGCCTATTGTGTTTCCCGCTGTGCGTAAGTTTAAAAATACATCGTTACCTTAATATACAAAGGCCCTAACTAACATTTTTTCAAAATCGAGTTTTTCGTATATTTCGGGAGCTCATGACTAAAAATAATGCAATTACAAGCAAAAAAAAAGCCATAACTCACTTTAATTCTACAAAACTTTAATTTTTATTAAGTTTTTTCGTTCAAAAATAGTAAATAGGGGCTTCTATATGAAGGTTACGACATATATCGTACTATAAACTAATTATAATATTAAATAAAGGTTAAAAAATAAACGCAAATATTTACCACAGAGTCATCATCTATTATTTCATAAATACTGGGCTGTGAATAAAATTAAAGATTTATTAGATAAATATTTGCTGGCACATTGAATAAGTACATAATCTTATACCTAGCAAGTAAGTATTTAGCACTGCTATTATTGCCGCCGAACATTTTGACCAGAAAAAGTCCAAGGTGGCAATCGTTTGAATACGTTTTGGTATAGAGACGGAAGTTCTTTGACCAGATCAACCCAAGTAGCATTTTTTGCTGAGGGAGCTTTTAATGAGCTTCTACAGCTGTTTCAGGTGTATACAGCTGCAAAAGCGCTGTAATTGCGCATTAAAAGTTTCCTCTGCCAAAAAATGCCACTTGGGAAATTATTCGGAATGAATGAGCAAAAAAAAAAGCCCACAGCAAGTATAATGAAGAAATCAAAAAAATGCTAAATGATGATCTTCTAAGAACTTTTGACTCGGACTCAAATACATGAGCAGCAGTACTAAAACAAACTTGATACTCTTCGTGAATGCACACTTTCGATACCAACATGCCCAATTTCGCAAGCATTTGATGAGACGTAGAACTTTCTCACCTTTCCTTATAAATCGCACCCTATAAATCATATACATACATTAAGGGGAACTTTAAATAAGCCATTATTTTTTCTAAAGTCGATCTCTCGAATGAATCAAAATAATAACTTAAAAAGAAATTTTTACGAAATTTCTTACATAAATATCTTTTAATTTTCTCAAGTCAGATCGCTCATTATAATTATTACTGAGAGTCCACTTAAAGTTCAATCACAAAATTACATTCAATAAGGAATTAGATGTCAAGCAGAACTCAGTAATTTTGTCTTCAAACACACGCAATATATTTTTTATATTATAAAAAAAAAACATTCTCTTACTTGTTCTTGCTGTTCCTCAACCTACAAAAAAAAATTGTTCATTTAAATGTAACCATATTTTACTAATTGAAAAGAATATATTTTTTAAAAAATTTTCTCAGGAGATCCAAAAGTTTCGTGCACATTAAAAATAACTCAAATTTTTTAACTTATGTAGACGGTTTCTTCCAAATTTCTCTATTAAGAAATTTAGTACAGAATTAACCGATTTCTTTTAGTTAAGTATCAATTTCTCTATTGCTTATAAAACTTTTGTTTTGATCATTGAATGAATAAAGAAGTTTGTGTGAAAGTTAGTTTTATACTTAGAACAATGCTCATGAAGATTTTCTTATATGCTTGGTGACTAATTTTGAGGTAAAAAATGTCTGCTATCAATAAGTTTTGACTTTTGAAATTGTTTCGATAACCACAATTGTCCATATCGTGTCAAAAATGCAAGAAATTAATTAAAATAAGAAAAAAATTCATTACCTATTCATGCACACCCCTTTTTACTAAAACAAAGTTTTTCCATACAATTTACATGTAAAGCTAACAGGCTTCGGCGCCACCTTTTAGAATTGAGCTACGGAGCTGTACTTGCTTGAGAATTATCTTCATATCATATTTTTCCACAACAGCACCTTAAAAACAAACATTTAAACAAAACATTTTAAATCAGCCTAATGTACCATATTTGGATTATAGGCTCACTTCCGGACAAATCAAACGGAATTTATACAGTCTATTTCTATAAATAATAAGAAACTGCAGTGTCAATTTAAAATCTAACGACATGCTCCTATGTTCAAGATGTGTTCTCTTTGTTACAATATTTTTCAAAAACATCTTCCGATTTAGAACATTTATTTCAAAACTCATTAAATCTTTTTATGACCTCTCGAAGCAGCCACCAGTAGGAACGTTTATCATCAGATATTATTTTAGGGAAAACAAATTAATTTGTCGCATAATTTTTCTAAACATTACTTCTAAAACTTCTTTATTCACAACGTGTGCTTTTTTTTTCTCAATCAACCATGTAAGAAAGAATAGAACTTATAATATTAATAAAGTTTAAGCAGAGTGATATTTACCGCACGTTCATCATCAGATATTTCAATAATAGTGGACTGTGAATTGAAAAAAAGGTTTGTGTGATAAGAATTTGTTGACACATTGAACAAGTACGAGTACATACGTAAATATTTAACACTAATATTATTGTCACCGAAAGAAATAGTAACGGGTGTTTTTTTTTAGAGGTATAGAGCTTCGAATTGAAATAAAACACAAGAAAATCGTTTTAATGTCCATCAATTTGGCTTTATTGGAAGGATAATTTTATGCCATTAATGTTTAAATATGATTTCGGGCATGTGGTCCAATTTTGAACCACTTTTTCGAGCATATGGGGCCGTATTTCGGCAATAACGCCACGAATGTTGGCTTCCAAGTCCCCTAACGTTTCTGGTTTGTTGGCGTAGACGAGCGACTTCACATATCCCCAAAGAAAATAATCCAATGGTGTCAAATCACACGATCTTGGTGGCCAATTGACAAGACCATTCCGCGAAATTATGCGCTCATCGAATGTTTCCTTCAATAAATTGATTGTGACGTGCGCTGTGTGGCATGTAGCGCCGTCTTGTTGGAACCACAACTCATCCACATTCATGCCATCCAATTCGGGAACAAAATAGTCGGTTATCATGGCTCTATACCGGTCTCCATTAACGGTAACTGACTCTGCAGCATTATTTCGGAAGAAGTATGGCCCAATGACTCCACCAGCCCATAGAGCACACCAAACAGTCAGTTTTTGTAGATGTAATGGCGTCTCAAGGGTCTCATGTGGATTCTCTTCACTCCAAATGCGGCAATTTTGCTTGTTGACGTAGCCATTCAACCAAAAATGAGCCTCATCACTGAACAAAATTTTGCGATGAAAATCAGCATCGAGATCAATCTCATTTTCGGCCCATACACCAAAATCACGACGCATTGCATGGTCTCGCGGCTTTAATTCTTGCACAAGCTGGATCTTGTAAGGTCGCAAGCCAAGATCTTTGCGCAAAATCTTCCATAAAGTTGATGGACAAAGCTCCAATTGCTGTGCACGGTGGCGAATCGATTCATTCGGGTCCTCTTCAACATTTTGCACTGCAGCGGCAATTGTTTCTTCGGTGCGCACTGTTCGACGTCTCTGCGGATGCGTATTATCACATAGAGTAAACGTAGTGCGAAAACGACCCATGGTTAACTGAATTAATTGCTCTGATGGACGATTATGTCGACCATGAAATGGACGGAGCTTGCGGTAAACTTCGCGAACTGAACCATTATTTTCGAAATAAATTTGCGCAATTTGCAAGCGTTGTTCTTTTGTCAACCTGTTCATGATGAAATGGCAAACCAAACTGAACATAAATGACATTAGAGTTGCCAGATTTGACCATAAAATGCCAGTTTTATCTCTATTCGAAAAACAAACCTCTAAAAAAAACACCCTATACAATTGGATAATCAACTACGTGTTCAAATAAATATTTGCTAAGTAAAGAGCAGCGAAACAGAAATCCTTTAACTGAACCAAGTGACTCGGAATGAATGCCACAAATTAAAAGACGCCTACAGCCTCATAAAAAATAAGAAGAGTAAAGGTATAGTCTTTCGAAAACTTTTGCCAGGACTCAAATACCTGAGAAACAGTACCAAAAGCAAACATGAACTTTTTAAATTGTGCACTTTCGACCTTCTAGAGAATCCAAACCGCTTAATGAATTTTTCTCTGATCGAAAAAAAAAAATTATGCAGAAATAATTTTTAAGAAACCCTCCATTTTTAAAATCCCGTCGGGCTGAGTCTAGCTATCGAACCGATCTATTATATAGAACTTTTGATTTTCTGAGCAAAAAATAAACTAGATACTAAAATGTTTCGAAATATGGTACATCTCAGTGGCGGGAATAACATGTGTTCCAGTTTCCTGTGTGAGCCAAAACAATATTAAAAATAAATTATAATTGAACATTATTAATAATAATAATAATAATAATAATAATAATAATAATAATAATAATAATAATAATAATAATAATAATAATAATAATAGAGTTTAGCTACTACAGCTATTATAGCCTTCTTAGCTATTTAGCATTGAAGCTTTATACCAAGTAAAAAGCTTATTCAATAAAAAATGGAATAGAAAAAATTATCATGCACATTAATTTGTTATTTATTTTATAATTTTTTCTTAGCTTTATCGCACTTTCTCAACATACCCACTCACACCATGTAAAAATAGACATATAGATATTAAAATAATTATATGTATAAATTTACGTGGTCCAAGGCATAAATGTTAGAAAAAATTTACCCAGCATGCTATGGGGCTCGGACAACACAAACAAAAAAATTCACACCACCATTAAGCTACAAATTTAGCTACAGTTAGTTTTCAGTCTAAGCTTGAGTTGACCTTTTGACAAGCTAATGTTATAAACTTCGCAATTATTAATAAGAGTTGTCATGCGATTAAAAGGAGCTGTAGCCATATAATTAGTTCTACTAACCGGTTGATAAAATAACTGATAAGAGTGACGAGTACTCCTCCGATTACTATTAAAATGTATATAGTTAAGAAGCTCTGGTGCAGCAAGAGACCCAGTTACAAGTTGATGCAGATAAAGTATATCCGCAATATTTCTACGCGAGCTCAAAGACTGCATATGTAATAACTTTAAACGATCCTCATAAGGAGGAAGGCTTAAAGGGTCAATCCAATTTAAGCCATTGAGAGCAAAACGAATAAAATTTTTTTGAATTCTTTCAATTCTATTTATATGAACATTATAAAATGGTGACCATACTTGGCTAGCGTACTCTAAGTGAGGGCGCACTATTGTATTATATAAAGTCACCGTTACTAAAGGGCTATTAAATTCTTTTGCCCACCTCTTAATAAAGCCAAGCAGAGATGAGGATTTTTTACAAATTTGATTAATATGCTCATTAAAAGTCAACTTAGTATCAAAATGTATACCTAGGTCTTTGACTACATCGACACGACAAATATTTTTATCTTTTAATTTATAATCAAATTCCACAATAGTTTTCTTCCTGGTAAAAATCATAGCTTGGCATTTATCAGGATTAAGATGTAAGTTATTCTTAGAACACCAAACTTCAAAGGATTTCAAGTCAGACTGGAGTGGAATAGTGTCACCAACCCCCTTTACGTTCCTGTAAATTTTCATGTCATCTGCATATACTAACAGATGGGAGTTTTTAATAACATGTGTAACGTCATTAATTGCTAAAATGAACAGGAGCGGCCCCAGGTGGCTTCCTTGTGGAACACCTGAAGTCGCGCTAAATGGGGAGGAAAACACTCTCCTAAATTTTATTTGATACGAGCGATCAGATAAATAAGATTCAATCCAGCTGATAAAACTTAAGGGAAATCCAAGTTTCTTTAACTTAAACAAAATCAAATTATGTGGTAATTTGTCAAATGCTTTACTGAAGTCAGTGTAGATGCAGTCAACTTGCCCACCAGAGTCTAAAGAGCTTAATGCAAAAGAAGTGAAATCAAGGAGGTTAGAAACTGTAGATCTGCCATTAACAAAACCATGCTGACGAGTTGTTATGACTTCACCACAGCACACCTTAACCTGATCGTATATAATATGTTCAAAAATTTTCGGTATTGATGATAACTTAGCCACGGGCCTGTAGTTTGAAACATCATTCTTACACCCTTTCTTGAAAATGGGGCTAATGTATGCATTTTTCCAAAATTTAGGAAAATAGCTTTCTTGAATTGATCTATTAAATAAAATACTGAGGGGCTGACTCAGCACAGAGCTACAGTTTACTAAAACTGTCGCAGGAATACCATCCGGCCCGGAGCTGAAGTCATCATCAACAGATGAAATATATTTCTCTATGAGGTCAGGAGAGAAAGATATCTCATTAACCGAAACTAAAGGGTCGTTATCCATATATTCAAAATAGTTGATTTCAGGGCTAAATAAATCCGTAGAAAACGATTCATTAAACAAATTAGCAAACAACCCGGCTATAACTTGTGGGTCGCTAGTGAGCCCATCAACTGTTCTAAACTCAGATGGAAACCCGTCAGATTTTTTTTTAGAATTAATAAAACCCCAAAAATTCTTGGGGTCATGAAGAATATTCAGCCTTATTTTACTCAAATATTCAGAATAAACCAAAGCTGACATATCTTTAAATTCAAGAAACAGTCGCTGATAAGCAACAAGGTCATTACGGTCCTGGCTACAAACGTATTTATTCCATGCCCTATTACGGCCATTGCGAACTTTTTTCAAATCCTTTGTATACCAGGGGTACGAGGAATTATTAACGTACCTCCTTGCTATGGCAGAAAAAAGTTCACCATAGAAAAATTTAATGCAATCATCAAATGTATTGTTATTAAAAAAAATGAGTAAGTCGTCTAATTTATTTCTTAAATTTTCATTCAATTTTAAAAAGTCAGCTTTCTTAAAATTGAATTCGTAAATATTAATGGATGAACATGCATTAGTCAAATTTTCATTGTCAGATTGGTACACAATACTCAAAGGTGGATGATAGGAATCTACCGTAGACAGAGCATGGATAGCATTTCTTACAACAACATTGCTACTATTTGTAGCCAAGACTAAGTCAAGTTGTCGTCCATGGCAATTAGTTATACAACTTACTTGTTGTAAATTTGAAAGTATTTCGTCAACAAAAATTTGTTGTTGTCGAGTTTTTGGACAAGATGCATAAAAATATGTACCATCGTCCGAAGGAGTCCATTTTAGGTCAGGCAAATTAAAGTCACCTAACAACAAAATGTCGTCATTAGTGTCTAGTTCATTAATAATATATTCTACGGCCATCGAAAGACATTTGTAGACATCTGCGCTACTATTTGGAGGAACATAAGTGTTAAGATTGTATAAATTAGAGTTACATTGTGTAACCTTAACACATAACAGTTCAATATTAGATGCACAGGAAATTTCAACTAATGAACTGGTTAAATGATTTTTTATAGCTATTAAGACGCCTCCACCAACAGAAGAAAGATCTTCCAAGTGTCTGTCTCTTCTAAAAACATGGAAACTATTATCAAAAAGTTCCATATTGAGAAAGCTGTTGTTTAACCAAGTTTCGGTAAACACGATAATATCCTCAGAGAAATTCTGAGTTGATAAAAAGATATCTTGCGTCTTGGAACGCAAACCCCTTACATTTTGATAGTAAAGGGATAGCCGTTTCAGTTTTTTGAATTGGAACGTGCAGTTTTATCATTTTTTTTCGATTTAAATTCTGAAATATAGATATTATCCACCCATGCTTTAGATTTAAGAATGGCAGAAACATGAGAAGAGAAGTCGATAAAAACACATAAATATTTACAAAAAAAAAAATATGTAACTATTTATTCATCAACTTTTTTCCTCTTAAAATGACGCATCATATTTCTAATATATGCATGTACTTACTGAAAGTCTTGGCGGAGACGTCCTTTGATTAAAAAGTTGGCCATAGGTCGGCGGTGGCGATACTTGGCGATACTAAATATAAAAAAAAAAACAATTAATTAATAAAATAATTAAAAAAATAATAAATTAAAAAAAAAAAAATAATAAACCGAAAAGTTTTATGTAGTACAGAAAAGGAATCACTGTACAGACCAAATTGACAGCCGTAGAAACATAAAACACGATTAATTCAGACATTTTTTTAAGAACGTTTTTTTCTTGAATTAATGTCTTTTAAGTTAACTCACTGAACGTGACACAATTTTTATAACTTGACTATATCATGGGACTGTTAGAGATTCAAAACGTATGGGCGGACCTTAATCTGGCGGATTGATCGCAAATATTGATGTTGGGAGACAGAGCATTACAGAAAATCAGGAGATGTCAACAAGAAGACGATCTGAGCAGTTGCAGCTTTCTGACCGCACTCTTTGGTGAAATTCTACTAATCCAAAATTTAAATCTTGGGGATCTTGCACCGCGCTTGATATACGGTAAAGTAGTTTAAGGCCTAGTTGTTCATGATAAAATTGTCTTGCAAATTTAATGATGACTTATGAGGTGCATTTTCATTTAAGCGGCCAATTTTTTTTCGAAAATGATCGAGGTGAAATGATAAATGAAGAAAGTAGCAGAGCGATGCTTCAAAGTTTTTTTTTGTTTCTGAAATTGCCACCAAACGCCCATACAGCACGTGCAATAATTAAAACAAGTATTTCCAAATCGGATAGTTTCAAAATACGGCAATTTAAAATGTCAAACACAATTGTCTGATTAAAAAGATTTTTTTTTCTTGTGGGGTTATCTCATGGAAAAATTGTATGTGAATAAGCCCCTAGCCTTGAAGCAACTAAAGGAAAGCATTCACTACGTAATTTGTTTTATACCAAAAGAAACACTCCACAAAATGACAATGAAGAAGAAATGGTTCTTATAAAATTGATATTATTTTTCATTTCTCATTTTTTCATTATCATTTCTCACATATACTACCTATTGGAAAAAATACTTAAAATAAAGTTTTTTTTAAATCCAAACTCTGATATATTTTTTTGATTCAATTTGATATTTAAAGAAAAACAATTTTACAACTTTTCCACACCCTGTATATTCATGTATGGATTATTATAACATAGATAAATATAATTGTATATACTTACAGCTGCATAAAAATCAAATGGCTCTCTAGAACGTGGAGGCTAGAAAGAGATATATACAAATATATGTACATTGTACAGATGTTACCAGCCAAACTTGTTCCTAATGAAAACTAATTTTTTCTAGTACTTCAACATAAAAGTTCGACCACGACTCATAACTTCCATTAAATATAATATCCATTACCGGCTTCGCTGGCAACAGTAATTCTGAATTAAGATAACACTGGATATCTTCAGACATACAAGTCAACTAGTTTGGCCTAGGAAAAAATAATCCCTAAGAACTAGTTTGGCCGGTAGCATACATATAGTATGTACATACATAAATTTTAAAAATTATGAACAATTAATAAAAGGAATTAAAACATTAAATTGCCTAATCAGAATATAAAGGTATAAAAAGGCCATGAAACATTTCTTAACCGATCGTCGCCGATGATATTTTTTTCAGCAAAATTTGTTGTTACACTTCACTCTTCAGACTCTCGCCTCCACACACTTCGCTACGCTCGTGGGATCTTGCCCCACCCAAACCCTTTTCCTTAACATATTATTTTTGTATAAGGAACAGACAAAAAATAATGTAGATTTCACTTTTGTTTGTAAGTTTTCATTGCATTGCAAGCACTACATTTCGAATTTAACAACTAAAAGTATGCAATAGAATTTTTGTTTTCTTCTTACCCAATTGTTTGGTTTTTCATCAACCTCAAATTTTTTGACACCGTAATTTTTTTATATAATAGATATCGAACATTCTTTTAATAACTGCACACTTTGTTTTTTTTGTGACGTTTTTGAACATTTTTTGAAACAAAATATCTCAAAAACTATAGTAAATAGCATAAAACATCACTAAAGTTAAACAAATTTAAATAAATTTGCTAAAACACTAATTTTTTTAATTAAAAAAATTTTTCTCAAAATATTTTCAATATAACATATTCCGTTTTTTTTTATTTTTTATATGTTATTTCTCGATCAATCCTAGGAAAACATAAGCTTTCATATCGAAATTCCCGCCATAACTTTGGAACCTACGAATTTTTTACTGATGACGCGCACCATGTTTTTTCAACATAAATTTTTTTCTCAATTTTTTTATGTTATTATCAATCAATCCTATGAATGTATCTGCATTCAAATCTAAATTCCCGACATAACTTTGGAAAATATGAGTTTTAATAAAGGCGCGCTTCAGTCTTATTGTATGAATTGTATTTTTTCTATTTATGTTAAAAAAACACGGGGCGCGTCATCAGTAAAAAATTCGTAGTTTCCAAAGTTATGGCGGGAATTTCGATATGAAAGCTTATGTTTTCCTAGGATTGATCGAGAAATAACATATAAAAAATAAAAAAAAACGGAATATGTTATATTGAAAATATTTTGAGAAAAATTTATTAATTAAAAAAACTAGGGTTTTTACTAATTTACTTAAAATTTTAATTTTTTTTATAAACTTATAGGCTTTCTTAACAATTATGACTAAATGATTTCTTATTCTATCTACTATAGTTTTTGAGATATTTCGTTTCAGAAAATGATCAAAAACGTTAAAAAAAACAGAGTGTGCAGTTATTAAAAGAATGACCGATATACTTATATCTAACCCGTTAAAACTTAAACTGGAATTGCTAGCAACAGGCTTTTTATTGCTCAAGGATAATGCGGTCAAAGATATTCAAATTTTTTTTTATAAGCTCTCAATCAAATTAGAAATGCTGTAATTTATTTGGATATTCAATGTGTATCATCTAATGTTCTAAAGTTTTTGAAATATAAAATACTTTGCTTACTGTTTCACAGACACCAGCATAAAGGTCCACAGGATAAAGGTCTATTCCTCCTTCAGCTCTTTTCTTAGATGATTCTCTTACTTCTCTCATAGTTTTATCAGTAGACATGATTCGTGCTGTTTCTTTTACTTCTCTCATGGATTCCTCTAGTGGAGGTATTAAGCGACTATGCGACTATATATAAAGTAATAAAAAGAAAAGTTTAAGTGCTTGATTGAGTCATTTTTGTAGAGGCTTAAATACCCTTCAAAATCGTAATGCAAACGTAAGCATTTTATTCAAATCCTGATGTTTCCTTGGAGGCTATGCAAAGGAACGGATTCTTTTTTTTTCAGCCATACTATGCACTAAAAAGTTTTTTTCCGGAAATCGAAAAAATTCTAGCTTGCTAGTTTCACTTATAATTTTTGAATAATTAAGGTACTCCTGTGAATTCAAGTCTTTGTATTTTTTGCAATAGAAGCAGAAAATCGAGCGTAGTAATATCGAGCTAAAATTTGAAAGCTTAACTAATTTCAAGCTAAAAAAATATTAATTATGTATGGGAGTTTCGGTCCAAAAAAAGGACAAAAACATAGTTCTTTGCATTATCTTACTAGAGATAGACTTTTTTTATGTGGGGTATTACAAGTCAAAACAGAAGGAACGGACCATGAGGTTTCCGATTTCATTGATTTACTATCCAGAGAGCTATATTTGATTAGTTTATCATAAATCATACATCTCTTGGCCATAAATCGAATTCAAGAAATTCATCCGCTGTGACCCATAGAATCGGGTAGCAGTAATGGAAAAGTATATATGAATATACAAACATACATACATATGTACATATAGTATTGTTTCTCGGAACATTTTCAGGCTGACATTAGATTGATAATAAATTAGTTTGCTATGACGGACTTAGAAAATATTTCGGTTTCTGCGGTTTTTCAGACAAAAAGTGGGAATGCATTTCTTTGTCAAAAAGATTTTTAAACTGTTTTAAAAAAATCGTTAAGTTCACATCCAATGACCGTTTTGATTATAACTCAGATAATTTTATTTTCCTCATATTTTAGTGTCAAAATTTGAGAAACCTTTCTCCAGCCACCTTTTATCTTTTGAGAATGTCTTTTGCTACATTTATTTTTAAAACGCGCACTATAAATTTAATTAATTCTTTCTATCAAAGCAAGGGCAAGCTTTTGAGTTTGGTTTGTATTTTCTGATAATTTGCAATACTTATAGAATTTTCAAATTTTCGTCATGAAAAATTTCTTTCACAAATCCTTAGTTTTGAAGATATTTAAGCCAATAGAATACTTAATAAATATACTAACCGTTATTGGAAGAAATGGTGACTTAATTGGACATTCAGCATGCGTTAGGCTACCGGGTATATTGTTACTGCTAAATTCATCGAATAATACTGAATCTTCATCAGTCATAGTATTCGAATAATCTTCTGATGTAGGTTCATCAGCAAATAGGTCTACTGCATCATGGTGATAAGTTGCCGGATTTTCAAAAAACGACGGACTATACTGTTCCTCTTCATAATGATTAAAAGGAGTATGTCTAGAAAACTAAATTAAATGAATAGAATTTTATCAGCATGATTTTGCTAAGTTTAGCCATATCTAATTATATCTTCTAGACATGCCAATTCCAAACGTATAAAATTATATTTAATTTGCTCACACTTTTATCCTTATATAGTTGAAAATACGGATCAGGATCTGATGATGGCTTTGAAAAATGAGAAAACATAACGGTTAAATAATACGTAAATTAAATTGAAAACTAAACTTAGGCTTTTTTCGATAAATAAACTAAGAGCTTCAAGAAAATGATAATCGAACTCTTTCTTTATGACATTCGACTTAATTACGTTTCTAAGAGTTTGGTGAAAATTTGTAAAAAAATGTTTCAAAAATCATTTTGATTCTTCACTTAAAAGTCCATCGAAAAGCTAGGGCGCCGTATGTTAAGAGAATGGCGATCTCAGCAAATACCGTAAGTTCAAAATAATTCAATCTTATGCATCATCCGGATAATAAGAGGCTAATGAGGTCAGAACTTTAACCGCCTTTAAATGCCATATGTCATTAAAAATGTATCCACAAAATGACCTTCTCGCCAAATGAATGCCTTCTAAAATATTGCAAAGCTCTGTATTATTTGATATATACCGAAAACATTGATGGTAATTCAAGATAAGGCTCTTCAATATCAAATCCATCATAGTAAATATTTCCAGGATATTGGCTATCAGGTTCATCATATTGCAAGTACTGTGTTTTTGCTTCATCAAAATCAGTATAAGATTGACCACCATGATCGTAGAACTGCAAGTATTGCATCCTTTCTCGACCAATATCAGTTTTCCAGATATTCTCACAATTTGGTAGAAGATTTTCATAGCCTCCGATTTCACGAGTCAGCATCTTATAAATAAATGCTATGAAATATGTGTGTTTACAGTAAGATACATTTATGGCTGTCATACCTTTAATTTGTCTTTATTGACTACTCAGTAGAACAGAGTTGGAGGTTCTTGCGTATATCAGCGATTTGTGGCTTTTATTCATACGATGTTCTTTATGCGAAGTTTGAAATATATTGTTTTAATTATACTTTTTGCAAATAAAATGAGAAAACATGAGAAAGAAATAATTTTGATTTATTTTGCAGAAATTTTTAAAATAGAAAACAAATCATATCAAAATATAATTTAAAATAAAACGTGAGGAGCAATGAAATATTTATTCGAAAAAAAATAAAGTATTTTCCAAAAAAGTTTATGTGTAATTGTCACAATATTATAATTTACTGTCGGCATATTTGGTGACTAAGCGAAACGATTTTATCATTTAGTTAAACATTTTTTTTTTAAATCTCCCCACTGACTTCATATGCACAGCTCAAGCCACTTGGCATAGGAATATTAAATTTTTGAGTAAGACACTGTGTAACATAACAGTGTATGCGATCACGTTCTGATAAGACTTCTTTTATGGAAAGATAGAGGTTTTCATAGGACATGTCATCTATAAGTTAATTGGGAAATTATATTTATATAATTTCCTAAATCTTCTCTAAAAACAATTTGAAACGTAAAGCTTAAACTCCACTTCAAAAATAGATTATTTTGCAAAAAGCTCAATCATGGGCTGAGTGACAGTTAATATGTGATGGATCAGATTTTGCTAAATTCCTGCGCGGCTACTAGAAAATAATATATTTAACTTTTTAACTTGAAGCTCTTATTGTGTATCCTGTCTCATACCTCTAAAGGGTTTTTAGCAATTATTAAATTTATTGAAATGCAGGCATATACTTTTGAGTTTTCTTAAACTACTCTTATTTTTATCTAAAGTAACTTGATTACAAAGAAATATCAAATTTTTACTTACTTGGTTTTTGTTCTTTAAGCCATGCTTTTAATATTACTTTGTCATTATGGGAGAATTTTATGGTTAGAATTTTCTAACACCTAATATTATTCTTCTTCCTCCACAACTTCTAGGTCTACTTCTTCAGCCACAGTGCTCTCTGCTATGGTTTCATCTATGGTTTCATCGATGATGATTGTGTCCTTATTACTATTTTTACTATTTCGGCGCTCCTCCGTGCTACTTGGGGTTTTATCTTGACTACTCCGTGGACGTTCGCTTATGCTACTTCGCGGCGTCTTATCTTGACTACTTCTTGGACGATTGCTTATGCTACTTCGTGGTGACTTATCTTGACTACTTCGGGGACGAGCGCTCATGTTACTGCGTGTCTTATCTAGACTAATTCGTGTACGATCGACGCTAATTCTCGCCGAATTTCTATAGCTTCCAATGCTACTTCGTGTTATGTCTTTACTACCTCGCGTAATAGCTCTGCTATTACTTGCATTGCTATTTCGTTTATTGTTGCGTTGCACATCACTGCTAAGTTCTGGTGCTTCGATTTCGCTTTGTTCAGCCGTATTGCTGTTGTTACCTTTGTCTGAATCATTCTCTTTTTCTTTTTCTTTTTCCTTATTTTCGCTGCCTTTATTCGTTTTTCCACATGTACAAGGATGATAACAACAAAAGCACGGAACACACGGGACATTATTTCTGCTATTGCCTTGGTTCTGCCCGTTACATGTAGCTTTGTTGGTTTGTTTTGGCTCATTATCTTTAGTCTTATCTTTGCTTTGACAGCATTTTTTAAAAAGATCTTGGAAGTTTGTACGGTCTTCTGCTTTGTGTGATTGGCCGCATGTACAAGGATGATCATCACAAAGACATGGAACGCAAGGGTTAGTATTTCTTCGAAAATTCATGATCATTTGTATCGTAAGTGGAAAGTCGGCTTTTGGTATATTGGCATTGATTTCTGACACACGTTTGCTACAGTCCGTAGTAGTGGCATCGGCTTGTGGTGGACTTACCGATGAATCCGAAACCCTTATAATTAGTTGCTTGCTTGGACTTATATTAAGGCTATGTGTGTCTGCATCTGAAGATTTTTGCTTTTTGATATAAAAGAGAAATTATTAGAAATTTGGTTTTAAATGTTAGTCCAATTGCTATTTCTTTTTAAGTATAATTAATGCTATATAAAAATTAGTAGTCTGAAATAAAATGTTCTTATAGATTTGCATGACTAAAAAGAGGAGATCAAAACTTGAATTTAGAAGTTGAGTGAATTAAATATCCCATTCAGTATTTTTCATACTACTAGTGTTAAATTACTGGCCATGGGAAGCTTAATTCGAAGTTTTTGTAACTGCAGGAAAATTCAGTTTGCTACATAGGGTATTTTACTTGTCAAATGTGTTGCGTATTTTGTATAATAAAAAATTTGATGAACCTCAGCTACCTTAAAAAAAATCTCTATTTTTAAGAGTATGTATGACTCTTCTCTAAATAAAAAAAGTTGCTGGGTAACTATTTCTTTGACCATCAGTCAACAGCTTCCCGTAAGCTGCTAACAATCTAATGTTTCAAAATGGTGTGCTTAGTTTATCAAAGTTTTTCACTGATGGCTGACGCCCAAGGCTTTCGATGCTTTCCTCTTGTTAAAAAATAAAATCAGAATCTGTAGATGCTTCTTGTCTTTGACGTTATATATATTTTTGTTGAATATCTTATCTCTTTTTAATGATTTTATCCTCTCAAAAAAAAAAAAGAAGTTCAATGGAATCGGATAAGTCGGCTGAAAATGTTATCTTAATCTTAACGTTTTGCTTCATACCTAATTTCATTACCACAAGTCATTTTATACCTAATTAGCACACTTATAAGGGAGTGAGTACTTATCATGGATTAAAAGTATTTCTTACCTTATTGGGGTCCATTTCGCCGTCTTGCAGTATAAGAGCAACAGTCTGGTCCAAGTCCACACTTTCCAAAATTTTTGCACATTCTGGATCGAGCTCAAGAGTGCGTTTAGCAATTGCTAAACATTCCGCCTCATCTTTTTCACCTTGAGATGGTGTAGTAGTAGTGCTAACCTCTGGTGCAGAGGCAATAGGTCCTACTGCTGGAGCAGCTTCATCATCTTGAGGAATTGTAGTCACAATACCTGCTGTAGAGGTGCTTGGTTCTACCACTGTAGTACTTTGATCACCTTCTACAGTAGTAGGAACAACTTCTGGTGGAACGGTGATAGATTCTGTCACTGCGGAATCTTGGTCAACTTCTGCAGGAGTAGTGACTACTTCAGATTCTACAGTATAAGTACCTCTTTCAGTACTTTGTTCACCTTGCACTGGAGTAGAGGCTGCTTCTACAGTATAAGTACCTCTTTCAGTACTTTGTTCATCTTGCACTGGAGTAGAGACGTCTTCTACAGTATAAGTACCTCTTTCAGTACTTTGTTCATCTTGCACTGGAGTAGAGACGTCTTCTACAGTATAAGTACCTCTTTCAGTACTTTGTTCACCTTGCACTGGAGTAGAGGCAGCTTCTGCAGTAAAACTACCCCTTTCAGTACTCTGTTCACCTTGCACTGGAGTAGAGGCAGCTTCTACAGTAAAAGTACCCCTTTCAGTACTTTGTTCACCTTGCGCTGGAGTAGAGACGTCTTCTACAATATAAGTACCTCTTTCAGTACTTTGTTCACCTTGCACTGGAGTAGAGGCAGCTTCTGCAGTAAAACTACCCCTTTCAGTACTCTGTTCACCTTGTACTGGAGTAGAGGCAGCTTCTGCAGTAAAACTACCCCTTTCAGTACTTTGTTCACCTTGCAATGGAGTAGAGACGTCTTCTACAGAATAAGTATCTCTTACAGTACTTTGTTCACCATGACCTGATGCAGAGTCGATTGGCTTTTCTACCGCAGCATCTTGGTCTGCTTGTATTGGAGTAGTAACATCGGAAGGTGAAGGGACGATAGGTACTGCCACTATAGCATCTTGGTCGTCCTGAATTGGAGAAGTGACATCTTCAGCTGTGGAGGTGGCAGGTAATGTTGGGGCAACTTCTGCAGTAATTAACTCTTCTGCAGTTGGCATTTCCACCGCAGCATCTTGGTCTGCTTGTATTGGAGTAGTAACATCGGAAGGTGAAGGGACGATAGGTACTGCCGCTATAGCATCTTGGTCGTCTTGAATTGGAGTAGTGACATCTTCTGCTGTGGAGGTGGCAGGTAATGTCGGGGCAACTTCTGCAGTAACTAACTCCTCTGCAGTACTTTTTGCTCCTTGAGCATCTTGGTCGGCTAGTGCAGATGATGGTTTTGGAGTTGAGACTGCTTCACTAAGATTGTCACCTTGCGCTGAAGAACTGATTGCTGATAAAGCTACTTCCGGAATAGGCACTGCTGCATCTTGGTCGGCTAGTGCAGTGGATGATATTGGAGTAGAGACTGCTTGACTAAGATTGTCACCTTGCGCTGAGGAACTGATTGCTGATGAAGCTATTTCTGGAATAGCCACTGCTGTATCTTGGTCGGCTAGTGGAGAAGAGGGTTTTGAAGTAGGGACTGTTTCTCTAAGATTGTCACCTTGTGCTGAAGAACTGATTGTTAATGAAAGTTTTTCTGTCATTGCAACATCTTCATCAGCTTGTAATGGGGTAGTGACAGCTTCTTGTGAAGCTGTAGTGACTGCGACATCTTGGTCGGTTTGCGCTGGAATAGTAACAATTTCTGATATCGCGTCGAGAGATTCAGCAACTTTATCACCATGGTCTGGTTGTGTTAGAGCAGCATTATCTTCTTGTGTGGGGATTTGTTGAATGGCTTGTTCACCTTGCGCTGTAGTAGTGACAACATCTACTGCAGGCTCGATAGGTTTTGCCATTGCTGGAACTTGCTCCTCTCGAACTGGAATAGCATCAATCTTATCAGCTTCTGCTGAAGGTCTTATTTCTTCTATAATAGGAGACTCAAGCAGATCTGGTCTTTGAATAGTGCTTACACCATGTTCGTCTGCCTTTAGGCTTTCTTGCGGGAGGTCAGCCCTTATTTGGGCAGTAGAAGTACTAGAAATAAATTGTATATCTCCAAAATGTTTATGTCTGTTTTATTTTTTTTTTTTTATAAAATTTAAAATGTCCACAATAAACCATAACGCTTTCTTAGAGGCGGAAGGGGTGGTGAAAAAATCATCCATAACATTTTTGAATAAATTATTGTAAATTAACATATTCTTACAATAACAAAATTTATTGAAAAACTTGATTGCTTAAAACTTTTTAGACAATTTTTTTAATATATACATATATGTTCTTGCGTTTTGGGTTTGCTCAAAGTTATGGAAAATATTACATTTTCTTTTGGAGATTTCTATAAATCATTACAAGCAAGCTGTGCAAACAGTTTTTTTTTCGAAATTGTAAATAAGTTTCACAAGGTTTTTAGAATGAAATAAAGCTTACTAATACAAAAAAAAAATATTAAATTCTTATTAAAGAAAACATTCAGATTACAGTTGGTATTAAAGTTGATTAAGTCAGAAATTCAGCAAAACTGCGAAACCAAAAAAAAATAAAATTAACTGATTCTTATGGGACCGTTTTTGAAAAGACCATAGTGTTATACCATTTGAAATTAGTAACATAGCGGCTAGGGGAAAAATATTGATAGTAGTTGGAATTCTCCATTTATATCGCGAACTACTTTTTGGATGAAAAAGGCAGATAAGATGAAATTTGGTACAAAAAAATGTATTTTCCCCTTGCCACTTGATTTCAAATAGTGTCACACAGTAGACATATAAAGAAAATTCCCATTGTAAAAGGCATTACAGGTTTCGAAGTTTAGATCTTCATTCACTGTATTTAATCAAATTAATATACATACATATTCAATATGCTTGAGGTAAAATAATATTCTAATTACTAAGATACTATCGTTCCCTTCCGCCTCTGTTTATTTTTTTTTGTATTTTTTTTTTTTTTTTGTTTAGTTCGTTGTTTTTGGACAATTTATGCAAAAATTCGGGTACTTGAATTATTACTCCTACTTAATCTTACATACTATTCCAATAATTTTTGGATAAAAAATCATAAATATGTAGAACACTGACTACTGAATGACCATGTTCTAAATTTTTAATAAATCAAAAAAAAAAAAAATAATAAAAAATACAATGTTATAAAAGATTCTATTAACGAAGCTTAAAAACAATATTTACAAACATCATTTATTCTTAGGTATAGCACTTAGAAATAATGTATAGAGACAACAGTTGCAATGAAAAAATGTTTTGACGGAACACTCGTATTAACAAAAATTACTACAAGCAATGTTGATAAAAAATGTCTGCTAACAATTTTTAGAGGTAAAATTTGGAACTAATGTGTACTTACAAATGCAGAATATAAAAGGTCTTAAGAAGTTGTTTCCAGAGGAAATCGTAAAAAAAAACTAACCTGAAAACCTTGTTTAGGAAACATATATTTCGAAAATAAAACTGTTTCACACTGCTTGCTTCAAACTTTTCAAAGCAATAATAGGTTTCATATGGCATGAATCCATCGATACTAAATATATGTTAAAAATGCAAATTATTTCAAAGCTACGTACATAGTATTAAAAAAAACTTAAGTTTTTGATCAATCTTTAAAATTTTATTAATAACCAAAATTTTATTTCTTAATTTACATAAAAAAAAATACAACAAACAAATTTTGTTCGGCAATATTTTGGCACTCCAATAAAACCTATAATTAGTGGTAAGTGCTAAGTTCATATGAAATTTTGAAATGTTCGGTAATCGCAAAATTCATATCGTATGCTTAGTTTCATACACATATCTGATAAGATTTTTTTTTTTGATCTGAAAAATTGGCAAAAAAATAAACTTTTTTACTTTAACAAATTATAGGTTTATTGCCAAAAAATATTTTTTGTGTTTCAGTGGGTTTAATCAAAAAGGAAAAATGAATTCAATCATCTAAAAAGTCTTAAGCCATTGAAATATATATCTTCCTATGTATGTACATACGAATGTACACAGGTTTGCGAGTTATTCCATCCTGTTCTGATTCCGTTTCCGATTTGTTTCGAAAACGAAATTGAAATTCAAAGATTATTTCATGATCATACAATCAGCTCAAGTTCGAAGTCCAAAAAAAAAAAATTCATAGCACATTCTGGAGATTAGGTTTAGCAAAGCTATTGACATTCAATTTCGGACTTCAATTTCACTTCCGAGCTAAATTGGAATTAGAATAGGCTTAGTTCTCTAATAATTTAAAGTAATTTATTAAAAAAATTATCTGGTTTGTTTTTCACTAAAAATCACCAGTATCAATTTTGACGATAAAGTATATAAAAACAATAATTTCATCCCCTCTTTGCAAGAAATAATGCCCAAATTATTAGTTATATGAGTTTTTTTAGAGAAATAATCTACAAATAGGTCTTGTGCCTTTTTAGATGACAGATTAACTAAGTATATTCCACTGCTCTTTAAGAACTCAAACTTTTTGTAAGTATAGTATATGTTGTTAAAATTCATTTATTAATTTCGTTTTTTTTTTAATTTTTTTATAAATTCTAGAAGTAAGGTTACAAAAAATCCAAAAAAGCGTTATAAGATTGTGGACAGAACAATAAAATCATCATAGTTTTTTCAACAATAAGTGGAAATGGCATTATTAAACTAAATGGTCAAGTCATTTATTTCGTTAATTGAATGTTGGCGTCACTGTTGTGTATAGTGTAGTTCGCTTTGTATATTTAAATCATAAGTCAAATACATCTCTTTCAAGATCACCACATACAGTCTCACAAGATTTTTTCTTATATCATATGTACCCAAAAAATAAAAAAATTATCTACGTTCGGTTGTACTTTCTCAACTAACTCTAACTAAATATTTTTTTTATTGGTAAAAGAACATATCGCGTTTTTGTAAATGAAATGACTTTTTGATAAAATTAATCAAAATTTGAGAGCAATTTAGCTTAAATATATCAATCCGAGCTACATCACACTAAAATTTTAGTTGATTTTAAAAAAAAAATTGCTTTCCAATACAAAAAGTGCGGAGTTCTTTTAAGTTTTTTTTTTTCTTTTTAGTTTTCTTAACGTTTTTATCTTGGAATATTTCTTTAATGCCTCTAATCAGGAGTGGCAGTTATTTAAGTTATTTTTGCTTTGTATTCTCAATCTACTGTCTTAAGTATTTTTTGCATTCGTCTTCTTCAGAATTCGTTGATGCAACATTAGTTTTCTGGCGCGCTTTCGGTATTATCTTTTACAATATTACAATATTGTAGGATCAAATTTATTTGTTCATCGTTAATGTTATGCGCAGGATTATTGCTATTTAAGACTTTCTTAATTTCGTCAATTATATTCTCATTAGTTCCTTGATTTGTTTTGCTGCTTACATCCGGTACAGTTGCTTGTTCTATTTTATTATCACTTGAACTTTTCAATGCCTTTATTACATTGTCCTGAAGTATTTCCATATCGTCCTCAGTTTTAGTATTTTCGATAGCAATAGCATTGGACGTATCTTCAAGCGAAATTAATATTGGCTCTCCGTCATCTCCATCAACTGTAGGTTTATCAACAGATCCATCATTCGTGGGCTTATCATTAGGTTCCACAGCTATTAGCTTATTGTCAGCTTCATCGTCAGTAGGACAGTCTTCAGCTATATCAACAGTGATAGTAGGACAGTCATCATCCACATCAACAATGGGCGTGCCTTCAGCTTCGTCAACTTTGGACTTTTCGTCAGTTGTATTAACTGTGGGCATAGTATCAGATGCTTCAGTCGTGGTCTTATCATCAGCTTCATCAACTGTTGGCATGTCAACTGTCGGCTCACTTGCAGGTTTATCGTCATTTGTTGAGCTATCATTAGCCGTAGGCTCATCATTAACTGTGGGCATATCATCAGATGCATCAGTTGTTGGCTTATCATCATTTGTTGAGCTTTCATTAGCTGTAGGCTCATCACTAACTGTGGGCATATCATCAGATGCATCAGTTGTCGGCTTATCATCAACTGTAGGCTTATCGTCATTTGTTGAGCTATCATTAGCTGTAGGCTCATCATTAAGTGTGGGGTTAGTATCAGTAATGTCCGCTGTGGGCTCAACATCAATTCCATCAGCAGTGGGCTTTACTGCCGCAATTTCGTCACCTTGACAAGGAGTCATAATAAGATCTATAAGGATTGGGCTTTCTATTGATATGTTAGTTTCTTCTACGTTCTCTTTAAGTTGATCATCTCCTTGAGTCGTTGGCATGCCATCACTCGTATCAGCTTTTGACTTTGAGTCAATCCCTGTTTTAATGTCAACTCCATCAACAGAAACTGTAGGATTGTGGTTACAAATTATTCTAAGATCTATAGTAGTGGTTGGCTTTTCAATAATGATTACATTTGGTCCATGTGCGTTATTATTATTACTCTCTTCACAAACTTTTGTGTTTTCATTAGGCTTATCAATTATAGCTGTAGAAACAATTTGATTTGAATTAACGTCAGTCCCTTGATTTATTGGACTAGAACTTACTGTGGAGCTGATGTTATGCGTATCAATTGTGGCCGCATTTAAAGTTTCATCAGCAGCGGTTTTCTGGACATCAACTTCCTGATTGGTACTATTGTCAATGTCTTGAGTTTGTTTAGGAAGAAATTTCGAACATTCTTTTAACTTGTTTATATAAGCAGTAGTGTCAGCTGCGTACTCATTATCAAACAAATTGTAATGGGCACAGTCCTTAGCTTCTGATTCACCAACACAAGTTTTGCTAATTGACGTACTATTGGTTTTGTTTTTTAAAAGATGTGTACTGCAATGTCTCAATATCAAATTAATCTGTTCATCGTTAATATTCTGCGCAAGATTTTCACTGATTAAGCTTTTCTTTATTTCATCTAACACATTGATATCTGGAGAAATTGGTTTAGCAGTCCCCTGAATTGTTTGTTGAATATCATGAAGACTTGGTTTATCGTTAGTGTCAGTTACCTGACAAATTTGCCTAGCGTTAGTTCCCTGAATTGTTGACTTATTATCAAACCATTCAAGCGCTTTTTTATCGCCAACCCCCTCAGCAGTGGGCATTACCACAATCTTAGTGTCTTGAGGTCCTCCAGGAAGCATACGAAATTTGGATACATTAGTCCCTTCGGTATCATCTGTAGCCACCAATGTTGTGTTAATGTCGTCAATATTCTTTTTAATTCTGTCCCTCAAAGTGTCAAATGTACATAATACGGTGTTTATGCTATTGGGAATATTTGATTCAATGAATTTTTCCAAAATTTCTTTTTCCATGTCGTCATTATTTTCGCCTCTGTTTTGTGTATTAAAAATGACCTTATTGTCAAAAGTCCTATTGTTATCTGTCTCATTTTCTTTTGTGATACAGGTTTGTGATAGCTTATAATTACGATCTTGCCTTGTATTAATGTTGTCTCGCAATGCGAAATTATGGATGTTATAGATCACCATCAGTGGAGCTTGTTGAAGTTGTTGTTGTGGTTGGGGTTGTTCTTGACAACGGCATCTAGAAGATGAAGTACCAAGCTTGCCTCGACTCTACAGTTTGTTACAGATAAAGAAAAATAAAATAGTAAATTTTAATTAAAAATATTTTTGAAAAAGGTGTACACAAATTATAAAAATAGATGATACAAGTTTTCCACTAAAAAGTATTCTAAAATCTGCTGTTCAACCAAAAAAATTATTTTCCGTGTACAAAACTGTACTTGGGTGCGGAAGTAACACAAGTTGATATATCATTTTATTTAAAAGCGCCATCTTTCTCTAAAATCGAAAGTGTGGCCATTAAACTTTATATAAAGCTATAAAAAATGAATATTCATGAAACGAATAATTTAACAGAATATCTTTGTGTGGGGTGGAAATCAATGATGGCATTTTCGGTACACTTGTACTTTTTTCGGTAAATTTGCGTCGTGAAAAATAATCGTCAGTACATTCGACAAGTTTTCAGTACATTTCAATACATTTAGACAATTTGTAAAAATTACAATTTTTGTAGTAAAGCTTTCGCGAATAATTCCTCGATTAAACTTTGCTGACTCTTTTTTATTATGAAAAAAGTTATTTGCTGAATTTTTCTAATTTTAAGTAACTTGTTTAGGTTCATATCGAAAAAAGTTTGGCATCTAAAATGTATATTTCAACTCTCCATTTAGTATATTTCCACAAAACCCAAATGCCATCACTTGAAAATACCCCTCCTTACACACTATTCGGCTCCTAAGTAAAGTTTGAGGTGAACCCACATACAGCAGAAAAAGAATTGGTTTAGAATAAGACGAGCCCTTTTGACGTAAATTGTAGTCTTTTGAGATTTTAATTGCCTTTAATACTGAAGTCAACTCTTGTAGTTTTATTATATGTGAGTAGGGTAAAGTGGTGACATTTAATTTTTCAGGCCTATATTTTCCAAAAGAACTGATGAATTTAAGAAATGGTTACTGTTTTTCAAACATTAGCTTTTCGCGATCAAACCTTGAAAATGATAATCAAAAGAATCTACATCATCGTTTTTTTTAAGACTTTTTCCAACACGGGGTACGACAAAAGCAGTCATAGAACGCTTACGTGCTGGGTGTCGAGATTACCTCAACGATCGCGAAACAGAAATAAATGTCTTTCGCCGAATAACATTGAAAAAGTACTGTCAAAGTTCATTACGTCTTTTTCAAGTCAAATTAGGCTCCATTTTACATTGAAAGTTTTTGGCTTGTATGCCGTCTTAACACTGAAGTTAGCAAAGTCAAATATGTACCCGTGTCAAAGGTCCCTTTTTACCCTACATACATATGCACATATTTATGTAAATATATTTATCTTACCACATTATTTGCTCTGGATGACTGTAGATCCCACGCTTGATCCAAATTCTATCAAGAGAATTGAATTAAAATTAAAGGTACTCATTTACGAATGAAAAATTATTTTAAGTTTCAGCATTACCACAGTGTTTTTACTTTGCTGCCTTGAAATATCTCTTGAGGGCACTAACGCATTTTCTGTCGAAGGTAAAGCTAAAAGTCCTGGCTTAGCACTAGAATATTGCTCATAGTCGTCATCCTACAAATTGATAAGAAAATAAATTATTAATCTACTGGAACATAGTCTTAAAGTTAACGTTTCCCGCTACCAATGGTACTAGATTCTGTTGTCTGACGACATCCCATGAAAGTGCACTTGAAGGCACCAATGCATTTTCCGTTGTAGGTAAAGCCAGAGGTGTTGGCCTTCCACTAGAATATTGACTAACGTTTTGATCCTATGTAATGAAAAGAGAAATAGTTTTAAAGAAAATCTTCATATAAATTTCTTAATAAGTTTTACATTGATATTCATAAGTGCTGACGTTCCACAAGGAGATTGATTAAAGAACTGATTTTGCATCTAAATTAAAAAAAAACAAAATTTTAAACAAAAACTGCACAAAAGCTTCAAAAAAGTAATTTTTCAGCTACCATCTGTTGTTGTTGCTGTAGTCTGGCAGCAGAACATGGAGGTGAATTTGTTGACACTGGAGCATTACCTCCCGTTTCATTAGATAATTGATTAAATGATTGACCCTGAATTTTTATTAAGAAACATAATCGGTATAATATATATCAGAATAAAAAAACTATTTTCAGCTACCATTTGTTGTTGCTTTTGTATCCTGGAAGCAGCACATGGAGATAGATTTACAGGTCCTTGCCTGTCGTTGGATAATTGATTAAAGGATTGATTAAAGGATTGATCCTGAAATTTTAGTAAAATTATATTTATGTATTCACATGAACATAATCAATGTAATATTTAAAGTTTAATGAAACTTTAACTAGCTACCATTTGTTGTTGTCTTTGTTGTTGTTGTATTCTGGAAGCAGCACATGGAGATAGGTTTGTAGGTGCATCTCTTTCGTTAGATAATTGATTAAAGGATTGATCCTGAATTTTTAGTAAAACAATATACACATATGCATTCACATAAACATAATCGATATAATATATAAACGATTAATGAAACTTTTACTAGTTACCATTTGTTGTTGTGGTTGTGGTTCAGCGGCATATGGGCACAAATTTCTTGATACTGGAGCATTTTCTCTTTCGTTCGAAAATTGATTAAAGGATTGGTCCTGAATTTTTATAAAAATTATATACATGTACTCGTTTAAACATAACTGGTGTAATATTTTAGAGATTAAAGAAATTTTTTAGTAAATACCATTGGTTGTTGTTGTAGTATTCTGGAAGCAGCACATGGATATAGGTTTGTAGGTGCTTCTTTTTCATTAGATAATTGATTAAAGGACTGATCCTGAAATTTTATTAAGAATATATATAATAATCAGTAAAACATATAGTTCACCGGAAAACCTAGTTTTTAGGATAAACTAGTTTTTCCTAAGCCACACTAGCTCATCCGAAGCGTGTTAAAATGAGCTTAGCCTAGGATGAACTACGATTAATATTTACTTTATCGGCTTAACTCCTGATATTGTGTATGTTAGGATAAGTGGGCGGTCTTCTGTCGCGGCTTAGGGCTTACATTCTCCAATATGTCCAATGCCGGCTTCGAGACTCACTATACTATGTCCAATACAGGCTTCGCTAATGCATCAGACCGAAGGCCGCCCCGATGCTAGTGTTGGACTTATTGGAGATTGTAAATTCTGAGTCGCGGTCCAATGCCACTTACTTACCCTAACGTATTAAAATTTCCCTAGGCTAAACTGGTTCATCCTTATAGGGTTCGGATGAACTAGTTTGGCCTAGGAAAATTTGTTTATCCCAAAAAAAAACTAATTTTGCCGGTAACATAAGTATAAGATTTAAGAAACTTTTCAGATACCATTTGTTGTTGTTGCATTCTGGCAGCAGCACATGGATATAGGTTTGATGGTGCTTCCCTTTCGTTAGATAATTGATTAAAGGATTGATCCTGAGTTTTTAGTAAAAAGATATATATGCATTCACATAAACATAATCGGTATAATATATAACAGATTAATGAATCTTTTATTAGCTACCATTTGTTGTTGTTGTTGTTGTTGCATTCTGGAAGCAGCACATGGCGATAGATTTGTAGGTGCTTGCCTTTCGTTAGATAATTGATTAAGGGATTGGTCCTGAGTTTTTATTAAATTAAAAATTTATGTGTATGTAATCATAATCAGTGGTATATATAACAGATAAAAGCAACTTATTTTATCTACCATTTGTTGTTGCTTTTGTATTCTGGCAGCAGCACATGGAGATAGGTTTGCTGGTGGTTCCCTTTCGTTAGATAATTGATTTAAGGATTGGTCCTTAATTTTTATTTAAACAAAATGATTCACATTAAGTAATCGGTATAATATATAACAAATAAAAGTAACTAATTTTAGATACCATTTGTTGTTGTTGCATTCTGGCAGCAGCACATGGAGATAGGTTTGTAGGTGTTTCCCTTTCGTTAAGCGATTGATTAAAGGATTGGTTCTGAATTTTTAATAAAAATAGTTGTATTCACATATACATACATAATGAGTATAATATAAAATAGGTTAATGAAACCTTTAATAGCTACCATTTGTTGTTGTTGTTGCATTCTGGAAGCAGCACATGGAGATAGGTTTGTAGGTGTTTCCCTTTCGTTCGATAATTGATTAAAGGATTGATCCTGAATTGTTATTAAACCAAAATGTATATGTATTCACATTAAAATAATCCTTGTACTGTAAAACAGATCTAAATAACTTATTTTATCTACCATTTGTTGTTGCATTTGTAATCTGGCACATGGTGATAGGTTTGCTGGTGCTTCTCTTTCATTAGATGATTGATTAAGGGATTGATCCTGAGTTTTTATTAAATTAAAATACGTATGTATTCACATAAATATAATCGGTATAATGTATAACAGATTAATGTCACTTTTATGAGTTACCATTTGTTGTTGTTGTTGTTGTTGTTGTTGTTGTTGTTGTTGTTGTATTCTAGCAGCAGCACATGGCGATAGGTTTGCAGGTGCTTCTTTTTCATTAGATAATTGATCCTGAATTTTTAATAAAACAAAATATATATTTATTCACATAAACATAGTCGGTATAATATATCGCAGATCGCAGAAACTTTTTTAGCTACCATTAGTTGTTGTTGTTGTTGTATTCTAGCAGCAGCACATGGAGATAAGTTTGTTGGTGTTTCCCTTCCGTTAGATAGTTGATTAAGGGATTGATCCTGAATTTTTATTAAAAATATATACATGTGTTCAATGAAACATAATTTGTATAGTATAAAACAATTTAAAGACAGTTTTTTCAGTTACCATTTGTTGAAGTTTTTGTAGTCTGGCAGCAGCACATGGTGATAAGTTTATCACTGTTTCTCTTTCGTTAGATAATTGATTTAAGGATTGGTCCTGTATTTTTGTTAGAAATAGTCATACAATATTTATTCATATAATAATTGGCACATATGTACAGCTGCGGTCAAAATAATAGAAACGGGATGTCGTTTATAAATTGAAAGAAGATATTTCAAACAACTGACGCGTTTTTATTCTAATATTTTAAAGTATAGTTACTTGATAAGTAATGACACCCTGTTTCTATTATTTTGACCGCAACTCTATATAAATAAAAAATTAGCGAAATGTTTTTCAGTTACCAATTGTTGTTGACTTCGTTGTATAGCAACATCCCTTGATGTTAAAGCAGATTCCGATGGTTTTTTTCCACAAGGTTGGTAAATATTTTGATTTGCCATCTAGGTTCAAAATGATTAATTAGATAAAAATCAAAATGCATGATGTGCTAGATTATAATTAAAATTTTCAAATAATGCCTGAAACAATGGTTCCTCTTATGAAATCATTTGTCTATTTCGAGAGATTTTTTGATCAACATTCAAACGCCTTTTTATCTTCAATATCTTGAGAATTGTTTTATATATTAGTTTTAAGTATATGTTCTGATTGAACCGATAAAAACCGATAGAAATCTAATTATCATTTCTGATTGAAATCATATCGCAAGGTAGCCTCACCAGCTATTTACATGATGACAATGTGAGGAGTTCTTTCAATGTTCAAAACTTTTCAAATGTTCCTTGAGCAAGAAAAACATTACTTTGCCGATCGTAGGATAAGACGTTATTTGTAGGTTTAAGCTACCCGATTTGACAGTGTATGGCGATTTCGTACTACCGTTTAAAGAAAATCAAAATATTTTGATATAAATACATATATGATACCTACGCTTACGATAAAATCGTCTTATGGGAATCGTTTTCCGAACGCTCTGGTTATTAAAAAACGGAAAACACAAAATCCTAGCTGATCATCTGATCTTTTTTTTTTTTTTCATTATAGTCATGGAAAATCGTAACAAAAAAACATTAATTTTTTTCCGGTTGAAAGTATTTAAGGGCGTCCGGGAGTTTTTCGAAAAATAAAAAGACATTTTTTTTAAATATTTTTTTTGAAGCTGTTCGATTTTTTTTTTTGGACACATATTTTTTGATTTATAGCCTAAAACGACCTCAAGTTTGTGTACAAAAAATGAAAATTTTCTTTGTACGCCCGCCATTTTGTCAAAAAATAATATTTTTCAAAAATCAACGATCAAACGCCCCTTAGCTATTTGCTTAATCGAAAAAAATTTGATTTTCTTTTTTCGGATGAGCCAGTCTCCAGATATCTTGCTCACCGCAAATTTTGAGGTCGTTCACGGCATTGTACTTTTCTAACTTAATGACGAATAGTTTTGGACCAAAATTTCAGAAATAAATCTTGAATAGTTATACTTTAATAATATAAAAAAATTTTGGTCTAAGATAAAAGGCAGCTTCAAAAAAAAAAAATTTAAAAAAATGTCTTCATTTTTCGAAAAACTCCCGGACGCTCTTAAGCAACATTAATTACTTACCTCTATCCCTTGTTGAAAAGACCCATACGAGGCTGGTACATTTTCATATTGATCATGTCTTGGGCTTTGAATGCCCTGCATAAGCTGCATTTGTTGATTTTGATCATGTTGACTTTGATCGAGGGGCATGCAACTTTTTGGATCTAAATTAGACCAATTAACTGCTGCATACTTCTTAATGCAAAAAAATGAGGTATTATTGGTTCCATGATGTAAAACTATGATTTCACCTACCTGACCAGGCCTAGCCAATGGCATCATATTGGTCATCATACTTCTATTAAGCGCATCCGCCTTAAAACAAAAACAAACAGAGTTTTCAGTTAAATTTAAATATTGAATATTTAATGTAAATTCAAGAGCACTTAGTTGCTACAAAAAAAATTGTGATTTTTTCATTAATTATTTTACTGAGCTTACTGTTCAGTACAGTGTGTGTCAAAACCAAACAAATTTCACAAAAAAAAGATTAATTCAATAAATAAAGGACTAAAGCCAGTCATGCTAGTTTCATACATTGCTAAATGAAATCATCAGTGACTATTAAGTCTGTTAGAAAGAATTTCTAACCCTGTTATGTTTCTCTATTTGCATAAATCTTTTGAGAACCCAAGCAAAAAGTGAAACAAATTAAAGCAATAACTATTTTTTTCAGTTGTTTATTTTTGCTTATGTTCTTTCTTCGTTTTGTGTAGATTCTGTATGCAAAAAGAGAAAACATATGTGGTTAAAAATTCTAACTAATCGACAAAAATATTCACTGATAACTTCATTTGGCAATGTATGAAACTAGTATGTCTGGCCTTAGCCCCTATTTTGTTGAATTAATCTTACTGTACTGAACAGTGAGCTCAGTAAAATAATTAATGAAAAAAATATTCGATTTTTTATTTCTCTTACCAGTACCGGTGGCCCACTAGTTTCTATGTAAAACGAAGTTTCTCCTGAAGACTGTATTGGATGACCATCCATGCTTACTTCGCGGTCAGTATCGCTCTGTCTGTCTCCAAAAGCTATTGAATATACAGTTTCTAGCCATTTTTTTTTTAGAAGCGCACATTGCTAAGAAAATTTGTAAGTTTTTGATAGATTGAAAAGAAGTAAGTGACAATACTAACCTGCTTTGTTAATGTTTTTGGACATGGTATTTCCTAAAAATATAAAATATTGTTTAAATATGTACTACATATACATAGTTGTAAGGGTGATTCATATTTTTATTTGTATTTATGTTTTTTTTTTTTTTGTGATGCTGTTGTGGATAATTTAAGTTTGTGATATGAAGAACATTTTAACTTTTAGTTCTACACGTAAACTATATGGATAAGTCTTATTTTATTAGTGTGAAACGCAAAAACTTATTTCAAAAAACAACCCTCAGCAGCCCAAAAACATTCATCACCTTTTAATTCACTCTCATATTTATTAGAATTTCTATATAATTTAAATGTAAAACTAACCGATTTCGGCGACAAAATTGAGCTACAATATGTAAGTAGCTCACTTCTGTCTAGAGAGGTGCGATTGCATGAAAACTTTTTTCATATCATAAACTTAATTTTTCCGCATTAACACCTTAAAAAAATTTATCCGGCGGCAGTTTCTATCGCGGAAAAAGGAAAAGTTTCAAGCGATTGATTTTGAAAATATAAATTTAATTTTGTTCACGGAACTTACAAGAATACTTTGTTGTTGATTTTTTTTTTTTTTTTTGTGTTGTTTAATAATTTATAATTGAAAACGAGCTTATAATTGCTTAACATATGATGTACATATGTATACTGTATATGTACAATGGAAATATTAAATAAGTAATATACAATCAAAATTAAAATACTGACACGAAATTTTAAAGATGCCTGATACGCGTAAGCTAATTAAAATTTTCTGAAAGATTAATTCATGGTATGGAATGTCTTTGGACATATTTCAGACTGTTCACACATTATTACCTCTGTCTCTGTGGTGGTATAGTCGGAAGTAGTATCATCTCTCGCCGCACGTGAACGTTTTCTACGTTCTCTTGGACGACCAGTGTGTTGAACTGGTTGCTGCGAATGTAAAATAAAAGAAAATTAATATCTATCTAAAAAATATACCAATGACCAAACAATCTTCCAAGTTTGTTGATAAACCAGTTATGTCAAAATTTGCATTACTGAATTAGATATTTCAGGGGCTTACAAACAAAAGTAGACAAGTCACACATGGTAAATTTTTGAAATTTTTATGGTAACACTTTCATCGGTCATTCAGATTCAAATTTTAAATTAAATATCAGACTAAATACGCTACGTTCCAAAGCTATTTTGCTTTGAAATTACAGTTGAGCAACAGAATTGGATATGTCCTCAGATGTCACTTACAAAGCTGGTTAAGTCCACATTAGCCAATAAGAACGCTCCATTTTCAATTGCGCTCGAACGTTTTTGTGAGTGTCAGTGCTCGGTATTTTTATAAAAAGTTAGGAAAATATTGAAGCATTTAGGCTTATTTTAATTGCAAATGCAAAATGAATTATAATGCTTGAGATGTACTTCCAAATAAAAGTTGAAAAAGGCAGGCACATTCGGAAAAATAGAAGACAAATGTTGCGAAGAAAGAGAGGTAATTCCAGGGCTGGATCTTTGTTTACATTGCAAAACAAGTGACTTTTTGTTTTGGTTTAGATATTCAAATAAAGGGCTGCCTGCAAACTCCCTCAAAATTCGTGACATAAAATCGTTGTAGCAAATATATCACGGCGACCAGTGCACGATGGGCTCGCTGACCATTTTGCTGGTCAAAACCTATTTTTGTCACACTATGTATTGTTTTATTGTTGTTGCAATATAATAGAAAATACTTCAAAGCAAACAAAAATGCACTTTGTTTTTGTAAATACTAATTTACAAATTAACAGCAAACCATAAACCATATTAGGGTTATTAAATTTAATAAAATATCATTCTTGCTTAAAAAAAAAAAAAAAAACAAGTTAAGAAAAAGTTATATATGAAAAAGAAAGGTCATGGTAAGTTCTTTATATAAATGTATATTAGAGCTGTTCAAAATAAAAACTTTTTTAATTTTTAGAGATGTGTTAGCGGATTACAATAGCCTCATTTGTCTGGACAAAGCACATTACTAGGGTTAAGGTTAACATTGAAAATTGGATTAGTACCTTCTGTTTTAAGTTGTCTACCCATTTTCAAAAATATTGATTTGAAAAATGGTGCAAGTTATAGAAGTTATCAAATTTTCCAACAAAGTGGGTATGGTTTTCGGGCAATTATCGATCGAGGTACCCGAATTCGTGATTAGTTTTTCTTCTCCTTCTTTCTTTCTAATAAAAAAAAATTTAAAATTGACCGGAAAGAATTAAAACGTACCGATTTTTCACTTTCTAGTTGCAACACGTCCCATATTATTTCGGTCCCGTGTACATTATTGTTAATGTATTGTTATTTGCTTAAAAGAATGCCAAAACCGCATATCAAAACCGATATCTCCGTGATGTCATATTTCTATTTGTTTTTATGAATAAAGATGATTAATATTATTTCACTGATTATTATTTTACTGAATACGTCCCTGGTTTGTATGTTAGCAACAAACTTGGTTATGTCCCGTTTGCTTACAAATGAAACTAGCTATGTCCGCCATTTGGTAACAGAGTTAGATATGTCCATTCATTTTATTAAAATAACCCTTATTATTTAAAAGATACCGTGCTAAATATGTTCTTAAAATAATAAAAACATGATTTTCTTTTATTTTATGGATTTTTTCTTGGCTATAGCACGTTAACAAGTTTGTAAAATGTTTTTCTCAGTTTGTGTAAAATCACATCTGAAGGACTTGCCTACTTTTGTTTTTAGACCCCTGATTTAATTTATGCGTTTTTTATATCCTAACGCAAATCAATTTAACCAAATGTAATTTGACAAACAAGTCACAACTTCAAATAAGCTTCTTGGGATTGAAAATGGCTGAAATCGAATCACGGAAATGCCTTCGCTCATACAGCTAGAACATTTAAAACAAACGGTATGTTGAGAGAGTTATTTGATGTAGTGTAACCAAATTTCTCAAATATTCTAAAAAAACTTGGACAAGCTCTGATAAGAAAAATGGCGATTATCGACTAGAGGGAAAAGCTCTGGCCAAGAACTGAGCGAATTTTTACAACCATTCAATGTGAGTAGGTTTAGTTAAGCAAGATGGAAAAATTTAATAAAAATTTAGGACTTAACCCTTAGCAGCACCACTTCAATTTTATAACAATCTGGCACATGTGGGTCTTTCACAACCCTGACTGTTGAAATTACTCAATTTTATGAAATTTATCGATGACTCAGGGGGCGACAGATTCATTAGAGAAAAAAAAAAATGTTTAAAGGTCTGACCAAAAAACAAAACAAAACTTCCGGTTGACCTATGGTAAAAACCGTAATGCAACCTTGGATATAAGTTTCACCGTTTTTTCAAGCAACATAAAATAAAATAAAAAAATCTTTAAATTATTTCGATATCTTTAATTTTTCCCAAATATCGTTAGTTGAAATTTTTCAGTAATTCTGCCGTACTGAAACTTATGAAGATTGTTGACCTGTGCAAAAAGTTCAATTTATGATATTTTGAAGTTATCGATATAATTCAAAGTGGACTTTAAATGAAAATTGTCAAATTTTTACAAAATATGTGTTGGTTACTATATTCGAAAATATTTGGTGTTCTTAAAATAAATATTCGCAGCTAAACAAAATCAAAGACTTCGACATATCTTAAAAAAAACTGATAATGTGAATATAAGGTTTAGATATTCGTGTTCAGCGATTTTAATTAGTAAGAGTGCAATAAGCTCACTTGGAACACATAGTCATAAGTATCGTTCGTATATGTTAACATACTTATATGTTAAATAGAAATTTTTCATTTAAATGAATTGATATTCAGTGTATTTTTATATTTGTAATTAATTATTACCTCAAAAGATCCAGGCACTAGGACTCTTCGCTGTTGAATGTCGACAACCCTTTCGCTCATCTGTTTGCACTTTTGGACACATTCGTTATATCTATTCATATCTAGGAATTGTTCTCTTGAAGCATCCTACGGTTAAAAGATAACTTTTATTTTTAATTTAATTTAAATAATGATCTACATTTTTTTTTTTTTGCCAGTTGCGAACTGTATGGTAAGCTTGTTTGTTTAAAGTATAAATATATAAATACATCACCTATGATTCAAAAGAAGAAATTAGTTAATAAGCTTTAATTCATACTAGACAACAACAAATTCAGTTGAATTAAAGTTTTGAAGTCTTAAGTGGTGGGAAACTTGAATATTTCACGAAAAAAGTGAAAATAAGGATTATCAACAAGGTGACTGACTATCATTTATTGTTATTTCTGAAGTTTTATTTGTATATATCGAGATATAGTAATAAATAACAAACTGTATACATATTCTATTTTCGCGAAATAAATATTTTATATAAGTTAACATGACACATATTCCACCAAATTGAATAATATTATTGAACTAATCATATAATGTACAGCATAATTATGGTATGTTATTTTATGTAATTATGATAATAATTATCATATCAACAATTTGGCTGAAGAAATATTAATTTGTCACTAACATATTAATGTACTTTTGGGTATAAACCGATGAACAAAAATGAATATTTTAAAAATTGGGTGACGCGTCTAGTTTCGGAGATATGCACATCGGAAGTCGGGGACATAGGTTCTAATAAAATATGTTGGGAATTCCTTGATCAATTTTGAAAATATGGAAGTCATAATAAATTTAGTAAACTTTAATATAAGCTCTGAAAGTTTGCAATTTAAGCTATAGTTTTCGAGATATAGGAATTTTTCTAAATTTTTGAGATTTTTTTTTTTAAAAAAACCTTTTTTATTACATAAGAATGCACATTTTATGTCCTTTCAAATAATGTGATATTCAAAGTTGATTAAGTTTATTTGTTATTACTGTCGAAATTATCTAAATATTTCAGGGGCTTACAAACAAAAGTAGACAAGTCACACATGGTAAATTTTTGAAATTTTTATGGTAACACTTTCATCGGTCATTCAGATTCAAATTTTAAATTAAATATCAGACTAAATACGCTACGTTCCAAAGCTATTTTGCTTTGAAATTACAGTTGAGCAACAGAATTGGATATGTCCTCAGATGTCACTTACAAAGCTGGTTAAGTCCACATTAGCCAATAAGAACGCTCCATTTTCAATTGCGCTCGAACGTTTTTGTGAGTGTCAGTGCTCGGTATTTTAATAAAAAGTTAGGAAAATATTGAAGCATTTAAGCTTATTTTAATTGCAAATGCAAAAGGAATTATAATGCTTGAGATGTACTTCCAAATAAAAGTAGAAAAAGGCAGGCACATTCGGAAAAATAGAAGACAAATGTTGCGAAGAAAGAGAGGTAATTCCAGGGCCGGATCTTTGTTTACATTGCAAAACAAGTGACTTTTTGTTTTGTTTTAGATATTCAAATAAAGGGCTGCCTGTAAACTCCCTCAAAATTCGTGACATAAATTCGTTGTAGCAAATATATCACGGCGACCAGTGCACGATGGGCTCGCTGACCATTTTGCTGGTCAAAACCTATTTTTGTCTCACTCTGTAGATTAACAGCAAACCATAAAAGTTTAGTTTTCTAAGTAGAGTTGTGAATACAACTACCTGCGCGTTTTTATTAGGGTTATTAAATTTAATAAAATATCATTCTTGAAAAAAAAAAAACAAGTTAAAAAAGTTATATATGAAAAAGAAAGGTCATGGTAAGTTCTTTATATAAATGTATATTAGAGCGGTTAAAAATAAAAACTTTTTTAATTTTTAGAGTTGTGTCAGCGGATTACAATAGCCTCATATGTCTGGACAAAGCACATTACTAGGGTTAAGATTAATATTGAAAACTGGATTAACACCTTCTGTTTTAAGTTGTCTACCCATTTTCAAAAATATTGATTTGAAAAATGGTGCAAGTTATAGAAGTTATCAAATGTTCCAACAAAGTGGGTATGGTTTTCGGGCAATTATCGATCGAGGTACCCGAATTCATGATTAGTTTTTCTTCTCCTTCTTTCTTTCTTATAAAAAAAATTTAAAATTGACCGGAAAAAATTAAAACGTACCGATTTTTTACTTTCTAGTTGCAACACGTCCCATATTATTTCGGTCCCGTGTACATTATTGTTAATGCATTGTTTTTGCTTAAAAGAATGCCAAAACCGCATATCAAAACCGATATCTCCGTGATGTCATATTTCTATGTGTTTTTATGAATAAAGATGATTAATATTATTTCACTGATTATTATTTTACTGAATACGTCCCTGGTTTGTATGTTAGCAACAAACTTGGTTATGTCCCGTTTGCTTACAAATGAAACTAGCTATGTCCGCCATTTGGAAACAGAGTTAGATATGTCCATCCATTTTATTAAAATAACCCTTATTATTTAAAAGATACCGTGCTAAATATGTTCTTAAAACAATAAAAACATGATTTTCTTTTATTTTATTGATTTTTTCTTGGCTATAGCACGTTAACAAGTTCGTAAAGTGTTTTTCTCAGTTTTTGTAAAATCACATCTGAAGGACTTGTCTACTTTTGTTTCTAGACCCCTGATTTCTATTTTTCTGCTTTGCTCATTTTTTTTTTTTTTTTTAATTTCGTAATTTACCTGATCTGACATATGCTGTGTTTGATTTCCTTGATTTGAGTATGGCATCGGCATCTTCACATAAAACAGAATTGTTCTAAGGTGATTTATCGAAAAATCAGAAATTAATAGATTTAACTTACATATATTTCTTGATGACGACAAGGATTTCTTTCCTGAAAATTAAAAATAATCAATCTGAGATAAATAATATTGTCCACGTATATATATTTAGAAAAAGCCATTGATGTTGTTATCTTTATTGTCTTTGCTTAATATATTATCAATATTGTGTTAGTAGTTGATTGCCCATATTTCCCTAAGTTAGACTCTTGTCTACAGACTAATGCTATTCATGTTAATAATAATAAAACTTGTGGAATAACTTGTCAAACATCCACGGATATAATCTATCTTACTAACTAGATTGCATGTACTATCTTTGTTGCCTTAGCTACATTCTAACTATTCTTCTTGACATTGCGATCATCATCGTACTTATTTACAGACTGAACATTCTATTTTGTTTCAATTGGCTTATATATTTACATCACCCTAAATGTGTCTTTTTTAAAAACGTTGTTGTCTTTAATGTTTTACGTTTATTTTTTTATTTTTAGTTTTAATGTCTATATTGCCAGCAACTTTATATGCAGAGGCTGTTTCCTGTCCCCACATTAAAATTTTGTTTTCTCACTCTTTAGCAATTCATTTGTTTTTTTTTTTTCTGTTTCTGTTTCTGTATGTAAGTATATCTTCAACTACCAGTATCTCTAAGTATCACCAGTAACTAACTCTATTTATTCAACTATCGCTATATACGCAGTTTTTGTATTGAAACATATGTATCTGAATTTCATTTCATTCCTTGGAAAACTATTTAAACATGAAAATCTGAACATTTGAGTCATGTCTTTATAAGCGATGCCACGCCCACCTGTCATGATAATTCTTTTGAACATAAATTCTAACCGTCCAAGGAAAAAAACAAGATAAATTTGATGTAAATCTATTCAATACATCACATCGACGAACCGAGCTATTCTATTTTATATACATAAATATTCTGTCAATTATATAATATCTTTCTTCAATAGTTTTATTTTCTCTTATGTCATAAATATTTTTATATTCAAGTCAACATTTTGTTTCAAGAACCTGTCATAATTGATAGTATTGTAGGTATTTTCAATGAATTTGTGTTTAATCAAAGAAACAATAAAGAACTTACGAATCCTCCCACATTGCGCTGAACATTGTCGCCCTGGAAATTAAAAAATGAATTTATAAGAAATTGCTAGAACAAAGTTAAGCCTACAATAATTGAGATAAAAATTGAGATAAATTGTGATACAAAACCAGTAACGTCGCTGTAGTGGTTGGGATCTAGAGTGGATAAGTCTTTGTTTGAATAAAACTTTTATATATGCTTTTCTAGCATTAACAAAATGTTTCAAATTCTTTTTATGAAAAAATTAGATAATGAGGTTATTTTCCCGCTGGATTACTTTCATCCAATCTCTGATATCCACGCGTTTCATATTATAAATAGCGACGTCACTGCGCACTGTTTTTTAACCCTATTAGTACTGGGTGAAATGACGAACACAAAGTACTGAAGTGAGTCTTTCGAACTCACATACATTCTGTATGAAGAAAAGCGACTATATAAGCGACTATTTTAAGTTTATTTGAGCGATTTAACTATTTTATTAATACATTTGGTACAAATTACAACCTTTTGAAAATGCTCGTTTCATATATTTTTTGATCATTGCTGCAAAGTTGATTGCTCATCCTTTCTCGTGCAGGTGGGCACATACAGTAGCGTCGTTTCTTGGCAACGGTTTTGGGTGTTTGTGATTTGCGTTTTGGCGTAAAGCATGGACGAGCTGATCAAGCGTATCCGCGCCACTTCTTGTCGAATTGTTGTAGAAATTTATGGCCAATTTGTTTTTATTTTCCTTCTCTCGGCTCGGTTTTTTTTCGGCACATAACTGACAAGAGTTATATTTTTTTTTTAATCTATCCAAAAACGTTTGTTTCACACGTAAGGCCATTTGATAGAAGTTTTTTAGCTAAACTAAAACTCGTTAAATACTTAGTTATAAAACTTAATATTACGGTTTGATCGGTGAAACGGTTCTGTACTCTCCTTGACCACCATTTTTTGCACTAAATTAAGCCCTCTGTCCTCTTTTTTTTAAGATAAAGTATTCACTTTAGTGGATAACTGGTTGTTCACCAAATCTTAATGCCATATTTGTCAGGCTTAGAGGGAATATACTACCAAAGGGATACTCTTCCTCGCAATGGCACCAACTATTCGTCGATGGTTAAACTTTCTCCCGGAATATATAACTTGATGAAATTGAAATTAACAATATTCGATACGTCATGTATAGGTGCGAATTAATCACGAGCTCGTCAAAAACTTCGAGATTATTTATCATCAAAACGAACATATATCAAGGCACAAAACCTCAAACGAGATTTGCTGACTAAATAACATTACCGAAAGTGGATTCCAGGAGTCTTTATAGTCAGAAGGTCTTTGTTTGTTTATGCCAACATTTAATAAAAGTCCAATTTAACAGTGCATTTCAATTTCATCCAGCAGATTCCATATTTCACGAAGTGTACGGCTGTGCTTGAAATTTGTACAATTTATGATGACTCGGATCACTTCATCGTGTATGCATAATGAGAAAGTGACAACATTCTTGCTGGCCAATAATGGAACTTTATGAACACCACAACTAATGATGTTCTGATCAAGGCATTTTTTTTGTACAAATGGTTTCCCAAAAAACGCCTGATCTTCAGTTTCAGCCAAAAATTCTAAATTGTCATCACTCTACTGCACTCGAACTGTATGAGTCTCTAAGACTCATTTCAGTACTTTGTGTTAGTTTTATAAATTAATTTTGTTAAAAAATAGAGAGAAAAATATGGATACATATTTTTTATCGTAATTCTTTTTAGAATTAATGCAGTTTAAAATACAAGAAACCCCAGTTGTGTAAAAAAAAAAGTTACTCCAGGAAAACAGCGCAAAGTCAAAATGAGTCTCAAAGACTCAAGGTAGTACTAATAGGGTTAAAAACAGTTTTGTTTACCTGCTGTGCTCTCACTTGTTGTCCTGCGGAATATTTTGCATTCTGCGGCATATAAATAGTAAAGGCAATTGTTATTAAATATCTTATAATTTCTGTATTATATGATGCATAAATAAAACTTACAGTTGTGCGCTGAGGTTGTTGGGAGTTTGTATGCATTTCCTGATAAGATGTTTCCTAAAATTATACGTTTACAAATCTTAAGACTTTTACTATCGTAATGGTGCTAAGTACTAACCCATCTTTTTGTTTCAAAAAGTGCCCGTTTCTTTAGCTATAACGAAACATGCCATTGCCAAAATTTGTATTTGATATGAATTTCGTAAATTTTTCGAAACTTACATCTTTAATTATATCCCTTGGTGAAAGATGTTCCGGTATGGGAGACGAGAGTGCTCCTCCTTTTTGGTCTTCATACTCGCTGCTGAATTTTTTAGATGATTTTTTTCTTCGCTAAGAAAAAAATTTTTTTAATTTGAGACAAAATGCTTAAAAATACCAGTTCATAAGTCAATATAGGCACCTCATACGAGCATTAATAATATTTCAACATAATTTTGATTACTTACCGCAGCATCCTGCATGTGAAGTGTCCTTACTGATGGCTAAAATATTATTTTACGTTAATTACCAATGATTCCATAAGTTTTAATGATGTTTGTTAACAAAAAGTTTTTCCGAACTACACTTTTATCCGACAGGCCTTATATTGATTAGACAATTTTCTTCTCTTTTGTTTTTTGTTACGGTCGAGCCTAATAGTGCCGATACTCGTTAAAATTGGAAAAACAGCATTTTTGCGTATGTCTCGTAATCTGTGCGTTTCTCAAAATAAGTTCCAATATCAAATGAAATCCTATAAAATTTTCAATAAATCTTGTCACGTGCATTTATTCCGTAAAACCAATAGTTATGCCTCTACAGGCTCGCGAGCAACCAAATAATTCTGATCTCTATGCAATTATTGGCGGTTTGCACGCTGTAGCAGCATAACTATAGACTTTATGGAATAAGCGCCTGCGATATGATTTATAGAGAATTGTATAAGCTTTCATTTAGTGTTAGAACCACTCATAAAGACACCATTTTATCGACTTTTATCGATCTCTTAGGCATGATCGAAAGCAAAAAAAAAAATTTTTTCTTATCAATATTTATTGTCAGACAATGTAATGTATAAAACGTCATTAACTTACTTCAGGTATATATCTATTTTCTGATGTACTGCGTGGATGATAATATTTTTCTGATTGGACCTAGAAAAAGACAAAATTAAGTTTTTTAGTTAAACTTCATTAGCGTCAAATTAAAAGCTGAAGAAATATTTATTTATCACCTAACCAGCTTATATACTTTATAAATTATAGCAACGGTATACGTACTTGAGGTCTTGATCGTAAAGCATATCCAACCGATGCACTACGCTTCCTAGGGCTTACTTTTGTGTAAGTTCTCTGCAGATATAAATTATATGTGTATAAATTTAAAAAAACAAAAATATTTTTCTGAATAAAATTCTTCTTACTACATCAACCATGTTGTTTGATGGCCTTTCACCTGGCTAAAATAAATGGTTAAAACTAATGATTCGGAACAATAATTTTTATATTTTACCTTTACTGGTGGATATTCTAAAGTAGTGTGCACATATTCATCAATACAAGGACTACCGGTAATCTCCCCAACAAGCCTTAGAGCATTAGGCAGTGGCATATTCCTGATCTGTTCAAATTCGAAAAAGAAATATTTTAGCTGTGTCAATATTAATAATATTTTGGTTTGCTTACCCCAGGAAACCTCATTTCCAGCGAATTAGCTTGAGAGTACTAATAAAGTTTAATAATAGAAAATGTTTTAACATAAGAACATAAATATATGTGTTCTTCTAAAGTAAAAGGCTTTTAATTTACATTCGTATATGCGGAGACCTTTGAACTACTACTAGTCATTGCAGTTATTTTGTTTACAAAATTTTTTCTTATTTTTGTTACGAATCTTGTATAAAAGAATTGATATTTGTTATTTATATTGACGAAAGTAACACTTTTCTGTGCTTAATACAGTACATTCCCGAAAAATTCAAGTGCAATCACGGAATACAATTCCAAGGTCTCCGCATATGATGTTTTCCTCTGATCAAAGCAATTTTTAAGAAAGGCTAGTTTTTCCTAGGCAAAACTAGTTCATCTGAAGCGCATTAGACGAAAGTGGGCTCTAAATTAAGATTTTAATTAAACTAATTAGTTTTTAGCGTGAAAATATGTCGTACATTCTTAAATATGTTGAACACAGAAATATGGGAGGCAGGGAAGTCACTGTTCAATTCAATAGTATGTTCCACACTGGCTGCGCTAGCCATTGAAACAGTGAATAATATTCATAGCCCAATAAAAGAACAGCATCATCAAGTAGAGAGCGTGAATTTTCTTTCAAAAAATTAAAGAAGAAGAAACTTTTGGGCGAAAATTTACTGCAAAGCAAGTGATACAAATTAAAAATGGAGATGAAAAACTAAATTGGAAGAAATCCCACATTGCCCAGTCAATTACCTGCAAAATATCTTATATAACATAAAATATGGAGTGAAAATTTAGCCAAAGGAAAGTGCCCATAATTAAGAAAATATTGACTGAGTTTTCTTAAAAATCGTTTCCTCTACCATTACAAATTTCTTACGAAGTTAGGCACAATAACCAAGACAAAATCTTTATATCATATCACTATTATGTATTATCGAATAATACAAAAATAAATCGATTTGTTCCACTTTTACGCTCTCCATACATTTTATGATTTTTGTTGCTTACAATTTTCAGTTAATAGAAACACATTTAACATGACGTCAACGGTGCACATGCGCAGAACAATCTGCGCAATCTTTATATTAACATTCTTGGTTCCAACCATTAACAAATTTGGTTTATAGAACAAAAAAAGTCTCTTTTTTTTGTATTTGGTATGAATCAATTTAACATAAATGTATTTTGTATAGATTTCATACAAATCTTAAGTATGCGCCTAAGAAACTGTAGCTCTGGTCAATACTTATTTCAAAATTCATACACATTGAGCAAGTGCAGAGCAATAACAAAAAGTATTATATATATGGTTCCAGTACGTTTCAAATGAAAAAGTTTGATCCAAGGCTAGTTTTTCACAAAATCTATTAAAACACGTATCATATACAATTAGACATTGTATCATAATCACTTCTGGAAAATCGGTGCTATACAATTGGTACCATTATTTGAAAAAAAATTAATTATCATTTTACTAAAATCTATTTTACCTTTTCGACAGGCAGATATAAAAATGCAATTGTATGCGTTTTTTAATTTTGTTCCAAAATCGAATAGAAAAATCTTTTTCTAGACAAGTTAATGTACACTCTGGAAAAGCAAAAACTTTGACTAAACCCAACACATGACTATATACATTAAAAAGTCTTAAATTTCTTATGATTGATTTCAGTATCTTCGTTATTTTTAACTTTTGCCCAACTAATGATACCATTTATGTATAGCACAATTTTCACATATTAAGACGAAAATTTAAGTTTTGACCAAAGTAAGCCCGAACTTTAATGATTCTGTCTCTTAGATATTTTAAAACAGACGTTACATTTGATAATTGTTCCATATTCATTTTCCAATTGAATTAAGGACCAGTTTTCGTTATTTCACAACCGATTCAATTTTTTTTTTTTTTTCTTTTGCTGAAAAATTCTTTTTTCTTCGGCCAATATTCGACCGCGATGTATGTCTTACAATATTGTAACAATTAATTTTATATTACGTAACCACTTATGAATTTATTTCATATATTTAAAAAATTTTTTTCTGTGTCTTTTTCACTAAAATTTGAATTTGAAAATTATAAAATTTCAATGAATTTTTTGATATTTTCTTTTTTATTTGACACTAAATAAAAAAAATTGACACATATATTCGTTAAATTTCAGAGAAAACGAAAAAATAGATAAAAAAGAAAGTCAAACATTAAAAATATCATAAATAAAAAAACATAGGGCAAACCATAAAAATTATAAAGCTTCAAATTGTTTGCTATTGGAAATGATCAGTACTTTGGTATATAGTCGGCACTTTGAGGTACCCACTCCAGAATCTTGATGGATTGTGAGTCCATTCAAGATTAAACAAGTAGAAGACAATGTTCTGGGTCAGTATCATGCTGGAAAATCCATCTCAGCGGTACATTTTTGGCGCAAATGTTACCTTAGTGTATTCTTACATAAAACAATGGATGAATGAATGAAAAAATAATTGGTGTGCTCGAAGAAAACTTTTTCAAAGACCTGAACTTTCGGGATGTGATTATTTGGAGCGATTGATCCAAGTTCAACGTACTTGAAAACGATGGTAGGCCCTATGTGCGACGCCTTTCACACAAATAATTGTGTTCAAAACACTCCAAAAAGACGTAAAACACGGTTGCTCATCTATAATGGCTTGGAGTTATTCTACAGCATTCGGGGTAGGTCGAATACTCAAAATTGGCGGTAAAATAATTGGCGAAGTATTTAAGAATACATTAAGGGAACGATATCTAAAATGGATTTTCCAGCATGATAATGGTCAAAAACATTGTCTTCGAGTTGTAAAATTTTGGTTGGACACACAATCCAATAAGGTTATAGAGTGGTCACCTCAAAGTCCCGCCTTAAATCCTAAAGAGAGCTTCAGGGGCATAATCAAACGAACCCTAGCAGCACCAAAACTAACGAGTAAAGTAGTTTAAAATTAGTAGCATCGGATTACTACAGACCAGTGGGCACTCCTCGCAATTTGAAACATTTTCCCTTAAAGTTTTCCTTAACACCTTTTGACCATTATTCTAAATTGGCAGATAGCAACTACGTTGCTGCTCATTTCCAACTAGCTTGAAAATTTGCTCTAAATAATTTTTATTAAAATGAGAACAGTATTTAGTCGATAAATTACTGTGTAAGTCTAAATATTCTAAATCATTTTCGAAGGCCAACAGTTTTAAAATGTTTAATCTCAATTTCGGATCATATGTAGTGCTGGACAAACACATTTCATATGCAATAATGAATGTCAGCTAAATTTTGTGTTAATAATTAAAGCTCACGTAATGCGAAACTGTCAATTTGGAATTGAAATGTGGCAGCTGTAATGCACTTGATATTGTGTTTAATTTACATAGTATCTAATGGAATAAATGCCTTCTCCACAAAATACTGCTTTGTTAATTTGTTAACTGTGCCAATGTCCACTTTTATAAATGACAACTTATTAGCTGTCAAACTCTAATGTTTGAAGCGTGACACATTTCAGCGGTACTTAAATTTCGTATGACCATATAGTATGTCATATTTTAAAGCCAAATATGCAAAACGTTGCAGTTTTGCCAAACTACCTTATACTTTCATTAGACTGCTTGCTTTTCCCAAAATTGTAACGTTTATTAGCGACATTGTGACTTAGTAAGTAGCTCAAGTCTGACATGTAAGTAAGAGAAGATTAAAGTATTTTCAGTATATTTGTGAGTTTCTAGTGGTATTCATAAACTTCACATATGGTAATTGCAGTAGATTTTTTGATTGCATTATTTTTCAAACGGTCACTTCAATTCCAATGTCTCGCGTTTCGCATTAGAGACACCTACTTACGTCAAGCGTACAAATTTATGACCGATTGTTAAAATCATACTGTTCAAAAGTAGTGAACAAAATATGAAAGGTACAGTCTGAATTCACAAGTTACCGCCAGAACTAAATTGATAATGTGCTTTTATTGATAAATTTTATACAGCCGCCAGTTTTTTAATTTGGTTAAAGTATATTGCTGTCGATAGTCAGCTATTGCTATCGGCTGCATAAAGCTCACTAGACGAAGCAGCAGTTCTTGAAGAGCTTTTGCAGTCGACAGTTGCTTATTACTTTATGCTGCATAAAATGTAGTATAATAGTCGAAGCAACAGTTCACGAAATGCTGCCGCAGTCGATTGTCGACTATAACTATAGCAGTTGCTGCCGTATAGTCATTTCAATTTCATTTATTGAACATAAAACAAGAGTAACACACTCGATAAAACAAAATAGCAGTTTAATAAAATAACAAAAATTCAATTAATTTGCAAAGTGAAAAATATCACATAAAAACTGCTATAGCAACAGCCGACAGTCGACTACGACTGCTATAGCAATAGCCAACATTGGACTGCGACAGCTCTTCGTGAACTGTTGCTTCGATTATTATATTTAATGCAGCTTACAGCGATTAGAGAGCATCGTTTGCGACAGCTGCACAATTTTTGGTGCTGCAACTAATGCGCAGCAAATTAAATCTGATAAATTTCGTATTTGCACATTACTGTTAAAGAGTTCTACATTTCCAACAAAACGCTAAGAGCTGTTTATGCTATTTACTTTTTATTGTTTACTTAAGATTTTTTTTTGGTGAGGCTTAGTTGCTTCTTGTAGAAACTGTATTCAAATGTTTTTAAAGCTTCAAAGTGTTTTATTCTGTAATACAATATCAGTTTTGACAACAATATTTTCATAGTTCTCAATATTTCGATCCCATCTGCCCTAAAAATAAAGAAAGATTTACTCTTTTTAATAAACATTTGATCATTTTTAAAATTAACATAAAAATTTATTTAATTGCTCTCGCCTTGCGTAGTCAGCATTTTATTTTAGCAAGATATCTTCAGATCGCAATAAATTACAGTCTCTACTAGAACCGAGCGAACTTCTGAAAATATTTTAATTTATCAAGAAAAAAGACATACAATATCAAACTAAATTCATAATATTTTAACTAACCACATAATCTTTGTTAAGTTAATTTGCGCAAATTATATATGTTGTCATCAAGGAAATGTTTTTCAACAATATGTTAGTCAATCACCACACACTATATTTGAATTCGATTTTTAATCAATAACGGTCCATGATTTATGGTTAGCAATCAAGATAATTTATTTCCATATACGACATTAATTGCCTCTTTTAAGTATCTTTTGAATATTACAATATTTTATTTGCTGGATTATAAAAAAGCTAAACCTTAAAAAAAATAAATTTGCTTTAAAATTCTGAGTTCCGTCAATGCAAATATTGTCACTCAGCCACCAGCGTAATGTTGACAGTAGCAGAAATTTTAAAAGAGTATACAGTTTTTTATTCATCTCCCAAATATGACTCGCTCCCTAATGAATTCATCGATAAGATTCCACCATGGGATTATTATTTATTTCACCTTGCTCACATCAAATGTTGACTGTTCATAAAAAAACTTCAATTCAACTGTCATTTAATAAAAAATATATTTTCATCAGAGAAAAAAAAATTAAAGCCAAAAAAAAATATTTTAATTTTTGGTTTTTTATTCAAAATTAATGGAAAAAATTAATTATCTTAATCCATAAAGAAAACCAAGTTTCCGACTTTTGTAGCTTCACTATGGATATGAGCTATTTAGCCATAATATTAGTAGCGGTTTTGCTGATATATGTCTTTTATCTATATCAAGCATTGCATTCAGAAAACACATGCTACGCAGCGCTTTTTGTTTCATTGTGTCATCGACTTGGATCACGCGGACGTCATTCAGATCGTCTTACAAAATTTCAGGAAATGCGCTCAGAGCTCATATTACGTGAAAAAAAGTCCCATATCGGTGGTACCATTGTTCTTAATGCACTCGAGCAAGAGGTTAACCAGAAGATACTAATGGAGAAGGAACTCGAACATGATGAAGGCTTCGTGGATCCGAAAAACTTTAAGCCATCGAAACATTTTTTCAGTGTAATGGACAAGATAAGTGCGACACCACTTTTTAAAATGATACGTACAATGCCGAAAGGTGGCCTAATGCATGTGCACGATACGGCTCTAGCCAGTTCAGATGTTTTGCTGGAGATGACTTATCGTGAAAATCTTTGGATCTTGAGGAATGATGTCGATAATGCACTAAGCTTTTGTGAATTTCGTTTTTCAAGCGAAAATCCGTCAAAGGAAGAATCTTGGATTCTCTTGAAAAAACTTAGAAATGATGTTGGTGCTCAAAAAGTAGATGAAGCGCTTATGAAACGTTTTACCTTGTATCCTCGAGAGCAATACATAGACCAAAATGATGTTTGGGTTAATTTTATAGGCATCTTTATTTTTATTGAAGGATTGCTAACCTTTAAGCCCATTTGGCGCGAATATTTTCATAAAGGGTTGCAGGAAATTTATGACGATGGAGTGCAGTACATGGAAATAAGATCATATTTGCCAGCAGTAAGTTTTATGATACACATATGAAGTACTTTACTTACATCTTGAGGTACAGTTCCGAAAGCAAATGTTCAGAAATATAAAGATTTGCTGTTGAAAATTTTCTTCATTTCTACATTTTTTAATATCGTAAATTGCTTTGCTGGCTTGAAAGCTTTTCATTAAGATACATTTTTTTTTTTTTTTCATCGGATCATTGTGCCTCATGCATCAATCAGGGGCGAATGTAAATAGAAATTCCGGGGAGTGGGTCGATTTTACCAAAACCTTTTTTCCCATGACATCAAAATCTAAATGTCGATTAAAATAATTTTGTTAGATTAACTTCCATTCGCCTTTGGAATGAACTATGAAAAATATTACCCAACATAACAATCTCTTTCGAAGGTATACGATTTAGATCATAACGAATACACAGAAATCGACTCAGCGCGCATCTGGTACGAGGAAAGTCAAAAATTTAAAGATGAACATGAGGACTTTATTGGCGTAAAGTTGATATTTGCTCCGTTGCGTGATGTGTCGGATGTAGTTGTTGAAAAATATATGAAAACTGCGTTACTACTGAAGGTATGTTGCTTAAATCCAAAAACATACTCTTGAAATTCAAAATCTTATTTATGCTTCTCTCTTATTGCTAGGAAACATTTCCCGACTTTTTTGCTGGGTTCGATTTGGTTAATCATGAGGATAACTCTCGAGCACTAAAAGAATTCGCTGAACCATTGATTGGCATTCAAAATGAAATTAATTTTTATTTTCATGCCGGCGAAACAAACTGGTTTGGCACTGCTACCGATGAAAATCTCATTGATGCTGTCTTACTAGGCACCAAACGCATTGGTCATGGCTTTGCCATAGTGAAACATCCCGAAGTGTTACGTATTGTCAAGCAGCATGATATAGCAATTGAAGTAAATCCCATATCAAATCAAGTTCTACTGTTAATTTCTGATTTTCGTAATCATCCTTGTGCACAACTTTTTGCCGAAAATTATCCTGTTGTTATTTCATCAGATGACCGTTTAATTTGGAAGACCACAGCACTTTCGCATGATTTCTATATAGCCTTCTTGGGTATTGCCTCAAGATCAGCTGGTTTAGGCATGCTAAAACAATTAGCTTGGAATTCTTTAAAATATAGTTCACTGGATGAGAAGAAAAAAGATGAGGCATTTGAAAAGTTCATTAACAAATGGAATAAATGGTTGGAAGAAATAAAAGAAATGCCACCGATTCAAAGGCGAGATACGGATCCAGCAGTTAGATCAGGTAGACAATCACTACGGGAAGCAGCTCAAGATGGGCTGTTGCCACAGCCAGCGCGACTGTCAGCGCAACAGCCAACGCGACTGTCAACGCAACAGCCAATGCAAGAACCAATAAAGTGCCTTCCTTCCGAAGAAGAAGTAAGGCAAGAACCCGCACCACAAGGCAGGAAAAACTCTTTGGATCCCTCAAAAAAGAAAGCAGACGAAGAAGGAAGGCGAGAATCTGCAACACAAAGTAAGAAAAACTCTTTGGAACAACCAAAAGAGAAAGCAGACCAAGAAGGAAGGCGAGAATCTGCATCACAAAGTAAGAGAAACTCTTTGGAACAACCAAAAGAGAAAGCAGACCAAGAAGGAAGGCGAGAATCTGCATCACAAAGTAAGAGAAACTCTTTGCAACAACCAAAAGAGAACGCAGACAATCAACCGGAAGAGCAAACAAATTCAGAAGAGCAGCAAAAGGAATAACTGATATTAATTTAATTATTTTTCATTTTGTCACACCCAAAATTTTGCATTCATGGATTAAACAACAAATTCCAAATAAAAAAAAAAAAAGAATCAAAAATGTTTTTAATATCAGTCTGAGCTCCAGAATTTTGAAAATTTATCAAAAACTTTCTTTTGATGACAGGAATATAGTTTTCTCTTGACAATTTTTAGAAATTGTTTTCAACATATATACCTTTATCAACACATTTGGATCAGGAGGAAATAGTACGTAATTACAGTACGTAAGAGATAATTTCAACAAGACATATGTTCTATTTCGCGTCAAAGAAAAGGTCAAACCGGATCATATTGTGATATTTTCGTTAAATTTTGCTCACAGTTTTGTCTTGGAGACTGTTAAAAATTATCTCATGTGACTTTTTGCCTTATGGTAAAATTTCAAAAATGTATGGTCCTGTTCTGTGCCGTTCTGTTCGTAGTCTTAACCACATGACTAGTATGAGGGCTCGCTTAGCCCTTAGCTTCTAATCTTATTTTACAACGCTTGTTAATAAACGTCATCATTTTCAATAGCAATTGAAAAATGTAAAGTTTTTAATGCCACGGAAATGCCAGCACTTACTGAAAATTTTATTTCTAATATTTATTTGATGATGGAGACCATAGTCATTAAATTGCGATACTTTTCAATCTCGAAAATTCTTTTGATGAAAAGTTTTGTTTCCGTTTCCTTTTATCAAATTGCATAAATTCTTTGAGTATAAGTTTGAGTGCAGAATTCTACGGTATGAATTTAAACAAGGAAACTGGGAAGACTATGAAAAATAATGGTAATATCAGTGTTTTTGTCTTTCCGTTAAATCATACATATTATTTAGTGATATTTTTAGTAAAGTTGCTTATGACCAATACAACAAAGGAAATCTGAAAAATTTACTTCCGTACCGCAATAGAGATAAATATCAGGGACATAACTATTATAAGATTTATGTCAAAAAATTGGTTTATAATTATTATGAATAAGAAATATTTTATTAGTTGTCAATAACTATTATTTTTCAATGGATTTTTTTTACGTTGAGTCATAACTATTATGCATAAGAGATATTTTATTAGTTGTCAATAACTATTATTTTTCAATTGATTCTTTTTTACGTTGAGTCATAACTATTATGCATAAGAGATATTTTATTAGTTGTCAATAACTATTAATTTGGAAAAAATATTTTTTTACGTTGTTTTGAAAAAAGTGTTCAACAGATTTTCATTTTTGTGAATCTTTTTGCACCAATCGATGGGGAGGTGGTTTTTATGACATCACCAGAGGTGGTCATCGGTTCGAAAATGTGCGCGATTTTGACTCATTTTTGAAGTTTTTTTGCTTCAATCAATGAAAAGAGGTCTAAAAAGGATATTGGCCATCACTAGAAGTGGTACCGATCCTTAAAAGTGCTCTATTTAGGTCCATTTTCGAATTTTTTTTTGCAAAAAATCGATGGAAAGAGGTTGACAATGGGCTTTGGCCATCACCAGAGTTGGTCCCAACTAAAAAAGTGGTCGATTTTGGTGCGTTTTGAAAAAAAAAATTTTGTACCAATCGTTGGAAAGAGGTCGAAGTCGAAAAAAAAGGTACCAAAAAGTGCCCGATTTTGGTCAATTTTCGAAATTTTGTTTGCACCAACCTTTGGAAAGAGGTCGAAGCCGAAAGAAAAGGTACCAAAAAGTGCCCGATTTTGGTCCATTTTCGAAATTTTGTTTGCACCAATCGTTGGAAAGAGGTCGAAGTCAAAAAAAAGGTACCAAAAAGTGCCCGATTTTGGTCCATTTTCGAAATTTTGTTTGCACCAATCGTTGGAAAGAGGTCGAAGTCGAAAAAAAAGGTACCAAAAAGTGCGCGATTTTGGTCCATTTTCAAAATTTTTGTTTGCACCAATCTTTGGAAAGAGGTCGAAGGCGGAAAAAAAAGTACAAAAAAGTGCCTGACTTAAGTCCATTTTCGAAATTTTGCTTGCACCAATCTTTGGAAAGAGGTCGAAAATAGATTTTGGTCATCATCAAAGGTGGTTCCGAGTCCCAAAATGTGCCCGATTTTGATCCATTTTCGAAATTTTGTTTGCACCAGTCATTAAATAGAGGTCGAAAATTAATTTTGGACCTCATTAGAGGCGGCTCCGGACCCTGGAAAGGACCGTTTTTGACCCATTTTCGAAAAAAACTTCTTTTTTCTGTAATAAATAGGAAAAGGTCGAAAATAGATTTTGGACATCACCTAGAGTGGCTCCTGAGTCCGGCCCCGAGAAAGAACCGTTTTTGACCCATTTTCGGAAAAAATTTTTTTTTCTGTAATTAATGGGAAAACGTCAAATATAAATATTTGAAATCATTCAGGGTGTCTCCGGACCCTGGAAAGGACCGCTTTCGATCATTTTGGTAGTTTTCAAGTTCCGGAGCTACTCTAAAAGATATCCAAAACGCATTTTCAACCTTTCATAATCGATTGGAGCAATAAAAAATTTTAGGGTGGTTCATAAAATTTTTTTTTTTGTTCGAATCGATAGGAAATGTCGACCGTAGTCATTTTCAAGCTTTATCTATGCATTGGAGCAAAAAAAAAATTTTTATGAACCACCCTAAAATTTTTTATTGCTCCAATCGATTATGAAATGTTGAAAATGCGTTTTGGATGTCTTTTAGAGTAGCTCCGGAACTTGAAAACTACCAAAATGATCGAAAGCGGTCCTTTCCAGGGTCCGGAGCCACCCTGAATGATTTCAAATGTTTATATTCGACGTTTTCACATTAATTACAGAAAAAAAAAATTTTTCCGAAAATGGATCAAAAACGGTTCTTTCTCGGGGCCGGACTCAGGAGCCACTCTAGCTGATGTCCAAAATCCATTTTCGACCTTTTCCTATTTATTACAGAAAAAAGAAGTTTTTTTCGAAAATGGGTCATAAACGGTCCTTTCCAGGGTCCGGAGCCGCCTCTAATGAGGTCCAAAATTCATTTTCGACCTCTATTTAATGACTGGTGCAAACAAAATTTCGAAAATGGACCAAAATCGGGCACATTTTGGGACTCGGAACCACCTTTAATGATGACCAAAATCTATTTTCGACCTGTATCCAACGACCGGTGCATAAAAAAAATTTCGAAAATGGACCAAAATCGGGCACTTTCTCGTACTTTTTTTCGACTTCGACCTCTTTCCAACGATTGGTACAAAATTTTTTTTTCAAAACGCACCAAAATCGACCACTTTTTTAGTTGGGACCAACTCTGGTGATGGCCAAAGCCCATTGTCAACCTCTTTCCATCGATTTTTTGCAAAAACAAATTCGAAAATGGACCTAAATAGAGTACTTTTAAGGATCGGTACCACTTCTAGTGATGGTCAATATCCTTTTTAGACCTCTTTTCATTGATTGAAGCAAAGTTTTTATGACCACCTCTGGTGATGTCATAAAAACCACCTCCCCATCGATTGGTGCAAAAAGATTCACAAAAATGAAAATCTGTTGAACACTTTTTTCAAAACAACGTAAAAAAATATTTTTTCCAAATTAATAGTTATTGACAACTAATAAAATATCTCTTATGCATAATAGTTATAGAGTAAGAGCCCAGAGCCGCCAGACGTTACTTATTTTCTGAGTAACAAAATGTGTGGGATAGTGTAGTACTAGTATGTACTGTGAACGTATGCATACCCGTTAGCTTGGGCCGACGGCCAATTTACAGGTACCAGGTGCTAAAGGTACGTAAAATCATTGCTTACTTTTCTTAAATTCTGAGTGCTGATTTTTGTGTATGTATTGTAGAATAATGTTAAAAATTAATAATCAGCACTGCCAGACACTTCCCTTCGGCGGTAATTTCTACCAGACGCTTTAAAGCTCGCAAAAAAATAACCGAACTTTACTTATATTCTGAGTCTTGATTTTTTTATATGATACTCAGGGATGTATTTCAATCCTTTTTAAACAGCCAGACCAATCGTAGGGGCCAAAAATTCCCCAGACACAATTACCTCTCAAAAAATTGTATTAATTATAATCAATATATTCACTAATCCACTGTAAAAATTTCCACTGAATACTGTAATTTTTTTTTTAAAACTAGGCATTAAAATGTTATTTATAGCAACAACATAATTGTGTCTGGGGGATGTTAGGCCCCTACGATTGGTCTGGCTGTCTACAAAAAGCATTGAAATACTTCCCTGAGTATCATATAAAAAAATCAAGACTCATAATATAAGTAAAGTTTGGCTATTTTTGCGAGCTTTAAAGCGTCTGGTAGAAATTGCAGCTGACGGGAAGTGTCTGGCAGTGTTGATTATTAATTTTTAACATTATTCTACAATACATATACAAAAATTAGCACTCAGAATTTAAGAAAAGTAAATAATGATTTTACGTACCTTTAGCACTTGGTATCTGAAAATTGGCCGTCGGCCCAAGCTAACGGGTATGCATACGTTCACAGTACATACTAGTACTACACTATCCCACACATTTTGTTACTCAGAAAATAAGTAACGTCTGGCGGCTCTGGGCTCTTGGACTATTATTACTCAACGTAAAAAAAATCAATTGCAAAATAATAGTTATTGACAACTAATAAAATATCTCTTATGCATAATAGTTATGACTCAACGTAAAATAAATCCATTGAAAAATAATAGTTATTGACAACTAATAAAATATCTCTTATGCATAATAGTTATGACTCAACGTAAAAAAAATCCATTGAAAAATAATAGTTATTGACAACTAATAAAATATCTCTTATGCATAATAGTTATGACTCAACGTAAAAAAAATCCATTGAAAAATAATAGTTATTGACAACTAATAAAATATTTCTTATTCATAATAATTATAAACCAATTTTTAAAAATAATTATTAAAATTGGGCAATTTTTTCAATCTGAAAAAAGAAAATAATAGTTATTTTGGGTCCCTGATAAATATATTATGTCTGCGGATCTTCCGTGCTAACGGTAGTGCATGTAATTCATGGACATTAAAACTTAAAATTAAAATTATAATATCAAAATCATTTTGTTTCATTCACATCACACAAAATTGTCTCTGATGTCTGAACTTTTTTATATTTGTGCCTTTAAATTGATATCATTTGACCTTATTTTCATTGATTCCAAGTGTTTCACTGAACTTAGTTGTAACGATTATGGAAAAGAAGTAATTCGGCAAGGCAACACTTCATATTTCATTAGGCTCATCAAGGCAGACTTGGGAATTTTTGGATTACTTTTTTTCAATTACAATTAAAAGTAATTGTAATTGAAGTTTTGTTCAATTACATTAATTTAAATTACATGTTATTTAAAATTACAATTACATGCAATTGCAATTACTTTTGTAATTGGATTAGTAATAAATGAAAATGTAATCCTTTTGATTTTAGTAATCTATTACTTTTGCCAAGTAATTTGAAACAAAAATGTAATTAACTACACATTTTTCTGCAATTACATTTATTAAAATTTGAAAAAAATTTCTTACAAGCGATAAAATTTTTTAAAATTCGATTCGTTAAGAAGATTTGGTTTGTGGGCTCATCTTATAATGTAGAGGTAGAGGTATGCCAACAACAATATGCTTATATATATAAGAGAGGTTCAAAAAAAAAAAAATTTTATTTTTTCGCGGATTGCTGTAGCCTTATATGTCTCGACAAAGCTCCTCAAAAGGGTGTAAAGTTGTCTACCTTTTTCAAAGAATATTAGTTAAAGAGGTTATCAAAATCGATGACGCGGTTCAGCCGAAACAGCGCTTTTTCGTATTAAGAGTGATGCCACGCCCCATTTAAGAATTAAGAGCTTCTAATTACTTTTCTTGTGGTTCAGTCTATTTCCACACCAAATTTTATTAAAATCGGTCGACTAGTTTAGCCGTGGCAATGTATTTTCCGTTAGAGGCGTGGCAACACCTACTATTGAAAAAAAATTATGCACTGCACTCCGTCTCTTCACAACCTTCCTACAAAATTAAAAAATTAAGCGATTATGATTATGGCTGCTTACCAACTGCCAATTTACACATAGATATCTAAAGGTAGGCGCCGTTTTATGGTCGCCATTTTCTTAAAAACAAAAAATTCGAAAACTACCGTTCTCATATGAAAGCTCTTGAGCATACAAACATTTTGACACCTTGAAAACGTTTTTCGGTTGCTCTCAATTTTGGGCAGACCACCGTCCCGGTTGATATGGAACGTCCCATATATATACATATTTTTATAAACATACAATTTAAGCTTGTTTAATCATAGTAGATGTATGGATATGTATTTGTGTTTAGTATTAATTAGTTATATCTTGTAATTGATTACTTAAACAGTTGGAAATTACAAGTAAAAATAATCCATTACAAATTTCGTTCAATTACTTTGCTTTTCAATTACATATTTTGGATTACAATAATTTCCGACGAAAATATTTCAATTACAATTATAAGTAATTGTAAATGCGTATCTTTCAATTACATTAACATGTAATTGTAATTGAAAAATTTCAATTACAAAATTACAAGTAATTGTAATTGCATATGTAATTAATTACCAAATGTAATTGATTACTCCCAAGTCTGCATCAAGGTTTATCGGTTGGCAAACATTTGAAGCTGGAAACACCATTCATATTTTTCTAAAAACAGGTGCCAACCCACGTTTGGAAAGGACTTCGGCAAGGTAACTCAAGGCTCGTCATGATCTATCGTTTCACACACATTTCAAGCTGGAATCTTACACCATTTCTTACACATTTTTCAAAAAAAAAGTTGGCCCAAAAAACAGGTGGAAACCCATGTTTGGGACGGGATTCGGCAAAGCAGCCCTATTTATTATATTTTCGCTCATCAAGGTCTATCTTTTGACACACATTTTTAGCTGACACACCATAAGCTTTTTTCTAAATGAGGTTGGCCCAAAAAACAGCTGGCAACCCATGTTTGGAACGAAACTTGACAAGGCAATCTTATGTATTATATTAAGGCTTTTTGAACTCTATCATTTGACATACATTTCAAGCAGTAATCTTATACACCCTTTATATAAAAAAAATCGGCCAAAAGTCGGGTTTTTCGGCCATCTTGACAGGTTTTGGCTAGGCAACCCTGGTTGGCTACTTTCACCAAAATGCATTACTATCTTTCCGTACATCTTATCATGTAATCACTACTCGACTTTTCTACAGCGGGCTCTCCGCTTATTAGAGATTGTCCGAGCTATTCTTACGATTTGTTTAAGATTTTATGTGACTGTCATAAGTGTCTTCTTTAATATTGCGTTAAAAAGCATTGTATTTTAAAGGGTCTTTCTTTAAAGATGATTAAATGTTAAATTGAAATCAAGCAAAATGTAAGATTTGTAATCAATTGTTTTCTTAATGTTAAAGACTATAACATTACATTTTAAACAATGGTTTTCTCGAAATCGTGATTTTTCACAGAAAGATAGATGGACAAACTAATGGTGGGACAAACTCAGAAGAAGAAGACTCAGAAGGTGACATTGATTAAGAATATATGTACGTGTATTACGGATGTAAAGACAAAATTAATATAAATAGAAATAATAAAACATATAAATAAGGAAAAGGAAATCGAAACTTTGTCATATCATGACACAAATTTTGTTAGAAGAGGTATCAGAAAAAAAACATACTACTTCAAGTCGATTAATTTTAAGTCAAAATATACAAAAATGACTTTTTGAATACTGCTGCAAGTTGAATTTAATGCAGCTTTATTTTTTAAAGTAAATAATGAAAAAATTAGAAAAATTTAATTTAAAAACCAAACCATAGTCAAAAATGTTAATCAAGTAGTACGATATACATTTAATATGTATGTACTTAGTTTACTTAACAAATTTTTTTCTAAGAGTACATTAGACATGTTCTAGAATACTTCAAGAACACTCGATTTTCGAAAATTTATTCATATTCGAGTATCTATATCCTCATTTAAAAAAAAATAAAAATAACAAAAGTCCTAGAGTTGATACCAGAGCTGCAAAATTTTCATTTTTCGGAATTTGGCCCAAAAAACTAAGAAAGTTTAATTTTTTTATTTTAATATTTTTTCGATTTTCCTCTTGAAAGTTTCAGTGATAGAGTTAAAATAATTAAAGAACTAAAAAAGCTACATAATTTCACGTAAATAAAGCTGGAAGAATATTTGTTGTTGTCAGCTTTATTTTTATTATCATAGGATTCTGACTGATGACAACATTATGATCTTAACACATTTTTAAAATCTTATGGAAAAGTATTTCATTAAAAATTTTTGCAGATAATGAATTCATTTTGTGAAAATGTTCTTTCGATAGTATATATTTTTAATAGTTGTTTTGCTTACTTTCACAATAAAAATTTTTTGAATTTGTTCCTCAACTTTAAAGGAAAATTTCCAATGCGAAGTGGCAAATAGTTTTGGCTAATACTGCGAAATTTGTAAATCCGTTTCTGATAAAAAGGATTATTATTAAACACATGTTATTATTTTTTGCAACATACAGTATAATTTATTACCAATTTATTGGGTCATACTTAAAGTAAATAAAAATGTTGAAATATTTTGTTAATTTTAAATCCGACAAACGTGTTATTCGACGTCATATATTGACGCTTTTAACTTAAGCGTATAGTAAAACAATAACAATTCTATATCTTATTTCTATATGAAAGTTCTACTTATCAGCTGATTGGGTTTTTGGCATTTTAATATGCCGTATGAATTCTGAAAGATTATTCCTATCTTATCTAGTATTAGTATAAGTATATTAAATCAGTGTTGAAAAGTGCCATACTTTAGTCATTTATAAGAGCATAATAATAATGTACGCGTTGAACGTTAGAAAAAAACAATTGATTTTTTAAAAACAAATTTTTTTTTTTTCAACTTATCACTGGAATTGTGTCTTTAAACGGGCTTTTTTGTTCTTGTGGAAGTCAAATTTAGCAGAAAGCTATAAAAAAATTTCCAAAAATTTTTATTAAAAAAAAACACTATCTAATTTAAATTAACAAAAGTTGGAAGCTCTATTTTTTTCTACAACTTAATTTTTTGCTTTATTTCACAATATCGAAATAAACGATTGAATTTGTAGGCTGATGTTTTGTTTATTTCAAAATAATTATTTGATCCAATTTTTTGCTGACAATCTGTTTACAGTCAAGTAAATATAAATACTTTATCCTCAATAAATACTCCATACGAGTTTTATGCTATACGCTACAAAAAAAAAAAGGAAGTCAACAAAAAGCAATGAAAGCTGGTAAAGGGGCTTATCATATACTGTTCGTATATATAAGGCTGTTCATGTTCAAGCACGGTCCAAGTGCGTCACAGATCTCAGACGCTCGCGCCCATATTTCGACTCTTCGCACGCTGCCTGTTTCGACTTGCGCTCGAAACTATTTAATAACTTACAATCTTATCGACGTCTTCGTAAAAAAGGTCTTGTATATTAAATAATAAAGAGCAAAAAGAATTTTCTTAAAATTATTTTTAATTAATTTTAGTTGGAGGATTACCATGCTAAAACAACAGTTTTAAATTATTATAATTGTACTTTTTTTAAAACAAAACAAAATTGATCCAATCAGTACAACTGAGAGAATGCAAAAAATCCCAATTAATGAAAATTCACATGTTGATATTTTAGATTAAAAAATTTTTTCACCAAAATCCTGATATACCATATAGTCCAAGAGCCGGCTGTAGAAAAGTCGAGTGTATAAGATTACAGGATGTGATGCATGCCAAATGATAGAGCTCGACGAGCCTAAATAGAATATCTAGGGTTACCTTGCCAAAGCCTGTCCCGATGGCCGAAAATGCCCGATTTTTAGCCAATTTTGTTGTTCTAATTAAAACTGTAGTACATAACAGCTCGAAATGAATGCCAAATGATAGAACTCGAAGAGACCTAAGTATAATAACTGGAATTGCATTGTTGAATCCTGTCCCAAACATGGGTTTTCACCGGTTTTTAGGCCAATTTTCATTAATGAAGAAAACAGCTTGAAATTTGTGCCAAATGATAGATATCGAAGAGCTTTAATAGAATATATAGGGTTGCCTTGTAGAATCCTGTCCCAAACATGAGTTGCCACTCATTTAAGAAAAGTTGACCCCAAAAACGGGTGTCAAATAATGTTTAGGACATGATTCGACAAGGCAACCCTATATATTCTATTTAGGCTCTTCGATATCTATCATTTGGCACGAATTACAAGCTGTTATCTTCATTAATGAAAATTGACCCAAAAAACCGGGGAAAACCCATGTTTGGGACAGGATTCAACAATACAATCCCAGGTACTATATTTAGGCCTCTTCGAGTTCTATCATTTGGCATACATTTCAAGCTGTTATGTGCTACAGTTTTAGTTAGAACAACAAAATTGGCTAAAATTTGGGCATTTTCGTCCATCGGGACAGGCTTTGGCAAGGCAACCCTAGATATTCTAGTAAGGCTCATTGAGCTCTATCATTTGACATACATCTCATCCTGTTATCTTATACACTCGACTTTTCTACAGCCGGCTCTCCGCCTAATACATGTAGATTGTAGAAAAAATTTTTGATTGCATTTGAAGTAGTAAAATATTTGGTTTTTCGGAAATCCGTGCGGTTTTTAAAAGAATTACTCATTTGCTTCAATTGAGCTGATCAGCTTGAACGCTTTTGAAAATGAATTCTATAACAGAGAGAGTTTGAACTTTAATTCTGTTGCAAACAAGCAGAAGCTAAAATTTTTCTTGTAGACATCATATCCACATAAATCTGATTGCAGGCAGTATTTGAATCTCTTCTTAAAATACTTTTTTTTATTTATCTCTGTCTTAAACAAAACTTTTAGTGCACTGGCAAAACATTCATTTTCAAAACACAATTTTTTATACATAATTTTATAAAAAAACAAGCAGATGTACTACACTAAGCCATTCAATTCATTTCTCTTATATAAAATGTTAATCAAATCAAAATAAATTGTAAACAACTTTGTAATCTTTTTCGTTTCCCTCTTTGCAGATAACAGCTTTATCATCAATTTTTAATTCTCTCTTACACACAATACAATAGTTTCTTATGCACGACAATATATTGTTTGAAATCGATTAAACGTTTCAGTCAGTGTTTGAACACGAGCGTGAACAGCGAAAGCGCTTAAGAAAAGAAGCAACACAACAGCTCACTTATGGTGCGAACGTTTATAACGCTAATTGTCTGCAGTGTGCTGCTGAGCGGTGGCACAAACGTAAACGCACGCTTGCGCACGCCGACTGTACGCTATCAGGCGCACGTAGAACCAGCCATTGAGCCAAGTGCACGGCGACCAACACCAGATGCATATAATTCAATGCGCAACTTCTTCTTCAAACATGAAGAATCAAAGGCTTTGGGCTCTGACCTTGAACTCACCGAACGCGAGTTGGAGGCTAATCAAATCATTATGAAAGTTAAAACTGATGAATATGAAAAAGGTTTGGAGACACCACATCTATTTAATCCATCGCAGCATCTGTTTAGTGTATTGGAGAAAATAAGTGCTTCACCGCTATTCGAGTATTTGAAGATTTTGCCAAAAGGTGCGGTATTGCATGCACACGATACCGCTTTGTGTAGCACCGATTTTCTAATTGAGTTGACATATCGTGCTAATCTGTGGGTTTGCCAGGGGAATGGTGCATTGGAAGCCGTAGACTTGCAGTACTCAAAACTCATACCAAATTCCGAAGAGAAACACGAAAACTGCACTTGGGATTTAATGACAAATGCGCGTGCCACTTATGGTGCCAATAAAGTTGACGAATATTTGCGCGAGCGTCTGACGCTCTATCCGACTGAGAAGTTTTTAGATAACGATGTTGCTTGGCAGCAATTCATGACGATATTCGCTCTACTGGATGGTCTGTTGTTCTATGCTCCCAATTGGGCGGATTACTATCATAATGCGCTGAAAGAATTCTATGCCGATGGTGTACAATATCTGGAGTTTAGAACCACATTGCCAACAGTGAGTTTATGAATTTCAGTTTGTTGATCTTAATTTTAATAGCTGTAGTAGCTAAACTCTATTATTATTATTATTATTATTATTATTATTATTATTATTATTATTATTATTATTATTATTATTAATTTACATAGACCTGGAATAATATTTTTCTATTTCGACCCAAATTTGAGTTACGACCTTTTTTTGCAAACAAAATACATATATTCCTGCTATCGCATTTTCATATCCTAGAGCTACCGAAACATTTGTCGTCCGTGGTCAAGAACCAATTAGCCGCAACCTGCCTTAGTAAAACTTTCAGAAAAAAAGTTAAAATGTCCTAAAATGTTCAAAAAATGCCATTCAGATCTTCTTATAACATGTTTCATCAAATATTGAAAAAAAGTCAGAGAATATTGGAAAAAATCGAATAGAAATGAACAAATGAAACCATGCCATGCCCACTTCTCCAATTACACCTACTTTTGGTTCAATAAATTATAGTTGGCCATCGACATCCGCATAACAAATTTTAGCAGAATAGCTTGCATCATTTGCGATCTAGTATGTATGCCGTAATTGGACTTAAAATTTAGCACGGTGATACAACTACTGGTACAATCCAGTTCGATTTTGATTGAGAGATAGTTTTCCCTAAACAACACTCTTACACCCAATTTAAGTATGATTGCTAACATATTTCATATTTCGATAAATGTTCCACTTAAGGTATTTTAATGGTATGAGAGGTAGCATGCCCACTGGTGCTGTTTCGTAAGCTTTTGATTCAGTTATACCTAATTGCATCCCATACTAAATTTCGTACCAATTACTCTAATAGTTCATTCAAAATTCCACTTATAACTTTATGTTAATATAATAGGTGCCACGCCCACTGATGCAATCCTGTCGAATTCCATTTAATCTATTATATAAAACTCATTTTTTGTCTGTCTGTCTGTCTGTCTCTTATGCACGCGGAAACAATCCAGCCGATTTTGATGAAATTTTTACAGAATGTTAGTATCGATCGGACAGGTGTAAAACTTTTATTTAGGGTGGCCCTCATACACAAATATTTTCAAAATAGCGATTTCTCAAAGACAGGCAAATCGATTCTCATGAAATTTACACAGTATGGCTTCTATGTTAAGAGGCACAGATTGGATGGTAAAAATTTTATTTAGGGTGCATACTTAGGGTGGCCCACATACAAATATATTTTTAAATATCATTTTCACGAAGACAAATAAATCGATTCACAGCGAATTTACACTATGTATCTCTAATGTTAGGAAGCATAGCTTAGGACACAAAACTTTTATTTTGGGGTGGCCCTCATACACAAATATTTTAAAAATAGCATTTTCTCAAAGACTGCTTAATCGATTCTCTTGGAATTTACACCAAATGAATGTTATATTAAGAGGCAGAGACTAGATTGTAACAATTTTATTTTAAGTGCAAAATTAGGATTGCCCTCACACAAAAATATTTGTTAAATATCATTTTCTTGAAGACCGCTAAATCGATTCTCATGAAATTTACATCACGTGGTTTTTATATTAAGAGGCACTGCTTAGGTTGTAAAAATTTTATTTTGGGTGCATACTAAGGGTGGTCCTCATACAAAAGTATTTTTTAAATAGAATTTTCACGCAGACCGCACATCGAATCTACACCACGATTGAGGTGAGGCGATGCGCACAGGATAATGCTAGTAATAAATAAAAATGTTAAAGAAATTATTCTTGTTATATCTCCGTATATTTGAAAGTTAGAAAAAGTATGTCGACATTTCATTTCATTTCACCAAAGTCACTCTTTTTTTTGGAACGTATCCCAAGCTATTTCAATCTAGAATACAAGTTAGCCAGATGGCTTTAAATTTTCCGAAGACGATGTAAAGCACCAATGCCGTTAAGATGGAATACTCACCTTTATTATGCCTATAGCTCACATATATGAACCAATTTTTTCTTATCCTAAAACTTTTAATATTTTTATAAGTCTCGATATCTATTTCTTCTTACGGCTTGAAAATATTATACTCTGCTCCTATGTTGTAATTTGTAGAAATCGTTTTTTTTCTCCACAGTTAAGATGAATTGAAAATTTTCGCATATAAAAACACAGCTTCCATAGATACACGTGCTATTACTACTCATCCGCCAATTATTCTTTGAATTATTGATGCGAAAATATTAAGTTTTATACGTACAGCACACAGTTAATGTTTTTGTTTCGAAAAGCACATGAACGTTAAGTGCAAAATTAATTTGAAAGATAAGAACGCTACTTCTTATTTCGAAAAGTGAAAAGAATGCATGTTCATTTTAAAAATTCTTAACAACGAGGTAACTGCAATGACGGAGATAAAGTGAAAGGCTTACTGTCTGGAAATTAAAGTCTGCATTGTTCATTTTAGAAATTAATTAATATTTCAATTTTAAATTCAAATTACTGTGAAAGTAAAAAAATATATAACAAATGATACATTGTTTAAATTTCAATATAATGAACTGGATTTTATTTTTAAAAGATTAATAAATCAATTAATGATGAACAAAATTCCGAATTTGAGCTTGGATTCAGATTGAATAGTTAAAAATTAATTATCAAAAATTGAGCAAACAAAGAACAGCTTAGATTCCTTAAGTGCATTAATACAATTATCTTTTTTCAGCTTTACGATCTCGAAAATACCACCTACACTCAACTCGATACTGTACGTATTTACAAAGAGACACTCGATAAATTTATGGCCGAAAATCCTGGCTTCATTGGATCCAAATTTATTTATGCACCATTAAGGAATGTCGATAATCTAAAAATGAGTGGTTATGTAGAAACTGCTATAATGCTAAAGGTTTGCTCTATTAATAATTTAAATACATTTGCCGATAATTTTGCAGCAACTGCTCTCTTGCTCTCTTTAAGGAAAAATATCCCGACTTTTTGGCCGGCTTCGATTTGGTTGGTCAAGAGGAATTAGGACGTCCACTAAAGGATTTCATTCCAGAGCTACTTTCCATACCGTCTGATATTGATTTCTATTTTCATGCCGGTGAAACTAATTGGTATGGTTCATCTGTAGATGAGAATTTAATCGATGCACTTCTGCTGGGTACAAAACGTATTGGACATGGCTTTGCTTTGGTTAAACATCCGCTTGTGTTGCAACTGTTAAAAGAACGTAACATTGCCATTGAAGTTAATCCCGTCTCAAATCAGGTGCTACAATTGGTCAGCGATTATCGAAATCATCCATGCTCGCATTACTTTGCTGATAACTATCCGGTCGTAATATCATCAGATGATCCTTCATTCTGGCGTGCTGCACCCTTGTCACATGATTTCTATATGGCTTTCTTAGGTATAGCATCAGCACATGCCGACATACATCTATTGAAAAAGTTGGCTATGAATTCTCTGCAGTATAGCTCATTGAATGCAACACTGAAGAAAGCAGCCTTTGCAAAATGGGAAATACACTGGGATGCTTTTATTGAGCAGGTCATAACAGGAACAGTTGCTGACAATGGTGCTCAACGACGATTGATGACAAATCAGATCGATTGACTAGTCGTGGTGGCGGCAGCGTTAGTGCTATTGCTGAAAGTGCGTTTGTAAAAATAGTTTACCTTTTGGTAGTTAGTTGAGAGATTTAACGCTAGTCGATGCCAGTGAATTGTTTTCCGTTAATTGTAATATAATTTGTAGTATACGTCACATAAGAAATTGTTCGATCACACAAGGCAACAGCCAAAAAGTTTATATGATGGAAATGGCTAAACTTTCATTTTGAAATGTTAAATGCAAACCTGACTGAAAAAATTGATAACATGACGAAAATCACAATTTTTTGCCAACTTTGTACATTTGTTTCAGTAACAGTATTCTTTTTTTAAGAGAATATTTTGGACTACATAATACCAATTTTACTAGTTTCAGTATTAAATACCCATTTTTGATTATCTTGCTATGATTTTTTTTTTACTGTTTTTAAGTATACATACATATTCAACTTTTAAAAATTTAATTTCATAATTTTTTATAAAAGGGAAATTCATTTTATCTGTAATCTTCATTTCTTTAGCAGGAAGAAATCTGGTAGTGAGTCTAAAATATTCACAATAATTTATATTCTAAAACAAATGCACACAATTCCTCAATAACTGATTTTTTGTCATATTTGACCTCATTTATCTTAAACAACAACGTCAATTGGACAAAAGTGAGGAATTTTTTTAGCTCATCAGGCCAATAGCATTCGAAAACACGTTTTTGGAACTCATATCGCAAAATCTTCCTTTGTTGCCTTGTGTTATTGTAGAAATATATAAAATAATTGAACTAATTTCCTATGTAATTCCCATTATATCTTTTTAAGGTTATGCCCATATAAGTACGTACCATATAATACATACTTACGTAGTTATATATTTGTTATATTAACGCAAAAGTGAATTTATTATTTTAATTTCTTAACAGTCGAAGTGTTATTTATCTATATCTAATTTTATAATCAATTTAACAAAACTGTACACTTGTGACCAAAAACTAAAACTTGACAAGTATACCTTAGGTTTTGATTTTAAGATTAAGAACATTGAATAAAGAAAGCAAAACAAATCAAACATTATGGTGATAACAATAACTTTTAATTATCTTACTTAATTACTTCAACAAAAAGGTATGAAAATATAAATCAGTGATGGCGTTTCTGTTTTTTTAAGAAAGTACTGCATTTACACTCAGAATGTTATTTTTTGAATGACGAAAAAACTGAAAAAAACATAAGGTAATTATAATTTTTGTATACGCTTCTCTAATTAAAATTTAATAAAACATGCTGTTTATCCATGTTTAACAATTTTAAAAATAATTAAAAGCTCAATTATAATATATTGTTCGACTTTACTGAAAATACTGCGAATGTGCTAAAAGCTATTCCGTTGTTTTTGTGTAAAAACAAAATAGCGTACAAATGTACTTGGCAAAAATAATGTACTAAAAATGTACCAAACGTACTAAAAGTGAGTCTGTCTTACTTTGTTATTTTTCACAGAACGATATACATAGGTACAAATTGATTGAAAATACCATCATTGATCTAAATAAGACGCATTCTAAGACATGACTGGCATAACTTTTTAATAAAAAAAATTAAAATAAAACAAATGCAGATGGCAATATTATTAAATTCATGAGAAAAGATTAACACCAACTTTTTTTTATGAAAATTTGAGAATCAGAAATTTTCCGGTGGTAATGATAAGCTTAACTCTTATGTTCCCTTTGATTAAGTTCATCTTCCACAATTTGCCTATCAGCCTAACGTAAATACAATAAGACAAAAAATTGGTCAATCAGCTTTAAAGATGGACTGCTTTCGAAACCTTTAACTTACTGTACAAAGTATAACGCATGCTGTTAGGAAATAATCAATAAAAGATTCCCTTAGCAGCAAAAGTACCACACATTCACACAATGTTCCACAGTAAGTTGTGCTCTAACGATGTCGAAACTGTTGGACACGTTCCTTATTAGACAACATGCGGGGAAATGCCTTTAGCAATGAATGCAATGAAATGCAACGTCATCCATTTGTCGTTGTGTAAGCTGGTAGTAATAAAAGGAAATAGAAATAACATACCACATGCTGATTTAGTCAACAAAGAGCAGCAGCGTGTCAAAGACAATTTCAATTTGTTGCTTTGTTCGAGAAAGGCAAATCATCCTCTTTCTGCCTTGTCCTCATTACTACAGAGCTTTTTAGAATTTCCAATTTATATTGAAAATCTGTCAGAATACTGATGAAATGGATTTTAAAAATGTAGTTACGAGCTTGAAGCAATGAGCTAACAAAATAAGGCTGTACTAGATATAATCAAAAAAAGAGGCACAAATGTGCCTGCTACTCTTTTCTAAACATATATTTTCTTGTACGAGAAAAATTTCTTAAAACTATTTATTTTTTTCTTTTTCAGACATCACAAACAGATTCTGTTTTGAAACACACAAAGTATACATTAAAATTTGTTATAAAATCCTTATATTTAGAACAGCACAACATAATTGATGGCGACAATTGCAACACCCTGCAGGTCCGTATACAGTTTACTTGCAACAACAGTAGCAACGTGGTCCTGATTAATGTCAAATTTAATGTCTATTGTCGCATTATAAAAGCAACCGTGTGAACGTAAATGACCGACAACACGTTATGGATGTAGACAGTGACATCACTACAATAACAGCACAACGGCAACCACAAAATTTCCTGCCAAAAACATTAACACTGAAATTGACAACATAAACTCTGAATACGATGACATCGAAACAGCAGCAACAATAAAAAAAATAACTACAACATCAGCAACAACGGCGAAAACAACAACGACAACATGAACATCATAACGAGCTTACAGCAAATTTCAGCAACAGTGCAAAAAGGCGTATTGTTGGTTCTGTAAAACATAATGAAAGTGCAATATTTTTGTTTCCTTCAGGATGAATTTATACTGAATTCTATAGTCACAAATTACGGGAAAAAAAATTCTGAAACTCCAGAAAGCTTGGGCGTATTGCGATATATTGTAAAATGGCGTTTGACACTGATAACTCTGTTGATACAGGTATAAGACCACTGGAAGTTCAGAAAATACTATAGATAAAAATATCGACGTTTTTCCTCTTAAACCCATTCAGTTGCAAACATTTTCACGATCCACCGTCAAATAGCTAAAGCTATCATTCCTCAGCAACAACGGCAAAAACACCGCAGTTACGGAAATCACAGCGTTAACTTGATACGTGTTTATTGGCCAATACTGGGCGCACGCACGCATCCACTGTTTTACGCTTTTGCTGTTGTTGGTGTTTTTCTTTTTTTGTAATAATCGTGTTTCCGTTGTAGCTCCCGGTTTTTTATGTGCTGTCGAATGTTACTGCCATTCGTTATGTTACGTAGTAGCGTTTTTTATCGCTCTTACGTTAACGTTAAAATTATGGTCGATGTTCCTTTTTTTGTATTGATGTTTGCCTGTGTACTGCATTATTTGTTTCCTTTTTGTTGAGATCAAACAATAAAAATTTTATTGTTTTTTGCACATTAATAAATGAATGTTGTTAATTTAAAGTTAATTCTCCATAGATTGACGAAACAAATGCTACATTGAACCTTAAAGGAAAAATCAATAGGTCTCCTAAGGTTAACTAGTTTCTAAGTAAATGTTGCTTTAAATTTAATGATAATTTTCAATCAGGCTAATCAACCCCTGTACTTAACAGATTTTTGTTGTATTGTGTTAAAAGGCAATATCGTTTGTTTCTTCTTTACCTTTTAATATGAGGCCTGATGTGAAGCCTTTCGTGAGTATATTTATATTTGAATGAAACCCTATTATTCAGAAGACCTTATATCCAGTGTTAGTAAATTCTCTCCAAGGCAGCCCTTGCTCAATTGCCTGCTGGGTAGGTTTCTCAGCTAAAGATGTATTAACTTAAATGCGCATGCAGAAAACAATAAAGAGACAGAAGGCAAAAAATGCATCCAAAGGCAGCTTACTTTTGTGCTGTAGAAGAATTCTATATTATGCCGGAACTTTTTTCTAAGGAAATAAATCTTGGGAGTTTTGAAAAATATGGCCTCAACTGCAAGTTTGAACTTCCACAAGAAGACCTATATTTTTCCGAAACCAAAGTCTCCTGTCAAAAAAAATTATGTAGAGCGTTCATTCTAACAGAAGATCCGACTCAAAAAATTATTTCCAGATGAATAAGATTTGGTACATAAAAATATGATTTAAATAGCAAAGTAACTTCATCGTAATTATTTGATTATTAGATAATTGCAGAGAAAAACGTACACATTAAATGTGTTGAAAAAAAAAATTTGATTTAATTGATATGAGTTGAACCCAAACTTATAACTGATATCGTAGTACTAGTACAGTTTAATCTATTACGTCAAACTAAAACCTTTTTTATTCGGATCCACTTCAATATTTAATTTGCCTCTGACAGGTTTGCGAAATTAAAGTCTTTTTAAGCGATTTCCACGCTATATTTGTGCACCAATACTTGATAACACAACTATTTGATTTTTGTCTTTTCACCCCAAAATAATATCTACACTAACAACTGTCATTCAACTGTCATGCTTGTGTGTTACTGTCATTAGAAACTGACCACATGATTTTAATGAATGCATTTATTTCCTGTGACCAAGTCCACAAGAACCGAGTGTGGCAATCAATAATTTAAATGTCTAGTAATTTGTTGGCACATACATTCACAGACATCAGGAGGATACAATCAAAAAAAATGCTGACCATGACGAAGAGTGTTTGAGTGTATTATTTGGTGTAAGTGCGAATGTATAAAATTTGTTGATTGCCAAAACATTTGCCATGACAATTTCATCCGGCAAACACTGGTTGTCAGCATCAATTTGCCAAATTAACTTGAGAAAAGTTTTTGTGTGTGATTCGTATTAATATACATACATATATGTATGTATGTATACATGCCTTGGTGAAAAAAGTTTTTACTTATAGTTGCACACATGCAGCTGCCCATTTAGGAAATCAAGGTGTTGGTGACTAAGACTCAAATACGTGAACTAAGGATATGTATGTATGTATCATTGAAAGATTGCATCTACCGCAACTTTTGTGTTCTCGCAAGCACGATAAGGATAACAGACTGGAAGTTTAATAGATATTCATAGCATTCCAGCACATTTTCAATATACTTTTATGTTAAACATTTTTAATAACAATTTGTTTAGTTTAACATACGTTCTCTATTTGTAAAGAATGTCATATAAATTAAAAGCATTATTTTACTTAAATTGATGATAGTATCCATTTTTCATTGATTTTCGGACGCCCATATTTTTAATATTCCTTCATTCCTTCCCAACTTATAATGATTTTCCAAAAGTTATATCCGCAAATTCCGTTGGCTATATCTCCGAAACTATATCTGAGTGGCATTTCGTTTTTCATTTTTATTTTGGTTTTTGCCCTCCTTTAACTTACCGCCTAAAAGATTCATTCCTGTGAATTCATTTTAAGACCACAAGCTTTAGCCAAGCGTCCAATATGTAAATTTTACGTTTACTAAATAGAAATCTTTCTCTATTTTTCCGCAATAAGGTTGTTAATATATATGTCTATTAATCGCAACTGATTCCGAAAATCTTTTCATAACAAATGAGCACCGCAACTGGCCAATATATGGTGCAGTTTGAAGATCAACTTTCGATCACTTTTTCGAGCAATTGAGTTCTTATTAGTGATATATCACAAGCTGTACAACAGCTATTTCTAGCTTATCAGCAAAAGCCACAAACTAAAAAATTGCTACGTTGCTATTATTGCAAAATAATATTAATAAATATTCACAATTTGTAAGCGTTGTTTCGTTTTCAACCTTTTCATAATGAGATCAGAAACTTTACTGAATATACGTAAATGACATCAACGTTGCCAGATTTTATGACACTTCTGGCGTTTCATCCTTTTTGAAAACTATGATGCTCCAAAACATTCACTATAAATTTTTTTTCTGTACCTACTTGGTCTGCAAGCTGTGTACTACAGAAAGGACAACAAAAAGTCCCAAATAAATATTTATAAATTGACGCCCACTGTTGGTTCGACATTTCAAGGTTTACGAGTAACTGCAAAGTCATTCAATGTTCCAAATCAAGTTAAGTTGATACCATTTTCTTTTGAAATTTCCTTGTTTTTTATTTGGGAAAACGCTTACAACAACAATTTAGCTTAACATTAAGAGCATGCAATTCATGAATTATTAAAATTTTTCTCAACATGTCTACTGCAAGACAAAAAAAAACAATTTAAGGTGTTATCTTCGGCCAGGCCGAAACTCACATACCCTACACTGCGTTGAAAGTACCTTTTAAATAAATGTTAAAAAGGCGTTGAAGAGGTTGAATAAGTCGAAAAAAATGTGAAATGTTAGAAAGGTTGACAGAGGTTGAAAAATTATGAAAAAGTCGAAAATATATGCAAAATGTTGAAAAAAGTTGAGAGAGGTTGAAAAACTCTAAAAAAGTTGAAACAACTTGAAACAATTCAAAATGGATGAAAAAGTCAAAAAAATAAAGGAACTAATGAAGAAAGTTGAAAAAGTCGAACAAATACATATAGGATATATTGGAAAAAGTTACAGGGTTGAAAAAGTTGAAAGAATAAGGAAATTGTTGAAAAAAATCGAATAGAAATGAAAAATTAGAACTATGCTACGCCCACTTGTCCAATTCCGCCCACTTTTGGTTCAATAAACTATATTCGTGATCGACATCCTCATATTAAATTTCAACACAATAGCTTGTATAGTTTGCGATATGTGCCGCAGTTAAATTTAAAATTTAGGGCGGTGACACACCCACTGGTACAATCCATCCCGGTTTTGATCCAGAAATATCTTTCCATAAGCAAACCTCTTACACGAAATTTTAGTATGATTGCTCACATATTTCGATAAATATGCCACTTACCGTATTTTACTTGTATGGGAGGTGCCACGCCCACTGGTGCTATTTCAGCCAATTTGGATGCAGATTTACTTTATAGCAACTGAACCACTTACATTAAATTTCATAGCAATTGCTGCAATAGTTCACTTAAAACAGCGCTTACAAATTTATGTTTATATGGGAGGTGCCACGCCCACTGATGCAATCCTGTCAAAATTCATTTATTTTTAAAGCTTATAGTAACTGACATCTATAGACCAAATTTTATGAAGATTACTCTCATAGCACACAATAAACGTTTTTTGCTTATATGGGAGGTGCCACGCCCACAGTACTATTGAACGAAATTTTTGTTATAAGAGACCTTATAGGAAGTATATCTACCTCATCAAATTTCATAACGATTACGTTGTTAGTTCTCTTTATATAACGTTTATAAATATTGTGGGCGGTGCCACGCCCTTGAACGAGTTTTTTCAGTAAAGTAGCTGAGATTGTATTGATGACTGCTTTCAGTGGCATCATCCCCAAAATTTTTATGGAAATCGTTTGTGCCAATTCTGAGATATACGGAATCAAAATTTTTAACAGTTGAAAAGTGCCACGCCCATTTTCTCGATTCCACCCACTTTTATCTCAATTTAAGATAAATTTGATATGTATCCATTTACCTAATTTCATCGCAATATCTTGAACGGCTCACAAGATATGGTAGTTTAAATGATAAAATTTAGGGCTGTGCCACGCCAGGTGCACCAAATCACCAAGTTTCATCAAAATCGCTGCAACTTTTTTCAAAATTGACCTGGGTAAATTTACATAGAGTATGGTCAGTAGGCGAGTCCGTCAACCGATTTCGCCCATTTTCAATAGCAAGATGCCTGCAAGAAAATGTGAGCTGTGTGTGAAAGTTTCATTCAATTAGCTTTCTTGGTTTTCCCGTAAACCTGATTTCAACGGACAGACAGACAGACGGACATCGCTAAATCGACTCAGGTGGTGACGCTAATCAAGAATATATATACTTTTCCATACCTGCCACGCCCCCTTCGAGGTGTTACAAACGGAGAGACAAAGTGAATATACCCTCGGTGTAGGGTATAAAAAGAGCATCATCAAAATGATGTCATTTAATGTCGTCTCGACGGCATTGGGTTAATATTATGCTGCCATCTGTCTGCTTGTCCATCATCAGTCATGTTAAATATGTGGTGGGGGTGCAAAAAAAAAAATTAAATTTAAAAGGAATTTTCCGGGAAACTTTTTATGCACAGGAAAACTTTTTCATTTGATTTGACATCGTAGACATTTTCTTTAATCGATCAATCAGTCAAACAAAATTGTTACAAAGTAGATATAATGGCTTTCTTGTGTACAACGTCCTGTCTAAAATCGATTTCTTTCTGGTTTTCAGTGGTATTATATTTTTAGCTGTCAATTTTATGTTGAAATTTAAGTAAATGAAGGGCATACTCACCAGAAGTTTTTTGTTTCAAGTGTGCAATAATAAACTTTAGTATTAATGTGCTAAAATGTTCTTCTTTATTATTTAAATCAGCTTACACTTACGATACGATATTAGTAAACAATATAATTTTATGAAAATTATTTTTTCTTATTAATATTTATAGCTTGCGTACAGACGAATACATACATACCATACATAATTTTATATGAATTTACACATTTCTTACTATGCTTACAAGCTACCGACTAGTTATTGAAAGGATATGCACTGGAGATATAGTAGTGTGTGTGTGTTCATTTTGTATATACGAGTACATAAATGGATTTGTATTTAGATATTCTGAAGTGTATGACTTTAAATAGGATTTTGGAACATATATTATAAAGAAATTAAGCCTGAAAATAGTGTTTGCATTTAGTTTTTTTAGTTTTTAAATTAAATTTTCTACACTTTTTTAAAAACGAGTGTAATCAGGATATGTGGAATTGGAAAATTTTAATTTTTTACAAAATACATATATAAATTTTAGATCATTGCACGCTTGTGACTGGGTCTCCATTTAGAAGTAGCTAAAGTTTTATTTATTTGCTATATATCATATACTACAATGTTGTAAGTACCATGCTGTCTGCATGTATATAATGTTTGTGTATATAGTATGTGTTCACAAAAATACATGTTCTTCATTTTTTATGTGACCTACAAAATTATATTGGTTTTTCTTTTTGATGCTTTGTATACATGACAAAATATCTTCTATATTTCTTTTAAGATTTCACTGAGAATTATACTTTTTCATTAAAATTTTTCCGACTTTGGTAATGCTATTTTTGATATATCCCATTGATTTATTTTCATTCTACTGATAAATATAAAAAACAAAAATTTCAAGAGTATTAAGAAAACCTCAATGACCGCTAATTTCTTTATTTGAAAAAAAAAAAAAACAACAAACAAGGGTTGCCACCAGTCTTCGGTCTAATTTAAATGGGTGGGAAACCATTTTTTGGAGGAAAGTAGGATATGCTATGTAGGCTCTTTGAGCTGTATTATTTCGCACACATTGCAAGCTGTAATCGTTATTATTAAAAAGTGGTTTTAATAACACAATCCAATCTGAACTCAATCTTTCCCGTACATCCTAATCTGCTATCCTATACAATTGACCTTTCTACAGCGGGCTCTTGGGCTATATATAAATGCACATAAGGACTAATCAACAAAATCCTTACTGCCAAATATACAGTTGAGGATACATTTGATAGTTCTGAAAAGTCTTTGATGTCCAAATGTATATAGGTACACTTTCGCTATGGATTGTAACGCAAAATTCGAATAATAGCTTTTTAGATATGTTTTGCTCCGAAGCAACGGAATTGGTTTTGAAAAATGGTTTCATGTTTTTTTTTTTTTGTGGTCAAAATTGTTATATCCTCAACATTTTAGGTACCATTGTCGATTCGAGTCTTAATAACATTAACAAAGAGCGATGGCTCAAAATTTTTTTCTGTCTTGAAGGCCGTGACATACCACTTCGATGGCGAGTGCTTTTTGTAAGTCAAGATTATGCATTTTAAATCAAATACTACAAAGGAAAATAAAACAATATTGGAACTTATTGACTGTATGGCATTGAGATAATTTAATAAGTTAAAAATATTTTTCGCATGTCTCTTTTAGAATATATTACATTTTGTTTTTGTTATAACTCCAATGGCTATATTTCAAAACTTATACCGATTTGGAAACCAAGTCGCACTTAACTTAAACTCAAATTTAGCAGACTGATAGCACAAAAACTTCTCAACAAAATCTTTTGTTTCCATTTGCATATCGTTATTATGTTCATTCGCGGCTGCAAGTTTATTTACTCGCCGATATGCAAATGACTTTCGCTTAATCCTCTTCATAAGTTTTGTTGTACCTAAGCGTCGGTTACTTTTTTTTCGCTGTATGTGGTCAATTTTCTCATCCCTATCTGATAATTTAGTGTTTGTGTACGCTATCGTCTCTCCGTTTTTCCTATCTCACTTTTATTCTTTTACTCGCTTTATCTTGCCTTCCACTATTATTTTTTAATGCGTTGTTGCTTTTTGCCGTATTTATTCTGTTGCTGATTTCCAATGTGGGTAATGTTGTTGTTGTTTTTTTCTGGCGTTGGTCTTGCAACTGTTGCCGATGTTGCCACTTTTGACTTTTTTTATGCTGTTATGTGCGTGAAGCAAAATCATGTTGGTGCTGTTGTTCTTGTGCTTTTGTTGCTACGTTATTATTATAGTTGTCGCTGGCAAATTGTTGCTGATAGCTGCGCTCTTTTGTTTGTGTGTTTGTTGTATCGGTTGCAGCATCAATGGTTGTTGCATAGTGAAAACTTTTATCATTCATATTGATGTTGGTGTTTTTGTTAGTTGCACTCGCAACATCGTTATCACTGTAGTTGTTGTTGTTATTTTTGTCGCTGTTACAATATTCCTACAAAGAATAAATGAAAAATGATTTTGCATAAGCGATAAGAGCATGACAAATCACTCAGTGTAGTTTTTTATATTGTTTTTCGTAGTGGGATTCGACTTATATTAATAGCTTGAAGACTTAACTTAATCAGTTTTATTTGTTGATACTTCTGATGAGCTCAAACAGCAATGAAATCAATTTAATATTTTGTATAATATAACTTAACTTAATGATATTTACCAGGCACCGAATAAAATCTAATTGCAATTTCATAAATGTAGATCCAAAAGGTGGTGAAATTTTTGAAGATTTATTTGATTTAAAATATATAGTTCGAAAGTCTGATATATTGTGCAAAAACTAAAAAAAAAACGGCGGGTTGCACTCCGGGAGTGCCGACAGAAGTGAAAACAATCGTTTAATGGCAAGTTAGTGTGATAGTTGGTATGTGTGCGTTTTCTTTTTATATGGCATTGCAATGGAAGACAAAAACGGAATAAATTTTACTCTCGCTCTCATTCTCAATTTGTCAACGCAACAACGCGGAATTTGAAAGAAACAAACATGTAAGCATAACAATCGTTGAATGAGAATGGAATGTGCCAGTTAGTGTGTCTGCTTTGCTTTTTGTCTTCCACTTGGAATATTTATTTAAAAGAAGTAATAGAACATTCAAATTTTACTATCGCATTCATGACGGGCAATCCCGATGACGGTCGGTGTCGCGAGTTTATACTTTTTTCCTCAGCCGCACAACGTGCCATAAGAAGTTTTCACTTCAAAAATCGTAAACTCTGGCCAAAATCTTATTTTCGGAACGACCATATTACTACTCGTAAAAAGTTTCATAAGGGGTTGTTCATGTTTACTTAATGCTGTTTTTCAATATTTTTGGACCCCTTGAATCACAAAGTGTCACATATTTGGAACTAATAGTGTCGCAACTTGAACTTTCCTTCCCTATTCCATTCCCCTTCCTATTTCATCTAATTTTTAAGCTCTAAATACTTTTTCTAATCAATATTTTATTTTCCACTTTCTACTGCAACATTCATATCGCAAACAATTTCTTCGAAAAATTTCTTTTGATGCAGACTCTCTTCTCTTCTATTTTTTTGCTGAACATTTATATGGGAATGCACAATGCTTAATCTACAAGCAAGCCTGTTTTAGGGATAGTCAACAAATTTCATATAGAAAAGCATTTTATTACTAAAATTCAAATCACATGGAGCGTAAGCGTCATAATGAGCAAGTATTTTTCTCAGTGCTTACAGTTTACTCATTTCCCTCTCTTTCGAGCGTAAGATAATATTCGCTATTTACACTCTTTCGATCACTGCTCTATAGCCAAAACCATGGATGCGCAACCCATAGCTAAATTAGCTCTTACAAAAATAACAAAATATATTGAGCTCATCTCGAGCTCTTTCCGTTATTCGAGAAAAATCATTTTGGTCCGCAATCGCCGCATGTATTTTGTTCCTGTAATTTTTTCTTCAACGCACTTTATTTTTTGTGTGGGATTTTTTAAAAAATTTGCAAGTTTTCCGTGCGAAAATGAGTTATTTTCACCTCTTGATTTGTTAATTATGTTTTCTGCAGTTTCATAGCGGGATGATAATTAAATTATTTTGAAGTAGGGGCGAGCTGGTGAATAACAGCATTAAAATTGTAAAACTTCAATTCCATGCTTTTTTAGCTGTCCTACAAAACAGTTGATTTTTCCAATCATGACATTTGCACCCTCCGTACAAACCCCCGAAATTTGCTAGTGTCCATTATGGAAACAGTTTTTCATTAATCATTTCGAAAATGAATTTGCCTGTTACGTTTGCATACAAGGACTCTATTGAGAACATGGATTCATAAACTTTGTAGTTAATTTTAGAATTTTTAATTTGAATTGTTCCTCCTTGAATATTTATTCAAGATAGTCTTAATTTCAAGAAAAACCATGTTCGAAGGGTGTGCTCCAAAAAAAAAAATTAATACCATGGTCGAAATAACCATGGCATAGATAACAATGACAAGAACGAGTCCGTCTCAAATCCGATCTATTTAAAAACACGAGTCCGTAACGGATCCGTAAGTGAAGTCTGGCGGATGCGTAACTGGTTCGAAAGGGATGGGCATCTGTTTTTATTCACATTGGGATGACATGCAACTTTATCCATGTGTTTGAGTATTAAGGGATCAGCTTCTTGATGTTAACATCTCAAATGCATTTTGTATGGGAATTGGTATGTACACGTCAGGTAGTTGCATAAATTTGAATAGTAAAATTGGAAAAACTTTTAATTGTCGCGTTTCAAATGACTGCAAGAACAAAGCCAGTCACAGCAACAGCAAAAGTGACAAGAACGGGTACACCATAACTGCAGAAGTAAATCATTAGAAAAGTAGCGGAAACGGCTATATGTAAATGCTATGCTGCAAATAGATATGAATTTTGGGTGAGCTTAGTTGGCAAAGTTTTTGGGATATGAAATGATATGCGTTTCTTGTTCTTCATGAACACTGATATTTAAAATTTCTTCGGTTGCCTTTACGTTGCTGAACACAAACAACGTCACTTGAAGCATTTCCTCCTTACTGTTGAACATTACATTACACTTTGCTGTTTCCAAATATGAAAATTGTGTGTAAATACACACATAAAATCCAACGATATGTATGCGATATGCATATACTATATTAGGGTGAATAATATCCAAAACATTTCTTTACCTAAAGTAACTTTTCTTTATGCCTAAGAACTAAACTTGCAGTCATTTATGTCTTATTGATTTCATTCAGAATTATTATAAAGCTCTAGCCCAAATAAGAAATAATTTGTCTTTAAATATTTCAAACTTAAATTAAAATTTTAATTTTGCACATAAAGTTATAGAATTTTTGAGTATTATCAAATGTGGTACACCTCTTTGTGTATAGGTTTTGCTACTCTATGCCTGTGTTTTTGCAGTCTGCCCAAGTTTGCCAATGTAATCTGTTCGAAATATATCAGCTAGTTATCACATTGTTGTGCAAATTGCAGGATACAATTTGTGAATAGACAAAATTTATGGCCACATGATGGCGTAGACCAATTATCGAATAAATAAATCAAGGTAAATTCAAATTAAAATATTATGCATTTTTAATATAGCAATGTTTTTGCAAATCAGTCTTATATTTGTCCTTTGTTTAATTTGTCACAGTTGCCAAAAGTTACATGGGAAGTGCATTAAATATTAAAGAATGCATTACCTACGAGTCAGTTTTCAAAATGTTCAATGCCATGAAAGATTTTCATAATTAAAAGCTCAGCTTCACACACATTCAGAAATGACAACAACAAAGAGTAAAATGGAACAAATGCATTACATTGATGAAACTACAAGCCCCGCCAGACAAAAACAAAATATATACCGCACAAAATTTCATAAGTATGAATGACAAAAATCATCAAATGAATTGAAAATTTAGGTACATGCAAAACAAATGAAACAAGAACTTGCAGAAGTTATGTAAGAAAGTTACTTAATCGTTTAAGCAAACAGTTGTATTCCATTTGTCAATAAAGAAAGCAATACTTTTTCTTTCGATCTGTTCCACGCAATTTTTTTCAATATAGATATGTATCGGTACAATATTACTTTTTTACAGCAGGCTCTTGCGCTTTATATAAATGCGCAAAAGAACTAATCAACAAAATCCTCATTATCAAATATCCAGTTAAGGATACAGATGGCGTTCTCTGAATAATCTTTGATGTACAATGTTCTTAGGTACACTATCGCTATGGATTCTAACGCAAAGTTCAAATAATAGGTTTTTAGATATATTTTGCTCCAAAGCAACACAACTGGTTTTGAAAAATTAAGTTAATTTTTTTTTTTTTGGTCAAAATTAACACATCCTCAACATTCTAATTATTATTATTGATCCTAAGCTTAATAAGATTAAAAAAAAAGTGAAGGCTCAAAATTTTTTTTTTTTTTTTTCTTCAAGGCTCCTGACATTCCACTTAGATGGCGAGTGCCCACAAAACTTTAAGCTTAACAAATCTAACACGACAAAGGAAAATCAAATAGTGGTAGAGCTTATCGACTGAATGGCATTGGGATAATTTAATAATTTAAAAATATTTTTCGCATGTCTCTTCTAGAATATGTTACATTTGCTTTTATTATAACTCCAATGGCCGTGGCTCAAAACTTACACCGATTTGGAAAACAAGTTACCCTTAACTAACTTAAACTCAAACTTAGCAGACTGATAGCACAAAATCTTCTCAACATACAAAATCTTTTGTTTCCGTTTGCATATCGTTATTATGTTCATTTGCGACTGCAAGTTTATATACTCGCGGATATGCAAATGACTTTCGCTTAATCCTCTTCATAGGTTTTGTTGTACCTACCCAATGTGCACAAACGGATGCGAATTAGTTTCGAATTCGAAACTTATTCGTTTGTGCGCATTCCGTTTTTGGTAAGTTAAACAAATCCGTTTCGAATCCGTTTCGAATCCGTAACGGACTTCAAAAACGAGACCGTTTCGAATTCGTTTTTTGTTCATAAAACGAATCCGTTTCGCATTTGGTTTTTTGTAAGTAAAACGAATCCGTTTCGAACTCGTAACGGACCTCACATACGGAGTTTCCAACACGTTTTTAGTAAATAAAAAAAAATTTATTTTCTTAAACGACTTAAAAATATATTATATATTTTACAACCGTTTGTAAATTTTTTTCGCTGTATGTGGTCAATTTTCTCACCCCTATCTGATAATTTAGTGTTTGTGTACGCTATCGTCTCTCCGTTCTTCCATCTCTCTTTTATTCTCTTACTCGCTTTATCTTGACTTCCACTATTATTTTTTAATGCGTTGTTGCTTTTTGCCGTATTTTTTGTGTTGCTGATTTCCAATGTGGGTAATGTTGTTGTTGTTTTTTTTCTGACGTTGGTGTTGCAACTGTTGCCGATGTTGCCACTTTTGACTTTTTTTATGCTGTTATGTGCGTGAAGCAAAATCATGTTGGTGCTGTTGTTCTTGTGCTTTTGTTGCTACGTTATTATTATAGTTGTTGCTGCTATCGCTGCCAAAGTGTTGCTGATAGCTGCGCTCTTTTGTTTGTGTGTTTGTTGTATCGGTTGCAGCATCAATGGTTGTTGCATAGTGAAAACTTTTATCATTCATATTGATGTTGGTGTTTTTGTTATTTGCACTCGCAACATCGTTATCAATGTAGTTGTTGCTGTTATTGTTATTGTTGTCGCTGTTACAATATTCCTACAAAGAATAAATGAAAAATGATTTTGCATTAACGATAAGAGCATGACAAATCACTCAGTGAAGTTTTTTTTATTGTTTTTTGCAATGGGATTCGACTTATATTAATAGCTTGAAGACTTAACTTAATCAGTTTTATTTTTGTGATACTTCTCATGAGCTCAAAAAGCACTTAACTTAATGATATTAACCAGGAACGAAATGTAGATGACATTTTTGAAGTTTATTTGGCTTGAAATATATATACAAACGAAACGCTGTTTCTCGACATTTTTGGACCCCCTGTGTCGCATAGTTGGACATTCCAGTGTCACAATTTAAATTTTCCCTCCCCCAATATATATAACAGTCCTCAAGTCCGAACCACTAAGTGCGACAATTCTTGAACACGTTCTCCAAACTACATCTAAAATCGTTACGTAATATAAACATATATAAACAGGCCGCTCCTTAAAATATTATTAAAACTTCAAAAATTTCTTCAACAAATTCTGTTATTTCATATCTTTTGTCTGTACTTTTGAAACAAATCAGGCGATGTTAATGAAATATTTTTAAAAAATTAGTCTTTATATATGTACATACATAATTAAAAAGCTATCAATCCAATATAATTCAAAGCTTGACGTACAAGGTGTGCTATTCTCAGTTGATATGTTTTGCTACACCTTTGCTTTGTATATCTATCCATGCTTTTCTACTTTTTTGTTGTCTTTATTCAATATTTCATTATATATCGTCAGTTTCAACAGCATTTGCAACTATTTCATAAGATTTTTTGGTTACTTGATTTTTTCAATGTTAACCGATTTTTAACGACTGTTTTTAAACTATTGTACCGATTGTACTAAAAATTTGTCGATTATACAAACGCATATTATTCACAACACAAATGTACTGAAAAGAGTACAAATATACCGTAAATGCCATTACTGTTGGAGTATCAATTAAATCCAAATGGTACCACAACTTAATTAGATCTAAAAATTCTGAATTTATTGTGGAAACACTAGTATATAGATTTGCATCATTTTTAAATATCAAAACCATTTGAGGAAATTATCACAAGAATAGTCGTATTAGTACCTAATATCAAAATATTCCGTGTTGGAAATTTTTGTTGGATTGCGAACTAAACATTTTTCCTCTTGTGAATGCAATGAGGAAAATAAGCGCCGTAATCTTTGTATAATATTTTTAGTCAGGTGCCTAAGTTTATTGCTAATTATTTTTTTAAGCAATTATCAATGTCAGGATATGATAACTTTTTGTAAGAATGGCACCTTTATTAACCTGAACAATTTTGCCAACATTAACACGCTAGGTGTTTAATAGTTCACGTTATCGCGAGTCTACTGTACTCATAATGCTTGGCAAGCAGCTTGAGAGAAGTCAAGACATGCTCCAAAGATAAGCTTTATCAATTAATATAACATAGGTACCAATAAAAAGCTTAATTTCAAGAACGATAAGATAAATTGTGAAACCATAATCCACTAAGAACTATATTCAAGTGTTTTCCTAAGAAAAGTTTCATCGAAAAAATTTATGATTTACTGAAAAAAGCTTTAATTTTGTACAGCTTAATAACATTATCATTAAAATAAAATTAATTTGACAATGTTTCTTTTTTATTTGTAAATATTGACCACAACATATACCATATTTATTTAATTTAGTTCTGAAAAACATTACACTGCATAGTAGCAATAAAGAGCCTCATAACATAGCAATTATCTATCAGCAACTATTCACTTATGTTTAGTCTATCGACAGCTATATTTATCTTTAATAAATATTTATCTTGCGAGTGTAAAACCTTTTTCATTTGAAAAAAAAAAGAGAAAACTATCGCTTATCACATAAAATATCTCTAAGTTATACAACAGCTATGGTGAGAGTGAGTAATAATCATTGTTGGTGAGTGTTGCCAAAGATTTTTTCAGAGCATAATTTAAAATTAGTAATTTTTTTATCCATTTTTATTCTTTTGTCAGATTCTTATGGGTTTTTTTAATATTTTTGATGTTCGAATTTTTTTAAGACTATATGACTGACTCAATATCATTTACTAAGAATTTATTATGACGTCAAAAATTCCGAAAACTTGGCTTTGTCCATATCTTGCATGATGTTTTTACAGGAAATTGCTTACAAACTTCCTCCAGTCCTATAAATATCGTTGGAAAACTCTAGGGCTTTGGAGTACTTTATTTCAAAACATTTTAAAGAACATTACATAATCTAAATAATGGTACTAATCGCAGTCATATGTCAGAAAATTTATTACAAACTTTCTCATCATATTACCCAGATCTTGTTGACCTATTAATATACGAGTTTGAAGATTTCTATTATGCTTATGAATAAACTTTCATAAGAACCTCAATGTATACACAATTCAAAAATGCTGCATGACATCACCTAATCCGTATGGAAGCAACATAAAAAATAACAACAACAAAACCAAAGCACTACCTTAATTCTCACGCTCTTTACAACACGCTTTATAGAAAGTCAGCATGAAATTGTAGACCAAACTCAATGCCACCTCAGTTGTCGCTCGAATGTGCAATCAGCCAAACGTGTGAATGTTTTTCCCGTCACTTATGAACAAAGTGTCCAAGAAAACGTGTGCCAAAAAGAGAAAACTTTCAACGAAAACCGTATCAAAAAAAGGCAAACTGAAATAGAACGCAAAATATGGCAATGAATTTATTGCAAACATCGCGTGTTGTAATAATTGGTGCCGGACCCTCAGGCATAGCAGCAGCAACTCGACTTCTTGAAGCGGGTTTTCACAATGTACTGATATTGGAAGCAGAAAGTCGCATTGGCGGACGCATACATACAATACCTTTTGCGGATAATGTTGTTGACTTGGGAGCGCAGTGGTGCCATGGAGAGAAAAATAACGTTATATATGAGATGGTGCAAAAACTCGATGTTCTCGAGTCAACTGGTACAATATATGATGACTTCAAGTCAGTGCGCTCAAATCGAGAATTGGTGGAAGATAAATGGAATGATACGCTCAAGACGATTGCATTTAACTCAATACCAGAACGTCAAACAGATCTTTTAAACTATGAGGGTTCGTTGGGTGCATATTTGACGGAGAAATTCTGGCATGAATTGGAAAAATATCCTGAAATAGATCGTACTGTAGCACGAGAGTTTTTTGATAATTTTAAAAAGTTTGAAAGCTCTGTAGAAGCTTCAGATCATTTATTCGAAGTATCAGGGAGAGGGCACTTGGAGTATTGGCTGTGTGATGGAGAGCTGTTGCTGAACTGGAAGGATAAAGGCTTCAAAACGTTTTTACGTCTGCTAATGAAAGCAGCTACAGATCATGTTGATGATTTGGGTCTACTACAAAAGCGTGTGTTGCTTAACAAACGCATTGAACAGATATCGTGGAATGACAAAGATGGCGTGCGTATAAAATGCTGGAATGGTGAAATTATACTAGCGGATCATGTAATTTGCACTGTATCGCTGGGTGTACTAAAGGAAAACTATACAAAAATGTTCACTCCCGCCTTACCAACAGCCAAGTGTCGTGCTATTGAGGGACTAAAATTAGGTACCGTAAATAAATTCTTCATGGAATTCGCTGAGCCATTTGGTCCTGCCGATTGGTCAGGTGTTGCTTTTCTCTGGTTGGAAAAAGATCTAGAAGAACTTCGTAGCTCTGAGTATTTTTGGCTGGAGAGTGTTTTTGGTTTCTATCGCGTTTCGTATCAACCACGTGTTTTGGAAGGTTGGATTATTGGTCCACATGGTCGTTACATGGAAACGCTAACGGAAGCGGATGTATTACGCGCTATAATGTGGCTCTTTAGAAGGTTTTTTACCTTTGCTGTTCCCGATCCAATTAATTTTCTACGCACACAATGGTATACAAATCCTAACTTCCGTGGCAGTTACACATTCCGTTCGTTGTTAACGGATGAACTGCGCACTGGCGCTTGGGACTTGGCAGCACCTTTATCAGATACTAATGGAAAACCATTAGTGCAATTTGCAGGTGAATCGACGAGTACTCATTACTACTCGTCAGTACATGGTGCTGTTGAGAGTGGTTGGCGTGAGGCACAACGTTTGATAAACTACTATCAGGGACGCCCATCGCAGTTGTAGGTGAGAGTTGGCGGCTGAGGAGTTTTTCAGCTTTTGCGTTTTGCTTATGAATGAATATTGGTTAGTAAGGTGATGTATATATCGCACCGTCAGAACAAGAGGGCCGCATCTCAAAATTTTAAGTTTCGAGAAAATGGCGATTAAATAAATCTAAAATTGTCCACTGAATTTGAAGACAGCCATATTTATACCTATGACAGTCTTGAACTGAAATACTGCAAACTTATCTCACAAATCTATAGAGAAACATTGACATATTTGGGAATGTGGCACGGTTGCAATTACTTTTATTGAAAATATTTTTGGTTTATAATAGCTATACTGCCTTGTTTTGATTTGATACTGTAAAAACTTATGCGGAAAATATTTTAAAATATCTTTTTCGACTTAAGGCTTTGTGGTTTAATTGTTTTTTCTTTATTTTAACAACAAAATATTAATATTTTGAAATGAGGCGGTGTTGTTATGTTAAGAAAAAATACAGAACAAAATATCCCTTATCTTAAAATGTATTTTAGAAGTTATTAATAGAGCTAGAAATATGGTGGCAAGACTAAAATTAAGAACACTTAATGAGCTATATAGTCGTACACATAACTCGAAAAGTCGTTATTTTGATTTGCGGCCCTTTTGTTTTGACAGTGCGATATGCACTGATAGTTCTAAATGAGATAAGCGTTATTTAATCGTTGTAAACTATGAAAATATTTAATGAAGAATAATAATAAAAATAATTTGTTGAACACACCGTCTTATTAAATAGCATATTATGTAGTTCAAGTAAATATTTATTTTCTGTGAATTTGTGGCTCTTCATTATCTTCGAGTTTTGTTTTTTTTTTTTTTGTTTTCTCCAATTATTGTGATTTAAACTTTAATCGGTGTTAACGCTTATTACAGAAATTTTTTTTTTACCTTAAAGAGTTTGGAGTTTTCAATTTGAAAACACATTTTTTACAGCAATCATTACTATAAGTTTTGATTGTTTATTTTTCATTCTGTTTGTTTATGTTTGCATACACAAAAAGCGGGGCAAAAGTGCTCAATCGATTTTCCTCGGCAGTTACATTTTTTGTAATAAAATAAATGTTTCTGTTTGTTGGTTATGGGACTTGCATAAATAAAACAACCATATTGATTTTATCTAAATATGGCGATTCTGCGTGACCAAAAAAAAAGAATTATTTCATAGTTTCTTAATCACTCAAATAAGTATTAATAACTTTAAATAATTAAATGATTATTGAACTTCAGCCATTAAGCAGTGATCAACATTAAAGTAAAATTTTTAAAAGTTGATACAATGCTTTATTTATTAAATAAACTTTGACAACAAAGGAAAAACAACAACTCTAGAATATAGATAGATATACATATGTTTCGATTCTTAAAATCTCATCAGTATATTTTTGGTTGATGCCTACGTCAGCACTCAAATTTCACTCGCTATATTAATGTAAATCTAACGAAAAGTTAATGTGGGAAATTTTTAGCTGAATTCAAAGAACACACCATTGCGTTGAAATTTCAATCAGCTGTTCCGCTTTTTTGTTTACATTATCTTAATCATGACGTCACCTGAGTACATCAAACCGTAAATCTCTTTTCTTAACTTTAAATAATTAATTCAAGGTACCAGTTTACACTAAAAAATATACCATTGATAAGAGCTTACTTTTCTTAATATTTTTTTTTCCCGCAGAATTCGAAAATTAAAACTTAAATTCTTTTGATGGTGCAGTTTTTAAGATATTGTGTGTTTGTTTTTCATTTTTTTGAGCTCTTTCCAAAATAAAGTTCATATCTTAAGCTAAAAATGTTCAATTTAATTCAATGCCGACTTCAAATCAATCATTCATTGGATAAACGATTTAAAAGATGTCGATGAAAACAGGCCAAAGAAATTTGTTCTTTTAATTAATGCTGTTATTTTTTCTAAGAGTGTAGTTTCAATACTGAGTCAATATAAAATTAAAACAAGATTCCCTATGAAAGGCTTTTATAAGTAAAAAGGATAATGATACAGAAAAATCATAGTTTTTTTTTTTGTGTTTATGTTTTTTTTTAGAGTTTTTAAAGGTCCAGGGCCCCAGAAAAATTAATTGTTATGAACAATTTATAATGTCAAATAAAATGCAAATTTTTACATGCTCACTTTTACTAATGTATTCTTTTGGTCTCCATTAAAAATGTTATTAAGAAATTTTTTTTTCTTACCTATGATTACTCATAATTTTAACTTTTGTTCGAGAATTTTTTAAAATTTGCTAACTAAAGAAAAAGTTAGCAACACAATTATATATGCAAAAATATGACAATTACGCGCAAAAAAGTGCAATTTAGCAAAATTTTAACTCCAATAAAAGTTACAAACTATGATATCTAACAACAGCACCAATAAAAGCATGCAAGGAAAAATAGTTTGTACGCGCCAATATAACTTTTTAATTGTCTTAAGAAACAATGTACAAGCACCACCAATTAGACTGAGGTAAACTTACTGATCAGAGCTAAGTGCTAGCAACTAAACTTATTGGTAGCCTGTACAATTTAGTATCGAAATAAAGGGTGATTCTACTGCTAAGAAAGCAGGATTTTATATCGAATTATCCTAAACTTTCAAGAATCAAAATAAGAACGAAAATTAAGTGTAAGTCAACAATTTTTTTATAAAGAGGTTTTTAATTCTTTATACAAAAATCTATTTGAAGTTGTTAAAACAACAACGAGTGCATTCCCAAATTTTTTGCTTTTTTTAAAATTTTTTGTTAGCATCTTAATTTGCAAACATGAAAGATAACACGCAACTTTATCCAGGTGTGTGTGTGTGCTAAGGGATCAGTTTCTTGATGCTTACATCTCAAATGCATTTTGTATGGGAATTGGTATGTACACGTCAGGTAGTTGCATAAATTTGAATAGTAAAATTGGAAAAACTTTTAATTGTCGCGTTTCAAATGACTGCAAGAACAAAGCCAGTCAGAGCAACAGCAGAAGTGACAATAAGAACGGGTACACCATAGCTGCAGAAGTAAATCATTAGAAAAGTAGCGGAAACGGCTGTATGTAAATGCTATGCTGCAAATAGATATGAATTTTGGGTGAGCTTAGTTTGCAAAGTTTTTGGGATATGAAATGATATGCATTTCTTGTTCTTTATGAACACTGCTATTTAAAATTTCGTTGGTTGCCTTTACGTTGCTGAACACAAACAACGTCACTTGAAGCATTCCTCCTTACTGTTGAACATTACATTACACTTTGCTGTTTCCAAATATGAAAATTGTGTGTAAATACACACATAAAATGCAACGATATGTATGCGATATGCATATACTATATTAGGGTGAATAATATCCAAAACATTTCTTTACCTAAAATAACTTTTTTCAATGCCTAAGAACTAAACTTGCAGTCATTTATGTCTTATTGATTTCATTCAGAATTATTATAAAGCTCTAGCCCAAATAAGAAATAATTTGTCTTTAAATATTTCAATCTTAAATTAAAATTTTAATTTTGCACATAAAGTTATAGAATTTTTGAGTATTATCAAATGTGGTACACCTCTTTGTGTATAAGTTTTGCTACTCTAAGTATGCCTGTGTTTTTGCAGTCTGCCCAAGTTTGCCAATGTAATCTGTTTGAAATATATCAGTTAGTTATCACATTGTTGTGCAAATTGCAGGATACAATTTGTGAATAGACAAAATTTATGGCCATATGATGGCGTAGACCAATTATCGAATAAATAAATCAAAATAAATTCAAATTAAAATGTTATGCATTTTTAATATAGCAATGTTTTTGCAAATCAGTCTGATATTTGTCCTTTGTTTAATTTGTCACAGTTGCCAAAAGTTTCAAGGGAAGTGCATTAATTATTGAAGAATGCGTTACCAACGAGTCAGCTTTCAAAATTTTCAATAAAAGATTTTCATAATTAAAATCTCAGCTTCACATACATTAAGAAATGAATGCAACAAAGAGTAAAGTGGAAAAAATGCATTACATTGATGAAAGTAGAGACCCCGTCAAATGAGAACAAAATATTTACTGCACAAAATTTCATAAGTATGAAAGACAAAAATCAACGAATGAATTGAAAATTTATTGCAACACAAATGAAACAAAAACTTGCAGAAATTATGTAAGAAAATTCCTTCATCTTTTAAACAAGCAGTTGTATTCCATTTGTGAATAAAGAATGCATTACCTTTTCTTTCGATCTGTTCCCTGCAAGATTCTTCAATGTATGTATCGGTACAGTATTATTTTCATTTACAAATGCTTCAAGTTTGTCGTTGGTTCTTAATATGAAACCAGTGTTGCCAGTTTTTTTTTTTTTAAATTTTGTAGGTAAATAACAAATGGAAAACTTTGAAATATAGAATGCACTTCAAAACTGTATGCTTTGATCTTTCGAGAAATAATTAAATTTTTTAGTTCTCAATTTTTTCAAAGTGAATTACTTACAGAATCCGGCGGACTTCACTTAATTTTTTGTCCGCTTGATTGGCTTGATATATACTTTTTACGTGCAATACATATAGTAAATTAAATCAAATTAAATCTACTCAAAGCTACTGCAAAATTCTAAAAAGAAAAAACTAGAAACAAGTATCAATACAACCTTTTAATTTTGAAGCTGACATGTGACATACTACACACAAAACAGACGGTAATGAGATCACCACTTAATTTCACGCTACGCCAAAGTATAAAGCGGTAATCTATCGAACAAGTTATCCAACTAGATCAACAATGCTGAATGAAAGAGTCGGTAAATTTCAGGATTGTACGAAAATATTAAAAGGTTTTGTATGAGTCGGCATCTTCTTATATAAGTGCAAATGTTCTTACATAGGAAATCGGTTGAAGTTTAGTGTACAGCTTTTTATAAATTGTTTTGCGTGGGATGAATTCATTGTGTAGTGACTTGAGTCTTTTTCGCAATCAAATTAATAACTTTTTAAAAGTGGAATATTTAATATGAGAAATAAATACCTTGGCAGTGTGTTTACTTAAAAAATTATTTGTTTCTTAAACATTTCAAATATCGAAATATCTAAAAGTTTTCACATTTCTTAAATGCTGATTTATGAAACTTGGCAATCCTGTTAGCATATCTTCAATTTCTTAACATTCCAATACTACAGTATATTCACTTACATTTCGACTGCACTCGCATTTCAATATCCATTCAACTGCAATGAATTTGTTTTCAATTTGAATTTGATGCGATTGTAGGAATTCCTGATCGATTGGCTCCAACGAAACTGTGTCCCATAATTGTTGTTGTTGCTGCTGCTGCTGCTGCTGCTGCTGTTGATGGTGGTTGTGATGTTGCACCTCTTGTTGTTGTTGTTGTCGTTGATGCTCTTGTGAAACATAACTAATTGGATCATTCGCTTTAAGAGGACACAGCAGCTCAACCTATAATTGCAAAAGAATTGTAAGTAGTCGCACAGGAAGAAGAATCAAGGGGAGAAAATAAATTATAATTAAAAACTTTACTGAAGAAAGGGACAGCAAAAAAAAAGTAAAAGAATACGCACATCTTAAGAAAAGTGCAGCAACTTTTTTTCTGTAACGATAACGATAACGACTTGATGTGATTGTGTTTGTAAATGTAGACTTTAACTTTTACAATTGTAAATAAATAAAGAAATGAAAATTAATTGATTGATTTCCTAAGTATAAACGTCAGAAGGTTTTTTTTCGTGTAATTTAAGAAATTTAAACAATATTGATAAGAATAATTTAAGCGCATGCTGAAAATGTTGCTGATTTTACCATACAACAACGTCTGTAATGTGATGAAATCATTTTCTAAAGCATACTTTTAGGCATTTGCCTAAGCGATGTAAGTACAATATAAATATAAAAAATGTAAAATTTTAAGAATTAGAAATTTAAATCTCACTTGAATTGTTGTTGACACTGAAGGCACACAGCATTTGCTCGAATATTGGCAGCGTCCGCATAATTTCGGGCGATACAGTTTTCTTGAGACGCATGGACCCAAACGAATGCGCGCTGGACCCAGCCGTTGTATATGACGACATTCGTGTCCTTTCTGTGGGAAGACAGTAAGAGAAAAAGCAAAATATATTGGCAAAACAAGCAAATTTATGCAGAAATTGGCAAAATAAAAACAAAGAATAAAATTCATATAAAAGAACTGTAAAATATCCCTACAGAATTCAATAAAATTTGCAAATGATTCAATTGTCTTCAGTTTGCAGAAGAAAACAAAGATGGAAAAATCAAAAATAATTGAAAAAAAATTGTACAACGTTTTCACGTAGTTGACTTTTAAAGTTTAAGGAAAGAAATCGTTGACTCATGTGTCACCAACTTACCCTTATTCTATGTTCATGCTCTGGTGCTGCCATATCCCTATTTATATCCTTACTTTGCTGCTTATTATGACTATTGACTAAATTTAATTGCTGTCTAATGCTACTACTTAAATCTTTATTTTTTGGTATAAAATTATTCGTTTCTGCTACGCCTCTCTTATTGTCATCCTGATCACATCTGCGTTGCTCACACAGCCGTGTGTTGCTCAGCTTGTGGCAGCCGCGTGTTGTGCTGGTGACGCGCGTGGACAAACCGATGCCACAATGGCGTGAACAAGGCGTCCATGGACTGGTCGATGAGTTGTGGCAGGTTGCGATCACTGCAAAATTGAAATAATTCTATAAAAAATGCAAATATATTAAATGCTTATAAATAGGTAACCCAAAAACCATAGTTATAAGCACTATTTTGAATCAGATAAACTTAATTTAAATATTTCTAGTTAAGCCTGAGTAATTTTAACTTTTTGCCCTAAAAATTTTTAATTCAATTATTTTCAATTTTATATTTATCCATGGATATTATCACTTTTTTACTTCCAAGTGTTGATTTTAACAGCTCACTTCATTCAAGTAACTTCATTCGCTTCTATATTTCATCTTAATTATCTTTGTGCACTCTTTCTGCTATAATTATTCTTTCACTCATTGAATGAGCTGCTCCTTCCCTCATAAATAATCTGCTGCTAATTCCTTTTAAAAATCATTAAGTTGCACTACGCCACGTTGGGTAGCCGCAAAAAAAACCATTTACCACACTTACAAACAACAACACTGCAATACTACATACATATACTCGTACGATGGGTACTTACCATCAGCTGTTGGATTCTCACACAACCACATTTTGCAACAGTGGCCAGGCACTTCCACCAGTCGCGGTGATCTGCATGAAATCGTATCCTCCGGCGCCGGAAGTTGCTCTTTCGGGCACAGTGAGGAGCAGGCATGACGACCATTCTGTATAGAGCAAGGAGGATAAGACAACAAGAATACGAATAACAACAGAATTAGAAAAATAAACATAAAACAAAAAGGATTGTTGTAGTCTAAAGAAAATTGCCAAAATAAAGTCATAACAATAGAACAACAGCAGGAGTGCAGCGAAAACATTTATTTCGCAAGCAAACAATGCAAATGAGTTGCCGTTGCAAGGATAAGTCAAAGTGCTAGAGGTGCTATATCAAATGCAAAGTATCAATAATATCAAATATTTTACAGAATGAAATTTTCTATAGGAACATATTTTGAGTGTGTCATGGATCATATATATCCTACATTCGATTGGAGGTTTCAAAGGAGCCTGATAGCATTCATGGCAAAAAATTAACGGCTAATGTTTTCCAGAGATGTGCGCCATGTGAAAATGCAAGCACAAGGCACTCACTTCGAACTGATGCGAACTGATCATATATTCACGTTCCTTTTAATTTTGATTATAGTGTCGAGGGAGTTATTTCTTTAGTTGCATTTTTCACCTGGATTTGAGTTTTCAAGTAAACTCACTTTTTAAAGTGGATCTGAAATATAAACTACTTCATAATAGTTTATATCTTGTGGTGAAAATAGGATTACAAGAGCCATAATTGAATGGCCAAAAATACATTTTTGGCAAGACCAAAGGCGCCGATAGCCATCCTTTCCAAAAAGAAGTTATGCGATAATCAATAGAAAAATTTGAAAATAAATGTTATATATCACCCGTTTGATCTTCGATCCAGCTTGGAGGGTGTTTCAACTCCAACTTATGAAGAAAAAACAATACATTACAGCAGTCTTTGGGAAAAGTTTAAAGATAGATTTTGTAAGAACTAACCGTTTGGATAAGGTCAAAAAAGTGATTTTGCGAGTCACCACAATATTCCGCCATCTACCCGTTGGAAAAAAAAATACTTTTGTACTATTTGATTGGAAAATGTTGAAAATTAATTTTGAAATTCATCAATGAGCCCATTTATTACACCAATCGATGAAAGAAAAAAGTCGAAAGTTGTTGCAAAAACACATCCTTAGAGGATTTGGGCTTCCTAATCTTCAAAACCATTTCCGAGCTTTTCTCATTGTTAAGTGAAATAAAATTTTTGATACAAAGTTGTTCCAAAACATCACTTTAGGAGGGTCAAAAATTAATTTCAGCTCTATTGATCTCAGCGAATAAATTGTTGCATCAAAGATTTTATTCATTTCCCAATACTGGGGTATCGAATAACAAAACTAAAGTATCGTATAAGCTACAATCCAATAAGTTCAGGTTCATTCTATTGAATTCTTTTTTGGTCGACTGCTGCTTGCAAAATCTCATTTTGGGTCTAAAAACGAAATTGTGCAGAATAAATCGTTGGAATCCAAAGAAAGCGTATGGGAGTAAGATTATGCACAATGATGAAGTGTAAGTTAAGGTAGAGAGCAACCACAGGAACTATTATTTTTGCACAGCAAATATGAATCAAAGTACCATAGGATACAAAAAAGCATCTCAAGAAACCATTGGGAAATATAAAACAGTGCAGATCGTAAATTATTGTTGAGTTTTAAATTGACCATAAATATTACTGGCACTATATGTTTAATGCAATATATTGTGCTTTTTTTTTGACGGTATGAAATTACCTAATTAAATAAGAGTTACCAATGTTCTGTCTTTTTAAAAAAAAAAATATTATTTGAGCTAGGTTCTAGTAGGGTATTTTTTGGCTCTTTGCTGACACAATTACGACTCAATTGATAAGACGATATAGCCATCTAAAGAGAAAACAAGATTTTGAATTTTTAGTATCAATTCAATTTCATTAGCCATAGTCGCTACAAAAACAATTTTTAAAAGTTTTGTGTTTTATATCTGTGGTAAAAATTTCAAAGCATTGAAAAGATTTTTAAAGTATTGCCTTTCCTGATTGAAAAATTCGAAATTTTCGTATGATAACTCTTTTAAGCTACAAAACTTAAGCCACATATTAAGTTTTCCACCCTAACGTAAGCCTATTTTATTCAATATATACTTTTTCTTACAAACCAAAAGAGATCATACTGATATTTTGTCTGACTATTTATGTTAGCCATGGTAGGACAAATATGAGATAGGACTTCTTCCCGCAATATTTTTCTTTCCAAAGATTAAGGCTGTATTTTTGATATCATAAAAAATATTTTGAAAAAAAACCTCAATTTTTTCGAGCGGTCAAATACTATGTAATAATTTAAATTCTTGTTTTAACAAAAATAAAAATTAACAAATATTATTTTTCGATTAATTATATGCGTAATGTTAACAAAAAAAAAATATATATTTTATGCTTAAAAAGCAAAACTTTACCTCTGGCTTGACTTTCTATTGAATTTTTGATATAGGAGACCAATACGAGAAAGACGCATTCAAAATATTTAAAAATCTTATCATAATAAGCTTTATTTGAATTCTTAAAAAAAAACACAATCTGAAAGAACTCAAAACTAAAAAACAAATGCCGAAGCACCATCAACAAAAAGGAAACTATTATGGTACAGAATCTCACTTACCTCGCAGACACATTGTGTTTTACAATCCAATTTAAATGTCTGTCCATGTGCATACGTTGTATTGCCAACAGTGCAGTTCGCTGCCAGCCAGTCAGTCAACGAGCCAAGAGGGCAGGAGAGTACAACCGGAGCACCATAGAACCAACGAACCGATGTAACATTTGAAAGGACACAAAGCGGAAGTCATACATAAAAGACGAAAAAGTAAAAGAATAAGAGAGAGAGAAAAACAACAAAAAATCGTTGTTAGTAAAATGGCAAAAATAATAAAAATGGTGTAAAGTGAATTTTCGCCATATAATAAAATACAAAAACACAAAAAATCCATTCAATGTATTGTAAGTACAACAAGTTCGAAAAAGGGCAGGGAGGCAGGAAATGAAATGAAATAAAATTGAATTGAATTTATTTTAACTTTTATTGTATTGTTTAGTATGTATGTATGTATGTGTTTGCATATATATATGATTGTGTGTGTTGGCGGTAGTGTTGTTTGAAATCCTAACACTATATTAACTGCGAAAAAGTGGCACATTTGGACTGACATGTGAACGTGCAATGCACACGTTAGCTCTTTTGTTGCAGTAATTCGCGAACGGAATATCATTGCTACATAACTTTAATTGAGGTTTACAGTTCACTACCGTAATGCCGGTCATATAAACAACATTCTATTTCAGTAAAATTTTTTATTTAAATTGTGATCAAACACACATATGTATTTTTTCCCATTAAATAAAAATCTGTAGTAACAAATGTAGGTTTGTATTCAAGAAACCACAGTTCACCTTGAAAAATGGCTTAGAACTCAAAGGCAAGGACATCGTTATTCGACCCTAGAAACATTTTTCTTACTTGGTTGACGAAATACTGTGCTAGAAAAATTAAAAAAATTTTGTTTGATGAACTTCAGACATAAACGTAAACGTTTACTTTATGATCTGATAACTTTATGATCAGATAACTGCTTAAAGCACCGTTAGTCAAGACTTGATACCTCCGAACATTCTTAGCCATAATAGTGGTACGTATGTATGTATGTTTGACGTATGTCTGGCAGGCGCTGGCTCTATGAGACTAAAAATTTTCTGATAGTTATTAAAATCCAGAAACATGCTAAGTCATTCAAACCATCAACACTTTTTTTTGCATTTCCTTTTTCAATATTCCAAAATTTTAATTGACCTCTTTCGTTGTGGACGCGATCTTGAGCCGCCTTTTTAAAACTTGCAAAAACACCCAACGAAAGTTGAAATTCAAGACGCTAAGAAATATGTTTTGGTGTATGATTTGTTACAAACAGGCTACACACATTTTGGATAGCTTATACGGTTGATGCGAATTGTCCCATACATGAATATTTTTTCAATAAAACTTCGTTTCAAAACTTAAAAATTTTTTCGCGGAACATTATCAAGTTAAACATTAAAAAAAGAATACACATGGTAAGAATTTTTAAATTTTTTTTAAATTAAATTTTAACTCCCCTCTTTTTACAAAAAAGCTGTTTTAAAATCTTTTTTAATATATGAAAAACTCATAACATAAATCAAAAATTTTACATTTATTTACGGAATGAACGAGCTTTATATGATATATAAAGAAAAATAAATAACGAGTTCCACGTAAAACCAATATTCTCTTTCCTGTAACTGCGCACCGTAAGAACTCTGTTAATAAATTAATTAAATTTCAGTTGAATTTTAACTTTTAACAGTAAAGAAGCACCAAACATTCCACAATAAAAAAAAACGCTTTACTGCACATTTTGTATGTGTAAATGTTACTCAAACGTAGTGGTTAAAGCATTTTTTTGACTTCAAACTTTTGAGAAAGTTAAATCAAATTTTTAAATTTGTGGCACAATATCCTTTACGTATAATAACTGATTAAACTTGTAATAAAAATTCAATTAAAAATGTGTTTGAAGGTTTTTTGTAGAAATGTTACACACACACTATATACTCTATTGGGTGGGCGATTAAAATATTTTAATTACTCAATTTTCTTTAATATTGTATGTGTTAATTTTCGTGTGTGTGCCTCAGTTTTTCCTTTCAGAGTTTTTTATTATCTCTTTTATTTTCTCAACAAAACGAATTAAATTGGTCTTTTTCGCCAATTACGGTGATATCGCATGTTTCCACATCAACGCATACCATTTAAATTGAGTCGCATAAAAACCATAGCAACATACGTATGCTCACTACTTGGCACAATGGAATTTCGTAGCAGGCGACATTTAATTGATGTCTCCACAGTTAGCTGTGTGTCGTTAAATTCCGAATTGATTATAATAGACTTGTTAAAAATGAAAGAGGAACCTTGTGGTTTTAATTAGTTCAAATAAACCACATTGTTTTTGTGTTTCAAATGAGATATTACAGGTTACAGATTCATAGGATTCAGAAATTTATAATTTACTACGCGCTTAAAGGATTCTAGTAGAAAAATACTTTATATACTAGTTTTAATATTCAAATTTGCAATGATGTCAAAATGTTTTGTGATATTGCTGGTATGCGATTGGACTAGGCTTGCCAGATCCAAATTGTGTTTCACCTGGACATTTAAAAAAAAATGACAAAAAAAATCTTGATTTTTCTGGACAATAAATAAAACTTAGTTTCAGAAAAACATATGAATATTGGGGTGATTAAAATTTTTTTTTTTTTTATTTTTTTTTTTAAGGTGCTTAAAAAGTAAGTTTATGATATGAAGAAAAAGTTCACGAAAATTCAGCTCTGCACCTCAATTTTATAAAGTGGCGCCGAAGAATGTTAGTTTTACATGTAAATTGTATGGGAAAATTTTTTTTTACTAACAAGGTATCTAAATGAATAGGTGATTAATGTTGTTGAGCTGTCGTTTTTCAACGTAATTTCTTGCGCTGAAGCTGAATCTGGAATCAGAATTGACCCATCATGTCAGAATCCTGAAATATTTGAGGTTAAGTAACTAAAACATGATGTTTTTTTTTTGTCTACTTTTGAGGCCATGTTTCGGATTCAAAGAAAAATTATCAGTTTATTTTTAACAAAAGCTTCATTTAGTACCGTCCTTGCCCTTTAAAATGAGCTTTCAAGTGGTGATCTGTGATGTTTTCTTGCAAAGTTACAGCCATTTCAAGGTGATATGAATTTGAAACCCGTTGGTTAATATTGTCGCGTTGCAACCTTTTGTAGGTACATCAAAGAAAAATGCTGGTGCAAAGAGAGCTCGTAATATTAATAACCGAATAACAGAACTTTTCCAACAGCGGCAACAGTTTTTCGTTTGTATTAACTGCGATTATGTTGCAAAGCAAACGTTTCTCCACAGCCACTTCAGCAAAAACTATAAAACCGAAATTTGTGTCCTGAGCGGTTGTACTGACACTATTTTTGCTTTTATTATAGCCACCCAAGCGCCTGCACCAAGCAAAATATGCCTTGCAATATGAAAATCTGTGTCTGTTAATAGTAGTGAGCGCATTTTCGGAAAATGATTCGTTAACGGCATGCAACCATGTTGTTCAAATTTCATCTGGACATATTTCTGATTGTCTGGTCTCTAGACTTGGGACTAAAAATCTGGCAACCCTAGATTGGACACATGCGCTTTCTGATTACACTTAAATTTTTTTTTTGGTCAATTTATGAGAGGTTACTTATCTAACTTATGTACATTTTCCCGCTAAATTCGAAAACGAAAATTAATATGATTTGAATGATACAGTTTTTGAGATATTGTGGTTTTTAATTTTTTCGACTTCATTTCACTTCAAAATTTATATCTTGAGCTAGAAATGTCTAATTTCATTGTTCTTTATACATAAGAATAGTGACATCTTATGAATGGAATATTTTGAGTGTAAGGTAGTGTTATTAGTGAACTTGTTTGTTTTTAGAAAACATTGTTGTTAAGAAAAGTCTTCAAAATCTAAGAATCTCCTGATTACACGCAAAAACACCTATTGGGAATTCATAAATTCAATGAGGGTATTCCTCTAAACGCGAAAACTCGAAAAGCGCGAAAACTCGAAAGTTTTCGAGCTTGCTTTCAGGAACACCCCTATCAATACAAACTCGTAAACGATTGAGCAATTGCAATTTGACAGTTTGATCAGTGTTACCGCTGCCATGAAAAAAAATGTATCACACCAAAACGAAAAAATATGTAGAATTAAGTTAATAAATAACAAAACACAAATAGGTAAACAAACAAAAATTCTGAGGATTGCGCTTTTATATATTTAAAAATCATTCTGTTAAGTTTATGTGCCAATTTCTAAAGAAACTTCAAACTGGCAGCAAATTATTTCGACATACGGCAACACTGATTTATTTTCCAACTTTTCGAGGCCACTTGCTCAACTAATTAGCCTCGAAAGTTGAGCAAACTTTTCTTCATACAAATTATTTTCGAGACTCGAAAATGTGCTCAGTTTTCGCAGTTTACGCAGTTTTCGAGGCTTTTTCGCGTTTTCAGGAATACCCTCATTAATTGTTTACCAATGTGAATTTTATTTCTACTAATATCATATGTTTAAAATATTCTGTTGAATTTTCATTTCAATTAAAAAAAATATGAAACTGGTCAACAAAGAGTTTCGCCATGATGGTGTTGCTGAAGTTCAATAATGCTTGCAAGACTACGAGCCAAAAGAAGGAGAAGAGTACAAAAATACATATAACAAAATTATTCTGGCGTTCGACGAAAATATTTATGTTGACGTCAATGATGCAAAGTCGTCTAAGGATGCTCGGATGGCATTGAAAAATCGTTTTCAAGACTCTATTCACCATAAACGCATTGAATTCCTACAGAGACTACATTATTTTTTTTATTTTTTTTTAAAAAAACATAAAGCACGCTACTCAAAATTGACGTGATAGATCAGCACGTGTACCAGTTTCGGAATCAGCAATCTACATCCATATCATTCGGGCTTACCAAACAAAAGTTACACTAACCTCATTTTTACATGCAACCAAATAATTGAATAAAGGGTTTTTTAAAATAGCAGGATCTTCATTATAAAAGAGAAATCCTTCAAATTTAATTTTCGTCAGACTTTTGTACTGTACGGCCTCATAAATGTCTAAACTTGCTTGTAAAAAAGAATTAAATTTTTAAGACTACCAGCTTTTATTAAAATATCCACAAGAATTTTTGACAGGTGAACATTTTTTATGCAATAGACACTACCATTTCAATTATATCAATTGCCTCGTGTTACACTTTTTTTGAATACTCTTTTCTGTATGCTCTCTGTATGTTTTGCAATAGAAACCATCCGTTCAAAAGTGCAATCTTCTTAATGTACAACATCTCACAAAGCGTATGTTGCTTATTATGTCAAAATACCATGCCATTTCAAAGCACAGCACACAAACACATATGCATTTTTCAAAAGCTTAAGTCCTGAACACAAAACAGATACTGCTAGTGTGACTGCCTAATGCCCCATATCGTTTTCCTTAAATTCTCTACCGTATGTCATTTGTGTCAAATAGCTACAGTCCTTACTACATTTTTTCATTTTTGTATTTTAGCATCTTTTTCATGCTAGTTGGTTTATTTTCCATGAGCATCCTGTTTTTTCTTTTAATTTTTTTTTCTCTTTTGTACGTTTTCACACAAAACCTTTTAACTTTATGTCTGTGCTTTTTATCCTTTTTTCCCTCGGTTAGAATGAACATATTTCCTTGCAATTTTTTCACTGGATTTTTTTTCCTCTCTTCATTGTTTACATTGATAGTACGACCACTACAATTTCTGTTGAAGATAGTAAGTAAGTTGTGTGTAGGTGTAGTAAGTAAGTGTAGGAGTCAAAGTGGCAGCGCCTGAATTAGTGTGTGTATGTGTTTGTTCTACGCACAACTGCACACCCACCCGTAGACATTGTGTGACATTTGTAGTTTGCTTGTTAGGTCACGTGTTCAACTACACCCACAACATACAATCACTCATACATATTTAATATTTTTCTATATCGTATACTGCTTATCTTATCTATCAGGATACGAGTTGCGTCTTTCGTGCACCACACTCTCTGTATTGGGTTTTTGTTTATGGCATTCTTAGCATGCGTGTTTGTGTAAGTTGGGTTAACTCGTTTTTGAACTAGTTGGCCATGACTTTATTGACTCTCGATTTGTTTGTGTATTTTCTTTAGTGTTCTGAGTTTGTTGTTTATTTTTGTTAAAATTATTTTTCTTATAAGATTGGCTTAAAGACTTTGTTTTTGTTATCAAAAAGAACTTAGCTCTAAAATGTAAGATTGTGATTTTGTTTATGGTCTTGGTCATTTTAAAGTAAACTGTTTTCTCAAGAATTTTCCTACTTGATAACCTAATCTGATAATATGAGTTTAAAGTTGCTCTTTAGGTCAATTTTTTTAGATAAATCATATCAACGTATCAAGCATTATTGTCAAACATCCCAGTGTAAAAATAAAAAATAAATTCCGAAATGGCTGAAAACTTGACTAATTGCTGCTACTTACTAGATGGTATTTCTCACACCAAAAATTTATTTATTTGGACAAATATGGACTGAGGTGGAAGCAGTAGCGTACGTAGGGGGCTGCAAAATGCTCCTTGATTTTAATCACATTGAATAAATTTTGTGAACCTTTTATGTTTTGTTTTTTAATAAATGAAAACAGTTAATGGCATTGTATATGGACCCCATGAGATTTCGTTATGTGAAAAATATCTAAGTTTGCTAGGGTTTTTGGAATTGGAAAAGTTAAAAACTTTTTTTAAGGACTGACAAATTTAAGTTTTGAACTTTCACTATTTTCATGCGTTTGTAGCTATTTCTCGGATACATAAAAAAATGTTCTTCTCAGACGTTTTCAATAGGGGTTTCTACTAAAATTCAGTGAGCTAAAACTATTAAAAAAAAAAAAAAATGGCTTGAGGTACATTCTGAAAATCAAAATTTAATAGTTTTTTTTTTTTTAAAGTTGCACAATTTTATTTTTTAAATAATTTTAAAAGAAGGTTGAATTTTTTTCCATCAATTTTCAGAGTTGCGAGTTCATAAGAGTTTGATCAATTGACCGACGACCAACCAAATGTGCCAAATTTCATCTTATATCACTTTTTTGCCCTAAGCTATCATTATTCAGTAAAAATCACACTCATTAAAAAGTCCTTAGGATCGGTCAAAATATTCAGGAAAAAAAATGTTTAATTGTAAAAATTTTTTTCTCAATAATGTGATGAATTTTTTTCATAAAATCATTTAAATAACTTTTACTTTTAGCTATTTTATATCAAAATTTCCCTTAGACGGAAAAATTGTATGTCATAAAAAAAATCTTACAATAATAAAAAACATATTTTTCTGAACATTATGACCAATTCTAAGGATTATTTTGCTCAGTGCAATTTTTACTACAATGTCGGTTGCCGCCTATGAGCGTGGCGTAAAGGTGAGCCCAAATGGTGTACCGTACAGTTACACTACAACGAAGTAAAAGTGTGCTTTGTCGCTCAAAAGATATTTTGTCAAAAATTGTGCTTGCCTATACCGAGCTACAAGACTCGAGCTTTCCAGTCTCACGGCCGTCAGTGGTCTTTTTCCCAAAGCCGTTGTGTTGATTGAACTTTTTACGGGTAAAAAAGAAAAATTTATTTTGAAAATTTTTAACAAACATAATGGAGACATTCCCATTCCTTAAGCACGGTGTCGATGAGTGATACCCGGACATTCTGCCTCAATACATCAATTTTTAGGTATGCGTTGGAATCATTTTTGATTAGTTTTTTTCTAAGTGTATGCAAATGGTTGATTTGCTCAACGTAAAAATAACACCACAAAAAAAAACAAAAAATTCACGTAATTTTCTACGCGTATTTTCAATTGAACAAATATTTAAGTAAAATGTTTTAAGAATTTTAACATATTGTTGCGACGCATGATGCTCTATAATAAATTGTTAGCGACCATTATCTAAGATTGCCAAATATCAACTGACCAATAATATCATCCAAACCAAATTGGTGGCTAAACAAAATCGACTTATAACATAAGGCAAACACTGTACATTAATCTTAGAATGTTTGAATTTCAAAAATATGCTGGAAAATCTGTAAGGATATATTACGATGTTTGTAATTTCAACACAGTTGACCTCGGCCTCTTTTTAGAAATAAAAAATTTTTTAACTTTAAATGCGCCTAACTGCTTCATTTTATGGGGTTCAATCATTTTTTAGATAAGGAAACTGCAGATTATTAAAATTTCTTTAAAAAAGTATAAAAATAAATTTTTAATTCTACGAACTTATGCTAAAATCATGAGCTCTTAAGTTAGAGCCAATCCCGTAAAACGTTGTCGTCTAATATATACCAGCCTAGTCATTTCCATGGATAGCTTTATTTTTGAGTTACTTTGGAGGACACAGTCAGAGAAAAAAAGTTTCGTGAACGAAAACTAAACAAAATTTTTTAATGATTTTTCTTGCGCTTATTCCTGTCTATATGTGTCCGATTCTACGCATTTCCAATTAAATTTATTTTAAAATATTATTTTCCTATCTATATCTATTATTTTTAGGCATGAAAACGGTTTAATATATCCACCAAAAAATATTGATTATTGATTAATATCTATTCCGTACATCTTTTATTTATTTATTTTTGTTGAAACCACTTCATATTTTGCTATCAAATTGAAATGTTTGTGGCAACTAATACCAACCTTAATTCCTATATTACACAATTATGTTTATCATACATTTGATTGACGTTGACTAGTTGGGATAGTATGATTATTCAAGCGTCATCAAATTAAATTTTCTAGTGTGGACTCAACAAAGTGTACTTTTGGGTAGTAATTTGATCTTATCAGTTTGAAGTGAATAAATAAGTTAACATTATTATTTTAAACTTTAATAAAAACAAATAGATTGCAGAAAATTTTATCAGAATGAGCTTAATTAGTTAGAAATAAGTTCAATTCAATTTTGTTTTCTTTATGCAGAAAAAATACTGCACAAAACTTAAATAATTAAATTTTTTAACTTACCAGGGTAAAAATGCCTAAATGATTGCTGGCATGGTTAAGAAAATTAAAAATAGTTATTAATTCCTTATTTGAAGTAATAGATATTTTCTGAACTTCTTAAAAATAAGCTTACCTTATAACCAAGCAAAATATTTGCCTCAGCTCGTTCCGGTAAACTGTTGAAGAATATTCCAACTAACGGCAGGAGTATCAGCATTTTCTGCAAAGCAATTAAAAACAGAAAAACTTAGAAGATTTGAAGAGATATACGCTGTATAAGAGGATTACACATAGCACCAAAATAAAGCGGAAAAAGTTAACGCTATAAAATTAAGGTCATTTTAATGCAAGTGGGCAATACAACAGTAAGTGTGAAAAAGTTGCGCCTTTTTGTTCAACCCACATGACACGCAGCTTATATAATGTTATCACATTATTATTATTAGGGTGTAATAAGGATGCGCTAGGACTTAAATGGCTAAGCAGAGGTAGTGGCGGAGAAATTGCTATGTTTTGAGTAATCGACTCATTGAAATTTAAATATTTAAGACTAGCTGATGCTTTGTACGCGTAGCCTGTTTTTAGTTTTTTCTGCGAATGCAAACAATTCAAATTTTTTTAGTAGACCTTCTCTGCTCTCAGAAACGTATCTCAAAAAGAAATTCATTCATATTCTTATAGCATCGGCTAGCTTAAAATATTACTCGTCTGACGAACTACACCTTTAGAGATTTTTTATATTTCAATTTTACAGGAATTTCAACAAATTGACATAAGCAAAACAACAATCGTATTTTTTGAGATATACCCTTCTCCCTTTCTGCTTCTGTAATCAGTACTGTAATTTTTGATCTTTCTTCACACATCACGCGTTGTTGTTGTTTGCAATGTAAATTGACAAATTGAGAATAAGAGCGAGAGTAAAATTTGAATATTCCGTTGTTTCTCTTCAATAAATATTCCATTGTATTGCCATCGGAAAGAAAAAAAAAACAAAACCCACACAAACGCAAGCACATTTACATCCTATTAAATGATTTATTATGCTTGCATGCTTGTTCCTATGTGTGTAATTAATTTTTTAAGCAAATTAAAAACTAAAATTTTTGAATATTGTAATAATCGTAATTGAATTTCGCGACTAAGCGTCTAGGGAATAAAACTAAACTAATTTAATCAAAATTGGTCAAGTAGTTCTAGCGTGATGCGCGAACATCAAAAACTGATATCATTTTATTTATATAGATCTTACTGAATCTGTACCAGGGATGATATTTGGGGGCTTTTAGGGCTTTTTTGAGCCCTTTTAATTTTCAAAAGCCCCGTGGCCCCATTTATTCATTTTTGGCCCTTTTCCATAATTCTACCGAAAAGTAATCACAATTTTTTATTTTTCAAAGGAAAGTTTACTGGGATAAGTGATTTTTGACTGAGATAGAATTTAAGTGTTTTTTTTCTCCTAAAACATTTTAGTGGACCCTTAAGGAGGGGGTAGGGTTTGAGCGCTACATTTTAAGCATAAGTTTAAAAATGTTTTTTAGTGATATGGTAATAGTAAGTTTATTTATTTAAAGAACATATAAAAGTACAACATTTGAATAGTATTCATTAAAAAATTTTGCAAAATAAGCCATTGGCAGCAAATTTCCGCGGACGCATAAAAAAATAAGTGGTTGCGGTGGACAACATAACTCGTCACTTTATCATCTAAAATCAAAAAATTTTAGTTAGCTTATGAGTTTTTCAAGGTATTGACGTAGCGTTTTTTTTTTGACGATTTTTAAGATTTTGGCATAATTTTTAAGCCAAAAAAACGAATTTTTGTAAAAAAATATTGCTAAAATCACTATATTTGTTATTGTAAAACTAATTGTAATGCAAAAAAAAAACCCTTTGTCAATACCTGGTTTTATATGTATCAAAAAGGTGAGTCAAATTTTAAGAGAATCGGTCAAGTAGTTTTTGAGTAAAAGTGTCCACCGACTTTGAACATTTATATTCGAGAAAAACGCACTTAAAGTTACACCCTTTTTTATATACTTACACAGGATCAGTGGGGAGACCAATGCACTGTATCTTCGTCAGTTTTGCTTCAACCGACCTCAAATTTTAACAGGATACTCTTGAAGAGTTGTACTATCAAATAACAAAAAACACAAAACAAATTTGTTCAAACCCTATCCCCCCCTTAAGTATTACGATGCCTTTTGACTTTTTAAACTTGAAACTGAAATTATTTGAAATCAACTCTCTGGAGATTTGTTTATATAAAAAAAGTTTTATTTGATTTATAACACTGGTTAACACTAGTTTTGGTGCCGTGAAGCTATACTTTTATTTAAACTAAGGACCTTTTATTGAATACATTATTTGTTTGCCATTTTATTATCTTTAATTTGATACCAAGTACCATGAAATTGGACATTTCTAGCACAAGATATGAACTTTAAAGTGAAAGAAGGTCGAAACAATGAAAAAACACAATATCTCGAAAACTGTACCATTCAAAAAATTTTCATTTTCATTTTCGAACTCAGCAGGAAAAAGTACATAAGAAAAGTACGGTCTTATCAATGAAACATTTTGATTGTAAACTAGTGTTATTATAGGGCTACCAGATGGAAAAAGTGCTACTTTTGCATGGCTTTGCTACTTTGCTACTTTTCACTTGAAATGTACTACTTTTGGTTGAAATGCGCTACTTTTCACTACTTTCGAAGTTACGAAAAATTTCCAAAAATGTTTAATGGAAACAATGTAAATAAATAAAAAAAACACACAATAATGATGTTTTTTATTAGTGCTATGTGAAGTAGAAATGGGGACCTTTTGTTTTTTTTTTTGTAATTTCCGAGAAAGTTTTTAGTAACTTCAACAAACGACTAAACGACTTCGGTTAGAGCTGTCTTTAAAGCGACGCCATTCACTCGGATGGTATCTTGAAAGACCCATTTCGAGAATAAGGCCTTGCACTTCAAAAAAAAAAAACATTTCATTTTCCGATTAAAACAATGATAAAAAGTCTTGCTCTATTGTTCGATAGAACGTCACTTTTGTACCTGACGCCAACAAGTTTTTTTCTTTTAATCTAAAAGCCAAAACCTCTGCAGATTCTTAAGAAAGTCCCTTATCAAATCATTTAATTCTTCTTGCGTAAAAGATTTTGGCTCTGTGGATGGTATTCCTTCGGAATCGCGAGAATCTAAGTCTGGATAAATCATTATTTTAACGTTTATACCACGCAAATTAATACAGCGGAAGTAACAGTCATCGAAGTGAGTTTTTTGTTCTATTGCATAGGCATTGCAAACCTCATATGGTTTCTTTTACCACTAATACACTGTCTGAAGTGTATTACGATGCCTTTTGACTTTTTAAGCTTGAAACTGAAATTATTTCAAATCAACTCTCTGGAGATTTGTTTATATAAAAAAAGTTTTATTTGATTTATAACACTGGTTAACACTAGTTTTGGTGGCGTGAAGCTATACTTTTATTTAAACTTTTATTATTTGGGGCTTACCAGTGCCCTTGGGCATTATGGTAAGCCTAAACTGGTAGTAGACAGGAAATTGTACTGTGCTTGGTTACGCTAGTGCGTAGGGTTCAAGCCTTGTACTTTTATGTACTTTGGCTTGGGCTTGAGATTGGCTTTCCTTGTATAGTCCCTTTTCCAATTTTTTTTTTTTTCGATTTGCAGACCTGAGTAATAGGTTAAATTTGATGTGCTAAATCTGCAAATATATAGTTTGTTTCTGCATTTCCTTTTGAAGAAGTTTCTCAAAATCGATCTCACCATAGTTACTTCTTTAATATATCGCTCATTTTCTTCAATAGCGTCATAACTCAAAAACTCAGATATTTCAGGGTAAACATTTTTACTGATTTTTACGTTTTTTGGTTACATTGTTATTGAAGAAAATGAGCGATACATACAAAAAAATCTTAAACGCTTAGATGTTCATATGTAAAACTTATGTTTACAATTAAATTTAAACAAAAAATAAATTTTATAAAAAGAAGAAATTTGGTTATAATATAAATGGTTATATACGATTTGATTTACAGAAGCCCTATTTATGTCAAAAAAGCCCTATTTTAGTTCGAATTTTGGCCCTTTTACAAATAAGCCAATATCATCCCTGATCTGTACTGCTTTTATACTAAAAGTATTCTGAAAGGTAAGGCAATACATTTTCTTCAGCTGATTATTTTCATTCAATCAACTCTTGTTACATGTGTCTTATTAAAACGTTTCTTATGTGCTGAATAAAAAAGAACAACAATTTTCTTTTCTTTTATTTCTTAGAAACTAAGTTTCTTCTCTTAACTTCTCTTAACTACATCAAAAGGTATGTTTAAAAAGAATTTGTCTACGTTTTATGAACTATTCTTGGTAGCAGTAGAGTAGAATCCTCAATCCGCCAATTCATTTTTTATGTTTTAGCTATCCAAGCTTCCTGAGTGTGATTTATTATAATAGCTCAAGTGGTAGCATCAAAACATTATTGGTGCACGCAAAATCGTCCAAGAAGCTCTCTCGAAAAAATATTGTTTCATGAAAGCATTTTTTTTTAACTATTTGACTGAATATTTAGTTTTTTTACCTCATACCCAGCGTCAAATATGTTATACACAACATCGATGAGTAGCTATACTCATTGTGGTCAGTAATGCTCACAACCCCAGCCACAACTGTAAATGCTTTTTACAAAGGGATGGCCGCTTTGTAGGCAGCTTGCCTACATCTCTACATACAATGTGTAGCAAGGGAAAGGCCTTAAAATATCGCTTACCAAGTGCCTGTATAGTTTACCGAGTTGCGTACATCTCCACATACAAAGTATGCAGCCAACATGCAAGACCCCTTACATCTCCATATACAAATCAGACAGACTGCCTAAAACTCCATATACAATGCAGGCTGCCAACAAACAGACTGCCTAAAACTCTATACTTATACAAAGGAGGCAGCCAGCAAGCGGACTGCTAACAGCTCCATATACAAAGCAGGCAGCCAGCAAACGAATAAACAAAATATCACGGTAACAACTTCAACACAAAGGGTATAGCTTTTCATATATGAAAATTCAGAGTACTTCATCGATTTTCCGCTGGGTATCGAAATAAAGATTTTTCTCATTGGAACTGTTTGAATATAAAAATTGCAGGTTTTCATGTTTCTTATCAAAAGCCATCACTACGATAGTAGAATGTTGGCAGTTCCAAATCGTCGCATAATTTAAAATTACACCACTTATTGGATGAACCGTTATTAGCACAGCGCAAAAGTTATTAGCGCATATGTTTTTACTTCCACATTCGTTCATTACTCACCAATTCCCAATGCTCACTCAAAGATTCACTAACTGGTACAAAACTACAAAACCGTTGCAATTTTTGCAAGCACTGAGGTATTAACATTAAAAAAAGCTGCTCATTTTATGTATTTCTTTTTTTGTAGCTTTACGCTGCTTTATTATTGTTTCGCATTTATTCACCAAAATTTTTTTATCAACTTTTTTAAGACTTAAAATAAACAACGTAATACGGTATACTAAATTTTAACTAAAAGCTACTTTGTAAAATTATGGCATATACATAGAAGTAGAAGGAGCTGCAAAAAAAAATCTTAAATGCTTTAGGGAAACGATCTGAAGCTTAAAGGGTAACAGCAGTAAAAAAGGATTTCACATTTCTTTGCTCCATTTTTAGCCTTTTCTCTTTTGGTTTTTTCTTACTTTTGTTATCAAGGCGTAAAATTTAAAAAAAAAACAAACAGTAAAGTGTAACACTAAAGCTAAAGGAATACGAGTAAGTACAAGTGATGGGTCAAAAAGGTAGGAAGTTGGTTGTGAGAGAGCAACTTTTCATATATAAATAAACAATGATGCTGCATTATTTACCATAGAATTTAAACTTAATGAAAAGTAATAAATCTTTAAGATACATTCTGTTGAATGGCTTAGGAGAGGGAGACAGTGGCTGCTAAGGATTTATTTTGATAGGTCATCTTGTTGGGATAATTTTGGATTTTTAATGTACGCGTTTGGAGCTAATGGATATTTGAGTGATTAGTAAAATTTGAAATTAAGTTAATTTAGTAGGAAAACTCATTACACAGTTGAATTAACAGAAATGTGACCAGTTAAATAATTAAGGTGCCTAGTGAAAAAATTAGATGCACAACACTGAACTAATCAAATTTACATTTTCATTAAAACAGTATATTTTAAACTTTTGTGACTGCACTCTGATGATGAATTAAATAAAAATTTGATAATTCATATAATTTGAATTTCAGTTTGTATGAGAGGTTTTGTACTCAATTTATTTACTGAGTTCCATATCAGCTTGACATTTTTAGTAATGCTTACTGCGATTTGTTTTTTTTTTTCGTTTTTTTCACAAAAATATAGATGACCAGAAAGATCGATATTACTTCGTTGACTCAGAGATGGCACTTCACTATTTCAGCTTATTTAACCGAACCGGCAATTCAAAACTTTAAGCGGCTTTGCTGGCAAAAGTCTTCTAACGCTTTGCTGAGTAAACTTTTCAGTAAATAAGACTAAGATCAATATGAAAACTTCCATCGATGGATGAAACATCTCTATTAATCGACAAGAGCTTATGACTCTAAAACGTGAAAGCTTTCACGGTAAATATAATAATTTTCGGTGTTAGAATGCTTGATGACACAAGGAATTACTGGACGAGAGATGAATATTCGAGTACATTGAGTAAAAAGAAAGAAAAAATTCTAATCCCTGTTAGCAAACGGAAAAGTTACTAAGACAAAAATTCAGCTTACAAATCAGTGAAGGTTTTAAAATAGCTTGGTATCGTAATTAAAGAGATACCCTACTTTTGGAGTGAAGCTTTGAATAGTAATATCTTGCTAGAGCAATTTATAAGATCATAATAAAGACAGACGAAAAAATGTATTTAATGTGCACGATATATAACAAAATGTTTACAAATTTATTAGGAGGAATTTCTCGTGTTTCTGATCCTTTATACTATAGACATAAAAGTTATTTTAAAGACATGCAGCCTCATGCCTTTATGCTGTCAATTTTTGTCTTTTTAATGTTCTTTACCAAAACAAATAAGAGAAAAACATGATTCGCCTTTAACGATAAATATATATATCGCAGATACCCTTGTAGATAGCGTGCAGGACTATGGATCGCTGTTTCATAGGATCGAGACTGTCAGTCAAAACGTGAGTAAAAATAAATTTCGATAATAAAATAAAATTAAATGTTATTTCTATCTTATTATTTCAAGACATCATAAGAAGACATCTTTAAGTCTCTGAATCTCTTTGAAAGCATTCTTAACAAGGCACTTGCCTCGGAATGCACTATTTTTAAAGTCTTTGCATGATTTGTTTAAAAGACCTCAGAGAGATACTTCATCGAGTAACGATAAATTGTATGTTCTCTGTATACTGGGGCTTAAAACTCCTGTAAAATATCGTGGGGCATAATCGCTACAAAACATATGGGATCATTTTATTCAATTATTTGCTTGTTCATACCGAGCCAAATTAAGTTTTAAAGGATCTTAAGTTACTAAATCCAAAGCTAGTGCTCATTTTGCTCCATCACATCAGGCTAATTATCCTATCAGGCACATTATCCTTTATAAGTTTTTTGTAAAATTTTTTTCAAGTGATAGGTTGGTTGCTAACACTTTTTCATATTTTAAGGGTAAAAGTGATAAAGTCACCTTAAAATACATGTTTCATAAAATCTTTAATAATGTATCGAACTATAATATTGCAATTATTCTTTGAGTTGTGTACAAAATACATACACATATATTTTTTCACACTTTTAATTTGTTGACAGCCAAAAGCAATTAAAAAACATACACAAAGTGTAAGAGGATGACAGCAATAACAATAATAACAATTCAAGCAGCGTGTAGCATATCCGTAACACTCATACTCGTTATTTTTAATGAGGCGCATCCTTTCAGCATTAACGCGCTTTTAAATATTGTTTTCTTTTTTTTTTTTTTGCTTGATGTTGCTTTTTAATAGACTTTGCACACTTTGTTTTTAATTTTTTGTTCAACTTTTTGTTTATTTTTTCCATTTGCAACACAGCCTTGCATCCTTGGCATATGTACGATGTAGATTTTATTATTTTTTATAAGTAACCGCATGAGTGCATCAATGATGCAGTTTTAATTTAAAATGGCATTAAAAGTAAATTGTGGCATACACATACACACACACACACATGCGCATGCACATGCACACACATATTAATGTCTACTTAAAGCATTACAGTTCGCGAGTTCGAATGCCTCACATCACATGAATGCAATTTCATATGAAAGCAACAGCAGCATCTGCATTTTGTTTGGTTTTTGCAACTACTCTCGTGAACTATCAACTCATACTTTAAAATATACCGAGTGTTACTTTCATTATTTTTTTGTTTTTTTGGTTCAATTACAGCAATCAAGTGTTGATGGTATGGCACAAAAAATAGCCGACTATTTATTAGTAGTCATTTTAAAATTCATAAAAAGTTTTTGATTTAACTGATTTGAGTATTTTTGCAGTAAATCATTAGCAAATATATCCTAAAAAAATACATATATGACCTTTGTTTCGCTGACAAAATATTTTTAAAAAAAATGTATTTTTATTTCTTTATAAAGATGTTAAAAATTTTAAATAAATTAATCAAATTTGAAGAAAGTTTTTCAATATAAAGTTTTTGAGTATCTTATTATAAACATTAAATACGAAAACAAAATTTTTTTTAGAAAAATATGATAGAACTAAGCAAGATCTCAGAAGCAAATAAAAATTAAAAATATTTTGACAATGTTCTGCCCTCAAGTTGTTGTACTCGTTAACTATTTTTTCTTTGTCGTAGATGTAACTATGAAGAAGTGTTTTTATATGCCCTAAGTGTGTCAGTTGTTTCTTTATTTGCTTGTGTTTTAATATGACTGACTATCCTTTCAACATGTGGCAGAAAGAAAATTTAATTATTGTTGTTTTATAATGTTTTTAACATTTTTTAATATACATTTGTGGGCAACAAGTGCAGCAACATCTGTGTGTATGCTTTCATTAAGGATGCGTTTGCGTTAAAACATTTTCGTACCACATACTGACTGTAATATGTAATTATTTTAAATTTAATTGCGGTTCATTTATGGTTTTCACCATTGAAATATAAAAATGTACATAAATTATTTTCCGCCTTTTAATACTATTAAAAGAAAATACTTAATAATGTGTAAAAGTAATTAAAATAAACACACAAGCAGTATGGAAAGAAATGTTATAAGAGCTTAAAAAGAACTTAAAATGTATGACGACCATAGCAGTGCACTTCACTATATAAGTACGTTAATGTTGTATCACTGATATGTATGAAATTTTAATTGCATGTTAAGTATACGACTGTGTCAGTGTTGTAAAGCGTTAAATACGTCTGTATGCAAAGTTGCGTTTATACAATGATGACCATAATTAATAGGCAGTACTGCTTAAAATTTAAATATATTGATTTTAATGATATTTACGTTTAATTTTATGCACACGTGAAAAGTGTTTGACATTTTTGTATTTGATTAATGCAAACTATTATTTTAAAAGCTTCAAAGTTGTATATTGAGCACAATATGTGCAATTAATGCTTTTTTAGATTAACTAGACTGAACAAAACGCTTATGTATAATATGTTAAATAAGTCAGTAGATGTTATAAAAGTCGAAAAGTACTGAAAAATGCAAAAAAAATCCAAAGAATTTGCCTAGTGTCAAAAGAATGTTAAAAATGTTGAGAGCTATCGCAAAAGCCGAAAAATGTTGCCCAGTTTGATCAGTAACAAAAATGTCCTACAACTAAAAAAAAAAACGATCTATACGAAAGTAGTTGGTATAATAAAAGGACGTCCAAAAATGTCGAATAAGTCGTCATATTTCGAAAAATGTTGATGTCAACAGCAAATGGTGTACAGTGCAACAAACTCGCTAAGAAATATTTAAATTAAGTAGCTGAGGGCAATATAAAAAATATTGAACTTAAAACTTAAAAATGTTTTGAAAACACTCCAAATTTTCTTAACGTCAATTCTAAAGAAAAACAGTGTTGCACTGCATGTCCAAAAAGTGAGATCATTGTATTGTTTCTTTTAAAAACACAAATATACTTAAAAAATAATTCTACTGAAAATAACATTATTGGTCCAGTTCACCAATGTTGGTTCTGAAACATGAAAAAATTTGATTTTTGAAAATTTTAAAACTGAACCGAGCTTTTTTTGGTCTATTTATTTTCTTAGATTTGTGGAGAAGTTTTCTTCAGAAATAAAAAAAAATAAATATATTTTCAGCATGCGGAGTTTTGAAGTGACATAAGTTTTCTAGCAGTTAAGAATGGGCATAGTATCCAACAACTGGTGTAGAAATTTTCATGAACCCAACAAAGAGGACACCATAGAATAACTTCGGGCAGTCATTTTTTCTTAGTCTTGAAAGACTAAGTTTCTTTGTAGCAATCGGCATCTTAATATTGAAGAAGCAGCACAGTGAAAGGACCAAAATTTACTAACAAGACTGAAGCAGAAGTCTTATGGTAGCACTATAGACCCCTGTGGTTTGCATGAGGCTTTGCGACCGCTATTGAAACCTAATCTAACCTTGTGGTAAAGTACTGACAGGTACATGAAAGAAAATTGTTGGTAGCAGACGAGTTCATAATATCAACATTTTCTGGTGGTTTATCAAATTTTTTTCAGTTTTCCATATGATTTATATGGGAAAAAATCCTTCACTAAACAGTTTCGTCTGTGTCTCGTGAAAGAAAAATCTTCCACGAACGGGAGCAAGACCATCGGAAAGAGCATTCAGAATCTTTATTTTATGTACCTGCATCTATTCAACCAGTTTGAAACAAAAAAAAATTGAATCACTCTAATGTATATAGAGTGGTCCAAACTAAAATTGAAAATATTAAGCCTAGGTACTATTTTTCTTGGTGTATGCGACTATTTTTAAGCTTCAGGTCTTCGTATAAAATTAACAATTATCCTTACGAAATTATCCTTTTTTTATAATATTTGTTGGGCCTTAGAGTACGGTAAGGTAAGCCTTGTAAGTATGAAAATATTTTTAAAAAATCGGAATTGCACTTGTTTACAAATGCTAAAGCATATTTTTATGTGCATATGAAATCATTTATTTACTTCTGACACATTCACAAATCGAAATTTTCTAAAATTATTGCTTAATCACCCACAATAGTGATTACACAAAAAAAAAAAAAGATCATAATTTTTAGCGGCTTTGAAGTCTTAAAAACGCTATTGATTTCTTCATAACAACGAGAAGAAGAAGCAGCAATAGCCAAAAGTAAATAAAACTCAACGACATGAAAAGTTATTTTTACAAAGTCATGCAGTTTAATTGGTTACCTTGGCGATAGTACCTAACAAAAGCAGAAAAAACCACAAATCCAACTAAAAAAAAATCATATAAACTCATGAAACGAAGTATAAATACTGGAAAGGTAGAATCATGCTTTTGACTTCGTTCACTAGTACATACATCTTTTGATGTTTAGATTATCCACCTTTCATTATTATCGTTAGCTAAGAAATATACTACCGTAGCTCTATTAATAAGTGACAGCCGTTTCATTTTCATTCATTTTCTCGTTGCGTTACCTTAAGTACCAATGATCCCTTTTTTACCAATACCAATAACCACTACCGCCAGCACAACAAGCTGCGTAAACAGTGAGGAAAGATATCCATTAATGCCACATTGCTACAGCTAGTGCCTTTTAATGGGCAATCATTAGTAAATAATTAAAGCATTAACAAGATTTAAAATATTTTAGCAAATTAATCTTAAATGCACTGTTGAGAAGGAGAGCCTTGTGAAACCTTTTGCATGGCACAGTATTCGAAATTTGAAAAATAAAATGAGCACTTTCAATTAAAAGTTTTTCTTAATGTCAATTTCTTGAAATAATTTTCACATAAAATAAATTTTATTTTATTTAGAAATTTCTATTATGTCGTATGAGGAATATATGAAAAACAACTGTTTGCTAAATTATACACCAAGTATCCTGGCATTTTCCCTTATCATTTTATTTATTGTTCTGCTATTTTGGCATTTCTTACACTGTAATTTATATACATTGCTATCCTTCTTCACTGTTGACCCGTTTGGTGTTGCGTAAAGGATAATTGTTTGTTGTGAAATATGATAAATATCGGTTGCTGCTGCTCCTGCTGCCGTTTATTGTTCGCTTTGCAGGAAGCTGTCAAATTATAATGGATTCTCATGTATTGATTAATTATGCATAAAAGATTTTTAAAACAGCGTTTTGATAACTAATGGCTTCACAGGATAAACATATTTTCTCCTTAAAAATCACAATGAAGGCTCTATGTCAAAAGCATATTGGATATTTTGAGATATTTTAACCTTTTGTGCGTATAATATGTAAAATGTAAGGAAGACTTAACAGCAGAGGTTACATTAAAATGGGATTTATTTTAAATTTATTTTTGATTGGCCAAAAACTGCTATGTAACTTAATATCTTTTTTTTTATTTTGGTCTAATCTTAAGAGATATACGTACATATTATCTATTTTTTGTTTTTAATTCTATTCCCAAGTCATAGCGATAAATACTTAAATTTGTTTACTCAGAGTTGTTGCTACAAAAATTATGTGTAGTAGTAGACCGGGTCAAAATTTAGATTCATCCAGACACCGATTCAAAAGTTAGAAGGACACTTAAAAACGATATCTGTGTAATTTTTTTTCTTTCTAAGAATCTACTGAAGGTCCTTTTTGGCTAAAAAAATACGTGTTTTTTGATCGTAAATTTTTTTTCTTCACAGAATTGATACTTAAAAAATAAAGACTAAAATCTTGCAAAAAACTGACGTTGAAAATTTTAAATTTTGTTGCTGTTATAGATATTAGTTAGTCCCGAAATTCGATTTTTTCACATTTTTTGTATGGAAAAATCGAATTTTGGGAATAAGCAAAAAAAAATTATAATTTTTTAGCGTCAAATCTTTATTTTTCAAGTAATTTCAGGTATCCATACTGTGAAGCAAAAAAGTTACAAGCAAAAAACACGTCTTTTTAGAGAAAACAGACCTTCAGGAGAATCAAAAGTGCTCCATTGGTTTTTCTCAGAAAAAAAAAAAACGGCGGTTTGCACTCCGGGAGTGCCGACAGAAGTGAAAACAAATCGTGTAATGGCAAGTTAGTTGGTATGTGTGCGTTTTCTTTTTATATGGTAATGCAATGGCAGACAAAAACGGAATTTGTATTCAAATTTTACTCTCGCTCTCATTCTCAATTTGTCAACCCAACAACGCGGAATTTAAAAGAAACAAATATGTAAGCAATCGTTGAATGAGAATGGAATGTATCAGTTAGTGTGTCTGCTTTGCTTTTTGTCTTCCACTTGGAATATTTATTTAAAAGAAACAATAGAACATTCAAATTTTACTATCGCATTCATGACGGGGAATCCCGATGACGGTCGGTGTCCCGAGTTTATACTTTTTTCCTCAGCCGCACAACGTGCCATACGAAGTTTTCACTTCAAAAATTACGCAGATATCTTACTTTTGAGTCGGTGTCTGGCTGACTTTATTTTTCATTATACAAATCGACCCGGTCTAATGCAGTAGTAACTAAGGCATATCTTGGCGTAAGAGCAACTCATAATGCTCATAGATAGTACAAAAGATTCAAGAGTCATCAATCATATAAATTATGAGGTGAGTAATTTTTAACAATACTATAACTTTAAGGACTTAGAAAATATGAGCGAATTCGAAATCGATGCGGTTGTGGCGGAGGAGTGAAACAAAAACATCGATTACACTCACGAAACAACGCATTTTTCTCAGCCAAATTATGTCTTTCTTTAGCGACGGTAAAAAAACGGGTACCCGATTTAGACTTAGCGAATAAAAATCTATAAAGGCTACATTTTCTAGTTCGAGTAATCAGAAAAACAATAATTTTTCAAAGGTTTTTAGTTGATAGCCGTAGCATCAATAAAACTTTAAAGAACAGATCATTTTAAAACTTAAACATTATAAACGGGTTCTTATTCTAACTCATATGGAAAATTTTACACAATGAAAACCAAATAACTTATGGGGTCAAACATTTTTTTAAAGTTAATTAAAGCATACACTAATAATTTTTCATCTTGTGGCTAAAAATAAATCCTGGGAGTTGAATTGAATTTTTTTTTAATTTTAAGCCAAACAAATATAATAGTTAGCATATATTCTTAAAAAATTAACTTTTTATTGCAAAAATCAACTTTATTTTTTAATCAAGAAATAAATATTGAAAAGCTCTTCGTAATCTGAGTAACTTATTTTAATAAAAACTTTGATTATTTGTTCCTTTTATCGTAGTTTTTATTAATTTTCGTATAAAACTTTATAATTTTTTTAAGTGGTTTTTCATTTAAAGTTAGAATTTTATATTTTTTAAGTGAAAGTGAAAGCATTTCAAAACTTAAAATTTTTTTATCCTAAACCTGAACACTTCCTACGTTCCAAAGCTCAGAAAATTAGCTTAGGATCAACTAGAACGCACTGTTCATTAATTTATTTAAGTTCAAAATAACACTTAAAATCAAATGTCGAAAGTTCACCAATTTGATAACTCCCAACATTTCAAAAATTCGCATTATATTTAAAGGTTTTGCTTATCCCCCTCTATTGTTATCACTGTTTCACTAAAGACTAAGCTATCTTTGTTTTTCTTCCGCAATCTTCAAACGTTTCCATAACTTAACCTCAGGTTATCTTTAAGCAGTAAATTTTCAAAATAACTCAACACACTCTCGCATGCTTACACATCTGTGTACACATACGTACGTACATACGATACATAAATAAAACATCAATATCCTGTTTTTATTTTGCATACGCATACTTTTATATTGCTGCTGTTATTTTTATCAATATACGGCCAAATATAGATAACACATTCGAACATTTTTATGAATAACGAAGGAAAAAAATTGAATTTTATTTTAAATAACTGTCGATTTTCCTTTCTTGCGTATGTCTGCCTTTTAAGTAAAACGTGGGAAATCAGCAGCGGCAGCAGTCAATACGTTGCCAGTTTTACGTAGTTGTATTAAGTATAAAAGATATTTTATCTGGTTTTATTTCCATTGAAGCCGTAGCTATAAATATGATTGAGCTCATGCAATACAGCTCATGTGCTTTTCTGGCATTTGAATGTAAGAAATATAAAAGTTTTGTTGTTGAAAATCATTACTCTTAAGTTTGGATTTTCTTCAAACGCTTTTTTAATGCGGATAGAATGCTTGGCATCAATAATGTATTCAAGTTTTTTTTTTCTCATATAAACTTTAAGTATGACTTAAAACTGTGCTAATAAAATTCTGTACTATACAAAACACGTTGCCAAATATAAATAACTCGCACTTTGCTGATAATTCTTTTGTTATCAGAGAGTCTCCTATTTTTAAAGTGTTTTTCCTTATCACGAATATATTAAAATGAAACTTGTTTTTGCCAGATTAACACTCAAATGTTCCCAAAACAAACATCAAATAAGTGTTTTTTAATAAAAGTTAAAGTCCTTCACATTTCTTTACCTCATTGACAATAAATGTAATGTGTACTTTTTTGCACTAAGACAAATCAATCTTCTTAGTCAACCTCTTTTTATCACATTAAACTTATGATTAAGTCAAATACTTCATTAGGTTAAGTATTCCAAATTTTAGTTGCTTTTCTGAGGTGTACACTCTTACATCTATATATTCCAGGGAATTCATATATCATGTTTTCTGATTTTTCAGTCTCCTTGCCGGAGAGTCTAAAGACACAATCCTTACATAAGCTGATTATATCTCTATTGAGGCCTCTTGTCGTATAAAACTAACTTCTGGAAAATCAGAAAATAAATATGTTTTCTCTTATTAAATTTGTTGTAGCTTCAACTTTTTTGATATTGATAGAACCATGCATGAGTCCCTTCATAAGTTAACGATGAATAAATATATGAGCTATCTATCGATTTTTGTGATAAAATACCATTTAATAAATAAACGATTCATATGTTTAATACAAATCTCAAAGAATAAATTAATAATTTTTGTAATAAATAAAAACTATTTTGTTTACCAAACAGTACAATATGAAATAAGGTTGCTCATACGTCATGTTGTGCAAAACTAATTTTTGAAATACCTTACTTCAGAAAGTTGTGGTGCCAAAGATAACGTTTTAATGCCTAAGATTTTGTAATGCTTTGACAACTTAAGTTCCTTCGGAGAAGCCTCAAATAGAGGTAAAATATCTTGTTCTATAATATTCCCAACAGACTATAACTGAATTATTTGGCCCTCAACGCTATGTAAATTCCAAAATATATACCTAAAAATTACTTAGCGCAAATAACTGAAGATTGCTATTTATTTTTTCTCTTTTTTTAAATAACCAAAAATCACTTTTAGTTTAATACACATTGAAATTTAATTCAATTTACGAGCAAAAGAAGAAAAAACTGAACGATTCAACGTGCCGCAATCGAAATTCAATCAATTATGCCATCAGCTACAACTCTGCAAGTACACAGTCACGTCTGTATATTTTTGTATATAGAAATTCTGAAGAAAAAAACTAAAATTTAACGTTAGGAAAAAAAACTTAAGTGTGTGTGTGTGTATAAAAAAGACCACTTGAAATATTTCGTCACATGGAAAATAAATTGGGGAAAAAAAAAACCTTTTTGCATACATTTTCCACTTCCTTCGCATCAATTGCTGTGGATTAAGATGTTTTTGTTGTTGTTGTTTTTGTTGGTTTTGTTGTAACGATTAATATATCTGCTCTTGTTGTTATGCGATAAAAACAAAGAGATAAAAAAAGTAATAAAAAATCACTACAAAATGGAAGAGCATTTCCACATGTGACTTTGGCTATGTGTGAAAAAAATTCTCAGTTTTTATGATGAAAAACATCCTTCTAAGACATCATTTTTTTTCACCATCCATTCTTAACTAAGCACAAAAATACCTAAAAGTGTAGCAATAAAATATAAGTAAAGTAATATAAATAAATTGAAAAAAAAATGAACAAAATATATTGAACCATAAGAAAAGTACTTTGTGCCTTTGTCCTTTATGTCTGCGCCTCAAACTGTAGTGATCCATCAATTTGTCAAAGCCTATGAAAATTATGCCAAAAAAGAAGGAACGGAAGTACAAAAAAAGTGGAAAAATGTTTCCATCAACATTACAAGCGCCAACATTCAATCGTACCAGTGTTTTCCTCAGTCGTTCACTCAATCACTCACTTACTCATGCGCTTTCATTTATGCCAAAATATTGAATGCTGAATTATCGCTTAAAAGGATGTGTCAAATGTCTCTACTTGGAAGGAAAAACTGTTGTTGTATTTATGCTTGTTATTGTTGCTCCGTTGTGATTTTTTTGTATATGTTTTGTTAGTGTATGTCAGTCAGTTCCTGCTTGTGTGGGTGCTGCTGCAATTACGTTATTATTTTTCGTATTAAAGCTTCAGTGTGCGCAAAAATGTATGCTACGTAAAGTCACACTCTTTTCTCCTCGCATTTGATAAGCAGATAAAACAAATTTGGTAAATTTTTCCAATATTTGAAACATAAAAGTTTTTACAGAAATTGCAAAATCGATAAGATTTATTCACAAATTTTTCGTATTTGCAGTACGCGCAAATTATTTCTGAATTAGAAGTTCATCATACAACCTGTTGAACATTTTCACAACTTTGTTGAATCTTATGGCTTTTGATGAAATTTTATGCATTATTAAATCAACTAAGTTCAATATTCCTACAAGTCAAGCAAATTATTCAAAAAAATGTATCGGATCTTGGTGTTAAAGATGTATCGAAAATTGCTGCAAATACGATATACTATATATTATATCGATTAAGATACCAAACGATTAAGCTATTATCTGTTCCTTTGCATTTAACTACAACATACAGATAATTCAGATATAAATTCATTTCAACAATTGCATTGCCGATAGTAATTTTACGATTTTGAGTTGTCCCACACTATAATATTCTTAAAATAAGGATTGACCTTATTATTCTCGAGAATTATTATAAGTGTACCTATTACATAAATAAGGTATAAAAACAATTTCAAAGTTATCGCTCATGCCCACTTTAAAATATTTTGTTTACATAAGTGCTTTCACAGCACATTTTTAAAATTTCTAAATATCGATTTATAGTCAGAAAACCAAAAGTAGCAAATGCCGAAAAATCAACCTACATCCAAGCAAACACGTGCATTTCCACAGAGGAAAAAAATTTACAAACAGCCTGTTAAACGTGCATCACAACAATATTGAAAGCCCCTAACAAAACGTCGAAAGGATAAAGATGTAGAAAAAACAAAGAGCAGAAAAAAACATGCTTAGACATGCAGTGCCTTAAAAGGATCAACATTTTTAACATAACAACAGCAACAGTTCAAATTTTGCTTGCGTTGTCTTTATCTTAATTTTATTGTTAACCCCTACTGTGCCTTTTATTCTTTCCACACTGTTTGTCAAACCATTGAAAGCAACCAAAACTCAATTACAAAATATCACAAAATCACAAATAAATAAATTAAGGATACAAATCTGGGTGGATATATAAATAGCAGTTTACAAATAGATGGCATAAAAACGGAACGAAAACCTTGACTGACAAACAGACAGACAGCCAGCAAAAAGATAAACAGCTGGACAGCTGTCTCAGAGACAAAACAAAAAGACGGCGTTTAAAAAGGATATTTTTTTGATAAACAAACAACCTAAGCAAATGGATAGGATTTTATCCCATTTACTTGTGTGTGAACATTAAAAAGAAAAAACCGTAGATAAACGCTTGCAGCGCTCAAATAAACTTTAATACAGTAGAAAAAACAAAACATAAGCAGTTTGCTTTTTTGTTTATTTCGGGGTTTTGCGTAACGCTTGTTTTAGGTTAAAAGGATAAACAGAATTTCTTGGCTTATTTGTGTGTGAAGAGACCGCCATTTGCGGCGTTTGATTTATGAATATTTTTTGTGCTTTCTGTGTAGGATCGATAATTCTCATATAATCAATTCACTTTAACTTAAAAAATTTCATGAAAATGATATACAGAAACTTGCCGAATTTGTATGGTTTTAAGATTAAAAAGATGAAATCGTCAATTGCCTCTAACTTGAGAGCTACTAAATAAAATAAGGTAAAACTTTTACTGCAGGCCCAAAAAAATACATGAAAGTTTTTAATATATTTTTATGTGAAAATAACTACTGTTCGAAAACTGCTAAGTTTTTGCTTTTCCTTTCCGAAAATGAGACACCCTGATATTCATTAACAGTAAAGGTGTGCTTCGTAGCGTATTTCTTCCCAATTTTTGTAGAAAAGGTGACGTTGTGCTGCTCACTTTTCTCAATGCTAAGCTAAAAACTAATCCACTTTTTTCTAATACTAGCTTATATCACCAAATCTTGTCCCTTGAAGTCTGATTGTATTACCCTACATAACTCTCTAGCGTTTCAAATGTATTGATTGTATGGCCAGTTTTACAAATGATCTCAAAAAAAGGCTAAGATTTACATGAGTATTAGGTGTATTTGTAAACAGATTTCGATTATTAATCTCACAAGTCATATATGAAAACTTATCACTGATAATTGCATTTAGCAATGGACGAAACTTGTATAACTGGCTTTAGTCGTTTTTTGTCAACTGTCATAAGTGTTACACTGAATTATTATTGCATTAACACTTAAGCTCTGCAATGCAGTAATTGCCTTAAGCAACTTCAAAAAAGATACCTTGGTATAATGTGCATCTGAATATACTCCTGCACTACTTTTACATGTCCTTGTCATCGCTTTTATTTTTAGCCAAATCAATCAATGCCAATTATTTCCGACCCAGTAACGTGTGTAATAGTAACATCGTTTGTAAGCATTGCATGCAACATATAAGAGGATTGTCCTTTTGCCAGCATTTGTTGTTGATTTCGTTGGCCACAGTAGCTGTTGTCCTTCAAATTGTCTTACCATTATTTTTCAGCAGCATGAATGCAGCAGGTCAATTGGTCAGTGCAATATTCATGCGATCGATTGATTAAAAAAGTTTGAGCATAGTGCACGTGATAAAATTACAACAGCAGAAACTGAATCCTGAAACAACAGCAGGATTAGAAAGGACAAGCTTACGAAGAGATGTGAAAGCATGCTTGGCAGTAAAAGCATTTGCATCATTTCTTTCAGCAAGGGAGTTTTCGAACTTATGTCACATATTTCATGCATTAAAATAACAATTTTCCTGAATTTTATTTGAGGGTGTCAAACATAATTTTCTTTAGTGAAAGAGTATATATTTGAATTTTCATCATCTCTGAAAGTTACATATTTCAATGGGGAAAAAAATGGTTTTGAATTTTTACTTGTATTTATGCCAGAACTTGGGCATGAAAAAACATGGTGCGCGTCATCAGTAAAAAATTCGTAGTTTCCAAAAATATGGCGGGAATTTTGATATGAGAGCACATGCATTCTAAGGATTGATTTAGGAATAACATCAAAATAAAAAAAAAGTATGTTATATTGAAAATATTTTCAGAAAAACTTTTTTAATTAAAAAAATTAGTGTTTTAACAAAATTATTTTAACTTTTTTTATAAAGTTATAATTTTTCTTAACAAAAATGATTCAGCAGTTGTTTTTCCTATCTACTATAGTTTTTGGGATATTTAAATTCAAAAAATGTTCAGAAACGACAAAAAAACAAAGTGTGCAGTTATTAAAAGAATGATCGATATATAAAAATATAATAAATGGAAAAATTAAATCACTATTTCTCTTTTCCAACCCTTTTTTGAGATATTTTTTGCATATTTTCTGATAAGATTTTCTCAATTAAACTATCTTCTAATATAAGATGTTGTATCTTAATTTCTCAATAAAAATTGCCTTTAATTTGACACCCATTTACTGAATTTTTTAAGATATGTTTAACTATTCAAAAACCTGTCATTTTTCTAAAAGAAATCGCTCAAAAGTTTTTACTGTTTTTTTAATGGAACCTGGGCCATATTTGTATGAAGCTTTAAACTGCGAATATTTTTTATTTTTTGAGCGATAATAAATCGGACAATACCTACATTATTGTTTAGCTCATGAGTAAATTTCGTTTTTGGAATTTTTCGTTTCGAATTTGAGATGGACTCGCTTCTTCATACATTTTATCTGAAATGGGTTTCCGTTTCTGATCCGAAACTGATCTTTTTTCGGATGAAATTTATTATAAAAACGCGAAACGCTTTTTTTACTTTTCTGATTTATCTCGAAGTCAGAACGGACTTCACATACGAATCCATTTAGAACTCGTTTTTCTTTAATAATACGGATTCAAGATGGATATTTTGAGTTCAAGGACGACTCCTACTTATTTCACCTAACAAATCATTATTTAACGTTGAAACATCCCAATAACTTGTACTGCTATATTGACCAAGCGAACAAATTTAACCCATTTAAAAAAATTTATTGAAAATATCATATATGGCTATTCTATTCGGCTTCAAGGATCCCTGATCAATGGAAATTGAAAAAAGAAGATTTTATGACAACTTCAAAACTGCTTTTTATGCTAACGCTCTTTGCATTGTTTTGACAGATTCGCAGTGGGTTCGAATCGGTTCCGTAGCAGCATTGAGAGTGAAATCTGTGCTGACGGACATCGTTGCGTTTTCGAAACGGATCCGCACTCCGCACTTTTGGAATTTATGATTTTGTTGAAGCTGTATTTGTGTAATAGTTTCTGATGTTTCTTCTTTAGTTTGAAAATGGTTTCAAAAAAATTAACCCACAACAAAGAAATATAAACAGCAATGGAAATATATAGGCAATTTTCATAGCGATAAATATTATAATTTAATATCCTTCTTGCATTGTATGTATTTTGTTTTTTATTTAAGCGTCTAATAATTCTAATTTAATCTTAGTCTTCCTTAAGTGTTCTGCAATAAAATTTTTACTTTTCAATAAAATTTTAGAAGATATAAAAGTTACATGCCATTTTATTTTAATAAAATATGTAGCAAAAAATTAAGGACATTTAACATATTGAGGACCAAAAAAATAAATTTCAAGCTTATATCATATTAAAATATTAGCGCAAGGTGTTTGTTATTTTTTTTTTTTATGTTGTTGTTTTAACTTGTATATCTTACTTACTGCACATTTTTATCCCTTAAAGTTTCCCTATAGCTTTTTAACAAGAATAACAACAACTTAAATGCGTGAAAACATGCGTCTTCAAGGATAACAGGCAACACAAAAAAAAAAGTAAAAAAGATAATACAACAGTGACAACAGCGGTTGTGGAATGGAGCAAAAACAAGCCCCCTGTGACACAAAAAAAAAGGTGGTAACGTTGGGAAGAGAGCGTTGTTAGCATGCTGGAAAACGCTCTTTATTGACGCACAATGGCGTGACGCAATTTGAATGCATGATAAAGCAAAAGTCAGGCAGGCAGCAGCACCACTGGCACCACAACAACAACACGTGGTTACTTTTGAATTCATAATTGGCTAATGAAATGTCAAAGTAGGCAACATTGGCAGACAAGCAGGCGGATAGGCAGCCATGTCACCACAGATAAGTTACGAGCATCTCGCTCAAAAGAAAAAAAAAACGAAAAAACCAAAAATTTTATATAAAAAATGTAAAATCCATAAAAGAGGGCGCTTCTTTTAAGTGCCATGTTAAAACACATTGTTTCAGTTGGTAGTGGGGTTGATTTAGGTTATTGTGGGTGCGTTTTTTTTTTTTTTTTTTGTTGGGTGGGAAGGGGCGACTGTCTCTATTTCTGTAACACGTCCTCTACGCTACTCAAAGTAAATTTATGCAAATTTAAGTTTAGCTAAACGAAACCAAATGAAATAAAAACCAAATTACAAAGTCGTGGTAATACGATGATAAGGGGTAAGTGGTGCTGAAAAATTTGGTACACTGGAAAAAAAAAACTTTATTTTTTCATTTACTTTATGTCCGTACCTTATGCAAAAATGATCTTTAATTTCGTACGCAATGTGGGATATTTATTTTTTCACTGTAAGTGTAAGGTCAAGATGCTGGCATAAACGAAACAATTTTAAGATTTGTTTGGTGAATGTTTTATGATGGTAATTTTTTTCCTGCGCAACATGGACACTGCGGCAATGATAAAGCAAAAATTATTTATGATGTGATATTAAGACATTTATTTTATTACTATCGAAATGCCTTCCACAAGTAATGCGAGTAAGAGGAGCGTCGTTAGAAATACCATGAATAATCTCTTAATTTCTTTAAGGATTTAAGCGTAAACTAAATTTATTTTTTGTTCCTAGAAAAATATATGTATTTTTATATGCTGTCATTAAATGCTTTTATTATGGCCTTAGATTTGGTGGCTACACTCATTATGTTACTTTTATTAACAGCTTTAAAAGCATTTAATTGCTTTTGTCCAACTTTTGTGTGCGTTTTTCTAGATAATGCGTATTATGTGTGGCGCTATTATTTCATTTTGTTCTTGCTTTCCTTAATACTTATATACTTTTGTGTTAATCAAAAAAGTTGTTTCATCTCCCTTCATGCAACCGGACGATGGGATAAATTTAAAAATATACGGTCAAAATTAAATAATCTCTAAGCTTCCAAGCCGATCGTTACAAGCATGGTGTCGTTCTTTATTAAAATAGTTCAAAACTTTACATTCGTTTAAAACAAGCTACTAAATTGATCCTTACAACTAAGTTTCAATATATTTTTCTAATATAAAAAATTAAAGCACAATACTGAAGTATCAAATATTTGTGTACAGAGAAAACTGTAGGCAAAACAACAAATCTATAACGAAATTATTTTGAAATAATCAATAAATATTCAGGAAATTTATATATGAAATAAATGATAAATTTAAGATATCATAAAAGTTTACTTATTGATTTTATTACTCTACATTGTGCATGTTCGTGGTAAGATCGACAAATGATAAAATCTTCATCTTAAGTACTATTTTCCTCAAAGCAGTATCTCCGCCTACTAAACCAAATTTAATTATGTGTATTTTTAAAATAAAGCATATTTAAAGTGGTAATACTTTTTGAACAATTTATTTGTGGAGCATTACAATATATTATTATTTTTCTTTCCAATGGCAGAACATAATTTTCTCAATTTCGATGAATGTATTAGTATTGATGACCAAGTTTTTTCTTTATTTTTTCCATAGTTCACTGGACACATAAGTATTTATTGTTAGATTTCCCCAACTTTTCACTCGAAATGTACAAGTAATCAATAAAATTAATGATGTATTAAAGCACAGCTAGCCATAGTTGAGTGGAAAAATTACCAAAAACAACAAAAAGAAATAAGGATATTGTTTCTTTCTTTTTTTTCAGTAAGAAGCCTTGAAATTCAAACTTTTATTAATTAAGCAAATTGACCTCGTAAACACTTTGGAAGTGTTAATGACTTAACACATTACAATGCAAGCAAACAAAATTCAACAGACTTTAAGTACCAAAATGCACACTCGAGAGTTGATATTTTTTAATTCCCTCAAGTTTTATTGCTATTAGTTTTATTATATATTTAATTGCTTGCGCGTCGCACGTAACTTGACTTTAATTTGTATTTTATGTGTTTGAAATAACTCCGTCTTATCATTTAGGTATTCAGTTGCACGACCAATAACTGTCATTTTATATTAATTTAAGATCAATTTAATTTCAAATTTCATGGATTTCATTATATAAAGGATATTATCTATAAAGGATATGAAGTATTACATTTCTCTACCGAGAAGCAAAATTTCTTGGCCCTTAAGTCACTTTTTGTAGTGATTTTGAAACTAACCTATTTTTTTATGATTAGAAATAATTTTTTAAAAAACTATTTTTCCAAAATATTATAATCAATCAATGAATCTTAATTTTCGTTTTATAAAATATTGAATATTATTTTAAAAGACCCCATATAAGCCCACTTGAAAAAGTCACAAAAGCAAACATCTCGAAAAAAAATTATTAAAAGTACAAAAGTATTTAAAAAAAATTCTTAACTTTTTTTATCACTCAACTAAACAATCATTTTTTTCTTTTTTTTTCCATTTTATGAAAGTTGTTTCTTACTATTATTCTTATACCTAAAAAGTTCAATATGATTATATTAAAAATATCTCAAGTTTTGAATTTAGCGCTAAGGAGTAATATCTGCTAAAGGTATCGTATACCTGGTAGCCGTTTTAAGCAATCAAAAATTAAGTTTTCGCGACTCTACTGTATATAAAAATATCGTTTTTTCGACTTTTAAATTTAAAATACCACAAGAAATTAGATAAGTTTAAGATTTGCTGGTTTAGAATTAATTTTTATAAATGAAAATATCTTTTTGGCATTAAAAAGACTTATCCCAGCAGTTTTTTGGACCATGCAATACCATTTTTACGATTTGTAATCATTGATTTCATATATTATATTTACATGGAGAAACCATGCATGATGAGGTAAGCGAAGACGTAATTCATAAACAAATTTTCAAAATCACAATAATGAATAACATATGTGACGTAGATATCTGTAAAACAACTGACAGCGAGGGCAAATGGTTTGGGTTGTGAGCTCATAACTCAAAGTGCGTGAGTTCGATACTCCGTCAGACATTTTTTTTATAACGATGAAAAGTTTACATACTCGGTAATGCAAAGAATCATACACTACTTTTGCTATGACATCGCCGTGTTAAAAATCATGTATTCTGGAGGCGATAGAAAGTCTATGAGATAGATGAAAGTTAAGATTACTATCGATGAACAAAATCTGCTGGGAAGTATAAACAAAACAAAACAAAAGACCGAATCCTCATTTCAACAAATATTAACAAAAATTTTGGATATTTTTTGTGATTATTAGGGAAAATTTTTTCTTAAGATTTTGAGCATTTTTCTTAAGAAAATAAAGCCTAAATATCATATTTCTTTTCCTTGGAAATATGATGACTTTTTTTTTATTATTATAAATTTAGGGCTTTATTTTGATTTGCCTGATCAAACTCAGTTTTTTTTTTTCAATTTTTATTTTTGCTCCAATACAATTTCAGGTAACCCAGAACAAATAACAACAGATAACTTGGCATTTTTTTTTATGCTTCCTGCTGTCCTGCCAAAGTTGCCCACGGAAATAACGCAAAAAACATTTGCAAAATTGTCAAACAAAAAAAACTTACATATTTCCAAATTTTATATGAAAATGTTTCAAAATTTTTGAGAGTTATTTAATGTTTTTTTGTTCATTTGAATATTCTGTCTAAAACCTACATTTCTTAAGAAAACATCATTGAATAAAATCAAAGTTTGATTTCAAATAAGTATTCATTATCCACAAACTGCTTCTACTCTTCCCTTATACAACACATTTTTTAAGGAAATAAAAAGAGTTTCAAAATGTATGCCTAAAAATATTTGCTCTTGATGTTTTGCAATAAATGAATTGGTATCAAGTGCTAAAAAAACATGCTAATATTCTATTCCGGCACAGCTTTGCGTAACTGAAATTATTTTGATAAAATTTTTATTTTGTTTTATTGTGCTTTTACTGCTAAGTTGATGATGCTGTATCTGCCATTGTTGAGATTGCCGTTGTTTTTTTTTTTGGTTCTCGACAAATATTCATCGAAACCCGCTTGCTTGCGTTAAGTACGTGACACAATTACTTATTTTAAGGGTTTGCTTCAGTTGTTTTTGTTTTTTGTATTCATCAGCAACACCAACCAGCCAGCAACAGCATAAATGCAAGGCCGCATTGGGAAACATAAGCGTTTGGAACAAATTTAATCCGCTTGTTTTTCAAGGGTTAGAGGTTTTTGATTTTTTTGTCCTTTTTTTGTAACAATACGTGTTTTTGCTCCGATGTTTGTTTGTTTTTTTTTTATGTTGCAATTGAGCCTGACTTATTTATATTTTTTTTGCTTTTTTTTCTGCTTTTTTTTTAGGTGAAATATTGTATTTTTTTACGTTCTCGAATTTCAATGGAGCATTAAAATTTTGTTTGATTTAAGAATGCCTTTTTTAAGTACATAATTTGTACCTTTGTCTCTTAAAAAGTTTTTGTTTCCTTATTTATTTAACTTTTTACTACTCTATTGTAAGTAAAAGTGCAAATACATTTACGTTCTGATGTATTTAGACTCTTAAATAATAGATATACTTCAAAGGTCTAAAAGAAATTCAGCTCCAATAATGCAAGAAAATAAGCACTACTCACCAATGGAAACAGAAAATTTTACCCGAATATATCATTTTGCATATCTTTGCTTCACTGTGCAAAACAAATAGATTTTCTACAAGGCTTTGAATTTTAAAACTCAGCGAATTTCACTGATAATATTACCTCTGTATTATTTCTCAAACTTCAAATGAACACAAAAGAATAATAAGCATTCAACATTAAGGTCTTAGCCTGAAAGTATGCTATAAATTTTTTATTTATTTCAGTAAGAATGTAACTTAATTGAGCATATTTAATGTTGATTTTATGAACTCAAACAAAAATTCCTGAAAAGTCCTTGCGCAAATACACCAGTCAACTGTCGTTCGTTACGCTTACACTTGCAATAACGATAACTCTGTGGTAGGTCACCACTTTTTAAAGAATTTTCTTCCTGCAAATGCTGACTTCTCCAAGACCACCACTGCCGCGGCTGTTCAAGCCGCATTTAACACCAAGTCAAAAATCGCATAAAATCGATTTATTTATTCAAAACAGTTGACTTCACTGCGTTGCTTTGATGCTGATTCCTTTCTTCCTGGTTTCTTGCTCTCACTCCATTTTATTTCGGTGTAATGAAGAAATTTTTCATGTTGTTGTATTGTGTTCAGCTCAGTATTCGTATTTGACGCAGATTGCAGCGCTCAAAATGTTTCATTCTGTTATGTCAGGAATGTCGTTTTTGTCATCGTTGTCACAGTCGTCGTAGTGACTGAGCTGCGAAAAATAATTGACGGAAGCAGAAACTTGAAAGTTTTGGCAGACGATGATAGAGACAAACCGGAAACGGAAATTGTTGGCATGGAAATTAAATGTTAGCTAATTTGACACAAGAGCTTCACAAATTGTGTTAAAATAAAATCAGAAAGATTCTAAGAAACAATTTGAAGATTTTTAAGAATTTATTGAAGAAATATCTACCCTTTTTTGATTGCTTTGCTTTGAATTTCAGCGTTTTTTTATTTATTGAATCGTTATTTCGGCAGTAACATGAGTACATGTGTTTCTGTTTTTAATTTTTTAAATTGAACAAGATACACATGTGACTTCGCTCCATGCAGACTTATACCCTCTGGCAAAAACAAGCACACAGAAATAAAGCAGAGGTTTGAATTTGATAACAGCATGGTATCATGTGAATTAACATAAGCAATTGTGTGTTTACGTGTGGGGTATCAACTCTGAGGCACCAGTCAGCCTGAACGGTAGCAATAAAATAATGGAAATTCTAAAAGAATGAAAGAAAAGTATGAAAAATCTGAGAAATTTAAGCGAACACTTGATATAGCTTCAATGGATTTCTTCTTTTTTATTTCCAAGCGACTGCAGCATAAGTAGTTCTTATAAAACGAGTAGAGTAAGAAAACTAATGCAAATGGTAATAATGGCAAATTAAATACAATATTTTAAATTTCTTAAAAAAACTTAATTAAATGGTCAGGAAAACTCATATATACTGTATAGTAACAGGAATTGAAAACAAAAACCCCATATTATGTTGTTTTAATTCAAGAACATTTCTTTGTCAAAAAACGAGATAAAAAATTAAAATATTTCTTTCATTATCACAAACAGTCGAAATTGCCTATGATTGACATAAATCTAGAAACACACATACACATGCGTTCGATCGGAGATATTCCTATATAATGTAAAATTTTATTAAAATGTTTTCAGCGATCATAATTGCAAAACGACGGCTTGAATAGCCCAAGCAAAATGCTCATGGCGTACCAAATTTTATTGCTCAAAATATTTTTTTCAAAATTTCACTTTTGCTTTTCGTTATTAGAAAAAAATATAAATAATGGAAGACAATGATAAAGCCCAAACGTAGAACTTTTAAAAATAAAAAAATTAATACAAATCAATGTCTTAAATTTCACGAAACAAAAAAATGTTCTACATAATATAAACATACAACATTAAAGAGTTACAACAAACATTTTAAAATTGAGTTATATATAACCAAAAAGCGAACTGAAGCATTAGGGCAATTTGTCAAAAAACAAACAACGCACAAAAAAACGGATGCATTTTGGAAAAAAGTGTACTTTTCAAATCACTTTTTAAGGCATTTGTGCATTGGTTTTGAACAAAATAACTTGCATCATTGAATGCTGGGGTGATTTACATAACAAATTTGTAGTTAACTCAAATTCATACTGAGTTATTCAATTAACAAAAAATTTTTACATTGTTATTTTTTATGGTTACAATAAAATAACCGTCTTTTTAAACTAGTTTTGATAAAATTCATGAAAAATTTCTTATATTTATGCTTACTCGTATATGACTCATATTTGTTTACAATAAATATTTCAGTAAAAAACTGTTTGCTCTTCATATAACGTTCAATTATTTTAAAATAAAGCAAATATTAACAATTTTAAAAGTGTTTATTCAATTGTTTTAATTATTATTGTATCGTTTATTTAAATACACGAAAAGAACTTTAAAATTGATTAAACGCAATAAAACTACGGAACGGATTTTGTTTTTAATTGAGATATAAAAATTAACACTGATGGCGTTTGTTTTGGTGGTTGGCAAACAAACAGCGACCTTAACAGTAGAGGTGATGATTTTGTTGTTTTTAACCAAAAAGCAAATCGATAATTTGTCAATGTAGCTATTTAAAAACAATTGAATTTTTTTTTAATTATAATAAGCTTATTGATGATGGAGGAACCATAATTAGCTTAACAATGTTATTAACAAAAAAAACGAAAATAAAATATCTTCAAATCGGGTAAACATTTGTACGAAAATTAAATGAAAATTTAATCAAAAATTACAAAATAAATGGAGAAATTTAATAAGTTTACACTGTGGTCTAAACATTTCGTAGAAATCATATGTATATTAGGGTGATTCAAATTTTTTTGTTTTGATTGAAACAGGTTCAAAATTCAATATTCCTTCTAAACATTTTTTTTTCGAACAATGTAATCTATACTTCTATACTATTATATAAAGAGGTAAGGTTTGTTTGTTTGTTTGTTTGTATGTTCAGGGTAATCTCTGGAACTACACAACCGATTCTAAAAATGCTTCAATCAATAGGAAGCTACACTATTCCTGAGTAACATGGGCTATATTTTGTTTTGATAAAAGCAAGGGGCGTGGCACTTTACATGTAATTAAAACCTTTAACTCGCTATATCTTGGTTAATATGATAGCAAGAGTTTTCAAATTCAGTATCAGGGTGCACATAGCCTATGTTAAGCACTTCATAAAATATAAACGGGATTAGACACCAGGGGCGTGGTGGGTATAAAATTATAATTTAGGGTGGCCCTCATACGCAAGTATTTTTAAAATAACATTTTTAAAAAGACCACTCAATCGATTCATATGGAATTTAGGGTGCATATTTAAGGTGGCCCTCATACACAAATATTTTAAAAATAGCGATTTCTCAAAGACGGGTGAATAGATTCTCATGAAACTTACACAGTATGACTTTTATATTAAGGAGCACAGATAAGAATATAAAAATTTTATTTAGGGTGCATACTTAGGGTGGCCCTCATACAAATATATTTTTAAATATAATTTTTGCGAAGACAGGTAGTCGATTCACACCGAATTTACACCACGTAGCTCTTATGTTAATGGGCATAGCTTAGGCTACAAAACTTTTACTTAGGCTGGCCCTCACACAAAAATATTTTTAGATATCATTTTCTCGAAGACCGCTTAATCGATTCTCATGGAATTTACACCACATGGCTTTTATGTGATAAGACACAGATTAGTTTGTAAAAATTTTATTTAGGGTGCATACTTAGGGTGGCCCTCACACAAAAATATTTTTAAATATCATTTTCACAAGGACTGGTAAGTCGATTCACACCGAATTTACACCACGTAGCTCTTATGTTAAGAGGAATAGTTAAAGATACAAGACTTTTATTTAGGGTGGCCCTCAGACAAAAATATTTCTCGAAGACTGCTTAATCGATTCTCTTAGAACTTACACCACATGGCTTTTATATTAAGAGGCACAGATAAGCTTAAAAAAATTTTATTTAGGGTGCATACTTAGGGTGACCCTCATACAAAAATATTTTTAAGTATCAATTTCAAGAAAACAGGTTAGTTGATTCACTTCGAACTTGCACCACGTAGCTCTTATATTAAGAAGCATAGCTTAGGCTACAAAACTTTTATTTAGGGTGCATACTTACGCCACATGGCTTTTATATTAAGAGGCACAGATAAATTTGTTGAAATTGTATTTAAGGTGCATACTTAGGGTGACCCTCATACAAAAATATTTTTAAATATCATTTTCACGAAGACAGGTTAGTCGATTCACACCGAACTTATACCACGTAGCTCTTATATTAAAAGCCAAAGCTTACGCTACAAAACTTTTATTTAGGGTGGTCCTCACACAAAATTTTTTTAAATATCATTTTCTCGAAGACCGCTTAATCGATTCTCATGGAATTTACACCACGTGGTTTTTATATTAAGAGGGTCTGCTTAGGTTGAGTGCAGCGATGCGCACAGGGTAGTGCTAGTTTTTAAATATAAGCAAAGATTTGAATAAAAATTGATTTACTTTTGACGCCTGGGAAAAATTTCCTGAAATCACTGCTGCATAAAAAAGAAATTTATCCTTAGTTGTAATCATGCATTTATTACAATATTAATATTTTAAATTCATTTACAAGCACTTGACTCACTGAAGTATCTTTAAAATAAACAAAACACATAGAGAAAGAGAGATAAAAATCAAAGTTTAAGACAGCAAAAAACTGAAAGCCAAATTAAAATGAGTCCCACAATGGCACTCAAAAACATTATAACAGCTAAAAAAACTTAACGACACATGTTTTCAAGCACAAAAGTTTACTGACAACTTACATACATATGTGTGTGAAAGCCAGTTCATAAGATATCCCAGTAAACAATCGAAAGATTCTTGAATTTTTGTTAATTCTTTTATATAACCTCGGTCAGTAAGCATTTGGAGGATTTTTAAATATTCCCCATTTGTGGCGATACGATTTTAACTTTTCAAGAGGAATTAAATTTCAGCGTGATTGGTCAGCGAACCTCTTAATATTCTACTGGGAGATAAATAATAATAAAAATAAATAATTATTTTTTCAATTCTCCATGGGATTATTTGGCGAATCTTCTATTAGATCGCTGTGATTTCATTTTCCAAGTGATGAATATAAGGCTTGCGCACGATGAAATTAGTGCACGAATTAACTCAAATAACTTTTTAACTAGTTGACATTAAAACAAGAAATATATGTTTTTTCAACAGAAATCTTATTCATGTTTACTTTTATTGCAAATATATTAAACATTATTGATTCTTTATGAATAAATTGAGTTTTTCTGAAACAACTCCCATTAAACTTTTAATCGTATATTCAGAGATTTTTTTACTGGATACTAACCATTTTCTTGAAAAATGTTTGGTGTTTTCAGCAATCTGTTTTGTATTCTTCATAATCCTTTTTACCAGAGCCCAATATCTTTCGATGGGTCTGAGCTCCGGGCAGTTAGGAGGATTTGTATATTTAGGTACAAATTCTACTTTGTTCTTTTCATACCATTCAACTGCAGATTTGCTGTAATGGCATGAAGCCAAATCTGGCCAAAAAAAGTTGAGAACTCATGCTGTCTAATAAATGGTAAAAGGCGTTTTTTCATGCACTCCTGGATGCATATTTCGGTGGTAATAGTCCCAGTTCAAACAAACGAACTGCTTCGCCTACCGCAGCTGCAGATTGCCTCTATGATCTGCAACATAAAAATCGACACCTGGAAGCTGCGAAAAGTCACCAAGTACGTAAGTCTCGTCGTCCTTAATGCAACAGTCAAATTTTTTAATGTATTCGGGGTAAAGTAATTTGGCTCGCTTTTTTGCCTTGACGTTCTTTTTGGAATTTCTGTTCGGAACTTTCTGGACTTTAAATGACTTAAGCCCTTCCTCCTTTTTAACTTTTCTGACAAAAGCCTCAGAGCATTGGACTTTCTCAGCTACTTTTCTTCCCGATATATTGGGATTTTTCTTAAAAGAAGCTATCATCTTCTTGGCAGCATTAGGATTATTAAAACCTTTATTTTTTCTACTTCCTTGATTTCTAATCACGGTCAGACGTTCCTTATAGGTTTTAATAACACGCGAAACTGTATTCCGCGAAATCTTAGCTTTTCTAGCAATTACTTTGAAAGTCCAATTTTTATTTTCGTTAAATATTTTGGAAATTTTTTCACGCACTTTTATTTCGCTGCTCGTGTTGAAGCCATAAATTAACGAAAGAGTAAAAAAAGTAGCATGCACAGTTGTACATATTTATCAAAGCTAATTTGATTAAAATTTTTTTGAATTTTTTGAATCTGAACAATTAACAAGTAATAATGTGTGCACTAGTTTCATCGTGCGCAAACCTTAAATGTAACTCTTCTAGAATGGCTAGATCATTTTAAATGCTTTATGATTCCATAGTACTTTTTGTTTGCATGTTATGTTAAGTGCAGTTTTATTAAGTCATTTTCACTAAAAAATAACGAAACATCACAAAAACTAACTATTTGATATAAGCGCAAGCGGCAAAAAGGAGAAAAAATATTAAAAATCAAATTTTCTACATGAAAGTTCCAGAAAATCGTTTTTATTGGTAGTAATAAATCATATGTATCTCTAATGGTAAAAATGCTGGTTAGTTAAACAATTGCTTTTTACTTTTGCTGTTGAAAATAAAAAGTCCATAAAAAAAAATTCAAATTTAAATTCAATGTCCAGAAATCATGAATTTTTTTAATTTTATTAAATTAACTTTTTTATAATTTCAATTGAAGAAAAGCTTTTTCTCCAAAAACAAAAATAAATAAAAATATAAGCCTGCTTAATAAAGAGTCTGAAAATCACTATATCGAAAATGGTACAAGTACCTGTACATATACCTATGATATGTAATCATTTTCAACTATTATTAAAACGTCGTAAAGACCAAACAACTAGCAATATTCTAATTAACAATACCTCATTAAAATTTTGTTTCAGTTTCTTCAGAAAACACTGCAGCTTGACATAAAAGTATGATATTGTGCGCAATCAAAAACATCACTTCTGTGATTAAAAATGACTGCTGGGATAGCATAGCAGCATACGTATGTTTATAAATGTTTTTTTCTATATAACATTATAGTGTATGGTATATAAGAATATGAATGAGTGTGTGTGTGAGTAAGTGTGCGCACAAGTGTCTTCAATGCTAACCACAGAAACAAAACCATAAATGACACACGGAAGCCTAATTTTGGGCAAATGAAAATGACAAAAAACATAAGTAAATTGAGAAAAACAAAAGCCAAAAAAAAGGACCAAAAATTAACGGTAAGTAGAGACTGATATGAAGTAAGATATTTTACCATGGCACTAATTGTTTGTGTATGCGTATACTAGTGTAAGTGAATATGTGTTAGCGTTAGTATTGCATACAAAAAATGTAGTTGCTCTTAGGTTTTATATCAAATCTTTTAGCAAATTAAAGTCGCTTTATAAAACTTTAGTGAACTTTCTATCAATACGACATTTTTTTTATATTTTGTGAAAAACTTTGACAAAGCAACTTTTCTTATTTAACAGAATATCCTGCATTTTACGTAAAACTTAAAGTTGAAAAAGACAAAGGTATTTTCAAACAATTGACCACAAAACCACAAAAACATAAAATTTATTTTAATTCAGCTTGTCGGTAGAATTTGCTTAAAAAAAGTAACATTTTACTGGCTTTTTATACAACAAAAAAAAAATTGTCCATTGTTTTCGTTAACGTAAGTTTTTACTTTTAGTAACTTATTTGCGTGCTCACATGCGACTAATGAGTTTTATTTTTGTTCCTTTTTTTAATTCATAAATACGTAACTATATGAATGGTATATACATAAAGTGAAAAAATGATAAAATGAGAAGTTTGCATGCTTGTAGCCTTTTCTGTTGGACTTTATATACTATATATTTGAAAAATATTTAGACTATGACCAAACCGATTTGCATAAAACTTAAGCAGATTGCAGTTACGTTCTCTGGTTATATTTTTTTTTTAATAAAAAAAGAAGGTATTTTAAGCCGATATATTTGTCCTGTTTTGAAATGATTTCTTTTTTTTGGTCATCAATATTAAAAATTAGTCTTTAATATTAATTCACTCATTGAGTACTGAAAAAAAAGTAGTAGAGTTTGAATTTCTTACCAAAACTGAAAGTTTTTTGAAAAAGCAAAGAAATCATTCAATTAATCTTGCAGATACTGGACAAAAATTTGATGTGAAATCAATCATACAGTATTATATTTCTCAACGCTATAAAACAAGCTGGAACGGGCAGCTAGTAACGAATGCAATTATTATAAATGTATGTATGTGTTTGTCACTTTTGTGAGTCCTTTGCTCATTCATTTATGCCACTATAAAATCAACTATCAACATTTCATTTGCAGTTTCAAATATCAAGTGTCGCAAATTTGTTAGTTTTTTTTTTCATTTTTTTGTGTTTTTTTTAATTTTTTCATAAAATTTTAATGAAAACTGCGTTGTTTGCAGTTGCTCATGTGTGTGCTTTTACATTTATTTATTTACTTCGCTATTCCTCTTTCAAATTTATTTAACTAACGAACTCAAACATTAACAGTCTACCAGATGGCAAAGTCAGTGACTACTGCCATCAATTAAAATTCGTTAATTAAGATTTTGCATACAATCACTACACTTAGAAGAGGTGCGCGTACTTGGAAGTTTCGACTTTAGACAGTTGACTCTTTTATTGGCTTGGCTTCTTGGTTCGTACTTTAATAGTTTTATTTGAAAAGCAACTGAAAACCACTTTAGTTTTTTATTTTTATTTTATCTATTATATAAAATTCATTTTTTGTCCGTCTGTCTGTCTGTCTGTCTGTCTGTCTGTCTGTCTCTTATGCACGCGGAAACTATCCAGCCGATTTTGATGAAATTTTTACAGTATGTTAGTATCGATCTGGCGGGTGTCATAGGCTATAAAACTTTTATTTAGGGTGCATATTTAGGGTGGCCCTCATACACAAATATTTTCAAAATAGCGATTTCTCAAAGACAGGCAAATCGATTCTCATGAAATTTACACAGTATGGCTTTTATGTTAAGGGGTACAGATTTGATGGTAAAAATTTTATTTAGGGTGCATACTTAGGGTGGTCCTCATACAAATATATTTTTAAATATCATTTTCACGAAGACAAATAAATCGATTCACACCGAATTTACACTACGTACCTCTAATGTTAAGAAGCATAGCTTAGGCCACAAAACTTTTATTTAGGGTGGCCCTCATACACAAATATTTTAAAAATAGCGATTTCTCAAAGACAGGCAAATCGATTCTCATGAAATTTACACAGTATGGCTTTTATGTTAAGGGGTACAGATTTGATGGTAAAAATTTTATTTAGGGTGCATACTTAGGGTGGTCCTCATACAAATATATTTTTAAATATCATTTTCACGAAGACAAATAAATCGATTCACACCGAATTTACACTACGTACCTCTAATATTAAGAAGCATAGCTTAGGCCACAAAACTTTTATTTAGGGTGGCCCTCATACACAAATATTTTAAAAATAGCATTTTCTCAAAGACTGCTTAATCGATTCTCTTGGAATTTACAATAATGGTTTTTATATTAAGAGGCAGAGATTGGATTGTAACAATTTTATTTAAAGTGCAAAATTAGGGTGGCCCTCATACACAAAAATTTTTAAATATCATTTTCACGAAGACAGGTTAATCGATTCACACCGAATTAACACCACGTAGCTCTTATATTAAGAGTCATATATAAGGCTTCAACACTTTTATTTAGGGTGGCCCTTATACAACAATTTTTTTTATATCATTTTCTCAAAGACCGCAAAATCGATTCTCATGGAATTTACACCATATGGCTTTTATATAAAGAATCACAGATAAGATCGTAAAAATTTTATTTTAAGTTCAAACTTAGGGTGGCCCTCATACAAAATTTTTTAAAATGTCATTTTCACGATAACAGGTTAAACGATTTACACCACGTAGCTCTTATGTTAAGAGGCATAGCTAAGGATACAAAAGTTTTATTTAGGGTGGCCCTCACACAAAAAAATATTTTAAATATCATTTTCTCGAAGACCGCTTAAATCGATTCTCAAGGAATTTACATCATGTGGTTATTATATTAAGAGGCACTGCTTAGGTTGTAAAAATTTTATTTTGGGTGCATACTAAGGGTGGTCCTCATACAAAAGTAGTTTTTAAATAGAATTTTCACGCAGACCGCACATCGAATCTACACCACGGTTGAGGTGAGGCGATGCGCACAGGGTAATGCTAGTTTTTAATATTTCTTGAAATGAATAAGCAAAGGAATAAATTAACAACGCAATTAAAATAATCTATAAATTTTTTTTATGATTTTGTGATACTATTGCATTTTAATATATTAAGTGAAAAGTTCCAACTTGTGGCAAATTTTTAGTTTTATTTGTCAATTGCTTATTAAGGTTACATGTGCATTAACTATAAGTAACCTATTCTTTTATTTAGATATATAAAACTATTTTATACAAAAAAGTAATTATTAATTCTACCATAAGAGCAATACTTAAATACACTACAGCTTCAGTTACGCCTCATAGCGTAAATTGCCCTTATCAGAAGAGAGCATTTTGGGACTGCTGCTAAGTCCCATAAATAAATTTTAGACATGTCATGGTTTCTGTAAATGTTCATAGGTCCGAGCATTCAAAGCTGAGCTCTAGGCCTTGAAACCTAAGAATATAAGCTCTGATGTCTTAAAAGTATTTTTTTATTTTAAGCCCCAGGACTGAACGCATTTTTTCATAATAATTTCGATTTATTTCTTTACGAATTCTCAAAAGTGGATTTCAATGAATGCAGTTTTTGTATGTGATAGATTATATAATTTTGATTTGAAAATTAATTATGTAAAAGGCATATAGCAGAAACAGACATCAAAGTCTATATGTATAACTGCAATATTACTGATATTGAAAAAAATCTTGCTTTGAATTTCAATTGTTCATGTTTACCACATTTTATTTATGACCTCAAATTATTTATTCCAAAAGTAATCATTTCAAATCATCATTGTTCTTTATAATTTATAATATTCTATTGTTATCGCACTGAAAGCAATAAGTACATATTTCCTTTTTAACATAGAGCGCTTATTGAAAATAGAATTTATGCGTTGTAATTTGAGTAATAAAACCCCAATTACAGTATTACAACAGTCGTCTGTAATCACAGTCACAATTTTTTACCATTCCTTCAATCATTGATAGAATATATGAAATATTTACCGTAAGCCAGAACAAAAGCAACCAAACAAAGAATAAACAATAAAAATTCGAAAATACACAAATACAATGAAATAATGTAAATACATAAAAATCGTATATACACATAAAAAGTTAAAGAATAAGAATCTAAGATTCAAAAGACACATGAGTACCCTGTAGAGTCATAAAAATCGATGAATCGTTTTCAATGACATTTTATTACGTCTATGAAAACTGAAATATATCGTATGCGGGAAAGTACATAAAAACAAAATTAGATTTTACGGTGCCAGTGTGTGCTTAAGCAATAAATATTTGCGTAGCTATGCCGGTTTGTCTTACATGTGTGTGTTTATGCTTTCACATGTTATTGTAAGCTTTTAAAAGCAGCTTCGTTGCTAATTCTTATTTAATATTTCTTACACATGCTGCGTTTTTTGTTTTTGCTGTAAACCCAGTAGGAATATCAGCAAACATTTAATTTTTTTTAGAAACTGCAAGCTATTAGACATACAAGCCTTTTTTCGAATAAATTGAGAAGTCTTGAGGTTATCACCTATCTGGGAAAATCCGACATGGATCATCCTTAGACAATGTTCTGCCTGAATTTCATTACAAGCCTTACTCTGAATTTTCGGTTTTCCACATATTTTTCGACAAGTGTATACATGGAATAATCTGCTCATTGATTTGTATGAAAACATTTATCTCTCTTTTTTTCATTTGTTTTATCTAGACTTTTTGTTACATATAGTACAATATACAAAAAGTATGGGAAGTCAAACTGAAGACAAGTAAATTCAGATTTTCCTAATACTTAAGTACTTTGTGTTATTTAATATTATCGTTTATTGTGTTGCGGCTATAAGCAAAAAAATTTAAAACTTTATTTTTAATTTTTTAATAAAACTGTGACAATTTATGCATTGTGTGTTATTTTTCTTCTTAAAGTAGTATTCGAAATGTATTTATCTTGATGACTTCGATGAATTATTTTTCCAATTGGGTAGAAATAACAAAAAACAGCCATGTGTTTGCATGCGCTGTTGCGCCATAAAGTATGCTGAGGTAAAAAGTTATTGCTATTGTTTAGACTCCTCTTAAAATGACGTTGCTGTGGGTAATATATTTTTCTTGTATTTTTGTTTCATTCAGTCGCACATGAAGGCAGCAAACATCTTGTAGTCAAATATTTTGCTGTATATTGTTAGCTTAATAGGAATAAGATCTTGAAATTCAAGCATCCTTAAAAAGGATTTGCATGAAACATTAGGATTATGTTACTCAGCTATGAAATTTGATAAAAATCGAATAAGTTAAACATAAGATTATAAATGGATTGATAACATTATTCTCAATTAAGTAATCAAAAAATCTGGTTAGCACACATATGTCATGAATTTAAATTGATTTCGGCACTTTATTATGTTAATTTTTATCAAATATTTTGTAATGGAAAATGTTTGATATCTTAGAAAAAGACATATTTTTTTAGGTTGAGTTAGCTTTTGAAAACTTACAGATCAGAGCCTTTTATTTTATTTTTTATCAGTTAGTAGGTATCAGTATGAGCAAACAATGGTTTAAATGGGCCATAAGACCAAATTAATATGAAATAAATGTTTCTTTCGTTGCGACAATATATCTACATGAAAAATATGTTACCTATTACAATCTTTCACCAAGCTTATTCGTATGTGGTTTAATATGTCAAACATACTGATTTTGACCACTTTCGTTTGCAACTATTAAAGCCAATAATTCCCTCAGGATCATTTCTGAGTACCTAAAAATTAAGTTATAAACTTTCTTTTGAAAAATTAATTTAAGAAATAAACAAATTGCCTTGATTGAAATGATAAGTTTAGTGAATTAAGTAAATATCTTCAATTTTCAAGTGCTGTTCAGGATAATTCTAATCATGGTAAAATTGCAAAACATACTGAACAAAAATCATCTATTAGCTCTCACAATAAACAGTATTGCCAATTTAAGGTCTAATTCTGTAAAAAAAATTCTATGTGTGCGAAAATTGCTATCATGATTTTAAATATCTACCAAAATGAGACCTAAAAAAAGCATAATTATTTGAAACTGACATTGGGTTACAAAATCATTATTAATCCTTTTACAGGGATTTGAGTAAAAGACGTTTTAATATACATATTTCATTAGTTAGACCAGAGACAGAGTGCGCGCTACAAGCGAAGATTGGCGTGAAGCGAAGCTAGTCAATGCTGCTTTGGCTCTGCTTTCATTTTTCCTTTTTAAAACAACAGCAAATAGTTTTGTTATTCAGCTTCAATCCTCAAATTTTTTTTATGCACGAAAAACGAAAAAAAAACTTCTTATGTTAGCTTCTACGGCGCTATAAAAACATTTCAAACTCGCTTCATCGCTGAAGTTCTAGCATCGCAACGCTCTCACTCTGTACACTTTGCGCTATTTGCATACAAATACTCATTCACTGGCTTATCGCCAGTCTTCGCTTCGCGCCAATCTTTGCTTCTAGCGCCCAGTTTGTTTCTGGCCTTAGTATTTGCAAAACGCTCAACATGTCGTATGAGTGATATTTATTAGAAAATGTAAAGAAGTCTTGTACGACAAGTAAAGTTGATAACTAAATGTGGACGGCATAAACATATTCAGATTAACAGGTACGTCGTGAAACTCTGAAGTGTAGTTGGATAAGAGCAAAAAAGAAATTAGAAACCACTCTAAAAGTGGAAATTTTCTCCTAAGTTACAACAAAATTAAATATTTCAAAATTGAATATCCCTTTACAAAAAAAAAAATTTTCACCGTCTATATATTATACGTACGCAGAGTATCCTCAGCGTCAACTCTTAAAATTATCTAGCGAAATCCGTGTGCATATAAAAAACATGAATACAATTGATGTGATGAAATTTTATACCTAAGTAAAAGTTTATTGTTTATATGATTGAAAATAAGCGAAATTTGGTCACAGAAACGTTCACCTAACACACAACTCTAAGCTTACTACAAAATTTTTCCCATATTTTAGAGCTAAGTTTCAGCCTTCACTCTATCAGTTTTAATTTATTCTAGGAAAAATTTCTCCAAGCCAAAATTAAACTAAAAAGTTGAATGGAAATCCAATATTTTTGTTGTACAAGTTTTTTTTTCCAGTGCACTAATTTTATCTTTTTAAGATTAAATGAACCATCAACACTTTACACATGTACTTTAATCGTATACATGCGTGCGTGTGCTTATAAATGTCTGTAGGCCTTTGTATTAGTTAAACAATATCGGTGCTCTAATGGTGTTGATGGTGTGCTTGTTGTTATTGCACTACTTCTGTTATGGTTTTGTGTTGTATTTAAGCGCGCATTAATCGTCTTTAAAGCCACTCAAATGTTATTTTCATGGCAACCCAATGTTGGCTAATCTCGTTGCTAATGTTGTTGTTGTTGTTACTCTTGTGGTTTTTGTAACTGTTTGTGTTAACCAAAGTATCAATGCTTTGTGTATTAATGTGTTAGCATGTTTGTATGGGTGCTATGTGTGTAGAGCCTCTGATATGTTTTAATAGCAACATAAAAGTTTCCACAAAAGCGTAACGCACTACATGGAAGCGCTTGACCCACAATGTACGCACAGAACATAATAATTGAGAATACACTAGAAAAATTCTATTAATCCTGATAACATTTGATTTTGATATATAAAAACATAAAAAAAAAACTTCTCGTACAAGATTACACAAACAAGAATAATTTTTCTTAAATTTTCTTTTTTGATTTAATATTTTATTTCGAAAATTTTTTCAGTGTAAAGAAAACTCTCATAAATTTTTATATATAGTCTGTTGAGCTGCTAAACGGGTTAATGACTCGGAAGCGCCTCAATCACTACATACATGAATGCTACACACATTCCACCTCCCGCGGCAACAACTGTTGGCGAGTGTAAATGTTGTCCCTTTGGCAATTTGCGATAAATCTTCGATTTTGTTTTTATTATTATTGTTCCTCTTTCTATGCTACTTTTCCTTTTAATGCCAACAGTTGTTTAGGCTTATCAGAGTGGTTGTGTATGTGTGCGTGTGTGTTTGTTCATTTGTGTGAAAATGCGTAGGTTTTTTATGGCTAATTTTTAATTTGTTACTGTTGTTCATTCAGCAGTAGGAGTAGGTGAGCGAATTTATGGTCTTCAGGCATTAAGTATCGGCAACAAGTTGCAAGTTTTGCCCTTTTTTCGTTTCGTTTTTTTGGGAGATAATTGATAACACTCTGTGTGTTGCTTTAATTGAAACAGACGCCCTTTTTGTGTCATTTTTAAGCGTCAAATAAATAAACATTTAGAAGTTTTTAGAAAGGGTGAACATGTCGTATGAGTAATCTTAAATACAGAAGGAGATTCAATATTTAAGTAATATTGTGAAGTTGATAAGAAATATATGTATGTATATTGAATATTAAAATAATTTACTTTTGATCGTATATATTTCTTTTATATATACATATAAAATTATGCAAATATAAGAAAATAGATTGAAAAAAATCTACTGAAACAGTTGGCGTCAAAAATGTCGTATTCATTGATTCCGGAATTTGATTTTAATAATAAGACTTTGATTTAAAAATAAGAGAAAATTTTTCAACTTCAGATAAAATGCCCTTGAAGTGATTATTTGCAAACTTGTGTATTTTTTAGTTTTAGTCCTTTTTTTGTTATTTTTTTGCAAAAATTCTTTTGAGAGACTTACTTTGAAAATTCTATTGAGTTTTTTTATTTAATGCTTTTTAGGAATTTCATTAGCTTAAGCTACACCCTTTACGAATCACATAATTTTGCCTTAAACTGCACCAATGCCTTTCCTTTATAATTTATGGAATAACCCAAAAAGTATCAATAAATGCAATTTTTTCGAATAAATCAAAATTTCAGAGATCTATTGCCTTTTTTTTTCATTTTGAGTCTTAAGCTACAAAGTACACAGGACTGCATCTCAGCTTCAGTTGAATATATATTACTTCTGTTGTTTTGTCTATAAAAAGATTTTTCTTCTTTTTTTATGATTTTTTTATTACATTTTTATTTCATTTGATTTTTTTTACTTGCTTCTTGCTTATGTCGTCTTTATTAAGCTTTTTTTGTTAACTTTCATTTCGTTTTCTTTTTATTTCGCTCTGAAACTCATTGTTTCAATTTTTGTTTCATTTTTCTTTTCCTGTTTTGATAGATGCAAATTAATGTTTTTTTGCGTAAGATGCCAAGCTAATAACATATACAATAGCAATGGAAGAATAATGTTTTATGGTTAAAGAAAATTGGTAATAAATCATGTTTGCCTCTGCAACGCTTTGACTTTGTGTATGTATATGTGTTTGTTATATTAATGTCAGCCAAATAATGAAATGAAAAAGTATGGAAAAAGCACGTTAATATTTTATTTTATTTGGTTTTTTTAAGATTAAATTAATATTTGAGTTGATATTACAATTTTTTGCAGCATAATTTCTTTCGTTTTGTTTAAAAACAAATGATATTAAACAATTTATTATAAATTCATTTAATACTTGGACATTTTTATTCAGGAAAAAAAGTTTGTTGTTTTACATATCTGTGATCAGAACTTTTTAATTCGATTTTTATGCTAGATATAAAAAGCATCATACTAATAATGACAATATTCAGACAAAACAGCCCATAAAAAGAAAAATCAAAAATACAATCGTTGGAAAAAAACCATAAAAACCTATACTTTCGTCATTTTATCATAAATTTTTTTCAAAAATAACTTTTTTTTTTCATAAGAGTATGGGCTTTACGCCGAATTTGGACATTATTTTTTGGCATCGATTTTAGCAAAATATTTAATTGAATTCTTAAATCAATGTTGGTCAAAAAAAATTACATTTTTCCATCGACTGAATCTGAATTTCTGCACCAATTAAAAAATTTTGAAAACATATTTTTTTGTGATTAAATTACCTTTAATTTGAGAGAATTTTTGTCCAGATCACTAAACATTAAGTTTAAATTTGATCAAAAAAATAGTCAAAAATTTTTATCTCAAAAACCAAATCATTCAAAAAAAAATTTACTAGTTATTTCAATGTTGCAGGCAACTGCATATCAAAATTTTAGTGTAATTTTTCAAAAATATGCAGTTGTTTGCAGAAATAAAGAAAATATTTCATAAATGTGTACATTACTTACAAGCACTTTTCTTTAGGAATTAAAATAAATACAAGTTTTTTTTAATATTATAGATAGATTTATTTAAGTTTTGTCTAAGCGAACATATGATAAAAAAAATTTCAAATAGAATTGCTAAACTATCTGAACAGTCACTGGACTTGATTACTTGACCTCAAATGTAATAATAGACTTTTCAAATGCACTGATTGTCAAAAGTACTGAACAAAAAGTTTAACTAAAACTTAGTGCTGCCAACAAAATACTGCGGAGCTTAAAAAATGAAAGTAATCAAAATTTAAAAATCTCACATAAATGACTAAAACATTCTCATTTTAATAGCAAACTTTTCTGCATAGATTAGCAATCTCAGTCCAATATTCACCAGCCAGCCCACATACTACGAATTAACTTTGTTTTACACTGACTTCGCCTGCCAATTAAAACCAGAAAAAAATATTTGATAATGTAATTTACAAACATTTCAATTTCAATGTATGTACGTACAAGCTACTAAGTAGCATATGTGTTGGTGAGGGATAAAAACTCGTACCCATGCATTACAATAAATTTCCTAGCTTTCAGCACTAACTTTAAATAAAGTTAGATTGGGATTTATTTATTTGTTCTCTTTTTCGAAATATACTTTTTACAGATATACAAAAGTACTCACATAATCGTACATACATAAACAGACACATGCATACAATTTGGGTATTTAAATTACACTGAAAAAGAGTCTTAACTAAAAATACAAATGGATCTAATGCGATAAGTTTACAAGCTAACTAAAAGTTCATTTATGGGTAATTAAAAAAAACCTATGTTCTTTATTTTGAAATTTATGTATGTGATAGCATATGCAGGACATAAAACTTCCAGTGAATTGATTTTGCTTTAGTTTTTCCCACAGTGCCATTTAGGAAGAAAAAGAAAAAAGTTTATAAAAATCACCACCTCATACACACACACACACACATATTGTAAAGAAGCACATGAGAAACTTTTAACAAATGTTTTCCAGCGGAATTGTAAGTTTTACGCTTTGGTTACTTTGGATTAGTTTCAACGGAAGCGGAAATGAAAATCTGCAGTTTATTTTACAGTAGCTAAAAGTTACGGCTTCTGTTGCTATTCTTTTTTTTTTACTTTCTCGTTGCTGCTGTTAACGCAACATTATAGCCAGAGTATAATACATGTGTGGCTTGATATTTTGTGGCTTTTTGGCTGCTGCTGACAGGCAGGCTATTTATTGATTGGCCAAAGTGAAAATAACGTGTATGTCGTACTGTAATTTATAAATTTATGTTTTCTTTCTGTTTTATTCTAGTGATCATCGTTTTTGTTATTTGGTTTGACCCAGGACATATTAATTGCAGTGCTGCTACATACATACATTAAAGTTTGCAAAAGATATGGTTTTGACAGTGCCTTAAATTTTAAACAGTTCAGATTTTGTTTTAGTATTTTCATTACTTTAAATTAGCAATTTATAAGTAATTTCATGTAAATTTTTAGTTTCACTTGTGAAGTAGCAACTTTTGGGTAGATATTGGAAACTATTTTTTAGTTTGTTAAATTTTTTGGAAACCATTTTTTACTTCATGTACTAAACCTTAGTGATAGAAGAAGTGAAGAGTGATAGCTACTATTCTTTTGTGATTTATAGAGTCTCTGTCTCACTTCATTCCCCAACGAAATATGGATTTAACATTGATGTTAATAATGCTCTAATTTCGAGAATTATGATTTTTCTGACAATTTTTGTTATGAAGTTTTCTTAAGAATAGAATTAGTTTAATTTAAAAAAAATTTCATTGAATGAAAAATAAATCCTACATGCATGAGAGTACGCATTTCTTAATGAAAAAAATTTATAAACCTCAAATTTTATGTAGGAATTTTAGCCCTTTTTGATTAAAAATAATTGATTAAAACAAGAATTGATTTATGAAATAAACAATATACAGAAAAACTTATACCAACTTTGTGCACTTTTCAATATCAAAATTTCAATTGTAAGTGCCCCCGTGTTGTTCCTCTATCTCTTTTATTTATTGAAATAGTTTACAATTCACATGAAAATTCCATTAAATATTGGAAATATTTTTATTAGAAACCATAAATAAACATCCCCAAAAAATATTTCAAGCGGAAAATGGAAAAATCTTTTGCACAAATATTTTTTTCGAATTTATTTCCCCCTTTTATTTGCGACGTGCACACACTCAAAAAATATGCAGAATTTTAAAAAAAAAAACTAAGCCATTTTCATTTGCCATAAAAAGAAAATCAAAGTCAACACATTCTCAGTTATCAACACATGTGCAAAACAGAAACGTAAAAACCAATAATGGAGGGTCCATTAAGTTCGTAAATCTTTTAACCAAACGCATGAGCGCATTGAAGTCAACACACTTTTTGATTGAGCATGGCGCAACTTCTAGAGCGATATGAAAAAAAAGCAGAAAGTTTTATTCAAATCTATCAAAAGATTAAATTGGTTTCGCTTTTTAGGCAAAAATATGTTGAACTAATTTTACTTTTGACTTTTTTATTTAATAAATGAAGGGCTTATTAAAAACCATAATAAGCTAAGAAATCATTAAATTGAAAGATTAGAATTTAAAGTTTAAAACAATGCGTAAAATTCATTTAAAATTAATATCAATTTCTGGATGGTGTCTATAATTTTGAAAGATAAGCAAAACCTAAAAACAAATGCGAGATATTCTATTTTTTGGGAAATGTTCAACTTATCATGTCCTTAAAGGGCTCGCTTTAAATAGAGTACATTTTGATTTTTTAATGAATTTTCTTAAAACAAAAATGCATTACAAGGACACACGTTATTGACGTTTGTAGCTTGCACGTGCGTATCGCTGATGCTGATGCTGCTGCTGCTGGTTACAGCAATCCTTGTGCATCGCGTAAATTATTCAAAAGAATTTCTTGTTGTCAAAGTCATGCCAGCGTTAAATTTAATGTTGGCATAAGAAAAATCATAGAATGCCGGCAAAGTTAGGTTACGAATAGGAAGGGTGATAAAATTGGAGATAGAGTTAGTGTAACATAAGAAGAAGCGAATGGCAAGTTTTCCGCACAATAAAGTTCTGTGACATGTTTTGTTCACACTCATACATTCATCATGTGTGCACGGGAATGCTATTCAAAAACATACACTAACGTAGGTAATATAAACCTAGTAGGCAAAAGAAGTTAAATATGCTATTGGCATAACTTCTTTAAGATGAAATAGGCTCAACTTCCTATAAACGTACTTTCTTACTTTATACCTAATAATGTGTAATACAGGCATTCATTAAGAAATTTGGCAAATGACACTTTTCAGCAGAAATTCTTATAGCACCTACGTTGAAAATGCAGAAAAAATACATAAATAACAAGCCTTCGAGTATCAGTTTCCAAAACATTCCTTTACAGCTGCACTATTTTTAAATCTTAAAACACTACAGTTAAGAAAGCAAAGGAATATATTATTTCACATTCCTTCCAAGATCTTCTCAACTGCATACTTGGCAGAGGTTTTCTTTTATCATCTCATTTCAGCAGCAGTTTCAGGATCAACATTTGCATGGCTACTTTTGCATACAGCAGTACGTGTTGTATTTTGAATATATTTTATTTCATATAATATATCAGTGATGGACTTAACCCTTTCACAAATTTAAAGTCAGGATGTTGTTTTTGAAAGTGAAGCGTACCTTTTTCAAAGAAATGTTGCCTGTAAGGTTACATTTAGTAATCTAAATAAAATAACGCAATTATTTAGATAAAATTTTTTATATATTGGGAACATTAGTAAATATAAAGTAATCTTCCAAAAAATGTTTATCACAAAAGTATATTCGAAATGTGCATGTATCTCTCAGAGCATTGTACTTTACGTTTTTTTAGTGAACAGAAAAAGATTCAATTTCACATCACTGTGATACATTATCTGTTGGCTATTTTTACTGGTTTACTCAAATTTTTGATAAATTTTAAATGAAACTACAAAAACAAATCTGCTGACTGATATCCGCTGAAGTGCGTTTTCTTTCAAATTTCCTTAGGAAGACCTGTTTAAGAAGGTAATTTCATATGAAAAAGAAAGCACAATGAAAGAGAACTTAGAAATCATGCCTTCTCCTGAAGAAGAACTTCTTGCTGAAACTTTTGCCTACTCGACTCTTTTGAATACTAAGCCAAATTTCGCTTTGCAAACTTTTGTGCAGTTTGTCATAACAATTCATTCACACTCACTAGTGTACGCACACTCACACGCGTTAACGTTGAGCTTCTGAAACTTTACAGAATTCAAAATACCTGAAGGTATGCTGCAGTTGTTTTTGTTCCTGGATTTTTGTTTAGATATATGGTCGCTTTTGATGATGTATGTGAGTGTATGTGAAATTGTAATATAATAAAACTTCAAGGAGTTATTGTAACTATGAATTGTTAGGTTTTTTTTTTTTTTGTTATGACATGAAACCGTGTGCCGTAAATCTTAAAGTTTGGTCATATACGTAAAAAAAACTAATAAATATTTTTTTTTATTTTGTAACTTGGAAAAAAATTACGTCATTACCTAATGATAAAATTATACATAATTTTTTGAATTTATTGCAAGTCAGCGAGCACTATTCTAAAATTGAAGCGGAGCTATGCAGCCCTTTCATGTTTGGCTCGCTGTTGGCTCGCTGTTTTCTCGCTGTTTTAGTCGCCGCGTAGAAATTTGCTTTATTGTTGGCGAAATATGTCTGCGGCAATGTCTTCCACACTTTTTGCCTTTACATAGTTGGCGACAGTCTCTTATAGTTGTATCCACAAATGTCAAAATTTGTAAACAACTATTTTGGTAAAATTCACGTAAACAAAAAAACGTTTATAATTTATTTAAAAAATTTTTTATTTTTTTGGAGAGCTCATATCGATAAAAAGATTGCGACCTCGATGTTAGATAAAGAGATATATTTCTAGGTAGCCATTAAAATTTTAAGTCTGATCGACTTTTAAGCTCTTACGTGATTTGAGTTCAAACCGGCGTAAGCCAGGTTGATTTCTATCTTTAATTAATTAAAAGTACGAAAGGGCCAAATATTTAAATTATAAAATTTTAAATAATGAATATTATTAATTGAATTATTATTTTGGCAGATTAGTGCAATAAATGTGGAATTTATTGAAAATGTTATTTTAGTACAAAAATCACCAACAAAAAGGCAATTTGAAAAAACATAGAAATTTTGAAAAAAAAATCCAGAATTTTACAATGGCTTTGTAAAAAGATCCTTTGTTTCGTTACTAACGTGCATAAAACTTCTCTGTTGAGGCGAAGTTTAATGGCAAAATTATTTTAATAAATGTTGTGCAGAAATGTCAAATTTCGCTACAAATATCAAGTAAATTCAAAAATGTTAAATTTTTTGTCGTCCACAAAGTGTGGAAGTTAATACTATGAAGACAGTTAACTGTAGCCAACCATAAGACTCAAAAATAAAACTGTATCCATACTGTATCGTCTCGGAGATGAAAATCATAAAGGGGCTGATTATCTATAAAATGTCAGTTTTATTCAGATTCATCAATCAGATTGTAAACTATTTTTTTTACCTATGAGGGTATGGTAAAATTTTGCATTTTATAAAAATAACATACAAAATGAAAAATAGAATTCATAAAAATCAAAATACTTATCTTTCCTCCTTTCGCAAATATTTGTTCGTTACCTTGACATTTAAAAAAAAAAAAAGGTATTTAAAAAATTTCAATAAAATTAAATATATTAAACCTTAGAGTTTATTCTACTACTAACTTTTATATAAGAAATTGCAGTTTAAATATCACCGACATTTTTCAGCGCTTTAAGTGATATTTCAATTAAGCTGCCTAGTGTATTTTCCAGTTAATTATGAAAATAAGTAAGGCCATGACAGTTAAAAAAAAATTATCACTCTACACGAGCAAAAATATTTACACAATGCCGTCATACAAGCTACTCTGTACAAGTATATATGGGTGGATCGAAAATTGAAATGCTCTTTACCTTATGGCACTAAGCAAGTTTGGGTATATCAGCAATAAGTTTTCAGATTTACTTTAAAGTATTATAGTTTTTGCTAAGACACTGAAGCATTTAGTTTTATGAGTCCTTAGTGTTCAAAGTATGCACGTCAAGATGCGTAGTTTTTCAATATTTAGATTATATATGTGTTCACAGGGCAAATTTAAAATACTTACATACATAATACCCTTTAGTATTATTTTTATCAAAATTTTCTGCAAGGTGGTATGGTTTTACTCTGCTTGTTTAGGATTTGCTTCATTCTTTTGTTTTGTCCTTCGACACGAGGATCAATATTATTTCCTTAAAAGCTACAACCCAGCAGAATCATTTTTGAATCATTTGAATCATGAGTGTAGCTAGGTTCAAAAATTCTGATCTAGAACTAATAACCTATGCCTTGCTAATGAAATAATTACAAAATTCTACATCACCCTAATGAACATCTGCGACGAGAGCAAAAAAAAATGTGAATTATTTTTGTGCTCATAGCAATTGTCTGGTACCTTAGAGGATTCTGATTGTTGCGCGGTTGCAGCCTTGTCTCATGATGACATCTCAAGGATGTTTGCTATAAATGACAAGCGAATAGTACATATTTCTATGCCATGCGACACATTACAGCAAGCAATACGTCTAAAAAAAACTTGCAAAATAATAACTACGCGCTGGATGTGAGTTGAATGTAATACAATAACCCTGCACGATGTTGTGGTGTTGAAGAGTGGCACTAAGATGCAGCTTTCTAAAGATATCATAAATGTCATAAAAATGCAAATGCGACAGCACAAAATAAAGAGCTGAAATAATAAAAAAAAACAGCAACGAAAATTCTTAGCTAAGTGTAAGAAAATTTCTTGAAAATATTTTGTTTTTATGTAGAGTGAATAACAATACATTCGTTGCTTGGAGCACAAGAACTACTAAGTTTTAAGTGCAAAAGTTTTTAAGGATTAAGACAAAAATGATTTAGAGTCTTAATTTAAAAATAATAGGTTTGTATATTTTAATGGTGGGTATTCATAGGAATAGTATTATCTGGAAGTATAATGTTAAGAAACAACAAAGACGTTCAAAATCACCACTTAATTCAGCGAGTTCAAATAGTTTTTGAGTTGTAGCCTTTAGCAAATCAGACATAAATTTAAGTTGTATGGGTTTCAACATAGTAACACATATTAGCTCCACTTAGCCTTAAAAACACAAAAAGGGTAAACAAATAAAATTTCATAAAATTCTATATTTTTCATATTTTTGTATTTACACTTCAAAACATCTCTTCAGCATTTTTCTCGCTATTCAAGTCATGTCTTCATGGCGCTGACGAGGATCAAGGCAGTAGGCAGGCAATGGCGTGTCAGCCTTGTCAGTGTCTTGTGAGCTGCAGATGCCAAGACAAAGAAGAAGCAGAAAAGTGGTAACAAAAATTAATATGCCTCAAGGGTTAAGAAAAATAGCGAAAAGTTTCGCTTGTTGTGTTTTGTTTTTTTTTTTTTCATTTATTTACTGTTGTTGCCTTGTGCATTTTTATTTTGTTGCTTCGCCTGTTTGCATTTTCATCTTTTAGCTGTTGCCTTTTATTGTTAATGCTGCTGTTGTTGTTTTTAGTTTTAGCTATTACAATAGCTTTTTATTGTTGTTACTTATAATGTATATGTTTTTTTTGTTAATACTACCACTACTACAGCAGTCCTTGTAGCTGTTGCAGTTTTGTTTGTCTACTGCATACAGAATGACAAGTGGTAACCGGCTACAAGGACTTTTAAAAACATCACTAATAAAAAACTGAAACAAAACCCATTTTATCATCATCCAGTGAATGAGTGCATTTGTTTTCACATGTGGAAAATTAAAAATTTAATTTTTAGTATAATGTCGCTGGAAGCGCAAAACTTCTTTACCAAGCGTGTTCTTGACAGTGTTTTCAGTTCACTGGCTAAGGTTACAAGACAAATGTTTAAAAAAAGAAATTAAAGAGCTCCCTTTTAACGTATGAACTTCTCAACTTTACTTGCTGTTGTAAGGCAAATTTTCGATAGCTTCCTTAACTTATACTAACTAAATGTGCATAACTAACGAACCCAGAGGCGGATTTAAGTACATATAGGCTGAGTATTTCCGACTTATGAGGGTGGCAAAATGTTTAATAGATAGAAAATGCTAAAAGTAGGCCTAAAAACAATTCAATGAATACCGCGGACAATTTACGATTTAGTGAATGTCGTTTCAAGTTCTTATCATGGAGACAAGCTCTCGTCATTGTATAGTGATTCAATGAGATCCGGCGATAAGCATTTTGTGGCGTCTAGAGAGTTCTTTATCTGTTAGTGAACTTATTCCACTTATTTAGTCATAATTAATAACTCTTACAATATTCAATAACAAATACACCCAAACGTTCCCAAACTAATAGATATTATTAAGTACCAATCTATTGTGTATAGTTGAAAATATTTTCTTATTTGGTACATTATTTTTATAAAATGACTGATTTCGTCAAAAGTATTTAGGCGCCTTCAAAGTTCAAAATATGGCTCCATACTACCAAATATAAAAAATTGGGAACATATGCATCCTCGTAACTTTTTGAAAACAGGTGTTTGCATATCGCCAAAAATGTTTATTTAACAAAATATTTTCAAATACAAAACCAGTTGAAATATGTGTATATTTTTAAATGTTGTGTAGTCTGTGGACTTGTTTTGATTTGTGGGGTTACTCATATACCGTTTGCAAAATCAATCTCCTCGCAAAACTAGTGAGATATACAACATACTTGAAGAGAAAGATTTAAGGCTTCACTTATAGGCGACAGACAGTTTTTGACCTGCTGTTTTAATAAAAATATACGGTACTTAGTGACTATTTGAACGACGTAAGACACATTGGTGTCCTGAAAGTTTTTAGTTTATGTTATACTTGTTCTCAATTATGTGATGAAATTGTTTTCGGATAATTAATAAAAAGTGATACACCTCCAAACAGTTTAGTATTCAAAGAGCAGTAAAGTGTCAAAAAAAGATAGTGTATGAGCACAAACCGTATGAAAAACTTGATCTATTGCTAAAATAAAATTATAAACCAAAATTGTTTCGATAAATTAGGAGCTATGAGTTCTAATCTGTTAATGTGATATTTTACTCATGCCATTTTGTTTCATAATTTCTACTTAGTTTCAAATTTGGTCGAACGATAAAGTCGAAAAAAACTTAGTGTATATGTGCAAATTCCACTCAAAATGGGTAATATCTGAGAGAAGACAGAAAAAAACAACCAACAGCTGGTTTTTATTGTCGGTTAGAACTTTTTCATTTTTCTGAGATGATAACTTAAATCTCTTATATTTTTCGGAAATTTTTTTGTTTTCCTTTTTTTTTTTTGAAAAACCTGTTTTCAACTTTATTGATGTTATCATTGTATCCGAAATTTTTTGGTAACATCTCTTGCAACATTGAAATCAATCAAAAATAAAAATTAAAAGACATGATCATATCAAAAAATATTAACTATCATTATCAATATTCCTCAATCAAATCATTTTAATCGAATCCGAAACAAATTTGTGAAAAAATGTAATCAATAAAATGGAGTTCGTAAGATGCTTATAAGTTATAATGACGTTTTTTTAGAGAATTTTTTTTGTTTTCTAAACAGTTTAATTCTTATTTTGAATCGAGGCAACTTTAATAATTCAAAATAGATTTGGTATTCATGAACTTATCCGAATTGGCGTTCACTACAATGGAATATGAACAAAAAATAATCGATTATTAGTTGATATAGTTTGAAGTCAAGCAGAAGTTATTAATATAAGGCACATCCTTATTTCAAAAATGGAATGAAATAGACTGATCTGTTTGGTCTGAGCACAGAAATATTAAAAAGCGGAGCAATTCTTATCAACTGGCTGTAACTTTTTCAAAACGCGTCTAAAATTTGAAACACAACAAGTAAGCATGAATTAATATGGTCTGATGAAAACCCGATCTAATAATATAAAAATGCACAGAAAGTTCACATTAATAAAAATGTAATCCCATTACTAATAAAAAATAATTTGAATCATCGGACGATATCTTTTGAAATTTTTGAGCATTACTTCTTAATGTTGTTACTATAACATTTCCTTGAAAGTCACTTACACAAAGGGACAATTTCTCCTCGAATTCATATTCAATTATATTGCTTATGATTTTCGGCAGCCAACTTGCACTTTTCCTCTTGCTTTTTTCGACGAATTCATATGACTTTCTCAGTTTTAATTCAAATGTATTTTTTGACTTGACTATACAAATGTACATATTCTAAATGAATATCAAGAAAACTTATGAATTCCCATATTTTGCCATAAGTATTTTTAAAATCTACTGCAAAAAAATGTCTTAAGATCATTACATTTGATTGAGAAAACTTAGGGTTCAGTAACTCAATAATTTGCTTTAAAAGATTTTTTCAAATTATCCGAAAAAAGTGCACAAGAGTCATTACCTAAATTATAAAAATGTTTGAGTTTAGGTTTTTTTAAAATTTATTTTGGGCTTATAAAAAACTTTATTTTCTTATTGAAAATCCCTTTGCGTCTACTGAGCTCTAAACATTTGTCTGAGGAACAACAATAATTTCAGTATAATATTTATAATTATAAATTATTTTTAATTAATAAGATACTTACAGCTTTTTTTCAATTGACTTTAGAGTCGTGTCATTAAATTCCATACAAAATTTCTAATCACCGAATTTGAGATTCCAAAGCTTAAAGTGCAAACACTCAAGTTAAAAGCAAATCAACTTCCTTCAACCGTTTTACGAAATTAAATTTTTATTTCACAACAAACAACACCTATTTGTTGCGCTACAACGACTGACAGCATGACATAACGCTTTAAAGTTCAAGGATTTAAGGTCTAAACATGGGTCTTAATGGCAAAACGCCATTTATTTAACCTACCCTTTTTTTTCGTAATTTTTACAACTTTGCGTTTTTTATTTATTTTTTTTTTCTCCCACGTTTTCTTCTTTGCTTTATTATAATTTTTTAAGCTACTTTCGCAACATGTAAATACACTTACACTAGCACAAATGTTAATTTATGTGGCTGTGTACCTGCGTGTGTGAGTAACCTTACATTACATTGATTTTCTTTATTTAACTTGGCTAAGTTTTTTCATTTTTTGTTAGCCTTACGTTATTTTCATACACTTCGCGTTATTACTCACTTTTTTCAATACACGTGGGATTTGTTTTGGGGTGAGCGCAATTTCTATAGTTCGTGTACTTTTGTGGGCGTTAAAGAGAAAGCGAAACAGCAAGCGAGGCACAGGCAACGATTTAAGCTAAAGTTGAGTTGAGTACTGCCGTGGTTACAAAATAATTACGGTTAACACAAGCACACAAGTACTGAATTGCGCTAATATTAGTGCGTGATTTTTTTTTTTCGTATGTGTGTGTGCAACTGTATGAATGGGATTTCAACTCCAGTCAATTAACCCAGTTTTTGCGTGTAGGTGCGTTTTTAATATTTTCGCTAATAATTGTTATTTTGTTTTTCATTTATTTTACTTTATTAGCCTTTATAAGCTTTATTCACCACAAATCGTATTTTTTGTTTTAAGTTAAGTTTCTCACACATATTAAAAGTTTTTATTTAAAATACAGAGAGTATTTTAATATTTATTAATTTGTGATTTGTTTTTAATTCAAATTAGTGCACGCTTTGAATCGCAAAAATTTCGTTAAATAGCAAAATTTTTTCTATACAGTTTATTTTCTTGTTTTTATTTTTTTTATTTTTATACAAATGGCATCAATTTGCCATTTATTTTGATATTTAATACTGATATGCTTAAATTTTATCCCAAGTTTAAATTTTTGTAATGCTTTATTTTTCGTTTATTTCTAAATTAATATTGTTTTTTATTATGTTTATTTATTTATTTGTCTAATTTTTCGCAACTTAAACCCACTCATCACGACCGTCAGCAACGAACTGACTGCATTTGATATCATTTCGCTTAGATTTTAACTTCTACTGCTGCAGCAGCGATAGTTCAAATTTTCTTGAATGAAAAGCTTTTTACTTTATGCGCTTTTGGGAGTCCGAATATTTTCGGAGTTCAGAGCTTTAATTCTCGTTTTTTGCTCTTGTTAATGTTGCCGTTTTGAATACAACAGGCAAGTTACAAAGAAATCAATTTTAGAGATTGTAGTGGATAAGCTTATTTTTGAAGTGGTAATTTATGGGATATACTTGAAAAACAATTGTAATGCTCTTTTTTAATAGAATCTAATTATTACAAAAATATCAAAAAATCATTTAAAAACCTACTAAAATAGCCTAATCAATTTACATAGTAAACTTTTCAGTAAAGTAATATATTGCTAAAAGACATATAAAATTTTCAGTCTGCCATATTACCTAAGCGTCCCTTCCCTAAGGGTGTTACGAATATATAAACAGACCTTAATGTGAAGATTTCCACAGCCAAGATTATTTACATAAATACTTTCACCAACTTTTTTCAACTCCGTTGACTTTCCAAGGGTGATTCGTGATAGAAATTCTAATACAAAGCATGTAATGTATCTGGAATGATAACTAAACTTTTTTCAGCATTGTCGTTGCATGAACTTAGAAAAAAATCTGCATAATTTCACTTTTCACATCTTTCTCTTAATCATATTTTTTAAAATAAAATTCAAATCTAAAATAGTTCTATATAGCGCACGAACTGAACGTGTGAGCTCTAATTTATGAAACTCCAAGTCTTTTTTTCCTGTAAATCGCAAGTAATATCAGCTTAAAGTAACTTAAATCTATTTTTTTCCGCAACTTCTACAGAAGTCTAGATATCTACAGTTTGTTCACCAAAAACGCTTTGACATTGTGTCCCGTGTTATTTCCTGATTGATTTTATATACGAAAACATTGCCGGTTTAAGTTTAAGACTTTTGGTACCTTTTTTATTACACGTTAGTTGTAATGTTTTTTGTAGTTGGCAACCTTAGAGCTGTAAGTCCATTTCTGAGACATTTCTCATCAATTTTTCAGCCTGCTCAATACTTTTAACAATAATATAGCCTTACGACATACGGATATCTTTATATAATCACAGGCTTAAACACATAATTAAAGATGTTGCCTGATGATCAGAGATTGTACTTGCTTCGTTGCAAGAGGTTTGTGTGCACGGGGTCTTTAGACAAGAAAAGAATATTATATAACATCTTAAATTAAGATATTTGATGTCTAAGGAGTTTTTTTCCACAGCTCAATATCATTTTTCCGCTGTTTTACCGCTAATATAATCTTTTGCCAATCGTGATCATAAGTCATGAGCTAATTTAAACGAATATCTTTTTAAGACACAAAAATTTTGTTTTTTTTATAACAACACTATCTAGTAATTTGAGTTGAAATCTCAATTTTATATTAATACTCAGTAAATTATACAAAGTCCCAAACCTTACATAAAAAGTGCAAACAGCAACACTGGCGGAAAGTCTCTCTCATGCTCTCTTTGTTGCACACATTTATGGCGCGTGATGCTTGAACATATTTATTGTTGCAGTTTATGTTGCTTTTGCTACAGCTACCGTTGTTATTGCTATTCTACGTGTCTCAGTGTCACTTTTATCTCCAACTACTGTCACTATAATGCCTACAACTGACAATTGGTCACAGGGATCTGACGTTTCATCCTCTAAATTGTCTACGTTGTGTACGATTGGTAAAGCTCTTAAGCACATGTTGCTGTCACCAATGCTTTTGCCGCTGTCCTCTTTATTGCTATTGTTATTGTGATTGCCAATGTTTCTTAACATTTTTTTATTGACAACAACTTAACTTTGTGACTCGTACTCTTATTTTTTCACTTATTTAACGTGCTCTCTTTTTTCTATACTTTATTTTTTTATAGATATCAATGTACTTTTTCATTCACGAAATTCGTTTCAGTTTGTTGAGTTCTTTTTCTTTTATACCAAATTTTTATTATGTACTTTTTTTCTCTATTTTTTTTTTTTTTTTTCTTTTCTTGTTTACTTTATTTGGTTGATAAGCGTACAGGTAATCCTTTTAATGGCTCGACAAGACATAGAGGTCTATACTTTTTTTTTCTTTCTTTCGTTTGTATTATATTTTTCGTGTATGTAGTATTTGTGACTCTATGATTTTATCTCTTTGCGAATTAAATTAATTCCGGTTTGACATTTGTTAAGGGATTTATTACCATGGCAAACATTTAAGGTCACAAATTCAACAGTCGTTTGCAATTTATCTGATTTGGTAGTATGTACATATGTAGTATGTATGTATATTGATAAAAGATGAGAAATATCAATTTACTTATGGACTAAAGAGTTTATTCACAAGATTATCGAATTGAATAAAAATTTTTGATGTTATCCAAACTTTTTTAGTTTTTCATTTCTTTTTGTTAGATATTATTATGCTTTTTTATAGTTATTATGCTTATTATTATTACAGTTTAAAAATAACTCAATAAAAATAAAGTTTTTTCCCAAAATGTTGTTTCATATTTGTTCTCAATCTGAATTTTGAACTTTGGTTAACTTTTACCTACATATTACCTAGGGCTGCAAGGCTTAAAATAAAATCGTTGCAAGTGAAATTCAATTCATAACTGAAAATAGATGAATTGCCATCATTGATAGCAAAAGTTCAATCGAAAAACTTATTTGAAAACTTGCAAAATCTTTTTCCTCAAGCCATATTTATAATAATAGTGTAATAGTGAATGGATTACTTATGAAAAACCGAATATGCTGAATGATAGTCTTATGTTACAGCTTCTAAAAACTAATAACATTAATTTTTCGAAAGTCTTATAAAAGCCTTCGCAAAATATCAGATAATTTCAGCATAAATCTGTTTGTTCCGAAATCTCCATTAAACTTTTTTTAAAAAGCAATTGTGATCTTAAAAAAAAAGTCTGTTGTGCAAAGAGGTGATAAAACAAACGAGTCAGAATTTGAGCCACAATGAGTAGCTAAAGGATTAATAATAACCTCCTTCTTTTGCTTGATTTTAAAGGCTTAGGCGCATATTCATTGTCGATTTTCACCAACTAAACTCTAACAAAGTTCAAACCAAATTTGGTTATGACTAAATATTGTTTTCTATTCATAGTCGATTTTTTAGTATTCAGTAACTGGCATAAGCTAATGAATTCCCCACACAAAAGCTTTCGTGGTAAACTTGTCAAATTTTGACTTATTAATTTTAAATTAATAAAATAACAAAAAGAGTAATAAAAACTGGATTTTACAAGGCAGCGTGGCGAAATGGTTAGGACTGTGAACTCATAGCTCACAGTGCGTTGGTTCAATTCTCGTCAGTAAAAATTAGTTTAAAAATATATTTTTTTAACACGCCAAATAAAAACAAATTATGATCCTCAAAATTATCAAAATCGCTTTAAATTTTCTCCATATTTTCTTTTTATTTCTTTTTTATATCGACTCAATATCAACTTCAGCTGAAACTAAATTTTTAGTTATAGCTAAGCAGAAAATTCGACGCCAAATCGACTATGAATGACTTAGTTATTGCTAAAATAAAGTTCTAACTTAAGCTGATGCCAAATATGTTTATGAATATGCGCCTTAAAAATTAAATTTCAAATCATCTACTTCAAAGGTAGCTTACTCTCGTGTTGTGTGAGTTGAACCAATCACCTATTTCTCCTTAATCAATCATACTTATGTATTTACTGAGTCGGAAATGAAAAAGCTACACGAATATACTGTAAAGCTCCAATTCTCTTCCAATGCAATTGTCTTCATGTGGTCATCTTTAAATTTTAATCCGATTATGGGTGGATTCATTTTAATTCATGAGTTCGGTGTTCGAATGGTTTTCATTTTTCCCTATTCATCCGATACTCGGTTAAGTTAATTATTTGACTATTGGACGAGTAAAAAAAAAGTCAGCCGATAAGCGACTCAATTAGCAGCAGCCAATGAAAAGTCCAAGCGAACCGAAAAAATGCTTAAAAGAACTTGTTGAGCAGAATTTCGGCTAAGCGCCCGCGGTGACAATGCAGAGAATGCGATGAAGAATAGCCGAAATAATACAAAAAAAATTGAAACGAACTTTTTCAGAATGAAACGGAGCCAGGAATCGAAATACTTAGATATTTTGATTACACCCTGCGCTCTTAATGGAGCTGTGGAATATTAGTTAGAAGAGTAGAGGTATTTGTACTTAAACTTGACTTACTCGGCTTTTCAAACAACTGTTTGAATTTTTTTTTTTTTTTCAGTACATAATCTAACTTAACTACGTGCGCAACAAATCAGCAGCAAAACCAAATATATAAAAAAGACTTGCATACTTTTAAGCTAAATTCACCTGAACATGATAGAAGCCACAAAATAATTTTGGTTAACCTTTGACATATTACTCGTATATCTTTCTCTGGTAATTGTTGTTGCTTCTACAACTTTTTTAGATATTTGAACTTCGAGGAAATTTTATGTAGCTCTATGCCAAAGTTGAAAGTTTATTGAAACTGTGTCAGTTTTGTGTGTCTAAAATTTAAATTGCTATCTTTTAGGTGCATTGTCATCTTTAGTGTTGTTTGCTTAAGTTATGTATTTGCCTTAGAAATCAGGTCAAAATGCTAGGCATTGATAAACTTTACTAAAGTCGCTTACACAACACATGCACACATTCTCGTCAAAATGAATCAATTGGTTTATCTTAGCAATAATTTATTTATTGCGTAATCAACATAATCGTAACGACGCTGATGAAAGCGGTTTTCCTTGACAATGTGTGCTTCCATGTGTATGTGTATTTGTATGCCTAGTATGGCTTTGCAACCATACCATGTGTGTTCGTGTGCATGTTGTTTGTATGTGTGATCACGTAAATGAAATCACGTACGCTTGTGGGTATCGTCGTCATCATCTAATGCTGATGCTGCTGCTGCTGCTTCTTTTACTTCAGCAGCATAAATTAAAGTCAAACATTATTGTTTGTTGGTATCTTTGGTATTGGTTTAAGTGTTTGTTGTTGTTGTTGTTTGTTGTTATTACTGCTGATATAATGCTATTGTTGTTGTTGCTACTACTGCAACGCTTACATGTGTTACACGCGCAACACATAGCATCTAAATTTAGTTGAGTGTAAACGTTAGAGTTCCTTCATTGTTTGCTTTCATACTGCAATGCAAACTCAAGAAAACAAGAAAAGGCTTTAATTTTATACAGCTAAATTATTTAAGAAACATTTTTATTAGAATTTGATAATATTCTATTGAAAATGTGGTGTATTAAAATATTTCCTTCTCTTTATTTTGCTTACCGCTCAATTTGAGTTGCGGGTTTGATAACAATTGGCTTGACTTTATATAATTTCAAATAATTGTAAGCCAATGGTGAGATTACTAAGGGTGAAAAGATGCGTTTGTTTGAAAATGGTGGAACAAGGTTAGTTTTGACATGAGATATTAATATTGAAATTTTGAAAAATCAATATTGTTAACCTTGTGAAAAGCCCTCATATTTCTCTTTAACATTTCAAAGGTGCCAAAACTTGCTTTGAATGACTGCGGTAAGCTTAAAAATCGTAATAATTTCAACTTTTAAATGACTAACAGCAGGTAAGACGTAGAAGTTTCAGAAAAATTTTGAATTTTGTATTTATACATCTAGTGTGGGTTATCTCGCACAGCACTTAGGCAACTCACCAAGTTCATTCCTTCCTAATGCAACGGTTTTTAATAGAAAATTGAATTTTTTTGACATTTCGTCCTTTGTTAATACGTTTTTCCCGAAAATTTTGATATCAATATATCTATCTTCCTACCCTCCATTGGAATAAACAATCAAAATAAAAGTACATAATTTCAGTAGTAGCAAACAATTCAAGCGTCTTAAAACAAAGTCACCTAATTCCTATTAAGCGTCTATCCTACTTTTACTTTGACTTTACTTGAATCCTAAGACTTAATTCTCAAAATCCCTTAAAAACCATGTAAGATCAATAAAAATTCAAAAACTACTTGATGTAATACTTACAGCTTTTTTTAGCGACTTAATCAGCTTAAACTCTTAGAATGGCTTCTGCTACCAACACATCGTATTTAAGCTTAAATAGACCTTTTATTACTTAACTTAATTCTTAACACTTTATTAAGTTTTCCACTATGAATGAATGAATTAAGAACCTTTATCGAGCGTATAATTTTAATAAGCCTAAAATTATGCCAGCATATTAAAAAGCAGCGATTAGATATGCGCTCCTAACCTTCACACAACAACAAAAATAATACACTTAAGCCCAAAATAAAGTAGCTGCCAAAGAACCCGCATAAATAGGTAACTGCTAACAAAACTACCAAAAAAGTTTACACTCTCAAACTACAGCAAATTTAAAGTATTTTTAGTATGCAAAGGTTAAGCAACAACAATACGCAGCGCAAAAAAAAATCAAACCAAATAGCTGAAAAATACTTAAGTACTGAACCTGAACAACACGAGATCTCTAAAGCATCATTTTCGCAGCCTATTTATTGCCGAAAAGAGTTTTACATTCCAACAGCAGCAGCAACATAGGCACAAGCAGGAACCGGTTAAGTTACATTACGCTTGGGACGAAAAAAAAATGCTTTTTCCTGTTACTTCATTGCCAGTCTAAAAATGAAATTTGCCCAAAACTAGGAATTGATTATTGAGAGAAAATTGTATCGATACTGAGTATGGAAATCTTTGGAAATCGATGAAAAACCAAGTAAACTTTTGAAGGTTATGAAAAGAATTTTTCAAACTGAGTTGCGAATTTTGGAAAAATAGAATTTTAACGAACCAGGCATTTACACAGGCATTTTCATTCGAAAATATTTTTTTTTTTGAAAATATTTATCTGTAAAAAAAAACCGTAAAAATCAGAAGAGTATTCAATTTTTGATGAGGCCAATGATAGCACTTTTACTAGTTTTGATATTTTAATTTACTTCAATCGATTATAAAAACCAAAAATAATGTTTGAAATAGACCAGGAACATCGTAAGTCACTAAGAGAGGGAGGATACCAAAACCTTAATAAGAGATTGATTCCATAAACATTTTGTTTTAAGAATATGCACAATTAGTTGTTTCAACCAACCCGAACGTGATTTTTATATTTTACTCTTGATATTTTAAATCCTACTATATTTGTTTTATGATATAAATTATACAATGCTTTTGCAATTTTATTCATAATTTTCTTAAATTTCCCGGAAAGAAGTACAAAGTTGTTCAAATTGTTCATTTAAGTTTTATGAAAGTTTTCCGCTTTAAAAATATCGCGCATCGATATATTCTCTCTCTAAACCTAGAAATACACAAAAAATAAGTTCACGTCAGATGCAAACAACCGGAACTTAGCATAGTTGGAACCTCACCTTTGGTTATCGGTTGCTGGTTGATTGTGTCGGTAGCTCTTTGACAAGGCCACGCTGAAAGCGTCAATAATAGCCATCCATATCCATTCACCTTGAACTGCAACAAAAGCGAGCTGGTATGGTGGCGGCAATGAGATTGGTAAAGGTAGGTAACAGCTACGGTAACGATGAACACAAGTGTGTCGAGGGAATCGCCGTTATGTTGTAGCAGCCTATGCCTAAGTATGCGTCTAAGTGAGTCAGCTAGTTTTGCTTTTGTTGTTATTGCTGGATGGATGGTTGGATGGATTTTTTTCTACGCTGGATAGAATTTTACGCAATCAGCATCATCACTGAATACAACAACATTCCTCAGTAACACCAGCAACGAAAACCACAACAAAACGTTTCTCTGTTTTTAACAGAGTTGCCGTGCTTTTTTTTTTTTTTAAATAATATTTTCAGGAATTTCTCAAGGAGCACAGTCTTTCAATGTTGAATTTTTCTTTTAATAAGTATAATAAGGCCGTCATTTTTGAATTTGTTTACTTTTAAGAACATTTTCAGTTTTAATGAAAATTTTAAAGGAAATACCTTAAATTGATTTTGTAGGTCAACGTGCCACTGATTTTTTTTTTCAAATTCTGAAAATCTTTATTCTTTTTTTCATCACACATATTCAATTTTCGAAATTATTAAAGCTGGCAACCCTGGCTCACACTTTCAACCATTAAGCAAAAACAACAATGTTCAGTAGGCATTTTTAGTGCTACACTAAAGACGCGTATTTAATGCGGATTAGCTTTTATTACGACACTTTTGGAAATGTTAGCCAGTTGCGGGCTAAACGTATTGTACATTTTGGGGAAACAGCACATAAATAAATTAAAGCTAAGCCACCATAACGACAATTACAACTACAACAACAACAGCAACAACTAATCGAAACTTTTTTGACAAACACTACGGTGTGACAATTTTAAAATGTTCAGTTTTAACCTTCATTTAAATCGGCCTCTATGGGCACAGTTAAGATTTTTGTTAGTTCTAATGAAAAGTCATAGTGCCTCGTAGTAGGCGGTGTCTTAAGTGGAGAATTTATTCACAATTAGCTTAAGAAAGTTGGTGTTTAGAGGGGGAAGTCACTCAGGAGAAATGTCTTTTACATTAAGTGACAAATGAAAGAAAATGTGACAGAGGTTCTTATGTTCGACGAAAGTGGATGAGAGATGTTGAAAATAGGGAAGTACTTGTATCTTAATACATAGCGTAAGTAACATAAGCGGACAGTCTATAAAACAAACTATTGATATTGATAGGGCTTTAAGTGTCAGTAAATCACATGTATTCTAGATATAAAATCGAGTTGTTTTTTAATTGAAATATTATCCTCTGAAATTTATTGTTCCAGCAAATGATATTTATGTCTTTTAAAAATTGACACTATATATGACCACCATTGCTAAATGCTAAATTATCTTCTATTTTCTCGAAACTGTATCGGGTTTTCCGGTTTTATGATAGATACATAAGAGTATCCATTTTTTTTTTTTTTTTTTTTGTTACACTAAGTTCCGCATATAATTTAATACTAGCTGCGAGCTTCGACTTTGATTGGAAGGTAATAGTAAAGTAGTTTTTTTTTTTGCTTCATCAGGTTTCTTCTTGTAAGGGAGATGCCTCGCCCACTTTTTTCCAATGCTTACTATCAAAAGATTCCATAACAATTTCAGTAGCATTAAGTTCTCACATCATAATGCGTGTTTATTTTTATATCTTGTTAATGGAAAGTGCCACGCCCACATGTTCAATTCTTGTGACGAGTTTAGTAAAATTGAGTTGAACTGTAATGCCCAATTGTTCAACTCCGCATAACGTACAAATGTTTTTGCTAATTTGGTGTTTTTTTAAAGTTTTGTAATGCTTGCTTATATTTGGCAGAGGTTTTCATACCAAGTTTGGTAAAATATTCGTGGGTGCCACACCCATTTATCCAATGCCACTCTTTTTATTTGCTCAATGCTTGTTAGTATCGTCAAATGTTTTCGAACTTTTTAAGACATTTTTCTCCACATGCCGTTCTAAAATTCTTATATTCGAAAAATACAGTCGAAAAATAGCTGCAACTTTTCAAATGCAAAAACCAAGACACTTTAAAGAAGATGCTATTGAGCAGTCTTATATGGGACGCAGTTTAAGATACCGATCTGTCGGGAACAACTCTTATATACTCACAAAAGTGGTATAGTTCAATATATTCTTTATAATTTTCTGAACGCTTTTAAGAAAAATAAATCAGTCTCAACCAAATTCAACCAACGAGTATGTAAAATGAGCACATTAAACCAAGTAAAGCTGAATTACGCAGAAATGTTGCCTTATTTATTGATTCATAACTCGCAAATATTGATTTATTTTTGGCGACAAACTATGCATGAATTTTTGACTCATTTAGCATAATTCGTTGACGTAAATTGTCGAAATTGTCCCTAAAATGCTCCAGTATGCCAATGCATAAATTGTGCCAGGAATTTTGCACTATTGATCCGTATTCCAATATTGGTCGGACAAGAGATGTAAAAAGTAGCTAAGTAGTTTCAACGAATTATTTACTTTTTACTTTGATTGCCAAGAATCTAACATAAACGTAAGAGTACAGATTTCTTACTATATCTATAGTGCTCATTTTCACGAAAGTCTCGAAATTTTTCAGTTTCAAACTCTTTTTTGAACAAAAAGTTTCATACGCTTTGATTATTGAAAACATCAAATGTTTCCCTCGCATCATTTCACAAAATAATTCATATCAGATTCATTGATTCCTTCAACCGTTTACATGTAACCACTCAACTTTTGTTCTCTAATAACTGGTAAAATTGGAAATTTTTAAATATCTTGTATTTATAAGTTAAGTTTTTTTAATATTTTTATTTGTATTAATTGTTTATTTTTATCTAAAACAAATACTGCGAATTGGCATTTAATGCAGTAGCACTTTAATATTTTTAAGTTGCTGTTGAGTTTTAATCTCCACATACGAAATTTAAGTTTATCTCGTCATGGCTATTTAGTTTCGTTTGACCCAGCATGTTAGTGTATTTCCCCGTAGGCACATGCTAAATGGAAAATCAATTAAAATGCTTTTAAGTTTTTCAAAGATCAAAGTTGTACCTACGTGTCGCTCAAATGCAGTTGTTGGAAAATATGCTGAACTTTTCAACATCATGATTTTGTATTGAAAGGAATTGCCTATTGCAATTGACAGGCATACATTTAAAAATAAAAAAAATATTGTAAGTTCTTTGAAAGACTTAAAATAAAATTATGGCTTTTCCCTGCTATTAAACTTTTTTTATTGCTACACTACAAATTTAATAAGATAAGAGGTTAATATAAACCAAACATATTACTTAACTACATCAAATTCAATAAAGAAAAAGTACGGATACTCGATGATACGTTAATGTATTTAAGATTACCCATAAGAAAATGTATAAATATTCAATGTTTTATAAAGAAATAAAATACCAAACTAAAGGGTGACCATCTACAGTAAATAATTTAACTTTAAATAAAATTTTGTATAAAACAAAATAAAAAAAATTTCTCTCAAAACTCTTCTTAGTAAAAAATTTCCCAAAGCAATCAGAAAGTACCAAAAAAAAAATATATTCTACGGATTTGTTGAGCCCCTGATTCATTACAGAATAAATGCCAAAAATATTGACAAATTCAAGTGTTGTTTTATTCTGGTTTTGAGCGAACTAGAAAATGCTTAGGAAATGAACCAAAATCTAAAAAGAAAACTCAACCAAAAGTCATCTGTAGAAAAGTTATAAAATTTTGAACGAATTTTTCTTTGGTAATAATAATTCAAATTTGATATGGCTTAAATTGATATTTTTTTTTTTCAAGCGGTAATACCTCAACTGAGTTCACTTACACCCAATGTTCTATTACTTCTTACAAAATATTTCTTAAGGTTATGTTTTCATTTCAATTTTAAAACTATTATGCTTAGAAATAATCACTCCAAAAGAACGATGAAAATACCTTAGCTAAATAATTGTACAAAATTTTTTAATAGGTTTTCATGGTTAAATAAAAAAAGCTCTTAAAATAAGCTAATCAAAATGTAACAACCATTTAGTCTTAAAATCAAAAAGAAATCGTGTGCTTTTTTTTTCAACGAAAATGTTTAGAATCACCCTAGTCCGCTCAACACATATTCTTGAATATAAAATATCGACGTATAAAGATTTCCTAAACAAAGTAAAAGTACAAATACAACATGACTTAAAGTATAATATTTTTGTGAACACAATATTTCATCAAAAGTATGTATTTACTCATACGATGGCAACATCATCAAGAGCAAAATTTATACCTTACGACGACGACCAGCATGTAGCTACATTTTCCATTTACACCAACGTACATACTATACATCCCCGTAAATTTACCTTTTGTTGGTTTTGACTGTAGTTGTGGCTACACTTAAGGTGTATTTCATGAACGCATATGTAAGTATGTATATGTGTGTGTCTGCACTTTATGAGCATGTATTGAAAATAGCTTTTAGGCATTAAATCCGCATGAAGATTTCTAATAATTTTTATGGTCATCGAGTTAGGAATTCTGAGGTAACTGATATGAGTGTTAAAAGGTGTATTTGCCTTAATGTGCATGAATACGTTTGGGAATTGGAATTTTGATATTGCTGTAAGGGAATAAAAATTACAACAACTATGAAAAAACATAGTGCAGTCAATATCTGAGGATAGCGGGTGCTCGTTGTGGTTCAATCACTTGTGAAACCTAAGATATTTAAAATAATCGATGTTGATGTTTAAGTGTCATAGAAGCATTGAAACCTTGCCTGAAATTTTTGTCAGCATATGCCACTGGTTATTGGTTATTCAAAAAAAAAAAAGAAAACCATATGAAAAGTCATATGGAAATTTGCATATGACTAGTCGTTTAATTGTCAAACAACAAAATGTACTCATAAATGCAGGTTGGAACCCAAAATAGTCTGAAAATGGAAATATGAACAACAGGAAAAAAAATAGAAATGAAGAAAATAAGAATTGGTTCTTGCACCCAACACAAATGTATCACAGAAATATCTGAACTTCCAAAAAAATATTCGAATACGTTCAAGGTTTTTCTCAAATCGTAACATATGTACATATATTTAGGATTTAAAAATTGTTTTTACAAATTAAATTTTTTAATGTGCTGAACGTACTTGATTTTATAACTATCATCATGTGTGTCTTTGTAAAATTTATGAAAATTATTACTAAGGCTATAAGTTTTCTTAAGATCTCTCGTGTGCCAAGGCAATTTGTAAACCCTTTCAGCAACACGAGAAATATTGTGGGACATTAATTACACTGTGCGACAAATGGTATGGGTCAGTGATCGGCGGGAGTTCGTGTCATACGTGTCCCGGCGTTTCGCTATGTCGTGCCTAGGAATCGAGATATATCGATTTGAAGTTTGTGAGTATCATATAAGTGAATTTGTCACGTTTCGGGCTCTTTTGTTTGACATAACCGAGAACGACTAGTCCGATTCTGCTCCAACAAACTTATAAAAATTAAAAATTACAATTGCTTTAATCTATTGACATACTGTTTCTCTACATAGTTAACAGTCTCATGTCAAAGTCACCGGATATCGAAGACGACAATTCCTATTCAAACCTTTCTTCACACTCAGTGAAGGGAACACATTTGTTTATTGCCACGATATAAAGGGACTGATAGAGGCAATGGGCATTAATTACGTCACAGGTGATTGGCGAATGTTCATCATGTTCACTTTTTCCCTTTTTGAACTTTTCATGATTTTTAAAATTAAAAAATTTAAATTTTAAAAATTAAATAATTAAAAATTAATTTTTATTCTTCAAAAATTTATTTATAGCTGCAAAACTGTTGATTATGTAGAGTAACAGTTTATCAATAGATTAAAGCAATTGTAATTCTTAATTTTTTTAAGGTTGTTGCAGCAAAATTGGACTAGTCGTTCTCGAGTTATATCAAACAAAAGTGCCCGAAACGTGACAAATTCACTTATATGATACTTACAAACTTTAAATCGATATATCTCAATTCCTAGATGTGACCCAGCGAAATGCCGGGACACGTAAACTTTTTTTTGGCCGATATAACTTTTCCCGGTAGTCAGAACCCCCCGCCGATTTTGGCTGTCACACAGTGTTATCTTAACAAAAGTTTCATTTAACATAACATTGACCTTTTTTTCTTTTTTTGAGAGAAAATGGCCGGCCCATACAAAACTTCCCGGTGCAATTTGCATAGCCAGTCCAATTCTGCATATCTGTGCCCCAAACATTGAAGGTACACAGAAATATAAATATTTTATAACAGTAATGAAGAAGTAAGAGAGAATCAAAACAGTCGATAGTTTTAGAAATTATCCTACAGCAGAAGTTTAGAAGATGATTCTAATATGCGTTGCAAACACCAAATTATGCTAAATAAATTCCTAAAATTGCCATAAAATTTTGTGCCATAATTTTCAAAATAAAGCTATAATTTCTTCAGCAAAACATTATCATGTTGCCTAAACTTACAAATAATTGAATTTTACTTTTTGCGACTTCAGCATAAGAACTGCAGGATTCGTTTTGCATTCAGTAAATATACTTGTATATCTGATCAAATAATTTAAGAAGAAACTTAAATGTAACACTTTGACGTTGACCGTGTTCTCGTCTCTTCAGCATTACATACGTTCAGAGCATATTTAGTTGTAGATTTCATTCATCATTACTTTCAAAAGCAATACTACTCAAAATTACTTTAAATAAATTGTTGCCTTAAACATACAAACTTATTTCTTTACGTGTATGTATGCCAACTCGTATATGAACAAAGTCATCAAGGCAACAAAAATAAATATGGAATAACCGAGCAAAGTGCTCGTTGTGTCTACGTTAATTAAAACACAGAAAAGTAAAATCGCAAAAAAGGAAACAAAAAAACCATCAACAGAAACGACATAACAGACCAATGCTCAGCATTGCTTTGTTGCTTTGGGCCACAATAGCGTCGACCTGCTAGTAGAACTCTCTCAATCTTCAATATCGGAGACCAATGTGCGCTATCTTCAATTAAAGTCAGGCGTGTGTCTGTAATGTGTAGTTATAAAAGAAGACAGCAACCACAGTTGAGATGTGGTGAGGTAGTCGTTAGTTGGAGTCAAGAAAATAATGTTGGCTGCTAGGGAAACTGTTTTTAATTCAACTTTTATGGGAATCCGAATCGTTGAGCGCAATTATGGAAGTGAAACCACATACAAAAGCTGCACGAAAACACAAGCAGCCATGCAACGGACCAACCAACTGACACACTGAACAGCATGAGGAGTGCAAAATGCAGTCAAAAGATACAAAATTTAAAGATGCTTGTCAAATTAGGAGATAGTTGTAGTTGAGTCTTAATCTATAAATTACAATTTAAATACTAAAAATACAAAACTGAAAACAATATCAAAGAAGTTAAATTACATATTAAAAATTAAACATGAAAACTAAAAATTATAAAAAAAATTAAATTACAAATGGAAAATGAAAATCAAAAATCAATGATTTAGAGCAAAAATTTAAAATTAAATTGAAAAGAAAATTTTCGGGTGGAAAATTTTTTACACGGAAATCCATTAAAAGAACAAATAAATAGTGTAAATTGCCAAGTAAGACAATCAAAAAGACACGTGGGGAAAAGTGAGCATGTGAGACGTGACTCATAAGCTAAAAATCTGACTTTAGGGTGCGAAATAAAAAAAAGCATCATTCGCAAAATTCTATGAAGAATAACTGAAATCTGTGCGATATAACGTGCATGGCTACAAAACCAGTAACAAAAGCAAAACGAAACTTAAAAAAAAAGCAACTAAAGTGATAGATGGCAACGTGAATTTAATGGGTGATAAGCAAGATGAATTGTTTAACTGAGGTGAATGCAACATTAAAGAACAAAGAACTGTTGCACTTAGCAAAGAATCAGAGTGGCTGATTGAAGGGAGTTTCGAACTTTGGAAACTTAATTGAAGATAATTATTTTGTGAACGTGCACTGCTACAATATTTTGGTATAAATAATTAAATTTAAGCAAGAAAGAATACTGTAACAATTTACCATTATACCACAAATTAGAGGATAAAGATTTGAAACTATAAAAAATGGGAGAGTCTTGTGGAAACCATATGCACCGTGAGGAGATAAAGCACACAAGATTATATTGAGGTTATCATTTTCAAAAATTGTGTTTTGATTGGAAAGTGGTAAACTCTGCTCTTTTACGGAAATCCTTAGCTTTTGAAATACTCCTTGTTCACGTCAAGCTGGATCTTTAATGATCAGGACTCCTGCTGATTTAGTATTTTGTGCTCATTTTTCAAAAAATAAGAATGTGCCCATTAGGGCGGGTTGATTTATATGGATGGAAAAAAAACCAAAAATGGTATAGCAAAATCGTAATCTACGGAAAATTCTAAAAAAAATTCCCTTAGAAACCATGGTCCTAAAATAAATACCTGTTTCGCGCAAATCGACCTCAAAATCTTCAAGACATCAAAGAGCCCATTGATTCAAAAAAAAAATATAGCTTCTACCACCAGTCAATGGACTCTTAGTGGAGATAAGGTATAGAGAAACTGATGTAGCTTTGGATTATAAAGAATTCTTAAATTGATTCTTCATGCACGAATGACCAACTTATTGTTTGTCTCTTGTGTCTTTCATCTCCTCAAGGAGTACAAGCCCTACGCAAAACTCTTCCAACGTACACGATTTGTAGCGAATGGTTTCAATTCTCTCCAACATTTCCCCGAATTACGTATCTTCTGCTATAGCTATCGTTCCGACGTTAAACTAAGATGACCGCAATTTCTACTACCCTGAGGTTTCACTTGAATGCTTGCCGGTAGACTTTAGTTGTTAATTTTCGTAACGTGTGTTCAAATAATTTCCATTTTCGTCATTTTATTTGAAGATAAATCGGATCTTGACGGCATTTGGCGAACAATTTGACATTAGAGATGCTTCTAGGCTATATCCTAAGTCTATTGCTCTAGAACACATTGATTTACCCAGTGTACTGTATGGAACTATATTTGCTACATGCAGTAGAAATGTGAAAAAGATTAAAAGAAAACTAGCAAGCAGAACAGATTTTTTGAATTTCAATGATTATGAAAGATGAAATATTGCAAAGACTTAGGATCTATATCAAATAGTTAAAGAAATATGTAAGTGAAGCATTCTTGAGACAATTCCTTTATTTCATTTGTTTTCACTTTGAAGAAATTCAAAAACTTATTTATCATATTTTTAATGACGCACAATTTGTAAATTTAATACCAGTTAAACCTATTAAATGTTATTTTAATAACAAATCAAGATCTGCCAATTTGTACCAAATTTGAAACAACAGCATCATAGTCATCAATTAAAATAACAATTATCAAGCAACAAAGAGAATTTAATTTTACAAATTGTAAGTAAATTAAAGTTTTGAGCATCTCCTTTCACATTTTACAGTAACAAAAAAGATTTGCTCTGCTGGCAGGCATAAAATGTATTGTCTGGCAAAAGGACGAAAACATGCTACGCTCATAATCCTTTTCAAATTGGTATTTTAATTGATTTTATGTACGTTATGAATTTTATAAAAGGCTCGATATATTTCAAAGAGAAAGCCCAGCTAACACGTTATTGGAATATGGGTGGGACATAAGGTTAAGGATACCTCAGTATGTCAGCAGTATGTGTGTGTTCTTGATTTTGGGTTACTAGAAAGCTTTTGCTGTTAGTTGCTTTAAGATATTCAAAATTCATTGGTTTTAGTAAATATTTGCATTTTATGTTTAGTCTAAGTATCATTGTACGTTGTTATGTACATATGTATGCTGTCCAAGTAAGAGCATGATAAATTATGATTTTCTATTCAAAAAGAGAATAGTTGCCTTGTTTGATTGCTTTCAAGAACTCCTGTTATAAAAGTACAATATAAGATTAAATTGCTACACAAGGAAGATTTTATCGATAACATTTCATTATTTAAAATATTTATGTAGGTCTCTAAGTTATCAAACTTTGAATTGAACTTAACGCCTTAAAGATTGTAGCTAATTTTAAGACCCAAGCAAATGTTTGCTAACCTAATCCTCATTTGAAATATTAATTTTATTTAATATGTTTTCAAATTCTACATTATTTCTTCCAAAAATTATTGGGCCTCACTTCAGAAGAGAAGTAAGTATTTGGATATGAAATTTTCACAAAAGTAAAACAAAAAGAAGTATTTATTATTTGAGGCATGTGAAATTGTGAATTTCATAAAACTGATGTACATTTTTTTATCTCATGAAGAAGCAGACCTTCGTCCTTTTATTCTTAACTTCAATATTTTTTTAACTGCCTTTTCTATTATCTACCCTAAAGCAATTTAAACTTGCTAAAAGTTGAAACAATTTTATCAAAGACTTATAGTTCATAAACTTTGTAATCTGTACAAATGACAGAAAGTCGACAAATGCTAGTTGATGACCGCACTCTTGACTGGCCCCAAATGAATTGAGTAAACAACAAAATTACTACAATTTTTGACGGTTCTGTTAAAACTTTTGACATAACATGACAAAGCGCCTCCATTTAAGACTAAAACACTTTTAATGGCTGATGTTTGCTAAAAAGCAACTCAACACATTTTTGCAAACACAGCATAAACAATCAATTGACATGGCAAAAAAAAATTGCATCATTTTATTTTCTAGTTAAACTGAGTTCCCTTTTAATGAAATAAAAAATTTATCAATGAATTTAACTAAAGTAAATGCAATAACAACCAAATAAGTTAACATTTGGCCGTTTGGTTAAATGATCAAATTATACAAAACAGAATCAATCAAGCGCAAAATAAACAGTTGTTTCAATTAAACCAAAATAAAACCTTTATATGACAACAGGATATTGTAAATTGTTAAAAAATGCAGTTGTATGTGGCTTGAAGCGGAAATCAAACACACAATCACATATCATTTACAGCTATGCTTTAGTACCCAGTACACAAGGGCTGCAGTAAGAAGTGCTATTAGAAGTCAAACCTTGAAGGAGAACTAGCGTTTTCTTACTTTTAGTTTTGTTTGAAATAACTTGATTGATCAGACTTTCGAAAGTATGCCTTCAAATTGTATTTCATTAAAAAGAAAAAATTATACCTTCCGTGAAAGGAAGAAAGATTAGTCTACCGTGAACGCCTATGAATAAAATATATTTTTTGATGATTTTCGAAGAAAACCAGTAAAACTCTTGCCACAAAAATTTTTTGTAAAAATAGATGCGTGAAGAAAATACCCATACATTTAAAATTGATATTTAAACATTTTGAAAAATTTGATATTCGATATCTCAGGCCTACTATCGTAAGGCATGATATTATGTGAAAATTATTCAAATAACGCAAGTTTTGGCATACCCTAAACTAATAAAAAGCTGATTTTAAGAACGTCGTCTATAAGCGCTTACGCATACAGCAATATTTTCATGTATTTTATCCCTGCTTGCACTAGTGTTAGCAAGCCTTCTCTTTGTCCCATTGTCTGCTGTGTATGTAGCATCGCAATATCAACGGAATTGAATAAATGCAATCACGAAAGAAACAATCACACAACAAATAATTAAGCAAATATACCGAAATTTATATATACTAAGGTGGAGGGAAAAACTTTAGCTGCCGTTATTACCATTTTATATATTTCATTAGACACGCAAAGAAAATTTTTAATCGAAGATATGTGTGTATCAAATTGTTTCCAATTTTTCCCATTCCTTGAAGATTTTGAGATATTCTCACACTAAATGTGAACAATTTTTACATGTAAATTTAAAGTTGTCTCAAACTTAAGTGAAGTTTAAATTCTGCCTTCTGTATGTTTCTAATCTGATTTCTAATAGTCCTTTCTTAAATATTTTTTTTTGTGCTCTTTAAAAGGATTAAATCTTTCCAGGATATACTTCATTTTATTAAGAAATATATATGCACAATTGATTTTTGAAGTGCTCTAAACATAAGAATACCTTCAAAACTGAAATAATTCAAAAAATTTTGTTTTTGTTTTTGTATTCTTGAACATATAGTAAGTATCTACGTATATAAAGATCCAAACGCATGCAAAAGATCAAAACGACAAAAAATAACTGTTTAAAAATTACACATTTTACTTTTCACTCCACCCTAACACACATAACATCACATTTACACCACGTAGAGACTTAAACATCAATTAAGGTCCAACGTTATTTACGCTGTTGGAAGCTGAAAAAAACAGAATGATAGTACTATAGACAACTTAGTAGTGATAAAGTATCGTTTGGTAAATTTCTTGTAGAACAAAAACTTTCAGCCGGAGCTATCTAAGAAAAATCGCTCAAAGCAAATTGTTTCGTAAAAATTATGAAAGGTACAAGTAATTTTCTTTTTATTTTAAGAAAAAATTTTTAAAAAATATCTTACATTTTAGGATTATTTAAAAATATTAACAATGTTTTACATATTTTCACTGCAAATTTCATTGGCAAAGTTTTTGCTTATAAAATGTTATACCTTGAGAAAAATCATACAGAAGACAATATAAAGATGATATAAAAAAAGTAATTGGTGCAAATTTTTGGTTGTATTTTAAGAAATTTTTGAAACTTGGTAATAATGATAATTGCATTATTTATGTCAAAGGTTCAAAGTATGACCTATAAAATAGGCCAATATTGAATGCATTTGAATGTTTTGGAGCCGTTTATCTCATTGAAACTCGGTATAAAATTGGAGTGGACGAATGTGAGAAAGTAAGTGTGGCACCAGAATAATAAACGACTACCTTATACCTTAAGAGTTTAAAATCGAAATGTAATAATACAGAGACAAGAGACGAGACAAAAATTATACGGGCAAATGAGCGTGCCCTTATGTTTTCGAAATCACGAATTATGTTGTCTTCCAATACGTCGATTATTGTTAAGTTGTCAGCGTAGACTAGCGACTTTACGTATCCTCACAGAAAATAATCAATAGGCATTAAATCAAATTATCTTTGAGTCCAATTTATAGATCCATTACGCCAAAATATTTGTAAATCAAATGTTTCCTTCAATAGATGATTTTTTCGTTTGCTGTATTGAACGTAGCCCCATCCTACTGGAACGATATCTATTCCATAGTCATGTCATTCAATTGGAGAACGAAAAAGTCAATAACCTCATTTTTTAAAAAAAAAATGGTCCGATGACTCCACTAGCCCAAAGTCCGCTCAAAACTGTGAATTTTTCGAGATTTAATGGCTTTTTGATAATCTCATGTGAGTTGTCTATGAATTGTCCAAATATGACAAATCTTTAGTACGCACTCTTTTTATGCATCTTGGTGCCACTGCATCTTTCAAAAAAAATTGCCGTAATATGGTGTAAATGTCCTTAGGGTTACGCACACAGAACCATAATTTTGAAACTGAATCTCTAAAATTTGGTAATGTTATTGAAGCGTGTATGTCATCACTTCTTAATAAAAATTACACTGACAGTTTGCAATCTGAAAACTTAACTGTCAGAAGTTACTTGTACTGGTTAAAAAATGCACCAGATATTTAATGCATTGCACCTTTTTTAGCAAATACTAAGGAGAAATTATTTAGTGTTTTTGGGTGATTTCATTTCGATACTTTTACTTAAAACTTTAGGCAATGATCGATACAATGGACTAAGTCGTGGGAAAATTTAAGCGTGCTTTTAAATCAGGAATTTTTTATTTGTTTTTTAAGTACCTGCGCTGAGGCAACAAGAATTCATTTTAAACTACAAGGCTTAGTGTTTTCTCATTTTCTTGGTAAATCCAGGATATTTCTTGATTGTCTGCAGCGTCGCGGCACCGCAAAAAAAGAGCAGCTTTAAAGCTATAATGTCACTTATATTAGTTTTACCATTAACCAATGAAATATTTCGTTCGCTTATATTTTCCGCCATGTTTCAGAAAACCTTAACTTTGAAAAAAATATTTATTTAGTTTGGCTTAGTTTGATACATACATACATAGTATGTTCCGTAAAATGTTGTTGCTCTGATGATTACGTGGCTCGTTACAATTTTCAGTCTTTTCAAAATGTTCTTTCACGAGCATTCACCTTTTATATACTCGTTATTTATGTAATTTAAAAAAAAAAACATTCATTGCTTCAAACCCAAAACTTTGCAACAAAAAATATTTTTATTTTCTTTACAAAACATATCACGCCAAACGATCATTTTTTCAAAACACAAATAAAAAAGGAAGTCCAAAACAAGTGCCATTTGGCCTTAAGCACAAGGCCAGCAAAAATCAAAACGATTTCAACTACAACGTTAAATAAAACAATGGTAGCAACAACTGACCAGCCAAAGTAAGCGTATACAACCAACTTCGGTAGCATTCACCATGCCAGGTGGCGCGATGGTCAACCGCCAACAGTTTACCATTAAAAAGCAACAAAAACAACAGAAATGCACAATGAAAATGGCGAGCACACAGCTCAGTGCAGCAACTACCGGTTGTGGATTCCGTGCAAAAAATGGCGAGGACATATTTTTATTTATGGTTGCAGGTAGATACGTAATCGTTCATAGGAATATGTATGTATGTATTTGTGTGTTGTTATTTTTGATAAAAAATGTATAGTGTAAAATTTATTTCACATTGCAAAAGGAGAAAATAAATTATTAAAAAAAAAACATTCATTTGTGGAAATTTTGCAATCTTTGAAAAAAAAAATCAAACTCTCAGTAAAAGTTTCTTGTTCCCTGCAATATAAAAATACAATTGATTTATTGTAAAATTTTTAATAAAATCTCAATTTTAAGTTTTCTTTTATCGAGCACATTGATTACCACTAAAACAAAAAATTGCAAAATCCTTTGTTACTTCTTGCAATCAAAATGGACAACAAAAGCCACCAATATCATTGCCACTGTAACAGATGCCATTTGATGTGCACAGCATTGTCTGCTGTCCTGTCGATGGACTGCATACCATGCGATAAACTTCCTGATCATTGGCACCATATTTTTGCTTTATCCAGGCGAGTAAGTCAATAGCAAAGGATCCATAGGTGTGTATTAACTGTTAATTAAATAAATAATACAAAACATCATTAAATAAATAAATAAATTTGTATCAGATATTGTTGAATTTTAAAAATGAAGCAACATTTTTACAAAAAATCAAATTTTAATAAGCGAAGATTCAGCTAGAAAACTCTTTGACTCTAGAAAGGTAGAACTCGTAAACTTTACCTTTTTAATTTCATCCAACTGTATTGAAGACTTGAAGTAACTTCACTATTATAAAAAAGTTTTGTGTAATTTTATTAATTCATGATCGATATGAAATCAGATGACCAAGCCCAAGAAACTTATTTTTCTATTCATTCTTTAACCCATCACTCCTAAATAAACAACAATAATTTGTTCAGCAAAAACTTTATAAAATTTATTCCTTTTGAAAAAAAATAAAACACAAAACCTCCCAAATTCAATGAACTCTCAGCAAAACAACATTTTCTGTGGGGAATAGTTGAAAAATTTTATAAAACTTCAAAACTAAGTAACTGGTTTTCTTCGTCATACCCCAACGGCTGCATGTCAACTTCAAATAAGTTCTTTATAATAGTTTTGATTTTTGTTATTTTTTTTTCAAAAATATTTCTTTTAATTCTTTTAGCAACAGCAACTTTTGCAATAGTTGCACAGCTCATAATAAGTCTGACTTTGAATGGTCAGTTAAATGCTGCTTTGAAGTGTAACATCAAGGGTCAAGCAAGACAAAATGAGAATAAGTCATTACGTTAAGAGAACTTTAAATTAAGTTGGCTCGTTATGATAATTAGTTGGCAAAATGTTTTTTTAAATAACTAGCGAGGTGGGTCTTTTATTCATATAAATAAGATATAATAAAATACAATGAAATTAAAAATTTTATTATTAAGCAAAAAATCTGAATAATGTAATAGCATATGAAAATTAACTAAAACTACATTTGTTTTTTTTTTTTTTTTTTTCAAATAACATAAAAAAATCATTTCGTTAGCAAAATGTTGAAATGTCAATTCATCACGGTTTGTTGATTTATCACAAATATACCTCAAATTAGCATATTTATTGCATATTTATGGGCTCATTAAAAATGTGAATTTCATACACATCATTAAATAAACCACAAATTGACACAGATTTCATAGAATTGCATTCAATACAAAATGCAAACAAAATGCACGTTATTTTTTATTTCAACTCGCAAACAGTAAATTAGCACAAGCCGATTTGAAACTGTGCAACAATTGCATCAAAACGCCAACATATTTGCATACCTATGCATGTGCATGAAAGTTTCCACTCACACACTCCGCAACACACACAATTACATACATAACCACTCAGCACATTCCACATAACAACGCAGCACTTCAGAAGCGTCACTTGACTCGTTTCCTTTTTATTGCATTTAATTTGAAAAATTTGCTATATGGTATCCTTTGCTTCTTAGCAGGATACAAGAAATAAAATGAAATCTACATTTACGTGAAAGAAACTTGAAGTTAAAAGGAGAAAAAGACTTGACGCACACAGTTCAAACTAATTGGCAATAATACAAATAAAAATTGCATATGTAAAAGTTAATTTCCGCATTTCAAATGAATTTTAGTTTGCTTTCTGCAGTCACTACTATTTCCGTTTGCCTTCTTTTTTCATTGAGTTTGATGCATGAATATAACTGCAACACCTACCTTCACACTACTAAGAAATGTCAAGCTTTTAGCGACAACGTTCTGGTAACAATAAAAGTATGTATTTATCCGCCTATTCTAAAAACCAGTGGTCGTTTCGTTGGTTTATGTGGTAGATCCATTTCTTTAAGTTTATCTTATTCTTCCTGTTTTTTTTTCTATTTTTACCATGACAAAGGTTTCAAATTTTCCAATATGAGAATTTATGTGTGTTATGTCAAATACTTTCATTTTCTTTCAACTAAGCCCTTGGATTCATTTAATCTTTTAAAAACCCAAATTTTAATACTTTGGCATATGTTGTGGCAGATATTATTTTGGGTTAAAATATATAAGGACATTAGCAATCCGATTCAAAGTTCGCAAGTACGTAGTTCAGCGAACTGAATACTCTGATTACTATGATATATGACATATCTTTGTATCGGAAAAGCCATCACTGCTTAATCCTGATTCCAAATTTTCATTAACTTTTTTCGAAAAAAGTTTTGAATAAAAAGTACATGTCTTATGGAACAACCCATCCCTATGTAAACTTGTCTGCTTAGATGTAATTTTGTCATTTGAATGTAACAACCTCCGCTGTTGTCAAGCGTATTGATGTCAGTATTTTGATGTATGAAGCTGAAATATATCATGGTTGTTGTGATTGTTACAACACAACCCATAGCAGTTGTTTTTGTTGCTATTGCAACTATATAATCGCATTTGTAATTGTAACGTTGCTACCTGTTTACAATTTAACATCTTGATATGTCAGTGACAGATTGCACAGCTTAGAGCGACATGAAATCATAAAATTAAATTACACAGAAATCTTCACTTCCTCTATTTAATGAGCGAGTTAAATAACAAAGTTTCCAATATGTGCAGGTGTGAACATTACAACATATAGCCCAGCAAACATATGGAACGTTTTCAATCTTACGTATATGGTGATGATAACTTTTCAAAAAGGGTTTAAAGCGATCAAGTTTTGGTTCAACTAATAAATTATGGAAATATTTGGCAACTCTTGTATAAGATATTTCAAGTGATGAAATTATAACTTTTAAATTTCTAATTTAAATAACAATTTTTAATAATCTTTAAATTTCTTTAATTTCACAGACATCACATATGGTTACAAGCAAAGAACGGTATCAATGTTGCTAGACTGGTCTCCTGTTTTTATGTAAAGTTTAGTTGCGTAATCATTTTCAATTATAAATAACAATGTCATCAAAAACCAAACATATTAAATATCCCACGCAAGTTGGGGTCTTGGAAAGCTCCACCCTTTTGAACAAAATTTGTTCAGCGAGAAATGCTTAGTCGTTACTTCAATAAGCAAAAGTTTTATATTTGGGCTGAAGAGCTGCCATTACATTTAAACAAAACATCGGATTGGTGTATCTTATGGCCTGGTGGAATCATCGGGCCATATTTCTCCACGAACGGTGCCTGATATTGTGCCATGATTACGAAATATTGCTGCCTGAAATTAAAGCAGACGCTTTAAACAGCCCGTGAAACCAAAACTTTGTTGTTGAATAATTCGGTGAACAGTTCAATTCACGCATCGGACAGGTGAATTGGCCGCTTAGATCATGTGATATTACACTTTTAGACCTTTTCTTACGGAGCTACGTTAGGTTCAAGTTCTACATGGATAAGCTGTCATCGAAAGTTTGAACTTCAGAATGGACGATATTAACTGCAATTATGGCCAACTTTTGATTTTAAAAAAATTATATACATAATATATAGAATGGCTCTTTTGTATTAACCCCATAAAATCATTTTTTTTTTATTTTCTGAAAAAAAAAAAATTCTCTAAATGAAACACCCTTCATTTTTCTTTCGAATTGAATAATAACACAGGACCACAAAAAATAAAAGTCTTTTAGTTGAAAGTTGAGGTACCATACGGTATGTATTTTGATGTGCTAAAAACGAATCCGGGGTTTGAATTTGCCCATAACCCTTAGATTTTGACATAATTTCAAAATCACACTTTAGAATACGTTACGTTATCGTACAGTAAAAATGAGTTTTAGTTGCCCACTTTTCCCCCAGAACCCCCAATTACCCCCAAAGGTCAAAAACTCATTTCTTATAAAAATTCAAAATTAATGCATAGTCGAGTCGGTAACCCCAGACAATTTCTCTCGAACAAAAAATTTCACGATATGAGCTCGCGGACTATTGATGCCTTTGCCTCGGTGATTGATACATGACACATCTGCGATAAAAATGTTTGCTGGGCACAGTGGAAAAAAGTAGTTGTGTTTGAGTGTAGTAACTCTCATTTACATAAATATGCTGGAAGCAATAAATCTCTTTCAAGCACTAAATGTCTTTGTATTGCTCAGTTGCTCATTATATCAATTTGTAATACTCGATGATGAGACCAGTGATGATGATGATGTTACTGATCATAGTGACATATTTATTTGTTTATTAACAGTGGAATTGTTGGAGAAAACAGCTTTATTTTTGTTAGCAAAAACTTTATTGCTCTGCAAAAACAAAAGCTCTACTGAACTGTCGCATTTTTTTAGAGTTTCCTCAGACGTTTTCTCACGGTTGAAACGATTTTTCTAAATTATAGCATTTTATTTTAAGTAATTAATTTACCTCTTCTTCTTATGTATATTTTGTTTTACTTTAAGAAAGCATTCCTTTAATGTTTAACAATAAAATTTTGATTCATTAACCTGAGAAGTCTTGTGAGTTTCTTAAAATAAAATTTGCTAACTTAATTAAAAAATCATAAACGTAGCTAAACAGCAATTTTAATGTATATATTGCAATCAAAAACGCCAACATCAACACCTTTGTCTGTCAGCATTTTACATCGACTTGCTACGCCAACAGCGTTGTTTCCTTTTTGCCAAAGCAACCAGGAAGCAAACGAAAAACACTTGTTATCTTAATTACTAAAACTGTCAAAAAATATTTCACATAAAATATAATTACGCTGTCATCAACTTACGTTACGTTTTCATTTCACCACCAAAAAATTTAAGCTACCCTCAGCAAAAGCTTCAAAGTTGATTATAATTTATGAAGATGGAATACAAAACAGTGTTGCCATTGTTTGCTGGCAGCACCAAAAAAGTATGATTGTGTTGAAAAAAATGCGTGTGTGTGTAAGCACTCGCGGTGTGATGTGTGAACTTAATGATGTCTCGTTATTTTAGTATGGAATATTATTAAGCTGTCGAAAAGTTGAAAAATGTCGAATACTATCAAAAAATCTGAAAAATTATCACGTTTCGTTACACAGAAAAAAAAACATGATAATTGTGATCTGCAGTTTTTAAATTTTCTAAATCTAAAATTATCTTTGAAACTGTAGATAGGAGTACTTTTAATACAACATTTTGCATTCTTAAAATTTTTAAACTTGTTTATTTTGCTTGTAAGACAAAAACAATAAACTTTGAACTCATTTTTAAAATTTTCATAAAGTTCTCATTTTGTTTGAAGAAAAATTAACAGCAGTGGAAATTTCTACGACCAAGAGCATGAAACTCAATATGTTGAAAATTTTGAAACTTGAAATGTTGAAAAAGTTTTGGAAAAGTCCAAAAATATTGATAAAGTTGAAAAATATTCTAGAAGTCAAACAATACTGAATAAGACGATAACTTTTAGAAAATTTTGGCAAGCTAGAAAACTTTTGAAGACTACGAAAAACTTTAAAAAGAAAGTGGAACAATGTGGATGAATGTCGAAAAAGTTAAAAAATGTTAAGAAATCTCAAAGCGTTCGAACAATATCGAAAAAGTCGAAAAATGTTGAAAAATCCGATAAATCTTCGAAACGCCGATAAATATTAGGAAAGTGGAAAATTGTTATAGATTCAAAACAAATTTCGAAACGCAACGAAAAAGTTTGTTAAAGTTTAAGGTGTAACACCAGAATGAGAGTGTCGATAGTTTTCTGTTTTCAGCTAATTTACGTCAGCAAAGAAATTTGGTAAGTATTTTCTCGAAAACGTTTTTAAGTGTTTAAATAGAAAATTTTAGAATAGAAGTCATTAGAAAAGAAAATTTACATTTCTTAGAAAATGGAATCTTTTCACTCCTTAGAAATGATATTTATCATATCCAGAAAACTACAGCCAAAAGCTCCTCCTAATTTAAGCTCGAGTCTAAAATTGACAATGCATTTGCTCTATGGTGTTTAAGTTCGATACAGCCTTTTGGATACTAACTATCACCCCTCACCGCTTCATAAATGGACGAGAAATAAAAATTTAAAAAATCATCAAAAACCGAAAATAAGTTCTGATCAATAATCATCATAATGAGTTGTTGTAAGCAATATTATAATTATTATTTTTTCATCCCTATAAATGTTGCCAAAAAATTCCAAACATTTTGATTCAATTAAAATCTGAAAATGAAAAACATATATAAAATGTGATAATGCCTTAAGCAAAGCCATCAAATTTTAATCACCATTAAACGAGTGAAAACCTTACGCTAACGCCAAGCTATTCTGTTTAACATAATGCATAAATAAGTGAGCAATTTGAGCGAAAAATTAAAAACCGTGACATACAAAAAACCACTGACAGACACCTATCTACATACTATATATCGATGCCTATGTCTGAAAAAAAGGCCATTTAGCTTGTGAGTCATTAAAAAATTATTACAAGCTTAAAAAATTCAACAGAAAGAAAAAACTTTTTAAGCGCCAGACAAAAATTCGCGCTCATATTGAAAGATGAAAAAATTGCGTACAGGAAATTGAAAATCGCGCGAAAAATACGAGTACAAAGATCCCTCCTATATAGACGTAAACTTGCCATAAAAATTCATGGCATCATTAAGTGTTTTTCCTCTTCCTGTCACATTTTAAAAAAACATTTTTTCGAACCATCATTGCTCATATTTCGCGCTAATATCCATGGTGAATTATATGACAGTGGGGAGGGGCCTCATTGCTTTTAAGGGCACACAAATAACGAGCGCGCATAATTCACAACAGCGATGATTAAGTAAACTAATCCATTGTTTGTGTTTGTGTGTGCGAATATTTATGTTGTTGCTGATTCATTTGAAGGGCTTTGCAATACAAAAATTTGGTGTTGGCCAAACAGACTATAAAAGTTATGTGGGTATGCGTTTAGTATATTTCAGCTTACATCAGCTTAGGTCAGGCAAAATGGAATTGGTTGTGATTGATTTTATTTTTTTTGCACTCTGTTGTTTTTCTTCGTCTTTCAATTACTTTAAGCATTGTTGAGACTTAAAAAAAATATCATCAGTCTGCGTTGCACACTTTTAGAAATAAGAATTTTTTCCTGTCGCATGGTGGGGCTACAAAATGAAATTTATTTTTGTAGTCTTAATGAAACTTTGTATTGACCGAATATGCTAAAAAAAATGTTACAAAAATTATCTAACAATAAATTGAATTCACGTATTCAAAATAGTATGCAACAAAACTTGCACGTCAATATATTTGAACCCTTCTTATGAGTTTATCACCGCATGGTGGAATCGCAAACACAATTGAGCTTATTCACAACCCTTGCTATAGGAACGAGAACATCTAAGAAAATTTATAATAGGTAATAAACCAGTGAGTTCGGCAAGTAATATTGTGTTATGAAGTTTCAAAGATTATAATACTAAGTAGTTGCTTCACAATTTTTCTTTTGGTCTGCAATGTCCAAGCATGAATTCATTGAATGGTAAGAAAATATAAGAAAATGTTGATGACCTTTTTTCAAAACTTTGAAGTCCATTGGAAAAATTGCTCAAGAATTCCTACAGATAATTATACCTAACATCTTGGTAGAGATCCGACAAAATGAGTACAAGCGAGTTGGAAAGCGATGTTGCTTCGAATGATAAGCTCCGAAACTTGTCTCTCGAAAGACCAAGGTTGTATCTTATAACACATGAGTTTTACTTATTTCTTGCGGCCAATAATTCTGCGCAAAAATTATTTTTACAGCATACAGCCCCGAATTTATTAACACTTGGAAGGAGGTATAGCAAACATACTGCAGAAACGAGGTGAATAACTGAGAAAGCATATAATACCTCACATAGTCCACGTACAAAAACAAAAAGATTTGTCGATATATATATTTATAATATGTAATATTTTATGATATTTACATCATATTAGTCTCAAAGCTTGGAACCTAGAACTATGGCATAAGAAGGTAAAGTTTTGTAAAGATTTTTAAAAGACTTTGAGATAGAAATAAGCTTTTGTAAATAAATAAAACTTGCGTTCCCGTACAACAATGCGTTAGTACAATTTAGTCAGATTTAGTCCGAAAAGTTTATTGATCGCATCACGATTTGATCGGTATAGTAAAAAAAAATCACATTAGGCTATTATCAATAAAATTATAAATAAAATTTGTTAACATAAATTAATGATGTGATTTTATTTTAAAGTTTTTGTAAACAGTATTGAAAACTTGCCAATACTGAAATGAATTTTTCTCAACACTTTGATTGATAAAACAAAATCAAAAAATCTAGTTAGTGTTAGTAGTTTCTATAAATTAAACATGTAGGCAAACTTTTGTCCCATGGTGTAAACAAAAATTTTTACTGGCCACAAGACAAACATTTTTTTGCATAGTTTTTAGAAAGTCAAATATCAACGCTCACTATGCGTAAACTGTTCAGAAAGCATCTGGCTATGACTATTTTTTCTTAGCGATTAACGCATAAAAAACACCAAATCAACGAAGATTTTTCATTTCAGCAAAAATCTGTACATGAAAACACAGAAAAAAATCTAAACTGTAAAGTGCAGCGCTAAAGTGAAATATTCAACCAAAAAGCAAAAGCAATAAATTCGATGCCATATTTTGCTGCTGCTGCTCTTGTTATTTTTGTTGTTGCCATTGCAATTTTGGAGCTTAAAAAGCAACTTAACTGACATACTCTATAATGGCAGACATAAACGACAAGCTCCTCACAGATTGTAGTTAAGTTTGATGCTGAAAAATGTTAAAAAATTGCAGGGGTAAATAAAAGTACACACTAGGGAATACAAGGAATCAACGCATTGCATGCAAAGGAATAGAAACAACTCACAAAAAAGGTAGTGAAAGTCATAACAAAACGTAAAAAAAAAATCTGAACGAAAAAGCCCCTGCTGCAAATTGCAATTTTGTAAGCTAGCAAGGATTTGTTGCCTTAAACCTAAAAAAGAAAAATATTTTCTTACACGCCGATGTGAAGTAACAAACCGGATGCCTACGTTCGTTTATGTTGTTGTTATTTCCGTTTTTGTACGATTATTATGTTTATACTGTACGGTTGAATATCTTTAGTGCCGTGAAAGGTTCATTCATGCTTCCTGCTGACTATCCTTGCTGCAATGCTATATTAACTTAGTTCCTCATGCCACATTCTAACATCAAATGGGAATAGAGTGTCATGAAAAAACTTCAGCAGGAAATTTCATGTGCACACAAGTAGACAGACAAACAGACGAATGGCACTTGGCACTATTGTTTCAATATTACACAGTGAACAATTTCAAATGAAATCATGAGTGAAAATAACCTAAAGAAAAATCGAAGCAAAAAACGAAAGAAAATTTTTCGTTTATCAAAATTTATTTTGTCGACTTCATAGTAAGCCCCATCGATTGCAATATAACCGCACCAGCACTTGATACAGTCCTTCATATATTTTTTGTTGGCTGATTGAAGAATAACATTCAGCTTCTTTAGCAAATTTTCGACTTTGATTCGTAAACCCAAGTCTCGTCCTTAGTTATTATGCGTTTCATGTACTTGGAGTCCATAGAAGCTCGATATATTGTTAAAACTGCGGAACACTGAACAGTATGAGTAAATACAACAGCACTACATTTTACATATAACAGTAGTTTTGTGCGATCTTAAAATAATGCTTTTGTATTAGGAGAGCTTATCACAAATTTTTAGAAAATTGTTCTGTCAAAAATTTGAGAAAAATTTTTAAAACAACTGACACTGAAAAAATGTTTATATGTCTGTTACTAAATTGCGCCTTAATGGCTAAACAAATTTGCATGAAACTTGGTGGATAGGTAGGCCATATCTTGAGTTAGAATATATGCTACTTTTTATCATGAAAAAACGCATAGTTAGTTATAGCTTAAAGTACTTGCGCAAGTAGAGACAAACATAGTGAAGCTGTATTGATGTGTTATTCTCTGCAGTTTAAGGCAACCGACTAGTTTATCGCAAGTGAATTGTGCTTGTGTGCGCTCTATTTTGAAGTTCTGAAGAAAAACAAACATTAGCGGTATTCACGATCTGTAGCATTTGCTTTTGTATTGTGTGTTTTTGATAAACTTAATATTTGCAGTAAATTTGATATCTTAACAAAAACAACACATTTACTTTCTCAAATACTCTTAATATCAAAAATACATTGACAAAACCCTATTGTAACTTTTGTATAGTCCCACCAAGCATTTAGATGATCATTTAATTTTAAATCACCTATACGAGTCATTTTTGACTACTATTTATGACCGAAAACTGATTACTGAGAAAAAAAAATAGAAAAAAAATTTTAAAAATCACATTCCGATCTACCCAATGATCTAAAACTGATTGCGCAGGAAAACAGTAACAATATTATCACTTTTTGATCTACGTTATAATTCGAATATGACTTTAGAACTTATTCTTGAAAATGTATTTTGATTTGTGTTCTATTTTGTAGTTCACAATAACTTTACTAGAAGTAGATAACATATAAATACTTTTACAATAAGTAAAATTATGCATATAGGGCTGATGGTGATCAAAAGAACGTCAAGGAACGTGAATGGGAAAAAATTTAAGTCATATGACTCGCAAATGATTAGAAATATGACTCGAAAAAGAGTACCGACAAAAGCATCATTTATGATCAGAAAATGTGCGCATTTATGATCATTTTAATCAGACAGAGGATACGAAAAAGACTCGAATGTGATCGGAAATTTCATAAAATGCTGGCTGGGATATTTGTTGAGTAAAGTTGTCATAACAACAAAAAAATAAACAAAAACACATTTTAGAGCGCTCAGAATGTGTAGCAAAAATTGTAAACATTTACAAAAAATACTAAAAATACCACAGATCATGAATACCGCTATTATTTCAACAATGGAATATTAATGGGAAACAAGCAACAGAATATTTGTGCGAGAGAAATGGAACGTGATAACGAAATTCTTTAAACGATAGATTTTGGCCCCTGTGGCAACTACAGTTGCAAAATTTAGTGCATGGATATACATTACATGCTTTAACAATCTTAAAAAACTTAGACGGAATCAAACCAACTGTCTCCACACAATTAAAACATTTTAAACGGTGTTCCTTAGCTATGCCAGCTACATAGCTTTTTAAGAATTTAACTGCAGCAAGTTCAATATATGAGGCGCCCAGTTGCGAAACCGGCCAAGTTCAAAAAAATCAAATTTTGAGATGTTCTCATGTATCAAAATCTATACCATGCTCTATCTTTCTAACATGTTTTAGATTAAAAAAAAATGTTTGACAGAAATATTAGATTTCTTAAATTTATTTTGATGCATGGATTTCAAAACTGCACAAGTCCATGAACTTGCTTTCAAAACCGGTCCAACGCCTTGGAATCAAAACCGGCCAAGTCCAGTACATTGGTATCAAAACCGGCCAAGTCCACTTTTTTTCAAACTAAATTTGATAATTACTGTGTCAAAAATGGCCAAGTCCATTACACTGGTATCATACCCGGCCAAGTCCGAAATTGTTTTCTCAAAAACATAAGCAAATAAAACTCATAAAACTCGAATATGGTGATCTGACGTGCTTTGAGTAAGAATTTTTATAAGCTATTAAGTGGGAAATACTTTTCAATTTTCAATTAACATACATGAAGATAAAAGTTTTTCGTTGTTTTTTTCAAAAGTATGAAAAATGTACTTGGCTGGGTTTGCAGCTGGACGCCTCATATGAATATTTTTTTAAAAAATTTTACTGAAATGCTTGTTAATGCTTTAGAATGTAGCAGGTGAAGTTGACTCCAAAAATGCCAACCTCTTATGCAACTTCAGCTGTTAAAATGGTCTATCTTCTTCAAAAATATTGTTTAACTCACAAAATTCAACTCTAACATATATAAATTTATTCCACTAACGATAAGTTAAACCTTTGTTTTGGAATATTAAAGTTTAAATTCAGCTCAATCTGAAGAATCTTTTTTGATAGTTGTTTTTATGAATTCAGTTATTTGAAAGAAATATACAAAATTTTTCACAGTGCACAAGCAACGTAAAGCACTACCTTACGTTATAATAATGAATATCAAAGCCATCTCAAAAAAATACGAAAATATTCGCACAACATCAAGAATCAGAAATACGAGGAAATCTTCAAACATTCAAATTAAAAGTAAATGAGTGCCAAGCTAACGAAACGATGCCACACTTGAAATAACATGGAGTCTGCACTGACTCCAGACTCTTAATGCGCCAGTGAATTTAATATATGCAAGAAATAACGACTTAAGGATTACAGTAAACATTGACAGAGCAGCAGCAGCAGGACGAATGTAGTTAAACGGAGTCAAAATGTGAGTCGCAAGAACTCACAACAGGATTGGTTTTAGTTTTTGTTGTTAGTGCAAATTAACACTTGTGTCTTTGAGTGAAGCTTCTGTATAATTTACACTATAATTCAAAGTTGTCACAAGGATCCTCCTCCTTGGCAAAAGACAACAAAATGAAAGCAGCATTAAATTCATGACATTTATATGAGATGACTTGTATTGGTATGTGCGTGTATGTATAATAATATTCATGGTATTTGAAATTGAGGAAATTTGAATGAGTTTATGATGCAAATAAAATGTTTCTCACTTGGAATAGGGTACTTTTTTAACAGTTGACATCAATTAACGAGGTTAATATAAATGAGAATGAATAAAGAACTTAGAGGTAAACCGTTTTGCAATGAAAGTTATTTTTATCTTTTGGAAAATTATACAAAGTCTTGATGCAAAATAGAATAAGACTTGGAAATTTCACTGATTTGGTTGTTTTACAATTTTTAAAAAGCGTGAACCTTTTAAGTGTCTCATCAATTTTTGATCAAAGCGCTTTGCGGAGCCCTTTCCTTAATGTTGCAGTCGAACTTTGAAAGCAATTATTTTTTAGACTTTATTTTTCATCAACTGAACTTTATGCGGCTTTAACAGCCCCAAAGACTTGGAAAATCTTTTAATTTTTTTAGCATTAATATTAGTTTTGCTCTGAATTTTTTAAAGTACTACGCTATATTAACAACATATGAAATACTTTCTTTGCTATATCAAATCAAATTGCCCTTCGCTTTTGTGACATAAAAGTTGCAGTAACTTTTTGAAAGTCTTTAAATTAAACCTTAAGGCTATAATACCTAAAGCAAGAATAATAAAAATAAGCTTTATAACACGCTCACACAATTTTTGCATAAGCCAACAAAATAAACTCAGTTTATGTAGCAGAAAATATTCCATCCACCCTCTCGTTCATCAAAGTCCCTGAGGAATTCTTTTGTGGTTTTCTTTGAGGTTGAAAGGCTGGCTACAAAGCAACACGTAGGTAGCTTCATTAAAGTTCAAGTTGCTCTAACAACACATGACCCAAAAAGCTGACCATCATAGTAAAATATAAATAAATAACTACACCCTTACATGGTCCATGTAAAATGTGATACCCTAAAGAAGTAACAAATTTTATAGCTAGCAAGAAATTTAAATAATTTTGTTGTTGTTGTTGTGAACCTAAGGTGCCATGTAGCTACCCACCTACTACTAAAAAATAACAAAGATTTGAATACCAATTTTGTTGTTGTCCTTTTTTTTATTTTATTCATATGCATTTACATTTTATTTGCTGTATTTCATTAGAATTATGTACACTTTATGCAAAAAAGCTCGACAAAGTCATTACATTGTAATGAATTGCTTGGGATGGGAAGGTCGTAACTAGCAGTGTTATGCTGTTGCTCTTTGTTGGCAATGAGGATGGCACAAATAATCGATATTAAAATATTGTTCTCCTTAAAATATCGTAACATTCTTCTATTACTGCAAGTATTTGAATATTTCATTAAGAAATAAGTACTTGTGGCAATAATTTTAAGGATTTTTAATTGTTTTTGAAGTTAACAATAAACGCAACAGTTAATTGCTTACTGATTATGCATGCATTTTGTTCCATTCAGAGTTATCTGCAGTCGATCGACCATTATGATTTTAGCCTATGCCAAGATGGACATGGCGAACGAATGTTTGACATCTAACCTAAAATGCTACGTTATGATGAGTAGTGACGGTTTGAAGATCGGCTCTGACAACACGTCTCGTCAAAATATTTCGTTAATTTTCGATAAGATACGTACGTTCATTTTGGATATGAACGTTAGTTTGCATATACTCAAATTTACTTATAACGTCAACTCATGTCTATTTTGGTTTGGGCTTATAATGTAGTATCCCGTAAGAATTCTTGTCAGTAGAAGGATATGTTTTCGGTTTGGATTTAAGTGACTTTCTGTTCTTTTGAAGTTTTACTGCGTTTCCGCAGTTTCTGTCTGTAATTAGCTTGTTTCTCAAACATCATATTAATTTACGTTTTATAGCTTAAAGCCTGTTGCTGAATCATTTCATGTCAATTCTTCTGCCTTTTTATTGAATGTAATATGTACCTGAATCAACTTTAACTGGTCAAGTGTTTCACTTCAAATTGTCTTACATTAGATTGTAATTTGGTTCCAAGAAGCGAAAGTTTTAGCTAAATCTGTTAGCCGTTCTTTTTCAAAAACCAACTTATACGTAATACACTCTAAGAAAAAATTACTACTATAATAGTAGGAAACCGGTTACCTATATTAATACTATTAAAATCGCACGAGTTGTGTAATAAAATTTTTACACTATAAAAAGTGTAAACTGAATTACAGATTTGGTGTAAAAATCACACATAAAAATGTGTTTTTTTGCGCTAAATAACTAGTAATTTCCCGTGCAGTGTGTTTTATTACACTATCAAAATAGTGATTCAAACCTACGAAATTTAGTTTTGAAATAAAACTTTTATTTTGCACAAATTTTTCTTTATTTCTTTATATAAAATTTCAGCATTTGAAAAAAATTATTAGGATGTATATATAATTATATATAAATGTATAAATAATATTATACATATTACATAAAAATTCCATGTTCAAGCTTATTTTTTTAGAATACATTATATTAAATACGTAGTAAAATCATATTACTTGAGTAAGAACATCGCTGAAGTCCATTTTGTTGATTTTTACGAACTCCTCCTTTTCAATGAAAATATATGCGTTGTATATTTCGTCTTCCGGGTCAATTGAACTTTCTGTTAAAAAGGTATGATTCGTTATAAGTAAATTAACTAATTATCCTAGAAACATTTGTATATACATACTTACTACTTAACGCGATCCGAGGTATTAATCACACAGGTTAAAAACTATTACTGATCGTGTTGTAACAAGTATTTTCTAACACAGAATTATTACACACAATACTATAAAATACGCATATTGTGTAAATTCTCACAAAAATATCGGCAATGTAGAACAATTACAATTAATGCACGAAAAGCTGTGTAGATTCACGCAAAAAAAAATGTGAATTCCCAAATATAAGGGAAAAACACACATTTATAGTAAAATAATGAAATTTTCATACAAAACATTAAAGATGTGTGTTTTCACTATTCAAATTTTTTTATACACAAAATTATATGTATATTAACTACTATTAAAATAGTAATTTTACTAATTTAAAGTTTTATTTCTTAGAGTGTAGTCACAAATGACTTTATTATTAAGCTAAAAATTTATTTCTTCGGAGAGAGAAACAAAAATAGAAGCTTCAATTACTGACATGTGCAACATGACATTGACTTGAATATTAATAAAAATATTGCACTATGAATCAGGTGTGATCTTGATATTTCCTCGCAACGTTATAGCCATTTTAAGGTGACGTAAATTTTATGCATTTTTTTGGTTGTAGGATCTTAGTTTTCAATTCATTTCACCTTAAAATGGCTATAACTTTGCAGAGAAACATCATAGATGACTATTTGAAAGCTCCTTTTAAAAAACAGTATGGTACTAAATGATGATTTTATTAAAAATATGATTGGAACAGTTTTGAATTCCATACATAACCTCAAAAGTAATCAAAAACGCCATTTCTTAAGTACTTAACCTAAAAATCATAACTACTACGAGGGAGACAATGTTTTTCACTATGATTGTACAAATTTTCAGGACCAAAAAAGGTGGCTTTTTTGAGAAAATTGATTTTTCAGTTTAAGATTTTTAAATTTTTTCAATTTGCAGCAACCAAACTTCAAAAATAAAAAATACAAAAATACATACACATACATACTTTGAGCCAAACTAAAAATAAAAAATAAGTGTTCACTTAATTTGTATGGAAAATAAGGCTACGTCAGTTTGAAGTTTCTATGAAAACCTAAGACTATACACACCGCACATTTCGAGTTAGATTCAGTGGTATATAACCTTAAAAGTAGATCAAAATGTAATTTATTAACTCAAATACTTCAAAGTCCTGACTTGGTGGGCCAATGTTGAGTACAGAATTAAAATCAGTGCACAAAATTTCTTCGGAAACGATCTTCATTTGCTCAACAACAAAATCTTGCAGACCTGTGTAACCTACTGAAGTCTTTTTGACTTCAAAATTCCGTTAACATTTTAAGTTTTTTTATATATAATAAAACAATTTCTTATGAAAATTGACAATAATTCTGTAATGGCTATAAGTTTTCAAAAAAATTATATATTATTACTTCAAAAATATTGCAAAATAAATGCCTTAATTTTCAAGAAAAACACGAATTTAAAATTATTTTCGCTTTTGAAAACAGACAGTAGTGTATACAGAAATATATTTAACCCTTAACTTGCAAAAATTACAGACACTATACACTTATATATTGTGCCCAGATCAGATTTTGTTTTGATATAAATTATGGTTTTAATTGAGTAAAGTGGTAAAAATTTAAATTGACGACAATGTAACAAATTAAGTATAATGATGTCCTGTGTGGTGTTGCCACATATTTCCTATAAACTTTAAGTAAACATGAATTACATAACTTTTATATTTGGTGATACATAAGTCACTTTTTTTCATTGCGACTGTTGATGATTATTTTAAAAACTCCATGTGTAACAAAATTTCTGAAGGCGATTTAAAATTTGTAACTTGCTTTTTTAAACACAACGCAATGAAACATTCTTTTTTTTCTTAAAATCAACGCACAAAAATCTACACAAAAGCCCGCAAAAATATCTCTTTGACTATAACTTTTCAGTCGTTAGTTACTTATAATCAAATTTCAACTTTTTTCTCCTTATCACAATGACATTTCTAATGAAATTTCCAAAAATGCAAATAAAAAAATACAAAAAGTCTGTCCCATGGTATCGTTACTGCAGTCTGACATTCCAGTTTGAATTTGGTGGCTATAAATATCTGGCATGATAAGCATCGTTAAGAGAAAATCTAGAAAAGTAGATTTAATTTAAAGCACCCCAAGGGTAATAAAGTCAGGGAGAAGAAAAATATAAAACAATGAATGAATGAGTAAATGAATGGAAGTAAAGTATGAATGACGAGAACAGGGCATGAATAGGTAGGCAAATGATTGTGCTGCCTGTAAAAAGCAACGCAGTAAGGTGGATAAGCAGTTTTCACTTAAGGAATCAATAGGTAACTTTATATTATAGTAACGTATTTCATGATAATATTAAAAATGTCTATTGAAGAGGAATCTAACAAATATTTAAGGACATACTACTGCTGATTTTGTTAAATTGTGATAAAAGTGGAAATTAAGCAACGCAAATAGTAAATATAAACAAAATTTTTAAATATTTTGTTGAAGTTACATAAGAATTTTATTAAAATAAGGAAGGATAAGTTTGTCAACTTGTTAAATTAACTGTCCATGCCTATCAAGTTCCATGACAGATTTGTTAATTAAGGCTTCTTAAAATATAACAATTCTTCATTGCTTGTTGTTTTTAATAAGACAAAAGTAATGGCAACAAAATAGTAGAATTTGAGAAGGGTTTTTGTATTAACTAACTACATTATTTATACACGCCAACTCAGCTCACAATGCAGCGGCATGTCCCTTGTATTAGCAATTCTTTCAACAGTTGTTAAATGTTAAATTCGGGATGCTGCTAAATGAGTATAAACATAATTTTATTTTTTCTTGACATTTTTGCTTATTATTTTATTTAACTTTCTGCTTTTCTTTTATCATATTTTTATTCCAAAAAAAAGAAAAAAATTTAATTTACTCATTTATTTGAGCAGCTGCTGCTCAGTGGCTTCAGTTTAATGCTGCAGATGTCAGTATTTTTTTGGTATATTTTTGCTACTGCATTTTTTTTTTTTTTTGCTGTTCTGCGTTTTCTTTTAAATTTTTTTTTCTCGTTTTTGCTATTTTTAAATTCAAGTGTTATGTTTCTTGTATCATGCTTCTTTTCATGTACAAAACACAATAGTGGAAGAACTGTTTAGAATGAAAATCAGTGCAAGATTCCGTTCGAGTAGCAAAACATGACTAATTTCCGCACTTACTTTGGTGTTGAAGTGGTCACGTGATACGCTAGTGAATTGCTCAGTGTACATGAGTACCAGTAGTAGAAAAGCAACAAAAAAATAAGACCAAAGCTTTTGTTGGAAGTTTTTTTTAAAGATTTATGCGCATTTGCTTGGATTTTATTTTGTTTTTTTATCATAAATATAGAATTCGGTATACATAGTTGCGATTTAGGTGTCCCAATTGGAAATCATACTATCGACTATATGACATAACTATCAATTCTAGGAATATAATGCATATGAAATTACCGGAAAATACGTATCTAAAGTATTTAAAAATACGCAAGATATGTTGCGCGTAATGGAATAATGTTTCAAAAGTCATAATAAAACTTTACCCACATAACTTAAAAATCATAATGCTCCGTTGAATACAAAAATATTTCATCATTGAACTTTGCCAATTTCCATTTATTAAAATTAAAATGGAAACATTTCATCATTGAACTTTGCCAATTTCCATTTATTAAAATTAAAATGGAAACATATATTTTAGCAACAAATAAAAAATTATCATCTCTGATTATTTTTTAGAACTAGTTGGGAGTGTTCTCCATCATATTTTTATAAAGCTATTAATGGGACATAAATTTTTGAAAACTAACGTTTTTTGACTTTTTTAAAAAAAACACTTAACTACGCAAATAATCAGCCAAATTGTATGTTTTTTGTGATAAAATTTGTGTTTTTAAAGGTACTTTTCATGTAAAATATCAAGCATTTCTTAAAACAATATTATTATGATATTTTTAACAATGTATGGTACTGATCGGTATTATTTTCATCTCCTTTTTCTTCTTTTTTTTAAATATTGTGATTTATTTGTCAAATTTAAATGTGCAAACGATGCGATCAACTTTTTTTATTTTTGATGTTAATTTTTATGGTTATTTTGAATAACTAAGGCATAATTTTCCTTAAAAAAATTTAAAATAATTGGAGATGAATAATCAACATGGTGTTCGGTTTACTGTGGAATGCCCCATATAAAAAAAAATCTGCATTGAAGATATTTTGTAAGGAATATCGGCTTCCAGAGAGTTTGATCTATTAGCTGACCGCAAAGGAAATGAGTACTAAAAAAATATGCCTACAAGTATGCAATGCAAATTAATGCAACGTTTAGTGAGAAATGACGCGCGAATGTTGCATTATTTATAAAATGTGAGCCAATGATAAAAGTTAAATTACAAAAAACAAATTCTCCGTAAATTGTGTGCAGATCCTATATTTATCATTACTTTTCGTGACATTGTACATAAAAAATTGTCCTATGGATGACTTTTCATTTTTAAATTTGTGTTTGGTGCTTGGTTTTTTCTGTATCTAAGCATTTTAATGAAAAAATAATTCAAATATTTTGAAACATTGGGCAAAAAAATATTGGCACCACTCAATACTGAGAAGACATAAGTATTTTCATATGTAGCTTTCAACGAGAGCAAAGAAAATATCGTTAAATTATTGACGTATTCCAAAGGATTGGTCTTTGATCTAAATAGTATGCCATATTTACAATTTCAAAAGAAAACTTACTTTATGTTTCAAGCACACGTAAAATTTTTGCCTTAATGGCAAATGCAAAATATGCTCTTAAAATAATAGTTTTTATTTCTTAAACCATCGAAGATGATTAAAAAAGCTTACTATATTGCTGAGTAGACTCACAGAATATTTACGTAAAGAAAAATTCCATAAGTTACCTCAAATTATTACGAAATAAGAATTATTAATTCTTAACTTACTGAAAACAAAACAATTTTTCTACTGGCATGGTAATATCTCATTTCTTAAAGTATAGATTGCATATTTTAATTTTAAATTTCCCAGTTCCTGCTAATTTCTATTTTATAAACTTCTAATTGCTTAGATACGGCATTTTCACTCTCATTGAAGTACATTTTGCTAAGTTACTTTTCATTTTGACGATATATACAAAAGTAGAAATTTATTTAATTTTTAAAACACTTACTTTAAATTTCTCAGCCTCTTTAGAGTACAAAGAAACCACATTAAGAAGAGGATATGGTTTATCCCATGCTTGACTGCTGTTCGAGTTCAATGCTTGTGCTAGTTGATAGAGAATGAAGGAAGTGCGTTCTGTAAGTAAAAGATTTGAAAGCTTTTATCGTAATTTGTAATTGGGTTTTCGGCTTAAAGGAAGATACATTATTACTTTATTTTGCAAAAAGTGTTCTGACAATTAGGTCTAATTTGATAATATTTTCATTAGAAAAATAATACGCAATATACATAAGTACATATATGTACGTCATACATACTTTTACAAGAATTTTTAAATATTTTGACTGTAACCGGCACGCAGTGGAAAGGTTTCACTTTCAAGTATTTCAATAGGTTAGTTAAATGTACATAAATTAAAAATATTTAAAATTTTTGTTAGTACACATGATGTATGAGTAACGTTTGATTTATAATATGAAAAACTTAATATATGTTGCTCATACGACACTGTTTCCTAAATCTTACGGTCACGTGAGTGAACCTTAGAGAGAACCTTACAGACTACGTATTGAACTCAGCTGACTTATGGGCTGAGGTTTTCGGGTAACGAAGTAAAATGCTTCATTGAAAACATCATTTTGACTTTTAATCAAATTTCTAAAAGTAAGCATTTTTTTTTAACAAATTAATTGTTTATAAAAATTCATGCTTTATTTAGCTTTTAAAAGCAACTTGGTTTTTTAATAATTTGTCACAAGCAATTAGTGAACTTTACTGTAATGTCATGTCATCGTGACCTCAAAGCACTTGGCACGGCTTAAAACTACAACTTAAACTTTGACTGTAACTATTATGTAAAAATGTCTTACTTTTCAATTTCAACTGTAAGTATTTCTTTTTTTTTTGACAGATTCTAACCCAGTTCCACTGCTACCTACTTCCGTCTGCACTTTAAGCAGCAACTTTAGCATGGCCACTGAAAAAACAACACGTTAATGACTGGCACCGTTGCTTGCTGACTTGGCATGTCGTAACCTTTTTCGTTACGTTTTTTAATGATGCCAAAACTTGGCGAAAGCGAAAAAGGTACTGAAGAGCAATAGAAAAAGAACATGAAACGGAGCAAAAAATATGAAACAAGAAATGAAGCTAAAATAAACACAACTGAAGTGTTGCAGCGACAAATGATGATGACGACAGTGACACAGAAAAATAAGTAAGTAAGATTCTAGAGAATTGCACTTGAAAAATAAGAAAAATTTCACTTTTAACGAAAAAAAAAACTGAAATGCAAATCTTCACTGAAATATTCGTAAATAAACGAATACAGTTGTTGGTATTTGGTTATGACAAGCAGTTGAATAGTTACAGCAACGTTAATGATGGGACTATGCCAACTTTGTAGTGTAAGCTAAGAAGTGCAGCATTAGTTGGTCAAATGCTGTAATAATATTTTTCATGTCATGGAGAGTCTGCTTTTAAATGTACATAATAAAATTGTAAACAGGCAACATGACACATGAGTGATGTTTAATTTGTATGCATAAGTAATTGCATGTTAATCATACGACATGGTGATCGATTCATAAATTTTAAAAATATATTTTATATTGTTATGCGAAAAGTTAACAAGTTTAGTTCTTGCTAAATAAGTGACAAGACAACGAAAATGTCGTTGATTTTGGTCAACGGATATGGCAACAATTTAAAATCGTATTGGTAGTAGAAATGTTAATTTTTATTTTATTTGAAATCAATAAGCAATTAGGTTGAAAAATTTACAAAAGAAATATTACTAAGCTAAAAGTACTTCAAGCTGCACTTTAAAAAAAATATTTTAAGAATCTATCTGCTGGCTGTTCACGGGTATGAATGTCATGTTTTTGTTTTCTTTTGGGTTTTTTTTTTAACTTTCTTTTGTTTTTCTACTTCTAAAGTGAGAGTCAATTAACCGTGTAAGATAATAATCACAAATTATGCATGAGAATAAATTACGTGTAAGGTAAACATTTTTTCATGATACTTAATTAATGCATATTTTACTTGTACTTGTGTTTGTATCATGTACAAAATTTTCATTGAAGATTTGTTCAGTGTGCAATTCCCTATCAAAGCTTACGAGTTCAATTTAAAGCAGAAAAAGATATATATAAGAATATAAAATAAAAAGAAAACGCTTTCTTTAAATATTTGTGAATGCCTTGGACTCTAAGTATTGATGATTAAACGATTACATTAAATTATTTTAGCGTGAACTGTTTGCAGCAGTAACTTTCTTTGAGCATTATACCCTTATGTTATCTTAAGGTAGAGGCTTAATGAGCATGCTAGAAGCCTTATGTGTCAGTTATTGTGCTGATTTAATATCACGTACGTGACTCTACAAAATCCGGCAAAGAAGGTTGTCATAATAAAAGCTATATCAAAGCTTAGACAACTGCGGCAGAAAGCATTTAATGGAATACCTAATTCTCCAGCATGCTTGCCGCTAGTCAAGTGTTACAATGTCACTGCGGCTTTTGGAAAGTATGTCTATGGTTTTTCGAATTTTTATAGGATGACTGTATTGCTCTCAACGTTTTGCTGGCTTTAGGCTCCACCATTTTTTGTTGTCACGGAAATAAATAGCTAAAAGACTTTTATCTTAACTATACCAAGCGGAGTATGCGCTCGCCTTAAGGTCCTGATTTCGTCAAGAGGGGAACCGAGTCTTGCCAATTGATTAGCATTATAATTACCTCCTTGGCGGGGCGTGCACATTTGCCGCTCAGGGTGAAGAGCTAATATGCTATAATTCCTGCATTAAAAAAATCATTTGACCAAAAATAAATTTTTACTTAAAATAAAAATTTCAGTACTATTACAAAACCCTTCCAAAAGGGAATATTTCACAATTGAAAATAATATCGAAAAGTTTTTTTCATTGCACTCTATAGACTCTGATGAGCAAGTAAAGTCTATCTTAGCAGACTTCTGCAAGTCATTTGATAAACATTAAAATATAAAAAAAAACATTTAAATAAACCCTTAACTAAATAACTTATGTTTGGCACAGAGTTTAAGTGTTTTTGATAGTGTTAATATTAACGACATCATATAATTTCAATAGTTTCACTATTACTTAGATTTTTCTCATTGAGCGATTCTTTCCAGGACATAACACAATATTTAGAAAATCCAGTTATCGATAGAAACTAATGTTGTTTCGATTTCTGGAAGAGCTCAAACAGTGGGCTTAAAGAACCATCAGCTGGAATATTCTCAAAGGATAGTCAAATAGTAACTGTATGCCGAAGATATTACAGGAAAAGAATACAATAATTATGCCATTTTAATTATTTATGTAAAAATGTGTTCATTTAACTGTGTTAAAATTGTGATAGTGTGGAAAAATATTTAAAACCTTTTTTTAAATACTAAATGCCAGTATATCTCTCTGATATAATCAGTAATAAGCTGAACTTACCTTCCTTCACTACTTGTTCAATAACTCTCTGGCCTGGTGTTTGCATCTTGTTTTGTTCAATTATTTCCAATCCCAAGCTATCAGTTGTCATCAGCATAAAGAAGGCAATTTGAATGGAAAAGGCTAAAAACTTCATAATGAGCTCTAAAAGATATAATTGAAAAAAATACACATTTACTAACGTATTTCGTATAAGCTGTAATTAAACAGAAGGATAATGCTCCTGTAAAAACTTTGCTACATTAAAAACAAGCTAAAAAGCATCTAACTAACAGATTATGGCTTTCTTTATACTTTCCGACTACTTTTCAAAACAGTTTTATTACAAATTTTTTTTTGTGTTTCTTCAAATTCTTTAATTCCTTTATATAGACTTCTATAGTTCTTTTCTGTTTGTTGCTTTCTTTCAGCAGCAGAAAACTTTTTTATTGCAGCAACAACAAAAGCAAATGGATTAAAAAGTATAAGCTTTTTTAATAAAACAACCGTTGAGCTTGCACACACAGTAGTGCAAGGATAAATGAATCTTACAAAAAATAATTATATGCACAGGGTTCCTCTAGATATTGAGCCTTTTCAAACGTACTAACAATGATCTCATGCCTGTTTTTTGTTACAAAATTATGCTCTGTGCTGAATAAAGTTTTTTAATACTTTCGGCCCATGGTGCAATGAAATCTATGAAGGAATTGTAACGGTTTGTAAGCTGGATAAACAAACAAATGAAAAGAAAATTAAAGAAAGAAGTTGCATGTAGCGCGTTATGAACTCACTAGGTAAAACCTTGCCAGTAGCATCATAACAACTACATCAACAACAATGATAATACCAACTAGAACAACAGTAATAACAACTACTTGCAAAACATTGCCTTTAGGCTTTCGAGGGAAACACAATAGCGCTGCGGCTTTATGAAATGGATGCGAGTGTTGCAACAGGCTTATGCAACGTAGTCATAGAATGAAGGCTTACTAGTGGATCAAAGAAGCAATGTTGAAATCATATTAACTGGCAAACTATAATTTTTATAAAATTTTTTTTTTTTTTTTTGAATTGCATACATTCTTCAAAGCTTTAGATCCATTTTTAAAGGCAACAAACAAATATGTGAATTAAAATAATAAAAGTTAATGTCGATCAAAATGTATTTAAAAAAAAATTTTAATGTAATGTACATATTTCACTCAATTTGTAGGCTACACATTAAACTCAAAATAATAAAAATCCTATGCCATGACTTCTCTAATTTTTGTGAAACCTCGTACATACTCATGAAAAACACAAACAATTTTTTTCAGATCTTTTTTTTACGGTAGTCACTTGCCATATAGCAGTACTTATAGCACATTCGATTTGAATAATCCAACTACGGGACTTAAGTTTTAAGCTATTTTTTTTTTTTTTTGCATCATAAAGGGCGTCCCAAAATCACGCAAGATTTGAATTTTGTGCCATTTGTGTGGTAAGGTATTTTTGTTCAAAAAAAAGTCAATACAGCAGTTCATTGTTATTAAAAATGGATTGCTATACGAAAGTTCAACGCGTTTTCAATTTTGGCCAATATATTAATAATGAAGGCTTGGCAGTTCACAATTTTTGACATTAGTGATATTGAAAACTTTTATCTTCGTTACTTAATCGTCAAAATTGTCACATTTGGGGTTTTGAAAATCAGTGAGTGATTGTTGAAAAATCATCGTACCGTTTTAATTCGAAAACGCGACTGGCATTAATAGCAATGAGTGGAATGTTTTAATTTTTGCGTAAAAATATCAACTCTACGTGCAAGAAGTAAAATTGTTTTATTTTATTTTATTTCTATTTTTTCGTGGCCACAGAATCAAATGTAAAGTTTGATTTTTCTTAAAATCTGGTATATTTTCATCTATATCTTTTGAACCACTTTCTTAATAAGAAATGTAATAACACACATTTATTTGTCATTTTATTATCTTTAATATGACATCAAGAAAAATGAAATTGGGCATTTGTAGCTCAAGATATGAGTTTCAAAGTGAAAAGAGGTCGAAAAAATGAAAAAACCACAATATCTCGAAAACTGTACCATTCAAAAAATGTTCATTTTCATTTTCGAACTCAGCAGGAAAATCTACATAAGAAAAGTAACCTCAGATTAGTGGAACATTTGAGTGTAAACTAGTGTAGTTAATGGTGCTCGTAAACGCTACATGATACTACAGTTTTTTTTTTGCCTAAATTGAAAGATATAGATGCGGACGATATGTGGATTGAACAAGATGGTGCCACATACCATACAGCACTAGAAACAATTCAATTACTGCATGGGCTATTTCCTGGCTGTGTAATTTCCCATTTTGGTCAGAATTAGCAGCCCAGATCATGCGAACTAAAGCCGTTGGACTTTTTTTTAGAAGTTTTTTGAAGTCTAAGGATATTGTCAACAAGTTAACGAACAGCCACGCCTTGAAGTAGAAGATTGAGAGCTGTATCTTCATTTCTATCGATAACAACGAAACTACGTTTGCTTTTTTTGCTTTTGTCTTCTCCGAATCCTAGTAATTTGGAGCTCAGTACATCTCAGTGGACTTAATACAATAAATCAAATCTGCCAATAGCATTGGGATAATAGGAAACGCTGTCTGCCTAAACGAACTTGGAAATGACCGTTGGACAAAGAAATCCATGAATCTAGTAATGACGAGAAGAGTTTTGTGCAGTTTTTACACGAAGTTTTATTATTTGTTATATAACACACTAAGCACATTCTGTTCAGTGTTTAATGTGCAATAGAGACTCCTAATATTTAAAAAATAGTCGAAAAGAACAATTAGAAAGTTATACCAATAATTTTTTTTTTTTTGTCATTCATGAAACAAAAACGTATACTTTAACAGCACACATTTACCATTTTTTTATTTAAATTTACTCTAGCACTTTTTTGCGCATACACATTTTAAAAAAGTTCACTGAACACAAGATGTCAATTCACACGCCCCCATATGTAAAAACTTCAATGTTTTTTGTCGCAAAGTTTTTTTTATACTTTTAATAAAAATGCAGTTAATTCATAGTTTGAACAACAACGTTGTACAGAAAACGGAGAAAAAATTCATTTAATTTTTTATTGAAGCAAAAAAGCAAAAATATTTGAAAAGAAGAACCCATACAACTATGCAAACGCTGCTATCAAGTTATGCAAGCTAATGCAAAAAAATGCTGATCTGTGAACCGTTTTAATGTCAGATGTTGCACTTAACAGAGCAACGGAACAACGCGTTTACTGTCGACGGCGTACAATGGAACAACCAACTGAATGGTGGCGCCCACCACTCAAGCCAGACAGCAGCAGCGAATAAGCAACACAAAGCAAAAATCAAGCGAAAAAAAGGAAATCAGTTCTTATGATAAAACAAAAAAGCATGAATGAACAAAAATTAAAGATAACAATGATAACACCTTCGTTATCAGCATAAAATTGGTTATGTTTTGATAAATTTATTTAGAAATAAATAATTTAATTAAATATGAATTGATTTGATTAAACTCACTTAGTGAAAATAACACAATCATTGCTGTGAGGTGGGCAACTCTAAAATTAATATTTGCAATTTTTTTGAAGCTCTTATGGCACACTCTTTTTTTTTTCTTTTTTACTTTTGTTATCTAAGTACGTATGGGAAAAAATAAAACGAATTGGTGCAAAGAGTGCAGATTATTTAAAAAACTAGAAAATATATCGATACTGGGTTGTACCTAAATATATAAACGGAACTGTTACATAAAGTTACTAAGCAAAATTTCTGATTTTCTATGAAATTTAAAATGTTAAAGTGCGGAAGAGATGACTCCAAGATGTCTTCCGCCCTGACCCTGGATATTATACCCCGATTGATTTTTTTAAGTTGCAATCAGATGATTGCACATGCATGCAAAAATTTAAGAGAACATACATAGTTTGTTGGAGCAATGTATCTTTATATTTCAATGATATTTAAGTTAAAAAATGTTTTAAAATTTTTTATAAACGAGTAAATTATCGAAACTATTTGGGTAATGTAAAGTAAAAAATATTTTATTCAGGTTCCAAAAGCACCGTTTACGCTTTAACTAGCGAAAATATAATAAAACTATATCACTTTGTTACAATTGACAAAACTGAAGCATTTTGTTCAAGTCAAAATAACCCCCGTTTTATGTAAAGCGAAACAACACAAAAGTCGGAGCAAGTCATTCATTAAATGTTTCAATCGAATGTTGCGCACGTGTCACTATCAGTCAATCACCTGTGGCATGTCATCAGTGTTGGCATGTTACAAATGTCGCGCGTCATTTGTGTCATAAACGTCGTAAGCCTTCGAGCCTTTGTGACACAACTTGAGTTTGTGACAAAGACGAATTCTTGAGTTCATTAGGGTGATTCAAATTTTTTTTTTTTGGCTTTTTTTAAGGTGCTGTTGCTTAAAAAGTAAGTTTATGATATGAAGAAAAAGTTCACGAAATTTCAGCTCTGTAACTCAATTTTATAAGGTGGCGCCGGAGCCTGTTAGTTTTACATGTAAATTGTATGGAAAAATTATTTTTTACAAAAAAGGTATCTAAATGAATAGGTGATTAGTGTTGTTGAGCTGAAAAGGGTCGTTTTTCGACGTAATTTTTTACGCTGAATCCGAATCTGGCCTCAGAATTGACCCATCATGTCGGAATCCTGAAATATTTGAGGTTAATTACCTGAATTATGATGTTTTTTGTCTATTTTCGATGTCATGTATAGGATTCAAAGAAAGTTGATCAGCTTATTTTTAACAAAAGCATCATTTAGTACCATCCTTGCCCTTTAAAATGAGCTTTCAAGTGGTGATCTGTGATGTTTCCTTGCAAAGTTATAGCCATTTTAAAGTGACATGAATTGGATCCCCTACAAAGGGTTGCAACTCAACAATATTAACCAACGGATCTCAAATTCATGTCACCTTGAAATGGCTGCAACTTTGCAAGGAAGCATCACAGATCACCACTTGAAAGCTCATTTCAAAGGGCAAGGATGGTACTAAATGATGCTTTTGTTAAAAATAAGCTGATCAACTTTCTTTGAATTCTATAAATTGAATTGAAAAACAATCCTTTTCAGCTCAACAACACAAATCACCTATTCATTTAGATACCTTTTTTGTAAAAAATAATTTTTCCATACAATTTACATGTAAAACTAACAGGCTCCGGCGCCACCTTATAAAATTGAGTTACAGAGCTGAATTTTCGTGAACTTTTTCTTCATATCATAAACTTACTTTTTAAGCAACAGCACCTTAAAAAAAACAAAAAATAAAAAATTTGAATCACCCTAGAGTTCATACTAAGAAAAATGATTCAGATCATCAAATTGTCTGTCAAGCCTATTCAAATTGTCATCAAATTACATATAATTTTTTGTTCGTCAAATTGTTTGACAAACAATTTTAGTAGTTGTGAAAAGGAGGTTGATTGGAGTTTGCGACTTTTGTGACATTTGTGACATTTACGACATTTACGACAGTTTACGACGTGTGACCGTCGCAAACCTAAAAATCCTTGTGATTTGCCAACACTGTACGTCATTGTTTCTCTAAAACAAAACTTTAATTTTTGTGCAATCAGCTCTCATGAGTGCTACTTTAATTGTTCGATGGCTTTCGGTCGAATTCGCTGAAATTATAGTACCTATGATTTAAATCGTCGTCTTGATCAAAACTTTATTTAAACACAAAACTATTCCTTACTATTCCATATAAATTTTCCATATGTATACACCCAATTCTGTTTTTACACGGTCTTTTTTAACATGGTTTTGATTTAACACGGTATAGATTCTTCGATTTAGCACAACTAAAAAAAGCTATTTGATTGAAAATTTCAAGAAAAATATTTTTATCAATCGTAATCTTTTAAAAATTTAGTTAGGGAATAGGGTTGAAGGATATGGAACTAGTCCCCATTTTTCATTGTATGTACATACATATTTCTTGTCTTTTTTTACATGGTTTTTTTTACACGGTTATTTCTGGAACGTATCTACCGTGTAAAAACAGAATTAGGTGTATTCTATTTATGATTATTCTTGAGTATTATAACCACACCCTCAGACGTCCGCAAAAATTATGGATTTCAAACCACCTGGTTGACCCCATTTGCCCGATTACGCAACCAACACCCCACCCTTTAAAGAACGTCCACAAAGGATTGTGCTATCTCCCCTTTTCTTTTTTATTTAATTTTTATTCACTTCATATGAACAAAGATAAAAAAAAAATTTAAGTGTGATATTTGAAGAATTGACGTCCGAAAACGCCTCGATCCACCCCCGTCGACGACCTTTAAGTTAAGATTTTCTATATGACAATCATGTTTTCATAGCAAAGCGCAACGTTTTTTGAAATTACTCGTACTAAAATAAATAATTAATCCTCTGTGAAAAAATAAACAGCAGTTTGTTAGAATAACGCCCAACGACTATTACTGATTAAAGCTACAATAACATTTACGATATATTTTCATAATCTTTTTTTTTGCAATTTTGTTAATGAATGAGTACAAATAACTATCTTAACTAAATTAATCAGTCAAGATATTGTAAAAATAGAAACTGAAACTTTCACTGATAAGCAAATTTAAATATTTGTCAAGTAGTCTGAATATGCATTAGACGCCATAAAATTTGCCAACTCAGACAATATATAAATTTTTTTTATATACCATCGATATTCTGGTATTCTTAATACTTTGTACCCTACGGCAGATAAGCTAGCGTAGGTGAATTTTTTTTTTTTTTTTTTTTCTAACTCTTATGTTACACTTAATCAGAAGATAGCGAAAACTGTAGAGAAAAAGATAAGGAATTTGCATAAAAGCGTGTATAATCATATTTAATTAGTATGATATATCGAATATATACAATACGTAATATTATACAGAAGTATGTCTTGTAATTTAATGCAGCATAATGTGATCAATTTTCCTTCAAAGAAGACCTGCAAAAAAAAACATAATACCCATTAATTCTACTCCCTTGTTTCTAAATTAATCTCCTATAAATATGGTATGCAACAATAAACAAACTACATCATGCAATCTTCGTGAGGCATATTTTCTAATGAAATATTATAAAAGTCATATCGATTAGTTTCTTGACATTAATTTGACAAATTGATAAATGATGAAAACCAACTACAACAAACACACATATGAAAACAACTGTATTATGTATTATATACGCAGCGCACATTGCATATGTATACAAAAACAAACACAATGGAAAATATCCTATTACCAAATACACACGTAGCCATAGTTCACATATGTTGCCGCTTATAAATGTCAGTAATAAAGCTTGGAAAATTGAGTTCAACATATTTTCATTAGTTGACTGCGTATATGTGTGAGTCATTATCACAATTTGATTTTGTTTTATTTATTGTTATTTTATCTATGCATACCTAATCGTAGTATGTAGTAAGTTTTGTTTAAATGCTAACGACGTGATTTCGAACTTTAGTCAGTTGAATGCGAACGGAAATAGTTTTCCCGTGATAAAATTTTATTGTTGTTATATTTTATTGTTTGCATCAATTTCGCTAATGACATTTTCTCTTAGAAATATATCACAAATAAAGTATACATTTATGAAATATTCCCTGTTAAGTGCAGTATATCCTTTTTAAAATCTTTGAAAATAATATCATAATAATTTTCAAAATAGTGCTCCTTGAGCACTGAAAAAGAACTCGCCATTAAACAAATTAAACCTTAAAGTGTGTAAAGTTTTGGTGCACTATTTTATAAATTTTGAAAACCGTTTAAATGCTAAATATAAAAATACTAATAGAGTTAGTAAGCAATGACATCTGATACAAAATTCTTCAACTACGATTATTAGCGAAATAATTTTTCTATGCTACTTTTTTAGTTTACTGTTTGCTTGTTTTTTTAATTCATTAAATAAGTAATCACAGTATAATAATATTTGTTAATTTATTTCAGCAAAATAAAAATGTCACTTTCATCAATTTGAATAAAATAATGGAATTACATCTGTGATATTTTTCGTATATTAAAGTTATTTCCAAGAAAAAACGAAAAAAAAACATAAAGCATTAGAAAGCAAATCACTTAAGACGTAAACTTCACTTGAATTTAAGATTCAACTGCACAACAAAACAGCAATGAATTTAGAATAAAAATATAATATTATATATCTTACACTTATAAAAAGTCATTAAACGTGCTGTGAATTTTAAAGTAACTGAACACCTTAAAAATGAATAAAATTTTAATAAAACTTTAAAGCGGCCTTGAAACAAAAATCTTTTTTTCCTATTTGTTAAACTTATGAAAATGTTCTATCCTATAAATGTTTCAGAAAATATCTTTAAGCTTAACTCCTATTCATACGCATTCATACTGTTGCACAACTACAAATGAAAGCGTCACGTACAGCACTAGATTCAATTTTGAAACCTCAACCTGCGGCACTTTTTTGCTACCAGGCGTCCATAGTACGTGACGGCTTGAATATATTTAAGAAATACATTAAAATCACTTATGACAACATATTTTATTGCGTCAATTTTTATGACACGCTGCATTTGCATAGCAAAATGAAAAAATAATAGGCATTTTAAGTAGTCGTTAAAATGTACCTTCTTCTTTTTCCAGCCTCGAGAAATATTTGTGCCATTTTTAATGCGCTGCTTCTTCTAAATTCGCATTTATTTTCACACAATTTGTTTGCCATTAATTTTTATCAGATTTGCATTTGCTACATTTTTCGTTTGCCTTTTCTAAGGTAGATAGGGTCTTTAATTTGTTTTTTAATTTTTTCTTCTTTTCTCTTTTGCGGCATACTTGCTCAGTGTTAAAGGCAAAAAAATACAGCTCCTAGAAGTATGCAACACTTTGTGAAGTGCTCACATTTCCGTTTTACAATTTGCTCAACTCGTTTCCGTTTTGTCTACGCTACCAACACAGTTTTACTCGTATTCATAGATAAACATCTTTATTTGCGACCGACAATTTTTTTTCTGCCACTTGCTATTTGTCTACAAGTGAAACGACAAATAGAAAAATGTACAGAAAAGTAGGTATTTAAAGCAAATGTTAAGGTAACATTTGAATTTGGATTTGAAAATATGTAATGTTTTTATGTCATTTCAAAATAAATCTTAGAAACAATGCATTGTAGCTCTTTAAATTTAGTAACACAATTGTAAATAGTTTTCAGAGAAAGGATAAGTTAACTTAATTAAAGGGAGACACATCAAATTCGCTACATAGTACTAATTAATAGATAGTCTCATGGTCTCATCGAACTTTCTCGTTCTCAGATGAGTATTTTTCCTTATGGTCTAGTTAATTGGTGTCAAAGATCATCTGATATTTTAAAAAAAGATTCGAATGAAGCCTAAGTATATGCAATGAAATCTTAATGCAAAAGCACTGTGGCTAGGGACCAAGGCAGTTGCAAACTAAGACAATAAAACTTATCAATTTCATTGTATGCTTGCAAGTGATTAGTGAGTGGGCAGCCTTTGGCATATACATAAGAAAACTTTTTAGTGTATCATTTGTTGAACATACCATTTATATGAACCTATTTCAATATGTGTGTTTTTATTATTTTTATAGAATTTTTATTATTTCTTTTCATAGAAAGTGGATCTTTTTATTTTTCTTCTAAGAGTCGCAAATCTTCTTGCTTTTCCATTTAAGCGTGAACTTATTGTCAATAAAAGCTTATGTGCGAAAATTCCCAATGGGGGAGGGTTGAACCCACAAAACCTCCCTGCGTACGGGCCTGGTTGAACCCAATGTAAATTGGAAAATTGAGAACAATGATTCGGCATCGCATGCCGAAATCCCAACCTGCTTTTCGGCATAAAACTACACTTTTCATAAGGAACTGTAGGAAATCTAAATAACTTGTTTGATGGCAACGTTTATCGAAACTATTTAATTTACATTTAATTTTTCGTTTTGCTTGTGTCGTACATACGTGAGCGAATTTAGTAAAAGTAAGTATTTTGTTATAATTTTGCAATGAATTGTGTTATAAGGTACAGTAAATCCGTATGATTGCATGCAATAATTTTACCAGATATTATATTTTTTTGTGATCGCTTCTCTTATAACGTTCTTACAAAATTCAATCTGGTCTTATAACAATTCTGTGCTCCTCACGTCAAAACAAAACTTTTGTCACATTTGTGTGGCAAAACTTTAATATACATATTAATATATTTTATTTCATGTGTCAATAAAAAACCATCAATAGCACAATGGAAATATCATAACAAAAATAGTACTAAGATAGTACTGACCTGTTGCATAATATACTTCAAAGAGTAAAAGTAGATAAGTATTACTTAACCGTCTGCGTAACATTGCCTAAAGTGCACAATGAGATAGATAATTTGCAAAGTCGACGTTTACACTAGGAAATTCTGTGAGACAAATTCTCTCTTTTGTGATTTTCGTTTTGCGTTTGCAACAAACGACAAATTCTGTACCTCATTCGTTTCTTTCGTTTTTTTCCTCTTGCCAACAAACAAGAAGAATTTTCGCAAATAGTTTCTGTGTGTAAACGCTGAGAAATTGAATGTAAGAACTTGATGGCAATTGATGCCTCGTCTGAATCCTGCTTACCATTGTGTGCACCAACAATACACGCATACGCAATAAATGACGTTGGGAGACAGTCGTGCGATATGTTTGATCGCGTATTGCTGGAAGTTTTTTAATAGCTGATTAAGCTATCGAAATATGGTGTGTTACTGCAATTACTGCGAGCGAATCTTACCCTATGTCACTACAAAATACTCTTTCAATATGCTTTTACTTTCTAAAATTTTAAAGGCTTGTCTTTAGAATAGTGCTTTAAGTTTTACCATGTTCTTATTTTTATACAAGCTTTTCTGAACTGAATATTACTTAAACAACTTTGTTGCAATTATTTTATATGTACTTTACCAAATTATTTTTTGAGCCAATTTAATTTTTTCTTGCGTCCTAATTGTCAGTTGGCTTTTAGAGCTTACAAAATTTAATAGTAAGAAAACGTTTACACATCTGTCAAACATATCACTACAACTGTCAAAATGCCATACCAAATTTTTTGCAATACAAATGTAGTTGAACGACAATCGTAGCACACATTGCAAGAGCAAAATTCATATATCGGCAGAGTTGGATGGACACGCAACGTGTATGCCTAACTTATTGGGTCAAAGCACATCTGTCAAAAATTTGTAAAAGTTTTTCAGCTACATAAGGCAAACGTAGCCAACTTCAATTGAAACATTTCTGGGTTTTTTCTTTAAGTTCTCGCTCTCTCGCTCCCACGCCATTGGCAAACGAACTGATTGCTGCACTCATTTCGCTCACACAAGTTCTCTCAGTCTGCAAGAATATAGAATTTTTGACACATCTTCCAATCGAGAAACTGACAGTTCGCGTTCGCAGTTGAATTTTTTATTCGTCGTATAAAAAAGCAGAAATTGGTGTGAAAAATACAAAATTTTAATATCAAAAATCTACATAATTCTAGAGAAATTAAAAAAATTAACGAAAATCACAAAAAAGAAAACGAAAATTTGTGAAATACGCCGACAAATGGAATAAAATAAAGTCGTGAAAAGTCGCGTTCATGGCGGGGAAAATGCAATTTGTTACATTCGTCGTCATTCTCGTGCACTGCTGTCAGCAGCAGTAAAGTTAAAAAGTGAAAAAAAGTAAACGGCGGAAAAATTCATCGAAAAAATCACAGCAACAAAAGAAGCCAAATATAAAATTTTTATCAAAACTTCGAAAAAAGAATTAAGTAAACGTTGCATGTATGAAAATGGTAAAAATATTGAAAAATAACGCAACAGCATTAAGTGCAGTGAGTTGAGAAAAAAACGAAAGAAAGTGAAGAACGACAAAAGAATACAAGGCGAATTGCAGAAGAAAGTGACACCAGTGCGAGACATTGATAAAAAAAGTGCAATAAAGAAGCGAAACGAAAACGAGTGCGGAAAATCCTGCATCGGAATTTTTCACAAAAGTAGGAAAAGAGAATTCGAAGAATCTAATTAGAAATTCAAAGTTTTTGTAAAATTTGCGATACTAAAAACGAAAAGAATTTATACGAAAAGTTTGAAAGTTGTGTGATTGCTGTGGCATCGAAGTAAAAGAAAACACTGGAGCCCCAGCGCTCCGCTTTGTGACAGCAGCAGCATTCCTGCAGGTTCGAAACATCGGAAGCAGAAGAGTACGACATAAGCAGCAGCAGGTCGAGAAAAACAATAAAAAGTAAAAAGTGCAACAATTTTTTCACATTTTCATTTAGTTCAACAAAAAAATAAAGAAAATTGAAAGAAAAAGTAAATAATAAATTGCAATTGTACAAAAAATAAAATAGGAAAAAAAGAGAACACCCATTAAAACAGAAACAAAAATTGGGGCAATTGCCGCCAGCGAGCGACACTTCGTGCGCCAAGCAGAAGCAGCAGCCAAATAAAAATAGCAAATAAATAAATAATTTTCTTATAATACAAAATAATTAATAAAAAAAGCAATTAAAAAGAACAACAATAAACCTGGTTTAAGAGAGAAAAAAACGCGCACAACTCTGCCACAACGCGTCCCCCTTTGACCCCACTCTGCTGCCACAACCATAGTCAGCTAACGTGAGGGCCTGTTGTTTTTGTGAACGTGTACTTGTTGCTAGAATTTTAATTTTTTTTTTTTTGATTTGTTTTCTTAAGTAGCAGCTTCGACAACAAAAAAACGACAGGAATTTGAAGAAAACACAGCACCTTACGATAACAACAACTAGTACAGCAACAACACTAGCAGTTGCCACTTACCATTAATGTAAGTTGCTTAATTAATTAACGCTTTAATAATTTAAGCTATGATTTTGTGTTTTGATATACACATGCATACATATAATACATACAGTAACACTTACAAGTGTGTGAGTCGTTGTTGCGAACCCCCCCCAACAGGCCTCTTTTTCAATTTGCTCACAAGCGTTTTATTAATTTATGCGGAATTTTAAAAATGTTTTTTATATTTCAAATCAACTACAAGGAACTTATTCATTCAACTTGTTATTATTGTTTTTGTAATTAATACGTGAAATCATCAATCTATTTTGTCCGCAAAAAACAAAAAATGTGCAGTTTTTATTTTGTCCCCAATTACGTACTTAGTACTTATACTAAATTTAGGTAAGTATTTATTAGCCTTTCCACAAAAAAAAATGCGTTTCATTTTAAAATATTAGAGCTTAAATCAGCTGATCATTTCCCGCCACAATAGCAGATTAAGTGTAATGTGATGTGACCAACTATCAAATAGATGTCTGTGATATGGCAACGCGTGTAATTGATTACTCAAAACGTCAACGTAGTGTGAAATTCTATTCTGGGCAGAGTTTTCATATTGTCTTTAAAAATAGTCTGTTTCTCATCTATCTCGTTTATGCATCGCGTTTTTGAAAATAGCTTTCGCAATGGCACTTTAACTCCGATTTTCTTGAAATTTTAGCATGTTGTACAGTTAAGAATGTTGAATCTGAATATACATAGATGTAACGGAAACGCCTTTTTATTTTCGCTTGAAAATCGCTTACATAGCTTATCCAACACTGGCTTAGCAAGCCACAACAATTATGCATAAAAGTTAGAGTAAGTTTGCGGCCTTCAATTGTGGTTCATGCTTTATATTCTATAATATGTTCAACATTGGTATCGGTCCACTATAGTATGTCCAACACCGTCAAAATTATTATTGTTCTTAAGTTATATGGGTGAATACTACCACTAACTAGTTTTTTATCTGTTTCTCATTGGAGTTCAACCATTTTTATCAAAACATACATTAAAATTTATTAATTTATACTTAACCAGCTTAACATTTCAAGCTTTAGTTTATTCTTCGTGAAATGATTTGAAATATTAGTTACTTCAATATTAAGCTTAAGCTTAAATACTGTTCCACTGTAAGCAATAGCCCATCAAATAAAATAAAGTGGCCATTAGGAACCATTCTCTGCATATTATTTATGTAGAATGGAAACTACATCGGACCCACAACAGTTCTCTGTGGCCTGTAGCTATTTACAAAGATAAATTTTAATTATGTCTCGAATTTCTTTTGCTTTTCATAAATATATGAAATTAATTAGCGAGCTATTGAGGTTGAATTTTCCTGTCATAAGCTTTTAGATATATATTTTTAAATGCACTTTCAAATATTGGGCTTTAACAATTATATGTTTTTAAATGCACTCGAAATGTTGATAGTTAGTGTTTTTCTTTTATGGTAATACTAAAATTGTGTCACTCTACCCTATTAAAACTAAGTTTTAATTTGCGTTTCAAAGCGTGTGTTTTGTTGAACACATGCAACGCGTGGTATTATTGTTGTTGGCATTATTTTATTGTTGTTGTTATTTATTATTTGTTTTTATTTAAATCTCAAACTTTTAAACTGTGTTGCTGTTTTTTTCTATTATTCTATTTTATTGGTACTAACTTTTGTTGAAATTTTAATTTAAATATGGCTTTACTTTGTCATCATCGTTGTTGTATGTTAAAAACTTGATATATAATAGAAATATAAATATGTACAATTTTTATGAATAACTTCTTTTGTTCTCAACTTAAATTCTATTGAAACAATTAGACCAAATTCCCAATTTCCATATCAAGAAAGTTGTATTTCAAGAAAGGTTCATAAAACGTGTGAATTTCAAAATCCCAATGATGTGTTAGTCATGTTGCTTTTCCAAAAAAACTTTGTTTTACACATTTTATCCTCCCTTGGGTAATTTAGCGCCAACTCAGTTATAAACTCGTTATATGGGATTTTTGCGCCAATGGAGGCGTTTTACATAAATATATTCAATCTTAAATGGCACTTCATATCTGCTACAAAAGTAAGGTATTCGTTTATCTCTGAAAATGGAGTAAAATCGTAATTATTTGCTTACTTGCTTTTAATCCAAGTTTTTTTAATATTTTCAAATTCTTTCTAAAATTTTTATTTACATATTTTATTAACTTTTTTTTTCAATTGATGACTGTTTCCAATTGTAAACAAAAAGGTTTGACGCAAGTTTATTTAATCGTTATTGCTATTAATTTTTAACTTTTTTTTGTAAAAAACACATACATACATAGTTCTAAATTTGTTCTCCAAATTTATTGTTAAAATCTATATATTGTAATAGATTGTTTGTGGAGTTATTTAGTATTTGGCCTGTGCTTGGTGCTTGCCTCTTTTTTAGCTGAAACCGTAATTATCACTTCAGTGACGACCTGGTTTTTCTTTTCGTATCTGATAATAACAAGTAGAGCAAAAGTAGTATCATATCATAATGTGAATTTAGTTGTCATTTTGTAAGAAATTAAAAAATTGGGCTATGTTTTCACAAAAAGTTTATTTGGCTTAAAATTAGTTGAAAAAATGATATCGGTCAAATGACTTCCTCCTGAGTTGATGCACATTTGTGTTCGTTTTCGGCATTTTGTATTGTTGATCGCAAAACATCTGGCTCCAAGTTAGTGAGTTCTTCTTCAATGTTGGCTTTCAAGACATGCAAGCCTTGCGGTTTGTTGTGATAAACGCGAGAATTAAAAAGCCCCAAAGGAAGAAGTCTGTTGCCGTCAGATCTGGCCGGCCAATTCAAATTGCCAAAATGGGAGATCATATGGTACAAAAATTGTTGTTTCAAAAACTCCATCGTTGCCCGAGCTATGTAAGTTCGATTGTTTGTTGTCAAATAATTTTGTCTACAACATAAATATCAAAACACAATAATACTTAACGCCACTTGCAAAAATTGTGGTACATTCACATTATGACATTGTTTAATTATTTTTACTTAAACGCATGACCTTTTTCATATTTATTGGCCTATTCTTTTGCGCAATAGCCTGTTCTGTTTTTGTACTCCATTCTTCAAAAATCTACTATGGAAGTCTTAATTTTTTACGAAAAAATAAATAAATCGGCTCCCAAATTATTGAGCAGACTTAAAAGTTTTGTATCTTTTTAAAAACCGAAAAATAATATTTTGTCATTCAATTTCTTAATGTCTCTTTTGAAAGTTAATCTGCCATGTTTCAAAGGAAACGATCATTGAGTGGTCTCCAAGAAACTGTTTCATTAATTTTGATAAACCGTGTAATTTAATTTGTCTGAACTATTTTCATTTTGTTCATTTAGCGGATGGACTAAATCAGATTCACAATTCGACGAAGAGGAACGGGTCGAATGAATTTTCCAGTCGATTGATAATTTAAAGTTTTAAATTACTATCACTTTTTTGTGAGGTTGTTTGTGACGTTTCCTGAAAAAATATATAGTTAACATACAAAAATACTATTTGTAACCAACATAGCTATGTATGATAAATTTGTTCGTGTAAATAAATTTTTTATAAAGCCCTTTGACACACATATGCTTACTTAATTTTTTTTTTTGAAATGCTAAGTAACTGCGCTCAATCACTCGGTCTATTTTTTTATTGTTGAAAAAAAGGTGTTGACTACAAAATCCAAGCAGCACTACTGTTTTGTAATGCCCATTTTAATCACTTAATAGACATTATTATTTTACTAGTATCTCGCTTATTAATAACTAACTCGTTTCACTGAAACGGCTTTTATTTTCTATTAGTAATAGGAATAAAATTCAGGCCAGAAGGGAATTTTTTCACATAAAGTGTTGCAAAACTTGAACTGCATCACACTTAATTTTTCTAGTACTTTTTATTTCTGTAACTAATACTGCAACTAACTTTAATTACTATGGAGCATTATTTTAACATTTTCATGCATTCATTTTACCTTGTGGTAAAAAAAAAAGTAAAGCTTTGTACAAGTACTGTTTTTTTAACAAAAATTCTTTAGTTCAGCGGGATTTGTCAAACATTACACTCTTCGAATTTTTCTCCTAATCAAACTATTTCTAAAAATATGAGAAACTCGTTACGCTCTATTCTAGAAAATATGGTAGGTGGAGAAGCAATTCGTGACGTTACTCAATAATTTCAGCTCTTCTCAGTTTCAATAAATGTGCTGATAAAAAAAAAAGCTGTTCTCTCAAATTTCGTTTTTTCTTACGAGTGAAAATTTACAATCGTAAACCTAAATTTATTTTATGTAAATTTCTTATGAAACTGCATTTTTATTTATGCGATCTCAAGAACAACGAATATTTAATTAGAAAGTCTCACTCGTATACAGTTTCGGGTAAATGCTGCTTTTTTTTTTTAGTCTTTGGCGATGACCGAATTGACTCCATATGCAGGACCAGTATCTCTAACTGTTCCCTTATTTGTGATATTAAACCTTGTGAATATGTTAAAAAAAGGTATTTTTTTTAAATGAAAATTAAAAATAATTCACTCATTGCTCCCTGCTAATAACTTAACACACCTTTTCCCGACCGGCAATTTCACTTACCACTCCTTTAACCAAACATACACTCTCACTTATTTGCGGCCAAAGATGGGTTAAAGACAAACATTTTCACAATTTTACCCCGTCAAGTTATTGCCCATATACTCATCTTCGAGCGAACTTTTTTCATTTCCCAATAAAACAAATTTCGGTTGTAAACCGAGAGGTTGGAGAAAAAATTCAAAAGAAGGTGTATATATGATAGGAGTGAATGAAGCTGCAACTTTTTACATTGGGAATGCATTTTCTTTAGTTAATTTGTTACTTGTAATCACTCTTTAAGAGTGTACTCTCCACTTATTTTAAAAAACATAACCAAGAATAATTTTTAGGAACTTATGCTTATGTAGTATTTTTTTTCGAGCCTTTATAAAACCGTCCCATGTAAAAATGCAGCTGTAACATTTTTCAATCAGATCATGTTTTAACGAAATCAATACATCTTCAAAAACCTAATTTTATTGTCTTTACATGATTCCCAATCAATGAAAATCGACTTTTTATCGTGGGCAATTTTATCGGTCGTATGTTTTGTTGGATTTTGAATAGTTATAGTTAAAAAATTTCGCATAGGTCTTATGCAGCATTGATCTGCGGAAAAGTCTCTCATTGTTGAAGGAACACAAGTGCACTAAAATTCTTGATAACTATTTGCACAAACATTTTTTATTAAACTTTGAATTTTATTGATTTCTTTTTATATTAACTATGAAATTCTTAGACTAGTCCAAATAGGAATCAAGATTTTGTTTCAAATACTTTCAAGTTATGTCGCTTGGAAGCTTAACGCTTTGAAAAATTTATTTATCTGGCAAATGAATTAGTAATACATTATTGAATCAATAGATGTGACAATTTTACATCACTTAAACTATTGAAAACTCTCAAAAAGCAACATTTTATACCCACAGTTAAGGTCATTTCAATCAAAAGCACTAACATAAATTGAACATGTTAAGTCAAAAAGAGTATTTGAATTTAAAAGTAAAAATTTCTAACCATTTAAAATTATAACTTTTTAAGTAGAAAATACCACATATTTGTTCTTACTTATATCTTCTGAAACGTGTCGCAAATAATATTCACATAAATATTTACTATTAAAATGATTATGCATAAAAACATAAACGTGAAATAATTTGTTAAAATAGTTATTAAGAATCCGAACCAAATTCATTTTGGTCGTAAAAACCGAAAAAACTTCGTATATTTTTATCTCATTTGAACTCGATTTGTAAACAAATTAATGTCAAATAATGTCAAAAAATAAAAACAAATACTAATTTACTGAAATTAATGTAATGTAAAGAGTAGTTTTAAAAACTTTTCTTAAAAAAAAACGGTTTTTGTTGACTTCAACTAACAGGTTATACCCCAGCGTTCGCCCACTTCGACACAAAGAACAACGTAATAGTAAATGATTTCGTCATCCGTCAAAGAAAAAATATGAGTAACGTACATTAATTATGCAGCACTAATTAGCACTTCATAATTTTTTAGTTTTTTAATTTTGAAAATAATCTGGAAACATAATTTTTAAAATTTGTGTTGCTCAGAATTTTACTATTTAGCACTTATTAAGCACTTAATATTAACATATCGCACCGTCAAAACAAAAGGGCCGCAAATCAAAATAACGAGTTTTCGAGTTATGTATACCACTATGTAGCTCGTTAAGTGTTCTTGATTTTAGTCTTGCCACCATATTTCTAGCTCAATTAATATCTTCTATAATACATTTTTAGATTAGGGATATTTTGTACTGTATTTTTTATTAACAAAACAACACCGCTTCATTTCAAAATATTAATATTTTGCTTTTAAAATAAAGAAAAAACAATTAAAACAACAAAGCCTTAAATCGAATAAGATATTTTAAAATATTTTCCTTTTAAGTTTTTATAGTAGCAAATCAAAACAAGGCAGTATAGTTCTTATAAACCTAAAATATTTTCAATCAAAGTAATTGCAACACTGCCACATTCCTAAATATGTCAATGTTACTCTATAGATTTGTGAGATAACTTTAAGTATTTCAGTTCAAGACCGTCATAGCTATAAATATGGCTGTCTTCAAATTCAGTGGAAAATTTTAGATTTCTTTAATCTCAATTTTCTCGAAACTTAAAATTTTGAGATGTGGCCCTCTTGTTCTGACGGTGCGATATGTTACATGGTATTTAGCAAACATTTATTGGCGTAAATTCTCTGCTAGCTGTAATAGAAGCTAGCAAAAAAACTTTATTTTCTAAAATAACCTTTTTTGTGTTTATATTAGATTAATTATGCAGCACTAAAATAGAACTTATCTATTATTAGTTATTTTTTCAACTAAGAAGCTTGCAGATGACTTGGAAACATTTTTCATATATGCTCTGCTTGCTCTTATTTAAGCTAGCAAATATCGTGCTCTTAAATTAGTATAGGATGAACTTTATTTATTAAACAGTAAATTAGCATTTTCTAAGCGCTAAATGCTGAAACATGCTACATTTTATTTTGCTTATTTAACTTTGCTAAGTTAAAGTATCGAAATTATCGGATAGGGATAAAGACATTAACAAAAAACTCCCTAAAAAATATTCCACAATTTTTCTGATATCAAAAGCTCACCCAAAAATTTAGCGGGAAAGATTGAGTGACGTAAATTTAAACACAAACATCAAAACTAAAACAAAAATTCTCAACTTGCTGCCGATTTTCATTAGCAATGTCGTTTTTAATTCATACTTGAAGTATATCTCCCCCATTGGCATCTTGATATCTTCTTAATTTAAGCACACAAAAAACCAAAAATATTCCGTAGGGTTATCGCATCTGCTCTTCACCTTATCTTTAGATTAGACTTATCGCTGTCAATCTTGATAGTAACGTGTTTTAAATAAAAAAAAATTCTCAATTCTGCTTCAAGTAAAAGTTATATATCTTTCCAACGATGAGCCATTCCTTCAATTTTATTTCATTTGACTCATTTACCGCCCGCTTATCTTTTACCTTCTCAATGAGTTTGTTGGCACATGTGTTGATGTTGTTGTCTTTTCTTAGTTTTTGTTTAGAGAGAAGCTGTTTTAGCAACTTTAGCCAAAATTATTAGAACAATAAAGCTGTTCTTTAATTTAAAAATTTGTAATTTATTTGCTTTGTCAAATTTTAATAAATTACTTTTCAAACATGATTGATATTTGAGTCAGATGAGAAAAATGCTAAGCATTTTAAGATAGATAACGTTATTTTAGGTTTTAAAAATTTTGATCTAGAAAAATCAGCTGATTTTATAGAAAATAAAAATTACTCAGCCAGAAAAATCAATTCTCCATATCAGTGTTTAATAGCTGTGGTGCAATTATAAATGTATTTTTTATCCTTGATATAACTTTGCATTTTAGCAAAACATTTACTGAATGGCTATTTGTTTTGTATCATTATGTAAACACCATTTAATCAAGTTTAGTATTCAAAGAGATTTTGAACTAATTAGGGCCGCAATTATTTTGTAAGAAGTGAATTGTAGAGATCAATCAATTGAAGCTTGCAGTTGGCTTCCGAAGTGGCAATCGTTGCTGGATTGTCTTCATAAATCAGTAACCAAAATAATCCAAATAATTTCACAATTTTGGTGAGCAATTTACAGGTCTTTATCTAGATAGTGTTTTCGACAAAGTATTGCAAGTACCACTACTACTGTCCTACTGTAACCACATCTCCTCCCAATCAAACCCTTGTACTTTCAGGACCAAGAAATCATTGATCATTTGTCTGTAACGTACCTCATAAAGACAGTACGAATAAAGTAAGGTTTGATCATACTTCATGCGTACAAACCGCACCATTCAGATTGATTTTCAGTACTTCAAAATATGGCAATTTTGTTTCTCGATAAATTCGTTATGCCAAAAACGAGCTTCGTCGCAGAGGTTAATTTTTTGCTAAAAAGGCGCTCCGAATAGCCCACAACAAAATCAACCCCAAAAAAGTAACGAAGGGACCCCCAAAAATTTCCATACATTTTTGGAAGTTTTTTCAATGAAAATCATCCAATGTTTGAGGACTATTTAATTTCAATTGGTGTTTGTTTCATTCGTTCTAATTAAACCGATAAAAGTGCACTTACGTAAGAAAGAAATTTGTCAAAAATGAAATCTATAGTCAATTGAAATAACAGCCAAATAAAGGTCGAAGGTTCGCTTCCGGTTCTCTACGAGAAAAAAATTCAAATTTCGAATCTAATTTCATAATTGAAAAGAACAATACATATCCTATGAAAATCACATGTTTAATATTTTATTGTAAATTTGTTCAATTCGAGACACTGCTTCCGAAAAATCCGTATTTCAATTACTTCAATTCTTTAGAACTTGACAAATAAGCCTCACAAAAATGGAGAGAAGATAGAAAAGAATTTGAAAACAGTGACATATCACCCTGAGCGATTTTGTAAATGTTTGCTGTATGTCTAAGTATTTGTACCTACGCTTTGAAATAGAACCCAAAAAGGACCAGTTAACTCCAATTTATCATTGCTGACAGGCACTCTTAAAGAAGCACAGAGCTTTTACGTAATGAAATATCGTCCTTATTATGTTTGCATTGTTGTTTTCTCTCCATCACTTCTCTATTTTCTCTCTCTCTCTACCTCACTCTCTACTTTTCGACATATTGGGCAAATAATCAGCAGATAATAACGCATTGTATATTTTATTACAACATTACAATGGTTTCTTATTCTTTTTTCGTATTATTTTTTTCTGCCTTTTTCCTGAAAACGACATTATAGGCTGTCAAAACCAAATGTCTTATATGCCTTTTGAATATGGACTTCATGAACTACACTTGTCATAGATATTATGAAACAAAATGTTTAGTACATGCACTTCAAAGTAAAAATAGTTCTATGACATGAATTTAATGAAGTTATGCAATTTAATGAAACTCTCATTTTATATATAAATAATAAAATTGTTCTTTTTTTCTATTTCTTTTCATGCTGCCTTTATCATATGCGCTTCACTAAATTCTACGAAACCAATAAACCCCAAAATAAAAAATTGTCTTATCAAACAATGCTACGTAATCACGTCTCGCGCTCGGTCATTGTTCGTCTGGATGTGACGGCATGTTATGCACACAACAACAACAAATCATAACGTAACAATAACAACCACAACAAAAACTAAAATTTCTGTTGCATCTCATTTGTCCTACGGTAACACGGCAATACACACAAACCATTGTCTAAATGTTGAACTGACTTACAGACACAACAGTCAAGATGGCGACTCCACGCAAATTCAGTGAAAAAATTGCGCTGCTCAAGCAAAAGCAGGAAGAGAACACGGCTGAATTCAATAGGATTATGAAAGAGGTACAAGCAACAAAAATGGATGAGACGACAACAACGCCACAAACGCTAAATCAAAACATTTTAGAATGTTGTTTGGGCAACGATGCCAATTCCGGTATTGCAGCTACGGGCGGTAGTGGTGGCGTTACCAGCGGCGGTGCATCTCCAGAGGGTTCAGCAGGTGGTGGTGGCGGCGACAGTAATTCACCGACTGCTTATCGCGCATCACGTGATCGCAGTGTTGGTGTTGGTCCAATGAGACGTCCATCAGAACGCAAGCAGGATCGATCTCCATATGGTAGCAGCAGTGGAGGTGCAGCAGCAACTGCTGGTGGCATGATTCTGCACAATAATATACAAAATGTTGCATATTTAAGTCCACCAATGGACACAAGTTGGCGTCGTTCGAATTCCGATTCGGCATTGCATCAAAGTCTGAATAATGCTGTAGCAGCAGAAGGCAACTATGGTCCTATGGGTGTGAACAGTATGTTTGGAATGGCCGGAGATATGGGAGGAACATTGCACCCGAATTATCAACACCACATTCAGCGATCTCATTCGCCAAATATTGGCCGAAGTTATAGTCCACAAGCACAAAGAAGAAAAGGCAACATATTGCACTTGCAGCAACAGCAGCAGCAACAACAACATCACATGCAAATACAACAGCAGCATCTGCAGCAACAATTTCAGCAGCAACAACAACAACAGCAGCAGCAACATCAGCAGCACCAGCAGCAGCAACAAAATCACCAGCAACAGCAACACTTTAATGCCAAAGCTTACAATTGCAATATGCCACCAAATAGTTTGTTTAAATCACTTCAAGAACAAGCAATGGCAATGGCAAATACTGGCTCATTACCGGATTTGACTTCAGTCCATTTTGCCGCAGCGTCACCACAGCAACAACTGATGCAACAGCAACAACAACAACAGCATCAGCAACAGCAACAGCAGCCGCAACAACAAACACTTTCGCCTGTACTCTCACCGCACAATAATAACAGTCGAGAGCGCGATCAATCGCCTAGTCCATTTAGCCCCGGTGGTGGTCCACCTTCGCCATACCATCAGCAACAACATTCACCAACATCTGCAACAACAACACCTACAACGGTAACGGCCGCACAAACATCGCCGCATTTATCATTTACAAATCTCGCTGTTCAGTCGCCAGCTGGAACGCCACAACATCCTACACATCATCTACCCACACTGGGTGCGGCAAATTCGACTGGAAATTTAACAGATTATCGTCAACCGTTAAATCCACCCAGTCCAGGCTCATCACCCGGCTTACTCACATCAGTTTCGGGAAATGACATTCACACCAGCGCACCCAGCAGCCCAATTCGCCTACCCCAACAACAAACGCCGCTGCAACAGCACATACAACACGCCAGCACTAATTTCAACAACACTGAAAAAAATATACAAACTTACGATCGATACTCGCCCGCTGCCACAATCGGTGGCGCCAGCAATTTAGACTCTACGTACAACAGCAGCCTTAATCCCTCGTTTCACAATCACTTTGAACAATTTTCGCTCGGTGATAGCAATTCCTCGCCAGAACAACAACAACATCAGTTGCAGCAACATTTTCAGCAGCAGCACAACAATTACACACCTTTGGAATTTGATGATTACGCTGGTGGTGGTGACCAGCAACAAATTTATTCCCAGACATTAGTTCAAAATAAACCGTTAGATTTTAATGACTTAAATTCGGCGTTAGGTGGCGGCACACGAAATGTGAATAGCGAGCATGCGACTAATAGCAGCAGTGCCACAAGCACAACAACAAACGTCAACAACAACAACAACAACCTGCAGCAACAACAAAGTGGTAGACCACTAGCTAACAATCAACAGCAACAATTGTTAAATAACAACAGCAACAGACTTACAAATGTCACACCACCAACAGCCACATGTCGTGCCATTACAAATAACAACTCAAACTCCAACTCTAACAATATGGGCCAACAAAATGATGTTTCTATTCCATCTTCAATAGCCTCGCCACTCGGCTGTGGCTCGTCTCCGTTACCAATTCCAGTGTCACCTCATCATCACCAGCAACAACATCACCATCATCAGCAGCAGCAACCACATTCATTATCTCTATCGCTTTCACATCCGCACTCGGCGCAACATTCGCCGCAGCATTCACCCATGCACTCGCCGCATCAGACGTCACCGATATCAATGTCATCTCCTGGCCTATCGACTTTAGGCGGCCCTATCTCACCAGCAGCATCGGCAACAAATAATGCAACAACTTCACCTACGTTAGTGAGTCAACAACAGTCAAATCACCAACAGTCGAATCACCAACAACAGCAACAGCATCACGCCAATACCACACCTACAACCGCCAATATACCATCAATAATCTTTTCAGATTATTCATCGAATCAAGATTTCTCACGTGAAATTTTCGACACACTCGACTTAGATTTGGGACAAATGGACGTTGCCGGTTTCCAAATGCTCTCCGATCCCAGTACAATAATGATTGCTGATCCCACAATTGAGGATAGTTTTCGGCGCGATCTTAACTGATACTATGAGGAAGCTGTTGCAGCAATCGAAAGCGGTGGTGTTGTTCTACTTGATGATGATTGTATCGATCCGCTGGAACCGCTTGTTGACGTTGCCGAAATTTTGGGCAATCCCAGTTCATCGCTGGTCGATGTTAAACAACAAGGTAGCGTAGGCGAACATGATAGTGCTCCAGCTTCTGCAGCAGATGAAGAAGATGATGATGAAATTTGCAATTTCTTCTTTTAAGCTACAAACAGCAAGCATTCAGGTGTTGCATAAATGTCGAAGGATTGATAGTAAATGGCTTTCCTCATTTCTGACGATCTGTCCTGTTTCGACTTTTTTCATTATTTCCCATTATTTCGTTACATAAAGTTATTTTCCAAGCCTTCCAAGGAAAGAAGTCGAAAACAGGGAAAATTGGAAACATACATACTATCTCCTGCAGCTTTCGAGCACTCACATTTTAAAACTTCCAAGAAAACTGAGAAACACAATCTCTCTTTCTTGTAATGAACTTAAATTCTGAGTCCAGACGCAAATACAACACCGTTAACACGCATACACCACAAGTCAATCAACCAGCCAACCAAGTAGATAGCTACACATTAGGCATTGGTAGCAACAGCTTTTAAAGTTAAAAATATGTAGATAGTCCTTAAAAAATACGTGTCTTGCAGGGGTGGTCCAGAGAGAGAAAGAGACAAAGAGATGAACAAAGTCTAAGTTGAGCACATGTGGCTTGGCAATTACTTTTTTTCTTCTAGACAATGTAAATACTTTCATTAAAGTCAAACAAAAAAGGGAAAGATTGAAATTTTGTAAACTTGTGCATTACAAAACATCAAAAAAAACACATTTTTTATAATAGCGACGCACGAAACAAAAAAAAAAATTAAAATCAAAGGTCAACATATTTATAAAGAAAAAAAAATTAGTGTCTTAGACCTGCGACCAATTTAAGAAGCAAGAAATTGTATTTTTTTACAATTACAAAACTACTACCATAAAACCAAGGACAACTAAGTAGCTAAAAGCCAAGTCACTTAACTAAACAACAATAAAATTATTACCATGCCTTCAGGTGGTCATCGATGACAATGTTAACTTGGCCAGTGTTCAGCTCAATTAACGCTGCATTCCTTGCAGGACACGCTCTAATTCTAGTTAACTTTATTTTTAAATATCATTAATTTCATTTGGTTTTTTACTTTGTTTTGTGAAAGCAATTATTAGCGTTTAAGCAGAATTAAACATTTTTCTGGAATTTCTAAGAGAAATGTGTGACTTTTTCAAGAACAAAGCGTAGTATCAAGAGAATAAAATAACAATAGCAACAAAGCAGACATAGAACCAAGGAAACAATATACATATTTTTTGCATTAAAAATGAAAGCGAAGTGTATATAAAAGTATTTAAAAAAAATACTTCCACTAAGTCTAACACCCCCTCCCCATTCTTTTTCATATATAATAGTCACTAAAAGAATCGACAAACAAACAAAAAACGAACCGAATAATGATGTATGCAAGTTATGATACAAAGATTAATTGTTTTTGATCTAAGAAATTAAACCGAAATGAGAAAAAAACAAAATAGAAACAAAAGTCAAAATGTTACAAAATTTCATAACTGTTTAAAAATAAGCTTACAGACCACAATCTAAAAACAAAAACTAACTACAAAATTTTAAGCATAAAAAATACAAAATACATTTTAAAATTATTAAATCAAAAATATTCCTCTAACTTTCTCTCTCAATTCAGTCTATACTTTACAAAGATACAATTGCTCGCTCGTAATATTTCGTTTTGTATTTTAAAAATTATTAAATCAAAAACCTCAAATATTAACTAACACATATGTACAACAGCTTAAAGCATCAAAATCTTAAAGGATTTAAAAAGAAAACTATTATATACCATATACAACCACACAATTACATTGTAATTAAATTTCAGTCGATCGCAACAAAATTTTATGATGATATAGTAAATAAACAAAAAAATTATCTAAAATTTAAGAAAAACCAAAAAAAGCTAAAACTTTCTTAAACCTTAATATATTAATTATTTATAAAAAGAAGTGAATTCATCATTTTTATGAACGTACGTTTTTTTATTTATCTAATTTTTTGATGTACCTATGAATGAGTAAATATAAAAGAAAATTAATAAAAATATACAATTTATGAAACAAAAAATCTATATTATACCTAAAATCTTACGATGATTATGATGTCAATGATGAGAAATATATGTACTATATTAAATAATATTAATTAAGATGATAAATTTAAATGTAATAACAGTTATTTGTTTCAAATAAATCTTTAAATATATTTCAAAAATAACAGAATGGGTTATATTTACTGCTTATGAAATTTACATTATTTAAGGCAAAATATAAAGTAGAAGGCAGTATTAGTGGGGGAAGTAGTGAAATCTTATAATCGCAAGTATTGCATTTTACACCATACACCTGGCTTAACAAAATTAACATATTTGAAAGGACACCTCCATTGTATCCTGAAAAATACACTATATGATGCGGTTTGAATTATTTCCTATTTAATAAATGGCCTTGATCTGGAGGAGATTTTGTTCTAGTAGGATTATGCTACTTTCCATACTGCGCACGAAACAGTCGATTTACTGAAGCAACACTTCGATGAAAAAAATTTTAGAAATTAACCTCAAAATTGGTCTTGAATATCGTGTGACTTAGCTTCTGTGGATTGTATTTTTTGAGAGTACATAAGTGTATTCACTGGCCGCAGCCTTTGTCATTGTGATTGAAATATACGATATATAGTATGTATATATAATTTATGGAGCTTTATAGATACATGCAATGATTATTCCGTCTATAGTTTTAAATATATGTATGTGGTGTCATTTTTGTCGTATGAGCACAAGAAAACCAGACTCAAGCATACTAAATATCTTCGGTGTCAGTAGCTAACTAGCGATAAAAATTATGTTGATAAGAAACTAACCAAAACAATAAAAGCTAGCGTAAAATATTTAAGGTTTAATATATTACTATGTTCATAAATAAGATCGCTATAAAAATCAAAACTTGATTTTTTTTTTTGTTAGGGCTGTGGCAATTTCAGATTTTGACCGTGGCAAATATAAGTAGTTTGCTCATAGTACGGGAGTCAGCGACATTTTTTAGTGTAGTGTTTCATATCATATATGAAAAGTTGTTTATTCGGCCAATTGTATGTCGAAAATATAGAAATTCGAGTGCTATCGGCACTCTTATAAAATAACGATGTATGTCCGCTTAAATAGGCAGTGAAAGGATATGTTATTATTGCGTTCCAGTAAAATAATGCATTAGTACAATTCACAGGTTTTGGCCCAAAAAGCGTTCCTGTAATCGAAAAACCTGTAAGTGAGAACAAAAATGAGCGAGTATTTTCTTCTGTCTGAGTTCTAGAACGAACCTATTGTGTCAATAAAAATTACTTGACTTTAATTAAAGCGATATTCCAAATCGATCAAAGCTTTTTTCTTTTTTTGATCGATACCTTAACTAACTAGAATATCGGTTTTAATTCAAATAATGTTCATTTAATAATCAGTCAACAAAAAACCAAACTTGAGTACAATTTCCGCTAAAATGGATATTAAAATGTTTAATTTTTTATTAGATAAATCGTTTCAATACATCAATCAAAAAAATTGACTTTAAATGCCTATAACTCTGTAAATATTTTTAGTTAAAGTGATTTGTCTAATACACTTTTAAATTTAAAGAGCAAAAAGAGCAATCAATTACCTAAAAAATGACACCAATCTATAAGACCCGTTTTTCCAACAAGGTTGTCAGTGTAGAGTTATTTATAATCTTTCATTTGTTTATTGCTATACCAAGTATGAATTTGAAGTTTACTGACGATATTTTAAAATGATGCTGGCACTCGCTCTATAAATGTATGTTGTTTCTTTTTGAGGTATTGCTTACGGTAACTATGCCTTATAAGTTTATAAATTATTATTTTAAAACAATAAATACTGCGTAGTTAAATGTTTTTAAACTAGTTCACTTAGTAAGAAAAAAAAGCCGTAGTTCATTGTTGAATAAGGTTATCAAGTGACCGAAAATCGACATGCTCGAGAACTTCATGTCAAAGCGGGGATAATTCGTCGATTTTTGTGAAATGAACTTGAAAGTTTTGTTCAACGAGAAAAAAGGTCATTTTAAAAATTAATTTTTTAATGTATTGCTGAAAAAAAAAAAATTAAGTAGGTATGAGTTCAACAATGGCTTCGCGGATCACTGTAATATATCCAAAGCCGATGCGTTAGCGAATCTCGTGTTCGACATACACGTATTTACGACATCCCGCGATTGGACATATTGGATAAAGTAAATCCTGAGCCGCGGCCAACATACTAAAATTTCAAGCAAATCGGAAATGAGGCCGTTAAGGTAAATAACAACCCTAGTTCCTCCTAGGCTAAACTGGTTCATCCTTCATCGCTTCAAATCAATTAGTTTTGCCTAGGAAAAACTAGTTTGTCCGGTAATATACATACAGAAATCATATAATTTGCAGCACTTCTGTGGGTCACATTCAATTTCTGTGCTGTACATTTCTAGCGATTGAACACAAGAGTTAGTATATCCTTAGCACGCGTAAAATTTAGCTCTCGTACATGATCAAGTGCAAATGAGTGTGCCAATTCGAAACCTATAAATTAAGAAGATGGAAAAAACACATTGAATATTGCAATTGAAGTTTTCTGCAATTAAGGAATATTTCATCTAGATTGGGCCATTCTTACCATTATTTGAAGTTAAAATCATAGCTTATCAAATTTACTACAGACAAAATTATTCGTTCAACAACAAATTGGGAAAAACTGATTATAGAAGACATTCCGTTGACCTTATCTTGATGGCTGAATTGATTCCCAAGGAGCTAAGAATTGATATTCTAAAAAAGTTTGTTGGATCAAATTACTATTTTCTTCAGAGTCACTTTCTTGCCAGCTGTACGAAAATTTTCTCAAGTAAAAAAACCAGTTCATTTTGGAGAGCAAAAAAAGTTTTCAGAAAATTAGTAAATCTGTTTACACTTTTTTCTTGAATTTTGGGTCAAATATTGATCCCTCTCCCAAAGAAAACAACTTCAAATTAGAACGTAAGACCATTCATCCAATTATCTCCTACTTGAAGACGTGTATTATATATAAATTAATACATATCGGAATAATTAATAATTTTGAATTAGAAGTAGCAAAAAATAACTTTTTTTCACAAATACGTGCATTTTTTTCATTTAATAATTTTTACAATAATCGCAGGCGTTAAATTGTATCTACGGCTATTTATAACCGTGTGTATGTGATTTGTATTTGTTTTATTTTTTTATGAATATTTTATTCCATTTATCTGCTCAGTTCAATTCAATTTTTGTATTCGTTTTATTTAAGCGCGCGTTTTTCTGCTCTTATCAATATATGATGCAAATTTTTGCTGTTAATAACCCATGCTATTTAGATGTGAGAATACGTTTGTGTGCGTGTGCTTTGAGAATCGCAATAACAGTATAGTTATTACACACATATCTGAAAATTAGTCGATTATATACATACATACATATGTACATATATGTTTGTACCCAGCAAACATTTGGAGGTTTTTTTAAATCTTCCGCATTTATGACGATGAATTTATAACTCTTCTAAAAGAGTTTTGCGAGACGGAACCTTAGAATGATTAACAAACGTAACTCTTAAAATTCTCCAGAAAAATGCAAAACAAGAAATACGAAAATAATTGATTTTAATTATTCACGTGACTATGTGGTAGCCACTTCTTGCGATTATTTGATTCCATTTTCCAGAAGATGAATTTTTAAGTTTTTTAAAAGAGTTAAATTGACATTTTAGGTCGTTTTAAAATAATATTTAAGTTAGGTGAATAAAAAAGCAATAATTCCAAGTGCGATGACATATTAGATTTTTATTTCGCCTTCAACATCAATCACTTGAAAATCTTTCTTATGATTCATTCGCAGATATCTGTGGCATCAGAATAAGTTGAGAAACTCGATCCTACACCTACAACAAATTTGATGAGTAGTAAATCGTTCAGAAAGGATTAAAACTTATTTAATTTGGCTCAGATGTTAAAAAGTACGTTTGACGCCCACTAAGTCTAGAAATGAAGCCGCTGCACATTTAAAACTATCAAGCACCGTCGCAGTATTTTTGCCCGGTTATAGGAGCATCCGTATTTTGCATGGAAAAGTTAGTGAGTATCGCTGAAACATGTTGAAATATGTCCGGTTATGGGAGCTGTCTGGTCATTGGGGCTGTCCGTAATGGGGAATTTCACTGTATAATGATGAAAGGTTAATTTTCATAGTTCGATATTGGTCTAATGGATTGTATTTTTGGCCAAACCCATTAAACCGCTTACAAAAATAGGTTGTCCACCTCTGCAAAAGATATTCTTCATATTTCTGCAGTTATAACTTTACGGATCTTAATCTTTACACTAGTAAATGTTATATAAAACAAGTTTCAATAACAGATTTTTTCTTCTAAAAGTTAAATTTCTTTAGAGTAAGTTACAAATCTTGAAATTCTATTTGTGTTAACTAAATTATTATTTCACTTTGTAAAGTTTTATACATAGTTATGTGTATGCGCACATTTTAAAGATAAAATGTTACGCAAAAATACAAAAATATAAAAAAAATCAACAGTACAATAAAAAAATACCATTAAAAATTCATATTTCTTAGTCATTATTAAAATTTTACATTTAAAGTGCTGCCAAAAAAAATCGGAATGAGATAAAATGGTAATTTTGAATGTTGAAAACAATGACAAGTAAACGCAATTTAATATTTATAAATATTTTTTCTAATTTGTGAGATGAAGCATTTAAAATGATAAAAAAAACTCAGAGACTTAAAAATTATTTTCAAGATTGTAACGCGCTAAGGTCTGAAGTTTCAGAAAAGTCACGCTCAACTTAAGATGTTAATTATTAATTTTTTGTATTTTGGGCCACTCTAAAATAAATGATTGTATACATATGTGTTTAATTTGAAATTAGAAGCATAAATATGTTATGTTAAAATTAACGTTATTTTAAAAAAATAATGCGCAAAAGGTATATGAATATGAGCAATGTAATACCTATGTCTTTTAAAAACCTGTTGAGTTTCATTTAAAAAAAATTCTTAAGCAACTATAAATAAAGCATATTGTATGTAACTGTTAGACAGAATTATGCTTACTCTATGAGGAAGTCAGCTTAGAGCTCACTTATAGGGAATGTCTTGATCTTTAAATTTGGCTATAACCAAATGAATGAGAACTTCGAGCCATAGAAAGCGTGATTTTCACGAAAAACTTAATTTTTAATACGAGTAAAAAATGTTGCAAAGACAAAGCTCAAGTTACAATTTCTTTAACATAAAACCCTAAAATGTATGAACAAATAACATACCCAAAGAATTTGCTGCATGTGTACGACTCAAAAGAAAAACCTCAATCAATGACGAAGCTCAATGCGTATAAATTTTTTTAATTATTGATAACGTCGTTAGCTAGATAAAAAGTTGTTTTCTTTTAAATTTCATTTTCCTCTATTTTTCTTTCCGATTTCATATCACATTTCTATTTCTTTCAATTCGAGAAGGTAATAATCAACCAACCATTTATTAACTACCTATCAGCTTTCAACAGTTGAGAGTTAAGACAGTGATTCGTTTTGTTAGTTTAGTCGATTGTTTACCCATAAAGCTATACTCACTTGAATCATATTAATCATTTGCTGGCGCAAAAAAAAATCATCAGTCATCATGATTTAAAAACTGGAAGCTATAGAGAATATCGAGAGCTTTATAGAATATAAAGAATTCATAAAATCCAATTAAATCAAATGAAATAAAAATGAGCACGAAATAGAGCAAAGAACTGATTAAATAAATGCTACGAATTGATAACTTGAACAGAATATAATAATTTCTTCATATGGCGAAAAAAAAAACAAAAAAACCAGAACAACAAATTTCCATAAAAAATATTGTTTATTAGCATTTTTATTAACTGTATAAGTGATAAAATACAGGGTTATTCAATCTCTCCAAGTTTGATATGGGATTACATTGAGGAAAATGGCAATTGGAGTCGAGGCAGGGAATCGCCAAAAAATTCATTCCCAGTTCAATTTAGTGGTTCACACACAGTACCTCTGAATTGTCTCATAACCCAGAAGTAAAAAAAAAACCCATGTGGGAAAAATGTGTGGACTCCGCGTCGCACACTGGTCCCAAATCTAGTTTTAAGGTTTAGAAATGGCTAGAGTGCAAATCTGGTCGAAAAACAATTTCAAAAATTCGTTTGTTATTATTTTAAGTTAAAAACATTATTTTAGTTCCTAGTCTTTGACCTTTACTTACCAATATTGGGTGGCTGTCAGAATTTTATGCTAATGACAATTTTAGATCCCCACAATATAATTTACGATTGCTTGATTTTGTTCATAGCAATAAGCAAAATTCGAAGGAGAGATTTTTCTTCCGAATTGCAGAGTAAATCAACAAAAATTGGATAAACGAGAAATTTAAAATGGCATTGTCCGATTAAATCTTATCGTACGAGGTCTATTGTGTCACAATTTGATGTTTATTTTCTCTATCTCTTTGTATGTGATTGCATTCCTTACCACTAAATTTGCACCAAATTTCATTCTGACTTAAAAAATTTATTTATTTACGTAGTCAAGCGCTAATTCAGACCCTGTATATGTTCTAATACATTATCTCTATGGAACTAAAGGTGTGTCAAAGCTAATATTAGGTATGGCAATAAAATTATAACTAAGTGAAAAATTTCTGATTTAATTGTTCGTTTTGTTATATTTTTGTTATTTTTTTTTCGCGCAAATACGGATGAAAAAACTTAAGTTTTAAAAGACAATTGAAATGCACGCCGCAAGTCAATAGCAATACATTCAAAAAAAATAGCAATGCGCTGCGCCGACGCAAATGCATTTCCCTTATAAAGCACTGCTTGGTAACAGTAAAGTTGAAATATTTACATCGTATCCCTCCTCACCAAAAATTAAAGCTCAATTTGTGGATCGATTAAAAAATTTAAAAATAAACAAAACGTGAAATTTTTTTCAAAGCAAGTTCTTATTTTTTGATATAATAAAAAGAAAAAAAAAAAATATTTAAAATAAAATAAAGATATTTGCTGGAAACCGGAAACAGTAACTTAACACGTGTATTACGTACATATACCATATAGCATAACTTAGCTCGATATCAGAAAACCAGACTTTTCAAATATTTACTGCCAAATGTGTTAACACCTTTTTATTATAAACAATCTAAAAACGTAACTGCTGAAATTAAAGGAAAAAAAAGATACGTATATGTACATAATACGATGAAAAAAAACTCAACAAAATGTGCACACTTTTTTGGCGTGAATCATGAAAATAAATTTTTTTATAGTTAAATTATAATCATATCATATATTATTATATTATTAGCAATCGTACCACGTAGCCCTTTGCAAAACCCCCAACAACGATGAACCATGTCAGTTTGGCTGGCAAATAGATGCAATAGTCAATGCGTCTGATAAGGATTTGATTGCAGCTGTGGTTAAATTCCTTTGTGGGCTTTCAATTTTAATTTTTTCCAACTCAAATAAATATTGCTTTTATAGAACTTTTTTTGCACCCTAACAATGAATTTTTATAGTATATTTTTTTTGGGCGTACGTCAGCTTTTTATCAGCAGTAATGCTTGCTTTAAGTTTAAGCGGTGTATTGTCAGGGTTGAAATCTCTTATTGGTATATTTGGAATGGTCCGGGGAAAATGTATTTAAAAATGTTGGGCCAATTGCTGCTGAGGACTTACTTTTCACCTTAGCCTTCTCCTTTTAGAAAGAACGCTATTATTTTTCCTTATCTTTTTTTAGCCCAAGATTAGCTTATTGGGCTCAGCCTGAGGCAAACGTTGAGCAGGCTCAGCCCATTCATAATGACATGTTTCACCTTAGAACATTTTGAAATTCTTAATATAGAAAAGAGAATTATTCTTTTTGGAATTTGGTCGATTTTGCTTTGAGATAATTTGCCCTAAAATTAAAATTAAATATTCTTTATATATGTGGAATGAATTTATTTAAATTCGACCGCATTTTTTTGTTTATTTTTTTAATTTTTTGTGTATCGTTCTATTCTATTGGTTGAACAAATTTAAATTTTACATATTGATAATTACGGAGTAGTGCGCTTTTGAAGAAATTATGAGGATGCCTTTGATTACCCTTTGAATACCCTTTACTTCTCAACGCTTCAGGAGCTTAAAATGACTATTGCGAACATTTTTTTAGTATTATGACATCTTTTGACAAATTTTAAGTTTTTTAATTGGGAATATATGCTTCTTAAGAAAATCTAATTAGAACAAAATATATAATTAAAATCAGACTTACATATATAAATTAATGAGTAGTATGAACTTCGTCTCATAATAGTTACTTAATTCCGCATAGATGATTTGGCTCTCTTTGATTGTAACGACGATATTGATTTTTATATCTTGGATTCCTATAGGTTTCGTTCTTAGGTTACCCATTTGAAGATAAGCGTTTAATGCACATTAGAGTCTGGAGAAGGTAAGTTTTTAAGGGAGCCACAGAGAGTGAGTGTAACTAAACTGAATGTGTGTTTTTAAGTTTATATTGGCTTAACCTCGAAAAGCTTTGAATTGCTTTGCAAATATTTCTTACGGCGTGATATCTCACACAAATAAAAAATTGTCAAGCCATATAATAGAATGAATAGGAACTTTGACGGTAACTTGCATCATTTGAAGAAAAAAATAAACCTCTATTTAATTTTGCTGAAGAGTGATCAGCCACCCGCCATTAACTATTTATGTTATTGATATAGCGATTACAGCTTAAAAAAATAACCACGGTGTTCTTAAAATCCTAATGCAAACCCAATACACTTAGGCCTATTGTGAGAAATCAAGTAAATACGGCCTTGAGTACAGCGATTTGAAAATTAAAATCACAACACAATAACTGATAACATAACTAGCAGTTGTCAGTCCATCAGTCATTCTAGCGGCTATTCTGTATCATTCTATTTAATAAACTCTACGAAGCTTTTTATTTTATTTAACTTTAATGAGGGGTCTTTGGTATCAACGTTTTTATTTCAAAGATCTTCCTTTTCGTTTACTTCTTCGTTTTTTGCATATTCTACCCGTACTTACTATACATGAAAACATTTTATTTATTATTTTGCAAATAACATTGTGTCAACGTAAACAATACAATTTATTATATTGACAAAGTCAATAAGCACACAAAATTCTTAGAAGTTAAAAAGTTTATCAAAGGCTTGGTAAAACTGAGCTCGTGCTATCTACATAAAAACATTGACAAGTTTTAAAGCTTTTTCATGAAAAAAGGGGTCCTACATTATAAAGTACTAAGTATAACATTTATTTACTTAAAAACAAAACTTTGGAAGCGAATTTTGCCAAAAAAAAAACAGTGGCAACATTAAAGCTTTTTCAAATGATTTAAACTTGATTTGCCAAAAATCGTATGGCAACCCTTGGGGGGATCGACGACGTTCTAAAATCCATTTTGAACTTTCCAAACCGAATGGTGCAATAAAATTTACAAAATTTCCTCCAAAATCTGTTTTCACTCTAGGCTCAAATCCAAATTAAAAAAAAAAAAAACATCAATATTTTTCAAAACAATCATTTATTGACTAAATAATTGATATTTTTTGTTTAATCGGAAAGCAAAACCATATGAATCAGAGCATTAGCAAGAGTAAAAATGAGTTAAGATTTTTGAGATTTCAAAAACGAGTTTAATTTGTTTCAATCTTGGTTTTGTTCGCAGTTATTTTTTATTTTGTTTACGCTCTGAGCTGTATTTCTTCCTTTTTTGTTCTTTTTAATTTACATCCCAATTTTATACGAGCTTCTTATTTGAACCGCATTTGTTCTGAGCGTGGAAATAAACTATTGGAAAAGATTCTTAATATTTAATATACAAAAAATTTACTTTATTTCTCAAATTAAAAACTAAATCTTTTTGTCCTTTTGATGATCATAAACTTACTAAAATAAATATCGATTTTCACATTTTTTTATTGCAAAACTTCGTAATTCTTTAGGACAGTAAAATAAATTAAATTTATTATTTACTTAACATACAAATTTCAAATCCTATCTATCATATTCTATTGTTTATTAAGAATTCAAAATCATCCTCCTCATCGATTATAGCTGGTGTACTCCTTCCACTGCCGCTCACTTTTTCCAAATGCGTTTCAAAGAATTCTTCGACAGTATCTGTATTCCATTTGGTGATGGAAAGTGTTTCCTTTACACTGCCATTTTTATCCAGCAGCTTGACAATAGGATCCAGCCCACGTACATACTTTATCTGCAAATTTCCAAACTTTTCCGGACGGCCGCTTTTGATGAAAGCTTGTATTTGTGGATAAGCACGGAACTTGCAAGTACAAACTTCTAATATTGCCTTTGGATAACGACGTGCAGCAGCTGGTATTTGATCCTTTTGGCAACATTCTTTGCAGTGCGGTCTAGCGATGAAAAAAATGAGAATTAAAACTGATAATGAAGATCGATTTGATTGCAAACAGTAAGGAGGAATTGTGTACAAAATGTTAGCTAAAAAGGAGCTTGTTCTTCTCAGAGCTTACATCCTCCAATATTTCCAACATCGGCTTCGCGACGGCCTTCGGCTGCGGCCGCCGTGAAGCCACTGTTAAACATATTGAAGGATGTAAGCCTTAAACCCTACCCACTTACCCTAAATGTTATGTAGAATTACTGTTGCTAGCTAAGTTGGTCATAGATATTTCCAATCTAAATTTTCTGTCAATTATTAAGTCCGCTAATATGTTAAACTCACATTTTAAGTTTTCATATTAGAACCGTTCCTGAACGAGTCAGATTTACAGTATTTAGTCCGAAAAGCGTTCCTGTACTCAAAAAACCTGTAAATGAGAGCGGAGACGAGGTAGTAATTGAGATTCTCTCTTTGTCTTAAGTTACAGGATTTAGTCGGAAAAATGTTTGCTGGTAAAACCATGAAAAGAGTCAAATTGTCAGCTGTTGTGTTGTGCAAGCTGGATTGTATACGTTAAGTTTATTTTGAGTATTTTTATTTTCCATTTTATTCCTTGCGTTTAGAGGATCCAATTTATTTTTCAACTATAGTTGTATGTATACATTCAATTTTGGATGTTTATATATTGTCTGTACATATTTAGAAAATTAGATTGTTTTCCAACTACATTCTAAGATTTTTGACGTTTATCCACGGACTAAAAATGGATTTTTTGCGTTCCTCAACTTTCTGAATTTTTTCTATTTAACAGAGCGAAATTTTGATACACTCTTGTGTTTGACAGTTTTACTGGACTTAGTCAAAAAACATAGTAGAACACCACACAAAAAACCTCTCATTTCTGAGAAAGAACTGCAAAATTCGCTTGGAGTTCACCAAAGAACGTAAAGGAAAAGAATCGATTTCTGGAAGCAAATTTTGTTTTTTGATGAATCCAAATTCAACTTATTTGATGGAAGAGCAATAGTTAGACTTATTTTTTGAAAACTTGTTTTATTTTAATTTTTATTTAAATCCGAAATGCTTTGACAGAAGACCGCTGGCGTACGAATTCATATCACACGACGTGAAACCAGAGATGATAAGTTTACCAGACTTTTTATTCTCTAAAATTCATTTTGCGGAAATATCACATTCCGTTCTCCTCCTTCATATGTATATTATATTTGATTATTTTTTTTATAAACATATTATACATTTTTCAATAAAATTTTTATTGAGATTGCAAAGTTTCCCAAATCTATCGTCTTTGTTATCTAAGATTTTTAGTTTTGATAAAAATAATTACAGCAAAGGTTTCGAAACCTTTAGAGAAAAAAGTATATCCAATACTTTTATAGAAAGGAAAAAGCTTCAGAATCATATGGTTGGGGATGCTGTGGTTATAATACGGTTACCATACGTCCTACATTTGAAGACATGTCCTCCAACTTGATAAAGAGTCCTCGATGCCTTCGCGAAAACATCTTTAAGCTGTGTTAAACACATTAACTTCATTCAGTACTTATGATAAATACAGCCAGAAACTGTGGCTACTTAAAACACAACTTATCAAATGTTTATGAATATGCTGCAATATAATTTTGAGATAAAAAGACCTATTCACTATATGCCAATAAAGTCAAACAATCTTGGTCACCAGGTATCGAAAGAAAGGCAAGCATAGTGAGAAACAAGTGTTAAAATGCTGCAATGGTGCAGGTAGTAAGCATCAATGGATTGCAAGTTACAAAAATAAGTGAAAGGGTAGAAGTAAACTTCTTCTGCCCTTTCGCAATAGATCCAAACAATTATATTTCCTCTCTGAAGATAACATTAATTCGCGCTGCAAGCACAATATTCCACTCAACTTACTTCATTGTTTCCAGCCCAAATTCATCCAGCTTCTCACAGGAAGAACACATTAGTTGGCCTTTTATGAAACCCAGCTCACGGCAGTCTTGCGCTGTAAATTGAGTTGTCCCATATTGCTGAAAATGCAAAAACAATTATGCATACTTATCCAATGCAGATTATAAATAAATTTATTACAATGCAAAGTAGTGCAATTATATATGAATATTTCCACATTTTTAATATTAATTAGACACGTCTTCTAAGCAATAAGCAATAACATAACATTAAAATGCAAACTAAACACAGCTGTGGCTTGACAGTTCACGCGCAAAAAGAAGAGACCATCTCGATAGATATTAGGGATGAGCAATAAATTGGCATTCAGGAAATCACACACACTGCCTAAAGCCCAATTTCCATGTGATCTTATCTTATCTTATTTTATCAAATATCAGGGAGGACATCACATGCTATTAAGATAGCAACTGTATGCTATTCACTCTCGCATTCTCCAAGCGCATTAGGTTCTGTTCGCATGCTTTTTCTTTCTTACAAAAATTTGATTTGATATCCCTGATATGGGATAAAATAAGATAAGATAAGATCACATGGAAATTGGGCTTAATTCACAAAAGCCAATTTAACCTTATTGTATACACTTTTAAAATAAGTCGCTTCACAGTACACTTTTTGAGTTCCTATTTTTATAAGTCACATCCTGTTTTTACAATACATAGTAAGTCCAAAATCGGCTTCGTTAGCCTTTTGCAACTATCATTATATATATGTATAACACATTTAAAATTACACCCAATTCTGTTTTAATTAACTCAGTCTTGAAAAAAAAAATTAATTCGTTTATACACGATTTCCTTTAATTTAGCACGATAAAAAAAGCTATTTGGTTGAGAATTTACAGAAACATATTATTATTAACCGTTATCTTTTAGAAATTTAATTACATGGTTGAAGGATATGAAACTAATTCCCTTTTATTCAATGTACATACATTTCAATGTATACACATACTTCCTGTCTTTTTTGCACGATTTTGCCTGGAACGTATTTACCGTGTAAAAACAGAATTAGGTGTGTTTGTACATTTTGTCAGAACTGGCTGAAAATGGAATACTTACCAATTTGTTTTTTGGATATCATACCTTCTTCAAACAATCCCGTTTTTTATTATTAATTCAACCTTTTCTCATGTGTTTTCTGATCCTCAGAATGGATATGGAATAAAAAAAGTGGCGGTCGTTTCGGGGATATAGCTATACATAGATCATTTATTAAAAAAAAACTTTCATATGTCGGTTTTCGTAAAATTTTGACAAATTAGCCCATTGATGTCTCAAAGTTACACATAAAGAAAATGGACTTACTACATATATCGTGGCAATGAGTTCGGCAAACCCTGAGCCCCCTCGACTTTGAGACCCCCATAGTACATTTTTCTGATTTTTTTACAGTAAATATTTTAGACATAATACTATCATTTCAATGCGTGCGATAGTCGTATAATGCTACGTCGCTAAAAAATTCATGAGGAAAAATAAGTTTCTCACTTTTGAATTTTTCTGTGTAGGGGACTCTGTGTAAAGTATATGAGGAACCCAAAGGTACGTGGCTGCACCTTCCATTGTTTATCAATCAATTTCAAAAGAAACGTCTCATACAACAGGCCATTTTAGCGAAAAAAAGAAAAACTGATTGTACTGCGGATGTGACATGTCAATAAACTGTAAACTATGGAATCATCTTACTCGTAGTTCACTTAAAATTGCAATAAAAATTAAACTGCAGCGCTTAATTTAATTGTGAATGCAATTAATTTATGATTGTACGAAGATAACACATTTACTAGACTTTTTTTAACCAGCTTAGCAGGACTTTGTTTGCATGGTAAAAAATACTAAGCCTGAAAATATAATCTTGACACATTTTTTTAATGAGCAACAGAGTCTAGATGATTCTCCTTGAATCATCGACTATTTTAAAAATGTAAAATAATCTATTTCGAGCGTCTTCTGAAAACAAATGACCGGTTACTAACATGATGCACGTATTGACTTTAATTTTTACAATTGTGTGAAAAAATATTAATATCAACAAGAACTCTTAGGAAAAATAAAACTTTTCTATACCATAATGATTCTAGATAGTTGCGTCAAACTTGACTTGCACACGCAAACCGTAAGTTAGAAAAAGATTATTAAAAAAAACACTTGTTAAACGATGAGTCAAACCAAATAAAATTTCTAACTGCAAATTGATAACAATAACAATAAGGTTTCAAAAACATACCCATCAACGATTAAATGTGTCAAGTTGAGCTTCAAAAAGAAGATGTATACATATATCAATAGAGGAGTGTTATGAGAACATAGACATTTTACGTGTAGTTTACTTCGAGAACACTCAGCTTTAAAATATCAATATTTCTTTCCATTCTTATTATTGTAGTTTTTTCGAATTACATTTTAAATCGCATTTAAGTGCAGGTATTAATTATGAGCTTTCGCACAAGTAATCGCTACTTTGATTTGATCAATTTAATTTCAATAAATGAACTAATGAATTTGTTGCTCAATGCAACGCTCAACAGCCTTTAAAAGTCTCAAAGCTTTCAAAAGCCTGAAGCGTGAAGAGCTCTGGTCAATTAACACCACATTATTAACAAGTTAACAATTCATAAATAAACATTTCTTGCGGGATTTTTAATTTGTTTTTTTTTAAGTGTTTATTTTATTCATATTTATATTTTGGAAGATTTTGCACTTAACATGGTAAAACTCTATAAAAGTCAACGAGTTACACAAATGATAAAACAGTATCGATATAGATTTTGTATAGGTCACTAGTCGGAACATGCGAAAATTGGTGAGTAGTAGAATAATATAAAATTTTCAAACTATATAATAACGAGCATTTCTTTAACAGTTAATTTTAGCTGCATTTGCAGCTTGCTGCTTGGCTGCTCCATCAGCCACAAACAAGGATAACAAGGAAGTACTTTTACAACGTCCAAGCCCAATTAATCCTGATGTACCCATGGAACCGAAACCAGCTGAAAAGATCACCGTAATAACTGATCCTAAAGAGATTGCAAAATATAAACGCGAAACAGATAACAAAAAAGAACATGCTCCAGCAGTGCCCACAGTTTTGCTTTCACAACATCATGTCACTGAAGCAGAAAACCTTGATCATAAACATGAGAACAATGCTGATACTAAACCCGTACACAGAGCTGATGACGGTCACGATCATCGTGCTAAGCGGGACTTAGGAAAGGAAATGGGAAAGCACGATCAAGAACATACGCAGAAATCTGTTGATGAACATAAGGACCATGCCGATCATGAACATGTACACAAAGCTGAAAATAATCACGATGAAGTTAAGCATCGCGTTAAGCGTGACTCAGTAAAGTCGAATGAAAAACACGATAATACAAAGGTACAACCACTGGCCAACAAACCAGTTCAAAATCCTGCCACTACATCTAAACCAAAGGCTACACCTCCACCAACGCCTAAGCAATCATATCAACCTATAAACACAAACCATGAAGCTGCAAAGCACCGTCAGAAGCGTGACGTAGAAGATATTGCATCCACGTCGACAACTGCCGTTCCAGTGAATTTGGAACATAAAAATGAAAATGGCGTACCTCACGTTGAATCAGTTGTCTCCACTTCATCGTCAGCTTCCGTTCTGCCGTCATTGGTACATAAAAATGAAAGCAATGAGCCAAACGTTGATGCATCAGAACATAAACATTCTGGCCAAGAGCCTCAAGTACGACCCCAAATCCTACCCGCGTTTCTGCCTGTTGGCGCTGAAGTAAATCCACATGCGCTGTCAGCAATTCTTACAGTTAAGCGCGATATACCAGTACCACTAGTGCCAAAGCACCACCATCCTGAAGAATCACCAAGAGATGATGACAAAAAGTCTGAAGAAAAGAAAGTTGAAGAAAATAAACCTGCTAACGCAGAGCCTAATGTTCACGCTATAAAAAAGGATGATGTTCAAGTCGAAGATTTAAGTGGAGCCGTGCCTTTGCAACATCGAAAACCTGTTAGTCTGGAACAACATTTCGAACAGTTATCAGCAAATCACCACCAAAATTCATTTATACATCATGAACAACAAGATCAACCTCATTTCCAACCACAACATCCGCATGTAGCTAGTCATCAAGCCGAAGTAGCTGCCCAACAAAAAGAGACAATTCAAGTTGAATCCACGACAACTTCGACTGAGCATCCCGTGCTAAGACATAAGCCTGTTCCAGTAGCTGAATTGTTTGCTAGGTAAATACAATTTTTAATGCATGCAAATTGTGTTCCTTCAATAGGAGTCAATTAATTTGACTCACTAATTATTTTCTCTTTAAGTTTTTGAAAGGAATAAAATTAAGAAAAATTGTTCACATATAGATTACATTTCTAATCGTTAGCTTTGATATTAGAAATTTGAATAATGGTACATTTTTCTTTTTACAGACAAGAGCATCAATAAAATAGCCACAAATGGTATGGAAAATTTTAATGTTTAAGCTTCAATGCTATTGTAATAAAAACCTTGAGAAGATATCAACCTAAAGAAAACTGTAAAAAGGTGCTAATTTATAAAACATGATTGCAATAGAGAAACTAAAGTAAGCTGAGTCAATAGATAAATAGTTTAAATGTATATTGCTTATAGATGTTAACAAATAAAAGTATTACTATTATTTTATAATAAATCATCTTTTTAATTCTACAATCTGGAGTTATTTTTAAAGGAAATTTGCGCATAGTTTTAAAATTGTTAAAACTACGTAAGTTCAATAAAATTTTGTTAATTGCATCAATTCAATATACCTACATAAAAATAGTTTATATGTAGTCTGACTAAGTGCATATTAAGTAAAACGCCGGGAATGTAAAAAAAATAACAAATAAACAGCGGTGTTAGGCTCAAGCTCCGGTAAATTTTTGGAAAATTCTAATAGTAATTTTTTTTAAAGAAATAAAACTTTGTAACAAATTGCACTTATCCAGCGAACCACTCAACAAGTCTCTTACTTATTATTTCACCAATTACATGAACATCAACACATTTGGAAAAATATCACAAATTATGGGGCTGACCATATATATTGTTTTTCGAACCTACCCTTAGTCGTTACGTCCTACATAAACAGCCCCAATGAAATTCTTATCATAAAATGAATTGAGTTTGATTGGAATTGAAGAATTAAAAAGATTGTAATTCATCTAAATTTCATTAAACATTGAATCAGTGTAACTAGAAATTTGCAAAATACAGATTGCAGAGATCCGACGATATAACATATTAACTAAATTATACTATTACGTCGACTTATCATAATCATTATCATTGCAACCAAAATACGCACTTGTTTTGAAAATTGGAACTGGCTGAAATTCATCATCTTTTAAATTACTACTTATTCCCAATTTAACATTATTGTTATTCGTATTGTTTGCCTTAGCCTTGGAAAATAAGGGTTTTAGTAATAAACCTTTTAGACTATAGTCACTTATATTGAGCTCCTGCTCTGCAATGTCCAATGATTTTTCAACTGCTGTCACATTCTCATTAACTGTATCGACGAATCTATCCAAATTGTCAATGCGCATGAGCAGCGTCTGAAAGTTATCATGGAATTGTAATATACTGCTTACGTGGTTTTCCATTATACCATTTGTTTCCGCTTTTACCTGCGAAATGTAATAGTTTAGTTAAAGAATTTATTCAAAATTATTTATCTACGTTTGTTAGCAGAGTCTCAAATTCATCTAGGCGCGCCAGCATGTCCTCGATATTTGTACATATTGGGCTTATCTGTAAAGTTGGAAAATTAATGATTGCATGTAAATTTTAATTTCTTACCAATTTACCTCTCTATCAGGATTGACGCTTTGAAATATTTTAGCGTAGTCCTGGGCTGCCCTTTCAACCATTTTTTTATTTAGTTTGTTTATATTAAAAATATTAAACTTATGATTTAAGAAGCTGTGTTTAGTGGCGAACAATGAAAGTAAAAATTAACAAAAAAAGCTTGTACCACATATGATTTAATTTCGTATAACAACTCGTCGGGAGCTAAATTAAAAAAATTTTATTTTCAGAGGTTCATAGAACGCTTGTCTACTTCATAGGTTTTTTATACCTCAGTGCAAAGTCTATATGATGTGAGACCACAAAATCTGCGACCATGTAGTGTCGTCGGTTATGATTTTAGCGAGTATACTTTTAGTACAATACACGCGATACAAGTTCTACAAAAAGTTTTGTCTCTCAGTGAGCGCACTCCGTGACGAAAACTGTTTTGGTCGCAGTGAGTTACAGGCCTTACACAATGGCTCAGAAATTTAGAAAGGGTCGAAATTTTGAACGCGCACTGGTGTATCTAAGTCGAACCCAAGGTGCAGAGGCTTGGGGATGCAATTTTTTTCGTTACTATCCATAAAGATTTGCAGCTGGATATTTGTATTGATCAGAAATTTTATTGAATTTTATCCGCCAGGTTGGTTCTTTGCGCCGGACGCAAATGTTCACGCTACACATGAATTCGTATGGTTCAGCATGTTGTCAAACATTATTTATATAAAATTTTTGAAGCCACACATAATAAAATTTTTTTAGTTCTTATACTAAGTTCTTATTTGATTTACTTAAATATTTTACAATGCATCAGTGCGCCACATATCGGTAAATTTCAATATATTGTATAACAGATGGGCGGAATGGTTTTTTAAATATCTTGACGTTAAGTTCTCCGACTAAAGACAATATATATTTTTGCGAAATATGAATAATTTTATCCACAAGTTAAAGTTAATCACAGTTTCGACAAACGACGAGGGTTTTCCAGTTGTTAGCCGCTGTCAAAATCACAACACACTTGATCGATTGAAATGGAAAAGAATCTGGCGGACGACGGAAAAACTGCTGACCACTGACCATCGACTTGTATATAACTTAAGCAATTTTGGGTTAGTTTTTCTTTGTGCTAGGGCATTCCTCACAGTGTACTTTTGAATGCCGGTTTCCACATATTAAACACGCTCTTCTGACGTTTTGTCTTGCTGTTGTCAATCGATCGACAAAAAATTTTGTTGACAGCACGCCAAAAATTCGTCTTTGAGCGAAAATTTTATTTTAATTTAATAAATATTCAAAAAAGTGAGGTAAGTTGATGATAAAAATGCAGCAAAATAAAATTACATCACATGTAAGAACCTAGATTTAACAAGAACGAAGAAAATGAGCAACTATCGTGGCATAGGAGGCGGTGGATACCCATACAAAACGAATCCGAATCGGGGAGGAACTTCCATGAATGCGGTGCCACCACCATCATCGTTAAATTCCAAAAGTTACCGTGGCGGTGGGCGCTTCGTTAAAGCTGGAGAATCCAGTGTAGCGGTACCAGCGGTAGCTGGAACTTCAAAACAAGGTTATTCCACATTAGAGGCCATAAGTCAGTTTGCCAATTCATCACAATATGCTATCGGAAAACGTAAAGCCTGTACTGAAGATGAATATTTTGATGACGATGAGGATGGTGGTGCTGCTACCAACTTAGCCTACATACCAGCACCAGGTTCTCCTGGTCCCCCGCTGCCTTCAAAAGACAGCGATAGTGATTCTGAAGAGGACCCGCTTGATCAGTTTATGGCAGGTATTGAACAGCAAGTGCAAAAAGAAAAGGTACGAAAGACGCACGATGTTGTGTTTAGTGCGGAACTTGGTGTATCGTCAGATAAAATCATCAAAGGTGTTCGCGGTGACATCGATGATGAAGATAACGAAGAAAGCTATTATCGTTACATGGAGGAGAATCCAAATGCTGGACTAAGAGATGAGGGTTCCGATATTGAAATTGATTACGATGAAGATGGCAATCCCATTGCTCCGCCAAAGAAAAAAGATATCGACCCGCTGCCTCCGATATATCATTCACAAATTGAATATGAAAATTTTGAAAAAAACTTCTACTCACCACATGAAGACATTGCTAATTTGAGTGTGGAACAAGTGCGTGACTTACGCAAGACTCTAGGTGTTAAAGTTTCTGGACCAGAACCGCCGAAACCTGTTTCGAGTTTTGCCCATTTTGGTTTTGATGAAAATTTGATGAAAGCAATACGCAAGGCAGAATATACACAGCCCACACCCATACAGGCGCAAGCTGTGCCCACTGCTCTTGCCGGGCGTGATATTATCGGTATTGCAAAAACGGGTTCTGGTAAAACGGCCGCTTTTGTTTGGCCTATGTTAGTGCATATCATGGATCAGCGTGAACTGCGTGAAGGAGATGGTCCGATTGGTTTGATCTTAGCGCCTACCCGCGAATTGTCACTGCAAATTTACAACGAGGCAAAAAAATTTGGCAAGGTCTATAATATAAATGTAATATGTTGCTATGGTGGCGGGTCAAAGTGGGAACAAAGCAAAGCATTAGAACAGGGTGCGGAAATCATTGTGGGCACACCGGGTCGCATGATTGATATGGTGAAAATGAAAGCAACAAATTTGCGACGCGTTACATATTTGGTGTTGGATGAAGCTGATCGAATGTTTAATATGGGGTTCGAGCCACAGGTTAGTAAAATATATTTTTAAGACTGATTTTTAATCCTGTGGGATGGTAAAAATTGTGAAAACTACCCCTGAATGAAAAAAAAAAAATCATTTACGTGGGCTTGCGGGAATCTTTGGAAAGAATAAGCATTTCATTCTTAGTTCTATTAACCAAAGTACTTGACATAAAATAAAATAACATACTAACTTATACCTAAACAAAAGAATTAACAATAAGTCATAAAATTCCCAAAAAAACTTTTTTTGAATTTTGGACATTTTGGGAAGCGTCTTTGTTAAGAATGCAACACTCTCATCATTACGGGTAAATCTTAATTAACCCTCAGGGCCGGATGGCATACTAGTACATGTGCAAGAATAGATTATATTATCAGAAAAGGCATTTTTTTTCAAACAGCTTAAACTTTTGCAAATGTTTGGTATTGATATCTACAAAACAGTTTTGAAGCTGAAAGTACAACCTCTATTTGGTATCTTATCTTCGGCATTGGACAACCATTAATTTAGACATAGTTCGAAAAGAGAAGGAGGTCTGGTATTACCTGCGTCTAGAAAAGGAATGTCTTGCAGTGCGTTCTCAACACTTTTGGGGGGCTTAACTACTTTAAATGGCCTATTATGTATGATTAACAGTAATTTTGACAGAACTTTAGGTTTAATTATTTGTTGTTTAAAATTATAATTATTTTAAAATGTGTAAAACTTAATCACATTTTCTAGGTTCGTTCCATATGCAATCATGTACGCCCTGATAGACAGACCCTGCTCTTTTCGGCCACTTTTAAAAAACGCATTGAAAGATTGGCACGTGATGTCCTCACCGACCCTGTACGCATAATTCAGGGCGATTTAGGAGAAGCAAATCAAGATATCACACAATATGTCTACGTGTTTCCGAATCCAATGCAGAAATGGAATTGGTTACTTTGTCATTTGGTGCAATTTCTCTCTGCTGGAAGCGTTCTAATCTTTGTAACAAAAAAACTTGACGCTGAAACAGTTGCCAATAATCTTATGGTAAAAGAGTACAATTGCTTGCTATTGCATGGTGATATGGATCAAGCTGATCGTAATAAAGTCATCACTACATTTAAAAAAAAGGAATGCGATATTTTAGTTGCGACAGATGTTGCTGCACGTGGTTTGGACATACCACACATACGTAATGTTGTAAACTACGACATTGCACGTGATATTGATACACATACACATCGTATTGGACGCACAGGACGCGCTGGCGAAAAGGGTAGTGCCTATACGTTAGTTACTGATAAAGATAAAGAATTCGCAGGTCATTTGGTACGAAATCTGGAAGGCGCTGATCAAGAAGTTCCTGATGATCTTATGGAATTAGCATTGAAAAGTTCATGGTTTAGAAACTCACGCTTTAAGCAAGGTAAAGGAAAGAAACTGACTGTGGGCGGTACTGGTTTAGGATATCGTGAGCGTAGTGGAGGTGCACATCAAAGCGATAGTTCAGGAACGTCAGGCGCGTTTGCTTCTGTTAGTAAATCGCTTTCTAATGCCGGCCCAGCAACGGATCGTTACTCAGCAATGCGTGAAGCCTTTCGAGCTCAGTATTCATCACAGTTTCGTGCTTCTAGTGATCGTACATGGGAAGAAACTTTGCCAGAGTCAGGCGTATTTGCAGCACCACCACCGCCGCCACCACCAGTTATAAATACATCAAGTTCCTCTGCAGATAACAGCGCAGTCAGTGGTCGCGCAAAGGCCAAGAAAAGCCGCTGGAATTAAATGTTCGTACTTCATTAACAATTATTTGATAAAGTGGATAACCTTTAATTTTTTGTTTCAGTTTTAAACATGGTTGGATAGCGATATTATATAAGTATATTTGGAACCCAAATTAAGATCCTTAAGCACAACATTTTTAATGCATACGGACTAACCAAACGCATACTGATAACTGACTGTAAATGCATATAAGTTGAAATTTTGTGGGGGAGAAAAGCTTTCGACCGAAGAGGAAATGCTGTCATTACATAACAACTTCTTTAACGTTATATTCAATTTTTTTATTGTCTTAGTTGAAATAACTAAATTTATAATTTAATCAAACTAATTTTAAAAATATGATTGTATGTATTGAATAAAGTTTACATATAAATGTGAATATTATGACGAACTTAAAAAAAGGTTATAATTATTTTACTGAGTTTACTTTTTAGTGCAGTGTGTGATAACACCAAAAAAATTACGTAAAAATAAATCAAAACAAAAATATGGTTAAGGCTAGCTATACTACTTTCATCAATTGGTAAATGGAATCATCAGTGAGCTATATGTTTTCCTTTTTGCAAAGATTTGTTGAGAACCCAATCAAAAAGTGTAACAAAACAAAGCCAAAATTATTTTTTCTGTTGCGCCTTAGTTTTTGTAACTCATTTGATATATTTTTCTTGCAGACGCTTCCGTGCAAGCTTTCTTGGCGAGCCAAAATTAAGTACTACCGCAAATCATATAACAAATCGGTAAGCTCTCCGAAAGGTAATTTTTTGTAGTGTATCGGAACAGAACATAACTTATAATTTTACTAAGCTGACTGTTCAGTAAAGATGTTTCGATTTTTGATTTCGTAATTTTTACGGTGTTATCACACACTGTTCTAAAACTGGAATTATTTAATTTGAAAAACTTAAGACATGTTCAAAATAACCCTAGGCTCTAGGACTCCCGAATAGATTTCAAATGTACAGCTTAGTACAATTGTTTCAATTGCTCAACTATGACTTCATAATTAAAAAGGGAGAAAAGGGATTTGAAAATATTTCAATTACGAAAATGTTAGTTAACTACAACAAGATAGCATTATTAATTTGATTCGTCAAAAAAAAAAAAAGATTGCCGACTGTTTCCACACCCCTCATATATTTCATGAACAGCCACTTAACAGTCAACTTAAAATTTTAAATATCTACGTAGTTTTTTGTTTTTCAGACAAATAAAGTTAGTTTGTAATAGGGCCTAAAATCCCTGTACATGTATGTATATGTATTAAATATTTTTGCAGTCTGCTTATAAATGCTATGAACACACATATGTATATGTTAAGAAAATGGGGCTTTAACCGTCGCATTTTTGATAAAGCGTAGTATTTGATAACATTACGTACTTTGTTATTCTGAGTTCACAAGACCAATAACAAGACACATCTTATATTTTGTATCGAAGAGATATGAATTATATAATTTAGGTTGTTAAAAGGTAGCAGAAATAGTTGTTTTCAGCAATAGGCTGTTTTCGAACAGTGCTTCGGTAGCAGTTCTCTAAAAAACTTCACCAGACTCTTAGCTCTAGGCTGTAACTAATGATATATGTAATCCCAATTACCGCACAGGAAAAAATAATTTTGCAATTACCAATTAATTTTAATCTATATTTTTGCTATGCAGTTTAGTTAATATATTTGAAAATATTTCAATTACGAAAATTTTAGTAACTTTTTCACTTTTCCAGCTATCATATGTAATAAATTATAGTTAACGATACTTTGCAGGAAAAAGAAGAACAAGACAAGTCTTAACTTTGCTTTCCACCTTTAAAACGAAGAAACAATAGATTCTACACAAAATTTAAAAAAATCTGTTTTTTTTATTAATAAAATATAATTTTATTATGGTTCTTCTGCTTCCCACTTTTCAGACATTTTATACAGGCAATAGCATGCCAGTGGCACTGGGTCATCTGAAATTAGAAATTGATTTTAAAAAATTTTTTTATAAAAATTTACCGTTGTCAAAATGCCTTAGGGCTTTTATGCAAGCCATTTCGTTGGCTTTGCCTTTGGATTGGCCATGCCCTTCAAATTCATTTCTTTCAATTTTTATTTTTACATGAAACCCATCAGGGGTTTTCGTTATAATTGTCGTATCAATGACCTTTGCATCATGTAATGCCTTTATGGCATTTTTTTTATATTTTTAGTTTTTTTATCTTTTTTTTCCCTTTTTTTTTTTTTGGCAGCCCTTTTCCTGCTTTCTAAAGTAAAAAAAAATATAAAGCAATATATGTATGCTATTGAGTTTACAATGAAACTTTATATTCATCATCAATGTAGAGTTTTCTTTTATTAAACGCTGTTTAGCTTTCCAAAATTAAAAAAATGTGTTTTTTTTATTAATAAAATATAATTTTATTATGGTTCATTTAAAAGAAAATATTCAGTATTTAATTAAACATAAAAAGTATACAAATAAAAATTTATATATAAAGTAGAAACTAAAAGAAATAAAATAAAAATAAAACAATTGTTTTTTGATGTAATTCGTATTTTTATGCAAGTGTATAAGTAATTTTTGATTTTTAAATAAACAACATAAAATGGGCTGCTTTTAAATACCATATAGATAGTAAGTGAAAATAATTTTAGGAAATGAAAAAATGTGTTTTTTTTATGTATTATGTTTAGCATTTATATATAGGGCTACCAGATGGCATACTAAAGTAGCAAAAGAGCTACTTTTGATGTTTGGATTGAAAAATAAAAGTTATTTGAAATATTCTTTTAATTTGCTGGGGTTTGCTCGTTCAAAGTGAGGATCTTTTTTTTTTGCTCATCAAAAATAAATATTTGCTCATCAAACATATTGCTATGGAATTAAAAAAATTTTTGCTTTTCATTGCAAAATTGGAATTTTAATTTTGCTTTTCATTACTAAATTGAAATTTTTTGATATGTGCTACTTTTGTAGGCACGCCATCTGGTAGCCCTATTTATATAAAGTATTAAAATATGTATTATGTATATGCAAACTAGTTAAAGTAAATAAAACTTTTGAAATTAGTTTAGACGCAATTATTTCTTTTCTTTTGAATAAAAAATCTAGCTAAATCACACAGAAGTGAAGCTAAAGGACATACTTTTTACATTTATAAAGTATATCGATCTCTTTATCAAAATTATCGCTAACGACAAAAATTTCAAAATTTGAATTTTATTCAGATCGATTTCTATAGGTTCCTCAGGCATAAATGTATAAAACCTACATTTATAAAAGTTTTAAGATTTGCATTAACTTTTACTAGTCTGCTATAGAGTTGCGAATTAAATTTTTAAATAAAAAAGGCAATACGATATTTTTTTTTTTTTTTTTATATTGATTATTTATTTGCAATCTATCTTAAGTTAGACATTCAGCAAATGATATAACTACTTAAATTTAATATAACAGGCATAGATAAACTTCAATAAGTATATCTGCATATGCATACATATATAGTATATATGTACATAATTAAACATACAAAAAGATTTCAGACTATTATTTCAACCTGTATATAAACATTGTATTTTTATCTACTTAATCTCTAACTATTATATAACTATTTAAATATTTACATCAGATATACTTATTTTCTGAATGGGAGATCCAGCACATGGTGCCGTTTTAATCTATTGGCCTCAAAAGTGTCATCAAGTAAACAAAGAGCCGCCAGGTTTGAGTGATTACTAAGCCGATTCAGATATTTTTCACTATACTTAGTAATTTATTTTTTAACGAGTGGTAAATCTAGGTCATAGTGCAGCGTTTCATTGGTCACAAACCAAGGAGCATCAACTATTTTTCTTAAAATTTTGGATTCAATACGATATTTAATGATTGTAAAAATAAGACGAAAATTAATTTAATTTTTTTTTGTAATATAATATCTTATATGCTTATAAACTTATCAAAGTGGGAAAAAGAAGAGCTTACCACAAATTTTAATTCAGTTTTTGTTTTTCAAAACTGGAATTTGTGGTAAGCTTTTCTGCTTCCCACTTTTCAGACATTTTGTAGAGGCAATAGCATGCCAGTGGCACTGGGTCATCTGAAATTAGAAATTGATTTTAAAAATTTTACACAAAAAAATTAAAAAATTTACCGTTTTCAAAATGCCTTAGCGCTTTTAGGCAAGCCATTTCTTGTGCCTGGCCTTTGGAACGGCCATGCCCTTCGAATTCTTTGCCTCCACTTTTTAGTATTGTATTGTACTCATCAGGGGTTTTCGTCGTAATTATAGTTTCAATTCTATTTGCATCATTTAATGCCATTATGGCTGTTTTTTCCTTCAATTGTTTTTTATTATTTTGTTCTTTTTTTTTCTCAAGAGCCCTTTTCCTGCTTTCTAAAGTAAAAAAAAATAAAGTAATCATTTTAAGAGAATAAATTAACTTTCTTAATGTGCTAAAATAATTATTCACGGTGGGCTATAACCAACTTTAAATGACAAGTTGAGTTATAACAAAAACTTGAATGTGGAATTATTTGGGATGTTAATCAAAGCAGAAATGCATCAAAAGGAAAAAAATTAATTTAAAAAACATCCGATTGTTCTCAAATTTTGACACGTTCGAAGAATATCCAAAGAAGTGAAAGTCTTTTGCGCCAAAATTTTTCACTCTCACGTATTGATTGTCAAAGCTCGATAAAAACAATGTACCCGTATGTTGGAAACTAAATTTTATGGAAATTTAGTTCCGATTTTGGGCATTATTAGGCGATTTAGGAAAAACTTGGGGATTTAAAAAGTATTAATATGTACATAGCACAATAATTCGATCTTACATGGATTAATTGTAATAATGCGAACATATATTGTATAATAATAAAATCTATGTATTACCATCTATGTGTCTTGTTTTTTCATATATATATTGTTTGTTCTCATAATTAAGAATTGCTTTGAAAATCCCTCATATTTGTTTTACAAAATATGCAAACGGTTATGAAAGTTTTTTCTTTGTGGTTGAAATAACTTCCGTAACTATATTCGCGTAAAAAACTGACATTTTTAATTTAAATTTCAACCATGTCGATACTATTGAATTAGATTTTAGTACGAAATTACCGATGTGAGGCATTATCATAATGGTCGCATTTTTATTTTTCAAATTCCATTTGCAATTTAGTTTTTGTTGCTACGTCTATTTATGATTGCGATTATAAGCAAATAGATTCTCAACTTTTTTCATCGCTGTCTGCTTAATTTAGAAACAATGTTTGGTTGATAAATAGATGACCTCTCAAATATGTATACAACATACTAATTTGTGGAGTCCAAGCAATTGCAAGACTTCCACACAATTTAAAGTGCAAATATTCAGTCTTATGAAAAACAATATCGGAAATATAAATCTTTTAACGATGATGTAAAAATCAAAACATTTGCTGATAAACATCCACTAAGTAAATTCCGAAACGAAAGTTTGGACTTTATTTTACACGAAAGAAGAGTTTCTAATAATATTTCTTAGGATTCAATCTATCTTCAAACAAAATTTGATCAAAATCGGTCTATTAGTTTAGCCAAGGAAACGTTTTTCCTTTTTAGGGGCGTGGCACCGCCTACTATTGAAAAACAAAGTATACATGTCTTCCCTTCTCCTCACAACCTTTCCAACAAAAAAAAAAATTGAGCGATTACGATGTGCTATGGCTGAGAAAAAGTGGTGCAACCGTTTAGAGATTGCCTATTTATATAATGATGATATATGTATGTATATATTTACTAATTTCTTTGGAGGAAACTAAAAAAATGAATACATACGAATAAGCACGGGAACTTACCGTAAGATTACTTTGCCTCTGGTAATGAAACAATTTTTAATAAAAACATCAATGTTATTTTTTTCATTCATTTTTTAAATTTTATTTTTCAATTAATTTTTTCTGTTGCTTAGTGTTTAGTTATATTTATGTACATAATATTTTGTTTTTAATTTGCTTAATTTTCACTAATGTGAATTTATTTAAAATAAAATCACATTTGCGCCATCTTTTGAATTTTTTTTTTTCACAAAAAAGCGGAAGTTAATTGCATGTACATATACATACTTAGTTTGATGTATTCTTTTTATTTTCAATATTTTGCACAATTATTATTTTACAATGAAACCACTACTAAATGTTTTTATATTTATGTATGTAATTAATTTTTATATATTTTTAAATTAAACATTAAATTTAGCTTAAGCTAAAGATACTTTTGACGCGTGTCTGCGCTTAAAAATTTTAAATGACAATTGCCTTATACAGAACTAATTGACCATAAAAATAATGATGCATATATACTGAGGTGGACCACAAACAGATCAATCAGGAATTTCTATACTACTGCCCCGAAGAATATATATTTTAAACTTATTATAAAAGACTTACATTTTGATTTCCACATAAAAGTGTATGGGAACTTTATTTGTGCTGCAAAACCTTTACAGATTTTTATTTTATGTAACTTTTTTTAAAGCTGATTTCTAGTCCTTAAAACCATGTCTTAGTTTTTCAAAGCACTTCTAAAACGGCTGTTTTAATTTCAGTTTATGTTCAGTTTTGTTGAGTATTGAAAAGCTTTTTAAAATGTGCTTGGTAAAACTCTTAAGAAACACAAACTTTTCAGAGAAGCTATTTTGTTTTACATTTGATACTATTCTAAGGTAAGATTCTCGATCGGCCTTCTTGAGATTCACTCTAATATATACACAAAAAAAAAAAAAATAAAAATATAATAGTAAAGATTTATTTATCTACATAAGTATATTTAAACTGCTTTGCGTAAAATAATCACATAAATGTTAAATGCCAAGTAAAATGTGAAAATTAATTCAGTAAATTAAAATTTGCAGCCGCTCTTATATAAATACATATGAAAAGCTTTGCAAAGTTTGTAAAAAGTTAAATAATCCAACATTTATGTGATCCAGCTTCAGCTCAGAGTTTTTCTAAATACACCAGAGTTTTCAAGTTCATCTTTTAATTCACGCGAAATGTTTTCTGTTGTATATTTTTTATAATATTTGCAATTTTATATATTTTGCTAACTTTTTGCTATATATTTTTTATTTCAGCTAAATTTTGCCATTTAGTTTTAAATATAGTTATACAAATGTGTAGAAAGGAAGTACAAGCTTTTGGGATTTTTCTATAATTAAGCTGCTAATTTAGTTAGTTATTTTTAGTGGTGTGTTTTCAAATCTCTATAGAATTGCTTAAGGTTATATGTTTTATGTGTTTTTTTCATTTGCGTAAAATTGGTCCATGTTAAAAATTTTCTTTTAAAGAAAATCGTTATTAAAAACGAACAAAACTTGGTTTTGTGGCATAATATTTCAAACATAAATTGTGTAATCAAATGGGTGAATTGAAGTGAATTCAACAAAATGTAAAAAATTTTTAAAGAATAAGTTCTGTTTTAGTTTGGTGTAATGGAAAATCGAAAATGATAGAGAATGAAAAATAAATGTTTTAATATATGGTTCTGAAGAAAATGTTGTGAATAAAGTGATTCATTTCATTAGTATTTTTATCATTAAATTTAGGAGCAACAGTCAATATGTGGCCTCAGCCTAGATTTATTCTCACAACAATATTGCTGTATCCATTTTGCTTTTAAAAAAGGTCGGTAACCTACAAAAAAGTTCAATACCAGAACCGAAAGGCGATAGCTGAAGATGTTAATTATTATTCTATTCTTAAAGCATTGCCATGGACTTGCTGTGAGAGGGGGAGTATCATGGAAAACTATTATTGACTTTGCAGTCCTAGCATATGCATGTAAACGTTTTTTACTGAAGATAGTTTACAGTTTTTTTTCAATCGATTACAGCTAATCATACAGTAAAATAAATGAAGCTTTTTCAGAACTTTTCCACCCAGCAGTATAAAGTGGAAGTGAATTTTAAAAATCAATATATTCGGATTATGGGCACCTTTTGAATAGATTTTTTTTTGGTTAGTTTTTTTGCGGCGAATATTGTAGCTATAATTTGGTTTATTGAAGTTAAGAAACTCTGGTTGTAAATTAAGTACGACATCTACATATAGCCTCGAGACTGAGCAAAGGCTGTAATTAAAAATAAGTTTTCTTAAGCTAGCGGGTGTATATGATGGGAATGAAAAAAGAAGAAACAAATATATTGACCAGTCTCTAGATAATTTTATAAAAAAGTTTCAAGTTGATCAAGTCATTAGTTTTCGAGTAAACGCTTTCAAAGGTTTTGTTTGTTTTCCTTTATAACTTTTTAAATTTCCCTTAGATCAACGATATTTTGAACATTGTACTTTAGAAAAAGGAAAAAACAAAAATAAAAATGGATTTGTCAAATTTGATTACTGGTTATAGCACCTTAGTCATACAGAAAACATCACTACCCTACTTTAGATCAGAGTTTCGTACTCTGAATTTCTGTAATAGTATATAAATCGAGATTGGTAATTGGTTGACTTATCCAACATTTGTAGGTTCATAAAAAAAATCGTTCTGATAGTTTTTGTTGCGGATAACATAGTAGAGAGGTTTTCAGATGTCCAAGGTATTGAAAACTGTTAGTCAAGCGTATATAAATGTTCAAAAAAAAGGTTTTTTATATGTCAAAATATTCCCCACTTCGTGCCAAACATTTTCTGAATAGTTTCAAGTAATAGCTATATTTCGCCCTAGGCCCAAGCCTACACTGATCTCTTTTTTTACTCACACATAATTATGTGTACTAATGTTTTAAGTATAATAATTTTTCGAAAGCCATGTTAAGAGTGTCAGACCAAATCTTCGGCGGCATGGCTTCTAAGCTCAGTTTATTTAGTTTTCATCTAATGCCACTACTTTACAAGTTGCTCAGAACTTTTATTATGTGGATATTTAGTTCATTAGAGACTTATGAAGGAGTAACTAAATTTTCATACTTTTATGTTTATAGCGTGATAATAGTGAAAAAGTAATACAGATGCACTATCATTTAATACTTAATACAAGTTGCTGACAAATACTATAAGTCTGTGTATTAGGTTTTGAAAACCAATTGTTATTACTTAGTGGTCTTGCAATAAAATTAAAACCAAATCCACGCGAGCCTGTTTGAGTGAAGTTCCAATGCTTAATGCCAATAAAAGCGCAACAAAACTGAACCATATCTTGCTTGATTTAAATTTATTATTTTTTTTTTTTAAATATAAGAATGCAACTCTTCTTGGCAACATTACAGTAACATCGGACTTATGCCACGTAGTAGGTTTAGCTTCCTTTTTTTTTTGCAAGGAATATATGTAAAATAAACATCCATTTGTATCTTTGTTCTCAAAAAAAAAAAAAAAAAAAAACATTTACTTTTTGACACAAAATAAAATATTCCTGTAAATGTTGCAAAGCAAAATGTTTTTCTTGTGTATCTATCATATTTGTTTGGCATAGTCCGCTAGTTACAGCAACATATTGTGTACTCAGATAACTAGGCTCAGAAAGGGGTGCGTTCTACACTTCTTCTTGAGGGTTCACATACTTTTTAAATTGCATATTTTTAAATTCTTTTATTGAAAATCTACGAAACCCTCTATATACACTCTTGACACAAAATATAAACGTAAGCCTTTAAGTACCAATCAATATAAATATTACTATGTATTCGTAATATGCATAAAAAAATTTGAAAAAAAACTTCAATTGAAATTTGTTTTCGATTTGTTCTCAGTGTGTGCTTTATAATGAATGTGTGTATGTATGTATCTGTGTTACTGCGCTTTTCTGACTGCTTCAATAGCATTTCCTTGTCTATATGTACTTTATTTTTTCGAAGAGAAAAATTCGTTTATATTTTTTTTTTGTTTTTGCTTATTAATTTTTATTTATTTATGTTCGATTTTTTCTGCTTTTGCATTTATTTTTTTAAATAATTTACAGTTATTATAATAGTTTATTTTTAAAGTTTTATTCATTTATCGATAGCTTAAATTTGTAAAACTTTGCTGTAGTTTCACACTTTTTGTTATTTTATTTCTGAAAATTTACTTTAATGCTTAAAATTTTTTTTATTTAAATTTAAGAAAAATTAATTTTAATAGGCTTAAAATAAGAAAAAATATAGTATATGTATGTATATATATTAAGTATTATAACTTTTTTTTATATATAGTATGTATATGAATATATAATTTTATTATATAATTTATATATGTATAAATTTTAAAAAATAAAATAATTAAAAATATGCAACAATTAAAAATCAATTAATTATTTTTGTTTTTTAATACTTTGTACAAGAAAACATTTAGAATTAAAAAATGTTTTCATTTTTTCGACATTTTGCTTATTTTGAAAGGTCAAAATAAAATAAATTTAAAAATAGTTTTCACAAAAAAAAAAAAAAAAATTAAACAAAATACTCAAATCAAATTTTGTTGAAATTGTAAAATACTTTCAAGCTTTTGTGGCCAGTACAAATTTAACAAATCTAAAATCTTTTATTATAATTTTTGAAAATTAAAATGTTTGTACAAATATAAAAAATTCAATATATAAAAATTAATGCCTGTGTTTTGTTTCTAAAATTCTTTAGTTACTTTTTAATAATATATAATTTTTTTTTTTCAAATCACATTTCATTGTTTCAATCGTTTTGCTTTTTTTTGTTAATATAATCTTTGCGCATCAAAACACCAAATTTATGTTTCAGTGAATTGTTTTTCTCAATATATGCTGCTGGATTTTGTAGTTGGCTAAACATCATTTCATGTATGTACATTTTTATGTATTTATGCAATTTATTAAATTTTTTTCTTTATTATTTTAAAGTAATTAATGCTGCTTAATGCTTAATATTGTAAATTTTACACTAGAGTTTGTAATTATTCTTCTTGTTTTGTTACTTTCATTTAATAATAAAATTAAATTTAATAATACTATTTACAAAAGTTTAAGGAAATTTTTGTTTCTTTTTTATTAAGTTTTGCATTAATTTAAACATTTAAATTTATAGTAATTTTTACTAGTTTTTTTTATTTTGTTTTTGCTTTTAAGTTCAAAAATTGTATTTACAATGTTGTTGTAGTATGAAATATGTAAAGTATGTGCACAAATGTTCTGGTTCTGGTTGTGGTAGTTGTTTTGGTTTGTTAGATGTTTTTTTTTTGTTTTTGTTTTAATCAAATAACGCTGCCAAAATATCATCATTGTTGTTGTTATTGCTGGAGCCACTTGATGGCGGCGTGTTTAAATCGGGCTGTGGGTCCAAATAGGAGAGAATTTCCATTGGGTCGACATCGGAAAGGAGCTGCAAAAAAAAAAGCCAAAACATAAATTACATTAGGATTTAAAATTTATTTTTTAGTTTCTTAATGCATCAAATGCTGCTAATATGACAAAAATATCGATAAAAAGTTCAAAATCCCTATGGTTATTGATAAGCATCCATGATTCAATTAACATGGCTGCAGTGATGCCAAATGATGCCTTTTCCTTTTTCATACCACAGTTGTCAAAATCAGCTGTTCGAATATAACAAAACGCGATAATTAATGCGAGAATTCAACAATTTTCAAGCAATGTTAAAGTGCGCGCGAACCTTAATCTTCTGAAATTTGAGAGGGCGAAAGGTGTGGCACTTCCTAGCTCTCAAAATGTCATATATAAATAATGAGAAAAGCTACTTAAGCTGAAGCTGAAGATTTTACATAGGCTATTGATCCCACAACATTACTTTTGTTTAAGTATTGGAAAATAGGTCGAAGATTCGACATTATAAGGAAAAAATTAGCGAATGGCCAAAAATTAATGAAAACAGAAGACATTAAAACACATCGCTCGGCACCTTTATTTGATTAAGTAATCATCTTGTAAGAAAAAAAAAATTAAAAAACCACCGTTTTTACGATAAAAATCAGAAAAACTGGTAAAATCAGGTGAATCTTTTTGAAAGTCAAAAAAATTTTTTCGACCCTTTGTAAAAGCTATAAAATCGTTCGGTTATGTTACCTGTTATAGTAAACTTTTTACCTTACAAGATATAGTTCAATGAGCTTCTAACCAAATTTTGGGGCATTTGCTAATTTTTCCCGATTTAGTTTCCCAATTTTCCTGTAACTACTTCATTGAAATTTAATATCATATTGAAAATACATTGAAAGACGTATGCAATAGTCGAAATTTTAATCTTACATTCAATTCGTTGGCGGCATCATTATCAATAGTGGGATCAAAATTATTCAGCTCAGCATTTAAATCTGTATCATTTAGATTTACTAAGCCCTCCGATTGTGAGTTTATCAGCGAGTTAATAATTTGATGGTGATTCTGTTGATGTTGCTGCTGCTGTTGGTGTTGCTGAGCATCATTACCTGTTGCGCTACTTCCACCGCTTAAGCGATTATTAGCATTTGGTGTACCCGGTGTATGTGGTGAATGACTACCAGCATTAGAATTGGGATTTGGATTTGGTGTGCCAACCATGGGTTCATTGTGCGCTGAGCTTACGCTAGGTGGACCACCAGGTGTCATTGGATGACTTCCGCCGCCAGGTGTGTGTGGTGTATGCGGGGTATGTGGCATCTAAACAAAACAAAAAAAAAATCAAATTGGTTACTGTATTTCATAGGGAAAACTAAAGCAACCTCGTTAACGAAGACCTACCTGATCGTTCAAGGATTTCTCCATGGCGTTTAGTTGATCCAACGAATTGACTGACTCACTATGTGATAATGTATCGTTGTTGTTGTTGTTGTTGTTGCCGTTGTTGCTGTTTGAATTTTGTTGCAAATCGCTTTGAAGACCACCAACATTTCCACCATTATAATTACCATCATAGCTTGTGCGTGAACCAACACTGTGTTGGGGAAATACAAATCTCTTATATAACTGCTACAATTTTATGTTTTGATGTTTGTCAACTCACCCCTGTCCACCCATCATATTGCCGTTTGCTATTGAATTCATGTCGTGGCATGTATACGGACTCATCGCCTGCGAATTGTCCCACGTTGGTAGTTGCGTCGATCCAGGTGACATCACCTTTGAGATATCATCACATAATTCTTGTTTGATGGTGGGTATATTATTCGGTCCCGGTGTGGAAGCACCCGATGTTGATGGACCACCATTTGCTTGTTGCGGACAACCCTGCTGATTGCCCTGTACTGCTCGCCAATTGGCGCCCGAATCGATGACTACATCCTCGACATCGGAATTGCCAAGTGTATTTAGTATTGCCCAGATATATTGATCGATTTCAAGACTTTCTGTAAGCGCAGGTTTACTAAAAATGAAGAAAACAGTAAGGATTAAACAAAGTTGCGGAATGAGGAAAACATGTTTGACGATTTCTACTCACTTGCATTCTGGACAACGCCACGCTCCGCGCTCGCAGTTCATCATAAGATATCCTTCCAGATCAAAGCATTGTATGTGTTTACATTCATGTCCTCGTGCTGGCAAACGTATTCGAGTTTTCAAGATGGGACATTTCAAAGAGATCTTAACGACCTTCGATTGATCTGCTTGTGCGCCGTCAGGCGTTGCACTACCCGGTGTACAACAGAGACCCATAGCAAAATTACGTTTGATCTTGGCCACGCTATGTTCCAATGGTAACAAATTACGCTTGTGTAAACTTTGCAGCACCTGCCGCACAGATGGTCGATGGACTAGTTGCAACACGAATAAGTGGGACTATATCATAGAATAATAAAATTATTTGGATTAATGACATGTGCCAACGCATTAAAACAGACCAAAAGTGATTTTTTTTCCGAAAATCACTCGACAGTCAAATACTTAAGTACTTACACAACAGCAGGAACTTGCGGTCAATTGTAGTGTATTGCGTCCTGGCTGGCATACTGACTTCAAGTATAGCGGTCGTAGCGCTTGGCCCGTTTTATCTGAACGTTCAATATTAAGAGGGGTGGCATTTGCTGAAACAGTAACTGTATGGGGCCAATTCGTGTTCATTTGACGATCATCTTGGTGGAAACATTTTAACTGCAGTTCGAGATCAGAACTGTGGGATAAAAAAATAATGCGTTTGAAAAAAATGCAAATATGTTTCTTTCTGTTTTTTTTTTAAAACATGGATACGATACTCACCGACACATAAGCGTATTGTAGACATTTTGTTTCAAATGAAACACGTGGTTACTGACGGAGAGATTATGGAGCAAACGGAACGGTGGAAGTATAATGCCATCACGTACAGGGAACGTCAGTCTCAGCTCTTCGTCTGGAAGAAAGAAGTTACAAAATTAGGCAATGTTCAAAGGAATGTCCACCTCTCGCCTAAAACTTACTATTATCAATTTGTGGCTTGACATCGGGATTCGGGCTGACATAGGGTACGCTGCATGCAGGTGTTAATGGCGGTGTTGGATTTCCAGGAACTGGACTGTGCTGATAATTTTGTTGGAATCTGTGGAGAGATATACAAAAATAAGCACCGCATCCTAAAGTCGAACATCTTTCCACACTTACCCTTGATTTTGATACGGATTTGCTGAGCCAGCAGCAGAACCCGGACCAGCCGGACACATACCACTGCTAGCAGACATTCCGCCACCATTACTCGAATAAAATTGCGCCTGTGCATGGTGCGCACTTGCACTGTATCCACCCATTGGACCTCCTTGTGGCATACAACGCTGCATTGGACCCATGCCGCCAGGTCCCATTCCACCGGGACCCATGCCACCAGGACCCATTCCACCAGGTCCCATGCCGCCAGGACCCATACCACCAGGCCCAATGTTCATGCCGCCGGGGCCTATACCGGCGGGACCCATTCCACCGGGACCCATGCCCATGCCGCTGGGACCCATACCACCGGGACCCATACCACCGGGACCCATGTTACCAGAACCAATACTACCAGAACCCATGCTACCAGGGGGAATACTAGCTCTGCCGTAGGTACCCATGGGTCCAGCGCGTCCGTAAGAACCACCAGCCTGCATTGGCACCGGTATACCATTCACTGCCTGTGGATGCATGTTGCCGGGATGTTGTCCAGGGCCGCCAGCACCATATGGCATGCCAGCGCCGCCCATTTGTTGTTGAGGAACATTTTGTGGATACATGTTGGCGCGTTTTTGCGCTGCATGCATTTGTGCTGGTGGATACGGTGCCATGCGACGTGGTGGATATCCTGCATTGGCCATACCCTGCATTTTAGCCATAGGATTCATAACGTTCATTTGTTGCTGATGCTGTTGTTGATGTTGCTGCGGATGCATACCCATGCCGGGCATGCCGTTTGCTGATGACATACTGCCACCATTGCTACCCATGGTCATACTTTGCATTTGATTCATTGGAGACATCTGGAAAGAGAGAGAGAGAAATAAAAATTATTTGTATTTTTAGCACTCTGTATGTAAACAAAGAGCATTTAAAATTGATGCTATGGCAGATTAAATATTTAAATGATCAGAAACAGCGCACGCGCTGCATCAGCATTGACAGACGCCCTAGTAGGAAATGATATTAATCATACAACGATTCAAGAGCCAAACATTTTTCATTCAACAAATAAATTTTTCAAGTTGCCCAAAGATTGAGTTTTTGACATGTTTAACCACATATATCTCGCAAAGCAAACTGAGGGAAACGATGGCCACTCAGTGGGTCAAAAGCACTTTGAAACAGGCACTTATATGAAAAAAACCTTTTTAACTTGTATTTATCTAATCAAGATCTGTCTATGTCGGTTTTTTTCTGTAGAGTTGATTGGGAGCAACATTCCAATCGGGTCATTACTATGACAATGTCAATCTATTGCAGGATAGTAAGTGATGCGGTTTTTAGCTGAGCTACTCTGAAAATCAATAATGTATGTAAAAAAAGTAAGAAACTTATTGTTTGCAATAAATTAGTGACAACCTTGACATGTTGTTGCTATTGTTGTAATGATGGTGTTAGTTGTTGTCACCAGCAGCATTGCATGTTGTCAACACCTTCAACTTGATTGCATGTTGCATCATTGCTAAACTTGGTTAATTAGCAGTAAAATTTTGCACTCAACCCCATGCGCATGCGCCACCAACCGCAACAGCAGCGGCGCAGTTGCTCTTGCACTTGGCAGTGGCTTCTGTGCATCGTGCACTGTATGTATCGTGTGTTAATTATTAAAATTGCTTTTACTTTTAATTTATAAAAAATAACAAACACAACAACAACAACAACAGCATCGACATGCAAGCAAATTCGAATATCATTCAGTGAAATGAAAAGCTTATTGATTTTATATGTATAGCGCGCAAATGGCTTAAAATACGCTTGCAACTGCAGTAGCACAAAGTGCACAAATCTCGTACTACACGTGTGAAAAATTGCGTTATTTAATAGAATTTTTTTCTTTATGTTACGTAATAAATTAATTGCATACTTGCAGCAATATTACATTTGTAATAAAATTTTGCATCACCGCAAAATTACATTGGATTATTAAATGTTCTATATATATTAGGGTGATCCCGTAAAATGCATATCTATTCCTATGGCGGAAAATGAATCTAAGTTATCTAAGAAAAAACAAAAAAATTCTTTGGAGCCGATAATAGCTTTTCTGTATATTGATAATTTAATAAGTAAGATTTACACGTAAAAAAAGGACGTTTAAGAAGTAAGACTTGTGAAAGGGTTTAAGATCAATTTAAGGTCAATTTAAGAACCGAATTACTTATACCAAGCCACAAGACATTGAACTATACCCTCTCGTTAAACCAATCAGATTTCGTAATAAAACTAAGTATATCCTATATTACTATGTCTAAGGTCATCCAGCTCATCAAATAAAACGACCCACGCGTCTTGTGTCGTTTCCTGCAGTAGTCTTGTAATAAAAATAAAAAGGTTCCGACTGAAAAGCTTTATCGGGTCAGGTTAACCAAGTTCGAAATTTTTAGTTTATTTTGTATTTGTTCTAATTTTTTTAGCCTTAAATTTTTGGGACCACCTTAGTATGCATGTATTATAAAACTAAACTAGCAGTTTTGGAAAAATATTGATTCAAATGATTTTTTAAGCGAGTTATACTGGATTGTCATCTAAGTAATAATAATAGAAAGCGTTTAAGCTAGAACGCTTACTGGAGTACATATGCGCACACCAAGCATAAGAAATGGAGCCTATAAAGTCAATTTATCAATATTCATGCCAACTAAGCTAATTTTAGATTACTGCAGTTTATTTTTCTACATGTAAAAATGATTATAATTTAATTTAACTTTGCATGACATTGTGCCAATAAAATTGTGATCGCAAAATATATTTTTTTTTATATTTATTTTCAATTAATTTCTGAACACACAGTGCATAGAGATATATCTCTGTTTATTTTTAAACATTATCTTTGTATTTTTGCCTTTTTTTATACCTGGTCTTCGTTTATGTATTTTTTAAGTATTTTTTTTCTAAATGTGAGCATATTAAAATTCTGTTTTATATTGTATTGTAATACTAAAATATAAAATTGCAGTGTTGTCATTTTAAATGCAATGCACATGGCTTGGTTGTAATTTGTATGTTTTTGTTGTTGTTTCACAATTAATGTGCCAACATTGTAAGAAAATTAAAAATGCGATATTGTATTGTATAATACAAAAAAAAAATAGGAAAACGACAACAGCAAATCAAGTGATTTCATTTCATAGCAATCAACCTAAAAATTATGTCATCGAATACTTAAAATTGGTGCATTTCTTCTGGAGTCTTACATTTTTTTTTTGAAGATAAGTTTGGCCCAATATATAGAGTTAAAAAAGCAAGCGAGTTTTTGAAAAAAAACCGTAAGCGAATAACTCATGAAAAAAGTCAATATTGCAGACCAAAAGAAATTTAATCCAAAGTGACAATTACTTAAAACTTTAGTATATTAGAAATAATATTAAAATATATAAATAAATCAGAAAAAAATGTGGGCTCAAAATGTGGGACTGAAAAGCTTTGTCATTGCTTGCCTGTAATTTCTTTCTGACTTTAAGAATTTCAGAAAGAATTGGGTCATTGTGAGAATAAGGACTTATATTTCATTTAGAAAACAAATCTTTGAAATAGAAGCATTGTTCCTTTATACTTTATAATACATTTCAAAATAGAAATTGTTCATAAGTTTTCTCTACTAGCGTAAAAATTCTTTATATGTCATTCTTTATATATCATTATAAACAACGACAAGTCAACGTGCTATACGAATAACATGATTGTCAAGATATTATCACAACTTTCCATGAAATACCATATCAGGAAAATCGAAATCGAATTTGAATACATAAGTTACTTCAAGAAATAGACTTTTTGAAGTAAAATAACCCCAATCACGTCGCGTCTCTGATGCAATATTGCAAAAATTCCATAAAAATAAATATCATAAATAACGATATAAATGTACTTCTACTCACTTGATGATGCCTCGCTGCTGCTGCCGCTGCTGCACTAGCGCCTCCATTGTTATATGATGACATACCATTCATGTGATTCGCCATTTGATTCATTTGCATGCTGCCGCCACCAACATTGACATTATTGCCATTGCTACCCATGGACGCTGTAGCTGGATTCATGCCACCAGGGCCGGACATGCCGTTGCCGTTGCTTGCAATACCACCCCCACCATTGCTGCCACCACCACCACCTCCACCATTCATATATTGTGAATGTTGTGAGTGTTGTGATTGCGAGGCCGCTAACATGCCGTTACTTCCAACAGGATGCATGCCATTGTGTTGCATGCCACCCATCTGCAGATGCGAGAAAGAGAGAGAGTGAAAAAAGAGAGAAAACAAAAATCATAATTTAGTGTTTTAGGTAAATAAAATATAATAAAAGAAAGCAAATATTTCTGCATATTTATAGGCGAGTTAGAAACATGTGGTTTTAGTGGTTTCCTTGTTGGGTTCGTCATGTTGGCTATGTTATATGGTTGCTGTTTGTGTGCACAGAAGAGTATTAAAATTCATTGTGTCATGGTAAGGAGGTGCAATTTTTGTCACCATAATTGAAAATGTACTGTGGTTAAGGAAACAATTGCTTAAGGCAAAATGTACAAGCTAAGGGGTTTTCTTTTAACTCTATGAAATGAAATTTTAATGAGTTCTTTTTATTTCTTTAACAGTTTTAAGCATTGAATTACAGTTTACAACTGCATAAGTTTTAAAGAACTTTAATAACTCTTTGTTGTAAGTTTTTGAAGAATTCCTCATCAATGCTGTGACTTTATGTAAGCAGCTTATGTGTTTTACTCTTATAATAGCAAGGTAAACATTTTTAAAAATGCATAAAATTATAAAAATTTTCCAGCAGAAGCCGTAAAAATAGCGTGGTAAAAGTTTAAAATTTGGTAATGTAAAAAAAAGTCTTAAAGTTGTTAATAAATCAACACTTACCTGGCCGTAGCCACTCATAGCATCCATTGCTGATTGTTGTTGTGCTGTTATCATACTATTGTAATTTGCAGAATTGGCACCACCACCACTACCACCGACTAGCGTTGCTGCTGCTGCTGCTGACATACCACCACCAGAGTTAGCGCTGTTCCCAGGAACACGTTCACCAGAGGTAAACTCTGAATTAGGACCAAATGTATTTTTCAAACTGCGTAAACTATCGCCGGTGTCGTTTGCACCGATAGAACTGTTGCTGTTAGTGTTGCAAGGGAAACCGCCTATAGCTGTTGTGGCATTTATACCATTATGTCCATATTGTAAATAGTTCTCTTGTTGCTGTTGCTGTTGTTGTTGCTGTTGCTGCTGCGAATATAAATTTTGTTGTTGCTGATGAAATTGCTGTTGTTGTTGATAAAATTGCTGCTGCTGCAGTTGAAATTGCTGTTGCTGTTGTTGCTGCTGTTGTTGCAATTGATGTTGCTGTTGTTGTTGCTGTTGTTGCTGCTGCTGCTGCTGTTGTTGTGGATCTAAGCCTGGATTATAACCGCCCGGTGGTGATATCTGGCCCCCTAAGGCTGGAGCCCTTGAGGAGCCTGTTTGGCTGTTCATTTCATCATTCTTTCTGTAAAAAATAACACAATCCGGCATTGAATATGAGTTGTCTTTTTTAGGTGGTGCATATTGATTATTTTGATCTATCATACGCTGCGGTCCTGGAAAAGAATAACCATCGCAGAAGCAATCGCAACCGTAGTACGGTGTGGTGCCAGAATACAGACACATAAGGTTTTTTTTTTATATAAAATTTAAGTTTCCAAAACAAAAGTAGAATATTATTTAAAAGAAAAGAAAAAAAAATAAGGAAAAAACTGACAGCAAATGTAAAGCATAAAAGTGTAGAAAAAAAAATTAAGTTTACACCATCCAACATATTTTGAAAATTAATTTTTTTGTGAGGTCATTTAAGTGACGTACTTGCCAGATTGTCTCAAAGCTCTATGTGGTAAATATTATTCATGGAAGAAAACGTGAAAAGGTGGCTAGTCACACTTTCGAGTATCAAAATGGGTCTCTAAGACTTTCGAATATATTTGCCATTAAGTTTCTAGATTAAAAATCGAAATGTCAGTCATAATAAAAAAAATCACAGATTGTTCGACTACGTCATATGTGTCAAAATTATGGAAAAGAGAAATGATGGCAATAGCTTCAAAAAAGGCCATATTATAAATGTAACAATATCAAAGCTCAAAGTGTTTTAATTAAATTTCTGTGAGCATTTAACGCATGAAAACAAATTTAATAAGCCAACAGCTTTTTAAGTTTAAGTGGTGGCTTGAAAAAAATGTTGCATGCAGCTTTCAAAAAGAAAACAAAAATGCATTTTGCACCTTTTATCATAAACATAGGCTTACAAAAGATTAAAAATGCACATATCTGCGCTTTGTTTTCGAAAAAAAATATTTTTCGTAAGCCTGCCGCCAAAGGACCCAGTGAGTTTTAAAGTAATAAAGAAACGAATTCAAAAAAGTCTGACAAAATGAAAAAAATGCAAGATACCTTTAGTAAATTTTTTCACCTGTCCTCGATTAAAAAATTTCCAAGGCAAAGTGCTTGGTATGTAACGTGTGCGTATGAGTATCTGCCAAAATATTCAAAGAAGAGTAAAAAGTATCAGCAACAAAAAAAAAAAAAAAAAAAAAAAAAAAAACAGCCTACTTCAAGGCGCGTGTATACATGTTGACAATAATTTAAGCGGAAAGAGCAGGCAGACCAAGTAACAAAAGCGCGTGTTCATTTCTTGCAGGCTCTACTGTATAAATTTTAAGAAAAAAAAAAAAATACTTTAAATACGCAAAATTATGATGAAAATTGAAGGTAAACGAAAAACAAAAAAATTAAGGAGCATAAGAAGGTAGAGAAAGGTACATGTAAAAAGATATGCATAAGTGCAGGCAGACTGTTGAGGTTGACGCTGGAAAGGAAGCAGCTGAGCGGTGAAGTTGAAGAATGAAAAAATGAAAAAAAAAACTACAGCGTAGGTATAACCTTTTGCGAGCAAAGTTAAAAATATACAGTCATAAAAAAAACAACACAATAATAAATTTTATATATAAAAATTAGGATGGAACGCATATTGCTGCTTCAATTATTCGAACTTTCTACATAAGATTTTGCGTGATATTACTTGAGTCAGAAGAGGTTATGACTGTTTTACCTTTGTCATTTTATAATGCATAAAAATCGATAATATCTTGTGCCATGTCTGAATATGTAATTAATATACTGAATAATCAAGGCCAAAGGGCACAAAATAATTTTTGTTAAATTTTCGTATTCTACTAGTCGAAGTGTAATCTTTTTTGAATAAAGTCCATAGAATTGACAATTTTCTACATAAAAAGATGTGTGTACAGTTTACACACGCTCTTCTGTTTTCATGATATTTAAGGTTAAAGGTAAGAAAAAATAATTCGCAGGTCATAACTATCCGTTTTATTTTAACTTAAAATAAGGGAAATCGTATTTTTTTTTACGAATTATTAAAAAAAAACCGATTTCTGTGATCTTTGACTCTGAATATCTTCAAATTCCGGTTCTATACTTATTTGTAACAGAAAACTGATTTTCTTACATTTTGAAATGACAAAGATAAATTTGTCGTCAGCGGTTTGTTTATTTGGTATGATTAGGACAAGGGTAAATGTGCATGTGTTTCATGAGCAAAATGAGTAAGTCCGCTATAAAATGAATTAATTCTATGAAATTTGAAGCCCTTAAATAGAACTTATCATACTTTCCATTTTCTAACTTAAGAAATTTTCAACATTTCTTAAGTAAGAGCCACCCTCAAAGTGCACAATGTACATAAATACACAGCATTTATGTATGTTTGCGTAAAGGTACGCATCCTTTAAGGTAGAAAGGTAAAAAGGATGTATTTCATTTAACCATTCGTTCAATTTATGAGTGAAGTCACCGCATATTTATTCAATATTATTGTACATATGTATATGGAACATATAGAAAATATAACAGTTTACATAAGCGTAAGTGCTAATATACGTAGATATATAGAAATTTAGGTATAGTATAAAATAAAGTCCTTCAAAGCGCATCTGTCGCCTGCTTTGATGCGACATTTATATTGTAAGTTACATCTTTAATTTATACAAACATATATTCATATACATACTACGTACTCGTATATAACTTATGTAAAAAGTTACAGCTTCAATATGGCGCACAATAGCTGCCAATGCCAAGCAGATATGAAATTTTTTTTTTTATTTCCAACTAACGGTATGTTACACTTTTGTTACGTAAGGAGTGGAATACAAAAAAAAAAAGTCTAAAGGCACCACCTTTTCGATGGAAATTATGGCAATTTGTACCAGTAAAGGTGCTATGATGCTACTTATGTATTTGATAATTTTTTGTACGTAAAGAATTTTTTATGAATTTTTAACCTTTTTAACCTGTTTTTAAGAGATTTTGAGTTTCTATAATAAATCGATTGATTTTGCATTTAATAATTTTACATTATATAGAATTTAATCCTATTGCTTTCAAATACAAAGTTTCTAGAAATTACTGAAAAAACAGTTTTCTTTGTTTTATATCTCGAAAAGTAATAATGTTGCATGAGAAATCATTTAGGTTTTTGTGTGAAAATTGTTTTATATCAGGAATTTAACAGCTGATTTCTGTTGATTTCCCCGAAGAGTACGCTCTATGTATTAAAAGTCATTGCGACGAATGATTTCCCTAAATTTTTTATCAATTATCGATTTAATTTGTAAACGGCACAAAACGACGTAAATGTAAAAAGCGTTTTTTTTTTGCCATCTTACTTAAAAACATAATTTCCAGAGTAAATTTAACAAGCTCAAAAAAAAAAAAACAAAAAAAAATAAAATCAATTGTGTCAAAAATAAAATGTTCAAAAAGTAATGTAAGCACAAATAAAAGTAGACGAATAAACTTTAAAAAGGATAAGAAATATATGTATCTAACAAAATGTGTGATGATGCCATAAGGTTTGCATGCAAAGCTTTTAATACAAGGCGACAGCAGTCGCAAGGCTTTACTTCAACTTGCTGTCAATTTATGTTGATCTTCTTTGCTGCTTGCTTTGGCACAAGTCAAATACTCATTGCTTAGATTTTGTTGTTGTTGTTGATATATTTGAAATATGGCGTATACCTTGACATAAATTTGTTAGCTTTATCTCTACTTTTTTTTTTTTTTTTGGCAAATCAAAGAATTGTTGCGGTACGGATGTACAGATATACCTGTACCCAAAGGCATCGCTAGAGTGGGTGGTATCGGGTATTATATACTTCTTCATTGGGTGTCCCCCATGAATAGTAAAACTACCTAGCGACACAATAGACTTTTCTAGTTCAAGTGAAGTAAATAATTTTTTTAGTTAAAATGACTTGAGAGTATAAAAATGATAGTAATTTTAATCAAATCAAATATTTTTGGAAGAACATTTCAAAAACTGTAAAATTTGTTATATCTGTGATTGATAATATCAAGCAAAACATAAATTTGTTTCCATTATGCTGAAAAAATATCAAAACCGAAGAAATGCCAAACTCAAATTTAAAATTCGGTAGAAAATAAATGCATTTAATGCCGAACATTGTGTTTGCTAAAAGCTTGATATCAATTTCAAAATAAAAATTTCATGTTGCAAAAACCTCAAGCTTGTAATAATGAATAAAAGCTTTGACACTTGAACTACATTTCCAAAATTTTTTCAACAAATTAAAAATGTAAAAGAAAAGTCCAATAAAATATGTAAACAATTATTAAAAATCTACATAAAATATATGACATAGCAAAAATACTAAAAACAGCTAAGCAACTTCAAAAGCTTTACTTTTCCATAGTCGTTATTGAAAAAGTAAACAAACAGCCAACAACGCATACGCCAACAGTAACTGCAAAATCATGTTGACAGCTTAATTTGGATTCAGATTTTTATCGATAAATTTTACACATGTAAATAAATTTCCATACGAAAGTGCATAGCTTCATGACGACAAAGCCGAAGGCAATACGACGATAAGGAAAAATTATAAAATAAAACCTGATATGAATAAAACAGAAAAGCTTTGACTAACCTGCAAAATGCTTAAAAAATTAAAAGCTACGACGAATAATTTTTCGGTTTGTTTGCTGATGTCACACAAATATATCAACATATTAACACAATAAATGAGTACAAAGACGGGTAAAATAAACAGCAGAAATGACGCTGACGTATATGGCGCAAGGCGCAAAAAATAAAAAAAATCTGAATTGCAAACGTCATGCTGGATTGACATTTAAACGAAAAGCACACAGTATGCCCACATGCATATAGTACATGTAATAAACTGAAAATAGTAGTAACAGTAATAATATCATAATGAAAATGTCAACCCAATCACTGCTATAGTAACCGAGAGAAGAACACCACAACAACAACAATAAATACTATAACTAATGTAAATAGTACATTTGCTTTTATTGATCTTTATGAACAGAGAAAAATAAAAGAGTTGAACTCCATATTTGTAGGGATACACGAAAAATGATTTGCGTGTATTTTTAGCTTTAAAGCTTTCGTGTTACCATATTGCTATATGTAGATTTATCATGTACAAAGTCCTATACACTAAAAAAAAAATTCAAAAACTTAAATAAAAAAGTACTATTTCTTTGGATGGCTTGAATATTATAGTTTCTAATGAACACTTTCAAGAGCAACAAAAATTTCTGTAAATCATTCATTATGAATTTTTACTCACTCATACGACCTGTTAACCGAAAATATTAATTTAAGTAAAACGATTTTCGTATGATTAAAGCTTATTATTGAAAAAAAAAAATAAATAGATTTTAGCTGTGTATGTATTGAAAAAACGTTCAGACAATTTACAATAGATATAAGTAGCAAATGTTTCTACAATATAATTTAAAGGTGAAAACAATTAAGTTTAGTTGCGAATCATATTAAACGAAAGTTTTGTAAAACAAAATTTAAAAGTACAAAAAAAAAAAATGAAATACAAAATCTTTGCAATTGGCGATAAAATAGAAAAAAAATATCATACATACATATGTACTATATAAACGAATATAGTGGCGAAACGTTAAGTTGTATAAAGAGAAATGTAGCGAAACTGTAGAAAAAAAAAATTAAAACCATAACACAACAAAAACAAATGCAATAATAATGAAATGAAATGAAAAGAAAAAAACATAAAAATAAATAAATAAAATTCAACGATTATAGGTACCTACAGCCAGAGACCAACGACAACGCCGTCTACGACGAGTGGAAATAAAAAGTAGCGCGCTAGCAAACAATAATTGCGCGTCTCCACTTCATTTCAATCTCAATGAAAGTCAGCCACCAACAACAATGTTAAAATGTAGAAATAATAGAAAAAAAAAAAAATATTGAAACTAACCAACCAACCAACCAATAAACGAACTAACCAGCCCAAGCAATGAAGCGCGCTAGTTGGCAATCTATATATCTCATCACAGCTACGCTGGTACTACAACTTTGGCTGCCTATTTGAAATCTATGCGATACTTCGTCGTCGTCGTCGACTTTTCTACATTGCGATATACTCGCGTATAATACAAAATAATATGGTAATGAAGAATGTAGGTATAAACAAAAAACAAAAATCTATCGACGAGTACAGCGAAAATAAGTTGAACAAAATAAAAAGTGTATGAACAAAAACAACGACAAAAAGTAGGGCTACACTGTGAAAAAATAATTTTTTAATTAAGAATTTTTGTAATATTTGAAAACTATATATAGATTATACTAAGTGATGTTGATAGTATATTTAAAAATTTCGTCATTGCTTAGCCAGGCTCAATCATATGAAATAAAGAGTTTTTTTTTTACACTCATAAACTTAAACTTCTTAATTCAAGACATACTTTCCCAGTTAATCAACTAAAATAAGTAAGACGGAAATAACTTAACATTCATTTTGTCAAAACCGGTTTGTAGAATTTTTATTTCTCATTCGTTCTACAAAGTTGCATAAAATTGATTTTTAGTATGTCTAATAAAATTTATTTTAACTTCATGTAACGCATACGTCATGTTGTATAAAAATAAAGCTTACAATTTGGCTGACAAGGCTTTCAAGTACGAAAAGTTATTGAAACACAAATAGTGCAGATGCCGAATTTGAGTTACCATTTTTCGGTTATTAAAAGTTATATTTAAAAGAAATGAGACTTGTGCGACATGCTGAACAAATTTTAATCTTAAATAACTGGGTATCGATATGATAAGCTGTACATCTGCCACAAGCAATTTTGTATCTATGGATTATGCTATAGCAAATTAAAAGTATCATTAATGGCCGCACAAATCTTAGACACTTTTGATATAAATGTCAGAATTTATATATCAAGTTTTTTTTTTGCTATGTAACATTTGGTTGTTTTTATAAATAAAACTCATCACGCAATGGCAAGTAAAAGCAAAAATAAAAACAGCAACTTGAGCAACAACAAAAATACAAAATCCACATAAATAATATGGAGTGCTGGAAAATATTTCGTATTGAAAGCGACGTACATACACACATATATATAGCAATACAAAATAATAATAGCGAAAAACGTAGGTATATGCACAAAAAGAAAACAATTTTATTTACGTGAAATTTAAATTTTTTTTCCTTTTTTTTTTGGTGGAAAAAATTAAGTTATTTTTACACATAAAGCTAAATTTCTTCAAGCGCAAATCGTGTATTTTATGACATATCACTTTTGTCAATGTTGGGTTTTTTTCTTCTCTTAAGCAATGTCAAAGTGTCAAACTGACAGCGGTTTTGAAAAAAAAAAAATTTAATTAAAACCAAATGAGTGCCGATCAATGAGCCAAATGAGAAAATTTAATACTCGAGCAGCTTAAGTTTTTATTATGCAAAATATAATAAATATTTATAGCCATGAATGCTCGTAATATTTTATTGTTTACTAAAGCAAATCTATTTATAGAATTGTGAACAGAAAAGGTAACAGAACGATATGTGAGTGACTGACTGATTTTATTGGCAAAGCTTTTTCGATTTTTCCCCTCCAAATTATTAAAGGTTTTATCCAAGAGATAAAAAGCTGCCGGGAAAGATTTCAGTTTGCAGAAACTTGATTATCGAAATACGAGCTTTTGGAAATATTTTTTTTTTGCTTATTTTGTTTTATATTATCATCTTTTATATTTTTAATGCCAATCAAAACGTGAATATAGCCAATTCAAACCTTGAATTTGCTGAAAACTGAAATTTACGTTTAGATTTCTATAAAATTAGAAGGGAACACGCATAGCCGATGAATCTTAAAAAAATTTCTAGCAGAAAGGTGAAAATATTCAAAAGTGAGTGCATTTTTTATAGCTCACTCTTTAAGTCTAGACGGTATTAGGCTGTGCTCCGTTTCAGGCCGCACTTTTCTTACTTAAGAGTGTGTCCACAATCTATTCACCCTTTGTCAAAATCCTAGCTACGCCGCTGACAACGTTTTTATGTGGAAAAGCTAAAAAATTATTTCAAAAAGAATACCCCAAAACACAATTCAAACTTAAAAACAAATGGCTTATAATTCGACAAAAATCGTGCATAAATTATTTTTTTTAATGATATTATAGTTAGAAATTTGAAGAATTCTTCCAAATATAAAAAAAAAGAGAGGTAAACCACTATTTAACAGAGCGTATGAGCAACATATTATTTAATTTTACTTCAAAACTAAAACTTGACTTTAACTAAGTAATTGTCAATTTCGTAAATTACAGCTCACGTCTTTTTAATAATACGCAAAGTAACATATTACTGACAAATTCATTGAGATCGCTCCAGTAGCTGTCGAGATTTTCTGCAAGAAAAAAATATTTGAATTTCTTACTCAAGAGAAACGCAATTAAACTCAAAAGTAACTAGTCAATTAGTATGTACAAAACCCTACCGCAGTTAATATTTTCACAACATCATAAATTCTCATATTTGACGTTTATTGACAGAACTTCTTTTTATATAATATCAGAAAAAAATCAATGTCAAAACTTAGCCTACGTGATCGCACATTAATAAACAAATTGCTAGTAAAAAATCCACAGCAACAAATATATTTACAATAATAGTTACCATATTATACTGAAACTAACAACAATAGCAGACTAGACTACTAGCCAAGTAGAGGGGGGGAGAAACAAAGTTTCAAAGTAATAAATAGGAAATAGAGTAAAGAGATGCATATATTCAAAGTACGAGTATATACGGAATCTTTGGTCTTTTAAAAGCGATAAAACTTTAAACTATTGTGGCGTGTACAAAACAGAAAAAAACAACAAATTTTTCAACCTTTGTCAGAAAAACAAAACCAATGACTTTGACAGCGACGCGTTAGGTTGAAATAACTTGTGTTAATTTGAAATTTTCCAGTTACGTTTGGGGAAGTTAAAAAAATTTTAAGGTGCACACATGTTTATGTATATCTATTGACAGCCGGTAGGAAATTTGTTTAACATTTTATATTTTATTGATAACTTTTTCATTTTTTACTCTAAAAATTAACTTTTGTAAGTGTGTAGCATTTTTGCTTAACTTTATGTTTCGATATTTGTTTAACAGAATATAGATAAAATGTTACTTAATTTGTCAGTGTAGTAAACTAAAAAATTTGATCCAAGTGATTTGGAATTTCTCAAGTAATTTGAAATTTTTATATTAAATTTTATTTTAAATTAAATGTTAAGTCAAAGTGCAAATGTAGAGTTAGATGACCATTAACGAAAAGTTACCAAAAATTTTCAATTCGTACTGGGTGTAAGTCAGCGTTAGTAAATTTGTTAGTGTCATGTAGTATGTGCACTCAAAAAAAATTGATAAACAATTGCATGGTTGCGTTGTCGTTATCGTTGTAGTCGTCGCCGTTGATGTTGCGTTGTTAACTTTGTCGGTATGAAGGTGCAATTTTATGGTTAGCTTTTTTGTTTGTTTGTTGTGAGGAATTGAAAGTCTGTAAAATGAGGAAACCTATTATTTTTGTTTATTTCTTTAAAAATTTTTTATCTTGCTTTTCAATTTTGTAACTACATTAAATTTGTTAATGATGTTAGTTAGTTTATATAAGCGCAACTTGAAAAATTAATAATATCTTTTTGATATGTTACGAAAAATAATTAATTAAATTGACGGAATAATGCATAGTCGTTTGATAATATCGATAAAAAAGTTGTTAATGCATTCAATTAACGGTATGAGTAAGCATAGATGTTGGTATGAACTTCACTTTTTAGATTTCGGACTCAGACAACATTGCGTATGAGTAACTTTTAATTGTATAACCAAAGTTTTTGATTTCTTTTTGTACAAAAATAAAATTGTAAAATCAAATTAAGTTTAGTAAGACTATGACATACAGGTCTGATGTGTATACTGCATTTATTTCGATCGAAATGTATTCAGCTATTTTTAAGATATACGCAGGGAAACACTATTTTTCAAACAATAAAGTTTTTAAATACGAAACTCTATGAAATTATAAGCTTTTACAGTTTTAAATAGGTTATAATTGTTTTTAATTGAAAGGTTTTTTTGACAGCAAGCTGCCAACTTTATAAAATTGTCGATACATTTATGCAATTTCTGAAGACACATTTTTAAAAACTATTTAAAAACTTTAAAAAAGAATTCACTACTGTATGATAACATCCGTTTTTATAAAAATCCCACAAAAGGTATTTCCATTTTATCAACTACCAAGAAATTTGCACGTTAAATAGAATAAAATTTCTGCAAAAAATTTCAGTTTTCTTTTGAAATACGGCAATCGTTATGGTTTTTTTTTTCATTATTTCCCTCAGAAATTTACGTTGTTGTACCTAACTAATATTGACAGAAAAAAATTTTTTTTTTTTGTCTAAAACAAACTGATTAGATATATTAAAATATGTATGTCTCAGTACGTATTGTTGCTGTTCTTTTTGTTGTTGTTCGGTACGTTCGTTTATTTTGGTTTTGTACGTCCATTGATTAGATAAATTATTCAGAGAAGATACATTTTTATTGCATGTGAAAAACAAGTGACAAAAATCTAAGACATATAAAGACAAATATATACATTTATAAGTATATACTTCGTATTCACACATATTTACAAACATTTAAAAATAAAATTTAAATACTGATAAGTTTAAAACAAAAATCAATTAACACTTAAATAGTCATATACAAATATATTGTACTTAAATTACGTTGTAGTGTTAAGAGTCTCTTTTTTAAGGTGATACCATTTATGATAACATGAAATTTCAGCTGCAATAAATGAATAAAAGATATAAAATTGACAGCGAAAAACATAATTTTAAATAAATAACTTTAAAGTGCATTAAATGTTAAATGTTACTCATACGCCATGTTAATCAAACTTTAGACTTTGTTAGCTCAGCTCTGGTTTTTTTATTGTTGTTTTAGGTCTGACTAGTTGATTGATTTTGTATTATAACCAAAGAGTAAATCAAAGATATGTGTGTTTTGTTTATTATGCCATGCTGGCTTCGATTTAGAACTTAAATCTTAGCTATTGTGTAATAATCGAATCGAAAAAGGTGCTGTCCGAAACCTTTCTGTGTTGGCTAGTAACATTTTGGATCTATTCAGTTAATAAATTTTTTATGCCATAGAAATGGTTAGTTTGAGATCCTTATTTTTCTTTAGTATTCATTTTACGAGTATATGATTTTAAAATGTAAAGGTCAGGTCTAATGATATTTATATGTACTACGTCACGGTGATTAAATAAGATTTTTTCCAATATAGTTTAAGTGAAGGATCTGCTTTATTTTTTTAACTTTCTAATCTAATATACAAATGTGGAAAGTAGACGTCTGGCATTCATTCAAAAAATAAATTAATAATTATGAATATACAGAAAATTTGTAAATCGCTTAACTATTTCCATTTGCTTGGATATCATAATGAAACATTAAAATATAATGAAGCCATCGACTATATGTATACGATACTTCATTTTATTTTAAGTCCATCATATCATGAACTTCACTTTAGACTTTTAACACTTTGAAATTCACCCTAAGGACAATTAATTTTCAAATATGTATCTATGTTAACTCATCCTAACTTTTAGCGCAATACTTTGAGTGAAGCTTAAAGGCATAACATACGCAGCTCACACACACTCACAGAACACTTTAAAAAGTTGTCGGTGTTAAATAATAGGTAACTACCCTGCAATATGGTCGTATAGAAAATAGCACAAGCTAATTATTCTACTGTGCTTAGTACTTGAATGAGTGCTAAGTACAGTAGTGGGCATTAAAACTTGCCCACACATGCACATGCAACATGGCACGTTAATAAAAAACACGTATTTCCGCATAATTATGCAAACACGTGATGTTGATGGCATAGAATCAAAAACAGAAACATTATAGTTCAAATATATGATGCGTTTTTATAGACGTAAATAGAACGACAATTGACAAATGCTGTACATTGATCGCAAAAATTTAAGTAAAATATATTGAGGTGAATTGAAGTGGATTGAGTTGGTTGTTACCACCCTTAAATTAATGCGAATTCGACACAAAACAAATTTTTTGTATTTGCAAAATAAAACGATAAATACTTTTAATGGTCACTAGGTGTGATTTGATTTAGTGTTGTTAAAATTTGTTTGATTACATGTTTAATGTACTCCATTTTATTAATTTCATGACAGAAGTATTTGTATTTAGTTTTAAAAGCAAAATTAATTTAAGAGAAAACGTTAATTTTTCCACACGCATTTCAAAACCCGGATTGGATTTTCAAATGCTGATGTTTGAAGTTAATGTTTTGTTTTTATATATAAAAATAATAAGTCAAAATATTACTATTGAAATTAAATTTGCTGGATAAAAAAACTTATAAAATGTAGTTATCACCCTTCATTATCGAATTAGCGCTGAAAGTTTGAAGTTCACATTTTAATAAGAATTTTTAAAAGTTCAAGGTTTCAACCAAACATAAAACTTTTTTTTTCAAAAAATTCCTCATTTGTAATATTCAAATTTGCCATAACGTGGTTTGAACAACACAAAGAATGAAATGCGCAGAATTTCTATCGAAATTCTCATAAATTATGTTTTAAGTATGAACACTGTTCATTGAAATAACATAAATAAATAAAATCGCATATTCAATAGTGTTTGATTTTGTCAAATTTAAATTTAAAAATTATATTTTTCTCAAGAAAATTGTAGTTTGATTTAACAAGTCCTAGTGCCCACCAGAGATTTGTATTCGCCATAAGTTCATAAAATACTGAAAATCAATTTATCAATAAATTGTGTGGAATTTTGTATTTTTTCAATAAATTTTATTTGTTTTTGTATGTGGATTTTGACATGCAAAAAAGTTGATGATATTTATTTAACGGTCTAATGGTGTTGGTGGCAACTATGGCGCCGCTGTTGATGTTATTCTGACGCTAGTGCTGGCTGGTGTTGGTAATGGTAGTGGTTGAGGTGCCTTTATCAAATAGTAGACATAAATTGAACTAACATTGCACCCTCAACTCGACAATATAGTCGACGTCGTTCAAGTAACTTTACATATGAAGCGTGTCAATCCCACCCCCTCAATGGGTATCCCACTAGAAAGTATGTTATTGATGACCAAAGGTGAAAATGACATAGAGTTTTAATCCGATTAACAAATAGATGAGCCTTAGATTCATTTATATTATACAATTTTGAGGCTAAGTATTTGAACAAAAAACTTTTTCCACATGATAAATGGGATTTTTTTTTGCACTGTACAACATTGTTTCCCAAAAGAACAGAGAATTTTGAATGTTTTCTCAAAATTTAATTTAAAAAATTCACTCTCCAGAATCGTACCAATGCAAAATTCTGCAGAAATAATTCACAGAGATTTTGAAATATGGTCGAACAACTTTCTGATTGGAAATGATTTATTCGAGTAATTATCTGATTGAAAAATATTTTCAGAAAACTTGAAATTTCCGGGAATTCCTTCAATTTTACTGGATTTTCAGAAAATCTTTATTTTTTGAAAAGGTCTTTCAGTTTTTTCCACTTTATTTAAGCAATATACGTAGTTGTTATAATTTCTTTGATATTTTGGAGTGCTTTCGAGATAATCAGAAAATTTTCATATCTCAGCTTTACTTGAGGTCAATTTATAAAGAATAAAATTACTCAAATTGTTTCATGAGGTATTTTCCATTCATGATATTTACTACTGGGCACATTCATATTTGTGTAACTCATGCGCTTGTTAGAGTTTTATTTGCGTCTCTTATGCTTACACGATATGAGTAGGATTTGTCAACCATACCATCACCGTCTATAGCCGTCTGTTGTACAATTTTTTAAATTTTATTATATTTTTTTTTCTTTTTTTGAATATTGTTTTCACATTAATTTTTCCGCCCTTGATGTGCGGCGTTTACATACCATATTTTTGTGTAGTACAAAACGACAGTAGTACGGGTAGTTCAGACATATCAAGAGTATGGGGTGTGACAAATGAATATGTGTTTGTACATACATACGTACGTATATGTGTAAATATTAAATTACAAAATGTCTATGAAATGTCGTATTAAAGACTATTGAGCGCAATGATGGGCAGCAATCCAAGTTAAAGACAAAAAATAATAAAAAAAATTAAAAAAGAAATCAAATAAAATGAAAACATAAAATTAAATGAAAAATTTAAGTTATAAATACAAACACATACGTCATAAAATTCACATTTTAAGTCAATCGAAGAACTTACGTTTGCACAATTTTTTCTAAATTTTTTTTTCAACTTTTCAGCAGTTATTACACATATGTTTGACTCACTAAATTTTTTAAAAGGCAACATGAAACATTATGCAATTTTATTGGCTCCAACACCGAGAGATATTTGTGTGTGTTTTTTTTCAAAAATAAAACTATATTAAAGTTTTTTAAGCTTAAAAGAAGTCTTTACTGTAAAATCATAGAACAAAATTTTCAACCCGTAGTAAATATGCAATGTAAAAAATCGGTACAATGCATTTGCAGCAATTGTAGTTGAATTTTACATGCAATTTAAGGGTGCTGGTGATAGTTTTCCTTTAATATTTATTTTTATGTTGCTGTTGTTTGCATACAATCAAATGGCGCGCACCATTTCGCATTTACAATATTAGATGCCGCGAGATTTGATGAACTGATTAAACAACAGCAACGACAACAAAACAACAAATATAGTACCAACAGCAACAACAACAACATGAAATTTTAAAAATTAATTAAAAATATGTCGCTTCACTGAGTTTATTTTTATGATACGTAATAAGAATAATAAAAACAAAAAATCAGTGCAAACAAATAGCAGTAGAAAAACGACTTAAAAATGACACAAAAATTTAGAATGAACTGTAAAAAAAAGTACCTTAACACTATGTACATCGAGATAAAAGAAAAAGTTTAGTGGAACAAAAATTGTCATAAAAACCAAATGTAATTTCTAGGCATAAATTTAAGTTATTGCTATTGCTGTCGAAAGTAAATTAAGGCGCAATATTTGCTTTTTTAATAACATTTTTAGAGTAGTACAAAAAGTAAAAAGCCGAGAGTTGAAATAAAATCGTTTAAAATAAAATTCATTTAATAATGAACTGAAACTGATATTTCTAACTAGCTACTCAATAAACTGTTCAAAATAATGTTGTTTTAAAAAACTTGTACTTGTCAAATGTTTTTAAGCATATCTTATAAACATTGTTTCCAAACATTGCTGATAAATAGGGCAGTTAACATAGTTTTTTCAAATTGTGTAATATCAAAATGAGTCACAAAAATAAAGACACAAAAGAAAAAAGATTTTTGGCTTTGCTTTGTTTTGCTTTTTGCTTGGATTCTCAAAAAAAAATAAGATATTTCAGCCACATTCATCGTCTCAGAGGTCACTGATGATTCCATTTAGCAATCGATGAAACCGATATGATAAGCTTTAGCTGATTGTTGTTTTTGGTATAATTTGTTGATCTTATCACAATTGCACTGAACAGTAAGCTCAGTAAAGTTATTAAGAATAACGTTATTTCAGTTTTCAATTCCAAACATTTCTTCAGAACATTGTTTCTTAGTAATCCTTCTAGACATTAAAAATCACCATACTTGTTGAGTTTTTTTTTTGCATTTTCGAAGATAAGCTTCATTTCAAATGTCACGCTTAAGTAGTGATGATGACGATCAAGTTATAAAAGTCTGTAAATAAAGCGTTAATCAAATCATCTCACTATTTATGTACGTCCGCATATGTGATTCAATTCCATTTCTGCCACTCTTAATACACGAACGTCACTTTTGTTACGCATTCATCAATATGAAATACATTTTTTTTTTGAAAAAAAATTTACAAAAAAGCAATAGAGAAGCTAAATGAAAATCCTCACAAGAAAAAAAAAACATAAGAAACAATAGACTTTGGAGAAAATCATGAATCGTCCCAGCAGCATCATTGCAACATCCCGACTGTCAATCACAAGAGAAAGGCTCAACAAAAAAAAATCAATATAAAAAACCAAATGTTGCCTACTTTCTTTTTTTTTTAAATCAATCATGCATCTGTCCAACGTAACGTCGTTTATTGTCAGCGTATTCCTTCGCTCCACTACCCCTCTGTTGCAGTAGTGCTCCCCTCTGTGCGCACACCTCTATGCCTATGCTACGCTCATATGTTTGGACTGATCATATGAATTGACTACCCTTGGAAGTAGTGAGCAGGGCGCTGACATCAAACAAATCTCAGTAAACTCGTACGAATATCGTCGTCATCATCATCATCATTGAGGAGACGCTATGTCGAACCAATAAATGTGGTTGACAACCAACTACGTTTGTTGACGATGACGATCGAGTGTTTCAAGGGTGTATGTTTTTTTCTTACTGCTCATACTTCAGCACTCGAAGGACTGCAGCAGTGGCTGTAGCAGCAGCATGCAATTTCCAATTGCTGACGCATATGAACGCGATATCCTTTTTACACAATTTCATTGTTGTTGCTGTTGGTTTTTTGTTCGTTTGTTTGTTTGCTTGTGCTGTTGTAATGGTTGCAATAAGGGAAGGAAATCTCAATATGCACCAGCACGATAAAGATTTTACAAACAATTTCATATCCGGTGGTGAGTTTGATATAAAGTTTGGTTGAGTTTTTCAATATTTTATGATTCTAATTTTTTTTTCCATCTTTTTATTTGTTACATGTGTATGTGTGATAGAGTGTAACTTATGAGTAGAAATTTTTAAAAAGCAATAATTTTTAATTTACATGTATTTCTGCAAAACTAGCATATAGAAAAGTTTATTTATGAAATTTGATAAAAGTCTATTGACTGATTTAGTAAGACTTATAGCCGCAGAATTTTCGATTCGCATATTTCTAAGATAACGTCCACCCAAAACAATTTTTTTTTTCAGTTTATATCCAACTCAATTCACAAACAGAGCTTAAAAAGTGGAAAATCACTTTTTGCGCCTGTTCACTCCTCTAGCATTCAATCAAAATCATGATTTTTTTTTTGTTTTTGCCAACTACCTTTTTGTTTGTTGATTTTTTTTCCAAGAATTTTTTGTATTATTTACCATTACCTACTATAAAAAAAGCGCTGAAAGAAAAACTCCCTTGCTTTACTGTTGCTACTTAAATTTTAATTTTTACCGCCAAATGCATTTTTTTTGACTGCGTTTTGTTTTCTGTCACTACTGTTATTATGGTACCCTCATTTAGTGCGCATTTATTTTTAAAATTCTCCCCCAAATTATGAGACATTTTAATTTAAAGAAAAAAAACCAGATAATCATATGACAACTCGGTTTGCATTTTCTTAAGCCATGATGACAACTATGTCGTTGTGTTTAATTTAATAAATTTAATCTATCAATCAGCAAAAATCAACTAGGATCCTTAGCCGTAAGCTTGCTATTCCATCAAAATAGTTAAGTAAAAATCTTTCTGAATTAATCTTAAGGGTTTTTGTTGCGAAATAATATATTGTCTTTTACGTTTTTTACATCTATTAGACGAATCAGTTTCACTAAATAAAAGAAAACATACAAAAAGTACTGTTACGGCTTTATCTTTTTATTTAGTATTTATGCACTCCGTTCCTTTTTTCTGCCCATTCATGCTTTATTTGCATTTCGTCGAAATTCAAGGATTGATTTTGTTTTTGCTACTGATGTTGGGTTCTTATTTTTTTTTTGATTTTCTCATGTCATTCAATATAGCAGTCGACACTAATTTTTTTTTTGCTTTCGATTTCTTTAAAATTTTTGTTCACAGGACTCCGCAATGGGAATTGAAATCTTTGTTGTTGTACTGCAGTATAAATAAAGCTACAGTTTTCTGTACGTTAACGTTCCATTACTTTTGCGATAATCCCTTCTTTTTTTTTCTCAGGCATAAAATACTGCCGCCAGCAGCACCACGGGTTAGCTCCCTTTTATTTTGCTTCTAAGATTTTTGAGAAAACAGTGAGGAGAAAAAACTTCGTCTATGGCTTCTTCAGTTCAAAAAAAAAAAAAAAAATGCTAAAATCATTTTGCTACTTTGGTAATACAAAAAGTATGTAAGCAGTAGTTTGGCGCCCATATCCTGCTGAGGTTTATTGTGTTAGCCAAGTTGTAGTCAAGTGTAAATTTAGCAGTTAGAAGCTTAACTACATAAATAAACTTGCAACAATTGAATTGAAAATTTGCTTTATGTAAAAAATTATTTTCTTTTTTGAAAATAGTGGCAAGCTTGCATGCTTTTTTCAAATTAAGTACTACAAAATTATTGCTTAGAGCAAAATTTTTTCATAAAATTACTTTTCTACAACTTTTCTAAAAAACGTACTTTTCTGCTACTTTTTGGAAAAATCGCTTTTCTGTCATTTTTTTTCATGTGTGCAAAAGTTATTCAATAAGCTAGCCAAAATGTGCATAAAATTAAATCAATGAACCAAATATTCCCGAGATTGAAAACAAATCGTAATAAATCAGCTCGGCAACAGTATTAAAAAAAAAAACAATAAGTTTTTATTTTTTTAAATCTACAAAAAGCAACCCCTGCATATGAATTCGTGCAAACATAGGCCAAGTATTGAACAATTTCATGTAAATTCAATATAGTACCTATATCACATAACGCGCCATTTAAGCAACCCCCACGCATTGTCCCCTTTCTCCAATAAAAAATGAAAAACGCAGTGTATTGCACGCAGCCTGCTGCACAAATTTATTTAAACAAAAAAAAAAAATGTGCGAAAAAATTTTTTGAACAAAAACAAACCAACAAACAATAACAAAAAAAGTAGTAGGCAAGTAGTAAAAAGTAGTACGAGGCGAGGTGCAAACATATGCTGCATGTTGCAGCAACATATTTGCAACAGTACATTGAATGGCTGTTGTTTGATGTGGTTGAAAAAAATGTATAGTCATTGCAAGATAGGATAGAAAATCTCCCTTTAGGAATTTTTTGTTTGGTGCATTTAATTTATGAGTGATAAATTGTACTTTTTTTGTTTCCCCAATAAATAAACTGCGTCATATGCGCTGCTTTTTGCATTTAATATTTTTTACATAAATAACTCTTTTTTCAAAATAAAAAAATATATGTTTTTAGAAAGAATGAAATTACGAATTATGATATGTTTTCTAAATAAAACAATTTCTCAAAGAAAATTGTATTTCCATCTAAATATGTACATATTTGAAGGTTATGTATTTTTCAATAAACTTTTGTTTAAACTTTATTGGCGAAATATTTATAAGTATCACTTAATACAATTCTTTTGTACTTCCCCATAGTCAATTTTTTGAATTTTAGTTAACACTCCCAATTCCTTTATACCGCACGCTTTTTTTCTATGATTCATGCCTATTAACTCTAGTGCACACTATGCATCAATGTTGCCAGATTTTGTTATAATTGCTACTTTATCAGTTAATAGATAACTCTATATTACACGCGCTAATTTAAATTGTTTTCAATGATTATAGTTATTATTGTTGTTGTTGTTGTTGCTTTAAAACAATACAGTACCCCAAACGACCCTAGCTACAGACTATCATATCATAACGTACGTACGTACGACTATATCAGCACAATTGTTATAATTTTGTATGTGCTAGAATTTAATTATCTTATCAATTATGGTTAAAATTCTTGCGTTTATAACTTTGATTTCGTACCCATATTGTTAGTTAGTTTTTGTGCGAAATCTTTTTCTATATGAAAATACATTTTGTCAGCATAAAATAATTTTATATGTGACGTCAGCCTTTTGTTCTTCTTTGCAAAGATTAAGTTTCAGTATACCAGGATTAAGTACAGATTTTAACTTTTTTTTTCTTGCTGATAGCAAAATATTTGATTTGATTTTTTTGAAAATTTTCATGAATGAAATATGAGTCTAGCGCGCGCCATCATAAACTAATCATCGAAATTGTTTTTTGATTGCAAGTTGATTTTTATTGATTGTGTTCAAACGTACTTGCGGCTTAAACCTAATTTTTGATTAGGTTGATACTATTTTTCAAAATATTTTCTTGGCCAAATACGATTAGGCTCAAATTTATATACATATATTTCGTAGAGCACTGAATGCCGTCAGAGGTTTTTTATTTTATACAATCTGATGTAAAAGACTGTAATCGGTTACAGTGTTGTTAACTGTCATTGTCTTCATTTTAACGCCATTCAACAGTAAGCGTGCTAACCATAAAATATAAAATTAATTTTTTTTTCTCGCTAAAATTTGCCATATCAAGTTTATCTAATCACAATAATAATTATTATTAAAAATACTAATAGTAAAATAACACAAAACCAAAAACAATCTTTAACACCAAAATAATTTTTTTACGTAGCAATTCTTTTAGGTATGATTACTTATGTTGGTGTTATTGTTGTTGCTGTGGCATTGTTAGCTGCGGTGTTTATTTATTTTTGTATTTTTATAGAGTACAAGGTTGTTAAAATAAGTCATGTGCTATTTTTTTATCATATTTTATTTATAAAGTATTTTTTTCTGAATATTTTGGAATTGTTTTTTGTAGTTTGTCTTATATGCATTTCTGTTACTGTACTTGTGTTGGTTGGATTCTATATCATGCCCATTTCACGTCAAGGGGAAAGGTAGCCAGCACGATGATTTCGGATGATATTTATTATTTTGTTTTGCTGGATCAGAAAACAACATTTTGATGAATTGTTTTTTTTTGTAGGTTAGAAAGAGGGTGCTTAGTGGGGCCTGATTTTCGTTATTTCAATATTTCATTACTTCTTAATCGATTTATAGGTGTAGGACCTAGATTTAAAGGTATTTCTATGAGCTTTTAAGATAATTTCAATTAATTTTGTGCCAATATAACAAAAATTTCATCAAAATGCCAGCTTCACTTTTCAAATCTTTTTAAATTGCAGTTTTTTATTTAAAGAGCTCATTTAAATGTATTTCCACCAATATATAAATCGGTCATTCTTTAGATAAGAGCTTACTTTGTTTTTTGACATTTTTTTAAGACGAAACATCCCAAAAATTATGGGTAATAGAATAAAATAAACCTTTTGAGAAATTTTTAATTTTGAGTTAAGATATACGAAATCATATCGAAGTACACAAACCAAGATGACAAGCATAGAAGAATATCGAAAGAAGTTGAATTGTATCGAAAAATTTCGGATAAATTAAAAAGAAACAAAAAAACAAGGAAATAGGTAACTGTATAAAGTTTGAAGAAATTGCGAATACAAATAAGAAAATCTTATCAATTTCAAAAAATTGTCAAAATCCTCAAAAAGTATCGAAAAACATCGATAATGGCAACGGAAAAAGAAATATATTGAAAATCATCGAATATTTAAAAAGTATTGAATATATCGATAACAGTACAATGAAATCAAAATGTTTTCAACAATAACTGGCTAAAGATCCTGGAACATTCAACATCACCTTGATTTGAATCCAATGGAATTTTCTATTCAGGCTATTTGAGAGGTCAAAAATGTAACACTCATATGAAAGCTTGAACGCACTCAAGCCATTGTTTGTCCGAGAATTAAATTTCCCAAACATACGTACTGGCAGAAAGCGATTCTTTTTACCGACTGCAACGAAATTATCAATATCATTAACTTGAAGATCTTTCACTTGATTTATGCCAATTTTTAATAATTTTTAGCAAGAGCTATTGCCACAAGATTTCATATATAATTGTAAATGTTGAAAGTCTTTGCCATATTTTGTAAGAATCATTAAAGTTTAATTTATTTATCGTATATATTAACCCAAAATTTAAAACATCACTTTTGGTCTTAACATTTCATTGACCTCAGCCGCTTAATCCTTTTATCAGCATACACACATACTGGTACAGTGCACGAAATTTTTCTAACACCTGTTTACTTAACTGCTGCAATTCATCTTTCAACGTCTAATCTTTTTTTTTTAAGCGAAGAAGCTTCTGTATGGTGCATTATCCTCATAACCACCTTGGCGCTCAATGCACACCTCAACCGCCGCCTTTAGCAGGCAGCAGTACCCAATACAAAGAACCTCAACTCGAACAACATTGTCATAAAACATGTTTGTTGCTAATCTATCTATCTCTGTCTACATAAAATGTTGCATGATATTGCTATCTCTTTTCGTTGGTGATGTACTTGAAAAACCAGTCTCGAAACAAATCAAAATACAAAACTAAATACAAAGTAAACAAGAAATAGCAAAAACAAAGAAATCCGCAAAATATTTTTTCTTAACTCAAAATAAAAAAAAAAAAAACATTTATAAATAAAATAAAATGAAACGAAACGAAAAAAATAAAAGAATTTCATATTGAAATGACATAAAATTATAATTAAAGCCGCACATATATCGCTGGAATCGACAACGAAGACGCGACGAGTACTCATTTATATTGATGTATGATATTCATATTGAGACACAATCACATACGGCAATTCGTCGTTTCGTTTTATTTATTTGAGCACTGATAAATAAATAACTTGTCGCACATTTTTATACCCGTTTTGCGTTTCTGTACCGAATTTCATATACAGTACAATATAGGTAGTATAGTTGTCTGTATGTGAATATCACACGACGATTTGTCGCTGACATCGGTCGATTTTTGTAAGTTTTTTTTTTTTTGCTTTATTTGTTGTACTAAGCACACGACGGCAAACACAAGAACTCCTACAACAATTGATATGGCTACAAATACAGGGTGATTCAATTGGTGATTGCAAATTATATATGAAAATAAATGCATTTAATTTTGATAAATTGCTGATACTTTTATATTGATATGAAGTTTAGGCTGGACATTAAACATGGGAAATGCTATCAGCCAGAAGGCCACATTGTAAGCTTTCTATTTTTCTTAATGATATTTTTCATTACTTTTCACATGAGTCCACAAATAATGCGATGACTCTTGTACTTTAACTCTGGAATCATTTCGGGGTCTTTGGTATAGCTAGTTTTTGTGGGGCACGAGAAAAACGATAATGGTCACTAAAATTATTACATATTTTGGATGCAGGGGTTATAGTTATAATTATTCATAATTAAGAATTTCATTACCTAATAACAGCAGATGCAGCTGGTAATTTTTAACAGAGAAAATGTAATACCAGACTTGAAAAGTCGACACCAATTGAAGCACCCTATATAATAATAACAATTCTATATAACAGCTTAATATTTGTATTTCAGACACAGAGGTACACATAATATATTTGAAATAAAAAAAAAATCGCGCTGATAAGACTGATAAGCGCAAAAATTGTAGAGAAAAGTTTAGTTGAAGTTTTGCTAATGATGAGAAAAAAAATGATTTGCTGCTCGTGCGTAAAAATCAAGTTAATTGTATGAGCTGATAACCAAAAAACGAAATTGATAGATTATTTTCTAATAAAAAGAAAATGCTGGATAAGTGTCATTTTAAATTTTTAGCTGTATTACAGTCATTTAAATTAAAAAAAAAAAAATAATAAGAAATCACGATAAAATTTGAGCAATAATTGTAGGCTTTTTAAGTAATGTTTTGGTTTTGTGTTTCAAAAGATTTTTTTCTTAAACTATCAGATGGTATTTCTTATCTTCGGTTATTTTTTTTGATAATTTTCAACACAAAGTTTTCTTTCAGTTTCTCGAAAATTTTTATTTATTTCTTATAACAATATTTTTTTTTATACTCGTATATCCAAGTTCCAAGATTCTAAAGAAAACTTTTACAGTTATATCAATGTTTGATCAGAGGTGAAACATCTGGTTTTATTATTCAGAAGCTATATCACTGTTAAAACTATAACAACTGAGTCTTAAACATCTAAAGCTACAGTATTTTGTTTTATCTATTTAATTTCCATATTTCAACCAGATTTTTAGATAGAGATAAAATACATATTTTAAGAAAAGTTAGTATGTGTTGATCATCTCTCTCAAACAGTATATACCTACGTCACATTAAAATATTTTAAGAAGCATTCAAAGTTTCGGATTTTAAATAGAAAATCTCAGAAAATAAATATTTTATCGAGCTAAGTAATACAAATTGATTGAAAATAGTTTAAAATGATTGTGTCGAAGGGATTTCGGTAAACTGAATGTATTTGTTACATTTTTCATAAGATGATAAAATTTATTTCTGCTCATCTCAATAACTCGTTGCTTGTTACAACGAATGAACTTATCGTTTTCTAGGTTTTGATTGTAAAATTTGCTCATTTTCTCAATAAATTTTTGCTTGTGAAAACTATTAATAACGTTAATTAAATTTGTCTGCTTGATTACATATTTAATTTGTCCTAATTTTCCACAGTTTGACATATGTAATTAAAATTTTACTCGCTGAAATCAGTCGTAACTCGTTGCAGACACATTTCATTAAATTGTTTTCACTAATGTCACATTTATTTAGCGATGCAATGCTTTCAAATTGTATAAATTTACAAAATTTAATAAAACTTATATTTTGAGATCACACAAGATTCACTAAATTGTTTGAAATTATGAAGCAAATTGGCTGTCAAATCCCTAGACTTTCTTCTGGGGCCACGTTAAATTCAAAGTCTACATGGATATGCCGGGGAATCGGAAGCTAACATCGAATATTGAAACTACAGAATGGATCATATTAACCGCAGTTACAGCCAATATTTCAATGAAATTATCTTTAAAAAATAAGTGTAAAGAATGGTACTTTGTATGATAATAAAGATAACCCGATAAAATTAAGTTTATTATTGGCTTTTTATTTTTGAAAAAAGTACCTGTAAATGATTCACCCCTAACTAATTTAAGATAACTTGTCACAATCCCACGCATGACTCGCTACTTTTGACTCGCTTTATTTACTCGCTACATTTACTGGTTACTAGTTAATAGTAAAATCTAATTTGAGAGATTTAATGTTATCACTAAACTGTAAATATCAACTGATCCAAAATTATACAATAAAAAATATGTTTTGTATATTCCGGTAAAGTATTTTTTTTAATATATCTTATTAAAGGAATATTGAGCAATTTTCATTTCTCACTCTCGCTCTCTTCCTAAACTCCTTTCAGCACTTGGCTACTATAAAGCGGTACAGTTTTGTATGTGTCTACTTACAATTAGCTTAAAATTAGTATTGTTTTTTAATCAGCAACTTTATCACGTGATGATTAATACTCTCCGCAAGAGAAGACAGTATGGTGGTCGGGTAAATAAAGATTTTTGTTTAAATAAAAAAGTAAACAAATTTTTAAAAATTTTTGATTAGCATTTATGATTAGTGCTGTATGAAGGTCACGAGTTAAATGCGAAAAGAATCGATAAAATTTAAAGAAAAAGATTACTATAGATACTTTGTGCTGCCTAATGACATAATTTGTGTTAATAGACCTTTTAGTTAATTTGAGATACGATCTTTAAACATTAAATTACAGTTAAAGTTACAGTTTCTTTCAAAAAAAGGTAATCTTGTTTGAAAATCAATAAAGCTGGATTGGATTTAGAAGCTTATTTTTGTTTACTTTCATTGAAGATTTTGAAATTTTTCGATTATGACCCATGGTGAACATTTTGACAGTATACACACAATTGAAGAATTATACACATTTTTCGCTTTCTAAGAAACATTTCAGTCTAGAGGCTTAAATTAGTAAGTGATATGAAAATGTATGCAACATAAATTAAAAATTAATTTAATCTTATTTTCTCAAAATATCAACGTCAATCATTTGACATATTCTTAAATGGTCAAACAATGAGTTTTTTTATACCATATAGTGCTAACCAGTTTAAACTTTATCTTGATCATCGCCGCGTACAGCTACCTTTTTAATTAATTGAGAATAAGAGACCAACACAAAATCTAAATAGTAATAAATGATACCCGTGTTGCAAATACCCCTTGTGTGAGAATCAAAAAAATTAATAAATATATACAACATTAACCGAACTGTAAGTATAAGAGTTCACACGGGAAATACGCTAAGCGCATATTGCACCAGTATATATTGTATGGGTAGATTAAGAAAGGAAGAACAACCCTCAATATTTAATTTCGTTGCCTACCTATCATGCATATCCCATATACTGTCTGGCAAGAACGCTTAAAACACAAAACTGACAAAATCATCACACGCATTTAATGCATTTCATCACGGAAAATCTGACAAGACGAAAACCAAATTTCATTTATTTTACGTCTATACAGAGCTAAGTGACTTGGTTCGGTTGGAAAAGCATCTTCATGTATCAAAGAAAATGCGTCATTTGTTGTTTTAGACTGCATATGACGCTGATATTACTTCCTATTGCCAATACATATTTGTAATGTGTTTTATTTTTATTTATATAACAGCTTTATTTATTTAAGTTACAAAAAAGCCCACGTGTAGAGCTACACTTAATAGTGGAGGTAGTTTTTTTTATACTCGCTTTTTTCTAATAAAAACATCAAACAACTAACCCTTAACAGTTGTGGGCTTAACGTCATCAACAAAAGCGTCATCGTCATAGTCGTCATTGCTATCATCATCTGTAGCAACAGTAGGACGACCTCATCATTCAACATCAGCGTCAAATTGTGTGTTTGACAAAAGTGTTACAAATGTTGCAACAATATAAGGGTTGCATTTTGGATGAAGCAAATGTGCCATAGACACCACCAACAACGCTACGCTATCACAACAGCAATTTTGTATCTTTAGAAAAATATTTAAAGTATAATACAAACAAATTATTTTATTTCTTTAAAAATTTTTAGAGAAGAAAAAAAAGAATCAAAGTTTGCCGCGCAAATTTGTTGCGCCATCTTGTAATTGAATTAGTAAACATTGTGTTTGATTTGACATTTGACGTTGTAGTTGCATGTTAATCGTGTGATGATTCCTTTGAGTTGTCACAAAGGATGGCAGCAAAAGAGTTTAAAATTTCTTGCGGCATTTTGTGGTATGCATGACAAAATTAGACAAGTAGGTTATTATTATTGAAGAAAAATCAAAAGTACGCTGAGAAGTAGAGGAAACTGTCAAAAAGTCCACAGGCATAATGGGGTTGTTTAAAGTATCACAAGGGTGAGTTTGCTTTGTGTCACTGCGTTATTAAAGTGATAAGGTTTGATTGCCAAAGTCAATGATATTAAGATGAAAATTTAATTATTTCATTGTCAATAATATTGCTGTTATTAAATTAAGGAAATTTGATTATTTTAATGAGCGAAATGCGAAAAGTAAATCATAATGGCATGATAGTTGCGTTTTCTGTTCTAAATTATTTCAATATTTGTGATATACTATTTTTGTGCTGATAAGAAAATAATGACTCTTAAAGACAAACAATTAAAAAGTTTTAAGTTTTTTTGGGATTTCCATATTGAATTTTTTTTTTTGGAATCGTGAGTCATTCTGGCTTAAGTTTCTCAACTTAAATTAATGAAATTTCAGTTATAGTTCTTGATTTACAATATCTTTGACTGCTGAATATTTTAGCATGCAGTAAAAATGGCTTTTTAATAACTTTGATGTTATAATTTCAAAAAAAAAAAAAAAATTAGAATTACTTGCAGGGGTTATTCGAAAGTATAGATTCATATGAAATAGAAAATATTTGAAGTGTTGGACGTATTTTTTCATATTAAACAATTTTTCTTCTATAAACAGCTCAAAAAGCTCTATAAAATTTGACGAGCACTACGCTTAAGAGTACTATCGATCGGTAGAGATTTTATCCTAACATAATTAGTTGAATAAAATCATATTTTAGATAGTTTTATTTTAAATTAAAGCACAAACATGAATATAAGTGACGAGTCAGTGATCAAAACTAAAGCATTTCACTTTTTTTTTTAAATAGCACTGATGTATTACATTCATTTTTATATTATAAAACTGTTAAATTGAAATTAAAGGAAAATTGTGTAAGATATCGAAAGAAAAAAATCGGTAGATGTCAAAACTGCACGAGAATGTCTTATCGCTTTGTATAAATCAGCATCGGATGATAGAAAATGAGAGATGTTAGATAAGCATAACCAGTTTTAATCTTTATGTGACTAAATCGTATTTTTTTTAATAATAGGCGAATAACTTTTTAGAAAAATTTTCAATTTTTATAAAAAAAATCAATGATTTCAAACTTTAGCTAATAGGTCGACAAAAGTATATTAAAGAAATTCAGGCAATTTTCGCAATATATTTATGCCATATGATATTTCTTATAACAAATCATACACATATGTACGTAAATGTATACCAAAATAACAACAAGATATACAAATTATATGTAAATTTAAAAGAATAATTTTCCATGTGCTACATGCTTACATACATATCTATATGTAGTATGCGTATGCATGGGATTATATGAAACCTTTGACAAATAAAGGATATGCGCGCACATTGTAAATCCTTGTAAAAGTTTGACATTAATTTTAGCTACTATGTGGCACAAGTGCCTCTGCCAATATGTGTTTGTGGGTGTTTTATTTTACATAAGTGTGCGTATAAATAAGGCTTAGTGCTCGCATCTGCGGCTATGATAATTTGTGTATTTTGTAAATTTATTAAATTTAAAATGATTTAGGGAAAAACTTTTGGTTTTGTAATTTAGGATAGTCTTTCAAATTCTTTTGAGGCTTAAAATTTGCTGACGATGACTACGGCCAAAACTTTTTTAATATATTACACGAGAGTTAAGAAGTGCTTTCAATCTTGGTATCAAAAATACTTGAAATTTTTTAAAAATATTTTTATATAAATTAATAATTTATAAATGTGCATCCTCAGCGCATGTGTTCCATTATGAATACTTTACTCAACAATTTATAATTTTACAAATTAAAAATACATCAAAATCATTTGCTGAAGGTATGAAAACATTAATGAAGGCACACCTGTTCTAAGCAGCTCAAAAAAAAAACTACCTGTTTCAAACATTGATTTGCCAATGCTAAATTTAGATATTTCACAAAAGTGTAGATCTACCAAATTTTAGTCCTTTCCAGCATTCTCGCTGCCTGAAATTGTTTGAAAATACCATTGCACAGACAACAATGGTGATGCACAAAGTTCTTAAAATTCCTGAAAAAATGCGTATCTTGTGAAAATTCGATGAACTAACTAAGAAAAGGTGTATACCTACATGGTTTTTGTGTGTAGGTAGCACGCATAAAGAAGTAGCAATAACATAAGAAAGAGATACATGAAAATGTATCTTATACTTTATAAAAGAAAGTTACACACATAAAATCAAAACAGCAGAAAAAGTAACAATGATATTTATAAGCAAATGCTGGAAAATAGTAACATCAATGACCTTTCTTGCAAGGGTACCCAAAAAATAAAAAAAATATAGTGAGTCTTACGTAGGAGTAACTACGGCCTGAGAATTTTATCTCACAGCCAGTTGCAAGATTTTTACAAAAAAAAAATATGTGCACCATATATATAGGGTTTTTTTTTCACACTGTCTTAGTTTTAAATTGAAATAAAACACAAAAAATTATTCAAATTAACCGATTTTTGGCTCTATTAAATAGTTAAGATGTTTCATTGCACATGCGCATAGACAAGAGTTTCGGAAAAGTCGTACAGTTTTTTAAAATTAATAGATATTTTTTAATTGTCAAAATAGTGTACTTCCGTATTCTGAAACAATTTTTATTTTATATCTTGATTTATATTATGTATGCTTATTTTACTTTTCAGCATATACAAAACTAATGTACTGCCATTTTTGCAAAATAAAGTAAGACAAGGCAAAAGTTAAAGGCATTCGATAGGCTTTAAAGTTGACCCAAAAATCCAAAAAAAAAAAACTTAGATAAGCAAACCGTTTGAAAGCAAATGAACCATAAAGAGACTTCGATAGTTGCTGCGACTTTTTGCTGAGGTTGCTGTTGTGTCAGCAGTAGATAAACATGTAAAATAACAATTAATTATGTCTAAAACTTAAGGCCTATTTTTTTTTATTTTCGTGTGAGTTTTTCCCCAAAAGCTGATAAAAAATAAAAACTAAACCAAGGAAAAATTACACAAGATATGAGAGAAACAAGTAACAAGTGATAGAATGGCGTCAAAGCATTTAATGACAATACAAAATTTTTATGCAAAATTTTAATTATTTACTTACAAATAAAGTGATAGCAGTGAAAGATAAGAATTTCTTTAAGTAAAAAAATGGAAAGGGGTTTTTTCTTTCCAAAACTTAACGATTTTCAATGGAAAAAAACGTAAAACACTAATGTCAGGCGACAGAAAATTCAACAACGAAATACACAACAAAGAATTCAATTTTTTCTTTTCCATATTTAGATAGGTATGTACATAAGCTATTTTGCACACATAAATTTAAAAGATATTTCTTTGAACTTTGTTGAGTAAATATGTAAAAAGATAAAATAAAATAATACGCTGCTTTGCAAAATTTATGAGCAACGCAAAATTTTGCGAATTTTAAAAATAATTTTAAGATGAGATAAAAAAGGTTCAGAGACAAAAACTTTGAGTCTTGATGCTTTTTTTGACAGTGCAAAATTCTATGCAAACTGAAAGTTAAAAAAACAATTTTTTTTCTTAAGCCCCTTTATTCCAAAAAACTAATTCAAATGTAATGAAACTTAATCTGGATAGTTATTTGAAGAGTTGATTAATTAAGAACACCGAATTGTAGAGTATATACTAAAATACTAGCTAGTACTCAATCACGACCTTCTATGAGTTTTTTGGATTTTTGTTCTCCAACGAAACGACAAGAAAACATTACTTCACTTTTGACCTAGAGATCTTAGTTCCGGAAGAATTGCTATGCTGTTTTGACATAAATGTACATCTTTTTTATGAAACTCATTTCCACTCAATTTCTACCAATGATATGTGTAGCTCTTGATAGGGCATTTTAAGTGCTTTAATTTTTACAAAGTGGCAAATATCATGAACTCAATCGATGTTTCAATATCTAGGAAATGAGTGCTAGTGGAAAACTATAGGTTTTGAAAATAAAATCACCATAAGCAACAAAAAATGAAACATTTTTTCTCTCTTCTATTAAATAAAAATAGAAAGCAATGTGGAAAAATTACAGAAAATTTTTAAATTAAAAATAAAAACTTTTCATTGATCGTTATATTGACTTTTTAACAAATTTTTTAGTTTTAGCAAAAGTAATAAAAACTTTAAAATTTTTAAAAATTTAGCTTGAGAACAAAAACATAATATGCGACAAACAGCAATTATTTTATCTATGAAATTAAATTAAATTTTGTTGAAATTAAATCAAACTCAAACCAATAAATAATGCTTGAATCAAATTTGTGTTTTACTTTAAACAAAACATTTTTTTAAACAAATGAAACTTTTTTGTATTTACTTCAAAACTAAATTTTTATTGACTCAAAACTATTTTTATTTGAAATAATAAACTGCGTAAAATATTTGTTTTTGAAATAATTTTAAGTTAATATTTTATTTTTAAGTTAAAAGAAACAAATTGTGAATTTTTGTTTTAGTTTTCAATCAATGATATAAGGAAAATATTTTTGTTTTTAATTTTACCTAATATTTGAAATGCATCAACAGCAACTGAATGCGTGTGAGCAAGACGACAACAGCAGTAAATGTTGCAGCTAAGCGGTAAGCTGTTGCTTGTTGCAGTTTTTTGCTGTGTTGTATTTTTTGTTGATTGTAGTTATTACAGGATTATTATAGTCCTTTTCAATTAAGCAAATTTTTAGCTAATTAGTAGTAGATAGTGATAATTGCAGTGAATTTGTTAGTATACAGTTGAGCTTAGAATTATGACAGTTATACTTGGCACAGTACGCTTTTTTTCTATTTGAAAATAGTAGTTTTCCAAAGTATATTATTTGAAAACTTGAAAGTTTAGTTATTGGCTACATAATTTTTTGTAAATAAAAGTTTTAGTCGATTGTGGCTCCTTTTTTAGTAAATTTTGCGTTTTCAAAATTTTACTACTATTTCTTTGTACTCTTTTAAAAGTATTGTCACTGCTTTCTTGCTGACATTTGCTGTTTCAATAACTTTTGATTATTTTTTCTCTAATTTATTTAATGTCAATTTGTTTGGAATTATTGTCACTACTCTTTTTTAGATCTTTGTTATTTTTATATTATGAATGTTTATTCGTTGAAGGAAAAAAAAATCACTTACTTTTTTGAATTGCGCTTCGATGTTTGCTTCGAAAACATGGGAATTTTGTCAACAATTAATTGCATTGCTTGAAAAAACCAGACAGGCCAAAGAGTTTTTTGTGTCTTTTGGCTGTTGTTGTTGGTGTTTTTATAGTTGCAGTTGCTACTTTTTTTTTAGTTGCTTGTGTGATGCTTTTTTAATCCATATTTGGGTGCGGGATTTCTTTGAAGTTGTTTTTGTTGTTCTTTTCTTATCACAAATAATGTTGTTTAATGTAGAAAGTCGAGTTTAGATATATATATTAAATTTAATTTAATAAATTGTATTCTTTTAATTTTTTAATACTGATTTTGTTTTTCTATATTTTTGGGTTAAACAGGAACGATTTTTGTATTTAATTGAGTTTTAGTTTTTTTTTGTCACTTGGCTTTACTAAAGAGTTTTTGTTGCAAAATATCGTCACTTGTAACTTCAATTTTTCTTAGTTTATTCTTCACAAGTTGTACAATTTTATTAAATTATAATAAGAGTTTTAATTATTTGCTTTTGATTATTTTGTTTTTTGTTGACACTTACAATTTTTTTAATTTTTGTTAATGCTGTTGATATTTATTGCAAAGATATTTATGTAACTATTATGATTGAAGCTCAAATTTGCATTAAATAAACTAAATTTTACTATGAATTTTTCAGTTTTAATTACTTAAATTGGAATTTTTCGACAGCTAATTTTTTATGCTTTCATATATGAAACTATCCAATTTCGGCGATTTTCACTAATATGTAAAATTATAAAAACTTTTGTTTATTTTAAATACTTTCTTTGTCAATTGAATATTTTATGAAATTCTTTTTTTTTTCTGAAGAAATAAGTAATGTTATGTTAAGACTTGAATTTTGTTTTTATTTTTCAGCAAAGTAATGTTTACACTTACACTCAATTAAATTTGAAAAAATTATTTTTGTGCGCGATTTTATTTAATTTTACTGCAACTCATATGCATTATTTTTGTTGGGCTTATTTATTTCATTTATTACTTATTTTAGTTTTTAATACTAAAAATTGTTCAATTGATTTATTTTTCCTTAATTGTTTTTTATTTAAAAATTTTAATTTTTTGCCAAAAATAATATTAAGTTTCTGCTAAAGTTTTTTGTTTTTATTTTTTCTTACATTCACTATAAACAGCAAGCATAATTTTTACTACAATTTAATTTAAGTTGAGAAAACACTTAATTTTTATTAAATTATTTGTGCAAAAATATTTTTTTTCTACTCGAAAATTCAAAATTTTCGTTCAAAATGTAACGACAATGGCGACTTTTCTTTTTGTTTATATTTTTTAATTTCAAGTGCAATTTGTTTAAATTTTTCTTTCACATAATTAACACTAATTAATCCAATTAATGCCGTTAATCCAAATAGTAGTTTGCGCTCATATCCATTCAAAAAACGAATTTTTCTTTTGACGATTTTAAAATTCTTCTGTATTTTATGTTGTTGCTTCTTCACTTGTTTTTACTCTACACAGCACTGTGTACTTGTGTGTTTTTTGTTGCCGCGTCGCGCATTCGCTCAGAGAAACATGACGACATTTGACAGCAGCCAAAAAGGAACTGAACTGACCGCCATGGCACGGCATGAAATTCGTCTCGTTGTTTCTGTTGCTGCTGCTTTTTGCCATTGCTGGTGAAGTTGTTGTTGTTCGCAGCAATAGTAGCAGCAGCGGCAGTGACAGCGCTGTATGTGGTGGCGGCTGCAACCGATTGTACGTTCGTATAAAGTTGTTGTTGTGCTGTGCTGCTACCTTTAGAGACGAAGCAACAAACGACGACAACGAACGCGTTTCAATGCAACACACAGTTGCACACTCACACACATACAGCCATATGGATAAAAGCACAACAACATGCGACGGTGGCAGCATTTTCCATGCCCTTGTGCCACCGCGCTCATCCACTTTTTGCTTATTCGTCGTTTGCGCTCTCTTTAGCCAACGGCGGCATCTTTAGCTGCTTTGGTTTATGGGTTTTTGCTACTTATTCGTCTTGGTTTTATTTGATTTTATTTTGCTATTCATTTTTTGTGTGTTATTTTTGTGGATTTTTGCTTTTTCAGTTTGTTACAACGTCACAGTGACGCTTGTTCTCTCTCTCTCTGTCTCTCGAACTCGACTCGGTCTTTTTCAATAAATTGAGCGCAACATATTTTTAGTAGTATTTATGTAGTATCCATGGTGTAGTTGGTATTTGCACCATGCTAGTTTTTACTTTACGCACGTACTACATTTTGGTTGTTGCTATTGTTGTAATTTTTTGGTACTATTTGTATTTGTATTTTTATTGAATTTTGTTTCGTTTTTTTTTTCGGTTTTATTTTTATTGTTTTGGATTGTTGTTGTTGTTGCATGTTTTGAGTTCATTCGTTCAGTTTTTCAGTTTCTGTTTTTATTGTTTTTTCCTTTCGGGGTCGTTTGCTGTTGTTTTTTGTTCTCTTTTGGTTGTTGTCGGTATTGTATGCTTAATATGTTATTAATGTTGTTGTTGCAGTGGAGTGACGCTTGCAACACTCACCCTGCGCGTCATTTAATATTTAGTAATTAAATACAGTAACAACGACATTAATGTCAACAGCAACAAAAACAACAAGCATGAAAATAGCACCAAATTTTATTAGCATTTAACTTGTGATAATTTTTTAGATACGCTGCTAGTACATTTTCTGCTACTATTTTTAGTTACTACTGTTTCAACTACATTATCTCTTACTAATTTTGATAATATTTTCGGTTGTTACACAGGTAACCGTTGAATATTTAAGATTTAGTTTTATATTTTGAAGCGTTGAAAATTCATCTCATTCTGCAGCAAAGAGGAAAAATAATTTAAGTGTACTACAAACAAATTTACGGTCAGTTATCCATTAGTTCCGAGTGAGACTTTCACAAAAATTGAGCGATATTTCGCTAAGGACTATGCAAAAATTTGCACACAAGATTTGTCTCAAATCGACATGATTTGTATTCAAAATTTGCCACTTAATTCACAATATGTTTCACAAAAAATAATTTAATTTTATATCTCACACTGCAAGTAAAACGTGGCGCATGAGCAACTCTTAATTCACATTGAAATTTTAAGACAATCGCCATGTAAATACCTATATTACAGTGGATGTCATTTTTATTAATAATTTGAACACTTCAAAGTCTTACAAAACATAAATTCGAAATTAAAAAAAAATATGTTAGGATAACCAAGGAGTAATACAAAAATTAGGAAATCGGTATAGTTTTAAGATTTCGATTTTGAGCTTATCCTATATAAATATATCTGTAACTATTTTAATGCCAGATATGTAAAATAGTATAATATTAAATAATAATACGAATCAATATAGTTTTATTAAAACTATTTGCAAATTAAAAAAAAAAGTATCCATAGGTGATCGTAGTTTTGTGGCCGCTAGTCGACGACGAAAGGTGAGAACAAGTTTATGTTTGTTAGGTGATGTTAATGTTCGAGGTTTGGCTCCATTTGCTTGTACGTGTCCGTCACGGCTTCGCAAAATATCAGAAATATTTCACGTGCCTTCACTCAGATACTCATCATTACTAAAGCATTGCCCTTCGGCAGAATTTTTCCGATCACATAAGTGGGAACTTTCGATATGTGTGTACAATTTTTACAGTAAAAACAAACTACCCAAATAGATTCCCATATAATTTTTAAGTGTGGTAAGGCCTGTGCTGATCGATGTTAAATGTAGAGTGAAGTGCAAATGTGATGCAAAGAATTATAGATAGTATAGAGAAAAGTAAGAATTTAAGAGAATTACGCATAGTTTACATATGAATTTTTGATGATACTTCTCTTACATAAAATGTTTTCGAATACATTTTCTAAAATGAATAAAAAGTTTTATTTTTATTGTGTTTCATTATTTGATTATTTTTCATTAAAAATATCGAAAAAAAAGTTCTTTTGGGTCTAAAACTTGTGAATTTTTTTTGTTTTTCGGGTTTTCAAAGGTTTTTGTTTTGACTAGATAGAGCCCACATAACAAAATAAAATTACTTTCATTAGCTTTTAGACCGAAGAGAATTTTCTCTTAACTTTTCATATATTTTTCAATGGAAAACTTTTTGATATTTGTTGTTAAAAATGCTTTTAAGTCACATTCTAAGAATAAAGTATATATTAATTTTGTAGTTTTTAGGATATGATTTTTTTCCATGTAAAATGGTGAAAAAAAATCAGATGATTATCTCGTATTTATTATTTTTAGCATGTAACTGAAACTTGTAGATATTTTATAAATGTTTTTTGTGTTTGTCTTAAATTTGAAAATTTTTCTCTCATACAGTCTTTAATCTGTATATTTGGTGCAATTATTACGCAAGCTATAGCTATTTACAAAATATATCCTTATGGAACAACATGACGTATACGTAACAATATTAAATCAAATAAAAAACCAAAACCTAAGAAATTTTGATTTAAAAGAAAACAAAATCAATTTGCTATAGCTACACTGAGCCGAATGCCGTACATAAAAACTATGTTTTGCTTTTATTAAAATTTTTATTAAATTTATACACTTTTCCCATAAAAACTACATTTAATCTATGTATTTTCTTTATTAAACCTTAAAATTGACATTGACCAGTTAGCGTAAATATTAGGGTTTATTTTGAAATTTACGGAGACGGACTTTATTTACTTTTTGCCTATATTTAAGCTTACGGAATAAAAATAATTCTACCAACATTTCAGCTTCCTAGCTCAAGCCTGTAAACGGTGCGAACAGAATATGTCCGATTTCGTAGAAAATTAACGAAAAAACCGACTTAATAAAACGTAGAAAAAGTCTGCCTTAAATGCAAAGATATAGCGTTTTAAGTATTTTAGTGGTATGGAAGATGCAACCCACTGTTGTCGAACCACGCCCACATTTTTCGTGTGGCTGAAAATACAGACAAAATACACCCGATGGGGGTTTTAATTTATTTTTTTTTGAAATGTGAGATCCTATGTGCCTATATTACAGAATCGGGTTTGAAGAAGCTTTACCAAAATCAAAGTTTCCTAGATCAAATCTGCAAATGGCACGATCAGTTTGTTTTCTATTACTTTTCTTCACTTCTTTTTACATATACCTTATTCGATAAAAAACAACTTTAGTTTGACCTCTGAACGAAAAATATGTTGAGTACTGAATTTTTGAATATAAGATCTCTATATGACATTAGATGACAAAAAACTGCGAATCTAACTATTTTCTTGATATTGTTGAAAAGTGCCCTAGAAGTTCAGAAATAAAATCCCTAATAAGTAACATATTTAAGTATTTTTCGTAGTATTAAATTCTGCATGAGCTAAATTTTTTTATATGATTATATGCAATTATTATAGTTTTTGTTGCATAAAAGGTTAAGCTCATTACAAACCAAAAAGTTAACTACATATTTGTGTCCTTAAATATTCTGTAATATCTTCCTAATTTGAGCCTCTAAACATTGTACTCTATCGCACACAATCGGTCATTGTAGTTTTACTTGCAGGTCAACGGTGCGTATGAGCAACATCAAATACGAGATTTCTCTTTTCCTTTGAGCTGTTTAAATAAATCGTTACGCTTGGCACATTTTAGTTATAAATCATTAATTTACAAGCAGCTTCCAACATGTATCTAAAAAATGCTAATGATTAGCAACAACAGACTGACATGTTTGATTTTGTGATGTAAACATATTCAAAGTAATACCCATCACAATGTTTAATATATGCAAGTCATAATGTTTATAATCAAAGAATTAAAAATCAATTGATAACAAAACCACAAAATTCTTAACCAAACAATTGAAACCACTATAATATAACAAACCAACTAACTGACAACAGGAGTCGACAACCCATTATCCAGCCTAAGAGCCAATTAAATCCGCCTCAAAATTTCAATAATCCAACAACGCCTTCACCGTTGTTGATGCCGAAACAACAACAACAACAACAACAATAGCCATAAAGTCGACAACAATCAACAACAGAGCCAAGAGCAAAACACAACAAAAATTAATCGCTCAATTAACACAATGGGTGAAGAAATAACACTACCAAAAATACTACTTTTACTACTACAAACTACTATTAACAATGCTTATTTTATACAACAGAGTACTATTTTGTCAAGAGGGTCATTCACTCTCTGCGACTGTCTCTTTGATTGCGTGTGTGTTTGCTTGTGTGAGATCAGACAAACAATTGAGCGATGAAATTTAAAGAAATTGTTGGTTTTATCATAATGAAATTGTATACGATTTGTAACCGAATCGAGATTAAATATAGACAGCCAGACTTACCGAAGAAGTGCTAAGCAAGAGTGCGACAGGGAGAGCAGGGAAGTAGAAAGGGTGAAATATTGAGAGACAAAAATAAGTAGAGTAGCAGAACGGCAACAGACAAGATAGTCCGCCGCAACGACAACATATGGTTGCTGGTTCAAAATTTACTACGCAGAATAAAGCCAATTCTCACAATTGTTCGCTCATTCACTTTTGATCACACTCTCACAATTTCTCATCAAATTCAGTTGCCTGTTTGTATATTTCTTAGTTGTCATAATTTCATATACTAATACAACGGGTGGAAACGGGTTGTTCTCTGCTCATCATCATCAGCAATGGCAGCAATAGCAGCGCAATTTTTGGGTTGACTAGGCTACGCTCATGAACTCGACGAGGCTCGGGTATGTAAAAAAGGTGGCACAAAGTTGGCCAAAATAAAGCAGAAAAAAAGAGCGTATTTTCAGTAAATTATAATGTGGAATGTACGAGAGAGTGAGAGAGAGAGAGAGTGGAGGTGTAAAAAGTTGCTGACTGACTGTGTTGCTGCACGGTCAGATGATAATAGCAGCATGGTAAAGGAGGGAGGTTGCGCTTGCGGCTGTTTGTTTGCAATGGGAAAAAATTATGTTTTATTATTTGCCGCTTGAACTCCTGCTTCTCTGGGTCGATTACTCGTTGATGTGGCAGATGAGGATGTGGATGATGATGATGTTGACGCTTACTTTTGATGATTATGTTGCTGATGATAATGATGATGATAAAATGTTTTGTTGTTGCTGCTGCTGATGAGAAGCGCTTGATGTAGCAGCGTTTGACTGACGATGGCAATGTTGTTATGATTGTTGTTGCTGTAGTTAGTGGGGGTGGTGGAAAATATTGCTGATAGCAAACAAACTGAAAAGCGTCAAGCAATGCCGATTTTTTTACTGCTATTGATGATGACGTTGCTGTACTATGGAATACTTTTCCACTTTCTATGGCATAATTTCAAAATGCAAACATGAAAAATGTCTAATTTGTATACTATATGAGTTATACTCAAACATGAACCATACTTACATACATAAATACATAGGATCTTCAGAAAATATGGAAAAGGAATAAAGTGTATGAAGATTCATGCACAAACATGTGGTTTAAAAAGTAATGTTGTGGAACCAATTTATTGAAATACCCCGTCACTGCCTTAGTAATCATCAAAATCATAGTATTTATCGGGTAGTGAATCTTGTAAAAAACTCAGTCATTAAATGCAAATCCAAAAATAGTTAAATAGACTTAGAACAACAAAATATTTCACCCTGAGTATCTCGGATCCAGTTCTAGGGTCTAGGAAACAAATTTTTATAAGAAAATATAAGTGTACTCATTTCATTTATATATAATTGGACACGTTTTCCTCCGATATTTTTAATTTGAACTTTTCGAATTATTTTGAATATTCTAAGAATTTATATTCAAAAAGTGTTCCAAAACTTTGGGGAATAGAATGAAAGTACCTGATCTCATTTTTTTAGAAATGCTTTAATTTTATAAAAAAAAAAAAAATAATTTACTTTAGATAAATTTTTTTAAACGTTAATTTTTTATCCATAAAAATATTTATCGAAAGATTTTTGACGTAACATCTCTATATTCCTCTGATCTTTTTATAAAAATTGATATCAGATCGAAATTTTCGAAGTTTATTTTTGTTCCTGTGTAATAAATACGTTGAAAAGATCGTTTGAGAGATCATCAGAGGTCTATTATAATTTACGGGGTAAAATTGTATATTGAGTCAATGAGTATGTATATTATCATTGATTTTAAATGCTAGTCAGCAATTAAAAACAAATTGTCCCAAAATGCGGTTTCCGACATATAACGCATATAGCAAGTGTTTCTAAAACAAGAGCTGTTGGAGCAAAACAATGTTGTTTTGTTTTTAATAAGTGGGTCAAAGGCATATAAGAACAGGATCAAGGAATCCCAAACCATTGTGTACTTATTTTGCTGCCTTGTGTTATCATAATTGCAAGAATAAATGAAATTTTGCAATATGTAAAAATATTTTTTACCACAGTGCACTGTAAAGCTGCTACTTTTGCCATTGTGTAAATTTAACAGCAGCCAACAACAAAATGTACCAGTTACTGCAACAACAATATAAAAAAAGGCAAAACCATCAACAGTCGTTGAACGTAGTTGATGTTGTTGGAATTCCATTCCCTTTTCGCTCTTGCTTTAAAAATACACGGTGAGAAAAGTTTAAATTTGATAAATATCGGAATATGAAAGGAATGAGAAATTAATTTTCTTTTCTTTCTATTTCTACCGGTTGTTCTGATATTTTTAGACCAATAAAATTGTTCCTTTATCAGACCTCTCGTTATTTGTCATAATATAAATGACTCTTTGATCCACACACATAAAATTTTTCTCAACTCCAAGTGATCTCTGCTTGATCTGTCAATTTTGATTCAAATCATTTTGTATAAAAGTTGTTTGGAAAATTTTCACGAAGTATTTTAACTTATGATAAAAATTGCCACGTATTTGAATTCATTAATCCAAAATCTATTAAAAAAAATATATAATTTGGTTCGAAAGCCGTAAAAACAAATGATGGCGGTTCCAAGAAATTAAATTTTAATTGTGAACGGCATAATTATATCGTCAGATGATGACGATATTTTTTAGTTTTTATTTGTAATCCATACATTTTTTAATATCAAATTTTGAAGGTTTTGAAGCAGATTCAGTTTCAAGAATTTCAGAGCACTTTATCGTACATAAATGGAGATTAAATTAATTTTTGTACTAAAAAAGAGATTAGAGCTTAGACTTTCGATATACGCGATAACCTCCGACATCGTCTTGATTACCATATCTCTAAAAAAAAGTAAAACGTTTTCCTTATCCAATACTGTAATCAGTTATCTACAGCTAATATTTTGTTACATAGTAATGTCCAAAGGATATTTGAACGGATTTCATGTCAAACATCCTGAAGCAATAATCGAACTTAACCGATTGACCTCAAACTTGGAAAAGATGTTGTCCTATTGGATGATACTTGCATCCCAAACAATTTTTTTTGGTTCTTCAAAAACTGGCTGGGACGAAGATAACTTGAGATTTTTGGCTCTAGTCCTCTATTTCGCATAGATAATTTACTTCCTGAACTAACTATAACAATTTTAGTCCAAGTGCTTTCGATAGGTTTTTTTATGACCTTTCGAAAAGTCGGAATTATTTTTCAAAAAAACTTTGAAATTTGACCTTTATTTTTAAAAATCTAAATCTAATAACTCGATATGAACTTCCTAATTTTTGAACCTACCTGATTTCAATAATCCAAGTCCTATAATACATATAAAATTAAAAGATTCTCATAAATATTTTCAACCATGTACAAATTCGCAGTTGAATTCAAGTCAGTTGTTTTTGTAATTTTTTTTTCCAAACATTTTAAGCTAAACGACATAAGGACGACGGTCTTCTTCATTGTTGTTGCAAGCCCGTCAGCTCTCATACTCGTACATTTAGTGAACGTTGTTGCGACTGTCAGCTCTTGGGTACATGTGTACGTGGGATTGTAGCAGTGGAAGCAGAAGCAGCAACTGCCAACAACAAAAGCAACAACAGCGGAAGCAGAAATTATTTTAGCTCTGAATGTTGAAACTGTGTGGTGCAGCGCACAGTTGAATTGTTTTCGGTAATAAGCAAATAAAAGTTTAGGTATTTTAAATAATTTGACTCAAATTTTAGACGACTATATAAAAATATGAAAATTTAAATTAGAAAATGTCATTTCTTTCCAGCAATTTTTAGAAGAAAAAAAATTACGATATATTAAAAAAATCAGCAATCAAAAATATTCGTGCAACAGCTCTAACTTGACCTAAAATTATTTTGGAATAAATTATATAATAACTTATACTTTTTAAAGTTTCTTTCTAATATGCCCACTGTGCAGATCAGCACTTCATTCGCTAAATATGAAAATGGTTACAGTTTGGTTCGACGTTCGTGTTTGCAGGACGTTCGTGGGTTTTTGCGGGAGTTTCCCTCTATTGTTAGTGTGTTTTCTAAATTGTGTGTACATGTGCTTGTGTACTTGCGCTTAATCTGTAACACAGGGTGTTGTTTGTCATAGCAAAGTGGTGGAAATTAATAAAATTAATTGTGCGATTTGTTACATTGACAGCAGTAGCGTCATTTTATTTGTACAAAATATATCGGCGCATATTCATAGTCATATTTGGCATCAGCTTAAGTTAGAATTTTATTTTAGCATTAATTAAGTCATTCATAGTCGATTTGGCATCGGATTTTCTGCTTAGCTATAACTAAAGATATAGTTTCAGCTGAAGTTGATATTAAGTCGATATCAAAAAAGAAATAAAAAGATAATATGGAGAAAAATCATTCATTTCATTTCAGAAAATTCAATTTTGATAATTTTGAGGATTAAAAAAAATGCACATTCTTATATGTTTTTACTGACGAGAATCGACCCCACGCACTGTTTGTTATTTTAATAAATTAAAAATTGAAAAGTCAAAATTTGACAAGCTTTTGTGTGGAGAATTCAAAAGCTTTAACTGAAAGATTTTCGCACTAGAATACCTTAGGTCTTACAAAATATTTTCGTATGACTTTTAGCTGTCTTTGCCAGAATAGTGCTGTAAATTGATATCAAAAAGTAAAAAGAAAATATGGAGAAAATTCAACGTGATTTTGATATTTTTGAAGATTTTGATATTTTGGACGATATTGACTTATCGAGAAAGACTAAGCCTTACAAAGAACGCATTGACCCATTTCAAATGGACGATGGCGATTTCTACGCTCGATACAGGTTCGATAAGGACACAGCCAAATTCATTATTGAAATCTTAGATATTAATAAAGCGCAAAACAATAGAGGACTGCCTGTTTCTAAGGATTTGCAAGTGCTATGCACCTTACGATATTTGGGGTGTAATGTCCACCAAAGCGATATAGGTTAGTACAAATATTACATATTTTGAATTGCCATAAAAACTTTATTATTGCCATTTGTTAGCTGATCTTCATGGTTTGTCCCAGCCAACTGTGAGCAGAATTATAAAAAAAGTTACCAGGGAAATAGCTTTGAAGATGCCAAGCTTCATAAAGTTTCCGAGTGAAGCGGACGAAATGAACGCTGTTAAATGCAAATTTTTCAATATATCGCGATTTCCAACTGTCTTAGGCGCTATTGACTGCACACACATACGCATAAAGTGTCCAGCTGGGAATGTGGGACAAGTAATGGCGGGTAACTTTAGAAACAGGAAGGGATATTATTCCTTAAGTGTACAGGTAAGTTTTCTGAAAATGTGAAAAAAGCTGAACCCAAATTTTAATAAATATGAATGTGGTGAACACTACATTAGATTGTTTGCGATGCGGATTGCAAAATTTTGGATATTGTTGCAAGAGGTCGTGGTTCGATACATGACGCCAGAATTTGGAACATGTGCCGCTTAAAAACTACCCTAGAAGCAACCAAACACCATCATAGGGGTGTATTACTTGGCGATGGCGGATACCCGGCTTCTCCAATTTTGTTAACACCTCTACGAAATCCTTTAACAGATAAAGAACAAAGGTAAGTTTAAAAATATTAATGGAGGCATAATTTAAATTTCCGTTCTGTACAGGTATAATAGAAGCCATAACGCAGCAAGAGCAAAAATTGAGTGCTTAAGTGACCAAATGAAGTCAAAATTTCAATCAGCTCTTGAGAGAATTCGCGTGGATTTGGATACTGCCAAAAATATAATTGTTGCTATTGCAGTACTTCACAACATCGGAAAGGAGAGGAACCTGCCATGTACGTTTAAATTGCTTAAAAATAGTTTAAATCGTTATAATTGTGTAAATATTTTCAGTGTTAGAAACGCATTTCGATAATTCTAGTTTGGCTAGAGTTCCTGGAAACACTAATGTAGAACATATTGAAACGGAGTCTGGAAGAGCTTTCAGAGCAGCATTCATTGAAAGGCATTTTTGAGTACATATCAAAAGTTATTTCTTTTATTTTAAAATATGTACTCATTCATTATTTATTTTAGTTAATAATCAAAAAATAAAACAAAATTTAAGACAGGAACTATATCAAATATTAAACCTTTATTATTTTATTGATTGGAATTTTCAGGTGTGCTTTTTTTGAAACTAGTGTATTTGCTTTCGCAAAAGTTCTTTTTGGAGCTCATGAAGTTTTTTCATTTGGAAAACTTTTTGTTCATGGAGCTCCCTTAGATATTTTATTTGTGTCAAAATAGGTAAGATGATTACTTTAGTTTGACCTGTGTGTGATGTTATACCTGCACGATTTAAAGCCATAAATATTTTGGGAAACGTAAAAATCAAAAATTCTAATATTTAAATCTGTGTAGGATTCATGTTACAACTAAAATTTCTACAGCAAAAATAGTTATAACAAATAATGTACCTTGGAAAATGTCACCCCATTGATTTTGACGTAAAAATAAAACATTAAAAAGAAATGATTTTGAACCAATTTATTAGTGAACCTAAACTTTTTCAATATATTTTTATAAATTTTGATTCAAAATTAAGTGAACCAAGGAAAATTTGATAAATTACTTATTTATTCTTTTGTTTTATTACAAATTTGCCATTTTACAAAAATCCCTAAGTTTTTTCAGGAATTCTCCAAAAAACACATTTTTCTTTAAAACATTTATATGTTGTTGTGGAATAATTTAAAATATCTTCAAAAGTGAATTTAGTTTGAAAGTTTTTTTTTTAAGACTGCTTAACCGAAAAGCGTAAGATAAAACACTTAACAAGTTTTTACGTTCCATAATTGAATAATCAAATATTTAGATTTCTGCTAATGGATGACGATTTTGGTCACGATTCTGGGTACTTTTAACGTCTAGAAGTTCTTTGAAATTAAAAAAATGTACGGACTTAAATGAATCTTTCAAGTTATCAGAGTTAGTTCCAGCCAACTTAATAATAAGTTTAAGTTATTGCAAATACAAAAAAAAGAATTATTGTTTACATCCTTGGAATGATTTCAAAATAAAATTAAGATCTTGAACGCTTTTTAATTTTACTATGTTTTTAAAGAAAACTTCAGTATTTAATTAAACTTATAAAAGCATTCTTTATTTTCTAGCATTATATAGTTATTATATTTACAATATTTTGTTGTTGTCTTAGATTAGAAAAAAATTATTTGGTCAAAATATCCATCCTTCACAAAAATGCACTTTTCTCAAAAAAAAAAAAAAAAAAACATTTCTCAAGTTTAACCCAATTTCATTGATATCTCTTATGATGAAAATATTAATTCCATGCGATCAGCTACAAGTTTTCTAAAACTTCATTGTATTGCATAATTGAGGTTTTAAATTGCACCCGTAGGTACTCACATGAAGTGGTAATGCATACATAATTGTTTTTCCCACCAGTTGAGCACCCTATATTTAATAAACCCAACACACACACACACTGGCATATAAATAAGGAAAAACAGTTTGAAGGCATAGCGACAAAAATCTGGTTTCATCCTCACACCAGACGCGTTCTCATAATACAACAACAACAACAGAAACATATTGAGAGCAGAAAAATCCCTGATCCAGAAGTTACAGCACACAATCAATTATTGTGTGGGAATGAAATGCGAGTGAAAGATAAAAAGAAAATCAAAACAGAAAAAAAAAAATGAATTGCAGAAAACCCAAAAGAGGCAAAAACAGCGTAAATACCTTCAAAAAGGATAATAGAGAAAAAATAATCAAAGAAGAGAAAAATCCAGAGAGTAACTGCTGTCTTATGGAAAGAGTTTACAAGCCAGTGATGCTAACTCTAAGGGCGGAAAAATTCATACATCGGAAAAAATCCGCGTTATGCAAAGTTGAATGGAATTTTTACGCTTTTAACTTAATATTCAATGAATGTACAAAATAAAAGTCGCAACATTTTTTTTTTAATATTTGGTATACTATTTTAATAATTTAATATTTTTTTTTGTAAAAGTGTTTTCATTTACATTACATTATGATAAAAATTTTTGCCATTATATTCTTTAAAATTTTTTCCCATACGTGAAATAATTTCATTGAAACTTTCATATAATATGTTGTTTTCGTTCATAAGCCCTTTCCCATTCTATTGCTGTGCTGGTCGGTGGACCAATGCTGTTTACAGCGACAGCGATGTTTTTCAAAAAATTTATATATTTCTCCTTTTTGCTTCCAAATTTCCGTTTGCCTCCAGTTGCTTCTGAATTTTTCCCCAAAATTTCAATTATTTGCTTAAATTGTCTTTTGGTGGTGATTTTTGATTTACTCGGCGACGAAACTTCGAAATTGTGTTCAACCATGAAAGGGCTATGGGTTTGCTAAGTTGCTGGATATTTTTTTGCAGTTCATAAAAATTAAATTTTTATGTATGCAATTTTCCTTACAAAGTTGTAGTTACTTTGCAGAGTCTTATATTTTTTTATAAAATCTACGGATATTTCCAAATTTCTTATGCGAAACCGCTGTAATATTCCTCAATTCATCTAATTTTGTTCACATTTCTGCAGAAAGGCGAAATTTCCGTAAAAGACGTATTTTCCGTGTAATAAGCACCACTGTTGCGAACCAGAAAAATCGAGAGAGAAAATTGATGCCAAGCAGTAAAGTATGTGCAAAATTTATAAGAGCAATTCCACAATACCAGAGAGTTGAAGGTAAACTAGCGCATGAGAGCGAAAAATAGCCAACTAAAGTAAAAGGGCATAGCTTGTGGGAAAACAACGTTTGAGTTAATGGTGTATGTTAACAGAGATAAAACGTGGTATATCATTTGAAAGCTGGTAGTGAATTTGTTGCGTATTTTCATTTCTACGTTCAGTAGAACGAGAGTTGAAAGAAAATAAAAAAAAAATTTAAGAAGAACACCTCAAGAGCGATAGCATGAGAGAGTGTAATTTGCGCCAAAAAAAAAAATAACAGGTATGGGAGGAAATTATGTTTTTTCTTTGCAACCGCTTAGCTTAGTCTACAAAAAAAAAAAAAAAAAAAAAAAAAATAAAAATCAAAAATTCTTTTGTTGACTCAAAGAAAGAGAAAGAAGAATTCTTAAATTATGTGAAAATATTTCTTTTCCTTAGTATGCATGTATGTATGTCATATTAAAGAAGTTTTTATTACAGGTACCTAGTTGAAACTTAAGCTGTCATGGACTGATCGACCTTGATCGAATTGGCACTGAGAAAGTCAAGCATTTTTCAAAACACCGTACATGTCCTGTCCTTCATAATTTCAGGAAATTTGCCCGGCAATCGGTGATATTATTAATGACACATCCGCTTACACAATTTTCCTATTGGGTGTGAAGACAAACCTAACTGGAAAAGAGGCAAAACATAAAACCAAAACAAAAGCTTTATAAATGAAAATCAAGAAAATGTTCATAGAAAATTATGGTCGATGAGGGAATCGTTGGCAAACGTTATGAGAAAGGGAGGAAAGTGTAAAACAAAGAAAAAGAAAGCATAAGCAGCGGCATTATTAAGGCAGGCAGCAATAAAAATTAACAAAAATAAGAACGAAAATAAAGAAAAAAAAAAAAACAAAGGCAATAAACCAAAAAAGAAAGCAAACTGGCAAAAATAAAAAAGAAACGCAGAGATATGCGAAGATATAAACGGCGTTTGCAGCGGCTATAGATAAAATATATATGTTTGTGTGTAGTATGTGTCGGTTTGTATGTAGTTGGCTTTCCTGTGTCTTATTTTTTGTTGTTTTCTTTTTTTTTTCAACATAATATTTTCTTTTATTTTATAAATTTTTCTTATGCTACTGCTGCTGCTCTTTGGTTTTATTTCACTTTGCAATTGATGGATATGGTTTATTTATAAAGCTATTGGTGTGAGTGTGAGCGCATATCTGTGTGTAAGTGTACCGCACTCTTGGGATGTATTCATCCATGCTAGTGCTGAGTGCTGATGTTGCACAGTGGATCATTTGGTGAATCTTCACGTTCATATATGAAATATGTTTTTTCATTTGGTTTTTTTGACATATTTCCTTGAAAATAGGCGTAAAAGGTCGTCGAATCTAGAATTTTAATCTCTTTTCTCTTTGTTGTCCACTTTTTTCAAATTGCCAACCACCCCCAACCAAAAGGACGTCCTCAAATGAATTATGCTACCCCCCAACCTTTTTGCTTCTATTTGTAAATTTTTTTTTCATTTGTAAGGGGCCGTCCATAAATTACGTGAGCCAAAAAAGGGGGGTCCGGAAAAATCTCACCAAATCCCACCAAGGGGGGAGGGTCAACGAAAATCTCACGTCGACTTTTTAATGCAGAGAGTATATATTACTATAGCAGATTACATCTAAAAATTGCAAGGGAAGTCTCACAGAAGGGAGGGGGGAGTCCCGCCAGAAGTCACCAAATCTCACCAATGGGTGGGGGTCCGAATTTTCAAAAATATACCTCACGTAATTTATGGACGTCCACTTATGAAGAAAACATGGAAAAAATTTAAGTGTGATATTTAAAGAATGGGCGTCCGAAAAGGCTTCGGCTCCGCTCCCCCCATTCTTGCCCTTATTTGTCAATTTTTAAATCTTTTCCCCGCTTTCCTGTTGCGGATGTTTTTTTGATAAGTTTAGTAGTTGGCTGGGAAGATCAATTTACGTGAAACCTCATTATTGAGCGTAAGTCCAATTTGAGCAAACGGATGACTGAGGGTGCTCTCTTAGGCTAATCGGCCATAAATAAACAGCATTATACATATTTTTATTAACAAATTCTAAAGGTCAGCTCAGTGGTGTAACAATTGCCAATTTTCCGGTCTACAATAGTCAGCCATAACATGTTATCATATTCGTACCTTGCTAGTCCATTCCAACATTTCATTAATCACTAGTCTTTTTCACTTATGTATGTCTTTCAAATTTTATTGGACCTTACCATCTCGACTAAGACTTCGTACTTATCACCAAACATTTAATACTTTCTCACTTTTTATTTTTGAATTTTCAGTTATCACTTTTATTTTCGTAATCTTAGTCTCTAAAACGGAAATTTTAAATTTGTTTTCAATAGCACCTCCAAAGTAGTAGTGGGCAGTGATCATGGTAACTAACTGAGATTCATTGCAACCCTTACTTTACATATGTTATGATATAAAAATGAAAAATAGTCCACTGTATATGGAATAACTTCCATATAAATACATCTATATGAAACACTAGCACTGTTGTTATTGCTACTGCTGTTTTTGTATCTATGAGTATCTATGTCTCTATGCAGTGGCGGATTTCCCTATAGATCGTGTTGGCAGTCTTTAAGGCCCACACATTTTCCAGGGTAAAGCTAAATTATTTGTTTATCAAATGTGAAGACCCTTATTTTGTTCATCACTTGGAAAACGTTAGGAAAGCGGACAGATTCTACCTAGCGATCCTTCACAAAATGAGCCGATACTTTTCTCATAAGTCTAAAGCGGCTAAACTTTAATTCCGCCCCTGTTTTTGTATAGCGTACAGTGTAATAATATTTTATTGAAATTGTTTTTGATTTTCTTTGCATGTGCTCATATTGTTTTTTTGTTTTTGATTTTTTAAAGCTAAATTCGAGCAAGCGAGCGTATGAAATGTTTGTTGCTTTTTTTGGCTTTGGTTTTTATCGTTGTCGTTCGTGGCTGTTGTTGCTTTATCTGTATCTTGCCCAGCAATGTGTATCTGTGTATCGGTCTGTTTATATGTTTGTCAGCAAGCGTATCTGTTGGATAAATATGAGGTTAAGACGCTGCGCTATTGTTGTTGTTGCTGCTAAAATGCGGTCGTTTGCTGGCTGGTAAGCAACATTTTGTTGTTGCTGCTGCTGCTGCTGTTGCGTGTTTTACGCTTTACTTTTCCGTTTGTTTTGCTCCATGCTGTTGTTGCTGTTATGTTGAAATGAAAACATAAACATATCTTAGCGATGAATGAAGCTGCTGCTGCTGCTGTTGGCCTTTGAGATACTTAGATGCTCAGATACTTTACTTCGGCTACTTTGCGCTGTTGTCGTTTGCGTTTTCGTTTCGCACTAATGAAAATGTAATGGATAAAAAATAAATTTTCAAGTATTTTAAATTTAATTGTGTTGAATTTGTTGATGTGTGTTAATTGTATTTGTTTGATTTGTTGTCTTTGTTGCTATTGCTGCAATTGTTGTTGTTGATTTTTGGAGTGTGTTGGGTGTTTTCGCTATTATGGACTTTTTATTTTGTTGAAAATGTGCTCAATTTGTGGCTCTAGCCGTTGTTGTTGTTGTTGTTGTTGTTGTGAGGAGTAAGTGTATTTGTTCACAGTTCAAACTTTAAATTGGAATGGGAATATAAGAAAAATGTTTTGATTTTAACTTTATGTACTGAAATTTTAGACAATAGATGTAGAACATAGTGAACTGGATCCAAATGCTTTTAGGATTTTCTAAGATTTAGAAAAAATTTTGGTGAAGGTATAATCATTGGAAGTTGTAGCTTATATGAAAAGTGACATAGGTTGGGAAGCCCTGAATAAATTTCCAAAATATTGGTATCATATGTTAACAGTTTTGCATATCTGGACGCGGTTTGATTTCAAAAAATTATATTGTAATCGTGTTTCTCATATGCAAACAGTCAGATATGGACGAAGTTAAATAGATTTAGTAAATGGTCTTTATAAGAACGCTTATAACTTTCTATAACTGACACGATCCATTCTTTCAGTGACCGATTGAGGACAAAATAGATACTGTTTGTAGGTAGAGTAAAAAAATTATAAATATTCGACCAGATTAGAAAACTGTTTGTAGTAGAAGGACAAGTTGTCTGTATTTGATGAGACATAATATTTGGAAATGTTGACCTTATATTTTTTAAAAATTTATGTCCAAAGTAAATTTTTCTAAAATAATTTCTCTTATTATTTTAGTTTTAAGTTTCCTAGCAGAATTGCACCAACAATTGGTCTACTTATCTTTAAAAATCGATAAGTTTATATAGCATCCAAAGTAATTTGTAAGAGACCTCCAATTGATAATAATAGTAAAATTTAGCTACTACAGCTATTAGCCCTTTTAGCTATGTAGCTTGAAGTTTTAAGTTAAATAAAAAAAATGGTGTATTGAAGTTTTAGCGTACCCCAAAAAAACTTTTTTTTTGCTACTAAAGACTACATTTTGATAAGTTAGTTAAATGAAGATTAATCTGATAAGGTCGTCAGTATTTGATAAGTTTTGCACTACACTTAGTTTTAAGTTTTAAAAAAGTTGTCGTTATCGATATGTAACTTAGCAAAAAATATATGTAGCTGAGCACGCACTGTTCAAGTCCTTGGTGCAATAGAAACCTTGCTTAACAACATGTGATGAAATTTGTTGCATGTGATTTCATTAAACACAACGTGATTTGAAGTGATTTGATTTGACTGCAATATGATTTGATATGATAATTTGATTCAAATTTTAATAATTTCGGATTAGTTTTTACTCTTTTTCTTTGCATCTTAGCTGTGTTCTCCGCTGTTTGTTTTGTTGAGCGCTGGTTTGTTTTTGCGTGCTTGAACCGAATAGCGACAACACCGCATTGTGTAGTTGATGGTGACTGCTGCTCATCAGCAACATTCGGCCAACAGTCAATAGCAGCACCAGCAACAGCAAGTTGTAGAGTTCAAATTCTATTTTGAGCATGAAATCGTCAGAACTTTTCCACGTTGCTGCTGCTGCTTTTGTTGCTGTTGTTGCTGTTGTTGTTGTGTATTAAACTTTGTTTTGTGATTTCTTTGCTGGCCGCTTTTGTGTGATATTTTCAACAGTTCTTTATTATTTTGTTTCTTCTCTTATTTATTTGTATATTTATTTATTGGTGTTGTTGCTCTTCTTGTTCCCGCTGCTGTTATTTTTTGTGTATCTCTGGAATGTTGTAGCAGCAGCAGATACTCACACTGTGCATGCATATTTTGCTTTGAATTTTCTTCTCTAATTTTGACGCTGCTTTCTTGTTTTCTTCTTTTGGTTTTATTGTGGCATAATTTTTTCCACTTATTATTGTTTTTTTTTTTTATATTTTTGGTTGAATATTTTTAAAATTTTGTTAAATGATATTTTTAGGTTTTTCCAACGTGTTTATTGAGTTGCGTCTTGTTGAGTTTTTCATTGAATTATTTTGGCATCAATTTAAATTTGTGTTGTCTGAACAAAGTGGAATTTTTGTTTTACACAATTTTATTGCTGCAGTATATTGTATGAGAATGTGTTAAGAGTTTATTAGCGGTAATGTAAATATTATTTTAAAATAACATTATAAATAGGTATTTATTATTTTTATTTTGTATGTGGAAGTTCGAATATTATTTACTACCAACACCTAATAATAAATTGAATGACAACTCATTTTCAGTCGTAAAGAATAAAAAAAATTCCAAATATTTTTAAGTCTCACCTCATATGAAAAATGTCTAAAATTTTTAAGCGACTATGAGTTTCAGTTTCGTTTAAGATCATGAGACATTTTTTTATTTATATATTCGAGCAATACTATAAGAAATAGAATAAAATAAATTTGATATTCGTATTAAGGAAACAATTTTTACTGCCCAAATTTAACCCATCTTTGCCCGAGCGGTAATTTTGCTTACCACTTCTTTAACCAAACATACAGTCTCACTTATTTGCGGGCAAAGATGGGTTAATGTTTTTGGGACTATTCGCCGTATGATTTTAGATTGAATTTATTTCACGTAGCTGTATGATTTTTCATATTTAATTTAGACAATACAGTGCTGTACATAAATTATTCAAATCTTCAACTAACAAATTTAGCAAATATTAATTTTGTAAAAAGTATCAAAATTGTGAAAAATGATTTTATTTTTATGTATTATGTCTTGGGTGTTTCAGATACTTATTTTTATTTAAAAAAAGAGCGTAAAATATTCACTAACAACTAAGCATAAAATCATTTCAGTTACAAAATTAAAAAGGTTATTTATTTTCCTAAAAATGCAATTAAAATATGAAATTACATATTGATGTACAAAAATAAGTGGTTGCTTGAATTCATAAAATTATAATGTTTTTTTGGAAGGCACCACTTTCAGAAATTTTCCTTAATTTTTATTCAGAGCTCTTCCGAATCATTCTTAGTGTTTGTGGGAAATTCGGTTCTATTGCCTTAAATAATGCTATCAGTAAATCGTTTTAAAGCTGTTGGTTGTATGGGAGATGAAATCGGTGTCGTACCGTTCATATTTGGCACTCGAGGCGAATAGTTGAATTACCCTCTACATACATTTTTTTTACAATTTCAAAAATAAATTTTTATTGACCAAAAAAAAAGTCCTCACTTTTGCTTTTCCACAAATGCTAGCAAAATGTGATATATTTTATATATTAAATTACAAAATCACGTACACATGCTCTCAAGTTATTAACGCATATACTTTAAAAAAAAGTCCTCATTTTTAGTTCAACAAAAACCCTACGAAAATAAGATATATGCGAGGACCATTTTGCTACCCCCCATATGGTTGCACCACCCCAGCCCCCCTAGGTACGCTACTGGATGCAACGCCCTCTTTTCGAAGCTCACCATTTTTTTTTTGTTCTAGACAAAACCATTTTTTGTATTTGCATGAAATTTGGTTGCATTACCTAAAATGTATCTCTCAGAATGAAGTTTTCGCTTGCATGGAAAGTGCTACGTTCTCTCATTGAAATTCTCCAAATTTTTGTTCAGAGCTTGTCTAGGTTTCACCTACTATACATCAGAAATTTTGTTATACTACTTTAAATAACTCTCCGGATACGTATAGCTCTTTCCATTTTAAACTTGTACTACACCCTTTTGACAGAGGGTGGTGTAGGGTGTTTAATTTTCGGCGATATCTTATATTACCGTATAAATTTTCTCTGTACTGACTGGTTAAAGAATGAAATCGTTTCGTTCTCACGAAACAAATACCAAAAAATAACAATTAAATGAAATATTGTCAACCATCTGCATGTTCGCATACCATTTGAATTCCAATAAATCAAAATTTTCTCAACGGTGTATGTTTCTTTAAGGCACTTCAATCTTTAAGGACACCCCACTTCAAATCAAAGTTTATTTGAAAAAAAAAAATAATAAAAAACAAAACATTAATATCAAACTCAACACTTAAATAAACTAATAAGCAGCCCACTTCAACCTAAGTTTGCAAAGTATATCAATTAGCAGTTGACTTAGCTGACATGATCGACTCAATATCCAAAAATAAAACACAGAACAACACACAAGCTACAAATAGCTGCCACATACGATACGATACGACACGATACAATACGATACATATTCAAATATGCGATACACTCAAATAACAATAAATCGACGAAACGATCGGTGCTGCTGCTTGATCGCTGTAAATGCTGTACAAACACTTGGCAAATACAAATCGATCATGTACACACAGTATTAAAAAAAATGAAGACAAATACAAATGCACAAATTTAAAAGCACACACACGCACACATGTTGGTAAAAAAAAGTTGCATTCTTAACGACGATCACACGCTATAGATCAGCATATCGCTAACGCTATGAGAATATGAGAAATACATACGTACATATATGAGGTATAAAATATGCGTTACTAACAGAAAGAATTAGGGTTGCTCTTTTTAAAAATCTTGCAAGTATCAATTCATGAAACCAAATTGTTTGACAATTAGTGCTCAACTCAATAATGGCAGACACGTTACAACAATTTATTTATGTAACAAACTTTAGTTTTTGTCGTGGATTTTTGCAAAACAAAACAATAATATTTACATCTGTCATTGTTTATAAGCTGCTTTTCACTTTACTGCACTTTCAATAATTCATTAAATATTGTCTGCCACTCGACTTACTCCATATTGATATATTTTTTAAGTAGGTAGACAGACGCGGTAATTAGAGCACAACTCATTATATAACGTCTGCCACTCGATTTACTTCATTTTGATGTAATTTTCTCTGTAAAAAGACGCGTTACTCAAGTTATAATTCATAAAATAGCGTCTGCTACTCGACTTACTTCATATTGAATTAATAATCAATTTATTTCTAAATGATTTTTTTTCTGTTGGCGGACGCGATACTCAGAGTATAATTCGTCTGCTTATCGACCTTCTTCATTTGGATTTAATATTCGATTTACTTTTTTTTTTCTGTAGGCAGACGCAACACTCAGAGAATAATTCATTAAATAACGTCTGCCACTCGTCATCCCAGTACTCTGTTTTTTTTATGCATAAAAAGCTATACCCTTTGTGTTGCATGTTTCACAAATGAAATTGTTACTGTGATATTTTGTTTTTTTTTTCTTGCTGTCTGCCTGTTTTGTATATGGACCTGTAGGCAGTCTGTCTGTTTGTTGTCTGATTTGTATATGGAGATGTAAAGGATCTTGCCTGTTGGCTGCATACTTTGAATGTGGAGATGTAGGTAAATCGGTAAACTATACAGGCACTTAGTAAGCGAACTTTTAAGGCAATCTGCCTTTCCCTTGCTACACATTGTATATAGAGATGTAGGCTAGCTGCCTACAAAGCGGCCATTCCTTTGTAAAAAGAATTTACAGTTGTGGCTGGAGTTGTGAGCATTGCTGGCTACAACGAGTATAACTGTTCATCGATGTTGTGTATAATATATTTGCCGCTGGGATATTAATTATTATTAATTACTCAGAGTATATAACAAATGCTTAGCTTTATTTTGAAGTAAAATGCTTTAAATTATAAAATGCCAAAATTCATATTTGTGGAAGTTATTTGTTTATAATCTATGGAATTGTAAAATTTCGAAAAACAATAAATTTATGTAAGGCTTAACATAAAAATTATAAGATATGTCTGAGAGATATGATACTTACAATTGTTTTACTTGTCGTGGAGCAATGTTTTGAAATGTTTTGGAGTTCAACGATGTGATGTTTAAAAACTTAAAGCTTTTAAGGAAACAACATACTTCCGATCTGCTTATCACATTTACATTTTTATTTCGCATTAAGTTGTTAACGCATTTGTGTTTTTTAATAACAAGAATCACTAAGTAGACTAAAACTTTTTAAAGTTTTTTAAATTTTCAAAAAATAAAATCCACCCTTATGTGAATTGAATTGGATATATTTACAATAAATTTAATACCTACTCGGATATTGTGTATTTAATGAGTGGCAAACAAAATGCGAAGTATATCAAAACATACCACAGCATGAGGATAAGACCGATATGCTTAACTTGACAACAGCAGCAACGACAACAAACCCAACGACAACAACAACAAACAATAGTAACATAACAACAACAACAACAAAAGAAATGAAACTCAAACGACAACAAAGAATAAAATTCAAAATAAAGAAACAATCAACCACTCTACCTGCCTCGTCTGGTCTGGTCTGCTTAAGTCCATTCAATCGATCGTTCAGTTGCTCGGCCGGTAACCCTAGAAATATTCAACATATCAAAGAGTATAAAGCGCAACCCGAAACAGAAGTTGAAAAATGCACCACAAAATGATGTGCGGAACACCACCGAAGCCAAAGGCGCGCACAACGAAGCTAACACAGTACAGCACAGCACAGCACGGTACAGCTCATGGTACATGGCACTGAATGGAACGGAATGAGAAATGACATGTGAAACATAAATGTGAACTTGAAAATGCAAAGCAACGATCATCGATCGTTCAAAATGGAACTGTTGTAAAATTGTGAAAAGAGGAAAAAAACTAAACCAACAACGGATGCACCATTGCTGCTAAAAACGTAGCGTATAGCAACAGGATAAAATAACTTAATGTTTTATAATACAAGTAAATTCAATGCTGAATGACACTGTGCAACACAAAAATTCAATGCCATGAGAGAAGAAGTCCACAGTGTTGTCTAAATTTAATATTGAACTTTTCGAAGTTTTTAAAATTTTTAAAGGTTTCTAAGGTACTTACTTTCATCATCAGTGACTCATAAACTGATTAGTAAAAATTTCTTGATATATGTATTGCGAAATCAATGAAAAAGTGAAACAAAGTCAAAGTTCGTTTTCTCTGTCTTTGTTTTTGTTAGTCACTTGGCATTAATATAGCTCCATATTTTGCTTAAAAATTCTCACTCATCGGCTCAAAGACCACTGATGATTCTCTTTAGCAATGAATGGTTTTTATAATTTTTTTGTACTCACTGTATATTTCGTGCGATTTGGGGGAATATAATTTTTCCACTGCTGTTCGATTTCAAATTCGATTTACTTTTATAGCTAAATTAAATTATATATAAAATTTCAAATCTATTTACATTTTTATGAAAGCTTTTCCAGTTTTACAGATGACTTTATTACGACAATCGAAATAGACTCTAAGTGGCTCCCATTCGATGTCACCGCTTGAAATTATATTCTGAGGCACCCTGTACATATGTACGCTGCTATATGTGCTAAAAAATAAACATTCTATGCTGTTGCACAGTGTAAGTAACATCTGCGCGACGTAGCAGCTAAAAAGGAAAACAGCAGCTCCAGCACCGACAAAATCCAACGCATCAACGATCGTTGTAGACGGTTCGCAGACGTTTGCTTAGTCTGACCTGGACACTACTACTGTCGCTGGCACTAATCATCGTAGCGGCTGCGGTGGTGATGGTGGCAATAATGCTGCTATTAATATTAAATAAAACGAAGGTTAAAACTTCATTACATGTGTATGCGTGTGGTGTTTAAGACCATGTGACAAGGTAGCACAAATAATGATCAAACAAATGATATATGCGTAGGTATCTACTGAGCAGGCATTTTTCGTAACTACACATAATACCCTACGAAGCGTAGTCTGAGCTGTTGCAATTCGCTCTTATGCCGCGTATCCTTGACATTTTGTGTATTATGCTACGAAATGACAGCCGAGTTCAATTTTCAAATCAACGAGTCAATGAGCGCATAATATTGGTATTGCTGTTGGTGGTGGCAATTGAAGAAACCATCAGCGGAGTTGTGATCTTGTTCGTTGATAAAGATAAAAATATTGATGCGGAAAGAGAAGTTGAGTTGAGCAAAGGTTTGTAGTAATTTAGTTTGAAAATAAGTAGGGGTTGATTATTTTAGGAAGTCAGTCTTGGTTTTCATTTAGGTGATCGTTAACAATTGAATTTATACGTTTGTGGATGCATTCAATTATGTTCAGGAGAGTATACATTGAATATGAAGTTTTGTTTTTTTAAGAAAGTCAGAACGGAAGTATGCAGATACTTGAATGTTTACGACACTAGTTTGAGAGTATTAAAATTATTTACATATTGAATAATAAAAATCGATAAAATTTTAGTAAGTTGAAGTGTACGAAACATTTGAGAAATAATTTTTAAATGCAACCATGCATAATCAAATTATTTATATCAAATAGGTTCGCTTCAGTCCTTAATTTTAACGTCGAGTTTTCATCATAATCCAAGGTAGTTTGGTTTCTTAGCACCAAACATAAATGCGATTGCAGACAAGTTTTTCCCGCTTATATCAGTCATATTCTTATGAAGTATTCCTGATACTGTCTGCAATTGCCACTAGTTGCCACTAGTTTAAGTATCACAATGTTTCATGAACAAAAAATTTCATTTAACTTCCTTTTTGGATTCAGATAAAATCACTAAACGTGTTATTTTTGCTCAAAAATTACTTGGGAAAGTCGTCCAAAGTTCGATGCCAAAAACACTTCCTAAAATTTTTCCATCTCCATGTGAGTTTTTCATTAATTTTGAGATAAGCTTGTTTAAGTTTTGCGCATTTTAAATTGCTTTCTAAGGCTTAATAAGCACTGAACATTTTGTATGGAATCGCTTTATAGTAGTCATATCTGAGAAATCTTTCAAGAACATCACGCGTCAACTTGAAGTGTTAAAAAATTAAGTATGAGAGTCCGGAAATAGTAAAGTAATGTGTATTTTGCAATCTTAAGAGTTATTTCTAGGGAGTTTTCCATTTTGTTTAAGTTGAGAAAATTATATGAGTTTCTTAAAATCTGTTCTTATTTACTTACGAAAATGACCTTAAACTAAAATATGAGAAATTTTTAAGCAACAAGTCATTTCAAGATGGAATAAGTATGGACTATTTCACACTTCAATGCTCATTATGAATCTTTTTAAAGTTCAGGCTAAATTTATATCTACTCTTTGTAGCAGATTAATGTTTGGATTTAGTAGAAAAAAAAACTGTATTCGTTCAAATGAAAGAAGCCTTCATGTCCTTTACAAAATTTCTATTAATATGAAGCGTTATTTTCATAATCTAATATCAGCTATATATATTGTTTGCAAATATTGTCACAATTTCCAAAAAATAAATTAACCAAATTGAATGCAACAATTTGACTGTGTGTCTGTTGTTGTTGCTACTTTCCACCATAAATTTGTTAGCATAGCCTTAGGCGCAACATCCGTTTTGATTTCCGCACATGCGATAACATATAAAAGTGGTGAAAATTTTCCAAAAGGTTAGGTATGAAAAAAATCATATAAATCTATGGCATTTGATTGGAAAATCACAAGATAAGAAGATACAGGAGTGAAGAGTAAAGATTTAAGCAACATTAATGCATTGTGTATGAAAATCAAGTAAAACTATGAAGGAAACGGCTGTCAAAGCAAAAACTTCTGTTTTTTTTATATTTGCAATGCTTCAGGGGATGATTTTTCATTCAAAGGACACTAAAAGACAAACACATTTGCACACATATTTGCACATAGATATAAACATGCATAGCTACACAAATGCAAAAACTCACAGCTTCATAATACGCACTACTTAAATGCTATACATGTATGTATATGTGTTGCAAAAAAATGTACACGGATAATCTCTACTACTTGTGCATGTACTATATAATACAATGAGTTCATCTGGTTGACTGACTGACTCACTGACAGGATAGACGGCGACAACAACTTTATGGCTGTCATTGACATATGAATTATTGTTGGTCTGACCGTCTGCATATATGATTACATGGCAACCCTACTATAAAGGGTGCAAATATTTTTTCGGTCAAATCAAAATAAATTTAAACTTAAGTTTTTAACCCCATTGAAAAGTTTTGTTTGAAAAATATAATGATGAGTATCTTAAAAGTTTGCAAGTAGCCAACAAAGCATACAACAACAACAATACATTTGGTCAAAGCACTTAATGCAAAAATTTCAATGTTGCATTTGTTGTATTTTTACTTAGAAATTACATTAACAAACAATTCAATTTGGGATAGAAAGTTTTAAGCTGTCCATACCTTTTTTGTGTGAGGGTGGTTTTCCTTGGCAAAAAAAAAAAAAAAACCCTTTGAAAAAGGGAGAGTCTTAGCAGAAGTTTGCCTTTTAACATTTCTGTATTGCAAATTTTGTGTGTTTGATCTTTAAACAAAAAACTTATTCTGTGCAAAAATTAACTGAATTGATTTAATAGTGCCATGGTGACTGCCTGGCTGTGGGCTCTGGTTGGAGAAGAATGTATACAAGGAGGTTGTCTGTTTAATGCGATGCTGTTTAAGGTATGGATTTTTTGAACGTCTAGACTTGTTACTGAAAAGTTCAAAACAATTCTTAATAAATGTTAAATTACTTCATAGATGATATTTAGCATTCTCAAAAATAAATATCTCAAAATCCTGATAACGCTGAATATTATTATGCACAATAATGATTTAGGACTCAACTATTTTTCAATGTGATTGCTGCATCTGCTTAAAAATTGTATTGGGTCTGTGCAACCCATATTTTGTATGCAACTTTGATAGCATTTGGGCTCTGTCTCTCACATATATTATCACATGGCGCTAACTCCACTGGCAAGTTTTTCCAATACATCAGAAAGTGTAGAATTAACTCACTTACCAGATTAACTAGATATTCAAGTTCAAGTTTTCAGCAATTTCCTTAGGTTAGTAGTCGAAAATCCTTCAAGAATATATGAATAGAATAGCCGTGTTTTATTCGCTTTGGTTAAGCCAAAATCTCATACAAATGTGTGAACAAGCTCAATTTCTGGTTCAATTAATTCAATTTACTAAAGTTTGAAGGATCATAGACACGAAACTAAAATATTCAAAAATATGTGGCAATTTTACTGGAATTTCGAAGAAGCGCTCTTAGGTCACGCGAGGCCTTGGGCACCCAGTCAGTGGCAGGCCCAAATATTGAAATAGAAACACATAATAACAATAAAAACAGTGAAAAAGTGAAACGAAAAAAAACTTTGGTATTAGCGTCCGCGACACTACAAAAACAGTTCGAAATCATTTGATAGCAAGAATTTGCAAAAAAAAAAATTATGTACTGATACGTGAGGCACCTAACCGTGCTAGGCCCCGTTCAACCACACGACCATAAAGGTGGCTCTGATTTTAAAAAAGAATTTCTTTCGAACACTGTCTTACCACCTACTGGTCAAATGCAGAATTATAAAAAGTTAAACTTATGCGTTTTATTCACTTTTAGGTTTAACCAAAGCGAATAAAATATGGCTAATATTAAACTCCGATATTTCACCTAAGTGAACTAGCTTTGTCGAACTATTTTTGCACACGTCGAAATATCGTCCTATGCTTGCATTCAGGACTCACTCCAACTTTCCGACAAAAATTTTTCCGTGTTTTGTGTAAGCCTTTATTTGTACTGTATCTTCGCAAAGGCTGGTGAAACAAAAATATAGACAAGACCCATTTCTTAACCTTAATACTCCCAAAGACACAATTTCTATGTCATACAAATGCATATGGACAAGAGCCATCGATATCCACTGTGTTATGGCACTCGGGTTGTAGTGAATGTCCACACCAAGCAAACACACTGGAGGGGGGGGTTTAAACGATATGCTATGCAAAAAGAGCACGAAGCGGATAATTCTTTGAAAAGCAATGTATCCATTTTTAATGAAAACTATTTTTTTCTTTAAGATTTTGGATACATAAACACTTGATTTGCACTGACCGTCACTAAAGAAGGTTATCTTGGCCGTTTGTGTATATCTTTTATTTATTGTGCCCATTACTCCGCAAAAATCAGTTAATATTATCGAAGGTTGTACTTAATGTCCCGATGAATTGGAAAGCTGTTACCTTGATCGGCTGCTGTGAAACAGTTCAACTCTCCTGGGACATTTCCTTCTTCCGTTCCTGTTTTGGTTGATTTCTTTATAATGTATACTTCGTAATCGAAGTCTACCCAGCAATGATATGCCGTCTGATTCAACCTTCAAATGAATAAATTGTATATGACGTATATCATTTTTACATATATCATGCGAAGCTTTCAAAAACGCAAAAGAATAAAAAATAAATAACAGACTAATAAAAATTCATTGCTGCATATCAGAGTTGTAAAATACTGCACTCAATTGCTACTTAAGCTATCGCAGTTGCAGTTTAATGAATAAAATTTTAAATTCGCAGCTAGTAAATGTTAGCTATGAATGTTCGTAGTATAGATCTTTATAATTTACAAAAATTTTGAAAACTCTTCAGTTTAAATAAATTTATTTCTTTAAAAGTAAATTGATATACCTTTTGACACTAAAATCAGTTTGAAATGATTTATTATTATAATATTTATTCAGAATAGAAAATCGTTGAAATAAAAGGCTGTAATGTTCTTAGACCGCAGTATGTTGCGGTTGAATTTGTACGTCAATATTTTGTTTTTAACATTCTAAAATACCTTCAACTACAGCTTTTACAGCTCTGCTGCCTTTATTATTTCCTTTAGAATATTATATCGTCGTATTACTACGTGCGTGGCCTCAACCCTTATAAATCAGATGGGGTAGCAAACAACTACTTAAGGGTTAAATTATTATTGCAAAAATATTATGCGTGAAACCATGTTCGTCACAGCAGGCGGTGATGGAAATTGATGAAAAAATTATTATTGAAACAAAAAACAAAAGGTTGCAGCATTTAGGGCATTACTACACCAAATACAATTAAAATTTTATTTTATTTCAAAAATTATATTGCTGCATACATGTATGTGTTTATACATTTATCAATTACTATTGTCCTTATGGTCACATTAGGGTACACAGAAAAAAAAAAATTAAAATTCAAATTACTCAATAAAGGGTGAAATAATATACTTAAGAGATGCATGTATGCCTCTTGTCAGATGTATTTCACTGACAAGCAGTTTTTTGACTCAGTGATACTTTAAGTAAATATTGATCCAAAAGTGACTGCTGGCTTAAAAGATGTGTGAGACTCTTGTCATGCTTGTCAAGTTGAAAGTTAAAAAAAGACATCTTGTGAAAGCACCTTTTGGGCTGGTGCTCTCTATGCTTCCGTTTGAAATCGCCATTGATATCATGATATTACATAGTTATGTGCAGGTTGTTAAACTTAAATTTATTATTGATATTATAAAAATAATAAAGTCGAGGATTCATAGAACATTTAATATTTTGTCAAAGTTTTCCCATTGCAAAACAATAAAGTTCCCACCTTTTTTTCTACAAAAAAAAATATATAACATGAATGGCAAACGTTGACAACACAATTTTTTTGACAGAATATTTTTTGTAAAGTTTTGTTGACCATTGTCATGTCGGTCGACCACGACCATTTCTTTATTATTTTACAGTTTTGTTGTACAAAATGACCTTAATTTTGATTTAATTCGATGGTGAATTTTATGCCATTTAGTATTTGGTTGGCAGTGTTAATGTACCAACTACGAAATAACTAACCACACTAAGTTTCATGTAGCACTTTAAAAAATACCATTAAATTGTACAAAACGTGAGGATTTTGGAATATGATCTCTTTCCATTCAATTTTGTTGACATTCCATTTTCTAACTAAAGGTTAAACTTTATCATACTTAATTGGTGGTCACACTAACATTTATTGCCTTATTCAGCATATTTAGAACTTTTCATGAAACATTTGTTGTTGAAAGTAATAACTATCACGTGCACGTAGATTTCTTATTTTTCATAAAAATAAAAGCTTTAGTACTAATATTTTTGTAGAGATTTGTAAGTTTTTAGCTTTTTCTTAAAATTATTTGTACTAATATTTGATATTGTTACAGTTACGCTTAGGTATTGCCCGCTCACTAGCAACAAAAGATCATACGAGGTGAAAAATTGAATTGAAATATTGTGCGGAAGGAAAAGTGATTTTCATTAGGAAATCAAGTCATATAATTTTCATTAGTTACACTATTGCAAGGCATATTATCATTTCATATTTATCACTCTTTAAAATCATAAAAATTTTAAGCCTTAAACTAAAATGAACTCAACAGATTACCTTCTCCATGTAAGCCTCAAAACAGTGTACTTTCAAGCGAGGATATTTCAAATTACTGACATGATGCAAGAAAACTAATAGAATATTCCCTCTTAATACATAAATAAATACCTACTGAAGTAACTAATTGATTTTCGAATTGAACTGTTTCATTAGAAACAAATGTACTTTTTCATTAAAAGCAGCTTAAATAACTGCCATAAGTTTAATAAAAAATTTCACGAAAATCTTTTGGATGAAATCATCCCCTTAACCAGTCAAAAAACAACAATAAATGCACAAACCCTAACTCAAATAAAAACTCATATTGATTGCTGCACTTCAGCTTCAATGGTAATACACAGATTTCCATTAATCCACAATCCACAACTGTAAATGAAACTGTAACTGTATCTGTAACTGAATGGTGTATCTATAGCATTTTATCTGAGTATCTGATGTAGCTGCTATTTATATACAATATTTATTGTTATTAATTTTTGGGTAAATCTGGCAAGCCAAGGCGCGTCAAATAAACAATCAACTTCTGGCACAAAAAAATTCCCAAATATTCATGCATCACATAGCTACGCGTACAACAGATACGGGGTTGCTAACAAAACGCTGCAGGAAGTGTGGGGCGCGTTAAATAAGCGCAAAAAGTAATAGAAAAAGAAATTCGATTTTCAATTTTTCTACTTTCTCATCATACGAAGCAAATACACACAGCAGGAATTATTGTATTTAATGACCATATACGCTAGATTACTAGGCACAAACTTACAAATTGTTCCTGCTGGTTACTTCTATTGCCATACAAACATATGTAAACTAGCTTGTGAACAGAAGAAGAAAAAAAAAAACGTTTTTTTTTTTCAACATATCGACACTTGGGTTTTTTAATGCTTTCCGCAATTGTTGCTTTAAGTCTCTAGAGATGGGCTTTTCCCCCGATTTTTTATGACACAATGAAAAGCAGGCCTCTGCATATCTCCAACAATTCTACGGGACACGTGCAGTCATTTGATGTTTGCGCGTGTGTATGTGTGTGCATTGCTTGTATGGGGGAGTTGGGGGTTGGTTATTGTGTGACTGTGACGCAGTTTATATTTCCCTTTTGGAAATGTTGTTCAGCAACAACAACTACAATAACAATAAAAATAATATCACCAAACAATAAGCACTGCAATCTTAAATAAAAATTAGAAAATACTGCATGAAGAGTAGAAAAGTAATGGAGGAAATTGTGTAAACGAAATTGAAAGCAATTCATGAATAATTTTTTTTTCTTTCTCAATGTTATTTGGCCTTTTTTTTTTTGTTGGTGTTGCCCTTAAAAATCATCCCTCTCTTTGGCCACAGATTTTAATGTTTATTTTTTGACTTTTATTTTACAAATAAAAAAATTAAATAAAAGGTCTTTTGCATCTCGCTGACATTTTTTTTTTTGTTTTTTAAGCAGTAAGCAAAGAATCAATAAAATTACATAATACGGTGATAAAAAACGGGTTCTTTGTGTTCGTGGCAAGATCAAATTTGAACAATTGAAATGGTATGATAAGTACTTGCACGCTTGGCGGATTATATGCGAAATGAAAAATTTTTGCTTTATAAAAAATTGCCCAGTGCCTTCTTTTGAAAATATGCTCTCAAAATTGTCAAGGTTGAAGACTTAATCACTACGAAAAAGAAAATCATTTGTTGAAAATTATTTTGTATAAATTTGGTTTAAAAATTGTATGAAAATCCGGTCACAGGTTTGGTATTTTTTTAATAATTTATATAGGCAATTTGTAATTTAAAACTGAAATCTTCAATATGTGGATATTATGAGTGAGTTTCAGAAAAACTTAGTTGTGAAAAAAATGCAACTTTTTTCAAACGATTTTAAATCAATTTAGGTTACGGTACACTTAAAAAAAACATGCATTGCTAAATAATTGATAACCACATATCAATTTCAATGTATTTTCAAAAGCTATCAAATTCATAGTTTTGCTAGATTTCCATATTATAATGATAGACTTAACGTTAAATATAAATGCAAAATATTAAATTTATATGAAAAATATTGACTTGATTAGATATTGTTTAACATTATAAAATCAATAAACAACGCTTAAATGAAATAAAAAAATAGCAATAAAGTAACTTTAATTTGACATGAATCAATGTTGATTTAATATTATTCACGTCAATTTGACATGAACAAATGTAAAATTATGTGAATGCATATCATATTGATATAAGGAAATTTATTTTATTTATTTATCATATTGATATAAGGAAATTTATTTTGATATCAATTCATATCACTGTGATATGTTTCATGTAATTTTGAAAATAAAAAGTTGTGAATTTGATATGAATCCATATCATTTTCCATATTCAATATTATATTATTAGAATGGTGCGCAGTTTCAATGAGCAACTTATATTTTTGGTTATGTTGGTATTTTCAATTTGAAAGCAGAAACACACTTAAGACTGATTGAAAAATTACCATTAATTAAATAAATCATTTAAATTAGTTTGTGATAAGTTCAAAATTTATTTATAATTTATACAGAATGTTATTGATATCCTCACAGCATGGAATATGCATTTTGAGTTCAGATCAGGAGAAAATAAAAATAGATAATAAAAGCAATAAAAAACTAAGGAAGCTAGGAATCTATATTGGAAATATGAAAAAAACATTAAAATATTATCAATTCTACACTTTTGTTATATAAAGTTGATACGAATAAAGTTCAAATACAAGTAATTCGATGAGATGCATATTAAACTAACATCTTCACCGTCGATATATCATATCATATGGATATGAACAAGACTTTCTTATCAATCAATATCAATCACAGCAATATGTTATTAAAATAACATTAACGCCATATAATTTTAACTTTTTTTATAATCAAAATAATATGGACAATTTCAAATAAAAATTTTGTGATATGTCACTTGTCAAAATTCAATATTAATTCTTCATTTTTCACATCAAATTAAAAATATTTCAGAAATGATAGTGGCATAATATCAAAATTGATATTATCGAATGAAAAAATCGTTAATTTTACGGTGTAGCATTTACATGATAACACCATACGTTTGCAAAAAAACTCGATTTAACACAATTTATTCATAGTTTTAGAATAAATGTAATTAAAAAAATTCATGGCTCTTTGTATTTATATAGCTTAAGAAAATGCATACCAACTCCTAGTTTTCAGTTATTCGATGAAAACCTTTGAGGCCAATATTATGACTTTAAAATAGATTCTGCCAAGGGCGGATTCACGGGAGGGGAAATGGGGGAAATTTCCCCCTCCAACGGCTTCAAAAATACACTAGAGAGCTTTAAAGTTTTAAAAAACCATGCAGCATCTGAGAAACAAACTGAAAATTTTTGAAGTTTCTAGTAACGCCGGAGATGTGTAGTTTTTCAATTTGTTAACTTATTCATATAAACTTAAAAATTAACAAATCATATTACTCTACAAATTTGCAAAAACTTACATCACATCGAATGGCGATGATATTTAATGTAGTGAAAATTTCCGTAGAATTCGAATATCCTAATGATTTTTTTAGATTGGCAACAATATTCCACATAAATGGTAAAATTCAAAAATAAATGCTTGTAAAAACTTTGATTGTCAGCAAATGAATTTTAATTTTTTTTTAGTATAGAGAAAGAAGAGTTCTACAACAATTTTAATTGTGCCAATAGTGTTATGATATTCAATTTAAGAGACTCATATTTTTTTATTTTGCTGAAGAGCCACATTTTTCGAAGTTATCGTCATTTAAACTTTGTATGTTAAGATTACAAATACGAAACAAATTTTGAAAGGACTTTTTTTCAAATTGTCGGTATTTCGTTAGTACATAATGGCTCCTTATATATATATTTTTTAAATTTCTTCATTATTTTATGGGTTTTATGAAAAAGTGACTTTTAGTGCTAAGTAAAAAACAATTATGAAAACCCATTTTGTATCAAGGAAATACCTACAATTTGAAAAATGTTTGAGTACAATGTTCAAATTATATAAGAAAAAAATATTTTTTCGTTGATGTTAATAAAATGCTCCATAGTAGTTATGACTTTTCTATAAACATGTGTAGGTACTATGTTTAAAATTTTTATAATGAAATTCTCTATGAAATAGAAGGACTAACTTTTAGTAACTCACATAATTAATTTTGGAAAGAGGGCATCAAAGTTGGAATTTGTTAAAAAAAAAAAACGAAAACAAAAAATATTTTTTTACCTAATTTCGATCATAATAGCCATATCACTAATACTATTGGCACATTTTATACCTTTAAATATTTGTAGGACTCTTCTCTACACTTAAAAAAATTTTAAATTGATTTGCTGACAATTAAAGTTTTTACAAGCATTTATGTGAAGTATGCGCTCTCAACACTGCATTTTTTTGAATTTTGCCGTCTATGTGTGTATATAGAAAATTGGGGCTAATCGGAATATATGTTACTATCACGATATTCTGATGCATCCACACTGCACACTAAAAGCAAAACCGAGTGCAAAGTTGATTTTCCATGCGAGAAGCGGAATTAGGGGTGGCCATAGTGAACGCGAGAAACGGCGCTGAAATTCTGATTGTCGTTCGTACATATATGTTACATATCTGTGGACGTTTGACAAAACAACCTCTTTCGATCTACGGTAATAAATCAATATAGCGTAAGTCTTGCGTTGAAGCTATGTAAAAAGATTATTCAGTCTCGTGATTCAATAATTAAAATAATTTTTCTACCAAAAATCTATTGTGGTAGCACTTATTTTTGTGGCCCTTCAGAGCAAGTCGAGAATAAACTTTACCTATAAAAATTTCAAAATTCATTTTACACAATCAAAGGATTTATTCACTAACAAATACTCATTTGATACTGAGTAGACGAAAATTCACTTGTAAAAATGAGGAGAGCTTCCCAAAATAAAATAGTAGAAAGTTAAATTTGTTTCTTCTTTTTGTTAGCAATAATAACCCTGCAGGATGGAATGTGCCCACACGTTAAAAAATCATGCAAAATTTGTATAGTATCCAAGTGCAATGAACCTGTACCCCAAATTTATTCTAAATTTATATATTTCCACATATTTTAAGACAAGTCTTAGAAGTATTTAATTAATTAAAGTTGAAAATCTCCTAATTTAAAAAATGTGTCTGGGTATCTTTCGGTGAAATTTTTCAAGAAAAATCGAAACGTGAACTTTCAATTATATAATTTAATTTTTTTTTTCAACTGAAATTATCCAATTGTAAATTAAAAAAATTAACTTTTGAGTTACATAGTAAAATACGTGATTTTACTTGCAAAAATAAAATTTTTTGATTTAAGAAACAAGTCTTAGAAATATACTCATTTTAAAGTATGGGTGGATTACATTCACGTCAGTAATGGCGTTACAAAAAAGGCGTATGAGATGCAGGGTTTAAAAGTTAACAATTAACGGTTTCTTCCGAAAATTTTGAAATCCTACAAGGCTTTGACATGCAATCAATGCCTTGGCCTCTTGGCAACCCTGTTTGAAGCGAACAGAGCTATAATTCCACTATAAGAAGATGAAGCTATATGGCTTATAATGTAAACGTGAACGAACATTATAGTAAAACAATATTTATTTCATATATATATTTACAGTAAACTTTTTTGGACATAAATTTAACATAACCAATTTCCCCCTCCAATATTTTTTCCTGGATCCGCGCCTGGATTCTGCACATACCACCACTTTATATTTTCTTTCGTCTTAAGGTTTATGGTTTAAAGAGCTTATAACAAAAAGTTGTGTCAATTTCTTTCAATATTTTAATACATTAACACCTTTGTTAATATTACTCAGTAGTTTTTATAAATTTTCCGCTTGCAAGTAAGATGGTGATAGCAATGCCAGCGCAAGCTATTGAGACATTTGAGGATGGCCTTTGGGTTTGACAGCTATCTCGGCAGTTACTTTGCAAATATACAATGTTGCAACAGAAAATGATTTTTCTAAGTTGGTTGCCTAAAAAAAATACTTTTCCAATTTTAATTTTCAAGAAATTATCGCCCGGAGCTCGAAAATCTGATTTTCGTATTTTTTTCTTATATGTGGTTAAATTATCCAGCCCCTAGATCATAGTTTTTTTGTTCTATAGTCTTAACTTTCATCTCTAAAATGGTGCTAAAATCATCAATTTGGCATAGCTTTTGCAAAAGTTAAAGCTACTAAAATAAATCTAAATATGTATGTTGTTAAAGCAATTATGTACAACGTGGCGTATGAGTAACATTAATATGTGTGCAAGGCAGTGATGGAATTTTCGTTAATTTTTCACTTTTTTCAGTACATTTGCGTCGTGTCAAAAATCGTCATCTGTACATTCGACAAGTTTTCAGTATATTTCGACTGTTGCTAAAAATTACCATTTTTTAAAGTAAATTTACTGCAGTGTTATGGAGTTAACTTTGCTGACCTTTTTTTTTTGTTTTTTAGTAAAAAAGTTAAAAATTTTGGTGAATTTTTGTAATTTTAAGCAACTTTTTTTATGTTCATGTTCGAAAAAGTACATTTAAAATCTCTTTTTAGCACATTTTCCTCGGCTTTATGGATGAATCTCAATGATTCCTAATATTCTTAAATCATAAATCTAAAATTTATCATTATTTAACTATACTTTATTTTAAAAGACGTTGCTTCAACTTTTATAAATACACCTCCTTGTTTGATTTATTCGCAATTCCAACTATGCTTCCTAGAAATTGCTGGTTCCGAATACTACATCCCTTGCCCATGCCACTCTGAATATCGTAATTGCGGGGTTTTAGTTATCTGTTGTAACTATAGCGCATTTATGGTCGGATCTCATAGAAATTAAGGAATGCATTTTATTATAAACCACCCTAGTGAACATAAAAAAAATAAAAGAAAATCTACAACAAGTCGAAAGTCATAAATGTATTCCGTAATTTCATAAGACTAAAAATTTCTTGGAAATTTTTCAATGAAATGATATTATTGAAATCATGAATGTAATGCTTTAAGAAAAAAATAAAAAAAATTATGAAACTTGCAAGTATCTACGTGGGGCTACAAATTCAAAAATTTAATATTTCAAAATATATATACATACATTACGCATAAGCAACAGCAACAAATTAACAACAACAAAGCGGTGCAAACTTGAGAAAAATTTATTGGAATCAAAAGAAAAATAAACAAAAAAATAAATAAAAAATTGAAATGTAGAAAAAAACAAACAATTAAAAAAAAAATGTTAAAAAAATGAAAACAAAACTTAAAGACTTAATTGAATTTTTTGCTAAATATGCGGCAGTACAAACACAATACAGTGACCAATTTGGTTTGAATTGAAATGAATTTGACTGACGGACTCAAGCAACACTAATAACAACAATAATAAAAATTGCAACAAAAACCAAAAAAAAAAAACCGATTTTATATAGTATAGCCTTTGCGATTCTAAGAAATTTTACAAAGTCTCAATAATCACACATAAGGTAATTGTACATATTTCCGTTATGGCAAAAACTACAAAACATTTCATAGAGTTATGCTTAGGTTTTTTTATTTATTTTATATTTCAATTACTCAAAGTCACTTTAATTTACATTTCGTATCATTTCAATATCAAAATTCAAACCTATAACGCAATTAAATCCATTTACTTTAAATACCACAAGAACGTAATATATGTAGCCTACAGATACAGATATTGTATCTATAATGCACATACATAAATACAAAAGATACGGCCAAGGGAATAAATAGTAACAAACAACAAAAACAATACCAAATCAACGACGATAATAACAAATTAAGTGCGCAATGAGCGAAGAAGCAGCAGCACTGAGAGAAAAAATAAAAAAAAGCAAACAAATTATAAATTTTTATAACTAAACGAAGTCAAAATTAGAGGCTGACGTTGAAGCTTAAACTCTGAGTGAATGATGACGAAATCAAACGGATGAATAGATAAATGCTTACACAAATTGTGATGGATAATGGAAGGGACAGACAGACAGACAGATCGACAGTTGGGCAGCTATAAAACAGCAAACTGAATCTCGAGTTGAAAAGCGTAAAAATTAAAATTGTGAATTGTGAAACGTCGTTATTCGCCGCCGTCAACGTCTATTTTGCCTGCCCTATTAAACAAAGAAACAACCTCCAGCTTCAAATTATCTCTGCCTACTTTGACGCCGCATGAATTACTTTCTGACTACTTGTTTCAAATGAAGCACACATGACATTTTGTTTCGTTTTCAATTTCTTAAATAGTACTGAGCTTTGGACATGCCAATATAGGGCTACCAGATGCGATACTAAAGTAGCAAAAGTGCTACTTTTGCAAGGCTTTGCTACTTTGTTACTTTTGACTCGAAATGTCGTACTTTTGGTTGAAATGCGCTACTTTTCACTACTTTTGGCATTTGAAATATTTTTGTAATGTGCTGGGGTTTTCTCGTATAAAGTGAGGACCTTTTTTTTTGCTCATCAAAGTTATTTAAAATTATTGTTTTAATTTGCTGAGGTTTTTTGTTAGGAAGTGAGGACCTTTTTTTTGTATGAAATTAAAAAAAAAATTTGGATTTTATTGCAACACTGCAACAATATTTTTGGTTTTCATTACTAAATTCTAATTTTTTGATATGTGCTACTTTTGTAAGCAGGCCATCTGGTAGCCCTATGCCAATAGTTAAACAATCTACACTTCAATATAAAAAGTGTGCAGTGTAATCAGCACCTTGCATATCTAGAATGGATCGTCCAATAACAGCAATGAAAAACTAGTCCCTAAAAGAAAATATTCGCCAAAAAATTTTTAAAATTTTTCATTTTTCAATTGAAGTATTTTTTCTTTCTTTGAAGATTCTGTTTAACCCATAAAAAAGAAAGTGACACTTTACTGGCGCAAAAAATGTGTCATATCGGCTTTATTGGCGACAGCGATAATAATGAAAACGGCAACTTTATCAATGCTGTATATGCATATGTACCCAAATAACTGACTTGTTCGCTCGCCTCGAGTAGTCTCTTCATTAAATCATTGCTATTTGCGCTACCCAATACCCGCTCTAACCCGCCGTCTTTGCCGCCCACCCGCTTCAATGCTGTCGATCGTTTATTTATTGCATGCCGTGAGGCGTACGTGCTCGTCTCGTATGCGTCGTTAATCGTTGACGCTCGACCACCACCACCCCGCATTTATGTGGGCACTCTCCTTTTCTTTCGTTCACTCGCCGCCACACTGTACCCCACTTATCCATAACAGTATCGCCTTATTTTCATGAATTGCTGGTTCTCAAGTGCGGGTGTGAGATTTAAGTGATGACTTCGACGTCAAAGTCGACGTCGGTGAATTGACTTCGTGTACTACTACAAACATCGTCATTGGCATTTTCGGCTGCTGTTTTTGCTGCTGCTTCTTCTTATGCTTTGGCGATGTACTCTCGTACTTTATGTTTATTTATTATTATTGCCTCAGTTGATATTGTTGTTGCTATTGTTGTTGTTGTTGTAGTTATTATTATTATTTTTTGGCTTTGTTTTTGTATTTAACTGGAATGTGGAATCGCGCATATCGCACAATGCGAGTATCGGTTATTTGCATATTGGGATCAGGGACTCATCAATTAGTAAATTAATTTTATGCGAGAATAATAGTACTTATGCTATTGTTGTTGTAATTACTTTTGTTGTTGTGTTGCCTTTGCTGTTGCTGTTGTTGTTTTTGATTAACTTTGAAGCATCTACTCTGACTCATGTCGGTGTAACGCGCCTTTAAATTTGTAAATCATGATAACAAATTGAATTAAACAAAATATTTTGATATTCTCGAAATTTAAAATGAAATCTCCTAAGAGGAGAGTATTGTTAAGTTTGAACCGTTGTGTTGACTTAAATGTCCCCAATATTATAAATCTAGATGTAAGTACTTAGTATTTCGTGATAGGTTATAGTTTCGATTATTAAACACAAACAAAAATAATCTATTATTACTGACATCTCCAGAACTATAGCTTTTACCCTCTCAAAGACAAATAAAGGATATATGTTTTTGAACGATGTCAAACCTATTATCTAGAAAAAATATTTCTTCTTCTTGAAATAGTAATATCCCAAGATAACACTAGCAAAGTAGGGTCCGTATCCTTCCCTCAATATCTGTTTGATCCCATAATTGTTTTTTTATGGTATGCTGTAGTGCCGAGATGTTTAATGTTTAGTTTTTAAAACAGTAAAAAAAGTCGCTCTACGGAATATCAAATAAATCAAAAGTATCCAACTTAAAAAATAAGTTAGATATCTTAAAAATCAATGTCAAACTAAGAAATTTTCGGAAAATAATTCAAACCATGCGAAACACCAATAAAAAATCTCCTGATAGCACTTTGACTTAGATTTTTATAGTCCTTCCAATAGAACACAATTTTGCCCAAGTTTAAGGTCAATCGGATATGTTCAATTTTTGGCTTAGAAAATTTGACATGACATCCGTCATATGTATGTATGTGTGTGTATCTCATTCAAATATAATATTTTACTGAGCTTATTGTTCAGTACGTTACAGTTCCAATAATATATACAAAATTAGACAAAATATGGCAGTAGCTAATAAAAAAGCGTTTACTGCTACATTGAATCATCAGTGACCTAATTCTTAATTTCTAAGTTTAATTCATTCCCCCTTTTACAAAGATTCTTTGAGAATATCCTCTTTTGTGTGTATCTTATTCTTTTAAGGTATTTGGTATAGCATTTTTATTAGCAGCGAATAAAGGTAGAGCTAGAGGGAACTATAGCTCCGGTTAGCTGGATCAAAAGGTTCCTCGAGTAGCGAAATAATAAATTATTTGCTAGATGTTAGATAGGAAAAGAGCCTTTTGGTATTTTTAGGAGAAGCGGAACGGAAGTTCCCTTTTTTTTAGCCTATTGGGGGTCCCTTTCCATATTTTAAGCCTTGCAGCGGCAAAAATATTTATGTGTTAAGTGACTTTTTTTAGTCGTCAGTATGCAGTATGGTATTTTATATGTTTTCATACATTATGAGAAATATAAGATGTTCGCTATTGTGATCATAATGTTTTTATTTAAGTGGAGGCCCGGCAAAGTCTCCACCGCTGACTTTTATTGCTGAAGCTTAGCACGAATATCACAACGAAAGTAATTTTTTGTTGTGTTTTATCGGAACAGAAATAAATTTTTACTCGTGCTTAGCTCACTGCGAAGTACAGTGCTTGAAATCCAAAAAAAAAAAATAACAAAGAGACACAAAATCAGATATCTGATTTGTATATATTTTATTTATCGTATTTCTGTTAGCTACCTACCTTGGTAATTTTCACGATTATGCAAATTTTTATCAAATAATTTTGTCAACTTTATAAAAATAAACATGCACTCATGTATTGTTTATATATTTTTAATGCTAAGTCCCAAAAATTTTCAAATCTCAACTAAGTCTTAAGTAATGCCAAACATTTTCGAAGAAAAAAAAAAAAAAAAAATATCAATAAATTTGCCACCTTCACAAATCATAAAAGTTAAACAGAAAACGACGAAAAAAAAGCACAAAAAATCAACGCAAAACTTCCGCATAACTCGAGTCATAAAGAATTAGCAAAGAAATAAAAGTCATAAAACAAAAGTCAGAAATAAACATTAAGTTATTATTCGAAACGCGTAATTTAGTTAATGAAATCATTTCAATCATAAAGCAACAACAATAAAAAACGACCAAGTAGTACAACAAAAATAACAATTTTAATTCAAACAAATATGAAAAGAAATGCAAATAGAATAGGAAAAAAATAGTTGCAGAAATAAAAAAAAAAAAAAAAATCAATTCAATTTGAATTAACAACTTACTTGTGACTTTAAAAGTAGAAACTACTTATGCAGAGTAGGACAACAGCATATGGCACTTACCCACTCGCACATACGCTGATTTTTGTCCCAGACTGAAACTGAAAGCACAAATCAACGCATACCATATGCAAATGAAAACTGAAGTGTAGTATGGTAAAGTGCAGTCATGGAAGTAAAATAAAAAATGATAAAATAAATTGATAAATAAATAAAACCTGCAAATAATTCAGACGGCAAAGACATAAAAATAAATATTCTTGCATTACAAATAAAATATGAAATAGTTTCCATATTTCCAGTTGGCAACATTGTATGTAGAAGTTATTTCATGTTGGCGTAATGTTGTCACAAGATATATAAATAGTTATGGTTCTGACATTAATTAAAAAAATAAAAAAAAACATAAAATCAATCATTTAAATAATTGCCCAAGATTGTTGAAACATATTGAAACGTTAATCCAAAGCGTTAATCCAACGCTGTTCAGTGGAATTTAGAAATGATTTTTCATATTGCGATTTTGACTTAACTTTATTTAAATGCATCTACTTTGAGATTGATATCATTTTTAAAATATAATTTAAGTCTGGCAACACTGTTCACAATTAGTGAGAAAGAAAATCAATCGAATTGCATTTAATCGAAGTGAAGTCAAGTTGAAATTATCATTTTTTATATTAATTGCAGAGTCGAACAAAGAACAAAAATTGCAGAAATAATGTGCATAGGACATTCCATGCTAAGTCTGACATTGTATTACTTTTGCATCTGTGACCTTTTTGAAATTTTTACATCAAGCTATTGAAGAGATATAAATTTTTGAAAACTAAATTATGTTGTTAAGAACTTTTGTGTCATTTTTAATTTTTAGCAACGATTAATTAAATAATTAGCTATAGAAAATGTTGATTTTGTTATTTTATTTTATGAAAACTCCAAGACTTTGAAAAAATTTGAAAAAACTGTGAGGTGATGAATAGGTATTGTTAAAAAAGTTAACTCAGCCCAAAATTACTAAATTACTTTTCGGAAAACATAAACTTAAAAAAAAAAAATTTAGATAAAATTCCTTAAAAATTCTTCTAAAGAGTTATCGATAACCCAACGTTTGCTGTTGTTAAGCGCACCACATCGCTGACAGACTAACTGACATACAAGTGAGTCAGTAAAAGTGTTATAAATTTCAAATGCAGACTCTTGAGTGTGACCAACAACAGTTGGAATGGAATCATGGTACACATAAGTGGCGCCTGGTAAAACAATTCACGCAAAGGCAGCGCTGCGTTTTTCTTAGTCACTATATTTGAATAGGGAAACTGATAATTGAATAATTTTTATCAACTTCAAACATTTGTGATTGAGATACAAACTCTTTCCGAATACAATTCCGAATACTTTCTGCTCTGAAACTCACTTCAAGTTCATTCATATGAATATGTTTCACAACATTTTTTACTATACATTTTGGGGTTTTAAAGTTAAAGGCTGTAAGTTATCGTTTGTAAAGTCAAAAATATCTAAAATGAAGGTGGATTCAAAAATCTAGAGAAAGGTTTTGGATTCCTGAACAATTTTTTTTGTTTTCTAAAGCATAAAGCTTTCTTAAGTTTATGGAACTTAAATTATGAAACCACTAGCTATAATTAGAGTCAAAATTGATTAAACAAGTATATTCTAACAACATAGGTTGGTCTGATTTCCTGACGTAGGAAATCTTTATGGCAGTTGTAAACATCCTGACGTCTGTCATTATCTTTGTGAGTGGTCAGGGCGAATTGGCGTTTCGAATGAGACTTATTCGACTCTCTTGAAGGCAGCACTCAAAAGTGTTCAAAATTAATTTCAAAGTATATAGAAATTTCGAAATGGTATGCATAAGTTATAAACCCGGCATGCAAATGTACACATTTGTGCCCTAAGCTATGATGACAATAGGGTGTTCTAGGGGATGCTACATAAATATGTATAAGAGTCCTTATAATAATAGAAACTTTATGTAGCCATATTTTTTTGAATAGTTAAGTCACAAGAAAAGTATCAAACAAATAAAAACATGTAATTTTTTCAAACTCAATTAGTAATTAAAGGCAGTTATTGGGCTACAATGATTTAAGAAAATCAATATCTTCTGAGCTACTAAAGACTTATTCATGAAATTGTATGAAGATTTTTTCAAAAACTTTATTTTGTGTAAAAGATAATTAGAAAAATATAAATAAGGCTGCAAGGCTTTAAGATAAATTAAAACCTTAAAAAATTTAAAAAAATGTTAGAGGAAATTTAATAAAAAAATTAAGATGTGCTACATTATTTTTGCTACTTTTAAGTTGTTAGCTCTGCGTCATGTTTATTTATAAATGCATCAAAACTCTTTGAATTTTTAACAGCTGTTATTTGACTCAACTAATTTTGTTTTGAATCCTTTGGCTATCTTTAGAAAACTTTATGCTTCAGAAAAAAGCTGTTGCAGCTGAAAAGAAATTAATATTTAGCCTTCTTTGAGTTTAATTAAACTTATTTATACAAAAAAGCGCAAAATTATTGCTAATTAATTTATCTAAAAATATGATGATGAATAAATTTAATTGCAACATAAATGTAACCAGACAAATACAAATAAATAAAATTAATTACACAAAATTATACATAAACATACATTTCTGCATTTGTTTCATTAATATTTATTTATATATCAACACAAAGAGACGGAGGCGTAGAACAAAAGCAAGCGAGAAAGATACACCTATAGTAAAGCGACAAGTAAGGAACAACAATCTGTCAAAGTAAATATAAATTAATTATTCAAATTTATCGGTTGAAGAGCTTAGTTCAGTTATGCATAGTTTAAGGCGCACAAACATTGAAACAATTGTATGTATTCTCACACACATATGCACGAACATACACAGCTATACGCACTTAACTATATGCATATATTAAGTGCATTATACGAGTAGACCACTGTATGTAAGCAAGCACATATTTAAGCTGTATGATTACCATACACACACATATGCGTGTGCGTTTGTATATATGAGTGTAAGTTTACTGTGTGAACGTGTATATGTATGTATTAGTTTAACATGATAATAACTGCACATTTAAATATGCAAATAACCACAAATCTGCTCTGAATGCATACGAACAATTGAACACATAATTTTAAAGTATTTAAATTTGCGCAGTGGTTATTTTATATAAAAATGCATGACAATATTATTTTTTTGTTGCTTTTCAATATTAATTTAACTGATTAAAATTTATCATTTGTTGAATAGAGAATATTATTCTTTTTCTCACTTTTAAACTCAGAACTTTTTAAAAGAATGTAAATGCTCATCATGGCGTATGAGTAATATTTGCTTTGCTTCGTTAATATGAAATATTTAAATATCTATGTGCATAAATGTTTTTAGAATGTTGTTTATCGAAACTATGCAAATTCTGGATAACCTTAATGCACTGGGCAACGAAATCAAGTACATTTTTATGACCTTAAAAATTTCAATGTTATTCAGACTGCAATATCTCAGTACGAAAAAACATTAAGATTTCAATATACATATTGGACTGATCTGCCCAAAGAAAAATGTTTTAGGAAAGCCGAAATCTAAAAAAGTAGTTGGGATTATTATCGCACAAAAATATTTTTTATTTCTTTTAATATTAATAATATAGACAATTAATTGCAAATTTCAATATGAGTTGTTTGGTTCTCGGAATGTTATCAAAAAATTTAAAAAAAAATTCAAAGCGTTAAAAGCAACGTACTGCTCTAGAAAATTCTAAAAAACTCCTCATTTAGTAGGATATGTTTCATAGAAATTGGTCAGTTTTCTCAGGGGCCGTCACATATATGTGTTTGGCTCGTTAAATTCATTTTCAAAGTCTAGAGTTTTTCAGTAATTTTTATAGCAATGCGTAACTGATTCTAAAAGCATCATTATGTTATCCCGTAAATTTTTTTTTTCGAGAAATTTTAATTCAATAAAATTTTTGAAGAAAATAAGTTATCATTAAATTTGTAGCGCGAAAGTTTCGTGAAATATTTTGAAATATGTCCGTTTTTACATTATTTTTTGATCTGTACAGCAATGCCAGCACTTAAATTTATTTTTCGCACTATGTCAATCCACCCTGATTTGTAAAAGTCATGATTTTAAGCCAATTTGGAGTATAAAAAGACTTCTGAAGCTCCATTTTCATTAATTCTACATATTTATATTCAGGAATAGAAGTTTAAATTAGTTTAAAATATGTAAAAAAAAAGAATTAACTACTATAAATACATATGACGCCCTAAAGAAATATAAGAAAAAAATTGTTCTCTGTCCTAATGACAAACGACGTTAAAAATGAGTTAATAAATACAATGAGCTTAGAGATTGTAAGATTACAACAAAAGTTTTCTAGGATTCACCGCATTTCCAGCTGGGCATGTGTAACATTTTGTGTTTATATATTCCAGCAGTTAGTGTACATGTGTATGTAGTAAATTTGATAATTGTTTGCGTATGTACGCTTGTGTGCGTGTGTGTTTGTGTATTAAATTATTAATTATATGCTGCTGTGTTGTAATTTTGTTTCAGGTATGCTGATTATTGTTGTTGCCTTTGATACTGTTATTGTATTTAGGATTGTCCATAAATCTGTATTTGCTTGTAGGTGTGCTTGTTTATGTTTATTAGTATTTGTAAATTATTATTTGCATTTAGTATTAGTTGATGGGGCTATTATTGCTATTTTTGTTACAATTTTGTTGATTTTGATGTTAGTTTTTTTAATAAAAAAAAGGTTGGATTGACTTATTACAGCTAAGCGCTTGTAGGTGTTAGTAGGCGTGTGAAAAATATAACAAAATAATTACAATTATGTATTGATATTTATTTGGCTAATATGTATACAAAAAGAGCATTACAATTTAAGAAACAATGCTGTTTAGATATGCATGACGTCATTAAAATGCAGGCTCCAGATCTCCATGGATGCGCATATTTTGGCAGTAAATTATATGTTGGAAATAATGAAAATATTTAAGTCAAAATATGTTATCATGTAAATGGGTAAACTTATTTATTTCTTAGATGCCACCTTGTTATTTTGAGATATTTAGCTGTCAAGGCTGATAGCCAATAAAGTTGTATGTTCTTTTTGAAGAAAATAATATTCGAAAGCTGCTTTGATAAAATAAAAAACAAAAATTAAAAAATGAGACACGATACACAAAACGCTTGATCTATGAAAAAAAAAAAAAATACCAGGAACCAAAAAGAAACATTTTAGAGACTTTTTTCTTACTACGAAGGTAAGAAATGAAAAAAATTGAAAATTTAAAAATATTTTATAAGCAAAGTATTGGCCAGATACTTTTGAAACTATAACATTTTTTGGCTCGTTTAACAAAATAAGTTTCCGGTTTCGTTGCCTATAGTTTTTCAAGTTTCATCAAGAAGAAATTGCTTTGGCAACAGATTTACTGACTCAGTTTGTCTTCATCAAGTTAAAAGTCGTGATTTCTTGTAACGAAAGCCGACAACAAATTTTACTGAAATTTAAATTTCTATGAATATTCAAAACGTTCCTCCGACATCATATTTTGACTTACTAAAAGTCTCCACAAAATTGCGCAATAATAGCAAATAAGTGAAATACATATGACTTAAATAGAGTTCATTTCAAATGGTAACATGAGCAATGTTTTTTCTACTAAGTATTAACCAGCAAGCGATACCAAGTGATGCGGTTCTAGTGGAAACTTTTAAGAATCGTTGAATTGACAATACTAATAAGAATCTTTATAGAGTAATTGAGATGCAACCGTCATTGGATTGAGATAAAATTAGTCATTGTCATTTATAGACATTAAAATTTCAATATCAAAAACATCAATTTGTTTTACTTTCAAAAATAAAAGCATCCGCTTCACGCTCCGACTTGGATTGAAAAAACCAAAAGATCAAGTCTCCACAAAAGATAGGAAAGAAGTTTTGAATGTGTTGTCAAAGATGAAGATCTGTATATCCGTTAATATTTTAATGTGCCACCATTGGTTTCGTGGTTTCCGTGAGACGCAATAGCAGCTGGGTTGCAGAAAATAGGTTGCGGTGAAAATGACCTGGTGCACAAGGAAACTAAAAACAAAGATAGCTTAGAAAATCTTACAGCTGGAGACCGTAATACCAGTTAATGACGAAGATCAAAACAATTATCTGAAGATAAATATCGACAATAGCAAAATTTAAAAAAAAAGAATATTCGTACCTACATCAGAAAATCGTTTATTTAATGCTACGATTCTCAGAGTTTTCAATTCGGTACTGATCTAAGATTTATTTCTGTTCAATAAATTAAGTTTTTTTTTTTAATATTTTTAAAGAAAACCTTAAAAATTAAAATAAGAATATATAATTTGTATATATTGTATGTATGATATATATATTCAAACCTTAATACTTTTTCCAGTTGCGTTAGGCACTTCTCAATTTTTCGGGAACGTATCTTAGAGCCATACTTGATACTAATCAAGTTTTTTGGCTCTTGAAACTTAAATTTTTTCATTGTTGTCAATTTTTATAAACAATTTAGAGTGATACAATCATGAAATAATTGATGATAAACACTGCACTAAATGATTATAGAAGAGCAAGTAGTGTTTTTTCTTTAAGCGACCAAGAAAAAAACAGTCGCGTGCCGATTTTAACATTTTTACGATTTCTTTTATTTAAAATCTAGTTTATTTAAATTCTTAGTTTGATTTAATTTTATTTTAATTATTGTTTTCTTATGTACAGTTTTAATTTTCCGTTTAGACTTAACGCTTTGAGCTGCTGTTTTAAACTGCGTCGCTGCTGTCCAGACTTTACTTAACGGCTTTGATTGGTTTTTGCCAATTGTTACAAATGTGTGTATTTGTTTTTTGCTACATTTGTTGTTGTTCAATGAATTTTATTTTTTTTTTCTATTTTATTTTATCTACATATTTTTCAAGGAATATTATATTGCAAAAAAAAAAAAATTGCTAAGAAAATATACTGTGTGATAAAAATGTTTTTTGTTTATACAGTAGTTAGTTTGTAAAAATATTATTATAACTTTGTTTCTTTTTCCTTGTTGTTGTTTTCGTTGTTTACTTAAGAATTTTTTCACTGGGCCCATTCAAACTTCTTGATTGATTTTCAATAGTTTGTGAAAAAAAAAATATTTAAGCTGGCACTTTAGTTGACTTGCTGATAGATGAGAGAGAGTACTTAGGGGCTTCGATAGCCAAATTAAAAAATATATGAAAACATTTACAGCGGCTATAAGGTATCAAAATATGAGTATGTTTATTATAAATATTTAGAAAAAATCTCAATCTGATAAAAACTTGGAACATAATCCTAACCTGGAATCTAAGTCAAATTTTCCGATATCATGTTCTTAAAACTTCATGCAAATGTCTTCAAAAGTTTTAAGCAAGAAACTACATAGTCCTTAGAATTTTGCTTCGAAACAAATTTTTATATGAATTCTTAGATTTATTTGATTAAAACAAACAGAGCCGCTCGTTGCCGCCCAGGTCAAGAACATTTTTTTTTAGCAGTCTTATTCTGGATACTACTACTTTCTTAAAAATAAAATGAGCCTGAAATAACTAAAAAAAGGCAAAGAAAAAAGCGGCGTGCTTTCTTCTTTGAATTCCTATGTGGAGGTATACCAAAATTATGCCTAGTCAAGTTTTGAGCTGTATTGTGGAGAATATACTGTGAATGTACAGTGTTCTGGCTTGTGCCGAAAATTAAGACAACCTGTCTCTGCATATCTTACGAAGGAGCATCTCTTTTGGGGCACTAATGACTTCCTTTCGTCAATGATTTCAGAAGTCGTCTGACCTCAAATTCTTAGTCAACTTTTACTCGTAGCTTATCAAATACGGCTGTTTAGTATAGTCCATTAATACAATCACATAAAAGTAAGCTTAAGAGTTTTTCTGAGCCTGAGTAGCCGACTTCTAAGCTATGTTATTTATGGTAGAAACATTGGATCAATCTCCTATGTCATCCGAATAATGAACGATTAAAAAACTTGAATTCAATAAAAGAAGTCCCTAGAATTTTGAACGCTTTGAAGCTTTAAATCTACTGGCGGTTTTTCCAATAATACAAATTTAATTGCTAATGACTTGGATATAACGCTGTTCGGGGTACAGGTAACCCTGTACAGCTCCAAATTTTCTATTCTCTGCTTTTTGTTTTCATTCAAAACTATTATCTTTTCTGAATATTTTGGTTATTCATTTCTTTTTTTACATTTTTACTTACATAAGTTTTAAATTTTTTTCATCTTTGCCATTATCTGTCTTCTGCCGATTTCGACCAGCCACCTTTCTCGTATTCTGTCCGATTATCTGAAGTTTTCAATTTCGACTTTGGAATTGATCTTTTTAGCTCAAATCACAAGCGTACTTTGGTATTCAAGCGTAATTTGTATCTGAAACTTTTGACCATCACCACCTGCAATAAATTGGTCATGAATGCAACGTAATTTTATTTGGCTTATTAAGCAGGTTTTCACAAACGTGAGAGTTAATTAAAAGTGTGCACAAAATCACATACTCACACACACACACACACACACACGTAGGTACGTTCTATAAATAACGGCAAGTGTTTGCAAAATATTTCTAAAGTTCATCATTTTTTATTCACCATTTGTGTGCATGTATGTATGTGTGTGCGTGTGTTTGTTTGTGTGAAACACGATATGTTTGCCGTCTGTTTTCTGCAGAAATGTTGCTGATATTGAATGTGTTGTTGTTGTTGCAAAGTCTGCAGCCAATTATTATCGCTTAGTGCAAGTAGCTATTGCTGCTGTCACCACTCTTGTTGTTGCTATTGTTTTTGTTCTGATTTGTTGCATTTTCCATTATCGTTATTATTATTATTGTTGTTGTTGTTTTTTCGACTGACTTCACTTGCTCACATAGTCACAATCTACAGAGCTATTCAGTCACCTCACAAATGCTTTTAAATCATGTGACGTGCAAATATAAATATTTACAATATGGCAAAATTCATTGCGAATTATTATGAAATTTTATGGAATTATCTGTTGTGACTTAAGTATTGTTTAGAATGATAATAATTTTTATCTATGTCTTTTGTCTAATGTCAGAGCTGTAAGATTATCAATACAGTTCAATAAAATGCTGATGCTTAATATATTATTTTTTTCCAATTTTGTTTTTATGAGTATCAAAGATCTTTTTGCGTCTTTTACCTTATTTGACATGAAATTCAATTTTCCATAAGTCCAAATCTGAAAAAAATGTCAACCATTGAAAAATTAAATACAATCGATACAATCGAGAGTCTATTTTGACTACGAAATTACGTATTTAAAATAAAAACAACTTAATTGTGGAAGACAAGTTTACTAGGTCATCAAAGTAGAATCCATGTTAAAAACCACAGAGAACAAAGTTACCCTTTGTAATCGTAAGAGCTTACTGTGCCGCGTACTTTGTTTTTGTTAAAAAGATGATATCTTCTTTGATGAAGAGTCAAATGATGCCCATTTCCGCTTGTCCAAGTATCAACTATATATTTAATTTGACATTTTTGTGATATTTTCCTATGATCATAAGGCTGAGCAGACCTATATACACATCGCACTGTGTCATGGATTAAAAATAAAACTTAAGTAATGCAAGTAAACGCTGTTGCGTTTCATATAAAATTGAAAGCATTTTGAAAGAAATTGACTTATATTTAACCGAATATTCTTTGAACAAAATCAGTCTTGGTCCGTGACATAGACCAAGACTAAATTTGCAAAGCCAAGACCTAATAACATTAAAGGGGGCAAAAAATCAATAACACCTCACACGTCTATTTTGAAAAAAATTAATTTTTCACATTTATTATGTTTTAACTGTCCTAGAAGACATTGTTCTGCCCTATCCACTAGGTGGCACGATGAGTTTAATTTGGTTGTAGTACTTGTTTTTTATATATGAACTAAGTTACATTCATCTGCGTCAAATAGTTGATGCGATTGATGAATTTGATTTTTCTCTTATATGGAGGCGAGGCATTGCTCATTTTTTTTTCAAACCAAATTATTCTAAAAACCTTCTACATATGTGCATATCCATCAGATTGGGCCTTTTAGCTGGCCTCGTTTTTTTTTTTTTTTTTTGAAGTACATCTTCCAGCCATAGCTTTTCTTGAAGCTAAGGCTATCTTGAACTCATAATAAAGGTTGTTCAATTGAAATTCAGATAGCTATTTTTTTTATTTAACTTTGTATGTAACTTTCCATGTTAAAAATAAGCTGATCAACTTTCTTTGAATCCTATACATGGCCTCGAAAGTAGACAAAAAACATCATGTTTTAGGTACTTATCCTCAAATATTTCAGGATTCCGACATGATGGGTCAATTCTGAGGCCAGATTCGGATTCAGCGTAAAAAATTACTTCGAAAAACGACCCTTTTCAGCTCAACAACACTAATCACCTTTTCATTTAGATACCTTTTTTGTAAAAAGTAATTTTTCCATACAATTTACATGTAAAACTAAAAGGCTCCGGCGCCACCTTATAAAATTGAGTTGCAGAGCTGAATTTTCGTGAACTTTTTCTTCATATCATAAACTTACTTTTTAAGCAACAGCATCTTAAAAAAAAACAAAAAAAAAAATTTGAATCACCCTAATATATATATGTAGATAGTTGAGTCATATAATCATTTTCCCTTTTATAATGAATTCTATTTATATCGAGTGCGGCAAACGCTGATTTGATTATTAATAGTGAATCAGTGCCTCAAAATATTCCATATTAAGATAAAATGCTATTTCTAAGGACTTTAACTTTGAGATTACATTGTTTTTTATGCCGTTTTTAATTAATTTTCTGCTTAGTCACAAATTGTCCTTCGTTGAGTTACCCTAAAAAAAGCTGTTTGCCATGACATTTTTGTTGCTAAGTACTTTGAATTTGTGTCAATTTGTTGACCTTCACACTAAAGTTAGCCAGTCAGCACGACAAGCAGCTGCTACGCTTCAGTAAAATCCAACAAAACCTACACCTACACATGCTTATACGCCAGCACGCACAAATATAGAAGCATACACATGATGGATATGAATTTAATTTTTTTGAATGAATTTTTTTTTGTTTTCATTATAAAATAAAGGAAAAAAATGTTTAAATATTTATATATAAGTATCTGACATAACAAAATATTCAAGCGGTTGAGTTAAATTGACATTTTGATACTTTGACATAATTCAGTAAAAAATATACATACGCTGCTCAATGCGTGAAATATTTAAATAAATTAATAACACCGAAATACAAACTTACTAGCACACACATACGCTTACGATTGAAACAACAACATATACAAATAACGCAGCACATACATACATACCAGCTCACATTTGTTATTGTGTCGCATCCTGCTGTGAAAAAATGACCTCATTTGCTAACATTTACAGTGAGTTCTTGTTTATGTATGTGTGCGTAGTTTTTTATGAATTGTCCTTTTATTTTTGTTGCTTTGTTTTTGTATTCCTACGAATTCATTTGGTAACGCACACAACAAACGTCGAACAGAATTTAACGGGCATTCAAATTGACGCCAACGCCAGCAGCAGTAGCAAGAGCGCCATGTTCATTTACGGGCACTTCCGCTACAGCCATGGCGTATAACATACAACAAAAATAGCAACAGAATTAAAAAAAGAAATAGAAAACATATGACTGAAATTAAAGTAAACCAAGCAAAAAACAGTGGGACGTAAGAGCACCAATGAAATTATAACTAAAATAATAATAATCTTTTTCTTAGTACAACTTTTATAGATATTCTATGGAAAGCGAAGTGGTGATAGCACAAATAATGCAGTTTTGTGGCGACGTAATAATATGTTTGTGTGGGTAAATACTAAAGGTTCATCTTTATTGAAAAGTTTATAAGCAAAAACGATGAAAAACAGATAGAAAAATGTTACAAAAAGTTTTTCTTTAAAAGTAAGTTTCGAAGTTCTGAAATAAGTTTCAAATGCATGTTCTACTCGCTGCCATGCAGCAACGTTTAGTGACAAAATATGGGTCCAAGCTGAGTACAAAATGTATGGTCTGGTCTGCTTTTTAATAGTCTTACTTATACTGTCTTCCGTCGTTCCAATAGCGAATTTGGTGAATTTCATGTCACATTGGTGGAGAAGAGGTCGCTAAGTAATCGTTGCCGAAATATTACCCCCACAAAATCTATTCATAAATAGGGGTAGAAAAACTACACTTTTTAGCTGTTATAACACAACATAACCGCTTGATTTTGTTTCTGTTGGAAAAGTTGTAAGAAGGAGAATGCTGACTGGGGGCTTCTAACAGGAAATATGTCTCTACGGCTAAGCTAATGAAAATTGATGAAATTTGGTATGAATATAGATTGATTCGGCCGTAACCTGACAACGGGTTGTTATGGCCATCTAAGTAAGTAAGTAAGTAATGGATTGACTTTTGAGTAAAGATATACATATATCCTTAGTGTGCGGTGCCACATCCCTTACATAAAAATATGTTTTTATTGTTAAAGTAATGAAGAGACTTTAATGGAATCTGGTGGAGTGATTGACTTAACCCTAAGAAAAAAAATTTACTTCTAATAGACGATGGCACGCCCTTAATAAGAAAATATGTTCTTACAGCTAATTGATCGATTTTAATGAAGTTTATTATGGAGATAGATAAAGCTTTAAGAAAAAAATAGAGATAGGGCAACATGATACCATGATTGCTATTATTGGGAGCAATGACATTTAATCAGGTAAAATGGTACTGAACTCTTTAATAGTGTTGTTATAACAGTTGAATTTCAACCTTGACGAAATTTCAACCTTGATGAAATTCAACCTTTATTTTCATAGTTTTAACAATATAAAACCTAAATGTATCACGTATTTGTTAAGGAATCAATAATTTAACAGTTGCTAACAGCTTTGCTCTATCGAGAGATGATTGAAATTACTTTTACTCCAATTTTTACAATAAGCTGAACAGGATCTTGTTATGAATGATGACAGAAAACCTTTTTAGAGTGATGGCCGATTTCTGCCAATATATACCAAATTTTAATCGCCTTAGCTGGCGGGCGTGGAGTTCATACATTCATACATTTTGTAAAAGTTCTAAATAAGCCCACCTAGCACTTAGATGATAATTTTTCTTAAATCATCTACTTATACGAGTTACTTTTGACTACTATTTATGACCAAAAAGTGATTATAAGTAATAACTGAGAAAAAAAAATTAATAAAAAAATTCCCAAAATCACATTTCAATATAACCAATGATCGAAAACTGATTGCACAGAAAAACAGTAACAATATTATAACTTTTTGATCTACGTAATGGTTCGAATGTAACTTTAGAACTTATTCTTGAAAATATGTATCTTAAATTGCGTTCTGTTTTGTAGTTCACAATAACTTTGCAACAGGAAGATAATATATAAATACTATTACAATAAGTAAAATTATAGACATGGGACTGATGATGATGAAAAGAATGGCAAGGACACGCGAAGAAACGTGTATGAGAAAAAATTTATGATAACGTTTAAGGTTTACCATGAATATTGTAGCCAAATAGAAAAATAAGCCAAAAATGATAGGAATATATAGTCAAAAATGGCTAAAAAATAAAGAATAAAATGAAATGACTCGAAAAAGACTCGCAAGTGATTAGAAATATGACTCGAAAATGAGTCGAAAGTGATCAGAAAAACAGGTCACAAATGGCTCTTTAAGAAGAGTCGCGGATAGGGTAACATTTTCTCCCGTCAAAAGTATCAGTTATGATCAAAAAATTAGCGCATTTATGACCATTTTAATCAGACAGAGGACTCGAAAATGACTCAAATGTGATCAAAAATTCAATAAAATGCAGGCTGGGAAAGAGCAATGAAATATCAAGCATTTACAAAACGGCTAAATTGAACTAAGCGTCTTCACTTTATGAAACACTGAGTTACGTTATGCAATTTTTACATTTTCCAAGTTCTTGTATAAAAATGTATTTTCAATGACTACAGGCTCTATCGTACAGCGACATCTACTTTACTTGATTTCTCTAGAAAAAGTTAAGTAAATAGGAAGTATACAATACATAAAATCATAAGCAAAAAAGACACATATTACATACTCGTACATCATAAATAAGGCAAACAAAAGCATAAAAACTACAGAACGGAATAATAAAACGGAAAAGTCGAGAATGATATAATATAATGATAGAAATTCCCAGAAGTATACACATATGTATGTAAGTGGAAATGTATAAAAATGTTAATAGTACGATATAAAAACTTGGCATGGACCACAACAACAAAACCAAAACAATAGTTAGAGCAACAACATAAATCCTTATAAAGGACTACATAACAAAGTATGTAGCAGCATTAAAGAAAAAAAATTAGATGAAGGTAAATAAAAGCAAAATGACCAAAAGTGATAGAAAAAATCTGGTATGAGGAGTAAGAGTCATATTGGTGTCTCGATGGTGGGCAAAGAACAAAAACCAAAGGAATTGTTTTATATCCCTCATTTGTCCATTTAATAGCAAAAACGAGCACAAAAAAGGATGAACGCAAAATAACAAATCAAAAAGAAAGCAAAAAGTATTGAAATTCTGAAAATAACAGTAAGAAGGCTAAGCAGCTAAATAAAAGCAAATAAAAATGCAAAAAAAAAACATAAAAAGGACACAAGAAAAAAAGTGAAATAAAGTAGAAAAAAGATTAAATAAGAAGTGAGCAAAAAATAATACAAATAAAACAAACGCAGAAAAGGCAGAAATTAGGGAGTGATTTAAGGGAGCGCTAAAGTAGTCAAGCTAAAGCCCTAACGACACAATTTTTTTCCTTCCTTATGTCATTTTTTTCGCCCTAGCTTACATACTTTTGAATTTTTAAACCGTAGGTGGGCAACATATTGAAAGCAATAGTTACTTAGAACAAAGGCAACAAATACAACAACAGAAAAAAACCCACCATAAATTCGATCTCCATATAAGAAGAAAAATTCATCAATTACTAATCCAAAAGTCAATTCCAAGTATCAAGCAATAGCAATATGAATGCAGAATGTGCATAGCATTGCTTGTTTTTGTTGTTTTACTTAGTTTTCTTAAGGAAAACTGCGTTCAAGAGCTAAGATTGTCTCATTTTTTTATTATGCCCAGCTATGGGTTATTCCCTTTTGATTTTTTATATTTGCGTAATGTTTTAGATGTAGAAGCACTTTGGGTTCTACTCTATTTCCATAAAATTTAGAAAGCGTTTTTTTTATGTATATAAAAAAAATATTTGTCTCCATAGCTTTTCAAAATAATGGTGTGCTTTCATGTCGGACACATCCTCTTTACACCCATTGCTGAAATATGCACAGCACAGCTTAATCATAACAATAATTCACCCTTTTTTTTCTTTTGGTTTCTTTTATTTTCTTAACCCTTTTTTTTTTGATTACTTTTCCTATTATTCTTTGATATGGCGGTCGTGTTTCTCTGAAGCTGAAAAAAGTTAAAAAAGAAAAAAAATGTTAGTGCATTTGTTGATGGGGGTGGACAGGCAATTTAATAGGTGTGAGGTTTGGTTACATTCTTGGCCAGTGTTGCTGTTATTTGAGCTGCACTATACTGTCTGCGTCTGAGTCTGAGTGTGTCAAAATACACTTAACCGAGTAAAAACACACACTTAGTTGAATTTCACTCGACCCAGCACCAAATACACACAGATGTATGCTTGCAGTGCATATTAGCACACACTCAGGCATAAAACAAATAAGCCAAAAGAAAAAAGTAACAAAATTATTAAAAAAACAATCAAATATGTTGTAGCAAACAATGTGGAGAAGAAAATTATTTTGAAACTCCCGTTTTAGCACTTCACATATTTTTTATTGATTTTTGCATCAAGCCATGTCAACAGCTAAAGGAATGTTCCACCGTCTTCTAAGCCTTCTCTATATTAGGCATAATCTATGTAGTACCAAGAGATAGGACCATTGTTTTCCTTTTCGTTATAGTTGCTTAGTTAAGATTGAAAGTTTAATACGACACTTAACTCATTTTTCTCATTATTTCCTATTTTAAACTTAGTCGTTAGACAAACATTGCAATTGATAACGATATTTTCCTAATATGAAGTGAAAAAATTTGCAAATCGCTAAGAGGTGCCACTAGAGCAGCTCAAAAGAAGTTCTTTTTGTGTTAGCAGATATCTATAGCGTTTAGCGTCCACACAAAGCTCCTCAAAGGATTAACATTGGTATTGAATACCGGATTAACACCACCTTTTAGAAGCTGTCAACTTTTGAATAAAAGTAATTTTTAAAAATTGTGTAAGTTAAAGAGGTTCAGTGGCGTACCGTTTTTGGCCGAGAATTTCGAACCCGTGATCTATATCTTCTTTTTTCCTATAAAAAATTTGGAAATTTAGCGGAAAACGATGGAACAATACCAATTTTTTATTTTAAAATTGCAAAATCATCCACTTTTTTTCAGATTTTATGTATCTTTGTCAGCTTAACACAATGCTGTACACCGCATACCACTTTCATTTACACAACCAAGATATCTGAATTTTTCTAAAGATCCACGAAGATCACCTTTTACTCTTTTGTGTACATTTTCGAAAAAAAAAATTTAAATAAGTTTTACCAAAATGTGTAGAACTTACTATACCTTGTAAAAACTATTGAAAAAGTGGGTTTGCAATGCTTCAAAATTTAAAATAAATTCTTTAAAGTGGGTGACATCTTTTTCTTGCTTACTAACTTCACTTAAAGAGGCATTACTACGCCCTAATATTGATCTTTTTTTGTTTTGATAGTAAATTTTTCTTCTAAGCAGCATCCTGAAATTGCTGGAGCCTTCAATCTTCACTGATAGTTATAGAATCTAAAGTCATTAATGTAAGCTTATCCAAAGAATTCTTAATATCAAAGGAATAAGGTAAATTTGCTTGATCGTTGGCTAACCAATATATTTGATATGCAAACATTTATTTTTTCAGGTTTTCACGTTTCACAATTGGCAACCCACTATTATGAAATTCACTGCTAGTCAGATCAATGAATTTCTAGAACTTACAAATTTACACAAATAATAAACTATCGAAGTGGAGGTTAGAATAATTGCTTATCTAGATTTGGCCACGTTTTCATGCACAATAAGTAGATTTGTTCTCATGTGCGCAATATTATATGGATGCAAGCTGATACGAATTATTGCCATTTTCATAGAATGTTTTAATCAACAAGCCTTTTAAAATTATTTTTACGATTTTCACATTAGATTTTGATCTAATTAGTACCAGAGAGCAATTGAAAATGTTGTTTTTTTTTGAACTGATGAACACATTGCACACGCAAAAGTCTTACAAACAACATTTAAGCAATTTTTGGTTTGATTTTAATTTTGCTCATTTTGTTGCAGGTTAATTTGAAATAGCAATACGTATAAAAATTAGGATGGTCTCCAAAATGAATTTTATGCTTTCATAGTAGAAAATGAAATTAAGTAACATAAAAAATATGAAAAACAAAAATACAAAATTGATGAATTGTGCAAAAATGCTAATTTTTTTTTGAAAATTATTATATAAAAACTCAAAAAATGTCAATAGAATAAAAGTAATTTCAGTTACGTTAAAATTAATATATTTTAAAAATTTCTTCGTAACTCATATATAATTTGCTATAAAGTAAGTAACACATTTATAACTGATTCATATCTTATGGTATAAGGGTTTGCTAGATCAAAACTTGATATGTTATATAAGTAATATAACTTTGGACCTACTATTTTTTTGTGTTCTAATCATATGTTTCATTGATATTATGGAAAATTCACCTGTGACTTATTTAAACATCAGCAACTTGTAACCTTATAGAGTTTTACTATCAAGAATTCCTTAAAAATCATTTATTTACGGGGCCGTCAGTATATTAAAGCATAGGTGGGCAAAGTAGGAAAAATGAGCCAATTTAAGCTCTTTACAACAAACACGTAGTTTTCCTTAAGAAAATTAACAATGTACTCACCACTGCTACGCACATTTTTATCGTTGTGGCTTCTTTATGTGTTTGTTGTATCATTCACAAAATAGCAAAAAAGCTGTAGCTAGCGAGAACAAGGAAACAACAATGCGCACATTAAGGACAGCTTCTCTCGTTTCGTTTGATAAGAGTACTTTTATTTCTACACTCATGTTATTGTTGATTTATTTTTGGAATTGGCTTATGTTTTATTGCAGATCCAATTTTTTAGTGTAGATTTTTCTTGTTTTTGTTGCTTTTATTAGAAGTAGCTTATGCTTCTAAAATTTTGCCCACCTATGGGTTAAAAGTTATGAAGGAAAAACTGCTAGACGGTCGAGCTGTCCAGGTTCAAAGAATTTTTTAAAAAAATTATTAATATTGCTAAGGTTAACTTTCTACATTCACTAACATTGGATACCACCCTAATTAGCTTATATTAAACATGGTGAACTTTGTGTTTGTGGCAGTATACAGTCACAGTATATTGAAATAGTGTAAAGTAAGCAAAAACGGACCTAACGGACCCATGAAACTAAAACTTATGATTCAAGTGAAAAATTTACTTTATGTCTGGAAACTGAATTAATGAGTGGGAAATCAGAAATATATTTTTGAAAAAATTTATTGCTAAATATTAAAAACTTTTAGTGTGTACACTTTCCAAGTATCACCATATGAAGTATATGTGCGATGGCATCTATCTTGCACAGTTATGGTCTAAGAATGAACCTAACAAACCAACAATGGCAATATCATACTCCATGACAGCAGACAGACGAAAACGCATTTAAATTTGAAACAGAATTTACTAACCACCTACGACACAACCGTAGAGCATACGTATATAGAAGGTTTAAGTATGTAAGTGCGTGTTTGTCTATGTGTTGACTGAACGATAACTGAAATGGTTAAGGACATAAACATATGCAGTGTACGTATATGTACGAGTTGTAGATGAGAAGCATACAAAATTGCATATAGGAGTATGTGAGGGAGGCCCACCAAAGTGCTGATAGGACGTTAAGTGACCTTTTTCACTATACGTATTATATGGAGGAGTACCATCAAAAATCAATGAATCTGCCATGGTATCATTAATAACTTTGCATAAGCAAAAAAAAATATTCTTTTGTGTCCTTTATCTCCTTACAGAGCATAAAGCCTTCATAAAACTCTTCCAACGTTCACGATTTGTAGCAAGTGCCTTCAATTTTGTACAACACTTCTCCAATTATTCACGTATTTGCTGTTTTAGTGATCGTTTCCGCGACGATGAACTTAGAACGCCCTCGTTTTCTGTTACCCTGTGGCTTCCACTACAATGTCTACAGGCAGATTTCAGTTGGTAATTTTCGCAACGTGTGTCTTATTCATTTCCATTTTTGCCATATGACTTAAGTAGAATGAGAGATGGTTCTATCCAACCAAATCTCACAGCTGTACAAAAGCACTGTTCTTGACCCAAAGATTTTGAGCATCGTGATGATTGGCACAAACTAAGATTTTTAGACATTACGAAGTTGAGCGAAAGTATCCTTCGCTTACTTGATCTAGCATGCTGCCAAAGTTACTTAAGTAATCGACCTCTCTTATGCTAGATTCGTCAATTGTGAAGCTATTGCTGGCCCTGTTTGAGCGAATGGAAATGCTTTTTGTTTTGATTGTGTTGATTTTCAGACTTACTTCTTCCGAAGAAGATCTGACGGCAGTGAGTTTTCCTTTCATGTCTGATTACTTGCTGGCAAGGGGGCATATGTCGTCGGCATAAGCGAGCTCTTCCAGATTCCCGCCACAAAAAAATGTGCAAACTGGAGGAATAGAGGTCTATGTGACCTTAGATATGTAGATAACATTATTGATTCAGTTTTACTCGCCAAAATCCTTTCTCAAGTTAATCAAATTAGACGTCAAAAGGGAGAGGGTGTATAGCAAAATTACTGGAGTTTTTTATTAAAGTTACCGAAGCATATGAATTTCTTAATATTCAAAGAGGACTCTAGTCCTTGAAGAGCTTTTCGTCAGAGCCAGTAAGCCTAAAAAATTAGGTTTTTCGACAACTTTTGAGGACATGTATGGAAATCACAAAAATTTAGTACCGTTCTTCTCCTTTAAGATAAGCTTTTGAATGGCCATCTATGATGTTTCCTCGCAAAGTTGCAACCATTTGAAAGTGACATGAATTTGATCCCCTACGACCAAGATGAAATAAATTTGTAACCGGTTGGTTAATATTGTTTGGTCGTAGGGGATCAAATATATGTCATTTTCAAATGGTTTTTACTTTGGCCTGTTTTCGAGGATTTTTCATTTTTCTATTACTATGGTCTTCTGATAAAAAATACTAGAACATCGGGACTGGTTAAAATTTCTTCGTCTGTTTAGGACTACAATGCTGGAAAAAAAATTTATTCCTCAAGTTTACCTCACTTAAACCCAAATTGGCGCCGTTTTTTCGCTGTTTTCTGGGAGTTTTTTGATGCTACCAAGATACTCAACAATTGTATAACAAAATAACTATCACCAACGTTTTCAGCATACCCGAAAATATAAGAATCTATGCCAACAGCCCGTATCTCATGCGGAATTATCTTTTGGGAAGAGTTATAGTCACTCCCAAATAAAATGAATGAAACTAATTCATAAATCGTACACTAGCGATCTCTAAATAGCAATATTTTTTAGTAAAACTTTCAGTGCCTTCGATTTTTTTTGGTCACTCCAATGACTTAACTTTTTATTATAACATTTCTGTTTTCAAAAATAATTTTTTTTCCTATGCTTGAACAAATTCACAACTCACTTTAATTTATAAACTTTTAAATTCATTTTAACAATACCTAAAAAAGTGTCCCTTTCTTTTGTTATTTTTCGTACAAAGAAATTTAAAGCATTTCACACTCAACTCCAAAATATTTCATCATCATTCTGTTCATTACCAATGTAGAGCAAAAGAGAAAGGAAAACCAAAACCTATTCAATATGCCACCAAATTTCGCCTTCCATCATTGCAAATAAATTTTCATCCCTTAACACAAATCTTCTTCAATACACAGCAGCATTTTAATAGCCGCCGCTCTTCATCATCATTGTTGTCGTCATCAACATCAGCATCAGAAGAATTCACATCCGCCTTCGATTCTTGGCCACGAAAAGCGCGCGCCTGTAACCCATAAAGTACCACTTAGAGGGTGGTTAGTTATTTAACAAAATTCTTTAGAGCATGCCATACGCCAGCTAAAGCAAAGTACCGACGCAGGCACCGGCTGTGACTTTGAGCACAGAACACCCACCTAGCTATTATGTCTGCCATAATTTCAAGCCGACTTTAATATGTCGAATACTTACAGCTGATTTGAAGTGACTGAGGTATGCCAGTCAGTCATTGCTGTTTTTTTTTTGTTGTCAAGTGGAAAGTATTTTTAAAAATTTTCATTGATTAAGGTGGCTAATGTTGTTGTAAATAGAAAAGTGGTTTTCAACAATATCCTTTCTTACTATAATTGCGCAGCAATTGCAGATTTATTGGTATTGGAGTAATTTTATGAAACTTTAGCTGGAATAACATAACTTTTTTATGGAATAATATAATTTACGAGTTTGGAAACTATGTTTTCTATAAACAACTACTTTGCGTTTATAACAATTAAATTATAATTTAGCCGATATTTCAATACTTGTATAAATATAGTTATCCAAATTCCAAGTAAACCCATCCACAAAACTTTCATTATTCAGTCACAAGGCGTTACATCATTTTACTACACAAAAATCACTTCACACACTTTAGTGTTAAATTATTGAGTTCATTGCGGTTGTAACCTAAAAATCTAACATATCAACTCTCATACCAAAAATCTGTTTATATCTACACACTTCCTATTCAACCCAATACCTCTTTATTCATTATATTACTCTCACTTTGTGCTCAGTGTTGACTCCTTTTAACATTCAATTTTTGTGCTCTTCATCAAATACGAGTAAGCTCGTGTAACCCCAAAATGATGTTGCCCACCAAAACTCACCCTAAAAGTTACATCATCTTCATCATCGACTCCCCCAAGGGGCCTGAGATAAGTGTGGTATATAAGTTGACATGACTATGGTATTGAAGAATGAAAACCTGAAAATTTCCGTCAAATAGCATCAAGCCCACGTGCAGTGGTGGTCAAGTACTTTTAGTCATGTCAAACTGGAAAAGGACCGTGAGCGCAAAAGAAGGGATAAGAAAGATTGTACAATAACAACAATGTTGATGCGTTGACAGTACGCAGCGTGCGGTAGAGCAACGCGACACAACGCTGTTGCTAAAAGTCATCATCAAATCATTTTTCATACTCTCTGCACTGAATTTCACTCTAACTATGCGCGTATTATATCCCAGTTGGAAATTCCGTATACCAAAATTCTAGATAAAATTTACTCAGTTGGTTAAAACAAAACCGACAGAACTAATTTTTCTTTACTATGATTAGTTTCCATGATATTTTAATCTTTTGTAAATAATTTTTGTTAATTTCAAATACTTTTTGAGTCGGTAGGTCTAGTTTGCATTGCTCAATGTCTTCCTTTTCCCCCTTTTTGAGATTGGGTGAATTTTTTCGGACCACTCCCACCCTATTTTGACTCACGTAACTTATGGACCTCCGCTAAGTAGTAACAGCAATGTGTACTATTGTTTTATTATTATAGAAAATAGTGACTATGATCTCATATTTTTTTGGTATTCCGACAAAGTTTCCTAAAGCTTAGCAGTATGAGTGAATATAATTAAAATTTAAAAATCAAATCATGCAACATCAAATGCAAAATGAAAACAAAATCCATACCCCTTCAGGAAGAATATTGTCAAGATCAAAGTCCGACGACAGGGACACACATACAAATATTCCTTAAACTATGTTCACGGTTATGCACATTTTTTGTAAAAAATCAAAATATATTTTCATGATTTGGATGCATAGTTCGAATGACTTAAAATATTTTTGGATTATAAGTTAAAAGTTTTTAGTTTTTGTGTTAGTGATAGGAAACAGTTTTGGTTGAAATTTCACATTTTTTGACATATTTCTTCTCTCTCTCTTTTGAGTTTCAAATTGAGCCCTCATACGTATTTTTACGTTGCTTCAAATTTTGGCGGCAATTTTAATCCGGATGACATGTAATGTCCCATATTTACTTCTTGCTGGGTTATTGCTTTCCCATTGTTCACTGAAAATGTGAGAGCGAATTGCCATACATTCATCCTTTCGAAATCATAATGTTTTTTTCTTATCTTGATCTAAAATTTCTTTATGCTCTTTTGTACCATTCAAAAAAAAAAATACAAATACCTCTCATGCAAATCCTTACAATCTTGGCTACTATCCTTGCAAAATGACCTCAGTCTTTTCTCCACTAAAACTTTTCTTAATCGCTTGTTTTCAACCATTCAAATCAAAGTGCTGTTTATCCTTAGTTTCTCTATTTGCTTATGCGAGCACTATTTGAACTTGCTGTAGGTTTCCTTTCTTTTGTCCACTTTTTGCCATTTTACTGCTCAAAGTTTCCTAAATCTCTTTGACTTTACAGAATTTTCCGCTCTGTCTTTTTGCTTGCTCTCTATTTTGTAAAAATGTTCTCTTTAGTATATTATATTTCCTCGAGTATTTTGTAACTTTTTTTTATATAAAAGTTGGTGAGTATTTGACTGTGTATTTTGTTTCAAGTCACAGCACGACCTGTTTGCTGATCCCTAAAAGTCTCATTGTTTTTGTTGTATCACCATTTAAACCAACAATGTTGACCGAGCAATCGACCCACAGACTGAAATGCCAACTGAACGTCGAACCTGTAGGTAAATTGGTAGTGTGAATTAATAGCAACGTTGAATGAAAGAGCGGAAAGTATTTTATTGCACGACAGTGGGACAAATTTAGTTTTGTAAGAAAAAAAAAAAAATTTTCCCATAGCATTTCATATGTTAGAAGATAAGTTGCGAATCTAAATAACAAACTCTCATCTGAAATAAAACCCACTGTCATATACCTTCATACTGCTACTTTGGAATTCCATTTATCAAAATGTCGAATCTACAACAAAAATAGTAAATTATAGCAAGCGAAGTCAAGCCAGTTAAAACTAAATAAGAAACGCAGCTCATTTTTAGACACATTGCCACATAAAAGGTTTGAGCTTGGACAAAATGGGTGAAAATCTGGCTGACAGAGCTTAAGCTGCTGTCAAGATGTTGCCAAGTGTAGAGAAGAAGTAAACTATTTTGGCAAAAGCTAATAGCAAACTGAACAAAAATTACTAGTATCCAAGCAAAACTAAAACAAAAATTTCAACAAACTTTTTGCCGAAAACAGAAAAAAAGAATAAGTAAAAAAAATCCAGAAAGTTTGGTTTGCTTTTAACTCAATTCGTAGTGGTAGCTTCCTAAGCAAGTTAAGCTAAAATTTTGTTCGTAGAAAGTTATTTTTATGGAGCTGACAATACACAGAGATAAAAAGTAATGGGCATTTTAACTAAATTTCTTCTGCTTAAATATGTCTTCTTAATCTAACCGCTTTAGTCCAGGAGACATATCAGTTACATAACAGTTACTTTTTCTTGAGATTAAGATTTTTGACTGTTTTTTGAATTATTTGCCCATACCTCCATTAGTTTTTATCCAATCTGTATTGAATATCTGAATATATGAATCTGAATATTTTGTGTATAAATTGCACGAATAAAACAAAAAAAAAAAACAATGTAGAAAATATTTAAAAAATAATATATAAAGGTTTATTCAATGTTTTCATATACTCCTGATTTTTGCCGAAACTACGTCTTTTTGATAGAACTTCTTCGTCTATGTACTGTAAAATCTTTTTCATCCACAATAGCCAGCCGTCACGCGTTTGTGCCAAAATAACTCAAAAAGTCTTTTAATTGTTGCAATCGATGTCTTTGTGGAAACACCCACCTTCATAATTTTTCTCCGTTACCAAACTCGGAGGAAAAAATCGAGAAAATTAATTTTCGATGACTTACGCGTACCTGAAAATGGAAATATCTTTTCACCGAACAAAATTGCAGTGAACATATGCACCAATGGTATGAAATATATCCATACTTTTCTGGATCAGTTGCGATCGTTTTTCAATTTCGAAATACTACTGTTGTCCAAAAATCTATGAACTATGAAATATATGAAGAAAATGTTTCCCCAATTTTTTGCACAAAAAATCAAAGTGGGGATATTCGTGGGTCTAATTGTTCTATAATGACGATAAATTACCTTTTGAACAATATAAATAACTGAGAAAGAGCCAACATACTGAGCTTTTAAGGATATCTCGAAAACGATTCTTAAAAAATCAAAATGGTTTGGCATTTTTGAAAATCACCCCCCAAAATACATTGAAAATAGGCTGTGAGAAACCAGTTCTCAAGATAAGGCCTAAATTTGTTAACTACTGCTATAGAAAATTACATTATCTACAAGTTTTGTCCAAAATTATTAAAGGTCCGACAAATACGAAGTGCGATATTTAAGAAAAAAAAAAAAAAACTAAAATGTTTAACCTTTGAACGTGAATGTCAAAAAAACAAATGAATTCATATGTGAATAAATAGAGATATAATTAGTAGCGAAAAAAACTTTTTTGTGACCTTTTCCCTTAAATATTTTGCACGACTACAGCCCTGCGTAAGACAATCGTTATTGAATTTGACGTATATAATACAACAGACGCAGCCGCTCTTGGGGTGTTCGAGAGGAAAGTTCTCCGTAAAATCTTTGGTCCTGTTCGAGTTGGCGACGACTATCGCATTCGAATGAACCACGAGCTGTATGAGCTCTACGCCGACATTGACATAGTTAAGCGTATAACAATACAGCGACTACGCTGGCTGGGTCATGTCCATCGTATGGATAAAGAAGCTCCAGCGAAAAAGGTGTTCGAAGGGAAGGTCCCCGGTCAACGACGAAGAGGGAGTCCATGCCTCCGGTGGATAGACCAAGCTGAGAAAGCCCTAACTGCGCTTGGCATTAACGATTGGAGAAGGCGCGCGCAAAACAGAGGCGCCTGGTGAGAGCTAATGAAGTCGGCCGTAACCTGACAACGGGTTGTTATGGCCATCTAAGTAAGTAAGTAAGTATAAAATATAACTTCTTCATATTTTAAGGTTATAACAACCATATTTTAACATCCTCGAAATGAAAATCCTCTTAAAATATTTCACAATATTTCCAAAAACTTTTCCTAAGTGTATTAAGGTCGATATTGAAAAAGGAGACTAAGGGTGAGTTTAAGTAATTCGACTGTATGTCTATAGCTGGTAGGGGTGTCTGGTGGCTACACTAATGGAGCAAAGCACAATCACACTATGTATTGCCTTCACTTGTGGCAGAAAGCAAAGCAAAAGCAAGAAGACAAGGTTCTGACAAAAGGTTGAGTGCTGTTGAAGGGAAGGTCGAATGTCTGTCCGTCTTTTTATCCTCAACGTCGTCGTTGTCTGCCTTTGGGTGTCATGCAATATAAATATAAGCACACAAGAGCACACATATACACAAACAGTTAACAACAGCAGCAGCAGCAACAAATTCGTGCTGTTGTTGTTGCTGTTGTCGTATAGATTTGTTGCAAAGGATAAAAGTTTCCTTTTGTATGCTTCATTATTACTAAATCGTACTCGTGTTCAGCTATACGTGTATGTATGTATGTACGTCTACGTGTGTGTGTGTGTGTATGTAAATTTGTAAATTTTATGTTTGTATTTTTGTGTGTGCCTTGCTATTTTTGTGCATTAAGTGTTGCCAACTTTATTTAATAGCATAACGATGACGTTGTTCCTATGGGGGGGTGGCAGTGGGTGCTAACATTTAACAATATTGTTGTTGTTGTTTTTGTTGATATTTGTTGAAGGATCTTCGTTGAGTTTTTTTTTCTTTTTTGTGTGCTGTTTCTTGTAAAAGAGAAAATTAGTTGAATATACATTGTTTGCTATACCTACATTGTCTTGGGGGTGGTGGTTGGAGGTTAAGGTGGGTACGACATATAATTTTGTACTTTTAGTGGGTGGTTGAAATTTAATTAAGATACTTTTTGTGTGTTTGTTGTTATTTTTTTTTTGTTTTGTGTTTTTTTTTTTTTGGCAAGTTAAGGAGCGTTGTGTAGAAGTAGTAGCGTGGAAAGTTGCTTGAAATGTAGAAAATATCGTTCTAAATGAAACGAAATATGCACAGCAAGTAATTTGCTGTTTTGTTTTTTGTTTTTGTGGAATATATTTCCTTTTTGTTGTTTAGTTGCTCTGTTCCAGTGTATTTTTTTTTTTTGTGTTTTGTAGTTTGTAGCTCATTGTGTTGTATGTTTGCATTTGTAGGTGGTTGGCTTTGAATACGACCACGACGATGATGTTAATGCGACATAAAGTCAAAGTGTATGAAAAAGTTGTAAAAATGATTTTATGGAAAGGCGCGGATGAAGTTTATTTTGTAGAAGCAGAGTGGTAATAGAGTTGCCAACAAATTATAGCAAAATATATTACAAGAGAAATGCTTTCAAAGATTGTCAGAGGCATTTCATTTATATGTTTGAAATTAGGTTGCATTACCTTGAAGGTAATGCAACTACCGTCTTAAAATCTTGTTCAAATTGGTCGTTTTTTTATAAAAATGTGGCATTTTTTTGCTTGGTATCAGCTCCAGCTATTTCTAATATTTTTTTTGAAGATTTTCATTAAATTATCTTAAGTAAGCCTATGAGTCCAGTGCATTTGCAATCTTACGACATTTTATTGAAGATATTTCAAGTAGTATCAAATTTCATCAATTATACTATGTATGAAATATGAAAATAATGGATGGTTGGACGTATAATCGACTAGATTATTTTATAAAAACAAAAAAAAAAATGAATGAGTTGATTTTGTTACAATGTCTGAAGTAAAATAAATTAAAAAATTCATAACATTATATCATTTTTGAAACAAATGGTTGAATATGTCATTCAGGCGATAATGGAAATAAACAGTAAATATTGATGCAAAATAGAATTTTTGAAATCGATCTTTTTTTATTTTTTGAATTTGCCCAATTTTCTGATATTGATATGTTTTACATAGAAATTTTGCTTTGGAGTAGTCGTAATCATAAGTTTTCCATCACTGAAAACATCTCCGCCATAACTTGGCAACCTTGTACAATCATCGCTCCAATACGGCACACACACACACAAACGCATCCAATTTTCACAACAATTGGCGCGCAATATTTCCAACATTAAATTTTGTTGGCACCACTAAATTTCTCGAGCTCTCTATGCTCTGTTCAGCTTGCGCTCTTAATCTCCACCATTGTTTATCTCTTTCTTTCCTTACTTCTATATTAGCATACATAGATAGAGTGAAAAACAGATGAAGCAGCAACATCAGCAACAAAACTCCTGCTGTATGTTGCTGAACACCTGGTGTAATAGCAACTTTTTGTGTTCGTGTGTGACGTTGTTTTGACGTGTGCGTGCGCTGGGTGGTTGGGTTGGGTTGGCGCTCGTGTGGGTATTTATGTGTGGGTGGTTTGTTGTGTGTTTGTGCGTGGATTGTATTACATTTTCATTTGACATTTATTGGTATTTGTTTGTTTGTCTGTGTGCAGTTCGTTGTCTTCAATTGAGTTGAAGTTCCAAGTTGAGTTGCTAAGTGGCAAAATGTTTTTGTTGTTAAGTAGTTATTGTTTTTATTCTTGTTGTTGTTATTATTATTTTTTGGCTCCATCTGTGGTTGGTGTTGTTGTTGTTGCTGTTGTTGTCGTAAAGGCCTTCTGTGCATGAATTTACTCAAAATATTTATTTAACTGGACTTGATTAGGTTTTCGTTGTCTTTTCCAACGCAATTCGATTAAGTTACGGATTTTTATTTGTATGCGTGTGTCTGTGTGTGTGCTAAATTTGTTTGCGTGTGCTTGTGGCAGTTGGAAAGTGAAAAGGTTACCAACAAAACTTTGTAGTAGAAATTTCAGCACTCGATTATTTAATAAATTGCTGATAGATGAATATTTAAGGGATTAAGGCGAATGAGTGCCCAAATAATCACTCTTGATTTCGAAAGAAGAAAACGAGAGTGATATCATTGAAAATACTTTTCGATATTTAGTTGAAATATTTCATAGGATAGTAATTCACAAATTCTAAATGAACCCATTTACTGAAAACATTTTTTAAAGCAAACCCACCTTCTTTAAGGAAAGTTATGATAAGAGACCTTAATAGGCTTATACGATAGTATTGGTGAATTTTAAAAAGTTTATCTGTTGCCATATTTAGAACAAAAAATTGATTTTTTTTCCAAATTTGCAATTTTTTTTCTCTAATAGGCACCATGTCTTCTATAATAAAAAAAAAAACTTTCTTACTGGGATGATGAGAGAATATTGTTATTTGGTAAGCCTTTCTGGTGGTTACTTAATGGTTAGCATTTGTAGTTGCTTGTTGTTTTTGTTCTTTTCTTTAATATTATTGTATTTCCCTCCAGCGTTTGTTGCTGTTAATATTGTTGTTGGTTTTAGCGTAAAGATGGTAATGTTTAATATAAAACGTCGATGGCGCGCAATTGATAGGAAAATTATAAGAAACACGAAATTAGGGTTAATGATTTTAAAGTTTCCACAAAAACCTTTCAATGTCTGAAATATATAAAATATTAAGTGGGATATTGAAAGAAAAATTAACTAAGTTAAAAACTTGCATTATTGAAAGTATTTTGTTGTGCTTTTATTGTTACAGTTGGAACATCTTTCCTTTTTTATATTAATACTTTTTTATCAGTCTATTAATATACTAAGTTAGGAAACTTATTAAACTATTGATCCTTTACAGCAAAAAAGTGAAAAATATTTCACTTCATTTCAGTACAAGGAATCACCCGTAACATACATAATGTAACGTTATATTAATGAATTCAGGTTAATAATAAAACCTGGCAGCATTGTTGAGTGAACATTTTTACTAGCAATGCTTAGAAACAAACCTTTGCAACATATCTGATTAACAATATCTAACAAAAAAAAGATCATTAGATAGGTAGGATTAGGGTGGTGGCAACAGCACAAGGTAAGAGTTCCCCATAGAGTACCTGGAGCCATAGTGCTAACTATTTTTTGTTTGAAGAAAAACATTAAGCTGGTATTAATCACGAAAGTTTACGTTTTAAAAATGAAATTATTTAATATTGATAATGCTTTTTATGATAACTAGCTTTTGAAATGGATATTTGTCTGTACAAGTTCCTGTATTTCTTCCTTGTCGTTGTAGTTTTTACATCAATTATTACGTTTGTTAAAAAAGCTTATCAGCAACATTCATCAACAATATTTGCGAACATTATTTTTCAGCAAATATTTATGAAAAAAAATTAGCAACAAATTTTAGAATCATTGATTAGTTTTAATATCCAAATATGTTGATATGTGCCTGGTACAAATAATTTAGTGACCTTAACCTAGACCTAAAAAAAACTTACTCCGAAGAAGAGGCTTAAGCAATTCAAAAGAATGACCTTCTTAGTTTTAGTGCAATACATGCATTAATTTTAGTTGTTTTTGCACATAAGTATCAAACCTTATCAATAAAACTTTGGAAATAAGTTAATGTTGAATTCAAAAACATATATCCTCAATCATACTGGTACGTTGTAAAACTTTTGTTAATTTAAGTTATTATTATTTTTATGGAAGCTTGTGAATAATTAATATAATAACGATTGAAAAAACTATATACTTGCGGAGATATGAGCCATCAAGTTGAAGCCTCTTTTGAAAATCTATGCTGATAGTGTACTTATTATCTCTGCCATGCATTGTCTGAAAAATAAATAATCATTTTTTTCATATTTAGAAAAGTCATATACCCAATAGTCAAAATGTAGCATATGATAATTTTTTTTTTGCAGAAATAACAGCTGTTTGAAAAAAACAAGCTCGATTAAGTAGATCTTCAGGTATTTTGAACACCAGCTTGAAAAATGTTGTTTCTTGTTACTATATCTTTAGAATAAATTTGAGTTTTGAAATATTTAAGCGTTTAAAATATTCTCAAAAGCATAAAAAATGTATATAAACAACAAAAAATTATTAGATTTCTTGAAAGTTTCAATGTGGGGTAGCTTCTAAAACTAAAGGACTGTTTTTTTTAAGCAAAAGTTTTACTTACTTAGAATTTGTTGAATCCTTTAATTAAAGTTAAATTTTTGATGAAAGTTAGATGATAACTCTTAAATAAAAGAGCACTTTGTACGCAGCAACATTTTGTGTGTTATTTATACTTTTGTACAAATACACTAGCACAATGGGGACTAATTGAATAATTTTTACTTATGCATCTTTAGAGCTTACAACTGGTACAATTAATAGATAAGGGCTGCAAAATAGAAAATAAGGCAGTGGGTCACAGTAGGAAAAGTACTCATGTACTTGCTCGGCTAGTGCACTTGGTTCCAATTTTCTTATATTTTAGTAATAAAATTTCTTATATAAAATAATACCATAAATACAACTATTATTAACCTATGCCTCTGTCGCTAAGCGAGGATATGTACAAAGCTTATGTAGCTACTTCGAATGCTAGAAAGGTCTTTGTTTTATGTGTGATGTGTCAGTTTGTTTCAAAAATTTAAGACTCTTAAGTTTTTTCCAACCAAAACATCAGCCCCTGGCAGTCCATCGAATACAGCGACTGAGTTTTACAGCCTAGCGAGGCCCACTATTTAGAAAGAGGTGACAATTAATCTATTCTAAAAGTTAAAACAACTTAAAATTAACTGGCTCCATGCTCCTACTTAAGGAATTAAAGATCTTCGCCTCACAAATGGGTTTTTTTTTTGGTATTTAGCCTTAATGGTGCCCCATTTTCTACTAACGTCGTCCCATTTATGACTTAAAAAATAGAAATCGAAAATATTTATATGATATCTAACATACAACATACTTACACTGTGTATTTGAGTTGAACTCTTGGTAGTAATTTTGAAGGGAAAAAAAAAAGTTGATACAGAATAAAATTCGTTTCAATAAAATAGCTATGCTCAAAATATGCAACACCCTGTATTAAATATCTACAACACAATTTTCACTTGCTGCGCATATTTTTTTTACTTGATGACTCCCACTCCTATTAAAGTTGCCTGCCATTTACGAGCATCTTTGTATTTGTTCCTTTTTTTTGCGAAAAACCTATCATATATTATTTCTTTTGATTTTACTACTACGGTTTTCTTTCATTATGCTATCGTTTTTTTTTACTTCTTTTGTGTTTTTTTTTGTTCTTCTTTTCATGATTTTATTTCAAGAATTTTTCCCAATTTTTCTTTTGTTTTTTTTTTGCTCTGCTACTTAAATATTTTATACGCCGCATAACACCGAGTCGTATGGTGGATGCTGTTGTTCGTCCTTTGGGAGCACAGCAACGGGTGGTCGCTGCATTTTTTTTTACAGGCAAAATGGAGGGAAGATCATAAAAAAGCAGAAGCTGAAAAAATCACATTTTTTTTTTCTGTTTTGTGTTAACTTTTTTTCAGCGCTTACCGTTTTTATTGTTATCCTTTTTTGTGACGAATTTTTATTTTATTTTTACAGCTAGCGTTTTGCTGACTTGCTACGGAGCTAAATAAAAAAGAAGAAAACATATTTGTCATAAAAGCTTCACTTTGGCAGGAGATTTTTGGTCTCTCCCCAGCAAACGATTGGAGCCAACTATTCTTGCGTTACTCTATGTCCTTTACTGCTACATACACAAAGTATCCTTTAGAGCACCAAACTTAACTTTTTCCACTGAATTATGTATAAAGCGACTTTAAGTAGGAAATGTGTGGTATGGTGATATATTCGTAACTACTCACTTAATTTTTGAATTCTAAGTTTGACTTGAATTAAGTTTCTTGATTTGAATTAATTTTTCTATATTGCAAACAAACGCCAAACTCTCACACAAACGTGCAAGGATATCGTAAGGAGAAATTTATCAAGAAACAGAGTATTGATGAAGGCTCTTGGAATAATACTGTCACAATGAGAGTGTAGTTAAATGTAGAAAAAAAACGAAACGTTTATATCCTGCGTCATACATACAAATGACGTTTAAATTTTATTCTTGAATGAGTTTTATTCCACCAGTGGCAGCAGTTATTTTTATACACGGAAAAAAGAAAACCTAGTACAATATAGACAAAAACTTAAAAATTTTGACTGAAAATTTGACCAATGTAACGAGTGTAATCATAATTTGTCGAATGTAGTAACGCATATTTTCCACAACGTAAATGCGCCGGAAAAAATACGAACCTGCCGATAATGCCACAGATATATGAATATAGTGATGAATGATTAATTTTTTTCTATAGGAAGTAAAGGTTACTCATACGACTTGTTGCCCGTAAATTTATTGGACTGTTATTTTTAAATGGCTATACGCCCTGCAGATACAAAGAAATTGAATATTTTTTGTAAATACAGATATTGAGTCTACTACTTTAATAGCATTTTTTTCTAGAACCACTTAGTCATTGGAGGAAAATCAAGTTTGCCATTTGAAAATCTTTATTTTGTAGATTCTTTGATACAAAATTTGTTTGCTGTGTAAGAATACTTACACAAGCATACGCTCAAATACAGTGAAATACATTTACACAGTATTTAACATTTTTATTCTTATTTCATCATGAGATTTATTATTATTTTCAGTCAGTTGAATTTTCTTCATTCCGCTGCATGTCCCTTACTGCCATTGCTTTATCAACTTTAACACACATACATACCTATGTATACTTAATATTCACCATTCCCGCAAATCCTTAGCTGCTGTGACTGCTGTTTCTTTTTGCAATTTCTTAGATTCCATTTCGTATTTTTTTTGTACTTTTTTATGTTTTTTTTTTGGTTTTTGTATTTGAATTGGTTTTTCCACTGTCAGATTCCTTTTTCGATTCTTTTTACTTTTGCAAAGTTGTGCTTTTAATATTTCTATTCTTTTTTTTTTTTTTTTTGTTGCGATACTTTCAGTTACTTTGTATTCTGTCATCGTCGTAAATGTTGAGGGCGCTCAATATTTGTCTACGTTGTTGCTGTTCATATTCATGTTATCGTCGTTTGTGGTGGTGGTGGAGTCTACTTGCTATATGGGGATTGGGTGTTATGGTTTCTTAAGTGCATTGGTATGTTTGAATGTTTTTACAACACTATTAGGATTTATTTGAAATCGACCATTTTTATACGTTAATTTTTGCGCTGAGAATCATACAAAAAATAAAGCTTTCACATACATATGAAAATATCATTTTTACTTCGACCCTTCAAAGATATAGTTTCGGAAGGATAATGTTTTTCGTTATAATTTAATAATATATTGTGTCATATAAGCATAAGCATTTATTTCGTTTCAGAAACTTTTCTTAAAAATAAAGTTTTTCATATAAAATAATTTTAGATTTTGAATACATGAGGTTAAATGTTTTGTTTTATACATATGTATATAATATGAAACATGTACAAGTGCAATGAGTTTTGTAATAAAATGATACTTATATGAAACCAAATTAAAATGAAATAGTCAAGCAATTAAACAACAATAAAGAAAGCTTAGTCATAAAGAAATTTTAATAAAATGCACTTTCAGTTTTAAAAGAAAAGTTAGAGTTTAATAGAAAATTAATAAATAAAGTTTTAAATAAACTTTGTAAATGTTCTGAAACTCTGTGTCGAATAAGTCAATAACTTAGTTCCACTTACTAAGTTCTCTTCATCAAATTCTCTCTCCTACATTTCACTCTCAAATTTTACTCCCCTTAAATTATAGCCACAAATTTAAAACCAAGTCATATGCCTTCATGCTGCGCTCTTTACCACTAACCATCAACTGTATCATCAGCAGTATTACTTGCGCTGACTTTCTCGTCATCATCGACATCATCTTTTGTTATACAAAAAAAAAAATCTTCAACGTATTCTTATCATAAAAAGTTGATAAAAAGTTAGTGACAAACTGAAGCTTTGCGCGAAGCTGCCGTTTTGAGCAAAGAAATGAAATTATTTTTGGCTGCCACAGAGCAGTAGCATACATCTTTAAAACAACAGCAGGAAATATGCATAAAAAATATGAACGAAGAGAAATACATTGCAGATCATAGCATTTTTACAGAAAGACAAACATGGGGCGTATGAGTAACATTAATTTATAATTTATTACCACCAATTAAGCTTTGCGCAACATGGCGTATGAGTAACATTAAATTCAACAATAAATGTGTTTTTTAAAATTTTCGTGTTTTTAAATTGGTCCCATCGTACTATTGCTGCGCATCTGCTGCTTGGCGTGTACTCAAAAACGTTTTAAAATCTCACAACTTTGACAGCAGCAGCACTGGCAACAACTATAGCAGTTTGCACAAAATTTATATCAAGGAAAAACAAAACGAAAATTCTAACTTTCACCCAAGAAAAACTCATCCCAATATTGCTGTACTAAAACACAAATACCCGCACATACACATTTGCACATTTCAGCGCCACCATAGCATCCTTGCTGCTATCGTTCTATTTTTGTGTTTTGCTTTTATTTTTTTAATATTCTTTTACTGTCTTTGGGTTTTTCTTGCCGCTGCTGTCTGTACCATCTCACCGACGTGAAAGTTTCATCGCTTGATGTTTTTTTTCTTTTGTTTCGGAGATATAGACGCATGGAAAAAGTTTTCCCACTGCTGAATATTTTTTTCCACTTTGACTTCTTTTTAGGAATAATATTGTGTATGTTTGGTTTAATTCTTGCTTTGTTGAATTTTCCTTATTTAAGCTTGTACTTTATTTAAGGGGGTATGCTGTAATTGTTATACTTCGAAAATTCTTATAAAATGTTTTGTTACAAAAATAAATGAAATTAAATATTTATGCCAACCTATTTAATAACATAATAAAAAGTAGCAAGCTTATAAAATTTTCGGACGTTCACAGAACTTATGCGATCCTGTTTCGGAATGCGTTCGGTGTACTTAACTAGAAAACTACTTTTATTCTGCTAAGTCCGTTTATGCTTAGATTTTTCCTTTAAGAAGTATTTTACTAATTATGCCATAAGTCATATTATTGGAAAATGTAATTCGTTTACTTAAAAGGTGTCAATTATATCCAAATATTTGAGTCATCCAGTCCTTATTAAAAATTAAAAACAAACATTGTGAATAAATGGCATACAGTTTTTAGTAGTTTCTTTACAAGATTAATAAAAAAATATATCATTGTTTTATTTTGTACAACGACAGAGCAATAACCACTGTCACCTAAAATTAATGTTTTACTTATATAAGTTAATCTAGTTAATCTTTACATCTACAAACACCAGCAAGAAAATTTGAAAAGAACAAAAAATTGAAGCGAAAAATCTGTTTAGAAAATTTAAGGAACATAGCAGGTTTTGCAACCGATTTGGTTTTCAAAGTTAATTTCAAATAGTTAGTTACAATTTTTTGTTAAATTTTTGTTCATTCTTGAAACCTGAATAAGAATAAAGTAGACGTTTTATTAAGTCATATAATATTCACGTATAAGGTTTTCCACGCAGCCAATTTAAATATATGTAATTTTTTGAGCTATGCACCTTCTCGGCTCAAAAATTGAAGCAAATAGATTTAGATCTTACAAAACTTTTCCCGATTTCGTTTAATATGTAGCTCTACATAGCCATTACAACATATTTCTCTAAGCTGAGAAATCAATTTGATTGAATATAACAAATGCATATATCATTAAGAGCAAACAAATATGTATTTGATTAAGTTAATTATATTATATTTGGATCAAGTTGTGCCATATCTTAATTCAGTTCTATGAATATACATACAAACATTTGTTATATTTAATAAAATCATTTTTTCGATGCAACTTTTAAAACTTTGAATGTTGTGGTTTTTACTTAATCTTATATTATCTTCACATGAAATTATTTAACGTACGCACAACATGGCGTATGAGTGACTTTTATAAATTTTCCATAGCGATTTAAAATTAAGTCAGTAATGGCATTTTCGGTACATTTGTACTTTTTTCAGTACATTTGCGTCTTGAAAAATCATCGTCAGTACATTCGACAAGTTTTTAGTGCATTTGGTGCTTTTTCAGTACATTTTTGGTACATTTTCAGTACATTTGGACTATTTCTAAAAATTACCATTTTTTCGTAGTTTCGACTTAGTATATTTTTGCAAAAACCAAATGCCATCCTTGCTTTAGAATAATTCTAAGCAGCACAACCGAATGTAGCGCTCTTAGTGCCATTACAAACACTAATGTTGCCATTCCGTTGCTTGCTACTTTTTTTGTATGATTCTTTTTTCGATCGAAATATTATAATGTCATAGATAGCACAACGGTTGAGTTTGTTGTTTGGTGGTGGATGGTAGGACTAAAAAACTTGGACTACACGACAAAAAAAAGAAGTCCAGTCCGAAACAATACTGTAAGTATTAAAATGAAAAATAAAATTCGCGTAGAAACGCAACACTAATCAAAAAGTAGCAATAAAATATATATATGTATGTATGGGACGTTTCTCGTCAAAGCTACTACCCTTTAAAAAAAAATTTTTTTGTATGCTTTTGAATACTATGTTGCATATTTTTAGATTCAACCTTGTTTCGTTTTGAAATGTGCTATGCCACAAGATATCTTTAAACTTGAATGCGTTTACTATGAAAAAAGCTTTATAAAGTTCAAAAAAAGGTTCCCTTAAAGTTTTAGACTAAATAGCTATGATGAGTAATAGCTGTAGTAGCTAAACTGCACTATTATTATTTCCTATTTTGCTAAGGAACCGCTGATCACAATCCATTATATTAAGATATCCGGCTTGGTGAAAGATCTAAATACCTAAAAAATGTGCTGTAATTACACAGATAATCACCTTGCTTTTGGGTTTTCGATTAAATGTAGTTAGAGCTTTGTAAGACCCAAAACTTGCTAAGTACAACATAATCAATTAATTCTGAAAATCCATTTGATGCTAATTTATCTCTCAGAAACAAAGCAATCTAAGATGAAACTTCTTATGACCAAAAATTTTTTTTTTCCAATAGTAATTATTTCAAAATTATTGGTAATAGGTTTCAATTATTCTCATTTTTGTTAAATCAAAAAAAATGTTTGAAAACAAATACGAATTTTGACAATTCTTTGAAACGGTTTTGAGCTTTTTCTTAGCCTATTATTAGCCTAAACTTCATTTCAACAGGATCCAGAACAGTGAAATATCTTAAAATATTTAGAAACGTTATATTTTTCATAGGTATTGATAGAAGTTTGAAATTTCAGTTCAATTAATTTGGCCTCACGATGCTTTTTCTTTATTCCGATAGAAATCTAGGCATAAAATCCTAACCTGCGGATCCGAAAACTTATAAAAAGGTTTTTTGTGGAATTTCAAATTTACGCTCTTAACCTTTCAGTAATCCAAGATAATTCAATAGCAAAAAAGATCAGATGTCGAAGTTCGACACACAGCATTCGATGAAAGTCTTTTTTCCATTCATTAATTTGTCTTAGCTGACAACTAATTTTCACAACAAGAGTAGAAAGTTTGACATGAAATGTCCCATTTATGTATGTATAAAAGGTAGAACCTAAAAGTAACGGTTCAGCATTAAAAGTGGGTTGCATGAAAATGGAAAAGTTTTTCTGATTTTTTTGCTTTTTATTTTTTTTTTCCTTTTTATTTTGGCTGCCAACTTCTTGCCATTTTATTCTGCATACTTTTTTTTTCTTGATTCGGTTGCTTCATAATTTTATTGTTGTTGTTGTCGTAATGCTTGCTCTAATTTTTTTCTTTCTATTTATTCTTTTTTCTTTACTACTTTTTTTTATTGCTTTTTAAGCTCTAACAAAAAATTTCCTGTAGGATTTTCAAGCATAAGAGCAAGTTTGCGCGTCTGTGTGTCAGCAGTTGTGCTATGCATGTTTGTTTGCATGTGTATGCTTTAAGCTGGAAGTGTTTGCTGTGTATCTGTATGCGTGTCAGTGGATGTGTATATTTTTGTTAATATTACATATTTCACATTTACACTGCAGCGTTGTGTTTAAGCAAAAAGAAAAGAAAAAAAAAGAAAAACTTAAATACGAGAAAATAAGAAGAAACAAAATATTACAAAACGAAATAAATTTTTATACGAAACAGGGTGTTGTCTAGTATATATAGAATATAACTTTCAATGAATCTTATATTGAACTGGAGCGATATTTTTATTAAAAATTATTAAATATATTGTTTAATCCAAAAATAAATATTGGTCAGTTTATTCTAAAATTTTTTATAGGAGCTTAGAAAAATTTGCAAGGTTATTATTATTTAAAAAGGCAAGTAATGATAATTTATTTAAGAATATTTGTGCGTTGGGTTTAAATTTTATAAAACGAGCCGTGAAACTTTTCCCAAGAGTAGTTTCATGTCTGATTACTTTCCTTTAAAAACACAATACACCAAACAGTTCGGTTCTAAAAAAGAAATAGAAACTTTCAAAATATTATCTCTTTTTTATCAACAATGCGTTTTGTATTTTTTCTTCAAATTATTTAACAAAGGATTGTGACGCGTATTTCAAATTGATATGTATTGGAACTTTTTGGGTATTCTTTATGCAAGAAAATACTGAATCGAAGTAGCTTCTTTGATTTCCTTAATCCTTGCACATTTTTGCGTCCTTACAATATCCATAAACTTACATAAATATATACTTTATAAATATATCAATATAAGAAAAATTTTTATTAACCTCTATCAGCCTTCTATTACAACTTTGCCAAGCACAGGTGTTATTTACCCTGTATGAAGAAAAATTAAAATTCTGCACAAATAAAAATTACGTTGAAAGTAATAAAACAGAACAAAAAATAAAAATAAAAACTCAAGAAAAAGATACAGCAGTCGGAGGAAAAATAAAAGTTCAACATAAGGCTGAGAAGATAACAACAAAAAACAATAATAAAATTTTCATATAGAAATTTTCCATAGCATATAAAATGCTGCCTGTATGTCATATTAAAAGCCGAAAAACTTACACACAGAAATGCACATATGTAGATGTATGAAGAAATAGCACAAGCAGACGAACGTGCGTTTGTATACAACTACACATATACTTAAATGCTTACATACATGCATGCACATACATATTTGAACACAATGACAACAAACAAAGCAAACAAAACAGATTTCATAAAAACAGCAAACATACGCACACACACAAACTCCGACATAAGCACGAACAGCTGCTTACTACCAACCCATCTATAGCGTCTATACCTTAAACTCGCCCCCACCCCAACTTCCAGACCCATTACACTTGGGAATTCAGCGAAAAAAAAAATTAAATAACAGAACGGCAGGTTGTGCTGTTGGAGTGAACGATTGAATCTATGTTTGTATGTATTGGTGCGTTTGGGTGTGCGTGTGTGTGAGTATGACATTATCCTTGCTGTGCAAACATAAAACGACCGATATATTTTGAGGTGGCCGTTACTAAACATTTTCGGGAATTTAATTTGCTATTTTTAACTACAATTTTTGGTAACGAGTATCAGAGTAGAAGACTTGCTTGAATGTGCTAATAGTTAAGGATTTGACAATCCATTTCGAAATGAATCCATTCAGATAATAGAGGACGATCAGCGACAAAGCGCTGACACTTCTTAATCAACGCAAACATCTGGTGATGAAGCAAGCACAGTATGTATCTACACGTAATAAATGCAAATTTAAGAAACTAAATTGAAATAAATCTCAGAATCTAAAAGTCTTAATCGATTAAAGTAAATGAGCCACACTGTATTCTTAATGCCTAGTTATCAACTTTATTCTAAGCTGCGATTCAGTTTTTTTTTAGTAGAGCTAAGGTTTCCGCACTTGGATTAAACGTTCTGGCAAAACCAATGGAGACCAAATCTGCACTTAATGACATTTTATAGTCGTAATATTTGAAGAGATTGTCACCATAATAATTATTTTTATTCAGTCTAAACTAAACATATGAATTTATATCTTATGTAAGCATATTAAAAAAGAGAATGTTATATAGGGAATTTCTATTTATAAGGACTGTCCCAGAAAAAACTTTCGGTTTTATTTTGTTTGATTATACTCTACCTAATAATCTTATAGGTCAAAAAAGACTCAATATTTTTTTCTATATAAAATGATGTTTAATATGATGTCTAACACTTAGTGATAGCGCTTTTAACGACAAAGTTGTCAAGCAAGCAACAAAAAGTCCACGAACTCATTTTGTACACATACCTACAAAATTCAGAATTAAAATATTCAGCTATAGCCAAAATAGTTGATGCATCAGATAGAACTGTTTTAACGGTTATTTCTAATTATAAGAAGGGTCCAGCTGTTTCACGAAGAAAAGGTTCTGGCAGAAAACCTGAATTTTCTAACTCAAGGGTAGTGGCGAAGGTGAAGGGTTTTTTTAAGCAGAATCCCTGCACCTCAGTGCGAGATATGGCGGCTAGAGCAGGTTCATCAAAATCTACTGTACAAAAAATAAAGGAAAAAAGTAAGCTGAAGACATATAGAGTTCAAAAAGTACCAGATCGTTCTGATGAAAAGCAGTTGATGGCTCAAACACGAGCCCAAAAATTGTGTGAAAAGTACCTGACTAAATTTGATTGCTGCGTTATGATGGAAGTTACTTCAAAGCAGATTTTAAGCAGCTATCTGGGCACCAATATTATACGTCACCAAAGAAGGATTATATGCTTAGTAAATTCAAAGGGAAAAAAATTTCGAAATTTTCGAAGTAATATATGGTTTGGCAGGTCATATGTACCTATGGCCTCAGAAGAAGCTTCTTTGTTACGCAAGGCACAATCAATTCAAAGTTAATATAGACGAGTGCCTTGAAAAACGTGTTCTACCATTTATTCGTGCTCACTAGGGTACAGTAATGTTCTGGCCCAATTTAACAACCTCTTATTACTCTAAAGCTTATTACTCTAAATAATATCAAAGTAAAAAGATCAATTTTCTAGAGATATTGGGCTCTAATGAAAAGAAATCTTCGAAAGAGTGGTAAGACTACAAAAAAACTTACAAGACTTTAGACTTAAGTGGAAAAGATTGCTCCTTACTGTCGATGAAACACCTGTACAATATTTAATAAAGGGCTATAAGAAAAAACTACGAAATTTTTATAGAAAAAAAAAAATTGTTAATCAGTTTTTAATTATTCATATTCTGAGCACTAGCCATTATTAATAAAAAAAGCAAAATGATCAAAAAGCTTCTTGGGTATTTTTTAATAACTGAAAAACAAACCGAAAGTTTTCTCTGGGACAGTCCTTATAACGCGAATTTGTGTAAATATGTGTACTTGCAGCAACTCTATACGTCAATTGATATCAAATGTAGTATTCAATTTTTGTCTTAGGGCAAGAGTCTTAATCAATAACTTTTGAAAGAGTTTAAGGGCCAGCCTAAGACTTAAACATATACTTTCAAACCCACTTACTCGCATACAGCAACATTTTGTCATTTAGCAGAGCAAAAAGATAAAAGACGCTGGTAAAAAAAAACTAAAAATCTCATAACAATAAAATGACGTCGTCTGGTAAAACGTATCCTCTATGCAAGTATGCATGTGCGTGCGCTGGTTACAAAAAAAAAAAAAAAAAAAAAAAAACGATATAAAAGTGTAAGAAAAGTTATTCAATATGGCAACGCTTCTTAGCTGCTGATGATTTTTTCAAAAGGATGACAGCACTAACAGCATCAGTGTGAGTTTGTTTGATGTTTAACATTCTATCTTTTAGCCAACTTTATTTATCTTCTCTATTTTTGCTGTACCAACACAGAGTAACTCATACCATTTGAAAACGCCAAATCGATTCTCTATTTTATTGCTGTTGCACCCGCAGCAAAAAATCTCTCAATTGTCATTTTTATGTTGGGTTGACATTTAAGATTTATTTCGGTGACAGTTTAAACGAAAGTATCCAATATGAAGTGATTCGTATTTCTTTCGATAAATTACTGCACATTTTTATGGTTTGGTCAAAGCTTTGTATATGAAAAAACGATTTTGAAGTTTTTAACAAAAGCAGTTAAGAAATACTGAATTACAAAATATTAAAATCATTAAGAGCTTCTCTCATGAAAGAAAACCTCATATAAGGTTTTTTTTTTTTTTAAATAGGTCTCTCTAGAGATCGCTGCTTTTGTTTCAAAATTATCATTTCATAGCTGTGCGACAAGGAGGAATTAGAAGATTATTTTCTTAGTTATTACAACAAGATGTCATTATCAGTGCAATTTCCTTAATATATGGAGATCACCATCTTGTTTCTACAAAAAAATACTCTGGGTGCTAAAACCGATACTTATATATGTATATGTATATATATTAGGGTGATTCAAATTTTTTTTTTTGTTTTTTTTTTAAGTTCTGTTGCTTAAAAAGTAAGCTTATGATATGAAGAAAAAGTTCACGAAAATTCAGCTCTTTAACTCAATTTTATAAGGTGGCGCCGGAGCCTGTTAGTTTTACAGGTAAATTGTATGGAAAAATTATTTTTTACAAAAAAGGTATCTAAATGAATAGGTGATTAGTGTTGTTGAGCTGAAAAGGGTTGTTTCTTAACGTAATTTTTACGCTGAATCCGAATCTGGCCTCAGAATTGACCTATCATGTCAGAATCCTGAAATATTTGAGGTTAATTACCTGAAACATGATGTTTTTTGTCTACTTTCGAGGCCATGTATGGGATTCAAAGAAAGTTGATCAGCTTATTTTTAACAAAAGCATCATTTAGTACCATCCTTGCCCTTTAAAATAAGCTTTCAAGTGGTGATCTGTGATGTTTTCTTGCAAGGTTATAGCCATTTTAAAGTGACATGAATTGGATCCCCTACAAAGGGTTGCAACCCAACAATATTAACCAAAGGGTTTCAAATTCATGTCACCTTGAAATGGCTGTAACTTTGCAAGGAAACATCACAGATCACCACTTGAAAGCTCATTTTAAAGGGCAAGGATGGTACTAAATGATGCTTTTGTTAAAAATAAGCTGATCAACTTTCTTTGAATCCCATACATGGCCTCGAAAGTAGACAAAAAACATCATGTTTCAGGTAATTAACCTCAAATATTTCAGGATTCTGACATGATGGGTCAATTCTGAGGCCAGATTCGGATTCAGCGTAAAAATTACGTTAAGAAACGACCCTTTTAAGCTCAACAACACTAATCACCTATTCATTTAGATACCTTTTTTGTAAAAAATAATTTTTCCATACAATTTACCTGTAAAACTAACAGGCTCCGGCGCCACCTTATAAAATTGAGTTAAAGAGCTGAATTTTCGTGAACTTTTTCTTCATATCATAAGCTTACTTTTTAAGCAACAGCACCTTAAAAAAAAACAAAAAAAAAAAATTTGAATCACCCTAATATATATATATGTATATATGTATGTAATCAGAAATCAAATAAAAAAAATAATAATAATTTGTTTCCAGATTGCAACCGAATGATATCAAAATTTTTTGCATTTTGCGTGCTCAAGAATCAGAAATCTTTTGATAATACGAACATTGTCAGATTAAACCTCGCTTAAACACATAAAAATTAAATATTAAATATTTAAAACCAAAACTAAATTAATAACGCTCTTCATATTGTCCCCCTACTCATACACTTGCTCTCACACGTTGACGACGATGCCACTGACGACACCATTACTGAAGCAAAAAGTCAACGTGCAAATCAACTACTTCTTGACAAAGTGAGGAAAAATGTAATTAACAAAAGAAGAAAAAAAAACAAATAAAATGTGAAAAAATTGCAAAGTTCTTTAAAAAAATCAACAAATTTACAAAATATACATACAACAACAACAGTGGCAACGACAGCTCGTTGACATAATTTCTGCCTTACAGTCTATTTCTCGCACGCCTGGAACCGAGCATTTTTCACATTTTCTGAATTCCCTACTTAACATACAAAAAAGGCATGCCAAGCAAACGCTATAGCTCATACATACACACATACATATGTACATAAATGCAAACTTACATAGATACATAAATAAATGTATTGCATGGTTTAGTGTTGTTCGCCCTCTCCCTTTCACCCGTTTATTCAACGCATTTTACTACAACTACCAACGGCAACATTTACAGCGCGTAGCTAGCAAGCCATTTGCTGAATTTTTTTTTCTTTTTTCATTTCTTTTGCCGCACTGACAGCCTTTTATCTACACTGCCACCCCAGAGTGGGACATTTCTCTTTCCCATTAACGCTTTTATTGGGAAATTCACCCGCGTGGAGACGCTTAGTGTTGCTATATTCAGTATTATTATGATACGAAGTTACGAACTACGGCTAAGTCAAAGGGGGGCCTAGAAAACTTCACTCAGTTGTTTGCAAAAATGGGGGCAAGAGTAATTTAAATTTAATTTAATTTAAATTTTCATAATTTTTTAATGTCTATATAATTTCTTTTAATTTTAATGCATTTCCTAGGCCGGGTTTTTGGGTTTCCCACTTGCGACAACATCCAGCGAAAGGTTCAGTTTGAATTATGACTTGTCTTCTTTCTGGTTGTGCAGTCTGTAGTATTGTTGTCTGAATGTTTTATGTACCAAAACCCATCCCAGAGTTAGAAAGGTATGATTTTCTAGGTCAGCAAAAAGTTAAAGACAATTTCTAAGTAATACGTAAAGAAGTTTGGCTGAAGTTTTAGGTCTTGAGAATCGCCTTACTGTCCAGTAATACATACAAAAATGTGTCTGTTTTCCCATCTAAACACACCCTTAAACTCTGTGTACAAACACACATTAACAGCTAATGTAAGTAGTTCCAAACTTTTGGCTGGCAGTGTTTACCAAAATCTATAGCTAAAAATTCGGTTATTTTGTCAATTCGAGACTGCACTAAAATTGTGGGGTTGGTTTCATTTTACAGCAATGTTATGTATATTTTCTGTAATTTGCTTTACTTTCCATTAGGTTTTGTGTGCCCGACCTGTCCTCATTTAATGTTTTTTCTTTGTACTTTTTGTTCGACTGATGGAACATTCCCTCCCTTCTGTTTTGGGTGAAGCTTTTGTATTTCTATTTTTATTGTTTTTCTATATTTTTTTTTTGGACTCTCTAAGTTTTTACTGTCACTTTGCGCTTCGTTGTTGTTGCTGTGCGCCCAGTTGTATCCCGCGGTTTCGCATGCCAAACAGAAACGAAATGCCGCTAAAGATGGCTGTAAGGGTTTTTCTCTTGTTAGCTGCGCGGTTTTGTTGTTGTCAGCTGTCATTGCTGTTATTCGAGAGTTCGAAGGAGTGTATACCTCCAAAGCTGACTTTGGTTTGACGTGTGTGAGTTATTGGGGGTGGCAAGCAGAGGCAGCAAAAAATACTCAGCTGAGTAAAAGAGCGCATAACCAAAAGAGATTGAAATGAGGTTAAAAGAGCGTTTTCTTTTTAGTACTACAAGGTGAGTGATGGGGTTGATGGGTGAGGACTACATGATAGAATTGGTTTTTTTTTTTAATTTATAGATATGCTACAGGCAGCAGCATCAAGTTTTTGTGGAATATTATTTTTTAATTTTTTTTTTTTGCGCTTCTGTTGGCACAAACTTGCATTTAGAAGAATAGCAGTTACATCGAATATATGCGAAAAAAATAATATGCATAGCTATTTTGAGTGTATATGTAGTCATAAAAGAAGCTCAACGAGTACCACCAATAAATTATAGTATTCGAGTGTTGAGTTCATTTTTACAATGAGAAAATTTTAATCTGTAAAATTATGTGTAATTTTAAGCTTATTTGTTTCACATTTCAATCGTTTTAATGAGCATATAATAAATTGAAGAACTTCAATTTAATTTATATTAAATTATTTTCAGATATACTATGGTATGTTTTTACTTATTTTTTTATTTATTTTTGAACTAAAAATAGGTTGAAGTGTGCAAACATTTATACTTACAAAGATGTATTGAGTTGTATAAAACTGTGATTTTAATTATTTTTGGAGACGTTGTAGAAAATTAAAACCTCACATTACGGATTTGTAATTATTTGCCACAATTTTGTGGGAATGGTCCAAAAAAATTCTCAAAAATGCGCCCATTTTAACTATAAATGTTACTTAAAAAATTGTATAAATTTAACATCAAACAAATTGATAGGGTTCCCATCCACTTTCCAGAATCTGTTTTCCGGAATGGACATTTTTCGGAACGACCGAAACTTTTTTCCGGAATCGGTTTTCCGGAATATACATTTTTTTCCGGAATCGGTTTTCCGGAATATTCATTTCGGTCGTTCCAGAAAATGTCCATTCCTGAAAAAGAATTCCGGAAAGTGTACGATAATCAATTGATAATCAGAGCCCTAATGATTTCCTCCAGCTTTTCTCTTCAAATCTTGCCTTAAACTGTAAATGGAATAAAGCTCATTTCACTCCAGAGATGCACACAAAAATCTGCTTCGGTAGCTATTTACAACAACATTAGTTTGGGTAAAAAACTTATAAATATTTTGCGAAAATGTATTAAGTAAAGGAAATTGCTCGAGAAGAGCTACATATTTTACGGACTTCGACCTCAGTTTTCTTGTTCTAGACTATATATTTAATATACAAAAGTAACAACCATAAGCCGTATTTCAGACACAGGAAGGATATTGACCGTTAGTTGCTCACAAGTTAGCTCTTAGAACAGTAGATGCAGAAACATTCCGATAGCATCATCAGAAGTTTGAGCTTAAAAGATATTGCCCTTTGTCTAACTTTACATGAAAAATCAAGCTACAGCACCTATATTCCGATTTTGGTTCCACTAACTATAGGCCTTAACAATGAGCTGGCGAAAGTAAATTTTGGAAAATTCTACTTCTTGTGACCCTTATCTACTTACGTAGACCACTATGTAGGTCATTAGTGAGTGTCTGCAATTCCCTGCAACATTTCTCCTATTAAGGCAACTAATTGCCTAGTGATCGTTCTTCAATGAGTTAAAACGAATGCATTTATGTCTTTTGAGTAACATATAATGATTTGGTAACGAATGGTGTGTAAAAGTAGTGGAAAGCTATTTATAAGTTCTGTGTAATCGATGATAAGTAGTGAGTAATGAATTGTTTATAATGGAGGAATAAGTAAAATGTAATATGTAATTGGTAAAATGTAATCCTCTTCTTTGTATTTTATCTCCTCTCATAGCATAGGGCTTCCAGAAAACTTTTCCAACGTGCGCGATTAGTAGGGGAGAAGTGGAGGTTGTGGGCATAGTTTTGTTTTCGGCTTATAATTACCGACCTAGTGCATATTATTTGGACATATGGGTATCTGTGTAAAGCTAGACACCTAAGCTAACTAATCAAAAAGAAACATACCCGATTCCGTCATGCAAAAAAATTTTACATGGACTTTCGTAAAATCGTCATTTTCAGCTAAAATTTTTTTTAGGGGGGGTTGTGGGCACCCTTAGAAAAAATGCTAAAAATGGAAAAATATGAAAAAAAAACCACAACTAATATGAACAAAATGACAGTTTATTAATCTCAAAGCCTGCATAGGATTTATTCATCGTCGGAAATACAATTTTGACATGTATAATAGCTTGCCCGCATGCCCGCACATTTCAAATGAAAAGCTCGATCGATTGATGGAGTTGGCTGCGGGCAATTGGCGTGGCAAAAATTTCAAACAAAACAAAATTCTATGGAACTAAAGTTTAAAAAACAATATCAATCACAGTAGGCTACGTTCACCGTTCATATTTTTTGGTGGAATTTTTTGTGATTTCGTGGAAAAAAACGGGTGCCCACAACCCACCCAATTTTTGTACCCACAACCAACTTTAGCAGACATTTTAAAAAGTAATGAAAAAATGTTTATGCATAAATTTTTTGGTTCAAATCGATATTGTTCCATTCAGCATAATACTTCGACTAAATAAAAATATATTACACTTACCTTTCCAATCGATCCACTTTAATTGATACACTATTGAAAATGTTTGAAAAAACTTCACCACCTTTTCAAAGCCCAAAAAAAACCAATTCGTTCATTTCCAAAAGCAAACGCGTCCGTTTACTTTGATATTTGGCATGAATCATACATAGGGTAATTACCCTTGCGAATGACATTACCAACGAAACTCAATCTTCATTTTGTGAAAAGATACGTAAGAGTGCCCACAACCCCCCCGGTGCCCACAACCCCCACTTCTCCCCTACCTATAGTTTTCTCCAACATTTGACCAATTTAAGTATGAGAAATTTTTGAGCAGTATTGAGTAAGAAATAATAGATATAAACAGATAGATAGATAGAGATCTGCAGAGTGTTGACACTGGCTGTTAAATAATTTCATTTAATTTAGACATGCAACGACCAAATCGGCTCTATTATGACCGAAATTGATTTTCAACTATTCCACACCAATGATTGCAGATAATTTTATACAAAATGGCTTAAAGATGGCCTCTTGAAGGACCAGTTCCCAACTCTTTTGTAATGAACTCAACAAATGAATTAATCCTAACCGCCAAAGAGCCAAAAAAGCAACGACAAATTCATTGAAATTTATTAAAAATTTCTCACTTTAAAGTTTGGGTTCTCCAAAACATATTTCTTGGAATTTAAAACACAAATTTTTAATTAAATTTACAGAAATTAGAGCTTTTCTAGTCAGCTCTAATTACAACTAAAAGATTAAGTTAAAAAAAATGCAATGTTATATAAAAATGGCTACTGTAGGCTTTAGCATTTTCAACAAAACACTAAGTCCAGCACTGTATGTGTCCGTGAAAGTAAAAGCTCAAGTATTTCAAAAAGAACATCGATATTACTCATGAAATGCGAAATATTATTGGTCATCAGCACGCCATTTATATCATATTACAATATTACGTGATGCCAATGTCAATCATAAAAATTGTATAGCTTAAAGATGCTTGAGTAAATGCTTAAAATACAAAATGACACACACATGCATTCAAATATATTCGTACGCTTATCAATAAATAAAAATTTTGTCATAAAATGTAAAATTACAAAAAAACAAACAAACATTACTTGTCATATGAAAACCACGCCCGTAATAAAGCATTTATTTATATGATTGTCATATAAATATCATGTATTTCCAAAGCTGACTGATACACGACCCGTACATATACCAGTAAAATCATCATAAAATGCGTTTAAGTCATGTGGCAACCGCCACCCACATTGAAGGTTCAGCGCTTGCCTAACTAGCAACATATCCTTGCATGTCCTTGTTGCGGTCGTTTCGAAGACTCATCGATATGTATACATTTAAAAAGTTTAATATGTGAAGAGAGTAATTTTCATATACAAATGTTTGCAAACAAACTGTGACCGACTTAATAATCCATACAAACGCAAGAGCACACACACACATTGACACAATCAATATAATCCGGGAAATTTCATGAATAATTTTTTTTTTTTTGTAGCACAATACTACAGCAAGTGAGCAGCAAAGACGTATTCGTATGTCATTTGACATTAAATTTTCTAGCGCAAAATGGGTTTGAAATCATTTTTCACGAAAAATGGTTTGTTTCAAGGGCTTGAATTTTTAAAAAATCTGCTTAAGTTTTTATGTTCAACATTAGAGAAAATAAGTTTGCAACTATGCATTATGTTCATTTCTTAGAAAATAATTTAATTTCATTTGTAATTGCTCAGTATTTTGTATGTAATAAAAACGAGTTTTCATAATAAATATTTAGGTCATTATTTACAGTTAGCCTGTGTTGTGAAAATCGCTGCAGGAACTTACCCAAACTCAATGTTTGTATGTTCAATAGAATCACCACAACATTTCACGCATATTCTTTGCACAATTTTGTGGCAGGACAAAGAGAAAAAGCTTGTAATATTATAAAGCTTTAAATAAATAAAATTAACGTTTCATGTACTGAAATTTTATTACGGAACAGTAATTTATCTACACTTTTTATGTTGATACTGCATGTGGGCGTGCAGAATTATTCAACTTTAGTTATTTTTTGTTCTGTTTATTTTTATATTTTTATTCTTTCGTCACAAAAAAAAACGCTACTCCATAAAAAAGAACTCAATAAATCGATGATGTAGGAAAAGCTGTTTATTTAATGTTAACTGGCTTACATACAACGTGTGCGTGCTTTTTTTATGTACAGTATGCTTGTATTTATGTCTTTGTGGGTGTGTTTTGCTGTCAGCATTAAAGTAATTTAAATGCTGCCACGTGCCTATTAAAATCGTTTTCTAACATTTTATGTTATATTATGTTTAACGTTATAAATATGCTGCATGAAGCATGTGTAAGATACTTAGCAAATTCATTTTTTTCATCTTTCGATATAAAAATATTTGCGTTAAAAAAAAAATTATGACCTGAACAGGCAACTTATAATTTTTGTGATTTCATACTCGGCAATTAATTAAATGTAACTCATACGTCATGATGTGTCTAGCATTTATTCCTCTCTTACTTTTTTATTAGCTTTCATTATATGCATTAAAGCTTTTATTGTTTTCATTTGCACGTAATGTAATTAAACTGACACAACATACATTGGAAAATATAATTTCTTTATTAAGTGCATAGGGTTCATTTCACATGGCTTTTGAATAAAGTTTTTAGATTTTTGCGAATTAACTCTTCCGCAAAATATGTACGCAAAGTATTTTTAAATTTCTTGGCTCTTTTTGAACGAAATATGATTTTTTAAAAGTGCAATATTTGCTTTTGAATATGATAGAGTCTGCATAAGTTAGGAAAATAAGAACGTGAGAGCATAGGAAAATAATAAACACAGTTCTACCATTATGAACCGTTTTTCTAAGTATTATTATTTTCAGAAAGTATACTCTGAAATTCCACAGATGTGGTTTTGCATTTTATTATTTGTTTTGAAAACAATATTTCAACTTTTGCAAAAATAAAGATTTAATTCAAATTAATAATAAGTTGACAAAAAAAATTCTTATTTTTCAATGTATTATAGTCTTCGTAATAAGTTTTTGAGACTTAAACATTTAAAAATTCAAACTTTTCAAAAGTAATAAGCCTTAAAAAAAGCAAAATAAGTACTTAGCGAATATATTTTGATATAGAGCCATAAATTATTGATGTGAAAACTTCTTATGGCACGTTGTGCGGCTGAGGAAAAAAGTATGAACTCGCGACACCGACCGTCGTCTGGATTCCCCGTCATGAATGCGATAGTAAAATTTGAATGTTCTTTGAAGACTTGGGAAACGAACTCGATTTTAGAATTTAGAAGACTTGGGAAACGAACTCGATTTTGGAATTTTGAAGACTTGGGAAGAAGAACTCGATTCTAGAATTTTGAAGACTTGAAAACGTTGCCTACTTTTAGGCGCTATTAATGATTTGATATAGGAGAACTGTTGATATGTAGGAGAGTTTTAACATTAGGGTAAGCCCACACTTAAAGTAAATATAATATCAAGATTAAATTTGAAATGGTTAATTGTCTGAAACTAAGATCATAATGCCTTATACTAAAAATGAGACATTTTCACAATTAATACTCTCAATTTGTCTATGATGATCACAAGAGGGTTCAAAAAGGCCTTTTTGGTTGATTTTTCAGCTTTGATAAAATAGTTTTTGTATTTAGTATTAGATTTAGTATGCGTTTCTTTGGTTCGACCCACTCTGTGATCTAGGAAAGATATTAATTTTTTCTACCAACGATATTTATCTCATTTGATGTAATTTTTTATTTATATTGCCCCTATAGTTTAAATAAGAAATACAAAACAAATTAAAATTCACCTTATAGCCATCAGATTTCCGTTTTTGATTAAGGACACCCTATTAAAGTTAAAGTACCAAGAAAAACATTTTAGTGCATATTTGTTCATATTAAACCAAATATTTTAAAGGTCACGGAAATGGGTCATAAGCACAACGTGACTCACTACCCATACTTTCACATATATGACCTGAAAAAGTTGTGTAGCCACTTGAAATTTATGTAGGTTTTGACGTTGCTGGCTTTCAGCTTGTTATGATAGTTGAAAGTGTTTTAGGGACTTAACGAAAATTCGTTTTTTTGTTCAGGATAAATTTTCAGTAGTTTTTGCCAATACTCAATTAATATCTAAAGTTTTGGACAGTGTTTCACATGAAATCAGGTTAATATTTTTAAAGACTTTTCCATATAAGCTTTGCTTACCCTCAATCCGTGCCTTGCCCTTGATTTCTATTTTTCCCTGCCATGACTGTAAATAAAAGTTAAATGTCGATTTTATGCAAAATAATATATAAGTAAAATTTCCCTTGCAAATATTAAAAAAAAAATGTCACTCGCTGCCAACAGTGAGTTGTATAAGCCGCATACCTTTTAACAAAATATTCCTCTCTCCGCTATTGATAATAGCGAGAAAGACGTAGCTAAAAACAGATTGCAATAGCAGCCAACAATTAGCAATAATTTATTTGCAATTACGCGCGCATGTGCTGTCAATGCAGCAGCAGCGGCTGCAACTGAAACAAATCGTGTTCATAATTTTACTTTACTCGTATTATGGTTTTCTTTTGTTGACAATGTTGCTGCTGCCGATGGTTGCTATCACTGTGCACGCAGCTACTGTCCAGTCAGCAACAGCGATGGCCGTTTATTGGTGAAAGTCTTTTTTTTTCATTTCATTTTTGTTGCTGGATATTTTTGGAATATTTTTTTTTTTCATTTACTTTCATGAAAATTTCCCAAAAGTAAAATGAGCAACAACAACAACAACAACAACTGCAACATCAACATTGGCAATAAGTGATATGCTGCTGCTTTATCTGCGCATGCGTGCAATTGCAGCAACCTCATTGTCCAGATATCAGCTATATAATTAGTAAGTGGCTATTAGTTGTTGTTGTTGCTGTTGTTGTTGTTGGCACTAGTTTTTCTTTGTAGCTACTTTTTTTTTTGCAATTAAATACTTTTTTTTTTCATTACGTCTATCAACAACTGCAACAATAACATTTGCAAACAGTTGGTTTGATTTCTCGATAGTTTCTTTAAATCTGTAGCTAGTGTTGTTGCATTTCTTTTATTTCTCTTTTTCTCGTATGTTTTTATAACTTGGCTGCCTAGCCAGCTCATCCTTAGCTATCACCGAAACCAACTGTCCAGCAGTCAACTTTATTTCAAATAGTGAAACGTGGAAAAATCTGCAACATTTTCAAATAATTTTTACCACTTATGCAGACATAGATACTCGTAGATTTGTGCTTTTATGTTACACTGAAAAAAAAAATTTGAAAATGAATTTCCTTAAAGCAAATGATGGTGACTAGTGTATATGAATATATATATGCAGCTGATTTTAGACACCTTAGTGTGGCAACTGCTTCGAGTTGATTGAAATTGAGACATTTTATCTGGATATTGCATTTTTTTCTCCTAAGCTATCAATTTTCAGAAAGATTGCGCTTGGTAAAAAGTTCTTAAAATCGATAAAACTATTTAAGAAAATATATTTTTTTAATATAACTACTTTTTTTTTTGGTATTACTTCATTCGTTTAAGAATAATTTTCATAAAAAAATGCTATAAAAAAAATTACTTGAAATAATATAAGCCCAAATTTTTTTTTTTTTAATTAAATAAAAATAAAATTAAAAAAAATAAAAAAAAAATTATTTAAAATATTTGAGTCGATTTCAAGAATTTTTTAAATTTGTTAAATTTTTGCTGAAAATTCATAGATTAGGAGAAAAATAATTAAAATTTAAATGTTGACCAAAGTTGTGAAAAACATTTTAAGATCCAAAAACACTTTAACCACAATAAATATTTTTTGATATCTTTTGATTTTTCTTACATTTCCTTTCGAATGGAAATGGTATTTTTCTACATAAATTTTAAATGACCTTTTCCGTTGCGGCCGCCATATTAGAGCCGAAATCAGTTTCAAACAGTACCACACGGAGTGCGAAAGATAATCATTTCATATTGCGCATACTTTGAACATATAATATGAATATTACGAAATCAAAGGACGAAACATCTCCTTTATCAGAAAAATTTTAAAAATTTTTTGCCATTTTCATAGTAAAAAGTGTTGGAAGAAAACATCCAAGAAGAAAAAATGCCTCACGACTTTTTTTACAAAACTGAAGGATTGATAATATATAAATTTTCCCTCAAAATTTCTTCAAAATCAAAAATTTTTAGTCAAAGGAACGATATCGTAGAAAGTGTGATATCTGTTTTACAAAATAGTTATTTTGTGTTTTTCAGGCTACTCTTCTTTTAATTTAGTAGTTTTTTTTTATTTTAAAAATGGGACTTTTACGCTACCATCAACAGCTTCATTTTCATTTATCTGGTTTTTGAACGAAAATAGTAAAAAACATTTCTTTTCCATACAAATCAAACATCAAATTGAAACATATTAGAGGAAATTGTTAAGAAAGCCATTATTTTAACACAATAACTAGCGCTTGTGTCAGCGAATTGTCAGAGCAGTTTAATTTTTATAAACTAAAACTTAAAGTTTTTAATATTTAATATTTTACGAACTATTTTTTTCTGTGTGAACCTAAAAATTTGTAGCTTTAATCCAACAATCCGACCGAATATCTCTTACGCGCTGATTTTCTATTTTTCTACCATTTCGTTGCTTTGTAGCTTTTTGCTCTCTCTTTTGCGCGATTTCATGCTCGCTTCATTACAATTAATCGTTTGGCATCGAGTGAACTGACATTTTTTCTGCTACACAGCAAAATATCAACAACACTGGGAGCAGTGGTTGCAGCATTTTTTTAAATATTTTTATTTGTTGGCGAATTCTACTGCTTGAGCTGACAGCTTAAAAATTTATTTTGCCATCATCAGCTGCAGAAAAATAAAAATCCACTGTTTCAGTTTCTCTCTGACGCTTTTTCTATGCTGCCGCAATTATGTTGCTGACTTCTTATGACAGATATTGCTATTTAACTCACCAGATAATGAAATCAAAATAACAAATATATATTACACTTTATAAAAACCAAGCAAAACGAATGTTTTCTATATTTCAGCAATCATTTTGTGTTGTGCTGCTGCTATTGTTGTCACTTACTGCAGCATTTTGAGGTAGCATTGCAGCCCCTCAAAATGTTGTGCAGTTGCGCACTTGTTATTGTTTACTCCATTTTTTGTGCACGAAAATTTTCGGAAAAGTAGCAAATGTGTGCTAATTTTTGTCATAAAACTTAAATGAAAATTCAATAAAAATGTGTGAGAGTGAGTATTACCCGAAAGATTTTAACGTGTCCGAATAAATTTTCTAGAGCTGTTATAACTTTTTAAAATTTTTACTGAACACAATTAACTGGAGTATATTTATTTCTGTTAGCCGCTATTTTCCTTAACTTCGGTCATATTTCTTCTTTCCTTTTAATATTGCAATTAATTTTAGAGCTTATTCTAAAGGAATTGCATTAGATATTTGATTAGTTTATGCACACCCTAATGTTTCTCTTCTTTTTATCTCTTCAACTACCTCTTGTCATCTTACAACATATAATTAATTCACTTATCTTAATAGCATTATTGCTTTGCTAATAAATGAATATCTATTCGTATTCGAACTTTTCAATTTTGCAAAGCTGTACGTACGATTTCATCAATATATATGTAGTCTTTTTCATTTTATTTTACAATTTTGCCTGTAAGTTCACTCAAACTCTAACTTTAGTTGTAATTGCTGCTGTGGCTCACTTTTGTTGTTATTGACGTTTTAAAAAAAAAAAGAAGGTCGCACAAGGTGGTCCGTCCGCTTCGAAATGTGGCACATTTAAAGAAAACGACAGAGAAAAATACTGATAAAAACTTGCCTGAAATCGAACTATAACAACAACAACAGTAGTAACAACAATTTTTTGTTACGCTACAACAACTGAGATTCGCAACTCAAGCGGTCGTATGCTTTAATACAATTGGCAACACTGACTTAAGGCATTATGGCTTTTCTTTGAGGTTTCTAGCTTTTATTGTTGAAGTACTACTTGCAAGGCGTTAGATTTCAGCAAAAGCTCAGTGATTAAAAAATAATCGTCTTTGTTGTAAATCACTTTGTTTTTGCTTTGTTTTTTGTTTTTTTTATTTAATTTGAATTGTGTTTTTCAAAATTATAGTTATTGAAATAAGTTTTTGTGAAAAATAGATTAAGTTGCCCAGGAACAGAAAATATTAACGAAATAATTATTACTGTACAAGGTCAAGACAGACAGTTATTGAATGAGATTTTATTAAAGTTTAATCTGTGATATTCTTCAAGTTGACATCTCAGCGAATATTGAACTGAAAGTAAGAATAAATACTATTGAAACTTTTCTAAAAAACAAATATCGTTTCCCAAATATCGCTTTTGGACAACAAAATAAAAAGTAAGGGACTTAAATTAAAGTAAAATCTGTCAAAATTTTAAAACAAATAATCTACACCATCTTAAGCAGAAATTATTATTCTAATAAATAAATTATTCTTAGAATTTTGTGTTCAACTAATATTTATAAAATCTAAAAAGTTTACACCAAGAAAGGCAATCTTCATATCAAACGTTGATTTTGATGTGCGCTATAGCATAAATTTCCATAACCGTGACTATGCAGTTACGTTAAGGTCAGTTTCGGTTAGCCCGCCGATGCTACTTGCTACCTTGGTGCGACTGCACAAGTAACCTAACAAGAAATGTGATATCGAAGAGTTTTGTTACATAGTAGAATGCGAATAAAGGATTTTTGATGTGTAATTAATCCCAAGTATGAGGAGACCGACTATTTTTTGTTTTGAGGTTGAAAAATTCGAAAAAATTTGAAAAATATTGAAAGTATATATAAAAATTTTAAGACAACGTATTTTTCGTTTGAGGCGTGGCACCACTTACTATTGAAGAAAAAGTAAACACTGCTTTCCCTCTCTCCACAACCTTCTTAAGAAATAAAAAAATTAAACGATTATGATTATGGCTCTTTATCAACTGCCTATTTACACATAGATATCTATAGGTAGGCGCCGTTTTATGGTCGCCATTTGCTTAAAAAAAATAAATTCAAAAACACCCGTTTTCATATGAAAGCTCTTGAGCATACGAACATTTTAACATCTTAAAATCGTTTCTCCGCTGCACTCAATTTTGGGCAGAACACTGTCCCGGTTGACATGGAACGTCCAATATGTAAATAAAATATTAAAACTGTCGGAAGAGGTTAGAAAATTCAAAAAAGTATGGAAAATGCCAAAAAGGGTTGAAAAAGATGAAATATGTTGAAAATGTGAAAAAATGGAAAAGTTTGAATAAAGTTGAAAGAGATTGAAAAATGTTAAAACAGTTGAAAGAGGTTGAAAAACTTGAAAAAAGTTGAATGAGGTTGAAAAAGTCAAAAGAAAAAAAAAAAAGAATGTTCAAAAACCTTCGAAGAGTCATAAAATATTAAAAAAGTCAAATACTGACACGCTTACAACCATTTGAATCCTTTGAATATTTCCAAAAAAAGGTTTCATAATTTGTTAATTAACTATTTATATTTATAATTTTTTGTTTTATGCACCTTTTAAAAATCCTAAAAATATGTTTTTTGGTCTAAGTACTGCAACAACAGCCCATAAGAATAAATATTAATGAAAAATAAAAAAAAAATATCTGGAAAACTACAGTGCCTTCTAAGTACACAAAAGCTGTAGTCAAAGTGTTTTTCATAATTTTTTTCAAAAGAAAATGCCTGCAACTACCACTAAATAAATTGCATTTTTCCATTTCCTGCATTTGAAAATTTCGAGATGAGACCTTTCCAAAATCACCAATTCTTTTGTAGTATGCACTTGCAACTAAAACGTATACCACATCAAAAATCAATTTTAACAATTAGGCGACAAGTATCGCCACAAACGAAAAAAAAAACAACAAAGTGAACGGTACTTTACAGTGGCCTCCAATATAGCGATGGCGTTTGAGTTGCATTTAATGGCGCGCTTGCGCGTTTACAATTCATGAAATATTGCACGGTCAGACGCATGAAAAATTGTTGCAAACACGAAAAAAAATCATTATTGCGGCAAATTATTGACAAAAATATTGGCTCAATTTTCAACTACAAAACAAAACAAAAAGTACGCCCTATAGCAAAAACTAAGTAAAACAGCTTTTGTAGCAAAAAACAACAAAACACTTGAGCTACTTTTTTATCAACGAAAATTCATAAATACACAAAATTTGTAAAAATAAATACAAAAGCAATAGTGGCAGCAAGTATGTCCAATTTACAATCATAGTACACAGAGAAAAATTCTAAAATTAATAATTCGATGATATTTACAGTCATAAAATGTTATGGTAACATGAAAACCAACCTTATAAATCAAAAAAATATATGAAAAATGATTCAAGATTTTTCGAAATATCTATCAAAAAAATAATATTTTTTAAACATAAAAAATCCAAAATTTTTTGCGACTTATCACTTCAGAAATTAAATAACATAAGCACAGTTCAAGGCTTTGCTCAGAAGAAGGAACACTTCACTGAGAAATTCTCTACATAAGCCTGCCAATTTGATTTGAAACTATTGGGATTGTCTCGATTCCATATATTTGAAAGCAAAAAAAGTTCAAACTAAATGATCAAAACATGTTTTACAGATCATTATGGAAAATATTTCAAAAGGATTTTTCAATCATAAAAGGTGTTTTTCCTCTGCTCGGTGGCTTGAACTGAAATTTGTTTTCAATCGAGAGTTTCGACTACGGTAAGGTCCGTTATGGAAGCATTTTGTAATAATTGCAAGTAATTTAAAAAAAAAATTTCGGTTGCATCTAATCAATGTTCAGGAATAACTTACCACACGTGAACGTTACTTATAATATTTGGGGTGCTCTTGTGTGACGTGTTTATGAGGACTTAACTTATAAAACCAATGAGGGCTGAAAAATTTAGACAAAATGACAAAATAATTTGAAGAATGCCATAAAAAAAATTTCGGTTAATTTTTTTCACAGAGTTATAAAAAAATATCTCCAAAATATAGAAAAATGCTTATGATAATTTTATTTAAGTAATATGCCTTACAGATATAAAACAGGAAATTAGATTCATTTTCAAATATCAACAAAATTGCAAGCCATCAGAAAATATAACCCGTAATTTGTATAAATTGGCAATTTGAGAGGGTAAACTACATTAAATATATAAATCTTAAGTATTTTTTTTCTGTGTAAAAATTTCAGTGCATGCACTCTCAAAACTTTGTTTTGCCGCTGCTGCTGCTGATTATTTTACACAAATTTGTTGTTACAAGTCTTTGTAAGCGAAGCGATTTTTGCTTGCAATAGCGTAATCGACACGCTTAAGCGCATGGTATTGCCGCTGTGCAGCATCAGTGCTGAGCTCAACAGCTCAGTAACAATCTAAGTTCAGCTTTACCTTAGTTGCTTTCAAACTCATAGCGCAACATTTTTAGATGGTTTTGTTGTGATTTAAGCCAAGTCGGCAACTATACTGGGTCGAATGTTGCTGCAACTAAGAAAATACAACGATATTTACAAGGAAAACAAATAAATAGACAAATGAGGCTAAGACTGTGAGTTCAATTCAACTTTAGAGATAGTTCCTACTTTTAAGTGTTGACAATTTGCTGATGCCGTTATTGCAAGCTTTATCTTAAATAGTTTCAATAAAATTTTATGTTTCAAAATTTAAAACAGGACACTTAAAGGATTTGTTTTATTCTATTAAATACATTATTTCCTTTGTTAGTAAAATGAAGAGTTTCATTATTAAAGCAGTAATTTTGTTATACAAAAAATATGGCATTTAATAAAAAACGATTGGTTTCTTGATACTATTTGAACATAACTTATCATGCAAGGTACTTACTAAAAAACTACATGCTTAGACGTGTGAACCAGTACTACAAAGCATTTAATGTCAAAATGTCACCTCTGCCACCTGATCGACAATCAAAATTTAAAAACTATCTTGTGCAAAACTGCAAAACTTTAAGGCATAAAAGTTATTGCAACAAAAAAAAAAAATTGCAGTCACGAGTTGCAAACAGGAATGTAGAGAAAAAGACAACAAAAACATATGGTACAATGCATGAAACAACTGTGGTATAAAAGGACAGCTATAGCAGTAGGCAGATAGACAGACCGACAGATATATGAACTGTCAAAATGACAACTGCTTTCAGCAAGAGAGATACTCACATACCAAACCAATAGGCAGGCAACTGCACAAATCAAAATGGTGTTGCATGTAGTTTCTGTTGTATTGACAGCAAAGAATTTGCAAAAATACGAAAAGTTAGTTAAGGTGTCTTGAAAAAGAATATTATAGAAAAAAACGAGCTATTTCAAGTTTTGTATTATTTTTTTTTTATTTTTCAGAGACCACAAATGGATAAAAACATGGATGGATTTTTTGGAAAAAACCCAAACTTTTAAAAAATTAAAAATATAAAAATGTTTAATGATACGATAATTATCAAATTGACTTAGAAAGCTTAAAAATAAACTTTTTAATTAATAAAACTTATAAATTTTTTATCAAAGTGAAAGTCGACGAAAAATTTTTGAGCTTTTGAAGCAATTTATATGAAAATTTTGTAACTTTTTTCAAATGACAACCCTCCCAACACTTTAAAATTAATCTATGACTTGAGGGTGATTAGTACAGAGTTTGAAAATCATGACCTCCCTTCTTTCTGAAACAAGTTTTCGGGAGACATAAAATACATTGTGATGAATGACATGCAGACAAAATTCAGAATAGATCGTATGTTCGTTCGTAAACTACGCGGGCTTGGACAACTAGACATTAAGTTTACAGTCTTGGAATTTTCAAAAAAAATTTATTGAAAGTTTTCATATGTTTTTCAATGTATGATGTCAGGAAAAAAAAAATTCGCGTGTTTGGAAAATTATGTGTTCTATCGTCCATAAAAGCAAAAAGCGTTACAGGTTATAGATAAAGGTGAATTAGAGCTATAGGTTGAGATATGAAGCAAAAAAGACATACTACAGCTCAAATTCAGATATATAATAAAAGATTAAAAGATATAAAAAATATTAAAAAGATACGAAAAAATAGAATTTTAATGATATTCACTCAAATATTTTTTTGCGACTAATCAATCTTCATATTTTCGTGCCACTCTAAAATTGAAACATTAAGACTGAGCGATTGTCACAATTATTTTATGACATACTTTGTAACTAACCTGCCATAGTTTTGTTTTTGCACATTTTGTTGTAATTGCAAGTAAATGTCATGTTGAATTTGTTGTTAATACAATTTCTGTTGCATAAATTCCAACATAAACCACAGCAATAGCAACAGCAATGGCAACAGCAATGGCAACAGCAATGGCAACAAACATTTAACACAACAGACATCAGTCAATTCTTTGCATGATTTGTTAAAGCTGCGGCAATATATTCAGCTTTTGAATTGAGCGCCCATTTAGCAGCAATAACAACAACACTAACAGCAATAGTAACAACAACCACTAGAGTGGCAATGGTAACAACAGCAACAACAACAACAAAAGTGAATGGGTTCATAGCAACAATGACTACACAGCACACCAAAAAAACAGGGCAGTGGAGCAATGCTCTTTTGTTGTTGTTTTTTGTCTTTGCTTGAGTGTTTTTTGATTTTGTTTTAATATAATTTTTTCTTTTTTTTTTTTGCAAAGTCAGTCTACATAAAATTTGGCGGTCCATGTAAAGCAAAGATGAAATAAATCCAAAAATTCCCACGAATCCAATAAATAGCAGCGTACGTACGAATTATGAAATGTAAATTGATACATTAATTCAAGTATCGAATAGATGTGAGTTTATAATGATTTTATTTGTTATAAAATTAATTTATCATTTTGTCAAAAGTAACAAAAAGAGTGGTGGAAACGTACACAAATGATTGCGCAATAATGGCTTTTACATTAAAAATTTTATTAACCCATTTGTAGTCAGTTTAAAAATTTCAATGGGAATATTTGTTGTCAATTATCTGTAATATATATAAATATTCGTAAGCATAGAGCATTACTTAATAGAAAAATATAAATAAAAAAAATGCCTTCGGTGGACGAAAATCACCTAGACAAAGAAGAAGCACAGAAATGTGTGAAGAGAACCCTTTCTCTCACGAAAGGCCGTCCCCAGGACTTGATTGTTTCTTTTGCTCTGAGAATAATTTGCGAAAAATTACTGCATCGTAAATCATCATAAAGCAATTCGCCCTGTCAACTTCTTGGAAATGGTGTCTGAGGAACTAAGTCTCTATAAGCTCATCTAAGACCACTGCAGTACCCTTGGAATAGTTATCAAAGCATCCTTAAATCACTAAACCTTTCTCAGAACAAAATTTTTCAAAAATATTCTATTACAATAGGTACATTTCACATTTTTATATTGTACTAACCTTCCTCGAGAAACCTATGACGAATTCGTTCATGAATATTTTTAACTCAAGAGTTTATTTTCTGAAAAATAATAAAATTCTGATGCAAAGTTCACAAGCGAAAACTGTCACTTTTCAGGTTGCTAAGTAAATAAGGTTTTTGATATGGGCCACCACCAGTAGGTTTTGTAAAGATCATATTATCAAGATCAAGTCCCAATTTAGTATTTTTCTTTACAATTAATGTCCGAGAGTATAGATTTCTCAGTTAACTGCACGTTAGTGCCCATTTTTCACAGTTCATTTATTTTTGATCGGTCCATTGCTATCTTTTTCTTCTAATTATTGGAACATGAAAAGGAATTCTGTAAGTAGCTTTTGGCATTGATTTTAGAACGTTTGGTCACTCCTAATTAGAAAAAAAATCCTTCTAGGATTTCATCATGGGTGTCCCTAGTAATCAGTGAAAATGTCGGTGTACCGCGGTGAGTTAAAGACACTTTTTAAGCTCGAAATCATTTATATTTATAAATACTTATTATTCGCAACATTTCGAAAAATTTTGCATTTTCATCATTGAAGTAAATTTATAAATTAATAGAGGTTAAAAGTTCTACTTGCCTAATAGCAAAAGGTGCTAATCTTAATTAAACTAAACCATGTTAAAGGCTACACGGCATATGATTGAATTTTAACCAATTGGGCCGAAACAGCTGGGATACTGAAATATATAATTAAGAAAACTTAACACTCTTAAAATAGAGGGCTTAATTTGATGTATTAAACAAAACATTTTGCTATATCATACGTGGTGCTCTATACTTTTGAGCGTTTCCTCATGGATTTTTTATTTTAATGATTATTTCCTACTGAAAAATTTTTTCTTTCAAAAATTGTGTAATGCTTTCTTTTTCCCCGTTGGATAGTTACACATTAAAAGAAATTTTGATAAAACTTAATGTATGTAACTGCAAAATATTGTTAATGGATGATATAAAAGATACAATAAAACAAATGATAACATGAAAACAAAGAAAAAATAAAAATAAAATTAATCGAAAACAAATCCTAGATACGCCAGCGAATACGACCGTGTGACCATACACCTAACTACAATGATTACAACAACCAATTAGAAAGTTAACTAACGAAAAATGAGCCGAGCTGAAATCCCAATGAAAGTTTGTTACAGCAACAAACAGTGCGAAACAATAAAAATGTACAAATACCAACAACAACAGATTATGGTAAAAGCAGAATTCAACTTGGCAAAAGTTTACGCGAGTGACAGGCAAAGAAAACTGTTGTTTTTTCGTTGCCAAAAATACACAAAAAAAAAAAAATAGAAAAATAAGTAATAGATAATAATGATGTAGAGGGCGGCCAGCAGGCGATCATAAACAGCTATTTGTAGCGCCACACTTTTCAAGTACAAACACAAAGTTTACACTCACAGGAAAATATTAATTAATTTATTAACATAAGTTTGGATATATCTTAAAAGAAATATACATAGATACAGGTTGTTCCGGCAAACGTTGCTCTGCCCCTCTCGGTAGGTTACGCGATGTTATATGCACTCATCTGATGGAATATTAAAGCAAAACAGCACTATACCCCAGGGTTCCATAGTGTTACCGCATACTCTCTGACACAGTCTAATTGGTAAACTCTGGTCCTTTTATTGTGTTGCTCGTCCAATATGAATTTGTCCGTTTTTACAGGGAATCTTTTGTTTTCACTCAGTTGAGCTTTTGTAGTTCCTTTACGGATTAGAAAAATGACAGCCTGAAAGTACTTTCATCTATTTCTTGCCAAAACGGGGCAAGAGTAAAGAAGGTGTTCCATGGTTTCTTCTTCATCAGGTTCATGATGATTTCTAAGCCAGTTGTTGGATACAACCTTAAATTAACTGATATAACCCAAATAAACATATTTTAATGGAGTGAAATTTCAATATTGGAAAAACTTCTGAGTGATAATTGCTATGATTTAAATCAATTGAATAGAGAGACAAACAGTGCAAAGTTATGTGGTCAATATTTTTTTTCAAAACTATATATTCTTTGAAGAAGTTGCAAAAATAAATATTCAAAAATATGTTTTCTGTAATTTTGCTTAATTAAGCAAAAGATAATAAAAAAGTATAAAACATTTAAAAATTTAAAATTGTAACTTCTGATTTTTGAATATCTTCACAATCAATCATGACTATCATTTTTACTACTAACAATTAATATTTTGGGTATTTATAATATTTTATTTTTCAGCCAAACACCCTTCTTAACAGAACCATTCCACTTTTTGCGAATTTAGTTGTTGTTATTCTAGTTAAGTCTCGCACTCCAGTTCTATTACCAAAAAAAGACCAAAATAGAAAAAAAAAATATTGCGCTTTAATTTGCTGCTTTCTATTGTGAGTTTTGTTGCTGTTGTTACTTTAGTCAATGCTATTGTTGCTCCATTTTACTCTACGCTGTACTTACAATATTCTAAAAATTTTTAAGCAATTTCTTTTCTCTTCGCTTACTTTCATTAACTATTTCTTTTAAGAAGTTTCTAAGATATTATACTATTGAACAAAATATCTCTGTTGTGAATACTAATAATATCTTAAGTATGACGCAGGGTATAACATGAAGTTCTGTTTATAGCTGCAGAAACGTCAGCAGGGCCGCTTTAAGTTAAAGTGTAGGCAAAAGACCGCAGAGTTGAGCAAATAAATATACACTCAATTTTGATATAGAAATTTTGATGCAGCAATTGATAACACAAGCTTGATTTTTATAAAATTGAATTCAGTTTCATTACATAAAGTTATCCAGAGCTTACATACAAGAAACTTTTGAGAAATATATATAATATGATAAATTTAATGTCAAAGGTCCTTACCCAAAAATCGAACATAACCGATCGACCTCAAACTTGGACAAAGTGTAGTCCTATTGAATGGTAATTATATCCCAAAATATTTCTTGGATTTTTCAAAAATTGGCTAAAGTAGGGCAGATGATATATTGAGGTTTTCGGTTGATACCCTCTGTTTAGTGTAGATAATTTGGTTCCAGAAGTAACTATAAAAATATTAGTCCGAATGCTTCGATAATTTTTCAATGGGCTTTTTACAGAAATTTTTTTTACTGTAAAGATTATAAAATAAAAAACAGAATATAATGTCACCAGACAGTAGCGCACCTTGGGGGTGGCTGCCCCGGGCGCAACACTATTGGGCGGCAAAATTATCTTCGTAATACGAAATTAAAATTTTGTTTTCAGCATTCTCTTCTTAAAGCAAAAAACAAAGAAATAGGTCAAATTACAGTTTACAGCATTTAATTTTTATTGCCTTGCAACTGCGCTGACTCATAGTACGAAAAATTCCCTGATTTAAATATTATGAGGATGAGTAAGACATAACTCCTTCTTTAAGGCATTGGCTTTTTTTTCTGTCTGCTGTTTATATTTTTTTGTCTTTGTTTTTTTTTTAATAAATCGTTCTTTTGACTTCTACTGTTTCGTTTGCACGTATCTTTTTGACTGCGACTCTGCAACATGGTCGACGACGTTTGTCGCCAATATACTTTATATGTTTTTTCTTTTTCATTTGTTATTCTGTCTACTGTCTGTCGATAATCTGGTTAACTTTAATTTTGTTTGTTTATTTCTCAAAAAAGTATTTAACTTTTTTAGTCAATTTTAATTTTTATAACTTAGTGCTTAGGGTAGCATATATTAGCAAAGATGATTGTCCTGCTATAACATGCGTTATTTAAAATTCGCAGGAAGAGGCAATAACTCTTTTTCAGTTAAATACGTGCTAATTGAATTACATTTTGTTTTCGTATTTAAATTAAATTTTATAAAACTGATTAAATAAAAACAATATATAAGAATTTATTTAAAATTTTTTATTCACAAATTTTATAAGCAAACAGATGTGGGTAGTCTTGTTTGACATGTGAATGCACGAAATTCATGAATGAACTTAATTTTTAGTAAGTTTTTTTATTTATTTTGTTTTTAGATTATTTATTATTACGATTTTCTTATTAAGTGCCTTAAACGTTTATGCTATTGCTTATTTTATAATCAGAAAAATCGTGTCACTTTTATTACTTATGTGCTCTTACTTGCACTTTTGTGAAATATCCAGATAAAATTGTTTTTTATAATAAACAGCAATGCAGTCATTCTCACCAAATGAATTGAAAACTGTATCGAGATTATCTGAGGCTTAAAAGCGAAAATGGTGCAATGATGATGCTTTATAAAATTTGTATGTGGTATGATCCCCTGACCTCAAAAATCAACTTTTAAAAATGATCCTAGGTTAGGTTTTTGATATAGCGACTGATGATGTCTTAGTACTTTTCGGAAAAGATGGCTTTACATTATTCGCAATAAATACCGATTGAAATCGGAAATTTTATTCACCTACACATTTTTAACACTTTGTGCTCTTATCTAATAAGTTTTTTAGGAAATATAAACAAATTTTTAGTTTCTGTCTTGAGGAAATTTGTACTCGGATTCCTTAAATGTAAAGTTCGAATTCTTCTCTACAAAAGATATTAAGCCTAGTTTGAGAAAAATCTGTTGATAGATAAGAAAGTTATAGGCGAATAATTGAGATTGTCTTTAGTCGCAAGGGAATTATTTGCGAATAATGTTAGGTTTATTTTTCCACAAAGCATTGGTCGATATCTGCTAACCTAGTCAAAGATAATTTTTAAAATTTGATTTTTGAGTGCAAGGGACCATACCACATACGAATTTTATAAACGAATCTGGGTCACCGAACTTTTTTTGAATGTTTTAAACTAGTGTAACTAGTGCATGCATGAACGGGGTGCTTAGACGAAAATATGTTATATGCTACAGACCGCCAAAGCATCCACAAAGCACACTATTGAGGGCACTTTTCAAATCTTTGAAATAAGAATGTCTTGAAGACCTACACTATATGTGTAAATACTTCAAACTATTTGGAAATATCATAAATAATTTGGATTTATTTTTAAAATAGTTCTCATGAGAAAAATAATTCTTTGCGGTTAGAAAAAAAAATAACTCATAAATTTTAAACGACATTTTTATACAGAGTTTTTTTTTATATTTATTTAAGTTTATGTTGTGGTCTGTTTTTGTCATTCCACTGATATGCACTGAATGTTTTATTGATATCGATGCAGCGCAGCGTTACCCGATTAGAGCAGTGCGTCCTGACTTTTAAGTCAAAAAATAATCTTTAGCGCAAGACGCACAATTTCGCGTATAAGCAAAACGTAAAATTTTTCCTGTGTCGTTTTTCGTAAGTGACTCAAGGGGACACCCAAAGGTAAAAATTTAACTCCATACATCCATTTGCTCAAATTTGAAGGTATAAAATATCGTGAGGCAGATCATTAGATGTGCATTTTTGAAATCGGATTTTCACTGAAGCTTATTATGACAAAAAATATCTTTCAAGCGATACAAAAGATGCTTGTATCCCTGAAATTTTTGATTTATAATTGCCCACAACTATGGATTTTAGATTGTATAAAAATATCCCCATCTATTCATTTTCTATAATTTTTTTAGATAAATGATCGGATTCAATTACGAAAAAAATGCTGGCTATAATTTTATATAAAAACAGTGTTTTATACTAAGTTTCGAACACAATTTTCATGTGCTTTAAAATGCATTCTCGTTCGGTGTAGACTAATAAGTTTTTTTTTTTTCATTTACTGGAACCAAACTATGTTTTTCTAATGAGTATTGCGTCGTTGAATTTGAATTCGGTATCTGTTTGCCTCATCGCTTTGAGTTTTTTTAAATATTTTTATTTAACTCATTTTTCTAATAAAATTCAATAAGCTATGTGCTATGGATTTCGGCATTATTCATGCATTTGGATTGTAAAGAAAATATTTTTTTTTCTTATGTGTGCTACAGGAAAAACTATTGTAAAAATAACTTAGTTTTTTTAAGTTTTTAAATGTTAAAATTAGTTAAATGTTAAACGAACCATCTGGCAACGCTAGTGTGCAGCGCGTTTGCTTATCACTGATTTAATAATTAGTTTTTTTTTTTGTTCAAAAACAACACCAACAAAATCAGTTCTTATCGCTTCGAACCGGTTAAACTCATCGCATTGTATTACAATTGCGATGTGCGGTGAGAGCTAGAAGTGCAACCAACAATGATAAACTTAATAAAATTAAAATACTAAAATGAAAGATAAGCAACATGATACTTAAAAAGTGTTTAAATTTGTATTATCGTATCTGGAATTATGTTGTTTTTATTTGCACTTAATTTAAATGAAACGGTTTAATTCGTTTGTGGGCTGTCACATTGTCAAAAATAAAATAAACATATAGAATGTATGTAAGTAAATAAGTGGCTTGATAATATGTTTAAAGCAAATTCTTGGGAAGCTTTCAAATTGAAAACTTTTCTTGCACTGCAAAAACCACAATAAATTCAAGTGAACTTGAAGAGATAACAAAGCACTTGTAACTTTTTATAAAATTTACGAAGTTCCCACGTTAAGCAAATAAGCAATACATTGTTATCAATATTAAAATTATTTTGTAAAATATTCTTAGAAATTTTAGAAAGCTTTGTACATATCGGAAATTCTTTAAATGACTGCATACTTTGTTTTATTAACTTTTTGAAAATATTTTGAAACGAAATATCTCAAAAACTATGCGAAATAGAAAAAAAAACCATGAATTTTTTTTTATTAAAAACGCTTTTATTTAATGATAAATAATTAAGAACTTTAAGTCGGTTTGTTTAAACTTTAATGTTTTTTTGTGTATGTAAAGGTTTTTCAAAATATTTTCGATATATCAAATTTTGTTTTTTTTTTTTTGTTTTTTATAAATGTTATTCTTCAGTCAATCATAAGTATGTATCTGGTTTAATTTCAAAACTCTCCCCCTAACTTTGGAAAATATGAATTTTTTGTTTGTTTTTGTTTCATTTCGTATAAGTTTTTATAGGATTGCCCTTGATATTCTAGTTATGAGATGATCCGAGCATTATTCCAGTAGTTTGTCAATCGTATTTCTTGCATTTGCTAGTTTTACATTGTTTTGCTTCAAATTTATTCCTTAGATTTATTTTCGGATGTTAAAAACTTTAACAATTATAGTCACGTCAGACAAGCGTGAGGCAATTTTTGGGTAATTTTCTGAAAATTTATTCTGAAGTTAATATTTCTCACAAAAGAGAATGTGAAAACATTGCCTAAAAAATATGTAATTAATGAAAATAAATTACTATGTCATCTGAAAGCAAACAGCAAGTTCAACAGTGAAAAGTCATAAAATTTGCTAGCAATTATTGCTTTATTTGAATTGGGCCTTCACACTCCGGCGATGATTTGAAAACTTAAAAATTGTTTTTCTCATTTTAATCGCTAAGTTTTTTTTCTCACAAGTGAGTAGCATACTCCAAACTTCCTTGTTGGTGTGGGTCCAACATTCCAATTTAACGTCATTATCGTTATTGCTGACATTAACACTGAACATAGCAGCATCATCAACAACAACATGATCACTGTTAGCCCGCACAACACAATGAACATCTAAACAACATCATAAATTGATAAAAGAAGTTGATAAAATGTTTATTTTTTTTTTGTTTTCTTCTCTCACTCATTTTTTTGCTGTAAGTCATCAGTACCAGTAAGAAATTTTATTATGTAAAATTGTTTCCAAGTTATTGGAAAAAATGTCGTTTGTTGAGATGTGGACCATTAAAGGTTCAATTTATACCAAAATACAGCTTTAAGTTTTTTACATAATTTCTTCTTGGCGTTTGTTTTGAGCCAGTTGGAAATTAAGATTTCAGTGATCTTCAAATGTTTCAAGTCCATTTGCTAAATCTCAAAAGAAAAGATAACTTCCATTCAACACAAATGCACAATGATAACAATCCTGACCTAAGCTGTCCCAAATCCAGCCACAGCAATCATCTTCAACAAATATCTGAGTGAATAGAAACCGCAGAGCTACATGTTAGTGTTTGCTCGATACCTCCAACTTTAAAACATAATGTCCAAAGAACATTATTGTCCAATAAAGTTATGACCAAACTTTTTGGGATTGATTTCAAAGGATATGATTACCGAAAAAAGTTATGCCTATTGGATCTTTTTAAAGAAATCTCTCTGATCTAGATTATGAGCAAATGCACACGTGCGCCGTGCGCCTTATTTCTGTTTCATGTTTCTGGTTCTTTAAACAAACGAAAATTTTAATTTTTTTACACAACGAAAACTACATAAAATGAAAATCCAATATCATCAATAGAAAAATATTTTAAATCAAAAGTACATAATTATTCACTTTTAAACAAGCATGGTGACGTTATTAGGAACGATTACAAAAATTGTTAGCAACTCAAAGAAAACTTAAGATTTTGTAAAATAAGTTCTTCGTTGGAAAACCTTAATTTGCTATAACAGTTTTGCTTTGTCATAGAAGCAATTCATTTTAGAAATTTCTCTTGGGCTATCAGGCGTCCTTTGCCACCAGGTGTAATTCCTCCAGATATGAATTTTTTTCCCTTAAAATGTCCATTTTTAGTTGGTGCTAAAGAATTTAAATAGAATTAAGGTCAATAACATAAGAGATTTTATGAAAACTTATGAACAAATAACGTTCCTAGACCCCAACGTACATAGTAAATGGATTAAATGACCGAACTGAGGTTCTTTTGTGAAGCAAAATACATTTTTTTTTATTTGAGTTCCAAGGAAATAAAAAATATTGTATTTCAAGATGATCCTAATCCGCTATTAGCTTGACCAATTCGAGAGAGCTTGTGCGGAAATGAACTTTTTGGAAGATCAGTATGTCGGACGCTGATGTCAATAACTCTTATAAATCTAATGGTCGGGTCTTGTTACGGTATTTTTTCGAATTTCTAACTTGAGCTGCTATAGTTGAGATAATTCGGCGAGTTTCACTTTTAATCCTTAATTAAATTTTTAGCATGAATTCCGTTTTCGAAGCAATTCCGAAACGGAATCATAAGAGGTCTGATAGGCTTGGAACATTACCTCCGAATTTCGGTCAAATACTAGCTAAAGAATTATTTTTTTAAAGGAATGAGAGAACTTCCTCGATACACCTCTCCTTTAATTTGCAAGTATTAATCCTTGCAATTCCGAAAAAGAAAGATTCCTACAAGGATGCGATGATGTTGATGGAGATGCTGCTGTTGGTAATAATATTGCAGTGCTTTTCCTTTGCTGGATTTCATAAGATTTTGATTTATATTTTCAGTTTCTTAAATTTATTTCGCTTTTTTATTAACGGCGTCAGCGTGTAACTGCTTTGAATGCAGCAAAGTCACCATAATCATCGTCATTGCCGTCATCATCATCATCATCATCATCATCATCATCATCATTGCCATCGTCACCGTTGTTGCCACCAACTAAGATTGAATTGATGAAATGCTTTATTTTTATTTTATTATATGATTTTTTTTTTATTCATCATTTTATATCTTTTGTTCTGTGTTGTTGTAGCTGTTGTTGTCGTTTTGTTGCTATTGTTGTTCTTGTACTTTTCAGTATGTTCGTTCCTGTTGTTTCTGTTCTTATTGTCGTTGTCGTATTCCTTGTGTTTAATAAAAAACGTTTTCTTTTATTAATATACTCTGTTTCTTCTCGGGCAGGCCGATAAGAGACGTGTTTTATCACGTTTTTATGCTGTATTGATTTATTGTTTTCTTCTTTCTTCTTCTGCTGCTTGTTCTTATTGCAGGTACCATCAACAGCAGCAGCACCAGCAGCAGCAGCAAAGATATCGACATCGACGACATCAAATGCGCTCTGTGTGTCATGGGGAGTATTGGGGCTTTTTGTCTTTTCTTTTTTTTTTTGATTTCGGCTTTTGTTGCCTTGCGCTGTGTGCGCTGTTGTGTTGACGCGGTTGTTTGCATCGGTGTCATCATCAATAATTTTTTGATGCCGTTTCTTGTTGTTGTCTTCGCTTTAGAGAGCAGGTTCTAAACTGTTGGCGTTTATCTTTCTGTGTGCGACCGTTTGTATGTGTATGTTGGTGTGTGGGAAAGTTTTGATTTAATTTTGATGGAATGCATTTTGAATATCATTTTTCATTTTTGGAGATTCATTTTATGTGTCGATTTGAGACGAGAAAAAAAAAACATTTGATGTCAAAACATATTTTTTCTTAATTTTTTTTAAAAAGTCATTCAGGTAAGTAAGTAAGAGACTTTTAACTTGAGTTCTCATGGTTTGGTTTTTGGTTAACCAACTGCGGATTTTGACCATGAAACACTGGATAAAGATTTTTCAGTTTTCCATAGTAAATTAAAAATTAAAAAGGCAGGATTTTGGTTTTCCTTACTGACGTCAATAATAATTTCCTCTTTATAGGGTGATTGATTTTGAAGTACTTGCCATGGTAGCGATTCTATGATAAATTTTACGTGAGTCGTGTCAAACTGTTATGGGTTTTTTTTCAGTATTATTTGGCATTTTATTATGAATCGATTTACGCCAGAAGAATGTATGCAAATTGTAGAAATTTACTAAATTCATTAAAATTTTAACTTTATTTTTACCTAAAAATCACATGATTTCTTGCAATTATGAAATCAACTGGCTATCTAGATCATGTGACATCCCAATTCTAGACTTTCTCCTTTGAAGATATGCAAACTTCAAGGTCTACTTGAATAACCATGCTTTAATACAGGGGTCGACAAGGACTTTATTTCAAGAGTGCAACAACAAAAAACCAACAACAACAACAAATCGTTGGATACAACAAACAAAAATTAACAACAACAAACAAAGCATAGCAAGAATTGTGCGCAGTCGCAACCGCTACGTATTTACAAACAACGACATGCAAAGCAACAACACGCAAGGGTTGAATTGTTTTGGTGCAGTTGCGCCTGTCAACGAATCGGCGAATTACAACAATACGAAGTTGTTGTAGAAGAGTGCAAAGAGTGGAAAGAGTTGTCGACCCCTGCTTTAATAGATAAAAAGGAAGCCAACATTATCCGTGTCGCTTGCCCCATACCACCCAAAATGCTCGAACGCGTCATCAAAAATTATTCCTTCAGAATAGGTCATATTAACCGCAGTTTCGGCCATTATTTGAAAGAAATTGTGCTGAACAAATAAGTGAATGGAATGGTTTTTTTGTATGGTAACAAAAATTACCCAATAATAAGGATTTTTTCATTATTTTTTATTACTATGGAAAAAGTACTTCGATATTAATCTTGCCTACATATGAGCAAGATGTACATATTTTCATATAAATAATATTTAATTTTAATTTTAAATATTTTCGGCTTGTACATACAATATGTTTTGCAGTTTAGAAAAGTTTAATAAAAATCTATTTGAGCTATAACGCATGTTTTTTGCAGCTGGGCTCCACGAGAGGCACTGCAACGGTCGTAATTTTATTCTTAAAAAAATCAGACATGATTTATATAATTATACCTAGAAAATATTGTACAGCATTTAAGAAATTTGATTTTTGTGGAAATGGCACACATTTGTAAAAAAAGATAGAATTTTGAAGCCTAAAATCCACACTTTAAGTTAGCAAAAGAATAAATAAAATAAAAATAACGAAAACTCCGCAGAACATTTCTTGGATAATAAATAATGCAATAAACTTCGTTTGAGAAAAACGCGTTGAAAATGTTAGATATAGAGCGGAACGCTCTGACACGCTTGTATAAAAATGTCCGAAATTCGATGAAAACATTTTTTTTCGACATACCTTTTTTTCCTGATTCTAAATAGATTTAAATATATATTTAGTCAAAAAAAATTATATTTATAAATTTACGAAGACTTTACCTCATAAAACAGTCCAACCACATATATTTTTTTCATCTCATCTTCTATTTCAGCATCAGAGCCCAAGGGCGCAAAAGTCTGAGGCAAGGTAACTTTCACTATGAAAAAATAGGTTAAAGATTTCTGTTTCGTAAGCCTCTTCCCCGCTCTCCGTTCCACTATTTTTGGGGATCTTTTGTAAAATTTTAAATGAAATTTTGCATATGAAATCGTAGTCATATTTTGACCAGTGGGGCCACGCGTAAACGAATTTTGAACTTAGCCTCTGAAGATAATTTGAGTACACACAAATTCATTCAAATGTGGTATATATAAGTGGTGTTTTAAAAATACTCTATTATATAATACTTATATATGTAATTATTCTAGAGGTAGGCTTTTCCTAAGACAAAATGATTTATTAATAAGAAAAGAACTACTTATCTGCGACTTTGGGTACTCAAAAAGTGAAAATTTTTTTAAAATGCATTAAATTTACTCAAGTCACAAAAATAATGTATATTTGCAGACAGTCGCTATACAAATATCAATCACTAAATATGTCCTATTAATAACTTTAATATTTGCCAACAGACCATTAAAGAAAATCCTAAGTGACAAACTATTCAGTTTGAAATTTTTACTTATAAAATATTTTCTATAAGATCTGTTTGAAAAAAAAAATATTTTTGGCACACGCTTCATAGTCTGTTCTTTAACAAATTAATATTAATTAGAAATAATGTCGAAATATAATCACACTTGAGCGCAAGCCTCTGAACACTCTTCTGGAAAATTAATAAGAAAAAAGTAAAATTAATTGATTTTGAACCTTCCATGCAATAGTTTGGCAACTCTATAAGATAATGTAATTCCATCTACCATCTAGAAATACTAAATTGGCTTTGAAAATATTTAGAAAAACTCGATATATTTCAGTGCATACTTTGTTTATTTGTTATAACTTTTGAATATTGTTAAGCAAAACTTCTCAAAAACTATGGGGAATAGAATAAAAAACTTTAAGCAAATTCGTTAAAATGTAAATTGTTCTTTTTTATTTTTCGTAAAAATATTTTTCAAAATATATTATCTTTGTGAAAAAGAAAACGAATTATACGTATCCACCGTTTTGTTTTTTATTTATCTTATTTTCACTGAAATTATTTCCAGGAACATTTTATCTTCAACTCATCTTTTTTTCTTTCAATATTCACAAAGCATTTCATAAATTATTATATTGTTGCGATAGTTTCGTTTCTTTTATTATTTCGTTTTAATATTCTTTGCAAAAAAAAGCGCTAGAATTCAATTACGTGAAATTCGCTGCTGCTTGGAAAGATTTTGAACTTTATCAACTGTGCTTGGTACAAAAAAAAAAAACAAAATTATAAATAACTCTTTCCTACCCCTCCGCACTGCTCAATACCAGCCATATCTGAATACCAGCCATATCTGAATACAGTGATAAAGCGATATAACACTGTTAAACGCCAAGATACACAAAGTATCTGCGCGATACAAATAAATCAGCGCTCAAAAACAGCAGCGTCAGCAATAAACGACACAACAATATGACAAAATTAAACGATGTATGACTCATTTTTCGGAATTTTTTTTTTCTGTGCGATACATTAAAGCAAAATTAATTTAAATTTATTTCTTGAAAAAAAAAAAAAAAAAAAACAAATTTTATTCACATCGAGAGGCGGCGTATTGTTAAAGGCTGTCAAAAAATACAAACAAAACAAACAAAATTTTTAACTTAACATTGTCACATGATCTCTTGTGTTGTTGAAGTAAAAAAAAATAAAATAAAAGAACAAAAGAGAAGTACATTTTATTAACCCATGTAGAGGGTGTTTTTCTTCGTAATGTTGTTTTTATTGATTTTAGTAAAACACAAAAAACAATTTTTTGTTATTTCAAATGGAAAATATTTTTATGACTTTAAGCATTGAAGTATGATTTTGGAAAAACGCTGATGACACTTAAAAAAATCACCCTTTATACACTTGAAATTTTTTAATATTTGAAACCAAGCATTTTTCTTCTTCTACTTGTGAAACCCAAATGCACCCAAAATGCATATAATGTTTTATAATTTTTCAGATTATTTCATTAAAGAAACGCTTAAAATGTTTTTTTTTCAAAAACTCTACCCAAGAGGGTTAAAAGACTTCTAACTGCATACAAATTGACATTGTCATCATATTGGCAGCAGTAACATAACCTGCAATTAGCAATTACAATGTTACCAACAACAACTTCAGAGATCTATCATCACCAAGTATGGCAGTTTTAATAAACGAATCGCACGATTTCTACGAACGATTTGTTTATTCTGATTTCAATCTGTAGCTATCAATCTATATTCAATCTTTTTTTTTCTTTTTTTGTGCAGCCTCTAGTCTTTACTAATTTAGCTATGTATTCTACATTGGCACAGGCAGATTGCATAAATTTTTTTCATATAAAACTGTGCAATTTTTTTTCTATTTGGCACAATGTGTCGTAATAATATGCGATTTTTTCTATTTATTTATTTTGTTGATTTTTGTTTTTAAATTGCAAATTTATGCGCTGCACTTAAATTGTCTCTTATATTTTTATTCCAATCTAAGCTGATGAGTACATAGTAGCATAAAGTGGCATAATTTCATATCTATATCTGTATCTTTGTATCGTTGCATCTGTATTTTGCCAAGTGTGTCACTGCTAAGCTGTTGCTGTTTGTCAATCTATGCTGTTGTGGGTGTCAATCAATATGCAACGCTTTGTTTAGGAATCGAGATTTACGAAATTATTTGTCATCTAAGTGCAGGGAAAAAAAATAATAATTACGGCTATCATTTAAAATTGTCATCAACATTATCATAGCATATAATATTTAAGTACACATGACAATATATATTTAATTAGACAAAATAGAATCAAAACCTTTTTTAGAATTACTAAAGTATCATATAGCACAATGCGTAGTGGTAAGTTCACTTGTTTGGTTAAGTTTGTTTAGATCTAGGATATGACCAAATTGTCATCATTTACTTTGACTAGTTCAGTTACCCATTACATAAATGATTCTAAGAACTTTGAGCAAGCATTGGATACACCAAGAAAAGTTCTATTTTTGGTCCAGAATATAAATTTCAATGTTCAAGTTCAAAAAAATTTCCTGAATATTGGTATTTTTTTGTTAGACTCATAAAAAACGTATTCCAGTAAGTTCTTTAAAATGAGTTTACATTCCGTCTAAGCAAGATAAATTATTTCTTTAATATATAGAAGTTATTGGTTAAACGTCATTAGTTGTAATAAATTTGTGATCCTGCATCGAATAACATTTCCCTGAAGTAAGGCTAAATTCCAAGGTCGGTCAAGTAAGGTACGGTGCGGTTACGTGAATTAACGTTAGTATGATAAGAGGAAGTTAGAAAAAGATAAGATACAGTAAAGCCAGGTAAACTTATGTAAGGTAAGGTATGAAAAGTTAAGTAATATCAGGTAAAGTTAAGTAAAAAAGATAAGATAAGTTACTATTGTGTATATCTGGCCAATGGCCCTCTTTATATATTAAAAATTCAATCAGGTTAATCCGCTGAGGGTAGGCTTGCTAGATCCAAATTGTGTTTCCCCTGGACACTTACAATAAAAAACAAAAAAAATCTGTATTTTTTTTGGACACCTTTGATTTTGGTTTTTCTAGACAATAAATAAAACTAAAACTTAATTCACAAGAACTAATGTATATATTTTATTTAAGAAAAATAAACATAACAGAAACATAACAACTCAGTAAAGGGGACGTCCATAAATTACGTGAGGTGTTCTTTTGAAAATTCGGACCCCCCCTTTCCTTGGTGAGATTTGGTGAGTTCTGGCGGGACTCCCCCCCCTGAGACTTTCCTTGCAATTTTTAGATGTAATCTGCTATAATAATATATACTCTCTGCATTAAAAAGTCGACGTGAGATTTTCGTTGACCCCCCCTCCGCCTTGGTGAGATTTGCTGAGATTTTGCGGAGCCGTGACATAATCCCCACGGACATAATCCCCATTTTTGCTGTGGGGGTTATGTCCGCAAAATTTTCGGACATAATCCCCATGGGGATTATGTCCGAAAAAATAAATTAAATTATGGGGGTTATGTCCGTTTTTTTTTCGGTCATAATCCCCACTTCGTGTTGGGCTTATACCAACTTCTAAGAATGGACATAGCCGGAGTTGCATATTTTGGAGGATGTAAGTCCTCAGAAGCCACCATTGGAATTATGTCCGCATGTTCAACACCGGCTTCGCTAGCTACAGTAATTCCACATAAAAGTCAAGGTAAGTGGGCGGCCTTCGGCCGCAGCTCAGGATTTAAAACTCCCAAAAATTCAACACCGGCTTCGCGGCGGCCTTCGGCCGCGGATCAGTCTATAAAATATCCAACACCTTGTTTGCTAGTCACAGTAATTCCACATAAAAGTCAAGGTAAGTGGGCGGCCTTCGGCCGCAGCTCAGCATTTAAAACTCCCAAAAATCCAACACCGGCTTCGCGGCGGCCTTCGGCCGCGGATCAGTCTATAAAATATCCAACACCTAGTTTGCTAGCCACAGTTATTCCACATAAAAGTTAAGGTAAGTGGGATCATAAAAGGCCGCCGAAGGCCGGACATAATCCCCATAATGGGGGTTATGTCCGAAACTGATGCGGACATAATCCCCATAGCTTTGGGGATTATGTCCGCTTTTTTATGGGGATTATGTCCGAAAATTTTGCGGACATAACCCCCACAGCAAAAATGGGGATTATGTCCGTGGGGATTATGTCACGGCTCCGATTTTGCTGGACCCCCTCCCCCCCTATTTCGACTCACTTAATTTATGGACGGCCAAAAAGCAACATTTTCTGTGAGCGGAGAATTTGTGTGAATGTCCAGAAAGTTTCAACAGGGTGATTCAAAAAACTTTTTTTTTATTTCAAGCAAAATTAATAGTTGCAGTTACATCAATGAAAAATGCTGGAGCAAGGAGAGCTCATAATTTTTTTTTTTTTTTTTGATGATATAGCTTAGAAATCACCAGATTTTCTAACAGAAATACCTATGAATAGTATATTGCTTGTTTTGACGTACAGAATTTTAATAAAACTCAATTATAGATATAATAAATTCGATTCTTTAAAGATGTATTAGGCAATTTTCGTGAAAGATCAAAATCTTTTAGAGTTTCTGAAAGCTTTCAGAAAGCTTATCTCGGTTAGTTTTTTTGGTACTTAGAAAAGTTTTTGAAAAAGATTTCCATAAAAACTTTTTTTTTTGTTTGTGGCAATACAGTGGGATTTTCAAAATTCAAATTTTTCAAAAATTTTATCTGTGGGGAATTAATATACGCCGTTTTCTATATCCCGATTATTCGATTCGTAACACAACATAAATTTTAATGATTTTTAAGACTTTGTGGCTTAAGTTATTGAATATCTTGTGTTTTTTTTAAATCTGAGTTGCATAATTCACATACTTAAATAAGTTATATCGATTGGAACAGCAAGAACAAATCGCTTAACATTTTTCTTTTTGTAAACTTATAATTTATTTTTTCTTCAAACGCAGCACATTCTTTCATTACATAAAACATAAATAAAATTAATTTTTGATGAGGTATATTCCTTTCATTACCGTCCATACGCCGCAGATTTTCCCACTGAATGAGCCATTTGTCATTATCAGTTTTTTTTTATTTCAATGTTACCACAAAAAGTCAACACTTACATACATCAGAAATACAGCAACAACAACAACGTGGCTTAGGGGTAATAACTTGACTTAACAGCGAGTATCTGCAATCGTCTCGAGTTGTGGGAGTCGGAAGCTTAAAAATGTTTGTTCTCAAGTCATTTTCTTGACATTTTGCTGACAATGTGAATGCAAGGAGGAAAATATTTCTATATCTGCTGTGTAATTGTTGCTGTAGTAAAATTGTACCATTTTCAATTTTATATTTAAATTGCATTAATTTATCATGAATTGTCTCAGCAGCAGTTGGTAGTTTGGTTACTTGACTTGGTTGGATGGTTTCACGGCTGGGGCAGCCTTTCTTTCACGCTGTCTATTCACCTTTCATTGTTCGCATTCTCATTCGTAAGATAACACGTTGCTTTTTCTCAATGTTATCCATTTAAACTTCAGTTAAACTAAAAATTTTCATTTATATCTTTTACACTGTTGTTGTTGTAGTGTTGCCGCTTGTTCGCGCATTTTTTCCTACTGTGTTTTTTTTTCCTTCATTTTTAATCTTAATTTTCATGTAGACTTAATTTTTCATTTATGTCGTTATGTTTGAGTGATTCGTTTGTTTAATGTTTTTTTTTTTTTTTTTTTTGTAGTTTTGCATTTTATGTGAAAGAAACGAAAAGAAGTGTTAGATTCGTTGGATGCCATTGTATCATGGATAGTACATCAAATTAGAGTTTAGTTTGTATGAGATTTTCTTTGATTTTTCATCACGTCAGCATTCAGCTAAGCCTTCATGACACATGAAAATACTTTCGTATTTATGAAAATTTTTTTAGGATATGTTATTTCAGAAAATTTTTCCAAATCGTAAGAAGAATCGATCTACGTTGTATTTCTTGGTGCATGCGATTTTTCTGAAATTTCGTGCCTTAGAACCTACTAAAAGGCAATGAAATGGAAAAATTAATTGAATCGCTATGAGAGCGAGTGTGTCACTTATTTCAGATATTTGAAATTGATAAAGTTGAACGAGTCGTATCACTGGATGTGGCACCTCCCATGAAAGTAAAAAATTTGTCAAGATTATTTAACAGAATTGTGTGCGCAATCATAATGAAATTATATGTTATGATATTAATAACTATAAGCTTGGACGATTTGCATCAGAAGGCGTGTCTTTTTCAAGCATAAAATTTTTTCAAGTTATTTTCGGGAAATATGGCGCGAAATTGTAATGTTTATATAATGGCGAAGATTAAAGTTAAAAATTAAAGTTATCCTTTAAGAAACATTTTCAGACTTCGGGAAAAAATTCAGACGGTTCCATATCAGGTGAATACGGTATTGGTCGATAACATTTGTTGAATTTTTGGATTAAAATCCTACGTAATGGCTTCATGCGATGTTGCATTATCGTGGTGCTCATTCCGTGAGTTGTCCTTCAACAAATCAGACAATTTTCGACAGACATTCTCACACAAGCGCTTTGTGATGCATATATAATATTCCTTTTTTGTTGATTGCCTTTATGAAAAGAGCTCAGAGTGCACCACACAGCGGTAATTGAAGGAGTTGAAATTCCCGATTAGCTTAGACAGTACAGTAATAGTGGTATTAGTTATGAAACACTTTTGCTGAAAATTTCATAACTGTTTTGTTGGTTAACTCGGTGATTTTCTGTACAAAATCCGAGGCAGCATATTTACTGTATAACTGTGAGATCAGTATTTTTTGAGCACATCTTAGAGCCTTTGAGAAGTTCTGAACATGTTTTAACATTTCAAAATTATTCTAGCAATACGTTGTTGTAAAATTCGTATTATCTCTGGGGCATGCAGGGTTTCATATAGATCGTCTCCCAACTATTTTGTTTTTTCTGCGAACAATATTTTTTTAGTATTCTAAGCTTTTCGATTATTTCTCATTAAGTTTTCATGTCAACGTTTCTATTGCCATTAAAATAAAAAAACTTAAGTGTTGTTACAGCTTAAAATATTTAACACTATATTTACATGCATATATTAGAAAAAAACGTTCAAGTTTAACAATTGTTTGTATGTCTTTACTCTTCTTGTTGCTGTTTAACATTTTTGCCATTATTATTTACTTTAATGTAAACAATTGAAGCTAAAAAATAATGAAACACTTTGCACGCGAATTTAGTGCCTTCATTTTTGTCTACGACTGTTGCTGCTGCTGCTGCGACTTCGACGTCAAAGTAAATTCAGTTCAGTTCAACTGCTTATTTCAATAATTTTTATGCTTTTATGAATTTTACTTTGTTGTCTATGAAATCGTTGTTAAATATATCTACATATATTATGGCTGTTTTTGTGCTGCCATTTTTTAAGCCGCATCAGGGTTTTGAACTTTTTAAACAAAAAAGTTCATGTGAATTCAATATGATTATGATACGTTCTCAACTACTATACCTGGGCTATCTGTCACATAACTCGTACAACGATAACTTGATATTTTCTTTAAAACAACACTATGAACTCTTACGAATTTCGAAGTAAGTCAATTGAGCTCTGAACAACATCATCCTACTATGTAGCGACAAGCAAAATTTTCAAAGTTAAGTGTCAAGTAAATGAAAAGAAATCCAGCAAATCATATTTCTTAATGCTCTTGACAAAAATCCATTCCATTAAAAATTTTCTATAATTAACACGATAATACACAAGCGCTCATTTTGCTTTGAGCTATTTAGTTATTTATTCCAATGGTTTATATATTCCCTTGATGATTATTGCATTCGTTGCGTTAATAATTTTTCACTTATTTATTTACTGTGCAGTCAGGGGCATCTTACATAATTTATGCACCGTTTTTGTGTAATGTCTTGCGTTGAGTTCTAGACAACGCCGCCGCCGCAATTAAGCCATGTTTAATTTCGCATATGAATAGTTTTCGACTTTTTGTTAGTTTTCTTTAGTTTTCAGTTTGATGAGTAGGCTGGTTTTTGCCACTTTTTCTACTCATACTTTACGTATTACATTTAAAAGAACCTTTCTGGGGCCCTTTTGACCATGGGAGTAGCATGCATTAAGCACAACTCTTTGGAATTGTTTTAGTTTATATGTAAGTTCATAATTCTTATGCTGCAAATTTTTTAATTTGTCAAGGTCTAAGGCACATAATCGTTATATCTGCAAAAGTAGCAAGAGTTTTTTTTTTTTTTGTATAAAAATATTCAAAGTGTTCACTATGTAATGCAACCTAAACAAGAAAAATATTGTTTGAATTTTTAGCTAATATAATTTATGTTAGTAATACTAATAGTAAAACTTTAACTGAATTACTCTGTACCACAATTATTACAGAGAGAGAATCTAAATTTACATATTTTAGGTTCGATTTTTTTATTAAACACTTTTTGATATTATTCGATATTTATCAACACTCTGACATATCATGATTTCAATCGACGTTTTCTTTACTATACGAAAATATTCGACAGTTTTCGAGGTAGAAAGTTAACACAAAGTTGACATATATAGATTTTTGTACTATTGAAATTTACAATTCATTTTTAGTTCAAGTTGCTACATCGCTTATAGCTATTTAAAAGGCATTAAATAATTGGATATTCGTAATATGTTTTTCTAAGATATGCTTTCTCTATTCACCGCGATTCGATTCACTTTATTCAATTAATTTTTAATTTTCCAATATTTTCTTCACGGCTTTTCAGAACGCTTAAGACCATGGTTGTTCGAAAATTCGCGTAACGCAGTTTGAAATAAGTCGTTTCCCACGAAGTAATGTTTTTAAGGTATAAGAAGTGTCCAAAATCAGAGGGGGTTAAGTCTGGCGAATAGGATGGGGTTTGTTACAGTTCGTACTTAAACTCACTGATTTTAGCGATGGTCTTTTAGCTGTATGAGCAGATGCGATATTAACTGTCAATTAGCAACATAGAGTATGGCGTATGTTCACCGTATCACAATTTCTTTAATGTCATTTTTGTTTGAGAGAAAAATGCATTAAACCATCGATGGGCAATAAAGCAAAAATGAGCCACTTTCAGCTCTTTACAACAAACACGTTGCTTTTCTCAAGGAAAACAATAAAAACAACAAATACATGCACTCACCACTGATACGCAAATTTTTATCGTTGTGGTTTTTTCATACGCACTATGCACGGAATTTGTAATATTGTTATAGTAAAATCTTTCAGAAAACAAAAAACTGCAGGGATCGAACAAGAAAACAACAATACGCACATTGAGGACAGCTTCTCTCGTTACGTTTACCAGTTTACTTTTATTTATTCACTCATGCTGTTCTTGCTCGATTCTTGGAATTGGTTTTTGGTTCCTTGCACAATTTTCTTTTTTTGCGGTCGAGATCAAATTTATGGTGGGTTTTCTTTATGTTGTTGTAATTGTTGATCTTGTAGTAAGTAGCTCCTGCTTCCAGAACTTTGCCTATCTATGCATTAAGCCCCAAATATTGCATTATCAAAAGCTATCTGCCAAAATGCAATATTTGCACAAAAATTGCGTAGAGCTGGTTCTAATGAACAACTACAGGACTTTTAAGCAGCACCTCAGTACACAAATGTTTTTAATTTGTATGCTCCACTATTTTAAATTAGATATTTAAAAAGCTTATAAGTCTGAAGATTTTACATAGAGTGAAAGTTGTCTTTTCTTAGAGACTCGGCACTGCGACCATTAATCCTTAATTCATCTCATTGACTCCTTCAATCGATCCATTTCACTATAAAAACTACTAAGTATAAAGTTCCAATTTATAGAAGGGTACATAACCTTTTTCTTGTATCCCCTTTGAAGTCTGTTTTGAGCGTTCCAGTTAAGCTTCGTCCGAGTTTTGAGAGCACTACTCAAAATTTTCCTATGAATTATGCATTCGACCAAGGAACCATATTTGCCCAATAATTTCTTTTTTTTTGGATCCCATTTCGTAGGAGTCGTCTAAAATTTTTCAAATGTTAATTTGCAATTGCAAATGTTGATTTTGAAGTGTAGAGAAAAAAACTCGCTATTTATTCTTACGCTTCACTTTATTTCTGCTCTCATTTCGCTTCATTTATTGATTAAACCTTTCTAATTGCACTGACTGCAACAACAAACTCTGTAGCAAGAACAAATAGAAGAAAATGCATTTGAATTACAACAACAACAAAAAACAATATCAGCAACAACAACAACAACACAAATGTCATGCACATATGTACCTGTAAACAGCGCGCAAAAAAAAATAATAAAATTTAATGCTCGTGCCGTGCAAAGTGCAAACAGGCAGCTCACAGTAGTAACTACAAAATATGGCAGGGGGAATACAGAAAGTCAGAGAGAGGGCAGTGTGCATTGCTAAAGTTGCACTCTAGCAAAATGGATGATTTTGTACCCACTGCTGTGCAGCGTACTCCATCTGGTGTAAATTCAATTCCTGCAAGCAAATATTTAGCAAAAATATTAAAACGCCAGCAGCATTGTTGAGCATTATCTTGTTCGCACAAGCGAGTATTTATAGAAACATCATATTCTAGCGAATAACTACTCTAAACTCAAATTTTATGAAAATGGAGTCAGAAACGTAGCAGCGGTCATCAAACGTAGAGCTTCAAATGCTTATGTTGCATCCTTAGAGGTGGAAACAATTGACAGGATTTTAATAAAGGCATATTATGATCTAAATGACACGAAATGCTACTTCCAAACATATCTTTCATCGACATTAGAATTCAAATAAAATATCTCTTCAAATCGAGCTTAAAACACCAATTTCGAGTGTTGAAATCACAGTTCAGATCAAGTGCAAAACTACGGTATATTAAACAAAAAGGACTATTGAATCGTTGAAATCAAGTGCATAAAGGTACTTAATTTTGTTAGTGAACTGTTGAAAGAGTCAGCTTACGGAAATACAACTAAACTGAAGCAAAAAAGTTCAATATGTTCTCCTCTGTAACGCAAACATTTTGGTGGAGAATTTTGAAAAATTCATCTGAGTGTAAATAAATTAAATGTAATCTTCCCATTTATAAGTGCAATTTAAAATTTACTATATAAGAGCAAAATTCTTTAACAAACCTTTTCTGAAGTTCTTAGAATATATTGTTATTGTTATTTACTTGGATAAAAACTTGGATTCAAACTACTGATTAATAAAAATCCGACGCTGAAATCAAGTGCACAAATTCTAGAAAGCTGGAGAGAATGTTTATGGGGTTGTATTAAGAAATGCACTAAATACGAAAATCGTATAAAAATTTTATTGATGAGCCGTAGAGATAGGAATATTTTAAATGTTTCTTAATAATACCCAACAACCAGGGTATTTTTACTCTGTAATTCCATTTGTAATACATAGAAACGGGCATGAACAAGCTATGTACATATGAAGCTTCAAGCTACATAGCTAAAAAGACCAATAACTGTAATAGCTAAGCTATATTTTTGTGAAAAATACTAACAAAAGCATACATAAAACATTAAAACTGAAGCACTCTATTAAAAGTTACGAATTATTTAAAATTAACGTGCGTGGTTAAACAATATTGGGACCCCAATTTATTCGCAACTCCTTAACAGTTTTCAAAGTGGTTCACTAAGAAAACTAAGTTAAAGAAATTATTGTCAAGTCAATTTTCATTTTCTGATTTAAATATAAATATTAATATTTGAACTGCAGCTAATACTAGAAAAAAATATTAATGCAAATTATTTTCTACGCTGTATAAATTTAACTCAGATTCAGATTTCAAATTGAATCTTTTCAGTCTTTTCATTGCCATAAAAGAGCATGCAATTACAAGCGGTTTTAAGCTACAAAAAGCGCGCATATATATGTACAACAATTGAGTATTTGTTAGAACGCGCGCGCATTGATTCGTCACACAAGCTGTCAACAACAATTGCCGTCAGTAGCAGTGGCAGTACTCTACCAACAACAAGGGCAAAAAAGAACAACAACAAATAAGTAAAATGCATTCAATCAAATGAGAACAAAATAATTTTCTGACTTTTTTTCATTTTTTTTTTTTTTTTGAGATTTATTTAGATTTTGCTACTGACAAATACGCGCATGCACTTTTTACAAATAGCAAGCATAACGCGCATAGATAAATATCCAGTGGATACATGCGCAGCAGCAGCATTGAGGCATAAACAATAATAACGCATTGAATCTCAGTTAGCCGCTGCAGTAGCAAAAAATATAAAATTACGCTTATGGCAACAGCAAGCAGCTAAGTCGAAGCAGCATTTAATAAGTGAGTTGAGCGCTTAGGCAGAGGATTCTGGTTTGAGTTAGTTAAGTTGGTCGATGACGTTAGAACGTTATTCGTTAGTGACGTTCATTTTTTTTTTTTTGATATTGCACAGTGAAGCTAATAGTTTTGAGTAGATGTCTTATGAAAACGTAGGTTTTCTTGATGTAAAAAAATTTAATAAAACTTCAAGCAAAACTTTTTAGCTTTCTGTTTTTGAAAAGCATAATACTGAGGAAGCTAAATTAGCGAACCTTACTATATAGAAAACACTTCAGCATTTTATGCCACTGTTCACTTACGGCAACATAAACGGTGCAGTGCACCGAAGCATTTTGAAAAAAAAAAAAACTTTAAAACAAAATTCGGAACAAGGTTATCGGATCGATGCCGCCAAATGTTGATGACATAAAATTTACGTAGTTTGTCATGTGAATCTGACGAATATGCAGAAAATTAGTCACAGTTAATAAGATGTTGGTTGTTGGCTGATTTTGAATGACTTAAATTGCGCGTGAGTGATACGCAATTGATGTATTGATATATTGACAGCGCTGACACTGACGTTAAAAGGTGTGCTGCGAAAAAAAAACAGCAGAAAAATATTTACTTAAATTGATAGCAATCTCTTAAAAGCAAACAGAATCATAAAGCAAAAGTTACTCATACGTCGTGTTAAATGTTTCTTCTCTTAAATTTTTTATAAATAAATGAAGCAATAAAATTTTTTCGAGTACTTAAATTTATTTATCATTATCTTTAACAAAAACGCAATAAGTATTTATAATTTCAAGTAATAACAGCAATGTCAACAATAATAACAACATCAAATTGCTTTTGTCAGATAAAATATTCTATTAAAAACATTACCACGAAAACCACATTTTGGTTTGAAAAAGATTTAAGGAAATAAAATTAAATAAAATAAAAAATATCTTACCACAATATTATCGTATTTTTGTTTATTTAATTGATATCTATAGCTAAAGATATGACAACACGCAAAATAATTTATCTTTATCACCAACATGTTCGCCTTGGTAGTTTGTACTGTTTAGCAAAAGAGTTTCGGTACTTTTTTTGTAAATTACTAGGGTGGTACGCAAAATATAATGTAAGCTGAAGTGGCAGAAATTAATATTAATTGAGTAAAAATAAAAAATTATGTAATTTTGTATTATTTTTTAATTTAAATTATAAATTTTTAAAAATTATAAATTCATTTTATTATTTTGTGTCGTCTTTTTTCAAAGTTTTGTTTGTCCTTGAAAAAAACTCAAAAAATAAAAAATTGTAGTGAAGAGGTTATGTCGGGTCATGTCGGAGTATATATAGTACTCCACACAACTCTTTCTTTTCATTTTGTTTTTATTTTTTGTTGTAATCCAAAAATGTAATTTTAGTTTACTATTTTATAGGAAGAGTTCAATATATTTGGGAATATAGGTTTTTCTTTGTGCGGTGATGATTGTAGCTCGAGTTTGGTTCATTCAAAACTGCTTGCGATTATAATTTTTGTGATATATACTATAGAAATTAATGAAGGAGAAAATGTCTGGTCAGAAAGATCTATTTTAATTTAAAAAATTGGAGGGTTTTTCATTATAAAATATTCTCAATCTGAAAATTATGATTGAACTTCTTATACAATCTATAAATGATGCAAAGTGAAGAAACATTACAGGAGACCGACCACATTTTGCTTTCACGTTTTGAAGTTGAAAAGTCCAGAAAGTATGAAAAAAGTTGAATGAGTCTTCAAAATATGGAATAAGACATTGCAAGGAGGTTAGCAAATTAGAAAAAAATGTAAAAATGTGAGAGATTGATAAAAGCTGAAAAATTTTAAAAAATATGGAAACAAATGAAGAAAGTTGGATTAGGTTGAAAATGGCGAATATATAAGAAAATGTTGAAAAAAGTTGAAAGTAGTTGAAATAGTCGAATAAATATGGAAATATTATAAAAAAGTGGAAAAAGTTGGAATATTTTGAAAAACATTGGAAAAGCTGTTAAAAGTTGGAAAATGTTGAACTAATTGAAAAAAAAAAAATAGAAAGTTTTATAGAGCAAAATTATAAAGGTGAGTTAAAATGTTTTGATAAATTCGTTTAGGTCAAAAGATGTTGAGAAAATCAAAACAAAACAAAAGTAAAAAATGTTGGAAAAGTTGAAAAAATGAAAAGAAATTAGAAAGACGAAAAAATATGAACAGGGTTAAGAAGGTTGAAAGAGATTAAATAAATCGAAAAAGTTGGAAAATGCCAACCCCACTTTTCCAATTCTACTTGCTTTTCATACAATAAAGTACATTCGTGAATGGCATCTGTATACCAAATTTTATCACAAAAGCTGGAGATACATAGTAATTAGTTTTCAAATTTGAGGCTGTGACATACTAACTGGTACCATATATTTCAAATTCGATCCAGAAATAGTTTTTCATAAAAGAAGCTCATACACAAAGTTTTAGAATTGTTCGCTGGATAGGTACTTTACCTGCAAGGTGCTTTTGCCACTCCTACTTCTGCTATTTCACCCGCTCTTGATTCAGATATATCTTATAGCAAGTAAACCACCTTCATTACATTCCATTCCAATTGCTGCAATAGTTCACTTAGCTCGAAAACTTAAAAATTATTAACGAAATCTTCAATTCCTTAACTTAACTCACTCTATTTAAGCTATAAAACATTTTTGTTACAAAATCAAATTATTTTTGGAAATGATACTGTAAACTTTTGTGATATCATCATTATGTTGATTTATTTTAAAGCAAAAATTAATTTTCGAAATTTTTCAATCAAATTACACAAATACTTAATTAAATTTACTATCTTATGATGTTAAGTCAAAAAAAAAATGTCAATTTTAATATGCATACTAATCCATTTTTCTACGAAATCACCATTTAAATTTAATTCGAACATAAAAGTGTCAAAAAAAAACTTTAAAGCTTTTCCAAGTTAATCGGTTTTTTATGACTATCAAACCAATTACTACAAATTTTACGATGTTGTTGAACGTTGTCACTTAATTTAGTGAAATGATAAATACAAGATAATTTAGCAGAACAGTAAACTACTAATTAATTTTACACTTGGTAACGGCTAAAAATATAGCTGATACAGATTTGTTTTTATTGATGAAAGAAAAGAAGAAAATGAGAAAAAAAATAAATAGTTAAATTTTTTTTTTTTTGCTTCAGCAGCCAGAAATAAATACATTGAAAAAAATAAGCTTTAATAGCTTTAATTTTTTGTTTGGAATTCATACTTTTAAAGAACAAACGTTTTTCAAAGTAATAATAATAATTATTAGAAAATTGATTGATTTTTAAATTTGTCACAATATTTTTATATGCAGTTCTTTTTGGTTATCAAAAAATTTAGAAAATTCTCGAAGATCACATCTGCCAAAATATATCCAAGCACATCTTTAACAAAAAAACCCTTGTAAACGAACGCATTACAAAAACTCCCCATGTACGTAGGAAGATAAGAAGGCAAAACAATGAATTAAAATCTGTACGCACAAATATGGGCAAAAAAAAAATCCCCAGAAAATAATAAAACCAAAAAAAAAACAAAGATTTCAAACAACAAACTGCGCAAGCTGAGTATCTTCATTTTACTTAAAGATTCAATTGACGAAATTCAGAAAACAAAAATTAAATTAAAAAAAAAAATCAAACAGGAAAAAATCTCTTTAACAATTCAGCAAATGCAACGCATCATCGTTGCATTTGAAAACTCCTCCTACAGTCATAGCGGCTGCGGCAGTGAAGCATCGATTGCAGCAGAATCATTGCAGACATCATACGAGATGCCAACGACCGCAATCTGGCAGATGCACAACGAAATGAATGGCCGTACGATGAAGGAACGAATAAGCAAACAAGCGAGTAAGCGAATGAGTTGTACCGGAAGCAACTGGAAGCAGCCACGACGACGACAATGCACAGTGGAGATTTTATAGAGTCCTGTTCGGCATCAAGTGTGGAACATTCAATGTGTAGGAGATGTTGAAATATGGGGTGATGGGTACAATAAGTGCATGATTATATCTTAAAAAAAGAGCAAACTGTGGAGTGATATCAGGAAAGCTAAAGATTTTCATGTTACCTTAGCATGTATGACTCGAAAGGAAAATGTGTACTATATAAGGTCAAGGTTCATTAAATCAATTTTATTTAAAAAAATTAATCTTTTTTGAATAAGAGTGTTAATAGAGGCCACACCGATTGAGAGTTAAAAAAGAAAACTCTGCATAAAAATGATTTGATTTCATCCCAGCGGCAAATCGAAACTCTAATTTTTCATGTATGAAAAGCTATAACCTTTGAGTTGCATTTTTTTCAAATGAAATTGTAGCTGAGTTTTTTTTATTTGCTTGCTGGCTGCCTACTTTGTGTATAGAGCTGTAGGCAGCTTGCTTGATGTCTGCTTGCTTTGTACATGGACTTGTAGGTAGTCTGCTTGCTGGCTGCTTGCTTTGTATATTCAGCTCTAGGCAGTCTGCTTGCTGGCTGCTTACTTTGTATATGGAGATGTAAGGGGCCTTGCTTGTTGGCTTCATGTTTTGTATGTGAAGATGTAGGCAACTCCCTGCGATGTTTTAAGGCAATATGCCTTTCGTTTATCACACTTTGTATATTGAGATGTAGGCAAGCCGCCTACATGACCCAAAGCGGTCATCCCTTTGTAAAAATAATTAACAGCTGTAGCTGGAGTTGTGAGCATTACTGCCTAAGATGAGCTTAACTTTTCATCGATATTGTTTATGACATATTTTCCGCTGGGAAAATGTGACTGACCTACTCATAGACAATAAAGCACATTAAAAAATTATCAGAAGATATTGTGTGATATTATATAGAAACAATAGAATATTATCGGAGGATAGTTATAAATACTTTCGAGTGGTATTGAATCATATAGTCTGTAATCAGCTGATAGGGAATAAAAATAATAATAGAGTTTAGCTACTACAACAATTAGTTTTTTAGCTATTTAGCTTGAAGCTTTACATCAAGTAAAAAGTTTAATAAGAAAGATGTAGAATCAACGCCTAGGATAAGCCATTTAAACTTGAAACATGAAATTTTGTGATATGGCTGTATTCGCCCATTTGAATTTTTTGAAAAAAAAACCCATCATAGGATCTCCCGACTCACTTGCATTATCATTGAAAATGTGATTTTATTAAACCTTTGAAATGTAAAAATTTCGACTTAAATGTAAATGTCCACTGTATCGTCGCGACAACAACTACGACAAAGACGAAGCGATGAGTTTTCGTTGCGCTGCAAACTGCAATGACGGCGCTTCTGGCAACAGGGAAGCAGGTTTCTTTCTTTCACTTTACTCATTTGCTGATGGCTGTTAATGCTGCCACTGCGACTACTGCTGTTGCTGCAGCAGCAGTGTAACGCATGACATTGCAATGCGTTAAAATGAACGTTGAGTTCATTTCAGTTGAACTGAACACAGTTGCAGTGAGATGCGATATGAACTAATTTGAAATACAATACGAAATACCAGATACAAGATGCACTACCGACAGAGAACTTTGCTTAAGAACAATGCTGCCAGGCAGCAAGGGGATGCTGCTGGTGACTCTTGCTGGTAAATCATTGATGAAAGCAACTGCAATAAGAATATAAACTGTGAAGTATTCACTACAATGAGGAAGATTTTAAGCAAGACGTTGAAAAAATTAAAAGAAAATCTGGAACCAAAGGAAAAAAAAGCAACAGATTTTTAAATGAACTGCAGTTGTAAAGGCGCATATGCACAAAATCACAGAATATGAGAATTTCAGGAGGGAGTTTTTTTTTCAAGAGATTATGGTAGACTTTTTTTGCTAAAAAACTTAATGAACAGTTTTGTGGTTACGAACAATTACGAGACAGTAAGCTACTGTATGTTGGTGATACATACAGATGTCTCTATACTAAGAAAACGGTTTGATTGAATACATTACAATTATAACTATATATCAAAGCAATTAAATATTTATTTGAGTCAAACATATGTTTCAAGTAATATTTTGTTCCAAACAGAATATGTTTGACTCAAATAAATATTTTATTGCTCAATATATGTACATTTATACTACCGAATCACATCGTTTTATCCGTGTGATACTGAATACTATGCAAAATAAAATTAAGATCGACGTATCTAAATTTATTTATAAATTTCTTTCGCGTTAAAGATTAAAGTTATGAGAAAACTTTAAAATAAAGATTTACAGTCCGCAGCTCACTATTCATTTATTTTTAAACATAATTAAGATTATAATAAAATTAAAACGCCCCACTTAAAGTAATATACCACATTATTTAAAAGCAGAATTCACAGATTATATTGCTGATAAGATATCAAATAATTAAAAAATAAATCTTAATTTTCATCCGGGAAAACTTTTTCCAACAAATTTCATGCAACTCCATCAAACGTAAACTTCCATGTATTGCATATCAACGTTTCTGTTAAAGAAAATTTCTCACTTTTCATACTTAACTGCCGACAATTTCATGCTGTGAATACCGTAACTTCTAACTCTCTCCAATTCGACGACGCCTACGACAACGCAACGTCAAAAGCTTTTTTTATTTTTTTTTATTATATAAAGTATATAGAAAATCTAAGTAGAATTAAAATAAAATCAGATATACCGACGAAGCGTCATCATTGTGTTTGAACATAGGTTGTATTTGATGCTTTTATCTCGCTCTCAGTTAGCAACGATGAGTATCAGGCGCACAGAAATCATAGCACCGTAATGTCAGAGAATCATCAACGGCAGCAGCAACGAACGGAGCTTGCAGTTGGAGGGAGCAGCTGCTTTTAGGGAGGACAAAATAAAATTAACGAGAAGGCGCCAACAAAACGTAAAAACGCAACCAACATCGATACACAGACAAACTCTCCTTTACACTCTTTTTGCTTTGACAGTGAAAAGAACTCTGACTAGAACAGCATCAAAGGCAACAACAATATCAATATGACAACAGTAAAATCAAAAAACCCAAACTCTCTTCTTGTTCGTGTGATAACAATACAAACAAAAGAATTCCAACAAAGTGGCCAATTTTTGTAACGCCTCATTTTACCTCTCAATGTGTAGCAGCACTTTGGTTGGTCTCATAAGCCCCACTCAGAGTTGTGATTCTTGTTGCTGCTTGTTCCAGCAATAGTGCTTTCTCTTTAAAGTGGTACACATATACATGCTGTCCTCACTACTATTATTTAATATTTGCTCAATTAAATGGACTTGTAAAAAGTTTAAAGAGTTTGCGAAATTCTTTCGCAAAAAACTGTATAATTTTGAGGGCTTTGATGTAACTGCATTTATTTTTTAATAAATAATTGTACTTAAACTCTAAATTTTATTATGAGTTCTTCATTGCTTTGTAGTCTCTTTGAGTAGCATATTTTCATTATAGTTGTTTTTTAAAACTTATTCGCTCATTTTAACCACTCGTTGTCAAATGCTCACATCAGCAATTTTTCGCGAGTGCAGCTTACTCAATTTTTTGGAGAATTTTTTCCTCCATCTATCAAGCATCAAGAATCTTTTGCAAGTGTGTTTTCCAAAAAACTTAAACATTTTCAAAATGTTATCTCATATAGAGTACAAGCTACGTGTTAAGTTCAACAGATGACAGCAGAAAGTATAATCTCTCTGTGTGCAGTTCCTAATAAAGCTCATGGAGTGGAATACATCAATTGTTCTAATTAAAATCGATTTCATTTGAAATTTACCAAGGTTATAGTGGCACTTGGTCCCAATTACTACAACAAAGATGAGATTCTTGGATTCAGTTATAGAGGATATTTAATTTTTGAATATCTTGCTGTAGGTAATAAATAAAGTTCAAATTTAAAAGTAATTGCTTACTTTCAAAATGGTTTCTCTTCAAAGTTTCGTAAATTTTTGCATAGTGGATGCTGTGGACAGTACTCGTAGAATAAATCTTCCGTAGTTATTGGAAGTTAATTAACTGAGTTTAACAACATTATGTGCAAGGATAGCTTATCTACATTCAATTTGTATAAAATAAATCTTGGCGTTGTTTTTTTAACTATGAATCACTTTTGCAAATAATTATTTAGGTTGAAACGTGGGAGTGCAAGTTTTGAAATTTTCTTCGTTAGTTTTTTATTTGAGCTTGAACAGTTGTCGAATATCAACTTTGAAAATTTGAATTCGCTTTATGACTATAGTAAAGGAACTTGCTTAATATTGTTATGAAATTCCTGTCTCTTAGACGATAATTTCGATCTCTTACACTTTTCTGAGTTCGATCACTGGATTGTGTAACAATCAAAATCACACAAACTTATTTAATTATAAAATGGTTTATTTAAATCACAAAAGTTAGTTTTTACACGGTACAATTGTTTATTTCATTAACATTCAAACTCTAATATTAATCTGGCACTGTATAGACAACAGTTTTACTTTATTACTTAAAATCCACTGTGTTAAAATCAAATGTCTTACTTTACTTCTAAAATCAACTGTTTCAACTTATTGCTTAAGTTCAACTGCTTTCCGACAACGCAGATGACAACCTTTTATACTACAGTCATCACTTTCTCGAATAATCCAGTACCTTCTAAATGGTGTATCGGCGTAGAAACCACAAATATCCAGAATGTTGCCAGTACCTTCTAGATGGCGTTTAACGGTGGCGATAATTTCTCTGGGTTGTCAAATTTTATAGTGTACTGCAGCGTCTTTTCGGTTTATCATTTTTAGTACAAAAACTGCACTTGGCCGCTAGATGGTGTAAAAATATTTATACAGCCAGTGATGATAGCTAATATCGTTTAGTTTTCTTTCGTTGGTTTTTATTTCGAGAATTTTTTGGCATAAACCAATATCTATGTACATTAACAAGGTTCCCACGTTTTTTTTTTTTTTTTGAAATAGCGCTTTTAAAGAAAAAATGGTTTACACTGAATTTTTTAAACAGAGAAATTTTTAAACCAATGTCGACACAATTTGCATATTCTTCAATATTCTACTTCGAGTACTTCGATCGCAAAAAGGTTTTGCTCAGTAAGTTCTTTACAAGAGGCTCTAGAGCTCGAAAAATATCAAAATATATTTTAATTTTTTGCGTTTGATATGCTCATGTGATTATTTGAAAATATACGTTCCACATAATTTACATAAGCACATTTTGCTTAAAAGAAGTATTTTGGTGCTTCAATCATTTTTTAAAGTACCTTGACTTAATTTGCAAATAAAAGGCTCCATAGATCAAAATTTGTGGTTAGGCCTACTTTTTAAGCATTTGATAATGAATTTTGCCAGTAGAGCTTATATTGTATTTTCACACTACTACTAAGAGAATATATGTATTTTGGCCAGTTAAGCCTCTACCTTTAATGTAAAGAAAACAAATTTCAACCAAAAATGTAATTATTAGTAAAAACCTTTCAATCGATATACAGTAGAATCTCGCTAATCCAGATATAGCCTAATCCAGACCATACTGTAATTCGATTTTTTTAAATAAATCTTGAATTGATGTACATACCTATACATTACTTTTTACTTATTTCTTACTCTTATTTTGAATGGATTGTTTTTGTTTTAATACCTATGTTACTATTAATAAATGAGTTCGCATTTATAAATATTTTCCCTTAATAGTTCTTATTTGTCTTTGGTAATCCGGACCTCCGCATCGGTCGGTTTTAATTGATCCGGATTAGCGAGATGGTACTGTAGTGCATATCATTTGCATGATACTTTGATGCTTAGGTTAAAAATAGTACATTTAATTGGAAGTTATGTCACAATCGAAGACCGAAGCCTTAAAATTAACTCTATATATCAGCAAGGGTGTCTACGGGCTTTTTAATGCACAATTTTGAGGCATAATAACATAACTATATGTACCATTCAGTGGGGAAAACTTGAATTTTCGAAAAAATAACCCGCATTGTCACATTTGCGAAATGACCAAAATTTATTTTCTAGCTTAAGTAGATCTTTTACTCAATAGGTCTTTGTTTGTCCAGAGAAATCCTAGATGATATCTAAAAATTAATATATGAACTTAATCTATCGATTATTGCGAAAAGAAAACTGGGTGAGTGGAAGCACTTTCGGTGTAATTTTGCGTTAAGTTGTTATGAAAAAAGTATCAAGTAACGTCAAATAGTCGCAAAATGTCGAAAACTATTGAGGAACTCTAAAAACAGTGATCGATAAGTCAAAATCGTCAATTCAGTATAAGGCGAAAAATCTCGATAAAGTTGATAATATGTTGAGTAATTTCGAAAAATCGAAGAGGTCGAAAAATATCGATCAATATATCAAATTCGTCAAAAAGTTTCAACAAAGTTTCAACAATGACAAAAACAGAGGAGTCGAAATAAATCGGTAAATGGTAAAAAATATCGATAAAGTTGATATATGTATGTTGTTTAATGTCGAAAAATTTCGAAAACGGTAGAAAAAAATCGGAAAAGTGGATTAAAGTTAAGTGTCGTAACATTTTGAAAAAGTTACAGTAACTTAAGAAACTAAAAGGAATTCAAATAAGTGGTCTTATAAACGAGTTATGGCAAGCTAAAGCATTTTAAATATAACGTCAAAATTTAAGTGCTTGCAAAGTTTCAATTTGACCAAAGTCTTAAAGTCTGTTGTCAGTAGAAGCAATAGTAGTGCATTTAAAATTCCTTGCATTAGTTTCCACTTTGGAAATTTTCATAACAAAATATGATAAGGTGTGTGGTGTTGGGAAGTGAAATATATCCTTATTCACCTTCCTAAATATGCGCTAGCTTTGAAATATGCGCTAGTAAAACTGTCAGATATTCCTATGCACATCTAGTGATTGGGATCATAAGGAATCATGATATGTTTTGAAGAAAATAATTGCTTAATAGAGCGACTTGTCAAAGTTTGTGCAGTACTTTTTAAATCAATATTTACAAATATCATTTGAGATGTATTTTTGTGCATCTCTACTACAGAAAACAATACTAAAAAAGATTTTAAGACAATTGCTTTTTAATTATTTATTTTCAAGATATTTTAAATTTTAATTTAAGCAAAATGGAAAAAAAACTCTACTGAACGGCAATGGAGGATCCTATGGCAAACCGTTAAAGAATATAAAGATGATGACTCTTTTCTTAATGCTTCTTTCTCAAGCAAAGTATATCACAACTTTAAAAGGCAGCTTTCAGATAAGATATTTATAATGAAGTAAATGATCTTTTCTGTGTGGGCAATCCAAAAATCAACAACGCAAAGTTTCAACCTCGTTTTTGACCTCTAATGCAGACAGACGCTAACAAATACAATAAAAATAAATTAATAAAATAAAGTCAAAATAAAATAAAGCAGACATAATAAAATGAATCACTGCCTACGGCATTACTGTAAATATTCTCACATACAAAATGCATATGAAAACTCGAAAAAAAAAAAAAAAAAAATTTAATAAAAATTGTACGCCGGAAAGCAGCAACGCAGCAAACAAACACCCGCGCAAATAAAAAAGATTGGAATACAAAGAAATCGAAAAAGAAAACAACAAAAACAAAAAATTAAATGGAAATATCGAATAAAGTTGATGATGAAATGTTGCGGATGAAGATGCAGACGTGCCACACAGCAGACAACAACAGCTCAAACAGCAACAATCACAATGAACGACAAATGATTTCAACCGCAGCAACAACAAGACAATGCAACACTGCCAACAACGTGTATCGCAACAACAACAACAGCCAGAAGTGGAAAGAAATGCGTTAAACCGTTAACATTACCGGTCAAACGGTGGTAATCATAAAAACAGCAACAACAGCTAACAACAACAACAAGAAGAAGCAGCATACCTGTGCTCGACGCTATGCTCTGAATTCTACATAGATTAACCTTTTGTGCACAAACACAAAGAAACAGCTGAAGACACACACTCGCACACAGTTGCTGATAAAATGCTCGTAAGACACATTTACTGACAGATACTCATTGCGTCGCTTCAGCTGCGACGATGTGTAGTGAGCATAAATTTGAATATCAGCATTCTTTCAATACTTGAACTCATTGTCTCTGCATCTGTACAAAATAAGAAAAAATACCCAGTCGGAATTGCAATTCGATTGTTAGCATTCCAAGAATAAGTCAAGTTAAGAATCAAAATTATTTTGGGCTTTCGTAAGATGAGTACATGGAATTTCACAGAACAGCGAAGTCCTTAAAATTCAATGCAAAGAGATCAACGATCAAGGCCGAACGATCTTACCAGCTGTATTATATTGAGAGCAAGCATTTAAAGTACTTTACAGTCTACATTAAACTAGGTCAAAACTGTGTACGCTCATACTGCCATTAAATTATTATTGGCACCTATTGAGATAAAAATGTATCATTGGTATCGTACGTATTGTTTTATAAGTCTTTCAGAAATCTTCACAAAAAGTCTTACAAAGTTTCAGTTACGTTTCAGAAATCTTTCGACCACATTTTCAATTTTTTTTTTTTTTTTAAACGTTTCTGAAAAATTACATTGAACCGCGTAGCTGAATGACACAATCTTCAATGTCCTAAACACAATCACCGAGATAGCTTATGACAACCTGACCAATTACAATGCGAGCAAGACCCAATTTTGCCCGTTTTGTCATGACTGAATGAAAAATTCAATGCTAGCTTTAAATGACATTTGGATCATTATACTAAATCTGAGAGAAAAACAGAAACCAGAAATAATTATAGTTACTTGTAAGTTATTCCAAGTCGAAATAATCTAAGTGAATCAAAATCGAAGCAACAGAATAAAGTTGCGAAACCTTCAAAAATATACACATTTCTCATAACTGTAGCAATAATAAAATTATTTCATTCAATATCTCATGATTTTTTAAACATTTTTCCATATAGTTAAGTGTGTAATAAAATTGAAAGTATATGAAAAAACATTACATTTCCTGCACCGATACTATTAATCATTTTTCAAAAAAAAAAATTCAGTTACAAATAGATTACATTTTCTCAGTTGTCTAGGGTTATCCTTCACTATTGTCTAGCTACTTCTATTCTTAGCGGTATACATCGCCAAACATTTTGATGATAATTATCGCCAACTTAAGGGAAAACTTACAAAAGTTCAAATCCATCCATTTACATAATGTCACTTTTAGCAAAGTTCCTAACAGGTGATATACGATAAAGGGTGCACGTACTCATTGTAAGTCAGATACAAATGTATCTGGCTATTAGAGGTCTGCACGGATACCAAAAATTTACTCGTTTCAGTACTCGTTCACTTTTCTGTTCCTCCAATTACAAGTACACATTTCCTTTGAGTACCATAGCGTAAAGTAAAATAAGTTGAATAAGCTTCGTGTATGTGTACGCACAACAAAACTGAAGGTAATGAATCGAACTGAATGACGTGCTTTATTGTTTTATTTATTCGATGAAAGTGAGGAAGAGAGAATTCATTTATGCACCAAGGCGTTGCCAGAAGATTTAAATGCGCAACTTTTTTATTTATTTATCTGAAAACTAAAATAAAACGAATGTCCGGCACTATATTAATTTTTTAACATCATTGTGGATCTTCTTTTTGGTAGTTTTATCTTTAGAATGATGCTAGAAAAATGACACTTTTCTAACTTATTGATAAATATTTTTGGACCAAAATTTCAGACATAAGTCTTGAATAGTTATACTTTAATAATGTAAAAAAAATTTGGTCTAAGATGAAATGCAGCTTCAAAAAAAATTTAAAAAAATTTCTTTTTATTTTTCGAAAAACTCCCGAATGCCCTTAACAAATATTAAACAAAGATTTATATAGATTTTTGATATGCATACATATGTAAGTATATGCAAAAAGCTCAAGCTTCACAAAGAAACACTTTATGAATAAATTTATAAATCACTTTTAAAGTCTAATTCCACTGTACTTATCACATTTTAAAAATATTTACCAATGCTAGACCAAATTAAAAAAAAAATAATAAATAAATTAACAAAGTAACAAAGTGGCAACTTTGCCAACAATATCAAAAGTTATAATAAAGGAGAAGCAAATAAAACATGTTCACTTTAATATAATATTTCACTTTGTGTACATATGTATAATCTTACATGGCTCATATTTGTTTTCGAAAACTGTTTTTATAATATAACATAAATTTATTTAGAAAACAAAGACCTCACTCGCCTGCACACATCAAATTTTCACTGATCCTCACTAAACATTCTTACGCATGTTAAAGTGCATTACTGCGTAGTACAAAATATCAAATGCGTAGTAATCGCGCAACTTGTTGTACTCGCAGCATACATGCATATTATCCGTACACATGACGCATTCATCTACGTACAGTTGGTTACGAGTAAGAAGAGAAATTTATAATGATGGTAACAGTAACACAAGCAAACGCTATGTATACGCATTCAAATCAATAAAATTGACTTCGGTAACAGTTTCGTAAGTTAACGATTATACTTATGCAGACCTCTACTGGCTATTAACTAGACTGATTGTGAGATGAGTGAGTTTTCATTTTGTTTGATTTTGTTTTTCTTATTGGTGTTGTCTGCTGGTTTTGTTTTCTCTATGTTGTTTCTTTTATTTATTGAATGCGTTAAGAAATTTGTTCAAAAAATATTTATCTCGTTTGAGGTCAAATTTTATTTTAGTCGGTATGGGCGTAGGTTTGAGAGATTAAGTACATACATATGCATGTGTGTGTGTGTGTCTGGAAAATTCCATATATCTTTGAAATACTTGTTTTTTGCTTGAGTTCTACGTTATTCACTTCCTGCGTTTTGAATAAAAAAAAATTCATTCATTATCTTTTTGACAACGCAAGTATACAGGTGACCATGACCGAAAATTGAAATAATTAAAAAAATCACTATTTTATAAGCCAAAGCAACATATACCTACATATATATGTATTTTAAGCTAAATTTAAATATGCATTTCATTAAAAAAAAAGTGTTTTTGTTCGACACATTTTTAGTCTTAGCTTATATAAAATAAATAATAATTTTATTTACAGAAAGTAACCACATGAATTAAACTAACAAGCCTATACATATCCCTAATTTGAAAGGTTTAACCTGCTTGCCCTTTGCTGTGTTTTGCCACTTCTTTTGCTCAATTTAACATACCACAAAAAACGAAATGCCCAACAACACCACCAGCGTAACCATTGCTATCATAATCAGTTGATCTCAATCGCTACGTACCATGTCCTTTCTATTGTAGGTTCTGCTTATGCGACATAGGTAGCAGTAACCAAGCAGCTGTTTTACATGGATCTCCCATTCACTATACATTTAGCTATAACTTCGTGTTTATCCTTTAGCTGTCGCAATGACAAAGCATTACAACAACTGTCGCCCCATTTAGGTTTTGTTTTGTCTTTTTACAAGGACATACCAAAGTTCTTTCCCTTACAACACCTTTGCCTTTACAATTAAATATTTTCCTTACTAAATAAAATATCATTAACCATTGTAGGTTGGCAGCTGATCATTTGATCTTAAACGATCATATCGTATCTGTTAAATGTGATCGTACTTTGTTGCCTTAATACGTTGCATGCAACACCAGCAGCAGCAACAACAATGGGCCCTTTGTTGCTACTGTCGTTATGGTGCTCATCAGAAGTATGTGTGGAAAATTGTTGAATGTTCGTCGTAAGTGGCGACAATTATGTTGGCGTGACTAAATTTAATTTTTGTGTTTTATTCTGCGTACGTACGATATCAATTGTTGTTGTTTGCTGTAATATCATATCCATATCATGTTGCACCAAATTAAACAATTATTATTTAATATTTTTGTTATTCTTTTATTTGTATGAGAATCAAATTAAATTTGTAAGTGCGTTTGTTTATTGTGGTTAAGGGCATTGGCGTAGCAACACTTCTGGCGGTCAGGGTTGGCAACACCTTTGGGGGCTATCAAATGAGTTATATAAATATGTATATGTATGTTTATATTGAAAGCTTCACACTTGTAATTAATAATTAAAAAATTTAACTTATTTTGTTTTGTCAATCATACACTAAGGCTTAGTGACTAAACTATACAAATGGATACAGTCCTTGCCAATGGAATTTCAAAAGCAAGTTGCAGCGGTTTTAAATTTTTGCCTAATCGACAACGCGTTATACAGCCCTTAAACTGATTATATTAGTTCACAAGATTAAAAAAAAAATATTTTGTTGTTATCAACATATTTTTTATTACATATAAAATGGGGTGCTGAACTCGAGAATCACACGAGTTGAACTGTTTGCATAAGCATTATAATTGAAACATGTCAAAATTCAAGAATTCTTCAATTCACAATTTTAGTATTTATTTATAGCTTTTCTACATAAAAGTTCCAACTCTTAGCTAAAAATAAGAAACTTTGAAATTTTATTTGATTAAGAATTTTCCAAGAACTTTAAATGAATTCTAGATTTTAATGTTGGTCAAACAAAATTAATTTTTACATATTTCCATCTTATGAATCGACTTAAAAGTTTCAAAGCAAATTTGTTGATATTGAATTATCTTTAATTTTATATAATTTTTGTTCAGATTGGTAAATAATCAGCCGAAATTAATTTGAGAATGTTAGACTCACTCAGGAAAAATCGAAAAAAAAAAAATTAAAAATTCCTGTCTCGAGAACCTATTAATCTTTTTAGTGTGATTTTCGAGTACAGCAGCCCATTTAACATAAGAATAAAACTGTGAAAACTGTTAGACGAAAAACGCTTTAAATATTAACAGCAACCGTATGAATTTGAAAGAAATATATATTTTTCCATGCCTGGGGTAGTCCGGCTCACTGGGTTTACATTACCATATACAGTACCGCTCAAATGCTTTGCAACTGAAATTAGTTTTGAGGAAATATCAAACTATTTTAGTGAAACAATAACTTTGAGTTTAATTTCATGTTACTTTTATTAACTTCACTTAATGCTGATTTTTTACCAAAAACAAAAATTTTATTAAAATAACATACAACAACAAAAATTTAAGGTAAACAAAAAAGCGAAAATTCAAGCGCTCAAAACATGCGCAACTCAGCACAATACCAAAAAAAAATGCATTGCCAGTCCAATATTTGGTTCCGTAACCGTTATTTCTGATGAGTGCATGACATCTTTTGGATATTGACTCATAAATTTGTTTATTAATTAGGTAAAATAGCGTTCCAATCATTTTCTACCACAGCGAATGGGTCATTATCACTTTTGTGCATTTCCTGACCGATTATGCGTTTTGCCACCATCCATATGTTCTCAATCGGGTTGAGATCGACAGACTGTGTCGGCCATGATATGATGTCAACTCGTTTTTCCACAAGCCAAGATTTACAAGCCTTGAACTATGATTTTGATCATTGCCAAGTTGAATTGTCCAAGGAAGTGGTTTGATCCACTCAGCTAAAAATATTATTGTAGTCAGCTGACATCATCGTGCCTTCAATGCGCTTATTAAGTCCAACTTTATTCCCCAAGAAACTACTCCACACCATCACATTCCGACTTTCGTGTTTATCTATTGGTGTTCAATATTTGGGATTGAGCTTTGTACACTGATGTTGACTTACGTAAACTTACAATATGGTCCACGAATGTTAAATTAAGGTTCTCCTGACCATAATAGTCTTCTTTAATTATTTCTCGGGAAATCGGGAAATAAAATTGTTATTCCTCGTCAACAGATATCAAATGTATCGACATAGTCGAAGAGTACTAACTTAATCGAATAACGTCGAAAAAATTGATAAATGTACAATAATTTCGGAAAAGTTCGAATAAGTCGAAAAATCGGAATCAAAAATATCAAAGAAGTAAAAAAATTCGAATGTCCGACTTACGTTAAAAGCCGAAAATTTTTGTATCAAGTTTTTGAAGTCAAATTCAAAATTTTTCGAAAATTATCAAAATAAAATAAAAATTTGATATTTCCGCTAAAGTCTTAATTTGATTAGTTTTGCTAGAGCACATACCGTTTCAATATCTATAGAAAAGGGTTAGGTGTCCAACGATTCTTACGGTGATCAAGAACATCAATATTGTTAAGGATCTTCACATGACCTATCAGCTTCATTACATCCTGTTGAATTTGACCGAGCAACTCTTAAATAGTTTTAAGAGCACCAACCCTAATCCATTTTCTGTTAAGCTTCAAAAATACATGGAACCCGACAAACGTAAAAGGTCTTCTCGCTATTTTGTATCTTTGAATTAAAAAGAATCCGAAATTCCAAAAGTGGGCATGGTATACAAGCAAAAGATTTAAATGCAATATAATGTATTAAATTTACTACGGGAAGGTCAATTACTACATGCTTTGGAAATTGATAAACTTGGACGGAACTGCTAAACGATATTTTGAGTGAACAATTTTCGGACATCCTTTATCTTACGTTTTGTATGGATTTGTAAAAACCAATTCCGTAAATCAAAACAAAGCACTGAAAAACTTCTTTGTAAGCCAATATATTCCGGACGATTCTAAAAATAATCCATCAATATTTATCTAATATTCGAACCTGTACACAATACATTAGAAATGACTTAGATTTCAACTGTAACGATAGATCATGTTGAAAAATGAAAACTGAATTCTATATCTGCCACACCTTCATCAGTTTTTTATTTGCATTTTGTCAAAGCCAAAAATGACCTCAAAAACATATCAAGAGTAGGAAGCTTCATTTGTAAAGAATAACTTCAACGTATTCACTTTTTTGTTTCTTTATATTCCCCTTCTTTCATACTCTACATCTTTTGTTGAAATTTTCCTAACAATAATATCTTCAAAATACGTTGATTAGACCCGTTTAGTGATGCCAAGCGAAGGTTTAGGTAAAACACTATGTAGAGTCTTCATAAGAAAAAGAAGTCCATTGAATGAGTAAGAAAGGCAGAGAAACATCGTAAGCCTTAAAGTGCGTAGGTTGTGAGTGTACATCAGCAGAAAGTAGAGCGAACATCAATGAGCAAACAAATATTGAAAAAAAAATGTTAGAGAAATTCACTGTCAAATAAAAGGTGAAATTTTTAGAAGACAAATGGCTGCACATGCGCGTTGTTGCTTAGAAGTTACAAGAATGCAAGCGCGCATCAAAGCGCAAAGACACTCCCAGCAAACACTTTTTTTGGTCGTGACAAATTCATTTCTAAATTTACGTGTGCTTATATTCTGATATCCATCGATAGTCTATTTCGCAGAAACTGTCTATCCTTGTGGCAGAAAACCAAAGTGATTCACATAGACTATTTTTGAAGTTGAAATAAAAATAATTATGAATTCATCGCAAGAAAAAACTCCGCCAATACTTTTGGCAACAATTACACATACAATAAACAATCACCTCAAAGATGGCAGTTTCAACAATCTCCCAAATGTTGGCTGGGCTATGACAACTATGCATTTCTGCTGCAATGACGCATACAATCATATGATTGTGATAGAAAGACGCGTGCCATCAAGATGTGCGACTTAAAAGAGTGAAAATGTAATAAATTTCTCGAAAACTGTAGGGCATATAGGGTGGCATTTTTTTCTTACGAAAATTTGTTTTGAGGGATGTTTTTACACCATTCAAGCGACTGTTTGCGTTTCACTTTTATTTGATGAAGTATGAGGCTATTTATTGAAATAAAGGATATTTATTTTAGGCATACATTTTAGTGAGGGTCTGACATTTTACGTATGATCCCCATATTTAGTGTAGTTTTGTTTTGTTGAGGTTCCTTTTCTTTTTTGTTGAAGTTTCTTCATGCAGTATTTGCTGCTTGTTTGTTTTTTTCTTAAGATAGCAGCTGCATCTGCTGTATGCAGGATGCAGCAACAGGACATGTGTTTTTGTTTTTTGTTCGAATTTTAGTTTTAAGTTTTTATTAAATAAAAAAATATTTACAAAAGCAGTGTAAGCATAAGAGTAAAACAGCATGCATTATGTGCTGTCCTCAAACTCGAACTTTATGTAGAGGTAAACATTTAATCGATGATTATATCTCCATCGAACAGATGATACTTAAGCAGTTAGGGTGTTTATTTATATTGACAGTTTTGGAGACACGTGCTCTTTATCTCGGTATATTTAGTGGTATGACTTTTTTAGTCAACACAGGAATTACTATAAGTCCTTGATCATTATGGTATGACTTGATATTTTAATTTTGAAAAAATTTGTTCAAAGTAGGGGTTGCATTTTTAATATGAAATCTGCCTATGATGAAATTTAATACAGCATGAAAATGTCATGATTCTTAGATAAATTTGATTTCCTGACATGAGTAAAAGTACATATTATTACAGGGTATGTGTCGAAATAGCATTAGAAATAGCATTACTACTAAAGAAGCAGCCAGAAAGAACTAAGCAGAAGATGTCTTTGCTCAACTCTAGAAATTTGGAAGTTTAATACAATTTCAACACAAGCTAAATGACATATACTTAAATAAAATATTTAATCAGTGTTGCTTTATGATTGTACATAAATCATGATTCCACACGCTCTGTTATGAAGAATAAAAACTTTTTTAAACTTTAGTCGAACTCAAGGACTTGGTGATCTTGCACTATCTTGAGTCACAGGTTTGACTTGGCTACGAATGCTTAGTCTATATGAGCTATGAAAAAAAAATACTAGTAGTTGATAGATTAGGAATTAAGAAATATACAAGAGAAACCTGACGATCAGTGTCTGGGTGACACTCCAGAGTTACAAGATGCAAAAATAATGATCTAGGGTCATATGTCAGTAATTGGAACGAAGTTACGTTGCAAAACACAGCAAGTCAGGAATATAAATAAATAAGCCCTAGGCTCCTAGTAGTAAGAGTATGTAATAGATATCTAAGGCAAAACTCGGAATGGTCGAGTTTCTACTTAAAACTTCATAAGTATTTTTAGCACATAACACCGGCTTAAAACTTTTTTAATTTTATACACACCTTTATGAGAAAATCTAGCTTAAACTTACACTTTAATATTTTAAATTATTTAGTTATTATCATTTATGTATGTCATTGTTTTTAAAACAACACTTGACGTATATTAACTGACTTGAATGGAAAGAGCTCAGATCCATATTTACATGACTCCCCCATACAAAACGCATTAACCCCTAATGGAACAAAAAGGCTGTCACGGCTGAGATGCCCCACCGATTTTTATGAAATTTGATATGGAAATAGATTGAACCTTGAGTAAAAATATTTCTTTAGAGTGGGCGGTGCCACGCCCCTAACAAGAAAAAAAAATCTCCACGTCTAAACTAATGGACCGATTTTGATGAAATTTGAATATAGAATGAACCCTAAAAAACATTTACCAAATCTCTGAGTTCTTTTAATAGGCATGGTACCACTCCAAACAGAAAAATCGTTTTCACAGCTAAACTAATGGACCGATTTTGATAGAATTTCGTACAGGGATAGATTGAATCTTGGAGAAAAGTATTAAGTTTAAAATATACAATGCCACGCCCCCAATAGGAAAATATGTTTTCTCATCTAAGCTAATGGACCGATTTTGATGCAATTTGGTATGAAGTTAGATTGCACCCCAAGGAAGACAAACATGATACCATGATTTTAATTTTTGGGAGCGATGAAACGCTCGGTTTTCACGGTTAAAAATTTGAACTGATTTGGTGTAATTTGGTTTGGATTGAACCTTAAGGAAAGGTACTAAAGTCTTCAAGTTCAAAAGGGAGCGTGACACCACCACTAATGTGAAATAACGGTGTCACAACTGTGCCACTATATAGATTTTGATATAATTTGGTATGAAGATAGATTGAATCTTGAGTAAAGAGTGGGAGGAGCCACGTTTCAAGACTAAGCTAATAAGGCAATTTTGATGAAATTTGGTATAGAAATATATTGAACCCTGAGGAAACATATAAGTTTTAAAGTGGAGGGTGACTCGCTCTCAATAGGAAAATATATTCTCACAGCTAAAATAATGGATCGATTTTAATGAAATTTGATATGGAGATAGATTGAATTTTGAGAAAAACTATATGTTTTAAGTGGATGGCACAACACCCCTAACAGGAAAATATGTTTTCTTAACTAAACAAATCGACTGATTTTGATGAAATTTGGTATGGAGATGTGTATATTGAACTCTAACGAAGGGATTAAGATAAGGATGGGGCAACATGTTACCATGATTTTTATTTTTGAAAGCGATGACAAATAATAATTTTTTTTTTTAATTAAATCTTTACTTCCAAAAGCATTTTTAATAGTTGAATTTCAACCACTCGGCGAAATTAGTACGTTTAAAACGCTATAATTGAAGAGGTATTTGACCAAATTCATCACAAATTTTGCGGACAACTTAGATAACAAGATGACGTGACACCAAGTATACAAGAAAAATATTTAAGACAATAAGAGAAATACTTATTTAAAGTAAAGAACCCAAATTTCACACATATACAAGATATATTTTAGTTTAGCATCTTAAAAAATGTTGGCAAATTTCGAACAGAGATCGTGTAATCTCTCATGCAAGCATCAGCTTCAAAACACTTCAGAGCGTAATTCAATTTGAGTGGCCAGTAATAAATATTTAAGACTTTTACTGAGTAGACGTAAAACTTTTTTATAACTTCAGAGCTTTGAGATTTTTCATCTTAGATTTGCGATTTAAAAAAATTTAATTATGCCATTATTGGCTGAAATATCTCAAAGTACTGACATGGTATCATAGATAAGAAAAACATTGTTTTGGGAATAGCGAATATAAATTTAATAAACAGCATCAATCTATCACGTCAGGATTTTGAGATACTTAAAACTAATATTACAGATAAGTCGTAATATATAATATTGGATCGAATAGCAAGCAAATTATTCTTAGTGTATTAGTTAGTTATTCTGATTAAACTTTACATCTTCCACGCATTTTACCCCAAATTTATTTTTTTATGCAGTGTAGCCTTTACTGATTTATAATACAACTATTAATCAATTAATTTAAAAACATTTAAGCCATGCACATTCATTACAAGAGAGCAAAAGATAAAAAATGAAATTATAAAAAAAATAAACTTAAATTGCTAACACAAAATCGTTCGCAAAACCTTTGAAGTCATACAAGAGAAACAAAAATCGCATATATTGAGAAATATTTAAGATTTCATCACTCGCTGTCATTATGTCAAGCGCCATTTCATAGTCTTTCAAGTAGCAGCAGCAAAATGCCCGAACAACAATTGCAACAACAGCAACAACATTAAAGCTGCATAACTATTACAAATTGTCACTTAAAACGCGGTCACTTCAACACGCCGCAAATCGCTGTCACACGATGCGACCAGCATTGCGCTGCACTGCGCGCAACCGCAAACAATTCACGCACAATTCAAAATTCGTGCCAGCAACAAATTGTTGTTGCTCCGTTTTCAGCAAATTCGACAAACAATTCAAAAAGACAGAAGAAGTAAAAACAAAACTTTGCTCGCTTTAATTTTTTTTTTCTTCAAAAACTGTTGCTAGATTTGTTACTTGAAAAATTTGACAACAGACTTTTTTGGGTGTTTGCGCTTGTTAGCTGTTGCTGGTTGTTGTATGGTTCATTGAACCAAACCATCACCCTCTCTCGTAGCAAATTTGTAGTAGCCGCTGATGACGCCAAAAATAATAATAATAACAACCAACAGCAAAGCTTAGATTATGTCACCAACACAAAATGTTGCAGGCAACATCACAACACAATGTTGCACATTTATTCAATATGTTACAACACCAGCCAGCAACTCCAAATTCAAACATAATAATAACAACAAAAACAACATCAACAAAGGAGCAGCGATTTATGCAGTAGCAGCAATTTTAAAGCGTTTGTGGGCATTTCCATATGTAACATACGCTGATTTGCAATTGAAGTTCACTGCAGTGCAACATTTAAGTCAGACATGAAATTGCCCGCAGCTATATCTCAGTGTTGTATCTTTGTGGTTGTATCTCTGTAACTGTTTAACGAAAAATCTGTAACAACACTACAGCAGTTGTTGTTACCGCTGCCGCCGCTGCTGCTGTAATTGTAGCTGTGAAATGTTTTGTATCTGCATCTGATTGTAAATCCCTTGAGGCGGGCGGTTAGCAAATAGTAGATAAGCAGACAAATAGACAGACGGACAAATAGTTAAATATATAGACGGCAGACAGAGACCGACAGACAGACAGTTGTCTCGTAATAATGTGGTCGTTTTATTTTTCTGCTATCGCTGCCGCTGCTGTAAATTTAAGTGAAAGTCAAATTCAATTGACTCATTGACTGAGTAACTGAATTGAATGAATTAATAGAATGGCATGGCACAGCATGAAACATTAAATTAAATGCATAACATTGCGTTCACAGATCAGATCGTATAGGCGTTATCGTCAGCGTGATGGAAATTATATCGCATGTGAAGTATCGCTGATGAAGAAATTGTTGGCGAAGAAAATAATAAACTCTTCCAACTTTAGGTAACAGTTCCGAAGAAAAAGTATTTTTTTTGTGAAAATTGATCGAAACTATTTATAAAAATCGGCCAAAAACCAAAAATTATATATTGCCAAAAATTTATTAAAAAATTGTGAAAAAGAAAATTCTCCCTTGGATCGGGCAGATAAATCAGGCAAACTTAGTAGAATCACACGACTAAAGAGAACTATAACCGCAGAACTTTAGCTCAAGCTCAACAGTATTACGATCGAAATAAAATTCGATTGACCGACTAGTAACCGCAAGCCAATAAGCGTAATCAAATAAAATTCAAAGGACTGTATAGAGCATATAATGCTGATTAAAACGATATATCATTTTTTGCTTTTTTTTCGAAATACAAAACTTTTTGGTAAGCAGAAGTGAATTTTTTTGTTGAAATTTAAATAAAATTCACCTGCTCACATATAAAATGGTTTCATGTTAGATTAAAAATATTTAACAAATAATAGACCAATGTCTAAAATGATATACCTTTTATATAGGTAAATAATTATATTTTATAAAAAACAATTTTTCTACAGAGAAAGGGGTCATTAGGCCACTTAAGTAGCCTAATTTACTCAGTAAAATATTTCTTGAAAAAGTTTTCGTTGTCAAAATATTTGCCATTATAAGCTTGGTTACTTAGCGCGAAGGAATTCAAGTTCAACTTCAAGCTTAATACTAGAGGCATTTGGTTTCCGCAATTACCAAAAAATCAATATGAATCGATAAATGTTTAGAGTATTACTAAAAGATGGATATTGATTTCATTTCCACTAGCAACGAAAATACTTGGCTGTAAAATTAAGTACATTCATCCCAATGAATTGTTACATTCATGGGAAGATTTATCCTAAGTCCCTGAGCTTCAAGTTATCAATCTTTTATGAAGTTACGTTGAATCAAGTGTCCATAGTAAGCTCTATAAAAAATCTTCATGCACTGGAGATTTTCTGGAAAATTTTTATACAACTTTTGTGTAAAATTTGCTCCTAGCGATCTTAGGCACTTTTTCTGATTTTTTTTTTTGTGTTAAATTTATTGTTGGTTCGATTTTTGACATAGAGAACTATTTTTCTGAGACAACATATCTTTTACAAGCAAACATTGTCAGCAGTAGCTTTAATATAAAACAAGTATCGATACCAGTAGATATTGCGCCTTATCAGTATGAACTAACGATATCATATTACCAATTGTTACACTGAATTTCAGTGGTTTGACAGCTAACTTAAGGAATGATGAGGAAACTTAAAAAGAAATCAAAAATCTTTATTTCGTCTATATTTGAGCTTATTATTTTTAATGCCTTATGCAACAATTCCAGCAGATGCAGGTGAAGCTGTTTCATTAAAACAATATCTTCTTTTTGGGGCCTTAATAAAAGCGATCAATTGCACAAAAAAGAATTGAAAATTTCATAAGAAAAAACTAAAAAATTCTCCTGCAAAAGGATAAAATATCATTAAGTTTAAGTCTTAAGCAAAGAAATATTAACCAAAAAACGACAATGTACTACGGCACAAGTCCTATAAGCATAATTGAAAAACTATCAAACAAAAGAGTACGACTCGATTTTCATATAAAATAGAGCTCAGGGAATTAAATTATTTCAGCCATTTTTAATTTAATTCTTAGGGCAACAACACTAAGCTATTATTTTTACTCCCTTCTCCTTTATGGATAATTTTTTTGGAACAATTTCACCATAACCACTTTCCGGCCAGTCTCACTTAATAATAAAAAGTAATTATTTTCGGGCGATTAAATTTGGAAAATTAACCTTAAAACCTTGTAAACATTTCACTCAAAATAAATAGAGCTTCACTCATTACACAGGGGCAACGAACACGAGGTGTCATTTTTGTTATTTTAATTGTTATTTTAATTTAAAGTATCAATCTCAGAAGTCTCAGAGTAAAAATATAATTTTTGTTCGTGTTTTCTTTAAAATCTGAAGAAAAAAAAATGTCAATACATGAAAATCCTAAGGAACCCAAATCACTTGAAAAAATTTTGTAACCATGGATATTTTAGAAGTAACGATGAAATTTTGGTGACATGGCATCATGTTTTCAACACTTCGAAGACAATCAGGTGTTAAATATTGTTTTTAAGACAAAACATCGCATTTTTGACCATATTTTTGGAAACAATATTTTTTGCATCAATCTATATAGAAACTGACAAACTTTCGGTATTTCGACACATATTGGTACAAATGCGGAATTTTTTAAAAGTGGTTATAGTTCGCTGATGGTAACGTTCAAAATTCTTCTTCAACTTCTTCCTTCAAAAACTCGCACAAAAACATTATATTTTGTCAGAACATTTGAATATTGATTTTTCATTTTCGATTTACATTATTTATTATTTTACGGTTGCATACATTATGCAATTTTGCTTACACTGTCGATTTTTAAGTTGACAAGCTAAAATTATTTTTTTATTTTTAAACTGGCGCCACCGAACAAGTCTTGTATCTACAACGTTCAACAAAATTTAATGTCATTTTAATTAATCACACAATGATGTCACTCAATCCAATAAGATAAATAAAATTAATTTATTCCCAACTATTAAGATTTCAAGAAATTAGTTAACAGCATCGAATCTATTTAGATTTAAGTTTCAATTTATTTTTCACAAAGTGGATAATTTGATTTTTGATTTTATCAGATCTCATCAAATGTTTCTGATTAAATAGCTCTTTTGTTTTGGTTTTTAGTGATGTTAATCTTTGACAACAAGAAAAAACGGCTTTAGTCGAGTTAAGGAGGTTGAACTTAAGAGTGAGTTAGGATCAATTTTCAATTAGTTCAGAAAGCTGTGTTCATGCACATTATTTTGGTCTCAATATAAAAATAAAAATCGCCAAAAATAGAAAGACATATTCTTCTCGAAAAAAATGGAAAATTGGCCTTGACTCAAATTTTTTTACCTCGACAAAGATTTTTTCAAACGAATAGTTGTTTCTTCAACTGTCAATTCCAAAATATTTTCTTTTGTTATAATAATTTAGCAATAATTTGCCATTATTATTTTGTGCTCCTCGAAATCAAATTTTGAAATACTATTTAGTCAAAATATCAGTTTGAGGGGTCTTATGTTGAGAGTAAGATAAGCGGAAAAAACATTTGTAAATATTAAAAAATGAATTAAAAAATGTACTATATGTTGCAAATTAGTTCAAAACCAAAGTTTTGACAGAAATTATAAGATAGCATACATATGCAAAACAAATTTCCTAACAAAATACTAAATGAAAAGAGCAATAATTTAGCGGAGAAAGGGGAACACTGTCCATAAATTGTATTGATCAGTTACATTAACAGCATTGATATTACCCAAGCAAAAGGGCATATTTATGAAAAAAGAAAAAATTCTGAAACTTCCACTACAACAACACTACAAGTAAAGTGTAATTAAAGACACCAAATATAACTTTAAATTTTCGTTTGAGGGCGTCACTTTGAATTGAAGAATGGAAAAAAAATTAATTAGCTTCATCGGAAAAAATGTGGGGGTGAATCAAACAAAAAAAAACTAAAGGCAGTGGCGAATTCAAAATATTTAATTTAATTTTTATAAAAACCAACATTAAGACTCTAACCACTCACCGAAGACACTCAAAATAATTACGCCACTGTTAATTTCTAGTGATTGCTATACAATTTATGAAGGAGCGTTAAAATTAGAAAATAGTCCACAAATGTGCAGAGAGAGCAGTGCACTGTTTACACTTTATAATTTGACCCACAAATTTGGTAGGGTGTCGATTGTGTTTTTGGATTCTTCTGACATGAGTTCATTGACTTCACTCGATGGAGAGTGAGAAGACACAATTATTTTGTTTTTCCTATGAAATGTAGGAATTTAAATACTTAATAATTAAACTGTGTGTTTATTTATGTCGTACAAGAAATGCAACAAAATATTTAAGTTGAAATTGTCTATTTTAAGGAAATAAAATGTTTTACATGTTATTAAAAAGATTGGGGAACACCCAACAGCTGCAAACATTAGTGGAAGTGATAATATGTCAGTGAAGATTGTAGATTAAGTTTTTGTTTTAATATGGAAATTTCAAACTAAATCATATTTCATATATTCTTATCAAATTAAATTTGTATTCAGTGGTGATGTTTAATGGAATCCTTGATGGAAAACTTAGAATAATCTAAATGTTTGAAATGAGAATACTGAATGGAGAGTTCATATGTACTTTTTAGATGCCGAATGTATATTCGACGTGAACTTTTTTTCTAAAAAAAAAAAAAAGAAAAGGTCAGCAAATTTTAATTTAATTTTTGTGTCTGTATAAAACCTTTTTAAAAAGAGTAGCGTTGAATAAAATAGATTTTAAATTAATGACAATCTTGGCAGTAATTTCTGCTTGATATATTTAGAAAATTTTGATATTTTTTTTGTAGTGTTATCAATAGCGAACTTAAACGCTCAGCTGAACCTAGGTATATGAACGCACACAGAAATATGAAAGGATATCAAACCCATGTTTCTGGCAACTTAAACGCAAAAAAAACCTTAGCTTTTTAATGGAAATATATGCTAAACAGTACGCACTCTTTAAAAAATAATTTAATTTCGAAGCCAGTTGCGAAAATAGATTCGTAGCCACTTTTCACTTGCTTTAAGGGGCTATACCAGTGTGACACTTTCAAAAAATCGATTTCCTTTGAATAAGCCGATACTTTCAAAAATTTTCTGTGAAAGGCCGTATCTTGAATAGTTTTTGAATGGCAGCATTCTAAAGAGCGACCGCTCGCAGGTACACATAAACCTCGATAGTTGAAACTTTAAACGCGTTTTTCTCGAAACGACATTTTTCAAAATTGGTGACGTCATAACTAAATGAGAAATTGACCGATCGACTTCAAATTAAAACTGAAAATTCTTGAATATATTTACTATGATTGCTTGAAAATTGTCAATTTGGCATTAAAAAAACGACCATTTTTTTTTCAGAACTACTCCATATTGTTAATTTTTGAAAATTTCAAAACTCGTAGGTCATTGTAAAGGAAATACCTTCAACTTTAATAACCTCTTTTAATTTTTGTTCCACTACTCATTTGGCCGGAATCATGTCAGCAGTTGGGGAACTTTTTTTTGGCACCTCCTCCCCTTCCCCCCCCTCCCCGTAACTTTTCAATATTTTTGAAAAAAAAAATCTTAAAATATAGCTCAAATTATACCTTATTATGTTCAAAAAACTTCAAAACATTCTATCGAGTAGTTTCTTTTAAAAAAATTCCCGAAAGTCGCCTAATTTTTCATGGGTTACACTGGTATAGCCCCTTAAAAAATGGTTTCTAATTTGCAAGTCAAAGTAAATAAATTTCTAAAAATTTTTTTTTAGTCACTCAACAGTTTTCTTTAGGGATTTTGGCTTCAGAGAAATGTAAAAAATTGTGTTGCATTGTTGAATTTGCTTTAGTTTTGAACTTTCATTTAGGAATCATTTTTAAGAAAAATTTACAAATTATATTATAATATAAAATCATTGTTTTTAGATAGTATTGGAGTGCATATGAGGACGAAATTTTACCCTGATAGGCCAATGTGAATAAAAATTAAAATAAATTACCTGACAAGTTTGATGCTCTGCCTTTGGAGCTGGGTTTCCTCTGCCGATGTAGGTTTTATTGCTGATTTGAACAGACGTTCAAAATCCGGTGTTGCAAAGACCCAACGTTGCAGGCACATATCACCACTCTTCCTATAATTTATGTGAAATCGCAAAAGCTTACAGAGCACTTTTGTTATTTTTTAATCAAGAGAAACCACAAATTCACTGAGTTTAAATTTAATTTTCAAAGCAGTATACATGGTTTTGAATTTTGATGGTATTTTACGTGTTTTCCGGTTATTCGGAATCTTTCAGGCAGCACTTTGGTGTTTCATTTTAGCAATATGAAGCGCCCAGTTGCAAAACCGGCTAAGTCCAAAAAAATCAAATTTCAAGATATTCTCATATATCAAAATCTAGACCATGCTCTATATTTCCACTATGTTGTTAGATTAAAAAAAATTTGTTTGACTGAATTATTACATTTCTTATATATATTTTGAAACCGGTCAAGTCCATGAACTTGCTTTCAAAACCGGTCTAACTCTTGGAATCAAAACCGGTCAAGTCCCCTTTTTTTCAAACAAAATTTGATAATTATTATGTCAAAACCGGCCAATTCCATTACATTGGTATCATAACCGGCCAAGTCCAAAATTGTTTTCTCAAAAACATACCCAAATAAAACTCTAAAAGTGTGATCGGACGTGCTTTGAGTAAGAAATTTTATAAGCTATTATTTGGGAAATACGTTTTAATTTTTCAATGAACATAGACGAAAATAAACGTTTTTCGTTGTTTTTCCAAGAGTATGAAAAAGAAATTGGCCGATTTCGCAACTGGGCGCCTCATATATTGAAAGTATCACGTCTCATTGGGAGCTTGAAAATTGTGGCACTGTGCATGTCTGCACCAAGTTAAATACCTTGTGTATGCCAAGACATAATTTTTTATTAGAGATGGTACGTCAGTTTGCCATTATTTTTTTATATCACGAAGTTGCTTTCAACAATTTATAGATAGATAAAAGCGACCTAGAAATGGCTAAGGTCATATCGAAGAAAATTCTAAAGCAATAACACAAACTAAACTAAGTGTAATCTGAAATTCAAGAGAAGATATTTTAAGAACATTTTTAATAAAATAGAAAACATAATTTTCGATTTTAAGAACACCATTATTTGTAAAGTCCTTAATGTCTAGAGATCATAGTTGATGGAAAGAGTCGCAATGCATAACAAGATAAATAATATTTCATACCTAAAATGACCAAAAAATTCTGTATCTCATTTTGTGCTCGATTTCCATTGCTTTTTTGCAGCAGTGGTTACGAACTTTAACCCCTGTATTATGCAAGCCAAAACAAATGAGTGATTGATTTTTGTCTGCCTATATCTCGAAAGTGTAAGCCTGAGTCAAATCTTTTTTTCAGACTATGTTATTTAAGTTCAAATGATCATGATCCCTGGATCCCAACTATCGTATAAGTACTTGGGCTGAAGTCTCTTAGCTGGGATCGCGTGCAAAACAATTTGGTTTAAAAGTATTTAATAACACCGAAAATAGTTTTATGGTAGGCGGGCTTTCCTTGTCTTATACATAGAAATTATTGTCCGATCAACCGAGGGCTACACATTGATTAAAACGTTTATTAACCATTGTCTCAGCGTACTATGATGTCAATAAAAAGATTTTTGTATGAAATTGCACAATCTATAAATTTGATCTTAACTAAGTTTCTGGCTGGTCAATCCGAAGCTTGAGTATTTTGCAGATGTGTCAAGTTTTCGTACAGCAACATTTGCTTGATGAATAAAATCATATATTACCTTTCATTAAAACTTATTTTCATTCGGTCACCATAAAGCTATAGCAATCATGCTATATATCATCTTTGAATCATGTTTGTATTTTCGCAAGATTCCGAATTTTAACAACATATATAATTCGCGTTTTAACATTTGCAAGAAAACATCTTTACTAATTGGACTATTTGTGCAAAATTAAAATTTTAATATCTTTGCTACAAATTTTTCGTTAACTTGTTGCTAATTTTTTATTTCCAAAGCAAAATTTAACATGCTTCGCTGACTGTGAACCTGTCGCACAATGAGTGGACCCTTAATGTAGGCGCTTTGTTTGCATATGCGGAATATTAAATATACACACATTTGCTCCGATTTTGTACATATTACCTAAAAGTAATTTTCAAAATGGTTAATATTTCTACCAGCTGTATTTGCCTTAGGTGGTTAAATAAAAGCCGAGAAAAGTCATTGGAGTGAAGCGTTGACAAGTTATTTACTTAGCTATGACCTTTTTCTACTGTTTTTAATTTTTTGCTTTTTTTGTTTTTTTTTTTAAAATTTATAATCGTGGGTGCGGTCAACACAATAAAAAGGTAATATGTTTTGTTTTGTATGTATTGAATAACAATTGTTGGGAACTTCACTTAAATACTCGTGAGTTAATTTTCCACAACCTACTTAAAATATGCGTACACTGACTGGATGGTCAACTTTTTTTTTCGTTTTTTCAGTTTACATTTCTGATTACCGTCACACTATTAAATGTGTTTTAAATTAGTTGCAACATCTTCGTTGTGTGAATTTTTATGCTTTCCGTTTTTTCACTCATCCAAAGTGCCTTACATTTGTCAGGGTTTTGTGACCAGCGGCAGCATTCGTGTTGGGGTAACAATTACGAACTATTTTCACCTTTTTCGCGCATCAACATCTTAAAGCATGGTTGGCCTTCGAGGGGCTATGCTTAAAACAATGAAAAGTTTTTGTTATTGTTGTTTTTACATATATTTTACTAGAGACAAATTTTTGCTAGAGGCAAGGTTGTTGCTTTTTATAGCATTTGGAGAAGAAAAAAAATGGGAGAGTTTTTAATTGGTTTAAGTAATTTGTCCGCTATTGTTGTACGATTGGTGAAAATTTAAAAATTGTGCAGTAAAGATTCATCTGCGGTATGATAGATTGCCAACATTATAGTGCTTGGGTAAAGGGTAATAAAGTTTATAATACAAACATATCGTTGTTTTAAGTCTGCAATAGATGCACATACTTAATTTAATTAATCGAAAAATTATATAGATTACTCCAAAAATGCAAAGTCTCATAAAAAACCTTCAGAAATTTTTCAGAAGCTAACAAAAATTGACTATTTTACTGTATGAAAAAATATTTCTTTTAGTAAAGACGGAAAAAGATGTAAGAACCTTAACATGAAAAAACTAAGATTTTTCGTATTTTAATAAACTTTCTGATGATAAGACTTATGCCAGAATGAGCCCTCAATTTTGGAGAAATATCAAATGATATCAACTTAGAGTAAAACGGGGAAAATAAGCTCGAATCCGCCATCAGATGTTGACCAACACGTCAACGTCTCAAGGTAATTCACACGTTTACAAACGTTCTTCAACGACTTTTTTAATTTCAACCATTTGGTGTCTGAGGTAAAGTTTTTTCTCATGAAACGTGAAAGCCAATTCCTTGAGCATTACCTCACCAGCATCACTCCTTCACGAATGAAAACGTTTTCATTCCATTAAAATTGCAAAGAATATATGGTATAAAGGAATTCAATATATAAACAAAAAAAAAAGTTTAAAAAATTACATCTTTTTAGATTTTACAGCCACACAAATGAGTCTGAAAAAGTTTTTTTTTGCTTGAGGATCCCCATTATTTTTATATGAGGAATATTTTTGCCTAAGACCTTAATGAGGAACAATTAGGCCTCAGACATCAAACTTCTCAGATTTGATAAAAAAATATTGTAGAATAGCGTTTGACACTGCAATCAGCAATGAATTTTTGATATTTCGATGGAAACATTAAAAAAACCTGTGTTCTCTATCTTCCCCATGAGAAGTGTACTTGCAAAATTTAAAAGAAGTCACGCATTTTTCACTTGACCTCAAAAGGATAACACATTACATAGGTTTTTGATGGAAAATAACACATGCACCTACTCCATTTGGAAGAAGTTGTCCATCAAATCCTCTTAGAAAATTAAGAATGATTACATCATACTAAAATTAAGTATTGTCAGCAAATCACAATCTTGTAATTAATTATAGTTACAATTCAAACCAACAAGCATTTAAGTAAACATGTTGCTTCCGATTTCAACACATGAGTACCTACCAGTTTGCTTTGAGTAAACCAACTACTTTGTTGCAATCTCATAAAAAAGCATGTTTGTTACATGTTTGCCAACATCATCGATTTGAAACTAAGTCCGCAAACAGTCCAATGTTAAGGATGCAATAGCTGTCGCTGTTATTGTTGTTTATCTACTTCATCTGAGATAAGCAAAGATACCTGCGCTGTTTAATGATTCGAAATTGTAAACAAATCTTCTGCTTTCCAAAATTATCGAAATATCGTCGTAGGATATCTTGTTAGAGATATTTTATTAGTGAAATTGGTTTTAAGTTTTGCCTTTTTTTTCATCGTAAACTGATTAAAAGGCTGTTGCTGTTGCCTAGTGCATCCAAGTAAAAAGTAATTTAATAATGTATTTTTAATAAGCGCATGTAATTTAACCAATTTGAGTACCATTCCGAAATATTGTATTAAAAGGTATTATAAGTTTGAGTCTCGTCACAGTATGGATCGTTCAACTACCGAAAAATCCGATAAAATTGTTAAAGTTTTGAGCAAAAAAGTTAGACCTGCTTTAGGCACATTTAGGAGTAAATAATCAAAATCAGTTGAACAGCTTTAATACTACGGAATGTTCGGTTTCGAACAAAGTTGGCAAATTTGAAGAAACTGGCACCGTAATGGATGTATTAAGGACTTAAGTTCCGGTGGCGTTTTTGAGTGACATTATCCGTTTTGATATTATCATCGTTGAATCATAATGAGAATGAAAACAAGTTAGCACGCTATGTCGGAGAATTTAATTCAAATGCCTCCGTACTTTAAGTAGAGCTATTAAAAGAAAGCAAATTTTATCGTTTTTTAACAGATTCCACTGGTCACCCTATTTTTGAAGAATTTGCTGCTGGTCTCTGCAGACGTAATAAGAAATTTAATATATAATTTTGAAAAAACAAATAGCAGAGGCATCACTGATCAATTAAAACTTAGAATGATTAATAAAAAGAGTAGAACTTGCTATGTAAATTCATTGTTTTCTTTCTAAATTTTGCATTTAAGCTGCTCCAAATTATTTGATTAATAAGTCTACATAAATAAAAATAAATATGAAAAAAAAATTGTGTTTTTTTCATGCAGATGTTGTTGTAAATTCATTTATCACAACTTGATGACATTTTCCTACAATCGTATCTTTTTACTGACTCTGCAATGACATTGTCATCGATGAATGAAAAACTCGAAGTGACTCTATTAATCACTTGGAAGTGTACGCATAAGTGAATTATTTATAATTGAATCATATTGATATTGTCTGTTATGAGTCGCTAGTACGCTGACGGTTGCATGACATTATCGGCATAAGTCGTCAGCGATATTTGGGAAATTTGTTCGAAAAGTTTATGCATGAAGTCGAACAAATATCGCCGTTTGTCACCTATGACTTAACTTTGTCATTATTTGTCATCGGTGAATCTTCGTGGCGTTCTTCACCGGGATGTTTCTTAAAATAATCTTTTTACCCAATTTAGCATCTCTCACATAGTATATATGTATATAGTCCACGATTTTAATATCTTTACGTACATATATATCATATACAGTGAAATTCCCCATTACGGACAGCTCCCATAACCGGACAGCTCCCATAGCCGAAAATTTTTCAGCGACACTCACTAACTTTTCCATATAAAATACATTCTGATAGCCGAACGCTCCAATAACCGGACAAAAATACTGCAACGCTGGGTGTTCGGTTATGGGGAATTTCACTGTATATCAATATCAAATATCTAAGCAAGATATTTGATATTGAATTGAGACATAATTCTATTATGAATAATGTAGAATTTTGTATGGACATTTAACATAAGAAAGAATCTCAAAATGCGGGCTCTATTGTATTTCTAGAGCCTCCCCTACCCAACCAATTACTAAAATTCTAAAAGAAAATCATTTTGTGATACCCTAAGCGACATGATACGCCTAGCGCTGTTTTATCGACGCACAATTTTCCAGGCATATGGTATTTGAAATTTAATTTTAACAACTTATCGTCTCTATATATTTATAAAAAAAATAGTTCTTAAAAAATTTAGGTTTTCTTATCGGACGACAGTAGCTTCTCCATAGACAATATAATACTAGTAAGGGTGTTATCTTTAGCAATGCTAAAAATAAAATACCCTACGCTGCATTAACAATAAGATTTAAAGTGTAATTTTTTTGTAAAAATAGTTTATTTTCTGCGTTCTTTTGGGAAAAGCGCGGCAAAGGTGCTCCGATGAATTCCTGCCTTCTTAAGGCTAAATTTCATCTCGATTGCTTTATTAGTTCTCTTATTATGACGTGTTAAAGTTTTGTGGGTGGTGTTACGCCTTCCAACGGACTTTGCTGGTACAGAAGCTTTGCTTTTATTAATGATTTTTATTTAAGTTTTATAAAAATAATAACGTCAGAGCAATATTAAATCAAATTTTCTAATTGTTGAAGAGTGCCACGCACACTTTAATGCCGTTCAATTTTTGTTCCGTAAATTATATTTGTGATCAATGTTCTCCATTCATTAAAATATCTTGCGTGGCTTACGTGGCTCGACGTTGTAAAGCTGATAGTTTAAGGTGTTGGCATGTCCCACTGAAAGCCTCAATAAACTTGAAATCAAGCTAAATCTATATTTTGTTTTTATATTGACCTGTCACCTGACGTTAATCAAACAGAATGACAAAATCAATGTGTAGGGTATAGTTATCATCAAATTAGCTGTACCATATTTTGCAGGCACGTGTTTTTTTCATTATACCCTATCTATTGTGAAAAGTTAATATCATGTGGTTTTCTTGTTATATCTCTTTTTAAAAAAAAAATATGTCGACCGATATTGTTTTCATTTCTTATCATTCGTCGAAGTGATAAACAAAAACATAATTTAAAATTCCTATCACGTATTGAGTCATGTTTGAGACGTGATTTATTATCAGACGATATATTGGGTTAAATTTTTTGATTAAAGACAAGTGAGATATTGAAGCAGTAAATGATGATCTTCTTACTTAAAGAAGATTCGATAAAAACTACCTATTTTTTTCGTGGGTTTAAAACAGATTTTCTTTATCATATCCAAGAATACAATAAACATTTCATGAGCTAATGACAAATTCTAATAGCCAGGGTAACAAACATCTATGTTCTAATCGTATTAATACAATAAACTGAAGTTCTCCAACAAGTTGATTTCTTTAATAACTTTATATTGATCGTCACTAGTGTTATCAGCCATTAGCGTACTTGTTGTCATCCACATCATCAGCGTCATCGTAATTGTAGTTAATAACAACAACATATCATCATCGATTAAGTTTTGCATAAATTACAGCGATGGCAACTCGAGCATCAGCAACAGAAACAGCTGCATTGTAATTTGTGCGATCAATTTATGTGTCAACATTGTAAGCGTGAAACTTTTAATAAAGTTGCTGCTTATGTAATTACTTAATTTAATTACCCAGGTTTTTGACAGCAGCAGTTTTTCATTTATAATCAGTATTGACCAGTTTAGAAGTTTTGCGACATCTACATAGTGTTTTAAGCAAGTTTAATGGTAAACTTTGAATTTAATTGAAATAAAGGTAAACCAAGTTTGAATAAAAATTTTTTTTTAATTGGAAGATTTTCTATATATGAACCAAAAAATTTGACCAGTGTGGCTTGGTGCAAAAAATATAATTGTTCTTGCCATTTGCCATCGCTTTTAAAGGGATGGAATGAATTTCTTTTGTGACTAAAAAGTGCGCAGCGTTTACTGCCCTTAAAATCCAAAACTTGCCACTCTAGGCAGCCTATAGGTTAATCCGTCTCTGGCAATGACTATGTGCAAAAGCTACTGTAGAAGTATTTTTGGTCATCAAATTTACAAACAAAATATTGCAGCTCTAAAACTTTGATCATGGCAGAATCTTCTTGAGTAACGAAAAGTGTTTAATACCATTTTGTTGACCTAATATTTAGTACCAAGATTTGTAAGGTGGTTTTGCAGGTTGACTCCGTTTATTACTTTATAATATGTCAAATGACTTAAATTTTGGTTCTGCTCGGTAGACAAATTTATGTCACTTAGCACTTAAAACTAACTTTAAGCATATGAGCAGCGTAACTGCCCTGAATATATTTCATTGTTTAAATGGTCTAATTATCCAAATTGTAAGCAAAAAATACCAATTAATTGTACAGAAGGCAGGGCTATTAGGATGTGACGTTTATCCCTTTTAACACAACGATACTCATGGCATTTACTTTCTTTCGTTGCCAACGTTTGACAAATTATGTGGGGTGAAATGTGTCATAATTGGTGGCAACAGTAACCCTCTTATTGTCTTGCCAACGACACCCAAGAATATTGTTCTGCTGATCAAACGCATTGTTGAATTCACTTAAGTATTAATAAATAAAGGATTAAGCAACTCAAAGTATAAAAACGTACGCCACCTGACACAAAAGTGTGTAATGAATTCATAACAAATTTGCTGTTGAAAGTAAAAGCGCATGTATTTTGAACTCTTACTATACCCTATACTCAAGATATATTAGTTTAGTCATTCCGTTTGCAATCTATAGAAGGGGGCATAACAGTTATCGAAAACATATATATATCCTAGATCAGCGTCAACTTCTAAGTCGACTAAGCCATGTTCAACTGTTTGTCTGCATTCCTGTGAGAATCACAAATATGCGACAAAATTCGACGAAAATCAGTATTCTGACTACATATAATAGCTCGTGGGATCTAATTTTTACAATGCTACGCTTTTAGAAGTAGGGGAACTTTGCAATATTTGTATATTTTCACATACAAAATGAAAACTGACTTAGGATTTCAAATTATTTTGAGTTCAACCTATTCCAAAATTAACTTCTCACTGTTTGTCAGAAGTTGTAATTTTTATTTTTTTTATTTCGTAATTCTGTCCATCTTACAACTGTATTTAAGACTGTGACATTTTTAAAGCTTATACTTTTATTATAATCCAGGACCCGGTGCAGGGTTACAAAGCTGAAGACCTTCCCAAATAAAGTTATTTTCCTGAAAATGTTATTTTATTTTAGTCACTATCCGGTGGCGTATTTGACCACATCCGTAATGATATTATCATCGATGAATCAAAATGCGTGCTCTGCATGACATTGTCCGAAATGATTTTAACATCGATGAATCATAATAAGAACGTCAGATGGTTAGCACGCCGTGTCGAACAATATCATTCAAATGTCTCTGTACTTTTCAAACTTTTCTACAAGCGTCATTTGAATGCTGACTCTGAAATGACTGCATCATCGATGAATGAAAAACTTTAAGGCACTCTACTAATCGGAAGTATACGCATAAGTGAATTATTCAGAAGTGAATCATATCGATATTGTCTGCTATGAATCGTTGCCTGACTCTTCAGTGATATTTTGGGAAATTTGTTCGAAAAGTTTAAGCATCACGTCGAACAAATGTCGCCTATAATTTAACAATGCCACCATTTGTTTTTGTTGAATCTTCGAGACGTTCGCTACTGGGTAATAACAAAATTCATAAATTCAGCTTTGTGTGTATGACAACTTCAATCATCTAGTTTTGGAGATACAGACATAGGATTCGTGGACATAGATTTTATAAAAATCATGTTGAGTTGGAAACTTTTGGGCCAATTTCCAAAGTGTAGGCCTCAAATGAAAGGTAATTTAAGAATCTATAACGTTGGTTCATAAAAGTTTGAATCTGCATTATAGTTTTCAAGATATGACAATTTTTCTAAGTTTCTGACCAACTTTGATTTTAAAAAACAGTTATATTTTGAAAAATATTTAATATTGGCATACATTTTTATTAACAAATTATGAAAGCACTTTTAATGTCCATTCAAATGATGTCCATTCAAATGATGTGCTATTTTTTTTTTTTTTCTTTGCCTACCGATTTTCTTAAGGAAAACAAATCAACGAGCACTAGAGTTTTCTTTGCTATATTATAAGAGTTCAATCATTTGTTTTCTTTAAGAGAACCTAAAGCTCGGTACATAAAATCACAAGATTATTATACGCTAGCTAAAGCTTCAAAAATTGGCACACTACGACTTCAAGAAAAGTTAAGTTTTAAAATTTTTTTTGAATGTCACATCACGATAATCTTTTGATTCTCCCTTGGAAAGTACTGGCGAAGTACCTACCTCCAAAAGTAAAGGAAAAACATGTTTTCTTCTTAAGACCACATACCGAAATATATTTCTTTATAATTTAAGGAAGAGATTTCTTTAAAAAAAATCTTAAAATTTGTAGCAATATTATAGCCGCACGTACGTACAATGCTCATCTCTCGATCTTATCTCACTCTACCAATAAGATATTTTTTTGAAGATTCAGTCTCTATTTTTAAAATCTTTTTTAAGATAAAAAATTGTAGAAGTTTGTTGGCGCGAATAACTTTACCTATAACCTGTTATATCTCATCGATGAAAATATAGCGCCCATTAATTAAGAAATTCACAAGAGAGATAATAAAATTCAAATTAAAGAATAATTTAACAAGTGTCAAAATACGCGAGATAAAAATGTCAGAAGCAACTCATATTTAGACAGGCAATAAAAACCGGTGCTGAGACAATAACTGTGACAAGTTAATGATTTATTATACGAACTTAATAAAACAGATTCTTAAAATCTTTAAGCAGGAACACAAGTTTTCAACAAGTCATTAATAAATTGACAGCAAAAAAAAAAAAGCCACAGCAAAAAACTTTTTAAAATAAATGAACATATAAGTTCCGAGGAATGAAGAGACTTTTACAGTTATTTTATTGTACCCAATTTTAGTTTATAGTAAATAAACATTAGTTATGCTGTGTAGTGCTATTGTTTGCTACACTTGGCTGTAAAAAATTCTACATCTTTACAATACAGCAACCATAAAAAGTTCCAACAAATAACAATGGGATGTACATTTTAGCCGATCTGGCATTTTTTTATATACCCTACACTGAATTTATCTTATTCATTTCCATTTCAAGCACAAACTATTTCATGAATCTAATATACCCCATTCAAATGTGCGTAGCTCAATTAAAAAAATAAACTTTGAAAAAAAACGTCAAATTAAACTTCAAACTAAATTTGAAGCTTTTAAAAAAAAAAAAACAACAACAAAAAAGAATAACCTTAAAGAAGTACAAAATTAAGAACCAATTTACAAATTACCAAGCGACGACTACCGCCAACTACCACGCCCCAGATAAGAAAAAGATTTCATCATCATCAACATCATCAACATCATCAACATCATCAACAACAACAACAACAATAACGTAATCATCATTGTTATCATGTTCTTCTTAATAATCTGCGTCGTAGCATGTGCTGCGTGGTCACTAGTCGGGATTTTGCTGCTGGTTGTGGCATCTCATAACTGGGCGCAGACTCAACGGCTCGTCGACGTAAGCCATGGCGCTGGCGGAGACTGCAAAGACATCAAATGACCTCGTCGTCTATTTGCTGCTTCGGCTGATGTTGCTGCCACTGTCGCTGCCAAAAAGCCATTGACCATGTAATGAGCGCACATTTTGTTTTCAACTTAACAGCAACAGCAACAGCTACGTAGTACATCCGACATTGCTGAAACGGAAAAAAAAAAATCTCTTCGTATTCGTATTTTAATTATTTTCATACATATACTCGTATGCTATACTGTAGTAAAAATAAATCATTATCTTGGGTCTTACTACGCCGACATACAGACAGTATGTACAAACAAGTGGTTTTTGCACTCGTTTTTATGAAACCACCTTCATTTTTAGTCGCCTTGTTTTTGTGTTCCTTTTACTTAGATCTTTTTGCTTAAATCTTTGACTTTCTCAAAGAATTTGGCGCATTTTTGTTTTTAAATTATAAGCTGTGGGTTTTTTTTAACCACGAGCGTCTAAGAACCCAAAAAAAAAAGTTTTAGATTTTAAGCTATTTTGTTGAAAATTTTATTATATCCTTAGTTCCATGTTAAACTTTTACTACATACATATATCATGGAGAGTAACTGATGCTCTATGTGAAACTTTTTTTAAAAATAAAACATATCAAAACATTCAATCGATTATTCTTTATTATCATACAAAAGAATCATTCTTTTCAATTATTTTTCAAAGGTTATTTCTACCAAAAGTTGGGCGTAACGGCGAATAACATGGTATACTCTGAAGTTACAATACTCGATAACGCGTTCGAGTAGTTTTGGCGAATGAGGAGTGCAATGTAGGGGTCCTATTCCTTAATTGCTGGCGGATTATCCATGGAGGCTTTGAGTTTTACGTTGCTCCAAGGGAAATAGTTTTGAAGAGTGATATCGCATGATCTTGGCGTGAAATTAATAGTTCTCCGAATTGTTCTCGCTAAACAGCTAAGGTTTCAAGGGCTGTGTGGCAAGTAGCATTGTCTTGTTGGATCAAAATCTTGTCAATATAACTGGCTTCAATTTCAGGCAGCAAATAGTGCGTTGTTAAGTCTCGGAGCATCATTTTTAAAGAAATATTCAACCAGGCGATAAACCATACCAAACCGTTGTCTTATCTGGTTATAATGACAGCTATTTCAGGTTGATTTTCAGTCCAAATATGGAAATTTCGCTTATAGAAGTAGGCCTTTAATCCAGGAATCGGATTCATCGATAAACAAAATCTTTGTCAAAAACAGTAGATCTTGAAGCTTTCCAAGAGTTCAAAGCCAGAAACAGTAGCGTTTCTTAAACTTTTTTGTTTTATATTTTGTATGGTTTTAAACCTAGATCATTACGTTAAATACGCCAAGTTGTTGCATACGACAAATCAAGATATTGAAAATTTCGCCGACTCGATTCATCGCGTACACGCTAAGCTACCGCCGCTATATTTTCTCCATTATAAAGTTTATTTGGGTGCGTATTATCCAATGAAAACTGGGTTTCAAATATTTTTGAAAGTTTTGTGAACTATGCGTTCATTAGACCGATTATGTGAACCATAAGTTACTCTAAGCTCACGAAAGATATTCCTCGTATTTCTTTGATTTTCGTGTACAGGCTGTATAATTTGCAGACGATCGCTGAGCTAAGTCTTTTCATGATGAAATTTCACACAACACTGTGCCTTCAGAAAAAGAACTTAATTTAAAATCCTGGACACTAAATCTTCACTAAGTCATAATATTATAGTTTCTTAAGGGTTTTAGGGTCTCCACAAAATTATCATTGTCCAGACATTAAAAATATATGTGGCCTATATTTTGCCGAAACCGATTTTATCTATGACTGAAATATCAATGAACTTCTAAGCTAAATTCTTAATTCATTATCGCTTTTTATTTACTTCAAGAACTCTGATACAATGTATGCTTGTTCTGAACTATGATATGTTGTCATCATCGTCATCATCATCATCATCAGCATTGTCATTATCATAGTCGTTATCGCTATTGTCGTATGTTGACTTGGAACTGCAAACAAACAAACAAATGAATAAAACGCAAAAAGCAGGCAACACTTGAAACTCAAAACGTCGACGATATCGTCATCGGTGCCTTTATACGCCCCACTTTGCACCGTGGCATAGCAAAGTATTTCATAGTGGTAAAGCATAGCATTGCACAGCGTAGTATTCTGTTGCTCATAGTTGTATTTGTTATTTGTTGTTGTTGTTATGGTTGCTGCCTCCAACATCTTGCCCGCGTTCAACTCATCTCCTGCGCCATCGTTTTGCGTTTGCGCACTCATTTCAAATCTTAGCTCAATAGCAGCAGCACCAGCAGCAGCACCAACAACTGTAGTAGAATGAGCGCGGGCGCGCGGTTTCGACGCGCGATTAAGTGAGGCGCGTTCAACTGAACTGGAAGTGAAGTGAAGTGAGCAGCAGCATTTAAGTTGGTACATAAAATAAGTTGACCTCAGTTGACCTCGTTTTTTTTTACAGCATGTTGTTGTTGTTATTTGTTGTTGTTGTTGTTATTGTTTTTGCTATTATTGTATAGTTTTTGTTACGTATTTATTTGCTGTTGTTGGTTTTAAATGTAAAGTAGTTAGTTGTTTATCTTTTCTTTTGTGCATTTTTATTTTAGCTCACTTTTAATTTGTTATTTTCATACATACATTTCTGTGCGGTGTTGCCATATTTTAATAAATTTTGTTGATTTTGTTTTTTGTTAATTATTTTTTAACAACTCTTTCGAATGGTTCTGAATACATATGCTTTGGTGCACATATCAACAGCGAAATCTTCCAAAGTCCTCACTTAGCTAACTAACTATATAAATTAAAGAATTCATCGAAATCATTGAGATGATTATTTTACATTGAAAGAGCTTTCGAGCAAGGCTGAACGGCCACTGCTGTATTTTAGTTTTATTCCCTCTAAAAGAAATTTGAAAAAAAATTATTGAACAGAGAAGTGATGAGATACTACAACTAACAGGTCGATTAGAAGAAATATTTCAGTGCCATCCAAAATGTGCTTTCTCATTTATTATGAGGCCTTGGATATTTCTTTCATTCAATTCAAAATAAAAATAAAATGTTTGTCCCTTAATGTTGTCAGCAGCAATAGAAAGTAGGACTCTGCTTTGGAAATGATACAGCCTATACTTTGCTGAGAAAAAAAGTTCAAAAGTTTCTCGACCATGCAGAAAACATGATTTGGCATATATTTCAAAAAAAAAAATAACTGGAACTGTAAAAGGTATGTTTGTTTGGAGCGAATCCTTTGCTGCATACGCTAAAGAGCATTGCAGCAAATAATTAATAATTTTTTTGTAGGTGGCAACTTTCTAAGCCGCTACCTTTCTAATGCACACAACGAAACCTCGAAGCTCCTCCAAAGCTGGTCACTTCAATTGATCTGCCAGACTGACAGTGTCTTCGCTGTTTGAGCGCACAATTTGCCAATTATTTCTTCAAAATATTTTCTGCTGGAAATAATTTTATTGCTTAGTAGAGATCTTAATTTTGCTTTTAAGCCGTGCATCACTATCTCTCCTTATGCTACACACTAAACGACTAATTGATATCTCACAGTATAGCAAATCCCACAACTTTTCGAAATGTACCTCACAACTTTGATTTGTTTCGCTAATTTGTTTTCTTTTTGTTAAATTTTTCTATATTCAAAACTACCAGCAATGAGTTTTTGAATAATTGTTTTTGATGCATTTTCTTTTTATATTTTTTTTTTTGTGAAAATTAAATTTTTTCTCAATGGAAATTGCAGATTTGTTCTACGTGACGTTGTGGCGTGCTACTGCTGCTGCCGCTTGAAAATTATGACTTTTTTAATGCCTTTCTTGATTATTGGCATGAAAATAGTCACTCAGTTGCATACAATGCAAATGTGCATTGCTGCACATGTGTGCATTCAGTTTTAGTGCTATTTTTTATTATAATTTTTATTAGTTTTATAATTAACAAATAATTGACTTATTATGAGTTGTGTTGACTTGGACGAGTGGAATGCGTTTATAATTAACTACAGCTTATGCAAATTCTTCCTTATGCTTGGGAAAGTTTTGTTTGAATTCTAGTGCAAATTCATATTAGAAAATCTGCTATAAGAATAGTAATTTTTTTAAAATTTGAACTCTGAGATAATTCAAGTCTTACTTAAAATTCATGGCTCCATAAGAAATCATCAAAAATATCAAAAAATACAATTTTGTCAAAAATAATATATAAAATTCCAATAAAAACTTATCCGTTTCATATGAATTACCAGTTTATGCAAAGAATTTTTAATGACAGTTATTATTCAATTAGGTCCGGATCATATTTTGGGCAGTGCTTTTAAATCCCGTACCATTAACTTCACATTTTAGGGTTCTTGTTTTTGAAATATCTTTTGACTAATCTATTAAGTACACTTGTTATTGGTCAAGTTCAGAGCCGCCAAGATAAGGAAAGAGGATTCTTTGCCAATTCCCACATGCGCCTTTAATGTGTTATATTTTCGAGGCATGATTTGGCATTATTTTTCTTCCGCTGGAACTCTATTCTTAATTAAAATTTCTTTTTATTATTATTGGTTTCGATTCTAAGAAAGATTTTTTAATAAAAAAGTTTCAATCGGATCTTACTAATATAAACATCAATATTTATGAAAAACTATGGATTAACTTTTTTTAATATATTTGTGAACTCTTTTACTTAATATCAACTTTACAAAAAAAGTTTTTAGAACGTTTCAAGTTAGAAACTACTTTTGGTCTTAAAAAAAATTAACTACAAAACTTAAATTTTTATGTAATTAATGCTCTTAATTTTATTTTATCTTAAAATTGAACAAATAAACATAAAAGAATTAAACATAAGGACCTCTAATTCTTCGAAGCTTTCTAAAAATATCTTCAATAGCTTCTACTATTTCAGGATTTTTCAAAAATTCGCAACCATAAATTTGCCATTTTTGGGCCAAGACCGTGCTTACCTATGACATGTTCAACGCTGTCTGTTTTGCTTTTATTTTTCTTATCTTCCTAATTTGGTTAAACCTCTGCTACTGAAACCCTAATATAATCTTTAGATGCGCTTAATTCAAATACGAGGTCAGAATTTCTTGTGGTTTCGGTTTTTGAAATATTCTAACCTAAAAAGGCGAAAATCAAGGTTTTGTATTGAGACCTGTATAATAAATTTCTTTTTACGATATTTCTGAGAATAAAAAAGAATTTGGTATTCCAAATGTGTTTTGAAGAGAAAGAGTAGTTGTTTTTCTGAACCCCATCAATAGTTTTATATAAAAAAATACCTTTCGATGTAATATAATCTCACATACATATCTCGAAAAACCGCGATTTTTGCGCCTTTAGGTCGTTCTGGTTGCTACAAAAGATAACTTCAACTAATGGAAAATTTTTTTTAATTAGTTTTTGTTAAAAAAGTCAAAATATGACATTCAGAACCTAGACACAAAATTCGTCTTGACCGATGTAATTTTTGAATGGCAATTCAGGAATAACTCTACGCAATCAATGTGAAAATTGCCAGATCTAGAGTACATACATATGTTTTTCACATGTGTGCATGGTGTGCTTCCTTTTTCCCAGCCAATGGCATTCACCAAGTCCCAAGTTAAGTATTTAGTAGTCTTCGATTTTTGAGTACATAATTATTTTTATTTTTGATCTAGTTTCTGTATATAATAATATTGCGTGAAAAATGGTTTATTGGTCGTCCAGGTACTTTAGTACGGTTGTAAGATTGACCATTTTAAAAAAGATGATTAAGAAATTGCTCCGTACAACTCTCAAGCGAAATTTTACAAGTTGATTGTTACTATGAACTTGGTTTGTGGTTCATGTGGACCAGGAACCCATACACTTTCGAATAGACGCTTTCTAGGCTCATGAACGTTTTTAGCTCCGTCACCACTTTCAAAACAGGATGCCTTTATGCTTTCACAAATTTTAAAAAACAAACACATTTCACAAAAAATTAATGGAATTGTTTGAATCACTGACTTCTTGATGTTTTTTATATTATTCAACAAATCAAACCGTACACACAATAAAGATATTTTTTAAATTGCCTACTTATAAAAACAATTGAATGAGTTCTCAATTTACCAAAAATCTAAGCGATCGGCTTAAATGGTCAATAAGACATTGCGTTATCCCTTAGTATTTCTCTATAACAAATTCATTTATTTAACTTAAAGTAACACCTTCTTAGATTATTAATATCTTTCAATGTAACTTTCATAATATATGTTTAAAATTAATTGTTGGAAAAAAAAACTGCATTGCATTTATTAATCAAAATTTCATTTTCAACATAAATTTTCACCAATTAAAAACCCGCTACACATAAAATATTATGAGCTTTAATTTAGCAGCCAAACAACACAAAAAGAAATTAAAAAGGTCAGTCATAAGAAAAGACCATCACAAAAAGCGTAGCCAACGATTGATTGCTTGACACTTTTAAATTTTTTCTCTTTGGTTCAAGCAAATGTTGTTCAACATCTCGCACCATCAGTTGGGTACGTTCCATACCATACATTGTCCGTCAGTACGAACATCGATCATCGCCACTGAGTGGGGACGGACTGCATTTCTAAAGCATTTCTAGCGTTGGGCCACATGCTGCGAAGCACCGTCACCGTCACCATCACAGCTGAAAGTTAATCATTTCATTTATTTTAACTTGGCTTAAAGCGGCGTTTAAGTGAGTGTGCTGCACAGTGTTGTGCATAGTGACGTGTAACGTGTAAAGGAAGCTAAGATTAGCCATACAGTGTTATGGATCTGGATGTAATTTACTTTGCCAACACTGTTGCTGCAGTGTTGTGTTGTATTATGAGCATTTCAACATTCGCTTGACTGACTGACTGCTTGCGCTGGTGGCGGCCTCATTATTAATATTTTTTTTTGTTTAAGTTGTTGCTTTTTATTATATGACGGTTACTATTTTTTTTACCAATTTTCTATTCTGATGACTGATGTTAATGTCGTTGGTATTGTTGCTGGTGCTAGTGCTGTTGTTGGTGAAAGTAATAAGCGGTAAGTAAGCTAAGCTGCCATACGATCACCTCTTCAATGACCACTCTAACGAAAAACACACAAGAAAAATCGAAAAATAAACTAAGTAAAACCAAAATATTGTAAAAAATTTAGTAAATCTCCGCTTCGGTCGTTCGTCACTTTATGTGTGAGTTTTTCGTTTCGTTTTTTTTTTCTTTTCAATTTATCAAATTTACTTTGTTTAATTTTTTCACTATTTATTTCTTTAATGTTTTCTTATTTTAATGGCAGTGCTGGGGTTTTGTTTTATTTTTTCCTAATTTTATTTGTTTGCGTCAGTCAGCTTGATGAAATGGTTTAACAAGTGAAATGGTTACAATGTTTTAAAGGCACTGAAACTTAGTGTTGGTGAAATATTTTTGCAGAAAACCGAGTTTTTTAATTCTTTTTCTTTTGTGATTTATTGTGGAGTTATGAAGTTTCTGCAAATGCCTTCAGCTATCTTGCTATTTATGTAAGATCTCATGAGATTTTTAGAAAAAGTTGGCATCTTGAAAGTTTTCAAGGAACCTGAAAGCGCTGTGAGACATCTTAGAAAACTTTATGGCAACTTGGAATCTCTTCAAATTTTGAGAGAATTTCTAGTCACTTTTTAATTTTTAGAAATCTATGTGTATGACGTTGGCAGCCGATTTTCTAAGATATCTTCAAATATCTTGCAAAGTTTTTGGCTATCTTCAGATGCCCACAAATATTTTTAAGCATCTTTAAGTATTTTAAGATAATATTAAAAGTCTAAGTCTGAAATCTGTTCATCTATCTGAAAATGTTCTAATACAAATTTTAAAATATTAAGATATCTTGAAATGTCATGAGATTTCTTAAAAAAGTATTAAGATATCGAATAACATAAAAACGTTTCGAAATTTGTTTAAAAGTCCTCAAATATTTTTTAAAATACTAAGAATATTTTAAAATATCTCGGCATGTCTTGAAGTTTATTCAGGTATAAAATATTTAGAAAAACCTTAACATATTTTGTGATATCTATTAATATTCAGTGATATCTTACTAAGTTATATTGAAGTATCTTAAATCATTTGACTATGTTCTGTAAATGTCTCCAGATAGCTTTAAATTTCATAGATTTGTTTGTAAGTTATATTTTTCTTCAACAAATATTGAAATATCTTGAAATGTCATACCTCATATTAAAACGCTTTGAAATAACTTGAATTTTTTTTACAAATCTGTATACAACTTATGTATTTTGAAAAAATTAATATGTATAGAGAAATGTTGAAAATTACATTTTTAAATATTCGAATACCATTCAGATTACTTCAGTGTCTAAAAAACCTCAACAGATATCATCACAAACTAAGGATATTTTCAAAAGGTCAAGATGGAGATATGTTTATTGAAATACCTTGTGATATTTTTAAGACATTGGCATACTTTACTCATAAATTGATTAAGACGTCTTGTGAAAATTACAATACCAAGATATATCTTGAATTATTTTTAATTATTGAGATAAATTGCATATTTTGGTATTTTTTGTGTGATAAAACCGATTACCCAGCAAATAGCATTTAGTATTCCATTAAAAACATATGTACCTTAACATTGCCCAGGAAGCATTTGGAAAGTTTTTAAATCATTAAACGAAAGTAACATTGCCCGGACAGTTTCTCTCGAACAAACTATCATTTGACATCAGAATATGCCACTTCCGCGATTGAAAATGTTTGTTGGGTGTTTACCCACTAAAACAGAGCCGTTAAATTTTTATAACCCATACAGTGAAACAAAACAATAACGCTACAATGAAAATACAACATTAAATACATAACGTAAAACAGTACAAATCCAAGCATAGGTATGAAGAAATATTAATATTCGGTACATACGGGTACAATGAAATAAAATTATGAAAATAATTAGAAAGTCTTATTAGAGATCAACAACAAATGAATTCATTCAACTAAGCAGACATTTTTTTAATTTCTTTTTTACAATTTTTTTTCGCAAACGAAGATTATTACCATCGTTGAGTGGCTGACTTTCATATTTCGTCAAAACAAAATAAAATAAAAAAAAACTAAAAACAGTAGGAAAAATACAAGCCGCGGAAGGCAAAGTGTGGCATCTACCATGGTAATGCTGATGGTAAAACAGACGTTAAGACTAAGCCCAATGTTTATTTGTTGGATGTTAGAGCTTGTGTTGGTGATAAACCTTTTGTAGCCTTGAATAATGATATTAATATATTTATTATTTTTGTTAAAGGAATTTGTTGGATGGCTTTTAAATAAAACTTTGAATAATAATAATAAAGTTTTTGGGTGAAAGTTTTTAGGTAAAATATTAGAAATACAACATGAGTGGAGCACTCACTTTTCATCGTGCTTTTGAGGCAATACGTTGCAACTGTTCTATTTGAATATGTGAACATTAGGGTGATTCAAATTTTCTTCTTTTTTCTCAGGTTCTGTCGCTTAAAAAGAAAGTTTATGAAATGAAGAAAAAGTTCACGAAAATTCAGTTCTGTACCTCAATTTTATAAGGTGACGCCGAAGCCCTTAGCTTCACATGTAAATTTCATGGAAAAATTATTCCTTACTAAAAAGGTATCTGAATGAATAGGTAATTAATGTTGTTAAGCTGAAAAGGCTCGTTTTTCGCCGAAATTTTTTCGAATCTGGCCTCAGAATTGACCCATCATGTCAGAGTTCTGAAATATTTGAGGTTAAGTACCTAAAATATGATGTTTTTTTTTTTACTTTCGAGGCCAGGTATAGGATTCATAGAAAATTGATCAGTTTATTTTTAACAAAAACATCATTTAGTACCTTCCTTTCCCTTTAAAATTAGTTTTCAAGCTGTGATCTGTAATGTTTCCTTCCAAAGTTACAGCCATTTCGAGGAAACGTTCTCTGACTTGCAAATTTACACATATACACAAACCAGGTGTTTTATGTTGCAACTTTAGCAAGTACAGCATATATCCGGGATTGATCTCCAAGAATGAAATTAAATAAGCTGGGTATTTCATGGTCTGTTCTCCTTTATTTATCATCAACTTAATACGTCACTAAGAAAAAATTAAACTATGTCTTAAACTTATTTTTAAGGTACATATATACTCCCCATCAATAATGAAATAATCATATTACAAGTATTTTTTGAATTTTTACCATCAAAAATTTTATTTTTTGAGCAAAATCATTAATATACTAAGCTCGTGGAATAAAGTACCTTAATAAATGTACATTAAGGCCTAATGAGAAAGCTGTTGCTGCATTAAAGCTGACTATTTTTCATATTTGCCTAAGACGAGTTGTAATCCAGTCTTATCTCTCTAGGTCTTTGCAAATTTTGGCAAAAACTGAAACACGAAAAAATTCCACTAACTAAATTAACTAAATATGTTATTCTCACTTCATGATTTTTTGTTTTTTAAAATATTTAAAATTGCTTATAATTCTCTCAAGATGTTCCATATAAATGTTCACAATAGCATTGGAATTCTAAGACTCGGTAATTACAATGAATTTCGTATTAAAGATTTGAGTGCCATTGTTATTTAATTTACATGCTATTTGAATAACTTTCTAACAACTGTGGCATCTTTTTAACTTTAAATTTTAACTTCATGTCCCCCTCTCTCTCGCTCTCTCTTTATTTTTATTGTTCACCTTTTCTCAAACACTTTAATTGAATGTATTTGAAGCCGTTAGTTAAAAGCAGAACAAAACCGTTAAAAACAAGAAAAAAAGATCTTTCAACTTCAAATGTTGAGTTCAACCGCAGCTTTTGACTGACAGAAATTCCAGACGAAGACATAAAACAACAACAACAACAGCGCTAGCTTACAACAATAAAAGTGACAACAACACTAATGATAACAACAATAATAAAAACAGTTATGAAATTTATGTTTGAAGCGTCAAAGAAAAGAGCTGAGTGCTTGCTGCTGCTTTACGCCGCCGCCACCACCACAGCCAAAGCCACAACAATCGAAACTTGGCTTAAACGCATTAAATGAAGCCGCGGTTGTTGCTTCTGATTCTTTGCAATTGTTACCCATCAGCAAGAAGTTTCGTGGAACCGCCTAGATTTGAATGTGAATTTTGTTTAAAGAATTTTTAATATGTTTTTGTTTTGCACTTGCGTGAATGTATGTAGAATATGAAGTAAATGTAGAAAATATTTAAGAATTGAGTAAATTCTGTAAATTACATGGGCGCATAGTAAAAGAACTTAGACATAAATACCCACTAAACTTCTTTTAACCACATTAAGTTTGTACAGAAATGACGAATGTTGCCAATTTATTTCCGGCGGAGAAATCAAGCTTCTCAATTTAAAAAGAAAAACGTTTAACTTCGCAGTTTTAAGTGAATAAACCTGTGCTTTGCGCTCAAATAGCATCAAATTTTTTAAAATTTCCGTTTTTTCCGGTTTTCCTAAAAACAGATGAAGCCTGGATATTTCAAAAAGTTTCATATCGAGAATACTGAATTGCTTATCGATTGGATAGAAGTTCCAAGCTTTTCAAAATAGATACAATACTGTCGGCAAGCTTTGGATGCTTTCCCTAAGAGATAACTCATGAGATCTGAACACTACCTACGGGGAGTTTCTCATGAACTTGTGCGATCATTTTAAGAGGTGGTTATAGAGCCATAGAACAACATGCAACAGCAGCTTTCGTTAGGAAGTCAGTTTCAAAAAGGTAGGTCTACGAATTAAGAAGCTAAAGGACAACATGATGATTAGATGCGTATGATTGTTATCGAAACTTTTTAAGACGAAGGCAATTTGCTGGCAAATTATTATTAATATCCTTAGAGCAGCTTTTATCCTAACTGATGAATTTAGCACCAAATAATTTCACCAAGTCATATCGTCCTGGCTTACAAAAAACAGCTTTTCTTCATATCCAAATAAATTTGGTAGTTTTTTCTATGCTAAACGAAATCAAATAATCAATTTTCTTAGTAAAAAAAATGCAAGGAGAGTACAAATGAACTGCTTAAATCATTTACTTAGTGTGAAGCAACTTTTTTGAAAAACGCTTTAGAGCCAGAGGATGATTGTTCGAACTTACTTAGTCCTTAAAAAAATCAATTCGAATTTGATGATTAGCACCTCGTCCTTAATGTCTTTTATGTAAATTTGACAAACGTTAGGTCCAAAGTGCTCTAAAATGTGAGCTTTTCTTTAACTTCCAGATAATTTTTTTCTCTAAAGTTTAGCTTAGAACATGTATGTATATACTGTTCCAAACCTGGATGCAAATTGTTATTTTTTTGGTGTAACTGCGATTTGTCATTGTTCTTTCATTTTTTTGATATTTTTGTCGTAAAAGTCTTAAGAATTTTTCTTTGTTATTATTGTTGTGCGAGTTCTTTATTGTTAATATTGTTGGCTACTCTAATTTCATATGGCTGATTGATGATTTTATTAAATTTAATTAAATTAAATAAAATAGGGTTTAATGATATTTCTAGATGCAAGGTTAGTTAAAATTTCGCATACCATTGCCGCAATCAATTTAAAATATCATTTACTCAAAAACAAATCAGATGAGTGGAAGTACTTTGATGAATGAACCTAATGAATCACATGTCCTTATACTGGGTGTTTTTTTTAGAGGTTTGTTTTTCGAATAGAGATAAAACTGGCATTTTATGGTCAAATCTGGCAACTCTAATGTCATTTATGTTCAGTTTGGTTTGCCATTTCATCATGAACAGGTTGACAAAAGAACAACGCTTGCAAATCGTGCAAATTTATTTCGAAAATAATGGTTCAGTTCGCGAAGACATAATCGTCCATCAGAGTAATTAATTCGGTTAACCATGGGTCGTTTTCGCACTACGTTTACTCTATGTGATAATACGCATCCGCAGAGACGTCAAACAGTGCGCACCGAAGAACCAATTGCCGCTGTAGAGCAAAATGTTGAAGAGGGCCCGAATGAATCGATTCGCCACCGTGCACAGCAATTGGAGCTTTGTCCATCAACTTTATGGAAGATTTTGCGCAAAGATCTTGCCTTGCGACCTTACAAGATCCAGCTTGTGCAAGAATTAAAGCCGCGAGACCATGCAATGCGTCGTGATTTTGGTGTATGGGCCGAAAATGAGATTGATCTCGATGCTGATTTTCATCGCAAAATTTTGTTCAGTGATGAGGCTCATTTTTGGTTGAATGGCTACGTCAACAAGCAAAATTGCCGCATTTGGAGTGAAGAGAATCCACATGAGACCCTTGAGACGCCATTACATCCACAAAAACTGACTGTTTGGTGTGCTCTATGGGCTGGTGGAGTCATTGGGCCATACTTCTTCCGAAATAATGCTGGAGAGTCAGTTACCGTTAATGGAGACCGGTATAGAGCCATGATAACCGACTATTTTGTTCCCGAATTGGATGGCATGAATGTGGATGAGTTTTGGTTCCAACAAGACGGCGCTACATGCCACACAGCGCACGTCACAATCAATTTATTGAAGGAAACATTCGATGAGCGCATAATTTCGCGGAATGGACCTGTCAATTGGCCACCAAGATCGTGTGATTTGACACCATTGGATTATTTTCTTTGGGGATATGTGAAGTCGCTCGTCTACGCCAACAAATCAGAAACGTTATGGGACTTGGAAGCCAACATTCGTGGCGTTATTGCCGACATACGGCCCCATATGCTCGAAAAAGTGGTTCAAAATTGGACCTGTAGAATTGGCTTTATTCGAGCCAGCCGCGGCGGCCGCATGCCCAAAATCATATTTAAACATTAATGGCATAAAATTATCCTTCCAATAAAGCTAAATTGATGGACATTAAAACGATTTTCTTGTGTTTTATTTCAACTCGAAGCTCTATACCTCTTAAAAAACACCCTGTTCAATTGAAACTGTCGGAAAATTGCCGCAAAATGTCAAAAAATTTTGACTGACATCGCATAACGTGACAAATATCAAAAAAGTTAAAAGATGTTGAAATATTATCGAAAAATGTTAGTACCAAAAGAAAAATCTTAAAAGTTCAAAGTAATATTTGGAAATTATATTAAAGGATTTGTTAATTTTTCCTATCGACTTTTTGTCAGTAAAAAAGTTTCATAAAAATTAAATAAATTCAAAATCTGCCGTAAGAGAAATGAAAAATTTCTGAATTGATATTGTTAAATTCACAACAAACAATGCCGTTGAGATGAAAAATTCACAAAATGTTTATACATAAATATGTATGTCTGTATGTATGTACGTTTGCGTTATTACTTACAGTTAATATCTTTGCTATGCCACATGAAATCCTGTTACTGCACAGACACGTCCTTCAACACTAACATGATACGCGAATCCATGCACTATACGCACGTATACAAATATGCACTGCACATGTGCTTGTATGCTCGTAGTGCAAATACAAGAACATATGCAGAAGTGCGAATGCAACCACACAAATGCAACAATATTTTGTCACTTGAACAGCAAACAAAGCAGACAGCACTCATACACACTTATTGACACGCACACACATTCACACGCACACACACATACACACAAGAGCACACTCAAATGTAGTACACGCATACGATTGCATGTCAACTGCCAACTGCATTTGCGCGCCAAAATAATAAAAAATTGCGCGTAGCGTTGAAAAATAATGAAAATCTGAAATCTGAAATCAGAAAACTCAATATACCAACGTCGATGCTATTTTACAATGCAAAAATAAAAGAAAACAACAACTGCAGCGATAAGAATGAAAATAGCAGTAAAAAAGAAAATAAAAATTCAGACTCACAAAATTAAATGTCAATAGGAAATTCGCTGAATGGCGCAGATTTATTGATTATCAAGGAAAATTTTTGAGTCAAAATGAACAACATTATACAAATGGCGAGGTAAATTCTGATCCAAGAAGTTAAAAAAAGGACGGTCACTCAAAGAATATCATATGAATCTCAATATTAAGAAATCTCCATAAATATTTGCTTGCAACCATGATCGGTATGATTAAGGTGGCAAACAGCTTAAAATCCATTTCACTTAAATCAAACTTTGGTCCATTGTGGACAATCATCTAGCTTCTTTTGTAATGACAACAGATTTCATATAGAAGCTGAGTATGTAATCGAGTGATGCTTACATACATCTGTTGAAAAACAGGAATTGCATTATGTCGCATTCCAAAAAACATGGGACAAAAGCAAAGAAGATGTTTAATGCTTCGCTAATACTCAAAATCATTACATTTTGCAAATAAGTCAGATAGTCTAATTACTAATCTTCCTATACATACATACTTATATCTACCAAATAGCTGCCAGTTTTCACAGTAACAGCGAACGAAATTGCAGATCTAGTCGATGAAAAAGTGATAAAAAGCGCTAAGTGTCCCATTATTAATACAGTCGGTACTATCTTCCATCTGATTAAGCACGATCTTTTTTAATATCAAGCATGAATTAGTGAAGCAGAATTTTAGGCCGCATGAGCAGATCGTTAAATTGTTGTCCCCATATACATTTAGAAACTTTGTAGCAACAAGTTTTTCATTCAATACGATGTAGTCGAATTTCATCTATTTTTGCTCATAGAGTTTCCTAGCGCATAATTATCAATCATATTTTACTTTGCGTCACAATCCAGCGCTAAATGGGTTTTTATCTCGTCAGTTTCTCGCAAACTATTCATTCACATTTTTGACTTTTTTTACATTTAATTTTTTTTTTTCAATATGGTATGTTACAAAAATTATTTAAAAAGTTTTTATTTTTTTCGCCCTTTAACCAAACTAATAAGATCGAAAATTTTGAGGGATATTTTGAGATGAGTTAAAATAGTTAGATGGGCTCAGGTTTTCTTAAAAAATAAATTGAATGATACGTTTAACAGGACCGATCAATTGCGAAAAATCTAAAAGTAATTGCATACAATGCCAAAATGAAACTGATGTTGTCTGATATTATATTACTCCGAGTCAAGATGCCATAATGTTCACATATTATTTAGTTTCTTTTGTCACGCTGAAGACGCATAAGAGTCCTACAAATTCCGTCAGTCACTAATTATTAATTTTCCAACAGGGAATCTTCAGTTCACACACACACACACACACTCACTCACGTAACTGAGTTCATTGCATTTCAGGTAGTCATCGTTGCTGTCAAATAGTAGTATTTTAACTACTACTTTTTTTCTTTCTTTCTTTCAATTCAACATTTGCACTGCTACCATAACAGCTCACACACACACACACCCACATGTAAGCTTTTTGCAATCGCGTGCTAGACAAAATAGATTGAGGCAGTGGTGTTGCTGTAGCTCCATAGCTATTGCTGCATGAAGTAGCAGTGGGAGCTGGTCTATTCCCGCTGGTTTACTATAATTGTGGCGCATTGCATTGCATAAAGTGTACACACAGTCACTGATGCCTCTCATTTCCCACACTCTATAGGAAAAGAGCCTTCTGTTTCTACGCGAACTTCTCCCCCACCGCCTTTGGTTGGTTAGAAAACTAAAACTGCTGCTGTTGCTGTTTGCATTTGCTGTCGCATAGATGGCGCTTTTAATGTTTCCTTTTTGGCGCGCATTTTCAGCCTCTAAACTCACACTTTTTTCGCGCGCTGTCTGCTTCTATTCCACTTCGTTTGTTTGGTTGTTTGTTTATTTGTTTACTTACATGGGTCTGCGATTTTATTATGAATTTTCAAATCGGACACAAATGGGTTTTGCATCGAAATGTGGTAGTGCAGAGATATGTGGCACCACTAGTGTGGGAATTGGCAACGAGTTGTTGAAATTTGATTTCTGTGTACAACATTCTTCACTACGTATTGGAGGCTTATGGTTATTTACCAAACGAATGGATGAAATAAAGCTTAATTGTAGTGTTGTGGATTGGTATTTCAAATTTTGAATGTTTTAAGGGAAGATCTATTTAATTTGATTTGATCAGAACTTTTTTTGTTATATGTGAACTATTATCACTTTGAAATAAAATTGCGTTCCAATATACAATTATTTCATTTGAACATTAGTTTCGGAATTCAAACATATAGATACAGATCAATTCTAATTTGATATTCTTGCGAAAATAAATTTCAATTTACGACAATTACGCCACTAATTAACAATGCTAGCGATGACTGCTCCTATGCACACCGTTGGACACAATGGACTGGACGAAAAACTTTCCGATATCAACAATACTTTTCTGGAATAAAAGCTTTTTCTTGAAATCTTATTAACCCGAATTCTTATCGAAATGGCTAAAGGTCAGTGCCCGATAATCAAGTAGAAAAATAAGTACGTCCCTTTTTTATTCGGTACATTGTGTAAGTATGAATTTCGTTACACTGAATTGAAAAAAGTGAGACAGATAATATCGGACTGAAAAGACGCCATAGACTCAGATATTCGCGTAAATATTGGATCCGTATACTCAGTCGACTCATTCTGTACGATGAGCTCATAGATTTTACATCGTTCCTCATAATATTTTGAGATAGAGAAGCTTAACAGCTTGCCGAATAAATATTGGCTGAAGTTTCAACCTGTGACTTGAACTTGCTTAGTTTGAACAGCTCTTCGCCACATTTGCAAATTGATAATAGACAATAATAAATACTTTTTTGCGTATATATTAGCATGTCTTTCAACCTATTTATCGAACTAATGAGTTGAAATCATCACCGTATTTGCCATTTGATACTGAAGGTATTATCATTTAAATATTAAGGTGATCGTTAATAATAAACCTGTAGCTAATGCCGTAAAATTAATAGGAAAATATTCGAAATTTAACAATGGATGAAACTACGAATGCATTTATTGGAATCAGCACTTTGTCTGAGATTGTTACTGAGAAGATAGCATCCCAGTTGGTAGTGTCTCGAGATTCGTATTCATATGATTAACAGAATTGAAGACATGACTCCTTGAAGTAACCTGATGATGACTCAAATTAAAATTAAGCAATTCACTGTAATGTTAAGTGGTCCTTAATCGAATTTTTTTTTTGTTCAAAAATGGCTAGAACGAAAATATTTTCGGAAATAAATAATTCTACCTCATTCTCCTAAAATATCAATTTCCAGTGAAAATTACACTTAAACTAAATTTTTTTCTGACATCATAATTTTTTTTTTTTTTTCGTCTAGCAGAGTAATTTTCATAAAAAATTGCTTGTAGTAAAAAGTTCTTAGAATTGGTCAAAAATACAATAATTCATTCTTTTAATTTTCTTGTGACATTTTAAAAAAAAAAACAGAAATTTATGACCTCACAAATAAATTGTTACAATAAAAAATAAATATTTATCTGAAAATTTTGAACGATTAAGAACTTTTTACTAGTGCGATTTTTACTGTAAGTAATAGTCTTATAGAAAAAATTTAAATTTTTACCAAAACTGTTTTTTCTCACTAACACAATAACTAAAAATTTTTCGAAAATTTTCATAATTCAAAATTATTCTAAGTCATCCAAATTATGCACTCAAACTATAAGAATATGTTGTTGACATTTAATATTTATTTATATTTTAACATAGTAAAAACAATTTTTTTTTTTAATTCGGACTCTATTACTTTTTTAGCATTTTGGTTGGCTTTGATTTAAAAAAAAAAAAAAAAGTCCACTTCAGTCGTTCAGATTTGTGCACTCTAGCCATTTCTAAGCCAAAAAACTTGATTTCGGACCAATGTGTGCCGCCTTAGTCGATCCATTTCGAAATTTATTGTGAGCACTGATGTATTTAAGGTTTTAATAAAAAGGAGACAAGATTATAAAAAGAATTCTATTATCATTTTGTTACTAGGGAGAGATGGTGGAAAGCGTTTTATCACGTAGATATAATACTTAAAAATTTAATAAATTTTTTTCCTTGTATAGGGTCGTACAAACAGCTAAAGTCTTCCTGTGTGTTTTTCCTGCACACCTGGAATAATTCCAATCTATATAATAGAATATTTCAAGAGAAACATCTCAAAATTGACATAAGTAAGACTTTTTCTGAACCGCTGCCAAAAAAGTTTTGATTTTTTCTCTACCAAAGATATTGACAGTTTTTAACAAATACCATTATATTATTCCTTTTTTAAGTTACCAGAATGCAATAACATCGAATTCTGTAACTATACATTTCGCCCCGAATGCTACACAGCAGAACTGAATAGAATAGAACGCATTTACCTATGCATTTTTCATAAATATCTGAGTGATTTTCACAACCATTAAAACTATCGGTAATGGAAGGCATGGGATGCGTGATATAGTGCAGCAATGCTTTTATTGCACTATTGGCAGAAACTATTGAAAATGACTTTTTGTACTCTTTTTTTGGCTCACTGTCTGTTTGGTTAGTACGGATTATGAGTTTTGGTTGCAGCTAATTTTACATACTAGATGCCATATGAACAACAACAACTCGGATTCAAAAATGGACTACAGCATGTTGCAACATGTTCATGGTAGTAAACTGATGCATTGATTGCGAAGGTTCTTTCTTTTTTTTTTTGCTTTTTCTGTCGCTGATGTTGCTGTTCGGCCTTATGCACCAAAATATAAAAAAGATTAAAGAATTTAAAGGAACAAAAATTGTAGCACTACCATCACCATCGCTGGATGATGTAGTCAGCGTATTGCTATGCTATCGTATCCTAGCGAATTTACCTCCTACCGCAAATAGCACCATCCTTATAGCATATGACAACGACCGACGCATTTCAAGCGACAACTGGAGAGAAACAATTTTCAAAATGCAACTCCAGACGCGAAGGGTAAAAATGGGGGAAAAAAAGTTTTAAATAAAAATCAACCCAGGATTCCGATTGCAGTCAACCGACGCAACTGAAAGTTCTAAGCACCATCGTCAACATAAGCAGCCGCCACCAAAGGGCAGGCAGCAAAAAAGAGTGTACTACCAAATCTACCTTTCAACCGACTCAATCCCAATAAGAGTCGCATTGTGTCTTCGTCTGTCAGATAGTAAAATGGTTGTTTCTGCGTTTGGACGCTTGCTGCCCAGGCTTAATATCCCAACTGGATAAGTAATGAAAAAGTCAGCAAAGTCTTTAGAACAAACACTGCTGCATGGCACTGAAATTCATGTAGAGCAGCGTACATTTCCTACTGGGCATGTTGACGCTTTTATTCTTTTTCTTCCCTTTTCTTCAGTTGTTACTTTGCTTATGAGTTTACATGGAAGCATAGCATAACGTGGCGTAGCATGGTGGTGGTTCTGTGATTTGGCTCAGAGACACTCCACTGTGTTTGGCAAGCGTACGAACAAAGTAAATGCTTAATGCTGAACGTCATTTCAATAGGAAAATACCAAGCTTACAGGTTCAATAATCGTTGACTTAGACTTGTGCTGGATGCGAAACGGGCAGAGGTGTAGTGCAAGAGATCTAAATTTCAGGGTATGGTTCCAGACATACTGTGGCATGAGTGCCACAGACATCAGCACTGCAAATGCAGCGACAGCACTCAGAGCAGTCACTCTGTTAGCAAGCACAGCAAAAGTAAAACGTTTTCTTTAAAAAAAATATTTGTGTGAGTTGTAGAAAATGTCCAGATAAGCAAACAAATTTACCAGCAATATAAAAATAATAACTTAGTAAGTAAGAGAAATAGAAATGGTAGACCATATTAATTCAGCGAATGCAGAGACTACAACATGTAAATATTTTTTAAGCTGCCCCTTAATCTTCTTCAATGGCAGAAGTCTTCTTTAAAGTGGGAACAAAAAATATAACATTAATTTTGAACTTTGAAAGTCTATGGATGGACTAAGTCAAGAATCACACAATAAAGAATCTTAAGATTTTTAAAGTTCAATCAGGAAGAAGCTTAATTTTAGAAGAAAATTTAAGTAATTTTTTTAGTCTGTAAGTTTTGCAGAGGCGTTATAGATGAAGAACTTAAGGCAACATTTTTTTATAAATAACTTACAAAGTTATTTTGTGTGAAGATTTTCCCGAACTGAATTTGCATACTGATCACTGTCATTATTCTTGCATTTACTGAATATGCTATAATGTTCGTCTACGTCTGCCTCTAAGTAAAATTGTTTACTTAAAGATGAACTCAGAAATCGATGTCTACATATATCATAACTTACAAGTTCCTTCTTTCAGTATCTTTAATTATATCTGCTATATACAGTTTCATCACTATCTATGTAGCCATCTTAGTCTATTTCCAACCCACCTAGCCATTAATTTTTTCGACCTCCTTGGCACTTAAGGATCTGATATCAGAAACTAGCGGCTAACATTTTTTTTTTAATCATTTCAGGTTAGCAATATTTAGTTGAAATTGACCATGTGTGAAAATAAATAACTTTGAAAATTTGATTTTATGATTTTCAGAAAAAATCCAAGGTGAAAGGTTTTTTACGAACGGATCAACTTCCGACTGAAATGTCGATCAACTGCAAAAAACTTATCAATAACTGAAAACTGCCGATCACAGTTTCTATATTTTTCAGGACGGGAGGTGAAAAACCAAGTATCAGCCCATCTATTTACATATTCACTTGCCCAAGCTCGTCCACTTTTCGGCCAAACAAGATTCACATCACTTGATTTCTTTGCAACAATTTTTTTACATTTCGTTGAAAAACGAACGTTGAAATAATCAGAAATAATTTGGACCTACTGCAATACACACCAATGCTTAATACCTCTATAACTAGGATTTTTATTTATTTCTCCTCTCTAACTCAAAATTAGTTGGAATAAATCTTTAGCTCTACAATTCGAACATTTCCTGACAAAATTAGCTCAAGTCAAAGTCCTAAGACGAACACTCTAAAACTCGAATTTTTCGGATTGGATTTTTTAATGTCACAAATTTGCATTTGTACCGAAGTTTTGATCAAAGAAACTTTAGAAACAACAGACAATATCTTGCACATACACTTCGCGGCACTTTGGACATAATTAATTTAATGAAATGCCTAACGATCCTTCACATTTTGAGGACAATCTTCAAAATTATATATTTTTGACATTTTGAGCAAAATAAAATAAAAAAAATAAAATTTTTTTAAATAGTAAAATTCAAATTTCAAAATTTTAGGATGTACAATACGCTTTATAGATTTAATTTTTAAAAATCATCTTTCGAACTTTGTTCAAGGTATCATATAATTAAGATTTTAAATATCAAAACTACTTTAAAGAATATGTGTCCTCTGAACTAAACTGTTGTAAATTAGATTTTTAAGAAAAACTAAGTACATATTAAAATCCCATTGACTTTCCTAGTTCTATCAATAATAGCAATGATAAAACTTTTTAACTTTTATGGTATAGTTTTTGTAAGATTTCGTATCTCTGTGCCTAGTAAAGCAAATTTCGAAAAAATTATGAAGGCCAAGTATTTGTGTCTTTTTAATTTTAGTTTTTTGAAACTATTTTGCATGTTCACGTATTCTAGGAGGTTTTTCGTAATTAATGAAAATACTCCTGAGAAATCTTGCGGTAAATCAGAAAAAACTTCCCTCCAACGATTTAATGTTTTGTGTGTGAAAATTTCATTTCATCAAAAAATAATGGAAACTTTGGTGAAAATAGCAAATCTCCCAAAAAAGCAATACTAATTTTTATTCATTTCGTTATGTAGTCGTACATTCACTGTATACTGAATAAGTTCATACTTTTATATTAAAAAGAATAGTCTCCATTATAAATTTATTCCCAATATTACTAAATTTTCAAATTTTATGCTTCCTGACATAAAAATCTGACAATCACAACATGAGACCACATATCTATTAATATTATGGCCAATTCCGTATTTTTACGTAAACGGTGCCCCTTATTAAGTATCGGTATATAATTTTTTATGATATTTAATTCTGCAAAAAAAAATCAGACTCGCAAAATGCAGCCAATTTAAAAAAAAATGTAAAAATAAACTGGTAAAAACAAATTTATTGCCAACTAATTTAAGCGAGGACGACACCTCAGCTCATATTTAAAGGCTGCTAAATCAATGTCTTCTTGTCTTTGTGTCTGGGCCGCTGACGACGCAGCAGCAACAACAACAGCAATAACTCTCTAAAAAATAATAATCAACAACAAAAATTTTGCAGCCATCAACGCATTCAATGAAAAATAATGCAAAAAGTCACCAATAAATAAAACAATAACAACAACAACAAAAAAACACCCTAGCAACATCGGTAACAGCAACAAAAATGTTGCTGTCATGAATGCGACCACGGAGTTGCACACGACCGCCCATGGAAGCGCATGGAATACAAAGTAACGCAGACAGTAAAAAATGAACAGAGCAAAAGACTGACTGACTGACTGATAGTCAAACTGACAAACGTCTAGAACGGCAGACAGACAGCTGAATGTTTAGTTGAGAAATTAAGAAAAAATAACAACAAGAAATTCATCCATCCATCCCATTGACTGTGGCAAAATTAAAAAGGAGTCAATAAAATAACGACCAAAATCGACCGGTGAAAAGAAACCCCAAAAAAGAAGCGCAGCGCAACGAAACAGCAGCGCCCTTTGCATTTTGACTGACTTACGCACTGGAGACTGAAGCTATAATAACAGCTTATTTATGTTTTCTTTTTATAATAACTTTGAGATGCGTTGATTTGTGGTTAGAAATTTGTGGTCTTAAATTTTCAAGAAAAAATTTATGCTTTTCCCAACACGGACTGACATCATTTCGATAATCCTTTTCATCATACAAAGTTAGTAAACAAATTATTTTCGGTATCCCATTTGTAAACATTTTTGATAACTACTTTGTAAACCTGGGTTTGATCCTCATAACTATAAACACATCTTCTTCTCTAGTGAATCACAATCTGAGATTTTTCAATCTGAACTTTATACGAAACTAAGATGGCTTTTTTCTTGAAATTATAAAGAAATTAAAAAGAAAGTATCATTATAGCTTCAAAAACAGCTCCTTATACATAGTATGTACAGATATCCGTGGTTATAAGGACATAAGAAATTCATAATAAAACGCTTAAAAGTATTGGGGAGCAAACTGAAAACATCAACCGGCACATAAAAACAGAAACAGATTGAGTAATGTGGTACATTGGTGGTAATCAATTGAGCGATCATCGTCTTACTTGAGGCGAAACAGAAGGTGGAATAAATAAAACAATAATAATGAAGATAATGAAGTTAAAGTGAATTCTCGTAAATATTTAGGGAAATACAAAATCAACAGACACTCACGCAGTGGAGTAAATAAAGCGAAAGAACCGCTGCCGGTAGTAGATAATGTGGACTGAGCGCCAGATTCCATGACAACCGAGACAAAGCAAAACGACGCCAAATTGCATTTAGACAATGGAAGGAAGAATTTCATGATATTTTTATTGGCAACAAAAGAGTGAAGATATTTTTGAAAACAGTTGAATTGGAATCAGATCAACATTTAAACTGAAAGGTCTGTGTCTGTCTGCATAGCGCATATTTTGAGAAATGAATTTATACATTAATTAGGGATAATTTTCTAGGCTTTTTCTAGCAGATTAGATTTACGAAATTCGATATTTTTCACGGACTAACACAACTTAATTCAATTTTAGCATATATTTTTCACTCGCGGCAAAAAAAAAACAAAAACAAAACTTTAAAAGAATTGATTATAATAGTAACAGATTTTAGCTACTACAGCTCTGAGTCTTCTTAGCCATGTTACTTGAATCTATTTGTGAAAGAATCGAAATTTTTTTTTAAATATATTAGAATATTTACCATTAATACATACTTTATGCTGAATATTACGCATTACATATTATGATTTTTTTGAACAAAGTAATCTGTTCTGAATTACACTGTGCACATAAAAGTCAATTCATTATTTCAGTTTAGCAGATTCACTTAAGCGTCCTTGAAACACTTGAAGGTTAGTCGGCAATTGCTGCCTGTAATGTCCAGAACTTTTTTTTTGCATTTAATTTTGCTGTCGTAATTTTTGTTGCTTACAGGATGTTGTACTCGTAGGTTGTTATAATCGGTGTTGTTCCTGTTACAAAGTGTAAATTACGATTTTTCATGGAGGCGTTTAAAAGAATTAAGTACATAAGAAAATTTTATTGTGTTATAAAATTTATTTTCATGTGCTGCACATGTATTGTTGTTAATTTTAAATTTTTTTGAATTTTAGAAACTCCTACTTTTCATCTTAATAACTTATGACATAATTATCTTCATCACTAACGGCTTGCTGACAGATTTGATGAGCTCAATTTGATCTTTAGTTAATTTGAATCGATCAAAAAAAAACCAGCTTCAGCACTTAATGAATAAGTCACACAGGAAATTGGTGCGGTTGCTTAATGCAAACAACTCAACTTCGCTGAACAGAAATAAATCAACATATCGCTACATTAAAAGCTATGACTCCGAATTCGTGGAACAAGTTCACTGCTGTCTGTGACGTGCCAAATTGTTGCCATCTTCTGAAACTGGAGCTTATCAGTGAGACCTAAAAATCATCTTCATTTCAATTCGCATATTCGTATAGCTACCATTGCCATCATTGTCGCTGTCTACTTAATTCCTCATCTTCCACATATACAGATTAAATGCTGCACAGCGCTACGCATGCGCGCAACAAATCTCAAAACCAGATTTATATAAAACTTCTGATACAGCGGCTAATCTCACTATAAAATCCGTATCCGAAATACATTCGTTTGTCGCCTTTTGCTGAGTTGCAAATTGAATTTTTATTTGCTCAATTTGTTGTTTTAAAACAAGGCAACAACGACAACCACAATGAATTCTTTGTAGCGCGATATCTTTTTTGTTTTTTTTTTTTGTTGGTTCCCTTGTTTGAGCACACTCTGCGCGGCTTTGGCTTTAATCGGATTAATTTTGTGTACAGCTTCTGCGCTGCAAACAAAAAATACTGGAAATCAAATTAATTTCACTTAACTTTTAATTGTCATGCAACGACGTTAAGTTTTCATATGTGCACTCGACAAGTGTCAACACCAATTGCTAAGCTGCTAAATTGTCAATATTTTGCTGCATTTACTTTATCAACATGCAAGTGCTGCTCACGGCGTGAAATGCGATGCGCACATAAAAATGCTTTGTTTGGTTAATTTAATTCAAATTAATTCTTTTACTGCCATGTTTTATTGACACCTTTTATTGGCATGCAAATCAGTGTGTTTTAACGCATTTAAGACGTGTTTAATTACAATCATTTCGTTGGCTGTAAAATAAGCAGCAACAGGTGCTAAAAAGCTTGTTAGCGATTTAAGGTAATGTGGAGTTTGATCTCTAATTCAGCCAGCTAAATCGCATGTGTTTTTGCGGGTGTATCTGGGGAGAGTGCATATGGGTCATTCTACCTCGTTTTTACATTGAAAATTTAGATTTCTCAAAAACAATTTTTTTTTTCGGTACCTTGTCAAAAAATATTCGATACGTGTTTTTGGAAAAAGTTTTTCCGAGCTTATTTTCGAAAATACGGGCATTAGAAAATCACAAGTTTTAAAAATACATAAATTTTCGGACGCTTGTATTTCAAAATGTACGCGTCATGTAGAAAAACCATGAAGGCTTAAAAGTTAGCTTTTGACGTCTACTTTCATATTATTGTATTGAAAATTTTCTTCTTTTAAGTTATAAGCAAAAATTTTGCGATTTAAAACTTCAAATCGAAAATTTTCTTTTTTGGGTATGTTTAATTTTTTTTATTTTTTAGAGAAAAAACAAAATCCTAGCAAACATTTTGCAATTTATTTCAATTTAGGACGAGTACTGGTTCTCTAGATATGAATTTTTCTGTGTCGCCGCCGACATTTGTAAGTACAAGAAAATATAGATTTTTATGAAGCGGCTTTACTATGCGCCGATAGTGTTAAATATCAATTTGTTGCACATACGTTTTAAGGGGACGTCCATGAATGACATGAGGCATTTTTTTGAAAATTCGGTTCCCTCCTCTCCCTTGGTAAGATATGGTGACATATCCTCCCACTCCGCCTCTGGTGAGACTTTCACTATAATTTTGAAATACATAATTAGATTTGCATTATATGTTCATGTATTTTGCTTTATGCCACTAATACTTATGTCTTCTACCCACTTGGCATATAATGTTTCAGAAATATAACGCACCAGAAATGTTTCATTTGAAATATTGCAAACGGAAATCTTCCTTATGTTTTTCAAATGTACTTTGTCATATGAAATCATTCTGAACTGTTTCTGAAAGGTTCCAGATTCAACGTTTCCTTAACTTTTAAAATAAAATCTTTCTGAAACGTTACAAACAAATTATTTAACATGCAATCGATTATTATTGCAAAAAGATTTTTAAATCGCAAAATTTTTCTAAAAAAAAAACTGTTTTAAACAACAATTTTTTTTTTTTTGTTAAAGTTGATGAAAAAATCTATTGAAATCACCCATTACAATTCTTAATCTACAAATGAAATTCAATAACTTAATTTTCAAAAAGACGTAAATTACCAATTTTACACCTCTATATTTTGGAAAGTAATAACGTTGGAGCAAAATCCTCGCAGAATTAAGTAAATCGATCTCTACTAGAAATACAAGCAATTAGAATCTGAACAAGATCGGAGCACAACAAATTTTAACCTGGTACGCTTAGAGACTCTTTAGCCATTCAGGCTCATAGTGGCCATAATCGAGTTTTTTGGCTCTAACATTTTTTTCTTTTTTAACATAAGCTTACCAAATGCCAACAAATCCTCGGAGATTGAATTTTGAACAAAATTTTCCAATTTTTCATACTTTAAGTTAAGCACCAAAATTAATTTTTTAACTAAGTTGTGTGGCAACATTTTTAAAGGGATTTGTTTTATTAAACGAAGAACACAACAAGTATTCAAAGATTGGCCCATAATTAAATTTGCACAACAAAAATATTTCCATTTCGGACAGGTTTGTGCTTTCTAGCCATTTTTGAGCTTGAAAATATCTTACATTTGCTTGTATAATTTTTGGCCTTTAAAAAAAATTCAAGTCAAGTTTAGTTTAAAAAAAAAAAAAATGTTCACTTCCGACAAGATTTGAGTTTTTCAGAAATGTTTGAGCCAAAAAACTTTATTTGAGACTGTGCGGCTGAATGATATTGAGAAATAAGTAAGCTGTAGGCTTTTTTATGGGTTCTTGCGAGTATATAGTATTATTAGTACGAGATCACTTTGTAAAATTTTCTATTGAAATGTCATAATCGGAAGGCAATTTTATTTTCAAATAATGTTTCTCTTCTCAAAACTTTCTCTCAATAAATTCGAGTGGCTGCTAATTATTGTAATTTCATATGTGGAAGAACTACTATATCAGGAAAGGATCAAGTCCGAGAGTATGCTATTTAACAAGCAATGGTAGAAAATTCAAAAAAAAAAGACGAAATTTGAGATTGATCAATTTATTTAAATGAATAGTTTGCTACAACAAATATCAATAATTTCTCTTTTTCAAATAAAAAATCTAATGAGCGTTTAAATAATTGCAGCAACAAAACTCATGTTCTGTCACTTCGGTATTTTGCAGCTAAATAATTAAAATCATTATTAAAACTGATAAATTTTGGTTTTATTCTAAACCACGCAAATTGTGCTGTTGTTGCCTACAATAGCAGCAACAAATGGCAAAAAACAACAGCAACAACTGTGTAGCAGCATGTGTTGTTGCTGGTAGTGGTAGTGCAGCTATTGAATGCTGCTGTCAATTTATTGTAGTTTTCATTTTTTGTTTTTTTACTGTCTGGCAGACTCCAATTGCTGCAGTAACCGCAACTGTTTTGCCTTCGCAGTTACTGCTGCTGCGTTGATTTGTGCGCACGCTGCATTCAAATATTTTTCTATTTCTATTTTTAGCCAACGATATATTTTGCAAATAATTGTGATATCTGTCATAATTTGACATTTTGCATGTGCCATATTGTAATGCAAATACATACAAACGACAGTACTTATGCAGTTATAACTACATTCAGGTATACGTACTTATATATTATTTAATTTGAATGGGAAAATTCGAAAATGATAAATAAGTAATACTGTTGTACATCAGGGAGTGTAGGAAAACACACCGATAAGCAAAATACTTTGAATTGCTTAAATTATATTTCCAATCGGTAAATGATATTCTAAATTTGAATGGTGGAAATGCTTTCTTTTTAAAATCCGATTTTTATGTTCACCTTTGACAGATGCCCAAACAAGTGAAACTTTGTCGTGTGTAAAATTCGACACAAAAATGTTCGATTTTATTTATAGTTTTATTTTACAACAAATTTATATGGTATACATCGAATCAATATTTACAAGGAAAGATTAGGTTATCAATATCTTATATGCGATAATTTTAAATAAGCCATTGAATAATAAAATATCCACTGTCACGCAATTTCAGCTCTCTACCCTATGCTAAAAAGTACACATATATCTAAATTTTAAATGCCACTGCTTTGACGCTCTCATTTAGGCATTGCCGCCGCGTTGAATTTGAAATTTGTTTGTGAAAAATTGAAATGAAAATGCGTCAATTTCGCAAAAAATCTAACGAAAATTATTCGCTAAATAATTTGAGAGCAAAATAAATTTAAGCGAACGATACTTGAAAACGCGCGCAAATGCAAAATTATGTGCGTGTTTTTGTAAATGAATGTTGTAGCAATTGCTGCAGGTGCTGGCGACGCGATTGTGATGTTGTTGCTGGCGTCTGTACTGAAGCTAATCAAAATAATTCAACGCTGAATTGTTGCTGCTGCTGCTGCTCCTGATGCTGCCACTGTTGTTGCTCATTCTTTTCAATTGTGGTTGTTGGGGCAAAAAAAAAAAGGAATTTGAAATGCGCCCATCTGTAATGAGTGAATGCGCAAAGTGGCAGCAGCAGCAACGTATTTGTGGCAGCAATATTTTTGGCCACAGTTGCTGTTATTCAACTTAAATTGTATTTTAAATGTTTGCATTTTGTGGGGCTGCTAAACAGACATATTTCTAGGAATGCGGCAATAATAATATTTTTCTGCTTTGGTTCTTTATTTATTTCTAAAACTTTGGCGCAAAAATGATTTAGTTTTTTTCCCCCTCTTTTAACTTTCGCGCACAATTTTAGGTTGACGTATTAATTTTTCGCGTGATTAACAAAACATTTAAATACGTTTTTCTGATTTGTAAATTTTAAAAGAACTTTGCTTGTGTATAAATGTTGAGTATATTTACTTGGATTGTTTCTTATAAATTAAGTTTAAGTATTTAACAATATCCATCAGACCAAAAATTTTAGGGCTCTTCAGAATCAAATATAGCAAGGGTAAGAAATCGATATTTTCCTACTCTACAGTTGATGACTAGAAAATTTTTCGTTTATGTTATACTTCATAAATACCAAAAACCTTTCTTTGGCCTGTTTCAACAGTAATCAGACAAAGCAGAAAGTTCATTGAACTTAAATTCCGGAGATTAAATCAAACATTTCAACCGAATTTTAATTCTTTGCTCCATTTGCGCAAATTCTGACTTCCAAAGTCTTAATGTATGAGTTATTCTTTGTCAAGTGAACCACTCCCCCCTAACATCACTGTTTTTAGATAAAAAAAAAGCCTTTCTGGGCTTAAAGTTTTTGTTGAAATAATAACTTAACTTATAAGACACTAAAAAAATAATGTGAAAATTAATCAAAAAATAATTTTTATGCTTTGAATGCATAGCTTGGATAATTTAAATAATTTTTGGATTTTAAAAATTTTCGCAAAATTCTAAGTTTTTACATTAGTGATAAGAACAGTTCTGGTCAAAACTTAAATTTTTTTTTTGTTCAATATAAATATTCGGTAAAATTCCTAAAATTTATCACAATATGCAGAAAAATATTTTTTTTTTTTTTTTTTTTGTTTTTGTAACAATTTTTTTATTTCTATGACGTTAATATCTAATTTAATATCTAATTTAAATAGAAACGCTTGTAGCTTACTTTCAAAATAAACGACTCGACTATGGACTAAGTAGTGAGGAAGCAAAAACTTTTTCAAAAATTTGACGAACGAATTGCTTTATACCACACAAAAAAAAATATCAAGTGTTAACAGTTTCCAGCGAAAAATCTAAGCTGTTCAATTTACTCAGATGTTGATATACTCGTACATATGTAGGTATGCCATGTTCAGAAAATACTGAAATCAAAAAAACATTAAAAACTTAAAATTAAAAATAAAATTAATGAAGACAAAATCAAAAACACATTGAGAAATTTTAAATAAAACAAACAAAAACTTAGCCATAAACAAATAAGATAACTAAATTTAGAGTTAAAAAAAAAATAAAAAAATATTTTAATTCAGCAAAATATGCGAAAATAAATACAAAACTGCCAACGCGCAGTTTGCGCCGATTGAGTAGCTACAACAAATGATGTATGCCGAACGGTCGAATATATCTTAGAACGATACAACGCATTGATGGCTTTTCAATTTTGTTAAGAAAATAAAAATCTTTATGGAAAATTTTCTTTATTATACTTGAACGGAAATAATTAAATAAGAAAATAATTTAAGAAATAAGAAAAAAATTAAATGAAAAGAAATATTCAAAAAAAAAAAATTAAAATTTGCCAAGATATTTTGTTAATAAAATAAGAGCGCAAATGTTCCGACAATAGTATATTTTCCAATAACAACTATATTTTCATTGAATTAATGACGTCTTATATTTCTCACACATGGTCCACTTTCAACACAACCAAATGCTTTGATATTTGCACATAAAACGTGTTCTAGTACTAGCCAACCACTAAGAAGCCGCTGTCAAGAGGAAAACTTAATGTGATTTTTTAAAATTCCCCGTTTATCAACAGTTTTTTTTTACTCGTATATTGTTGGAAATATCTGTATATGAAATGAAAAATTAGCTCTCAAATAAAATATTATGACTATATATTTTTTAAGGCTTACTGATAGAGTATTTAAAATTTACACAAAGAAAATGTATTTATGTAATGATTTATTTTTTTAAGCTTTAATCTTTTAATGATTTTTAAATATAAATAGCTTTTTTTTACTTAATAAATTTTAAAAAAAAATCCATAAAAACAAACCGTTTCTAAAACTTTGAAAGTCATGTATACTCTGATTGCCCTTAAATTTTTGTTTTATTATAAAAACATTTCAAAATGTCCTTAAAACAAAATGCAACAAATGCACTTTTTTTGCTGTCAAAGCATGCAATTGTGTGAGAAACGGGAAGGAGTGTGACTAGAGTAACTAACATCTATTCCAAAAAATTAAGTCGTTCATTTGTAAATTTAAATTAAGAATTTTTTTCATATTCTTGAAATAAAAACGCAAGTTCCAAACAGACACCTTTCACTTTTTACAGGAGAAATTAAGATTAAATTAGTACATGAGAGTAGGGAGTTTTGTTTACCAGGCATGGCTTCTAAGAACATTGGAAGATTGTATGTGTTTGAAGTTGTATTTTAAGAAGACCTCCAGATACAACTACTGGCCAAAGGTATTTAAAAATCATCACACCATCGTGCTTACCTGAAAGGTATGAAATCGGCATTAGAAATTTTTGTGAGGAGTTGTGAGCCATGTCAAAAAGTGAGAGACATTTCTTAGGATTCATCTTTATTAAAGTTCTACAGAAATAAATTGAAATACCCTACCAAAGGCGCAAGAAGATCTTTCAACTAATAGTGGCTCATAACTCCCCACATTGGGCTTATTTAAAATGTCCCCATCACCATTGACAGACTGAATATTAATCAAAAATTTTTTCTTTGCCTAGATAGCCAATGGCTCAAGGAATGTCTTATGCAAACTTACCTTTAGAATTTGCTGCAAAACGATACCCAAAATAACCCAAAAAAAAACTTTTGGTATGATTTTGTAAAAACAACATTGAAAACGCATGTTCATGCGATGAGTGCTATTGAGAAAGAGAGATTCTCTCAAGAGAAGCATTTAATAGCCCAAGAGGCACCCACGAAGGCAACCCTATATATTCTATTTAGGCTTGAGCTCTATCGTTTGGCATACATTTCAAGCATTAATATATATTATTAAAAACTGACCCAAAAAGCCGATCGCAAACCATGTTGGGGGTACAGGATTCAACAATGCTATGAATATTATTTTTAGGCCTCTTCGAAGTCTATCATTTGACATATACTTTTAGGCATTATATTGTTACGAAATTTCTGTCTCTTTGACGATAATTTCGATCTCTCACACTTTTCTGAGTTCGATCACTGGATTGTGTAACAATTAAAAACACACAAACTTATTTAGTTATAAAATGGTTTATTTTATTAACGTTCAAATTCTAATATTAATTTAACACTGTATAGAAAACTGTTTTGTTCTACTATGGATCACACTGTATTCACTTTATTGCTTATTGCTTCGCTGTTCTAACTCAACTGTGTCCGAAAACTCAAATGACACCCTTTTATACTACAGGCATCACTTTCTCGAATAAACTACAAGCTGCCAGATGGCGTATATTCTACTATTATCTACAACCTACTAGTGCTACTTTGTAGCGTGCATTCTACTACTATCCACAATTCACCACAATGCATGGCACACTGACGTTGAGCTAGCTATTATGCTAGATGTTAGATGGCGTTGTACGTTGTACGACGGCGATAAATTCTCTCGGTTGTTGACTTTTTATTGTTTACTGCAGCGTCTGTTTGGTTTATTATTGTTAGCATTTTGCGCTAGATGGTGCTAATATCGTTTAGTTTCTTTTCGTTGGTATTTATTTCAAGAGTCTTCTAGCATAAACCAAATTTCGCTACACTGCCCTCCGCTTAAACTTGTTCGTCCCGAACAAGAGTCTCTCCGTCCCTAGTATAAGGTGCCAGCCTTTCGATGTGGACTACCTTTAATTTACTTTTGTTCCCGGGGTATTTTTGGATTCGATACACAACATCATTAATCCTTGTGACGATCCGGTAAGGTCCATCCCAGTGAGTCCGAAACTTAGGAGACAAGCCTCGTTTCCGTTGTGGGTTGTGTAGCAGCACTTGTTGACCTTTCTTGAACCTTTCAGTATTTGCTCGCAGGTCACACCGAGCTTTCATCTTGTCGCGATCTTTATCATGCTCTTTCTCACGTTCCTTTTTACGCGATTTAGAACGACGTCTAGAAGACTTCTCCCGACTTCGAGAACGTTCTCGGCGTGACTGCTCTCGTTCTCGCTCTTTCTCATGTTTGCGTTCCCTTTCTCTTCTTCTGCGCTGACGATCTTTATCTGGCCGTTCTGGATCCTCCTTTTCAACTTTATCTCTTTCAGCGCGCTCTCTAACCTCCTCTCGTTCACGTTCTCTTTCACGTTCCCTTTCACGCTCTCGTTCACAATCACCACGATCCCGTTCACTGCGCTGGTCCCATCTTACCTCCTCTTCAGGCAAAACGTTCAAACGGCGCACATCAATTGTTCCAGCTTTATTTTCCGTTCGTGAACATTCAATTTTACATAGACGACGGAAAAATGCATCCGCATTTCCATGCTGGCTTTCTTTGCGATGTGGTAGTCGTTTCTCAGGCTCCCTCTCCGGAATCGAACCCTGATTCCACGTACGCGCCTGCTGCCCGCTACCATTTTCGCCATCGTCCACCCTATTTTCAATTCTTCTTTTTGGTGAATGTGATGCAGATCGTTTACGACGTGATTCGCAGTCACGTGCCATGTGTCCGTGCTTACCACAGTTGTAGCATTTTCCGCTGAAGCTACTGCTGGCGAACGATGAACTTTTCTTTTTAAAATCCACCTCCATCCGATTTTCAATTTTTCTTCTTGGTGAACGTGATGCAGATCGTGATTTGCAGTCACGTGCCATGTGTCCCTGCTTACCACAGTTGTAGCATTTTCTGCTGAAGCTACCGCTGGCGAACGATGAATTTTTCTTTTCAGCCTCCACCTCTATCCGACGAGTTTTCAGTGATGGGCGGCATGTCAACGCAATCATCTCTTCAGTGAGGGCAACCATTACTGTTTCGTTTAATGTTGTCTTCGGGCTCCGCATTGTTTCGCGTTTTGTATCTAAGTCACGTATGCCGTCAATAAACGCCTCTATTTTGAATTTTTCAGCTACAACACTTAACTCGTCAGGATAGGAAAGGTGTGCCAATCGCTCAATATCCGCAGCATACTCCTGCAAGGACTCACCAGATTTCTGGATACGACTTTTCAACTCCAATCGGTGAATCTGCTTCATGTGGTCACTGCCATATTTTCGCTGTAAGGCATCCATGACCGCCTTGTAATTTTTCTGCTCCCCCACTGGAACTGTTTGCAATACTTCTGCAGCTGCGCCTTTTAATGCCACAATTAGCGCTGCAGCTGCGCTTTCGTTATCCCAACGATTGTGACCAGATGTTGTTTCGAACTGGAGCTTGAAAACACTAAATGGCGTTGTTCCATCGAATGAGGGTGCCTTAAGCCTCTCTGCGCTGATTTCTCTTATAACTTGAGTGGTTGGTTCACTTATTTCCAACTGTTGAATCCTTTTATTAACGTCCTCAAAATTATTTTGAACTTTTTCAAGATTATTTTGTACTTTTTCAAGATTATTTTGAACTTTTTCCTTGAATGATTCAACGTCAACTTGTAACTCAGTCATTTTTGCGTCGAAGCCATTTACCATTTTGGCAACCTCCGTTCGAACAGCTTCGTGGATCTGCGTCGCATTCTGACTTAAGCTCTGATCAATTTCTTCCCGAACCGCCTGGATCTGCAGCGCGTTCTGACTTAAGCTCTGATCGATTTCCTCCCGAACCGTCTGGATCTGCAGCGCGTTCTGATTTAACTTCTGGTCCATTTGCAGTGCATTTTGACTTAAGCTCTGACCGATTTCCTCCCGAACCGTCTGGATCTGCAGCGCGTTCTGACCAATTTCTTCTCGAACGGCCTGGATATTGCTATTCATCTGTAGTGCATTTTGACTCATTGCCTGCGTCATCGCCATTAACATTTTCTCGAACTTTGACATATCTACAACTTCACCACTTGCTGCTGGTCCAGAAGTTTCTTCCACTTTCGCTGCTGATTCTGATACATCACTATAAAATTCATGCTCTTCCAGGTTTACACCTTGAGCCTCAAGAGCCTGCCGTAAGCGTTTCTGCAACTCCACCTTTCCGCCAGTAGATTGCAGATTCAGCTGCTGCAACTCCTTCTTCAGTTGATCCACTTTTAGTTCGTCAAACTTAACCATTTTTATTTATTTTTTTTATTTTTTTTTTTTTTAAATTGATTGTTAATTCTTTTACACAATCCCACTTCTGACACCAATTGTTACGAAATTTCTGTCTCTTTGACGATAATTTCGATCTCTCACACTTTTCTGAGTTCGATCACTGGATTGTGTAACAATTAAAAACACACAAACTTATTTAGTTATAAAATGGTTTATTTTATTAACGTTCAAATTCTAATATTAATTTAACACTGTATAGAAAACTGTTTTGTTCTACTATGGATCACACTGTATTCACTTTATTGCTTATTGCTTCGCTGTTCTAACTCAACTGTGTCCGAAAACTCAAATGACACCCTTTTATACTACAGGCATCACTTTCTCGAATAAACTACAAGCTGCCAGATGGCGTATATTCTACTATTATCTACAACCTACTAGTGCTACTTTGTAGCGTGCATTCTACTACTATCCACAATTCACCACAATGCATGGCACACTGACGTTGAGCTAGCTATTATGCTAGATGTTAGATGGCGTTGTACGTTGTACGACGGCGATAAATTCTCTCGGTTGTTGACTTTTTATTGTTTACTGCAGCGTCTGTTTGGTTTATTATTGTTAGCATTTTGCGCTAGATGGTGCTAATATCGTTTAGTTTCTTTTCGTTGGTATTTATTTCAAGAGTCTTCTAGCATAAACCAAATTTCGCTACAATATTATACATTTTCAATTAAAACAACAAAATTGGCTAAGGTTAGGGAATTTTCGGGCATCGGGACAGGCGTTGGCAAGGCAACCCTAGTTCATTAGTTTCACTAAAATGATACACTATGTTTCCCGTACATCCCACTCCGTAATCTTATACACTCGATTTTTCTACAGCGGGCTCAACACCTATAACATTTGTGACAATGTTCTCACTATTGACAGCATGGCGAAAATCAACATGGTTGCCAACTCTCTCCAGCTCAAATCCACCCTCTTTCATCTACCCATGATAAATCTTTATGTTTTTTTTTCTTTTTGGAAATGATAACATTGGAATAAGTTCTTCTGAACTTGAATAAATTCTTAAAATATATAACTTATTAGTAATTAGTATTCAGCTATTCAAAATCTAGGCACATACATTGCTTAGCAGTCATATCAGCTGATACCTGAACTTGAGACTGTAGAGAAAATTGAAATTTGATTTTGTGCATAAGCAAGAGAAAGTCCCCGGGATTCAAGTCTCACTTGTCTATGGGTCAAAAATTGATTTCAGCATTACCAAGGATATGTACGGGAATGCTTTTGAAAAGTTCAAAAATATGTTATAACGGCTCCATAACTCTTTTTTCATTTGCTAACATAATCTGCCAATTTCAAAGCATCACAGATTAACAAAAATATATAATCATTTTAAATGGACTTTCCACTAGATCTAACCATACTTTACTATTTGGTAGAAAATAAAAATTATATTTTATTCTTTGAACTAGTTTTTTTCACATGAAACTTTTTTATTTATTTGATTATTATTAATCCACAATTATTGTACCAATTCTTGGAAGCGATGCTTAAATCTAAAAAACATAACAAGCACGTGTAGCTAAATTGTTCAAATTCATATTGTTGATAATACCATTAAAATTGAATACAGAAAATTTTCAAAAAAATATTGGCAGCAATTTTTATTTGTTGATTTTTAATTGAATTTTTCATTGCTGTACACAGTGCAGTCGTATGTGTTGATTTGTATTAAGTTGCCAGCGCGAAAAAAAAAACGACTTGAACGCTCAATAACTTGAGCAAATCAATGAAAAGTAAACTTAAATTAATTTTTTGCGTAAATAATGAAAATAAATAAATGTGTGATCTTAAGCTATTTTTAACCAAATTTTCTTAGTATTGAGCGCAAAATTTTATTAGATAAAATTGAAAAGAAATCAAAAGTTTCAATGAACATTAACGGGTGTATGTCGATTTCAATATGTGATATTGAATGTGATATTGGCATTTTCAAAGTATATAATTACGCAATTAGAGAAAATATTTTAAAATTTAAATTTAATTTTTCAGATAAAAATGTTCACATGTTTAAAAACAAGTAAAAATAATTTTATACTTAACAGATTATTGTTCTAAGAATTATTTTTCTACAACGCAAAATGCTAAAATATTTTTAAAGAGCTAACTTAAATGTACCAATAAAGAAATAAATGGAATAAAAATGAGTAGAATCGCTCCAGATGAAAACTTATTAACTATTTTTATGTTCTGAACTAAGTAAGTTTTGTCAAAATGTGAGCCAGAACCCTTCGGCCTTTGTAATAATTTTTCTAAGAATTTTTTGTAGTCATACAAAAACTACTCTCATGTAATAAGGATTTCTTTCCTAACCATTATAATACATATTTTTGATAATTAAATAAAAAAATGAGTCCATTCCGAAATTTAGTACTTAGCTACTTAAGGGCATTTAAAAGTTAAATGGAAATGAAAAGAAAAGGTTAGGAGGAAATGCATTACTTAAAGACTCTTCTCCATTTACACAATTTTGATTTCTATTAAATTCATCGAAAATGTATATTAAAATTTTATAATTTTTAACAAAAGACAAAGTAGTGAAAGTGAAAACAAAATTAAATCAGAAACATTTTTAAGACTTCGCATAAGCAATGATTTTCACCACCATCGAAAAAAACAGCATATTCAAGTATGCGCCCCATGTCTTAAGTATACGCTCATTCATCCACAACAACAAATGCAACCACAGAAAAAAAAATTTCGCTGCATAGGATGCAATATTTAATTTTCTTGCTCTTTTGTTGACAGTTTTGTCAACAAGCGTTGAAAATTGGCTAAAAATATTGCAGCCGAAGCAGAAAAAAAATTAAATAAAAATTTAAAAATTGAAAATCTGCAGAAAACTGCAGCACACGACACAACACATTGTGAAAAGTGCAATAGATACAGTCAACTAGACAACCATATGTTGGCACAAAGGGAAGCACGCAGACAGATAGATAGACAGCTGTAAGCAGCTAGTGATAATTGAATTGATCCGATTATCTACTTTTATTCAAAGTCAAGCTACAACCAGTACTAATATTCGGGAACCTGTAAAAAAATTTATATTTAACATCATCAGATCTTTTAGAAAATATAATACAAATTTACATAAAACATTAAAAATTATACTCAAACTCTACTGTGACGAAAGTTTTCAATTAATCCTAGTTACATGCAATTAATGTTACTCATACGCACTGTTATCTCAAATAATAAACTTATTGTTATAACATAATTCCGCATAACTAAAAATCAAATCATAAGGTCAATACAAAAAAGTTCAACAAATAAAACCGATTACTTGCCACTTTCAATATCTCTAGACTACTTCGCATATTCACTGAGTTGCCTGCTTGCAACAGCAATTTGCACAAAAGCATGACTTGTAAATAGCTGCGCGTTAAGTATCTGGCAAAGTGCAAAGTATCTGTTATCGCAATTCGCTTGCTCGTGCGTTCCTTCAACAGCAGCCGCAGCAGTAGTATCAACATCATTGTTGCTGTTGCATATCGACATGATGCTGCCACTGCTGCTGCCTCTTTGTAAAACATCCGTGAGCGCATAATGAACTGGGTACGCGCACACAATCACCCAGCCGTTTCATGATGGATGACAAATTTTTACAGTTGACAAAATGTTGAATGCTGATTGTATGTTGATGCTTAACTCAACGCTCAACATTGTGATGAGCATAATAATGATGATGATCGGCAACAACAGGGGTAAATTAAGCCAATGTAAGCAAAAGTGCGTATTATTGGTATATGTGGACAAAATTTAAATGTTTTCTTGTTTTAAGTGGGCATATGACGCATACTCTGGTTGTAGTTAACTTATTAGTTTTAAACAAAACTGAAATGTACATAGAACACAGTGGATTATAGCGATAACACGAACTTTGTCCATCATTATTTTAATCGTCCAATCTAAGATGTCTGTCGCTCCAAAAAAATTTTTGATATCACAAAATTCAATAAATTTCTTTGAGAATATGCAAAATGGCTTAGTACGTGACATATTTGAATTATTCTGTTGCCAGGTTATGGCAAGTTTAACAATATGTTTCATTCCTGTTTGTCCGATCTATACATATTCAGCACAAGTTTTGGGATACCACTTAAAGTTAATGATGGACTGGAAAGAATCTTTTTCATAGAACTCAGTTCAAAGACCATTGCTCTAGCACCCTATAAAAGTAGAGGAAGTAAATAGAAATAGAAAAGAAGATAGAGAGGAAACAAGAGGAAATAGAGTGGAGATGATCAGTCCGCAAGCATCGGAAGAAAGAAAATTAGCAGAAGTTATTCTCAAGTCATCGCTACCCAAGATTCTTACTATGCAGCTCACAAAATTCGGACACTTAAGAGATAGTACTCCATAGTATTGTCATCCTCAAGAGAAGATTGTCATGTTGAATCGGTAATGATACACATGTTAGAAAAGTGCTGCCCACATTTGATTAGTCTCCACCCAACAAGTGGATGTAGGTACTTTCTTTTCAAGTGAAGAAGAAGAAGTGCAACTTTCCTAGACAGTCCTTTCACGAAACACTGCAAATTTTCAGGAATCAAGAACAGACCACCTTTTTTTATGAACAATGATCATAAAGTCATTAATTGAACGAATGACTTTTTTTTTTTTTTTTTTTTTTTTTAAAGCATAAGCCAACGCTCAGGGGATGCCCCCTATAAATGCAATGCACCGTGTTGGTTTTAAGAAAAGGAGAAAGGTTAGAGGGAAGGGGGATAGATGGAGTAGTGTCGGTGAACATTAATCTTGAATCTATGGATGTCACAACTGCCGGGGAAGACAGACGCAGGTAAGCAGTTCCACAACTTGATGGTTCGGCCAAAGAAAGAATTATCACGAAAGTGTGATGTCCTGTTGAACACCGGCGTGACGCAAAAAGGATGGGCCTGATGGGATGCCCGAGTGCTGCGAGAGAAAATCCTGGCTGATGGAATCAGTTCCCGTATTTCTCTAGAGCACATCCCGTTATAATATCTGTAAAAAAGGGTTAAACACCCTACGTTACGCCGGTGGTGAAGGGAATCGATAGAGGCGATGATAGATTCATCACCTATTAGTTTCAACACACGTCGCTGGACACGATCTAGCAGCTCCAAGGTGGTTTTAGGAGCCCCGGCCCAAATGTGTGAGTTGTACTCTAGTTTGGGTCTAATATAGGTGAAATAAATAGTACGAAGATCAACTGGAGTGAAGTATTTCTTACACCGTTTCAAAAAACCAATACACTTGGCCGCATCTTTCGCCACATCGAATACATGATCAGACCACCTCAGGTCCGATTGAACCGATATGCCCAGAACGTCAAGAGTTGTTGACCTCGCAATATCTAAGCCAGCCATATTAAGGGAAGGAAGGGAGAGATCCATTCGTCTGTGAGACAACAGACAGCACTGAGTTTTAGAAGCATTAAAATTGACTCGGTTAATACGACCCCACTCGGTGATTGTGTTGAGGTCGAAAACGAGTGAGTCATTCATATGCCGCCTTTTACTCTCAACCTCCACAGAGCTCGGGCGATTTTTGAAGCAATAAGAATGACATATGTTGCTGTCGTCCGCAAAGGAATGGATTGGGTTGGTGGTCGATGACAGAAGGTCATCGATAAAGACCAGGAAAAGGGTAGGAGATAGGACAGAACCCTGGGGAACTCCAGCATTGATGAAGTGTTCGTTAGAGGTGAAACCGTCTACCACAACACGGATAGAGCGATCACTGCAGAAGCTCGTAATCCAACGTGCAAAGGAATTACCGACACCAAATGCAATTAGTTTTGATACGAGGGCGCGATGCCACACTCGATCAAACGCCTTAGAAATATCCAGAGCGACAACCATACTTTCACCGAAAAGGTGAACGGAATGGTTCCATTTTTCAGTGAGGAACGGCATAAGATCACCGGTAGAACGAGACCTACGGAAACCATATTGGCGATCACTAAGTAATTCGTTGCGCTCCAGATAGTTCACTAGGTGAAAGTTTATTACACTCTCCATAACTTTGGAGAGCGCAGAGCATATCGCAATGGGCCGATAATTATTAGGGTTGGAAACCTCGCCTTTTTTGGAAACTGGCTGAACATTAGCAACCTTCCAACAGGATGGAAATATCCCACTAGTGTAGGATATGGAAAAAAGATTACGTAATGGCCGAGCTAGTGTTGAGGCACACTTTCTCAACACATGGGCTGATATGCCATCAGGCCCTGAGGCTTTATTTATGTTGAGGTTTGCAAGGACTCTTTTTACTGCCCTTGTTCGAAAGTAAATAGTTGGCATTGCCGAAGACCTATTCTGAACAGGGGGTAAAGGCTGGGAGTGTAGCATTTTTCGCAAAGATGCTAGCCAATAGATCGGCTTTGTCAGCAGGGTCAGTGAATATTTGGTCGTTCATTAAAAGAGTTGGAATAGACGATGAGGACTGATTCTTCACTCTCTTAACAAATGACCAAAAACTTTTGCTACCTTTCGGTAGTGAAATGATTCTTTTGCGCAGGTTTTGTTCGTAGAGAAACTTTTCTCGCTGAATCGTGGCATTACAGCAATTTCTAGCCTCAATGCGAAGCCTTAAGCAAAACTGATGTCAATGAATGGACCAAGGCCTATTGGAGTGACCGATGAACGCTAGTAAGCCAACTCCTACAATTTGTGAATGCAGACACCCATGCATTTCCCATGTCATCTTTTTATCAAGTTACATTCAAACTGGCAAAGTTTTTTATAAGGAAAACCGTTGCCATCTCTCCTGTTGTGAAAAAATTTCTTAGTTAAGGCTTTAACCTTAATAGCTAATAAGGCTAAAAGCTGTACTAGCTAATTGCAATTATTATTGCTATAATTATTTTGTATACTGCTTGTGGCAGAGCACTCCTTTCTTTTGTTCTCTATTAAAATCTGATCCTTCAATAAGTAGACACTAGGAAATCGACCGCTAATTAATTTTTCTTTACGATCCTATAATACTGCTGAAACAATCGCTTTAACTTTCGGTCTAGTGAACTTTGATCACAACCTGGGTTATTAAGTACGAAAAATCTACATACAATTTCACATGTCATTTTCTCAATCTGACTTAAACAAAATTTGCTTGTTATAGGAGGCACCAAGCTAAATCGACCAAAAACTCATTTAATCTTATGATTATTACTCAACTTAGTTTGCAAATATTGAATTACGACACAAAATATAAGCGCTGCATCTAAGAACAATAAAAAAATCTCCTTACGTGTTGTTTTTCCAAAGATTTTTAAAACTTTCCGCTCACAAAATTAAAAAATTTTTCCTCCTTAATATCAAACTCAACCTAAAGTTTTGGTCAAAAATAAAAAAGAACTCAAGCATAAACAAATTAAAAATATCAGCTTATTTTGCATGAAAATTTGCTAACCCAATCTAAGCCTTCTCTAAACGCTTTATTAAAATCACATAAATTTTTCGCCAAAGTGCGGAATTATACGGATTAATAAGAACTAAACGCCATATCAATTCATTCTTAGCACCAGAAATTAACAAACAAAAATCATGGAACATTATATTATGGCAATAAATCAAAAAAACAAAAAAAAAAGCATGTGGTCATTGAAAAATATTAAAGCCACCACCATCATTGACAAACAACGAATTAACAAATTAAGAAGTTAATAAATTTGCATGAGATCGAGCAGAGCCAGCGCAGGCAGGCCAAATAGCAAGCGAGCGAGAACAAAATTTATGGCCTCTTTGTTGGAACAGCAAACTAACTACTGAAACGTCAAAAACCAAATCAATTTAGCGACTACTACGGCTGCTGCTGATGACGACCGAGGCGATGACACGCCTACTTCATACATATTAATTACCGTTAATGCGACAGCCGTGAATGACGCCCGCCGCCGTTGCTAACAACAACAATACGATTTATAGCGACTAGCAGATACGAGCTTGTATGGCCACTATGTTAAATGAGGTGTGGACAGCAGGCGGGCGAGTGTTAAAAATACTTATAAAAGAAATTTTTCAACAAAAATAAACGCAAATGAACACTTATGCGGTTTTGCTTATGGAGTTCGTGTAAAAACCTCAAATGGACCATGCAACTCTCTGTAACTCGAAGCAAAGTTTTTAGTTGTAGCTAAGAGCGGATCATATGCTTGTTGATACTGACTTTTTCTAAAAAACAGCTTAACAACTATTAAATTATACGTTGATCAAAACGTGTCAAGAATTTTTAAATAGTTTGTATAATAAAGAGAAGCACACTCTTTAGGACTTAGTCCTCGAGTTTTGTGTATGAATTATTGCTACGACTTGTTGGACAAAGCGCTGGGTTGCACAACGGATTTTGGGACATTCATGAGCTAAGTCTTCGTAGAATATTTATTTATACGTAGGAGGCTCACAGTGACCAAAGTTCAAAAAAACAATGCTCATACGCATCAAGTTTATGGAAGATAATGTCTTTGTGTACACAATTTGATAAGTTTGGCTAAACAGCATTTAAAGTGGCTAGCAAAAATTGCCGAAAAAGTTAAGGTAAGTATGGTGGTTTTCGTAAAATAGGTCAAGATATGTATATTAGTGGTAAGCGACGCCTGATGCAATCAAGTTAAATTATTATACAGTAATTCTTGAAGAAATTACATTATTACTATCGAATTTCACTCCAATTGGCTTAGCAGTTTTTTTGGTATATGAAAAAAAGCCAGAAATGGACGTAGTTTCAATCGGGACTTATAACTTTGTCTGAAGCTGTTGACAACGTATCCGTATCCGTTGACATTTTTGCCGTATCTAAAATTACCTCTAGCCCACCGTGTAATAATTAATGATTTCTGCTGGAAAGTTCAAAATAGATCAAATGCTATGTAAGTAAAGCATATACCTAAAAAATTCAAGCATATCGTATATTATACAATTTAAATTGTCCAACATGACCACTCATTGCCTCGAGTTTACATTTTGATACCCAAACATTTTATTATCGTCAATAAAATATCGATCGTACACTGAAAACAAATATTTTAGAGACTGTAAAAAATTTCGTTATCAATATATTTTAATTTTATTTCAGGTACAAAACCTTGCAATCTCAAAAGATCATTCAGCGGAAATATCAGCTATTGATTTTTGAGTGAAGTATAGAGTCTTAGATATTTCTGCAGTTTGAACAATTTTATTCATGCGTTAAGCAGAATATGTAAGGGTTTTGGTAAATCGTCATCAATTATATGCTGTCCAAGTAATACCCGTTGAAAAATTGTTTGAGTAAACACAATTCCGTCTCACGACAGGCGAAGGAAAACTTAGCAGCCATTTTGTTTTCATTCACATTTCAAATGTTATTGAAAAAAACTGACACAAGTTGATTCCAAATGCAACACTGATCGTCGCCCGCCGAAGATAAAAATAGATTTAAATCTTAATCGGCGGGTACTCGTCTGCAGTTTCCAGTCATCCGCCACAATTCTGTTGCATTTCACAAGATCAAGTGTTCATCCGTCCGTATTCTGTTCAGCGCAACAAGTTGCAAAGTTTCGAAAATATATTGTCTTACATTCAAGGAGTTTTTTGGTCAGAAAAGAGACATTCATTAAAAACGAACGTACTCTAAAAAATCTTTTATGAAACCCTTCGCATTGCAGAACTATGAAGGGCTTTGGAAAAGCTTAACAACTGAAAATTACCGCTGTGACGCCGAAAAGGGGCTATTTTTTTTTACTGTGACGAAAATGGGCAAAGGTGAATAAATGGTATTTAAAAAGTTTTTGTGCGTATCCCTCATAATGAATGCGTTTTTCAAAATAAATTCTTACATCAAATGAATGCTTATAAAGTTTTCTATATATCAAGAGCAATGTGTTTGTTCCAAACAACCAATAGTTATTCTGCTAAAGAATTGCATAGAATAACGAACTCTCTATTTGCTCATCAATCATAAATTTGATTGTGATGAGAAAAAAAATTGTTAATTTAACAATTTAAGTTTACTAAAGATATGTCTTATCACTTAAGCATTTTTTAGGAATGAAAAACATAGAACTTTTTTTCATCATATTGGACGCGGCAGCAAATAAAGTCAATTCCTTTCACTTTTATAGTGGACTTTAAAGATATATAGCACCTACAGTTCAAGGACAATTCATATGTTTCTTATAATGTATTCATCATAATAGATAATTTCAAGAAAAAATCTTAAAAAGTTACCTTACTTTTCATAGAAAAAATATGACTTCTGACACTGCATAGTTAAAGGTTACTATTCAACAAGTGACAGACTTCATAAATGTTATCAACAAATTAAAAGTAATGAAATTAACTAATTTTCTTACGATACTTTATTTCAAACTAAGCAATGATTTTTCTCGCAGTGTGAATACTCATAAATATTTGCATATTTACACACTGTATGCAGGTGAAAAATTGCACGCGAATACATAATGCTACGCGTTTGAATAAATTTATTTACAAAAATTATTACACTTTAGCTGCAATTGCCGTGTGTTGGCAACGCAATAAACATGTTGTCATTACAAAATTGTTTAACGCCCAACCACCCACAGTATAAAAAAAACAAAAATTAAAATAATGAACGGAAACCACATGACCACAAATGGTGCTAAAATATCGCATGTTGCGTAGATGTCATCCAATGGAATGAGTTCAACACAAATAACCCAAAAAGAAAAAAGTAAAAATTAAACATTTTGTTTTATTGTTACAAACACTTTTGTTCTGATTTAGTTGTTGTTGTTGTTGTTGCCATTCACATTTGCGTGTGACAATTATTGTTGAAATCAACATTTCTATTTGCAACATTTGTGCACGCCAACAGCATTAATGTTAACAACAACAACAACAAAGTTTATTGCAACAAAACATGCATGTAAATGCATTTCATATATATTAAAATTTGCATAAATTTTTATGTTTTTTTTTTTTTAAATTTAAGACACATAAAATTAAATGCTTTTAAAAATTAATATTTATTTTTATAATTTAGTTTTAATTACTTTTTAATGTTTATATAGGTCAGATAAATTAGTATTTAAAGTGAAGTAAGTTATTAAAAATTTAAATGAAACAAAATTAAGTTTTTGTATATTAATAAATAAAATAATTAACTCAAATTAAGCATTCAATATTCTATACGTTTTTATGCATTCGCCACACTTTTCAGTTATATCATCTGCATTACAGCGCGTCGCGTCGCGTCACGTAGCTTTGCAGCGCGTCGTCAGCCTTGCTACTCTATTAAATCTTAATTGTCTGCCGTCCCCGTAGTTAGACAGAAAAATTATGAGTTCTTCATGCGGCTCATTGCACGGTAGCTCCTCAATAAGCGACATAAATTGTAGCAACTCGTTCAGGGGCGTTGAGTATGATTGTAAAAATGATAAATTTCAAAATTAAATAAAAATAAATTTTTTTTTTTTGCTAAAAAATTACTTAAAAATAAGACAACTGCATGAATCAAAGATTTAAGTAAAATAAATTAAAATTCGCAAATGGCCAAACTTCATTTTAGCCAGAAACTCAAGACCAAAGAAATTCACAAAGTGAGCTATCTCTGGGTGAATGACTTCGAAAACTTATGGCACGAAAGAATAATTGTAACTTAGACTTGAATTTAAATCTATGCCCTGTATCAATGATATATTTTGACATTAAAAAAATATTTTTGTACTAAAATCATCAAAACATAAAAGCTTTCAACCTCGTCTATCGAACAGTAAAATTTCCAAAAACAGTAACTGCGAGTATACTCAGTTTTTTACCTTTGCCTGAAAAATATTAATATAATATTATAGAAGTAATTTCTTATCCTAAGCTAATCAAAATTTAATAAATATAGTAAATATAGTAAGTTAATAAAGTACTCTAGGAACGAAGAATAGAAGTTTTTCAAAACCTTATTTCGAAAGGTACCATGGAAGCAAGTTTCGGTACCATAAGACTCTAAAGAAATAATTGATGTTCAAATAATATCACTTTCATATGAAGTTGTCTTGATTGAACCAAAAAAGTGTTCACTGAAAATCTGAAATAAGCCACATCTTGATATATTTTAGACTTCATATTATTTGACTTTATTTTCATACCTAACTTCGATTTCGAAATACTCAGGCACCACCACTGACTGCATATATTTCAAAATTTTCAAATCACATGTTATCTCACTTGTTTAATCGTTCACTTCTCTTTCTAGCCGTGCATAAAATTAACATTTTCAAAATAATTCACAAATTGAATTATTTTTAAAAATACGAATGCAAATTAAAAATAATTCGAATATGTAAGTACAACAACAATGCGCAGACAACAGACAGCTAAATATCTCAATACAACAGAATGAGAAGGAACACAACGATCGAGATTGCGATCGAGGAAGCGAACAACAGTGCTGCCAAAGTTGCACAAATTTTGCAGGCACAAGATGTTTTAATGATATTTCTGGCATAGGTATCTTTTAAATATCTCGCACAATGACTTGTATGAGATTTTTTGAATTTACAAATGTGTAAGTTCTATGTGTAGGTACTCATCTGCATGGTATGTGTAAGTATTGATTTATTTTGGTCTACGTGCATAAACATATGTATGTTTTAATTATAATAGGCCCTAATTTGTAAATGCGACGAGGCAATTCAAAAAAATTCCAAAACATTTAGAGATGCCACAAAAATAAGTGCCAATGATGTTTGCATGTTTTTTGCTAAGAATATCTTTTTCTAGTTTTATTATCTACTGGCACGTCTGGTATTTGGAATTGTAAAACTTAATTTTCTCAGAATTGAATAACAAGCGATTGCTAAAATTAAATCGAAATTTTCAAAAAACAGAATTCTCAAAATAGAAATAAATCAATAAAATTTACAAAATTTAAAATCTCTGAAGTAACATTTTACATTTTATTAAGTCTTTAGCGTTTATTTACCATTGAACCCATAATTGTTTCTAAAGTATGAATACGATTTCTTAAAGGTTCTTATACTTTCGAAATTGCTAAAAATTAAAAAATCATTTTTTGGTTTCTCATAGCACTTTAACGACCGTTTTCTTCAAAATATATGGGTAGAGAATTTCATGGGCTACAATTTTTATGAGTGTAAGAATATGAGTATACCATAAATAATTCTCAAAAACTGATAGTTAAGAAGTTGACAAGAAACTAAATTTTTCTCCTTTTCAACTGCTGCATGCAAAGAAAATTATAAGGATTAAAATGAAAGACTCAGGAAAATCCCTGCGAGGTTGCATATATTTGTAATAGTTTTGATTTTCTAACTTTTTTATATCAAGTAAAATTAATAATGAACATGAGTTGAATAATTTTTTTACATAAATTTTAAAAGTTTTCCTTAATCAGAATGGCTCAAGTTCTTGGGAATTATTTTCAACTATGTCCGTTTAATATTATTTTCAACTTAATTTTTATCGATTTTCATATCTTTTTTCAGTAAGCTTATATTTATTCTATTGCCAAGACAGGTGCACAATGCTCCATTGCTGAAATTTAACAATATCAAGAAGAATGAATATTATAAAAACAAAATTAACAACAAACTTATAAAGCTTCTTCTATGTGGCTCACACTCACAGGTGTCTAACTCAAATATTCTTTAAATGTTCATTTTAATTAACTTTCATAATTATTTTTTTGCCACAAAATGGTAGAATTTTATTACCGCTTGATTTTCTTTTGCCTTCGTTTACTCGTCCATAGTATGCTGAGCTAGCCGTACGTGACTTATTGGCTCTGAAGTCAAGATTTATTACCGCAATATTTTGACAACTTGCACAATTGTTTGCTTTTATACCCTACACACAGCATATATTCACTATGCCCTTTATTTTATGAGAAAACCAAGTGCAATAAGCTCATGAAGTTTGGTAAACCCATTAAGTCTTCTGTTGAACCTTAAGATAAATTTTCAAAACATAGCACTGAGAGAGAGAGCTACGAGAATTAATGATAATTAATCAACTTTCACACGAATACACATCTTCAACAAAAAAGTAAGAAAATTTAATTGAAATGACATCAAGCAAAACCCTTAAAACAGTACATTGAGAGAGTTATAGAAGGTAATGCAACCAAACTTTACACGAATACTAGAAACTTAGCACTAGACAATTAGTGGTATGATTCTTATAAGAGGCCATAACACCTCCCATGCAGCAAGCAAGAGCATTAAGTCGCAATAGTGAATGCTATTTTAGTAAATGTGTTCAAATTGCATTTGTGACCATTTTGGACATATGGGTGTGGCATCTCCTATATAGATAAAAATGCTTTACTCAAGAAGCTACTGATATAATTGTTACAAAATGTACCTATGTATGTGTGTTAAAAAGTGAAATTATCAATATTTGGAGACACACCCTAACATTAGAAAAAAATTCCCGAGTTTGGACTTTTTTCTGAAATCCAAGCTATTAAAATACGGGATTAGTGAAACAAAAATTTACTGGATGCTTTTATTTTTACCATGTCTCTCCGACAACACCGAAAAGTATACGCCCTTAATAAATATTTAAAGCTTCTATGTGCTTTTCACTGTTAATGCACTGTAGGGTATTAAATTTTTGACGAGGCCAAAGATAACACCCTTAGAAGTTTATTGTTATTGTTGGCGTTGGTGTTGGTGTTGATGTTGCTGTTGCTGTTGATGTTGACCTATAGTTGTTGAACATTAGATTCATGATTGGTTTTTTTGTTATTTACTTGTATTTACTATATGTTTTTGTTCTTATTTCAATTTAGTGTTGTAGACTTAAGCAAACAATGAATGCATAGATAACATCATGTTGAGGTTCAATTTAATTTTTGTTCTTCTTAATTGTTTTTTGTTTACAGTTATAATGGTTTTTATTACGATTGTTGCAAATAATATGTCAGAGATGTTACAGGTAGGTGTTTTATTTTGACTACTTTTTATACCACGGTCTTATCTTGCAAGAGTTGATAACTGAATCGGTAGTTTAATCAAGGCAACAATTTCAAAAGCCAAAATGTTGGGAGATCATAAAAAACTTCGTTACAAAGAGAATTGGTAAATTTTTTTCGGACAAAAAATAAACGAACTTGTTTCCTTTTTCATAGCTACATATGTGATGAATAAGATAAAATAATACATAAACAAATCCCTAATATACAAAATTTTTAATAAAATCTGTAAGCTCCAGCTCTTAAGCTTCTGGACAACAGCAATAAATAAAAATTTTAATAAAGTAACTTCTTATTAAGTGGCAAAACACATTAAACTTGAGACTGCGTTTCATTAAAAACTTTTATACCGATCTTAGATCAAATTTATGTACCTTTTTTAAGCTCATAACTTAATAAATTTTTCAACTTTTGGACTTGGGAAGAATTTTTTGGAATCTAAAATAAGTTTCTACTTATAACATATGTCACATTTCAATATTAAAAAGTCTTTCAACTATTCAATTTTCTTAATATATTTCGACATTTTAACCATTTCTATACTAACTATACTGAACTTCATAAAATTCACAAATCAAATCGATCTCATGAAATTCTTAAAAAAAAATTTAATCCTTTGCCAAGGTTTTTCTATTTTTTATTACAATTTCTTTAAAACATTTAAGATTCTGACATAGGTCTACACATTCTTTACCCATAAGGTCAGAATTTTTCAGATAGCTCCGTTTTCCGAGATAGTTTAACCTTAAAGTGCAAAATCACTCTTTTTCGAGATATTTGAGGTTATGTTACATCGAAAGGTAATATATTTTTAAAATCAATAACGGAAACCGAAAGAACTACTCTTAACGCATGAAGATTTCATCCTTGGAAAATCGTTGAAATTATTTATTTATTTAACCTTGTTTCACTGGGCTTACACACTGTATATTGGAATACTGTTTAACTTTAACATAAAATTTCTCAAAGATAAAAAAAAATAGCCTGACAAGAGCCGTCAAAGGAATACTGATCTTGGATTCGAATTCAGTACGTCAAAAACCTATGGAAAAACTTAAGACTGCTGGTTTCTGGGTATGAGGCTTGGCCAAATTTTGTCAGGCTGTGTAACCATTGAATCACTCGTTGTGATTTCTAGTTGGTACCCAATCTGAAACAATCAACTCATATTTCTTTGTCGTAATATATATCATTAATTAAAAAAATAGTAGGATGCTGTCACGGAAGTGAAAAAGTTTTTCGTAATTTTGACCAAATTTTGTAAGTAATGATTCTTTAAAAACACACACTGCGCATTAAAAAAAATTTGGAAAAAGAAAAACTATTAGATGCTCGAATTTCAATCCATAATACATTGCCTAAGGAAAAGTTATGTATTTTATCAAGTCACTTTTGCAAAACAAATAAATTTATCAATATCCAAAATTTTGACTCCAGAAAGCAAAGACTTTTTCGGAAATTTCTTAAGTATTTTTTCTGTAAAAAGCAATCATATATCCATAGTTTTTTGATGATCTGCTTGAAAACCAATAAGAAAAAACAATTCTATAAAGCCCATTGTAAATTACCTATGCTTTTAAAGTCAAATATAAAAATTATATTCCAACTTTTTTTGCTAAATGTAGACTAGGCCACAACTTAAATTTCCCCCCAAAACAACAATACAAATTTCATTGTAACATTCAAGGAAATCAATTGACCTAAAAGCCGATGTAAATAAATAGAAAAACAAAATACTCAATAACAATAACAACAATGGCAACAACAATCTTGAACCATAAATAATTACCGATGTACATCTAACCAGCCAACCAACAACCAGACATCTGCGCAACACTTTTCAAATATTTATTTCTATTGATTTTTCCTTCGGAAAGTGCGCTTCCTGCGCGTACATACAGACAGACATGTGTACATCAAAATTTTCCTTCATTACGAGTCAAATTATAATTGTTGCTGTTGCTATTGCTTTGTTTATATTCTCGAGCAGCAACAACAAGAATAATAAATTTTATCAAAAATTTAATTTCGTTTGTTTTCTTCTTTTTGGCTTAACCAAAATATTGCAATAAAAATATTTTTATATCTTACTGTGAAAACAACAAAAGCTGCGCATTTTTAAGATTTCTACGAAAATCATAAAAATCACATAATTTCAATGTCATTTAACTCTTTTGAAGCAATTTTCCGGCATGACTATTTTTTATTATCTTAAAAGAATTTTTTTCTGTTTGCGCAAAAATAACTCACAGTCCATTCAACAGAAGAAAAAAAAAAACAATTATTTTACAGATAATTTTTTAATAATTTTCATCATGTGATCCATTATCTATTTATTTTTTCAAATTCACAACGTAAAGCACTTGAAATCGAAACTCGAAAAGCGTAAAAATTTTAATTTTGTCGAAATATCAACAACAATAAAAATAAAATAAAATTCAATCATCAACAACGCCATCTACATTTTGATGGCTCTGACGTCAGCAGTAACCGTTCAGCTTTGCCGTGTCGTAAACTGTATGTACGAACAGAATGAAATCGTACATTTTTCAGTTAATCAAAACAGCAACAGAAAAATTAATGAAAAACATTTTATAAATCCTAATGGAGATGAGAAAAAAAAAAAAGATATCTATACCTTTGCCAAGCAAATGTAGAATTTGAAAAATACACTTGAAAAAATTTTAATTAACTCATGTGGATGAAAGTAAACTTATTTTTGGTGGTTGTAAAGAAAGTAGAGTTAATTAAATGCCTTGAAAACTTTTCTCAAAATATGAAAGACTTTAACATTTAAGAAAAACTCATAAATAGAATAGAAAAATTTTAAGTTTTTTGCGTAAATTTTCACTATAAAACATGAGAGTTTTCCTTCAGTAACATTCAAAATCAACAAAGGTATGAAGCTCGTTAATTTGTTTGTCTTTACACTGAGAACAAATTATGTTCCCATCAAATAACTGTTTTGTATTAAACGATTTTTTAAATATTTGTTAAATATCAACAAATTTCTGTATATACTACTATATTTTTGATTGGAAGTAAAATGCTGATTCAAACATAATGATTGTTAGAGTTGATTGAATTGAGTCGAATATATTTTGAAAATGCATTAGTATATATACTATCGATTTATTTATGAAGCGATAGTTTAAAATATCGGTTTTTAACTCACTGGATTTTACCTGCATCATTACGAGTATTACAAAATGTATACAATGGCGAAAAAACTGCCGCCAAATGTATAATTTGGTGATTATTAATAAGTGAATACTTGCAGCAAAGAATTATTTGTTCCAATAAAATATCTTTTAGTAATTATTACCAAATATATGATTGATCGAATATATAAATATCTAATTAAAATTATGTAATTAAAACCAAATATATAAATAATTTAATAGTGTTATCCTGATACCAAATATTTCTTTCGCTTATATCAATTATATAATTTGTTAATTAATAATAAAACTTGATAGATACAAATCGATGGTTTTCTCTGTACGCAATTTTTCAAAATATTAATTGTGTTATGTTGAAACAAATAAAATTGAATTGCAAATGAAAAATTTATGGTGAAATTTATATAAAAAAATTAGAAGTTGATAAAACCACGGAGAATGTGGACTAAGAAAAACAAAGTTGTACAGCATCCAATTATCTTTTACATATCAGTTGCTAAAACTTCTAAGCATACGCCGAAAAAGGCCGTAATAATACCTGCGCCATACATCTGTAATTTTATGCAATTTTACCTTCTTAATATATCAGTTATTCTGTTAGTCTGTAAAATAAAGAACGTAGGTCGATGTCAGCAAATGAAAAAAAAAATTAAAGGAAACAGCAACGTTTTTGTTTTTCAAATTTACCGTATTTTATAAATAAAGACACATGTCCCGGCACACCGCACCGCACGCCATACTCGCAATTAAATAGATTTATGTCGATTTTGCAGCCGTAGAATAAAATGTCTCATTTACATGAACAAAACAGACAGACAAACAAACATTTAGACAGACAAAACCTACAGCTAAACGATTGGATAGACGGTCCGAAGTCAGCAAACTGACATTAAGTATCGCGCACCGCGTAAGAAACTCATAAATAATATTCCGTCAAGTGCCAAACGTTTCGAGAGGATGTTCCATACAAACATTTTTTGCATATTTCGCAAATTCAAATGAATTTCATATTAAGAGAGATTAAGAGAGAAAAGGAAAAAATTTAAATTGGGTAGCAAATTTACAGGTGTAGTATAGATACCTTTGAAAGATACGTGTAAAAAAAAAGTATATAGATAGAGTATCCATCGAGATAATTTTATTTTAAGTAAGTTAGGTTGAAAGTTAGATTTGCATAGGTTTAATTCTATGCATCAACTTTGCCTGAATTGGAGTTAAATTATTCGTTTTCTTCATCTTCACCATTCGCAATACTGAGCACTTTGGGGAAAAACAGCGATAATTGCAATTCAGATTATTTTGGACACATGACTTTTATTTGAAGTCTGTAAAAAATGTGAAAGTCCTAAAAGGCAGATTGGACAAAAAATAGTGATTTCTAAGATAATTTATCATGGGAACAGCTCAATGCAATTAATAAATTACAAAAATTGAGTTATATCTATGCGTCACTTAGCATCTATACGTCATTCCTTCTTTTGCCATACTAGGCATAATAACTCAGATATTGCCACAGACAACTAATCTGGCAGAGCCATGGCACCAACCTTAATCCTCAGGCAACAAAGGTAAGCCACGCTGCTGCTTCATAAGCAAGCATCTATTGCAGCTTTCGCATAATCAAACCACATGCTTTAAGAAGATTCCGAGTTATTATGGACTCTCCTTTTTTAAGTAAGTGGTGCCTTCTCACTTGATTTTTTTCGAAAGTAGATAACTCTCCCATATATCAAAGATAAATCTTTTTTGTCCACTCAAGAGGAATTTTTTACTCTGAAAGTCCACTAAGATTGACGAAATAGTACACTGAGAAACCGATTTGTTTGAATATAACATCTGTACATTTGAAATAAAGCAATCAAATATTTGCTTAAGTCAAACATATTGTATTTGGAACAAATAGTGTTAATTATTGGCTAAAGCATTTTTCGTTTGACTCAATCAAATATATAATTGCTTTAATTCGAATACTATAATACGATATATTCAAAAATATCCTTTTCTTAGAGTACTAGCCATTAAATATTTGCTTTATAATAAAGATTTATTTTTCAAAGCTGGATAAATATCAAATTTTTTTTATAATCACTCTGATCGCTAGCCATGTCTATGTCTACAATTTTTCGTCGACTTTTGGAGTGAAATCTTTTTCAAAAGTGGATTTAGAACAGCTCACAGAGTCTTAGAAGGGCCATTGACCATGTTTAAAATGTATTTACTATTTGCTGCATCAATTAATGCACTACATTTGTTTTCAAAAATAGGCCCAACATGAGTCCTTAGAGATTTGTAATACTCAGAACTTGTCTCCGACCTTTCCCCATCGATAGGTGAAATAGTAATTTTTGTTTTTCGTGAAATACTCGTAGACCCAAAACAAACCAATAAAAGTTTTCCAGAATAATGACAATAATATAGATATGCAAAATTTTATTCGATTTGGAGATTGACTTATAACTTGACTTGAAATAATTTTTTCAAATAATAAACAATATTTTTATTTAAATTTTCTTCTATGCCATGAGTGTCAAAGCGTAGGGTCTTCAAACTTGAACAAGTTACAGACACGATAAATACGGGAATGAATGAGCTTAAATTGAAAAATATGAGCAAATTTTTACTGCTGTTTATCATTTTTTGGTGAACTATTGAAATAGACTACGACTTGATGAGCAAAGCTATAATTCATAAAGTCATGTTTTCCAAATACTCTAAGCAAAAAATGCTAAAATCGCGAATGAATTTTTGCAACATCTTATTTCTTTCCCGGAAATAAATGTTAAAAAATCCCTGATATATATTAGATAGATAGCACCTATGTCACACACAAAAATACAGAAGCCTTCATTATCATTAGACAATTTCTTCGAGAACATAATATGATATTTAAAAAATCCAAAATAGATTTTGAAGCGGAAGAGTAGACTATCTTTGCTGAGAAGAATTAATTCGCAGAGTAATATAGTACCGAATAGAGCAAAAGAAGAAACATTCAGGTCAGGATATCTTTGAAACCTGACATAACGGCGGAAAGCGAACTACGAATTTAAGTTCAGTGCTAGAAAGGCATTTTCTCTTTTTAGGTCCAAAAATTTTCCGAAATTTGTAAGCCTTGGTTTGGACATCTCTTTTTCTAATCATAGGGTCAGGAATGTAAAAACTGTCCACATAATTCATTTTTTAAGTTAACTTATTTAATTGGCATGACCATTTTCAGCAATTATCTACTTACTTACTATTTATGTCGAATATCATAAAAGTCACCAAAAATCAAAAAAAAATCCGTAATATTCGTTAACAATATTACCTTACAGAGATATGCGCATTTCTAACAAAATATCAATAAATCATGTGTAAAGTAAAACAACAAAAATTTAGTTTAAATTAAAGCTGTTGGCAAAATAAAATCACCGAAAGACTTTGACATGTTCACGAAAATTATGCAAATAAATCAAGACCAGACAAAAAAAAATCGAGGTCCAAACATCAACCGAAAAAAAATCGAAATTTCTTTTGACAAAACGTGCTAAATTCAAACCAAAGAAAAATGAAGAATGATTTGTAAAATTATAAAAAGAACATGAAATTTACTCACAAGAACAAACGACATAAAAGACAGAAATCAATAAGATAACAACAACAGCAACAACAACAACTAAATACAATCAGCTTACGGCAACAACAACAACAACAACAGTGAGGAGCATAACTAGGTGCCAATAAATTTGTTGGCACATTTTTTAATGTTTTTCCACAACTCCAGCGCGATAGCTGGAGTTAACCATCATCTTGCTGTGGTACATTTTTTCGTAACGATTTCGTTAGTTGAAGTTTCTTTTCTTTATTTCGTCTAAATTCTATTTGACCGTTTTTTTATCGGTACTGTTATTACGCGTGTAGTTTTGTTGTATATTTCATATTTCCTGCTGTTTGTTGTTGTCTTTTGGTAACAGGTCATCGATCTTAAAATATTTAAATTAAATTTTCGTTTTGATGGTCGTTGATCTATTGATCGATACGTTACCAACTTCATTTTTTTTATAAACTTTTTGTTTTATTTTTTTACTATTATTTTTGGTGTTAACAGTCAAAGTCAGTAAAAAACAAAAAAAAAACCCAACCGAGTTAGGTTTGTTGAACGAACTTGTTTTAACCTAGAAATAATGTAATAAAGTTAAAAAGAAACTCTTTCAAGTCATTAGAAATTTCACAGCATGTTCGAAAGTTATGCTGAGTTTTTATAACCTCTGGGAAGAATGTTTTTTATAAGTAATTTTTTATAAAGCTGATATTTTTTACGCCAAACATTTAAGTGGTTTCATTAATTGCTGATAATCAATCAGAAATCAGCTGCAAAGAATTTAACTATTAGCATTATGAGCAATGCCAATAAGCGAAAACAAGCATTAATTTGGCTAATTTTGTTGATTTTAATAAAATATGCCTATAATTAAATGGTGCTAAAAAGTTTATTCAACTACAATTTCGTAAACGAGAAAGAATTTTAATTATCTTTGAAGTCTGAGAAGAAAATTATTGGATTTGATTTTCACTCAAAGGTTTATTTTGTATGACAGTAAAAGTTCTTAACCTTTGTAGGATGGTATAGGTACCGTAAGCTTTCTTAAATTTCCATAACTTTCTTTTTGTAACTTCTAATGAGCTGAGAATTTGTGACATTTCAAAAGTTTTGTTTTATTTAAATGAGCTAAGTTTCATAGCATTATCTTGAATTGTTTTTGAGATCGGCATTTAGGTATCGGTGCAATTGTGAATGGTGAATATCCACACTTTTATATGGAACTAAATCCATTTTTTAATATATTTTAATATATTATAATTTTTCAAAAGTATGACTTACCTGTTTGAACCATTTCTTCTCTTAACTAAATTTGAATACTAGTACTTTTGAAAAAAAATTGCCATAAGTTAATTAATCTTCCAAAGTTTTATTTAAGTCAAATTTTTCTAGTTTTGTATCATTCTTTGAAGCCATTTCGTGAAATTTTTTTATTATTTTATTAAATACTTAGAATAACTAAACAATTTCATTTCATTAAACTTTTTCTGAAGAAAGTTTGTCTTCAAAAGCTAAAAAGATAAATGGTTCTATTTCCTTTCTTTTTAATAAAGAATTTATTTAATTTTGAAGAATCTTAAGCTCTCGATAATTATCACCAATGAATTGCAATTACTTATGATCGAAACTGGAGATTAGAAGCCGATTTAAAAAGTTATCCTAGATCCGAATTTAATCTCAATTTTCGTCTATACTATGTTACCGCTTAAGGCGTTGAAACGATGTAGCTTTTTATATAAAATGATATGATCTAAAGGAATAAATAATTAAAAGAAATTAATACGCAATTATTTAAGTGCTAAAAAAAATAGTTTTCAATAAAGAATATTACATAAACGCTACACCACACAGCTTCTCCCGAGTACTGTTTTCGCAACAGGGCTCCTCGACTTGCACTGTAAAGCCCGTAATTTTAATCTAAAAGAAAAAGAAAGGATTTGTGGTTAATGTAGATCAGTATACTAAGGGTACGTCGTACGGAATATTAAAAATTTTAAGTTTTATGGAAATGGCAAGCATTTGAAAAAAAGTCGATTTCTGACCCCAAAATTCCAACTTAAAAATGTTAGAAAAAAAAAATAATCAAAATATTGTAAATTCCGTACGACATTCTCTAGATAATATTGCTATGAGTAGACAGTTAAGCTTTTAAAAAAAATTAACAAAAATTACGTTGGGCATGCTGCGGCCATTTTCAAAAATGTATTATAAGAAAAACGCGTTCAGAGTTTCAAAAACCTACAAAGCGAAGCGCTTCGACACGTCTTTTCAATGAAGTTTTTTTTTTTCAACATACATTTTTTTTCTCCTTATTCTAGATAGGTAAATTATTTTAGAAACCAAAAAAAATCGATTTCTTGAAAAATTTACAGTGGTTTATTTAATTAAATAATATGTTGTGTGTATATACTCTATATATATATATGTATATATGTCTATATATACAATTGAAAGCATGATTTTAGCAAGAATTTCTTCTTGTGATATGCTTTTGTAGATCAACCCTCTATGAACATAATACACACAATTTTTACAGTCGCCATATGGTCATTAACTTTTTTAATAGAGTTTATTTTCTTTATGTAAAAATATCTACAAATACATTCCAAAAAATTAAATTAATATATTATCTTTACTACATACTATTTTGCTTCTAAATTACAGATTCTGAATCATCTAAACAATTTCCCGCGCTAATTTTCTCATAAATATATAAACTTCAAACCCAAAGAGAATTCCCTAATCACCCCTATTAATTCAATGCATCTGTTTGTTTAAATACCGCGTGATAAATTTTTAATATTATGTTTTCTGGTAAAAATAGAAATGAACTGCTGACAAATATAGAAAAAGGCAAAAAAAAAAAAAGAAAAATTTAAAAACCGAACAAAATAAATGAGGTCGTTGACGACATTTTTGACAATTTTAGTCGATTTTTCATCAATTTCTCTCATAGCTGGCTGTAGGCATACGTAGGTATGTGCGTATGTGTGTATGCCCGTGTGTATGCGCATTTATAATTGGTACAAAACTTTAAAGTATCCCGCATTGTTGTTTTTATTGTTGTCACTTTCGTTGTCACAGATAGAACAACAATACGTATGTTATAACAACAGTGACTACAACCACAATAATGACAGTGACAGCAACGGCGGCGACACCATCACTGCTGCCAAGAATAGCCAATATTTTATAAAAATATTTCGAAAAAATTTGTTAAAACACTGTGAAATTGTTAATAAGCAACAAATTAATTATATCTTTTTGGCCCACATGTCACCAACTTTTCCCGCCTGTATTTGCTCTCTCTCTCTCTTATTTGGTGTTGACTTTCTTTCCACTATTTATCTAATTTAGAAAATTAACTTTTCTTTCATTCTTTCCTTTACATTTCGATGATGTTTCTTAAATCTTTGAATAATTTGCTTTGACTTGAGTTGAAATTTTTATTTTGACATTTTTGAATATTTTTGTGTTTTTTTTTTCTAAACGCTCAGGAGATTTAGTATGTCAAATGTGGTATCTTCTGGTGTTTTTATGGTTAAACCTATTAATTTTAGATTTTGGTTTAGTATTTTTAAGAGTTTTGACAGCATTTATATTTAGATTTATTAGTAGGTGATCGAGAAGAAAAATCATCATATTATCATATCAAATTAACACATTCACGTACTTCCTTGTTCTTAAATTTTTAAAAATATTAAATAAAACATTAAAAATTCATATAATTTGATAATTTGCATAACAATTTAAGCACATCATGTGGCTCCATAAAACACAAAAAAACAAAAAATGATATTCATTTGCATAAATTTTATTTAACAGTTTATTTCCCTTTTCATTTTCCTCTGCCTAACAAGCTATTTATTTTTTGCGCTTCAATGATTTGCATTCGTAAAAAAAAGCTGTTGCACTTTATTGGCGCTGCTGCTATTATTGTTTCAGCAACAATTATTGTTAGTTCAGTTTTTGTTATTTTTTTTTTTTTTGTAAAAATATATTTAAGTGCAAAATTGTAAAAATTGATAAGCAAAATATTGTCAGCAAAGCGCATTTCTTGACTGCATTCGACCTAACGTTGTAGCTATAGCAATTTTAAACAAAAATAAGATATACATTTGAAGAAATTTAATTTTTTTACAGATATTGCTAAAAATCCTATGCGTACGACCTTTCAAATAGCATTTAGTAGATCAAATATTTTTACGTTATTGGCTATCAAACCTTCAAACTTTACACTTTAAAGGAGTTGGATGGAAAGTGAAGAAATTGACGATTTTATGTTTGACTCATTTATAAACGCCTACGATTAAGCACCGAAACTGAATCATAAATAGTATTTTTGGGGTTTTCGAGCTTCAAGTTCAAATATAAATATCTCGAAATCAAAGAAAATAGTCAGATGGCGTCAAATCACGTGATCTTTCATAATTGCTGAAAATCATGTGAATTTTCAGTGAATTTGAAGGTAAAGTTTTAATGAATTTAGTGAATTTTCACAATTTGCAAGCATAGCTCTGTCATCAAAAAAATCACACTTTATTTCAATGTGTTATTCATTTATTGCCTGGGATTCAAAGGAATTCAACATTACTTTAAGAAGATATTTGTTGCAATTAATATGGAAAACTTAAGTAATTAAAATACATACAATTTTGCACGGAAACGAATTCGGTACTCTTGATCACAAGCGCAGTGCACTAACTCTGCTCCACACTACCCCACATCGGTTAATTTTATATTTACCAATTTCGAAATGCAAATTTGAAATTGTTTCCTTTCGAAATATAGAGAAAATATTTATTTTTTTATTATTTTCAACTTTATTTTATATGTTCTTATTAAAAGTTATTTTCACCATCTTCAACTCTTAAGTAAACTTGAATTTATTAGCTGTGTATGTTAACTTGTGTAGTTAAACTTTTGGTAATTTTAACTAAATTTCGTGACAAATTTTATATTTAAAGTTTGTTAAAACTTTTATTTTTTATACATCTTGTCGTCGCTTGTCTTTCTAAAAATATCTACAACAGCTACCTCATGTCTCATTTGACTACGTTTATCAGCTAATGTCGATCGTTTTGTCAACACGGCGACTAATTAGAACTTTACATACATACCCATACACATTAGATACCCAACGTCACTACCGTTGCCACCATCGACTATGACAGGGGCTTCGCATCTGTCCCAATCGTTGCTGTTTACAGCAATTGCTGCATGATTTCCTATTAATTTTTATGCACAACATCTCTTTGCTTTATTTTTAACCTTCAAATGCTCGATATTTTAAATACGTGCAAAATGAAGTCAAAAAAAATAGTACATACCAATTTTATATATATTCTATTTACATATTTAAGCGTCTATCTTTGCCAATAAACTTTGGTAGACTTTTAACTTATTTACATTATTTTGAATTAAGATTTATTTAAATTTCTATTTAAGCCAGCTTAGTGGCTAAGCTGATCATTAAACACTAAGTAAGTTGATAATGAGATACTTAAGCATTCTGCATTCACACTTAGGGTGGGACTTAGGCAATTCATTTCCTGAGCTCTCATGTCATGGCATACTCGTAATACCCATTTCTCAAATAAAGACCTATGTGTTTTTATAATTATACTCGTATATACATTTATAAAAACATAATCACTGTGTCATTCCAATTGCAATACGTGTGTCATGAAATAGGAAATTATTTGAGTTCTTGATCAACTTCATTCTTGAGTAAAAGTAGCTATGTCTGTTGTCGGTGGGAATCACTATTAAGAAGAAGATGAAGATATATAATTTTAAAAACTGGTAGTCACTTTATCAATGATTGCTCGTAGGACTGTAAATGGCTGTAACAAGCTTGCGGATACTTCCAGACTTTTTCCAAATGTTAGGATTTATTAAGTCAAATTTTGAAATTTTAACATCGATAAAATCATACACCATTTGTAGGAACCATTACGATATCTTAATAATTTATAGAGGCGTGAAATATATATATATAATATGTATATATGGGACGTTCCACGTCAACCGGGACAGTGGGCTGCCCAAAATTGAGCGCATCGGAGAAATGTTTTTGAGATGTCAAAATGTTCGTATGCTCAAAAGCTTTCATATGCGAAGGGGTGTTTTTGAATTTTTGTTTTAAGAAAATAGCGACCATAAAACGACGCCTACCTTTAGATATCTATGTATAAATTGGTAGTAGTTAATCAGCCATAAGCATAATCGCGTAATTTTTTTTTTTTGGCAAGATAGTAGGTGGTGCTACGCCCCTAAAGTGAAAAAACGTTTCCACGGCTAAAGTTATGAACCGATTTTAATAAAATTTGGTTTGCAGATAGACTGAACTATAAGAAAGGTAATTGGAAGCTCTGAATTCTTTAATAGGGCGTGGCACTGCCTTTAGTGAAAAAACGCTGTATTGGCTCAGCTGCTTCATCGATTTTTATGAAATTTGGTATGGAGACAGATGGAATCCTGATTAAAGATATTTTATTTCAGTGTGCGGTGGCACGCCTCTAATACGAAAAAACGTTTTCACTGCTAAGCTAATCGACCAATTTTATTATATATATTAGCAAAATATTTATAACGCTATAACGGATCCTGTATCTGAGCAAAGGCATCCAAACTTCAAATGATTTAGGCATTTACTGAAGAAATATCAAGAGCACTTCGAATAAAAAGCGTGGCATCTCTTATACTAAAGAGGTTTTTAAAACCTTACTGAGAAGGGTTTCGACAATTCGTAAGCAAAAAGCAGGCGTATTTTGACAAGAAGGTGTTTTGAATAAACATTTTTTTTTATCAAAGTCCTTATTTTATTGTTGTATCTCTTTAAATTTCAAAGGCTAACAGAAAATTATAAACTCTCAATCCTATAGAAAACAATAACAAATAATATGCACTAATTAAACTTAACACTAGAAAATATTCTTGACTTAAAATATGTAATTTTTGACAAAATGGTATGGCATCTTCCATACAGCCAGCAACTTGAAAAAGCTGCACTGAGAAAAGTATTTGAGATTATACAACAAAATTTCACAAAAATATTAAAAATGTTTTGAACAACCACTAGATAGAAAAATATAAAGATTTTTGAGGACGTGACACATCTTATCCAAACAAAAACTTTTAAATACTAAAACAAACCAATTTTTTAAGGTAATGTGATGTAATGTAATGTATAATGGCTTAGACAAGCACTATACAAAAAGTAAGCGTCTTTCGATAGGAGAGCGTAGCACATCCTATGCAAGCAAAATCTTAAAATTGGGGATTACTGGGAGTTATTTTAGTAAAAATTGTAAAATTAAGCTACCTAACGTTTGGTGAGCGCAGAAAATAAAAGGCAAAAAGTGAATCAGCCTAGGCGTGACACCTTTCATATAAACAAAGAATTTTAAAAATTACATTGAAAAAGCTTATGGAGAAAACTTTTTATTCTAGCAAATGTTTAGTTCTTTGATGGGGGATATTAAAACATGGTTAGTTTTTAAACAATATGTAGATGCTTCTACATTCAGCACAGCAGTACACTGTCATCCTCCAACAAAACCCGAAAAATACGAGTAGCCCATTAATAAAAATTTCCAGCTTTTACTAAACACAGGCAAAATAGCCAATAAAATAATTCAACAAAAAGCGGAGCGGAAACTTTTGAAACCTGTATATTATGCCGAAATGAGTTGAAAATTCACCCAAATAAATAGAATTTTAGTGAGACCTAAACTAATTCAAAATTAAACTTTTTCTTGATTATTTTGAATGCATTCAAGTTTTTTTTTAATCTTCACCTGAAAAAGAGAATTAATTAGACATTATAAATTTTACTAAAGACCTTTACGCAGCATCAAGATATATTCTAATTTAAATTTAATTTAAAGATTCATAAAAAAAATATTGACAACTTCAACTGCATTTTTGATAAAAATATTGAATGACAGTAATTTAAGCTAAGTAAGCTCTTAACGATATATCCAACTCATTTCGAAACTCCCCACGCTCCAGCCTTAGCTTCAAAAAACGCAAGACTACAAGTTATCTCTTTGCAAAAGAACGCCAAAATACTATGTATGAACATTATTAGCTGCAGTTAAATGTTTCAAAAATAAAATATTGAAAAAACTTTATTTAGTTTAAATAGTTGCACACGTTGTATTGTGAAAACCCATATTTACTTCAAAATGTGTTAATATGAATTTTACCCCATCTTATCAGCAAACGAACAAATAATTATTTACTGTTACTGCTACATGATAGCAGCAAATTAGATTTTTGTATTTTTTCACTTTTTTTCAAACTTGATATACCCTCATATTCTAGGAAGTAATATCTATTTAGCAAAAATTAGATAACAAATAAGTTAACTTGTAGATTTTAGTTTTACGCAACTCAATGTGAAGCAAATGGCATTGAATAATAACAACAGCAGAAAAATATATATACACAAATATATATACATATATATATTCACATGTATATTGTAATAATGAACTGTAAGACTAGAGAAAATAACAAAAACCAAAACTACACTATATGATAGCTGAAATGGAATAACACGCTAAGCACGTGTACACTGAAGAAAAAGAGTTGCGATAACTGAATGCAATTATAAACTTAGCTGAAAATTAGTAAAAGAGGAGTTGACTTAATAGAAAATCCCAATTCAAGCAGTTTATTACAAGTCAGTTTTATTTAAAAATAAAATGTTTTGAATTAAAGAAACTGAAGCAGAAAAGTTTTTGAAATATCAGCTCCATTAAAAAGTTTTAGAGAAAGTACCTTCATAAATCGGTTGCGATTTTTTGTTTTTACTTTTCCTTAAGTGTAAAATGTTATTACAAAATAATTTGTCAAATACTCAGCAATAATAATATTCCAAAGATACGTACAAACATACATACATATGCATGTATGTATGTAGATATATATGCATCGAAATACCTTATATGAATACATTGTCATGAATGTTTTCGCATCTACAAAATTTAATTGTTCGCTCAACAGATTATTTCAAATAGTAAACAATAACAAATTAGTACATTTTTATTTCATTGTGATTTTTTCCTTATTTTTCAGCATACGTACACTGAACGTTCGACTCAATTCAATTGTATAGAGTTAAGCTTTGAACTGACAATAATAACAGCAACAACAACAGCAACAACAACAGCATATAGCGTGGCAGACGTACCTTTAAAATACATAACGACGCAAAAAATTTTAAAAAACAAACTCTTAAGGTCAAAACTATGTCATCATTGAGTTTGACATTTTTGCGTATTTCAACGCTTTCATAAATATTTTATTTATTCCATGCAAAGCGACTAAGTACTCGTTTTTGCAACCTTGATGTCTTCAATAGTTTGAATATAAAAGACATAAATATCGTTTACGAGATAAAAGTTCATTTTTACAAAGGATCTATGCCGAATGTAGGGTATTGCCGAAAAAGCTTACGCTTTAAGTGCCAGATTTTAAAGTGTTTTTTTTTTTATTATATTTGAATGATTTCTTGTTCAGTATTTGTCTTAGGATTAAAAATTTTCCTCCCAAAAGCACTCACAGTGGTCCAATTCTGAAATTTCATCATTTTAGTTTTAAGGCAAGAAGAACTTAAAGTGTTTTTGGGTAAGAAGTACGAGTATATGAACTCAATTGCAAATTAAGTAGTTAAAAAAGAAAACAAAGTTCCCGGTAATTTTCTCATTTTATCTTAAAAGAAAGGTCGATAACAATGAAAGCAAGGGTGATATACTTATTCTCGTCTACTTGCAAAAATTCATCTAGCTCTTGTCCAGAACTTCTCCTCTCAGTATAGCATTATGAAGTTTTCGCTTGCATGGGAAGTGACATAGTCTCTTGTTAAAATTCGCCAACTTTTTGTCCAGAGCTTGTCTAAGTTTTACCTAGTAGTTTTGAAAAATTTAGTTGCACTGCATTAAATATATACATTCGAATATAGCGTTTTACTTGTATGAGAGGCAGACGTGTCTGAGAACCGATATCGTTCATTTTTAATTCCAAGCAGCTGTTTTAAAGGTGTATCCTGTGAAGCTGAAATCGCAATTTTATAGACACATACACACAGACAGACTGACATGGCTAAATTGACTCAGGTGTTGGCGCTGATCATGAATAAATATACTTTTCCATAGCTGGCATGCCTCCTTCAAAGCTTTACAAAAGGATTTACAAAGTCAATATACACGTACTCTGATTATAAGGTATGAAAACAAGTTGCTTAAGAAGATTAAAAGTTTGCAGTTTATTTCAAAATGTTAGTATGTTTTGGGCCCTTTTTCAAACGCTAAGGAAAATATTAAAAAAAAAGTCTCGGTCGGATCTAGTTTCGAAGACATATGTTAGCCATCGGAAATTGCGAATATAACTTTTGCAAGAATCAATATAAATTGAGAATCTCTGAATATATCCCCAGAACTAGATCCAACCGACACTTTTTGATTACAAATTTACTCTTTAAAACCACATAAGAAAAGATTGGTCTGATAAAAATTGGCGAATGAGACCAAAAGTAAACTGAAACCGGAAATTTTTATTTGCGCTTATTTATTAAGAGAAGTTTAGAAATGAAAAATATTTTTGACATTGTTGAATTTGCTTCTTCTTAGTTTCTTCTTAGTAACCTTAAAAGACAATATTTCAAGATATTGCCTGAACTCAAAATGAGAAAGATTTCTTACTATTGCTTATGGAACCAGCACACACTGATTAGAAATTATTGCACAGTAGAAACATTTTTTAAAAGCTTTAATTTACAGAGATGATATATAATATTTGCTGATAGGAAATTGTAAGGTTATTAACTTTTTTCATTAATATTTATACTCTTATCCAAAACGTCATATTTTTTTTTTAACAATCCAATATTTTTCACAAATCGCAAAAGAATAATGTAGTTGTAAAAAGTTTGGAATGACAAAAAAAAAGTCGTAAGAAACTTAGTGAAGTGCATTTCTAAAGACGTCGAAGCATTGAAATCGAATCTGGATCCCAATCTGTTCCACTATGCCCAATTTTTGAAATCTAAGCCTAAAAATTTGTGTGAAGTCCATCACTTTCAATTTCGTTTTTTTGTTTTGTTCTGCTGTATTACCAAACCATTTTGAATAAAACTATTCAAAAAATTTGTAATCTAGTGCAATTAAACTTAAGTTGATAATTGATGCACCCTTGCAACCACGCCCACCCTTAATTAAGTAATTAAAAACCTATCTCAGCTTAAGACTTACTACAAAATTTTAATTCAATTATGGTATCAGGTTTAACAAAAACTAACCAAAAAACTGACAAAAAATTCAACTTTTAAAAAAACCAATTAGCATGGGCGGATTGGCATTGCCACATGACACAAATGGTCAGTACGACAAACAACCCAAGCGTTTAAAATGTCTTAAACAGCGATTTGTCAAAATTCATTTTGTTGTACATTATTTATATACCTGCATACATATATAAATATATTAAATATAAATTTCAATTATTAATTTAAGACCTATTGTTAATATGAATTTGTTACTGTTGTTGTTGATATGGTGAGTTCAGTTTAATTTATAGCAACATCCAACAATGCTAAATTATTCTTTTGTCATTGTTTGTCTCAGTGTTTGCAACTGTCAAATTTATTAATTAGAACTGTCAAATACGAGCTCATTAGCATTAATATCGTATTACTTTGTATGGCAGCGTACATTCTGTTGGTTTTTTAGTATTTAATATGATAATAAGTCATACTCAATGTATTTATTTTTTTAATTTATGGTATTTACTATGCGGACATCTCTGATTGGTTGCCATTTAAATAAAGTAAATTTTTAATACACGGCAAATTTTATTTTGAAATTTTTATATTTTAACGGTATAACCTAAAATTAATAAAATTAGTTTTGTTCTTAAATGTGGGAAGAAGTTAAGCACGATCGGTAAAAAATTATTAATGTTCTTGTTAATGAGCAATGAATCAATTGAATAATTGCACGAGAGTAATTTTTTTAATACGAAATAATAAAGAATATTCAAAATTTTTTTTTAATAGCAAACTTCATTTATAGAATCGAATAACTTAGCAGTTTTAAGAAAGAGTGCATTTATTTCTCTTTTATTGTGAGTGTCCTATTTATAGGAATATTTTTGATATCAAGACTTTCTCATAAATGATAAAAATATACCACTTAAATAAATCATTTATCCTCATATTTTTAAAAGAAAAAAAAAATCGATTAAATGATGTTTTATTATAAAAATAGTAATACTTCAAGATGTGATGTGATTACTTCTCTGACAAATTTTTCCAAGAAATTCACATAAATTCCTGAATGCTTTTTAGTGCAGTCTTATTAGATTATTACACACAAGAATTAGCTACAAAGCGTTACACAGAGAGCAAATTAAGTATATTTTGCCAAATTCAATGTGGGTACGTTCAATTAAGCCTATCAGCAGGTCGTGAGGAGATACCCTTGATATAAAAATTTAAGACTTAAGCACACTTCTACTGCTAACTTTGTGTAGGGCCAATGATTACATCCTAGTTGGATTTTTTTTTATCAACTTTTGTTTGTTCCAAATTGTTTTGAGTTTTCCTTTAAGTCTTATATACAAATTTGAGTTCTTAACACAATAACTTTGCAGAATCTTTATCTATTATATAAAATTCATTTTTTGTCCGTCTGTCTGTCTGTCTGTCTGTCTCTTATGCACGCGGAAACTATCCAGCCGATTTTGATGAAATTTTTACAGTATGTTAGTATCGATCGGGCGGGTGTCATAGGCTATAAAACTTTTATTTAGGGTGCATATTTAGGGTGGCCCTCATACACAAATATTTTCAAAATAGCGATTTCTCAAAGACAGGCAAATCGATTCTCATGAAATTTACACAGTATGGCTTCTATGTTAAGGGGTACAGATTTGATGGTAAAAATTTTATTTAGGGTGCATACTTAGGGTGGTCCTCATACAAATATATTTTTAAATATCATTTTCACGAAGACAAATAAATCGATTCACACCGAATTTACACTACGTACCTCTAATGTTAAGAAGCATAGCTTAGGCCACAAAACTTTTATTTAGGGTGGCCCTCATACACAAAAATTTTTAAATATCATTTTCACGAAGACAGGTTAATCGATTCACACCGAATAAACACCACGTAGCTCTTATATTAAGAGTCATATATAAGGCTTCAACACTTTTATTTAGGGTGGCCCTTATACAACAATTTTTTTTATATCATTTTCTCAAAGACCGCAAAATCGATTCTCATGGAATTTACACCATATGGCTTTTATATAAAGAATCACAGATAAGATCGTAAAAATTTTATTTCAAGTTCAAACTTAGGGTGGCCCTCATACAAAATTTTTTAAAATGTCATTTTCACGATAACAGGTTAAACGATTTACACCACGTAGCTCTTATGTTAAGAGGCATAGCTAAGGATACAAAACTTTTATTTAGGGTGGTCCTCACACAAAAAGATATTTTAAATATCATTTTCTCGAAGACCGCTTAAATCGATTCTCAAGGAATTTACATCATGTGGTTTTTATATTAAGAGGCACTGCTTAGGTTGTAAAAATTTTATTTTGGGTGCATACTAAGGGTGGTCCTCATACAAAAGTAGTTTTTAAATAGAATTTTCACGCAGACCGCACATCGAATCTACTCCACGGTTGAGGTGAGGCGATGCGCACAGGGTAATGCTAGTTACTTATCAATTAATTTGATATACAAATTCTCATATAATTGCAATTTTACTACCTAGACTTTGCATAATATTCATATTGAATTGTATTTGTTATCAGTTGTTAGTCTTTTTGCACTTAACATTTTTTACCAAAGAAATTTTTGATAAACACTTTTTTGAGAAGAAGTTATAAGTTTTTTGTTTCCTTAACTTTTTCGCTTGAATTTGACAACGTTCTATGGCCCTGTAATGCGATTAATTCAACTTTCGGCAACAAAATGTGTACTGAGGAGAGAGCAAGAACACAATCAATTAAAATAATTCTTAGAAATATTGACACTCAAACTTTGCACAAAAATAATCAGACTCAAATGATATTTGCGAAATTATTCGGAAATAAGGTTATTTTGTTGTATTAATTTTATGATAAGAACTTTAAGAGAATTTGCAAAAATTGATTTTATGCAAGAATTAGGGTGCAACTTACCTGTGTGCGAAGGAGAAAACCTGGATAGAATCCATGTATGGGCCATTATTATCAATTTGTATTAGTTTTCATAAACTCAGTCAGTAAAATTCACTAATGAAGTGTCAAATTTCATTAGAACAATTACCCAAAGCTTACGTAGGTAAATATTAATAATGTTTTATTTAATTGTTTTATGAACAATTGTTTCTCAGATCAAATAGGCCATTTAAAAAGATAATATCTCAAAAAAATGTTGCTCTAAATGATGTTTTATTTTGTGCGATGTTTTCAAAGGAAACAAAATAAAGTCCAACTGATTTTGAAATTCCTTATACCGATAATATTGTGGGCTGCTTACAAGTAATGTTTTGCTAATGCTAATCTTTCTGTTTTTGTTTCAGGATATTTTTACAACCTAGATAAAAAATCTAAGATATTATATACTTTAATTTGCAAAAGATTGATGCAAAAATGGACCCAAACTTAAAAAAATATGTTTTATTCGAGAGTGAAAAAACATATATAACAGCTTAAGAAATGACTCATACGACCACCTTCAACGTCCACATTTTTCTTGCAGCGAAAAAACTTTTGATATAAAAAAATAAACCATATAATCAAAGCGATGTAGAAACAAAAAACGATCGCCTAATGCAAAAGAATTTGTCAATATATTGAGTAAAAAGTCTACATTCCATTGTTGAGACATAATTAATTGTTTTGATATTTTATAAAGATTTATTGTTTGAACGCATGGAATTGCTATTAACATCATTAAATCAGAACACTTTAAGGAATATAATGACAAACGGCCCCCACATACGGTTAGCAGCTTTTATTTATTTGACACTAGAAATGTCAAGTAGGCTAACAAAAAGTAGGAATTTAAATTTGTTTTAAAAAAAAAATAGTGACAAGTGACAGCAAGAAACTAACGCAAACGGAATTTTAATCAAATGGATAAATTAAATACTTACAAGCAAACACTCTGGGAAATATTCAGTGTTCTTGTTTACTTTTGATTTAAAGTTATTAAAAATAGATAATATATAATTAAACAAATTTAAATTTATTACAACAAATTGCATTTTAAAAATGAACATTGTTAAAATAACAGTTTTTCTATTGACTTTAAATAGAAAAAATTTTAAGTTTGCAATTCGGAATTGAAAATGGTAAGATTTCAAACAGAAAGTCGTTGATATTTTTTGTCATTACTCTTAGATCGAATTAGTGAAATAAAGCAGATGTATGTATATAGCTGTAAAGTTCTCTATATTTAATGTAAATTTCATGAAGTTTCATTACTTCGCCAAAAAAAAACTCATTTTGGTAATATTTCCTCATAAAACAAAAATTGCATTGACAAATCAACGCATTTCTTAATCAATTTTGACATATTTAAATGACATTAATTTGTGACATACAGATTGTCAGCTTATTTCAGTTTCTTCATACATAAATTTGTCTGTTTATGATTTCATGCGACAGTAATGATCTTTGTCAAGTGTCGCTTTTCAAGATTTTGTTGCCCTTTTTGCAATATATGCTCAAGAGCGGGAATCCCCTACTTTTTTGCCACTTGGAATTTTTTTTTTTTATGGTCGCATTTATTTTGCGACATGAAGTTGCGCATTTCAACGACGAGAACAACGACAATTCTTCAACTTATTCTTATTGTTAAGTAGTAGTAGTAGTTTTCGTAGTTAGTGCCCAACCACTGTCATCGCCACTGTCGTATGTACTGACACCTCCATTGACTCCGCCACCGCCGACGACGACACAATGTGGGCTGCTGCTGTAGTAAATCATTATTTTTGTTAGTGTTTTGACAGGGCGCTGAATGCTGAATATTTAACAAATAATCGTCTGAATTGACTAATAAATTATGAACAGCGGACGCTTGAGTCGTACGGTCGGTGGCTGGAATCGGTCGACTTGGTCGGATTTTATGCGTCGTCGCGTCACATATTTACACGATTTTAATAGCGTAGATTAGTGCTTGAGTAGTGGACGAAACGTTGATGATATTGCCGTTGGTGTGAATTCTGATATAAATTCTGATTTTGATTTCGAGTTGGATGATTATGCGCGATGGCGAGGGCGGATTGTGATAATGAGTCTTGTTGTACTTTTGATTTTCGAAAAACGTTGCATGTTGATGAGCATTAAACTGAGCGTGTGGGCTGTAAATTAATGCATTGCATTTTTTTCTGAGTGTTAGTGTTGTAGGAACAAGCTAAAAGACTTTAAATGTCAACTCATCTAAAAAATTTTTGAAAATTTTTTTTAATTATTAAAAATTTTTACAGATTGTTATAGAACTTCTTTAAAACTTCACAAGTTTCGAAGCATTTGAATAAAGACAAGTAATATATATTTTTATTGATATGTTTTTATAAAGGAAGAAGTTGAGTAATTTATGATTGCAGTGAGTTGGTGATCAAATCGAAACATTTATATAATGTACATTTTTTTCTAATTGATCAAAATACATAAAAAAGTATCAGAAATATTAGTCAACTTTTTAATAATGAAACAGCAACTATTACTCAAATAAAATTGCTTATGGTAGACAAAGGATATCGTACATTTCTTTCAATTCATTTGCTCTGTAGAATCGAGTAAACATTATTAAAAAGTATTTTTTACTACAAAACCCCAGCATGAAAAATTCGAAAAAAAGTATTTCTTTCGACCTAAAAACCATTGAAAAATAATTTTTGATTTTTTTTTTTTTTGTAGGATTTCAAAGTATTTTTGACTAGACAGAGCCCACAAAATAAAAACAAAAACACTTTTTTGTAAGTTTTTGAGCTGCAAATAATTTCTATTTGCTATTTTTCTATGAGAAATGGTGAAAAACCCAATAAAAATAATCGAGAATGCTGTCCATATTTTTGAATCTACGTTTGTTTTTAGGCTATTAAGAGCTTTATTTATTTGCGCTATATCAACCATATGCAATTTTTTGTTCACTAGATATTTTTTGACGAAATTTTGCTTATTTAGATTTTCCTTCAATAGACTTTTTTAAAAATTTCTTATATACCCAAGTACTTAACAGAAACTCCGCACATATTTCCATTCATTTCACATTCAACGTGTCAAAAAACAACCTAATTGACAACACATTCAAACAGCTGTTACTGACGCGTTAAAACCACAATTGGTTGACATTTGCATATGTGCGCATGCGCTTATCAGCAAAGCGTAAGCTTTAATCGTGTTGCAAACACAACGCGACGAGATGATAACAACATCAAAACGACTGCAAAATACTGATACGCGCTATAAAAACAGCTGCAACCAACAGGTAAAATTAAATGCGAGAGCAAGCAACAGCAGGAAAAACAGCTAATGAATTTCAACAGCAACAACAACAACAGCAGCAGCAGCAATTAAAGTAGAGAGACCAAAAACTGGATTAAAAAGCACAACCTGTTCCGATGTGCAGTCGACTCATTGTAGCAGTAGTGACGTCAGTTAATTAATTCGCCAAATGTTGCTCACCAACTACAGTTGCAACTGTTGCTGCTGCTGCTGCTGCTACTACGTTGCTGTCACCAATGATAGATATGAGTTAATGCTGTTGACTTCAGCTGTTGTCACTTTGTTGTTTGCTGTGATTGTTGTCGTTTTACCTGTGCAACTTGTAATTGAAACTGGCATGCGCACATTCTTCAGTTAAAATGCCCTCATGAAACTTTTTTTTTTTTTTACTGATAACTTTTTTGTGATCAGCTTACTGGGTGAAAAAAAAATGCAATTTTTAAGTATTTTTCTTAACTTTATCATCACCGGGTAGTCTTTGTTAGGCTACAATGCTGCCACCCTAACAGAACAATTTGTCAGAGGCAGAACTAGAACTTACTGCTGAGTGGGATAGTCTTACTGACAAATGTTTATTTTCTTAGGGGTATAGTAAAAATCGTTTTTAGAGTCAATCATAATCTCAAAAAAAAAAAAAATACAAAAGAACCAGAGATTTCGTCAAAATAAACCGCTCCGGATAGCTAGATAGATCAACGAATAATCAGAATCAAAAAAATATATGCACTTTTATATACGTGTCACATCTTCTTTTATGGTTACAAACGAAAATGCGCTGTGTGCAGGGTGTAAACACCAAAAAAAGAAAAATCAATCGTCCCTAATTTACCACACGGCGATAACAAGAATTTCGTCACATTATTTTGTAGTAGCAATAGAACATACGGAGCCTCTTACTTAACTGACCCCCTACCGGAGTCGCCACTGTGGTGTCGTAAAGAGTTTTTTGTCACTACTTTAATAGTCAATCCTCGCTAAGCTTTTCGCTGCATTTTTGTTTTAGTTGCTTGACGCTTATTACTGCTGTCAAGCGCTTTATTGCTGATTAGTTTTGACAAATTTGACATTTAGTGGACTTTTACGAGGCAAATATGAAATTATTTAAAAACAAACTAAAAAAGTATGAAACTTTCACATTAGAGTAATTCAAAAATTTAGTAAAGAGAAACAATTTAAGTCTTACTTTTTTTTTCATTTAAGATAAAAATGCAACTTGGTTTTATTTTTAATCTTATAACAAAAATTCCTATATTAAAAATGGTTATTTTTTAAGTTTTCCCTAACTTATCGCTTAATGGCCTTTATTCATGCGCATTTCAATTTTCTCGTTTTTTTTTTTTTCATTCGCATTGCTGCTCCTGCCAGCACCTTCAATATTGTAGCAAGTATTACCTTTGCTGTTGCTACTGCGTTGGTTTTTATTGCTATTACTGCTGTTGCTTTTACTGTTGCTGCCTTATGCACGGTAGTAGAATTAATTTTAATAATTTATGAATTAACCATTTAGGGTTTCATTGCTGTGCATCATCCCCATTTATTTCCATTCAGTTTGGAATTTAATGCCCTTTGTTGTTTTTATTGTTTTTTATTTTTGGAATTGTGGATAATTTGATTGGTAATAAAGAAGAAAACACTTGAAAAAGTACATATTGTAAAAAATTGTTTGCACGGTGTAATGCAATTAAATACTCTTGGTATCAGTATGATATTGCTTTTGAGGAGTCTTTTTTCTGCGTATTCGATTATTTATTCTTGTTCTGTTTTTCAATCTTCATTAAAGGATCAAAGCAATATATTTTTTTTTTTTTCTAAGCCCGCACCCTAAAATGGATACCTGGATCATGTGTTTTAACTACACTGTGGTGCAATTTTGAAAAGCTTAGATTAAATATTTCGGTATGTCCATCATATTACTTAACGAAAATAATATTTTCCATCATTTTTAGTATTGAAGACCGTTTTTCTCTAATTTTTATGCCTATAATGTACCAAAAGTATACAATTAGATTGTGGTCTGGGCTGCTTCTTGGCCAGGATTAGGATTTTATCCTCAATTTATCTTTGTTATCTCTCACCCATTGTTTTAAAAAGCTAAAAATACTTAAATTGCACAGATGAACTGCAAAATCCTTACGGTTTTGGCTCGATGACAAAGAGCAGAATCGTCTTGATAACTGACGTCATCGAAGACAAAGTTTAGATTCAGTCCCAAATGCCATCATTGATTGCGGCTCGTGACTTTCAGTTGTATAAGGCGCATTTTTTCACAACACAATTAAAAATTACTCATACGCCATGTATAGCAGCTTGCCCATATCGAACATGGAAGCATTGAAAGTCAGTAGTATGAAAGCTTTTGTCATTTAGATTAGAGTCCATAAAAAGTCCAGTGTAAATAAGTTTTTCTTAAGAATACTGAAAGTGGGAATGAAATAAATACAAGACATTTACATAATATTTCTTTGGGTAAATAATAAAACTCTTTTCCGATTTTTACTTTTTTCTCGTTGAGAACAATTTTTTTTTAAGCCACATGATTTCACTTTGATAAAACTAGAAACGCCCAGTCAAACTCAGTGAACTACGATGAAATTTGTATACCAAGTACTAGCTTACTTTGGAGAAAAATTAGCGGGACTGTAAAAGCGAGAGACACAGCGTTTGGTATGATAATTTTTGTTTGTTCCACTTTGTCAAAATCGGTTTAATGATTTTTATAAATATAAGCATATCAGAAAGTTGCTTTGTGCTAAGATAATAAGATAAGATAGGTGGATTTTAATAGTCTCAACTATGACAAAAAACAAAGGTGTGTCATACCTTAGAAACTACAAAAAGAATTTTTTTAAAATTTGCTATTATAACTTTTACTATGATTGTGCTGAAGAAAGTGTCAAATATCATAATCAGCAAACTGCTCAAATTACTCCAATGTAATATACTAACTAAAACAAAACAATTTATAATTTAATATAAATTTTACAACTGACGTGCTAAAAGTATAAAAAAAATATAAATAGTTAGTGAAAGTGGTACTATGTTTTTTGGGAAACTCATCCACTCTTTGATCAATATAGCGTTCAGAGTATTGATACTATGATTCCAGGGAATTGTAACTAAAAATTTAGCTTTCAAATTTCATGGCAAAAGGAATATTAGATTTCTTAACACTCGTCATGTATAAAAATTGATAACGAATTATATTTAATTCCATTCCAATATATTTTTATTAAAAAAAAATAATTGTTTTTTTTAACTTACAAAAAAATTCAATGTAATTAATTTCAACTTTCAAAAGCTTCTAAGAGAAATAGTGCATTCAACTCCATATTCCCAATCCTTTAATAATTGACTCATACATTTTTGTAAGTTTTTAAAAATCAGAAAATGAGCATTACGTATACAATTTTACTTAAAAACTTGACTTTAAACTAATTTTCTAGCATGGAATCTAAGACTATATGACTTTAATATAATTCAAAACAAACCATTAATTCGCCAATGCAATGAAAAGGTGATACCAAATTTTATGCAAAATTCAAATGCCGATTTGATGACGACTTCTTTTGACTTTAGATGCTAGAATGAAATTAATTGATTCATCTTGCTCAGCGTCAAATATAGGCATCTTAATGTCCGCAAAAAATTATCACCTTTTTATAAAACCCCAATTGGTATTCATATATGTAAATTTCGCTATATCAGCATTCATAAAACCCACAAAAAAACTCATTTCAATTAAGTTTATCGCTCATTTTTGTCAAATATTTCAAATGCGGCGCCCCCGCCATCCAAATCACTTAACAAGCAATTATCAGGCTATGATCAATCGCACCGAAGGCAAACAACAAACAAAACGAGTATCAACAACAAAAGCAACAACGAAAGAATTTCGCTGACAATTGCACAGTCAGTCAACCTGCTCATCTTTCAGACAGCACGTCCGTCCATCTATTGCCCCCTGACAGTCTGCATGAAGACGCGCTACCTTGTGATAAGATCGAAAAATAAACAACGCGTTAAATGTTGTTAACAAACAGCTAACAATGGCCAAAAAGCAGTGAAAAGATAAAACGCAGAGACAGAGAATGTGAGTAGCACAAGAGAATGTTACCACGAAGTGGTTAAACTACAGAGAATAGCAATACAAAAATGCAATTCAAACGTAACAGAGTTACCGCTCTTAAGACTTTTCTCGCTCAACTTTGATTTTTTGAAGCCTGTCTGGCTCTCCTGTTTATTTGCTATTTCTTTTGCTTCGTCGCTCCCTCAATTTATACTCTCAATAGCGTCATCCTAATTTTTGCGCTCTAATTCTTTTCAAGTAAATGAAAATCTGTCCAAATCTATGCCCTCTTACTCCTCCGCACAGTGGAACTCCCTGGGTACCACACTCCCCACCCATTCGTTTTGCCATTTTGCTGTCGCGTTGCTGCTGCTGCAATTTAAGTTGCTCAACTTCACCCTCTGGTTAACGTTTTGTTTTTCTGCTTTGATATCTCATACCATTTTATTATTACATTATTTGCTGCTTGCATTTTTTCCTATTGCTTCTCATTTTGTGATTTCTTTTAGGTTTTCGCTTATTTTTATTTTTTGTTTCTTTGCAAATGCAGTGGAATTTTTATACTTAAATTTACTTCAACATTTTGTCACTTTTTCGTATTCCCTGCTATCATGACATTTACTCAGTAGGAAATTTTTTTGTCCATGACTTTTCGTTTCCAAAGAAGAAGATTTTGGGGAATAAGTGGCAAAGAAAAACTAACTGCACTAACAAAACATTAACAGAACAAACAGCTGGATCACTGAACAGATCAAAAGAATTTTTGATAACCAAAAAGTGGTCGAAACCAACGTTAAAAAATAGCCCGTCTAAACAAAGGTTCATCTTTAAAAATTAATTGGAAAAATAAAAAACAAAACCGCAAAAAATGAGTTAATTTTTCTTTGAATTTGTAGCAATCACTCTAAGTGAATAAGCAAAAATACTTGAACAAACATAAAATCCTGTGGTCATGGGAAAAATCCACTTTGAAAATGAGGATAAGTCTTCTGGTCTGGCGAAAAATTGAATATTCTCCTTAACAATCGAAAACTATTCTTGAGAGTACGAAGAATTTTTAGGAAATATTAATAGAGAATAAGTACTGTAGACAAATATAAAATCTCTTGAATAAATTATAAAATCATCTGGACTACTAAAATATGACAATAGCTAAGCAAAAGACTATAATATGTTGCTATTTGGATAAAAGCTATCGATACCGATATGAATTAATGAGGAAGTTAGCCAATGACAGTATCATCAAAACTTTTATTAGTTAATAACCCATTATCATACTCCGTTGTGTAGACAAATAAAATAAGTTCTACCTCGTTCAACAAACCTTAACAATACAAACGAAAAAGTTAGACTTTTTGCGAAAGTACTGATTTTATGGTCGCAATATACTTTTTGAAGGTGGGGCATACTTTCCACTCAATTTTTCCAATACTAGCCTTAAAAAAAGTTACTCTTTTCAATCTAAATAGAATAATGCAAATAAGTCATAGGCATTGTTTATGAAAATTCTAAGTATATACTAAAAATCAGCCCATCAACTTTACATGCTTCAATGCATAGGTGGGCAAAATTTTGGAAGCAGGAGCTACGTGCAACAATAACAACTACAGAATACAACTTCACCATAAATTTGATCTTGATAGCAAAAACAAAACTATGCAATAAGCCAAAAGGCAATACCAACAACCAAGCAAGAGTGACATGAGTGTAGACCACTGGTCGGCGTCCCATATGCTCGCGAGCAAGCGAAGAGAATAAGCGAGAGTAAGCAAACTACAAAATGAGCTGGTTATTTCGCTAATGCACTGCAAAAATGTTTGAAATCAAATGGCAAAATAAATATTTTTTCTAGGAAAATTTTTTTGGCAATACGCAACGCTTATTTTTTATGGATGGTTAGCAAATTTCATATTAAAAGGCATTTTATAACTAAAATTCAACCCCTGATATTAGAAATCATATGAAACAGCGAAATGTAGAGCATTTTTCACAGTGATTGGTGCTTTTGTCATTTCTCTCTCTTTTGAGAGCAAGAAAATATTTGATATTTGCGCTCTGCCGACCACTGGTGTAGACCATGGTGTAATAACCAAGGTGGAGTAATTAGGGAGAGCCTCGATTTTCAATCATCTGTCATCCTATTTGCTGTAGTTTTGACATTCATAACATTTTAATTGCCCATTCAGAAAACTTAAGCGCTTTGAGAAATTGCAGCGCTTAGGCGTAAGATCTTGAACATTTTCTGAACGATAGCTGCAAACTACATTGAATCTTAAAAATTTAGTCGATGTGGTTGTTATTGCAAAAACAAAAAAGACTTATTGCTATCATATTGAAGCCTGCTACATTATTTAGCGTAGTTTTTTGTTCGCATCAGAATTTTGAAACTCAACACAAATACCTCTCAGTAAAAAGTTGCTTAAAGCGCTTCAAAAATACTGAAGTTGCTGAACGGGCCAATTAATCAAAACACCGAAGTGTAAAAAAAAATTACGAAAAGAGACAATGAAGGACAAGAAACCCAAACTTTTGAGAATTTCGTTTTTAAGTACGCCACCTTGGTTATTACACCATGGTGTAGACATAAAAGTATGCTGACAAAACGATGCTAGAGAAGCTGTCCTCAATGTGCGCATTGTTGGTGCTTGTTCTCGCTATCTTCGATTTTTTTTTTTCGAATGATGCGTAACAGTGGTAAATGTATGTGTTTGTTGTTCTTAAGAAAAACGAAGGTTTTTTTCTAAAGAGCTAAAATTGGCTAATTTTTCCCACTTTGCCCACCTATGCCCTACTGCACTAAAACTGCCATCACTGGCACGAACTTCAACCGTTGAACAAACGATACTTTGATAAGGAAAAAAAGTCAATTGAACAAACGAAAAAAAAATTAAATTGATATTCATATATGCAAAAACAAGGCATATTGAATTAATTGGTGAAAAGCTAACTGGATAAGCAAATAAATCACATTTTTGATATTATTTACAAAGCAAACAAGCGAGATTATTGTATCGTGATTGGATCATTAAAATTCCTTTTTGTTTACATATCATAAACAAGAGCAAAAATTACTTTGAGATGCAAAAAAAAAAAATTCAAAAAAAATAGAGCAAAAAACGGATCCACATGTAAAAAAATAATAAGCCAAACACCAAAAAATTATAATACACAGGCAAAAGCTAACTGCATGGACAGGAAACAACTTGGACAAACAAAAAAAAGTTACTTGGACAAATAAAGAAAAATAAAAGTGCCATCTTATTTTACATACAGTTAAGTCTGGACAAGTGCCAACAAATCGTGTATAAACTAAAGCTTGTTAAAGTGTTGTTTTAAAGCTTCGCAAATTTTTTTTATCAACATGTGTCTCAAAAGAGATCACAAATTAAAACCTATACAAAGGATTGACAAATAATATAGCAATATATAACTTAGACTATTTGAAGTCTTTGAAATAACATGAGCTATATTGATTTCTTAAAGTATCAATTTCAAGATCGACCACTTACTTTGGTGAAAGAGTGTGTTATATAAATTATTCAGATTTAATTTAAATTCATATAATATGCCTTTGAAAATGAAATATTCGTTGATCACATGTTTTCAATGATACAGTATTGTTCGAATTAATGTGAACACAAGTGATAATTTGCAAAAAACAACATTTATTAGTTATAGACGAAGAAAAAATAGAAAAAAATACAATTTAAATTGTTTTAATAACTTTTATAACTTCCTTAACACGTTTTGGCATAGAATCCACAAGTTTTGTACACATTTCTGATACTTGCTGGCTCGAAACCATATCTGGATTACAGTCTCAATCATTTTTGTTTTTGTTGTGCAGTCTATTTTACGAAGTCTAGCCTTTACGATAATCCAAAGATTTTCAATCGGATAAAGATCCGGTCAGTTTCCTGGCCATTCAAGGCATTATATCTGCATTTTTCGGTACAAAGACAGCGATCTCGTTTCGTTAAAAATAGGACAACAAAAAACTTATAATAGCTCATATTGACCAAATCCGTTAAAATTGTTTTGGGACTGCTTTTCTTATAAAGGTACTAGATCCCTTGTACCGATCGAAGGCATGCTGAACTCTCAAAAATTAAAGACTTGCTAGAACAAAGATTGGAAGCTAAGTTGATTTTTTGCAAATTATCACTTGTGTTCACATTAATTCGAACAATACTGTATTTTAGAGCTTTAGTCTTGGAAGCCAATGGAACCAGGAAACCTAATATTTATTTGATGCAGTGAAAATTGCTCAAAATTTTCCTAATGGGTTCCATAATAAGTAATATGTATATTTCTCGCTTTATCCAATTTTATTTTAATTTTTTTACTATGGTTTTGTTTTAATTTTAATTTTGTACGTTTTTTGCAGCTTTTTTGTTTTTTTGCATTTTTCTTTTCTTTTGTATTTTTGTAGCATTTATGACCCCGTCACCGTCCCATCAGTTCGTTGACGTACGCTGGCTGGCTGGTTGGCGCACTGTTGAATGCGCGCGCTGTCGCCTCAAACTGCCAACAGCAAACGGCAACAGCAGCAGTAATAGCAACAACAATGAAAACACACGCTAACTTTAAAGCAGCAACATTGAGCCATAAAAGCAGCAACAACAACAAACAGCAGAAAAAAACAACAACAACAGTGACGATGGCTCCAGCGGTGTGACGATGATGATGTTGCTGCTGCTGTTAGCGATGCGATGTTGAGGTGCTGCTGTTGCTGGTCATTTTTATTTCTTATTTTTAATGTGTTTGTGTATGGCTGCAACTGCATAAATGTGTGTGTGTGTGTGTGTGCGTGTGTGTATGTGTGCTGCAATTTATTATTGTAAATGTTTTGCGAATGTTTTTTGTTGTTGCCATATTTGCTGCTCATTTTTCGCTTAGTTTTTGCTGCTGCTCTTGTTGTTGTTGCTGTTGCTGATTCTACTTTATTTATGTCAATGACTGCAGTGCTGGCTGCGACTGTATATAAATTTTTTTATTGCTGTTGTTGTTGTCGTTGTTGTTGCTGCTGCTGTTGTAGATTAAACTGTTAAGTATAACAGCGAGTCGCAGTTGGAGTTTTAAAGTCGCAGTCAGTAATCGCGTCGCACATTCAAAAAGACAAACAGTCAGAGTAATCGTACATACATTGACAGTAGTATAAAGAGAAGAAAACTGTCATCAGAATTTCAATATTTCATAAGAATTGGAACGAAATTTAATCTGAAATTGGGATAGTTTTCAGTTTCTTTAGGAATTAGCAAATGTTTTGTTATTAAGTGTGCGCCATCTGAATTCTGATCAATTGAAAAGTTCCGATACACCGTCTTGTTGGAACCAAAAGTCTTGACTGCTATTAACTGTATCACCAGCTCTGAATAAAAATGGCCAAATGATGGTGTTTGAGGCAAGCACCGGCGCAAACAATAACTTTCTCATCGTGCAATTCAGTTCCGTGAATTACGTGTTGATTACACAGGACCACAAAAAAATAAAAGGTCTTGTAGTTGGAAGATGAGGTATCATACGGTATGTATGCCACAATAATATCTTACAATAAAAATGAGTTTTATCTGCCCACTTTCTCCCAGCACCCCCATTTACCAACAAAGTGTTAAAAACTCATTTCTTATAAAAATTCAAAATTAATTCAAATCCGCAGGTATTTTGGTGCACTAAAGCTGTTAATATCGATAAGAACTCATTTCTTCCCCCCCAAACCCACCCCAGTACCTCATTACCTCTCCACAAAGGTTTTTATCGACATTCTGAGTTTTCGTGCACCAAAATACCTGCGGATATGCATTAATTTTGAATTTTTATAAGAAATGAGATTTTAACCCTTTGTTGGTAAATGGGGGTTCAGGGGGAAAAGTGGGCAGCTAAAACTCATTTTTATTGTAAGATATTATTTTGGCACACCAAGATACGTAAAATAACTAAGGTCTACCTACTGGATTTTGATTCTTTTTGTTTTTGAGGAACTTTCTTTTTAACGTATTTTAAAGTGTAATTTTGAGGTTAAGTCAAAATTTGAGAGTGACGGAAAAATTCTGACCTCGGATTCGTATTTAGGACGCCAAAATACATACCGTATGATGCCTCATCTTCCAACTACAAGACCTTTTTTTTTGTTTTTTGTTCCTGTGTTATCAATGTCGTAAAAGTGACAGTTTTTTTTGTAGGTGATGCTAAAGACTGTGAAATACGACTCGTTGGTCATCAGAATTCGCTTCTAAAATTCCGACTCAGCTTCAATCATTCGAATGACGTACACTTAATCGATATTGTTTTCCAAAACTAGCTGAGATAAATTTTAAGGGGTATGCTTAGTAAAAAATGCAACTTTCTGAAATCTATTGAGAATACAATATTTCCAGTGACCAGAATTTTTGCTGATGATTGATAGTCTTTAAGTCTGATATGTTATCCTTTTTCCTTTTCGTTTGTTGAGAACTGAAGAAAAAAATTTAAGAAAGCAAAGCAAAAATTCTTTTTTCTATTGTGTACCTTTGTATAAAGAAGTGAGTCACAAAAACAAATTTTTTCAATTTTATCAGACTTAGAAATTCCCACTCATCGGCCTTAAAGTATCTGATGATTCCATTTAGCAATGGATGGAACTAGCAATTCATGAAGTAAGTATGACTAGCTTAAGCCGTTTTTTATTATTTTGTTTTTATGTTACTGTAAGTTTTTTGTTTCTATCATACACTGTAAGCTCAGTTAATAAAATTTGATATTTTGTCTAAGCTTTAAAACAAGCACATTTAAGTTGGGAAATATATTTTGGAAACGTGCTGATTATGTATAAATGCAAGAATTTGTTACCAACTTTTTGATTCATTACTGAATGAAAAAACTGCTGAGAAGGTAGGTAGGACTTCATAATGAAATATTTACTTATAAACATATATGGGAATTCAATAATGTTTTAACCAAATTTTTATGAGCTTCCTCCACAGTACTTTGGCGAGATAAACGTATACATATATTTGTTTTTATTTTATTAATTATTTTTTGTTCGAATTTTTCGCATTTTTTATGTTCTCTTTTTATCTCTTTTCCTCTGTTTTATTTTGACAGCATCCATCGAATATGCGTTCGAAATGAATTAATAAAAAACACACTAATTTTTGTTTTTTATGATAAAAAGAATATGTTTTTATAGACGAACTTTTGCTTTAAATTTGATGTGTTCATTTTTTTCATCAGCACTGTATTTTCTACAATCACGAAATAAAGAATAAATTGTTGACTAATTCAATACTCGAATTCCATCACATATAATTTGTATTTGTTTTTATTTGAAACTTCAACATTTGCAGGTATTTTTTTACGGACACCACTGTATGCAGATTATGCTGTTGATATCTCGGTATGTGACTGGTTTTTGCTACAATTTTTTTTTTTTATTTTTACTTTTTATTATTTGTAGGTGGTTTTAAGCGTGAATTTGTGATGTACAGCGGGCTTGTTGATGTCACTGTCTTATTTGGTATTCATTTATATTAAATGCGAATATATTGTTGTAAATTTTTTTTTTCTTCTCAATTTCGAAAGCAGTAGAAAGTTTTCTATTGCATAACAAAGTAGAAATAATAATCAAAATAAATTATTTTATAGTACAATGGAGTAATGTTAAAAAAACTCACTCATTTTTTAAGGAGAAGATGCGAGTGCCTAAACATCATTACAAATATTGGACTCTATATAATACTTCCGTTTAGCTCCAAAGTCAAAAGTGTGCCTCTGAGGCTCATTTTTTAATTGAATTTCCGTGGCTTTACTGAGCTTTATTTTTTTAAAAGAAAATTGAAGTTTTTTAGACCAAGATCTGTTGATCTTTTTGAGTATTATTGATATACAGTACACCGTAAGTTTCTCATTTCTCATGGAAATCTCTAATTTTTTCAGCGGCGATATTGTCTACAACCTATTTTTCATTCAATGAAATCTCACTAACGTAAAATTTGAAATTCACTTTGTATTCCACTAAGCACCCTGTATACTTTAATACCATAAACATTCAACACGCTCTATTTTCTGCTCATCCGATTAAAGGAGTGTGAGAGTAAAATAAAAAGCGGGAGATCGCAGCAAAGTTTTATGACAACAACGACAAAAAACCTGCGGTTGCTGTAGCTCCATTACTAAAGAAGATGTTGTTGCATGCTTTCAATTGTAGGATATCAGAGACAACAGCAACAATAACAACAACAAACGAAATGGCAAACAGGTTTTCCAACAGTCAGGTTGGCAATCAGGTAGTTCAATTGTTGACGACACTCAAAATTCGTTTGCCTTGTTGTTGCTGTGAGCCAAGCTTATTGCTGTGAACACTCTGTCACTTGTTTCTTCTTCTCTCCGTACTGTATCGCTCGTATCCTTTTGGGCGCACTCAACCCAGCAAGTGTTGACAACGCATGATTATCGCTGGCAAGCGTTACGTTTTATTGTCGATTTTGATGTTGCCGTAACGTTAAATATTTTCTGTCTTTTGTTTAGACGCGTTACTAGTGGGATATTTGCTTTCATATTTAAACAGCAAGGATATCACATACACATTTGGAAGCACACATACATGCGTACACATACATTTACAGCTGTATAGAAACAAGTAAATAGCTGTGACTGTTGGCGTTTTGTTAATTTTATTTACGTGCCCTCTGGTAGTTGCCAATGTTAGTCTTTGAAGGTGTAATGGGTATTGCTATTCTCACCTTTTGATTTTAATGAAAAGTTTTTAGTGTAATGTTAAATTGTTGAACATGAAATATAAAGCAAATCATGGTCTTGAATTGTTATCAAATGATACGAACATCAGATAATATTGAAACCATATTTAGATCAATTCAATCAATCAATTCCAATGCAGTGTTGCGTAAGATTGGAAATTAAGAAAAATGTCCCAAGGAAAGGTAATGTAATTTAGTATTCGAAAATAATATTTTAGTGACTAATAATTTAGCTTTTGCATAAAAACTTTAGTGTGTCTAATTATTTTATATCCAGGGACTTGTTTTCTATGAGAAGTATGTAAATGTTGCTCATACGACATGTTGTTTATAAATTTCTTTAGAACTGATTCTTAAAATGACTATATATTTATTATAAAAACAATGGCGATTTGAAAGATAATTATTTATATAAATGTTATTTCAACTAAAAATTTATTTCGAAAACTAAAAATTCTGCAACTAAAGCATTTTTTTGAAAATTTTTCACCACAAACTTTTGAAATCAACAGCATTTTTTAATTATTTTTAAAGTTTTTTCATATACTTTGTTTCATCGCATGACCAAATATTTAAGCACCCTGTTTCAATGACTTGCCATAAAAGCTTAAGCAGCATAAAAGCTGCGAAGTTGCGTCATTTACCTACCTCCATGACAAATCTCATACCAACCCTTAGCATAATGCCACAACAAACAACAACAAAATTAGAATAACAATGAACAGCATAACACAAAAAAGCACACAAAATTCACAGCAACAACAACAACTCAACCAAGCTAAGTAAATCACATAAAGCCAAACGCGTAGGTATGACAGTCCAACAGCAACACAAACAACAACAACATCTACTACAATAAAAAAAAAAAAAACATCGATTTGACGCGAGTCCTTTACACATTACCACATTCATGAGTTTTTCAACAAACCAACTAACCCCAATGACCCCTCTGCCACCAAACTGAAATAACTCACCAACCACCCACCCATCATCATACCGCAATAAAATTCCCAAATCCCAGTCAAAGTTTTCTTACTCACGCTAATACGTTGCGCTACGTTACGCTACGTTGTGCACTCGCTTCACTCGTTAGCATGTGGCCAGGCGCTACACGTGTGCATGACAATGCGAGAGTAAGTGTGTGTATGTGTGTGTGTGTGTGTGTCAGTTTATGTGACTTCCGATGGCTGCAAGGAGCTAACTTGTTTGTTCAAAATATGGTTAAACGTTTCGATTTGTTTGCCTCGTCTGCAAGTAGCTGACAGCGTTGAACGAAAACAAATCAAACGTTGCTCTCGCACTTGCTAAAAGTCAGCGAGAGCAGCACACAAACTCTTTCAATCTCTCTCTCTTTCTGAGTGCAAATGTTTTTATTAAATTTTCAGCAAATAAAGTAAAATAATAATAAAATTAAAGAATCACTGCAAAGTCATAGCAGCAGCAGTGCCCCCAACAATCCCTCTGCTACACCTCCTGCCAATGTAGGTGCTCTGTTGATGTACAAAATAAAAACAAATTCATAAATCAAACAGAAAAAAAAACATCACAAGTGGAACAGCTGATTTTATTGACGCAACCTCAAACATGTTGCATGTTCGCAACTACTCTTTTTGTCCCCCATTCATTCAACTTCTACGAAACACAGCTGCGCTGCTGCCGTTGCTCCATTTTCATTTGCGCTTTGTTACCAACATCATCATTCAGCATGACAACATGTACATTATCGCTCACACCTACCAACACAGTTCATAAGTCAGGATTCAGACGATGCAATAATTGCCAGCAAGTATGCTAACGTCGCCGAGTTTTTTGATAAAAAAAAGAGTGTAAAAATGAGGCACAGGCAATGTATTACGTCTGTTTTGTGATTTTCTAGTTGTTGGATATCCGCTTCATATTAGTTTTCATACCATTTATTAAAAATTCGATCTGAATTCATTTTCACACAATTTTTGATGTTATTTGCTTAATATTAACTTTTGTTATGCTTTGCCCAGAATTGGGACGGAGTCGGGAAAGCGGGAACAATTACACGCTGTCAAAAAAAAAAACCAGTCGGAAAATCGTTTGAATGAACACAATTGCGGCGGACGACTACTTTTCACGACTGATTGCTTGTGCAGAATCGTATGGAAAAAGAGAGTGACAAATTTTAATATATTAGAAATGCAACAGTGATCCGACGTAAAAATAGAATTAATTTTAAGTCGACAGGTACCCGTCTTTAGGTTACCAGTCGTACGCCGCAATTCTGTTCAATTTCACATGATCATATATGTTATAATTTTTGACAGCGAGTAATCGTCGCCGCTTTCCCGACCCCGTCTTAATTCTGGGCAAATCATTGCACAATATGAGCATAAATAATGAATTTTTGAAGCAAAAGTTGCTAGCCTTTGAACAGCTTAGAGGAAATGTTTGAAAATTGCTAGCATTAACTGCTTCATCTGAATTAGGACTAATGCTGTTCCAATTTTCCCCCACGCTCTCTAAAAAGTTTATTACAGTCTCTCTATTTATCTATCTCTCTCTTACTCCATTGCGCTCTCACTCTCTCTCTTTGGTAATGTTATCATTTTTATTTACAATTTAATGTGTTCCACTGCACAGAAACTGCTCCACCTTGCTCTGTTTGCTCCCAATTACCTAGCAGCAGTTGTTGTCTCTGCTGCTGTTTCACACGCGCTTTCTCGCTCTTTGCTTCTTGGCTGCTTCGGGTTCAAAAATCGTCTTTAGTAATTTCACGCGGTATTTTTTCTGTTACTACTACATGCTTGAAAGTTTTCTGACAGAAAGAGAGCGTAATATTACGACCAACTGGGGTTGCCTTTGTTCAGATATTAAAATAGTACTAAGAAATCAGTGTTACCTTTAGTTTTCAAATTTCTTTATATAACATTATATTATCAATTACTTAATCATTTTTTTTTCTAAATGTTAAGGTTCCATAGAAACTTTAAAAACAGTTTAAGTTATTCAGCTTAGAATGGTTAAGCTTTTTCTACATTAAACATCGATTCTGCTTTTTGTCATGTATGTACTACTATCCTTACATAAATATAATAATTAGACTAATGATGGCCTTGTGCAAGGAAAATTGTCACTTTTAGTAAACTAATGGCCTAGTCCAAAAAGTTCTTACAAAACATTTCTTCATGGAATTTTATTCCACTTGATCAAAAGAACTAGACAGTTATGCTACTGAAGTTCTGAATATAGCATAGTGCATTTTATTTGAAGGAAGAATATTAAGTCATAAATTTTCTATTTCTAGACATAATAAAACTCAAACTCTTTAAGAACTTCATCCAAAAAACTGCAAGTAATCGCAAACTCATCGTAAAATAAAATTCAAATTACACGGCAACTGAAAATTGCAACTCTGTCATTCAAACGGCAACAACAGCAACACTGTTGCGACCAAAACAACAAAACATAAAATTGATAAGACTTGGTGAGGAATGAGTATCCAATAAAAAAATATAAACTCAAAATGATACCATACTGACAACAAAAGCAGCAACTGTAAACATTTAAATTGGCTGCTCACCATGTGTTGTGGTTGCTGCTGTCATTGCATATTGCTGCTGCTACTTGTATTTTATCATTTGTCAATTTGAGGGGGCAGCAATAGGAAAACAAAACACAACAACAAGGAAATTGTGCTCTTTCTTACTCACTCTCTTCAAAGATTTGATTCTCACTCTCATCAAATAAAACTGAATGAAAACTCTTGAAATCACATATTTTAATATGAAATAAAATTATTTGCGATGGCAACTCATGAGCAAAATTAATATTTAGTACGCTCACATTTATGCTCTCTTTCTCTCTCTTTAGGTCTGTCTCTCAATTTGGCTCTGTAGCAGTGGTCGGCAGAGCGCAAATATCAAATATTTTCTTACTCTCAAATGAGAGAGAAATGACAAAAGCTCCAATCACTGTGAAAAATGCTTCTACGTTTCGCTGTTTACGCTCCATATGATATCTTATTTCAGGGGTTGAATTTTAGTTATAAAATGCCTTTTTATATAAAATTTATTAACTATCCCTAAAACTCACTTGTATATTAAGCGTTGCGCATTGACAAAAAATTTTTCAGCGAAAAAATATTTATTTTGCCATTTGATTTCAAACATTTTTGCAGTGCATTAACGAAATAACAAGCTCATTTTGTAGTTTGCTTACTCTCGCTTATTCTCTTCGTTTGCTCGCGAGCCTATGGGGCGCCGACCACTGCTCTGTAGCTGTCACACAAACACAAGCAAACTGTTGTCCCCTCAAACCCCACAATAGTTCGCTATAACGAATTCGTGCTCTCATAACCCCAAAGAGGCGCTTATTCAAATTTGTTGTTGTCTCTGCAGCAACTTTTCGCTGCTGCTGTAAACAGCGAAAGAACAGCGGGCGCTTTATGGGGCACATGGACAATTTGTTGTTTCGCCATTGTTGTTGCTGTTGTTGGTGGTGGATATACAGCAACAACAATAACAACATTTGAGGTTGATTATGGCATGAATGAGATTTACACAAAAATATGAATAACTGCGAGTGTGAGTACAAGCGAGTAACAAGGCGAGAGTGAGATAGAGAGGTAGAGAGATAGCTATAAAGTTAAGTATCTTTATTGGACTGATGCAAAAATATTTCATTTGCTACATTTCTCGATTTTGAAATGGATTATAGAATTGAGAATTAAGAATCTGCGCACGTATCTCACAAGTAGGTAATTTCTCTAAGCAGAAGTATTGATTACCACTTTCTTCACTTGCTCTATGTAGCTACCTTTCTATGTACCGCGTGGGCTTGAAAAAGGCTTAAATACGACAAAAATAGGGTCAAGAATCAGTGGATTTTGTAAGAGATACCAAATCCAGTAATCTAAAATCGTTCATTTTTGATCGAATAGGAGGTAGTAGTAACTTCTGTAGTTTTCTTGATAGAATTAAATACATTTTTTATGGGCGGATAAATTTTATAATTTTTTGTTAATTAAAATTACATTCAAATTTTCTTCTCGTACCTTTTCAACTTCCATTTTAAGTTTTTTTATAATTTTGAAACCATTTTGAGAGGAAACTAATAAAAATTTTTGTGTACAAAGCTGAATTGCCACACTCTTAAGCCATAACCAAAATAGACGTGACAAAACGTGACATTACGCTAGCCAACAAATCGAAGCAGATGTTATGACGAGTAGCGACGGTTTCAAGTTCGGAATACCACGTCTTGTCAAAATGTTTCGTTCACTTTCGATCACATGCGTACGTTCATTTTAGCTATGAACATTGGTTTATATATACTCGAATTTACTCGTTATGTCTCGTCACGTCTATTTTGGTTTAGGCTTTAGTGTTTTCAACTTGTCGACCAAATTTGATAAAATATAAATTAATTTTCTCGATCCATTAAGTATGCAAATTTGATGTACCACACCCCGAAGGCCGGACTTTGCGGCCGAAATTCGAAAATTTAAGTAATACTCTTCAAAATGTACACTCTGCTGTCAGAATTGGAAAATTCTAAATTGCGGATTCAATATGGCGTCGGGTCGTATGAAAAATTTAACGTTTGTAATTTCACGCTATATTTCTTTCATTTTTTGAGTATTATTGTAACTTAGTTATTGAATATTCTATTACAATAAGAAAAAATACATTAAAATTGAAGTAACAGATAGTAGCAGCTAAATTTTGTTTTATTTAGTAGCTAATACTTTTCTAAGTAACCTCCAAAAGGTTTAAAGGCAGCATTAAACTGCGTGTTATTACTGTTTCGTTTAACAACTCAAATTTTGCTTAAAAAAAACGAAAAAATACCTTCATATTTTGTTTTTTATAATTTTCTGTTACAGTATGATATTCTAAAAACTTTTAACGTATTTTACTTACTTTCAGACGTAGATTCCATTTGGTTTTGTTGAATTTCCTTTACTCGAAACACTTTCACATGTTTATAACTTTTCCCTTTAATCTACAATAATGTTTTGCTTGATCGAAGACCACACTCTGACTGAAAGTATAGAGAGGACTTAGGGTACAGGACGTTACTGTGAACGGATTTCACTTCTAAGAGGATCCCTTTAGCCAACTCAATGATAGAAAATCTATCCTATGTAGAAAGTTTTTTTCGAATTTTCGGTTGTTAGTTTGTCTGTTAATAGACAACATGTATGTACTTGATGTTATTTTCAGTTAGTGGAGAGACTGCTGGGATAAAACTGTGGAGTCAAAATCATTGTAACAGGTAGTATCTTCTGCGATTAATCTTACCTAAAGCATGAGCTTCTTCATTGACGAAATTCGGTGCGGGTTCGGAGATGATATTATATCATGCTGTAGTGCAGTACGCCATGTATTTTAAAGTGTCGATTGGCATAACTGGATTAACATGTGAATGTGCAGAATCTTAAAGTCGGCAATCCTTTTTTATGAGACCAATTAGTTGATTTGCTTGCAATATTCAACAGATACATATCAGACAGTTCTTTCAGGAAGGTAGATAGAGCCGATGCTTTTTGTTGAAAGGTAGAATTAATTTGTATATTTTTTGATTATTTCAAACTTATCCACCAAGTTCCATTCCTGATCTAACTCCTTCATATGAAATTCCTTATATATATTGCGCTATAAGGTGTTCTTTAGAACTCTGTAAACGTTTTGTTTCTAGGGCAGCGAATTTGTATCAGATTTCTTATAATATATTTGGTTACAATAGGAATTGGTTTTTGTAACACTCTAACGAATATTGTGTATAATACCTACAAGTGTATCATCGGCATGGCATAAATTTGTAGCTGTATCTGTTACAAGTACGCACATCCATATGTTGGCTACAAAGTTGCTAAATACGTTTTGTGAACTGAAATTTCATGTCATTATTGTTGTTGTCTCTATTGCTGCTGCTGCTGCTGCTGCTTCTAAAACGAATTGGCCAAAAAGGCATTAATGTTACCGCTGCTACTTCCAGTGTTGCTGTTGTCACTTTTGCTGCTGCTGCTGCCACCCGGTTTTTTTGTGTTGCATGTGTTGCGCGTTTGTTTTATAAAGCAATGTTTTGCTTGTTGTTACTATTAATAGTGTTGCCGTGTTGTTGCTTGGCGCTGTTGTCATCAACCGTTGCTTTTGCTGGTACGAATTGTTTTTATCGATAAATAGATGCGCACGAGCGATTTTTAACACATTATTAAATGAGTTTTCGCAGTTTTTAATTTTTTGCAGTGGAAACGGAAATGAAACCATAGGAAGACAGATATATGACAGTTGATCAGAGGGGGAGACAACAAGAGGATAATGGGGTAGTTTGAGGTCTTTAAATAAATTTTCCGTACTTATGCTTCAAACTTTATTGAAGATTAATTTGAAACAAAAAAATTTCTTTAAGCTTATTGCATATTTGGAATACAAAAGAGGTCGTTCAATATAAAGTTATAAATCTCTTATTTAAATATCTTTTTTCAAACCTTTTGCCGAAGAACTTTTTTCTGCAAATATTTAATTTACTAAATGCACAAAGTTTCCAATGGAAAACATTCAATAGTCCAAGACATTTCTAGGCCAAAATCAGCCTTATAATTTATTAAATCAAGATATGACCAAGATAGTTTAATGTACCGTACTCGAAATAGTGAATCATTTAGTACCATTTAATCTGTTACTGATTTAAACCCCTATGTTATCTCACTGAATGATTTATCCTCCATTAACTCTGAACATTATTTCATCAAGATCGATTCGATCAGGCAATATCTCGAGAACTAACTAAGATAGCGATAAGTGCTTTAGCCAAAAGTTATGAAATTTCTGGGAGGTCAAATAACACTGACCTTGCTTTTGGCTTTAAAACCAAGGATGAAGTAAGCTTTGATTTTTAAATAGACCCTCATATTTTTACTGCAGATTTGCATTCTATGAAAAAAATAGATCATGAATTAAAAGAACCTTTATTTTAAATTCATATGATAAGGAGTAATTTTTAATCGTGAAAATATGTATTACATTCACACATTCACTGTAAATCTTTGCCAGATTTTGGCGAATCAATATTATGTGAAAGACTTTGTTGAAAGGCTCATATTTGTACTTAATATATAACATGTTATATTAACACATTTTGTTTTCTATTTCCCTTATCGACGTCTAAACAAGAGTTGGTTTCGCAAAAACCAATGTCCTAAAGACCTTGTGTACAAATAGCAGAATCTTATTCATTAATATTTTTTCAAAATAGATTATTGTACAGTTTTTTACAGATTCAGAGGTTCACATATTAAAACAAAAAAAATTGGTAGATGTCATACCTATGAATGTATAAAATTTATATAAAATTGGTTATATGGAAAGCTTGTAACACTTAGGCGCAAAATGTGCTGAGCCACTTTTAATTATATCTTTTTTGAAAGATCAAATTTGTACTAAAGAAGATTATCACATAAAATTTTTTTAAGTTAAATATTCTTTTTTTAGTAATAAGTTCATGCAAAACCTCACACAAGAATTGTCGATGGAGTGCATATATTTTTGAAAAGAAAATTTTTTGCTGACCAACTATTCCGGGCAATATGTACTCCCATTGTGTCACGTTTTTTTTTTTAAATATGTACATTCAAAATGTAGGACTTTACATATGTTTCAAAAAGGACAACTCAAAAATCTCTAAATCAGAGATCAGAATATCTCAAAACTTTTTATTTCACTTTTAACAATCAAATTTATATTAGATTGCTTAAGGAAATATTGATTATCATAAAAAATTTTATGAAATTGCCGAAACTTTGAATGCAAAGAGCAAAATGTGACCTAATGAACATAAATATTGTTCGGCAAAGTTGATCAGCTCAAAATTACTTTTCAGAAAATCTATATCAATTACAAATTTTTGATAATTCTAATACTAAGAGTTTTTCATAACTATCTAAGTATTTTCATCGGTTAGATTAATTGGACGAAATAACAATGAAAAAAAGAAGAAACAAAACGATTGCTTTTGTTATTTTTTATCAAAGGGATCAATTTAAAATCTTTAAGAAATACTAAAATGGGGCCTTTTGTATAAGCAATTTAAGTAAAATATCCGAAGCACGTGCTTCAATTACCAACTACCATGCTGTGTCCTATTTTCGTAGTCATTATTTATGGATATGAGTACAACTTTAATATCCTTCTCATGCATAAATAATTATAAAGAAAGGAAAATGCCATGATAAATGAATATTACTGGTAGCTATGTAAATACTTGCTAATCGAAATCGCACCTATTTTTCTTACGTTATTAAAACTCATACATACACACATACATATATGTTGTTAATGTATTTATAAACAAAAACATTTCTTTAGGACATAGGCAAACCTACAATATACTTGCCATACTTCTGCCACTGGGCAATTTCATTTGCAAGTTACATGTTTTATTGTCTTCTAGACCAACCTACCAACTGATATGGAACCAGACGCGACGCTAGTCTGCGTACAGATCTTCTCAATTTCTTTGCCATTTTCAATTGAAAATATTTTTAAATTTTATATTTACTATTTTTGTTTTTTACCTGCATTATTCAACATAAAAAAGGAAAAAAAAAACATCCTCATTTTTAATTTACAAAAAAATTCTATATTCAAATTTTAAGACCTCCGTGCGGGGTTTGTCGCCCACTTATTGGTTCACTTCATCGCACGCCCGCTCTTGGCGACCGTGTAAGGGACTGACGATTTTATATACATACTTACTATACTATATAGAAATTTATTCAAACGCAATATGTACAGAAAGCTTCCAGGCTTCATATATTTGTATACTTTTTAACCGTAAAAGTAAATAAATTTCCAGAGAATTGATGTTCATATTATATTTATTCTTTTCTTTACTCATGGATTCGTCCTGAGGCATGCATAAATATTTGTTAATCTAATTAAGTAAATTACATTGAAAATGAAAAACAAAAGTCAAGTAGGTAACCCAGATCAAAACAATGCCAACAGCAACAGTAAAACGAAAAATAATTAAACAATTGCCGTAGTTATCATAGGTTTTAATATGCATTCATCGCATATATTTTTTTTTACCAATTTATTTAATTGTTTTTGTAGTTCTTTCGAAATGAAAAGAAACAAAACTTAATTTCTACAGTTCTTGCTGTAAATAATATGCTATCGTCCGTCTCTTTCTAACTGCATTGCAATTTGCATTGCTTACAACTACATTGACAAACATCACGTCACATCATTATCATTCCATTTGTATTTTCAACAGGATAACAGCAACTGGCAGCAAGTGTTTCCTGCTTTTCTTATTAGCGCCTATTCTACGCTTTAAACACATAAACATACAAACACAGATGTAACGGCGGCGGCGGCACATTCGCTCTCACACCCAAAACTCGAACTCATACAAATGCAAACGCGTGCCAACATTGCGCATATAAACGCCAAGTTTTCACACTTTGTTTCAACCCCGTTTTGCCCCAATCGATTTACCAACCCACAGGGTGTCTTTTTTTTATTTTTTGTTGCCTTTTGTTGCTGTTCTGGAATTTGTAAGTGGTTGGTGTACGTCAGAAAAAAACAACAGTAGCAGTGGTGGTAGTGGCAGCAGCTTAAGGAGTCAAGGATACTTTTTTTTCAGGAGGGAACTTTTAATACGCGCTTTTGTTGAAATGTTCTCCACGAAAAAAAAAAATTATGGAATCGACGTGAAAAAATGATTAATTTGAAACGTAACAAAAGGTGTTTCTTAAACAATTTTGTTTTCTGATCAAGAGCCCAAGATACACTCACACAATAATATAATATGATAGTCTTTATTAAGATCTACGAAGGATATAATTTTCTGTGTCATGTAAGATTCTCCACACATCAACGGGGTGGACTGCATTGAACCCACAATACTGCAAAGACTGGAGAAAATAAGCTATTCCTGAAGCGTTTTTCAGGTTTGCTGAGAAATTGACTAGAAGAATCAATAAGGGCCTTTTTTCACTTCCATTTTAATGTGGTATATTCTTAATTTTTTGTGCTAAAAACAGTGATAGTTAATTTTCATTCTCAAATCGGTACGCAATACCCCCTAACCATGGTCATTTAATAGCTTTTTCGATAATATATTTTTTATTTTCTTTTTTTTTCAGATTATATAAATAACACCTGGGGAATAAATAATGGAGAGATTCACAACTGAACAGAAAACTAGAGTATTAGAATTTTATTATTTAAGTCAACGATCTATTGTTTTAACTTTATTGAAAATCTGATTATGGGTGGTGATGCTCATTTTCATTTGAATGGCTTTGTAAATAAGCAGAACTCCAGGTTCTGGGGTTCTGAAAATCCAAGAGTCATTCATCAACGCCAATTGCACATTAGGTGTACAGTATGGTGTGGCATTACATCTGAAAACATTATTGGGCCTTACTTCTTCGAAAATGAAGATGGAAGTGCTGTATCCGTAAATGGAAAGCGGTATCGGTATGTGATTGAAAATTTTCTGCGTCCTGCTTTTCAAAACAGACCTGAGATTTGGTTTCAGCAGGATGGAGCCACTGCCCACAGTGCCCGAGACACAATGACACTTTTAAGGCAAATTTTTGGAGAGAATTAATTGGCCAGCGCGTTCGCCAGATTTAACAGCACCCGACTATTTTCTTTGGGGTTATTTGAAGAAGAGAGTGTATGTAAACAAAGCTGAAAACGGGGGTCATTTAACAGAAACTATTTTTCATACGTAGTGTAACAAAATTTCCATTTTGTATATTTTATAATCTAAAAACAAAATTAAAATAAATATTTAAACGAAAAAGTTATTAAATTTTTAAGCCCTATGGTGACTTTTGGCCCACGCTGTACCTCAGCAACTATTTAAGCTTTGAACTATTATAACCATCGTCTAATTTTAAACATCAAGCAGTCAATTTTTTTTTTTTTTCATTCAAATAACCTGCACTTTTCCACGTTCTACAAATTTTTAATCGTTCCTTAATTGTTTGCCAAACCAGGATGTTTTTAACAGTCTAAATGTCACTTTTTTCATTTCAGCGCATTTTTATTATTACAAGTTGAAATGTTTACAATGTTTTAACTGAAGACAAAACTCCTCCAATATTAAATTACATTTCAATTCCATATCTTCATATTCATTCTACATAATTTGCTGTACAGTTTTCGATTAAATTTTTGTCTAGACAAGTCTAAAAAACTGACAAAAAAGAATGTTAGTAAATTCGCAATTGTTTTGGAAAACTCCTAACTTGCACTTCCATAGACAGTTCCACCATTAATCCTTTCAAAAAATGGTTCAGAAAATTTCTGAAACCATGAAATTTTCTAAAAAAAATCCAATTTTAACTAACTATAAGTTTATTAAAATTTTTTGTGAGCTAAAAATTTTTTAATTATTCGCTTTTGATCAGTTTTCTTGAGAGACAAAAAGTATTCAATAAAACTATGTTTCATCTAAAAATAAATCAAACTTGTTTCAATGTCTAAATATTTCATAAATATTCAATAAATTATATTTAAAGTATAAAAAGAACATATTATTCACAAGGTGTCAGTCAGCAGTCACTATTAAGTCAACAATAGGATGACCTTGGCACCATAATAAATCTTCCTGTATTAAACAACATAACAACTCTGATGAAACTTTATCAACGATGAGTATAGATTCAGAAACACCTCAGCAAAATATGCATAATTTATGAGTTAAGCTCAAGAATATAACTTCATTTCTTTAAATTATACAATAAAACAATAAATCTAAACTGTAAAAGTACTCTACGAAAATTAACACATTTTTGAATGTAAAACTGATCCATAATCACTAAGAACATCATTCAGCCAGCTATCAACAGCAAGCGAATTAAAACGCTATTTAAGTCTACTTAAAATCAAAAAGAAACGCTTTAACATCGAACCTACGATATGTCGCGGCGCAAACAACAAAGTTACGATTTAACATAAAATCTTCATAAATTACATGTTCAACAACCTTTTAAAAGCATTTAAATGAAGACAGCGAATAAAGCGCTACAAAATAAAATAAAGCAACTGTTTTAAGCAAATTAAAACTTCAACTTCAACACGCAAAATACCACATAATTTGGAAAGCATAATCCGCAGAAGGGTGCTTCGCTTTAAAACGCGACGACGACGACGACGTGCGATTAAAACGTATCAAATATGCGCGCATTTATCGCATGCGTTGTGTAGAAATAAATTGTGTGTATCGCATGTTTTCTTTATTTTCATGAAATATCGTAAATATCAACGTATCGCTGGAACCTGTTAAAAGCGCTACTTGTACATAAATTACGAGTTCGATCCAAGCCAGGCCAAACCAAAGTAAATAATTTGGAACGAATTAAGTGTGTTAATATGATATTATTAAAATATCAATTAGAGAGCGCAGGGGCACATAGAGAATCTATCCGTCCGAACGGCATACAAAAGCAGTTGCTTTCCTGAAGCGTAGATTCTTTTAAAATATTTATGATGTTTATTTGAATGTATTTATGCAAATTTAGTTATTGAAATTTTAAGTTGTTTTACGATAGCTGCTGTTGCTGCTACCACCAAAAGAAGAACAAAAAAACTTCCCACATAATTTTTAGTCTTAATAGATTTTGACGGTTGCGTGTAGCTTCCCATGAAAACAAGTTCAAGTTTTAATAATTCCTATAATTTGGAAAAAATGTCGAGACATGCGTTTTCTTTTAAATACATAGAAAAAAATATCGTTACAAAATTTTTGAAAAATTTAAATTCGCTTTCTTAAGAAACAAAAAAAAAATGGAATGTAGATTTTTCTATCATGGATAGATTTTAGCACAAAAGTTGAAGAATGCACCCATTGAGGTTTTATTGGTTTTATGTTACTAAATAATTAAGCATTAAAAAAGTGCGTTTTATCAAAAAATTACTCACATTAAACTCTTTCAAATTTTTAAATTTCACACTGACCAAATCCATTTCAAACCATGCGGTCGGATTATTTCATATTACGGAATGGGTTGCCGATAAAATATGTTGTTTTTCAAAGGATATAAAGGGAACCATATTTTCCCGATTTGATTAAAAAATTGGTTAACGAAGTTATGCCTATTTTATGTTTTGATGTCAAAAATTAAAAAACCGCTGAAAATTTGTTCAAAAAAACGGCATTTTTATCCAAATGAAAATAATTAACTTTTGTGTTTTAATTCTAATAAAACTTCTTGTTATCTGTCAGGAATCAAATTCATGTCATTTTTAAATGGCTGTAACTTTGCGATTAAACATCGCAGATATTATTATTAAAAAAAGCTGAAAACAGTAGTATCACAGATGGCTTGGCAATGTTGAAACAAAAATTTGAATTTTTATTTTGAGAACAAAATTTTCCTGACCTTAAATGTCTTCTTCCTTCTTACATTAGTACAAATCCCAAATAAAATTTTGAGCGAACAAAAAGGTGGGGTTTTCCAGAAAATTAGCTTTGTTTTTTTTCTTATAAAAAAACCGACCATTTTGAATTTTTTTTTTTAGACTATAACAGAAAATAAGAAGTTCTATTAAGAAGAATCAAAAGACAAAAGTTTACTATTTCGATATGGATGGAAATCCCGCTTTTTTGAAAAAACTTTCAGCGCTTTTTTAATTTTTGACACTACGTCAAATCCTGGGAAAAATCCACGAAAAACAGATCGATACCCATCATCTCTTTATCGATTTTAAAGCTGCTTTCGATAGTCCGATACGGGATTGCCTGTATGCCACCATGTCTGAGTTCGGTATACCTGCGAAGCTGGTGTGGCTTTGCAGAATGACGTTGAGCAACACAGCCAGATCCGTCAGAGTAGGAAGGGACCTCTCCGAACCATTTGATACCGAACGAGGTTTCAGACAGGGCGATCCACTATCCTGCAACCTCTTCAACTTTGTAATGGAAGGGGTGTTGCGAAGAGCCAGTGTACATCGTAATGACACTATTTTCTACAAAATTGTCCAGATCCTTGCATATGCCGATGATATTGATATCATTGGACGTTGTAAGCGAGATGTTACTGCTGCGTTCTCTGCTATCGAAAAAGAGTCAGCGAAAGTGGGTTTGACAGTGAACGAGGGCAAAACAAAGTATATGCTGTCCACTAACAGTCCTTTGTTACTGCGAACAACTATACTTTCGAAGTTGTCAAGGAATTCACCTATCTTGGCACCGCCGTGAACACTTAAAACGATGTCAGCCTGGAGATAAAGCGAAGACTAACTCTTGCTAATAGGTGTTACTATGGTCTCAGTAAGCAATTGAGTAGTAGAGACCTCTCTCGCCCGACAAAACTGACACTCTACAAGACGCTCATCTTACCCGTGCTACTTTACGGCGCAGAAGCATGGGTTGTGTCGCAGACTGATGCAGCCACGCTTGGGGTGTTTGAGAGAAAAATTCTTCGCAAAATCTTCGGTCCTGTTCACGTCGGCGACGACTACCGTATTCGAATGAACCACGAACTGTACGAGCTCTACGCTGACATTGACATAGTCAAGCGCATCACTATCCAACGTCTGCGTTGGCTGGGACATGTTGTGCGTATGGACGAAGAAGCTCCGGCGAAAAAGGTGTTTGATGCGGAAGCCGCTGGGCGACGACGAAGAGGAAGACCATGCCTCCGATGGAAAGACTAAGCCGAGGAAACCCTATCCACGCTTGGTGTGAATGATTGGAGAAGGCGCGCACGAAGCAGAGGCGCCTGGAGAGAGCTTTTGAGGTCGGCCGTAACCAGGTAACGGGTTGTTATGGCCACCCAAGTAAATAAGTAACCAAAACTAAAAATAGGCATAACTTAATCGGGGAAATATGGATCCCCTTATATCATTTGAAAAACAACATATTTAATCGACATCCAATTCCATAACATGAAATAATCTGACCGCGTGGTTTGAAACTGATTTGGTTCACTTATCTTTTACACCAATGATATTTTATAAACTAAAACTATTTGTCTCAGACAAGAGCCTTAGTAAAGGAATGTGTATGTGTACCTGTGGAAAACCTAAAATATGTACTCAACACGTATACTCGTATTATGCACATTATTTGAAAGATATTTCTTCATTCACTTCAAAATCTTACAGTTACCGACACTTAATTTTACCAAAATCACTTTCATAGCAAATCTAGTATATATCGTGTGTTGATATTTCTTTGTCCTCGTAGGCTTTCTATATTAAGTTCCTTAATGATCACTTCATTATTCCTCTTTTACAATGTGCTAAAATTGTGTGGGCTGTGACACGTCCTTTGACAGATTTGGCCAGTACAGTATAGAAGCTTAGCTTTTATAAATGAATATTTCCAAAAGTGCTACACCAAAAATTGCGAATTCGCTCACTTTTAGTACAGTAAATTTTGTATCTGAGTCAGTGATAGCATTTTCAATACATTTCTACTTTTTTCAGGACATTTCAATACATTTGAACTTTTTTCAGGACATTTTCATCGTGGGAAATCGTTATCAGTATATTTGGCAAGTTTTTAGTACATTCAGTACATTTGGCCCATTTTCAGTACATTTTGCGCTATTTCAGTACATTTTTGGTACGTTTTCAGTATATTTCCAATGTTTCTAAAAATGACCTAGTAAATTTACCGCGAAGCATGCCTGCACTAAGCTTTTCTTTCTTTTATAGAAAAAAATTAAAATTTTGCTGAATTTTGGTAATTTTAAGTAACTTTTTCATGTTTATATCCGTATATTTGGTATCTGAAAAGTATATTTCAGAACTCCATTCCGTATATTTTCATAAAACCCAAATGACATTACTGATTTGAATAAATTTTACCTTCCAAACTTCATAACTAAATCTTCCATGGGTAGATTTTAAGACTGAAAAGGTTCCACGTCTCCCTACATGAAATCCATATCCAATCAATAGCAGTTCTGTTTTAAGGTGCACCTTGAGTTTTATCAAAATCGCTGCAGCTGTTTTTGAAATAAGGTCTGCCATATATTATATAAATTTATATATGCATATATACTATGCATATGTTTTATGCAGTTTCAACTCATTTGGGAATAGTAGATGTTGATTATTTTATAACGCACGGTATTATCGAATTGTTTATTAAACATAATTAAATAAAAAAAAATCTAAAACTTTTCCCGTGTATTCTCTAATAACTTCGTCTAGTCTAAGCTTTTTTAAAAAAAAAAACAAACATTTATTTACTTTAAGTATTTAAAATAAAAACTAATAACCTCGGAAATTTATGGCGCAATTTATGAAAACAGTTTAGAAAACTTGATGGGGGCATATCAAATTTCCCATTATTGTCATTATAATTTTGACAACAAAAATTTGATTTTAACCGCCACATTATTGTGTTGACAGTAACGTTGCTATTTGTTAAAAAATGATTTTGGAAACAAAAAACAAATAAAACAAAACAAAACAGCTTAACATTTCAAACAATGAAATTTATAAATTAATATCTATCTATGTACGAATAAAAACTAATAGCACAAACGCTAAGCGAATGTGAAAAAAATGTCACCAGACAAGATTTGCCAGCAGCTTCGAACTGAGCTGTCAAATTCGCAAATGCGCGTAGTTGCGTGGCCGTTTGGCTTTTGGTTGGTAGCGGGTGCCGGATTTGTTGCTAGGGTTTTCTTTCTATATCTGCTCACCGCTTTTGTTTCTTGCTTTGTTTTTTCGCATTTAAGCCGGTTTTTCGCGCTATTTGTTTAAGCTGTTTTGTACAGCCTGGTTTGCTTGGCTTGGCTTAACTCTTAACATGGTTGTTGATTGGCAGCCACAATATTTTTTGTTTTATTTTTAAGTTTTAATTTTGTTGTTTTTTTTTTTTTTAATTTACTTTTGTTTTGGTTTTTTTATGAGCCCGAAGCTCACGGTACGTGTGCGAAGTTATGTAATTTATTTATTAGATTTCATGTTTTTATTATATATATAGGTGGTTTTTTGGCCTTTTTTGATAATCCAAGCAAAATTAACAAAACTTGTTTAAACTTTTTGGCAAATTGTTTGTATGTTCAAATGGATATTTCTATTGTTACTGACCAAGCTGTTTCGTTGGTAATTGATTTATTTTTTTGTTATATGAGGCTTTTAGTTCATTTAGAGTTCATGTTTTTATTTTCAAAGATTTCAACACAATAAAGTGAAGATCAAATGTTTTTGGACCGATTAGAGAATTTAATTGAAAGACTTTTTTAAAAAACTTCATTTCACTGTAGTAAGTATACACGTATTTAGCATAAGATAATCACTCTGGATTTTAGAACAAAATTAATTACAAACCCAAGAACTTATGATGGTGATTCGGTACAATTTCCATAGCTGTCAAGTGAAAAATTTCTTTATTTATGTCAGGAAAGGAACTTGATTCATCTAGTGCCAAGTTAAGTTCGATATACGATCTATCACTCTTAACCCTAATAGCACTTTACAAAGTTTAATATACAATCAGGCTTGTTCCGGACTGGAATTGAAGTCCAAAGTTAAATGTCAATAACTCTTCTATTTGACTTAGATCGGTCAGAATTTGCTATGAATTTTTTTTTAACTTCGAACTTGAGTTGTTATAGCTCTGATAATATGACGGATGTACGTTTTTTGTATGATCCTGAAATTAACTTCGAATTTCAATTCCGTTGTTGAAGCAAATCCAAAACGGAATCAGATTGGACTTGAAAATCCGGAATACCAATTGTGATCGAAAAATTGAATTAGTCACAAACGACTTTCATTCACGAATAACATTAAACTTCTGACATGGTTAACTTGTGTATTTATGAAATATGAATAAAAATGTTTGACAATCGATAGATTGGACATCAACGCATCTAAAGAAACTTTTGTTGACTTATTTAAAAATCTGAATTTCGATCATGACAAAAACTATTTTGTTAACCTCGCTGCAGAAATCATCAACCAATCAATCAACAGCTGTCAAGTGAAGAATGTTTTTGAGATCATATTGTCTTTTCATTTGCTGTTTTAAGAGTTAACTCTTAGATTTTCTAATTCGATTAAATGTGAATTACATGGCATATTAATACCAAATAACGAAAAAAGCGTACACCTGGCTCTCTAGCCATAAGTCAATTTTATACAAAATTTCCCACCGCATAATAGCTGTGCCTTGCTTTTTTCGATAGTTTTCTACTCTCTGTACTTATTATTTTTGCTAAGCGAGTGTAATGTTTTTGAATTTCAAACATACTGGTAATGTAACTTTCGTTATTTACTTATTCCACTGCACTTCCTAAAACTTTTCCTTTGCGTAGTTTTTTAAGATAATTTTGATTTGTCCTTTTTGGCACATCTTTTTTATATTTTTTTCTTTTTTTCTTGTCTCTGTTTATAATTTCTGATATTTTATTGGAAGTTGAATTTTATGCTTGTTTAAAACGCAAGGATTTTCTCAAACTTAAGGGCAGTCACTTTTGTATCCTTAACCCACCCAATTTTCTACCAATGTGTCCTTGGCTAAAATTTAAAATGCAAAGTTTTGTGCATTTTTAAGTTTGTACTCGTAGCTTTGATACTGGCGTTGGGAAGCAGCAAATATTTGCTAGCAACCTTCTATCACTTGACATGTTGCCGCTGTACGCCCATTAGAAAAAAAAGTTATGAAAAGTGCATTTCGTAGCACAATAACAATATTTACCTTTACCCCGCGATTACTCTTAAAATGTAATTTCTTATTGTTGTTTTTTTTTTCATCCCCACTGTATTGCAATGAGTGCAACATTTTTTGTGCACTATTTCTTTTTTTTTTTTTTTTGTTCTTGGTCATCGTCTCTGAATCGTTGGCATTTTCAATAAGTTGAAGCTTGCGAACTGTGTAAAGTTTGTGAAGAAATGAAAAGGTTATATGAAAAAGAAAAAAAATTATTTGCTACAGTAAGGTAGATAATACGTATACCGGCAGCTTACTAATTTTAATCAAAAATTTTTTTTCCTTTTGTGTTTAACAAAGTTATTTAATACTATGTCCTTATTATTCAAAGTTTATTTCATTTTTAATAAGTTTTTAAAGCTATGTAGATGCCGGCATGAAGTGCAACTACCTTATTCATAACATAAGAAAACATATAAAGAATACTTTCAAGTTGAGCGCATGAAATATTGATGATGTTGCAAACGCCATCGTAAGGATAACGCGACACGCTCAAAAGCTACACATTGCAACAAGGACGTGCACTTTAGTGAAAATACCAAACTGAGCGTCTAACTGACTGACTATTGGGTTGTGTAACAGTATTAGTTTTTCTTGTTGCTACTGCTGTTTCTCTTATTGTTGTTGTTGTTGAAGCAACAACATTTACTATAAGCACGATGGCGTCTGTCGGCCTTCTCTATTTCTTTGCTAACACGAACAAGAGTGTGAATGTCCTTTAAACATTTCCGGATGCAAGGAAATGCAATAAGTGTGTGGGTTTTATGTGTGTATAAGTTTATGTGTAAGTACATGTTAGTGTGTTTGTCTTATGGGAAATTGAGTAAAAAGTATGTGAAAAAGGTACCATCGCAGACAACAAGAAAATAATATTGAATTTTTTTTTTAAGTATGGTGCTATTTTTTATATATGGTATATACTTTTCGTTTTATGTTTCGTTAAGTGAAGATTTTGACATGGCAAAAGAAATTGAAAAAATATACAATTCTGATGAAACATAAAATCGAAATACTATACATTAAAATTGTTGCTTGAAAAAACGATTTAAAATGTGTCTTTAATGATTAAAAACAAAATGTTCAAAATATTATCGTATACATAGTTGATTTGCCTTAAAATAGCGTTATTGCACTTTTAAGCATTTAAAAATAAGAACGTACTTTGTGCACAAAAATTTGTTGCATGCTCTCATACCACAACAAGCTTACTAAGTAAGCTCATACGAGCGTAAGCTGCTTGGCAAAAGAAACTATATCCAGTTTCAAATCCGGCCAAGTCCAAAAAAGTCAGATTTTGAGATGTTTTCACATATCAAAGTTTTGAACATGCTTTACCTTTCAACTATGTTTTTAGATGAAAAAAAAAAAGTTTTTTGACAGATATATCACATTTTTTAAGTTTATTTTGATGCATGGATTTCGAAACTGGCCAAGTCCATAAACTTGCTTTCAAAACCGGTGCAACGCCTTGAAATCAAATCCGGCTAAGTCCAGTAGATTGATATCAAAACCGGCCAAGTACACTTTTTTTCAAACAAAATTTGTTAATTACTATGTCAAAACCAACCAATTCCAGTACATTGGTATCATAACTAGTGTTTCACCGAGGCTACGAGGCAGCCTCGTTTTTGACTACGAGAACGAGGCGAGACAGAGGCGAGAACGAGGCGAGATGGAAAAATAAATTTTTCTCGCTTGACCGAGGCGAGGCGAGATCACACGGCACCTCGCCTCGTCCTCGCCTTGGCCTCGCCTTGGCCTCGCCTTGGCCTCGCCTTGGCCTCGCCTTGGCCTCGCCTCGTCCTAGCCTCGTTTTCGAAACCAAGAGCGAGGCGCGTTTCGACCAAATCTGAACTCGTAAGACCCATATGCAGATTCAAAATATAAATGTAATTTTTATATTAAAATCTATATTTAACTAATATTTTAGTATTTTATTTTGAGTAAACTACTTTGTTTTATTTTTAACCCGCATGTGCTTCTTACGAGTTCAGATTTGGTGCTTGGATCGCATCAGCTTTTATGCTAAATGGGTGATTCCACCCCCACATAAGAGAAAATCAGAATTCATCATATAAAGGGTTTTTCAATAGGGACGCTGCAAAAGTAGACCAATAGGGACAGCAAACGACGCCATATTTTTTCCCGCTCTTTTGACATTTCTCTTCAATAAGGTTTGCCATCTCATCATGGAAAGATATACGATCCAACAATGAGTCGAAATTATTAAAATTTACTACCGAAATTCGGAGTCAGTGGCCTCAACTTTAAGAGCGCTACGTCCAATTTATGGTCGTCATAATCGTCCTGTCAGATCAACAATTGAGCGTCTAAAAGAAAAACTTGAATCCACAGGCACAGTACAAATTGTTCCCGTGCCAGTGAGACAAAGAAGTGCCCGTAGTGTCGAGAATATTGCTGTCGCTAGCGCATCAATAGAGGAAGACCCAAATCAGTCTCTCACACGTCGTTCTCAAGCGTTGGGCATCTCTGTGACGTCGTTGTGGCGAATTTTGCGAATAGACCTTGGCCTACATCCTTACAAGATCAAATTGACGAATAAAGAATTTCATTGATATCCCAAATCGTTTTTGTAGCGCTCTTATTGAAAAACCCTTTACTATCAACTACTTGATGCAGATTAATAAAACTTGGTATATTTATAAAAGGTAGAGGCGTAACTAAGATTCAATTAATAAAATGGGCGGTACCATGCCTTCAATATAAGAAAAAAATTAACTTTATCATATCTCAATATCTATTTGACGTAAATAAATTAGATTTGGTACATATCTTTCTTATAGTTTGTAAAAGGTTCATAGCTTAGTTTGGTTTGGAAAATAGGCAATGCCTCTCCTTCCCATATAAGAAAAGAATTAAATTCATCATATCTCATCCAATTCACCAAAAATAAAAACAGTTCAAGGTCAGTTCCTCAGTAGCTCAGTTGTTAGAGCGGCCGTCGACAGATATGCAATTGAAATGCATGTACGGTCAGGGGATCGACTCCATGTACAACATTAACCAAAAAACTGGTCTGATGAGGCTATGTGGTAATAGCCGAAACATATGTCACCAATTACCAGGTTAAATTGTTCCATTTGTTATCTTTGTCATGTTTGTTGAATAAAAAATAGCATTGATCAATAAGTAAAATTTACAATATTGGTCTTTGCTAAAATGACTGTAAGTTCATAATGTTTAATTATAATAAAAATAACCAGTCGCAAAAATCAACTTTCTTAAACCATACGGAAGAACACGCCAATTTCAAAAAATATGTGGCTGGCAACACCACAATTTTCGAAAAATAAAATCATAGCAAGTCTCTAAGCCAATGGCTTAGCAGCTGTGACAACAAGCGAGAAAGTGACAAGAGATAATAAATGGATATACGCAATTTGTACAGTTCAAGGTCAGTTCCTCAGTAGCTCAGTTGTTAGAGCGGCCGTCGACAGATATGCAATTGAAATGCATGTACGGTCAGGGGATCGACTCCATGTACAACATTAACCAAAAAACTGGTCTGATGAGGCTATGTGGTAATAGCCGAAACATATGTCACCAATTACCAGGTTAAATTGTTCCATTTGTTATCTTTGTCATGTTTGTTGAATAAAAAATAGCATTGATCAATAAGTAAAATTTACAATATTGGTCTTTGCTAAAATGACTGTAAGTTCATAATGTTTAATTATAATAAAAATAAAAACAGATATTTTATTTTATTTCTTGAGGCTTGATCAGCCTATCAGCCCTGATACATGTATAATTTTTTATTTGTTTTAATAAAAACCTCGCTTTTTTACCGAGGTGCCTCGGCCGAGAACGAGGCGAAGCGAGGCGAGGCGAGGCATGTGATGGCAAGATCTCGTCCGAGGCCGAGGCGAGGCGAGACTTAAATTTATAAAACGAGGCGAGACCGAGATCAACTAGAACCTCGCCTCGCCTCGGCCTCGGTGAAACACTAATCATAACCGGCCAAGTCCAAAATTGTTTTCTCAAAAACATAGGCAAATGAAACTCGAAAAATCGAGTGTTATGATAAGTTATCTTCTTGAGGCATCTAATATGGGATTGGAGTTCAGATCTTGAGTATTTGAGGTGTCAATGTCAAAATCTATTTTTTTTGCCTAGAAAACTTTCAATAGCAATCTTACTTATTACTCATGGCTTGAAACTGTCCAACCTTTCTATAAAAACAGGCAAGCAAAGCTCTTCACATATGTGGAAAATTCAGTACTTGGATTTGATTTGTAAATTAGAAAATGTAATAAGTGATTCCAATATATTTTTTCATTATCTTTAAAAAAAATACTTTATTGTTTAAAAAAAGTTTTTAGAAAAATTTGGCAATTAAAAAATGTTTAAGTAGTTTTTGAAAAATATATTTTTTAACATTTTTTTTAATTAGACTTATATGAAAACTTGATTATTAGCTTTCAGAATATAAAGATCTAAAAATGAGCTGGAAATGGAATTTACGAGTTTTTGAACGTCTGAAGTGCGCGCGCACCTCGCTCTGCCCAGATGTTGCAATGTTGTACCCACTAAGCGTTGTCGGTTTTATTTTAAAATCGTTATTTGCTTTTATATATACTAGTGACACTACTCAAACTCTCACGAAAGTAACATGTCAGAACTAACATTGCAGTAGAAGAAAAAGTCTCACTTACGTCGCAGCCGAGCATTGATATATTTTTTATGTTTCGTTGAAATCTACTGTAAGTTTTCAGGTAGCATTGAAACAAAAAAAAATCATTCAACATTATTCAATCAAATTCATGTCACCTTAAAACGGCTGAAAGCTCACTTTAATGGGCAGGAATGGTACTAAATTACATTTTTATTAAAAAAAAACTGAACAAACTCTTTCGAATCCAATGCATTTCCTCGAAAGTAGACAAAAAACCTAATTCTTGAATGAATCGTTACAATATGTTCACTAAAAAGATCTTTAGATTCAAGGGCAAATCGGGCTTATGTAAGATTTAGTTTTTAAAAATTTTTTCAATGGAAATATTGCTTAAGTATTACTAAAAAATAGGCTAAAAAAAAATGTTCTACAAAGGAACTAATTTTTCCTCAGGAAATAACGTTAAAAGTGTGCTGCTGTTTTCAAATTTTATTTTTAACACTTTTCTATTTTCAACATTTCTATTTCATTCATGGACATTAATATTACTTACATTTACTTATATGATGAACTTTTGAAGGAGATTTTTTGTGCAAGTTCATAGTGTAGTTTTTCTAATACATGTTATTTTTTAAACATTTTTTTAAAAATTTTTTAAAAAATTGGAACTTAATTTTTCTTATAAAGTATTTGCTAACAAATATTAAAAAAAAATTTAAAAACAGAGACATGCAACATAAAACTTTTGCTACTTTTCAGTTGCAGCATAGCTTTTAATTTTTTTTTTTTTTCTTTTTTGTCTCCATCACTTAAGTTAATTTTGTCGTTGTTTCCTTTTCTCTGCGCTTAATTTTTATTTGTTTTGCTTTTTGTTTCATTTCTTTATTTTTCATTTTTACTTTAAGTTGCTGCCAACTTTTTAATGTCTTCCAATGCCACTTCCGCTAGAAATATTGCGCCCTCCTGCTTGCAATTTACTGTCTTTCAATGCTGCCTTCAATTTCAATAAGTTTTAGTTGCATTTGTTTTGCTCCTTTTTAAAGGCTGCTTCTGGTGCTGCTGCGTCTGTCTGCTTGTTTACAAACACAACTTAGACTTGTGCATACACATATACAGCTATAAACCAACATTAAAATTGTCTTTGTAGTATTGGTAGTATAAAAATACTTTCGAACAAATTTTTCTCTTAGTTTTTGCAACTTTCTTTTTATTGAAAACTATTCTACTTCTTTTTCTTTTTCACTATGTACATGGGTCTTTTTCTTTCATTCATTTTTGCTACTTATTTTATACGCTTTTATTTTGCCGTTGAGAATTGCCAAGTTAGTTTGACTTGTATTTAAAATGCATGCAAGCAGTGGGTGCTAAAAGTTTGCATGCAGCATTTTCTTAAAATTTAAAAATTATTCGTTCGCTAAATTTTGCTTCTCGGAAAGCTATGCAGTTAGAGAACAAGCTACTGAAATGAAAAATTAATAAGCTGTACCCATAAGCGTTGAATGATTCTCGGAAAAGAAAATGTTTGTGGATGGCAGTTGCGTTCAGAAAAGTCTGGATTTCGTGGCAATTTCATTGTGTTGCATAAGTAATATGCATGCACTTAGGTTTTCATTGAAGTTCAGCCAACACCCCTATAAATATGCAATGTTATATAGCGTGTGCATTCAGATTTCAATGATTTTTCGTGACCTATGGCTCGTGTGAAAATAAGATAGTTAGAAGCAGGTCAAAAGTCAAATTAAAGCTAAAATTATTCCTAAAAATATACTAATAATTAAAGTCATGCCATAAACATTTAATATTATTTTTTATATATTCCAAAAGAAAAATAGGATCAATCTCGAATAATCCTGAAAATATATGCCCTGTTTTCTGGATAATGTGCCAATCCTCCTATAAAAACATTTGTTAAGTTTTTGTTAAGCTGTGGATTGTTTCTGAACATCTTTTCATTCAAAGACGGTCATAATGATTTAAAGGCCTTACATTCATATGTGGCGCCAGATCCAGCTCCATTTAATTTATTGTAGATGATACATGCAAAAGGGAAAAATCTGCCAAGAATAAGTAAATTTCTTAAACATCTTAATGAAATAAAGTTATCTAAGCCACTTTCATGATACTAATATCTTGCAGAAGATGAATTCTCTGTTCGATTATATATCTTTCAAGAATGCTTGACGCTCTGCGTTACGGAAGAATCTATTTTAGGAATATGATTGTATAGTGAAAGCTCCCGTCACGGACTGCTCCCGCAGGCGGACATCTCTCGTAGCTTGACGAATTTCTTGGTTTTTAGTTATGTTTTTAGAACAAAATACATTCCGGTGGGAGGACATCTCCCGTGGCCGGACGATTTCATTGGAACCGTGGGTGTCCGCCCACGGGAGCTTTCACTGTACTTTAGAAAGTCTTTTAGAAGCTAATGTACAAAAATTAGTTAAAAAGTACAGACAAACTCAGAATAAAAATTGTATTGCTAACAATTCCTTGTCTTCATATATTAATTTTTTGTGTTATTTAATTTTTATTCTTTTTATTTAAGTTTTTTAATTTTCTCTGCGAATGCCCTTCAACGCTTTTGGCAGTCACTTCTTCAACTCTTTAGATGAACCAGGATCAAAAGATCTTAAGTCTATATTGAAATTTTCAAAAATATCGAAATGATTCAATTAAGTTAAATGACTATATCGTTACCTTAATATAGAAAGGACCTATCTTACATTTTTATTATTTTACAGGAGAACGAAAAAACTTAATAAAAATTAAAGTTTTTGTGAGTAATAGCTTTTTTATTTGCTTGTATTTGATTTATTTTTAATTGTAGCTCACACATTTTTTTGTCAATGGTGTATTAATGGGTGACCTATCGAAATCTATAAAAATCTCAATTTTGAAAAAAATGTTAGTTAGGGCCTTTCTATATTAAGGTAACGATATATAAATCGGGTATACAATGGGCCCGGAAATAATTTAACCTAACCTTCATATACTCTTAAAATGATAACTTAAGATATTTCTATGGGATTTTATATGTCTCACATATTAATAAAAAATATGGCATAAGCCAAAAATTTAAAATTTCCAATTTTTCTTGCAGATGTTCTTAGCAAACAAAATTTATTCTTTCAAGTGGACTTTATTTCTTTAAATTTTTAACTTTTTTTTACAAAATCGTGCCTAAACTTATAATGCTCATATGTTTTAGGGAAGTTATACCTTTAGTGAAAATTAGCTTTAAGTATTAGTAATAAAATTCATTTAACATGGCGTATGAGTGACATTTAATTATTTCGCTTAGTAAGTTAAAGTTCTTCATCTGTCATCGATATCATATGAAACAACATTTTTAAATAGCTGTAACTTTTGCTCAAATAATGACAAGTATACATAGATGAGCCCTTTACTTTGAAAGTGGTACGACTTTCTTTTCACTGAGGAGACAAAAATTAAGTAACTTGAAATGAACTGTTTGATGGACTATGTAGTAGAGCTACAAATAAGAAATAAATAAAAATTGTTAGGCTTTCAACTTAAAGTAAATGCTGCTTGCATATCTTGCAACTTTCACAAAAGTTAGGCTTAACCGAGATGTGGTACAAAAAATCGATTTCTTTTGTATTTGCTAAAATGAATACCTAAGAAATTCAAGAATTTTTACTCCACGTTTCAGTGACTAATTCCAAGTACTTCGGCCGAAGTCGAGCATGTGTCCGCACAAATATCTTTTCCTTTGATATTTTTTATTTCCGCTTTTTCTTAAATCTTAATTTTTACGATTTTACGTAATTTGCGGGCATGACTACATAAAAACTAAAAAACCTATTGATTCCATTCTAGTTTTTTTTATTTAATATTTTATTTTCTTTTATTTGAAATAAGAAAATTGTACAAGAGGTTAACAACTTTTATTGCGAGCTAAAATTTGATTTTTCGAAAAAATACTTTTTTTTTCAAAACCATAAAAAAGTTTGTTTTATTTTTTAGTTTTCTTAGTCCACTCAGAAGTTAATTATATGAAAACTAGAAAACTTTTTTCACAAATGTTTTTATTTTTTTCTTCCAAAAATGCTACGCGAAAACGGCTTCTTTCGGACCTCAAAAAGCAGGATTCCCCTTAAGTCACTATAATTGCATGTGAACATAAAAAATTATTGTAGAAGATCTTCAGCGACAAAAAGTTATCTGAATGATTTCCCACTTGAATGTTTTTAAGCGAGCTCATATCCTTCATAGAAAAAGTGTTAAAAAACCAATCGATTAAATAAAACCAAGCTTAAATTTTTACAGATTTTTGACTTCTGGTATGCGCTGTATTGCTCTTATGAACTTTTCCATACTTCCTCAAGAAAACTTTCCACAAAATAAACTAATGTAAAATATAAAGAAAAAAGAATGGAGTAAAAATTTTATACATAAGGCAAAGTATTTAATACAATAGGAAAATAATAATAAAGCAAAGAGAATATGCAACGTCGACAAGTGGCAGTAAGAAATTTTTAAAGAACCCGAAAGTTACAACAAAAATAACAACAATAGTACCAATACCAGCACAGTGCTGTGGAAATACAGTATATCATAGTAGATCTCAATAATTTTTTAGGGAATATTTTTGCATTTTTCGTTTTTAAGAGTACTTGCACAAACATAAGTAACTTTTCAAAGAATATGAATAAGTTCACTTCATATAGTAACTACTGTAAAAGTATTATAATAGTTCTAGCACAGCAGCACTGACGCCAAACTTTAGCGAAACCAACCAGAAATGTTTGCAAGGAATAAAGTTTGTCTTCAAAGTATTTTTAACCACCTTATAACTCATGCTAACAACTAACTACCCGCCACAAAATGCGACGTTAATGTCGTAGCTGAAGGATTTCTCGAATAATCTATGAAAAAGTATCGCACTCGAAATGGTACCAACATCATTTATTGATCAAAAAATTGTCATTTTCAAAAATTTGTTAAAAGCGCGCCTTCGAAATTCTTTTCAAATACGATTTCTAGCTATATCTCTTTGTATCACTTTTGGTGCACAAAATGACCAACAAAAAATTATCGTTATTCCGTTGATATGAGCAAATTTTGGCAAAGCTTAGTTTGCAGGAAAATTTCTTGTGAATATTCGCGCTGGGTGGGTATGTACAGGATCGTTCATATACAAAAAGCAAAAGCAATAAAAATTAAGAAAAAATGCATAAGAATTTAAAATAGAAAATAAAGAAAAAAAATATGGGAAAAACAAACTTAGAAACATTGCACTGAACACTGTTAGCATGTAAGAATGGGCGTCTTAGCTGGCATATGCCTCTAGAGAACTTACGCTGAATAATAATGGGATGAGAACTTCAGAAAATACTTTGCAGTTTGCGAGTCAACGTTAGCATCGGGTTTTGCGTGCAATTTAGAAATAAAGTAGTTCGTTTTCCTCTTCCTTCACTTTAGGTTGTTATTACTACTATTGAATTTATTTTAGTTCTTTAAAAGCTGTCGTTAAGGTGGCAAATTTCTATAACCAAAACATGAAAAGGATGTAAGGCTTCGAATTAATTTCAAATAAACGGAATGAACTTTATGGCAAGTTATTTTCACAGGGATTTGATAGGTGCAACAAAAAAATTGCACTTCATATAGTTACTATAGTAAAGATATATATTTTTATGAACAAACAGTATTATTAAGAATATTTGCTGCAAGTATTTCAAAAATCAGCAGACTTGCATGTCCTGTAAAAATATTGAAATTTTTAAATTTGTATCCTAAGCAAATTTTATTTTATAAATACATAGCTGAGTGGTATGTACATATTTACTGTATATAGTTTTCAAAAATGGCAGCTCTTTTATATTCCTCCAATTTTGACTGAAATTTTTTTACGATTTTCTTATGTGACATAAACTTCAGCAAAAACCCAAAAAAAAAAGGTCCACTACCAAGAATACATACAGACGCTCCTTTTGTGCATCTAATGAATCGATTTATGGTTACAACGACAATGGGGATGATTTAAAGTTTTTTATACTTTAAAAATATATCAAAGTTGCTTAGATGTAAGGAACCCCCCCAAAAAAGGATTCTGTCATTTTTTTTTACTCTTTTCCTTTACATTCTAACTTTATTAATTCAAAGAAATAAGAAAAAAGTGATGACGAAAAAAATTAAGTAGTAGTTGTAGTTGTAACAGTATCCCTTTTGTGACCTTTTTATTTAGAAGTATACCCGGTACACAAGTGCCATAGCAAAAAAAAAAGTGTTAAATATAATGGTTGAGTAATGTTGCTCCTTTTGTTTGCGCTTGAAATTGAAGCTACTGTTAAAAGCTAAAAAAAAAACAAACAAAAAAAATGGTCAAGAAAAGAGCTAGCTGGTTATTGAAGTTGGATTTTGAGGGTTAACGAAATACAAAATTCTCTACAAAATTGTAAGTTTTTGGGCATAAGTTACAAAATGAAAAACAAAATTTAGAAAACTAAATTTTTTGTGCGTAGAGAGTTTAAAAGAATCATATTATAATCATATATATAATCATCAAAAGGTAGTGTAAGAAACTTGAATACTGATCGGAAGGTATTCATACTCTGTTCTTTTTTAACCAAAATAATAGACAGAACAGTACCTAGAGATTTTTCGTCACTTCACTTTTCATATTTTCGCTTATGCATTAGGATTTTCAGATATCCTTACTACTTGGCTTGGCTTCTCTTCATTTGTCTTTTGCGGCTCTACCAAAGCGTTGAGCAAAAAGCTTCCTTGGTGTTCTTCTTGATCGTAAGACCAATGTGCAGGTCAATATATTTTCATAAACTTAGTTAAGATAAGAGATTTGTTGGTAGGCAAACGAAGTTTTTGATTCAAGATCATGTGGATCAACCCATTTCTCAATATCTATCTCAAACAATAACACTAGCTTATAAATTGGAACTTCAGCTTGAGAACTAATTTCTCAGAAACTCACTAAATTTCAATTGCTCCGTTTAATTTTAAAAAAAAAAATTTCATATTTTTAGGGTTTGAGACGAAAGATCATTCTATTACAAAAATTTAAGGTACAAATTCGAAAAAATTATAGAAGCTCTTCAAAAATCAATGAAATGAGGTAATTTCTATCTTTTCATATATGTATTTATGATTGTGGTCAAAAGATGGTCTTTTTGCTTGAGCTTCTTCTCATGTGTACCGTGAAATCCTCTCCTCAATTGTCAGCCATCCCAAAAGACCTCATAACACTTTCCACTGTTGTGATGTTCTGGTGGAACCGCTGAAATTATTCATCACTCTCCGCACCCAAATTTGGAGGGAGAGATTCCAAATGGCTATATCTATTGATTTCCGGATCTATTGTTTCACTTATATTTTTGTCCCAAAATTCATGAACAACGTCTTTGATTGCCTAGGTCATGCAGTCTCTGAATATGTTTGAATATCTGAAGAAAAAGTTTCCCAGATTGTTTATGGAAAAAACTATGGATATTCGTGGATCAGAAAATTGTTCGATGATAATGAGTTCTATAAATTTGTGGGCTATCAGTAGTATCTTGAGGGATGATCTTGATCACCAATAAATCGATTCGTCACGTCAGTGAGCTAGTGAGGAACCAAAACTTGCAAACTTAAGGTTTGATTGAATTGATTTGAACAATCGCAATTTGGTTTCCATAATTTATTGAGCTATGCAAAGACACATCTTGATTTGTGAATTCTTGCTGCTATATCTTCCACGATATCGTCACTTTTTTTATAAGATTGGTTTTCATATTGGTCGATCTTGATGATAGCAAGTGACCCCAAAAATTTCATTGAAGCCCATTCTTTTCCAACTGCGTAAATGGATTGGTTCGAGTGTTATAAGAATATCGTTCGGAAGCTTGTCTGTAAATCTGTAGTGTTGACCTTAATTTGGTTCTGCCACAACACTATTTGACTAGGTTAAATTTTTATAATTTCTTGTATAATTTTGAAATCAGAAAGAACTTCATAATTGTAAATAAAGTTCTACGTCTGATTTGCGCAGAGCCTTAAAGTGAGAAATTGAATGTGTTCACTCTAAAATTATCTATTGATTAAGGAATATATCTTAACTCAAAGAGGATTTAAATGCCCATTTTATATGCTTATGAAGATTTATGCTAACTCGTCTGCATATTTTTCATAGAAAAAGCAGTAAATGATCAAAACTAACTTTCAGAAACTTTGATTTTTTATACAATATATAAAATGGCTTTAAAATTTTGTTACAAACATAGGAAAAATTATGAAAAGACAACAAACATGATTTACCTACCAAAAAAAAAATAAATTCCCACAGTCTCCACATAATGTTGGGAGAAAACTGGATGATAGAAAAACAACAGAAAACAAAAACTTTCTGCAGCAAAAAGGATAACTTATCAAAAATTCACACCGCATCCGCTCTTCACTCAAACAAGAACATTCTATTTCATTTCGTAAATTTCGTTTCAAACACCAAGTGGAAAAAACTCGAAAAAAAAAACTTAAAAAATAAATGGCAAAAACAAAACAAAAGTTTGCAAATCTAAGAAAAAGAAGAAAAAAAGCATCGTCAGTAAAAAAAGCATCAAAAACAAAAACAACTAAAATAAATTGCAATGAAAAGGACGAAAACACAAAATAGCGAAACTTTTCACATTGAACAAACCAAAAGCATCCGTTTTATGTCCGCCCATGCTACACAACACCGTTTGCACGTTTCCTCATACCCTGCATACATATGTACACTAAAATCACTGAATCCTTGCACAACTTTACAATATGCATACAAACACACAAAAATATATCAGTACTCGTAGGAGAAAAAAAACTACGTTTCATAGCTGAACTTTAGTGAAAACCATGTTGGGAAAACAGCAGCAGTAACAACAACAACAATAAAAACAATGCACAGTAGTTTGAAAATCTACAAATAGGGTAGACTTCTGTCATCAAATTTATTTTGAAATGTTCTAAAATCATAAAAGCTATTAAAACAAATTCAGAAAAGGCTTGATGGCATTTTAACTTTTCTCGAATCTGCTGAGCTTAAAGACAAAATCTACTTTTTGAAGGTTGTGTGTACTTTTTCTAAATTTTTGAGAGCAGTTGCATTTTTTGCAAAACACAACTTATTTTATGTGGAAAAAGCTTTAATGTATTTGGTTTTAAAAAAAAAAAAAAAACGAGTGAAAATCAATTCTAAAGTATTTTTTTATACCCAGATAATATCATAACGGTTTGGGCGTTTTGCAGGTGGTTGATCACTAATATATTTGCTGTATTCTAAGCACGTTTGTAAGAATCAGTCATAAATATGTTATAACTTTAGTAAGGAGGATCTTTAATAACCGATTTACAAAATTTAATTTAAAGGAATTCAATGCAACTAAGCGCATTTTCTCTTAATGCAACAGCTGTATGCAACATTTATAAAAAATGGAACTATTACGTTAAAATTGACTGAAAATTTAAACTTTTATGGAATTGGATTCACTGATCAAGAATTTGATAATAAAAAATTAAATAACCAATATTCCCGTTCACCAGTAATGGCATTTTCGGTACATTTGCGTCGCAAAAAATCGTGTTCAGTTCATTCGACAAGATTTTAGTACATTTGGTAAATTTAACGCATTTTCAATACATTTGACGTATTTTCAGCATGTTTTCGAATCATTTTCAGCATACTTTGACTATTTCTAAAAATTTCTATATTTTTTTTGAGATAGCTAAGATATTCATGGAAACCTGAGTGAGCCTTACTGACCTTTTTTTTGAATTGTAAGTAACTTTTTGGTGTTCATAACGAAAAAGTGCATTCGCCTTCTAATAAGTACATTTCAAGTCTCGGTTCAGTACGTTTCCACACAAGACACAAATGCCGTCATTGCCATTCACATCCTCCTATAATGCGAAATAAATTAAATGTCACTCATACGCCCCGTAACACGAAATACATCAATACCTTGAGAAGTAATTTTTAAAGGGCTATAACTTTCGTAAAAATTATGACAAAGTAATAGTTTTGTATATGAGGTAAATCTTTTCTATGTGAAATTTCATTGGGAATTTGCATTTATGTAGAGTGCTATAACTGCTTTCAAAACTTATTTTGGGAACAACAAATTGCGATATTTTTCAATGTAATTTATGTCTTATGTGTAGTATTGTACTTAAACACTTGTGTGTTTTGAATGAAAAAGTCATGTTTTCATAAATGTAGCTATTTAGTTCCTTATATAGGATTTTGTACAATTTGTTTGAACGTGTTCCAAAAACAGCTACATAACATTTATTCCATACACATTAGGAAAATATTTGACAAAAAGAATTATTATTAATGAAATATAGAGAAAAATGTATGTTCTATATGTCTTCGAAAATTTTGGTGTATTTTTAAAATATAGTGAAAGGCAAAGAGTAGTCCAAGCCACTGTACATCATCAGTTGCTGCCAAGCCTCCGAAGGACGCACAGTACGTTTCGTCAGAATGAGTTTTTGGTAAAAACTTCATATGAAAATCCCATGAAAGCTTCAGTGGGAAAAAGTTGCCAACTTTTTTTTTAATTTTTTTGCTTGCTTGCAATGGCAACACATAAAGTGCAGAAGCTTAGTGGTGGAGTGCAGAAAAAAGGGAAAATTATCAAGGGAGTAGAGCAAAAGTGGGGTGGAGTGTTGTGTGTAGTGAAATGTAGAGTAGAATGTGGCGGCAGCATCGGCGGCGACATATCAAACGCATTGTCTACAGATTCAGTTATGTCTACAATGCATAGGATGATCAACAGCAAAATGAGAGTGATGGAAGGGGTGAGTGTAGCTTGGGAAAAAGCAGAGGATTTCTGCTTGCAAAACGATGGCAAAATTGTTGAACGATGATTTTTTCTTTTTTTTTTTTTTCTTTAATTTTTTTTTTTTACCTTGTTGGAAATGTGTCGGAGTGGATCGTCAGATGCATGGCTGCCAGGCGTTTCACTGAGTTTGTGTATGTAGGTGCATGTGTGTATGAGAGTATATAACTGTGTATATGTGTTTGTGCTGATGTGTTTTTCACAACCATGGACCATAAATGCCGCAGCAGCTTAAGAACGCAAAAGCGTAACAAATGAAAATTAAATTGATAAAATTTTTTGGGCAAAAAGTTTTTGCTTTGATTTTAAATTTTGTTACAAATTATTATACTCTTTGTGTAAGAAAATTTTGGCTTAAGTCAATAATATGAAAAAATTATGTAATCAAAAATGGAAAATATATTAAGCAGTTTAGATTTGAATTCGTGCTTTTCAAAGTAAAATCTAAATAATTTTCGAGCTCATGAGTTTTTAAAAAATAAATAATGAGTTGTTCTTTTAAAAGGAATTTTGAAATAATCAAATTTTCGCAAAAATTTCTGACTTCTAACACTCATTGGAATCGTTATTAAAAAGTGTTTAATTATTTTGGATTATTGGCAGATAAGTGCATGACTAAGCGGTGAAAGAGGTGATCTGTAAAAATATCTCCTCGCACACTTTGCGTCTATTTAAAACAGCTATGGACGATGACAGGCTTAAAAGGTCGTTTGTATAAAGCAAGTTAAGCTCGGAGGCAGTTTGCACATTGTAATGCATATAATATATATAATCACTCCCTTCTCCTGAAATTATCTCACTCAATGGGTGCGAATCACACAAAAGTCTTGGTGAAGTTGAAGATGCGGGTGAGCTCCAACTCGGCTATGTCTTCAAGATCAACAAAGAACGCAGAACTTAAGTCTAACTCGCCAATTGAAATGTTGTTTAGAAGAAAAAATGATAAGATAGGGAACCTCAGATCCTTTGAAAAAGGCCGCTCTTCGACACGTTTCACACCAAAATACTTCTAATAAATCCAGAGATATTGCCTTTTCCAATATTTCGTTAACAGAGTGTAGTATCAACATTTACTATCTTAAATAATAATAAAAATAAATGGCAATGTAATCATCTATTGCACATCACTTAAAGCGAACCTAGAACATTTTGTGTCACAAAAGTCTGCGAGTATCCTTAGTCTTTTAAGCATTTATATGCACATAGTTCCGACGTGTAAGTCGCTATATTTTCTATGTACAAAGTAATACCAGTGGGTATAAGTACACAGCTAAAAAAAGAAAAAAAAAATGCAAACTCTTATGTCGGTGCAACATACGACCAAAAGGATAAAAGCTGAGTGCAACAAAGATGAAAGCGTACACTCAAACACAAGAACGATCAAAATTCTGCACAACCCTCACTGCAACACAGACAGAGCACACAGTGTGCAAGTGTTAAATTCATGCATATTGTGCTTGATGTGGCGTGGAAGAAATGAAAGTAATAGCAAATGTATGTACACAAGGGTTGCCAGGTTAAGGATTTTATATATATACTTCTTTTTATCATAACGTTACTTTTCTTTTCATCTTTTTTTCCTTTTTCTTGAGGAAGAAGAACTCAAATATCCATACCAGAACTGCGTTTGAACCAAAAACTTTGTAGAACCAAGTTTAAGGCCAAAAATTTAAGAAAAAATCGCATGTACTTATTCCTTGATAAGACTCTGTAAATAAAATAAATTCATTGAGAAAATGATTTTTATTAATTGCATAATTTTTGTGTTTTAATGATATTAAATATTTATGGCAAACGCATGAAATTTTGAAAACATCCGATTCTGTTCAAGTTTTGACACGTCAAAGTTTCCTCAAAGATAACACCGCAGTCCAAATTTCAGCTCTAAGTTTCCAACCAATAATATTAATATTTGCTTGAATACTGAAAGAGTCTTTAAATAACTTTAAATAAAATTTTGAACTCTTTTTCTTTCATCAATAGAAAGGAAAGTAAAAAAATTGAATAAACCGAAAACCATTAAGTAAATGGCAACTCTTAGTCAAACTCACAAAATACAAAACCCTAAAGCCACCTTTTTAAAGGGTTACCTTTTGCTACCACAACGACGTAATCAAAGATGTGTTCAACACCATTGCTGCTACTGAGACAGCAACAGAGGCCAAAATGAACAGGCGAACAGAACAAAACAGCACGCAACTGGCAACATTTTACACAGCACAGGCAGTTGGTTGTGCCATATTACTAAGTTCTTGAGCAGGGTGAACGCGCAAGCAAACGCTTAAAGTCCTTTCAGCGACTTTTGAATTTTAGCGCGTTCGTCTTTTTTCATTACTTTTAACTTTGAGACAACAAAGCAAATAAATGGAGAAAAAAACTAAAAAGCTAAAGTGGAAAAATGTGGAAAGGTACATAGATGAATAAGTGGGTGCGGCAGTTTACATCGTGACATCCCATTCAATTTTTTTTTTTTTCTTACACTTTGGCGGTGGTACCGAAGCTCTAATGTTTTGTTATTGTATTTTTTTTATTTTGCTCCAACTTTTTCTTCTTTTTCTTTTCATTTTAACTACCATGAATTTAAGGCTTCTTGAGTTGCGCTAGGTAGCTACCAAATGGCGACTTTGAGGCTTAAAAATCAACGTAAAATTCGCAAGAACTGGGTGGGTATAGTGTTCGAAAGAACTTTTTATTTTTTTTATATTTTTAAGCTTTGGAAACTAAAAACTAAAACCTGGAGAGAGGGATTGAGTAAAATGAAAATTTCGTTCTTCAATTTAATTTAAAATAAATATTTTCTGAAAAATATCTCTAAAAAAGTTTTCTCTAAAGTTGTTGAATTATACTGGTAAGAATATCATGACCTTGATAGCACTCGATACATGGAAATGTTTATTCTTTTCTCTCCAAAAGTCTAGTGTCTAGTCTAACTGAAGGCTATTGTTCAAATCGTAAGCTATTGGGGTACCATCGTAAAATTTTAGAACAAATAGAGAACTAACTTTACTTTAAGCGACTACAATTTATTTGGGGTCAAGCGCAAAATTTAATGGGACTTTCTCAATCACGGGCGAGTTATGGCTGAAATAAAAGTTATATTAAAGATAATTCATCATTTCTTAACAAACATGGTTGCTTTATATTAAAAATCATTTTGCTTGGAATTTTCATTGTTAAATGTCTCGTAGCTGTTGCCAAATTTTTAATTTTTGAACTACTTGCATTCATATCATTATACAGCTTATATCTTTTCTGGCTGAAAACTAATCTTTATACACCTTGCATACAGAAGCAAATGTACCACGCAAACAATTCTAGAGCCTATTTCCACTACTATATACTAAACTCTGCTCCATATAGAGCAACAGTCAATAAAGTGCCACTTCGGTATTTCGATATAAGAGTTTTGAGCTGAAACGATTACCTAACATCTTTTTTTTAGATATTCGGCAAGATGTTGTTTGTAAAGTTTAGTTTAACTCCAATGAAGGTAATCTTTCAGAATAATCGAATTTGTAGAAATTGACAGCAAGGTTTTGTTCCAGAAATTAATGGTTTATTGTAATGCAATATGAACTGTAGATTTGTTTTTGTTGATTATCAACAAAGGTTTCGCAGAGTATTCACTAAATGACAGCGATGATGTCAATGTCATCAGCAAGATAATATCTTATGTATTCTTGCCCTACGACTACTTGATCTAGCATGAGATTAAAAAAAATAGTAAGGCAGTTGCCGAAGCCTTGGTCTTTAAGGCCAGCATAAGTCTCTCTCCACTGACTTTAATTGACTTTTTCATTGATTTTTCAAAACAAATTCATACTTTTCAATTGCGGACGGATTTTTCATGTTAGATATTCCATAATATACCACAACTTCCAAAATTTATTAACTCATTTACATTGTTATTTTGTTTTTTAAATTTAAATTTTCCTAATATTGAGGTTCACTTCTGTATGCGTACGTATTTTTGACTTTCTTTTTTTTCCAACAATTGCTAGTTCTGTTCCACTGTCTAATAACGTCATTGTTGAATAAACCATAGCATTCCTTTTTTTTTTTGTAATATTTACTGCCTTTTTTTTTGTTTTGTTACCGAAATAACTTTACAATGAAGCAACAAAATTATACAAAATCCGCAATACATAAAAACAAACGAATAATCCTGTGCTACAAATATATACAAACAACCGTATAGACATTGAGAAAATAAAAAAAAATTTACAAAGATAAAAAGGAGAAAAAATAAAAATAAATAAAAACAACCAAAAAAAAAAGTAAACGGATCTCTACGCTTGCCAACAGAAGGACACTGGGGCATTATAACATTATCCTTCTGGTTATGTTTCCGCTACTGTCACTTTACGTGAAAACAAACACACTCAAATGTACATACATACATAAAACAGTATACCTATGCAAGCATACAAACATATACACGCGCATACAAACATATACAAATATGTATAAGAGTGAAGCATACAAACATATGAACGTTGTGAATACCGTTACACATGGCTTACGAGTCAAACACAAATGAGTACATGAAGACGCTGAGCGACATAAAAACTGTTGGGTTTGTTTGTATAGGTACTTATTTATGTGTATAATTGTGTAAATTTGTAGTTATGTTCGTATGTGTGTATACTCTAAAAGCCGCAACAATGTACTGTAGACATTTTTTTAAGTTTTGCAATAAAAAACTTGGCCCTTCAATTAACTTAAGCATTTGAAAAGTATAGGATGCAGAGTACGAGATAATGTTTTTTCTTTGATATGAAAATAGAATTTTCGTTTATAGATTGAAAAATTTCAGCTAGATCAAATTCTTGGGACAACTGGAAGCTACTAGCAATGTGATTTTCTAAATGATAAAATTATTGCTTAAGCCTTTGTAGAGTCAAGTGTTAAAATTAACAGTATGGCGAAAAGCTTCAAAAGTTTTATAAAACAAAACTTCTACATAGAGATAAGAATGCGTTGCCTTGAACACATCTAGCACACTTAAAAGAATTCTACGTCTGATAGCATCTCTAGTATTTCACTAAATTATGTAAGGAAAGGATGGTCGAACCTTCTTTACAGAGTTAGGACGATTGCCAATTAATTACTTGGTTTGGCAAACTTTAAAATTTCGCCTATAATGTAAACACATGTTTTCTTTGCTTATAGACTTTTTTTTGGACAATTTCTTCTTTCTTCTACATCCTATTTGCCTAAGCTTATTTGTGTCATTTTACAATTTTATTTTAAAAAATTTTTATTTAAAAATTTCATTTATTTTTCAGGCTTTATGAGGAGAAATTTAATTTTATTTTCTCCTATCTATAATTTTCTTAACGATTGGGAATACCAATTAAAATTTGATATAGATTTAGGCCTTATATTATTTCATAACTAACACAAAATTTTGGGATAGTTTAAGACAAAAAAAGGGATTGATCAATTGAAATTTGAACAACGTTTTACTTGAATCCATATAAACTAAATATGACATTACTAACACCTGTAAGTTGCTGCTGTTGTTAACATGGCCCTTTACCAAGACAAACTCAACTAATTCCCACTGTGCGCTATCTTATGGTGCTCATAAAATTTATAGCATAACGTCCTTGTGCAGTATGTCTCTCTATGTATGTAAGTATATACACAAGTATACCAATATTTATGCTTCATTTCCTAATTTTTTATTTTTATTTTTATTTTGTTCAACTTTTTATACCTCTCTACCATCTCTAGTATACGTACGAATGTTGTTTTTCTATGTATAATTTCTCTCTTTACTCTCTTAAGAGATTTACGCCCACCCACCTACAACAAAGTGGGTCGCATCATGCACAATTCAGCTTTTACAATGCCACCCAGCGATGCACGAAATGTTGTTTAAAAACACGTTTATTCAAACTTTATTGAGAGTTTGTCAGTTTCAGCCCACTCTCTCAGGGATTCTGATATAAAATCTGTTTTGTTTTTTCTCACAGCCCTTCTTTTGGTGCTCTTCCTCTCTGGCATGTACACATTCATTAAAATTCTCCTCGTTGGGTGTTCAAGGATGAATCGTTCAACACGAATTTTTGCGTTGTTTGCTTTGTAACTCAGACTCTGACTTCTGTTTGTTCGTGAGTCGAGCGAAAATAGGTGATGGAAAGTGAGTCCTGGAGGAAGTTGGGCAACGCAAGCACAGCTGTCTGTCCTTACAACAATCAGCAGGATATGTATGAGTGTACATTATTTTTCGTTTGCTCTATTTTGTTGCTATTTGTATTTTCTGTTTTCGTTTTCCATTTCATATCGTTTTTTTTTATTATTTACTTTACGTCAGTTATACAAAACAACGTTGAAAATGCCATTTTAAGGATATAATACGACAAAATTGTGTGCTCCGTGTAAATATAATTGAAATGCACCGTAGCAGAGTGTAACTTTTACTTTCAGAACACATTCATATGAAGTTTTTATCGTTCAGAAACAACACTGAGAGAGTTTTGGTACGGTTTTAACCCAATTTTGTTTTTAGTTCCAAAGGAAGGGTTTGTTTATTTTTCATCGTTTTTTGGCACAAAACGAAAATCTTTAAAGACCGATCAGCTAAATTTGAGCAAACTTTCGGTCATTTCATTAAAAATTTTCTGTTATTTTAAAAGTTTTTTCATGTTTCATTTGCTTAAAAGAAAAATATATTACGAGACTTTATGTAAAAGGGAATGAATGATACGTTTAAAGAAAAAACTTAGGCCTAGCTAAAATTTAAGTACCCAACACTACATTAACTGTATAAATTCAAGTATCTATCCTTTGATTGCACTACCATAAATAATTCAGTCAATATACATAAAAGTCATGTTTGTCTTTTATAAATCTTTTCACTAATTTTATAAATCCTGAATAAATTCATCAACAATTTTGTCCAGACCTTGTCGAAACTGTTTTTTCTATCTGTGTAAAATTAAGTTATATTACTTTAATAAACTCTCTCACTATAGCACATCAAATATTTACTGGTGCCATGCCTTCTTGTTAAAATGAGTACATTTTTGGTGATAGTCCGATATATTTTTAGTATTTGTAAAAGCCCCTTCAGACTATGTGAGAAGTCATATGCGTTCTTGTATGTTTTTTTGTATGTCTTTGCATATGATATGTCAAATCGCATAAGATTTATTTTATTGTGTTCATACTGATATGATTTATGTTAAGAGAATTTGACTTTTCTCAATAGTAATTTTGACATTATCTATCGAATTAATTTTTATTTGTAAGCAATTTTTTTTTTTTAACAAGAAACTCATATGACTTCTCTTTTCAAATAGACTTGAATCGAATGTCAAAATAGTCATATGCTTTCTCATATGAAAACTCATTTGTGTAATATAAACATATTCACACTATGAGAGTTGTCATATTTGACTCATATGACTTTTTATATGACTTCTCATATAGTCTGAAGGGGCTTTAAGCAATTTGCTTGCATTACCTTAAACAACTATCTCAGTACAGCTTTTGAAAAAATTTACTTGAATGAGAGATGCCACGCATTTTTTCTTTATTTTGGATGCTAAGCAAATTTATTTCTAAAGCTTGAACAAACAGTTTATATTATTTTGTGAAATTTGTTTTCATGATCTTATAAAACTTCCTCAGTATAACGTTTTTAATGTTTAATTTGTATGGATGATAGGTGTGTCCTTGAACCGAGCTATAATTGAAAATATAGCCAGAGGAATGGATTTCATTCAATGAAGTCTCGTGATTGAAATTTTTGAAGATATTTAGACGGACATATATTTGTACTTAGGGTAGAAATTGATCAGAAATGAAAAAATTAATATATTCTATGTGTAAAAACGGTTTGGTCAATGGGTCAAAATTTCAAAACCAAAATTTTTTCAGGTTATACCAATAAAACAATTTTGGAATAGTAACATCTGAAAAATCCGATAATTATATCCTTTTAACAAGCTTTTAGCAGCTGCTACTACTATGAAATAACTTAGTGGGGTAATCTCAAATAAAAAATAAAACGTCGGTCTTGTTGTCTTCCAATATAATTACCATAGAAACTCAAATACCAAATATGAAAAAATATCACAGAGCTTAACTTTTACGGTAAATAATATTAAACTTAAAGCTCACAAATACACAAAAAGTTAAACATAAAGTTTTTTTCAAACAAACTTACACACAAACGAATATAAAAGCATGCACACACATACAACTTTACATAAATTGTCAGTTTTTGCACTGAATTGTTGTTGTTATTGCCATTTGGTTTATTATTTTGTTGTATTCAACTGCTACAATTTTTTTTATGAATTCGTTTCGAATGCGCTGAAAATGGAGCAAACCAGCATCATACACACAAACACAAATGCTCTGACATACACACACGCACACACACACAAGCGCACATGTAGCAACAGCAACAGCTATAAAAAGAAATGTTGGCAGCAAAAAACGCAAACGAGAGAAATTACCGTTACATTTTATCTACACTCCCGTTAGCTGACACCAGCAACAACGGGTTTGAGTTCGAGTTCGGAAGTATTTCAGCAAAATGATGAAATGAGGTGAAATAAAAAATGTTTGCCCACGGGATTTTGTGGGTGGCACGGGTGGTACTAACACAAATGCACATATGTTGAGCATGGAGATGCTGCCGTCTGCTTAGAGCTACAAGCAACAGCCAGCCACTAACAGCAACAACAAGGACATTCATGATACTTTGTGAGTTGAAAGGACGCGTCAGAAAGTTAAAGCTTAGCTGCCTGCCAACGTGGAAGAGAGAGCATCAAAATTTTGTGAGAGAATGCACAATGAAGGCAAAGAGAGAATGAGAGCACTCGCAGTAAGTGGGACACCTGACATTTCAAAAGTTGTGGGTGGAGAGATTGAATTTGGGTTGTTAAGGGGACACTTTGCCGTTGCCGTTGACAATAACTGCGCCTAACAGTAAATGAACGGTTTGAACTTTTACCAGACCATACTGATACAGACGGCTGTGTGTATATATGTACGTAGATATGTGCGTGTATGAATAGGTTATGGTTTGACTGTATTTGTTTCGTTTTGTCATCGTCGTCGTCTTTTCGTTATTGTTGACGCTGACGAATACGACGACAGACGTTGCCGTTTCCGATGACGATGATGATGTTGATGTTGATTTTAACTGAATTTAGTTCGCTGTTGCCTATGTGCTTATTGAAAAGTAGAGTGTACCGTATGTTAACTAAAATAAACGTCATTTATTTACTAACGATGTGTGATCATAATATACGCGGAATTTCTTAACTATTCCCGACAAATAGATCCTATAACCAGAATTTTTTTTTTTATACTTGTTGCATACGTAATTTTTATGAAATTATTGTGCCGTGCAAATGCTGAATTTGGATTCATTTCAGTCAAACTTTTGCTTGGTTCAGGCAGAGTGTTATCTGTCAGCTTATGCTTTTTTTTTGGATTTTCTGAAGATATTTTGAAACGAAATATCTCAAAAACTATGAAGGATAGGATGAAAAATACCTACAATAATTTTTTTAAAAAAATTCGGTTTTAGAAAAAAATGTTATTATTTAATCAATTTAAAGTACTTATGTATCTATTTTCGAATATGAATTCCCCAAATAATATGGAAAATATGAATTTTTCATTAAGGCGCACACCATGTTTCTCAAAATATTTTCGGCATAAGCATAACATTTTTTTATGTTTTTATAAGCTATTCTTCAATCAATCTTAAGAATTCGCTGTCAAATCGAAATTCTGACATAACTTTGGAAAATATCATACGATAATATTGGTGTTTGCCATCAATAAAAAATGTTGGTTGTGCCACTAGCTCATTTATAATACTTCAGACTCAGTACAGTTTTATCTCTAAAGCTATTTCCGAAAATTATTTTTAATATCTTAACAGCCTACGGTACATCCTATTACACAGATATGTATGCGTGTACATATTGAATATTTGTGTATTTAATACGAATTTAACATGCAGCGCTGATATTTTTTCTTTGATATAAAAAGTATAAATTTATGTACGTAAATGTATGTGTGTACTTTTGTAAATATATGTTTGTATATGTGTGTACATTTGTGTATGCATATCATGCCAACAACGAATAGCAGAGAATCAAGAACGTCAAAACAGTGTAGTTGCGCTCAGTAATAGCAATTACACATTTCTCAAATGTACCAAATTTAGTGTCAGAATGTACTTTCAGAGGTTTTGTGTACTTTTTGCTTAATTTTTCCTTAAAGTAGCAAGTAAGAAATCAGTTTTGTCAATAAAAATGAAATAATTATTTATATGGCATTGTTATACAGGAAAATTTAAAAGAAAAACTTTTAAGGAAAATGTGTTTTTATAATTCATAGCTCCAATGTACTGCAAAAAGTACAATTGTACTGAGAATGCCATCACTGATTGTGCCACGAGCAACTAGCAAAGTAACAACATTTGCTGTTGCTGCTAAAAAAATTGTTACATTTGCTGCAAATACAAATACAAAAACGACAAAAAGATAAAAGCAAAAAATTAAAATTGTTGTTTGTCGTTGAAGTTACCGTCAGCGCCATCGCCATCGCCATCACAAAAGTCGAAGAGCATTTTGCGCAAATGTTAGTGTTGTTGTAGTTGTTATTGTTATCCTTGTGTTGTCGTTGCTACTACAACCACTTACATTGGTTGTTGTTGTTGTTTTTATTAGCGTAAAAACGATGATGTCGTAGTAGGATGGAGAGCTAAAATTGGGATTGTGACAGATTGAAAGAATGATGGGATGAAGGCAGTGCCGTAACTATAGGCTCGGGAGGGTTACAGGCAAAAGACTAGATCGAGGCCCTACTAAGAGAATATTCTTTTTAAAATTTCAAATTTTTTTTTTTTGTTCCTGAAAGCGAAGTGTTGGATCCGCTGCATAAGGAACTTTTAAATTTTTTCAGCTGATCAAAAATCAATAGCGCTTGAACGTATTAGTACATGCCATTATTTATTTTGTTTTGCTGTAAATTAATCTGGCTATTGATATAAAAATTATAATGTTTATCAAGTAGCTTCACAGAGTGATTCGAAATATGAAAATTTAATACCAAATGTGTGCGGTTACCTTTTCAAACTGTGGAGGAAAATGGTTCACTGGCTTCTGCTTTAGGGGACAATCTAGTTGCGGATATATCCTTCCGATAATAAGAGCTTTCAAATGAATTTTAACTAAATTTGCACCATCTATAAGATTATACAAAGAACTATAAAAATAACTTTGTAAATTTAAAATTGTTGAGTATTTTAGTTTATAGTAAATTTTTTTTTAAATTTACCAATATATTCAAATAAACTTTATTTTTATATTTTTATTTATGATAGGAGCAAAGCTTTGAGATTTTGATCGCAAAGTCTTAAAATTTTGATATCAAATTTTGTGTTATTTTCAGACAGCTACCCTTTCAAAATTCCCAAATACTCTAAAAAAAAATAAATATTCTTTTGTCTTCTCGCACAAAATAAATTTTAAAACCTTTTTTTTTTAACTATGTTATAAAATTGGTAAATAAAAATTACTCACACTTTTATTTTATGTAAAAGCAATTCCCTTCTTGATAGCTTCTTATGTTCGCCCCAATGCCCAGGTGATAGGTACGACCTTGGATGTGTGTAGGAGTATCAAACGTAGCAAAATGTGGCCTCATTCACTTCATAGCTCATTTTGCTGCTTGTCGCTGCCGCTGCTACTTTTCATGTTACAACTTTGCCCATTGTTGCTATCAATTTTGTTGTTGTTGTTAGTCGTTTTTTCTTTTTCAAATAAATGGTTGTTGGTTATAAAAGTTTGCCGTTTTATTTATAATTTTAGCTTGCGCTTAAACGAAATGAAGAATAACAGATAGAACGGCAATGTTGGCTCCTTCTTGCTTAGGGTACATATTTCTTGGGTAACCATTTAATTCCAATAATATATAAAATTTTCATCATAGGCTATGACTATGCTTTAATTCGTAAAAGATTTTACACACATATTGTGACTAAAATTTCACCAAGGAAATTAATAATCACCCAAAAATTTTAAAATTTTAAAAAGGAAAAGAAATGTTGCAGGAAAAATATTTATAGGTGGATCTAATTAGAAGAAAACTTACTACAAAAAATTGGAAAAAACGGATATCGGATTATGAATTTTGTAAGGAAAATCGTCAGAGCTTTGCTTTTTTTATCACTTTTATGCCATTTTTCATATCGCTCACTTACTTCACGACTGGCATAACTCAAAAGACGTGATTTTTGAGTTGATGATGCAGAAATATCTGCCGTTTCATGTTTTATTTTGTGTGAAAAAATCAGAAAGGTATCCCATAAGCTTGCTTTGTGAGAAGAGTTTATATAGACATAGTACTTTTCATCATTTTCATATAAAAAGCAATTTATTGAAAACTTTAAATGCATTTTTCTCCCACTTTATGTTTTTTGAGTTATGCCAGTCTTGAAGCGAGTGAGCGATATGATAATTTCATTCGCTACATTTTCGTTTACTTCAAGCTTAATGTCTTACTAACTTCCAATACATTTTTGTTGCATACTTCAAGGCTCCCCGTACGATTGAGCATATGTATTTCAGACTAAAATTTAGCTAAAACCCTACATATAATATTAAATCAAAGTCATTTAAAATGTTTATTATATTATGTATAATAATTGTACACATGAATGTAGGTATATTTTAATAATTTTATTAATGTACCAAACCTTAGAGAAAAAAAACAAATATTTACTCTATTTATAGCAATATTTTTCAGCCTTAAAGCCCACTTTACCGCGTTGACTTTAAATTGAGAAGAAGATGGAAAAGAAGCAAAAAACCCCACTTGAAATCTGCACCGTTGCGGATGTCATTGAAGCTTTGATAGCAACAACGTGCTTCGACATTTGACGATGCGTCGCAAAAGATGGCGCGCATTTTACTATCGGTAAATTACGTTGGTGGTGGCACTGTGGGAGTGTTCAAGTAAAATGAGGCTAAAAGTATGAGTTGGAAGAAAACAGCACATTAAATTTAAAAAAAAAAACATCACACAAATCATAACGGGTATACGACGACTTTTTACGCTCGATATATTCGTAGCTTTGAAGTAGGTTCTTTTGATCCCAAAGAAGGTGGCTGTTTTACGTTTAATATGAATTGATTTGTTTAAAAACTTCTCGCAATACTTAGAATATTTTAGCAATTTAGTAAGCTGGATAAGTTGGTTGCGCTCAATTCTTGTAAGCATTGCCTTAGGCTATATCATGCTTAAAATAAAGCCAACTTATGTAAATTAATGGAAGGCGTCAAGTAACCTTCAAAGCAATTGTTATCGGTGACATAAATTCCATTATTTTTTGATATTAAAATGTAACTTATTAAATACAATTTCCACCCACTTTTTTGCCGCTGCTCTTAAAAGTCATTTAAAGTACCTACCTGTAAAGGCATTTTTCATTTCTTGAAACACATAATACGGTAATGTTTTTCACATCCTGTAAGCCATATGCTTCAAACCATCTTTATCATCCCTCATACCAACACTTTAGTACAAAAAAAAACATCCTGGTACTCAGTCAGTCAGGCTGTCATTTAATTAAATGTGTTTATTTTAACCTTGTGCTTCCTTTTAACGCATTTTAACACAGGTTTACATCATTCAGTTTTTCCATCCATTGTTGTTGATGTTTTGCCTTTTGCACATAACAACCTTGTTGTACTTAACCTTCCTGCAACAACAATAAGCACGGCAGTGTGTTTATAAAAAGAGTTGCCAACCTTCTGGCATTTGGAAATACTAAATTTCTAACAGATTTTGCCGATTTTCAAGTTCTTTCCAAGCAAAACAAAAAGAGATAGATCATAAGAGGCTCTTATTAAAATAACAGAAATAACAGAATAATAAAAAATCATAAAATAATAAAGTTAAACGAAGATTCTATAAGAACTAAATTTAAAGAACATCGACAAAAAATTGAAAAACCACAATTGAATTGAAAATAGAGTGTAACTTAAAAACTTTTCAAACATTTACTCCAGCAAACCTATACCGAATTCTTTCAAATTTTGAATGGTTACACTTCCAGAAACAAATAAAAATTATAATTCATCTTTGACCTAAAGAACTTCGTTCTGCAGATACTGCTTAGCATAACGACTGTGGCTTATCTTTAAATAATCTTAACTTCCTTTAAAAAAAAAGTAAGATATTGTGCTCTTGTCGCTATCTCAGGGCTCAAATTGAAAACAAATCGAAGAATGTCGTGTACAAAATATTAAATTTGGCTATCAGTTCTCTAAACATGTTTCTACCCTAATGTACGCAAGAGTCAAATCAATATTTTACAGTGTTTTCGCGTGCGCTAAAACCTTAAGAATGGAGTATGTACTTTAGGGTGGTTCATAGAAAAAAAAAACAACTGAGGACGCCCATTGTCAGTATGGGTTAGAGATAAAAATTTAAAAAAATTTCTAAAACTTTTTTATCCTATTTCGAACAAATTGGGTGGCGTCACATATGACTTTCGCAAAAAGTTCAAATAAGAACCACCCTAACGTACATATTAAATATAAGTTTTTTCTGTGTTTGTCTGTAACATTATCAATGAAACTCATATTTTAAATACTTATATGAGGAATTACTCCTAAGGCATCTAATTTTTGGCCGAACTTCTTTTTATATTGTGAGTTTTTCAAGCTCCGATGCAATATTGAATGAGTACTTGTAAGTTCTTTTTATTTTTTTTAGCTTTATTTTAAAACTAAAATAAACAAGTTAACGTGTTATCTTCGGCCAGGCCGAAACTCACATACCCTACACTGCACTGAAAGTACCTTTTCAATAAATGTTAAAAAGACGTTGAGACGAAGAGGTTGAATAAGTCGAAAAAGATGTGAAATGTTAGAAAGGTTAACAGAGGTTGAAAAAGTCGTAAATATATGCAAACTGTTGAAAAAAGTTGAAAAAGGTTGAAAAACTTTAAAAAAGTTGAAAATATTTGAAACTATTCAAAATTGATGAAAAAGTCGAAAAAATAAAGAAACAATGAAAAGAATGAAGAAAGTTGAAAGAGGTTGAAAAAGTCAAACAAATACATACATATAGGATATACGTATATTGGAAAAAGTTAAAGGGTTGAAAAAGTCGAAAAAATATGGAATATGTTGAAAAAACGAATAGAAATGAAAAAATTTAAATATGCCACGCCCTTTTCTCTGATTCCGCCCACTTTTTGTTCAATTAATTATATCCGTGATCGACATCCTCATATTAAATTTTAGCACAATAGCTTGTATAGTTTGCGATATATGATGCAGTTAAATTAAAAATTTACGGCGGTGACACATCCACTGGTACAATCCAGTCCGGTTTTGATCCCGAAATAGCTTTTCATAAGCAAACACATATTTCGATAAATATGCCACTTACAGCATTTTATTTGTATGGGAGGTGCCTCGCCCACTGGTGCTATTTCAGCCTTTTTTGAATCAGATATACTCTACAGCAACTGAACCGCTTACATTAAATTTCATAGCAATTGCTTCAATAGTTCACTTAAAACAGCTCTTACAAACTTATTTTAATATGGGAGGTGCCACGCCCACTGATGCAATCCTGTAAAAATTCATTTATTTTTAAAGCTTATAGTAACTGACATCTATTCACCAAATTTTATGAAGTTTACTCTCATAGCACACTATCTATAAAAATAAACGTTTTTGCTTATATGGGAGGTGCCACGCCCACAGGTACTAAAAAAAATTTTTTACGATTGCAAGCCAGGCAGTTCAAGGGAATGTTTATTCATAATAGGGCTAATCATTTTATTTGCTTGGAAAATTAGCTAAGTATATGTTACATGAGTATAAAAGCACTTGAGCTTCTTTTTCTAATTAACTATCCTGCTAAGTTAACTGTTCAGTAGAGTTTGTGATAGCATCAAAAAAATTACGCAAAACACCAAAAACCCCAACCAGCTGGCAATCCTAAATTGTGTTATCCTCTAATTTTTACCCTTACCTACTTTTAATTATAGATTTTAAGCTCCCATTGTTTGCGTTGTTGTTGTCGCGTTCATTTCCACAACCGTTGTTGTTGTTGTTGTTTTTGCTTCTTCTCAGCTCTTTGTTGTCTTTACTTTTATGATAATGTATACATAAACTAACAGCCGTTTTATATAATAATTAATGTCGTCAGTGTTATATTCGTAAAAAAGTGTTTCTTTTCTTTTTTAGCAAAATATTTTCGAAGACGTTATGCCTTTGCTTCTTGACACTTTATGTTTTCGCGTTTGTCTTCTTTTGTTAACGTTGTTGTTGTTATTTTTCTTATTAATTCTCTTGTCACATTAGTTATTTTGCAGAATTTTACCAAGTTCTTTGACAACTCTGGCGCATCCCACTTAATGCCGATGTACCAAATTTTATGAAATTTCATAACGAACAGTTTGCATCTGAAATTACTGTTAAAGGTTATTTTCTTTTTGGTAATTTCAAGCTTAAAAAAGTTATCAGCAACATGGTAGATTATGGAACATTAAAATCACATGGGAATGTGTATGGTTTTTGACTTTTGTGCCAATTGATTTTTTCTTTATTAAATTTCTGAAAATATGACGATTTCTAGAGATTCCTAATTTTTGTTCCTATTGGGTTTTCCTTTTATCCAAAAGTTCTGAAAATAAGACGATTTCTAGAGATGCATCAATAATTTTGGGTTTAAGTTAAAAAAAATTCAAATCTATCCAAACTTGTGACATCAGTGTGTACAAGTAATGTTACTAACAGTTCTCTTTTGTATAGTGCTCTTTTTTTTGGTCTGTTATGCAGTGTTTGCAGTGTACTCGAAGTATAGTGATTTAACAAATCACCCCTTCCTCGTTCTCAAGTAATTAACTCAATATTTGAGAGTGCTATTTTTGTACTTCATTTGCTTCAAAATAGTTGATCATGTTATGTTAATTCATTGAATTTCAATTAATGAATTAAATTTTAATCATGCGACATGATGTACCAAATTCAAAAAAGCTGAAAAGTATAGCAAGCTTAGGCTTTCACATTTTGTACATGCTTTTGAGTTGTGCTCAGTATTACATAAATTTCGTCCCAAATAGATTGATTTCGCTTGAATTACAAGGGAAGAGTCGAACTTTGAACAAAAAAACTCGTACATGCTGTACTGTGCTTCGCCAATACCTACAGATTACTTTTAACTACTGGACTATTTTCTAGCTAATTTTCCTCAATTTCAATAAAATGTGAGCCAATATCTCTTTCAATCACAGCACTGATTCACACAACATATTTTTACGGATGCATTTGATGTTAATGTTAGCCAGAGTACCTCAAAATCTGCAGTCTTATTGATATTATCAGCAGACATCTTGACATTAAAGTAGCCATTATTAACATTTAACCTTGAATATCATGAAAATAATAAAACTGCCGTAAATAATACGCCCATAATGCATCAATTTTTTACGAAAAATATTCTTATTTATTACCTTAGTCAAATTAAATTTCTGCTTGGTTAATAGAAGGCAAAATTTATGTGAGCACTTTTGACCTTGAATGTCTTGGAATAGGACAGGAGTATGTAAGGCAACCCACGCTAGCTAATTTAAGTGTTCCATTTTCCCCGAAAATTTTAACCATGAATCTTCTACAAATAACATTTCCACATCCGCTTCATGGTCTCTTACGTAAAGTTAATTAGCTTGCAGCACTTTAGTAAAAATGTTCATTGAAGAAAGGTCAAAACTTGGGCGTAAATAACATTAAATGCCAAAACAAAATATGCAAGTATGTGACTTATATTAGCAAAAACAATCACATTGATTCAAAATTCAGTGTAACATTCCAAGAAGATTAATGGAAGCTGCTTCCAAGCGAATTAATTTGATGGATTGAAGTATCAATCTACCTAGAAAATCGATATCTTCTTTTGTGTAAGATATTGTGCATTTTGTTAAAATTTCGTTAAGGTCTTAACAGACTTAAGTAATATGCTATTCGACAACATTTATTGAGCTTCTAAGATTGGTTACAAAAGCGTATTTCCTTTCTACATTTAAATAGAGATGTTCAGTAACATTTGCATTGGGTACAGCTGAAAGAGGATCGAAGTTATTTTTGAATTGCTACTATTACCGGCTGAAATATTTCTACTTTCAATAATTTGGTGCAAAAGAAAAACAATATTTCCTGTTTATACTGACGTACATTTAACACCTATACAAATTCATGTCAGGTAACTTTCAAAAATTGCGCATTTCGTTAGTCTTCTTTAAATGTCAAAGTTTACGTAAAAGCCGCTTAACCTTTGGCCAAACACTTGTTGATGCAAGTAGGCGGCTAACATTATTGAATGAATTGATGCCTGAATGAAGTCTTATTCAATTCTTTTTAACGATATATGACAAATGATGTCATTTAGTCTAAGCTCTTTTATTTGTTGATGTCAGTGAAATAATGAAAATATAGTGCAAGATTTAGAGGAGCTGAGAGTAATCTTGTAACTTCAAGAATATACAATTTTTTGTAATTTGGTATGTTACAGATAAGAGCGATTAAAAGAACAAATCCATAACACTTATGACTTTTTTTATGGGCAACAGTAACAGCAACTAAAACTTGAAAATCTGAAAAGTAAATTAAGCAAATGAAGATGCGCAATGCCATCAAAGTGATTGCAACAACAGCAAAGACAGTGAAAAGAATGCACAAATAACCAGCAGTAGAGCAACAACAATTACAACAACAACTAAAACACAAGCGAAAAATATAATCAAAGATTAAATTCAAATAAATCGACATCAAATAAATCGTATTTTTGCTTTAAATGAAAACATTCACAAGAAGCAGTTGAAGTAAAGACAGCAGCAGCAGCAGCAGCAACATATCAGTTCAGCTCAGCTTCCTTTAAAGCTAGCAATGACAACAACAAAATCAATGATAACAACAACAAGAATATTCTTAGTTTGTCTTCAACTGCTCATGCCTGCCAATTCATTTAGTGATTTCTACACCAAGGAAATGCCAACTGCCAACTGTAAGAACTTTGTGCAAAGCTGTAGAAATCAACGCTACCACAGACGACTGTCGTGTGACTAAAAAAACGACTATTCGAAGTGAGTATTATAACGCCGCTGCACAGTGGGACTGACTTCTTGACAAATGCAATGATTGAAATACGCTTTAGTATAGGTCTCTTTACACGATATGTTTTTGCATGTGTAAACAGCACTTTTACATTGAATATATACATATATCCTTTAATCTGTCAAATTCTCTGCTAAGTACTATATTGATTTATGTTTACACGATAAGTGTTTGCTTTTGACATGCTATCTTTTTTGCTTCTAACAACAGCTGATCTTGTTTGCAATATAGGCAGAAATAGAACGATTCTATTGCGTATAAACTTCCTTAAGTAAGTCTGGTTTTGCACAAACAAATCTTTTTCGTGTCTACACAATCTGTTTGAGTCAGAAAAAACAATTTCATTTTCTTATTTCAGTATAAATTTTTTTTTTTTTTTTCAATGGATGGTGCTATGTTCGTCTCTTCGAATCTGAAAACTTTACGTTCAGACAGTACTTTTGTATTGTAATGTTCTTCTCTCAAGTTTCATTATATTCAGGCCTGTTCTTATTCCGAATTAGTTCGGAAGTGGAATTGAAGTCCGAAGTTGAATGTCAATAGTTCGTCTTCACATAGAAGGAGGCGTGGCGGGTATGGAAAAGTATATATATTCTTGAAACTTTCACACACAGGTCATATCTTCTTGCAGGCATCTTGCTATTGAAAATGGGCAAAATCGGTTAACGGACACGCCTACCGCCCATACTATATGCATATTTACCCAGGACCATTTTGAAAAAAGTTGCAGCGCTTCAAATTTTCAAAGCTGCCTACAGGGGCGTGGTACAGCCCTAAATTTTAACTTTTATGCCACTATATCTCGTAAACCGTGTAAGATATTGTGATGAAATTTGGTAAGCGGGTACATTTCAAATATATCTTGAATTGTGATAAAAGTGGGCGGAATCGTAAAAGTGGGCGTGGCTCTTTTCAACAGTTAACAATTTTGATTCCATATAAAAGATGCCAATGAAAGCAGTCATCAACACAAGCTATGTCACTTAATTGAAAAAACTCGACGAAGGGCGTGTCACAGCAAGCACAAGCAAAAAACGTTTACTGTCATAGATAGTGTGCTATGAGAGTAATCTTCATAAAATTTGGCTTAGAGCTGTCGGCTGCTATGGGCTTTGAAATTAAATGAGAATTGACGGGATTGCAGTAGTGGGCGTGGCACCTCCTATATTACCATAAAGTTGCAATCGCTATGTTGATTGAACTATTGCAACAATTGGTATGAAATTTAATTTAGGTGGTTTACTTGCTAAAAGGTATACCTGAATCGAAAGTGGGCGAAATAACACGAGTGGACGTGGCACTCCCAATACAAGTAAAATACCCTAAGTGGCATATCTTTCGAAATATGTGAGCAATCGACTAAAATTTGGTGAAAGAGTGTTGCTTATGAAAAGCTATTTCTGGATAAAAATCGGACTATATTACACTAGTGGGTGTGTTAGAGCCCTAAATTTCAAGACTAATTACGGCATATATCGCAAACTATACAACCTATTGAACTAGGATTTGGTATGTGGATGTCAATGACGAATATAATTTAATAACCCAAAAGTAGGCGGAATTGGAGAAGTGGGCGTGGCACATTTAAATTTCTTAGTTTTTATTCGATTTTTTTCAATATTTTCCATATTCTTTTGACTTTATCAACCTTTTAACTTTTTCCAATATATCCCATATGTATTCGTTTGACTTTTTCAACCTCCTTCATTTTTCTTTATTATTTTCTATATTTTTAAGACTTTTTCAGCGTTTTTGAATTGTCTTATCATTTCTTAACCTCTTTCAACTTTTTGGACATTTTCATTTTATTTTGACATTTTTAAGCATTTTTCAACATTTTTCATATTTTTTCGACATTTTGAATTTCTTTCAATTTTCTTCAATGGTTTCCATATTTTATCGACTTTTTCAGCCTTTTACAACTATTTCAACATTTTTCATCCCTTAAGCCTTTTTTTACATTTCACATTTTTTTCGACTTATTCAACCTCTTCAACGTCTTTTAACACTTTCTGTGCAGTGTAGGGTATGTGAGTTTCGGCCTGGCCGAAGATAGCATCTTAACTTGTATTTTTTTTTCTTTGAATTTCGAACTTAGGCTATATAGTTCCGATAATTTGACGAATTTCCCTTCTTTAATAATCCCAAAATAAACTTCAAATAATCCTGAAATAAACTTCAATTGAATTTAAGAAGCAAATGCGAAACGGAATCAAAACAGGCCTGTTTACTTGGAAAACAGACTCTACACGAAAAATTTAACAATTTTCTACTATGAAATATGCTATATTTATGATGAAAATATAAAGTTTTTCAATAGTCACAGGCTATGTTGCAAAATTTTATCATTATTATAGTAAATAACCCACAGCCACTGTATAGGAGCATTCGTATTACACAAAAACTCATCGCTAACGATTGCGCCTGCGCAACCAATTTGCGAATATTTTCATTTCAATTGCTGTACACTGAGTAACTGCTGCGCATTGTGACAACATTTGGTCGCACATTCTAATATTTTTATTTTTGTTGTTTTTTGTTTTGTTCCTTCTTTTTTGTTCTCATTCGATGATTTTACGTTCGAGATTTTTTTTTGCTTTTTTTCCACTAATGTTATTATTTCTTTTGTAGCATCTTCTCTTGATTCTTGCTATTGCGCTCTCACAAAAGCGCAGCGACATCAAGTTTGCAGTCTTCGTTATTGTTGTTGCTGCTGCTGCTGCTATTGCTGTTGTCGTCTTTATGCGATCATGTAAATATATTTGCGGCCATTGACACAGGTCACCAACGACAACAATAAAAATATCAACAACAACAACGACATTTACCATGATATGAGAAAAAATAAGCGCTTTAGCAGGCGATCGCCATTGTGTGCGCCATATTGTTAAATTTGTATTTAAAAGGCGCGCAAATGCATGTTGTTTTTATGTTGTAGTTGTTGTTTTTGTTGTGGTTTTAATTTTGTTGTTTTGTTTTTATTTTTTTGTCCTCTACAGGTGTTTATTCGCATATGTGAGCTCCAATTTAAAACTGATGTTCTTTGTTTTTATATTTTCTCGTTTATTTTAGGCTTTCGCTTTAATTTTTTCTTCTTTGTTCTCCTCTTGTGTCTGCGTCTACGTTGATCATTTTGCAGCACTTGCAGTTACAGAGATACCCGAGCAGATCCCAGATCCCAAAAGATGTCGGTTGATATTTTTCATTTGTTTTTTGTTTTTCGTATACTAAGGGTATCATTATTTAGCTTAAGCGCTGATAAAAGTTCACAATAAAAGCAAAAATCGAAAAGGCTAAATGAAAAAAACCTTAAGACAAAAAATTATTTACGATCATTTTGTCAGCATTGCTGCGGGCCAAATTATGTGCGTTTGACGCAAGGTTGTGAAACGAAATGAAATGGGCAAGTGCGCTCTGCATCCTAGTAGCATATTTGAAGTATTTTTTATCTGCGCTACAACAGCTGATATCTTGTCGCCAAAGTCAGTTTAATGCATTTATCATACCACAAGTAATGTCTTAACGCATCTACTAAAATTTCATTCCTTATCAAATACACTCTGGGACATGACCAGTTTTGTAATATATGTACATACATATATATAATAAACATATATCAAGTAAAATATAACATTTTTATATAAAATACATTTTGTTTTAATTCTATTTTTAGCTTCTACAAAACTGGCTCATCTCGATATAAGTAATGAGCTGACATAAGCAAAACAAGCAAAATACACAAAACTGAGCCCCTTATTATCTCCCTGTTATTTACAAATCACACAGAGTACCTTTTTGATTTTTTTTAGTCAAAGTCATACAATACCTGACAGGAAGCCGATATAAGAATTATTGAAACAACAGATGAGAGTTGAAGTGTTGTTCCGTAAGGAAAAAAATAATCCGATAATTATGCTAGGTATACTCACATTTTTTGCAACTATGCAAGTTTACCGTTTGGTTTTTTTTTTTGCAAATTACATTTTTTCTATAGCATATCAGATTAAACATCAAAGAATACTCTAACAAATTCTTTTAGTAAATAGTTCTTATAGATAGAAAAATGCTGTCAAAGTGGAAAATTTTTACTGTCAGAAATTTCTTTAATTCAGTCTTATCGCACGTTACTGAACTCAGTCCAACATCATATGATGTGAAGCTTTTCTTACACCGTTTTAGAAAACCTCAACTCTTGACTGCATCTTTAGACACATCAGTTATGTGTATAGTTTATCTTAAATTGAATTGAATCGATATAACCAGAACTTCAAGAGCTATAGATTTCACAGTATCCACACAAGAGTAAAAATATTAAAAGGATTGGTTATTGGCCCAGTCAGTGATAAAACACATTTTTTTAAAACCTAAGATATTAGCAGACCACAAACTTTTATAATATTGAGACTTGCAAGCATTCTTTTAACTGCCACATTGTAAATACTCATAGTGATGTTCAAAATTCATTGTCTTTTTCCATCCGTTCTTTATTAAAAATATATGTTATGAATAACTCAAAACTATGAACAATTGTTCATGTTTTTGGCTCATTTTAATTTAGTTCTGGTGTGATTTTTCATAGGAAATTTCGTCTTAGGCGTGATATCACTTTTTTAAAAAACTCCATTGATTTTTACGTTAATTTTCGAGAAAAATACACTTATAGTTTTTGAAGGATTTTTTTCAGTTTGGGAAGAAATTTATTGGGTGCTTATTTTGAACAATAGACATAGAAGACATAAACTCATTTGACTTAATGTCATTTTACATCATTGCATATTTTATGTGCTGCTGGGGTATCGGAATAACCTTAACTTGACTCCAGGTGAAATACTGACTGATCATCAGCGCTGATCATCCGTACAATAACAACATCAGCGTCAACAATATTGCCACATATGTAAACTGTTTTGTTGTAGTTGTTGTTGTCGTTTTCGTCTGTCGCAACAACAAATTCCCTTACTTTTCCACACCGCTGTGCGACTGCCAATGCTGTATTGCATTTCTTGTGAATGCGACAAAAACGCAGCGCTTTGATGTTTTTTTATTTTTGCGTAAAGGACTTTATTAAAGCAACAACAACGCATTATTTTTTTTTCATTTTGCACCAATTTCTGCAAATTCTGGAAATTTATTTTTTTATTGTTGTTCTTGTTGCTGAATTTTTTTTTTTTTTTTTGTGTTTATTTTGTTGTGAATTTTTATACAGCAAAAAGAATTTTAATTGAAACGAGTTTTAAAAAGCAACTGCAAAATATTTTTTTGGGCCTGTGAAAAATAAATGGATATTTTCTTATATTTTTTTTTTTAATTTAAGGGTTTTTTATATGTATTTTTGGCGGTATATTTTGACTTTTTTTTTTTTTTTGTTTCATTGTAATATACATTTTTTTTTTATAGTACTTGTTTTTTTCTTTTGCATTTTTTTGTACATTTTTTATTTATTGTATTTCTTATTCTCAGCCTTGTTTTTTACGCAAAATGATTTCATCATAAAATTTCAATTTGTATTTTAGGCCGCACAAAAACAACAGCAATGTACGGTGAAGGGAAGATAAGCACAGCCGCAGAAGGAAAGGCAACAGGACAGTGTGCCAAAGGAAGCAGCTGCCTTAATTCCTGGAAATTTTAACTTAATTTTTTATTTAATATAATTTTATTTGCAGTTTGCAGCTTCTTATGTTTTGCATGCAGTATCTGCAAGTTTCAAAATTTATACGTTATGAGTGTTATGGTTATATGAAAATACGCAGCATGGTAATGTCGCTTAAAACGACATGCAATCATGCCCGCCGTGATTTTTTGGTGTTTTTTTCAAAAAATTCTAGTGGTCATAAATTTCATTAAAAAAATAAAAAAAAAAATTTTTTTTAAATATTGTTTTGTGTCAAAATATATGTGAAAAGTTTCAAAAAGATATCTTGTTTTTTATAAAAATTATTCGCATTTCAAAACACTTAAGAACAAATTTTTTGAAGATGTCATGTCCCCTTAAATACTCAAATATTCAAGATATAAAAAATCTTCAATTAATAGATATTCCGTAAAACAACCAAATTTCTACTTTTTTATTATATTTTATGTAATTTTTACTGATATTTATTTAGTTTCTTTTCTAGGAAAAGTCTATTGAAAAAGAATGAAGTTGCTATACTTCTGATATTTTGTTCAGTTATTTTAGTTTTTCTTTAGTCTTGGACTATATTTCCTTTTCACTTTATAAGTTTTTTAGTCGGTCTTTTAATTTTTTACGATACTACTTTTGTGATTCATCTGGGATCAAAAGTTTTTCCATCACGTATAGTTTTTAAGAAAATAAGGGTTGAGACTCCTAAGACTCTTTTTTGGCTCGTTTTGGATAACAGTGTGTACTAAGCTCAGAGTTCTGGAATCTTTCTGTTTGTTCCCTCCTCTTTTGACCTCAATAAACAAAGACTTAATCGCATCTGAAGTCAAAGCTCGTCAAAGCTCTGTGCACCTTAGAGCTTAGTCGTGTCAGTGGCCGTTATTCTGAGTCAAAGAGAATAGCAAATTTATCCGTTTTCAGTCAGAACTTGAATTTTGGTCCAATGCAAAAACACTTTTAATATTCCATCTTGAAATTATAGACACATCGCACCCTCTTAAAAAAACTTTTACATTGATTAATATAACCTTACCTTTTTGGAGATGGTTGCAATATTTCAAAAGTTTCTTGTCGGAAATCGGATCGGAAATAGTTTGGATGATAACAGACGAACAAATCCTGGATGTATTGACCATTATTGCACTCCATACAAAAAAACTCAAAGTTCATAAACTAAAGATCATTCTTCACAACAATACTACTAATATTTGTGAGAACTCATAATACCGGGTGTTTTTCTTTAAATTTCTAAAATACAAAAAAAAATAGTATCCAGTTGCCTGAACTTTAGTTTCATTCGATATATAATTTTTTATGATTTTGCATTTGAATAGGACTTCAACCAAATGAGACGAATATAACGCAGTCTGGTGGACCAAGCTTCCACCACTTTGGCGTATTTCGGCTAACATTGGCATCTGAATGGTATAACGTTGCTTTCTTCTACGCATACGCCAAAGATGCCACATTTTTCCACAAAAAAGATTTGATAAACGTTTTGACATTTAATCTATATTGAAAAGTTTGGCACTCTAAAAAACACCCTGTACAACAAATTTGTCTTGACTTACAAGTAAGTGAAACTTCATCTGCAACAATTCACTGGTGTGGGGTTTTTTATCCCATTAACACCGACGGGTGCGAAACGTACCGAAACACAGAGGTGTGATTGAAAACTTATAGGAAATGTTAGGTGGTTGATATTGCTTAGTCGTCTTTTGATGTGGATAATACATGGACTGGCCTATATATGCGTACTAAGCAGATAAGTCATATGACGTCATCTACTTATTGATAACTGCATCGTCAGGTGCTGGTTTTATGGCATGTGAAAAAATAGCCATTGTTACATAAAAAACATTCAGAAAAAAAATGTTTAGAGAACATGTAATGATGAGAATCGGGAGCCTTTAGGCCTATGTATATCTCATAAAAATTTCAAGTTTCTACATATTACCGTTTTTGCACCGGTACATGTTGTGCGTTTTCGCACCCATCGGCGCTAGAGAGCACATTGTTGTTAGGGAAAAAGTTTGCAGTTGGACGTGCGTACGCTGTGAGTTTTTTGCGCGTCAGTCGGTTGTAATTGTATTAACGATTGTGATTGTGTTTTCGGGGAGACTTATGGCGACGTATTCGAGTGTAATTTCGAGAATGGATGTTTATTTAATTCGGGAATTGGAATCCATAATTGAAAATGTCTGACGATGAGGAAACCGAGCCGCAAAGGCCAAAGACAATTGTCAAACGTATTGATGTCGCAGACGACCACATATCATGTGATGATGCTGGACCTGCTGAAACTGATGGTGCCTTGGAAAGTATGCCCGAGATTTGTGGTACCATAGGAATGTATGTTGAGTACCCGGACGCCGACAATGTACCCTTATCAATTTGCTTTGTAGCAACGGGTTATCGCACTTGACCCTGCTCAGACACAGTCCCACAAATTGATGGTCTGCAATTCGTTGGAATGACTTTGATTGGTTTATTTATTTAATTGCAGCCCGTTACTGAGTTGTCCAATTATCTGCAAGTCGAACCAAAACATCGCGTGTGGCGCTATGAAAGAAAGCCACGTTATATAGTAATCGTGACACGTTGATCTTTTCAACAATGCAATGAATAATTACTGGATTTCTCTTCGTGGTTAAAAATAGTATTGGCCCTTGATAGCAAATGGTCTCGATGTTGCCATGCACAATGCTTTTGGAAGCTGCATAGCGCCATCCACAGTTATCAGCGCAAAAACGCAACAGCTAACAGGGACAGCTTCAAAAAAGAATTCAGGCAGATGGGCCAATTTGAATTCCGCAACAAAGTGATCCATCACCGTGGTCCCAAGACACCCCGTCTCAAAAACGATTGTGACTAGATAACATTGACCACAACAGTGAGAACAGTGGTTCCGCTGTCGCCACTGTGCTTTCACATCATTTACTATTATGCAAAGAGCAAAGTGCATCCGAAATGCTTCTCTGCATACCATGCCGGGAACGAGATATAACGTGCAACCTAGTGAATAATCCTCATATTTCATAAACACTCTTTCTACTAGTAAAAATTAACTCACTGACGCCGACGGGTGCGAAAACGCACCACCACCTACACGGCTTATGAGTAGGGATAGGGGTCTAATTTTTTGTGCGCGGAATACGAGCGTGCCTAAGACATCCTCCTCAAAGTTTCAACCCTCCATGTCCACTAATCAGGGAGCCGGCGTTAATGGGTTAACTAGACATAACAATATGCTCAGACAGTGTTTTTAGTCACTTAACTAGTAGTCAACTGAGTTAAAATGTCATTATTAGCTTCGATTTTATTGAAAATGTATTTCAAGGCCTTTCGTGGACTTCTGCGCTACTCTATTCGGATTATGATTCCATTAGACTCAAAACGTTATTTGACAATTTTATTTTTAAGATACTTTACATATGTTGCATATGGGATGACCCTTATAGGTGTTGTTTCACCAATGTTTTAATAATTACTAATTTAATTATTAATTAAGTCCTTACTTCAACAAAAAAAAATACCAAACTTAATAATTGAGAATTCAAACCTCTATATCAAAACTGCAGATCCAGAAAAAAAAAGTTTTTTAAATCTATTGTCACTCCTTAAGGTTGACTTAAGGTTGACTTTCCTTTGTCTAGTGTCTAAGTCAGTTAAGTGAAAAACGTCCATATTGAAAAATGCATTCTCATAACGTATTGATTACAAAATTAAATTTACCTGTCAAATTACTATAACTTTTGTGTATTAAGTTTCTCTTATGCGTGAAATTTTTAAGTAAATGAAAATATTTTTACAACACTAAAAGAAGCCAAAAAATGGTAATAAAATGCACTGCAATTTTACTTCCTGACAAGGCAACAACAACAACAACAACAGAAAGCACAGAATAACTGCAGCAACAACAACAGCTTTATTGGCCCCGCGGTACCACAAAACTTAACGTGGTCATTACACTCAATTGAACGCAAGTCAGGGTCAATACAACGCTTGGAATTCGTTAGGTTTACTTCAACTAGCAGCAGCAGCAGCTACATAAGAAGCAGCACACAAAAAACACAAGCAACCTGAGTAGCAATAGAAAAGGAACAAGAAGTAGCAACATCGGCCAGCTCTTTTCGTAGCTCTTATTTCAGTTGCAAACGATTTGTCCTATAGCCACGACATAGAAAGCAACAACAACAGCAACATTTGACTTAGCACTGGCTTAACATCTATAGATGCCAGTTGCGCATGTGCTGCTGCATATCTAAGCGATACTTGTTTTGCAGCGCGCACATTTTAAACGCATTTGCTGCTGCTGCAAATGATGCTGATTCTGCTGTTCCTGCTTAAAAGCTGTAAAAAATTTTTTTATTTATTCATCTTGTTATTGCTGATGTTATTCTTGTTGCCAGTGGCCTTCAAATGTTCTTCATCAACCACAGCAACATCATAAAAACTACGTTAAATAATAAAATCAACACAAAATTGCAAAAAAAAATTAATGTACACCTTATCCAAAAAAAAAAACGTTCACACTTGGAAACTCTATGCTGAAAATTTATTTATTGCTATTGCATTTGTGTGTGGCGGAAATTCCATAACAAAAGTTTTTGATTTTTCTTCTTTTTTCTTTTTGTAATGCCCGACTTCACGTGACCATTAAACGCCATCATCATCGTCGTCAAATATAGCAACCACCATATCAAAACGAACAACAACAAAAATAGCTGCAACAACATCATCATCCTCACATTTGTTGTCGTTGGCAAATCGTTAACTCATTGCAGTCCGTTGCCTGTCTTTGCTGCGCTGCGCCTTAAGCTCTTGTTGGTGCTGCTTCATCAGCATCCATCTCATATATGTACATTCAAAGAGGCTGAGATGCTAAGAATTCAATGCCTTGACTTTGAGTCCAGAATTCAGAGAGCTCAAAGGCAGCTTTTACTTGTACTCGTATTTATGGTTGTCTTTGCAATTGCGATCACTTAAAAGCGGATTAACTGCATTGAATCTCACACCGTTTGTCGCAAATGCCCATTATGCGTACAGTGGTGGCAAAAATTTTAGTTTCCTTCTATTAGCAACAATTTTAAATGAGAATGTTCAGCAACAATGAATAATAACATTGTTTAGCTACAATGTGTATTAACAATGTTTGGTAGCAATTCATACGAAAAATTATTGACAGCAAGGGATAGCAAAAAATTTTTTTCCTGCTTAAATGCCTTTCTGTAGCATATATCATTGTTCGTGTTCTTTATACACGTTTTTTAGAAATACAATTTCAGAAACTTCCCTTTCGGGACGCGCTTCTTCCAACTTTCTAACGCGATTATCTTAAGACTAAGGATAACAAATTGAGTTCTCAAAATGTTTCAACTTGTTGTCACCAAGTTATCAGTATTTTTTGTTTTTTTTATAAATTTTCTAGGGATTATGTTAATTTGGAAATTTTATTACTCCAAATCTACTTTCGTTTCATCTTTCGAAGGATAGAAAATATTGATTGAGCACACTCCCTTTTAACTTTTTTTCCGAGGGAGAATCAAAAATTGTTAGACCTACAGTTTAAAAAAAGTGTTAAACCATGCCTCACCACACTGTTTTCCCGAGACATAGTATCCTTCGTTTTACATCGCACCAAGACACATCTTGGAACATATATGCTTTTGTAGCCCTTTAATCAGAGTTCAAATGCTTAATATTGTGAACTTTGTTACACAATGATGCGCCTACTGACAGTCAGTCAGTCGCTGACCAGGAAAGTGTCTCTAAATCAGATCAGATCTTTCTCAAAATTAAAATTTTGAAAAAATCAATTAAAGCTAAGATCACATATAAGTTGAATACTGCAAAGCATTATATCTTTTTTATTAGATAGTAATACCAAAAAAATTTTTTTCAAAGAGAGCTTTTAAAGTCTTTTGAAATCTTCAGATTTATTACTTTTAGACGCTATTGTCGTTAAATCAATTGCTAACGACAACTTTATTCGTTCGCATGGGTACCATGACTTTCTGCTATTAGCAATTTTTCTATTTTCTACTTCTACCGTAAACATTGTATTATCCGGCCAAGCGACTAACGTTTTCTTTCACAACAACAACAACATAAAATGCTGGCAACATTTTCCAGTTTTTCAAAAAAACAAAAGCACATCAATGAAATAAAGTTAAATGCAAGCAACAACAAAGAAATGCAACTGAGAACTCAAATCATTTTGTGGATCATTAGTAAAGTGACGGAAAAAGCAACAGCAGCAACATGCAGCATTTACTTGCAAACATTTGCTGAATGTTGCCAATACTCGTATGCGAGTATTTTGTTAACTTCAACTTCTAGGCGGCTGTGGAAAAGTGTCGATTATTAGATTACAAGATGATGTGTTGAAGAATAATATTCTTTAAAATTAACGACCTGCGTAAATTCCTATACTAGAAATTCAAGGTCAAATGTCAGAAAAGAACAGTTTCCCGCTATTATATGTCTCCCCATTGAGTGGACAGAAATTCTGCTTGAACAAAAGCTATAAATATGATAATTTCTTACAGGGAATATGTAAGCTATTATATCAGCTATTTATTATGAAACTTTTGTGGGTTATTGTGGGTTATTCCCAGGAATGTCGATGAATAGAAATGAGCGTGGCACCTCCCGTCTTGAGATATTATTAGTATATCCATAACCAAAAAAGGAAGATTCACACCTTAGGTTGGTTGGGTACTCTAGGAGGCTTATGTGTTGTTTGAACCAATGAGTGACGATCGGGTTGATATACTTACCTTATAAAAGTTGTGTATCTCCGTAACCATAAAAGGTCTTCCACGGTACCACCTTTAGCAATAAGAACGCTGCTAAAATAGCGGTTGTTTCTATATTTTTAAGATATTACTTTAATTTTTTCAGTGTTAATACGGTTGTCCTAGCGTGGGTTGGATGGCGTAATGGACGGAATGAAACTGGACAATATCGTTGGTTTCGATGCTTAAAATGTTACCGAATGGCACAAATATTCTGGTGTACATCAAGCAATCCTGATTGACACCATCTTTTGGTTCACTTCGCGAACAATAATTACGCCTTAATAATCTTAATTAGTGAGATATATACATTTGTTGTTTCCAGTGCGTTTAAAATTGATCCTTTGTATATGATATCTAAGGCTATGGTAAAGTCAACGATAAGTGCATGAAGGCTTGTTGACCATTGTCATATTTATTATAGGATGATACGTAGGCTGACAATTTGATCCGTTCATGAGAAATTTGTGCAGGAGCTGATTTTTACTTTGAACTGGCAATACTGTTAGCATTATTTCCGTAGATTATGAATAGAAACGAGTTAAAGAAATCACAAGTGACTGATATTTCTAATAGGAATTAAGACTTGACCATCAGCTTTAAGCATCTGAAGCTTAAAATTTTGAAAAATAGTGTGCAGTCGCGAGAAATTGACTTATACCAAGATCGTGCGAAAATAAAACGCTTCCGAGTTTTTTGTGGATTTTGCATTCTTGTAAAATGTTTTTTTTATAACTTTGACTACTACGAATGCAGGAGAATATATATAGACTGGCATTAAGTTCACTCTCGGTAAAAAAAACTATGTCATGTGCCCAAACTGGGCTGGTTCATAAATTTTTTCTTTAAAAGTTTACAGGTGAAGTTCTCAATTGTCGTTTCCCTTCCTAGAGATTTCTATCATTTTGCGTTTTATTTTTCCTAAAATTGTAATCTGCTGAAGATTTTTCAATCCGAAGCATTTTCACCAGCATTTACTTTTTAAGCAAGAAAAATTTTGACGACCAGCGAATTCAGTCTTAACCTATTTACTAACATTGTACTAGCTTGAGTACAAAAAATTGACACAGATTATTTGGCTAAAGTTTCAAAGCTATAAAAACTTTTTCAGTAATTCCCACTTTTCTTGCTTTCGCTTAAAAAAAAACATTGAAGGAAAGGACTTCCCCGATGAATAAAATCAAAAACAAAAAATTTTGTTTTTTAAACCTCAAAATACCTTTGGTCTTAAATGGGTTAACCTTGAATATCATGAAAACAGTTAAGCTTACGTGATTAATCTACTGCACTTTTCTTATGGAAAATTGTCAAACCTATAACTTTTGCTCTAACTAGATTTAAATTTGATCAATACCAAGCGAGATAATACCAAAATTTTTTTGTGACCTTTAACCTTAATTATCTTACATAGTGTGAAGCAACCTTATTCTAGCGAACATAATACCATATTGCTTGAAAATGTCATCCTTAACATGCCATTTTTCTGCAGCCGCCTCCTGGACTATTGGCTTTAATCTGTATTGACCACACTATGATACGTTTTTATTGTTGTTGTTCTTGTTGCCACTGTCATCGTTACTGTTTGCCTTCAAGTGCACAAAGTGACAGCAGCAACAACTGCTGCTTAAGCCACCCCTTGGATGATGCGCACGTGCAACAACATTCAAAAGAAAAACAATGAACGATCTGCACTCAATGATCCTTTTTTTTGTTTTTTGTTTTTGTGCATGCACATTCTCACACAGTTGCTCTCTTTCTTTGATCTTCTCACTCGTGCTCTTACGATGTTCGTTGATACTCGTTTTTTCCTGTGTTCACTTATTCATTCGACTCAGGTGTTGCATATTTTGTCAGAATTATTTGCGTTTAACTTTCCGCTTGTTTGTTTCTTAAGACGGATAAGCCAACATACGGACAAACAGCAGACAAACCAGAGAGCAGACAGACAGACGAAAGGCAAAAACGATGAATTACGGGTATAAAAGACATAATGTCGCTGGAGTGTATAAAAGTAAAAGCGAAGCCGGCATGACACTTCATATATTTATTAATTTCTATTATTGAATCTTGAGTTTGTTTTTAATAGTTACGGGAAATCATTTTTAGGCAGCTTTTCCAAAAAAAATGGAACAGTATATTATAAAAATTAAAACTTACAATAATTTTAGTATAGCACTAGCTTAGCCAAATCGAGCGATAATTGTTGAAAACAAGAGAGCAACACTTTGCGCCAGTGTATAACCAACGATTATTTATTTAAAAATATATGCCTTCGCTTCAGGTGAGATTGAAACAGCACAGACAAGTTCAACAGAAAAACCTCATCACCATCTCTTCCTCTAACGCCACTAAATTCGCGCATCGGATAAAGTGATGAAATGAATGTGGATTGGAACAGGTTCGATTTGATTTTATTTTTTTTTTTTTTTTTTTTTGTTCTCTGGACTTCTTTCACTGTTACCACTTTTGTTATTAGTGTCTTTTACTTCCTTGCATATTGAAATATTTTCTTATGCAGACAAATTTTAAAGCTTACAAAGCTGTTGAGATGGTCGTTGAAGATGGTCAAAACAATCTTTTAATGTGTGGTATCTGAAAATAATGCAAACAAAAACTTGTTAGATAGTTAAGGAAATCTTATTTTGCCAATAGTAAGAAGGTGCACTTTTACGATAATACTAATTTTTTTCTAAAAGAGGTTAAGCATGTAGATACAGGTTAAAAGGTAGAAAGAATACATTACTCGGTTTTATTTCGATGGGAAGATATAACGACATTGAATTCAAACTGAAAAGTTTGGAATATTCAGATGTACTTTTCCATTTCAAAAATAAATTAAAATCGATTTATATTTTCACACGTGAATTTTAATTCAACAGAGATATTAATAGTTCTAAGTTCGTAACATGAAAATAATTCGGTCAATAAATATTTATCATGATATGTGCAACTTCACAACAATTAGCTTACTTTTACAAAATCTACTTAGACCACATTGCAGTTAACACTAAGGTTTAAAAGGACTTCAAAGTATAGATTGCAGTTAAGGTGCCGGTTATGATTTACTACCGACTTTTTTATATAAATCTCTTTCTAGCGTAGTATTTTTGGGTGAGTGAAAATTGGCATATATCTCTTCAATTTTTAAGTCCGGGCAAAAGTTTCTTATTTAAAATTTCAGTCATACCCAAACTATGATATAAGCTTCCAAATTGATGTTCCGTACACAAACCTTACTAAAGCTTTTGATAACTTCAACTACAAGCTATTAATGTCTTAATTATGGATTTCACTCCGACTGTCTTACAATGGATGAAGTCTTATCTTACAAATAGAAAAGTACTCATAAAAACTATTATTCTGTAATAATCCAAGCCACTACAGGTCTTCCCCAGGGAAGTTACTTAGAGCCACTTTTGTTTATTCTTTTTACAAGCGATATACCAAAAAGTTTTAAGTGTTCTGCAGTTATTCTAAGCAGACAACCTAAAAATCTGCACTATCATAAAAGTACCTCAGATTGCTTGAAATTTCAATCTAATATTAACGCTCTTTTTTATAGTGAGATAAACAGTTTAAAGCTAAATTCCTTAAAATGTCACATTTTAACTTATTTTTGGAAGAATGTTTTCATCCTGTACAATTATGCATTTAGTACCAGCGATTTTTTTTAAGATTTAACACCATTAAATATCTTGGCCACTATTTTGATTACAATCTTTCTTTGAAGAATCGCAGAGATTATATTATTTTGAGGGCCAACTCACAATTAGGTTTCGTTAAAAGAAACTCCAAGAAGCTTTTTGATCCACACACAACGAAATCTATTTAAGCGATCGATATCAATAGAGTGGAAAAAGTTCAAAAAACGGATTTATTGGTTTCAAAAAATGATCTTATCGGCTTGCCTTGCTTAGTTTTTCAATAATATTCATCAAGGATATGTTAAATGGAAAGATACAATATACAGAATTGTTAAAAATTATCCCTTTATATGCACCTATAAGAGGCTTTCGGGATGGACCGCTATTTTATATTCATCATCTAAATAATTTTAGCAAGAATGGGGTTATCTCAAAGTGTTTATTTCTACATATATATTGCTAGTCATGGGATTTTAGTACATTTAAGGAAATATTCAAGAAAATACTATTTAAATTACTATTTTTAGCTTTAAGTCTTTGTCAGTGTTAAATCTGTGAAGGCAGAACTAAAATGAGTTAAAGATAGAACGCAAAAATATAGGCAATGGAAACTATGCTTTATTTACTTCAACACCACAAAAGCCAACATTTGTTTTTTTGCGAAAAAGTCTCTACTGATATATAACCAACCTGTTTTTTTCAATTGGAAATTACGATATAGAAAATACTTTTTTTTTTTGTTTCGTGGAACCTTTTTTTCTATTTTGTTTTTTACTTTTTCAAGATAAATTTTCCTAAGTTTGTACAAAGGAAAACTAAAAGATAGAATGATTTAAAACAAATAGATTTATTTATCGCTTCAGTTGACGAATTTTCGCCACCTCAATGTTCTTTTCATTGCTGTTGTATTTCAATTTAACCTGCGGAATTATAAACTAAATTTCATATGCGAAGCACGCCAACAACTGAGTACGTAAGAAAAAAAGGCCTTGGCACGCACACGTTGCATTTAGCTGTACCTTGTTGTGACGCGCATGTGCAGCAGCGCAACGCAAGACGTCACAATGTACAAGTAAAACGACATAAAGTTTAATTAAAAGTTCAATGCAACAAGAAAGCTTCATAAATGAAAAGACGACGCCGACGTCAACGCTGCTGCTGCCACTGCTGTTGAAAACTATAAATGGTGCGCATGATGCGCATGCGCAAACCACCTTTTTGCAATGCATTACAACGCACAGCTAATTGAAATAACTTTCGAGGACATGGATACTAATTAGTAGTACATAGTAAATTAATTGAACGTTTGCTGCTGCTGTCGTTCATGATGTTGCTGTTGTTATCATAAATGTTGTCGTTTATTAAAATGGAAATTGGGTGTTGTCATCTTTGCTGTTATCATCTTGTTAATACTTGTGATGGCAAGTTTATCGTCAATGATATTGTCAACACCCAGCTAGCATTGAGAACATTTATGGACGAGCATAATGATTGTTACAAGAGTTACGCTAATAAACTATTACTGTCTTTATTAATTAAGCTGAAAGACAAAGAAATGACAGAGAACTTATAGATGAGTCTGTTATTTCTTCGCAGAAACTTCTTACTTGCAACTCGCTTGAACTGAAAATTTTCTGCCGATGACTTGATTTTTTTCTTTTAACAATAAATCAACATTCAGGGTATAAAGTCTGTAAGTGCATTGGAACTTTTTGGTTTAAACAAAAAAGAGTGAGGTTAGAGGGAAAGGTGATAGATGGAGTACTGTTTGTCCACTTTGTAAATATCGTTGAGTAAAGCTCTTATAAAAATATAGTTTACATGGCTAATGCATTTATTGTTTTAATATTGGTTGAATCTTTATAACCAGAAAAATAATCAATTAACTTAAAATCAAAAATTAATTATTGCCCCAAATAAACTACGTTTAACAGCCAAAATGACATTTGATATCTTAAATTGTTAGAAAACACAATGTAGCAAAGGCAAAATTAAAGAACTTATTTAAACCAAGTACTCCCAAGGATCAAGTGCCCTAAGTCTTTTCTACTTTTGGCAAAATTTTTGAATTTGAAATTTTTATGAACCTGATGACAATTTTGCGTTCAAAACACTTATTTACTTATGCTTTGGAATTCGTTTTGTCAATCATTATTAGCACTGCGCACGCGCTTTGTCCATAATTTCAGCTGCTTATTTTGAGTTGACTCTTCCGTTAACACACAACTGCGTTGAGTTGAAATGTCATATAAATGTAATATGCTATCAAGGTGCTTCTGGTTTCTGTCTGTTCGGCGATGGCCTCCAGCTGTCGAACTTCAACTAAGCATGCGCATTGTTAATTAAAGCTTTGCAGTTTGCGGTCGATGAAATGAAATCGCATTCAATTTCATTACATGGCGGCGACCGTTTAATATTTTTTGGCAGCGTGTTATTATAATGAGAGGGTAATTTTAAGTCAAGGGCAAAATATGAAGTTGCAATCGAAATTTGGCTGACTCTCATTTTTGAATGCAGAAAGTTTAAGCAATTGATAAATCAACCACGCCCATTCTGAACATCACTTTATTTTGAAATTTCAAGAATTATGGCAGCTGGAATGAGTGCATAAAAATCGGTACTTTGATAACTTAGTCTGGTAAATTAAGGGAAAAAAAAAAGAAATTTCATACACAGCGAGCAATACAAATGATATTTTCGAATCTTCTTAAGAAACTTCCTATATAAAGAATGCACTTTATCGCAAAACATTGAAGTAAGATTAAAATGTTCTAATAGTGACATAAACAATTAACTAGTTTCATGTATAACTGGTGATTCATTTATTTCACAGTAGGCATTTTATGACATATCACACATGATTCGTGTTATATTGTTAAGGTGTTTTTTGCTCAGTTTTGTTTGACATTTCATCATGAAAACACTTACAACACATCAATATCTGCAAATTGTAGAAATTTACTAAATTCATATAAATTTCATATTCAAGGTCATTTAAAGTTCATATGCTTTCTTGTTTGCCGCAGTTACGGCCAACATTTGAAAGAAATTATGTTTACAAAATAGATGAAAAGAATGGTAATTTGTATAACAACAATAAAGATTTACCGATAAAATTTAATGTTTTAATTTTTTGTTTTGTATATGCAAAAAGTACGTGAATCACTCTTTTTTACATATGCAAAAGTTAAAAATGCGGATGATTGTTACTTGTACACGTTCTTACTGTTGAATATGAATGTGGGATATTTAACCCCCATTTATATTCAACAGCTATTTCTTAAATTAGCTCAAAGGCTCTTTTTATACTTAAAAACCAATAGGGCGTGGCAACCCCCATAAAATAAAAACACTTTAAATGCTATATCATGATACCTATGGCAGCTACAGTTGTGAAATATATTGCGTATGTACATTAAGGTGGTTCTTATTTGGATTTTTTGCAAAAATCAAATGGGATGCCCCCGCAATCGGTTCGGAATAGGGTAAACATATTTTTAAAATTAATAAATATATAAATATTTTAAGAAATTTAATATTCTAAAATTTTTATCTCCAACCCCTACGGACCCTATTTCAAAGAGAAATTTGACCTAAGCCGTCATTTTTTGAACTATTTTTTCTTGATTGGTTTTTAATTTTAAGAAAGAATATATTAGAAAAAAGTATATTTTGGGTCTAGTTTTTGAGATATAGTCATGGGAAATTGCAGAAATGGCTTTTCTAAAAATCATTACAAGTTGAAAACTCCTAAACAGATTTTAAATATAATCATTTCTCGAAAACTAGATCCACATGATACTTTTTTTTAAATACATTCTTTCTTAAGATTAAAAGTCACTCTAGAAAAAATAGTTTAAGAAATGAAGGCTTAAGTCAAATTTAATTTTGAAATGGGGTCCGTAGGGGTTAAAAATAAATGTTTTAAATTAACTTTAAGAATTTTTTTACCCTGTTTCAAACCAATTGAGCGGGCGTCCTATTTGATTTTCGAAAAAAAACCCAAATAAAAGAGTCAAATTTCACTTTGAAATAGGGTCCGTAGTGGTTAAAGATAAAAATTTTAAATTAATTTTTAAATATTTTTTCCTATTTCGAACCGATTTACGGGGCTTTCCCAATTTGTTTTTCCTAAGAACCACCTTAATGCACATACATACATACATATATTGCCTTTGTTAAGCACCTTGCAAAATGTAGGCGGAATTGGATAACAAGTCGTGACACTTTTAATACAATAAGGTCATTTAAAATGCAATCAGCATGAAAAATTGCAACTTTCATGCGACTTTTTCATACGTATTTATCATTTGGTTTTTGGGATTCCTGATGATTTTTTATCCTACAAATTCTATTATTATTATTAATTAACAATTAATTTTCCTTTTAAACTCAAAATTTTTCACTTAGTTAAAGTAATGTGTAAATATAGGTATAATTCATATATGTATTTGTTGAAATGAGATATAATTGTGTTGCAAAAAAATCACATTTATGGAAAAAGGTAACAATCAATGTAAAAGCTTTAATAATTTTAACACAAATAGAAATTTATAGTTTCTTAAAACATTATTTAATTTTTAAATGCATACTTTAAGTTTAAAAGTGTATGTCCCAAGATAATACCATTACGTACTTTTGATATCAGATCTTAGCAATTTATTTTTTCCTAAGATAAGCCTTAATGTTAATGGAAAAATATTCTGTGTGACACCCAATTTAATGGGACAGCTTATATTAGCGCATATTTTCCAGCATTGCTTGGCATTTTAAATTCGATGAAAAGTTCGTCACTGATTTTTTAATGAATTAAAGTTCAACTATATGAATAGTAAAATCTGAATAAGAAACATATAGCCACAAAATTATGCCTAATCGTTTTTTTTAAAGACAAGCTTGAAAAGAGACCTTAATCAAAGCCTTGGCATTGTTAAACCAATATCTAAGTACATATGACATGTGTAAATCTCGGTTTAAAGGTATAACTGTAGTTTAATTTGAAATCACTTAAAAATTATATATACCTACTATGAAAATAAGCCTCACAGCTTAAAATAAGTAAAATCAGAATTTTATTATGTACTGTAACAGTTATAATAAAAAAATAATAGGTAAAATTATAAAGACGTGTATGATTTCAGTACATTTTTATGTATACCATTTAAAAGCCCTTTTAAATGCTTCATTATTAAGGAATGTTTCAAATAATGCATTAGTGACGGCATTGGTCAAAATACTCACTACGATAAGTTTATTTTTATCAATGATGTATGTATATGTACATCATTTGAAAGATTTTTTCTTGTACTTTTCTTTAATTTGAAGCTAATCTCATAATATTGGAAAGGTATACGCTGCAGGTGGAGGCATATTTTCATAGAAGAAACGTAACAAAATGAAAGATTTTCAAGAAAATCTTTTATTGATATAATTTTAAAACACCAGCTTTCAGTTGATTCAGTCCTTAATGACACCATTACATGCAAATTAAGTTTTAATCATATTATTACTAAGCATGTTGCCTTAATTTATAGCTATAGCCTGCGGATATCTACAAGATCAACTGCCCGAAGAAGCGTGTCAACAGTAGTCGCATACACATACACACAATCACACTGACAGTATGTCAGAAGGACATATGTACATGAAGATGTAGTTGAATCACATGCAGTACTCATAATTATAGGTGTACATAAACATAAACACAATCAAACATTTACACAGATGCATACAGAGACAGCAATATAATGGCTGCAATGAAATACTTAATACGAGTATTTCCGTTACTCCCACAGTAGTGTTTTGGTAAGTGCAATTTTACTAATAGTAGTGAGTCAAATGTACCCAGCAGGAAAGGACAAAATGTCATAAGCATCGAAAATGATATTGCTGTACACCTTTCTTATACGAAATACTTAAAAATCAATTTTCCAACTGAGCTTCTAAATTTATGGGTGTAGGTATGGTCTATGTATAAACGTATAATGAGTTAATTTAAATCCACCGCATGCGTTGGTATGCGGTATAGATGCATATTGATGCACTTCATGTGCACAAATGAAGGGTGCTGCTGCTGCTGCGGAGACAGTTGGCGCAACTCAATCAAGCTGTCGCAAATACTTGAATGGAAGTGGAAATATAGAGCCAGGGTGTGCCAGATGCAAGTCACACACTTGGATATTATCAACATTTCTAATTCTGTTACAGATTTTCCTTGAAATTTGCATACTCACAGTTGAAGCAATTGTGACATTCAAATGGTTTTCGCTGCAATTCTCGTATCTTGCTGAATTAGATCATTTCATCAGAAAATCACACGCATTTGCACAAAAACAAAAATCGTGTCCGACAAGTGTTTTTGTCACTTTGGAATCAATATTTCATATGCAATATTGCACACAGTTGATAGATTTACAATGTTATTTTTTGTTTTCATTTTTTTATAACTTTTTTTAAACATGTAAAGTACTTATAATATAAACATATACCTGAAAAGTTTCGTAACTCAATAAAAATTTACAAATATCGAAGTTCCTTCCAACCTTTGAATTACGATAAATTTATTAATCAAATCAGTTCTAAAATAAAATTTTGAGGCTACATAGTCTTTAAGCAACATGGGCGAGAAACAGACAAAAGTTTTTTGTTAGTCAGCAAAGTAATGCTTTGGTGTTTTACATCTTATATAGTTTTTCCTATTTCAGCAACTCTAAAGTCAAGGGATAACTGTGTGATCTCAACGAATTCACAGGCCATACTCAAATTATTGCTTTCAGTGACCGTTTTTTCATTTATTTCTGTGTAGAGCTTATCCAAACCATTCTTAGAATTTGTGTGAGTATCTCTGCTTTCAATAGCTTCCTCAGTATAGCGTATCAAAGTTGCTGTTTGTAATAAAGGTGCCACGCCCTCTTTTGGAAACCCGCACAATTTTTGTTCAGAGCTTGAATAAGTTCTTAAATAACTCTTTCATTAAAGCGTTTTAAAATTTTAGCTTGTGTGAAAAGTGACACGCCCACTTGTCAAAATGCATCTATTTTTTGTCTAGGGCGTGTCCAAACTAACCGTAGTACTTGTATGAAATTTGGTTACTCTACCTTCAATAACTCCATCAGTACAGCATTTCAAAGTTTTTGAATGTATGGAAGGTGCCACGCCTTCTTATAGAAATTTGCCTTATTGTTGTTCAGAGCGTTGTAAGCCATATCAAGTATTTTTTACGAAATTTGGTTGCATTACCTTAAATACTTCACGAATTATAGCGGCTTATATATAATTTGAATAGGCGGTAGGCGTGTTTTCGGACTTACGAAACGGCGGTCATTTAAAAATGGTAAACTTTTTATTTTATGGCTTCAGAAATCCAAACCAAAAAAAAATATTTCAAATCCATTCACTTTAGCTGGGTTCCGAGGTATAAACCTAATTTGACTAGACTACTGTGCCGATTTTGGAAAATTTTTTTATCAATTTTTCATTAATTGTACTAAATTGACACGTAAGAAACCTTTCTCTTTCACATGCTTTTTGATTTATTTTTTATATTCACAAATATAAAACGGAAGTTTTTGTGGTTTCATGAGTTTAAAGTAATCCATAAAATAATTACAGTAGCACTGTTTACTATATTTATTTAGTTACTGTACACATACATATACATGCATGCAGACGAACACACATTTTAATAATTGTTTTAAAATTATATAATAAAAATGAAATATTATTAATTTTTATTTTTTCAATTGTATATATTTTATTTTTCACACACATAATAATGAACTCGCATGAAATCATATAGGGTAAATCACACAAAAGGTAGGAAAGAATTGAGAGTTTTAAAAATTTTAAATTTCGAATATGCAACAGACCTATGGTGAAATTCTGAAATTAGAATCTAGAAAATTCTAAGTTAAGTCTTAAGAAATCTAGATTGTCAAGACACTTAACTAAGTAGAAATATGTGCATTGAAAATTGCATATTTCTTTGTAAAATGAATTGAACATATTTGTCCACATTTACCTATGTATACTTCAATAAGTTGCATATATGGCCTGAAAAAAGTTGCATATGTTGCCAATGTTCAATGCATATGCAGACTAACTTTTGCTTATCAAAATGGCCATATTTTCACCGCCGCGTTCACTTAAAACTGAAAGTGTGTGTTGTAAATCAATTAAATTGGCCTGCTAGAGGGTTATTTATCTATTTTTGCAATCTATCTCTTCTAAATTGAAATGTGAAGAACATTAGCTAAAGTTTGACATTTTTTAGCCAATTCTATATGTTTTGCATATGAATACTCTTTGCTAATTTTACCCTATTAATAAATAGCAGCTACTACTACTACAGTGAAACAACAAAAGCGACATTTATGTGCGTGTGTATGTGAAAGTATCGTTATTATGACTCCTTTTAAAACGCACAGTAAAAAGTGTTGCCATATTATATTTTAAACCATTTCAACCGCATTCACCGCAGGACGTGAGTGCATTTTGTAGTAAAGTAAACAGCAACAACTGCAACAAAAAATGATGGCGCGCAACAAATAAAGTGCAAAAATCACACACACATACAAGCACATATTCAATCATAGTACACACATAGTGCATACCAATAAATGCACGTGAATGAACACAATATTGTTATTTGATTAAATATTTAAAATGCATAATATATGTATATATTCATATGTATGTATATTTGCATTAGAGTGATGCAAAAAATCGAGTTTTACCCTCAAAAAACTTATTTAATGCTAAAACCTAAAATTCCCAAAAAAAATAGTTCATTTGAATATCATTTTGGGCATTTTTTGTTTTGATGAAAAATTGTGATACATTTTTAATCCTAAAGTTTTTCGGTCATTTCAAAACATTTAAATCATTTTTTCCCGCTTATCTTCTAAATCAATTTGATAAGAATAAAAGAAAAAACTTTTTCTATAAAAAACCGCTGTGGGGCACAAAATATTTTGGGTTACTGAATTCGAATCAGTGTTCATATTGCCGTATCATTGCACTTTTTTAAGCTCATTGCATAATATTTAAGTACATACAAAAATTGAATAAATACCTCATAATGTGAAGCAAATTAGCTAATTGCATGCGAATCATAATTATCCTTTTTAGCATGGACTTAATTTTTAGTTGGTAGGAAATAAAAATATATCCGCTTGTGGTGTATCGAAACAAAATATAATTCATAACTATTTTACTGCGCTTACTGTTCAGTACGGTGTGTGATAACATCAAAAAAATTGCATAAAAAAAAGAATTCACCACAAAAACGGCTAAAGCTAGTTTCATTCATTACTAAATGGAATCCTAAGTGACCTTTAAGCCGATGTGTGAGAGTTTCTGGGATAGCTTTGTTGAGAACCGAAGTAAAGGTGCAACAAAGCAAAGCCAAAATTTATTTTTCTGTTGCGTGTTTTTCTTTTTATAACTGGTTTGATGTAACAATTTTCTTGCAGGCACTCAGTATAAGAACTAAATATATGAGGCGCCCAGTTGCAAAACCGGCCAAGTCCAAAAAAATCAAATTTAGAGATATTCTCATATATCAAAATCTAGACCATGCTTTGTCAATATTTCAATTTATTTTTGATTCATGGATTTCAAAACCGGCCAAGTCCATAAACATGCTTTCAAGACCAGTCCAACGCCTTGGATTCAAAACCGGCCAACTCCAGTACATTGGTATCAAAACCGTCCAAGTCCAGTTCACTGGTATCAAAAACGACCAAGTTCAAAATTATTTTCTCAAAAACATAAGCAAATAAAACTTGAGAGTCTGATCTGAAGTGCTTTGAGTAAACTATTATGTGGGAAATACTTATTAATTTTTCAATGAACATACTTAGATGAAGATAAAATTTTTCGTTGTTTGTCCAAAAGTATAGAAAAGGGACTTGGCCGGCTTAGCAACTGGGCGCTTCATATATTCAGTTTTTTTTTAAGCCACCTTAATGTGCATATAAAAAGATAAAAAGTTACATACAAAAACATTTTTTTTTTCCTTTTATTTATGTTAATAACGGTGAAGGTATGTCTGGAAATGTACTTGTGTGCATGCAAACAAGTTAAATGCAATTATTTTGGAATTTATTATTTAATTAATTTTAATTGTAATAATGTGTATACTCGTAGTATAAATAATGACTGCCTTTTTTTTACACATTTACGTGGGACATGCTTTCTGAAGTCGGGCTGTCACCTGCTTAAATTCTACTGTGTTTAACAAAGTCATTATAACAAAATCTTAAATTTAGTTAGAGAGTTTTTAGCGGTTAAATATTATTCCATAAAAATATAATGTAAGAATCTTAAGTGTTTATTTATTAAATCTGTCGGTTGTAACAAATGCTTACTATATAATTTGTGCAGGGTTACCAAGAAGCAATTCCCGGCCTCCTCCTCAACAAATATTATATTTCCCCATATTTTGATTTTTTGCCGAATAGGATTTTGGATACAGTGCAGTGATTAGACGACTGTTTGTATCTTTTGTCTTATTATGATTATTTTTGAGACCTACAGCATAAACAACATTTTCGAAGAATTCGGTACGTTAAATGTAGCGTTTTGGTGTGGTGTAGTGTTCTGCTATGGATAGCGTTCAACTTAGCCAAATAATATGGCTAGCTTTAAAGCAAGGCATATACTTTTTTTCCTTTTTTTTTTTTTTTGTTAAAGTTTTTGGAGTGGTTTGGTCAGCATGGGATGGCCCATATGTAAACATGTTTACATATGAATGTATGTATACATGTGTTTTTTTACACATATGCATTTGTACTTATGCTGTTAAAGAGCTTGTAATGATTTTAAATTTATTGCGCCCTTTTTATCTTTTTTTTAATCATTTTTGTGTTTACTTTATAGATTACAGCCTTTTTTGTGGTTAGTATGCAATATTGATTCCATTAAATCAGATATCAGCTATGTAATGCACAAATTTTGTTAAATTAAAAATTTGCATTTTTTTGAACTTTTGTTTAATGTTATTTAACAATTCATTTTGTTTATTGATTATTAAAATGCATTTTTCAAACTTCAAATTTTCCAAACTTTTTCAAATTTTTGAAGCTTTCAAATTTTCTAAAAACAAAATTATCATGTAAATCAGAAAATACTTTTGTCCTTATTCAATGTTTAGAGGTCAAAAATCTTAATTTACAAACAACATTCCTCGCACCCTTGGCAACAGCAACGACAACCACACCAACATCATTAAGTATGAAAGTACGTAGTAAGCAAAAAGTTACTGGTGGTCTCATCTACAATAGGAAGAACAGAAAAGTGATCAACTTTCTGGTTTATGTAGTTAGAAAAAAAAATTCAAGAAAACAAACAAACCAAAAGCACTTACCAGTATACAAAAGGTCAGAAGGATAATGTTGACTGGAGTATTGGGTGTTTTTTTTTTTCATTAACTTATTTACGATATTACTAAAGTTTAGCACCAACAAATTTTTGACAACGGCAATAAAAAAATAAATGTTTAACCCATTAGTTATTATATGCTTTGAATGAAAAGTTCAAATTTAAAAAATAGGCAGTTAAAACTGAACACCAAATAAATCTTTATTAAAACTAAAGAGCGCTTTAGACAGATGAAACTCTTCAACGGACGCGGGTCACAAAATATCTCCTACTCTCATAGGCATCTTAGTTGAAACTAAAAGCCTATCTTAAAATATATCTCTGATTTTCTTTGTAAGTGAAGTTTAAAACAACGCCAAGCGACGAGTGGTTTAAGCTCTCTAATACATACACAAAATGATGTGCTGTACTTTTTGCAAAAATTCTTTTTATTAATTAATTGAAATCCCTTAATCAATTATTGTGCCTTCTTTAGCGCTAAGGTCCTCAATGGTTTAAAGCATTTAATGTATTGAAATTGATGTTTACTACTACATACAAGGATTGAAAGAGAAAGCAACACTTTCATAAAAGGTAAGCAATGTAGCAACTACAACAACAAAACTAAGAGTACTTGTTTGCTTTTGTGGCAAAATATCCTTAAAATGACCGCATAGCATGCAATTATATAAACACCGACACGCACACACACATATGTACGTATGTATACACAAACACCAGCACAAGTACATAGTATGGTAAGATATTGTATTTGTAGTAAGTGTTACATGACTACGTCTGTTTATTTATTTCTTCTATCGTTACCCTTTTTTTTTTGCTAATGCGACAAAAAGTTCCAACTTCAAACTCTTAGACAAAAGACAAAAAACCAATTTAGTCAAAGTTTAGTTGTTGTAGCTTTTGAGGGTTCTGTTGCTACCTTTTTTTTATATTTGTTGTTTTGGTAGGAACGACTGAAAGTCGGAAGGAAAATTAACTTAAAATATTATTGCTTCAGATGACAAAAGGGGTATGAAACCTTTATTTGTGTCCTTTACTAAGCAGAAGCACAAATTTAACCTTACACTTTTTTGTGCTTTACACGTATTTATTAAAACTGATAGCATGTATTTGCGTAAATGTTAAATAAATATACCTTACCGTACCGTACTTGTTTGTCTGACCACACAAATTAATATATGCATTAATTAATTATTAAATGTTTCCTATTTTACTATATTATATGAATATTGCACACTTTGCGCTATGTGCTGCTGTAGTGATAAATAATGCAGCATACTTTCAGGCAACCATTGTTTCATGAGCCAGTGATATTATGTTATTGACAAAACCTGATCACATGTGACAAAAATGCAAACTCAACTGCAACAACAGAACAAAGGGTAATTGTCCGAACACGGAAAGCTTATGATCTTTGTTTTAAAATTATTCAGTATGTTATTTTCTTAACAGCAACCAAATACAATGGTGTTGGTCATGGGAGAGGGTAGAAATTCTGTTTTGTTTTTGGTTACTATGAAACTCAATGAAATTTTCATAATAAGACACTCACAACACTGTGCAATACTGAACTGTACCGTACCGTACCGAACCATGGCGTATCCAACGTAAAATAGCTAAACATAAAGATACTTTTTTAAAAAACAGTGGTCGAAAGACTGAAAAATTTTTGTCGTGTAATCATTCTTGATGACAACTCGTTAAAATAAAGGAAAAAGTATTTCTCACGATCCCGAGCTTGCTATTTAAGCACGCACAGCCATCCTTAATCGAATTCGGCACATCTTTTTCTGTACAAATCACACATATACGCACCATATAGGCATATAGTCTTTTAGCTCAAGAGCTCGTAAGTTTTTCTGATGAAAGCTAAAAATTTGTTATTTGATATCTCAAACAGCTGGTAAACTATTGACAGCGTGCCGAGCTAGCAGAGGAGGTTACTTGAACAAGATTCTTTTTCATTATTTATCGGAACCAATGTATTTTAATTTTCAATAAAAATACATAAAGATATCATAAAATTTATGTTTTTTATTTAAAACTAAAGAAAAGTTCCCTCAAATTTGAACACCTCATATTTTGATAGTGCGGTCTTTTAATTGGGCAACATAAATTTAGTAGTTGCTAAATAAAGATTGCAGGTAAAACTACAGTGGTCTGCCATATTATTAGACCCATAGCGGAAATTTCCATATAACAACATTTATATTGCTATAAAATTTAATATAGCCAAATAAGTGGTATTTAATCATTTTACTATTAATTTTGGAATCATAACGTACAAAATGAAACATATTTACTTGATCTAAAGCATTTAAATATATTAAAAAAAAATAACTTCAAAAAATAGTCTATTAAAAATATATATATATATATTGAAAAATAGGTATTTTGTGTTTCGTCCTTCTGCTGCGATGAGAGCTGCTATTCTCTATGGTATGCTATATGTGCAAATGTTTATGACTTCCTGAATATGTGCACTATGATACCCGACGGCATTGATAGAGAATAATAAGTAAAACAATTCAAATTTACCCATTTCCAATCATATGCTGAAAAGTTTTCGTACTTCCGGGCCCATTCCAACCGTTTTTTGATCATAGCCTGAGTAAGGTTCGGTTTGCATTGTGGTGTTCTTGGCAGCAAACCAATCTCTGCAAGTCGTCGCTTTAAGGTACGCTGTGAAACTTGATATGTTTAGCTAATATTTGCATCAGGATTTTTTGATTTTCTAGGCATTCATCACTCATTTTTATGTCTACTTGTGGGGTTACTATACATTTTCTCCCAAGACCAGTTCAAAAAATCTAATAAGAGCTACCCTTTCTTCAGCTCTCTGGATGTTTTGATGATGGAAAGGAACCAATTTTTATGCACGATGGAGATCCATATTTTTAATTTCAGAATTTTTGTTTTTAAACGTACTATTCATAAAAAATATTGAAAACTTTTTCAAAACCATATTATTATGGTATTTTCAATTTTCAAAAACAAATCGACAGTTTTAAAAATGAAAGTACTCAACGATTTCTTCCAAAATTTCGTATAAAAAAACTGTTATTTATTTAACAAATTTTAAGTCTAGTCTGATAATATGCAAATTTGCATATTATGCGAATTTTTAATGTTCATATTTTTCGTTATCCGTGCTGGAAAATATTCAAATGCGGCACTTTGAAAAAAAAAGGTGACATTTTTCTGTATAAAATTTATTATTATTTTAATAAGTGTTTTGATGCCTAGTGAACTATGATTTAGTAAAAATTTAACGTCAAATTGATTCACTAAATCTATTGAAAATTTTTATTTAAGATATTATTTGCTTATGTGGTGATTCTCCCTTCTATTTATTTGCTTCACCTTTCTCAAATCGTTTGTACACTCGTGCAAGCTCAAGAGACAATACAGTTTTTTTTTATTGCTACCCTTACTATATCCGTAATATTTTAAATGAACTAACCATAAGAAGCAACTTCTCATAGTGTTCATTACAAGCTGTTAAGTTTCTTCTTTTATTTTATTATTTGCACCATGCTACTGACTGACTCTTATGTTTCATCAGCTTTTACTTTATTCCTTACGCTACTGAATAAATATCGCACCGCCACAGCACTTTACCAAGCAAGCGAGTGAAGTTTAAAGTTTTGTTTTTTGCTGCTTCTAATGCGGCTAGTTCTGTGCTGTTGATACTGCATCCTGTTTCCATTGCTTATCTGCACTCACTTGAATATCATGGCAGCCAATTTTTTTGTATTGAATATAAACAAAAAAGGAGAAACACCACAACATTGCACTGTGCATTCAAGTCATTGTTCCATAAGATTCAAGAGAAGGTATGGTTCAAAGTGTTGATATGTTTGTATGTATATGTTGTTTTTAACAACAGCAATTGTTACATGCTTGTGTTGATTTTATTGTTTTTGTAAAATATACGTAGATAGTTTTGTTGTTCTTTTGAAATCGCTTCGATTTTCTTCTGTTTGCTGTAATTTAGTATTAGCTGTAGCAAGTGTTTCATTTTCTTGCAGCATGAAATATTGTTGTTTTCATTTATAAAAGTGTCAAGCTATGCTATAGTTAAATACAAAAACACACATTTATAAAAGCAATTCGACTTTTTCTTTATACTGCACGACGTGGTTAACGGTGCGTATGAGTGATATTTAATTCAAATTGCATTGAATGTATGTTACTCATACGACGTGCTGACATGTTTTCTAAAGTGGTATTTTGAAAATGAAATTAAGAGAATATTAAAAGCTTTAAATCATTATTTGCAATACCTTCAAATTACTTGAAAGATTTGGCAAATGAATTTAAGTTTTTAATTTCATCACAGCTTTGTTTTTTGTTTTTATACAAAGAAGGAATGCATATTTTCGAAAATGTTATTTTGATCTGATCAATTTTTCTAAAAGAATGTAGGTATATATTCGGTTAATCGTTATTTTCCAAGTATTTTAATCCAAAAGATATCGGAATGATAATGTTTTTTGTTGAAGAACCATTAAATTATTGATCATAAATATGTTTTTCTTTTTTTGCCTTTTTTACTCGAGAATTTTATGCAGCGAATCCAATTTTCAGTATATTGGAATCCTATTTTCTGAGAAGAAAATAAATTAGATACCATACGCTCAGTAACGCTTTACTAGGCTTAAACTGACACATTTTTAAATCACAAAAAAAATATTTTTCACACAAAAACATACATATACCGAATGTATTAGAATTTTTCTTATTCCCCATGAAATTACCTCGTTAATACTTTTATTAGTAAAAATAATAAGACTTTTAACAAAAAAATACAATGACTAAGATAGACTGATGAAGTTTAAAATTGAATTCAATAAAATTTATTTATTTCACCCGTATTTACTTAAAGCTACAAATCGAAGCGGCTGTTTTTGTTTTTTTGTTCAACAAAAAATACTAAAAACTTATTGAAATCACTCATGTTCTACTGTCTGTCTGTGCAGTTAAAATTGTTGCAATGTGTGTGTGAAATTTACATTTGAATTTATTTAAATTTTTCACACACTACCTTAGCTTTGATTCAATTAAAAATTTTACATTCGTTGCAAGACTAACACATTTGAATACAAAAATCCTTTTTAAGGATATTTAAACTCACCACAAAAATGTAAAGAGTTCAACAGACTGTCTGCAAATAAACAAATAAATAAAAACAAAATTACACACACATAAAGTAACTATGTAAGTATATATGCATACATTTGTACGTTTGTATACTTTATAGTAACTATGGAGCAACTAATGTATTAAGGAATTTTTTTGAAATCGTTATAAAATTAAGTTGAAAATAATCTCAACTGAAAATGTAAATGACAAACTTTGCTGGCTTGTTTGCATGCTTGTGTTTGCTTAAGCTTAAGTGTTAAACAGTTGGCAAAGTTGGTATGCAAATGTGCTCGTATGTGCTTATTGCATACATGTGTTCATACAAATATGTGTAAATGTGCATACATTATGAAAAGGTTGCGAATAAACTTACATAACTTCCAACGAGCATAAAAGTTTGACTGTTGTATTGCTATACATGAGAGTATTTCCCACTAGACTGACAAAAAAAAATCAAAAATTTAACAATTTCTTCTCAGAATTCGTAAAATATCAGTGTGTTTTTTTATTCTTTTTTATTTCAACTATGACCTGCATTACATAAAACACTTAACAATACCTCAAGACCATTTTGTTTCTAACACATCTTTACATGGAAATGCCCATGCGAGTATGTTAGTATGTAGTTTATGAAATACAACAAAGTTTTATCAACATCTTTCTTTACTGCAGCACAAGCGGAAAGTTCACATGTGTTTGTGTGGCACTATGAGATCGGTACTACGTATATAGTAGTTGGTGGCTGTATCTTACTAGCGAGGTCATGCAAGTGTACAACATTGTAGAAACTTTAACGTTTCACACTGAATACAGATAAATATGCAGAGAGAATTAAAGTGTAAGTTGAAGGTGAGTAATAGCAGAAATCACAGTGGAGGTTGAATTTTAATTTTGTATGGCAGGAATTTAAATGAAGAAACATATTTTTAGCAGCAAACACTTTTTTTTGGCTACAAAAAAATTTACCTGAGCTATGTTGTAAATAAAATTTACCAAAAATACTGTAGGCTGTAACTGTGGACTCTGCGGAAGACAGGATGCTTTTGATCCGGAGTGGACGGCTCCTTGGTCAGCATTCGTTTCACATTGGGTGGTAAAGAAATAAATTCCATGTCTGTTAGCGTCTGCCCTTAGCGTAATCGGCTGCAAGAGGAGTCTGTGCTGCAGTCTTGTGGCGGCCTGAAAAAAAAACGTCTAATCAACAAAGGGTGCGCCACTTACAAAATACATCTATAGGGTAACAATTTAATGCCTGAAACAGTGCAAAATCTATAGTACTCAACTAGTAAGGGTTCTATAATGTTGAAATTAAGTAACTTTCCAATAAAACACCACATTTTTATTCGCACATGTGACGTTCGAACAGTGTGAATATTGAACAATTCAAGAGTGGATAACTTCATTTATATAGACAGCGTCATAATATCGGATAGCGGTTCAAATAAGGACATCCACGCTAGAAACAATTAAACTAAAAGCAACTTCGCTCAGTTTCGTAAGGTCTGGCAGCTTTCATTCCTATCAAATACAATGAACCTGAAAGTCTTTGGGTTAGCTGAGTCAGATTTCTGAACGGCTGAGAAATTTGTTAACCAGCAGTAAGTCTTTACCACCAATCGCCTTCGTTGAACTTTGAAAATTTTATAGCCCAAGACCATCTTCAATATCGAATAGCCTAACGGATGCTGACAAGTTCTGATCCTAACTCAAACCCAGCAGCGAAATTAGAAATGAATTAAGCAAAAGTTGCGGAAGTCGCCAACCGAAGTTTGTCTGCAAGCATTGGAGTAATTCCAAAGCTTACAAAAAAACTACTGTTTTAACTAAGCCCTTTAAGCTTTACACAACGTAAACCGATGCTATTAGCACAAATTAAGTCTTCAACTGACTTCCTGTATAAACAGTTTTTCTTTTATATCAACTGCTGCTGGGTTCTACCTTCAAACCTTCAAACATTCTCATACAATTCTGAAATTTGCCGAAGTGTAAATTTTTCAGTGCCAATCTCGTCGAGTATCTCATTTACTGCATTGTTCTTTTTGTTTGGATTTTAAGAAACAATATTTCTTACGTCAAAGAAACTATTGCGTATTTTATAACAAGTATAGTAACTTCGGATATTGTGATATGGATATTTTTGTATTTTAAATTACCCGTAACTTTTATAGCATAGCTTCTACTTCTTTATGTATCTTGGTTTGTTGATGCATTATGCAGTATATTAAGACTTTGGAGCTCTATAGCGTATGCCAATCTGAAGCTGTTTCAACAAAATGGAAAAAAGCCAAGTGTCAGCTCTTAATGAAATTGGCGGGTAATGTGATATATAGCGTTCGGATAATGTGATATACCATCATGAAAAGTATAACAAGTATAAAGCAGTAGGAACTAAAAATACAATAACATTACATATTTCAATAGAATTCCCATAAAAAAGGAAACTAGATTTAAACTGAATCAATAAGCGAAAAATAGAACATATTAAAGTCACATACAAAAATTGCTTGTTGTCTTGGAAGACAATTATTGAGTCCAAATTAAATCGCATTGCAGGCATCGAATCGAACTGGTTTTGTTGCAAAAAGCACTGGTAATGTCCTTGCTGAGTGGAGCAAATTAGACTATATCACATTACCCGAATTTCAGTTTAAATATACTCTAGTCATTTTTATTGAAACACATTTCAGCAAATAAGGAACTCACATTATTTATGACAAATTTTAGTACTTCGGCTATAATACTTCCTTTATTATGGGCTTAATTCACACATAAAATGCACACAAATAAAATCTCGACTTGTGGCTAAATCAATTTCACCACATTGAGGCCAAAAACTTTGAATGCGAACACACAAAACCTTGCAGCACGTATCTTTTTCAGTTACTGCTATCTTGACAAAAAAAATTTTGTCGAAGATAGCCGAAGTTACTCTAAGTATTCACAATATATAATTTCGCGTGATCAAACCAAATATATGACCGGTATGTATTAATCTATTTCTCAATATTTTTAAGAAACTGGTATTTGTTTACCAAATTTTAAGTTTAGTCAGACAATATGCAAACGATGGTATCCAATTTTGTTTTTTTTTTTTTTTTTTGAGTTTTTATCCAGATGCGGTATTTTGAATAAACAAGGTATAATTTCCTTAAAAAATAAAATAATAATACAAAAAATATATGAAAATTATGGCTTTGTTATTCAAAATTCCACATCTGGAAATTTTTTAATACAAATAACTAAAAAAATGAACATTGACAATTCTCAAAAAATAGATCCCATCGCTGGCATATTATCTGACTAAACTTAAAATTTTTGGAAAAAACTATCCAAAAATAATATGTTAAAAAATCTTCAAAAAAAGTTTTATTGCACTATATCCTGAAGAAAAATCTTTCTCGGTGGTTTCATTTTTATGCTAAGAATAGTTTCTTACAGTTTTGTGTTAATATTTTTCATAACGCACATGTCTAACTATTCCTCAGAAGTTTTACTGTTCATCCACATACATATGTATATGCTTGCCTCCATGTCCTATTTCTTTATGCATTTATTCACTTAAATTTCTTCTCGTTGCTTGTCAGTATATTTTTTTGGTTATTTTAGTCATTTTATCTTTTACACGCTTTGTTGCTTTTTTTTTCTTAGCAAGAACTTTTTTTAAATTGCTGCTACACAACATACACACACAACATGTTTGAGTGCGCTAGTTGTTGCATACATTTATGCACGTATGCATATGTATTGGTATGTACATGGAAGCTTACAACTTTTGATGCAGCTTTACAAAGTGAATAGAATAGAAATTTGCTGCAGGATATATTCACAGCTTATTATACTTCTATATTTACATATATTCATAAAAGATAGGATTGGCTCGTGTTATGCAATTTCACTGATGACAAGTTACAAAGCAGCAAGGAGAGTGAGTTCAAGATTACAAGCAAAAAACGTACCAACAATTGCAAGTAAAAGCCCATAGGGAAAATGCATCGCTCCATTATGCATTCTTAATCGGCTCCTTATGCGTCAACAGACTGCTTCGGTATGTGCCACATTAACAATAATTTTTACATGGCATTATGCGATTTTTTTTTTTAAACAAAGTTCACGAGCTCACGTATTACATGAGACCACCAATATCCACACTTGGCCACACCAAAAATAATTTAGATAAAGCAGTTTTTTCACTGGTCACATAATACTATATTGACTGACTACGACATGTTATATTCCTTAAAAAAGCAGTGGGAGCAGATATCATAGTTTTTGGAATATCAAAAATGTTCCTGAAGCTTACCGCTTGGTACTCTACCTGTTTTTATCAAATTATTCGACGAAGAACTCATAGCTGAAGATCGGCTCCTAACAGCCCAGGTCAAAGTTTTACGAAGTTAAACTTATAGCTACTGAAAAACTGCAGGGGTATCATGATGTTATCAATCCAAATCAAGGCTCTCTCGAAAGCCCTCTTTGCAATAATCAGCGAAGAACTACATTGAACTACTAAACCACAACCAGCAACAGATCACGTGTTGATCAAATAAAAACGCTCTACGTTAATGTGGGGTGAATAAATGAACAGCAGCTCTCATTACATTTAACCTTCAACGACTACGGTATTGCTTTTGATAGTATAAATCGAAATCGCATATGTGATACATTGAACACACGGGGTGCTGCACCCAAAATCATTACTCTCATCAGTGATCAATACATTGATTTTAAATGATTTACTCAACGGAAAATTTTCTAATTTTTTTAAGTCCGTCGCGTAGGTGTATCTAAATGCCTGCTGTCGCCACTCTTGACTTTGATAGTACTATATGATATCCTTAATAGTGCTCTAGACTTACCACGGTATAGTTATGCTTACACGGAGAAAATCATATCTTCTAAGTCAATCCATTTCGTTTCTCAAACTAAGAAAATCCAAAAACAAACAAATTGTTTTTAATATAATCTTTTTTTAATCGTATTGATTAATTTTTACTCAGATTCAGAAACATTTTCTTGATACACATAAATAACACTTTGAAGCTACACAAGCTATAATTTCTTATTTTAAGAAGTTTATTGTTAGTTACTTTTTATACTCGAAATATTTTAATTTTCTAATATTAAGTACTATTTATTTAATAACACGTATTATTTGCTAGAGTTTGAATCAGTAGTGATGTTCTTTAAACAATTAAAAATTTCTTGCATTTTCAACAATTTTTACAAAATTTAATCAAAACAACGAGATTCGATTCAATTAAATTTTAGTTGAACGAAGTTTTGATCTAAACAAACTTAAAACTTTCTTGATGCAAATATGTTTTTTTCTTCTCACCTACTGTACAAATAGAAAACTATCATATGTATATTATTATGTCATTTTGAAATGAATGAAAATAATATTTTTCGACAAAGAATATAAAAGTAATTGATTGTCTTCATCATTTAATTACTCCAACTGGAAAAACCAAAGGAAGAGACAAGACAATTTGGAAATACAGCATATCCGATAGCCAGAACGCACTTATACTTTTCTATGATTTATAAATTTTTTCTCGGATGGAGCTGTATTTTCTGCACTTTTTTCTGCTATCGAACATTATTTTTTTGATTCAAGCAAAAAGTGGTTGTTCATATTTTGGAAGGCCTACTAACTATTTCTCAATTCAAGAAATAATTTCTTGTTCTATCTGAGAACCCCTAGTAATGATTTCTCGACTCCAGAAAAGAGTTGTTATTTATTTTTGAAAGTTCTAGTAACTATTTCTAGACGCCAGAAAAAATTTCTTATTCATTTGTTAAAGGTCTAGTTATTGTTTCTGCATTCTAGAAAAAATTCTGACTGATTCTCAGAAGTTCTAATAATTGTGCTTTGATTAAAGAAGTATTTCGTAATTTTATTTGTTTTAAGTGATTCTTGGATCAAGTAAAGCAAATGTTTGAATTAAATAATAAACTGTTTGGACGAGAATCGTACTACGATTTCTTGATTCAACGTAAATTCTACTTCTATTTTAGAAATTAATTCCCTCCGTGTACTTACGGTCAAGCAGCCCAACATGCAAGCAAAACTTTTCGAACTCAGATTTATTTCGGAAGATGTAGTTTCACAAATCATCTTTGCGGGATGCTGAAAACTTAGTGGCTCAGTACCAAAAATCCTCAGCAGATCTGTTAGCAGATGAAGGAAGGACACAGAAGAGGAAATAGAAAAACACATATGCATATCTATAAAAATTATACGATTTTAAATTTCACTTTTATCAAAATAAAAGATTCTTCCATTTTTCATTCAAGACCTCCATTTTAACCGCTATGGAAAGTTTTTGCAAAAACTGACATAATTATTCTATAAAATATTTTCAAAATACTGAAAAAAATATTTGCACTGTCAAAAGTTCTTCATGTCATTTTAAATATGTATATTAAAGAAATTATTTGAGATTTTTTGATATTTATTTAATGGTTCAATTTTACCTTAATTAACATTACAAACATTTTATTTCCTTTCAATGTTTAATTTTTTTTACTTTCATCTTTTTATGCATTGAGAATTGATTAAAATCACAATTAACAATGTGTATTATTAAAGTGAGCTTTTATTAACGAAAATGTTGATGTATTTGTTAGACATATGTAAATATGTATATGTCCAACGGGAAAATGGAGTCTACTCCATGAAGCAGACTGATTCGCTTTTATAGAACCAACTCCATCTGTGATCTACCTCCATACAAAAATTTATATTGCATGTCACTGGAGAGGATCATGGACTTTTTGTTGAACTTCATTAACCGTCATGTAGGTTATTGTATGAACTTTTTCTAGGGAATTCATGTATTCTATATAAGCTCTCAATTGAACTGCTCCAGCATTTTCCCGTTGGGTGCTTTAGGAAATAGCAACCACATAAAAATCTCATTCAATGACACTTTGCTAACTGTGTGTTAATTTTGCAAACAAAAGCATACTACTACATAATATATTAAACAGATATGTATGTATACATACATATCTTAACTTAAAGCACAGTGGGTCAGATTTTAGGGTTATATAAAATTAATCATTTTATTCTTGCAAAACAACATTATAGTTCGTCAATAAAATTGATAAAGTTGGTGAGTGAAACTGTGGCTGAACATAATATAGAATGTAAGTTCTCATCGCCATCGTTGTTGGTGACTCAATTTATCAAAATAATTTAGGCTTAAGATCCTTAGCGAAAACAATTTTTACCTTGAATTGAGCTCATGAGTATTTTTAAAGAAACGTAAAGTTAAATTGTGGCCTGAAATTTTGACAAATAAATAATTGTTTGACGAAAATCTTTGAATAGCTGTTTATTTTTTTTATAAAAAAAAATTAAAGAATACGCTAGGGATAACTGAAATTCTGCCGAAGTCTCATATAACATGAGACAGGTCCATCGTTGCAATTCATGTCGCATGAATGGCTGCTTAAATTACCATAATGTATTGAAATATAATTACTGGAAAATTGTGCGCTTGTCACCGTTGCCTCCGGTTGGTGCTTGATGATAAGCAACAATGATATTTATCATATAAGTTCACGACCACATACTCGTGCATTGCAAATACACATCGAGTGATAACATAAGCAAGCAGACGAATCAATGTACTTACATATGTATGAAAAATATATGCACAAATTGGAAATATCTGAGTTGTATGTGCTTTATTTATTTAATTATTTATCAGCTAAAAATAATATTATTGCAAACGGTGTTGTAGCTGCTGTGGATAAACTTCCGAGAACGAAAAGTCGCTAATCAAACAATAATTTCGAACGCAGCTTCACTGTAAGGAATTTCACTGCTCGTGATAGCTTCTTATTAAGAGCCATCTGAATTTTCTGACATAAAAATCTGCATATTGTGGAAATCCAAAATTATGGATACATGAAATGTAGTTTAATAAACTATCATCTTTTTTCAAGCAAATTTACAATTAAGTCCGCAAACCAACCAATCCTTTAAAACCATTTTTCTTCAAAAAAAAAATTGATTTATCCCTACAAATTTTTATGATAAAATTTGAATTGCTTCAATTCCTTTTTGAAAACTTAAGACTTCATAATATCATTTTGTAAGAAAACATAGCTATGAAAGGTGATTCAGTTTCTCTTAACAGCAAAATGGTTTTTTTTTTCTTTCTTGTCAAATCAGCACTGAATGAAAAATTCATATCAAATCACAAAAACGATAATTTTTCCATACCTATTTATTGTTACATTTAGCCACTGTAATACATTTTCTAAATTTAATTTTTTTTTCTAAAATTTCCAACTTTCAACTTTAAGACGGTGTTTGAAAAATTATTTTTTTTAATAATTTTGCAAAGGTAATAGTTGCTTAAAAACTATCTTCTGCAAATTGTATTAAGTTATCACATGTCGTATACGTAACATTTAACTATTAAATTTCATAAATACCATAACGTATGCAAAAAGTGATACCTAATTAGTAAATACAGTGGAACCTCGATTATCCGTCAGGCACGGGATCAGCAGTCTGACGGATAATCGAATATATGGCAGAATTTTGTTTTGATTCTGTATGGTGATGTAACTTTGCGCGACCATCCAATGATTCCATTTGAGAGACATACTTTTCGATCTCATGAGCATTTTTCTTTATATCACTAATTGTGGTTCGCGGAATACCAAATTGAGTGCTCAAAGTTGTAATAGCAGATACACCTTTTTTGATTTCCCTAATGATTTCCATTTTATTTTTTAAATGGTAAGAACGGTTCTCTGGCGTTTTTGTTTGCTAGATTCGGATGGTTGAGGCTCCATTGTGAAGCCAAAAAAATTTGTGTAATCCACTTGACTTGGCAAATAAAGTGCAACTGACCAAAATCAATTAGAGAGCGCAAATGAACAAAATCAATCATGTTATGAAATTGAATCACACACAAAGTGAACTAGATTAATGAATTTCTGCGAAATTTTCATCTCCGAATTTTGTAAGAAAAACTTCAGACAGAATGGCTTCGCGCTACGTGTGCATACATAAATAGAATCGAAACAAAACGAAAAAAAAAGTTTGCTGACAAAATGTGACGGTTAATCGCGAGACGGATAATCGAGGTTCCACTGTACAGTATATGGGAGATGGATAGTTATTAAACAGTTAAAAGTTCGTGCAAATTCATTTCTTTAACATTTTTATTGCATTGTAAAATTTGAAGAAAATTTTTACAATGAAATTCAGTCTTTTGTTTTTTTAGACTGAGGTTAAAAAGGTAATTTTTAGGACTATAACTGATATTCAGGTGAATATAAAGCCCAAAATTTTTTAAGCACTATGTTTTTGGAGATATGTTGTGGCACCGAAAATAAATAGGAATGAAGTATTTCTTGTGATATTTCTAATGGCTAACAACAGCTTCTAACCATACAGGAAAAACGTTACATTTATCTTAGATCCGGTTAAATCGATATGTCCTGAACGTCAGGAGTTATTTATCTCGTAATGTCTATGCTAGCCATATTAAAGAGCTAGACAACAGACAATAATATACGGACTGTCATCATACGAAATGTCGTAACTGCAGAGTTATTAATTTTAGGATATTTGTGTGTGGATGCAGTACAAAATTGAAGAAAATGTGTTACGACAAGAATCTGCCGAAAGTTCGAAGAAGTGGTGGCGAAAGCAGACAAGCGAGTAATAACGACAATGATGAAGAAGACTTTTTAATTATGTCACTCAGTCTAAAGAAAAACAAAAGAGCCACAAATCTTTAAGGATTAAAGTTCAAAGTTTCAACGATGCGGCATTCCTTGGGGAATTGCTGCTATACCCTCAAGCGCTGCAGTTCAAAATGTTTTTTCAACGGGCAAATATATTTTATCGCCGAAACGAGCCTCGTTTTCAGACGAGAACTTCAACATATTAATGTTTATGAAGGGGAATATCCACATTATGCCAGATGACTAAATTACACACTCCAATTATACAGGTCTTTTTCTTTATTTCTTACCTGTAAACTTCTAGAACCCAAACCAACATTTATTATAAGAAGATCACTAACACGATATAAAAAATACATTTTTTATCACGTGTTAACGGATTAACGTTAACTTGCGTTAAATCTCCCGAAATGTAACGCTTTAACGTTTAACGAAGTTAACTTTTTTAATAACAAATTAGCGATTAACGAAGTTAACTATTTGATTAACGGTGCCCAGCTATGCTAGAAAGCATGTTTTGCTAATCAGTTGTTTGTGAACATTCCGTTTTTTGTAAGAAAAACGAATTCGTTTCGAATTCGTAACGAACTGCAAATACGAATTCGTTTTTTGTTCATAAAACGAATTCGTTTCGAATTTTGTTTTTTGTAAGTAAAACGAATTCGTTTCGAATTCGTAACGGACTTCAAATACGAATTCGAAACGAATTCGTTTTTTGTTCATAAAACGAATTCGTTTCGAACTCGTTTTTTGTTCATAAATCGGATCAGTTTCGAACTCGTTTTTTGTTCATAAAAAAATTTTATGTTTCGAGCGACTTCAAATTGCTTAGAAGGTTAAAAAAGTCCCGGAAAATTTTCAAAGAAAAATGTTCAAAAAAATTTTTGTTTTTTTCGACTTTTTAAACATTTCTAAGTCGATTAAGAAACAAAATTTTTTTTCAAAATTTTTCTTTGAAAATTTTTCCGGGACTTTTTTAACCTTCTAAGCAATTTGAAGTCGCTCGAAACATAAAATTTTTTTATGAACAAAAAACGAGTTCGAAACTGATCCGATTTATGAACAAAAAACGAGTTCGAAACGAATTCGTTTTATGAACAAAAAACGAGTTCGTTTCGAATTCGTATTTGAAGTCCGTTACGAATTCGAAACGAATTCGTTTTACTTACAAAAAACAAAATTCGAAACGAATTCGTTTTATGAAAAAAAATTTTCTGACTCCCGGAAAAATTTTCAAAGAAAAATTTTGTGTCTTAATCGAATAAGAAATGTTTAAAAAGTCGAAAAAAACAAAAAATTTTTTTAAAAATTTTTCTTTGAAAATTTTCTTTACAAAATTTGATTAAAAAATTTTATAAGTTTTTTTAACCTTCCAAGCAATTTGAAGTCGCTCGAAACATAAAATTTTTTTATGAACAAAAAACGAGTTCGAAACTGATCCGATTTATGAACAAAAAACGAGTTCGAAACGAATTCGTTTTATGAACAAAATTAATTTTTTTATGAACAAAAAAAATTAGTTCTATGAACAAAAAACGAATTCATTACGAATTCGTATTATGAACAAAAAACGATTTCGTTTCGAATTCGTAATATGAACAGAAAACGAATTCGAAACGAACTCGTTTTTTGTTCATAATAAGCGGAAAATTCTTCCGTTTTTTCGAGAGGAATTTCATACGAAAACGAATTCGAAACGAGTTCGTAACGAAATCCGTTTCGGATGAATAGTACGAAGAAACGAGTTCGTTTCGAATTCGAAACGAATTCGTTTTGCACACTGGGTTTATACAATTTTTTGGAATGCCAGAAAATCCAAGAAAAGTATTCAAGTATTTTCTAAAAAGTTATATGTATAGGAAAATATTGCAAAAACAATTTGAATTCTGTCTACACTCATTTATTTTTCTTTTCGTACTTTACTTCTTTATATTTTATTTAGTCATATACATAATAGCATTCTTATTTTAAATATTTAATAAAGTGGTTTGACATGGATTTAAGTTTTAATAGTAAACAAGATAAAAAAATAAAGTTGAACTTTAATTAATTGTATGGCTTATAATTGATTACATACCTTAAAACTGTATTTTTAAGAAATTGCAAAAAAAAATTTGTGGTAAGAACGGAAATTCTGAAAAGTATTTTATAAAAATTTTGTTAATTTTTTATTTACGTGTATGTTTGTTAACAATTGCTAAAGTTGTGACGTTATTTCTTCTGAATATTATTGTTACTGTTGTATTTATTGTATACTTTTATATATTATACATATTACATTTAAAAATAGTTTACAATAAAATTGATCAATATTTGTTAAGCTTTCAAATTAACATTTTCATTTTGTGAAGAATGAAAAATTTAGTTTGTGAAATTTTTTAATGTATAGAACAAAAACAATAAGATTTTTGTTTTAGAATTTTAAATTCAGTTGCATATCTATAGCATTTTCGTTATTAATGCGCTAAATTTAATTATGAAATATTCAGTTATTTTGCATTTTATGTTTAGTATTTTTTAAAATATATATCTCTATTATTACACATTTTCACTTAGCGATTGGTTTCTTTTTTTTAATTCTCTAAAATGATTTTAAAAATGTATTTTCTTATTTTATTTTGTCTTGTAGTTCGTTCAGCCTAAAAATAGACGGCAACGTTTATTCGAAAATTTTGATTTGTAACAATTAAACATTATCCTCAGAAATTGCACGAATTCCGGCTATGCATCCAACGAAAACTTAAAAATTAATCAAAAAAATGCAAATGAAAACGTTGGTGCAACAAGGGGTTAGCTACAAAGTTCATGAAAATGAGATTATGACGTCAAACAACTTAAAACAAAGTGTTCCATTCTGTTACTTGGTTTATTTCTCAATAGAAGGCACCACTGCAGCACTGTGAGAAGTAAGAAAGTAATTTTCTGTAAATTTTATGTGAACAGAAAATTAAGTCTACGTTTTCTCGAAATAATGCAAATGCAAGTTAACTGCTTGTTGCACCAGAGGCTTCAGGGAAGGATTTAATTTTAGTTTTGCAGCTGTAACGTTTTTAAATATTTTTATGTAAATTTTAAGTGAATAAAAAGCACAAAAACCTGAAGTTAGCTATTGTTTGGTCTGTCCTGTAAAAAGGCAAGTTCACCGAGTATTTGGAATTAAAACAAAATGTTAGCCTTCATTGTTGTTTTCGATTGGCAATTGACTCGAGACGATCATATTTAATTTCAGTATTGCGAAACTCATTGGACAGATTTACGTCATTGTGAACTCAGGAAAATGCTATTGTGAACATTTTACTCCTTTTGAGCTATAGCTGGCTCATACTTCTTTTTAGTTTTTGATTTAAAGAATATATATTTATTTTTTTTTTTGCAACGTTTTTCATGTATTTGTTAAAATATTTATAAAAAGGAAATAAATTATTATTTTCCACAGGAAATAATTTTAACTAGTGTAAGAATTTGGAAACCATGTCCCCATCTAATCGTCTTAGTAACTATTTAATTTAGTTGGAAATTAGCAATTGTATGGAGTCATTCTACAAGAAGTGTCACACAACAAGAGGTGTAATTTTTATTATAATTTAAAGTACAAACTCTGAATTTCGTCTCTGCCTATAAACGGTCATTCTATTGATGAAATTGTTCATCACTTTTAGGCATAATTGCGGCTGCATTTCGTGTGTATCGGCTCTGATATTTTCTTCTTGTACTTGAATCATTTGCAAACAGGCATGTTTTACGATTCGAGTGGAATTAAATTGAAAAAAAGTTTCAAAACGAGTGAATTTATTTTTGGTGTTCTAGAAACTGATTTCTGAATTCACATAAAATTTCAGTTGAGTTGAGAAAACAATTTGCATTGCAATTGTTAATTTTCTTAAATTACGAAAAATAATAGCAATTGAAATTAAAATGTGAAATGCAGAACACCAGATATCAAATCCTTGCGATTTCGTTTCACATTACTTGGAAGTGAAATGTGGAACCTGCCTAATAGACTTTTTCTTTAACATAACCCCAAAGAAAAAATTCTAATGGTGTTAAATCGCATGATCGATAATCCACAAAATTCGAAAGCCACAATAGGGGCCTTAATTTTACTAAATTGACGATTAAACAATGATTACCAAATAATACTTAGGCTATATCGAATGAAATTTTCGTTCAATTAAGATTTCTAGATTTCTGTATTATTTTAGTCTCTAGATAAGCTTTTTGACATTTGAAAAATACATTCTATTAGACTAAAAAAAAAAATTTAACAATAAAGAAATATTTTCTATATTAGTGTATATTGTTAGGCTTTATAAAAATTATTATTAAAATCATTTCTTTATTTTGCATTTGTACAGTACCAAATTTAGAATGTATTTATATATAAAATTCTTTAAAACTTAATTTAAAATTAAAAAGCTCACTTATAGAAAAAAAAGTATCTATAAATAAAAATATGTATAATACATACAGAATCGCTTTCAGAAACACACTACTCTACGGCAAATTTATTGATATTCATCATCACTGCTCAGCAACATGGTTTTTTCATTATAGTTTTGACTTATCGTAGCTACACGCTGACCACCAGGCATAAATTTGCGCTGATTTCCCAACGTCTTTGATGCCATACAACCCGCATTTGCACCAGCTGTAGCGCCAGCACCACCGCATGACGCTGTCAGGCTGGCTTGTGTCTGTGCACTAGGATCGTCAGGATCATAAGAGGAAACGCGTATACCTCGTGAGTTTTTCCCACCTAAATATAAGAATAGAACAAAAATTTTAAGTTTGATACTGTTATGGATTTTAAATTACTTTTTTAACATGCTTTTGAATAGAGGGATAGAAAATATTTAAAAAAATTTTTATGAAGATAATTTTTAAGCAAAATTATAAAAAAAAACACATAAGTTAGAGCTTAGTTTATATTTTTATTTTTAATATTATAATAACAATTTTATTACACTTTTCTTAGCATAGCGTTTATTTTTACTTCTCATATTATAAGTTAAATATACTATCATATAACCTAACTGGTTGATGTGGTCTATAATTTTAGAAACGAAAAACATAGAATAAATTTTTTTGAGCAAATAATAAAGTTAAAATTGCTTCATTTTAAGAAACTGTGGGCAAGTGAATACAAAATATTGAACACTTTGAAATAAATTTAGAAAATTAATTTTTCACAGGATTTGGATTGGACAGGGCTTTATAGATTTAATTTTTGAGTAAAGCAATTGATCCCTATTATGAATCTCTTGAGAAAACTGTTCTCTCGGACTTAAGTTTTTCATGTGAGTAAAAATTTGCAATCATAAATAATCTACGAGAGAAAAACTCCAGCTCCATCCCAGTGCTACCAAATTGGTTTCCAATCACTTTGAGTCAGCCGAAAATACATATTATTCTAAATTTGAATATCAAAATAAATTAATATGAAATCCAAATTGGAGACAATCGTCAACATGTTTGTTATCGTAATACGAAACTTGGTAGTCCGTCGTCGTCTGCCTTTTTTAATTCTGTCTAAAACAATTACTGACACAACTAACGCTTTTTTGAAAAAAATACAGTGATATGACAGTCGATTATTAAGCGGCAAGTGTCGTTATTCACAGGAAATTTTTGATTTATTGAGTTGGAAAATGATCAAAAAGTGGCAGAATGAATGAATTATTGTTTATCTTAATTCCAAAAAAAAAAAAAAAATTGGACTATATTTTAATGATTTTATTTCAAAAATTGATTCAAGAAAATGCGCACCCGACAAGTTCGAAAATAAATAATAAAACAGTTTTTTATGTTTGTACGTATTTTCTGATTTTAAGCATTGTTAAAAATTAACAAATTGAATCAAAAAATCTAAATACAATATATTATACTTTAAGGTATTTTAAGTACACTTCGATAAGGCAACGTTTTAAATAAAAAAAATCACACACCTCACACATTTTTAATTATTTTCAATGTTAAAATTAGGTAAATGCAATTGAAACTGAATATTACTTATGTTTCACGGGTTTTTAAATACCCTATTGTGGAACAATAAAAGAAAATTCTAAAGAATAAATATTACTGCAAAAAAGTTTGTGCAAGTTAATTTAAAATATAAAATATTTTTTTAATGAAAAGTTAAACAAGACTTAGTAAATAAATAGTGCAAACTTTTAAATTATACATATAAAAATTACATGCTAAATGTAAAGTTAAAGTTTTATTGTACAATAATACACAAAGTAAAAAAAGGAAAGGCAAACAATTTAAATTTACTTATTAAATAAAATACATTTAAGTACTTGTATTTGCACAAGGAAGTTAATTTAATGTTGATATTGAAGCATAAAAAATAATTTAAATCATACATAAAATCATACAATCAATTTGCATAAAAACTTTAAGCATTTGGGTATAATCAATTTCTTCGATTATTGTTGTGTTAATATTTCATTTTTAAGGCAATTTTGGTTAGCACTGTGCAAATTTATTTATTTTTTAATTATTTATTTTAATTTTATTTCGCTTATAGTTTTAACTTTCATTTCAGCATGCTCTTTGTTTGAGTGATAGAAATAACCATATTTCATTTCTTAATTTGCAAGTTTAATTTTTTACAATCTAAAGTTTTTCATAGCGCTGAGAAGAAGTAACGTCTGTAATAAAAGAAACAAAAGTAAATATTTCAAAATCAAAAATAAAACAACACAAATTAACATAAACATAGTAAGAACTACTTCGTGAATTTTGAAAAACGATTCTGCAAACGCTGTAAAACGTGTATTTAAAAAAACGTATTTGTTACAGTTACATGTGAATTCAATTTGTTTGCAATAAGTCCGCCTTTTTTACGAAGGTGCTGTTAAAATATCTACCGAGTATTTTTACAACTTTGATCTTTTTAGTAGGTTTTAGCATTGTCCTAACATAAACAGAAAACTGTGTGAACAAAATAAATTTTCTTCTCAAAGTATGTAACAATGTTCAATTAATCCGTTGTATATGCTGCCATCCCGACGGAACAAAAAAAAAACAATGCAGGGGAGGTAATTTTGCCGTGAAAAGTGTTTCTTAATTATCACTATTCGATTCAGGCATTAAATAATAGGTTCACGCTAAATATTGTTGTTATTTTTATTAATCAATCATCATAAAGATTCGTCTATTGTGAGCAATCGGAGGTTTTTAGTTTCAGATATTTAATTTTCATATATCCCGCTTTATGCGCTCTGCCGCTGAGAAAGTCATTGGTTTCCGACGCCCACTTCCGCGAAATCAATGGTATGACCAGGAGTGTCGCAAAGCTACTGCAGTGAAAAACGCCGCCTACAAAAGAACCTTGCAGTCAGCAGCAACGCGAGCCGTGCACGAAAACTACCGGGAAAAGAGAAAGGATGAGAGGCGCCTTTTCAGATGCAAGAAACGAGAGCAGGAAAGGCACAAGCGTGAGAAACTCGAAGTGTTACGGGGCAGGAATGATGCTCGAAAATTTTACCAACAAGTCAAGCGTCTGACACAAGGTTTCAAGCCCGGAGCATCTATCTGTAAAGATGAACATGGAAATCTGGTTACGGATACGCAGGGTACACTGAGATTATGGAGGGAACACTTTTCCAAGCTGCTTGCTGGCGATGACTCCACCAATCCCGCCTTTGGGGAAATTAACCCGATGCCACCAATCAACGACGATGGTGTGGACGTACCACCACCTAGCAATGACGCGGTACGAGTTGTGATCCAACGACTTAAGAACAACAAAGCGGCTGGTGCCGATGGCCTGCCTGCTGAATTGTTCAAGACCGGCGGCGATGAGCTGATAGGGTGTATGCATCAACTCATCTGCAAAATATGGCTAGTTGAAAGCATGCCCGACGGTTGGAATCTCAGTGTCCTTTGTCCTGTACTGAAGAAAGGTGACCCGACAATCTACGCTAACTACCGGGGAATCAGTCTTCTTGCCATCTCTTACAAGGTCCTGTCGACTGTATTGTGTGAAAGACTTAAGCCGTTTGCCAACACACTGATTGGGCCTTATCAGTGCGGCTTTAGACCTGGTAAGTCCACCATAGACCAGATCTTCACACTACGTCAAATCCTGGAAAAAACCCACGAAAAACAGATCGATACCCATCATCTCTTTATCGATTTTAAAGCAGCTTTCAATAGCCCGATACGGTATTGCCTGTATGCCACCATGTCTGAGTTCGGTATACCTGCGAAGCTGGTGCGGCTTTGCAGAATGACGTTGAGCAACACAGCCAGCTCCGTCAGAGTAGGAAGGGACCTCTCCGAACCATTTGATACCGAACGAGGTTTCAGACAGGGCGATCCACTATCCTGCAACCTCTTCAACTTTGTGATGGAAGGGGTGTTGCGAAGAGCCAGTGTACATCGTAATGGCACTATTTTCTACAAAAGTGTCCAGCTCCTTGCATATGCCGATGATATTGATATTATTGGACGTTGTAAGCGAGATGTTACTGCTGCGGTCTCTGCTATCGAAAAAGAGTCAGCGAAAGTGGGTTTGACAGTGAACGAGGGCAAAACAAAGTATATGCTGTCCACAAACAGAGAGACGCGGCGTATTGGATCCTTTGTTACTGCGAACAACTATACTTTCGAAGTTGTCAAGGAATTCACCTATCTTGGCACCGCCGTGAACACTCAAAACGATGTCAGCCTGGAGATAAAGCGAAGGCTAACTCTTGCTAATAGGTGTTACTATGGTCTCAGTAAGCAATTGAGTAGTAGAGACCTCTCTCGCCCGACAAAACTGACACTCTACAAGACGCTCATCTTACCCGTGCTACTTTACGGCGCAGAAGCATGGGTTGTGTCGCAGACTGATGCAGCCACGCTTGGGGTGTTTGAGAGAAAAATTCTTCGCAAAATCTTCGGTCCTGTTCACGTCGGCGACGACTACCGTATTCGAATGAACCACGAACTGTACGAGCTCTACGCTGACATTGACATAGTCAAGCGCATCACTATCCAACGTCTGCGCTGGCTGGGACATGTTGTGCGTATGGACGAAGAAGCTCCAGCGAAAAAGGTGTTTGATGCGGAAGCCGCTGGGCGACGACGAAGAGGAAGACCATGCCTCCGATGGAAAGACCAAGCCGAGGAAACCCTATCCACGCTTGGTGTGACTGATTGGAGAAGGCGCGCTCAAAGCAGAGGCGCCTGGAGAGAGCTTTTGAGGTCGGCCGTAACCCGATAACGGGTTGTTATGGCCACCCAAGTAAGTAAGTAAGTATTTAATTTTCATAATATCATTTGTTGCATACACATATCGTGTCAAAATTTACCTTTGTCTTTTATTTTGTGAGTTTATGTCCCGTAGTTTGCAATAGTCATTTATTTAAAAAACATTTAAAATAAGCTAGCAACAATTTTTGTCGAAAAAAAAATTTTATTAAGCCCAAAAAAAAACTTTACAATAATATATTTTTTGCCTGAAGTACGATTTCAAGCATAAAAACTCTGTGGAAAATTTTAAGACGGAGATCTTTTCGCCACTTTGTTAGGGTATTTATAATTTATTATTTAGAATTTTTACTCATTATATTGCATTTAGATATCCCGCAATTAGAAATTTGAGAACCATAAAAGACAGTAACTTAGCTTCTGAGGGACAATAAGCCACTTTTTTTTAGTAAATTCAGATACTACAGTTTAAATTTGTTTTGTGGCAGAAACTTTGTAAGAATCAAAATTAAATTATTTTTGTTTTTTTTTTTTAAGTGATCGAACTTTGCGATTAGGTACATATGCATATCAATTTAAAATATACGAACAAATGTTTTGTATTTATTCATCTTTGACTTGAAAACAACTTAATCTTCACAGCATTCAAAAAAAACCCAAGTTCTACACAGGAAACTTCAGAAAACAAAAGTTTTTATAGGCTCCTATGGAAAATATAGAAGGTGTGCTGTGTGGATTTCATATGCTCAAGACACTTATTATCAGAAGGCATAAATATTCGCCAAAGTTGTTCTATTTACGACACCATAAAACAATCATTTTGCATCTGATTTGTATATTAAATAAAAGTGTAAATGTCATTTGAATTTACTAAGGAATACGAATTTTTCAAGAAATTTAAAACAAATATTATTGCATTAAAAATGTACAGCACACTTATAAGCAAAAAAAAAATCATTATGAGGAACAAACAACAACGACATGCATTATCATTTCGAAAAATTTTGAGCAAAACGACAAATTAAAATTTGAAAAAAAAATACAGCATTCACAGTTTTAAAAACATTTTCTAAGCGAACACTTACCCGAACTATATTGTGTATATTGTTGATATTGTGGATGGAAATTGTGAATAGCATCTGTCATTATATCTTTGGGATTCATAGTTTCCTATAAAAATAAAAATTAGTTTAAGCAATTAAAGTGATTTAGATAATTTTAAAATTACTTTTAGACTGCTTGAAATTGACTGCATCGTAACTGAACGTCCATGTCCATCGCCAATACAGCTACGCGCGTAAACCTGCAAAAGAAAATTGAGTTTTTAAAGGATTATTAATACTTGAAATTAATTATTTTATGTATGTAATAAGGTTGGTTAGAAAAAACTGTTTTAAGATGTTTTAAGCAACAATTTGCAAAATCAGCCTATGTTCCATGAAAAATTATAGAAATTAGGGGTGAGAGTTCTAAAGAGCTATGGTGTTTAATTCAAGTATGTTTAATACACAAAATTTTTTCAATAATTTTTTTTTTATAGTGAATACATACTATTTTTCAAAAGAATTTTATTCACATCACTAACCATCTCTTATGGCAAGGAAACTGATAAATTGTTGTGGGATAAGATCAACAAACAATTACAATATCTATTACCCATTCGATTGTTTATCTTCCATTTTTGTATAATATTCAATCACTTTATATAGTATATCAGCAATAACCTGCTAATTTTATTATTGAGCCGCCAAAAAGTAAACAATTTTTTAAAATTAAAAATATCTACAAATAGAATTTTTGCAATAAAATGAAGAGATAACAAAAATCAATGATAAATATAACGTTGCAAATTATTGTATGCACATATGTACATAGTTTTGATAAGCAACCGAATGACATTTGCGCAGTAATTTATAAATTGACTATTCGTCTTTGTTAGTATATATGCGCACGTGATAATTACTTTGACAATATTTGCTTGTTGTTATATCTTATCTACAACAATTGAGGCATAAGAAACCATCAAAACGCGGCACCTCAAAACAATTAAGCAAAAAAAAAAACACCCAAAAAAATGATGTGTAAAATTTATGCGCAAAACTAAATGAAGTAAATGCTAATTTTTTGTGCAAACATTAGGTAATGTATTTTTAAAAGGTCAAAAACATAGGAAATATTATGTTTTACAAACGACTTTTGTGGTTCTTGTAACTTCAATAAAGACATCAAAAGTATCTTAATTTTACTGGGCAAAACAGAAATTCTAACAATTTTAGAAAAAAAAAGTTTCAAATGCTTAGATTGTCATTTAATTTTTAAAAAAAAATTTTAAAAACTGATAGTTGATTGTATTGTTGTTACAAGCAAATCCTCCTAATTATCAAATGATATTTCTAAGGGAAAGAACTCTGTAATACAATTTTTTGCAATTATCGTAATCTTTTTAAGTTTAACGATTGCAAAACAGTAACCTTTATTATATTTTTAAAAACGCAAAACAAAGGAATAACCTATATTTTAATATATCTATAACGAAGTGTTTAAAGAGCAAAGTACCCATATGGAGTTTATGTGACTTAAATTATATAGACTTAGGTTATAGAAAGAGATAGCAAAATACATTGAATAAAATTTATAAATATTTATATTTATATAAATTTCTTCAAATAATGCTCAACAGCAAGTTTAATTTAATTATTGCAAATGCGATATTTAATTGATTAAAGAAACAAAACAGAGTCAAAGAATTTACTTTGACATGTTCTAATCAACGTATTTTATCGACTGAAATAATTTTAATAAAAATATTTAAGCACAATATGCCAATTTAGATTATTTTTTGAACTCACAAATGCAACTCACGTCAGAAGTATAAATTAATTAAAAAATAAAATGTTACCTGATAAGGAAATGCATAACGCAACGCAATTGCAGCAAACAACATTTCAATGCAGATAAAGAAATTTTGATAACCAGCAGAAACAGTACCAGTCGATGTTACAGTGCCCGCACTGTCCACAATAGGTGAAATAACATTAGCCTTTTCTAGAATAGCCAAGCCAACACCTACAAAAACAAAAAAAAAGTGAAATTAAATATTTTAAAAACAATAGCAAATTCAGTTTACTTACCCTGCCAGAATGATAAGAAAATAACTGATTTAATTGTGCAGAATTTTAAGACTGGTTCAAATGGCGTTAACAAGTCACGTGTGGCAAAGTAAAATAAATAGAGACCATAAAGGGCAAGAGAAACCGAAATATTATAAATGATAGTAATGTATAGGTAGCCACCATCAGCGCTATAAATGAAATATAGAAAGGTTAAGCATAAATGTTAACAAACGCATGGGAAAAGTCAATCAAATACAAACCTCCAATCACCATCGTGATAGTGGCCAAACGCTTGTAAGAATATAATAATGAATGCCACCAATGGCTTCACCAGGCAAAATTGCAGTGTTGCTTGCTTACAGAAGCGTAGAAATCCGATTGTGTATGTTTTGCCTTTGAGACAGCAGGTACCATATAGGCATGACGTCTTAATGGGTTTGCCGCGTATTTCGGACATTATGTTACCCTCACCACCAAGATACTCATAGCATAGTGACAAGAAGTTATAAATAACAAATGCTAAAATGAATATGAAAATGAAGGTTCACTATTAGCGTATCGATTTATTTATAAAAATATTATATTAAAATATTATTATTATAGTATATTTTATTTCTGTAATACACAAAATGTTTTAGCTTAGCCTAGACTTAAAATTTAAGCTTGAATTTAGTATATCACAAGAACTATTAAAGTTATTGAAATAAAGTTATTATATAAGTTCTGCTTTGAAAAGAAAAAATGTTTTCTCATTCTCTAAGACGACATCAATGATTTTTAAAACTTAAGAAAGATGGTGTAGAATGTACTCAGATGATCAAAGTGAATCAGCCCTTAACAGCCCTTAAAGGAAAGGATTATCATGGCTTAGAAACTAAAAGAGATTTTGATGAAATTTTGTATAGTCACTTTTATTACAGTTCTTTTCGTATGTCAAAAGTGGGCGGGCTTGGACCAGTGCTCTCATGATTTTACAGAGTCCGAATAGATTGTGTATTGACCATATTAATACCATACCCTTCTATGAAGAATACTCCTTACTTATTTAACAATAATAATTATTTACGTAAGCTTACTTTTGTCGAAAATAAATTATTATACAAACAAACAAACTAATAACTTCTTGCAAATACAATTTTTTGTTCCATTTCTGCTCATCGTATAAAAAGTAAGGCTTAATTTAGTGAAGATTCAGTAGAAAAATCGAAAAAACTTTCATTGGCTTGATTTCTAGGGCGAGGCTTAGCCAAAATTTTCGATTTTCATATCTAAGATCTACACAACATTACATCCCTAAGGTACACACACTGGCGTAATATACATATATCAACGACTACATACATATAAAATAAACATTCTAAACTTAATTTAGACTACAACAAAATATAATTATTTATAATAAATAATAATACCTTACCTTCATAACAATCTCGCACTGTAAAAAAGTACACGTAGACGTTGTCCGAATTAAAAAATAGTAAACTTATCCATGAGTATGTGGCATAGATCGGCACAATAAACAGAATACGTACAATCCAACGTTGTTCCTGTGGATTTGTGTACCAACGTAAATGTTGATATATCTGCAAACAAATAAGACAAATGAAAACGATAGTACACTTATATTTATATAATAGAAGTAAATATTTCTATATACATATTTTCTTTTACAGGAAATAAGAAATTATGTATCAAATAAATATACAATAGGTACCAACCTGTTGGCATGTGATAAAAAGCGCAGCCCACACAAAAATACCAGCTAACACTTGGGCGGTTCTAGTCTGTAGGAAAATGCCATCACCCACATGCATAAGAGGATCAATTTGGGAGGACATCTGTTTGGCTGGCGACATTTGTACAATGTAATTTGTTCTAGGCGCTGCTGCTATTACTGTAGTCCCATTCGAATCGATTAAACTAATATTAGTTGTGGTCATGCTGCAAAAGAGAGACGAAGAGAAAAATAAATGCATGAAATAGCTAGCAAATTATAAAATTACTAACAATATGTATATATATAAAATAAAGCTCAAAACTTAGGGTACAGAGTCGTATTTGCATTGCAATAATTTTTGTAAAATGTGCATTTTGCTACCGTGCGAGCCATGGTGCCATGCGAAATTTCATCGTGGGAACATTATTTTGCCAAGCTTAAGAATTTGAACTTTAAAAGTTCATTTGGATGAATATCTCCAAATGACGTTTTCGCCAATTAGTTATTTTTGAAAATTTTGACACGCTTACCTGTCAGAGATGGGAGAATTAAACAAAGTATCACTGAAAAAATTTACATTTTCAATTTTATTCACTGTAAAATCGTTTCAATGAGAACTTTGAGGTTTAAAACCTCTGCAGGATTATGTTTATTTTTGTTATTGTATCTTTGTAAAGTATGGCCAGCTCTGACTAGATAAGTACATCGAATGTCCTATGGCTTGATTTTATTTTAAATTAATAGCTTGCTCTTGCACACGAAACATTGTTTTTGTTTCCTTTAACGTTACATTAAGTACATATGTACAATGCTGTACATAAAGTAAACCTAAAGAGATTTTTAATAATATTTAATTCGACAAATCCAATATCAATTTAAGTGGTGTTATTGCAAGAAATTGTTAATCTCTTTAAAAATCTAGATTCAAATAGATTGAACTGAAACATGTAGAGGTTGAAATTTTTCTCTAATGCAAAAGTATAGTAGATTTTGAAAAATCAAAAAAAAGTTTGAACTTTAAAACTACATTATAAAATTAAAACAAATTGAAAAATAACAATTAATCCCATAGCTTTTGTGAAAAAATAGGATATGTATGTAAAATATTTTCGACTGTGCACTTGCAATTTTTTAATAAACCAAAAAAAAAAAAACTGTGCAATATGATTCAATTTTTTCGTCAAAATCAATCATGTAAAATGCATGACACATAATCGCAGAATAAAGAATTTCTTATCAAAAACTTAAACACCTGATAAGTAATCATAAAACGTGAACCAGGTAGAAAAAAAAAGATAAAAACCAATTGACTAAGCAATTCTTGATATCAAAAATTTAAACAAGATTAGCTAAAAGTTAAAATTATAATATTCCCCTTATTAAATGATTTAATGAAATTGTGTTAAACTTCTAGATTTTTATTTTGTTTTTCATTTTACTTTAAATAATTATGTTTAATAAAATGATCAGCAAAACTAAGTTTTCATATTCATATTACTTAAGTGATGACTGTTGCGAAAATTTTACTTCGATAGAAATGTTAAAAGCGGAAGAACTGGAGAAAAAATTGGTCATGGTCATCTCAATAGTCAGCTCTTTGTTTTACTATGCAAACATGTCTATAAATAAATACTTTATTTAAATCGTTTCTTGCAAAGTAAAATCTAAAAATGCAATCAAAATACAATTTATTTTTCCTCATCATTTTTTGCATAATTTTTAAATTCAATGCATAAAATTGTTTTCTTATGCAAACATTTACTACAAATTTACAACATTTTATCATGTTTAAAAATAAAACAATATTTTAAAAAAGTACAGTGTGGCCAATAATAACTGTCAGTAAAACAAAGTGTTATTATAGAAACCAAAGTTGTCTACAATATTTTCTTTTATTTATTCCAAACGTTTAACAACATTCCAAAATTTCTTAAATTAATGATGTAGTTCGAAACTATCACCCTTTTTTTGCCTACAAGACGAAAACGTTTGAAAATTGATTCACAGGTGGCACGAACCATTTTCTGCTCCATTTCGTCCCAAGTCCTTGTCAAACGCTGCTTGAACCCATCAATTGCTAAGCCTTTTGTTGACCTTATTTTACCTAGCATATGGCCCCATACGCAAAAATCCAAGGTATTGAGATCCGGTGATGATGCTAGCCATTCTTCCGTAGAGATGAAATCAGGCAAATTTTTTCGGCACTTTCCCTATTTGTGATACATGATTTTGGTCACGTTTTGATATCGCTCAGCAGTCAATTCATCTTCACCTGATAAGAAGCTGCTTGGAAGTTCTGGTATTTTCATATCCCTTGCTACAGAACAGGCTAATCGAGCAGGATATCGTCCTTCCACTTGTTTTATGACATCATTTGTTCGCACAGTCCGACTGCGTCCAATTTTTTTTTTGAATCTTCGACCTTCCTCTTTCCTTATATCGATTTATTGTCATATGTATGAAATTTCTGCTATTCCGAGTGGTTTTAGTGTTTTTATAATGTCACAATTTCTATTATTTTTTTTTAAAATTCACGATCACGATTACCTTCCATGGCGCTTCTGAGTTTGATATAAGGAATATTTTTTTTGCCGTGTACTCTCGTTGTATACAATTAAATTTTTAAGAGCTATGCATCTTTAGATTATAAAAAAATTCAGATTTTCAAATTTTTTTTAGAACAGTGAAATTTACTGACAGTTATTATTGGGCACACTGTGCATTAGAAAATAAAAAGCTTCCCAAAATTTTGGTTACAAGCTCGTTAAACCATAATTTTAAGAGTGTCCAGAACCAATTTCATAGGCGTTGAAAAAATAGTTAAAAATGTTTGTTTTATACAACTAAAAACCCTACTCAGACACCCACAAATTGTTCAGTTGAACAACGACCTCCATCGAATCAGGAGGGCAAAGCTCAACCCAAAATCCGTTTGACTTAATCGGAAAAATAGGTTAAGAGTTTAGTACAAATGCTTATATTAGGCCTGCATATCACCTCTATATTTACTACATAGCCGATCTGGGCAAGGTAAGCGCGCGAACAAAGTTTTTCTGATAGTATTTACCTCGGAGCATTCCTAGTAAAAAGTTACAAAAAGTAAATTATGAAGAACAACAATTTTTTCCCAACTCGAGTTTCGTGAAAGTTTAGCTCCAATTCGCGATATCTTAGCCAATTATTAATATTTTTGAGCTATCTCTCTAGATCAGTGTTGGCATGTTACATTTGCGACATTTACGACGTTTACTCACTTTATAGCATGAACCGATTAATACTAGATTACGCCATGCGCATACATCATGGGTTAAATTTAAAAAGAAAATCAATTTGTTTACTCCAACTTATTAAATCTCACAATTTATTTAACTGAATAAACGCATATCAAGCATGACATAAAATTGTTCTTAGAACAAGTTTTGACCATAATTTAGTATTTTATACAATACAAATAAATTTGTTTTCATAGGTAAAATTGTTGAAAAGTTTTGCAGCTGATGTAGGCCAGCTGGTGTACCAATAAAAACTTCCGCCAGATTATCGACCATTCGGTGAATATCGAAACGGTAATCTGATCGACCGATATCATTGTTTTATTATCTTATGATCAAAATGTTTTAAGAATTCCGTTCCCTACAACATATTCAAAATTCATCCAAATTGCAAAATCATATGAACATTTCGAAATTCCATAATAAAAAAAATTTTTCAACGCTTATTATTACCACTAAAAACAATATTTTGCTAAAAGTGGTTTTGTTTTCACAGTTTTTAGTCACAATTCAAATGTTTCTGGCTCATTAGCAAATGTAACTTTGTTGTCAATGTGCACTGAGTGAAGGGTGGGTATGACACATAAATATTTTATTATATGGATAACATAACAGTTTTAAATTTTCATGCTTTTTGGTCTTATTTGTTTCTAGCATTTTTCACAGTTTTTAAAATCTTAGAATCATGAAGTTGTGGAATAAAACTAAAAGTTAGTCGTGTTGAGCGTACAAAAATCTTTGAGTGTGATATCTAGAATTGAATAAAAATGTGTTTTGTGTGCTTTTATTACCCTACTCCACCTTAACACTTTGATAGTATAACAGAATTGTTGTCTTCTATAACGGATAGTATCCATAACACTCTAAAAAAACCGATCATTTTCCGGTTTTTTCGCCCAGACTACACTCAGAAAAACATAAGCCACAAATAACTAACACAATTCTTGTCAGAAAAACATGAACGAAACTTGTGTGAGAGTCAAACGCAATTTTCAAATTCAACCAGGAAACATTGAACGCTAGAAGAAATATTTATACAACATTATCAATAACCATGTTAATTTAACTAGAAAAAATGTTGATTTTAATGCAAAAATTTTATTTTTCACAAAAACATTGAAGTGTGTTATGCTTGTTGTATTGATCAATATTTTATATGCATTCTCTCTAGAAACATAGACGACAATGGAAGTTGCGAATATAGGTTTTCGAAAAGTTGAAAATGCTTTTTAGTAAAATCATAGAGAACACCATTTCAGAATATTTAGTCTGGCACACAAATTATATACACAACTTAAGCTGAAATAAACAGCTAAAATCCGCAAATTTCGTTCTTTTATGATTTTTTCTCGTAATCTATAAAAAGATTGTTGACCTGACTTTTATTTACATAAGAACAGAAATTTGAATAATATAATAAAATAAAAAGGACTTGCATAACTGGCAACTAAAATGGAGCTGTTAATGTCATTAGCATGACATTAACATCATAATAGAAAATGTCATCAGAAAGTGTCATCATATTTTACACACTTAATAAATTAAATAAGGCAAAGTAAGTTAGATAGCATTAAAACTTCAGAAGAGAAAAACCATGCTATATGGCAGACAATAACCAACTTTTAAATACGTCTGCATGTATGTGTCTGACAACACGCACTTTGTAAAGGGGTCTTAAATGCGCCTGCCTATCAATGAACCTTTGAAACAGATGTTTACAGCCAAAGGAAATATAAAAAGAAGGCGCGCCAGGATTCAGTTACCTTGAATTCTCATTCATACTGTCGTATGGAGCAGAGGTGACAACGACTAGTCAATTATTAATAGAATAGATTGGCTAAATCATGGTATTAAGGTAAACTAGTTATATAGATTGGTAATCATTTTAAAATAAATTCAGCCATAGCAAACACCTGCGGCAAAAATAAATGGATAAGTAACTTATTTTTGGTTTTGTACGATAGTAGTGCTTGCTACTTCGTTTTTGACTCGCCAAAACAGCTTGCAAACGAAGCGCCTGCAAGAAAATGTGTAATATCAAGGGAGTAGGCTTGCACACTCTTACTAATTGGCTTAAAAGTTACTGATGAGTCCTCCTAGCAGGGGATGAAACTAGTATAACTAGCTTTAACCTATTTTTCCTTTTTATTTATCTTTTTAAGTTGTAATTTCTTTGGTGTTAACATACACACACATATTGAACAGTAAGCTCAATAAAATATTTATAAATTATTTTCTGTTCAAACAAAAACCACAAAGAAAAAATTTAGTTTGTTAATCAATGCCAATGTTAATCAAACCCTCGAATTTGTGATCAGAAATGGATTTCGACCCTCAGGAAGACTTTGAGCCACACAAAAACATTTAATAATGATAAACTAACTATACTATCACTTAAGGGGCGGGTAACGTTAATTCGTACTAAAGCTGGCACATTTTTGTGAACTTTTTTCGGCAACACAGTTAAAATCTATTTATCAAAACCAATGGTAGATCAAAGTTTAACATTTGAAGAATATTTTGAAAAATTTTCAGGTAGAAATATTGAAAATTACGGCAATGGCAGCAATTATTTGGAAGCGTCTTAGAAAAAAGTAGAATTGTGGTGCACACGATAAGTCGCTGCTGGATCATTTGAAATTAAAAAAAAAAAATATTTTTTTCGTTAGATAATCGATTTCCCCAGGTAACGCTGGGGGTTTTTTTGAAAGTTTTTCAATTTTTGGGAACACTTTAAAGTGAAAGACGCGATTTTTGGAAAAAGAAATCGAATAATTTGTTACCATAAAATAATAAATATTGACAAATTTGAAAAAAAAACTCTCCAGCTTTACCTTGTAAATTACGTACAGAAATAGTGTTCAAAATTTCAAAATAATCAATGCAGTAGTTTTGAAGTTATGGTGTGCACCGACTTTCAATACGTGAGTTGTGGGAAAAACAAACAAATATCATCGTATTCGGATTTAGCTACACAAAATTTAAAATACAAAAACACATCTTTTTTTAAAATAATTTATGATTTTTTGCAACTTCACATTAGTCGGATTCAAATTAATTTTTCTAATGGATTTGATTCGAGACGCAAATAATTTTTTTTTATTTCTTTGATTTCCTATTTTTTTATATACTCATTTTTAAGTACATATTTTATCCGTGATTATGGTCTATTTCTGATCCCGAGTTCGATTTTAAGACGTTAAAAAATCGATATTGTGTAGACAACTTTCATCAGAAAGATTGCGTGGTATAAGGACTCCTTAAGACTCTTCCAACATGCACGATCAATAGCGAGTGCCTTGAATTTTCTCCAATATTTCCCTGATTTACGTATTTCGTGTTCTAGTTATAGTTTTCACGAATTTTCATTTCGCGATTTTATATGAGTGGAAATCGGATTTTGGTGGCATCTGGTAAGCAATTAGCCATTGGAGACGGTCCTGGGCCCGCAAATTTCAAAATTCGGAAAGACAATTGTTGGTGAACACTCGTAAATTGCTTAGCGCTGTTGGTTAACCAAGTTTCGCAGCTATACAGGAGAACTGGCTTAGCATTTGACTCAAATATTGTAAGCTTCGTTGTCGTTGGTAGGAACGAAGACAGCCAGATATAACAAAACTGGGCGAAGGTATCTATTGCAATGTTTATATCAACACATAGTAAAAGCCTCTTAAAAAGTAAAGAGCTTTGAGTCGGTTTTGTTAACCGATATTAAAATTGATGATTGACAGATTAAGTCTTTCTACATCTTAAAAAAAATCATAAAAAGAATTCATCATGACAGTATTTTACTAGTTCATTTATAATTAGAAAGGTAAAATCAATGTATATGCGTTGGTATGAATAAGAACCACGTTAAATATTACAAGACATTAAGCTGAGTTAAATGAGAAATCTTAAAATTAATACAACAGTAGTTAATTTATGGCCGCAAGTCGGCTTTGCAACATTGATTTCTATACATAAAACATTTTACAAGAAAATCAAGGGCAAGCAACTTCATGAGGAAAAAGAAGTAAATAACACGAACGTAAAAATACGCGGAAACGTTATTATCTTTTTTTTTTGCAAGTTTGCAGTTATGAAACTTAAAAAAAAAACAATCTTAAAAACAACTGGCAAAATTTACATACAACAAAATGTGCCAGCACAAATTAACGATGATTCAGTTAACAAGTTTAACAACTTATATAAATACTGCAATATAAAAATTTTCCAAATTTACGTACCCGTACTAAATAAAGCTTTCTGAACTTAGTAAAGCTTAAATTAATTTCAATAATACTTGGACAAACCGAAAACTTGAACAAAACTCGTTGGATAAAACAACACCAAAACGAAGGAGAAAATTATAATCAGTAAAAGAGATACTCTAAGAGTCATGTCTTGCTTGCAACTAGACAAACAGACCGATTATAAATTTACACCAAATAGTAAGATGGGAAAATATGAAATTTAAGCAACATAAGACAAATATCTCGCATTCACTTTCATAAAAAAAAAATTTCTTTTGTATTTTCATGACAAAAACACAATATGTAATAAAAAAATCTAAAGTGATTGCAGCTCCAATAGGTTTCATACCTATTGGAGCAGGAAAAAATTTAATATTTTTTTACTAATATCTAGATTGATTTGGTTAAAGGTCCGTATATAAGAAAGTCTGGACGATTGTACGAAATGCATGAAGACTGAAAAATACAAGTTATTTGAATAAGGAAAATGAATTGCTTGATGTTTACAATTGATAATGATAATTGGTATTGGTAATGATAATTTAAACTTAAAGTCCGTACATTGAATTTTGAAAAAAAATCTGGAATTTATATAGGGTGTTTTTTTTAGAGGTATAGAGCTTCGAATTGAAATAAAACACAAGAAAATCGTTTTAATGTCCATCAATTTGGCTTTATTGGAAGGATAATTTTATGCCATTAATGTTTAAATATGATTTCGGGCATGTGGCCACCGCGGCTGGCTCGAATAAAGCCAATTCTACAGGTCCAATTTTGAACTACTTTTTCGAGCATATGGGGCCGTATGTCGGCAATAACGCCACGAATGTTGGCTTCCAAGTCCCCTAACGTTTCTGGTTTGTTGGCGTAGACGAGCGACTTCACATATCCCCAAAGAAAATAATCCAATGGTGTCAAATCACACGATCTTGGTGGCCAATTGACAGGTCCATTCCGCGAAATTATGCGCTCATCGAATGTTTCCTTCAATAAATTGATTGTGACGTGCGCTGTGTGGCATGTAGCGCCGTCTTGTTGGAACCACAACTCATCCACATTCATGCCATCCAATTCGGGAACAAAATAGTCGGTTATCATGGCTCTATACCGGTCTCCATTAACGGTAACTGACTCTCCAGCATTATTTCGGAAGAAGTATGGCCCAATGACTCCACCAGCCCATAGAGCACACCAAACAGTCAATTTTTGTGGATGTAATGGCGTCTCAAGGGTCTCATGTGGATTCTCTTCACTCCAAATGCGGCAATTTTGCTTGTTGACGTAGCCATTCAACCAAAAATGAGCCTCATCACTGAACAAAATTTTGCGATGAAAATCAGCATCGAGATCAATCTCATTTTCGGCCCATACACCAAAATCACGACGCATTGCATGGTCTCGCGGCTTTAATTCTTGCACAAGCTGGATCTTGTAAGGTCGCAAGCCAAGATCTTTGCGCAAAATCTTCCATAAAGTTGATGGACAAAGCTCCAATTGCTGTGCACGGTGGCGAATCGATTCATTCGGGTCCTCTTCAACATTTTGCTCTACAACGGCAATTGTTTCTTCGGTGCGCACTGTTCGACGTCTCTGCGGATGCGTATTATCACATAGAGTAAACGTAGTGCGAAAACGACCCATGGTTAACCGAATTAATTGCTCTGATGGACGATTATGTCGACCATAAAATGGACGGAGCTTGCGGTAAACTTCGCGAACTGAACCATTATTTTCGAAATAAATTTGCACGATTTGCAAGCGTTGTTCTTTTGTCAACCTGTTCATGATGAAATGGCAAACCAAACTGAACATAAATGACATTAGAGTTGCCAGATTTGACCATAAAATGCCAGTTTTATCTCTATTCGAAAAACAAACCTCTAAAAAAAACACCCTGTATATGGGCATTTCCACAGAAAAGTCTACCCTGACCGAAAAATGTAAAGTTAACCAACAGTTTTTCAAATTTAATTAAATTAAAGAGTTCAAAGCTTTCCTTAGTTACGATGGCTATATATCGGGCTATAAAGTTCAAGATCACGTTTTCGTTAATTTTTCTTATTTCTAAGAGCATCTTCTCATTACAATTTACATTTCTAAGAGTATTTGTGCAATTACATTCTTATCGCAAAACCTTGGCTAGAACGACAACTAACCGTAAATTAAATGCAAAAGAGCAAACAAATATCAATTAATGGTAAAATTTTGGTTTGATTTCAATGAAATTCTAAGATAACGTAACGCCAGAAAAAATCCATTTACATATTCTCATTATCTCTACTCTGACGATCGCAAGTCCGTGAAATTTTGTATGTTAACAAAGGTTAATAAATTGAACTAATTTTAATAAAAAACTCGGTTACTAAACAAATAGTTAATTTTATAATAAATTTCGAAAGTGCGTAACGTAACGCCAGATTGTCAGTAATTTACTTGTATGATATTTTGTTTATTTTAAATTTTTCGACTTTTAACTTTTTTTGACGTTTTTTAACATTTTCCATATTTTATCAACCTCTTTCAAATTTTTAAGTGTGTTCCATATTTTTTCTATATATTTAACCATAATAATATTTAATTCATACTATTCAACTGATTTCAACATATTTCATATTTTTTCGACTTTTTCAGCCTCCAAACGAAATACCGATCTCTTGGTAGTAATATATAATAGCTAAAAGTGGTGTTTTATTTGCGCTAAATAATTTTTTTAAAACAATTTTTGCTAAAAATTTTCCAATGGAAATTTAAGTAACGTAACGCCAAGTAATGTAACGTCAGATACTAAGGCTAATAACTAATAAACCGAGAAAAGTTTTTAAATTTGACAACTTGGAAAATAAACCTATATTATATCAAGTCCTACTAAAAAAGGTTTTATACTTAAAGCTTTACCCAATTCGCAGAGTTTTGCAATTTTGTAATCCAAGTCAAAAACCCACTTCTGTTTTTTGTAACGTAACGCCAGTGCACATTTTTGCTTATATCTTGAAATCCATATGGTCGATTGTTGTCAATTTTCTTACTTAATATACTGCTACTTAATTACTATGCAAATATAAAAAAAAAATTTAAAAATGTGCCATTTTGTATTTTTTTTTTAATATTTTTTCGTACGAACGTAACGTAACGCCAGAATGGAAATGCCCATATAAGGCAACATTAAAAATTGTTGATGATTTTTTCATATGGAAGGTATGGATGGCATCGCCCATTTTTTTATTGAACATACCACGTCTCATTTATCTGCGTAAAAATATTGCTGAGATATAAAATATTTTGATTTTTTCTTATATGGGAGGCGTGGCACCGCCTATTTTTCATTGAAACTTAATTTTTCCCGTACCATTGATATACATATGTACCAAGTCTCATTCATCTGCGTCAAATATTTGATGAGATATGATAAATTTGAATATGTACCATCTCTAATCCATTTGCGTCAAATGTTTTTTAAGATATGAAAAATTATGGTTTTACTCATATGGAAGGCGTGACACTGTCCATCGAAAAAAGAATATATGTTAGTTTCTTGAGGCATGCTCAAAACAATGATATGTAATAGGATAAATATTAGCATATTTTGCTTAAACTGCAAAGAAGAACTTTGAAGAAAATGAAAAAAGTATCAATTTTCAGAAAGAAAAAATTTCTGGAGTTTAGATCTTGCAAAGAATATAAATTTTAAGCAGATATAATTAGAGTATTAATTACTTGACAAAAGTTTTCGAAAAAAATAACATGGTATGTACATAAAAAAAAAGTAAGAAATGTGCAATTTACGTTTAATCTAAGATGTTACAAAAAATAAGATAACCACAAAAAATGTCTGCCTTTATCGTAAAAAATGGTTTCAATTTGATAAGACTCAAGGTGACGCTGTTTAAAATGCAGATGACTCAATTTTTAGAAATAGTAAGTTCAAAATCCTGGAAAAGTAAAGTCAAATGTCTTATTACTCAATAATTATTTACGATCTTGAAAGAAGTGAATAGGCTCATTTTCGAAGTCGGCGAGTATATTTTCAAATTCAGCAAACACAAAAACAAAGTAAATTCAAAATTAATTATAGGCTTGAATTTTATTAACATCTGTGCTGAAACTCGTTAAAAAAATGTTCGTGCAAGACTTTTTACAATCTAACGTTTCATCAAAAGAAGAAAATCAGAGATTGATAGAAAGTAACTTTGAAATATGATTGTCGACATCATCAGAACTTCGAAATCAAAGTTTACGTGGCTATGTTTTGAAGTTCTAGCTACTGTTGCCAAAATAAAGAGCGAGTTTTTTTCGTTAGTAAGCTGATTAGGAAATTGTTAAGCTAATGATTTTTAAATAATCATTTGGACCTATGAATTAAAACAGATTTATTTTACATTTAGCAATTTTTGTTGACTTTCAAAAAGACAAAGCAATTAGTAGCATTGCCCGATCCTTTTTATTTTTCTTAACTACATAGTAGCAATTTTACATAGCAGATGTTTGGAAAGTTAATAAAATAAACTACAGTAGAACCTCTATAAGTCGAAGTTGAAGGGAGACGCCAAAAAATTCGAGTTATAGAGTTTTCGACTTATGGAGGACTCGACTGAAGCGAATTTTGTCAGGACATGTTCGTCTTGTAAAGCTTAAGATTTATTCTAACTAATTTTGAGTTAGAGAGGTGAAATAAATCCTAGTTATAGAGGCATTAAACATTGGTGTGCATTACCGTAGGACCAAACTATTTCTGATAATTTTTCAATCGACAACAATAAAGTAACTTCGCTAAAGTTCAAATGAAATCACGTGTTAATGTCAGTCATAAATTCCATAGAATTGATTTATTGTATAAGTAGGCTTTTACATTGATTTCTAAGAAACAATAATGTACATTGTCGGCATATTCTTAAAGTCGGTATCTTATTTTACTTCGAGCTATGGAGGTAATTCGTTTCAAATAATCGAGTTGTAAAGGTTGTAAGATCAAACATTGCTATGTTCGAGATGCAGAGGTGAAATTGATTTTTTCGAGTTATAGAGGGAAAATATGTACTGAATTTACTTGTAGGGGCTCACTAATTATTTCGACTTATAGAGGGGTCAGATTTCGAGCAATGGAGGTTTTGGGGCTTGAAGGGAACACAACATATTTTCGAGTTTGGGAGGTTTTCGACTTATCGAGGTTCGACTTATAGAGGTTCCACTGTATTATAATGATGAACTATGATGAAACAAACAAAACAATTAACTACAAAAAGAAAATCAAATCAACAAACAGGAGTTGTGAGTCTTCAATGAATTTAATTAAGTCTTTAATTAAACATTTCATCACATACAGTTAAGTGAGAAAAAACTAACAAATTTCAAATTGATTTGAGTTTGAACTGCAAAATCGTATTGCTGGTAAAACAAAATATAAAAATAAAATTGTATATACATGAGAAAACAAATAGCGCAATAAGAAAGTAGTAAAACGCAAAACAGATTCGAAAAATAAATAAGGTTTGCAAAAAGTAAAAATCCTAATAAGAGAAAAATAAAATGAAATAAAAAATGCAAAGAAAGCAAAAATACAATATGAGAAAAGTATCAAAAGGGAAGACGTGAAGCCAAAAAAAAATGTAGACGACTCCACAATTGATTGCGTTGTATTCTACTCTTAACCAGTAATTTTAACCAAGTTTGCATAAATAGATTGTGGGAAGAAATGTTAGATGTCAAGAGAACAGAAAAGAGAACTACCCAAACGTTTTAAGACTTTTTTGAGCTTTAAGTTCACAAAACATGAATGCCACAGTTGTTTTTTGTTTTTGTTCCTAGTTCTAAAGGTTTTCAGGTTTATAAAAAAAAAATGTTTATCAATTTATGCCTACACGATGGGAAGATAAGTAGCCTTGTTGTCTTTGTTTTTTTTTTTTTTTTTGTTTTTTAGAATATTAAATGTCCACTGCACATCTTATTGTATTTTTAATAATATTATGTGACATTTATCACTATTTTTATTTAAAACAAAAAATTCACTTACGATTTTCTATAAACTGAAAATTATAAAACTACTTTACTTCAGTACATATTATGTTTGTATGTTCTTCATTGTTAGCAAAGGAATAATGAATAAATTAAATGAAATGAATTTTAATATTTCGGTTCAAAACACCATTGGTTTTATTAAAAAAAATATAAGAAGCACTGCAACTCGCTTTCGATTCACTTAAGTTTTGTTATGCAGTTTTAACGAGAATTTAATTATCCAAAAAAAAATGGAAGCAAAAATGTCCATACAATTTATATAAGAAAACGAGGTCTACAAGCAAGGTCTAAAAGTCAAAATGGATTGTTATCAGTCTTTTTGGACATGTTTAACATGCTTAGAAGGAGCCCTTCACAGGGTGAAAATATAATTTTTAAATTGAAAGATTTTATTCTTGCATATTAAGTATTGAGAATGAGTTTTCAATCCTACATCAAATCGTCACTTCTCTAAAGAACTAAAATTTATATTGAAAAATTGAATGATTCTGGTAATCTGGAAGACAGTCAGGCTCTTATCGAAACATTAAACTTTATCAAAAAACACAATATCGCTCCAAATCGTTTTTCTAAACTAAAATTGATAAAAACTTATTTGTGGTCTACAATGTCTCAAACAAAATTGACTAGTTTGGCCGCGCTATCTATTGAGAATCAAATTGCAGAAAATCTAGATTTTGCCAGTCTTATCAGAGAATTTGCTGACAAAAAAGCTAGAAATAAGATTTTAAATTTTTTTAATGGTGACTGACACTATAGATAGGTAAGGTGCATTTTTTAGAGAATAAATGGTTGAAATATGTTATTATTAATAATAATAAATACATGTGTGTTTGTAGTTTTCTATTAATTCAATAAAAGATATGGTAAACAAGTTTTTTTAATCATAATGAAATAAGTATACCTAAAAGGGCGCCAAAGGCATGACTCGTCCGTGGCGCTTAGATGGCTAAGGCCGGCCCTGCACATACATGGGTTTGGTAGTTATTTCATCATCTAATAATGCTAATTTTGATTTGGTAGACTCCTTTTTTAATAAATTTTATGTTATGTTAGATATTTCTCAGCCGATTTTCAATACCTTGAAGTTTTTGGAAAGGTAAATTAATATGCTATAATAAAAGGTGTGCAATTTTGAGATATCTTTTTAAATTTGCCGAAAAAGTTTTACAGGTACTAGATTACTCCGTTTTTTTTCAGGTATGAAGTAAATACATGCCGATTAGTTAAAATGGATCGCTACACGAGTGGTCAACGTATTTTCATTGTTAAAACTTATTTTAAATATGGCGAAAGTTATTCAGGAGTTGGCAGAAAATTTCGTTCAAAATACGGTGAGAAAAGGCTCCGAAAAACCGTGCTATTTATATTGACAAATTTGAAGAAACTGCTTCAGTTCACGATCAGAGAAGCCGAATTTATCATCGTTCAAGCGAAAATAGTACAGCCGTTAGAACAATTGTTGCTGAAGAGCCAAGGACATCAATTCGCTAATGGAACACGATATCGAGATGACTAGAAGCTTTTTGTGGAATCAAATGGAAGATATTGATGTGCAGAATATGTGATTTTAACAGGACGGTGCAACATGCCACACAGCAACGGGATCAATCGATCTTTTGATAGAGAAGTTTAATTATCGAATATTTTCTCGATGAACAAACGTGAATTGGCCACATATTCATGGATTCTAGAAGAGTACAGTTGAAGATAATCCTCAGACTGTTTAACACCTCAAGGACAACATCATCGAGCAAATATAAATAATAAAATGTTGGTAAAAGATTGACAGCCTGCCGAGCTAGCAGGCTGAATTTCGATTTTGTAATAGAGCGGATATTTTTTTATATATTTTCAACTATTTAGCTTATTTCGACATAATGTGATCATGGCTTGAAACAAAACGCAATGGTTCGCCATGGTGGATCTATTGTTCTTTTGTTGTTGTTAATAAATAAAAACAAACGTAACTACGATACATAAATAAGATAGGTTGAAAACAGGTCAATATGTTAGCATTTTTTCGCGACTGTCAATGAAAGGTGTTCCAAACACAAAATAGAAATATGAACTTCAAGACAACGCTAAAGGTTTAGCAAAACAAACCTGTTTTTCTTGATGAAGCTGCAATCTTTACCGCCTGCCTTTGATTTATTTCGTTTTTAATAAAGCTGAAAGTTTTATTTGACTTCGCGTATTATCAATTTTTTATTTAATCTTGAATTTAATTTTCAGTGTCTTTTTTTTTAATAAATGGTTAAAATACACAACCAAGCAAACTGCGCTGCTGCTACTATTGTAAGACGTCGACAGCACTGTCTGACGTCGTGTTTCTGCAAAAAAGAGAAAAACCACCTTTTTCACGATGTGTAGAAATTTTTTAACTCGTCACTTTTTTTGATGTCACCAGAAAATTTTTTGTTTTGCAAGGACTTTAATGCATCTTTTTGACTACTTTTGTTAATTTACACACTCATGTTGGTGCGCTTTGTTTTTTTCACTTAATTTCAAATAAAGTTTCACTAACTTTTTTTAATTATTCCCTAAATTTCAGCTTATTTAATGTGTATGTAAAATTTAGTAAAAAAAAAGTAAGATTGACTACGAAACAACGACGGAAACTGCGACACGACGAAAAAATATGAAATGACAAGTTCTACACAATTTACAGCTAATGCGATGCCCAACACTTCTTCATCGTCATACAATTTCTTGCCCTTCTAATGTCAAGATTAGTTGTGCAAAGACATGCAATTTTGACATTTGATGTTAAAAACAATTCGTTTTCAGGGAAGAGTTTGACAGATTACTTTAATAGTTGAGCCATGACTCCATACACAGCGCTGTAAGAAAGTTAAAATACATCAATCATCACTAACGCTATTTACACACACCGAACTTACGTGCCGCCGTATCGCTTCGAAGAAGTTTTTTGTTGTGTAAGTGCGAGTTAAGTCAAGGTTTACACGAGGAAACTTTTTCGGCAAAGTTTCCTTGTTTGTCGGCAAGGGTGGAAAAACGAAAGGGACGAGGTAAAAAATTTGTCATATCTTGCAAACGCGAAAATAAAATCACAAAAGAGAATGGACAAGAATTTGTCTCTCAGACTTTCCTCGTGTAAGCGTCGACTAAACGCCTGAGCCCATAGAGTCCGTCAAGTCCGTTGCGTCAAAGCTTACAACTGACAGCTAAGATGAAATGCATGCATTTGTATGAAGACTTATCCGTCAACGCAACGGAAAAAGTTGAGCAACTTTTAACTTTTGATGTACGATGAATACTTTGACATTTGTGAGTTCGTGCGAAACATAGAAAAAAAAAGAGATAAGAAAATTAAAATTGTTTTCATGTTTAAGAAATATATTAATGCACAGTATAAAGGAGAAATAATGAAATTAATCATTCAAAAAGCTTTTTTTTTGATTTTTTATTTGACTTTTAATGCGTTGCAGACGTATTCATCGGGCCGCTTTCTTCCTTCATTTCCGTCTTGTCAGTTGTATACTTTGACGTAACGGATTTGACGGACTCTATGGGTTGAGGCCTTAAGTCGACGTAGTAGTTCGATCTTTCTACGTCGGCGTAGTGTGTCGATCCATAAGTTTGCTGTCGTTTGAATAGGAATTTGTACATTGGCGTTCAGTTGTCAAAGTTACTTAAAGCCCCTTCAGACTATGTGAGAAGTCATATGCTTTTTTGTATGTTTTTTTGTATGTCTTTGCATAGTCAAGGTTTACACGAGGAAACTTTTTCGGCAAAGTTTCCTTGTTTGTCGGCAAGAGGGGAAAAACGAAAGGGACGAGGTAAAAAATTTGTCATGTCTTGCAAACGTGAAACGAAAATCACAAAAGAGAATGGACAAGAATTTGTCTTTCAGACTTTCCTCGTGTAAACGTCGAGGATTGTGTTCATACTGATATGATTTATGTTAAGAGAACTTGACATTTCTCAATAGTAATTTTGACATTATCTATCAAATTAATTTTTATTTGTAAATATTTTTTTTTTTATCAAGGAACTCATATGACTTCTCTTTTGAAATAGACTTGAATCTAATGTCAAAATAGTCATATGTTTTATCATATGAAAACTCAATTGTGTAATATAAACATATTCACACTGTGAGAGTTGTCATATTTGACGACTCATAAGACTTTTTATATGACTTTATGGGATTAGATAAGATAAGATAAGATCACATTGAAATTGGGCTTTAAGTTTAAATTATCGAGCATGCCAAGCATAACAATTTATGAGCGTCCACATCGAATATCACGTCATTCGTCTGAATTGTGTTTAAGCTTTTACTGCTCTGATAAGCTAAAAGAACTCCAACTTTTTTCTAAATTATTTTTTAAAGCGTTCTCGATCGGTCTAAAGAATTCACTGTTCTATATCATTAGAAAGTCCTAAGTCAAAATGAAATTTAAATTTCTTATATTCTGAAAAATCTTGTTTTTTGAAGATAGGGCTTTTAGCCGGCAGATTAGCCCTCAGCGGGTTTTCCGTCGTCCGCCGCTATTCTGTTCTATTTAAAACGAACAAGTGTGCTCTAATTTTGACAGCGAGATATTTTCCGTCGTCCGTCGGCTCTATTTTTAATATTTTTAGTGAAAATAATTTTATATGTATTGGGCAAATAGAAATCAGCTTTTGAAATAAAAAAAAAGAATGGTCTGATTTTCTAGAAAATTATCGTCCAAAATCTGTAAACCACCCTTATGTTGTACTTGCAGCCTGAAAAACCCCGACTTGGGTTGAACAGGTTCGGTTCGGGAGTCACCTGAATATCGAACAATTTAAAATATTGAATTTTCAATTTTTGTGTGAGAACACACTTTACTACGATTTCTGTTATAGACAAATTTCCAACCCATCACAGAAAGTTGGAAATGTATTAGGTATTTAAAATATTTATGAAAAAAGATATTGACTTAAAAAAGTTTCAATTAAGTTTTGATTAAAAAACTAAAACTATGATTTTGCTTATTTTCGCATGCTACATTTATCTTTACTTTCTAATTATAATCACATGAAATATGTAGAAGAGGGATATGGCTATGTAACGGAGTAATAGCGAAAAATCGGACATAGAAATGTTTTTTAAATCATAATTGCTACGGTATCTGCTATTTCCGGCTTCATACAAAAATGTAGTAATTTGTATTGATTTCTTTTTCAGTTTTACATTAATCTAGACAATTTTTTATACTATATTAGAGGGACATTTTTATTAATATATTTCATTTTCTTACTGTATATACAAAATACAAAAGAATGTTATGTATATAATCCTAAAATTACAAGTATTTATAAACTTAAAAACAAGCGCTGAACAATAAAGTTTAATCTGTGAATAATACATATAAATTTTTTGTCGATATACTACAAAAATCGTGATGAAAATTTGTGATAAATATTAAATAAGAAATAAATTAAAACACATTTTTAAACTAAAAGAAAAAATAAGTTATAATAAATGCAACAAATTTTTAAAAGCTATTGCGTTTTTTTTTTTCAGTGAGATTTTAAAAATAAAGTGCGAAATAAAAGCAATTAAGAACTAATTGTTCACGCAACATCTATATTAGACGAAACAAATACTTTTTTACTAAACTACTGAGCCTAAATCTTAAAATTACGTGATAAAATTGTAGTTAAAATTATAATTTCTTTTTTTTTTAATTTTTACACAAATTTTAATAAAAAATCTTTTGATAATGATAGTTTGCATTTATACAATTTTTAATACATCTTTGTCTACATCTTGTAGAAAATAGATCATTTATAATTAGTTGTTCAAAAGATTCTTACATATTCATTATATCTTTAGCTTAAGCATTTGTAAATTAGTAATAAATTTGTAACAAAACCGTCGTGTTCATTTCTTTTCGTCTTTTCTGTAGCCGCAATCCATACTTATTGGTAAATCTCATTGGTTACAGCTCAACACGCGGTCGAAATTGCAAACGTAAAGGAGGATCTCTAAATCGCCATCGCGTGACGTAAACAAATTTAAGTGTATGATCCTTGCCAAGTAATTCTTCATTGCACAAAATATCAATCTAAACATAAAAATCAGTAAATTATAAGATTCATATTTTTTAAAGAGCATTTACCTCTCTGTACTTATCGATGCCATTCAAAATTTTCTTTGCTACCAATTTTTTCAGATGTGTGATTGTTGCTTGTGAACTGCATCTTATGAAGCGTCGTTGCAAATTTTTAAAGTTGTTACTCATGCATTCAAGGCAAACATTGACCTGTTCATCCAAACGATGAAAGTCTGACTCTGCATGTGCTTCCATAACTTTCTCGTTGTCTTCCTCGTGATTTTGTGGTATATCTTTGGGACATGGCATATTGCGCGTTTTGTAAAAATCACGTTCACGCCGTGTTTCATCTGTTAAATTTTAAACAATATATATATTTACATAAGTACAAGTACATACGTACAACTCAATTAAATTAATTGTTTTTAATATGTATTCTTGCGTTAGGATTCTGAAAACTTGCTTTTTTAACGAAGGCCTGGAGGAAATTTGCGTATCCCACGTAATTTAAATTGCATATGCGCGGGAACAGTAATTTAGAGACATGGCCATCGAAAACTGTGTGTATATCTTTTTTCAAAACTTGGGAGTCTCAGCACTTTTTTCGAATGAATGTCATTTGAAAGGTATTTCAAAAACCTATGGAAATTTTTAACGCAATTTAAAAACCAGTTTTTGTGTTAAAAAATAGTTTATTGAAATTTTGAACATTTCTTCTAAAGTTCGAAAAAAATGTATCGTTAAACTATATTTTTATTAAGAAAGTCTAGTTCATTCTATCTAAAATGATGTTTCTAATGATATATTTGCTCTAAAAAGGTGTTATTTTATTAAGTATACGGTGACCATATTTTTCCGAGCAAAAAAAATTACATTTTTCTTTACTAACTGGTTGCATTAATAAAACAGCAACAAAATCTATCAAATAAATACTCCCTTATGGCTTCTTTTTCCTTTATAAATTAAAACTTAAAACCAAAAATAAAAAATATATTTTATTGCTTCTGCTGTGTGCGTAGCAGGCCTACTGTTGGAAGGCACAGAAGCATGTTTGAAAGATCATGATTGTTGTCGAATTCTTTGTTGGCAAAACGGATGGCAGTAATTTTTTTTTTTTTTTGTAAAAAATATCAGATTAGTTCCATGATAAAATGTACAAAATAGAGAAACAAATCATCAGTAATAAGTTATCTGCATAAAAAACGTATAGAATATGACACATCATGTTAAAGGGAATAAAGCAAGCATCATTAATAAAAATTAATTAATATATTTTTCGATAGTGTTTTTTTTAAGAAACCAGCGTTACCCAGTATATTTTGATACTTGCAGCAAACATGTAAACAATAGTAAGTGTACAACTGGTAAATGAAAATTTGCAGCCAGTTCAGTTGTTTTCTGAATTTCAATAATGCAAATCCACTTATTAGTTTATTACTAGAATTCGATGACAGCGCTGTTTTCTACTCCGACATCCTGATCTCGAACTTCGGTTGCATATCTTTTTGTGTAAAGCTTCAAATTTCATGGCCTTTTCATAAGAGCCAATACATGTACAGTAGAATCTCGAAAAGATGACCAAATAAAAAATAAGGTTGATTCATGCTTTCGAAATGTTCATATTTTGAGCAGTTAAGCTTTAGTTTAAAAAAAAAAGTACTTATACTCTTTAAGGTATTGTTAAGATTACATATTCAATAGACAAATAAGAAAATTTAGATTTCAAGGTAAAAATTATTAATCCACATCGGGTAACCAATTTGCAATATATTCAACAAATAAAGAAACCGTCTGCTTCTTCGATCACGATGACTGCCGGGCTTATTTTATTCCACTTTCGTCTAGTAATGTAAGTCTTTCCAACATTTTTTCATCATCTTGGCCACTGGAATCTCTAACTTGAACGACATTGTAACTTTTTGAGTCGCATTGAGGCATAAACATTTTAAGAATACAATACTATTACTTCGTAGCTCGTTTTTTGGTCGATGACTTGGAACATTGTGTAGAATATTCAAATCCTTTTGTAAATTATTGTTTTCTTAAATTTTCGAGTCTAAATTATTTACCTGGGGAACAATTTTAAATGAAACCAAGTTTAGAAAATGTCTCATTATCTAAGGAGTCCCGAATTTGATGCATTGCGTACTGTATGTGTTTTGTTTTTATTTTTTCTGAAAATTTGGGTTTGCTTTGAAAAAATCAAATCAAAGAAACAACACAAGACCGTGCTGTATAAAACTAAAAATTATTACAATTATTTTTGCAATGCAATGATATATGTGAGAGAAATGCAAATATTAAAATATAAATTTTCGTATATTTCATTCACATATTGTATCGGGATGGAAGTAGTTTTGGGCCAAGCCTCCCGGTAAGAAATTCAAATGTTCACACAGACTGGGCCGCGAGTTTTAGCTAGTGTTTTATATTTTAAGATGAAAAACTAAATTGACTAGTTTTTAAAATGCAGCTGTCGGAGTGAAGGTCTACAACTCCGAAGCATCATTTACCAAAACATTTTACTTTTACGAGGGACTTACCATCTTGTAACTTGGGAACCAATTTGTACACAATGTCCTGCATTGTACGATCGAAGCTGATGTACTGCAGTGGATGCGACTGATGAATGACATTATCGCAGGTGGGGCAGGTTTTCTTTTCCTCCAGATGTTTTACTAAACAACTTTTACAAACTGCAAGGATAAAATTTTTTTAACATACTAATTATGTCATCGCCAATACTTACATGTATGGAGGCATTCAGTTACCGTGGTGGCATCAATGAAGTAGCCTCCACAAATTTTACATGTTATGTGTGGATTTATGGTTTTGAGTTTGACACGTCTTTCCATGTTGCACATGTTGCACTAGTGATTAGAATGCCACTAATACCAGTAATTGCTGTGCATTGCAAAATTATTAAACAATAAATAACAACAATGATAATATGGGAGCCGACTTTGCCTTTGCAAGTGGTGCACCCACAGCATCTAAAGCAGCTCGTCGTCGTTTGCAATTCACGCCGCTTAATTCATCCATCAATTTCATACTCCATTTTCTGCATTTCACAATAAAATCACTTAGAAACAATTATGTTATTCACTTAAAACTAGTAATGTACTTTAAAAACTTAAAGAAATAAAATTTGTGGGAAAAAGCGAAAAGAAATTGACACGAACACGACAGTTTTGGAAGAATTGGATTACAGATCGTCGCTTATTTACCGTAGTGTACGCAAAACACACACGTTATCTCCCTTACACCTGAGCTTGATAAAGGTGATACAAAAGAGCTAGCTGAAGCCATGATTCAACCATAATGATTCCTGCAAGCTGTCAAACTCATCAATGAATAGGGCAATTCACATTATCACACATGCTGTCCAAAACGGCTTAAATGTCCAAACAGAATTGGGACGTGCGAATTATCTTCAGTGTCAAATCGCACTAAAAAGTAGAATTTTTTCTATTGTTCAGCGATAAATTTTCTTGTGTCAATTTTGTACTCACTACAAACGTATAGGAAAAACAGAAGAAAAATCGCACGTCCCAATTCTGTCTTGACATTAACAATATGTGTGGCTGTCAATATACTATATTGCTATGCGTTCACATTGTAGAGCTTGCCATCAAACATCAAATGCAGAACAATTTATAAGCGTCCACATCGAAGCAAACTGCATAATAAGTATACTATTTAAAATGAAAAATGTTCAATAGGTATGGCGTCAGTTCACACAGGTTGTATGGTTGAACAAGCTAGCTGAAAAATCAAATAAGTTTGAAATCCGTACACATGTATCAAGCGGTCGTTTCTAGAGTTCTCATTATCGAACATAGATGTTGTCAGGTCATGTTGGACAGCTTGTGTGATAATGTGAACTGATTTAAGTCCAATTTCCATGTGATTTTATCTTATCAAATATCAGGGAGGACATCACATGCTATTAAGATAGCAAATGTATGCTATTCACTCTCGCGTTCTCCAAGCGCATTAGGTTCTGTTCGCATGCTTTTTCTTTCTTACAAAAATTTGATTTGATATCCCTGATGTGGGATAAGATAAGATAAGATCACATGGAAATTGGGCTTTAATGTGAGAAATTTTCCGTATTGAACCAGTGCTGTCGTTTGCACCATGAGAGGGTTGGGTGTATATATTAATGCTTGAAAGTGAGCCAACCGATAGAGCTCGATGAGGCTAAATAAAATATATAGCGTTGCCTTGTCGATTCCGGTCTTAAACATGGGTTACCGCCCGTTTTTAGGGCCAATTTTTTTTAAATGGGTGGAAATACATGTTTGGGAGAGGATTCGAAAAGGAAACCCTACATATGTATTCTATTTAGGCTCTTCGAGCTCTTGGCCGTTTTTATTTTATATTTGAATAATTTTTATTATACCCTACACCGAGGGTATATTCACTTTGTCCCTCCGTTTGTAACACATCGAAGGGGGCGTGGCAGGTATAGAAAAGTTTATATATTCTTGATCAGCGTCACCACCTGAGTCGATTAAGCGATGTCCGTCTGTCTGTCTGTCCGTCTGTTGAAATCAGGTTTACGGGAAAACCAAGAAAGCTAATTGAATAAAACTTTCACACGCAGGTCACACCTTCTTGCAGGCATCTTGCTATTGAAAATGGGTGAAATCGGTTTACGGACACGCCTACCGCCTATACTCTATGTATATTTACCAAGGCCAATTTTGAAATAAGTTACAGCGATTTTTATGAAACTTGGTGATTTCGTGCACATGTGAACCAAATTAGGATTAGGCTAGGTTCCAAGTTTTCAAAGAATCATAGAGGGGCGTGGCATAGCCCTAAATTTTATCATTTATACTACCATATCTTGTAAGCCGTTCAAGATATTGCGATGAAATTTGGTAGGCTGATACATATTAAATATATCTTGAATTGTGATAAAAGTGGGCGGAATCAAAAAAGTGGGCGTGGCACTTTTCAATTATTAAAAATTTTGATTCAGTATATCTCGAAATTGGCACAAACGATTTTCATAAAAATTTTGGAGATGATGCCGCTGAAAGCAGTTATCAACAAAAAATCAGCCATTTTACTGAAAAAACTAGTTGAAGGGCGTGGCACCGCCCACAATATTTGTAAACGTTATATTAAGAGAACTAACAACGTAATCGTTATGAAATTTTATGAGGTGGATATACTTGCTATAAGGTCTCTTATTACAAAAATTTGGTCCAATAATACCTGTGGACGTGGCACCTCCCATAAAAGCAAGAAACGTTTATTGCTATAGACAGTGTGCTATAAGAGTAATCTTCATAAAATTTGATGTATAGATGTCAGTTACTATAAGCTTTGAAAATAAATGAATTTTGATGGGATTGCATCAGTGGGCGTGGCACCTCCCATATGAACATAAATTTGTAAGCGCTATTTAAGTGAACTATTGCAGCAATTGCTATGAAATTTAATGTAAGTAGTTCAATTGCTATAGAGCATATATGAATCAAATGTGGCTGAAATCGAACCAGTGGGCGTGGCACCTCCCATACAAATAAAATACGGTAAGTGGCATATTTATCGAAATATGTGAGCAATCATGCTAAAATTTGGTGTTAGGTGTTTACTTATGGAAAGCAATTTCTGGATCAAAACTGGATTGTACCAGTGGGTGTGTCACCGCTCTAAATTTTAAATTTAACTGCGGCATATAACGCAAACTATGCAAGCTATTGTGCTGAAATTTAATATGAGGATGTCGATCACGAATATAAATTCTTGAACCGAAAGTGGGCGGAATTCGAGAAGTGGGCGTGGCATATTACAAATTTTTCATTTCTTTTCGATTTTTTTCAACCTTTTCCATATTTTTGACCCCTCTCAACATTTTTCAACCTCTGTCAACCTTTCTAACATTTCACATTTTTTTTCGACTTATTCAACTTCTTCAACCTCTTCTACGTCTTTTTAATATTTATTAAAAGGTACTTTCAGTGCAGCGTAGGGTATGTGAGTTTCGGCCTGGCCGAAGCTAACACCTTAACTTGTTGTTATTTAGATGGTTTTGAGCTTCACTTTGATTTTGCCCTGAGGTATAAAAACCCTATGAAGTAGGCAAGCACACAAACCAGCCGGTGAGGCATGTGTTTTGGATTAAAAATCCTATAGAATCTCAGGGTTTACATCCTCCTATATGTATGTCTAACACCGGCTTTGCAGCAGCCTTTAGCTGCAGTTCACTATAGTATAGTTGGTAAATTTGTTTGCTGCTCTTACGTCTAAGGTCCACAAGCCTCAATACTTATTTTGTTTTTTGTAAATTATATCCGCCGAGGAAAAAGTTTTCGTTATATTTCTGGAAAAAACTTTAAGGGGAAAATATAATTTTGGAAAAGCACTCTTCAATCTTATGAACATTTTTAAACATTTTTTAATGTACGTTCTCATTTTTTATTCAACTGTATTTTAAACTTTACATTTATTTTAATTGATTTCGTTTGCCTATCGCTTAAATTAAATTAATAAAAGTAAAAATATAGTAGTGACATTATAACAACAAATTTTGTTGCACATACAAAAAAAAAAAAACTTAAACTACATATAAAAATAATCTCATTTAGTGGATGAAAGCAAAATCTTTGGTATTATTTAAAAATGATTATTTTTTGGTAATTAGAAAAATAAATTCTCAAAAGTTAAAGCCTTCATGGAAATTTACATGGAGTAACATTTTACTTAAAACAAAGAAAAAAAAAAATTTCCATTACATTCAATATTTAAACAACTTGCTTATTGCACAAAACTGTAATTCTTTACCTTATATCCAGCCATCAATTCTTGTGAATCTAAATTACTGTCTCTTTCATATTTTATTACATATATGTACATAATATTATTTAAAACTTAAAATTTTTACTAAATAAATGTCTTGGGACTTTGGTAAGTTTACCAAACTTAATTCCTAAAATTTGAGAACAATAATTAACTGGGCTAAGATTCGAGGGCAAGATTAACATCGAAATAATAAACGGTTCGGTTAGACTTTAAAATAATCCAAACCGTCTAGCGGCGTAGTAGCCGCATTCGCGCGGTTTAATGTTATCCGCATATATATTTTTATAGTAGCAACAAACATTATTTTTATTTAGTTAACATTGTGATGGAATTCCTTGAGTAATTGAGTTCTCGAGCACAATGTGGCAATCATCTAATGGCTCTAATATCTGTATTAAAAATGTAAGTAAATTTTTGCGTCTTAAAAAACTTTCCTCTTCGTACATTTCATATGTGACTTTTGTCAGCGCCATTGGTCTTATCATGCGTGTCAGCAAGTGTTCTCTAAAGAAAGAAATAGTTAATGAGTAAACTATACTTAAAGCCCAATAACAGTGTAAGCGAGACTGTGACTCTGTTACAAAAGCGAGAGTTTCGCGTGAAATAGTAAATAATTGTGATTTCGCACGTCGCAAGCTCTCGTTGTCACGAAATCCATTGTGCGAAGACACATAAGATTTTTTGATAAGAATAACGACTCTCGCTCTCGTCACGCAGTTTCGGAATCATTGTTTTAGGGTCTTTAAAGTCCTCTATTTTTTTTTTAACTGTTTTGAAATCATAAAATCATTTGCATTTACGAAAATTTATATTATTTTATTGCTTGCAAAGTCCTATGCTTGCAATTTTATTAATGAAAATGAGTCAATTTGTTTGTGATCTGAAAATTTGCTTCTGCACAGTAAAATTTTTCATATTTGTGTCTTAAAAGGTTTTTTCGTACAGGTTTACTTTAGAGTTTTTGGAGAAAAGAATGAAAATGCCATTAAAAGTTAGTGGGCACTCCTAGTTTGGAGTACCAAGTTTCAGCTATTTATATTTCATTTTGAGCTGAGAAATTAATTGCCAAGAATGCTCAATTTATTCCAACTATACGCCAATTTTCCACCAACTCAGCGGCACACTGCCGGAATTGCGTTCAGACGATCATAATCGCTATCTCCCGGAAGACAAAAAGCTGAGAAGAGTAGCCAATTTCTACGCACTACAACATCAAGTTCAGAATTAGCGTTATTTCCAAAAAGTTACTGAAAATGAATGTGTACCAAGTTCACTAGCAGAGAACGAAGCGGCCGACGGCGAAACAGTAACATTAGTATATGAAGCGAAGACGTAGTTGGTGTAGCAGAAGACATTGCATTGGTTAAAAATAGCATTTTTGTTTATCTTAGAAACAGCAGTAGCAAAGGATGGAGTATCGTTAATATACCAATTATATTAACAACAACGTTCTTCTTATTTTTATTATTTTATTAAAGTAAATGCAAATAAGTTCCTTTTGTAGTTTTGGTCATTGATTTTACATACCTTAAACTGAGACAAATAAGAAGCTGAAATTTTCCATCTTTTCCCAAAGTACTACCAGCACAATTTATTTCATCCATTAAGTGTACATAATAGCGCCATATAGTTGACAGTTCACGACGTTGCAGACTGTTGGTGCTCACATCGCCAATGGAAGAATCCATACTAGAAGCAGAATCCTCAAATTGCTGTTGTTCATGTTGCAGATATTGTTCAAAGTGCTCCTTAATTTTAGCTATAATTTTTAAATCACTTAATTGAACCAAATAAACACTAATTTAATCTACTCACTAAAATAATCCCATATATATAGGTTACGCCCAAAAAAGCGTGCAGAACGAAATCCACACAGAAAAACTTGTTCTAAACATTTAACCAGACCATCATCGCCACAAAGCAGATTAGTTAAAGTACCAACATCACGATCACGACTCGGCTTATAGTGCCATTTAACAATGATATTGACGCAGTTGCCAAGTTTGTGTTGTAATTCTGAAGGTGATATCACCTCTTGCCTTTGCACGCTGGGACTACGTGCTCGCGGTGGTGTTCGACACTGTTGCACCAATTCTGTGTTTTTCACATTTGTTGAAACACGTTGGCCAACAAGTAAACGCTCTGTGGAATCGTCATCGACACCCTTTCCAAGCCAACGTCCACAAGGAAATCTTTCGAATTAATAATTTTATTTATTTTCAAAACTTTAGACTTAATTATATGAGGTCGCCGACTTACTTGTATGTGTGTCCGGTAACTTCATTGCGCATTACAACATGTTCCACAAGCCATTTATTCGAGGCACCAGAATTATCGTGCCCAAGACGCATTGTTGTGAGTAATCCAAGGTTCTTGTACTATAATTAAAATAAGTTTCGTAAGCTTTAAGAAACTAAACTTTATTAAATTTTGTTACATGAAATATGAACTCTAAAGATCCTTTTGGTACCGGCACACGTTGGGTTTCATACATTGTGCCGGACACAATTATCCAAACATTGCTCGATGTATGATAGCCGCCATGTTTGCGTGATGGAAATATTACAACGCGATAAGGAAGCTCTGCAGAAAGGGTAAAGAATGTAAAAATATATTTACGATTTGGCTATAAGAAAAATTATCTTACTTGTGGTTGGATAAATATTTGTAAATGAGAAATAATCTACTGTATTGAGGGTCAACAAATGACACAAAAATTGCTCCTTTTCTTCTTCACAACGCAAAAATGCTGAACGTTTATAGAGCGAACGTAACAGAGCATCCTCTGAAAGTAGTGTTCGGAAATGTCGCGATAGCAATTTCTTTTCCAGAGATAAGCGGACCCATGCGCGTGTATAACCAATATGAGTTTTAATGTCAGCCATCGCAAGTACATTTCTATAAAAAAATTGATCTTATTTTTAATATCAAGGTTAGGAAAATGTAAATATCTTGAGCCTATATGAATTGAATGGTCTGTCTGCAAGTCATATAGGCTATTTAAAAATAAGTTAACATACTTAACATCAAACTCTAGCGATTCAGGCAAAGGACACAGTTGCTCAAGACCTACAAATTTATTACGATCACGCGACCTACTCCGATTTGGACTAGGCGGACTATCTAGGTTAGTTTGGAATGTAGATAAGTCTAAAATATAAAGGCAAGCGTTTGAAAAAAAAAAACTAAATAAAAACTTCAAAGCAGAGACGATAAATTTACGAAACTTAAAAATTCTTTCCGCAGAAACACTAAACTCTTTTCCCCTATGCGAAATTACATAAATTTTTTGATAAAATTTCGATTGGGGTCAGAAGTTTCTTTGGAATGAACACTTTTATTGACATTGAAAAGTTTCATAAGTTTATCGTCTCTGGCATAAGCTTACAATCCATTCGCTTGCGCATTACATTCCACGCGAGTGCTAAAAAACAAAAGATTAATTTTAATCTTTAAAATATTCAATGTGTAATTTTAAAGGTTGTTACCTGGCGTGGTTGCAGCATAGCTACTGTTTTGAGTTATAGTAATATTATTGCCAACTCCTGATTTTGGCGTTCCAACCACCGTGGGTTGAGAAGAATTTAAAGCTCGTGCATCCTGTAACTCCAAATACGCCTGCAAGTGCGACCAGAGCGCAGATTTACCCTGCTTTGATTGCAAGCCGTGCGAACAAATTTTTTCAAGTAGATCACATAATGAAGCTATTAATGTGTTCTCTTCAATGCCGTCGCCGGTAAGTCCAAGCGCAACTGCTTCAGTACCCATTTTTTCAAGTAGCATACGATTAGTTTTTGATTTAATGTCCTGTAAAAGAAGTGAATTGGCATCCTTTAGAAAAAGAAACATTTTATTGAGCACAAATATTAAATATACCTTTAGCAAACGTTCCACAAAGGTCCAATTCGCTTGCGCTATTAACGCTGGACTCAGTTCGGTGGTAGAAAGATTTGCTGACAAACGCTTATAGTTAGCTATGGGTTTTGGATCTAAGGAAATCTCTTTGGCACGCCACTTAGTACCGTTCTTAACTCGTCGCAAACTGTTTCCTCTACAAAATTAATAATTGGGCAGTAGAAAAAATTTATGGGGATCTGGTGACAAAGGTTTTGGAACTTTTTCTTATTTAAATTTTTTAAACGTTTGAAAAAAAAAATGTTTCATAGTGGTAAGAAGACTGAATTTAAAAAATATTTATATAAAAAGGGACCATTTAACTAGATAGTTATGAAGGGCACAATGCAAGGATTGTTGGAATGGAGCATAGGTTTAAATAATAAATAAAAAGCATTCAAAAAAAGAAAAAACAGAAAAAAACAAAAGAAGCACGTGTCTGATAGGATATTTAGATACATATCTAAGGCTAGTTTCAAATTTTTAATAAACAACAAAATAACGAAACATATATTTTTTAAATTTTTAAGTTGAACATAAACTTAAAATATCAAGATGGAATAATACAAGACTTAAGAAACAAAAAATAACTCAGTAAGAATTAATTAATAAATTTATTATTATTATATTTTAACAAAATAGTTTATATCGTATAAATATTAGTGGAAGACATCTAACTAAAAACAATAATTTATATTACTTATTTATTCGCATTTTAAAAAATAATATCTATTCATTTTAATCACTCATTGTCATCTAACTTAGTTGAAAATGTTTAAAATTGCAAACTGAGGTCATCGAGCAGGTCGTACATAGATATAAAAGTTAAAAATTATATGTTTTACTATTGAGTCTGAGATTTTTATTTATTTGAAGGATGTGAATTTGTTTAGTAATCTACCTCGAAGCACATTCCTGATTGAGTACCGACTTCTCTAGGATTGGAAAGCTACGAAAATACGCTGCACGATTGGAAAGTATTTCACTAGGTGGGGTAACCTCGACATCAACGCAGTTGAGACGCTTCTCGAAAACACGTTCCACTTCCTGACTTAGAACACAAGGTTCATAGCTAGTTGCACATATCAAGTTTTCTCCGTGCCGTTTTCTAAATAGAAGAAAATTATACATATATATATTTTCATGAATATTATAACATCCTTCAAATTGATTTATTTATGTTTCTCTTAAGCTGAAATTAAAATTCTAAAAACCAGTAGTAATAATGTCACTAAACTATTGAAATCTGACTGATGAGTTCAGTTCATGTAAAATGCAACATGGTAACCAAACATTACGTACCTCAAAAGTTTGACACGCTTATCAAACAATTTCAAATTCGTTTCTGGCTCATTTTCCCACACAGATAAAATCTTATTATCGATTAGTGTGGCGAACATTTGAGATTCTAAAAATCGCGACAAAAATGGCCTATGATGTTCTGGCTGATCTGACAAAAATGATGACTTGTCGAAGTTTTGCAATGATTCGCGATTTGATAGCCAATCTTCCTTTTCCTGGTTTGGATAGATCACAAAAAATTCATAGGCATAAAATATATGCACAAAGCGATTAAGGAAGATTTCACGCAACGAGTTATTGATGCGTAGATCTTGATAGTATTGTTCTTCGAGCGTCAGACTTGGTGTTGTTGCTTTGATGCTTTCTCCAATGCGTCGAGTACGAGAAGGTGACAAGTTGGTTGCATCTATAGTATCAATGCTTGAATCGTTGAATGCCATCAACGATCCTGTTGATGGCGATTGCGTACGTGCACTACTCTTACGACGCAAGTAATCTGCAATACGTGGCACATGGTCAATTTTTGATGGATGTGCTATGAGTGGTTGATAATCGAGATTCTGATTTGTGCTGCCTGACCCATCCACGCAACCACCTAGCGTGTAGACAGTTTCTTGAAGCTGTGGAAAGTTATGCAGCTTGTTCCGACGATTTGCCTGTAACCCTGTTGGAAGAGTACAACTAGAGATCATCACATCATGATCGCGTCGTGGGCTGTTATTACGGCTATAGCCATTTTTGAGTATTGGTTCATGTGAACGATCGCGTTCTATTTCAAACTTATCTAATATTGAAATAATTTCAGCCATAAAATCAATTTTGTGTGGAAAAACTGGAAGTTCTTCGGGCAATTGTATTCTATGCTTGTCGATATCGACAAAACAAAGTGCCGCTTCAGATCCAAGTTTATGTACAGTTTCACAATCGCCATACAGGCCCATGACAAATGGCACCGGAGCATCAAGAAAATGTTGCAATGCAGCAGGCAAAATTGGTGCATACACATGAGGCCAAACAAACGGAAATAATAATGATGTTATACATTCACCAACTACCATCAATTTTTGATAATCTATAAAAATAACATATTGGAAAACATTTCAAAAAGATAGCACGCAGTGTAATGCCAAAGAATCTACCGTTCGAACGTAAAAGTACTTGATTTTCCAACAGCACACATGCCAACAATTGTATAACACACTCAACACCAAGGTATGTAAAGAGTAAACGCAGAGGAAAATCAAGCAATGGTAGCTCAAAACTCAGCTCTGGACGCTGTAATATTAGTGCCATTGCAGGTAAATGAGGCTCTGTTGGTGGCAAGTAAATTCGTATTGATTTTCCTGGTTGAGGTAGCATCACTTCATAGAGTATATTATAGACATATGATTCGAGACTGATTCCAGGCCCTGGTTGACGAGGAAGACATCTGCAAACAGAAAAACAAATTCCATATACGAGTTTGAGATTTTTTTTAGCACTTACTTATATAAATTAGTAAGAAATATTTCGGCAGCTAATGCGTATGGAATTTGACATATTAACGAAAGACTTTTGGCGACATAGAGTTTATCCTTGGTAATATCATAGTAACTTTGTGCGGATTGCGGTGCTTGACCAGCCACTTTAAAATGTCGTGGCAGAGATCTACTCACGGGGCTCTCCTTAATGCGCCCTAAAGAATGCGTTTGCTGTCCATTTGACAACTCAGTGATGAACATTGACTTGAGACATGAAAAAAATAATCAAAAAATTATAATAATGATGATGGTAAACGTAAAAAAAAAAGTTACCTGCAATGTATGCATTGCACTGCATATATCACGATTTCGTATTTCTTCATAAAAAACCAAACTAAACCCATAGCAACGTTTGCCATCTTCACGTGTGGTCGCAAATGAGTGAAATTTTGGTTCAATGTTGTGTTTCTGCGTGCGAAAACGCAAGCCTTGTGGCAAAGAAAGCTAAGTTTAAATAAATTAGAATATTTTAGTAATTATTTAATAAATATTTAAATGGATTACGAAGTGGCCTAAGTGACAATTTTATTTTCTTTAAATATGATAGACATGCTACTTTAACCCTTAAATGCACGATTTGTTTTTTTTTGGTGAAAAAAATATATTTGGTAGACGTGATCATGTTAATGCAGGAAAAAATAAAAAAAATTTTTTTTTTTGATATTTAATATCTTTTTATTTAAAAAAACAACTTATTAAGGATATGCAACACCATGCCTTTTAGTATGTACATATTAATAAAAAGGACTTAAGAAAGTTTCTCAAAACTAGTAACTGTATTGAACAATAGAAGAGCTTTTACAAAAAAAAATTATATAATGTATGTACTTAGCTTAGAAAATCACTTTTTACATATCAAAAAAAAAAACTGTAATTCTGATATTCAACGAACTTCCGCGAATTTTCTCTTTGTCAAAGTATAACTCATATTTTAACTTCGCGCCAAAAAAAAAAAGTGTCGCCACTCGATAGAATACATGTCCGTTAACGTGAAAACCGTACAACAGCACGGATTGATTACATACCGAAGACTTCGAGGCGGTTTGAATGGTATGTTGCCATTTGGCTACAAAATGCATTTAAGGGTTAAAAAAAAAATTTTCTCAGACCACTTTCATAGGCTTTCATACAATAAAAATATTTTTATGAATGAGTTCTGTGCACTCTGATTGTCTTCGATCGTAATGACTTTGACTCGTAATTTATTTAATACTGCATGACGATCGTGACATACTTTGACTCTAACTTCGATTTTGTCTATTGAAAAAATACTTTTAAGACAATAACAATGAATTTAGATCCAGGATCGATGATCATGTTAATTTATAAATCTATTCATCGATCGAACAACGACATCGTAAACATTGACACGTGGTTCACCTTATAAAGGCTATGCTTTTCAGGACGCCTTGGTTGATGCTGCGGCTAACTGAATTAATGTTCTATTTCAACAATATAAACAATATAGAAATGTAACTCATTGCACTATGATAATTTAACTAAGTGATATATTTTTAGAATCTTGCAATAAATGATTTCTATTTTTAGAGTTTTACCCTTCTCTTGTGACGCCAGAACATTTAAAAATCACAATAGGTGTGTTGGAACTTCTCCAGTAAGAATCAAATACTAGAATACTTTTTGTGTCAAGATAGGTGGTGCCCACTACAAGCAAATGCGTGCACAATAAGCATGTGTTGATTTGTTTGTCAATTCTGTATACGTATACGCATTTTTACGCTCTTTGAGCGCCTGCTCGTTCTCTGGGCACCACATTACACCATGGTTAAGTGCAAGTTATTTTTTTTTGTCTCTTTTTTATACAAAACGAATAAAAGGGTTTGAGCTGGGCAAGAGCCTACAAACGAAGTGAAGTGTGCGGATGAGGAGGGTTAGTGAGCGAAGCAGGTCATATAAAAAAGTATTGAATCAATTTGTAAATTTAATGTGCATCGATCGTTACAAACTGACTGCAAGTTTATTATTATTATTTGATTTAATGTGATCTTTCCTATTATGTATTTCAAAAACTACAAGACTTGCATACTTGCGCTTTAGGTTTGAAATTCAGATAAATTTTTTTTTTATAATTTTCTTGCAGGTCTGTATAAAAAAAATTTTTTTTTTTTTTATGATACCACCTAGAACCATGCTGGGACATGAAAAAAAGTCCTTGCAAAACTCGAGATCTGTAGCTTAGGGGCCGTTCAAGTATTACGTAACGCAATTAGGGGGGGAGGGGGGGTCTTGTGAAACGTTACGATGCGTTACAGGGGAGGGGGGGGGGGGTTCGAACAACGCGTTACGTAACATTGTTTTAGAAGTGAAACTACTTTAGCGGGTGGTGATTTGAAATGAGGTGTGTATAATGAAACGCTTTCTTTATGTGTATGCTTATTGAATAGCTACAGCCAAAAAATTTTATTATAATGACAAAAGTTGATGGGATCTAGATAATTTACAGCAATAAATGATATGTTAAATTAAAGCACTTATCAAGCAGAATGTCCTAAAACTATCATCTTCGAGATTGGTTAACCAAAACCAGAGATGTAAGCGTGGAAAGATTTCCTATTTTTCTCATTTATTGCTGTAGCTGTTCTAGATCCCATCAACTTTTATCATTTTAATAAAATATGTTCGTCTCATTTTTCGCCATTTTAACATATTTTAAGCTTAAGCAAATGTTTATTACATTATGTGTGATTTTTATTAAATAACAATATGAACAAGTTAAGGTGTTATCTTCAGTCAGGCCGAAACTCACATACCCTACACTGCACTCAAAGTAGTTACATATATTTCAGTAAAAAAAAACGTTGAAGAGGTTAAATAATTTGAAAAAAGTGTGAAATGTTTAAGAGGTTGAAAATCGATGAAAAAGTCGAAAAAATAAAGAAGTTTCATCTCAATATCGTGCACGGTTTACGAGATATGGTGGTATAGAGGTTAAAATTTAGGACTGTGCCACGCGAATCTTTGGAAACTTGAAACCTAGCCTAATCTTAATTTAGTTCAAATGTACACCTAATCACCAAGTTTCATCAAAATCGCTGCATTTTTTTTCAAAATGGGATTGGGCACATATACATAGAGTATGGGCGGTAGGCGTGTCCATGAACCGATTACGTCCGTTTTGAATAGCAAGATGCCTGCAAGAAGGTCTGACCTGAGTGTGCTAATTTCATTCAATTAGCTTTCTTGGTTTTTCCGTAAACCGATTTGAACAGACAGACAGACGGACATAGCTAAATCAACTCAGCTGGTGACGCTGATCAAGAATATATCTATATACTTTTTCATACCTACCACCGCCCTCTTCTATGCGTTACAAACAAAATGACAAAGTGAATATACCCTCGGTGTAGGGTATAATAAAGAAAATAAACAACATACGCATGTATTTCCGGTAATTTTCGCAACATAATTGTGACTTTTAGGTAAATATGGTCACTTGGGTGTTACGTAACGTTTAAGGGGGGGGGGGGGGTAGAGGAAAACGTTACGGCGCGTTACATAGGGGGGAGGGGGGGTCAAAAATCTTCGAAAATTGCGTTACGTAATACTTGAACGGCCCCTTAACGAAAACGGGTGTCGCATTCCACTTTTTCTTCTAAATTTCAGAATTATTGGTAGTGAAAGAAAACATATTCCATATTTAAGTGGTATCAAGAAGAGCATTTCAGAATATTAAAACAATTCTTACGAAGTATGACCATTGTAGCTTAAGTGTTTGATGCTTTGAACAAAGTATGCTGTTGTTACAACAGATGGCGCAAAATGTGCATAATATGAAATGTGCACTTTGTACATGTCGTTCAGCAGAACCTCCATGGCTCAAGTGTTATGAGCGGCCGTCCACATGTAATTCATGGAATGGTCGGGGGTTCGAATCGCATTACAAATTAACCAAAAACTGGTCTGATGAGGTTATGTATATACATATGAATATGTGCATACATGTGGTAATAGCCGAAACATATCGCACTGTCAAAACAAAACGGCCGCAAATCAAAATAACGAGTTTTCGAGTTATGTGTACCACTATATAGCTCATTAAGTGTTCTTAATTTTAGTCTTGCCACCATATTTCTAGCTCAATTCATAACTTCTAAAATACATTTTTTAGATAAGGGATATTTTGTTCTGTATTTTTTCTTAACAAAACAACACCGCCTCATTTCAAAATATTAATATTTTGCTGTTAAAATAAAGAAAAAACAATTAAAACAACAAAGCCTTAAGTCGAAAAAGATATTTTAAAATATTTTCCTCATAAGTTTTTACAGTATCAAATCAAAACAAGGCAGTATAGCTATTATAAACCAAACATATTTTCAATAAAAGTAATTGCAACAGTGCATCATTCCCAAATATGTCAATGTTTCTCTATAGATTTGTAAGATAAGTTTGTAGTATTTCAGTTCAAGACTGTCACAGCTATAAATATGGCTGTCTTCAAATTCAGTGGAAAATTTTAAATTTCTTTAATCGCAATTTTCTCGAAACTTAAAATTTAGAGATGCGGCCCTCTTGTTCTAACGGTGCGATATGTCACCAATTACCAGGTTAAATTGTTCCATTTGTTATCTTTGTCATGTTTATTTAAAAAGCATTAACCGAATTGTGAAATTTCACATGAATATCGGTTACTGCAATTGACTGTAAAATTCGATTTAAATTCAATTAAAAATAATTGTCCACATCTTTCGTGTGGATGAAAATGCGGACAAAATAAGCCCGAATGGTAGTTCTCTTTTTGCAATTCTTTAGGCCTATATTATAGAATCGGGTTTCAAGAAAACTCTCCCAAAATGTCAGCTTCCTAGATCAAACCTATGAATAGCGCAAACAGTTTGTTTTCTATTACAATTCATATGGAAAAAACGAAAAAGCAGAAAAACGAATGGCAGATTTTTTCTACGTTTTAGTGAATACGTCGCTGAAATTTTGGGAGAATTTTCTTCAAGCCCGATTCTACAATATAGGCGTAAGGGACAGACACACGAAAAAAGTGGGCGTGGTTTAACAACAGTGGGTGGCACTTCTCATACAACTTAAATGTACTAAAATAAATAATGGACTTTTTCTACGTGGCGGTATTTTCGTAAATTTCAACGAAATCGGACAAAAACTCTGACCACGCCATTTACAGATTTGAGCTAAGAAGCTCAAATTGTATGACAATTATTTTTAAGCACTTGTTATTGTTAGCACAATAAAATTGTTATTGTTAGGCAAAAAAAATTAAAACGATCTACAAAATTTTCAAAACAAATACCCTAATGTACATACATACATATGCATTAATGTGAAAAAAAAAATAAACGTCATTAAGCAAGAACGAAGCACGTATAAATTGAACTCAATTGATGGTACGAGTATTAGTGCTGGTTTACACTAGTAAACTCTTTTCGAAAATTCTTATTGTTTGGGGGCAAGAGGGGAAAAACGAAAAGGCTAGGTACAGAATTTGTCATTTGTTGCAAACTCAAAACAAAAAGCTTAAAAGAGAATAGACAAGAGTTTCTTTAACAGAATTTCCTAATCTAAACCAGCCCTTAGTCAACGTTTACACGAGGAAAGTCTTGCCGCTAAGTTTCCTTGTTTGTAGGCAAGAGGGGAAAAACGAAAGGGTGGTGTACAAAATTTTCCGTACCCGCAAATTCTCTTTCGTTCTGTTCGTTAGCTTATATTATGCTTTGACTCTACGTTTGTTGTGGTGGATCGACGTAGTAACTGTAAGTCAAGGTTTGCACGAGGAAAGTTTTTCGGCAAAGTTTCCTTGTTGTCGGCAAGAGGGGAAAAACGAAAGGGACGAGGTAAAAAACTTGTCATATGTTGCAAACGCGAAACGAAAATCACAAAAGAGAATGGACAAGAATTTGTCTCTCAGACTTTCCTCGTGTAAACGCCGACAAACGCGAAACGAAAATCACAAAAGAGATTGGACAGAATTTGTCTCTCAGACTTTCCTCGTGTAAACGTCGACTTATGATATTCACAAGCAGAAAGAAATTCTAGTTTTCGTGTGTAAACGCAAAACAAATTTACAAAAGGGAATCGACAAGAATTTCTTTCATCGAATTTCTTCGTGTAAACCTTGACTTAGTACACATAATATATTTTCTACCCATATTCGAAAGCTTTGAAGCGATGAGCACACAGAATGCTATATTTTAACATTTTATTTTTTTTTTCACTTTGGATGAAATTAAAATTGACTTCTTTGTTATTTTGACTTATATATAGTCCGTATCGTATTACACAAAATTGAACGAAAGTTAGTACACATACCATACAAATTCCGTGAGCATCAAAAGGATTCCAAGTAACATTTTCTGGGTAGTGAGCCAAGGGTTTACTTTTGTAAGCACGATCCAAAGGAGAGCAATGAAGATTATCACCTGCACATAAAGTTAGCATACAAAACGCACATGTGGAGAAGAAAAAAAAAGGGAAAAATAAGTTACGTTAAATTAAACATTAATTCATCTATTTACAACATAAGTCTCGAAATATTTGACATCCAGCATGAAAATAATTTTTAACAGGCGTCATCGATCCGACAAACGCTAGGTCGTAATTACGCACGGTCAATTGTTAGGAAACGGTTTTTTACTAGTATGTATCTTAAAACAGTTGTACTTTAAAAAAAAAAAAAAAAAACACGATTTAATTTGTAGTTGAAACAATTTGCCATTTCTAAGGCACAGTGCAACTCGATTATCCGTCAGGCACCGGATCGGCACACAGTGGTTCCAAATCGAGTTTTTTGGTTCAAAAATCGCTAGAGAGCGTAAATCTCTTCGAAAATGAACAATTTTAAATGAGAGCTAACTTAAATGCCAACAAATCAGCGGACTCCGAATTTTGAAACAAAATGCTCGGTTTTTATAATTTTAAGTTAAAGACCTACTAAGCAACATTTTTTTCAAATCATTCAAAAATGGCTAGAGATAGGGCGCAAATCTAACGACAGACAAAAAGTGGGTGCGTTTAAACGAGCGGACGTAGCACCCCATACTTGGTTTTCCACCTCATTTTTGAAAAACAAACCTTGTGTCGGATTTTAACAGCTCGGTCAACTGAGTGTATATAATTGTTATGTATAATATACAAAAGTGCATACAAAATTGATTTACAACTTTATAATACGGAGAGAACCTAACAGCTGATCAGTCGCACTCCGAATAAAGTTAACTGAAGCTAACAGTGCTACCTACTTACATACGTGAATTTTAGTTTTAAGAATTTTGTTCTTTAAAACGCTATACCCATTATAATACATTAGCATAATGCTATATGTCTATAATTCCACTTACCAGCAAAACGATCTGGTTCTAAGCCTGTATCCAAATCTAATCCACATATAACAAAATAATCAGAAAATCTTGAAAATTGTGGATCAGATTCACGCTTTAGTAGCTTTAATTCATTTGAAGATATTTCACTTGGCGATGTTGGTGTTGCCACCACTGAAGACCTATCGTCTACAGTCAGTGCTGCACCATTGCTATTTAGAGTATTTTGTAATTGAGATGATAAAGATGTTGAAGATGACACTGCAGCAACATTGGTACAGTCAAAAATTTCTCCATTGCCACCATTACCGATACTTGAATTACTAAATTTTCTCATTGCTTTTCTATTGATGCCATGTTGTTGCTTGTGTAAAGACAAAACTGCTGCTGCTGCTGCAGTTGTTGACGACGTGGATGCTTCAACGGCAGGGTGTTCAGCAAGCATTAATTTGGTCAAGCGCTTGCCAACATTTTCTGTCATAATTTTATTTTTTTTTTTTTGTTGCGTCTTTTACTTTTAAGTTATTGTATATTGCTATTTTTGCGTTCACTATCGTTGTTTCTATTTTTGTTATAGAGTGAGAGTTTTTCAATTGTCAAGGACGGTGTCGGGGGGCTCTGCTAGTAATAGATGGATGATTATTTTTGTTGTTGTTAGCTACAGACGATTGAATTGCGTGCAAAATTAAATTTCCAGTTAGTTTTTTTTTTTGCAGCGCTGGCGTTTTTTTATCTGTATGGTATATGAAAAGTTTAAACTATCATAAAATTCATTAAAAAAAATTGTAAAACTTACAAATATATTCGCGGTCTTCAAAATTATTGAAAGCCACTGCTGCCTTCAGTTTTATTGTAATTGTTGTGGATTTTATGCTGACGATTTTTATTTTTCCTCTTTCTCTTCAGATATTCAACAAACATTTTCACTTCGCCAATTAATTATTTTTTAACACTCTGCATAATTTGTTTTCCTTCAATTTATTAGTTTTAATTTATATTTGTAAACCAAATCTATTTTAATAAATACCTACTTGCTTATTTTCACTCTTCCAAATACACAATAACAAAATTGCTTTTCTCTTTTCTTCGTCCACTTCTTGAAAAAGAAAGAATAGAAGAAAGACATTGAATAAAATCACCACGGCTCAGCCCTGGAAAAATTGTAATAGTTAATGTAAGCTGTCAGTTCATCCCTGAAAGCAAAATGGTTTAATTCTGAAATGTCAAAACTTTGTTTTGGGTTGTGAACTGCCAAGTTTGAAGAAGCGTTTTGAAATCGTGTTAACTATTATAACGTAAACATAGAAACAAATATAACGGTTCATGCGAACCATGGTTGTAGCGAAGCCACATGCTGCCTATTGCCCTATTATGTTATTCTTCTTAATTTATCAAAATCGAACAGAACAAAATGAGATCATGTGTTTAAGAAACTATTTTATGTTTCGCATGTGAATTTTTATAAAAAATATTTATTTTTGCTAAATAATTTTGCCGAAGTTATGTGAACTATGTCGTGTTGCAGCATTGAAGAAAACATGTTATTTTTGTGTTCCTAATAATGATGGAAAACGTCGGTGGTGGATGGTAAGCTGCGCAAATACTTGAAAGAATCGTACCGTAATGGCAAACTTACGTCATTCAAGATAATTTTATTATTCTTCCAGGATAAATAAACTTTACGCTGCAGCATTTTTGTGAAACAGTTATTATTACCACTTATAATAAAACTTGTTTTCTTTTAATAAATCTTCTACATGATTAATGCGATTTATCTATCACAATCCAAAATTATTATTTTGTCGTGATCATGATTTTGACAACTTGTTAATAATTTTTGTATGACAAAGCAATCTTGAAGAAGTGGTGGTATCAATCGATATTTTATATCTAGTGTAAAAACTGAAGGGAAACTAGGATTGTCAAATGGCAACTTTAGACGCGGCCAAGGTTGATTGCATGTCAAAGCCGGAAGCCTTGTAGGTATTGAACAATTGGCAACTAAATAAATAAGATCGACTTTTTGAAAAAAAAATTTTATTTTTTACCATTTCAAACAAAAATTGTTTTATATTGGAAAGGCCGTTAATTTGGCAACCTGGTGGAAACTCGGCTCTAATTTAAGTTGGACAGTGGAAGTAAACGTCGACTTAGGATTACAACGAATTACTAATAGAAATATATTCTCCCAAAAAAAAAGTTTCACTTTGTGTCGGCCAAAAATATTTAAGGACAAAAGTTATTTTGTTGTAACAACAAAACGCCAGCTGAGTTTTCTGTCGCCCGTCATGATTGTATTTACTCGAACGAAAATTACGACGGATTCTACCGTTGACGGTTTGCCCATCAGGGTTGTGGTTAAGCTAATAGATTTGAAAATGATTTATGTTTATAGTTCAGGTAATTTTACAAAGTGGCAACGCCAAAAATTCAAAAAGCTCTATTTGGCTACTGTCATAACAGCTGATCTGGTGCTTAACATTTGTACAAATTTGTACTTTGCTCAGAATCTAATTATCAAGTATTTGTGTAATTATACATTCATCGATTACATACTAAATTTTTTTTACATCGTTGGATACCCTGACATTTTGAGAGATTGTAATTCCGCCAAGAAAACAATGGATTTTCGTAACGCACGCGCGCGCCAGCCAGAGATTGTACGTTCCGTGCAAAAAGACTCGAACTACACAAATGAACTCTCTGAAGATCTTTCCGATTTGTTGCGTCTGACTGGTGCTCGAAATTGGATAAAATATAACCAGATGTGCAAATTGCTAGCAGAGATAACGTATCACGGTTTTGCTTCGTTTAACAACCTGCAGACGTTAGGCGAAGAATACACTGGCATCATACAAGTGGATTTCAATTATCAACACATTCCTTCGCGTTTGGTTAGTGAAATAAAACTTTAGTAAACTAAGTCAAACATGAACACTGGCGCGAAAATTGATTTTAAAAATAAGGATGTCATTAAAGAATATTTAATAAGCTAAAATATAGATAAAAGTTTGAAATCAAACTTAAAGTTTTCGAGATAGGTATAACTATATTTTCTGAATTTTTTTAACCTTCATTATTTTTCAAAAAATGTGTTAATCTTATAGATTTCAAACTTTCATGTTATAATATTGTGGCTTCTTGAATTATCTTTCATATAATACCCATTTAAATAACAATTCAAGGTTTTTAGCAAAATTAAACCCCTAACTTTCAAAAAAGCTAAAGTAAACCTGTTCCTATGTCACTTTGTCATTCCGTTTGTAACGCATAGAAGAGTCCATGGCAGGTATAAACAAGTATATACATATGTATATATCAGTGTTTCCACCTGAGGCGATTAAGGCATATCCGCGTGTTTGTCTGTCTGTCTAGAAATCACGATTACAGAAAAACCAGGAGAGATAAATAAATGAAAATTGCTACACTGGCTAAGCCATCAGAAATAGCTACAATTTATCTCATAAAAATTTAAAACCTTCACGTGCCTTTACGGTAAATGCAGTATGGGGTATTTAATTTTTAGCAAAACCAAATATAACACTCGTAAAAATCAATTAACTTATAACAACTTTTTTTCTTATTAAATAGTAAAATAAAAACACATACTTTCGGACCCCACCCCCTCCTAAGACCGAGTTCCAAGCGATTCGCCCTCATAGCTTCGCGAGCGCATAAACAACGACTAAAGGAATTTGTTCATACAGTCTATTATTATTACCCATGTAAATTATGTACCTAAATGTACAGCAATTAATTTTTTACTCCTTTTCCGATTTCAGCTTCAGCTAACAGCCATAATTTTGGAGTTTGGGGGTGATGCTTTGTATCTTAAAGTATTGCAAAAACTGGAAAAATATGTGTCCGAACATGAACTGATGTTACCTCCAGCAAAACAACAACTAATCACAGTTATTCAGGCAATGCGTAACTCACCCACGTATATAAAAGCACTTCACAAGTCTCTTTTCTACTTACGTTCAGGAAAATATCAAATATCTAAGCGAACTACTGGCATAAATTATGTCCTTATACGACATTGGTTGCAACCAGAATTTTCTCTTTATGGCTATAAAATTCTTGGTATTATAACATTTTTGCAGGTAACTGTCTCATTGGCCATTAATTTTTTTGAGACATGGAAGGAATATAAACGAAAGTTATATGCTGCAAATGAAGTTTCTAACAAAGCTTCAAAACGATTTTTACACCATGAAAAATCGTCAGATCATTCTACAGCACCACAGTGTATTCTATGTTTGGAGTCGCGCTTAAATACGGCACTAACGCCATGTGGTCATCTTTTCTGTTGGAACTGCATTCTTGAATGGTTAGATGAAAGAGATGAGTGTCCACTTTGTCGAGAGACAGTTAAAAAGTCAAACGTTATACAACTGCGGAATTTTTTATAGTAAATATTCCAATAAAAATGTTAAAAGAAATAACGTGTATCTATAAAAGAATGACTTCCGGAGGTATTTTTATTCGAATTAGAATTGGTATTCTTAGCTTAAAAGTAAAAAAATTAGATTTATTTAAATTGTGAATGTTACACAGGATCAACAATTTTTTGAATATTTGCTACGTATTCAATTTCGATCCTTGAATAAAAATCAATTTTAAATTTTTTACGTCAGATTTTCTAATAAAAATGTACTTAAATAAAATTGTGTTGGCCCAAAATCTATTAGGTGCATATAGTCTTGTATGGATTGAACAGCAAAATCAAGATTGTGGTCCTTAACTTCCGATATTTTTTGTTTTTCAAATTTTCTCTTTATTGGGGGCAAAAATCACCTTTGACTAAAAAAAAAAATTTTCATTAAATATTTTTAAAAAATGTATATTCCTTTAATAAAAGTTGTTACTTTAAGAGAAGAGAAAACACTAAATTTTACATTTATAAATTTTACATTTATAAATTTTTTGCTTTAACCAAGAACTTACTGACTTCTTCTGTATAATTGTTATTTAGTGTGCATTATATTTTGCAATTCTTTTTTTTTTTTAAAGTAGCAACTTTCCCTAAATAACTAAAGTACAGTAAAAGTTCTCACTTAGTTCTTGGCTATAAGCAAACAAATTTATGTATGCTGACATTTATTGTAATTTTTTCATTGAAAACGTCATGAAAAACGTGTAAATATTCCCATGCCCACAAAGACTAAAAATGATTATCTCGAAATGACCACTGAGTTCTGACATCAGCAGATGTGCTAAGATCTTTTTTTCGATCAAATCAAATGTGGTAGCTTATGATAAAATAAATCCAACTTTTCTTAAATCATTTCTTCTCTATTACGTCCATAGCTGGAAAAGACCAAAGATTATTCCGGTATCCAAGTCTCATAATGAATATCGCCCCATTTCAGTATTATCTTTGATGTCTTAGACCTTTTTCAATTTCTACCGAGCCCCGGCTGACCTTGGACCTAATATGCTTTGTAAGTGCTAGATTTTTACAAATTGTGATTTCTTAAGAAAAAATTTAACTTAGTTTATGTTTTTCATTATGCCAAGAAACTCTATAACAAGACTCAATGAAATTCTTAATTTTCATCTGTTCATCCTATACAGACCCTATTTATTGGATCGAAAGATTACAATTTTTCCGCTCTAACCGGGTTAAAACTATTATAACTTTTCGTCCTCGATAGCCAACTCTTTCTTTACTTTAAGATCTGACACACGTAATGATAGTTCCTTAAGTACAACTTCTGAAATTATCTTTAATATTAAGGTGTAGGTAGAATTGAATAACATTTATTGACGAGTACGGGTTCATACTTGTCAACCGAATAATAAATATGATCACAACTCTGAAACTTGATCCCACTATAGATTGAATTACCTATGAGCTATACAAAATCAACTATTTATTTCAAAACATTATAAAATGATTTTAAAATTCAACTTCATTCAACGAACTTGATAATATTAAATGCCAAATTAATTATTATTTAATTTAAACTTACATTTTGTTTATTTAACATGTAAAGTCCTTAGTGAATACAGTTTATATATTTCTAACCATACAAGGATTAGAGTAGATATATCAACTACTTATGTTTGTGAAAAAAAACGATATATTTACAACAATTTAAGAATTATAAAACTCAAAAGCGTTCGGCTTCTTTATAGGATGAGGGCTAGCTAGCTAATGAAAATTTCAAATACCATCTTATTACGCAATTTTTCCAACTCATTAATTTCAAAATCTGGCTGGCAAAATACATTGCGTTTCTATTTTTTTCACCAAGGATATTTACCTCATTTGTAAAATCTGTACTAGTTATTCAACTACGTAAATTGGAAAATAGGGTGAAATATTATTGGATTTCAACACTTTAACACATAGTTTATTACATTACTCCATTGGTAAAGTTTGAAGGACTAAAAAATATAAATCAAATTGGTATAAATAATATTACGTTTTTACTGTTTTAGAATTCGGTCCTATCAGAGAAATGTTACGTGACTCGTCGTTCTTGGATTGTGTGTAACAAAATTGAATTTGAAATTTTCTTAGCAACGTTGTAACCTTCTATGCTATAAGAAAACTTATCAATTTAAACCCATAGAAAATCATAACAATTGTAATTAGATCAATATAGAAATACATATGATAAATGAATATCTCAGCTTAAATTAAACTATGCTTAGATAAATCGTGCGGTTGAAAATGCTGCGTTGTTTTTTAGCTTCAAACGCAGCACGTGCTTTGGCGGCCGAAGGAAAAGCAACTCGTGCATCACCTGTCGGTGAACCATCATCGTTGAAACGGCGTATTATATCATCGGGCACCACATTAAAGTCTCTAAAAAAGTCAATTATATCATTAAGGTCAGCCTTGTATGGCACGTTTTCCATTGAAATAACACAGTTGGGTCTATTGAATTTTTCGGGAATACCATTACCGCCAAGGCCAGCACCGTCGCCTCCAACACCACCGGTATTATTACTGCTATTGCAGCTGATGACATCATCTTCATTGTCGCTAATCGTAATGTTGTCTCTTTCACCTCTACGATTCCTTTTATCGTCGTCGTTTGTATCCATAGCATTCGTTTGATTATTGAAATTACGACGCATGCCGCCAACTGCTTCATTCCCACGCATGTTGTTGGATCCACCAACATTCCCACTAATACGTCCACGGGTATTCATATTATTGTTGCCGCCAAATCTATGACACGGCATATTACGATCCTGTCCCAAATTGTCACTACTGTTCATTCCTTGAAAATTTGGTGGCATATTATTTGGACCACCTCTTCCAGAAAAGTCAAAATTTCCACGCATCATAGGTGGTCCGGGCATCGGACCTCCGCCACCACCACCGCCACCCGGAAAGTAATTCATAAATGGTTTGCCAATGCGATCAGCGATCTCTTGAGGTCTAATAGGTCGTATACGCAAATTACGGGAACGAAATTGGGAATTGTTAAAACGCATGACTGCCGTAGATGCATCATCTGGATTAGTAAACTCAACGATAAACTCGCCAGAAGGTTGATTCCGATCATTTCTCAGGGGTTCGATGTGCTTAATGTTTAGATTGGCCGAAGACAAAAACTGACCGACATCGTTAATGCGCGCATGGTAATCGCAGTTTTTCAATAAGACAAAATTATTCTCCATTGGATTCATTTGGAATGATGGTTGTTGATTAATATTGGAGGGACCGCTGAAGTTTGGCATCGCAGACATGTTGCTGCCGCTAGAAGATATGTCTTCATTATTGTTGTAATTACTATTTAAATTTCTTTTGTTGGTAATACTATTATCAGGAAAATTGTTGTTATCGTTATTGTTTTTCGGACGTCGTAAACGTGGATCAGTTGGGCCCTCTGTATTCGAACCTGCAGCTGGTAGATCAAAGATACTAGGAATGTTAGGACGGCCCAGCTGTTTTCTTTCTTCATCTTCTTCTTCTTCTTCCATATCGTCGTAATTATTTTCATCTTTCACATTATCTTCCTCATAGTTCTCACCACCCTCATTATCATCATCACAGTCGTCATTATCCGAGTCTTGTTTAAGTTTTTCTGCTTCTTTTAGGGCTTCAGACTCTTCTTCTTTCTTTAATTGCTCATTTGCTAAACGTATTTTCTCCTTCACCTTAGCCATTTCCTCTTCTTTTTCCGGACGTATACGCACCTTGCGATGTCCTATCATGTGTCTTGAAGACTCTTCTAAAGCAGCCTTGGCTTCTTCTTCGCGCGAAAACTTTACAAAAGCTATAAACTCACGACGATTCTCCGGGCTTGCTGTTAGCACTATATCATATATAGTATAGGCCGAAAACATCTTCATAATATCCACTTCTGTTGCTGAAGCAGGTATATCTTCAATATAGAGCACACTGAATGGATCTGAAAAATTCTTCATTGTCTTATGATCGCCACTTCCACTCTGGGATGGACTATTTCGTCCGAATTCGTCGTAGCCTCGGTTTCCACCACCTTCGTGTTCGTTACGATCGTAACGATTTTGGAATTCTCTAGGCGGCCGAAAACTGTCTTGACAATCATTAAACTCTTGATCGGAGGCAACCTCTAAATGAATACGATTATTCTTCAGCATGGTATTATTGCGCACCATTGCTTTCGGAATACTAGAATTACGGGAGAATTGTATATAGGCTACACCAACACGTATGCCTTGGCTGTCATTAATCATTTTAATACCATTGTGTGGTATGAATAGACCAGAGAAAAATTTTCGTAAATCGCTGTAAGTTGTACTTGGGCACATATTTGAAATTTTAATTGAACATGACGACTGGATATCTCCAACTCCAACAACTCCCTCTTTCTTACGAAAATTTTCTTGGTTTCCAGGTCCAAGTTGTGGTCTTTGTTGTTGCGTAAACGGATTTTGCTCCTGAGAGTTTCTCTGATTATTAACACGTAAAGGATTTGTAATGCCAGTGCCAACTGCAGCAGCCTGTGCAAAAAGTCCCGGGTACATTTGAGCGTAAGGATTTGTGTTAGCAAAAGCAATAGGTTCTTGTTGTAGTGCCTGTTGAACATTGCTTTGTCCTTGTAATGGTTGTGAAGTTTCTGCCTCAGGCTTTTTATCCAGTAAAAAACCGGGAAACACTGATGTTTTGCTTGGGTTTGTGGGTGCTAAGGGGCTATTCGACGAATCTTGCGAGTTAGAATTTGATGTTGCTACTTGCAACGCAGCTGTGTATGGGTTTTGTAAAGCGAACGGTTTAATTATATCATTGTTGTTGGCACTAGAGCCTGATGTTCCTCCAACAATTGGATTGGACAGTATATTAACACTGTAATTATTGGATGTTGTGGAGCTGGTGGTATAATTTTGAAAGATTGGTATAGTTGGAGGGGCTGCAATTGCAGCAGTATTTATTCCTACCAAAATATTTGAGTTTGATGGATCCTTATTAAGAACTGTAGGTTCCCTTGCAGTGGTGTACGCGTTAGGTATATTCACTTTAATGCCAGTTTCTAGTGCTATTGGAAAAGCATTTAGCGGTGACTTGTTACTCTGAGCTTGACCTAAGAAGACACTAGAACTGCTTTGTCCTAAACTATTGGTAGTTTCGTAAGCGTTGACTGGTAGTATATTCCAAGGTGAAATGGTTGGAGGCTTGACGTCGCTAGTATCCACTGAGGGGCTCTTGTTATTAAGTAGTGATCTACTACCACTGTGACGATTACCGAAATTTACATCGCCATCTCTACTATTACGATTTGAACGATTACGATCATTGCGATTGCGATCCCAGCTACGTTCTCGGCTTCGGTCTCGACTTCTTGATCGTCTTGATGATCGACCTCGGCCGTTGTTTCTACGATCTCGTTCTCTGGAACGTGAGTGATCTCTTCTACGTCTATTGTTTGAGCGATCACTGCGATCACTTCGGTCGTTGCGATCTCTGGAACGAGATCGACGTCGATCTCTTGAACTCGAGCGGCGGCGATCACGTGAAGAAGCTTCGTTGCTTTCGCGTCGAGAACTGATTGAAGAACTTTCATTCGTAGAGTTTCCGGATTTTGTTTTTGGATGTGTGATAAGAGTAATCCCTGCATCTTTCTGATAGGTTTGAAACGATGGCGCAGCACTAGCCAACTGCGTAGCTAAAATATTTTTTAAGCTATTTGAAGTAATAACGGGTGGTTGGGGTGCTGGCAGTGATAATGGTACTGATGCAGTTGTTGGGATAATTGGGATGGCACCTGCCTTCTGCAAGGCTAAAAGAGACTGTTGACGTGCCGTTTCGATTACTTTTTGCATTTCTGCACGTGATGACAGTAACAGACGAATTTGAACTTCATTTAATTTGCCACGATCATTCTGCATTGCTTGCCGAGCATCCTCATCGGTACTGGATATAGTTATGTAAAAAAAGTATTTAAAAGTATTATATAAGCCAATGGGGCTTTAAGCTAGTTCAAAGCGCAACTTTTCCAAGAGAATCAAAGTCTATAGTGCAATATTTAAATTGTCAAGAAAATTAAGTGTAACACTTATTACTTACCATTCATCCATTTATTCATGTGATAAAAGCTTATTCCCTTAGAATTAATGGAGTAATTGAAGCTTATACGTAATGATAGAATAATTGGTTTACGGAGAACATGTACATATGGTGGGTTTATCCCACATTTTGAGTTGATTTACACCATCATTGACGAAAATCCTATATTTCTACTTTTTAATTTTAGTGGCAAAAACAAAATATGCAATAAAAAATTATGAAGGATTGTCAGATGTTGGGCTAAGTGGTGAATAAGTTACAATTGTTCTTTCAATGTATTGCAATAATTTCATTTTTATATAACGAACGGCAAACTTGTTCCATACACGAGTATGTTTCATTTGCTTGTATCAAGATCAGGAATCAAGACAGTATCTCGTTAAGACACACAAAATAAAGGCCCAGAAAAGAAACGAAAATATACTCGCACTTGCCGTTTCGTTTTTTCATTACCTTGTACTACTTGTACTTACTTATTTATTCACATACTTGTATTTATTGGTACGCAAGTTTTATGGTCTACTCAGACCTATGATATGAACGAACGGGTAGTAAGTAGTAAAATTGATATAATTTAAGAACCAAAAGGAAATTAAACAAATTTTTCCTACATATTCCTTAAGAGTTAATCAGTCAAGGCTATCCTAAAGCAAATATTTTATATCTATATTTTTCAATGAGAAAAACGACCTCAAACAAGTGAATAGGTCTGGCCAGACCTACTCACGTGCATAAGGGTTAAGTAAAGTAAAAGTAAATATGAATTTAAGTGCAAAAAACAATGAGTAATACTAGTAAATAACCAAGTGAGTATGAGTAGTACCAGAGCCTTTGCTACCAATGGTGGTTAGGCGCGTGAGGGAAATTTCTAATATGAAACATTTTATTTAATACTAGTGGTACCAGTGGCTTCACACGCGCCCGTCCTGTTGTTTTTTTTTTTTCATGGTAAAATTACTCCTTAACCATTTCATTATATCTTCTCTCTTCAAAAATTACAATAAAATAATTGAGAGAGTTAGTTCTTTGAACCTCAAAGCCAAATAAAAAAGGTACAAGTAAGAAGAAGAAAACAGCAATAACATAGAATTCAAGAAGCAGCATAAGCGTAAACAACGAAATATCAAACAATTCTTCTGTGAGGTTTTGCAAAAACTTAATCATAAAATAAAGGATATTTAATTTTAAAAAATAAGTATGCAATAACCTTTTTAGCACAAATATGTTGTTTAAAAAATAAAAATATTAAAACCGGTTCAGTATATTTTGCGCCAAAGCCATTTCATGTAAGCAATTTTATATAATTAGTATAGATAATGAAACCAAATAAAACAATGTTTACGTTTAAAATTTTCCAACTACTCATTATTATTGGGTATTTAAAATTTAGAATAAAAATTATCTTTCAAATCCCAAAATATTTATATAGATCCAGCGTTTGTTTTGTAAAAAAAAAACTTTAGCGCAAAAAAATTTTGCACACAGCCGCCAAAGCAGTTGGGAGAAGCTCCGAGTAGTACCAGTAAGAAAAGCAACCAATATGAGTAGTACTAGTATTCATCTAAGTACTTGAGTACTTTAAGCAGTGCTAGATTAAAAACAAAATTAGCTTAGGAATAGTAGTGTACTTTTTTGTAGCAATAAAAAATAGTGAATTAAATGTGCAGAGACCCCATGAGATTGGGTAATGCGAAAAATATCTTAACTTGCTAGGGTTTTTGGAATATAAAATCCGCTGAATTTTTTTTTTATATATAAAAATATTTTCCGGTGAAAGTTTTTTAGTTAGAGGGCGGCATATTGCATCTTCGCCCGGGCCCCGAATATGCACGGCACGCCTTTGCTAAGGAAAAGCTGACATGAAATTATAGCTTCTAAGCTTTTGAGCCGATTTTGACAAATGAAGTATTCTTCTTTTTGTGACAAATTTATTAAAATAATTTTGCAACAAATGGTGAAACTGTCACTACTTTTACACCTAGTGATTTTAGGCCTTTTAGTAATCTACCTGCCTATTTTCCTACATCGAGGTTTGGTAATAATTAAGAAATTATATGTATATTTGATATAGGCAAAATAAATTTTTGATATAATTTATCAAGTCACACATTCCGCTGAATCCAATAATATTAATGAGTTAATCAGATATTTGAATATAGTTATCTATTTATATCTACACAATTAAACTAGATCAATCATGTTTGGTAATAATTACAAAATTATGTTTTGATTCACTTGTTAATAATTGAAGAAATATTGGGTTTTCGAAATTATATACATTTATTAATATCGATTTGTGTTAAAAACCAATGACTAAAAACGATATTTTAAAATATCGATTCATAAACAAGTCGATATACCGATTGGACTAGTTGAAACCCTGAATGGTGACTTTTTTCTTCAAACAAATGGGCTTATGGCATGCTTTTATTAGATTAGCCTTATCAAAGTGCTACGAATTGCACGAATCAATTTAAGCCTGGTGTAGAGTTCGCATTTGTCCATTGGCTCTGCAAATCTAGAATTTATAGGTCAAGTTATAAGCCTCGCCTCTACTCTGAATTCCAGTCTAATATGTACTGATCATATAAAAGTATTGTGGGAAATATTTACGAAAAAATATATAAAAAAAAATAAGTTTTTGGACCAAAAATGAAAAAAATTTTTTTTCTCATTTATTTTTTGATGCAAATTCATGTAGTGGCATTGACAATTTCAAATTATAGTGTATTAAGGTGAATGCAGTGAAAACAACAAAGGATTTGAACTGTTACACAAGAAACACCAAAGCTCTATTAACGGAGACCACAGCCTTTTTCCTTATATATAGTAGGATGTTTTTTTCAAACTTTTGGAGAGGGATTTTATTTTTTTTTTCCTATATTATAGCTTCCTAGATCAAACCTGCGAACGGTGCATCCACTTTGTTTCCTAGAAAATTTACTTAAACGCAAGAAAAAATCTGTTTTTTTTTTGCTTTTTCGTTTTTCATATGAATTGTACTAGGAAACAACGTGGATGCGCCATTCGTAGGTTTGATCTAGGAAGCTGAAATTTTGGGAGAATTTTCTTCAAACCCGTTTCTATTATAAAGGCATATAGGACCGCAAATTTAAAAAAAAAAAAAATACCTCCTTCGGGTGTATTATTTCCGCATTTTTAGTCACACGAAAAATAAGGGCGTGGTTTTACAACAGTGTGTAGCGACGCCCATTCGAAAAAAAAATTAAAATAAATATTATAATTAAGAAAAAACTCAAATTTTCTTAATTTTTTGGGCCAAATTCCGAAAAATGAAAATTTTGCAGCTCTGGTAGCAACCCTAGAACTTTTTTTTTTATTATTTTTTTAAATGAGGATATATTATAATATAAAAATGAATAAGTTTTCAAAAATCGAGTGTTCTTGAAGTATTCTAGAACATGCCATTTATTTGAACATGTCTAATGTACATACACATTTTTAAAATAGCAATATCGTAGAAGACCAAAAAACAAAACAAGTGAAAAGTATCAAAACAAAAATCTTCGAGCAGAAGTCAATCTGACAGCTAATCGAGCGAGCATATCAAGTATTATATTTAGGTAATTCACAAGATGTCATAACAACTGCTGTTTATCGTATGCCAAATTTTACAAGTTGTAAAAATTTTGTTGTCGTTTTCAATGGGAAAATAAGAGTATACAACTCTGCACCCTATTAGGTAATCCCCAAGATCTCATAACGATTACTATTTCTCGTATATATAATACTTTACTTGCAATACATAGTTGTATTTTGTTGTCTTCCATATGAAAATAAATAAAACAATACAACTTGCGCCTTATGTTTTTCGAGCGCAGTATTCATCAAAGATAAAGAAGCAATAAAATAATTATTTTTGTGCATTATTTGGGTATTATTTTTGTTTACTTTCAGTCGTCTGATCGTAGCTGTGTCAATCGTTTTATTGTTGTTGTTCCTTCTAGGTTACCGCATTTTTTCTTGTGGAGGGCGCGGTCAGCTGCGACGACCGGCATTTATCATGCATTTTTTTTTAAAATGTCAATATAAAAAACTTTGGTGTTTTTTAAACATTTTAAAGAACTTTTTACTCCTAGTAATTTTTAATGAAAATTACAAAAAAAAAATGTATGACGTTATAGAGAAAATATTCTTGCGATAATATATTTATCTTCTGAAATTTAACAAGAAAAAATTCCTATGTATTATGAAAAAATATATAAACAACTCAATAAATCGAAGTTTGCAGTACAACGGGCTAAAAATATGAACTGTAGTCCCAAAAGTATGGTTGGTCACGATTTGTAAGCATATGTTTGGATGACAGACTAGTGAAGGCGAAGGTGTCAAGTAATCGCGAGAAAGTAGACTTTTTTCTTTGCGAGTGAAATTTTAAATTTTTCCGCACACCGCACGAAGATTCGCCTTCGTACAAGCTATGGACAAGAATATGAGAGAAATTTCGTTTGTTAGTGAATTATGGCATACTTAAGCATACCAACTTGGAGTTTGAAAAAATAAGTACATTTGCCTAAAATCAATAGTTGAAAATAAGTACAAATAAGTACAATATCATATATGGTGGGTGCAGTAAAGAGAAAAATCAAATGGAACAAAGAAAAAATGCAGCGAACAGCTGTCAGCGTGGTGTGCTTTAGTAGTAAGAGAACGATCCTGTATTGTACCCACCATATAATTACACCATGATTCCGAGCTATTATTTTTATATCGAAATTTCTTTATTGAATTGTATTTGTCAACAATAACTTCAAATTAAAAGTTGCAAACATATTCAGAAATTTAAAGGATAATTAATGTTCGCTCTAAGTACTACCAATCGACATTTTGCATTTTAGCGTCAGCAGTTTCACCGACAGCAACCACGGTGCGCTGTTGCTCTTTGAAACTGTATTTTTCTTGACACGAAATTTGTCAATGAAATTTGTTGCGATTCAAAAAATGGTAAAAATCGACGCATTTATACTGGAAATTAATTTTTACAAGCAAAATCGATTTTAGATGTTTTTTTGCTGATGAAAAGACGCGCTCCACTGGTGCACTCGTTCCAGGTAGGCACAGACTGAATTCGACGAGACGAGAAAATTCAAAATATGGCACTTGTGAAGCTTCCATGTGCTTAAAGATCTCAACCCAGCGTTCTTCAGATAACAATTTCTTTTCTTTCCATTTTTCAATTAGAATAACGAATTTCGAAGTATGTGCGGAATATTTTGGAAGCGCAGTCCGATGAAATGAAGCTTCACATGCCGTAAGGGTGGTGTCGGCTGACGAGGTAAAAAAGTTCGCATCAGTGCGGCTGTTTGGCTTGGCAGACAACGCTTTCTTGTGTTTCGTGGATTCCAAGTGCTTATCGATTCCACTCTTTCCGGCGTTTGCGATGTTGAGTTCCGCGTCGCAAAAATTACACCGTATATCACTTTCTGTTCTTCCTTTTTTCATTTGCGGATATTTTTTCAGAATATCCGAATTAAAAATGCACTTACGGCGTTGCGGCGCCATTACCATTTAATGAATAGAAACACGAAGCATATAAAGCGAAACACATAAAAAGCATGCATGCATCGTATGCTTTTCAGCACACATAGAATGCATCTATTAAAATTTGTCACTCCCTTTTCCCATACGATTTTCTCAGCAAATATGTATTGTTTACAAATTTTGTTTTTGTCGATCTCTTTTCCCATACGATTCTCTCACACAAAATCTGTCAATGCTTCGATTCCTACAAAAAGTTGAAAGTAGGTTTGACATTTTTAAAAACTACAAGTCTGCGCTGTCAAACTCAAATTTAGTGATGCCACATATCAATTTTTAAAACATTCGTGTGTAAATACTAATTAAAGGAATTCTAGTTACAACTATTTCGCAATCATCGGGCCAGCGCAAATGATATTTATATTTGTTATTAATTTGAGAAACAGATTTCGGCCGAAATAAGTACAAATTAAGTACACTTTGAAAAATAAGTACAAATTAAGTACGCTTTAAAAAATAAGTACGGCAAGCTGAAAATAAGTACTGTACTTACTAAATAAGTACAGTTGGTATGCTTAGGCATACTGAATTCAAAAACGTCAAAAGCTGTAGAACATTTTAATGGTTTTCGATTAAATGGGGTTTTTTTACCAATTTTTTTATGCTAATAAGTAATGTCATAACAATTATACATTTTGACAATTATCGGAAGAAAGAAATGTATTCAAAATTCAAATTTTTTGAGAAAATTGGTTAGAAACTTATATCAAGTTATTATTTCTGAAAACTTTTTGGTATACAAAATACAACTTCGAAAGTATTTGTATTACAAGTGCAGTGCGAAAATAATTAGTCATATTTATATTCACAAAATATACGTAAATTCAATTTAATCTTTCAGTATAAAAAAAAACAATGCTAATAAAAGCTTGTTTACTTCGATACAACTTTTAATGTTTATTTAAATACATAATATTTTGGTAAAAAGATGTTTTAGAAAAAAACTGAGCTTAGTGAGCTTAAGCGATGATATAAAAAACAATTGAGTAAATTTTTTTAATAACATTTTATTTCACATATATTCGGACGAGCTTTTTTCTAAATCACATAACATTTCTTCGAATTTATCTACTGCGTCTCTCCTTTCATTATCAATTTCAACCAAAGATTTAAGAACGCATTTATCAGTTAACAAAATTTAAGACCGCTGCATTTGTTTCATCACGTCTTGTTTTTCTAGTGTTGAAAAGTTAACCATTTCTGATAATTTTGGGGAATTGCTTCCTGAGAAAGGAAACATGCAAATTACCTATTGGCAAATCGAAGTATATACCTGATGACTTCTGCTCTGTATATTAACACCTTATGCACTGAATTGGGCATATAGTGATAAACTCGCAAGTCTCTTACTCTAAGCAAAGGTAATCAAATTCTTCAATAAACTTAGATGGTTTTTCCACAAGATATAATTTTCAATATTAATGAAAACTTGTGAAAAAAGTCCTTATTCAGACCCATTTGCAGTTTAAGTTCTCGCTGAATATATTTTTCTTCAAAAGTTTCTTTATTATCATATAGCACTTGCCACGCTTTGAATGGAAGACGATAGATCAGGTTACGGTCACTAAAATTATGATTCCCGAGTTCGAAAACCCAAAAATAATTAAGAATTCACAATCTTTTTTTACATACTAGATCTTCATTCAATATTATTTTTGTCATTTCTTCCATTTTATACATCAGTTAAAGTCGCACTTTTTACTTCTGCTTTTCATTCGCTTTATGAAAAAATTTAAGCAAAACTTAATCCATAATGCATGTTTTCTAAATTATTAATAAAACAAAATGCTAATATGGATATCTAGTTAAATTTGGTATTTAAGAACATACATATTAATAAAATAAAACGCAATCGTTAAAAGAATTTTTTAATAATTAAGGAACTTTCAAGTAATTTTTATTCTAATACAATATTTCTTATAATTCTTTGTTGAGAAAGCAAGAGAAAACAAACGTGAAAATAACACTTTAGTCGTTTGGAACTACTGCTTTAAAAAACGCCGACGAAAGCGGAGGAGACAATACTTATTTGCTCTTATTAGTATAAGGTCACAACTAATGATACTATGTATATAATACCGGTTTTCACCGCCTACTTTTTTAATGTCTTCGCAAAATATCAATTTTATATTTTAATATAGATTTCATTTACTTTTTTTGATTATTTAAGAAACCTAACTTCATAAAACATAAAATACATAAAAAAAAACAGTCTACTTCTGAAAATTCTAGCTGTCGCAAATTTAACTTTTAAATAATTTTTTTTTATTTGTTTTAGTAGAAGTTTCACCTTTGAAATGGTACCAGTATATCCTTATTTTCTATCCGAAATTTTATTGATTTTTGTCTCTGAAACGAATCATTGTACCCCGCACAGTACTTTGAACCCATACAAAAACTGCTTAAAAATAGGAGTCGCCGGATCGTTATGAAATTTGACATTGTAATAAATACAAAGCTGATGATTCCAAATATGAAATTAGTTTCAATGTACCTAGTAGACCTTTTATTTTTCAGAAATCAGGTTTGAATTTTTTTCCAAATTTAATGAATCAAATTTCGGAAAATCTTATTTCGTTTCGTAGCTAAACTTTTCTTATTTCAGAACGGAACAATTTTTAGAATACATTTTTAGTTTTAAAGAAATAAATGTTTTAGTGAAGGCATTTATGCACTAAAAAAAATGCTGTTGTCCAATTTATGCACCAAATAAAAGTAGTTTATTTGTGAGTCCAAACACATTTGATTTATTTTACTAACAAAAAGACATATTTTATAATTACTTATAACCTGTAAATAATTAGCAGCGTTAAAAGAATTATTACACCATGCAAAAACAAATATTTTAGTCGCGGAAAATAAGTGATATATTTAACATAGTAATTTACCTATAAATAAGCCTCCAACTATTTCAATTCTACATCCTACTCTGAAGTGTAGCTTATACAATTTAAAAAATTATTTATTATCAAAGTGACTCAAGCTAATTTAATTTTTTTGTATCATAAAATAAATTAAAAAATAAAATGGTTACAGAGGTATGTTCTTAAACTTTTTGGACTAAGTCCAGTTAAACTGTCAAAGACGAGAGAATATGAAAATTGCTTTCTGTGAAAGAGAATAAATGTAAAAAGTACAAAAAGGGTAAAAAAATTTTTTAGTCCGAAAAACGTCAAATGTTTTTAAATGTGGTGTGAAAAAAATTGTATTTTCTAAACACAAACAATAAATCAACGCAATGAATAAAATGAAAAATAAAAAGTTAAGGTGTTATCTTCGGCCAGGCCGAAACTCACATACCCTACACTGCACTGAAAGTACCTTTTAAATAAATGCTTAAGAGACGTTGAAGAGGTTGAATAATTTGAAAAAAATGTAATATGTTAGAAAGGTTGACAGAGGTTGAAAAAGTCGAAAATATATGCAAAATGTTGAAAAAAGTTGACAGAGATTGAAAAACTCTAAAAAGGTTGAAAGACTTTGAAAAAATTTGAAACAATTCAAAATTGATGAAAAAGTCGAAAAAATAAAGAAACTTGCAAAGAAAGTTGAAAGAGGTTGAAAAAAACAAACAAATACATATGGATATATTGGAAAAAGTTGAAAGGTTGATAAAGTCAAAATAATATGGAAAATATTGAAAGAAATCGAATAAAAACTATGAAATTTAAATGTGCCACGCCGACCTCTCCAATTCCGCCTACTTTTGGGTTACTAAATTATATTCTTCATTGACATCCACATACCAAATCTTAGCCCAATAGGTTGTATAGTTTGCGATATATGCCGTAATTAGTCTAAAAATTTAGGGCGATAACACACCCACTGGTGTAATATAGTCCGATTTTCATCCAGAAATAGCTTTTCATAAGCAAACCCCTTACACCAAATTTTAGTATGATTGCTCACATATTTCGATAAATATGCCACTTACCGTATTTTATTTGTATGGGAAGTGCCACGCCCACTGGTGATATTTCAGCCACTTTTGATTCAGATATTTTTTAAACTAAACCACTTACATTAAATTTCATAGCAATTGCTGCAACAGTTCACTTAAAACAGCGTTTACAAATTTATATTAATATGGGAGGTGCCACGCCCACTGATGCAATCAAGTCAAAATTCATTTATTTTTAAAGCTTATAATAAGTGACATCTATACACAAAATTTTATGAAGATTACTCTCATAGCACACTATATATAACAATAAACGTTTTTTGCTTATATGGGAGGTGCCACGCCCACAGGTACTATTAGACAATTTCTGTAATAAGAGACCTTATAGCAAGTATATCTACCTCAATAAATTTCATAACGATTACGTTTTTAGTTCTCTTAATATAACGTTTATAAAAGCTGTGGGCGGTGCCACGCCCTTGAGCGAGTTTTTTCAGTAAAGTTGCTGAGCTTGTATGCTTGATTGCTTTCAGCGGCATCATCTCCAAAATTTTTATGGAAATCGTTTGTGCCAATTCTGAGATATACGGAATCAAAATTTTTAACAGTTGAAAAGTGCCACGCCCATTTTTTCGAATCCGCCTACTTTTATCTCAATTCAAGATATATTTGATATGTATCCGTTTACCAAATTTCATCGCAATATCTTGAACGGCTTACAAGATATGGTAGTTTAAATGATAAAATTTAGGGCTGTGCCACGCCCCTGTACGACCCTTTGGAAACTTGAAACCCAGCCCAATCTTAATTTGGTTCACATGTACACCAAATCACCAAGTTTCATCAAAATCGCTGCAACTTTTTTCAAAATTGGCCTAGGTACATTTACATAGAGTATGGGCGGTAGGCGTGTCCGTCAACCGATTTCGCCCATTTTCAATAGCAAGATGCCTGCAAGAAGATGTGACCTGTGTGTGAAAGTTTCATTCAATTAGCTTTCTTGGTTTTCCCGTAAACCTGATTTCAACATACGGACAGACAGACAGACAGACGGACATCGCTAAATCGACTCAGGTGGTGACGATGATCAAGAATATATATACTCTTCCATACCTGCCACGCCCCCTTCGATGTGTTACAAACGGAGAGACAAAGTGAATATACCCTCGGTGTAGGGTATAAAAATAGTCAAAATAAACTAAATATTTAAAGTTCATTTGCACAATACAGAACTGATAGTTTGACACTTTTTATGATTTTACCAGCAAAAATGACTAAATCCTGTAAAGAGAGGCGCTCACTTACTCTCTCATCCCCACTCTCATTTACAGGATTTTCGGGAAAGGCTTTTCGCACTAAATTTGACAACACTGAGGAATCGATTTGTTTGAATATTTTCATTTGACTGCGCTCAGTCGAGAATATTTCTGGTGTTGCCGAAAGTGTGCGCATAAGCCGTAGAGCCTCAACTCACTTATAGACCTCAGCCACTGCATATTATCCGAACTAGTTTGAGAAATCTGCATAGAGACATCTTATTATTCGCTCACAAGGCAACATCTACCCAGGAATTGAAGCAAAATTACTACTTACTTCATTATTGCTTCTGGTTACGTAGATTTTGTTGAGAAATCATCTTTCGGATGAGGCGTCTTTCCAACTCAGTGACTATGAAACAAGCCGGATTTTGGGTTCCAAAAATTGTTTGGTATAATTTTTGGAGCGGTGGCAACGAACTCTTTTGGCTAGAAATTGATGAATTGGGTTTGGACAGTATGGTGCTTTGTACGAAACGCCGTCGAACAATCGATATTTTGCGCATTTAGCATTCTAATTGTGTTATCAGTCGTTTTGGGGATGTGATGGCCTCCATGGAGTTGCTATTTCATGCAGATTGATTTTTTTTTTGTGGGGTACTGTTGGAGATATTTTGCGGGCTAATTCCAAAATTGAGTGTGGGATATTATTTAAAATTTTCCGCATGAACATGCATCGTATAAAATGAGAACCTATTTTGAAGTATTTCGACCTAGTACTAATAATAGGGGAAGGTGGGGCTAAACCGGACACTTTTTGTCTTTTTACAAAAATAATGTAAAAAAATGATTCGAAACCTGGGGTGTTATATATCATTCGAAAGCTACATCCTTTAGCTACAAATCGCATATCGTTTGATGGTTTAACATGTATTCAGTTTGGCGTGAGCTCATTCAGACTATACCAACCTCGAAATCGAAAAAGCCAAAAATGGTGGGGCTTAACCGGACAGGGGGTGGGGCTAATCCGGACAGTCGCGTCAAAACCAAAATGAATAACAAACATGAAGGCACATTATGTTTAAATGTTATTTTGAATCTTTATTGATGTATTTCGATGTGTTTCGTACAAGAAAAGATTGTATTTGATTGAAAAAATGTTGATTTAAGTGCTAAACGCAAAATGATGATGAAAACAATTTTGGACAGAAAAATGAAAATATTTTTTTTCTCAACGAAAACTCAACGGAAAATCGGAAAATATTGAAATTCATTCAAAAATCATCTTCATCTGGTTTTCTTTGATCCAATCTGCCAATGTTGCTCGCTTGACACCATGCGATTCTGATGCATCTCGAATCGACGTTTTATCACGAATCACCGAAATAACAGCTAATTTCATTTTTTACTTATCGACTGCAGGCATTTTACTTTTGTAATTACGCACCATTTGCTGTGAATAACTTAAAATAATTAATATCAATGTTTATTGTGCTTTAGTTATGTCGTAGAAACATTCAAAGTGCTTCAGAAGTGTTTATGAATAACAAACACGAGTTTAAAATGACAAATAAGGTGTCCGGTTTAGCCCCATCGTGTCATTTTTTTAACTCGATCGAAAAACATTGATGAAAAATATTTTATCATAAAAACCACTAACACCATTCGATTCAGCACATCTTAATTACCTAAAAACACTCACCGAATATTCTGCGCACTTGTATATTAATTTCACAATCCAAAAATTTATAAAAAAAAAATTTACTTTAAGCGAAAAAATACACGACTGCCGCTAAACTAAATGATGAAATATCATCGACACTTGGGAAGTTAGTAGCTTATAACAGGTAGTTTTTGATTAATCGCGATTGTCCGGTTTAACCCTTCGTCCGGTTTAGCCCCACCCTCCCCTACCATAAAACTGAAATAGGTACACAATATTGGTGGAAAAAAATAATTTTTAGATTTGCTTAGTGTCTACATTTTTGACATTTTGACCTTTTTCACAAAAAAAAATTTTTTTTTATTAAAATAATTGGTTTAGCACGTAGTGACTGAGATCTAAAAACAAAATTGGGTTAGTATAATTTCTTCTAACTCATTTGTACAGAATAAACCCATTACTATTCAGACCGTTTGTCTACATCGTCTATTTCGTCGAGTAATTTAAAAACCAGTCAAGTTTTCACTATGTAATTATAATAGTTGAATTCCAAATTTTTTGATAATTTGGTCAAATCATGTGAAACATGCTGAACAATGACATTGGCGGTGGACGTGTCCGATTTCAGTAGCTTTCAATACCATCGATTCACATCGTATACGAAATTTACTCAAATTATTTATAGTTTTGGCACTGCTCAACCCACTGTGCGCTATAGCATGAAGCCAATACATAAATCCGTCTGGTTGAAAATAACAATTTTTTCCAACTTGGTGCAAAAATGGCAATAGCTTCCTTCAAAAACCTTAATGCAGTCGACACATCTTATTTTTCTGCAAATACATTTTAGGCGCTATGAAAAATAAGACACGTTATCTTATTATTAGACCATCTTATCATCATCAACAAATGGAATTTGGAAATTTCTCACGGTGTCAAATCGTATTGTTTCCTCAAATTATGGAGGTAGATAGAATGCTCTACTTTTGCTTTTTCTTCTTGAAATTTTTGTTAGTTGTGATAACTGTTAATATTTTATAATATAAAAAAAAAACTTAGAATCTGGTAAATTGAGAAAAATTTGTATTTTTATCTTCAACTGCCAGTTAAGGTCCCAGCTTATATTAAACCGAATATTGAGGTGGATACGATGATTTTTACATTTCTTTTGTGAATAAGCTGCTATTCTAGCTTTTATTCTGGGCTCTGGACCTCAACTTGGTGTAAATAGCGGAAAATATAGTTGTAATTTATCAGAGTCTCAACAAAGCATAGTCACAGAGGGCAAAGACAAAAGACGAGCCACAGAGATCCTGCTGCGCAGAAGGTTGTACGAGAAAAACATTAAGTCTACCACTCAACAAAAAAGCAGCATCTTAATTCAAAAATATTTTCACTTACTTTGCTCCAGAATATGTTGTCCTCATTGCTATGAATTTTGACCAGTCTCGAGGATCTGCCATTATTTTTGCGTATACTGATGATGAGACTTCTATTTTCATCTTATACTAAATACTATTACATAAATTTTACTACAAATCTAGTGAAAATTTTCGCTTTTAGGATATTGATTCGTGCTTCTACAAAAATCGTACTTTTATTTTTATCGTACTTAATAGTTCTCTAATAATAAATCCAAGACTCAAGAACTTAATTTATCATTTAAAACCGAATATGAAAAAAAAAGATATTACTTGAAGATGGTTGCGAAACGTGTCATCTGCTGTTTTTACGCTGCAGAAATAGCCACAGGAATACACAGTCACTTCGGGGATATCCGTTAGCTAACTATAAAAAGTTATCTTTTTCAATAGATAATGAAGGACATGTTTTTAAAAATAACGAGGACTTTTCGTTTTTTGAAAAATTTTATTTAAAATTGAATAAGTTGTATTGTACAAAGAGCTAAATGTCTCATATGGAAACAAAACGATAGAAGTGTGAGGACATAATCTGAATAGGTCACTTTAACTTACCTTAACTACCATGTTTTCAAATATGCACGCATGTAGGTCATATATAATCAACACTGGTTTCACTAGTCTTAAAATTTCTGCAGTAAAGTTTAGGTAAGTAAGCAGACTTTGACCTCAGTCCAAAGATTAAATCCTAAACTTAAATATTTAATTCTGGATTTGCTAGCCACAAGGGACAAGCGTTTATATTTGGAAATTGTATGTTTTAATAAAATGTATAGACTTTTTTGTAGTTGATTCCATGAAAGAGTAGATCTTGCTTAAGACGTCGTCGTTTTTGCTTTAACATTTTTGACACGGTTTTCGGAATAACTTCAACTTAACTTTATATAATAACTTTAACTTGTGTAGTATGTATTAAAAAGTGTTTTATAACAAAGAGTTTTACACCATTTGAATATACATATACAGCTATGCCACTGCCAAAATAGGGGTCGTTACCGTTAAGCTCGGGTCAAAGTGTTTGAGATTCATTTTATGGGTAAGTTATGCAGCTCTTTAGATATTTGAGTTACTTTAATATTTGAAACGGTTAATTTTTTACTTACGTTGTATGGGTAATTCCACAGAAAAGGAAAAATTAAAATTATGATAAGGAAGACGGGAAAATGAAATAACTTCACAGGCGTCGCTGGATAAGATTGTGTTTACAAAAACTATTCGCCAAGCAGCTTTAGATGACTGTTAGAGCAAACCTAAAAATTTTTAGTTTGGTGTGCTTTATGTACATATCTGTCGTCGAAAATTGAAAACTCTTATGCTAGATACACACGAGGCAAATCAATGGGCAACACGGCTACACACGAAACAACGGTTGCTTCAACATGGCTGTGTTGCTGCAACGGTTGCCTCGTGTGTATCTAGCATTATAACGAATGGTGTAGTAATATTCGTTTGTCGCAAAGAATGTCTAAAAAAATGGCATTTACCAATTATTGAATTTCAGGAGAATGTTAGAATGATTCAACATATTTACTTCTTAAATTTTTCTTAATTTTGCAAAAATTTGACATGATAAAGTAAAGCAAGTTCCACATTCGGGATTAGTGAACTAAGCTGACAAACTAGGCAAACTCTCATTCATTTCAAAAATCCCAGGACGACATTTATTCCTAAAGTCGCTGAGGCTTTTGAAGTTTATCGCTTAACAATTACAAAGCAGGACGATTTGCCCAGATCTCAGTTAAGTTCGCGCGAAGTAGATGAAAATTGTATATGCAACTTCCCAGGTGGCGAGGTACACTACTTGCATCTTCGAAAATAGTAAATAAAACTATTTGATTTTTGCACATACATTTATTAAAATATTAAATGTTTCAAAATAATACATATTGCAGTTTAATATAAATCTGCATTGGTTTAGGGAGTGTATTGACATGACTTCAATTCTTAAGGCTTGTTGGCAAAACGTTATTTAGTTTTCCAAAACTTTCTTTTGTGTGTGACTTTTTCTAAGTCAAAGACTTAGACCTCAATTTGTAATTTTAAATTTTATCTCAACTTGTACTTGCTTCAAAAGAGTTGTACAGAATCTGTAGATGTGTTTAAGATCGGAATTTTCTCGAAAAACAAATTCTTCATTATTAACATTCTTTTCGAGTAAAAAAAGTGTTTCAAGACATAGTGTCAAGGCCTATTCGAATCATCCAATGTGTGTACGTTCAGTGATTTTTAAGTTTTGGAGATGTAGCCATCTCAATATCATCATCAATAATAGCATTATTGCAATCGCAATAATGAAGCATGTCCAATTTTTTGATGGCTATTTTCCTAAGAGTCGAAAATTTGATGAACATTTGTTCATGAGGTGATTCGGAGAGATCTTGAGATTATCTAACGCTCTGATTCCGCTACACACTATATCCTGAGACCCTGTATGTATATTTCAGAAAACTGCCATCAAAAACGCCTTTAAAAAGTATTTGTTCTCTTCATTGATTGTCCTAAGAGAAGCTTCTCAAATGTTAAAGTCTGCTTCAGTTACCTGTTGCACGAAGTAACGCTTCTCGTTTATAGGCGTAATAATTTCACGTGATTTTAAACGCCTATTTCTCTTAAGGCGATATTTCGTCGTCGTTTCTGTTAGTTGTCCATATTTTTCGAATTGCTAAAACTTTCATCGCTTTGAAATATTTTGGATGATAAATGTAAGATTACACATTCTTTGTGTTTTTCATGTTGAGTTAGTGCCATTTCTTGATAATCAATAGAAATGACTCGGTATAATACTATTTCACATTTACTTTTTACAAGGTAAGACTGCGATTTTTCACTGATTTATATGAACCGTTTAAGAGTTAAAAAACACAAAATTGGAAAGTAAGTCCAGTGCAATACCAAATACCTACCTATAGAATATGGAATGCTGTTTCAATGTGTAAGCAGATTTACTGAGACTTGCAATTGTAGCGAATTTTCTTACCATTTTCTACATATAATCTAAATCTAATTGACAATTTTAGCATAACTTATGACTCTTGAAAAAGTTTTAACCTTACTAGCTTTTTTATTTTTTGATGTTTTTAAAATATCTACCTGAATGCAATGAAAGCATCACCCATTTCACCACCGACGATGTGTACTCCTCCTTCCGGAATTGAAAGACCTTTGAAGAATTGTCGTATATCCAAAGCATTTGCCGACCATGGTAAATTTTGCAAACGAATTATAACACTCATCTTGTTGAATAATAATTTATTATTACTTAGTTTTTATAAAAATATCCGAGACTTTAAAATTGTCTTGTTCGGTAATTAGTTAGATATATAGTAAGTATATATTTTTCTTGCTATCCTGAAGTTGGTTTTGTAAAGGTGTGTGAATTCTGAAAAAATATGAGAAGAGTTTTGCTGATGATATAGTTCAATGTTGAACTTAACGATATATTGTGCAATTATAAAGAATATGAAAAATTTTAATCGTTTCATTGAACAGGTGTAATGGATGCCTACGCACGATTAATATTGACAAGTATGGTGATTTCTACTCTTGCGCTTTATATCACCTTACCTACAATCCATTAATACATCTTTTAACAATAACTTTTCTCAACATCCTCTCAAATCAATATCAATCAGAGCCCATTATTTAAATTAGAGGTTAAAGTCACTGTTAAGAATAAAATGGATATTGAGCAGTTGACCCTAAATCGATTGGATAGCCATTGTCTATTGAAATAAAGACCTTTTGACTTCATACATAAAACAACCATTAATTTGCTATATCTTGTAAAGAATGGGAAAAAAAGCTGAAATTTTAAGAAGTAACTTCTAGATCAGGCACTGCAATTACATAGAGGTTGTTTCTGTATATGGAGGGTCTGTAGTGGTCGAAAAACGGTTTTCACTCAATTAATTGTTAACCCTTTCAGGTTGGCAAAATTATTGTTTTGTTATTTTTTTCAGCGATTTACTTTGCTTTATCGGCAATCCTGTTTTCAGTAAGGAAGAACCAGGATACCGAGGACATAAAAATTGATATCAGTTAACATTTGTGATCATAGTAATAAGAGCTTGAACTCAAATATTTTTTTCCTCCCATTTTAATTCGGTCCTGAAAGGGTTAAATATACACATATGGTCAAAATAATAAGTACACGCTCACATAATTAGTTCAATGGGACAAAATAATAAGTACATTCAGTACATTTTAATAAAAAAAAAATTTAACTCGATTTTATCGGCTTTATTTGTTGATTTTTAAAGTTCATCATTAGTAGCCGGTATATTAACTATTGCTTTGAGTAATTTTGTGTTCTATTTTTGGCATACTGGAGATAAGCTTACGGTTTTTCATACCAAGTTTTTTGGACAAACTCCATAATTGCTTCTTATTTTGGAATACTTCCTTTCCTATTCTCTGCTTCAACTCTCGCCAAAGGTTTTCCAAAGGGTTCAAGTTCAGTTATTGACTTGGCCAGTTAAGCAAGGTCACACTTTTGTTTTGACACCAAATCTTCACCAACTTGGAAGTATGCTTAGGATCAATATCCTGCTGAAATGTCAATTTTAGCGGCATACTTTCCTCAGCATAGGGCAACATCGTACTTTCCAAAATATCTTTATAGTGGAATCTGGTCATGCTATCGGAAATTCGATGTATTGGTCTGGCACCGTACCATGAAAAATAACCCCAGACCATAATATGGCCACCCCCATGCTTTACAGTCTTTTTTTTGTGAAGCGTACGTGAAATTCTTTACTCTTGGGGCGTCGAACATTTCGGGCGGAGTCATTTCCAAACATATTTATTTTTGACTTGTCGCTCCACAAAATATTACGCTATTTCTTCTCGCCGTCTGGTCCGGACAAATTTGAATGTTTCTTTGTGAATGATAAACGCATCTTCAAATTTTTTTTCGAAGCATAGAAACTTTTCTCGCTATCCGTCAAGGTAAATTGGTTCGTTGAAATCATCGACGTACCGTTCGGAACGAGATCACATTGCCGATGTCTGCTGAAATGGCTCTTGAAGATGCGAAATGGTTCTTTTTTGCGACAGTGAAAATATGATTGTCTATCGTTGTTGAAGAATTTTTTGGTCTTCCGCGGGTTTCAACCACTTTTTTAGCTTTTAAAGCGTTTTGGACGAAAAAATTGACTGATCCATGGCTTCGGCATTAGTACGAAGACTTTGGCCGTAATTTCTGAGTGTCGAAACCATCTGCCTCTCCTCGGCAGTACAATGTTGATTTCTTCCCATCTATGAAATTTTTTTCTTTTTATTTTGATATAACTAAATATGAAAATAAATAAAATTAACAAACTTGTACGAAAAAGCCGATCAGATTGTTGCAAAATTAAAGAAATGATTAATGTAGGTACTTATTATTTTGTCCAAGTGAAATAAGCCCTTTAAAACATACGCGTATAGAAAAATTCGGGGAAATCCCTTCTTCTTTTTCACTTTTAAAGGCATTGCCATATTGAAATTATCAAAATAAAAAAGAATTTCCATATATATTTTCAGTAAAACAAAAAATAATTGAGAACTAATAAGATATCAGGTAGTGTACTTATTATTTTGACCATATACTTATATATGTACTTCAAATTCAAAAATGTATTGGGTACAAAATAAAATGGACAAAAATTGCATTCAGTTTTACTCAAAAAGTATACATCAAACCGAAAAATATATTATTGACAAACCTGTAGAGGGGAATATAACATTGATATCATGCCTAAATGTTTTCTGTCAAATTACATCTGACCGAGTTAAATTGCTTTAAAGTTTAGCAATTTTAAGATGACATAAACTTGATATCCGTGGAGACGTTTTTTTCTTGTTATGGAAGTAGCACTGCCCACAAGGTTCAATCAATCTCCATATCAAATTTCATCAAAATCGGTGAGGCGGCTCAGCCGTGACAGCATTTTTCCCATTAGGAGTTAAACCATTTTGTATGGGGAAATCATGTGTCTATGTTCACTTTATTTTAACTGCCTTAACGGCAACATACGCACATTATTTTTTGTGCACACCCAACATAAAACGAATTCGTTTCGAACTCGTTTTTGTTCATAAATCGGATCAGTTTCGAACTCGTTTTTTGTTCATAAAAAAAATTTTTCTAAGTCCCGGAAAAATTTTCAAAGAAAAATTTTGAAAAAAAATTTTGTTTCTTAATCGACTTAGAAATGTTTAAAAAATCGAAAAAACAAAAATTTTTTTGAATATTTTTCTTTGAAAATTTTCCGGGACTTTTATAAGTTTTTTTTAACCTTCTAAGCAATTTAAAGTCGCTCGAAACATAAAATTTTTTATGAACAAAAAACGAGTTCGAAACTGATCCGATTTATGAACAAAAAACGAGTTCGAAACGAATTCGTTTTATGAATAAAAAACGAATTCGTTTCGAATTCATATTTGAAGTCCGTTACGAATTCGAAACGAATTCGTTTTTTGTAAATAAAGCGTATCAAATGAGAGAAGATATCATTAGCCTTTGACATATATTTTAATATATGTAAGGTAGCCTAGTAGGTAGCGCGCCTGACTTTGGAAAATTGTAAATCGTAAGTATAATTTAATTTGATAATAAAATAAAATTACATATATAGGGTGTTTTTTTTAGAGGTTTGTTTTTCGAATAGAGATAAAACTGGCATTTTATGGTCAAATCTGGCAAGTCTTATGTCATTTATGTTCAGTTTGGTTTGCCATTTCATCATGAACAGGTTGACAAAAGAACAACGCTTGCAAATCGTGCAAATTTATTTCGAAAATAATGGTTCAGTTCGCGAAGTTTACCGCAAGCTCCGTCCATTTTATGGTCGACATAATCGTCCATCAGAGCAATTAATTCGATTAACAATGGGTCGTTTTCGCACTACGTTTACTCTATGTGATAATACGCATCCGCAGAAACGTCGAACAGTGCGCACCGAAGAAACAATTGCCGCTGTAGAGCAAAATGTTGAAGAGGACCCGAATGAATCGATTCGCCACCGTGCACAGCAATTGGAGCTTTTTCCATCAACTTTATGGAAGATTTTGCGCAAAGATCTTGGCTTGCGACCTTACAAGATCCAGCTTGTGCAAGAATTAAAGCCGCGAGACCATGCAATGCGTCGTGATTTTGGTGTATGGGCCGAAAATGAGATTGACCTCGATGCTGATTTTCATCGCAAAATTTTGTTCAGTGATGAGGCTCATTTTTGGTTGAATGGCTACGTCAACAAGCAAAATTGCCGCATTTGGAGTGAAGAGAATCCACATGAGACCCTTGAGACGCCATTACATCCACAAAAACTGACTGTTTGGTGTGCTCTATGGGCTGGTGGAGTCATTGGGCCATACTTCTTCCGAAATAATGCTGGAGAGTCAGTTACCGTTAATGGAGACTGGTATAGAGCCATGATAACCGACTATTTTGTTCCCGAATTGGATGGCATGAATGTGGATGAGTTGTGGTTCCAACAAGACGGCGCTACATGCCACACAAGGCACGTCACAATCAATTTATTGAAGGAAACATTCGATGAGCGCATAATTTCGCGGAATGGACCTGTCAATTGGCCACCAAGATCGTGTGATTTGACACCATTGGATTATTTTCTTTGGGGATATGTGAAGTCGCTCGTCTACGCCAACAAACCAGAAACGTTAGGGGACTTGGAAGCCAACATTCGTGGCGTTATTGCCGACATACGGCCCCATATGCTCGAAAAAGTGGTTCAAAATTGGACCTGTAGAATTGGCTTTATTCGAGCCAGCCGCGGCGGCCACATGCCCGAAATCATATTTAAACATTAATGGCATAAAATTATCCTTCCAATAAAGCCAAATTGATGGACATTAAAACGATTTTCTTGTGTTTTATTTCAATTCGAAGCTCTATACCTCTAAAAAAAACACCCTGTACATACATATGCAATAAAGTCTTACAATTTGCATACATAAAAAATTTTTTTTTTTAAATATAATTAATTTTTTTATGAACAAAAAAAATTCGTTCTATGAATAAAAAACGAACAAAAAACGAATTCGTTTCGAATTCGTATTATGAACAAAAAACGAATTCGAAACGAACTCGTTTTTTGTTCATAATAAGCGGAAAATTCTTCCGTTTTTTCGAGAGGAATTTCATACGAAAACGAATTCGAAACGAGTTCGTAACGAAATCCGTTTCGGATGAATAGTACGAAGAAACGAGTTTCGAGAATTCGAAACGAATTCGTTTTGCACACTGGGCATCTACAGAACAATACCTTTTCAATAGTATAAGTTTCATTCTCTTACCTTCTTTAGGAAATATTAAAAAATTGTACAAGTTTCGATGTTCACGTATTAATATATAGATTTATTACTGGAGAACAAAAAAACCTACGGATGCTAAAAAATTGAAGTTATGAACACGTGACGTGAGTTAGGCACAAAGAATAATTGTTACCTCTATAAGCTCACAACCTCTTTAGCACATCATGAACTGCAAAACATGCAAAGGAATGGAAAAACTTGAAAGTGTATACGCAGGGTTGCCTTCCCAAATAAAATAATTTTCCCTTATAGTACAATCATTTGGTAGTTTTACCTGGAAAGTTTTCCGGTAGCTTTGAAAATGAGAATTATTATAGATTTCGATGTGCTCTTTCCGAATTTTAACTTTGCCACCTCGTATTGTTGCCGCTCGCGCCGCCATATTGGACTCATTTCTGACTGATTTTACGATGAAAATATATCGCTCACTTACTTCAAGACTGGCATAACTCAAAAAACATAAAGTGGGAGAAAAACTCATTTAAAGTTTTCAATAAGTTGCTTTTTATATGAAAAAAATGAAAAGTATGTCCACATAAGCTCTTCGCACAAGGCAAGTTTATGAGATACTTTTTTGATTTTTCACACAAAATAAAGCATGAAATGACGGATATTTCTGCATCATTAACTCAGAAATCACGTTTTTTGAGATATGCCAGTCTTGAAGTAAGTGAGCGATATGTATACAAAATGAAACAAAACAAAATTACCTACAATTTATGTTATTACCTTTTTTTTCGGTCAGTGACGTTTCAATCGGTACTAAGGACAATGAACTCGCAACACCTGGTCCATCAAGATCAGCGAAAAGAAGGAGAATGCGCTCAACTTTGGAATGAACTTATACTCCCATCGCGGATGATGTGGAAGAAATTTCGGTCTGCGACGTTTCAATCGGTACTAAGGACAATGAACTCGCAACACCTGGTTCATCAAGAACAGCGAAGCGAAGGAGAATGCGCCCAACTTTGGAATAGTAAATCATATGTGGATTAAGTACTGGGGATACCTTGATAAAAAAAACGCACCGCTTGCTCTAACTCAAGGTGGTAAGGAAATGTGTTTTGGCCAAAACTCGTGTGGAAGTAGACTTTGAGGCGCTCGTACGCCAAAACTATTGATTTTACAAAAAAAAGGTTACATCATAAATTGTAGGCAATTTCCTCTAGTTTCATTTTGTATATACACCCAATTCTGTTTTTACACGGTTTTGAATTAACACGGTCTAGATTCGTCGATTTAGCACGGTTAAAAAAGCAATTTTATTGAAAATTTAAAGAAAAATATTTTTATAACCGTAATCTTTTAGAAATTTAGTTAGGGAATTGGGTTGGAAGGTTAATATGTTTGAAGGATATGAAACTAATCCTCTTTTTTCTATGTATGTTGAAACTGTATGCATGAAAAAACTGTTTTGTGGCGCCATTTTTCCAATATGGCGGCGCGAGCGGCAAAAATTCGAGGTGGCAAAGTTGAAATTCAGAAATAGCACATCGAAATCTATAAAAATACTCATTTTCCAGGTAACGTTGTTTTTTAAAACCAAATGACTGTACTATTAAAATGATACAAAATTAAACTTTTTGTTGAGAAAAAGTTAAACTTTTTTTTGGTCGTTACAAAAAAAAATGTATGTAAATTAGGGTGGTTCTTAAGTCTACTTTTTTGCGAAAATCAAATGGGACGTCCCCTCAATCGGTTCGCAGTAAGGTAAAAAAAAATTTTAAAATTAATTTAAAATTTTTATCTTTAACCCCTACGGACCGACCCTATTTCAAAATTAAATTTGACCTAAGCCGTCATTTTTTAAAGCTATTTTTTCTTAAGTAGCTTTCAATTTTAAGAAAGAATATATTAAAAAAAAGTATCGTTCGGATCTAGTTTTCGAGATATAGTCATGTAAAGTTCCGGATATGGCTTTTCTAAAAATCAAAAAATCATTATAAGCTGGCCAATTTCAACGATTTCGTTTTATGATGGGGAAAACTCCTCTAAATTAAGTAAAATAATATTGCTGTTTAAGAATTTTTTTAAATCTAATGTATTGAATTTTTTGAAATGTTCCTTTTTTTTCAAAACATTCATAAAAGTGGGAGTGATAAGATATGTTTATTTTATGTTTTTAAACGTACATGGGCCACTAAATGTTATAAAAATTCTATTTCATAGTACACGCATAATTAACTGTGTGCAAAAATAACATCTTAATTCTGAAAAAATAAAATTAACTATCAACACAGGGCTATTTGGGGTCGCTGAGCTCGAATCTGCCATGGGATTTGGGTCTATAAGTCAGCGTTTTGGGACAACGGTAAATTAAGTGGTAATTAACAGTTGCAAACGCTCTTCTACGACTTTTTTTTATCAAGTTTGAGAGGTTTAGTGTCTAAGGCAAAGTTGTTCCCTATAAAGGAATATTTTTTTTTAATTATTTTTTACTGAGCCTTCTGTTCAGTACTGTTAGTGTGAAAAAACACACAAAAAATTACAGCGCAAAATGCATAAAAAGAAACAAATCATTTCTTTTGGGCAAACCAGCAGCTTATACTAGTGTTTTTTTCACACTAACAGTACTGAACAGAAGGCTCAGTAAAAAATAATTATATTTTTTTTTATTGACACTACACCTCCAGCAGCACTCCTTGATCCATTTTAGACAACTTTTCTAAGAAAAATTTAAATATGTATATGAAGAAAGTAATGGCCCCTATTATGAGTGTCAATAAAAACGACTTGACTCGACACTTGTCGATTTCAGTCAATGCCTGTATTATGAGTGTCAATATTTGTCAATAGTCGACACCAGTCAATTTAAATCCATTGTGAATGACCGACTCGTATTATAAGTGTCAATTTTTTCGACTAGAGTCAATAAAATTAACTATTATTTGTCTATCAATCGAAAGTACTCGATTGGGAGCACAATTCAAGGTTAGCGACAAAACCAAAAAGTTTTGCTCGGATCCAGTGTCGAAGTTATATCCATCGGAAGTTGCTGATATAGGTTTTCTAAAAAGCAGTATAAGTTAGGAATTCCTCGAGCGATTTTCACAAAATTGATGTCATATGAAAGGTAATTTCATAGGGTATATTATTGGTGTGAGATAGTTTAAAATCGGTTGCACAGTTTTTAAGATATGGAGGAGTTTTCGTTGAGCAGTGTAATCTCTCTATATAAGTTTTATGAAAAGTAACTTCCGATGGCTATATCTCCGAAATTAGATCAGACAACTACTTTTAAATAAGATAGGTACTTATTCTTAGAGTTAAAACTAACTGAAGTAACTCTCCTTAAATGATGAAAATATAACCATTACATAAAAATTAGGCAAAGTATGCTACCATTACACGTTGTAGTCTTTCATACAGAGCTTTGAGCAAAAAAAAAATGCGGTCAAATAAGCAGTCTGACATTAAAGCAAAACTTTAATGTGCTCAGTTAGTCTTCATAAGGGGACGTCCATAAATAACGTGAGTTGTTTTTATGAAAATTTGGACTCCGCCCCCCCCCCCCCCCCCTTCTTTCCGTGAGACTTCCCATATAATTTTTAGATGTAATCTGCTATAATAATGTATACTCTCTGCATTTAAAAGTTGACGTGAGATATTCGTTGACCCCCCTTCTCCCTTGTTGAGATTTGGTGAGACTTTGCCGAACCCCCTCCCCCCTACTTTGACTCACGTAATTTATGGACGGGCCCTAAATGCTTAAAAGCATTAAACAGTCGAAAGACGGCTTATTCTCAAAACCCTTACTTTGCACCTTGTATTTGAAAACCCTGCTTGAACTTAGTAATAAAAAACTTTTTTTCTGCAATCCAAAGAGAAGAAATATAACTAGTCTGGGAAACCATAAGCCATTTTTTTTTATTTTGAGAATGCACAGCATGTATTTGAAGCGACCAAAATACATTATTCATTTACCACGCGCAGAATGCGTAACGCTAGCTAGTGTTAGACTCGGTAAAATATTTAGCGTAAGACATCTGTTCACGAAAACAGTCTATGCACTTCAACGATGACAGTTCAGCATGCATTGTTGCTCTTTGCCCAAATGTAAGCATCAATTCAATACTTTACTGCAGCGGTGGGCATAGAAATCTAACAAAACAACATCAAGCAACAACAAACGAAATTTTAAAGTTTTTTTTACTTTCATTTCCAAATTTGCCATTAGCACAAAAAAAAAACCAAATTGCACTACAAACAAAAACAATTGCTACATTCGTCAAGACACACCGCCGTCGTTTATGCCTTTGTGTTTTGTTTTTGTTTCCATTTGAATTCAAGTCAACGCTGTGCCTCGATAGAGTTGAAATTCTGCGAATTTTTTTTCGCTTGCTTGTGCGTCGAATAACGGTGAGAGCAAATAGAGCCACTATGTGCCCATCACTGCTTTACTGGATTGCAGCAAAAGAGAATCTTTTGGTTGAGTTAGATAGACACTAATGAAGCACAACCTATTTCACGAATTGCAGTCAGCTACCGGTGCAACACAGCCACGATTCCTCGCATCATTCCATATTTTATCAATTATTTCCAAAATATGATACAATAAATAAATTGTCAAATTTGAATTTTAAAAGTTGTCAAACTATATATATATATATAAATACATATATCTGTGGCGACAAGGAATAACAGCTAAACTCGATTTTAGCAAGTTTTCAAGAGAGCATTTTTAAGTTTCAAATCGTTACATTAAATCAAGGAACTAAGATTATGATACGATTCTAACGCAATATGTTAGAAATTTAATGGTATTTCAATTTGTGAGTCAAGTCTTATCGTTAACTTAGCTTTTTAAAGAGAATTTAAAAAACAAAACTTTAGCTTTTTTTACTTTTTTCTTGTTTAAAATTTGTGAGTCTTAAGTTCACTTTCCTAATCCTTTTTAAAGTTAAGCTATTATTCCAAATGTAATGTTAAAAACATACTTTGTCTTAAGTTATATTTCCAAAAATAATAAATCTGATATGAAGAGCTTGAGTAACTTTAAGTATTACTTTAAATGGAAAAATATTTTATAAAATGAAATAATTGTTACAAATTAAAATTGGAAGTCTTCTTATTTCGAAATAATTTTTATTTCTGCACTTTAGATTGTGCACAATATTTTTTAAATTATGAGAACATTAAAAATATTTAGAAACATCAAAGGTATAAATTGGAAAAGTCTTTTTTTTTTCTCTAACTTCAAACTAGCCCTGGACAAATTTAAAGATTAACTTAGACATTTGTTCAAAAGTATATGTATATTTGAAACTTTTCTTAAGCCCTCAATTGCAATTTCGAACGTTTTTAATTGCTAATTCTGAAATTTTTCTTAGCACGGTTAGACATTTTCATTTTTTTTTTTTGGACAGTAACACTTTACGACCAAACTCGAAATAAGATTTTTTTTTGCAATGCAAAATTTAGAAAAACAAACCTAAGTCTATTTAGGCAATTTTCTAAATTATAATCAAATACGGAAAAACGACTTAACATGACTTAGCGTTTAGATGTATTAAAATAATGTTTTGGAAAAATTACCTAAATGCACTTAAGATTTTCAAGTAATATTTATTACTTTTAAAATAACGACTAAACACGACTTTGGTTATTTTTCGAAAAATAAAAATGTACAAAAAAAAAACGAGCAATAACTAAACTCGAGTTTGGTTCTTATTCCAAATTTGAAAATGAACGTCGTTATGACTAAACTCGACATAGGAAACAATTTCGCGTCTTAATCGAATCACATCACGGTTTGGAACAAGAGATTAAGTCTATTTAAGAAATTTTTTTCAAAATTTTTTTAAATCAAGCGAGTTTGGCTGTTATTCCAAAATTGTAATGACATAAATCCGACTTAAGCTGTTTAGAATTTAAAGTCAATTACATTCAGTTTTTAAGATAGAGTCATAAAAATTGTGTGGTAATGTATTGTTATGCAAGGAATACAGTGGCGCTAATAACTCAACTTTGTCCTAACTCGACTTAAGCGGTTATTCCTTGTCGGCACAGATGTGTAATAACGTATGCACATTTTTCCAGAAAATTTTACTAAAATGCACCATTAGGGGATTAAGGAGTAGTGCTGGAGAGATAGTGCAAATAAAAAAAAGTTTTGTCTTTTCATGAGGGATAACTTTACCTGACGTGTAGACAAAAATCCCATAGCGGATTCAAGCTTAGCAACCCCAAATTACCCTTGATTGACATCAGTCGCTGCACGCAGTGTTATCAAATCTTTTCATTCTCACACTTTCCAAGAGCTTTCAACCTCTTTTAACATTTTAAATACTTATATTGCATATTTTTTCGAGTTATTCAACCTCATTCAACTTTTTTCAACATTTTGCATACTTTCAACCTCAAAAAGAAAAATCGAACAATGGTCCGTCTCCTGATACTCTCTTTTATGTGAAAACTTGCAACCGTTAAATTTTTTAACTGTTTGTGGTGTTAGAAATGTGTTCCTCCACCCACACGCATTAAAAATGAAGCAGAAGTGGCATTTCAGAAAGCCTCGATAAAGAAGCAAGCGTCACATCTCTTGCACATAGATATGAAGTGGCCAAATTAACAATTTGTGCTATTAAGAAAAATAAAAAGCGAGTTTGAAAGTGACAACAAACTGTGAAGACCTTGCAGCAAAAAAAAAATACAATCGACTACTTTCATGTGCAATGATTACAAATAAATCAATTAAAAATAAAAACTTTATGTGCACTTGTTCTCACATAATTAAGTCATTCGTATGCTACGTAACACTTTTGTTAAAATTTTCTGATTCTTATACATATTATTAACATATTAGTCAAAATTGACGGTAAAATAACTGGAGAAGTATATAAGAAAATACTAAGGGCACATTTGGTCATCGATTGTGCCAAAAATGTGCCACTGAGATGGATTTTTTCAGTATGATGACGGCCAAAACATTGTTCTCGACTTACCACATCTTGGCTGGACACACAATCCACCAAGGTTCTGAAGTGGCCACCTCAAAGTCCCGACTTAAGTCCTATGGAGAACTTGTGTGTTATAATCAAACGAGTAGCAGCACCGAAACCGGCGAGAAGAGCAGCTAGTGGTAAGCTATTCAAGATAAAAGGCATAAAATTACTCTCCAACTCATTATTAAGGTAAACTAAGGAAAAAAAAAATAGTACTCACACCTTTTTTCGGGATAAAAGCAATATATTTATTTTGATTTTTTTATTGTAAATAGCTGCTTATATAGCAGGATTATAAAAACTAATAATAAAAGAATCAGGGAAAAAAGTAATAATTAATTTTAACAAATGACTTAAATATGTGATGTACACTAGGGTGATTAAAACATTTATTTTTTTGTTCCAATCAGATTTAACAGTTGCAGGTACATAATTGAAAAATTCTGGTGCAAGTGTAGCAAACACTGTTAAAGGGCATACCTTGAGGATGAATTTTAAAATTATATCAATTTTACTTATTGGTAATAAGAGATCAATGTCCGACATTAGAATCATCAGTTATATAACAGCAATTGGAAATTCAATGCTACGTACCTTGTTAATGCCTATTTCTAAGCTTTTGGTGCATGATGAATTTTAAAGGTTATCAGCTAAAACAAAAATAATCGCCATATCTGATCTACTTACTTTTGGATACGAGACTGCATTATCATCTTGTTTTAAATGATTGCAATGACCAAAGATAATAAGCTTAAAAGGGGTTGATGGAGATGGCATATGCGTCGCCAAGCGCAAACTACGTTAGCCGTCAACAATTTCAATGAGACATGCTACATTTAAAACTGGTCAAAGTACACGATAATAAATATTTTGTAAAAAAAAGAAACCAACTACCAGTTTTTTCTATGGTGCAACAGCATCTCATTAGATATAAATTTACTGCCAGTTAAAACATAATTTCCAAAAACATACAGAGCCTTGATCTGGTAGTGACAGCGGTGGAATAGATCAAACCGTGCAAGTGAAACTGGTTTTCCTATTTTGAACCACATTGAGCGTTGTTGGTCACTGCTTTGATCATTTGGCGTGCTGCAAACATCTCAATTTAATCACGTAATTTCATGCGAATAATACGGAAGTCAGACAGGCTAAAAGATTTTGAATTAGGAAGGATTATGTGGGATACTACGATATTTCCAACTAACGAGATGGTAGAGAAAAAAAGTTTACGCACTTACATACATATAATGCAAGAGGCTGAAATCTAATAACTTGAATATAAATATCTTTGTTAAGTTTTCGACGGTTACTATAAATTGAATTGTGCTGCGTGCAGTTGCTCTCAAAGACAAATCGGGACACGGTGTCGTTAGTATTGAAAAAAGAGTGAAGTGGCATAATGAAACTTTTTATTGTGAGTGATGTACATAAAAATGTTCCAAATTTTCACATTATATTTAAAAAAATACCAAAAACAAAGCATGGAGAAAATATGGGTGCATTTTGAGTGAAAGATTTGACATTTTGTGATGTTTAATCTAATTTTTAGTTATATTTACATGATATTATGTATAACAAATGTGAAACTCAGGGTACTAAAGGAGAGCTATGTATAACCCATAAATATGAAACATTTGAAAAGTGGAGTTAATTGATTTGGCTTGTAATCGGCTCATACATTATGATTGTCTGAAATGAAAAAAAAAACTTGGTCCAATGATTTTTTCAACTATCGAGGAAGTACCAAGATTGTTGTGATAGTATCTTCTTTCTCCTTACTAATCTCAACATCTTCAAAATGTTAAACGAGCAAAACATTTTTGATTTAAGAAATTGTTAGTTAATAATAAAACAAAAGTATTGGATTGAACATCTCAACACTCAAAATAAACGTTACTCGGAAAGAAAGCAAAGATATAAAAAGTGAAAAAAAACCGTAATAACTTTAATCCAAAGACAGCTAATCTCAAAATATAAGCTGTGATTTCCTCATCTATAGGGGGAAAAACATAAACAATGGAAAATTTTACTTTACACTTTTAATAAGTTGTGTTTCTTGAAAATTAATATTTATATCTTTTTTGAAATCAATTTTCCTGAAAATAATATTTTATTCATAAATGTATATGCATTCATTCATATTCTGGAGGGTTTTTTGGGCGTCCAATCCCCGGAACAAGCAGCAATAGGACGTGCAATAAGCTCCACTGAAGTTTCGAAATCACAAAAGAAATTATTTTGCAAAATATAGACCCCTATGTTATGTTTCCAAACATATAGCATATGTACGTTAGGGTGTTTTTTTTTCAAACTTTTGGAGAGTGATTTTATTTATTTTTTCCTATATTATAGCTTGAGGAATAAAAATAATTGTCCCAACATTTGAGCTTCCTTGCTCAAACTTGTAAACGGCGCGGATAGAGTTTATGTCCAATTTCGTTGAAATTTAACGAAAAAACCGACTTACTAAAACGTAGAAAAAGTCTGCCTTATGTGCCAAGATATAGCGTTTTGGGATTTTTAGTTGAATGTAGGACGCCACCCACTGTTGTAAAACCACGCCCACATTTTTCGTGTACACCCGAAGGAGGTATTTTTATTTTTTTTTTTTTTTTAATTTGCGGTCCTATATGCCTATATAACAGAATCGGGTTTAGAGAAAACTCTCCCAAAATTTCAGCTTCCTAGATCAAACCAATTCGTATGAAAAACGAAAATGCAAAACAACGAAAATCAGAAAATTTACTAACGCAAAAAAAATCAGTTTTTCGTTGTTTTGCTTTTTCGTTTTTCATACGAATTGTACCTACTAAAAACAAAGTAAATGCGCGGTTCGCTGGTTTGATCTAGGAAGCTGAAATTTTGGGAGAGTTTTCTTCAAAGCCGATTATATTATAAAGGCACACAGCACCGCAAATTTTTAAAAAAAAAAAAATAAAAATACCTCCTTCGGGTGTATTTTTCTCGCATTTTTAGTCACACGAAAAATGTGGGCGTGGCTGTACAACAGTGGATGGCGACCCCCATTCACCTAAAAAACCCAAAACGCTATATCTTGGCACCTAAAGCAGACTTTTTCTACGTTTTAGTAAGTCGGTTTTATCGTTAAATTTCAACGGAATTGGACATAAACTCTGTCCGCGCAGTTTTCAGGTTTGAGCTAGGAAGCTCAAATGTTGGGACAATTATTTTTATTCCTCAAGCTATAATATAGGAAAAAATAAACAAAGTCCCTGCCCTAAAGTTTGAAAAAAAAACACCCTAATATACACATTACTTAAATTTACTTACCTTTTAATTAAATGTACGTAAAGCATTGAGAGGGAGGTAAATCAATTATTTTCTTACTGTACCGTATGATTTTCTTATACAAAAATTTCATACGAATGGGATAGGGCGTTCAAAATTATCCAAAAATGTCTTACGTAATTAATGTACATATCCTTACAAATACGTTTATTAAATTTTCCTAAATTTTGTTGCTTTTTTCCAAAGGTTTTTGTACCCGTGATATAAAAAAAACGAATCCGTTTTCGTTTCTTAGATATAGCGTATCACGTTTGCTGTATATGGCACTTTACCCAAGTTATGTTCAATTTACTTTGCATATACCACACAAAAGTTCACGTATTGCAAATTATTAGTATGAAAATGTGATGTACGACAGCATATCTCAATCCATTGTATCTCGGTGAGGAAGTCATACCGGAACAGACTTAAATTGATTTAAAAGCTTACGCTTAGTACTTTTTGCGAAAATTAATGTGTGCACGTAATCATAAAAAGTCGGCAACTGAAAACCTGATGTGCTAAGAGAATTCCGAAGCCAGTTTCGAAGTTTGCACCAAATCTGCGTCAAAATAGACTAATCTGGTTTCCAATCCTCTTCAAACCTAATGTTTGACTTGCAATCGGTCTTTTATTAATTTTTTTTTTTTTTTAATTCAAAAAATATTTTTTGAGAAATAAGCACATAAGGTACACTCTGGACGATTTTGTGTGTGAAGTTACAACGAACGCTATGAAACATGAAAAATATGCATATCTCAATCCAATCACTGATATTTGTCATTACGAACATATTTCCTGTGTTTTCTTTAATTGGCTGAAGTAATGGCTGTAATAAATTGAACATGTTATCACCTGGCTTAGGTATTTTAATACATATGTGACTTCTAACTAGGGTTGCCAGATGGTCTGGATTTGCCTGCATTGTCCAGATTTTTAGTCCCAAGTCCAGAGTCCAGACAATCACAAATATAACCAGATGAAATTCGAAAAACCGTACGAACCATGCCGTTAACGATTGTTTGCCGAAAATGCGTTCACTACAATGAGAAGACACAGATTTTCATATTCCAAGGCATAGTGACATTTTGCTTGGTGCAGGCGCTTGGGTGGCTATAATAAAAGGCAAAATAGTATCAGGACCGGCAGGCAGTCCAACCGCTTAAGACACAAATTTGGGTTTTATAGTATTTGCTGAAGTATCTGTGGAGAAACGTTTGCTATACAACATAATCGCAGTTGATACAAACGAAAAACTGTTATCGCTGTTGGAAAAATTCAGTTATTAATATTATGAGCTCTCCTTACAACAGTATTTTTCTTTGATGTATGTACTTGCATCTATTAATCCTGTTTGAAATAAAAAAAAAATTTCGAATCACCCTACTGTGCATATGTATGTACCAGAGAACTGCGGTATGCCACTCAGCATGTGAGCCATTCATAAATCTGTTGAAACTTTCTAGAGGTCCACACAAATTCACTGCTCACAGAAAATGTTGTTTTACTGAATTGGTATGTTTCTGTTATGTTTATTTTGTTTAAATAAAATATGTAAAATATGTTCTTCTGAAACTAAATTTTAGTTTTATTTATTGTCCAGAAAAACAAGATTTTTTTAGTTTTTTTTTTTAAAAAAAATGTTCAGGTGAAACACAATTTAGATCTGGCAAGCCTACTTCTAACCCATCTTACTGAACTATTGATGTTCCCCTCCATTTGATGGAGGGTCAGTTTTTTTGGACTTTGAGCGCTTGTAACTTCATCAGATCTTATCCGATTGAAGCGAAGAGCATATCGTTAGAAAGGGAATACAAATATCTTTCGAATGCTGAAAATCGTTTTTGAGTCGAAAAAAAATATATGGAGATATAGTCAAATAAATGAAAAAAGTGCCGAAAAAAGGGTTTTTTGGGGATATCTCGAAAACGATTCTTAAGAAAAAAAAATGGTTGCCATTTTTGAAATCTACGCCCCAAAATACATCGAAAAAAGTATATGAGAAACCAGATCTCGAGATGAACCCCAAATTTGTAAACTAGTGTAATTGAGCAGTTCGTAGATTTCCCTTCTCTATGTACTGGCCTCGAAGGCAGGACAAAGTTTTTATTGTATAATATTTAGTTCTAATGTACTAAGATGGTAACCTCTCCGTGAAATGTTCACTAAGATATCATTATGGAGTAAATTTTTACTACAAATTGTTAGTAAGCGATCTTATCTGCTTACCCAATTAGCTGGACATATCTACCCTTCTGGATAGTACGCTCTCTCTTTTTTTTTTGCCCTCGGACTACATTACAGACTGTACATTCCTTTGAAACAAATCATAAATGTATTCACGGTGGTCTTAAACCAACTTTAAATGGCAAGTTGAGTTACAACAAAAACTTGAATGTGGAATTATTTGCGATGTTAATCATAGTTGAAATACGTCAAAAGAAAAAAAATCCATATTTACTGTTTTTTAGTAATGTTATTTAGTAATACATATGTAACATAACGTACGTATGAAATTTAAAAAACGTGCGATTGTGCTCAAATCTTGACACGTTAAAGAACTTAAAAAGATAGCTTAACTTAAATTTCAGCTCCCTAGGTATTCGGGGTCATGAGTTCTGTTAGGTCAAATTTCGAAAAATAGGAGCTTACATTTTTTTTAAAGCATATAAGACAGGGGTGCCCAAATTGCGGCCATTGATTAAATTATCTTTATATGTATTACCTTACACTTTATTTTGAAAAAATTACATAAATAAATTTCATTTAAGAAACTATAAAAACCAATCTATTAAGTTCCTTGACGTATCAAAATTTGAACAAAATCGGATGTTATATCATTAAAAAACAGTAAACATTAAATTAAAAAAAAAGCTCTAAGGGTTTCTTTTGTTTTAGCATATATCGACTATAACTTACATCTTCAACAATCCGTGTATTAGTATGTAGTATGTCACTGGCCATCATATGAAAGCTGCATACTTAATTTTTTGTCATTGATTTAGATGACACAGTTAGTTTTAACTTTTTTGCCATTGGAAGGAAACCTATGTTTTCAGATTTTTCGATGTTGAAAACAAATGCCATGACAAGATTTCCTTGCACAATTACATATTTTCGAGTTTTTATTACAAATAGGTGTAATGTGGAATATACCTATATCGTGACATACCTACTTATGGAGGTATTTTAACTTTGTATTTATGATAAATTTCGTTGCAACTCTTATTTTTCGAGTAATTTGCTGATAACTGATAAAAGGTATCTTTATATCCTCTCCAAAGGTGGCAAGCAGGTGCTCCTACAACGAATTGTTTTTTGATTTCATAATACACCTACTTTTCATAAAAGAACGAATGTACGAATTTGTGCAAGATAAAAAAGTTAAATTTTACTACATAATCAGGATTTTGATACATAACCCAAAACTTACCATAATTTTTGCGACTAGTTTTGTTTGCTCATCGGAATATGAAACAGGCCAGAGCAGTTCTACTACTGGATTCGGAATCAACATAAAAAAATACAATTTTTTATAAGTTTCAAGTTCGTAGAAAGAGTACAAATTTTATGTACCATGGAAATTTTCCACATATTGAAATAAATTACAATCGTCACGTGCTAGAGCAAATCTAACGAATTTAAAATAATGTAAAATGTATAAGTAATAAAGGTTTCAGTCAATGACAAAAAGTTTAATTTTTTTTTTTTTTCAAAAAACTTTTCCCAACATAATTTATATTAAATTAAAATTATTTTCTAATCTATAAAATGTATACGCAACGCTTTCCGCGAACCTATTTGGAACTTATTAATGCTTGCACATTTTTTTATGCTGAATCCAGTTACAATAGGAAAAAGACTATTTTCAAAACAATATTTTCAGGCGCAATTATTTAGAATAGGGCTAATTACATCAAAATCATGACGTGGTGGAGAAATTCTGACACGGAATTCAGCATCGAAATATCTGAAATAAATTATAAGTTTCATTCAAATGTGTAAACAAATTGATTGCAAGTAATCGGCTTTTTTTTATGGCATTTAATGTACATACATACAGACAGACAGACGGACGGATATGATCGGCAGCAGTTGATGTTGACCAAAAATGTATATATTTCCTTAAGTCTGCGTTCTCTTCTAGACGTAAAAATCGGAAAAAAACTAAATATTGTAGTGCACTCACACTGTATAAAATATAAAAAAATTTCGCATAAAGGATGAAGTTTACTTTTCCTTGTAAAATAGGTTTGAACATAAATTGATGTTTCTAAAGCCATATACGCAGTAAAATTTCTTCTAGATAGATAATGATATTCGTAAAGATTTATGAAGCTTAACTTAAATTACGAGCAACAACATTTTTTCTAAATAAATAATGATATTCGTAAGAGTTTATGAAGCAAAAATTCTGGATATCATTATTACGTATAATAGCAGTGCTTAAAAATACATCAACAAACCACAAACATCACAGAACAAAAAATTACCTGTACTATATTAACTGATAAATATATTTTTTTTGTAAGCCCAGTATTTAAAGATGAAACTATTGCTGATCAGCGCAATTTAAGTCAGTTTTTTGTTTATCTAATTTTTAATTTACAAGTAACCTCTTCAGATCAATCAATTACTATGTTTATGATCTGCGTCTACTCGGTTATGTTCTACACAGGTCGAGTCAACCCATGAGCATAAACGGTTTCTTAATCCGAGTAAAGGCTTCCAACCGAGATATTTCTATCCTCATTTTCTACATAAATACTATGCGAGTAGAGCTAACCCTGAAAGCAGCTGATTAACTGTCAAAGTAGGAAATTGCTTTAGTGATTTGTAAAATGAAATTGACTCCATTTCATGTTGATTTGCTAGTCCGTGAAAGTTTAACACTAAAAATTAATCTCATTTGTTCTACAATAAAAACCTAATATTCAAGGAAGAAAACATTAGTAATTTATAAAATGGAAAAAAGACAAATAGTAGATTCATTGACTTTTTGCTTCTATTTTCACGTATTTTAATAAAATTATTTAATCCACCTCTTCACTTTTATCATTAATTTTGTTTGAATTCATAAAACAACTGATTTGTATAAAAGTTATAACTGGTTCAACTATACTCACCTAATACGCTCGAGCATAAACAGAGTGTAAAAGTGAGTTGACTCTACCCGTGTAGAATATAATCAGGTAGACATATAACATAAGCATTGTAAGTAATACGTTATAAAAAAGGATCTAATACAAAATTAATGATGCAATCAAATACAAACTTACCAAAAATTTCCAAAATTCCTACTCAATTGACTTTACAATTTTAAAAATGTTACTATATTTCAGGCAGTTATAATATCGGGATTGTTTTGTACAACTGTACATTCCATACCAACACGATCATCATATATAACCAGCTCCAAGGTGACCGAAAAAAGTACCATTACACAAACCAAACGTGATCTCAGCCTCAGTTATGCAGCAACTGATATCGACTCCAAAAAGGGAACACGTGTTAAAACGATTACTGTGATTAAAAATTTGGGTGATAGAAATAAAAACCAACCCCTTGCAATTAATCCAGAACTACACAAAAGTGAAGAATGGGCTTCAGCCTTTCGTGATAACTTTGATTCATTTGGTAAGTTGCCTGATGTTCCAAATATAGATGAACTATTTGAGTTTATGCATAAGAAAAATAACGAAGAAAAGGGTGGTGAAGAGCCTGTAGCTCCACCAATAACAACAAAAAAACCATTAGTATCACCATCACCAAAACCTAAGAGCAATGAAAAACCAGTAAAGGAAGATTCTACCGAGTCATCGGTTGACGAAGGACCCATCGAAAAAATTAAAGGAGATGCTGAATTTCTGCCAAGCAACAGTAATAAAAGATCATCAAATCACAACACTGCAACTAAATCTCAACCATTATCAGTTGGAAAATATCAGGTACATGAACCCTTGGTTGATTTGAACTTTTCGACCCCTCATCATGCAACACGTCAGTACTTTGAGAATTATGTTCAGCAAAATTCGAATGGCTATGATTATCCTAAACCGTGTGTTCGCGCTGATCCACCAAGAAGTAGAACTGTTACAACACCAGCCGGACGTTCCTACGACATTCCATTAAATAATAATAATATAGGTGGAGGAGGCAAACCATATATTGCTCCAGCAATAACAAAGAAAACACTAACACAACAACAACAAAATGGAAATTTGCCCGGTAATCCGTCAACATATTCAGTAAATTCTTTGTTGCCGCCACAGAATAAACAACCAAATGTAGGTGCAGGATTTGGTAATGGTATTAATGCTCTTCCTCCAATTTCAACGCTGCAGCCCCCGCTAGGTATTGGATTCACAACCACTCAACGTGCTTATGTTGCACCAAATGTTCGCAATAGTCGATTGGGTATAAACTTTGGACAAGCTGTAAATCGCGGTAACGCTGGTTTAACAAATTATCATACCAATGCATTTGCAATCGAAGGCAGCAATTTCAACAGTGGTAGATCTCGAGGACTGAAGTATTAAAAAAGGATGTGAATAGTTGAAAGATTTTGTGCAGCATTAGGATGTAAAACATTTCCAGTAAAAAATTTAAGTTTTATTTTTACGTCAGAAAGTTGTATATCCTATAGAAGAGTACCTACAATAAATCTTTATCTAATAAATAAATAATTGTATTTAATTATTGATTGATGATTGCAACAATTATGTTATTGGATTTTGGACAAAAAATTCAAAAATCTAGACGAATACTATTTAAACTTGGCGTAACCGATGATTTTAATTTTATTGTGTTTTAAGAGGAACGGTGATTTCTGTTCGTTTCTTATTAAAACTTATTTTATTTAATTAAAACTTTACAAGATCACTTCGATACGGTTTGTTGATTAGAATGTTAACTCTTACAACTCGGCGGCTGCAAAAAGATTTTAAGCAAAGGAATGAAGAAATGTATTATCCTAACAGATTCCCCTTTCTATTGGTAATGCTTTCAGAGCGCAATTCGCTATGAACAGCTTCCGAAATCGACATTCGAGTCCGACATTGAGTAAACATTTGTTTCCGATAAACTAAGCAAGAAATATTGAATAAACCTTTTTCGTATCTCATTTAGTGTTCGAAATATTTGATGTCAAAAAATCTTTCAAACTTATAATCAGGGATATGAACCGGATTTGAACCGAACCGGTTCTGAATCGGAAAACCGCTTTTTTTTACTAACTAACTGAACCATTAACCGAACCGAAATTTTCCACAAATGTTCGATCCGAACCGAAAACCGAACCACTTTTTATAGAGGTTTGAGGGTTCATTCTGACCAATTTTCAATAGACAAATTTTCCCCACTTTTTTATTTTCTTAAATATGGAAATTGATGAGATTTTCAAAGAAATAGGGAAGCATGAGACAGAGTTAATAAACAAATCATTTATAGATAAAATCAAATCGTTTGATTATACAAGGCGGCTTTCAAATAATGGTGATGTTTTGAACTTTTGGAATAACTAACCTGACAAAGAATTATCTCAAATTATTTTTGGTGTTCCAGCCACCCAGATTTAGGTGGAGAGGGCATTCGGGCGTTTCATATTTGTATGAAGAAAAATAAGCTGCTAATTGTTTAGAGGGCACTCAAATTTTTTGTTTCATACTAAAACCAAAAAAAAATCCAAAAAGTTTATTTATAGAGCTCTCTATATGTCTTTAAAGTTGGAAAATTCAAATAGAAATTTTTTTTGAAAATTATTGATTACACTGCTATGCAAATTTCAACTTTCTGCCTGCTAATCGGAAGTGACTTGGTTATTTCGATAGATTTTTGCACGGTGAACACGAAACTGGGCATAGTTTTTGAGAAAATGGGGATTGAATCTCCCAAAAAATGCGTTTTTGGCCATTTTGGATAACCGAAGGTTCCAAACCCGGAGTCCTAGCATCTTCCAAAATGTTTCAAGTTGAAGCTTGTCATTTTCTTCTTCGACCTCAATAAGCTTAAATGTAATAGCATCTACCTTGAAACTCTGTGCGCTCAAAGAGCTTAGTCGTGTCAGTGGCCGTTATTCTTAATAAAAGACAACAGGATGGTTACAAGTTTTGAAGAGCTCCTAGTCGGAAACTGGATCGGAAATAGTTTGTATGGCCACCAACGAACAAACCCTAGAGGGATCGGCGACAAACAACTCTTAAACTGTGACCCTCAAAATTCGTAAACGAATGATCATTCATTTTTTATTTATTTAAAGTATTTTGGTAGGTTCTAGGATTCCGGGTTTAGTGCCCACTGGTCACATACGCCATTTTTGGTAGTTTCAACAACCATTTTAAAAAACTATACTTGATGGATAACTTTTGAGCCAAGATTCGTGTTTACTTCCCATTAAGAAACAAAAATTTGTATGAAATAAAATTATGATTCCTATTGTCATTCACAAAAAGTTCTTCTACGAGTAGAGTTTTATATAGAATTTTCAAAGCACTTGGAATTTTTGTTTTGTTCTGAGAAAATTAGTACTTGGGGGTTTCTTCGTACGAGGAATTCATTTTCACCTCAGGCGACCGATAGGTGGTGATATCGAACATTTTTTAACAGTTTTCAGTTCCAATTTTATTTAACAACTCAAATTTTTCTTTGTTTTCTTACTTCATTCATTTTATTTAAATTCTCATCTTTAAATCCAATGTCTTCAAACAAGGCTAATGATAAGCAAGATAGCAATCTGGCTGACACGCCAAATCTATTACATATCGTTGCAAACTTTGGGGTACTGTATCTTGCAGAATAATGTCCACGTTCCGTTGACTCATGTTGTTCTGAACATGGAATGAAATCGTTCAATGGTGAAAGAGTTGGTTGAAATGTTGCATCACCAGGTGATTATAGTATTGATGATGTTGTAGACACTTCTGCTTTGCAGCGGGGAAATTTTGAAGTATCGTAAGTTTTCATTCTTAATTAAACATGAATTTTTTTAGTTTTAATACTCTTGCATCTATATGTTTTTAGTGGACACCTGCATTTTCCGATGTAGAAAATTTGCTTTTTACTATTGACAAATTCTTTGAATTTACCATTATATTCTTTTTTTTTATTTGCGTCCTGGTATTTAATAAGTAATGCATTCAGTCTCTTTCCAATATCTTTTCCTTCAATAATTTAATTTGCCCCAAATTTTATTCAATTTATCGCTAACGTTAGGGGGAAAATGTTTTATTTGAAAACATTTAATTTTTGGCCCCTATTGAGGTTGTCGATTTGCGATAGAATCGATAGCCATCGATTTAATAGAAACGATGCCATTTTGGTATTACGAAACTTAATAGAAAAAATTGCGTCATTGTGACTTTAAATATTATTATTTTTCTTGAAACATCCGTTTAGTTTCATTCAGTTTGAAATATTTTGCGTGAAAAATTCAAAAAATTAAGAAATATCTACTAAAATAAAAAAAATCTTATCTATCAAAACAAAATGATAGAACAGCCAGGGATTGTGATCGATAAACACAATACCAAACAAAATCGCTAATAGAAAAAAAGCGTTTATCTGTTGTAAATCGACAACCGCAATAGGGGCCTTTGATTTTACAACGACCCCTTTAGAAAAATAATATTTCAAAATATCAAATTCAGTTGGCAAAGAAATATCATCTAATTCGGCTTCCTCACCGAATGCTAACACATTAGGTGAAGGCATAAATTCCAAATTAGCTGTTGATGGTTCTGGGTCCATATTGTGTTGTTTATGTCGTAAATGGGCAAAATTTTGGAAGAAGGAGCTACTAACAGCAAAAGCAACAATTACAGCAACATAAAAAAACCCACCATAAATTCGATCTAGACAAAAAACCAATTCCAAGAATCAAGCAAGAACAACATGAGTGTAGAAATAAAAGTACACCGATCAAACGAAACGAGAAGCTGTCCTCAAGGTGCGCATTGTTTTCCTTTTAATAAAAATAATACAAATCCCGTGCATAGCGCATATAAAAAAAATCCACAAAGATAAAAACGTGCGTAGCAGTGGTGAGTGCATGTGTTTTTGTTTTGGTTATTTTTCTTAAGAAAAACTAAGTGTTTGTTGTAAAAAGCTAAATTTGGCTCATTATTCCTATTTTGCACATCACTGATTTATATCTATCAGAAAGAAATTACATTACACAATAACATCAATATTTTTCAGTGAAATAGTAGTGGGTATCTACATCTTATGTTTCCTAAAATTACTAAAATATCAAAATAAATTCTGCATAAGTTTTAATGTAAAATTAGTCTTACATGTAACAGCTAAAAGTATGGATGAAGAATTTTATTTCACATAAGCATTAAATATATTTATTCACTTCAAATGTGCTTTAAATGAAAATTAAAGCGAGCAGTAAAATAGTAGTGGATGAAAAAAAACATAATTTTTTTAACTAAAAACTGTATTTCGTAAATTTTTTTTAATTTATTTAATAGAATAAGTTAGTATTTAGTGGCATGACAGTTTTTTTTATTACAGCAGCACAACGGTTCCTCATAGAGTCTATGAGGCGCTCGCACCTATCTTGTGGTATGGACTGCCACGCACGTTGAGCCACAACCCACAGTTCGTTATTATTTTTGGGCTTGGCATCCCACATAGCTTTCTTGAGGTCAGTCCAAGGGTTTACTATGGAATTGAGGTCAGGATATTGAGCTGTCCACTCTATAACCTCAATTCCAGTGTCCCGAAACCACAATTTTGCAAGCTTACTTGTATGTTTTGGGTCGTTATCTTGTTGCAGTACCCACTTGAGAGGCATTTCATCCTCAGCGAACGGTAGCATAACAGTCTGCATTATTTGCACGTATGCATGCTGGTCCATTATAGTTTTTATCCAATAAAATGGCCCCGCACCATTGTATGAAAAACAGCACCATACCATGATACTTGATCCTCCATGCTTTAACGTCTTTGTTGTGTACCGTGGATTGTACTCCGTATTTGGGGGCGTCTCACATATTCCCGAGAACCTTTACAACCATACAAAGCAATTTTAGAATCATCCGTCCACAATATGTTCCTCCACTTTCAAATTGGCCATTCCAGATGTTGTTTGGCGAAATGAAGTCTGCTTGCTACATGATTTTTTTTTCAGAAGAGGTACCTTACGTGGACTTCGAGCATTCAGGTTATGTTCGCGTAGTCGTCTCCTTACGGTATGAACAACACAGGGTAATTTTAGGTGGTCAAAATTTCAACAGCTGACATTGTTTGCCGAGCTTTGGAGCATTTTATAAATTGTCGTACGATGGTCGCTGAAAGTATCTGATTACCACTCATTTTTTCATATTTTTTTATATGTGTCATGGCATTGCGTATCATGGTTGATGAACAACCAATAAGCTCGTCCACTTCCTTATAACTTTTACCACATTTTATAAGATTTTGAATAATTTTGGGTTTTTCGTGAGTGCAGTGCACACTTCGTCCCACTAAAGTTGTAAAATTATTTTTTTTTATTTTGCCAGCATAAATATTAAAAAATTATAATTTTTTTTGACCGAAAAAAAAGTTATATTGTTACTTGGCCTGCACTACTATATCACTGCTCGCTCAAAAATGGCACATGTAGCAATTACTACTGCTTCAAAAAAAAAACCGTTACAGTTAAAATGTTTAAAATTTGCAGAGATGTAGATGATAAACTAAAGATGATTATTGAAAACGATAATCGAGACAAAAATCGTTTTAGGTATACAAAAAAAAACAGAAGTCATATTGCAAGTGTGCACTACTATTTTACTGCTCGCAACTGTACATACCTTTAAATTTATTTTTTTATCAGCTTTTACTTTATCGAAAACAAAATGTATAGGTACAACAGTTTGCATTAAAAATTATATGTAAACCGAACATTTTCCATAAAAATCAAGTTCAGGAGCCTCGAGCCTCATAAGCCTATGTCGTAGAAACATTTTTGTTGGTAATGGCAAGAGAAATCATAATTTTGAGGCGCAGTATGGGATGTCAAATCGCCCCGGCCTAATTTACATATTTAAATACATGTATGTATAGTGAAGTTCCCCATTACGGACAGCCCCCATAACCGGACAGCTCCCATAACCGGACATATTTCAGCGACACTCACTAACTTTTCCATACAAAATACATTCCGATAGCCCGACGCTCCAATAACCGGACAAAAATACTGCGACGGTGGGTGTCCGGTTATGGGGAATTTCACTGTATATCGTTATCAATGGTTCGCTCAATAGAATAACGCTAATGGTGTGCTTAGTTATACAAAAACTGATATTAAAATTTTGTTCATTATAGGTTGAATTTTTTCGAGGTTCGGAGGCGTCCATAAATTACGTGACTCAAAGTAGGGGGGAGGGGGTCCGGAAAAATCTCACCATGGAGGAGCGGGGGGTTAATAAAAATCTCAAGTCAACTTTTTAATTCAGAGACTACACATTATTATAGCAGATTACATTTAAAAATTATAAGAAAGTCTCACGGAAGGGAGGGGTCCGTCAGAAGTCACCAAATCCCACCAAGCGGAGGGGCGGGTCTGAATTTTCAAAAAAACACACATCGTGATCAATGGACAGCCCGGCCCCTTTGTAATAAATAAGTATGTGTCCCTAGAATTTGATATTAATAAATATATTATAAAATTTTATTAATACCCCTACTAATAGCCTAAATTTAAAAAAAAAAGTGAAAATTGTATACGCATCACGATTCTAATATGAACGTACAAAACCAGATCACGACAGACTTTGTGTTTTAAGATTATTAAATAATTCAGTCTAGTAATACCGGAATAATTACTACAACTTTCACTTTTTTTCTATAGTTTATGGGACAAGGTAGACTGAATGCTGACATTTCTGGAACTTAAGATGTAATATTGATTATTTTAGGCTGTTGGATTACAATTTACTATATTTAGACTCTTTTCTTTTAATATTTTTTTTTACTTCTAATAAACACTTTATTGTTTTTCAATTGGCTGAACGTAGAGCGTCAAATATATGCATTTATATTTCTGCATCATATAATTTTTCGAAAATTTCATACTTTTAATAATAGGCATAGCTTCATACGAGTTCTTAATCTTTGAGGACATTTAGGGAGCTCTAATAATTTTTTTGAAAATGTTGTTTTCATAATTACAGCTATGAAACCGAGGACAACCACATATTTATCCTTTTCCTTTCAAAATGTAGCTTTTAGGAGCGCCCAACTTAAAAAATAGTTTCAATTTTGGTTTACACTTTAAAGATTTAGGCAGACGAAAAGCAATTACTAACTTGTTTCGTCATACATAAAAAGGAGGTACATCTTAAGCGAACCTTTAATCAAACTCAACCGAACTTAGGTACTGATTTATTAAAATGTTAAATATTTAATTTTAAAAGCCTTGGACCATTTTAATGACATAGAACGGAATATGTAAATTATTGGCCTAGACTTTCTTCGTTGAAGACAAAAACTCAAAAACATTTCTGTACTCAACAGAAATAACACACACGAAGGCACAAGCACACACATTACAACACACCGCCACCGAGACTCCGATTGTTGAGACTTCGCTGGACATGTGAAAAATGCGTGCAGCTGCTTCAGCAAAAATTAGCGTCAACGAAGCGCCATTACAAATTTCTATTCATTTTTCGTACAACGCAACTTGAAGAAAAAAGTGTGGAAACTTTAAGCGAACTTTACTTACCACTAGCAAAAAAAAAAAACAAGAAAACTTAAGTCAGATTATCAAACACAATATTCAATGGTTGTGTAAGATTTTCTTGTTTAATTTATTTATTTTCCAAAAATCTTACAAATTTTTTTTCAGCAGAGACAGAGATGATAGACAGTTTTGACAGTCAGTACTTTTTTCACCGTTTTCTCTTTTACACACTCAAACTGTATAGGGGGGTTCAAACCGTCAAATTATTCATCAAACTGTTTGTCAAACAAATTGACAGCTCAGCGTACACATGATCAAATTTTTCGTCAAGTTTCAATTTTCTTCCGACCACCGAAGGGAAAACATCGTGATGGCGGACAAATTATTATGTTTATGAAATAGGAATTTAATTTTACATAACTTAATACTTAATGTCATTTTCAAGACCATAATAACAATCCGTCATTTTTATGTCCACCATACCAATTAAACAAAGAGATAAAATTGTACATGCAAACTAAAACGTTTCCAATAATCGAAATAATTATAGCTAAATTGGTTCCGTCGTTGCTTAAGTACAAAACTTATTTTAATTAAAATTTACATCCTCTGATATTGTCAACATCAACTCCTCTAGCGATATTAAAAAAAAAAACAATAAAAACACCCTTCTAGTATGTAAAATAAATAAGAGCCGTATAGCATTTCATCATCCGCACGATGTGCACTCGTTGAAATCTTTTTTCAAGTGACAAAGACGTACTAGCAAATTTGACGAGCGTACACACCATCAAACAACTCATCAAATTGTTTGTCAAACAAGCAGAAAAACAAAATTATTTGTTTTCCATCAAACAATTTGACCAACAATTTGATGAGCGTTCACATCTTCAAATTCTCATCAAACTCCATATATTTTTTTGTTGGTTAAATTGTTTGACAAACAATTTGATGAGTTGTTTGATCATGTGTACGCCCCTAATGATCGTGTGAGGGCCGCTTAATGGTCAAAGCTCATTTAACAGGAACTTATGTCAACAAGAAGATTGAAAAGAACCGTGGGGGTGAGACAGAGATGGATATCAAGCTTTGCTGTTTACTGAATTTTTGTTTGTCGGCGTTTACACGAGGAAAGCCTGAGAGACAAATTCTAGTCTATTCTCTTTTGTGATTTTCGTTTTACGTTTGAGACATATGACAAATTTTTTAACCTCGTCCCACTCGCTTTTCCCCTCTTGCAGACAAACAAGGAAACTTTGCGGAAAAAGTTTCCTCGTGCAAACGCTGACTTTGCTGCAAATATAGAAATTGTTCTATGTCAACGTTTACACGAGGAAAGTTTTGCCGCAAAGTTTCCTTGTTTGTAGGCAAGAGGGGAAAAACGAAAGGGTGGTGTACAGAATTTTCCGTACCCGCAAATTCTCTTTCGTTCTGTTCGTTAGCTTATATTATGCTTTGACTTTACGTTTTTTGTGGTGGATCGACGTAGTAACTGCTATGATATTCACAAGCAGAAAGAAATTCTAGTTTTCGTGTGTAAGCGCAAAACAAATTCACAAAAGGGAATGAACAAGAACTTCTTTCATCGAATTTCTTCGTGTAAACCTTGACTATGTAGACTGCAGCATCAAAGCTGCAAAATATCAGTGTTGCATTCAAGTAGAACTACACTTACGCTAATAGCCCAGTTCACATTATCACACATGCTGTCCAACATGGCTTGACAACATCAATGTTCAACAATGTGAACTGTAGGAACGACCACTTGACACACATGTTGGATTGATTTAAAAATTTTTTGATTTTCTGCTGGCTTAATGATAATTTTTCATTTTAAATAAGATTTCATGCAGTTTACTTCGATGTGGACGCTCATAAATTGTTCTGCAATTGATGTTTGATGAAATGCTCGATAATGTGAACGATATGCAAAATGGGACCTTTTTACTAAATTTTTTGGTAACATCGACCTTAAAAAAATTTTAATTGCTTGAAGCAAGTTTGCACTGAACGAAATTTTTATAAGACGCTTTGCTTAAGCCAAAGGTTTGTATGTTCAAGAACGATACTCGCAGAATTATTTTGCTTTACTTAAGCCAAAGGTTTGTATGTTCAAGAACGATACTCGCAGAATTATTTTCCATGTCGATGTGATTTATTTTCGTCTAAATATTGCCACACTCAATCTTTCTTTTTTATTGTTATTTTTAAGTGTTTATTGTAATTCAAATAGCTAATTCTTGAAGTTGGGTTAAAATTAGCGAACAATTTCCCACTAAAAAATCTTCTTCCATAAAGCGACTCTGAAGGATATTACAAACATAAATGTGGGCATTTGGCAAAACAACCTCTTTCGATCTATGGTAATAATTCAATATATTACCGCAGATCGAAAGAGGTTGTTTTGTCTAATGTCCACATATATTTATAACCAAGCTTGTAACATTTCATAATTTAAACTATTCAACATTTCTTATCAAAGTTCAATTTTATTAATTGGTTTTTTTTTTTAGTGATTTTAATGTCATTTTCGTAAATATGTTTTATCATTTAAGTATTAGCAAATGGAGTTATACTTTCTTAAAAGTAGTATATTTATATTAACTGCACTGCATCTTTCAAATCTTATTTACTACAACGTTGAATGTAATTTTATAAGGTCATGTTTTGATTTAAACATTTTTATCTTACTGCCTGTTTTGAAGAAAGTATTAAGACAGTTGCATTTAAATTACAGATAGTATTTTTGAATGTTTTTTTTTTTTTGTTAGTGTGTTAAAAACAAAAAATACTTTCTCGCATCAGTTGAGATCATTATATTGCTGTTCTATCAATGGGCTTTTTAAACGTACAGATATATTGACTTTTATAAATCTGAAATAAATATATTGTTCCTAATTATCTTACACTCCATTTGCAAAACATACAGTATAATGGCATTTTTAATACAGAAAACAAGAAAGTGTTGCAAACACATGATAATAGTATAAAATTTTAAAACAAATTTATTATATATGTGTATATTAGTGTATTGCATAAGTTTAACAACTAATATAAAATAAGTTATGATTTCAAAAGAACTTGATAAATGAAAATGAAAAATATATGGATATTTTGTTTTGATCAAAAACTTAAATTTTTTTTTAATTAATATATCAACAAAAGGTATTCGAAACGATAAATTTATAAAAAAGAGAAGTTAACGGCATTAGACAATGATGTTAATTCGGTGTATTTGCTTAAACGAAAATTTAAACTTGCGTCGTATGCACTGAATTTACGTCGTTGTCCAAATAACCGTATTATCTGGACAAGGCGATAATAAATGTTAGAGGAAATCATAAATTTTGTAAAGCATTTGAAATTGAATTACTTAATTATTTGTTTTATATATATATACTCTTATATATGCATATGCGTATACATACATATTGTTAAGTTTCAAAATTTCTTAAACTACAAGCTTAATGAATAATAAAAGTTAATTTATATAAACCACATCCTATTTATTTGTTTAGCAAAAACATCAAAAGGCTGAAAGAAAAATCATTTTAAATACAAATAATTTATTTAATCTGTAAAAAAAATACCGGAAGTTGATTCCCTTATTCGATAAAAGTCTGTTACACTCAGAGCTGTCAGGCAATGGTAAAACGTAATATTCACTTTCGGTGCTCTACGGAGAAATTTTTATTATTAGTTCTTTTAAGAAGTATGTACATATATAAAAAAACTTAAGCTTATTTGGGTCAACTAAAAGTTTTTCCGTTTGATTTTTCGTATCGAGTGCATTTATGTTATGTAATTATATTATGTTGTGATTCAATTCATTTCTTTTTATAGAATTAAAATTGACATTACAAACTTAAATTAATAAATTGACACAAGCTGATTAGAAATGACTATCCGCCGACGGATAAAATAGAATTAAGTCTTAATCAACGTTTAGCCGTCAGGATTGTGTCCAAAAAAGTTACTCTCGCTCTTTACTCTTAAGGCCTAGATTAGGTTAGAGTGGTAGCTCAGTACCCTGCTATAAGCCTTTAAGTAGCACTAATGTGGCGTTTTAAAACCACATACGAGACCCTACAAACTGCTAAAGTTGTCAAAAGATTTTAAATAACTTGGCAACGATAAAAGATATATCCAGTCAGTACTGTTGAGGTAGTTAAGCAGCGATCCGATTATATCTGAGATATCTCAACCTGGTTCTGGCAAGGGCCGAACAGCTGCAGAGAAAGTGCTTAACAGATTCTTTCTCGTTTGCATTATAACTACGGCAAAAAGGGTAATTTTCAACATGCTTATCGATAGTACTGTGTCCAATGCAAGTTGCGATGATTTTCCTGATATAACTGCGGCTCTTGCAGATTAGGTTAGTGGTTTTTGAATTATTATATCTATGGGCATTTGCAAAACAACCTCTTTCGATCTACAGTAATAATTCAATATAGCGTATGTTTTGCGTTGAAGCAGAGATTTTGCTGTATTGAATTACCGCAGATCGAAAAAGGTTGTTTTGTCAAATGTCCACAGATATGATGCTCTGGATGATTATAGGTTTGCAGGGTTCTCCTGTACACGCACTCTGTGGCACCGGTTTCGCCAAGATAGGAATCGTGTCGTGCTAATTCATTGGCCCTTCCATTACTCTCCATATTCCTGTGGCCTGCAATCCATATGATAATATGTCGATCTGACTCTCCAGCTAGTTCCTTCTTACATTGTACTACTAATCTAGATTTTATCATCTCAGAGTTTAGAGCCTTGATGGCGGCCTGGCTATCGTATTAGATTGATAGCTTTCCCATAATAGTATTGCCCACTACAACGCAGTCCATCTTTGACCTTCGATGTATATGGTGGTTTTAAAATTTAAGTCGATAATGTCCTTCTCTCATTAAACTCTCTCTGGAATCTTCACCTGAAAGTTTTTCTCAATGTTGAGTGTAGGGAAGATGTAATCGGTTGCAAGATTAGCAAGTTCTTTTGGCATAGTGTCGAGGATGGAGTAGTGTCCGTATTTCTTCGCTACCCAACAACCAGCTTCTCTGAGTTTGATCGCACTACAGGACGAAGTTACTTTGATGAGGATATTAAGAGGTACCAGGTGTAAGAGAGCTTTCGTGTGACAAGATCTCATTGCCTCCGTCACGTCTACACAAGCAGTCCTTTGCACCCTCGCTAACTTTTTTGGTAGTACTTGCTAATGGCCGACCACCATACTAAGCAGCAGCAGGTGAGAAAGGGGCGCACCACGGCTATGTATATCCAAAGTACCATTCTTGGTTGAAGTCCCCATTTTCTACGAAAGGTTGGTTACAGGCATAAAAAGCTGCACATGTTTTTTTTTTTGCTTTTTGTTCTATGTTATCTTTCTAATTGAGTTTTGGATCCAGTATGGCTGCTAGGAATTTAGCTTTTTTAGAAAGTGAAAAAGTCTGCCCTTCAAGCCGGGGTACATTGAATTGCGGTATTTTGATTTTTGTGGTGAACAGTATCAGGTCGGTTTTTGTTGGATTTACCCCCAGATCACACCTTGTTGTCCTGCTTTTCTACCTGACAGCTGCCCATGTTGGCCTTAGTTATTTTGGTTTTCAGCATGGCCACTATCCAGGTGATTATTAAATCTTCTTCGAGGGAATGTTTATTCATAAAAGTATATGCGTCACACAAGCTGCACAAAAAGCTAAGTTCTGTCACATTGTGGTGTCTTACGAAATATGTACATACTTATTTTTAAGTTAACTCAGCGGTATATTTGTAAACTTACTTGATCTGTAAAATCATGTTTATATATTTGTGTTGAGACTTTCATGTCCGAAAAAGGACCTTTAAGTGCAAAGAAATGAATACTCATTGGAGTTGTAGTTTTTGTCTTTAAAATAAGCTGCAAAATAGAATTAAAAATATAGCGTAAAATATATGTAGTAATTGCTGGAGTGTGTTTGCACCTCACCTGATAAGTAATTGTTCTTTCGTTAGACTGATGTGGATCCCGTTGGCTATTATTAATTCTAGCTTTAACCACCCATTGTTGATTAAAAGCAGAAAAGCGAGCAGTTTCATAAAATAGCTTATGAACATATTCATCAGTACGATAAGGTTTCATCTGAAGATCTTTAAAAATCAAATTAATTAGTAGATTTTTTCCCAAAAACTATGCAAACATACATCAAAAAATTGAGTTTTACATATGTACATATATTGAAAAGAACAATAGGTACCCATCATCAACACTAAGAACAATGGAACTATTATTTTGGCTTTGTCAAAGTATATCCTACTCTGCCAATCCTCTCGAAAAAGTCAAGTAAGTATAAGTAATTCATAACATAACTATTAAGCTGCCTAGCTAGATCTTTCATAGCTTAAAAAAATGTAACATTCCAAAATCTCAGAATAGCGGGATCTCAAGAAATGGAGCATGTTTCATCACATAAATATTCAAGGAAATTCAACATAGTTTCCTAATCGATGGTTTTCGGGGTGCCTAACGAAAAGTCCGACGTCAGAAATAATTTTTTAAAATAAAGAAATTTTTTTAAAATTAAGAAATCGATCATAATAAAGCATCGTTGTCGTATTATGTCCCACTTTTGAGCATCCGCCATATTAGGTTTTTTGATAACTAATTCTTTTTAAGTGAATTCTTGTACTATGGCACCTTTTGCGTCGATCTAGCTATGTCCGTCCGTCCGTCTTTCCAACCGTAAAATCAGTTTTTTCTTCATCTAGAAAAGATAGATTGGCCAAAAGACCCAACACATTTTGTATTGAAAAACATGCCCGCTCAAATCAGCTGAAATATCATTCTGATCAAAAGTTTATATAGACAGTTTATAGTTTTTATTAAAATTAATTTAAATTAAATAACTTACCATTAAAAATAATCTTTTCATAGCTTAACAAATCTATTAGAGTATTAAACATTTTCTTCTCATCTTTTATTTTAGCATCATGTGCTTCCAGAGCAGCCATCACTTCATAGCCTGATTTGTTTGGATGCAAACAATTACGTTCGTGTTCAGAAGCTTAATTTAAATTCAAAATAACTCATAATTTCAGTGTGGTTCGTAAAATAGAAAAGTACTCACTTTCATGATTAGGACCTCGCCATTGACATCCAATTCGTGAGTATTTGCAGTTTGTTGGACGTTCCTGACATTCATGTTGCTCATGACGAGCCAATGATTTATATGGAAACTCTTTGTTGCAAAACTATACCGAACAAATATATATACTCTTGTTTTTATCATTAACGACCTAAGATACTTACCTGACATTCACTTGGCAGCTCGGATGCAGCCTTTTCAACAGCAAGATTACGTGAAGCTGTACTTTTTGAGATTTCAACGCGACAGTTTGGACAAGTGGCAATTTGATCACGGAGTCTACGGCAGAAGAAAAATTTAGTAAAACAGTCTACGAAATTATTTAACAGTTAAAATAAAATTTTAAGAAACAATACTTGGAGATATTGGTTAGAATTTAAAAATTAACGTAGAAAATCATACCGTCCATCGGCAAGCAAATGTGTAAAACAGGCAGCGCACATTAAATGTCCCATTTGACACTAAAACATAAAAAATACAAAAAAAAAAGTTAGTTTTGTCATTGCTTTAAAAAAATAAAAATTTAGCAGTTATAATTTTTAAATTTAAAATTGCTATGAGATGCTGCAAACAGAAAAAAAGAAAAAAATCTATTAGTTTCAGATAATTTTGTAATTGCTGCTGATAAAACTGTATATGTAATATGTGATTTTCATAGGATTAGGAAAGTTTTCTGCAGGAAAAGGTAAGGTTGATCCATTTTTTAAATAAAAACAACTGCTTATTTAGGTTTAATAACGCAAATTTGTGTAATTTTATTTTTCTTTTTATATACTCTTTTCATAAATTTTAATTTTTACATGAGTTGTTGTTTGTTGATTACATTGGTTTCTTAAAACTTTTTTTTAATTTTTGGTTTATTTTAGTATATGTTTTTAACTATAGAACTATAACTAATTATTAACTCGTAAAAATACATTGTTTTCATTTAAATCGATTAAATGCATATAAATGTTTATATCATTAACAATATTTTCAGAAGCACAAATTTGCAAAATTATTATATGTTCTTTTTGTCATTTTCTAATTTGATGACGAGAAAATTAACAAAAAGATATATACTCGTAAGATAAGTAAATTAAAAAACTCTAAAGCCAAATTAAAAATAAAAATTAGTTATCTCTAAAAATGTTTCCATAATTCTAAAGTGGAAACGCCATTTACCATAACAAAGGTATAAAAAACAAATAAAAAATCATTTTTAATTTGTAACCAATAAAAAAATTACTTGAACCATTTCTTTAAAAAGAAATGGTCACTAATAATGCTGAATTTTTAGTTTAGCTATTTGATGCACTTAAAAGAATTATGAATTTTAATAAACGAATATGCATATTATCAATCCCAGTAATATAAACAATTTTGCGTTCTTCTGTCGAAAACACTTAAGTAGTTTCAAAGCTTTTTAACCTCGCTAGTAAGAACGCTAGCTCAATAAGAACGCTGGAAACGCGGTAAATTAAGATGCAATAAAAAAAGACTATGTAACAGAAGAACTTGCTCGAACGTACTTGCCGGGAGATACAATAATATTAATTGTATTTGAAAGATGAAAACAAATAAACAAATATAGATGAAATAAAAGGAAACATGACAGAATCGAAATATGTATGTGATGATGGAACAGGAAAAACAAGTAAAATAGTTTCTCCAACTTTTTTGAAACGTACCAAAGTTCAACTTCGGCACAAATTTTCGCAATTTTAAAAGAAAAATTGTTTTTTTTTAATCAAAGTTAGTAATGGTGCGCGGGCCACTCTCTGAGTTCTTTTTTTTTATGTGGTGCAAACATTACGCTCTAAGTATAAACATCCGAAAAAACTTGAAAAATTACATTTTATTAAGTCAACGTTTACACGAGGAAAGTCTTGCCGCAAAGTTTCCTTGTTTGTAGGCAAGAGGGGAAAAGCGAAAGTGACGAGGTAAAAAATTTGTCATATGTTGCAAATGCGAAACGAAAATCACAAAAGAGAATGGACAAGAATTTGTCTCTCAGACTTTCCTCGTGTAAACGCCGAATAAGGATTCGAATCAAAAAATTCATTGAACATTGAAAAACTCGATGTTACGGTTGAACCTTTGGAATGGTTTAGAATTATATTTTTATTGTAAGTTAAGATCTAGTACTACTACCAAAGTACTTATCGGAAAGTTTATCGGATTAAAGAATTGACGCTCAGCGTATAAGATTTATACGCAAATATTGATTTTTTTTTAAAAAAAAATTAATATTGAGTTAATGTAGTTTCTGTTCCAATGTATGGTTAGTGAGTAAAGCTACTTATTCAATTTATATACCCAATTATTTTGAACGCTCCGATTAAAAAACAATTTGCTGCTTATGCTAAAGGTTGCAGTCCAAGAAATTTGTAAAAATTTGATTTTTCCGTCCTTTGGTCGGTTGGTCATATTTTTATAAAATTTTAAGTGAATGCTGTTAGCACAAGGCAGCAGTCAAAAATATTAAAAGAAAAAATTAGTTTTGAAGAGAAAAGATAAGTAAGTTAAGATTAACGTTAGAGCGAAACCATAAATGTTATTATGGTTTGGATTTAAACAATACATACAATCAAGAAATGAACAGGGGTGACTGTAGTGGAAAACAAAATTCTTGTTCTTAACCAAACGAATCTAGATTTTTTGCAAGTCTCGGTTGCCTTTAAGAAAAATTTTAAAACAAAAAGAATTTTTCCATTTCATTAAGATTGTTGTGTTTCATTAATCATGGTTTCAAATCATGTTACCTTAAAACGTCTATTACTTTGCGATGAAACATCAAATATGACCATTTGAAAACTCTTTTTAAAAAAGAGTTTTTATTAAAAATAATCTGAAAGCATTTTCCTCAAAAGTAGACTGAAACGCGATTTTTTAAGTATCTAACCTCAAGTACTTCAAAATCCTGACTTGATTGACCAATTCTGAGAACGACGGATTTGGATTCAGCACGAAAAATTTCTTCGGAATTGAACCCATCTGCTTAGCAATAAAACCTCGCAGACCTGTGTTATTCCTAGGATTTTTGGTTTTTTATCAGTTGGTCTTTGTAAAATGCCAATTCTCATAAATTTGTAATACGAATTAAGCATTAAAGAGGTTCTTCCACAATTTCTTCAATTTGTTTCACACTTTTTAATTCTCTGGATAATTTTACAATTTTATCGTCTACATCGTCTAATTTAACGAGATGCATCAAATTATTAAAAAATAGTATGAAAGTTTTCAAGATAATTTAATTAAAGAATTAAGTTAAAGTACTGTCCAATTTTTTTGGTTCACTGTATGGAGTTAAAGTCACTGAATTGGATATAAGGGGGTTAGGTGCCAAGGGGTACAAGTAAGGTTTCTATTATTTTGAGAAAAACGAATTTATAGTTAAAGTTTAAAGTTAAAGTTAAAATAGTTAATCAACAGTATATTCTGATAATGTCGCGTTGCACTTGTATCGGTTTTCCACAACAATTCGATATATTTACATTATCTACTCATTTCTGCACTTAATTCGGTTTGAAAAAAAGTTTACTTTGTACTCTTGATATCTAACCCCCAAATATGAAATTTGCAAAGAAAACATTTTTTATTGAAGTGGCCGGCACTCTTTGGGCCATAAAGTTAGAAAAATAGTTTACAAATAAATAAAAGTAAAGCATAGGTTAGATACAAAAATAAATATAGAGCAGAACTTAGAAAAATCACAAGTTAGGAGTTTTAAAACGTTTTAAATAATATAGCTATCAGTTAATAGGTAATCTAATCCACTTTTTAACTCCTGATTTAGTTAACTTAATTTTTGTAATTGACTCAAAACTTAACCAAACATTTCACAACAAAAGCGAACATACAAGGCTCCTTAAAAATATTGCTACAGCTTCATTTTATGTTAATCAAAACAACTAAAAGCACAATTATGGTACCAATTCTCCAACCAGATTAGGTTTAAGTGTAAGAAAATGTTTGAATACTTGTTTAAGGTTTTGTTATTTTATCGATCTGAATTTTAAAAACATGTGTAGGTTATTTTTGAGTTAAATGAGCTTTCTCAAGTAAAAAGAAATGTACTTGCATATAAACATTATATGAGATGCTAATGTTAGAATTCTGAGGTGAAATTATAAAATTAATAGGAACGCATATTTAATGAAAAAAGTGCAAGCTTCAGCGAAACTTAAATTAAAAATTAAGATAAAATTAGTAGATAAACATATGAATTGCTCATTTCGAGAGTAACATTATACCATATTACTGAATTTCATAGATTATTGAATTTAATTTTGTTTAACATTGAAATGAATATCATTAAAATTTTTTTAACTCTTTTATATTTTAGCTTTTTTTCTTTGAAAAACAGAAGCTTTTACCTACTTTATAAATAAATTGCTGCAAAAAAGTTACATTTTTATGAAATGCAACCAGATTTTTTTTAACTCACGATTTATTTTATCCCATTCTCACATACCGCAATTGCAATAATGAACAATAGTGGTCTTCGGTAAAGTCTATGTGCAGACCAGCTAAAGCTTAAGAGTCCCGCAGAGCTTGCAATTACTTATTATAATACATATACCAATTTGAATACATAATTTATAATTTGTGTATATTATTTATAATTTGTAATAGTTTTAATTAGAAATAAGAGTTTTAAAATAATTTTAAGTCTTTGCAATTAAAGAGATACAATAATAAAAAAGAGTAAAATAAGAACGTTTTATGTCTTTAGTTTTAAATTTATAATGTATTTATTCCTGAAAATTAGTAGTTTACGCTTCATAAATCTCTTTTTTAAGTTGAATAAACGTTTGTTTACTTTGAAGCTTCCTTTCTATCTTGCACAGCTGATTCTGATGTATGGGTAACTTGGAACCAGTTTCAAAACAGAAATATAAAGAAAACAAACTAAATGACTTTGTTATGTTGGCTTTCAATTACAACCTGATGTTGTAGTACAGTAAAAAAAAGGTATAACTGCATGAATGGTCTGTGCCAAGAAACAGTAAACATAAACCTGTATGAACTGAAACAAGTCCCTATTTTAGAAAGCTCAGATGTTAATTTTTACATAAAAAAAATAAAATAATAATAAAAAGTTATTTTTTAAATCATAGCTTTTCTTGAACACGTTTCATGTTTAATTCTGTTTATGGTGTCGGATATTTTTTTAGTTTTTTAAAAGTTAGTTTAGTTTAATAATTCACAAAATTTTTTGTTAAGTAGCTAACGTAAGCTTTGGTAACGTGATTTCAATGCCTGCTTAAGAATTTCAGTTACACATAGATACTCGTAGGTCGCAATTTTAGTGTAATAAAAATAATTTTTTTTTATGGAATGTATTGCTTTTCAATCAGTATACTTTACTGCATATATTTTCTTTCCTAAATGTTAGCAGCACAACAAATGAGAAAATCTAGACTTTGCTCTTACATAAGTTTTTACGTGTAGTTCTAGACCAAAAACAAAAATCAACTAACACGTTAATATCAACTTACTTTTTTTAATTTATTCCGCCTAAGCAAATTGTTGGTAAATTAAACCTTTTTTATCAAAATGACATGATTTTTTTTATTTTGACTGATAAATTTTTACCATGACAAGACACCCAAATTCAAAACTCGAAACCATATGTTTTATAAATAACAAACACGGGTTTTCTTTCTTACCATTACATACATATAATTGATATTAACAACATACAATACCAAGTAGAAATCCTATCAACAACCTGGTACGTACAAATATGACAACAATTCAGTTGTATACAAAATAAAAACAAACTGATGTCAAAAACAGCTGACCTTTCTTCATTATCATCACAAACTCAACTTCAACACTTGGCATGCATACCCACCCGTATTTTGTTGGTAAATAGCAACGCATGTGCTGTGGACTCATCCAAGTCTAGAGAAACGCTGGCTGACTGGCTAATATGATAAACAACCAGCTATTAAGATCAATTGCAAATAACGAGAAAAAAATAAGAGAGAGAGTATGAAATAATTAATTTGTTTGTGTACCATAGAGATAGCTGGCCTGGTCTAGTATAGTTTTTTTCAACAAGCAAACACATTATCAGGCCTTGACTTGCCTGGGCTACCCTGAAACCGTGTGATGTGCTATAACAATCGAAAAGAGAACTGCAAGAGAGAAAATCAAAAAAACAGAGAGATGCATCATGTGTCTAATCAATCGGGAAACTCGTTTTTTTATTTAAAAATGAAAACAATAACAGAACAAAAATATTCTAAATAACCTACTATGAAATAAAGTGATAAACTTTACGAACAAACTATGAGGAAGAGAACGACAATGAAATTATCACCAGTCAGCAGCAGCGAACCCCACACACTCTCCCTGCCCAGCCCTTTTAATAAATGTATAACTCAAGCTGACTTAATACGTAGTGTACAGAATATAATCACGTATAGTGTTTGTATACATACTTATATATAGGATTTTTATACATATGTGGAAATGTATATATTTTATAATATATAGACAGATAGATATTGGTATGTATGTTGGAATAAACTATTACGTCGTTAAAATTGGTCGCTGTTTCTACAACAATTCATGACTATGGCGCGGATACAGACATACAAGAAAAATATTTTTATTTTTTTGTATTGTGTTTGTATTCTTTTATGTTCGTGTTACATAAAAAGCAACGATACAACATTGATGCAGTACTATTACGCGATATTGAATTAATTATTCTTGTTGGTGGTGTATGCTAATTGAAAATTTTAAGTCAAAATATGAAAAATTTTTGAAATACCACTGACCATGATACAGAAAACAATAACATTTACATTAATTTCGTAGCCGTAAAAAACAACCTATAAGAATATGTATGTGGCTTAGGGTGATTCAAATTTTTTTTTTTTTGTTTTTTTTAAGGTGCTGTTGCTTAAAAAGTAAGTTTATGATATGAAGAAAAAGCTCACGAAAATTCAGCTCTGTAACTCAATTTTATAAGGTGGCGCCGGAGCCTGTTAGTTTTACATGTAAATTGTATGGAAAAATTATTTTTTACAAAAAAGGTATCTAAATAAATAGGTGATTAGTGTTGTTGAGCTTAAAAGGGTCGTTTTTTGACGTAATTTCTTACGCTGAATCCGAATCTGGCCTCAGAATTGACCCATCATGTCGGAATCCTGAAAAATTTTTAGGTTAATTTCCTGAAACATGATGTTTTTTGTTTACTTTCGAGGCCATGTATAGGAATCAAAGAAAGTTGATGAGCTTATTTTTAACAAAAGCATCATTTAATACCATCCTTGCCCTTTAAAATGAGCTTTCAAGTGGTGATCTGTGATGTTTCCTAGCAAAGTTATAGCCATTTTAAAGTGACATGAATTGGATCCCCTACAAAGGGTTGCAACCCAACAATATTAACCAACGGGTTTCAAATTCATGTCACCTTGAAATGGCTGCAACTTTGCAAGGAAGCATCACAGATCACCACTTGAAAGCTCATTTTAAAGGGGAAGGATGGTACAAAATCATGCTTTTGTTAAAAATAAGCCGATCAACTTTCTTTGAATCCTATACATGGCCTCGAAACTAAACAAAAAACATCATGTTTCAGGAAATTAACCTCAAATATTTCAGGATTCCGACATGATGGGTCAATTCTGAGGCCAGATTCGGATTCAGCGTAAGAAATTACGTCTAATAACGACCCTTTTCAGCTCAACAACACTAATCACCTATTCATTTAGATACCTTTTTTGTAAAAAATAATTTTTCCATACAATTTACCTGTAAAACTAACAGGCTCCGGCGCCACCTTATAAAATTGAGTTATAGAGCTGAATTTTCGTGAACTTTTTCTTCATATCATAAACTTACTTTTTAAGCAACAGCACCTTAAAAAAAACAAAAAAAAAAAAATTTGAATCACCCTAATGTGGCTACTACAAACTATTTTTGTTTGTTTTACTATCAATGAAAACTTAACTTGTGGAGTATATAGAGAAGTTTCTTAAAGTTTGTATTTATCAAGAACTAGCAAAATTACGTCAGCACTATTAAGAAAATAATTAAGAGACATTTCTACATTTTGCTTGCCTACTGACGAAAAATACATACATACAAGATACATAGAAATAGAATTAACGTTTTCAGTGCCTGCATTTTTACAATTTTATTTATGCACTCTGAATTTAATACTGGGAAATTAGACAAAAATAGCAAATAGGAGATGAAAATTCAAGCCGATTGAAATTGTACCTAAGTCAACGCTTACACTAGGAAATTCTTTGAAAGAAATTCTTGTCTATTCTTTTTTGGGATTTTCGTTTTGCGTTTGCGACAAACGACAAATTCTGTACCTCGTCCTTTTCGTTTTTCCCCCTTTCCTTCAAACAAGAAGAATTTTCGGAAACAGTTTCTGTGTGTAAACGCTGACTTTATAATGCACAGTGATGGAGAGATTTAGATACAAAAAGTCCCCAGATCGCAAATATATAGATAGATAGATAATAATAGTTTTGTTAAGGTTTCTAGTGAATTACTGCTGAAATGAAAAAGTATTTCAGGAAGAAAACATTTTTCTTAAGACTCTACACAATACATATCCTGATAATATTTTCGCTATTCTTCACCGAACTCTTGTGATTCGAAAAATGTTTGCAATCGCTGGTCACATTTGTAAAAATTTGGTCAATGGAATTTATAAAATTCTAAGTGCTTAAAACATACATATGTATGTATGTACGCATGTACATCGAGGAAGTCATGAATCAATTATATATGTTGCCGCGATGCAAAATATTTCTCATAAATTTTTTCACCCATTAAATGAATGGGCTACTTTTAGATGTTTCGTTTGATTTTCGATACATTGAGGTTCAAAGTTTCAGTTTTCAGCAAATTCATATGAATAACGAAAAACATTCTGAATTTGAATTATGGAACTTTGCTTTTCAAACAAGTCTATCTCATAAACTAAGGAAGTTAGAAAGCAATTTTACCGAACCTTTTTTTTTAAGCTACCAAGATCAATAAGATTCAATGGTCAAATTGTTTCTTTATTCACAGTGCTCTTTGTTTAAAATCGTAACTTTGGACTTAAACGTAAAGAAAACAAAGTAACATAAAAAATGTATTCTCCAAGAATGTTTCCAGCTCTTTGGATTCTATAAAATTCATTGTCAAATTTTGACAAGTTTTTTTTTAAGAACTTGCTAGGAACCCCTATTGAAAACGTTTTAGGTGAAATTTTTTTATGCATCAAGAAAAAAGTTACAAACGTTTTAATATATGGCTTTGCAAGAAAAGTTCAAAAATTGTACCCCTACACCTCAGTTTATATTTGTCAAAATGAATTAAGTTTTGGTGTGATTAGTAACATCCAATGCACAAAAATTAGCACAATTTTCACTCAATAGCAATAACATCAAAACAATAATATCAAATCATAATACATTGAAATATGTACAATTTTACTCTTCTGCCAGAGTTGGATGGATTCAAATAATTTCTTAGAGCTGGTTTGCGCAAGGAAATTCTGTGAAATAAATTATTTTCTATTTATTCTTTTTTATGATTTTTTTTTTTGTGCGTTTGCGATAAACAACAAATTCTGTATCTCGACTCTATCGTTTTTCCCCTCTTGCCAACAAACAGGAATTTTCGGAAAAATTTTTTGTGTGTAAACGGAGAATTAATAGACGCCAAATAATCGTATGGATGACTCAAAACCTATCGTTTTTATATATGTATGTATATATGTGTATAGATATATTTATTGTTTTTTTTCTGAATAAAAATTTTGCATTTACAGCAATTAGAGAATTATAGTCACACCCATACAATATTTACTTTTATAAAAACAATGTCTTGAAAATCAAACGAGATATTTGTAAATAAACTTGTAGTAAGAAATTGAAAATAAGAACTCTAACACATGCAGTAGGCAATATGTATTTATATTAAAAGTTTTTGATTACGTCCTCCTGCCTATGTACATATATTATTACTACGCAAATGATGGAAAATAAAAACTTAATAAAATAAAAGTTTGTACTGCGCAGAAGTTGTAAGGGTAGCGAAAATAACAAAAATTAAAAAGCAATAATTGCAAGTGACTCGAAACAAGGCAAAAAATATTCGCCCTGCATATTAATAATAACTGGGCTTTCAAGTACAATACATTCATATACTCTATCAAACTCAGGCACAGACACAACGCATGAAACGTCACAACTCTGTCAGCAATCTAGCTAGAATATTGACGAAATACAGCAACAATAATACAATAGCCGCAGCGTTATTGGCACTCATCAAGGGGATGTTTAGAGAACTACGAAAATAATAATACGAATATAGTAATAAAAAAGACGCATTTACAAAATGCAAGCAAAGAAGGCTCACCCATGCATTTGTTACACTACGCAAAAGTATATCATATTTCTAGATTTTATTGCAACTATCATACATTACAATACACAGTATATAATATTTTGTATTACAAGTTCAAAGTTTTGTTTATCTGTATATACATACATATGTATGCATGGTCGTATATATTTAGATTGGAACACGCGAATATTGATATTATTAACTTTGTGAAGGACTGACCCTCACATAATGTACAAATTGGACTGCCCGTATTTTCCAAGCTTCTTTTATCGTGCAGATCGAAGATGAAGAAAAACAAAATTAAATTTTAAGCCTAAAGGAATTATCCTAGTATAGCGCGTCACTGAGCACTTTATGTTTTTTTATGCTATATTTGATAAAAAAAAAAAAATGTTTTTCAATAGGAATGTTAGCAAAAATTATTTGATTGATTTTATTTTTGGTAGAGTGCTTTTTAAAATATTTATTCCAGTTATTAAAAAAAAAACTCATTGATTTGTGGAAAAATTTGTATAGCTCGTCAAGAAATATGTAATATCAAAAGAGTTACAGAAGCAATTGTATATAAAGGGGGAAAAATTTAGAGTTTTGGCGCACTATGTTTATATTTTTTTGCTATGATTCTTAACTGGTCAATGCAAGAAATGAAATATAGCATGCTTGCAGACTTACAAATTGAAACTAATAGACAAATTTTTCGAATTGTTGCCTTCGCGTATTTCACCGACTCAAAACACATTATAAGCTTTGTTTTTGTTCACAAGCAAGTCATGTTTAACAAAACATTGTTAATCACAAACCAGCGTTAACTGATTTATGTGTGGATACGGATCAACTAATTTGAAATTAAAAATTTTAATACCAATTTTTAAGGAAATTCTCTAAAAAGAGGTTTAAACATGAATATGTTTGGATTTTGACTTAATTAAGTGTAAATACTATATCTTCTACAAATGCACTCATGTGGTTTAATTTAAATATCTTCATTAATCTGACATCGTTAAAATTTTTGTTTTCAATTCGATCAACCGTATGCAAACATAAATCTTAGTTTTTGAGGTATTTGACGATAAAGACTAAATTTTGAGTTTTTGTATGAATTTTCTAACCGTTGAGACTTCAAGCAATAATATAAAATAACTACATTATTTAATCGTTCTAGCTCCTTAAGACTTTCCGAAAAATATTCCTGTATACAACTTGTTTAACCGCCATATATACGAAATTAGACCTGAATTTTAATTGTTGTATAATAAAGTTTTAATTTAAATGAACTGTGGTTCAAGGAAACCTACGTCCAATATTCAAACACAACATAAATAAGTGACATGTGTTATTTTAACGCAGGATTTTCTCAAAAGTATTTAATACTGAATAAAGCATTTGAACTTAGTGACTATTTCCAGCTCTAATTTTTTTTTAAATGGAATCTGTATGTAGTGGGAGTTTTTAACAAAAAATGTTATTACACTTTTTTGAAAACACTGAATTAATCGGAAAGCTAATTCAAATTATGATTAATTTGTTGATTAAGATGTACTCTTGTTAATTTAGTAAATTTCAGACATAGTTAGAGTGTAAAAATTGTATTTTATTTAATTTTATAGCAAGTTTCAACCAAGTTTCAACTTGGTATCAACATATTAAATTTTATTTCCTTTTCACTTCTAGACTCAAAATAAATATTATTTACTATGCAACATGAATTAAGTCCATACTTTTAACTGCATTACCCCCTCATTCCCAAAAATTTCGTTCACTAAAACTTACCTGATACATCGCCGTTTTCGGCAAATCCAGGCAAACAGCACAACATAGTATTCCACCCAAGCGATACTCAAGTTTCTCATGTTGTATCGCAGTGCTTGAAGTACTTGGATGATCAAGCATTTGCTTCTTTGCTGGTGGCTCACCCGAATCCATCTTGTTGCAAACAACATTAGAGCAGCCACCATTACCGCCTTGTTGAGTACCCAGCTGAGGGGGATCGATCCCGACCAGATTTGTAGTTGTCGCGCCACTTGAAGTTGATGCCGACGATGAAGTAGAGGCGCTAATACTGCGCAACAGCCCACCACCACCACTAACACTACTAGGTCCAGTTATTGCACTTGTGCCAGTTACTGCGCCAGTGACAGCGGAGCTACCAGTAACCGATTGTGACTGCTGTTGTTGCTGCTGCAATTGTATCGTTACTTGAGCAGCGCTATTTTCAGCTAGCAGCTCAGCAGCTGCCAATAACGGAATAGAGTTCATGTGGCTGCTAGTGGACGATGGAGGCTGCTGCACAGCAGAACTAGACGATTCGACATCAGCCATTTCCGAACAATTCAATTTTTGGATATCTCTTGTTCTTATTCTTTTAATATTAGTTATTTCAATTTTTGTTCCGTAATCGATATTTGCCTTCTTAATCAAAATATTTTTTCTTTATTGCCTTCTATTTCTATTTTGCTTAAAATTTTGTAATGCTCCGAAGATTTTTAAAATCCATTTGCGAAAAAAAATTAACTTCTGTTTTGTTTTCCAATTTAAACACAATTCCTTTTGTTTCTTAAATTTGAATTTTAGGTTTTCTTTGAACGTATTTCACTTGAATGAAAACGAGTTGATTTTTTACCCAAATCTTCTTTGTTTAATTTGCAGTAGTCCTTTCTTTTTCTTTAATATGTAAACACTTTGAAAATTCTAAATTTCCCACACTGCGATTTCAGCATAAATGTCCGTCGTAAACTTCACGAAGCAGCAACGAAGAATGACTTTTCCTGCACAGCCGTACTCAACTTCACGAACCAATGACTTTTCTGTGTAAAAGTAGAAAACAAAATAACGTTAAAATCATTGTGTCAAAATGTGAAACACAGTTGTCATCATAAACTGTCATTGTTCATGGCTGATGATATAAGGCATTTTGAAATTGTATTATGTATTACCAGGTACATTTCGCCATTGTTCTTCCTCAAAAATGTTTCTGCCTTCCATTCATAAGCCAAAACAATGATATCCTAGATAGATTTTGATCTGCTCTTTGCGATGGTGTAATTCGTATTTGCTTTAAACCCTTTTTTCGTGATGAAAAATGAGTTTGAAGTTCAGGATGTTTCTTTGAAACAATCTTTAGTAGCACCATCAATTTTCAATCTGGAATAGCAAGAAATTCGTAAATGACATGGAAATATAGGCGGCGGCATTGAATTTATGTATGCATTGGTACTCACCAAGCGCTCGTCAATTTGTGAAAACACTCGCGTGCCGAGTACGAATGCAATTTGAATCAGACTTGTGTACATGTAATTACATGTAATTGTAATTAAAATATTTTCGTCGAAAATTACTGTTATCCAAGATATGTAATTGAAAAGCAAAGTAATTAAACGAAATGGGTAATGGACTACTTTTACTTGTAATTTTTTTCAGATAATCAATTACAAAATATAATTAATTAATACTAAATACAAATACATACTTACATTATTTGTGTGCACCTCTATATTATAAGATGAGCCCACAAACCAAATCTTTACGATAGCTTGAAGAATGTGAGGTCGACGTCATTGACTCAATGAGTCAGTTACGATAAAGTTATTTTTTTACATTCCCATATAAATCATGCAATAACATAATATTTGTGAATTTTATAAAATTTTATCGTTTTTGGCTTATCATTCCAAAGCAGTTTTGTTATTTTAGACTTGTACAATTTATAATTCAATATTATTTTCTTTCGAAACATTTTTTATGCAATTTATAAATATTTGCTTGCAAAAACGTTGAACTAAAAACCTATATAGATGTTCACAAGTACCAAGTAATACTATCACTTTTTGTATACCTTTAAGCCCAATTTCCATGTGATCTTATCTTATTTTATCAAATATCAGGGAGGACATCACATGCTATTAAGATAGCAAATGTATGCTATTCACTCTCGCATTCTCCAAGCGCATTAGGTTCTGTTCGCATGCTTTTTCTTTCTTACAAAAATTTGATTTGATATCCCTGATATGGGATGAAATAAGATAAAATAAGATCACATGGAAATTGGGCTTTATAGTTTTAAATTACATTTACAGATGTACCATAAGAACCTACAAGTAATACACGTTTCATTTATATGGGTAGTAAACGTGCCAATGGTCCAAGTTCATTAATTTTCGGATACAATAAATTTATCTGGGTGAAAATTGAAACTTATTTTTGGGAGGGGAAGTGATCAGCTGTTTCTTACTTTAATTTTTTTCTCTCAAACACCACATTTTTTTTGGCTGGAACGCTTTTTGTTTTAAGACTTTATAAATATTTACCTATTTTTTCTGGCTGGAACGCAACTAAAAAGGGTATTCCTCTAAACACGAAGATGCCTCAAAAAGTGTGTAACCTGAGAGCATTTTCGTATAAAGCAAAGTTTACGCTTCTCGAGGCAAATTTGGTGAGCAAGCAGCCTAGAAAAGTTCGAAAGTAAATCAGTGCTGCCGTTTGTCGAAGCAATATTTTGCATATTGCAGATTTCTTTTGAAATTTGTATGTATATAAATTCAACATTACAATTTTAAATACATACTCTTATTACTTCCTCTCCACTTTCGAATAAAACGCTATTGAATTGTACAATTATATAATAATTGAATAATTTATCTTTTCTGATATATACCGGTCATTAGAAAGTTTTGTATGTACAATATAAGGGAGCGTTCATAAATTACGTTGTATTCTTAGGGCGAATGGGTAAGCGAAAAATGGCAATTTGCGTTACGGAGGAATTAAGGGAGGGCAAAACTGTCTTGGTGCCGAATTAGGTAACCAAATGTGTTGAAATTTTAAGAGAATGAAATACGGCTCGTATAACTTATAAAGTTATAATTTTTTTAATCGTATGTACAATAGCCGACAAAACCCTACATACACCTCGGATTTCGAGAATTCGAAAACATGATGCAGTTTTGTTTGAAATTTTTTTATGATAATGAGCAAAAAAATACATTTTCTTCAAAATTGATCGAATACACAGCTAATGCAGAGTGTGCATCCACGCACATTTCAAACAGCATAGAACACCACGCAGAAAACATCTCATTTCTGAGAGAAAAAAAACTGCATCGACGGCTCCCCAAATCATCACATTGTCACCACCATGCTTTACAGTAGAGGTGGGTAAAATCGTTAAGAAAAAATATCGATATGCATCGATAGTTTCTCCAAATTTATCGATTTCAATCGATAGTACATCGATAAGACCAAGAATATGTTTTATATTTCTATTTGAAAAAAGTATGCCAATTCTTGAATTCGATATCCTAGAGTTTTCACGACAATATTCGCGATTTTGTCGCGCTTTTGAGGTTGTAGATGGGACAATAAAATTTTGTATTCTATTTCTCTTGATAAGTTTTTTTTCGTTTTTAAACAAATATCGGACCACGAGTGCCCCTACGACGATCCCTAGAACTTCGCAGGCAATTGTCCATTTCAATACATATATGGAGGAACCACTGGTTGATGAAAATACGGACATCATCACATACTGGATGAATTATTCGTCATGCAAAGCTTTGCAAACAATTGCGTTAAAATATTTAATTGTGCCATAGTCTTCTGTCTCCTCCGAAAGAGTTAACTCTACTGCCGGCAACATAATTTCTGAACGAAGATCCCAATTGTCAGCTGATTTGGCAGGACGACTTGTATTTTTAAAACAAAATTATGAGCATGTCTTATTTTAATTTCACTAATTATACGTTTGATTCGAGCACCATTCAAGTACCATATCATATAGTGATTCGCACAAAGCGTTTATTGATCTCACATAACGTAGTTATTTATCCAATACGTTATTGTCCATTGTTAATGAAAAATTTATTATTTTAAAATATATTATGCATATATTATATTTCAAAATAAATCAGTTCTTATCGATGTCGATGTTTCGCAAAGAGACATCGATAGTTATCGATGCTTGACTCACATCGATGTCTATCGATAGTTAACGATTTTACCCACCTCTACTTTACAGTTGTACTAAATCCTTTAATGGATTTGTCTTTCTTCAAACTTTTGTTCTATCACTGCCAACGACCGCGTTTTCTGCTGTCCTGAGGATTCCATTCTATTGCTTGCCGAGACTTCAGTTGATGGTTTTCCATTTCCACTTTCGACGTTTTATGTGAATGGAAATTGGATCTTGACGGCATTGGGTGAGCAAATCGACATTAGAGAACGTCCTAGGCCACCAAACTTGTAGGATTCGGCGAACACAATTGTTCATGAACATTTGTAAATTCTGTAGCAGGGCGTTGCTGGTAAGCCAAGTTTCACAGCCGTACAATAGAACTGATTTCACGTCTGACTTGAACAGCTTCGTTGTCGTGGACAGGAAATAAGATTGCTAGACGAAGGTACCCTTTGCTTTGTTTATTCTAGCATGGACATCTTTAAGTCAAGAATTGAATTCACTTCTTCTATGATGGATTCGCGTATCATGATTAGGGCTACCAGACGGCATACTAAAGTAGCAAAAGTGCTACTTTTGCAAGGCTTTGCTACTTTTGGTTGAAATGCGCTACTTTTCACTACTTTCGAAGATAGGACCTTTTTTTTTTTTTGGTCGATAAACAAAATTTTACAAAAAATGTTTTATGGTAAATAAATAAAAAAACACGCAATAATGATGTTTTTTATTAGTGGTATGGGAAAGTAGAAATGGGGCCTTTTTTTTTTTGCTAATTATGTACTATACTTTTTTAGTAACAATTTGTTTGTTTTTTGAAAATTCTTAAATTTTACAAATGTGCTACTTTTGCAAGCAGGTCATCTGGTAGCCCTAATCATGGTGCTATTGCTGACACCCGATGGGCGAATAGACATGCTTTTCGTTTTATTTATGTTGATTTTCAGACCTACTTCTTCTGACTGTAGTCGATGAAAGTTAGTTGTAACGAAGCCTGTCACTCATTTATCTGTTTCACGATAATGCAAAGGGTTTTAAGTTGGTCGATACACGATCTGTTCGGACGAAAGTGGTTCGACTTTTCCGCTAACTCTGGCGAGGAAGATTTTCGTTAAGACCTTGAACTAACAATATCATAATGCCTCTATAGTTCTGGCATAATGATAAGTCCTCTTTTATCGAGATTTTAACTAGCTTATTAAATTTAAAATTCCCTCTAGGTTACTAAGATTGCTTTATTTGCCAATTCGTAGAACAAATTATTCATTCAATACACCAATTACTAGAACACTTAATAATATTTCTATTAATCTTGAAATAGATTTTTCTGTATCTAGAAATATATTTAAAAATCTCCTGTTTGCTTCTTATTCTTATTATATTAAATTTGTGTTAGTCTGTGTAATAGCGTAGACAGACGGCAGCGTTAATTTGCATTAGCAGACTTAATTCAAATTAACTTGTGAATTATTCCCATTCTAATGCGCATTAGCTCTGATGTAAATGCACAAAATCAAACTGAATTTTAAGTATTTTTCAGACTGAATTTTTGAAAAATTAAAGAAACTCTTCCGACTAAACCAGTTTGGACAAGGAGACTACCTCAATTATTCTCTCATATCCGTCCTCATCTACAAGTTTTTCGAAAACATGTATGCTTTTCATACTAAATCTGGCTACTACAGGAGCGAAACTTTCAACAAACAAATAACTCTTATTTCATAAAAAATTACGTTCCGCTTGAGGTGCACGGTTTTGCAGAAAATCAATGAAAAGCATTCTATTACTATTCAGTTTTAATTGTTGTGGCAGATCACCCAGCATCTGAAACATTACACTAATTTCCGATAAATTCATTACTGAACAAATTTTTGGCTTTCATTCCAAAGCAGTTTTGTTATTTTAGACTTCTGCACAATTTATAACATTCCAAAGCAGTTTTGTTATTTTAAACTTTTGCACAATTTATAATTCAATATTATTTTCTTTCGAAACATTTTTTATGCAATTTATAAATGTTTGCTTGCAAAAACGTTGAACTAAAAACCTATATAAATGTTCACAAGTACCAAGTAATACGCGTTCACGGTAATATACTTAGGTGTTGAAACTCTTAAATCATTTTTTGTATACCTTTATAGTTTTAAATTACATTTACAGATGTACCATAAGAACCTACAAGCAATACAAGTTTCATTTATATGGGTAGTAAACGTGCCAATGGTCCAATTCCATTAATTTTCGGCCAACTATAAATTGATTGGGCCCCACAGGACACGGTGCAATCAAACTTTAAATTTAAAAGAAATCTATATTATTTATTCCTTTATTGTACCTATTAAGAGATACAAGTTATGTTAATGAAATTTATATTGGTATGTTTCAATATAGATAAATTTATATATTTGCCATTATATATCCTATTTGCATACACCATATTAAAGCGTCGGCGTTGAACTTTCAGATTTAAAGTAAAACTATTTTTTCAAAAAATAATATTAACAAAAATGGATACACATGGCCGACTATAGAATTTTATACTGTGGATCGTTGAAAACTAGCTTATTTTCTTTGTTTTGCCAACTAAAACTGTCATTTGACGTATGTATGTAGAAGCGTGTAAATGAATACTCGATAATTAAATGAGTCTGCATTATAAGTTGTAGTTGCGTGTAAACAAGATAATATGCATATACATCTAGCCAGAGACTTTCAAAAAATACAGATCAATCTTATGAAAAGTATACGTGTAAACAGTAGACCCGTTTTTACTAGTTCTTTGAAGATTTTTTGAAAAAAATTTAGTTCTATATTGAGTCTTAGAATTTATTTGTAAAGACTGTAGCAACAAGTATTGCGAAAACATTTTCTACTTGTACAATTAAGAGGCTGTACTCGTCAAAGAATTGAAGATTGAATTTTCGACTCAATATAAATCAAAAGCATTAAATTCATTTTCTTTGTTGCCAGTCTCCAATTTTGCTACATTTAAGAATAAAGGAAATACTAAAAAAATTAATTTTCATTTCTTTAACGCACTTAACACAAATTCTAGAAAAACCTTATTAATTTCTTGATTTTATGGTGAATTAGAAATATCCATGTTATCAGATTTTTCAACACTGACCGACTTGCGAGACTTTGAATCAGTGCTGGAACGAGTCCCCAGCTTTTCTTCGGCATCATAATCACGTTTAATGCTGATTTCTTCTGAAATAACCTTCAATTTACGTTCTGGAGTACGTGACGAACGTCGCTTTGATGATGACTTAGACGGTGGTACTACATCTTTGCTAGAGCGTGAGCGAGTAGATGGGGATGGTGAATGACGCTTGCTACGTGATCGTGAAGAACGAGGTCTCTTTTCTTCGCGTACTCGATGCGAACGCTTGCGTTCACGTGAACGCGAATGTTTTCCGCGTGAACGCGAACGGCGCGTTCGTGATGTGCTGCGACGGCGTGATCTGGAACGTTTACTGCGACCACTACGACGATCACGTGATCGCGAATGACGCTTAGAGCGCGAACGAGAGCGACTCTTGCGGCGTGAACTTTTATGCGATCGTGAACGCTTCCGGGATCGAGAATGAGAACGCCTGGAATGCGAACGAGAGCGTCGCTTTGACTTGCTGCGAGTTCGTTTGCGTGTTCGAGAGTGAGATCGACGACGTGAGCGAGAGCGATGGGAGCGCGATCGGCTAGCGCGTCGATCTCGGGAGCGCGATCGAGAACGTGATCGTCGTCGTTTATCCTTGGCTAACATACCAATGACTGGATCAATAGCAGCAGATATCATATTTTGTGCCTCCTTAACGATAGTCATGGCTTCTTCAATTTCAGCTTGAGCAGCTTCATTAGATTTTGCTTCTGGTTTGGCTATAGAATCAGTGGAGTGATACACACTAAGAAATCCACCTTTAAATTCTAGACCTTGCATTTTAAGTGCATGTATGATGCTGGGTTGTTCACAAAACTCAATCATGCAATATGTTTTGCTGTCTTTTTCGGCCCAACGGGCATATTTTACTTCACCGGCACGCTGAAAAATATCCATTAAGTCATCAAGGCGCCATTCGTTCTTAACGTCGCATATTATGATAGTGCGTCGTATTTCTTCAATCTTGCGTGCATCGTAAAAAGATGGTAATGCGGGATATTCGGGCAAATTATGGTCCATTAACTTGGGATCATAAGTTTTAATAACCTGTAAAAAAACAATTTTTAATATTGTCAATATTAGATTTTGATTGTCAATATTGCTGATGATCTGATGAATACAATAATCAAAATGTCTCCATTAATAAGGAAAAAACTTTTTATATATTATGCAAAACGTAGCCTCAAAAATGTACCTATAAAAACAATTACGACTTTTAACAAATCTAAAATTTATTGGTAAGACAATCGCTTTTAGATCTAAATTTAAATAGGCGCGTACCACTTCTGCACATGGTCCAAATTCAAAGATTAACACCTTCCAAAATTTTACTTTACGTACCTAAATACTTACAACAAACATCCATCTACACCAAAACATATTATGTATGCACTAGCTGGAGAGCTTCCGCTTTTAAAGCTTTCTTTAGCTACTATAGAAATAAAAATAAAATTCTCCTATTGTTTTTTATATAAAAAAAAATTAATCAAAAATAGATGCATACAAAAAAAAATTTGTAGTTAACTGTCCAATTCAGAAATGGAGCAGTATATTTTCGACAATATAATTTCATTGTCTTATTATGAAAACAATGTTAGTTCCAATTTTGATTACATCTAAGTGTTTTTTAAGCTTCAACAAGGATTAAAGTTTATTTGTTTTTGATTGTTACCTGCTGCGGTGATTGTCCCTCAATACGGTTGATCACTTCTGGCGGTAATTTAGAGTCGGGCTTTTGCAGCCCCGGAACTATGGTGCCATTTTTAGACATTTCAAGTGCTCGGTACTCCTCGGGTATAGCCAGAACTGGAATTACAATCAATGCACGATCGATAAATACGGTGTTGGTTAGATGTTGCGCTACTGGAACACAAGTGACATCTACATATTTCACATAACAAATGCGTGATTGTACGGGGCAAGAAACATCACGCACAGTAGGATACAAGCGAATCTCTTCAATTTTGCCTATATTTCCAAATAGCGTCTGCATTTGGTCTTTCGTAGCCTGTGGTGCAATATTTGTCACTTGCACAACACGCGGAGTATTTCCTCCAGCCATTTTAAGCATATATATTACACAATACTAGTGAATTATATTTTGTAAGCTTGCCTGCCGCAACACTGCGAATACCGTTGTAGTCTTATCACCTACTTAGCAGAGTTTTATATTCTCTAAGTTGCAAAAATATATTTTTATATTTTTAATAACTAAATTTTCGCCAATGTATTCGGAACGATTGCAAATACAAGCAACGCCATATATTTCCACTGAACTGAAACTCATAAAAGTAACGTGTACCAGTATTGCCAATATAACTACTTGGCTTTTGTGTTGATACTTGGAATTCAATATCAAATTATTTATGCTGCTCACACGCTGCGTCGGCACTGTTATTCAGGCTTACACGCACATACGCCGGCTACGAAATAAAATAAAAATAAACAAAACAAAAATATTATTATTAGGTTTTTTTCTTTTATATTTTTATTTTAAAATTCATTTATGTAAAACATCTCACAAATCTCCATTCACACGACATCGAACTTGTGCATCGACAAACCACGCCGACGTTGAAATCGAACTTCTACTCCGACGTATTTCGCATCCAAACAACTTAAAAACTACTCCGACATTACACGCCGCTGCTCGAATTCGGTATGTGTGAATAGCTTAATTATCAAATTCTAGCTATGGTACAATTAAAGCTCTAAGCACAATTGGTGCGAGATTCGAGTGCGAGAAAAAAACAAAACGATATAACATGATTTTTCTATATGTTAGAACAAGATGCGCGATGGAAGCTCAAATAAGCTATATTGTGTACTCGGGCGAAATTTTTAATATTTTGACACATTGATTTTTATATCATTTTAAAAATAGCTGTCTCTGTTCATGAACCAAATTTTTTCAATCGCTATAAAACTTTACCATCTCCGTCGAAACAAAATTCACCACTCTTCATCGGTTATCTCTGTCTTATCGTCGCCATTTTTGCAATCAGAAGGCTGGTTTTCCGAAATAAAATATTTTCGCTTAATAGGTAAATTTCAAGTTTTGACCAAGGTTTTTCTCTTTATTACCACAACAGCGGTAATAGCACAAATTTTTGCATGCAATTTTCTTTCGGAGAAGAAGTTTTCCCTACGAAAAAAAGCAAACGAAAAATTTTTCAGAATCACGAAGTGAAAACAAGACATACGACGTCAATTTTAAGCGAATAATTAATTAATTTTCACTACGAAAATATAAAATTACAAATCGGAACAGGACCAATTTGTATATTATTGTATGTTTTAATTGAAATCATGGCTCAATAAAAATGTATCAATTTAAAATAAGAAACGTACAACGCACTCCATGTGGAGGAAAACTACACAAATCGTCGTCAACGTCATCTTTGTATAAGAAATTTTCTAATTTGCGGTTGCCCGGTTGCAACACCGCCTCATCTATCGTTCTATTCAACATAAATTACAACAACCAAACTAGTTATGGACAACAAAAACAAACAAAATTTTTCAAGACAAGCCAATGCGAAGACCTGTCAGCCAACTGATTCTAATCGCAAATCCACCACTGGTAAGTATTTGCTTTTGAATGGGTGGATGACATTTTTAAAAAATTCCACAAAATCAAATTTTTTCCAATTTGATTAGACGCATTTCATTGTAGTTGTAAAGTCCCTGTAATCATAAATCCAATAGTCAATACCGGATTTAGAAAGCATCCGAAAGGACATTTATTTTAGATGGCGGTAAGTTTTAGTGGTTTACTGATAACTTCACAATGAAACTTTAATCCCAAAAAGTATCTCAAAAGTTGGGAACTCCAACGAAAAAAGCATTAAGATTTGCCATTCACGTAGAAGATAAAGTCACGGAAGTGAAAACTTAAACCCTCGAAAAATTATCTTATATTTTACGTAGGGCTTTACAGATAATATTTTTCGTATATGGGATTGTGCCGATAAGCATTGCTTCAGGACTATGTCCATATGTCTAAGGCTGGAAAGACAATCATTTGATTTAATGATTAGACATTTTTGAACAAACCATTGAAGTCTTAGCGCGATCGATTGATAGTTCTAATACTTATTGGTGTAAAAATGTACATTTTGAATAAAAGTACACGTCCAACAATAACAGTTTCTTAACTGTTATATAGAGCTTAAACAATTTTTAAGTTGCAGCAGGATCGGTTGATAATTTTAGGATTTTTTGCTTTTATGTTGAAATAAATCTATGTTATATACCAGCCAAAGAAAGCTATAGGACAATGATAAAAACGTATAAGATTGTTTCTCATGATCAAAGACTTTGAGTAGCAGAAACGGATTTGTACGAAAATTTGCACGTCGGAATAAAATAATGGGAAAAATACTTATTCCACATGTCTGTTGTTCGACTTGCTTTTTATTTGCCATCCAAAATCGATTTTGCTACTCCTTTCAAATCGAAGGTACAAAAGAACTTATTTTAAGTTATGCAAAATAGAATTATAGATACGATCCATATATAGATATATGTATGTGATCAAATAAAGTACCGTCTAGGAAATGGAAACATTCCCAGATATAAACAGAAAACATTCCATGGAATGTAGGAAGCATTCCCTTTCGTTAGACACTCCATTTCTTTTTTACACACGTTGTCATTAGAGGGAAACTTTTCTCTCCGCTGTCTTTAAAATGAATGTGGAAACATACCTCCTCCGCTGTCTTAAAAAAGAATGTGGAAACATTCCACACAACTTGTCTTGAAAAGGAATGTGGAAACATTCCTCACCACTGTCTTAAAAATGGATGTGGAAACATTCCTCTCCACTGTCTCAAAAATGAATGTGGAAACAATAGCCGTAAAATTTGTTTTATTGAGCTTACTGTTCATTATCTAAGTATATCAAGTTAGAATTGAAAAATTTTAATTTCTTTGGTTGAAAATGGATTTTGCACATCACCACAATAGATGATACTCTAAGATCCTGACGTCGGGCCATTTTTCGGTACAAAAATTGTATTGACGCAGAAATCGTCACATTTTCAGCCTTATCACTTTCATTTGTGAAAAATTTTCGAATAGTGAAATCCCAGCCGATAACCGGGCCGCCTGTGGCTTATAGTCCTAACTCATCGATTGATGTAAAACAGCCTCTTATGATGTTCAATTTCCATCAAATTTGCTTTAGAAAAATTAGCAATTGATTCGATTCGAATTTGATATGATTATTTCAACTTCAAATATTGGTTACTGAAATGGCATAGATGAAGAAATCAAATCTTTCTTCCATGGAATTGAAAAGTCAAAGTTCGAATTCAAAGCACGGAAAGGAATCAGCAATATTAATTTAAATTAATATTGTGCACGATTTCACTTTTATTATTTTGATTTCACTCAATGACAACAAAACAAAATTGAAAACTTTTGAAAAATTAATTTTTATAAAAATTTAACTAGCAAAGTGTATTTCATTGCCTCACAAGCAAACGTTTCCACATGCATTCTTAAAGAAGCGGCTTGGAAACAATGATTTTTTAATTTGCCTCACAATAAGCAAAACTTTCCACATGCATTCCTAGGATAGCGGTTTGGAAACAACATCAATTCAAATCTTCCCATAAGCTTCCAAAATATACGATAAGTAATGTTTCCCCATCACTTCCATATGGAAGCCTTCCAATTTTTCCTTGAGGGTATTTTTAGGTGTTTTAGATTTGTGTTTGAAACCCTGAACCTGTTTTTTACTAAAGTATACATTTACGTTAGTATTAATCAATACATGTACTATGTATATTATTCAGATCTTCAAGCCAACAAAGCTTGGCCACGTAATTCCCGTCGACGTGAGAACAACAATAACAACCCAGTCGTTTCTAAAAACGACCAACAGCGTAACTTTAAACAACAATTATCGACCAAAGCTCGTACTAATGTGGATAAACGTCCGCGTCCCCGTGGACTCGGCGGTGGTGGTACGTACAGCTATAATGCAATTGGATCAACAGCAACAACAGAAACAAATGACGATGACCTCTCTTCTGCCACCAGCGCCGGATTAGCTTTAGAAGACACAACGTCCAGCCTTGGTAGCGCTGTCGCTAATGATGACGTTTGTGGTGCGCTGGACAATAATCGGCACCTGGAATATGAATTAAATTCTGTTTACACTCCTGGTAGCAAGAAGCATAATTTAAATCATTTGATAAACTTTCACTATGCATCAAGGGGGTCGGACTACTCCATGGGCATAAGTGTTTTTGGCCGCAATGGCGGAGGTTCTTCAAAAAGTGGAAATCGTCATGGTTACGGCATTACAGCTGGCAGTGCTAAAAGGCACAAATATAATAAAGAACAGTTTATGCAGGCCAAGTAAGTAAATTTACAAAATCTTAAAAATAACCACATTTGAAATGGGTATGTTTACTTTGTTTACTGTGTTTCGATCTGTTTTCACAGCTTCCAATTCGTTATAAAATCCATTGCTAAGCCAAAATTCAACAGTTCTCCTGATACACTCATTGATTGGAATTTGATTGAACAAATCAACATACAGACAACCGAAGAGCCTCAATGTCCTATTTGTCTGTATCCCCCAATTGCGGCTAAACTGACACGCTGCGGCCACGCTTATTGCTGGCCCTGCATTCTCCACTACTTAGCTCTTACCGACAAAACCTGGCGCAAATGTCCAATTTGCTATGAAGCTATTCATATCGCAGATCTAAAAAGTACTACAATTGTTCAACAACAACATGTAAATGTTGGCGATCAAATCACTTTTCATTTAATGCGTCGAAAAAAGGGCTCAATGTTTATAGAAAAATATACATCTTCTGGTCCCACCATTGAGCATTATCCGCTTTGCTCTAGTAATGGTGATACTAAATTATTTTCAAAATTTTTGATTGCCAAACATACTGATATCTTGGACATAATTTCGCGTGAACATCGTGAACTAACAACAGGCGAAGACGAATCATGTCCGGAATTTGTATTTATACAGCAAGCGTTAGATTTGTTAAAAGATCGTGAAAATTTGCACCAGATTATTAATATTAAAGAGTTGAATGGAGATGAGAAATTAACGGCAGCGCAATCGGAATCGGATGCAGGTAATAAATCCCTATTGAAAAAGTTGGATAAGTATGAAATAGAAAATGAAGCAGTTGGCTTAATAGAAACTCCTACTTCACCTGCAGTTTCAGAAGACTTTGGGGATAATTCTTTGCCATGTGCCCCGCCAACAGCTTCGCCTAAATACTATTACTTTTATCAATCTGTTGACGGTCAGAATATTTATTTACATCCATTGAATGTTAAAATGTTACAAGCTTGCTATGGCGCCTTAGATGATGCACCACTTGTCATCAATGCGCGTATTTTGCAAAAAGAACACCACTCAATGGATGAAGAGCACCGTCGAAAATTTACTTGCCTGGGTCATCTACCTTTGACTTGTCAGTTTGCAGTCGTTGAGGTTGACTTACAGCCGCCACTTATCAGGGAGAGTGTTCTTAAATTATTCAAAGGTTTGTTGAACGAACAATTAAAATTAAATTGGAAGTAACTATCATATTTTCATTTACTTAATATGTTTAAATTTAATTTTTGTTATATTTCTGGTTCACATACTGAAGCTAATATTTACGTTTTTAAATTTATAACAGATGATTTACTCTATCGTAAAAAGGAACGTCAGCAGCGTGATCGTGAAGAACGGAAACGTGAGAAAAAAATTGATGAAATTAATGACCGCCAAATGGGAAAATTAATTGCAAGCACCGTACATCTCAACTTGGGTTCATCATATGAATTTCCAACTGTAACAAAATCAAATCAAAAAGAAAACCTTTTTTTTATAAAATATAATTTATTTTACAGTGCGGATTTGAAGAATCATTGGTAGGCTCGAACCTGCAAGAGGTTAGTACTTCTACGGTAAGTTCTACGGCAATTTCTACGCCCAATCTTAACGTTTCATACTCAACGGTAAGTTCTACGGCAATTTCTACGCCCAATCGTAACGTTTCATACTCAACAGTAGTTGAGCTTTGGCCAAATTTGGAATCACCCACAACCAACTCCTTCAACAGTTTTCCGGAGTTGTCAACATGGGTTAAGCCAGCAATGACTACAGGAAACCGTAAGGTGCCCTCCGATCGTATCAGCGAGTGCGATTCGCTTAATGAAACATCAGATGCTGATAAACTTTTAATGTCAGTCCAAACTAATTTGGGTGATGTTTTGGCTGAAGCACTATTGCAGAAGAAGCAGTTAGCTGTCGAAAAAACAAACGGGGCTTCTGGAAGTAATAGTAAGAAAAACAAGAAATCCAAGAAGTTGCTTCCGCTATTTTCAACTGGCATGAATTTCAATAGCAAATAAATTTTAACTGTTTAAAACTTAATATTTTTTGTTAAAATTAAAACTTAATTTGAAATATAAACATTTGAATTTTGCGCAATGCAAAAACAACAACAACAAAAAAAAAAGACTTATTCCAATTAACTTGTGTAGTGACAAATTGAAAGCTCAGTGTTCGGTATTTTTCTAGAAATTTTATTTTTTTACATAAATAGTAATTTCCAGGCCAAAAAATTAATATTTCTCAGAATCCCGACCACCTAGAGCAGTGGTTCCCAAAGTGTGTTCCGTGGAACCCTGGGGTTCCATGAAAAAATTTAGGGGTTCTGCGTGAAAAATTGTATTTAATAAAAAAAAAAAATAAGAATGTTTAATATATTCACATTTTCCTCGAAAAGTTTACAATCGACCACCAAATTAAATTTAAAATTTTTAAATAAGGCGACTAAAAACACAAGCATCAGTAGCAATTCGTTCTACATCAAAATATGTAAAATACTTTTATGGACAGCTGGGGAGCAAAGCAACTTCGAGTGTTTCCAGACGCTTAGTGATTTTTTCAAAGAATCTAAAGTGGATTTAGATATGGAAATCGGTGATAGCATAAAAACACATCTGTCCAATTTGCAGCAATCACTTAGTGATTACTTTCAATTTTTGTTCTATAGAGGGTTCAAAATCCTTTCAAAATAAAAGAAAAACCAAAGGAATTTCATTTCATAAATTATGAAAATTTGATTAGAAGCCAAGTTTAGACCAGTTTCATTAACAATATTCTGGTCAGATGTATTCGATGAATATCCAAATCCATCAAAACAGGCTGCTCCAATTCTATTGCCATTTGCAACCACTTATTTCTGTGAAGCTGTGTTTTCAAAATATGTTGCGACAAAAACCAAATATCGTAACAAACTTGATGCTGCACACGGTTCGCTTTAAGCAAGATCAAGATCGATTAAATTGTCAACCAAATCTGACAATGCACAATTATTATATAGAGTCCGGAGATTCCAAATACATAATCCGCAAAATCGTAGCTGTTCATTTACTCGTTTTGTGGCCATTTTAAGTTTAGTACTTTGGCCGACACGGTCCGTTTCAAGCAAGATCAAGATCGGTAAAAGTTGTCAACCAAATCTGACAATGCACAATTATTGTTTAGTGTTCGGAGATTCCAAATACATAATCCGCAAAATCGGAGCTGCTCATTTACTCGTTTTATGGCCATTTTAAATTTAGCACTTTGGCCGACACGGTCTGTTTTAAGGAAGATCAAGATCGACCAAATCTGACAATGCACAATTATTGTTTAGTGGTCGGAGATTCCAAAAACAAGATCGTACCTGTTCACTTACTTGTTTTATGGCCATTTTAAGGTAAACACTGATAACTTTAATACAATTATGAAGCGAACCATGTACAGTTTTAAGATCAAGTGAAATTTAAAAATATGCTATAATAATTGTTTTTTATTTATTTTAAGTCGCTGAACACGATGAAGTCACTAAATTTTGCAAATATGCAAATGTTTTTGTGTTATGTTATGTTATGTTATTTTATGTTTATGTTATGTTATGTCTTGTGTTGTGTTTTTGGGAGTAAAATTGCCTAGGTGGCGACACTCAAACATTCATAAATTTTTTGTTTATGAAACGTACTAAAATTTTTTTTCAGCAAAAATTTTTGTAGACTTTACAGAACAATTCTGTGGCAAAATTTTGTTTATTAAAAACTTAATTTTTTATAAATAATAAATAAAATTTTTATAAAAACTTTATTTCATATAAATTGCAAAACATTTCTTGTCCTATCACGAAAATTTCAATAAACTTTTCCCAATATTTACTGAGAAATCGCAATTTAAAAAAACACCCACATGAAACTTCACTTGCTCATAACTTTTTAAAAAATCCAAATTTTGCAAAAGTAAGTATGAGGCCTTAATATTGATCAATATATCTTCAAAGTTATGCAATAAAAAGTTTAAGTTCAATAACTTTGGTTTTAGTGTGTCCAGTTGAAAAAACTTTACTCATATAATAATTGTGCATTGTCAGATTTGGTTGACAATTTAATCAATCTTGATCTTGCGTGAAGCGAACCGTGTGCACCAGATATCCGAGTTCAGTTATCAAACATAACGCCCAATTGTAGGAGAATCATGGAATCAAAGAAGCAGGTGCATTCTTCACATTAAAGGTTTTTAATTTATTTTAGCTTATGTTTTGTATTCTTATTAATTATTTCTATGATGAATTGTTTTTTTTTTTTTTTTGTTTAATTCAATAATATCTGAAATATAAAAATAATACTTGTTTCATTTAATATCAGATATTAAATTTTGGAAAGTCGTTTAAAAAATATTCAGGGTTCCGCGTTCATTGGCAACAAATTTGGGAGTTCCACGACCAATATAGTTTGGGAACCACTGACCTAGAGAACTGAAATTTCAGCTGTGGTGCCATCTATTAAAGTTATTTGACGTATCAAAATTTGAACAAAATCAGATGTTTTTTAAATTTCGTCGGTATGTGTATAACATGTCATATCATTAAAAAACAGTAAATATGAAATTAAAAAAAAGCTCTAAGGATTTCTTTTGTTTTAGCATATATCGACTCTAATTTACATCCTTAACAATCCCAAATTAAAGTTTTTATTGTAACTCACACTTTTATAAAAAGTTGGTTAAAGCCCACCGTGCATAAGTCATTGGACACATTTTTTGGAAAAAATATGGTTTTTGAATGGCAGCGTTCTAAAGAACGACAGCTCGCAGGTATAAGCCTCGATAGTTGAAACTTTAAACGCGTTTTTCTCGGAACGACATTTTTCACAATTGCTGACATCATAACTCAAATAGAGATTGATCGATCGAATACCGACCGTATTCTTGAATATATTTACTATACAATGACTTACGATCTTTTGGCATTAAAAATACGACCATTTTGTTTTACCCCAGAAAACGAAACCGCCATTTTGTTAATTTTTGATATTTTTCAAAAATCGTAAATCATTGTATAGGAAATACCTTCAACTTTAATAACCTTATTGAATTTTTTTTGTTTCAACTACTCATTCGGTCGGAATCATGTCAGCAGTTGGAGAACTTTTTTTTTTTTGGCACCTCCGAAGGCAGCACATAACTCCGTTATTTTTCAATAACGGAGATGAGAAATTAACGGCAGCGCAATCGGAATCGGATGCAGGTAATAAATCCCTATTGAAAAAGTTGGATAAGTATGAAATAGAAAATGAAGCAGTTGGCTTAATAGAAACTCCTACTTCACCTGCAGTTTCAGAAGACTTTGGGGATAATTCTTTGCCATGTGCCCCGCCAACAGCTTCGCCTAAATACTATTACTTTTATCAATCTGTTGACGGTCAGAATATTTATTTACATCCATTGAATGTTAAAATGTTACAAGCTTGCTATGGCGCCTTAGATGATGCACCACTTGTCATCAATGCGCGTATTTTGCAAAAAGAACACCACTCAATGGATGAAGAGCACCGTCGAAAATTTACTTGCCTGGGTCATCTACCTTTGACTTGTCAGTTTGCAGTCGTTGAGGTTGACTTACAGCCGCCACTTATCAGGGAGAGTGTTCTTAAATTATTCAAAGGTTTGTTGAACGAACAATTAAAATTAAATTGGAAGTAACTATCATATTTTCATTTACTTAATATGTTTAAATTTAATTTTTGTTATATTTCTGGTTCACATACTGAAGCTAATATTTACGTTTTTAAATTTATAACAGATGATTTACTCTATCGTAAAAAGGAACGTCAGCAGCGTGATCGTGAAGAACGGAAACGTGAGAAAAAAATTGATGAAATTAATGACCGCCAAATGGGAAAATTAATTGCAAGCACCGTACATCTCAACTTGGGTTCATCATATGAATTTCCAACTGTAACAAAATCAAATCAAAAAGAAAACCTTTTTTTTATAAAATATAATTTATTTTACAGTGCGGATTTGAAGAATCATTGGTAGGCTCGAACCTGCAAGAGGTTAGTACTTCTACGGTAAGTTCTACGGCAATTTCTACGCCCAATCTTAACGTTTCATACTCAACGGTAAGTTCTACGGCAATTTCTACGCCCAATCGTAACGTTTCATACTCAACAGTAGTTGAGCTTTGGCCAAATTTGGAATCACCCACAACCAACTCCTTCAACAGTTTTCCGGAGTTGTCAACATGGGTTAAGCCAGCAATGACTACAGGAAACCGTAAGGTGCCCTCCGATCGTATCAGCGAGTGCGATTCGCTTAATGAAACATCAGATGCTGATAAACTTTTAATGTCAGTCCAAACTAATTTGGGTGATGTTTTGGCTGAAGCACTATTGCAGAAGAAGCAGTTAGCTGTCGAAAAAACAAACGGGGCTTCTGGAAGTAATAGTAAGAAAAACAAGAAATCCAAGAAGTTGCTTCCGCTATTTTCAACTGGCATGAATTTCAATAGCAAATAAATTTTAACTGTTTAAAACTTAATATTTTTTGTTAAAATTAAAACTTAATTTGAAATATAAACATTTGAATTTTGCGCAATGCAAAAACAACAACAACAAAAAAAAAAGACTTATTCCAATTAACTTGTGTAGTGACAAATTGAAAGCTCAGTGTTCGGTATTTTTCTAGAAATTTTATTTTTTTACATAAATAGTAATTTCCAGGCCAAAAAATTAATATTTCTCAGAATCCCGACCACCTAGAGCAGTGGTTCCCAAAGTGTGTTCCGTGGAACCCTGGGGTTCCATGAAAAAATTTAGGGGTTCTGCGTGAAAAATTGTATTTAATAAAAAAAAAAATAAGAATGTTTAATATATTCACATTTTCCTCGAAAAGTTTACAATCGACCACCAAATTAAATTTAAAATTTTTAAATAAGGCGACTAAAAACACAAGCATCAGTAGCAATTCGTTCTACATCAAAATATGTAAAATACTTTTATGGACAGCTGGGGAGCAAAGCAACTTCGAGTGTTTCCAGACGCTTAGTGATTTTTTCAAAGAATCTAAAGTGGATTTAGATATGGAAATCGGTGATAGCATAAAAACACATCTGTCCAATTTGCAGCAATCACTTAGTGATTACTTTCAATTTTTGTTCTATAGAGGGTTCAAAATCCTTTCAAAATAAAAGAAAAACCAAAGGAATTTCATTTCATAAATTATGAAAATTTGATTAGAAGCCAAGTTTAGACCAGTTTCATTAACAATATTCTGGTCAGATGTATTCGATGAATATCCAAATCCATCAAAACAGGCTGCTCCAATTCTATTGCCATTTGCAACCACTTATTTCTGTGAAGCTGTGTTTTCAAAATATGTTGCGACAAAAACCAAATATCGTAACAAACTTGATGCTGCACACGGTTCGCTTTAAGCAAGATCAAGATCGATTAAATTGTCAACCAAATCTGACAATGCACAATTATTATATAGAGTCCGGAGATTCCAAATACATAATCCGCAAAATCGTAGCTGTTCATTTACTCGTTTTGTGGCCATTTTAAGTTTAGTACTTTGGCCGACACGTTCCGTTTCAAGCAAGATCAAGATCGGTAAAAGTTGTCAACCAAATCTGACAATGCACAATTATTGTTTAGTGTTCGGAGATTCCAAATACATAATCCGCAAAATCGGAGCTGCTCATTTACTCGTTTTATGGCCATTTTAAATTTAGCACTTTGGCCGACACGGTCTGTTTTAAGGAAGATCAAGATCGACCAAATCTGACAATGCACAATTATTGTTTAGTGGTCGGAGATTCCAAAAACAAGATCGTACCTGTTCACTTACTTGTTTTATGGCCATTTTAAGGTAAACACTGATAACTTTAATACAATTATGAAGCGAACCATGTACAGTTTTAAGATCAAGTGAAATTTAAAAATATGCTATAATAATTGTTTTTTATTTATTTTAAGTCGCTGAACACGATGAAGTCACTAAATTTTGCAAATATGCAAATGTTTTTGTGTTATGTTATGTTATTTTATGTTTATGTTATGTTATGTCTTGTGTTGTGTTTTTGGGAGTAAAATTGCCTAGGTGGCGACACTCAAACATTCATAAATTTTTTGTTTATGAAACGTACTAAAATTTTTTTTCAGCAAAAATTTTTGTAGACTTTACAGAACAATTCTGTGGCAAAATTTTGTTTATTAAAAACTTAATTTTTTATAAATAATAAATAAAATTTTTATAAAAACTTTATTTCATATAAATTGCAAAACATTTCTTGTCCTATCACGAAAATTTCAATAAACTTTTCCCAATATTTACTGAGAAATCGCAATTTAAAAAAACACCCACATGAAACTTCACTTGCTCATAACTTTTTAAAAAATCCAAATTTTGCAAAAGTAAGTATGAGGCCTTAATATTGATCAATATATCTTCAAAGTTATGCAATAAAAAGTTTAAGTTCAATAACTTTGGTTTTAGTGTGTCCAGTTGAAAAAACTTTTCTCATATAATAATTGTGCATTGTCAGATTTGGTTGACAATTTAATCAATCTTGATCTTGCGTGAAGCGAACCGTGTGCACCAGATATCCGAGTTCAGTTATCAAACATAACGCCCAATTGTAGGAGAATCATGGAATCAAAGAAGCAGGTGCATTCTTCACATTAAAGGTTTTTAATTTATTTTAGCTTATGTTTTGTATTCTTATTAATTATTTCTATGATGAATTGTTTTTTTTTTTTTTTGTTTAATTCAATAATATCTGAAATATAAAAATAATACTTGTTTCATTTAATATCAGATATTAAATTTTGGAAAGTCGTTTAAAAAATATTCAGGGTTCCGCGTTCATTGGCAACAAATTTGGGAGTTCCACGACCAATATAGTTTGGGAACCACTGACCTAGAGAACTGAAATTTCAGCTGTGGTGCCATCTATTAAAGTTATTTGACGTATCAAAATTTGAACAAAATCAGATGTTTTTTAAATTTCGTCGGTATGTGTATAACATGTCATATCATTAAAAAACAGTAAATATGAAATTAAAAAAAAGCTCTAAGGATTTCTTTTGTTTTAGCATATATCGACTCTAATTTACATCCTTAACAATCCCAAATTAAAGTTTTTATTGTAACTCACACTTTTATAAAAAGTTGGTTAAAGCCCACCGTGCATAAGTCATTGGACACATTTTTTGGAAAAAATATGGTTTTTGAATGGCAGCGTTCTAAAGAACGACAGCTCGCAGGTATAAGCCTCGATAGTTGAAACTTTAAACGCGTTTTTCTCGGAACGACATTTTTCACAATTGCTGACATCATAACTCAAATAGAGATTGATCGATCGAATACCGACCGTATTCTTGAATATATTTACTATACAATGACTTACGATCTTTTGGCATTAAAAATACGACCATTTTGTTTTACCCCAGAAAACGAAACCGCCATTTTGTTAATTTTTGATATTTTTCAAAAATCGTAAATCATTGTATAGGAAATACCTTCAACTTTAATAACCTTATTGAATTTTTTTTGTTTCAACTACTCATTCGGTCGGAATCATGTCAGCAGTTGGAGAACTTTTTTTTTTTTGGCACCTCCGAAGGCAGCACATAACCCCGTTATTTTTCAATATTTTTGTATGAAATAAAAAAATTAAAATGTAGCTAAAAATATACCTTATTATGTGCAAAAAAGTTCAAAACATTCTATCGAGTACTTTCTTTTAAAAAAATTCGCGAAAATCGCCTAATTTTTTCATGGGTTACACTGGTATAGCCTCTTAATCCAATAACTAACTTACCTGCATTTTTTTCTGTTTTTGTAAAAAAATTTTTCCAATCTATTTTACCATTTGGTTTTAAATAGTAGTTGCTGTTGTTGTCGTCGTTGTTGTTGTTGTTGCTATTATTGTCGTTGTTTTTTGTTGTCGTTGTTTTTGTTGTTGTTGTTGCTGCTACTGCTGCAGAGGTTTCCTAATTCAAAATCCATATTTTGACCTGTAATTTTAAGAATATTAATTTTTTTTTCACAAAAATACATATGTACTAGATATCAAGATATGAACATATATTGACAATTTCAAAATATATGAGGCGCCCAGTTGCAAAACAGGCCAAGTCCAAAAAAATCAAATTTTGAGATATTCTCATGTATCAAATTCCAAAGACCATTCTTTATCTGTCTACTATGGTTTTAGATTCAAAAAAATTTTATGACAGAAGTATTACGCTTTTTAATTTATTTTTCATGCATGGATCTTAAAACCGGCCAAGTCCATGAACTTGCTTTCAAAACCAGTCCAACGCCTTGGAATCAAAACCGGCCAAGTCCAGTTCATTGGTATCAAAATCGCAAAACTTGAAAAAAACTGAAGCGAATTTTGTAACATTTTAGCTGCGCATACACATACGTGAATTGGTGATTGTCTTTAACCCTTAGCAGCACTACTTGATTTTTGTAACAATCCAGCACATTTGGGTCTTTCACGATCCCTCGTTGAAAAAAAAAAAAATGTATAAAAAAGCGAATTTTCAATTCCAGGCTTCAGAGCTGTGAACGAGTGTTGAGATGACTCTACTTTATGAAATTCAATCATTATTAGGGATATTTTCCAAAAAATGTTCGTGCCACATGGTAGAAACAAAACAAGGTATCTTCGCTGGAGTTGATGCATTTGTTTCAATTGCTCAACTATGACTTCATGATTAAAAAGGGACAAAAGGGGTTTGAAAATATTTCAATTACGAAAATTTTAGTTAACTACAACAAGATAGCATTATTAATTTGATTCGTCGAAAAAAAAAAAAATGTTCGACTGTTTCCACACCCCTCATATATTTCATGAACAGCCACTTAACAATCAGCTTAAAATTTTAAATATCTACGTATTTTTTGTTTTTCAGAAAAATAAAGTTAGTTTTTAATACGGCCTAAAATCCTTACATGTACATCGTTCATGATGTATTAAATATTTTTGCAGTCTGCTTATAAATGCTATGAACACACATATACTTATGTTAAGAAAATGGGGCTTTAATTGTCGCATTTTTGAAAAAGCGTAGTATTTGATAACACTACGTACTTTGTTATTCTGAGTTCATAAGACCAATATCAAGACACATCTTATATTTTATATCGAAGAGGTATGAATTATATAATTTAGGTTGTTAAAAAGTAGCAGAAATAGTTGTTTTCAGCAATGGGCTGTTTTCGAACAGTGCTTCGGTAGCAGTTCTCTAAAAAATTTCACCAGACTCTTAGCTCTAGGCTTTAACTTATGATATAATCCCAATTACCGCACAGGAAAAAATAATTTTGCAATTACCAATTAATTTTAATCTATATTTTTGCTATGCAGTTTAGTTAATGCATCTTTCAAATTGACTTGTTGTACTTTAGTCATTTGTTTTATTACCTTTTACAAATACACCTCATGTGCTTAAGTTCCCACAAACTATTTAACAAACATGTCGGTATTTGTGTGCCAATTAAATCAATGCGTTTTGAGTTCAAGAAAAACAAAGCAATTGAAATTCTAAATTTAACACGCAGTAACTTTACTGATCTGTTTTGTTCGATGATTAAGTTTTGGTACTAACTACTAAAACTCTTCTTGAAAAACAATATCATTTTACTTTCGCCGTGTTTAAGTGAAAAGCAAAAATAAAGGTCCTCACTTTTTTATCTCAAAAACCCAAACCTTTTAAGTGTAACCTACGATCTCATAGGGTTTTTAGCCTTACTGCCAAAATGGATCCTGTTTTTTTATAGTTAGCTTTGCCATAATATATCAGCACAAAAATGCTGTGATGTGAGGCTTAGCGAGAGATCAGTTTTAAAACGTATGTATTTTTCATGCAAAACGCAATCCACATTGTCACATCATCATCAATGATGCATCATCTCAAGTGGAAGCACATCAGCACCCCATGTCAACCACAAACCACGTCATCTTCAATCGTCTCCGTATGATTTCTTTTTATCGGAGATGTGTAATTTTAAAGATATTTGAAGCCAACAAGCTGTTGCTGCTCAATTAATGACGTATATTTCGGCTTTCAAAATGGTACAGACACTAACCACTGGTCTGTATGAATCTTTGATACTTAGCACTTTCGAGCAAATATTTTTGCTCCCAGGCTAATGAGGATTATTTTAAAGTGTCTTAGATGATGTTCTCAAAGGACCCAAGGCTAAATCATACCTGATCATCTTGCATACTGAAAGGTATTTTTGAGACTGAAAGGCCCGGTCGAAATGAAGTTATATTTATAATATAACAATTGCAGGAAAATGTTAGCTACCGCTTCGGAAACAATGAAATACATATATCTGATTTGAAAGATATTTTTTAAAGTACTTTATTTTCGGTCCAACAGATCGATAAACACACATAATATTATGTAGACTTGTAGACTGCACCCTTTGAAGTTATTTTGTCTACAAAATAAATGATATGTTTTCATCCCTAATACGAGTATATTTGTATATCATTTGAAAGCTCTTTTTAAGTATTACAGCTTTTATTAACTACGAGTAAGCCAAAATGTGCATAAGAACCATAGGTGGCCGCAATGTAATGCGAAACACAATAAAACCATATTGAAGTGGAATGCAAATACTCGCGAGTGTAAGTGGGCGCGAGTGTATGTTCATGCGTTCTTTTTATTGTTTTAAACTTTTTTTATCAAATTCAAAATTTGATGACTTTTAAATAAAAACTGTAACATGTACCTCATTTAAAAGTTGTTTTTTAGTTCAACAACTTTGACTTAGAATATGGAGTTTTAAGTTCCAGAAGTCAAAATATGATATTTTTTCGTAACCAGGAACCACGTTTTTGTTACCAATAACATATACTGAGCCAAATCGCGTAGGTGTCGTTGAAGAAAGATTTAGGAAACATTTCACGAAAAAATATAATCGAATTAACAAATTTTTAATCAAATCGAAGGAAAATTATGTTAAATTAACAAATAATTTCATTTTTTATTTAAATTGAAGAAATTTTCTTCAATTCAACGCAAGTCATTATTGTATATTATTCAATTTAACAAAGATGATGAAATTACCTTCAATTCAACGAAACCCACATCGTATTAAAATAAATAAAACTCCTTTAATTTGGGTTTGATTTTCATATAAAATTAGGCGTTCAAATTGAATTTGAACAAAAGTTAAGAGCATGGCAATTATCTGAAATAAGTACGGTTGTGTTTTCTAGAAGTTCTGAATCAGGACATTCCAACGAAAGTGCAGACAACTATTTTCTTCTGACGTTGTCGAAAGTGAACTCGACGATGAAAACATTTTGAGCTTGCCATTTCAAGGCAGAATTATTTTAAACCGCTATGAACCTAAAGCTATATCAAGCAGCACAACAAGGTCGTAAAGACGTCCTTACGACGTCGGAAGATGACTACATCCGACCCTTCCGACGTCCCCGCGACCAGTTTTGAAAAAATAAACGATTAATTGCTTGTGGGTACTTTGCCGACTTCCACTTTTCTGACCGAAAATGGAATAGTTATGACACGATTCTCTGCGATTAAATACGAAGAAATTTCACGACTCATTTTATTCTATAGCCAGTCGGATTTGTTTAATTATTACAATTCTTTTCCAATTTCAAGACTATATTTGTTCCAAAATTAGTCTGGTAATATTTTTATAAATAAATAATGTCTATTTATTTTCTTTTGCTAAACTTATTATTTTTAATGAAAATTATTTGTAAAATGAAAACGCTGCAAATTTTATTGATATACTTATATATGCGAAAGCAAAATGAAAAAATTCACAGGGTAAAATTTGTGATAAATATTTGAACTCCATACATAAATTAAAGAAGAGAGATATTATTTTAAAAAGACCTTTACCAACCAAGTCTACAGTTTGTATTCAAAAGAGAACATTTAATTTGGGTAGGTATTTTTATTTTTTGATTGTTTTTGACTATGTATGTATAAGTATGTGGGCATTTCCACGAAAACGGAAGTTTTTGTCCCGTGCGACACCTTGGTTTTTTGCAACTATCTTGAAAACGAAAAATTGTCCAAATTCAACCTTAGCACCAATTATAAAGCTAATTAGGAGCTATAAGTTAAACCTATTGTCAAAATAAAAATCCGTTTTATTATGACTTTTTTTTTACTGTGTTCGACGGTCGAACGGGACCTACATATGAATGTATGTACAAAGATAACAATTCAATAATCAACACTCGCTCAAACACCGATATTTTGTTCTGACACCTAGGTTAGCCTTATTCGCCCAAGAATGGAATTTGTTTAAGGTGTCCTGAAAAGTTTCACACAGTATACTGGCGAACTTACCATACGTCCAACAATCCTACTTGTTTTGGTATTGCCAAGCTCTGAGGCGCTTTTTTTGTATTTATCAACTCTGCAGTCCTTTGAATATCACACCTGTAGCGGAATTCCCAAAAGCACAAATTAAAATTGTCGTTAAGTAACGACATCGTTAGTTAACAATTTTTTCGTTTGCGGTAACGAATGTCGTATTCCCAAAGTAATAGCTAACGACAAGCTTGTCGTTAATAATGCTAACGCAAACATCGTTAAAAAGTTTTGAAAACATGGCAGCATAGTCATTTGACAACCAAAAAATAAATAAAAAAATAAACTGCCGTAAAAAAATTGAATACTTTTGAATACAAATTTAACAAGGAGACCACCGTTGCATCATCGATTTGGCTCAAATATTCACGGGATATAAGAAAACCCATATACATATCTCCGTTTTTCGCAATTCTCAAGGAAATGCGAGAAATTCGCGTTCAAAGTTTTCCCCTAGTTGTTTTCTACAAATAAAGTTTGCCTTCTTTCAACATGTAGAGTAGCATAGTGGGTAATGAGTTAGCGTATAATCATGGGGGTCATTAGTTCGAGTCACCGCTGAAGCAAGTTTTTTTTAAACTTTTTTTTAAATTTTTTTTTTACTTTCAAAACTATGCACCTAACTTTTTTTTACACGATTTTGAAATATCACGGATCAGAAATAAGAAACACTTGTACGATTTTTTGTTCTAAAACGAGTCTCAAAAAAGCATTTTTTAATTCAAATTTTTGCAGTGTTCTTAGCAAGAAAATACAATTGGGGGAATACCCGAATTTAATTTTAAGTTTATTTATTTTGTTGTACTTCAACTTGAGCATTTCGTTGATTAGTATATATTTATTTTGTGTTAAGTGTTCACTTCGCAGGATGTAATAAATAAATCGCACCTACCGTGTTTGTTCCTAGGTTTTTTTTTTTATTGATTTGTTGGAGACGCCTCCACATATTTTATTTTTACGACGTGTTCAAAAGTGGTATTTATTTTATTTACATAAAATGGATGTGGACAGTGAAAATTTTGAGTTTCCTGCGATTCCTGATGAATCGAACCACATTGAAAAATCTAAAAAATTACTAACAAGTGCTTTGGTTTATTTAGAGACGTTATGTATGGAAAATGATATTATCTCTCAAGAAAAACCAACGACCATTTCGACTGAAGCAACGCTCATTGCCAAAGAAATATATGATTTAATCATAAATTTAATGAGCGAAAAACAGATAATTTTAAGTGAAGAGTTATTGCATCACCTACATGTACAATTAAAGTTATATCACCAATATGTACGCCATTGGTACAGCCTTGTGATGTCTATTTCTACAGGCAGGTAAATAATTTTATAAAAAGAATTCATTTTAAAAAAAGTAAAATCACTTTGGTGAGTGTGAGTGGTAATTATTGACTTTAATTTAGAACAAACTACATACCATTTTAAAGTGGATATACTGAAAAAATGAACATACTAAAAAAATTATAAGCTATTAACATTTTTTGGAAAAATAACGTGTTTTTTAGAATGTATTGGTCAAAATATCTAAAAAAATTTTGTTTAAGCCTTTGATTTAAAATAATAAAAACCGAACATTTTCGTTTTTTTTTTCAGTCCCTAGCAATTTTTAGAACCAAAATAATATTTAAAAACAAATTTTCCGGTCGTTTCCAAAAAACAGTATTTAGTGTTCCATATTCGGGCTCCAAGAATTTTTTTAGAATCTTAATAAGCGATAGTTAAAAGAAAAAATTGTTCATTGTGACAAGCTTTGCGCTCTCTAGCGATTTTTGAACCAAAAAACACGATTTGGCACCACTGTGCGCTGCAAGCACCTGAAACAAGATGCTTCTGACAATTTTGTGCGTTATTACACTGCTTGAACTTCTTACTTGATTTTTGGCCGGTAATGCTGAAATTATTTTTTTTTTAATCAGCTACCAATTGACTCTATTAAATAATGGATCAAGTCGGGCGTCAAGCGGAACAGTTTGCGAAACTTGCATTACTTTAAATCAAAAAGGCTATCGACATGACGCAGCCCACTCTGCTGCATTGCCTCGCAAGGCAATCTCATCGCCAAAAGTGGCGTAGTCCATCGCTAGATATTGCATTGCCATTTTTTTTCTGTGTATATAATGAACACAATTTATAATTTTACTATTATTTTTGCTTTAATTACAGTTAAAACGTTTTTTCACAACTAACGACACCAAATTAAACGTCTTTAACTTAACTACAAATGTTGTTCAGTAACGATAAGGAACTGTCAAATTTAACGACAAGTTTGACTAACCTAGTTTTTGAGAATACCATTTAACGACAATGTTGTTATGAGCAGTTAACGATAACAACAATCGTCGTTAACAAGTTTGGGAATTCCGCTACTGAGTCAACGTTGTTTAGCACATCCATACAAAGGTGGGATGTGGCTGTGACTTTTTTTCAAAATTGGTGTCAATTTTCATTGATTTGGCAATGCTGATTTCAAAAATGTTATAAATTTTGCAATAGTTTTAAAGTTATTAGAGAAAAACCAAAAAACGGTGGCCATAAACAGTAAGAATAGTGCCAGAGTCTTGAAATTTGACACAAACGTTTTTTAGGTTAAATCAACAAAAATTTATGAATATTGTTACGAAATTTCTGTCTCTTTGACGATAATTTCGATCTCTCACACTTTTCTGAGTTCGATCACTGGATTAACAATTAAAAACACAAACTTATTTAGTTATAAAATGGTTTATTTTATTAACGTTCAAATTCTAATATTAATTTAACACTGTATAGAAAACTGTTTTACTTTACTACGGATCACACTGTATTCACTTTATTGCTTTTAATTCAAGTGTTCCACTTCACTGTTGAAATACTACTGTTCTGCTTCGCTGTTTTAATTCTACTGTGTCCGAAAACTCAAATGACACTCTTTTATACTACAGGCATCACTTTCTCGAATAATCTACTAGCTGCCAGATGGCGTATATTCTACTATTATCTACAACCTATCAGTGCTACTTTGTAGCGTGCATTCTACCACTATCCACAATTCACCACAATTCACCAGCATGGCGCACTGACGTTGAGCTCACAATTATCGAGAAGTTTGCTATTATTAGATGGCGTTGTACGACGTTGAATTTCACAATCTAGATGCGTCTCGGTTATTGACTTTAATAGTGTACTGCAGCGTCTGTTCGGTTTATTATTTTTACACCATTACGCTAGATGGTGTATGCTAGCTAGTATCGTTTAGTTTCTTTTGTTGGTATTTATTTCAAGAGTTTTTCTAGCATAAACCAAATTTCGCTACAATATGAAAGAAAAATCGGTTCACGTACATGCCTACCGCCCATACAAAGGTGGGATGTGATTGAGACTTGTTCTTCAAAATGGGTATATAATAATTTGGCAATGCTGGTTTCAAAAATTTTACAAATTGTGCGATATCTTTTATTGTTTTCAAGTTATTAGAGAAAAATTAAAAATTCCATATAAAAACCTAATTTGAAAAATAGATAAAGTAGATATACAGTAATGTTTTTTTTTCAAATTTATTTTAATCGTCTTCTTCATAGACTTGAAGTATTTCTTGTGCCTCTGGTGATAACTCTTTATATTTTTTATTTCTCTTTATTCGAATTTGGCTGATAAGAGGATCAGAAGAAATCAGCAAGTAATGCAAAACATCTTCGTTGTTTGCTAGAGCAACACTTGCTTTTGTGCAACATCGCATTTCTAAAAACTTTATTTAATGCACCCTGAGCTTCTTTAGAAAGACATCCAATTGGAACTTCTAGCTCTTGCATAGTTTCACTTCCATGCATTAGAACTTTGTCCACGGAAGGAGGCATGTTGTACCAATTGTAGTCCTTTTTGTAAAGTTCCACAGTTTTTTGGGTATAATTGTGAAAACTTTCGAGATTTATAACTTCTCCGGAAGCCAGACCTTGTAAAATATGAAATTTTTTTACAAGCTCCACTTTTATCCCAAGAATCTGTGAAACTTTTTCACTAAAGAAACGCCGCGCAGCATTACCATCGTTTGTGGTTAATGAAAACACAAGTTCTTTCTGAACATATGTATATTAAAGACATTAAACAAATAAAATAAATTTATAGGAAAATATAGAATGATAACTATCATAATTAAGGACATAAGAAATTAAAATAAATTTTTCGGAAGTATATTACGATAATAATAATAACAAAAATGCTAATAATCAGACTTAAGCTCCTATGCTTCCCCATCCATATCTGCACTACGCTATGTTGAGCTTTAAAAAAACGAAAACAAAGAGGGATAAATAAAGAAAAAACAGTCTTAACCAGTTCCCCTCCATTAAAGGAAACTCCTTTCTAAATTCAAGCAACTTCCTTCACAATGCAAGCTTTTACAATTTATAAAATTGTTGTAAGGCATTGCAAAATGCGAAGATACATAAATATTTTTTCCTTCAAATATTGCAATAGAAAAAAGTTCATAAAAAAAAGTTATGAAAATGAGCAGCAAAAAACTTTGGATTTCGGTTAACGTTACGTTTTTTCATAACATATGAAAAAATAAAGAGAATCCGGAGATATATATATTTTTATTACTGTTAAATATTGCGAAATTTCTGAATTAGGACTTTTTCAGCCCTAATTTTTTAAAAAATAGCATAATTCACACATAGAATATAAGACTTCAAACAAACAATTTTTAAATAGTACAATTGTTCCTTCTAAAACTACATTAGGAAAAACCTGATAAAAAAAAGTTATGAAAATGCGCAGCATATCCGGAAAATATAATAATTTTTTTCTGTTTTCAAATTTTTCACTTTTACCATTTTTCATTTAAATTTTTGAAAATTCCGTAAAATTCATTTAAGGCCGATAAAAGAAAACTAAATTAATTTTTATAAAGTGAAAACAATGTACTTTCCGCCAATAAGCTACATTATTGCATTTCGTTTCAAACAAATTAACTAGAGCGCCTTATCTAACAGTTGCTTATATAAAAAATTTCATAGAAAATTTTTGGAGTGCAAAGTTCAACTTTGAGCCCACTGTGGCGCTAAGCCCAAAAAAAATTTAAAACTTTTATAGTCTTACAACATTTATCAATCCCTAGCACATTCAAATTCTTCCTATTTATGGCCACAATATTCCACTGCGACGGAGTACTTTTCAAAAATATAATGTAAGCACAAAAAGCCAACTGAAACACTCGTTTTTTTTAAATAAGAAAAATCAAATAATCGTTATTTTGTCTTTTATTCCATTCTTCATTTGATTCCTCTTAAATTTCATTAAATTATCTCTTACGATTTTAGAACGTAATTACAAATTCAAATAAAATAAGTTCACAAAAAAAATAATAAAATAAAATAAGAAGCAAAATAAATAACAAGAAATAATACGACTACATACAATTTAATTTTCCTAAAAATTTGGTGTTGTATACTGCATTATAATTGTATTTTTTTTTTATTAAATTGAACCTTTTGATGCAGGTTGTATATTTTTGTTTGTTTTGTTTTTGTAAGAGCAATATGTATTTGAAAAACATCTTTACATATATAAAAATATAACTGATTAAAAATATTCATTTGTGAGCATAATAAAAAAGTAATCAGTCATTAAAAACTAAGTTATTAAAAATATGAATAATTTTTGAAATTGGTATTAGATCTAACTTATGTATGTTTTTTAAGGATTTGTATGTGTTCGCATATATAGAACAACTTTTTACTATAGGTATATGCTAAATGTGTTTTTATGTATCAACTTATGTTTAACAATTTTAACAAGTACATTTCTGAGCAATGCATTTTTTCACTTAAAAATCAAACACAAAAGCAAAAATACGACTAAGCCAAACGTATACCTAAAACTTTAATGATCTAAAACAAATATACTATTTTTATTTTTGGTAGTTTTCTTTTCATAAATTTTGGTTTTTCTTGAAAATTATTTTCATAAGTTGGGAATTATTTGCTTGAAAAAAATAGATATAGAAATTGTGGGTATTTGATTGGCATAGTTTGGTAATTATTTCATTTATTGACTTTGTCTTTTATATTTATCGAATATTTATAAGCTTTCGTGGAAAAAATGCATTGTTTTACTTTTTGAAAACTGCGATAAGTTCTTACATCTTTGTTATGCCAATATCAGATATTGACAAATAGGTTTTTCTTGTTTATTACATTTTAATATTTAGGCTATTTACTAAATTACTAACAAAAGTTCAATTCTGGGTTACAAAGACATAGACACTGAGGAGAGACCAATTGTAGGGAAGAGTTAAATGTAAGTAGAAGTGTAATAATATATAATACGTATATATGCAACAAATTCTGAAACGTTTAGTCGCTAGCTTATCACTATGCCTAAGTTTTTATTATGCAAGCCTAATTGCTTCTTCGTTCGAACTCCACATCTTCGTACTCATCCTCGTCATCATCAACCTCTTCTCTTGAGTTACTTGCACTTAGTCGTGCACTGCCGATCTTTGCATTTGTACTGAGTGTTGAAGTACTTACTGCAGCAGCTCCTGAACGACCCAATACCGTTGTAGGACTATCTAATACGCGTCGATGATACGTACGTCTAGCTCTTGGCGAGTGCTGCTCCATATGAATGCTTACTTCTCCAGGCAACTCATATTCTTCATCATCCTCGTACTCATCGCCATCAATATCACCATTCACGGAACCGCTTGGGCTTCCAGGTGGACTTAAGGCTTGTATAAGTTTGCCTTTAGATTCATTCCATAAATGATGAAGACGTTCACGTCCAAATAACAGCAAGAAGGCATCGACAAATTCACGTGATTTCTCCTCCCATTTGGTGATAATGTCACCCTTAACTTCAGTCATAACACGTCGTCCACGATCCTTAAGTTCATCCATTTTATTTTGTAAGCGGAATTTTTTCTCCGATAGGAATGATACATTTAGATCTTTAGCTGAATAACCTCGTGCAAGATTACGACGAACATACAGATCGTAGTCCTTAACAATGCGTGCCACAATGTCTGAAGTTGAAACGCCTATACAAAAGAGAACATATGATTAATTTGTTGTTCAAAATTAAGGATTTATAATTAGACATCTTGAATTTTATTTAACACTAGTGTACCCGGCAGACGTTGTGCTGCCCTTTCTATTTCTATCTCCAGCCCCATACCAATCAGCGCTATTGATAATTTGATCTCGCAACACCATCTAAGTTAATTCAACCGTGAGTTATAGTGTGCATTTTCCACACAAAATTCCCATACAAAATACTATATAGGCTTTTCCAATTTTTTTTTTTTGAATTTTTTCAAACTATTTTTGCTTTAACCCTTCAGACAATAACGAACAAAATAAAAAAATAATTCAAGCAAATTCGTCATGTCGTTCGTAAACTCAGGTTGCCCATAGATATGCTACGGAGCGACTGCTAAGGCAGTCATGTACAGTAAACGGCTTCGAGTTGAGAGTCTCACAGGGCATTGGTCTTCTTCTAAATTCTGAGCGTCAATGATCCTCGAAGCCACTCGTGGCGAGTAATTGGCGTCAATTGACCTTGTAATTGCCAAAAAAGCGGACAACGAAGCGCTCGTCAAGAAATGTGTGATATCAAAGAGATTACAAGGTCAATTGCATTAAGATGTAGAAGTTTTTGTTTTGTTTACTGCTGTGATTCTTAACAGATCAACGCAAGAAACATTACATTACAAGTAGGCTTGTAGAACTACTATACTTCGGCTAACAAAGCTTACTGATGATATGACGTAGCGGTCATTGAAACTAGTATAAGCAGCTCGTTGCCCATTTTAATGCATTTTGCTTGTAATTTTTTTGTTGTTTTTTGCACTAAAAGTACTGAACAAGAAGCTCTGTACAAAAATATTGTTATTATTAAATTTTGTTCCAAAAACACAAATATAAAAAAAAATATTATTTCACGCTTGGGATTAATATATGTATGTTGGTTCTAATTGGATATATTTAAATTTATAAATTAAATAATAAATCTTTTTTCATAGTGCTGAAAGTGCAAAGGTTTTCAGTGTCAGTCACTATATCGCCAACCCCAAGTCCTCTACTCTTTGTTCTAATTGATGTGATTTTTGATGACTGATACGAAATAATCGGTAAAAAAGGTGACAAAAATAAAGGTTATTTTACTATTTCTTAAACGCCAGTTTCGAATTTGAACTTTGTTTTAGACATTTTGCCAACCACGTGCTGCCTTCCACTCTTCTATACACGGCCCTGATCTGATGGACATTCGCACGCCATCTTATTCCTCGTAGTCTAAGACCTAAGAAAAAGTTATGCATCCCTATGGAAAAGATCATATTGCGTATTACCAGCAGCCCTTACTATTAAGGGATTCTATTTTAAGTCCAGAAATATGTTAGAGCCTCAAGTCATTGCGTTCAGAAATTTTGATAGCGATCGATTCTGTTTTCATCTCTTCTGATGATTTTAAACTAAAGAAATCTTTATATATGTATATAACATATGTATAACATTTCGTTTGAAAGATAATTTTTAGAGCAACAACTTCTGTTTGCAAACTATGTCTCCTACACGTACAGTTAAGCCACCAATTGTCAAGATACTCTGAGATGATTTTAATAAAATATAATAATAGACAATTGTCTATCAAAATGAAAGAATTTGTTAATCTGTTTAATGAAAGTTTGTTTTATTGAAGGTCGTATAAAATCTGAGTTATGAGTCACATATGTGTCCGAAAAGAGTCAAAATATTGATATTTTAGGCGCAGAATAGTTTTAAATTTCAGACTCTAATATGAGTCTAATTTTTGACTCGTAAAAACTTTAAATTATGAGTCACATATGTCTCCGAAAAGAGTCAAAACATTTATATTTCATACTCAGAATAGTTTCATATTTCAGACTCTAATACGTATATGAGTCTATTTTTGTGTACCCTTTCAAGAACAAAAATACACACATTTCTGACTCTTTTATGAACTCATAATGAGTGTATAAGCTCAGAATTATGAATCATATCTGACTCCAAAAATGGTCAAGTTACACATTATGCTTTCGCATTAGTGCAACTTAAGTGCTTAAGTGTAAGCACCCTGGAGGTAGGGTTATATTTCGACGATGCGCCTTCACAAATTGCCCTAGATATAAGTTAAGACATCCAGTGCTTGTTTTTTCACTAATTGCCGTATTTTATATAATTCGAATTCGTAAAATGTTGATTTTTTTTAGCTTCATCAAATTATTATCGTACGCACATTTTGCCTACTTCTTATTTCTACCATCAAATGTTTTCATTTCAAGTTTTTTTCAAGAGTTTTTCAAAGTTTTTCTTTATATGGGAGGTGCCGCGCCCACTTTTCTTGTTCTCTGCACATAGCGTTTCATAGTTGCTCACTTTTGGGCAATTGTGGGAAGGAGCAAAAAAAATGTTTAATGTTTTCTTGCTCGTAGGTATGCCGATAAGGCAGTGCAAGTAACTGACGAAACCCTATGTCTAGTGCGGGATACCAGTTCTAGAGAGCGCTTAGTATTTCATTTCTGTCAGATTTGCCTAGTTTGTTAAATTGCGAGTTGACCCTTGGGTTCATCTTGTCTTAGCCTTTTTTACCAAATCATCTTTCAACAGTAATTTGCAGGTAGAAAGTGGCACAGCTACACCTTCCTTGTCCTGAGGAATTTATCAAATAGTCACCTGCCTAGTACGATCCCCACCTTTGCAATTGCCATCAATGTTCCTATGTCCAGTCACCCAGATATGATAAATGTTAAACTGCTGAGCTATATCAATAAGAGACAAGCGACATTTTTATGTCACTACTAATGAGTTTAGGAAAACTGATTCAAGAGTTTTAATTATAGCCTGACTATCTTCGGTTATAATATTCTCCTCAGGAAGCTACCTCTTCTATAGCTATAGCCCATCTGAAAAACGCTACAGTAGTCTGGTAACCTCCCATCAATTGTTAGCTTCAGTTTCTTTGACCATAACCCACTTGGCTATTTAGCTTAGAGCCATCCGTGTAAAAATTAATATGGCTCCATTTCCCATAGAGCCCTCCCTTTAAATTATACCTAGATGAAATGTAAGTTATGTAACCTCTCATGAGTGAGATTACTGGAACAGGATAGTCCAAGTTAGAGGGTACAGAGCTCATACTATGAAGGATACTTCAGTCTAATGGTGGATAAAACTGCCATCCCCTTACCTAAAAGATCAAGGGGAACGAGATGAAAGAGGACCTACAAGGCGTCAGTCGGTGAAGTCCTGAGAGCACCACTGATGCAAATACAAGCGGCCTTTTCTACCTGCAATTTTCCAGTATCTAACCTTGTCTAACGCAGACCACCGCATCACAATTCCATATAAGAGAATCGGTCGAATATCCACTGCGTAAGAGTATAGTGCTACAGTGGCTTTCCTAATCCTCTCTTCAACATTCATTTTCCAACTTTGTTTCCTATCCAATACCAGACCCAGATACCTTGAATGCCTTTTAACACAAGTCTAGTGCTACATAATTCGCATATTCGATAGCTCCTACAGCCATGATTTTTCAGTGATATAAACTAGAGATGAAACGGATAGCAGTTTAGCCGGATACCGGATGCTGGATATTCGGCCAACCTTATAGCCGGATAGCCGGATATTCCGCCGCCGAATATCCGGCGGAACATTGCCGTTTGGTGCATCGCACGAACCACGCTTGCGTAGGCGTCGCGCTAACGATCAGATGGACTCGGTTCAATTAGGGTCTTTTCGTTGATAACCGAAGTTAACACTTGTTTCTTTCATTGACTTATTGTATTGATTGCAGTGCTAACACGTACGTGATCATATGAGGTTATTATTTTATTTGTGGTCTTGTTACCTGAAGTATTTTTATAATTCTAAAAAGATTTAACGACGAGAAATGACATTGTGACCCTTATTCTTGGTGGGCAGCTAATGCTAAACAATACCCAAATTTAACAAAGTTTGCCAAAATCTATCTTTCAGCACTTTGCTGCAGTGTGTACAGCGAAAGACTTTTTTCTTAATGCAGAGAAATAAGTATAAATTCACCATAATTTGCCTTTAGAACAGTATGAGTACTAAATCATTTTCTAAGTTGTAGAATTATCTTGTGATTACTGATTGTATTTCTTAAGTGATACTAACTAAATAAAGCAATTAGTTACCTAAAATATTTTTTTTTTCAAATCCGGTATTCGGCCAGATAGGCCGCTATAGGTCGGATAGTATTTGGGCCGCCGGATAGGCCGGATACCGAATAGTTACCACAATAAAGCGGATATCACCATCATGCTCTAAGGTTTGAAGCTACTTATCGCCTGTCGAATTTTGGTTTCTGAAACAATGTCCCAAAGAAATTTGAAGCGTCTGAGCTTGAGCATTCAAGCCCTATGGTTCATAGTAAGTATAAGGAGCTACTAGGGAAGTGAGTATATATTCAGAGGTTTAAGACTATTGACATTTTTACTACTTAGATGCAATTAAATCAAATGCATTATATTACCTTCAGTACGTTCAGTGGCAACAAACATGCCTCTGGCTTTTAACGGTGCATATATATCATCAATACCTTCACCAGTGTATGGAATGTCATCATGTGCAACAAAATCGATTTTGTTGTCTGCAATAAATTCATCGCATAGAGTCCAAGGGGCATCGCGTACAATCTGAGTTGAAGGATTAAATAAAGGAGAAATAAATTGTTAAATAAAATTTTTACGGGAAAACGTAGTACCATAAAAAATAACATTGTGGCAAAATCAATATACAAAAAAGATTATATGAATTTTCCGATATTACCGTTAGGGTGCGTTCAAGTATTACGTAACGCAATTTTTAAAGATTTTTGACCCCCCACCCCTCCCCCCAGTAGCTTTATTGCTGTAGCTAATCTAAAATGCGTTTCATTCACTCAAATCAAATCAAATCACCCTCCGCTAAAGAAGTTTCACTTCAAAAACAATGTTACTTTAGAAACCCCCTCCCGCCCCTATAACGCATCGTAACGTTTTACAAGACCCCCCCTCCCCCCAAATTGCGTTACGTAATACTTCAACGCCCCCTTACTCAATCTACAAGATCCTGAGGATTATTTTCTAGTATACGAAACCATTTTCGAATAATTTTTTGAACATCGAAGAATTGGTTCGATATCCAATTAGTAAAATAAAATGAAGCTTCAAAGAGGATAAAAACATTTTTTCTTGCTTTGATTTTAATTTTATCTACCGAATCGAAGGTTGTGTAAGATATTATTCTTTTTTTGTACTTACCTCATCTACATAACGACAGTGACGTACTCCCTCACAGCGTTCGTAATCATTCATTACTGTGCGTCCTTTCTTGCTGTGTGTTAATTCGTCGCTACACACACCAACAATGAGATAGACATTAGGAAATATATTTTTGGCCTAGCAAGGTATAAAAATTAAAAGTTGTTAAATATGTAACGATTTTTGAAAAACAGTAAGATAACACTAACCTGCATTAACTGTCTGGCATGCCCTTGATGAAATAAATCATAAATACCATCAGCATAGACGCGTACCCGACGCTTAGACTGTCCAGAGCGTGCCATTTGATAAGTGATTTTTTGAGCATAATCACAATTGTCACGTTCCAGTACTGCCTCCTCATCGGTGGACAAGGGTGCTGGTTTGCAAATGGTCTAAAAAAAGTAAAAATAAATAGCATTTAGAGTTTTAAGCCAGATAAACACAAAAAGTTATTGCAGTTTTTTTTACGAGTTCAGAAAACGGCTTAAATACTGGGAACATTTCTGCAGATATATATATACAAGTATATATATTTTTTTGTTTTTAAGTTATTAAGTTGCAATATTTTATTTTGATTGTATAGAAAATTCAATTGTTGCTTCAAGTGAATATATTTTAAGGAAGTTGTTTTTTTTTTCAGCACAAAAAAAATTTTTTTTTCTTTAGACAATGTACATATTTGATAACACTGTGGTAAGGAATCCGAATGTTCCGGTACATTCCGATCATAACTCCCCTGTAGCTCATCCAATTGTAATTGAATATGGAATTTAACGGAAGGATAGAAAAATGTATTCTTAAATTTGCCGCCATTTTTGTCCAGGTGCTAGATTACACTGATGTTTTTCCAGGTATGAAGTAAATACATTCCGGTAAGTTAAAATGAATCGCTACATGAGCGAACAACGTATTTTCATTATTAAAATTTATCTTTTTTAATATGGTGAAATTTATTCAGAAGTTGAAACAAAATTTCGTTCAAAATACGGTAGGCAAACCGTGCTACTAAACTTATCATTGATAATTGTGAAGAAACTGGGTTAATTCAAAATCAGAGAAGCATAAGTTATCATCGTGGTGATCGTTTAAGTGAAAATATAACAGATGCAAGCACAAGTGTTGATGAAGAGCCAAGTACACCTTTTCGTCGTCGTTCACAGCAATTACACCTCAAACCAAAAACTTTGTTCAATATTTTACACAAAGATATTCATGTAAAGGCTTACAAAATTCATTTAACATAAGAATTAAGGCCAACTGACCACGCATTGCGTCGGCAATCCGTTGATTAGGCCATAGAAAAAGAAGAAAATAAGAATTTTTCAAAGAAATTATCTTCACCGATGAAGCTCAATTTGAAATTGGTGACTATGTCAACAAACAAACCTGTCGAATTTGGACTGAAGAAAATCCTAGGGAATTGTTTGAAAACCCAATGAAACCAAAAAAAAATTACTGTATGTTGTGGTGGTGTAATTGGTCCATAATTTTTCGAAAATCAAAATAGCAATGTGGAGTCAATTCGAAGATATTGATGTGCAGAATGTGTGGTTTCGACAGGACGGTACGAAATGTCACACAAGGACAGACGTGGCCACCAAGATCATGTGATTTAGCACCATTAGATAGTCTCTTGAAGAGTAAAGCTTATGCGCATAATTCTCAAACTGTTCAACACCACAAAGACAATATCATCGAGCAAACATCAGCTGGTGAAAGATTGACAGCCTGCCCAGGTTGCAGAGGAGGTCACTTGAACGACAATATTTTTCATTTTAATCAGAGCCATGAGATTTAAATTTTAATAAAAATAAAAATATATATACATAACAATTATAATTTTACTCGTTAAGTTTGCGATTTTAGATAGCAAGCAGAGGATGGCGAATAAAACGCTGCTAATGTTACAATATAGCAGTCGCAGCTTATTGAAACGAATACTTTCTTGTGTTAATAAAATTCAATACATTGAATACAAAAAGATTAACTTTATATTTGATTTAATTTGTGATCACATTTATCATTTTAAATTTTTTTTCGGAAAAAATGCAAATTTTATTGTTATATAGTTAATTAGCTGTATTTAAAGTAACATAACTGAAATAAATTATAGTTAATTTTAATTTGATATACATTTTCGCCATACTTGATAAGGTATGGCTTAATTTATTTGGAAAAACACAAAAGCATATATTTTTAAAAATTTAAAAACAGTAATCACGTAAAGCAGTAATGCTAAAACGAAAATTCTAATACATATGTAAAACTTAACAAGCGTGTTGATGTTATTACCTGTATATGTTTACTTTTGTATTTCTTGGTTAAATTTCAAGTTAAATAGTTTGAGAGAGTGCAAGAGAAATTGATATCAAAGAGAGATTTAATTAAAAATGTAAACAGACAAGAATTAGTTACAAATTTATATTGGCCAAGTGTCGAAAACGAAGAACTTATTTTATTTCGATCGTCAAATTTTCGATTTTCGATTTTCAAAACCAATTTTAACTCGCTACAAAGTTTTTATTTAGATTTAGTTAATCAATTTTATATTTCTATTTAAGCAATTCAGGTATCAGTTGATAGGTAATCTATTGAGCTATAATATTAGTGAAAAAGTTTCAAATCGGTGCATTTATAAGCAAGAGGAATAGGTTTCAAACTAATCCAAAAAAAAAATCTCTATTTAAAAAGATAAATGACCAAATTTGTAACCAGATAGCCATTTTTTAATTTTATCCCGAAAAAAAAGAAAACAATTTTATTATGTACATAATTAATTGTTGCTAAAATATGCAGCAAATCAAAAAGTTATGTGTAAGTAAATTATTGAAGCTATTTCAATTTTGTACTTTTAATATACATAGATGTAATTCATTAAAATCGATTTCTAAATACCCTAAAAAACAATATCCTAAAAAAGTATGCCATTATTTTTTAACTGCGATTTTTGGAATCAGCGTATCATTTTACAAAGACAACGATTACTTTTTGACCAGGTTTATTTTGGCTTTCGAGTAGAGTAATTAAGTAAAACAATACAACTCCCAATCTAAACATTTTTTGATTTATACCAATTTAGCTCTTACAGGCTCATATGTAGGTTTGCTGGGTTGATGTTAATTTTTACACTTATTTGATTTTAATGTTACTTTAAATATGTCTTTTTTTATGTAATTTGTTAACAACAATCGCGTGTTTCTTATCAATGTCTGACTGTTTCATGAGTCACACTAATAATTATAAATTTGTTGCGCTGATATAAATTTCACTTGTTAAAAACAGCAGAAATCAGTCTAGGGCAAATACGCATGTAAAATGGGAAAAAGGTTTCCTGTTAGAACAAAGCATTTTTACAGAAACATTTTTTGGGGCAAGTACTGACAAATCAAACCAGGCTTTGAAGCTTGTGGGAACTTTTGCAATATTTTGGAAATCAATAGGATCGTTTTCGTATGTACGTGGCTCACAGCTTATTTAATGCAGTCCATAAAACAAAGAAAAACCTGCTGTTTGTAAATAATCATAGGAAATTACGAAATTATTTGAATTACGAAATTTTTAGAAAATCTAAAAAATGTTTTGTATATACCGCGGGTAGAGGAGAAGCAAACTCTCAAGAAAAATTCAGCCACAGCTTATTTGATAAAGCAACTACTACGTGTCGTGGCACCGAAATGTCGCGACGTAGATGGCATTTTTTATGTGCCTTATATTTGTTTTCGCGAAACATTAGTACGATTTTGCAAGTTAATGCCTCAATACACGTGTATTTGCCAAACTGGGTCAACGGAAAGCACTTCAAAAGCGTAGACTGACATCAATCATTTCAAAAATTAAATTCTTCTACAGTGCATCACATAACACAAAGATTTTGCATGAAAACAGATTGCAGGACAAGGGAAAAATTTATTGTAAAAAAATTTGGCAAAATCCAAAGCCCCAAAACCGGTAAATGACCGACATATACATTTTTTTCACTATCGCTTAAGTTAAATTTATACGTCAACCAATCCAATACATTTCAGTATAAAAAATATATTCATATAAAATGTTATATGTAACTTTGGAACTGATTTTATAAGTTACGATTTTCTTATGGATTTATATGAATAACTAAAATTTATTAATTGTATACTGACATACCGTGCAGATTATTCCAAGTGTTGGTGTGAAAAATACTTTTAATAATTTTCTCAATATAGCATTTTGAAGAGTTTGCTTATAAGAATGGTGCCAAGCTCTATTGTAAAAATTCCCGAATATTTTGTTCAGAACTTGTCCGAGCTATTTTTAGTATTTGTGAAAAATTTGGTTGCGCTAAATCAATTAACTCTCTCAATATACTGTTTTATATATCATATTTGTGTAGGCGATAGCCGTGTTCGTGAACCGACACATGAACCAGCCTAATTTCTAAGAACTATGTTTGAAGGTGTAGCTTGTACATCGAATTTCATTGACTTAACCCGTTTGGCGCCGTCCATTAATTACGTAAGATGTTTTTTTGAAAATTCAGACCTCCTCTCCTTGGTGAGATTTGGTGAGTTCTGACGAGACCCCCCTCTCTTCCGTGAGGCTTGCCTTAAAATTTTTAAATGTAATCTGCTATAATAATGTAAGGTCTCTGCATTAAAAAGTTAACGTGAGATTTTTATTGACTCACGTAATTTATTAATGTTCCCTTTGGCCTTTCCGTATTCATATCCACAGACTGACGAACATGACTAAATCGACTCAGGTGATGACGATGATCAAGAATATTTATACCATTCTACACCTGACACGCCCTGTTTTATGGGTTACAACCGGAATGATAAAGTGAATATACCCTAAGTGTATATGTTAGACCGGTTCAAAAAAATCAACAATTTTTTTTTTTTTCACAACCTGCAGTGAAATATCTTCCTAACCATGAAAAAAGAAGCCTGTGAAAACGGGAGCTCTTAATATCAATTTTGAAAGGTCGCTCATCGTAAATTTCTATTTTACGTTTAAATAACATGAAAAAAAAATTTTTTTAGCTTTGGAATTTTACAACTCATTTTGGAATTAACATGTCGGGGTGAGAGATACATATTTTTGAAGTTATTCGAGTTTAAAGTTCAACATGTAATCAATTTAACCTTTTTTTCCTAAATATTTTACAATTTTACAATCTACACCATTTAAAAATTTTACAATTTTACAATCTATACCATTTAAAAATTGTAAAATAATTTTTTTCGAAGATGAGTTTTATTATTATGTAAATGCTTTTAAATAAATAAATATGCTTCCTACATCAAAAAAAAAATGTTCATATCAATAGAAAAAAATTTAAGTTTCTTTTGATTTTAGGGGTTATTTAATAGAGACAATAAACTTATGAGGGTTCGCAATCTCAAAAATTCATCAGACCTCTTTCCCTTCCGTCAAATCACATACATTTTTTACGAAAAATTTTGAGTGACTGTCTGATGCTTCTGTGGAATAAATTTTTCTGCTGAGAACGTAAAGGTCAACTTAAAAACAAAATGATAACAAGAAAAATACTCACCATAAAATCAGAAGCACCACTACTTATGTTTGGCATTGGAAGTGGCACATACTTTTTCTTAACTGGACGACCGAAAGTCGCCAGTTCATCTTCGAATTCATCACCAGCATGTAGATCACGCAACATAGCCTTAGCAGCAACTAAAACCGGATTTGACACTCCCGCCTCAGCTTCAACATCACTTTCCGTTGAGATGCTGCGTGTGGTGTAGTCCTTAAGCGTAGTGGCTGTTATTGCAGCATCAACTTTAATGCTTAGCTTCTCATTATCATTAGCAGCCAATTTGTTACTAGAGTTTGATGTCTTCATGGAAGCATATCCTTTGACTGTTGCTGCATCTGCCACTGGTGTTGAAGCAGCTGAAGTTGTGGCTGTGACAGCGACGGTAGGCATCGATAGCGCTGTTTCGTAGGTTCTTTTACGACTCAAAATCGAAGAAGTTGCGGCAGACAATGACGGCGGCGAAGGCGACGACGATGTTGTTGTTGTTGTTGTCGCAACGATAGCTGAGTGAGTTGTAATTGGATTATTTGCTAGTATCGATGAGGATGCCATAGCAGCAAAATTTTAATATTAAATATTGAATATTTTTGCGACTTTTTCAATGAATCAGAATTGAATTCAATTGGCTGATTGATAAATAACGTTTAAGCAACAATTAATTGCTGCCAATTGTAGCCGATTCTTAACAAACGACGAATAACGTCAAAAGCTTTAAGAAATAAAACTATAAAAATTAAAAAGAAGTTATATCAGCGTCGAGATTCGTTTGCCGCTAATGACTGTTGATTTAAATACAAATCGATCACTATAAAATATCAAGATTATCTGCCGTCCACTACTCCTGTATATTTCTATTATCACTGATGATGTAGACTCCAATTAAAAGTTCGAAACTGCAATAAAAAGAGGAATTAGTTTAATTGTAATGCATAAATAATTTGTTAACGCTTCGCAATAACATCATCCGACAAATACAATAAAATAAAATGAAGCTTTCAATTAAGTTGTCATTTGTTTCTGTTCAAACGATTTTTATTACTAAATTTTATCGTTCATTAGTTTAGGTGTATATGTACATATCGTTACCTTAATATAGAAAGGCCCTAACATTTTTTTCAAAATCGAGATTTTTATAGACTTCGGTAGGTCACCCACTAATACACCATTGTCAAAAAAATTTGTGAGCTACGATTGAAAATAAATCAATTACAAGCTAATAAAAAAAAGCCATTACTCACATTAACTCACAAAAATTTTCATTTTTATTAAGTTTTTTCGTTCTCCTGTAAAATAATAAAAATGTAAGATAGGGCCTTTCTATATTAAGGTGACGATATGTAAGTGCTTCTTCCAAGCAAATAAATATTTTCAAATTTGTAACATTCACGATTAGTCTTATTGAATTCAGTATATTTCAAAAATTCGAGCTAATTACTAATGTATTATGTTCATCAACAAGTCGCAATATTATTTGCAAAATTTTGTAGAGAATCTTAATCTTTTCTAAAAAAAGATCGAAACAAATTTGCATGTAGACATATTCGATATTTTAATGATTGCAATTAAATAAAACTTTTTGGGCTATCTCCTAATGATGTTGCCATGCCGCTGCAAGTGATGAATACTTTATAAATTGTAATTGCATCAATAAAACTTTTAGGCTTTCAATACCTAAGTATAGTTTAAATGGAAATCAAAAATGATAACTATCTTTTAAGGACAGGTTTGAAATATGTTTCTCGCGCTTAATAGACGAAAAAGAGTGTAAAGTGCTTTCAATTGATTTCAATTAATCATTAAAATAGAAAGCAAAAAAATGAACTTCCGAGAGAAAACACGCGATATTTAAATTTAAAAAGTACTGTGTACATTTTTGTTCACTTAAGTTTTATATAAACTTTTTTTTTATAAAACACTGGCTGATTAAACAGCCAACCGATAGACAATAAATTTGAAATTGTTTATTTTAATAAAATTCTTTTATTGCAAAAAAAAAAAGAAAAACTTTCTCAGTTACAATAAAAAAATTGACACGTACACGTCCAAAGAGTCCAACAAATTTTCGACGAATGATTTGTATGTTGAAATATATTTTCGCCAAGCATACAAAAACCTACGAGAAGTATATTATATGTATATCGTTACTATGCATATAGTTCGTACTATGAGTATTTTATGGCGAATGGGTATTGTTGTTGCAGTTGATCAGCAGATTGCGGAGGTCATTCGGTAGGTAGAATAGATCGTCTGACAGACGAACGAACGTGCCGAAATAACATCGTCTCATTTTTACAGAAAAAAACCTAATGATGACGACGGCAATTTTATTGAAATTTTTATGTAGAGGGTGATTTTTTGAGACTAAAGCAACAAATTGAAAAAATCACGTATATCTACATCAGGTCGAATCTAAATTTTATTATTAAAATAATAACTTGTCGAATTTTATTGTTTAAAAATATTTTCCAGTAAAAGTCCACCATATCAAGCTGTAATAAGTTGCAGAAGAAAATATCGGTGCTTTGTGCGAAATGGTTGATTGTTGCATTGTTTCTATGGGAATATGTAAATTTACTGGTTTATACCGATAAGCCAGCAACAACTTGTACTTTGCTTGAACAGCAGCAATGTTCTGAGCCGATTTTGCAGTACCTTGTGGTCTAGGCTTGTGCCTATCACAATATGTCTTAAGGATTAAGCCATAATAAATTTGGCACGTCTTTACTTAACGACTGCCAAATTTGAACTGGCAAAACTAATGTTTATCAAAATGGCGGCAAAATAGAGTAGTATACCTTCCCGGCGGACACCCTGCATTTATCCTTTTTTTACAGAGCTTATTTTTCAGTTTTTGGTGTACTAAAAATTAAGATAATTTATAAATTTCTTTATCTTTGATATATTTCAATTTTTAATGCAAAAAACACCCTTTATTATTCGACACGCGTGCTCTTTTATAGTTACAAATACTCTACCTCTGCGTTAGTATGTACACTTTTACTCTCTCTCGCGCTAAACTCACGTTTATCAAAAGATACTAATGAACATAAATGAAATTTCCAAAGCAGAAATTAGCAAGAACGTTATAAATAGAACGGGACACAAATTAAAAACTAAATGTTTTTTGTCATTTTAATTATACGACAGTGCTTCTTAAGCTTTTAAAATCTAGGGCAAATAAGTTTTTTAAAAATAAAGAAGTTCGAAATAAAAAAAAAATAATGCGCTTGACCTCCAAAATATATTTAAGGGTCTGAAATCTAATCGATTTCTTCCGATTTCTATTAATCATGCATGGAGACCTTTGAGGCTCTCCGGCAAACGAGAAAAACGCGTGCCTAGAATAAAAAATTAAATATTTTTTTAATTACAAATATTTACAAACAAAATAATGTCCCTTTAAGCCATAAAAAACTTTTCCTAATTGCACAAATAAAATTGTTTCTACGGAACGGTTAATTTCTTTGTCATGAAATATGCTTACTTTAATTTTTGTCCTTCCACTAATTTCTTGTGGATACTATGCATACAATCATAGTGCTCGTATATTCATTATGAACAAGTTATAATTGACTCACGTGACACCAATCGTCAGCTGTTATGAAGCATTTAGAATTTCTAGATCATACCCCACACTTTGTCATTCCGTTTGTAATCCCATGGTAGATATAAAAAAGTATACATGGGTCACTCTTTACAAAACAAAAGTAGTTGTTAAGTTTTTTATAAATGTTATTTTTGTTCAAAATTACTTCGATTAGATAAAGTTTTTTGTGCTAACTTAAAATAAAAAATTGAAAAAATTGTTTACTTTGGCAATTTCTTCGTAGAGTTGATATTTACTAGGAAAACACTCTTTTATTTTTCATATATTTTGAAAACTCGCCACACAACAATGATTCGATTTATGGTAGATCATCACTAGTCTAATATATTAGACATGTAAAGACTCAAAACGTTATTTTAATAACGTATATATATTTCATAAAATGAAAACGCCAGACTTGTTCTGCGAAACGCGGATCACATAGTCACATTTGTCTAGCACTATATCAAAACTGGACGCATTTTGACAAGAGGGCATGACACCTCTCAAAAAAGCGAAAACTTTAAAACGCTATAGCATTAGTTTCAAAATATTATACAGAGTTATCTTAGTAAATGTTCGAAAAAAGACATACATAATGAACAGATCGTGATTATCTACTATTCGTGTATTCATTGCCTTTCAAATCCTTTCATTCGACAGCAAGAACTGCGTATACTATATTGCTTGCTCCAAATTAAGTATTGTAAGCTTCGCTGCTCAAGATTGGAAATGAACTACAAGACAATGAAAAAGCAACGAATCATTTGGCAGCATTCATGAAATATTACACTGTTGATGCGAAAGATTGCGACGTAGTGTCAAGTAAAGAATGTAGCAACTGCCGTGCATTCATAAGTTCCGCATGTTTCCTGTTGAAAGTGCTCATTGTTCGTTTTTTAGCAAATGTTTCATTTTACACATGAACACATTCACGCTCAGCTCTGTTTCAAATTCAACATGTTAACCTTTGCTGAAACCAGCTAGCTTTAATAAAGCTTTTACTTTCATAGGATATGTTATTTAATTTTTGATGAAGCCAAGCATAACACCATTACTATTTATTGTTAAAGATACATACAGTTGCGGTCAAAATAATAGAAACGGGGTGTCATTTATGAATTGAAAGAATATATTTCGAAAAACTGACGTTTTTTTTTCTTCTAATATTTTAAAGTATAGTTACCTGATAAGTACACAAGATAAGCACATGACAATTTTTTCCAAAGAGCCCATTTTAAGTACCCGTGCGCAAAATCCGATCAGTTTGTGATATGCATTTTTTTAAGCAATGGAAGTGGTTGTGGATTCTGGGCACTCAAATTGGTTTCCCTGAGTTTTCTTTTAACGTTTTCTACACTCGCTGCTATGTTAGCCCTTTCTTTATTTCCGCAGCAGGCAAAAACGGATTATGTATCGAAAGCCGTATTGGACAATTCACGTCCCGGGGGGACATGGAAGGCTTTCGTTCTCGTGTTTTTCATTGATTTGTGTATTTCATCGTATTCGAAACCATTTTCGTAGAACATCCAATAAAATTTTAAATTTCCTTAAAATTTTTACCTTGCGAAATGGAATTCTTAATAATTTTACTTTGCTCTGTCGTAGAATGCTTTCCACGGCCCACTAAAATGCAAAAACTCAAAAAAATCATTGGAGTATTATACAAAAATAATGAAACTTACTTGTTACGGTCAAATTTTTTTAATAAAATTAAATACCTAGTCTTGAGAAGAAAAAGAGTTGAGCACTGCTATTATTTTGACCGCTCGAAATTACAATTACTCAATATAATAGCAAACCTAGAAAGTACCGTTATTTTTTTGGAACGAAATGTCATGTACTTATCTTGTGTACTTATCAAGTAACTATACTTTAAAATATTAGAAGAAAAAAAATGACAGTTGATCGAAATATCTTCTTTCAATTCATAAATGACACCCCGTTTCTATTATTTTGACCGCAGCTGTATATATGTATGTTTGTTCAACGAGAAGCTTAAGTGAGCTATATTGCCATCATACATACGAGAAGTTTGTTTTTGATTTTATGAAAAATAGTTTTGTATGCTTCAGTTTATCTTTATTCAATAAAAACAAGTATTTAAATACGGTACAGTGGCAAGGATACCAAAGGCGATCCAAGATCCATCCAATCCTTTGGAAATAGTAAATATTTTAATGGTCTTCACATTTTGGTTTGACTTGGGATTTTCTGCAAGAGCCCATTGCTATGGTAACATTACTTGAGGCGCCCAGTTGCAAAACCGGCCAAATCCAAAAAAATCAAATTTTGAGATATTCTCGTATATCAAAATCTAGACCATCCTTTATCTTTCTACTATGTTTTTAGACTTTTTAGTACTCTTTATCTAAAAATTAGTATCTTTTTTATATTTTTTCTTTCTATATAAATACAATAAGCCTCAACTACCAGTAGAATAATCATCGATAAAATGGCATTCATTCACTGTCGACAGTTTGCAATATCAAAGTCAACAGTAGATTAGTCAGAATATTTGTTTATTTATTGTCAACCGGCAACCGCAATAGGGCCCTTAACAGTATAGTAACAGTATAACAGTATAGTATGTACTATACTCGTTTATCTGAACTGAAAACATTTTAATTCATTAAAATGAGAGTATAACGTAAAACCTACTCCTCGATAGAAGGCACCACTGCAGCACAATTGAGAAACAAATATATCACTTTTTTGAGTATTTACATATAAAATATCCGGTAATAATTTAGTTTAAGGGACACCTCTCCGATTTTCTTGAAATTTATTATGTTTTAGTTCAGCACGCTGATCAGGAATATACTATATACATTAAAGTGTTTATTTTGAAAATTTTTTAGATGAAGATAAACCAGTGTTGGACATATTGGTGGATGTAAATGTTAAACCGCGGCCGAAGACATCCTACTTATCCTAACTTTTATGTAGAATTATTGTGGCTAGAGAAATCGTTGATGATATAGTTACCAGTGAAGAATGCGATTTTCAAGCTTAAAAACAAAAAATATATTGGAGGTGTTTCCGCGCCCACCATATATGAGTTGGTCTTTGCTCAAACCATGCATCTCTGCAATAATGTTTCATACAATAAATCGTACTATGGCGAAATTTGTTTAAAGTAAGTACTTAGAGATTTTAGAAGAAAATGGCAATAATAGGAATACCCGTGGTTTGAAAAGAACATGTTTACTCTGTAGTGTAGAGTAAAAACAAACATGTGCTTGGTGGCACGCTATACTAACCAGACTTGGGAGTAATCAATTACATTTGGTAATTAATTACACATGCAATTACAATTACTTGTAATTTTGTAATTGAAATGTTTCAATTACAATTACATGTTAATGTAATTGAAAGTTACGTATTTACAATTACTTATGATTGTAATTGAAATATTTTCGTCGGAAATTATTGTAATCCAAAATATGTAATTGAAAAGCAAAGTAATTGAACGAAATTTGTAATGGATTACTTTTACTTGTAATTTCCAATTGTTTAAGTAATCAATTATAAGATATAAATAATTAATACTAAATACAAATACGTATCCATACATCTACTATTATTAAACGAGCTAAAATTGCATTATCTATTATATAAAATTCATTTTTTGTCTGTCTGTCTGTATGTCTTTTATGGACGCGAAAACTATCCAGCCAATCTTGATGAAATTTTTACAGTTTGTTAGTATCGATCAGGCGGGTGTCATAGGCTATAAAACTGTTATTTAGGGTGCATATTTAGGGTGGCCCTCATACACAAATATTTTAAAAATAGCGATTTCTCAAAGACAGGCAAATCGATTCTCATGAAATTTACACAGTATGGCTTTTATGTTAAGGGGCACAGATTGGATGGTAAAAATTTTATTTAGGGTGCATAATTAGGGTGGCCCTCATGCAAATATATTTTTAAATATAATTTTCACAAAGACAAATAAATCGATTCACATCGAATTTACATTACGTATCTCTTATGTTAAGAAGCATAGCTTAGGCCACAAAACTTATATTTAGGGTGGCCCTCACACAAAAATATTTTTTAAATATCATTTTCTTAAAGACTGCTTAATCGATTTTCTTGGACTTTACACCACATGGCTTTTATATTAAAAGGCACAGACAAACTTAAAAAATTTTTATTTATGATGCATATGTAGGGTGGCCCTCATACAAAAATATATTGAAATATCATTTTCTCAAAGACCGGTAGTCGATTTACACCGAATTTACACCACGTAGCTCTTATGTTAAGAGGCATAGCTTAGGCTACAAAACTTTTATTTAGGGTGGCCCTAACACTAAAATATTTTTAAATATCATTTTCTCGAAGACCGCTTAATCGATTCTCATGAAATTTACATCACGTGGTTTTTATATTAATTTTATTATTTTTATTTTGTAAAAATTTTATTTTGGATACATACTAAGGGTGGTCCTCATACAAAAGTATTTTTAAATAGAACTTTCACGCAAACCGCACATCGAATCTACACCACGGTTGAGGTGAGGCGATGCTCACAGGGTAATGTTAGTTTATTATATAAAATTCATTTTTTGTCTGTCTGTCTGTCCTTTATGGACGCGGAAACTATCCAGCCGATCGTGATAACATTTTTACAGTATGTTAGTATTAATCAGGCGGGTGTCATAGGCTATAAAACTTTTATTTTCGGTGCATATTTAGGGTGGCCTTCACACAAAAATATTTTAAAAATAGCATTTTCTCAAAGACAGGTAAATTGATTCCCATGAAATTCACACAGTATGGCTTTTATGTTAGGGGCACAGATTAGATGGTAAAAATTTTATTTAGGGTGCATACTTAGGGTGGCCTTCAGAGAAAAATATTTTTAGATATCATTTTCACAAAGACAGGTTAGTCAATTCACACTACGTAGCTCATTGGTCAAACTCGTTGAAAGGCGTGGCACAGCCCACAATATTTATAAACGTTATAAAAAGAGAACTAACAACGCAACCGTTATGAAATTTAAAATCGTAGATATTCTGGCTATAAGGAATCTTGTAACCAAAAGTGGGCTGTTATTAGACAAATATCTCTTAAGATCATCTTGTTCGATTAAATTACTCACTTCAAGCTAGAATATGGACTAGTATGTTGGGGTGGCTCTCACATAAAAAAATTATTAATTATTATTCAAAAACATATCATCCGTATTATATGCAAAAGAAATAGCATTCGAGCTCCTCGAACGACAATAGCCCGAAAACCATACCTACTTTCTTGGAAAATTTCATAACCTCTTTAACTTGCACTGAACACCCTTTTGAGGAGCTTTGTCGAGACATATAAAGCTATATCAATCCACGAAAAAATGTAATTGAAATTAATGTAATTGAAAAAAACTTCGATTAAAATTACTTTTAATTGATTTTTTCAATTACAAGTTAGGATTACTTGTAATTGCAATTGAAAAAAATGTAATCCAAAAATTCTCAAGTCTGATACTAACAATAAGCTAAAAAAAAATTTCTTGAATACAAAAGTTTTTCATGTTTTAAGCAACAACATCTCCTAGATTAAAGAATCTTCGAAGTGTCTTTGATCAAGAAACACGGCACGTTAATATATTTGTTAAAAAATTAAATTTTTGACTTAACAAATTTATTATTTTTACAGTAAAGCGTGTCACCCAGCACTTATCGTTAATTTTGTAATTATTTTTATTACTCAAAAACTTATAGTAAAAATAGTTTGACATTTCTGTGTTTATTATATTATGCAAGTTTCAAAAAAAAATAAATTGCACTAAAAAGCCCAGAAGTCACAAAGCTTAAAGAGTTTTTTCCATAAGTATGAAAGTTTTTGAATAAAAAATAAACTTAAAATATTCGGTGATAAGTTACGCTGTACCTCCGAGAAGCTCAGAAAAATTTTTGAGAAATTCCATGGTGTTCGACTTTCGCTGACCAAAACTAAATTTCCTGGCTTGTTATGCAATAAATTAATCTCCCCTGGTCACTTGGTATCTCCACTGGCGATACACATATGATGCAGGGAAATTTTGCAGAGGAGACGTTTCAAAAAAAATTAAAGATAACTAAAATAGTGACTTTCATATAGACCAGTGGTGGGCATTGAAATCTAACAAAACGGCTAAACAACAACATCAAGCAACAACAAACAAAATTTTAAAGTCTTTTTGCTGTCATTTCCAAATTCGCCAACAGCACAAAAAAAAAACCCAAATTTCACTACAAACAAAAACAATTGCTACATTCGTTAAGACACAATGCGGCGGGCCGTCGCTTATGCCTTTGTGTTTTGTTTTCATTTGAATTCAAGTCAACGCTGTGCCTCGATAGCACTGAAATTCTGCGAATTTTTTTTCGCTTGCTTGTGCGTCGAATAACGGTGAGGGCAATGAGGGCGGATAGGGCCACTACGTGCCCATCACTGATATAGACCAAGCAAATTAGCATGTGGAGTATAAAACTAATTGCAATAAATACATTATTACAAATTACGACTTACCAAGGGAGAGATTGCAGTTACCCTATACACCTCATTACACACAGAATGACGCGACTTTACTGACGAATGAGCGCGGTTGAATGGCTCGCGTATCGTTTTTTATTAACTTCAACCCAAAATCAAAGCGCTTACTGACTTATTGTGTGAATGAAATATTTTCCCAAAATAATAATGAAGCAACATATGCTAGGGGAAGAGATACGACATATGCGGGATGAAGATTATTGTAAAAATGTTTAATGATAATGAAATCACCAAATTGTTTTACAGATTAAATATTATTCATAAGGTCTTCTAGTATTTATATGAAAGTCATGAATAAGAGCGTTTTTTTAAAATGTTAAAATTTAAGTGATTTTTTAAAAAGTTAAAGTACATAGCTGATATATCTTACTGTGGCTTATAGCAAACGATGTTTATCATAACATCTTGTCACTCTTCTAGGATTATTCGCAAAGTAAAATTAGATTTTGCCACCAAAATGCCTCTTATCATAGAACAACCCTTCATATCCATTTGAAAAGTTGGATAAAGTCATAAAAGTTTAAAAATCGCAACAAGTTGAGAGCCCCTACATTTATTTTGAACAATTTGGATACGGAAGGCTAGTGTACAAGTTATAAGGAATTTACAAAATTAAAAATTGTTTTTTTTTTCAGCAAACCGTTTTTTCCAAAAAAGTATTTTTACAAATATTTTTCAAAAAAAGCTGCTGATGCTCCTTAATAGGGGCTAACAATTTATTCGTATTTTTATGAAATTCGTATTTTTCAGATAGCTATATTCCGAAACAACGAAATTGATTATGAGGTTTCAGTAGAAAGTACCTTCACAAGGTCTTCCACCTTCCTGATTCCGCTTGACACTATTTTCTTAGACACCCTGTATATTTATTTCCTTATATCAACTTTTCCATTGCTTAACTTTAGCAAATTTTGATATAGGTATATAAATAAACTATTCTCGCAGTTTTCTTATATTTTTTATGTCTTATTTTGTTATAATGTTATTAAATAACGACGCAGAAATACTTTTTTTCTTGTATTTTATCTTGCATTAAAACAAAATAAACAGGTGATGTTAGCTATCATAGTTCATCAAAAGTAAGTAGATACAATTTTTTCGAATAAATATCTGAAATTAAGTTTAACAACATTTAAAAAAATTTAGATTTTCCAAAATTGTGGCCAAGAGTTTAGTGTAGTTGATATTTCATTTTCAAAAGATTGTATTATATACATATACATATGTTAGTAGATATAAACTTTTTATATATATTTTAAGCTTTTTACAAAACTGAGTATGAACTATTATATGGAATGTACATGAGTTTCCTAAAAGTGCACCAAAGTCGAAATGTGCTGATAAGATTAAACCTAAATTTTTTAATTCTTAAGATTGTGCAGGCATTGTTAATAGGCCTAAAAAGCTTTCAATTATGATAAGGGGAATAGTTTCAAGGTTGGCGTTCATTGATTTTATAAGATTACAGTCAGTAAGTAATTTGTTATAAAACCGCAGTTTCACTACAAAAGTATCGTGTATTTTAAGTAACAGTTTGTATCTTCAATTTGAAAAAGAAAACAAGAAAAAACACACTCATAATAATTTATCTTCCTGAATAATGGTAAATAAGATAATAATTTTTTTTTTGATTACAAGATCAAGATAAGGTTAGGATTGAGCGGCAGACGCAAAGCCTGACAGGGGTCCATAGTGTTACTACAAACTCTCTGCTTCAGTCTTATTAGTAAGTACTGGTCCTTTCATTGTAGTGCTTGTCCAATATGAAACTGCCGGTTGTTTCAACGAAGCTTTTGATTACACTTGGGTGTATAAAAGATCAAGAAAGTTTGAAAAAATCGTGTCCTGAAATCGATTCATAAGAAAGTTTGAACTTCGCTCAGCTTCACATTTATAACCAAAAGTAGGTGCTAATAATCTTGAATGGTCCGAAATCGTCATTTCTTTTCTACAGAAGAAATACTTCAAATTTTAAGTAGGCAATCGGAGTATAGGTCCAGTTTTGCTATTTTTATCTCTAAGGGCATAGTTATAATTCATCAGTAATTTTTTTATGAAATTATTTTTTAAGCATATAAGACTAAAATTTAGAAGCTATGTATTAGGATATATTTTGGTAGTTAGAAGGGAAAAGGTTAGGTTAGCACGGGAGAAAACAATTGTTATTATTGTTTTCTAACTTCATTAACAACACAGGGAAATATTTTTGTAATTTTCATAAGCTCTAAGGTGAATTTAAAGCCATTTTGAGCGATGTCTTCAAGGGCGTCGAAGAACTGACTTTCCAATTCTTCTGCCAGCGCTGGGCATTTACAAAGAAGACAGACTCTTCTTTATCAGGCTGTAAGGTTTAGATTTTCAGAAACTACAGTTCATCAGTCTCATAGAAGTTTTTTATGTAACACTTTTAGTGTAAATTGTAACAGCTCTTAGTAAAGTTTCCTCTAAAATGTGCTAAAAACATAACAATCTTTGATTGTTTTTATAATAACAAGCTCTGTAACACATTTATACCAAAACAAAAAGTTTGTTTGTTTTGAGTTCACATGTAAAAAGTATTCTACTTACTTATGCAACGAAAACGATCAAATCTATTTAATATTCACGATTGGGATAAACATGTGAAAAAGTCCAAGCAATAATTGATTACCACTGCCACAATCAGCATCGTTTCTTAACGTAATGTACGTCGTTGGTTAATTTTCTCAAAAGAATATTCCCGGGCATACACGCATACTATGAATTTTTTTTCTGCTGACGTAATTATTGGCAATGTCTACCATAAAGGAATGTTTACGCAATACCTCTAATCTTATCCAAGTAGTATAAGTACTTAGACTAACATAATTTATTTATTAACGAAAGCTTATGCTTTTAATTAACAATTAAAATAAAAACATTTTACTTTACAAGATTTTAACTTTATGTTTCTGTTATTATTGTATTAAGATGTCGAGCCTATCCAATTCACCTGATTTAGTTCTGAAGTCACATACAATATTTTTGTGGCAGTTAAAAATGGTTTAAAATCACTTGTGTGTGGCCTTGACCCCAAAATCACTCTTGGGATTCATAATTCGCGCCCTTATTTCATTTTTTCTTCTCAACGAAGAGGGACTTGCACCACTTTCAAAATAAAGAGCTTATTTGTAGAATATTAGTCTTTCATTATTTGTTTTATTCGGTAATTTAATAAGACTAGAGTTCGCCCTGTGGTTGAAATTCAAAGTGACACAAAAAACTCTTTTTTAGTAATAAAAAACTGATATAAAAAAGAGACATTTTTGTCATCGCTTCCAAAAATAAAAATCATGGTATCATGTTGCCTTATCCCTATCTCTATTCCTTTCTTAGAGTTCAATGTGCATATCTTCATACAAAATTTTATCAAAATCATTCAACTAATTCAAATAAGAAAACATATCTTACTGTTAGGTGCGTTGCACCACCCACTTAAAAACCAATACTTTTTCTCAAGGTTCAATCTAACTCCATACTAAATTTCATCAAAAGCGGTCCAATAATTTAGTGGTGAAAATATATTTTCCTATTGGAGGCGTGGCACCTTCCACTTTAAAACAAATATCCATCCTCAGAGTTCAATCTATTTCTGTACCGAATTTCATTAAAACCGGTTCATTAGTTCATCAGTGAAAATGTTTTTTCCCGTTAGGGGCGTGGCCTAATCAAAGCAAACTTACTTTATCTCCTTGTCGATTTTTATCAAAATGAGTGTAGCGGTTCAGCCGTGACAGCGTTTTCACCCATTAAAGGCAGCGCTAAGCCCCCGTAAAGAACTTAATGTTTTAAATAACCTCTCTTAGGGTTCAATCTATCTATAAACCAAATGTGATCAAAATCAGTCTATTAGATTAGTCGTGGAAACGTATTTTCCTGTTAGAGGGGTGGCATCGCCTACTATTAAAAAAAATACATTCTGCATTGCCCTTCTTAACCTTTCCAACAAAAAACAAGTTAAGGTGTTATCTTCGGCCAGGCCGAAACTCACATACCCTACACTGCGTTGAAAGTACCTTTTAAATAAATGATAAAAAGGCGTTGAAGATGTTGAATAAGTCGAAAAAAATGTGAAATGTTAAAAAGGTTGACAGAGGTTGAAAAATGTTGAAAAAGTCGAAAATATATGCAAAATGTTGAAAAAAGTTGAGAGAGGTTGAAAAACTCTAAAAAAGTTGAAACAATTCACAATGGATGAAAAAGTCGAAAAAATAAAGAAACTAATGAAGAAAGTTGAAAAAGTCGAACAAATACATATAGGATATATTGGAAAAAGTTACAGGGTTGAAAAAGTCGAAAGAATAAGGAAAATGTTGATAGAAATCGAATAGAAATGAAAAATTAGAAATATACCACGCCCGCTTGTCCTATTCCGCCCACTTTGGGTTCAATAAACTATATTCGTGATCGACACCCTCATATTAAATTTCAGCACAATAGCTTGTATAGTGTGCGATATGTGCCGCAGTTAAATTTAAAATTTAGGGCGGTGACACACCCACTGGTACAATCCAGCCCGGTTTTGATCCAGATATAGCTTTTCATAAGCAAACCCCTAACACGAAATTTTAGTATGATTGTTCACATATTTCGATAAATATGCCACTTACCGTATTTTATTCGTATGGGAGGTGCCACGCCCACTGGTGCTATTCAGCCACTTTTGATTCAGATATACTCTATAGCAACTGAACCACTTTCATTAAATTTCATAGCAATTGCTGCAATAGTTCACTTAAAACAGCGCTTACAAATTTATGTTTAAATGGGAGGTGCCACGCCCACTGATGCAATCCTGTCAAAATTCATTTATTTTTAAAGCTTATAGTAACTGACATCTATAGACCAAATTTTATAAAGATTACTCTCATAGCACACTATCTATAACAATAAACGTTTTTTTGCTTATATGGGAGGTGCCACGCCCACAAGTACTATTGAACCAAATTTTTGTTATAAGAGACCTTACAGGAAGTATATCTACCTCATTAAATTTCATAACGATTACGTTGTTAGTTCTCTTTATATAACGTTTATAAATATTGTGGGCGGTGCCACGCCCTTGAGCGAGTTTTTTCAGTAAAGAAGCTGAGATTGTATTGATGACTGCTTTCAGCGGCATCATCCCCAAAATTTTTATGGAAATCGTTTGTGCCAATTCTAAGATATACGGAATCAAAATTTTTAACAGTCGAAAACTGCCACGCCCATTTTCTTGATTCCGCCCACTTTTATCTCAATTCAAGATATATTTGATATGTATCCGATTACCAAATTTCATCGCAATATCTTGAACGGCTTACAAGATATGGTAGTTTAAATGTAAAATTTAGGGCTGTGCCACGCCCCTGTACGACCTTTTGGAAACTTGAAACCCAGCCTAATCCTAATTTGGTTTACATGTGCACCAAATCACCAAGTTTCATCAAAATCGCTGCAACTTTTTCAAAATTGGCCTGGGTAAATTTACGGCGGTAGGCGTGTCCGTCAACCGAGGTGTTACAAACGGAGAGACAAAGTGAATATACCCTCGGTGTTGGGTATAAAAACTAAGCGATTATGTTGTGTTATGGCAGTTAAAAAGGGATGGAACCGTTTTGCAACTGCCATTTATATAAGTAGATTTTGCCACGTTTGTTACTTTTGACAGGAATATTTAATATTAATTTTTAAAAAATGATATTTTACTTTTTAAAAGGCACATCTTAAAATCAAATTTCCCTTTTTAATTCAAAAGCATGTTTGGTTTAAAATTAAGGAAGAGCACGTTTATAAATTTATGGGCATGAAGTATGCACATTCCTTCTCATTACAGATGATAATTTGAAAACATGCGCATTTATTAAGTTTATTTATCCTATGAGATTATAATCTGAAACTGTGAAAACTGCGTCTTAAATCCCAACTTGTAAAATTGACAAACAGTTTTCAATACAAGCAAATGAATTAGTTTTCAATTTAAGTTACTGCGATAGAAATGCAAGGATTTTTATTACAATTACATTCACAAGAGGTTCTGAGTTCGATCGCCACTTCAACAATTTTATACCGCTGACAACTTGCACTCGACATTTTTTAACCTTATAAAAATGTAATTGTAATCGAAATTGTTATTGAAGTGTAATGGAAAAAAAATATTTTATCACAAATTATGACACGTTTTTTAATAATACAACTTTAGCTTAGACAACAAAGTCATAAAATCAATATCAGAGGCCCAGCAATTTTAAATACCATATTTTACCAAGGTTTCAAGCCCGGAGCATCTACCTGTAAAGATGAACATGGAAATCTGGTTACGGATACGCAGGGTACACTGAGATTATGGAGGGAACACTTTTCCAAGCTGCTTGCTGGCGATGACTCCACCAATCCCGCCTTTGGAGAAATTAACCCGATACCACCAATCAACGACGATGGTGTGGACGTACCACCACCTAGCCATGACGCGGTACGAGTTGTGATCCAACGACTTAAGAACAACAAAGCGGCTGGTGCCGATGGCCTGCCAGCTGAATTGTTCAAGACCGGCGGCGATGAGCTGATAGGGTGTATGCATCAACTCATCTGCAAAATATGGCTAGTTGAAAGCATGCCCGACGATTGGAATCTCAGTGTCCTTTGTCCTGTACTGAAGAAAGGTGACCCGACAATCTGCGCTAACTACCGGGGAATCAGTCTTCTTGCCATCTCTTACAAGGTCCTGTCGACTGTACTGTGTGAAAGACTTAAGCCGTTTGCCAACACACTGATTGGGCCTTATCAGTGCGGCTTTAGACCTGGTAAGTCCACCATAGACCAGATCTTCACACTACGTCAAATCCTGGAAAAAACCCACGAAAAACAGATCGATACCCATCATCTCTTTATCGATTTTAAAGCAGCTTTCGATAGCCCGATACGGGATTGCCTGTATGCCACCATGTCTGAGTTCGGTATACCTGCGAAGCTGGTGCGGCTTTGCAGAATGACGTTGAGCAACACAGCCAGCTCCGTTAGAGTAGGAAGGGACCTCTCCGAACCATTTGATACCGAACGAGGTTTCAGACAGGGCGATCCATTATCCTGCAACCTCTTCAACTTTGTGATGGAAGGGGTGTTGCGAAGAGCCAGTGTACATCGTAATGGCACTAATTTCTACAAAAGTGTCCAGCTCCTTGCATATGCCGATGATATTGATATCATTGGACGTTGTAAGCGAGATGTTACTGCTGCGTTCTCTGCTATCGAAAAAGAGTCAGCGAAAGTGGGTTTGACGGTGAACGAGGGCAAAACAAAGTATATGCTGTCCACAAACAGGGAGACGCGGCGTATTGGATCCTTTGTTACTGCGAACAACTATACTTTCGAAGTTGTCAAGGAATTCACCTATCTTGGCACCGCCGTGAACACTCAAAATGATGTCAGCCTGGAGATAAAGCGAAGACTAACTCTTGCTAATAGGTGTTACTATGGTCTCAGTAAGCAATTGAGTAGTAGAGACCTCTCTCGCCCGACAAAACTGACACTCTACAAGACGCTCATCTTACCCGTGCTACTTTACGGCGCAGAAGCATGGGTTGTGTCGCAGACTGATGCAGCCACGCTTGGGGTGTTTGAGAGAAAAATTCTTAGCAAAATCTTCGGTCCTGTTCACGTCGGCGACGACTACCGTATTCGAATGAACCACGAACTGTACGAGCTCTACGCTGACATTGACATAGTCAAGCGCATCACTATTCAACGTCTGCGCTGGCTGGGACATGTTGTGCGTATGGACGAAGAAGCTCCGGCGAAAAAGGTGTTTGATGCGGAAGCCGCTGGGCGACGACGAAGAGGAAGACCATGCCTCCGATGGAAAGACCAAGCCGAGGAAACCCTATCCACGCTTGGTGTGAATGATTGGAGAAGGCGTGCGCAAAGCAGAGGCGCCTGGAGAGAGCTTTTGAGGTCGGCCGTAACCCGGTAACGGGTTGTTATGGCCACCCAAGTAAGTAAGTAAGTATTTTACCAAGTCCCAATACAGAAAATCGGAAGTCATAACTAGATTTGTATAAATGGTTTTGTAAAAGTATTTTAGTGATGAACATTCCGAAGTTTGTCAGCATTATACATTTTTTAGGGCTATAACTGAGATTTTCCAGTAGTAAACTATGTATCTGTCAACGTGCACGGGAGTTTGAAAAGGTCAAAATATGTTGCTATACAACGAAAATTGAGCCATTTTTACCAATAACTTTATTTATGTATAATTTGGACATAATAGTATGTAGTCGTTTTATTCATGTTATAGTACTAACAAAGATCTTTAAAATCAATCATGGGGGCAGTGCATAAAATTTGTCATGCATTATTGTTTTCATGCACATGAGGGAACTGTGATGTTAGCTACAACTCATTACTAAAAAGGCACCATGGAGTGGAACAAAAGCAAAAGGATAAATTTCGTACCAAATGCAGCCCAGAGATTCGACCAATTGAAAGATATTGGGCTCTAGTGAAAAGAGATATTCGAAAAAGTAACAAGCCCTAAGGTCCTCACAAAAAATACGCAAGTATAAATGCCTTGAAAGCGAATTACAAAAGCTCTCATTCATGTTATGGGCAACCTATTTTTCCACGATATTCAAAAATTTTGAAAATTTGATTATTTTCGAATGGCTTGAATTAGTTTTAACTTTTTTTTCAGAATTTTGCAAACAGAATTTGGGTAATTTAATATGGAACGATACACAACAGAATAACGAAATTTACACCACATGAATATTGTCGATATTAAAATGTGCGGATCACATCAACTGTGCTAACAATAAATCATCTGATGTTACGTTTTTGACAAGGTCAGTGAAGAACCTGTTCAGTACCAGAAGATCACGTGCAGCACACTCTGCAAGCAACGCCTATTTATTTCATTGGCTTATATTCCTTCGAAAATTAAACCGGTGCACACTGGTCCCACATTGAGTTTTTTGATTGAAAAATTGCTAGAGAGCGAAAATATCGTCGGAATTGAACAATTTTTTTTTTTTTCATTTGAAGCTAACCAAAATGCCAACAAATCATCGGAGCCCGAATTGTTCATTCCTGACAAAATTTGCGCACTCTAGCAATTTTTTAACCAAAAACTGATCGACTAAATTTCTTTTAAGAAACTCATATTCATTTAACAAATTTTAGTTTGATTATTTTTAGTTTAATTTGATAATGCGCAAACGATGGGATCTATTTTCTTTTTCAAGTTTTAAATACTTGTTTTAATTTACCCGTGTTGAAAATTGATAAAAATTACGATTTTTTTTTGAAATTTCACAATCTCATGTAATATCGTTTTAAAAAATTTCGATATTTTTTATGAAAAAGTAAATTTAAAAACAAAAATTGAGAGTTATAAGCAAATAAAAAAAAATACCTTAGTTTCCAAAAAGGTATGTCTCTTAAATAGCTTTATAAGAAAATTGAGTAAAATTATAGAAAATACTCTCAACCAGAACTAAAATAAAACAAATTAGAGATGCAAAAGTAAAATGGTGTCCGATTTGGCGTAGAATGCCCCATACTACCTTGATCAAAAAGTTTTAGGACTTTATTTTTAAAATGAAAAATACAAGTTTATTCATCAAAATCGATATTGTCTCCTTCAAAGTACTCCCCATGGACTGCAATGCACTTATGCCAACGCTTGACCCAGTCCTCAAAAGCCTTTTTATACTCGACCGTCGGTATGGCCATCAGGGCCATCTTCGATTTTTCGATGACCTCTTCTCGGCTGCTGTAACGCGATCCGCGGAGCGGTTTCTTCAGGTGGCCGAACAGGAAAAAGTCGCAGGGAGCCAAATCAGGCGAATTCGGTGGATGTTGGACGGTATTCATGGAGTTTTTGGCCAAAAACTCACGAATAATGATCGCATTGTGCGACGGCGCGTTGTCGTGATGCAAAATCCACGAGTTGTTTGCCCACAAATCCGGTCTTTTTTGGCGAACTGCTTCACGCAAACGTCTCAAAACGCCCAAATAATATTCTTTGTTGACGGTCTGACCTTCTGGGAGGAATTCATGATGCACAACACCTCTGTAGTCCATGAAAACCGTGAGCATCGCCTTCTTTTTCGATTGAAAACGACGTGGTTTTTTCGGTCGCGGCTCATTGGGTGAACGCCATTCACTCGCTTGATGTCTGGATTGCGTGTCGTACTCGTAAATCCACGTCTCGTCACCAGTAATGATTCGCACCGTTAAATCCGTTTTTAACACAAAATTTAATGCAAACTCGTTGCTGCAAAGTTGATGACATTTTTTTTTTTGTAAAAAATCGAAACCACACACAAAAGTAGATGCACACAATACGGCGTCACTTCAAGAAATGTCAAGCTGTCAAGCTGAAAATTTGACATAACGTCCATGACACTTCTACCAACACAACAAAAAAAAGAGAATTGAAATCGGACGAACGAGAGCGCCACACGGTGACGAGTCCTAAAACTTTTTGATGAAGCTGGTATATACGAATATTTTAAGTGTTTGAAGAAATGGTGTCAAACCAGAGCTTGGAATCTGGCAGCAGCAAGACCAGAGCCGGACATGTAAAATAAGTTGAAAAGAGCTCGAATTGTCGAAGCAGAAAATAAAATAATAAAATAAAATTAATTTACTCTGGCAGAAAAGAGGAAAGAACTTACACATGCAAGGAAAGGTATGGGTATCACTTTAATTTTCGCACCCTGCATGTTTAGTAAGTGTCTTTTTTAAGAAAGCTTTATAAATAAATAGACAAAAATATTAAACCACGTGTAATTAAAATTAAGTATGAAATCGAAATAAAGCTATATCATTTTTTTCAGTGCATTGCTTTTATAAAATTTTATTTTAACTATGAAATAATTTTAATAAGTTTTTCGGGTTATCAGGTAAGGTTAAGGCAAGATGTATCAAGAGAATTTTCGTTTAAAAGCTATCTTAAGTTTTTTGAATTAAACAAATTTATTTTCATGACGCCTAGCAGCTATCCCCAGTAGGTGCGCCTATAAATTATATTAAAGAGCAATATTTTTCATACAGCAATGACTCATCACAATTAAATCTTATTGCATTGAACTTCCCAGTTGGGATCCTAACATTTTTTACAATTTTTTAGCATAACGTGTAATTGGGGTGGAGTTATCTTTTATTGCTCTAATACTCTTTATATACATAATTTTGGGAGGCTACAATTGTTTCTACTTATAAGAAAAACTTGTTCGTTTGAACAGAGATTCGAAATAAGATGTTAGAAAATCAAAACGTTTAACTATGCTATGAAGGAGATGAAATAAATTTATATAAAATTAAAGAAGAAGAATTTTAAATTCTCGTTTATTACTCCAAATATGACTTGTCTAAACTTAGTTTTAAATTATGTTTTTTTTTTTTCAAAAATATATATACGGTAATATACATAATACACATGTACTATGGCATAATTTGGTACCATATAAATTCATAGTGGTTTACTCATTCTTCTTATTATATTTTCGTTGTTATTGTTAGCATGAGTAATTATTTGTTTCTTTGATTGACTTGTGATCTTATTATGAAAGTGCCAATTAAATATGTTTAAAGGAATTTTTATTTCAAATCGTACGATAGTCCAAAGTGCAAAAGCATTGTGTTTTTTAAACTTTTATCGACTACATACATATTTCTATGCTTTTGAAATTCTTTTCTTTTTTTTTAATTTTTAGCAATTTTTTTTTGTTGATGTTTTCTAATGATAATTTTTATATTACTTTAAAGTTTTTTAATGAAAATCAAAGTATTCAAAAAAAACAGGGTTATGAAAAAATGTCATACATAAAACTATAGGCTAAACATATTATTGAACAAATAATGGTTTGAAAAACGAATTGATCTAATTTCTGATAAATCGTCATAGATATCTATATTTTGAAAATGGAACCAAGGAAACTTATGTCTATTTTCAGAAAAGCAATATCCGCAACTTCCGATGGCTTTACCTCCGAAACTAGATCCGACCGACACTTTTTGATTTAATATTGATTCTTAGAACTAGACAGCAGATAACAAAAATTCAATTCTATAAAACTTGGCGAGTGTGAGCTAAAGCAAGCCAGAAAAAAATATCAAACACATTAATAAAATTTAAAAAAGATATAGGAATTTAACACAAAAATCAATTTTAAAATCATCACTAAACTCTTTTAAATTTTTGCAACGCAAGTATCACAAAAGAATGTCTTTTTTCAATGTAAATATTGGAATATAATTTTAGTTATGATGGTGGTTGTTACTACAATGTAGACAAAAGGTATATTGTATATGCGCACCTTATCGTACGAAAAGTGACGTGTCGTATTACGTATGCTTTTATTTTATTTTTGTGACATAAAATGCGCAGCTTTTATGCAGAAATGTCGAAGAAATGACGTTGAAAAGAAAATGACAACACAAAAAGGCGGTGTTTCCCACCGGCCGGCCGGAAAAACAACTTGAAATAAATAAACAATAAAAAAATTTGCGCGGACATATTCGTCGATACGCACGAGTCGTGAGAATGATAATGAAAAAATAATTGTTTAAAGGAAATAACAAAAATATATAGAGAGTGTATGTGAGTTTATTTATACAAAGCTTCCCGAAATTCTGTTGTCAAGCTTCGCGGTTGCATAGAAGAATCCAAAAAACAAAACAAAAAAAAAGACAGAGGAAGGATGAATCTTAAATCCATTTTCGTCTTCGCTTTTTAAGAGTTCACCTCTGAATTGCAATGTAATCAAAAATGCACACTTATATTTAAAACTTTACTATGTATATAACACTTAACTTAAGCACTTTAAAACAATTAGGGAATTTATAAGGTGTCATACAATCATAAGTTCCAAATACTATTTTAAACAAAATTTGACGTGTGACATCGATAAGCTCTAGCAGCAAACATTTTATAAACACTCCATAAAAACAAAAATAAAAACATAATTTGCAGAATGTTATTGTCTTATTCTATTTTCATATGGAAGCTATCCACTTTTTTACAACTACAGTGGTGTCCCATGTTATTCAAAAAAATAGTCTATTGTTTAGGAAAAATCAATATTTTGTGTTACGTCCTTTTGCTGCGATGAGAGCTGCTATTCTCTATGGTATGCTATCTGTGCAAATGTTTACCACTTCCTGAAATTGTCCACTACGATACCCGACGTCAATCAGCTTCTCTATGGGATACTGTTTTGTTGTTATTGCCGTTTTACTGATCTTGCGCTTCCATACTCTTTCTATTGGGCTCATTTTTAGCGAATCACCAAACCAGCCCAATTCAGTGATGTTTTTATCAGTTAAAGACTTGGCGACTGTTTTGCTCTATGACACGGAGCTCCATCGTGCATAAAAATCGGTTCCTCTCCATCCCCGAAGCATCCAGAGAGCTGAAGAAAGGGTCGCTTTTATTAGATTTTTTGAACTGGTCTTGGGAGAAAATGTATTGCAACCCCACGAACAGACATACAAATTAGTGATGAATAACTAGAAAATCGAAAAATCCTGATGCACATATTAGCCAAACATATCTATGACGGAAGTATGCAAGTTTCACAGCATACCTTATAGCGACGACTTGCAGAGTGTGGTTTGCTGGCAAGAACACCACAATGCAAACCGAAGCTTACTCAGGCTATGATCAAAAAACGGTTGGAGTGGACCCGGAAGTACAAAAACTTTTCAGCAGATGATTGGAAATGGGTAAGTATGAACTGTGTTAATTATTATTCTCTATCAATGCCAAGAAAACTTAAGTCTTAAAGGATATTTTTCGTTTTCCGCAAGTTTGCCTTTTCGACGAGTCCGTTTTCCAAGTAATGACTGATAAGTCCCACTGCTTAGGAAGAAGGTCTGGAGAAGAATCTCATTCTGACTGTATTGTTTCGACGGTTAAGCATCCCACATTTATCATGGTATCGTCTGTGATAAATTTAAGAGTTACTGGTCGTCTACAAATTGTGCAAGGTGCTATGAAACAAGATCAGTACAAGAAAATCTTAGAAAATCGACACTTGCTTAGCTCTGTAAATAGTGTGGTGATGGAGAAGAACCAATTTTTATGCACGATATAGCTCCATACCATGGAGCAAGACAGTTAAGAAGTTTTTAGGTGATACAAACATCACTGTGTTGGACTGGTCTGGCAATTCAACGGACCTGAGCCCAATATGGGAGCTCATGAAACGCGAGATCAGTAAGACGACAATAACAACAAAATAGTATCCCATAGAAAAGCTGGATTGGTCGGGTATCATAGTGCACATGTTCAGGAAGTGGTAAAAATTCGCGCAGATAGCATACCATAGCGAATAGCAGCTCTCATCGCAGCAAAATGTCGTAACACAAAATATCCATTTTTCGTAATAAATAGACTATTTTTTGAATTTATTTATTTTTTAATATAATTAAATGCTTTAGATCAAGTAAATGTGTTTCATTTTATACGTCATGATTCTATAATTAATAATAAAATGATTGAATACCACTTACATGGGCATATTAAAATTAATAGCAATATAAATGTATTTATATGGAAATTTCCGCAATGGGTCTAATAATAAGGCACACCACTGTATTGTTAATTCTCTACATTTATATTAGGAGTTTACTTTTCTCCTCGCCTAGTTTTTGGTCGCTGCACGTACTTGTTTAATTTTATTCAAAATACATTCCTGGGGCCAATTTTTCTTGCACTAAGCTTGAGTAAATATTTTTTTACTCGCAGGGAATGTCATCTTTAATGGCATGGCGGAAAATTATAGAACCTTACAACAAATTTAAACTTCAACTTGAATATATTTCCAAACCAATATCCCAATTCTACCTTAACTTGGTATAAAAATTATATGAAACATATTTTTACTGTGAAGCATTTAATGTGAGGCTCTACAAGACCCTTACTATATTTCTAATGTGGTGCAAAACATGTGTAAAATATATGTTCAAAAGCTGTTGCTAACTTTAAACCAGAATTTAAAAATGCCTATGAATATGTACCTATAAGTTTTGTTTATTTTTTTGAAAATAAATCTGGCATATATTTACATAGGCATGAATTTGTTAAAATCAATCATTTGATTTGATTGATTTTTCAAGTATAGTATAGTATAGTATAGTATAGTATAGTATAGTATAGTATAGTATAGTATAGTATAGTATAGTATAGTATAGTATAGTATAGTATAGTATAGTATAGTATAGTATAGTATAGTATAGTATAGTATAGTATAGTATAGTATAGTATAGTATAGTATAGTATAGTATAGTATAGTATAGTATAGTATAGTATAGTATAGTATAGTATAGTATAGTATAGTATAGTATAGTATAGTATAGTATAGTATAGTATAGTATAGTATAGTATAGTATAGTATAGTATAGTATAGTATAGTATAGTATAGTATAGTATAGTATAGTATAGTATAGTATAGTATAGTATAGTATAGTATAGTATAGTATAGTATAGTATAGTATAGTATAGTATAGTATAGTATAGTATAGTATAGTATAGTATAGTTAGGTTAAATTTTATATCGGTGCTGGGCACCGTCACGAACACGTTTTCGCTATATAAAAAATGAATAATAATTTTCATTTTACAATATTTTTTCAGACACATCCACAAGAGCAATAAGTGTTTTCTGACACATTTTTTCTAGGGAAATAATTTGTCATTTAGCAACGGTCACACGATTGAACTCAAAGAAAATGACAACGAGCTACACGAAATATTTTCCTGTCTCCATGCACCACCCATCAATGTGTAGAATGAATTCTTTTTGCAACGATTCGTTTTAAGAATTCTTTATTCTTTAAGGAGTATATAACTACAATCTAAAAAGTTATTTTCTTTATTCTGCGTCAAGACACAGATTAAAAGTTGCCTAATTCCATTTCTATCCATGAATAAATTTAACCAAGAATCAAGAAATTTACTTTGGAAAACTTGCATTTTTATTGAATTTTCTAATTGTATAAATTGTATATTTTATAAAGTTACGTCGAGAATTTCAATTTGAAAGCATATATTCTTAGGATTGAGTGAAGAATAACATCAACACTTATTTTTTTATTTATAAAAATGTGGTTTCTCAAAATATCTTCGACATAACATAATCTTTTTTTAATTTTAAAAAAAATTTATTTAAAGTTTTTTTTTTTAAAAAAGCTTCTTTAATTAAAAACATACTTTTTCTATTCTATTCCCCATAGTTTTTGAGTTATATCGTTTCAAAAAATGTACAAAAAAGTGTGCAGTTATTTAAATGACCGATGTCAACTTCTTGTTGAGTTATTTATTGGTAAATTTTTGATTTAGCTATAAATTCAATGTTCTGTGCGTGGCAAAATCAACAATCAATCCAAATAATCCAGCTAACCGTTGTGTCAAGTGTTCACGTAGTTGTCTGTCCCTTCGTTTTAAAAGTAGCCTAATAATCAATAAAACATTTTAAAAGGTAACCGACAGTATACTTCGGTTAAATCAAAATATTTTCTTGTTTTATGTGAAATTTATCAGTACCTCAGTTGTCAAAGCCCAAATTTACAGTTTCTCCTTTCTCATATAATGTTATCACTTCGGTAGAGTTACATGATTCATCAGAAAAATTTGTTACACCAGCATTTTTGTTTTGCCCACTGTTTTACTATGATTCGAATCAACTTACTGTAACCGAGCTGGCTAAGGATGGTGATTTATTTATGTGTTGTTCATCAAAAGCATTACGAAGAAACCTCATAAAAATCATGCAACCAATTTCTTATAACTTGTATCGTGACGCAAAGCGCCGCTGACTTCTAGTCCATAGGTTGAAGTTGAGTATCTTACAAAAAAAATAATACATTTGACCCGAATTATATCAGAGATAATTATTGCAGCAAAAAAATAAGGCAGTCAAAAATAATTTCAGCAAAAAAAAGTCAAAAGAGCTGACGGAAACAAATATTTCAAAAGATTTTACATATTTGAACTAATTATACATAGGTTACCTAAAAAAGTTGTGTTGTTCACTGCAAAATCGATTTTTTTTTTTTCATTTACTTTTTTGCGGACCCGTAACTTTAATTTTTTGACGCACACTTAATTTTTATATTAGTGGAAGTATATTTAATAAATATAAAATTATATAAAATTCAGCGTTCGGCTGCTGTTCTACTTTTGCACGAAAAAAACTTTCCACACTTATTTTCTCTTATATTAAAAAACTCAAACAAATTATTACTGGGACCAACTCAGATGAAGCAATTATATGTCTTCTGACATTCCGTTTTGAAATTTTCGTTCGCATTCACACTATCACACTTTTAATTTAAGCGAAGTTGACAGTTGAACTCCTACCAGCGTTGCCTGAAAAATATTTTTATAGGGGACCATTTTGCGGGCCGAATTGAAAGTCGGGGTTAAATGATGAAATAATGTTTTCGATGAGGAAATCCACCTATGTACTTGTGTTAAGTTTTTACTATTGGCACAGGTTTACTGTAGCTCCTATGCTCCAATCTTTTTCTTTGTTTTACCCCCTAAAATGGAAATAAAAATAGCAAAAAAAAAATGTCGCACAGATCTGGTTTCGGATATATAGCCATCGGAAGTTGCGGATATAGCTTTTGTTAAAATCATTATAAGTTTGGAGCCCCTGAATGGATATCAAAAATATGGGTGTCATAACATAGATAATTTAATGGCCTACAATAATGGTGAGCAAATCTTTGAAATCTAACCCATCGTTTTGGAGATATGACGAGTTTTCTGAAATTTTGACCAATTTTTTCCTTAAAAACCCGTTATTTTTTCAAAAAATGTGACCTATAACTTTTTTAGCATGGTGAAAAAATTAAATTGCAAATGTATGCCTATTCACTCTCGCATTCTCCAGGCGCATTAGGTTATGCTAGCATGCTTTTTCTTTCTTAGAAAATTTATCATCAGCAATTTCAATAAAGAATTTCGGACCCCTGAGGAAGGTTAAAAACCATAAGCGAAACGTCGGGTGAATACATGAATTGTTGTCGACAACATTAGCCCAGTTCACATTATCACACATGCTGTCCAATATGGCTTGACAGCATCAATGTTCGATAATGTGAGTTGCAGGAACGACAGCTTGACAGACATGTTGGATGGATTTCAAAAATTTTTGATTTTTCTGCTGTCCCCTGAGGAAGGTTAAAAACCATAAGCGAAACGTCGGGTGAATACATGAACTGTTGTCGACAACATTAGCCCAGTTCACACATGCTGTCCAATATGGCTTGACAACATCAATGTTCGATAATGTGAGCTGCAGGAACGACAGCTTGACAGACATGTTGGATGGATTTCAAAAATTTTTGATTTTTCTGCTGGCTTGTCCAACCATACAACCTGTGTGAACTTTTAATAGAATTTTATTCAGCTTAAGAGCTAAACAGAACTGGGACGTGCAATTTATCATACGTGTTAAATCCTACCAAAAAATAGAATTTTTTCTATTTCTCTGCGATAAATTTTCTAGTGTCAATTTTGTACTCACTACAAACGTATAAGAAAAACAGAAGAAAACCGCTCGTCCCAGTTCTGTTTAACTATTTACTTCGATGTGCACGTTTATAAATTGTTCTGCAATTGATGTTTGACGGTATGCTCTACAATGTGAACACAAAACAATACTGGCATATGCTGTCAAGTCATGTTGGACAGCATGTGTGATGTGAGCTAGAAATACTAGTAAACTTTTAGTGGTTTGATGGCAAGACTCATCAGCTGTGTGAATATATAGTAGATTTTAAATTTTTTATAGAGCACGCACCAACAGGTTAGTATTTTTATTGATTATAATCTAAAATAACAAAATTTAATCAATAAAAATTTATATATGTATTCAAAATTACAATTTTATTAATGCAATTTTAACAAGCAGTTTTTAAAAGTTAAATTCTATAAAAAAATCTAAATTGATTGTATCGTAAAAAAATAAGTTTATTCACTGCAAAAATAATTCTTGACATTAAGATTTTAATTAATATGGTCATTCACTTTCGTTTAAGAATTAATGCTCTCAGAGCCAAGTAAAACCAGTACAGTATTAATCATTTATTTGTTGGTAGATACAAATCAACGCAAAACTCATTTCTGAATCTTAAACTTGAGGCAAAGCAAAGTTAACAGTCGTTTTTTGGATTTCACCGGGAACACTTGTCTGGGCTTGTGGCTGCTACAAAAACAATAATTGCAAAAATAAAACAATGTCAGTTGGACGTGTGCTTATCTACGGTGGCAAAGGAGCCTTGGGAGCTGCCTGCGTTTCTCATTTCAAGGCCAATAACTTTGTAAGTAACTACAATACAATTTATTACACTTTCTATTCGTTAAAAATATCAGAATCAAAACTTAACCATAAAATTTGATAAATGTATTAGTGCTTCTTATTTTTATTGATGTTGCACTGTACAACCTTGTAGGTATATCATTAGACTTTCACTGGGTAATTTTAAAACTTTGTCTCCTCTGTTTCTTACAAAGTGGGTTGGCAGTATTGATTTGAATGAAAACGAACATGCTGATGTGAGCATTGTTGTATCTCGTGATGGCAATTGGATCGAACAAGAAACTGAAGTTATTGCCAAGGTCAATGATGCACTAGAGGGTAAAAAGTTAGATGCTGTCATCTGTGTTGCAGGTGGATGGGCTGGCGGAAATGCTAAAAAAGATTTGGCAAAAAACTCTGATCTTATGTGGCGTCAAAGTGTATGGACATCAACAATTTCAGCTGCTGTTGCAGCGCATCATCTAAAAGATGGTGGTCTCTTGGCCTTAACTGGTGCAAAACCTGCTCTCAAAGGTACTCCTGGAATGATTGGTTATGGTATGGCAAAGGCTGCGGTTCATCAGTTAACATGTTCTTTGGCTGAAAAAGATTCTGGTTTACCCAATGATACATTGGTCGTATCTATTTTGCCGGTAACTTTAGATACTCCAATGAATCGCAAATGGATGCCTAAAGCAGATTTTTCTACATGGACTCCACTAACTGAAGTTGCAGAGTAAATTTTACTTCAATTTATTAGTGAAAAATTGTTCATTAACTTTATTCTTTTTTAGTTTGTTTCTTAAGTGGACGAAATCAGAAGAGCGGCCAAAATCAGGGGCACTTTTACAACTTATAACTAAGGATTCCAAAACAAGTCTTGTTGATGCCGAATAAAATGACATTCCTGCCTCAAAGGTACATATTTTGGCAACGACTCGATAACGTTAATGACCAGTACTGTAATAAATCACAGTCCTGCTTTGTACGAATATTAATTTTATATGTGTTTAATGTTGTTTTGCTGTTTTAGTTTAAGCTTTTTTGATATTTAAACAAAAGGAAAGTTAAAAAAAGCTTTCCAATCAATGGGTTTGACAATAAGAAAATAAATTTGAATGACGTGATAACCCCTGATCCCTTTTGGTTTTTATCTCGAACAAATGGCAACATAATTTATATTTATAACAAAGAATTAAAGCAAGTGACACAAAAACTTAAAATTAACAAAAACTATACTGAAATGATAAAGAATAATTGCTTAATTCTTTAATATGCTTTGGAATATGTTGTGAAATGACATGATCATACAAGAATTTATTTAACCCTGTTCTGCGTAGAGAATAGAATATATGAATAGATCTATTCGGATTGACACAAGATTGCGTTGATCAAGAGCATACATATCGTCACTTTACATACAAAAACCCGATGAATCATCGATGAATGTGGTTACGTCTGTTTGGATGTTAGGTGACGATATAATTACTTTTTGCTACATTCATTTTCTCGTTAAAAATTTAAAATTCAAGAAAAATCAAAATGTCCAAATTCCTCGAGAGTTAATTGTCAGATTATAGTTTTTGAAACAAATATACATGAGGTAATTTTTTTAGAACATGGTACATACATCATGAGCAATGGTGGGCACTAACATGCATGCACATTTTGTTTCCATGTAGTGGTACAACAACCATATGAAGTTCTACTCCGCTGAAGTAGAATTGAATCGTTGTTGTGCGCTCACATTTGTATACGTATACACAAATGCTCTCCCGTTACTCTCAATTACGCTCTCGTTAGAACTTGCAGAAGAACTTGTGCCCACCTATGATCATGAGTGTAAACCCAAATTTATAGGTAAAAATATTTAAAAAAATTGAAACGAAATTATTTTTCATAAGAATTTATTTTGTCTTCAGAATAGGCCGCATCACTTGCAATACGAATGTTTTTTCCACAAATCAGGCCTGCAAACATATTGGTAATAAAAATGGAAAATAATAAAGGACCTTAGATTAAACCTTAAATACCTATATTTTTTTAATTTAATTTTATAAGGTGGATTTAACATTTTTGCATGAAAGTTTTTCATATACTTTGTTTTGCCACGGTACTGCTCCAACAGTATTGAAATATTCGCAAAATGTTTTTCTTACATGTTTTGCATTATTTGAGGGATTCGTTACAGTGTTACCATTTATTGTATTCAAGAAAATTGCTTCTTTGTGCCAATCAGCATATGCAATATCTCCAGTTTCTGTGTTTTCTACATTGAAGCCACCTGTGAAGTATACTGGATCATTTTTCTTGCGTAAGAAGTTATGCAAATAGCAACAAGTTAAAGTAATTGTTTTCACTTTTTCCGGTAATAGATTAATAGTTTTCAGCAAAATTCGAAATCGTGATGCTAACAGTCCAAACGCATTTTCCACAACTCCTCGAGCACGTGAAAGTCTATAATTGAAAATTATTTCTTCTCTCTTTAGCGAGTTATGGCTAAAAGGTTTCATATTATTTTCCATTAGCGGAAATTCATCGCTACTAACAAATACAAAAGGCATTTTCCTGCTGAACTTTGGGAGTGGTTTCGGATTAGGTACTTGGAATTTTTTATTCATTAGCTTAGAGAAAAAAAAATTTTGACTCAATACCCCAGCATCTGAAGATCTTCTGTTAGTATCAATGTCAACCATTAAAAACTCGTAATTCGCATTCACCACTGCCATCAAAACTATCGAAAAATGCTTCTTATGGTCTAAGTAATATGATCCCGTTCCCGGTGGTTTCGTTATTTCCACGTTCTTCCCATCTAAAGCTCCAATACAGTTGGGAAAATTCCACCGTTGATCAAAATCGTTGGCCTGCATCTTCCATTCATTTTCATTTGTAGGCAACTGCAAATATTAGTAAGTTTCGGTCTTTGTTATTTACATTTTTGTTTCTATACAAACCTGTATACAGTCTTTCAGCACTTCAATTAAAGCTTCACAAGTCTCCATAACAATTTTTCCAATTGTTTGCGGAGCGATCGCTGTGAGGAATTTGAGATCCTCAAAGCTGTTGCCGCTTGCCAAAAAACACAATGTCAAAGACAACCGATGATGTGCGGGAATTGCTTGCCTCATCATGGTATCCTGACGTGTTATGAGTGGTGCAACCTTTGACAAAAGTTCGTCGAATGCTTCTCTTTCCATTTGAACATAGTTCGATGTAAATTCCAGTCCTTTCAATAACTTTGTCTGCTCAAAATGCATTCTTTGCTTATACCATGGCTTGCACCAAATTCTTTTTTGCTTATTTTTATTTTTTCTTTTTACAGCGACAGCAAGTAATATTAGCGCGGCGCAATCGCTATCTGCCCACATGTTTACGTACGTAATTTGATATGAAATTTTACCAGTTTTAAAACTTGTAACGGATAGTAATGCGCCGTACCCAACTTTGTAAATTGCTCTGCCCGTTTCTATTGATTTTCTTCTTCCAAATTATTTTTCAGTATTTTAAGTTTATTTTGCAATAGTTTTCGTTCCAAAAATTATTTTCGTTTTGTTTATTCCCTTCCAACATCAGAAGGATGAGTGACAATTCACTATTTCTTTAAGAAAGTTCAATTTAATTTTTATTTATTTGTTATTGTTGAAATCGTATGAAATATCTAAATTGTTAAAGTATTCCAGTGATGCCAAGTGAGTGGTATATCATAATTCACACGATCAACGCCCATTTTTTAACTTAACATGGCGCCAGCACCATTATATTAATATTTTTCTTATCTGTCAAAATGAGCTATGAGGGCAACGACATTTCAAAATTACATATTTATAGCTAAAAGCGCGCGTTGTTAGAGTATTTGTCATGTTGTATGTTGTTTGTTATTGATAAGGGCGGTTTACATTATCACACATGTTGTCCTTCATTGCTTGACAACATGTGTGACTGTCAATATTGCTTTGCGTTCACATTATCGAGCATGCCATCAAACATCAATTGCAAAACATTTTATCATCGTCCTCATCGAAGTAAACTGCCTGAAATCTTATTTAAAATGAAAAATGTTCACTAGGCTTAACAGTTAGTTCACACTGGTTGTATAGTACGACAAGCTAGCAGAAAAATCAAAAATTTTTGAAATCCATCCAACATGTGTGTCAAGCGGTCGTTCCTACCGTTCACATTATCGAACATTGATGTTGTCACACCATGTTGGACAGCATGTATGATAATGTGAACTGGGCTATACTGATGGCTTGATTTTCACGGATGTATTAATTAGAATTTGACAAGAAAATTCTATGATAACTGTACCATGATTTTCATAAAGATTCTATTGTTAATTGAAAAAGCTTTGAATGTATACATCGTACGTAGTATATTTATTTTGAGATTATTCATAATACCCCTACTTTTCTTGAATTCCATAGCAAAAATAAAAAGCTTTCACAAACAAAAAAAAAAAACAAAAACCAATTGATGTTATATTTGATTTTGACGATAAAAAAAGTATATTTTTGTCGGTTGTTAGACCATTTGCCGGGGATGTAGCACGAGCGTGTTGAAATTCTAAAACAAATATTCTTTTTAATTTAACTTTGCTTACAATTTTTATTCATTAAATGATTATAGTAGCACAACTTGATTCGACTAATATTTTAACCTGATTCGTTACTAGAATAGTTCAAATGCAACCCCGCCCTAAAGCTAGTTCGGCTTTATTTAGTTTATTAGCTGAAATTTACCATGTAATCGGGAAATTGATGAAAACAATATAAATCAAATAGATGATTTTGCTATTGCTATTTTCTTCTGGCTATGTTTGAAGAGCTGATTTTCACAACTGTGGTAGGAAAATCAATTAAGAAACTTGACTTGACACTTGACATCGCTGCAACTATGTTAACTGAATCATTTATACAATTATATTGGTAGCAGCAATTCTAAAACATAGTTTTTTTTATTTATAAAGTTTATGTCTAAATCAGCTTTGTCTGTTCTGTTTATTTTTGACAGCGATGGAGTTACTTGTATGGTTGCACAGTTTCAGTTTGACAGATAGTTGTATCATGTTAATTACACCATTGAACAGAATCAAATCGCTGTCAAAAAAATTCCAGACGAAATTATGATGTCGATGACTTTTATTTCGATACTTCCCTTTCTTTGTTTGGTAAAAAAACAAATCATTTTATCAGAAAAAGGCCACACGGCATTTAGTACGTTAAGTTGAACAAAAAAGTTACATTTCTTGATACAAAAACGACGCAGCTGAATTAATTTGCAAAAATGAACAAACGCAACAATGTAAGTTTAATTAAAATAAGTCCTTAAAAACTAAATTAAAAAACTTTAAATCCTTAGATACGCTTACCACCGGAGGTCAATCGCCTACTGTATGTGCGTAATTTGCCTTACAAAATCACATCAGATGAAATGTACGATATTTTTGGAAAGTTTGGAGCCATTCGTCAGATACGCGTGTATGTTGAAAACGTTAAATTTTATTTTATTTATATGATTTGTATATTATATTTGCAGTGGCAATACGCCTGAGACCCGTGGTACAGCCTTTGTTGTTTATGAAGACATTTTTGATGCAAAGAATGCTTGTGACCACTTATCCGGATTTAACGTTTGCAATCGGTATTTGGTAGTACTTTATTACCAATCAAATAAAGCATTCAAGAGGGTGGATGTTGACAAAAAACAGGAGGAATTAAACAACATAAAGTCTAAATATAATCTGAAGACACCTGAAGCTCCATAGTAAAAATATGAAGTGGAGTGAGAAAGAAGCTAACCAGACAGAGTATAGACATTTTTCCACATATGTAATTTTTTTACTCTCTTTATTATAACAAAGGTATATCAGCAAGTTTTGAACATTTCCAATTATATTTTTTTTTTGTGGCTAAAATGTGGAATTTATTTTACAATCTTTGTCATAAAAAAAATTTCATTGATTCATTATCATTATTAACATAATATCACTATTTGCAATGTTATCAACTTAAAAATTAATGCATACTATGTATTTTTATAAATCGGGAACATGGCAAAATCATTATCATCAAAACGATCACTCATCAAAAATAACAAGGCAAATAAATGTAAAATCCAAAAAAAAATCTCATTTTATTTGAAACAGTTTTGAGCACTATTATTTTTAGCTTCCCGATTTGTAATTTACTATTAATGCTTCCTGGGAGCCCACTGATTATCGTGTCCGCCTATTACGCTGGTGTCACGCGGTTTGAACAGTACAGTTGCCAAATGAATAGCATTTTTACCTACGAAACCCTCAAATCACTAGTAATATGTAGTAAAGAGATATTCTCCAAATCACATTTATCATCGGGAACGCCGACAGAGAAATGCTTTATTTTGTAGTTTTTTGAAATTGAGAAGTGTGACCAAAAAATTGGCCATTTTTTTAAGAATTCAATTTTAAATGCAATAAGGAAACTGCGCGCCACTTGAATAGGGCCACATATTTTTTATTGGATTTCTTTTGATTTTTCTTGTAGATGTTTTGAACATATATTTTCATTCTAATTTCGTAAATATGTATATCGTTTACGAATTCATAGAAAAAAAAGTGTACCTCGTAGAGTTCCGTTAGCTGTTTTTTTTACTTTGTTGTTATAAGGTACAAAAAAATGCGTTTTTATTTGCGCCACTTGAATAGGGCCACTTAAGAAAATATAGAAAAAAAATGTTATCTGATGTTTTTTTTTTGAAAATTTGTTTATATTTAAGAAATTCAAACTATCAGTAGTGTGTGGAGCCTCTTTTTTTTAAAAATCCGTTCAAAAATACGGTTATGCATTGCATCGTAGAGTGACTCTAAATAATTCCAAGAAATTGTTGCCCATGGCCTGAACTAGTGATTTTTTGTCTTCAAACTGCCTTCCGTTTTCATAAACTATTCTAACCAACCATCCCCAGACGTTTTCCATGATGTTCATATCGCGCAAATACGGCGGCCATGCCAAAACTTGAATATTTTGGTGTTGAATCCAGGCTTTAACGGTTTTTGCTGTATGTATCGGAGCATTATCTTGCTAATAAGTCAATGGAATTTGTTCAAATATTCTTTGAAATCGTGGGAATGCTCTTTCCAGAATAGATTTGTCGCAGTTTGCTGTCATTTTTAAGTTTAAAAACACCAAATCTATTGTTGCATAATATGAAATAGCCCCCCTTGCTATTACGCCACTTTCTTGCTGTGATCTCTACCCAAAAAGACTTCTTCTTTTCTTAAGTCGTGAAAATAATGGTTGTAACCATCAGGGCCATGTTTGGAAGTTTTTTTGGGTAGACATCATAGCAAGAAAGTGGCGTAATAGCATGGGGGGCTATTTCATATTATGCAACAATAGATTTGGTGTTTTTAAACTCAAAAATGACAGCAAACTGCGACAAATCTATTCTGGAAAGAGCATTCCCACAATTTCAAAGAATATTTGAACAAATTCCATTGACTTATTAGCAAGATAATGCTCCGATACATACAGCAAAAACCGTTACAGCCTGGATTCAACACCAAAATATTCAAGTTTTGGCATGGCCGCCGTATTTGCGCGATATGAACATCATGAAAAACGTCTGGGGATGGTTGGTTAGAATAGTTTATGAAAACGGAAGGCAGTTTGAAGACAAAAAATCACTAGTTCAAGCCATGGGCAACAATTTCTTGGAATTATTTAGAGTCACTCTACGATGCAATGCATAACCGTATTTTTGAACGGATTTTTAAAAAAAGAGGCTCCACACACTACTGATAGTTTGAATGTCTTAAATATAAACAAATTTTCAAAAAAAAACATCAGATAACATTTTTTTTTTTTATTTTCTTAAGTGGCCCTATTCAAGTGGCGCAAATAAAAACGTATTTTTTTGTACCTCATAACAACAAAGTAAAAAAAAAACAGCTAACGGTACTCTACGAGGTACACTTTTTTTCTATGAATTCGTAAACGATATACATATTTACGAAATTAGAATAAAAAAATATGTTCAAAACATCTACAAGAAGAAAAATCAGAAGAAATCCATTAAAAATATGTGGCCCTATTCAAGTGGCGCGCAGTGTAACTTCTGCACTTGCAATATTAGTGAACTACAATTTGTGCACTTATAGCATTAGGACTCAGAGTAACAATAACTAATTACATAATAAAACTTTTTACTTTGAGTTCAATCATTCCAAGGGGGGAGTGGGAACATAAATATCTACAGAGACAAAACAGTTTAAGTATATCAAATTACTGAAATAATATTTCGCATTATGAATTACTACAATTACAAGTAGGTAATTAATGAATAAAATTTTAAATTAAATAAAGTGTTCATAAAAATTTGAATATCGCTTGGGAATAATATCGTTTTACATTAAGCTAAACAAAGCCTTCCTCTTTTCTATTGAAATTTAATTTTAGTACATTTAAGTGACTGCCTTGTCATTCCCCCTAACAAAGGATTTCTCCGACGCTATTTACCATCTGTATTGTATTGAACGATTCTAACCAGTGGACGGACTGGTACGATGAGTTATAAATATCATTTTACCCCATTATCGTTGTCAATAAAATCGACTTACTTGACACAAGTAACGTTACGTAAACCGTTTAGCAATCTTCCACATGAAATCTTACGAAGTTTCATAAATATTTCATTTCCATTTAAGAATGTGTGAAAGAAATGTTTCAATGAGCACCTTTTTATTTGGTTTGAAACGTTATATATGCGTTGTAAGATTAAGGGGAAAAGCAAAGATTTTTATTACACCATCGGACTTTGAAATTGTTTGGTTTTTGAAGTGAAAACTTCTTATGGCACGTTGTGCGGCTGAGGAAAAAAGTATAAACTCGCGACACCGACCGTCATTGGGATTCCCCGTCATGAATGCGATAGTAAAATATGAATGTTCTATTGTTTCTTTTAAATAAATATTCCAAGTGGAAGACAAAAACCAAAGCAGACACACTAACTGACACATTCCATTCTCATTCAACGATTGTTATGCTTACATGTTTGTTTCTTTCAAATTCTGCGTTGTTGCGTTGACAAATTGAGAATGAGAGTAAGAGTAAAATTTGAATACATATTCCGTTTTTGTCTTCCATTGCATTGCCATATAAAAAGAAAACGCACACATACCAACTAACACTTTAACTTGCCATTAAACGATTTGTTTTCACTTCTGTCGGCACTCCCGGAGTGCAACCCGCCGTTTTTTTTTTACCAGCGTCACTTATCCTGTTATTCTATTACGTCATCGGGACTCTGAAATTGTTTCATTCTACTCGCGTCATCTCACCTGCGTTGAATCTTAAAATGCAGCTATTTTTTGTGTGGTTTCTTAATTTGAATTTGAAAATGATTGCATGGAGAAAAATAAGTCTGGCAACATTCACACAGTTCTTTACTAACCACATTTGATGTCGTATATACACTGGCGGTCATGAAAACCGCACCACTGGCAAAACTGTTTTTATATGTAAAAATTCAAACAATTCCGTATTTTTTTTAAACTTCTATTAATGGGACTTTTATTATTTAAGTATTGCATCGGAAAGAATTGGTTTCTCACATTCACATTCATTAGGAGCCCCTGGGGAGGAAAAAAGGATCTGGTCATAAACGTGCAACGAATAGAAGGACAAAGATGGCCTAGTAGAAAATAAGTTTGAATGATCATTTTAAAAGTGTAGTTGCTATACGGACAGAGCTAAAAACGCATCATTCCATAAAAATTACTATGGAAACTGAACGCAGGAGGCTGCGCCAGACGCTGGTTTATATGGAAGGCGTTTTGCAAAAAAGCCATTGTTGACACAAAAAATGAAAAAAACGGGTCTAACTTGTGCTCAAAACTACAAAAACTGGACACTGGAGCAGTGGCGAAATGCCATTTAGTCGGATGAAAATAAATTCAACTTGCTATGCGCCGATAATTTGGCGTAGGTGTGTCGTTCTGATGAAGAACGTTAGAAAGAAAACTGCATAGTGAAAATAGTAAAGTTTCCATAAAGCCAGATGATCGGGGGATGTTTTTCTTACAATGTTCGTGGTCCTCTACACTATTTAGAAGGAACTATGAATACGAAAAAATATGGGAAAGTTATAAGGGAGAACTAGGAGCCGGTGCTTAAAAAGCACTTATCCTGCACTACGCATGCAATTTTATATGACGATTTTGCGCCTTGCCACAATGCGAAATTGATAAATCGTGTGTGTAATTTTTTCTATGATTCTTACAGACTTTAAAATTATAAACAGGAAAACAAATCATATTTTTATAGCTCGGAAAAGTATTCACGTATCTAGGAATTTCGCAACTGACCTGGCCTGAAAACTCGCAGGACCTGAATCCTATCGTGCACTTGTGACATATAATAAAGGGAAGTTACTGACCAGAAGCCCGAGATGAAAAAAAAAAAAAATCAATTTAAGCTTTAGATAAGATTTGGTATAATGTGATACAGGACGATAACCTCAAAGCCTTTGTTGATTCCATGCCATCAAGGATAATGGCTGTAATATAGGCTAAAGGAGGAGCAACATTGTACTATTTTTTTTTTTGTAACTTGCATTAGTATTTAGAAACAACATTGGTAAGATTTGGAACATTTACTAAAGGTACAAACAAAAAAAACCTATAATATGAGAAAAAACCAACACTTTTTATACTTTAGCAACATTTAAAATTTTGTACATATGTTTTATATGGTTTAAGCAAAGTTCTAAGCATAGTGTAGTTGCAGAAATACTTCTCTCCAGTTGATCTTCATACTGTCTACTTTACTTATGTTAGACCCAAACTAGAGTACAACTCACACATTTGGGCCGGGGCTCCAAAAACTACTTTGAAGCTGCTAGATCGCGTTCAGCGACGTGTGATGAAACTAATAGGCTATGAATCTGTCATCGCCTTTATCGATTCCCTTCACCACCGGCGTAACGTAGGGTGTTTAACCCTTTTCTATGGGTATTTTATTGGGATGTACTCTAGAGAGATTCGATGCCTGCCGGTGTTCAGCAGGACATCACACTTTCGCGATAATTCCTTTTTTGGTCGCACGATTAAGTTGTGGAACAGCCTGCCTGCGTCTGTCTTACCCGGTAATTGTGACATCGGCAAATTCAAGAGGAATGTTCACCGATACTACTCCATCTATCCCCTTTCCCTCTAACCTTTCTCCTTTTCTTAAAACCATCATTGTTTTTGCAGAGGATATCAAGTACCAAGTGATAAATTTCTACTCAAAGTTTAATTAGAACTTAAAAACTAAATTGAGATTAACCAAGCTTTATTTTATTTTAAATTTATTAATTATTTTAATATTAAAACTGGTTATACAATTTTAAGTGATAATGCACAAATGAAAAGAATAATCCAAGCGGTTTTGATAAAGTTTACAAAATTAAACATACTGATATAAGTAGACAAAACATAACTTATAAGAAAGCACGCCTTAATTTAATATTAATAATGCTTTAATTTAAATACAATTAAGTCTTATATTAAGAAATAAAGAATTTATTTCAACAAAACTGTTGATTGCTTCGCTTTAAAATTTAAAAGCCACAGCATGGTCTTATGTATCGTTTACTCCAACTGTGCGTATTGCCATTGTGCTAGTATTTATGTGCTGAAAATTACCTAAAACATCATCTTTGACTTCCTCATGCAACTTTTGCAAGGCCAACTCTTGTTGTTGCATTTCGCTGAGCTGTTCCTTTGCGGCTTCTGCGACCTTAGCACGTTCGGCTTCCGCTTTTCGTTTTCGGTTTTGTTTTTCATTTTCTTGCGCAACAAGTTCTTGTTTAGCTAAATAAACAGATGCAGGAATTTCAGGCGGCGGTCTATTGTGTATCTTCATATGTCGTTTAAGAGCGACATACTGTATAAATCGTTTGCTACAATGCTTACATTCGTGTGGCTTCTCACCAGTATGTGTCATCTCATGATGTTTAAGTGTTTGAGCTTTAGCGAACCGACGATGACAAAAACGACAAGCAAAATCTTTAACACCTTCGTGTACGATACGATGATGTCGTTTCAAATTACCAGGACCATTAAAACCCTGGCCACAATCAGGGCAAACATATGGACCTTCTTTCATCATAAAGTTAATTGCTGGACTCCAAGATGGTACAGCCACCTCAGGAATTGGATTCACAGCAGTACCAGCTAGTTCAGACATATCAACACGCTTAACGCTACGTGGATTTTCTGGTATAGTTGCTGTAGACTCAGCAACAGCTTTAAGAATTTCTTCAGCGACCATTTGATGGCACTCTTTTGAATTATTAGTTGGTATAGGTAATGCCGGCATAGGAGGTGCAGGATCGTCGCTCGAGAGTACTCCAGTCTCAATTTGACGTTTGCGATGAACCTCAATTGCACGTAGTACACGCTTCTCATGTGTTTTCAAATGCTTTGTAAGACCTTTGGGATGTATAAACTTCTTGCCACACACCTAAAAAACGAGGTTCAATCAAAAAAATAAAAGCTAGCCAAATATACTTCTAAGCCAAATGAAAAATAAGCACAAACCTTGCACTCACAACGTTTCTCGCCAGTGTGTGTCATCTCGTGCATTTTACAAGCATTCGATTTGCCAAATGTTTTACCACAGTACTGACACGCATAATCTTTGATTTTATCGTGGACAATTTTGATGTGCATGCGGAGATTCTGTTTATTATGCGATGCATGTGGACAGAGGTGGCATTTAAACTTACGCTCTTGTGTATGCACGGTTATGTGCGTATTCCATTCCTGTCGGGTTGTCTTACCAACTCCACAGTAAGGACAGACGTAATTTTTAATGCCAGCATGACGCATCAAATGATCCTTCAATGCTGAATTGATAACAAATCGTTTTCCACAAATATTGCAGGGGAACGGAAGCTCTTTACCGTCATGTTTGTACATGTGTTTTTTTAGTGCCATAGGACAACGGAAAATTTTTTCGCATTCGGCGCAAGGATAGCACTTGGGCTCATTCAACTCCTTCACAATTTTATGAACCTTTTTCAAGTGCCAATTTAATAGACGTATGCGCGCAAAAGAACGATCACAACCCTGCTCTGGACATTTGTGCATTTCTACTGTTTCAGCATGACAATGCTCCACGTGCAAACGTAAGCCATTCGCAGTAGTGAATCCTTTGAGGCAAGTTTCCACCGTACACTGATGAGGTAGTTTGTCGTTATGGTACGTCATGTGCTTATTGTAGCAGCTGACTTTCTTAAATTTTTTATGACAAATATGACAATCGATAATTCGATGCAGATGTCGTTCTGCCGCAGGAATACGTTTTCGTTTTGGCTTTTCCTTAGGCTCCAGCTTTTTACGTAGACGATCAGCTAGAGGTTTGTCATCATCACTTTCGGTGTCATTCGCTCGATCGGATAAGTGTTGGGTTTCCATCATAAAATCATCGTCATTTAAGTCATCAGAGTTACTGGAGCTGCTGCTGCTAAAGAATTTGTCATCTTCATTGGGTTTAGCATCATCTGGTTGATCGACATCAACTTTAACTTCTACAACTGGATCCACCACTTCAAATTCTCCGTTCTCTTGCTTTTGAACCACTTCTTCTGCAGCTTTGTTGACATTTTCCAACATTTTGAAAACGTCATCTTCATTTTCAATTATTTCTATTTTGTTATTTAGCAAAGGGTCAAAGCTAATTGGTTCATCTTCTTCAATCATTGGCATATTGTGTTCATCATCAACCTGAGCACTGCTGTCCAAAATATCGAACTCCTTGACGTTATCGTTGAATAGCGCGCCACTTTCTGCGAATGCGTTTCCGGATGCCACATATTCTTGAAACTTTTGCACAGAGTTCACACATTGCTTTTGGAAATCATGCAAGTCGTTGAGTCGTGTATAGCAAACGCCACAAATGTTTTTTGGAAAACCATCCTGTGGTTCCACTGAGAGTGACGTGCACACTATCAATTTTTTCGCCAAGTCAGGTATTAAAAATAGATCGTACGAATTTTCAATATTCAATCGATCCAAACATATACGACAAACAGAGTGTATGCTTTTATCCACGTCCATATTTAATTAATTTTTAAAAAGAGAATTTGCATTTGTTTAATTTAATATACCCAAATACGAGAAGAAAAGTTTTTCTACGAGTACGCGTCGTCGTATTAATTTTTTGACAGGTCCACCACATCTATCAACTAGGCTTGCGCAAAATATATCGATTATCGATATTTCCGATATTTGTTTCGATAATTATCGGCGATATTTTTTGTTTCGATGTATCGAAGTTCGATTTTATTTTTCGACTGTCGAATTTCGATATTTTTGCTTAAGGGTAGCTCTGAATCCAATTGATTGCGTCGCATATATTGGATCTTTTTTTGTGTATGTGTAATGACATGTTACAATTTATGTAAGAAAGAAAGAGCATGCGAGCAGAACCTAAATAAGGCCTTAACCAAAATAGACGAGACTAGACGGTAGCAATTCAACGAACGTTTGCACTCGTTTCGCCTGTTTTGACATTTAACCCAAAATGTCACGCTAGCCAACAAACCGAAAAAGCTGTTATGACGAGTAGCAACGTTTTGAAGTTCGATTCTTACGGAACTCTTACGTCTCGTCAAAATATTTCATTCACTTTCGATCAATTACGTCTATTTTGGTTTAGGCTTAATGCGCTTGGAGAATGCAAGAGTGAATAGGCATATATGTGATATTTTTATAGCATGTGATATCCTCTTTGATATGGGATAGTAGAAGACCAAGAGAGATAACATAAAAACGCAGCACAACGCAAACTCGTAAACTCGTCCTGTATTGTCAAATGGTACAATTACACATGGTAGAATTATCTTGTCAAACTCAAATAATAGAACCGTGAAATTGCCTACCATATAATATATTATGTCAAGAATAAATGAAACAAAAGAAGACAAGAAATCTGTCAACGCGAGTTTTTAGCTATGAGTGTGTAAATTGAAAATTTTGTTGCCTTATCTAAGCTAATTTTGACAGAAAAGGAAGGCATACTAATAAAGAAGAAGAACTGTTAAATAGAAAAATAGGTAAAAATTGAAGACTGTCAAAAATTTGCGCGTATTTTAGTAAATAAATAATGGCAGAGCAAGGCGAGTGAAGCATTTTCGAGAATATTATTGAAATAACTTAAAAAGTTAATGTTCGATTTTAAAGTTTTCTGCCTGATTTTTATAGCTTCATAAATTATCTTGAACTTTGATTAATTTAAAATGCATAAAATGCTTAGGATAAAAATAATGCTTGGCAAAAATTTTAAATTTCGCATACGCTGTTACGGAATTCACTTTTTTTCACAGCTAGTTAGTCCAGAAAAGTTGTGCACCAAATTTTTTTTGTTCAAACAAAGAGTTATGTTCGATGGAATTGTGAAAAAAAAAATGGAGCAACTTTCATTTAGCAACACTTCGAATTCCTTATGTTAAAACTGCGCACTTCGAAAAACAGTATCTTAAAAATAATTATCTGGTTGACTACCGTACAACCATTCAGGTAACATTCAGCTTTACGATTCCTTTTGTAAATAAATGAGCATTTACCAAGATATGTTTTGATTTCAAGCTTTTTGTTATGTTGCTCCTTTTCAACACAACCTTATAAGAAGTGAAAAAAAAATCAACGCTGAAAATTATTTTATATGGAAAGCATTTGACAGGTATGATTCAGACAGGAAATTTCATTTCCCTCGCATGCAAAAAGTGAGTCGCCAGTCTGGCTGCCTACGATTTTGACAGTCTTCAATTTTTAGCCACAAGAAATTTGTCCAGGGTCCGAGGACATTTTTGCTCACCATTATTGTAGGTCATTATTAAATTATCTATCTTAATACGAGTACACCCGCATTTTTGATATCCATGCAGGGGTTCCCAACTTTTAAGGATTTTCACAAAAGCTATATCCGCAACTTCCGATGGCTATATATCCGAAACCAGATCCGAGCGACACTTTTTTTAATATTTTTATTTTAATTTAGGGGGTGAAACAAAAAAAAAAAAAACTTGAAGTAACATTTTACTATTTTCAATTTTATCGATAGCTATGTAACCTATATGAAACGGTTGCACACGGTTTGTTTTCAGAACGTAATGATATGATATGCAACTTCGTACCTTCTTATGTTAACAAACATACCTAAAAAAAAGAAAAAGAACAGAACTTCAGCAAAAAATCTAAAAATTTAGATATTTCATACGATTTCAACAATTTTGTATGCATTTTCAGAACGTAATGATATGATATGCAACTTCGTACCTTCTTATGTTAACAAACATACCTAAAAAAAAGAAAAAGAACAGAACTTCAGCAAAAAATCTAAAAATTTAGATATTTCATACGATTTCAACAATTTTGTATGCATTTTGATGATCAAAACATTTGCCGCAAACGATGCGATTGAAGGCCATGCGATCTGACAGTACAAAGTGGGGGAAGTGATCAGCTGTTTCTTACTCTCATTTTTTCTCTCTCAAACACCAAATTTTTTCTGGCTCGAACGCTTTTTGTGGTAAAACTTTATAAATATTTACCTATTTTTTCTGGTTCGAACAAACCTAATATGTTTGTGGTGCTCCAGCAATGAATGCCGTTATAGCGCTATGCCATTTCTGTGAAGCCCATGGACCTTGTGCAATTTTCTGCACTCAAACGTTGCGTGATACAAAATTGGAGGACTTGCATCTGGACCAACAGCCAATAGCAAATAAATTGTGCTCCGCTTGCAATTCACTGGGCCAAGCAAGCGGGCTGTACAGCAAAGACAATGAAAGTGGCGCCACTTTATTAAGTACACAGACGGCGGCACTGCCGGAAGTAGCTACATTGGTACGTCAAGCTTCTGTACGGAGTCTCAGCTGTGAAATCAACTGCAATAAGGATGGCGGATTTGTGTTTTTTGGTGACTCAGCTCGAGGACATGTGCTCAGTCACACATTTCACGTTAGTGACTTGCAGGTATGTTAAAAAAGTAGACTTCCGTGGAGATACTTTTGAAGGTCTTATTAAAAATCACAGAATAGGTGCAGAGGCTATAAAGATTACAAGCCCTTGCATTGCAATTAAATGTAAGGCTACATACAGTAAACGATTAAAGTATTCAGATTAATTGATATATTTCAAATGCCCTCTTGATAATTATAAGCCGTGGTAAGCACTTCAAATTTACTATTATTTTATTTACTTTTGTTGAGACATTTAAACTTAATTTATGTTGCAAATTTTTTGACAATGAAATCAACGAGCTCTGTAGCTTGTAAGCCTTGAAGATTGAACACATATACTTGCTAAAAACTGAACTCTTGCTAAAGCATTTTTAAGCGCTCTTTTTCCCTTTATGCGCATATAAATCGTAAAATATAATTTCTTCAATTTTCACTAACATTAACAGGCACGAGGATTTTATCAGCTGTTTTCGATAATTATAGTTATGAAGGACAAATATTTTCTGCTCAATATAAAGCCATTTCTCTCAGAGCATCTAAAAAAAATCTCAAGTGAAATACAAACTTCAGCGATGAAAATAAAGGAAAGCGAAGAGACAAAAGGTTCAGCTCGACAGCGACGTATGTCTAGTTCACAGGTGCTAGTGCAAACGCCACGTTCACTAGTTGAGTTAATGGATGAGGAAAACATCTTTGCAATTCTTCACTCCCATTTTTCATGGATCCTACTGGCCGGCTCACGTTTTCTCACAGAACACGTTACCTTTGGCAACTTGCCTTGGTTACCACCTCAGAGCAGTGGCCGGCCACCACAACAGCGCCTCACTTACAATATAACAACACTGCCGATGATAGAAAAATATGAGGAAACACTTGATGACCCAGAACAAGAAGAATTCTTCTCGCTTCGCCATATTAAGCAGGTGGTGCGGAAAGAGTTTACAGCGGTTTGTTATTGCGCGCTCACTGGTGTAAAGGTAAAAACAAAAAACTACAGGAGGAAATTGATCAGTGAATTTTCAAAACTTATTTACAGTTGCATAATGTGCAATTTAATTAAATTTTGTTATTTACAGATAATTGTACGCGGTGCCCCAGAGCGTACTTTCAATTTTATGCTATGCCTTAAAAAACTTTTGCCTGATCAAATGCGTAACTTGATGCGTATTGATGCACAACATCAGCACTCAATAAGTTCGGATTACAAAATAATATCAGTATCTAACGATATTCCAGTGCCAATAGCAAGCAGTTCAGTTTTTCGCATAGATTTTCTAGATGATGGCCATAGAGACAATGAAGTGGTCGTAAAATGGCCTGGTGCTCTTCCAAGCAAATGTAAATTTTTTTTTAAATGATATATAAAATGTAGTGTGATTGAAATGTATAAACTACATGTGTTAATTAATTTACAGGGCCAGATTTGCTGACGAAATTAATGAAAGCTGTTGAAGAGCAACGTTTTACTGAGTTAGTCTTGAATAAGCAGACAAAGGTACTGATCGAAGAGTGGAAAAAGTAAGATGAATACTTTCAAATTTATCTCTTTCACCAATGGCAAATTTTTTTTCAGCAAAGTGATTTGTTTAAATCGCGCAAAAACTGCTAGTGGAATAACAAAATTAAAAAAAGTGCTAGGAGTTCAATCGCAAGATCAACCTTTGATAAACTATTGGAGTGCACATCTAACGTAATCGCAATTAAATATCTAAAAAAAAACACCTATCAATTAAATGTAAATTATTGTATGAGTTATTAAATAAATCGCATTACAAACTTTTCAGTGCCAGTAATGTGGCCAGCATACATATATTGATTCAAACGTTCTATTAAATGCATCAAATGCTTTTAAGAAATTAAACTTAATTGATTTTCGCTATAAACCTCAATAGCATGATACAATTTCTGTTGTTTCAAGTAATTGACTTAACTTTATTGTTAACACAATATGGCAACATTTCTTGGCGTTGCGTTGTACTAAAATTCGCCTTTTTGATGCAGGGTCATAGAACTCTTGGTCTTCTTCTGGGCATGATCGCCTTTTAATCTATTCTAAAAGTTACTTCTTATTGGACGGTCGAAGAAACAATCTTCGTACTACTGCACGATCAAAAAGTACAGTTAACGCCTTTTTACTATATTGACCAAAATATTTTTGGACCGATTTATGATTTTAGAGCTGACCTCCACTGATGTTTTCTCCTGTTCCGCTTGCTAATTGTTTTGCCGAGTGTCGTCTACTAGTTTTAATTCTCGATCCTCCAGACAGACTAGAGGTCTGCATGAGTGAGTGCACTTAAAACGATCATCATAAATTTCCGAATGCAATAAACTTCGAACTTGTAGAAATTTTATTTACGAATGCAGCACTCATCTCTCCTGCTTGATCGTCTAGACCGAGGCTTAGTCTCAAAATTTAGTTTTTCGATATCACTAATTGTAATGCATATTTCGCTCACTTTTACCTTTATTTATCTATCTAAAGGGTAAAAAGGCAGTGGTAAAGCTAATAAAATCGAAAAAAGGAAAAATCGCAACAGATTACAAAACCTGCTTTATTTTCGTTAGGTAGTTTCTACCAAGTTTGACTTAATTACGAAATGCATATCTTAAGTACTCTAGCAGACTTTTTGTAAAATCTGCTTATGCAAAAATTACAGCGGATGTTTACATGATTAACACGAAGCCGAAACAACATTAAAAACACTTTTATTTTCGATCCTTCAACCAAAACATACATGGTTTAGAACACAAACATTTATTTTATTTGCAACACGACGTGTCAGTTGTCTGCTTTCATGTTATTTTCAAAAATTATTATTAAAAAAAGTTGAAGCCACATTTGTTTACTTCTTGTAACCACAGCTTGATCGACGACCACGAGCACGTTCAAATTTACGGCCCTTGGAACGAACATACGGGCGTGTATGTGAATGCGGCACGCCGGGTGCTTTACCGAAATGTTTGCATGCTGTACGGGCTGTACGTTTGCCTTGTAACAACAAAGTCTTCTTGCCGGTTGGTGATTTCAGTGCCAATTGATCGAATGTCAAGACTTCACCACCAGCCTTCAAGATCCGTTCTCGTGCCTTTTCTGTGACATGCAGAGCGCAGACAGATAATTTTGGTACAACCAACAAACGCAAATCGTCAGTGACAGTGCCAACAACAACAACCGTTGATTCTGGTTGTGCGGCCTTTTTGAAGAATCGAGTCACACGCTGCAACGACATTGGGGGCCTGTTAGTTTTGCTCATAAACAAACGCTTGAGGACGATGCGATTGAATTTTTTATTAGTACGCCGTTGCAAAAAGCGGTATAACTGAAGAGTAACATAAAAAAAAATTAATATGGGAACAAAAGAATTTAATCTCAAAATTTTTCAACATACCTTGACAAGAAGCCTCAAATAAACATCTTGCGATTTTGGTTCGGTTCTGCGAACCTTACGATCGTACTTATGGCTGATATCAATACCCTGTAAAAAGTAAATGTTTATTAATCAGCATTTTTCATGAGTTGATTTCGTATTTTGCCATTGAAAAAAGACGAGTTTGTAATTAGTTTTTTAGGATTACAGCGAATTTGTTTTGCTACAAATATTTATTGTAAGCCTTACCATTTTGGCAAGCGGAAAAAGAAGGAGATATAGGTTGGTACCACTGTATAAGTTTTGACATTTGATGTGATGTGAAGTTGGCAGTAATGAAGTTTTTAAGAGTTAGACGCAGGGCATACATGCTACTAAAAAGTTGGTCAGCTTCTTCAGTAGCCGACTAGATGTATGGCAGTTAAATACGCCAATTAAGGTGCGGTTTTTTTCAACACGCGTTAGCTATCGCGTTTTTTCAACGCACGTATTGGTGAAGAAGAAGATTATCAAATGAGCTTAGTGACGTTAGTGGTTATTGATACACTATGTTTGGGTTATAATTTGAGTTTAAGAAAAATTAGCCACATTGTTAATGCTGAAATCGCAATGCTGCGTTCGGTCGGTCGCACTCTGACAGCTGAAGTAGAAACAATGCATGCTTATGCTGTAATCTTAAATGCGACCTCAGGCGTTGCATTGCGTTTTATCGTAAATACGATCAACGCCATACCCGAAGTTCGAGTAGAGCTACTTTCTACTAGAACGTGCTTTTGACACTTCTCGTTTACCCAGCGCTTCATGCAGTGACAAAACAAGGTCAACTAAATTCTCCATTTCGTTCAAATCTATTTATTTTATGAAAATAACAATCAAAACTAAAAAACACGACAAAATTAAGCAAAAAACTGACATATAGAATTCCTTTTATTGACGATGTTGAAATGACAGACGCTCACAACATTATGATTTACAAAAAGTAAGTTTAGGCGTTTTGACAGCCAATATCGTACATTTTTGTAAAGTTTTTCAAACGCCGATCAAAGTTGGTCAAAGAGCGACCGACCTAGCGCAGCATTGCGATTTCAGCATAAACATTGAGCACTGGATTTGGTGTAAAGTTTTATTTATTACCTTGTTTACATGCAGTGTCGACTTGTAACACCGACTCACAAGTTCGCTCTTATTCAGGCACTTACACACAGATGATGCGTCGACGTTCAAATGTCATTCTTTGATGTCAAAACAAACAAAATGGAACAATGCGTGCGGAATGAAAAGAAATACGCACTTTGTACACATCAAGGTCACATATAGGGCTACCAGATGGCATACTTTAGTAGCAAATGTGCTACTTTTGGAAGGCTTTGCTACTTTTCACTTGAAATGCACTACTTTTGGATGGTTTTGCTACTTTCGATGTTTGCATTGTAAAATAAAAGTTATTTCAAATATTCTTTTAATTTTGCAGGGGTTTTTCGTAAGAAACGAGGACCTTTTTTTTATTGTGTCTAAAAAAATTTTTGGTTTTCATTCCAAAATTGGAATTTTTTGACATACACGACTTTTGCAGGTCATCTGGTAGCCCTAGTCACATACCCAGTAGCTCAAATGTTAGAGCGGCCGTCGCAATTCAAAAATGCATACGGTCGGGTGTTCGAATCTCAGTACAACTTAACCAAAACTGGTGTGATGAGGCTATGTATATTTTTTTTTTTTGATGGTTTTCGCTATTCATAAAATTTATTTATTTATTTATTTACTTTAGCCTTTGAATAAAAAGTTCTTACAGACTAGATAAAAAACTTATGAATATAAGTAATAATAAGTATATTTTATAATTTAGAATTATACTAAAAAATACTATTTAATAAGGACTTCATTGAAATTTTTGACATAGAAAAATCTAAAAAACAAGATGAATTAATATTGTTACACAATTTCATTGCTCTATAAATAGGAGCATTAGCTGCATAGTTTGTGCGAACCATTTCTAAATAAAAAGGATCATAATTCCTAAGAGCTCTAGCAGGGATACTAAACTGAACCTGACTCAAAAGCTCAGGACAATCAATCGCCCCAGATACAATATCAGACAGAAAAAGCAGTGATAAAATACTCCTTCTATTTTCTAAAGTTTTCAAACCCATTAAAAGACATCTGGCATTATATGAGGGATAGTTACCATTAAAATTAATTCAACGCATATCTTGTAAAAGATTTTTGCACCTTTTCAAGTCGCGACTTATGAAATTCATAAAACGGATTCCATATAACAGAAGCATATTCCAATTTGGACCGTACGAGACTAGTAAAAAGAACCTTCAGTGTATATGGATTACTAAACGAGGAACTATTGCGTCTAATAAAGGCAAGCATAGCATAAGCCTTTGGAATAATATAGTCCAGATGAGAGCGGAATGAGAAATTGGAATCAAAAACTATACCAAGGTCTTTAAATTCTCGGACAGACAAAAGAGAAGTATTAGAAATAAAGTATGATGAGTGTATCAAGAAATTTGTTTTAGCAAATGTCATAAAAACACATTTACTAAGGTTTAAAGACAGGTAGTTATTATTGCACCAATCACACAATTTATTTAGTTCACTCTGAAGAATAGCAGAATCGAACTCATTTCTTATTTTATAGAAGATTTTAAGGTCATCGGCATACAGGAGGCATTTACAATGCACAAACAAGGACGCAATGTCATTAATAAAAATAACGAAAAGAAGTGGACCAAGAATACTCCCTTGCGGAACACCAGATGTAGCACCAAAAGATACAGATTTTACATTATCAAAGGCTACAACATATTGTCGATTATGCAAATAGGATTTTATCCAACACAAAAAATTTGAATGAAATCCTAGAACTTCACATTTTTTGATTAAGAGAGCATGAGATATTTTGTCAAAGGCTTTTGCGAAATCAGTAAAAATAACATCCACTTGGCAGCCTTGCATAAACGCTGATATGCAATATTCCGAAAATACTGTTAAGTTCGAAATAGTTGAACGACCCGGCACAAAGCCATGTTGGCATGGGGAAATAATATTTTTTATTGCAAAGAATAGTTTACCTTTTATGACACTCTCAAACAATTTTGATATTACAGAAAGTTTTGAAATAGGTCTGTAATTGGCTATATTATTTTTACAGCCAGACTTATAAATTGGTGTAATAAGAGCAACTTTCCATGAATCAAGAAAAAGACCTGAACTCAAAGATTTATTAAAAATTATCATCAATGGATAAACTAAATTACCTGCACAGTTTTTTAAAAGAAAAGCACATAGACCATCATTATCTAGACGATTTGATGGCTTTAGATCTTGAATACTCTTAAAAATATCATCCTCAGTTAATGAAAGGAACCCAAAATCTAAAACAGGACCCATGTGATCCGAATTATTAAGGTCACAATTAGTAGGTGGTTCAAAGTTAGACTTAAAAAACTCCGCAAAAAGATTTGCAGTATATGTAGCATTATCAGAAACTTTATCATTCAAAAACATCGAAGAAGGTATATTTGAGCACCCTTTTTTCGATTTCACAAAGCACCAAAAGGACTTAGGGTTCGATTTAATATTATTTTCAAATTTAGAGACATATTGCCTATAAAGGAATTTATTTAGGAAATTAAATTCTCTTTTATAATGATTATATTTCAAAAAGTAGATACTTTCATTGTATCTTAAAAACATTTTATAGAACTTATTACGAAGATTTTTTAATTTAATAAGACCTTGTGTATACCAGGGACACTTATAGGCACAATGCCTTACCATAGGTATACATTCACAACAAACTATTGAAAATAAGGATTTAAAAGAATTAAAACACGCCTCAGTATCTAAAGAATTAAACTCAATATCCCAATTAATATTACTTAAAGCATTGTTCAATGTTGAAAAATTGCAAGCCTTAAAATTATAATTTAAGCCATTTAGATTAGTAGGTACATTAAGGTATTTATAAAATGAGATTTCGAGCTCAATAGGAACATGATGAACATATATAGGAGATAATGGAAACGGAGATTCATGAATAAACCAATTAATATTACTAGAAATAAAGACTAAATCTAATAATCTATTTAGCGCATTAAAGCAATTATTAACTTGAACCAGACCAAAATCTAAAAAGCTATCAATAACATACAATTCAAAACACGTAGATACATTAGATGGAGACAAATAGCGATCACCATTCAAATCAGCCCATGAAACTCCACATAAATTAAAATCACCAACAACCATCAATTGTTTGCTATCAGTAGCAAAATCCGACTGAAGAGCTGATAAATTGTCAAACATGCAGTTTGTAAAGATCCAAAGAACTATTAGGCGGAATATAGGAAACTGCAATGTAAAGAGAGTCAGATAACCCTCTTATTACCACACATAACTGATCAAGTATTACAATTGTGTTCCTCAGTACAATAATTGAAGAAAATAGAGCACGTCGAACCGCAATTAACACTCCTCCTCCACGAAGGCATCCAGTAGCAACTGCATCACGATCTTTTCGATACACAATAAAGAGATTAGGGTCGAAAAACTCTTCATTGTGAAAATTTTTATTTAGCCAAGTTTCAGTGAGTATAAAAACATCATAGTCACAATGAGAAGTGGCAGTAAAGATTAAATTAGATTTTGTTCTTAATCCAGAGACATTTTGGTAGTAAATTTTCAAGGCATGTTTATCCAAACTGCGCGAAGACTTTACTAAAGCTTTTTTAACTGGGTTACCTTTTTTTGAAAAAACTGAAAGTCTTTGACTTTTACATTTATAGGCCAAATAGCCGGATCAATAACCGAATTTAAAAGCGATGATGAAACTCCTAATTTAAAATTTACGCTTTTTAAAGATTCCAACTGGGCATCTTTTTTAATCAATTTGAAGCAATCTAGATCATTTTTTGTAATTTGTGTATGCTTACAAACATATTCAATTATATCATCTGAAGAGACAGCTTTTAAAAGAACTAAGATGAACCCATCTCTTACGATCCACAACCGCAAGCTCAGTATTAACATTTTGCCCAACAACAAAAGAACGTTGTTTACGTTTTTTATTTTTAATTACTTTCCACTCATCATTTTCATGCACAAGCAGAGAGGCAGCACCCACAACTCCATCAACAGAAACAGCAGACGAACAAGCAGCAACAGCACTAGGTAGAGCTTGTAATACACAGAGAGATCCATCAGCAGCAACAGAGTCGATGTGTGAAGAGTTATTTTCTACAACAGCATTAGCAGAAAGTCCCGCAAATTCAGCATCAACAGAGCAAGAATCAGAATTGTGCACATTAATAAGTGCAACAACATCATTAGGTGAAGTCGGCAAATGAGAAGCAACACCCGAAGCAGCATCAAAAGACGAGGTTGATGAACTTTTCGCAGACTTAATAATTTTTGGCATAGAAACATTAGATGTGACCGAAGAATTAGCATTACTCATTCTCTTATGTTTTTTATTTAAAAGAGCGGATTGACCGATCATAAGTTTAAGTTCTTTAACTTCAGCAACCAAATTCGACACTACTGAAACCAATTCACTTGCATTATTTAAACATCCATTGCAATTAAAAACAAAGTTTGGATTAGAATTTAGGAAGTCAAATATATTATCGTCTATATTAACGCACGATCTATGAGAAAGCTTATTGCAAATATTACAAGGCAAATAATTTTCTTTGCCAATAAATCTATTGCAAATAACACATCTAGCACGGAGTGACATGATCGTGACCGACACCAACGATAGTCAAAGAAAGACTGATAAAGATATGCATATAAATAAGTATATACGTGGTAATAGCCGAAACATATGTCACCAATTACCAGGTTAAATTGATCCACTTGTTATCTTTGTCATGTTAGTTGAATTAAAATGACCAAAAAAGTTCAATATAAAAATTGTCCAATTATTAATATTAAAACAAAATAAAAAATAGTTTGCTACGACGTAGTCTAAGGTTAAGAAGAAAAATTAATAATAACAGATGTTTTTTCTCTTATTTTTCTTTTGTTTTTGTATTTTGAAATTTATTTACATTAAATTTTTACATTTATCGTAGCTTAATGCTATTTTAAACTTTTATTTTACTTAGATATTAATTTAAAGATTTTTGACATTTGAACGTCGACGCTCAATTCCCTATTTACACAGCAGCGAACTTGTGCATCGACTCACCACGCCGACGTAGAAATACCGATCTACCCCTCCGACGTATCTCGCATTTACACAACAAAAAACTACTCCGAAATCATACACCGACGCTCAAATTCGGTGTGTGTAAATAGCATACATCAACTGCTAGTGCAAATCAATTTAGCGATGTATCATTAAAAGATATGAATCGGTCTAAAAAAGCATATATTTATGACATTATAAAGCCATAAATCCAAAATCATAATGGAATTTCTATTGACCCTAACTTCAGATTATTTTCTGCAAAATTTCGTTTCTTTCTATGTTATGAGGGCGACACATTGTAATGCCATATACCATGTAAATCTGAAATAGTATATCAAAAGGTGTTTAATTAAAACAGGCTATTTTCGACGTCACATTGCCAGTGTTCATATCGAATCTTGTCCCAAGTATGAGCTGCCACCCATATACACTTATACTTACAGCCCTATTCTGGCAGCTTAACAAAGCTCACCATATTAACAAAATATTTAATAAAGTTGATTTTTGCGACTGATTATTTTTATTATAATTAAACATTATGAACTTACAGTCATTTTAGCAAAGACCAATATTGTAAATTTTACTTATTGATCAATGCTATTTTTTATTCAACAAACATGACAAAGATAACAAATGGAACAATTTAAAAACTGGTCTGATGAGGCTATGTGGTAATAGCCGAAACATATGTCACCAATTACCAGGTTAAATTGTTCCATTTGTTATCTTTGTCATGTTTGTTGAATAAAAAATAGCATTGATCAATAAGTAAAATTTACAATATTGGTCTTTGCTAAAATGACTGTAAGTTCATAATGTTTAATTATAATAAAAATAATCAGTCGCAAAAATCAACTTTCTTAAACCATACGGAAGAACACGCCAATTTCAAAAAATATGTGGCTGGCAACACCACAATTTTCGAAAAATAAAATCATAGCAAGTCTCTAAGCCAATGGCTTAGCAGCTGTGACAACAAGCGAGAAAGTGACAAGAGATAATAAATGGATATACGCAATTTGTACAGTTCAAGGTCAGTTCCTCAGTAGCTCAGTTGTTAGAGCGGCCGTCGACAGATATGCAATTGAAATGCATGTACGGTCAGGGGATCGACTCCATGTACAACATTAACCAAAAAAAACTGGTCTGATGAGGCTATGTGGTAATAGCCGAAACATATGTCACCAATTACCAGGTTAAATTGTTCCATTTGTTATCTTTGTCATGTTTGTTGAATAAAAAATAGCATTGATCAATAAGTAAAATTTACAATATTGGTCTTTGCTAAAATGACTGTAAGTTCATAATGTTTAATTATAACAAAATATTTAATATTAACACGTTGTTAATGTTCCGTATTCTGGCAAAAATTTAAAAGCTCTTTTCTATACTATTTTGTTAATGTCAGAAAGTGTCTTAACAGCGAGTGATATTTCAGTATTAAGCTAAGTAAAATTATTTTTTTTTATAAAATTTAAAAGGCAGGACAACGTGGCTTTAAATATTTACAACCATGTCTTAAAAAAACATTTATTTTCATTGACATCAAAAAAAAAAAAAATTTGGATTTACGAGTATCGAACCCACGCACGCGAGCTATGAGTTCAAAGTCCTAACTACTTCGCCACGTTGCCTCGTATATTCAAGTTTTTTATTACTCTATTTGTTATTTTATTAATTTAAATTTAAAAAGTCAAAATTTGACAAGCTTACCACGAGAGCTTTTGTGTAGGGAATTCAAAAGCTTTTATGTTGTTAATGATTTTTTAGAATACCAATATTTACATTTCATAACAATTAGATTAACACGAACACCTTTATTATTTCTTGTTAAGTCAACAAGCAGAATAGGGCTGTTAGTCAAATTCGATGAAAAAATTCTTGTCCATTCCCTTTTATGAATTTGTTTTGCGTTTAAACATGAAAACTGGAATTTTTTTCTGCTTGTGAAATTAAAAGCAGTTAATGCTCCGATCCACCACAACAAACATAGATTCAAAGCATAATATAAGCTAACGAACAGAACGAAAGAGAATTTGCTGTACAACTACCCTTTCGTTTTTCCTCTTGCCTAAAAACAAGAAAACTTTGCGACAAGAGTTTCCTCGTGTAAACGCTGACTTAAGAAAATTGCCCAAAAACGGGTGAATTATAATTCAGTTATAAAAGGCAAATCGGAGGCGGTCCACAACGACTCGCTAAAGCAAGTTGCTTCCACTAAATTTCCATTATTATTGCCACAAAAACTTCAAAGCCATAGTGTAGAAATTTATACCATCACTATCTTTTTACTATGACAATGAGAAATATTGTAAGCCAGACCGAACGTAAAACATTTACTTTTTTTATTGATACGCAGTATTTTTTATTTAATAGTAAGCAATAGAAAACGTTAAAAAAGAATTACATAGCATGTATTTACTTTCGTAAGGACAAGTTTCTCTAAATTTACATCAGAAAGGTTTCGCCTTCGTGAAGTGAAATTTTGTCAAACGCCCTATAACTCATATTGTGTTCAAGATAGATCACCTCCCATAAAAATTTTTTCTCACAATGAATCAAGAAATATGTATATTTTCCAGGTACATTGCCAGTAACTAAAAATGTTTATATTGACGGAAATTTGTCATTCTAGGCAGTCTGCCTGTAATAGTTGATCTAAGAATCTCAAAACTTATCAGGTCAAAGTAGGTTAAAAGGAAGCTCAAAAAAAGTTCTATTCTAATCAGGTCAAAGCGTCCAAGTTCTATTGATCTTGGTCTAACGTTTTGTTTTTTCTCGCATTGATTGCGTTAAGAACTTAACAACTAGTAGTGTTGCAGAAAATGTAGTTTGTCTTTTTTCGTTCACAATTTGAAAGCTTTCTTCTTGAGAAGAAAGAAATTCTTTTTCAGTGTAGTATATTTTGTCTTTAACAAATTAATAAGTAAAATACTTTTGACATTTTTTATGTAGGTCTTCCGGGTTTTGAGTAAAAAAAAAAAGTATTTAAAAAAACGTTATGTTCGGTAAAAATTTGTTTACTTCGAAAATTGTATATTAAAAAAACATCAAGTTTATGATATTACGTTTTTTTAAATGGATTTTACAGAGAAAGTTCACTTCTTTATATTGGTGTACTCAGAAATGCTTCAAAGCATTTGCTTTCTGCAAGTACACGAAAGTAGCCAATTCGGTGTTTTTAACCCCACTTAAGCCAGGTTCGAAAGAACAAAGCATAAAAATTGTTTTTATTTTTAAACTGTCAATAAATAATGGGATTTAAAATTTTGTTGATCCTCGATCTAGATACATATTTTCCAAAAAGAAATGTCACTGTTTTTGTATCCATTTTATTTTATCAACTAAACATGCAGGAGAGTTGAACCTTATGATCTGATAAAGCATCACCAGCAGATATAAAGTAATAAAGGTATCAAAGCTTTTGTCTAGGAAAATCATTCACATACGAGGACTTATCATTAGCTCGGAGATTTTACGCATCCAATTACTCTATAAAATCAAAAACTTAATTTGCCAGTATAATTCAAGACCATACAGCAGAATTGGAACGAATAATGCATTACCGATAATTAATACATTATTAAAAAAGCAATTTTTACTACACCTCAATTAATTTCATCACCGCTTATTTAAGAAAATGCTTACTATTATCTTATGACTCCTTTAAGAGCTTAGGAACTGATCAAAATATCTACAGCTATTCGATGTGGCAGTTCGTTTCAATTTTTGACATATCACTTTATATCATTCGGCGCCACGATTTTCCTAATCATCTATCTCCATGCAGGGTCCACTAAAACGCTTATCGACAAGTTTCATTAGCGTCTTTCCAGATCGTGAGGCCAATACATTGTCAGCGCCTCTTCATAACCTCAGTTGAGGTAGAAGTATGGTTGGTGGCCAAATGACGTTGATAGTTCGAGATCTGGTCATCAAATCCTCACTATATTTATAAGTTTGAATTTGTCTTGTCATTGTCCTTATATTGCATTGGACCATGATTCGTAGTTTGGTCTGTTGAGATTGTGTTTGACTTCTATATTTTATGAATAAGTGCAAACGTTCTCACTTTGTTGATTTTTACTGCTACGTCTTCCGCGGTACTGTCAATGGTAGTGAGAGCGATGGTAAAATTTGAAGGAATCATTCTTGTTGATATTGCTTTAACTTTCGCAGTATTAACATGTTGCTGTATGGTTGATGAGTCGTGTAAGGTTGGTTTGCATATTGAGTCAATCTAATAAATCCTTTTGAGAGCAAAATGAATAAAATTTTTTTAAATTCTCTCAATTATATATGTTGTGAAATGGTGACTACAATTACCGTAACCATTATTTTGATACTTTTATTTAAATCGACACATATTAAATTTAGTATTTTTTCTTCTTCATTATCTTCATGAATAGCACCATTCCTGTTATAAAACAAAATACATATTTTAGGTAATAATTCTGCGTGACGCTGCTGTTCAAACTTACCGATAAATACAACAATTACAAAAGCAATCATCAACCACATCCAACATTTCCATGCGTTGCGTGAATGATCTTCTAACTTTTCTGCTTCCTTCTGCAATGCGTCTGAGTTCCGATCGGCCATTCCTGTGGAACGGGACACAACTTCTGTATCTTTTTTAATGATTCGATTGGCAGTTACAGTTTGTTCTTTTAAATTGCGAGTCATTGATAACATATGTTCAGTTATTTTTTCTTGTGCTTCATTATAATACTTCATAGCAGCATTCATGTTGTCGGAACTATCTTCCGGCTTGCGACGGCGCAGATTGTCATCTAATATAAAAGAAGAGTAAGTAGTTACATTACTTTAACCTATATTTTTAATATTTTCTGTACCACTTAAAAGTTCCTTGCGCAAATCGGTATGTTGTTTTGAACTTTGCAATTGCCTTATTTCCCTGAATGCATCATCTCTTGACTCCTGGCGATTGATTTTATTGCGCAAACTATTTGGCGATTGTGGGCTGTCGATATAGTTGGATAGGGTTTTTAAAGTCTGCAGTCTTTTTGCATATTCTGGTACTTTTTCAATGCTTTGTTGGCTTAAAAATATTTTCATCATTATGTGATGGAACTTTGTCAATTTCTTCACTTACTCATCACAATCCTTGAGTTCATCAATCATTGTGTCTAACGATTTTATGAATTTCTTAAGCCTCCAATAGTTTGCCTCATCTTTGGATAGTTCTTCACAATTTAACAGCAGAGTTCTAATGTTTACGTTTAACTTCGTTACCATTATTGCTTCAAAATTCTTTTTTAAAATATGTATAAAATTTGCACAAAGTTCAATTTATTAATTTGCACGTCAACTTGAAACTTTTTTTCATATAATGATAACATACCCTCCATCTGTCAAAATTATGTTTTTTTACGTATGCAATTTATCTCACTCACATTATCTGTCAAACAATCAGGAGTGGTATCCGCTAAGGTGATAGTTGACTGTCGCTTTTTTGATTGTCGTTTTTGAAGACAGGCGATATGACATTCACCTTACAGAGAGCAAAAGTGCAATAGTTGATAATCCCACTTTGCGGATACGACTCTAGGTGTGTATACTGAGACGCAAAAGCGACACTATTTTTTTGTAGCCACATTTTCACTTAAGCGGCCCTCACACGATCAGTATTACTGACAGTATTTTGCATACTGACAGTATTACTGATCGTATGAGGTGAGTACTGATGTACTGTCAGTATAAAAAAACGATACTGATGACTGATGTAAGAATCGGATATTACTGACGAAGTTTTTAAATACTGACAGTAATACTGATGGTGTGAGATGAATACTGACAGTTCATTAGTATTATTTGCACAGAAAAGGGGCAGATCCGGCTGAAAGTAATGTAAATACTGTTGATCGTGTGAGGGCCGCTTTAGTATAGCTTTTTCATTTTTCAATTTGTAAGTAATTTACTTCGTGAATGTTTTGTGTGATTTGGTAACCGATAAAATTGGCTTTTGTATTTATATTTTTGAAAAAAGTACCTTTCAATGAATCACCCTTTACTACTAAGCTAGTACAATTAATTTTTAAAGTTCGCTTTTATTATGTAAAATTTTGAGCGTGGTGCACAAGTTATTATTGATACATAGGAAACTTCTTCCCATGTGGTTTCTTTACACGTTGTTAAATGATAAACTTTTTATATGGTTTTTATGGGATAAAAATTGATGTTACTTTTATGTATATGCCACGTATGTATGTACGTTAGGGTATTTATTTTAAATACTTTGCAGATGTATTTTATTTTTTTGCCTACAATTTTAGCTTGAGGCTTAAAAATAATTTCCCCAATATTTGAGCTTTCCAGCTCAATTCTGTAAGCGGCGCGGACAGAGTTTATGTCCGACTTTGTTAAAACCTTACGAAAAAATCGACTGACGAAAACGTAGAAAAAGTTGCCTTAGGTGTCAAGATATTAGCCGTTTTAGGTATGTTAAGTTGTATGGGAGATGCCACCCACTTCTGTCAAACCACGCCCACATTTTTGGTCTAAATAATCATCATTATTTCTACAGAAATGTTGAAAAAATGTAACCAAAAATAGCTTTAAAACTTTTATTTTTAACAAAGGTTATTGAAAAATTAGGATAATTAGGATAAAAGCTTTTTGCTCTTGAATGAGTCGTGAGCATATAGAAGGAAATAATTCATAATTATATAAGCTACATGGCTACAGTGAATATAAACTTTTTAAATGACCTAGACCAGGTCGACTTATGGTCAAAAAGCCGATTTTTTTTGCATTAAACAATTTCTAACTCAATAATTTTTCAACCGTTTTCAAATTTCAAAATATCTAAATAGCTTAGGGCTACCAGATGGCATACTAAAGTAGCAAAAGTGCTACTTTTGCAAGGCTGTGCTACTTTTCACTCGAAATGTGCTACTTTTGGATGGTTTTGCTACTTTTGATGTTTGCATTGAAAAATAAAAGTTATTTGAAATATTCTTTTAATTTGCTGGGGTTTTCTCGTACAAAATGAGGAAATTTTTTTTTTTTGCTCATCTCATCAAAAATATTGGTATGGAATTAAAAAAATTTACAAAGTGAGGATCTTTTTTTTTTTGCTCATCAAAAATATTGGTATGGAATTAAAAAATTAAAAAAATTTTTGCTTTTCATTGCTAAATTGGAACTTTAATTTTACAGAGAGCAAAAGTGCGATAGTTGATAATCCAATATCACCTTTGCGGATACGACTCCAGGTGTATATACTGAGACGCAAAAGCGACACTATTTTTTTTTTAGCCCCATTTTCACTTAGTATAGTTTTTTCCTCGAAGGTAAAACGGGATCTAGAATAGCTACAGCAATATAGATATATCAAATTAAAGAAATCATCGAGCATAGTGCTCGGAAACTATCAGGTTCGCCATCGGTTAATCTAAAGAATAGATATAAGCGTGGAAAGTTTTCCTATTTTTTTCAACTTAATCAAGCATTGCACTGATCAACTGCAAAAGCTTTGTCATAGCGAGGAAAAATAGCTTCGTGCTATTTTCTTGTAGTCTGAAAGCTTTTATTTTGCGACGCATATTTTCAAGAGATTCACCATTTTTATTTTAATTAAATCATTTTAATAAAACATTTGTCTCATTCTATCGAAGTTTAGTTTTCTAAATGTTTCATTTCCACCACGTGGGAACAGCACACATGATTTTTTATGATATAAAATAAAATTTGAAGCAGCACAAAATTTTTTTTCAAAAACATAACATATTGTTGTTAAGTTAACCAATCCAGGAATTGCAAGTCAAAGCCCGGCGCCCTGTAGAAATAGAAAAATTTCAGAAAATGCCGGGAATTGGATTAGCCCGGCGCCCTGTATGAATAGAAAAATTTCAGAAAATGCCGGGATTGGATTACCTTTGTTTTAAAGGAGTGATGCAAAGATTTTCTCGCACAAGAAAAAACAATGTAATTTTTTTTAATATTGCCAAAATGAAAGTTTTAACATTGCTTATTTTACCCGAAAAAAATCTACTGTACACAAAATCAAGCATCTGAGGTACTCTTGGAAAAATTCAAGGAAGCCGATATATAAGTTTTCTGGTACATATAGAAAAATAAATGAGGAAAAACTACACAACAAATGATTTCGTTTCCAATTAGTTGTCAACAGAAGTATATTTATTTCATCGTCTCAACAAACAGTGAAATAATAGCCTGCATATGTTTTATGTTATTATGTACAGTTATTATGTACAGTAGTTTTTGAGGTACAAGCTCTAGCCGGCAAATCGCATACTGATGTATTTACTTGAAGGCTACAACTTCGTCACTAACTTTAAGCCTGAAAGTTTGGGATTTCTGTCTGATAAGGTTCATAGAAGCTATTATGTAATTTAAAATAGCCTTTTTGGACAGTTCTCTTCTTGAACCAATTTTTTCGTGATTCTTAAAAAATGCATGGAATACTTCTTCGTTTGAGTAAGCTAAAAAAATACTAATTTTTTATTTTGTAGCGCACAGTAATCCAATAGACGCTAAATAAGAGTTTTAAAGTCAGAAAACTCCTCAATGTCAACACAAGCCGGAAGCCGGAAATTTGCAGTAATTGAGGAACCCCATACATATACAATAAGAACGCAAGAAGAAAAACAATTGACAAGATGTTTGTAGACGTAAAAGGGTAGACAAAAAAGTTCCAGGCACGCATGCACCAGCAAAAAAAAAGTTTGAGAACCACCACCAGCTGCCGTTGACTGAATTTAACGTTTTTAGTGTAGTTTTTTTTAATTAGAATTTTTTGGGCCGAAATTGCAGAAAAACCCTATAAAAATTTCAGTCCAGTTGGGATCCCACCACACCTATTGTGACAAAAAGAAAGGTAATAAAAGAAACTTTCTGTGATCGAGTAAATGAGTTTGACATGTACCATTTGAACGAAAGTAAAATTTACAGTTATACGTCATGTTATGTTGTCCAACAGGTGTGATCATGTGAACTAGTCTTGTATGTTGTGAAGCTGTCATAGGTTAATATAGCGTACTCAGTTGCTCATATTAATGCCGACCTTGAATACTTGTGAGATAGAAAGAATCAGCTTGATTAGCCGTGGAAAATTTGGGCAATCAGCACTAGACATCGAAATTCTTCATTTTGCAGTTTTCCGTGTAATTTTACTAGACAGGAAAAAAGAAAGAACAAAGTTTGTTCGAGAAAATTTAGAAAAGATTCTTGAACGGTAGAAGCTGATCCAAATTGATTGAAAAAGTGATATTTATTTTGCGAAAGTTTATTTAGAGGTAAGTAAATGTTATTTTAGATAAAACTCTAAATAAAAAAAGCTCAAGGCGAAATAAAAACATTAATCAGCAAAAAAGAAAAATGTAAAAAGTGTCCGCCTTGTGCATGAAGCAGAAATGTCCAAAATTAAAGGTGGTTGGGGCAAGCGGTAAAAAACTAAAAGCGTCATCTATACAGGGATAATAAGCGCCCATGCTAGGCGTAGGAAATTTTGCCTGACCAATCGATTTAACATGTTTGGATCTAAATTTTTTCATTGCACTTAATCGAAAAACCTTGTTTTATCACTCGCCAATCAACGTTGAATATATCAAGATAACTAAACGTGTTTTATTTTAGTAGTCCTTGTGGGCTGGTACTTACAATATTGTCCTCTACAAATTTCCGAAAGTTAAAATTTCAATAAGGCATCCTAAACATGTCCAATTAGCAACGGCGATATACATATGTACTGCCATTAAGTCTAACATTCGATATAGAAGTATACCAGAGAGCAACATTTCTTGTAACAAAAAACAATTAAATTATTTGAAATGATATCCTGAATATACATACTACATACGTATATATATATATGTATATCAAGATTAAATTCCTGGACTAAAAACTAGATGTTAACGTTTAATTACACTTAGCGAGCAATGAATTATATATAGATGTTTCTATGATTGGACGTGTTAAAAGGCAACTGACTAACACTCATTTTAAACATTTTAAATTATTTCGAGCTGTATAAGTCTAGAATTTGTATCCCTAAGAGTTAGCAAGATGTTGCTCTATCGATATTAGGATATAGATTTATTTCTGTTCTTTGTGTTCCACACTCTTGCTAACAATGTTGATCTCTCGTTACATAAAATACAATTGTTTATTATTAATTCCATCATGATATAAAATATATTGTACACTGGATGAAACTGTACCGACATACCGAAACATGTCGCGTGACCGTTAACGAAACATTTCCGGCATTAGATTGAGCTGACGTGTAAAAAAAATTTTTAACTATTCCAAAATATGCCATTCCAATTCGCTGCATCTGGCATACACTTCGAATTCATTTACATTTTACGTCTACTTGAAGTTAGCAACAAATTTTCATATTGTGTGGAGCGCGAAGAAAATAATTATTAAAATATTTTTTTTTTGAGAACACCGTGTGCATGTATGTTTATACATCTTCAAAATATAGTTTTTAGTGTTCTTAACCCCTACGAAGAAATTAACTATCCTATGCAACTTGAACTGCTTCATATAATTTACATATTATTTTATTCGTGAAAAAAAAACCTTTTTAAACTATTTATTAATTTGTGTGAACTTTCTGAAACCAATCTTCAAAAAAGTAATCCCCCAAGTCACTGACTTCTGAAATCCATTGCTAAAGCTCTGCTCTCAGAGCAAATCGAAATTTCACTGTAATTGGTATATGGTATCAACCATCCACCTGCACTCGTTAGAACTCGACATATGCCTCTCGATCGATTTACTCAGCAGTGCTCTAGACTCTAAAAATCGGGACATTCAATGAACTTTCAGTAAGCATCTGAAAGGCCGGTGGCATATGCCTCTCTGTTACCAAACAGTCCGAATTGCAAAAACACTGTCGTCGGATCTGAAAATCAACATTAATAATTGTCCAACCAGGCACTCGCTAATAATTGTCCACGTTGGAAAAGCTTTGTGGAGAGATATGATCTCAGCTATATAATACTAAACCTGGCGTTCAATGGACTGTCGTTGTCCAAATGCAAGCAAACTTTCCGAGCTCAGATATATTTCGGAAGAGATACTTATGTAGCTTAGTCTTGATGCATTATGCAGTGTATTATGACTTCGGAGCTCTATAGCATATGCCAATCTGAAGCTATTTCAACAAAATGGAAAAAAGCCAAGTGACACCTCTAAATGAAATTGGCGGGTAATGTGATATATGTATGTATAGTGTTCGGATAATGTGATATACCATCATGAAAAGTATCACAAGAATAAAACAGTGGGAACTAAATATACATTAACATTGCATTTTTCAATAGAATTTCCATTAAAAAGGAAACTAGATTTAAACTGAATCAATAAGCGAGAAGGTAAACATATTAAAGTCAGATAGATGACTCACGTACAAAAATTGAATGACAATCATTGTGAGCCCAAATTAAATCGCATTGAACTCAGGTCTGATTCTATGTATCTCTCTGAAAGAATTTGTTGCAAAAAGCACAGGTAACGTCCTTACTGGGTGGAGCAAATTGGACTATATCACATTACCCGAATTTCAGTTATAATGTACTCAGGTTATTTTTATTAAAACATACTTCAGCAAATAAAAAACTCACATTATTTATGACAAAGTAAATTCACCCACTAACAAATTTAAATACTTCGGCTAAAATCCTTACTTTATTTTGGGCAAATAAAATCTCGACTTGTGGCTAAATCAATTTCACCACACTGAGTCCAAAAACAGTGAATGCGAACGCACAAAACCTTGCAGCACGTATCTTTCTCCGTTACTGATATGCTGACTAAAACATTTTTGTCGAGAGTTGTTTATTTAAGGAAATATGATGGCATATCACATTACCCGACCATATCACAATATCCGAAGTTACTCTACGTAGTAAAAAATTAGTATTGGATAAAAAATTTGATTTAAAATAATCAGTTGAGATTGATGAGAAAAATATCTACTAACAAGTGCTCGTCAATATTTCCCCGCAGGTCTCCGAGAATAAATTTTAGGGTGGAAAATGTCCTCTCTACCAAAACCTGGGTTTCTGAAACATCATAAATAACTTGAGCTAATTCAGATAATTCTTTGGCAGGGTAGTTATTCCAAAAGTTCAAAACATTAACATTATTTGAAAGCCGCTTTATATTATCAAACGATTTGATTTTATCTATTAATGATTTATTTTTGAACTCTGTCTCATTCTTCCCTATTTCTTTCAAAATTTCATCAATTTCCATATATAACAAAAAAAAAAAAAAACAACTGAGGAAAATTTGTCCATTGAAAATTGGTCAGAATGAACCCTCGAACCGTTATAAAAAGTGGTTCGGATCAATCATTTGTCGAAAATTTCGGTTCGGTTAATGGTTCAGTTAATTATTAAAAAAAATCGGTTTTCCGGTTAAAAAACCGGTTCACGTCCCTGCTTTATTATGCAAAAGTGCTTTAATTTGTGGAACAAAGCAAATAGACCAAAAACTTCTGAGCATATAGTATAGGTATTGGGCTCACAACTTAAGTATCCAGTTGTGACAAGGTGTAACTTATTATACGATGCTATAAAAGGTTCCAAACATAAGCCCTTAGCGATAGGGACTTCAACTACTTGGAAGAATATTTGCACCTTTTAAAGCATCGTATAGGGAGTTCCACCTTGCCACAACTGGATATTTAAGTTACGAAAGGCTGAAAAGGCTGCAAACTTATGGCATTGAAGTCTACAGATGACTTCATTTGTAAATAAGTAGGTGCACTCTGAATGCTGCATTTTTGACAGTGACTTCAATGGAATTCAATTGAAAATGAATGCACTCTTTCACAGCTCTGTCCGCTGCAGCTTGAGTGGGGAATGATATGCTAAGTTTAATCGTAAATTATCTGAAGCGCTACAATCTGTCAAAAGTAGAATTATTATTATTGTAATTAATGTAAAGTTGTTGTCGCTGAAAGTTTTGAACTTTGCAGCGCTTCACTTAGTTTCAACTTCATATTCAAGGTTTGCATTCTGTCCTAGGCCTTAGACTAAAGTGAAGTATTTATTGAATATCTATTTGACGTTTCATGCTGACGGCAAACCAATGCTGCCAGTAGTCCCCATCGGTACTGCAAGTAGGTCTCAAAATCACTATTAGTAAGACGTGAAACCAGTGCCAACTATAGTTTCATGATAGGTGAATCCAGCATCGAAAAGGTAGATGTCAGCTTTTCTTATTTGGGCAGCGTCATAGCACCTTGATATAATATGTAAACAAAGCAAAACACTGCAGATCAACTTCTTTGCCGAGTCCTGAAAAGTTGGTGGCCCAGGAACATCTCCAATTGCTCATCAGATGCTGACAGGATCTGATTTCCGTTGAAAACAATCGTTTAAAATAGATATGCACAAATCATCTACTGAAATCTGCTAGCATTGGAGCGGAAAGCTCAGAGTGATAGGAAACTTCAACATTCTAAATTATCTCCGAAACGATTTTTGGATCACGAAATTAATGAATCGGAGAACCATTGAAGAGCACTATTCGAAGGAAATCAACTTCCTTGTCAAATTTTTATGTAAATAATAAATCTTGCATATTGAGCGAAATATTTACGACAATCTTTGCCAACATGGTTTTGTTACCAGGCGATTAACAACTTTGGACCTGGCTGTTTTAAAATTTTTGAAACTACTATACTAAGTACACTAGAACTTTCGAAACTTTTTTTTTATTCGATTCCTTATACATGCATTTAAAAATCATCTCCTTCCAAGCAAAAAAAAAAAAGAAAGGAAAATGTATGTGACGCATAAATCTCTAAATTTTAAACACTTTTTTTTGTCGAAATGACATTTTTTCAAATGGCGGATGGGCTGTGTCGATTTTGAAAAATCAATTTGCGTTTTGTTTGTTGATATATCCTACATGACAATTTAGCACAATTTGTAAAAACGGGGTAAAAGTGTAAAAACGGGGTCCATTTTACACTTATTTTTCAAAAATATCCCATTTTTCATTAATCGTGCTGATTGTCACGTATTCCTCTTTAACATGCTTTTTGATTTTTTTTTGTTCATCTTCAACGCCACCTAGAAATTAGACAATTTATAAAACTTAAAATAAAATTCTTTTTGTGTCAGGAAAATATATACTACATATATGTATATATATACATATAATTCAAAAAAAAAAAACTATGGCTTGCTTTCCGAGTTATTGAGCGAAATTTTTTATTTTTTGTCAGCCTTTCAGGGAAGATTACGATATCCGTGGCGCCGCGACTTGCAATGGTTTTCGATAATCACGGAAATCATACTTCATATGGTACTATCAAAATCAAATTTTTAAGTATCGATATCTCGAAAACCAAACGAGGTATCAATATTTTTTATTTAACATTTTCACTTTATTTTGACATGTTCTGTCAAAAAACCGCGAAAAATCGCGGCGCCACGAAGATCGTAATCGTGCCATCTTTCACAACCAGGCCCACCACGATTCAGGCGATTATCAGTCATGCTTAAACATCAATTGCGAAAAAAGCGGAAGGAAATGACTATGAAAAATACAACGCTACCTCTGGGACTATTTGTGACAGTGCTGATTGTAATGTACTGTTAGATACATTGGTTTCAATGTCCTCTCTAGGTATTTAGGTTACTTTAACTTCTTTTATATTGACCTCGTCCGTTTGGTACTTAAAGCTCCCATAGAAAACGGTGGTTCTTTTATTGAAGTAAAAAAAAGATGATCAAATAGGAATAAGGACAACGAGAAGTTTACTTTAAAAAAAATTTCGTGTTGAACGAAGATTAATTTTTATCGAGATTGTGCCGGGTGGGATTGTATTATAATTGCATTTTATTTTATTTTTAAAATATTACTTAGTTAACCAGGCATGTACTACATTTCACTTTCGATTGAAATTCATTTTAATTTTATATAAATAAAACTCATTTTTTGTCTGTCTGTCCGTCTGTCTCTTATGCACGCGGAAACTATCCAGCCGATTTTAATGAAATTTTTACAGAATGTTAGTATTGATCGGGCGGGTGTCATAGGCTATAAAACTTTTATTTAGGGTGCATATTTAGGGTGGCCCTCACAAACAAATATTTTCAAAATAGCTATTTCTCAAAGACAGACAAATCGACTCTCATGAAATTTACACAGCATGGCTTTTATGTTAAGGGGCACAGATTGGATGGTAAAAATTTTATTTAGGGTGCATACTTAGGGTGGCCCTCATACAAATATATTTTCAAATATCATTTTCACGAAGACAAATATATCGATTCACACCGAATTTACACTACGTATCTCTAATGTTAAGAAGCATAGCTTAGGTCACAAAACTTTTATTTAGTGTGGCCCTCATACACAAATATTTTAAAAATAGCATTTTCTCAAAGACTTAATCGATTCTCTTGGAATTTACAATAATGTATTTTATATTAAGAGGCAGAGACTGGATTGTAACAATTTTATTTAAAGTGCAAAATTAGAGTGGCCCTCATACACAAATATTTTTAAATATAATTTTCACGAAGACAGGTTAATCGATTCATACCGAATTTACACCACGTAGCTCTTATATTAAGAGTCATAGATAAGGCTTCAACACTTTTACTTAGGGTGGCCCTTATACAACAATTTTTTTATATAATTTTCTCAAAGACCGCAAAATCGATTCTCATGGAATTTACACCACATGGCTTCTGTATTAAGAGGCACAGATAAGGTCAAAAAAATTTTATTCAGAGTGCATATTTAGGGTGACCCTCATACAAAAATATTTTTAAATATCATTTTCACGAAGACAGGTTAGTCGATTCACTCCGAAGTTACACCACGTAGCTCTTATATTAAGAGGCATAGCTTAGGCTACAAAACTTTTATTTAGGGTTGGCCTCATACAAAAATATTTTTAAATATAATTTTCTCGAAGACCGCTTAATCGATTCTCATGAAATTTATATCACGTGGTTTTTATATTAAGAGGCACTTCTTAGGTTGTAAAAATTTTATTTTGGTTGCATACTATGGGTGGTCCTCATACAAAAGTATTTTTTAAATAGAATTTTCACGCAGACCGCACATCGAATCTACACCACGGTTGAGGTAAGGCGATGCGCACAGGGTATTGCTAGTTTTATATAAATTTCATGAATAAGGTACTTTTGTACATATGTAAGTCTGTAATATAACAAGTGATTTCTGTTAGCAGAATAAAAAAGTCTGCAAATACGATTTCGCTGTGAAATTAATAATATTCGTAATCCGAGATATTTTAATTACCAGTATTGTAATGGTAATCTCATTTTATATGTGATCACGCAAATTTTATGTTAATCAAAAGTTATCGTATATTTGCCAAGCCATTGCCTATTTAGAAAATCAGCTAATTGCCTTAAAAACTGATTTTCATCACTTCGCCAGTGTCTGGTCAACGTAAATCGCTCCTGGTTAGAAGACGATGGTGTGGCTTACAACTGCTCCTTCTCAAAGGAATGATTACAGTCGCTAATGAAGATGCAGTGCGTTTGCATATTGCGGATCATTCTGACCCGTGATTTTGCTGTAGCAAAATATTTCTAAATTAAGCAAATTTTAGTGATAAACTTATGATTTACCCAGGAAACTTAGTACAAACCAGATTCTAACGTTCAATTAGTTATTTTCTATTAATAATATTTAACTGTAGTTCTTAAATTTTTTTACATTTGTCAGCTTTGAGTTTTCTATCAAAAATAAGTATATTTATCTTTTTTTCTATACATACGTACAAATATCTCTGAAATATAATTGTTTTTCTGTTATATTAAATGTCTCCTTATATTTTAATAATTTTTAAGCACATCCAAATAACGACAATTGTATCAAAATGACGTGGGAACCCCAAGCCGAAGGCTTACAGCAGATAATAACAATTCTGAAGGAGTCACAATCTCCTGACACTGCAACACAAATGGCTGTGCAAATGGTAAGTTGAGCAGGTACATCTCTGCTCTATTAGTTAAAACCTGAAGAAGAAAAAATACATACAAACATATAAAAACATATATGTATTGCTGGATATAACAAGCAATACGCTAAATTTGTTAAACTATTTTTTACTACCTTTTTAGTCATATAATGAATTTGAATTTACAGAAATTGGAGGAATTAAATCAGTATCCAGATTTTAACAATTATCTTATCTATGTGCTTACGAAGCTAAAATCTGAAGACGAACCAACTCGTTCTTTAAGTGGTCTGATACTCAAAAATAACATACGTATTCATGGCAATAATCTGCAGCCCGAAATTTTGGAGTATATAAAACATGAATGTTTACAAGCTATTGGTGATCCCTCTCCACTAATACGTGCTACTGTTGGTATTCTCATCACCACAATAGCCAGCAATGGGGGATTACAAAACTGGCCACAGCTATTACCTTCACTCTGTGACATGCTTGACTCTCAAGACTATAATGTTTGCGAAGGCGCCTTTAGCGCGTTGCAAAAAATTTGCGAAGACTCTGCAGATATTTTGGATTCTGCCACTTTGAATCGTCCGTTAAATGTTATGATACCGAAATTTTTACAATATTTTAGCCATACAAGTCCGAAGATACGTTCACATGCAATAGCTTGTATTAATCAGTTTATTATAAATCGATCACAAGCACTAATGTTGCATATTGATACTTTTATTGAGAACTTATTTAATTTATCATCGGACGATGATCATGAGGTACGCAAAAATGTCTGTCATGGTTTGGTTATGCTGTTAGAAGTGCGAATGGATCGTTTACTACCACATATGCCACAAATAATAGAAGTGAGTCATGAGATTAAATTTCTTTCTTGTAAGGAATATTTTCAAATGTATTTTCTATATCTCCTTTATAGTATATGCTCATTCGTACACAAGACTCTGACGAAGGTGTTGCATTGGAAGCATCTGAATTCTGGCTCTCGTTAGCTGAACAAAGTATTTGTAAGGATGTGCTTGCTCCATATTTGCCACAATTGGCTCCAGTGTTGGTGCGTGGTATGCGCTATTCTGAAATTGATATAATTCTACTTAAGGCTAATGTTGAAGAAGACGATATGGTACCAGATCGTGAGGAAGATATACGCCCACGCTTCCATAAATCGCGCACACACACGATCAAATCGGGTGAAGTAGGTGGTGACGATGATGATGACGATTTTGATGATGGCCTCGACGACGATAGTTCTCTTTCTGAATGGAATCTACGTAAATGTAGTGCTGCTGCTTTAGATGTGCTTGCAAATGTATTTCGCGAAGAATGTCTGCCTATTGTTTTGCCTATTTTAAAAGATACACTTTTCCATCATGAATGGGTTATTAAAGAGAGCGGTGTGCTAGCTCTTGGAGCAATTGCAGAGGGTTGCATGCAGGGCATGATTCCACATTTGCCAGAATTAATACCTTATCTGATAAGTTGTCTATCTGATAAAAAAGCGCTGGTGCGTTCTATAACGTGTTGGACTTTGTCCCGTTATGCCAATTGGGTTGTTAACCAACCACATGACCAGTACTTAAAACCACTGATGGAGGAACTTCTCAAACGCATACTAGATTCAAATAAGCGTGTACAAGAGGCTGCTTGTTCAGCATTCGCAACACTTGAGGAGGAGGCTTGCACTGAGTTGGTGCCATATTTGGAATATATTTTAAAGACATTAGTCTTTGCTTTTTCGAAATATCAACACAAAAACCTGTTGATACTGTACGATGCTGTGGGCACATTGGCCGATTCCGTTGGCTTCCATTTGAATAAGCCCCAATATATTGACATACTAATGCCGCCGCTAATTGAAAAGTGGAACTTGCTGAAGGATGATGATAAAGATCTTTTCCCACTGTTAGAATGTCTGTCGAGCATAGCTACAGCTTTACAGTCTGGATTTTTACCTTATTGTGACCCTGTCTATAGAAGATGTATTTCTTTAATTGAACAAACAATTAACCAGGATATGGTAAATATATAGAGAGTAACGTACATATTTATAATTAAAACGCTAAATATTAAAGGCTTGTAAAACAAATCCTGGTTTTGACCACCCTGATAAGGAGCGTATGATAGTTGCTTTAGATTTGCTTTCTGGTTTAGCTGAAGGTCTTGATGGACACATTGAATCACTAGTTGCTAATAGCAACATTATGCAGTTGCTCTATCAGTGCATGCAGGATGTATTACCAGAGGTAAGACTTACATTAAAAAAATTAATAAATGAAATGCTTAATTTTTTCCGTAGGTGCGCCAATCATCATTTGCGTTGTTGGGTGATTTAACAAAAGCTTGCTTCCAACACGTGCATCCGTTTATGTCAGAAATATTTCCAATTTTGGGTCAAAATTTAAATCCTGATTATATATCCGTATGCAATAATGCTACTTGGGCAATTGGTGAAATTTGTATGAAACTTGGTGAGTTAGGTTAAAGTATTCTTTAGGTAACGTTTTAAATTTGGATTATAGTAATGCTCTGATCAGTTTTTAGAGCATTTTCTTAGCCTTAAACTATTTCTAAATATCAAACAAATTTCATTACAGGCGAAGAGACACGACAGTACATACATCTTGTACTTAAAGAATTGTTTATTATAATTAATCGGCCAAATACTCCTAAAACACTCTTGGAAAACACTGGTAAATCAAGCTCTTATATTTTTATTCTTAGTTATTTTAATTTAAATGTGAAAGAAGATCGCTAAAAAAAACTATTTGACTTAAAAAGAAAAATTTAAAATTTGAGAAAACTTCAGGTTTTTTGATTTTAATATACATATATGCAATTCACACTTCATAGTAAAATTACAATATGACTAAATTACAATGTGTCAAATTTTACAACCGTGAGTGCGACTTTTATACTTTAAAAACATGCGAGTATGTTTAAATTTAGTTACTAGTGGTAATTTACATTTATATGGGAAACAACAAATCCAGTTAGCACCTCGTAAAATGTAAAATGTAAAATTGGCCAATTTAGAACGAAGTGTAAATTGCATAATAGATTATAAATTTACGAGACTGCAATTTTAACTCGGTTCCCTCCGTCAAATCACAATATGATGTTTCTGTGGAATGAACCTTTTTACTGAGACTGAATAGTCTCGTAAATTAATAATCTCTGACTTTAAATAGAAGTTATATACTAAAAGTTAAATTTTTAAAATCATATTTGTATTACTATTATTATTTTTTTTTTGTTTCCTCTTTTTTTTTTAGCAATAACTATCGGTCGTCTTGGTTATGTGTGCCCAGTTGAAGTGGCTCCTTTTTTGCCAGAATTTGTACGCCAGTGGTATGTAACAATAAAATCATATAAATCAATTTTTTCCCAATTGAAAGCAAACTGCGATAGGTTTTTTACATCATCACTCTTAATCTGTTTTTTTATGGAATTGATTATTAATTTAATACATTTAGATTGAGTATGCGTATGTAAACGACCTACTTTAGATAACCTAAACAGATTCCTGTTCATATTAACCTTTTAAAAAACTACTGTATATTCAAAATTGTATGTTATGTTATTATGTTTAATAGGTGTACATCTTTGCGTCACATTAGGGATAATGATGAAAAAGATTCCGCGTTTCGTGGTATGTGTCATATGATTACAGTAAACCCTGCAGGAGTTGTTCCCGATTTTATATTCTTTTGTGATGCTATAGCATCATGGGTAAATCCACCACAAGATTTGCATCAAATGATACAGAAGGTTTGTTCGAAAAATCTGTTATTGTAATGATTAAAAAATTAAATATTCAATTAATATTTATAGATATTGCACGGATTCAAAACGCAAGTAGGTGAGGAAAATTGGCGTAGATTTGTTGACCAATTTCCTCCGAATCTCTCAGAACGTTTGGTAACAATGTATAACATATAAAGAAATACCATTTCATAACCTTAATAACAGAGCAAGTAGATTTTGAATGCTGAGGAATAGCATTCAAAGGAATAAGTAATAATAATTAAGATGAGTTTTATTATACCTATATTTTTTTTAAAATTACAAATAGAACTTCAGTATATTACAGTAAACAAGGATAAATAAGTAAAAATTTGAAAACATAAATCTTACCAAATGAAAAATTTAACTTCAAAAAAAAAAAAAAAAAATTTTTTCAAACAAACCGTTTAACATTTCGATGTTAACTTCAAATATCCAACTATGCCCAACGAGATGGTCCAAATTGGAGCTAAAGCATAAATAATGAAAATTCATAAAAAATAAGAAGCAAATTATTAATACAAAAAAGTTTATATAAAAAAATTACTTAATATAAAATACAAAACATGTAACTATAAAAAGTTGTAAGGTACAACCTTCAAAGACACTGATTGATAATTATAATAATTATAAAGCATAATTATATCTACATATTTTCATTGCAAATTACAGGAAACTCAAAACTTTTGACTAAATTAAAGAAAAGCTTAAAATTCAGTTTATATAAAAAGTATAAATATCATATTAATAATAGTAAACTTGGCTTACCAATCCATCAATCATAAAATATCTATTACTTAAAAAAAAAAATCAACAAATCTTGTTGTATATAAATTTAATCGAATACTTTTGATCAGTTTTCTCATTTTAAAATTATTTTAAATAAAGGGCAATTTTTTTAGAGTAATAGAAATTTAAATAATTCGAATAAAACATAATTTAAGTTTGAATTTTTTACTACATTTATTGTTTAAAATAATTTGCGGCATATGTCTACGACTTTAAGTAATTATAAATTTCAAACATTTACTCTACCTAATTGAATACTCCAATATTGATGACAACGAACAACTTAATGCATTACTTGCTGCTGCATTACTGTAAAAAAAATATATATATGTATATATGCGGAACGTTAAACCACGCCAATGTAGTTACTACGCCGCTAGGCGGTTTGCAATATTTTTTCAAACAAACCGTTTAACATTTCGATGTTATGCTAATAACCCTGATACTTTGGAAATCAACATATTTTATGTTATTTCGGAAATCAGGTGAAGTGCTCTAAGATTGGACTAATCGAATGCAATTTATTACAGCTAGTCGTGGTAGACATATGGCGGAAACTTTTTTAAATATTAGGTACCAGTTTCACAATGTTCAGTTTAGCATAACACGGATATAACGAATTCATATTTAACTTATGTTTTTTATTTGAGCAAAGTTCTATTATTCTAAGAAATCACCCTTTATATACAAATGTATTCTTATATGTAGATGGTAATGGTAATTAATATTTTTTAAGAACTTTGAACCTATGACTTATAAACAGGAATCCTTATTTACTTAGGTTTTTTTAAATATAAAAATATCCATAAATGCATTAAATATGTATACAGAAATCAGTTGAAACTAGAGGTTAAGTCTACATAAACACAAATTGACTTGTTTCGAAACGGTCAAATTTTTGTTATAAAAAGAGTTATTCACATCAAGAATATTAACATTTAACCTTTTTCGAGTTAAAATTGTGGCTTAATACAATATAGATATTAAATGTATTTACTCCAACGAGATAATCCAAATTGGAGCTAAAGCATAAAGAATGAAAATTCAACAACTTCATGCATTACTTGCTGCTGCATTACTGTAAAAAAATATATAAATATATGTATATATGCGGAACGTTAAACCACGCTAATGTGGTTACTACGCCGCTAGGCGGCTTGCAAGATTTTTTCAAACAAACCGTTTAACATTTCGATGTTAAGTTTATCAGTTTATAACTATAGAATAACTAAAAATCTTTGTATTAAGCCACAATTTTAACTTAAGATAAACTTAAATTCTTAAAAGCTGAGCTATGTTTAAAATAATGAAGAAGAATTTAAGATGAAGTTCATGTTAAGTTTCAATTCGGATTTGAAGGAAATTTTATTTTTGAAATAAATTTAAAAATTCTTTAGACTGTAAATTTAAATATATGCTAAGGACAGCAATTTTTGAATAGAAAGTTTCAATTAAGCAAACAATGATTTAATTTCGTTATTAACCAGTGAAGTCATCTTTTATTTCGATACATAAATGACACTCAATTATTTTAACTACTAGCGTAGAGTTTGGAATTATTTTTCCAAGTGCTTTTCTGTCTGTTAATCAACAAGCATAGAGTTAAATCAAGAATCTTAAAAACAAAACAAAAACAATTATTGTAGTGTAAAAAAATTCTTTGTGTATGCAGTGAGCTTTATTATTTTTACTCGTATTTATATTGTATAAACATTTTAAGTACATAATAAATTGCAAAGAAGAAAAATTTAAATTTTGTGAGGACTTAAGAGCAGAGTTGCGATTACAAGCTTAGAAATACCTTACTGTTTGAAAGCTCTCTGATTCTGATATTTGTACTTAAAATGGTTTAAGTAGTTTTATTGCTAAGATTTTTATGTCAATGCCAAGCTAGGGACATCATTTATGTCATTCGTAATATTAATATTTTAATATTATTTTTGAAATAAGTTAATTTTTATTTTTATCATTTAAGGGGATAAATCTTAAAAATCAAAATAAGTTAAAAAAGTCTATAAAATCGGTTCGCGTTGTGTTTTTCGTCGTTTTTGGTTGAGTTAACGCGTATGCAGGAAGTATTAAAAGTAATTGTGCCATTTTGTAAAAAAAGAAAATGAATTCAAAAATATATATAATTTAATTTTCTGCTGGCAACATTGGCGTAAAAATTAACAAAAGAAAAAAAAAAAAAAAACAAAGACTGATATCATAATACTATTCGTATGTATAAATAATCAAAACTAAACTTTCACCATATAAATGAGAAAAAAAATATTTTCGCATCCTGCATATGCTTTTCTTCTCCTTATCTCTCCTATTAGGACTATTGGTCTAATTGTCGCGTCTCGGGTGTTTTTCGGTTTCGCGGTCGCGTTTATCGTCGTTCGTCGTTCTTATATGAATTATTCGCGTATCGCGTAAAAATTTAATGTAATTAATATAAACATAACACAAAACATTAACATTATTTATAACTTCACAAGTATTATTAATTAATAACTATAATTTCATAAAGATGCGTACTTTTACGTTATTGTTTTTTTTTAATAATACAGTCACGCACATTTTTTTTTTTTTGACAATGAAATTCGCGAATTAAGTCTGAAACTTTCATAATAAACCTCAAGCAAAACAGACGAATAATTAAAAATACTGCGATTTCTGTATTTTTATATTGCTTCCGTTCGCACTAAAATTGCAAATTATTTCAATAGTAAATTATGTGCAAAAATAATTTATTATTAAATTTCTTCAATTTTATTTAAAATACGAGAAATTAATGGATTTTTGATGATAATAAATATTTTGAAATTTTTTAAGGTCAAGTCGCGATTAATCTGACCGGATTCGATATTGTGTGTCTGCATACATTTCAAAACTGTATGAAAGAAACGGTGGATCAGGCCGATTTTTGTCGATGTAGCCATTGCCTTAGAATATTTCTGGTGTTTTGGATTGTGAAGGTTTAGTTTTAATGGACGTTCAAACAGCTTACGTTTGCGACCATCGCCCTCTGCTTCTGATATAAATGTACAACTGTACAGCGTTACAACGAACAACTTAATGCAAAAAAATATATATACAGGGTGTCCCATAAATAGTGGATAACCTAACAGCAGATGGGCGACCTCAAGGCGGGTCAGAAAAAGTAAAATCATGTTTGGTAAAAATCGCACCGTTTTCGAGATAATCGACCTTTTTCATGTTTACAAAAAAATACGACCTTTGTCAGTCGCTTTGGTACCATAGCCACAAATGAAAATATTTTTGGTCCATTTTTTTTGCATAATATTTTTAAATAGTTATGCTATCATATGTGATTTAAAATTAAGTCCATAGGACAAGTGTGATAAATATTATTATTGCCCATTTTAATCATTACTTAAACTTCTTTACATCATTTGAAATAAATGTAATGACTGAAATTTTTTGTTTCTTTTGCTTTTGCCAAGATCCAAGTTGAAGGTAATTGAGAATTTCTACCTAAGACATTTCCAAATCAAGAATTAAATTTTTTAACATTTGACAAATAGTACAGGTAGATTATGAAATGAGGTGATGTACAAGATCATAAAATTATATTACTTCATTACGGTTAGGGTAGCTGTTGCTGTAAACACGACGGAATTCAGAATTCGCATACATTATATCTTTATAAAAATCGAAATTGACCTGATTTTGTTTGAAATTTAAGTTCCCTTCAAAAAGCCCCTTCGCCACTAAAATTGAAATATCTTTGCAACCATAAAAGCTATCGCTTATGTTTTTAGCATTTTAGAATCTGTATTAAATGGGCAATTTTTTAACAAGTTCGCCACTTAGGTTGTTATACATTTTTTTCACACCACACCAGCTTGAAGTTTGAAAAAAATATGGAATAAAACGAAAGTTTTAAGTTCAACATCTATTTTTTAAAGAACCGCTGTATCTACGACTTAATTTTAAATTGCATATGATAGCATAACTATTTAAAAATATTATGCAAAAAAATGGACCAAAAATATTTTCATTTGTGGCTATGGTACCTAAGCAACTGACAAAGGTCGCATTTTTTTGTAAACATGAAAAAGGTCGATTATCTCGAAAACGGTGCGATTTTTACTAAACATGATTTTACTTTTTCTGACTCGCCTTGAGTTCGCCCATCTGCTGTTAGAAGGTTATCCACTATTTATGGGACACCCTGTATAATATAAAATATATGCGGAACGTTAAACCACGCTAATGTGGTTTGCATTATTTTAAAGACAAACCAATTAAAATTTCGATGTTATCGCACCTTAACACAATTTAGCGCAATTTCCATTTTCAAATTTCTTTATTTCATGCCTCAATCGTCTAAATGCGATTTTAAACTGCATCTTTATTTTTTAAACATAAATATTTTAATATTACTTTGTTAAAAAATGAGTCAAGTTGAAGAAAATTATATATAAAAAAAAAATCAACCACTACTGAGTTTCATCAAAATCTTTTGAGTCATGCGCAGTTGATAAGCATCCAACATTTTAAATTATAGGTGGACAGAATTGGCTATAGTAGCAATATAGAAGTATTACATACACATATGAATATTTATTACAACACACATTTTGACAACTACTCATATACAAATTTCAATTTAAAGCGGTGGTATTTGGGACACTTTCGGATTCGATAAAATGATATACGTAATTGCACATGTTAACTAAAAACAAAACGATTTGAAGAGTCCATAACTACAAAAGAAGATATTTTTTCCGAAATTGGGCTTAACCATTTTCAGAATAATTGGGTCAAATACAACTTTTTGTTTTAATTGTTTTTGTTTAAAACTTATAATTCTTGAGTATGATAAATTATGACTTAAACTTGAAAACCTTTCAAATATTCTTTGTAGCAACTTAAAAATTAAAATCGGAGTAAAAAGCAGTGGGTGCACAACAAGGCAAAGTGTTTAAAGTTCTGTTGTGTCAGCTTGAAGGTTTATTAATACATTAATCTATAAATTTATGAATTCTTTAATTTTTACTTTATCATTTTCATTGCTTTAAAATTAATAAAAGGAAGACTTCTAGAAGATAATTATAATTTAGTATAAAAAATAAAGTTATAAATAAATAAAATTATAATACTGGGGGAAAAATCGTGTGATAAAACTCGTCTCGTGCCGTCGCGTAATACTTTATTTAAAGATAAAAAGGATCTCCGCTCCCAGGTCCAAATTGCAATGAGCATATAGCTTTAATAATAAAACGTTCATCGTTCTTAACGTCAGTTAATCGGTTGTAATAATTTTGCGAATAAAAAACTCGAACAAATCATTGCCGTTTTTTCTACAAAAGCTAAAATTTAATTAAGAAAAATTACTAATGAGCTTAGTTATGTGTTTTAAGCTAACAAATAATGATAATAAAAAAATGCCAAATTAATGAAAGTTACCGTTGGAATGTAACTTTATTTAGACTCGAAAAAACAACATAAGGTTGTTGCATGATTACATTTTTCGTGTGACTAAAAATGCGGAAAAAATACACCCGAAGGAGGTATTTTTATTTTTTTTTTTTTAAATTTGCGGTGCTGTGTGCCTATATAATAGAATCGGGTTTGAAGAAAATTCTCCCAAAATTTCAGCTACGAACCGCGCAATCACTTTGTTTTTTAGTACAATTCGTATGAAAAACGAAGAAGCAAAACAACGAAAATCAGAAAATTTACTAAAACGCAAAAAAAAATCTGTTTTTCGTTGTTTTGTTTTTTCGTTTTTCATACGAATTGTACTAAAAAACAAAGTGATTGCGCGGTTCGCAGGTTTGATCTAGGAAGCTGAAATTTTGGGAGAATTTTCTTCAAACCCGATTCTATTATATAGGCACACAGCACCGCAAATTAAAAAAAAAAAAAAAAAAACTCCTTCGGGTGTATTTTTTCCGCATTTTTAGTCACACGAAAAATGTGGGCGTGGTTTTACAACAGTGGGTGGCGACCCCCATTCAACTAAAAAACCCAAAACGCTATATCTTAGCACATATAAAGCAGACTTTTTCTACGTTTTAGTAAGTCGGTTTTTTCGTTAAATTTCAACGGAATTGGACATAAACTCTGTCCGCGCAGTTTTCAGGTTAGAGCTAGGAAGCTCAAATGTTGGGACAATTATTTTTATTCCTTAAGCTATAATATAGGAAAAAATAAACAAAATCTCTGCCCTAAAGTTTGAAAAAAACACCCTAATGTATATCTTATCCTTTTTTGCATAAGTGAGCACTGCTAACTATAAGTGATTTTTTGGTTAAATCCTTAACCTTAAATCAAGTTATTTGCGAGAGAAATAGTGAAATAGATATTTAACTACAAAAAGTAGGATACAAAAACATGCCATTTGTAACATTGTAGAACTTAGTTTCTTTGAATCTTTGAAAATTATATTATTTGAATCCAATACTAAATTACAGTGATTTTTCCCCCGTTAAACCTACCTTTGCTTCTTTTTAAGTTATTTCCGTCTTAACTTAAAAACTCTTCGAGTCTTTGCAACTTCCATAAACATATACCGCATATACCGCGATCTAGTAATTTTCAAATATGTATTGCGATTTTTTCTTATCATTTTTGTCATCCTTTATTTTTGACAATTTCTACATAAAAAAATTCTTTGATTAATTTCTAGTAATTATTTTTGAACGCATTTTTGTAACGCATTATTGAATAAAATGTAGTTTTGTTGCGAATCGTATTGCAAAGTAAGGCCTGGTCCGTGTAAAAAAAATTGTGAAAACTATATCTCATACGCTCTCTTCGTAAGTTCCCGAAATGTGTTAAATGTTATCTCCTCATTATGCTCAATATGATGAGTTCCAATATAAAACAAAGGCTTTTTTAATCATCGTAGTTTTTTGACTTGTTCTGAAAACTTGAAATGCCAACATCGAAAATTTCTTTACTCTTGTACTCTTCAATAACCCGATCTCTGGAACAATTTGGCATGAGTTGAAATAGATAAAAAAATCTTAAAATAGTCAAAACTAAAGCTTAAATTAGAGTGAATAATTTTTTTTAACTAACATTTTACTACAAAGTTTATTTGATTTTGTATCTTTTGTAGAAAAAGAATGATTTTTTTATGTAAATAAAAATTTTTGACATATGTAAATGAAATATTTAAATATAACATATTTTTATATCAACAAAGAACTTAAAATGGGGCTAAAACTTACCTCTGCCTCATAAATTGTTCAAATAAACAAAAATTAACAAAAACTAGGTATTTAAATAAATTAAAAATTAACAAGTGTATAAATAATTTTTCCGTGATTTCGTATGTACCTAAACCAAATTCACCGCGGAATTTGGTCGCGTTCGCGTTTATAACTCGGGTGATTCTATTAACTATTAACATTTAAATTAATTTTTATATGAAATAAAAAAAAAATATATTGAAAAAAAAAAACGATTTAGAACAATCATAATTCTAAAAAACAAAGAAACAAAGTAGGGAATTTTTTTCAATTTACTTATTTAATAGGGATTTTTGAAAAATAAGGCATTTTTTATTTTTATATTGTTTCATTATTTTGTAATTTCGTACAAGAAAATTTTGTTTTAAGTCTGCATGCATACACATCGTTTCTAGGAAACAATACATAGGAAACAAAAAAAACTAAACTTTAACTCCTATATTATTAATATTATTAATAAAAAGTAGAAAATAAAATGATTTTGCGTTTTAACTAAAGATTTCGCTTGGGTGATTATAATGAAAGCAAGAGATTATTTTAATCGAGTGGCCTTATACCCACCTAGTCTGGAATAATTCGACTACGAACCAGGCGATACCATCCCTTTGCAGGACAATGACCCGAAGTATATGACTAAAATTGCAATGAAATGGCTTCCAGACCAAAATATTACATGCTTGGATTGGCCAGCAGAGTCACCAGATATTATCTCCATTGGAAATTTGTGGAATTTTGTTTAAAAAATACCTATGAGTCAAACAACCGCACAAAATTTAGACCAGCTATGGAAGGTCGCCAATGGACAATAGTCCGTGATCAGTAGCGAGTATGCCTAAGAAAATATTACTTTAAGTCACAAAATTGTTGACAAAAGGCTGAGTATAAAAATAACTACCCAAGTTAATCAAAATGTGAAATATTTTAGTTTTGATTTTTTTTAGGTAGAATAAAAAATTTGCAAGTTTTCTGCATACTTTTTTTTAAAACCTTTTTGCAAAAAAAAAAAAAAAAAAAAATACAGCCTTAAAACTAGAAACATGTTTTTTTGTGAACAGTTTTGAGGCTCGCTGTATGTCAGATATATCGCACACATTTAGCTAAAGAGGCACAACTCAAAATTTGTTATTTTCGAGTTTACTTGTTAAAACTGTTCATAATGCACATATCTATCAGCACAAAAAAGATTAGTTAATTTTTTGCTGTACTTTGATGTCAAAAAACTGTTATGTCTCTCTTCATGTTGCAATAGAAATTAGGCTACAATATGCAAAAGTGTCCTATTTTTAGTGTCGGAGAGTTCAAGCTGTTTTGATCGCGACGCGGTTTCCAACCATATTCTGTTAGTACCTTCATCTAAATAATCCACACTTTATTTATGAAAAATAGTTACCAAGCTCAAAACAGTTTTTTGCGTTTTCTAAAAATTCCAAAATTTTGAGTTGTGCCTCTTGAGCTAAATGTGTGCGATATATTAGATCTATTCCGATTGTGAATTTGTGGAATATATAGTACTAAGTAAAGGTGCACAGACGGTTGTATTCAAAACAGGAGTAATTGGTTGAATGGAGAGATGAGTGAAGTTTCCCACTCTATAAGGAAATGCTTTTTTGACAGTATGCTTTGTAGAATAAAAATTTTTACAAGGACTAAGGGCGAGTCAACTATATATTATTTTTTTTAAATAAAATAGCTTTTCAGCCCTTTCATGGTTGGCTACTGTCTCGCATTTTAGTCGCCGACTAAACATACAGCCAATTCTTACTCGGCGGCTAAAATGGCGAGATAGTAGCCAACCATGAAAGGGCTGATAAGCTATTTTATTTAAAAAAAATAATATATAGTTGACTCGCCCTTAGTCCTTGTAAAAAATGAAAGCAAGAGATTATTTTAATCGAGGGCCTTATACCCACCTAGTCTGGAATAATTCGACTACGAACCAGGCGATACCATCCCTTTGCAGGACAATGACCCGAAGTATATGGCTAAAATTGCAATGAAATGGCTTCCAGACCAAAATATTACATGCTTGGATTGGTCAGCAGAGTCACCAGATATTATCTCCATTGGAAATTTGTGGAATTTTGTTAAAAAAATACCTACCGGTAGACCGCGTATCCATTTCTAGTCGCCCGCCTGTATGATGCGTCGATACACAATTAATTTTTTAGGTTTCATAAAATGATGATATTCCAAGTTTAACCAACTACCATTGCATTATCCACCAGCAGGTTTTTTGCTCGAAGATATTAAATTCAGACCATGTGATGAATGTTGCATTCAAAATAATTAATTCTATTCGCGGAAGCAGTTTGCAAAGACGAAAACTCAGAGCATTGCTAGAAGAATGTAAATCTGATCTTGGTGAATTACTATTGCACACTGATGTTAGATGGTTAAGCCGCGCTAAGTTTTTAAAAAGATTCTTGGGTCTCTTACCTGAAGTAATGGAGTTTATGGCAATAACTAACAAATCGTATCCTTAATTGGAAGATGATCAGTGGGTTCTTGATCTTGCTTTTCTCTCTGACATTACAAAAAAACTAAACGACTTAAATTTACGACTTCAAGGGAAGAATAAAACATTGACTGAGATGGTTAGCCCCGTGAATACGTTCAAAGATAAACTGTCTTTACTAGAAGCGCAATTGAGAATGGACGATTTAAAACAATTGGAAAACATGGCAGCTAAATCAAAAGATAAAAAGCCATCTGATAAGATAACTCTGCTACGAAATGAGTTCGTTAGACGATTTAAAGATATTTCAAAAATAGAGGACATAATATTTTTCATGTCATTCCTATTCAATAATGAAATACAAACAGAAGAAATATCAACAAAACTAAAACAGTTTATTAATGTGGACCAAATACTGATTGAGGACGAAATCTTAAAATTAAAATGCGATACATTTTTGAAATCACGATGGTCACAAATTAATTTTTACTTACTCTCTGTAGAATTATATCCATGTTTGTGGAGATGTGCGGCGTATTTGACAACCTATTTTTGGATCCACTTTTTCTACAAAAAATCGCTCCCGTTTAAATTATGATGAGATTACAGAAAATATGGAATGCCATGATTCCAGCGCGCTCTATGATACTACTTAAGTAGTTAATATTTATGAATTGTAAAGCTAATGATATTGCATGCGTTAATAAAAGAACATCTTGACTTATTTACAGACTATTTTTATGTTTGTATTAAGTTATCAATTATTACTCTTGTTAAAATGACTTGATATTTAATTGGTATTGGTATCATCAATATTTATTTTCAATTGAAACTGATTTATAGCTTTAAATTGCTGTTTTTAAGGTTAGTAGACCGCCGCCAAAAATTTTAAGAGCAGGTCGCCCGCATTGGTTAAAACTTTGGCCACCCATGCTCTAGGCTGTAACTAATGATATAATCCCAATTACCGCACAGGAAAAAATAATTTTGCAATTACCAATTAATTTTAATCTGTATTTTTGCTATGCAGATTAGTTAGTGTACTTTAGTTGTTGTACTTTAGTCATTTGTTTTATTACCTTTTACAAATACACTTCATCTGCTTAAGTTCCCACAAACTATTTAGTAAACATATCACTGCGTTTTGAGTTCAAGAAAAACAAAGCAATTGAAATTCTAAATTTAACACGCTACATTCTAAACTTTACTGATCTGTTTTGTTCGATGATTAGGTTTTTCTACTAACTACTGAAAACTCTTCTTGAAAAACAATATCATTTTACTTTCGCCGTGTTTAAACGAAAAGCAAAAATAAAGGTCCTCACTTTTTTATCTCAAAAACCCAAACCTTTTAAGTGTAACCTACGATCTCATAGGATTTTTAGCCTTACTGTTTTTTTATAGTTAGCTTTGCCATAATATTTCAGCACAAAAATGCTGTGATGTGAGGCTTAGCGAGAGATCAGTTTTAAAACGTATGTTTTTTTCATGCAAAACGCAATCCACATTGTCACATCATCATCAATGATGCATCATCTCTTGTGGAAGCACATCAGCACCCCATGCCAACCACAATCCATTTAATCTGCAACCGTCTCCGTATAATTTCTTTTTATCGGAGATGTGTAATTTTAAAGATATTTGAAGCCAACAAGCTATTGCTGCTCAATTAATGACGTAGATTTCGGCTTTCAAAATGGTACAGACACTATTCACTGGTCTGTATGAATCTTTGATACTTAGCACTTTCGAGTAAATATTTTAGCTCCCAGGCTAATGAGGATTATTTTAGAGTGTCTTAGATGATGTTCTCAAAGAACCCAAGGCTAAATCATACCTGATCATCTTGCATACTGAAAGGTATTTTTGAGTACAACAGATATTTTAAGACTGAACGGGATTCACGCAAAGTCTACTGAATCCATTTTGATCAAATTTTTTTAATCATCTTTCTTAGACGCTTGGTCCCAACATAGAATTAAAGTTATCACGATATTCCTGTTAAATATCAAAATATTAAAGTTTTAAAATTGCTAAAAAAATTAATATCACACATAGAAAGAAGCATGTAAGCATAACAAATCGTTTGATGGCAAGTTAGTTAGTGTATGTGCGTTTTGTTTTTATATGGCAATGCAATGGAAGAGAATATTCAAATTTTACTCTCGCTCTCATTCTCAATTTGTCAACGCAGCAACGCGGAATTTGTGAACAATGAAAAAAAGAATTACAGTACGTTCACACATAGAAAACACACATGCTGTCCTAAATGGCTTGACAACATGTGTGACTGATTGCTTTGCGTTCACATTTTCGTGCATGCCATCAAACATCAATTGCAGAACAATTTATGAGCGTCCACATCGAAGTGAACTGCATGAAATTCTATTTAAAATGAAAAATGTTCACTAGGCTTGACAGTCAGTTCACACAGGTTGTATGGTTGGACAAGCCAGCAGGAAAATCAACAATTTTTGAAATTCATCCAACATGTGTATCAAACGGTCGTTCCTAAAGTTCACATTATCGAACATTGATGTTGGACAACATGTGTGATAATGTCTACTAGGCTAATTGAATGTGTTAGTTAGTTTGTGTTGTGCTTTGTTTTTGTCTTTCACATGGCAATGCAATAGAATATTTGTGGAAGAGAAAACAACAAGAACTCTAGATCTGTGAAGAAGAAAAAAAAGTAAATTGTTTGCCTTCACTGAAAAACAGGCTACGCGTACGAAGTCGCGGGCATCTGCTAGTTTATAATATAACAATTGCAGGAAAATGTTAGCTACCGCTTCGAAAACAATGAAATATATCTGATTTGAAAGACATTTTTTAAAGTACTTTTAAATGTACTTTATTTTCGGTCCTACAGATCGATAAACACACTTAATATTATGTAGGCTTACAGACTGCACCCTTTGAAGTTATTTTGTCCACAAAATAAAATGAATAAATATGTTTTCATTCCTAATACGAGTATATTTGTATATCATTTGAAAGCTCTTTTTAAGTATTACAGCTTTTATTAACTACGAGCGAAACACAATAAAACCATATTGAAGTGGAATGCAAATACTCGCGAGTGTAAGTAAGTGGGCGCGAGTGTATGTTCATGCGTTCGCGTCAACTTTTTACTGTTTTAAACTTTTTTTTATCAAATTCAAAATTTCTAAATACTTTTCTAAATGACTTTTAAATAAAAGCTAAATAAATTCAATGGCAGAATTGGTTTGAAAGAAAGTTCCATGCACGAAAACTGTAACATGTACCTCATCTAAAAGTTGTTTTTTACTTCAACAACTTTGACTTAGAATATGGAGTTCTATATTAGAGGCACCATATTAGAGGCACCAGAAGTCAAAATATGATATTTTTTCGTAACCACAAATTATTTAACCGCCTGCCACACGTTCAATATTTATTGTGATATTTGGATCGCGATCCATATTGATGGATTTTTGGATCCATAAATAATTTGTGATATGGATCGCAATCCATCATATATATTTTGAATATATTTTGGATGACACAATAATTTGTTTGGCAGATTTGCGATCCGAGATACAGAAATTCAAAATATATATACTTTCTCGAAACTCAATTCCACTGAAATACCGCTTTTGTGCTTCTGCGGCTTATATTTATTATATTTTTCTCTTTTGTAACATCACGATCTAAATGGTAAGAAATGTTAAAAAAAAAATAGTTCAACACAATTTTCTCCATTTGCCCTGCATTCACACTACGCCTCTGGCGGCAGCAACTAAGATATGGCCTGGAAGGTATTTTTATACTCTACATATAGGGTAAATTCGCTTTGTCCTTCTGTACCTCGCTTGAAAGGAATCTTTATAACCTACGCACATGGTGTATTCAATTTGTTCTACTGTTGTGATTGTTTGTAAGTCTGTGGAAATCACGATTGCGGGAAAACGAAACGAGATAGCTTCATGAAATTATTTGTTCATGTGATTAAAAATGGGATCACAAACACTCCTAGCACCCATACAAATCTAAACTTACCTCATATCCTTTACCTTTATCTCATGTTAAGGTGAAAACAGGGAGAACGTTTGTTCCTTTTTTCTTACAAAATGTAACAGACGCTTGCATGTGTTTATAGTAAAAACCCAAGTTCAGAAATTTTTACAAAGTGAATTTTTTTTGTATAATGTTTTTATCACAGTTTGATTACAATATATTCAAGGCGTGTGGCAGTTCCCCCACAAGTAAAAGTTATACAATTTATATTTGAATAGAGATAGCAGTGGCCTGATGACTAGCACTCACCTTTTTATTTAATCTAGGAATTTGATTCAAACATTATTCAAGAATAGCCAGTACTGGTTCCAAGATAGAGGCAATTAAAAAGCCATTCGAAGGGGTCAAAAAAAAAACGGAAGTGTTTTTCATGGCCATCTATAGAAAAGCAGAAGTCAGCGAAACGGGATGCGACTAATTTTAAAATATTATGGAATAATGTATCTTTTTAATAGATTTCGTTTGATTGAAAAATCTTATTTACTTTTTTTCTTACAAGGCATAATAATCCATTCGAACGGGACATATTTTTCCATTTTGGTTCACTTGTGCAATTTTTCAAAACGTCTTTAATATTTACATAAATAATAATATTTAAGATATATACAGTAATTAAAAAAACAAATTGAATGTTTATATATATAAAATTAATTATTGAAATCAGTTTTAATAAAGAAAACAGGAAGAAGTATTTATTTTTCCTAAAAGAATATAAAACTTGTCTTTTTGCTGTTAAAACGTTTTTTCTGTAAGAGGCGTGGCACTGCTCACTTAAAAAAAATATTTTTACTCAAGTTTCAATCTATCTGCATACCAAATTTTATCAAAATCAGTGTAGTGGCACAACCGTGATACCGTTTTTCCCCATTTGGAGCAATGCCACGCCCCCTTTAAGGAATCAAAGTTTCTAATAATCTTTCTTAGGTTTCAATCTATCTTTAAGAAAAATTTCATCAAAATCGGTCCATTAGTTTAGCCGTGGAAACTTTTTTTCCTGTTAGGGGCGTGGCACTGCCTTCTATTGAAAAAAAAGTATACATGTCCTTCCTTCTCTTCACAAACTTTCCAACAAAAAAAAAAATATGCGATTATGCTGTGCTATGGCTGTGAAAAAGTGGTTTAACCGTTTTGAACTGCCTATTTACACTTATGTTTTCGAACATAACTTCAAAAAGCTCCAAAAGCTCCAAGTTTATTATTTTTGCACTCGTTTTATTTTTTAATTATGTACATGAAACTCTGTTCGTGTAAAAATTTTGAAACACTTGCTGCTGTTATCAATTTCGAAATGAGAACAAATGATGTTTTTCTATTTTATTTGTGACTTTACAACATGAACTTAAGCAAATTAAAATTTTACAGTTAATACAGATTGGTTTGATGTTTTTGCATTGTTTTTAGCTAGGAATTAATACTTTTTTACAGATAAATATCGATTTTAAACATCTGTTTGTAAATGCGAGCAGCCTGATCGTTAATTATGATGTTTTTAAAAAAAAAAATAATGGAAGTTTTTGAAGATCAAATAAAAGAACCAGGCTGGAAAGCTGTCCTTAATGAAATGAAAAAAAAAGGAATACATTTATGAAAGTAAATTTCTTAGCAAAATATTTTTTCGCAAATTACAAATAAATATAACTTAAATTTTATTGGAAGGTGCACACCAAATTTTTAATATGCGGCTCCCATGAAAGTTTTATTATAGAAGGCAAGATCATAACCAAGTACGAAAGTGTACAGCCATTTTTGTTAATATATGCGTCAATCTTGAATCCTGAATAAGTTTAGTTTTTTTTTTTTTTTGATGGCATAATGTTTTGATGCATAATGTTTTAAAATATTTAACTTATTCAATTTGTCATATCTTATTGCCTCCAGTATAGTTTTGAATTTTATACAACATTATTTTTATTCAATAAGCACTACATTTGATGTAAACAGTTCTAAAATTAGTACTTTAATTTCAAAATTCAAAAAAAAAAAAAAAAAAAGAAAAGATTAAAGCTTGTAACTATTTTTTCTACAATATATTAGTTTTTTCATTTGATGTAGAAATTACATGTAAGTATTACTTCTTGATATCTTATATTAAACAGGAATTTTTGCTAACTACATACTACATATTAAGCTCTTAAGTAAAATACAATCAATATTTAAAATGTATTAAATTGGTGTCATGTGTTCTGTAAACATATAATGACACATTTTATTTAATTCAATAACCCACAATGAAATAGTATACATAATTCATCCAAGTATCGTTTTTTAAGACATGATTAAGCCATTCATGAACATTTATTTTTGAAAATAATTTACTATTATAACAGTTCAAATATTGAAATATTACGATTCAAATATTACGATTGTAGGGCATACAAATTGTAAAGCATAGCAGACGACTCTTTAAAAGTGTTTAAGCTCTCTCTTTTTGTTTAAGTGCTCCCTAAAAAATGGAAACAATAACAAACCAAAGAGTCAAATACACTCGCTTCGTTATAGCGAGACATCAACAGCACAAAAGATGACAAATTATCCCCAGTAGTGCGGAGTAAAACGAAACGTAAACAACCGAATCGCTAGTATCTTTTTAGTTTTTTTTTTTTTGCTTAAATTTATTATAAATATGTTATGTTGGGGCTTATCAAATTGAGATTAACAAAAGTTAGTACTTTTTTTTTTTTTTTTGTTGAAAGAATGAATACAATATAAGAAGTTTCTGATTCTCTATGGCTTTATTATTTTTGTAAAATATCAAAGGTTCCACCTAAAGGTCAGTATAATTGAAACAATTAACCGAAACAGTAAAAAAGTTATATCACGTAAACAACTTCCTCTTCCATTCATATTACGACTATTTGATTAGAAATGGCGTACATTGCCTCACTGGATGTTGGAACAACAACCGTTCGTTGTTTTATTATCAATGAAAAATGTGAAACAAAAGGTTCAGCTACCGAGTTGGTAAGTTAAATTTTTAAATAATATTTTGTTTTAACTAGTATATATATAGGAAAATAATCGAAGTGACTAAAAACTAACTTTTAGGTTGACTTGCTTAATCCACTACCAGGCTATTTTGAAATTGAGCCAGAAGCCTTATGGCGAAAGATAGTCAATGTGATAACAAATGCAATCAAAGGTATGAAAACCACAAAATTTGCAAAAACACAACACGTTTTTTATTTCACTACAAGTCTACATACATATGTATGTATATAGTACATATGTACATTAGGGTGATTCAAATTTTTTTTTTTGGTTTTTTTTTAAGGTGCTGTTGCTTAAAAAGTAAGTTTATGATATGAAGAAAAAGTTCACGAAATTTCAGCTCTGTAACTCAATTTTATAAGGTGGCGCCGGAGCCTGTTAGTTTTACATGTAAATTGTATGGAAAAATTATTTTTTACAAAAAAGGTATCTAAATGAATAGTCGTTTTTCGACGTAATTTTTTACGCTGAATCCGAATCTGGCCTCAGAATTGACCCATCATGTCGGAATTCTGAAATATTTGAGGTTAATTACCTGAAACATGATGTTTTTTGTCTACTTTCGAGGTCATGTATAGGATTCAAAGAAAGTTGATCAGCTTATTTTTAACAAAATCATCATTTAGTACCATCCTTGCCCTTTAAAATGAGCTTTCAAGTGGTGATCTGTGATGTTTCCTTGCAAAGTTATAGCCATTTTAAAGTGACATGAATTGGATCCCCTACAAAGGGTTGCAACCCAACAATATTAACCAATTCATGTCACCTTGAAATGGCTGCAACTTTGCAAGGAAGCATCACAGATCACCACTTGAAAGCTCATTTTAAAGGGCAAGGATGGAACTAAATGATGCTTTTGTTAAAAATAAGCTGATCAACTTTCTTTGAGTCCTATACATGACCTCGAAAGTAGACAAAAAACATCATGTTTCAGGTAATTAACCTCAAATATTTCAGGATTCCGACATGATGGGTCAGTTCTGAGGCCAGATTCGGATTCAGCGTAAAAAATTACGTCGAAAAACGACCCTTTTCAGCTCAACAACACTAATCACCTATTCATTTAGATACCTTTTTTGTAAAAACTAATTTTTCCATACAATTTACATGTAAAACTAACAGGCTCCGGCGCCACCTTATAAAATTGAGTTACAGAGCTGAAATTTCGTGAACTTTTTCTTCATATCATAAACTTACTTTTTAAGCAACAGCACCTTAAAAAAACTAAAAAAAAAAAAATTTGAATCACCCTAATGTACATACATAAGCGGATTTTGATAATTAATAAGATTACGATTCAATTAACTTTGTTGTTAGCTATCAAATACTGAAAATTCAGTAATTTTAGGATTTGAATTAAAAGGAAACGAAAATAAGAGATATAAACTTAATAAACTTGTTTAAAAACTCTAACTTATTACACATTGTAAGAAATATATTAAAAGAGGAAAACGATATTGCGGTTGCAAATAAACACAACATGACCAACTATTTTTATATTTTTAAAGTAAAATAAGTACAAACCGAACTGAAAATAAGTACACAAAATAGCTTTGTATGTTTACTTTTATAGTGAAATTTTTGGTTGGATTCTAAGTTAAATAATTTGAGAGAGTGAGAGGAAAATTGCTCCCAAAGAGATATTTAATTAAAAAAGTAAACAGACAAGAATTAGTTACAAATTTGGTTATATTAGCCAAGTGTCAAAAAAGGAAAATGTATTTTGTTACGATCGACAAATTTTCGATTTTCAAAACAAATTTTAATTCGTTACAAAGTTCTTATTTTGATTTAGTTAAGCAATTTTATATTTCTATTCAAACAATATACATATGTATATAGGTATCAGTCAGTAGGTAATTTGATGAGCTATAAAACTAGTGTGTCATAGTTTCAAATCTGTCCATTTATAAAAAAAGGAATATGTTTCAAAATAATCAAAAAAAAAGTTCCTTATCAAATTAAAGTTAATTTTTTTGATTGACAACTAATTATTTACGTTTTTGACACAAAATTTAACTACAGAAATTCTTTAGGCGATTTTTGTTAACTTTTTTTCGGAGAGAGAGGAACAGATATTTGTTTTTCGCATTTTCACGCAAATTTAGGCAACAAAAGGCGCTTTAAGTTAACTTTAGGCGAGTAAATAGATACAACTAACATCAAACACTTTAACAACAAAAATATTGATTACCAAAAATATCAGGGCCATTGATAGCCGAAAAAAAAAGTCATTCATGCCAAAAATAAAGTAGTACAAAGAAGTACAGAACTAAATTAAATGAAGTACAAAGCTACTTAAAGTGTTAAATTTTTATTAAAAAAGTCACGTTCTGGCTGGCCGTATTAAATTCTGCAAGATTTATTTGATGCAGCGATTTTTAGCTCTTGCTTGTGTGGGACGAGTTATTGGAGGTGCCACGCTCTCTTGTCAAAATGTCGCCGATTTTTGTCTGGTATTGGTTTAATCATTTAATTGTATTACCTTAAATAACTCTACAGTATGGGGTTTTGCAGTTAATGCTTGTATGGGTGGTGACACGAGTTTTTATCAATATGCAACAACTTTTTGTCCGGTGGCAGAGTTCGTTACCGCAAATATAGCTCTCATAATAGCTTTTTCAAGTTTTTGTGTACCGAATTTCATTACATATTATGTATCAAATAAAGCCATCATACGAAATAACATTATTTTCAGCGAAATAGTGAAAAAAATATGAGGATTTTTATTTCTTTGAAGCTTATAAAATAGGGAACAATGAGCTTAACACTATTCTCTTAAGTCTATTAGTTTAAAGAAACTTGAGAACAATGGATGATTTAATTTGCATTCACTTTTGCTTTACAGATGCTCAATTGTCACCCTCGCAAATTTCCTGTCTTGGTATATCAACGCAACGTTGTACATTTCTTACTTGGAATCATCGTACAAAAGAATACTATCATAACTTTATAACATGGAAAGACTTGCGTGCTCATGCTTTGGTAGATCAATGGAATACCGGATTAACGCTCAAGGCAATAAATACATTTTCTTATGGGTTATACTTGATATCACGCAGCAAAAGATTCTTAGCTGGTAGCGTGCTAAAACTGATGAACGGACAGGTATGGCACTCTGACATTATACCTATATTTGAAAAATCATTTCTTGTAATTTAAGGTAACGCTACGTTTACTGCATGCCATCCATGATAATCCAAGACTACAAAAAGCAATTAAGGATAAACGTGCACGCATTGAGTTACTCGACTCTTGGATTCTTTATAAATTGAGGTAAATTGGAGGGAGAAACAATATTTTCTTGTTGAATATACATAAGTAAAAGTGTTAATTTTTAGATCAGGAAATGGTATTGAACCAAATGTTGAGCATATTACTGATGTTACATCGGCTACAGCCACTGGGCTTTTTGATCCTTTCACCTTAGGTTGGTCACCATTGGTGAAATTGTTATTTGGTCTTGACGTAAGTTGTGTGAAAATTCATAGTAAAAAAATACACTAACCACCTGCTGTTTAGCCAACAATACTACCAAAAATTGTTGATAACGCATATAAACAATTCGGAACTGTTCATCCAGCCGCATTTCTACAACATGCAGCAGAATGGCAGGGTGTCCAACTACCAATTACTTCATCTATAAGCGATCAAACAGCTGCTATATGGGGCTCGCATTGTTTTGATGAGGGTGATGTTAAAGTTACAATGGGTACAGGTGCTTTCCTAAATTTAATAACTGGCAAAGATTGTCATGCCTCCGTAATGGGTATGTACCCATTAGTTGCGTGGCAATTCCGTTATGATGTGAAGAAAGTTAAGACAACATTTTGTGTTGAAGGTGCTGCTCATGACATGGGCACCGTAGTTACATGGGCTCAACAATGTGGTCTTATAAATGATCCTGTCGAAACTGCGGGTATCGCTGAGTCAGTTGATGATACATGTGGTGTTTATTTTGTGCCAGCGTTTAGTGGACTGGGTGTAAGTTTTAAATGCTTGGATATGTAATGGTAATATGGTATAATATGGTAATATATACATATACAATGAGTATACATAGTGCAAAGTTACGTTTGAAAGGAATTTTTCCACGACCCTTCTTCTCGAATATTGAAAGCTTCTAATCAAAATTCAAACACCTAGGCATGTTGAACATAACTGCTTATTAACCCCGTTTCAGTCTGGTTTTCTTGCCAATCACAGCTAAACTACTCCATTCAGGATTCGAGAGAATTTCGAAAAGATGAAATTACATTACTGGGTGTTCTAGACTTCTCAAAAGCTTTTAACTCTATTAATTTTCATGATCTGCATAACAAACTTATTACACAATTCGGCTTCAGCACTCTAGTTTCGTCACTAGTACTCAATTATTTATATGGCGAATCCAAAGAAGTCTTAACTGATTCTGCAACTACCTTCAACTTGTACCAGGCATCCCGCAGATATCATTTTTTTTTTATAATCTGGAATTGATTCCGGGTCCTTTACTTTTTTCGCTAGTCATATGTAATTTCATAGACCAGTGTTAAAGCAGTATAATTCATTTGTATGCAGAAGATGTACACATCTGGTGGTGGCGAGGTCATCATCATGGTTGGAATAACTCCCGCTAGTCAGGGTTAGCAAGTCGTCCCGGATTTCTAAAAGAAAAAAATTATTTTCCCCTCAAATGGTAAAAAGTAAAGGTTTTTTTTGGGATTCAATTGATGACCTTTTCTTTTTGGTAAACCATTGAAAAATTAATTCATAAGCTTCAATTTTTGTATGAGAAAAACCTAATGAATAACTTCTAGTCACAAAAATCGTCCAATTTCCGGCTATTTCATAAAGATCTATTTGTTTTATTAATGTATTAATCTCTTCAACTAAATAATGATTCTACATATTATTATGTAAACAGAATGTTGAAAGTTGTACTTTCGCCTAAAAAATTAAGTTTTAAATAATTCAATATCCTACTTTTACGGGTGTGGCATTTTCGTGAAATCGCAACCAAACATCATCAATCAAAGTTAGATTTTTCTTTATCGCGCCTCTTTTGAAAGTCACTGGTAATGCTTTAAAAGCGGTAGCGTCATTTCACCAAAAGCTTGGGGGCGGAGCGACAGTCTAAATATCATCGAATGGTATTTTGAATTGAATCGATGTAATTAATAATAATACAAGATCCTTGGGGAGGGGGGCAATACCCCCTCTGTCCCTACCCAATTGACGCCTCTGTTTGAAAGTATAATTTGCCATGAAAAATTTTTTACCTCTTGCCGTTGATTCGGCATCAAATATCATTAACATTTCTGTAAAATTAACTATGTATACGAAGGGATAGATGGTAAAAATGTATTATTGACCTATTTTCTTTATTTCTGTAATGAAATCTTAGACTTTCAGAAATAGGTTTCGTCACATAGTTTTGGGATAAAATTTGCCAAACGTATCAGGTTAAAATTTGTTATGCTCCGATCTTATTTAAATTTTGGTTACTTGTAGTTTTGCTTTAAATCAACTGTAAATTTTCAAGTAGCAACGAAACAAAATAAAAATATTTCAATGCTCGGCTACGACGTAAATGAGACTTTTTGCTCTACCTACTACGTCAGTGTTGCGTATATGGACATGATGTTTTGGTGGGAAGTGAAGTAGAAATATAACAACAGCAAAAACATTTTTAATAAAAAAAAATTTTTAACAACTAAGTATTTTTTTTTTTTTTGTAAAGATCATGAAAAAATCTATTGGAATCGTAGAAAAAATTACGAAAATTACCAACTTGGCACCTCTATTTTGGAAACTAATAACTTTGGAGCAAAATTCTACCATAATTTGATCGATCTTTACAAGAACTACAAATAACCAAAATTTGAACAAGATCGTAGCATAAAACATTTTAAGCTGGTACGCTTGGCAAATTTTATCCCATATGTTTTCTTTACATTAATTTTGAAGCCACCAATCAACGATCATAAAGCTGCATCAGGTTTTGTTGGCATTACACCGTCAAGCACACGGGCTCACCTAGTGCGTGCTGTGCTGGAAAGTATTGCATTTCGTTTGGCGCAACTGTGTGAAACAACAGAAAAAGAAACCAATTATAAAATACGAATTTTAAAGTAGGATATAAAACTGATGTGTTTGCTAGTTAAGTAATACTTTTATTTTTCAGAGTTGACGGTGGCGTCTCACGCAATAATTTTGTTTGTCAGTTTTTAGCAGATGCAACAGGTATACGCGTTGAACGTGCACAAAACTCGGAATCTAGTATAATGGGAGCAGCATATATGGCTGGATTAAATTACGGCGTGTGGCAAGATGTTGAAGAAATACGTAAATTTCGTCACATCGATCATGTATTTGAGCCGAGCGTACAAAAAAGAAAAGATATTAAAAGACGTATGGACATGTGGAATGAAGCCGTCCAGCGTTTTTTGAATTGGTATTAATTCAATACTACTCTAACTTTTGACTTTTCAATAACACAAGACCAACGAATTTGTTTTCTTTCCATTTGTTCAATATGCAAAATTATAATATCAATTTCAATTTATAACATAAAAAATTTTAAACTTTGTTCGGGCCTTTTGCTAGTATTAAAAACGGCGGAGGAAAACGCAGTAATGTAGTGTAAAGATTTGTGTTCGATTATTCAAACCGTTCCAGCAACGCGATTCGCAAAAATTTGCTATCCTTAATACCCGCCAGTGAAGATTTTGACATTGTTGACAAAAAATATTATTATGAAAAAATTTCGCAAAAATGTTAAATAATTTATAGGGAATATATAATATATATGTATATATTTCTTTTGAATATAAGTTTATAATGAATGAAATAAGCTTCTTAATATATAAAGTACCAGGAGACCGACCAAAGTTCGGCTTTTCGTTTTCAGGTTGAAAAAGTCGAATAAATGTAATGCAATTGAATGAGATGTCGGAAATATTTAAAAAATATTGAATATGGTTGAAAATCCGAAAACAAGTTAAAAAAAATTTCAAAGAAGTTGATTATATGGACCAAAACGCAAAAAAGTAGACTACAGAGAAAAATTTTGTTTCTTAAATTTCGAGGGTTTTTCATTAATTTCTGGTTGTACATATCCGAAAGTAATGAGAAACATAAATGTCAACCCGAAACTTGTTGCTTGCTGTGAGAATTAAGACTTGTTTCCAAGTTGCCTCTTCATGAATAAAAATTAACAAAAATACAACACGAATCAAAATGGTACGTTGTATTCAATATATGTTATTTTATACGTGCTATCCGGTTCTCTGAGATAGAATTAGGTCTAGTGAAAGTAACTTAATAAAATTTTTGAAGAGGAAAAAATGTTATCACCATTTTGTGTAAAAAAGAATTCGACCGCATTTTTTGATGTAACGTAACAGTCAAAAATCCCAAAAAGTCTTTTGGTGCAAAATCTAGCACGTTAACAAAAGAGAAATACCTCATTTTCTTCGAGCACTTTTAGCCTATTTTCTAAAGAAAATAAGAAACTAGCGGTCATTTACTTATGTGTGTGTCCCGAGCCAAAAACAATTTGTAACGTAACAGTCATTTTTGATCGATAATATTTAGAAGAACGAACTGTGAATCTTTAGATCATCCGAGAGCATCAAATGATAAGTTTAATGAGGAGGGAATGCTGCAAATTGTTTATGCTGAAAATTTCTTCTGCGAGGGACAAGACGAAGTGCACATTAGTATCAAAAACAGTTAACTTTGCATACTACTGTCTTCTATCACAACGAAAAATTTCAATCGAAGGTTGTCATATCTGACAACTTAATGCACACGAAGAAATCGATTGGAAAAAACCATTGCATAGTTTTAGGACTTAAGTTAAAGATGATTTTATTATTCTAGTCAAATATTTGCACTGAAATTTTAGATTCGCTGTAACTTTTTCAATTTCAATAATATGTGGAAACTTTTCAGAAATGAATTTTTTGATTTGGTACGGACTTAAATTTTATGATGTGCTCTTGGCACGTTAGGGTGGTAGAAGCTGAGATAATGTGTACAACTAATCAAAAAAAAAATCTGAGACAAATAACTTCTATGAATGAAATGTAGTCCATGTTGAGACACTTACAACGATTTATAATACTTGTTGAGCGAACGTCAAATGGCGGAGATATAAGAAAAAACAAAATTGCATCGAATTTAGAAGCCGAAAAAAAATTTTTTTTTTCCTTAAAAATCTTTCATTATTAGCTTTCAAACTGGTGGAGGTCATTCGAACTTTTTTTTTGTGATACTATGTAATGTACATTTTGCTGTCAGGACTATTTGCGACTTCTCACGAGAAAGGTTGTATCGATGGTATAGGCGCAACTACCAAAATGATTGTGGGAAAGCATATTTTGTCTCGTAAATGTGTCGTGAACTGTGCTTCAGACTTTGTTACTGCATTTTATCGTACAGAATCGAGAATCGCCAACTAGGAAGTTAATGAACGTGATTCTTAAGATATAAATTACATTTGAACGCGCCTGCGATTTTCGCTAGTGCAAAAAGTATCAGCGATATAGCGTCGACTCACCAAATTCAAGTGATTGATGGAACAATCATCACTTTTACTACTTCGAAACAAGAATACAATTTTTAATTTTTACTGATCTCCACTTTGTAAATTATTTTTAATAAATGTTAATGAGTTCAGTGAATAATTAGAGCTTTGTTGGTTGTTTTGGATTCCACGTCTATTATCTGCAGTTTCTTAAATGTCTAATCGTAAGACCCTTGAATTAATGATGTGTTGTGAAATTGAACAATTTAAGCTATTTTAATGCTTAATTTTAGTTTTTATACAAACGTAGATGGCAAAGGTAACGTAACAGTCTTTTCGTGTAACGTAACAGTCCGAACATATTTGCTTCTATAAAACTCAAAAAAAATGTTTTCTGTGTAATTAAAATTTAATTAATTGCTTTCATCCTTAAGCTTGGAAATTATAAGCTTTACGTGTAAAATAGTCCACCAAAAGAGCAGACTTTTCCAATAATGTAAGGCAACTTTGAAATCTTCTTCCAAAATTATGTAACGTAACAGTCCATGCTGACACGTTCATAACTCCTAAATGATAAGGCATACAAAATTTTTTATAATAATACAAAATGGTATTAGAGAAGCATACCTTCAGATGCATCTACAAAAAATATTTAAAGCACTCCATTTCATGTGTTTTAGGAACAATTTATGTCAAAATATGCATAAGAATGTAACGTAACAGTCTGCGTTTTAGTCCATATATGAAAAATGTTGAAAAACATTGAGAGAGGTTGAAGCAGGTGAAAAAATTTGATAAACTCGATAGTATATTAAAATGTTGAAAACGTTGAAAGAGATTGAAAAGCTCGAAATAAGTTGAAAGTCTCCGAAAAAGATGAATGAGGTTGAAAAGCCGAAAAAACTTAATGTGGTTGAAAAAGTCCAAAAAATATGGAACGTGTTGAAAAAAGTTGAAAAGGTTGAAAAATAATAAAGCAGTCTAAAGACGTTGAAAAACTCGTTGAATGAGGCTGAATATATTGAGACCAAATTTTATTAGGATCACTCCTTTAGTTTGCTAAATATGGCATCAACGTTATTAGTTTGTATGGGTGGTGTCACTTCCACTAATGAAATCCCATCAAAATTCATATAATTTTAAAGCTTATAGTAACCGACAACTCTACACCAAATTTAAAGAATATTACTCCGATAGCACACTAAATATAACATTTAAAGTGTTTTGCTTATATGGGAGGTGCCACTTAAAAAATTTGACTCCAAGAGCACACTAAATGTAGCCTTAAACATTTTTTGCTTGTATGGAAGGTACCACGCCCACAAATGCAATCCCGTCGAAATCCATTTAGTTTCAAAGCTTATAGTAACCGACATCTCTACACCAAATTTTAAAAAAATTACGCCCATAGCACACTAAATATAACACTTAACATTTTTTGCATGTAGGGGAGGTGCCACGCCCACTGATGCAATCCCATCGAAATCCAATTAGTTTCAAAGCTTAAAGTAACCGACATCTCTATACCAAATTTAAAAAATATTACTCTCATAGAACAATAAATGTAGAATTTAGCTGTTTTCACTTGTATGGAAGGTGCCACGCCCACAGGTGCCGTTCCGCCTACTTATGGTTACAAGATACCCAATAGCCAGTATACTTGACATGTCAAATTTCATAACGTATGCGTTGTTAGTTCTCTTATTACAACGTTTATAAATATTGTGGGCTGTGCCACGCCTTTCAACGAGTTTTGCCAGTATAGTGGCATAGCTTGTTATAATGACCTCATTCAGCGGTATTAACTCTAAAATTTTTATGAAAATCGTCGGTGAAATATACCACGCCCACTGTTCCGATTCCGCCCACTTTTGATAGCATTTAAGATATTTATGATATGCATCCGTCTACCAAATTTCGTTGCAATACCTTGAATGGTTTGCGAGTTATCACGAAATAAAAATTAAAATTTAGGGCTGTGCCACGCCCCTGTTAGAAACTTGAAAAACTTTAAACCTAGTCCAATCTTAATTTTGTTCACATATGAACGAAATCCCGAAGTTTTATCAAAATCGCTGCAGCTGTTTTCGAAATAAAGTTCACCCATATATAAACATACAATTTTAGCTCGTTTAATAACAGTAGATAAACTGCGGGTGAATATCAAATTTTTAGAAAAAACTGAAAAACATATTTTTCTGCACTCGTTTCTTTCCAATATCAGTAATGAAAGTATTCGGGCGGACTCAATAAATCAATATTTCATATATTTATAGGATTTTTTGAGGTTATGTTGAACGTTCTCAAAATTTTGGGCATTACTCACACATCGGGTGGTACTTCACTATTATTTAAAAAAAAAATTTTTCAAATCCATTAATAATTGCATTGTAGACGGATTTTTGTCCCAAAACGTTAAAAAATTTCCCACTGTGCGCCGGGTTAAAATGATATATTGTTTTATATGTTTTATATGTTTTATGACTTTCTTGCTTCCTTGTTATTAATTTGACCAGCATTTCATATAACTGTTGTATCACTTTTTTATTTTGCTTTTAACAAATTAGATGGAGATAAAACTATGAAACTACGGGCATTAATTGACTTTTTTAACAGATTAGTAAACCCACTCCCCCCATCTTTGTTAAAACTGAAAATTTATTTTTGAAACTTGAAAATATCATAGTAATATCGGTTTTAAAAAAAATGTTTGATATTATTTATGAAAAGTACGCTACAAAAATTATGAAACATAAAACATGCCATTTGGCTGATTATTCGCGAAACTATGCCCATTTTAAAAAATATGTTAATCTTCAAAAATTTATCTCTTTTTCGTTGGCTCGCCCTAGATTAAATGCTATTGAATTCATTAAAAATTTTGCGTATGCAAACTATTAATAAAACAGTTACTTATTACTGCATTCTTACTTACTTACTTGGGTGGCCATAACAACCCGTTACCGGGTTACGGCCGACCTCATAAACTCTCTCCAGGCGCCATTACTGCATTCATAATAAAAAAAAAATTGTTTTGAGGGTGAACGCTTTATTGCATAAAAGTATTGTATAGGTATGTATATGGGTTCCGTTTTTCATAAATTTAAAATCGTTGCTGAAAATTCTGCTGCTGTTGATTGAACATCATCTGTTGCTGTTGTTGTTGATGATGAAAGTCTTGTTGTTGCTGCACCTGCTGTTGCTGCTGCGCACTACCACCTGTACCAGATAAACGCACGCGTTTACTACTTGGTTCATGATGTTGTGACTGTTGCTGCTGCTGTTGATGTTGCTGCTGTTGTTGTTGCTGCTGCTGTTGTTGTTGTTGCTGCTGTTGTTGTTGTTGCTGCTGCTGTTGTTGTTGCTGCTGCTGTTGCTGCTGTTGCTGGCGTTGTTTATTGTCAGATTTTTCTTCCTGATCGTCATCGGTCAAAAATTCTCTTTTCGGGTATGGTATCGGGCAACCAGCAAAAACATCTTGCGTTGGAAGTGGATCCTCTTGAAAATATGGATCTTGCATAGCTTGTTCCGACGTTATACGTTTGTTTGGGTCCATGAGGAGTAATTTTTGTAATAAATGAAAAGCTTTGCTATCTGGTTTTATTTTGTGGCGTTCCATATATTTGGCCAAAGAGCACGTTGAATATGTAGAACGTTTAAAGTCTTTGGTAAGTGTATGATGTTCAGGCATCTTTTTAATATCTTCCCAGTCTTTATCTTGTGGAAATCCCATTACATTAAAAATTCGATCCAACTGGTCGTGATGATAGGGATTGCTCGTCTTAATATCCTCTTGACGACAGTGAAATATAGGTTCAGAGGTTAGTAACTCAGCAAAAATACAACCAATAGCCCAAATGTCAATAGCTTTGGTGTAATGTCTTGCACCCAACAATAGTTCTGGTGCACGATACCAAAAGGTCACGACAACCGGATCCAAATCAGCCAATGGTTTCAGAGGTGCGTTAAAAAGTCGCGCAAAGCCCATGTCAGCAATTTTAACACGACCACGCTCATTCCCGTCTCCCATAACTAAAATATTAGCAGGTTTTAAGTCGCGATGTAACACCCAATTGCTGTGCAAGTAATGAATTCCGTCTAAAATTTGATAAAGTAAGCTTTTTACCATTCCGCGGGGTACAACAACCTGTTTTTTAGCCGCTTTAGCGGCACGATGAAATTTAATAATATGCCACAAATCATGTTCTGCATAGTCTATGAGGAGGAAAACTTTTCGGTCATTGTGGGACAAAAATACCCTTATAAGTGTAATCACATTTTGATGCTTTAGTTCGCGTAGCAGTGCAATTTCACGGCAAGCCGACATTGATAAGCCCGTGCCATCGATTTGCTTCAGAGCATATTCTTTACCATCGCTCGTTTCTTTCCATTTGGCTTTGTAAACATGGCCGTAAGTGCCGCGACCGACCTTGCAACCCTCATAGTTGAAAAGATCTTCAACTTTAGTGCGTTCAAGTTGTGTTTTCATTTTAAAATCGTAATCCATGCTAAAAAACACTATTTAAACTAGCTACAATTAAAATTTCTTAATTATTTTGACAGCGAAGGGTAATTAGCTGTGTTCCCGTACGCACAATTGTTGACAAAAAAATGTTTGGAACATTTTTTAGATGGAAATTAAAATTGTAAGTTATAAATCAAAAAATAAGTTTATTTTTACTTAGAAGCTTTTGAAACTTGACATATATTTCTATAAATCGGCCAAACATCGACATATCTCGAAATCTATAGGCTGGATTTGAAAGTTATGTGTCAATATCTTATTCCATTAAAGCTCATTTGTGACATAGTACATACATAATTTCGATAGCAATTCAGGGGTTCCCAACTAATGTTGATGTTTAAAAGCTATATTCGAAAACCAGAATTTTCAACTTTGACACTTTAATGACAAATTTTTACCAAAAAAAAACTGGAACAAGCCTGTTATCTCTTATTCCTTTTATTCGTTTGACAGTTAAGCTAACAAATTATAGCTGGGTTCAGACCATCAAACTATTCACCAGTTAGCTTTCAATTGAATGATATACCATTTGTTCATGTAATATGTAAAATGTAGGTGTAGGTAAAATATTGGGTTAATACGCTATACATGAACCACGTGCCGCTGTTATGGGGAGAGGGGCCTTAGCAAAATAAAAACTGGTACGGAGAAGGTTAGAAAACAAATTTATTTAAAAATTTAATTTGCCTAAATTTGGGCTTTGACAATTTATATGAAATTTTTTACAATGCAGTTTTTCTAAAATGAAAAGAATATTTTAATTACTTAAATAAAATTAAGTGTAATCCTTTGAAATTGGATATCAATTCACATATGCGTATGAATAAGTATAATAGTCGAATCATATGTGACCAACTACATATCACGTTTAATTGATCGTTCTGTTGTCTTGTCATGTTTGCTTACAAAAAAACATTGACCGATTTGTGTATTTATGAGAATATTAATATGGTAATGATTATAAGTTCGATGAACTAATGTTATAACAACACAGGTCTGAGATTTTTTGTTAGGCAACTGAGGGTAATTCTCAAAATAATTTTGCACGATGAATCCGAATCTGTTCTCAGAATTTTGAGATTAAAGGCCTGAACCCATAGAGTCCGTCAAGTCCGTTGCGTCAAAGTTTACAACTGACAGCTAAGATAAAATGTATGCATTTGTATGAAGTGCGGCCTATTCGCAACTTATCCGTCAACGCAACGGAAGAAGTTGGTCAACTTTTAACTTTTGATGTACGTTGAATACTTTGACATATGTGAGTTTGTGCGAAACATAGAAAAAAAAGAGAGATAAGAAAATTAAAAATGTTTTCATGTTTAAGAAATATATTAATGCGCAGTATAAAGGAGAAATAATGCAATTAATCATTCAAAAAGCTTTTTTTTTGATTTTTTATTTGACTTTAAATGCGTTGCGGACGTATTCATTGGGCCGCTTTCTTCCTTCATTTCCGTCTTGTCAGTTGTGAACTTTGACGCAACGGACTTGACGTACTCTATGGGTTGAGGCCTTAAGTAATTGTGTTGATGTTTTTTCTTGTCATAAACAGAAAAAACTGTTGCTTGTTAATATTGAGTCAATTTCTTTCTAACAGTGACAATGACATGAATTATGGTAATAGCTACGAATCATGACATTTGACGCTACGCTCTTATTTAAGGTCGACGCTAAACACAATTGCTTGGTGCTAGCAACAAACGTCAAACGCTCCATTTTTGGAACCAAAATAGACGTGACGAGACGGTAGCAATTGAACGAACGTTTGCACTAGTTTCGTATGTTTTGACATTTAACCCAAAATGTTTCGCTAGCCAACGAACAGAAAAAGCTGTAATGGACGAGTAGCAACGTTTTGAACTTCGGTTCTACGGAACAACACGTCTCGTCAAAATGTTTCGTTCACTTTCGATCAATTACGTTGGTTCATTTTGGCTATCAACATTGGTTTACATACACTTGTACTTACTCGTTATGTCTCGTCTATTTTGGCTAAGGCTTAAGGAATTTAAATAAAAGTATAATGGAAAAAATGTTTATTTATTATTAATTTTGGTCTGTGTCGTAGCCAAATTTTTTATATTTGGTTATAACAACTAAAAATGACACTTAAATGCCCCATCAACGAGTCGGCGTTGCAAGTCGACGCTGCGTTAACAAGATAACTGGCAGAGGCCTTAAGGTGAAACAGCAGTTTCCATTCCATGTGCGTGAAACGTCAAAACGATAGGAAATTTTTGTAAATTGAAATATTTTGTATTTTTTAATCATGGGCAAAGTGAACAAAAACCTAAAAACGCAAATTAAATCAAAAACAAAAAAGGTGATTGCAACGGCTGTTAGCACCGGCGTACACCTGAATGCGAAAGCAAAATCTAAATTAAAGTTACTGAAAGGACGCAAAGCTGAGGACAAAACTGAATTGTTGCACAAAACCATAACGCCAAAAAAAATCACAAGTAAAAAAGAGAAATTTCGTCAAAAGCACAAAAATTTGATGAACAAATTTGTACTTCTAAAAAAGCAACGTAAAGAAGAAATCGCACGAAAGAATCGCGAAAAAACTGCAGTTATCGGTGACTTAAGACCCCTTAAGGATGCTCTACCATCGCTGGAAGAATTGTTTAAACTGAGCAAAGAAGGTTCAGTTAAAACTGGCGTAAAAGAATTTGACGAAAAGCCGAAAAAATTAAACGCTAAACAAAAAATTAAGAAAAAGAAAAATGAGTTCATGAGTCAAATTACTGCGTATCAAAATTTGCTAAAGGATCCTGATTTTAAGAAAAATCCACGAGATGTTATTGCATACCATATTAAATATACAAACGAACTAGCAGAAGAGTAAAATGCTTTATTATAGTTTATCACTTTATTATTTCTCGTCAAATTAGTTGTCTGAGACGTATCCTCACATTGCAAAATTTCATTGCTACGCCTAAGCTCGTCACTATCACATTAACTCTTTTTAAATGGCTTTCGTTTAAAAATAAAGTAGACATTTAAAAACGTAATGTACATATTTCACAATAATATGCACATATGGTATATGAAATATATTTGTTCATGATTTGTGCTTAAAATTCATTAAAATTTTATATTGTTACTTTTATGTATATTGAAGAAAAAATTAAATAAATTTTATAAACTTGATTTCAAGTTACTTAATTTTTTCTGCTCAACGAAGGCGGTCTTAGGCCACTTTTAAAATAATGGGCTCACATATAAAATAAGTACCAGGAGACCGACCAAAGTTCGGTTTTTCGTTTTCAGGTAGAAAAAGTCGAAAAAATGTAATGCAATTGAATGAGATGTCGGAAATATTTAAAAAATATTGAATATGGTTGAAAAGCCGAAAATATGAAAAATGTTGAAAAACATTGAGAGGTTGAAGCAGGTGAAAAAGTTTGGAACGTGTTGAAAAAAGTTGAAAAGGTTGAAAAATATTGAAAAAGTTGGAAGAGTTCAGAAAAATTTGAATAAGGTTGAAAAATTCGAAAATGTTGAAAGAGGTTGAAAAATGTTGAAACAGTTGAAAGAGGTTGAATAACTCGAAAAAAGTTGAATAAGTTTGAAAAATTCGAAAAAATATGGAAAATATTGAGAAAAGTTGAAAGAAGTTGAAAAATGTTGAAACAGTTGAAATAGGTTGAATAACTCAAAAAAAGTTGAATAAGGTTGAAAAAATTCGAAAAAATATGGAAAATGTTGAGAAAAGTTGAAAGAAGTTGAAAAATGTTGAAACAGTTGAAAAAGGTTGAATAACTCGAAAAAAGTTGAATAAGGTTGAAAAATTCGAAAAAATATGGAAAATGTTGAGAAAAGTTGAAAAATGTTGAAACAGTTGAAAGACGTTGAAAAACTCGAAAAATATGGAAAATGTTGAGAAAAGTTGAAAGAGGTTGAAAAAGTCAGACAAATTTGGGAAATGTTGAGAAAAGTTGAAAGAGGTTGAAAAATGTTGAAACAGTTGAAAGAAGTTGAAAAACTCGAAAAAAGTTGAATGAGGTTCAAAAAGTCAATCAAATATTGAAAGCGTTGATAATATTTGAAAAATGTAGAAAATCGTTGAGAAAAGTTTAAAGAGGTTGAAAAACTCGTTGAATGAAGCTGAATATATTGAGACCAAATTTTATTAGGATCACTCCTTCAGTTTGCTAAATATGGCATCAACGTTATAATTTTGTATGGGAGGTGCAACGCCCACTAATGAAATCCCATCAAAATTCATATAATTTCAAAGCTTATAGTAACCGACACCTCTACACCAAATTTAAAGAATATTACTCCGATAGCACACTAAATATAACATTTAAAGTGTTTTGCTTATATGGGAGGTGCTACACCCACTGATGCAATCTCGTCGATTTTCATTTAATTTCAAAGCTTATGGTAACCGACACCTCCACACCAAATTTAAAAAATTTGACTCCAAGAGCACACTAAATGTAGCCTTAAACATTTTTTGCTTGTATGGGAGGTGCCACGCCCACAAATGCAATCCCGTCGAAATCCATTTAGTTTCAAAGCTTATGGTAACCGACATCTCTACACCAAATTTTAAAAAAATTACTCCCATAGCACACTAAATATAACACTTAACATTTTTTGCATGTAGGGGAGGTGCCACGCCCACTGATGCAATCCCATCGAAATCCATTTAGTTTCAAAGCTTATAGTAACCGACATCTCTATACCAAATTGAAAAAATATTACTCTCAGAACAATAAATGTAGCTTTTAACTGTTTTCGCTTGTATGGAAGGTGCCACGCCCACAGGTGCCGTTTCACCCACTTTTGGTTACAAGATACCCAATAGCCAGTATACTTGACATGTCAAATTTTACAACGATTGCATTGTTAGTTCTCTTATTATAACGTTTATAAATATTGTGGGCTGTGCCACGCCTTTCAACGAGTTTTGCCAGTATAGTGGCATAGCTTGTTATAATGACCTCATTCAGCGGTATGAACTCTAAGAATTTTATGAAAATCCTCGGTGCCGTTTTCGAGTAATATCGAATCAAAGTTTTCAATTATTGAAATATGCCACGCCCACTGTTCCGATTCCGCCCACTTTTGATAGTATTTAAGATATTTATAAAATGCATCCGTCTACCAAATTTCGTTACATTACCTTGAATGGTTTGCGAGTTATCACGAAATAAAAATTAAAATTTAGAGCTGTGCCACGCCCCTGTTAGAAACTTGAAAAACTTTAAACCTAGTCCAATCTTAATTTTGTTCACATATGAACGAAATCCCGAAGTTTTATCAAAATCGCTGCAGCCGATATGTATAAGATTCTCAGGCAGACTGTAAATTATTTTAAAAAAATTATGCTTATTGTTAATGATTCTTCTTCTTCAATTATTGCTTCGGCACCTGCGACATTTGTGTAAAACATTCTACGATTTTGGCTAGGAAAATTCCATGATTGTATGCTTGTGCGTCCAAATATAATAAACAATAAGTTCCCAACAAAATATACTCCGGCCGTGATAAAGAAAACAATAAGCTGTTGAGCAGGATTTTTCTTTAATCAAAGAGATTGTAAATTAATTTCGTTAATACCTTACATTAGGAAAAAAATTCAAAAATAAGTTGAATCAATTGTCTTTGAGTTGATAATTTAGAGTTTAGGTTCACAATCTTTAATTTTTCCATATTTTCTGTTCTACTACTTTTTGTGCGTTGAATTCAATGAAAGGAAAATAAAAATTTAACTCCAATCCAATGAATTGGAATTCGGAGACAACTTTTTCAATCCCATGGCAAAAGGAATTGATTTCTTTGTCGATTCAATTTCACGAATCAAAAGTTTGAGTGGAAAAATTCCTGAGGAAATTGAAAAGAAGATTTCAACTAGAAGTTAATTTTAGACATCGCAGGAGGCGATTTTGCACGAACAAATGAGGAATTTTATAGTAAATTTTTATATTCCGGTAAATCAATGAACCCATTTCCACATCCATTGGAGCAAACAAAAATGTTTCCTTTTCTTGATCGATTTTTGCTCTTGTGATGTTTAAAATTCATTTTCGACTCTACATCAAATGGTGTTAGTATTTGCTTTACACAAAAAAAAGGCACTTGAATTCGAATTCGGTTTCGAGTAAGGTGCCTAATAATGTGTTAGAACTTTTTTGCGGAAGAAAACTGAGACAAACATAAATTAATTTATGTGTATTATGTTAAACGATTTCTATTTTAGAATGTTTGAAACCGTTATAGCGGCGCATTATCTGCATTCGCGCAAATTAGCGGAAGCGCAGATTAGCGGACACGCTAGCATATACTTAATGTATATATATTTTTTTTATAAGGTTGTAAAATAAGCTCTGCAAATTAACCGTTGTCATTGTATGAGTTATGTTTCGATTAACAAAGAATAAATCATTTAATTTCAAAACATATTACTTACTTACTTTGGTGGCCATAACAACCCGTTACCGGGTTACGGCCGACCTCAAAAGCTCTCTCCAGGCGCCTCTGCTTTGCGCGCGCCTTCTCCAATCATTCACACCAAGCGTGTATAGGGTTTCCTCGGCTTGGTCTTTCCATCGGAGGCATGGTCTTCCTCTTCGTCGTCGCCCAGCGGCTTCCGCATCAAACACCTTTTTCGCCGGAGCTTCTTCGTCCATACGCACAACATGTCCCAGCCAGCGCAGACGTTGGATAGTGATGCGCTTGACTATGTCAATGTCAGCGTAGAGCTCGTACAGTTCGTGGTTCATTCGAAAACGGTAGTCGTCGCCGACGTGAACAGGACCGAAGATTTTACGAAGAATTTTTCTCTCAAACACCCCAAGCGTGGCTGCATCAGTCTGCGACACAACCCATGCTTCTGCGCCGTAAAGTAGCACGGGTAAGATGAGCGTCTTGTAGAGTGTCAGTTTTGTCGGGCGAGAGAGGTCTCTACTACTCAATTGCTTACTGAGACCATAGTAACATCTATTAGCAAGAGTTAGTCTTCGCTTTATCTCCAGGCTGACATCGTTTTGAGTGTTCACGGCGGTGCCAAGATAGGTGAATTCCTTGACAACTTCGAAAGTATAGTTGTTCGCAGTAACAAAGGATCCAATACGCCGCGTCTCCCTGTTTGTGGACAGCATATACTTTGTTTTGCCCTCGTTCACCGTCAAACCCACTTTCGCTGACTCTTTTTCGATAGCAGAGAACGCAGCAGTAACATCTCGCTTACAACGTCCAATGATATCAATATCATCGGCATATGCAAGAAGCTGGACACTTTTGTAGAAAATAGTGCCATTACGATGTACATTGGCTCTTCGCAACACCCCTTCCATCACAAAGTTGAAGAGGTTGCAGGATAGTGGATCGCCCTGTCTGAAACCTCGTTCGGTATCAAATGGTTCGGAGAGGTCCCTTCCTACTCTGACGGAGCTGGATGTGTTGCTCAACGTCATTCTGCAAAGCCGCACCAGCTTCGCAGGTATACCGAACTCAGACATGGTGGCATACAGGCAATCCCGTATCGGGCTATCGAAAGCAGCTTTAAAATCGATAAAGAGATGATGGGTATCGATCTGTTTTTCGTGGGTTTTTTCCAGGATTTGACGTAGTGTGAATATCTGGTCTATGGTGGACTTACCAGGTCTAAAGCCGCACTGATAAGGCCCAATCAGTGTGTTGGCAAACGGCTTAAGTCTTTCACACAGTACAGTCGACAGGACCTTGTAAGAGATGGCAAGAAGACTGATTCCCCGGTAGTTAGCGCAGATTGTCGGGTCACCTTTCTTCAGAACAGGACAAAGGACACTGAGATTCCAATCGTCGGGCATGCTTTCAACTAGCCATATTTTGCAGATGAGTTGATGTATATACCCTATCAGCTCATCGCCGCCGGTCTTGAACAATTCAGCAGGCAGGCCATCGGCACCAGCTGCTTTGTTGTTCTTAAGTCGTTGGATCACAACTCGTACCGCGTCATGGCTAGGTGGTGGTACGTCCACACCATCGTCGTTGATTGGTGGCATCGGGTTAATTTCTCCAAAGGCGGGATTGGTGGAGTCATCGCCAGCAAGCAGCTTGGAAAAGTGTTCTCTCCATAATCTCAGTGTACCCTGTGTATCCGTAACCAGATTTCCATGTTCATCTTTACAGGTAGATGCTTCGGGCTTGAAACCTTGGGTCAGACGCTTGACTTGTTGGTAAAATTTTCGAGCATCATTCCTGCCCAGTAACACTTCGAGTTTCGCACGCTCGTGCCTTTCCTGCTCTCGTTTCTTGCGTCTGAAAAGGCGCCTCTCTTCCTTTCTCTTTTCCCGGTAGTTTTCGTGCACGGCTCGCGTTGCTGCTGACTGCATGGTTCGTTTGTAGGCGGCGATTTTCACTGCAGTAGCATCGCGACACTCCTGGTCATACCATTGATTTCGCGAAAGTGGGCGTCGGAAGCCAATGACTTCCTCAGCGGCAGAGCGCGTGGAGCAGGATATATGCGCCCAAAGTCCACCGGCATCATCGGGTAGAGAGTCAGGTTGAAGGAGCAGTTCTGAGAGGCGAGCGGAATAGGCTTCGGCCGTCCGATGTGATTGCAGCTTAGCGACGTCCAGCTTTCGTTGCGTACCAGAGCGTACATCCTTTGCATTGCACAGCCGCATGCGTATCTTGGCTGCAACAAGATAATGATCGGAGTCAATATTGACTCCCCGGAACGTACGAACATCTAGCACGCTGGAAGCATGCCTTCCGTCGATCACAACATGATCAAAACATATTACAATGTCTTTTTTTCCAAAAATAAGAAAAATATAGCAAAAAAAGGGTCAAAATGGACTAAATTTCAATCGTGAATATATCGAGATTTTGATCTGATTAGGAAAAACTGAGTATGCTACTACATTCTACGACCGAAAAATAAGTTGACGTGTCTCGGCGTTTTGGTGTGTCTTTTCAAAAGTTAGAAATTTACCTACAGTGTAATAGAACATTTGGGAAAAAATGGGGTGCGAAACCGTACACAACTTCATTCGAAAATGAAAATTTTTTTTATGGTACAGTTTTTGAGATATTGTGATTTTTTCAACCTCTTTTCACTTTAAAACTCATATCTTGAGCTAGAAATGTCAAATTGCTTGTACCAAATTAATGGTAAGTCTGTAAGTATATTAGTTTTAAAGCAAAAATGTCAGCAAAAATATATATAGATTTCCCCGATTAAAGAATCCTGGCATGTAACGAACAGTTTTCTGAGTTTACTTAATTTTCAAACAAAAGTGTTTTATAAAATTTTAAATTTCGCAAAGAAAATGCTGAAAAAAACACCTAAGAGTCAGAAACTCATAAAAGTTGATAAAGAAACATTAAGCAAGACAGATTTGTTGGACACATCTTAACTCTCTGACACACTTTCAAATTTTTTAGCAAAAAATCTTTTTTACGGAAAATTTAATCATAGTTTATTTATTTATCATCTACCAATTATTTAAAAAGTCAAACCCTCTTCTTAAACATATATCATTATCTAATAGTTTGACATCTTCACATAATGTTTTTTCATCGTCATCTTCTGGTTCATCGTCTGTAGTGGGAGCCGAAGAGGAGGATGCAGTCAATCCTCCAGAGCTGTAACAATTTTGCATCAAATTAGTGCTTTCCTTCCGCTCAAAATAGTCATCTGAGTAAACTGCATACGAAAGACCGGTTGATGGTGAAGCCATAGCGGAATCTATATAGGATATAAGTCGCTGCTCTTTCGTCCCAGCATTAGAACTATTAGATAGCGCATTTTGCAACATATTGCTGTTCTTATCCGCACTGTTTTTGTTGTCTGTTGCATTCCAACTCAAATTGTTAATCTTTCCATAAGAACTCTCGCAAAAACTCATAGTAGTAGTTTCTCTTTCCTTTGCTTTGTTTATATGACTATTTATTTCGGTTTGTAACTTCTTATGATTTGTAATGAACGGCCGTAAGTCTTCTTTTACCAACTCTTTCGACATTATTAAACTATCATCTACTAACGCGTTTGTAGAAGATAGTAAGCATATGCGATCGCCATAATCATCAATTGGAAGTGGGCTATCTGTGAAAATGTGTAAGTTGATCTGTGACTTTGTTTTGTAGCTAAAAGGTTTAGAATGCTCGTCTCTGTAGGTGCCAAGTATCTCATCACGCATTATTTTAAGCGCAACTTTTTGAGAAGCATAAGTACGTAGCCTACAACGGTCAAATCCATAGTAATTTTTAAGCGTTGGTTCGATTTCCTTAACTTTCATTAATTGATTTTTGGTCGCATTATTTTTATTTTGAAGAAGAACATCTTCATTCACTTCAGCGGCAACTGATGATTCTGCAGATTCGTCTCTAGAAGAAACTGACGATGTTATTAAAATTGAGGAAGACGAACTAAATTTATCAAAATAGCGCAATGAAATTTCTGGTTTTATTATTGTCTCATTTATTATATCAGCATGCTCATGAGGTTTTAGTCTATGCCACAAATTACCATAAGCTAGTTTTGTATCATGAATATCTTGTGATATTTTACTTGCTATTGGATTAATTTGAGCAAAATAGTTGTGCACTGCTTCCAAAGTGAGACTAAGATTTTGACATGCAGGCATTATTGTATAAATGTTATATAACACCAAAAATGAATCAAATCACTGCTGGTCACTAGAATTAAAAAGTATATCAAATTAGTTAAATTGCAAAGACTAACAATAAGTTATAAGCTCTTGTTTACAATTAAAACTATTACAAATTATAAATTTTGTACAAATTAGTATATGTATTATAATAAGCTACTACAAGCTCTGCGGAACTCAAAGACTTTAGCTGGTCTGAAAATAGATTTTACCAACTACCACTTCTGTTCATTACTGGAATTGCGGTAGGTGAGAATGGGATAACCCGTTGAAGCAGTGTCGCGGCGACAGGTTCATGACAACCCATCTATAGTTGCAGTTTTTGCGTCTCCCCTTATTAATTTTCCGCCGAGACGAGCGAGGTCCCGGTGTGTGTTGGCGTGGTAGCAGTTAAATAGTACCTAGTACCAGTTGTAAATCTGTTTGTTTAAATGAAGATAAATCGTCACGCTATAGTATGTGCTGATTTCCTGCTGATGATTTTTCTCAAATACAGCTTAAGGATCTACATCCAAAATAGTGAATGTGATGTTCGCGGCGCACGAACGTGTTTATCTAGTCTCTTCTTAGTTAATATTAAATCAGTAGTAGTTTCTTGAATTAATAAATTTGTCACACAATGAAGACTAAAGTGCAACACTTGGAACATAAAATTATGTTGTTTTTTGTGACTCCATAAGTTCATGAATCATGATACATAAAACTTATTTTAAAAATTGGATTTCAACGTATGCGTACTTATACTTCGCAAAAAATAGCACCAGAGACGAGCATTCTAAGCCTTTAAGCTACAAAACAAAATCACATATCAACTGTAAATTTTCAAGTAGCAACGGAACAAAAAAAAAATATTTCAATGCTCGGCTACGACGAAAGTGAGACTTTTTGTTCTACTGCAACGTGAATGTTGCGTATATTGACATGATATTTTGGTGGAAGGTGGAGTAGGATTTTTAGTATAGACGGATACAACAGTACAGTATCTAGACTCGAGGCTACCAACCCATTCCAATTTTCATTCTTAATATTCTGAAAGTTAATAAATCAACCCAGAATTAAATCAATCTCTACTAAAACAACAAGTAATTAAATTTGAACAAGACCGGAGCATAAAAAATGTTAATTTATACGCTTGGCAAATTTTACTCCATATGCATCGTTAATATATTTCTAGCACAAGATTCAATCGAGTCAGAATCAGCAGCTGATTATTGTAGTGATGGTCATAAAATGATCCCGACTACGATACAGACGAAATCGTTTCAGAAAAAATGATTTCGACTTGTCTCAAAGCATTGCAGTCAGCTGGAGCAAGCGACAACTTTATTCAAGACCTTGACATGTGTTAAAACACTAGTTATGTTGCGGCTCAATAATCCGCCAAAACTTTGATAGAAAAGGAACCCAAGCAGTTTACTTATTCGGCAATAGTACCATTCGCTGCTATTTTCAAGCCACCTGATGCGCTAATGCCTGTAGTTGAAGAACCTGGTTTTTCGATCGTGTCTTCTGCAGGCGGTTTTAGCGGTGCACGTATGCATTACTGAACTAAATTAATTTCGCACAATATTTTTATTTTTTTCCCCCTTTTCAGGTGTTTAGGATATAGCGAAGGATTTGACGAAATTTACCAAAATGATATGGCAAAAGAAAACAATGCGTTTACATGTTAATGAGGTAGCATTTCCTGACGATTCGCGAATATCAACTATAAAAGCACTGAAATCACCAATAGATTTGTTCAACTTTTACTTGACACCAGAAGAAATCGATTTAATAGCCGAAGAAATGAATAGAGCAGCAGATCAAGAAACATAAACATTTCACGAATGGAGCGAAAATTCAAAAACACAACGGAGTTTTGATGTACATCTCGAAAGCTACTGGTTCAAAAACGCGTTTTCATATGCTTAAAATACAATGCCACTGAGAAAGTTTATGGCAATAAAGAAGCACAATGAAATGCAACGATTTAGAAAAGGCCAGCCAGGCTCAAAGAGAATAAATATTTATTCTCTTTGCCAGGCTATGACCCTTTGTTTCGCATCCACAATTTGGCCGAAAAAATCTACAACCGTTTCGATACAGTTTCAGAGACTGCCCGAGTATGTGTTGAGGAACAAATGTGCAGCACCAAAGTCAAACTTCATCTTCGGCATACAATAACTTACCTCACGCAGCATACATTTCCTGGGTTAAAGTCATGTGCAATCCCAGCTGCGATTCCGCCCTTTTATAAGTGTACATTGAGTAACTTTTTTAATTTATTGAAAATTTCATACGCGAATCACTTGAAAAAGTCTATACTTTGTATACGATTGCATTACGCTATGCAGAGAAAAACTGCTAAAACCTCAGTTCAACAAATTGTAAATTTTTATAAACAAAAAGTATTCGACTATATATAAAAAAAACTATATCTATTTAGTTAAATTGTTAGTTAAATTGATATCTAATTCTACCCCATATCTCAACTTTGACAGATACGCTATTCACACACACGCCGGCGCATGACTTCGGAGTAGTTTTTTAGAGTGTGAATGCGAAATTTGTATTCCAATTGGACTGAAATTTTTGTAGGATTTTCTGCAATTTTGTTCCAGAAAATTCCAATTGAAACTACGTAACCAAAAGCTGAAAAACGTTAAATTCAGTCATCGGCAGTTTTTGGTGGTGTGCTGGAACTTTTTTGTTTACTTTTTTTGATATTTTGATTTTACTTTTTTACAATTTCACACACACGCCGGCGCATGACTTCGGATTAGTTTTTTAGTAGTGTGAATGCGAAATACGTCGAAGTTGTAATACGGTTTTCACGTCGGTGTAGTTCGTCAATGCACAAATTCGCAGTCGTGTGAATGGGGATTTGCGTCGGTGTTCAAATGTCAAAAATGCTTAAATTAATATTTAAATAACATATTTATTAGCTAAAATTAATTTTAAAATTAAACATAAATAAGAAAAAAATATATATGCAAAATATGAGATAACATCTTGTATTTGTAAGCGCCAGTGCATACATGCAATTGGAGGGTTTTCAACTTCTCACTGTATTTTAGCAAAACCTTAAGCCCAATTTCCATGTGATCTTATCTTATTTTATCCCATATCAGGGATATCAAATCAAATTTTTGTAAGAAAGAAAAAGCATGCGAACAGAACTTAATGCGCTTGGAGAATGCGAGAGTGAATAGCATACATTTGCTATCTTAATAGCATGTGATGTCCTCCCTGATATTTGATAAAATAAGATAAGATAAGATCACATGGAAATTGGGCTTTATGCTATCGTACCCAACGCAGCCCACTCCGGCTAACTTGCGGTCCAGGGGGGTTTTTAACCCGCGGCGTTGGGTCGAAATTTTAAAACTATATAAAAAAAAACTGCAAACAAAAAACACTTGAACTAAACTTCTAAAAAATATCCGATTTTACTAAATTCTTTATATCGACAGGACCATCCACACCGAAGAGGGAGAGAGATGTCATCCCCTACGCGCCCACCCATCCTGTGATGTCCAGTCCATTTTGGGACACCACCCACTATTTAAGCATCGCTGGACTTAGACTGCCACAATCACCATTTATTAGATAAGAATCCCCCCTTATTAAAAATTTAACGCATCATTTCAAAATTTTAAATTGATTCAAAATAATTTAGTTTTATACAGATTATGCATCTAAAACAAACGCTCGAGCTGACACGAAATTGGAGCAACAAAAATCAGAACAATAAAGTATTATTGATAATCAAATTAAAAGTATAAATTAAAAATTGGGTAAAATAGAACAAAATGCAGATATGTATGTATAATAAATAAATGTGTTTAAACTTAAATTCTAAAAATTACTATGATTAAAATTGTTACGAAATACAAAAAAAAAAAAACAGAAATATAGAAGAAAAAGTAGTAATTAACAAAACAATGTAATCGCGATACAATCTTTTATAAATTCCGAAAATCATCTTTTTTTTTTTTAAAGAATAAATGCAAAATTTTAAAATTGAACTAAAACCTTTTTTCGTATTCGTAACGAGTATATCGACATCAAAAGCTAATTAGCAACGCAGACAATTTTTTCTTTTTATATAATGTAATTACTAATATAAATATCCTAAAAATTTTTTTAACGATTCAAATCTACATTCGGCTTAAGCATACGAACAGAAAAATCATCCGAAATTCAAGCTTCGGAGAATCTTGACTCGGATATTACAGATTTCGCGAAATTTCGGGCGCGAAAAAAATTGTCCTATCACAACCTAAAAGAGCTCTTTATGGTAGGGTATTAAAGGGACGACCATTTTAAAAATCAAAAAAAAAAAAAAAATAACCGCGTAAAGGAAAGGAAATTAATTAAACAAAAAAAAACTTAAAAATGAAAATTAAGTTAAAAAACCTTTTAACGTAAATTACATATTTTCGCACCACAGTGCAGGTTCGATCGAACCTTTTAAGCAACTCCTTATTTTGCTTATTCGCTCTTTTCTCGGGATACTTTTCTTTGGCCTTAGAGAAAATTAGGCTGCGCACAAACCAACTAACAGGGCTTACAGACTTCTGCTCCTCTTTTTGTTTTAGGTATAGATCTTTTTTTGTAATAAAACACAAAATTAAATTTTTTTCTTTTTTCTACTTAAGGAGGGGGTAGGGTTTTGGTGCTACATTTTTGGCATAAGTTTAAAAATGTTTTTTAGCGATACGGTAAAAGTAAATTTATTTATTTAAAGAGCATATAAAAGTAAAATATTTAAAGAGTATTCGTTAAAAATTTAATTAAAAAATATTGGAAAATAAGCCATTGGCAGCAAGTTTCCAAAGGCAAAAATCAGTGTATTTATTATTGCAGAACTGGTTGTAATGAAAAAATAAAAAGACGCCCTCGACATTACCTGGTTTTATATGTATTAAAGAAGTGTGTCAAATTTCAAGAAAATCGGTAACGTAGTTTTCGAGAAAAAGTGTCCACCGACTTTGAAAAGTTAGTTTCGAGAAAATCACGTTTAAAGTTTTAGCACTGTCTTTTTTTTTCATATACTTACACAGAATCATCGAGACTCAAGACACTGTATCTTCGTCAGTTTTACTCCAATCGACCTAAAATTTCAACAGGATACTTTTGAAGAGTTATACTATTAAATACAACAACAACAAAAATTAGAAAAACAAAATTTGGCAAAACCCTACCCCCCCTTAACGCGTCCTTGCATACTCTTAGGCTATAGTTAATTTTTACAAAAAAAAAAAAGAATTGCTTGTTTGACACGTGCATTAATTTAGCAGGTTTTTCCTCTTAGAGACATGGCACCGCCCACTCAAATTAAATATCTTTACTCAGGATTTAATCCACCTCTGTACCCCATTTAATCAAAATCGGTGAAGCGACTTAAGATACGTTCCTTAGAAAACCGTGAAAAAAAAAATTGTGTAAAAAAATACATGCGGTGTATGGTAAATTTGGGAATAAGTTCCACAACCTTAAAATATCGTGTAAGATGAAAAAACTTTCCCAAAAACCATGCACTACATCGACATTCCCAAAATAATTTAGAGTCTGGCGCTAAAAAATTGGGTCTTTCAGGACGTTATTACTTTCAGCCAGATTACGATCCAAAACAAACTGCACATAATACGAAGCTATAGATCCTTTACAACACTCTAAATATTTTGCAAACTCCTCCCCAGTCCCCTGACATAAACCTCATAGAACATTTGTGGGCTGATTTGGAGAAATCTATACGTAAGCACCCGATATCATAAATGAATCAACTTAAAAAAGTCATCCAAGATGAGTGGGCTGCTGTGTCACCAGAACGGAAAAAAAAACTAGTTCAATCTATCTATGCCAAACCGTTTGAATGAAGTCATTAGACTCAATAGATATGCTAAAAAATATTATTACCATTTAAATATTTAATACTATATAAAACATAATGAAATGAAATTAAATTTACGAATACTTTTTTGAAGTAAAATTTCATCATTTATTGCACTTTACCTTGTGTAACGTTGTTGTTGTTTTTTCTTTTACTTATTCTTTTAGAAAAACGTTCAAGAGAGTTCCTCTTATTATTTTAAATAAATTCTGTGAAAATAAATTACATGCAAAATATAAAAAAGACTTTCTTAAAAAAAAAAAAAATTACGAATACTTTTTTGTATGACTGTATGTACATTAAGCCCAATTTCCATGTGATCTTATCTTACCTTATTTTATCAAATATCAGGGAGGACAATACATGCTATTAAGATAGCAAATGTATGCTATTCACTCTCGCATTCTCCAAGCGCATTAGGTTCTGTTCGCATGCTTTTTCTTTCTTACAAAAATTTGATTTGATATCCCTGATATGGGATGAAATAAGATAAAATAAGATCACATGGAAATTGGGCTTTAGGGTGTCCCAAAAAAATAAAAGCTATTTTTTTTAACGCATACCCTCTAATTTTGTTTGAATGATTGCTTCGAAACATGTCACTACTTGCAAGTAGTAGCAACTCTTCAGGAAATGAACAAGCACAGGCAGTTTGGAACGCTATTATCTACTGGAACCTTGAAGATAAAGTGCAAATACTTTGTTGTGATACTAGTGTTTCAAATACTGGTCGTATTAATGGTGCCTGTGTACTTTTCGAACAGAAACTGAATACAGAAATGCTTATTTTTCTTTGCCGCCATTACATCTACGAAGTGGTATTAAAAAGCGTGTTTGAGGAAAAATTTGCCAAATAACTACAAGCCCTGACATTCCATTGTTCAAAAAGTTCCGAGAAAACTGGAAAAATGTGGATCCCGAGAAAATACAGAGGTATACAGAAAAGCTATCGTTCCTGAATGTATCTGATATTGACAAACTGCTAGAATTTTACCGGATTGAATTGACTAAAAAAATTACTAGAGATGACTATCGAGAATTAATAGAGGTTTCAATAATACTTCTTGGTGGAGATACAGAGCAAACATTTAAGATTCGGCCTCCAGGTGTCATGCATCAAGATCGATGGATGGTGAGAGCAATTTATTCATTAAAAATATTACTTAGCTCTCAATTCAGCATATCAAACAAGGATAAGGCAGCTCTGTTAGACGTCTGTCTGTTCATCGTGACTTCCTACGTCAAGCCTTAGCTGCAATGCACTTTAGCGGTACAAGCACCTTACCAGGACTTGTACTTTTTGAAGCCCATGAAGTATGACCAGAATGGGAGAAAAAGTGGCGTAATATCTTATGAAGTGATGAAACTAAGATCAATTTATTTAGCAATGATTCAGAAAGCAAAGAGTTTCACGTCAGATTAAAAAAAAAAAAAAAAACAAACACGGAGGCGAAAATATTATGTCCCGTCCAGTTTCCGTGATACTTGAAAAATTAAGCATCATGCTGAAATTTTTTTTCCGCAACAAAGGAACTTAGTAAACGTTATCGAATTGTTTGAGCACTTACCACGTTCCCAATTTGTCTTAAATGTCTTAATTTGTCTTAAATGTGTCTGTTTTCTATATGAAGATCAACTCTTGTAGCGGTTTTTGGTGGCCTACCACGTGATTTTTTTTTACTGTTTATTCTTAAATACATTTCTCACGAAATTGTGAGATCTATTCAGCAACCTGCCAATGCATTGAAGAGATTTTCTTCCTTTTTTTCAAGTTTAAAGTCAGTCTTGATTCCACAGTAGAGCAATGTGGCTTACGACCCATCTCAACTAAAATTTTTGCTGTCAATTCACTGCATTTTAAGGTTTAATTAAAGAAAACTTAACGTTCTTCTAAGGAAAGATCAAAAAAGAATTTAAAAAATAAAATTTCAAACGAAAATTTGAATCAACGTGCAGGTGTACCTATTACTTTCAGCAGGCAAATTTTCAAACTATGCACAGTGAGTAGAAACGCTCAAAACTTAACGCAAGAAGATCGTACAGCCAAATTCTGTACGTTAACACTATGATTTTTCCTCTAAATTGCTAAAATATTTTTGTAATACAGCTTAAACTAAAAACTCAAAGGTGTACCTATTATTTTGAGCAGGTGTGTATATTAGGGTGTTTTTTTTAAGCTTTAGGACAGGGATTTTGTTTATTTTTTCCTATATTATAGCTTGAGGACAGAGTTTATGTCCAATTCCGTTGAAATTTAACGAAAAAACCGACTTACTAAAACGTAGAAAAAGCCTGTCTTAGGTGCCAAGGTATAGCGTTTTGGGTTTTTTAGTTGAATGAGGGTCGCCACCCACTGTTGTACAGCCACGCCCACATTTTTCGTGTGACTAAAAATGCGGAAAAAATACACCCAAAGGAGGTATTTTTATTTTTTAAATTTGCGGTCATTAATGCCTATATAATAGAACCGGGTTTGAAGAAAATTCTCCCAAAATTTCAGCTTCCTAGATCAAACCTGCGAATGGCGAATTTTTTTTTGTTTCCTCGTACAATTCGTATGAAAAACCTAAAAGCAAAACAACGAAAATCAGAAAATTTACTAAAACACAAAAAAAATCTGTTTTTCGTTGTTTTGCTTTTTCGTTTTTCATACGAATTGTACGAGGAAACAAAAAAAAATGCGCCGTTCGCAGGTTTGATCTAGGAAGCTGAAATTTTGGGAAAATTTTCTTCAAACCCGATTCTATTATATAGGCATTAATGACCGCAAATTTAAAAAATAAAAATACCTCCTTTGGGTGTATTTTTTCCGCATTTTTAGTCACACGAAAAATGTGGGCGTGGCTGTACAACAGTGGGTGGCGACCCCCATTCAACTAAAAAACCCAAAACGCTATAACTTGGCACCTAAGGCAGACTTTTTCTACGTTTTAGTAAGTCGGTTTTTTCGTTAAATTTCAACGGAATTGGACATAAACTCTGTCCGCGCAGTTTTCAGGTTTGAGCTAGGAAGCTCAAATGTTGGGACAATTATTTTTATTCCTCAAGCTATAATATAGGAAAAAATAAACAAAATCCCTGTCCTAAAGTTTGAAAAAAAAACACCCTCGTGTATATATCCTGACCGTAACAAGCTATCTTTGATAAGAAAATTTAATGAATAATATCCTTTTAATGATAAATACGTAATATATATAAGATATAGTGTCTTATTTACTGAAAAACTATTAAGTTATAAAATCCCTTTATGGCTTCCATACTAATTTTTATGTCAAACTTTTGACATCAAGTCGGCACGGGTTGTCATTATCCGATATCAATAATATTTATTTTTTCAGTTATTTGGGTCAAATGAAAAAAAAATAGAGGGTACGCGTATCTCAATTAAAAAAAAAAAAATTCGCCCTTATAGCCTGGGACACCCAATGTACATATGAATTTCTCAATTATTACTTTTTAAGGTCTGATTTTTAAAAAATCGGCATAGTTCATATATAAAACCCCAAACGTTTTTTTTTTTTGAATGTACATATGAAATTTATTGTCAATATTGTAAATTTCAAAAGCAATAAATCAATAAGAGCATTTCATAAAAATCAATATATTTTATTACATTACTTTAGGAAAACATTGATAAAAAGAAGTGTGAAAAACTGCAGCTGGAACTTTGAGTTTTGGTTAACTATACTTCCCAAAAAATATATGAAAAATAGTTTCATTGCTTTTTTTCCTTCCCTAAGTATTATCTGACGATTGTCGTAACGTTTTTTTATATTACTAGCACTTTAATTATTTTTGTTTTTATAGCCACGATCTCCCACTGTGCGCCGGTTTCAATAATAGGCATGTAAAGCCCAATTTCCATGTGATCTTATCTTATGTTATTTTATCCCATATCAGGGATATCAAATCAAATTTTTGTAAGAAAGAAAAAGCATGCGAACAGAACCTAATGCGCTTGGAGAATGCGAGAGTGAATAGCATACATTTGCTATCTTAATAGCATGTGATGTCCTCCCTGATATTTGATAAAATAAGATAAGATAAGATCACATGGAAATTGGGCTTAATTTACCAAAGTTGTGAAAACTTTGAATTTATATTAGCTAAGTTTTATGCGCCAAATCGCTATCTATGTGCGAAAAAACGACCAAGTTGCTATTCGTTGTTTATACGAGTACGTTTGTTTTCTTTCTACTTTTTGTTTTTGCTTCCTATACAATTATAGTTGCCAGCTACCCAGTAGGCATGGGCAGGAGCTAACAGTGCTTCTAGAAGGCCTTCCTTGGTAAGTATAAGGCCTTCCACCCTCCTTTCAAACGTACTTTCTTTTTTATATGAAATGTCCTCAGAAAACAGGCCTTCCTAAGCAGGCTTTCTAACACCGCTTACCGTAGTAGGACTCTCAGAAGTATTTGGCAAAAATTAAATTTTAGTACATCGCGTAAAGACTCTGACTGAATATTAATTGTTTATTTTTATCCGCGCCACCTCACACTTGCGTTGGTATTTTTTGATGAGTTTTTTTTTTTTTGTGATGTTTCTAATTTACAATTTGACAAAGAATACACAAAGCTCTACCTCCTTAACATAACATGAAACAACATGGCAATATGCTCACCTCTCTTAATTTCTAACCATGTGTATACTTTTCATGTCGTATATGTACAATGCATATGACAAAAAAGTTATGCCGAATCATAAAACATTGCAATACATGAAATAAAAAAAGAAACAGAAAAGCAGCAAAATAAATGGGGTCCTTCTTCTTTGCCTTCTAATATCAGGCCTGATAGCACGTCTGTTGTGGGAAGGCATATTATGCCTTCTGTGTTTGTATTTTTATTTGCATGAAAATCTAGTTTTGAGAAGTACTTATATAATCGTAGCAGTGCGCAGGCCTTCTCCGAGGCAGGCCTTGCTCATTTGCCTGTTGGGTAGCAGCGGATGGCGAATAAAATACAGCTATTTAACTGTGTTTTATTCGACAAGTTGCTATATGTGTGTGCGAATAGAACAACCAAGTTGCTAAGTTTTCTACTTGTTGATTATACGAGTACTTGTTTGTTGTTCTGCTTTTTTATTTCAAATTGTTCTTTTTACCGACTGGTATTTTAAACATTTGCTTTTCCGCGTAATAGCTCTTCTTTCTGCTGGGTAGCACTGGCACTTCACTTGATATATACTCGTTAAGTTTGCGATTTAGTTTTTGCTTCCCAAACAATAATCGAGCGGATGGCGAATAAAACCCAGCTTTTACAAAGTGACTTTTCCAATATAAATAGAGTTGAACTTCGATTATCCGTGATGGTTGGGACCCAGCTCATCCCGGATAATGGAACCACTATTTCATGTTATTCTTTGTCAATTTTCAAAGTCGTAAACTCCTAATATGCATGCGGAAATATGTAGGTATGCATATTATTTTATTACTTACAGCACCGTTTTACAAAAGTATTTAGTTATAATATGTATTTATTTAATTTTGTTTGTTTACTACGTTTAGTTTTTGTTCTTTCTCTTAGAAGATGTTGTTGGATACGGTAGATTTGAATATTATCCTGTTCTGTGACACCAGGGCAATTAAAATTTTCCAAGAAGTCAAATAAAACTCTATGAGCTTTTTACCCTTCATCGGATTCCTCAGAACTTGATTCAGGTTAGATTCATTAAGATTATTTGAACTTTTCTTTTCTTGAGGGCATTGTATATAAAATATGAAAGTTAATAGGAATGCACAAAAGAGGATTCCCCGTATTATATCATCATTCTCTTTCTCCATTTTACTGAGCGTGTCGTATGAAAAACGAGCAAAAATACAAAGAATGAAGCAGTTAAACATTTCTCATCACGTATAATCAGAGCTGTGCACCACTACACGTGTGTTTCTCTTAAATGTTCTCCAATGCATGTGTAGTTGTGCTTTGTTCGCTTTTCAAAGCAAGCTGAATTAAATTTTACGCTCTCTACTTTATATACGTATATGAAAAGTTGTTCTCATTCTGCCGCAGTCCCGCGCGCGGTACGTTTTGCCCAGCCACGCGTATAATACATAGAGTCAATCACGGTTAATAGAAGCAAAATGAGCAACGTTAAAATTTTTAAAGCTTCCCGGACAATAGAATTACGGATAATCGAAGTTCAACTGTACATACATATATTGACTTCTTCGACATGATTCAATGTTTTCGATAGCATGCGACATTATTCAATATATAAAATATATGGCTAGATTGTATTTCGATAACGGCTACAGAGATTTTGATGAAACTTGATGAGTTGAAGTGGACTTAAAGTTCAGTTTAGCCTACAGTCGGCTCATTTTAATACCAAATACATTTTTGCTGACTGAATCAATCTATTCGGTATCATTTTAAATTGCAAAAACGTTCGTTTTCCTTTTAGATGAGAACATAGGACATATTTGAATACAGATTACATCCCAACATCTGTTACCTTATCAGATTTTTATGAAAAACTATTTATACTTGTAAGTTACTGAATCGATTACCTTAAGGGGGGGGTAGGGTTTTGCCAAATTTTGTTTTTTCCAATTTTTTTTGTTATTTTATTTAATAGTATAACTCTTCAAAAGTATCCTGTTGAAATTTGAGGTCGATTGGAGTAAAACTGACGAAGATACAGTGTCTTGAGTCTCGATGATTCTGTGTAAGTATATAAAAAAAAAGACAGTGCTGAAACTTTAAACGTGATTTTCTCGATACTAACTTTTCAAAGTCGGTGGACACTTTTTCTCGAAAACTACGAGACCGATTTTCTTGAAATTTAACACACCTCTTTAATACATATAAAACCAGGTAATGACGAGGGCTTTTTTTCATTACAACCAGTTCTGCAATAATAAACGTGCTGATTTTTGCTTTTTTTTTCCAAAAAAATTCGTTTTTTGACTTAAAAATTATGCCAAAATTTTAAAAATCGTCAAAGAAAAAAAACGCTTCGTCAATACATACCTTAAAAAACTTATAGGCCAAAGAAAGTTTTTTTTGAAGTGAAAACTTCTTATGGCACGTTGTGCGGCTGAGGAAAAAAGTATAATTTCGCGACACCGACCGTCATCGGGATTCCCCGTCATGAATGCGATAGTAAAATTTGAATGTTCTTTGGAGACTTGGGTAACGAACTCGATTTTAGAATTTTGAAGACTTGGGAAACGAACTCGATTTCAGAAATATGAAGACTTGGGAAACGAACTCGATTTCAAATTTGGAAGACTTGGGAAACGAACTTGATTTTGGAATTTTGAAGACTTGGGAAACGAACTCGATTTTAGAATTTTGAAGACTTGGAAAACGAACTCGATTTCAAGAAATTTAAAAAACGTTGCCTACTTTTAGGCGCTATTAATAATTTGCTCCTAAAAGTATGCAACACTTTCTGACAAATTTCAAAATAACGCCTAATAGTAGGAAACGATTTTAAAAATTTCAGATAATGTTGCCTGCTTTTAGGCGCAATTTTGAAATTTGTCAGAAAGGGGTAAATTATTACTAACGCCTAAAAGCAGGCAACGTTTTTTAAAAAATTGACCTATGAAAATATGCAATTTTATGTAAAAAATTTTTAAATTTGTAGCATACATATGTTGACTTCCGGTTAGCTGTTGCTCAGTCAGCAAATTTTTCTCTGCTAGCGCAGTCGAAAGCAGAGCCAGCAGCCCAAAGCAGAGAAAAATCTGAAATACCAGGCCACCATGAACCAGCAGCAAGCAAATTTGGTTTTTTGAAAAACTTTAAAACGTTATATCTCGGCTATTACTAAACCGATTTAGACAAATGAGGTGTAATAGTTTTTTTAAGAACAAGCAGATTTTTTTTGAAGTCATTTGTGTTTTGATAAACTGTCACTAAATGGCGTTTTAAGCAGCCATAACTCAGCAACAAATAAGCCGATTTTGATAAATGTGGTGTCATAGTGTCTGTAGGAAGAAGCAGATTTTTAAGTTAAGTTTTAGAAAAATTATGTCTAAGCTATTTAGTCACAGGTTCAGGTACTTTCTTTACCTGATTTTTTCTTATACTTACATAATTCGCGATGATGTTTCTTACTAAATTTTTGTTCTCAAACATAAGGAATACTTAGCTCAAATTTAATTATTCACAGTTGAGGCTACTGAGCCGAATATACTTCTTCCAGCAATTTTTGAAGTGAAAACTTCTTATGGCACGTTGTGCGGCTGAGGAAAAAAGTATAAACTCGCGACACCGACCGTCACCGGGATTCCCCGTCATGAATGCGATAGTAAAATTTGAATATTCTATTGTTTCTTTTAAATAAATATTCCAAGTGGAAGACAAAAAGCAAAGCAGACACACTAACTAACACATTCCATTCTCATTCAACGATTGTTATGCTTACATGTTTGTTTCTTTCAAAGTCCGCGTTGTTGCGTTGACAAATTGATAATGAGAGCGAGAGTAAAATTTGAATACATATTCCGTTTTTGTCTTTCATTGCATTGCCATATAAAAAGAAAACGCACACATACCAACTAACATACTAACTTGCCATTAAACGATTTGTTTTCACTTCTATCGGCACTCCCAGAGTGCAACCCACCGTTTTTTTTTTTTGATTTTAGATGATAACGTGATGAGATATCTTGTCCACCGCAAACCACCTTTTTTTTTAGGCGTCCGCGGAAACTTGCTGCCAATGGCTTATTTTCCAATATTTTTTAATTAAATTTTTACAGAATACTCTTTAAATATTGTACTTTTATATGCTTTTTAAATAAATAAATTTACTTTTACCGTATCGCTAAAAAAAAATTTTAAACTTATGCCTAAAATGTAGCGTCAAAACCCTACCCCCTCCTTAAGCAAATTTCATCCTAATTTTGATATTATTCAAATGTTTTTATTATATCTGTGCTTTTATGTTTTCTAGAACAGCTTTTACTACTAGATTTTTAGGTGTGTGGTAATGCCTTCATTTCTGAAACCTGAATATAAAATTTCAAATCAGTCTTAATAATATTCGGGTCTAAACACGAAAAGATGCAAGTGAAAACGAATTGAAATTTGCATCATGAAATTGGAAAAAAACATACATATTTTTTCAGTTCAACTCTCACGGTGGGCTTTAACCAACTTTTAATAAAAGTGTGAGTTACAACAAAAACTTTAATTGGGGATTATTTGGGATGTAATTTAGAGTCGATATATGAAAAATATAAGAAATTCTCAGAGCTTTTTTTTTTAATTCCATATTTACTGTTTTATAATGATATTACATATGCATAACATACGTATGAAATTTAAAACTTATTCGATTTTCTTCAAAATACTTTAATAGATAGCACTACAGTCTAAGTTTCAGCTTCCTAGGTGGCCGGGGTCTAGAGAAAGGACCATATTTAGACCTGAAAATAGTCGTGTTTAGTCCGGTTTAAAAATATTTGTTCTGAAAGCCGTCAAAACTAAATTTAAAGTTGTGGATATCAATTTTTTTTTGTTATGTTATCTTTATACATACATTAAAAATATATACATAAAAAATAATTTTAAACCTCTAGACCAGGGGTGCCCAAATTGCGGCCAGATGGCATACTTTAGTAGCAAAAGTGCTACTTTTGCAAGGCTTTGCTACTTTGCTACTTTTCACTCGAAATGTACTACTTTTGGATGGTTTTGCTACTTTCGATGTTTGCATTGTAAAATAAAAGTTATTTCAAATATTCTTTGGAATTAAATTTTTTTTTGGTTTTCATTACAAAATTGGAAGTTTTTGATATGTGCTACTCTTGTAGGCAGGCCATCTGGTAGCCCTACGCATGCGGCCATTTTAACTTTTTTGTGCGGCCATTGATTAAATTATGCTTATATTCAGGGACGTGAACCGGTTTTGAACCGGAAAACCGCTTTTTTTTTAATAATTAACTGAACCATTAACCGAACCGAAATTTTCGACAAATTATTGAGCCGAACCGGAAACCGAACCATTTTTTATAACGGTTCGAGGGTTCATTCTGACCAATTTTCAATGGACAAATTTTCCCCACTTGTCTTATTTTGTTTTTGTTATATATGGAAATTGATGAAACTTTGAAAGAAATAGGGAAGAATGAAGCCCAATTTCCATGTGATCTTATTTTATCTTATTTCATCCCATATCAGGGATATCAAATCAAATTTTTGTAAGAAAGAAAAAGCATGCAAACGGAACCTAATGCGCTTGGAGAATGCGAGAGTGAATAGCATACATTTGCTATCTTAATAACATGTGATGTCCTCCCTGATATTTGATAAAATAAGATAAGATAAGATCACATGGAAATTGGGCTTGAGACAGAGTTCAAAAATAAATCATTAATAGATAAAATCAAATTGTTTGATAATATAAAGCGGCTTTCAAATAAGGTTAACGTTTTGAACTTTTGGAATAACTACCCTGTCAAAGAATTATCTGAATTAGCTCAAGTTATTTATGATGTTTCAGCAACCCAGGTTTCAGTAGAGGAAATTTTCCACCCTAAAATTTTTTCACGGAGACCTGAGGGGAAATATTGACGAGGACTTGTTAGAAGATATTTTTCTCATCAATCTCCACTGATTATTGTACAATAAATGAAATTTTTTATCAATTACTAATTTTTTACTACGTACTTATAGCGTAAGACATAAATTATATGTTCATATAGTATATTTCTATATTCTTTTGGATTGTTACTGAATAAAACTAACACAAATTTGCATAGTTTTTTTTTTCATTCCCGAACTGTTGAACCGAACCGAAACCCCGGTTCAAAGAAAACAAAAACCGTTTTGACGAACCAATCCAAAAGTGCAAAAATGGTTCGAACCGAACCGACCAAATTCTTCACCCGGTTCACGTCCCTGCTTATATGTATTACCTTACACTTTATTTTGAAAAAATAAAATCGATTTTCGATTTCTGGAAATCAATGTTATCTCGCTATCCTCTACAAATAAATTTCATTTAAGAAACAATAAAAAAATCGATTACTGGAACTGCGATGACTTGTTGGCTAAGTTTGGTGCAGCCTATAATTGTCAATGTTTCTTTTTTTCCTGGATTAAAATATACTAAAAATATTTATAGAAGCAGATTAACGACAATTTAAAAAATGAGCCAAGAATCTCCAATGCTCAAATTGGATATGACTTAAAAGAATTAAGTAATTTGAATAAAAGGAATCAACTTGATTGGAAAATTCAAATAAAAATTGTGTTGTTATTTTGCGGCCAGCATTTTTCTTTTTCACCAAGTTTTGGCCATTCATTTTATGATCATTGGACACCCCTGCTCTAGACCTTAAGACTTATTTCTGCGACCAGATTAAGCTAAATACGTCTTAATAAAATATGACTGCTTTGAAAATGGTGTACTAAATCGTAGTTTTATTCATAATGCTAAAGACCGATCTTATAATGTTTATCTATTTATTCGCTTTTAAATGAGATACCAAATAGTGAAAATGGTTGACCAAGCCCAGAGGTATAAACATTAAATTTGGCTATTTTCGCAAAAATTGCGTTTTTTTCAAAATTTGACCTAACAGTACTCAAACAACGAATATCTAGGGAGCTGAAATTTGAACTGTGAGACTGTCTTTTTAGGTTCTTTAACGTGTCAAAATTTGAGCACAATCGGATGTTTTTTAAATTTCATACGTACGTTATATACATATTATACTAGATAATATTGCTAAAAAACAGTAAATATGGAATTAAAAAAAAAGCTCTAAGGATTTTTTTCCTTTTGATGCATTTCTACTTTGATTAACATCCCAAATAATTCCACATTCAAGTTTTTGTTGTAACTCAACTTGTCATTTAAAGTTGGTTTAAGCCCACCGTGCTCTCCTATAAATTACATTGCTCTACAAAAAGAAAAAAAAAAATAGTTGCGGAGCCTTTCCTGCACTTTCTTAGGTGATTTTTGACAACTTATTCCGAAAATTATCAATATTTTGTCAATTAGCTCCAGTTTAAAATATTTTTTTTATTTGCATACCAAAAAGTTTTTTTAAGATCATTTTAATCGAAGCCAAACCTGTAATGGCATTTGGGTTTTGTAGATGTCGAACGTCATGAACATCAAAATACGTTACTCCAGGTTTGTGCGCTTATTTCATCTGAATTAAGTAAAAACAAGTTAAGGTGTTATTTTCGGCCAGGCCGAAACTCACATACCCTACACTGCGTTGAAAGTACCTTTTAAATAAATGTTAAAAAGGCGTTGAAGAGGTTGAATAAGTCGAAAAAAATGTGAAATGTTAGAAAGGTTGCCAGAGGTTGAAAAATGTTGAAAAAGTCGAAAATATATGCAAAATTTTGAAAAAAGTTGAGAGAGGTTGAAAAACTCTAAAAAAGTTGAAACAACTTGAAACAATTCAAAATGGATGAAAAAGTCGAAAAAATAAAGGAACTAATGAATGAAAAAGTCGAACAAATACATATGGGATATATGTATTGGAAAAAGTTACAGGGTTGAAAAAGTCGAAAGAATAAGGAAAATGTTGAAAAAAATCGAATAGAAATGAAAAATTAGAAATATGCGACGCCCACTTGTCCAATTCCGCCCACTTTTGGTTCAATAAACTATATTCGTGATCGACATCCTCATATTAAATTTTAGCACAATAGCTTGTATAGTTTGCGATGTGTGCCGCAGTTAAATTTAAAATTTAGGGCAGTGACACACCCACTGGTACAATCCAGCCCGGTTTTGATCCAGAAATAGCTTTCTATAAGCAAACCTCTTACACCAAATTTTAGTATGATTGCTCACATATTTCGATAAATATGCCACTTACCGTATTTTACTTGTATGGGAGGTGCCACGCCCACTGTTCACTTAAAACAGTACTTAAAAATTTATGTTTATATGGGAGGTGCCACGCCCACTGATGCAATCCTGTCAAAATTCACTTATTTTTAAAGCTTATAGTAACTGACATCTATAGACCAAATTTTATGAAGATTACTCTCATAGCACACTATCTATAACAATAAACGTTTTTTGCTTATATGGGAGGTGCCACGCCCACAGGTACTATTGAACCAAATTTTTGTTATAAGAGACCTTATAGGAAGTATATCTACCTCATTAAATTTCATAACGATTACGTTGTTAGTTCTCTTTATATAACGTTTATAAATATTGTGGGCGGTGCCACGCCCTTGAGCGAGTTTTTTCAGTAAAGTAGCTGAGGTTGTATTGATGACTGCTTTCAGCGGCATCATCCCCAAAATTTTTATGGAAATCGTTTGTGCCAATTCTGAGATATACGGAATCAAAATTTTTAACAGTGCCAAGCCCATTTTCTCGAATCCGCCCACTTTTATCTCAATCCAAGATATATTTGATATGTATCCGTTCACAAAATTTCATCGCAATATCTTGAACGGCTTACAAGATATGGTAGTTTAAATGATAAAATTTAGGGCTGTGCCACGCCCCTTTTGGGAACTTGAAACCCAGCCTAATTCTAATTTGGTTCACATGTGCACCAAATCACCAAGTTTCATCAAAATCGCTGCAACTTTTTTCAAAATTGGCCTGGGTAAATTAACATAGAGTATGGGCGGTAGGCGTGTCCGTCAACCGAATTCGCCCATTTTCAATAGCAAGATGCCTGCAAGAAGATGTGACCTGTGTGTGAAAGTTTCATTCAATTAGCTTTCTTGGTTTTCCCGTAAACCTGATTCCAACGGACAGACAGACATACGGACATCGCTAAATCGACTCAGGTGGTGACGCTGATCAAGAATATATATTTTTCCATACCTGCCACGCCCCCTTCGAGGTGTTACAAACGGAGAGACAAAGTGCATATACCATCGGTGTAGGGTATAAAAACAAACAAAAATGGTAATTTTTTGGAGATTTGAAAGCATCGAAACTCATAAAAATTTTAATTTTTCTGAATCGATGTTTTCTCTTCTACAACTTGTCCATGTAATAATTTTGGACTAAGGGGACGTCCATAAATTACGTGAGGTGTTTTTTTGAAAATTCGGACCCTCCCTTCCCCTTAGTGAGATTTGGTGAGTTCTGGCGGGACTCTCCCTCCCTTCCGTGAGACTTTCCTTATAATTTTTAGATGTAATCTGCTATAATAATGTATACTCTCTGCATTTAAAAATCGACGTGAGTTTTTCGCTGACCCTCCCTCCCCCTTGGTGAGATTTCACCAAACCCCCTGCCCCATATTTTGACTCAAGTAATTTATGGACGGCCCCTTACGAGTAAGGGAGCGTTCAAGTATTACGTAACGCAATTATTGAAGATCTTTGAAAGTAATGCGCTGTTATTTACTTATATAATAAATATAATATTTATTGCTGTAGCTAATCTAGAAACAGTTTTATTATGCACACCTAATTTCAAAACACCCGTTGTTCGACACCTCCTCCCGCCTTGCGTTACGTAATACTTGAACGATCCCTAATTGAATAAGATTGTTCTTTTGAACTCTTTACACGGATGTTGCGATTGATAGCTCTGTGCCTCCGGTTTCCCTGCAGGCATTACCAAGGTTAAAATCGATTTTTATTTCACGATTTCATTCCAACACTACCTCTGACAGCGTTAAAAATTTTATCAGACAAAATCAAATTATTCCTGCCGACGCCTTCGTTTCTTGCAGGAAACTCGGTAATAAACCAACTCATGCGTCCTTTAAAATAACAGTGGCATCTTCTCATGTTTCTGCCATTCTTAAATCTAAAGCATGGGTGGATAATATCTATATTTCAGAATTTAAATCGAAAAAAAATTATAAAACTGCACGTTCCAATTCAAAAAACTGAAACGGCTATCCCTTTTACTATCAAAATGTAAGGGGTTTGCGTTCCAAGACGCAAGATATCTTTTTATCAACTCAGAATTTCTCTGAGGATATTATCGTGTTTACCGAAACTTGGTTAAACAACAGTTTTCTCAATATGGAACTTTTTGATAATAGTTTCCATGTTTATAGAAGAGACAGACACTTGGAAGATCTTTCTTCTGTTGGTGGAGGCGTCTTAATAGCTATAAAAAATAATTTAACCAGTTCATTAGTTGAAATTGCCTGTGCATCTAATATTGAACTGTTATGTGTTAAGGTTACACATTGTAACTCTAATTTATACATTCTTAACACTTATGTTCCTCCAAATAGTAGCGCAAATGTCTTTCGATGGCCGTAGAATATGTTATTAATGAACTAGACACTAATGACGACATTTTGTTGTTAGGTGACTTTAATCTGCCTGACCTAAAATGGACTCCTTCGGACGATGTTACATATTTTTATGCATCTTGTCCAAAAACTCGACAACAACAAATTTTTGTAGACGAAATACTTCCAAATTTACAACAAGTAAGTTGTATAACTAATTGCCATGGACGACAACTTGACTTAGTCTTGGCTACAAATAGTAGCAATGTTGTTGTAAGAAATGCTATCCATGCTCTGTCTACGGTAGATTACTATCATCCACCTTTGAGTATTGTGTACCAATCTGACTAGGGCTACCAGATGGCCTTACTACAAAAGTAGCACATATCAAAAAATTTGAATTTTGTAAATTAAAACCTTGATTTTTTTTTTTTAATTTCATACAAATATTTTTGATGAGCAAAAAAAAAAAAAAAAAAGGTACTCACTTCCTAACAAAAAACCCCATTAAAACAATAATTTGAAATAACTTTGATGAGCAAAAAAAAAAAAAAAAAAGGTCCTGTTCAGTTCAAATATTTTATTTTACACTGCAAACATCGAAAGTAGCAAACCCAAAAACAAAGTAGCAAAGCCTTGCAAAAGTAGCACTTTTGCTACTTTAGTATCGCATCTGGTAGCCCTAAATCTGACAATGAAAATTTGACTAATTCATGTTCATCCATTAATATTTAAGAATTCAATTTTAAGAAAGCTGACTTTTTCAAATTGAATGAAAATTTGAGAAAGCTCACTTTTTAAAATTGAATGAAAATTTAAGAAATAAATTAGACGACTTACTCACTTTTTTTAATAACAATACATTTGATGATTGCATTAAATTTTTCTATGGTGAACTTTTTTCTGCCATAGCATTGTCGGTTCCATATACAAGGAAGTACGTTAATGATTCCTCGTACCCCTGGTATACAAAGGATTTGAAAAAAGTTCCCAATGGCCGTAATAGGGCATGGAATAAATACGTTTGTAGCCAGGACCGTAATGACCTTGTTGCTTATCAGCGACTGTTTCTTGAATTTAAAGATATGTCAGCTTTGATTTATTCTGAATATTTGAATAAAATTAGGCTGAATATTCTTCATGACCCCAAGAATTTTAGGGGTTTTATTAATTCTAAAAAAAAATCTGACGGGTTTCCATCTGAATTTAAAACAGTTGATAGGCTCACTAGCGACCCACAAGTTATAGCCGGGTTGTTTGCTAATTTGTTTAATGAATCGTTTTCTACGGATTTATTTAGCCCTGAAATCAACTATTTTGAATATATGGATAACGACCCTTTAGTTTCGGTTAATGAGATATCTTTCTCTCCTGACCTCATAGAGAAATATATTTTATCTGTTGATGATGACTTCAACTCCGGGCCGGATGGTATTCCTGCGACAGTTTTAGTAAACTGCAGCTCTGTGCTGAATCAGCCCCTCAGTATTTTATTTAATAGATCAATTCAAGAAAGCTATTTTCCTAAATTTTGGAAAAATGCATACATTAGCCCCATTTTCAAGAAAGGGTGTAAAAATGATGTTTCAAACTACAGGCCCGTGGCTAAGTTATCATCAATACCGAAAATTTTTGAACATATTATATACGATCAGGTTAAGGTGTGCTGTAGTGAAGTCATTACAACTCGTCAGCATGGTTTTGTTAATGGCAGATCTACAGTTTCTAACCTCCTTGATTTCACTTCTTTTGCATTAAGCTCTTTAGACTCTGGTGGGCAAGTTGACTGCATCTACACTGACTTCAGTAAAGCATTTGACAAATTACCACATAATTTGATTTTGTTTAAGTTAAAGAAGCTTGGATTTCCCTTAAGTTTTGTCAGCTGGATTGAATCTTATTTATCTGATCGAACGTATCAAATAAAATTTAGGAGAGTGTTTTCCTCCCCATTTAGCGCGACATCAGGTGTTCCACAAGGAAGCCACCTGGGGCCGCTCCAGTTCATTTTAGCAATTAATGACGTTACACATGTTATTAAAAACTTCCATCTGTTAGTATATGCAGATGACATGAAAATTTACAGGAACGTAAAAGGGGTTGGTGACATTTCTCCACTTCAGTCTGACTTGAAATCCTTTGAAGTTTGGTGTTCTAAGGATAACTTACATCTTAATCCTGATAAATGCCAAGCTATGACTTTTACCAGGAAGAAAACTATTGTGGAATTTGATTATAAATTAAAAGGTAAAAATATTTGTCGTGTCGATGTAGTCAAAGACCTAGGAATTCATTTTGATACTAAGTTGACTTTTAATGAGCATATTAATCAAATTTGTAAAAAATCCTCATCTTTGCTTGGCTTGGGCAAAAGAATTTAATAGCCCTTTAGTAACGGTGACTTTATATAATACAATAGTGTGCCCTCACTTAGAGTACGCCAGCCAAGTATGGTCACCATTTTATAATATTCATATAAATAGAATTGAAAGATTTCAAAAAAATTTTATTCGTTTTGCTCTCAATGGCTTAAAATGGATTGACCCTTTAAACCTTCCTCCTTATGAGGATCGTTTAAAGTTATTACATATGCAGTCTTTGAGCTCGCGTAGAAATATTGCGGATATACTTTATCTGCATCAACTTGTAACTGGGTCTCTTGCTGCACCAGAGCTTCTTAACTATATACATTTTAATAGTAATCGGAGGAGTACTCGTAACTCTTATCAGTTATTTTACCAACCGGTTAGTAGAACTAATTATATGGCTACAGCTCCTTTTAATCACATGATAACTCTTATTCATAATTGCGAAGTTTATAACATTAGCTTGTCAAAAGGTCAACTCAAGCTTAGACTAACTAACTGTAGCTAAATTTGTAGCTTAATGGTGGTGTGAATTTTTTTGTTTGTGTTGTCCGAGCCCCACAGCATGCTGGGTAAATTTTTTCTAACATTTATGCCTTGGACCACGTAAATTTATACATATAATTAGTTTAATATCTATATGTCTATTTTTACATGGTGTGAGTGGGTATGTTGAGAAAGTGCGATAAAGCTAAGATAAAATTATAAAATAAATAACAAATTAATGTGCATGATAATTTTTTCTATTCCATTTTTATTGAATAAGCTTTTTACTTGGTATAAGGCTTCAATGCTAAATAGCTAAGAAGGCTATAATAGCTGTAGTAGCTAAACTCTATTATTATTATTACTAGTCAAAGGTGCAAAAGTAGCCTAATCGAATTGCACATATTGGCACTGAATCAAACATTTCCTCCAAGGTTTATACATTAACTAATTTTTCCATATAAAAACTTTCTAGTTATTGATATAATAGGTCCATCAGAAGCAGAAAAGCCGTTTTCGTGGACCAGTCTATATTGAACAATTTTTATTCAATCTTTCTGAAATTTGAATATTTCAGAACAAGTAATAGTGTAGATTCTTTTTTTCGTGGGATGTTCGGCTTCCGATGATTTTTACAGAAAATAAAAATGTATTTAGAGCATGTCTAAAAGCGGAGTTAATTGAAAAAATGGTGGTGATTTTCACACAAAATAGTTGATTTAAAGCACTGCAACTTTTTTTTTCTAAAGCAGAGTTATATAGGATTGCATACAATGTATTTAAAAACCAAACCTTTCCTTTATCAACCGAATGAAGCAGTTAAACATTTCTCATCACGGATAATAGAGTCAATCACGGTTAATAGAAGCAAAATGAGCAACGTTAACATTTTTAAAGCTTCCCGGATAATAGAATTACGGATAATCGATGTTGAACTCTACATTTATGTATATGACTTCTTCTTCTCTTGTATATTGACTTCTTCGACATGATTCAATTTTTTCGATAGCATGCGACATTATTCTACATTCACATGTGCAGTGCACATAAAAAATTTGGTACCTTTAATGTATAAAAGAAAAAAAAAAAGAAAAGTTAAGTAGTTAAATGAAAGTGTTGTTTATATGTACCAAGAAAACTTTTTAAACTTACTATGTTTACTTATGTTTACCAACTTGACACTTTGATACCCTGAAAAGTGTTGAAAAAAAAAATAATTTGTAATTACACTATTATTTATACATGAATATATATTTGCGAGCCATTGCATAAAAATTCATATGTGAAGTTAAGAAACAAGAACGAATTCTTTCTTACAAGTATATTACATTTTTATGAATTCAAAGACTGCAATTATATTTAACAATAAAATGTTATTAATAAAATTTATCAAATGCTTAAAGTATCGACCATTTCCAAACAATTTATTACCAAAGAGAACGAACACCTTTTAACGGATTTATCTCTCGTACCGTAAGGACGCGTTCTGATTCATTGGAAGACCATATACGTTAACATCGCTCTGAAACGAAAATACATTTTTAATTAAAGTGTTCTTATTTTATGGAACGAGCATGCTGTACATATGACGGTGTTAGGAATAGGTTACATAGTTTATATTATCATTTAAAATTAAAATGTTAATGAAAATTTAATTTGATTGAAATGACAATTTTTTATCTTAAGTAAACTTTAAACTTTAACATTTCGATGTTATCTTAAGTGCAACAACTAAACTAGCAATAAAATATTCCATAATGAAAAAATAATCAATCAATCAATATATGCAATATATTTGCATTATCATTTAGATATTACATGATAATAAAAAAATCAGTTCTATTACTCTGTACCCATGCCGAGTCAAGCATCTCAAATCGTTAACAATCAAATCACAAATTAATAAAAGATCTCTTTTTTGTTATTTTAACACTTTTTTAATATTCTTCGTTTGTTTTTGTTAAGTGTCAATCATACTGTTTGTGTTCTTGCAATTAATCCTAATTTTAACAACACAAATTAAATTAAAGCTAAATTAAGAATAATTAGAAGGGTTTGAATTTTGAAGTCGGCTGATATTTACAAATAATAATATTTCGTATGAATTGAATTATCGCTGGGAAAAATTAATGGACAAATTCAATAAATATTGCTTTTAGGGATTAAAACAAATATATAAAAATTGTAATTTTGTACGTCAAAATAGTTTTCTTTTTTGTCTATTAAAGTTTTTGAATCTTTTATCAAAGTACAGAAATGTGCGAAATAAAAAATTACATTTAGCGAAAACCAGTTCGAGACGAATTCGTAACGGAATCCATTTCGGATGAATAGTACGAAGAAACGACATGCTGATCAGCTGTAGCATCTTCTCGTTACATTTTTTCCTGTATAAACGAATGTGTTAACGCCTGGTTAAGAGAAATTCGTTTGGATGGATCCAATGCAAATATATTGTCCAAAAGGTCTCTTAATTGGGTGACTTTTCGATGTTGATCATCAGGTAGATTTTGATCTGCAATTAATTCTTGTTGTAAATTCCTTGAAGCTTTTATTACTGGCATTACGACAACTTTTTCCTAGAAAGATTAATAAAAACTATGGTTTATTGCATCATAATATTTATGAAAATAAGCCTAAAATAGATTAAAATTCTTTAATTTAATTTCATTCTTTTTATTGTATGTATGAGGTAAAAAATTTGTACTTTCAGTTTACTTTCAAAATAAAATTTATAAGCTGTACTCCCTAATGGTATCGAAATTATTTTTCGTTGTTCGGTAAAGATCCGAATAAGCAAAAAATTTAATGAATTTAATGTTCCTCTTTTTTATCAATAAGAAAAATTACACTTACCCTTTCAGTCAGTTTGTCAATCTCGTGATATAAAAAGTTACAACTTTGATCAAAGTGTTGATCTTTGAATTGTCCTTTACGTATTATACGATTGGGAATCTTTCCTAGTTAAAAAAGTATGAATTAAATATGTACGCATATAAAAAAATTAGTTACCTTTTAAGTCCATAAAAAATTTTAACATTTGGTTATTACTTTTTCCACTGAATAATATTTTACCGGTATACAATTCGTAAATAGTGCAACCGGCTGACCACATATCAATGCCATATTCGTATGAGATACCCAAAATAATTTCTGGTGCACGATAAAAACGAGATATCAAATATGGCGTTATGTCATTGTCATTAACCGTTGATGCTGAGCCAAAATCACAAAGTTTTAATATTAGATTATTTTCGTTGACAAGAATGTTATCAGGTTTTATATCAGCATGCAAAATACCAGTTTTCTTTAATAATTTAAGAGCTAAGAACAATTGTTGCGTATAACTACGCACAGCTTTAATATGTAAACCAACATTTTTTCCGTACTTTTTGAGAACTTCACGTAAGTTCATTGCAAGTGGTTCAAATACCATACATAGATGCTGTAGAGATAAAGAATTTGATATTAGAAAAGGGAATTTGAACTAAAAGTAAAAAAAAAATCCTTACCTGTTTGTGGAAAAAGTGTCTGTATAAACGTAAACAATGAAAACGATCATCTGGGTCAGCATCATTAAGCTTCTTTAAAATCTCCAATTCTCGCAGTCCAGTTTTGTGCCTAGCTCAAATAAATATTGAAAAAAAAAAAAAATCAATTACATATAAAAAACTGATCAAAACATGTACGAAGTTTAAATTGATTATATAGAACTATGCAATCTATAGTTTAGTTGAGATTTTTATTACTTACATTATTTCATTATTTCTTATGATTTTAACAGCAACATTTGCGCTACCACGAGCTTGATCACGCGCACGTACCACATTACTGAAAACACCTTGACCAGTGTAACCACTAACTACATAACGATTGTCCAATGTTTCACCAATACGCACTCTATAGTAGCCCTCTGCATCATCCCAGTTATCGGTGAGTGCAGGGTTTTCTATTTGTTGTTTATTATGCACGATAGTGCTGGGAGACTAAAAAAAAAATTGAAAACTTAGTCACACTTGCAACGTAATATTATATTTAATATGCATGTATATTGGTGCTTGACAGTTACAATTCCCCAACTCACATCGAAATTCGAATCAACATCTTGATCTGCGAACATGTCCCAATCAGATCGTTTAGCATTTGTTACACTTTCTTTAGTATTATTAAGGTTTTGATCTCTTTTCATATTCTTTTCGCGTTCGCTAGTTTCAAGGCAACTATTTATTTCATCTTGTAATTTTGTAGAATTATGAGAGTTTATTGGGCTATTTTCGATGGATTGTTGTTGAATTTCTTTTACACTCTCGGGTTTGCTGGTTTCTTCAGCAGTTTCTGGTTCATCATCAGTTTTTACCAGTTTCTGTGTTAATAAAATAGGTAATGTACATATAATCATCACTAGAATAATATATCAAGGAAGTCTTTATTTTAAGAACTTACCTTCAATAGTTCTTCCCTACGTTTGCGACGCATTTCTATAATCTTTTCTTCATCATCTTCATCATCAAGATTAATATCTAAATTTTGTAACTCTTCATCGCTGCTAGAGTCTTTTGTCTGTGCCTTTTGCCCTTCACTTAATGAGTCACGGTAACGATCACGATTGTTGCCATCGCCGCCTCTACCACGATTGCGTCCACTGTCTCTACCACGTTCTCGTTCATTACGTCTGCGGTCAGATTCGGTTTTACTACGACTGTGCGAACGTTCATGCATCCAACGATCACGTTCGCGACCTACTACACGATCACGACCTCTCCCATCAGAGCGATCACGTCTATCTGGACGTAAACGCTCGTCGCGTAGTTTTCTATCACGATCACGACTAGTTTCATGCTCACGTAGCTTATCGCGATTTATTTCTTGACGTAAATCTTCCTTAAATCGATTTTCCTGTATATCGCGTCTGGAGTTACGTGAACGGCTGTCGTCTTGACGTCGTTTGTCAGATCTCTGGTCAGAGTCACTACGGATAAGAGTTGTATGATGTTCTGATACCCGTTCTCTGTCTCTATCAAGTTCACGCGAGTGTCTTCGTGGCGAAGAGACCCTAGCCCGCTTGTTGCCTCTTTCTGTTTGATGATTTGTTGATGAATGTGTTCGTGACTTGCGCCCAGGTTCGGGTGAAAGTTGACCACCACTAGAATCATCCAATAATATAATATCGGGTTCATTTGAAATTTGTTTTTTAGAGTAAATTTTATTAACATTTTTACTGGCTGAAGATGTTGTAGAAGATGAAACAGTCGACATTTTCCTGTCTAAGATTACTGTTTGTGTCTGGGTTTTGGATGCTGGTGTGGGCCGCTGTTTGTCTGTACCTTCGATGTTTTCAAATACGTTGTTGTTTGGCACCGCTAATGAATTCGAACGACTATCATCACCGTCGGTATCGGACATATAGGCACCGAGTCTGGCCTGTAATAGTGCTTTTTGTTTCATAAGTTCTTCCAGATTTAATTCGTCTTCAATTATGGCTACATCGGGACTAGCAACGTCAACGGGGCTGAATATACGGGAAAAGACATCTTCATTATACAAAGGAAAGCTTCTTCATTTTTTTTTACACATTAAGATTTATTGTTAATATGCATATATGAGCAAACTTTGTTAGGGCTCGTTCACAGACAACGCTCGTATCATTTTGTTTGCTTGTGCCAAGTTTTATAACACTCTTTTGGAAAATCAGTTTAACCTGAACAAATTACTCCTATGCAGTCAGAAATGGAAATTTCTTTCTACTCTACAGCTAGGGTATACTCATTTTGTCTTCCGCTTGTAACGCATAGGAGGCGTGGCAGATTGAAGATTCTTAGCATAGTTTAATTTGGAAAAATGGCGATGCCATACCCCCCATATAAGAGAAATATAAAATTTATCATACCTAATGCTGCCAACTGTAGCAGTTTAGTGTTGCTTTGCAGCTGTCTATACTGCTAGAAAATTTGTACTGCTTTTTGACAAAGCGGAATGAACGCGGATGTAAGCAGACGAAATGCAAAAACACTTGTCACATGAAATTCTAGATGCTTTGATTAATTTGTTTTGGTCTGATTTAAAACAAAATAATATGCATAAGATTAGTAGCATGTTTGTATTCCATATCGTTAAGATTTCCTTTTTTAGGTATTTCACAAATAAATGCACTGCTTTTAGCTGTGCCAAAGTGGTTTGTATTCCATATCATCAAAACCCTTTTTTTTTGTTATTTCACTGACAAATGTACTGCATTTTGCCGGTCCAGCAGTGGCGGGAGCATTAATCATACCTCATCAACTATTTGACTCAGATGAATGAGACTTAGTATATATGTATATAAAAGGTACGGGTAAAAGTAATTTTCAATGCAAAAATGGGCGGTGCAACCACTTATGTATATGAAAAAAAACTGAAATTGTTTTGTTTAAATATTTTTTTTTTTTTAATTTAATGTACGAATTTTAAGTTTGAATTGTTATTAGGTACCAATGTTCAATTTTAAACATAAAGCAGTTAATTTTTTTTCATTTAAGTAACCCGCAATTTTCCACGCCTAATCATTGGAGTGTTAATTTTTCAGTCCTTTCGCCTTTCCTTCAATCGCGCAGACTTCTTATACTTTAACGAAATCAAACTCATTGAACCACCTACCGTAAAGGGCAGACCAACGTTTGCCGGACAATCTATTATGTTGATAAAAGGTAAAGCTTTGTAGTAACGTGCAATGATTTTACATGGCAAAAATTTATCTCAATCAAATTAAAAATTTGGAATGACCGAAATGATCCCCACATTGTCGTGCTACATAATTTCAAGTTTATTTTTTTTTTTAATATGGCCATTGGTCTGTTAAGGAGTGAACAATGTAACAGCAACTTACTGCACGCCATATATCAAAAATTTACTAGCTTTAAGATAAAATGTACTGCGAATCAGTTACCCTTTTAAGACTGTTATCGCTGTTTAATATAAAATATATAAAACACGCGTAGTGATAGGTTAAGCATTATAATTCAAGTCTTTGCTACAAAATAATTATTTAAATGTATGAAATCTTTTGCATTTGATTTTACCTTGACCGCTTTTACACAGTCTCTGCATATTAGAAATTTTAGTGAAATAAGTGTAAAAAACTCTCTCACGAACTTGCATATACATATAAAATTTTGGAACAGGTTTACTTTAGCTGACATTGTCCATTTTTTATAAGAAAATAGGGGGTTAAAAATAAAAAAAAAATATAAAAAAAGTCGCTCGGATCTAGTTTCGGAGATATAGACATCGGAAGTTGCGGATATTGCTTTTGTAAAAATCCTTATAAGTTGGGATTTCCTGAATAGAAAATATGGAGATAATTTAATGGGCTACAATAATGGTACGCAAAGTTATGAAATTTGACCTATAATTTTGGAGACATTACGATTTTTCTGAAATTTTGACCAATTTTTTTTTTGAAAAAACCTTATTTTTTTCCAAAAAATGTGTTAATGACCTGAAATTTTTTTAACATGTTAAGAAAGCTTAGTTTATTTCCTTTAAAATGGTATATAGTTTGCTGTAAATTTTTTAAAGAAAAACAAAAAAATTTATTCAATGAATTCTTAAGAAAAATATGTTTTTATGAAAAAAAAAACAATGAAAAACAACAACAACGACTACCTCAATAATTATTATAAGACGATTCTCATTATAAAATAATAAGGTTGTCACATAAATTAATAATTTTTCAAAATGTAAGGTTATGTTGAAAGAAAGGAGCGCCGCTGACGAAAATTTTTTATTAAAACATGAGAATGGTCTTATAATTGTTGTTGTTTTTCATTGTTTTTGTCCATAAATAAAGGCTTTTCAAAAGAATTCATTGAATATTTTTTTTTGTCCGGCTAAAAAGGGAGTGATTAATCAAAAATTTAGAACAAACTATATACCATTTTAAAGGGAATAAATTAAGCTTTCCTAAAATAACTATAGGCCGTGCAGGATTAAGAAATTTGCCGCCCCTAGGCAGTTGCAAAAATTGTCGCAACCCCTCCTCAAAACTTGTTCATTAATTACAAAAAATTATTTTTTTTTTTAAAATTTATGGACGAGAAAAAAAAGGTCCTCGTTGCTGAACGAAAAGCACTAGCAAAATGAAACTAAATTTGAAAAGTTCTTCAATCTATAAATGCAAAATTTTTCCGCCAATATTTGCCGCCCTAGGCACGTGCCTACTCTGCCTGTAAGGTTAATCACGGCCTGACTATAGGTCATTAACACATTTTTTGGAAAAAATAAAGTTTTTTCAAAAAAATTGGTCAACATTTCAGAAAAATCGTAATATCTCTCAAATTATAGGTCAAATTTCAATACTCTGCGTACCATTATTGTAGGCCTTCTTATAACATCCATATTTTCTATTTTCTATTCAGGGGTTCCCAGCTTATAATCATTTTTCCAAAAGCTATATCTGCAACTTCCGATGTCTATGTCTCCGAAACTTTCAACTTCTATTACCCCTAAAAAAATAAATTGATTTGGAGAATGTCGCTTAAGCCAACATTTTTTATATCAATTATAATTGTGAACTTACACTTCACTTTCACTGCCTGATGATGCTACTTCTATTGAGGGTACCACTTTGTTTTGTATGGTCTTGGTTATTTCGTCTACTAGGCTGCTCGGATCTGTTTGAATGTTTGGTTTTGTAATGCAAAATTTATTACCATTCGATTGCTGTTCTACTTTTAGAACAGTGCTCCTATCTTTACTTGCTTTTTGCATTATTTCTGTGAATTTATTACTCAGAACTCCACTGTGTCGCTTCGCCGGATCACTATTGTCAGTAGCGGAGTCATCACTTTGTCTACGGTGACGTTTTCTGGATTTTTTGTGTTTCTTATGTGATTTTTCAGATTTCTCCAATTTATTTGACTTCTTGTGCTTTTTATATTTTTTGGATTTTTTAGCATGTTTGGAACGTCGTTCTTCTGGAGATCCATTATTAGAATCATAGCTAAGTGAGAATTAAATAAAAATTGGAAATTTTATATCAAATGCAATCAAGTTGCAAAGCGCTATCATAACCTCAAACAAATTTACTTACATTTCGTCGTCACTGGTCATATTAGTTTCGTTTTTGTTTATTTATTGAATTATTTTTAATTGAAAATTTTAGCATATGGTGTACGTAGTTATTATTAAAATAAGAACGCTCTTTCTTAGCTAGAATACAATTAATTATTAAAAAAGTATACTGCAACTTCCATACAGAAGAAAAATTTTGTTTGACATTTGAGCTTGTGTCAATTGGTATCTCCTTCACTCATGGTGAAATTACTATTCCATTTATTTTTTATTCGTTATTGTTCATTTTTCTACTCCAAATTTGAGTTTTACTTGAGTTTTTACTTGAGTTTTTCTTCTAATTTAAATCAATTCACTATTTCTTTAAGAAAATTCAATTTAAATTTATTGTATTTATTTATGTTATTTGTTTCAGTCACATGGGAAAGTCGCTTGTTATTTTTGAATTTGGATCTTGGTGTTAAAATGCATACAAAAATGTTGAAATCGTATGAAATACACCTGTCCCTCGTTTTACACGGTAGATACGTTCCTGACAAATCCGTGTAATTCGAAAAAATAATTTTTGTATGGAAAAACCGTGTAAAACGAAAATGACTATAAAAAAGCTTTTTTTAGACATTTATTGAACACAAAATATGACTAATACATACACTTAATAATATATATAAAAATACCATTTAAATAATAGAAAACATAAAAATTAAATGATTATTGAACTTTAGCCATTTTTCGCAGCGATCAACATTCTTATGTAAAAAACGGTACAGCTAATTGAAAAATTCAACGAAATGGTGTGATCTTAAGAATTCACTTAAAATATTAACCACATTTGCTTGAAATTAGAAATTACCTTTTCGATTGTTTTTCATTAATGCAATTTGAGTGCTGACGTAGACATCAACCAAAAATATACTGATGAGATTTTAAGAATCGAAACATATGTCTATATTCTAGAGTTGTTGTTTTTTCCTTTGTTATCAAATTTTGTTTAAATACATAAAGCATTGTATCAACTTGTAAAATTTTACGTAAGAATGTTGATCGCTGCGAAAAATGCCTAAAGTGCAATAATCATTTAATTATTAATATTATTAAGAAAGCCAATAAAACAAACCTAAAATTTTAAAACATAAAAATAGTTAAGTTTATTCGTAAAGTGGAAAAAAAAAAATAAAAAATCTATTTCATAGAAAAATAAAAATATTTTACTTCATATAAATAAAAAAAAATTGTATAAGTTTATGACATTGGATCATGGATTACGTCTGAAGTGTTGCCAGATCTATAATTAAGTAGAAATAAATTCGCGTGCAGTCAAAATTAGTCATTTTCTACATAATTTTTTTTTTTTACATTTTGATTTTAAGTGTAAGATCGAAAACGTGCAAAACGAGTAGCGTGTAAAGCGAGGGATAAAGCCCAATTTCCATGTGATCTTATCTTATCCCATATCAGGGATATCAAATCAAATTTTTGTAAGAAAGAAAAAGCATGCGAACAGAACCTAATGTGCTTGGAGAATGCGAGAGTGAATAGCATACATTTGCTATATTTATATCATGTGATGTAATCCCTGATATTTAATAAGATAAGAAAGATATCACATGGAAATTGAGCTTGACAGCCCTATTCTGCTTGTTGACTTAACAAGAAATAACAAAGGTGCTCGTGTTAATCTAATTGTTATGAAATGTAAATATTGGTATTCTAAAAAATCATTAACAACATAAAAGCTTTTGAATTCCCCACACAAAAGCTTTCGTGGTAAACTTGTCAAATTTTGACTTTTTAAATTTAAATAAATAAAAAAAACAAATAGAGTAATAAAAAACTTGAATGTACAAGGCAACGTGACGAAGTAGTTTGGACTTTGAACTCATAGCTCGCATGCGTGGGTTCGATACTCGCAAATCCAAATTTTTTTTTTATTGATATCAATGAAAATAAATGTTTTTTAAAGACATGGCTGTAAATATTTAAAACCAAGTTGTCCTGTCTTTTAAATTTTATAAAAAAAAGCATTTTTACTTAGCTCAATACTGAAATATCACTCGTTGTTAAGATACTTTCTGACATTAACAAAATAGTAAGGAAAAGAGCTTTCAAATTTTTGCCAGAATACGGAACATTAACAACTTGTTAATATTAAATATTTTGTTAATGTGGTTAGTTTTGTTAAGCTGCCAGAATAGGGCAGTCGATATCTATTTGCGGGTAAGACTAAGGCCACATCGGCGTTTTTTAACAGCGCGTTAGCTTACGCATTCAACAAAACTATATACAATTGGCAGCACGATTAGCGCTCATTTTTTCAACCAATACAGGTTACCTTTGTTTTTTCTTTATCTCGTTTCACTTCAACTTGAACCAGCACTTCGTAATGAAGTATTTATTTTGTGCTAAGGCGTTCAGTTCGTAGGCTGCAATAAGTAATTTCGATAAGGTTCTAAAAGTTGATGCAATTTGGTGAAATTTCTTGTATAATTTGCATTTCATTTCAACGACTTTTCTCTCATTTATATTCAATTTACTAAGATTTTTACTTTTCATAATTGCAACGCACTGAAAATTTGCAAAATGTCATATTTTCTCTCTTTGACAGATTGTCAACTGGTTTAACAACAGCTTTTGCCTATTTTAAAGCTAAAGTACATATACTTTGAATGTTAAAATATGCTTTAACTCGATTATTGACTTAAAGCATTCTCTATATAAAAGCATATTTACTAACAGACGACAAAAAATGATTCCGATTCCCTTCGTGAAATCACACATTTTTTGAGTGAAATTTCAAGCGGGTATTGATGTTTCCGCGGATGAATTTTTAAGGAGAAATTAGGAAGTGGACGTATACAATATGTAGTTGCAAATCTTGAATTGGATAAAATGCCAATCTTTGGCCATCGCGTATCGGCGTGTAATGATAATCTCAATCACTAGGAAGCTATGCCGAATAGTAGGAACAAAATTTAAAAACTATTTTATTAACATTTATTTTGCAACTTAACTATGTAGATGTTGATAAATTTTATTCTGGAATATCACCACCTGGTACCAGCTAAAATTAAAAAGAAACAACGTAAACGATATGACGTTTCGCTAAATATTTTATTTTTTACCATGGTTATGTTATTTCCATTTAGTAGAATCTGATCCAATTTCGTTATGCGCCTACCCTCTGGTGTATTTTCATATTCAGTCACATCGTCAAGTAACATGTTCACGAAATCATCGAAGCCCAAAAGCGTTCCAACCATTTCCTTATCATTTTTCATAATAATGTGAATACGAGATCCTATGCATTTGTCAACAAGCTCTGCAAATAGTTTCTTTGTAGAAATAGTAAGTTTATTTTTGATAATATTTACCAAGCGGTAATAATGTAGAAACATTAGTAGGTGGTGGCACTGCAGTCATTGCTACAATTAAACAAAAAACAAAATAAATGCTTCACGAATTCAACCGGTTAGAGAAATGTCAAATTTAATAAGGATGTGCGTGCCATCGATAAGAAATGTGATCGAATAATATTAATCAGTAATCGCTGCCATACAAATTATCACAAGATAAAAGCTTTAAGCGGCCCTCACACGATCAATATTACTGACAGTATAATTACTGACAGTATTTACATAGCTGTCAGTGTACCCCTCACACGGTCAGTATTCTTTGTGTCAGTAATCAGTTTTTCTATACCAGCGTCCGGCTTTGTTACTTTATAGACCACTAAAAGGTCATTGTATGCTGATTTTTGTTGTCCCTATTTGAATAGTCCTTGGAACGCACATTCCATAAGCATTTTAGAATTTTATATTGGGCAATAAAAGCACTTAATTGGTTTCACCTTCCATCGCTGTGCAAATATTACTGATGAACTGTCACTATTCACCTCACACCATCAGTATTACTATCTGTATTTAACAACTTCGTCAGTAATATCAGATTTTTACAATTTTACTTTTGAAATGTTGAAATTTGCCGACAAAAATAACAAAAACAATCTGTATCTTTTGGGTCAATATTTTATGAAATTATTCAATTTTAAGGAAGTTTTTTGACCAGTGTTTTATAATTGTACTTAAAAGTCCAGTAAGTCAATTTTTCACCCAACGTTTCGTCGCTTTTCTTTGCGGATATGCAAAACTGAAGAAGTTGATATACTTCCCACTTTTTTATCGTTTGTCTGCGTACTCCACGCCCACCTCAATTGAACTGTCCAAAAATGGAAGAGTTTGTTGTTTTCTGACAAATCCAAGTACAATCCGAAAGATTCGGATGAAATAAGGCGTGTACGCATACCAAAAGAAGAAAAACTGAATTCTAAGTATTGCAAAACCACTGTAATGAATAGAGGTGGCAGTGTAATGGTCTGGGATCTCTTCTCTGGTCAAGGGATTGGTTCAATTCACAAAACTTAATATATTATGGATCGCACAATAATAGTGTTGGTAATTATTTACTTTAAGGATATTACTCCGAATTTTATTGAAATCTATGAATGTTGTACATACATATGTATTTTGGGCACGGACACGCCTACTTTATATTTTTTTCAGCTTGCAAATCGCATTCTTCACTATAATATATCCAACACTGGCTTCGATAGGCAGGCTAGGTTCATTACTCCTGGTCCGCTTTACTAGGAGACGACACAAAATAATTTGTTCGTTTATATTTATATATCTGGAGGACTTGAAGTATCTCACGGTGCGTCCTTGCGTGGTATCACGGTGGTCTAAGTGAGTCGGTTGTTAAACTGTCTGCACTCCTACCTAAACCAACTTAATTTTAATTTGATTTAAGTCTTGAACTTACTCAAAAATCCTATTCAAAAAATAAGATTTTTCTTACGTAGAATAAGGACAAAAATTTTGATAAAATCACCAAATTTGTAGAAATAACGGCAAACCTATATAATTTGATAGCATAAATTCTCACTGCTTACAATTCTCTTTTGTTCTCTTTTAATTTAGTTAGTGTTAAAATAACAACATATTTGACATGCGCCGTACAACTTTCGGCTTTTTACCACAACAATTCGCATCAGGTGCTTCGCATGACAGGCCAACGGACACAGTAGAAAAGCATAGGAGTGTTACTGTTTCGAGAACACAAAATCTCCAACATATGAGAGAACACCAAAATATCAAATCTAAATTGAGAATAAAGGTGCAAAAAGTGGTTGGTTGATTGACAAAATTTATTAAATTGGGGAGCCAATGGGTTTAGTTTCTCATGCGACTCGAATGAATAAAGTTTAACGCGATATTGTTAAAAGTAATAACTTTTTAAACATAAAATTTTATACACATTATTAAAAACTTTTAAATAACTATATTTTGCATAAGTAAAAAAGGTTCAAAGAGATAAATAAATATAAATAAAGAAGAAATAATGTAAACAACTTATTTAGTCTTTAATGCTTCCAATAGTTATATTTATTCATTAACATAGATACAAAAACTATATATGCGTGAAAAATCGGTTCGTCTGTGTGTTTTTTTGTATTGAATAAGATGATTTTGTGATAAGGTTGTGGCATTTAGTGAATTCCTGAAAGTTTCATAGATTAAAGATTTTAGCTGATATAACAAAAAAACCGTGCTCAATATATTTTATAGAAGAATTAATTTGGCTTAGTAACAATTTTTTTTTGTGATAAAAGAAAAGAAAGAACACACATTGCACTTAATAGGAGAAATCAATACGACTTGTTCGAAAGTTTTTACCGTCTACCAAAAAATTGAAAATTTGTATACTCGCTTAAATACTACACAAATTAAATATCAAACAACGCAATTTTGTTTTAAGTAAAAGGATGCAAGTAAAATAATTATTACATATTCGATATCTTGTAATAAAACAAAAAGTACAGAGCAATGGCCTCGGTCAACCCCATCAGCGCCAGCTGTCAGAGCATTGCATCTACTGGCAATCCTTCGAGCAGTTTGGGTGGTGGTAGTCTACGTACAAACAGCACGCATTATATTAATGGTACTGGCAGTCTTGGGCGCATCAAATATTATAACAAACAAAAAAGCTTAGATGCCAGCGATGATGACCTGCTTCATTCACAGGTATGAAAGAGTAATACTACATTAGAAAAAAACGTACACAGGCACTTGTTTAATATGAATTTGAGTCACTAATAAGAGTGTATGTGGAAAACTTAAGATTTTTTTTTTTTTAGAACTCTGGAATTTCTAGGGAAGGAAAAAGGTGCAGTAGCCCCGGGTGGTACTTTGGCATGGCAACATTACAGCATGTTCTTATATTCTATGCTAATAAGCAGCTCAAAATATTTGTTGCGGCGAAACTTAAGTTTCAAAATTTTGAATTAGAAATCACGCAAATTTTAAAACTTTTCTGTTGATGCCTTACCAAAATAAACTGATTTCTCCATATGATCTTTTTTTTTTCCTCGTTAAAATAAATTTAAGTAAAAGGCTCCCGGTGTTGGCATACATTTAATGGCTTGGCCGCGACAAAAGCGGCCTCTTGGCAACTCTGGTTGACGTTGACATTTTTTTTACTCGAAATCTAGTAAACTAACAGGAAAAATGGTTTTGAGATTTATACTTATTATATAATGGGCTTTTAAGAAAAAATTTTAATAAATTGAAAAAAATTACTTGCAAAAATTTTTCACAACAAATTGTCTTTGTTCGGTGTAGATTACTTTTTTAATTAACAGACATTGAAAATATTAAGAAACGCATAAAATCCTTTATTTTTGTAAAATAAAAAAATTTTTGTGAAAAAATCATCCAAGTAATCTTTTCAGTGCATTCTATTTTTTCTTGAAAAACGCATGATGTTATATATTAAGGCTGAACTATTTTTTTGTAAGTCTGCTGATTTTCGATTAAAAATAAATAAGTCAAATGCTTCCTAGCACGCGCGATTTAAGAAAAAACATAGATATATCAAGCTCCTTAATTAAGAAAACTTGGGACTTTTTACACTTACATAAAATAAGTTTTTTCTAAACCATGTTTGCTTCTGGTGATAACATCAAAATTCGATTTTAATTTTAAGCTCTCTTGAGAGAATTTGTGCAGGAATATAGAATCCTTTCCCGATAGACGATAACATGAGAATTTATTCAAGTTATTATCTACTAATAAAAGCTGCGTTACAAAAGTGGCAGGGATCACAAAAAATAAATAAAATCTAAACATTTAATTTTGCTCTTTCACTGAGTTGACTTACTGACCCTTAGCTGCACACGATGGTGATGATAATACCACAAATATAGGAAATATTCTTTGTTCAAGCGTGAACTTTTAATATTTGCCACACATTTCACAATGTAGCATGAATAATTTAATTTTTATCTTGGCCACACAGGCCTACAAAAAAAAAAAAAGTTTTGGTCGGAAAACCAAACCCACTTATTGTTGTGTAAAATTATTCGCTGAATTCAAAAAATTTGTAGAGCCAATCCCCCATTTTCCCCACTCTTCTCACCAAAATGCTTAAAAAAGCCAATATTTGTTTCTAAATATCTATACCTATCCTTTTCGAAATTCTGAAGCTGTCCATTCTACTAAGCCGGTAAGGGGTTGTCTAATTTAGGAAGATTGGTATCGGTCAGGCATTAAAAGTTAAGCAGCAATACTCTCCCTGTGCCATTAATTGATGTATGTACTCGTATTATATCAAAATCATCAATTTTGTCGATGTAATGATCTAATGATTATAAAAATCTTACTTCAAGTTATCTATGTATCAGTAAATTTTTAAAGTATAAAAATACAGCTCCAATTTTATTACCGGTTGTATGATTTCAAATTGCTTTTAAGTATCTTAAAGTATCCGCAGGAGCATTTTTTGTGGAGAAGGATGATATGACTAATAAGTCTGTGAACTCCAATGTACACAGAAAGCAGTAGGCGTCAGAGTGGGTGGCTTTTTGATGATCGTCTGACCCAAAATGGGCGGACGCGTAACTTAATCTAAGACGATAATATAGGTCCACAAGAAAAGTTGGATGATGAGGTATTATACCGTTTGCTTTTTATTGTACTGAAAATGAGTACGGGGGACAGAACTGGCCGATCATATCAGGTTTTCGAGATATCCTCATGTCTCAATTTGAAAAATATATTGAAATCAAAGCTGTAGAAGATAGAATAATGAATGTTTTGTTGTTTGAAATTTCATCCAAAAAATAATTTGAAAATTGGCAAATCCAAGAATATCGGCTGATATCAATAATAAGTAATTGACAGTATAACACGTAAGAGACTCAAAATTATTCTGATGGAATATCTCCAAAATCAGGCGAAAGGTTCTACTACTTAAAAAAATATTGATGTTTTGCGTGGACCAATGAAATTTTGATATCCAAAGTAATGTCTCTAGTCTAATAAAAAATAATATTATGAATATTGTTTGAGTTGGACTACATTGACCCTTATTTACCTATATACTTATGTACTGATGTTGTCATATGTGCTGCTTGACAGGCTACTGTAGTTTGGCTTACTTTGGGGCGCGTCAAATTGTCGCTTAGCCTATTGTTGTTGTTGTTTCGGTTTTGTTGCTTTTACGAATGAATGAATTTTTGAACTTCCGGTTATTATATTTGTTACTTCCCAGCAAACAGTTTTAATAGCGAAAGAGTCGTGTCTTACTCGCCCCGGCGATGATTATGCTCTCGCGGTGTTTCTTTTTCTGATGTTTTATTTATAATCCAAAATAATTATACATTCTACACTTAACATTACAAGAAAACAGAGGACCTACCAGACCATACTGATATCGTGATTTTCGTTTAACCATATACATATGTATTAATATTCTAGATATATGAAATTTGAGAAAATGTAATAAATATCAATTTAACTCTTCTAGAAGAGATACAAATTCATAGCCTGAAACATGGAAAATTTAAGAACCTTCCAAATCTTGGCTGGGTTGTTTAATTTAAATTGCGGAACTGTTTTAAACAGCAAATTTTTGGAAACGAGCTTTTTAATATTCATTTCACATGCACTTGTTTGGTACGGTAGTCATGGTGTAGTTATTTAATTAATGTATTAAAAATTACTTTAAATCAGTTGCTCTTGTGAGGCAATGTCCATGATGGACAGTATATCGCTCAGTGGAACTTTATATATGTATATATAGAGTTTTTTGTAGATTCATGAAATTATTTATATTCTTTGAGCGTTGTTGTAATAACTTTGGCAGATAAAAATTTATATTGTTGAAATAGCTGAATTTTCATTAAAATATGTAAATTCATCAATTAAACGTGAAAAATTAGCTTTTATTTTTCATACAAAGTGCTGAAACACTTTTCACTGCAACGTATCACAGAGCCAGAATTGACCTTCAGAAGGTTATAAGACTCCTCCTTATCCAAGCCTGTGTGGATTCTAATGGCTTGTATTAGTGCTAATCCGGATCAAAACTAATTATTTTGTTCGACTCATCACACTCAAAAAAAGGATTGTTTAGAAAGCGTTTGTAGCAAATTACCGAATGCTTAATATAAGCACTTATTATTTCAAGCAAACACTTAACTTTTGTCTTAAACTATAAGTATTTGTAGACAATATAAGAAAAACCAATGTATTTGACACAAGTAAATGTTAAGTTGTGGCAAGTGATTCAATTACTTCTAACAAAACATTTCATAAAATGTTGCTTCTAAATGATATAATTATTTACGACAAATAGTCAAAATATTTCAGTCAAACAATTCAATTTATGGAAGTGTTTCGACAAACACTTGTCTTTTGTCCCAAACACTTATTCATTTCAACAAACGATTTATCACTTATAAACTTTTCATGTTCATATTTTGTAGTGCTTTGATTCGAATTAACTTTTTTGTTACTTGCATTGTACATATACGATATCAAATGTTTATACTTAAGTGTTTGGGAGCAAAGAACGATGACGATGTTGCCAGGCTGTGTTCTATGTTTAGTTTTAAAGAGTAGTTTTGTATAATAAGTTTCAACTATCAATTTGTAAATAAAATCTAATATTATTGTGACAAAAAAAAAAAATTATTATTTTGTAAGTAAAATCAAAAGTTTTTGTGACAAACATTTTATTATTTCACGCAAACACTTGAAGTAGTTCCATCTATATCATTTGTGGCAAACACTTTTTTTTTTTGAGTGCAGATTGATTTGCCTCCATATTGCTTTCCACAAATGAATATCTTACGTTAATTAATTACATCCCCACATGTAATAACATGTACAACTGCATAACATATGAGTCATCATAACATGATACAGTGACAATTAAATATTGCGTTTTTATGACGCATTATCATACCTACTGTAAATAATTACAAGTAACTATGTTAATTTGCTCTAGACAATGAACTTCAACGGAATACATTGACGTAGAGTAACAGAATAACGAAAGCTATTGATGGTATATTCTCATTGTTCAACATCAAACATGGAGTTTTTTTATCAAAAGACTTTTTTTTAAATTTTTCAATGCTTCCTATTTTATACCCTACCAATGGGTATATTAATTTTGTCATTCAGTTTGTCCTTATTCCGGTAAGCCTTGTGTGTCTGCCTTCTTACGATTACGTGAATACCAAGCAAAATACAAATGAAATTTGTTACACACTTCATCTTCAGTTATAAAGGGTGTTCAAATCTGAGGTATCTTTTTAAAATTGTCGGCATTTTTTTTAAAAAGGTACTAGATTACACCGATGTTTTTCAGGCATAAAATAAATACATTCCGGTTAGTAATAATGGGTTGCTACACTAGTGAACAACGTGTTTTCATTATTAAAACTTATTTTAAATACGGAAAAAGCATATTTAAATGTGGATGAATTGAATAATATCTCGAAGAATAGACATGAATTGGCCACCAACATCATGCGATTAGCACCATTGAATATATTCTTATAGGGTTTCTTTAATATTAAAGCTTATGCGGATATCCACAAACTGTTCAACACCTCAAAAACAACATCATCGAACAAATATCACTAATTAAAACCTCATGCGAAAAAGTTATTCGAATTTTTGGTAAAAGATTGACAGCCTGCCGAGTTAGCAGAGGAGGTCACTTGAACAATATTTTTTTTTAATTATTAATCCGAACCAATGTACTTTAATTTCTAATAAAAGTAAATAATGATTTAACACAATTTATATTTTAAGAAACTTTTTTTTTAATTTGTTTTTAGTCGACTGAGTATTATTAATTAATTGAATTTTAATCGAATTTACAGTCAATTGCAATAACCGATATTAATGTGAAATCTCACAAATCGGCTTATGCTTTATAAACAAACATGACAAAGATAACAAATGGAACAATTTAACCTGGTAATTGGTGACATAAGTTTCGACTATTACCACATATATACACTAGGGTGTTTTTTTTCAAATTTTTGGAGAGGGATTTTATTTATTTTTTCCTATATTATAGCTTGAGGAATAAAAATAATTGTCCCAACATTTGAGCTTCCTAGCTCAAACCTGTAAACGGCGCGGACAGAGTAACGTCAAATTTCGTTGAAATTTAACGAAAAAACCAACTTACTAAAACGTAGAAAAAGGCTGCCTTAGGTGCCAAGACATAGCGTTTTGGGATTTTTAATTGGATGGGGGACAACACCCACTGTTGTAAAACCACGCCCACATTTTACGTGTGCTAAAAATGCGGAAAAAATGTACTCGAAGGAGGTATTTTTATTTTTTTTTTAAAATTTGCAGTCCTATATAATAGAATCGGGTTTGAAGAAAATTCTCCCAAAATTTCAGCTTCCTAGATCAAACCTGCGAACGGCGCATCCACTTTGTTTCCTAGTACAATTCTTATGAAAAACATATGAAAATGTGTATATTCATATGTCGAAACATATGCCACCAATTACCAAGTTAAATTGTTCTATTTGTTATCTTTGTCATGTTTGTTTATAAAGCATAAACCGATTTGTGTAATTTCACATGAATATCGGTTACTGCAATTGACTGTAAATTCGATTGAAATTTACAATTTATATTTTTATTTAAAATTTATAGAGATACCCGAAATTCGAAGACCCTATATATACATAAGTAGGTAGATGGTTGAAATGGGTGAAATTAAACCTTAACAATGCTATACTGAGAGAGTTAATTAGGAGTAGTTCGAATAAGCTCTGGACAAAGTCTTGGGGAATTTCGATTAGAAGGCGTGGTACCACCCACACAAGCATAAACTTTAAAGCATTTTACTGAGTGTCTTATTCAAGATAATACAACTAAATTTCGCAAAAATACAAAAAATGGTTTTGAACTAGCAAAAACTAGGCCTGATTCGGACTATCACTTACAAAAAAGACGATCATATTTATTTTGACTTTTACCGCACTGTTAATTTTAATGCATTGTAGGGTATTTAAAGGCAAGACAAGACAAGGCAAGGCAGGAGATAACACTCTTACTACATAGTTATGATTGTAAATAAGCCGTTGTAGACCAATAAAGCAACAGTTTTTATATGTCTGTTCAAAGGGATATCGTGTTCTACGTTACGATAGTGAGTGAAAGTATTTTGTTTCGTTTATTCTACTTTACTGGTTGAGAGCAACATTTCCTCTTTGGAAAAAATCAATTTTTCTTCCAAGCTACAACAATGCATGACAAACCATTCATTTAATATTCTCCTGCAGCCCTACAGCTATGTAATGTGCTACATTTGCTGCCACAAAAGAGTAAAAAGAAATGACTTTTTCATATTTAATGAAAATATGACTTTAGTTTGCAATAATGAATGGTCATGAGAGTTTCGGTTACATCCTTGCAAAAAGTGTGGCATTTTCAATATAAATGTTATTGGCTTATTAAAAATAAACTTCTTGGCTCAATTAAAATAACAAATTCTTAAAATTTTCTTGCAGTTGTCACATTCCACACATGTCTTAGAACGTGTCAAATCGGATCGTTTTCTGGCATCCAAGCCAGATGAAGATCGCCGACGTCGTACAATAATTGTTGAGAAGAAGAATGAAACCTATGGTTTTACTCTACAAAGCTATGGTATACATTACAAAAAGGAACAAGAAGTGGAAATGATAACCTATGTTGATTATGTTGAATATGATGGACCCGCATATAAGGCTGGAATGCGTGAGGGTGATGTAATACTTTCTATAAATGGAAGGGACATGGAAAAAGCTGACCATAAGGGTTTAGTTGACTTTATTAAAAGTTGCGAAAATCGTATGAGAATGGTTGTTTTGTTTGAGGATTGCGTTAGAAAGGTATTAACGTTAAAATAAGGGTCATTTATTATTGTGTGAGAATGTTGTTCTGATTACAATAACTTTTCTTGTTTATTTTAAAGGTTGATTTACATATGCGCTATATACAATTGCAAAATGTATTACAGAGCAAAATGAATGAGCTTGAACGCATTTGCTTACGTGAACGTAATTTGCTTGAGGGAAAATGGAAAACTCACAGTCTTCCGGCACGTAAAAAAGTCACAACCTCACCAACTGATATTGATGGCAGTGGACTGTCGCCCACAGACTTGGATCTGCAGACAACAGCATTTTATCGACCCACCTTGTCAACAGAAGATGTGGCTCAAATCCAACGCCACCAATCGCAACAGGCAATAATACCACCACCGGCTCAGTACATGCTAACATACCATTATCTAAATCCGACCTATCGCTACGTTTTGAAACCTTCTACATCGAACAGCAGTGGTGAATATTTTGTTGCAGTTGGTGCCGGCGATGGCATAACACAACACAGCAGTCCCAGTGACCAACATTTTATGCTGCACCGTGCCGAATCAGTTGATACAACAAGTGGACATCAACAAGAACATTATGCCGGCAATCAACAGCGAAAACCTTCAGGAACACCACCAGTACCACCACCACGCACATGTGAGAAGCACAAACCACCACCACCACCATCGAATCAACATCATCAATTGCAGGATTCCAACTCTAAGACAAAACAATCTACACCACAGAAGACCCTAAAATCTGGGCGACATTGTCATGGCCATTCATGTACTCCATGTATCGGTCATTTTAAGTGGAAGTCAGCTGATAAAACTGGGAATAATGGTGGTGATAACGTCAGCTTGGACGCCTATGATCTCGCTAGTCCCTGTTGTGACACACATTGTGTACCAACACGTCGACGTCAGCGAGCGCATAAAGAACACACCCATAAGCATAAGCATCGCGAACGTGAAAAAGACCAAGCTCCACGCCCCAAGTCCCAAACACATGCTTCACCAAGTCAGCATGGTGCTAATAGGCACGTGCATCATCACCATCATACCACAGGTGGGGAACATCATCATCATCAGTCACAAATTGCACAGCAACAGAAACAACCGCGTTCACGGTACTTCGATTTAACTGCTGGTCTGGCAAGTCACTGCAGCTTGCATTCCTGTACATCCAGTGAATTCGCTCCAGCCGATTCAACATCATATTCCACATCACTTAGCACCGATACGCTCTATTGGGATCCACAAAGTGAAAATGCTAATTCACGACAACCTTCGACTAAATCTAGGCAATCCTATCATCTGGGACAGCAACAGCAACCGCAAACATCGCTGACACAGCCGACACACCCTCATGTTCATGGAACGTACCAACAACGTTATCATATAACAGCTACGCAAATTCAACCATCACAAATCTATCCGAATGCCAACTTTGTTCAGAAGCCGAAGTCATGGGATAATCTCACAACGAAAGCTATTGGTGGTTATGGTTTTGGGTATGGTTACCTTGACACAGTCACCATGAAGCCACAAGTGAAATTGCAAATAGCACAACAACGCCACTCAATGCCGCGCAAGAATCATTATGGGCGCTATTCGACATATACTGATGTGGAAAATTATGCACCACCACCGTCACAATTTGTCGAAGAACTAACAACAACTACAACGACTATGATAAGTACCAAGTCCACCGAGGAACTGATAACAGCACAAACGCTACCAAAATGTGATTGCTCTACCAAACAACATCAACAGACCCAACAGATCTTACAAAATCCGGCCCATAATCAATGTTTAGGTCAAAAACAGCTTAACAAATATTCCCACCATACGAACTGCCACGTGGGCTATTATTCCCATTTGCCAAGACCAACTATTGATGCTGGGACATCAACAGTGCCAACAAATAGTGTTGATGTCGCAACTGTTTCGGAGGTGACGAGGTTGTAGGTAACACTGGTTTAGGTCGGTAATCACTGGCCTAACTAATTTAAGTATTTAAAGAATCAATATGAGCCATTAGCTTTGACAGACAAATTTAGATTGTCTTTTTTTGCGCGAGTAAACTTGACTTTTTGCTTGTTTAGGTGTCCATTCATAATGGACTTTGGATGGTGCAAGTACATAGTTATATTCACTTTTGTCAAAAAAAAATTTATTAAAAAATTTTTGGCTCGTAGTTTGGAGGTCATTAGAACTTTTTACTCAAGAGAAGATTAAAAAATGTTTGTAAGACTTTGAAATTTTTAACATAAAGTTTCTTAATGGGGGCGTATTATTTATTATTCACTTTCAAAAGAAGAAAGAATTAAAAGAATGAAAATCGCAATTATTTTATGTACGAAAAAAGAACTTACAATTTTGATAGTAAAGTACGCAGTGAATGATAATAATAAGGGATGTGAAAAAATATTATATACATAAAGCAATTTAAAATATTTGTTTAATTATCCGTCTGAAAATCTTATCTATGAACTTATAGGTATACTCTAAAAATAATACATCGACAGTTTGAAATCGAAATTTTTGAATGTAACAATGCATAGCCAAAGAATTGTTTTAAATAGTGAAAATATAAATATTTTAAGATTTTAATTGCATTCTAGTATTTTATGTTTAAGACTGATAATATAGAATAATGATAATATAAACCTTTTTTAAGACAACATTTTTTTTTAAGTTTTTAGTTATTGGCTGGTAATAAAATTGTAGATCTAAAATCGAAATTGTTTAGTTGTGACTTACACAATTCACATACATATATATATATATTGTGTATAGTATAATTAATTTTGTAAACATTTTTATAAACTCTTACATCATGAAAACAATAGCAGAAACCATACCACTATGGTAGCGCACTGCATTTATAGAATACGTACATTTTTAAAAAATCTAAGTAATAAGTAAAAATATAGGGGTCATCCCTTCCCAACGTTTCACCAATCTGGCTGCTTTGGCTTTGATCTAAAAATTATTAGAAAATATATTAAAATTTGCTAAGCTTAGGCTTTTGAATCGTGAGTGGTAAGATTATCGAATTCCAATGGCGCACAGAGGTTTTAAATCATAAAAATTGAACGAAATATGAAAATTTTTGATTAGAGGATTTCGAGATTTCAAAATAGTGGCTTTATGAGTAATATGTTCTTGAAGTCGCTGATAATGAATCTGTAGACAATTGTAGTCAAAATGGGCGACCAATTTCTGAAAAATCGTCATGAAGCTTAGAATTAACGTGTTTTTGAGGTAGCTGATAATCAGGAATAAAATCAAATCAATATTGAATAAACATGAAAAATTATTTATTTTAAACGTTTATGACATGTTTAAAAAATAACAGATTTTAATCGCGATGCACAGTAGTCCAAAATCCCGAAAAGCTAACCAAGACAATGAAAGTCAGTCAACTTCAGATTTGATGTCCGTCTATCTTGTTGTCTTTCAGTGGAAATCGCGATTATACGAATATCATGCCTAAAATTCGATAAAATTTGGTACACAGGCCAAATCTTAAAAACAGGGTTTCAATCATTTAATCAAAATGATCAAAAGTTTTTTTAATGTGGTACTCTGTGAGCCGCGATATTTCGTCTGCCATTAGAATTTGGTCAGACTCAGGAAATTTTTAAATCAAAGAGAAATAGGCGTAATGTTGGAGAAAAATGTTCCATATATCGGCTCACAACTTGTGAGGTATTTGTGGTTTTATAAGTTATAGAAAAGAAGTGACGAGACGAGAAGATACTTACAAAATATATGTATTCTAATAATTTCTAAGCACACATGCTCACTTTAAACTCAATTTAGTCACAATGTAGAATTTTAGTTGTATAACTTCAAAATTGTGTCAAAAATAAGACTTTCAATGAAATATTGATCTTGTAACATATATGTATGTATGTATGTATGTATGTATATCTATGTAAGTTAAAAACTGAATTTATAGCTCCATTTCCGATATATGGCACCATCTGGATACTTTCACACGTACATATGTTCACACAGTAAACAATACTATGTCAAATTTATTCACTAACTAATATAGAATTTTAATTTTTAAATGCAAATTATTATGTAATAACAACTTAAGATCATTCATATGTATATTCAATAAAGTTGATCGTTTAAAAAATATAGGCTTTTTCGGAATAAGTTCAACTTTTTGCGAAGAAGTGAGTAAGATTTATGGAAGTACTTTTGTTTGGGAGTTCTATTCAAAGTCGATTGCCACCAAATCTGGCCAACCATTACTTAATCGCATTTAAGTTTGCGCGGTTTCTGAAGATTATCATATGAAAATACATTACGTAATACGTTAATCGAATGAACGGAATGGAATCATCGCACATGATAGGTCACGGAACATAATTTTTATTTTTGTAAAAGGTTTTGTAATAGATTTTGTAAATGATTTTGACATTAAAACGTCAGCATTAAGAACATTTTCGGCAACGGTATAGAATTATTTGAAAAGTATGAAAATGGATCCTTCGGTATTTTTTATTTGAGTTTATCTGAGGAAGATAAAAGGGATTAAAGTATAGATGGACACAATTTTGGAAGAAAACGCCACTTACAAGAAAAAAAAGCAACTACAACAAAAGTAAAATAACCCCACCATAAATTCGATCTCGATAGCAAACAAAAAAAAAATGCAGCAATAAACCAAAAGGCTCAATTTTCGTATTTTGCCCATCGCTGGATTAAAGCATAGTGCGAAAGCAGTTAAGAGATAAAATTAATCTTCTTGTATTGTCAAATACAGCGTAAGACCAATTTAGATCGTTACTATCATTCTCAATTGAACATAATCGTAATTGCGGATTTATAAAGCGATTACACCTTAAGCCTAAACCAAAATAGAAGAGACGAGACATAACGAGTAAGTTCGAGTGTATGTAAACCAATGTTGATAGCCAAAATGAACCTACGTAATTGATCGAAAGTAAACGAAACATTTTGACGAGACGTATTGTTCCGTAAGAGAACCGAACTTCAAAACGTTGCTACTCGTCATAACAGCTTTTTCGGTTCATTGGCTAGCGTAACATTTTGGGTTAAATGTCAAAACAGACGAAACGAGTGCAAACGTTCGTTCAATTGCTACCGTCTCGTCACGTCTATTTTGGTTTAGGCTTTATCAAGGAAGCTTTTCAGTTTTTCTTTCCAGCTTACATTTTCCAATTCAAATATCAACAGCGGTGCCTCCAGTTCTACAATTGGCAGCGACGATCTACCTTTTAGGCAGTGGAGTGTACCAGCACATTGTCGGTATCGATTGGAATGTGCCAAAGTACAGTGTCCAAACTAACAACAATTTGTGCAGAAAACTCATTAGCTTGTAAAGAATGACTTATGCAATAACATAAAATTCGAGGAGGTGAGATGGTGAAATTGTGTTTTCATATTTATCAGAATAAAAATAAAACAAAATATATTGAAACATTTCAATTTTACCATGGAAGTGAACAAAATGGTTCATCAAATCCGGTAACGCTATAATGCCGTTCGTTATGTGATGTGAGTCTGTTTCTAACAACTGATAACAATTTAAAAGTAAAATATACTTAGTATGCTTGCAGACTCTTAAATGTCGGCTAACACAGCTTACTGATGATACATGCAGCTAGTACTTTTGTTTCCTTTAATGCATTTTTCGCTGTAATTGTTTTTGTGTTTTTGCACATTTTACAGTACTGAACAGGAAGCTCAGTAAAAAATAATTAATAACAATTTAGGTTCGTGCATAAGCTTTTACGATATCTTGAAACTACATAAGTAGAAATGAACTAAATTTAAGGTTTGCGTTTCAAACTACGTAAGCAAAATGGTATTAGCACCGGAGGCTTTTCCGCGCCCAACATATAAGTACATATGTATATGAGACGTTTCACGCCAACCGGATCACTTGAGTCTAAAATTTCAAAATACGTTGGGTTACGTTTTTGCAAATTTTAATGTGCGGCTCAAGATGACGCCCACAAAGCTACATAATATTTTTGTAAAATGTTAAAAATATTGTACAAAAATCAACAAATTTTTTATATGGTTTTAATGTATAGTTTGGATGATTTAGAAATTTTTAGATTTAAAAAGTTTTCGGAAATTTTTAGTTTTGGAGTTAGTGATAAAAACAGATTTGGCTTACATTTTACCACTTTTTTCTAAACTATCAATTTTTGAGTGAAAATCGAACTGAGTAAAAAGTTCTTAAAATTGATCAAAATATTCAAAAAAATACTTTGTTTTTACTGTAACAATTTTTTTTCCATGACGGTTTTAATGAAAAACCTTATCATTATTTATTGAAATTATGGCATTGATTCAAACATAGTATTCACATGCACAGTATCACAGGAAAGTCACATATCGCCACATCACGTCAAATGAAAAGTCAGCCCGATGCGACATTTGAGTTCTTTCAATAAAAATTCAACACTTTAAATAATTTTTTTTTAGGTCAGAAAGAGAAAGCATAGTAGGGCCAGATTCTCTTATTTCAAAATTCCAGAGTTCCGTCATTTTTCAAGCAATTGTTAGATAAAGAAGTTTGCTTTATAGGCAATTTTACGCGCTATTAAAAATCGGAACGAAATCTGTGCATAACATACAAAGTGTCGGTGAAAATATTAAATTCACTTTTTGATGGCTTTGGCACTGCTTTAGTTACTATTTTTCCATATTTTGTCCATTTTAAAATCTTAAGTTTTGCATTTGTGAGCCATGCACAAACTATGGCGACCAATGAAGATGTACCATTGAAGGTCTATTGATAATAAATTGTCCAATTACAATTCCAAAACAGTAAGAGATAATAGCTGAAAAGCTTCAGTAATGTTGTTGAACTTGGTGAGACTCATATCGGTACATTAAAGTCATGGACTGACCCAAGGACTCTAGAACATTTTTAAGTTTAATGTTCGTATAATTTTAAATAAAGTGCACAAAATACCTTTAAGACAAGCTCCTAGTCTTATAATAAGCAGGTCGATTGAATTTAAAATAATCTTTCCCATGATAAGCCTTTGGAAAAAATTTAACAAAAATTACACATGATAAGCTGGGTCAACTTTCGCCATGACTTGAAATGGGTGATATTTATTAAATTATTTTCATGTTATGAAATGAGCATTTAATTTTGCACACAACTTGTGATGAATTCACGCTTCTTCGACAATAGTGTTTTGCATTAGTAGAAATGTATAGTGCTTAAACAATTTAGGTATCAACGAAATTTAGGAGAATATAAATTCCATTTAAGGTGTTCGTCAACATCATCTGGCAGCACTGCAACACCGCTGCAGAAAAGACCGTAAAGCACCACCACCAAAAATTACGTATTCAAATGTCATTAAGTGCCGCACACAGTACGCCATCTGATCTGTGTGTAGAACTTTTTCATAACTTCAATGAGAATAAATCAATAAACCACCCCTTCGTTCAAATTGAAGCCTGCAAAAGTTTTAACGCTGAAGAACCCATACGTAAACGTAAGAGAACGTAACATATTTCTAATTTGCTGCGTGAAAAGTTTTATTTGTTGTATATAAAATTAATTAAAAATTTCTAAAATTTAAGAAGAACGCATAATAAAAACAAATAAACGTAACGTGATAAAATTTTTTAGAAAAATGTTCAAGAAAAGTTGATAAAACGTTACGAGAAAAAAGAAAAACCGGCAAATTAGCGTAACATATGCCGAGAGTGAAAAAAAATCAAGAATATCAAGAGAAAACAGAAATCGAAATAGCAGACGACGGGAAGCGTAGCACCAAAGCACCACCAATAGCAGCAGCAGTAGTAGCAGAAGGACCGTTATCCTCCCAACAACATAAATAAAAATCATCATATAAATCCGACAACTTCCAATTGAGAAAAATTGCAACAAAAGAGTTTCGTTAAATTTTTACAAAACGTATTCGTACAACAAAATCAACAACAATATAAACAACAACTACAAATTATTGGTTTCCAGCAACAAAGACAACAACAATAAAATATGCTATATTGAACAGTTTGGCAGCTTTGGCCATTTTTTCTTATTTTTTTGGTACACGCGGCTTACGGATAAAGTAAAGTGTAGTGAAAAATAAAAAAAAAAAAAAAGCGGAAGAGGGTGTATGAAAGAGCAAGGGAGGTCGTCGTCTAACACGCGACATCTACAACAATGAGCTGCTGTGCTATAAAAAGGTATGGAAAGGTGGTTACAGTACAAAAAACCATTTAAAAAAGTGCAACTTGCAATTGCGATTATTTTTGAAGAATATTAACTGAATAAAATAGGTATAAAGAAACGAAATGACTGTTTCGCAATAGCTATGAGATGGCTCTTAAATATTTTTGGGGAAAAAGTGCAAAACTTTTAGCAAACATCTTTGGACTCAAATATTGGCAACACATACATTTGTATTCATTCAAAGTTTTGTAGATACTTTTGCTTATGCGAATTTTTATCAAAAAATTATTATTTAGTTAGATATTTAAGATCATATATTTTGCGAATACAATTGATATATCCTAATTTTTTTGCAGTAGCTCACTAGTTTGTCCAACGGTCGGTGGTTTGTTTGCTTAGTCCTTTGCTCGGTGGTTGTCAGTAGGTTCGTGCCTTGGGTTGTGAACGCATTGTCGACGACTGTTTTAGTTCGCTCCTTCACATTTCATTAATTTTTTTTAGCTTGAGTTTTTATAACGCGTGTGTGTGTTAAATTTTATGAATAAAACATAAATCGAATATGTAAAAATGCAAATTAACAAGAAAAAAGGTTATTAATAATTGTTTAAGGTTTTTTTGCTGTAAAAATCTGTATGAAAAATATGTATGTAAAATAAATCTTGTGATGCTTTAACAAAAAGCTTCCGCCCAAATTTCAAAGCGAAAGATATCAATTGAATTATACATGAAAGTGTTAAGTGAACAATTGTTGCTATCATTTTTGTATAAAATACATAATGTGCATAAAAATGCAATAGCAAAAATTAAGACTACGAAAAATTAGAAAAATATTGCAAATATTATAAAAAAACCCACCACCACTTACAACAACAAACTTCATCATACACAACAAAATGAAGTTACAGTGAGCGAAATAGTGAAATAATGAAAAGAAGAGGAACCCTCCAAATTTTATATCATTTTTACTTTCTTCTTTTACTTGGGTAACACTGCATTTATGTACATATGTATGTATGTACGTTAGACCGAGTCGATTTGTATGAAGCAAAATAAAGTCAGCCAGACACCGACTCAAAAGTTAGAAGGACCCTTCAGGATGAATCTTTTTTTTGACCCGGTCTAATGTATGTGTAACCAAACTTTAGTGCATCATAAATTGCATATAATAAATGCCAAGCGAAATATTTTCTAGCTTGATGAAAAGGTCAAAAAAATTTAATGGCTTTGTATTTGGATTCTTTTTTGGTAGGTTCTTGATTAAATCTAAAAGTTTGTTATATTGTGTTTCTACTCAACCAATTACGATTTTTATAACCTGCTATCTAGTAAACAGCTCGTTTGCGAGATATGGCCACAAGCGAGTAGAAAACAATTTTGAGGTATATCTCGACAACTAAGTTTTTTAGTGTTTTAACAGCTACACAAGTCTAACATTGAAAAAAAAATTGAATGAACGATTGAGAATTTCCTCATTTAAGATTTCTAGGAAGAATTTCCTCATTTAAGATCTCTAGAAAGAATTCTCTCAAGTTTTATTGTAATCCAAAAAGTTGCAGTTTTTACTTCTGCTAAAACCCGCCGGAATGATTCAGTAACCACTGTAAATCCTATTTTGTAAGTCTCATAATATTACTTTCGTATATATAATGTCTAAGGATATTTTGGCTAAATGCCTAAACAGAACTGGAACGTGCAATATCGCATAGATTTTTCCTATACGTTTGTAGTGAGTACAAGATTGACACCAGACAATTTATCGCAGAGAAATAGAAAAATACAGAAGATAAACCGCAAGTTTGACACAGAAGATAAATCGCACGTCCCAGTTCTGTTTAGGCATTAATACTCGCATTCCCATTGAAAACCGCATCTGAAGTGACAATAGTAGAAATAACGCTTACGCTGGTTTTCCAATATAGCTTTTTCCACTATACAATATAGGACAATAGTTAGTAGAGTTTAATTCCGTTTTAGCGAAAATTTTCAATAAGAACAAGACGGCCTTCTATCGTGGTTTGAGTGCATTGCAGTATTTTTACTTTTTAATATTGTTAAATTACTGAATATACTTTACTATTTTATAAAAAAATTATGTCTTATGGAGTATGATACTTGTGCGAGAGTTTTACAAAGGACTTTGCGCGCTTTTGCTTTATCTCGTCACTATAGTGTATTTGAAGCAGAAATTCTGGTTCTCTGGAAGGCATACTAAATAGTTTAACTTTAATTTTTTCCAAGCAGAAATTCTGGCCCTCTGGAAGGCATACCAAATAATTTAATCTAAGACTTTTGAACCTAGTGACAGCTTTGCCATTTATGCTGATGGTCAAGCAGTTATTTGAGCACTTGCTTCAAACATAATAAAGTCTTTTTTGGTTTTAGATTGCAAGAAGTCACAGTGTGAAATAGGAAAGGGCTGTGATCCTGTATTGCTAGTTCAATTTCATGTGGAACTTGAAGAGTTCTACTTCCAGTGCGAACTGGAAAGCAATCAAATAGTCAAAACTCTCATTATCATTCTAGTCACTATCTAATAGGTAAACACGCCTCCAAACTAAACCTAACTTATGAAGGAGATCTCTGTAGGGGTAAAAATATCCATACAGAGAAGAACCTTTACACAATTATGTAGGTATATTAATGAATGCCTAGCGCTAGTTAACAGAACATTTCAAAGCCTTCGAAAGCCACTTCTTCGACTCTTTTAAAGGGCTCAACTGCTACCTAAGTTATGAAGACATCTGTCATCTGCCAACATGATATAGGATATTGGGAGACATTTTCTGGTACTGTTTTCACCACTATTTCGCTCACTGTATCTGTGGTTGGCCTCGTGCTAGCCGTCGTGTAACACGACAAATATTGTGGAGTTTTGTGTGTGTGCGAGCGTATTTCTCAAAACCTTTCTCAATGCTTTTCAACAAACATGTTCGCCCTCGTGCAGCCACAGTAACAGCAGCAGGAAGCACGAAGCCGGAAGTTCAATAGCAAGGAGAGCTGCAGTAGCAATAAAGGTTTATTGTAGTAACAGCAACAACAACAGACTTAAACCATCGTCGACTTTGTCGTTATTGTCGTCATACAAAAATCTCTACACGAGCGCTCTCATTTGTTTCTGGCTCTGCTGTGCATCCTGTTATGTTGAGTTGTAAAAAGTATCCAAGTAGCAGCATCCTCTTATCAACTAACGTTAGTTTCTAGTCGTAATCGATGTTTAAATTACAATGTTATATCGTAACGTGGTTACGTCTTGTCCGACGATATTAAGTCACGTGTTCTAATTTTCATATTTTTTTTTTTGCTAAAGTGAAAAAGGTATACAATTTTGAAGAAAAGTAAAAATTAAATTCCAGCAATGCACTTGCACTGGTTTTTTAATTTGTATTTATTAACATTTAAATTGCTTTGGCTTAAATAAAAATATGTGTTGTGTCTAAATATGCAAAAATATTCGGTTTGCCTGTTATTAAGAAATATTTAATGTGCAGAAAATTGGCGCCAATTAAATACCCACCTATTGCAATAAACCCATAGACGTATATACATACATACATATGTATGTGTGCTATACTTTTCTTGTGAACTTAAGGCAGATGAAGTTTTTTACAAACTTTTAGATATAAGACAGCGATTGGTGTCATTTTTTTAGATAGTTTATTGCTCTTTATTGTTTTAAGCAACATATTATCATAGTTAACGGTCTTCAAAATTAATGTTTGGTTACAAATCATCGTTAACTGATTGAAATGGAAATACATTTTTATAAGAACAAGCTTCATCGACCTTAATCGGAGTCCTTAAATTTAAATTCGGGAGTTCGCTTAGAAAAACAATTCTTTTGTTAAAAAAAAAAAACACTTTAAAGTACTTACATGCATAAATACATAGTAAATTTACTTCACATAAAGATTCTGATGGACTTTATTTTGATAACCTACTAATTCCAAGACTAGTGGGAGACTAACACTAGATTGACATCACATTCAGCTGATCTATTATTTGTTGATAACTTTTAAAACACTAATGCAATTTATCGAATCAGACCGATTCTATATTATAAATTTTTGTTTAATTATTCCGAGAAATCCCTAATATATCAATTATATACCAATAATTGCAAGTTTAGTGGATTATTTACTAAAGAAAATTTTTACAACAATTTCGATGCCTGGTTCGTTGTTTTATGTTATACTGTACCAGTTCGTTTCATATTTTGTAATGCCATTTTCTACTTCTACTTCAACGCGGTGATCGACTAGTTTATCTAGCATCTTTCCTGAACGTATGGACTATCTATTGCTAACGACTCTTTTTATAAAATTAATTTAGATAGAGGTACTGTTCGTAGGACTAGCACTGGTTTTTTCAAATAGTTCCTGATAACAGTTGTGAGCGCTTACTCGCAGCGGCCAATTGAAGTCGATACTGCGCGAAATCATACTCTCGTCGAAGATGTTCCGTAACAGAGCCACTGTGCCCCTTGCAGTATGCGATATGACTACATCCTGTTGGAACCGCTGGAACTGGAAACAGTTACCTTTTCATTTTCTAAATAATAAACGAATTTAATTTTTGAAATTATAGGGACGTACATACATACGTGGTGAACAAAAATATGTTTTTGAAGTTAAAAACATTTTTGGCCTAAAAAGTATAAAGAGTAACTAAATTAAATTTACACGTGGAACCTTAGGTATCTAGCGGAAGGCCAAAATATTGACCTTTATTTTACGAACATGTCTTTAAAATTTGCTTTAAATTTCAAGTTTTGTCAAAAAGTGAAACTTTAATTACTTTAAGGTATTAGAAACCATTTTTTATGATTACACTTTGCTATTAAGCAAGCATAGCATATTGGTCTTATTTAGTAATGTATCTTAAGAATCGACTTCAAAACTGAATTTTGACCAAAAAGTAAGTAAAATTCCACACTTTGCTTTGATCAAGAGCGTCACATTGAAGGAAGTTATTTTGTTGCTCTGTTGTGTTTAACGACTGCTCAGATAGCAATATTATTCTCAGAGTATTTTGATTTTTTAACTTTTAAGTTTGCCTGTATTGTTAGGTCTCTATTGTCGATTCCCCATTTTGTGTTGTAATCAATAACAATTTTTCTTGTATCAAAAGAAGCATTTTTTCTGTGCGTGCCGTTAATTAACAAAACTACGTTACGATACAAAAACAACAATTCGTTACCTACCGGTGACATGTATTCAAAATACAAATAGAACAGCAGTAATAATAACATAAACAAAAAATGCAGTCTTTTGAAGCATTGTACTCGCTGATTTCCTTGCCTATGTGTGCAAAACCGCCGTCGCCGACTGTATGACTACACAGTGGAACAAAATGTAGGAACTTTATTTAAGAACTTGAAATTTTTTTATCAATACTTGAACCTGACACATATGTATGTACATACGTATTATTTCTCGTGGATGATCTAAATTAGATGGTTACGTATGATTAAATGAAAAAGTTTAAGCTAAATTATGATTTTTTAACTTTTTGAACGTAATACCAATTGTAACCTCAAGTTAAGTGTTTCTGAGAGATAAAATGCAAATTTTGAAGTGATTTACGTCACGCACTGGACGTTGCGGTTAGGACTTCTTTATTTATTTTCTGTTACATACATGCTAGTTCAATATTTTTTAATTAAGTCATATAGAGCGATTTTATTTTCGGAGGTATTATTTGAAACACCGTGCGTTACCACTGTTACCACTTTATGTTTTGTGTTGGAAAACTAAAAATAGCTATTTCGCAAGCGTTAAATTTTCGCATTCCACGAAAAGCACCCACTAACAACAGCAATATCGCCTACGCAAACATGAAACTTCACAACCAACCATAAACGTTTGCAGTTTTCGTCATCTGAAACAACGACAACAACAAAGGAAAGTCTACAGTAGACGATAATAACGACGATGACGACGCCGTGTCTCCACATACGCTTTCACCCACCCACTCACAGGATACATACTCGTATATCATAACTACCTACTTACAGAGCACCATAGATATCGCTTTGAAGGATTATATTTATTTCGTTTTTTTTTTCATTTAGGAGTGTGTTTACATTAAAAAAACGAGTAAAAATTCTGTATGATAATGCACTTAAAAAAAATCTATTGTGCAACTATAGAAAATTAACATATTCGTAAGCTGTACCTACATGGTTGCCAATATACTAAAAGTCAATGAATTATTTCTATTCAACGATCTAGTTCGAATCTGAAAAATCTTGATATTAAAACGGAACTTTTTAAATCTGTTGGTCATAAGATTAATTTTCACAGTCTATAGCTTCTAATAAAATGTTGGAATAAGACGATCACAAAAGTTTCATCGAAGAACTCCTCGAATAATCCATCTTGAAAAATGATGCAAAAATTCACTAGGAAAATTAGGTGTAGTCCGAAAATTGCATTAAATTACTAAACATGAACTTTCAGCCAAACACATCGATAAAATGGTACAAAAATTAAAAAAAAAAAAAAAAAAAAAAAAATACTCTAATAGAAGGATATCATATTTTAGTAGTCATTTATACAAAATATTGTATATTTGTCTATGCCCGCCTAGTCTCATCCTAAAGTTTTAGGTTATTTATCTTAAAAAAGAAAATCATACTAATATCTAATGACTTTTGAGCGATTTTCAATTTTCATCGTCATGACTATTTGACTATTTTTTACAGTGTATTGCAGCGTTTCCAAAGTGTGCTTTTTTTAGCATGCTATTTGGCGCTTCTTCTTGCATCCTATAAAATAGAATAAGTGAACTGTGTAGTGTGTGAATGAGTGAGATTGAGAGCTGTTATTTTTGGTGTGCATTTGTATGCGTGTTTTTTACGTCCGTTCCCAGCCAACATTTAAAAGATTGTTGAATCTTACATCTTCTATGTTATGAATTGATAACGCTTCTATAAGAGTTTAATTTGCATTTAAGGCAATTTTTAAATATGTTATCGTCTCTTAAACTACAAAATCGCGTATAAAATTGAGTAATAAGTTATATAATTTTTGTACGCGGTTATGCAACAGGGTTATGTACGGCATTGTTGAAATTCGATATGTGCATTTCAATGCATTATCTTTTTAGTTATTTGGACATACATGTACGAAATTCAATGTAGGTTTATAGATACGCGATCTAATATGTTTGCTGGGTCCTTCCATCTGTTCATTGACGAAGAGCACCTTTCGAGCCAATGAAAACAACAAAAACAGCAACACAAAAACAACAACAATAAATATTCGTCATATTCGCTACTTTAGCGAACTTTTGTTTGTTGGGTGATGATGAGCTCGTGAGGCAAGTGTGTCTGAATACTATACTTTTGCACCCAGCAAGCTCTTAGAAGATTTTTCAATCTTCTACATAAATGGCTATCAACTTATAACTTTTCCAGAAGAGTATAACGCGATCAAACTTCAACGCGATAAATAAGTGAACCTCTTGACACTTTTCTGGAAGTTAAATAAAAATAGTTGGTGGTTTTGAATCACTCATGAAATTATTCTTCTTTAAGATTATATGAATCCATCTTGCAAGCCATGAATTGATGGCTCATTGAGAAGAGCTAAGTTAGATTTTTAGGTATTTTTAAAATTTCATATAGTGCAATGTTTTATGATTCGATATTAGTTTTTCGTCATCAGCATTGTAAATATACGACATGAGATTTAGTTATATGGCTAGAAATAAAGAGCTGTGTGAATGCTGCCAGGCTGGTTCTCTATTTCATACTATGTTAAGCATTGTTTTGTGCAGTAATTTTCAATTATAAATTATGAAACGTTATAATGAAAATCTGTTGAAAGTCAACTCACAAGTGACACGTATAAAATAAAACAATAATTCATAATCTCAGATAACGTATTAAAACTAAAATGACGCAGATAAAAAAAAAAAACAGTAAATTCAGAGTCCGAGATGACGTTATTAAAACACAAGTTTCAACAACAATCTATTGAAATGCTTCCTTATGTTTCATATGTGCAAATCCGCAAAATTTGGCTTTTTAGCTGGCCTCGTTTTTTTTTTTTTTTTTTTTGGGTACATCGTTCAGCCATAGTTTTTCTTGAAGCTAAGGCTATTTTGAACTCATAATAAAGGTTGTTCAATTGAAATTCAGATAGCTATTTTTTTATTTAATTTTATATGTAACATTTCATATTGTTTTTAACTAAAATCCAATTTTAACTATGTCTCCTTTTGAATTTTAATTGTTCCTCCTTGAATATTAATTAAAGATAGTCTAAACTTCGAGAAAAACTATGTTTGAAGAGTCTGCTCCAAAAAAAAAAAAAAATAAAACAAAAAATCGAAACTGTCATCTTACTCGACCATGGCTTCGATTTTTTTTTTATAGCAGACTCTTCAAACATGGTTTTCTTGAAGTTAAGACTATCTTTAATTAATATTCAAGGAGGAACAATTAAAAGGGAGACACAGTTAACATTGCATTTAAGTTAACAAAAAAAACTTGAAAAGTTACATATAAAGTTAAATAAAAAAAATAGCTATCTGAATTTTAATTGAACAACCTTGAATATTAATTCAAGACAGCCTAAGCTTCAAGAAAAACTATGGCTGAACAATGTGCTCAAAAAAAAAAAAAAAAAAAAAAAAAAAAACGAGGCCAGCTAAAAGGCCAAATTTGGCGGATTTTTTGCCCATATGCGAATCGCTTTCGCTAGTCGCCGACCCTGGACAGTTTCTGTGGAACAAACCATCGCCTGGCATCAGTATATGAGCTCGTGCACGATCGAAACCATCGTGTCAGTAATTGATACAACTCAATCGCGAGTAAAAATGTTTGCTGGGTATGCGCATGTAGGTGTAATTGTGCATGTCATTGTGTGCGTGGAACGGCTTAGAAATATTTGTGTTTCTTCATTTCCGGGTTAAATATAACATGCAGTTAGCCGGGTATTATCAGAGCTTGAAAGTCTGCCTTGTTTTTCGCTCGTTTGCCGGATAAGTTTGTTGTTCTTCAGAGTTTTGCATATTTTTTTTTATGTATTCGGACCAAGCTAGTGTTTGAGGAAAAGGATACTGTTGTTCTTGCAGTTGTTAAATTCTTTAAACTCTTCGCAAAGTATATATTTGCTGACAGCACACATATGTAGGCATGATAAAAAATTAAATACAAATCTGTTAGCTATTTCATGTCTAACTAGCCAGCAAACAATTTGACTGTTTCACTAAATGACTGGCTATGGTTTTTTTTTAAAATATTTTTGCATGGATTTCTATTTAAGTTTTAGGATAGCTCTTATTTTTTTATAAGCTGAGCGATAGTTTTTCAAGTAGTTGTTTACTCCAGAGACTGAAATATGGATTAAATTGTGCTTAGTAAAAAAGTAAAATAGTTCAATGAGATATGTACAACAACCTCGCAGTTAAAGTTAAGCAAGTCGCAGAAATCAGAAACAAGGGGACCATCAACTTTCCACTTTTACGCGGTAAAATTCGCCATATTCCTCTCCTTGAGAGATCAGCGGATGGCCTCGCACTTGCCTTACATATGCAATTGAGACTACGAAGGCTATAGAATCTTTTGAAAACAACAAAGCAGCGGGCGCAGCTTGTACCGTAGATCGCCACGGAAGTTATCTATGCCGGAACTGAGTATATAGACATCATAACACTGTTAGATCTGGTGAAACAACTTATCAAAAGACAACCGGAAGTTTTATTTCCGGATTATTGTGGAGCAGATAAAAAAGTGGCAGGCTTCGTTAAATGTAATCTTCATAAGCTACAGCACCAGCTTTAATCTTTTGCATCTGCCATGACAGAGCAGGTGCAGCACTTAAGGTCAATAACCTCATCAAGGCTCAATACGAATGTCTGAAATTTATGAGTATTGCATAAGGAAAGACTTTCTGATCGTTTTGAGCTTTTTTTGGGTGTGTGCCAAGAATGTTTACTGTCATCAATCTTGTTCTGATAATACTGTATGACGTCCTCTGTAAATGACTCTACAAATCGCGGCACTTCAGCGACCTTTTGGAATACCTCACTTATGCCGGTGAAATATGCCTTCTCGCCATCAAGCATTCCAGCATGCAAGAAAAACTCAAGGTCGTCAGATCTTCTTCGGAAAAAATCTCCTTTGTAAGAAAGAAATCTGACCAAATAAAATTCTTCTTCCAAAAAAAATGTGACCAGTGCCAGCTATAGTTTCATGATTTGGGCTGCACTCTAACACATGATAGCATTACCAACAAAGACATCCATGCTAGAATCAACAAAGTGAAAGGTATCTTCGCTTAGCTTCATAATGTCTGGCAGTCTTCGTTGCTGTCGCGAAGCCAGTTTTTTTATACATCTGTTCATCAGTAATTGCCTTCGCCATAAATTGGTGGCACAGGACCACCTCCAGTGTTGAATCGCCCAGCAGACGCTTCCAAGATCGGATTTCCGTAAATAAACGGTGGAAATCACCAACTGAATCTACTGGCAAGAATTATTCACTTTCATTCATATCATTTAAAAAAACTGGTTTTACCGCCATCTTTAATGTGCAAGTAGTATACATATGTACATACGAGTATGGGCATTTCCTCCGCAAGGTACACCGAGATAAAAAAATTAAAAATTCTCGAAAACATTTTGTTTTATCATATTTTCATTGGGAAGCAATCAAATTTAACTAATGTAAGCGAATTTACATTCATTTATAACACTTTTCGAGATATTCGAATGCAAAGTCGCACAAGCGAAACTTTTCTTCTTTAGAAATTTTTATTGCACGTTTTGTTTTAATAAAAAAATTTAAAGAGAGACATAATGCATTGATGTTTCTTCTCTGAAATCTTTCTGAGGGTATAAAGATTGTTAATAACTATGCGATTGTTAATAACTGAAAGTTTTTGCTTTGCATTAACGCATATTTTGATGTCCCGTGCGACCTTAAAAAACTACATTTATTGTAAGTGCGTCGAAGGTACAAGCAGAAAGCTGATTAAATAATGTGTACAAACAGAGATTTTTTATTCAATTAAAATAAAAAAAGCCTTGCTGTAAAATATGAAGATTTGTGATCTTGGTACTTATGTAAAGTTGTTCCCGTGCACGGTGTCGTGCAGTGTAAAATTTAAAAAAAATACAAATTTTTTTTCATAGATAAATGAAAATGAATATGTAATTCGACATACTTGTCAATAATTTAAATCTAGATAAACAAAAACGGCGGTGAAAAAAATAAAGAAAAATGCAAACTGTGGAGAGAAAAGTTGAAGAAAGATGGACTAAAATTAAACAAGTTAAGGTGTTATCTTCGACCAGGCCAAAACTCATATACCCTACACTGCACTGAAAGTACCTTTTCATCAAATGTTCAAAAGACGATGAAGAGGTTGAATAAGTCGAAAAAAATGTGAAATGTCAGAAAGGCTGACATAGGTTGAAAAATGTTGAAAAAGTCGTGAATATGTACATTAGGGTGATTCAAATTTATTTTTTTTTTGTTTTTTTAAGGTGTTGTTGCTTAAAAAGTAAAAGTCAGAAAGGCTGACATAGGTTGAAAAATGTTGAAAAAGTCGTGAATATGTACATAAGGGTGATTCAAATTTATTTTTTTTTGTTTTTTTTAAGGTGCTGTTGCTTAAAAAGACAGACAGACAGACAGACAGACAGACAGACAGACAGACAGACAGACAGACAGACAGACAGACAGACAGACAGACAGACAGACAGACAGACAGACAGACAGACAGACAGACAGACAGACAGACAGACAGACAGACAGACAGACAGACAGACAGACAGACAGACAGACAGACAGACCGACAGACAGACCGACAGACAGACAGACAGACAGACAGACAGACAGACAGACAGACAGACAGACAGACAGACAGACAGACAGACAGACAGACAGACAGACAGACAGACAGACAGACAGACAGACAGACAGACAGACAGACAGACAGACAGACAGACAGACAGACAGACAGACAGACAGACAGACAGACAGACAGACAGACAGACAGACAGACAGACAGACAGACAGACAGACAGACAGACAGACAGACAGACAGACAGACAGACAGACAGACAGACAGACAGACAGACAGACAGACAGACAGACAGACAGACAGACAGACAGACAGACAGACAGACAGACAGACAGACAGACAGACAGACAGACAGACAGACAGACAGACAGACAGACAGACAGACAGACAGACAGACAGACAGACAGACAGACAGACAGACAGACAGACAGACAGACAGACAGACAGACAGACAGACAGACAGACAGACAGACAGACAGACAGACAGACAGACAGACAGACAGACAGACAGACAGACAGATAGACAGACAGATAGACAGACAGACAGACAGACAGACAGACAGACAGACAGACAGACAGACAGACAGACAGACAGACAGACAGACAGACAGACAGACAGACAGACAGACAGACAGACAGACAGACAGACAGGCAGGCAGGCAGGCAGGCAGGCAGGCAGACAGACAGACAGACAGACAGACAGACAGACAGACAGACAGACAGACAGACAGACAGACAGACAGACGCTGATCTATACTTTTCCATACCACGCCCCCTTCGATGATGACAAAGTGAATATACTCTCGGTGTAGGGTATAAAAACAAAGAAAGAATGCGGAATGCCAGGTAAAAGTGGAAAGCAAAGTTAAGTTTGTTGTTATCATCTGAAATAAATACTTTGAATGCTCTTGTTGACTTAAAAGCATTTTTACTAAGCTTATTTATATATGATTTCATAAAAGAGCAATAGAAACAACATAAGTATCATGATGGAAAAAAATGTCCCGTGCGACCGTGATTAAAATTAAATTAAAAAAAAAGTATAAACCGTTTTTGGGTAAAATCAAAACTATTTTTAGAGGCATCCATGCACAACATTCTAAAATTAGTCTCATTGAAATATTGCCTCAGGTTTCGCTGAAATCGGCGTTTGAATTGTTGGCTGCGAAAACCAGTTCTGTTTTTGTCCCGTGCGAACGCTTTGTTTTTTTTGCAATTATCTTGAAAACGAAAAATTGCTCAAAATCAATCTTAGCACCAATTATAGGGATTAATTAAGAGTTATAAGTAAGGCCTGTTGTCAGAAAAATCCGTTTTATTTTGACTTTTTTTACTTATCTTTCAAATGACTTTTAATACCTTGGTACATACCAAATTACAGTAACTCGTGGCTGGCAGGCCCCACAAGCCAAAGACTGTCGGCATACAATTTTTGGTATTGATATACTTTGAAATCTTATCCTAAATATTTTGAGCTTTCCAAGGCAACAAGATTCCGAAAAGCGTAACAGAATCGGAATTTTTTAAATGACTAGGCTCTCGACCTACTCGTATTAAATGCTACAAAACTTATTGCAGTATGATATTCAATTGTGTGCATTTTCGTAAATTAAGAGTTTAAAAACTTGGTTATAAAACAGCTGTTAAACTTTTAGTGTAGCTTTTTGGGATTGCAGTCAGTTGTTAACTTTTCAGGATGAATCATATGGAAATATTTGATTTACCTCTATTTTACAGATTATGCTGCAACTAGTCTTTCATACCATCATTTCGAGCCTCTACCAGTATTTAAGGAAACAGCAGATAAAATCTACACACATATTTATGCAGTTCCTAAAACTCTAAATCGTGTTGAAATATTTATCCTCAATCCTTAAGAACACTTAATTTTTACACATTCAACACTTCTCCACTTAAACTTAAAAACAAATTTAGTCATTTGCATGAAACAAAAGAGCCGATTATCATACTTACAACGAGTATTCGTATTATAGGCGCCCAATAAAGGGTTCCATTTGCAGTTGCAGTTTTTTTTTATTTTATTGTTGTTGCTTTCACTTTTGCTTTATATTTTTGTGTGCATCATTTATTATTTTCTATGCAAAGTATGTAAGTACATTGTACATGCATAGTTCTCGTACATACGTAATATATTTTGTATGCAATAAACATGCATACACACACATTTGCTGCTGCATCCAAATGTGGCGAAGAGTGGTGCTCATTTTTGTATGGAGATCATCATCAATATTCTCATCCTTAAATTCATAATCATGTTGCATGTGGTGAAGGTAGGTTACTTCGTACGGTCGGTTCGCTCTAGTGGGGTAGGGTCAAACTTCGACCTAGTTTTGTTGAATGAAAATCAATTGTGTCAGTTGTAAGCTCAACGAAGCCTCTCACACTTTGTCAGGTTGATAGTAAAATTATAGTAAAACAAAGGAAAAAAAAAATTTAATAATGTTAATGTTAAAGTTAGTTGTGAGATTAGTAAGGATATTTTTTTCGTTTTTGCACAGCTCAAAAGGGCTAAGAGATAAAGTCACAAAAATGTAGAGTTCACACAAAATAAAAATAAATGTAATGATGCAGTGGCTTCTTTGTTTGTTTGGGGTTTGGAAAAAACGCATGATGTTGGTCATGCTGCCGTTGAATGGTATCGAAATTTTTGCGCAAATTCCTAATGCAGCCAATTTTTTTTTTACTAAAAAGGCAATATTTTATACACAATTTATAAATGCAACAAACGCATTCATACAAATATAGGTACATACATACGTACATACATAGATATGTATATAGATAATTTATATGCCTTAAGAAACTAAGGTTTGCGTTTGATTATAGTCTTGGGGTGACCCCATTATCTTTTTGGTTTTATATCCATTTTAATGGACCATTTACTATGCTTGAACATGCATACATACCCAGCAATATCTTCGCCTACATGTAATTGACAGAATTATTGAGGAAATTGTTTTCATTGACTACTTTTAGGTTAAATAAAGCATTACTTCATAATAATAGGCATTTCATTGGGGGTAATCGATTACTCTTTAATTGTGTTGAAGAGGAGTTATATAATAAGGAAAAATCCAAGATCTCTGCGCAAGTAATGTCGTAGTATTGACTCAATTGATACAAAAAAAATTTTGAATTGAACTGAATTATCAATTTGGTCGGAAGATAGTTTTATATCATTTTATATTCAAATATGATTTTGAGCAAAAACTGGATAATATTAAGTGCAGTTTGAAGATCAAACTTTTGATCAATCTTACGAGCAATTGAGTCCTAATTTGCAAAAGAACACAATCTATGTATGTGGATTTTCAGAGCGTTAATTATTGCTGGTTTATCAAGCCAGAAACTACACACATTGACACGAGAAATAATTCAGTGGTGTCAAATCTACCGATCTTGGCGGCAAATGAACTTCATAATTGCAAAAAATCATGAGAGTTTTGAGTAAATTTATATAGTAAATATCCAAACATTGTTGCGTTGTCAACCTTGTCATGGTAAAATGGCAAACCTTACTTAGTAAAAATATTGATAGTGTTTCAAGATGTAGTGAAATTTTTGTTTTTTGGTTCTAATTGAAAAGTATAACACTCAAAAAACATCCTCTCGCTCCACACATCTTTCGCTCCTTCTAAAATTAATTTTCAAACTTTCTTCCATCGTTAGCGACAACCAGGTGTACACATATTTTGGTGAAGATATGGCTTAAATTAGAATATTTTAAAATCATGTCTAAAGAAATCTTATAGAAATTATTATTTTCATTTAGTACTCAAAATTTTGTTTGACTGTTTGTTCAAAAATTTGCATAATGGCTTATGCTTCGGATAGGTCCTATATAGACATATGAATGTATGTAAGCAAATTCTTTCAAAGTGATTATAAATATTATGTTATTAAATGGCATAAGCTTAAAAAAAATTCCTATTGAAAGCATTATCTCGCTTGCATTCTCTTGCCTCATGCCATTGTTATGATGATGATGATGATGATGACGACGACGATTCTGACGTGGTTGAAAACTTTTCAGGGAGATCAGATATGAATCATTATGTGGCGGCTATTATTCAGCAGCTGAATCAGTGTGAATGATTCATATTTGATGGGGGGTATGTTTATATGTGGCACACATTCTGACACTACTTATATTCGTATCTTTAGTTATTGAGCGCGTAAGTATTCTCATACTTACGATACGACACTTGTACATTGAAGTGGGTACCTCAGTAGTGTTTGAGATTGGCCCGCTGCTATTTGAGATACTGACTGCATTTGAAAACGGCAAAGTATTAAAAGTATGCAAAGGATTCTCTATTTTAAGAATTTTTCCATTATACATATGTTTTTTTTGCTGTTTTTTATTTAATTTTTCTATTAACTCAATGCAGTGTACCATAGTGTAGTATTTGTGTCCATTTGTCAATATTCAATTACCACTTGGCTTTTCATCAACTGTTTTTCCATATATCTATTCAATTAATCAGTTAATATTGATTCTCATTCACTAACAGTTTCCAACACTCATGCAACCAATGTCTGTTTGCTCTTTTTTATTCTATTGTTCTTTGTTTATAGCTCCTTAATACTTTATACATAACATTATAAATCGGTGAAACGGTATGGTGAAAATGGAATCTACAGAAGAGCAGGACAGAAAGTTAGTGCTAGAGTTTTGTCATTTGCTTGAGAAATCTAAGCAACTATTTAATGGTTTAAGGTAATTAAGTATACTGGCGTTGTTTTCATGATTTTATTATGTCAATAATTAAATTGAATAATTGCAGGGATTTGCCGCAATATGGCCATCGACAATGGCAAGCATATTTTGGACGGACTTTTGATGTCTATACAAAACTATGGAAATTTCAACAGCAACACCGTATGGTCTTAGATTCGAAATATGGCTTGAAACGTTGGCAAATCGGTGAAATAGCAAGTAAAATTGGGCAGCTTTACTATCATTACTAGTAAGTAATAACATATGTATGGACACATTTACAGCGACATGCTTAGGCAGTGCGATTTTGTTGTCCCTTTATATTTGGACGAAACAGTTTATAGAATTTTGAAAGCTTGCTTTTGTTGCCGTGGTTTATTTGATGAGGAATAAGACTGTTCCCCACTTTCCCCGAATAGTCCTTTTCTGGGGTAAAATTTGCAGCCTCACTAACCAAGATTTGCCTCTCCTCTAAATAAGATTTTCTGTCTTTTAACTGTGTTTTTGAGGTAAGTGTCTGTTGAAATACATAGTACTTTGATTTATGAATTTTAGTATTAGCTGTTCTCTTAAGTATTCCACTGGGCCGGGATCTCTGGTTAGGCTAGGCTTTTTATGACAGTGGCAATAATTTAATTCGACTTCAGTATTATTTTTGCATTGTTCTTAGTATGAGATCTATTCATAACTATTTTTTGTGTAATTACAGCTTAAGAACCAGCGAAACGAACTACCTGAATGAAGCGTATCAATTTTATGCTGCTATTAGAGGAAGAGCATATTATTCGCGAGCCATTAAAGAGGATCGACCCGATTTGATGGTGAAAAAATTACGCTATTACGCGCGTTTTATTGTTGTTTGTTTGCTGCTAAAAAAGATGAAGTTGGTTCGTGAGTTGGTGACTGAATTAGAAAAACAAATACAGGAATATACAACAACGTAAGTTGAAAGCTTATGTTTCAGGAAACTATGCACATACTTTTAATATTCTTTTTTTCGCAGTTACGAACCAGAGGATCATTTAGAGTGGTCATTAGTTTTAGAAGAAATTAAAGGTTTTATTAAAGCTGAAGCTGCCGTAGCGGTTCTTCATGCGGATTCCAATCCAATCATACTATCACACAGGTGAGAGAAATAAGGCCAAATTGTAACGGCTGCTGCGATCGACGCCCGTGCTTTCTTAGTGAGGAAATAGAATTTGTATATATTTTTTGTTAGTATGATTTTAATTTTTGGGAGGTACTCGAGTTATTACTGAGTTTAAGTAGTAATTTAAGTTCGTTTTATAAATTCTTGATTTTGTATTTTGAGTTTAGGTGAAATTATGCAACCACAGAAGACTTACCCCCACACAGAGCACTTGCTCTTAACATTCACATCATTAAAATCATTATTTGAAAACATACATACATACACACAAGGCACCATTATCATACATTGTTGTATCATTAAACATTTCAAATGTTTCACATTTTTCATACTTCAGTATTATTCACTTAATTCACTTACTAACTCTCATCCACCACTTCACTCACATTTGATTCGATCGTTCGTTCATATCTTTAATTTGAAATGCGCAATGATTTTGTTGCGCATGCGCACACACCACACCCTAGAATTCACCATTCGCATTCTTCGTTCTTCTGTGGAAAGCACGGGCCTTTATGAACTTTCTATTAGAATAGCCCAACTTCCCCAATTGATGATCAGTGGTTCCGGTTCTAGGTTGTCACCGTTAACAACGCCACCTTGTGAGCGATCGCCGCACATGACGCTCAGCCTGCAGGAAATACTCATTGTAGGTTCAGCATGTGAGCAAGCGAAGTTCTCAGAGTTAACAATGGACATGTTCAGGTAAGATTAATTAACTTTCTATTTAACAATCAATCCAAGCATAGAGGTTTGTGCATCTGTGAGCAATGGTATCTCTTGGTTCTTTTATATTGCAGTTTTTTTTTATGCCTGTATGACATTTATAATGAGAGCAAATATGTTGATATAAAGAGTGTGAAATACAGAGTTCGGCTATACAGTTGCTCTTGCCATAAGTATCTATTATGAAAAAAGCTTCAGCGCAATAGCTCAGAGGAAAGTTTTGAATTTGAAGTAGAAAGCTGCAATGTGAATGAACCATGTATAAAGATGTACAAAATACTTTTACGGTCCCAAAGCTACATTTCCAATCTCTTTTTCTATATTCAAAGGCATTGCGTATTGAGGCAATCGTATCTTATGGTTCATTCACATTCAGCTTTTTCATATCGGTGGCACAATTAACTTAACTCTCTCCTATTAGGGAGAGCTACAAAAATATTTTTCGGCTGCATTCGCTTCATAACAACAATGCCTAACGGGTCACACTCACCAATTATCCTTTCACAATGATGACTACCAACAAATAAATAATATCAAAAAGATTATTTTCAGACATATTTTATCTATAGGAGTCACTTTCACAACTGGTCAAATTTAATGCCTAACTGTTATCCATATAAAATATTTTACAAAATGTCTTAACTCTACCATAAAATCAACTTGACGCTACTCTAAATTGCTGACTCGGCAAAACTTGTACCTTGCGCTAAATCGGGTGCGCATGAACCACGTCTTTATTTTTAATGGGAGCAACCCGATCCACCATTGTGCATTTACAGTATAAACTGCCTTAACTTTTATGATAAGTGCAACTATGTTGAAATGCCATAGCTCTGAAGAGAGTTGTGAATCTGAAAAAAAAATTTGCAATTTAAATGAGCCACAATAAGCTATTAATTGACACTTCTAATTTATGGAGATAAACAGTAATGTCTTACGGGCCCAAAGTAATTACTGCTACAGTATGACGATATATTTAGCTAAGTCAATAAAATAGATTTCAACAATTTAATTTTCTTTTTCTGTAGAATGCTACAAACTTTAGAGCGAGAGCCAACGGAATCAACGCATCCGATGAGTGTGTCACATGGTGGCATGCATGGTCATGATGCCAGTCCGGCAGCTAGTCGTATACCACCATATGGTGTTCCAGGCTCTAAGGGTTACTTAGAAAATGGCCGTCATTACCGAGACAATCCTCACAAATATTTACTATACAAGCCTTCGATTAGTCAACTTCTGGTGTTCTTAGCTAGCGGATTTAAAGAATTACCTCCAGGAGGTGCTTTACTTTTATATATGTCAGCTGATGGTTGTTTCTCGACTACAAAACATCCAGAGGATTGTAAGTTTATGGGTGCATGAGATATGTGAGATTTAATATCTAAAATGTTTTTGTTTTTTTTTTTAACTTTTCAGTTGGTTATGAATTAGGTGGACTCGCTACTAGCGTCAAGCGTGATGGCGTTGATGGCGGCGGCGTTGCGTGCCGTGGGAAATCCTATAAGGAAAATCATTGTTTATATCCAGGCGATTTATATCCATTTACACGTCGACCAATGTTCATTATAATCGATTCAGATAATTCATTTGTCTTTCAACATATACCAAGATATTTTGGTCAACCACTTGTTATATTAATGTCACCGCAAGATGTACCACCAGCCTTTCAAGGTAACTTATTTCTTAAAATATTTTTATTGGCTTGAATTCGATGTTCATTGAAATTGTTTATTTTACTCAATAGCTGATGTACAACATCATGGTTCTCTCTTTACATTGTTCCTGCATTCCCCACTCACCGCACTTTGTTACGTTTGTAATGTTGGTGACGTACCCATACATCATTGGGAACGTTGTCAAACGTATGTGGATAGATTTATAACGGAGGCATCAAGACTTGTGACAAGATGTCGAATAGATGAAATAGAACAAGGTATAGGTTTTATAGGTAAGTGCAGTTATATACATAAGTACATAATTGTTTTTTGCATTTTTGCGAATTTTATGGAAATGTATGGTGGTGTTTGTTACTTCCAAAGATGTTTTTTTTTAACATAGTCACTATAGATCCTCCTAAATTAATTAAACACCTTAAATTATGTTTGTGCAAAAACAAATGCATCATTTTTCATCTTTCTTTGACGTCACTTTTTTTGCAGAAACTTATACATTTTAAGCTTATTTCTAATTTTTATAGATTTTGTACTTTTAATATTTAATGTTTCTCTACACAGACTCATCTTATGTTCAATTTTTCGGGGACGATTTTTTGCGTACATTAATGTTACGCTTTGTCTTCTGTGATGTTGTGCTAAGATTGCATCGTGGTTTCCGCGGACGTCATATGAGACCACGATGTGAACCACCATTGCCATCCAATGAGTTACTTGAACACCCATCACTGTCGCATATTATATTCCAATTAGCATCGGCACTCGATGTACGCGGCCATTTCTCTGATGGGCCCGAATGCGACTGATGATTTTTAGGCATAATACAAATTTATAAATATATTATAATTATAGTAACTTATATAAATATATATACATATATATATATATTAATATAATTAAATTTTAATTCTCTTTTCCTTCTTATGATATTTAATTAAATTCTGTTTTATATAGAAAATAAAAATATATATAGTATATATCTGATAATGTAAGTATAGGAAACAAATTTCTAAGTTATATATATTTTATTTTGCTAATTCCAATAATTTCACTGCTCTACAAAAACAAAGTTTGGAAGTTCCTAGTTCAGTTCTTGCGTCATTTGTACCACTGATTTCGAAAATGATGATTATTTTCTCAATCAACTTCGGTTCTTGAGATGTTTAACTCTTAGCGGCACTACTTCATTTTTGTAACAATCCCGCACTTTGGGGTCTTTCACGACCCCACGTTGAAGAAAAATTTATAAAAAAGCGAATTTTCAATTCCAGGCTTCGTAGCTGTGAATGAGTGTTGAGATGACTCCGCTTTATGAAACTTTTTTAGGAATATTTTTCAAATAATGTTTTTGCTATACTTGGGTATTTATTAGTTTGAAAAATTATTTTAAAATTTCTGTGGGGATGGTCGTTCAAGTTTTCAATTTAAATGAAACATTCATTAAACATTTAGACCATGGATTTTGCTAAGTATTTGCTCTATGACTTCATAATTTAAGATAGATTAAAGAAAATAGTAGATCGTTAATATACATCACATAAATCTTCTGGGGCTCCTTTGACACCACCATTTCAATGCAATTTTTTTTACATGAAAAGGGAGCATGAATTCTTAGTAGTTTTGTTCTTTTGAGAGTAGTTGTAGTTGTAGTTATTCTATTTCTAGGGTATGTTTGGTTTCCATAAAAATTTTTCATACGAAAATAAATTGTTCGCTCTTTTGAGTCTTTTCATGTATTTGGGAACAGGTTTTTTAATCTCTAAGGTCGGAGCCGATTAAGCAAAATAGTGGTCATATTCGGAATCAGTGGACCAAAACTACCAAGAGTGTGAACTTAGCATCTTTTTTTTTTTTTTTTGTGGAGCAGTGTTATAACAACATAAAGTATATAAAAAAAACTATAAAGTATAATAATAATAATAGATACTATAAAAGGTAATCCGTTAATGTATAATGACATACATATATACAGTCTATATTATACACAATAGTTTAATTTTGAGCGGAGCTTCATTTGACACAAGATGCAGAACAGATAAAAATCAGCTATTTCACGCTATTACAGAGACAGATCTAACCAAACTATGATAAAATATGGCATATACAACAATAAAGTAAAATATATATTATGATGTACTGTGAAACAAAAATAACAAAAAAAAGAAAACAAGATCATATAACATGAAACTGTAATATTAACTCGATTTCTACGGAATATAGCAAGATACAAAACAAATCCCAAAACAAAAAAAAAATATTTTTTACTGTGCATCAAAAAGATGTTGCTTCATCTCCATGATGCGCCACGATATTATATACGTACATATAATCATTTTATAATATATTTTTGCGGAAACTTTTTTACTAAACTTCAAAAACAAAAAAACAAAACCTAACCACAAATAAATACAAGAAAAGTAGTAATGCATTGTTTTAAGCAATAGAATGCGAAAGCTTAGGAGACCAAAACATCAAATTTTAGTTTTCATAATATGTACCAACATTTTACAAAAATCCAAAACTTTGTTTTTTTTTATAAATTGTAGGATGGAACTTACTTGCTTTAAAAACAATCAAGTGATTTTTACTCAAAATCAAAGTTGCCACGTATTTATGTCCCATGATATGTTTCAACTTAATTGTCCTTAAGCAAATTGATTCGGGATGGCTTTATCGACTTCTGTTTCGCCAAACTATCTTTGGTACATACCTAACTAAGAGTCCAAACTCGATAAGAGAATTCCATTTTGCAGCCGAATGTTAATAGAAGTATCAAATACTTAAAATTATTTTCTATGAACATAATTTTCTTACTTGGTAAGAATTTCAAAACCATAAATAATACGGATAGAAATTGCAACGATTAAAGGATTAGCTCGCATGGAAAATTCCTAATAGGGATCGAAACAGAATGGAAATGAAGTACGCTGAGGTCTTCTGAAGAGAAGTTAGTGCAAAATGTGCACAAGGGAACTGATGTAAGGTTATAAGCTATATCAATTTCTGTGAGTGAAATTATGTACATGCATATATAAGAAATTACTAATGAAACATAATTAAATGTAATAATGAAGATGAAGGCTAGATTTTGTTTAAGGTTCCATCCTTCCAATCCCATCATTACATAAAATTGTATTTCCACTATCTAAAAGATTTGTGTTTGCTTATTATGAAGTTGTTTTCAGTTTTCTTCCATCAACTCAGAAATTTGTTAAAACGCATGAAAACTTTGTTTTGAGATATATACAGCTGTGTGCTTGAAGTAACATTCCACTAACAAAAAAAAAAAATTATATTATGTTTTTTCGTTCAAATTTCTAACTCTTCCAATGGCATACTTTTCGCGCTGTAAGAAATCAATCGTCAATGCTACAAGTAAATCTAAGAAAAAGATTATTTACATACATACGATAGGTCAAAAAGTAAAGTTTAAGAAGGAAGGTATTTATGATTTATCCCATCAGAAACATAAATGGAATGTTTTGTAGATTTAAGAGAGATATTTGAGAGCGGATTTAGTTGCAAAACGGTTAGACCCCCTCTTAACTACCATAACATAGCATAATTGCTTAATTTTTTTATATTGGAAGGCCGTGAATAGGGGTAATGTACAATGTAATATTTTTTCCCAATAGAAGTCGGTGCCACGCCCCAAACGGGAAAATAAAATTCCACTGCTAAGCTAATTGACCGCTTTTAATGAAATTTGGGTTAGAGATAAATGGCACTCTAAGAAAGATTATTAAAGACTACGTTTTATAAGTAGGCGTGTCACTTCCCATAATATGAAAAAAGAGCTGCCACGGCTGACTCGCTACATCAAATTTGATGAAATCTGTTTTGAAGATAGACTGATTCCTGAGAAAAGAAATTTGTTTTTAGTGGGGTGGTGCCATGCCTCTTACAGGAAAATTGTTTTAACTGCTTAACTAATGGATCGGTTTTGATGAAATTTGGTACAGTAATAGATTGAACCCTGAGAAAAAGTATTTGTTTTAAGGTGAACGGGTCACGCCTCCAATAGAAAAATAGGTTTTCACAGCTGAAACGAATAGTTTGACATTCTTAATTGACGAACATCTTGAGTGAATAAATGTTTGATAAATATCGAGTGCACGGCTTCGAAAAAGTCAATCTGTTCTTGTTAAGGTCTTTTATCAATTTTCTGAGTTTGATTTAAAAGCGAAAACTTTTCTTAGAACTTCGCGTACTAAATTGCATCCGGAGTTTGCTTACATATGTAACTCACACGTATTAGGAACATAATAAAAAACGCAAAATATATATCATACAAAGCCATTAACGATATATAAAAATAAGAAGCATTAAAAAACGATAATATTTATATACGTAAAAATGTATCTAAAAGTTTTCTTTCATTAATTTTTATTATATGACGGATTAAATTCAAATAACAAAATAAATATTGTAATAATAAAACTTAAATGTTTCTATATTATATCGCTTTAACAATTGCCATTATTTGTATACAAAAAATTTTATGATATGAAATACGAGTTTATAGCAAATGAAGAAGAAGTTCAATATTTCAGTGTGAGAATTTTGAGTAATGCAACAGATCAAGAAAAACAGAACCAAAAATTTGACATAGAAAAGTTCAGAATAAATTTTAACAATATTTTTCTTTGGTTTTTTAAATATCTAAAAAAATATTGAATGTGCTAATGTGTTCATAAGAAAGTAAAACTTGCCAAACATTTGCAGTTTTTTTTCAACATACCATATACATACATAGTACATATAACCGCATCAGCCAATTCATCAATGAGTTTATTTGAAATGTGTTCTTCTGTGCCATTTTGGCAAAATACAATTTTGTTTTTATGTCTCTTTTGCTTGAAATCACATCACTAATTCATTTAACATAATTAATTGATTAATAGCAATTAATAACAAATACCACTACTGTTAAGCGTATGAAATCACAAAAAATCAACATATAACAATACTCATTACTAGCGAAATCTTATTTTAAATCAATATCGGACATAAGAAACATGCTGAAAAACGAATTAAATAAATTGTGAAAAATACAAAATAAAATAAAAAATATATAACAAAAAATGAAAAAAAATAATAAAAATTTTAAAACAAAAAAATTGTTATGTTTAATATATTCATACTATTAGATTCACGGAAAAACTATTTGTTCTAAACACACTTATTTTTTATTCCGGTAGGTAATCAGATCATAATGAAAACTGGTAGAAGTTGTAAATATCTTTTTTTAGTGTGTCGCTTATTTTATTTTAAACTTAAGAACGTTTAATGAGGCGGAGAAAAAATAGAGCGCTTTTTGTACTTTTTTGAGTAGATTCGTGATAAAAGCTTGTTATACAGTAATTTCATTATGGTTTAATAATAATAATAATAATAATAGAGTTTAGCTACTACAGCTATTATAGCCTTCTTAGCTATTTAGCATTGAAGCTTTCTACCAAGTAAAAAGCTTATTCAATAAAAAATGGAATAGAAAAAATTATCATGCACATTAATTTGTTATTTATTTTATAATTTTTTCTTAGCTTTATCGCACTTTCTCAACATACCCACTCACACCATGTAAAAATAGACATATAGATATTAAAATAATTATATGTATAAATTTACGTGGTCCAAGGCATAAATGTTAGAAAAAATTTACCCAGCATGCTGTGGGGCTCGGACAACACAAACAAAAAAATTCACACCACCATTAAGCTACAAATTTAGCTACAGTTAGTTTTCAGTCTAAGCTTGAGTTGACCTTTTGACAAGCTAATGTTATAAACTTCGCAATTATTAATAAGAGTTGTCATGCGATTAAAAGGAGCTGTAGCCATATAATTAGTTCTACTAACCGGTTGATAAAATAACTGATAAGAGTTACGAGTACTCCTCCGATTACTATTAAAATGTATATAGTTAAGAAGCTCTGGTGCAGCAAGAGACCCAGTTACAAGTTGATGCAGATAAAGTATATCCGCAATATTTCTACGCGAGCTCAAAGACTTCATATGTAATAACTTTAAACGATCCTCATAAGGAGGAAGGCTTAAAGGGTCAATCCAATTTAAGCCATTGAGAGCAAAACGAATAAAATTTTTTTGAATTCTTTCAATTCTATTTATATGAATATTATAAAATGGTGACCATACTTGGCTAGCGTACTCTAAGTGAGGGCGCACTATTGTATTATATAAAGTCACCGTTACTAAAGGGCTATTAAATTCTTTTGCCCACCTCTTAATAAAGCCAAGCAGAGATGAGGATTTTTTACAAATTTGATTAATATGCTCATTAAAAGTCAACTTAGTATCAAAATGTATACCTAGGTCTTTGACTACATCGACACGACAAATATTTTTATCTTTTAATTTATAATCAAATTCCACAATAGTTTTCTTCCTGGTAAAAATCATAGCTTGGCATTTATCAGGATTAAGATGTAAGTTATTCTTAGAACACCAAACTTCAAAGGATTTCAAGTCAGACTGAAGTGGAATAGTGTCACCAACCCCCTTTACGTTCCTGTAAATTTTCATGTCATCTGCATATACTAACAGATGGGAGTTTTTAATAACATGTGTAACGTCATTAATTGCTAAAATGAACAGGAGCGGCCCCAGGTGGCTTCCTTGTGGAACACCTGATGTCGCGCTAAATGGGGAGGAAAACACTCTCCTAAATTTTATTTGATACGAGCGATCAGATAAATAAGATTCAATCCAGCTGACAAAACTTAAGGGAAATCCAAGTTTCTTTAACTTAAACAAAATCAAATTATGTGGTAATTTGTCAAATGCTTTACTGAAGTCAGTGTAGATGCAGTCAACTTGCCCACCAGAGTCTAAAGAGCTTAATGCAAAAGAAGTGAAATCAAGGAGGTTAGAAACTGTAGATCTGCCATTAACAAAACCATGCTGACGAGTTGTTATGACTTCACCACAGCACACCTTAACCTGATCGTATATAATATGTTCAAAAATTTTCGGTATTGATGATAACCTAGCCACGGGCCTGTAGTTAGAAACATCATTCTTACACCCTTTCTTGAAAATGGGGCTAATGTATGCATTTTTCCAAAATTTAGGAAAATAGCTTTCTTGAATTGATCTATTAAATAAAATACTGAGGGGCTGACTCAGCACAGAGCTACAGTTTACTAAAACTGTCGCAGGAATGCCATCCGGCCCGGAGTTGAAGTCATCATCAACAGATGAAATATATTTCTCTATGAGGTCAGGAGAGAAAGATATCTCATTAACCGAAACTAAAGGGTCGTTATCCATATATTCAAAATAGTTGATTTCAGGGCTAAATAAATCCGTAGAAAACGATTCATTAAACAAATTAGCAAACAACCCGGCTATAACTTGTGGGTCGCTAGTGAGCCCATCAACTGTTTTAAACTCAGATGGAAACCCGTCAGATTTTTTTTTAGAATTAATAAAACCCCAAAAATTCTTGGGGTCATGAAGAATATTCAGCTTAATTTTATTCAAATATTCAGAATAAACCAAAGCTGACATATCTTTAAATTCAAGAAACAGTCGCTGATAAGCAACAAGGTCATTACGGTCCTGGCTACAAACGTATTTATTCCATGCCCTATTACGGCCATTGCGAACTTTTTTCAAATCCTTTGTATACCAGGGGTACGAGGAATTATTAACGTACCTCCTTGTATATGGAACCGACAATGCTATGGCAGAAAAAAGTTCACCATAGAAAAATTTAATGCAATCATCAAATGTATTGTTATTAAAAAAAATGAGTAAGTCGTCTAATTTATTTCTTAAATTTTCATTCAATTTTAAAAAGTCAGCTTTCTTGAAATTGAATTCGTAAATATTAATGGATGAACATGCATTAGTCAAATTTTCATTGTCAGATTGGTACACAATACTCAAAGGTGGATGATAGGAATCTACCGTAGACAGAGCATGGATACCATTTCTTACAACAACATTACTACTATTTGTAGCCAAGACTAAGTCAAGTTGTCGTCCATGGCAGTTAGTTATACAACTTACTTGTTGTAAATTTGAAAGTATTTCGTCAACAAAAATTTGTTGTTGTCGAGTTTTTGGACAAGATGCATAAAAATATGTACCATCGTCCGAAGGAGTCCATTTTAGGTCAGGCAAATTAAAGTCACCTAACAACAAAATGTCGTCATTAGTGTCTAGTTCATTAATAATATATTCTACGGCCATCGATAGACATTCGTAGACATCTGCGCTACTATTTGGAGGAACATAAGTGTTAAGAATGTATAAATTAGAGTTACATTGTGTAACCTTAACACATAACAGTTCAATATTAGATGCACAGGAAATTTCAACTAATGAACTGGTTAAATGATTTTTTATAGCTATTAAGACGCCTCCACCAACAGAAGAAAGATCTTCCAAGTGTCTGTCTCTTCTAAAAACATGGAAACTATTATCAAAAAGTTCCATATTGAGAAAGCTGTTGTTTAACCAAGTTTCGGTAAACACGATAATATCCTCAGAGAAATTCTGAGTTGATAAAAAGATATCTTGCGTCTTGGAACGCAAACCCCTTACATTTTGATAGTAAAGGGATAGCAGTTTCAGTTTTTTGAATTGGAACGTGCAGTTTTATCATTTTTTTTCGATTTAAATTCTGAAATATAGATATTATCCACCCATGCTTTAGATTTAAGAATGGCAGAAACATGAGAAGATGCCACTGTTATTTTAAAAGACGCATGAGTTGGTTTATTACCGAGTTTCCTGCAAGAAACGAAGGCGTCGGCAGGAATAATTTGATTTTGTCTGATAAAATTTTTAACGCTGTCAGAGGTAGTGTTGGAATGAAGTCGTGAAATAAAAATCGATTTTAACCTTGGTAATGCCTGCAGGGAAACCGATGGCACAGAGCTATCAATCGCAACATCCACCCGCGGATTAGCCAAAATTGACAGAGGATTATTTATAGTGGAGGAAGGAGATGGAAGATTGCTACTAGAGGTTTCTAAATAATACCATCTAATTTGCAATTAGTTCGCGAGATTATTTAATTCCGATTTTAGTAAGAATTTCAATTTGATGTAAATTGAATCAAAAACTATAATGTGGGGTTCAAGAAAAAGGATCATACTATATTTTTTGTTTTAGGCTTACTTTGCGAACTATTAAGGGAAAAGTCTGTTTTCAACCTACTAATGCGGCCATGTCTTGCGAGATATTTTCTCTAACAAGTTGGCAGGCTTTTAAAACCGTAGTCAGGTAAGCTAGAAATATTTAACTTTTATCAAAGGTCTTATCAACAAAATTCACAGGCTCTTGGACTAAAAAGGAACTTGCAATTTTTTATACATTCCCATTCAAAAAGCAAGTACGTTCAGACGTTGCGACTCTTAGCACTACCGGTGATACGACCGAGTCGTACGTTCGCCTGATATGCTACGGACTTTACATACGACTTATCATCCGACTTCAGTTTGCGCACATTTTCAACACATAAAATAAACAACAAAATATCGCGGATTTCGTTGCACTGCTTGTTATTGAAGAAATAATTAAACACGCTTAGTCGAGCACCAATTGCTATTTGTTTTCAATGGTAATAGCAATTTTTTCAGTATACTTGATGTTTACTTATCAACGGACAAAATACGAATGCAGAGTGAAAGCAAGCATGAAAGCGTACGACTTGTCCTCACACTTTCTCTGAGAAATTTGGGTTAAATGCTGGCTATGTTCCCACACTGAGTGAACGAAGGAAGATTCTTCTTCCATAATAATAATAAAAATAAAAGATGGTGTAAATTTTAATGTGGTAGATAAAGTTCAATTCTGCAATGGACTAGTTGTTGAGATCACAAGTGCTTTCCCTAAAGTTTATATTGCCACTGCATACCGCTCTGAAAATGATTGCCCTATTCGCTACAGTGATTATGTAGATAGTTTGTTTAATAAATTTCAAAATTTAATTTTTATTGCTGACTCTAACATCGATTTATTAAAGTCTGACACGAATGTGCAGTATTATAAAAATACTATTGAAAGCTCCGGTGCTACGGTGGTCAACTCAATATTAATAGAATGTGCTACTCGAGTCACTAACAATACTGCGTCTATCATAGATCATGTGGTCACTAACTTAAGCCTAAACATATTTAAAATTAAATTGTCACTAAAAGACTATCCACGGCTGGACCATAAAGTCATACATATGTCTGTCGATAAAGTTAAAGTAACACTTAATCCCATGAAAGAGGTCGCTGTAAAAATACTTGATTATAACAAATATTATAATACCATGAAGTACTTATTGGATAGGCATGATGTCAGTTCAACAAACGAACTTATTTCACTGATAGCTGAAGCTAAGGAAATAAGTAGCAGAATTAAGACGTTTAAGACTAGAGGGCATGATTGGATTAACCAGCAAGTAATTGATGCAATTAAGCAAAGGGACAAACTATTCAAACTATTTAAAAAAAGTTCAAACAATACTCCACTTGAAAATGCATACAAACGCTCAAAAAATAATGTTACTGCGCTAATAAGGAAAACTAAGCAAGAGGCTTTCAATAACTCAATTAGAAGAGCAGCTGGAAATGGGAAAAAATTATGGACATCTATCAACAAATTTGTTTTCAACAAGCATAGCAAAGGAACAAAAAACATTTCAGGACTGACCATTAACGGTTCATTGATAAGCGATCAGCAAGTCATGGCCAATAGCTTCAACAAGCATTTCAACTCAGTGGGCCGCACCCTGGCTAATACAATTAGCGCTTCAAACTCATTTGTTAGAAACGATTCTAACCAAATGACAATGTTTCTCACACCAGTTACGGAGCAGGAAGTTGCAGATATCATTATGTCATTAAAAAACGAGGCTGCTCCTGGAGCTGATGGCATTGATGTTAAAAATGTTAAATCGGTCTGTAATTTGGTCGCTCCAGTCCTCCAAAAGCTTATAAACGACATGTTTACCTCCGGAGTTTTCCCTCAAACTTTAAAAAACACGGTAATAGTTCCAATACATAAGGGTGGCAATAATGATGACATAAACAACTATCGTCCAATTTCTATACTAAGTGTTCTCGCAAAAATATTTGAAAAAGCCCTCAATAATAGGATGGTGTCTTTTATTAATAAATCTGTGAAGTTTGATCCACACCAGTTTGGATTTCAAAACAATTGCAACACTGAAGCCGCACTAGCAGAAATGCTAAGAAATATTAATAATAGCTTAGACGAGAAAAAATATGTTGCAGCTGTATTTATTGATTTGAAAAAAGCATTTGACACGGTGCAACATGATATATTATTGGAAAATCTCTATGATCTCGGCATAAGAGGTACTGTCAATGCATTAATAAAAAGCTATCTATCGTTTAGACCGGTTAAAACTAGAGTTGGTAGTGTACTTAGTAATAATGAAACGTTGGAGTGCGGTATACCACAAGGGTCAAACCTTGGACCAACTTTGTATCTACTATACATTCAGAATATAAAAAATGCAGAGCTTAGTGCTTCGTACAACATATATGCTGATGATACTTGTCTATTATATGCTGCTGAAAATGAAACTGCGCTTGAAACTTTAGTCAATCATGACCTCCTGCTATTTTCAAAATGGGCATTTGGCAATAAACTAACTGTCAACGAAAATAAAACAAATTATATGATATTTAGCACAGAAATAAACCACCAATTGACCCAACTCTGCGATTAAATAATGTGATACTTCATCAAATAAGTTCTGTGAAACACCTTGGTGTGTTATTGGATAACAAATTAACATGGTATGATCATGTTAACTACCTCATCAAGAAAGTTGTTCCAATTATTGGAGCAATTAGGAGATCGAAACTAGTTTTAGCAAAATCTACGGCAAAACTTCTGATTAGCTCGCATGTATTAACTCATTTTCGATATAATGTCATAAACTGGTCTTCATGTTCGCAAACGCTTCAAAATACATGTGATCATTTTATCACAAAAGCCATAAAATCCTTGTACTACTACGATAGACTTTATAGTACAGCATTGGTATATGAAGAAACAAAATTGCAACGTCTTAACATAATCATTCCGGTTGAAAAAATAAAATTTGTCCATAAAGTCATCAACAAGAATATAAAACAGAATCTAAAACTTGAATTACGTAGCGACATAACCAACAGGACTACAAGATCATCACACAATATGCATATTCCGCAAAGCAGAACACAGAAACATTACGAAAGTCTTATACCCACAGCGTTAAGGCTATACAATAAACTCCCAAACGATTTACGTCGTATTATCAACTTCAACCAATTCTCGTCGAGAGTTCTTTGCCACGTAAAAAGCAACCTCATAGAATTTAGTATATAATATATGTGATATTTAAAAGTATTATAGTTAAGTAATATGCAATTTAAAAAAATAAATTTTTAAAAAATGTGATAAATAATGATATATTTACCCAAAAATGTATTAACTATTTATAAATTAGTAAACAAATGTGATACATAGAATAATACTATTATTATATTCAATTAGCAGCAATTAGTAAATTAGTGAATTAGTAACTATATGAATTGATGAAAACTATATATATTAACTTGCTCTAAGATATCCCACCACCAGCCATTGGCTGAAGGGATAAACTTAGTTCCTAAATTACACAAAGCAATAACCATAATGAAATTGTCTATTCTAAGTTTGAATATAAATAAATAAAATAAATAAATAAATAACCATAATCTTTCCAAATATTATCACTGATTACTTTGTATGTACTTCCATTGAAAGCTGCATTTTTAATTTTGCAACCCTGCCTCAAACGTTGTCAAAATATAGCTGCTGTCAATTTGTTGTTTATATCGACATTGTTGCAGTTTACTTCATTTGCGGCGGACAAAGTGAAAGCGAAGCAAAAGTCAAAACAAAATGAGTTTTTTGACGTGGCACACGACTCTGCTTTGGATTGCCGCTTTAATTTATTTATTTTCGTTGTTAATCAATGAAATAAGGGCACAGGATCCTATAAAACCTTGGTATGAAAATCTACCAGCGGTAGCGATGGACTACAAGGTTCACATTGATGCAGGAAAAGAGGACTGCTATTATCAGTATGTGCAGGCCGGAGCCACTTTCTACGTTTCATTCAGCGTGAGTACAGGAAACAACGCAATCAAACAAAATAGGAATTTTAAATAACTGATATTAATTTATTGACTTAACGGCTTCTTTTTCCTCTATTAGGTGGTGCGTGGTGGTGATGGTATGGCTGGTTTTGCTGTGCGTAATCCTGCTGGCCAAATTGTGAAACCGTATCAGTGGCAAGCCACAGCTGAGTACACCGAGCAAGTATCGCCTGGAGGTTATTATTCTGTCTGCATTGATAATCAATTTTCAAGATTTGCTGGAAAATTGGTTAACATTTACATTACTGTGGTGAAGTATGATGCGTGGGATAAATACGCCAAAGAAATCGAAGAGTTGCAATTAAATATGGAAAATTTTACGGTGAGTGATTTGAACTCTAGTTAGGAAAACTTTAAGAGTGGTAAGGGGCGTAGGTGAAACTGGTTTATAATGCATTAAAATGTTAAAAAATTGGACTACGTGTCCAACTAGTAAAAGTTGTGGCAAATACAAAATGTATATGATCTATAAAAGTTCTTATCTTTAGTGCAAAAAGCAATTTTTTTTTTATAAAATGAAACAAGCAAAAAAAAAAAAACTAAATTTAAGTATAATAATATTCAAATATACTTAAATACAAAGTCGTTAATATATAATGAAGAAGTTCCTCAAAATCCGTCCCATTGAAGATAGTTTGTAGTTCGCTTAGAAAGGATTCCAATTCCAATTACGTACATGAAAAATTGGACTCGAATATTAAAAAAAGTATTTGTGTAAACTGATTATCCTGTCCCAGCAGGCAAATGAGCAAGGCCTTACTCGGAGAAGGCCTGCTAGCACTGCTGCGATTATATAAGGACTTCTCAAAACTAGATTTTCATGCAAATAAAAATACAATCACAGAAGGCATAATATGCCTTGCCACAACAGACGTGCTATCAGGCCTGATATTAGAAGGCAAAGAAGAAGGACTCCATTTACTTTAGCGCTTTTCTGTTTCTTTTTTATTTCATGTATTGCAATGTTTTATGATTCGACAAAACTTTTTTGTCATATGCATTGTACATATACGACATGAAAAGTATACACATGGTTAGAAATTAAGAGAGGTGTGCAGGCTAGTCCTCTGTTGTTTCATGTTATCCCAGCAGGCAAATGAGCAAGGCCTTACTCGAAGAAGGCCTGCTAGCACTGCTGCGATTATATAAGGACTTCTCAAAACTAGATTTTCATGAAAAGTATACACATGGTTAGAAATTAAGAGAGGTGTGCAGGCTAGTCCTCTGTTGTTTCATGTTATGTTAAGGAGGTAGAGTTTTGTGTATTCTTTGTCAAATTGTAAAGTCATTAAAAAATATCAACGCAAGTGAGATGGCGCGTATAAAAAAAAAAAAAACAATTAATATTTGGAGTCTTTAAATTTATTAAAATTAAATTTTTGTCAAGTACTTCTGAGAGTCCTTCTACGGTAAGCGGTCTTAGGAAGGCCTGTTTTCTGCGGCCATTTCATATATAAAAGAAAGTACGTTTGAAAGGAGGGTGGAAGGCCTTATACTTACCAAGGAAGGCCTTCTAGAAGCACTGTTAGCTCCTGCCCTTGCCTACTGGGGTTTTGTGTGAGTAAATGAAAAGATACGATGGCACTTTAGTGTTGAGAATTTTATGCAAAAATAGACGTACTCAGATGTCTAAAAGCCTTTCAAAAGTCATGGTACAAATTTGCATCGCTTGATGCGACGTGTGATCGTATGTTTTCAAACTGAATACAATACATGCGGTGCTATTGCTTAGCCCACTAAGTTTGCGTTTGGCGTCACAACTTGTGAAAATTCGAACCTGAGTAAAAGTGCTTAAAACAAATATGCTTTCTTAATTGCTGCGATGTGAAGTGCTGGTTTATCCAATTGTAATGTTGATGTGGCTGATCCATGATATAGATTTGTTGAATATTACAGACTTGGACAAAAATAATCTACGGCTTTTCGTATATTACCCGACAAACCATTTTTCAACGTCCAATTCAAAAGTTTTCACTCGTTATTCAAATGCCATCCAATAGCAAGGGATGTGTTTGTGTTACATACAGTAAAAGCCTTGGCAATCGTCATAGTCATTGGATTACACTGAATAGGTGTCAATTGTATTGGGTGCAATGGGCATGTATCTCGCATATGCTGCCATTTATGCTTGCTGCTTACGGCTGTACTAAATTGCTCGATTTTTGCTTCCATGATGTTTTACTACAGCAATTTTCAGATCATGGTATATTTTTTGTAAATCTGATGTCTTGTATCATTTCCAAAGATTAATTTCGATGATTATGTTATATGCTTGCGTTAAACCGTAGTCGTTCACAATGCTTAATTATGTTTTTCGGAAGCGAAACAAATACTTGAAAAAAATTGTTTACTTGGGTTTGAAAATAAGTCACTATATCAACTGATATCATGTAAAAAACTTCATTCCAATCATTTCAGATTGTAATTGCTCATGTTCTCAAAATGCATACATATTAGTTACAGTTTAGATGAGTTAAACCTAAAGCTTGCATTCATAAGCCAAATTATTTTTCTTCAAGATATAGATATCTGTTCGCCGAAAACTTTCTCATCTTTTTAACATAAAATTACAAATAAAATGAAAATTTTTAAACATAAATTATGATCTGATGATAATTATCTTGATACTCGAATACAGCCGATTTTGCAAGCTTTCAAATAAAGTTCTTTTTACTAAAATGAAAAATAAATTGATTCACCTATAAATTAAATGAAAGCTAAATGTATTTTCCTAGTCAAGACATGCTCTTCCAGCGGCCTTGTGTGCAGACGTTCAAGAAGTTCTTAATTAGGAATAGTTATTAGGAAAGTGTGGAGTCAATTTTTTGTGAAACTTTCTCCCAGACTAATAGCTCACACGTAAATAACTCGAAATCTCTATTAATAGAAAAACACTGAAAACGAGCACAAGCAAGATTTTGATATATGTGTATACTTTTCAAAGTGTATGATTTCTGAAATTTTCAAAAATAAGCATCAGATTCGTATTTTACCTCTTCTTTGAAGCTATATCTTTACGTCTGCAAATTCGAAAGATTTAAAATCAATTATAATCCAATAATTAAATTTTCTCCCATTTAGCGAATGTGTGGCCTGTTGAATTGCTATGATTAATTTTCTTTCTTCGGCCTAATTTTTTCACTGAAATGGTTCAATAATACTGTCAATTATTGCCTTGTTGTTATTATTATTATATTTTTCAAAAGTAGTTAAAAAAATTATGCCATTTATAGCCTTAAAATTGTCATAATTGCTAAGGAGTATATTGTTTGGAATTTTAATGTTACTATGCCATTTTAAATGATTTAAAATTATTTTATCTCTTTGCAGACGACGATTAGTACTGTGGAACGTAATATCAACGATATGTTAGCATACCAGTCATTCAGTAAAAATCGTGAAGCAAGAGATTATGCGCTGCTAGTGGACAATAACTCGTATATACAAACATTTTCCATAAGTCAGATACTTGTAATCTTAATAACTTGCTCAGTACAGGTTAGTCCATAAAAAAAATATATAATATATAATTAAGTTATTTATTTTTTAATTTTCAGGTATTTTTCGTAAAAAAACTATTTGATGTAAAACTATCATCCAAAAGTCGTATCTAAAGCTAAGCAATTCATATTAAATTCTAAATAGTGCACAATACAAAGGTGTGGAAGGTAATATATAGAACAACTTTTGTTCCCAGCTTAGGCAACACTTCCAATAACTTATGTAAGAGATGCCGGAAAGAAACCAACAAACCTACTCATTGACATTCTAATTAGTTATTATTATCCTCAATTCATTTTACTTTTTTGTTTAATGTGTTATATTGCAAATGTTTGTGTATTTTTTATAAAAAACAAATACTTATTAAAGAGACAATGGAGAGCTTTAAGATAAAAAAACATGCATATATGTAATTGACTGAAGCTGTTACATCCCAACTGTCGAAATCAGCATCGATGAAATGGGAATCAAATTTTCATGGATGATTTTGGCTGCTGGGATATTCATAATAATTTACACTTTTCTTGTGAAGCACGTTTAATTTAAGAAGATTATTACCTAGAAGAAGTTACAACTTAAACGACTTTGTATCCCGAAGCTGAAGGATCTCATATATTCAACATAGTTAAGTTAATACCACTTACAAAAGTGCTGTCGCTTAACTTTCAAGTTTGAAGTATCTAACTAAAGTATTTCGACTTAAAATAATATAATCATTAGGCCCAACGTTTCGTATCACCTTCTAAGCTGTAATTTTATTTTATCAATAGGCTGTAAAGACCATGTTGAACCTACTTAATAACCTTCTTCCTTATGAGGCTCGTTTGAAGTTATTATATATGCAGCCTTTGAGCTTCCACAAAAATATTGCGTATATTCTTTATCTGCAACAAATTGTAACTGGGTCTCTTGTTGCATCATAGCTTTCTCTAACTACATATACATATTTTAATACTAATCGGAGAAGTATTCGTAACTCTTAATTATTATTTTATCAACCGGTTAGTAGAACTTATTACTATATATGGTTACAGCTCTTAATCGTATGACGATTCTTATCAACAATTGCGAAGTTTTAACATTAGGCAAAAAACTCAATTCAAGCTTAGATTGAGAACTAACTGTTGCGAGATTCGCAGCTTAATGGTGGTTTGTATTTTTAAGTTGTCCGATCCCACAATGTGCTTGGTTAGATTCACCAAAACGCATCACTATCTTTCCTGTACTTTCCATCCTGTACACTCGACTTTTCTACAGCGGGGTCTCCGCCTATGAGTTAAATACAACTTATGTAGTTTGCATCACCTAAACGATACTACTACTGCTATTATCATGTAGCTTCGTTAGGACCGTAGGGCCTGTACAAGATTTCTATAGCTATGTAGATCTCAGGCTCATTGTTTTGTGCTGTGCCAGTTCGCTTCGACTTTTGATATATCACTTTCTATCATTCGGCACCACAATGTTCTGAATATTCCTCTGCATCTATCTCGCCACGAGTTCCACTAAACTGATTTCAAATAGCGCTATGGTTCATAGCCAAACGGAGTTTGAGATTCGATATCTTGCGGGGTTACCAAATTCTCAATATCCGTCTCAAGCAAGAATTTACAAAAGTTTGTATTCGTCCTGACCATGATTCGTAAACACTAAGAATATTGATAAAATATTTAATTTAAATGTTCGCAGATTTGTTTTTGTGATATATATTATGTTTGACTTCCATAATTAATGGAGTTGTGCAAATATACTTCCGGCTTTGTTGGTTCTAGCTTCTACGTCTTCCGCACTACCGCCCTTTACTTGAAAGTGAATTTCGTAAGTATTTTCATTTCATTTCATTTCATTTATTAAATTTTGAATCAGCTAGAATAACAAGATTAAAATCTTATATAACTATACCAGCTTCATGTACATAATATTTTTTTAGGATACATTAAACTTATAAAAATGCCTAACTACTAAAAATTAAATTACATAAAATTTTTTCATTTTTTTTTTTTTAAGTTATACATCTAAATACATTTTTTAAATACTATTATTGTAACAATGAAAAGTGCAGGGTTAGTTGGTTCTTAAATTGCACAATATTATTAATGTTTCTTAAATGCGAAGGAAGTGCGTTCCAAAGACGCACAGAAAAAACAAAAAATTGCCTTTCAGATGTAAGGCATGAATGGCGCAATGGGATTATCGATTTAACCCGTTCTGATCGCGAGAAAATTAATCTTTCAAATAGATAAGTTGGCTCAGTAGTAGTTATAATTTTGTGCAGAAAAACAAGTGTACGAAATTTTAATAGATTTTCAAATGTCATACCGTACAGCTTCTTGGCATATTGTGATACGCGATCACTGCGTCGCAAGTGGAAAACGTACCTAGCGATGTTATTAAACACAACATTTAATTTCTGTTTGCAAGAAAAATCGCAATTCGCAAAAATTTCGCAACCGTAAAGCAAAGTGGGAACAAGATACGTTTTAGCTAAGAGGATTCTGATATACAGCGGAGTAAAATATTGCGTTGTCCATAATACGCGTAGCATGCCATAGACCTTTCCAATAGCAATGCCAATGTGATTGTTCCAAGTCAAAATTCGATTAAATGTGACACCTAAATTTTTTACTTTATCTTCATAATCAATGTAGCAGTTTGTTAAGGTTAACCTAGGGACAGTAGTTGTATCTATAATTTTTTTTGATATCATTAGACATTTAGATTTTTTTGGATTCAAACATAGCCCATTTCGGACGGCCCAATTGCTTAAGTTATTAAGGACATTATTTAAATTCGCGATGCAACTACTAATTTCATTGCGACTGCAACTTACATATAGTTGCACATCATCAGCATACATGTGGATTGTACAATTATTCAATACGCCTGGAAGATCATTTATGTACAATGAAAATAAAAGTGGACCAAGAATAGAGCCTTGAGGGACCCCTCTATAGATTGGGAGAAAATCAGAAGTTACACTGCTTGATACCTGGAGGAAAGATATGAGTCTATGAGATTAACAGCTGTATTAGTAAAATTGAACATTTTAGCAAGTTTTGTCAGTAAAATTGAGTGATCAACAGTATCGAAAGCCTTCGAATGATCTAATAGGACCAAGAAAGTGATTGCGTTATCATCCAGGGCAGTTCGTATGTATTCGATAACATCGAGCAGTGCCGTAATGCAACTACGTTTAGGTCTAAAGCCAGATTGTCGATTTGTTAATAGGCTGTTATTAAAAATAAATTTGCTAATCTGTCTGTGTAAGATCCTCTCAAAAGCTTTAGAGACAAAAGATAAGATCGCAATTGGACGAAACTCATTACTGGATTTGGGTACAGAAATTATTTTTACAATTTTCCAACTTGCAGGAAATGTAGAAGAGGTAATTGCAGTATTAAACATGTGAGTAATGTAAGGTAGTATCTTTGGTAAGAGGATTTTCAAGAAAACTGGATGTATCTTGTCAAATCCCATAGCATTAGATTTAATCGCCAATAAGGCTTCAAGAACATCAGTTTGCTCAACGCAAGCAAAGTTAAACTGAATGTCTTGCAAAATAGAGCTTGTTGCGTGAATGTATGTATTTGTAGTCACAAGTGGCATTGGTATATCTACAAATTGCTTATTTAAGTTGTCTACATTAGCTACTTCTGAACTACTCGACTTGGTCTTTCCTACACCAATATTGCGAATTTCAATCCACTTTTGCTTGTTATTTACAGCAGAACCGAATTTTTGACTGTAGTAGTTAAATTTCGCTGATTTGATTTCTCTCACAACACCCCTTCGAATAATTTTAAATTCAGTGTACAACTCAGGCGTTTTGTACCGCTTCCATCTGTTATATGCACGTTCACGTTGCATTATAAGTTCTTTGATATGGTTATTGAACCAAGGTCGTATAATTATTAACTACTATGTTTATCCATCGAATCTGATTTCATAATTGAAAAGAAAGTTAATTTTCTATAAATTTGATTAATTCGAGAAACTGCTTCCGAAATTCGGTCATCATATTACTTAAATTTTTAGAAGTCCATATCTTGACAGCTAAACTTCGTACCAAAAAAAACTAAAAATATGTGTTGACATCTCCTGGAAGTACAATTAGGCCGAATATGAACAAATTTTAGAATCTAATTTTTTTTTTCGTTTTCCGCTCTTCTTTTAAGTGAAGTCTTCGTTTAAGTGAAAGAAGTAAAATATATTACTCGTATCCATGGAACCTTTCTAGTCATTTCATTCCAAAGGAGGATTATGAGATGCTGCAGAGGAATTTCTGAGCTTATTTAGTTTTTATCTACGACTTTAAGTCTCAAGATATTTTGAGGTACAAGCCTCAGCTTTAGGAAGAATACGGTATATGCATACGATCATAAATTTTAACCTAAATATATGGTATAAATCATCCACGTACTTAAAGCAAGAGTTTCGTTTGTTATAATAGCCATAATTATTCTGAAGGTGTAGAAAAAAATATTTTGCACAAAAGCTTTACACACATACGTATTCACATTAATAAAATAAGAAAGCAGTGATAGCGTAGATAAGTGCGCTTCCAAGCATAAGGTAAAGTATATTAATATTGTGTCTCGTAAACTTAAACGATAATATTTTGCCTTGAGAACCAGAATCTAATGGTCTAATGGCCGTTTTTTTCAAGAAAACGTGAGTCGTAAGGTCGGAAACTATTTTCTGAATTGGATAAGAGTTGATTAGCCCCATCATAACATATGTATGTATGTACATATATAATACAGCCCTTATTGTGCATTTCCGGTCAAGCTTGTAGTCCAACCGCACAATATTCTAAATATGAAAACTCTGATGGAAAATATAATTTAGACTGACGGGGGAAACCAAAGATCCTTACATTCTCTATTTGATCGGTAACCTCATTCCTACTCTTCTATCTCCCCTTTCGAAGCTAACAAACCACGTGTCATAGGGTCATACCCTAAAGTGTTAGCTATTTTTTTTAAAAAAATGGCCATTACCAGTACATTCAAATTGTGTAATTCAAGTACTGTGCAATCTAGGAATAAGTGTACTTCATATGAAAATCTGCGGAATTTCGGCCTTAAATTGATATTTTTCATTTTAATGCCATAAATCTATAGGATAACTCTTGCAAAATAAAAATAAAAAAGGAAAGATTGCGTGAAAAATCACACAAACTTATGTTAGTATTGCCAGGGGCGGAATTACGAGGGGCCGTGATCGAAGTCCAACAAAAGACTTTTGGTCAATATTTAATAACAATAGAGTTTAGCTACTAGATACATCCATTAGTTCTCTGAGTTCAAAGTCAAGTAAAACGCTTATTGTTCACTATTTTATATTTTATCTTTTAAGGTTTTCATAAAGTGCTTGCTGTCAGAGATATCGTCCATGGAAATAAAGACCTCTTGTATATTTCAGGAAAAACAAATTCTTGTACAGGTCACAAGGTAAAATTGTAAGAACCAAACTAGCCAAACGAACTTATTTAAGTGTGAAATATAGCCTTTGTCGCAATCTTAAGAAAGAATACTAAAAATCTGGATGTACAAGATACCAATTGAGGAAGAGGTAATGTTTGGCACAACATTTTTTCGGATTAGGTACAATGTTACCTTTTAGTAAAAAATTTGTATGCATGTGCAATGAATAACTTAGTGGACCAGACTTTGCTGACAATACCCTATTGTTACGATATATACGATATATGTATGAAGCACAGTAATATTTACTTAGCGCGAAATAAACGCATGTGGTCCAACAATAAATTTACTGCTTTAAAGATAATCGCAACCTATTTTATGGCTTCGCTCCTCATGTTAATTATATCCTTGCACCATCCTGCAGGTTGTGGCTATACATTGCAGGATGTTATTGCCAAGTGCGTTCGTTTGTATGACGAAGCAACTGAATTGTATGCATGTGTTGTGTGAGTTTAATTTAACGTATCTTCGCATAGTTTCATGAAAGCATCCTTTGAAAATTATCCTGTAAGACGTATGTAAATGTGCACTCATACACAAATGCACACACACACACACTATAAAGGTCCTTTCATGTGGCAATAAAGGCTATCTTCTGTAATGATAAGAAATGTCAGTATCCTTTTGGGACGAGTACTCACTCGTAGTTGCTGCTACGTCCTCAACAAAGTGTTGTCTTTCTTTTTCGCACTTGCAAAGATTGTATGAGTGTGTATGTAAAACTACTTATGGAATGCGTATGTGTGGGTGCAAGTGATACGTACGCCGCCATTGTTAATATCTCGTGAACGATTCCTTTCGTAGCCCTTGTATCCTGCGCCGTTCATTCGGCGTACGCATTTCCGCCAACGAGAAGGTGAACTGATGCCGCAATTGTTGGGTTCGTTACTTCAATGTGCGGACTTTACTACGAGTATGTACAATGGCAAAAATTTTGAAAATTATATAGTGAATTTCTAACTTGACTTAATGCAAAACCGCTGTTCAGTGAATTTTTTTTAAATTAATTAGTTCCATGCATGTGACAGACTAAAAGTGATCTAAGGTCAACTATTGATTGGAATCTAGGAAAGTGAAGAAATTAATGTTTAATTATTTTGCCACACAGCTTTAAATGGAACAGTTCCATAGGCGACTTTTACAGATGCTCGGAGAACATCACTCAGAAGTCTAGACCTCGTGATATGGTACTTCTGAACAATTTTAATAAATGTTTTTACGAGTATATTGGCTTGATGCACGTTAGATCTGTGCTCTTTACGCATTCTTCCAGCTTCCACTTTGTTCATGGACATTCTGGACGCACAGTAGGCAGAATTTAGAAATTCTTAGCAATAACTAGGAAACCTTTCTTGGCAAACTAATATCATTCTCATTTAATTAATATTTTTTCGAGCTGAATGGTCTATAACTTTCTTAATGCAAATAAAATACATTTATTCCATTATTTTCCGACGTTTCGGTGGAGTGTTTCCACCTTCATAAGAGATTTATTAATTTCAATCTCTTTGTAATACTTAAGAGAATAACAGAGGGATGTAAAAAATTTATATGTAGGGACACTGTGGGCAACACAAATACTCTTTCGCCAATATGTACCTCTGGAATTGATAATTCGCTTTAAAAGAAAGTCTGCGAAGTTGGCCAATTGAGCTTCTGGATTTATCCATACTATTGTATACAGAGGAAAAATTTGTTTATTTTTTTGTTTGTTTGTAGGGGATAATCTCTAGAGCTGCTGAAACGTAATGCCTCACGTACAACTGGCTTATGTTCTAAGAACTTATTTATATTTTTTCGCCCCACTTTGCGATAGCTTAAAACTTTTGTTTTTTTAAATCACACAAAAGTGCACAGAAAATCTTGTGCGAATCATGCTTCCACTCACATACACATTCATAAGTAAGCAACCTTGTATATCGATACTCATATTATCACACAAAAAAAGTGCGTGACTCCGCCTATCTACAACTACCACAAGAATATGGTGATGAGATATGCAACGAGTGCGCAGGCGCTCATTTCTGCACCAAAACCAACAGCTGAACTCCCGCCAGATTTGAGGGTGACAAATACACACAGAGAACGGTACACTTACACGCATACAGCAAGACCAACAGCTAGCGATAGGTATCCGCATCCTTGCAAGGATGAACCAACAATTACAACAACAACAAAAACAATCTGCTGCTGTTGGTTTCTGTTGTCGATTATCTCTGTAATAAAAAATGCTGTTACTGAGTGGGAGGAGAAAGTGCCAATATATTGAAACGATTCAACAGAACATCACAGTGGTGTAGTCCCGAATAAAATTGAACATTTTTAAGATATTAAATTGTTTTGAGCATAAAGTCCCATTCCTCAAAAAAGTGTCAAAAATCTTAAAAAAGGTTTTGACAAAAATAAAATAAATCGTCTAAAGAATCGCCCCAAGAATTTGTATCAAAATAAGAAAGAATATCGGCGTTTTTCATATTTGCTAGTCTTTTTTAATTTTTATACCATCAAAAAGATGTGCATAAAATTAGAATATATGTTTATGTACTTTTTTTCTGAAATTAAAATTAGACTTTGTCCTATTTTTCATTTTCGTCATTAAAAAATTATAAGAAAATAAATATCGATAGTTTCGAGGAAACACCCATATCAAAAAATTACAATTAGTTGCGAGCTCCAACTTCTATTTAATAGGTATCCTTTAAAATATATATGCGAAATTCGATAAGCTATAAAATTGGTTTCAGATTGTGTTTGTAGCTTTCGAGCTATAAAGAATTTACAATTTTTCAATTATTTCTTAAAAGCTCGCTCGTCTTTTGAAGTGGTATATCAAATATCCATAGTCCTATCTTCTTGAGCATTTATCCTCCTTAAATAATTTTTAAATTGATCTAATGTGAGATGCAAACATGACAACTTGTTGTACTTTAAGGCCAATCTTGCTTTTTATGATGCTAATAGAACGCGAAAGTGATCAATTTAGACAGGCAATCCTAGAATCGTTGTTTTATAGGCAAGCATGCCTCAAGACTGGGGCTTGCTGATGTAGGAGAAGGTCTAAAGACACTGACGTGGAAGTGTCTGTCTGTCATTATCTTTGTGAAATCTCAGCGCTGCTAAATCACCGTTTCAAGGTATTCGAATGCCACTTCTTCAATTCTCTGGTTGTACTTAAAAGTGTCCAAAATCCATTTTGTAGTTTATAATCCGTTATAAGCCGGGCCCAACTGCGGCCTAAGTTATGATGACACTTTTCATCTCCCGTGCTAACTTAACTTAATCAACCTCTTTTTTTATACCTGCGTATGAAAAATTTTGTTAATAAAACTGCATATTTGGTTATTACAAATTTCGAAAGTTAAAAAACTCTAAAACGATTTCGAATGTTGGCAAAAAAGTTTTATATGAAATTAATTATATATAAAATGATTTCCATAGTCATAAAATCAATGCAAGGGCTCCAAACTTATTGTGGTTCTTATGAAAACTGTATCTAATTTTTCAGATGGCTGTATTCCATAAGCCATCAAGAACTAATGAACCCACAAATGCAATCAGGATAAGCGTTAAGACCTTGCTTCTTCCGCTAGACCCTATATTCTAGGAATTTTTTTTTCGGTCCAAATATCGTATCACAAATTAATTTTTTATGTCAATTACTCTGCAAAACTGTTCCACTGTTCGACGCCATCTTTAATTTCTGTTTCATTAAAGGGATGATCTCTCCAAACGATGAAAAGCTTGCAACTGCAAAATTCCAAAAACAATAACAGAAACAGCAAAAGCAACAGCAACAGTAATAGCAACTAATATTAATAGCTTCCAAAAGTGGCAACGGGGAATCCTCCTCTTGTGGTTATATGTCTCAGACAACCACAGAGTTCCGTATTTTGAAGGTACGCTCAAGTCGTTGCATCCAGTCCACAAGTACAAGCAAGGATCAAAAACAACAAAAATTATCACCAACAGCAACAGCAATAACAGGGTGCTGTTGTTGCCAAATAGATTATCATCGAGGTGGTTTTCAAGTATCCTACCAACAACAACAAAAAATACACTACCGCGTTTGCTCCTCGTCACCTACTGGCAACTATTGTCGCTGCACTGCAGTCAACATTGTATTGGAGCAGAGGATATTTTTAATCAAATTTTAAACGTTTAACGGTCTAGACTGTGTTCGTTACTGCAGTCACCGTATTCTATAGAAGGAAAAAAAGAACGCGCGCAAAAATTTTTGATTTGAAAAATGTTCACAAAATCAAAACTATCGGAAAAACGCTTGTTGCTTCAATAGACGTTAGGCGTGTGGGCTTAAAAAAACATTTTTTTTTTATTCCAAACGGAAGTTGATGTGGTTTTCGCATAAGACAAATGTGCTGCACATAAAGTTTTTTATTGCCAAGAAAGTTCTAAAACGTAAAGTAATTCCTTAAAAAAAAAAATAAAATATAATATCTTATAAAGTGTGCACTTTTGAAAATCCATCGGGTTTTTTGTGGTCAAGAAAAGGTTAACATAAAATGTTTGTGGATATATGTTACAATTAAATATTTAAATAAAATCACAAAGTGAAAACGTTCCCATTTGCAATAAGAAGTAATATTTTTTTAATTCGAAGGAGTGTTCAATAATTAACTGACATATTGCTCTGGAGTATACATTAAGCCTGGATATATCAAAGTATAATTCATTTGGAAAATTGAGGTATGTTTCAATAAAGTTCAATTAATTTTTTTCGTTTTTTGCTATATTGGAAAAACGGTGTGCATTCTGTAAATTGATCCGAAATAAAAAACCTATATTGATTAAAAAATATACAAAGCTTAGCAACACAAAAAATGGTGAACGAAAAATACTTAGTAAAACTTTCATCTAGGGGTATAAAGCGGATTTCGTCAAAATAAAATATATATAAATTCTTCTTAAGATAAGAATATATATATTTCAATGTGATCCTACTATTACAAAATATAAAAACAAACAATAGGACAAATATATTGAAATTAATTAAATAAATATATAATAAGTGATGTGAATTTATACAGTTTTAATTAAATTCTGAAAACTATTAGGTGCATTCATTGAACATATTAAATATTAAATGGATATAAGGCATTTTATTTCAATCTTTTAATTCAATAAAAATTAGTAATCTTAACTATTTTTTGAAAATGTATGTAATAAATTTCGTATTTTTAAAGCTTGACCGCAAATAACACCAAAACAAATTTTACCACGAACGACTTATGTTAATTTAGAAGTTCAAAACCTATTTTTTAAAAAAACAAATAACTCAATACCAACTCTTTTATTCTTGAGGAAAGAATAGCTGGAAAGAAGCGGTCCAAAAAAAAGTTTTTTTTGACAATTTTACATATTTGTTGTGTCATTAGTTTTAGATATAAATTTGTAAAATAAGGTAGTCTTTGCACGCATTAAGTGATTATCTAAAATTCTTGCTTTTAAAGTCATTCATGGTTTTTTAAGTTGGTATTAGAAAACCAAGCATTTTGTATATTGTATAGTATTATATATTATATTGTGTGCTTCACTTCATCAGCATGCCTGACAACAATGAAAACAAAATAGAAAATGCCACAAAATTTCCACTAGCAAACACTTCCAGATACAAGTTCCCTGTTTCTAGCCTGCCAGCTTCAATTCATGAAGTAACATTTGTGACACTAGCCATCCGATAGCTTTAACTTAATGAAGCAACATGCTATAACAACATCCCAACATAAAGGCGCAATTAGTTCATCTACTTTTCGTGGCCATTTGAAAGGAAGAGCGACTCTCCGAGATTACAAAAAAGTGACTTCTTCTTCTGTATAAATTTCAGAGGAATTACAGTTCAGATTTGATTTTCTTAGTTCTATCTATAGCTATTCACAATATCATTTCGAGTAAACTAGAGTAATCACTGCTCATATACGAATCATATGCGAATGGCAAACAAGCCAGCATGAATGCTTTGTTGACTTCATTTCGAGAATCAATGTGGGACGTACTGCAAATAAAATATGTTCCTATTAAGTACATTATCATCATAAAGTCCCATTACAAGAGAGCTTTAAATATATAGTCGATCACGACCACAATTTCCCACTGCAAATCGAGACCTCGAGGATGGGGCTGCTTGTAGAAGTCCACGTAAGTGGGGAAAGTCCTGATCGCCACTCACTTGGGAGTGGCCAGAGATGATTCTTTTGCAAGCAGTTCAAGCAGCTCACAAACTTCCGGCCTTTTTTGGCCAAGTATCCTCTGGAGATCCCTTGGACACCCGTCCGGGGGTGAGCTAGTTGTGAGAAGGCGAGTCTCTCCTAGACTTAAAACTTGGAATGTGTGCGTAGGGTTTGGGTCCCACCACACATTATCATCATTTCCAATGAAAACCAAATCAGCCTCGGATAATAGCCCCCACCACGATAACGACCACTGCAATCGAAAAACGGACAATGATTTACGGATATGCACCTGGAATGTCCGGACCCTCCATAGGGAAGGTGCAACTATCCAACTGGCGGAAGCCCTCGTAAAAATAAAGGCTGACATCACCGCCATCCAGGAGATGCGATGGAAAGGACAAGGCTGCTCTAAACGGACGAACTGTGACATCTACTACAGCGGCCATGCGGAGAGGCGCGAATTTGGTTGCGGATTCGTTGTAAGTCGAAAATTACGCCACCTAGTTTCCCGGTTCACGCCAATAAACGAAAGGCTGGCTACGATCCGTATCAAGGCAAAATTCTTCTACATAAGCCTAATTTGCGCGCACGCCCCGACGGAGGAAAAGGACGATGCCACCAAGGATGATTTCTACGCGAGCCTAGAAGACGTGTATGACCGTTGTCCGACCCACGATGTAAAAATAGTCCTCGGCGATTTTAACGCGATGGTCGGAAGAGAAGGCATCTTTGGCGCTACAGTCGGTTAGTTCAGTCTCCACGAAACCACTTCAAACAACGGTCTGAGACTGATCGACTTCGCCGCGGCGCGAAACATGGTAGTTAGTAGTACCAGATTTCAACACCTCGACATTCACAAGGCCACCTGGCTATCCCCGGATCAAAAAACGAAAAACCAAATTGATCATGTTGTGATCGACGGAAGGCACGCTTCAAGCATTCTGGATGTGCGTACATTTCGGGGGGTCAACATTGACTCCGACCACTATCTTGTTGCAGCTAAGATCCGCATGCGGCTATGCAATGCGAAGAATGTACACACGGGCATGCAACGAAAGCTGGACGTCGCCAAGCTGCAATCACAACGGACTGCCGAGGCGTACTCCGCTCAACTCTCGGTTAAGCTCAACCAACCAACCTCTGGAACCGACGACGCCGGTGGACTTTGGACACACATCTTCCACTCCATGCGTACTGCTGCCGAGGAAGTCATTGGTTTTCGACGCCCACAACCTCGAAACCAATGGTATGACCAGGAGTGTCGCGATGCGACTGCTGAAAAAAACGCCGCATACAAGAAGACGCTGCAGTCAGCCGCAACGCGAGCCGTGCGAGAAAACTACCGCGAAAAGAGGGAGGAAGAGAGGCGCATTTTCAGACGTAAAAAAAGGGAGCAGGAAAAGCGTGAGCGTGAGGAACTTGAGCTGTACCAGGGCAAGAAGGATGCACGAAAATTCTATCAACAAGTTAAGCGTCTAACTCAAGGTTTCAAGCCCGGAGCATCCACTTGTAGAGACGAAAATGGAAATCTGGTTACAGATACACAGAGTGTACTGAGGTTATGGAGGCAGCATTTCTCCAACTTGCTTACGGGCGATGATCCCACAAATTCCGCCCAGAGAGAATGCAGTACGATACCACCAATCGATGATAACGCAGTGGAAGAACCATCACCTAGCCATGAAGAGGTTCGAGTTGCTATCCAGCGACTCAAAAACAACAAAGCAGCGGGTGCTGACGGCCTGCCAGCTGAGTTGTTTAAAGCTGGTGGCGATGAATTGATAAGGTGCATGCATCAACTCATCAGCAAAATATGGCTAGCGGAAAGCATGCCCGACGATTGGAATCTCAGCGTGCTTTGTCCTGTAATAAAGAAAGGAGACCCGACAATCTGCGCCAACTACAGGGGTATCAGTCTTATTTCCATCGCATATAAGATCCTCTCGAGCGTATTGTGTGAAAGATTGAAGCCGTATACAGAAACGCTGATCGGATCCTATCAGTGTGGCTTTAGACCTGGTAAGTCCACTTACCTTAGACCAGATTTTTACACTACGCCAAATCCTGGAGAAAACCCATGAATATCAAATCGAGACTCACCATCTCTTCGTCGATTATAAAGCTGCGTTCGATAGCCCAGTGCGGGATTGCCTATACGCAACAATGTCTGAGTTCGGTATGCCTGCAAAGTTGATAAGGCTCTGCAGAATGACGTTGAGCAATACGTTTAGCTCCATCAAGGTAGGGAATGACCTCTCCGGAACTTTAATTACCGAGCGAGGTTTCAGACAAGGCGACCCGCTCTCGTGCGATCTCTTCAATTTCATTATGGAGGGGATCGTACGAAAAGTCGGTGTGCATCATAATGGCACCATTTTCTTCAAAGGTGTTCAGCTCCTTGCGTACGCTGATGATATTGATATTATCGGTCGGAGTAAGAGAGATGTTACTGCTGCTTTCACTGCTATTGAAAAGGAATCAGCCAAAGTGAGTTTGACGGTAAACGTGGGCAAGACGAAATACATGATGTCTACTAACAACAACAAGAGAGCACGGGATCTAGACTCTCATGTTACAGCGGGCAACTGTAAATTAGAAGTTGTCAAGGAATTCATTTACCTTGGCACTGCCGTAACCAGCAACAATGATGTCAGTCTGGAGATTAAGCGGAGAATAACAATTGCTAATAGCTGCTACTACGGTCTCAGTAAGCAATTACGTTGCAGAGCTCTTTCTCGATCGACAAAGCTAACACTCTACAAGACGCTCATTCTACCTGTGCTTCTTTATGGCGCTGAGGCATGGGTGGTTTCGACAACAGACGCAGCCGCTCTTAGGGTGTTCGAGAGGAAAGTTCTCCGCAAAATCTTTGGTCCTGTTCGAGTTGGCGACGACTATCGCATTCGAATGAACCACGAGCTGTATGAGCTCTACGCCGACATTGACATAGCTAAGCGTATAACAATACAGCGACTACGCTGGCTGGGTCATGTCCATCGTATGGATAAAGAAGCTCCAGCGAAAAAGATATTCGAAGAGAAGGTCCCCGGTCAACGACGAAGAGGGAGACCATGCCTCCGGTGGATAAACCAAGCTGAGGAAGCCCTAACCGCGCTTGGCATTAACGATTGGAGAAGGCGCGCGCAAAACAGAGGCGCCTGGCGAGAGCTAATGTGATCGGCCGTAACCTGACAACGGGTTGTTATGGCCATCTAAGTAAAAGTAAGTAAATCGAGACCTCTGTTGAATAATGTGCTAAATACTACTCTTACTGGGAATCACCACATTCAATTGGTCTTTTGGTGTAATCTGAAAGAACTGGCTTATGCCGACGTTATCGTCCTATTGCCATCAATATCATCTGATATGTAAATCAACCTTCAACGAGTCAGAAATCCAGCCACAGCCACTATTAGACTACGTGTTGACACTGCAAAAATTGTAGCAACAACGACAAGAATGTTTCATCAAAGTTTTAACATATACAGGATCGTTCTGCTACGTTTTCGCTACTGTAGGAGCCACAGGAAAAGATGTAAGAATAAACAAAGTAAGAAGTGTCTTTGTTATATTCCATAAAGTATGAAAATCAAACACCATTTCAACTCACACCAAACTGCAAAAGTTTGAATCAAATGTTCAAACAGTGTTAATTTATGCTTGTGAATTAAAGGTCTGCATGAGTGCACTCGAAACAACCATCAAGCCACTCGCCACGTTGCGAGGCAATCAATCCCTTGTGCACAAAAACCACAAAGCAAATCGAAACAGCAAGCATATAAATTGCAAAATAAAATGTTCTACAAGTTCAAGCCCTCGTAGTTTATTGCATTCGGAAGTATATATGATGATCGTTTCGAGTGTACACATGCAGACCTATATTGTGAATCACTCTGATGGTGACCGCTTAGTCTCAAATCATGAACTTCATTTGGCTGCCAGCCATGCTTCTAATTCATCTGAGATTATGAAAAGACCCTGGCAATGAATAGGCTATGAGAAAAGACGCTAAGGTAACTTGTACACCAAAGCTTTGGTGAAACCCACGGAGAAATAGTAGCAAAGAAAACCCAGAGTATCGTGCCGATAAATGAAAAAAGTAATATGTTAAAAATCGGAAAAAACTGACACTCCATAAAACAACGAGTCAAGAATCGAAATAGCTATAGAAACTTGGTTGAGACCCTACGCTACTAATGGTGTTGTAGTATGTTAGCAGTAGTAGTAATTTAATTTGTATAACTGGGAATAAAAGATTTTTTTAGAATTAAGAGTGCTAGAAGCTGTTTGATTTTACTCGTACGTGAATTATCATGTACAAAAAAAAAACATTGTTATGTAGAAGCTCCCCAACAACATATACGTAATTGTGTGTTGCAGCTTAATAACCTCAAAAATCGACATCGAAGCGGATGCGCTCAATTAATGAAACTGCATGGTGTTTAAAAAGCTTTGGCTATTTCATGTACCTAAAAAAAAAGATGCCAGTTCAGTTAGATATTTAATAGAAAACACTACAAGACCTTACTACTGAATACTATTTTATTTTTAATTCTATAAAGCTACAAACTTAACCATTTTCAAGATAGTCGTTAATACAAAGAATAAAAACAAACATTTCCAATATTAAGTAGTGTTATCGTAATATACGCCCTTCACTTTTTGTATCCGCCCGATAATCAGATTACGTTCGAACAATTTGCGAACAAGTTCTATTAATTAAAATTACGTTCGGCTTAAACCATTAAACTTCACCAAAAACAGATTTCTTTGTGTTTAACGAAAAATACGGATACGCCAGAGCAGTTCGCATTTCGCATCTTATTTCAGTGCACGCGCTAAGCCATCCGCCAAGGACTTCCGTTTCGAACGTAGATACTTGGTCGGTCGGTCGGTCGGTTGTTAAATTTTTTTGCTTCTCTTGAAATGTATCCATCAGATATGCAGATACTCAGATACTTACATCATTCAGCGTTGTTTGCGTTATGTTAAATCGTAAAACGGGCGTGTGCAGGCAGTTTATTATAATGTATGATGTCAATGTCTGATTTGGCACACACAAGTTTGCTTTTCTCCATTGTTGTTGTTTTTAATGTTGTATTATGTGTACATATTTGTGGATGGTGCTATTTGTAGGCGTATATGTACATCATTTCAGAAACCACCTCCATTTTCATCTCAAAAAAATAATAGATTATAGACTGGCATCGTAAAGCTCATTTTTACGAGTATTAGCGTTAGACTTTTAGACAACACTGGTGCAGTTAATTTTAAAATTCAAATACCAACTTTTTACTCAGTTTCAAGGCTGCTATAAACTTAAATCTGTCCTTCGTTTCCAAAATATGTGTATCTTGTTTGAAAGGTTATGAAATATATAGGAATAAAAATATCAAATGCACTTGTCCTGTAGGTTCGGCCTAAGGCGTTAAGTCCGCATATTGTGTTATTTGGCAAAGTATTCCTTTCATTTTTGCATGAAAATTATGTTTTTATTTCATGTACTATGTACATCATTTTAAACGTATTTGATAGTATCATAATTTTTTTGAACATCTTAATATTATTAATTTTTCCTAAAAGTCACTTATAGTCAAAATGCGGAAGAATAATTCTGTTAGTTAGTTACTTGCTATTGTTAAAATTTAAAACTTTACTAATGTAATCGTATATCGTTTTAAAGTTTTTAAGTTTTTAAAGCATATTAATTTTTACCCAAAGCTCAGTTTCATAAATCGTGTGTAAGAGGTGCTATAGCTGAACCTACCTACTACAATTGAAAATTTAAAAAAAAAAAATTGAAGTACTAATGAAAATATTAATCCAAAGAGATATTTATCATTTGCATCGAAAACATTTAAGCTGAAGATACAATACTGCGAGAACGAGTGCGTGAGGGACGCTCTAGCTGTCAAAAAATATTCATTGTACGCAGATTAAATGTGACAATATACAATACTGCGTTTGCGAGGTCTCGAAAGCATCTCGTTCACAAAATTTTTTGAAAAAGTGAAATTTGATGTGCGGGAGTGCTTTTTTTCTTTCGTATTTTGACAGTCGTAACTCCGTCCTGCATTATTGTATCAGATTCGCATCGAGAATACACAGACCAAATTCGCATCTTGGTCTCGCAGTATTGTATCTTCAAATGTGCCGGCAAAACATATGAAACTCGTGCGTCGAGTGACGATGGTAGTCTAAGAAGGAGGGAAGGGGGTGCTGTTTAAATATATGATTCAACATGGAGAGCAGTATGTACCTCTGTTGGCTTGATGCCTTGATCTATTTAGTCTACGCAATAGCGTCTTATTACAGAATTATTTTTGATGTTTGCCTGCATATTCTCCAAAAAAAACCCAAACATTTTTTCAATTAGCTTCGATTTAGTATATATTTTATTGAAGAAAAGTGCTTATCCACATTAAAAATCAACATTAATATCTTAAAAACTAAAATTAGATGTTCTAAGATTTCTATAAAAATTTGACCAAACATTATGTGAAAACTTTTTGACAATGAGGGCTTACATTTATTATAATTTCAGGTTAACGAAGAAAGGGAACGATTTGCGTTTTGAAATTCTAGTTAATGTTTACTATAATTTATTCAGATAATTTTATTTCAAGAAACAAAATTCAGTAGAAATTTTGGAAACATTATAGTTTTGAGCTGCAATTTTAATGCGTCACAAAGACCTGTTATTTAAATTTAGGTATTAAAAACTACAGGGGCGGATTAGGGCGCATAAATTTAGAGGCATAAATCAAAAAGCTTTACTTCCGATGACGACGACGACAAGTAAATTTGAATACGAATATTCATGCAACAATAGAAAAACACACACACCACGATTTAGACACACACATGCACTCACACTCTAGAAAAACGCATACGCATACAAATGCACAGCACATTGTTGGAATGAACATAGAAAACAGCATAAAATTTTCGAATTTTTCCTCGAATATTCATATCGAAGGATAATAGAAATTTACGCTCCAATAGATAGAGTTGAGAGGTCAAGCAAGTATATCTACATAGCTGTTACATGCAATAGGGGACATGGGAGAATATGAAAGTTAAGTGCGTAACAACATGGGTGGTTGCTATTGTTGTTGCTGTTGGCAGGTAATCAAAACTCATAAATACAATAACGCATAATTTGTATTTCAAAGTAAAGTGAAGTTTAAATTATGAACATAAATTATAGCAAATATTAACGGTACACTCGTTTGTAGAACAGCAACGGTAATAATATTAAATTTATGTGCAGAAGATACAAAATAATTGCAATATAATTATACATAGGTGCAATATTTATTCAAACGTTGAATTTTCGGTACAATAAATTGTTTCCAGATTTTTTCACACCAATAAAATTTTAAATAAATGACGATTGTTGGGGAAATGCGGTAAGGCAATAAATCATAGTTGGAAAATTAGTGTACACAAGCCTAGAGATCATTCGAATTATTTTGCAAAGCAAATACATATACCACTCATTGATAAAAATCATCAAACCATAGAAAAAAATTTACAAAATACGTTTTAGACTTAGGGATTTGGTATGAGAATTGACGAGACTTGAAAACATACAGCTAAAAGTTTTTGTTAGAAAACCACTCGCTATTTGTATGGGAAAGTATTTTCAAATGTATGCAAATAGTTTAGGGTCATTAAAAAAATTATGGAATTGGTCATGAGTTCAAGAATTATAGCAAAATTTACAAAATTTTTAACAAATTTTTTTTTTGATATTTCTTTAACATTGGCCTCTAAAGTAGTTGCACTTTTCTCCTAGATGACCTCAGCTCACAGATTCCGTGCATGAATACCAATATTTTTTTAATTAGCTCCAGTTTTTGGAATATTTAAATGAACGGTTTCAAAGACATGTAACCAAGACAAGTCACCGAAACTTTTCATACAAATCATTTAAATGGATGACAAATATATAGTGGCGTACCTTAAACATTTGCCGCCCGGGCGAATAATCAATCTGCTGCCACCTGCCTTGATAATAAATCAATAAATATGGAGTACCCTTTTGACGCACCTAAGCTTCTGCCGTCCGGGGAATCCCCCCTTCGTTCATCTCTAGCTACGCCACTGTAAAAACTACTAAAGTCACACGTCCCAAAATAAAAAAATATATTAAAACCGCGCCAAACTCACAAAAGCTTTTGCCAAAAATTTTAAGTATTCAACGTTCAAAGTCTTGTAAAGAAAAAAAAATCTCATTAAATTTTACTCTAAAAGCAAAAAATTATCCGAGTTTTGACTGTTCGCCCCAAAATTGCATTTTCGCTTCTGACACAGTTTTAGAGCCATAAATATATGGGTTTCATGTGAAAAAATTAGTTCCAGGAAGAATCTGAATGGAAATGTTTGACTTAGTGCCAAGAAGGCAATTAGGTTACTTTTGTATCTGCTGACGGAAAACAGGAAAATTTTATTCGAAATTGGTCGATTTGTTTTGAAGTTATATTCGATGCTGAATTTTTATTTAAAACTTAAATACCAAACGTTATTTTTTTCTCTTTTCAGAGTCAAGTGGACACCTGGCATCATTCTCGACAACGGCTACCCCTCAACCAACTATAGTAGTGCCACAGCAGCACTACCTGCCGCTGCAGCAGCTGTTGCCGCTGCCGGCTTTAACAACATGTACGAAAATTCGTGTTCCTACCAGACGGCGTTGGATCTGAAACGTGTTTCGCCACCTACGTTGACGCAAGTTAAGACTGAGGATTGCTTAACATTGGGTCAATGCTCACCCGATTGGACATCATATCGCTTTCATCAGTCCACTTTCGAGCAACTCAAGCAGAGCGTTGAGAAAGCAAAGGCAGCGCTACAGGATCGTAGCACATTTTTTGGTGCCTCCAGTGCTTTTAGGTGTGAAATTGTAATAGAAGTGAATCCAGGTTATTTATAATTTATTTTTAAAATTTTTTATTGTAACAGTGATATCTACTCCACGCAACGTTTAAGCGACTCACTCGAGACTGCTTTGCCAAATGTCCAAAGTTCCGTCAATGGTGCCAACTGCATCGGTTTGGCTGTGCACAATCCCGTCACATCAGTGGTTAGTTCACCGAGCCTGGTGTTAAACGGTAACTGTATTTCAACTGTTGCTTCTGCGACTACCGGTCAACGATATCGTTTGGATGCATTACAGCCGGCTGCTTGTTCACCAGCGACGCAGCATGGTGTCATCACTTCAACTGCGCCGCCATTGGCATCGGTTGCGCCGCTGGATAGCACAAATATGGAGTCGAAATCGCGAACAGGTTAGTGATAAAATATCAATGATAAAAGAAAATATGAGAGAAAATCTATAGTGGAGTGTATTAGCTGATTCAATTAATGAAAATACGATTGTCCATAGTATGTGGAATGTTGTCCACATTTTGCTCAAAATTCAATATTGTAGCTAATTTTTAACATGATAGCTCTGTATCATCGAGACCTTTTTCTTTTTAAGCTCAAGACATCATACATACATATATGCACTAACCTCAGAAGTGTGTCTCAATTTCGAAATTTTTACCAAAGTCTGAGCAAGGTTCCACTCTGTAAGCCAACGTGTTGCACCATAAAATATAAACTCATAGCTCTGCATCTAAAATAGTGAACATTTTTCTATACAGAGGTGTTTATGCTCAATAATAAAACCTTAATAAATCACGGAAGTGATTCGATTTTCAAAACTCTCTGAAGAATATGATAATTTTTGGTGATAAGATTTGAAATTTTTAAAACTCTATCGTATTCCAATTGTCATTACCATTCGACATTTCTCTGGATTTATCGACTTTCTCAATACTTTAAACTTTTATGCACTTTTTTGTTACTATGTCATAGTTCTCAACTTTTGACGGGGCTTCTTTATGCACTGCATAAGATTTCCGAAAGTTGTGAGGTGAAGCTCACATATTAATTGCGAAGTGCAACCAACATTCACCCTACGACGAATTCGTCGCACACTTCTTTTGTGTTCTTTATTTCGTCACGAAGCAAAGGGCCTCCACAGAAATCTTTTGACGTGCACAATCAGTTACGAGTGCCTTTAATCTTCACCAACATTTCCCAAACTTAAGTATTTTCTGGTCTAGTAATTGTTTCCGTGTTGGGTCCAATTCATTTCGATACTTTTTCGATGTTTTGAATTTTTGATCGACTTTTTCAAATTATAAACTTATCGAATCTCTATGCTACTACTCGAAAAATGGTTGAAATTAACTCGTATGATAAGTTGGGGGACGTCCATAAGTTACGTGAGGTGTTTTTTTGAAAATTCAGACCCACCTCCCCTTGGTGAGGTTTGGTGAGTGCTGGCGGGACTCCCTTCCCTTCCGTGAGACTTTCCTTATAATTTTTAGATGTAATCTGCTATAATAATGTATACTCGCTGCATTAAAAAGTCGTCGTGAGATTTTGGTTGACCCTTCTCTCCCTTGGTGAGGTTTGGTGAGATTTTGCCGGACCCCCTCCCGCCCTATTTTGACTCACGTAATTTATGGACGGCCTCTTGTATGTTATGAAGTCAATTTTCTAGTCGTTTTTGTGTGTAAAAGTCATCAAATTTGTGGATTCTTCAATTAATTGATTAAATTTTTAACGCAATATTTTGGCTAAAAATGGAAGTGTTGAAAACTGTACTATATAATGTGTAACTTTAAACCCTGGACTGCGATCAAAGATTGCTCACATACTCCTACTGACGGATGGATAATCTTCCTTAATTTTCTAAATTGTGGCATACAAAAAAAAAATAAAAAATAAATATTGACTTTATAATTTTGGTCATTTATATATGTAAGTCATACAATTGTTAAAAAAATGCTTTGTTCGATTTTGTAAGTATCTTTAATATAAATAATTTTTTAATTTGATCATATGTTTTTTTAAAAGAGGCCCTTGCCAGATTTTGTCTCCTGTTAGGTACCGCAATGTCATATTTAGTCTTCATATGAATATAATCATATTGAAGCAGTATTGTTACTGTTTTCTGCAACTAAAAGCTGATATCGCAGTGTAATCAAAACTTGATGGGGCTTTTTTCCAAAGTTGTTTAATTTTCTACACTCTAAGCATTAAAGTTTTTACTTGGCTTTAAAGGATAAGACTTTGGACTCTCTATAAGTCTACTCATACTTTTAAGCTTAAGTATGAACTGCGGCAAAAGAAATCCTTCTGTCCTGTGCTATAACAGCGAATCCTTTATTTTTATTCTTTGCCTAACTGAAGCAAACATATGCTGAGGGTATACCTTCTGTTTGTTCTAACAAATGTTACCGATACAGCAACAAACACTTGCCAAAAAGGTTGACTGATAAACAGAAATAATGCTAAATTACATTTTTTGTAAGCTTTTTTTTTGTAGCACACAGATTGCAAAAAAATCGCAACCAGCAGATTTACATTTTGTATTGAAACACAAAAAAAAAATAAGAAAAATCCAAAAAAAGAACATTAAAATATTGGCAAAAAATTTGTAATATAAAATAAAGTGAGGTAGAAACTTGTAGTGTCTATATGATTGCCCATGGTGTGGTCTATTTAAATGGTCAACAACAACACAGCAACAATGTGAATTTATCAATTTAAGCATTTTTACCCTCCACAACTGTGACCCACACGTGACCAAGTGAGCCGCCAAACGGATATGGCTTATAATACCAAGGTCTGCCTGACTTGCTTGTTGCCTACTTTTGGCCAAATGTTATTTGTGTTTTGGCTTAAGTTTAGTTTGGTTTTTTACTCTTCCTGCTATTTTGCTCCATTTTTGGACAATTGAAATATGTTAAGTGATTTTGTGCTTGGTTTTTTTCTTTCTTGCTGTTCAAATGCTTGCAATTTTGTTAGCTTAAATTGATACATCAAGAGAAAGCCTTGTAGCGACTTGTGTCCAGTCCGTGTTATGGTGTAGCTTGCATGTTAACTTGATATTTGTTATGATGCACATTATTTTGGTTGGATTTCATTATTACTTTGAAATTGCATAAATTTCTTGAAAAAAAACAAGATTTTTTTGTAAATTAAAGTTAACTCCCCGAAAAATTTAATATCTGTTGGTCTGATTGAAACATCAAAGTTGAATTAAAGTAAGCAATGCTAGGATATTAAAAATAAGCTCTATTTCTTAGCTAAAATAACGATAATATTCGTCAGAGAAGAATTTCAGCAATAAAGAGAAGTCGTTGCTTCTTGTGATGCAAATGACTACGTTATTTAATTTTTTTGTTGTTACTGTCATTATAATGCGAAATTATGCAGCAATTAAAATGCAAAGTTGTCCTGAATGGCATTCGAATGATAACAATGAGCGAAACTGTCCTTTGATAAAAATTAAATAACTCGTGAATTTGCACAAATACGCCCGCCCACTCCCAACATATCCATCGCTCACTGAACTTTCACAATTTCACATCACAAAGCATCGGTGCCAGCCCATTCTTCTTTTGCCTGGCTCTACTGTTATGTTAAGTATTCAGTTTTGAAATGCATAATAAATCCCTTGAGCCAAAGTTATCAGTATAACAATAAATAATAAAAGAATCCTTTGAGCGTGCGGTGTACAAAGTGTACGCCTCTCTGAGTTTTCGGGTTGTTAACTTGGCTTTAATGTTGTTGAGCGCTCAAGAATAAGTTTTACTTCTTTAATTCACTGGGAAGGTGTGGGTATGGGCAAAAGTATTAAAATACCAGCAAGATAAGATAAACATTAAAAAGTGGGGTAGTGCTAGCGACATTATGCAAAATGGCAGCCCTTCAACAGTAACAGTCGCAAGCGTAGAGCGTAGAAGCAAAAGTAGAATGACTGAAAGAAATAAATGCTTGCTGTTGGCTTGAAAGGAACCTCTCATGCGTAACTCATTATTTTTCTTTTTCCTTCGCATCATTTTTTTTTCTGCAAAATAATAATATAAAAGCAAAACGAAATGAAAAATAATTGCGAAGAAAATGTGCAGTTAAAAGTTTTGTATAATAAAAAAATGTATGTAAGTATGTACTATGTATTTTTATATGTACTCGGAGGTGTGGTATAGCCTTTAGATGACTGACACTGCTCAACAAAATTAAAGAAAAACATCGTTGCTGATTTCGAAAAACACTTTAAAAATTTCTTAAATTGATAAACTCAACATTTTCTCTGGCTAATTACGAGTGATGTAAATTTGTTTGCAAAAGAAAAGCTTAAAATGAAAAAAGTTTTAAATAATCCAGATTAGGTATTTTAATTTGACCTCCAATTCGCTTTTTTATGTTACCAAAAATCGCAAAATTTTCATATATCTTAATTTTCTAAGTAATTAGGATACTTATCATCTCATGCTACAAGAATAAATATAACTTCGGCCTTATAAACCATTTATTACCATGGATTGCCATCAATCCACAATTCTGACTTACAGTACGCGACTCAGCCTTAAAAAGCTCTTATTTCTTTCATCTCTACAAGCAAGAACTATTTAAGCCGTTTCGAAACCTCAAAATTAGTCATGCCACAATTACGTAGGTACAATAAACTTTGAACTTATTTTAAATAAATCAAATAATATATACAATATTATCAGGCATGTTCTACATTTCACTTCGGAGTGAAATTCATAGAAATTCATGTGATTTCGATTCACTTTCACTCGGAAGTGAAATCCAAAACATGCCTGTATATGTTAAAAGTATCCGGATTTATTAAATAAAACAAAACAAAACAAAATTATTTATCCGTCAAAATTAATTTTGACACCTTTAAACTAGGCCCCGCCGCTTGTAATACAACTACGTTAGCGTCAGAGCTACATATTTTGTAGGCTGAGCCTTGTTAGGTCCTTTAGCTTTGCCATTTTGAATCGGTTTTTTGGATTTCAACTTGATTTTGAGGCGTCATTCTGAAACCTGTTTGCTGACTTGCTTGTCGTACTCATAACCCAATGTCTCATCGCAAGTTAATATGCGTTTAATGAAGATGGGGTCAGTAGAAGCTATAGAAATCAAGTTTTTTGCTTCCTGCTTACAATGCTCTTTGGAACAAATTTGTGCTCTTTCGACAAAAGAGCATTTCATTGCAAAACTCGCTGAGTACTTGACAGTATGAATAACAAATACAGCAATATTAGACACACTGAGTGAAAGATCGCAATCAAACTTGCGTAGTAACTCAGTACAGAGCTGCCAACATACAGATGAAAATTCTGACGACCTCTTAAACGGTCTTTTTCAAATAATAAGTTCTGGATATTTTTTCACATACATAGCTATATAGTAAGGTGTTTTTCATTTAATTTTTCTGACATAAATTAAAAGAAATATATACCATGGGAAAAATTTGCGAAATCGAATATTTAAAGGTCGCTTAATACTGATGAAACCTTTTCATATAAAGTTGAACGGTATCATCTTCATGTTTGCTTGAAATTAGTAAAGTAGAGTTGAATTTCTTAGACATAAAACTACCGTGATATCATTATTCAGAAATTTATTATCCTTTTAAGGTGTCACTCGACAAACTCTTACGCAAATATTATTAAAGGTTCAAGCTTTCAGAGTCAAATTTTGGTCCCAAATTACCATTAACTGATAATGGTTCTCATTTGAAATAAGGATTTCGCCATCCAAATAAACTTTGTAGATACCGGCACAAGTAATGATCCGAAGGGGCCAGATTTGAAGATTTTGGCGGGTATGGTGGTACATCCCATCCAAGATGTTAAAGCATTTGGCGAACTATCAAACTTCTATGTGGGCTCACATTATCTTGGTGGAACTGGAGAGCTGAATCATTCAATTTGTCTAATTGATCAAAGTACACTTAAAAATTAATTGTAAAAACCTCACCAATCAGATAATTTGATGAATATCGACTTTTGAAATACTTTGAGTCGATTAAGCTTTTTAATCTCCATAATCTCTTGCGTTTAATATTGCTGTTGACAACGCATTTCTCATCCTTAGTTATGCTTTGCTTCAAAAATCGAAAGTTTTCTTGACGTTTGAGAAGCAAATCGCAGAAGTTTATGAGACAAAGCAAATTTCTTTCTATAAGAAACCTATATGTCGAGCTTTGAAATTAAACCAAGGCGTTTCACGCGATCATGAACGCTCAAATTCGATAGATTTGACTCTCTCTCTGCGATCTCTCGGCTTGCATTAATTAATGCCACTACATATTTTGTCTTTGTCAGCTTCACATTTATAAATTTTTTTTCTTGCTTAAACAGCATTTTTCCTTTTCAATAGTGCTATCGACATAGAAAACTTTTCGTTATAACAAACGACCCTGAACAATCTTTCGATATATTGGATCACCACTGTATATATTCTTTTATATAAGCTATCATAATGTCATTCGATTGATCAAAATTGTATATTTTCAAATTGTAACTACAAATCTGACATGATAAAAACAAGATAAACATTGCTTGAATATCTACTTAGCCTGAGGTCCTCGAGACCTTTCGGCATTCAAAAAGAGGAGGTTTATTGCAACGAGACACTTATCAATAAACATTTTAAGAAAATTAATACAAAGATATATTTTAAATATCTTAGAGATCATATTTTGTGATCATATGATCACTGCAACCCTCGTCCGTGCACACGTAACCAATGCGCACTTATTTTGGCCGTCTCTTACTGCGAAAAAACAAAACATTTTGACTGTCATCATCAATATTATTATCGATAATTTCAACAACAGGCTTAGGATCACTGACGTGGTACATATAAATTTAACATTTTAATCACATGTTTATAACAAACAAAGACTTACGCCAATTAAACCAGACCAAAGGCACTTAAGTGGCCAACGATATTGGGACGCAAAAAGATTACCACCCCTTAGATTAACCCTATTTCGATATGCATCGCGTGCGTTGTGGTGCGTTACACGGTTCCGGTCTGCGTCTGTTCGATTCGTTGTGCTTCTTGTAAGCGCATGCAGCATGCAGAGTTGCAACCAGTGGTGATGATAAATCTGAACATTTATTATGTTTGTGACAATTAATTGTATCTACTTCGATTTGGGTTTGTTTCTGATTTTAGCTACACTTTAAAGTGTGAGAACTTTTCTATGACGCAGTGATAATTCACACTGTAACAAATTAAAAAGTGTGCTAACTTGCAAATAAAATTAGATGTGACAGAGTTCTGAAGTGTCTTCATTAGCAGAACTAAAGTAATAAAAAAAAAGGTTCAGAAGATCCTTATTCTGATAAGATAAAGAAGCCTTAAATTTATTTAAAAATAATTTTTTTCGTAACGTCTCATAATTGCAGTTGAGATATTTTAAAAGAAATTTATTAAGATTACTTGTTTTGCAACACATTTGTTAAATAAATTTACTGGCAAGATAAATGATTGATTTGAAATGAAGTATTGTTGTAAAAAAAAAAACAAAGTTTTCGTCCTAATAAAAGTATTTTTGTTTTTGTTGATTTTTTTAAGATAAATCTACAACTGGATGTACCAGTAGTACAACACATGGCGCTTCGTCCAGTGATAACCATCGTAGTTCAAGTAAATGCATAACCGGTAAGTTCCTTTTGAGTAGTAAATCGAAAATATAAAAACGCAATAATTCATGCTATAAAATGTCCTGTTTATGGTATATCAAAGACATCTACCGTTTGTTGCTTTAATTTTCACACTTACCGACAGAGTGTGCTTAATTCGCATACATGGGGTGGCTTTTATTTTCAACCCTTAAGCGTAAATTGCGATGCAAAGTTAAGTGTTTACTAACTTTGAAAAAATCTTTTGAATATTTGAAGAGAAAAAAAAAAACTGAGAGCACAAAATAAAATAAATAGTCAACAAAAATACAAATGCAAACGCAATGAACCTTATTAGGACGATTCTTAGCAGTGACAGTAGTAAAATGCCCATTTGTTTTTTTTGGAAAAAACTAACTTATGCCTGACGTTTTATGTTCTAGCAATTTTTTACTTAGAGTTGATATTTACAGTGATAAGAAATATATTTAAATTAATTTTTGTGACACGCATTGTTCCATTTCATAATATTCTTATTTTTCTGGCAATCCTCAGTCAACGATATTATGGTATTTTCCGATACTTTCAGTACAGTGCTGCAGACTATTTTCCATTGAAATTTTTATCATCACCGGCGACTTTTTTGCTGCTTTCATATCAGTTTTGACAAAGGCTCAGTACCTTTGGCCTGAGCTCTAAGAAACTTGGATTTGATTCTCGAGAATCATAAATATGCACAATATTTTTTGTGTATTACTCTATGATCGCTTTACTATAATGGCTACAAAAAAAAACTCCTCCTTTCGACACAACTGGTTGTAGAAAAGAAAAAATTCAAATCGGTCGAGCTTTTTTGGACGGCAATTGATTTTTCTAACATATATATAGAAAATCTGAAAATATAGAACCTATAAAGAAGACGAAAACGCCATTTTTTTAAATATGTAACCTCATATATTTCAAAATTTTGACGTGATGGGCCAATTTTGAGGCTGAATTCGGACTAGGAGCGAAAAGTTTCTTCGGAAATGACCTTCATCTACCCAACAACAAAAACTCGTAGACCACCGCTATAATCTCCTTATATGAGCAAAATCGCTAATTAGTTTAGTAAATAAATTTAAATGTTTCAAAATTAAATTCAGGTGTCCATTTATTCTTGTAATTCCAGTTCAATTTCTATCAATGCTAGCTATTAACTTCATACAAAATTTCAGTCATGATCCAAGTTTTAATTAACTGTAATGCAACTTAAGTACTTCAGCATAACTAATCGGTGATAATCCACTTGAAATATCTTAACTTTAATAAAATAAAAAAGCAGTCAGAACGATGGCCACAGCGGGACATTTCAGTGGGAAAGTTTTGTAAACAATGTCAAGATTAGCAACACTTCTGTAAACATTTTCATGTCTAATATCTCCATATAGCGACAACAAAGTTCACGTTGATGATGATGACGACGGTGATATGTCGCTTAAGTGCTCTTGAGCGGTAATCCTATTAAAGTGTGTAGCGCACACGACCATCCCTTTCGACCATCTACCCTACCTTAGCTGATATGTAGAGATGCAACAATGTAAAGTGAAAAGATACATTGGACTGACTACCAGTCAACAGCGCTTCATATTGTAATCCCATGATGCGAAAACAATGAAACTAATCGACGGATCATAAAATCATCAAAAAGTCATAGAAAGAAAAAACTGAATGCGTGAGAAAATTGCACACAATTAATAAAATACGTGAACATGCAATAAATTATAAATTGCATGGAATTCTGGAGAGTTATTTCAGAGGAAGAAGTTTGTTTGAATGATAAGTGTTACCATTAATTTTTCTAGAGACAAGCGATTTTATCAAAATACTTAATTTATTTAATTGCAAATCTAGATAATAATCTGATATAAAATTGATTTTTTAACTTTGATTAACTTCCACAACATACTTTCCAAACTCTCCCACTATTTATTACCCATACCAGCAATGACTCAATAAATTTGGAAACACTTACCAGCTTGCTTCGATCAACGCATGATTTATGTTCAGATTATGTGCAACTTTGGCACGCACCATACCAGAAAGCGCGGACCATAGCGCTCTGTGCTACGCATTAGAAATACAAAAAATGGTCTCAGGGGATGACGATAATGACTTTGAGTAAAGTTAAATCAACTGATCTGCGAAAAGGGCCATGCGTAAAAATATTTATACAACAAATAATAGAAGATAATTTCATATGCAGTTAGTCACCCTTGTAATGGCCGAGCAATTTAATGTGAGAAAAGTTTTATTCATTTATGATAATTGTTACTGTGTCTAGTCAGTGTAGAACTTTTACTTTCGAAGATATTTCAAAGAATTTGTAATCTGTAAGTTAAAAAAAAACTAGCTGCTTAAATCAATGCTTGTTATGAGAGCTAAATGATATTGCACCTAAAGAAATGCTTAAAGAATAACAAGTTACAAGCATAATTTAGAGGCACTGTCGCACTAATCGACAAAAAAAGAAAAAAAGATATCTTAAATTTTGGGATGTTCTCAAAAAACGGTTTTCTGAAATATAAATCTTGAAAACTCCCAATAAATTGATCTAAGAACTGCACACTGAAGAAACAGTTTGAATGAGTATAACAAATGTTTATTTGATAAGAGAGACTATTTATTTGAGTCAAACATACAGTATTTGAATCAAACAGTGTTAAATGTTAATTGAGCATTTTATGTTTGACCCAATCAAATATTTAATTGCTCTATATCATATATTATTTGTTATATTCAAACAAATCGTTTTCTCATTTTCAGAAAATATTTCATTACATTTGAGAAAAATCATGTAATATGCTCTAATAAATTGTCGTTTTGTGTATATCTATTCGAAAAAAAACTTAAATGGATTGATTAGATTTGATTATAAAGTAATGAAAAATTTTCCAAAAATGGACTTAGGTACTTTTAATATTAAGTAATTCAAATATCAAAAAAATTCAATTTCTGACTTAACTGAGATTTCTCTGTTTGTAGATAATCACTCAAAAGTATATATTTTATCACCGAAAAAATATAAAAATTACCAACATAATTGGACCCAACCATAAATAAAAGACCTCGCAAAAACGTAAGGTAACCAAGCATTTTGTCTGAAAAAATGATAAAATTGTCTGTAGAGGTTTCATACTATTTTGGCACAAATTCTATGAGGAAAATATATCGAAATTTTGAAAGAGCCCTGTTATCTTTTCTGTATTTTTTATGTTGTTTTTGAGCAAGTTCGACTGAAAAGAATAACCCAAATTTACAAAGGACGAATTGCACAAATAATAAAAATAGAGAACCCCAAAGATCTCTTATCCATTTCATAAATAAAATTTTCAGGCTATTTTTCAATCAATTTTGTACAAAAGCTAATTTTTTGCCATCGGACGTAAAATTCATATATTGTTAGGGCGATAGCTTCTTAAGCCAAAAATCTTCCCTGATAAAAATTGACCTACAATTGATTTTTCTTTGGTAGTTTTTTCTTTTTTAAATTCGTATAGCTTAACTTATGAAAATTGCCCAAAAACCAAAGTCTGAACGATTCAAGCAACTGTGAAAAATAGCCCGAAATTTAGGATCATTTTGCTAATAAAATGTTGAACCAAATTAAATTCAGTTTTTAGGTTATTTTTAAGGCGATCGGTAATACTTTGACTGGTTTTATCTAAATCTATAATTTTTGCAAAAGATTTTTCTTAGGCAGTTTTTCGCCCAATATATTAAGCTTATGAAATTGCCTTTTAAAAATTATCTGTTTCAATAACTTTAGTTCAATTTTTCCAACAAGTAATGATTTTCAGAATATTCAAACAACTAAAAGTGGTTGCTTTCCCAGTTGATCAAATTCAACTCTATATAGCTATCATAAAAGGCTTACAAAATTCTAAAAAACTTACGTACTAGCTACACGATTAGAAATTTTGGAATAAATTTTAATACTTTTGGGCTTACATATATGACTACACCAGAATTGTATTAAAATTCAATACTGTCTAGATATTAAAATTCATTTTTAATACAAATTTGTATTAAAATTTAATACTCGTTTTTATTAAAATTTAAAAAAAAAAAATATGTCGTATCCACTGGGATTCGAACCTGGTTCCCTTTCAATACAAGGGTTGCATGAACATTTTAATGACATCAGCCAACGTAGTATCATATTTACGTTGGCTAAATGTAATACTTGCGATAGCATCAAATTGATTCCAAATGTTATAAAATATCGTTTTAATGTTTGAACTGTATTAGAATTTAATACAAAATGTATTAAAAAATTTTGTAATATATTCAAAAGTATTAAATTTAATCAAAATTGTATTAAAAATCTTTGTAATACTTCGCTTGTATTAAAATTTATTCCAAGATTTCTAACCGTGTACCAGCGTGGCAGTTAATAATTTTTTTCCCACTTACATTTGCCAAACAAATCTTACAAATTGGGCAACGAGAAACTATATACATGTATAGGTACCTTCCCCCTCGTATGATACATTGTTTTTGTCTTTCTAAACTCTAAACAATACACACCGTAATTGGGCAATTGATCTATGGTCTAACGTTGGCAGATAACAAAGGGTAAAATAGGGTGAAGCTGAAACCAGACAGCACTTCAGAGTTCTCCAATTACCGCTGTTAACAGCAATAAAGTGAGCAATGTCAATATGTTTTTTGTCTCGTAAAACAGAAATACTAAAGTTCTCACACTCTTAGCTTAAAAAATCCTAGTCCCTTAATTGTCTATTGAAAACCTCAAAGTCAAACCCACCCCAACACTTAAAGCGCAATGACAACAAACAACAAACAAACAATTAACAGCACAACATTCAAGTTATCACCGACTACCGTCCGCATCGAGTCACCAAAGTGTGTGAAAATCGGAAGGTACATTTTTTACATTTCAAGGTACCAGTGATAGTTGCACCAAATAGTTGCTGTTCGTCGTCGGTGCTCGTGTGGTTCACGTGTCATATGCTATAAATTACGCTGCAGTAGTTGCGCTGCTGTTTTGCATTGATCAGATTGACTTTCTAAATTGCAGGCACCCGCGCGGCAGTAACCCTAACTCGAACCGTAACCTCTTCACTTCCCACGAGACAGATAAACTCTTATGTGAATTTTATTATTGTCACATTTTTATATCTTCATCATAGCTGCTACTGTAATGACTGACAGTCTCAATATGTTTGCTACCATGCCGCCGTGAATGACTTGTAGCGTGTGTTCCGCACCGGCTGTAATCTCACTCACCCTTAATTAATAGAGTGAATACAGTTTATCATATTCGAATGTTGCCTTAAAAGTTTTAAGCGCCCTGAAACAGTGTATGGAAAAAGAAAACAATTTTATTGAATTTATGGTATTGTTTGGTGAAAGAGTCATATGATTTCTAACAGATCAGTAAAAAGAGCAAGGGTTTTTGTAGCCGCCACATGTACATAAATGTTGATTAGTTTTAATGTGTGGTACTCAAAACTTTTGTTTTCTAATATGGATCATATAGTCATTAGTCGTAACATTTTTGAGCACTTACCATCCAATTCTCGTGCCTGTTTTGTCACACGAAGTAAGGTTTTCTTTTAAACACACATTTTTTAGGTTATTTTCGTTCATTAAATATAATAAACTAAAATTAAATAAAAAAAAAAGAATGTAAGGACGTGCGCCCAAAAATTAAAGGAAATATCGTCAGGTATAAAAAAGTTGGTCCAGTTTTCACCTCTTTGCAAGTTTACACGCCTCCTCTTGTTTTTTATCTAAAGTTACACGTTGAATACAATTTTGAAATTCTTCTGATTTGCTATCGCTCCCAAAAGCAGATTTTAAAAATCTCATGTTACTACCTTTTTTTATCTTACATGCAATTTGGCACTTAATCGAAACAATTATAGCCATAAACCATGTTTTTAAGTACCTCTCAGTGTTATCTAATATACCTTTTGACCTGAAAGGATGGGCACTTTACACAAGTGATATTTTTCCAATTTCATCCACTGTGCGCAGTTAATAAAATGTTCGACGTCTATTCGCAGGTAGACACATAAATTCAATTGACATCCAAATTGTGCCAAATCGTTTGTTGGTTACAACGTTGCGGCCGGAGACGTTCTCATCAGCGCTTTTTGTCCGTCCGGTCGACTATCAGACTGTCTGTCCGTCCATCCGGCTGAGTTCCGTTTCAGCTGTTGGTCAGCGCCAAAAGATTCTTATTTGTGGTTTGCGTCTCTCAATTTTTTCATTTGTCACTTGTTTTTTCTAAGCAAACGATCAATACTTCAATATTTCAATATTTATTCTGAAAACGTGTGGTACTCGCAGTATATTGACGGGATGCTAAAAATCATAAATCGCCCAAAGCGTTCGGTAAATAAAAACAAAACATAGTGGCTATGTATGTATGTATGTAATCATATATTTTAAGGCTGGAAATTGCTTGTTGCACTTTGGCAACAGATTGTTGAAGTCGTTTGGTTCGTTTCGCTTTTCATTTTTCATTTTTAAAATTTTAGTCAATTTGTAATGAAGTTAAATTTTTTTATAACGAAATCTACGACGTGAAATGATCAGGAATGTCCATTATATTAGCTTCCTTGGGCCACATTAGAAAAAGGGAAGTTAGCTTGGGAGACATATAAAATAGTATAAAATATAAGTACCAAGAGACCAACAGTAGTTCGTCATTTCGTTTTGAGGTTGAAAAATATGGAAAATTTTGAGAAAAGCGTAATGAGGTTGAATAAGTCGGAAAAATATTTAAGAAAGTTAAAAACTGTTGAAAAGTGTGAAAAAGGCTGAAAAAGTTAAATAAAAAACTTGCAAATTGTTGAGAAAAATTGAAAGAGGTTAAAAGAGTCGAAGAAGAAGTATGGAAAATGATGAAAAAAAAAAATTGAAAGGTATTAAAAAAGTTTGGAAATCAGAAAAGAGTTTGAAAATGCCGAACAATTTTGGAAAAATCGAAAAGAATGGAAAACGTTGAAAAAATTCTAGGAGGTTGAACGTCTTGAAAAAAATGTATGAGAGTTGAAAGATGTTGCATCAGTTGAAAAATGCTGAAAACGTGTATAAAATATGGAAAGTGTTAAAAAAAAGTTGAAAGAGTTTGAAAAGTCGACAAAAATATGACAAGCATGAAAAACTCCAAAAAAGTTAAACAGTTGAAAAAGGCTGAAAAAATCAATAAAATAAAATAAAATAAATATAAAATCAATCAATATAAATGTTGATAAAAGTTGAATACTAAAGGTTGAAACCTCAAAAAAGTTGAATACAGTTGTTAAAGGTTAAAAAATGTTAAAACAGTTGAAAATCGCTGAAAATGTCGAAAAAATATTGAAAATAACTCAGAAAGTTGAATAATATTGAAAAATGTTAAAAAACATGAGAAATGTTGATAATAGTTGAAAGATATTGAATAGATCGAAAAAATATTGCAGTTGAAAAGTGTTGAAAAGTCGGAACTTTTTGATACATAAAAAATAAGGCTTAAAATGTCGAAAAAATATGGAAAATGTTGAAAAAGTCGAAAAAAAACAAAATGGTAAATATTGAAAAAAGTTGAAAGATGTTAAAAAGTTTGGAAGAAGGATGTTAAGAAGGCTGAAAAACTCGATACAATAATAAAAATGATGAAAAAGTTTGAAATAGATTGAAAAAATGCAAAAATGCAACGATGTAGCAAGATTTTTAATAAATAATATTGAGTATACCCCTGAAGATGCTTAAAAACCATAAGCGAAACTTAGGGTGAATAAATGAATTAAACAATGTTTTATTCAGTAAACTATAAGTGATCAAAAAGCACAGGTTTCACAAAGATAAAACCCATTTTCATATTTTATTTCTTATTATAAAAGTTAAAAAAAGGCAAAACATTAAATTAGTAAGATGTCTGAATTTGATAGCTAGTTCGATTTAAGTACATAGTTGCAATTCTCAGTGAGTACTGAGGCTGCTCATCAGATATTTAGGTTTCAGTTTATATTTTACTCTGGTTAGATTTATATATCCCAGAGATTTTTTGTCTTGAAATCAGCATTCTATTTAAAAATTGGCTGGCCGATATACATATATAGGCTAAAAATTTAGTTACAAATATACTATATATCCAAGGATTGATGATTTTTCTGGAAGTCTTGAAATCTGTATTCGAATTCCTTTTTAAAAAGCTAAGCCAAATATTTATTTTTTATTGCTTAGCGATTCATGTTTAGCCAATGCCCAATTGCATTATAAATTTTTTTTTTCAAAATTTATTATAGCTTAAAATATTAAATTTATAAGCTAGTTTTCAACACGAAGATGTATGTTTACTTAACTTGAATGACTAGATGACATGAAATGATTGAGACGACAGCAACTACTTAGTAAATAAGAGCAGACTGCTGAATTTTTAAGAATATAATCTAAAACTTTGAAATTACCTCCTTCCATTTCATACTTCACAAACTTAAGATGACAAAAAAATAAAAGAATACAGTTGTTAGCAGTACATACATACTTTTAGTCTGTTCTTAACCTAACAAATTTTTGCTTAAAAAGTCCTATAATCCCATCTTCATAAGGAATTAAATTTCAATTTCATAACCAAAGCAATGTGCAATTCATTTTAAATAAACATTCGCATAACATTTGTGTTGTTTCGCCACCCTTCATTACACCCACATAATTTAATTTCCGCAAGGTCTACTATATAACTTAAGCTACAGTGTTCTAACACAGCTTCGTCCCAGCTCTCTCAGCGTTTCCTATTTTTATTACTTAAACGAAAATTTGTATTTTAATCATTTTGCAGATTGCACCAGTTACAGTATTTTTGGTGCCAAATGTGCGCATAAAGATTTCATCAAAAAATTATCTACATCATCGTTATCATTATCATTATCATGATAGTCACTGTCATCAACGTTCCCATCATTATCAATTCGTAATCTCTGCTACAGCGTTTTTCCCTTCACATCCCGTTGGTAACTTGAAATTGTTTGCTCGAATTATGAAACAGCGGGTGGCGCCTTCCATGTTCATAATTGTAAAATCCTCCAGCTGTACTGGGGTACTGTTTTTGGTGCGCACTGAAAGAAATAACATCGCGAGTCCTTGGCACCGTATGTTCATGTTTCATTCGCTCAAATTTAATTTTAAAATGTTTGTTGTTTTTTGCTTTTGTCCATAAATATTTTGTTTTTATTCCAAAGAGGAAAAAAATAATGAAATGCCTCTTCTTTTTAGCGCGAGTGTAAATTTGTTTTATTTTCGTATTTAGTGCCAAATTGTTTGTCATTTTTCGCGGACTGACGCGTTGCGATGTAGAAATTAATTACAGTTTATGATTTCATAAAAGTAGGTGATGGGTGGCTTCCAAAAAACGAAAATATTAAAGTGTGCAAGTACATACATTGGCATTTGGTAAGCTGGTAAATGAATTCTAAGAGTAAGATAATAATGATTTAAAAAAATGCAGTGTACTTCTTTTTCAAAGTCTTATTCCATTTTGTGTTTAAAATTTTTAGTTGTATTCCTTACCTTGTGTTCTTTGATCTTCCTTCGTCGTTCGTTCGTTTTTGTTTCGAAAGTGTGATGATTTCTTGAAAAAGCAGACTGAAAAGATACAAATAATTTAGGCTGTGACCCTCAACACTTTAATATGTTCTAAAGATGTAGCGATACAATTTTTTAAAAAATTCTGAAAAAAATATTTTTCTTTTTCAAATTTTGAAAAAATTACACAAATTCACATACTTACTTTATTTCATGGTAAAGTTTTCAAAATATTAATGCTTGCAGTTATTGTACAATGCTCTCAAAAGTTCGATAGAAACATGCTTACAAATATGCGAAATGTAAAACAAAATCTATTCAAGCAAACAATAATATGTTTTATATCAATACTCGATGATATCAGGGATTTTTTCCTCCCATTTTATTAGCAAACAATTCGTATGTTTTCTATGCCATTTCATTCATGGTTGTCTATTTTTACTCAGTATCTGGGAATATATATGATAAAAGGACAGCAACAACAATAAAAACAACGACAACAACAAATGCCAATAGCATTTTTATGCATTAAAGGCGGAAGTGAGTAGCCGCCACTCAACAAATTCATATTATTGTATTTGTTTGTATGTGCATGTAAGTACGAGTATATGCGTATCTAAGGATATACGTGAAGGACTATAGGACTCATTCACAATTTCAGAGACAGCGCCACCAGTAAGAAACAAAGAATTAAATTGTATAAGAAACGCATTGAAACCAAAAATCCTGAAACGAGCAATCGACGCAAAAAAAAAGAACATAACACGCTAGAACCGCACGTGACTCTCGCGTGTTACATCATTCATACGTCATTAATGGCCACGTGCTGTTGATATAGCGACACATCATATGATTCTATATGGCATAGGGAGCAGTATGAACATGAACACGAACATTTCATATTAAGAAACGCACCAGATTGTTAGATAACTGACCAAATTCAGTTGCCTTTAAGAAAACAAATCGGACTTTGATTGCATTTCTTATTAAACAGCGGTTAAAATAAAAGTCGAACTGTTTTTGGGAAGGGCTATGTCGCATGAAAGTGGTCGCTGTTGACTCTTGGCTGTTTGTGCAGCGGCATAGGATATAGTCATGAAACTAAAGATCAAAAGAAAGACAACATCGTGCTAAAAGTTTAATTGCAGCATTTGACTTTTAAGCTGAGGGAAGAAATTGATGGGCGTATTATATGTAGTGGCATACAAACCATAAACAATCTAATTTTGGCACTAGCTATTAAAGAAGTGGGGAAAGTTTATTTGGAAATGCGCTTACGTGTAAATCAGTGTAAACACTGTGGTTTTGTGTGTTACGGTATCAAATTGGTTTAGAACTTGCAGTCCCTTGTATATAGAAAGAACATATTTAGTAAGCTTAAGTTGGTTCAAACTCTACGTAAAGTCATTGCGACTGATCACAGCACCTATCGGGATATTTGCCAAAATTATTTAAAGTTTCTGAAGATTATTTGTCCCTTAGCATTTAGTTCTGAAGTTTTACATCTACCTTTGACAACCCAAATCGCATATTATGCTCATTTACAAATTATCTAATCAAAATTATCCAGAAAAAGATATAAGAAGACAGTAATATTTTGTGTGATACCTTTATTTAGAAGTTTAAAAGCGCTATAAATACTTAGTGACAATTTGACATACGCTTATAAACACCAATAAGCTATGGACGGTTTTTACTTAATGAGTTGAAATTTGGAATTAATATCCTTTTGATACGATAACTTTCTTCGAATATTTTATACCCTACACCGAGGGTATATTCACTTTGTCTCTCCGTTTGTAACACCTCGAAGGGGGCGTGGCAGGTATGGAAAAGTATATATATTCTTGATCAGCGTCACCACCTGAGTCAATTTAGCGATGTCCGTCTGTCTGTCCGTTGAAATCAGGTTTACGGGAAAACCAACAAAGCTAATTGAATGAAACTTTCACACACAAGTCACATCTTCATGCAGGCATCTTGCTATTGAAAATGGGCGAAATCGGTTGACGGACACGCCTACCGCTCATACTCTATGTAAATGTACCCATGGCAATTTTGGAAAAATTTGCAGCGATTTTGATGAAACTTGGTGATTTGGTGCACATGTAAACCAAATTAGGATTAGGCTGAGTTTCAAGTTTCCAAAAGGTCGTACATGGGCGTGGCACAGCCCTAAATTTTATCATTTAAACTACCATATCTTGTAAGCCGTTCAAGATATTGCGATGAAATCTGGTAAACGGATACATATCAAATATATCTTGAATTGAGATAAAAGTGGGCGGAATCAAGAAAATGGGCGTGGAACTTTTCAATTGTTAAAAGTTTTGATTTCGTATATCTCAGAATTGACACAAACGATTTCCATAAAAATTTTGGGGATGATGCCGCTGAAAGCAGTCATCAATACAGTCTCAGCTACTTTACTGAAAAAACTCGCTCAAGGGCGTGGCACCGCCCACAATATTTATAAACGTTACATAAAGAGAACTAACAACGTAATCGTTATGAAATTTAATGAGGTAGATATACATACTTCCTATAAGGTCTCTTATAACAAAAATTTGGTTCAATAGTACCTGTGGGCGTGGCACCTCCCATATAAGCAAAAAACGTTTATTGTTATAGATAGTGTGCTATGAGAGTAATCTTCATAAAATTTGGTCTATAGATGTCAGTTACTATAAGCTTTAAAAATAAATGAATTTTGACAGGATTGCATCAGTGGGCGTGGCACCTCCCATATAAACATAAATTTGTAAGTGCTGTTTTAAGTGAACAGTGGGAGTGGCACCTCCCATACAAGTAAAATACGGTAAGTGGCATATTTATCGAAATACTATGTGAGCAATCATACTAAAATTTGGTGTAAAAGGTTTGCTTATGGAAAGCTATTTCTGGATCAATTCCGGGCTGGATTGTACCAGTGGGTGTGTCACTGCCCTAAATTTTAAATTTAACTGCGGCACATATCGCAAACTATACAAGCTATTGTGCTGAAATTTAATATGAAGATGTCGATCACGAATATAGTTTATTGAACCAAAAGTGGGCGTGGCATATTTCTAATTTTTCATTTCTATTCGATTTTTTTCAACATTTTCCTTATTCTTTCGACTTTTTCAACCCTGTAACTTTTTCCAATATATCCTATATGTATTTGTTCGACCTTTTCAACTTTCTTCATTAGCTTCTTTATTTTTTCGACTTTTTTATCCATTTTGAATTGTTTCAAGTTGTTTCAACCTCTCTCAACTTTTTTCAACATTTTGTTTATATTTTCGACTTTTTCAACATTTTTCAACCTCTGTCAACCTTTCTAACATTTGACATTTTTTTCGACTTATTCAACCTCTTCAACGCCTTTTTAACTTTACTTTTTTCTTTCAACGGGTATGTGAGTTTCGGCCTGGCCGAAACCTTAAATTGTTATGCTTGTAATAATTAAAAATCTTACTTCAATATTTCTTTACAAATATGCTAAGCAGATGGAGCTAGGTTTTACTTTTGCACCTTCTTCAAGGTTGAAAGTCATAGGTCAGCTTATTACTTATTTCCTATTTGGCTAAACATAATCAAAGCTTAAGCGAAAGGTTAAAAATCATTTTTGTTTATATATTGTTTTCAGTTAGGTATACTCTAATTAGTGTTTAAAAAAATATAGAATACTTTCCCGTTTTCTATGTGTTTTCAGTCTGAATCTGACATCCGAATTTCTCCACTGTATCAGAATTTTGAGAAAAAATCAAGATAAATATAGTTTTATAATGAGGGCAAATCGATATTTCAAAAGTAGTAAGCACTTTTTTTGTTACAAAATTTTGGTGACCAAAACTTTTCTTCATAAAAATCGATTCATAATGATGATGGAAGTCAACAGCTTACAAAAAACCAATGGGGTTTTTTAAACTCGATAGCATATATAATGGAAACAATAAGACAACAAGGGAAAACAAGAAAATTGTACAAGCTTTCATTGTTAACTATTTTATTTTGAAAATACTATGCACGACAGTATATTTAAGGGTCAGTACGTATATGGGGTAAAACACACGAAAACGCCACCGAAAAATTTTTTTGGCTCCGATTTGGCTGAAATATGGCAATATTGTAATATCGATGTACAGCAATAAAACTGCGTTGTTGAGATACGCGGGTATGAAATTCACGATTTTTGTACTCCTTCAGAATGTTTTTTACGAAAATTCTAAGCTCCGGCAAACTCTATCAATTAATAATTGATGCACCTACGATTTTAGATTTTTACTTGTACTTTTCGAAAAAAAATATTGTTTTGAAAAAAAAAAAAAATTTTTGCAAAAATTTTGCGAATTTAAAATTATTTTTGCATTTTTTTAAAAAAAAAAAACATTTTTTTTTATTTTTTTTTTATTTTTAAAAAAAACTTTGATTTCTTCTGCGCTGTATGCCATGAAATTTTTCATGGGGAAAAAATTATTTATATTTGTTTTTTTAAATTTAAAAAAAAGAGCTAAAATTTTGTAAATTGAAATGAATTTTTGAATTTTTTACAAAAACCCATTTCTTATTTTTTTTTAAAAACTTTGATTTATTCTGCGTTTAATGCTACAAGTTCAACCATGGCGAAAAAATTATTTTTATTTTTTTTTTTAATTTAAGAAAAATAAATTTGCGAAAATTTTCTAAATTGAAATGTATTTGTGACTTTTTAGTGAACTTCAGTTTAAAGCTCAATCCGTAAGCTTCAAAATGGTATGCCAGTAACATTAGGGCAAGTAGTTGATTATATTGTTTGAACCGTTAAACTTTGTGTCTACAGCCAAAACATTATGCATCAACATACACCTAACATATCCGGGTATCCTATACATTTTGTATGAGTGTCTTAAATTTTTTTATTGCTAACGTTTTTTTCTATTTATAGCGATTATTGATTATGCATTTTGACATGGGTATGTATGCATTATACTTACATTTTACTACAAGCAATTTTGTTCGATTGTTTCTATTTCTTGTTTGCATCTCGAGAAATCTCCTCCACAAAGTGTTTGTAGCAAAATGTATAAAAAATATAAAAAATAAAAAATTCCTGAACGCAGTTCTATTGCTGGACATCGATATTATAATAATGCCAAATTTCAGCCAAATCGGAGCCAACAAATTTTGCACTGGCGTTTTCGTGTGATTTACCCCATATATATCTTATAATGTACGGTGATTATTAGACAAGATATGATACGATTGCATATTGTACATGTGGCTATTGCTCAAATTTTTTTAAATGCAAAATTTATTCTTAAATTTTCAACTCTGACCTTTCAGGCTAATACTCGTATACAGGTCAAAAGATAGACATCTAAAGCATTAAAATACTATAACGGCGCTAAACAATTAAAAACAAAAGTGTGAAAAAATAATTACATAATGAATGTAATTAATACCGCTGGTCAAAAGAAAACTTCTAAAGCGATTGCTAAAAACTTTTCCTGCCAAACGCTTCGTTAGGTTACAGTTTTTCTAACATCAAATTGCTTTTTGAAGCCATTAGCTAAGGATGGGGGTAGTGAAAAGCAAAAAGAAAAAAAGCAAAACTTTTAACTTCTTATTAAAACACAGCATGTCAAGGCAGTACTCAAACCATGCAACTTTAACACCCCTAAACTCCCACGCATACAAACACACCTTAAACTGAATAAAACTGAGATCCTTTTTTTTTTTAAATACAACCCAGCCAACATTTGGAATATTGTTGCAGCTTCTATATTCGAAGCAATGAATTTATTCTCATAGAAAATTATATAGAGAAAAAAAGAACAATAATTGCATACTTTCAGGCATACCAATTAGGCGTTAAATTATATATTTTGTAACACGTTATCAGGCGATATAATTTTCCGTCACTTGCATTACACAAAAACAATATCAATTGTTAATGTAAATGTGGTTAGGTGCAAAAACAGTTAACAATATTGGTCTTCTTTTTTGATGAAGTGTTGAAATATCGTGTAATCTTTTTAAATTATAATTAAAACATTACAACTATTACATAATCACTTTTAAAATCAAGTGTCAATCCCGAGCCCAATGCCATAACGATTTTTTATAACTTTGCCTTTAACAACAATCGTTTGAAATCGTGCGCGAATCGCTCTGGTGAGTCACTCGCATGAACAAAACCATCGCCTCGATGATTGAAATGTGACTCTTCTGCGTTTAAAAATGTTTTCTGGGAGCATTAAAGTAAAAAATAATGTTAAAATAATAAAATAAAAATAAAACAAAATGTTTTCTCATGCAAAACGTACTGAAAGGTAGATGAAGGCAAGTGGTGGAGCGCTGCAGCTATTGAAGGCAGCTGCAATTTGTTTCGTGTCGCCTGCAGGCGTGCGCTACAAAAGGACTCTACTTGTTTAAAGCAAACTATGAAAGTTCAAAAATTAAAACAAAACAGAGAGAAAAATAAATGAATATTTTTCAATGATCTCAAAAATTAATTAAGCACTCACACTCACTAACTGTCTCACTCATACTAAGGTTGTATGAATGCAAATATAAATAACAGGGTTGCCAGTTATACTTTACGGGAAGAGAATTTTTCAAGGCTTCGCTTAACAACAATCGAAAAACTTTGCTTATCGAATTGACGAGAGCATTACTTATTTTTGGTCATATACTTGTTTTCATATTTTGTCAAGAAGAGTCACGTATTAAATTAAAGTATGTAGTGTTAAATTTTTAAGGAGTTCAATAACACCTTCATTATATTTTAATGTCCTCTAGTTGTTCTGTTCTTAATATTTCAGAATATTTTTAACAAATCCAAAAAAGAAAGGTCTAAGTCAAAGTATTGATGAAAATAAAGAAATTAATTTCTTTCCCAGGAATAATTAATGAAAATTCTCATTTCAACTGGAAACTACTTAAATATCGTGAGATAAATAAATAAACTGTTTAAATGCATGTTTATTGCAACGTATTTTCAGTATGGCAACACTTCACACTTGCCGCTAAGTGCCCTACACATAAATAGATAAATTCAACACACTCACACACCCCCAGATAATTTCATACATAGATACGTGTATGTTGAGATACGCAAGTAAAAAGTGTAATTTGCAGGCGTTGCTGGCATGTTGATGAACAATCAGCAGGAATTGGCGGCATGAGTGTGCACCACTTAACTGTTCCTTCCTCTATCATATCCCAGCAATCGTTCGGTCGGCTGGTCGGACTTGCGAACTTTACGCGACAGTTCCCTACGAAGTTGCCGCTATCGCCTTCACTTTTCACTTTAAAAATAGCTGATGATATAAGGTATATCCACATTGCGAATGTAATACTTCTTTAATGAAAAAGGAGGAGTCAGGAGGGTGCACATTTGCCGAATAAATTTCTCTTTTCCTTCAGCATGTTGATGTCGTTCATAGCCTTGTAATACCCTAAACAAGGTACTTGGACTTCTTTAAAAGTTTTCGCCTTACGCTACCATAATGAAAGCTTCTTCCATGTGCTTCGTTCCTCGAAAATTTCTTCTCATACTTAACAAATTCTGCGCACAAGACTACCAACCGTTAACACTGAATGCAAACGACAACGACGAAACGGTAATATCCTTGTGTTTGGTGGAAGGAAAAAGGAAGTGGATAATACATCCGTCCTTGTTGCTTCGTGTCACCCACTAAAAACCGCGCGCATACCAACTGATTTTCACCATAGCCATCAGTTGACGTAGCCTCATTTTGTTCTATCAACAACGGCGTCTAAGTCGTCTTCGTTGTCGTTGTCGCTGTCGCTGTTCAAGCGAAAACTGTTACATCCTCCATGTTTGCGGAGCACACGAATAAGCTAAAGCTCTTCTGCGAAAGCTTTATGGGAGTTTTGGTAATGGTAGTGGATAATTTTGGGTGTATATTAAGTGGCTTTAGTATTTTTTCATTGTTTATCTATTTACACCGAGATTTTAAAAGATTAACAAAATTTTTAAAGCCGATAAAGCTGGAAGAAGCTCAGCTTTTTGTGGGAACTGAGGTAAAAAGAAAAAATCAATTGAAAAAGCAGTTGTTCTAATTGTATTTGCAACATTCTTTTTTTTCTAAATACCTACATCTCAAAAGAAGATTTCACTAATTCGGATTCACTTTTTTCGTACGAAGTACTATCCGAATAAGCTAACACTTCAAAGCATATTTTCCAAGTTTGCACCAATGTTGATGCTTCAATGAGTCGTGATTTTTTGAGAATTGCCTGGAATCTTTGGTAATACTGGGACTTATCTACAAAGAGATCTAACCATACCTAGCTTAACTTCTGCTGATAAAACAGAACGCATAGAGTCAGTTTGGCAAATTTTTAACTAAAGATATCGGTGTTCCATTAGGCTCTGTTTTAGGAGTTATTTCTATAAGCTCGATTATTTGCTACTATTTTCAAATAAAGTCACAGCTTTGTCGCTGATTATAAGGCCTATATGTGAAGAACGGATATCATAATATACACTAGTTTTAAGCTAATGGACTTGTCTTGACAAAAGCTAATGTATTTTAAGGTATCAGAAAAATGAAAATTTTTTTACTGTTCTGTAGTGCTTCTCTTCCGAATTATCACAAACTTATTTTGGTGAACGGTATTGCTCAGCTAAATGTTTTACTTATGATTGAGCTTAGCCTTTGAAGTATCTTGGTTTGTTGCTTGACTAGAAAGTTTGCTTGTAATATTTTATAGTTGTCACTAGGCAACTTTATCATTTAAAAAAATATTATTGTAAAAAATTGCTTGCATGTATTTATTATGGCATATGAAGTCCAAGCTTCAACTGGAGAGATACCAATTTACTTAAAACAAATCAAAAAACCTTAATTCGTGCTATCTATGGCCCAGCTTGTTTAAAAATAAGTTGTCCGTTCTTTAGAAAGTTAATGAAACTTCCTTTGATGCTTTTATATTATTTGAAGTTTTAAAAACATTTTTAGTTGTAGCTATTTAGTGAACAGAACACATTCAGTTTGTGAGTTAGAAATTAATAGTCTGAATTTCGCATTTTTTTATCTAGTCATACCTCACAGAATTTTCATTACCATTTGTTTGCTGCACATAGACTCTTCAATTATATTACTTTATTCATTAGACGTCTTCAAAATCTACAAGTTTCTCTAACTGGGGTGAAATTATTTTCTTTCCAATTATTTATTATCGGAAAATTTTTTATGTTAATTTTGTTGAAATAACTTTTATTCTAATTTTTTCCTGAGCGAGCTAGGAAATCTATAAATTTGGCTTGTCAGCCACACCTTCACTAAAGGCACTAATATTTTTAATAAGGCGTGATGCAGAGGCATTATCATATCCATAAAAGATCCAGTCTCATCCTGTTTTCGAACTGCGTCAAAAAATGCTTCGGAGAGTAAAGCGCTCTCTTCTTTTAAAGCGTGAAATCAAGTTAGGACAGATTCATCATTTTTGTAGAAGACTGGCGTCAACTGGCGTACCTTAATTTGAATAAATGTTTTGTTTTTTGGAAGACATATACGTTTGACAAGACGCTGAAGGAAGTGCACTTCCCGAATCACAAAATAAGTGGATAACCCGTTGTTGTATTTTCCAATAACATTTATTTTATAGGGTATGATATGATATGGAAATGAATGACAGAAATAAGATTTCAGATAATGTAACTATTTAAATTTCAAGTTTACGCATAAATTGGCTATGTAATTTTTTTTAACTGTTTCTACGAACTATTGTATGTTTATATGGATATCCCACTTTGCTGAAGCTTTTTGCCTGAACACATTTGCTACCTTAACTACTTAGCTTTAGCCTTTATAATAAAAGCTTTTTTTTCTGTTCCTCATCATGTACTACCTAGTATGCCATTGTTAAATCACTTTCCCCATATCAACACGACTTTAGCCCGTTTATCTCCCACAACTAAGCCAACAATGACTGGTGGTATCACATATATGGGAAAACTTGGGCATGCAAAAACAAAACGTTTCTCATGCAATGATAATTTGGCAAAATTTCCGACAGTTTTTGCAACTGTTGTTGTTGCTACTTTCAAGATTCATTGAAGCATAAACTTACGAAAGCTCAACGCATTCGCTTACTATGGTATCTGTAGCCACACCTTGTCTCTGCGCTGATTGGTGTTTCAACGGAAAAGGGGTGTTGGTGGATTACACAGCTTACGTAGTAAGCATATACCCGGTTCCGTTACCGTTCACAGTTAAAAAGACACCCCTAAATCTAAGTTAACCAACCATCAAACCAAAAGCAGAACGGCAACCCAAATGGATAAACAGCAGATACTAGCCCAACCAACCAGTCACCCAACCACCCACTCTACCCACACTGACGGACGGACACCCACCCCTGTAGAAATAGCAACAACAACAATAACGACAACAACAGCCACAGCAATAAAATTGAAGGGTGGTAAATGAAAATTTCAATGTTGCTGCTGCTGCACCGGTAGCTGGGCAGGATGTGTGTGATTTGGCGACGGAATCGAAATCAATTGTTACGTTGCTGTGCCACAGATCGGTCGCAATCCGGTGTCAGTACCGTTTATATATACGTTTATATTAAGTATTTCTTTTTTGTCGACGAATTATTGTGATTTACGTAATTCGACATCGACGTTACGTTGCGAATACACTGCGTTGCACCAAAAAACTTTAAGTATTTGTTGTTTAGCTGAAGAATTTGCCAAATGTTAACTTGCTGCGCTGGATTGATGTTGATTTGATTGTTGAAGCGTTAAAGCCTTGAATTTTCGTAGAGGCCTCCAATACATACACAACATATAGGAGCCCAAAGGATTCGCCTGTTACCCATACTTGCGAATATATTACGCACTTATACAAACATATATCAACGAGCTCAACATACACACACGGACACTTGTAACTCAAACACGTATTGAGCATAAAAGTTGTCCGGAAGCCGAGGTGTCCGGTAACGGTAACCGGTTCCGATCGTCACTTTTCCCGTTCCTTTTCCTGTTCCGCTAGCGACGCCGTTGAGAACGGTCACGACCACCGCAACTGAGTGTATTCAAACAAAACATAAATACATTTTTTTCCGTGTAACTTTCACTGTGTATGTGTGATATATTTTTTATTCAATTGCCGTTGTTGTTATTGGTGTTAATATCTTCCGGTGTGCAAAGACCGCAATTTTGACGACTATTTTACTTCACCAAATTGAAGTTCAAACTGTGCATTTTTAATTAAAACATTTTTGTTCGGTGTATATTACTGGTCCTGTGTGATCAAAATGTTGTCATTTGGAAACTTTGGATAAAAAATTGTACTCGAAGATCTTTATTGTTTTGACACGAGTAGTAATAAGCCCAACTCTTTCAAACGAAAAACAAAAACCCGTCGGTGGTTTTTCTACAAGACGCAATTGAACAACCCGACGTTGTTCCCACCTATGCCATGATGCTTGACATCAAAAGCTCGGCTGATTATTTGTCACGTTCGACAGGAAGTTTTAGCAACTTTTCAATGTTGTTCGCAGGTGAGTTTAATTTTTGTGATACAAAATCCTATCAGAAATATTTAAAAAGTTGAATGAAAATGCTAGTTATTTCCATTTTAATTTAACTTGGTCAAATTGCAAGATTTGCTTTCGTTATTCAATGCAATACTAATAAGTTTGTGCAACAAATTAGGTAGATTTGAACAAGTAATAAGAAAGGTTGCGATTCGGGAAATTTATGAAAGTGGTGCAATTAATTGCAATAAATATATGTATATAGAAAGTGTTTGAATTTTGTCGGTTCTTATGTTCAGTTCCGTTGGCGTAGCTAAGAATTTTCACTGAAGTGAATTTGCCTATATACGATGACATGAGAGTGCTGTTAGAATTGTATATTGATTAAAAAAATACTATAACATATTGTTAAAATAAAATACAAGTAAAAAAATAGTTTTTTTTTTTGTTGATTGATGAGTTAGGACTAACTTCAAAGCATATTTATACTACTTGGAATTGAAACATTTCTGCCTAGGCATTGGTAGACTTGCCTTACCTTTAATTTATTTCAGACCTTTAAAAAAAGTTTTGGAACTGTAGAAAAATAGAAATGTCATTGTAGTACCCTAGCAAAATTAGGTCTAAGTTTGCCAGTGGGCTTCCATTTTCGCAGTAGTAATGAAGATAATATACCGGCTTGGTTAATGAGTACCAAGCTTCCCCGACGGATCCGATTGAGATGATTAGCATGCCGTTAGAAATTGAACAATCAGTCAGTCAGTCGAATTTTTATATTTTTTTAAATTTATTTTTTTAACTTTTATTTGTTTGTATGAGAGAGTAAAAACCAGCAGAGTTTTATTTATTTAGATTCATAGTTTGATTAATTACAAACATTTTAGGGGCTTATTGAAGAAATTGAACGAAACATAAAATGTTTATGCAATATGTAGTAAAACGGGAGAAGTTTCAATTTTAGATTTATACCATATATATTAAGGTATTTATTTTGGAAATTTTTCAGATCGCTTTAACTTTTTTTTTAGACTGTATATATTTCAGTATTATCATATATCATTATATATCAGTATTAAGCGGCCCTCACACGACCAATATTACTGACAGTATTTTCGTATGAGGTGAGTACTGATGTACTGTCAGTATAGAAAAACGATACTGATGACTGATGAAAAAATCGGATATTACTGACGAAGTTTTTAAATACTGACAGTAATACTGATGGTGTGAGGTGAATACTGACAGTTCATCAGTATTATTTGCACAGAAAAGTGGCATGCCACTTTTTGGGGCAGATCCGGCTGAAAGTTGGTCAGAGGGTGCAAGTAGGCACGGGACGGAAAAATCCTGGGAGGGGGCGTGGCATGCCCCATTTTGTGGCAGATAGACGATGAGGCAGCGAAACTTGAAAGAAACTTGGAAAAGTTCCTCATTCAGTGGCATGGAACATTGCGTCCAAGGGTATGGTCGTCCGATGCCTAGCTGGAGGCGTGGTGCAAGTTTGGTTGGAATCTGCCCCAAAAAGTGGCATGCCATTTTCGGCTGTCGGTCACGTAGCCGGAGCATAGTTCGCACCTTCACCAGTCGAATGTCAAAAAAACTGATTACTGACAATAAACAATACTGACCGTGTGAGTGGTACACTGACAGTAATGTAAATACTGTCAGTAATTATACTGTCAGTAATATTGATCGTGTGAGGGCCGCTTTACTGTCAGTATTTAAAAACTTCGTCAGTAATATCCGATTTTTTCATCAGTCATCAGTATCGTTTTTCTATACTGACAGTACATCAGTACTCACCTCATACGATCAGTAATACTGTCAGTATGCAAAATCCTGTCAGTAATACTGATCGTGTGAGGGCCGCTTAAGGGTAAATTATTAATAGCGCCTAAAAGTAGGCAACGTTTTTTGAAAAAATTGGCCCATGAAAGTATGTAATTTTGTGGAAAAAATTTTTAAATTTGTAGCATACATATGTTGACTTCCGGTTAGTTGTTGCTCAGTAAGCAAATTTTTCTCTGCTAGCGCAGCCGAAAGCAGAGCCAGCAGCCCAAAGCAGAGAAAAATCTGAAATACTAGGCCACCTTGAACCAGCAGCAAGCAAATTTGGTTTTTTGAAAAACTTTAAAACGTTATATCTCGGCTATTACTAAACCGATTTAGACAAATGAGGTGTAATAGTTTTTTTTAAGAACAAGCAGATTTTTTTGAAGTCATTTGTATTATGATTAACTGTCACAAGATGGCGTTTTAAGCAGTTTGAATATTCTAACAGCCAGAACTCGGCAACGAATAAGCCGATTTTGATAAATGTGGTGTCATAGTGTCTGTTAGAAGATTTTTATCTTAAGTTTAAGAAAAATTATGTTTAAGCTATTTAGTCACAGGTCCAGGTACTTTTTTTACCTGATTTTTTCTTATACTTACATAATTCGCAATGATGTGTCTTGCTGCAATCAGAATAAATTTTTGTTTTTAAACATAAGGAGTACTTAGCTCAAATTTAATTATTCACAGTTGAGGCTACTGAGCCGAATATACTTCTTCCAGCAATTTTTGAAGTGAAAACTTCTTATGGCACGTTGTGCGGCTGAGTAAAAAAGTATAAACTCGTGACACCGACCGTCATCGGGATTCCCCGTCATGAATGCGATGGTAAAATTTTAATGTTCTATTGTTTCTTTTAAATAAAAAATATTCCAAGTGGAAGACAAAAAGCAAAGCATACACACTAACTGACACATTTAATTCTCATTCAACGATTGTTATGCTTACATGTTTGTTTCTTTCAATGTCCGCGTTGTTGCGTTGACAAATTGAGAATGAGAGCGAGAGTAAAATTTGAATACATATTCCGTTTTTGTCTTCCATTGCATTGCCATATAAAAAGAAAACGCACACATACCAATTAACGCACTAACTTGCCATTAAACGATTTGTTTTCACTTCTGTCGGCACTCCTGGAGTGCAACCCGCCGTTTTTTTTTTTGCGTTTTAGTAAATTTTCTGATTTTCGTTGTTTTCGTTTTTCATAAGAATTGTACTAAAAAACAAAGTGAATGCGCGGTTCGCGGGTTTGATCTAGGAAGCTGAAATTTTGGGAGAATTTTCTTCAAACCCGATTCTATTATATAGCCACACAGAACCGCAAATTTTTTTTTAAAAAAAAATAAAAAAACCTCCTTCGGATATATTTTTTCCTCATTTTTAGTCACATGAAAAATGTAAGCGTGGCTGTACAACAGTGGGTGGCGACCCCCATTCAAATAAAAATCCCAAAACGCTATATCTTGGCACCTAAAGCAGACTTTTTCTACGTAAGTCGCTTTTTTCGTTAAGTTTCAACGGAATCGGACAAAAACTCTGACCGCGCAGTTCTCAGGTTTGAGCTAGGAAGCTCAAATGTTGGGACATTTAATTTTATTCCTCAAGCTATTATATAGGAAAAAATAAACAAAATCCCTGTCCTAAAGTTTGAAAAAAAAAACACCCTAATGTACACACGCTAGGCGATTACTATGTAAAAAATGATCCACACATCCCTCAGGAGATCGGAACAAATAAAGTATTGTTGGAAAGGTAATTCAATTGCCTTTTCAACGGTATGCTAATCATCTCAATCGAATCAGGTCGTTCGGTTGCAAGGTTGATTTAAGTCAGCTAACCTCCCGAAAAAAGCAAAAGTACCGTTATTTTTAAACCTGAATTTAAAAATTTTTTTTAAAATTCCAAAACTTCAAGAAAATTTCCAGAGCACGTTCATTTGTTCAGAATTGGGTTGGCAAAGAGAAACCAACATTGAATATCACATCATTTGTATGGACAGAAAGAGTGCTTTCTTAATGCATTTGTAAAAATGTACGTTTTTAATACATATTTTGCACAAAAAAAAAAAAAAACGGATTTCAAACTATCTTATTAAGCTATCTTTCATACGCCATCCATACTTTGAATATCGATTTAGGTGTTTTCAATTTACAATGGTTTTATCCTCACCATCCGATGTACATATCTCCGAAACTAGATGCGTCCCCCAATTTCCGATTCCATTTGGTTGCCACTTATAAAAGCCTAGTAAGAAATAATGGTTTATAAAAAAAAATGCCTTGACTTTTTCACTTCATTTACATTTTTGGCCATTTTGAGGGGTGGGGTTCGTTTTCAAAAAGAATGGGAATGTGTTTATGGCAACCGAAACTATCATTTAAAAAAAATCAGACATACTGTGAATTAAATTGCTATAGTCATCAGGACACAAAAGTCCGACTTAAGTAGAACCTGTAACGTTTTTAGGCAGTTTCCTCATTCTAGAATTTTAATATCCATTTTTTGTCCACTCCTGTGGACCACCGAGTTCGTTAACATTTGCTTAATTAGTTTTCACAGAGTAAAACTTTTAAGTTTTTTGCAGGTATGGGAGCTGCAACGCCCATTGTTATTTTGTTGTTCTATCTTTTATTGTTTCATTATATTTTCTCGTACCAAGTTTAGCAGCTCTTGCATTTACAGATTTTCTTCTTTTCAATTTTTTTTTTTCGCATGATATATTTTAAATTTTTCAATTCAATCGAATTTCCGTTTCTTGACCTTTAGACGCATCAAAGGCCGTGTCGGCAACTCACATATAATTTTGTAATTCACATAAAACTATTGCTCAAATGTAGTAAATATAGAGCTGTTTTGGATTGGTAATCAGGAATAAAATTTCAATAAAATAATCATTCCAAGATATTTCAGCAGCTCTGGATACGTGTCATTGATGTTGAATACAGTATTAGAACTTTCTTGCCTATGAACTTAGTTGTTAAGAGTGCTTGACTTATTCCTTACAAATTGAAATTTAGATTTACTTCGGCTTTTTCAATTTATTTACATTTTTATTGGTACATTTTTTTAAATTTCATGAACTTTTCTTTCACGAGCTACATATGTCACAACAAATTTGGCTAAGTTTCAGGCGATACGCCTGACATAAACTGGCCTTTGTGTTGTATATACGCAGCCATTCGTCTGATTTAACTGCAACTAAATTCATATAATTTCAAAATGCTAAGGGAGGTGTTTGAAAGTATAGACTGTCCTCTGTAATAAATCGTTTGAATAAAAAGAGCTATCGATTATATATAAAATTGCGTCGCAACATAGGATTTGGGACAGTCACTACAAGATGCACCAATATGCCACCTTTAACTCTTATGAAAAGTTGTATGTGCGTTTTAAAAAAAGTTAAACTAATTTTTCTGTGCACATAAAAAAGAGAAATTTCACTTTGCGTCTTAAATATGTTTAAGAAATGCGAATATGATTTACTTTATTAAGCTTTCACAAAAAAAAAAAAAATGGCTTTTGAATAACATATGGGCTCTTTTAATAAAAAGGTTACAATCTCGAAAATGCTTCATTCCATATTAAAAATGTTTGTACTCAAAATGAAAATTACTTTTTAGTACTACAACTATTAATAAAGACAAAGTCATAAGTTTTGATTTAGTTAAAAATTTCCTAATAATAAACATAAGGCTTAATCAAATCATATATATAAAAATTAAAATGTATTTCATTTTTCAGATTCTTCGTACAAATCTTCATGGGGATCTCATAGCTCTTCGCAGTCACAAGGTAAGTCAAGTGTAAAATTTCTACAATATGGCTGAACGCATAGAGATGTAATAAATAATACATAAATAATTTTTCATATTATTTTTTAAATGCTTTTTGTTTATAAATTTTATAAAACTAGTGTAATTTTTCTTAAGATATATTTTCCTTGAAGCTGTTGTGAAGTTAAAAAACTGTTTTATGATAAATTATCCAAGAACTTTTTTGCTCAGTACCTTTTTATTTTCGAAATTATAGGTCCAATAGATGTACACTTAAGCATTTAGGAAAGTTTTTAAAACATATCGATAGCAAAAAGTTTTTCAAAAGATAACTTCTTGCAGGTACTGCACATTAAAATCAAAATACAAGTCATTATTGACAAGTGACACACCCTCATACATACATTTTTTTTTCTTTGAAAAGGTGTCAAAATTATGATTAGCCTTTATTTGTGTTACGAAAAAAGTCATGAAATAAATTCTTATTCGCATTCAGAAAGGGGACAGACGCTTTGTTACCCTACGAAAAGCAACGAAGCATGCAATTTATTAAATTCAATTCAGCAATCAATAATAAAGGCAATAACGCATACGTATAGATTCACACACTCGCTCTGACACACGTTGACAGATAAAAGGTGTGTATTACACGTGTTAAACTTTTATTTGCGACTACGCATGCATGCACGTCAGGGTACCCAAAACAAACCATCAAGTAACCTAATCTCATTTGCGATTCAATGAACTGTAACGCTAAAAATTGAAAAAAAAAAAAAAAAATTTAAAATTGTTGCTCAAAGAAAGTTGGGAGTGTCTTTGTTAAGGAAAGTTAACATTTTAGAGAAATTTTAATTTTACGGGCCAAGGAAATCCAAAGTTAAACTAAATCTTATTTGACTTACAGAGAAAAATATATCACACTATTTTTATACCCTACGCAGGAGGTATATTCACTTTGTCATTCCGTTTGCAACGTAAAAAAGAGGGCGTAGCAGGTATTGAACAGTATATATATTTCAGATCAGAGTCACCACTTGAATCAATTTAGCCAAAAAGCCATCTGTTTGCTTGAATGTCTGTCCGTATGTCTGTCTCTTTTTGTGTGTGTCTGTCCGTGTAAGTCTCGATTACGGAAAAACTAAGTGAGATGATGAAAGTTTCAAACAAAGTTTTTAGAATTAGAAATGGGCGAAATCAGTTCACCAAAATCAAATAAATATTTAAAACGCTATATTATGAGAGTTACATAGTATGTATTTCATGTAGTGTAACCAAATTCCTCACAAAAACTAAAAATAGCTTAGCAGGCTCTGGACGAAAAGTTAGCGAAATTCAAAAAGTGGGCGTAGAACGCTTTACTGAGGGAATTATTTAGAGGAATGAAACCAAATTTCACGCAAATACAAACAAGTTTTTAGTCTAGAATCTAGAGGTGGGTAAAATCGTTAAGAAAAAATATCGATATGCATCGATAGTTTCTCCAAATTTATCGATTTCAATCGATAGTACATCGATAAGACCAAGAATATGTTTTTATATTTCTATTTGAAAAAAGTATGCCAATTCTTCGAATTCGATATCCTAGAGTTTTCACGACAATATTCGCGATTTTGCCGCGCTTTTGAGGTTGAAGATGGGACAATAAAATTTTGTATTCTATTTCTCTTGACAAGTTTTTTTTCGTTTTTACACAAATATCGGACCACGAGTGCCCCTACGACGATCCCTGGAACTTCGCAGGCAATTGTCCATTTCAATACATATATGGAGGAACCACTGCTTGATTAAAATACGGACATCATCAAATACTGGATGAATTATTCGTCATGCAAAGCTTTGCAAACAATTGCGTTAAAATATTTAATTGTGCCATCGTCTTCTGTCTCCTCCGAAAGAGTTAACTCTCCTGCCGGCAACATAATTTCTGAACGAAGATCCCAATTGTCAGCTGATTTGGCAGAACGACTTGTATTTTTAAAACAAAATTATGAGCATGTCTTATTTTAATTTCACTAATTTTACGTTTGATTCGAGCACCATTCAAGTACCATATCATATAGTGATTCGCACAAAGCGTTTATTGATCTCACATGACGTAGTTATTAATCCAATACGTTATTGTCCATTGTTTATGAAAAATTTATTATTTTAAAATATATTATGCATATATTATATTTCAAAATAAATCAGTTCTTATCGATGTCGATGTTTCGCAAAGAGACATCGATAGTTATCGATGCTTGACTCACATCGATGTCTATCGATAGTTAACGATTTTACCCACCTCTACTAGAATCAAGGACTAAGTTGAAAAATTTCGAAGAAGGCTGTCACGCCCGATACAAATATACATTTCAAAATACTACAGTGAGAGAGTTATTTAAGTAAATGTTATCAATTTTCATGTGGCTATGTTAAGTCAACCAGACGGCACAAAGTATGGTGGAAATTAGCAAATTAATTTTTGACATGGTAAGGCTCATACTAATTTGAATTCTGTTTTCACTATAGCAGAAACAAAATGTTGCTTATTGTTTATTTTAATTTTAAATTTACTATTCAGTACAGTAGGTGTGACAAACATCAAAAAAGTTAAAGCTTGTTTTATCTTGCCATAGAAAAATTAAAACAAATCTCTCGAACTAAGCCTTTGTCAAATAAGTGAAAAAAATTTTTTCCCTTACCAGAACCAATGGTCTGGATTGCAAACATAGTCAAAAAAAGTCAACGGAACTTAACGAATGCCCGGCAGATTATGCAATTGGTATCATCATACACTCTTAGACATTCGCTTAATTTTTCCCATAATAGGCCGAGAGGTTGCAGTACCACAAAAAATTGATTCAAATGCGCATTTTGCTAATACTTATGGGTGTTTAGTGCGTCAATTTTTTGTCGAAATGCCTTGGTTTTTCTCCATAACTTAGTGGCTTTTTAGTATTCCTAATAGATTTTGGGTCGCCGAATCCAAATCTAATGGCTGATTTTCTAATTTACGTCTATTTCATAGCATTATAATTCAATAAAATCTTATTATTAAGATTTTTTTTCCAAACAATTATGCGTTGTTTTCTTCTCTAGAGTTCAAATTATAATGTATTTTTCTATTTAAGACAAACTTATCGAGTATATCGACAAAAACTGAAAAGTTCTTAAAGTTCTCTTAAAGTTCACAGTTTTCCCCTTGCTTTTATCAAAATAAAATATTGCTCATGTATTAGAAGAATTTTTGGAATCGGCTCGGTAGAGAGATGTATGTTCCAGAGATTACCAGAGATTAAGAAATGAATTTGAGGAAGCGAAATCAGTTTGAAGCCAAAAGAAATTAAAAGTGCCGGTAATTCAATACAATAAATACTTCGTTCATATAAAAAGAGTCGGAGCTTATTATTTAAGCTTTCAATTCAGCCTTTAACTTGAAATGCTATGATTCCACCACAACAACTGCACAAACTATTAAAACAGCAAAGTTCCAAGCATTTAACCAGAACAGACCACAGAGACTTAACCTTTAAAAAGCACCCCCTGGGTCGGCCGTGATTTCGAGTGTCAAGTTATCTTAACGCCACTCACAAAAACAACAGCACACCGTATGTGACAAAAATAAAACACCTTCAGGGGATAAAGTAAAGCAATACAAAGAGTTTTTATATATAAAAAGATGTGTGTATAAAAAAGGCTCTGAGCACTAAAATTACCCATCAAATTTTTTTCAAGAACTTTAAATTTGCTCATTTTTGTCTGCCGCCTTTTGTTGCCAATTTTGACACTTTTGTGGCACACGTTCGTGTATGATGAGAGGCCTGCGGTGCTGCACTCAAGAGAGAAATCTATTTACCAAGTAGAAATGAGAGTGTTAGTGACCAAGCCATTCAGACAGCTTGAAAGCATAGTGGCTGAATTCACCGACTGTTGCACTAGCGACGAGATTACTTTTCCTTCTGTGCCTCTACTTCAAGTTACTCAAAAGTACCATTGAAGTACTGGGTTTGATTTTCGGTTCAAACGTGGCAATATACTAGAAATTTTTCAAACTTTGCCCAAATTAGCTGCAGTGGTAAAGCAAAAAATACACTCTTTGGGCAAAACCTGAAAGACTGAAGTGCTATGAAGTTAAAAGAACACATTTGTTTAGGACCGCTAAAGCTCTCACTGTTGTGCCAGAATAATTTAAAATACTTTCAAGAATACTCGTCGCTGTATAGTTCGACCTAATTCCCAGTCTTCAGTATCCCCCTTCGAAGCTAACTAACCAAATGTCAAAGGGTTACGCTCTCGAAATGTAAACTTTGACAATTAAAAATACCTGCAGCAGTAAACTGCTGATATTGCGAAAAACAACTTCTTTCGGATAGCTGAAAATTTAAATAACCTTTGATGCTGTGAGAATAAAAGTAAATTTTTAGTGGATCAAGTAGAGCACCCGTCATGTGGGACATACACAGTTGATTAATTTTTGATATTAAAATTATTCATTGAACTTTTAGCACTTCCTCTAAAAAATGAATAAGCTTTGAATTCGCAAACTGAGAGCTAAAGGCTTATTGAATATGAGATGAAAAGTATCGTTTATTGGTTCTGATTTTGGACAGAACTAGAAAAAAAAGTTATTATTATAATGCGTCTATCAGTAAAAGCAGAGTCTTATTACATGAAACACAAATAAATAATTGGAAAGGCATTTTTATGTTAGGGCTCTTTTTGAGTTATCTTAATTTATTATGTATACTACGGTGGTTTTTAAAATAAAAGTTGGATTTTAGATCAGGGCACGTATCACTTTAGACTGTTCGACTGTCTATCTGCCTTACAGGCAGAGTAGGCAAATGCCTAGGGCGGCAAGATTTAAAGGGCGGCAAATACTGGTGGAAAGTTTGAAAAATTGTTGCATTTTATTGTTGTTATTTTCAAATTTTGTTTTCATTTTGGTACTGTTTTTCGTTCCGCAAGGATAACCTTTTTTTTTTGGTCATCAAAAAATTTAATATAAATGACAAAAAAAAAAAAATTTTTTTCTAATAAATGAAGAGTTTTGAGGCGAGAGGGCGGTAATTTTTGCAACTGCCTAGGGGCGGCAAATTTCATAATTCGGGCCTGAGAGATAATCGTACTAAGGTCAACTTCATAACTTCTGAAACACGTATGTTATTCCTTCAAGGAGGTTTATACTACCCAAGGCAGAAAGTATATGGGTTAGAAAAATTAGGAATGATATTTTTCATAAACAAAACAAATTTAAAATAAATTCGGGGAACCCTCTTCCTTCTGGTGCTACTATGATACACATATGTGAACAACCTCTTATAACTATTAGTTGAATTTTGATTTGATTACATTCCGCAGGAACATCATCCCAACTTAAAATTTCATTTAAAAAACGTTTATGCTTGATTTTCCTTCGAACGAATTTTTGAGATTGTTGTCTCGGAAATTTATTGCCTGTGGTATTGCACAGGAAAATTAAACTTCGTTCATTTGACTACGATGCCTTTGAGTATTTCCTACTGGGCGAAAACACAAAACAAAAACAACGAACAAAATTTCAGCTTCGTTGCACACAATTCACTTTTTGGGCTTTGACAAAAGTTTTTATTTTGTTTCGTGCTATCTCATTTTCTAACTATTTGCATCTCTTTCTTTGCGCAGAAACTTTGTGTTGTGCTTTCACTTGAGTAGCATCACAAAGGACGTTAACAATTTGAAATTTGTTCAAAAAATACAGCAACAAAAACAAAAACAGCAATAATGACAATAACAACAATCACAGCAACTACAACAACAACAACAACAACAATCACAGCAACTAACACAATAATAATGATTTTATCGCTTGGGGGTGTAATTTGTATAGCGCCAACTTTTGAGTCCTGCCTGCAATCCCTTTGCTTTTTACACTTCGATTTCTGGTCTATTCGGTTCGGTTGTGTGCGGGTTTCGCTTGGCTTGACAATTTTAAATTGAAACCCTTCGGGCATTGTTTTGGTTCTTTGTAATCTATGACAACTTGCATGGAAGTTGCTCATGTTGCTGTTGTCTTTCCACGCAGATTCTGTTGTTGTTTCTAAAATCTGATGAGCACCGTTGCGTTCCCTGATGAGTCCTTGCAGCATCATCATGCATCAGAGATGCGTTTATTTTATTTACCCATTGGTGCGCATGATGTTTTGTTATGTCATTAAGTTTGACAGTACTGGTGGGAGCAATGTGTTCGTACTACTACTCAAAAGTGTTTGAATTTTTAGAGATTCTCTTTCAGCTGCTTAGACATAAAGTGCCTTGAGGTTGTGACCACTTAGAAGACTGAAAGAAGTTGTGTGGTTGGTGCTAATGAAAACTCTCAAAATTAATCAAAATTTTTACATTCTGTTCGATTAATTTAAGAACCGAAGGCCTGTTCGTACCTTCTCGAAAAGTTATATGTAAGATATATCTAGGTGTGGCTAATGTAGAATTTAACAAAAATTTTCATTATAGCTTTTACGGGACTGAAGAAATGAAGAATGAATGACATTTATTTTCGAAATGTTGAGTCTTCAATTTGGGGTTTTTTGAAAAATATGGAAAAACTGAAGCATTGTAATATTATCTGTTGAGTGCATCAAAATGAAGAAGATTTGATCTTTCAAGTTTGATTTATGATCTCCATTCGCGTTCTGATATTTTTCCCTAACAGCTGTAATTTCAATGGTTAACATTTAGAAGAACTTTTTCCATCGGTTTATAAACTTTTTGACGCTTTATTTTTCGCGAATATTGGGAATATTTAATAAAATTTCTTATCCTTGTGCAACTGTTGATTAATTTATTTTTTATTTTCAGGCTATGGCTCCAATGCGTTGAGCAGTGTTGGTGTTAGTGTGGGTAAATCTTCACTGGATCCACATACACATCTAAGGCAACCTGGTAAGTATATTTACCATCTCATTCACTTATTGTGTAACACAATAAAAAGGTCGCTATTAAAGCAACTGAAATAATTTGGTGCGAATAAAATATTGACCTTTGCAAACATAACGTCATTTTGGAGTTTAAGAAATGAAGAGCTAAGGAAAATGAAAGGATTATTTTGAGCATGAATAAATCAAACAAACAATTTAAGTTCACATGTAAACATTTTCACTCTACAAATCAGACTTTCAAGCCAAACTAGGCCATCTGCTAGAATTAAAAAAAAGAGGTTGCTTAGTTTGGAAGGATACTATACTACTTTCGTGTATTTAATATATGTATGTGACAACTAAAGGGTGTCCAGATAAGATCTCTTGCGTGAAATTTTGATTCAAGACCTGTATTTTCTATCAAATGAATTTGATTTGTATGAACCGCTTCTGGTTCGCAGAATTAGGACAAATAATTTTCAGAGAAAAGTAAGTTTTTTGCTTTTATCTGTGATCGCATGTTTGTTTTTGCTCACAAGTTCTTAAATATGTTTGTTATTGTTGTAGTAATATTTTTCTGTGAATCTATTTGTGTAAGTACCAAAACGCATTGAAAACTTAGTCAAAAACTAAACAAAGGGCTTTTTTTTTGCCAGTAATTCCAGGTGAATTCACTGACTTCAGAAAAATCTTTGATAAAACAAAAATCAAAAACCAAATAGCAAATGAGCAAATTGACAAGTTTTGGCAAATTCTGACAAATTTAACCAACATTTGATTAAATAGGCCTTAAGTTTTAAGTGAGTTTATTTATTTGTGGGCGTGTTGGAAAGAAATTTTCTGAATCTTCAAGTTAGAATATATTTTATAAGGTCACAACAACTCAAAGTTAGGGTCCATGATTTATTTGTTACAAATAATACATACAGACATGGCAGATAATGGCACATTCGGCACCAAAAAATGAACCTTCGTATAAGCAAATTCTTCACATCCAGCTGTTCTAAAAGGTTGTAGCAATAATTTCCTCTCAGCTATAGTTACAAATCGACAAACAAAATAAGTTATATTCTATGTAAAATGATGCTTCAAATGTTCTTGACAAAGTTAGCAAATGCATATGACCTCAGTTATTCGGTAGCCTTCTAAGTATTATCATGTTCTGTACTTGGTTAACCATTTCTTGAGCAGAAACGCTTTTTGGACGACATGCACGTTCTTCATCTGCCTCGTTCGAAATGGGCTACCCATCCTTTAAATAGTTGTATATGAACGAGCACCCTCTCCCTATCCATGAATTTTCTTCCCGAATAAACCCTTTTCATACAAGTATTTATTCACTGTAGGTGCCGAATATGGATTTTTCACAAATGGCGAATATGCCATTTGAGTTATTACTCGCACTAAATGGTTGGTGTATTTGTTACTGACGAATTGCACCTAGATTCTCCGTAGGTCACTTCAAGCAGTTTTGCTTGTTAACGAAACCATTGGAAATGGGTTTCATTACTGCGTTAAAAAAATTAAACTTGGTTTTCAAAATAAAATTCGATGATTTTTTGTGTTGCTGTTCTGTTGTGTATTGATCCATATTTAATTATTTAAATTAAATTTTACTTGTCAGTACTATTGATATTTTGTGTTTTGTGCCTAAAATAGATAACTTTTTTTTTTTTTTTTTTTTTTTTTTTTTTTAAAGCATAAGCCAACGCTCAGGGGATGCCCCCTATAAATGCAATGCACCGTGTTGGTTTTAAGAAAAGGAAAAAGGTTAGAGGGAAGGGGGAAGGGGGATAGATGGAGTAGTGTCGGTGAACATTAATCTTGAATCTATGGATGTCACAACTGCCGGGGAAGACAGACGCAGGTAAGCAGTTCCACAACTTGATGGTTCGGCCAAAGAAAGAATTATCACGGAAGTGTGATGTCCTGTTGAACACCGGCGTGACGCAAAAAGGATGGGCCTGATGGGATGCCCGAGTGCTGCGAGAGAAAATCCTGGCTGATGGAATCAGTTCCCGTATTTCTCTAGAGCACATCCCGTTATAATATCTATAAAAAAGGGTTAAACACCCTACGTTACGCCGGTGGTGAAGGGAATCGATAGAGGCGATGATAGATTCATCACCTATTAGTTTCAACACACGTCGCTGGACACGATCTAGCAGTTCCAAGGTGGTTTTAGGAGCCCCGGCCCAAATGTGTGAGTTGTACTCTAGTTTGGGTCTAATATAGGTGAAATAAATAGTACGAAGATCAACTGGAGTGAAGTATTTCTTACACCGTTTCAAAAAACCAATACACTTGGCCGCATCTTTCGCCACATCGAATACATGATCAGACCACCTCAGGTCCGATTGAACCGATATGCCCAGAACGTCAAGAGTTGTTGACCTCGCAATATCTAAGCCAGCCATATTAAGGGAAGGAAGGGAGAGATCCATTCGTCTATGAGACAACAGACAGCACTGAGTTTTAGAAGCATTAAAATTGACTCGGTTAATACGACCCCACTCGGTGATTGTGTTGAGGTCGAAAACGAGTGAGTCATTCATATGCCGCCTTTTACTCTCAACCTCCACAGAGCTCGGGCGATTTTTGAAGCAATAAGAATGACATATGTTGCTCATATGACATATGTCTGCAAAGGAATGGATTGGGTTGGTGGTCGATGACAGAAGGTCATCGATAAAGACCAGGAAAAGGGTAGGAGATAGGACAGAACCCTGGGGAACTCCAGCATTGATGAAGTGTTCGTTAGAGGTGAAACCGTCTACCACAACACGGATAGAGCGATCACTGCAGAAGCTCGTAATCCAACGAGCAAAGGAATTACCGACACCAAATGCAATTAGTTTTGATACGAGGGCGCGATGCCACACTCGATCAAACGCCTTAGAAATATCCAGAGCGACAACCATACTTTCACCGAAAAGGTGAACGGAATGGTTCCATTTTTCAGTGAGGAACGACATAAGATCACCGGTAGAACGAGACCTACGGAAACCATATTGGCGATCACTAAGTAATTCGTTGCGCTCCAGATAGTTCACTAGGTGAAAGTTTATTGCACTCTCCATAACTTTGGAGAGCGCAGAGCATATCGCAATGGGCCGATAATTATTAGGGTTGGAAACCTCGCCTTTTTTGGAAACTGGCTGAACATTAGCAACCTTCCAACAGGATGGAAATATCCCACTAGTGTAGGATATGGAAAAAAGATTGCGTAATGGCCGAGCTAGTGTTGAGGCACACTTTCTCAACACATGGGCTGATATGCCATCAGGCCCTGAGGCTTTATTTATGTTGAGGTTTGCAAGGACTCGTTTTACTGCCCTTGTTCGAAAGTAAATAGTTGGCATTGCCGAAGACCTATTCTGAACAGGGGGTAAAGGCTGACAGCTATCTGGGAGTGTAGCATTTTTCGCAAAGATGCTAGCCAATAGATCGGCTTTGTCAGCAGGGTCAGTGAATATTTGGTCGTTCATTAAAAGAGTTGGAATAGACGATGAGGACTGATTCTTCACTCTCTTAACAAATGACCAAAAACTTTTGCTACCTTTCGGTAGTGAAATGATGCTTTTGCGCAGGTTTTGTTCGTAGAGAAACTTTTCTCGCTGAATCGTGGCATTACAGCAATTTCTAGCCTCAATGCGAAGCCTTTCAGTATCAGCATTTCTAATGAGCCGCCAATTCCGAAATGCTTCCTCTTTGGACCTGACTGCAGTCCTGCAAGTCTCATTAAACCAAGAGTGGTCCTTTGGCTTAACGTTAACTTTTTTATAAGGTATGAAGGACCGCATACCTAATAAAATTATTTCTTGAACCATTAAAGCCGCAGCATTTATGTTCCTATCAGCGAAACACAATTTCCAATTGAAATTACGAAAGAAATTATTTAACGCAATCCAATTTGCTTTATCATAAAGCCATACAGTCCGCTTCGGGGCTTTCGGCGAAACAGTGCGTAAACTTTTAAATGGGAAAGCAGCGGAAATAGTACAATGGTCCGAGTTACCAAGAGGTGCAAGGACAGACACATCGTATTTTTCATGATGTGATGTCAGAAAGAGGTCTAGTGTACTTAAGCTATGCCCCCCAACGCGTGGAATGAACGTGGGGTCATTCACTAGTTGAGTCAGTAAATTGGACTCGGCAAAAAACTCAACATAACGACCTTCAGGAGTTGTAAGGCCAGAATGGCGCAACCAATTAGAGTTATGAACATTGAAATCACCAGCAACTACAATTTCACTGTCTGAGTACGACTCTAAAATTTTGGAAATCGAATCAGAGAGGACGTCTATCTTTTCAAAAGTAGGAATCCTCCCTAAATTCGGGCTTCTATACAGGAAGCAGAAATGTAGAATGTGCGACTGGATTTTGAACTTAATCCACATAGAACTAAATTCGGCATCCGTCGTGTTCAAATGTTGCTGACACTGGTACGCAACATCGCTACGTATATATACAGCGAGGCCCCTATGGGGAGAAAATAATGGCAGAAGGTGATAACCAGGTATCTGGAAATCCAGTGGATCAGCATCCCCACACATCTGAGTCTCACCAACCGCCATTACTTGGGGATGGAAACTAGAAACATGGGCATAGACCGAAAAAAAGTTTGACCTAAGGCCACAAATATTGCAAAAATCAAATCGGAATCTCTCCGACATTTGCGACATCTCAAAAACCCAAGAAGAATATTAATGCTAAATTGTAAGTGGAGTCAAGGCCAGTAATTAAGAGCGAAGAGAATAAGAGTGGGCAAGTGTTATGCCTTTGACCACTCAAGCTCCCAACATAGCCCCAGCCACACTTTACAAATAGCTTAGGATGGGAATAGGGAGAGAAAAGGCTACCAAACAACAGAAATTACAAAGGAGAGGGCATAGAAAAGCCCTTTACGTTAACATTAACTTTCCGTCAAATTAATCCCAAATTAAGGGAAAACTCTTTAATCTGGGAGCACTGCTGCGACTTGGCAGCGACGTCAGTAAGTAAAATTGTAACTGCAGTTTATGATGCTGGGCTAGCTGTTGTTGTTTTGTTGCAGTAATATTTTATTTTGTTTTGTTTTGTTAAGCGTCTAACGAACGACTTGTCGGTTTATTATTGTGGCGTTTAATAGAATATGTATTCAATTGTAGATTTTGTTGTTGCTTAGTAGTAGTTGGATTTATTGTTTTTGACTTTTCGGTTTATTATTGTGTTGTTTAATAGAATATGTATTAAATGGTAGATTTTGTTATTGTTTTGTAATAATTGGATTTCTTGTTTTCTGTATTTAAACATAGGTAAAAGAACACGCGACGAAAGCAATATAATAAAAGACACGCGTTACAACATTAAGACATAACATTAAAAACATCAAAACAAGACGCAACAGAACAGTAAGGGGGACCGCGCGACACGTCCTCTCCCTATGAGATGTGAACTACTACTTAAAAAAAGTGTTAAACAGAACCGGAATATGAGCACGGTTTCTTAATTTATTCCCTATATCTGATTTAATCCAGTCTCGTATTGATGTATCAAAGCTTAGTTTAAATTCAGTTCTGGTTGATTCAACTTATATGAAGCGAATAACCAAGTTAGGTTTTGTCAAATGATGGATTGACATCGTGCTGAATAAGATTGGAATTAGTATTTCTCGCTACTTCTTCCAACCCGTCTAGTCGGACAGCCAGTGACATTTTAAAGTCTAACATCTGACCAAAAATTAATTCCGTTTCATTCGACAGTGTTATATTTGCGTATAATAAAATTGGGTGGCTGTCATCACACAAGTGATACAAGACCGAGATGTGATCGCTTCAACAAACCGGTAAAAAGAAGGTCATTCCATCATTTGATTTCAATGTCAAGAATCTTCCCCACTTCGTTCGTTTCCTAGCTGAGGAGCCGTATTTTCCGATATGACTCTATAACTTATTTTAATGGCCTGTCTCAAAAACAACTGTCAGAGATTTTAGCAACTCACAAATAATTTAAACTCAAAGGTTATAAACCAAATCCATTTTCAAATTGTTCAAAGCTTCCTACAGTGCTGCTTTCCATATATTTAAGGCAAAAACAAACACTTTAAAATTCATTCATGAGTGAACTAATAAAAGGTATTTATACACCACTTTAGATGGCATTGACACAAAATTCATATCCAGAGCATGGTACAATCCAAAAGCGAACAAAGTAACTCTGTCGCAAATCAAACCTTTGAATACGCTACTAGACACTCACTCAAGTGGCATAAAAAACTGCAAAACCGAATTGAAATCGCAACCGAAATGGAATGGAAACAGAATGTAACAATAGAAAACAGAAAGAAAAAACTTCGAAACAATTGAAACGTCATAAAACGTTCTCAATTAGGGAGCTATAAGAATGTGGCTGCCTGTCAAATATGACGGGCTCAACTCAACTCAGCACAACTCAAGATTAGGAAGCAGTCGGCATTGGACGCGTGGCAAAAGCACGTCAACCTACATATACACGCGACGAAGTAGCAATTTTTTAGGCATTAGTAAAAAATATCCTTTTCCCTGGCAGTATTGTAATGCAAAAGAACAATGAGAGAAATCTAAAACATTTGGTATAATGTTTGTCAACTTGAATTGTTTAATAAAAACAATACACGCAAATGGACAAGCGGACAGACATGTAAACATTCGAACAGCAACCACTGCAACAACAACAATTTTAATGCATTGAGGAAAAAATCAGTGCGAATCAGGGAAATGTAACCTTCCTGAAGTACCAACACTTGAACGCATTTAAGCTGCTACGCTTGAGTCAGAGTCTTAATAAAGCCACAGTCTGAAATGGATACAAGGCAGCAGCACAGTATAGCTGTGCTTGTGGCAGCGGCTCAAGTGTTCCAGCTAAGTGCTCTTAACAAACAAATGTATTTTAAAATGCATTTAGAACGCAATTGTCCTGCGAATCCTTGGCGAAAATACTGAAAAATTGTGTATAATGAACAATTTTACGCAGCCTGTTTTGGTACTTGTGGGCATTTTAGCGGTTTACAAATGGAGTGTTCGAAATGAAGTGTGTAGATTTGAGTTGAGAAGGGAGGGTTTTCAACGCCCACACACAATTTTGTAAATTGCTTCAAAACAAAGCTTGTCGATATAAATGTAGTAATAGAGTTCCTTATATGCCGGCGAAAAGCAAATTGGCCAACACTTTTGCTGCTATAATTAAGTTTTGTCTTACTCAAAACAACGTTAAAGTTCAGCTCCATAATGCTCTCCCAAAGATAGCAATTGTAAGTCTCGTTCTGGATCACGTTACGGTTGTTTAAGAATTATCAATCTCAGCAGACTTTACGCCCTAACAAGCGAGACCTCACAAAGTTGACCCTGTGATTTTTCAATTTAATTTTTTCCGTACATTCGCGCTTTGAAATGTATGAAAAGCACAATGAATGTTATATTTTTTTCTTGTAAAATTTGCTTTTATTGACTTATGTTCACAATAATAAGCCGCGAGATAAATATCTTCATTATTTTATTTAGATTGATAAAAGTAACAATTTTTTTTTGGAAATTTTCGGAAAGATTGAGAAAAAAGTACGTTTGACCTTCAAAAAGTATATTCCGACACTAAATTTAGTATGTTCGTGAAAAGTTTATATGCCATCATTGGAGCTAACCAAACGTTATATCAACTTTGAAATTCCTAAACAACACGCTTCAAAGGAAATCATTTATATTTGATGAATCCATGTAACTTTTTAATCCAGTAAGCAATCTCTTCATATCGGATTACAAGTCAATGTCTATAAAGATTTATGTAGTCAATATGGTTTCAGCCCTACATATTTTAATTGAAAAATCCTAAATTTTCTTCGTGCTGAATATAATAACATTCGGTGAACCTTTACTTACACAAAGTGATTTTATTAAGTCTCTTGAAAAATGTACTAAGTTTTAGATTGATATTTATATATTAATCTCAGCTCTTTTTTAATTATTTTTCTTTATCAGCTGTTACTTATAACAATTTTGTCTCAAGAAATTCGTTGATTAAATTTGGTAACTATTTTTAGAGAATTGGTTACCTGAGTGTTTCTCTCATTTGACAATGTTTTTGGGTAGGAGGGCAAGCCTTAGTAAAATTAAGGTACCAAAATGTAACCTTAGATGAGTACGGGAACACTGCTGATGTATGTCAAGATATTGTGGATAAGAAATACAAGAAAAAAATTTAAAAATGCTGCGTTTTGCAGAGTGAAAATCATTTCGCTTCCAGAATATATTGGATACTTACTACAGATCTTTTAATATTTTTTTTTTTTCAAAAACAAAAAACGTCAATTGTAGTCCTCGACATCTACCCTTCATATGGATCAAAATTTTATGGTCGTGACAATGCTCCAAGCTTACTTGATTGATGCGCTTGGTGAATAGAAACTGATTCAAATTTTTTTTTTCTTTAGCATTTAGGACGGTTGAACTTTTTTGCTGTTTTCAATTTTTCACATTTTAGTACTTAAAAAAAAATAGTCCCACAGTTGTCTTTTTAATGCTGTCAAAAATAAGTAAATGTTGATGCTAAATGCCATAATAACTAAGACCTTTTATCTTTTGACCATGACTTTTACAAAAAAATCTAAGCTTACAAGTTGAAGTTCTATACTGTGTAAAAAGTGTCCGAATTTGTTAAGTAAAACGAAACAAAATAATTTTTATGTCAAAATTTATTTAATCGCCACTACTTGAAATGTAGCTGTTCCAGCGCTTGATTCAGTCCTCCATTTATTTTCCATATGCTGATTGAAGAATACCTTCAGACCCTTCAGCAAATTTGCTTTTATATCTTCAACCGACTCAAAGCGCATTCCTCGAAGTAGTAATTTAAGCTTCGGGAATAACAAAAAGTCGTTCGGGGCCATATCAGGTGAACACGGTGCTTGGTCGATGACATTCGATGAATTTTTTGCACAATGATGGCTTTATGAAATAGTACATGGTCGTGATGCAAAGCTCATGTGTTGGCTTTTCGAAAGTTTGGCCGTTTTCGGCGCATTTATATTCACAACAGAAACAAAAATATCATTAAAAACTTTAACTCACATATTAAAAATTTTTAACTTATTATCTCAATGTAAATTTGTATTTATTTCTTTTCCAGATCCATATCAAATGTTTGGTCCGACAAGCAGCAGATTAGCGAGCTCTGGTAAGCAAAGTCAAAATAACTAAAATTTTAAATTCCCCCCATTTAATGCATAGGTAATAAGTTAAGTAAGCCACTTGTAATCAATAGCAAAAAGATTCAGGTGTTAAGATTATTTTGGCACCCTTACAATAGATAGCACCCGGCAACGTAGTCGAACTGCTATGTGTCAAGCACGTGCGCATGTCAAAAAGTTAAGAAATGTTAAAAATCACCTGCACTTCATTATCATAGCAATTTAGGAAAAATATGAAACCCTTGGAAATGTTCGCACCCTTGGGTAAATTAAAGTGCTTAGTCGTTGCTTAGGTTAAAAATGCGTAAACTCAGATTTTATCACTAGTTCAGTCATTGTTCTGCATTAATTTAATGTTATAAATCGTGTGCTTTCGGTTTCAAACGACAGACACACTTTAACACTCAACTCAACCCCTCTTTCGAATATAAAAAATCATGGCAATGAGTAATGCTACGTGCATCTATGTAGTGGGTTCTGCTTTGTTTTTAGTGAAAACAATTTTTTCTCATTTTTATTCATTCATATAAATATTTTTAAATCTACCCCCTTTTAAGTAGGAACGGACAGTAAATGCCCTAAGCCCTGGTGAAGGTGTTTCTCATAGCTTGCTTGGCATGTTAGGGGGTGTGTCGGCCAATTTTTTATATGGGCATATTAATTTTTGTTTTAAATGTTTGCTGTGAGAAAATAGAAGAGAGTAAAAGGGTTAAAAATGATACATCATTGTAGTGGGGCAAAATTTTTGCATTAAGGTCCTAAGGTAGACGCGTGCCTTAGGTCATCAATTAAACAGTTATGATGTTATTTTTGTTGCAGCTTAGTAAATTTAAAATTCATTAGGGCCTGAAGTCAGCTACTTTGGTTTGAAAGTATTTGTAAAATGGGCGTGTTTTTAATTGATAAATCACAATGACCAGCAGCCTTGCTGCATAGTAAGGTGTGGGAAAACTTAATATTAAAATTATTAACATGCTTAGGAACAATTTTTCAGTTTAAATATAGTTTAACTTCAATTTATGTTAAGCCTTAGAAAGAGTTTTACTTAAACGAGCAGCTGTCAGAGTCACATGAAATCTTAAACGGAGCTCAAAATTTTACTCTCAAACAAAAACTTAAATTTTTTGAAAAATTGGTCTTAAGTAGTACTCTAAGCCAGGGAAGGGCACTTAGTGCCTCAATTTACTCACATTGCTCTAACCGTTATTCGACGCACAACCAAGCGAAAAAAAATTCCCAGAATTTCAACGCTATCGAGGCACAAAATTCGCAGAGTTTCAACGCTATCGAGGCGCAAAATTCGCAGAATTTCAACGCTATCACAGCGTTGACTTGAATTCAAATGAAAACAAAAACAAAACACAAAGGCATAAATGAACGGCGCCGCATTGTGTCTTGACGAATGTAGCAATTGTTTTTGTTTGTAGTGTAATTTGTTTTTTTTTGTGCTAATGGCAATTTTGGAAATGAAAGTAAAAAAAACTTTAAAATTTTGTTTGTTGTTGCTTGATGTTGTTGTTTTCCTCTTTCGTTATATTTTTGTGCCCACCGCTGCTCTAAGCAGTTGACGAAATGAAAAAGAATTTTTGTTGCATGAGAATCACTCAATAGTTGAAAGAAACAAATGTGTTGCAAAAACGTTGCATTACTGTTGCAAATAATTGCTTTGCAACAGGAAACATATTTCTTTTAGTATACCTATTAATTTCGATCTTGCGAAATTTTTCGCAAAAACTGGCTAGACGCCAACATTTTTTTCAGTAGATTCTTTGGTCGTTTCTGTTCTCTTATTCTAATAATTTAGAAGAATTTGAAGCGTTGAGGCAAAACGTGATTCAGATTCAGATTCAGGTTCAGAGACTAAAAATTCTTATTGAAATTATGAATTCGGTTTGTTAAATTTTCTTAAGCGTGCACAAAAGGAATTGTAAAATTGTATTTTTCTTTTTTTTTATGGTCGAACCAGGATACTTTTGCCTCTTTTATGGAAGAATTCGTCGAAAGTTGCTGATCCTGAATTTATTGCTCTTGGTCACATAATTTCTAAATTTTTAGAAAAAATTGCCTTAACGTAGAGGACCCACAGGTATTGTGTGAATTTAGCAGGTTTTTCTATTATTTCATGCTAATTAAGAAATTAAATAACATTTTTAGCTGTAATTTTATTGAAATAATAAAAGCATTCACACTAAGCCAGGCAGTGTTTTTCAGAAATAGGGGAAAGAGTGGATAATATTGATTTGTTAAGGTTCTTGTTAAGAAGAAGTAAGTCTAAAAATTGTTAAAAAGATTCAATAGCAAATCCACTGGTCTGTGGCACTGGTCTGAGACATCAGCTTTCAAGCAATATAAGGATGATCTTAAAGGTAATTTCAATCGTAACTGATTTTTGGCGAAATGCAACACAAATTATTGACGTAATTACTGTAATACGATTTGTATTCATACATGTATCATATCTCGATATTTTGCTCATTGATTTGATATATCAATATGAATGAATTAAAAAAAAAAAATATATGTTTACAGCATACCTTATAAACATAAGGTATGTAATATACCTTATATTTCCCGATATCACGATGATATTTGCAGTAATGAAATGATTTTGTTATCCAATATTCGATTTGGAATTTATTAACAATTTATTGTTTACGATTGAGAAATACTTATGACAACCAAAGTATGATTTGGTAGCTATTATCAAAGGTATTATTACCCTAAAGCAACATTCATATATCCGGGACTTAACTACTTAATACCAAATATTTAAATATTATCTACATTATTTGTTAATTAATTGTTGATACAAGTGAACCATTTTTTGTGTGAATGAGATACTAAACCATTTTTAGACGGTAAGATTCTTAAATCTTAACTAATAAACTTTAAATTTAAATTTTTATTCTATGAACTTACATATTGTTAAACTCCATTAAATACCACTTTCTGAATTCTTTCGCGTTAACAATATAAGAAAATTATGTCTTGAAATACTTTAATTTTCAAAATGCTTATATTATTTATTCGAGAGTTAAAATGTAGTAGGTTATAGGAAATGTGGTTCAATTCAAAATTCGACTTAATTTGAAAATTTCCCTTTATAATTTTCTCTTTCACATAAAATTATATATTTTTTCTTGTAAGCTCAGGTAGTGAAAATTATACCTTTCAAAATGCTTAAAATTTCTGATAAAATTTCCATGTAAAGACAGGAAGATATTTCAATTTAAGTCAACACCAAGAGGTCAGCATATGTCCGTCTCGCTTTGGCACTTTTGCTTCAGCAAAAAAAAAAAAAAAAAAAACAAAAAGAACGCGCTGTTAAAAATAAAATCGCGAAAAATCACGCTAAATCTTTTTTGCGAAGTTTTTTCTTTTTTAAATTTATGAATCCTTGACACGAAACCCCAACTGTCTAACATGACTAACAAAAGTCAGGTTACATGGCAGCTAAAAATGTTACAACAATAAATGTGCAGACAAAAGTGTCCAGGCAGGACTAAATACATTTCACAGGCTGACTGACGGTGGTACATCTGAAGGGTAGCAAGGTAGATGCCTAGCTGACCATATATTTCGGATTTTATGTATTTTACAGCATGGAAATTGAAATCTACTTTTAAAATTTACTACAGCAATAAAATAAATTCAACTTCTTTTATTCACAAGTACTCACATTAAATTGACCTTATTTTGTGTACGAAATAAAATATTTATGTATATGTAGGTACGTATATAGACAACCTTCAAACCATGAAAATGGCCTTTTCGCCTCTTACTCACACCGTTTCACTTTTTCACTGCTCACAGCTCCATACCGGAATTAGCATAAAAACTCAATCGCCTACGATTTTCCGGCGCGACACATAAATTGTATGAATTCAGTCGTGCACCCGCCTACCACCGCTTGCTAATGTTTAGGCTGTATAGGGTCTAACACGTCAAGTACGTAGCAGCTGCTTTACTTTGTAGTGGGTGGGTTAAACTCGTTTGCGTTTTTTTTGTATTTCTGCTACCAACTTCATTTATTTCGCGTTTTCTTGACTTTACCTCATGTTTTACTGCATCGTACAATGTTGCGTTTCTTTATGTTTTTACCAACCACTATGTACTTCTGTGCAACTTCTTCGTGTTGTCCTTGCATGCGCTTGTACTAGTTTTCCCAAAACGTGTGCATTAACTTTGTGATTTTGACCAAGTTGTCTTAACTTGATTTTACAGTTGGTGAACTAGCGGTTGCTTACTTAAAGTTTTTTTTTTTCTTATTCTTTCATTCATTTAATTTAGTCCTTTTTACCTGTGCCATGCGTTTGTTGGTGGCAAAAATGCTGTTTTTGATTAATTATAGCTTCCTCTGTACACGGAACCGCTTTGTAAGTTCGAGTCCGGTGCCACCAATGAGTAGGAAACTTTAATCAGTTTGTGTGTATGAGCTGATTTTATGAAGTGGGCGTTGATAGTTGATGTATTGGAAAGTAATTTTCGTGCATAATTGGATTCTCAACCATAATTTGTCCGATATTTAAAATTTATAAAATTAAGACTTGATTTCATAGAAATATTATAATCAGTAGTTGCTTTATTATTTTTTTCAACAATCAGTTTTTTTACAGATCGAAAGTAAAAGTGTTTATATACCTAGCATGCAGTTAAACAGAAAGGTTAGCTGAAAAGTTTTGGTCATGCCTTCTGACTAACTTTGAGTTTTCAGAATACATTAACGTACTTAATGTCAACTCTTGCGCAAACCGTTTCTAAATTAGAGTAAATAAAAAACTACTTTTAAGGGAATAACTTTAGTATAATGAATGTGAATGAAAGCAAACCACAATTTTATTTTACAGACAATAGTCTGGAAGATGTCTTAAGGTTGGCTAACACTCAATTGACTCTAAACATTATTTATTGATAATTTAGCTCCCCGGTTAAAAAATTCTGTGCGACAGAAGTCTTAGAAGAGCAATTCTGAAAGTAGAAATAAGACTCCGAATAGTTTCCAAGTTGTCAAGCTCCAAAAAAGGAAATTTTTTGTGCGCACAAAGTATTTCAACGTTGTGCTCGTTTAGCATGAGCCTTTGTTGCTTTCTCGCTTTATTAGCATATCGATTAGCTTGTTACAATTCTATGATTTGTAAAATAATAAAAAAAACAAACGCATTTGCTTACTTTTCCTGATAATAACATACGTTTATAAAAGTACGTAAGGTAATCGTTGGAATGTCATTTGTTTCCCTTACAAATGGATTTAAAAGTTACGGTTCTCTCAAAAAAAAAATTTTATTTGTGGTGTGATAGAACAGAAAATAATACTAAGAATAAATGTTTTTTTATTCAGCTTACTGTTCAATACAGTGTGTGTCAATACCAAAAAAAAAAAAAATCAAACAAAAAATATGGACTTAAGCTAGTCATGCTAGTTTCGTCCGTTGTTAAGCAAACTCATCAGTGACTTTTAAACCGATTGGTAAGAATTTGTAAGCCTGATATGTTTCCCTTTTTGCATAGATCTGTTGAGAACTCAAGAAGAAAGTGTAACAAAGCAAAGCTAAAATTATTTTTTTCGTTTGCTTATCTTTGTTTTTGTAACTCATTTTATATTGCACTTTTTTAACAGGCACTTCGTTGCAAGCTTTATTGACGAGTCAAAACGAAGTATCAAACGTAAATCGTATGATAAATCGGCTTGTAACGAAGCAAAGAAGTAAATTAATTATGTAATAAAAAAATTATAGTTCTGCAGCATTTGTTTTTTGCATTAGTTGTCAAAAATTTTTGCCTCAAACTATTGGTAAAAAGCAAGAAAGTAATGGAAATGCATACTTAACGAGTACACCGTTGATAAAAAAAGTTTAAAACGCGCAAAAAATTAGGTTTCTTAGAAACTCGTTTACTGTTTCAAAAGTGCTCTCACCAAACTAATGGATTTGCATTTTTAAAATTTTAAACTATTTTTCAATCAAAAACAAAATGTACCCGAAGCTCAATTTGTATTCCTTAATTTAATCTTAATTTAAGTTTTTTCCAATAATTTTTTAAAAAAAGAGAAAATACAATTTTTCAATTCAAGTTTTCACAATTGTAAATTAAGTAATATAAACTTTTCTAGTTATGAAATTGCTGCATCAGTACAAGTATTTTAATCAACCCCAATTCAGAAACGGTTTGCAGCAATGAAATAAACGTTTTTGTTTCAGCTTTTGCATGACAATATCTTCGGAACTCAGACATTTCGAACAAAAGTGAAATACTATTTCTTGTTCGTATCTTAAAGTATGTATAATCATTCAAAATTTTAAGCAAATTGTAGTTCGGAATTATTTCGAATAATTAATTCCATACGTAAATTTTAGTCTTGAGTGCTGCTATCGCTGGTAATCAATGTGCGATATAATAATCGATGAGAAATAACTTAGGAAGATATGATCGATAATCATCCAATTAAAGCCTAGACTTAATTACTATAATCGGACTATAATTTTTCTTTGGGGTCATCGCTGGAACAGCCTTTTATTATTGTACTCTTTCCTTAGGATATCGAATAAATATTATTCAACTCTAACTCCAAGAGACAAAAACTATAAATGAAAATGGCTAAGAAGTGAATTCATTATGTCGTAATTAGTGTACATATAACTGCTGCAGTTGCATATTTTTTCTTTTTATAAAAATTTTTCTATTGATACTGATTTCTTAAGGATAGTAAAAATAAAATGCGCATTATGGTATATACTATACGTGTAACGGTTATTAATATAAAACTCCCAAAGAATCAAACAATCAAATGAATAATAGCATATAGATGATGTATCAAACGATAACAAAGCCACGGTGGCATAATTTATTTCGTTATGCTTTTCAGTGTAGAACATCATAAATCGCTTAATCATTGGGCAATTAGGCGCTGACTACATCACTCTGTTGGTTGTCATTTAAAATATGAATGAAGAGCTAAACAAAATAAGAAAAAAAAAAAAGCAAAAGGACATTAAGGATATGACAAGAATGAGGGTGTTTTTGTGTTATGCCTTCTTTGGTATTCCTGTACCACATTTTATGTTGAAGGAAAAAAGGCTTTTATGGCTTTTTAACACCACTCATGTGTGAGATTTTCATGAATATTACGTTAATTGCAAATCATGGTCTGATGATTGTGTCAGGCAAAAATTATGATGGGGGTTTGAGTTGCATTTCTTTTGAGTTCTATGCATGTGATACTGACAGCAACATCTTTGCTGCTGCTTAAAAAGGCTGGAAAGCTAAAGTTACTTTGCTTGCAATCAAAAAACAATTGACACGCTATTAAACCGACCATTATGATTTTCTGCAGGCACTAATGATTATACTTGCACTTTGTGTAGCGATGATGGCAGGATATGCTTTTAGCACGTGTACGTTAATGTTGTTTCATAGCTTCTTCATTGATTTGTGTGTATGGAGAGAAATCAATTTTGCACTTAAAACAGATAGATAATTGTGATTTGTACATGTTATAACTAAATATTTTATTTCTTGGCTGTGAAATCTCCTTGATTAAATCGTGTACTGATATATTGAAACCTTTGAAATATATGCACAATAAAATTCTCACCAACACATGTAGGCATTTGAATGTATCCGTCATCACTTTAGCTAATTTTTCGTTTCCTGTCGCGCACACCACATAAGTTTTGTACTTAAAAAAGCTTCCTGCTCACAAGCATTACATAAAACGCTTTATACATTCACACACAAATACATACTCGTAAATAAAAAAGCGCATGTGTGTATGTACAACGGAAAATAATTTTGCAATACAAACGCATGTCCTAATATTTTAATTACCGCTACATGCAAATTTTTTCTTTTGCGTTTATGTGCATGTGTGCTGGCGAAAATTCAAATTTTCCTTTTAACTCAAAAGTTTACCAAGTTGCCGCCTTTTAACTTGTAAATACAAGTTAGCCAAAAAGGAAAAAATAAATTAAGGAAAAAACTCACTTAGTGCTAATAGTGGCATGGTCTCTGTACCATAGTACCATGTTCTTTAAATATACCTTATATGTATGTGTGTACATAGTTTACTCCACTATTTTATTAACACTTTTTTACCTGCTAATGAATTCATTAAAAAATTTTAAATTTTTACTAAAATATATGCTGGGTAGTGAGTGGAGAGAGATTGACATCGAAATAAAATCTATCAAAAATAATAGATAGCTCAATAAGTAGTGAGTTTTCGAATGGATAATTTAGTCTAAAGCTGAAGCTTGGTAAAAATATTTGATTAAGTGCCAATGAGCATACTTAGTTATCTGGTTGCGGTTCCTACTGATATTCGTTCTAAAAGCTAAAAAAGATTTTAATTTTTTTTTTAACTCAAAAATACTTTTCTTAATAGAAAAATTATATCGTACTCAACTTAACATATTGCATATATATTCTCAACTGATCAGCAGGTTTCGAGATCTGTAAATATTTTTATCAGAAAATCGCTATCTGAATCAAATAAGCGATCGAACGATATTCTTTCTCTAGGAATCTAGAAACTAAGGTTTTTTTGAAAATTTTCGCTATCGAAAAATTAGTTTGAGCCGAGAACTGCAGTAAATCTTCCACTATGCACTGTTGGTAAATGGTTTTAGTTCTCTGAAAAATTTTTTTGATTCACGAATTTTTTATTTTAGAGATCGTTTCCAAGATGCTTTAGCTCAGCTGCATATCCTGCTGTCCTGCGAGCTATATTCCAATTGTATTTTCAACATTGGATGTAAATTAAATAATAAGTCTATAAAAATCGATATTTTTTTCAAGATCCACAAGTTTCAGTTTTTGTTGCCATTAAATTAAAATTTTATTATGTTCAAAGTTGTGAACTAGAAAAAATTTTCGATTTTAGTCAAAAAACCTGAATAAGGTTTGACTAAGGCGATCTACTTTTCAATGAAGCCCATGATTTAATATTTTCAAATCAATCAATTCAATTAAGTGTAATCGAAATCAAATCTAATCGCGCTGGGATCTCTTTCTTCTCCATAAATTGGGAAATCAATGTAGTTTGATGATATATCATCACACATATGCTTTGTTTTTGTTTCTTTAAATAGTGTTTCATAAGGTTTTCTATTTAATTGAAAATTATTTTATATAATTTATAGTCATTTGCAGTAACCGATATTCATGTGAAATTTCACAAATCGGTTTATCCTTTATAAACAAACATGACAAAGATAACAAATGGAACAATTTAACCTGGTAATTGGTAACATATGTTTTGGCTAGTACCACATATATACATATTCATATATGTACATAGCCTCATCAGACCAGTTTTGGTTAATTTGCAATGACACAATAACACTTTATCCATGGAGGTTTTGCCAATGACATGTATAAAGTGCACTTTCTTATATGCACATAAAGCGCCATCTGTCATCTATTTTGTCATTTCTTGTTTGCTACACAGCTTTGTTGAACCGTCGGTTCAAAGACTTGCTATGATGTAGCTTTATTTTTCGAATTTCGTGGCTTCCGCCACATAACTATTTTTGATAGATGCATGGACGTATTCTTCCGGTTGTAGAGATTTAAATTTGCAAACTTCTGTAAATTCGATTAGATAATTTTCAATTAACTAATAATAGCCGTGTTTTATTCGCTTTGGTTAAACCAAAATCTCATACAAATGTGTGAACCAGCTCAACTTCTAGTTCAATTGATTCAACTTTTTTTGTCTTTGCTAAAGTTTGAAGCATCATAGACACAAACCTAAAATAATCAAAAATATATGGCAACTGTGCTGGAATTTTGAAGAAGCGTTCTTAGGTCACGCGAGGCCTTGTACACCCAGTCAGTGCTAGGTTCACATATTAAAATAGAAACACATAATAAAAAAAAACAGTGATGAAACAACAGAAAATGAAAAGAAAACTTTGGTATTAGCGTCTGCGACACTATAAAAACAGTTTGGAGTAGTTTTGGAATTTGATAGCAATAATATGAAAAAAAAAAAATTATGTACTGATACGTGAGGCCCCTTACCGTGCTAGGCCCCGTTCAACCACACGACCATAAAGTCGGCTCTGATTTTAAAATAGAATTTCTGTCAAACACTGTCAAATTGGTCAAATGCAGAATCATAAAATGTAAAACTTATGCGTTTTATTCACTTTTAGGTTTAGCCAAAGCGAATAAAACACGGCTAATATTCAGTCGACTTCAAACAAATTAAATTTTATATATAATGAAAAATCAATATTTATACAGAGTGTCTTCTTTAAGTTTACATTGCTGCTTTACTGTATATAATGGGTTAAGAAGCTCCTACAAGCTTAACTTTAACAGAAAGCAGCTAGTAATGCACCGAGAGTTAGCTATAATTCGCATTGGCAACAAACCTCCATCTCTATTTTGTCAGTGGGGTGGCGTAGGGTCTACCTTGCCATTTTATGTATTTTAATTTTTTCGTTGTTGCCTGGTATAGCCACACTTTGCTAATATCGTCATCCGGGCTTGGCGTACAAAAATGTTAATTTAATAAAAAAATCCGGAACTAATTAGTTTCTTTGATCTTGCTTGTAGTTGGGTATGCTTTTTGCTTAACTTTTGTTTTTTTGTTGCTTTTGTGTTTTTAATTTTCTTAATGGTTGCTTTCTTTTGACACGTCTACGTAGTTAACTTAATTTGTATTTTGTGTCCTGATTTCTTAGTTTTTAGTTGGAGTTTTGCATATACATACCTTTGGGTAATTATGATATTTCGGCCCTTCAATTTTGGATGGCAGTAGAGAGGTTATAAAAATAAAACATGCTTAAGCTCGTGTTACATAGGACAAAGGTCATTGATCATGAAGGTTTTAATTGAAAATAATTTTTGTTGGATTGTAAGTTGATAAGCCTTATAGTATGTGCTTACTGCAAAATGTATGCTGAACAAAGATTTTTAGGTAGCTTAGAAGAAATGACCTTTTATAATAGATTACTAATACTTAAAGATACATTTCTAACACCATTTATCTCTTTATAATCCTTTATTTCAATCTTTCAAAGAAGCGAAGGAAGTCAAATGGTTTCCAACAGATAATCCATTCAAATTCTCAGGTTAGCATTAACTTTAAATCTTTATCCTATTGTTATATAATTTAGTAATTAAAATAATGATGACATTTAATTATTACGAGTTAGATAGCTGGATGGTATCGCAATCAAAAGCCACATTTTTTTTTTTTTGAAATAAATGCTTTATTTATTTTGAACAATAACTCACAAGTCTTGGCATAGTTGTTCACACACATAATTTCACTTGAGAACAGATAGTTTTCAACACTGACTACTTAGCACTTAAGTGTCGATGATAATACCACAAATTTAAAAACTTAAACTGATTCAACAGATCGACTGACTATTAGAAAGTAGTACGGAAGCTTGGAAACACTGACTTTAACCACTATTTTGATTTGTCTGTCATTATTACCTCAGGCCTTGATTTATGTTTTTTTTTTTCATTTCTGCACTTTTCCTAGATATATCCTTTTTTCAATGCATTTTTTTGATTTTATATAATTTTTTCTTGTAGTTATATTCCATACGTACTGTTTTTGTAGAATGATTCAATATTTTTCATTTTCGGTTTTTTTTTTATTACGAGTTCAATCGAATTGTTTTGTAATCAAAAATACCACCTTAAATGCTCAGCAATATAAGTGACTTACTTCCTTTTCAAAAGTCTTCAAAGCTATTTATTTTTACTAATTGTAAGTAAGTTTTAAAATACTTCCACGACATTAACTAACGCAAGTTAAAATTTAAGCTGAACTTTGCGGTGCAAACGATACTATTTTCATAACAGATGGCAACATACTTAGTTTGAAATAGTCTGAAAGCTCTAGGTACAGCCCTTATTAATTTGATATTTTGAGTCAAAATGATATCTTTTTACACAAACAAATTGAGGTGAAAAACATCTTTGGCTGGTGGCTAAAATTTAAATTTTTTTTTGTCTTAACTGATATATTTTTGACAGCAAAAAGCTTGGACATTTCATCTTGAAAGCGCATGTATTAAATTTATCATATAATGGACTTGCAGTTAAATTTAAAAATTTTGTTTTTGTATGATGGTCTTACTATAAAAGCATATTTCTTTGCTGATAAACCTGATAAATGTAGGACTCAATAGCGTGAAAAAGTCAATACTGTATTTGGTCAGGCTCTGCACACTTCTGGCAGCAGTTTGATACATCTCAATCACTTCCTTTGAGCTTGCTTGCTATCTCAGTTTCTATCAAATTTCACTAGTCCTCAGGCTACTATAAACTTTGACACATTAAATTTACCTCAGAAATGTCAAAATTGGCAATTGGCAAAAACATATCAAAGAAATTATTTTGTTATGTTCTTTTACATGATGTTTTGTATCATCTCGTTCTATCTTTGATTTGTTCATGTTTTTATTATTGTCTGCATGTATTCAGAAAATACAAAAAACCTCAGTACACTATAATTTTTAGGGCTAAAAGTCGATTTTCTTCTTCTGGTGTTTTCGTCTTAAGCAACATTAAAATCCTTATCAATAGCATCACAATTACCACATCCATGTGCTGCGCATAGCCAAATATGTAGACTTTTCCAGTAAGAAGAGGGGCTAAACACCTACATTCTAACTAGAAACAGGAGGAATTCTAGAAGTAAGGAATTCTAGGAAGAATGGGCTGTTTCAATTTTTCAAGGAGCTTAATACCAAAATAGGTTATTTCCTCTAACTATTGAACTTGTGTATTGCTGCAGCGCTGTCCGTCCATTGCAGCAATTTTAAGTCAGAGGTTTTAGCTAATGCTCTTGACTGAGTTAAACGATTGCCTAAAAGAGATACTCGGATACTCAAGCTCCTATGAATTATTTTGATTCAATTTTCCTTAGCTTATTAATGTACTTAAGATGCCATACATTTCTTAACAAGATGACTCACATTTTAGTATAAGCCTCATTTGGGTGCCTGGGAATATATATATTGCTGATGAATATGATAGGTAAGGAATTATTTCACAAATCATCATGATAAGGAAAATGTTGGAAAAAACCAACAAAAAATTGGACAAGGTATAGAATGCTAATACTCGACAGGTAAATGGGTCAACTTTTTTGCTGTTGTCCTGCATCTAAACCACAACTTAAGGTCTTTGGGTTGCTTTGGCTTAAGCCAATATTAGATAATTTATATATCTTCTTAATAAAGTTCACGTTATCTGAAAATCTAAACAATATTCTGTGATATAACGACCCTGTTATCTCAGGGTTTATTTTAAGGTACTTATTTGCAAAGTAAGAAGCTACCCAAAGCAAATATATTTGCATGCGTATGTTTCTTTGATGTGCAAACAAGATTCTCGATGGACATCAGAAGCTACTCCCATATGAATTTCACCCCCTATCAACTCGGGTATCAATTAGGGCTGACCGACAGGGACAATATTTTTAGAAAAAATTATTAATTATGAACTCACAATCAGGATATAACTAATTTACATTTTTGTACTTTTCCCCAACAGGTTCTGGACAAATTCAACTCTGGCAATTTCTGCTCGAACTTTTAAGCGATTCAAGCAACGCTGGCTGTATAACATGGGAAGGTACAAATGGTGAATTCAAATTGTCAGATCCAGATGAAGTCGCACGACGTTGGGGTGAACGAAAATCAAAACCAAATATGAATTATGATAAGCTGAGTCGTGCGTTAAGGTAAATGATTTTGAAAATGTATTTAAATAAAATGCTCACAAGTAGATAATAGAAAAAGAACAGGGTCCTCATAAAACAGTTTGAAATTACAAAATAACAATTGAGTGTGACTAATCCAATTTGTGACAAACAAAACACAGACAATAGCAGCAGAGATTTTATGTTGTGGCTTAAGAGTTTTGTAAAGTGAAGTTTCCTTATAGCGTGCGTTTAAGGGTTGAATTAACAATACAAGGAATTTTTTAAAGGCTTATGCTAAAAGTAAGTTATTGGAACAAAAAAATACGAACGGATGTTCTAATGAGCGAAAACTGTGTCTATTTTTCTGTTGCCCTTGATCCATTGATTAACACTTAATTGACAATCATAGTTTGTTTGTGTTTTGAATCCTTAAGCACTGCGCTGGTTTTTTTTACCCACAATTTGCTAATTTGGTATATTTGATCTTTTTTTCGCTTTAATGGTTGATTGATTGATATTGAACATGTGCGTAATTTGCTGCATTTTGTAACAAAGCAACTGCAACGTGATTAGCTTTCCCTAATAACATCGTGAGCGCTGGTATTTTGGGTGAATTTGTGGCAAAAATAAACACAGAGTTTCTTTTATTTAGTTACTGCGAACATTTTTTTATAGCATTTTTATTTTGGTTTATCCGTAATTGCTGTACTTTTTTTTCTTGAAGTTTCCCTTTACTTATTTTCTTTCCATTTCGGTGGTTGTCCACACGATTTATGCGTCCCTTTGGACTATTTTGTATTATATTTGCACAATAAAATGAGTGAATTCACCAGTAGGCGGCGGCATATGTCATATGTCACAGTTTGCTACCCCGTCGGTATCCAAGCGATTATTTCGTATTTATCTGTGATAAAGTTTTCCGAATTTGTAAAATCAAATCATGCAACTAAAACCTTATTCCCATGAAAACGAAATTGAAATGAAATTTAATAAAGGAATTTGTTTTTATGTTTTGTTTATACAGCGAATACGATTTACGAAATAAATAACAGTTCAGAATGGCTGTGAAATGTAATTGCAATTTGAAAGCAACATTTTGTTATCGTTAGTATATAAGGCAATGTGGGTGTATTGCCACCCACTGGCTTAAAAATTCTATTTGTAGCTCAGCTGAATGCAATCACAATTCAAAGTTATTAAAGTATTGTTCGAATTAATGTGAACACAAGTGATAATTTGAAAAAACAACATTTATTAGTTATAGACGAGGAACACAATTTAAATTGTTTTAATAAGAACTATGTCACCACTTGGCTTTTATAACTTCTTTAACACGTTTTGGCATAGAATCCACAAGTTTTGTACACATTTCAGATACTTGCTGGTCTTGAAACCATATCTGGATTACAGTCCCAATCATTTTTGTTTTTGTTGTAAAGTCTATTTTACGAAGTCTAGCCTTTCCCAAAGATTTTCAATCGGATTAAGACCCGCTGAGTTTCTTGGTCATTCAAGGCATGATATTTTCTTGTCCTTTAAATATTTCATCATGACGTTCAGCACGTGACATGGAGCCGAATCTTGTTGAAAAACTGATTGACCGTTGGCATCAACTTTTCGTCGTTCAGCTTCCAATCCTTGTTCCAGAGAGTCCTTATATTTTTGTAAGTTCATCATGTCTTCGATCGGTACAAGGAATCTGGCACTTTTCTAAGAAAAGCAGCCCCGAAACATCTTCTTTAATCTATTTGGTCAATATGAGCTGTCGTTAGTTTTTTGTTTTCGCTTTTTTAACGAAACGAGATTGCTGTCCTTGCACCAAAAAATTCCTCTCGAGAAGATATCATGCCCTGAATGGCCAGGAAACTCACCAGATCTTAATCCGATTGAAAGTCTTTGGGTTATTGTAAATGCTATACTTCGTAAAATAGACTTCACAACAAAAACAAACATGATTGGGACTGTAATCCAGATATGGTTTCAAGACCAGCAAGTATCTGAAATGTGTATAAAACTTGTGAATTCTATGCCAAAACGTGTTAAAAAAGTTCTTATTAAAATCATTTAAATTGTATTCTTCGTCTATAACTAATAAATGTTTTTTCAAATTATCACTTGTGTTCACATTAATTCGAACAATACTGTATGTTTTTAGAGTCAAACAGATTTAGAGAAAAATTATTTTTAAGGAACGTTGTTCATTTCAAATCGAGGAACTTATTTTACTCGATCCAAATTCCTATTTTTAAGATTTCGAACCGCTGAGTTTGAGTTCAGCGTCCGTTTTGTCATAGACACAGAAAAATAAACTTGTAATGGTAAAATGATCATGGTACTTTTAAAAGCAGCTTTGGTTGTAATTTTCCTGTTTTGGTTAATTTCGTTTTTAATTAAAGGCTATACATAAGTTCGCACAATGAGATGTTTTTTGTAAATTTGTATGGAGACAAACGTATTTAAAAAAAACTCACTTAAATTCGAATTTTTTAAGTGTTTTACTTAAGATTTTTTGTTTTCTCAGTGAGTGCTTATGTAGCAAAGATCGAAAAAATCGCATCGCACCACCTCTACATGTTAGGCAAGTAAGCTGTTTTTTTTTGGCACATAATAATTTTTTTTTTGGGAAAAAGATGTTTGATTTTTTGATTCATTTTAATGATCCTAGAATACAGGTCTTTTGTCAGGTTAACCAAAAATGTTATGCTGAAAAATTGTTTACCGACAATTGTCTTCGCCAAAATTGTTTTGGGTGCAAGGGACTATTTTTAATGCTGAGTTGCTTATCAATGCCAACAGAATTCAGATTCAACACAAGTACATAAGAGTGTATCCATGTATGTCGGATTCCGCAAGAACTGCACAAATCACTTCGAACTTCGGACTTCGGTGCACTTTTTACAATTCATATTCGGTCTTACAAGCAAATGCGTTTTATTCAAAAAATATGGGGCTATAAAATTTACTATTACAGTGAAAGCTCCCGTAGGCGGACACCGACGGTTCCAACAAAATCGTCCGCCTACGGGAGATGTCCGCTTGCGGGAGCTGTTGACATACATACAATTCAAAAAAAAAAAAAAAAAAACCAATCCAAATTTTTCTTATCGGATGGTTTGTAGGAGTAAAATTGACAAGGTGGCGACACTTAAGGGGCCGTTCATAAATTACGTAAGACAATTTCATGACATTTTGACCCTCCCCCGAGTAAGATTTAGTAAGATTCTCACTCCCCCCCTTCCGAAATCTTACGTAAGATTCATAATTAAGGTGAAACTAGTCAAAAAATGTATTTTTCATGTGATGTACTATATTACTATGTATATTTAATCTGATAGTGAACCTACAATTGGCACACCCGATTCGTCTGTTGAATTTTCTGATTCACATTCAAACTCTGTAACATCAATATCCTCGTCGTCATGCCACTCTGCAACTTGACAAATCTCCGATTGTTTTAAAATGCAAAGGCTTTTCCCCTTTCCACGTTTCAAAATTGAAACTGGTTGAATCATGTGAGTGCGACTACAGTCTTTTTCATGTAGTTTTTTGTGCATTACAGTAGCTTTTTTCGAGGCAAAGTACTGGTCACAAATATTACAAACTCGATCAGCTAAGACGTTTGCAAGCGAAGGACAAAAAAAATCGTAAGGCATGATTTTGAACTGTGGATGTACTTTTGACCAATCGTAATTTAACGCTAAGCGAAGAAATAGAGGACAAAACTGATTGCTGTTTTGGTCTCCTGTTGAAGAAGGAATCGAAAGCGAATCTTCTTGTTGAAGACGACAAGTGCAAGGGGGTGGTAAAGAACCGGGACAACATCAACAAAATTTCAAAGTCGACGTATCTGCGTGTAAATGCCTGAATAATAGCAAACTTGTGAGACGGTGTTACAAGTCGACCCTGCGTGTAAACAACATACATATATTTCATTACATAAACAGAAGAGAAGTTGTCCCGTTCAGAGTCGATTACTTAAATCGATTGTAATCGATATTTCTGAATCTTTCGTGACTGTCGAAAATTCAAATATATTTCATTACTGTCACAAATGACGATGCGTTAATACAACTTTAATGTATGAATACGCATTTTAAATCTTACGTAAGATAATCATTCACCCCCCCCCCCTCTCGTAAGATGTAGTAAGAATCCGCCGACCCCCCCTCCCCCTAAACGTCTTACGTAATTTATGAACGGCCCCTAAACATTCGTAACTTTTTTATTTATGAAATGTACTAAAATTGTATTTCAGGAAAAAGTTTTGTAGACTTTACAGAACAATTCTGTGGAAAAATTTTGTTTCTGAACATATAAGAAGTTGGTTTAAATTCTGTTTGTTTTTTAAAAACTTAATTTTTTATAAATAATAAATAAAATTTTTATAAAACCTTTATTTTATATAAATTTTAAAACATTTTTTGTCCTATCACGAAAATTTCATTAACTTTTTCCCAATATTTACAAATTCATTTGTTCATAACTTTTTAAAAAATCCAAATTTTGCAAAAAAAAAAAAAATATAAGGTGTTAATATTGATCAATAAATCTTCAAATCTTATGCAAAAAAAAGTTTTAAAAGTTTCTCAACAACACACAAAGAAATAGATTTTAAAGGATAACAATCGACAATCTGAATGACAGCAAAGCAAAGAAAGAGTTTTTTCGTTAGAATGTCTTTTCTGTCTGCCAGCAGAGATGAATTGTATGAAATGTGTATAAATGTAGTGTCCGCGTCCGGCCAAGGGAGCGTCCGCCCACCGGAATGTATTTTGCTCTAAAAACATAACGAAAAACTTGGGACCAAGAAATTCGTCCGGCTACGAGAGATGTCCGCCTGCGGGAGCTGTCCGCGACGGGAGCTTTCACTGTAGTTAAATTGGAAACTACTTAGTTAACTTTTTTTAAAACGATTTATTACAAAAGAAATAACGAAAAATACATATTAATTCGTTCAATTTAATTTTAAAGTATTTCAACTGTCAGTTCACTTAAATCACACTTTTTGACATATTCAACTAAATTCTCCGTATGTTGGTGTATATTCAGATGTCAAATGTACCCCTTTGTCAGAAGTCAAATGTGCCTCAAATGTTCAAGCGTCTCAAAACGCTTACGAACTTGGTATCGAAAATTGCATCAGGGATCGCGAAAACAGAAAAACTCGTGGTACTCCGAAGGGAGTTGAAGAAGAAGTATCAAAGTTCATAACGTTTTTTAAAGTCAAAGTAGGTTACTTTCTGCATTTAAACTTAATGGCGCCTTAGTCGTCATACTGGAATTGAAAAAGTCAGATGTGCCCCACTGTCAAAGGTACCCCACTTTCCCCTATGTTCAAAAATTCATGATTTCGTGGACTTTTACCAAAGTCAATAGTACTTATGGAGTGTTTTTGAATACATAGATAGTAATATGTTTACTTTTTTTAAAAAAATTAATTTATCCGGCCAGACGTAATAGATAAAAGTTAATAGTTTTTTCAGACTTAGCTTTAAAAATTATATAGCAAATAATAAGGGAATTATAAAAACACATGCTAAAATGTAAATTCATGTAAATTGTAATCATTGATTTGTACTTTATTCTAAAATTTTTTAAATGAAAATAGAAATTTCAGCTTTTTTTTCGTTTAAATATGTCATGCATTTGACCGTGAAATTTTATACAGAATTATATGAAAAACTTTGAACTAAATTTCACAATGCAACAGACTGCCATCTGGGAAAAATTTCAGTATAAAAATTTTCTCAATACAAAAAAGAGAGGTGATATTTTTCAAACAAGTACTAACGTATGCTTAGTTAAGCATAATGACGTTTGGCCGCATTCAAAAGTATTGGGAAAATGTGATGAATGTAAAGATAAGTGATTGTTGCGTCTGTCATTGAAATCAGAAAAATTGTATCGTTATATGTAAATACCAAAGGAACTATTTAAGTAAATGTAATTACTTAGTTTCAGTTCAAGAACATTTTAAGATTAAAATTTTTACGAAAACTCTGTTATTGACGAACAACTTGGTAACCGAGAAATCGAAGTGAATTGAAAATCTTAGCGTTTAAGTCCTGTTTCGATCAGATTCCAAACTCAGGCTCAATAGCCTTATATTCTTGCCAATTTGTCTATATCTTCCAAAGCCATAGTTCTTAACGATTCTGAATTCCGTCCATAAAAAAAAATCCTGGAGTCCAGGGGCTTCCAACCAACTGTCCTCTAAAACTATCTTGAACTATATTCCACTCAAAAATACAATTTTCACTGCTAAGTTGTTTTCGACAACGGTTTTTTGCGTCGCATATTCGTTACTCATACGACATGGTTTTTCCCGGTCTTGGAATTTTTCTTAGTGGCACTGCCGTTCTTACCCTTTCCGAACAGAAATGAAAATAAGAGAGGAAAATCAACTGTCAATTGCAGTCATTATTTGAAAGCATACAATCCCAATTCATGTAAATGCAAATACAAGCGCAATGTTAAATAGCTAAAAGTAACTTTATTGACAATTCAAGTAGAAAAAGGATTTTTATGCCAATTTTATCTAACACAAATTTGTTTTTTTTCACACTTTCAAAGTGCAAGATATAGATAAATAAAAAAGAAGGAGTTGACAGCGATAAGCGACAACATTAACCATACATATGTATATGTATGTATGTTGGTGTTGTGTTGGATTTGTTGCTGATGACGATGTACTTGATTGTCAACACTTTGAAGTGTTGATGTGTGTAAATTTCTTTATGCGTTTCCCTGCCGTATGTACTGTGTGTGTTTGTTTAAAAAGGATGCTAATGCGTCTTTAGTGTCTTCCTTTATTCTGTTCTTTTCTCATGTGTTTTCATCTCAATTTAACGCCTTTTCTGACTGATTTTGTTTGTGTATCCTTGCCGCTTTTTATATTTTTTTGAATGCCTGTGTCGACATACCTATGTGTGATTTTATTTACAAAGAAATTTGAGCTTTCAAAAGAATTCTCTTTTCTTCTTTTTCATCATTGGGTGCAAATTAACAATTTAAGCTGAATGATGACAACAACATAAGGCCGGAGTGTTAATGGTTCATTTGAAATGTTTATTCATGTGTGTTTATATTTGTGTTTGGGTGCCCTTTGGACACTTGAATGTGTCAGTCAGCTTAAGACTGGGTGAAATTTACTGTAATCCTTTTTCGTCTCTGATTCGGTTCGGAATTGCATTCATTTGGTCCATTTGATTTAACTTGGGTTTTGTTTGTTTTGATTGTCTTGTCAGCTTAAATGGCTTAAGATTGATTTGCCATTGATTTTGTTTGCGTTTAGTTAACGATCGAAGGCAGTGAAAGGGTTAACTATGTTTGTATTTTTAATTTAATGGTTGGGTAAATTGAAAATACGACGATATATAGAAATTATCAGAATAATTGAGGAAGGTTACAAAATTAAGTTATTTGAATGTAGTTTCTATAAGAATCCAAATGTAAGCTCAATTTCTTGATGCGATCCTTTCCTCTTCAATTTCTTTACTAACACCTAAGCAACTTCCATTTGTTTCAATGCCATCTCTTTCAACAATTATTGATATCTTCCAATTCCGACTTGAATATGTAGCCAAATGTTGTGCATCTGTTTTAAGATTTATAACGGATTTATTTCTAGATTTTCCAAGCTGTTGCAATGTACAAATAACTAAAAATGTTTGCATACAAATGCAGCAATGTGTTCAGGCTTAGCTTGTTCCATTGATTTTTTCAATATCCAAACTTTAAGTATTTCTTCTATTAAATTTTTTACGCATAATAAAAAGATCTGAAACTTTCGTACCAAATTTGTTCACGCTAAAGTGTATTGTGATTGAGGGTTAACTTGACTGAATTAATGACAAATGCAAATTATTGCGCATATTAATTTTGGTTTAAGTGGATTGGTTTGGACAGCGCCTCTATTCATGAATTAAAACCGCATGCGACATAACAAAAAAAAAAAAAACAAAAAAAATGACAACAATAAGAGTCATGTTAATTGTCTGATTTTTTTTATTAATTAACGCAATTTTATGGAAGAATTTAATCAATAAAAAATAGAAAAAAAACACTTTGGATGGCAACAGAATGACACGAAAAGAACAAAACAACAGCTACGCTTTATTATCAAAAGTAGCACATCATTATAAAAAACCGAATAAGTTTAAAGTTTTAGTTTAACCATTGAAGTAATGGACGTGTCTACTTTAAAGGCATTATCATAAGCTGTTTCAGACTGTAAGTTCAAAATCGATCCTGTTTCGTTTTTAGAAAATTATGTACGAAGGGTGATAAGAAATTAACTGAAAAAAGTAGCTTTTTCTGATTAAAAATGTTCTGTCATAATAATTTCATCTTTTTGCGAAAATAGAAAATGTTTCCACGCCTATCTTTCAACATCCTAAATTCCATTAGGATCAGACATTTTTATTTTAAAATAATTATGAATTTGCACCAAATGATGTCAATTTTTTTTTTGTTTTTGGGTGCAAATCTCATTTAATATCAACCTTTTCATACTATCCAAAAAAGTCTATGAAAAGTAGATATACTCTCATTCTAGTCTAAAATGTGTATATCACATTGAACCAACAAAATCCACATTTTTTATTCAAAAACTGTTCTAAACATCGCTTTTAGTCTCCTAAAGGTCGTTCTTCCTCTGGTGATATCTTAAGTCAATTTTGCACCTTTTCAAATCTATTAGTTCAATATTTTCTCTTAAATGAAACCTTGTTTTAATCTTTTCTTATCGATTTCGAATTTTTAGTTTTCCAAAATGGGTGAACAAAAACACCAACATTGCATAACTTTAGGCATACAAGCTAATATTCAGGGAAGCAGCATTGCAAATGACATAATCATTTCATTCCGTTTGATTATTATTTTAAAATTAATCCTTGCGGGTAGTTATATGATAATCTACGTATCAGTTGCTTTAGTAAAGGGCTGGCTGGTTGTGAGAGACCGAAAAAAAATCTTCGCCCAATAACTCGTAAAGTAAGCCTTAAGTAGAAAAATATATCAGGATCAATGTTGTAGAGGAGATAAAAGCAAATCGATTCCTTGCCCAAAAAATCTCCATACGACAAGATTTGATCATCATTTTACCATTTGAAAACTTCCAACAAATACTGTAGTTTTGAACAGAAATAGTTATTCTGGGCGAAAATGCGGTTTTCAGATTTTAACAAGTTATTCTACTTCAAAGTTTTCAATAAAAATCGTATTTTTTCGAAAAGATCGGTCAAACGGAGATTTTTCGGACATGAAGTCAATGCGTTTTTATATCCTCTACAACATTGATCTAAATATATTAATCTACTTGAAGCTTACTTTCTGAGTTATTGATAGACTTTTTTTTTTCGGCCACTCTCAACACTACGATTCTGGCGACTGACGGATATTTCGAGTATTAGCCATATATAAAATATCAATTATAAAAAAAAGTAAGCGGGATGAAATAACCATGAACGTTACCCCCCTTACTGTAATGATTTTCACAAGCATAAGCTACCGGTTATGCCATATTTATTTTTTCCAGTGTAACATTTATTTTTCTATTTTGGCAGACAATTTTTTTTTGTTTGTTTTGCTTTTCTGTTGCTGATGCTGTTGAACGTTTTTCATTTCATTTCAATTCAATTCGTTTCATTTCATTCACTTGAACCGGAAATTCATCGTATATTTCTATCTGACGTTGTTGCTGCTGTTACATTTGTTTTCAGTTCTCTTCCAGTATGGTTTGATGGTCCATTCTGTCGTGTACCAGTTTGTCAGTCTTTTCATTTCACATTTATCCAACTGTTTTTGTTCATTGTCGTGGTCTTCAATGCATTTTGGTGTTGTTTTGTTTTTTGTTGCAATTATTTTTGGGAAATTTTTTTCTATGGTATGGCTCCGATGTCAGTAGATGTTGGCAATCAAAGTGAAAAAAATATAGATTTTTTCATTTTTTGTCAATTGAGTTTGGTATGACAGATGTACACGGTAAAATCAATATCAACAGAGTTCCTTATAGATTAAAGATTATTTTAATGCAAAAATAATATGAAAACATAAATTGCAACAAAGTGCTATAATTTTCGACACAATTTATAGCAATTTAGCTGTGAGTGCAAGTGTTTTAAACAAAATACTTACTTTGATGTAATATTTTCTTTCGGTGCAATTATTAACCCTGATTTTCATTTTGCTGCTTTATTCTTATTTTTATTACGTTTATACAAAAAATTAGCTATCAACTGAATTTACGTCACATTAATTGAGTTACGCATATAAAAGAAATTGACTTTTGTTGGCAGTACCTCCCCCTTAATTACAGTGAATGCTGGAATGCAGTGGTCATGCATATACCATCGTATTTGTATATAAACAATTCCCAGACTTTTGTTTGTTTTTGGGCTTTAATTGCTTTTCAGCAGTAGCAAAAACAATGGTGTGTCGTAATGTTGACTTTATGTTGAAAATGTGCATTATTTTGTAATTATTTATTGTTTGCAGTTCACACATCATAAGGGAAAGAATTACTTCAATCATATATGCCAGAAAGTCTGTTTATTTGCACCGCAAGCAACTAGTTGTTAGGGGTGATATTTGATAATGCAAGAAATGTTTCAGTGCCTAACCATATACATGCATATATTCGTGAAGTTTTAATCGCCCAAAAAATGTTTAAATTTCATTAAAATTTCGGGTTATTGATTATTCAAGTTTTTTTTTTGGGACAAAAACTTATCAATGAAAATCGTTCAAAAAATCTTTTGTTGGGCAATATCGTATTTTAAGCAATTTTTCATAAGAAAATCATCTGATATATTTTTCACTGCAAACGATTTTGCTGATTTTTTCACAATACTTTTAAAGCCAATCCCTTGCAAAATTTTGGTAACAATCAAGCATAGTAAGGGTAGTAGAGGGTGTCATTTGAGTTTTCGGACACAATTAAATTAAAACAGTGAAGCAGAACAGTGTGTTCCGTAATAAAGTGACTTTAAGTAGTAAAGTAAAACAGTTGTGTATACAGTGTCAGATTAATATTAGGATTTGAACGTTAATAAAATAAACCATTATACCGTGTAAAAACTAACTATTGTGATTCAAATAAACCATTTTATAACTAAATAAGTTGGTGTGTTTTTAATTGTTACACAATCCAGTGATCGAACTCAGAAAAGTGTAAGAGATCGAAATTATCGTCAAAGAGACAGGAATTTCGTAACAATATTATAATTGACAACCGATTTCATTGACCTATACTGCCGAGATTCTTATGGCATCGGATAGTTTAAGAAATTACGCGTCTAATGAAATACTCCAAATGCAAAGAAAATTTCCTCTATCTCAATTTTACTGGTATTTCAACAAATTGACATAAGCAAAACATTAATTATCACGAAATGAATTTTTTTGAGATATGCCCTTTTCGCTTAGTACGGCAGTATAAGCCGCAAAACAAGTAACTAATAATAAAAATTCAAAACGAAAATCATATTAAAGAAGTTCACCTAAGGTTGGAGAAGTTTTTAGCAAGTTTTTGTGACTTATCTCGATCGCAATTCTAGATTGATTTTTTTCGATCTTACGCAAATTTGACGTATTTTTACTTAAAAATTGACTCTAAGGTACATATTGGAAACTGCATGTTTAAATTCAAAGGTTCAATACTCTAGCACTGTGTAATTGATAGAGTTTAAAAACTGTTAAACGTTGGAAATATTCATTAAGCGTTAAAGGACTAAGCGTAAAATGAATCATGAGTGGTGTAAAACAATTGAGCGGTAAATAAAAATCAAATGCCAAAAAAACTCCCACAAAAATCCAGAAAACTGAACGAAATGATCAGAATATGAGGAAAACTTTTAAGCGTACAAAATGATAGAATCAGTTGTGAGCCAAATTCAAATTACTGGATTGTGAGAACAGTAACGTAACTAAGGAGGGCCGAGAAGCGGCTGCCCCGGGCACAACCAATTGGGGGCGGAAAATGGTCTTCGTAATATCAAATTAAAATTTTGTTTTTAGCATAAATACGTTGTGTATCTTTTTTTTAGGAAATGGGAAATGATTCGAAAGAATGTGTAGGTTTTTGTAATCCAATGTGAACCATATTTCATTTTGCTGGGGGTTTTGGAGGACCAAAACTGAGTATTTTTTTTGTCAATTTGATTAAAAAAGAAAATATTTTCTGTTGATAGCGGTCGGCAAATTACCTCTTTGCCGCGGGCGCCCAATGTCCACGGCACGCCACTGTGTGATTACAGCATACATAATCTGCAAGTCTTTTGAAAATTCTCTTTTAGAGGAAGAAAGCTAGAACTAAAAACTATAGTTTATAGTATTTTGAAAAAAAAAAAACTAACATTTTGCCATAATATCAATATTCCAAAAGAGTATTTCACAGCATTTAACAAAAGGGTGCCACAAAGTCTAGAAACGACCCTGGTGCTATCAGTTTCCGAGTCTAAAATGCAAATGAACCACACATATAATTCAATTGTTACGTTACGCTCTTGCAAGTTGCTTTATTTAAATTTCTAAGTTTGTGTAGATCTCATTCAACTTTTATAAACAAATTCAGTTATTTTTTATTAACTTTTGACAAAATTATGAATTTTTATGAGAAAATTTACAGAACATTTTTTTAAGGGGAAATAAATTCACGATACTAAATATGTCAAACTCCAAATTGAAGACTTTATTTTATGATAGAAATTTGCATTTTTTACTGAAATATTTTAAATACTTGTCGTGGTTATTAATACTAATCGTGTTTATTGGCTGTTAATTTTTTATAATTCCATACTTTTAATAAATTTATACAGTATATTACAAAAGAATATATTTTGCCAAGGAAATAAAAGGTATCCGTTACCTATTGTTATCATTCATAATCATTTTAATCAAGATCAACATGATAAGCTACTCGTTTTAAAAATTTATTCTAAAATTTGTTTATTTTTATTACAGATATTACTATGACAAGAATATCATGACAAAGGTTCATGGCAAAAGATACGCCTATAAATTTGACTTTCAAGGCCTGGCAGCTGCAACGCAGCCAGCCGCCAGTGATCCCACCTATAAATATCAAAGTGATTTATTTATGACACCATATCATCATAGCGCCAAGTTAAGCTCTTTTATGAGTCCACATCATGGCATGGCATCGTCATCAGGTGAGTGCTACATACAGTTGATGACTTTTAAGTCGCTCACTTTTTCCCATTTCTATTTTATGTCATATCAGCATCGATATTCCCTTCAGCGGCATCCTGGGGCAACTGGGGTAGTCCAGCGACGAATTTGTATCAGCCCCATTCTATGGGTCATGTGACGCCATCGCATGTTGCACCACACTTGAGCTCATATCCCCATTATGCATGACCATCATCGTCTGGGGGTGGTTTCTAATATGAAAACAACCCCATTGCCAGCAGCAGCAGCCATGCAGCAGCGGCAGCAGCAGTGGCGGCGCACAACAGCAATGTTGCACTACACCATCATCATCATCAGCAGCAACAGCAGCAGCAGCAACAACAGCAGCAACAGCAACAGCAGCTGCAGAATAGCAGCAGTGCGAATAGCAACAATAATAGTGGCAGTAGCAGCAATACACCCAGTAGCAATAGTGGCGGTGGTGCCAATAATGCCAACAGTAATAACAACCATAGCACCAGTGGCAGTAATGGTCTTATCTGTAGCAATAATCATTTAAATATTGCTACAGCTACGCTAACAGCCACCCCCACATCACCACATGGCATGAGTAGCAGCAGTTTTGGTGGCATCGGTAGTTTGGGTGTCGGTGTTGGTGTTGGCATGGGTGTCAGCATGGGCATGGGTGGCGCTGCCGGCAATCTCAACTCTATCGTTGTCAGTAATCGCTTAATGAACCCACCGGGTTTGCCAACGATTTTAAAATGATGCCACCATTTTGAAAAGTTTGGCATAAAGTCATCGAGCCACCACCACCATTCAGCATATGCCATCCCCCAGGAGGAGCGAGAAGGATGTGAAAAACCATTTTAACGAAACCACCAACCCCAAACCAAACAAAATTAAACTAAATCGTATCGAAACAAACAACCCCCTTTTTTGTCGCAGAACCTGAAACAGGTACACATTATATTATATGTATACTGAATAGAAATAAATAAGAAAAAGAAAAAAATCAAAATATTATCAACATACCAAATAGAGAAATTGTAATAATTTTTTTTTATCAACCCAGTTGAAAATGTAAAATTTTCTCTAAAAAGTCATGAGTTAAGGATGTGCAGTGAAGGCAGTGAAGTAAGGGCAATATATTTTGCAAAGACTCATTAAGGCAAATTCTTTAGTTTTAAGTGCGTGAATGACCCAAAGTTCTTCGAGGCATAACCAAGCGTACGGTTAGATGTTTTTGATGGCTCTGCACAAAATGATGGGATATGCTGACTGACTAATGCTTCATTTCTACTGGTCAGTTGATACTGAGAGTTTTTTAGTTAAAATTAGTTATGGCTTAGTCATTATGTAAATAATTTTCAACTGGGTGTACAAAAGAGTGGATCGAAAAGTTTTTGATTTCGATTTTGAGAAATTCTGTATGAAATTTATGTTAAGGCCAAATCAATAAAAATGTATATTTTTTCGCCAGTAGGTATTTGACGAAATTTTAAAATCATGCCATTCCATTTTTGGAATCTACGCCCCAAAATACATCGAAAAAAGTCTATCAGAAACCAGATCTCGAGATCAACCCCAAATTTGTAAACTAGTGTTATGAATCATCACAAAAAAAAATCAATAAAAAAATACCAACGCAAGTGAGATAGCGCGGATAGAAAAAAAAAAACAATTAATATTCAGAGTCTTTTTTTTATACGATGTATTAAAATTTTATTTTTGCTAAGTACTTCTGAGAGTACTACTACGGTAAGCGGTGTTAGAAAGCCTGCTTAGGAAGGCCTGTTTTCTGAGGACATTTCATATAAAAAAGAAAGTACGTTTGAAAGGAGGGTGGAAGGCCTTATACTTACTGGGAGATTTTGTCAAATTTTCGCATACGTGTGATGTGCATGTGTCTTATGGGACTTTTTGCTATACGAAAATATTCAAAAATTATAAGTAAAAAACCTTTTTAGCTCCTAGCGGCACCATGGGGCTGTGCACGACCCCACGAACATTTTGAAATCATTTTTTGAACTATTAAGTACTCAAGTTTAGCCTCATGTAGTACAAACATTTTTTGAGAAATATCCTTAATAATCATTGAACTTCATAAAGCAGAGTCATCTCAACACTCGTTCACAGTTAAGCATGGAATTGAAAATTCGCTTTTTTATAAATATTTTTTCAACGTGGTGTCGTGAAAGATCCCAATGTGCCGAATTGTTATAAAATTGAAGTTTTGCCGCTAAGGGTTAAAATTATTTTGAAACAAAATCAACGAAATCGACAAAGCATAATTCTTTTCGCTCCACTCTAATGTACAAATCAAAGTCTATGTGGAGTGTAGGTGTGAAGGTGTGCAAATCTAAAAAAGAACTTATGAAAGCATGAATTGTTTTCAACATTAAATACCATTAAACCAAATAACAAACAAAAGGAAATCGAATTTTAATTGCTGTTAACCGTAAATGAAGAGTTTGCGCAAAAGGACGCCTCTATTCATTAAGAAACCTTTTAAATGCCTTTGTATTAAGGCTACGCTCCCCAATTTTAATATATTGTACTAAGGACGTTGGTAAATGTGAATTCCTAAAAGAAAATTTTAAAACTCAAAGTAAAATTTTTAAACCCTTTTAAGTAAATTAAGTGTGGAATATTAAGAAAATCTAATAAAATATGTACATATTTATAAAACTTATGTGTGTATTTATAAATGTAATTATAAACTATTCCAATTTATATAAAGATAAAACTAAATTATTTTAGATAAGCTTAGAACTTCTGAATATTGAATATAAAATTATGCTTAAATGTTTAAAGAAAAGATCTTGTAAAGCAATCAATAGTTGCTGTAGTGTAATTTAGCAATAATACGAAAAATTTTTTCCTGTAATATTTCCTAAATGTATGAACGCTCTTATAGAATCTATGAATACTAGAGATAAAAAAAAAACTTAAATGTAATGCTGTAAAATTTCCAAAAAGAGAGTAACTTGATAGTTAAAATTTTAATTAAAACAAAACAAATTAAACATATACATTCATACATACGGTATCTTTGTATAAAAAGATTTTTGAAACTGTAAATATTTTAATAATCTTGTATGTAATTAGCATTAGTGTTTCATTGTTTGTTTAAACTAAATATACGAGTACAATATGTTAAATACGAAAAAGATAAATTTTTTTAATTTCTTTTACTTTATATGTTAGGTTTTCTTATAATACGGGGGGTAGCGCTACATTTTTTGTAGTCATTTTCTTCCTCTTAGTTATAATCGAAATAAGCGTAAGTCGGCAAAATCGTGGTGGACCTGTAAGTAAGCCACAAATTGAAAAATATGCTTAAGCCAGTGATGTAGAGGAGATAAAAGCGTGTTCGAAAAATCTTCATAGGACTAAATATGATTCACCTTTCACCATTTTAAAGTTTCCAAAACATGCTGTAAGTTTGATCAAATATAGTTATATTGGGTCAAGGTGGGTTAAGGTGGGTCAAATCTTGTCTTACGAAAATTTTTGAGCATGAAATCGATGTGTTCTTATCTCCTCTACAACATTGATCAAAATATAGTTTTCTACTTATGACTTATCTTCCAAATCATTAAGCGAAATATTTTTTGTCAGACTCTCGCAATCGGGCCCATCACGATTTTGACGAATGACGCTTATTTCGATTATCAGTCATACTTAAACCATCAATTGCAAAAAAAAACTAATGGGGAGAATATGACTAAAAAAAAATGCAACGCTATCCCCCGTACAAAATTTGGCGGGGTCGTGTCTTTTCGGTATTATTAAAAAAAAATTACAGAATCAAAACTTTTGAAAGCTACATACACAAAGGGGAAATTTTTCAACTGTAAAATGGGAAAAAGGATTTCAGTGAAGTCTTAAAAATTCATAACTTCCATCAACCTTAACCCATTCAAATGTTTGGTGTAGTACATATGCTTTTAAGACAGTTTTTTTCTTAAATCCCTTTAAAAACATATTTAGAAAAAAAAAACCTATAGTAAAAAATATACTATAATTTTCTCAATTTTTTTAATTCAAAATTAAAAGTTTATTAATAAGGCTTCGACATAAATCGATATACATATATGAGCCTGATCTCTCTTTAAACTGACATATTCTTCAAAATGGAACGGTTACAGAGATTAAGCATACATTTCTATGACAATAAAGAAAACCGCTCATGTCGACTTCAGATAAGTGAAGGGTAAAACAAATTTTGCATCTATTTTTGAGATTTTTTCTTTTCCATTTTTTTTTGCACTATTGGGATCTAAATTAATGCTCCGAAACAAAAGAGAAATTTCACTTAAAACTAGTCGGATATTGGTCTTAACATTATACATACATATGCCTTAAGTCGTCCTAAGCTGTTTTTAGTGCTTGAACTTTTATTAAACAGATAGATATTTCAACAAATTTTTCAAAAAAGAGCCATGCATTTATTCAACAAAATTTCTTTATTATGTAAATAAGATCTTAAGGAATTTCTTCAACATTTTCCACGAAAGGCTAATATGCTGTTATTCAGTATTTGTCAGTTTGAAAAGTAGTCCTATATTCTTACATTTATCTCCAGTATATTCAAAAGTAAGCCGAAGCCCTTGATTGTTGTTTTATTTTATAATTTTTTTATTAACAGTACAATTAACCTAAAAATTAAATAAAACAAATTGCATTAAATCGTTCTCACATCTCCATACGTACTATACATGTAGTACACGACGAAAATTTTACTGCTCCTTAAACCACACAAATTCATAGTCCTTAAGCGTATTTTCTTTTGATGGAACCGGCGCATCTAATTTACGCCAACGTATGCGTGGCTGATAACCAAGCTCATTGGCAACATATTCAATGGTGCGTTCTACATTATCATCGCCAATGGAATAGTAGTTACCTTCCTTGTTGCCATTGCGTGAGCCTGTTTCCGTATGTCCATTATAGTCGAGTATGTATTTGAAGCGGTATAGATCACCAGGTTCACCGGAAAGTGTTTTACTACCAGTGCCGCCAGTTCCACCAAATGAGCCATTTGGACCAGATTTTCCACTTGGACCAAAGTTTCCACTTGAACCAAAGTTTCCACTTGGACCAGACTTTCCACTTGGACCAGACTTTCCACTTCCACCAACTCCACCCACTCCACCAGTGCTGCCTCCAAGGCCTGAACCAGGTCTACTAGCAGCGCTACCTGTAAGAGGTTGTGGCTGTGCGCCACCACTATCACCCGGCTTCGCTGCATTTGCGCCAGAGGCCGCTGTGTATACTGTAGGACTTTGTGCTATAAAAAAGGTTTGTGTCAAAGAATGTAGTGGATATGGCAGAAAAGTTTTAGGGATGTTTTTATTTACCGTTTAATTTAGGATTCAATCCTGCTGCAGGTGGGGTTAGTATTTGACTTCGTAACGTTGGTGAATTTTGGGATTGTGTCTTGACTGGGCTGCCTGGCTGACCTGCGAATAGAATTTTATTAAAAATGTTAGATTTTTGTCAGAATTATTCTTAAGACTATAGAGATTTTTAAAAAAATTACTGAATTTTTAAAATCTGTATCTTATGTTAATAACAAAGCATCTTCATTAATAATAATATTATTTTTATGGTAAATATGTCCTGGAACATATCTGACGCTGAAGTTTAAAACCTGTCCACATTTAAAAAATTGATGGATAATCGAAGATGAGCGAGGGTATTCCTGAAAACGCGAAAAAGCCTCGAAAACTGCAAAAATTGAGGACATTTCGAGCCTCGAAAGTAATTTGTATGAAGAAAAGTTTGCGCAACCCTCGAAAACTCTCGAGGCAAATTAGTTGAACAAGTAGCCTTTCGAAACTTTCGAGTTTTTGCGTTTAGAGGAATACCCTTAGCAATATGCTCAAAATCGAAAAACGCTATGATTCAGGCCAAGACTGCAAAAGAGTGTAAGTTCGATGTATAATACCCTGACCCAAAATTTGCACTTTTTTTAAGTTCAGGGTTGCGACACAAAAAATTTTAAAGAATATTACATTTTAGAGGCGTCTCTTACTAATTTAGGCGCTAGGTGGCACTGGGGGATATGTATGGAAAATTGTATATTAAATTGATATTACCCAATTGGAAATCGTACAACACTTACATTACCATAAGAAACATTTAAAAAAAAAAAATGAGTTTATGACTTAACCATTTTTAACCCTCGCTATAGGCACCGAAATACATTTGTGGTGTTAATAATTTGATGTATTGAAAAAATTTGACTTTTCTAAATTATTAAACCTAATTTTAAGATCTCAAATAAAATGGTTAAGTTTGTGTACCTGACTTTAACAATTGTGTTAGTGTTGGTGTTTTTGATTGTGTTGTTGGTGTAGTTTTTGGATTTGTGTATGTTGTTGGTAATTTCATAAGTAATGGTGTTGTGTATGAGACCGTTCGGTCTGTCGTTGGTGGCTTAGGCTGTACTGTTGATACCTCTGCATTTATTTTTGATGCAGTTACTGGTGTTTTGAATGGTATTATTGCTGTAGAAATTTTGGTTGTTGTTGTTGGTGTCTTTTTCGATATTGCGCTTGAAAATGGCTGTGTCTGTCTTCCAGTCGATGGAAGTATTGGTGTATTATAAGTTGCTGGTCTTGTGTTTGTATCAATGAACTTTCCAAGTATTGGTGCATTAGGCTCAGTTGGTAATTTTCCTTCTTGTTGTACAGAATATGTTGGTGTATTTGTGTAACGTGTTGGAGTGGGTATTTTTGGTTGCGCCAGTGATATTTTTTGATTTAAAAATGTCGCCGGTGCATTTGCTATTGTTTGTGTATTTGATTGCGTTCCTATGGCTTGTTTAGTTAATGTTTTTGCATCCCTTACTCCTGGAGATGTTGGTGTATTTGTGTAACGTGTTGTTGATAATTTTGGTGATGCTTCAACGCTTGGCTGTTTATATGCTGTCGGTATGTTGGTATTTTGTAATGTTGGGAATAAATTTGTACTATATTCATTTGTCGTTGGTGAGTTCGAAATTGTTGGTGTATATGTTTGTGTTTGTATTGCAGGTACATCTTCACTTAACTCAAACACTGGCGCAGCATACGGAGTTGTTGTCAATTGCTGTCGCGGCACTGCATTATCTTTTGTCACTAAAAGTGTTGGTGTAAATTGTGTAGTTGTTTGTGGAATTTTGTCAAGTGTTGCAACTGTGTATGTGTTTGGTAAAATTTTAATGTCGTTTAATGCTGTAAGGGTAGGTGTATATGACTGCGGAGTTCTACCACCAGTTGCTGAGTTTTTGACTTCTTTTATGGTTGAGGCAGCAACATTGGCAATATATGGCACTATGGGTGTTACGTGGATTGGTGTTTCGCTATCGATATCAAGTGTGTTTATTGTTGTTTCAAATACCAGAGGTAGTTCATCAGCTTTTTTTGCTGCTAAACTCAAAATTGAATTTTCAATTGCTTTTCGATTAGCTGTTGTCACAATTCGACCTCCATATACCTGCGGCAATTTGGAATTAAAAGTTTCTACTTTACCTCCTACTGGGCTGGTGGCTATTCCATTTGAACTGCGCACTGATGTTAATGGTAATTGTTGTGATAATGGTCGGATCGGTGTTTTCGCTGGACTCCCTTCTTCTGCTATTTGTGCTACATCTTTAGGTGGTCCATTCTTTATAAAACATCCCGCACAACCTTCAGTGTTAAAGTTGAACTTCGGTAGAACTTTTTTCTCGATTATCGCTTGCAGTGTTGTTGTGCTTATTGGTGTTGGTGGTGTTCTAGTAGTGGCAGCAGCGGGTTTTGGCTTGGGCTTTACAATCATATCAACGGTTTCTAAAATTTCGTCATGAAAAAGATTTATTAGAATTTTTAATTTAGGTATGTTAGGTGTAGCCTATGGAGCAAGGACAAATACAAAACGTCTTACGTTTGTAAATTGGAAATAAAATCGTCAAAAAAATTGTTGTTGTGTTGTGACTTAATTTCGAATGAAAACACAAAACAATTTTCGGCCGATTATTTCCATTGAGGTAATTTCTTTATCGCTTTTGGATATTTTTATTTTGGTCTGGATAAAATTTTTTAGGAATTACCTGGAAGATTTTGAAAACTATATAGCAAAGGATTTGAGCTCAAAAAAATTGATTATTATGTAGCTCAAAAACGACACAAAATTCGCCTAAGGCTAAATGAAAAATGGCTCAAAGATGTGAAAATAACCCAATAATTCAGAAAGTAGCTTAATCATAAATAAAATATTTTCAAAAAATATTCTCTTAAATGAAAAAATTTAATTTCGTTGAAAACAAGCTAAAGGCGATGGGAATATGTACTCCCAAATCAAAGTTACTCAAAACTTGACATTCCTTTTATAGAATATTTATTTTGTTGATTTTGTTAAGAAATTTGGGAAAAAATATTAAAATTGAACAAAAAATTATATTCGTTCAAAATTAATGAAAAAGGGATAGAAATATATTGTAAGTGAACATTATGTTTTAGAAGTTACTGGAAGGAAAATCTTCAAAAAATAATTTTTCATTATTTAAATGATATTGTAATACTTGAAAATAAATTTAATCCTAAAACTTGCCTTAATAATTATAGAGCTAAAATCAGAATAAGAAATTTTGTATAAATGGAACATCAGACTTAGGGCATTATTTTCCAATGAAAACTTTCCTAAAACACTTTTGCAATTTTATGAGAAATATTTTGGACTAAGCTTGTAAGAAATTTTTTTTGGGTGAAAATACTTAAGGCTACTTTTTTACAGCTATAAATTTTGAACTTTTTTTTGCTTCTGATTTGGTCATTTTATTTTATAAAAATTACTCAATAATAAAAATAGTAAAATGAACCAAAATATTCATAGCCACGAATGAATGCGCAAAACTTAAGGCCATTTGAAAATATCACGGAGCTATTTTTCGTTTCGTTATTTTAACAATAACGCTTTCAGTGGCTTTGCGTACAGCTAAAAAATATGCATGCCCGCATATAATCATTTCATGAAACATTTTTCATGAAATATCACCCACGTGTTAGAACACGTCTTTTTTGACGATTTTTATAGTTGTCATCCTTGTGAGATTTAATCTCCACTTGAAATTTCAAAGACGATTTAATTTTATTTCTTTTCCTTGGGAAAATAAAATAGCATAGAATAGTTATTCTTAAAATAAGCCAAAATAACTTTTTTTATATCCTTAGAATATTTCGGTCAATACACGACTTTGAATAAACTTACTAGGCGGTGATTCATAAGGATAATTTCGCATTGCTAAAATACGAAATTTGCCTTCCTCATCGGTAGCGTAAACTGTAACGTGATAGATGCCATCGGCAGTGATGAAACCAAATTCACCCATAACGATACCGCGTTCATCTGAAAATAAAGAATTATCATATTTTTAAAACTCTTGTAAATATGTGGAAGTTGGGGAGAGGTGTGTTTTTGACATTGTGCTGCAATTGTTATGTATTGAATAACACTATTTTTAATGTATATAACTTGTAGAGCTTCACGAATAGTCTTATTAGCATAAGTCATTGTTTTCTTGAATTCTATTATGTTAAATAAACAATCGTAAACTATCGCGTTTAAATGTCGAGCAAACTGGCTTAACAGGACTCGCAGATAAACAGAATTAATATATTAAAATTTACTATCCAGATTTCAAAAAGAAAACTTGTTTCATATTTGAAGTTTCAACCAGATGTTTCCGTTTATTTTGTGTTGATATAATCAATGTTAAATATCATGTTGTTTTTAAGATTTAAAAAATATCTTAATATTATTAAATATTTGTTATGATAATACGGCCGTTTGCCACTGTAATTATATCCCATTAAAAAAGGTCGTAAAATCAGCAGAAATAAATGAATATTAACATTATCCTATTAGCAAAAATTCATATCCACTTGTTAGCAAAAGCATTATACCAGTAATATTTATCAAAAATATTGTATATATTAAATAAAAATATGCGGAAAACTACATGTGTATATTTTTAAAATTTCAAAAACAAATTTGATTTTAATCATTGTTAGATGTCAACCATTTATCGCTCAAACAGTGGATTTATTATGAATGCTAAAGCAATAAAGTCATAAATCTCTTAAAAAGAAAGAGCGACTCAATAAGAAAAAACTGTATAATATCGTTAGCAAAAGTTAACAGTTTCAATCTAAATCCATTTAATTTAAATGTATAATTTAATTCAAACATTGTTGCCTTATCCAATTTAGAACATTTTATGTTTTAACACCTTGAACGGATATGGACATAAATCTGTTAAATGTTTTATCTTATTCTGTTCAAAACACTTCCAAGCGACTAATTTATACTTGACAACATCGAAAATATGATTGCGAATAAAAGTCAGAACAAACTGTTCCAACTGGTTCAACGTGCGCCATAATATATTAAGCTATAAAAGACATAAATACTAAATTCGAATGTCTTTAATGCCTGTATAACATTTCTTAAGCTACTACGAATCGCATAATTATCAGTTCATTATTTTACTATTATGGAAATCGAAAGTGTAGACCCTGTGAGAAATGCTATATATTGTTCATTCATTCTGTTAGTAATACACACAGTGGTGGTCTGCAAGAGAGTAAAGGTTTAGCAGCATTGATCTCAATAACTGTATATACGCAGTTTTGGCAAATATTGAATTGGCTAATAGGGAATTTTGATAGCACCGTCTACTGAACAGTTGAAAATAGACAAAAAATTGTTGGAAATAGTGCTATTTTGTTCCAACTACTGTGGATTGTGCAAAAAATGCAAGAATTTTAGTTTTTGTAGCACATTTTAAGATTATGATCTTGGTTTCTAAAACAAAAGTAATAATTTAATTATAAAAATTGTTGCTTTTCTTCTCTCATACAGAAGAGCCAAAAAGCCGGTCTGTCCTTGTCCAAAGTTGAAAAACTTCAAAGCAAACTTTGGAAGCTATGTAAAGGACTTATACAAAACATGGTACACGTACCCTGGCTCTTAAACTATAAAAAAAACCCCAAAAACTTTAAACGATATTCTTAGAAAACTATGCATAAGTTTTTATCATACTTTCTACACACATTCCTGGTAATATGGGAAATAATTTAAAAAATATAGTGAACATATTAAAACATGAGGGCATGGCACCGCCTTTAATAAGTCAATATAGATGGATATATCAGAATATATAATATCTTGAAATTTGATAATTTTTGATGGTCAGTCGTAGATATTTTTCAAAACCTATGAAATGAATTTCAAGAAGCTTCGGTCTACGAAACTTTTGTATTGTATGGGATATACAGCTGAGTTTCGCAAAATATTCGTGGTATCTACTACACTACTAAGAAGTGATATACCATTCAGTGAGAGCTGTATATCAATGATCTCGACCATTTCCGGTGCATCGGTATGTCGTCGAGAATTAATTAATGATAATGACAATTCTCGTTCACACAATGATTTCAACAGAACTGAAAAATATTTTATTTTTGATGAAAGGCGTGAACAGATGTTGGTTTGTATAAAAATGCCACCTCCATTTGCATATTTCCAATGATTTTTTTCCAAATTTTCTTGTAAAAATAATAATTTTTGCAAGAATTACCTAGCCATATCTTCTCTTTAAAAGCTGAACAAAATATAAACTCTCCCAATGTTATTATTATACCATACATTCATGGTGTATTCACTTTGTCATTCCATTTGTAACGCACAGAAAAGTGTAGGTATTGCAGTTATAGACCAGTTTGAGTCGATTTAGCGATGTCTGTCTGCCTCTCTGTCTTTGCGTTTGCCTGTCTGTCTGTATGTCTTTGTAAATCATGATTACGAGGGAACCAAGTAAAAGTTGCCAAAAGTTTTCGAAAAGAGGGCGAGTCACCTCATATATGTATGTACAATAGGGTGATTCAAATTTTTTATTTTTTGTTTTTTTTAAGGTGCTGTTGCTTAAAAAGTAAGTTTATGATATGAAGAAAAAGCTCACGAAAATTCAGCTCTGTAACTCAATTTTATAAGGTGGCGCCGGAGCCTGTTAGTTTTACATGTAAATTGTATGGAAAAATTATTTTTTTCAGAAAAGGTGTCTAAATGAATAGGTGATTAGTGCTGTTGAGCTGAAAAGGGTCGTTTTTCGATGTAATTTTTTACGCTGAATCCGAATCTGGCCTCAGAATTGACCCATCATGTCTGAATCCTGAAATATTTGAGGCTAAGTACCTAAAACATGATGTTTTTTGTCTACTTTCGAGGCCATGTATAGGATTCAAAGAAAGTTGATCAGCTTATTTTTAACAAAAGCATCATTTAGTACCATCCTTGTCCTTTCAAATGAGCTTTCAAGTGGTGATCTGTGATGTTTCCTTGCAAAGTTATAGCCATTTTAAAATGACATGAATTGGATCCCCTACAATGGGTTGCAACCCAACAATATTAACCAACGGGTTTCAAATTCATGTCACCTTGAAATGGCTGCAACTTTGCAAGGAAGCATCACAGATCACCACTTGAAAGCTCATTTTAAAGGGCAAGGATGGTACTAAATGATGCTTTTGTTAAAAATAAGCTGATCAACTTTCTTTGAATCCTATACATGGCCTCGAAAGTAGACAAAAAACATCATGTTTTAGGTACTTAGCCTCAAATATTTCAGGATTCCGACATGATGGGTCAATTCTGAGGCCAGATTCGGATTCAGCGTAAAAAATTACATCGAAAAACGACCCTTTTCAGCTCAACTGCACTAATCACCTATTCATTTAGACACCTTTTTTGAAAAAAATAATTTTTCCATACAATTTACATGTAAAACTAACAGGCTCCGGCGCCACCTTATAAAATTGAGTTACAGAGCTGAATTTTCGTGAGCTTTTTCTTCATATCATAAACTTACTTTTTAAGCAACAGCACCTTAAAAAAAACAAAAAATAAAAAATTTGAATCACCCTAATGTACAATCATAAGCTCAAAAGTGCTAAACAGAGCTATATGTGCAAATCCGCCAAATTTGGCCTTTTAGCTGGCCTCGTTTTTTTTTTTTTTTTTGGAGTACATCGTTCAGCCATAGTTTTTCTTGAAGCTAAGGCTATCTTGAACTCATAATAAAGGTTGTTCAATTGAAATTCAGATAGCTATATTTTTTATTTAACTTTGTATGTAACTCTTCATGTTTTTTTTAAACTTAAATGCAATTTTAACTATGTCTCCCTTTGAATTTTAATTGTTCCTCCTTGAATATTAATTAAAGAAAGTTTTAACTTCAAGAAAAACCATGTTTGAAGAGTCTGCTCCAAAAAAAAAAGTCGAAGCCATGGTCGAGGTAAGATAACAATTTCGATTTTTTTTATTTTTTTTTTTTTGGAGCAGACTCTTTAAACATGGTTTTTCTCGAAGTTTAGACTATCTTTAATTAATATTCAAGGAGGAACAATTAAAATCAAAGGGAGACATAGTTAAAATTGGATTTTAGTTAAAAACAACATGAAATGTTACATATAAGGTTAAATAAAAAAAATAGCTATCTGAATTTCAATTGAACAACCTTTATTATGAGTTCAAGACACCCTTAGCTTCAAGAAAAACTATGGCTGAACTATGTACTCCAAAAAAAAAAAAAAAAACGAGGTCAGCTAAAAGGCCAAATTTGGTGGATTTGCACATATATACAATATCCGAAATTTCATCAAAATTAATAGAGCTGTTTCGAAAAAAAAATTCTTCCTTGAGAACATAGAAATGCGAGCAAAGTACACTGGACACCAGACATGTTCAAAATAACCTCATGTTCTAAGATTTTTCGAGAAATAACCGGAAATTTATTCAATTTCGAGTATATTTTCATTAGAAATATAAATAAAAAAATTATAGGGTTGCTACCAGAGCTGGAAAACTTTCATTTTCGAAATTTTTGAAAATTAAGATTTGAAAGGAAATGAAAGTTTTCGAATTTTAAGAGTTCCCGTAGAATTCTAGAACATGAGTTTTTCTTTGAACATGTCTACTGGACACGTTATGTTTTGATTCTGCAACTCTGAACTATATTGCTTGTATATTAATTTTTTTATATACATATTTATATTAGTGAATAGAGTTTTTAAATAATATGCAAGTCTTATTTATGATATAACTACTTAGGTGTAGAAACATAATGATTTTTCCTAATCAAGCTGTGTAATATCGCAATAGTTTTGCAGAACTTATAAGTATTTGGAATTTTAGATATTTTAAAAAATTAAAAAAATACTTTCTGTATCTATGAAACTGGTCTTCAGGATATAAATCAAGATCAAATAGTACCAAAGCTCAAGAGAAATTCATTAAAATCAATGAAAAAACATTTTATGGGAGCGGTATGCAAATATACCTTACTTTGTCAGTTATATAATTACCAAAAAATAGCCGACTTAAAAGCAAAGCACTTAAGCGTGAATGTTAACGCACTGAAATTCTGTTTGGTCTTCCTGATTCTAAGTGAGAGTTATCTCACCCTAATTAGCACCATTAGGTGAAGAACTTGCAAATTCGGTAGAAATCTTTATTACTCACTTATTGATTTTGCCTTGCTATGCGGTTTTTTTTTACATCATTAAACTTTACTGGGTGTTGTCACAAGCTTAGTTGCTGTTTCTTATTTGTTGTAGGTATTTCAAGTACCTAGCTATTTTTAGTATCTTGTGTTGTTATTGTTTTTGCATTGACATATGTTGCTTGAAATACAAGTTTACCTAAGATAAGCCATGCAGGTTTTATTTTTTTTTTACTTTAATGCATTTGCCTTAGCAAAAAATGCAGAAGAGCCCGATACTTAGCGTGGTCATCAATTTGTGCATTTCATCAAGGTTTTATTTTATTTTTGCGCTACAGACATTGTAATAATTTCTTAATGATTTTTTTCTTCAACAAAAATGAGTGGCGCCAAATTTTTTTTTGAAAATTTTGCAATATTGGCATGTCAAATTGCCTAAAGGGGATATTTATTATAAAACGTTAAGTCAAGTTAAATATTTTATTGAATGCTTAAGTTATTTGACAATTTTATTTGTATGCACCACCCAGATATTTAAAAGCAACATAAAAATTAGCAAGTTCACGGATTTTCGATTTTTGCGCAATAAAGTATCAGATATTCCTTAGCGAAATAACCATTTAAACATTTAACACTTAATAGATAAATCAAAATATTAATTTGTTTATTATGAAAATAAAAAAAAAATTATTCAGATTTTTTTAACGCGTGTAGAGACAAAAGAACAACTTCAGCGTTCGCTTGAAATCATATTCAAAAGTTTAAGTGCAACTTAATCTATAGACTGTAGCACAAACTAGATTATCCTCCTAGCTAAAAGAAACATTTCTTTGCGCAAACAACAGCAAATTTTTGTATTCAGTCAGCCGATTATACAACATGATGGTTTATCTATCACACATTGAAGATTCTGATTAAATCACACTGATAAAACAAACCAGTACCGGTACAACCAAGCTACACAAAATGCCTAGAATTATACACATGTGTGTATGTAGATATAAACATGTGCATGCAAATTTGCAAAAAAGGAACCCCGTAGCAAAAACTAATTTAAATCAATCTGTGAAATAAAAATATGCATAAAAGTATGCATGAAAAAAAAAACAATAAAAGAGTAGCTGAAACTGATGAAAACCTTAAGCCAAAAGCATTTAAAATGTCGTTTTGAATTGGTATTATAAAAATCTTTAGCACATCCATAGCGTTTTCGTTTTATGAGGGATATTAAAATATGATTGATTTCATGTATGAATTTATACATCCACTTAATATAACAATCATGACTAAAGCAAAAGTTGCTAAATTTAAATAAAATATCATTTTTAACATTTAAAAATCGGCAGACCGGGCTGGTGACTTTCAGAAAAATTAAAGCTTGACAACAAGCTCCTCATAGAGTTTTTCCTTTATTTCAGACTTAAGGTATTAATTGATCGTTCTAGCAAACTAAACAATCAAATGAGCTCTATTTTGCTACATCCCCTTTGCATTATTGTCTGGTTGCACTAGACCAGTGGTGTGCATGGAAATCTAACAAAACGGCTAAACAACAACATCAAGAAACAACAAACAAAATTTTTTTTGTTGTCATTTCCAAATTCGCCATCAGCACAACAAAAAACCCAAACTGCACTACAAACAGAAAAAGTTGCTACATTCGTCAAGACCCAATGCGGCGCCGTCGCTTATGCCTTTGTTACTTTTTTTGTTTTCATTTGAATTCAAGTCAACGCTGTGCCTTGATAGCGTTGAAATTCTGCGAATTTTTTTGCTTGTTTGTGCGTCGAATAACGGTGCGGGCAATGAGGGCGGATAGGGACACTACGTGCCCACCACTGCACTAGACAAATAAATTTCAGCTAAAATTGTATGAATTGTATGAAAATTGTGTTTTTTTTTTGTAAAATTTTTTTTTAAGTGAAACTTCTATAGCACGGATGTGATTTGAAATTAGGTGTCTTATGTACATATAATGAAACGCTAAAAACGACACTATTTTTGAAGCAGTACTTTCACTTAGTAGTTTTTTCCTCGAAGATAAGTGTTAGTTGGTGGAATCTAGAATAGCTACAGCAATAACTGATTTATCAAATTAAAGTACTCATTGAGCAAAGTGCCCAAAAGTTATTAGCTTCGAGATTGGTTATACAAAAGCTGAGATGTAAGCGTGGAAAGATTTCCTATTTTTTCAATTTTTTCAAGCAATGCAATAAATAACTACCAAAGCCTTGTCATAGCGAGGAGTAAAAAATCTACTACGCTCTCTCATTGTAAACTGAGCGCATATTAGCTACTTGTTTATGTTATTGCTTTGTTGTTGTGTTTGTTTCGCTTGCTCAATAATGTTTTGTTTTATATTCAATTCTACACACTGACTCATCCAATCGGGTGATAGCCGAATTCTAGCTCTTTTAGTCAGCTACCGTGGACATGCTGGTTCAGTATAGCGCTCTAGCAAGTTATCAACAAAAAAAAACTACGAAAAATAAAGTGTCGATAGTTTAGGGAAGGGTGTCTACAAAATAAGTCATTTTGATTTCGGAAAATGACAATCCTTAATTGACCGAACAACATTAACTTTTTAAATTAAGAATTACACAAATCTTAATAGGCATATACAAATATATCAAGAAATTGTAAAAGTACGCTTATCTGTATGTTCAGTGGCATCAATACAAAACTATGCTGCAATCTTGCTTTTTATAAAAAAGGCACGATTTTAATTTTTTATGGATGACATTGAAAATGTAATTATTTCTTAAACTGTTATGTATTTAGTCATCAAATGATTTAATTCTTGAAAGCATAATTAATGAAGAAATAAAAGGCTTAATTTTAATATAATAACAGTAAGACTTAGCATCTTTTTTAGTTTCTGTCAGCAAGTGATTCAATTTTGTGAGTTTAAAGTTCAGTTACGGATAGAATTCAATGTTTCTAACCAGTTAAAAACAAAAAATTTTCTTCAGAAAATGTAAGCACTCTTCTCAACTCACCCCGTTTCTCGTGGCGATGCTGTTGCTCATCTACTGTAAATCCAAATTCGTAAGCTCTGATTTTTTCTTCCTTCTTTGGCGTCTGCGCATGCACGGTGCGCACTAATAATCCAATTATAGCAAACTTAAAAAACAATTTAAAATAAAATTTTATAAATTTTTAGTTGAAACACAGACACAGTTTATACTTTTTTTTTTGATTGACACTTACTGCACACAATGTTCCACAAGAATTTTGTAACATTTTTTATTATTACTGATAGTAAATTATTTTAATCGTTGGCAGCCCTATGAAAAATAAACTTTTTATTGCTTGAATTTATGAAAATATTCTATACAAATATTTAGTACTTTGTTTCAAATATTTTTTGTGAATATGTTTTTTATTAATTTATGTTTTAATATGTCACTTGCAACGAACTTAATCACTTTGAATTTACAACAGCAATAACAATAAAAACAAAAAATGTCAACAATATTATTATTTGCAAACAAAAGCAACAAAAACTGCTGAAAACCGTCACTTAACGCTCCACTCTAGCCTACTTTATTCATACGAAGCACACCTAGTGAGGTTCTGCGACGTATTGACAAAGCTAATAAAATAAGTTAAACATTTTAAAACATTAGAACCCAACATCATCATCAACGGAACGCAGCTTGCGTTAGGAAAACACCTCGAGTTGAAGTGATGTTGTTATGGTGTTTGGTGAAGTTGTTCTCTCTGTTAGCATAATACAACATAAACAGAATCATTGAATACGATCCCTGTCTGGTTACGCCCCCGTTAATGAGCATCCGAGCCTAAGGCTGTATTTGTTTGTGTTTATCTCATGAATGTAAGCAATAGACTTGCTGTCCATTGTGAATTGTTCACAATCAGCGTGATAGCAACGGTTATTACCTTGTTGGGGTGTTTGTGCTCAAATATGTTGATGTTTGTGTGAGGGAAATCTCTGAAGGTGATCATAATAACAAAATGAACAGTTATTTTATTATCACTCTTCGTGATTGTGTGTTTGTGACGTGTGATTGATGCATGCACGGTATATCATAGATTTCCTTTTTTGTTTCAGGTACTTGAATGACAATGGGTGTTTCAATGAGGGTATCAGATTTGAAATTTACGTAAGTTTTTTTAAGTTCACTTACTAAATTTTGATTCTAAAAATATTGATTTTGGGAGAAGGTTTGGGTTAGAATGAAAAGTGAGAAAACTCAACACTGCTTTGTAATGCAAGTAACTTCTGTTAATCTCAATGCAGACTAGCACACTTCATTGCATTTAACTTATGAATTGGTTATATTTTTGTTTTATTGCTATCTTAGGTGCATGCGAACGAATCAAATAAAGCTCATTTAAAATTATGGTAATCAAGCTTCTGTAAAGTGAAATCTTTATATCTGATTTTTTTCTATAATTGGTTAAGTGTCTGAAGATGAAAAATCGGAAGAACTTTGATAAAAAATAAGGGTTGTCAAGTTAAAAAGAAGCTATTCCCGGCTTCAAAAAAAATAAAAAATTTCTTCAAATGGTCAAAATGGATGGATATTTTTTTTAGTACGCAAGAAAAACTTTAAAAAATCCAACAATGTCCGTTTCTAAAGGAATTTAAGATGCCAATTTTCTATCTTTTAACTTTTCTTATGAGATATTCGCATTAAGAATTGTTCAATTTTAAGCTCTGAGTGGATTTAAATAGAAAAATATGATTTGGTAGAGGTATATATTTTCAGTACAGATGATTTGCACGAAATTAATTATTCAAAAATAAATATTTTTTCTCTGTCAATTGTTTGTATTTTATTGAATTGCATTCATTTATTTTATTGCATTCAAAATCAAAAGTTTAAGCTTCAAGGCTATAAATCTCGAAAATATTTCAAGATAAGGACACTATTTATTTAATATTTTTTGTTAGTTTAAACAAAATCTATAGTGTTGGATGAGCAAATAACGCCTACAACTAACCCGAACAAGGAGTAGTGTGAAATATTTTCATAGTTGAAACTTTTACAATTTTGCTTACATTACCACCATCACCAATTTGCTGAGAATATTTAACTACTTATTTTGTGTGACTTTTCAACTTGCTCTTAAAAAAAAAAATTTCAAACGCGGATTAGTAAGATATTGACTGCGGAGAAAATTAATAGGGTATTTTGTTGTGCAGAGTTAAATCATAAATATTTCGTTAAATGGGATTTCCTATTCGAACAGCGGCTTACAAGTAAAATAAAACATAGCAAACCTGGCCTGGTGAGTAGTATATTACGTGCTACTTTAGTGACACACTTATCGGCATATCACGCCCATTTCTCTGCTGGTGTATATTTACACCCCTCAACCGGTAACTAAGTGTTATTGCAACTTATTAAATATTTTAATAGACTTGTTTCATTAAATTGCTTAAGCTACTTAGCTTTGAATGTTTATTGAGAGAACTTAATAAAGCTTCTATAACAAATGCGGAGTTCGATAGCAAATACTTTGTTACAAAGACCTTTTACTGCTTGCACTGTGGTGTTCAAGAAAATTGGAAATTAAAAAAAAAAACTTTTAGTTTTGGATTTGTTCCACCATGCTAATTTTTGTCCGTGGATGAATACGGCATACTTTTAAATAGTTGAATTTCATCTGGTGTTCAAAATCTTCATCCTTTTTAACTTTTTCTAAGTGGACTCAAACATTTGCTTCAGTATTAAGAAATTTATTATCTGTACATTATATCGTTAAACGTTCAAAACAGTTTTAAATTTTGATAGTTTCTAATGTTTTTTTCTGACCTATCATGTGAACTTAAAGGTCGTTTTAGATGACAATAACGTAGAACCGCAATTTTAAAAAAGTTAACAAATTAACTTGAACACATAATTGGAAAAATGTGAAAAACTTTTTTTGAAAATTAAAAGCATTTTGTTATAAAAATGGAATATTTTTGATCAAAATAAAAAATATTTGTTTTTGAAACTTACATAAATATATAATGAGCTTTAAGGTGGTTATGAAAAATATTATTAAAGCTGCAATTTAAATTTATTCTGCGGCTCCATATATTTTTAAATATTTTTGAAAGCATGTTAGAAAGTGTTAAACGACCAATAAGATGAATTTCTCGATATTTTTCTGTTGCACGAATGGCTCATCAGTTTTCATTAAGAAATGCGCAAAGTTGTGAAAGAACATTAATATAAGACAACAGAGTATTCAAATGAATTTGTAAGTAATTTCACCTCTTGTACAGTTTATTGAAATTCTGTAATGTTTGAATCTTACTAAGAATATATGTACATATATAAATATAAGCCTTGTGCAAGTTACCATATACGTGTGGGAGATGCAGCCTTTTCATGCACACTTGAGCAGCTGCGATTTAAGCTTAAGCTTACCAACTTGGTCATAACTAAAGATCAAACAATTAATTACATGTTGGGTGCCATTTTATTGTTTTATTGCGCGCTTTTTTATAGCTGACTCTCAAGCATAAGTTATTATCTTTGCTAAATTTTAAATATTGACATTTACTATTAGTTGAGAGTTGTAGTTACAAAAAATTGCACTAGCAAAAAAATAACTGATTTGTAGAATTTTTCTAGCTAATAGCAAAATTAAACTATCCATCAAATTAAATAATAAAAAAATATGAGTGGATTCTTAAAAAGTTTATTTAAGTGCTCAAAACATACATCCGTATATACAGAGTGGCCCGAAAGTTACCTTTTACTTTATTTTTGCAATATATCATCAAAAAGTAACACAGAATTTATATTTTAAATTTTTTAATTTTAATTCTAATACGACTTTGAAAATTAAATATTTTAAATGCTGTATAATGCAGTATAAGCAGCTAGATATGAACTTGTTTTTTAAATAGCACCTAAGGAAAAATAATATTGCATCAATCTTAATAACTGGAAACTTATTTATTTCCAAACTTTCATCTGCATCTGCAGGTGTGAGCCTTGGCACTGTCTCGCATATTCAAGTTAAGGGATGAAAAATTACTCAATCGTTTGCTAAAAAAAACACTGTTTCCGTCGAACTATTTCGAAAAGTAAGTAAAATGCTTTCCGGTAGTTCTTCTTTAAGAAAGAGTCAACAATATCGTTACTTTTGTGGCTTAAAGCAGCATTCATTTGTATTTTGTGTATTCCATTGTGTATTTATTTATTGACAAAGCCAAAAATTTCAAAATTGATCTGATCACTCAGCCACAGATTTCACAAAAAGAATCAACCGAATTATTTCTGCGGATGAATTGCCGGACTCTATTTCAGGTGCAGACGTAATTACATCTGTTAAAATATGCCGCCATTTGGGACCCAAAATTTTTGCTCATTCCGGTTCAAGAAATTTCACATATTATCCCAGAAATCTTTTAAGTGACAAATAGAATTTAAACTAATTTACTGAGCTTATTGTTCAATACAAGTGAGAGATAACACCAAAAAATTACAATAAACAAAACAAAAAAATCGGACAAAAGTTAGTCATGCGAGTTTCATACTTTGTTAAATAAAATCATCAGTGAGTGACCTTTGAGCTGATGAGTGAGAATTACTAAGTCTAATATCTTTTCCTTCTTTAGTTAATAAAGCAAATACACAACAGAAAAAAGAATTTTAACTTTGCATTGTTTAATTTTTTGGTTCGGCCCCCAACAAAACTATGCAAAGAGGAAAACATATCACGCTTAAAAACTCTCACTCATCGGGTCAAAGGTCACTGATGAATCCATTTAGCAATGTATGAAACTAGTATGACTAGCTCAAGTGCGATTTTTTTATTTTGTTTTTTGTTATTGTATTTTTTTTTTGTGTTATTACACACTGTACTGAACAATTTTTTTGTTCTGATGGACCATGACGAACAGAATTGCTCACCACACAAATCGAATTACTTTGAGCGTAATTTAATTTTATTTAGATGTAGCTTTTGGTTCACCCTATATGCTTGCTTAAAGTAACTTTAAGGTTTGATATTTTTCGGCTTATCTTGATTTTAAGATATAGCATTTTGCACCTTTTTTTTACTCACATCATCGTAATTAAAATGAATTACAAGTTCCTCATTTATGTATATAACAACTCAGCTATTTACAATTTACCGCATATCATTTGTTGTCAAAAAAAAAAAAAACAAAACAAAAATAATAAAATTGTTAATTTTGCTAATGCCGCATATGACCTAAATCCTATGATGTGTAGTTGCTAACTTTTTTTTTCCAAGTTTTTATTACAAAATTGAAAAAGCGAAAAACATTAAAAAATACAAACTCTAAAACAATAATACTGTGAACTGCACTTGAAATATTTTCAGTTTCAAAAATAAGTATCGCTTAAGTATTTTGACTTTTTAGCATATGCAGATGTTTACTGATTTGCATAGAGCAACACAAAACTTAATGCTTTTGCCACCAGCCAGTCTACGGCATTCGCTGACCTGAGCGCGCAGTGTGTGGCTTAAAAATTTGACTATTTTTGGAATTGAAACAAAACTTGTGTGGTAAGCGAGCTAGTGAACAATAAAATCAATGGCTTAAATGGTTACTTAAGTAATCGCTAACATATGAATTTTTTTGTTAGTCATTCACAGTGCAAAATAATTGAGCTTAGTAGTAGAGATTCAAAACTAAACCCATTAAGTCTTTGTAGAATTAGCTAAAGCGGAGTTTCTTGTGTGACAAAAGTTTGTTTGAAGTGATCTACAAAAAACTACGCAATCTTAAAGTTTTTGTTCATGAAAAACTGTGATCAAAATATTCCAAGTCGGCGCCAAAAATACAATACAAGCTGTTGAAACAAATACAAACATCAATAAATGGCTTTATGAAGGTTTTTTGCAATTTAATTTGGTTCAACGAACCAAATTCTTCATAACATGAAATTTTTCGACGCCACTATGAAACTTAAGTGATGAGCAATAATAATCATCATAACTTGTCGAATGAAACATTTGCATAATCTACTCACTGCGGAGTTTAGAAAATATTCTAAGATCGTAAAGACAAAATTAATTCCATAAGAAGCATCTGGCAAGCAAAAGTCATTTAAATCATATTTTTGCACTTAACAAGTGTGGTACGTGTTTCCATTAAATTATTCTTAGGTGATTTAAAAATGATGCACTTCAATTAGTGAACATTAAAGGTGATTTATCCAATGGACACCAGATATTGAGTTAGCATGTCAATATCGCTGGTGGTAAAGACAAATAAATGCAATGAAGCATTCACAGCGAGCCGGATGCCTGCAGCCGCATCTTCACGGTATACGCAAAGCACCATGTTGCGCACATGTGCCGTCCATAGTAAACCCGATTAGAACGCGAATATGTTAATCGCAATATTTGTTTATTTATTTCATTATTTTATGATTATTTAATGACTGCATACTTTTATTTGCATTTCCAATTGATGAATAGCAAAATGATCGATAGCAACATGAGTGAGTGCTGGTCATAGCTTTTACTTAGACAATTTCGTTTCTACTTTTAATGAGAAATTTATATTTGCATTTAAAATGCATTGAACAAAAATGAGCTAAACATGTGTTAGACTCGAAAAAATTTCAGGAATGAAGAAGTATTTAAAATGTAAACGATTTTCTATTCACGCAGTAATAAATTTTCTTTGTTTTAATGCAATTGCACACATGACTGCGACGCATTGTTATCTAGCAGAAGCGCTTTCTGTCAATGCTGATTTTAGCTGTCGGCGTGACTTGTAATTATTTAATGTTTTTTTAAAAATAAATGATAAATTATCATAGATTGTATTTCTTCAATTGAAATTATGTATCGTTGAAACAAGCACTTGATTAATTTAGTTGTTAAGATGATAATAAGTGGCATATGTTAAATTACCTTTCAAGTTTTTGTAAGGAAGTAAAAGCATAAAAAATTACAAAGTATATATTATTTTTACTTCACATGTATAATTATGATTCAAAAAATACATGTTATATGTTTAAGGAAATAGCAGCTTCTCCATAGAATTACATTTTCAGAATATTCTTGGTTTCAATGAAATTTGCATGGGATTAAACTGGCAAGGTCCATCTGCCATTGAGTGAAGACAGATATAAAAATTCCGTAGTAATAACTTGATGACAAGCCTAAACAGTTTATTAAAAAGAAGTAACATTCATCAGTGAGGAAACCCAACTACAGATGTCAAAAAATACAATGTCTGCGAAACTTAACTTTTCCATTTTATTCCAATTTTTGAAATTTTGCCATTTTTAAAATTTTTAATATTTCTTAAATTTTTGAAATTTTCAAAAAAATAGAAGAACTATAATTCAATGGAATATCCAAATTTTATTTTTAAGCTTCATAAATCTTTACTAAAATGCTTGTCAAATCAAATAGGGTGCAAAAACATAAATAAAACTTTCAGGGATGGTACTCCTATATGTTTTGAACATTTGAAGTCTAAAAAAACTAAAATCGATGTTGGAGTATTTGAGAAATCGATGTTTTCCTGAAACGTATTTTTTTTTTCTTTCAGCATATACATAACGCTTAGGCGCTAATTTTTCCAGACTTGCAGTTTTAATGTCATCTATTAGTACACAGCTACCTAAAAATAATATAAAAACGAATTTGAATTGTGTTTGTTTGTGTATATTCATCAATGAATTTCTTGTGTTATTTACGAGCGGCTCTGAAAAGAGTTAAGAAATTAATTTTTTTTATCAAAACTATTGGTCCAAAAAACTTGATATAGTTTTTGCTATCTTTTAGATAATGGCTTCGTCACACAAATTTTCAGCCAATTTAAAACACATCAGGGTAAAGATAGGTAAATTATAGATGGACCGACCCATATGTTAAAATGATTTAAGCGTCCGTCGTGAGAAATTTTGATATGATTAAAATATTTTCACGATTCTTGTACAGGGTTAACTAAAATCGAAAATGTAAAAATTGTATTCAACTTCGTATTAGTAGTTGTTCTATTTGTTACTCACTGCTATATTTTTTTAACTTAATTTAGTTTCTAAGATTCGTCTTCAAAGCGGTGCTTAAAAATGTAATTTGTCATTATTATTGCAGATGTTATAGATGTTTGAAAATTATTTCCCGTATAAATTAAGTATACTATTATATAGTATTATTAATATAGTATACTAATATTTAATACATGTTATGCATAATAGTGGAGAAGATAATTCGTCAGAAGCTATAACATTTGCAAAATAAATGACAAAATTGTTTTTCTTAGCACCGTCTTAAAAAATTAAGCTATTAAACCTTAGAAAATACATAAATTTGAATAAAGAAAATATATTACAGTGGCTTAGAAATAGACCCAAAAAAATAATTTATACTACGTATTAATGTATATGTTACCGGCCAAAGTAGTTTTTAGGATAAAAACATATGTAATAATATATAAAAAGGTAAAGTTTGTTTGTGTGTAGATGGTTGTCTCTGGAACTACTGATTCGATTCTAAAAATTCTTCCACTAATAGAAAGTAACATAGGCTATATATAATTTTGATAAAAAAAGAGGTGTGGCACCTTCTATGTAACAAAAACTCTTAAAATGTTATATATTAAGTAGCTTATTGTCTATGCGCAGCAGCTCAAAAAATTTGAAAAAGACAGGACAGTTGGGCGTGGCTCCTCCAATACAACAGAAATACTAAAATTGCTATTATAGGAAACCCAATTATCTGCAGTAAAAGCTACGTAAAATGTAGGCGTAATTGTACAACAAGAAATGCGCGGTAAGAGCCGCGAGTACATATAGTATGTTATGTTATTAATCATGTAATAGTCAATCAAAATTGGCTTTTAAATCAAATATGAGCATAAAAAGTTTCATGCAAAAGAAAAACTGTCATTGATATAAGCCTCTTATAGCCGCCATAATAGTTCCGCCCCGTTAAAGTTTAAAAAGCACCCCATGGCAGCTGTGAAAAGTTTGTTACGTACAACAAAACAAACAAATGAAATTACTTCATTAGAGTTAGAGATTGACGGTATATAAACTGTTTTACAAATCTAACTAAGTTCCATCGTGGATTTTGGATTATGGGACAGGTTCCTCTGAATAGACTAAAATACCGCCAAAGTTTTTACATTTCAAGAACATATGTAAAACTACTCAGTTTTTCAAGCTACCCAACATGTAAAAATAATTTGAAGAGTAATTTAACAAATATTTTACGTTGTGTTTAAAAATTTTATACAATTTGTTGTGACTCAAAGCTTAAGGGTTCTAAAATTTGATTCAAATGCTAAAAAATCCAATTAATTCGCTGGAAAACTATTTTATGTAAATGATGTGGTCCAACTTCACCTTTCAACTCTAATTCTGTTAGGTGATTTAGAAAAAAATTGTAGAATTTTTAATAGAACTGAGCATAAATAGTATGCTGGATCAGCTGTGTAATTTTTTCTGTTTTTTTTTTCCGGCGAAGCAAAACTTGATCAGGATATAAAAAAATATCGAAGCAATATCCTTATTTAAATAAATCACATCAAATTTCTCAACAACTTGCCTGAAATTAAAAGAAAGTATCAATAGTTAAAAAAAAAAAATTCCCAACACAACATCGATTAGCTTTGCTTAAACCATTGGAATTAAGCAAACTTTCATTGAACCATTGATATAATGCAAAAACATATCGTCACCTCAGAGTGTAAGTGTCCTATCAGCAAAAACATGAAACTGTAAGAGCACTCAAAAACAAATACAGCAGGCTTCGGTTTCCACGAATACTTGTGGTAAAATAGGATAATGAAAAATTATTCAGGAAAGCTTGTTTGATTACGTTCCTTTTTTATGTCTTTTGAACCTTCATTCGTGTATATTGCACCAATCGATGCGAAAAGATCGAAAATAAGTTTTGGAAGGATGAAAAAAAAAAATTGATAGATAACGTCGAAAATGGAAACAAAAATTATTTTGAGAGTTTTTATTTTCTTCATATAGGGCCAAACAAATTCCTTCCAAATTTTAGATTCGACCTCTTCGCATCAATTGGTGCAATAATTTTTTTTTTCATCAAATGAAGCCTAAACATATATAAGAAAGTACCATTCGTGCTTCAATATCCATTTTCGGCCTTTTTGCAACGATTGGTGCCAGAAATTTTTATCTTGAAACGAGGCTAAATTACCGCCGGGGATACCTTTTCCCCTCTCTTACAAAAGTTCATTCTCACTTTTGACCTGAGAGCGATTGTTTACTATTTAATGTGACTTCAAAGGCAAAAAAAGCAGTTAGGACATTTGCACTCCGAGATTTTATTTTGAAAGCTGCAGTTAGGACATAACGCATACTGAGGTCTTTGGAACGGGAAGAGGTAGCTAAATTTTGATAACACCAAACGAAAGAATGTATTTTCTTAAGTAAGTTGGCGTGTTAAAAAAATGTTGTCAAAAAGTGCGATAGGACACTTACACTCTGAGGTGACGATATAATTACACAAGCCTAAAAGTATGCTATTTTAAATAAATATTATATGATGAAGTTCGTTGCTTAAGTCTTTTGTTTGTGCTTAAATAGTTTGTTTTGATTTTATTTGCAAATATTTTACTATGTCTAAAAATATGTTGGATTATATTTTATGAAAGCTTTAGTGTCTCAGATTTTCAGTCATCTTAGAAGTAAGCAGCTGTTTTTTTTCTGAGTTGGGAAAGGTTTTGTCATTATTGTGTACCTATGGCATTCAGTAGTTTTAATAAATAATTTTGCTTTCATAAAAAACCGACTACGGGCTTTTTACATTTTTTTAGTCAATTATAATGGATAATTATTAGTTACTTTTAAAACGAAAACTAGCAAATAAATTGAAACGACAGCTGAGGTTTTTTTTTGATCTGTTAAAAATAATTCTAGCTTAGGGTTGAGACATAAATCGCACATTGTTCACATTTTCGCAAATGAAGTTATAATCTAATGCAAAGTATTACTCTATGAAGATAATAATTCATTCGAGGACTTACTCGAGGTTATATATATATATGATTAAATTTATTAGTTTTTGTAATTTTTCTGTAATCTTTATACCCTTGGCTTGTCCTCGATTGGACTTTAAACTCGATTTTTTGACATCTTAAAAAGCTTAATGTCGAAAAAAATCTTGCCAGTAAAAACACAGATATTTCAGTAAATTTTTAAGCTAAATTACCAAAGTACCAGATAATTTACATGTGTCAGAAAATTGATTTCAGCTTATATCATCCTGATCAAAAATATATTTGGAAACAATACCATTCATCAAGAATGTATCTTATGTTTTTGAAATGCCAATGATTACTATTCAAATTAATTGTGTCTTCAATTTTGAATCCTCAATGTCTTTTCAGCTGTAACTCAAACAATTTACAGTATAGACTTTGGACAAAAATTAGGTACAAATGATGTTATGTTAATATAAGTAGTATTTCCATAAAGAGCTGCATCACATGATGAGCTGCATCACACTAAAGTTTCAGCAAGTTTGACTTTATGCAATTCAATGCTACTCTAGTGATATCAATGTTAAGTATCTGTTCATTTTTATATATCGGTATTATTTTGCCATAGAAAGGCGGCAGAAACAAAAGTTTTACACAAAATAAGAAAAATAAATTACTTTACCTGCAAAACTGTATAAAATTCAATATAACTCATCACTAAATTTGATTTATGACTTTCTAATGTTAGTAAGTGGTGCATTTTCGTAAACCGATCGAGATCGCTACTAAAGAGCATATAAAAGGAAATTGAAATATATATGTATTTTATTTATGTCGACCATTTTTAGAGATAAGGAACGAAATTCAGAATCAACTATTTATAAAAATTAGGATAATTAATAATCATTTTTCCTGAACTATATCCGATAAGAGAAAAGTTTTCACCGATCTTTAACAAAATACTAGAAAGTTTAATGCTCCATGGAAATAAAAATTAAAATATTATGTGAAGTAGCTTCATTCATTCACGCTTGTATTTCGGAATATACACATGTGGATGAAAATAGTGTGATATATGATATCTCTTGAAATTTTTATAACTCTTCATAGAATATGTTAAAAAGTTTGTGGTGGTCCTTATATACTTTCTATTTTTATATATCGACACCTTTGCGCGATATCATCGTATATGCCAAAAACGAAATTTCACAGGTTTTTACTAATTTTCTGTGGTTTAGCTGGCAGTACAAAACCAAATTTTCATGTCAATTTTTGGTGAATTTCAGCTACAATGTTTTACTGGGTCATGGATGCGTTGTGGGTGTAGAACAAAGTTACTCCAAAAAGTCAACATCGAAAAAATGGCACACACGATGATTTCGCGCAAAGGGGTCGATACCATATTTTGACAGAAATGCGTATTTGAGTGAATTGATTGTAAGCAATGAGTATTCCGTTTTCAGTTTTCTGCACGTACGGAGAGTAGGAATGAGTGCAACAGTCCACAGACACGAAAGAGAAAAGTCACAGTTTTTCGGGCAGCCTGTGTGCACTGCACTGTGTACGAATATATTTTTATGTTATTAACATATCCCAACTTTGAAGTGCAAAATTTCAGTTTATAGTTTACGATGAAAACAGTTTTTCTGAAGCATTATACTCATGTTTATCTAGTAACCGTCAGCAATCAGCACAGAGTCCTTTAGTAATTCCTTTCTAAGAAGAATGACAAGAGAAGATGTGTAGTGCCAAGTGTGGTGGATGGTGGATATGTACCCATTTTCTGCTTTGACCTTTCTGAAAAGTAGTTATCTTACTTTTACTCCATATTCTTTTCTCACCAAGTTATGGCCTATGAATATTTTCGTGAAAGCAAGATAGCCTTAACCAATACGAAAAAAAATTAAATGAATAAAAATTAATGTTGAATAAAAATTTTCTCGCAAAATTGATGATAAAAATCTAAAAATGTGTTTTTTAAACACACAAAAGAAATTTGCAAGGAAAGGCTGAGTGGATTTAATGGGAATCAATTTGGACATTCAGGTATCAAAAACTATTTTTATATTCTACAAACTACATCACTTAAGATTTATTTACACCATTTTTAACGTTGATAAACAAATTTAAGCTTCTGGGGCAACTGGCAAATGTGCACCTTGTGGTTGGAAACCATTCTCATCGGCAACATAGTCGACAGTGTAGGTAACGCCATCATCACCAACATAGGCGAATGAGCCATGGACTGAAATGGCTTCATTTTCAGCACCAATATTCTTGAGTTGACCTTCTTCCTCATGATGGCTGCCATCGCTGGTTGCCCAACTGAAAAGAAGAATTATATAAATAAATAAATATTTATTTTGAATTTTTTCAAGGATCAAATATCGCTTGATTTTTTAACTCACCCAAATTTGTAGCCTTCAGGGGTGATGTCAGAATCTGAGCGTGTGACCAAGACATCTGCTGCTGGTGCGGCCAAAGCGACTGCGAAGAGAGCAACGAAAAGGATCAGGAATTTCATTTTGTTATTGTTGTTTTTGTTGTTGGTGCGTGGCTCACGTTGAGAATATCAAATTGTGAATGATACCTTAGTTCGAAATTTTGATACAATTTATACTGAAATTTCATGAAATAAAAATGCTAATTTTGCGTGAGATCTTCTAAACAAAAATCGAAAAAAAAAAATTTGGCTGACATTGTTAAGCATCGTTGACCATTTACTTTAGTCGCTTGTTGTTGGCTTGCTTTGTTTTAAAGCAGCTACTCGTTTAACATACAACAACTTCAGCTCATATTGACATTTGGTGTTGTTAACAATGCTGCCCTAATGCCAATGGCAATACAAAGATAACAGCAACAACAGAAAGAAAGAAACAACAAAGTTGATCTTAGAATTATTTATGTAAATTAGTAGGAGCAACTTCCAAAATAAAAAAAAATTAATATTTATTAAACGAGTGTAATCGTAACAAACCCAGTCGGTATTTTCTTGAGAAACAATTCCATTTTACTGTACCACAGATATCGCTTGAAGTGCTGAAAGTTTAGTTATGGAGTGTAATTGGTAAAATTTACAAAAGTACAGCAAACTGTACTTTTCATCTTTCCACATTATTGCTATGCTTAAAAGATATCCCGCACAATAGTTAAAACGCTTTGAATTCAAGAAAAAGAAACAAAATTAAAATCGAATTAAACCAAAATTTGAAATTACTGCAAAAATGTCCCATAAATAAAAAAAAATTTCCAAAAAAATTTCAGTCAAATGGATATTAGTTTTTGGACATTATTTTTGTAAGAAAATTCGCAACATATGTACATTCACAGAAATCCATTTTTATTTTATATTTTTTATTCTATTTTCCAGAGATAACATTTAAAATATGAAAAAAAATTTTGTGATGCATTTTAATTGTATTATGAACAATTGCAGACACAAGTGGTGTACAGCAGACAGAAAAACTGAAGGACATTCGTTGATCGTCCCAGAAGGTAACGCTGATCAACACATAATATATTTTCAAAATTGATTGAATTGAAAAATCAACGACAAGTTTTCATATGAAAATTATTACTCTGAATTTGATTTCTTTGAATTCTTGAAGCAATTTTTCCATTTAAAATTTTTGTTGGAGTTTCTTCATACCCAAATATTTTGCCGCATATCACCCAGCATTTTTTGAATTTTGTCACAATAAAAATGAATAAGTCTCTATATGCTTTTTGTAAAAAAATTATATTTTTCTTGTTACTCTCTTAACTCTAATAACAAATTTGTTCACAATTCACACAAGCCGATCACACAGTGATCGATTGCATTGACAACTGTGGCCATTAACGTGTTACATATTCAGGACTAGGACTTTGAAAGGATTTGTTTTTTAAACACACAAAGGAAATTTGCAAGGAAAGGCTGAGTGGATTTAATGGGAATCAATTTGGACATTCAGGTATCAAAAACTATTTTTATATTCTACAAACTACCTCACTTAAGATTTATTTACACCATTTTTAACGTTGATAAACAAATTTAAGCTACTGGGGCAACTGGCAAATGTTTGCCTTCTGGCTGGAAACCGTTCTCATCGGCAACATAGTTGACAGTATAGGTAACGCCATCATCACCAACAAAGGAGAATGAGCCATGGACTGAAATGGCTTCATTTTCAGAACCAATATTCTTGAGTAAACCTTCTTCGTCATGATGGCTGCCATCGCTGGTTTCCCAACTGAAAAGAAGAATTATATAAATAAATATTTATTTTGAATTTTTTCAAGGATCAAATATCGCTTGATTTTTTAACTCACCCATATTTGTAGCTTTCAGGAGAGATGTCAGAATCGGAGCGTACGACGGAGACTTCTGCTGCTGGTGCGGCCAAAGCGACGGCGAAGAGAGCAACGAAAAGGATCAGGAATTTCATTTTGTTATTGTTGTTTTTGTTGTTGGTGCGTGGCTCACGTTGAGAATATCAAATTGTGAATGATACCTTAGTTCGAAATGTTGTTACAATTTATACTGAAATTTCATGATTGTTCCAAATTTTCAGTTGACCAAGAACCAGCAACAAAATTCAACGACCAAAGGTAACAAAATTTTTAAAATGTAAAAAAATGCGTGCGAAATATAAAAATAAAGAAACAAAAGGAAATAAAATCAACAGAACAAAAACAAAATGCCTAGTAATAAATAAGGCCTACTAATCAAAAATAAATCGTATCAAAAAAAAAAAAAAAAAAACTACAGCAGAGATTAAGAGTTCAATAAAAATGCTAATTTTGCGTGAGATCTTCTAAACAAAAATCGAAAAAAAAAAAAATTGGCTTACATTGTTAAGCATCGTTGACCATTTACTTAAGTCGCTTGTTGTTGGCTTGCTTTGTTTTAAAGCAGCTACTCGTTTAATATACAACAACTTCAGCTCATATTGACATTGGGTGTTGTTAACGATGCTGCCCTAATACCAATGGCAATACAACGATAACAGCAACAACAGTAACAGTAAAAATATCAGGAAAGAAACAACAAAGTTGATCTTAGAATTATTTATGTAAATTAGTAGGAGCAACTTCCATAATTAAAAAAAATTAATATTTATTTAACGAGTGTAGGTATATGCATCAGAAACTTCTAACCAAAGAAGCGAAACAAACCCAGTCGGTATTTTCTTGAGAAACAATTCCATTTTACTGTACCACAGATATCGCTTCAAGTGCTGAAAGTTTAGTTATGGAGTGTAATTGGTAAAATTTACAAAAGTACAGCAAACTGATAAAAGATATCCCGCACAATAGTTAAAATGCTTTGAATTTTAGAAAAAGAAACAAAATTAAAATCGAATTAAACCATAATTTGAAATTACTGCAAAAATGTCCCATAAATAAGAATTTTCCAAAAAATCTGCAGTCAAAGGGATATTAATTTTTGGACATTATTTTTGTAAGAAAATTCGCAACATATGTATGTACATTCACAGAAATCCATTTTTATTTTACATTTTTTATTCTATTTTCCAGAGATAACACTTAAAATATGGAAAAAAATCTTGTGATGCATTTTAATTGTATTATGAACAATTGAAGACACAAGTGGTGTACAGCAGACAGAAAAACTGAAGGACATTCGTTGATCGTAAGGTAACGCTGATCAACATATAATATATTTTCATAATTATTAATATCTTTTCGTCTGTTTTCTTTTTTTGTAAGCCCTGTCTAGTAAAAAATATTATAAAAGCTCACAAAACATATTTTATATGATATTTTTCCATGAAAAATGGTGAAAACACAATAAAAATGTAATGTAATGTAATGTAATGTAATGTTTTTTTTTGGGTTTCGTAGTTTAAATTTCTTCAAAGCCATGAAATTTTTAACAAGTTTTTAGGCCGAAGGAAAAATGTTTTCTTGCGATTTTCTTTCCACGAAAAATGGTGAATATCACGAAATACAAAAAATTTAGACGATCAGCTAGAATTTCGTTCTCGGCGTTTTTTTTTTATCAGAGAATTCGAGAAACAATTCCCACAAGCCGAATCTTTCTTTAGCGTAGACAATTTAGAGTTAATAGTAATGGACTCATTCTTAGAGTCACAGATCTTATCATTCATGTATGGAAAAATCAGGTAAGCTTGAGCTGTGGCTCTTGTTTTGTCTGTTAGTCTGATGGAATTTGCGATAACACCATTAATGTAATGGACAGGAAACGTAAGGTTAAGTCCACGAAAAGATCGTTTCCTCAAATTTGGGTCAAATGTTCAATCAGTGTTGCTTTAAGCTTGCAGACCATGGTTACTCACAAGTACGCTGACGTGGCAATTAAGAACCTTTAAAAATGCCTGCTTGATACGTATATAGAACATATGGTAGCTCAACACGATGAACTTGCCCACCAGCAATTTGGTGGAATTCATGAAGATACAGATGCAGATGAAGATGCAGATTATCGTGGCGACGAATAGCAAAAAGTTATGTGTCATACATCGGATTAAAGTGGCACAAATTAAGACCACATGGATCAAAATATCCTCACAGTTTTATACGGACCTATGTGTCCTAATTGAATATTAGTAGTAGCAATAAGAAGCTAACCATATGCAATAAAAAAAATGTTTTTACTGCGACCCCCTTGAATTGTATAAAATGGAATAAAAGAGACCCAATTTTTTTTTTCAGTTTTAAATCGTTAAGTATTTAATAGTTTTTGGAGATTTAAGATGGGAAATATTCTAATTAGATTAAAAAGTATTTAGACTTTACGATTTTATAGTAATTCTATGAAAAGAATTTTTTCCCTATACATACATGGAAAATTTTAATAACTTGGCGGCACAATTATATATTAACCGATTTAAAAAAGAAAGATATGGGTATTACTTTCCATTTTTTACAATTCTCGGAAGTTGTCACATGCACATATTTTTGCACTACTCTGCTAACCATTTACACTTAAAATAATATTAAAAACTTTGAATTGACAAAATTGTGGAATAAAATACGTGTAGATGTAAATCTGTGTTACTTTGAGCAGAAAATGCAAAATAAAAGAATGTGGAATATTTTAAGTGTCAAAAAACAGGCTTTTTTAAATTTTTAATTTAATATATTTTAATTTATTTATTTTAATTCAATTATTAACTTTACAACTGAAAGCGCCGCTTATTTTTAGACTCCACTACAGTCATTATACGAATATGTGTGTGTTGGTCCAACTAAATTTACGTGCAACTGACCTTCAAAAGTGCTGCTTTTCTATATTTTTCTAGTCTTAAACTTTTCCAACATAATAAATTTGTCATTTCGTACATGAGATATTTAGAAGCTTAGCACAAATTTAATTAATCCTATACTCTAAAATATAATCGCATTTATAAGATCTAAAACTAAGCCCGCACTGCATTGATAAACGAGTACATCTCAAAACATGAGTTTATTAGTTTTTGGTTTTTTCTTTATTTTTGCTTAGTCGCAAAATCATATACTCTCAAATGAAGGTTATAATCATTTGTGAAGTATTTGAGTCTGAAAAAGAGAAAAATAAAAAAATTTGCATAAAGTAACTGCGAAAATATGATTTTGATTTATTTGACTTTAAGTTTGATTGTTTGTCATCTTGTTGAATTTTGTTTTTTTTTTTTTGCAAACGCAATGCACTCTACTTGATTTGAATTTTATTTTTTTCTTGTTAATAACCCAATATTTTCTTTGTTAAAAACCAATAAATTGCCAAAAAATGGAGTTCTTTGGAGTTACGTTTATATACATATAATTGAATGCGTAAGCAGGACTCTACAATAAGTGGCATGACTTTACGTTTATTTGTTTTCTGTTTTACGTTGTAGGACGTTTATAGAATAATTTTGTAGTCTTTGGTACTCCCAAGTTCAATTGCAGAAAATTTTGTGAAATTTGTTCTTAATTTTATATGATCAAATATAATTTGTATTTATTTAATTTATTTTGCTTAAAATTTTTTGGGGAGATGCGGGCGTTAACGACCTGTAGCTATAAAATCACGTTATATGACTCGATTTTTTCGAAAGTCTTAGTTATTTTTCTATTGTATTTTATTTTACTTCTGGACTGTTGTTAACTATTCGTTATCTTAGTCCTTTTATAAAATTATTCTATGATATTCTTTACTTTACATATTTTATCGATCTTTTCGACACCTTCGGATTTTTTCAATACTATTTCATACATATAATCTTTATCGATATAAGGTAACTTTTTGATATTTATAGCATTTTCGAAACATTCTGAAGCTGTTCGATATATTTTTTGAATTTTTTCTTTATAATTATCGATGTGACACGATTTAGACACTGTACAGAGAAAAAATGCTTCATAATGCATACTAAGGACGATTGTTAGGACCAAATTCAGAAAATGCCAAAAATTTGCTCAATCCGTATTTGTTTTTAATATATAAGGAATTCCACGCCAAATCGAGCACCGTATTGCATCCGCATCTCAGATATTTTTTTTCTTTTTAATAATTTTTAAAATTTTTTTTTAAACGCTGTTTAAGAGATATACATTTTTTGCGACTAACGTTTTTCAATGTTTTTTTTCTTAAATGCTCATAAATGCGCATCAGAATTTTTGTTTTTAAGTCTACTATTCATAAAAAATATCAACATTTCTCTTGAGCGATATTACTATGATATTTTCTGGTTTCAAAAATAAATCGTCAGTTTTAATAATCTTTATTTTTTGTAAAAAACTCTAATTTATTTACCAAATCTTAAGTCGATTCTGACAATGTGCAAACGGTGGGATCAATTCATTTATCTAATTTTCAGTGTTCACAGTTGACCTTGAATTAACCTTAAAAATTGGGTTCAAGATCAAGGATAAGGTCATTGATATTTGCCCTCTAGAAGCCTTATAACTTTTTCCAAAAAACTTATCGCTATCTTACTTAGGTCTCGAGATATTGGCCTGGGGTAATTAAAGAGAAGCAACCAGTTTATCTAAATACATGGTGTTTAAATTCAGGACAGAAAACAGAAACTTCACTATGCTTTTTTTGGAAATTTAAGGAATAGCTCTAAAAATTATTTTTTTTTATTTTGGAAACATAAATTTTCTTGAAACATTTTTTTAATATTTATTTTTTAGTTTTATGTTTCATTTTTGCAACTTTGAATTTAGTAAATTTTTCCATTTTCAACTACTTAATAATTCGTTAAAAAATTGGCATTCCACGATTATATTTTTTTGATATCTTCTTCATATCTCATAAAATATCATATATTAAATTGATCTCGAGCAACGTGCTTGTATTGCCAAACAGGGCTCCGACTATTTAAATCCAATTTATTTATATTAAATTAAGAATCAAAATGTTATCTACTACGTATGTACTACTAGATGAAGAGTAGCTTATTTTTAAACAAAGCAATTAAGTTTTAAAAATAAAACGAAAAAAAAAGCAAAATTTATGCATATAATCCAATACACGAAATTCCATACTTCTAGTCTGTGCAACCAGTTCTTCCTCATTGCGTTAGCAAACGTGTTTCTTCACAGCACTAGCGCCTCACATGACATTAATTTGGTATTCAAATTTTAACAAATGCAAATGTGACAAGTACTATGATATCATTTCTTAAAAGAACTAAATAAAATTTAAAAAACACATCTTAAACAAATGTCTCAAGTTAGCCGCAGTACAACAAAAACAAACGAATCCAAGAATAAAACAACCTATAGCTAATCATAAAATAGAAAAGCATCCTAAAAAAAAAAAGATTTGCATAAATTATGATGCGATAAAAAGCAAAACTCGTTTCCGAAATCAAGATAAAACTTGTGCCATAAAACATGTTTGTTAAAAAAATCAAAAGTTTTAATTATCACTTCTTGTTCTCATACGAATAATATAAACTTCTTGCGCAGACCAGACCTTTTGTATCTTAAATGCTTATGCAAATGAAGAAAACGAAAGTTCAGACACAACATAAGCACGTGTAGATTAACAATTTAAGATTCCATAGAATAGAAAAAGAGTGCGGGATTTTTATGAGCGCACAAGCTTTTGAGGTTTCTAACTGAAACACCAACGCATTTGCGCATTGGTTGTATTTCTACGAAATACTTTATTACTTGCATATATTTATATTTATTTAATGTTTTTAATAATATTTGAATAATATTTATTTGATGCCATAATATTTATTTGATGAAGGTCAGTAAATCATCTCAAGAAAATCTGTTATTAGAATTAGGGTTGCCACTTTTTAAATTTTTTTTCAAATAAATCAAAAAAAAAAAACAATTAAATTATATTTTAATCGATTTACCAGGTATATTTAACCATTTAATTCAATACTACCAGCACACATCTTTAAAATTACAAAAAAATTAAATTTTTTAAAAATTAAATAGCATTTCTGATTAAACTTATCCAAAAGAGTAACTCTGCTGACTATACGTATATTTAATATGTTCATATATAGTTGATGAACGATTAGAACATTTTTTGAAAATTAGAATTTTAGAGAAGATTAGATTTCCTAGTTTCATTACAAAATCGTGAATTTTATTGATTTTTAACATAGTAAAATTACATTAATATATGCGAGCGAAGAAAAAACTACTCGAAATGTGTATTTCTTGTCGATAATTTGTTCAGAGTACATTTTCAACAAATTAACTTTTATTTGCACATATTTTCCTAAAATTTTCATGTGTTTTTAATTTTGGGCTACCGTTTACTAAACTCTGAGCTTTTTTAGTGTGTCGCTCTTATTATTCGGAATGAGTTTTTGTACTAAGGTTTAGTAATCGGCTGACAATATGTTTTTTGTAGACTACCTTTTAAAACATTTTTTCATCAGTTTAATCCCTAAATAAAACCTCTGCCCATTTTCATAGCTGACAGCTCCCGAATTCCGAGAGGAATGAGTCTCTAAAAGCAGCCAATATTTCATTCGCTATTTCAAAATTACTTATAACGCTTTGAAGGGCAAACCAAGCACATCTCTTTTTGTATTGAACTCCATATCAGCAAGTCCTTCGTAATTTTCTGAATTTCTCATAGCGTGTGTTAAAGGAAGTAATGTACTTGGTTTTCCAATGCAAGCAATTTATTTAAATATTTAAATTTTACAAATAAAATTAGTTATATAGAGAAGAAATCACATTACATATACCTAATACTAAGGCATTCATTTAAGCAGATAGCTTGAAAGAAGGATGATAGCCGGTTTCATCAGCAGTGAAGACGAGCTCATATTTCTTGCCATCAGGTGCAGTCCATGAAGTGCTGCCATGCACTACAATTGCAGAGCCATCATCACTGGTTTTCAGTTCACCTTCTTCGGAGCGTGTAATGCCATTACTAGTCTCATAGCTGTGAAAGACAAATATATATTTTTTAATTTACGAACTCACTTTTCGCAGTAACCCTCTAACTTACGCAAAGGAATATTTATCAACGCCATTGTTCTCACTTTCCAAACGAAGTGTCTCTGCCGCTTGCTCATCAGCTGGTGCAGCACAGCAAATGGTGACGAGGATGGCAATGAATACGATTTGGTATTTCATTTTAATTGTATTTTAAAGCGTATTGTTCGGCTATTGTTGTTATCCTTAGGAGTGGTGTTTCGAGCACTGCAATTGACTGTATCCAAAAATTCCAATTCAACGTCTTTTATACCCAACTCCTGTAACACTTTATGGAATGTTATTAATTTTTTGTTTCTTCTGTAGTTAACTATTTGCAAATATTTCATTGTCAACCATAAGTAAATGTATGAAGGTATGTCCTCATAATCAAAAATAACCATTAAGATAAATATGATAAAAAAATTTAATAAATAATAAAAATTAATTTCGTAAAAAATGAATACGACCTCATGCATTCCTCTGCAATTCGTCTGCTGCTACCTTGGATTCTTAAATTTAACACTAAGTTGTCAAAAACTAATTATTATCATTATAATTAATATTATTCTTATTAACAATAAAGTTCCAACGAATTCCCTATATCAAGAATGCGTCACTTGATTAAGATAATTAATTTACAACTCATCAATAATTGCAATCAAAAGATGATAAACAAAGATATATCTAAACTGGTTCCGATTTGTAATGTACTTGCTGCTGCGACACTTGTATTTTAATTAACATGAAAGACACAAAATGCAACACTGACTTAAATGACGTAACATTAATTGGCATCATTTATGAATGTCACACTCGGTTAATTCGATATCTCGGCATTAATGTGGTAGCGCCACCCTGCAGCCTCAGTAAAGTACATATTTCAGTTTAAGCTTTAACCAAAAATGCAATTCAATGCAACACAGTGATGGCGACAGAAACTGTGACTTTTACATAATGCAAAAAATATACCAAGTACAAAATCAATGCTTTAAAGTAACTTGAGAAACGCTAAAGAGTGCATGGAGTTACATGAAACTATTAAGAGTTCAAGAAGGAAAGTGAAAAATCAGTGAACATGAAAAAGATTTTCAGGATAATAAAGCACGACTCTATTTTAAACTGAAATTTAAATATAACCACAGCTTGACACACTGATGAAAATTTAAGTTTGAGTAATTATCTTCTCAAAGGGTGTATAAGTAACTTAGAGACAGTACTGAACTTGTAGAGGAAGCGGCAACGGTAGCCAATAAGTTCTTTCATTAAGTAAAAAAAAAAAACAACAATATTATGAATTTGGCAAGTAAGACCACTCTATGAGAAATCTAATTTGGCATAACTTGGTTAGATCTTATTGTGCATACGACTTGAGTTTTTTCTCGCCTACAACTTTATTCTTCAATACTTTTCGTCTTGGGGCATACTTTTCAAGTAAATATTGGGAATTGAATAGCTACTGTTCGTTCACAAAGTCATTTCCTTCTATTTTCGCTGTAGTTATATCGACTCCCAGTTCCAGAAATAATTAAAAAAAAAAAATCTAAGTTTTAACAGAAGTAATTATAACCGATTTAAAAGTGTTCATGAAGCTATTATGAATATATGGGATGAAATGCATTCTCCACTGTTTTTGCTATTCAGTGACTAAGAATTCATCCAAACCGAATCCATCGGTCATAATTTTGATTTAATCATACTTGAAAATTAAGATTTACTAATAAATGCAAAGAAATCACAGTTGAAGAAGTATTTTCTGTATTTTGACAGAGTCAACACACCGATATACCTATTAATCCCAATTCATTTTTTTTCGAAATGTTATGTCCAGATATTTTTGAATGATTCTTAAAATGCAATCTACGCTGAACCGATTTTGGAATACGATCTTTTCTATCACATATGGTGTTCGATATAAATGTCATTAAATTTGTCACAAATGCTTATTCTGACCAATTTCGGGCATATGCACTAAGGATACCAAGACTTTTGTAGCATTTCTGTGTACACGGAAATAAGGGAAAGATCAATTTTGGCAATGAATGCCAATGAATATAGATTACTTGGGAGGTCATATTAGCATTAACTTTTGTAATCAAATTATTATTTGAACAACGTTTTGGAAATGTTAAAATTTTTAATTTGTGCAAGTCCTGGTTTTTAGCTTATAAGGTTCCTTTTTTTTTTTGTTAAAATAATACATGCTGCCGAAAATATCATTCTAAAAACCATCAAAAAATTTGAGTGTGGTGATAAAATGCTCGGACAAAAAGTTGGTTGCCCTATGACACATAATATAAATACCGAGCTTGAAAACCTAGCAAAGTGAGAGAAGAGTGCTCAAGTTCAATGTATGCACATTGGATTTGATCGCATGATCGCATAAGTTGGAAGCTCAGAATAGCTTTGACTAGGGTTCATAAGATGATTCTTGAAATATTGGAATACCTTTGACGTGCTTTCCAAAGCACTTTAACTTACATTGGATAGTTTTAAAGAGCTAACTACTTATATGCTAAAAATTAATAATTTAATAATAATTTTATATTATAAGCACTCCAGCACCACATGAAATTTTTTATCAAAATATTTGGCTAAAGTTCTCCGAATTCTGATAACAGATTTGTGCTCTGCTAGCTCTAGTAATCTATAGTTAATAAGCCAATGTTATTAAATAATAACATAAATAATTAATATTATTTTGGACACTACTGTTTTGGAACTTTGCGTAAGCGCTGCATACATTTATTTCGCGTTTTTTTTAATGTTTTAATATATAAATTTTTTTCTTTAAGCCATCAATGAACGATCTTATTGTTGCGTTAAATGTAAGTCAAGGATTATTTCAGTTTACTTGTGATGCTTCTGAGGAAATCGAAACTATTTATTTTTTTGTCACCAATAAAATTCAGCTTATATTTGTCTTAGTCTGTATTATCTTAAAATCAGCTGTCAGAAATCGTATTTTAATTCATTCGAAAATAAACCAAGTTACTCTCGAAACATAATGATCATATTAAAGAAAATGAAGAATAGCAGTTTTGCTTTACGGACCAAAATAGTATGGTAAAAAATGATTGAAGTTCATTGAAAACTTTATCACACAAATTTGGTCGAAAAATAAATAAAAATTATTTTGTACAGTTTTAGGTAACAATTTGTTTTTTTTATTTTATTTCGTTACAACTTACACACGAATTTAATTTTTAATGTCTTAGGAAACATGAGTTATGGCATCTCTTATTAACATACAAGTAAATTAAAAGAAATAAGTCTTTTGTGGCGAAATTAATTATGTGGTAAATGATCGCCCTGAGGCTGGAAACCATTTTCATCGGCTATATAATTTAGCGTATAAGTTTGTCCATCGGGCGCCACCCAACTAACAGAACCAGTCACTGAAATCGCTTCCTGTTCGGTACCTGCATTTTTCAGATGGGCTTCCTCCTGACGTTTGACACCATCACTGGTCTCAAAACTGAAATGAGAAAGATGAGATTGCAAAAATCAGATTTTTGAGTATTCATTTATTAAAAAGTGCTGTTAGTGTTATCAAAAATAGCTAAAAGATTGCTGTTAGATAAGCTAACAATATCAGCAATTGCGGCTTTGAGATCGATACTAAAGTCGTAATAATATTAATTCGTGCAAAGTGAATTTTAAGTAATAATGAAAAATATTTATTTGAATGACAGCAAAGGAATAAATGTTATATTTTTACATAAAGGATATGTCCTCCTGGATTTTTTGTTTCAGGTGAAATTTAAAAATATTACAATATTTAGTCTGAAATAGCTATTTTGGCTTTTAAACCACATTTTATCACTCAAATTATCACTGATATCACAACTTAAATATCCCTTTAGTTCACCCAATTGCTTACCCAAAATTATAACCATCGACGCCAACGTTTGCATTATCATAACGCAAGATCTCCGCTTTGCTGCTATCGTCCAGTGGCGCCGCAATGGCAACTGCAAGTAATCCAAATAGCGCTATAACGTAAACAATGGCGAATTTCATTTTTGTGATTTATTGTAGATAAGAGTTGAAAAATTTTTAAAAATATTTTTTTTTCAATTCTAAAGCCAACTGGAGCACTGCACGATATCACAATTACGCGTTAACTATGAATTACCTGCTAATAAGTATGGGTTTTTATACGCAATTGTTGGAAAAAAAAGTTTATTTGAAATTTTTGGTAAAAAGTAGATACACAACAAAAAAAACCGACCACAAAAAATAATAATAGCAAAATCATATTAACAATTGATTATGTAATTGAAGATGAAGTTCGAGTAGTTGAGCTGATCTTTAGCGCGATGTATGTATGTACAATATACATACCCTAGGTGCTACATGTTTAGGCCATTAAGTTATTTGTCTAATGTGGTTAGAAGTGTGAGATTAGCGGCTGCTGTTGGCAATATGATATAACTTGTTAATGACTGAGGACAATTATGTTAATGTTTAAACATTAATTTTATGCCATTGCATTATGTTAGCAATAATGTTTGTTAATTATTTTTTACTAAAAATGAAATTAGACAGTAAGACGAAGACTGATCTGAAAGTTAGTGATGTAGGTTTTGTTACGTTTGTTCTTTTGTAAGTACAATCGCTACTCATCCAAATTATGAAACTTGATTAATTTTTTCAATATTGCGCTAACTCTATCAAATAATTTTTGATTATAAAATTTATCCCGTAATTTAGTTCTCGCTTTGAGTTGACTTCCTTGTCCCTTAACTTACCTTTTTTGCGACTTAATTAGATTCAATGAAAAATTATATCATCATTACGGCGGCCTTTTTTTGGGATCAATAAAATTGATTTTTGGAAAATGGTTTCTTTCAATAACATTTACATGCTATTGGCTGGCTGTTTCCAAAAATGTCAATTCAAAGTTCTCAAAATTAACTGCTTTTTCTAAGCATAATATTATTTATTTAAATTAATACTCTCCGTGCCTTACCATTTATTGTATTCTTATTTTTATACCCTACACCGAGGGTATATTCACTTTGTCCATCCGTTTGTAACACATAGAAGGAGGCGTGGCAGGTATGGAAAAGTATACATATTCTTGATCAGCGTCACCACCTGAGTTGATTTAGCGATGTCCGTCTGTCTGTCTGTCTGTCTGTCTGTCTGTCTGTCTGTCTGTCTGTCTGTCTGTCTGTCTGTCTGTCTGTCTGTCTGTTGAAATCAGGATTACGGGAAAACCAAGAGAGCTAATTGAATGAAACTTTCACACACAGGTCACATCTTCTTGCAGGCATCTTGCTATTGAAAATGGGCGAAATCGGTTAACGGACACGCCTACCGCCCATACCTTATGTATATATACCCAGGTCAATTTTGAAAAAAGTTACAGCGATTTTGATGAAAATTGGTGATTTGATGCACATGTGAACAAGATTAGCTTTCAAGTTTTCAAAGCTTCCTACAGGGGCGTGGCACAGCCCTAAATTTTAACCTTTATACCACCATATCTCGTAAGCCGTGCAAGATATTGTTATGAAATTTAGTAATAAAAGTGATAAAAGTGGGCGAAATCGTAAAAGTGGGCGTGGCAATTTTCAACTATTAAAAATTTTGATGCTATATATCTCAAAAGTGGCTTAAACGATTTTCATAAAAATTTTGGAGATGATGCCGCTGGAAGCATCATCAATACAAGCTCAGCCACTTTACTGAAAAAACTCGATTAAGGGCGTGGCACAGCCCACAATACTTATAAACGATATAATAAGAGAACTAACAACGTAATCGTTATGAAATTTAATAAGGCAGATATACTTGCTAGAAGGTATGTTTTTGCAAAAATTTGGTTCAATGGAGCATGTGGGCGTGGCACCTTCCATACAAACAAAAAACGTTTACTGTTATAGATAGTGTGCTATGAGAGTAATCTTCATAAAATTTGGCTTAGAGGTATCGGCTGCTATGGGCTTTGAAATTAAATGAGAATTGATGAGATCGCAGTAGTGGGCGTGGCACCTCCTATATGACCATAAAGTTGCAATCGCTATATTGATTGAACTATTGCAACAATTGGTATGAAATTTGATTTAGGTGGTTTACTTGCTATAAGGTATACCTGAATCAAAAGTGGGCGAAATAGCACGAGTGGGCGTGTCACTTCCCACACAAATAAAATACCTTAAGTAGCATATATTTCGAAATATGTGATCAATCATACTAAAATTTGGTGAAAGAGTGTTGCTTATAAAAAGCTATTTCTGGATAAAAATCGGATCACATTGCACCAGTAGGTGTGTTACCGCCCTAAATTTTAAGACTAATTACGGCATATATAGCAAATTATACAACCTATTGGCCTAAGATTTGGTATGTGGATGTCAATGACGAATATGATTTAGTAACCAAAAAGTAGGCGGAATTGGAAAGTGGGCGTGGCACATTTAAATTTCTTAGTTTTTATTAAATTTTTTTCAATATTTTTCATATTCTTTTGATTTTATCAACCTTTTAACTTTTTCCAATATATCTCATATGTATTCGTTTGACTTTTTCAACCTCTTTCATTTTTCTTCATTACATATTTTCTTTATTCTTAAGAGTTTTTCAGTGACTTTGAGCTCTTTCAACTTTTTTCAACGTTTTCATATTATTTCGACATTTTTAAGATTTTTTCAAAATTTTTCATATATTTTCGACATTTTGAATTTCTTTCAACTTTCTTCAATGGTTTCCACATTCTTTCGACCTTAGAAATTTTTCAACTTCTTTCGACCTTTTTTACATTTCAAAATTTTTTCGACTTATTCAACCTCTTCAACGTCTTTTAACATTTATTTAAAAGCGACTTTCAGTGCAGTGTAGGGTATGTGAGTTTCGGCCAGGCCGAAGATAACACCTTAACTTGTTTTTTTTTATGAATGTCAACGTATACCCTCAGCTATTTTAAAGTATTTAACATTCATACATTTTAAAATGCGTTTCATTCCCTTATTTAGCAATTTTGTATTATTTCAACTTGTCCTTACCCTCTAGGAAATGGAAACATTCCCAGATATAAACAGGAAACATTCCATAGAATGTAGAAAGCATTCCCTTCCGTTAGACACTCCATTTCTTTTTTACACACGATGTCATTAGAGGGAAACTTTCCTCTCCGCTGTCTCAAAAATGAATGTGGAAACATTCCACACAACTGTCTTGAAAAGGAATGTGGAAGCATTCCTCACCACTGTCTTAAAAATGAATGTGGAAACAATAGCGTGATCAAGCTTGGTACAAAATTACAAAGTAACGAAAGTGGTGAATAGAATTGGACAGGTGGGCCTGGCACATCCCATTGAGCCACAAGCACAAACTCTCTAGCATATCTAGAGAGTTTTCTAACTTTTTTAAGTGAATTTTTGCATATGCTCAGAATGTGGTGAGGAAACCATTGGCACGAACAATAAAAGGGATCGGGAAGGTAGGCGTGGCATTTTCTAATAACAAAAAGCTTTAAATTATGATATTTGCATAGCCTTCCAACGCAATATAAATTTAAATTAATTTTATTATATTTATTTTACTCAATGACAGCAAAAAAAAAATTCAAAACTTGAAAATAATTAATTTTTATAAAAATTTAACAAGCAAAGTGTACTTCATTGCCTCACAAGCAAACGTTTCCACATGCCTTCTTAAAGAAGGGGCTTGGAAACAATGATTTTTGAATTTGCCTCACAATAAGCAAACGTTTCTACATGCATTCTTAAGATAGCGGTTTGGAAACAACATCAATTCAAATCTTCCTATAAGCTTTCGAAAGATACGATAAGGATTGTTTCCCCATCACTTCCATATGGAAGCCTTCCAATTTTTCCTTGAGGGTAATTACAACAAATATATTTTATTAAAGAACAAAATTCAAAAAGTGGTTTTATCAAGACATTATACACATTTATTCAAGTTAAAATACTCATTTTGTTTCAAATTCTCATAGAAAACCATGTTTTCTAGTAAGTCTTTTAACATCTATAACATATTTAAATTGCTCCTTAAGCTTTAACATTCTATCAATAATAACCTTCAGCCATCAATAATGTATTTATTATTTTCAGAATCATTCCTCTGATTACATTCCAGTCATTTATTAACATTCGAGGCGCTAGATCTTTGGACCGGATAGGATCTGGGATATAAATATAGTTCTCTGGCTTAGCCATACAGTAAATATTGATCTCACAAATTTATAGCTAGTAAAGTCAAAAATCGGCATTTTTTGCGCCGGTTTAATAATTTTTTGGCCTAATTGATATTTTAAGAAAAGTGTTAAAATTATGTACGTTGGAATAATTTGAGCTAAATATTTTCTGTATACTTAACTTTTACGTAAGAAGAAGAATTTTATACTTTACTATGTGTTATCCAAATATGTCCAGAATGATAAAAAATCATTTATTTCTTAATTTAAAGAAGCTATTAACAACCATCACAACACAATTTTGTTTCTTAAATGTGTACATACATTTAATGGCTTAACGCCTTCGAGAAATATTTAATTTGATATTCATTGACTGAATTGAAGATTAAGCGATTACCTTGATGAGCATTTGATTGAGTAATTATTTGTCTGCCTTTAGCAGAAGCAACAAGAAAGAGAATCTTGTTTTTTAGCTCAGAGCTCATATAATACACGGCAAATTCCGGAAGTTCAACAATGATGCATTGTATCAAATTTGTTTTTTTTTTCTTTTTCATGAAACAAATTTTAAATGCTTCATTAAAGATAGTAAAACATAATCCGCAAATTTTAATAAAAATGTTATTAATGATACATTAATAATAATTTTTGGGTTAAACTGTCAGAAATTGCATAATTTGAACAACTGTAAACGCCTACACAGCCCCATAAGATGATGCATTGGTTTCCTGTATATGTGGTGCGCCATTGACGTCTTAAACAATGAAAATAAAATTAATAATAATTATTTTTGCATCTGCAGCAGCCAAATCTTCATTGTCATAAATAAGTCAGTAATTTCTTTTTTTAACATACCATAATACATTAGCGTACATAATATGAAGACTTGATGAAATAAAGTGATAGAGATAAATGAATTTAAGAAATTAGACGATTTTTAAAAATTTTAAAAATGCCGCAAAAAATAAATGTAATCATAATACTGAAAAGCATTTACTGAAAAAATAAAATGCTTTGTAATTATTTCTATGGGCCTATTTTTTTCTAAATGTTATCGTATAATCTGATAAGAATATATTTTCTGATATTATAAAGATAATTTTTTAACGAATTATTAAGTAAAATGGAAAAATTTACTAAATTCAAAGTTGCAAAAATAAAACATAAAATTAAAAAATAAATATTAAAAAAATGTTTCAAGAAAATTTATATTTCCAAAGTAAAAAAAATAATTTTTAGAGCTATTCCTTAAATTTCCAAAAAAAGCATAGTGAAGTTTCTGTTTTCTGTCCTGAATTTGAACACCATGCATATAGATAAACTGGTTGCTCCTCTTTAACCGTTTAACATTTCCTATGTTAACTCCTGTATGTTAACCTGTATTGGCAAACAATACAATACAACCAAAGAACATATACTTTAAGTATATGACAGCTCGTTCGCTGATCTGATATCGGATATTGCGCGGCTGAACGATTTCGCATGTTTTGAATTTATAGAAATCGTTTAACATGTTAAACATGTTATAAAGATAATTATAGATATTATATATGTGCAATGGACATTAAAATCAATCGAAAATTTTTACACCTCAGCTCCAGAAAAACTTAGTCATTAGTCCGAATACGCCCATCTTAATTGAGGAAATGAACTTATTCTGTACGAAAGAGGAATTAATCGTTTAGTGACACGCGTTCAAAGTTCACTAAGAAGTCATCAATTTTAAAAAATTATAATTTTTGATAAGCCCACGTATATTCTTTTCTTTTTTTCAACAATATTAAAAAATAATTAATTTATTCGAAAAATTTGCTTAGACAATTTTTCTAGTAATAACTTTATTGAATTTATAATCTTCATTCAAATAATTGTTAGAAGGAAGTGGCGTTACTTAACGGTGTATATATTCGGCACTCTTTCCGATTCCAATTAATGTTTCCATGCCCAACTTTGGTAAAACATGACATGACAATTAACCCCTCAACCTCTCTGCCAAAAATTTAAATGTTTTATAAATTCAAATATTTCATGACATGGTAAATAGCGCATTATTTGTTGTTGCTGTTGCTGTTGCTATTTGACTGATTTTATTGACTAAGGTCATCAACACATTAAGAAGATTCAACACATAGCGGGATGATGTTCAACACACAGCGTACACGTACACTACACATTCAATCAGCTCAACTCAATTCCACTCAGTTGCTGAAGCATTCGAGAGATAAAATTGCAGCGGCAGCATCTGCTTTATGATGCTGCTTCTTCTTTTTCGAAGAAAATATTTAAAATTTTTGGAGGTTAAAACGCCCAACGTGTGTGTAACGCAAAACTGTGTCATAGATGGATGGATTTTGTGTATGGACAGACATGAAAACATTTTTGGCTGTCGGAAACTTAATGTATTTTTTCATCTGCTTTTTGTTGTTGTTTGTTAAAATGTAAACTGCTGCGTATATGTGGATATACCTAAATTTTGGCGGCCTTAGTTTATGTTGTGTACCTTTCGCTGTCAGGGTTGTTAAATTAAAATCTTATCTGATAAATTGATTTCAATTTTAATTTAATGCGGTGCCGTCGCATTGACATATCACAGCTTGTAATCATTGTGGTTTCGCATATGAGAAATAATGTTATATATAATAAGTGCAAATCCATTTGAGTCAAAACAAAAGACCTAAGTGACAATTTTTATTTGTTTTTTACTATATTTTGTTGGAAAATATTTTGTAAAGTATTCTTTTGCATAGTTAGGTCGAAACTATAAATAGTGAAACATACGAAAAAAAGCCCTCATAACAAAAATTATGTGGACACATATATCGTTGGTTTACAAGCAAAATTGACCATTAACAAAAAATAAAATTTTTTTTTTTAAGAACTTTTTATTGCTCATGTAAGAATGTACTCTTATAGCACACTTAATCAGGTATTGTATACATTTTTTTTAATAACCAAAAATAAAATTTCACAAAGTTAAGAGGATTAAGCATAATTAAAATAATAATAATAAGCGTTACTCACTCATTATTTTTTTGCAGATAGTCAATTTTGATGGATTGACTTTTGGTTGATCAGAGTAAAGTTTCTGATTGCTTTCCACCTGGGGATTGCCAGAGCGATCTCTGAGCCAACCATTAGCAAGTTGACACACAGCCTCCCCGCGGCTCCATCTGGGTAGCTATCTCCGCATCCGCTGAGATAGTGAGCGAATGTGTGCAGCGTGTCCTCCCTGGAAGTAAACTGGGTTGTGCGCAGGGTTTGGTACCCGCCACGTAAAAAAAACACTCCAATGAAGACTAAAAAAGCCTCGGATAATGAACCCCTCAACGTTGACGACCACTGCAAACGAAAAAAGGACTATGATTTAAGGATATGCACCTGGAATATCCGGACCCTCAATAGGGAAGGTGCCTCTATCGAATTGGCGGATGCCCTCGGAAAAATTAAGGCTGACATCACCGCCATCCAGGAAATAAGATGGATAGGACAAGGTTGCTCTAAACAAGCAAGTTGCGATATCTACTACAGCTGCCATGCGGAGAGGCGCGAATTGGGATGCGGATTCGTAGTAAGCAAGAGGCTTCGCCACCATATCTCCAGGTTCACACCTGTGAGCGAAAGGTTGGCTACGATCCGCGTCAAGGCTCGATTTTTCAACATCAGCTTGATTTGCGCGCACGCCCCGACGGAGGAAAAGGACGATGCTGTCAAAGATGCCTTCTATGCGAGACTCGAGGAAGTATACGACCGCTGCCCGGCCCATGACGTTAAAATTGTACTCGGGGATTTCAACGGAAAGGTCGGAAGAGAAGGTATATTTGGCCCCACTGTCGGTCAGTTCAGCCTTCACGAGACCACCTCAAACAACGGTCTACGGCTGATCGACTTCGCCGCGGCGCGAAACATGGTAGTAAGTAGCACCAGATTTCAACACCTCGATATCCACAAGGCCACCTGGCTGTCCCCTGATCAGAAAACACGCAACCAAATCGATCATGTTGTGATCGACGGAAGGCATGCTTCGAGCGTGCTAGATGTTCGTACGTTCCGGGGAGTCAATATTGACTCCGATCATTATCTTGTTGCAGCCAAGATACGCATGCGGCTGTGCAATGCAAAGGATGTACGCTCTGGTACGCAACGAAAGCTGGACGTCGCTAAGCTGCAATCACATCGGACGGCCGAAGCCTATTCCGCTCGCCTCTCAGAACTGCTCCTTCAACCTGACTCTCTACCCGATGATGCCGGTGGACTTTGGGCGCATATATCCCGCTCCATGCGCTCTGCCGCTGAGGAAGTCATTGGTTTCCGACGCCCACTTCCGCGAAATCAATGGTATGACCAAGAGTGTCGCGAAGCTACTGCAGTGAAAAACGCCGCCTACAAAAGAACCCTGCAGTCAGCAGCAACGCGAGCCGTGCACGAAAACTACCGGGAAAAGAGAAAGGATGAGAGGCGCCTTTTCAGACGCAAGAAACGAGAGCAGGAAAGGCACGAGCGTGAGAAACTCGAAGTGTTACGGGGCAGGAATGATGCTCGAAAATTTTACCAACAAGTCAAGCGTCTAACCCAAGGTTTCAAGCCCGGAGCATCAACCTGTAAAGATGAACATGGAAATCTGGTTACGGATACGCAGGGTGCACTGAGATTATGGAGGGAACACTTTTCCAAGCTGCTTGCTGGCGATGACTCCACCAATCCCGCCTTTGGAGAAATTAACCCGATGCCACCAATCAACGACGATGGTGTGGACGTACCACCACCTAGCCATGACGCGGTACGAGTTGTGATCCAACGACTTAAGAACAACAAAGCGGCTGGTGCCGATGGCCTGCCTGCTGAATTGTTCAAGACCGGCGGCGATGAGCTGATAGGGTGTATGCATCAACTCATCTGCAAAATATGGCTAGTAGAAAGCATGCCCGACGATTGGAATCTCAGTGTCCTTTGTCCTGTACTGAAGAAAGGTGACCCGACAATCTGCGCTAACTACCGGGGAATCAGTCTTCTTGCCATCTCTTACAAGGTCCTGTCGACTATACTGTGTGAAAGACTTAAGCCGTTTGCCAACACACTGATTGGGCCTTATCAGTGCGGCTTTAGACCTGGTAAGTCCACCATAGACCAGATCTTCACACTACGTCAAATCCTGGAAAAAACCCACGAAAAACAGATCGATACCCATCATCTCTTTATCGATTTTAAAGCAGCTTTCGATAGCCCGATACGGGATTGCCTGTATGCCACCATGTCTGAGTTCGGTATACCTGCGAAGCTGGTGCGGCTTTGCAGAATGACGTTGAGCAACACAGCCAGCTCCGTCAGAGTAGGAAGGGACCTCTCCGAACCATTTGATACCGAACGAGGTTTCAGACAGGGCGATCCATTATCCTGCAACCTCTTCAACTTTGTGATGGAAGGGGTGTTGCGAAGAGCCAGTGTACATCGTAATGGCACTATTTTCTACAAAAGTGTCCAGCTCCTTGCATATGCCGATGATATTGATATCATTGGACGTTGTAAGCGAGATGTTACTGCTGCGTTCTCTGCTATCGAAAAAGAGTCAGCGAAAGTGGGTTTGACGGTGAACGAGGGCAAAACAAAGTATATGCTGTCCACAAACAGGGAGACGCGGCGTATTGGATCCTTTGTTACTGCGAACAACTATACTTTCGAAGTTGTCAAGGAATTCACCTATCTTGGCACCGCCGTGAACACTCAAAACGATGTCAGCCTGGAGATAAAGCGAAGACTAACTCTTGCTAATAGGTGTTACTATGGTCTCAGTAAGCAATTGAGTAGTAGAGACCTCTCTCGCCCGACAAAACTGACACTCTACAAGACGCTCATCTTACCCGTGCTACTTTACGGCGCAGAAGCATGGGTTGTGTCGCAGACTGATGCAGCCACGCTTGGGGTGTTTGAGAGAAAAATTCTTCGCAAAATCTTCGGTCCTGTTCACGTCGGCGACGACTATCGTATTCGAATGAACCACGAACTGTACGAGCTCTACGCTGACATTGACATAGTCAAGCGCATCACTATTCAACGTCTGCGCTGGCTGGGACATGTTGTGCGTATGGACGAAGAAGCTCCGGCGAAAAAGGTGTTTGATGCGGAAGCCGCTGGGCGACGACGAAGAGGAAGACCATGCCTCCGATGGAAAGACCAAGCCGAGGAAACCCTATCCACGCTTGGTGTGAATGATTGGAGAAGGCGTGCGCAAAGCAGAGGCGCCTGGAGAGAGCTTTTGAGGTCGGCCGTAACCCGGTAACGGGTTGTTATGGCCACCCAAGTAAGTAAGTAAGTCAATTTTGCTTATAAGCCGACGATATGTAGAATATAATTTTGATAAATCTTAGCCCAAAACTGAAACTTTTTCCTCATATATTTTCTTCTTGTGGAGACCAAGAAAAGGATAAGAGGGCAAAACAGCCCAGGAATAATGTGGAAACGTGTCAAATAATTGATTCTGCGTTCTTTGGTGGTCTTGAGGAACTAGCTGAGTTGGAGCTTACCAGAACTCTCAACTTCACCAAGGCTTTTGGGTAGTTCGTTCCCATTGAGTGAGAGAATTTTAGGAGAAGCGAGGGGTTTTAAATATGTAGGGTATTACAAAGAGCAACCGAGTGAAATTTGATACATGCAAGCAACCCTTTTAACCAAACTATCCCATTTTCATTAGTTAGTGAAATCTTATATTCTTTTGACTCGCAAAACAATAAAATAAAAGTAGAACTATAACAATAGCCATCTTATCACAATTACGTACTTTTTATCAGTTTTGAAGAAAACTTTCGTTGAATGAGCTCAAAAACAATTTTTGTAAATTTATGAATTAACAATTTCAGTTTTGGAGAGACAAATTTCAAGAATTTTCAAACAATATTTCTCTTATGATAGTAACTAGGTTAGGTAGTACGGAGACGACCAACCTAAAAATTTACAGCTGCCTAAAATTGTTTTTACTGATTCGCCCACCTACCAAAAGTAGCTGTAATTCGTTGTTCACGTGAGGAAAGGCTGATAAGTATGAGCTTTTTTTGACAAACAAAATGATCAAACTTGTTTGATTTGAAACATCAACTTTATATCCAAATTAGGAATTCAAATTAATTTATTGCTTTAGCCATAATTAGATACAACAAGTTTATTAAAAATAATTCTTATGCTGCTGTAAAAAATTAAAAAAAAAATATAAATGTAATAAACGAAACTTTTATTACTAAAAAAATTCTATTTGCATAATAAGTAGAAATGATCCAACTCCCTATACTATACACAAGTAATCCCTGCTATTTTATTGCGTTGTTGGTGGTTTCTTTTTCAGTGTTTTTTTTTTTGTTTTCTTAACAACACCTTAGCCAAGTTTTTACAAACGGGCTTAAATTAAAGCTCTTCGTACTACTAAAATGTTGTCAAACGAAGTTGTGTAGCGACTTGAGACACATCAACGCTATGCAATACTTTGGAGAAGACACTGGTTGATTGGTAAAAATCCATTAATTTTTTAATATTTTCGAGCCAGCACAACTAAATGAACTGAACTTAATTCGATAGTTAAAATGATTTGGTAAAAACAAATAGCAATTGATAATTAAATTAAATCAACATACGATATGCCTTTTCGAGATCACTTGGCCGTAAAGTTTATGGCCAGCAGACAGACAGATAGCCCGTTATACCGGACAGACATTGCAAACCGTAAAGATCCCGCAATTTATAAGAAATACCAAATAAAAATTAATATTTGGTAAAACTGCTGCATTGAACGTTTGAACTTTTGCTAAAATCGACAGAGATCATAAAAAATGAACGAATGTGAATCTTTGCTTTGAAATTTTTTGAAACTGAATCTGAAACCCACACATAAAATTTGCTAGCAACGTTCCATCAAAGCGACGGATCGTTGGTCGGTCAGTTGGTCGTTTAGTCCGTCTCGTGGTAGTAAAACATTTTTGCTGATCGACAATCAACGAGTTACGCTGTTGTTGTTGGTTATTGTTGATTATACTTGACTTAATTTCTGATTTAATCTTATTTGATTTTATTTTTTTATTTTGATAATGTTTTTTTGTTTTTAAATACAATTTTTTTATATATCGTATACCTACAGTTTTGCTTTAAATTTGGTTACGGTAAGAAAACTTCTTTCGTTCGAAGTCAAAGTCGCTTGCTATTTCAATGATAATTAGCTGTATTTGTGTTTGTATATATAAGCCTTTGGTTGCCACATTGACGATCGCAGTAGTCTCGGTTAAACAGTCCCGAAAAAACGTTTGAAATTATTGTGATTTCACTTGCGGAAATCCTTCAAACTGACCGACCGATCGAACGATCAACGTCATTGACATCGCAGCACGTGAATCGCAACGCCAGCATCATTATGTTCAGATTTCACATTGTTTTTGTTTTTGTTGTATTCTTGGCTATCTGTCAAATCTGGGGTGCCCCGATTGATACGCATGATGCGCAGATTCTAACGTATGAAAATGAAAATATCGGTCTTGATGGCTATAGGTTTTCGTAAGTGTTGTTCGCTATAACGCTAAAGTGTTAATTGATAATGTTAATAGTTGCTATGAATTAAATATGTTAATCCAATAAAATATTCAATGCCAATATTTTATTTACTCGCATATGATAACATACAAACATGCAAGAAGAGAAAAAATGTTTATATAAAATTCACTTTTTTTCTTTTAGTTTTGAAACCAGCGATGGTATATCACGTAAAGAAACTGCCACCTTGAAAAATGCTGGCACTGCGAATGAGGCCATCTCTGTACAAGGCACCGTTAGCTGGACTGGTCCCGATGGTGAGCATTACACTTTGAACTATTTGGCTGATGAGAATGGCTTCCAGCCAGAAGGTGAACATCTACCTGTTGTTCCAGGAGCTTAAGTTTTATTTAGGCATCTTGACGGTGATTTAGTTAAATTTATGTGAATTCTAGTCTTCTAATAAATTGATAAAAAAGAAAAATAATAAGTTTTTTTCTCGTACTGACCTTATATAAGTATTTTGATAAACGGTCGACAGACAGAAAAAAAGGCATTGAAATAAACTTTTGACTGATATGGTTAAAAAGTTATGTTAATTGATTTATTAGTACCAGGAGACCGACTATGATTCGGTTTTTTGGTTTGATTCTATGACTGAGAAAATTATGGAAGAAGTTGAAAGGCTTAGAATAAGTCGAAAGAAAAATCTTGAATAACCTCTTTCCAGGTTGAAAAAATATGGAACATATTGAAAAATGTTGATATGGCTGAAAGCTTTGAAAAATATTGAAAGAGCAGAAAAAAGTAGAAGGATATCGAATTAGTCAGAAAAAAAGATAGAAAAATATGGAAAAAGCTGAAAGTGTCGAAATATAAATAAAAGGTTTAAAAAGGTTAGAAAAAGTTGAATAACTCGAAAAAAATCAAAAAGGTTTAAGCTGTTGAAAAAGGCTGTAAAAGTCGAAAACTATCAAAAATGTTGAAGAGAATTGAAAGAGGTTGAAAACCTCGAAATAAGTTGAAAGAGGTTGGAAAATCTTGAAACAGTTGAAAATCGAAAAAAAAGTCGAAATAAAGTTGAAAAAGATTGAATAAGTCGAAAAAATATTAAAATAAGCTGAAAATTTTTCAAAAATCGAAAATAATGACAAATGTTGAAAAAATTTGAAAGAGGTGGAAAAATGTTGAAACATTTGAAAAAGTCGACAAAATATGGAGAGTGTTAAAAAAGTTGAAAGAGGCTTAAAAGTGGGAATAAATTGAAAATTCGAAAAATTGTACGACCACTTTATCAGACTTCAACTGTTGGTTCAATAAATTATATTCGTCATCGGCAACCGCATATCAAATTTAATCTCAAATTTTATCTCATATAATTTGATACAAGTATAGTATGAACAACGTTCTTACTTCAAGAAGAAAATAATAAACACTCAAGCAAAGTACACATTACAAAGGTTTATTTAAAATAGTGATTTAATTTAGCACTTTTGAACCTGTGCAGCCTCTCACGTAAGACAATTTAAGAAGCTTAGTTGCTGCGTCAAAATTTGTAGGAATCGGAAAAGTAATATCTATATGAAAGCCCCAAGAATCGAAATCCGTTCAGAAAATTTACGAGTTGTAAATACTTATTTTTTAAATTATGAGGAAATACAAGCGTGGTACGTCACTTTCATGTTTCAGCCAATTGACTTCAATTTAAATTTTCTTTGATACCCGCCAGTAAAGATATTCACACATCAGAACCGTAATATGATTAAAAAAAATATATAATTATCTCTAAAATTACAATTTAATTAGATTTTCGCTGTTACGTTCAAAATTCTTTTAACAGATCATTGCCAAAACCAGTAGATCATCCTTCACACTTTTTGTAAACACAAAATTAATTATTACCTTGAGGATGATCTTCTTCAAACCTTGTTTTTTTTTTTTTGTTCATACACAAATAAATATTATATTTGTGTTTTTTGTATTTTGTCTCAAATCTTCACATTTTTTTATAATGAGTTATCTGTATAGACTACTCACACTTATACAAATGTTTTGTTATTATTTTTTCATTGTATTTAATTTAAGAATGTGGTTCAGTAGTTTGATTCGCAAATGTCAATGCCCCCAGCTCTAATGATATAATCATTACTTATCTTTAAATTCACTCTCATTGCCGAAGAAGCTATGAGAGCTGAAGACCGACCAAAGATCGATTATTGATTATATGTAAATTTTTCTTATCGATCTCGAATGTAGTGGGTTGGCGCTTATTTACCCAATTATGGGTTGGTCCTCAATCACTTCAAATGCTCATCAAGTACAAACAATGCCGTTTATTTATTGAACACATAATAAATCAACACTACACACATGAGTAGCAATAAATAATAAAAACTAACTGTTACACTTAAAGAAATTTTTAATTTGGAAAAATTGTATGAAACTAAAAATTTTTTATTGATCTTCAGTTCGCCATTTCGAGAGCATTTTTTCTTACACTCCTTATTCAAGATTGTTGATTAGATATCGCCAAAAATGTGCTTTAAAAACGCCAGACTTTTAGCCACAGTTCCGGATTGTATTAGAATTACTTTACGCTGATGAATAATTTTGGATTTTCACTGTCCTATATTCTATTGCTCGGTTGGTTCATAAATCCGTTTACATGAAAATGAGATTCATCACTCATTACCAACTCATAATGCTCTAGCTGAAAAATAAAAGTGCCTGTTTCAATTACACTAATTCAATTCATTCCTTAGAATCGTAAAAGTTATCTTTTCGTTGGATCTCAATTTGAGCTGCAGGTCTTTGAATTGATGTTTCGAAATTTTTATCAATGATGTGCTGCACAAATCCAACATTTGCGCCTATTCAAACTGAAAGTGGTAGGCTTACTCAAGACTATCAATTGTGGTGTGACTAAGGGATTGTTTCACTTTAAAACCCCCATGGTAAGCTCGTGGTGCTACCGCAATTTCAATGTCAACTTTGGCAAAAGAAAATAGTTTTCTAAAACTTAAATATTGTTAAAAATAAACTATGGTTGTTCCTTAAACAAACTTTAGCTTAGCTACAACTAGAAGTTGTGATAACTTCGTGTTAAAATAAGTACGCCAATTCCAATCACCCTGAAGATAAGTTGTATTGCAACTCAAATATTGGTGGAAAAATCAATTTTTAATGAAAAATAAAAATTTAAAATCCTTTTTCAATTGAAATTTGACCAACTATATAAAGGTTACTAAAATAAAATTATTCTAAATAAATAATCTATTTGAAAGGTTCAATAATTTAAATATTCTTACCGTGATATGTTGCCGCAAACTATGAATGATCACATAAAATAAATTAAGTTCCAAGAATTTTTTTCTTGGCTTAAGATGACATTAAAACTAATGCAGTAAAAAAAACATGAAAAAAAACCTTAACTATAATTCCAATCAACGAGTTATGAAAAGCTTCAAATACATAATTAAAATAAATCTTCTTTTTTCTGTCCATGTAGCAGATTTAAAATGGGTACAAATTATTTAAACATATTGTAATAAAAATTTGCATGAGCAATGAAATTGATTTTTTTTATGAGTACACTTTTTTGTGTCAGAAATTTTTACGAGGTGAACATTGAGGGAACCAGTACTTGTGTTAAGGTACTTTTCGCATATTGGCATTTGTATCCAACAAAATATTTCTGCAATTTCGGCGAATTGTAGAAGGTGAGAAAAAAACAAGTTTTCAAGTTACGCATCCATCCACGTATAAAGTACGATATTGTATTACCATCATCATCAACGTCAGCCGCGCAATGCTCCTTCACAAGTGCGAGTACTCGTACAACATCGGCAATTCAGTTGTGGTCATGGTGGTGTTGGTGAATTACTGCCGGCTCGATCTGTTACCAATAATGATGTTGGTATTTACATGCGCCGATGTCGCCGCTGCAAGATCAAGAAGCAACGCAACTGCAGATGAGGCGTCGTCTGACAACATCAACTCAGATTTGTAATTCAGACTTGGGACTATAAAATGCCTGCATTGGAGTACCGAGTCAAACATTAATTGTTCAGTACTCTACACAACACGAACTCATCGCAGTGCACAGTGCAATAACGTACTTCAAGTGATAATTAACCAAAACTCATTAAAAAAACGCAAAAACTTTAAAAAATGAAATTCGTAATTGTTTTCGTTGCTCTTTTCGCCGTGGCCTTCGCTGCTCCAGCACAACCTGAAGCTGAAATTTTGCGTTTCGATTCGGATGTACAACCTGAAGGATATAAATTTGCGTAAGTTTGGGCATCTGAAAGTGTTTCCTTGCTGCAAGCATTGTAACAACGCACATTTTATTACCTTTTACAGCGTTGAAACCAGTGATGGCAAAACACATCAAGAAGAGGGACAATTGAAGAACGTTGGCACCGATCAAGAAGCCATGGTAGTCCGTGGTTCATTCTCTTATGTTGGAGACGATGGTCAAACTTATACTGTGAACTATATTGCCGATGAGAATGGCTTCCAACCTCAAGGTGATCATTTACCACGTGCTTAAGCGGCATTTGCTTGGATACTGTTAACTAGGTTTAAGCGGTTGTCTTGATGAATTTATGTGTGTGCTGGAATTAAAGAAGTAAAAAAAGTTAAGAAAATAAAAACTGGTTGAAAACTTTGAAAAAAATTATTGTGGTTTTTAGTTTGACCTAAATTTTTTACTCATCATCGTTGTTTCGAATTAAAATCCAATTTAGGTCAAGGTTGAAATATTGCGGCTTTGTTGCTAACCGGTTGGGTATAACTCGAATTTTAGAGGCATTCAGTGAGAATGCCATAAAAAAGATACATGCAAACTGTGCGTTTAAGTTCTCTAAGGAAAAGAATCAATTGCAGCACAGAAAAAATGAAAGAATAATAACCATAAAATCAAGCATAGCGGAGTTCAAAAGAATCACTTGAATGTCAGTCTTGACGATGCTTTAAATGTTGGGCATTTTCTGAAGTTGGAGCGTTGCTTTCAATTCTGAGTAAGAGATGTGCGACATCATGTAAAAAGTTTAATTTTTATAGAAGTGTGTTAGCTAGCTCGATGCATATGGGGTATTATTTGCCAAAACGAAGAAAATTTAACTATCATGTCTGTGATTTTACTGATATATTTTGGAGCTTTTTTTAACTATTAACTAACCATTGAAAAAGATTTAGAAAAAAAGGTCATATTCTTAAAAAACTTTTTACTCATATTTTTGTATTTTTACAAACAAATTGTTAGAAAATAAAACAATAGGAAGAAAAGGTACAGCAACAGTCTCTATTTGATTTTACTTTGAAACAAAACATGACACTGGCAAATTTACAGTGCAGCTACAGCTTGAAAATGAAATCTAAGTAAATTCTGCGGAATGGTTAGGAGTGCTTACTAAGTATTATACCAAAAGCAATAAAAAAATATCAAAAGAAAATCTATGGTTAAACACTGAATATTTCGGTGAACTCTGCGCTCTTTTTTTCAAAATAATTGCTTGTACTATAAATTGATGGAAAAACGTTGGAAAAAATTTCAAAGCTTCAATAAGGCTTAACCTCCGTAAGGACTGTTTGTTCCTTTTTGCTCTCTTAATTAATAGTTACAATAAAATCAATTGATTTAATGTGGTTTTATTTATGATTCAAAGTGTCAAAGTGCTTCATATAAAATAAGAAACAGTATTTCAAATACTTTGAAACTTCAAAATACAATTTGAACTTTTTTACGATTGAAGTAAGCCAGCTCTTAGACTATAAAGTTAAAAATATTATTTTTAGTTTTTTTGATTTGTTTTAAGACTAATAATTATTATATTAATAATTTTTGTATTGAACTTTTTAGTCATTTTTTATGCAACTAATATGACAAAGATAACAAGTGGATCAATTTAACCTGGTAATTGGTGACATATGTTTTGGGCTATTACCACGTATATACATTTATATGCATGTACCATTAACCAAAACTGGTCTGATGAGGCTATGTATATGCATATAAATATGTATATACGTGGTAATAGCCGAAACATATGTCACCAATTACCAGGTTAAATTTATCCACTTGTTATCTTTGTCATGTAAGTTGCATAAAAAATGACTAAAAAGTTCAATACAAAAATTATTAATTATTTTAAGTACTTTTCAAATTAAAAATCAAAAGAAAAAATAGAATGAAAACATGTTATTTTTAATATTTCAAATTTGTAATGTAATTTTTCCCTAAGTGTATGTACTCGACATCCTGTAAGAATGAAAATGGGCATTGATGATAAATTGTTTTCAAATTTTGCAAAACATTTTGACTTTATCGTATTTTGTGATGTTTTCCGATACTATTCAATACTTTTTTATTTCAATTATCTTTTCCTGTAAATTTAGGCACTATTCGATACATTCAGATCCTAATCTGCATCATTTATTCATTGAAATGAAATACTATTTACTATTTGACGTAATCGACATATCGTCGATTAACAAGAGATATATATATGAACTTTGTCGGTAGTCGATTATCTACGGTTGAATTTGCTATTGTGATCAGCGATTTGTCGATGGTATGTCGAGTGAATGTCTCTTAAATAAAAAATAGAAAAAATTAAATAATTTCTTGATAAAAATTAATTTGAAGCAAAGAGCTAATTATTTTGCTCATTACAAAGTAAAAGTTAGCAAACAGCAGAAATTATTACAGGACGATTAGAGCAATTGATAAATTCAAGGTGGGAATGATTTTAAATATTATTAACATTAAGTAGGAGGCCTTTGCATGCTTTAAGTGTTGTAGTAATCGGTATAGTCAGAATTTAAGCAAAACTATTTAAAGCTAGTACTAAGATATGTCAATAAAAACGATATATTGCGAGTACCAGAAAAAAATGTTAATAATTTACAAGCTGGTGTTATCATCCTTGTTTTCTTCGGGGTATGCGTACCAAGTAAAATCCACTATTTTGATTGTTCTTCTATTTCAGGCTGTGATGAATTCGAGTTCTATCAATCGCATCACCCATTATGCTGAAAGCTTTTTATCCACATGTTCATGTGGGATGTACCGTTATCGATTGTCCAAGATGTTTACCATCTCAACAGTCTCTTTAACCTTCACTATGATTCGCGGCAACTTTATTTTTAGTAACGCACAAGATATCGTTTTTTTTTTTCCATTGCTGGAAATATTTTTGAAGTATTTACTTTGTAGACTGTCAAAACTAAACTTATAGTTAGTCAACCATGATACCAATTGTGCATTACTAGAGAGAATGCTACCATTCAGATATATAATAAATAATCCTTGTGATCATTTTGCTAAAATATCTGGCTTGTCACTCTACTCCACGGAGTTTGCAAGCAAATCTACCACATATATAAAAGCAAACATCCTGTGAATCTCATCCGATTAAAAAGACAAATGTTTTTATCTAAATTTAAATTTAATACTTTGCACTCTACATAAACAACAGTTCAAAACTTAAGCAGCAGGAATATGATCACCTTGTGGTTGGAAACCATTTTCATCAGCAATATAATTGACAGTATAAGTTTGACCATCAGGAGCTACCCAACTGAATGAACCACGTACGCTAATAGCTTCATTTTCAGTACCAGCATTTTTTAATTCACCTTCCTGTTGAGCACTGGTTCCATCGCTGGTTTCATAGCTGCAAAAAAAGGAAGTGTAAATATTTTTAAATACCAATCAATAAAATTTGTAAAATTTGCTTTATCGTATAACTTACGCGTATTTGAAGGATTCAGGGCCAACTTCAGATTCCGAACGTAAAATGGTAGCGTCCTGAGATGAAGATGCTGGTGGAGCTGCAAGAGCCAACGCAAATAAGGCAACGAAAACAATGATGAATTTCATGATGTGTGTATTGATTGATTGATTGCAAAACAAATTACAAGTGATGCTATGTCTATGGTAAGCATTGCTTTTTATACCAAAGATATAGACACAAAAATCTTTTCAATCAATGAAAAACACAATAAAAACACAAAAAAAAAAAAAAAACACCAAAAAATGTGCGTACAACTCGATGCTAAAAATAACGAAACAAAGAAATACCATATACCATATGTGTAAATTGTTTTATCTTCGTTATAATTGAACTATAATTTCTATAATGTTGAGGGCATTCAACGGGTACAAGCTATAATTAGTCAGTTAAACCGGTATCTAAGCATTTTATTTTTCAAAGATGTATTGGGGATGTACGAGTATAAAATCACCGTAGTCATGCATTTCATCTAGGGTTACTAAAATTATGTTTGTAAAGAAACTTGCCGATTTTGCTGAACACACATGGGTTTCGGTTAGTATGAGATTTATGAGAAGCGTTCATTAATTAGTGTTACTTTTGATTTCATTTGATAGTTAAATATGTGTGAAAAACGATATTAAAATTAATGTTTTAATTTTGTGATTCCGAGAATTTAAAGTTGGAAAAACAAAACTATTTTGCAAGTCAGTCTAGTAAAGTTTGCCAGATGATGAACTTTAGGTATATTGTTACACTTTAAGTAACTTTTGACTTCGCCAAAAATTAAATACTCTACACCGCATTAAAAATATAAATGGGCGTCCATCCAAATCTTACATTGATTTTGAATTTTAATTAGGACCATATTTTTTTTTAAGTGTAGGGGCGTCAGCCCCCTCATTTGGCTGCCATCATGAAAAAAGGGTTGGACGCGGTTTTTTTTTTTGATCGAATTAAGTAACTTAAATTTTTTGTAAACGTTGCTGGCTGATTCTACTAAACGTTTCATTGAATTCGGCCTCATTTACTTAAATTATAAGTTTTTTACTTAGGTATATGGGAGTTAATGCATCCTCGTTTCGAAAGACATCCGCTTTTTGCTTACCCTAATCATTACTATTTTTTTGCTCCTACTTTTTTCTGGTGCCAGACCGAACCATATATTTGCATCATGAAATTTGGTTCCATAACCTTATACGAGTATGTATATTACACAAACATTGCCAAATGTTATTTACATAAAATTAACGTCGGTCAAATTTAAAAAAACTTATTACAACTTTAATTTAGATTAAACTCATAAGAGCACTGAACGGGTACAAAAAAATCAATATCTAATATTTGAGCTGTCAATGGTCATAAATTAAAAGCATATTCTATAGCCTAGTAATTTAAAAAAAAAATTTATTTTAATAATCTGAAAATATCGTTTGCCGAATCGATAGCAATTGGACCTTGCGGTCTCTGATTTAACTGATTTTTTTTTTGAGAGGTCTACTGCTAACCATTCGAAATTCTACGAGTATTTAAATTAAAACTTTTATACAGAAAATACGAGTATATAGCAGTTTTGAAAAGATGGAAATTTTACTGGCGAATTATTGGACGCTGCCATAATTTTAAGAAATTTTTTAAAAATAACAAATAAGTTCTGTTCGAAGCTGAAAACACATTTTTTCAACTTACACCATGATAAAAGCATGAATTAATTTAATTTTTTTGAATTAGTTTAATTGTACAAACAAATATTTATGCCATTCTCGAAAAAGTTCAAGAATTCCTGGATTCAAAATTTTAATGCAAACTGTCGCCGGGCTTAAAAAGGATTCCGGATTGAATTTCATAATAAAAATGTTTTTCAGATACATTTCTTAATGAAATATTTTGAGAGCATGACATAATCTCCCAATTTTGCCAATAAATAGAAAATTAATTATAACTCAATTTAAGTATGTTAAAAAAGGACAGTGGACAAAGTGACAAAAAACAGACCAATTTTCAAATTTGATTTTGATAATACTTTGGGAAGTTTTGCCTTTTTCAGGAAAACTAAGCGTTATAAAGCACTTGCTACATAATCTTCGTCGAAAACGCCCAAATTTGAGGAAGAAAAACTTAAGCACAAAAATGCATTATCGTAAAAGGTCATCATTGTACAGGGTGTGTTTTTAGAGATATAGAGCTTCGAATTGAAATAAGACACAAGAAAATCGTTTTAATGTCCATCAATTTGGCTTTATTGGAAGGATAATTTTATGCCATTAATGTTTAAATATGATTTCGGGCATGTGGCCGCCGCGGCTGGCTTGAATAAAGCCACTTCTACAGGTCCAATTTTTAACCACTTTTTCGAGCATATGGGGCCGTATGTCGGCAATAACGCCACGAATGTTGGCTTCCAAGTCCCCTAACGTTTCTGGTTTGTTGGCGTAGATGAGCGACTTCACATATCCCCAAAGAAAATAATCCAATGATGTCAAATCACACGATCTTGGTGGCCAATTGACAGGTCCATTCCGCGAAATTATGCGCTCATCGAATGTTTCCTTCAATAAATTGATTGTGACGTGCGCTGTGTGGCATGTAGCGCCGTCTTGTTGGAACCACAACTCATCCACATTCATGCCATCCAATTCGGGAACAAAATAGTCGGTTATCATGGCTCTATACCGGTCTCCATTAACGGTAACTGACTCTCCAGCATTATTTCGGAAGAAGTATGGCCCAATGACTCCACCAGCCCATAGAGCACACCAAACAGTCAGTTTTTGTGGATGTAATGGCGTCTCAAGGGTCTCATGTGGATTCTCTTCACTCCAAATGCGGCAATTTTGCTTGTTGACGTAGCCAATCAACCAAAAATGAGCCTCATCACTGAACAAAATTTTGCGATGAAAATCAGCATCGAGATCAATCTCATTTTCGGCCCATACACCAAAATCACGACGCATTGCATGGTCTCGCGGCTTTAATTCTTGCACAAGCTGGATCTTGTAAGGTCGCAAGCCAAGATCTTTGCGCAAAATCTTCCATAAAGTTGATGGACAAAGCTCCAATTGCTGTGCACGGTGGCGAATCGATTCATTCGGGTCCTCTTCAACATTTTGCTCTACAGCGGCAATTGTTTCTTCGGTGCGCACTGTTCGACGTCTCTGCGGATGCGTATTATCACATAGAGTAAACGTAGTGCGAAAACGACCCATGGTTAACCGAATTAATTGCTCTGATGGACGATTATGTCGACCATAAAATGGACGGAGCTTGCGGTAAACTTCGCAAACTGAACCATTATTTTCGAAATAAATTTGCACGATTTGCAAGCGTTGTTCTTTTGTCAACCTGTTTATGATGAAATGGCAAACCAAACTGAACATAAATGACATTAGAGTTGCCAGATTTGACCATAAAATGCCAGTTTTATCTCTATTCAAAAAAGAAACCTCTAAAAAAAACACCCTTTACATATTCATCTGCTATAACGACTTCTAACTTTTCCTTTTCCCGAAGCTAAGCGTACTACATCGAGGAAGGTGCATTGAGTCGGTTGAAGTCGTGCAAGCACGTTTAGTGGGGCTTACTTTGAAGACAAGAAAATAAATTTTCTAATCAATTTATTGAGCCTACTGTTCAGTTCAGTATGTGTCAACACCAAAAATATCACTTAAGAAAGATAAATTCAACGACAGAATTGGAATGTCACAGAATAACCAGATAACCAATTGAAAAATCGATTCGAGGACGTACATATGGTAACTCTAAATAGTGTTTTATCTTATTTATGTTTATTATAAATGCTAAAACTTGAAGGTATATATATTTGTTACTCAATCACGGCGGCATGGACTTAGAATTGGCTTATAAGCTACTTTTTATTTCGAACAAAAATATATGTTTATAAGAAACAACTGAACAAAAGTTAAAATATGCGGATAATTGTCTTCTTTAAATTTATATTAAAAAATAAGTTTTGTACACCTTTTAACTCAGGCCTTTCATAAGTTCGGTAGTCCTTTCATAAGTTCGAAAACTTTGATGCTTATAATGGTTTTATTTCTGAAGTCATATGTATGACAAAGTCGAACATGTTCCACTTTCCGCGAGGCTTACGCATTTTTCCCTCTACTGATCATGCTATTATACCTCTCAAAATTTTAAATTTGAACACGCGATTTTTCAGCTCATCTTAGTTGTAATAAATCATAGAATTCGGCACTAACCATAAAGTTTTTCATTTTTCCGGGAATATTGACAAGCTGTATGACTTAAAAAAAATTAAAATGTTTCCACTTGATATGAGCTGTCATACTAAGATAAGAGAAATAATTTTACAGCTCTGAATTGTTTTTGGTAATTTATTGAAAAGTGCCTAACTAAAACTATTTTACAAGAAGACTTATATATCTCGATTGGATTGATCTTATGCTGCTACAGGAATGTGAGCACCTTGTGGTTGGAAACCGTTTTTGTCGGCAATATAATTTACAGTGTAAGTTACGCCATCATCACCGACATAAGAGTAGGATCCACTTACTGCGATGGCTTCATCTTCAGTTCCTAAACCTTCAATGTGTCCTTCTTCTTGAACTGATTTTCCATCGCTTGTTGCAACACTGTGAGCAAAAAATGGTGGAATGAGCTTATGAAAATACAAATAATCCTTTAGTATGCTAAGGGCACTTACGAATACTTGTAGTTCTCAGGTTCAACATCATTTTCGTAGTGTGTAGTCTCGGCATCGCGATTTGGGGCAGCTACAGCCAAAGCAAAAAGAGCGACAAAAACAATGATGAATTTCATGTTGAATTTCTTGGTTGGATATTTTTTCCCAGCTGGAGGTACCGGTGTCAATAGGTTGATAGTTGTTAAGTTAATGAATGACAAGTTGTGGCTGGTATGGTTATTTATATGTATCATGTATGTACCATCTCCATAGGAGTTTGTCAAACAGACAGATAATAACCATCATACAACAACATAGATAAGTTGGTTAAACCTTCACCAAAATTCAGTGTTGTAATAGAATTTTTGTTGCCTTTGGATCATCTTCTTCTGTTTTTGTTTACATATCATAGATGTGTTAGTTGCATCTTCTTTGAGAAACTTGTTTCACCGCATATCACCTCATTTGTTATTCAAAATGTTGCACAATTTAAAATTGAATTATTTAGGGCTGCCAAATTTAGTTTTGTAAATTAAGCAAAAAATAAAAGAAAATGAGACAGATCGTTCATAAAACTTAAAACAAAATTCGCAATAGCAACAAATATCGAATGAAGACTTTATTATGAGTATGTGTGTATGTATGTATTCGCTAAATTAGTGGAAGCCTAATTAACAAGTCAAATGTTTTTTAATTGCGATAAATATGAAGTTCACCTCAATCGTGGATTAGGGTGTCTCCAATTTTTGACATCGCATCATTTATTGTAGAGGCAGTTGTTTTTGAAAAAGTTACTACTTTTTTGTTTAATTTTTCTCAAAAAAAAAAAAAAAAAAAAAAAGATCGCGCAAAAAATCAGAACGGAAAAATTAACCAAAAAGGCATAAAAATTCAGTGGCAGACGAAATTGCTCCAATATATAATTAGCACAGAAAAAGAAGAAGTAGAATTCATACTTCCATAAAAATTTGTGTTTAGTAAAAAAGAAAAGTTTTTCAATATCGAAAATGAACAAAATTATTTGAGTTATTGTTAGCACAGAGTTTTTTTCTTGTTCACATATAGACAGTCAAAATTTCCCAATGTGCCAATTCAAACAAAAGTTTTAATGTAATAAATTATCTTGCCATGTAAAGTAAAAAAAAAAAAACTCAAAAATATGTTAGCCACCATAGTAAAATAAATACTTTTTATGTTTATTTAATCATAAAAACTCTGTAAAGTACACAGAAAAAACGATTTAATTGTACAAACAAGATCTGATAAATGTTAACAAGTGTAGTTGGTGTAGTTAAAATATATCTACTATTATTGAACGAGCTAAAATTTATTTCGAAAACGGCTGTTGCGATTTTTAGGAAACTAAGAAATTGGGTGGACAGCATTAAGCTTTAATTTTTATAGTGCCATGTCTCGCAAGCCATTTAAGATATTGAAATGATATCTAGTACACGGGTATAGATCACAAATATTTTAAACTGTACTTGAAGTAGGCGGAATTGGAAGAGTGGGTCACTCTTAAATATTTTGATTCAATATTGGTCGAAGGCGGCACCAACGATTTCCACAAAAAATTTTATAGATTATACCATAAAAGCAGTCATTATAACAAGCTATGTTTTTATACTGACAAAACTCTTTGAAGGGAGTGGCACAGCCTACAATATTTATAAACGTTATAATAAGATAACTAAAAACGCAGTCGTTATGAAATTTAATATGGCAGATAGACTTGTTATCAGGTAATTCGAAACAAAATGTGGGTGCAATGGTACATGTGAGCGTGTCACTTCCCTTGCATGCAAGAAACGTTAAATGTTATATTTAGTGTGCCATGTAATTTTTTAAAATTTGGTGAATAGTTGTCGGTTACTATAAGCTTTAAAGCTTTTCGTTACTTTCAACTTTTTTCAATACTGTTTATATAACATCGACTTTATCAGCCTTTTTCACCAGTTTCAAACTCTTGCAACTTTATTCAAAATTGTCCATGTTTTTTCGGCCTTTTCAACCTCTTTGAATTTATATCGACATTTTCAAACTCATTGAACTTTTTTCGAGTTTTTCAACTTCTTTCAACTGTTTCAACATTTTTCAACCCCTTTCAACTATTTTTAACATTTATCATATATTTTCGACTGTTCAACCTCAAAACGAAAAACCGATCTATCGTCGGCCTCCTAGTAATAAATATTATTTAACATACCATACAATGCCATTGAATAAATGATACATATGATAATGAAATCTAACTTTTTTTCTGGTTGTAACAAAAATTTAATTTCTGCATAAGTTCTCTTATTGATAATTACCAAATAATGTATTGTGCGGAACACAATTTCCACACCTAAGATAAACGACTGATATCAGATAACATTGTTAGTTGATACATCAATAGTTTTCAGTTATAGTATATTGTGTATCAAGTATCCAAAATTATTAAACAAAATAAAATAATAATATTCATATATATTGACTTTTCTATTTTAAGCTGAAGATAAGGAATATCATTAGTCATCACAAAGCGTCCGCATGAGAATGTTCTCCGAAAACGGTCAGATTTGTGAAAGGACCACGCGAATGCAAAATTGCATCAAGATTGAGTTTTAGTTTAGTTTTAGCTAAAACTCAACGAATGTATTCGACCAAGTCTCGTACTCACCTGATACGGCTCCATATGACTCGTTCCTGTTCCAAAAGCTAAATTATCACTTAATCTAAGGTGCTTTGATCCGGCGGAAGTCATAAAACCAAGTTCGCTGAAACAGCTGTTAGCTGTTCTTTAATTAGGCAACGAATAATGTATGGAGCTTGAGTCAAGCGCTAGAGAAGTTGTATTGCAAGCGGTGGCGAAAGAAATGTTCAACTAAAAAAATTAATATTTGAAGGAAACATTCAATTTTCTCTCAGCGTATGCCATAATTGGATAAAAGTGAAAAATGTTGTACAAAAATTTATGATTCAAAAAGCCTTTGAGCCAGATTACTGCTCTAAAGATAACTGGAACACTTACGCAGGAAAGATGTATAAATTCATCATTTATAAATTGTCTTTGCTGCTTATTTTGACTTTGGTATTAGGAACACTTTAAGAAATTAAACTGAAAATGACTATCGATAAAGTAGGAATAACATTTAATTAATTTGTGAAATGCAATACAAAAAAGGTAGTCAACATTAAAAGTTTGTTAAATTTTTCACTCTTTTTTTACATAAGTTTTTTTTTTTAATTTTGAAATTAGGTAATTGAAATTTCTTAAAATTAGGAGATTATCAACTATGATTATCATTCATGCTACAAGAAGTGATAAAAAGGTTGCTGCGGAGAAGGTGAAGAACCATAAGTGAAACTGCCTTAGTACAAGGACTTTCCTCTAATGGGATGTGATGATGGTCAAACTTACTCCCTCAGCTATATTTTAAATCATAAAGTTTCCAACAATAAGGTGGTTATATTTCAGCTTGTTTTTTTTTTTTTAACTAGCCTTTATACATATTTTTCTAAATACATTTAAGAAACAAAATTCATTCATTGAACATTTTACTAGCGGCAATAACCATCATTCCATTTAAAATTTCAACTATCATGAAAGTCATTAAAAAGATATTATTATTTTTGCATATAAATATTTTACATAAATTGCAGTATTTTAGATACATTGAACAATTAAGCACTAACCTGACGACTATATCGATAATCGAAAGTTACAAAGGCGCGCTCGACTACATGGCAATTCAGAAACAAAAAAAAAACAAAATTTTTTTAAGTTCTGCTGAAGAATAAAGACGGGTTTTTATTTTCTATTTTAATTAAGTCTTTTGTTTTATTATTTGTTTGTTTAATCGTTAGTGAAACATGGTCCATATTTATGTGTTTGTTAGCTTATTGCAAATTAATAAATCAGTTGAGACTACAGAAACTGCACGCCTTTGACAATTTCGAGACCAAACGTGCAACAAATTCAATTTAAGTCTTAACCAGTTGCAATTTATCAATAGAACAGGAAGAGCTAGTCCAATAGCTGCAGCTTTAAGGTATCAGCTAAATTTCTATATATTACAATTGCTAAGGCGTTTTTTTCTCTTTGTAATGGTATTTATTCGCAAATTTTTTTGTTGTGCGTTTCTTTACTTCCATAACTAATCCAAAAAAAGTTTGTAAAAGAAATATATTCAACTTTCAAGTAATGGCGTTCAGAAATTGTTGATAAGAATTGGCTCCATGATCTCGCCTTGCTTCAAGTTATATTTTAAAAAAGTTTCTATTTATGGAGACAAAGAAAAATATAGCTATCAACTTTATAGTTAGTAAGTCTAATATTCGTGAACTTCTGTGTCTGTCTTACATAAGAAAAACATCAAAATGTATGCATAGCTCTTGACTGATGCATTGTTTTTTCAAATGAACTTTGAAATAAGCAATAAGTAATAATCGTTCCCTTGTCTTACTATGTTCAAATTAGCGAAACTCGAAAAGGGTTTAACGACTGTCTAAGACATGTTTTCAAATGACTTTCTTGTTATTTATTTTTTCATCCACAGCACTCAGTGACTACCAAAAATCATTCAATTTTCCAAGTTTCATTTTGTAATCTTCAGCTATAGTCAGTTATATAATGATAACGAAAAATTTTTCTGTGGATGCTTTTGGCCGAACCAAAATTGCAACAATTATATATCTGCAAATCCATCAGATTGGGCCTTTTAGCTGGCCTCGTTTTTTTTTTTTTTTTTTTTTTTTGGAGTACATCTTCCAGCCATAGTTTTTCTTGAAGCTAAGGCTATCTTGAACTCATAATAAAGGTTGTTCAATTGAAAATCAGATAGCTATTTTTATACCCTACACCGTGGGTATATTCACTTTGTCTCTCCGTTTGTAACACATCGAAGGGGGCGTGGCAGGTATGGAAAAGTATATATATTCTTGATCAGCGTCACCACCTGAGTCGATTTAGCGATGTCCGTCTGTCTGTCTGTCTGTCTGTCTGTCTGTCTGGGTGTCTGTTGAAATCAGTATATTTATTTATTTACCCCGGCCAATTTTGAAAAAAGTTTCAGCGATTTTGATGAAACTTGGTGATTTGGTGCACATGTGAACCAAATTAGGATTAGGCTGGGTTTCAAGTTTCCAAAGGGTCGTACAGGGGCGTGGCACAACCCTAAATTTTATCATTAATACTACCATATCTTGTAAGCCGTTCAAGATATTGCGATTAAATTTGGTAAACGGATACATATAAAATATATCTTGAATTGTGATAAAAGTGGGTGGAATCGAAAAAGTGTGCGTGGCACTTTTCAACTGTTAAAAATTTTGATTCCGTATATCTCAAAATTCGCACAAACGATTTCCATAAAAATTTTGGAGATGATGCCGCTGAAAGCAGTCATCAATACAAGCTCAGCTACTGGACCGAAAAAATTCTTTGAAGGGCGTGGCACAGCCCACAATATTTATAAACGTTATATTTAAAGAACTAACAACGTAATCGTTATAAAATTTAATAAGGCAGATGTACTTGCTATAAGGTCTCTTACTACAAAAATTTGGTCCAATAGTACCTGTGGGCGTGGCACCTCCCATATAAGCAAAAAACATTTATTGTTATAGATAGTGTGCTATGAGAGTAATCTTCATAAAATTTGGTGTATAGATGTCAGTTAATATAAGCTTTAAAAATAAATTAATTTTGACAGGATTGCATCAGTGGGCGTGGCACCTCCCATATTAACATAAATTTGTTAGCGCTGTTTTAAGTGAACTATTGCAGCAATTGGTATGAAATTTAATGTATGTATTTCTGTCGCTATAGGGCATATCTGAATCAAAAGTGGCTGAAATAGCATCAGTAGGCGTGGCACCTTCCATACAAATAAAATACGGTAAGTGGCATATTTATCGAAATATGTGAGCAATCATACTAAAATTTTGTGTTAGGGGTTTGATTATGGAAAGCTATTTCTGGATCAAAACCGGGCTGGATTGTACCAGTGGGTGTGCCACCGCCCTAAGTTTTGAATTTTTGTTGCAGCATATATCGCAAACTATACAAGCTATTGAGCTAAAATTTAATATGAGGATGTCGATCGCGAATATAATTTATTGTACCAAAAGTGGGCGGAACTGGAGAAGTGGGCGTGGCATATTTCAAAATTTTCATTTCTATTCGATTTTTTCCAACATTTGCTACATTCTTTCGACTTTTTCAACCTTTCAACTTTTTCCAATATATCCTATATGTATTTGTTCGACATTTTCAACCTCTTTCAACTTCCTTCATAAGTTTCTTTATTTTTTCGACTTTTTCATCAACTTTGAATTGTTTAAAAATTTTTCAACCTTTTTCAACTTTTTTAGAGTTTTTCAACCTCTCTCAACTTTTTTCAACATTTTGCATATATTTTCGACTTTTTCAACATTTTTCAACCTCTCTCAATCTTTCTAACATTTCACATTTTTTCGACTTATTCAATCTCTTCAACGTTTTTTAAACATTTATTTAAAAGGTTATTTCAGTGCAGTGTAGGGTATGTGAGTTTCAGCCTGGCCGAAGATAACACCTTAACTTGTTTTTATTTAACTTTGTATGTAACTTTCCATGTTTTTTTTTTAACTTAAATGCAATTTTAACTATGTCTCTCTTTGAATTTTAATTGTTCCTCCTTGAATATTAATTAAAGATATTCTTAACTTCAAGAAAAACCATGGTCTGAAAGATGTACTCAACAGTCTTTAGACTACAGCGTAAAAACCCAATAAATTGACAATTTTTAAAAAACACGAAGAGTTTCACTTATTTTTTACTTTAAATGCAAATTAAAAAAATAGCTATCTGAATTTCAATTGAACAACCTTTATTATGAGTTCAAGATAGCCTTAGCTTCAAGAAAAACTATGGCTGGAAGATGTACTCCAAAAAAAAAAAAAAAACGAGGCCAGCTAAAAGGCCCAATCTGATGAATATGCACATATGCCGTTGACAAAAATAGACAAAATATCTACAACTGCCTGAAATGTTTCATGTATACCGGACCAGTTCGGGTTGGTGAAAAAAATATTTCAAAAAACACTGCCATTCGATGGTTTCATATTATGTGGATTCTGAAACGAAGTCTATTTTTTTGGTACATTATTTCCTCATATAAATATTTACCCGTTTTGACGGGTTCATTCAGGTCTTATAAGAGCTCGATTACGAGACATGACGTTCACAGTGAGGAGTTAAATAAAATTTTCGGACACTATGTTAAGATCAAGGAAATGCAATACAATGGTGCTTAAGTGAAATATTGAAAACTGTCCTTGTTTGAGGTAGCTATTTCTAGTTGTACCGTAAAAGTTTTGTAATGACTCTTTCAATTTCATTCAGAATTTTAAAATATTTTGTGACAAGTGGTACGACGGGTATCGGGTACTACTAACAAATGTGAATAGTAACATAGTTAGTTGCTTGCACAGAATTACAAAGTTTTGCCTTGAAAACTAAAGAAGAAGTACATACATAAAGCGATTTGGTCTTGCGTAGGCTTTTTATTTCAAGAAATATCAGATAATATAAATCTAAGGCCACATTTTATGATTTCGTTTTGTTAAAGAGCGCATCAACATGCAAATGAATGCAATACGAATTCATATCAATGAATTGATTAAAATAATTCAAATTAAATAACCCAATTAGTAGGTGTAAATTGAAACGTTGTAACCAAACTCGTTTTCGTAACTTTGTATACTTTGTTATAGAATAGGCCTATATAAACTATTGCCGAAATCGAAAAATTACTCACAAAGTTTCAAGCATTTTAAGCATCAAGTGACCAACACAAAAAAAAAATTAAATATCACCATCATGAAATTACTGATCGTTTTTATTGCACTTTTCGGCATCGCTGTGGCCGCTCCTCCAGTAGCCGAAGTTTTGCGTTCTGATTCACAAGTGGGTCCTGAATCTTTTAGCTATGCGTAAGTTTCCATAGTCATCGAAAGTTAACGTTACAATCTACTCAACTTTTTTTATTGCCCTTTTAGTTTTGAAACTAGTGACGGTATCAAGGCAGATTCTGAAGGTCAGCTTTTGAATATTGGTTCAGATCATGAATCACTCAGTGTGCATGGATCATATTCTTATATTGGTGATGATGGTGTGACATATCTTGTCAACTATGTTGCTGGTGAAAATGGTTTCCAACCAGAAGGTGCTCATCTTCCAGTGGCCCCCCAACCACTTTAAGATAATGCTTATGTTGAAGGTTTTCTGAGCTTACGAAAAAATAAAAATTAAATTGAAAATTACAAAAAAAAAAAATAAGCATTTATATTAACAGATTTCAATATTCTTTCCACAAAAAAAAAAAAAATATTATTTCAACCTGTCTTCCAGAATTTTTCACGCATTTGAGGTAACGCAAAATGTGCCGATATCCATCGATGTTGATCGCCATTGATTCTATATCCAGCTCTTAAGAAGATTGACCAAATAATGATTTTGGAACAAACACCGTCCCACATAGGCACATTCTCATGGCGCAGTGGTGTTTCATAAATTATATGAGGATTATCGGTGCCCCGAAAGTGAGAACTCCGTTTGTTGGCGACACCAAAGAGTGTGAAATGAACCACGTCGGTCATCACAAATCGCACCCAAAAATCCGGTGTGTAATAATTGCGTATCCCAAACAACACGGCTTGTCTGTTTTCAATAATCTATGAGTCAACTGCATTTGATACGAGAAAGTGTGAAGATTTTGCTTCGAAATGTCAAAGTTATTGTATATTTCCATTGAAAATTTTAATATCAAAGCAAATCTTTTGATATATACAAACTTAAGTGAATTTATCGTTAGGCAGATTGCGATAATTATAAAGATTATGTCATAAAATACGTAATAGCAACCTCTGCCACTTAGTTGTTGCTGTACTTAAAAAGTGCAAACATGTAAATAAAATGAGTACTGCATTATTTTATCGTGTCTGCCTCTTGGCTGACTGATTTTTTTACTTAAAAAAAAAAAATAAAAAAAAAGAGAAGGCAGGTGATTCCAATGCTGAATTTTCGAAGACAGACGTTTTTGAGCATTTAAGGTGCATGCTATTAAGCATATATCTAAAACAAACATTTTATTATCCAAAACTTATTATTCTATTTTTTCGGCCGTTGATATTATTTTTCTTTATTCTTCTGGCTGTGTATATTGGGCATACTACGCCACTTCGGCCACCTTTCTGGCTGTGAAAATCTGATTTTTTTGAAAATGTGTTTGTCCTTTAATTACTAGTTGGCACTAGCCTCCATAATTTTAAAATATTTTTTTTTTCGAAATAACTTACATTAATATTTATTAGACAGGTCCACATACAGGTCTACATAAGTTCCAGTACGGCAGGATAACTGGCAAACTTAAGTTTACGATTTCTCAGAAAAAAAAAATATCAATATAATTCAAAAAGGGGTTTGAAGGGAAAATATTAAGCTTTCAACTACACAACTAAAAAAATTCGAAAAAATTTGGACACCCTAAAATAAATATATAAAGTTGACCAAAATCAACGACACAACCCCAAATATTTTGAAAAAGTTGAAACCTACACGTCTGTCTCTCCTATTTTCAGCTTCTAGCGGAAATACTGAAGACAACGAAATTCTTAAAAAAAAACCTATAAATTATTTAATAGAGTATTGTTTTTACATATTAACAAGTGCTGTTTTTTAAAAATTTAAAAGTGTGAGCGTCTTCTTTTTATATTTTGCTTAACCATTCTATGCACTTAACATGAAATATAAGAGACTGACGCGATAAAAAAGTTTAGTAGAGTTTTTTTTTTCTAATTACAAAATTTATTTTTTAAAATAATGCACCATTATCTTCACTTTACGCTTAGATTTTCTAATTTACACAAATGTGAACTACATTACATATCAATATTAACGATGATAAAATCGTATACATAAAACTATAAGTATTTGTTCAGAGCGATAACCGATATTTTCGATCATCTACGTTTTATTTTGACAACTAAATATATTGACATGTTCCACTGTAGTTTACTATATTTTATTTGTAAGTAAAAACAATTTTTTTTTCTTGAAATTTACTTGAATGGGCGTTACTACGCTACAAGCTGATGTCACAAAAAACAATACAGTGACTTTTAGACTGTGACAATGTCATGTCCTATTTATCGCATATTTTTTCCTGCATTTAATGAAGAGTATACACAGATTCACTACAAACAAGCTCATTTTGTTAGGAGGTAATTAATCAAAGTTTATTTATTCTCATCTTCTGCGGTCACTTCATGATTAAACAGCTCTTTGTTCAATTCCAAGATTTTTAATATAAAATTTAATAAACGATTGATTGATTTGAGAAAAATGCAAATGCTCAGTAAATAACAAGTATTTCCTTTAATATACATATGTATATATTTTTTTTGGCAAAATTTTCAACTATAAACTTGAGACAGACAGACATACAAATAGAGAATTTATAAATATTTATGTATTTGACAGCATGTCAAGTGTAAGTTGTTGGTTTTTAACCACTATTTTAATTAATAAACCAACATAAAAATTGAGAAAAAACCTTAAAAAAAAAAAAACATAAAAATAATTATAGTCATTATTATTGATAAACAAAACGAATTCTTCTCCAAGATTTTTTACAAATTTTTTATAGCCTGAGTATCACTATAAAGGCGCATTTATTTTGTTGTATTGCATCACAAAGCAGATAGTTCCTGAAGAGTGTACAACACTTTGAAATTTGGATAAAAACATTAGTACTTTACCGCCAAAATGAAATTCTTCATCGTATTTGCTGCTCTCTGCGCCGCTGTAGCTTTAGCTGCTCCACTTGATGATGCGGCTAATGCTCAAATTATAAAATTGGAATCCGATGTCAGACCTGATGGATATCAATTTGCGTAAGTTGAAATCAGAACTTATGTAGTTCTTTAATGAAGCCTAATTTCTTTTATAAATCTCCATCTATGGTATACAGTTTGGAAACCTCTGATGGTAAGACACATCAAGAAGAAGGTCAATTGAAGAATGCTGGCACTGATGATGAAATTATAGTAGTGCGTGGCTCATTTTCATTTGTTGGTGATGATGGCGTTACCTACACTGTCAACTATGTTGCCGATGAAAATGGTTTCCAACCAGAAGGTGCTCATTTACCAAATGTGCCAATTTCTAATTAAACGTCAAAAGTTAGACATTTTTTTCTTAAATAAAACCAAGAGCTGTTATTAGTAGTGTATATATGTATGTTTTTGATATTAAACAGATTTCATAAATGTGAATAAAAGAGTATTATCAAATTAAATGTAATTACAAATTATCTTTATTTTTTGTCCGCACACACTCTTATCTTGTGTTTAATGTCGGAAAAGCCTACTACCCACAAATTTCAGCTTTAAATAGAATTGCTCCAGATTTTGTCACATATGGTAATATGTAAGAGTCGTTTTGTTCGCTATTACATAATTTATATCAATATGCTATGTGCATTACACTGTTCGTAAACTCCCAAGCTTTTTTACTCGAGTAATTAGGAATTTTTGTGTTTTCGATAAAAACAAAAAAAATATACATATATATGACACCAAAAAATATTTATTTTTAGCCCAAGAACTACTGAAAAGATATCATAAGAAGCTTATTAATAACCAAATATTAAAGGCCATATGTATGCTCTATTTCGATTTAGTAAAAAAGATGAACCATCTCACCCAAAAATTAAAAAATTAAAACGTTGTACCAGGGACGTGAACAGGGTGAAAAATTGGTTGGTTCGGTTCAGTGGTTCGAACAATTTTTTGCACCTTTGGATTGGTTCGTCAAAACGGTTTTTTTTTCATTGAACCGGGGTTTCGGTTCGGTTCAATGGTTCAGAAATTAAAAAAAAACTATACATATATATGTAGACATAATTAATGTCATACACAGGCCTGGATAAACCTTACAGGCAGAGTAGGCACGTGCCTCGGGCGGCAAGATTTAAAGAGCGGCAAATATTGGCGGAAACTTTGAAACATTTTTGCATTTTATTGATTGAAAAAATTTTCAAATTTAGTTTTCATTTTGGTATTGTTTTTCGTTCAGTAACGAGGACCTTTTTTTTGCTCATCAAAAATAGTTTTATGGGAATCATAAATGAAAAAAAAAGATTATTTTTTCTAAAAAAATAAAAAATAATTTTTTATAATAAATGAAGAAGTTTTGAAGAGGGGGGCGGCAAATTTTGCAACTGCCTACGGACGGCAAATTTCTTAATCCGGGCCTCGTCATACGCTATAAGAACGTAGTAAAAAAATCTTATTTGATAAAAATTTGATTTACAATAAGATTGATGAGAAGAATACCTTCTTACAAGTCCTCGTCAATATTTCCCCGCAGATCTCCGAGAATAAATTTTAGGGTGGAAAATGCCCTTTCTACCTAAACCTGTGTTGCTGGAACAGCAAAAATAATTTGAGCTAATTTAGATAATTCTTTGTCAGGGTAGTTATTCCAAAAGTTCAAAACATCAACATTATCTGAAAGAGCCTTGTATTACCAAACGATTTGATTTTATCTATAAATGATGTGGTTAATACTCTGTCTCAAGCTTCCCAATTCCTGTAAAAATTTCATCAATTTCCATATTTGGTCAGAATGAACTCTGAAACCTTTGTAAAAAGTGGTTCGGTTTTCGGTTCGGATCAAACATTTGTGGAAAATTTCAGTTCGGTGACTGGTTCAGTTAATTAGTAAAAAAATCGGTTTTCCGGTTCAAAACCGGTTCTCGTCCTTGGTTGTACTGTGAACGATATTAAAGTCAATGCAAACAAACATGCAACGGGCGCGCTGGTGATTTAATAAGCGCTAACCAAAAAGTAAATGGTATCTTATCTCATATAAGATAAGTAAAGCTAATGCTTATAACTTGACCAAATGTTATTTTGTTACTTAAAAAGAAAACACATAGTTTTAATGGAAAAATCAGGATTTCTTTAGCCCTTGTGTCATACTTATTTCGTACATCTTTGTTGGGGATCCTGCTTCAAAAGGTCCGAAAAATCAATTTTTTTATTGCTTAAATCAATAACTAAGACAATAGAGAATACTTACAAAAACTCAAAGAGGCTAAATCAAAGTACATCGGCGGATGTGAAGAATATTCATGGATTGAATTTAAAAGTTTTCCAGTCGGAAACTTTGATGTGCGTTTTCTTTAGTTTTCACTTTTACGATTTTACAAAAAAGAAACATGTAGGGTGCTATTAGCTATTTAAATATTTTTTTCGACTTTTTTTATGAAAGGGTCTACCTATAAAAATGCCGAGAATACGTATTTTCATGTGAAAATTCAAAATAGAAAAAAAATTATATCAATTTTTGTATAGTCATGTTTTGACGACGTTAGGTAAATTCCTTGTTACTTTATTATTTAAATGCGATTTTCTCGTGATGACATTTTTCAAATTTGCACAAGTTCTAGCTCTAAAATTTTTTATCCGATTTTAAGAAAACTTGGCTCATAATGTTTATTATTATGGCTATTATGCATTCCATGGACCAGATGATTTTTTTCCTCCCCGATTAGAGACTTAAAAGCGTGGGAAAATGAGGCTGTTTTTCAAACTTTTTTTCAAATGAGCGGCACTTTACGAAAAATCGCTTTACCACCGGTTTTGGTGAGATGATGCACAGCTAAATGTGTCTATATTAAAGTAAAATTTTATTTTTTTTATTATTTCAGATGCACTGGAGAGGCTCTATATCGATCTTAAGTTATCATGTGTAAAAATACATAGCTCTAAAAATAAATTTTTCACTTAAAAAAAATCATTTAAAAAGGGCCTTTTTATAACTTCACTCGCTAATAGTACCTACTTTAAGGATCTATTGATTTCTTTCAAAGATTTTTTATTTAGTATTATATTTTCTTCTATTTGAACTAAAAGTGTTATAGGCAAAGTATTTTTAAATATTTTTTATAACGAATTGAAGTAATTATCTTTTTTGAAAACACATTTTTTTATCAAACCTACACAAAATTCGATTCTTACCTTTTCCTGGGTTTTCATAGTTCATTCCAAAGAAAATTACCAGAAAACTAAAATCTTTTTCAGTTTTTTGCTTCAGACAAGAATATTGAGCTGCGTCTTTTCCGCCAAGTGGAGACTTCAATGGCGAAGTGATCTACGAATCTGCTTGTAACCCGGCCTATAATAAATTTAAAAAATTTTTTAAATATACTTATATAAAAACATCCCAAAAAGTTCGTTGTGCTCGTTTGTTTCGATTTCAAAAACTTTTCGGGAAAACAGTTTTTTTCGGAGCTAATAAGGCAAACTCCTCTCTTTAGTCTACTATTGCAGGCCCGTGCGCAAGGGGGGGGGATGTTTTGGGGGTTCAAACCCCCCCTCCCATTGGGAATTTTCGCACATTGGTTTTTATTGACATTTAAACGAATAATCAAAAAGACACAATAAATTTTTTTTTTTTAATGAAAAAACTAAAATGCCAATAAATCGTCGAAGCCCGAGTTTTTCATGTTCGACAAGATTTGTGCTCTCTAGCTATTTTTGAACCAAAAAACACGATTTGGGACCACTGCGCGTCGCTAAGGCTAAGTAACACGAGCGTTTTTTCAATGTGGGTTTAAGTATACTCTGGCATCAAAAAAATCAGCTTCATTGAAAATTCATGCACAAATCTATTCACGTCAATTTTGCATAATGGTTCACGTGACATGTGTAAAATAAATAAATAAAGTTCAACTTTGGCGTCAACGCATTCCCGGGCAAGACATCAAAAATTCTCTCGAAGCACTGGATATTTGCAATGAAGACGCGTTTCCAAATGTCCATTAAATGCTTCGTGATATGGCAACTTATCCAGTGACAACAGTAACAAATGAACGCTTCTTTTCAACGCTACGTCGTCTAAAGACATGCCTCAGATTAACTATGTCCGAAGATCGGCTGAATGGCTTAGCCTCAGTAAATATAAATCGCGATATCGAAATCAATGTCGATAGAGTTTTGGACGAGTGTTTTCAAGTATCTCGCAGAATTAGCTGCTTACGTAATGACAACTGAATATCAAATCATAACATAAACACTAGACTTGTTCAAATATATGGCATGTACTAGAATACTTCAAAAACACTCGATTTTCGAAAATTTATTCAAATTCGAAATTTTTAATTTTTCGGTATTTGGCCAAAAAATTAAGGAAATTTGATTTTTTCTCTTATATAATATTTTTTTTTTTTAATTTTCTTTCGATTTTCCTTATATACACATAAGGAAGTATCGAAAAAAAATTGACCGCTATTTTTAATACATAAGGAGAAAAACGGTGATCTCTCCGCGAGTAGAGCTTTGGTGTTTCTTGTGTAACAGCTCAAATCCTTTGTTGTTTTCACTGCAATCACCTTAATACACTGTAACTTGAAATTGTCAATGCAAATACATGAATTTCCATTAAAAAAATACTTGATAAAAAAAAAATTTTCATTCAAAATTAAATGTTTTTTTATATTTTTTTTTAAACTGTGTGCACTGTGTCATGTGACTAGTTATTGAAGCAAATATTGTAATTACTTGCTTACAAAATACTTTGAAAATTTTCGGACCAAAAATCAAATTTTATTTTTTTTTTTCTCATTTATTTTTTAATAGAAATTCATGTAGTGGCATTGACCACTTCAAATTATAGTATATTAAGGTGAATGCAGTGAAAGCAACAAAGGATTTGAGCTGTTACACAAGAAACACCAAAGCTCTACTCGCGGAGAGACCACAATTTTTTTTCTTACATGTAAATAGGCTTAAAAAATTGCGGTTAGTTTTTTTTCGATACTTCCTTATGTTGATAAGGAAAATCGAAAAAAAAAAAAAAAAAAAAATTCCGAAAAATGAAAATTTTGCAGCGCTGATAGCAACCCTAGGACTATTTCTTTTTTTATTTTTTTAAATGGAGATACATATACTCGAATTTGAATAAATTTTCGAAAATCGAGTGTTCTTGAAGTATTCTAGAACTTATTTTTTAACATCTCTAATAAGCACATGTACAAATGTATTTAATTATTATTAAATGTCTATATTAAAAGTAAACAGCTTTTTGACGTTTTTTATGAACATAATCTAACATGAAATGTTCCAGTTGAAAACCCCCCCCCATGGATGATTTCTGCGCACGGGCCTGTACTATTGGATACATTTGCACCTTAGTACATTATTATGAGAATGTAACACACACATGTTATTTTAAGTGGCTAAAAAAGTTTTTCTGTAAAAACTTTAGTTAAATTGAAAAAAAATTTAGAATGAGAAGCAAAACAAGAGTAAAAATGTATATCATTATGGCTGCTATTTTGTGCTTTGGCATCTTAATCCTTAGTAATAAGGTCGAGTGCAATCAAAACACACATTTTTGCAATTCCCTTTTTCTTGTTCCAAAATATAAAAATGGTCTCCCAATTTATCTACTTATCAGACATTCTGCCACAAGTTTTGCTGTTCGGACTTACTCCTCTTAGAACAGATATCGAAATAGCGCCGATGTGAACGTGTCATTAGCATTTTTTCGAATATTCATTATTCTCTTAGTTTGAAATAAAGGAAATTTACAAAAATTAGGTACGTCGAATAACAGAAATGTTGTTATATTTTCTTACCGTATTTGTAGATATGCTTTATTACTACAATATTATTTACATATTCATAAAGAAACAGAACACAGGTTTTTGTTTGAGAACCAAATCGCAAAGATGCAGTCATATAGTTTTTGAAAGGACGTATTTCTCTTGGCAATAGCTTTTTTTTTTTTTTTTTGAAAAGTGAAAAATAAAATGCTACCAAGTGTAGATTAACGTAGGAAATTTTTAAGCTCACATCCACACCCCAATGGATGTAGGTACACACTGCTATGTTATTGCACTATATTAACATGGCATTATCATTAAGAATAAATGGGAGTATGAGAAACTTGGAAACAAGCTATTAAAAATTTGAGCAGGATACGTTTGTACACTAGTGTAGACACAAGTGTAAAAGCTTAGTTTAACAAAAATCAGAGTTGTCCAATTTTTTTGAATTTTTTCAATTTACGAAAAAACGTGAAAAATTTTTCATGTATTTCATATATTTTATTATGTTTTTCAAGCAAGACTAGGGTAAACTGTGATGATAGTATATATCAAACAGTTTTATTGGTTATATGTATAAATACGATAAAAGTAAACAAATTTTTAAGCTTTGCTTATCACAAAAATTTAAAAGTTTAGAAATGTTTATCTCCAATAACAGTTCTGCTAGACATTTATATTTGTTAGACTCTAACTGATAGATAAATTAAATTCAAATCACAAAGATAAGTATAACGTTTATTCCTGGCACATTTTAAAAATCATCACTTCAAAAAAACACAAGACAATAACAGAATGTTATTACAATATAAATTTCAAAGCTTATAAGAAATTCTGATTTAACAAAATAATTTAAAAAAAGTTTTAAGTATCTAACGGCTTTTTTTTTAGTTCAAGTGAATATTATTTTTATAAAATTTATGCATTTTTTGCTAAGTAATTTTATTTCAAATTTAAATTCCTTTCTGAAACAAGTTTCAGTATAAAAGAAAACACAACTGCAATCAGTTAATACCATTATAATATAATTAAATTGTAAAAAAAAACAATAAGTAATATAATTGTTTCTAAATTAGATTTGTATTAAAAAAAAAACCAAATTAGAACAGATGCTTCAAAAAAAGTATAAATACTGCGCACATCAGGGTGAGAGTATTCAAAAAGTTTCCTGACTTCAACAGAATAACAAATTCTTGATAAAATGAAATTCCTTATTATTTTCGTCGCGCTCTTCGCCGTTGCTTTGGCTGCACCAGTCGATAATGTGGAAACACTGAAGCAAACATCTGATGTTCAAGCTGATCATTATAGCTTTGTGTAGGTTCACTATATTTTAATTTTCTTAAATGACTTTGTCTTCGAATACGAAAATCCTTTTTTACTTACAGTGTTGAGACTAGCGATGGCAAAGTGCATCATGAGGATGGTGTCGTAAAGGATGCTGGCAGTGATCATGCTGCTCTTAATGTGCACGGAACCTTCTCATGGAAGGATACTGATGGTCATGTTTACACTGTTACCTATACTGCTGATGAACATGGTTTCCACCCAGAAGGCGAACATTTGCCACAACAACCAAAATGGTCTGATCATTAAATGGAAATTAACACGTTTTGGAATTTTTAATAAATGCTAAAATTGCAATTTACCGAATTATTATTTACGAAATTTTTGATAGTGAGATAATAAATTGCGCGCGAGTGAGAAATGATGTTGCATGGATAGTAGACTGTTTTTGTTAAAAAAAAAAATTATTTTCTACCCAATAAGCTTTTTATTTTGGTCCAGTATAGCGTGTCACCGAGCACTTAATGTTTCTGATTAATATTTTTTAATCAAAAAATAGTAGAACAATAGTAAAACTGTTGCAAACTCTAGTAAAATAATGGACCTAAGAAAGTTAATCCATTTGTTTTGTTAGTGTTCGAGTTTTCGAGCAAACAAATAAATAACGTAATATCCGTTAAGTATGCCGTGGCTCGGTATACTGAGATAAAACTCAATTTTTTTGTTTGTGTAGAAAATTTGTTTTAACAAAGGGATAGTTATAGCAAGCTCCTTGATTTACGAAACAGTATACTGTGCTCGGCAAATTAATATTTCTATTTATGTGGTGTATCAAAACTAGTCATTCTGATTTCATCTATTGCCAAACGGAGTTATCAGTGACCTTTGAGAAGTTGCAGTGAGAATTTCTAAGTTTCCGTTTTCGCATAAATTTGTCAAGAACGCAAACGGAAAAGGAAATTTTTTATCTTAGAGAATTTTCATGTTAGCCCTTAGACTACTTAGCTATATTGTGTAAGGATTTTAATTGCTAGTAGACTTACAAAAAAATAAGAAAATAGTTTGACATTTTAATTTTACTATTTTAACAGATCTTAAGAACAAAATTATGTGCACATACAAACAAAATTTTTGTGTGAGGTTTCGCAAAAACTTAATTCTACAAAAAAGGATATTTAACTTGAAAAAGAGTATGCAATAACCTTTTTTAGTAAAAAGTATACTGTTTTAAAATAGAAATTTTTAAAATTGTTTTAGTATACTTTTGCGCCAAGTCGTTACAAACCATTTCCATGTAAGCAATTTTATATAGTAGATAAAATACTTAACAGCTCAAAAAGCTTTGTTTTCGAATTGTTAATGCAAAAAGTAATCAAATCTTGGAGACAAAAAATAGTAGCTAGATTTAAGAAAAAAAGTTTCAGAAATATTTCAGTATGCGCTCTAGAAAACCAATATTTAATTTTTTTACTCGTAATATTAAAACAAAGATATAGAGTGCTTAGTGGTTCTTTATTGAACGTTTTAGTGCAACGCATAGCAGTCCCAATTTTAAAAAAGGTGACTAAAATCATGAAAGTGCAATGTCAAATTTGGACTCAAATAAATATTTAATTAAATTTTTCTATATTATTGTGCATTCGCTAAATATTTAATTGCTTAATATCAAATTTACATTTGATATATTCAATCAAAAACAAAAGTAGGCGTGGGACTTTTCATACACTTCCATATAACTGCTGAAAAGCAGCTTAGTAGTGCTAAGTTATTCTAAATAATATTTGTTCTACCTTTCATATCATAAAACTAAAAAGATGTGGAGGAGCGGTATGTTCGAAAGCCTGTAAATAAGAACTTTATGTAAATAGCTACTGAACTCACTATTGAACAACATAGCCAGTAGCTATCTATTAACGTATATTTCTTAACTGTTGATTGCTAGAATGCGCATTTTTCTATAATTTTTAATTATAGCTAACATAATAAACTTTCGGCAAGGGCAAGAGGTTGGCCTGCCAAAACAGGCAACTTTTGTCGGACACTAAAGATTAGAGACAATGCTTTAGTTTGTACTCTATTTACTTTCGAAGTTAGAAACAATATTCTGGATGGGAATATGCACTTAAACTTGTCAATTAGAGACACCGCAGATAAGAGAATCCTGTCAATAAGAGAAAAATAAAGAAATTGATAGAACCGTAATTTAAACTATCATAAGAACTATCCTGCCAATAAGAGAACGTAAAGGAACCTTCCAATAAGAAAATAAGATGAGTCTCGTGCGAAATTTTGTCCAAGCGAAAAACGTCGCAGACGTGTAATTTTTTTGGTTGATGCTCATTATTTTTTACTAAAAAAAAAAATTGTAGACGATCATTACTGGCTATGATGAAGAATACATTGCGAATTGCGATGAAACTGCACTTTTCTTTCGGCCAGTTCCATAAAAATCGGAGAAAAATGTTAAGACGGTAAAATGTCGAAAGAAGATTAAGTGTCATGTTATATGCGCTAGCAGATGGGACATTCGGGAAGCCACTTGTCATCGGTAATACATAAAAGCCGCGTTGTTTTAAGAACATCGATACAAACTTGATGCCAGTTCATTGGTTTTGGAATAAAACTGATTGGATGACTACTGTCATTATGCATTCTTGGTTGACACAGTTTAATGACCGAATGAAAGCACAAAAACGAAAGACTCTACTTTTTATGGACAATCAATGAATTTGTCGAACATAATCAATGTCTTTTCGTTGATAAACGAAGTTAACACTTGTTTCTTTCATTGACTTATTGTATTGATTGCAGTGCTAACACGTGCATGATCATTTGAGGTTATTATTTTATTTGTGGTCTTGTTATCTGAAATTTTTTTATAGTTCTAAAAAGATTTAAAGATGAGAAATGACATTGTGCCCTTATTCTTGGTGGGCAGCTAATGCTAAACAATACCCAAATTTAGCAAAGTTTGACAAAATCTATCGTTCAGCACTTTGCTGCAGTGTGTACAGTGAAAGACTTTTTTCTTAATGCAGAGAAATAATTTGCCCTTAGAGCAGTATGAAAACTAATTCATTTTCTAAGTTGTAGAATTATCTTGTGATTACTGATTGTATTTCTTAAGTGATATATACTAACTAAATAAAGCAATTAGTTACCTAAATAATTTTTTTTTTTCAAATCCGGTATTCAGCCGGATAGGCGCTAGTTATCCGGTATTCGGCCGGATAGTATTTAGGCCACCGGATAGGCCGTACACCGGATAGTTACCGGATATCCGTTTCATCTCTATTTTAATGCATTTGTAATGACGTACTTAACGATTGCAACTTAATGATTTTTTTATTTGTCAAAATATCAAACAGTTTTACTGAAGCAAAGCTTACTAGCAATTTCCGGCATATGGTCAAGAAAGTAAGTATGTCCCAAAGTAAAAGTATTTTTATATAGTAAAATATCTTTATGTGCACATTCTCGTATAAAGTGAATAATGTACTATATTGCTTTACTGCTCACAATACAAATATTTTTGTAATAAGTATTTCTCTTATACGAAATAATTCGTACATATTTTTTATAAGAAAAATATATTGTGAATTGAAAATTAGGATGATTTGCCTTTTCCAAAAGATTTCAAAACAAAAGTAAGAGTAATTGCATTACCAAAATCAAAAAAAAAAACTTAAGCTCAAAGAAAGAGAAATTAAAATAATGGGTTAATTTTTCGTAGATTATTTCAGAAGCATTTGTACGTTACATCAATTTTCGATTTAATTTTTCAATTTGCAATTTTTTTTTTGGCATAATATGACCTATTTTGGTAGTCATGCGGCAATTTCTTATGGATTTCTATTCAAGTTTGTCTCTCCAAGGTTATCAACCAGAAAAAAGCATCACGTGATGAGCACCGACATTCTACAAATCATTTTATTTCATATGATAGTATCTACGACTTGATGATGATCATATAAATTGAGTAATTCCATGTAATATTCCACCTCATAGGCGTAAGAATAATGAGTTGGTTTCTCAATTGAAAGTTGTAAGCGCAATTAAATACTTTCGCTCAAGTTCACCAAAAATTAGCACTTGGAATTGCCGCATACCAGGTTGCGTAACTTAAAATCTTTTGCCAAACTTGCAGTAGATACTTGCGTGCAAATAAACTAAATTAACGAAAAAAAAAACTTGATTTAGGAAATGGTTTTCGAGTTTGTTTCTCTTATACACTTGCATTTTTTTCACAATATTTGCGCGACAACCAAAATTTACTCAAAGAATTATAATTTAAAATTGAAAACCGGAATTTTTATTTAATATTTGCCATTTAACCAAATACAGTTTTTATTATTGTTTTTTATGATTTGCAACTTCGCCAAAAACTTACATTTTTTAAACTTTTTTTCTTATTTTCAGTTTAGCTTAGCCAGTTTTAGTATGCGTTTTTATTATTTGCATACCAACTGCTTTGTTCCTTTCCGCTTTAGCAGCATTAAACCGCACTAAAAGTCGCATCTTTAAGACCTGCCCATTTAACTAGTTTTGCGCTGTAGCGAATTCAATGCTCAGAAAACGTCATCATCTGTTTCGTTTAAAAAAAATGGATTTAAAAAAATGGAAAAAAAGATTTTAAACATCAGATAAAAGGCTGCGTTTTTGCTACAACATTATCCATAAAGTTTTTGTCATCGTCTTAGAACACACGCAAATAAAATTCACAAAATTTCAAAATGAAATTCTTGATCGTTTTCGTCGCTCTCTTCGCCATCGCACTTGCCCGTCCCAGCGACAGCGATGCTACGATTCTACGTGACGACTCCAATGTAGAAGCAGAAGGATACAAATTCGGCTATGAGACCAGCGATGGTACCAAGCACGATTCCGAAGGTCTATTGAAGGATGTTGGCACCGAACATGAAGCCATTGTTGTTCATGGATCATACAGCTGGGTCGACAAGGAAGGACACAGCCACACCATCACCTATGTTGCCGATGAGAATGGTTACCAACCAACCGGTGAAGATGTCCCAGTTGCCCATTAAGTGATTCATTGAATTTTGTGATTTCAAGCATAGGTTTTAATTGTTTGTTTTTGTATGTATAATTGCGATGAAAAAGCTTTAATGCGATATATTGTAAATAAAATAAATATTGTTTAAAAAAACTTTCTGATGTGTTTTATCTTAACTATTGCTGTTAACGTGAATTCAAAATAGTTCAATTTTGTTCTTCTATTATTATATAAATCAAAACTATATAGACGTTTTCATCATGCGCTGAAAACGCATCCTTAGGTGTATAGGAGTATTTATAATACTAAATTTTAGAGGTAAAAAAGGTGTAAAATTGAATTTCCCCAATCTAAAAATTTGGTGGAGGCAGTACTGAGTTATATATTTTGAAAGGCAAATCAACTTTAATTACAAAAAAGTTTCTATTTTAGATGATAGCTATGTGTTTACTGAACATACATAAATCAATAATTTTTAACAACTGCGGCTGAACAGTTTTTAATAATAAGGCACATAACACCAAATTAGCCATATGATGATACTGAGGGTTGTGTTTTTAATTTCAGTGATATATGTAATTTTCATTTTAAAAGTATTTTCACGTACTACACTTTTTTTAGTTAAAAGTCAAGACAATACGTTGATCTTGTTTAGGAGATTGACCCTGGTTCGGTTTTTCGTTTTGAGGTTTAGAAAGTCGAAAAAATATGCAATATTTTGAAAAAGTGAAATGAGGTTAAATTACATATGTCGAAAAATATGGAAAACATTTAAAAAGGTGAAAGACCTTGATAAAATATGGAAAATGTGGTAAAACGGCAAAAGATGTTAAGAAAGCTGAAAAATGTTCGAAAATTCGGAAAATATGGAAGAGATTGGAGGTTCAAAGAGTCAAAAAACATGGAAAATGTTGAAAAACTCGAATAAAGTTGAATGAGGTTGAAAACGTCGAAATAAATTGAAAGAGGTTGAAAAAGTCGATAAAATATCGAAAATATTGAAAAAAAATTTAGAGCATTGAAACAGACTGATAAAGTCTATAATATATGAAAAGTGTTGAAAAATTTAAAAGAGATTGAAAAACTCAAAAAAATTGAAAATTTTGAAAAAAGTTGAAAATCTCAAAAAAGTATGAAATTTAAAAAAGTCGAATGAGGTTGAAAAAGTCGAAAAAATATGGAAAATGTTGAGGAAAATTTTAAAGAGGTTGAAAAATGTTGAAACAGTTGAAAGAGGTTGAAAAACTCGAAAAAAGTTGAATGAGGTGAAAAAGTCGAAAAAATATGGAAATTGTTGAAAAAAGTTGAAAGAGGTTGAATAACTCGAAAAACTTTGAATAAGGTTGAAAAATTCGAAAAAATATGGCATATGTTGAAAAAAGTTGAAAGAGGTTGAAAAATGTTGAAACAGTTGAAAGAGGTTGAAAAACTTGAAAAATTTGAAAGAGGTTGAAAAAGTCGAAAAAATATGAAAAATGTTGATAGAGATTGAATAACTCGAAAAACGTTAAATGAGGTTGAAATATTCGAAAAAATATGGAAAATGTTGAAATTCAACTATTATAAAATCTCAAAAAAGTATGAAGTTTAAAACAGTCGAATGAGGTTGAAAAAGTCGAAAAAATTTGGAAAATATTGAAAGAGGTTGAAAACTGTTGAAAGAGTTTGAATAACTCGGAAAAAGTTGAATAAGGTTGAAATATTCGAAAGAATATGGAAAATGTTGAAAAAAGTTGAAAACTGTCGAAAGAGGTTGAAAAACTCGAAAAAAGTTGAATGAGGTTGAAAATGTCGAAAAAATATGGAAAATGTTGAGAAAAGTTGAAAGAGGTTGAAAAATAATGAAGCAGTTGAAAAAGGTTGAAAAACTCGAACTGAGTTAGTGAGGCTGAATATATTGAAACCAAATTTTATTAGGATCACTAATATAGTATACTTAATGTAACATAAAAGGTTTTAAGCTTGTATGGGAGGTGCCACGCCCACTAATGAAATCCCGTCAAAATTCATATAATTTTAGATCTTATAATGACCGACACCTCTACACCAAATTTAAAAAATATTACTCCAAAAGGACCCTAAATATGGCATTTAACGTTATTTGCTTATATGGGAGGTGCCACACCCACTAATGCAATCTCGCCGATTTTCTCTTCATTTCAAAGCTTATAGTAACCGACACCTTTACTCTAAATTTTAATTAAATTACTCTTACAGCACACTTAATATAACTATTAACGTTTTTTGCATGTTCGGGAGGTGCCACGCCCACTGATATAATCCCATCGAAATCCATTTAGTTTCATAGCTTATAACAACTGACATCTCTGCACCAAATTTCAAAAAGATAACTCTCATAGCACACTAAATATAGCATTTTACTTTTTCGCATGTATGGAAGGTGCCACGCCCACAAGTCTCTTTACGCCCACTTTTGGTTACAAGATACACAATAGCGATTTTCATAAAAATTTTGAAGACAATACTGCTGAAAGCAGTCATCATAACAAGTTATGCCACGATACTGGCAAAACTCGTTGAAGGGCGTGGCATAGCCCACAATATTTATAAACTTCATAATAAGAGAACTAACAACGCTATCGTTATGAAATTTAAAATATAAGCTACACATCTATTGGGTAAATTTTAACCTAAAAGAAGAGTGCATTTTAAAAAATCGTACCAAGCGACAGGTACAAGGTGTTGTGTTTTTTAAAGCTTTTTTGGCTAGAGGAAAGATTGGTCTGAAATGAATATTTTTATTTTTTTGAACTTCTTTGATTAACCTGTATTTTTGTGAGGTAGAATTCATGTAACATATAATTTCCAAAATATTGGAATAATCGAACTACGAGTAGGAAAATTTGGAGACTTAAAGAAAAAAGCGCGAAACAAATTCAAAGATCCTAGGTGGCATGCTATAATAAAACAGATTTGATTCAATGAAAGTTTGGCCCTTTTTTTTCTGAGCTTAAACGTGGCTGTGGAAGCATTTGTGATGAACAACATCTATACCGTCCAAATACGAACCTAATATGATTGGAAAAATACACGAAATGGTAATAAAATTTCGAAGGTTAAAAGAGAGTGTGAGCGTTATATTAAGATATAATGGAATGATCTTAATTATGTGTGCCGCAATATTGAATGAACCTAACCGATTCAGTCGCAACAGATCTCCAACCGTATTTCGATACGAAATGCCATACATATAATTTATGTACTATATGGCATTGAATATTATTTAAATTGTAAGGAAGTGCTTTTTCTTAATTCTTAGAAAATTAGCGTAAAGTTTATTTCAAAATACTACTTATGTTGTATAAATGTTGATACAAACAAATAAGGCCCAAATTTAAATAATTTTTTTTTATGAGATTCCAGATTTTCTAGTTTTTTTATTTAGCTTATTTTGCCCACCGTTTTTGCATTATTTGCAAAGCACTGGAGAACTAATTTTTTTTTGTGGTTAACGTATCCACCTATTTCACTGAAGCCTCGTGGTTCGAAGCTTAGCATGCTGGTCAAGAAAAAAATTACTTTTACTTATGATTTCCGCTCCTGCAAGTCCTAGAGAGCAAAATAGCACAGAGCGAAATTTAAAGTTCACTAAAAAGATTTTTTGTTTGGAAACAGATTACAAATTCTAGAATATTGGGAATATTATATACTTAGCACAAACGACATATTTAAGTGCAAAGCAAGGATGAAAGCTGAAAAAGAACTGTATTTCTACTAACAATTTAATACACAACATATGTTTTCATTTTATAATTTATTTTCAAAATATCTCTAGCATAACTACGGAGTAATGCTGTTTAAACACAAATAGTAAATTGGCGCACTCAAAAACGAAATACGCTAAAAAACACAAAACTTAGAGACTCTTGTGAATCAAAAGATTAAAAACGTCAGTGATATTCTCTTATGCATGTGGGACATCAATACCTTCTGGTTGATAACCGTTCTTATCAGAAACATATGTGATGGTGTGTCCCTTTCCGTCTGTATCAACCCAGCTAAATGATCCGTGAACAACAATTTCTTCGTGATCGGTACCAGCATCATTCAAATGTCCGTCAGAGCTCTGTTTGGTTCCATCGCTAGTTTCAAAGGCAAATTTGTAACTTTCTGGATCCACTTCAGATGATTGACTGAGGATTTCAATCTTACCGTCTGGACGAGCTAAAGCGACAGCGAACAGAGCAACGAAAACGATTAGGAATTTCATGTTGAGCTTTTTATGTTTTGTTCTAAGACGTTGACAAAAACTTAATGAATACTCTTGCAGTGATAACATAGCCTTTTATGCTAAAAAAAAAACGATTGAAACGTTGTTATAGCAGACATAGCTATTGGAAGCTTTAAACTCGTTTGCTGCTAATTAATGTTTAATATTTCGTCAGCCAAACTCTATGTCATGATATATTATCTTCTCAAATCTTCTTGATTCTTGTTGTCTTATGTTTCTCTACGCGCCGTTTTTTTAACGTATGAAAATTTAATTGATCAATGTCATACGAAAAATTTGAGCAAGGGTTACGTTTGACAATAACGATAGTATAACAAACTCACTTTCCTGCATTATTTTTTCGTTCCATCAAAAATTCGTATATTTATTAAAGAAAATAAATTTAAGGCTACTAAACCAAATATGGACAAGTTTTTGACACCCTTTTTGGCAAACTTATTTCTACAACATTTCTGACCTTTGTAGAGATCATTCCTTTGGGAATCAAATTGCTCCAAAGTTTCAATTCCTATGGAGTAAAATACAAAATTTACTTTTCCAATTCCATGGCAAGTGAACCATCTCACACGAACATTTTTGTTTTTAATAAAATATCACAATAAAATGAAAAAAAAAAAAAAAAAAATAGTTTTTGTGCTTGTTGACTGATCTTAAGAACAATTTTTTTTTATATTTCACTTAAAAAAAAAGTCATGAAGTTACCGAAAAAAAGAATTGTTAAAATGAAAACGGTGCCCAAGAACTTATGTACTTTATAATATCTGCCACGCCCCTTTCTATACGTTACAAGCGGAATGACAAAGTGAATATACCCTCTGTGTAAGGTGTAATAAAAGTAGATTTTTGAGTACCAAACGTTATTTACACACGTGATACAATCTGCAAGAACTTACCTTATCTTCCAAGAGCAAAAATGATTGGTGATTTTGCTGAATTAGTACGCTGACCATATGCTCAACTTTAATTCAAAACAACCACTCAAAAATACGCTAGCGTCGATTAAGATGATAAGGTAAGTGAAAGCTTCAGATGTTGGAAAACCTTCCTCGGATGTAAAATTTTGACCGTTTCCAAACAGTCCAATAGAAATGAAGCACTTTTTATTGTTGCCACATATCTTAGGGATGAAAGTTTGACATTTGGCATCAAAGTTCTTTAGAGAACCTTATTCCTGATTTTTTAAAAGATTTATTTTACCTCTTACTTTTTTTTAATTACAGGGCGAACGTTAATTTCATAAATTTGAACCTTTGTCGTTTTGTGATAGCTACTTATATTTTTAGTATATACTGCCTCCCAAAATGAAATAAACATATATACTTACTATAATTACTTATACTTATGCGAATCGGTTGACATTTAATGAATAAATATTTGGTATGCACTCAATTTTTGCTCCTCTACATTCTTAAAACTGTTCTTAACCCAATAAATATTTTCAATCAGCTACATTAAGTCGAACTTTATTTCTTATAAAAATTGTGCTGGGTACTTTTAGTATGATGTAGCTTACAATATATATGATTCTGATCAAAATTTGAAATGGGCACCTGGGCTATCTCTGAATTTGTTGCCGCTGAGGCGAAAATTATGGTTTGCCGCTCATTCACTACAGAGTAATGACCAATACTTAAAGATTTGTTATGTTATGTTGCTTTACATTGGAGTCTACATAAAAGAGAGACCTAAAATGAACACTTATAATAGGAAATTACTATAAAATACAGGATTTCGGCATATTTTGACCCTGAGGTTCACCCACTTATGCTGATTTTAATGATGAAACACATTGGTCAAAACTATTTTCTAAGCTATAAATAAAACAGTGCTCTTCGCTAAAGCAAGTTTACAGTTATATCAATTTATAAGTCACTCAAAATTTATAAAAATCTCTCTTAAACTGCAACAAAACGCCTCTAATGATTCGATGATCAATTAATTAGAGTGAGAAAAGTTTAGGGATTATTTAAAACTTTTATGAAACATCACAAAGATTTAATAAAAATATCACTTGCAATCACCACTCAAAATATGATAAAATGCCACATGCTATTGATTATATAAATGCTCGCTTGGATAAGAATTTTTAGATCATTAAAATTAATTTTTCTTAAAAATAAAATGTATCATTCCTATAAGTTTAAGACGCACAAATTTTGCTCTGAAAGAAAAAAATAGTACAAGATAAGTTAAGTTCATCGAGTCACCTTAACCGGTTGATAAATGACCAATCCCAATTTATATTATCTATTTCAGCTTTCACATTTTCCTCCCAAAGCAATCCATTTTTAACACCAACAGATTTTGTAGCATTTGAAAAATAATTACAATTTATTAAAGATCAAAAACAAAAGGAAATTTTCTTTAAACAACATTTATTTCATTTACAATGAATGAAAGCTTTTCATCGCAATCATATATAAATAAATGGAATCAATTAAAACCTATGCTTGAAATCACAAAATTCAATGAATCACTTAATGGGCAACTGGGACATCTTCACCGGTTGGTTGGTAACCATTCTCATCGGCAACATAGGTGATGGTATGGCTGTGTCCTTCCTTGTCGACCCAGCTGTATGATCCATGAACAACAAGTGTTTCATGTTCGGTGCCAACATCCTTCAATAGACCTTCGGAATCGTGCTTGGTGCCATCGCTGGTCTCATAGCCGAATTTGTATCCTTCTGGTTCTACACTGGAGTCCTCACGTACAGTCGAAACATTGCTGTCGCTGGGACGGGCAAGTGCGATGGCGAAGAGAGCGACGAAAACGATCATGAATTTCATTTTGAAGTTGAGTTGATTGCGTGTTACTTCTTGTGATGAAGACAGAAACTTTGTGAATATTGTTGCAACGAAAGCACAGCCTTTTATTAGCCGAACAATGACAAAAACTCAGATATCGCATCTAGCATCCCAAACTACTTTTGTGAACACGTTTGCTACTTTTTTCTTTTCTTTATTGATTATTTCATCTGCTTTTGCATAATTAGCATTATTAAGAAATTTCTTAGTGCTCTAACGGTATAATTTTTCTGTGAGCTATGGCATAGATAATGCAAGCTAACAATGGCACAGGTTGAACTAATTAGAAGCTGTGAAACGAGTTTTAATTAACATATTGCAAAGACTTAAGTGCAAATATCTTACTGATCTTACGAAATGTTAATAAGCAACATACTGAGCCTCAGCGCATTCTGAATTTCGTAAAATTATAACACCAGCTTAATGTACAGCTTTTTCTACTTATAATATTAATTTTTAAGCTTTACCTTTTTAAAAGCATCGAAACCCTAGAACAATATGATGCTTAGGAATGCGTCCCAGAAGGTAATCGCTAAGTTATGCTCACCAGGCTCCTGGAGCTCAAAAAAAAAAAATTGCATCGCTCAAGACGGCATGTTTCGACATGTTAATATGGAAGATGCTGAATAGGCAAAAAATGTTCAAAAAGCAGTAAAGTTTTGAGAGTTGGTGAAAAGTCAAAATTTAAATTTAAAAATTAAGAAATAATGATAAGATCCAAAATTGTTAAAAAAGTCAATAAATTGATGGATGCTGAATAAGTCGAAAAAATAAAAACCGCTGAAAAATTGTGAAAATTTCGCATAAAATTTGAAAATGTTGGAATAACTTCAAAGCTCGAAAAATGTTGAAAGTCAAAAAATTCTGAAAAGAAGTAAAATAAAATGAAAATTAGTAAAATTTTGAAAAATCTGAGAGATGTTGAAAACGTCTAAAAGTGTTGTAGATTTCAAAAAAAATCGATATATGTCGAAGAAAACAAAAATCGTCGAAAAACTCGGAAAATTTTGAAGAAGTTGAAAAGGACAAAAAATGTTGAAAAATTTAAAAAAAATAATCTAAGTGTTGCACAACTGCATGCGTTAGCTAGAACCGTATAGATTTTCTGTTATATTCATACCGGCTAGTAAAAAAATCAAAATCAAAAACAAAGCAAAAATTAAAAATATTCTTTTATTTTCAAAAAACTGCTCACACTTTTGACGCTTTTCTTCAATATTTTTGACACGAGAAATTCAAAGTATGACTCAAAAATAAGAGAATATTTGTGTTTAAGATTGCTTTAATTTTATAAGATAATATAGATTTAAGTTTGGTAAAATTAGGAATAAAATGCTCTTTAAGAGGACTAAGGAGAATTGCTGGAGGTGTAATATAAAAATGTCTTTTGCTGTGGTTTCTGTCTCAGGCACCACCCCTCTCAGGATCAAAACAAAAAAGTCGTAGAGAAGCATCTGTAATCGTGTCAATTAACGGTTATTTCATCGATACCTCGAAACGCTGACGTGTATCCTGACATCAGATTCGAACTCAGCGAACTCAATTTTATAACATTCTTGTAGAAAATTAAGAAAATAGGGTTTTTTATATCGAAAATGTTATCTATTGCGTCTGATGGTTATATGAAAGTCATGCCTTATGAGGACTCAAATTTCAAATAATTGTCTCATAAAATGATGGATATATACTGAACGGATGGTATATTTTAAATTCAATTTTCTTAGAATGAAAAGTTTGGTCTGACCATTGACATTTTAAGAATTGAATCATGTTTGAGTATTGCTTTTAATATTTTTTCAAACTCTTATATCTTTTCAACATACATACATACATATTCAGCCTTCATTTATGTGACTTAGCAACTGAAAATTAAGTTTCAAATGTTCAAAAATTATGAACCCGATTTTCGAGTACTTCTGCTGCGATTTATAAAGGTCATAACTTTTTTAATTTTTATTTTGTTATTTTGGCTATGTAAAAACTTGTTTTATAGATCATGCTGTCCTTAAGGCTAGATTTTAATTCACACCTCTGTCAAGTTAAAATTCTTGTTTTATAATAGTTAACGTTTTATTGAACTATTAAATTTTTTTTTTGTTTTCGGAACAACAAAATTTGTCTGCTGTGTACAATTCTAATAAATTAAAGAGTGCAATAACAAGTTTTCGAGTCTAAAGTAGCTATATAAGCAGAGTTGCCAGGTTGAAAAGTAGGAATTCACGGCCTTTCGAAAATAGAATAACTTTTCCTTAAAATGCTTAAAAGTAAAATTTTGTTGGAAAAAAAAGTTGATGAGCTTTTTTTTTTGGTCAACAATATTAAAAATAATCAATACAATCAGAAAAAATAAAAATTTACTCGATGAAAAAATGTAAGTACTTGAAACAAAAATCATATGACTACTAGATTTTTCAGAAAAGTCCTGGGATTGGCTGGGTCAACACCGGCTACTTGGCAACCCTTTGTTTACCAAGCTTGCAGGTAAACAAAGGGTTGCCAAGTGGCCGGTTTTTAATTTTTAACATATGAAATATTTTTTGAGCTCAACATAATTTAGACCCATTAATAATCTGACTGTTTTCAATGGGATGAGTCAAATAAATCATCAGTTTTCATATCACAAAATCATTTTGAAAATTCCTTTGATTCCACCATGTCCAGTATAATAAGCAAAGTACATTGCTATATTTTGCCTTGTCAAAACAAACACTTTTTGAAATATTATTGACAAAAGTCTTTATTAAAAATTAATTGAAAGCTTAAGTCTTGATCTTAAAAACTCAGGAGCGAAAAATTTTAAAGAAGTAAGAGCACGCTCCCGCGTTTTTTAGATTTTTATTGTATTTTTATCGGCTTACTTAAATCAGTTGAAAATTGTTATTTCAAAGAACCGATAGAATATGATTTAAAGACATTGCTTGTATAATATGTGTTAGGCGACCCCGCCCACTTTTTATTATATATGAATGTATAAATCAGAAAATGTTGATACGATATCTCAGCATGGGCCTATATACAGGTATATTAACAGATAACAACATTTCGAACTAAACAAAGCTCTAATGAAAAAAATCTCAAAAAAAAAAAATAAACGAAAATTGTTCAAAAAACAATTACAAATCGCGCAAATTTTAAAATTTTGATAATTAAATTAAATTATCAAAAGTTGTTGGGATCTTAGTTAAAAAATTGTTTGCTGCATATGAGAGAGCTGACAACTGGAATCCATTTCATATGGTTTTTCAGTTGACAGTTTTGGCCAGGGTGTTTTGGAATAGGTAATGAGGACATTTTATTTTTTGTGCGCATTTACTAAAATATAGTGAGAAAATCAGGTTTTTCAAAGTTTAAGCACTTTGGGAAAAAAGGAGCCCTGCGAGCCGTTAAACTGGGTTCAGTAAAGTCTTAGCCCCACCTCTGGTGCACTTTTAAATTAAATAATTTCTAAATTATATTTTTTTTTTTTTGTTATCTGTCATTATTTCAATAGTATTTATGTCATCATACCGTCATACATCAAAACTTCTATATGAAAACGTAATATGTGTCAGGATGATTTTCCTTAAAGAATTAACGATATGTTTTTGAGGATCCTTTCAGTTTTCTATTGTTAGTAAGAGAGAGGATTATGAAAATCAATTCAACAGCTTTTGGTAATGACATAAAATTTTCAAGATTTCTGTAGTTTATTCTTGGCCAGACTGTTTTACTAGAAGATTTAGTAGCTACTGTATAAAAGAATGGTTTAAAAAACAAAACTTGTTCGTTCTCAATCTTTTTTATTTGTTCTGGGTAAAAGAAAAATCCTTAAAAATTTAAACGCCTATTCCAGTGATAAAACTATTATTTAAACTCAAAACGAATTCATGGAATATTTTAATGACAGAATATTGCAAAAACATGATTCGAAGACTAATCGCCTGGTTTGAAGAAAGAAAAGAAAACGAACTGTTTGAAAGAGTTAGAGGTACCCATTTCTTTGAAAATTATTAAGGTCAGCCGGAAAAACTCAACAATGCACTGTATAGAATATTGCTTGTAAATTTTCTACAGATCAAATTGTTACTTATTCGCTTTGTGTCATAAAATAACTTAGGTCTTGGAATACGTAAAATAAAAACAATTACAATATATATCACAAAAGCTTTTTATTCGCCATCATACAAAAAAAATCTCTATTGGAAACTGCTCTTCAAATCACAATACTTCAATGAATCACTTAATGGGTAACTGGGACATCTTCACCGGTTGGTTGGTAACCATTCTCATCGGCAACATAGGTGATGGTGTGGCTGTGTCCTTCCTTGTCGACCCAGCTGTATGATCCATGAACAACAATGGCTTCATGTTCGGTGCCAACATCCTTCAATAGACCTTCGGAATCGTGCTTGGTGCCATCGCTGGTCTCGTAGCCGAATTTGAATCCTTCTGGTTCTACACTGGAGTCCTCACGTAGAGTCGAAACATTGCTGTCGCTGGGACGGGCAAGTGCGATGGCGAAGAGAGCGACGAAAACGATCATGAATTTCATTTTGAGAGTTGATTATATGTTACTTCTTGTGGTGAAGACAAAAACTTTATGAATATTGTTGCATCAAAAGCGCAGCCTTTTATTGGCCGAACAATGCCAAAAAATTTAGATACCGCATCTAGCATTTCAAACTGCTTTTGTGAACTCGTTTGCTATTTATTTCTTTTTTGATTATTTCGTCTGCTTTTGTATAATTAGCAATGCCATTAAATTTCTTAATATTCTATTGACTTAATTTTGTGGCTATGGCGCCATATAATATAAAGTTGAACTAATGAGAATTTATAGAACAAGTAAAATAAAATAAAGGCGACAAAATAAACTTTTAATGCTTAGCATATATTTAAGCGCAATTATCTTAATAACTTTAAGGTTTGTCAAAAATAAATGCAATCGGAGTATTATTTTGATGTTACGATTCTCAACACATTCTATGGTTCATGTAAATGAATATACCATGTGAATATAAGGATAATCAAAAACTGTTTTCTTAAATATTCTTTCTTCGAAATAATGCTAAGCAAACATGGAAAAATATTTGATGCAAAATTTTTTCTCATGAAAAAAATACTACAAAGTCGACAGCACAAGCGATATACCATGTATACATATGTATCTCATTTGAAAGTAGCAAAGCCTTTCAGCAACTAAGTGCGTTACTTGCAAAGAAACAGATATGTACATTAGGGTGTTTTTTCAAACTTTTGGTGATGAATTTTATTTATTTTTCTTATATTATAGCTTGAGGAATAAAAATATTTGTCGAACGAAAAACAGAATTTGTTTTTGCGTTTTAGTAAAACAAACAATTTCTCCCATATGAATTATAATAGGAAACCAAGTCGATGGGCCGTTCGCAGGTTTGATCTAGGAAGCTGAAATTTGGGAGTCTTTTCTTCAAGCCCGATTCTATAATGTAGGCATATAAGACCGCAAATTTTCAAAAAAAAAAAAAAAAAAAACCCCTTTCGGGTGCATTTTTTTCCGCATTTTTAGGCACACGAAAAATGTGGGTGTGGTTTGACAGCAGTGGGTGGCGTGCCCCATTCAACTTAAAAACCCAGTAAGTCAGTTTCAGTAAGTCGGGATTTTCATTAAATTTCAAAGAAATTGGATATAAGCTCTATCTGCGCAGTTTAAGTTTGAGCTAGGAAGCTCACATGTTGGGCCAATTGTTGTTATTCCACAAGCTATAATATTGGAAAAAATAAATAAAATCCATCACCAAAAATTTGAGAAAAAAACACCCTAATGTACATACATACGTATCTTAGTCGCTTTCTTGCGCATCTATTGTATATTGAATAAAAAAGATCATCATTTGATAAAGTGATATATGATAGGCCCCATTGGTTAAAATGTACCGAAACAGGATATCATATACATACATTACCCTCTCTGATAAAACCTATCTTGTGTTTAAATAGATGGACTTATTTAGATTGCTTGGTGTTTCTAAAAAACACGTATTTTCCCTCACTAGATAGAGTTATCAGTGGGAGTCACGTAAATTTTTACTCTACAATTTTTACTAAAATAAACACAAAATGTTATCCACATAAATACATATAACATATAGATCCCATATTCATACCGCCCGCTGTAGAAAAGTCGAGTGTATAAGATTACCTTTTGGGATGTACGGGAAATATAGTGAACCATTTTGATGAAACTAACGAACCAGGGATGCCTCGCCAAAGCCTGTCCCGATGCCCGCAAATGCCCGAATTTTGGCCTATTTTCTTGTCTTAATTGAAACTATATAATATTATACCTCAAAATATATGTCAAATGATAGAACTCGAAGAGGCCTAAATCGGCCTTGGATCGTTAGTTTCATCAAAATGACTCACATTCCTTCCCGCACATGCCATCTTGTAATCTTATACACTTGACTTTTCTACAGCGGGCTTTTGGGCTACTAAGCATACGACGATAAAGCTGTAGGAATAAATTTTACTGTGTAAAAAGTATGGGTAGACCATATTATCAGTATATTTGCATAAAGTCAATAATATTGAAGGTTATTTTTTTAATGCTTTCTTCCATGGAAATCATTCAACTCAAAATTTTATATAATATAACTCGTATTGTTTTTGTATTTTTCGGACTTCCGTTTTTTTTAAATCGCAAATTCAATTTCAATATTGTAAACAGAAATAAATGAATTTCAGATTTTTGGTCCATATCAGTTAGTGCTTTCTTCTATTACCGGCAGTGACATTTGGCACATGGGTATTGTGGAAATTTACTGATTTGAGACTTAGAATATACCTTTTAGAGCGCGAATGTACTTTCTTTTTTGTCATGGACATCAAAACTTACTAAAAACAAATAGGTCATTTGATTTTTGTCATTGTGAAACACATTTCCATAATTTAGCAAAGTTCGATAAAAAAAAATTAAATAAAAGGAAAACGTCATTTCATTTTTTACACATGTTTCACCAAAATTTACTAAAATTCACAAATATTTTCTAAAATTTACTAAAACAATGTTCTGAAAATGCGCCAAGTGTACTGAAAATTTGTCCATTGTATCGAACGTAAGTACTATAAATTTGTTGAATGTATGGACGCATATTTTTTACAACGCAGATATACTGAAAAAAGTACAAACGTACCGAAAATGTAAATATTTCAAGCCTATTTGTGTTTTCTGAAAAATATCTTTCATACTACATAGTCCGTTTAATTTTTTTTGTAATCTTAAGTTTATGAAAGGTGGTGATATCTTGTCATACAGAGTTTTTTCGGACATGAAATCGATGTGTTTTTATCTCCTCGAAAACATTGGTCAAAATATATTTTTCTACTTGTGGTTTATTTTCTGAGTTATTGAGCGAACTTTTTTACGTCGGGCTCTCGCAGCCACGATTCTGGCGATTCACGCTTATTTCGTTATAAGCCATATTTAAACTATCGATCACAAGGAAAATAACGTGGGATTAAATTACCATAAAAAATGCAACGCTACACCGCCGACCATACGTATTTTGTAAAATTTTTGAAAATTATTGTTGCCATGCATTATGCCAAGCTTTGTTGCTAAATAATGTTTCATAACATTGATACTTAAAAATTATACCAATCAATGTTGCTAAAAAATATTGTCAAAGCTTGTAGGTATAATATACAATGTTACTAAATATGGTTTTACTTTGGTTAATTCCATATAGAGCAATTAAATATTTGATTGAGTCAAACATAAAGTGCGTCAGCCAATCTTTACCACTTTGATCCAAGTAAAATAAGTTTCAGTCAAATTAATATTTGATTGCTCTATATCAAATACACATTTTTTATAATCAAAAAAATTGTTTTGACAGCATGTCGATAATTAAATCTTAATAACAGATTATAATTAATTACTTTTGTGACATTTATATCTACTTCCATTATACCACTTCCATTTCTATCAAGCAAGTGGCCCTTAATTTCTTATGAAGCAGACCCGATTAGAATTTTAGCATTAATAACGAGCTTCAAAAATTGAACTTTCCTCTGAGCCGGAAATTTGAATTTTCATACATATTTGCTTCCTTGCATCCTTACTACCAAACCCATTACGTCTAACATGTAGCATTTTTAAAAAAGTTTTTAAGCTAATTCTTTGTAGTTTTAAAGTGTAGGAATGCATATAGCCCCATCTGAATTCAAATTTTTTATATCAAAGTAAAAATACCGTAAGAAAGAACTTAAGTTTCTAGGTATTTGTACACCATTTGAGCTTCTATAACTTCCAATACAACTACTGCAAAAATGTTTACATAATTCATGGACATTGTGAAATTATCCCACCCGTAGCAACGAAAACGCCTCTAAATAGCAATAAATTTATGATCATTTATATTCAATTCAACTCGAAGCTTTTTTAACCTTTTAAAAAATAAGTGAGTGGCGGTAGGCTCAGAATATATTCACATGCACCACTACCAACACTACTGTGAGAAGATTCCAACTGACGCTACTACAAAGTAGGCGCAATATGATGCTTCGTGTACTTAATTAATTCCCAAGCTAAAACATCCTTGCAATACTTTCGTTCGTTTCGTTTGTGTGGAATAATATCGGACTGTAAGATTAATTCATAATTTATATAGCAAAAAATTAAGAAGGATCAGTTTTTTTTTTCTAACAAATTTTATTATTTATTCTCTAACACAATTCACATAATTAGTTCATTGAAAACACGTCTCATTGAACAATATTATGCAAAAACAAAACTTCAACGAAGAACTTAATGGGCAGCTGGGACATCTTCACCGGTTGGTTGGTAACCATTCTCATCGGCAACATAGGTGATGGTATGGCTGTGTCCTTCCTTGTCGACCCAGCTGTATGATCCATGAACAACAATGGCTTCATGTTCGGTGCCAACATCCTTCAATGTACCTTCGGAATCGTGCTTGGTACCATCGCTGGTCTCATAGCCGAATTTATATCCTTCTGCTTCTACATTGGAGTCGTCACGTAGAATCGTAGCATCGCTGTCGCTGGGACGGGCAAGTGCGATGGCGAAGAGAGCGACGAAAACGATCAAGAATTTCATTTTGAAGTTGTGTTGATTTTGTGTTACTTCTTGTGGTGAAGACAAAAACTTTATGAGTACTATTGCATCAAAAACGCAGCTTTATATCTAATCGGCAGTTGCCAAAAATGTTATAATTAAACAGCATATTAAATTTAAATTACCCTTGCAAGAAAGAGCAGAAAACTTGTTTGCTAATTTTGTTGCATAATATTTAACACAAAAGTTTTCGATGTTCTTATTGTTTTATGGTTCTAGTTTTGCACTTTGGCGTGGTAAGCGACTTGACTGGGCTGCATACTTAAAAAAAATTGATTAACACTATCAGGTTTAATTTGATCAACTTTTTTAATTTAATTTTTTTAGTGTATTTAACACAGATCAACTTCCAAACACTTTGAATTTCATTTGTGCCATGTCAAGAAGTAAGCTTAAGTGCAACGAATATGTCATATATATGCGACGGATACGCCACTTGTGTTTTCCGTAGCATAAAGAGTAAGAAAAGATTTAAGTCCCGATGGAAAACATCATTTTGCGGATAACAAACACCTCTTCTTTTTATGCTTTAATGTTTGCTTCTTTTATTTAAGAAATGGTTCCATCGAATAAAGGCATGTAATAAAATAGGTGAGATTGAAGATGTTACGTCTACTGATGCAATCTCATTAATTTTTTGAAAATCGAGAATATATTCCATTTCTCTTTATTACTTATTCTTTGTTGTAGAATCATTGATTGAACCATTCTGATAAAAAGTGGTATTTACACATAAAAAGTCCCTTGTGAAGGAGTTTATTGTATCTACCTTAGGGCATCAAGAAAAATTCGAGCGTTTGTAATGAGTAAGGGCTCTTGGCTAAATTGATCCAATGATACCCTAGAGTGCCAAGTGGATCCGTTTCGAACTCGAAACGGACTTGCTTTTTCGTATATTTTTTCCGTATATTTTATATTCGTGTATTTTCCGATGCGAACTCGCTTTCGGAACGGACTTCATATACGGTCTTGTTCCGGATTCGTTTTTTTGTAAATAAAACATTTTCGACTCGGATTTGTTTTTTTTTCTAAATAAAACGTGTTCGAGACGGAATCATTTCTTTTTTTAAATAAAACGGAATCGAGACGGAATTATTTTTAAAGATAACGGATTCAAGACGGACTCGTCTTTTTAAATAAAATGGACTCGAGACTGACTCGTTTTCTTAAATAAAACCGATTCGGGACGGAGTAATTTCTTAAAATAATAATAAGGCTTGTGCTGGACTTATTATTAAAACACTTGCTTTTATAAATTTTATTTATTATTTTCCATGTTAATCGTAATACGAAAAAAAATGTCTGCTTGTTTCACAGGTTTGATCTAGGAAGCTGAATTTTTAGAAGAACTCTCATTACCCAGTTTTATAATATAGGCTTATGGGACCGCTTTGGATGCATACTGTTCGCATTTTCAGAAACACGAAAATTGTGCAAAACACTATGTCTTGGCACCTGAGGCAAATTTTTTCTACGATTAAGTAAATCGGTTTTTTTTTAAATTTCAACGAAATGGGACACAAACTCTGTTCGCGCCGGTTACAGGTTTGTACTAGGTTATTCAAATCTTGTGCCAATTATTTTTGGGCAACATGCTAAAACACTGGCAAAAAAATAAAAAAAAATCTTAAAAAGAAAATTCAAAACAAACACCCTAACATATCATAAGTTTTAAGCATAATTTTAAATTTTAAGCTACTTAATGGCAAAGTAACTTTAAAAATTGTGGTAAAATAACTGCTAGAATAACTATTAAGTATAAATAGGGCCTTCATTTGACTTATTGAACCTTTCATATGCAATATATTTAATTTACTTACAAAATTGTAGCACAAAAATAACTTCCAAACGATATATAATCATAATCGAAATAATTGTTTTTATGCACCAAATGCTCAGAGCTTTGAGTTCGGTAATTTTTAATTTTATTCACTTACTCATTCACATACTCATATTTTACTGTAACTGAATATAAGCCTTTGGAGGAAACCTACGTATAATAATACCCATCTTACTAAAGCACAAAATCTATTTCACTTCAATGCAATAAAATCTCTTTTTCATAAAGCATGTCCGATATGTCAGACATTTCACATAATTTTCACTTAAAAATACTTAATTCTATACAATGCTTACAGCAAATAAAAAGACATTTTTGTTTTTTTTTTTTTTGACAATTATTATCATTTATTCATTTAATTATTCTTTAAACTATGCTCAAGACTACAAAACTTCAGTGAAATTCACTTAATGGGCAGCTGGGATATCGTCACCGCTTGGTTGGTAACCTTGTCCATCGGCAACATAGGTGATGGTATGGCTGTGGCCTTCCTTGTCAACCCAGCTGTATGATCCATGAACAACAATTTCTTCATGATCGGAGCCAACATCCTTCAATAGACCTTCGGAATCGTGCTTGGTACCATCGCTGGTCTCGAAACCGAATTTGTATCCTTCTGCCTCCACACTTGCGTTCTCACGTACTATCTCAACTTCATTGGGACGAGCAACGGCGATAGCGAAAAGAGCGACGAAGATGATCATGAATTTCATTTTGAAGGTTAATTTGCTTGTTCCGTTCTGTTGCGTTAACAAAGACTGTGTGGATGCTATTGCAGTAAATTCGCAGCCTTTTATGGGAACACGATGCATACGAAAAAACTAACGCTATATCATAGAAGTTATCTAATAACTCGTTTCATATAAAATATAATCGCTTATATCACTTGGTTGCATTTCATTTGCCTAAAAGCGAATTAATGTTTTGTTCTTGCAGTAACCGAAATAATTTATTCCGTAATAAATAACTGGGTTATCATGAGCATGTGCAGTTTCTAAACAGGTTGTACACAAAAATTGCTGCCAAGAATTTATTGTTCTCGCCAAGATGCTACTCAAATTAGCTAATTCGTTTTACGTATATCAAGTGATCAACACAAAAGGAATAGAACGTAGATTTAACAGGAATTAGATATTCCAAGTCTGATATTACTTGATACAGTTACATAATTGACGTCTTAGCATTGTCAAAATTCAAGGTCAGCAAATAGCTATATCCCAAAGACTTTTTTCATCATCTTTTTAATGGTGTCAATCAAACTTTTATTTACAAAAAAAAATTAATTTTATGTAAGGCAGTTTTGTTTTAAATAAATACAAACGCTTACAATAACTTAGAATTTTGTATGATGACACGCAACTTTCATGATTGGCAACTGAATTTTGTCGCCGCAACGCAACATTACGGCAAAAGAGTTTAGTTGTTGATTTTATGTTCGGCAACATAACACAATTACCACTAAAATAAATTGCACACTTTGTGGACGACAAATTTCGTTTGCAATCTGTGATCAGAGTTGCCAATTATAGCTACAGTTTCGCATAAAATGGGAGTCTTAAAATGAATTTTATAAAATTGATACTTGTTGTCATATCTTTTTTTTTTTGGGTTTCAGTGCCAATCGAGCATTGTGTCGTTATTTTTTTGATGACGAAGTAAGTCAGATTTTAGAAGTCTGGCGCATTAGACGAAGATTACGTGATGCTGCGGAACTACCGTTTTGAAAGTATGTCAATGGTGTTCAAATATCTTGAAAACAGATTATTTTTTTGTATTATCTTGTTTTTACCTCAATAATCCATCATTTATATATGTCATGTACTTGGTGAATTAGAAGTCACGTTAAAACAACCAATGCGTATTTCAGGTATTCCACCAATGTTAAAATTGTACACTGCGTTGCGCTCTTTCGCTGAGGGAAGTCACCAAAAATGTAGGACTAACTATAATGTAAGTTAGGCCCCATCGACAGTTTCTGTAGCGCTTATATTCGCAACCAATATATGCTCGAAATGGACTCGAGTACAGATGACAAGGGAGGAAGAGAGGGCTTCCAAGCTTCATTTTTATGAAAAATTTGAATTTCGAAGAGTGCATTGGCGGCACCCACGTAAAAATTATTTTGCTATCTAAGCTCATGGCGAACTAAAATGTAAAAACGACACAATTTTTTGATTAGAATTGTAATCCGATGGCGAAATCGAAACCGAAATATTTGTAGCTAGATTTTGGGATTACAGGCAACTGTTGTCACGAATAAAAGCACAAACAATGTGGAAGCCATTTCTGTGGCAACATTAGAAAAATGTTGCCAGCCATAAAGCACATTTTTACTCGGCGACAAAAATAGGCGGAGAGCGGACTGTAAAAAAGTCGAGTGTATATATTTACAGGATGGGATGTACAGGAAAGGTAATAATGTACTTTAGTGAAATTACTTGCCAGGGTTGCCTTGCCAAAGCCTCTCCCGAAAAAAAAACCGACTTTTAACCGTTTTTTTTTAATAAAAAAAGTATAAGAAATGTACATATAATATATGGGGTTGCTTTGCCAGAGACCACCCGTTTTTTGGGCAAACATTTTTTAGAAAAAATGTTATGGCTTAGGATTTCTAATTAAAATGTATATATGTATGTCAAATGATAGAGCTCGATGAGCCTAAATGGAATATATAAGGTTACCTTGACAGAACCAGCGTTGCCATTCCGTTTTTTGGTCCAGAAAAGAAAATCTCTATCCGAACATTTTCATAAATTTCAAAATAATCTCAAAATTATCGTTCAAGCCTAGTTTTTGAACATAACTTTAGCACAGTTGAGATATCTCACTACAGTTTGAAGAGATAATAGAAACCTGATGGAAGTGTGTGTTGGAATCAATGAAGGCGAATTGTAGAATTTTCGCAATGTTTTCTTGAAAAAGCTCCTAACCGCAACATAAAATTAAAATATAATTTCAATGGACATTACTCCATAATCAGAAAAGTCTGCCCAATATTAAAATCAAAGTGACTACAAATCGAAAAAAAACGAGAAATTACGGAGAGATAACAGATGGCGCATTATGCGTATTGAAAAATCAAAATGACAAGTAATTCAACTTAATATGGGTTTGTGAATTTAATACGAGTCTCTGGTTCTACGAGTTACTCATTCGACATAAAATAAAATATTTCTGTTAATTTGTCTAAGTCGCTGGAATATTTGGCTATCTTCTGTTGGAGACTTGAATCATTCAATTGAAACTTATCAGTCTTACTTAAAAACGATCAAGTTTTATAAATGATTTATCAAGTGGTCTGTTTAAAATCAATCCTTTTATTGAAAAACAGAAAACTTAAAATAAAAGCAAACGACTATTTTTGTTTTTCACTCTAGTTTCTTATTTTTTACATCATGTTCAATATATACATTTTGTTTTTGCTTAAACAATTTTATTAGTTTTGTGGAGCCACAGGTAAATGATCACCATGTGGCAGGAATCCTAATTCACCAGCGGTATATGTAACTGTGTAGGTTACACCATCATTTCCAACAAAACTGTAGGATCCTTCAACTTCAAGTGCTTCATGATCGCTACCTACATTGTTCAAGTGACCTTTGGACTCGTGTTTGGTACCATCGCTGGTCTCAAAATCAAATGTATACCCTTCAGATTGGACATCAGATTCATTACGAACAGTCTCGACGTCAGCAGGATATGCCATAGCCACAGCGAAGAGGGCAACAAAAACGATGATGAATTTCATTGTTGTGGTTTATGCGTTACTTGATGCTACACAGTTGATTGATACAAATTTTATGATGATACTCTGGAGTTTACACTTGGCTTTTATATGCGAAAATTAAAAAAATTTTATTTGCATTTTTGTTTTAGCGACGAATTTATAAAACAAATGTTATGTGCGTACCTATATGTATATATCAACCATGAGTTTTGAATTAATTTACATTTGCAGCTGAATTTGGTGCGATATGCAAACTAAAGTTTTACTTGACTTTGATTTCGACTTGTCTCTTTTTGTCAGTAGTAAAAATTAAAATTGGGTGGATCTATCAGTATATTAATTAGCTACTGTTTATGAATTCATTGACATTGATACATAATTAGAAATTAATGAAAACTTATGTGCTAAGATTTTTTGAGATAAGTACCAATAATCTAAAACACTTACGCTATACTATATTCCAACGGGAGTCAAAACAAAGTTCGTTTACTAAATGTCCACTGTGCTACTTTCAAATAAAAATCAAAATTCAACAGGAGACACTTTAAAAAAAAACGGGAAAAATGTAAAAAAACTTTCAGCTTCTTTGAAAGTGAAAACTAACAAGCAAATCTTATGTATTCAATACAAACAATATGAACTTCATTTAAAAGGTGTGCCCAAGTAGATTGAGTTCTTGCTTCAGACATCTTAGCAAATACAAATTATGCTTTTACTGTAATTGTTATGTTTAGCGTTTGATAAAGTGTTTGTTAGCACCCATTAAAATATGTCCCAATAGGTTGTTTTTTTTTCTCAAACGTTTTTAATAGTTGTAGCTACATGAAAGAAAAATTCTTTTACAAGGAAATCTCATAATATTAATATTCACTGTAGGCTAATTGAATTAGTTTCCCATAGGAATTACATGGAACAGTTTCTCAATCTTCGAAACATGTATTCCTAAACTCAGAGAGCTAATCTAAACTGACAAAATGTTATCTCCACGAAAAAATTTATAAGATGCTCTTGTATTAAAAATTTAATGGTAATGCTAACATTTATTCAGGAATTTTTTAAAAATTGAAATCCAATACACAATTATTTATTATGCATTTGAAAATAGTACTAAATATGCTAGCCTTGTGTCGTAGTGGTAATGTGCTGCGCTTAAGACCAGAGGTGTCCTTAATGGTTCAGACAAACGTCAAATCTTTCTATTTATTTTCTCCACCTCTCTATATTTTTTCGAAGGTTTTTTTGAGCTTTAACAAATGGTAAGACCACATTTAGCATTGCTTCATAGCACTATGATTGTCATCGTTGCACCAGAAAAACTAAATAAAATTATTTTCAAAAAAATATATTGCTCTATACACTCAAAAAAAGGATTGCTTAGAAAGCGTTTGTGGCAAATTATCGAATGCTTAATACAGTCAAACTTCCTTATAACGAACTTCTATGCAACGAAGTTCTCTCTACTACGAACTGAGTTCAAGTACACAGCCTTCTCGTTCTATTTTCAGTGTATTTTGATCTTCTTACAACGAATTTCCTCATAGCGAATTTTTCTTTAAAACGAAGAAATTTTGCTGCTGAAAATCAAACTCTTATGCGTTTCTGACCTCCTTAAAGCGTTTTTTGTTAAATAATTTTCTGTTAAGCATGGCAATTAAACTACATATACATACGGAGAAAAAATAAAGCATTTTAAAGGGATCCCATTGATATGAAAATAACAATAATCGAAATAAAGAAAGTTCTGACTATAGTTCAGGTAGTGTTCAGTGATGGAAGTGAAAATGTTGCAACTAAGTAGCCTTTCTCTCGAAAAAAAGTTATTGATAATAGAAAAAGTTGAAGAAGGCGTGACATTTGAAAAATTTCGAAACTTTCTGGAGATAAGGAGCAACGTACCGACTAATGTGTGTGCTTCTCTTAATGTATTAGAAGATTTTGTTGAAGGAGAAAAATGGAAGAGTGTAGTCCAAACCAAAATTACTGATTTCTTTACATAAGTAATAAAAAAAAATTATATCTATATAACGAATTTTCTATTTAACGAATTTTTTTTCTGGTCCCGTGCGTATTCGCTATATGGAAGTTTGACTGTGTAGGCACATATTATTTCAATTAAACACTTAACTTTTGCCTTAAACTATAAGTATTTCTAGACAATATAAGAAAAACCAATGTATTTGACACAAGTAAAAGTTAGTAGCGCCAAGTGATTCAATTACTTCTTACAAAACATTTCATAAAATGTTGCTTCTAAATGATATAATTATTTACGACAAATCGTCAAAATATTTCAGTCAAACAATTCAATTTATGGAAGTGTTTCGACAAACACTTGTCTTTTGTCCCAAACACTTATTCATTTCAACGAACGATTTATCACTTATAAACTTGTCATGTTCATATTTTGCAGTGCTATGATTCGATATTACTTTTTTGTTACATACATTGTACATATACGATATCAAATGCTTATAAGTGTTTAGAAGCAAAGAACGATGACGATGTTGCCAGGCTGTAGTCCTATGTTATGTTAAGTTTAAAGAGTTCACGGTTAGAAATTTTTAAATAAATTTTAATACTTTTGGGCTCACATATATGACTACACCAGAATTGTATTAAAATTCAATACTGCCGAGATATTAAAATTCATTTTTAATACGAATTTGTATTAAAATTTAATACTCCTTTTTATTAAAATTTAAAAAAAATATGTCGTATCCACTGGGATTCGAACCTGGTTCCCTTTCGTAGTATTATATTAACGTTGGCTAAATGTAATACTTGCGATAGCATCAAATGTTGTAAAATATCGTTTTAATGTTTGAACTGTATTAGAATTTAATACAAAATGTATTGCAAAATGTATTACAAAATTTTGTTATAAATTCAAAAGTATTAAATTTAATCAAAATTGTATTAAAAATCTTTGTAATACTTCGCTTGTATTAAAATTTATTCCAAGATTTTGAACCGTGTAGTTTTGTATAATAATTTTCAACTATCAATAAAATTGTATATAAAATATCACTAAACGAAAAATAAACAGCTGTTAAAATTTAAACTATTTGTACAGAAAACATTATAACTTGCAAGAACAATTTTCAAGTAGTTTCAATTATCTAATTTTATTTGTCACAAATAGTAAAAATGTTCATGACAAATAACTTCGATATTTGTGAGTAAAATCAAAAGTTTTTGTGACAAACATTTTATTATTTCCCACAAAAATTTTCGCAAACACTTGAAGTACTTAGTTCCATCTATATCATTTTTGGCAAACACTTTTTTTTTTGAGTGTAGCTTATCATCATGCCCACTCATCTGTCTCTTCTTGCAGAACTACCACAGCGCATATAACGGGATTATTTCATAAAGTGGAAGCTTATAAAAAAAATAATTTTCCATTGATTATATAGGATTAGTAGACAAGTGGGTAAGGTATCCCTTATAAAAGAAACACACATAATTAGCCACAGGTTCTGAAAAATTTAAATAACATATTCACCTCTTACAATCAATTTTAATGAAGGTGATCTCATGCACTTAAATAACAAATATTCAAGTAATTATATATTAATCTCAATAAATAAATGACTTAAACTAAAAGCGAAAATGTTTCACGTTACTAGGGAAGTGAAACGTTATGTAATATGTGAACGACCCCTGTAAATATTAGGAAAATTTTTGAAAGTATACATATAGAATCAATGGTTAATGACATACGCCCACAGCAAAAAAACTCATGTCTGATCGATCACATCATGTTTTTGAGATATCCTGATTAAAAACGCAATAACGTGAGAAGTGTATTTTTTTTTAGGTTGGAATATCTCAAATATCTATCGTGATAGAGCAATTTTGAACACGGATTTGTCTTCAGCACACCAAAAAACGTACTGTATGGTACCTAATCTCTCAACTACATAAACATTTTGTTTTTGTGAACCTGGGCAAACGAATCTTAAAGAAAAATATATAAGCTATGCATATTTTGTACGAGATATAGGACGGTAAATAGCTAGACAACAAAAAATTAGAAGACAAAAAGTTCAAAAAAAAAAAAGATTGAACAGTAAAAAAGTTGAAGGACAGACATCTTGGATAGCTTAAGTGTTGGACAATTTTCTTGTACACTAAATTTTTTGTCTTTCATTCAGCTTGTTGTCGTTCAACTTTTTTTCCGTAGTTCAACTATGTATGTTATCGACTTTTCCACATCAATTGGTGCAAAGCAAAATTTCTAGAAATGGTTAAAAAAAAAGTCTCTTTCAGGGACGAGAGTTGATGCACAAAAACAATTTTTTTTTTTATAAAAATTGTTCAACAAACCACCTATTGTTGTGGAGAGCCTCCTACGCATGTCCAAAAATCCATTTTCGATCTTTGCTCATTCGATTAAATAGATTGACACAAAAAAAAATTTTTAACTCTGAATTATTCTTTTCGACTTAACCTTAACGTTTGGGTGGATTTTTTAATTTTAAATTCTTTTCATAACAAATTTTCGTGCTCGTAAATGAATAAAATCAATCCCTTAATAATATGCAATATTTTTTTTTTTCATTTGAAAATTTTTCATATAAATCGAGCACCGCCGGTTCAAAGAAAAAGAAACATTTGCTGATTATATTCGCATAGTAGAACAAAACTGTATGCTCAGTTTATGTCGTTTCATTCGTAAGTTTTAAAATGTGTTGAGGCGAGATGTGATTGAGTAGTTTACAACTACTGCAGTTTAAAAAACTTAATATCATAATGATAAAAAACACAATGTTTTTTTTTAATATTTATTTTTTCCTTAAAAGTAAATTGCTCAGCACTTTCTTTTAGTTTTGTGGAGCCACAGGTAAATGATCACCATGTGGCACGAATCCTAATTCACCAGCGGTGTATGTAACTGTGTAGGTTACACCATCATCTGCAACAAAACTGTAGGATCCTTCAACTTCAAGTGCTTCATGATCGCTACCTACATTGTTCAAGTGACCTTTGGACTCGTGTTTGGTACCATCGCTGGTCTCAAAATCAAATGTATACCCTTCAGATTGGACATCAGATTCATTACGAACAGTCTCGGTTTCAGCAGGATATGCCATAGCCACAGCGAAGAGGGCAACAAAAACGATGATGAACTTCATGACTGCAGTTTAGTTGATTGTTGCTACACTGGTGATAGACAAAAACTTTGTGATGCTGTTGTAGAGCTTCCACTAGTTTTTATACACTACGCTATGGTTCAAAGTTTGATTTGTCATTTTTGTGATCATTTTGCGAAAATTATGTAGTGTTTTTGCATTTGTTTAATTATGTAGACGATCTTATGTTATGCAAAATTAGATTTTCGCAAAAATTTTGGTTGAATGCCTTTGATCAATCATAAATATCAAAACTGAGCGGAAATGGAATTGAAATCAATAGTGTAGAAATAACACTATGAAAGCTTTATAGGTTCGACGAACTGTGGGTGGTTATCAAAATAAAATTTGCAAATGCTGCTGACGATGAGCAGAGAGGAAGCTGTGCTAAAAAACTGGCAAAGCCACTGAGCCCAATTTGACAAATTTGTCTTCTTTCTGTATTACAAAGGCTGGGAGATATAAGTACTTAAAATCGATTACTTGGCAGCACTTTTTGAAAAAAATTGTTGATCTACTGTCAAAGTCACTGGAATGAAATATTTGATTTCAATAAAATTTCGTATGAATGTAGGCATTATTTGCTTAGTAAGAGATACATTTAAAAAAATAAAGTCTTTTTTTACAGTAGACATCTCTAATACATCGCAATATTTTCAGAAAGAAATTGGTGCACTAAAAAAATGTTAAGGACTCTGAAACAATTCTTTCATATCCCTTATTAACTGCTAAAGTATAAGATCTCCACAAAATCCTCATTAGTGTGTACCTCGAATTCTTCCGAACATCTCTATAATGACATTGTTTGGGCGAATAGAGATGATTTTGGCAATCTTGGTGCAAATCCAAATCGGACTCAAAATAATCAATAAATTTATTCCAGCTTAGACGTAGTCAATGATTTCGGATGACGCACTTCATCCATTTCATGAGTCCTTGATGCAATCGAATGCGGTACTTTAGTCGATGAAGCTTAAATGCAACATATCTGTTGTTTCCGGATAAGTGGAAATCTCTGGTGAAGATTTTTGTCAGGACTTTGGATGTGATTGATAATATTATGATGCCCCTACAGCTCAGGAAAAACAACAAGCCTCCTTTATTGAATTCTCACCACGGCTCTTACTAGCCAGTCTTCAGGTATGCCTTTTTTCATACCAAATTTGGACAAAGACATAGTAAAGAATTTTCGCGGAGAGCTCTGAAGATGCTTTTTGCCAAATATACGATCTGCGTTCGTAGCTTATTATTATTAAGAAAAATTATATCTTTTATTACATCCGTTTCTGAGTGCGAGCATGAGTACCATTGTACTTGAGGAAACGTTGCTTAGCGCTTGTTTGGATATTTGAGATATCCGAAACATGTTTTTTGAACGACACAGCTGCTGATCTGTAGATGTTAATTGCACCTAGTTTTCGCTTTTGATTGCCAATTTTTGTCAAATATATATTCCGGTCATCTTGCATATGATTTCATAAGCCATGTTAAAGGTCTATGGTTTCTCAGGCTTTTTGGACCTAGTTGTCTTCAATTTGATTCCGTGGGCAAGAAAAATCATATCAAGTTCAAAAAATCATATCTATAGCATTTTGGGGATTCCTAAAAATAAAATTATATCTGTAGCTTTCTCTTCAAATATCAGGAGAAACTTATCTAGTTAGTTTTTCCCCCTTCTCGTTGACATGGCGATCTATTGCGCGCCTTTGATTATTAATTGCGTTTACTTTTTTAGCACTGAAATTTCTCAAGACCATTATTCTTCCTCTTATGAAAGGAACTTACCATTGTCATTATTTGACTAGAAAATGCTTCCATCATTGTGATTATAGTGGCCTTAGTACTTTTGTCTCGTTCAAAAAGCCCACACAATTTTTTCATGGCATAGTTGGTCTTTACTGTGAACCACATTCATAAAAAGTAAGCTGCTTACTTATTTTGAGAGAAACTGTTATCTTCAGCCATAATTATAATTAACTCACTTGAACACCAAAACCCCACAGGAATGTTCTATAGGTTTGACAATAATAAATTGTAAATGAGACACAAAACACAATTTAAATTTGCTTTTTTTCAAATATAAACTTTAATATATAACCATTTTATTTCATATAACAACACCCAAACGCTCAACAATCAATGAAGCAGCTTAAACAGTTGGAGCAACTGGCAAATGTTTACCCTCAGGTTGGAAACCATTCTCATCGGCAAGATAGTTGACGGTGTAAGTAACGCCATCAGTACCAACAAAGGAGAATGAGCCATGAACTGAAATAGCTTCATGTTCGGTGCCAACGTTCGTCAATTTTCCTTCAGCTTTTTGTACTGAACCATCACTGGTCTCAAAATCGTAGGTGAATCCATCAGGTTGCACGTCGGAGTTGAAACGTAAAGTTTCAATCTCAGCGGGTGCAGCGAAGGCAACAGCGAAGAGAGCAGCGAAAACAATGACGAACTTCATTTTGATTGTTGACTGTGTTGTTTCGTCGAGGACTAGAAACTTTATGGATAAATGTTCGAAAGACACTATCCCTTTATATACGCAAAATTTTATCAGCTGAAAGTTCTGTAGGCTTTCTGATTTGTTTAGCTTTGCATCAATTAACCATTAAAGTTCTGTATTAAAACATGCGTCTTTTTTTAAGACCGAAATTAAATTATTTTTCTTCATATCATTAACTTTTTTAGGCCTATAAAACTTGTTATGGATATTTCATGCCATAAAGCTTTGCCTATAGCACACACATGCCTAAACTATAGCAACAACATAATGTTTTAATAATTGTAATTTGCAAATATATTGGAAACGAGCGTTAGACGCTAAAGATAATAGCGCGTAAAGTTTGTGGCGCTATTGGTACTTAATTGGTTCACAAGGACGATAGTGAAATATTCAAAATTAATTTTGCAGAAAATAAATAATGCTCCAATTTGGCATCTGGTAAGATGACACTCGGGCAAAGGGCTGAAGATTTTGCTTATGACGTCCTGATGGAAAGTCTGTATGAGCATTCATGCCAAAATTGAGTAGTTATATGATATCAAATTATCGAAATAATGATGAATTTTTGGTCTTCATATCTTTTAAACTGATTAACATTCGGACCTTTTGAAAGTTTAAAAAAAAAACATTTAATACCTTCCTGCTCAAGATTAGGAGGTAAAGAGCATCAGAGATCAATTGATTCTATATAAATTAGTCATATATTGCATTTTTGACCTTCAAGTAGCCCATAACTCAATTTTGTGCACATAAAAACTTTTGATGAGGATGATCAACATTGTAAGTTCTAAAAATAGTCAGCTTATTCGAAACGCGCTGTTTATTTTTTTTTTTGAATATATTTTAAATAACTTTGTGCCCTGTCTTAAAAAAGAAATGAATTTCATCCACCAACAATTTAGATTTACTAGAAAAATAAAGGTCATCACTCTTAACATCACCAAAACTGTAGCAATAATTAAACATTTTTGAGTTCAAACACTCACACTCTTTTGTAAATTTTCATCAAAACATATTTTTATTTACTAAAAAAGAAACGGCACATCATCAAATTGAACAAAAATTGGTAGTCATTGAACAAAAGCCAATTTGAATTTTATATTATTTTGCCACCCTCCAAGCCATTGCGCTTGGGGCGACGACTCCCTGCCACAAGCTACGCTACTTGAGTGATTTCAAGTCTCCCTAAGGTTTCCCCGATTAACGTATTTCCTGCTCTAGCGAAAGTTTCAGCAACGGTCGTGTTTTCTGTTAGTCTTAGCGTTCCAATCCAATACTTGCCGACAAAATTCAATTGGTGATTGCCACCACGTTTGCCCAATCCAATTTCACTTTCGCCGTTTTAGCGAAAATCGGATCTTGGCACATGTTGCCAAGATTTCAGAATTTGGCGATGACAATATACTTTATATCATTAACATCAAAAGTTCAAGTTATGAACAATTTTGGAGATATGGATCTAAGCCAAGCTTAAGCCAAGCTCAAGTTAAGGTTCAATTTGGGACTTAATTCAGAGTCAATATGTGCCAAAGGAAAATAAGTCTCCAGAGCTCTTTTTTTAATTGCAAATTCAAGGATATCAGATACTCGTATGTATGTATGTATATGAAATTTAAAAAATCTCTGATTTTGCTCAAATATTTGACAAATTTAAGTACCTTAAGGGATTGTAACAAAAGCCAAAAAGCCTTGAGAACGAGCCATATTTTTGCCTGAAAGTAGCCGTTTTTAGACCATTTTAAATATGTTATTACTCAAAACCCACAAAACCAAATTTAAAACTATGAAAATCCATTTATTACTAGCTGTACTTGTACATTAAAAAAACTCTAAAGCCTTAGTCTTTTATACTTTTTTTTGCGACCCGACTTAGTGATGTAGTTCTTAGTAAAATATGACATCTTTGAAAATGGTACCTAAAATCAAGATTTTATTCAGAATACTCTGAACAGGATTTTTTTGTTAATCTTTTTATACCCTTAATATGAGCAACCACGCAATAAAAATGGTGAACCAGGCCCGTAGATATTAGAGATCGAATTTGGCTGTTTTCGTAAAAATAGCATTTTCGCAAAAATAGCCTTTAATCTCAAACTTACGCGTCTAAGAAAAGTTATAAATTAAAAAAATATTATGAATTAACAATTTAAAAATATAATTTGGCTAATTTTTGACCTATTCCTCAAAATTTGCTCATAGCAAAATTCCACTTCTTTCGCATAAAATGATTATCACTTTATCATGTAGCTATTGATATTCAAAAATTAAAATAGTTTGATGACAGCTCTTTCAGAAATTTTTTTCGCTACAACCAACTGCTTGTGTAGTTTATTGAAATTGAATAAATTTGCTTGATAAATGGCAATGCATGGACTTTAAATTTAGAAGAAAATTAAAGCATTAATGTAGAAGCACGTTTCATTCTAGTAATTATATCTACATAGTTTAACATAAATCTTTAAAGAGCACTTTCGCTTTACATTTTATGCACATGTGGTTTTAATATTTAAAGCGCTTCAAAATGTTAAACTAAATTACCTTTTCTGACACCGCAGCAATTTTGACAAAAAATATGGAAATAGATTTCGTTTTACTAAGCGACGCTTTTTGTTTGAAAATGAAATAAAGATGACTTAGTAACCAAATAATGCGTTAATTTGAGCTGAAACAAGTTTATTTATTACAGGGTGGTCAGTCCAAAATTGAATGGTTGGGAAAAGTCAAAACTGGTTCGTTTCAAATTTCTTATAGCTTCTCTTGATGTAGGCAATAGTGCATCTCTTGGAGATCAAAATGAGTACATATTGAGTTTTCTATTTCAGTAAAAGATCAATTATTGAAACTCCGAGAGTGTACCTGCATTATCATATTGTCTAACTAAAATCATTTAGGATCCGCTTTCAGATCTTAATGAGAACTTTTTTTTCTGGTTAAAATTCCAAGGCCATCTATGATCCATCCGCTTCTGCCAGATGTTATTCTGGTATCATCGGAATATTTCTTCAGAAGAAAAATGTATATGTGCCCAGCGATTGCAAAATCTCTGAATCTCATCCAATATAATGGAATTACTACGGTCATCACTAAGGCGGCAATGTGGCACTTCTGAAAAGTTTTTGGTGATCGAATATTATAAAAAAATTCTGAATTTGCTTGGCTTAATGTCCAGTAAAAATGACGGCACCAAACTTTTTTTTGAGCTTTTTGGAAGCACAGACTTACGTTTATGAGTCTTAAACAATTTAAGAACTCATGGAGAAGATTCATACAGAAATTGGACGTTTGTAAACTGAAACTTTGAGTGAGGTCATGAAAATGTTGTTGAAAGAGCCTGCATTTCTGAGCACGAACATTTCGGTTACTTAAGGGATGTTGAGAAAACTTTATATAAAATATAAAAATTAAAATAAGAAACATGTCTTTGTTAGAACGATTTTTTTTTTATATAATTCAGGCTTTCCGTGGCCACTCTGTATTTAAATTTTAATGCAAATTCAGCGCCTAAGCAAAACATTTTAATGCTGATGTTTTTATTGCTAAATTAAAAAGCTCGTATTCCAGTTTATAAATTTGTTTTCGTTAGCTTACATACAAATGCCAATAGAAACTTTAATTAACTTAGACAATTTAACTGTTTGTTCGATTAAAAATTATTTAAATACTATAAACGAGTTAATTTGATATAAAAATCATTAATAATGAAAATAAATGATGAAATTTTAAATTAATGTCAATGATCAGATATAGTCTAACTTTGTTAGAAACATAGCATTAAGGAAATTTGATGAAATGTGCAAAAATTATGATAATTGAAATCTGTCTGATCCCGGGAGATGTTGACAGAAGGATTTTCATCTTAATTGATTATTTTATATCCGGGAGATGGCAAGTTGTAAAAGGTAAGGTTTGACAGTATTCAGAAGAACTTAAAGAATTTTTTGAAGATAACTGTCAAAAAAAATACAAAGCTAATTTTCGATATTGAAAATGATATAATGAGCGAAGGTCTAGCGAGTAAGGCTAAAGTTAACAACTTAAGATAATGGCATCAAAACTAACAGTTTTGGTCTCTTAATTCGGCGTAGGGGTGTTTTATTTTCTTACTTTTTTTTTTTGGAACTTTGTATTTGTTCTTCTGTTTTAAAAAATCAAATATGAAAACTGTTACAAAAACGATTTATCCGTGGAAAATTTTTTTATGAGTTCTTTCTTGCAAAACTATAATTTTTTTATGAAGTTCGTATGACTTGGGTATTTTAAACCTTATATCGATATAAAGTTAAATTTTAAATAAAGAAACAGGAAACGAAAGATAACGAAAAAAATCGAAAAGTCAAAAATACCGAGCAAATTGAAAAATTCGAATAGTTAGGAGCCAAAAGCATCAAATACTAACGTGGAATTTAATATGCGGCGAAAAGAGTATTGGAAAATTCTGAAAGCATCGAAAATGTTGTAAAACATTGAAAGTTACAAAAAGAAAAATATAATCGAAAACCATCGGATATATTGAGTACATCGAAAATTATAGTAAATTATCGAAAAGCTTAGAATTTACGTCTAATCTAAGGAACCGATATCGATGAAGCTAAGTTAAGAGATAGATTCAACCCTAGCAAAGGTATAATAAATTCTGTTATCTTTTATCGAACTTGGACCGCCTTAAATGGAAAAAAACGCTGTCACGCCTGAGCCGCTACATCGGTTTAGATGAATTTTAGTATGGAGATTGATTAATTTTTAAGTAAAGATAATTGTTTTAGTGGGTGGTCCCACGCCCCTAACAGGTAATACGTTTTCACTGATAAGCTAATGGGCCAATTTTAGATTGAACCATAAATAAGGGATAGAGGCAGGGTAATGGATAAGGCAAGATGCAACCATGATTTTAATTCTGCAAGGCGATGACATTTCATCAGGTGAATTGGTACTGAAGTGTTTTGTATTATCGAAACTCGAAAATAGTTCAAAAACATTGTATTATAAAGTATCGAAAAACAACACAAATTCAGTTTTAGTCGAAAAATACCAAATGGTATCGAAAAATATTAAAAGTCGAGTGGATGTAATTCATTGCGCAAGTTATAGGAATCCTCATTGAATCTTCAGATAAGAATATCATTTGCTTAAATAGTTTTCTTCGCATAGCGTTTGTATGCGAAAGTCATACCCAATATTTTGATGGTGCCTACCATATGTTTGTGCCTTCAAACTCTACAGTACCAAGTTGGCTAGTATCTGCTTAAATGTTGTAGCTTTCTTACGAAATCCAACGCCTATTTTGCCAATCGTATGAAGGTTTTTCATACCGTGGTTAGTGCTTACCTTACCATTATTTATCTCACCAAGAACTTGAAACAAGCAAAGGTCATAAACGTTGTCATATTCCTCTTATTCCAAAAAGTTTACGCCCTGTCCATTAATATCAAATGTTAATTTCAAATTATTCACATAATGCCTCTAAGAAAATTAAAATTTTTCATATCATGAGTTTTATTTACATAAATATGTTTTATTCACACACCAAATTTTTTTCAACTGTCCAATATGCTTCAAAAAACTTAAGCTCCTTGGGTCGTTGGTAAATGTGCACCTGATGGATGGTAGCCAGTCTCATCGGCAGTATAAGTAACTTCATAGGTTACACCATCATCACCAATAAATTTGTATGATCCATGTACTTGAATGGCTTCATGGTCTGTGTCCTTATCCTTCAAAGTACCTTCAGCATCATGGGCGGCACCATCGCTGGTTTCAACTCCAAATTTGAAACTATCGGGTTGAACATCTGACTGCAAACGGACGATTTCAACCTCTGCAGGACGAGCCAGAGCCACAGCGAAGAGGGCAACAAAAACGATAATGAATTTCATCTTGTAAGAATAACAGCAGTTGTTGTACGCCGAGGAGTTTGAAAACGATATTGAATAAACTTAAGAAATGTGCCTTGTTTTTATACATATGCGTTCATAGTAATAATTATGGTCAAATACTTAGGAAATGATATAAAAATTTTTATTATTTATAAAACATATGTTTGCGTGAGCTCGAAAAACTTAAATATACAAGACTTCTTCTATATGAAATCAATCATACCAATTAAATAACATCTTGTTAAACGCAAGAAAACTAATTTATTCAAGTTTAACAAGTCAAATTTATCATGAGTTATTGTACGAAAAATCAGAAGTCATTATTGCATATTTTTATTATTTATGATAAAACTGTAATTAATAAAAATCAGTAACATTAGTAAATAATTTCCGAAAATTCTTCAGCTAAAATATTCAAGCATTCGCATATAAAAAGCAGCATGAACTCTTGAACTTCATTCAATATCGTTTTCAAGCTCTTCAACGTACAACAACTATTCTCATTCTTACAAGATGAAATTCATTATCGTATTTGTTACACTCTTCGCTGTGGCTCTTGCTCGTCCTGCAGAAGTTGAAATCGTACGCTTGCACTCGGATGTTCAACCTGATAGCTTTAAATTTGGTGTGGAAACAAGCGACGGTGCTGCCCATGATGCTGAAGGTACTTTGAAAGATAAGGACACGGACCATGAAGCCATTCAAGTACATGGATCATACAAATTTGTTGGAGATGATGGAGTTACCTATGAAGTAACATACACTGCCGATGAAAATGGATTCCACCCTTCAGGCGCTCATTTACCAAAGGTTCCGGAGGCATAATTTATCTTAAAAATGCTATTGAATGAAACGAAAAACTTAAGTGATTACTGTTAATATACATATTCAAAAAAAAAAAATTGTATTACTCGAATGTTTTAAATAAAGTTGAAGTGACCATTAATGCTTCAATACTACATCTGTTATATTACTTCATATCTGAGTTCTTTTAAATTAAAATTAAATAAGCTTTAGTCTATGATTGCATGATGTCCTATTTCCAAACTTAAGGGGGGTAGGGTTTTGCCAAATTCTGTTTTTCCAATTTTTTTTTTGTTGTTTTATTTAATAGTATAACTCTTCAAAAGTATCCTGTTGAAATTTGAGGTCGATTGGGGTAAAACTGACGAAGATACAGTGTCTTGAGTCTCGATGATTCTGTGTAAGTATATGAAAATAAAGACAGTGCTAAAACTTTAAACGTGATTTTCTCGAAACTAACTTTTCAAAGTCGGTGGACACTTTTTCTCGAAAACTACGAGACCGATTTTCTTGAAATTTGACACACTCCTTTAATACATATAAAACCAGGTAATGACAAGGGCTTTTTTTTTTCATTGCAACCAGTTCCGCAATAATAAACGTGCTGATTTTTGCCTTTTTTTCCAAAAATATTCGTTTTTTGACTTAGAAATTATGCCAAAATTTTAAAAATCGTCAAACCCTTCGTCAATACCCTAAAAAACTTATAAGCTAAAGAAAGTTTTTTTTTTTTTGATTTCAGATGATAACGTGATGAGATATCTTGTCCACCGCTAACCACCTTTTTTTTAGGCGTCCGCGGAAATTTGCTGCCAATGGCTTATTTTCCAATATTTTTTAATTAAATTTTTACAGAATACTCTTTAAATACTGTACTTTTATACGCTCTTGAAATAAATAAATTTACTTTTACCGTATCGCTAAAAAACATTTTTAAACTTATGCCAAAAATGTAGCGCCAAAACCCTACCCCCTCCTTAAGTAGACATCAGTACTTCATGTTCGATAATTTTTTCATTTTTAACACTCCAAATAATGTATTCTATGCTTTTGCTTTAATTGAAGCTACCACGTCCAAATATTATACTGTATTAGAACTAATCGATTTAAAATCGTCTTTTTCACATGTATGAGCATGAGCTCGGTTTGGGATGAATATCGGCCTGCAATACCTCTTGCTAGAAATTGTTGATTCAGTCTTTATGTAAAATTTGTAGTGCTCATAAATAACTTTTAAGCAATTTATATATATTCAAGGTTGGTATGCATACATTTTTTAACTTCTGAACTAAAACTTTTCCACAGTTATATGTACATAGGTAAAAGCTAAGTAATGATATATGTTGATTTGCTGAGCTGAGAATAATAATTGTAATGCTAAGAAAGATCTTTCAAATGATCAAAAATATATTACAACTCATAAAGTTTGTTGTTTTCATTTGCCACAGTCATGGGTTTGGGAAATGTTTTTCCGTAGACGGTCAGAATTTAGGCGCTAAAAAAAACTTTTCCCATGGCAATAGTGTAAATTGAACATTTGCCGCCAGGAGCGAAGAATAAATTTGCCACCTCCTCTGAAATTAACTTATCATAAAAAAATGAAAATTTACTAAAAAGAAAGGATATTAGGATAAAATTGAATGATCAATACAAACATTTAATTATTAATTTCCATATCTCAATAATACCGAAGACGTTCCCAATCCTTTGAATGTAGGGACAATGGCCTCCTTGTTTCCCTAGCTACACCATTGTCCAACGGTTTACATAAAATTAATATTCACGATAAGCTTTCATTTGTCTAAAGTTATTGGTATCAGCTTGTATGGGAATTATTTTGGCCTAAGAGGCCTCCATTATATATTTTGCAGAATCGGTCTTTGAGTAAAAGCTGTATAAAAATCGCAATGATAAGTATATATAGTTAGTTTTGCAAATAAGATGTATGTGAATTTTAATTTTAGTTTGCAGTTTAACAACTTTAAACTTTTTGAAAAATAAAACTATCTAAGAATCTGAAACCAAAATATCAAACAATTGTTAAAGCAAATGATGTTCTTAGCTATCTCTAACGAAGATTACAAATTTTTGATAAGACTATCTTAACAAAAAATTTTCAGAAACCAATCACCTAACTACTAAGTATGAAATAATGTATACCGGTTTAGATTTAGCGTCGAAAATTACATAGGACCGAATCCATTTCAAATCATGCAGGCTGATTGACTTCAAATTGCGGAATTGGTTTCTGATGTTTTTCAGAGGAAATAAGAGCGCACGTATTCCTCCGATTTGATTGAAAAACATTTTTAACTCAGTTATGCGCAATTCAATTCAAGGTGAAAAAATCGAAAAATAAGTTTTTCAGATAAAATGGTTTTCCATCGTAACCAAAATAATTTAATTTTTGCTTTTGATTCCAATAGAAATTCTTATTTTCTCTCAGAAATTTTGAAAGTAGTTGTAAATTGGGGAATCTATGACGTTTTTATCAAAATAGACATAGTTGATTTTCTCAAAAACCCCTACAGTTTTTTTTTTTTAAAGTTATATAATGCTGAAACTTTTTTGTAACTACATTAGCAAATATATGTATACAAGTATGTGGATCGTTGCAATTCAATGAAAATAAATTATTCAAATCAGTAATCTCCATCAAGATATGAAGCAGAGTATGTTCAGTCCTACTGATATCAAATGTTGACATTGGATTAAAACGGCGCATTGAGAAGCAGCTTAGAAATATTATACTTTTCCGCCTGCAAAAATTTATTTAGCTTAACCAAAGAAACTGTTTCATTTAAACTGTAAGGGGATTTTTGTGCACCTGAACTACAGCATCAAAGATTAAATAATATTTTAATATCATCTTATATATGTATATCACATGCTCATTCATCATAAATTGATTTCCAAGAAAAAGTTCACATGTTGGCGCAAGGTTTATTTTACTGCCATGAACTATTTTAAACTGTTTATTTTGTATATATCTTATTGAAATATAAATACGTTTGTTTATGACTTGAAAAAACTAAATTAGCTGCATCAAACATTTTAGACATCACATATTTCATAAAAAATCAAACTTGTCGTGTTTATAAACACGCTTTTATGCCACCAACACAATAATCAATTTGTCATAATAAAAACGTTATATTTGAGGAAATGGAATACTAATTTTGTTTCATTGTTGTTATATTAAGTAAACACATCAATTTATGGCTTAGTGATAAAACAGTAAAGTTAATGCAGTCTGAGTGAACTACATTTAGTAAGAAAAGTAATTATTACATTTCTCTCAAAATCATAGTCTAGCCGAATGTGACTCAACAAATTACAAAGCAGGATCAGCTCTCCCGAAATTTCCCACATTCTTCGTTTTGATAATATATACAAAGATTTTAGATACTGCGCAACCAACAACTGTAACAATTTTACCCTTATCACAACGACGGATTAAGATTTTGCAGGGCCCGTGACTGAAACCTGCAGAAGCACCCCTTATAACTAAACATAATTTTAATATAAAATTTTAAAGTAAGAGACTTATTTTTAATGCAATGAAAATACTAAATTTCATATTGCTGACCACAAAAGTTCATTCATTCATAAAATAATAATGTTGCTCTCCCACAACAAACTCACAAAATCATAATAAGGCTCCAGTAAGAAAGGTCCTCATGTTTGTCATCTTGAGCTCTCTGAGCTTATAGTTCGGACCAAAACCCTTAGCAAATACTTTAATCCAGCGCTGATTGGGGGTCACCTTGAGCTTGGGCTATAACCTTTTCATCACTTGAAAGATCAATAAAAGGTGAAAAGATCGAATGACCTTAAGCAAGTAAAATATGTTGAAAATTTTTAAAAGTCGATTAATGTTGAAATAAAAAACCAATAAACTTGAATGTGTCGAAAAGTTAAAAAAAAATCAAAAAATTTCGAAAACAGTTGAAACATGCTAGAAAAGTCAAAAAAAAGTTTAAGCGACGAAATATATGAAATATAGTATCAGAAAATTCGAAAAAAGTCTAAAATTCTACAACAGTACGCCACCGTGAGTGTAAATAATTTTCAGTCAATTCATATGTGTTTTATCTCTCACACGCTATCTTACCCTCCAGTAAAATATACATTAATTATCAAAAAATTTGTGAAAACTTCTAAGACATTAAAATAAAATTACTTTCTTTTCCATTTAGTGAGTGCATAAATAAAATGTACCAACATTTCTTCAGTTGTTGCTATGTAAATATCTACATAAAAATACTCTTATTTTCATCATTAACATCTTAGACACATTTGAATACAAATGACTTAATTACTAATTATGTATTAAAATTTCAATAAACGAAAGTCACGCACTTTTACGCACAATATAAATTTAAATTTAGCATATAAATTTATTTTTATTTGTGTACGATATCATTCTGATATGGTATTATCTATGATAAGAAAAATTATTACTTTGCATATAAATTTATGCTAAACCTTATAGGTCTTATACTTACATTTGCCACATTTTAGAATATAAAAAGGAGCCTTGACTACCGAGGAGTATCCACTAAGTTTCCAATTCTCATCGAAACAACACAACCAACAAACCAAAATGAAGTGCGTCATTGTTTTCGCTGCTCTCTTCGCTGTTGCCTTCGCTGTACCCCTTGATGTTGAAACCGTTCGTTACACCTCTAAAGTATTGGCCGATGGATTCAACTACGATGTAAAGACCAGTGATGGCTCAGAACAAACAGCTGAAGGAAAATTGAAGAACGTTGGCACCGAACAGGAAGCTATTTCAGTTCATGGCTCATTCTCCTTTGTTGCTACAGATGGCGTTATTTACACCGTCAACTATCTTGCCGATGAGAATGGTTTCCAACCTGAGGGTAAACATTTGCCAGTCGCCCCAACTGTTTAAATGATTGTTAACTAATTGGATAAATTGTTAAAGAATTAATTGGAAATAGTAAAACTGTTATAAAAAAAAGTATAATTGAAAGTTTTTTATATATTGAATATTTTGAAATAGCATTAGGTGCCTTCTGATATAAGGTGATGAAGAAATATGTGCTTTAAAGCCAAAAAAAAAAAGCTTAAATTTGAAAAATAATGTAGAAAATGTTAGTATGGAACCGGGAACTCGACCTTGTGTAATTTTCTTATCGTTGCCTTTGAAATCTAAATATTCTAATGAACAAAAAATTATTTAGTGAGAAAATGGGTTAAGCTGTTGCATCATAATGGAAATGTTATAGAATCGGGCTAGATGCCAATTCCTTCTGGTATAGTTTTAAGAAATAGATAGAGAATTTCGGCTCATTTACTGAAAATTGATATCAACATTTACTTCGAAGTCGGTTTGGTTATGTATACATTAGACATGTTCAAATAAATGTCATGTTCTAGAATACTTCAAGAACACTCGATTTTCGAAAATTTATTCTTATTCGAGTATTTCCTCATTTAAAAAAATAAAAAAAATATAATCTTAAAGCTGCTACCAGAGCTGCAAAATTTTAATTTTTTTGGAATTTGGCCAAAAAAAATAATGAAAATTTAATTTTTTTCTTATTTATAATATTTTTTTTTTATGTTTTCTTTTTTTTCCTTATGTACACATAAGGAAGTATCTAAAAAAAACTTACCGCTATTTTTTCAGCCTATATATAAAGAAAAAAACTGTGGTCTCTCCACGGGTAGAGGTTTGGTGTTTCTTGTGTCCTTTTTTATTTTCACTGCAGTCACCTTAATACACTATAATTTGAAATAGTCGATGGCACTACATAAATTTTCATTAAAAAAATAAATGAGAAAAAAAAATTTTTCCATTTTTGGCCCAAAATAATTAAAATTAAGTTTTTTTTATTTTGTTTTTTTATTTTAAAGTTTGAAGTTAAACATTCCACTGTTATTAAAATAATGTTTCCATCTAAATGATAGATATTGTATTCTTTACTTAGTCATATCATTTTATTTTATTTCGTTGAACACATTTTTCTACTTCTGTCAAATTTTTCAAAATGTTACAATACGTATCAAATATTGCAGCAGGTGCCGTGACATAATCCCCACGGACATAATCCCCATTTTTGAAATGGGGATTATGTCCGAAAATTTTCGGACATAATCCCCATTTTTGCTGTGGGGGTTATGTCCGCAAAATTTTCGGACATAATCCCCATAAAAAAGCGGACATAATCCCCAAAGCTATGGGGATTATGTCCGCATCAGTTTCGGACATAACCCCCATTATGGGGATTATGTCCGTAACTGATGCGGACATAATCCCCATAACAATAATTTTGTCTAGCTACAGTAATTCCACATAAAAGTCAAGGTAAGTGGGCGGCCTTCGGCCGCAGCTCAGGATTTAAAACTCCCAAAAATCCAACACCGGCTTCGCGGCGGCCTTCGGCCGCGGATCAGTCTATAAAAGATCCAACACCTAGTTTGCTAGCCACAGTAATTCCACATAAAAGTCAAGGTAAGTGGGCGGCCTTCGGCCGCAGCTCAGGATTTAAAACTCCCAAAAATTCAACACCGGCTTCGCGGCGATCAAACACCTAGTTTGCTAGCCACAGTAATTCCTCATAAAAGTTAAGGTAAGTGGGCGGCCTTCGGCCGCAGCTCAGAATTTAAAACTCCCAAAAATCCAACACCGGCTTCGCGGCGGCCTTCGGCCGCGGATCAGTCTATAAAATATCCAACACCAACGGCCTTCGGCGGCCTTTTATGATCCCACTTACCTTAACTTTTATGTGGAATAACTGTGGCTAGCAAACTAGGTGTTGGATATTTTATAGACTGATCCGCGGCCGAAGGCCGCCGCGAAGCCGGTGTTGAATTTTTGGGAGTTTTAAATCCTGAGCTGCGGCCGAAGGCCGCCCACTTACCTTGACTTTTATGTGGAATTACTGTGGCTAGCAAACTAGGTGTTGGATCTTTTATAGACTGATCCGCGGCCGAAGGCCGCCGCGAAGCCGGTGTTGAATTTTTGGGAGTTTTAAATCCTGAGCTGCGGCCGAAGGCCGCCCACTTACCTTGACTTTTATGTGGAATTACTGTGGCTAGCAAACTAGGTGTTGGATCTTTTATAGACTGATCCGCGGCCGAAGGCCGCCGCGAAGCCGGTGTTGAATTTTTGGGAGTTTTAAATCCTGAACTGCGGCCGAAGGCCGCCCACTTACCTTGACTTTTATGTGGAATTACTGTAGCTAGCGAAGCCGGTGTTGAACATGCGGACATAATTCCAATGGTGGCTTCTGAGGACTTACATCCTCCAAAATATGCAACTCCGGCTATGTCCATTGTTAGAAGTTGTTATAAGCCCAACACGAAGTGGGGATTATGACCGAAAAAAAAACGGACATAACCCCCATAATTTAATTTATTTTTTCGGACATAATCCCCATGGGGATTATGTCCGAAAATTTTGCGGACATAAGCCCCACAGCAAAAATGGGGATTGTGTCCGAAAATTTTCGGACATAATCCCCATTTCAAAAATGGGGATTATGTCCGTGGGGATTATGTCACGGCACCATTGCAGCATATTTGATGTACGCACTATTTTTCAAATTTTATTCTTCGAATATTTCAATATTTTCGACATTATTTGACTTCTTCAACAACACAGGTTTTAACCAATTTTAAGTTCAAATTTGTGTTAAAACAAAAGCTTAAGTGGGGAATTATTTGGGATGTAAATTAGAGTTGATACACATCAAAATTAAAAAAAAAATCCCAAAGTTTTTGTCTAAATTTCATATTTGCCATTTAGTAAAACTACGTATGTATACACAGGGATGGATTTAACCTTACAGTTAGAATAGGCACGTGCCTAGGGCGGCAAATATTGGCGAAACTTTGAAAAATATTATATAAAATATTTGCTCTCAGAAAGGTGCATTTTATTGATTGAAAAACTATTCGTACCAAACTTATTTCATCATGTACGCTATTCACACACAACAAATGTAAAAAAAAGCATTTAGCTAAAATCAATGTTAAAATTTAAAACGAATGAAAAGAAAAATTTTATTTTTTCTAATAAAATAAACAAAAAAGTTTATTTTTTCCAAAAAAATAAAGAAGTTTTGAGGTAATTTTTCCAACTGCCTGGGGGCGGCAAATGTCTTAATCCGGGCCTGTATATACACAACAAGCGTATTGAATTTAAAAACATCCGATTTTGCTAAAATTTTGCTAAAATTTTGACACGTCAATAAACTTTGAAATATGACACCACCCAAATTTAAGCTCCTTAGGTAGGCGCGGTCACTAAAAAACAGTAAGTATGCATTTAGAAAAAAGTCATTGAGGATTCGTTATTTATTTTACATACATACATCGACTCTATATTACTTCCAAAATAATCCCCAATTCAAGTTTTTGTTGTAACTCGAACTTTTAATAAAACTTGTTCAAAGCCCAACGTGACATTCTTCAACTTTTTCAACATTTTTCAGATGTTTCAACATTTTTTAAATTCTTCAATATCAATCAAATTTTTCAGCATCTGCAATATTTTTATTTTTTTCAGTATTCTGCGACTTTTTTTTATGTGAAATGTTTTAACATTTATGCTTTTTCAACGTTTCTGGACTTTTCAACATTTTCTATACTCAACATTACAAAACATCACGCCGCATGTGCTTGTACTCACCTGCTCTTGTTTATTATTTTAAGCCATGCTAATAAATAAAATCAGATAATCACTCTTCTATTTATTATATTTTGTTTTTTTTTTTTGTAAATTAATTTTGATAAAATGTTCGGTTCTTAGTTACTGAGATTTCTGAATTCATATGATAAAACTTTGGAAATCCAAAACAAAATAACATTTACATACTCTCAAAAATCGGCTGTCAAGTCCTTGAATTTGCAAAAAATTACGCTGCAATAGTAAAGCCATTAAAAGCTTCAAATCGTAGCGTTTCCTATACATACTATAAAAGTGATATATCAATATTTTATTGAAGCATAATGATGTATTTCTTCGCACAATTCACAGTGTCATACCTATGAGGCACATGCTCCTATTCGAAAAGCTATTTCCGAAAATGTATGATTCTCAGCATCCTTTGGAGCCACATCTGGTTATATTCCGAATCAATTTTCAGCCATTTACAAACTCGAGTGCAGGAGTCACATACAATAACCATGGTCTCATTCTAACTAACTAAGGTCTAATAAAAATAAACTTTTCCATTTATAAGCACTGGTATCTGAAATATAATAAAACTCAATTCAAATTCACAAGAGAAAAACTCAGGAACTCCAGCTGCCGAGAAGGACTTTTATTTCACGAAAATTAACAATAAAAATGTTCTATCCGAATACTATTTCAAGCAAATCGTTGTGATCACCCATTCCACATATGTAAAATGCTCCGTTGTACAATCCAGATAACATTTTTCACGGTGCATATTTCTAACAAAATAGCCTAGATATAGCATTTTTTTTTGCTTACATTTTTTTGGGAGTCACCGCCACACCCCGTTATCTTGATACAAACAATAACCACCCATGTGTCAAATCTTACAATTTTTGCTGCCATATGTGCCTAGATATAGAGTTGTTAAGTATTTTTGTTGTATAGGAGCTTTCACGCCTTGTTGTCGAATCCCATTTTAGTATTACAAACTATTTGCATCAAGGTGTCATATTTCAAAACTGGAACAAACAGTTTGTCTTCAGGGTTTTTGTTTTATGGAAGTTTCCACGTCCCGTCGATCAATCCTACACACATTTTGCAAGGTTTTTGATACAAGCAATGCAACAAATTTTACAACTGTGGCTGCCATAAGTGCCCGGATAAGTAATGTTGTCAAATATCGCTCAAATTTCAGAACTATGGTAGCCGTATGTGCCAAGTGCTTGAAATGCTTTTGTTGTATGGTATGCACCACGCCCACTTGTTTGAAAAACAGTTTTAATTTCAAAAAAATATAGAAAAATTAAAAGTGTTAATTTTGTCTAGGATCTCAAGAGTATGTCCCGCCTTCTAAAAACAGCCATTTGGGATTTTTCATTGATCGAATCGTAAAAAGGACTTTGCAATGTAGCCGTGGAAAGGGGACTTTTGTTCTGTATCATGTTATTTTTATATTCTTAAATAAAGCAAGTATTAAACAATAGTTTGGTATAAAAAGTACTGTTCTCTATCGAGCTCGCTGGTAAATATCGCATTTTCTGCCTTATTAATATTGGTATTACACAAATGTTCTATAAATAGTCTAATATTCACATTTTAACGCTAACCATTTGCTTAAATTTTATTTCATATGGATCGACCAATTCCTGTTCGATTTTAAACAGCTCTTACTTAGAATATTCAGCGGTTGTCACAAATATTTTATGTATTTAATTTATTTGACTTTGTTCATGAATAACTTATAAACTTAGCAGCTAACTTCTTTATAAATTATTCATTTAAATTCCATTAAGCGCTTCAAACATTTAACAAATAATTTTAATCCAGAAACTCACGCACTTTTACGCGAAGTTTTTAACTGGTGCTCATAATTAGATAAAACTGGATTAAGCATTTCAAATTTGCTTTTTTTTTATTTCATGTATACTAAAATATTATTTTTATGTTGTATCTATGGCAAAAATATTAAAATCATAACGATTAGGCCTATAAAAAAGAACTTTGCATATAAATTTATGCAAAAACTTTCAGGCCTTATACTTACATTTGTCACATTTTAGAATATAAAAAGGAACCTCGACTACCGAGAAGTATCCACAAAGTTTCCAATTCTCATCGAAACAACACAACCAACAAACCAAAATGAAGTTCGTCATTGTTTTCGCTGCTCTCTTCGCTGTTGCCTTCGCTGTACCCGTTGATGTTGAAACTGTACGTTACAACTCCGACGTGAAAGCTGATGGATTCAAATACGATGTAGAGACCAGTGATGGTTCAGCACACAAAGCTGAAGGACTGTTGAAGAATGTTGGCACTGAAAATGAAGCTATTTCAGTTCATGGCTCATTCTCCTTTGTTGGTACCGATGGCGTTACTTACACCGTCAACTATCTTGCCGATGAGAATGGTTTCCAACCTGAGGGTAAACATTTGCCAGTTGCTCCAACTGTTTAAATGATTGTTAACCTAATTGTTAAATTGTTAAAGACTTAATTGTACATAAGAAAATTAAAAATGTGTTAAAAAAGCATAACTTAAAGGACATTTAATTTATCAGGTATTTTTAGAAAACTGTCCAATAAAAAATAATTGGAAATTGTCAAATTGAAAATGCTCAAAACTTGTTACGCTGAGCGGTCAATCTATAGTTGCCCACAGATGTTGGATATAGGTGGTTCCACTGGACTAGTAGAAGTTGCTTAAATTGTCAAGTTGTCAAGGTGAAGGTTACCAAGGCACTTAAAAACTTTTATTAATTTTGTTGTAAACTGGTTGGCATCGAATGTTCGTCAAACCTGTTCCCAAGGTTTTCACTATTAACCATAGAAATTAAGCAAAATATTATGAATCAATCTGATTGAAACCTTATACGGAATTAAATATTATAAAACTATTACGCTCCCGTATAAATGTCTGAAATTGACAAACTTTCAAGAATTTTTCTCATACACATAATCGAATAAAGTGCCAATTTTTCGTCGTATCTTACAAAAAATTAGAGATCAATGGTTTGGAAATGTATTTTCAAATAAGGTTCGAGAATACCTCTTAAGCGATATTTATATGTGCTGGTAGTTTTTGCTAGCATTAACTCATATGTATCAAGTAAGCTTACCATTTTCTTATAATTTCATAAAAAACGCAAGTTTCCCAGGATCATCGATGCAAGTTATATTGAAGCTTTTCGTTAGTAAAATAGTCCTATAATTGTAATTATATGTTACTTTTTGCTTTAGATTGGCAAATGTTATGCCCCTGTTTGAAACAGCTTACTTTTTTCATATATGCGATGTCACTCGATTGGTGATTTGACAGCGTTCAAATCGTTACAATCGTAACGTTAAAATTATGTACAAATTTCAATTGAAATTTACAACTGACAACAAATTGTTTTAACAATCGGCAACACTTTTCGGCAAAACATGCTCATCAATTATGTATGGGTATCAACTACAAACGAAGTCAAAACGATGGTGCTTTATTAATCTATCATTTTCAAAGCTTTCATTTTTGATAACAACTTTTTTGTGAGGTTTATTTATATAGACTGATGTTCCAAATATGTTAGCAATACTATATCTTTAATTGCATTATTTCATTGAGATGGATGAAAGTAAGCTTTTCTTCTTACTTATTTACTTAAAAATGGGAGTGGAGCACGCTCGACCTCCAAAAAGTACATCCCGTCTCTAAATTCAATACATTCGCGAAGAATGTCATCACTGATCATAGTGCCTACTACGAAAGTTGGAGCATAGTTGGAAAAATACTGAGCATATTCCACTGGTTTAATTTACAACGCTCGTAGTTCACGCAAGATCAACCAAGGCTCGTGGTTGGTTTTAACAATGAACTTACATATTTCCATGCAACTGGTCAATTGTTGATTGTAATGTTTTCTTTCATCAGTAACTCAGAAATTCTAAAAGATTTACTCGTATCGATTGTTAAACAATATCAATATTTGGTATAATTTATATATATTTTTTCTAAATAAAAACCTAATTACGCAGTATTAACAAATGACAATCATTCACGTTAGTATTTATTTATGCTGCAACTGGAATATGAGCACCTTGTGGTTGGAAACCATTTTCATCGGCAATATAGCTCACTTGATATGTCTGGCCATCATCGCCAATGTAGGAATATGATCCTTGAACTGAAATACTTTCGTGTTCGCTACCTTCATTCTTAATAATACCTTGTTCCTGGGCAATTTTGCCATCGCTTGTTTCGATACTGCAAACAAAAGAAAAGTTTTCAATGAATAAAAAAATTTCAAGAAACTTCACTACACTTGTGAACTATACTTACGCATAACTGAAGCCTTTAGGTTCAACATTTGATTCGTAATGAAGAGTTTCAGCATGTCTGTCTGGAGCTGCCAAAGCCAAGGCGAAGAGAGCAACAAAAACAATGACGAATTTCATATTGATTGATGATTTTTGTATGGGAAAAATCCTGAGATCGAATTGATTTTTGGTTGTTAACTAAATGAAAGCTATGAACTTTGTGTTTGAAAATACGTCGCAGTGTTTCTATTTTATATGAAAATTCACCGGTCATCGGTCAATAGCCATCAGTCAAATTAAGTTACACGTTGTAAGCGATTAATGTGCATTTAAAAGTAATTTGTTTGAGTTATTATGTTAATTTTTAACATTTCATTTGTACCTACAAACACCTATAATTTGTTCCTTTTTGTTGCTGTTGTTGTAGGCCCTTAGGGTTAAAATTAAGCAAAATAATATTAATTGCTCTGTTGAACTTGAATTTTGTAGATTAATGCATCACAATTTCAATCCATAGTTTTTAAATATACAAATGTGATCCGTCATAGCATAGAGTTGTTGAACTTTGAAGGTTTGAAATAGATATCTGCATCACATTTCATGCACCATCCAAACTGGAGTAAAATCAATAAAAGGCTTAAGATTTAAGTTTTAATATGCCTACTTTCTGTTATTTCAAAAAAAAGTAATGAGTTGAGTATAAAAAAATAAATTGTTGATAATTAAGGGTGGATGCAAAAATTCCACGTAGTTTTTAAAACAGGAAATGCATCAATTTATTTATTTGCCGTAAGTACTGAAATCATTAAATTAATTCAAAATTGAAACGCTCTCTGATATACATATATTGAATCTGGAAGTGTACAATGGAGAACACGTTTTTCATAGAAGAGTTGTTATGAACATCAATTTTTTCGGATTAAAATAATCAACTGATTATGTTACCAAATGACCGCACACTTAGCTCTATTTGTTAGATATTTTTGATAAAAAACTTATGTAGGCACCATTTCTCTGCAAATTTGTAACAGAAAATTCTGAAATGGAAATACGTGGTAAGAGTACAAGTATATAAAAACATGTTAAGACTCATAGCTGCTAAGGTACTGTGGCGTTCATAACAAATAAGCGTCGTACTTATTTGATCACTGATCTATGTATTAATATTTGGTAATATTTAACAAATTATATATTTGATGTGAGTGAAATAAATATTTGGTATAAATTAACATGTCACATACTCTACCGAATCGAATAATATCATTGTATTAATCATATATTTGCTAATACTTACATAATTATAATTGGATAATTTACGAAGCCAATCACATGTTTGGTAATATTTAAAAGTTTTGACTGGGTTGATACAAATAATCCTATGTTGCAAATGCTAATGATAATCACCAAATCACATATTTAACGGAAGAAATATTATTGTTTCACTAGGTTAGGTAGGAGTGGCAGTCAGTTGCGAACTGACTCACTTAGACCAAAAATGATCCATTGTGATACCACAGGGTGTCTCACTATACCCTCTCGTTGAACCAACCAGATCTCTTAATAAGACTTGATAGCTGACCTATACCAACATGCTTCAGGTCATCCAGGTCATCAAAAAGAAACGAACCTAGTGTTTTGTGGCGTTTCCTAGAAAGTGCGGGGCAGGAGCAGAGAAAATGTTTTATGTTTTCTTCCTCCTCCACATCTCCGCAACTTCTGCAAAAGTCAAGAGACCTAACACCTAATCTCTCCGCATGTTTGCCAATGAGGCAATGTCCAGTTATGACTGCAACAACTGTCGAGACACTATGTCTAGTGCGAGAAATCAGTTCTGACGAACGCTTAGCATCCCATTTCGGCCAAATCTGCCTAGTTATATTACAAGTTGACCCTTGAGTCCATCTTTTGTTAGCATTTTTTACCATTTCTTCTTTAAGCAATAACTTGCAGGTAGCAAGTGGCATGCCAACACCTTCCTTATCTTGAGGAATTTGTGCAGTAGTCACTTGCCTAGCAAGTTTATCAGCTTTGCAGTTGCCATCAATGTTCCTATGCCCTGGCACCCAGATGAGGTGAATATTAAAATGCTGGGCCATCTCATTTAGAGATGAGCGACATTGTTGGGCCACTAGTGAATTAAGGAAGACTGATTCTAGAGATTTTATAGCAGCCTGACTATCTGAATAAATGGTTATATCCTTTCTGGATACGACATTCATCCTCAGCCAGGATGCTACTTCTTCTATCGCTATAACCTCTGCCTGAAAAACGCTACAGTGGTCTGGTAACCTCGCAGCGATACTAATTTTCAGTTCCTTAGAGTAAATACCATAACCCACCTGGTTATTTAGCTTGGAACCATCTGTGTAGAAATTAATAAGGCCCCTTCTCCCCGGGATTCCTCCCTTCCAGTCATCCCTAGATGGAATGTGAGTTACGTAATCCTTGTATTGTATTCCTAATATTGTTTCACTAACGTATACATTTAATAATATCGATTTTGGTAAAAACCGATATCTTAAAATATCAATTCATAAATAAATCGATATTTTTGTTTATCCTCAAATTCTTATATTGGATACTGTTGGTATTTGCATAGTCATAAATACCTAAATTGTGTACCAGGCAGAAGTGGTTTACTTAAATATGTTGAGAATTGTTTTGTATTCGTATTAATGTGAAGTAAAATCGAATAAAAATAGGATTATCAAAAATGTATTCGATATATCTAATAAAATTCATTCAAACAACTCAAATAGATAACAAGTTTGGCCAAATAAATAACTCTATAACTTCCAACTAAAAGTTTAATAAATGTTTCAAAAATCTGTTTCGGAAATCTATTCATAGGAGCATTGTAAGCAAAAGCAATATTAAAGATTTGATTAGTCGATAACGAAGAATAAAGAATAAATCATTTTTTTTACAAGTAAGATAACAACATAAATATCAGAGCTACAAAATTTTGATCATAAGTGGCACTCCATTACTAGGTTTTATAATCTTAAGAGACCAAGAACTAATAGCTAAAGATTTTTCATCGAAGAGTGCGTTATTAAAATAATATTTTGCAAGTACTCTTCCTCAATTTTCACATATCCAAACATTTTTTTTTTCCACTGAAACACACCAACTAATAAAATTTTCTTTTGCTTAATCATATTGTTTCATCACCTATCTCATCAAAAATTTATATCAGTTGCACTTTAATTTTTTTTAACGAATGTTTTTTATTTCTTGTTCTACTAAAAACTACGATATCTAAATTAAGCTTCTATGGGTTTTGGCAAATGGGCACCTTCTGGTTGGAAACCATTCTCATCGGCAACATAGTTGACAGTGTATGTAACGCCATCATCACCAACAAATGAGAATGAGCCATGAACAACGATCGCTTCATCTTCAGCACCAGCATTTTTCAATTTACCGTCTTGATTAGCTTTGGTGCCATCACTGGTTTCATAACTGGAAAAAGAAACGTTTATTATATTTAATATACTCTTACAATGATTTCTTAATAGATAATCTTCGGAAAAAAAAACTGTTTTGGTTTTAAAGTGAACCAAAATATGGAGAGTATAGAAACTGATTCTTCTTTATTTGAAATTTTTCGAAATCTACAAATAACATGTAAATTTAAGAGTACAAAGGATTGCACTTTTTAAATGCAATTTGGTGGATTGAACAAACCGCACGAAATAATAATTAAAAATATCATGACATGAAACTTAAATTTTACAAAATTTTATTTGCACATGATTTTAAATTGTTGATAACGTTTAAATAAAATTTTTAGTTAAAAATTTGTGAATTTATTATTAAGCCCTTAATTAATACTTCTTCTAAAACTTACGAGTAATTGTAACTATCAACACCAACTTCGGACTCAGAGCGCAAAATTTCAACGTTTTCTCCTGATGGTGGTGCTGGTGCGGCCAATGCGATGGCGAACAGAGCAACGAAAACAATGATGAATTTCATGATGTAGATTTTAACTTTGACTTAGCCGTAAGATGTCTTAGAAATAACTAATTGTCAAGTACTGAGAAACATTTTTATTTATAACTTTTATTGATATACAGCACAAAGTAAGTGAGAAGGAAGTATAAGTCATTAATTTGAACAGTTGTTAAGCACACAGCAATAAATAATAAAAAACACTGTAAGTCTTAGCATGAGAAAACAGGTTACTTTTAGTTTCTGCAAAAATCGAAAGACTTAAGAAACAAACTTATTATGTGTGTCTTTGTCGTCTATGTAATTAATGCTAATAAAATCATGTTAACAAACTGAAGAGCTGAACTTTAAAACTTTTGTTTAGAATACGAGTTATCCCTTCACGCATATTTGAATAAAAACATTTTTTTTTTTGTTGTTAGTCTATGCATTCATTGACTATAAAAACGATAGGCCTGTGGCAAATTGTTACACATTAGCTCAACAGTTCTAAGCCAATCAACATCACAAGGAAAAATAAAATCAAAATGAAATTCATCATTGTTTTTGCTGCTCTCTTCGCCTTTGCTCTGGCAGCACCACCATCATCACCAAGCGAAGTTACTCTCTTACGTTCAAATTCTGAAGTTTTACCTGAAAGTTACACATTCGAGTGAGTTAAAGAATCAAGCCATTGCTTAATATAATACATATGATCCTTCAAAAAGTTCAAAATAAATATTTATTTATTTGATTCTTTCTTTCAGTTGGGAAACCAGCGATGGCAGCAAGCATAAAGAGGAAGGTCAACTCAAGAATGTTGGTGCTGAAAATGAAGCCATTTCAGTCCATGGCTCATTCTCATATCTTGGAGATGATGGCGTTACCTACACTGTCAACTATCTTGCCGATGAGAATGGTTTCCAACCACAAGGTGCACATTTGCCAGTTGCCCCTGAAGCTTAAGTTAGAAAAAAAGAAATAAAAAAAAATTTGTTGCAAAAAAAATCGCGTTTGTAATATTGCCTTTTCCTAAATCTTGCAACTACGTTTCATGTTGTTTAGCACACTATACCGATAGGTCTTTAGAACTCGGTCAGTCTTCAGTCGTTTGAAGTCTGAATAATGTACTCCATTTCTTATAGAGTTTTTAATACTTAGTCTAAATTAAGCCGTAGCGTTAGGAGTTTTAGGTAAATCACTCTAAGGCAGTTGTTATACTTCTCATTAAGTGAATAGGATTTTAAGCTCTTTCCATAATATTTTTAACATTATTATATGTATGTATGAACTTTGCATGAACTCACACTTCCGAGTTGAAAAAAAAGAAATTTTCAAACTGTGAACACGTAGACCGAAGACATAAGGTTCCTCAATACATGCCTAATATTAGCCTGAAAATATTGGAATAACGTGACAGAGTTTTTGCTGAACATGCAGATAAAGTCAATCTAATATAAAATATAAAAATCAGACGTTGCCCTTCCTCGACAATGCCAGCTATTTGCTTTAGAAAAAGGCAATTAAAACAGTTTTAAAAAATCTTCAACATAAGCAAAGCAGCTGATGGCGTATTAGCCCAAGTTTTAAAAAGTTTGCTCCAATACAGTCACCTAAATTTTCGCACATATCCGACGGTCGTCATTGTGCTGCTAGTTCAAAAAAAAAGGCTATAATGCAAATTATTTCATGAAATGCTAGTCATGATATGACTAGCGCTAGCACTAAAGGCAGAGATACAAATTTCCTAAAGTTCATTTGCTGCTCCACTAAATTAAAGGCTGAGTGTATCTGATTAGTCGACAATGCCAAATAAAAGTCTCAGCCATTCATAACTGTCTGGCAGAAATTCTCGTAGAGTACAAGAGCTCAAGCAGAGAAACTTTTAAATTTCTACTGACTGCACCCACAACATGAAAACGACATATCTGAAAGTATAGTTGCATAGCCATTACGTAAGTGATAGTCCAAGTAGTCCAAGTCACACTTGCCGACAAACTTTATTTAATAGCTGAGTCTTTTCCGTACTGACAGATATTTCACACACTCGTACATCTCCTTTAGCAATAAATATTTAAAGATTATACCTTGCTTCTCCTTGAAGACCTACAAACTTATACTGATCCATTCAAATCTAAGATCTAATAAATTTATAAGAAGCAGTCTAATAAAAGCTAAAAACATAATGAAGAAGCTAAAGTCTTTTAGCAGCAAATTGTTGCTAAAAATTACATTTCAACACGCCCAGCCAAAATCTATATTAAAAGTTAACAAAAAAAAATACAAAACTCTTCTGACTGACAGGAACCGATAACAATTCAGTTTGTTTTTATTATAATCATCATCATTTTTTATGTACAAAAATATCAACTTTAACATTAAAATCACATCACTTGAATTACCAAAAACATAAAATTTATTTCGGTATATGAGCTCCCTCTGGCTGGAAGCCATTCTCATCTGCCACAAAGTTTATCGTATAAGTTTGACCATCGGGTGCCAGCCAAGAAATGGTGCCGCGCACAGAAAGTGATTCATTTTCTGTGCCTTTATTTATGACTGTAGCCTCTTCGGAGCGTTCAATGCCATCGCTGGTTTTGTAACTGTACGTAAGAAAGAAGAGTGAAATTGAGATCAGCACAAAAAAAAAAAACACCAATAACCGAACGCACTGGAATTTGTAACCATCGATGCCAATATTATCCACATCATACTCGAGCACTGTAGCGTCCTTGGGTGCTTGTGGTGCCGCATTTGTATTGGCCAATAAGGCGAATAATGACAAGACTAGTATCTGAAAATAAGAGCAGTTTCACAGGATTAAATTCAATTGCTGATGGCAAAATTTCTACACTGCTGGGCAATTACCAATTTCATTTTTGTTAAATTAAATTAATAAAATGATTTTATTTTAAATTGTATTGAATATCCTTTACTGCTATTGAACAAATTTAAACTGTCTGCCAGCACCACTATTTCGTAATCCACGATCTGTCGGGCAGAACACTTTTGCAAGAATACTATTAAGCATGCGTTGTAATGCATTTTTATAGAAATTTTATTAGCAAATGACAACAACAATTACAAGAGCATTTAAGCAAAGAATCTGCAAAATGCCATACAATGCAAACCAGCAAAAAGGTGCAGGAGGGCAATTCGTTACCAACTTTTATGGCACTGAAAAAGATGACGATGAAAATGCAACAGCATTAGCTGAATTTGCTAATTTACAAATAAACTTGAAAGCCAAGTTACGAATACAGCAACAGCAGCTTTATTGGTCATCACACAAACAACAGTCACAGTGGCACAAAAAATTCTAGAATAAAAGTTTAGCACTTTAGTAAAAACAGCTGCTGGGTTCAGAAACAAATTATGAGTCAAGGGAATTTCCTGCTCATCATCATTATTTACAAACATAAAATATAGTAACATATTCAGGCCTGTTCTGATTCTGTTTCGGATTAGCTTCGGAAACAGATTTTAAATTCGAAGCTTATTTCCGCATCATACAAAAATCAGAAAACCGTCAAACTACCGGAGATATAAAACCGAAACAAACTCCAACCAATATATTTAAAAGAGTTATTAACATTTAACCTCGAACTTCAAATCCACTTTCGAACTGAATCAGAATCAGAATAGAGTGAATACAATTATAAAAGTTAGGCACAAGTTCCTTAAAAAAAAAACTGGTGAAAGTTTGGGAAAATTCGTATGACAATTTTAATTATATCTTTTTGGTTAAAGTTAGAAGCTCTACCTTTTAGAAAATCTATTTCCGCTACTTTGATTTGTGACGGATCGGAGCAAAAACGACGAAGATACAGCAGTTTAAGCAACCGTGCCTCATACATGACTCAGTGCACGTTTAAAACCTTAAAGCGTTTTTCCCACAACTCGCGTTTTCAAAGTCGTTGTCCACCGTATCTTCAAAACTACTGCATCGATTCTTTAATTAATTAATTTACGAGGTAACGCTGAAGAGTTTTTTTCAAATTTGTCCATATTTATTATTTTATAATAACAAATTTTCCGATTTTTTTTGCAAAAATCGCGTTTTTTTCACTTCAAAGTGTTCCCGAAAATTGAAAAATTGAAATTTTAAAAAAACCCTCAAGCGTTACCGGGGGAAATCGATTATCTAACGAAAAAAAATTTTTTTTTTTATTTGAGATGATTCAGCTTCCGAAAAAATGTTGCCATTGCCGTAGTTTTCAATATTTCTACCTGAAAATTTTTCAAAATATTTTTCAAATGTTAAACTTTGATCTACCATTGGTTTTAATAAATAGATTTTAACTGTACTGTCGAAAAAAATTCACAAAAATGTGTCTATTTTTGTACGAATTAACGTTACCTTCCCCTTAAATAACATAATGTCAAATTTAAGATCTGGTTACAGTTTTTTGTTTAAGAATTAAGCTTAAATGAAAAATTCTCGGAAAAAAAATCATCTAACTGCACTGTACGACACAGCAGACTTCACGGCAATTTACGATGCTTAACTTTTTTTCAATAAATTTGGCAAACAACTGCATTATCAATCGGTCATTGGTCAAAATGCAATAGCGCATGTGCTGCCGGTTTACAGCGCTGCACTTCGTTCGTTTCTGCAATGACCATTGGCAGTATTTTCTGCATTTAACGATTTGATTCATATGTGCGTGTATTTGTTTTCGTTCCATTTGTTAAAGACTGCGTCATCTTCATTTATGGAAAATCGTTTTAAGTGTGCAAGCAAACAAGAAATAAAGTTCTGGCTTGCAGCAGGGGCGGAATAACATAAAGGTCGACTAAGCAGCAACAGTCAACGTACCATGCAAGTAAAGGATAAAGTTGATAAAACAAATGAAATGTTGGCAATCGTTAATCGATTGTTGCAATAGTTACTTGGAAATAAAATACTATGCATCTTTGCCACTTAAATTAAATAACTAATAACAAAGTTGAACAACAAAAAAACTTACAGAAACATATTTTTTAAGCCGGGACCTTTGAATTGTAAGCGCAGTACACTAAACATGTGTCCTCGGCTACTACAGATTTGTATCTAGCTTAAAAGGTCACAGGTAAAACAGGTACCTCTCTTAAAATAGACATACATGTTACTGGTAAATATATTATCTACTACATACCATGATTTATTTGATTGATATGCCTAATTTCCAAAATAAAAAATTCGTTTCTTCGAAGACGACTATTTTAGCTGTCCCATCATTTACAAAGTTTACGTCATTCAAAAATATGTCCTTTAATGACGGACTTAATACTAGAAGGGTATAAGTGGTTTTATTTTACAGAGATTGCACCACTAGTACATTCTATTGGAATTGTATCATTTATTACTTGTTGGTGGCATTTTCAATTTACAACTTAACCAGTTTTAAGTAAAACTTAAAGCTCTGCACTTATTTTCCTCTGGTTATATGACCGTCATATGTAAATTAACATTTTTACGATACTTTCTGATAAGTTCGATTGATTGTTTCATAACTTGTTTCTTCTCAAAACTGAAAGTGAGATTACGTCTTCTGAAAAGTTCTACATATTACACAGTAATTTTCGTAAATACGCCCCTGGTTTCGAGATTTTGTTACAACCATTATTTTTTTACAACTGTTTTGGTTCATCTCCTCTAATATGTTTAAGTGACTTGTTTTATTGCAAAGAAAAATATAAAAAATTTTCATAAAATAAATCAATTAGCAATTCTTTCTGAATGTCATTTGTCAAACCTGTTGAAATTCTTGTGGATTTTTTTTTTTATTTTTTGTACATAATGTCATATTAGTTGCGTGAGGTAACGCTTTTACTCATACCCTTTGCTGGTACGTAGGTTAACAGCTGCATATTAATTATTGCAAAGCAACATATTTGGTATTCATTTTTTTTTTTCAAAGAAAAATCGTTTTGACTACGGAAAAAATTAGCGGTACAAAAATTATACAAATTTTCCATATACTACAGTCTATGTTCAAAAGAATTTTGCTTGAATTGCTTGAGTAAATTTTGACAAAAAAAGATATAAACATGAAAACTTATGCTGCATACCATGTAAATGTTTTGCATTATCAGCGTAACAAATCGCCAATCATTGAGCTGTAGATCCGGACCATTTCATAAATATCAATTAGACAATAGTGCTAAGTAAAAAGATAGGTCAATGCATTTTATGGTATGTTTCACCTTAATATTAATCAACTATTCCAGTTAAGATCATGCAAATATAGATTTGCTTAAAGTTAAGACAGATGACATTGACTGGCCTTAAATTACGCCATAATGTATAAATTTTGAGATGAACTGTTCATGAAAATTATAGTATCTACTAAGTAAAATCTTTGAAGGGACGGGCATTTCATTGCTGACAGAAATATAGACTGGGTTTTGGAAAAAAAATTAAAATTTTGTTAACCTCCAAAAAGAGAATTATTTACTGTAATAAACTTTTACCTGTACAACATATCCACCACGACTAACAGCACTGGTGTCTTTGTAACTGTTTCAGTACTAAAAACACCTTCCCAATAATACATTTCATAGGTGCAGAAATTGTGGAATCCGGTTTTGGGTATGAAATTCCTACAAAATATCATATTTAAGACTGAAGGGCTTCTGATATAAAATCTATAACTCAATTTAATTGGTAAAAATTATAAAATCCTATATAAATAGTTTTTGTAGCATTTCTCTCAAAAGCCTTTGATGTTTGTTGCAGTGAAAACTGAACCCATAGACCAATCACGCATTCTATATCTTATTTGAACGTTATTTCACATTGCTCTCGATTAAGACAGTTTCTAAGGCACACTGGCAACTCCCGTAGTCTGCATAAAGAAAATGAATAAAAGACGATATTCGGAGAATTTACTCCACTAAGATAACATGGTTTAATGATATGAATGGAAGTTTAATGAAAATTCTTATTCAACGCACCCACAACTAGTAAATCGTTTAAGTTTTTCAAGTGATACATAAATATATTCAAATATTTCAAGTAAAGTCAAATTTTTAAAATGTGCCACTTCATATTTAGCAGGTTTTTGGTTTTTAAACAGAAGTTTTTATTAAGATAAATCATCTGTCTCAATTTCAATCAATACAGCCAATGATGGAATTTTTGATATATTCAACCTTTGTTCAGTACATTTTTGTTGTAAAAAATGTGGATCAGCATACAACAACAAATTTTTATTTACATTCGGTACTAATATTTTCAGTACACTTGGGGCATCTTCAGAATATTTTCGGCACATTTCAAATAATAATCGATTTTGTTTCTAGTATTTTAGAACATTTTTGTTAGTTTTGAAATATTTTGGTGAAATTTTAAAATTTCTAAATATCCACGAAACCCAAATGTCATCACTGAATACAACTAGAATGGCATTATTATAATTTTTATCTTTTAAAGTAACTTTAATTAAAAAATCTGTTTGTTTTTACAGATACACTGTCATATGTAGTTAGGTCCTAATTCAGACCTTAAAGAAAATATATTCACATATATATATAACGGGTGTTTTTTTTAGAGGTTTGTTTTTCGAATAGAGATAAAACTGGCATTTTATGGTCAAATCTGGCAACTCTAATGTCATTTATGTTCAATTTGGTTTGCCATTTCATCATGAACAGGTTGACAAAAGAACAACGCTTGCAAATCGTGCAAATTTATTTCGAAAATAATGGTTCAGTTCGCGAAGTTTACCGCAAGCTCCGTCCATTTTATGGTCGACATAATCGTCCATCAGAGCAATTAATTCGGTTAACCATGGGTCGTTTTCGCACTACGTTTACTCTATGTGATAATACGCATCCGCTGAGACGTCGAACAGTGCGCACCGAAGAAACAATTGCCGCTGTAGAGCAAAATGTTGAAGAGGACCCGAATGAATCGATTCGCCACCGTGCACAGCAATTGGAGCTTTATCCATCAACTTTATGGAAGATTTTGCGCAAAGATCTTGGCGTGCGACCTTACAAGATCCAGCTTGTGCAAGAATTAAAGCCGCGAGACCATGCAATGAGTCGTGATTTTGGTGTATGGGCCGAAAATGAGATTGATCTCGATGCTGATTTTCATCACAAAATTTTGTTCAGTGATGAGGCTCATTTTTGGTTGAATGGCTACGTCAACAAGCAAAATTGCCGCATTTGGAGTGAAGAGAATCCACATGAGACCCTTGAGACGCCATTACATCCACAAAAACTGACTGTTTGGTGTGCTCTATGGGCTGGTGGAGACATTGGGCCATACTTCTTCCGAAATAATGCTGGAGAGTCAGTTACCGTTAATGGAGACCGGTATAGAGCCATGATAACCGACTATTTTGTTCCCGAATTGGATGGCATGAATGTGGATGAGTTGTGGTTTCAACAAGACGGCGCTACATGCCACACAGCGCACGTCACAATCAATTTATTGAAGGAAATATTCGATGAGCGTATAATTTCGCGGAATGGACCTGTCAATTGGCCACCAAGATCGTGTGATTTGACACCATTGGATTATTTTCTTTGGGGATATTTGAAGTCGCTCGTCTACGCCAACAAACCAGAAACGTTAGGGGACTTGGAAGCCAACATTCGTGGCGTTATTGCCGACATACGGCCCCATATGCTCGAAAAAGTGGTTCAAAATTGGACCTGTAGAATTGGCTTTATTCGAGCCAGCCGCGGCGGCCACATGCCCGAAATCATATTTAAACATTAATGGCATAAAATTATCCTTCCAATAAAGCCAAATTGATGGACATTAAAACGATTTTCTTGTGTTTTATTTCAATTCGAAGCTCTATACCTCTAAAAAAAACACCCTGTATAAGACTCCTGAATTTCATTGTAACTTTAATTCTTTAACATTCTAAAATATTTCGATTATTCTTTTCGTCAAGATTTTTGAAAATGTATACCATTCACAATATCATAAACATAATGTCGGGATACATTAAATGTTTAAGATAAATGAGGCGCCCGGTTTCAAAACCGGCCAAGTCCATATTTCATACTTTTGGGAAAACAACGAAAAACGTTTGTTTTCATCTATGTTCATTGAAAAATTAAAAAGTATTTTACACATGATAGCTTATAAAATTTCTTACTCAAGGTACGTCAGATCAGATATTTAAAGTTTTATTTGCGAATGTTTTTGAGAAAACAATTTTGGACTTGGCCGGTTTTGATTCCAATGAACTGGACTTGGCCGGTTTTGATTCCAAGGCGTTGGAAAAAAAGTGGACTTGGCCGGTTTTGATACCAATGTACTGGACTTGGCCGGTTTTGATTCCAAGGCGTTGGATTGATTTTGAATGCAAGTTCATGGACTTGGCCGGTTTTGAAACCCATGAACCAATAATAACTTAAAAAGTGTAATATTTGTGTCAAAAAAATTTTTTTTTAATCTAAAACCATTGTAGAAAGATAAAGCATGGTCTAGATTTTTATATATGAGAATATCTCAAAATTTTATTTTTTTGGACTTGGCCGGTTTTGAAACCGGGCGCCTCAAATATTGCATTAAATAAATGCAAGCAAGGCAATGTTTCTTAATACAGTTTAACAACAAGCAACATTGTTTACAAAAAATCAATACTTAGTAACAATATTTAGCTTTGACATATTCCAAAAATGTTGTAAGACAACGCTTAGTAACAAAATAGTAACATCATCTAGCAAGTTTCATTTGTTTAATTTTTCATATGCCTTAAAATTCATGCCATTATTAAGTAAATTTCAATCTTACATGATCATGCTGAAATCACGCACTTTTACTAAAGTAATAATGTAAATAATTTTGTTTTCAAGCAACTCACACAATCGCACAACACACCCGCAACTTGTATCGCCCAGCAGGAAATCCAACAATGTCATGTCATTAATGAAACTATCAATGATAAATCCACATATTCAAGTTTTGAAAACATAAATAAATTCCTACCTGCAAGCTAAACAATCTTATTAAGAGTAAGCATAAGCAACTAAGCATAAAGAATAAATCTTAACACAACAGTTGACAGCAAATAAAATGCCATTCAGATATGTCAACTAATTGACATAAATTACAATTACGGCTTGGTAATTAATATCAGATGTCAGTGCATTCTGAGATTTATGCAGTGATGCTGTTGCTGTTGCTGTTTTGAGCATAACTCAAAATGAACTAAGTTATATTGCTTTGATGGTTTCAAATCAAAGTGAATAGTTTGAACATTGTGGTTAGAGTTTCCACAGACCCAGACAATTTCATTGTTAAACATTCAATAATTGTTTTATTCCATAAAATGCGCCCACGTAAGCAAAGCAACAAATTAGTAATAGTTTACATTTTATCAAAAAAAAAAAAACAAATGGAAATATCCATCTGGTGAATAAAAGAAATCAAACCGACGATTTCTTGCACATTGGCACATTGTACGTTTTTAACACCCCCCTCACCCAGGCCACGAACATATTTTATGGACGACCGTGATTTTTATCTTAAAAATATTTGCTGAAAAAAATTTTTTATATTTTCATGCCACCAACAGAAATTATTAAATTTAGATTAACAAAGTTCTATTTACAAAACAAAAAAAGGCTAATTATACACGGTGATACAGAAAAGCCTTGATATCTACTATCACCCTGCTTGAGATTAATTTTTAAGTCATCCTATGTATTGTAGTAAGCTTAACACCCTTGACATAACTTATTTCCGAAATATTATCTCATTTCATGCACACTGCCGCGTATTGGATCTTTCGCATCAACTTCAAAATTTATACTGTGATTTAATCACTCAAAAGTCAAATTTTGAAGTTTAAAAATTTTTGCTACCGATTTTTTTGTGTGTAATGTTACGCATAAATTATGATTTTCATTTAAAATAAACACTAGTTGTCGTTGACATAGTTTGCAATATTTTTTTTTTTGGGCTGCAAAAAACAGTCAATAATTAAGTCAATGGCGCATAAGAAGATGGTACAACATTTGCGTTTTCAATAAATTGAAGTAAAGCAAACAAAAGTCTTAACACAGGCGTTTACTTTCAATGCGAAAAAAAAGATTGGACAACTTAATGGCTGCTTGGTACACAACTAGAAGCTACAACTGGACTGACTACTTAAAATACCAAAACAACATACGGTCATTTAATGCAATTGGCAACAGCAGCAATATTGTTGCTGCAAAATTATTGCTGCTAGTCATATACCATAGTTCAAACGACACAAAAAATTTAAAGATGGAGCAGCAACAATAATTTAAAGTTGCGCACTAAGATAATTATTGCTTATGTTGTTTTTTTTTTTTTGCTTTTAAATAGTAAAATAGTAAGTCTTTTTATTAATTGGTATTTAATTAATTTGTGCTTTTTTCTATTTGATTTTGCACAGTCTTATAGTTTTTATTTCGTCTTTAAATTTACTAGCACCTAGGCGTTTAGTTGATTACTTTAATATAATTTTTAATGGCAGCAGCAGCCACAGCAACATGAAGAGCATTAGCAACAGTTGCACAGTGACAGTGACAGCCATATGATGTCCATGACATTCAGTAAAATCAGAGATTTATTGTTTAATTTTTAGTTTCAGTTTCGATTTTGGGAAGACTTATTTTTTTTTTTTTTGTTTTTTTTTTGTTTTTTTTTTGTTTTTTCATTGCTATCTTTATTAGCGACAAATGTTGCTGCAGCAGTGGCTGATCCACAACTGGTTTGATTTTAATCTCAATAAAGTTGATGTTAATTTTGTTGCTGTATTGTTGTTTTTGTTAATTTAAATTGCTATAAATATTCGTATAAACTTGTCTAAAAGGCCCTTGACTTTTTTGTGTAGCTCTTTTTAGGTCCCACAATATCGATGTTATAAATGAAATGAAGATAAAGATGAAGAATTTGTTGTTTGTTGATTAAATGATTGGAGGGCGCCTGCAACAAGTTGCATTTGAATGTCTATGTAATTCATTGTAAATTGGTTTTCTTAGATCTTCTAATTTGGAATAATAAATTATTGTATAATTTATTGTTATAAATTGTTGTTAGATATGGAAATGTTATTTTAAAAGGCGAAGGTGTTAAAAGAAGATGTTTTTGTTTTTTAGACTATAAGTTAAATCAATCAAATTGTTTGCATTCGTTGCCGGAGCCTTTTATTTTTTTGAATGGGAAATAAGTAATTTATTTGATTAATTTGAAGCTAAATATATTTCTTTTTCTTTGTTTTCAAAGCAGTTGCTTAACCCTTCGTTGCATGATTTTCTAGTTTCAAAAACAAAAAATTTTTTTGAATCACATTCCTCAATCCAATCATTGAAAACATTATTAAAAAAAATTTCGGACCTTAGTTTCCCAGAAAAATAGGTGTTTTCCACATGGTGCATATCTGCAACGCTATGCATTAAGAAGGAATTTTATTATTCTAAAAAAATAAAATAATTGTTTAATGTAAAAGAATGCATATTTGGAAATTATTCCAAAAATGCAACATATGACCGATGGCCTTGAAGTATGTTATCCGTGGGATTATTTTGAGCAAGTCTATATACTTAGAGCGCGCTCGGACTTCCTTTTTATTTATTTTGAGCTTGAAAATAACATTCTTCACTAACTTATGTGTGCAATTACTGCGGCTAGCAAAGCCGATCTGAACTGCAGCCGAAGGCCACCATGAAATTGGTGTTGAATATATTGGAGTATGTAAGTCCTGAGCCGCTGAGTAAGATTTCATCCAATTTTTTTTTTTTTGGTGCATATTTCGAAATTATAAGTAAATGAGGCGCCCGGTTTCAAAACCGGCCAAGTCCAAAAAAATAAAATGTTGAGATATTCTCATATATAAAAATCTAGGCCATGCTTTATCTTTCTACAATGGTTTTAGATTAAAAAAAAAAATTTTGACATAAATATAACCCTTTTTAATTTATTATTGGTTCATGGGTTTCAAAACCGGCCAAGTCCATGAACTTGCATTCAAAAGCAATCCAACGCCTTGGAATCAAAACCGGCCAAATCAAGTACATTGGTATCAAAACCGGCCAAGTCCACTTTTTTTCCAACGCCTTGGAATCAAAACCGGCCAAGTCCAGTTCATTGGAATCAAAACCGGCCAAGTCCAAAATGGTTTTCTCAAAAACATTCGCAAATAAAACTTTAAATATCTGATCTGACGTACCTTGAGTAAGAAATTTTATAAGCTATCATGTGTGAAATACTTTTTAATTTTTCAATGAATATAGATGAAAACAAACGTTTTTCGTTGTTTTCCCAAAAGTATGAAATATGGACTTGGCCGGTTTTGAAACCGGGCGCCTCAAATCCGGATATTCCACTTATTACAGATTTTTTGTAACTCCACTTATGGGGTTGAGCTGGCATATATTTATTTAGATAACTGCGATTTTTTGTAACACATATTTCTTCAACCAGAGGTAGACACTCTTTTCTTGGAATGGACAAAAATTTATTTATGAAGTGGATCAAAACAGGTCGAATCTTATGCAGCCCCTCATGAGTTGGATGCACTCTTGGTACCACTGCATTATGTCAGTTAAAATGAAGAAATCCTTAAATGTTTTTATACACATTTACGACCAGTGTACACGGTTGAAAAAATAAGTATAATTTTTTATACGAATATCAGTTTAAGAGTCGTTTTATATGAATTTAGGTATAAATTTAATAACTTTTCAACATATAAAAACCAGCTATGCGGCCAGTTGTTTATGCTAAATTTTGTCTAGTAAAACATCAACATTCTGTAGCCGAGCTAGCTAACGAACGGAGTCACATTCAAACTATTCTAGAAATGAAGCAGGTTCAAATCTCTGTCCATTGAAGTTTTGTTATTCAAATCATTTTATAAATAAAAATTGTAAATAAAATTAAATCAGAAAGAAGTATATGTTCCCGGACTCGAACCCATGAATTCTGTGTCCCAGTCAAACGTTCTAACAACCGACATAAATATACATTTTTTTTACTGTCGTTAAAATTAAATATAAACTCTTATTATAAAATAGAATTTATACGTCAACCTATTCTATACTTTTCAATATAGAAGCAAATATGAAAATCATATAAAATTTTATAACTTCGGAACTTATAAAATCTATACGATTTTTTTATGGATTTATATGAATAACTAAAAGTTATTAATTTTATACTGATATTTTCAACCGTGTACCTAGTCGATATTGTTGTAAACGTATTTCCTACGGCAGGACCGCAATAATGCAATACATTGGGCACCTGAATAACGAACATCAGCTTTCAGATCATTCCAAGATATTTAGTTATTTCTGAGGATATCATCATTCTTCTTCTGTTAGTAATTCCGTGATTTTCGTAATCGCCTTTATCGGCAATTTCATCCTATTGTCCGATATCAAAATTATCTTCATTGTCGCTCCAAGCTACCAAAACCTTCACCAGATCTGTATCAGACAGAGAGTTAGCCATTCATAAACGTTATGAAATTTTTTTCACGTAAATGCATAGTGTTGCAGATTTGCATCATGTATGAAATGCACGAATAGAACAGATTTCATACAAAAAGTAGTTCTTATTATAAATAAAAATTGCTTTTTATGATATTACTTACACAAAAAAAAATTACTTTCAAATATAATTTCACTTTTTCATTACTTTTCTCAGTAAAATTAAAGATCAGTTTTTGCGACTTTAAAATACTTTGATGTAACTGATTGTGACTTCCGATTCCTTCAAAACGACAACGACAAAAACAATATAATATCTATATAAACGTTGCTTATACATCATACAACTAATAAAAAATGAATGTTCAAATAAAATTTTTATACGTTACAACATGCGAGCAATTTAAATGTATGATGCATATCTGCATCAGTATGCAACGAAGGGTTAACCTAGTTTCTTATAATTTGAAACGTGTTTATATTGTCATATAGTAGTTTTGATTTTTTTTAGAACCATCGGCACACAATCACCGGCCGCGCTTTTTAATCATTAAAATATATGTTATTTTAAATGTGTTTTTGAGTATATAATAGTTACAAACAGACTGACACTGTTAATTGAGCCGTTCAGAGCACACATCGATTAACTCCATAAAAAAAAAAGTTGAGAAAAACGTGTAAACAAATTCAATCTTCCATACATTGTGTGTGGCGAACGAATAATAAATGTTTGCATTTGTAATGTTCAACCAATTTTTTTAGCCAAATTTATAACAAATACGAAAAGAAGAGTTCTAATAAATTACTGCAGCGCATGAAAATTAAAAATTTTGAAAAGTGGAGTTAATCGAAGTGTGCACTGAGCGGCTCAATTATACTTAGTGGACAAGTTCCACAGTGTAATACAAATAAAATCATACTAAAAAGCCCTAGACAAAATTTTCTGTAAACTAACTAGTAAATAGCGTTAATAGCTTTCGAAGTTTTGAAAATTTTTAAAAATTCATCATCATCAAAATAATATTAAAAAAAGATTTTGCCGTACAGAATAACATATGTATGTATGTAGGTACATAAATATAAAAAAATTAAAAATAATTGGAGACATATTTTTGGGACAAATAAGGACTCATGTAACATACATAAATACTTAAGTACTAGTACGCTAGTTAAGTTAAAGTACTTACAAAACATCACAATTTTGAAGGAAAAGTATCATGACACTTTTAAATGCCAGCACTAATATTAATACCGTTTTTTTTATTTCTAGTGGTACTTAAAGTGTTACGACTATAATTTAATGTCGGCTTAAGCTGTCTGATCAAAAGGTCAAGAGATGGTTTTTGATAATTTTTCCTAAAAGCATGCTTTTATTCAAAAATGTTATCTTAACCAATGTTGTAAAGAAGGAAAACTTACACAATGTTTTTTTTTAACATTACTTAAGTACAATAAAATTTGAAAGTTAATACATTGATCATCTGTTACTTAAGGAAAGGCCGCAAAAGCAAAGATTCAAAATTTTCTTCTAAAAATCACTTATTTTATTTATACCACAAAAAAATAACTATGAAATCCTCTACGTCCAAGATCGCGCCTTATTCACGTTTTTTCTTGTCTTAAAAACGTAATCTTTTGTCAACGTCGTTCTGTTAATAGTGTTATTTGTTGTATTTTTGCTGATACAAAATGTAACTTACAATGTTAAACTCTAATTTCCAGAACAAAATTATTCATAGGTTCTAAAAGATTTTTATTAGCTAAACATCATGACCATGAACTTTTGTTCGTGAACACATTTTTATGATTTTAAAAGCTTGCTGAGTTTAGCTCAAATATTTAAAAATTCCGAAGTTCTATAAGCAACATAAATATTTAATTACTGGGCTATGCTTAGATAATAAAAAATCATTTAATTTATTTACATAAAAGTTATTTCTCGGCTAGAAACACGGTTGTTAAAAGTTTACGCACAAATTTTTTAAAGAAAAATCAACTTTTTCATATTTAAATGGCAACAATAAAAAAAGTGCTAAATCGCAAACATTGCGTCACTTTAATTGAAACAACAAACACAAGCAATCAAAATCAGCAATTCAAATTTACCTTGCAGATATTGGCAAAAAAAAAAAAAAAAACCAAATTCTGCGAAAGAAATGAAGATGCTACTTGGCCAGAAAAAAAAGAAAAAAACATATAAATTAAACCCAAATAAAACCGAAGCAACCGCAGAGTAGAGGAAGCAGCTGCAGAAACAAAAAAATGTTGCCTGTAGCAACAACATTGCTATATTTCATTAGCAAACCTGTTGTTGTTGCTGCTGCTATTCACTTGCAATTGCTATTAACATCCCAGTGATAATTTCTCTCTCTCGCATGACAGCGCGATTGCAGCGTCGCGCATGCGCATGTATTTTTTGGTGGTATCATTGCTGCTGATGCGGACGCCACGGCGCGCCGTCCAAAGCACGCGAGAAGCTGCTGTTGTGCGACCTTGAAATCGTAAATGTTAAACGAATGCAATAAAAAATTAAGTGAAATAAAAAAAGAGAAAAAACCAAGCAAAAATAATCGAAGAGCCAAGAAATTGACATAAATTTAAGATATGATGCTGGTTTTGTTGTCAGTTTGCGGTGCGAAAGAGATAGCACGAAAAGTTAATGTAGGTGATGCAGCTTAAACGATTTTTTTGCGGTCTGAAAGTATGAGGGTTTTTACACCAAAAAAAAAAATTAAACGTTTTGGCACTCGCAATTGGCATGGGCAAAAAAGCTGTCTGTCTTTCTTTCCGAATATACGTACATATTATGTCAACATGTAAAAGCTTCTAACTTTGCGCTGAACCTTGAAATTAAAGTGAAAGATTTGTTAAAATAAATAAAAAGTAAACAAAATACCCAAAAACGGCTGAAAAATCACAAAAAAAAATTCCAATGAATTTCGGACTTACATCATTTGAGAATGATACAACATTTTGCTTGATTAATCTCAAAGATTCAGCTGACTATATTTATCAATAGAATTTTTGACGATTATTTCTTTTGCTACAACGCCCAAAATTTGTTATTGTTCAACGGAGTTCATATCTTTGTTTTTTTTTTAAATTTGGCGAAACATCCTTTTGTTTTTGGAAGATATTAAATTATAATAAATTATATTTCAATTCCGAAATTGTACATGCATTAAGATATACCAGTATATTTCTAGGATTTGAAATTATCTAAGCTTTTCTCCGAATAAGCAAGTCACATGAAATTATTTTGAGCCATGCTGTATCAAAAAGCTGTTACATTCCACAAAATTCCCTTATCGGTTGTTGTGCTATAATCAGCCAGTCTCAAAAATTAAAAAATTCACTCTGTACCCTAACCCTCTAATATTTTGTCTGTCTATTTCCGACATCTCTCTCTCTCTCTCTCTCTACTCTTCTATTTTCCCTTCACGTAATTAACTTTTATTTTATCTTTATATCCATTCCTATTTCCAAATTTTAGATTGAGGGTTGGTGATTTTTTTTTTGAACGTTTTTGACGAAAATGAAAAAATAAAAAATTTATTTTTTAAAAGAGTTTTTATGTTCAGTACTTCTAGTGCAAAAAACTACAAAAAAATTACAAGCGCAAAATGCATTAAAATGGGCAACGAGCTGCTTATACTAGCTTCAATGACCGCTACGTCATATCATCAGTAAGCTTTGTTAGCCGAAGTATAGTAGTCTGCAAGCCTACTATGTACTCTTTCTTGCGTTGATCTGTTAAGAATCACAGCAAAAAACAGAACAAAACTTCTATATTTTAATGCAATTGACCTTGTAATCTCTTTGATATCACATAATTTTTTTTTAGTTTTTTGCACTAGAAGTACAGAACATAAAAACTCTGTACAAAACAAATTATAATAAAATTTTGTTCCAAAAAACACAACTGAAAAAAAAAACGGCGGGTTGCACTCCGGGAGTGCCGACAGAAGTGAAAACAAATCGCTTAATGGCAAGTTGGTGTGTTAGTTGGTATGTGTGCGTTTTATTTTTATATGGCAATGCAATGGAAGACAAAAACGGAATATGTATTCAAATTTTACTCTCGCTCTCATTCTCAATTTGTCAACGCAACAACGCGGGCTTTGAAAGAAACAAACAAGTAAGCATAACAATCGTTGAATGAGAATGGAATGTGTCAGTTAGTGTGTCTGCTTTGCTTTTTGTCTTCCACTTGGAATATTTATTTAAAATAAACAATAGAACATTAAAATTTTACTATCGCATTCATGACGGGGAATCCCGATGACGGTCGGTGTCGCGAGTTTATACTTTTTTCCTCAGCCGCACAACGTGCCATAAGAAGTTTTCACTTCAAAAATAATTACAAGGTATTTCTATACCGGTAGTAGTGACCAGTCTAGTAGTAGTTAACAAAATATGACCGCTTGGATAGGTCGATAAATACCAAATTCAAAGCTTTAGAGGAAATTAAAATACATCGATTGATAAGATTTGAAACTTTTAATGTATGGTAGGTTATCCAAATTCGTTTATTTGTTTATCCTGAACTCCGCCTGTTTCTTAAAAATCATTTTTGTGATTTAAAAATTTAAATTTAAAAATTTTTCTGAAAATACGGGGATACACGTGAAATTCTTTCTTTTGACTGCTAACAGACCTAGTTAAAATGTGTGACTATGAAAGACCTTTCATTATTTTATTCCACCCTACTTGGAAGCTCATATGAAACTCATACCGATTTTTTGAAAAGAAATTTTTTTTTGTATTTTGCTTGAGAATTACATATTATCGTGCATAGGCACATTGGCATAGCAATTGCTTGTGAGCAGCATGTTAGAGGCTATATGATTCACATCAATAATTTTGCATCAAATTATATGCCTTGTTACAAGAGATTAATTTACATAAATTGAGCTATCAAAATCCTAAGTCAATTTAATAAGTGTTCATTATTTCAAACTATGTTAGTTCAGCAAATGTTTCAAATCAAAAATAAATAAAAAACTTCAGATCAATGTTTTACACTGAAAATTCAAGTTCTTGTGCTGGGTCTTTTATTTTAACTTGTCATAAGACTGTCACAAATTTTTTTTCCGGTTACATTTTTTTTAGCAATAATCAAAATCTTAACATTAAGTTTGCAATTTTTTTTTTAATTTATTTTATGTCATTATAAATTAGGAAGCTTTTGTTTCTTGGCGGTTTTATGTTTCCAAAACAAAAACTAATCCATAAAAAGCAAGAATATTTAAACTACCCAAACTTGTCGCTTAAGCCGGTTCCTAACAAAACTAAATCAACGAAAAAAAATCAAAAGTGTTCAGCAAAGTTGTACAGTTTTAGTAGAAATATTAGCTACATTAAAATTTAGCAAAAGAAGCACATGTTTGGGGCTATAGGCGTTTTATTGACAAATTACATATTTTTATTTTATCATAGCTTGTCATTTTAGAGGTTGTTTCAAATTGAATTTTAAACTTTACTTTAGCACATGATTAACACTACTTGCAATGATGAGACTAAAAAAACTACACAAGCTGGAAAATAAAATTAACGATATCATATTCTTTTTTTAAACAAATTTAAATCAGTTTATAGCAAATTATTTAAATTAGTCTCATAAATAAGATAAGCTTAAATCAACCGGGCTTTTTTAAAAATATTTTAGCGGCTTTAGTGAATTTTATTTATTCTTTTTTTATACAGGAAATCTTCACCAAATTGCTAAGTTTTAATTGGAGTCATTAAATATAATCAACATTTAAACTTGCTTATAATAAAATTGTGAGTTTCAATGATATATTTTGCATATTCATAAAAATTTAGCTTTTATGCTGAGATTTTAAAACGATAAGAGCCAAAATATAGAAAGTAAATTCATGCTGGAATTGCATTTCTAAGTAATTCTTATGTATGTAGTTACTTCACATTATAATAACTTTCTTAGACTAACTTTTAAATATCCGAAATATAACCTAACACAATGTGCCGGAAGTGATATAACTGCAGCAGGCGATACAACCTCAGAGTTGTAAACTCAAGAAAGGAATATTATTTTTGATCATGAGAGAAGTTTTTTTACGGAAAATCTTCAAGCTTTAGAGAACTAAATTTTTGCATATATGTACTTTGCATAGACGCCAAGTTATTTTCTAGATTTTATTTCATTGAAAATTGCCTAATTGGACCCTGAACAATATCCAATATTAGATTGTTTTAATTTCAAAAGATTCAGAAACAAATGACACAGTGCAATTATATATATGCAACGTTTTTTTTACAAACCGAACAGTTTTTGACCGACACATTTTTATTCTGATTCATGTATTATATGCATTATATGGTTGAACACGTGTATCGGCAATTAATTCGCTATCGAGAGGTATTGAGTTGCAAAGTTGGAAGGTTTTACGTTTTATGGTGTTTTATGGTCGGTTTGAAATTGTCGTGTCTCTGGTAAATTTTATCGGAAAATGTTTTTTTTTATATCGTTTTAAAGTTAAAAAGATCAACTTTCTTATTAAATTTTTGAGTAATTAGATGAAAAAATTATATTTCTTATAGAAAATCAATTGTTTAAAGTTAGTTTATATAGCGAATTTCCACTGAATTTTTCGTCAAATTTCCTTTAAAAACAGTACAGGCTATCTCAAATAAATTAATTCTTGCGCGCACCCCTGAAAATGCTGCGCGCCGCTGCACAGTGGTCACAAATGGAGTTTTGGCTTAAAAATCGTTAGAGAGCGCAGATCTCGTCGGAAAGGATTTTTTTTTTTAAATAAAAGCTAACTTAAATGCTAATAAATTGTCGGAGCTCGAGTTTCGAAAAACAGTTTTCGTTTTTTATTACTTAAAGTTAAATGCCAAAAAAATGTTTTTAAATATTTCTTTTTATGTTCAAAAATGGCTAGACAGTAACATTTTTTCTTCTACTTAAAGCTTACCAAAATTCCAACAAATGTTCGAAGCCTGAATTTCGAAATACAAATATTTTCTTTTGAAAAAAACCAAAAAAAAATTTCATCAATATTTTTAGTTTCAAAAATTGCTGGAGGGCGGAAATTTGGCCGAAAATGAACAGTTTCAAAAAATTGTCGGACCCCAATTTTAAAAAAAAAATTTGTTTTTTTTATTATTCAAAATAGTTTTAGGTTCAAAAAATATTAGAGGGTGCAAGTTTTATCGGAAATGAACATTTTCTTTTATAATAAAATCCAACAAATACGCCAAGAAATCATCAGAGCTTTAAGTTAAATGCCGGTAAAATGCTTTTTTTAAATTTTTTTTTTTTTTGCTCAAAAATGGCTAGATGGCGGAAATTGTGCTAGCTTAATAAAATTCAAACAAATTTTCGGAGTCCGAATATTAAAAACAAAAAATCGTTTTTAGGAAAACGTATAATTTTTTAAGCTAAAACTGCAACATATGCTAAGATTTGAGGTGGTATTAATAATAAAACTTTGTATCCCACTATTTGTCCAAAGTTTCAAAAATCGAAGAAGCAAAATAAAAATAAAAAAATGAAATTGTTCGGTACAAATTTTTAAATATTTCTTATCGATCTCTTAAGGTTTTCCCAATTTCAATCAATGAACACTCCAAAACAAAAGACTTAAGCAACAAACTCTTTTGGCTTCCATTCGCGTATTCACAATAGCTCGAAGACAAGTTAATAAAGCATTGCAGGCCAAGCGTAAGCATAATAAAATATGTAGCATAATTTCAGGCTGAATTGAATTTTCAGCAACCTCTTTTACATTGCATAATTTCAAAATAAGGTCAGTCATTTAAGTAACAATTAAATGATCATATAGGATTGTTTTTTAATACCATTGTGTTATTTAGCATATTTATTGAAATTAAAAAGATCGATCTTGTAAAATGTGAATTGCTATTAGTTTTGTAGAATAAATCAATATTTGAAGACATAAAAATGATCCAAAATATGCCTTGAATTTTAAAAAATTACCTATCATGTCGTTGTAATACAAACTCATTAAGATTAAATCATATTTTTTATTGCTTTTGCTCTTTTCCTACAATAGCTATGATAACAATATTACATAGTAACAGATCAACAAAAAGGTTTGTAAGTATTTACACACATATAAAACAACAACAAAACTTATGCTAAATAAATAATAACATGAATAATACGAAAATTAAATTAAAATAAGACAACAACCAACAGACAAGGTCAAGGCTATGACCTACTGCGCATTCATTCGACTTAACCCGCCAGTGATTGCAGTGATTTTGGTGATAACTTGCGACTTTTTACCATACCTCTTGGTTTGGGATCAGACAGTGCACCCATATCAGCTAGATCTTGACCATCGCCACCGGGATTCATTATAATACCGACTTCTTCACGTGTTGTACCATCAGCGAGCTTATAGCTGTGTAAATAAAACAAAAATACATAGTTTAAAACTTTTAGAAAGATAAATTTAAGAGCAAATGTTGAAGAATTAGTGCCTCAAACTATGCAACGATTACAAGTGCAGTTTTCGTATCACAGCTATAACAGTTTTTGGCAAACAGAAGAAGGATTCGTTGGAATCCAACATTTAAGTGGTATTTTTTTTTTGAAATTTAAGTATTTTAACTAACTAACAAACGCAGTTGTGGATCATCTGCGCTTAACATAGCAACATATAAATCTTCTACGCTTTTGCATACTTTCAGGATGCTAAAAATTTAAATTTCAACATTTCACATACCTAAATCTATACCCCTCCTTAGTTGGCATATATTCGAAATCTTCAAGATCTACTTGTGGCATCATAATTTCCAATATTTGTCCTCCCAAAGATCCTCCTGCATTGGAAGTAGCGCCAACAGAGTTTGAAGAATGTCCAGAATTATAGGAAGACCCAGCAGAGCCTGAGGAATGTGCTTGACCGGCTGAATTATAGGCTGCACCTGCAGTACCATGAGAATATGCACCAGCGGAGTTTGAAGATGGTCCTGGATTATAGGAAGATCCAGCAGAGCCTGAGCCTAAATATGCTTGACCGTAAGTTGGACCATCATTGCCACGGGAATATGCTTGACCACCTGAATAATGTCCTGCGTCATTTGGAAAATACGCTTGTCCTGAATTATAAGGTGCAGCTGCATTGTTCGAATAATATGCGGAATGTCCCGTGCTATACGAATCACTTGCAGCACTTGAAGAATATGCTTGTCCTTGCAAGTAGCTTCCTGAGTTATAAGCTGGACTTCTAGGATAAGCTGGATCTGCCATTTGCATTTCCACATATGATATTAAAATGATGAACTATCAAAAATTACATTCAAAATTTAGTCTTACGTTATTTCAATAAATTATTCACACTTACAAGGCAAAACAACTTCATTTTGAAAAAGGTTCCTTCAATTGTTGTAATAACACTTGCAACTGCAACACGTATTTACTATTTCCACAACTGCTACGTACTGCTGTTTACGACGAAATGATTTTGTTTGTTTTTACATGCGTTGTCTTGACCGAAAATCGCATTATATGCAGAAACCTAAAATTTGATAGATTTATAGACATTGGCTGAGCAAGCGCATTATCAGCAGTACAAAATCGCCCATTAGAGACCAAAAAATGAAACAAACAAACAAAAAACACAAAATCTTAATGTTGTACGCGTATCTATCTACCTGCTCTCAGGCTGTCAACAATAATGGCTTAACTTCGCTCATTTGTGCAACGTGTGTTATTAACATACAAACAAAAGTTCAACAACATCTTGTTGAGGTGTTATCTTTGGCCTCGCCAAAAATTAAATACCCTACACCGCATTAACAGTAAAATTGCGCGTAAATCTCAAATGCTTAATAAGAGGGTACTTTTTTCTGTTACGCTACATGATGGCTTATTCTACATAACAATCCCATATTAAATTTGACATCATATGCTTATATAAATAAGCGAAGTCAACACAGTCTTTTATTTTTTGTTGAAAAGGTTGTGAAGTGGAGCAGTGCCCAATGTACTTTGTTATCCAATAGTAGGAGGTGCCATGCCTCTAACAAGAAAATACGTTCCCAATGACTAAGCTAATAGGCCGATTTTGATGAAATTCGGTAAGAAGATAGCTCGGTGTTCTTTTAGTGGGCGTTGCACCACCCCCCAATGTAAAAAAAACTTTGTCACGGCTGATCCACTACAACGATTTGGTATGGAGATAAATTGATTCGGTGCAACGCCCCTAACAACAAAATACACTTTTACTGCTAAACTAATGTACCGATTTTGATGAAATTCGGTACAGTAATAAATTGAACTCTAAGAAAAAATAATTATTTTAAATGGGTAGTGCTACGCCCCTAACCGGAAAATATGTTTCAAAGCTAAACTAATCGACCAATTTTAATAGATTTTGATGTGGAAATAGATTGAACTATGAGAAAAGGTAGTTGTTTTTAAGTGGGTGGCTCCACGCCCCTAACAGGAAAATATGTTTTCACAGCTAAGCTAATAGACGGCTTTTTATGGAATTTGGTATGGAGATAGATTGAATATTAAGGAAGGGAATGAGATAGGAATAGAACGATGCTTATTTTTGGCAGCGGTAACATATGAACGGTAAAATGGTACTGAACTTTACTGTATTGGTACTATGTATAGTGATTGAATTTTAACCAGTAGGTGAGCTTCAGTTGACTTAAATATCTCTCAGAATAGCGATTTGAAGTTTTTGCCTGTGTTTAAAAAATATGCTCACGTTTCATTTTCTTAAAAAACTCTCTCAATGTAGCGTTTTAACGGTTATATTTGTAAGCAGATTTCGCCCATTTTCAATTTATCTGACGAATTTCAAATTACCTTGATACATTTTGCCATAATCGTGAGTTTCAAAGGCAAATAGATAGGCGAAAATTACTATGTCGGCTAGTGATGCCATGTCTCTTCTATGCCTTACGAACGGAATGGCAAAGTGAACATATCCTGTGTGTAGGGTATAACAAGATTAAGTGGCGTTACCTTCTGTGTGGTTTAATTATTCAGACCTTTGGGTTTTATCTCTATCATTTTTCTCTTAATCGCGCATATGATTGTCTTAAGTAGGTTTACTAATGCAAATCATAACAAAGATCGCATTAACATACTCGTTAGCAATTGCGCCGCATATTTGTGTGCATTGGTTTTATTTTTTAACTTTACACCATAATGAAATGTTTCGATCACTGACCTACTGCTGATTTTTGTTTATCACTATTATTATTTTTTTTTTTTTTTTAATTTCCTTCAACATGTACCAATGATCTTATCTTCAAATTAAGTTAGCGTTCGACCATACCATTTAATTTGCGTTTTTTTATTTTTTCATTGCAATTCCAGATAATTGGACATTTACTTGTAAAGCTCATGCGTGAGGAAAGTTGTTTATGCCTTATTGGCATTGTCTTGAATAAACGTTCAAAGTCACGTCTGAAACACGTATTAGAAAACCTATAGGAGTTAAAAACTAGAGCTTTTTAAACGCAATAAAAGAATTGAATACACACATTTTTTTCTTGTTTTATTTGTAATCTATCACATAACTTAACATTTTAAATAATGGGTTGCTTTCTGATATTATTTATTTTCATTCACAATTTTTGCAATATCCTCCTCTTTAACTTTTTGAATTTTTCTCGCCGTTACATATGGTTGAAAACCATTTTTATTCGCTTTATACAAAGTCGTATATTCATAACCATCGTCTGAAATAAAACTGTAGCCACCGGTATATTCTATTGGCTTTTCTACTGGCTTACTGACATCCTTTGCTTTATCTGTATCGGGGGATGTCATATTGTATTTAATATTCTCATCTCGAGTTTGTCCATTTTCCAATTGGAAACTGCAATCAAATAAGGAAATAAAATAGTTATTATAATGTGCATTGTATTAATTTTCAATTAAATACAAATCGTATTGAAAAAAGTAGTGATGGACAAACATAAGCCAAAGTTCGTAAGAGCCTTGATTTTGTTTTTTGTAGAAGAATTTTTTGGCCTTGAATTTGACTATACATCAACTTTAATAACTGAACAATGACCAGTGTTGTAAAACGTTGTGAGTGACGTAAGGTCATAATGCAATAACCAAATGAAATAGCGTTATTTGTCGAAATTGCGTTCAATAACGTTACACAATTTTAGTTTGCGTTGCAGTAACGAAAAATACAACCAAAAATCCCATTTTTAGGGCATTTTTACAATAAAACTCTCAATAGTTAAGTCTATGATATGGTATTGGAAAAAATGGAAAAAAATGTAAAGTTTAAAAATGTGTTTAGATAAAAATTTCAATAGAATCGATTTATTAGTTTTTGTATCAAAACCATCACCAACATGTTGTTTAGAGCAATCATGGTGACTCTTATTAAAATAACCATATCGACTGATAATTTTCGATAGATATTTTCTGTTGCAGAACTCAATGTGCTAATTCAATCAACACTTTGTCCCAATGTCAATATCAAGTGTCGATATTACTTAACACACTTAATACATGCAGCTGAGTAGCAGAAAAAACATACATTTGAGATACGACCTTTCGAAACTTAACGGTCGACATTTTTTTCATTGATAGTATGTTCTACGAAAATTTAAATAAAGCAGTTTACTAGACATTCGATTAAAAATTCAAAAAATTATTTTGATATACTGGTGGGTTCACTTAACCCTTAAAAGACACTGGTTTGAAAATGAAGCGAAAATGATTGCTCAAAAACATTTCTAGCGAAAGTTAGAATTTCAAAGATGGATGACTATTGGATCAACATGGCCCAAGCTCATCCACCATTTGCATTAGGCATGGCGCCAAAAAAAAAGCGAAGAGTATTGATAAACCTGATTTGGTCCATCTTTTTCCATAACACTCTAAACAAAATTGCTAAATATTTTATATCTAATCTCATTTAGAAACGTCCTCTACTTATTAAGTACTTGTCTTGTAAATTTTGTTAGGATACCTTTAAAACTTTTTTAATTAAAAAATTGATCAAACAAAGAAACAGGGTGTTAAGATCAACTACCAATCCTAGTAAAACTCTTATTAAAACATACGTATATGTATAAGAAAAATATAAGACTAATACAGTGATATTTCTCTAAACCGAAACCCGTTTAAGACGTTTTATTGGCTAAAGTGAACAAAATTGGAAAAAAGGCGATATTCAGTGCTGTGAACCATTTCTTCCGGTCCCTTCAAGTTCGGTTTAGAGGAATATCACTGTATATATTTTATACTGAGCTTTCTGTTTAGTGCACTAAGTGCGAAAAAAACCTTAAAAAATATAATAATTAGAAATGATCTGTTCCAAAAGACGCAAGCAAATAAAGTTATTAAGATTTTTAAAAAATATAATAACTTTAAAAATTTCATACGATCAATAATAAAATTCCGCGAAATGATTAACTAAAATTAATTTTTTCACCGGTCATTATTAGGTTTTTGTTAGCTTTGCCTTGTCCTTGAGCAATCTTAGTTCATGGTTTTACAATCATAGCAGTGGCCTGCTTTTGCTCATCAGTAAAAAGAACTGATATAATTTTTGTAGAATTTTATACCATATAGTGCTAACACGACTTATCACTTCGGAAAATCCCACCTTAAGGAAAAACCTTAAACTTAATTTTCTTTGACAATTTTGGTAGCTACATATACTGCGCTCAGAAGAGAAAATGGCGTATCTATCGAATATGCTACAGTTAAATTTAAAATTTAGGGCGGTGACACACCCACTTTCACACTCCAGCCCGGTTTTGATCCAGAAATAGCTTTTCATAAGCAAACCCTTAACACCAAATTTTAGTATGATTGCTCACATATTTCGATAAATATGCCACTTACCGTATTTTATTTGTATGGGAGATGCCACGCCCACTGGTGCTATTTCAGCCACTTTTGATTCAGATATACTCTATAGCAACTGAACCACTTACATTAAATTTCATAGCAATTGCTACAATAGTTCACTTAAAACAGCGCTTACAAATTTATGTTAATATGGGAGGTGCCACGCCCACTGATGCAATTCCGTCAAAATTAATTTGTTTTTAAAGCCTATAGTAATTGAAATCTATACACCAAATTTTATGAAGATTACTCTCTTAGCACACTATCTATAACAATAAACAGTTTTTGCTTATATGGAAGGTGCCACGCCCACAGGTACTATTGGACCAAATTTTTGTAATAAGAGACCTTATAGCAAGTATATCTACCTCATTAAATTCCATCACGATTACGTTGTTCGTTCTCTTAATATAACGTTTATAAATATTGTGGGCGGTGCCACGCCCTTCAACAAGTTTTTTCAGTAAAGTGACTGACCTTGCATTGATGACTGCTTTCAGCGGCATCATCTCCAAAATTTTTATGAAAATCTTTTGTGCCAATTCCGTTTACCAAATTTCATTGCAATATCTTGAACGGCTTACAAGATATGGTGGTATAAATGACATTGTTTAGGGCTGTGCCATGCTCTTGTACGAACCTTTGGAAACTTGAAACCCAGCCTAATCCTAATTTTGTTCACATGTGCACCTAATCACCAAGTTTCATCAAAATCGCTGCAACTTATTTCAAAAATTGGTCTTGGTAAATTTACATAGAGTATGGACGGTAGGCATGTCCGTCAACCGATTTCGCCCATTTTCAATAGCAAAATGCCTGCAAGAAAATGTGACCTGTGTGTGAAAGTTTCATTCAATTAGCTTTCTTGGTTTTCCCATAAACCTGATTTCAACAGACAGACAGACGGACATCGCTAAATCGATTCAGGTGGTGACGCTGATCAAGAATATATACACTTTTCCATACCTGCCACGCCCCCTTCGATGAGTTACAAACGGAGAGACAAAGTGAATATACCCTCGGGTATAAAAATAGTAAATAACAGCTACTTGGAGATAAATTTTTTAAATAGGATACGGAATACAGAATATGCTTCCGTTCACTACATATCGTTTAAAAAGCTTGAGTGTTCGATTTTTAAATTATTTTTATGAGCAACCATCGGCTTCCGCGAACATAATTTTGAGTAAAATACTCAGAAAAGATATAGAAGTCCACTTTTGCTCAAGTTTAATTATTTTCAGTGATCAAAGTTATTATTTGATTTAAAATATTGATACATCAATAAGAAGTACATTTAAATGCGTTAAGCATAAATAAACGATAGTTTGTTTGAAAAAAGCTTACAAGTTATTATTCATTTGAAAAAGTCTTATTTAAAGTGTATCGAAGTTAATGGCCGTTTTTATATCAAAAACAAAATAGAAAGGACTGGGTAGAAAAAAGAGTGCTCATAGCACTTTTTTTATTTTTTTTGAGCTATTGAGACAGGTAAACTTAAAAAACTTGAAACTTATAGGAATATCTGACGTTATTTGAGAACGTTGACGTTTAATTCAAGAATAAAAACTAAAGAATTTTATCTTTAGAGGAATAACTTTGGAAAAAAAAGAAATCTATCAACCTCACCTGAGTAAGTTCGAATGGCAACCCGAATTCTTCATAAAAGCAACTTACAGATAAAAAATAATGGAATTCGTTCAAGAAAATTTTAAAATTTATTTATTTCTTAATTTGGTACTTTTCGATTTTTAATTTTATGAAATATATGACTTTTGTGAAATATATGAGCAACATTGCATTTGTCAAAACAAGATGATCACTGGTTAAACAAAAAACTTATGATTTATTAAAAAAATGACTTAAAGAAGTAAGTGTTGACAAAGTTTTTAAAAATATACTATAATTCTTCCAAAAAACACTTCCTAAAGTAATGTACATTTCCAAAGCAGATTTTAGGAAAGTTTCAAAAGCAACGGAGGGGAACATGTCAATAAGCATTATTTTAGCAACGAAGAGGTATTATGATTGTCTCGTAATGTCATCTTGTATAAAAATAAAATGTAGTGTAATGCGATGGAAAAATATTTCAAATATTCTAGAAAATGCTTCTCGTATGTATTGTGAAACGTATTCATTTCCTAGAATGAATTTAGGCTTTAATTTATCCGAGGTACCTCCACCCCACATTAACTCGAATAGACGAGATTCTACTTTAAGCAATATTCTGCATTATGTTGTGGGAAAAAATCGAGACAAAAGTCATTATTTCAATATGTTGTATAGTTGACAAAAAATAATTTTTTTCAGTTCCGAGAAAAAAATATTTCGATATCATTAGTAAAATATGCAATACGCCATAACTTAAAGTAATTTATTATAGGCTTAAAATCAACAACAAAGAAAGCGATCACAAAAACATAAACAAAATGTAGCTAAGATGTGCCTAACGCGTTCCTATATATTTGCTATTCTTAACCGTGATATCATGGTCTTAATTAAGTCAATTTTTTCTAATAATAATTAGCTTTGGTTTTTAAGTTTCAACAAGCCGCTAGCTCAGCAAATAAGAAGCCCAAGCCAGGTTTGATTTGGCTATAATTTTTTATACTGTTATAAAAAAATGTCAATATAAATTTATGATCACAAATAAACAAAAATATTCAAACCTAACCGGCTTTTAAAAATAAATTAATTAATTAATTCTCACCCAAAGTGCACTATGGCTTCTCCATCGACTTCGCTAATTGTAGCCGTCAGTATATATGGGGTGAATAGTAATAAGCAAAGGGTTGACAGCTGAAAGCAAAAGTAATTTTAAAATTATATCATATCCTTAACAAATATGCACCAAATACATACCACTAGTGAATTCATAATGTGCGAATACTAGATAAAAAACAAGCTTTCAAGTAAATAAATGAAATGATATGAAATGTTCTATATAAAATACAAAACTTCTTTAAGAACCTTAAAAGAAGTGATACGCGCTCTCTAAACTTCAAAATGATACTAACTCAGGTCATAGAAAATTACGCTGACTGAATGACGATTGTGAAGGTAAAGAATGTTTTATTTAGTTCTTTTCTTTTGAAACGATCATAAAAGTTTAATAAATATTACGTCATGATTTATTGGTAGACTTTAGTTGAATAATAAAAAAGATGAAGAGTAAAGAAGACAACAATAAGCTGGAAATGTGTTATTCTTTGAAATAAAGCCGATACAAATCTTCTTCTGTTTGCGTTATTATATTGAAATATTTTGAGTAGCATCCGATATAATCTTGATATACAACCCTATTAAAGTCAAATAAACGTTAGAACAACAAAACTTTATAATTGGCAGCGTTTGCATAACTTTTTTTTTGTGAGAGGAAGATTTTAGCTTACGCTTTGTAGATCAGAATCCAACATAGTCGAAAAGGTTGCCTTCGTTCAGTTTGTAAACAAATGAATGTCAAAAATTACGTATTTAAAATGTTAATTATTTTATGCTTTAACAGAAAGCCTGAAGTCAATTTATCGAGTCTACAATAATTTTCGATATTTTTATTACTGCAAATAGTGAGCAACCGAAATATTTTGAAAAATTCCAAATATGTTTCTACAATTTTGCACAGATTTTACAATTATGAATATTATAGAAATGGATTTTTGTTTTTTTTTTTCGATTGTTATTGTTGCAACAATTATTTCGGACTCTAATTTTTTTTTTTTTTTTTCAAGCAAAAATTAATTATGAGTTTTTATGTTTTTAGATCAAGGCTTATCGTTATCTTGGACATCTATCCTTTTAGATCCAACATAACCGATGCTTTGGATATTCGGCTTTTCTATCACAAGCAATTCTTTTTCGATTTATTTCATAACTATGAAAAAACTCAATATAGTTAATACGAGGTTTTCATCGATAAAATCGAAACTTCGAAAAATCGATTCATGTCAGAACTTATAGTCTTATGTGCGAAGTTGTTTTTCATCAAACACGCTATTTTTGATAAAAAAAAAATACTTTCAAAGACGGCGCTCTTCAAAAACTGAAAATCAGAGTTTCTAAATACTTACAATTTATAAAACTTAAAATATTTCAGATACTCTGGGTGTCCCGCCCATGGGCATTTTAATGCAACACATTTGTTTCGGAAAGTTTTTAAAGACAATTGAAAAATGTGTGTGCGTTTAAGTTCAGAACTACACTATATTATTTTCAGACACATGTTCATATGTTTTTCCCTTACTCCACGACTTAAAGCTTCACATTTCTAAGTTAGTCTGGATAGTTCGCCGCTCTTTAAATCTTGCCGCCCGAGGCACGTGCCTACTCTGCCTGTAAGGTTTATCCAGGCCTGCGTATGACATAAATTATGTCTACATATATATGTATAGTTTTTTTTTAATTTCTGAACCATTGAACCGAACCGAAACCCCGGTTCAATGAAAAAAAAAAACCGTTTTGACGAACCAATCCAAAGGTGCAAAAAATTGTTCGAACCACTGAACTGAACCGAACCAACCAATTTTTCACCCTGTTCACGTCCCTGGTACAACGTTTTAATTTTTTAATTTTTGGGTGAGATGGTTCATCTTTTTTACTAAATCGAAATAGAGCATACATATGGCCTTTAATATTTGGTTATTAATAAGCTTCTTATGATATCTTTTCAGTAGTTCTTGGGCTAAAAATAAATATTTTTTGGTGTCATATACATATATATTTTTTTTGTTTTTATCGAAAACACAAAAATTCCTAATTACTCGAGTAGAAAAGCTTGGGAGTTTACGAACAGTGTAATGCACATAGCATATTAATATAAATTATATAATAGCGAACAAAACGACTCTTATTACCATATGTGACAAAATCTGGAGCAATTCATAACATTTTATAACATGTTTAACATGTTAAACGATTTCTATAAATTCAAAACATGCGAAATCGTCCAGCCGCGCAATATCCGATATCAGATCAGCGAACGAGCTGTCATATACTTAAAGTATATGTTCTTTGGTTGTATTGTATTGTTTGCCAATACAGGTTAACATACAGGAGTTAACATAGGAAATGTTAAACGGTTTCAACAAATGATAAATTGCGAAACCGTTTAGCGGCGCACTATCCGCATTAGCGGATTTGCGTCCGCAAACTTAATATACCTAATTTGCATCATTTAGCGGTTGATCGAGTTAGCAACATAAATGAACAATAATAACTTAAGATACCTAAATCATTTAGCGGTTGATCGAGTTAGCAACATAAATGAACAATAATAACTTAAGATACCTAAATCATTTAGCGGTTGTTCGAGTTAGCAACATAAATGAATAATAACTTAAGATACCTAAATCATTTAGCGGTTGATCGAGTTAGCAACATAAATGAATAATAACTTAAGATACCTAAATCATTTAGCGGTTGTTCGAGTTAGCAACATAAATGAATAATAACTTAAGATACCTAAATCATTTAGCGGTTGTTCGAGTTAGCAACATAAATGAACAATAATAACTTAAGATACCTAAATCATTTAGCGGTTGATCGAGTTAGCAACATAAATGAATAATAACTTAAGATACCTAAATCATTTAGCGGTTGATCGAGTTAGCAACATAAATGAATAATAACTTAAGATACCTAAATCATTTAGCGGTTGTTCGAGTTAGCAACATAAATGAATAATAACTTAAGATACCTAAATCATTTAGCGGTTGTTCGAGTTAGCAACATAAATGAACAATAATAACTTAAGATACCTAAATCATTTAGCGGTTGATCGAGTTAGCAACATAAATGAATAATAACTTAAGATACCTAAATCATTTAGCGGTTGTTCGAGTTAGCAACATAAATGAATAATAACTTAAGATACCTAAATCATTTAGCGGTTGTTCGAGTTAGCAACATAAATGAACAATAATAACTTAAGATACCTAAATCATTTAGCGGTTGATCGAGTTAGCAACATAAATGAATAATAACTTAAGATACCTAAATCATTTAGCGGTTGTTCGAGTTAGCAACATAAATGAATAATAACTTAATATACCTAAATCATTTAGCGGTTGATCGAGTTAGCAACATAAATGAACAATAATAACTTAAGATACCTAAATCATTTAGCGGTTGATCGAGTTAGCAACATAAATGAATAATAACTTAAGATACCTAAATCATTTAGCGGTTGATCGAGTTAGCAACATAAATGAATAATAACTTAATATACCTAAATCATTTAGCGGTTGATCGAGTTAGCAACATAAATGAACAATAATAACTTAAGATACCTAAATCATTTAGCGGTTGATCGAGTTAGCAACATAAATGAATAATAACTTAATATACCTAAATCATTTAGCGGTTGATCGAGTTAGCAACATAAATGAACAATAATAACTTAAGATACCTAAATCATTTAGCGGTTGATCGAGTTAGCAACATAAATGAACAATAATAACTTAAGATACCTAAATCATTTAGCGGTTGATCGAGTTAGCAACATAAATGAATAATAACTTAATATACCTAAATCATTTAGCGGTTGATCGAGTTAGCAACATAAATGAATAATAACTTAAGATACCTAAATCATTTAGCGGTTGATCGAGTTAGCAACATAAATGAACAATAATAACTTAATATACCTAATTTGCATCATTATGTTGATCGAGTTAGCAACATAAATGATGAACAATAATAACTTAATATATCCAAACTACTTTGTAACGAATAATCCAAAATCAGATTTAAGTAATAAATTTGAAAAATGTTTGTCACTTGCAATAAAAGTATGTTTCAATACACACCCACACAAAAACCTTATTATGATAGCAATTATACAAAAATAAAGCCATTTAAATTTTTACCCTCTATGTAGTTTCAAGTTCAAATACGATGACATTGAAAATTAATCCCAAAGCATTTACAAAAGCTGAATGCTCTTATTCAAGGGGGCTCGTCTGTAATGACTTTAGATTAGCTTGTTTACTTGATGGTAACTACACTGGTCGGCAATCATTTGCGTATATGAAATCTGCAATTAATAAAGCAAGTAAATGGTACTTAATTTAAAATGTGATTTGAAAGAATAGATAAAACTCAAGATAGATGCAAAAATTTAAGTGATTACATGTAAATTCATTAAATTTAATCTATGTATACAAAATAGATCCAATCAATCAATTAAAAAAAAAATTTAAATTTAGCAATTTTTTTTTGAAATCATTTTTAGAGTGGTAAGTTTCGTTTCAAAATAATTTTTTAATGACTAATAAGCAGATGTATCTTTTACCTCCAACTTGCAATGGTATCTTCAACGATAATTCTGATATTGGAATGTCATCTAAATTATCATATTGATCTGCATTGTAATTTAAATTTGAACTGCTTCCTCCGGCGGACTTTTGTTTGTTAGCATCTGTCGTCGTTGGTGAAGATTTCAAATAATGTGGATTATTACTTTGTTCAATTACACGCGCCACACGATTGCGTTCTATTTGCTCAGGGGTAAGTTCTTCACTTTTGCGACGTTTTGCTGCTTCATCACTGTGTATTGATGAAACAAATAGCTCATCTTTCTCATCCTGCGATGAGGCACTACTCTCATCTTCAGGCGGTGGATTTATCCATTCATCTAAATCTAAGCCATCTGGAAGTGGTACTTTTTTCTGTGCTTTCGGTGCAACTGGAATCAATTCGCCAGCAAACAGTAAAGCCATTTCTTGAACGATCTCAATAGCCAATGAACATATAACAACAGTAATTCATACTCTAACAACTCCAGCGACATCCTCGTTTTCCAAGCAAGTGGTAGCAAGTCGTGTAAACAGCTTTATAATATTTTGCACAATAACACCTTTTATATGCCCTGGCACTTGACGAGGTCGAAGCAGTATGTTTAAGGTTCGCTCTGCATCTTCAAGCTCACTGAAAAATGTATAAAAAAATATTTTAACTTGGTTAAAAATAATAAATTAAAACATGTTTTTCCATAAGTTGGTTAAGTCGTGGGATAGTTGGAAAAGAAAAGAAAGGGAAAATTAAATTATTTAGAGAAGTGAAAGATAAAGTAGGAAAACAAAATAAGTTTTCACAAACTAGTATTTAGTTTTGTAGGAGTGTGGAACTGTCATAAAAAGATTTTTCAAAATTTTTTGTCAATTTTTGAAATGTAAAGCGCGATTCATAATATGTGTTTTTTTTTTTTGCTGCATAATTCAAAATCTTACCAGTTTAATTATTTTAATGAGCATCCAATTGTTTGTTGATGTAGTCATAAGTTTGAAAAATACCGGCGCTAATGGAAGATAGTTTTTTGGATTCTTACGTGCTAGTTCACAAATGACATTAACGGCAGCAGATTGTACACCTAATTAAGTTCAAGTCATGGTTTTTACTATATTCTTAGTGCTTATTTCAAATAAGAATGTAATCACCTGGATCAGGATCTTCAAGCTTTTCTTTAAGTTTTGGAAATGCAGGTCTCAGTGCTTCTGGATAACGTAGAAATACTTTATACATCATAAGGACGGCTTTCATGCGTAAATATGGTTTAGTTGAACTCATCTAAATACAACAAATATGGAAAAACCGTTAAAACTATTCCATTTAATACAAACCAAGGTCATAATGTCATTTGCCAAATCTCTAGACAAGTCGGGTGATATAAAACAACTTAAACCACTTAATGCAACACCTGCATCATATTGATTTTGTGAGTTTAAATCCTTGCGTATCATATTTGTTGTTAACATAAGCAACTGTAAATTGAATAAATATAAAGAATTAAGCGTAAAGACATCTATTGATTAAACTTACCTCACTATCAGGATGAAAGCATTGGCTTGCAGCCAAATAACCAATGCGTTTACAAGTAAATCTAGAAGAACTCATAACCTCAATGATATTGAACCCAGCCCATGAGATATCATATCCTAGCATTTGAATCTACAATAAAAATATTAAATTAAAAAAAATCTCACTTTTAAGTACATAATATGTATGTATATAAGTCTGTGTAGTCTGTTCTGACATCGGTGGCGATGGGACGTCTTCTTCTCCTTCCGTTTCGGTTGTAGTGGAACGCATTTGCAGTAGCGGATGCTCACCGCGACTTTGATCACTTATCATTTCCATGGTGCTTTTCGCTTTTCCGATCAACTTTTCGATTTCATTGTCACTTAATTTGCGTATAGACGGACGCACTGGATAAGCGCACTCTGGTGCACAAGGCACTGGCGGAGCATCTTCTTTACGCGAAAGTTGAGTCTCCACATCAGCGTCAAGCGATTTCACCGGAATACCGTCGCAATCCCTTGGGCTTGCAATATTTATTGAGGAGTAAGTTCTTCCTCTGTTTATCTTTGGGGCCATCTGTGAGCTGAACCTTTTGTATGGCACGTTGGAGAGTTTCGGGACGCGTGTACTATGAATGAAAATGTACGTGGGATAAACTTTTCTTTGCACTGAAAACTTACCCAAAATTCGAAATTCCTAGTCGTAGTCGTAGTTTTTCACGATAATACACAAAGAAGTCTAAGAATATTTCAAACTGATGTGTTAGAATTATGTGGATAATATTGCGGACAAATTTTACCTCTTTTAGACATTTTACAGCTAGTCCGGTTACGAAGGGAAGTTAAAAGAAAGAGGAGAATCAACAACTTGAGCAATATCTACAAATGACTACCAACGGTAGGAAGCGTTCAAAAAATAATATATCCGTTCGAATATAAGCTCTGTTCGTGATAAAATTCTTTTCATAAGTTAGAACAAGTTAATAAAAAAAAGATATACGGATGGAAATGTTTCGTTTTTTTTAACATAAGCGAAAAAACTTAAAATAATAAATAAAACTATGAAAAAAAAAAACATACGATTTTTTTAACACTAAATGCACTGCACGTTCAGCAAATACAATTAATAATTAAAACATTTTATAATAAAGTTAGACAATTTATTTTTTCTGGCGGCTTGCATTGAGTGCGAGTCTGATATGTTTCCACCAACGAAGCTTTATGATTTTGCAAATTGACTCAATGTTTCAACCGCCTCATAGTCTAAGGTTGTAGTTGATGCAATTTCGGTTGCGATTGTAAGTAATGTAGCAGAAATCGCTTAAAGCACTCCTAGAAATAGAAAAACTGATGATTCATTGTAGAAGAAATAAAAAAAATTGCATTTATCTATAAATGTTTTTAAATTTGCACACAAACGAACATACATGCATTGCTTAGCTATTACAAAAATATACACAGAGAGAATTTTAACACCGAAAATCGTTAAGCAATTACAACAAATCAGTGATGGCATTTGGGTTTAGTGAAAATGTACTGAATGGAAATTTGAAATGTGCTGTTTAGATACCGAATGTACTTTTCGACATAATCATGAGAAACTAAGTCAAATTTACTCCAAGTAAAATTATTTAGCCTATAAATTCTGAGATGTTAGAGAAAACTGTTTCTGTGACATTGAATATTCTACATCAGTACTCGTACAAGTCTACGAAGAGCAACTAATTAATTGTAATTAATACACAGGAAAAAATATATATTGGTCAATTTAACTGAACAAATTTCAGTAGAATTTTCAGTAGAAATTTCACTAGCCCACAGTATCAAGGCAAATTTTATTCAAACAAAGCTATGTTGGCCTTTCTTTAAATGAGATAAGAATTTTATAAAACTTTTTAAAAGCTAATTCAACCGATATTAGTGTTTCACCGAGGCTACGAGGCAGCCTCGTTTTTGACTACGAGAACGAGGCGAGACCGAGGCGAGAACGAGGCGAGATGGAAAAATAAATTTTCCTCGCTTGACCGAGGCGAGGCGAGATCACACGGCACCTCGCCTCGTACTCGCCTCGGCCTCGCCTCGTCCTAGCCTCGTTTTCGAAACCAAGAGCGAGGCGCGTTTTGACGAAATCTGAACTCGTAAGAATTATATGCAGATTCAAAATATGAATGTAATTTTTATAATAAAATCTATATTTAACTAATATTTTAGTATTTTATTTTGAGTAAACTACTTTGTTTTATTTTTAATCCGCATGTGCTTCTTACGAGTTCAGATTTGGTCCAAGCGCTTATGCACAGAAGTGCTTGGATCGCATCAGCTTCTATGCGACTTCGCCTCGATTGATCAGTTAGGGAAGCATGTAAGGCTATGTAAGGCTATAAGCAAAACTGCATGATTGACAACACTGCATTTTAATTGATTTATTCTAATAGTCTTTCTAAGAACCGGTAAGGTGAAGCGAAACACACAGGGTAATGCTAGTATATAAATAAAGATCAATATATGTAATGGACTCCTAAACCGTTCAACCGACCGACGAAAGATTTGACATACATATATGTTTCTTATGATTTGGAATGCTCCGTAATATAGTTTACGATAAATGGGTGATGCCACCCCCACATAAGAGAAAAACAGAATTCATCATATATTATCAACAACTTGATGCAGATTAATAAAACTTGATATATTTATAAAAGGTAGAGGCATAAGTAAGATTCAATTAATAAAATGGGCGGTACCATGCCTTCAATATAAGAAAAAAATTAACTTTATTATATCTCAATATTTATTTGACGTAGATAAATAAGATTTGGTACATATTTTGCTTATAGTTTGTAAAAGGTTCATAGCTTAGTTTGGCTTGGAAAAATAGGCAATACGTCTCCTTCCCATATAAGAAAAGAATTAAATTCATCATATCTCATCCAATACACCAAAAATAAAAACAGATATTTTATTTTATTTCTTGAGGCTTGATCAGCCTATCAGCCCTGATACATATATAATTTTTTATTTATTTTAATAAAAACCTCGCTTTCTTACCGAGGTGCCTCGGCCGAGAACGAGGCGAAGCGAGGCGAAGCGAGGCGAGGCGAGGCATGTGATGGCAAGATCTCGTCCGAGGCCGAGGCGAGGCGAGACTTAAATTTATAAAACGAGGCGAGACCGAGATCAACTAGAACCTCGCCTCGCCTCGGCCTCGGTGAAACACTAACCGATATCATAATTATCATAAGGTTAAAGTCAAATTTACTGTATTACCTCAAACACATATTTATATTTTCAATTGTGACGTTGATATCCGAAATGTACTATATCCATTTAATGAAATTTAACAGAAATCTTTAATTTTTTATTGAAAAATGTTGGGAAGGATCGCATTTGCAAATGCGATTTTCAAAGAACTTCAAAATTGTTCGTAACGAAATATAAATGTGGTTTCAATGCAATCAACCCAGTACAATACAGGATTTGCAAATAAAAAATTATTGCACTAAAATGATTTTGATTTCCTTACAGAATAATGCAATTTTGAGTAAAATTAAAATCAACCAAATGTTCACCACAACTTCGGCGGCATGTATCAATGCGATTTAATTAATTTAATTTGAATTTAATTCAATTCAATTTCAATTATTGTACAATAAGGCTTAGTCTTCTCTAGTACATAAAAGTGGTAAGAAATTAACATTAACAATGAATGAATAACTTAACGTCAACAATATTTTATCTTAATATACATGTTTAGTAATGAGAAAAGAATAAATAAATCAGTACAAAAAAAGGAGACAGAAAAAACTATTTATCCATTAACAAAGAAATTATAAATAGCTGTTTTGTAGTTGTTTTCAATAGTAATGCGTCTTTAACAAACAGGTAAAAAGTTCCAAAGTCTAATGATGCTGATGAAGAAGAATCTGCTCGAGCTTAAGTTGTTAAACCTGGGAACAACTAACTTAAAATGATCTGGCATATTGACAAAATTGAAGTTTAACGTACAGGAGAGTGCGAATAAATAAGTTTGTGCAGAAATCGCTAGATGCGTATGTTCAAATATCTTGGAAATGTGTTCAAAATGACGAACTGAAAGTGCATATCTAGCAGCAACTGGCAGTTAACTGAATCTATCTCAAATCGTGCGGTGCCCTTAAATTTAGGTTTTCGTAGAAACTTTAAATTGACGTATCATTATTCCTCATACAAAATAAGCGAGCACGTATTTTTTGTTTATTTTTGGTTTGGCGCGATATTTAGTTGCTGCAAATTGAATTTTCTGAAAATCTAAATCATACTAAAATTTGGTGTACAAATGTTTTTTATAAAAAGCTATTCTGAATCAAAGTCGGGCTGGATTGTACCAAATGAGTAAGAGACCACCCTAAAATTTACGAGTTATAAGGGCATTTTTCGCAAACTATACATGCTATTGTAACAAAATTTGGTATAATATAATTAATTGAACCAAAAGTAGGCTGAGAGGTAAAAGTGGGTGCGCAGTTTTCGAGTTTTTCTTAACATTTTTCGATTTTTTTACTCTGTTTCAACTTTTTTCCACACTTTTCATACTTGCTTGGCTTTTTCAACATCACTTTATTGACGTCTTCTGTCAACTTTTTGAATTTTCAACATACTTCACCATTTTTTTACTATTTCAACTACTTTTGCATGTTCCCCTTTTCATTTTGATTTTTTTCAATTTCATTCAACGTAATCGAATTTACGACTTCATTCGTTTCAACATTTTTCAACCTCTTTCAAGTTTTCCAACGTTTTCCGTTTTATTTCGAGTTTTTCAATATTTTCTGACTTTTTTTGTCTTATCAACATTTTTCGACTTCTTCAATATATTCCATATTACTTCGATTTATTCAACCTCATTCAACTTTTTTCAACATTTTCCATATATTTTCAATGTCTTTCAACTTTCTTCATTAGTCTGTTTCAACATTTTTCAACCTCTCTCTACTTTTTAAACATTTTTCATTATATTTCGACTTTTTCAACCTCAAAACCAAAAACCGAGCTATGGTCAGTCTCCTAGTACTATGAGAAAGAAATTCTTGTCTATTCTTTTATGTGATTTTTGTTTTGCGTCTGCGACAAATGACAAATTTTGTACCTCGATCCTGTCGTTTTTACCCTCTTGCCAACAAACAAGTAGAATTTTCGGAAAGAGTTTCCTAGTGTAAGCTAGCACAAAATAAATTTAATTTTTCCGCTTTGGGCACGTGGTCTACTTTCAGTGTTTTAGCACTTAGTGAGTTCACGTTGGTCTCACACTAATACAACATTTGGTTCAAAAATGTCCAAATTTAAATATGCCACATCCTATCAAGATAAGCTTAAGAGATATTCACTTTACTGTCGCATTGTCTTTTATTTTAATATTTTTGATCAGTTGAATACTCTTTCGTAAACAGAAAAATAAATTTTCATTATTTTTTTTTTATGTAGCGCTAATTTTAAGCTTTCCAAGACGCAACTTACGAATATGAACTTTCGTGCGTGTGGGTCAATGCATTGTGAAGTCAATTTTTATTTGCATGCAATCAGTATCATAGAGTTTTCCAATGAAGAGCAACCCAAGTTTATAAAATGAAACTAACGATCCACTTAATTTACAGTAAAGTGCAACGCAGACGAATGAAAAGTGGTTTTTTGCTCTGATTTAAATTGGTAACAGACACCTTTTTAACTCATTGAAATGGATATTAAAAGTGTAAGTAAGTGCCGATGTTGACAACAATTCAAATGCTTAATGAAGTCATTAAACTTTCTTGCAGGTATTAATGTTGTTAGTTTCAAGTTCAGTTTATACTACCTTGATCAAAAAGTTTTAGGACTTTATTTTTAAAATGAAAAATACAAGTTTATTCATCAAAATCGATATTGTCTCCTTCAAAGTACTCCCCATCGACTGCAATGCACTTATGCCAACGCTTGACCCAGTCCTCAAAAGCCTTTTTATACTCGACCGTCGGTATGGCCATCAGGGCCATCTTCGATTTTTCGATGACCTCTTCTCGGCTGCTGTAACGCGATCCGCGGAGCGGTTTCTTCAGGTGGCCGAACAGGAAAAAGTCGCAGGGAGCCAAATCAGGCGAATTCGATGGATGTTGGACGGTATTCATGGAGTTTTTGGCCAAAAACTCACGAATAATGATCGCATTGTGCGACGGCGCGTTGTCGTGATGCAAAATCCACGAGTTGTTTGCCCACAAATCCGGTCTTTTTTGGCGAACTGCTTCACGCAAACGTCTCAAAACGCCCAAATAATATTCTTTGTTGACGGTCTGACCTTCTGGGAGGAATTCATGATGCACAACACCTCTGTAGTCCATGAAAACCGTGAGCATCGCCTTCTTTTTCGATTGAAAACGACGTGGTTTTTTCGGTCGCGGCTCATTGGGTGAACGCCATTCACTCGCTTGATGTCTGGATTGCGTGTCGTACTCGTAAATCCACGTCTCGTCACCAGTAATGATGCGCACCGTTAAATCCGTTTTTAACACAAAATTTAATGCAAACTCGTTGCTGCAAAGTTGATGACATTTTTTTTTTTGTAAAAAATCGAAACCACACACAAAAGTAGATGCACACAATACGGCGTCACTTCAAGAAATGTCAAGCTGTCAAGCTGAAAATTTGACATAACGTCCATGACACTTCTACCAACACAACAAAAAAAAGAGAATTGAAATCGGACGAACGAGAGCGCCACACGGTGACGAGTCCTAAAACTTTTTGATCAAGCTGGTATATATGCAAGTCCAGCAGGTTATCCACGAGGCGGACCGCCAGCACCTGCACCAGCGCCAGGACCTGGTCCACCGCCGCCACCACCACCACCACGTAATGGCAATGGTGGCGGTGGTGGTGGTGGCTACTCATATCCACCACCAAATGGTGGTCCACCTGACTTAGGCGGCAACGGTGGAAATGGCGGTGGAGGAGGTGGTGGTCCTGTAATACCTATTATTAAAATGGAGTATAAAATTAATCCTGACTGCTCATACAAGGTATATAAAAAAAAAATCTTATTTCCATTGTCATTACTATAAAAATGTTTGGTTCCGCTTTAGTACGAATATGAAACGGGCAATGGTATCATGGTTGAAGAATCGGGATACGTTAAAAACGCTGGCGTTGAGGGTGCTGAGGCACAAACGGCTGAAGGTTCATTTTCCTATACAAGCCCTGAGGGTCAAGCAATTATGGTAACTTATATTGCCGATGAGAATGGTTTTCAACCGCAAGGTGAACACTTGCCAACACCGCCTCCCATACCTATTGAAATACAGGAAGCATTGGATAAAATTGCTGCTGGTGGTGGTCATCCTGATGATGGCAGTGGTGGTGGTGGTGGCAATGGTAACGGTGGTAATGGAGGAGGAGGAGGTGGTGGCGGTTATTTATACCCAAATTAATGATGAATAAATTATGTAAGACATTTGTGTTTTAGTGTAAAAGAAATACAAAAAAATTTATCAAAACTAATATACATACAAATTTTTCTGTTACATTCAGAATTTAAAAAAGCCGATATTGCTTAGTTGAAAAGTGCGAAAAGAGATAATGTGAACAGGAAAATGTGCGAACAGTAAAACGTTCTTTGCTCGTCTTTTTGAGTTCATTCACCAAAGTTCCTTCAATCTTTTTTGTCGACATTCAGACATTTTGTAGCTTCTTGTATATTACGAGATTTCGATTTCGTATCGACTATTTCAACATTATTTGACATTCTCAAATTTTGTAATATTTTATAACTTTTCAACATATTTCGATTCATTCAACATTATTCGACTTTTCAAGATTTTTTGAGTTTTACAGCACTTATCGACTTTGTCAACGTTTCTGATATTTTTCAATACGAGTATTGAAATTTGTCGAATTCCTAAAACTTAAGCTTCCTTGGAGGAATTTCTTTCCTCTCAATTCACTGCATCAACTCTTAGTGGGCCTCACAATTATAGTTTCTAATACATGCCTTATCAATGTGGATTATTAGGGAATAAGCTTCAACCTGTCTCTGAGCATTTCTTAAAACTCCTAAGAGTTTAAGTTTTCGATATTTATAATTTAATTATTTTTCTCAGGATAAAAACTTTTGCTTATTAAGTCACAACAACGTGGCTCAGAGTTAGGCTTGGATATTTTTAACCTCCCCTCGCACATATGAGAAATTTAACATATGTGTTTTATAACTTTAAGGAGTTCACCAAAACCTCCTGAAACAATAAGAACTTGATTGAAATAAATTTAAACAAAAATCAGGCTAATCTAGCAGTGATATCGCAATTTGAGTATTACATGCAAATAGTTTTTCACCACACGATATCTGCCTAATCGTAATGTTAACTTAAATTGATCTTAATCGACAGTCAAACAAACATCACACAATGAATTTCTGCAAATTGAGAGGGGTGCAGCAACGAAATCGCGTAAGCTGCCGCGCATATTGTGATTGTCATCACCAAAGTGTCACCAAGCTAATTTATCATCCACAGCGTCAACGATGGCACAACCCACTCGATGGCCACAACAACTGGAAACAGTGAGAGCTGTCATGCTTATTTACTTAGCAACAACTTAATAGCGCGCACACGGAACCAACCCTAACCATGGACTGTATAAGCTCCCGTCTACTCCCTTTTGAGGTTTTTTCATTTGATATCAATTTAATGCGTTTGTCAAACGATTCGATCTTTTTTCTTCCTCATTGTTTATTAATGTGCGCAAATATGCGATTTATGAAATATAAAGCGTAAAATATTAAAAATATAACATTTTGCAAAGGTTCCAATATGTACCTATGTATGTACGTGAGTATGCGGGCTTCAATGCATTTTGATTGCCTGCAATGCGTGCGTGTTAAATTCTCTTGGCACCCACTGTTGTTGGTTTCTTAGCCGGTGTATTGATGCGTAGCAAGTGCGCTTGTATGAGCTGCGGCGGCCGACAAGGGGGTTGCTGCAGAAAGTGCTCTGGCACGTCATTTGGCGAAATTCCCGTAGGTCTTAATGTGTTCTTGATAGGCCTGACATCATTGTAGTAGCATCAGCTATAGCAGTGGTAATATTTTAGAATAGAAAACACAAAAACAACTAAGGCTTCAATTGAACATGTACTCGTACAACTAGCTAATTCATTTTAGAGAAAGGCGGGAAAAATTACAGTGTTGCCGTTTGAAGTTGCAATAAGAAATTGTTCTAAGCACTTCATCTACTAACGGATTATGTATGTATATAAGAGCATATTACCCCTCATCCACATAAAAAAAACTTCATCGGTCATCAGCCAGTTCGAAAGCTTACCTCGAAACATTTTCAACACAACTTTTCTTATTTTATTAAAATAGATGTTTGCTTTTGTATATTGTTTTATAGATCTAGGTACGAAATGTAACGCTCTTGAAACCTTTACAACGCTATACTATATTTGATGTTCGGATATCAAATGGCAAAGAAATCGAAAAAAAATCAAATAGAAAACATCTATCTTAACAAAAAAAAATAGATGTTTCCTTTTAATTTTTTTAATTATTTTTTTTTTTTTTTTAAATGGGCTCTAAAAAGACATTAATTGTGCCAGGGACGTGCGTTAAAAATTAATTTTCTTTTTGAAAAATAGTCTGTTTAAGCAGCCTTTAACTATGTCTAAAATTAATTTTTAACCCTCCCATGTAGCATGGTGCAGAAACGCTCAATGCGCTCAAGCACGTTACTGGTGATTTTCAGAGGTGTGGGACTTTACTTAGATATAAGAGTACCCGGCTACACCTCAGATCATATTCAAAAATAGTTTTCGAGCTTTAATAGTTAATTTAAGCTACAGAGCTTTACATTATCCTAATACATACATACATATTATAAGCGCGAAAGTGTGTTATTCTCTTTGTCTTTCACTTTTCACGGCCATACCACTTAACCGACTTCGACAAAATTTAGTAAAGGAATAGGCTACTTTTAACTCGAAAAATGCAGAAACTTTCATTCAAAAAAAAACTTCAAACGTTATATCTTCGCTTTTATGACAGCTTCAATTGTGAAAGTTGGCGAATGTATCAAGCACTTTGCAAGTAGTGGCAATGAGGTATGGCACCATCCACTCAACAAAAACACTTCAAACGCTATATCATGTATATTTTTTTTGCAATAAGCATTTCCCAAAGTAAGGTTGACAATACATTCTGAGTTGATTTAATCACGAAACTTGCTTTAATTGAATGTAGATTAACAAGATTTAAGTGTAGGCGAATTAACCAAAAATGTGTTCTTAGTGCACTTCTTTTCCTATACTTGGAATGTTACTCTCTTTGAATGTTATCTAACTAACGGTAACACTGTCATCTCTATTTTGTGCCAAATAAAGATCTCTCAACACTAAGCTTTTTTCATTGCCCTACTATGGGAATTCATCAGCTGTTCCAATGCGTACGTTAAGTATACGAACATGTAGGACAAGCATAAAAATCCTGTTTTTTTTTTCCTAAAACTGACTGTAGGTCATGTTAATGCTTTGTATAAGCAACCCTCTCAACTAAGGGGCACATCGTATCTTCTATGGCTTAACATGCATGAGTCCGCATGTTACAATAACAAAGGAAAGTGAAATTGTACTGCACCAAAGAACAACAACAGTATGCAAGCGATTGCGAATAAGTATTCCGGGTACCCCGGGTACTGTTTGGTGCCTGCCTTGTACGCACAAGCATAAAGTTAATAGTCCTGCTTAGGATTTAGCACCCTTGTAAGAAAGCTATTTTAGTCTCTAACAAGCCTCGCACTCTCGAATCCAGTTTTGCATTCGAGTTGGTTTGGTTTGCCGGGCATACGAATAAAAAGTGTGGTGCCCGATTTGACATGCGTGTGGTTCAGCTATAAATGTCTATGGTGGCAGTGATAGTGGTGATGAGGATGGTGGTTGCAGTTGATGATGTTGGTGGTTGCTTGTTTAAGTGTTGGTCGATGCGTATTCGATTGCAGGTGTTACCGATTTGTTACGCTGATGGCTTTATGAAATCTTCCGAATTGAGTTTAGAGCAGCGCAATGCATTGGGATGTTTAATATCAACTGATTTTTAAATTAAAATAAAATGAAATTTGTACTTGTGGTCTTAACAGGTTTTGTTGTTTTAAGTGATTAAATGAGTTTAGATTAAGGGTGAGGTGCCCTTTTTTTCAGAGCATATTGCGAAAGCCGATTGATGCAAGAATAAAATAATAATTTGTTAGCATTTTATCATTTGTTAGAATTTGAAACATGCTGGAAAAATTTAAATTGGCTTCGTATATAACTCTATTTAAAAATGTTTTAGGAAAAATTTGAATAGAAACACTGTTCTCTATCCCTAATAGATTTTGATTTTTGCTTGTCAGTCTACTCGAACATTTTTCAACTATCGATGTCATCCTTTGAATGTAATGTTACCATTAGTGAAATCTCACTATTTTAAATTTAACAGTAGAAAGAACTCTTATGATGTGTTCAAATAAAGTATATATAGTATAACTTTGTTACTAATGTGAAAGACTTTCGCATCTCATTAGTTTGAGAAATGGCAATAAATATATGAATGAAAAATTATATTGTTGTTTTGAGGGAATTCATTGATTAGCAAGATTGTTCGTAATTCAAATATAAAATATGAAAACAAAATTTTGTGAATCATTAACTATAGGGTAAGAATACGTGAAACCGACATGTCTGAAATATTTTTCAAAGTTTTTTATACAAATCAGTAGCTGCAAGTTTGTAGAAATTAGCGTACGGAAAATTTTTTAAAAAAAATGGTTTTTGTAATAATTATTGCTAATCAAAGTTTTCATTAACTTTTTTTTCAAAATGCTATAAGTTTTGAACTGCTTGACTGATCGTGAAATTTTTTAATTTCTGTAGATAATAAGTTGAACTTATGTATTAAAAAAAAAGTTGCAAAAACTGTCGCAGATGTGCTGACCTCTTTCCTCGTTAGGACCGCGATATCATTTTATTCCAGCTTTTCAATTAATAAACTGTATTAGATCATTCCCGAAACGATTTTGCTCTACAGTTTTGAAGAAGTCTATTAAAATCCACTTATCTATAAAATTGGTTAAGAATACAAATAAAAGGTCTTACATCAAACTAAAATTATTTATCATACTTTCAAGAACTTATATTGCGTTCACTTAGTGTTGTAAGAAGTCACGGTTATGGCAAAATTCAAAGACTTTTTTTAATAGAAGAAGAATATATTAAACAAAATGAAAGTCTGACTTAACAGCAAATTTATAAAAAATATTACAGACTAAAATCTGAAGCCCAGCGATATAACGAATTGTACCCGCATTCACTTTTTCCTCACAATTTTAAAATAGTTTTTCACTTATGTACATACATATATAGAGTCCAATGCTCCAAGTTCTAATTGTCCTACGAAGAAAAATTTGTTCACTTCACAACTATTTATTAGGCCTTATCCTCAGCTTTGCAAAGAAATTTTTTTCAAAGTTTTATGGAATTCTGATTCGATAGAGCCATATCTGGATCATTTTCAAAGCTTTTATTAACGCTAGAATTATGTAAGCAATTAGAACATTTTTATAAAAATTATTGCATCTACTCAAATCTTAAAAATAAGTTTAATATTTTTGGTGGGAGAAGTGTAGTTATCGCTTGGCAAAGCTCAGAATATAGCTCAGAAAGAAATATATTAAAAAAAGTACATGAACTCGAAAAATATATTTCTTCCTATAATGTACTCGAAAAAAAGAACAGGTTATTTGATTTAGTTAATTTACTCATATATGCACTTGTACTATCAGAGAAAAAAAGAGTAGCAACCACGCATAAAGTTGCGGCACGTGCGGTGTGACTTAAAACACATGTTTTGTCAGATTTGCAAGATTTTTACTGCACGCTGACATATTAGCTATACGCGCAACTATGGTGGTAGCGAAGCAGAAAAAATAAGGGCTGGCTGACTGACCGAACACCCTGTTGATCTCGCATAGAAAAATTCAATTGCAAATTTATATAAAATAAACATTAGCAAAGAAACTTATTGGTCGTGTTACAGAAACGTGCCGGTAATGAATGGCGCCAAAGAGCAGAAAAACCAGGAGCGTTTTTGCACATTAGAAACCTACAAGTACCCTTGTTAAATAAAGCGGTAATTAAAAATGTTACTGATACCACACTCAAAAAACAAGAGATTCTGAATAATTTGGAGAGACCTTTTGGGTTTGAGAAATTTTTCTACTTTCCATTTAAAGACGAAATTATTACAATCTACGCAACCACGACAATCTTTAGACCAGCGCCCTTTTTTTTATTTTGCATAACGCTCTGTTAAATCACAACCAACCCTAAACCACAAAAAATAAAACTCAAAAATTAAGGCATTATCAATGCCAAGGGTTAGGGATGGAAACTGCAGAATGAAATACTCGATCATTTGATTTCAATTAAAAACCTTTTATAGCACATACAAATAAATAATGCGTGAATGCAAAAGCCAAAAAGGCTCATGCTTTAACTCTCCACAGGTTAATTGTAAGGAGGGAAAGAGAATGTTACACTCGTCCCTTTATCCTGTCATGGAAATTGAAAACGAAAAATCTGTAAGCGCAAAGGAAAATGAACACTTGCTACATTAGCTCAGCACAGCTCAGCCAATGCGACAACATGATGTTGCACTTGCTGGCATCAAATCCAATAACCAAAATGTACGAGTAATGGACCAGCTTTTTTTGTTTGGTACGCTGGGAACTCTTGCACTTGTTGTCGTCGTCGTCGTCATTTGTTGGAAAAACATTCGTCGAAGTTGTTTTGACATTGCAAGCCGGAACAAATCATCAACAGCTACAACAACAATATGGATAGCGCATTAAAAGGATAAAGGGATATGACATTTAGAACAACTTTAGCCGAGGGTTTGCAAAATCTGCTGGAAAACACGTGGTTGTCGAAGAATCACAGAATGTTGCAGCGTATATAAAAGCAAAGGACTTTTCCAATTGGAGGACAGATTCATGTTAGAACGCAAGCGTGTAACATCAGTGTTAGCAAAATTTTAAGAAAAAGAAGGATAAATCTATTTGGAAATGTATCCAGTGCTGCCAAATTCAAATACAACAACGCGACACTCACACGTTTACTTAGAAGCCACAGCAGGCAGTCAACAACGTGAAATTAGCAAGCGTAACTCCAGTATGATTTTTCGCATAGAACATTTGTTACCGCCAAATGAGTCAGCATCACCTGGTATCAGACAAGATATTGGTGCAACAACAAGCACAACTCTTACACAAGCACGAGATTTCCGTAGTGAGCAAGTATCGATAGCAAAGCGTATTAAGATGCAGCCACCCACAGTGCGTAGCGGTGTTTATGTTGCACAATTTACATCGAAAGATACACGCTCTGAGACATTTTCCACATTGAGTGTCATGTCAACCGCCAGCACTAAGAGCACATCAGATCAAGTTACTTCCTATTGCCAGCTCTCGAATGGAATGCTTTGCATGAGTCCGGCAATACTACGTAAAATTAAACTTTCTGAAGATATTCATAGTTATAATGCACTGTTCGAGATATGGAATGGAAATGTACGCGTACGTGTCATACGTGATATTGCTCGTGACGATGAGTTGGTTGCATGGTTCGGTGAGGAAGCAACGCTACTCATGTCAATACCGTTTCTCACGCCACTGAATATACAAGGTGAGTAAAGTTAGTCAGTATGGTGAAAAAGTTTGAGCGTAAATAACTTAAATGTAGCATTAGACAATTATTTGAGTGTAGCAGTCGTGGCCGAGTGGTTAAGGCGTCTGACTCGAAATCAGATTCCCTCTGGGAGCGTAGGTTCGAATCCTACCGGCTGCGTAATTTTTTTTTTTTGTTTCTTATTATTAATATTTTTTAATATAATTTTTAAATTATTTTCTTTTATATTTGTTTGTTATTTTGAAAATTAGATGCGCATTTAAAACTCATTTATAGCAAACTTTACTTAACATAAATTTTGTTTATTTCATTTCAAAAACTAGGAAACAACCGCTATACTTGCCACCTGTGTCATCTCACATTTGAAACTCCCAATCCGCTTAAAATTCATTTAGCACTTGGCTGCGGTCATCATTCAATGGATATATTATGGATACGCCTACATTATGCACTAAAGGCTACAACTTTTAGTCAACAATTAATGCCATTGTTACCACCACCACCAACTCCTCTACCACTGGCACCATCGTACCGAAGGCAACTATCGCCAATGCAACAGCCAACTACTTCATCTAGTTCCACAAACTCACCTTCCAACTCTCCACCGCCCCTACCCCAAGAAACAGTGCCATTATATGAACTTCAACGCTTTTCCGCCTTTAAGCCCTTATCAACAGCTGGTCCGCCTCCTATGGTCAGCATTTCTTCACCAATAACATCATTTTCCTTATCTTCCACACAATTGACAACAACTGCATCCACCTCTAGCGCAGCTACTTTTGTCCACTTAATGCATCCTTCAAGTTCGCTTCATCAACAGCCACCACCACCTCCGATGAGTCTTTTACATTCCAATGTTAACGTGAATCCACTGAATGCCGCTGCACAAATTGAAGCCATTGTCAGCAACATGGGTGCCTCCAAACAAGGTCATCTCTGCATCTACTGCGGCAAAGTGTACTCACGCAAATATGGCCTAAAAATACACATACGCACTCACACCGGCTTTAAGCCGTTAAAGTGCAAATACTGTTTGCGACCTTTTGGCGATCCGAGCAATTTGAATAAACATGTGCGCCTACATCAGCAAGCGTGTACGCCCAGCACTGGCACTGCCGGTACACAGCCCAATGAAGGTTACAAGTGTCGGCTATGTCACAAAGTTTTGGCGCGTCGCAGGGACTTACAGAGGCATATGGAAACGAGGCATTCGCAATCGATGGTAGCGGCACATGGGCAGCGAAATAACAAGACACGAAGGAATTGATTTTAAGTAGGGTGACAAAACAAGTGAAAGGAGATAACTTCAATAGTGAACCGTAATGTGATAGTAAAGCCTATATATGATAGAACTTAAGATATTACTAGTACTTTAAATAAAGATATTTATATCAATGGAAAAGAAATAATTTTCAATCATGTTTTTTCTAACTTTTGTCTTAGTTTCTGCACGGTATTTGTGAAAAACGGCTTATTATGACCCTTGAAAAAACAAAAGTACTCAATTCTGAAAAGGTTATTTGCTGCACTAATTGAAGGCATTTGCGAGCAGTGGTAACCAAATTGACTTTTTTGGACAAAAATTTGCTCAGTTCTTATTTGATTTTCATATTATATTGGTAAATCGGTCAAAAATGTAGAATCTGGCAGTTTTAGGTTTGTTGAGCTATTACTAATTGTGTGGCACTGACTAAAGCTTCAAACATGTATTTAGTATGTATCGAACCTTCTTTTTTAATTCAACTCATTTTGATGTATTTTATGACGAATCGGAACGGAAAATAGCTAAAATTATTTTACTGAATGTGTGATAGCACCAAAAAAATTCAATAACGAGAAACAAAATAAAAGAACCGGACTAAAGTTAGTCAGACTAGTTTCACCTATTGCTAATTGGAATCATCAGTGAACTTTTAGTCAAGGAGTGAACATTTCTAAGCCTGTTATGTTTTCTTTCTTGCATAGATTTGTTGCGAACCCAAACAAAAAGTGAAACAAAGCAAAGCAAAGCCAAAATTATTTTTCCTGTTGTGTCTTTGTTTTTGTAATTACACTTTTCTTGCAGGTACTTCGTTGCAAACTTTCTAGGCAAATCAAGTCATTAGCAAGCACAAATAGTTCAGTTCACCGAAAATTAATTTTCTTGTGGGAACAGAAATTAGCTTAAATTTTTTTGCTTAGTATACAATAATTTAGAAGCTATGAGCTTTTCTGCCACCGCCCTCTAGCTGAGCCAGCGTGTAATTTTATTTGTCAAAAAATGTCACACACATTTTCAACTGGTTGTAAGATAACTAAAATAAAATAAGCCATACCGAATTTCAGTGGTAGTGAATCACATTCTTGTAATACCTCTAAAATTGAGACAGTTGAAATTCTCTTAGGACATTCTTTTTTTGTTTGAACTAACATAAGATACCGGCATTTGGCTTAGTTCATTGAACGCTTTATTTTTAAGCTATCAAATGTAATAAAAATCAATAATATGGATTTTTTTGAGGTACCGCTTTTGCGGCATTTTGGGAAATGAAAAAATCAATAATCGGTAAGTTTTTCAGAAATATTGTTCCGAAGTTTTTTTTACCCATGTACGTCGAAAAGTTTCCCTAAAATAACAATTTTTTAGATTACAGACACTGAATAAAAAAAAACTCATGCGTTTTATTAAGTAATTCAATAATATGTATTAATGTAAGATTTTTTTTTTTTTTTTTTGGTTTTAATCAATTAATTTTTATTTTTATATAAACTCCATATATGTAAGCAGTAAATACTATATTTTATATATAATATTGTATACCAGATTTTGGTTTCTCAGTATCTTAATATTTCTTAATATATAGTATACCTATACGTCAAAAGGAAACGAAAAAACAATCACAAAATTTTCGAATCAACATTCTGTTTCATTTATTTTTTTCTGCCTTATACATATGTATTTACATACATATAATATGCAGATAGCCTTTTTAGTTTGAAAAAAGGCTGTTTCACAATTATCGTGTTTGGATTATATTTCTGTATGTTTTTATATATATTTTATGTAAAAAACTGTTCATTATAGATTGAGATAGATTGAAGGATTTGAGCAAAAAAAAATAACACATGCATACACATATGTATATGTACCTATGTCGAAAGAGTTCATATGGTTATAAATATGCTAAAGTACACTTACAAATAGTAGTGGCATTACATTAAAGTACTGATAGTAATTTATTTGTGCCATTTTAAATATGTTAGTGACTTATTCTGAATTGTTTTTGCCGCCTTTATTTTGTTTTCCTTTAGTTTTTTTTTTTTTAATAAGTCTAGATTTTTTATAATTTTTCTATGCGAATTTCAATTTAGCTGCGGTTTTTATTTTATTACAGAATAAGGCCGGGATCGGGTGAAATCCTTATTATTCTGCTGCTTCCTATCCTTGGTTCTTGTTCTGTTAATATAACCACTTCTTTTTTTAACTTAAAATGTTTTTTCTTTTCACTTATTTCATTTTAAATAATTTTCGCTTGTTTTTAAGTTATTTTATGTTTTTCAATTTTAATTTTAATGTGATCTGTCAAACTCCTCCTGCTATTTTCGGCTATTACCACATAGCCTCATCAGACCAGTTTTTTGGTTAATGTTGTACATGGAGTCGAGTCGAGTCGATAAGGCTATGTGGTAATAGCCGAAACATATGTCACCAATTACCAGGTTAAATTGTTCCATTTGTTATCTTTGTCATGTTTGTTGAATAAAAAATAGCATTGATCAATAAGTAAAAATTTACAATATTGGTCTTTGCTAAAATGACTGTAAGTTCATAATGTTTAATTATAATAAAAATAATCAGTCGCAAAAATCAACTTTCTTAAACTATATTTTGTTTTTTTAAAATTTGCATATTCGTTATAGTTGCGAAAAATAAGATCTCAATTTCAACTAATTTTTTAGACAAGAAACCTAAGTGTTGGCACTTTATCACATTTGAGCGGGCAAAGTCAAATTATAAATTACATGGAAATAGTTTTTTTGGAATATAAATACTACAAAGTTGGATGAAAATTAACAGGTTTTTCCTTTGAAGACTTTTTGGGTTAAAAAAAGATGTGTCAATAATTTGGGGAACACCAAATATACAACCTGCTCTATTCAATTAGTGGCATTTTTCATGGTGTTCTTTGAATATTCGCTGATATTTAAGAAGAAATGATAAACACCAATAAAAAGTAAATATATATAGTATTATCCATTGAAAATGATAAATTTTTTTAATTTTTTTTTTTTTTTGAATTGCCTATTTAATCGAAAGTAATACTTGGAGTTTAATCATATGTGTGCTGAACTCGTTTTATTCAAAATGTGTTCTGTGTAAAAAAACAGGTTCAATATATACAAGTGCTTAGTAATAAGAATTATCAGGAACTTGAAAAAATTTATTCAGTGCACTTTGTTATAACTCCTCTTAAGACTTTTTCTGAAACAATTATTGCAACTGATTGCTGCATTAATTGATCTGGAGTCTAAAATTATTTTTAATTATTTTGCTTTATGGAAACTGGTCAGACTATTTATGTAGAAAAATAAAATTTCTAGAAAAATACCGAACACCGAGCTTTCAGTTTGTCACTACACAAGTCAACTCAAAAATCCTTTTTGAGTCAAGTGACGGGTCGTTGAATCGACCTGACTCCCACATCACACTTTATTTTCTCATTCGATTATTTATTATTTTGATACTTTTTCATCAAATTCATGATATTCGTAAAATTTAAATAACTGACATTAACCGCAGTTATTGTAAAATGATTTGATATCTGACAGCCTTTAGGTGCATTTTAGGGTCGTTATTCTTTAGAAAACATAAGACTTTGTTTGGATGTACATACATACATATAGTATGTAGGTATTTATGTACTTTCTTCAAGTACTTGAACATAGTTCACCTTATACTTAATTAACGCCAGATTTTACAATACAAATTTGTATGCAACAAACACTGAATGTTTATCTAATATATTTTTATTCGACTTTTTTTTCATTTTGTTTTACTTACTTTAGTTTTGGGGGACGTGAATTACACTTTTATTTTTGCTCTTTGGGTTATCATTCTTTGCAGAAAAAGGCTCACTTTTCTTAAAGCTAACTACATAATTTATAATTATTCTTTTATGTCTTTAAAGATATAGTTATAATGTCTGTCTGTTTGTTTTTAGTATTTTAAGTCTTGAAAGTTTTATATTTCTTTCTGCATTTCAGTTGCTAAAACCTTTTACTGTGTCAACCTTTTAAGGGGTGTAGTAACTAAATGTTAGAAATACTTTATACGTATGTAAGTTTGTAAAATTTTTAATAGACATCGATTAGGTAAGTTTGATTGTTTAAATCAAGTATATATGCTTATTAAGGTATTGTATTTCAAATTTTTTTGTTGTAATTTTAATTGTTTTTTTTTTCTTCTAAGTTTTTATAACATAAATTCCACTCGAAGCACACTTGGGTTTAGTTTACATTATATTTTTTATTATTTCTTATTTATTTGTGAAACGGGATTTAATATGTTAACAATTTTTTGTTAGTTTTATTTAACTATTACAATCGTTGTTGCTCCCAATAAGGTAGGTTTGCTTTGAAATTTTTAATTTTTTATAGAAACTTCACATACACTTTGAAAATTATGTACTTCAAATAAAGGTTCTCACCATGACTTCGATGAAGTGTAGGGTTGAGAAATTTTTAAATATCTTATTCATTTATTTTATTTAAATTGTAAGTCAATTTTCTTTAACCGTTAGTCTATAAAAATCTACACGTGGAACGGGGTAATTGTTAAGTCACATAACCTCAAATAATATTTATGCTTAATTTAAAATATCGCAATATAAATTTAATTTAATTGTAGCAATCTGTTGTTTTTTTGAAAAAAAAAAAGATACATAAGAATTATTCTCAGAAACCAAATAAAGCAATTAACATTTGGGCACCTCTTCTTCTTCTTCTTTTCGCCAAAGTTATTTAAAAATACTAGGTAAAGTTTTCTGAAAGTAAAATAGTCCAAAAAAATAAATTTATAAGATGTGTCAAAATGTGCTCACCTGCCCTCGAATTCTGGGTTATTTATTGCAAAAAGCTTTCAGCTTTTAGTTTGGTTTTCTTTTTTTCTTCCGAACCTTTTTTAAATTAAAAAAAAGCCTTAGAAGAAAATAATCCTCTATAAGCTTTCCACAAAAAAATGCCAAAGTGACATTAGTGATATCTTATTCGAAACCTTACTAGAAAGGATGCAACGATTTCGCACTTACAATATATGATATTTTGGATATATCCAATTCCCACGTATGTTGAAATGTAAGATGCATTTTCATCGCACTTACAATGTTGCATGACGCATGAGTTCGAAACTAAAATATATTTTTCTGTAACTTCCGATAACTATACCAACAATTAGGTCCAAATACGATTAGGAAAACTGCTGGAATTACTTTTATTGCATTTATATACTTTCGAGTTAACTATAGCGTACTCAAGATGTAGAATGTAAGAGTTCTTGTTTTTTTATCAAATCTATAGTATATTGGAGACTATTATCATACAGTTATTGAAGAGACCATTTATTGTTGATTATATTAACAACAGTGAGCCGCGACATTTCTTGCCACAAGTCCAAGTTTTAGTTTTGAAAATTAGCTAGGAAAAACCTGAAAAAGGTTGGGAAGGTCTTTGTTGAAGTGTAATCTTTTCTTCTCTAATAACTGCGTTGTTAAAGCAAGAGTCTTTGTCTATTACTTTAAAATTATTGAACTTAGTTTTTGTCTTTAAGCGTCTTATATTTTTATAAACTACATAAAAAAAATCATCCTTATAATTTCCTATTATATTACTAAGGATCAAATCGAAAAAGAAAGTGACGGAAATCAGTGGATGCTAAGCTCCCAGTTTCCCCTCCTTAGTTATGTCAATGACAGATTCTGTAAATGATAGTTAATGTATACGACATCAAATTATACACTTTGATTTGCAATTTTAAGCAAAGCAATGTTAAGCTCCCAACGAAATAAAAAATGTTAATTGCACTCATGTCTTACGCACATATGTATATCTTTCGGACCAGAAAGTTTAAAAAAAAAGAGTTATGTATATGATGGCTAAAAGTAATATCAAAAGTTTTGCTCGGAATCTCAAATCTATCAAATCTCACACCTATCACAATTTCTTTAGTTTGAAGAAATCTGGAGTTTTTGATCAGCACTATAAATATCACAAATGCAAAAGTAACCTAAATATTATCAAGATTGTGGTCTTATTTTACTAGACAGGTGAGCTGTTAAGAAAAGAATTATGTGCCAAACTTATAACTTTTGCTTTGAGTAAAATCCCATGAAATAAAACTGAAAAAGGCTGTTCGGCGTAGCTAATAATAAATCGAAAGTGAAGTTACTACCAGTGATTTGTCTTCTAAATGAACAAATAACTGCAGCAACTTAATGAATACAGTAGATACTTTTTTAATTATCTCTTTAAGGTAATTTTGGCTTCGTTTAAAATACTTTTAGGTTGGGTTAGGCAATCAATTGGGCGTTATTTGCTCAAGCTTTATTTGATATCAAAAGTTTACAACCTTAGCGTAACTAATTACAATGTAAGTATAAACTTTTTTCATTTTCTTTTTATTTAATTTTTTATTATGTTTTTAAAATTAATGACTTTGTACAGCGCGGTTCTTATAAATTGTCTTAAGTTAATCGAAGACTTTTTTGTTAATTTTAATGCAAACAAATGGACGTATATACGTTTTAATATATGTTTTCATGTGTTGGTGTACGTGTACGTGTGGGTGTGTTTATTAGAAATTCTTTGCTCTCATTATCTAATTGTAAGTGAAAAAGGATTTTTATGTTTTCTCTCATAAGTGGGGTATCGTTTTTTGAAAATTTTAAAGCTATGCTAATTTATTAACTAATTAACTGGATTGATTTTAACATTTCACAAAATAAACGCAAATTAATTGCTTACAAAATTGCGCTTCAAAAAACATATCCACTCTCTTATTTGAACATTTTATTTTTGTTTTATATATTCTTAAAAATTACAAGACACGTAGTAAAATACAATCTTTTACTTTTGAACAACATAATTTTTATTATTCATTATTATCAATATTAAAGTTTATTTAATTTCTAACAAATAAAAATGGTTTTATTGCTCCAAATTTTTTGCTTTGGCAAAAAAAAAAGAAAGAAATTAGTGCGTAGTTACTGTGTTTTTAGCATAAATCAAAATTGCTAAAGGAAAAACAGAAACTTATACATTATAAGATTTTTTATTTCCTTCTATGTTATTATTCTTTGTGGTATTTTACTGTAAAATTGTTTTTAAAATAAAGGGAAGACGTAATAATGTCTATCAAACTTTTTTGATATATCTCGATATACTGCTTTAAGATTTTTATAAATAAGAAAAAATAGACCAACAAAATTGTGCGTTTTTTTTTAAATGCCTTTAATGCATGATCTCATTTTACTAATCATTTATTCTTTTATTGAAATTTATTAATTTTTATTTTTAGCTATCATTAGCATACAATTTAATTATTTTAAGCGAACTTTCAACATTCATTACAATTAATTGACATACTAATTAAGAGACTAACAACATGTATTGATGTTTATATGAGGCATAACAAGTCAAATCGAACGGAGTTGGAACTTGAGGTCCTTGATTTCGATTTTTTTTTTTTTTTTTTGCGGATTGTATTCGACTATTTGATTTATGATATGGGACCATACTTGGCTGACGTGCTCTAAGCGAGGGTGCACAGTTGTATTATATAAAGGCCAAATAATTATAGGCACATCATTTACTAGTTAAATAACACCCACATAAGAAAAAAATAGCAAAATCGGAAACCCTACCGTCCAACTTCATTCTCCAACTACATGCTTTCTTCAGAAGCCTCCAATTAACATGAAAAAAGCAGCAATGTAAATTAATGCACGTTAGTAATTGGGAATTACTTCAGGAGCAAACAAAATTTTGTAAATATTTGGACAAATCATGCGTTAAAAAATATACTTAAATGATGAACAATAAAGTTTAAACAAGAATTTTCAGTGATTGCACCAGTTTTTAATCGAAAGATTTCTTAAAAATATTAGAATTGAAAAACAATAACACTTGAAATTTAACTTACGTAAGGGAATTCATCTTTTTTTTTTTTTTTTTGATCTTTTTCTTAAAAATATTTACTGAAAACTATCAAAAAGAGGGAACTTTCAATCTCATACAAACAGTGACAGTTTAAACATCTTTCACATACAAATGACTAAGTGACTCCTCTTTTTCCCCACCTTCCCAAATTGATAAACGAATAAAAGAGCTAGGATCTCACTTTTGAAAAATATTTACGACTATTTTATTTCATATATAATACAGGGACTCTTGCACGGCTCCTAAAATGATGAAATCCCCAATCCGCAGATATATTTGCAATTTGACTGATTTTGATTTGATATTAATTTTCGCTAATATCAAGGCTTTAAAGTCAGGGATTAAAATAGAGTCGAAAATTATAAAAACAAATTTATAATTGTAGTTTCCTAAAATTTTACAATAACTAACCTTTTTTGCTAACATTTGTTGCACGGAAACGCACACTTTTGGGAACATTTCATTTAATTTTAATCGATAATGTTAAAATCACCATTTTTTTGCGAAAAATAATAAATAATTAACGCTTGACTTGAATACATATCCTAGCTGCTTGTTGCCAGCGTGGTATACACATGAAATCACTCATAAAATTTAATTTTCAAATACTGCAAAATTGTTCTAGCCAACTATTTGTGGGTGAAAATAAAGGCAATTATTTGAAGGAGCGGAGAAAAAATCATCCAAAAATAATATGAAATGTTTAATTGCGGAAAGCAATGGCATTAATCAGTTTAATTTGTGAGAAAATTTTAGATTGTCAACTTTGTTTCCGTTACCCTCATATGACCTCATAGACTTAATTGAGCAAAAATGGTGCAATTTTTAAAAGCCCCCAATCAAAAGCACCCTGGGACATATCCTTAAAATTCTGAACCAAAAATAAGTTACAGTAGCGTACCTAGTGAGGGACGAGGGGCTGAAAGAATGGTCCTAGTAATATGAAATTAAAATTTTGTTTTAGCATACCCTTTTTTTTTTTTGATGAATTGTGTAGGTTGAGATTTTGTAATTTAATGAAATAAAATTTCATGTTGAAAAAAAATACAATTGCCCCAAAGAAATGTCCGGATGAATTTTGTGTGCTATACTCTCCATGCTATCGTAACCAACGAGGCCCTGTCCGGCTAGCCTGGGATTCAAAGGATTTTAGCTCGTCGCGTTGGTGGTGCATACTAAAGAAGGAAAGAGACGATATTTTCACACGCGCTCGATTATCCTGTAATGCTCAGACATCACACACTTTAGACTCATTGTTGGAAATCAATGATAATTTTGAATTCGAGCAATTCGTAAGATTTTATTTTCAGGTAAAAAAAAAATATGACAACAAGAAAAATACAGATTTCCCACATAGGATGACAGAATCAAATTAAGTTATGGAATGACTCAATTTTCAGTCAGGTGCTTTCTTTATCGTTATGTATAGGGCTACCAAATGGCATACTAAAGTAGCAAAAGTGTTACTTTTGCAAGGCTTTGCTACTTTTCACTTGAAATGTACTACTTTTGGTTGAAATGCGCTACTTTTCACTACTTTCGAAGTTACGACCTTTTTTTTTTCGATAAACAAAATTTTACAAAAAATGTTTTATGGAAACAATGTAAATAAATAAAAAAACACGCAATTATGATATTTTTTATTAGTGCTATGGGAAAGTAGAAGGACCTTTTTTTTTCTTTTTTTTTGCTAATTACTATACTTTTTTTGTAAAAATTACGAAATTTGTTTGTTTTTTGAAAATTCTTAAATTTTAGAAATGTGCTACTTTTGCAAGCAGGTCATCTGGCAGCCCTAGTTATGTATAGGTTTCCGTACAACCTTCTGATTTTGAACAATGTTTGTTTCAGCTCAATATACCTTATTTTTTTGAATTCAGTAGCTATGCAACATCTCTGAAAAATTAATCACATTTTTTGAAAAATACCCACGCGTAGGGATGAAATATACCGGTAGGTGATCGAAAATATTTGCAACAACTTATTTTTTTTATGGAGTCTTCATTTTTTGGCTTACAAAATAAAAAAAAGTTTTTTATCAGAACTTGAAAATGAATTAATAACTTGAAGTTTTTAAAATTTGTATGTATAACTTAAACAAATCAATATAGCAGAGGTTTACTGTGGGAAAGTTACCCTTTGATGAGTGCAAAATGTTACAATTTTTTTATCTTTTTTAAAGAAACATTGTTTAATTTGCGACTTATATTTGTTTTTCTTTTTATTGTGTTATTTTTTAACTGAAATAAAAAATATATAATTCCCTTAGGTTTAAAGAAATTGCATGAAAATGTAACTTCATTGCAATTTTATTGCTTTTCTAATAAGTCGTTATTTACCGTCTATTACTTATTTAATTAAATGATGAAGCACTCAACATGAATATTTTTTTCTAGATTTTAGTTCTCTTATTCCAGCAACGTGCAACAGTGTTAGATTAGATCAATCTCACTTAATTTTGGAGTTACAAGGAAAAAATTCCGCTTTGGAGGGAAAATACAATAATCAACAAGAACAAATCTAACATTTTGGAATATACATATCCTAAGGTGAAATTTGATTTTAACTTTGGAATAAATTCAGACAAACTCAATTTTTGACCCAATAAGATCCTGAAAAGAAGCGTAAGTTTGGGCCGAGAGCTTTTTTAGTTTTGTTGTGGTGAAAGATAGTATATTTTAGTTTTCTGACAATATCTCAAGAACTATCATATTGCAACAAAAAAACATTAATTTCCATACTTTTCCCTGGAATCAACCATTTTGATAACACTTATATCAAATTAAGGAAAATATCCACATATGACTTTAAATACTTATGCCAATGATGTCACTAAATCAAAAAATAAATTACTTTATTAGTGTGGAAACGGTCTCATATCATAACCTTAGTTTCAGCACTATGGACCTAGTTGGTCTATCTGGAAGTTATGTTGGAATGGTTTTACAGACGAAAATATTTTGTATGTTTTCCGACAGTTTGACTAATCTTTGAGAAGTCATCATTTGAGACGCATCAGAGCATCAATTTAAGTAGCTTGACGCACATAATAATTGTTTATTTCTCGCGTCTTGCAAGATTTTTTCCCACACCAACGACAGGTTTATCATCTCCTATAAAGGATTGGAGCACATTACTTGGATTCTGTTATAATTTTTGAAAATTTTATGCACAATTATTAAGAAATGTTTTTTCACTGTTGCAAGTCCACAGAATATGAGAAGTAACCAAAAGTTCAACAATTTAATTCTTGCTGTAATAGGAAAACGAAAATAAAACATGTACGATTTATGCTAATATGCTAGTGTTTATTTGTTTTGATGTAGCTTTAGCTTTTGATATAATATAGATAACATCGAAATGTTAAACGGTTTGTTTGAAAAAATATTGCAAACCGCCTAGCGGCGTAGTAAACACATTAGCGTGGTTTAACATTCCGCATATATATAGATAAAGTAATTCGCATTCGTTCGTTTGTCTTTTTTAAGTCTTTAAAGCATAGAAAATTATTTTTTTATTTTGTTAAAAAAACGGAATGTGTTACAAATTTTGCAGTGTTTTAGAAAACAAATTTGTAACATGTTTTTTGAAACAATTACATACGTGGGCCTAATGTGTGAGAAAGTGCTTTAAGTTTTTAGTCCATACATTTAGAGAATTATGTATTTTTAAATTTAAATTAATTTCTGTGTTCGGTTTATGGTTTTTATTCAGATTTTTGTTTTTTTTTTTTTTTGTTTTTGTTCATTAATCAATACCCTGCAACTTCACTTAATATCACAGTTTTATCAGAGAGATTTTATTACAAGCAAAAAGTGTAAACCTTTTAAATTAAAATTAGTGAAAAATTGTGCAAAGTTACTTATTGTTTTAATTTTCAATTTATTTTAAAATTTATATTCTTAATGATGTGTATTTGTGTTCTTTCGTTGACGGCGACGACTACGAACGAATTACAATAAGGTTTTTGTTCTTTTTTTATTTTTAACCAAATAAAATACGCGTAAGAAAAAAAAACAACAAAATTAATATATACATATTAAATATTAAAGCTGTCTTGTGTGTAGGTGTGTGTTCGGGAGAGCGTGTGTGTGTGATAATTTTTTTAAGCTAAGATATGCATATTTTTAAGCTTATTTAATACACAAACATACATAGGTAATACAAAAATGTAGTAGCTTTAGCAATATTAATGGTAAACGTAGTAAGCAGAAATATCAGTAGGATTACGAAATCTCGTTTGAATTTTACAAAATTTTATGAACATAAAATACTTTATATATTTATAGGAATATACAAAAAAGGCTACCTTTGAGCGGCATCGATATTCAGCGGTCAGTTTAAAAGTACAGACTATAGAAAAGCATAAAAACACACGTAAAAATTACGATCGTAAGCAAATAACGTACATAAAAACCAAGGACAGTACCCTTGCTACCAAAAACAACTCATATTCAATATTCTAGATCCAGTCACTAAAAGTGTATTGGATGTAATAAGCTTATTGGCATTGCATTGTTGTTGCAGTTCTTATATGTACATATCTGCAAAATTTATAAATTTTAGGATCGCAAAAATTAACGAATTTTGAACATCTTTTGATCATTGAGCTACGTTTTTATCTTAACGAAATGTTAAACGGTTTGTTTGAAAAAATATTGCAAGCCGCCTAGCGGCGTAGTAACCATATAAACGTGGTTTAACGTTCCGCATATATACTTATATATATTTTTTTTTCAGTAATGCAGCATTCAATCTGCATTCATCTTAGTCAAAATAATCGTTAGTGTCTTCTTCGGCATTCGGAAATTTTGTAAAAAATCCCGAATGGCATTAACTACAGATGTAAGAGATAGAGTTGGTGCCTCACGATATGAGGCACCAACTTCATTGCCTGCACCTAAAATTTTAAATAACACGAATACTTTAATATGGCTTTTTAACTTCTACTCTTTAATCAGTTACAGATCAAGATACTTTCAAAAAGTTGCATGGTATCGATAAGCATACAAAATTACCGAACACCATCGAAGAAGTCAGGCATTATCGAATAAATCAATTTGCAACGAAAAAGTCGATTAAAGCTGATAAGTATCGAATAGTGTCGAAAAACATCAGTTTTGAAATAAAGACGTTTCTATTTGATAACAAAGGGAAAATTCTTCCTATTTTTTAACATCGAAATGTTAAACGGTTTGTTTGTAAAAAAAAATTTCAAACCGCCTAGCGGCGTAGTAATCACATTAGCGTGGTTTAACGTTCCGCATATATGCATATATATATATATTTTTTTTTCAGTAATACAGCATTCAATATGCATTCAATCTGCATTCATCTTAGTCAAAATAATCGGTAGTGTCTTCTTATGACAAGATTTGACCTTTGACTTTAGAAAAAGCATTGAGCGATTTGTGTAAGTTTCGATGAACATCGTTTGCTAATTACTGTGAAGATCGGTAAAATAATGCTGAAATGAATAAAAAATATCCTATTTTTTAAGTTTTCCGTAAATATTGGTGTCATTGGTGCAACTACCCGAAAAGGGCTCGAAAATCAATATTTGTGACTCGTTTTAATTCTTGTATCTTAAAAACCAGACGCGATCCTAAAAAATTAATACCATATTTTGTATTCAACATTAAAAATAACATAATAAATAGTAAAAATATATTTCTTAACAATATAAATTTGCTTTTCTTAAGTCATCGATTTTTTCTTGAAGACCACCGTACATTTCGCCCTATCCTCAGTTTGTTACTCTTTCAACTGAGCATTTTTTAGCCGTTAAAAAAAAGATGCCAGCATTCATGCAAAACCAGCAATATTTATTTTTAAAATGTCTTGATTTAAAGCATACTTTTAGGCGAATTGAGAATTTGTACTTTGAAAATGTTTACAAAATGTGTTTACATAGAAGTTATTTAAGTTTAACTTTTAAATTCGCTTTAAGACATTTTAACTGTCACTAGCGTGCACACAATTATTGAACATACACTCAACAAAACTTCTTAGTAAATTAAATTTGAAGCTTCAAAAATGACAACTTTTTCTTTACTTTTAAATAGATATTATTTTGCACTGCTTAGCTCAAAAATAACTAATAAGTTAGTTTACTTAGGAAATTCTTTGAGTGTACAATTATTTTGCTTAATGCAATAACAGTTCATTTCTTATTTTGTAAAATTAGGAAAAAATAAAAAAATTCATTTTAAGTTTCCTTGATTATATAGTAAATTGGCAATACGAGCGAGGGTTTCTCTTTTTTAATTTTTTTTTTTTGTTTTGATTTTTGTTCTTCTTTTGTTTTTTTGGGCGGGGCATAAATACACAAATATTTTGTTGTACTACTAGCCTATGAACATATAAATGTAAAAAGTTAAAAATAATGATCGTAATTATAGAAGAAAATAATATTATTAAAATAATTCTCATAATTTAATCTACCCACAATTGCTAATTTGCTATGGGTGCTTTTTTTCTTGTAAGTAAATGTATCTTTTTTTTTTGTGTATGTTTGTTTAGTGTGCCAGCACATTTATGATGTTGGTGCAATGTCCAAAGTAGTTACAACTGCGACATTACTTGCAATTTGTTTATCTGTTCCAACAGCAACAGCGTTGTCTTCATTTTTCAATTGTGGTTGCTCCACGCTTGCATTAGAAATTTTTGTTTTGAAATCATCGGCGGCAGCATCGTTGGTGGTAACTGGGATGTCGTTTAAATTATTTCTGTGAATAAAATATTAAATTCTAAAATGCTCTCTTTATACAATTCATAATGAACTAAACTTTTTTAATAAGTGCACACTGGTTTTTTTCATATTTTAGTAAGTACATAGCATATATGAAAAGACTACGTGAACATGTACATTATTTAGGGCCGATTTCTTAATATTAGATAACCTTAACTGCAACTTTAACATGCAGTTGGATACAAAATTTCACAAAAGTTTGCTCGATCGATCACTTGAAGCCCAGTTAACTGGATATTGAAAAAATATCCAATATTTAAAAATATTTTAGCTCAAATACAAGTCAAAAATGAGATTTTATCTCTCTCTCAAAATAGTTACAATTCTCTCTATGTCAAAAATTCTCTCTATGGATTTTAAAAAATTGATTTACAGCAAGTCATCAACCAAGCAAATACCTTACACAAAAAAATCAGATTCCTCAAGATCCAGCTTCTTTCGTTTTGGCAAAGAATACCCCATTCGCAAACATTAAGATGTAAAGTTTAAATTTTAACTTCAAACTGATTAATTAAATCGCACGTTAGTCGAAAACTATAAATATTAGTAGTAAAAGTAGAAGTATTAGTAGAAGGATTTGCGATATTTTGATCGAAATGGTTGAAGGAAGATTTTTTCCAAGTTTCATAAAAGATTTTTCTTTCGGTCAAAAGGTAGTCTACGTCGTCCTAACCAAAAATCTATTCGGATTTATGACTTAGTTTAAGAATTCCATACATTTTAGTCATACATTTATTCATCTTTTGATCCTTCATGCCTCTTAAACTGTACATAACTCAGACCTTTGTCCATAAAATTCTTGAATAAAAAGACATAAGCTACATCATACTATTTTCAATCAATTTGTCCTAAATGTCGATCTTCACAAAAAAAAAACTTTGTATGACGTGGTTTATACAATTCTGAATTATGGTGGATTTAAAAAATATGGCGGATCAAACATAAGATATATGGCTATTTGGAAAGAAACTCATTGTCATAGACATAGGCATAGCCAAATTTTCTCATTTTCCCTTAAATCAAATTAACTCAGTAATATCTTTTCATGTGAAGACACGAAGACATTTAAATATTTTAAATAGACATTGCTAAGATGATGTAAGCATACAGATATTCGTTTTCTATTAACACTTGTGCACTTATTATCAAAGTAAATACCAAACCCTACAATTTCTCATTGTCGTTGTCTTTAGTGGGTTTCGTACTTGGACCATTTGTTATTGCCTCAAAGGATTCATCGTCTTTTTTCTCTTCGTTTTCTTCATCTGCTTGGTTTGCAGCGCTTCCAACAGGTTTTGTCCAAATTCCATCATCATCTTCATAATCATCTTCAGAATCATTTGCAAGTAAGCGACTTGCTACTGCTGCAACTTTTTCATTCTTTGCATTTTCATCATCTTCAAATTTAGCAAATTCTTCAGCTGAACTTTCTACATTAGCATTGCTATCATACTCCTCATTCCCCGACGATGTCGGTTTTACATTAAATGCTTTCACAGCTTTATTCTCTTCTTTTGCGTTTTCTTTGGACTTCGCGACAGCACTTAAACATTCACCCAAATCATTGGTAAATGAACTAAAATGTGCATCAAAATCAGCAAAATTGTCTGATGGAAAATCAGTTGCCCATGGTGTTGTGTTAGCAGGCACAATATCATTACTATTCGCTGTTAGATTATTAAATGGATCCAATGTATCCCAAGGGTTACTTGTAACGCCGAAAGCATGTAGAGCTGATGTTGATGCCGATGAGGGTTTAAAGAAAAGCGAATGGCCAGTATTACCAGGATTTGTATTGTCATCATCATCATCATCGTCATCGTCTTGACTCAGACTGCGGGCGAACTGAAACAAATCGAGATCATTTTCCGAGTTATCATCATTATCAAGCATATCACGATTCATTTTCATTTCTTGGTCAAGTGCAAAAACAACATCATGTAAAAGCATACCACCATTTGACTTTTAATTTTGAGAAGGGATTATGTGTTTTTAATTCGTTGGGTTTCGCAATTAGTTGAAGTACGCATATCAGGCATAGTTAAAAAGTGAAACACAAAGATCATAGATATAATGATATGTATAAAATAAAGTATTTTACGCTCAAAATAAGTAGAGCACATTTGTGTATGTCGGGCCGATTTGTTGAATCTGACGAAGACGATTTTTCTAACAGTACTGTATTGCCGATTTATGAATTTAAGATCTCATAAACAAAAATTTTAATTAGTCAGCAACTACTTTTAGGCAATTCAAAACTTATTTTTACTTCGTCGGTTAGAATTTCGTTTGAGGCAGACTCAACAAAGTTGCCCATTATATTGGTGATTTCAAGGTATAGAAGTAAAGTGGAGGTCATTCAAAATCCAATACTTTAAAATCACATATAAATAGTTTCGTGTAATTATTGCATGAACTTTTTAAAAAAAAAAAGTCTAACCTGATCAAATGAAGATGGGTCAATTGCAAGCATTTTGAAATCCTCTAGAGTAGTTCTGCAATGGAGATAAAAAGGATCAATAAGCTTTATAGTCAATTTTAATAAAACTTATGATAGTCAAAACTTACGACAAGCTGGGCGTAAAGTCGTTAATGTAGTCCGACGTGATGTTGTCGTCGAGAAACTCCTTCGGTAAATGTTGGCTGTAATCTGCTGCTTCATATGCATTGCAGTTTGCCAACATTTTGTTCTGTAAAGCTAACGCTTGCGTAAAATCGCCATCAGTTGGATTGATTATTGATTGCCACAATTCAACTTCAGCTGAATCACATAAGTTATTTTCAATTAAGGCACCGATATGTTCAAATTCTGATATACATGTTGTAATATGTTTAAAAATTCTAATTAAATGGCCCATAAAACCAAGACGACGTCCTTTTTCGGCAGACCTAATAAATAAGTTTAATGTTTTTACAAATTCCTTTTACAATGATAATTTACACTTACTGTAATTCTTTATTGTGTTGCCAGCAATCAATGAGTAGTGAGACAATTTTGCATTGAGCTATAACCTATGAAAAATCAAAATATATATTAACAAGCAACCTTTTTCTGAGGACAACAGCATTTACATGAGTTTGCAGTACGGACGGACCAGTATCAGTTGGAACTGCAGTAGTGTCTGGGGAGTTGTTTTCAGCTTCATTATCCCTATCCGCTGAAAGATTATTATCATTTTCTTTATTATCGTCATTCACTATTTCATCAGTTTTTTTATTTGATTCCTTGTCTTCATAAGCTTCATCTTTGGTATTAATCTCTTTGTTGTTCCCTTCGCCACCACCATCACTATCAGCACTACGATTTTCTATATCAATGTTATCGCCATTACCGCTGCTACCAAAAATTAATATTGACAAATTATTATCACCGGAATTATTTTTAATAAATGATCCATCATTGGCTATAGTGCTTGTATAGCCTTGTGTTGAGTTATTATTTGATAAATTTGTATAAAATATTAATTGAAGACACTTTTCAACTTCACTATGCAAAAAATTATTCCAACAGTATTGCTTGAATAGGTTGAGCAAAGTTTCAAAGAAATCTATTTCACAGATACTGCAAAGAAATAAAAGGGAAATGTTTAATAAATACAATATTTTTTTTCAAATTTTTGACAGTAAAAGCTGTTTAACTTACGCCTTTGTCACTTCTTCACTACGTGTCTGCAGTAACACAGTAAATACGCGGCATATTTGCAAACGTGTCATGCCAAAAGGCGGTGAAAGCTTAGCTGCAGTTGTAACAATATCAGGTTTCTGCGACAAAAATGTAATAAGTAAAAAAAGAAAAATAAATTATGATCAAATCTTCCCAACCAAAATTGGACGTGTAGTCGAAAAATGTTGTTAGTTTTTTGGACTTTTTTAATGTAGATATGTCATTGAGTTTAATCGATGGTACTATAATCTCCCTTAACTTTTTAAGACATTCAACGCTCTGACATTCACGTAATTCGTTTTAGGTTCAAAACCAAAACTGGATTAATGAAATTGAAAAACTTACTAAAAACACAACTTACATTTGGCGGGCTCCTCAATAACTGATTAAAATCTTTAAGACGCGGTGCTATGACATGAATCACAGTTTCAAGTATTTGTTCATGAACATCTTTTTCACGATTTTGCATCATTTTTAGTCTATCTGAATTTGGTTCATCACTGTAAATACAATAGACAGAAAATAGACAAACAAATAGTAGAGCTTCATAAAATGAATAATAAAAACTTTATTGAATACGTACATAAATACCACGGGTTTTATAAGCGTAAGTACAACCGATATTCCTGATACAATTGCGCTCTCTTGAGCGTTTGGTTCCAGAATCACATTCATCAAGGCTTGCAAAGTGGCCTCACTTTCGATGACTTGCAAAATAGGATTTGAGCCATTAAACGCCGGCTCAAAAGAATCATTTTCTGATTCACTTTGTCGCATTGTACGACCTTGTTGTATTAAATCACAGAGAAATTCGGCGGCATTTGTATGCTTGTCGGTTTCTTGAGGGTTACCAAGTATATTAATCAGTCTCTCAACAAGTTTATCCTTAGTGAGCCACTACAAAGTAAAGTTTAATAATTAAATAACAAGACATAGACATTAGTTACAATTTTTTAGAAGGTACCACTTACTTCATACAGATTTCTTTTAAGTGCACCACCTTCAACATCCTTCAACATTTGCATTAATAAATCGGGTATAACGGGCGTTGCAAAGTGTTTACAAACCAAATCCAAGAAATTATTCTGCGACTTAATGTATTCCAATAATTGTAGGCACATTTGTTGATACAAAAACCAATCTTGTTCAGCCTTCTTTGTAAATAGCATACTAAATGTCTTACTAAAAAATGACGATAGTAAAGGATTCAACGGTGGTTCATTTTCTAGATATGAATATAATGATTTCAATGTATCAGCATCTGACAAAATTTTTTCATCTAAGGACGGTAAGCCACTGCAAAAACAAATGGTTTTGTTTCAATATTATAACAAATAGGTTAAAATAGTGTATTTTTCATATCAATAAATTATGCTTACACTGTCAAAATTTCACAAGCCATATTTGCATGCCGAAAGCGTTGTGTCATAGGTAATTCTTCAGAGGGTTCAGTTATTATAAATTCAACGAGACGTTTAATGACATCAGGGCGAGTAAAACTGCAAGCAATAATTATGACAAAATCAGTTAGAAGTTCAATCCATTGACTAATGAACACTTGATTAAAGCGATAATATGGTATTTGAAGTCAGTAAGCAGAAAAAACTGTAGATACATATATCGAATTGACTAATCCACAGTAAGGCCCCACGCACACATACAATGAAATAGTTGCCCAACTATGTGGCCACTGGTAACTATTAATATTAACTCTTAATAGTATGTTTACGGGTTCTTGCATGTCACCGCGCCCTAATTGACTGCAAAATTACACTGTAATATATAATAGAAAAAAAGAAAACATTTTGTATCTGGTATCACTTGTCATACTTTCTACGGGGTCGAAAATGTCACACTAGATACTTACTTATTTTTGATGTTTCTCAAAAGATTTAAAAGTTTGTTTTTACTTTTCCTCAAATTTTTCAAATACAACTCAGATTAAAATTTAAAACCGATCACTAAATTTTGGAGTAAGCCAATGATCGAAAGCAAAACTTAAAATACATACATAGCTTATAATGAATTAATGAAGAGCATCTTCGAGCATTTTGATTTTTGCTGATGAAATACGTACCTAGCTATAAGAAATCCACTCTTTTAATATGTATTTTATATATTATATAATTCGCTTAAGAAAACATTACATCATATTATGGGTAAGCATACACCATCCGCACAGATTTTATCTGAACAGTAGATTTATGACTCGCCCTGCAGATAAAAAAGTACGAAAAGATTTTCAGAACTAATTTAATTATGCTTCAATATTTTTGAAATGGGAACTCATTTAAAATGGTGTGCTGTCGCTACTGCTATTGTTATCCAACATCAGGACATCAAAGAATTCACCTATGACAACAACTAGCGTATCATCATATTATCACCTTTTTTCTTCAATTAAAAACAATTGCAAAACTGAGTCCTTCAATTTCCCCAAGGCGCTGGCAATGGAAACTCCATAAGACCAGGAAAGACACTGCAGAAATTTGTCGATCAGCAGTTGATGGAACGCGTTAGGATACAGATACAGAGAAAGACCTAGAACATCGTGGTGCCGATTGACAAAAAATGTTGTCAAAACTGGGAAATAACTGGTACAGCATAAAACGAGCTAGGAATTGAAATAGCTTTAAAAATTTAGTGTGGGGAGTGTACGGAGTCATAGGATAGTAATTGTATGATTTATAAGTTCTGGAAAGCTGTTTGCTCTTTATGGAGCCCTATAGATAAAAACTCATTTGTGCAAGTAATCTGTAGAAAATTTTATGCTCTTTCCGATAGACTCGGTCCCGTTTATGAAAGATTTTTTTTTGTTTTTTTCAAGAGATATAGATGAAACTGTCTAATAAAGCATTTTCTCCCATACAAATCGTATGGAAAACTAAAAAGAAGAATTTTCCTTCCGTGTACCTGCAACTATTAAACCTGTTTGAAGCAAAAAATAAAAAATATTAATCCCTAATGTACGTACATGGACTATAAGAACCCGATGTAACCGTTAAGTGAAATTCACGTGCACACAAATCAAAGGCCAACATTATTTTTGTCCTTTATCTTGTTGGAGTTTAGGTGCCTTGCAAGTTTCTTACACACGCATTTTTGTACTAAAATAAAAGTCCAGGATAATCCAATTCGATCTACCCATTATATTCTCGTTAATCGAATACGGAAATTATTTACCTTAGCATATTTATCTCTGACGTACTTCTGTTATGTTAAGTCCGCGTTGCAAGTATCAATTTTGTAAAAGCAAAATAATAATCTATTCAAATATTATTTATAATCGGTTAGGTGCTTTCAGTTATAACCAAATTGTCTTAAGCATGAGCAAACTTTTTTAAATTACCGTTATTTTCTCAACAATTTTTTATAAGCCAAAAATTTTTATTATCAAATTTGAAAAGCTAATTCATTTAATTTAAAATTATGGGGCATTTAGTACATATGCTCTAAACGAGTGCCTTTTTATACCAAAATTGTATTAAAATCGGAGATAAGGACGCCAAAGCATTGAACGGATTCAATTTTAGATGTTATACAGCAACTTTAATTTTAATTTTTATGTTTACATTGCATAGTAATCAATTACTCTACAATGACTCATTAAGAGCACTAGTAGTAGACCACTTTAATTTTTATAACAAAACTATACAACGAAAATAGCTGACTTCAAAAAGCCTCACCCCACCTCAGTCTCCTTATATTGATATGTATAAGCAATAAGATTATAATCAAGTAAATGAAATAACTTACTAATTAAAAAGATTTTTCTTTTGTGTTTTACACTCTTGCAGAATATCTTCATCATCTAAGAACTCCTCAACTGTAACGTTCTATAAAAGAAATAAGAGAAAATTTTGTAAAAACAATTTGATAATAATTGAAGGCACAAGTTTACTTTAGCGACAACGAAATCAAATCAAACAAAAAAAAACTGAAAAACAAACTCGTTCTGGCTGTTCACTCAAATGGAAATCAAGAACTGCAGCCAGCACAAGCAGCCACGGTAGCGGCACATAAACGCACTTCTTACTGGAAGCTGACAACTCTGCTAACTTCGCTGCTTGTGCAACACTTGCGCGACTTCATTCGAGTTCAACTGTCAGACACCCACCCGCAACACCTTCTTAAAACCTATACATACACTTGCACCTTTTTACACCATTGACGCCTCATTCCCACTTACCTCTTTTTCCAATAACACTTCGATATTCTGCGAAGGCGCGTAACCTTTGTCCCAAAACATTTCGTTTTCCTTTCACTTCAAAATAAAAATTAACTCAAATTTTAATTAATTTTTCCTTTATCCTTTTATCTTGTTTATTTATTCATCAACCTCACAGCACTGTAGCAATAGAAAAATGGAGTAGGGAAAAAGAAAATGTTAATTTTACACTTTTTAAGAACTTGAGCAAAAAGTTTAAAAATAAATATACATATATTAAAATCGACAACACAAGGAACTACTAAAAACGAAGGCAGCGAAATCACAAGCAGCTACAGCGACAGAAGAAAAAATTAAAGGGAGGCGCAGCAAAAATTTTCAATTTAGATTTTGAAGCACTTTTCACTTAATTTTTCAACATTTTCTTATCGTATTACATTCGTTTCAAGTTGTTTTCATTATTTTGCGTATTTTAGAATAGAGATTTATGAGTTTATTAGGTTTTTTAAGCTAAAATATTTCAACGTAGACACGGCGAAAAAATTTCGTTTCGTTCGGAAAAATTTTTTTGCTTTGCTTTATTTTTGACAACTCGATTTTTATAGCAACTCAGAAAACTCCTATAAAGATGACATTAGTGAAAGAGTAGCCAGATATTATTGAAAGAATTAAAAAAAAAATTTACCAAAACCAAATATCAAAACAAAATTAATTTTCTTACTTTTAACGACAATGAACTCACAATTTCTTTAAACATAATCACTTTTCAAGTAAAAATTGAGATTTGAATTTCATTTGCATTGCGACAGAAGAATTTGTATTAGAAATTGGTATTTCGCTTCTGGAACGTATTGTATGTCATGTATACATGTACATATACATATATGTATATTATTTGAAAAGTAAAATTTGATTAAACTTATGCAAAGTCAAGTTTTATTGAAAATCATAATCAAAATTGATATTATATTCTATGGAGAATAAAAATTGATTTTTTTCAACGTAGTTTTTACTAAGCTGCTCATAATACAATAAGTTTCGATACGTTTCAATATAAATCTTTGATTGTGATTTAATACTTTTTCTTGTAAATTGTGTTAAAGAAAACAAATTTGAATAACAAGCACACGCACACTCAAGTTAATGTATGTATAAACAGAATTGGGACGTGCGATTTTTCTTCTGTTTTTTTGTAGTGAGTACAAAATTGACACTAGGAAGAAATCGCAGAAAAATAGAAAAAGTTCTATTTTTAGGTTCGATTTGACCCTGAAGATAAATCGCACGTCCCAATTCTTTTTAGATATTTAAGCAGTTGATACAAGTTTAGTTGGAAATCTGACAGTACTTTTTCTTTTAGTAAAAATGTAGCTAGAAAAAAATAAGCATACGGTTTTGAGTCTTAACTATGCCAATTGTCAGTTCGAAAAATGTGCTCACTAGAAAAAGACCCATACCGATTGGCTGTTAAGCTAGCAATCTCTTTGTGTCTAAGTTTAACATTCATTTTCGATTTATTTTGATATGTTCTAACGAAAACCATCGTCAGACAGATTGAAAGATTGCAGCGGATATAAAATGTTTAAGTATCAATATCTCGAAAAGCAAACGATACATAGATTTTTTTATTTAACATTTTCGATTTATTTTGAAGTGTTCTATCAAACCCATCGTCAGATTGCGGCGTTAGGCCGCGGTTACACTGGATGCGGATTTTTGTTCGTACGAATTCGTACGTATTCGTAAGAATTGCAAAAATTGAACAAATGCATGTGTGTATATGAATGCGGTTACAGTGGCTACGCATGCTTCGTGCGTATTCGTACGAATCTGTACGACTGCTTTGATGCGAACAAAAAATTTTGTTTTTCATCAGAACAGTCGCACGAAAACAAGGAGAAAAACAGCTGATGGATTGAACTTCAACTGAAAGTATGAACGAAGTCGCGTCTAATGTAACCACTTTGTTCAAATATATTCGCACGAACAAATTATTAAGAATTCGTACGAACAAATTTCCGCATCCAATGTAACCGCGGCCTTATGCAAATCATAATCGTGACGAAAAATTTTTAAGTGCAAGTTATCTACCAAGCAGATATCCGCATCTCTAGTAGAACAGACCAATGCGTTAATGTTCAATATGCTCCCTTAAAGTTCACTTAACTCACAGATATGTCGCTAACATTTCATTGGTTTTTTTTTTAATAATAACTTTCACTAGCCAGATTTGTTTACCTATTTTTTCTTTCTAATTTACGCGAAATAATCTGCACTCCAATCACAATCTACAAAACAGAAATGTTCAAATTTCATTTAATTTTATAGCAGTTTTGACGTTTCACAGCTACATAACAAATCACTAGCAAAAACGAGATAGCAATACCAACTTAATGTTTTTGTCGGTGGAAGTGAGATCACACGAAACTGTTGTAAATCTGTTCATTTGGTAATCAACACGTTTTATCTTATGAAAAAGAACAATTGCTAGTTTTATTCAAAAATAAAGCGAATTAAATTACCCGAGATGCACATAGAACACACACCAATTAAATTTTTAGCGAAGAAACTTAATTTATTATTATAGAAAAATTCCAAAATTTTAATAGCAAACAACTATCTGACGAAAACCACTGAATGAGAGCAAAATTAAATTACGAAGACCAGTACTGTCGATAATGTATTAAGCAGAATACGGACGGGTGACGGGAAATCGACAACGATTATCCGCTGTCAAAATAATACCATGTTCGAGTAAATATAACAATATAAGTGAGCGGCCTTTGGCCGTGGCTGAGGGTCAACAATTGTTGACTCAACATCTATAATTCTTTATATGTAAAAGTTGGTGAAAAATGCGATTTTCAAGCTCAAAACAATATGAAGAAGGTCCGATCACGCTCTATGTGTGCATATACACTTGTGTGAAATAATCCCAAGAATAATATATTTTAAGATCAATATCGTCGATGACGTAGCATTTTCCGGATATAAATATACTGAATGTGATTTTCAAACTCAAAAGACTATATGAAATTTATAAATATACTTGTCCAGAATATATAAATTGTATATGTAGAGAGTAATTTTAAGAATGATAATTTTTTGGCAACATTTGAAATATCATTCAATGAAGTTAAGTATCAAAATGATATCGGACATACGACCTCAACCTGTCCTACCACGATTCTGGCGACTGACGCTTATTTCGATTAAAAAAATGATGTGGGAGAAAATGACAATGGAAAATGCAACGCAACGTCCAGGACTATATTACAAAACCTCTAATATCGCTTTATGGTAGCAACCATGCTATATATCCGATGTAACAAAGTTGTTAAATGGAAGTATGTAGGATATTAACTCTGGAGTGAAACAGTAAGTCGAAGTAGGATATATTGCATAGAACAAATTTGTATCTGTAAATCGAACCTGTATGAATTTGCGACAATGGCGTTATTTCCCTTGTGTGCTTCCAAAAATTTCAATTTTGGAATTAAGAGGTTAGGTCACTCGTCATTCGGCTTAAAGCCCAATTTCCATGTGATCTTATCTTATCTTATCCCATATCAGGGATATCAAATCAAATTTTTGTAAGAAAGAAAAAGCATGCGAACATAACCTAATGCGCTTGGAGGATGCGAGAGTGAATAGCATACATTTGCTATCTTTATAGCATGTGACGTCTTCCCTGATATTTGATAAGATAAGATCACATGGTAATTGGACTTAATCGTATGGCCGCACAATAGAGATCATTGGTAAAGATCATGGGATGATTAGGCCTAATTTCCATGCTATCTTTCTTGATCCCATATCAGGGATATCAAATCAAATTTTTGTAAGAAAGGAAAAGCATGCGAACAGAACCTAATGCGCTTGGAGAATGCAAGAGTGAATAGCATACATTTGTTATCTTTATAGCATGTAATGTCCTCCCTGATATTTGATAAGATATGTTCAAGAAAGATCACATGGAAATTAGGCATTAATATGGTAGCAGCAACGCTGAATGGTGCTTTTTTCTCTTCATTTTTAAGGCTACCTTACCTGCCATAATCAGTTTGTTTTGTTTATTCATGACAGCGATGGTTGCGTTTAATTTGAATTTCAAAAGATAATTCATTCTACTCCTGTATTATCGTATTCTGTACCACTGTGAAAGCAACTAAACAAAAAAATTATGGCAAGCCTATTTTACTCTTCTTCGACAGCACATGTCAACAGAGAACTTTGGCTGCATGTATTCGTGGTAGCGGACATCGACCGTGGCAAGCAAGAAGTCTCTTCCGATGATTTTCAAGCATCAAGATCAGGCTATTAATAAATGCAAAAAGCGGGCCAATACGTTGAATTTAAAAAAAATCATCCGATGGCAGCAACAAAAAACATTTAATTGCAAACGTTAAACAAACGACACATCGCTAGACGACATCACCAGTGTGGTTATATAAATTTCGTGGAACGGTCAACTAAATGTATGAAGTCAGCTCTGAAATCTACAAGGAAACAAATTTCCAGCCGAAAAAGAGTGAAACCACAGGTGGAAAGGTGGTGTCCAAATTTCGATTTACCTACCCAGAAGAAGACGAAAATGGGATAAGCTGCCCCAAACCAGCTATCACGGATGAAGATGGTGATTTCATAGTGTGTCGTAAAAAAAATGCGCGCTTCGGTTGCATCGAATTGGAGCACTCTGAGGCAACAGTTCTTAAGCTAGTGGGATTGCAGGTTTGGCGCGGAGCATTGCTGTTGGCCGATTTCTTTTTTCATCGTCGAAATGAATTCCGGGATGCACAACTCTTAGAGCTGGGTGCTGGTGTTGGACTCACAAGCATTGCAGCAGCACTTTATGCACACCAGGTGACTTGCACAGATGTGGACATTGGTGGAATACTTAAATTGATTCGGGGAAATGTGCAGCGCAATCTAAATTTATCACCACGCGTTAGCGACGTGAGGGTGCTAGAATATGATTTTATGCAGGAACCCAATGACTATAGTATTGAGTTGAAAAAAGTCATTTGTGATAGCGATATCGTTGTTGCCGCTGATGTCATCTATGATGATGAGCTGACAGATGCTTTTGTACGCGTACTAGATTGCGTATTTAAAAGTGAACAACAATCGGGCAAAAAGAAACAGGTGTTTATCGCCTTGGAGAAACGTTTTGTTTTCACATTAGACGAATGCGATGCAGTAGCGCCAATGTTTGAGTATTTTCTAAGACTGACAATGAAGAAGAGCTGGCGTTTCGAATACATTCCATTGGACTTTCCACAGTACTTTGAGTACGAGCGTTGTAAGCAGTTGATACTATTAAAGCTGACTAGTTGTTAGTGAATTTCTTCAATATACAAATGTTTTAAGAAAATAAAAAGAAAGGTTAATTTGGTGTTTTTTTGACTTAAATTACATATTTAATATTCAAGAAGTGAAATTAAATGACGTCATTCAGATGAAATTTAGTCGAAGAAAGTTATTGTGCTCAAGGGAGCACTTCAAAATTATATTTAAAAGGCATATTTCAATAATCCCTTAATTTTCAATGAATGTATTTTTGGATGTAATATTTAATGTATTTTATCTGTATAAATTTTGTTGAATTCCAATGTCATAACTTGCTGCGCTAAGTATGTCCTTTTGATAAATACATTTTTGTACTGCTGTTAATTACATCAATTCTTTTTTAGATGCTTAGAAAATAACGTATTTTTAGCCTTTGCATTTAATATAGAAACGCAACATTCCTCTAAATCGCAAATAAATTGAGAATCAATGCGAATTATGAAAATCGCATTCATGAACATACAGGTATGTATGTACATATGTTAGTATGTATTTCTTAAATTTTGTTTATTTTAATAGAAAACTGTATATAAATACTTTAAAATAAATAAATTTACTTATTTGTCAATTTAGTTGCGTATCAGTAGGTGTGTACAATCGCTAATCGCTTGTGCACATATTAAAATGTATTTATTGTAGAGTGGACCAATGCTTGGAATACCAACTGGTTTTTTAATTTTGTATTTACATACAAATGTGTAATGAACGTTGTAGAAACAAATATGTAGTATATAAAACGCGCTTAATGCTACTTATTAATATGTGAAATTAACGTGCGCTGACTACAAATCTTGCATTGCTAATATTATGTTCTGCAACGCAGTACGTGCATCAGATGGTGGAAATGCCTCAAGCACGCGCATAGCTGCTGCTGTATGTTTACGTTGCAATTCCTTTGTCTTTTCTAAGCCTGGACCAGCTAAGATTGCCTTGTGAAGTTTAGCATAGTCAACATTTTCAACAGACACTTTACCCTTTTCAATTTCAGCATAAATTGAAGGGTCATATTCAAGATGAAAAAGTACAGGGGCGCTAACTAAACTAAATGTAACATCTGCAGTAGAAAGTAAAAGAAAACCAAAATTACTTTTTAATTTAACTAACATAAAATTAAATATCCAAATCTTTACCCAATGGCAGTGTGCTGCTATGAAAAGGATCTGCATCTAAACAGGCTTGCCAAGTCAAAGACAAATGTTTGCCAAAGAGATACGCTTTGCGTTGCATTTCCTCACTTTGTTCAGCCAATTTAAGCGCACCCTGACATGATTTCCCTAATAGGCTGCCTGCATTTAATATATTCCGATATTCCCACTCCTTTTCAGGAATGCCCATAACGTTTGATATATCCATAGGTATCATAGCATTTTTCTCATCAAAATCTACAGAATCAATTGAATTGGTGGCATTTAGGTTAGGATTCAGTGCAACTGGTTTAGAAGGTAGTGGATTGTTTTGTTCATCACGAACTCCAATAAATTCTGATTCCGAGAAATCACGCACAGCTGAAGAGATTAACTCTACTAGATCTTGATTGCGCAAATTTGACAATTCAGCACTAGAGTGTCCAAGCAAATAGTCGCCAGTAAGTAAGCCAATTTTATTGCCAAAAGTCATGTCTTCATAATTAGTTGTATCCTTGCCAGCTTCTGTATTTCGTTGTAAATTAACTAAGCTCTTAAGAAAATAATAATTAAAAAATTTAAGTTATTAATGTAAAAGAAAGTTTTATTTTTTAACTTACGCTATGTACTAGATGTGAAATGCGTATCATTTCAGTAACCTCAGCCAATGCGCGTTGTGAGTGCAAAACGCCTGCACTTTTATCCTGTTCCATATCAGGTACGGTGGGCGCATGTCCAGCTGCTTTGGAAATAAGCAAAACAATTAAACCCCAAGCTTGCATTGTGTTTTTACCATTGTAAAGTAAATGTCTGCAAAAAATAATAAGAATTAATAATTTTAATTTATGTAAAGGCTTTTGATTGTTATGTAGTTTTCAAAATACTGGGCTTGTGAATAAAAAACATTTAATTTTCAAAAAAATACATAAAAAGTTTCTACACTAATCGCTGGGAAAATACATTTTAGCCAAAGCAGCTTTTTTAAAAGTTTAAGATAAAGAAATTGATATTGTTTATTCATTAGGTACATTGCTATGCATGTATGTATGCGAATCAGTTGCTTTCAAGAGAATGTGGAAATCAATTGGATGCGTCCAATTTCGTAGATAAATGGCTCAGAAGAGCATTTGTCATGATACTGCAGCGTGAATAAAAATTAATTAAAAATATTTTCCTTACTTACTTGGCTGTTTTCAGCAACGGGTGCGAGCTACCGACAAGTTTGCGCAAGTGCAACGCCACATTTGCAATTTCATCGCTAAGCAGCCAGCGTAGGCTCAGAAAGGAAGTTGGGTAGCCCACAATGCGTTCTGCCTCACTAACTGCACGATTCCAATCGTGTTTTGGAGGCGATTGCTTTGTAGCTAACTTTTCGCTGCTGCTACCTGACGTCGATAGTGCGTAGCGTTGCTGCTGCGAAGAAGTGAAAGTTGCTGCTGCAAAAGGGCGCCGCATTGTTCCAGTAAATTGTCCCAATTTAATGTACCGTACTTGTTGTATAATTAATCTATTTAGAAACATTTTATAGATTTTTCGATAGCTTTATTTAATAAGAAGTTAAGTATTTGATTGGAAACTTTTCAATAGCAATAATTGCTCAAACTCTCTATTTGTCCGCGCACTCGACCGTAAAAGTGAAACTCGTCACTCCACTCTGCTCAGTTGGCTAACGTTGAATGATCATTGAAACAAATTTTCTCTTTAAGGTTTTCGTAGCTAGTCCAATTTGTTTATTTTTATGAATTTATTTTTCTTCCAACCAGTTTAAATTGATGGCATATGTTATGACATGGCTAATTAACGAAATTTTCTTCAACCAGTTTAGTTGCTTTGATTGTTCACCTAATATGTTTTATATTAGTTTTGTTTATTAAAATCTTAAAAATTCCAAATTCTTGTTTTTGTTGCGGGTTTGTTTTGATTAAATTGAAGGCGAGTCAGCTGCTTTAATGCAACCTGTACACAAATCGCTTTGTCGTGCAACTTGGCTTGATGGGCGATAATCCGCTCTGCAGCACATACACAAGGCGAACAACATTAGCAAAGCAGCAGACTACTTGGTAAGTCGACGTTTACTCGAGGAAAGTCTGAGAGACAAATTCTTGTCCATTCTCTTTTGTGATTTTCGTTTCGCGTTTGCAACATATGACAAATTTTTTGCCTCGTCCCTTTCGTTTTTCCCCTCTTGCCAACAAACAAGGAAACTTTGCCGAAAAAGTTTCCTCGTGTAAACGCTGACTTAGTCCAGAGCTGGGCGATAAGGATTACGTGTGTAATCGATTGCGGATAGGATTACGATTATTTTAATCGCAATTTCAAAATTTTTAAAATTAGGATTACTGTTATCGTTCAATGACGACTTTAAGATTACAATCGTAATTTTAAAAAAATCGCAATTACGAATACTGTAATCGTAATCTTAAAGTCTTCGTTAAACGATTACAGTAATTTTAAATTTAAATTTTCTTAAATTACGATTTTTTAAGTAATCGTAGACAAAGTAATCGTATGTATTATGCGATGTTCTTACCAAAAAAAAAAAAAAAATAAACCATTTGAATTATTTGCAAAGGTTTAGGGTTATGCCTAATTTCCATGTGATCTTTCTTGAACTTATCTTATCAAATATCAGGGAGGACATTACATGCTATAAAGATAGCAGATGTATGCTATTCCCTCTCGCATTCTCCAAGCGCATTAGGTTCTGTTCGCAAGCTTTTTCTTTCTTACAAAAATTTGATTTGATATCCCTGATATGGAATCAAGAAAGATAGCATGGAAATTAGGCTTTAATTAGGCTTGTATTTTGAAAGTTGTATTCCTTTTCAATTTTGGTGAGAGAATCGTTTATGGAAAAGCATGATTTAACTAGCATTGTTGGAGCGATGCTAAATGGTGCCTCGTTCATTATTTGTTTCTTCACGAATTGTCAAAATCAAACAAGACAAAACGTGTCAAGTTCAACACTCGACTACCTACAGGGAGAAAAATATATGCTTTTTGGATGTCTCATTCCATCTTTGGTTTCATTAAGTGTCAAAATTAAGAAGATGGCACAGCCTACATATACAAAAAATATCAACAGAACGATGAACAGAAAAGAGGACTGCGACAATATCAGCACAAACTATCTGTTAGCCTTAAGCCCAATTTCCATGTGATCTTATTTTATCTTATTTCATCCCATATCAGGGATATCAAATCAAATTTTTGTAAGAAAGAAAAAGCATGCGAACAGAACCTAATGCGCTTGGAGAACGCGAGAGTGAATAGCATACATTTGCTATCTTAATAGCATGTGATGTCCTCCCTGATATTTGATAAAATAAGATAAGATAAGATCACATGGAAATTGGGCTTTAAGCGCATTAGGTTCTGTTCGCATGCTTTTTCTTTCTTACAAAAATTTGATTTGATATCCCTGATATGGGATAAGATAAGATCGCATGGAAATTGGGCTTTACACTAACTTACAATATCTTACATTTTCCTCTCAATTATTTAACTTACATTCCTATTTAAAATGCATATGTATGTTCAAAGTTTCATCTCTCAAATTATGTTAAAATTTATGTTAAAAGTTTTATTATTGTTGTATTATTACTTGTAACCATGTTAAAATTTGTTTCAATGTTTTATAGTTAATAAATCGACGCCCTGAAGAAGAGGACAATATACAATGTGACTTTTTACATTCATTGATTTGTAAAATTATATTTTCTCATTGAAATACACTATATAAATTAGTTAACAGTGACTTTTTCTGATATTTGATAAAAGTAATCCTTTGCAACGATTACAGTAATCCTTACACAAAAAAAACGAATTTAAAATTACTGTAATCGTTCAACGAAGACTTTAAGATTACGATTACAGTAATCGTAATTGCGACTTTTTTAAAATTACGATTGCTGCAATCGTAATTTTAAGGTCCTCGTTGAACGATTACAGTAATTTTAAATCTGATTATTTTTGTATAAGGATTACTGTAATCGTAATCATGTTGTAATCGTAATCCTTATTGCCCAGCATTTCACAATACAAAGTTATTATTCTGTTCAATTATGACTTTAACCATGATTTTAACATTTAGTCGACGTTTACATGATGAAAGTCTGAGAGACAAATTCTTGTCCATTCTCTTTTGTGATTTTCGTTTCGCGTTTGCAACATATGACACATTTTTTACCTCGTCCCTTTCGCTTTTCCCCTCTTGCCGACAAACAAGGAAACTTTGCCAAAAAACTTTCCTCGTGTAAACTTTGACTAGCTGCTCTGATATTTACAAGCAGAAACAAATTATTAGTTTTCGTGTGTAAGCGCAAAACAAATTCACAAAAGGGAATGGACAAGAATTTGTTTCATCGAATTTCATCATGTAAGTCTTGACATTACCGTACAATAATGCATTTGCATAATTTGCAGGTTTTTAGAGGAGTAAAGTCCTATTTCCATGTGATCTTATCTTATATTATCAAATATAAGGGAGGACATCACATGCTATAAAGATAGCAAATGTATGCTATTCACTCTCGCATTCTCCAAGCGTATCAGGTTCTGTTCGCATGCTTTTTCTTTCTTACAAAAATTTGATTTTATATCCCTGATATGGGATAAGATAAGATAAGATAAGATAAGATAAGATAAGATAAGATAAGATAAGATAAGATAAGATAAGATAAGATAAGATAAGATAAGATAAGATAAGATAAGATAAGATAAGATAAGATAAGATAAGATAAGATAAGATAAGATAAGATAAGATAAGATAAGATAAGATAAGATAAGATAAGATAAGATAAGATAAGATAAGATAAGATAAGATAAGATAAGATAAGATAAGATAAGATAAGATAAGATAAGATAAGATAAGATAAGATAAGATAAGATAAGATAAGATAAGATAAGATAAGATAAGATAAGATAAGATAAGATAAGATAAGATAAGATAAGATAAGATAAGATAAGATAAGATAAGATAAGATAAGATAAGATAAGATAAGATAAGATAAGATAAGATAAGATAAGATAAGATAAGATAAGATAAGATAAGATAAGATAAGATAAGATAAGATAAGATAAGATAAGATAAGATAAGATAAGATAAGATAAGATAAGATAAGATAAGATAAGATAAGATAAGATAAGATAAGATAAGATAAGATAAGATAAGATAAGATAAGATAAGATAAGATAAGATAAGATAAGATAAGATAAGATAAGATAAGATAAGATAAGATAAGATAAGATAAGATAAGATAAGATAAGATAAGATAAGATAAGATAAGATAAGATAAGATAAGATAAGATAAGATAAGATAAGATAAGATAAGATAAGATAAGATAAGATAAGATAAGATAAGATAAGATAAGATAAGATAAGATAAGATAAGATAAGATAAGATAAGATAAGATAAGATAAGATAAGATAAGATAAGATAAGATAAGATAAGATAAGATAAGATAAGATAAGATAAGATAAGATAAGATAAGATAAGATAAGATAAGATAAGATAAGATAAGATAAGATAAGATAAGATAAGATAAGATAAGATAAGATAAGATAAGATAAGATAAGATAAGATAAGATAAGATAAGATAAGATAAGATAAGATAAGATAAGATAAGATAAGATAAGATCACATGAAAATTAGGCTTTAGCTCGAAAAGCGTTCTTGTACTCTAAAAACCTGTAAGGGGCCGTCCATAAATTACGTGAGTCAAAGTAGGGGGTCCGAAATCGAAACGAAAATCTCATGTCAACTTTTTAATGCAGAGAGTATACATTATTATAGCAGATTTCATCAAGAAATTTTTACGGAAGCGAGGGGGCAGTTCCGTCAGAGCTCACCAACAAATCTCACCAAAGGAAAGGGGGGGTCCGATTTTCAAAAAAAAAAAAACACCTCACGTAATTTATGGACGTCCCCTAAGAGAGAACGGAAATGAGAGTAATTTATGTTCTCTCTTTGTAAAAAGTTGCAGGTTTTTACCCAAAGAATTTTTGCGTGTAAACTCATGAAAAGTGTCAGCTGTTCTGTGTTGTGCAAGCTGAATCTTCTATTATCCCATATCAGGGAGGATATCACATCTATAAAAAGAGCAAATGCATGCCTATTCACTCTCGCATTCCTCAAGTGCATTTGACGCAGCTTTCGGTTCTTCTCGCATGTTTTTTCATTCTAACAAAAATTTGATTTGATATCCCTGATATGGGATCAAGAAAAATAACATAAAAATGCCACTTATCAGGGATATCAAATCAAATTTTTGTAAGAAAGAAAAAGTATGCGAGCAGAATCGAACAGAAAGTGACGTTTTCATGTTATCACAAGTATGCTACATTATTTCTTAAGTTCATGGAAGTCAACATAGCCACTAAAAAGTTTATTCTGAGATCCTTATGCATCTGACAGGCTTTTCGTTCGAATATGACAGTAGACTAACAGCCCTATTCTGGCAGCTTAACAAAGCTCACCACATTAACAAAATACTTAATATTAACACGTTGTTAATGTTCCGTATTCTGGCAAAAATTTAAAAGCTCTTTTCTATACTATTTTGTTAATGTCAGAAAGTGTCTTAACAACAAGTGATATTTCAGTATTCGGCTAAGTAAAATTTTTTTTTTTTATAAAATTTAAAAGACAGGACAACGTGGTTTTAAATATTTACAACCATGTCTTAAAAAAAACATTTATTTTCATTGATATCAATAAAAAAAAAATTTTGGATTTACGAGTATCGAACCAACGCACGCGAGCTATGAGTTCAAAGTCCTAACTACTTCGCCACTTTCCCTTGTATATTCAAGTTTTTTATTACTCTATTTGTTATTTTATTAATTTAAATTTAAAAAGTCAAAATTTGACAAGTTTACCACGAAAGCTTTTGTGTGGGGAATTCAAAAGCTTTTATGTTGTTAATGATTTTTTAGAATACCAATATTTACATTTCATAACAATTAGATTAACACGAGCACTATTATTATTTCGAGTTAAGTCAACAAGCAGAATAGGGCTGTAATAGCCCAAGCATGGTTTAGATGGCCTTTTACTTTTTTGCCCTTCTCTCTCAATTCTTGTCATTTGGCATTTGCCACAAAGATGCAAGAAACACAACTTAAAGACATGGAGTACGTGTAAGAGCGAGAGGATACAATATTCGCTTTGATAAATTCTTCATTAAATCGGTGAAATAAAATATAGTTGACAAAAAATGAATCAACAAAAGGGATTCACTAGCATTTTCACTAAACAAAAAGAACAAATGAAGGAAAATTGGACTTCAGCTGATGGCCATTTCGTAGAAAATGGCGATGCCGATTCCGATTGTTGCATTTCAGACTGCAGTAGCATTAGCTCCTGTGTGGAAGGCCAGAAAAGGGAACTTGAAATTTCTCCAATACGCATTACAGGCTACAGTAGTGATGAAGATCAAAGCTATAATGAAACTCGAAGCTTTAGCAATTCTATTATAAGTGAAAGACACATGGATTACCACAATCTTAACTGGAGAAAGTCTGTTCCTAAAAGACGAAGGCCAACACCAAAAAGACCATTGTCTACAGTTCATATAAGAAGTAAAAATCAAAAAAATGAGATTGTGAAACCTACACGGGTTTTGGCGCAAAGCAATAGCGAGAGGAACTCTTTGCGAAAGACTCCCTGGCAGAAATTAAGAAACGTTTTTCATCCCGTAAAACGTTTAACAAGTTGCAGGTTTGTACAAAATGGCAGCGAAGAAAATACGATTTCATATAACATTGACGCCAACGTTGATTTAAATGAAACTGAAATAGATTGGTCATCTTCCGAAAGCAATGATGAAGTTGAAAAAAACAGTTCACAACATATTAGTACTCCGAGTACTATAACGCAAAAATCAGACCCACCTACGGAACTTGATCTTTTTATTGCACTAATTGAACGTGAAAGCAACACCAACGAAAGAAAACGAAAATCCAAGGTCGCTAAGAAATCTTGCATCAAGGGCGGCTTTTTATTTGAACTACAGCGTACGCTTGAGATTGCCAAAACAGATCGTAAATTTTTAGAACACGATAAAAAATTTGGTCTACAGTCTGGTGTTTGCCTTACGGTTTTAGAACTGCAAACTTCATTTGGTGTACACATGGCCACTGTAAAAACAAATAGTAAAGAGGCAAATATTTTCAGAGTCTTAGTCGATGTGGAAATGGGAAAACGACTAAAAGTTGGTGATAAAGTGGAAGCATTTTTTAATGATGCTTTCGATCCATATATCAGCAGTGATAAAGCTTCTATTCCTGTGTTTGTACAGCCTAATAAATTACTGTTTAAGCAAATTATTTAAATACATTTGAATGTGTAAGAAGTACTTAAATACATACATATGTATGTTAAGAAAGAAAGATGATCTCATAAGTTATTTTGAAATTTTATTTTTAAATTTTGAAATATGTTAGATAATAAATTACATGCAACGAAACAAAAAAAAAGTTGGATGTAGCCTGACTTAATTTTTTAGTTTAATAACGTGATGAAAATAAAACAATAATTCCTAAAAATTATCAAACATCTTGCTAAATTTTTTCAAATTATGTTGCATATTCTGCAGAGACTGTATTCTGTAATTCTAACATTCAGTGCATCGAAGTAGTGTTTGCAGTTAAAAATTTGCGTTTTAGTGAAATAAGTTGTCATTGTATCGTTAAATCAGCTAGCACAAAAGATTAAATGGTAAAAATCATCCATATCCAAAATCTTATTGGACAATTTGAAGTTATTCAAAAAAACCTTTTAAATGTTTCTGTTAGCGGCAGACCAACCCAATTTATTTTTCTTCGCAATCTGCAATAAATTATACTATTTTCAAAAGAATATTGGTAAAAGCTTACTTAGGGGGGCGGTTCCTTTAGACAAGGTAAATGAAGACATTTTTCAAGGTGATAAAATAATCGGATCATTCTCTAATTTTAACATATTTTTACTTCAGTATTAAAGTGTAAACAAACATTTAATTTTTTTTTTAACAAAATGGTTTTGCAGAGTAACTTTCTTTGGATACATCGAAAACTGCTGCAGCTGTCAAAATTTTTCTATATATGTATGATGTATGAGTATCTGAAAAAAAAGTTTTTTCTTTTTCGATTGCTGATATGTTGAAGGGAAGGACAAACCTATAAGATTATAAAAAGCTAAATACATATATATACATATGTATACTATTTTTTCAACAGCTTTTACCCCAAAAAAATTATTTATCTGCGCGATATCTTTAAACTTTTAGGTAAATCCTTCCGATAATACTATAGAAAGAAGACTCCAAATTTCAGTCTGTTCGGTCAATAAGTTTTTGAGCTACAGCACGAGCAGGTTTTGCAAATACATTTTTGTGACAATCGCGTTTAAAGTTTCAATACGATATGACACGACGGTATGCGGACTCTAACGTTCTTGACAATAACTCCATAAGTATTTAATATTTCGCTTTTTACTTTTCACAGTATATTCTTAACTTAAGTATTAAAGACTTAATTAGTTTTCCTTCTTGCCACAGATATTTTGCTTTGTCTTGAAATACACAAAAGTTTCCAAAACTAAGTGTTTGTACCCTTCAAAAAAAAAAAAATTATGTACTTATACGAGTATTATATTTATAACCAATTTTCATTGAAAATACGAATGTTAGAAAATTACATTACAGTTAGCAACATTTGAACGAAAGTGCTCGAAAAAATGAAACTTATTGTGCTTCAGGGCTAAAAACCCTCTATATCTAGGCTGCAAAATGTAAAATTTGAGTTTGAGTGCGAAAAAAATATTGTTGAGTTAAACTATTTTTACTTTTAATAAGTACAAGCAACAAATTTCACTCAAATTAAGTATTAAAAAAAACTGATAAGAATTATGCGAGGTACTCGATTTTAGGCTTATCATTTTTGTTTTGTTTTTGTCAATTGATAATGTGACTCAAATAACTATCGTACATATTGGCCTAGAAAATTGGTTGGACATTTTTACATTTTTACATTTTTATCATATACATTTGTATTGATTTTGTCTTTAGAAATAGCGCGTTGTTAAATGTAGTGGCGTTGGACTTGGCGTCCGTGAATACGTGGTTGAGTGATGTGGCTAGTAAATTAAAGTATTAAAAAATGCTTGTTATTAATATTTTTGCTAACAAGAGAAATAACTTACATTTCAGCTTGAATAATAAAATGTGATATTTAATAGAGAAATTTAAAAATTGACTGATTTTGATTGACTTTAAGATTTTGCTTATTCATGAAAATGTAAAAAATCCTTACATATTTAAGTTTCTAAAAAATACATTTTCAACTCTGATGAACTTAAACATGTTGCACCCTAAAATTTATCAGTATTAATAACCCTTTAAATGATGTATTGACATGTTTAACATCACTCTTATCAGATGTGACATTTGCAACCGAAAATCGCATCAAATTAAGTATCCAAAACATGATAAAAGCGCATGTGACCAATTGGCAAGCTGGAAAGTATATTGTTTCCAAACGTCACATGAATGAAATCCTTGAACAAAAGCAAGAGCGAAGAAAACACACCGTAATGACAACGACATAAAGTTAACGTCATGCGAGTTGTACCGTAACAACGCAAACTCACCTCTTGCTTCGAAGATTATATGACAACCAGACCAAGTTAAAATGAGCTTGAAACCAATGAAAAATAGTCTGTACTCACGCGAAGAAAAGAGCTGAGCTACGCATTCCAGTCAAACAGTTTTTCACCAATATCGTATGAGCAGACAGTTATAAGGACAGACAGAATACGAAATCGATAAGTACGAAAAATCAAAAATTTTCTTCATCGAGACGAAACGGGCTTTTCTTTTTTAAGCTTCGTTTAAAATCGTTTAGAATTGTGAAATATTAAAGGGAAAAACTAAAATTTCCAAAGCGGCAATGTCCAAAAAGAGTGTAATTTGAAAAAATTTATAAATATTAGCGAACCAATATATATTTTATTGCTTCATATAAAAAAATGTCCCAGTGGAAAAATTCTATGTCCTTTGCGTGAAATAAATTTCCTGTATCTGATTTTTTATAGCCTTGAAAAGCTTTAAAACGCTTAAATCATAGACTTTTATTTATGTTTTTAATTAGCTTTGGATAGAAAAAATAATACTACTGAATTCATAAAAGTTCATACTGCCCACATAAATTACTGTAAGCTTACTACTTTGGATTTTTCCTGTGATCCCATTTATGAAAGTTTTGCCAATGTCTATTACATAAGATTTGTTTAGAAGAAACTTTTTTTATTTTCTTTCATTTTCATTTAATCCTTTTTATGGTTTATGTATTTATCAGTCCAATGTAGTACGTTTCGTATTTTTTAGTGAAAGTGTTATATTGTTAAATTGCTAAACGATCAAGTAAAAGTGCTGTAAAGTAAACATTTAAGATTGTGCTATCAACATACAATAAATTTTTGATTCACATAAAAGCGCTACAAAATGCAGCCCCCACCACGTAAGGTAAGCATAACATGATGATTAAGAATATTTTGATGTGATCCTTTCGCATCGTTTATTATTTTTTTTCCGGTTCTACTGTAAACGTGTTCATAACGGTGTATAAGAAATTGCTTTTTACTTCAAACGTAACTGTGGCAAAACAGCACGATTATGCACTCGTAATGTAATGTAATGATGAGAACCTATAGCCAATATCGTTGCAATTACTCCACCGTATCTTACCATATAAATCATTTGCTGAAAAATTTAACCTTATATTATTTTCTTATTTCAATTTATTCATCCTTAGATATTTCCACAAAAATTTTCGATTTATTAATTTTCTTCGAAATATACGTAAAGTTATATTCAGAATACTCCAACCCCACGATACATCACGTTTACGTTTTGGGTAATCACTTACACGTGTTGCCATATCACAGATATCTACTCGATAGTTGACTATGCTTTGTCACGGCAAATTATAAGCATTATGTAGATAGATAAGACTTATTTTTCAGAAATGTTTCCGTGTTTAAATCAAAACTTGTTTCTTAACGCACTAAGTGGGTCTTATCAGACAAAGTCAGTGTTGCTTTGAGACTCCTGATCGACTTCTGCTCTTTTGTATTGTGGCCACATATATATTTTTTTGACTATTGCTCCTGTTGTTTGTGACTATTAAAATTTTGATTTATTTTTAATTGCTGTGCTACTGAGGAACCAGAAGATTCTTAAAGGTTCGACACAAAGGTGGAGCGATCAAAAAAAAACTTCGAAAATATAGACAAAAATATGTATGTAAAATGTGATATGAGCGTGCAAAAGTATGTTATGTGATGTTTCTTAAAAAGCTTATTTTTCATGATTATGGAACTCATGACTTAATCTCCTTGGTAAATTTATAGTATCAAAAAATTCCTTTCAAATGAGGTGCATATTTTCGTTATTGGCAACAACTTTGCTATTGAATAGCTCATTTTTGAATGTTTGAATGTTTGAACGTTTTTTTTTGAATGGGAACTTTTTTCTTATGCTGATCAGAGCTAACGAAAGTGATTTCTTAATTCTTAGTCCTTAATTTTCTTACGATCGATCCATTCGATTTAGTTATGTTGACTTTTGTTCTTTGGTAACTATTGAGTTGATAATACATTTTTATTTTTACGCTCGAGTCTATATAAAATATAGTCCCATGTTAGAACAATTTTTGACATATCGTCCAATATCTGCTGTTTTGGTCCATATGCCATTTTTAGTTATTTGAGACAACTAAACTTTGGAGTTTGGAATCGAATATCTTTGAAAAAATGTATACCTGATCAAATACATTATTTGATAATTATTTCAGTAAGAGGTTAAGGCACTGTGTGTAAAATTTCAACAAATTTGAATAGAAGTCAAAACAGTGATAGCAACCTTAAAAAAATTATGTATTTCGTCCACTACAAGTTTTGTGTTGTAAAAGTTGGATATTATATGACGTAGACGAGCAATGTATTGGATGTGAAAAAAAAAGATTGGTTAGAGTTAAGACTTAATTAAGGCGAAAGTGTTGCAGAAAATTTTCGTGGCGAAAAACATAGTGGATAATGACCAAATAATCATGATTATGATTGGCTTTTGTTCATACGCAGGGTATCGTTTTCTTAATATTACTAAAAAAAGGCACAGGCTATGAACCAACAGTGTAGGCAAAACGCTACATAGAAGTAGCTTCAACTCAATTCCCAAACATTTCGAACATAGTTAACATTTAATTATTATACTTAATCTAAATTAGTATACTATATGCACAATAAGCATACAAAATATTTTTTTTTCTGAATATGTTTGCTGAGATTGATTAAAACTGTTACTAAAGGTGTCAAAATTCACATAATAAATTAAACATTGAATTTGAATTTTACGGCGGCGCCAACCCAACGAAAAAAGCTTTTACGAAGTTTACGAAGTTACGATTTAACCATTTTGAAAATAAAAGTAACAATCATACATTAAAGCAGTTCTTAAGAATGGGATATATGTGTGAGGGTAATAGTGATGAGCAAATCAAATAGACCAAGTGTAATAATCCGCATTAGAATTTATTTTTAATCAATTTGATAATTTTTCATAATAACGTGCTGGATTCTTTCAGTATGGCGTAGCTTATATCATTCTGACCAAGAGCCTATTTGTGAGAAGTCTGAGTTATGGACGGCTTAAAAGATACAGAGAATCAAAAAATTAATACATAATACATATGTATGTACATGTATTTCATTGGTTTTTGATGCACTCTGTAGGTGGTATTTGATGGATATCTTACTTCCATACAATTTGTGCAGTGTCCTTTGCACAGGAGCCTTAGAAAAACATCAGTTCTCTTATTTTTTCTCTAACTCCATAAAAAAATATTGCGTTCATGAACATAATCTTCACAGAGCAAAACTTTCAGTTGGGTTAAAAAAGCCGTCCAGTGTCAAAATTGGCAATTTGAGACTTTTCTGAATAACGACACTGAGTATCCTGCCACATAGTATACACTCGATTTTAATTCAAAACTTGCACTCACTCAAGGGTGTGCTAACATTGAAATGAAACGACAAGGCATATAAACATTCATGTGCTTAAAAACTTGAAGCTCATTTTTCTCAAAATCAATACTTTTGAGCAGCTCCAGTGTTTAAAAATTCATAGATTTTTAGTTTCTTTTGAATACACATGAGCTTTATAAAAATATGTCTAAATATCACCTCTGTTAAGATAAGGCTATAAAAGGTTAAGGATATAAAATTTGCCTGTAAAAGTTATAAAATATAAGAAATTATTATTAAAAAAAATGTTCACATCATTCCGAGAGACATAAAATTATCACAGTATTATATTTCCACAAAAAAATTCCGCCTTTTGACATTAGAGGTAGAAGAGCATATGTATGTTCAAACATATATGTAATGTTGAGTCTTTTCGAAATTAAATTTTTTTTTTTGGTTATTAATAAGTTTTTATTAAATTTTTTGCATATATACTTAACAACAATTTTTTAACAATAATTTCATTTTAATAAAATTTTTTAACACAACAGGGAAACTATGTAAAATTCTTAAAGAATTTACATACTGAACAAGTGGCCAAGCTGCAATTAAAAAATCAACATGAATGTGATCTGCTCGAGGACATTCGCCAGTTTACCATCAAAAGGTCAGCCATTGAAAAGTCGTACAGTGAGGCGTTGTTGAAAACCGCATCGCAGTACTTAAACAAGAAGATACCAAATATACCAGATATTAAAATGGAGGGTATGGAGGAGAGATGGTATGTAATAATTCTTCTTTGCACATATTCACCTACTTATAAATGCGATATATACGACCTTTACATTGCTGTTTCAAATTTCAATTAAGACTTAGTGGGTTAGTGGGGTATAAAGTGTAAGATGGTTATTTTACAGTTTTATGTGGCTGTTAACATTTCAGTTTATGTTCAGTATGACCTTGTTAAAGAACAGCATCATTAGGAATGTTATGACAATTAAAGGTAATAAGATGAAATGAAGGCATAAGCAAGGATACTGGCATTAATATAGCAAAGTTATAGCTCTGAATGTTTAAAAAATGTACTTTCTTATGCTTTTGAATTCTTTCATAAAAATTACACATTTAAAAAAGAATTCTTAATTAATCAAAGCAGTAAAATCGAATTGAGTAAATAAAAATTGCATAAACGGCATAATAGCGTAAACGCAGTGACATAATAAATAAATAAATATATTATATCCTCTGAAATATCCATAAACTCTTTCTAACTTATGCTGTATATGCTTTTTATGAGAATATCAAAAATATATTTGACATTGGATAAAATAAACTATTCAGTTGCTTTCATAGCTTATGAATTAATTTTGCTATTAATAGACAAAATTTGTTTTTAGGAGGCGTTCTAGGTACAAAGTTATTTTTGGGCAGGCAGATGTTTTCTAATCGATTAACTGCTCAGCAAAACAACAGCTTGGCTTAAAATCAATTTAAGTATCAATACATAATAAACGCTGGAACAATAGGAAAAAAGTATAAAAGCTCGCCCCCCTATTCGCACAATAAACAATATAGTAAAATTAGAGGAGGAGAGTCTTGGGTCAGCGAATGTCTATCGAAATTAGAAATTAGAAAATGCCAAAATTTTTGGAGTGAGAATAGAATAGATAAGAAGTGGCCATGTTTTTCATAAAAAGACAAGTTTTTGTTAATTTATAGCCATATTTTTTCTTGTTAAGGAAATCATTTTACTTTGAGCCTCCAAAATATTTGAAGTAGACATATTGATGAAAGTCTCTGTTATAAGCTCTTCTCTGCGTAGGAAAATGTTTTTTGAATAACCTTGGATTGGTTTTTTTCTGAAAAAGGTTGAAAACTCAAAAATGTCCCAATCTAATTCATTTGAAATTAATTCCAATTACAAAGATACATATGTATTTATGTATCTCATTTGAAAAGTATTTTTATTTCTATAATGTTTACCCATGTTATTAAGTCATAAGATCTATATCACAGGCATCACATGCCGAAATATTATATTTTCTTTTGACCCAGGACTGTGAGGTCTCTATTATAAAACCTTAGAAATCATTCAAACTCTTCACTTTTTTCACTATATCCTAACAAATAAATTGCATTACTTAAAATCTTTTCTTTCGATATCGTTAGGAATATGTGGAGTGTTTGGCGCACCGTTCTTGAAGAGAATGAAAAGCTGGCACGTGCACGTCTGGCTGCCATTGAAGTTTTCCAACAACAGATTGCTGATGAGGCTAAGGTGTTGCGTGACTATAAACTGGCTATAGCCAAAAAATCACTCTCCTATATTGTCAACGTACAAAAAGAATTACATCTGAGCGTTGGCGACGTGGATAAAACAAAAAAGCAATATTTCGATGAAGAACATTGTGCTCACGATGTACGCGACAAGGCACGTGACATTGAGGAAAAGCTTAAGAAGAAGAAAGGTTCATTCTTTCAATCGATTACTTCGCTGCAAAAGAATAGTGCACGCGTTACTTCGCGTAAGGAACTACTTGAGGAGAAATCAACGGGGGCGCGTAATGATTATATACTTAGTTTAGCCGCGGCAAATGCTCATCAGAATCGTTACTTTACTGTCGACTTACAGACCACAATGACCACCATGGAAAATTATGTGTTCGAACGTGTAGCTGAGTACCTGACCCTAATGGGACGCACAGAATTGCTGACTTGCTCGGCTACGCAAAATTCTTTTGGAAAGATACGCGATCAGGCGCAGCAATTGACACGTGAATATAATTTGCAGTGTTGTTATCTTTTTTATCCGGTGCTGAAACAGCACATTCAATATGACGTTGAGCCATGTGACAATGATCCGGTGCGCAAAGTTACCGCCGAACATGATTCGGCTGCTGAGACTCTGACAAAAGAAGCTAAAAATTTGGCTGGTCGCGTGGTGAAGGAGAACTGTTGTATACGTGAAAATGCCAAAAAATTGGCTCTTTGCGTTTCATTGCGTGATTCTGGACAGCGTTCTGATCCTAATGACCCTAACGGTCCAGATTTAGATACAAAGATTGAAGAATTCAGAGATTTAATTCGACGCTCTGAGACTGAGAAGGCTAAAGCAGAGGCATGCTTGCAATGTCTACGTGAGGGTGGCATAAATGTAGATGAATGGGTACAGGAAGCAGAAATAATGGGCGTTCAAGAGTTGACACGTTCCGCTAGTTCCATATCAATGCGTACCGATGCTTCAGGGCAAGGCGTAAGCTATTTGTTTTAATAAAGAAAATATTTGCTTCGTCTTCAATGGATATTTTTACTTTGCAGGAAAATCCTAGCTCCGACTCGTTTTATGATAGCGATAAAGAAGAAGCTACTGCTCAGCCAACCCAACTCAAACAACTGGATGAGAAGCAGCTATCGAGGGATCGCACATTTAGTGATAGCGAGGAAGGTATGTAAATCACGCTCTTTACTATTCGATATGATTGTGATACTTTAAAAAAAGACGTAAGCACAAAATGATCTTATTCTGGAAGACTGATTTAATCTCTGAAAAAGAAATACACAAAAAGGTTCAAAACTGCTTAGCGAGAAGAACTATACCCAGTGTAAACACAATAAATAAAGCAAAGCAAAGCGGGGCTAGTTCTGACGCCTTAAATGAACAAATGTATTTTTTTAATTTTCGTCGATTAAGTCACATTACAGATGTTTCATCGAATAAAGCCATATTCTAAGATTTCCTGTTGAAAACTCGGCAGATATCAATTAATATAGGCAGGTTTCAAAGTTTTAGTTTTGTTTTCGTCTGCATTTACCAATAAATTCAAAACACAAAAATTTTTTTGAAAAAACAATTTTTTGTAATGCTTAAAATCGCATGGTAACTTTTTGCGAAAATTTGCTCGACTCTCGATGTGAGCCTCTGTATATACTTTTCTACACCAACAACGCTCCCATTGTTGTGTTATTATCGAATAAAAAACCATGAGTGTGTACGCTATAAAACCACATTAAGTCAACATTTCTTTTATATCCAGAACCTGAAGAGCGAGTTCCAGAACCTGTCAAAGCAGCACCCATGATGACTTCTACTTCAGCATGGGAAGATCCTCTGGAAGTCAGCTGGGGTGGCGTAGAAGAAGATGAAAAAGAAGAAGAGCCAATAGTCCCAGAACCAAAGGAACCAATATTTAAATGTACTGCTCTTTACAGCTATACAGTAAGTTCACATAAAATTTGAGAGGAAAGTTTTTCAACTATTTATTTTTCTCTTCTCCCATAAGGCTCAAAATCCCGATGAACTCACAATTGTAGAAAATGAACAACTTGAGGTTATTGGTGAGGGTGATGGCGATGGCTGGCTGCGTGCTCGAAACTACCGTGGGGAAGAGGGCTATGTGCCACACAATTATTTGGATATCGAACAGGATGCAGCGGTTAATGGTAGTTCGGCAAATCAATTGCGATCGCAAATATCGTTCTCATCTGTCGATTATACTGTTGACAATGAAGATCAAACTGTGGATTCGATGCAATCACCTGATCAGGTATCAGTCATAATGGCACCTCAAAAGAAGAAACCATCCGATGTGCTATATTGTATTGCGTTATATGATTATGATGCTACCGCTGAGGATGAGCTCACCTTTGAAGAGGGACAGATTATTAAGATTGTTACAAAAACAGCACATGGAGTTGACGATGGCTGGTGGGAAGGTGAATTGGATGGAAAATTTGGAAATTTCCCCTCACTTGTTGTGGAGGAATGCGATGAAAATGGTGAACCATTGACCGAGGGTGGTGATGAGTCACCACCACCAACAGCACCACCCAGTTTTGCGCTTCCACCAGCTCCGGCTTTACCGCCAGAGTATGCTCATGAATTGACTGAGGATATGTTTGAGTCACAAGATATTCCAGGTTAGTGGATTATGAAAAGCTGTAAGGCAATACGAACATTGGAATAATTGAAGTGCAGCAGTATTTAAGTGCAACAGCTTACTCTGTATCTTACTTTTCAGATGACGACAGTGGTTACAATGTGCCCAACGGCAGCATACCCAGCATGCCTCCACCAGGTAATTTAGAAACTAATCTTAATGCTATGTATTTATTTTTCTTTAGTATAACTTCCGATATAAGATTTGACTTAAAATTAAAAAATAAAAATCCTGCTTCTATATACATATCTCTAGAGGTAAAACTAAGTTGTTCGAAAAAAAAAAATCGAAACCAATTACGTATGCTACTACTATTCTTATCTTCATACTCACCGAAGCTGTCAAGATTTTCAGTGTTGATGTATTTCAAAAATGACAATTTTCTAAATGTTTTATTTTTTATATAATGTGATTTTTAAATAGGTGTCTTTTCAAAAAAAAAAAAAAAAAAGCAAAAGGAGTTAATTTCACGTTGTCGTTAAAAAATATACACAGCATTTAAAATTTTTTTTATTTTAAAATTTTTTAAATCTTCATCACTGGTGCTTTAATTCAATTAATTGCTTTTTCTCTATGTGTATTTTAAATTTTTTATTTATTATATATGGAACGTGTTAGGTAAACAAACTGCAAAGCGGGGTAATTTTTTCTTTTTTTATCTCTTATCTTGAATTTTTTGAACAGTTTATCATATAAAGTAGTTTGATATAAAGCAAAGTTAATACTTAATAGTTTTCTTCGATAACTCTAACACTTTTATAATTTTAGCAGTTGTTCTTATACTTTTTCTTAAATTCAAGAAAATGACTTTGTTTTTCTATTACTTCTCTATACACTCTACTATACGTTGTCTAATAAGTAGTGATATTAGTTTTTACTATGTAATTAGCGTTTCATTTGGTACAGAATACGTCAAGCGGATCGGTGCACTGTCCAAAATTGGGTGTATTGAAAAATAATTTTTTTCTTAAAATGATAGCTTAAGAATAAAGCTTATAAAAACCAAGTTACATTTTTAAGATTGGGGCAAAAAAGGCTTGATCTATAAAAAATTTTAAATCTTGGAACTTTATATAGAAAATAAGTTAAGCTTAAGTTTCTAAAGGAATTAAAAATAAAATTTTGATAATTCAAAAAATTTAAAGAAAAAACTTTAAAGCTTTGAAATAGTTTTAATAAAAAAAGATGTAATAAAGACAGTCTCGGCTCGGTTAAGCAAAAAGACATTATGGAGTAATATTTGTTTTCGTTTAATTATAAATCATAATATACTTTATTTGACTCCACCGTTTGCGCAAAAAATTTTTGTTTTTAAATGTACCCATTCTTAGACAGAATACTAATCCGCTTGACGCGTATTGTCCCATACATGGCGCATAATTAGCTAAGTGTTCCAAGTCAAAAAAGGAGTTGTCTAATAAGGCTGGAAATTGGACTAAATGTTGTCCTATAGGATGGTACTTCTCACACCAAAAATTATATTATTTTTATAAGTATCCAATTTTCTTGAAAAGTCTTATTTCCAAACGCTTGTAACTTTTTATCGGATGGAAAAAAAATTATCACCTCAAAGGTTTTCAATAGAGTTCTAAGTTTCAGTAAATTATAACTACCATATTTACAAAAAAGAGTAAGGTTTGGGGTGAAATTTCGAAAATCAATTAAATTTTTTTTAAACTTGAATAATTTTCTTAAATAATTTTTAAAGAATAATATTTGACATATTTGACAAAATGAATTAATTTTGGGTGTGAGAAGTACCATCCAATAGTGAAATAATTAGCCGCATTGATCAACTTTTTTTTTGTCTGTGATAATTGGCAATTTATGGCTTATATAAATAGTACATTTAAATGTAATATAAAATTTCAAGAGACATTTTTAAGCATGTTACCAGTACATATTTCAAACGTGAACTTACAGAAATGAAACAATAATTTACAAAACATTTGAAATTGAGTCGTTTAGAAAGGTTGTAGCTATGAAGTCAAAGTGGTTCGTAATATTTGTTTGGTGGCAAAATACTTTTTGAGCACATATATATGCCTTCCGGCGTATGCTTTGAGCTTTCGCTCTCTCCTATACAAAATGAGATTATTAACGAGTTGTTTTTTGGTTTAACTTTAACAAGCGTTTCGTCTTATACGTTAGATTTTACTGGATATCGACTTTATTTTTATTGATCAGTTTAGAGGGAAACAACTACTTTCCAAAGAAACGAACCGACTTAGACATTGCTTTAGAGTTTTACTTTAAAAATAAATTTGCATTTACTTTTAATTTCAAGGGATCTTAAATATATTACATGTCTTATGAAGTTACTTTTTTTTATACTACACGAGTACATATACTTATATAAAAATTATATACAAATTTAATTAAAAAAGTATTACTTTTAAAGGACTTATAGTTTTAAAGTCTTAAGTTTTTCACTAATATATTATCGAGTGAATATTGCATGTTTTGTTTTAAATCAAAATTTTCATGTCAAACTCTGCAAGAAGACTGCTGGAGATGTTTTATAGCTCAAAATTGTTAAAATATTATTTTAATCCTTTTTCTTTGACTGTTTGTACTAATTTTCTATTGTAAAAAGCTTCAAAATTTACGGCGCTGCTATTGTTTTTCAGTTACACTGCTAAAAATTTAGTTTAGTAAAAAAAAAAGTTTACAAAAAAAAGATTTTTCACCAAGATTATTCTTTCTTTTCTTTAATGCACTCAGTACTCATACAAGAGCCTGGAATGGAGGTAAAAACTAAACATCAAACTAATCTTTTAATATTTAATAGTAGATTTTTTATATTTCTTTGACAAAATATTTGAAACAAACATTGGAGATATGTTTATATACTCGTAAATTGTTATATATTATAAGAGCATGTATTTGCGGGACATATTAACATGTACAAGAGGTTACACTGGTCTACAACATGGTGCTAATTTCTTGCTTTTCGAATAAATAAATAAATAACACACCCACTGAACACAAATATGCATACCAAATTCAAAAGTCAGTTCTTTGTTTGAGTTTTGCCAAATTCGTGCATTTATTTTAGGGGTATAAACTTTTCCAAATATTTTTGACAATATATTCGAAAATTTCTATTTAGAAATACATGTATACTATATATGAATCAATTTGAAATTATTAGCTTTGTTAGCATTTAGATGAAACCATTTCTTAAATAACAGGCTCCAAAGACCGTATATGGGGTAAAACACACGATAACGCCACCTGAAAAAATTTTTGGCTCCGATTTGGGTGAAATTTGGCATGATTGTAGTATTGATGTCTGGCAATAAAATTGTGTTTAAGATTTTGCCCTAATATTATTTGTTGCTCAGATACGCGGGCATGAAATTCACGATTTTCGTACTTTTTCAGAATAAGTGTTTTTTTTTCGAAAATTCATAGCTTACAGCAAACTTTATCAATTAATAATTGGTGAACGTGCATTTTTAGGTTTTTACTTGTACTTTACAAAAAAAAATATTGATTTTGAAAAAAAAAAAATTTTTCACAAAAATTTTGCGAATTGAAAAATATTTTTGCATTTTTTTTAAAAAAAACCATATTTTAAAATTTTTTTTTTTTTTTTGAAAAAAACTCTGATTTATTCTGCGCTTAATGCCGTAAAAATTTTTGTGGGAAAAAAATTATTTATATTTTTTTTTTAATTTTAAAAAAAAATTAAAGAGCTAAAATTCTGTAAATTGAAATGAATTTTTCAATTTTTTTTGAAAAATCCATTTCTGAATATTTTTTTGTTTTTATAATTTTAGGTTTTTATTTGTACTTTTGAAAAAAAAATACTGATTTTGAAAAAAAAAATTTTTTCGCACAAATTTTGAGAATTGAAAAATATTTTTGCATTTTTTTAAAAAAACCCATATTTTAAAAAATTTTTTTTTTATTTTTAAAAAAACCTTGATTTATTCTGCGCTTAATGCCGTAAAAATTTTTGTGGGAAATAATTATATATATTTTTTTTTTAGTCTTAAAAAAAATTAAAAAGCTAAAATTTTGTAAATTGAAATGAATTTTTGAAGTTTTTTTGAAAAATCCATTTCTGAATATTTTTTCGGTGAACTTCAGATTACAGCTTGATACGCAAGCTTTAAAATGATATGCCATAACATGAGGGCAAGTAGTTAATTAAAATGTTTGAGCCGTTAATCTGAAAACTAAAACTGAAATTTAAAATCAGTGCAGTAGCCTTTCATCGCGTAGTACAGCGCGCGCTTAGCGGCTCAACATTTTAATTTACTACTTGCCCTCATGTTATGGCATATCATTTTAAAGCTTGTGTATCAAGCTGTAATCTGAAGTTCACCGAAAAAATATTCAGAAATGGATTTTTCAAAAAAACTTCAAAAATTCATTTCAATTTACAAAATTTTAGCTTTTTAATTTTTTTTAAAACTAAAAAAAAAATATAAATAATTTTTTCCCACAAAAATTTTTACGGCATTAAGCGCAGAATAAATCAAAGTTTTTTTAAAAATAAAAAAAAAATTTTTTTAAAATATGGGTTTTTTTAAAAAAATGCAAAAATATTTTTCAATTCTCAAAATTTTTGCGAAAAAATTTTTTTTTACAAAATTAGTATTTTTTTTTCAAAAGTACAAATAAAAACCTAAAATTATAAAAACAAAAAAATATTCAGAAATGGATTTTTCAAAAAAAAATTTAAAAATTCATTTCAATTTACAGAAGTTTAGCTCTTTAATTTTTTTTTAAAATTAAAAAAAAATATAAATAATTTTTTTCCCACGAAAATTTTTACGGCATTAATCGCAGAATAAATCAAAGTTTTTTTCAAAAAAAAAAAAAAAAATTTTAAAATATGGTTTTTTAAAAAAAAATGCAAAAATATTTTTCAATTCGCAAATTTTTTGTGAAAAAATTTTTTTTTTCAAAATCAATATTTTTTTTTGAAAAGTACAAGTAAAAACCTAAAAATGTACGTTCACCAATTATTAATTGATAAAGTTTGCTGTAAGCTATGAATTTTCGAAAAAAAACACTTATTCTGAAAAAGTACGAAAATCGTGAATTTCATGCCCGCGTATCTAGCAACAAATAATATTAGGGCAAAATCTTAAACACAATTTTATTGCCAGACATCAATACTACAATCATGCCAAATTTCACTCAAATCGGAGCCAAAAATTTTTTCAGGTGGCGTTTTCGTGTGTTTTACCCCATATTACGAATAACAGAAAATATACAAAAAATTGTTCCATTTGTTGTCTTTGTCATGTTTGTTTATAAAGCATTAATCGATTTGTGAAATTTCACAAGAACATTGGTTACTGCAATTGACTGTAAAGTTCGATTAAAAATTTCAAATTAATATAAAAAAGTTTAACCCAGTTATGGAATTCTTAAGCGTTTTAATATTGGAAAAATTAATAAAGTGAGGTTTTGTCCGTCGGTAAAAAATAATATAAAAAAGATAAAAAAATATGTTGAAGAAAATGGGCAAAATTAAACGATTATAAAGTCAAAATATCAAGGAAGAATTGTTGTCTTTAATATAAATGAATGAAGTTGGCCAAAATCGACCCATTTTTACTGCATATATCGTAAGAACAAATTATTTTACCAATTAGACTTCACTTTTATGATTTTATCACAATTTATAAATTTTTATAATGTTCTATTATAGGACGATTTCAGCGACGATGGTAATCCGCCACCATCGCAACCCCCACCAGGATTTAATACAATCAAAGGAGGAGATTCGCTTAACTTAGGTATGGCACAAATTATTGTTACCGCTGCAACTCCAATGGTTGAAGACGGAACAGATAAATCTTTCCCTCCAGTAGGAGAAAGAGGAGGCACTACCACTGCCGCCGCATCAAGTGACAGCAAGAAAACTGAGAAAGTTGCTACCAAATCAACAGCTAATGAGGAGAAGACGACAACAGCAGTCGGAGCAACAGCATCAGCAACATCAACTGTGGGCACAAATCAACAGCGACAGGTGACAAAACCACATCCATCACGAGATGCACGTGATGAAAATGAAAATAATTCAGGTAGGCTGACAAAGATTAATGCTGCACGAGCTATCAGTGCGGCTGATGTTGCAGCACCGGTAGCTCAATCAGCCACTAAAATAACCACAACTGCATCTTCTGCAACAGAGGACCAACATTCATCTGATCAAGAAGTCGATTCCGAATCAGTGCAACCCCTACAAGATGCCGAAGACCCATTCAATGAGAAAGCCGCTGGAGGTGGCACAAGCGATGGTTTTGAGGCAAATTTTGAAGCTAATTTTGATGCTAATTTCGATGATGCATTTGCGGGTGCAGCAGATGCTAATGCAGAGGCAAGTGAAAAGGAAGATGAGGTCATCGATATGCAGACACCGAAACAAGTGGTTGGTGGTCGTGCTAGCATACCCGAGGAATTGGACTCGAATCAATTGGCGAGGTTGCAAAATTTGAAAGAATCTAATGCATAAGTGAATTCAATATAGAAAAATACACATACATAGATAGAATGAAAGTTAGCGAGAAATGCAAGGACATCGAGAAGTTGTAAGAAAAGAATATGGCTACTCGATTGTCATTTTTGAGTTTAAAATCAATTGGAAGGTATAAAGTAAGCAAACTGTTTAAATTGATATTGGTCAATAAAACTTATAGCATATAATTGTAATTTCCGCATTTAGGGACATCCAAAATTGATATTTTTAGTTTTATAAGTTTTTCCCAATGAAATGTTGCATAGAAAAGTGTTTGTTTCATTACTAATCAAATTTGTAGTGTTCGCATACTTAAGAAAAATCATACAGCATATAGAAGGCAAAACTCAAAGCACAATGCCCATTTCTCTATTAAGCTTGAGCAACTTTCACCATTTAATGGAACCTCGGTAGTGATTCAGGCCCGTACAGGCGAACATTTTTAAATATTTCGTAAACTTAGGAGAGCAGAGATATTCAGCTTTGAACATAAGGATACATTAAGTTAACTATTGTTTTTCGAGCTTTTACACCGAGCAGATTGTAAACAATAACAAGTTCAGATACAACTCGAAACTTAACTAATGTTGATTTCGACAAACAGCTCAATTGTGAGCGTTCTCTTTTTTGATTTATTAAACGAAAAATAACCATTAGTTTCGAGATTATCGGCATATAAAAACTCATGCGCATCAGGTCTTTTCTTGCACTTAAAGCACGTAGCTGTCAAGCTAACCCTTACATCTGAAATTTTAAGTCATTTACTCGAATTATACGCATACGTTACAAAGGTATCTCTCATTTATGATTTGATTTATAACTTTCTGGTAATAAAATTCCTTCAAACTCATTCCGACGACATACAATAAAATAATCGGATCGTTATATTTCACATATAAATATTTGGTTCATTTTCCACTGCTAATGCACCACAGAGGTACACTACATATGTAATGTGTTTCTACAATTTTTAACTTAAATTTATTTCTATTGCAGCGTAAAGTATACTAACCAATTTCCATATCTATTTTAAATTTTACACTCTGTTCAATAATATTTGCAAACATAAAAAAGTACTAGAGATTTATTAACCAGAAATAAAAGTCGGGTTAGTTTCCCTCCAGCGAGGAAAAAATTGTGCAAAACAAGAGGTAAAACAAAAAATTAATAAACTCTCAGATTTTGATATGGTTAAATTCTACGGTTGAAACTATTTTTTAAAAAAGTATGGATGAGACTCTGCTCGAAAACTGATGCGCAACTCAAAAACATGTTTGTGCATGGCTAACATTCTATATTCGAGTATTTAAAAAAATCAAATTTAATTCTTAACAAAATACCTCTATCACCATACATATTTTTGGTAGAATAAGCAAACTACCTCTTTAAAATTCAAATCTAAGCAGCTAAGTTTGACAAAAATTTCTTCTTATAATGTTTTTTTGAAGCTGCATAGTTAGGTGCTAAAAGTAGTTTTTTTGAATAACTTCCATACGAACGTAACACTCTGATGGGCATTTCAGTTTTGGCTCGATTATAACACTTTGTCTTGCCTTTTTAGGGATTTTTTCTTTAATAAAACAAAAAAAAAAAGCTATTCAATCATTTAATATCTTAATATGAGCACATACCATACTCTATAAATGAAAAGTATATATATATATTATTGTAAACTCACACACACAAACAAAAGAAATGTACTTTAATTAAATCGAATACAAGTATTAGATATAATTAAGTAACTTAAAGGAATTAGGGAAAACTATCTTAAGAAATACTTCATTTCATACATTGTATCCACAGCTACTTAAATTGTACATATAATTTCGTAACGAAAACAGAACAAAAATACAAATACAATACACATAAAAGCAGTTCCTTTTCTGTTAAATTGATTTTAGCTGCCAACTTAAAAGAACAGAATATGCGCGATTAAATCTAATGCTCATACATATATTCATAAATATATTCAATTTGCGTGTTTACGTATTATTTATTAGCTGCTATAATTAAAACTCAAGAAATAAAAAGACTTATGAAAAATTTTAGTAAATCAAGATCATATTCTTTGCAAAAAATTGCTTCATACTCATTAGAATTGAAGACCGAGGCTAAAATTTTTTAATAAAAATTGTCCGTTTATTTTGGCAATAAAATCCTAGTTTTTTTCTAAAAAGTTACCAGTCAGTAAACGGTGCGCTTGGAATATGTTCAATGCACTACTTTCCAGATGCACTGAAGACATATTCGAAGCGATGATTCCGGCATACAAAAAAAAAAAAAAAAAACGTTTAAATCGGTTTCGCAAACCTGTGAGCTTGGTCAAATCATAATAAAGCTCATTACACGGGATACTCGGCCTTGGAGCTCCTTTTTTTAACATTATTTCTCAGAATCATGTTATAAGAGTAGATAACATGTTATAACATATTTTTAACTAAGAAAAATTATGAAAAAAACTGACTCCAAAATCGAACTTAGCGAAAGGAAACCGCACAACCAAAAAAAAAAAAAACTAAATAATTTACCATAAGATAGCAATATGTTACTCAATAAACACCATTTCCAATTGAATGATTTCATACTCAAGTTTATTGCATTATAAACATAAACATACATATTATATTATACTCGCGCCTACATCCATATAAAAGTTCATACATACACTGAACGAAAAAACTTTTGTAAAATTATCTATATGTAATTAGTTGAAGATTTTTGCACGAAACTTCAAAAATTTTGTACATACTTACTTTGTTACATAAGAACTTAGCTAGAGCATAAATACCTAAGTATTGGGTAGGTTTGCAGCTGTTTTTTTGTTCTGTGTATACAAATCTATATAGATATATACATATATAAATACAAATCTAGCCTAAACAATTCTTAGCAAATTTTTCTGTTATTTCATTAAGTAGTCTAATTTGTGAGTTGTTTTGTACTACTCCATAAAAAAAAACAAAAACTATATAAATTATGTTGTATTGTTATTCTAGCCAAAAATTATTTCTACATCTTAGAACATGATACATATAGACTGATAACTTTCAAAAAGTCGTATCTTAATTCCTGGGTTATTTTGCTGCTCAACGCTGTATGCCAATTCTAGCAACTAGCAAAGTTCCAGACTAAATATCGTGTGTCTATTATCATATATAGATCGATTAAAGTTTGATAATACTTACATTTGATATTGACACTGAGGTTCAGTGTTCCTAAAATTTGCACTTAAATTTGAGCAACAGAAAAAACATTGTAGGGAAAAACGAAATTTTGAAAGTTATTAGTTGACATACATATTATGAATACGTATATTCAGTAAAATCACATACATATATTCGAATTGCAATATTGTAAAATTAAAAATGTAACTTACAAAATGCATCGTTAAAATAATTTTGATGAATTTCAGAAAAAATGATCTATTAAACTAAGGAAATATGTATGAAAACTGTTTCAATAAAAAAATAACTTTCATTAGCAAAAAAACTTCTTTTCCTCATATAAAATAAAGTTCAGATACTCCTTAAATTGAGGATGACTTCTGGAATTATGTGAAGTCAATATCTACAAAAAAAAAAAAAAAAAAATTCGCTTGGCTTTTAAGAAACAGAGTACTTTTTTTTCGTAAAAATACGATTTTACTTGAAGCATGATGTTCTAAAATTTGATATTAACTTTTTTCTGGCGCTACTTCTTTTTGAGATATCTTAACCTATTTGGTGCGCTTTACTAAAGATAAAAAGATTTTTGGAGCATTTATGAGTGTTGGTTGTCAGTCTGAATTCTATTTCAAAATAAAATGCTCCAAGAGAATGAATGAAATGTGCCAAAACCACCGATTTTCGAAAAATTAAGAAATGAATGTATTTAAAAGTTATATAAATTTAAAGAACTCATATATTAAACTGAATCGATTTCTTTTAAAAAAAGTAAAGATATTGCCATTATATAATATCAGAGTTCACCTTCAAGACGAATTTAAGACACACCTGAACTTACCAGTTAAATTTGCCTCACTATGTAACTACTTGTAATAAAAAGTTTAAAAATGCCACATTACGGCTGTGGATTTTTCAATTATTTCTCAATTTGGCTTTAGTTACGTCTGCTTCCGAATTCAGATGCAAGAGGCATGAATGCAACAAACATTATGATATATTCTTTCACGCAGTTCATGAAAAAGCGGAAAAAATCGACGGAGCTATTTACAAATATGGGCACCTTTAAAAGCTCCCGAAGTAAGTATTTGAAATAGGGTTATATTTTCGTACTTTTCACATCTTTAATTTTTTTAACATCTTATCAGTTGAAAATTTTGTTTTTAGTAAATGTTTTGTTTTCAGTTATGATTAAAATATAATTTTTGATACAAGTTCGAGAAAATTTTGTCGAGCTAAAATTGCTTACTAAGAAAGTCTGTAATGGGCAATTCGCTCTAGCATCAAAATCAACACGATTTTCAGCTATCTCGATTCTATATCGTGATTTGAAAAATTGCTTTCACACTGGCATTATCGCGGTTTTGCTGAAATAAGCTTTTTGTTGAACTGCTGACACCTGCGGAATAGGGGCACAGTGCCAACTCGAGGATAGTTGGCGCCCTGCTCAGAACGTTTTCGGTGCCCTTTTTTCTATACCTACCTTACATAACCATAGCTCGGGCGCCGAAGTTTGAAAACAAGTACATGTGACCTAGTGCACAGAAAGCCTTAAAGCAATCTAACATAAAATTCGAGAAACAACAAGAGTTCACAAAAGTCGGCAAAACTTTCGAGCGTCTGGTATACGAGAAACCTTAAAGCTTACAAAAGTCATTTAATAAACAATTTTATGAGCACAAAAGTCATGAATTTCCAAACTGTTTGCAGAGAAAAAAAAAAAAAAAAAATAAAAAAAAATAAAGGCGCAATGTTCGGTTCGAACTCTCCCCGAGCGGGTACTGTAGATGAACACGCTACAGAGCTCTGATTTATTTCCCATAAAAACGCATTCAATTTTTTTTACATTAATTTTATTTCATCTCATTTTGAGCTTTTTTTTTGGTTTTTTTTTCCATTTTCGTACAGTTTTTGTATTTAACTTAATATTATAGTATTTCTTTGTTTCCATTTTAAGTTTTATTATACTTTTTCATATTTCAATTGTAATATTTAATTTTTATTTCATTTTTACTAAAGTTAATTATAGTAAATATATTTTTTTTTATATTTTTATTTTTTGTAAGTTTTACAAAGAAATTAACACAGTCAAAAATTGTGATCATTGATCAATCATTTTACATACGTACGTTTCTTGTTGTTGTTGTGTATTTTACTATTTATATGTTTATTTATTTTCATATATGTATGTATGTATAAAATTTTTAGATTTAATGTTCATATATAATTAAGATAAATTGGAAAACGCGCTCTTTTATATAGACACAAAGACATAAACAAAGATTTCAATAACCGTCATTTATCACAAGAGATATTATAAAAAAAATTCAAAATTGAAAACTGAAAATTAGTGGAAATCTCCAGCGAAGAATGATACTCTTAAAAAATTTCAGAGTAGCTAGCATAAAATGACACGGAATTTTAAGCAATTCCAGTTACTAAAATCGTTGCTGTATATTTTCTTTTGTATATTGGGTAGATGGAGCGCAGGAAAAAACATTGTTTCAACTTAAATGAAATGAATGGTAAATAAAATTGATTTTTTTAATATTTTTAAAATTTTTTCTTTCTTATTTATTGGTGAGGCTTATTTTTCGGAAAGTGCAAATTTCTATATGCAAAATATCGCTGAAATGTTTGTTGTCTTTCGACTTGCTTTAGTCACTGTTTATTAAATATTTATTTTTAAATTGAGAGAAAAAGAAAACATAAAAATCCAAATTATAAATGGATGCTTAAGTATAAAATCGTGTTAAAAATTTGAGCTAAAAATTTGACTTCGTGTTGAAATAAAAAGTTCACTAATGTTATTTCATATTATGGGTGCAACATACTTTATATTATTAGGTAGTACTTCATACTTCATATATTTGATTTTCAAATTTAAAATTTAACTAATTTTTAACAACTTTTATGCAATAATTCAATATATTTCTTTGATTTTAATTTTTATATTCTTTTAATATTTCAATCTATTTTAACATTCCTTTGCTTTAATTATAAATAACATCATTTAAGGGTTATAACGGGGTGTGATTAACTATAATTAATTACTATATAGATTTTAGTTATGTTTTCATCTAAATGAAAGGTTGTTGTTTAAATAAAATATTTAACAATTGGAATTATTGGTTTATTTGTACAAAAAAAAAAAAAAAATAATTATCTAGAAAAATAATTCAGAAATTTAAAACACTGATGAGCAGCTTTCGCATTTTAGCTAAAATACAAATCAAACTATTAAAATTTATTTAACTTTTGTGTCTTTTTGTTTTTATGTTTCAAGTTTGATTGTTATTTAAAATGTTAGGAACTCTTGTAATATATATATATATATTTAATTTATTAAATATTAATGGACGGATAAATAAAAAAAGTTCGTGAGAACTAAATTACAATACGATTTTGGTTGATAGTGATAACGACAAATTTATGACGACATTTGTAATGGTCTTTGAAATGCCTTCATTTCATAGTGGCTACATAGGCAATGACAATTTAATTAAAGAAAATATTTAAAAAAAAAAATAAAATAAAATTATTCCTGCATATTGAGAACATTTTAAAAAAGTTTTTTCCAATAAAATCAATCACAATAAAATGTTTTATTTAACAGTAGATCTAACGATATTTTGAGTTGAAATATGGTTTTGTCACATAATATACAGCATCAAATAAAGTTTTCTTATGTGGGAAATTTTGAAAGTTGTACGAATATTTTCATGATTTAATATTTTTTATGTCGTTTCGTGCTGGTTGTTTATTTATATTCTGCTTGGGACACTGTTCTCTGCCATTCAATACGTTTTAGACTATTTTTCCATAAAATGTCAAGAATAGCTCAAAATCCAAACTTATTTATGAAATTTAATACAAGGGTTTGCGATAATAATAATACAACAAATTATTTGTTTTTTTTTTAAATTTTAAGAACCTCAAAAACAGATGTAAAAACAATAAAATTATAAAATTACAAAATCTTATATATTGTATTAAAAAAAAAGAAATTAGACCAGATCTGTAAAGAAGCTACTCAATATCTCGCTATATCCACATCGTTTGCTTTGGGTCATGCTAAATGAGAATTATTTCAAAGAACTTATAGTGTTCAAGTTATCAAAATTTAAAGATACTGAGATTTTTTTTTTAACTAGGAATATGTAAGAGAATGACTCCTTCGGAAATGTAAAATAAGTTATTTAACTTAAAACGAATTAACCAATAATAATGATTTCATAAAAATCAATTTGTATGCTTCAGACTTCACAAATCAATTCCCTGGATTATTCATCTTGTCTAAAAAATAACTTAGCTGTTTTGAATGAAAAGGCCTACGCGTTATTTTCTTATGTAAAATAAAATAAGTGATGAACTTCATGCTTCTTTTATAGAAGAATATTTTTAGGGCTTCATTTTTAAATAATTATTCCATAAAATTGAAATAAAATTAATATATCAGCTGCTCATCTTAAAAAAGTTATTGTTTTTGTTTTTCCCATAATTATTGCAAACTATATATTTTGTAATGGTTTCATTGACTGTTAATTTATTTTTATTAATTATTTAATTTTCTATTAAGTTGCATTTATAAAAAGTTTTAAGACTATTTCTAGGTTTATCATTTAATTTATTTTTCAATTAACATATTTTTTCATTTGTTGTCACTTTAATTTTATGTCTGTCTGTATGTATGCTTAAGTAAGTATGTGTATGTATTTGATTTAATATTTTGTGTTGTTTCTTTGAGTGTTGTTAACATAAATATCGTATGTACTCGTACGTTTACATTATACGCCTTACCTATTTTGAGCATTAATTTTTGACTTTTTTTTTTTAAAAAACTAATATAGATTTATCAAGCATATGCTGTGCCGCGTGGCAGTGTAAATAAAGTAAAGCCCAAAAATATGCAACGCATGTTACTACATTTTGGGTTCAACAATTTATGCGTTGCTGCGTGCTTGCGCAATATTTCTAATTGTATTCTTTTAGGCATACTTTAATGCATTCTCTCTCACTGCCACAATATGCTACTAGCATTTGTGAATTTTTTCAAAATTATCCATATTTTAATATAACATAAATAAAACTTTACGTAGATTGTGAAATAAAACTCGGAAAATAATTGCTTGCATTGTGTATATATTTTTTTCATTTCATTTTGTTAAATTATATTTATTTAGAATTTGCATTTCATATTTTGAATATTTTTATTAAAAATATTCACTAAATTATTATTTTTATTTTGTTTAATTTTACACACATAAAAATTTTCTAAACTTAACAGCAATAAAAAATATTACAGTTTATTTTTCGGTTTTCATATTTTATATGTGTTTAATATTGGAACGAAAAACAGAAACAAATTATCGCAACGTACAACCATAAATTTTTGTGATAATACAGTTAATATTTTTATTTGTTATGCTTTATAGTTTCCATTTAATTTAATTAATTCGCTAACTTTTTTAAAACATTTTTTATTTGCTATGCTGGAGCCCATTTATGTTAAACATTTTTATTTAAAATAATTCATGAATTTATTTACGTGTGTGCATTGTTATGGTAGTATTATTAAATTAAAATTACTTATATATGTATATTTTTAGTTTTTTCTTAAATAATTTTCGTCTAGTTTTATATTAACCTTACATATTAAACTTTTAATTTTTTCAACCTATTAACTAAATTTTTTAGAATCTCATTTTGTGTTTATAAATAAAGTAATTCATATATATATATATACGAGTATAACTAAATATATGGCTATATATTTAATATATAGGTATTATACCCATATGTATAATTGTTGGAGAGCCAGTTGTTGGTTTTTGCCGTCGACGTTGTTGTTAGGCTTTTGCATGTCCTCTTATGCTCAGTACATCTCTTGCAAAGTTCTGCATTATACCAAATCTGAATAATATTTATATTCTTATATATATGCTCGCATATACAACTTTTTATTCTGATTCAAAATACTCTGGTGTATTTATTGAACTGCAAAATATTCTATGATGTCATAAATGGTGTGTGTGAGTCTCTTGCACGTGACTTATTTAGAGTTCAAAACAAAAAAAAATATTGCATGTTTTGGAAAGACTTTTTACAATTAATGTGAGCTTTTTAATCCTGTTTGACCTTCTTTTCATATGACTAAATAATCTTAATGATGCACAAATTAACAAGTTGCATTCTTTGGAATTCTAATATGAAATTACACGTAAATGTCTGAAAATTCGTACACATTTCTTTGTACCAATTTTTTTTTATACCTTTGTATTTGAACGTGAAAAGACGCATATGCGCCTATAAAAGGTATCCAAACACGCACCTTTAACTTCGAGGCAATGCTAAGCTTAGAAATTTCCTATTTCCCGTACAATAGTTACATAACCTTCTGTAGCTATTTTCAAAATATGTCCTTGAAGTTAATTCATTGCTATGATAATTTTAAATATTTACTTCTTATTGGGCTAGTAATTGTTAGCTTTGGAGAAGGGAACCACGCCCACTCATTAATATCAGCACGTTTTCCAGCCTGACCATATATGTATCAGTTAGAGACCGTTTTCTTGAACTATTTTATAAAACTTTCTTGATATGGTAACTTAAAGATTTTGTTTTTTGTTAGTAGGTGTCATTACCACTGTCTTACGACCAGATTTGTCATCTAATGCTTATACACGCAAGAAGTTTAACTTTATATATTATGTTGCATATCCTTAGCAATACAATCAATTAAGATTCTGTGTGAAATGACACGCTCTTTGGATTTGAGTTGCAAAAATATTTTTTCAAACGACATCTGCACTATGAAAGTGTTCTACATATATGCCATCCTTCTAAGCTAGCCGTTTAACTTGTGCGATGATTTCTATTTATTCAGTCAGGAAAAAGGTCTCTTTTTTAATATAAGAAAGTAAAATTTTAAAATTCGTCGTATGAATTAAAATTTTAAAAGCATTTTTTATGGATAAGCATAGATATGAGTGTTATGTTTCTAGATCGAATGGTTTTCACTGGGCTTTAATTCCACGTCAGTGAGTCAGGTAAAAATGCATTTCTATATGAAACAGTGAAGTATCGCATATCTGAGAAATGCAACACAACCCTCAGGAACTGCATTCTCAAAAGTCTGCAAAATTATCATAAATTTCATGTTTCTAGCACGATCGATTGGAACTGAGCTAAGATGTTAAGTTAGTTAGGCCAATCTTTAAATGTGCATATCACGAAGTTATACCAAGGCAATAGATTTTATAGGAAAAGACAAGAAAAAAATTGACATGACAAGTCGAAAATATTAACCGATATTTAACCAGCACTTAAGTGCTTAAAAATCAAGCGCCAATAAAATTTTGTTTTTGTACAGCAGTGTTAGGCTCGCAGCTACATAATAATATTTTAGTAGTAAATTATTTCAAAAATTTATTGAATAATCCCAAAGATATGCAATACAGTTGACAGACTGCAATATGAGTTTAATCATTTGAATATATACATTATAGATATACTCTGTAGGATATGCAAAAACCCCAACATGGCTTAGCTTGTTTCTATTCGAAATACGTCATCTATTATTCTCTTCTGCTACTAAATAAATTTCGCTATCTGGTTTTGCAAAAAGTGTTTTTTTTTTTTTTAATTTTTGGTTTTCCTTCTTTTAAAATCAGTGTGTAAAATTAATTTTATAAAAAATGTTTGAAATTCCAAACTGAAAAATTGAAAAAAGCTCCGAAACCGATGAGCATTTTGTGTTTTTGTTTTTTTTTTATTTGTATTTAACTTTGGAGTAACCTTATTATAAGTTTTTGGTAAAGTAAGGTTAGGTCTTTTATTCATGATTTTGGTTTTGTTCTTTACAAATAATTGTTTACTTCTTGCTAGTTAGTCTAGACTTCATTAGCTATATATTTAAAATAATTTTATCACTTTTTTGCAAATTTATTACTGACTTACATTGTATTTTATCATAAACGTGTTGCTATTTGACTTTCTAACTTCTGTATTTCTTGTTTTTTAGTATATTAAATGCATTGGTTAAATGCTGTAAAATAAAAAATAAGTTGTTTTCTTCTAATTTTGATTTCCCTATCGAATGTATTACTGTTTTGTTTGCATTTCTTGATGTTTCTTATAATTTCTGTTATGCCGCAATTTTATTATCATTTATTTTTTGCTCAAACTATATATTTAAATTTTTTAATTTATCATTTATTTATTTATTTTTGCAGTGTAGTTATATATTTCAGTATTTTTGCTTTGATTTCAAATCCGTTTTTAATTTGTCGCAATGCATGTGTGCTCGTATGTGGCTGTAAGAATACTAACAAAAAGTAAAAGCTAAAATGAATTAATAAATAATGTACTACATAAATTCATAGATATTTAAGAAAAAAAAAAGTACACAAATAAATTAAAAAAATCAATGAATAAATAAAAAACAAATGAATAAATAAATAAATAGGAAAATAAATAAATGATTGAATGAATAAATAAATATATAAATATATGTAAAATACAAAGTCTCGATTTTCTCGATCGATATTTTCACATGCATTGCTACACTTTTTCATTTATTCTATTTTCAGTTAAATCTTATTTTAAATGTACGGGTATTCACTGTATTTCTGTACTTTACCTATTTACATGTGTGTATTGAATAGAGTATTATTATGTCATATGTACGTTTATATAAAAATGGTGCTATATAAGTGCCTACTTAAAAATCTCACTATTTTATTACTATATGTTTTTATATGTATATAATGTACATGCTTATATTTAATATATATATATAACATGGTTATTTCTAATGTATATGTATAAACAAATATATATTTCATACTTGTTTAATTCTCTTCTAATTTTTCACGCATCCATCTGTAAAGTAGTTTTGGTTTTTCTTCAAGTGTACGAGTAGTATTTGCTATTCTGTTGTTTATGATGTATTTATTAGAGCTTAGCATATAAAGTAAACAAAAGATTGTTATATTAAATAAATAGGCAGTATGATAGGTAACCGTAGTTCAAAAGTTAAATGTGGTAGTGGCATTGAAAAGGGCACATATATCGTGAATTGAACATTGTGCAGAGCATTAAAATATATATGCGTCACATAGTTAAATCAAAACTTTATTAAAACTGAAATTTTTGACTTTGATCTGGAAGTATACGAGCATGTTTTCATTAAAATAAATTATTATTTTTTATGGAACATTAATTAAGAAATTGTTGGAGTAACTTTTGGTAGAACTTTAAGTGCCACGAAAACTGCCGATATACTTATGTGTCGTTTTAATTGAAACTTCCACATATTGTTGTGAAAGCGTTTTAAGTAACGTTGCTGAATAACGAGGAAGCGCCGTTTCCCTCAGAAAACTCGCAACACCAGTGAGAACGTTCATATTATAAACATTTTATTGAGCTTCAGATAATTGTACAAAATTTGATATTCTAACAAATATTAAAAACAGTACTAACAGATATGAAAGTTTAGGTGTTCTCGGATCGGCGGTTATGCGCGAATGGAAGGAGTTTCAAAAATTCATATTTAAGCCGCGCGCGCTTCCTTTATTCGCGCTTCGACGAATATACCAATATTTACGCCAGATATATAAAATAATGAATTATGTAATTGGAATATTTTGTTGTTTGAACTAAAATAAAATTTTGAAAATTTAGCTTTTCGAAGCGTTTTTGAGTCGTAAAAGATCGAAAAACACAGAACATGGCAATTGTCAAAACCCACTTTTTATATGTTATGTGCTTAGTATATGAAATTCGTTTAGTAAAAAATAGTAGCATTTACAGAAAACTTAATTTCGTAATGTTTGACCTCAATTTATTCATTGTTTCGATAAAGAAGTTCAATTCTTACAACACAAAGTTTCAAAGTTATTGAAACATTTTAAGTTAAATAAAAAACGATTAGAAACATTTTTTTTTGTCGGTGTGAGAAATTTTTTCTTGTCTTTATGATGACCTGCATCAATGATTTTTTTGAAAGTTATTTCTGAAGGTTTAATGGAACAGAAACGATAATACTACGAGTCACCCATAAAAATATTTATGTTGAGAATGATGTCTGTAGCAAAATTTGAAAACATCTTAAGTCGACTCAAGAAAATCTGAGTTATGCGAAATTTCCAATTAGCTCTGAGTAAAATTTCCCATTTGTTTTTTTTTGCGGAGTTTTTTATGTTCATTTACTCATTAAATGTGGGAAATTGGCATTAGCTTGATATTTCTTAAATCGCCTTAGTCGGTTTCTCCTTCTTGTCACATATACATATAAGAATTAGAAATAAAAATTTGAAATTTATGCTTCAGGCTCTATTGCGGATATTGTTTTATGTTTAATTTTAAAGTTATTGCAATTATTTAGTTAATCATAGTAACAATAATAATAACAATAAAATAGTATTTTTTTTTTAATAATAATTCTTGCGAAGTTTGCTCCTACTCAAGTTGTTTATTTTGTATTTAATATACAGGGTTATGTTATTGTATTTGAAATTTACTGCTCTGAATTGTTGTTGTGAATTTTGTTTAAAAAAAAAAAGAAAATTAAATTGATAAGTCGGCCGGAACTGCTCGCCAGCTGCAGACGTTGTTCCCACTTTGAAGGTAATGCCACTTCGAGGTATTGCAATTCATCTATAGACTGTCCCGGAAATAAAGTGTTGGACATCTGCAATTCTTCTGACATTTCCACATAACGCATTTCGTTTCATTGAATCGTCCGGCAGCTGTCATCGGTATTGTTGAGTTTGAACTTAAATAAAATAAGTTCTACGAGCTTATTTTCTTAACTAAAACTAATATTTTATTCGAAACATTTTTTGGGGTCTTGGCTCTTGACTCTTGATCTATACTGTTATTTTTTTGTTTAAATAGTTTCATTTATACTAAATTTATTTCTTAAAAATTGTTTTAGGCAGTTTCATTTGTAGTTTCAATAAATGGTTTTTTCTTGTCTTATAATACATACGAGTATATCTTAATTAAATAAATTTTGTGTTTTTTTATCGTTTTTCTCCATTAATTTATTTAACAACAACTTACTAGGATCGTTTATTGTGCCAAATGTCAGGGAAGTTTTTTTTTTCTGTGTAGGTTTATTGATGAATCTTGTTTTTTTTTTTTATAAATTAATGCTGTAAGTTTTTTTTATTTAAAGTGCAGTGAGATAAAAGCTTAATTAAATAATTTTTTTTAAATTTAAGTTTAAGGAAGTACAGTGGATTTTGTGAATAAAATATAAGTTTTCAGTGCTCTTAAAAAAATACAGTTTGGTTGAAAAAATTTGCAGCGCGTATACAAAATCTTGAATCAAAAATGTTGGAAAAATATTTGTCTGAATACACATAGAGCAGAAAGTTCCTTAAGGATGAAAGTTATATGTTTTCAATGCGGTGTAATCAATTCTGATTTTAAGAAAAACTAAATCCGTGACCTCTGTTGTATTTGCTGCAACAAAATTTTAAGTCAAATTATTTAAGAAAATCGGTGGAACTGTAAGTTCACCGTTTCAACAGAAATTTTTTCCAACACCGCAGTAAGATATCAAAGCTTTGATTTCGATTTTATTCCACAGTACCTTACATTGTAAGATAAATAGTAAAATTGTCTCTGTATACACGCTGCAATTTAAATCTTTAATTTTCTTTTATTTAGAAGGAACTGCAATAGTATGATATATGTATGTATGTATTAGCTAAAAATATATTACATAGTTATATAAATCTGATGCGTGTGTTCGTGTATCTTGTTGCATGCAAATAAACTAACTATAATTTAATTTTTTCGAGTTTTATCATATTTTTTTCTTATAAAAACTACACTGCCGCTTAATTTTATACGCGTTTATTTTTTATTTTAATTTTTACAAAATCCCGATGCTAAGAATTTTTTGTTATTTTATTTAGAAATTTTTTTTTTCTTGAATAATTTAAGTATAAAGGGTGCTTTCGAAATGTGTCAATTGAAAATATGCGTAATTAAATTAAGTGAAATTTTGAAAAATTAAAAACTTTAATTTATATATTTAGTTTCAATGAACGATGCCTTATAAATTAGTGTTGCTTTAAATTATGAATTCTTAATTAATTTTAACTTTTTTTTTAATAAATTTGGCAAATTGAATTGGAAGCGCTAAAGAGTAAATATTTATTTGCTTTTAGAGTGTTTCTTTCTATTCATACACAATATACATATTATTGTTGCTGAATTTGATGTTGTGAGTTTTATGTGTATAAAGATAAGCGCTTTTTTTAAATAAATAATTTATTTTTAGTTTACGAAAAAGTTTGTGAATAATAAAATTTTGATTAATAACAGGTGTACCGTTTTAAATTCAGAGTTGTGCTTTTTTTGTTATTGAATTAAAGCTATAGAAAAAAAAAAAATATATATTAGATGTGTTTCTAAATACCTTTGAAAAATACATAGAACCGAGGCATAGCAATTCCTTTGTGCTTACGATATGTGACAGTGTCAATTTAGTGAGGTTTGGGATTTAATTAATCGAAATTGAATTCAAAACTGATCTTTGAATATCTCAAAGCGAACCTTTGACTTTGATGGTAGACTTTTTCGAAGCAATCTATCAAAATGTAATGTTTGCTCTGTTTCATTTTTGTTGTGATAAGCACAAGCTTCATACGCTACGAAGCGATCGTAAAATAAAGTTATAACCCAAAAAAAAAAAAAAAAACAGAAAATTGGCCTATTAAATTCGAAAATCATCAAGTAGTAGGAATTATAAAAAAAAACATCAAATGCTGAATAGTATCGATGCATCGATTTCATCGAAAAGTGTCAAATGAAATTGAAAAGTCAAAATATTTTAAAGGTATTGAATTGCATCGAAATAGATTGAATGAGTATTGAACGAGGCGATAAACGTTGAAAAGTATCGAAATATTAAGGAAATATGTCAAAATAGTTAGTTCCAGAGATATTGGAAAAAAAGTAATTTACTAAAAAAAAGATCAGATTATCTTTCTCTTATATCGCTATTTCGGATACTCAGTGCACCAAGAGTACTTTTAATATAAGCCTTCCGTTTGTGTTTATTGTCTTACCGGAAACATCAAACTTAATATAATCAAACAATTTCTTGTAGTAAAAAGCATGCATAATTCATAGATTTCAATGTTTCATTGAGATAAAAGTTCCAACCAAATTATTTCAGCATGTGCACGCAAAACTGCTAGTATTTTGCATGTGCAATAAATTTGATATTGTCACATAAAGTTTGAAAAGCATATCATCTCTGCAATATGTTCAGGACAAAAATGTATATTCTAAAACGGCATTTAAGTTTTTTCACCAGAAACTATCTAATGTAGGAAGACTTAAAATGTAAAATGGTTCGGATATGCCCAGAAAATGCTATGCCTCAAGTTTGTTTCTTATTTTGTCAATTTGTTATCAAAGGATTTGATGTTTGTGTGATTGCGCTAGAATTCTGCATTTGTTGTTGTGGTCTTTTTTCTTCGAGTATGGATACATATATCAAGGGAAGCGTGTTTGGTTAAGATTTCAATTAGTTTAATTTAATTTTAGTTTGATGTTATTTTTATCACTAAAAGTAGTAAATATATACTTAAAACTTAACATAATTTCAAATGAAAATAATTTATCTATAATTTACGTGTGGTTTATAATAAAACTTAAAAAGAAAAGAGCTTGAACATTGTTTTTCATGACAAATGAGAACGATATGAGTCACAGCACATTATTTTTTGAAAATCATATGAATCGGTAAATATCAGATGTGCCTTAGCTAGTTTTCAGAAATTATTTACATTATTACGTAATCAGAGCTAATAGTCAATTATAAAGAATGGTTAATTTGTTGGAAAATTGATTTTCATTAAATTTTTTTTTTAATTATTTAGATACATATACATACATACATATATCAAATGGGCCTAAGATCTGTTCAACTAATCAATAAAAAAATATTTTTTTGAAATTTCCAAGGTCCATATGGTATATGATATATGTATGGCACCTCCAATCTTTAGATATTTAACAGAATTAGTATATATCCGTAACCATAAGAGGAGGACGTATTCACGCCACATGTTGGTTTGGTAATCGAGGAGGCTTATATGTTTTTTGGATCCAGTAGATGGGGCTGGGTTCAAGATATCTTAGGAAATTTGTATATCTCCATAATCATAAAAGGTTTCGTAGCCATGTCGGATTGGTTGGGAACTCTTAAAGTTTTATGTATTTTCTGGCTCTAAACATAGTTTAGTTTGAAAAAATGGGCATAGTCACGCTTACCATGTAAGTAAAATATCAAATTCATCATAGCTAATCAACTATTTGACGCAGATCATTGAGACTTACTTAATACATAAAATAAGTATGGACATATGTAAGTTTTTTTTTTCACTTTTGAGAAAACGACATTTTGCTAATATCTCAATAACTAAGATCAAGATCAATGGGACTTGCAAATTAAGCTTATCGCCCCACCTACCGGTAAGGGCAGAACAAAGTCTGCCAGATTTGATAGTATTATTATATATATACTACATACATTCTTTATTAGTAGATACCTATAAAGATAAATAGTTTATAAGAAAATGTACAATATATTGTAGTATAGCACTTAATTTTAGAATGACCATGTTCAATCAAGTATATATATCGAATGAACTTGTTTAATAAAGCAAAAAGTAATAAATTTTCAAAATTGCTCAAATTGTGCAACAAAAATAACTCAATCCATATAGGAAACTTCTTGTGCTTAAATCATTCAAAAATATAATAAATTGAAATGAATTAAAATAACTGAAAATATTAAAAACTAAACATGAGTATTATATATAATTTCATATGTGATGATTAGCACTGACCATAAAATAAGACAAACAATTTGCGAAAATTAACTCAGACACTTTGGATTTTATCAACTTATTTTTCAACAAATGATATATACTTAAGTGATTTAGTCCGAAACATTAAACTTCCCGAGAATGATGAAAATCTTGAAACATAATGTGATGTGACGCTTTTCTCGAGAATTATATATAAAGAGTGATTCAATTGGAGTTTACAATTTGAATTTTGAAGAAAATTTTTTTCAAGAAGATGTTTCATTATGTTTTAGCCGGTAAATTTCAGATTTGAATAGAATGGTGCGATACTTGTTTTGTAGACTTGTTTCACATTATTTTTGTACAAAAGAATACAAATTTTCAATCAAGTGATAACATTGCATACAAAAGCTATATAAAATAAGTCGCTGAAAAAATTATCGCACTTTATTTCTGGCAAACATTTTTCTATTATATATAATCTCCACTATCGTTCTCATTGTTTTACAAGTTTCTTCCTTATGATTCACATATGGTTTTTAATTTATGTATGAAGAAAATAAGATTGTTGTTATGGCGATTGTTGTTGCTTTTGTTGCTGCAGTTGTTCTGGTGTCAGAATTCGGTTAAACAGCATCGGGAGTTCTCAATTTATTTGCGATTATTACTTGCATATAAGTGATAATTGATATTTGATTTGAGTTTATATTATTTTATTTTGTTTTTTTTTTTGTATTTTGTTTAAACTAAATGTTTGTCTGTTTTTATCAAATGTAATGTTGGTACTTTAAATGTTGTGTTTTTTTTTTAATTTAATTTTTTGAGCTTTTTAATTCACTTTTAAACATTATTGCGTTCTTTTGTTTAAAAATATTTAGTGTTTTTTCTCATTTAATGCTAATCACTTAATTTTTGTCATTAACTTTATTTTTTTATTTCATTTTCTATAATTAATTTTGCGATAACGATTGATGTATTGAATTTTTACATTTATAAATTCTAGCTTAATTTTTGATTTACTGATTTTCCTATATAGAAATTTTCGACCGTCTTTTTTTTGAATTTTTGCTAATTATGTTTCGTGTGTGTTTTTTATTTACTATACAGTAATAACTATTTTGTATGTCATTTATATATATAATATAAATATATCTGGTGTATATTATCTTTCTATTTATCATTTATATAATCTTGTGTTTATTTTGGTATTATATTAATCTTCATAGATTTTGGTTACTACGATTGCTAGTGTTGTATGTTTTTGTTTTTGTTTTTTTCTTCGTTTCGGCCTAATGTAGCTTTTTTTTTACTCCTCGCCCAGCAGCACCAGGTCGTCGGCGACCACATCGCTCACATGCAAATATATGATCCAGTACATGAGATTAAAGCAGACGAAACACACAGGAAACACTATACGTGAGTATTTATCGATATCGGAGGGCGTAATACCCAACAGTTTATTGATGTCCTTTGTTGGTAAAAATTCAAAATGAAATTACAAAAAGTTTAAGAAAAGAGCAGAAATTTGGGGGAAAAATTCGTTAATAACATTTTTCGTTCGGTTGTATAAGTTTGGCGTGAAATTACTTTTTTTACCTTTCCCGGATGCAATAAATGGGATGGTACTGCCGCTTCAGCGTCCCCTCCTTCAGGCGGCCCCGTACCGCCCCCACCAGTGCCGCCACCACCTGGTCCGCCGGGTGCTGGTCCTCCTCCTCCCATCGGTGGTGGTCCACCAGGCGGTCCACCGCCACGTCCACCATTGACGGTATTCTCGAGCGTACCGCCCTTGGAGTGTGCCTTTGGATCGTGAACTTTGAATCTCACCTCCTGGAACAAGGGTCCCACTATCGAGCAACCGCGCGTACCAACATTTTGTTGGATATTTGAAAAGCCAATTGGGCGGTTACTCACTGTTTGTTTGGGTGCATGAGGATGACCATGGCTATGGCCATGGCCATGCCCATGTCCATGATCGCCCACAACATTTGGATTAGGATTGGGCGGTTGTTGTACCCCATCAAGTTGCTGCTTTTTTTGCTCAGCTATCTTTTGGATCGCCATAAATCTTTGTTTTCGCATTTGAATTCGTTTTGCCATATAACCGACGGTGGCGTATTCTATATTCATATATAGATATATTCATATATATACATATGCATATATATATATATGTGCATGGAGATGATTTTGATTGATTGTTGGTTTGTTCAATTTATTGTTATTGACAGAATTGTGTTGGGAGTAAATTTTTCATTTTGGAAAAATTTTTTTGTTGGCAAATTTTGGGTTTTTGTTTTGAAATTCAAAATTACGAATTTTTTTGTTATTGTTTCGGATTAAGTGCGGGAAAACAAAGAAATAGAATGAAGAAAGAAAAAAACAATAATGAAGAATTTTGTTGTAATTTTTTTTAAGTGCAAATAAAAATGATTTGCAAAACATTTTTATAGAGGTTGATTGGAATGTAACAAAAAAAAATAATACAAGAAAAGCATTGGTTTTTTTTTCTAAATTAAGCTTCAAGTTAAAAATAAAATACTCAATACTTAAATTAAATCAAATATGTGAGCTCGTGTAGTCGACTAAAAATGAAAACTATTGTTTAATGGTGTAACAAATTGTAACATCTAAGGTACTTGTGGTAAAATAGAAAAATTGCTTATTGATATATTTTAAAATGAAATAAATAACATTTAAAAATACAAACCTAAAGATCTTTAGTGAAATTTTAGCTCAAACTTATTGTTATTTTTAGATTTTTTATATCAATGTTTATATCAGTGATGGTATTTGAATATATATCGCGAATAGATTTAATATAATGTCGGAATAAAAGTACTTTTTGAAGGTCAGACTACATTTTTTCTGAATTTTTACTAAAAATTAGCAACAAACTTAAGTGAAATAATGCAATCAAATTAGAAAAATGTTTCTCAAGACTATATTTCGAATGTGCTGAAATCTCACTGAATATACTGAAAACTAAGTTTTTTTGTGATTTTCAAAGCATAAATGTACTGAAAATAGTACAATTGTACTGAAAATACCATCACTATTATACATTTAAGAATACCTTTCCTTTTCGACAAAAATTTGGTTTTTCTGATCTTATTAAAATTCATCTGAGTATCTCAGTTAGAACACTCAAGTCAGTGAAACTTTTTGCTGATCCGAAGGAAGAACAGGACACTCGAATATCAATCATAGATTGAGTTCTGTACCCTTCAACTTGGACTAGGCTGTTCCGGTATAAGTTAAGATTACAGCGAGGTTACGAAACCACTGTAGCGTTTTCAGATAGAGGTTATATCCATAGAAGAGGTAGCATCCTGGATGAGAATAAATGTCGTATACAAAACATTTATTCAGAAAGTCTAGGCTAGCCCAGAAATACCACTTGTCTTCTAATGACTCAACATTTTAACATTCACCTAATCTGAGTACCTAACCATAGGAACATTGATAACAATTACAAAGCGTATGAACTTGCTAGGCAGGGAGGGGAGTGCTACACAAGCTCCTCAAAACAAGGACAGTATTGACAGTAGTACCTTTCTACCTGAAAGTTGGAAAAATATATATTAGAAAAGGCTAACACAAGATGAACCCAAGGGTCAACTTTCAACATAACAAGGCAAATTTGGTCGAAATGGAATGTGCTATTAAGAACTGATATTCTCGTACTAGATATAGTGCGGAGAGATTAGGTGTTCAGTCTTTTGACAGAAATTATAGGGACGTGGAGGAGAAGCGTCACATAAAAAATTTTCTTTGCTCCTGCCACGCACTTGGTAGAAAACGACACAAGAAACTTGGTTCGTTTTTATTTCATGACCTGGATGACCTTAGACATGTTAGTATAGGTCAGCTTCTTAGTTTTATTACGAAATCTGATTGGTTCTGTCAGAATATAGTTAATTACCCTGTGGTATCACAATGGATCTTTAAGTAAGTCGGTCCTTAAAGAAATGCCACACTTACCTAACCTAACCGATCCAATTTTCATATTGACCACATCTTGGAGAAAAATTTATGCTTTCTGAATGAAACATTTATCTTTTTTTTATAAAAAAAAGTTTTTAATTTTTTTACTTTTGTGAAACAACTAAATGTATTTCTGATACTATTCTTTCCAAGGGGTTCATTTTCAGAACAAAATTGTTTTGAACTTCTTAAAGATCAAATCTTTTTTTATAAAAAAAAGTTTTTAATTTTTTTACTTTTGTGAAACAACTAAATGTATTTCTGATACTATTCTTTCCAAGGGGTTCATTTTCAAAACAAAATTGTTTTGAACTTCTTAAAGATCAAATTTTACTTAGAATAGTTGAAGCAATCTATGCCAAAGGTAGATTGTATAGTGAGGATTTCAAAGCTCGAATCTTCTATTAAGTGTCACTGGTATAAAAATTTTAATTCTATTCCAAAAAAATCTTAAAAAAATAGGTGTAACGCTATTGAGAAGTACAATATAAAATATACATTGAAAGCATTTAACATAAAATCTATTCAAGTACGACTATATATCATTTTGCAAAAATTAAATTATGCACTTTTTTTTTGTTTATAAAAGCCAAAAGTTCAATTGTTTTATGCAGTAAATTAAAAATTTGCTTCAAAAATATGTACGTATGCAACTACTATTTGTTTCAAATTATTGTGATAACGAAATTGTTGTGTGAAAACTTTTTCCAAAGTGAAATAATAAAAAAATGGTACCAATAATAACCGACTACATTGTGATAAGAAAAATAAACCAAATATTGAAGATAGGAACTTAAGAGGGTATGTAGCATTTGTTTTAGTTTATTAGGATGTTGTAATTTTTAAAATATATATATTCTTTCCTTTGGATTAAGGTGTTAATACGAGTATGTAGTTACAAAAAGTTTTTGTAAGCATTTTATAAGCAAACGATTTATGTACACATTTCTTAAATATTATCATTTAAAGAAAATCAGGTATATTTTGAAATGTAAATTCATCAGAAAGAACGCCTGGTTAAAAGTTGAAAAATATAAACATTTCACCCATAGTTTTTTTTTTTTTTTCATTGAAGGTGGGATGGCTAAGTGTTGTTGAAATTTCTGCTGTGTTATAAAATTTATTGCTTAAAATTGAATACTTACCTTAGCGTCCAAGTATATTGCAAACCAGGTACTTCTTACCTTCTATATCTTTAATGAAAGCATATGTTTGTTTCTGTTTCGATTCATATACATACATATATCTTAAATAATAAGTGTTAAAGATCGATTCAAGCTGTATTTGACTTAGAGATATAGTGTTTTAACTCTTTGAGCATTGTCAGTGTCATCAAAGTTACTTCAAAAACATACTGTTTTACTTCCTTACATTTGAAAACACCGTCATGATGAATATGACGCAAATAGTGACCAAATTCTACATAACTAAATTGGTCAAAAATTGCCATCAACAATTGCTAAAAAATTTTCGATCTGGTAAGCTACTGACAGAAAGAAGTGACGAGGGGAAAAGCATGGCTTATGGACATCACTATGAAAATGTCTTCTGAAAGCATTGCACCGTCTGCCGACATTATACACCGTTCAAAAGGTATTACTTTCTAATTTTCAACGCGCTCAAGTTGACTACATACACTTATGGGACACGGACAAAATTAATATAGTTATGCCGTGGAGTACTTGAAGATTCGTAGAATACCGTGCAGTATTGTAATATATCATCTGTGCTATGCCAAAATTGTGCCATATTTCACCAATATCACGCACTATAAAGAATGCCGAAAGCACAATCTTGTGTAAATCTGTTCAGCTGATAGAGTATGCCGATGATATTGGCAGTTTTCAAGTGATATTTTTGTAAAATCTTTGTTGCAATTATAGACATGCCGAAACGAATTAAGCAGGACATCTACCAAGATAAATACAATTAAATATCAATATCTGTCCACCATTTGGGAAAAAATGTTACTAAAGATAACTAGTCAAAACTCTGACACATTAAAGTAGCCCACATACCTTAGATTTAACATCACCTCCAAAAATAATAAACGGATAGTCCCTTGAAAAACTAAAACAGTGCAGTATAAAATGTTAAGGGTATGCCTCTACAAGAAAACTTGTAAGTCGTGCAAAGTTTTCGAACTTGTTTACGGGAACGTTTGATCAGTGTTGCCGCAGCCATGAAAAAAAAAATAAAAAATTATCACAACAAAAAGGGAAAATGTATTAAAATGTATCATATAACGAGGAAAAAAATTAATATTTTTACTAAAGTCTTTGAGAATATATCGGGTGTTTTTTTAGAGGTTTGTTTTTCGAATAGAGATAAAACTGTCATTTTATGGTCAAATCTGGCAACTCTAATGTCATTTATGTTCAATTTGGTTTGCCATTTCATCGTGAACAGGTTTACAAAAGAACAACGCTTGCAAATCGTGCAAATTTATTTCGAAAATAATGGTTCAGTTCGCGAAGTTTACCGCAAGCTCCGTCCATTTTATGGTCGACATAATCGTCCATCAGAGCAATTAATTCGGTTAACCATGGGTCGTTTTCGCACTACGTTTACTCTATGTGATAATACGCATCCGCAGAGACGTCGAACAGTGCGCACCGAAGAAACAATTGCCGCTGTAGAGTAAAATGTTGAAGAGGACCCGAATGAATCGATTCGCCACCGTGCACAGCAATTGGAGCTTTGTCCATCAACTTTATGGAAGATTTTGCGCAAAGATCTTGGCTTGCGACCTTACAAGATCCAGCTTGTGCAAGAATTAAAGCCGCGAGACCATGCAATGCGTCGTGATTTTGGTGTATGGGCCGAAAATGAGATTGATCTCGATGCTGATTTTCATCGCAAAATTTTGTTCAGTGATGAGGCTCATTTTTGGTTGAATGGCTACGTCAACAAGCAAAATTGCCGCATTTGGAGTGAAGAGAATCCACATGAGACCCTTGAGACGCCATTACATCCACAAAAACTGACTGTTTGGTGTGCTCTATGGGCTGGTGGAGTCATTGGGCCATACTTCTTCCGAAATAATGCTGGAGAGTCAGTTACTGTTAATGGAGACCGGTATAGAGCCATGATAACCGACTATTTTGTTCCCGAATTGGATGGCATGAATGTGGATGAGTTGTGGTTCCAACAAGACGGCGCTACATGCCACACAGCGCACGTCACAATCAATTTATTGAAGGAAATATTCGATGAGCGCATAATTTCGCGGAATGGACCTGTCAATTGGCCACCAAGATCGTGTGATTTGACACCATTGGATTATTTTCTTTGGGGATATGTGAAGTCGCTCGTCTACGCCAACAAACCAGAAACGTTAGGGGACTTGGAAGCCAACATTCGTGGCGTTATTGCTGACATACGGCCCCATATGCTCTAAAAAGTGGTTCAAAATTGGACCTGTAGAATTGGCTTTATTCGAGCCAGCCGTGGCGGCCACATGCCCGAAATCATATTTAAACATTAATGGCATAAAATTATCCTTCCAATAAAGCCAAATTGATGGACATTAAAACGATTTTCTTGTGTTTTATTTCAATTCGAAGCTCTATACCTCTAAAAAAATACCCTGTATATGTATTACTTAGAAGTTTTTAAAAGTCATAGATTTTTGTTGCTTTCTATAGGAAACTTAAAAAAGTCCTCGAGATTGGAAGAAATTTTCTAAAGGAAATAACAACAAATTTTGTTTGATTGCTGTCAAATTACCAGTGTGACATAATAGGTTCGTTCCCGAACTTTTTGGGCAAAGTCCTGTAAAATTGTGAAACACGAGAGAATAAGAATATTGCGCTCTGTGAAAGAAAAAAAATTGTAAAAAGTACAAAAACAGAAAAACCAATTTTTCCATTTTCTGAGCACAGACAATAAATAAACATCTTAAATTGAATTTGGTTGAATAACTAATTGAGTTCTTTAAACGCAAAGAATAATATAGAAAATGAAAATAGTCAAAATAAACAAAATGTTTACAATTCAGCTTGCACAATTCAGAACAGGTGATAGTTTGACACTTTCCATGAGCTTACGCGCAAAAATTCTTCGGGCTTAAACCTGTTGCTTCTTATAAAGAGGGAACATAAATTCCTCTCTCATTTCTGTTCTCACTTATAGTTTTTTCGAGTACATGAACGCTTTTTGAGCTAAGCCTTGTACAAACCTGCGAATTGCAGTAATGCATTATGGTACGGTAACGCAACTAAAAATTTTTTTTTCGAAAAAGTTACATATTATGATGATACAATATTAAATTAAATATTAACTTATAAAATAACGAAACAAAAATAAAAAACAAAAAATTAATCAAAAATTTCGACAATCGCTCCTGCAATATATTTAAAAATCATAATGTTAGATTCATGTGCAAATTCCAAGAGATATCTCAAATTGGTAGCACATTGTTTCGATAAACGGCAACACAGCAACGGCATCAAATTTCCCGCGAAAGTTTTTGAGGTGTGGGCAAACTTCGCATTTCGATTTTCAAAAATGTAATCAGTTGGCATAGCTTACTCAGTTTTTGTGGCATCTTCGCGTATAGAGGAACACACTTAGTAATTTTCTTATTTGCCACATTGGGATTCGAGTGTTGAATTATGAGTAGAGTATATTTCACTAATATTTTATGCCATATAAATGCAACCTTATCTAAAGGGGGCGTTCGAAGAAGAAAATTCAGCCGAAAAATGTATGAACTTAGATTGAATTATATACTAGCGTAGTTAATGCTCTGTATCCTGCTAAGTATTGAAAGAATTAGCTTGTAGATTTCCTACAAAATCCGCTATCAATATGTTTTATTTTTGGTATAATTGAAAATTAAAAGAAAATCTAAGTACTACTTACCTTTTCATCCCGTGATAGAATTGTTTCTATGTACAGTTTTTCTCATCAATTGCAATTTGTTATTTATAAAATTGTAAAAATATATTTAAAAGAAAATAATTAAGCAGCTATTGCAAATTTTAATCCATAGAAACTGTATGTCCGATATTAATGTACTAGAGCATTTCTATGAAACTACTTCTTTAGAACTGCTATAAATAAAATTTGATTGTTATTAATTGAAAAGCATTTGCGTTGACCACTGAGGCAAACAATACCTTAGAATTCTTCGGAGCTGGTTGAAAATGGCTTGGAGTGCCAAAAGAAAAGAATAAGAAAATATTGCTTTTATATAGTAAAATAAAAACTCCAAGCCAAATGTCACAATTTCCGAAAACTCTGCTCAGTTTCAACAAGCTTACATTCAAAGAAATGATTTCAAGCAGATGATAAGCTAACCTAGTTTTAAGATTAAGCTTATGATGAGCTCAGAAATGTAAGAAAATGTTAAAATTTTGCCTTGAATGTAAACTATGGACAGGGGTTAGTGCATACATACCGTAGGTTACTGATTAGTTTGATTTGCTTGTCATTGGTGCATCTTATGAGCGAAATTTTGATTTGTCAATAGCGTTTTTGGTTTTGCTCAATTTTAATTTTCAATTTTGAATTTTTGTTTTGCGGAAGCTGGGCGTATATGATATCAGGGTACCATTCTAGGTTAAGGCGTGTTTGTTGTGGCTTTCTTTTGGCTTTTATTTTGTAACAATGCAAACACGACAAAACCTACGGCTTAATTTTGGCAGCATTATGATAATTGGAATTTTGTAGCAAATGGTAGTATTAATAGTAGTAAAAATAGTAGCAAGTCCTTTGTACCACTATGCATGCTTCGTTTGAATTTGTGTTTTTTTTTATAGAATTTTGTGCGTTTTTCCCTAATATTGTGTGCTAATTAATTAGTTTTCGATTTTAAGCGTAAAATGTTTGGATTTTTCAGCGCTTCTATACCAAATTAAAGCATATTTCAATGAGTTTACATTTATTTTCTCTAAATGATAGTATTCTCTTCAACTTGGAAAAATTCAACGAGAACATACAAATACGAAAAAAGAGATTTGTTTTGTTGTAATTTGTTTGTTTTGGAGGTAAAGTTGTTTAATTTTTGAAAAAAAAAGTTTAACTTTGTTGCAATAAGTTTTGGGGAAACTTTTTTTTTGTCTTAAGCATTTTGCAATATACTAATACATAATAGCTTTTATTTTGTACATAACTCATAGTAGTGTTTTGAGTTTTTCCACATGCATCAAAATCTGTAATCTGTCCAACTGAAAGCTATAATTTAACCTAAGTTCCAGTTTGATATCTTTTGTACAGCGTGAGATTAATGTAAAAAGCGATATTCGAGACTTAGTTTTCAAAATATGTTTTTTGGACAAAAAAAAAAATTTAAAAAGTACTTGAGCTAAATTGAAACAACAATAAATATTTCTTATCCTAGCATTACAGCCTACGCGTGTTTTCGACTATGAAAAAATTCAGCACAATGGTTCGGCACATCATTGTAAAAGTCGTAGGTTAACAGCACACTCATAACAATTAACTATTTAAAGACTGACCTCCAATAAATGTAAGTTTCTTCAGGTGTAAGCTTTAAAATCATTATATTTTGAATATACATACTCGTATATATCTCACTAAAATTTTCTACAATATTGTTAACTTTAATTTTTTATAAAAGTTGAAAATAAAGAATTTAGCTTTAACTTTTTTTAACAATTGAGATGGAATAACGAATATCTTCTGTTACTGATTCAGAAATTCTCTCAAAAATCTAATTTTTGCATTAACCACAAGCTGTTTGAGAAATGTGTCGTTTATTGTCAAAAACCCCCAAGTCCCATTTCCGAAGACAAAATGAAATATGTTTCATTTAATAAATTTGAATTTATTTCGTTTTGTCTGCATATTAGAGAGGTACTTAGGTAGTTTTTTTATATACCGATACACATATCAACTGGGAATTGAGTTCAAAAAAATAGTCAGGTTGGCCTAAATTATTCAGATCTTGGTACGTCTGGAAAAATTAAAATATTTTGTTTTTTTTCAAAAAAAAAGCTATGTAATTTACATATGTATGTGTGTATAATTTTTCTTTAACAAAAAATTTAGCTTTTTAATTAAGTTATATCTGACATTCTTTGTAAAAGAAAAATAGATTTTACATAGACGAACTAAATATATTGCAATTATTGTGATGGTGTTAGTGAGCAAGTGTTGTTGTCGATGTTTTTTTCTTAATGTTTTTATGCAGTTCTTACGACATAAATTGTCAATTTTTTTATGTCATAAGAACTAGAAATCGTTTAAAAAATATATTGAAAAAAGTGTAAAAATAGAGATTATACATAATACTTCATACAATAGAGACAGAGCGTTGTTTAAGAAAGAGTACAGGAAAAAAAAACTAAATTTGAATTTGCATTAAGTTGTTTAGATATCGGTGATTTATAACTTAGCAGTAGTAGTCATAGATATGTATGTGTTTATGTATTAAAAAAAAAGAGTAAATAGCATTTGGCACACAAAAATGCTATTCATTAGCAATTGTACTGGCTTGAAAGCTGTTCTTCTTTTATGTTACTGTATGCATACTTTTTATTAAGTGAAAATTTTCTTTTTTTTTTTAGTGGAAGAGCTTTGTAAAAGTTACTACTGTTAAAAAATAAAAAAAAAAAAAAATTGACACCGAGTAGCATTACGTTTATAAAAAAAAAAGTTATTAAATGTATGCAAATATTTTGAACAAAATAAAAGAAATGAAAATCATGTATATTTACGTTGATATAAGGTAAAATAATGAGGTCTGAACCGTTTTTGAACTTTAATTTTTTGAATGTTGGGATTGGAATTTTCGATTTTAAATATAAGCTACCCAGTACTTAATGCAATTAATCTCTATGACTTTGTTTAAATTTCACCTAATCCATAAGGCTTGCAGGTTGAATGGAATTTAGTGTGCGTCCGCAGTGCACTTTCAAAGCGGAGCCGAGCGCAAAGTTCATCAATGCGAAAAAGCTGACAGCATATAAATTCAAAGCGCAAAGCAGATTTAATGCAAGAAAATAGTTTTGAAGCAACTCGCAATGCAGAAGTATACGGTGTATTGTTAAGTTCCATTTTTAAGTTAATTTTTTTACTTAAATGCCAAATGGATTTAAAAAATTCATCTGAGAAAAATTTTTTATCATCCTGGTCTATAGATCAGAAAAATAAATGCTCCCATAATAGAATTTTGATAGAGAATTTATGGAAGTAAATTATAAATTTATGTTAAAATTTTTTTTTATTGAGACATAAAAGGTAACAACACTGATATCTTACTACTCGACCATTTTTTAAGCTTCTTTTACTACACTCTTATTCCGAAAAACAGAATTGCTTTCACTGTATTTCATGCTCAGCTCCACTTAGAGCTTTGAGAGAAATATATATTTTAGATCTTTATAATGCATGAAAATTTTGCTCTAAGTATTACCAGATATGATAGGAACCACTAATAATAGTGGGACAAAATATTTAATTTTGAATGAGACCAAATTGACTTATGACATAAAATTAAGCAATATATTCAATTAGAACATGAACGAGAAATTTTAAGTATACTTATCTCTTATAATTGATGGCAAACACACAGTATGAAATCGCACGTATAACAGTTAATGCTTACAAATTTATATGGATCATTATTTGGAAAATAAAAAATCTATATATAGCTTTGAGCTTAGATAAAGTAAAAGACGTTTTTTAAGATTTAAATAAATGAAAATCATTGGTAAAACCTTTATCAATTTTATGAAAAACATTATTTTGCCAAATTTATACTAAAAATAATTTTTGAAAATTTTCGAGCGTAAGCTGGAAAAAACCTGAGTGGCAAAATCAAAATGGAAGAAATCGCGACTTTCCGAGTGAATTTAAGTAATATACATAAGAAATTGTTGTAAACCACAAAGCTATTTCTAAATACACATATGTTTGACCTGACGAAATACTTTCGTAACTTGATATGAAATTATTTTTGTGTAGAAACAAAAAACTATTTCTTGGTTATTATTTGAAACAAGTAAATATGGTATTTTCAGCCTCGCAAAAAATTATGTACTCTACATAGCACCATTCACAGTAAAAGTGCGTGTTAATTAGAAAGGTATTTCTTCCACCACACTACGTTCTGGGTGGTTTGACTAAACGTACCCATATTGAATTTGGCAACATCGACCAAAATAGCTCTCTGTGTCCCATTCACCAAATTTTGGTTCAGAGCTTTTCCGAATCATTCTTACTGTGTGTAAAATTTTGATCAGTTACCTGAAATAATTCTTTCAGTATAGCGCCCTGAAATTGTTGCTTGTATTCGAGAGCCACGCCCTCTAGTCAAAACTTTTTATCTAATGCAAGGCCGAATCATTTTTTGTATGTGTGGAAAATTTGGTTCCATAGCCTTAAATAATTATCTCCATATAGGGTTTTGAAGTATTGTTTGTATTAGAGGTGCCACTCTCCCTTTTTAAAATTTGTTAAATTTTTGTCCTAATATTTTTGAGCAATGTGGTTACACTAAATAAAATAATTCTCTCACTCTAGCGTTTTAAAAGTTTTATTTGTATGGGCGATGGGAGCGTCCATAAACCGATTTTGTTAATTTTCAATGCCAAAAATCTTGTTTGATTTCATATACAAATCTCATTTTGTTTTGCTGTAATTGTGATTACGATAGAAATACAGACAGACCGACAGACAGACAGACACACAGACGGATACGGTTAAATCGACTCATTTAATTTTTATACCCTTCTACAAATGGAAGCACAAAGCAAATATACCCTGAGTTATGGTATAAAAAAGAGCATCATCTTGAAAAAAACTCAAAAACTTCAATCAATATGCGTATGAGTTGGGCGTGGTATAATTTACTAACTGCTCCTTCAAAATGTGGCAGTTCGATACAAACAACTTTCATTCCAAATATTTGTTCAAAATTTTTATTTCATCCTAGAGTTTACTCAAACAATATGTAGGTTAAATTATAAAAAAATTATTGTCCAAAATCAGTTCAGGCGCCATTTTTTAAACAGAGTATTGTAAGTATCAAATAAAATAATAATAAAAAAAAATGTATTCTCTTGAGTTTTACAAAAAAAAAAGTGTTTCGATTTGATCATTGTATTGTTATTATTGTAATTTACCCAGCAGACTTGCAAAGACCATAACGAAGCATGTTCCCAGATACACATCAATCGATTTCACATACGAAATTTTTGGTAGCGCCGCATTTGTTGACGACATCAGTGTGGTCATTGTCAACACAGTAGTTACGCCGAGTGCAACACGTGCCGGTGTTGCATTACGATTGAGCCAAAATGATACCCATGATATAATAACGATCAGTCCAGAGGGTATATAAATTTGAATAAGATAGTAACCCATCGATCTCACGAATTGGATTTCACACGCCAAACGTGAGTAGTTTCCTATTATTTAATAATTTTTTTTTTGCATTTATTTAATTAGAGTCGTGTTTTTTCAGTGGAATTTTAAGATTAATTTAATTGATAAAAAAAATTAAAAAATTTTGGAAGAAAGAGAAAAGAGAAAAATTTTTATTAGTATTGTTTGAGTTCACTGAATCATTTTATTAATAAATTTTCGTTCTAATTAGTAGGTTAGTAATATAAATTTAATATATATATATATATTTTTGTATAAAACAAAAGCATTAAAACGAAACAAATTCACAAAAGTATAAGTCAAAAAAACATAGAACAAAATGTTTCTTAAGCCAGAAATTGAAAATGTTTGGGATAATTTATGATTTTATACACATTTTATTGGAAGAATAAAAACATAAATGTTGAAAAGTTTTTTATTGAACTTAAGTAATATCGCAATTTCACATAAATATGATTCCAAATTTTCAGCACTTACGCATTTTACTAAATGAAAACAAGCACTTTTCATAAATGGTAGATGAAAACTTAATTCTTTGATAATATCTGCACTAAAATGGTAATTTTCGTAAAAAGTCTAAAGCATTTATCACGTTCTTACTACGTTTTCGAAATATTGGCCTTTGGAAATTAGAGTGGAGTACACTGTTAGGGCTAACTCTCTCCAAAGCTCTTTCTAAGGCAGTGCTTAAGCCGCTTTTTGTTATGAATGTGAAGAAACAAAGTTTTGTACCGAAATATCTGGCACCTTTATAGCTTTTTTTTTAAATTTATTTTTAAATTTAAATTTAATATATTTTTGAATTAAATCTAATCGAAAATGAGCAGAACTCACTGCAAAGTTGATACTAAGTTAGTGTATGGCACTCAAAAATAAATAAAGAGACATAAGAGTTTCCTAGCGCAAAAACAGTTCAACATTTGATCAGCGGTGCACTAGCCGTTAGAGATGTGAATGATTGTCTCAGGTTTCACAATAACTTAAGTAAAGCGCCAGTATTCGAATATCTTAATTTATTGAATTTCTCGAATTTTTTTTTCGAAAAACTTTCCAACAGTTACGAAATAAATCATTAATAAATACATTGAAAGAAAACAAAAACAGAGTTTACCACAGAAATGTTGATAATGCGGTTTTAATGAAAATGTAAAATAATATCTTAAAAGTGTTTCCAGAATTAAATAACAACAATAGGTATTTGTATTGAAAAAAAAAAAAAAAATAGTTATAATAAAGCAAATGTATAGAAAATTAAAAATAAATGCGAAAATGTCAACTGAAGCAAATTGCAGCCTAATTAAAAGAATAATGTTTCATTGTTTTAATTTTTTGTTTTTAAATGCACTGAAGAATGTACTGAAATGAATGTTTAATTTTTCATAGCTGATAATTTACAAGCTTTAGTTACTAAGTTCAACTTTCGAATGAAACAATTTGGTTATTTTGGAAAAATATCTGCCGCAATGAATGAAGAGATTAATTTTAATATAATGATATTTAGATTTTGCTATACTAAACCTGCTATTAAGTTACGAGTATTTGGTAGTTGTTTTTTTTTTTAGATTTGATAAGAGAAATGAGAGCATGCTTGGGAGGGCGTTGTTTTCTTTTGCGTTCTATTGTATTGCTTTTAAATTAATTATAAATGTTGCTTTTAAGGTATTAGTTTTTCTATTGCTATAAAATTGTTTAATTTATTTCTAATAATTTTGCATATAATTAAAAATTGCATACATATTTGTATGTGGCTAAGTTTGACTAATAAATTAAAAAGGAATTGCTTTCGAGAAAATTTATTGATACAGGCTAAATGAAAGTTTGTAATGTCTCTAAAAAGCAGTGATTTCTATGCCAAAAAATTTGTTATATATAAGAAAATATATTTTTTTGGGTGTCGCTCATGAAAGAAGTTATGAGTTTTGATTTGAATATAATTCTTAAAAACAATAAAGAAATACATAAATGATAAAAACTAAAAAAAATCAAAAAAAAAAAATGTGTTTCAAAGTATTGATAATAATAATTTGAAATCCAGCTTCACCATGCAATTTGTTTAAGAAAATTTTTTTCTGAAATTTATCTTAACTAATTGTTAATAAAATTTAAAAGTATTTCAGATTAGTTTTTGCTTTAAAACATGACAACATGCCATTAAGAGTATAAAACTATATGTAGTAAGTATATAAAGTTAAGTTAAAAGCATGTCTCTATAGTTTAGAGCTTAGAATAAAAAACTTTAAAATTTTTACTAAGAATTATGCATTTATTTTTGGAATTTCGTTGTTTTGAGTAATGCTAAGATGATAGCAGATTTGGATTATATTCTTCTGTATAAAAAATATTTGTGTTAATACTTTTTAGTGAAGATATTTTGATTTCAATTTGTGACGTCATAGAATCTTTCCTACGTTTTCCATCTGCTTACAAAAGCTAAACAGTTCAAATAATCTTGTATTTGATAGGCACTTGTTCATTTACTACTAAGGGTAAAAGGCAAAAATCTGAACAAAAATTGCACTACCTACAAATACCTTCGAAATGAAGAAATTATCTGAATGGTCAAAAATATTTTTTTTTTGCTTTCATTTTTGAAACAGATCATTATTTAATATTATATTTCTTACTGAGCTTCCTGTTCAGTACTGTAAGTGCAACAGTAAGCTTGAGCCAACCAACCAAATGCGTACAAGGAACTCTTATCAATGGTATATGAAAAAATATTTTCCTAACTATTAAACTCAAACTCGAGATATGAATTTTAAAGTGAAAAGAGGTCAAAAAAATTAAAAAATCACAATTTCTCAAAATCTTTAGAAAAAAAAAAATTAATTTTCATTTTCAAATTCAGCGGGAAAAAGTACATAAAGTCAGTGGCGTAGCTGAGCGTCCGCAAACCACGCGGTGCGGGGGGGAGCCCCGAGCTCAAGGGGGCCCCGCGAGCCACCGCGAAAAAAAAATAATGTTAAATAATTAAATCTGCAAACCTAATTAACCGAATCGACCCAGCTCGTGCAATTTTTTTTCGGTTTATTATGATTGCATATTCAGGTCGTCGAAGAAGCTCAAGTTTTAGCTTCAAGTTTTCAAATCGAGGCAGTATTCGAGCAGAAAAGAGTGATAAAAGTAAAATCTAAACGGGCGAAAAAAAACAATATTGATGAACTCGCAGAAAAAAATGTTAGACGTTCCAAAAGATTTGAATAGGACATAGAACAATATTATTATTTTTTACTAATAAAAAGTTATTTTTACAATTAAAGAAATTTTCCTTTTTTTAATTCAAATTTGAATTTCTATAATTTTCATCGACTTGCGGGAGGCATCATAAATGATTTTGCAGGGGGTCCTATTGTGTTTTAAACTGCATGAGCTGGGTCGATTCGGTTACTTAGGTTTTCCCATTAAACACTCACAAATAAACTGCACAAGCTGGGTTGATTCGGTTACTTAGGATTGCATATTCAAAAATAAAAAAAATGCTTCAAGGGGGCCTCACAAAGATTTTCGCGGGTAGGCCCCTTAACTCTCAGCTACGCCACTGCATAAGGTAAGTAACTTCTTATAAATGTACATTTTTAATGTAAGCTAGTGTAACAGACGGTCATTGATGAAACCAATGAAAAGGCTGACTGATGGGAAATCACCTCTTGCGACCTTAGCATTTATAAAGCATTCATTGAATGTGAAGACATCTGCAACAAGCCATTAACCATCAGCCACTGGAAAAACTCGCAATGTAATGCGAAAATGAATCACCGATACCATACGCAACATGTTATAGGTTGGTATTGTTCAACAAATACTTTGATGAAAGGTAACAGTTGATGTCTATCTCAGAATAGTGTTGATATCAGCCATAGCTTTTTCTTACTTAAGAAAAAATTACTTAAGTAGGTCAAGATCATTTCGTTTTACTGCAAACAAATTCCAAAAATAAAGTAATTATGAGAGTAACTATTTAGAACTACAAAAGTATGCTGATAGTATTATCAACTTTACTAATAATTTATGTACACTTGAATGCTATTCAAAAAGGGCTTTTAATAAATTAAATTAAGCTTAAATTTGCTATTAAGTAATTAAAGTTAAGGAAAAAATTATGCTGGCAGCTTCTAGATTAAAGTTTAAGAAAATTTTTTTCGATCTTAGAAAATTAGTTGAATTAAAATTTTCTTATACAAAAAGAGTAACAAAAGAAAGAAAAACTTATTATTCAAATATTTTTTTTTTGCTTATTTGTAATCAAAATTTTATAATAATATTTATATTAATAATAAAAAGTAAAATATTTTTTACTAAATAAAATCGGTAACCGTCTACAGGTACCTGTGGTAAGACTGATTTCCATAGCTCTCTGTCGATGACCCAAGACTTTAAATTGTGGCAGAGATACCTCACTCGAGACACCAACCGAGTTTGGGCCTTCATTCCATTTATAACGTATATCTCGCATGGTATATCCGACTATTAATTTGAATATTATAGTATTTGTATGTAGTATAAACGTATTTAGCAGTAGCAGTAGTAGTGGTAGTATTATTTATTGTAGTAGCGATAGTATTGGGTATAATTATTTTTTATATTGCGAATGTACGTTTTGTACAGTTATGTACGTAGCGGATTTGGTATTTGGAGTAGTAGTAGTAGAAGTATTGGTAGTAGATTTAGTAGTAGTTGTTGGTAGTGGTGGAGTAGCAGTAGTAGTAATTCATTTTGCAATAATGAAATAAAAAAGGAATGCATAAACAGAAGAGTAAATATTTGAGACTATTAACAAGTAGTAGTAATTTTTCAATATTTTTTATTAAAATATTTTAAGATAATGATAATATTGTTTGTAAACATTTTCAATTGTGTCATTACCAATTGTACTATTTTCACAACGTTTGGAATTTTTAATTTGTTCATTTTATTTATGATTTTTTCTTGTGTTATTAATAGTCCCATTCAGAATACTTTATAATTATGACGTTTTTTGCTAGTTTTGATCTGTAATCTATTTGTTGTAGAGCAGACTTTGCATTACATATCTTATGTTCTTGTTATATATAAGTATTTTTTAAAGAGATTAAAAGTTACTATATTAATTAGATTTTATTTCTCTATTAAGTACTATACATAATAGTTATAACTTACGGGCTACTGTTTGTTCTTATTGGCAGTAGTAGTAGTAGTAGAAAAAGTACTAGTATTTTCGTTTGGGTACTAATATTTTAATACTATTTTATGCAAAAAAAGGTGCTCTGGTGTTTTATGTTTAGCATAAAATTCTATTTTTGTTTGTTTTTTTTTTTTTGCATAACTACTTTGAATCCTCCTTAGAAGCAATACCTCTTGAAAAATTTCGGCAATTTTCTTTGTTTTGGCAGCCTACCCAAGCAAACGCATTTGTTTTTCTTGGCGATTTCAATCAGGGAAGTTATTTTTAAAAAAGCCCTAACCAATATTTAAAGCTACATTTACACTGAAAGAAAATCAGGTGCGTAACAAACTATATTTTTGAAATAAAAAAAAAAATCAATCACAAAATAACCAAAAAGTAGTTTGTTAGTAGAAACATTAAAACAAAAGAAAAACAAAGAAAGAAGTGAAAAGAGTACCAGAACACACCGAATATATCAGAAAAGTTAAAAAAAAACAACAACAAAAAATGATTTATACGAAAAACAAAAATTATGTTATGTGTATTTTTCTGCATATTTTGATATTTTCTTTACAAATACAATTTTGCAATTGCTCTTGTAGTTGGTACCTGTAGTTAGGTTTATTTCGGTCGCCCTCTGCCTGTGTCCCAAAACGCGGAACTGCGGTAGTTCGACCTCACTGCTCATTCCGACACTACTCAGTCCATCTCTCCAGAAGTAGCGGATATCTCGCATCGTGTAACCGACTCCATATTTAAAATAATACATATATAAAATGGCATCATTCCCAATTGTTTTCAAAAAAATTTTTTAGTTAATTTCATATATCTTTTCATAAAAAATTTAAAATTTTTTCTCAATTTTTGAGTTTTAGTTTGCTTTAAATGGAATAAGCATTTTGCTAGAAAAAGAAAATTTTTACACTTTTATTTTGAAAGAGCTGCGTCTGCCAAAAAGCTTTTGTTTCATTGCCTTAGTCATACGTAAGGTTTTTCTTTTGTGGTTGAAATGCAGCTTCTTTTATTAGTGCCGTTTACATAAAGAAAATAATATTAAAAGTGTTAAAAAATAAAGTTTACTATAAAGTATGGGCCCTTTCTTTTTCTCTATGTACAGAAAACTTTGCGTATTCAGAAGAGACTATAAAGCCTATTCTGTACTATTTTGTATATTTTTTTCTACTAACGGATAATGAATAGCCTAATATGAAACTAAGTATTAAACTAAAAATATAATAAAATGATCGAAAACCCAACAAAAATAAACTCATATTAAGAAAAAAAAAAACAAACAGTTCTGAAATAATAAATTTGGAGTTTGAATTGCGCATTCACAGACTAGTCCATTAGTCGTCGTACGGATTTATCAATCAAGATTTTCTTTTTTCACAAAACGGTTCGTTTTTACGGCACGTGTTTGAACTTAAATGGTTAATTTGTACTTCATTAATTACACTTTTAATTATACCCATAGAACGGGGTCAGCCATAACCACTAAAAACTCAACTTAGTGTTAAAAAAATAGAGTTTAGTGTCAATTTTTCCTAAGCCATTCAATTTAATATAAAAAAAATTACCTATGTTGAATAATAAATGCTGTTATTAAAGAAGATAACTTGTATCCAAATTTGTTTTTCAAAAATGAGCTCCTTGTAAGTGCATGGAAACAATCCTGTTACACAATGCAAGAACAAAAAAGTTTATTTGATATAAAAACTGCACCTGAAACTGCAGTTCAATTCAAATTAGAATTGATCAATTAGAATTCAAACCCTAAGAACTTCTAATGGTGCTAAGCTGATTTCATATTGTGTCTTTTCTTTCAAAATTGGAGTCAATTGAAATCATACGTGGGTTTTGAAAACTTAACATTTTTTCATACCCCCTCTAATTTTTTTTTTTGAAATACTACCTTGAACACAAAATCGGTAAACTAGCCGTGTAATTATCAAAAATGCCTTTTTAAAGATCTTTGATCTATAAATAATTTTGTTTAATCTAATGTAGTATTTTACGTAGAGTTTAAGTCTGGCACCCATTTTTTCATATTACGTCTATTTGTGGAGACGATGTTGATATACTTTTCTGAAGTTACGTCTGAAAATCACAATATATTCTTGACTTGCCAATACCAATAAAAAACTTTAAGAAATGTTGATTTTGTAGAAGCTTGAAAGGGCTCCATGTGAAATAGGAAGTGCGTCGCTGCTGGAAAAAGTATACGAAACAAAGACTTAGATTGTAGTTTCCAGTTCTTCTAACAGAATGGAAGGAACCTTTGTGCTTTCAAAAAATAAAACGATGGTTGGATGCTTCTATCTAATCCACAATCCAGTTAAAGTAACTCGCATACACAGAAGGATGACCATATTGTGAAATTGTGTTCGGATGTCGATGTGTAAGCTGTTAGAGAGATATTAATTTTTCAGAATCATCAACTTTCTATCAGATTACAAAAATTAAGAGAAACGAAGCAATATCTTCATGTTTTAAGCTAAGCAATAAATCTTAACAAACGTCAATTTCCGTACTCCTAAACAAAACTTTTACCAGTCGATGTTCGTGATCAACCTTCTGCGGTTGCTGTAAAAGAGAAGGCGACCGAAAACCAACCAATAATTATATAAAATTGATTCATTTTCAACTGATTTATTTTTTAAATGGATGGTCTTGTTGATGAATTGAATTAATTTAACAAAAGTTTTTTTATAGAAGATTAAAAAATTATGAAATTATTTCAAATAGAACTGAGAAAAATTTTAATTAGAATTTAAGAAAAAAAAATCTTGTGCTACTAATAATATTGATGTAGCAAAATCGTTTCGCTTGACTATAACATAGAAAATATAGTGTAAATTAAATATAAAAATAAATAAATAAAGTAGTAAACCCTTATTATAAGTCAATTTATTTCATTGATATTATCTGAGCTTTTATTCAATTAGTTGCAATAATATGTACACCTGAATTAGAACTTTAGGATTAGAGGTAACAGCTAGTTGAGAATGAGAGTATTATTTCTTAAAGCAGTGTTATAACTAGTGCCACACAATATATAATAATTGATGTACAATACATTCAAGTTCATCAAAAAACATAAAATTTTTGAGTTTTTCGAAAACGTTCAAAATTCAATAATAAAATGTCTTTGGAGATTAAAAAATTGAGGATTTCCACCAACAAAAAATAAAATTTTTCAGTTTTTATTTTATTTGATAATCATCTTCAATTTCATTTCATTTCAAAACACATTCTCTTAAAGATGTAATTTTTCGAATTATAAGCATTCCCGTAGAATTCAATGTCATGACACTTTTTTACAATTTTTAGAGTATAAACTTTGAAAAAATCACTAGCTGACACAATATGAATTAAACTTTTAGGTGGAGGGTTTTTGTTCGGCCTGAAAGATATTTAATCTTTTGTTGTCAAAGCGAAATTGTCAACGTATGGATGGAGGTCCTGCTATGGCAATTCATCTATCATTATATGATTTGTTTTCTTTGATTGTGAACAAACAGCACATACTCATACAAATGTAGCTAGTTTACTAGTCTAATCTGTTGCAGATAATAATTATGTATATGTTAAAAATAATTAATTTTATACATATATAATATACGCAATATATATATTTTATTTTTTCAACTTTAAGACAATTCTGAATGAGTTGATATTGGTATTGACTTTTTCAAGTTTTTACTATTTTCGTATTATATTCTTTAATCTAAAAATATTATTGTTATTATAATTTTAGCCATTTAGAAAAGCTTACTAACTGAGGTATATTTTTTTTACTTACAGCTCTCAATTTCTATGTGACACAATTGTCTATCCATAGGGAAATATTGTAGATTCATAGGACACGATGCGGTTATGGTCAATCTGTGAATATGATGTTAAGAATAAACATTATTTTTAAAATTGCAGAAATATATTGCAGAAGAACACACTGAATAGAGATAACAAATATTAATCTTGTGTAATCATTGGATAATTATATATATATTTATCAGATTTGTATTCTAACAATAGAAAAAATAATTATAAGTTCAGCACATATTAGATACAATTAACCAGAAAGATTTTTATTCATTATTTTTATTAATTAAAAATGCACCTTATTAATCAAGTTCCTTTCCCATTTATGAACAACTATTTTGATTCTAAAATAATGGCATGATTATGCACTATATTCTAGAAACACTTCACTTATATTTTTTTTTTTTATCATATAAACAAATTATAGTGTTTCTACACTAATGTTGAACAAAAACGAAAAATAGAAATCAATCTTCCATTTAATATCTTCTACCATAATCAGAGTCTAAATAAATCAATAAAACAACTCAAACCTCCTGCAACCCTTACGGATCCATGTTATGTTTTAGGAAATACACATATGTGGGTACATTAGACTCATAATTATTTCTTTGTCTGTTATTACGTGTTTGTACATTCAATACAATAGATATTTTTAACTTCCAATTGATTACACAAGTTTAGTTTACTATATATGATATTTATTTATAAAGGATTTCTTTTCGTTAAAGGTTAGGTACGATTATTTAAATATAGAAATTCAATTAGTTATAATAGTAGTAATAATACAAACAAAAACTTAGCGAGTTCAATTGGATGAGGAGCTATGAGCGTAGGCAATTCTATTAAGTATAAATTTAAAAAAAGCTGCTGTTAATAGATTATTACGAGCTTAGTTGCTATGCTATATATGTTGTATATAGTAGAATGTACGATATTTGCTACTTTCGGTAATGTATTATATATATCATAGTTTTGTTGTATTTTAGGGAGTATAAAATGCATTTATTAAATAAATAAGTAGTATTTTGTTTGTTGTATTTACACATAAGTTAAAGCCAACTTTATATGGTATTATACTTACGCGTCGATCAGCTCAAAAATGATATTTCGATGTTAGTAGGTACTATCGTATTTATGAATAGATTTTTTATTTTTATTTTTTTGGACAGATTCTTGTTTAAATGTAGTAGAAAAATAAAGTTAATGGAGCAAACGACTTAAAATGTATTGCTCCAAACAATGGCAAACCTTTTTATGGTGTAAAACACACTGCGTCTCTTTAAAACGAGTATTTTTTTGGTACCAGCTTTTGTGCGGGAGTTGCAATGAGTTTTAGTTTTGAATTTGGTTCTTTTTTTTTAGTTCAAGGTTTGATTTGCTGTAGGGTTTATAAATACTAGTAATAATATATGCTAATGTTCACATTAGTTTTTACTTGAAAATCATACACCAATCTTTTATGTTTTTATCAAAGGATCGATACAGCATAGATATAAAAAATCTTCTTAAGTATGTCATAAGTCTTTTACCGCAGTATCAGGCATTAATTAAACTCCTCAACTTTTGAAAAGGGACTTTAATCAACTCCAAAGCTTTCCAGATACACAACTATTTTTAAATGAACATTAAAGTGAAATAGTAATATTCTTAAGTTACTTCGGACTTCATATGAAAACAGTTCAAAAATATGTTCGTACTTTTGAGGCAAAGCAGAGACGAACCTTAATCTTTAAGACCTTAAATGTTATTCAAATCATTTCGATGTTGTTCAGTCATCTTCGTTTGATAACATCTGAAAATCGAACAAAACTCAGCGCCGTAGTTAATTCAATAATTAATTTTTCTCCTGTGAGCAAGACCAAACTGCAATGATTTTCAATCACAGTTTTGTTGCAAGTAATTTTAGTAGCTTGATGTGTCTAGTTGCAACATATATTACAATATCTTAAGTCTACTAAAATCGCCCCAGAGGCAGATTATGAAAAACTACTGCTAAAAAGCCACGTGATTACAGCGGCCAAATTACTATTTTTTAGTTAAAAGAGTATAAGATTATAGCGAGAAGAGCCTAAATAGAATCATTAGGGTTGCATTGTTGAAATCAGTACGAAACATGGGTTGACACCGGATAATTTTTTTTGTATAGTTTCCTTGTTGAATCCTTTTCCAAACAATATGTTTGAGACAGGACTCGGCAAGACAACACTGTATATTCTAATAAGGCTCTTCGAATTACATCATTTGGCATACGCTTAAAGAGATATTTTTTTCTTTCTGTGTCCTTTATCACTGTTTCATACTATGAAAAATTACATTAGTGATGCCTAAATATATCCATGGTAGCTTCAATGTTTGTAATATCAGTGACAAATAAGTCCCAATTATTTTATTCTACCTCATTTTAATACACAAGGAATTTTTCAAATAATGTAACAATATTATACCTGAGATATAAAAAATTGGTGTATGATAATAATATTTCGCCTGGGTCAAAGTTTTAGCAAATAAAGTGAAACTTCTTTAAAATAAATTGTATAACAAGTGTTTAATTTTTTGTTAAGATCAACTATTTGGAAACTATTTGAAAAACAATTAATTAAAGCAAAATTTGTGTATAAAAAAGTTTCACTTCATTTAAATATTCTTATGTCATTTCAATATTAAGGGAAAACTAAATTTTGATTTTATTTTGAATATCCAGTTAAAGCCAATTGAACTCACTTTTTTTTTTTACATACATTTCATGATTGTTCTTCAAACTTTTTGCGAAAATGTAGTATGTATAAAGATTGTAATTTACAAATATAAATAAATTTTAAGAAAATAATATATTAAAAATGAGCACAACAACAATTACGTATAAGATATAATATATGAGTTTGTTTTTGTATTTTTTCTTGCATGTCATATAACTTTTTTTACCTAATACTTCTTGTTATCGATCCAGAATGATGAACGCGTATGAATTCATTACTGGTTGTTGCTATGTGAAAATATGATTGTTTTTCATTTACAAAAAAGGTGTCAGGTACCCAAATATTTTTAATGAACTCGGATCCAACCGAAAGTGTTTCTACACCAGGTCGTTTTCTATACGCTAAACGAGGATCGGTCCAAAATTGACGAAAGTAAAAATCCAATGTAAAGTCCTATGTTTTGCGTAGTTTATTTTCGTTTTTGAATTGGAAGTGATGGTAGTACAAGTAGAGTAGTTTTTGAATTGGGTTTGATATTTTGGTTTTTTTTTTAACCATAGGTTATTAGTTTTTATTTTTATATTTGTTAGAGGAGAAAAAGAATAATGGCAGAAATATAAGAAAAAATGAGTGTTAGTATGCTTTGGAAGGTAGTTTTTACTATAATTACAACAACTTTTATTAAAAAAAAATTAGAAAACTTTTAATATTTGTAGAAGAAATCTAAAGTAACGATAAATAAATGTTTAAAAAAATAAACAAAAAGTATACAAAAACAAATTCAAAAATTTTCAAAAAACTTTATAAACTCTATATAAAATATAAAATAATAGGTTATAATAAAAACGAGCAATTAATTTTTTAATAATGAACTGAAGCAATTATTATTTAAACATGCAAACATCAATTGAAGCGATAAAGCATTTTTTGTTTTCAAGAAGTAGTAGAAGTTTGAAAGAAGAAAAAACTCAATAAGTTAACAAATTCAATGAATATAAAATACAATAAACATATTTCTTTTTAAATAAAGCGCTATTTGCGTAAGCAAAAAAGCCATAATGACATCAAAAGCGAACCAAAAACTTTTGCTATACTCTCAAGCTTTCAAACTTTAGCTTAACTATTTTCCTTAAAACAACGAATGTAAGCATTAGTTTTTTATGGTCTTTGCAGAAAAAAGCGCATTCAAAACTTGCTGATGAAACTTATTGTCATTTAATTTAATTTAAAATTTGTAGAAACTTGCAAACTAATGAATTCTATATACAAAAACATTTGAAAGTTTTAAGAAAAAAACAAATGAGAAAGCTAAAATCCTCTCACAATCAAAAAAACAAATAAAAATTTTGCCAGTCAGCAAAAAAAAAAAAAAACTTTTAAAGTTTTCCCTAATCTAGGATTGAGTTTTGTGTAACACTTTGCATTTTGTTTTGTCAAAAGTTATAATTCACATGTATCTGATGGAAATTCTAAATTTATGTTTTAACTATGAATAAACTCATATGCATCTATGGCCCATATGTACATTGGTATGCATATTGTTTGTTTACTTGATTTGAGTTGCTATGGAGTGCTATATTAAAGTTTTCTAGTATGCCCATGTGTAAATGTTGAATTTGCTACAGAGAAAAAATTTAAATGCTCAAGGAAATATCAAGTACTTTGTATCAGCTCAAATCAATATGTTTCGAAACGCAAGTTGTTTTCATCAATATTAGAAGCAATAAATTTATCCAGTTTTTAGAAACAAGTAATGTTCAGAAAAAATGTTGAGCAACAATGTTGAGAAGCAATTTCTGTAAACTATACTTTTCATATACATATATTTTTGCTTATAGTACTGTAGTGAAACAATGTTTATAAACAATGTAGATAAACAATGAACATATAAATGCAATGTTCTATTACATTCATCAATAAACAATGTTTGAAGTCAGTTACTAGAAACACTGGCGGATTGATACCGGCGAAGGTCTTGGGTTGGCGAATCAATGTAGCCTTTTATTATAAAACTTTCACAGAACCTGTTTCTAATCCAAACGGATTCCAAAATAATAATGTTCAATTTCCATTTCAAAAAACCCTATGAAAGTAGTACATATAATATGAACTTAAGCGCTTGTTTAGAGTAGCATTTTGAAAAAGTTTCATATATTCATTGTTGGTTTAAACATAAAATTCGTTAAAACTTTAATTTAAAGCAGCTCAAAAGACAAACATTTTAATTAAATTGGACTATTTTTTTAAATGTTCATGCTAAGTTTCAGGTTTGCTTTTCGTTGGAGATATTTTATTCGAAATTTGTTTTTGTACAAAATTTTTTTATTTCATATATTAAGTAAATTCTAGGGAATACATGGAACTAATATGACGAAAATGTACCAATTGCTGGCAAGTCACTGCCAGATTAAACACTTGTCAGTATTTGTCGGATGTCAAAACTGTTGACTTTTTTTTATCTTATTACATTCAACATGATGGGATCATAAGTATCCCTAAGAGACTTATGTGATGTAAAAATTGGTAATATAAGAAACATTTTTATTATTTAAAACTCAAAAACTATTCCATTTTGTTGTAGTTTTGGAAATGGAAAAATTATTAAGCAATTTTATTCAACACGGTGAGTTCAGAAAAATTCATCTCAGTGAAAAATGTTCGGAAACGTACGTCTTCAACGTAGATAGCGTAGGTGCATTTAATTCAAAACTTGCCCCGAGACCTCAAGATCACTATTTATGGCCCTGTCAGATCTTTTTAATACAGTATTGATAGAGTGTTTATTTCGAAAAGTCCTATGAAATAATTGACACAATTTTTTGATTCTCATGCAAAATATAATATATTATCAGGTCTTGGCGCTACATCCTTTATCATATTCCGGAGCTGACTAAGACACAGATACACTTTTTTGTTTTTTTCTTTCAAGAATATATATACTTAACTCAATCAATTGCTCTTTAGCTACTGAATAGATTTTAACAAATGAAATACCATTGCCAAAATAAGCTGGACTAAAATTTTGCTCATAAGTAATTTGTATACCTTTGTGTCTTTGCTGGAACAGAATTTGAAGTCAAAATTATTCCATCACGTGAGATATTAACACATATGTGTGTGTGAAAATATAGTTTTTCTATGACCCGTATACTTATGAAAGTTATCTCTTCTTATGAAGATTGGAATGGTTAACCCATATCCGGCTCTGAAATTCTGCAAGTTGCACTTTATGTTTTTGAAAACAGGTCCGAACTTTCAGCTAAAAGATTACAGTCTTAATCGTTTTTGAGAAAATTTATTACTCATTGAAAGTTTGACCAGATGAATTGCTCCTACTCAGATATGAGTATTATCAAAGTTATCGGGCTTTAATCACTTCTGTATACAAATTTTCTAGGTAGTCAAATATGTCAGATCAATTACTATGAAGATTTTTGAATCTAACCACTTAAATGCATTTGTATAAGATATTATCTTTGCACCTCTTTTATATATGATCATACACAGTAACATATTTTTCATATATAGACATCTAAATCATGAGTGCAATTGATCTCATGCGTTTATCTTAGAAGTTTTATTTTATAAAATTTAGTATTCTTTTATATGGTTACTAAAACACAGCTGCTGCACTGCAGACTTTTTTTTATATGAGAAAATTTAAATAATACATTAGACTGTATGAATATGAGTATCTTTAACTTTTTTAGGTGGCTTGAAATGCATAGAAAGCTAAAGAAAAGGTGAGAAATTTTTTAATCCACCTTACCCCAAAGAAATATGGTGTAGAGGAGAAGTGGGCTGAAATTTTAGCTGAAAGTGACGATTTTACGAAAGTCCATGTAAAATTTTTTTGCATGACGGAATCGGGTATGTTTCTTTATAATTAGTTAGCTTAGGTCTCTAGCTTTACACAGATACCCATATGTCCAAATAATATGCACTAGGTCGGTAATTATAAGCCGAAAACAAAACTATGCCCACAACCCCCACTTCTCCCCTACTTAAAAATTATGTTGATTACAAAAAAATAACAGTATTTCAAAAACACTCTGATGATCCAAAGATCATATTCAATAATTTTTAAATTCTAAATTTCTAAATAAAAAGTAGAAAAGAAAAATTTAGAGCTCGAAAATGTTTTTTTTTTTAAGTATTCGTTACGGTTGTAAATTTCTGAAAGCGAAACTCTTCGTTTTGCTTTCGCTTTCGATGGTCGTTAGCCATTGTTGCTTTAATCAATCCCTTCGTATATTTTCTGGAAAACGAATGAGCATGGTGTAATTCAATTAATTTTTTGTTTTGTTATTTATTTTTTTCTTTTTATCAGCAAATATAAATTTTTATGAATTAACCTTGTAAAAAATAATCAGGAGAAATATATTTTTGTATTCTAAATTAAGATTAAGTACACTGATCGGAATTTTCGTGTTTTTGTAATGTCATCTTAGAATACCTGACTAAGCGTTTTTCTCGGTGTATTCAGAATTAGTCTTATAAAAAAGCGGAGGCATACAAATCGATCTCGGCAACTGTACTGATAGTATTCTTATCATCAGCCGATTTACTGTGATATTAAAATAAATAAAATTAATGTTTATTATATGGCCTCTTAAAGACAACTCATCTGATATTTCCTTTTTAAATTTTTTCTTTGCATTTTTCTGTAATTCAACGAAAAATCATACTGTGAACCTAATGTTATTTTATTCGCTGTAAGAGCAGTTGGAAAATGTAAAATATTTGAGGATAACAAAAAAAAGTGTAATTAAAAATAAAAAAACATACAAACTGAAACGTATGAGCGAGCAAAGCTTTTAACTTTTGATATGGTTATTTCATCATACGAATCCTCTAGCATTATGTAGATTTTTTGTTTTGCATAAATATGTCTCGTTTTACATTTGGGTCACGTCCTTCGGTGACTTTTTTATGGTTTTCCAAATATGATTTCGCTATAAAAAAATTGCACTGCGTTTCAAGTAGTTTTTAGCTGTTTTTATGCAGGTTTTTTGCATTTCGTTCGTATTATTTTTGCATTTTGTACACATTTCGTATGCAAAATTATAGACAATTTTCCTATATAATATACATATGTATATATATTTATGTAAATATATACATATATGAGTATTAAAAACACAAGAAATTGATTTGGTTTCCACTCGGGTTGTTTGCCAAAACATATAAACAGAAAAAATATGAAATTTTAAAAAGTACATTAATTAGTAAATGAAAAAAATTTGTAAATTCAAAAAAGTCGAAAACAAATTCGAGAGCTTGCAATAATTGTGCTTATTGTATGCGTTTCATCCAGTTTTTGCTTTCTTTAAATAATTTTTTTTTGTTTTTACATAGGTTAAAAATAAAAAAATAAGAGAAAGTTCATATATTATTTACCTTTTAGTTATTTATTATTTGTAAACGTTTAAAAAGGTACACACACACACACGCACAAATAAACATAAGGAAGCACAATGAAACCTACATCGATTCATTTGTTTTGTTTGTATTGTTCGTATTTATTACATGAGAGTTAACAGAGTACGAGTATTTCAATTTGTTCATTGATTGGTAATTGCCGTTACGTTAATTTGTTTGTGTATTGAGAAAGCTTTGGAAATAAAATAAAAAAAACCAATAAAAATTAACGGACTTTAAATCAATATCAAATCAAGATTAAACAATAAAAAAATAAGCACGAAAGTTAGGGTGTCCCTAACAAAAAAAAAAGATGATACCATAAGACTAACAATAAATTTGCAAAATAGGAAATAAACACTAAGACTTTTCAAAGATGTTAAAATTCGATATGAAAAAAAAAAAAAAAGTTACGAATGGTGTTCCAATAAGAGCGCCGGTATTTGAATTAAATACATTATTTTTAGATTAATTTTTTTTTTATTTTATAGTACATTGGTTTCGATTAATTTTGGAACAACATGCCATTCAAATGTACATACCGTTGACAAACTATTGCACTTTTCAGAAGGTGTTCGATGACGTCTTGACACAAATTCTCTTAATTTTTAGCAGTGGAGAGTTTAGAACTGTTGTAGGAGTGCTGACAGGGTACTTTGCTATTAGCCCTATGGCTGCCAGCTATAGAGTTGTGGAGACGAAGAAGAGGATGAGTCGGTTAAACATTTACTCTGTGAACGCCCGGTGTTAATGAGGAAACGAATTAAATATTTTGGTTCAGCGTTTTTTGTTAGTCTTGAGGGACTTGCCTAGTTGAAGTTAAAAAGTATCAACTTCAACAAGACTTCCGGGTAGTTCACTTCTATTCAATATTCAATGAAATAATCTCAGGAGAATGGCGGGGACTATATATGTAGAGCATCACAATATGCAAGCGACTCTTTTAACCTAACTTAACTTCGCCGTCCTGCTAGAATCATTGGCGCATATTCATAGTCATATTTAGCATCAGCTTAAGTTAGAACTTTATTTTAGCAATAACTAAGTTATTCATAGTCGATTTAGCATCGGCTTTTCTGCTTAGTTATAACTAAAAAAATAGTTTCAGCTGAAGTTGATATTAAGTCGATATCAAAAAGAAAATATGGAGAAAATTCATTCATTTCATATCAGAAAATTCAATTTTGATAATTTTGAGGATTATAAGATGTTTTTATTTGGCGTGTTAAAAAAATATACATGCATATATGATTTTAGAAAAAAAAAGCATTTTTACTGACGAGAATCGACCCCACGCACTGTTTGTTATTTTAATAAATTAAAAATTTAAAAGTCAAAATTTGACAAGCTTACCACAAAAGCTTTTGTGTGGTGAATTCATTAGCTTATGCCAGTTAGTCAATACTAAAAAATCGACTATGAATAGAAAACAATTTTTAGTCATGACCAAATTTATTTTGAGCTTAGTTTGAGTTTAGTTAATTTCAACTTTAAAATACGACTATGAATATGCGCCATTGTCTTTAAAGTCTAAATTTAAAATATTTTTCAAAGGAATATGACTCAATAATGCCACCAGACCAAAAACCTTACCAAATTGTGACAATTGTGTGTCTGTGTTATTAGTAATACTTTCACTGCTGCTATGTTCTTGATTAAACGTTCACTATAAGGTTGTATATAATATGTAAAGTGATATTTTTAAATTTGGTTGCTTGCTTTATAATTAAAAATAAATCTGTCTTTTTCTTATGACAATCCATAGTGCTGGACCAGAGGCTTTTTTGTGATATATAAATGTTATTGTAAAAGTCACGTGATTTCATTATTGTACATAGAATGCCTATATTTAGATTAGTCTCCACAACAGTTAACATAATATTTGATATATATCAATGGGTTTTTTTGGTACTCTCTGATATGAATATGTGGTTCAATGTTTCAATAAACGTTAAAGTGCATGTGATATTACTGTCTTTTAGTAGTGATTGTTAAAAATGTTTTTTTTAGTTTTTTTTTGGAAGTAAAAGATTATAATCATTGGCAATGCTGTGTTTGCAATGAAAGAAAATAAATAAAACTAAAAATGCTGAAAACAACTAACTTTTTGGAATCACAAGTTCTTGTTTCAATTGATAGGAGAGTACAGAGAATAAACATTGCAACAACAACTAAGGTGGCGTTTTTTGAGTTTTGCAAAATTGAAAAAAAAAAAAAAAAAAATAATAGCATACATCATCTGAACCTAAAGTATATCCAAAATCCAATAGAGAAAGTACCAACAAATCTTAGTCCAGATACAGAAATAAGTAATTAATGATAAGGTAAAAATTACGCACACTAGGAGAGAGATTCAAAAATACATAAATATATCAATATTTTTAAGCGAAGGAATTCATAAATATCGAACAAATTTATTTTGTCTCCCTTAAGTAAGCGTCTTCCAAGCAGATATGTTTACGCCAAAGCTAAATTCAATCTTTGAAGTACTTTTTATAAGCTTTCTTCAGTATGTATTTTTGTTCCTCTTTACATCTTCTTTATGTCTTCAGAACACTGGAAACACTTACTGCAGAAGGAAAATTTGAATTTTTCACATAGAAAAGGGTCATCTCTGGCAAATATGGCTCTTGGTCGAAGATATTGTTTGAATATTTATTAAAATTTCATTAAAAGTGTAAAATATTTCAAAATAAGTTTCATGCTGGAAATATCCACGATAATGTGTTGAATTACAATTTTTTAAAGCATTTGCTTGACGTCCTCGTAGATATTTGTCGTGTCTTAGATAAGAAAGCCTTCAAACATAGTCGTCATCTAATGCATCATACTTAGCAATGCCAGAGTTCTCGACATAGCAGTAACCACATAAGCTTTTTGAATAACTTCAAATAGTTAAAACTAGACATAAGTCTTTGTTTCACACTTTTTCTGTTAGTGGGACATAATTAGAATAAAATAAGAAACTAGACTAGAAAACTAGACTTCGCTGGTGCGCTGAAGTTTTGCTTACTAAGCAGCAGACTTCTACTACAAGGCGCGCTATAAACAATAACTTTGCTGTCTGCCTGTGATAACATTAAGCTCATTTTTGCAAAGTATTCCTTTTGAAAGCAAACAAAATCCAAATTTGTGTTTTAAAATAACACAAGGTGCTTTTTTTTTTTTTTGGTAAAAACACGAAATTTCTTGTTTTATTCTTGAATAAAATTCTTTCCAAAAGGACTTAAAATTTTCATAAGTATTGATCGCAAGGGTACAAGTACGTTATGTAGATTCTATACGGCATGGTATTTAGGAATTACAAGAACAATTAAATATAACTAAAAATATTCTAGAAAAAAAAGTAATAAAGGCGAAATTTAATAAAAAAAAAATTAAAGATATAAAGTAATTGCAAATGACAAAAGAAAAATCAAATAAATAAAAACTTTAATCGATGTATGGAATTTGATAAGCATAAGTGAAGATGAAAATGACATCTGATTCGGAAAAAGATTTTTAATTTTTACCATTTTTTGTTCAGAAATTTTGCAGTATTCGATGTGCTGTATTAACATTGAGTGTTGTGTGTAAATTAAATTAAAATATTTTTTTTTAACTGTTTCTATATAAATGTCTTCGTTTGCTTAACATTTGAAATATATATAATATATTCAGTAATATAGCATGCGCGCAGCCATTGTATTTGGGACTGCTGTTCTTGGAATGACAAATTTTTATTACAGAAACGTCAAGAATAAAATGATTTAATCAATTAAACGAAAATAATAACAAAACTTAAACGTTAATCATTGAAAATTAATATAACAAAATTAATTTGAATGTTTCGTGTCCAAGGTGTATGTGTGTATGTATGTACATGTGTATTTATAAATATTTAAAACTAAAATGCCAAATCGGTTTGGATTATATGCTATATATTTTTTGCATGTAATTAAGCTTAGAAAAAGTGTTTAGCTTTTGTTAAAGCAATAAAATGTTTTCTTGTTTTTGAAAAATTTAATTTTATTGCTATCTGAAAAAAAAAATCAAAAAAAAACCATTAATTATTTTTGCTTGTATTTTCACACGTATGTAATAATTTTGTCTTTACTTTTTCTTTCCTATGAAATTGTTATAAAGTTAATGTCATAAATGTACTTGTTATGATAGAGATGCAATTAATTTATAAAATGATGAAAAAAAAATTATATAAGAAATATTAAGAAAAGAAAACAAATATATATTTATATGAAATAAGTACAGTTATAGGGATAGACAGAAAGAGATAGAGAGCTTGTACTTTAAACAATATTTTCTGTTGATACAACAATCATTAAGTAATATAATTACTAAATGTCATATTAACGTTTAGTTATACGATATATTCGAATTTTGCTTTGAAGCGCTAGCATTTAAATTTTTAAATGTGATCTCAACTTAAGTAAATACTCAAGAAAATATAAAAAAATACAACTCAAATCCAAATAAAATTAAACAAACTGAAGGACATTTAAAATGTATATGCGTTGCAATATCACATCAAACAAATTTACTTTTTTTTTTGTTATAAAATATGTTGCGCTTTTATTGATATCTTTAAATTAATTAATCACATAATTTTTCTGTTTCTTTTGAAAATTTAAAAAGTGAAATACAATAATATTTAGAGTTTGCCAATTATTAATTGAAATTCTCGAAATGAAAGAAACACAAATTTTGAAACATTAATAGTAAATTAGTTTTTAAGGTATGTACCATGAGAACTTCCGAAACCGAACTGATACTGAGGACATACATTGTGACGCCAACCTCCACGGGGGGACCTGTAACATACACATAACACACACGTTTTTTTGCTATTAAATGATGCACAATAAACCATAGGTATTTACTTTTACAATAAAAAGCTTAAATAACAAAATATATACTTAGGAAAATATTTTATCGGATGTATTACTTAATATTGAATTTTGTAACGCCTTAAGACTTTAATTTGTTGGACACTTCAAAGGAATGCTTTCACTAAAGTTCACAGAAAGTTAAATTTTGAAATTATTTTTGAATTTGCCATGGAAAAAAATTGAAGTCTATTTGAGAAGGGATGAAAAAGACACTATTCAAGGTAAGTAGTAGTAAAAGCATGTGTTCTTGTAGACCATTTTCTAGAAAAAAAATACTTTCTTTCTTTTATTTCAGTTTGCAATTACTATACTTACGACGGACGAAAAAATTATTTTTGTCTGAAGTTGAGATCTTGTGTTCAGAAAGTTAGCAGTTACTATTGCTTACCTTGTTAGTTTTCTTTTTTTTTTTGTATAAAAGTGATCTCAGAATGTAGATGTAATTATATTTTAATTGTTATCGAAAATATATTTGAAATTGTGTTTAATATAGAACAATAATATTAAAAGCAGTTCTTGTTTTTAAAAGATTGGTTACTAATTTGCATTAAGATTGTACTCAGTCAGCAAATTAAATTGAAATTGATCCAATTATGAAGGTTAATAAAAGACGCCGCAAAATCCTAATGAGAATTCGGCTTCGATACAATTGGCAGCAATTGGAGTATGAAATTTTTTTTGGACTTTCTGATTAAAATTTCCCATGGGAACGAGGTCAAAAATTAAAAAAAAAATTTACGTACTTAGAGTGCCTGTAAGGATTAGTCGATTTAATGTCCAGCAGATGGGCTAGAAGTCGTGCAAGACTTTGATCCATAACTCAGAACATTTAAACTTTTTTATTACGTTCCAATGTGTACTTTTGATCGGACAGTCATAAATATCACCTTACTTCAATTGTAGCCATGATCGATTTTTCATAAAGACTATGCGGGGCCCTTTTTGGTTAAAAAACATGTGTAAATTGCATGTTTCTCGGAAAGCATTTTTACCAAGTAAAAATTCCAAAAATTTTGTAGTTGGTGAATATTGTATTATATTATTTTCCGTATTATAAAATAATCTTACGTTTTGATGTGAAAACCTGAAAGCCATATATGTATATCCCAACATTTTTCAAGACTTCGAAAAATAAAATATTCTGTCATATTTTTCATAAGTATTTTTGTATGATTCAAACTCTTTCTAAAGTTTTTACATCAAAACGATGACTTAAGCAGTACGTCACGTTAGGGAACTGTTTGTTGAGAAACAAAAAAGATGTAGGTTTACTCAAAGCAGAAATTGTGTTGGCACATTGAGGTTGAATTGCCAGAAATTCGTCTATTTTTGCCATTGAAGGACAAAAATAAAAATAATGGATCAACTCAAGTTGGACGTTTTCATCGCAAATGTTGAAATTTAAGGAAAAATTTGTTTTTCAAACTCAGTTCTCTGATGATTCACACTCAAACTATGTTTTGTTTGAACACTTCCATGTTTTATTTTCGAAGAAATCAAAAAATATAAGGCTAACTCCATAGACATAGGGGGGTTCAGAAAAAAACAATATGTTTTTTTTAATCATATCAATCTTCTGTACCGTTATAATTTTGCATGTAGTGTCGCGGAGAAGTAATTAGTTATCTGTATAAGGCAACTTGAATGCGGAGGATCTTGAAATTTTGTTAAATTCTTATTGCTGTTTTATTAAAAAAAAAAAAATTACAAAACAAAAACTACAGAGCGGAGGCTTCCAATTCAATTTTTTTTTTATGACACCAACCAGCTAAAGTGTAATATTCGTTTTGTGGAATAGTGATTTCTACGTAGCCTTATGTGTTATCTTTATGCTGTTGTTGTGCTAATTATGCGTGGATATCGAAATGAATTAAATTTCAACTTTTAAAGTTTTATTTGCAGCAATGATTTTGGCACTTATTATGTATATGTATATTATGCCTACTTAAAACCTAAGTCGATTCAGAGACCATGTATTTAAAGAAAATTTAGAATAAGTTTTTAACATATCGCTCACTTACCTCAAGACTGGCATAACTCAAAAAACATGATTTTTGAGTTAATGATGCAGAAATATTTGGCATTTCATGTTTTATTTTGTGTAAAAAAATCAGAAAAGTGTCTCATAAACTTGACTTTTGAGAAGAGTTTATGTAGACATACTTTTCATCATTTTCATATAAAAAGCAACTTATTGAAAACTTTAAATGTGTTTTTCTCCCACTTTATGTTTTTTGAGTTATGCCAGTCTTGAAGTAAGTGAGCGATATGTGTTTGTCTTTGTCCAATAATTGTTGGTTCAATTTTGACTGAAATTAAACAAACAGAAATTTCTTATAAAAATATATGTTTTTCGTACCGACTTGGCTATGGAATTTTAATATGTATCGGCAGCTATTTTTTATATAAATAAAAATCTTATGAAACATTTTATAACAGTGACTTATGTTACTATTTATCTTTTTAAATATTCTAAAAAATTATAATATTAATCAATTTTGAACTTCTCACATTGCATGAAAAAAATCGTTGGTCTAGGATAAACTTCATTAATTAATTAATTAATTTCGTAATAAATTTATTGTTAAAAAATTTAATTAAAAATTAAAATTAGCGTTTCTTCCAGAGTTTGATCCCGCATGTAGTTTCAAGAAAGTGTTCTCAAAAATGGCATTGGAAATTTTGTTTATTTCAATAAATTTGTGCAATATGTCTGAGAAAAATGTAATGCCTACACTGAAAAAACGATTTGTTTGAATATAACATTTGATATAGAGCAATCTCATATTTATTTGAATCAAACAAATTGTGTTTGGATCAAATAGTGGTATAATTTGATTGCATAATTTCATGTTTGAATCAATCAAATATTTGAATGCTCTATATCAAAAGCCATTGATTTTGTTACAAATAAAGTAACTTACTTACTTATAAAGAAAGTAACTTTTTTTCTAAGACAACTGAATATTTATGTAATATAATCCAAATACATGAAACATTAGATTTTCAAAGACACTTTGCACTTCAAACAATTAATCAGGTAAGTGTATTTTATTTAATACTTAAGTAAAAATTCAAATGGTTATCTCTGCAAAATAAATGGATGGATGGATGATGATACGACGAATGAAAACCAAATCAATTCAGCTGTATTTTATTTATTTCTTGTATAGTTTTCGATTAAAAAAATAGTTCTATATTATAAATACTGACATATGCATTTGTATATGAGTAATTTTTTTTTATTGTATATTTTGGTATAAGAAAAACATCACTATTGATTTTTAGTTAAATATATAGCAGAATTAACACACCATTTGTCAGATTGTAAAATTATTTGTTAAAATATTTGCAGTTAAAAGTTTTAGCAAGTACGGGTAGCATATGAAAAAGCTAAACTTTTTTTACGAAAGCCGAAAAAAATTGTCGTTTTTATACTCAAGGCAATTGTGATGAAATCGATGATAAATTAGAAGTTGAAGTGGTAAGAAACCCTATAAAAAATATTACAAAAACATATGTGGGGTAATTGATATTTTTGTGTAAATTATGTTTATTGAATTTTTTGGCTATTATATGTATGTATGTATATGAGATGCTAGTCAAGGAGGAACATTTTATTAATTTAGATTATATTTTTTAGTTAAAGTCAAGTGAAAATTTCTTAAGAGTCAAAATATTTAAAAATGTTTTAAAAAATCGTTGTACACGCACTTATTTAAGTGAATTGAGCCAAATCAAATTAATTGTAGTATTTATTTTTTAAGATCTTTGGGGAAAATAACCCAAATACTAGTGTTCTGCCTGATGCGATATAATGCAGAAAAAACCCTTAGAAGTTTTTAGAAGTTCATAATCTTTAGCCTGCGAAAAGCATCATGATCAAAAATTATTCTACTTAGATATTGCATTTGCTTAGTTCGTTTAATTTAGCACACCAAAGCTTTTAATGACCAATTTAAAGAAAATTATATTAAAAAAAAAAATTTTGTCCAGGCTTAACATGTAAAATCAGTGCTGTTCGAGATATTTAAATTGTGCCCCACACTAAGGCTCTGCATAAAATGTCAACAAAGGATGAATTCTTTGAAAAGAACACAATTTCATTACATTGAGCTTACAGATTCTTTTTAATACACCAACATGTTATAATAGAACTACTAAGATGAACTACTATCGAAACTATAAATTTGCTAAAATTTTTCCTCCTTGACTATTTTTGGTACACAAAATTAATCTTATTAAAGAAATTAGGATTAAAACTAAAATGGTATGTAGTAGTAGCAATTTATTAGTGATTTATTAGAATATATCTGATTGTCTGAGACATTGGAATGTGTAATTGAAACTTTTATTCGTCTATTAATAAGAAGGCGTTTTGTGTGTTGTAATAAATGAATAAAAATGTTCGGCGGTTGTTTCAAATTAAAATAAAAAGTTAAGTAAAACAATATATTTTTATCACGTAAAAATGGTTCACAAAAATTAAACAAAAAAACTTTATTTGTAACCAGAAAACACTGTGAGATTGGCTTGATTTGTATACGGGCACATGTGACATTGAGTAACGCATGACTTTGTTGTGATATTATGATGAAATTGTGGGAATTGTATTTACAACTATGCTCTATTCGTTAGTGACTGTAGCCGTTCACTTTAAAGTTTTAATTTCGATATGCGATTGTATTTTGGCAGCGCTTGAGTAGCAATGTTTTTATTCTTCTAAAGATAAAAACTGAGTGCAGAGTAAACTTAGAAAAAAAAACGAAAAAATAAAACAAATTATTAATTCTGTTAACCCTAAAAAGGTCTAAGCTCAAGAAACAAAATGTGAAGGCTAAAGTGAAACGAGAAACCAAAAGAAATGTGCAAAATATATAATGAAAAAATAGTGTAGGCTTACGCTAGCAAGATATGACAAGAACAAACTTCAATTATAAGAAGTGTTGCATACTTTAAGGCTTGTGAACATTTGTATCGATGCCATATTTTGCTAGCATATTAAAATATTATATTTTAATTAAAATATATCTTTAGACACTTAAGACGCAAAAGACCTGTTCTTAATAAAATTAGTACAGAAAACTAATACAAAATTTCAGCAAAATAATAAGACTCATAAAGGAGCTTAAGAATATTCAGAGCATATTTTCATTTTGAATTTATTTTTTGTAACGAAGTTAGTTAGTTTAAGTCGTAAATAGGTTTCATATCTAAAACACAAACTAGTACTCACATAAAGAAAAAATCAAAATCAAATGGTGTCAAATAACGAAAATATCAAATATGTAACTATAGAATAATAAAGTAAAACTTTTCTTTTTTACTAAAATGTAAGAAAACATAACAGTATACAAATGTTTAGTATAAGGTACACGGTCGTATTTTGTACCATTTTAACTTCAGACAGCGAGCTGATTGATAGCACATACATGGTGACTCCAACTTCAACAGGAGGGCCTGAAACACGGATATGTATCAATATAAAAACAAAATAAAAGTTAAATAAAAACGAAAAGCTTAAGAAAATATGTTTCAATTAAATAATGAATTCCTAAGTAAAGTTATAGTTCTAATAAACTAAAAAACAACATTTTTCGTTTGAAGAGAGAAACTGCTTCCCTCAAATAAAGTCAAGACAAAAGGAAAAGAAAAATGGCGCACAATTTGTGCAGTTTTGATATAAAACTAAGCTAATTAGCATTCCTTGCACTAAAGTATAGAGTTTTATATATGAAATTGAAAATAAGTAATAAAAATCTTAAAAATTTTACAATTTTCGTTGTCTAAGCCAAGCTGTGTGAAATTTTCCTAACTTTTTCATGATTTTTATTCCAATTTTTGATCTTTTCATATTGCAAGGTAGGTTAGTTAAAACTATTTTCGATTAAGTTTTTATTTACCAATCAAATTCTATGATAGCTGAAGTTTTTTTCATAATAAGTTCTTCGCAATTATTTTTTCACTTTGTATTCTTTCGTTTGCGTTTTTTAATATTAATGTGCCAATCAAATGACAACCTTTTTTATGTTATTAATATAACAATTAACCTAAGTTTTACATACCTCCATAATTGGGTCTTACTCTTTTGTCGTAGCTAACACTGAAAGAGTCCAGAATAGCAGATATGTTTACATCACCCAGCATACTACCGCCACCAGTCCTGAAAAGTAGAAACGGAATAATTGTGATGAAGAAATTTTAATGAAATTTTAAATAGCATTGACTTATAAAAAATATATTTTTAGAAAAATGTGTTTTAACACCTTTAAAGAGGTCGAAGTAGTATAATGTAGTTTCTTGAAAAATACCTAAATAACTCTAGCAAAAAAAATTTCGACGCAAAAAATTGTCGGATAACTTTTGGGCTGGGCGAAGGGAACCAATGATTTTAATTTATCACATTTTCTCTTTGATTGAAGAAAAAAATTTGTTTTTGCAGAGTTTCCGGGAAATAAAACTTAAGTCTAGGGCCCAGAGATGTCCCTGATGATTAGCAAAAGCAATATAGATCATTTGCAATTGATTGCAATAGGATTTGCAACATTTTAACCAACATGATCCCAAAGCGGAAAGTTATTTTAGCATGATATACATTTAAATTTATATTCACACTTGTTTTCATATGCGCTTCTCCATACTAACGGGATAAAAAAATTCAAACGAAGCTAAAAAACTGATCTTTATATCGACTGAAAATCTCAAAACTGATTAGGATTATAACTCCTTCGATTTCATGATCATATTTTGAGCAAGATTGAACTGCTTAGTTTAAACATATCCTTTATGTTCATGTTCTATATAATAAAAAAAAAATGATGCTATATACAAATTCGATCGAAAATTTCTCAAAATTTCAGACATACATATCTTGTATATTATAAGAATTAAGAACTGTTCCAGAAAAAAAATTGCGGATTGTTTTTTAGTTATTAAAAAATGCCCAATAAACTTTTTGGTCTTATTTCTTTTTTTTATTAATAATTGCTAGTGTTCAGAATATTAATAATTAAAAATTAATTAACAATTTTTTTTTATTATAAAAATCCAACTTTTTTCTTCAGGCCCTGCATTAAATTTTGTACAGTTACTTAATCGACAGTACGGTACGATCTTTTCCACCTAAGTCTGAAGTCTTGTAAATTTTTTGCAGTCCTACCGCCTTTTCGAAAATCTTTTTTAATTAGAGCCCAATATCTCTCAATTTTGCGAAGCTCTGGGCAGATTTGCTATTTTTGGTACAAAATTGATCTTTTTCTTTGATACCATTTCATCGTAGCTTTAGAGTAATGAGAGGTTGCATAATATGGTCAGAACATCACAGTACCCTCATGTGCACGAATATAACGAATAAAACACGTTTTTCGAGGCATTCGTCTACACAAACTTTTGAATTTATTATGTCTTGCGTAACAAAGAAGGTGCTTTTGAGGCCACAGGCGCATATGGCCTGTCAAAACATATATTCCTGCGGAAATTTCGAAATGTTTTTTTTGGTGACGTATAATATCGGTATCCAGGTAGCTGCTTAAAATCTGACGTAAGTTTCGTCGTCCATAACGCAGCAATCAAATTTAGTCAAGTACCTTTCATACAATTTTCGGGCTCGTATCTAAGCCATCAACTGCTTTTCAACAGAAAGGTTTGATACTTTTTGATCTCTATATGTCTTCAGCTTACTTTTTTGTTTTATCTTTTGTACAGTAGATTTTGATGTACCTGCTCTAGCCGCCATATCTCGTGCTGAGGTGTTAAATGTCACTTTACATAGAATATTGTGTCTTTTTAAGATAAAATTATTTTGTAGAGCATAATTTAACAAAATAAAACCGCAATTTTTTTTTGGGACAGTCCTGAATTGATTCTTCTATTTAAGTCTTCCTTAGTTTTTTTTTCACAATGTTATTGTCCAAGCACCTAAATTAAAGCAACTTATCGTCAAAATTATTGGGTTATTATTCTTATGAAGTCGGACTAAATTCGTAGTAAAAATGTATTAATTTGTTTGTGCAATTAAGTGTTGGATAGCTTACATTCGTCAAAGCACAAAAAATCTTTTTTTTTTTTAAATATGCGAGCATTTCGTATTCAACTCGATGCCTGACAAACGAGTGCGAGGTTAAGTGAGGAGCGTCATGCTGTGCCATATGCTAGCGAAGGTGAAGTGAGGATATTAAAAAAAAAAAACAGAGGAATAATGAAAAAGAATACGGTCAAATACCATAACATATTAAAAAAAAAAAACAACAAAACAGAAGGTTATGGTAGCTATGTCTCTGAAGTGCGATTATTCTCTACTATTTTGCGCTAAACACTCGTTTAGAGGGTTTTAAGTTTCTATAGTATTGTAACAAAAATAATTTGTCTCTCTCGTGTGTGTGAGAATAAACAATAAATGTGGAGAAGCAGAAAAATTTGAAAGAGACTTGAGAGATTATTAAAGCAATCACTACGACAACAATGAAAAAGGGAGCCTAGATAACATAATTAGGAGTAACACAGACACTGCTGCAAGTTATTTGCAGCCAATAGTCCGTATTCTCTTGATACTGTTTACACGTCTCTTGATTTGCAGCATAGTGAGAGATGTTTCCTACACATTAACAGAAGTAAGAGAGAGCTCAATTCGGAAATCAAATTGCTCATTTTCTCAACAGCTGTAAGACTTTGCGAGCGTACTGGTTATTTCCAATAGCTTGTATGTATGTATTTCTGTGAATGCAGCGGTTTCTGCAAAGGACGTGTCCATGCTGTCAAACAGATAAAAACAGCAACAAAAACTAAAATAAATGTTTTTAGTGACAGACTTACAATAAAGCAACAAAAAAGAAAAAAGTACAAAATTTACCCAACAATTTCGACATTTTTGCTCTTTTGCCAATTTTTTTGTTTTTGTTTTGACTTTTTTCTGCTTCACTTTTTTTTACATTTTCTTTGTTTCTTTGCTCATTTTTATGCTTTGACATTTTTGCTTTTGTGTTAATTTTTTTCCATTTTTGATGTTTTGACTTTGTTGACACATACAAACTTTGCTGCAGGCAACAAAACGAGACAGAATGCGCTGTCAAAGTGCAAAACTATTTCGCAGCCTGTTTTCTGTTGCAGTGTATGTGTGAGTGAATTTTTATAATTGTATGTTATAAATGTGTTCTTGTGTGATTGTGTGCAAGTATGTGTGTTCAATATTGACAGTTAAATAAAGTGTTTATCTACTTTAAGTGTCTACTTAAGAACGCTATATTAACAATAAGTTGTGAAAAAATATTGGTGATTCAAGTACCGAAAAAATGGATTAGGTTTTGAGTGAAGAAAATTCAATTTTAAGATTTGGTAAGACTTCGCGTATGAGTTCAATATTTTTGCCCATTTTTCTTATAACAAGTTCATGACAAATATCTTATATTACAATTGAATTAATTTTATATAAAAGAAAATCTAAACAGTTAAACATTTGTCAAGTTCAACGTGAGACCTCAGACCTATTTCGAAAACTTAAAACAAAACTTAAAACAAAAAATGTATTTTTCTAATTTATTACGCTTTTTAAATGAGTGCTGCCATTTGATAGCGACTCTTCAAGGCCTTAGTGCATTTTTATATAGGCAGTAAATTCTGTTCTACTAAAAAAAGACGTTGCAACGCCTATTTTTTTCAAACCAGACTGCGCTTGAAATCTTCCACAAACCATAGGAAGCATATCTACTAAATCTTATCTATCTACGTCAAAAAGATGCTGAGATATAAAAGCTATGGTTTTTCTCATGCGGCAGGCGTGGAAACCTACTTTTTCTAGTATCTTTTTTACATGTACGAATTTGCATTCATCTGCGTCAAATAGTTGTTGAGATATGATGAATTTTGTTTTTCTTATTAAATATTTTGTAAACCAAACTATGCTAAGGACCTTCCACAAACCATAAATCGGCAATCGGCTTAGCGGCTTAGGATTCAATAAATAACACAGCCACACACACATACATTGAGCTTTATATATACACCAAATAAATGGTAAATGAGTCCCACACAATTTGAATGAACGTCGTATGGAAAATCGTGAAATGTTGCTTCAACGCCACGAATAGAAATCATCGAAAATCGAAAAATGGACTTATTTTAAAAACCCGGAGCAGAAAAAATCATGGCTTTCACCTGGCAAAGACGCTCCTTCAACACCAAGGCCAAATCACTTCGGCAAGAAAAGATATTGTGTATTATGAGCTCTTGAAGCCTGGCAAAACCGTTGATACACAACGCTATTGCCAAGAAATTATTAATTTAAGCCACGCATTAATCGAATGACGTGCGGAATGAGCCAGAAGACATAGCAATGTGATTTTGTTACACGACGCGCCATCTCACACAGCATAACTAGTGAAAGACACATTGAAATCGCTTGGATAGGACATCTTTCTGCACTCGCCGTACTCCCCAGGATAGACGCCATCTGACTATTACCTCTTCGCATCAATGGGGCACGCGCTCGCAGAGCAGCACTTCAGCGATATCGAGGAAGTTGGAAAATGGTTCGAACAATGGCAGTTTTTCTGGCATATGCTACTCGTGTTCATGAATTACCTGAAAAATTGGCGAAATGCGTTGAAACCGATGGCTAATATTTTGATAAATAAAAATCTTATTTACCAGAGCCTACTTTAGAGACGGATAAATAAATTTTGAAGAATAAATAATTTTGTGTCGTTTTATTAGCCTAGTCTGATAACGTTTTACACAGTGTGGTAGGTGTGCGAGTGTCATTCAACTTCAACACTTTCATTGTGTCAATTATGGTAATTTTTAAACATCAATATTTGCTAACTACAGTAGCTGTCACACACAGGTACCTACTGTTAATAATACGTCTTCTGCGGAATGTCAAAAAAATTATTACATTACAATAATATTGAATTTCCCTGCATTGAACTGCTCTCGGAATTGACATATTTGCATTACATGCATGTCCTTTGCAGTAAATTTCCCGTCCTTATTAAGTAAACTATGCCAGTAAGCTAAGTCCAACTTTAACATTTTTTTTTCGAATGTCCTCGTCATGTCAAAAAAGTAAGACAGCAAAAAAGAAAGAACAAGAAGAAAATATTAACTTAAATTTATAAAAGGATGTTGCAGGCAAAAGCAAACCGTATCGGAAATTCACAGCGCATGAGTTTGTGCCAGGCTGGTCGCAAAGGTACAAACGCTGTCAGCCAACGCCAGTAGGTTGTCAAGATATCGACATTTTATGCGATTTAAATCAAGAAGTTGCATTATGAAAATATGGTGCACAACTTTTAATACTTTACTCTGCATGGTGCAGCCTTAAAGAACTTGAAAAGAAAAACAACTGTGGTGCTACCGTAAAGTGGAGGTCAAATGTTGCATATTATTATGAAGGAAGTTTACATTTAGTGTTGAGAAAGAAGGAAAAAAAAAATGTGAAAGAAGTTTAAAGTTTTCATAAATTTATGATTTATAAAAATTAATAAAAAGAAAATACAAGAAAGACACGTACTATAAAAGTTGAATAATTTAGAAATATAAGAACCATAATTCAGTTTTTATTATTTTGAAATAAACAAAGAAGTTCATTAAACTTAAATCATCTTAGAGCTCCCTTATATTGGTATAAAATGACTTGCCCGGTCTTGCACCAGTTAATAGCTTCTCATATACCAAACTTAATGAAAGTTGATGATGGCACTTATGAATTTTTATTGGAATTTCAATTACTTCATGATATTGCAATAATTCCAATTAAAAAATTAACTCTTTCAAATGCCAAAACAAGGCGTGGTTCACAACCTTTGAAGTTTTTGAAACTGTAGCTACAAATTAAAAGCTATTTAATATAGCAGTTATCGTAAGAAAAAAGTTCAAAACTAATATACATATATATTTTTCAATATCTCACACACTTTTCTAGGAAATGACCAAAAAACCTTTCTTTCAACTTTTTTAAATAATCAACAATGGGAACTGCTACGAGATACAGATTTTGCTTCTTGGTATTAAATTAAATATTTTTATTTCATCCCAGGACTTATTAACGTGACCAATTAAGTTTTTGCTCACAGGTCATTTAAAAAAAAGTTTTTCATAAATGAGTTAAAATAAAATCAGAGTGTCATAAATTGGAATACAAAGCTTCAAAACATTTTGATTATGAAAAAAAAGTACATATTTATTTCTTGAGTTTTTTATATACCAAGGACTCTGCATCCTAGCCATTGGTTGAGAGTAAACATTTACTACTACCACTATAAATTTTAAGGGGGTCCGAAAAAAAATTAAGGAATTGTACGGTACACATCCAAATTACAGGTCGAGAGCTTAAATTACATATCGAATGATGATATTTTAAATTGAATAGATGTTATTAACAATAATATCAGATCCTTGGGGGTGTGGTGGGGAGGTGGCAGCCCTACCCAATTGATGCCTCTGTTTTTCCCCAGACTATTGTGTAAGGAATGTAGTAGAGATGCTCTGCTGTGCTATGTGACCGGTTTTATTTTTTCATGAAGAAGTTGGTTTGCTGATTTCGAGCATTGCTATGCTTGTTTTACGCAATCATATAAAGTCCTTTATATTAAAAACAAGGTTTATATTAAAAAAAAAGTTTATATTTAATAAAAACCTAATGATTTTCTCAAATGATATTTGCAAGTGCAGCGAATAATAACACATTAAAACTTTTATCGAAAATATTTTCCATACCTACAATTTATAAAATTTAATTTAATTAAGAGTTTAAACTAAACCATCTTTCCTCCATATATTACATCATATTACAAAATGATTCAGCCTTCCCTTTACGATACAACCGGGGAATATCGCATTTGATTGTCGTCATCCGCAAACAACTTCAACAGCAATTTATTCTCAACGATGCTCTCAAGCATTGAAGACGACATTTGAAAATGAGAAGCAGCAGCATCAGCGCACAGTTCAGTTCAAGTTAAACGTGCACAGCTGGATGCAACGAAACATTACCAGAGGCTGCTTCAATATTATCATCTATCAATATTTTCAAAGCAAAGTGGATACTTGTGAAGAAGAATCAGCCAACGAAAGAACGAAGAAGACAGGCAGCATCTTTACATAAGAAAATAAACAGAGCGGCAAAGTAAAAATAAACCGGCTGTGTGCTTTTTTAGCCATGACTGCAGAACATTTTAAGGAAATAATGTAATACGAATAAGAATAAAGCCTCAAATCCTTGATAGTTTAACCTTTTACTAAAGTATTGCAAAAAATAAAGAGTTTTTGTTGTAAACTTTAAAAAGACTTGAAACTTAAAATGAACATAGACTGTGAAACTGCCGTGTATGTGTTGTGTTTGAGTTAGTATGTGTGCGCTAAAAAAATGGAGGATCAGTATCGCGTTGGTTAACTGTGGAGCTTTGCAAAAATAAAATGCATTTAATTTTGTTGCACATTTTTCTTGGCAACTTTTCAGTGTGTTTGTGTGTATGTGTGTGTGTGTTTTTATTCTTATTCCACGGAGTTGTCATTGAGTGTACTTAACGAGTTGGGACACGACAACATTGGCAACTGAAGTGGCCTAGCAAAAAAAAAAAAAAAATGGGGGAGAAAAGTTAAAATGATTTTGTAACCAAACCGCATTGTTGTTAAGAAAAACATTATACTTTTTTGAGGTAGGACGTGCTATTTAGAGGAGTGTGAGACTAGCGTTTGTTAACAAATTCTTTGCAAACTTTTTTTTTTTGTTTTTTTCCTAAAGTTTTGCCATGGCGTGTGCTTTTTTTTGAGCACGCGAACATGTAATTCACAAAACGTGCATTTGCTTCGATTAGGGTGTCATTTGTATTAGTAATTAAATAGTTGGTATAACTTTATAAAAAAAAAACAAAATACGAGTATATATCGTCGTTTTCGGGTAGAAATACACAATACACAAATGCACATGCACTCAAAATTTTGACGTGATATTCCGAAACACAGCGGACTTACATCAAATTGAAAAAATACCCTAATAGGAGATTTTGAAGCTTTTAAGCAGTTTTATCGTCCTCCTGTAAAATTGCAAAAACATGAAAAAGGGGCTTTCTACCCGAGAGCGACGATATACATATACTTATAAAGTAGTAGCTTGGAAATTGCCATTGCATTTGAAAAGTTTTTCTTACGAAGTCTAACTTCAACATTGTTTGCATACCATAATCGTAAAGTCCACCCTAAAAATTTTATTTTATTACAATACCTTTTCATAAAGTTATATTTCCGTTAAATTTGTACTTATTTTGCCACCACCATGAAACAATGTTATGCAAATAAATTTTTTTTTCTTCCACTGCTATTTTATGGTAACAAAATATTTACTAATGAGTTAAAATTAATATATATGTAATATATAATAAATATGAACCTAGAAGAAAGTTAGCAAATAAAGTTTTTTTTATGAAATTGTTAACGTACAGATCTTTGAATTATTGGTGATTTTAATGTATGCTTATTGTTAAAGTTGGAACAATTTAAGGCAAGAAAATCATATGAAATTATAAACAATTTAATATGACATATGAAACATATATATTATGAAAATAATATGACAAAAGCCTTGAATTTAATATAATTAATTTGTGAAAAAATTTGTTCATATTGTTGCATATGAGTTGCTCATTTCCAAAACAGGACATGATCGATTTTTATGAAATTGAGTTAACTACAAAATTTCTATGCAATCTATCCAAGGAATCCAAAGGTTCAGGCCATTTTGTTCAAAATTTAGAAAAATGTCATTTCTTTCCAAAAAGTTCCTGTTTTATGTTGTTCGTTTTTCGTGTTTTCTGTTAAATTATCTTAAATACTCAAATCACATTTTGGAAATAAGCGGCTCATATACATAACTGGGCTAAGATAATAATTTCGCCATGGTTTCGAATTTTTTTTTTGGAGCACACCCCCAACCATGTTTTTTTTTAAGTTAAAACTATCTTCAATAAATATTCAAGGTAGAAAGATTAAAATTTAAAGGGAGACATACTTAAATTTGCAATTAAAGTAATAAAACATTAAAAGTTAAATATAAAATTACATAAAAAAAATGTTTTTTGAATTTTAATTGTTCCACCTTGAATATTAATTCAAGATAGAAAAACCATGGTTGAAAAGTGTGCTCCAAAGAAAAAAGTTAAAAACATGGCCGGCTAAAATGACAATTTCGGAGGAAATGCACAGCTATGTCAATGTGTTTTTTGCTTTGTTAGGCGTGCAATGTCTCATATATAAACTACAAAAAGTGCTTTACTTTTTGTACATTAAAGTCTTGGAAAAAGTTGTGTGAGCTGCTTTCAAATTTTAAGTCAGAGCGCCATAATAATGTAAGTCATTTTTATGAAGTTTTTGGAAAAATCAGCAAAATTAACTGATTTGGTAATTTTTTTATGTGGGTTTTTGGAACAAAATTAGTACTTCTTTGCTTTGCGCTTGTTATTTTTTTATGGTTTTTGTACTAGAAGTACTGAACATAAAAGATCTGTACAAAACAAACTGATTTGGGCTTACAACGTTTTATGAAAAACTTGACTTTGTTTAAAAAGTCACATCAAATAGGGGTTTGCTTAAATTTGCGACACATAATATTAAAGTGAAATAAACTTCTGAAATAGTTATAAATATGAAATTATCAAAATTTTTTTAGAATTTAGAAGCTAATATTATTAATTAATGTTTCATCTGTACAGTACTATAGTAAACATTAGATCTGAATCCAGGCTAAAGCTCATAACATTTTTATTAAAGAGGACTTATCCCATATTGTTACAGGTTAAAAATAATTTGATATTTTCGAGGTTCTGATAATTTGTTTTTTTTTATAATGAGGTTTCATTAAAAATAAAATTTTTACTTTCATTATAAAGTGAGCTTAGCTCATTTCGTTGTGCAAATACCATTTAGTGAAATAAACGAAAACTGTATACTTTTATATGTAACACAAATGACCTTCCCATAAGAAATACAATTTTAATAAAAGTTTATAAAATTTAAGTGTTAGGATGTGGTTTTTTCTTTACACCCTAGAAATCAATTGCTTACCCGACAGATATAACAGTCAATGACACAGAAAAATATTATGCATCCATACCTTTAAAAAAAAAAAAAATGCGATATTTCAAGCACATTAACCCAGTTGGCAAGGGCAGGAGCTAACAGTGCTTCTAGAAAGCCTTCCTTGGTAAGTATGAGACCTTCCACCCTCCTTTCAAACGTACTTACTTTTTTATATGAAATGTCCCAAGTAAACAGGCCTTCCTGAGCAGGCTTTCTAAGACCACTTGCCGTAGTAGAACTCTCAGAACTACTCGACAAAAATTAAGTTTTAATACATCCTAAAAACTCTAAATATTAATTGTTTTTTTTTTTTCATCCGCGCCATCTCACTTGCGTTGATATTTTTTTAATGATTTTTTTTTTGTGATGTTTCTTGATTTACAATTTGACAAAGAATACACAAAACTCTACCTCTTTAACATAACATGAAAGAACAGAAGACTACACGGTTAGAAATTTTGGAATAAATTTTAATATTTTTGGGATTGCATATATGACTACACCAGAATTGTATTAAAATTCAATACTGTCTAGATATTAAAATTCATTTTTAATACAAATTTGTATTAAAATTTAATGCTCGTTTTTATTAAAATTTAAAAAAAAATATGTCGTATCCACTGGGATTCGAACCAGGTTCCCTTTCAATACAAGGGTTGTATGAACATTTTAACAACATCAGCCAACGTAGTATTATATTTACGTTGGCTAAATGTATTACTTGCGATCGCATCAAATGTTATAAAATATCGTTTATTAGAATTTAATACAAAATGCATTACAAAATTTTGTAATATATTCAAAAGTATTAAATTTAATCAAAATTGTATTAAAAATCTTTGTAATACTTCGCTTGTATTAAAATTTATTCCAAGATTTCTAACCGTGTAGCTTGGCAATATGCACACCTCTCTTAATTTCTAACCATGTGTCTACTTTTCATGACGTATATGTACAATGCATATGACAAAAAGGTAATGCCGAATCATAAAACATTGCAATACACGAAATAAAAAAAGAAACAGAAAAGCTTTACAGTAAATGGGGTCCTTCTTCTTTGCCTTCTAATATCAGGCCTGATAGCACGTCTATTGTGGGAAGGCATATTATGCCTTCTGTGATTGTATTTTTATTTGCATGAAAATCTAGTTTTTAGAAGTCCTTATATAATCGCAGCAGTGCTAGCAGGCCTTCTCTGAGTCAGTCCTTGCTCATTTGCCTGCTGGGAAAATGCGCATTCACTCATATGTATAGCAATACATATGTACATATTTAATGTTTGTGTATTTGGCATATTCTTTTTCGCATGACAAAAATATTAAAATCTAAATTCGCGTATGCAAAAGTTAAATCTAAGTACCAACGTACCTACGGAAGAAAATTTTGATATATTAACAACGACAAATTACGACTATAAAGTAACAATAGGTTTTATTACCCAGGATATGTTTGATTTGAATTTGTTTTTATCAAACCACCTGGTAGGAAATCAGCAATCATCATAAGTTGAATAATAACAGCAAAATATATATGCCAACCATCAAACTTTGATCATGTTATAATTAGAGCCAACAAGCTCTGTCAAGCTAAGGAGAGAAGAGTGTGTCGTCTGTCTACATAGCCACTATTATTCAAATTTTTTTCTTTTCTACATTTCATTCTTTGCTGTGTTTAGTTTTTCCATTATTAGTAAAAAAAAAAAACAAAAATTCAAACGAACTACATTTTATTTGGTATATGACTGCACATTCCACCTTTTTGTTTTTAATTCTTCTAAGCCGATTCTGGTTGTACCTACTACTTATTTTATCAAGGCTTATAATCAGGTTTGCATAGCAATTTTTATTTTGTAGTTACAAATGATTTTGTGAGTACATCAGATTCATTTCATATATCGTACTACTTAAATGGATTATTTAATAAAATCGTGGAGCCTAATTCAATATTTCGAATGGTGTAAATGACTGTTATTTATTCACTTGCCATACATGTTCGAAACCATTGACATAGAATGTCATACGATATTGGAATTTGCTTAGCTTTAAATATGTCATATCATTAAAAAAAATACTCAAACTCATGTTTATAGTTTTAAGGCACAAAGATGATCTTGCCAAAATGGAATACTAAGCGCTCCCTAGAATTTAGACAGAGTTCCTCGGCAGTTGTTGCTGTCATAACTCGCCACCGCCTCGGTAGCAGACATGCGGAGAGATTTCGTCTCTTGACTCCTGTTGAAGTTGTAGGGATGTTGAGGACAACAAAACATTAAACTTTTTCTATGCTCCTGCCTCGCACTTTCTAAAATATACCACAGAATACTTCGTTTGTTTTTAATCGCTGACCTCTATGATCTAAGGCATGTTAACATAGGTCAGTCTGGTTAGTTCAACGACAAGATTTAATTAAATACTTTACGGTATCATAATGGATCATAATTAAGTTGGCTTGTAAACTGACTGCTATACGTACTTAACCCACGATTTAATAACAGCAGACAAAAACGAGTCACACTCACGTTTCAAGTGGGCCCTTCAGACATGTTCTGAAAACTTTTTTTCCTAACTGGGAGACTTTATATAAAAATAAAGGAAATACAAAATCAACGCGCACATTTACAAAACGATATATGGCATGAGGTTTTCATTTCAGTTTGACACAAAATAATAGGGTATCATTCGTGTGCCAGCGAAGTGCTCCTATGCCCACACAAGGTAACCGGGGGTAATTAGGTGTTCTTAACATAGGTTGCTATTTCGTTTAAGCAGATTTATGACGTCCATAAAATGTTTTAACAAGCATTTTACTGTTTTCGTTGTATCCCTCTAACTCTTATGCAAAGTTACTTGTAGTAACTTCAATGTGTTTTGTACGAATTGTGTGCCATAAAACTGACATACACACATACATAAATAAGCGAAAAGAGCTCTGTGAAAATAAATTTAAAAATACAATCCAAAAATTTGTGTCCTTCTCCAAAGTCATTAAAAGTAACTTGTAACGCAAGCAACAAAAATTATGACAATTAATTATCATATCTTATAGCTCATTCCATACACTCGTAGTAGGTACCTATGTACGTAAGTATATTCATAAATAGAATTATAGGAAAATTTTGTTTTATTATGTATAATGCAGCAAACATTAATTATAATGAATTATGAATCCAATGGGAATTTTGAAAAAAAAAGAACGAAAAAAAGTTTGTGCAGAGCACGCTGAAATGTAAAAAACTGACCTGTTTTTATTGTGCTACTCTTATAAGTTCATTGTAGTTGAGAGGCAGCTGAAGTTGGAGTTCGAGTTAGGGCTGAGGTGTTTATTATTGCATACTGTTAGCAACACCTCATAAGCTAATTAAGTTAATAGTTAGTTGTAAATGGTAGCACCAAACGAATGGTGTGGGTATGCTGATATTGGAACAAATTGAGTAGTTAATATTTATGTTTTAATTTTGGGAAATATATAGCTGAATACAGAATAATAAAATAGAACACATGCTAACATAATGAGTGTTAAATTAAGTTTATAAAATCAAATGTTCTTTCAGTAAAGGAACAGTGACAATAATGTTTTATTGGATTGATATATCACCTTAATATTAATTGCATTTCAATGTCATCATTTGTCATTAAGATTTCAAGCGCTCTTGAAGTGTCATGGATTTAATAAAAGTTTGGTTTTTAGTGGAACTATATAAAGACCATTAAACATGCTGTTTTTTCATAGCTTTTAAAATGATTACAGGCAAGGTTAATTTTGTTTTTAATTTTAAAATTTTTTCTGTTTTAGAATGGAATTTTGAAAATCGCTGATACATTTTTTTTAAAGGAAAAATTAAGCTGAGGCTGCTGTAAAATTAAAAATCGCTATAAATAAAAAATGGAAAATCGATTGAGTTTTTTAAATTTTTCTTAAAAAAATTAATTTCAAAACGTAAAAGTGCCTAAAAATCCATTGTTAAAAGACTAAAAGCTCCCTAATTTTTATATAATTTTAACAAAAATTCATCTTTCTTAAAGTTTTGGCAATTTTTCATATTAAAAAATTAAATGGAATTGCGGTTATTTTTGTAAAAACTGAAGACGCAGAAGTTTTAAAGGTAAAATTGCATAAAAGAAACTTTTGGTTTTGATGATTTTTCTTATACCATAACTTCTTTCCATAATTATTGCTACGACAAAAATGCATTTATTTCAACTAAAACTTTGGGTAATTTCACAAACAACTTATTGTTCATCAAACTTTTGATCAAATGAGGTTTACTTAAGATTTTTGATGATATAACATTTTTTTACCCATGATAAATATATTTTTTATGAATTTCAGGACACCATGGTGTTATTAATTCTGACATCTAAAGCTAAGGAGATAGCCCTTCGAAACACATGAACCAAAAAAAATTGAAGTAACGCTTGACATTGCTCGTTGCAGTAGATTTGCTTAGCAAAAGATAAAGATAAAGCACACGCACAGATAAATTTGTAGGTTATTTTATCATAGGTATTTTTACACATCGTATTTTGATGGACTTTATCTTGGATATTTCATATGAGGTTTATAAAAAGAATGATGTTTTTCCTTTTAAAATTTTAACAATGTCATAAATATAAAATATTTATAAATCAACAAATTATTCTACTTACGCTGCATCGACTGAGGCGATTTTCTTTGTTGGTTCCTGCAATATGAAGGCCAAGTTGAATGCCAACCAAAGGGTAATTAATCGGGCCCTAGGCAACATTGATGTGAGACGTTCGTAAATGTTTTCACTCATGTTGATGATGTTGTTGCTGCTGTGATTTGGTGTTGTTAATGATGATGGATGACAATTTGATTTGTTCGACTAAGACGATGATGACGTTGACGATTTCGAAAAAATAGAAACTGATTGACTTAAAAAACCTAAATGAGCGTAATTTTATTATATTGGCACACTCTCCAACTTTCGTGCGTTGCGTTGTGGCGTATGTTGTGTAGTGAGTGTTGTTTATTTACCAAAAATGTTGCTGCAAAGAAATTGCAAGAACAGATGTTGCAGATGTTGAATTTGTTTATTGTGGAAGTTTAAAATTACTTGATTTTTTGAGTTTTTGTTCAAAAAATATTTTGTCTTTTGGGAAAGGGGATGTCTTCAAATGTTGCTGTGTATATCTGTGCGTGAGTTACTTGCTTATCATGGGACTTTGTATATAAAACTATTCATATATCAATGTTGCTTGTTGTTGATTTCTGTTGCAAGAATTTTACTTTTTTTTTTTGCTCTTTTGCGGTTTTCTGGTTTTCTTAGTTTTACGTTTTTTTCAATTATTTCAATGAACTATGCTGATTTGTATTTGATATCCTTTTTTGTGTGTAATCCCTTTTTCGTTCTTTTTTTGTTTTGCTTTCACGATGCGTTTTTGTCTTCAAAATTTTGGAATCCTACTATCTCCTCGTTGTTTACTACGTTTGCAAATTTTGAATTTTACTGCTTCTGCTCCACTTTTTCTTTTATTTTTACTACAACAACGTTATGCGTTACGACGCTTTGTGTCACCACCAATCGCTTACGTTTGAGGTAGAGTTCATCTCACCGTTTGGCTACGTCATATTTGCTGTGTCTACAAACATGTCGCTGCTGTTTCAGTAAACTGTTTGTCATGTTGTTGTTGTTGTTGTTTACACAAAAGCAGCAAAAATTGTTGTGGTTGTTGTTGGCAGCACGTAGTTTCATTTTTCTGTCTTGTTAATAAATTTCGCACAATTTTCTTTTCGTTATAAAAGTTGTAGCACTTTATTGCTCTCTCTGAATTTATATTCTTTTCATTGATTTGATTATTTTTTAGTACTTTCAGTCAAAGAAATTATTGTGTTTTATATAAATAAATCATATTTTTGCTTTTTCTTCATTGTGCTAAGACTTTACAAAATCACTTTTATCAAAAAAAAAAAATTTCAGTATTTGCTTCTCAAACTATCTGGTTAGCTATTTGACATTTTGCTGAGCTGCATGGAGAGGGATTTTTTTATTATTTTTAATTGAATTTTGGTTTAAAATTTTAGTTAAATATTTTTATTTTCTGATCGAATAAAAGATTATTGATATTAACATTCATCTTTCTGGCAGCAGTAAAAATTGTGACTTAAATAAATATTTTGATTCAAATAATTAATAATAAAATTATATCACAAACAGCAGTGTACTTGATGACAAGCCAATGAATAGTTTTAGGAAAATATAAAAAATTTTGAGTTTTTATTTTGTATAAAAATTCCTGTATAAGAGGGTAGAGTGAAAATTATGAGGCTTCATACAAAATTTTTCGGTAGTAAATAAAAAAAATGCTTAAAAACAAAGTTTTGGCAGATGAAAATTATGACTTAGAGACTTATAAATTGTAACGTAAGGGCAGGTAAAATTGTTATTTGTTTTTGAATTTCAGTTCTAAAAAGTAACAAAAGTTATTAAAAAAAATATTTTTCACAATAAATATTTTGCACTTTTGCCATTGAAAATTGCTCCAATTTTGTAGAAAGTACTCCTTTTTTTTCGTTTTAAACAACATTTTGCCTCACTCAAGTTGTATTTATCATAGAGCGATTCAAACATAGAGAGGGCCAAATGACAGGTAATTGAATAAAATATTATAATAGTAAATAATGCAGTTAATAGAATGGTAAAAAATTCTGAATTATTGCAAGCAAATATATTGAGTATTTTAAATATCTCAGCATTGTAACAGCTTACTGATATTATTTTTCGAAAATGTAACGCCAATGAACATTTTGCTCATCCATTTGCTTTCAATGGAGAGGCATCAAACATTTAAAAAACTTTTTGACTCTTCTTAGGTCATCAAGATAACTTTTAATTTCAGTAAATTAGCGAATTGAAATTAACAATCATATTCAAAAATAGAAATAAAATAATAATGATATTACTTGAAACGAACAAAATATGTTTTTCATTTTGAAGCAGCTTAGTAAGTTCATAATATATTCTTAAGAAAATAAATTGTTACTAAAAGTTTTAAAGACATAAAACACTCTAGGTGAAGCCATCTTTTAAATAATTTTATCTTTATTACGAATATAATTTTCTTTCATTATTGAGCAAAGATGTATTGATATTTTGGTAAATTTATACTTTCCATTTACATTGAGAAGTTTTACTAAACTGCTGTTATTACACACTGAAATGTTATAAGAGAAATAAATTTAAGCTGTTTTTGTTTAGTCTAATTAAAAAAAATGTGGTATAAAAAAGTAATTGAAAAAACTAAATGAACATTTTAAATTGCATAAATTCAACTATTTGAGCTGCCAGAATAATAATTTATAATTTTAGCTATAAGTATGTCATAAAAACTAATTGAACATTTTTCAAAAATGTCTTTGTGTATGTACACATATTATGTTTTATATATGTGCATATATTTTTATACAGATAGCAGTTGTCACTCTTTACGAAACATTTTAATTTTTTCACTTAAGGCGTCCACACTTTTTTTTTTTTTTTTGAAATCATTAATTATATGAATTACTAAAAAATTTTATCACTTAAATTTTGCACCAATCATTTGTATAAATATAATGATTTTCTATTTATTTTTTTGAATTTTTTCCATTATTATGTACATGTGTGTATCAACAATAGAGAACAATTAAAAAAACATGGCCAAATGATAGAAAACAGCACAATTATCTCACACCATTGCCCATTGAGAATTTTATTTTTTGTACAATTCCACTTAATTTTTCTCCTCAAGCTACTTTGCGATTATTTGCAACATTTTGCCCGTCACAAGCAACGACAGCGACGACGACAAACCAACGATTGTATGCGAGGTCGTCACACAAATTCTATTTTCAATGCTGCAAAGGAACAGCAGTGGGAATAATAATAAAAAAAACCAAATTGCGAAGTAAAAATGTCAGAAAAGTACTTGCACTCATTTTAGGTGTTGCCGCCTTTTAGGCGTTGAACCTGAGCAGCTTAGAAATGCTCTCTTATACATTCTCTCGCTCTTTTATACATGTGCTCTCTGCTGCAAAGCCACACCAAGGAACTTCAGACCATAACCCAGGCAATTGTTTGTTCGGTTGCTTAGTCGGTCGGTCGGTAGAGGTCGGAAGTTGCCAGGGCGTCTGTTTGTATGCAAAAGGCGCCTGTTTCTTAAATGTGTGTGAATAGGTCATAAATAGGCAGCTTTATACGCGCACATAACAACATATGTATAGGCAAATATACGTTTAATTGTCGTATACATGCATGTAAGTATATTTTTTGCTTTGTATGTCAGTGTGTTTGACACCTTTATTGCTATGGATAAAGAAATGTTTTCGATGGCTTTTTCTTTTTGCTGTTTTTGTTGCAGTAGGAATTACTTTTTTAGCTATGAATTTCCCTTTTCATACTCTTTTTTGATATTTGTTTGACTTATGTTCAAAATAAATTTTATATTTTGCTTAAAAACCTCCAAATACTCTATTGTTTCAAATGTAAGTTTGAGCAAAGGCTGCATTTTTTGCTTGTAAATGCGTGTGTGGGGGTGTGAAGAAATGCTGCCCTTTTTTATTTCTTACTTAATTCCATGCAAACCATTTCATGCCATGATAGTTTGCACGTTGCTTTCCACTACCAACTATTCACAAGGTAAAAATTGTATGAAATTTACAAATGTTGAAGTCTAATAAAAGTCTACTTTATGCTAATGGAAAAACTTTTACGCTTTTTATTTGTTACACTTTTAGGCTTTTTTCACTCTCGACTGACTAAATATAATAAAAAGCTTTTTAACTTATCGTACATACTCACAAGTAAAAGGATAATAATAATCACAAAATTTATTAGCAAATGATTTATGGTGAGCGTCATTTATATGAAGTTATGAATTATAGTGTGATTTTTTTAGTATGGTTTTAGTAGCATTACATTTTAGGGGGTGGCGCAGGCTTGGACTATTATTATCTTTTTGAGTGCATTTCGGCACACCCCATACTTTGGATTATATTATATTAAACATTTGAGTAGAATGCGTGGTGTGATTTTAACTGATTTAAGGGGTTTTTAATTTAAAAGACCATTTTTTGAAAAATGGATTATAATAATTTGTTTTGTACAGAGCTGTTATGTTCAGCACTTCTAGTGCAAAAAAAAACCACAAAAAAGTTACAAGGTAATGAGCTGCTTATACTAGTTTCAATGACCGCTTGAAACTATTATAATTATTATATATTTTTATAGCTTGTCCCAATATTCCACACTAATGTTTATTTATTGGTTATTAATATTCGAGATTATCACCGAATGGGGCCATTTTAATATTGGTTCAGTTAATTTCGAATAGCCTTATATTTTCTTCCATTCAACCAGATGTAAGGCAAAATGAGCATAAACATATTACGTGATGTGCAGCCTCCTTTGTGGACGCTCAAGTCCAAAACTTATCGAAAATTGTTGCCAGCAAAGAATGATGACAGGTAATTAAGGTTTTAAGCCATTGCATGTTAAGTGCTAAATTGTCGTTGAAACAAAGTTTGCTCTTTTGTGTGAACAACTTTAAAGAAATTTTATGTCAAGCATTATCTCGCTAAGGCTGGTTTCTATAAGCTTAGTTTAACTGGATTTTAACTTTACGCAACACAGTAACTTGACCTACGATTGTGCATTTCCGAGGCGTCTGTGCTATGGATTGCTTATAAAATAGAAGCATATGGTGCTTACCGGAATTGCCAAATAACGCAATAGCAATTTATTAGCGATCTTTTTGTATTTATTTTTTTAATAAAAGGTAGAAAATAATATTGTTCTAAAATCTTAATTTAAGCTTAAATATTTTTAAAATACCGAAAAATTAAACAATCGGAGTTTTGTATAATATCTTCGTTACTTATATTGTTAAGGTCAATAACTTAGTTTGGATGATAGAGTTAAGCTTAATAGGATATTATTTTTCTAAGTTTAAGTGAGTCTTGACTTTTTAAGCAAACCACTCAAGACTTCGAGAAAAATGCTCAAAAAATTTTCGTCCTTGTATTAAAACTCAATCCTTTACTTAATTTTTTCGAAATTGTAAATGTAGAAGCCAAAAAAAGTAAAGCTTTTCTTTTCTTTTGCTTGTCTTAATATATTTAAACTGCATTTAGTAAATATGAATAATTGTTTTGCTCTTTATTCGACCAATGATAGGTGCAAATTAACCTTTCTTTTTTGAAAGAAACAAAAATAGTTTTGATCGCTTACTTCTAATTAGTAGCACGAGTTCGTTATTGTTATTACATGACAAGTTTTTATGAACTGCGAATGATATGTTATATCTCATGAATAATAATGTTCATACTAGCTGTCTATCACATTGGAAATAACATTATGCTTCAAGATTTGGCCACAGTCCTGAGCCGTATATTTCAATGGATTTGGTAAAAGTTGAAATATGTAGTCATAATCAGTAGTTGACCAGCTTTTTCAATGTGACCATTTGGCAAATTTAGTTGAAGTGTTCAACTTACGTGAACGATAAAATTAAGCGAGTTTTCGTGCAATGATCTACATGTTGCTTAGTAAAATAGCTTTGCCAAAAAGTGCACGTTTTTATGAAACGACACGCCTTAGACTTTTCAGAGCTTTACTCATAATGTGGCTTACGAGTATGAGTAACTTTTAATTAAATACACAAGTTTTCGTTGTGATCAAATGTTACTCATACGCCATGTTGCACCTGAAGCTATTATATGAAACAATGAGTAAATTATGTTTGAGAACTTGCATTCTTCAGCTTGTAAGTAATGTGCACAAAATTCAATAGATAATAGTTGGGAAAGTCTACTGAGGTTAAGGTTTTGCAAATAGTCGTTCAGTACTTTCAGCCCATGCAGTTGGATTTTGCTGTCGATTTAATAGCCATAAAACGAATTCGCTTTTTGTACCGGATAACTAATTGTTTATTTTTTAATGATAATGCTGATAATGATGTCAAAGGTTTTAAAAGCGTCTAAAAGTATGCAATCTGATTAAATGTAACATATACTATAATACATTTTAAAGTTCTATGTAATGGGAAATGCCCAAGTTTTAGGTTTAGCTTGAGCTCAACTCTAAAAACAAATGACAAAAAAAAAAAAAAAAAAAAAAAATGAAGTGAACTTTACTAATCTCCAATGTCTTGAGGCAAAAGCAAACTCTATTTTAATAATGCGACTATGCAAAAATACAAAAAAAAAACATCCAGCGACGGCGCACTGAGTTTTGAACTTTCTCCGCGACCGAGTGTAGAGTAATGGCATCAGGGGAGGTTGGTGGCTAGGTATTTTTGTATAGTAGAAGAAGCAAAACTGATTGCAGCCTGGCTGCTTAGATGACTACCAGCAGGTTGGTTTGGGCTCACTGGCTGATAGCTGGATAATGCAACAAACAGCAACAAAATAATTAACGTACTTCATCGCAGTCAATACACACTTACATTTTACAAGCATACATACAAGCAGAGATACATGTATGTATACAAATTCGTATAAACATATGAACAGATTGGTGTATACACAGAGACACCGTGCCATAGGCACCTTGCTACAACGACAACAACTATAACAATTGCAACAACATCCAGAAAAACAACAAGGCAGCGAAATTTCTTATGAAGTCGCAAATACTACAGACACATGTACGTACGTACCTACATACTTATAAAATTTGTATGTCATGTAGGTGTGAGCGAATATAAAAATTTCCTTTTTTTTTTTGCAATGCTTGCGAGATTTTCATTTTTTTTTTGATGAATTTTTTGAGCAAAATAAAACTTTGGCAAGGAGCAGCTGCAGCAGCTGAAAATTTTCCAGCAAAAATTTTTCGGGATACAGAAATTGAATTTTGTAGGGACAAAAGAAGTTGAAAAACAAATTTTTTCATTCTACTGAAAAGAAATTTAATTATTTATTTGAAATTACATTTGGTTTTTCTTAAAAGAAGTTGAACAAATTTTAAAGTCTTTGGCAATGTGTGCTATTCTAATTGTTGATACACTTGAACAAATATTTTTTTCAAGGAGTTTTTTTTTTTCTTGAATTTTTGATTCACTCTTCATATACATGGCCAATTTTCACAATTTTCACAAATACTTTTGTTTAGAAAAAGTCTTCAAAATTTAATATTTAATTTATTTTATTTTAGGTAGTATATAGATTTTTCACTCATGTATATATATGTATATATGTATTTTTATGATGGAAAATTTTGTTTCCCACTAGCACTGTGCAATGAGCTAGTCACTTTGACTTAGAAACATATTACTAAATTCATTTTGAGCTGAATTTAATAAAATTTGTTAGTATTTTTTTCACTCAAAACCTGAAAATAAATTTTTATTAATTTTATTTTTACACACAGTTTACTTTCACAAACGACGGAACGAATGAGCGAGCGGAGCCTTAAGTTTAGAAATATCAGCGTGTTGTGCAGAGACCGACTGCCCCAGAACTTAAAATACGAAGCTGAAAAATTCAGGGTGCGACCAACGCGAATTAAATCGAGTTGAGTTCGTCGTGAAAATTTCTGAAAAAACGACGAAAATATTGCTCGTCGTCGTCAGTACGATGTTGCAGACAAGGATGAGTATGGAGCACAATATGGTATTTTTTTTCTTAGATTTTTGCACAACTACGACAACAAAAACGAGTGCTACGAAGTTTATTTCAATATGCGAGTGTGACTACACATACATATGAACACAGTCAGACGACTGTTGAAAACAAGTACTCTTTTGTGTTACCTACACAAACTCAATGCAGAAGAAAAAGAAGAACCAAAAAAAAAAAAAAACAGCCAGCTTTTCTTCATTGTTTTCACTGCGAAAACTCTGCACTCCAGCGTTGCTTATTTTAGTTCAGTAACTTGCACACAAAAGTACAAACACCTACACAAACACGCGCGCACATACATACACATACACATAAAATAAACGAATATTCTGTATAATGACCCTGTAGGTAAAATATTTAGTTGTTAAGCGAAATTGCAAAAAAAAAAACGAACGCATAGCAAATAAATGAAACATTTTAATGTACATATATATAGAAGTATATTTGTTACGAAAGAAATGTAAACTTTCAGTCGAATTTTTTCAAAAATTACAGAAATAACATATGTATGTACTTATGTGTATTGATTATTAAAATTCTGACTTAAGCTAAGTTGCTTCTTCGGGTTTAATTTCGCATTAAAATTTGATCCAATACTATGAGCAGTAACTATTAATATTCGGTTTTGTTAAATTTAGAAGTGATATAAAAACTACAAGTTTGTTTAATGAAAAATAATACAAATTATGAATGTTTCAACATTTTTTGTTTATTTTGGTTCATTTTGGATAAAAAATTATTTTATTTTTTCGCTGATAAGACATATTTTGTTTTTCGCAAATATAAAAATATGCAAAGATTAGGTTCATGTTAACATCGCTCAACAGAGCACAAGTCACAACTTATACCAATCAAGCCAGATTGCGCAGTATGCTCTACAGTGATGGTATTTTCGGTACATTTGCATTTTTGCGTTGTGAAAAATCATCGTCAGTACATTTGGCAATTTTTTAGTAATTCGGTACATTTTTAGTATATATCGACTATTTCTAAGAATTATAATTTTTTTAGTAAGCTTATCGTGACATAACGATTATAAATATCCTTATCATATTCATGTGGAATAAGTACATTCGGAATCAAAAAAGTACATTTCAAGTTTCTATTCAGTACATTTCCACAAAACCCAAATGCCATAACTGATGCCTTACCTCATTTCCTAGTTGGGTTATAGTTCAGTACGCAAAGTTTTCTAGCAAATAACTCATTGTACAAGGACTTTGCAGGCGTTTGCGTGAGTTCACATGGAACGTAGAAAAAGTTCAAGCGAAAATTAGTAGTTAGTAGTAGAATAAGTAGCTACTAAAAAAGCCATACATACTGCTACTTGTATAGTAGTAATGAAAGCAACTATATCATTTGCTTAACCGCTGGATATCGTGTTACCATACAAGGGGTAAACAAAATAATACCCAGCATTACCAACATCACTAGTAAAGGCTGAGTTGCTGAGATGCTTCGAAATCGCATACTTATTTATTTATGTAGCCTTCCGTTTGATTGAATTTGGGAAACAATGTTATACTGTAGTCTATAAATGCAACAGTATCTATGAAACATTTGCCAAAAATTTTATAAGATTTTCGAAGAAGTTTTATAAATGAAACGACTGATTCCGTAAACATTCAAATTAAGTGCAGACAAAATAGAAAGCAAAAACATTTCCGCACGAATGGTGTCAATTATTTTTTAGTAAAAGTTGTTATTTAAAAAATATCTATACAAACTGCTATTCTGACATATTTTTAAGCGTCAGGTCTCTAATATGAGAATTTGGATTTTTGATATTGGAAAGATCTTTTAGGTATTACGAGAAAACTTCTCCAGCTTATATAATTTTCTTTTATTGACGGTTTTGTGTACTTTTGGTGTCTTAACGCAAGGCGTAAGCTGCGAAAATCAGCACTAGAACGATTTAAATGCATAATAAATGAACTTTCTTGAAAAATCGTATGATTTGTCACAAAAAAGTGAAAATTCAAGAAAATGTAATTATAAGAGATATGTTAACACAAAAAAGTAATCCATCGAAAAAAACAGAGTTCAGAAACAAAAAACAAAACAGTTCTCAATTTGCCAATTTTTTGCAGAGGAATACATTTTGAAAATAAATTTACAAAAGCATGCATATCCAAATAGTAGGTAGTGATGTCAAAAAGATGCGTTCATAATGTTTTCTAAGTCGGTGCATTAGTCTTATAGTTATCGGCTAAGGGAAGTTTAGATATGTAACTTTGTGACTATAAAAACCAATCAACAACAAATTCATATACTCTCATACCCAGAGATTGGCCTAAAAGCATCAAAAATGTCGTTCGTTTGAGCGCACCTTGACAAAATGCTGTTCAACTTCGAACGCCACGTTATCAAAAAATCATTTTCGCACACTAAGTGGGTTTCCTCGTAGGCGGCTACATATTTGCATGCACGTCACTGATGTCGACATAATGGTTGCTTTTTTCCTGTGAAAATAGTAACTTATGTTAATGTTATTTCTTACTCAAGGCTTTCGAAAGAGGCTTTGTTTTTGGTAAATCAAACTTCGTGCAAAACTGCCTAACAAACATTTAAGTTTCTTACTTTGCAAAAGACTCAAATAAGATAACATTACTCATTGCTTACCTGAATTTATAAATCCCAATACTATATGATACTTAAAATACATATTTGATTTGTCATTTAAAAGTTAAATGTATTTTAGTGTTTATTTAAAGTTGCTGTGTGACTGCATTAAATGATGTTGACAGCTAAAAATCAAAACAAAAACAACTTCAACATCTATCAACCCATAAGCAACTGCACACATTTTAAAGATGAAAACTTTCAACGAAGCAAAAACTTTGTTTAACCGTCCTACTGAGACTTCATATAAAGGCAACCACAGCGAAGACAACAACAAAAGATAACAACAACAAAAATATTGCGTACTCACGTATTAACCATATACTTAAGAAAAATATCGTAAAAAAAGAGAGAAATATAAATCGTGAGGAAAAGGATATGAGCATCATACACTTCAAATACATGACCAACAACAACAACAATGTTAGTGAATAAAGAAAATCAAAAAGAGAAAAAAAAAAAACATTGCAAAAGAAACGTATCCTCAGTGAGTTAAGTTCAGACTACAGGGATGCTGCAATGTTTTCAATACTTTTTGCAAGCTTTTTTATTGTAAATTTTAAAGCATGCAAGGAAAAATAAAATTTAGGCTAACCTTTAAAATAGGGTGGATTAAAAAATATTATTATTATCTCCCAATTAAGCGTTGTTGTTATTAAAATATCAAAAGCAATAGCAAAAAATAAGTGTGTGTGTGCGTAATGTAAGTAACTAATTCATTTCAGTGGAGCTTGATATCTGATGAGAAAGCCCAAAGGCAAAACATGTTGTTGTAGTCTGGAAACTATTATTTTGTGGTGAATTTCTTCCAAATAAATCGCCATTTTTATTTAATTTTTATCATTTTAATAAAACATTTTCGTCTCATTCTCTCGCAGCTTAGTTTTCTAAATGTTTCACTTCTACCACGTGTGAACTGTATACATGATTTTTTTGTATTACAAGAAGTTAATGATGAGAGCTTTAAGGTTCGTCTGACGAACCTTCAATTTGGCGCCAAACTTCTCTAGCAAAAATACCCCATTTTACGTTTGACAAAAATGATTAGATATTAATCGATATACCATCAACCAAGAAAAGAAGTTGCAATAAAGGTATAAGAAAAACAATGCAATTTAAAAAAAATGTAATTTATTTTACTTTTCTTTTCTATCGTAAGTCAGTACCAGTGTTGGCATGTCGCAAATTCACGCGACGTTTGCGTCATTTACGACCTTTACGACCTACAGTGTAAGCGTGGCAAATCTTCGAGCCTTTGTGACAAAAATTGAGTTTGTGACAAAGACGAATTCTAAAGTTCATACTGAGAAAAGTTATTTTTTGTATTACACTAAAACAGTACAAAGACCCGTTTTAAATATTAAATTACACATAAATATAATACCTCATATATACTATAAAAGTATTTATTTATGTATAGCTCATACAATTTTTAAATTGAATGTTTGAAAAACAGTTATTTATATTTATTCTGAAACTTTGCCAATTTTGTTCGTCAAATTGTTTGACAAACAATTTTAGTTGTTGTGAAAACGAGGTTGATCTGGAGTTTGCGACTAAAAATCCTTTTGACGTGCAAACACTGGTCAGTACAGAAGAAATACTCAAAGCGCCTCTCAAAAATTTTATAATGATGAAAATAAATGCTTGAAACTTTAATGATTTCAAAAAAGGATGATGATGTCTTATTTTATTTTAAAAGTACTTATATGAAAAGCTTGAAGCCATTCTTCTGCTGGTAGAATCCCTTACTAAGTTTTAATAGAAAACATGAAGCGTAAGTTTTTTTCTGTAGCAATAAAATAAAAAAAAACAAAGTTTTTTCATTGAAATACATTTTTGAGTACACTCTTGTGATGCCAATTTACTCTTTTTCTACTTACAGTGTAACAAACTTAAGCTAAACTTATTTACAATAAACATAGAGCCACAGTAAAAAATAGCACAGAAGTAAAATAATTTCTATTTGCAATTGTTCTTTATTTATTTGGTCACTCGCTTAATCTTTGCTCGATCGCTTGACTTTATTTGGTACTTGTACAAGAATTTCCTTTAAATCTGTACAAATCTATGTGTATTATATATAAAATAAATACACGTATATACAAACACATGCAAAAAAAAAAACAAAGTAAAAAAACAAAAATGATAACAACATTGTTATAAAACAAACATAATACGTGTATTGTATTTGTGGCCCCTAAAATTATGCAGCGACGCGCTGCATGCTTAAAACCATGACATTTTTGTGCAAAGAATTCGAAGCGAAGCAACACAAAAAAGATAAGCATGTAAAGGTATCTAAATAAAAGATAAAAATGAAATAAAAAAAAATAGAAAAAGGCAGTTGCAATCTAATTTATTGCATTTTATATTTGTATAAAAAAGGACAAGCACCGAATCAGAGTTGCCGAGTGCACAGCTAACAGTTTAAGTAATTGGGGCTTATAATATTGTACACAAAAACTTTGCACAATATAAAAGAAATGTGAATCAATATGTAAAATGGTATAAAGTGCAACATTTAATTTACACATCATAATAAACACAGTTTCAATTACTTCAGAAATTTATATTAACACTATGAAAATTATTTGTAAGTTTCTGTAACTAAAAATACTTTAATAATTAAAATTTTTATAGATTGTGTGTTGGCAACTCTACAAAAAATTTTATGCCGCTTTCATTTGTCTATAAAAAAGCGAAACAACCAAAAATAAAAATGTTAAAAACAACGGAATCAACACAAAAAAAGAGTACAAAGAGTCCTTACCAAGTACGAGTGCGATGAGCGGTACCTAAAACATACATTTGCAAGCATCCATTGCAGATGATTGTGCTGCGCTGCCAATGTCGATGTTGTTGCCGAAAAAAAAACCTTAAAATTTCGCTAAAGTTCAAATGTGCTTGAAGAGGCCCGGTCCCAGTCACAGACTCAGCCAGAAACAGCTTCTCGTACTTCACACTCTTTGCACTTTGCCTGTTAACTATGTGTGCAAGGGAATGGCTGCCGAGCGATGGGGTTTTGTCACTTTTTTGTTGTTGCTGAGAAGATTACGCGTTTGTAGAAGAGCATTACGTTATTTTAGATGGCAGCATTTTAGGCGAACGGTTTTCAAAGGGTGGTGGTGTATTGTTGTATGGTTGTTTTAATAAAACTGTTTGAGTGTTGGGTATTTTTTTTTTCTTGTTGGAACTTTGTTTTGTTGTTTAAACTTCTTTAGATTTCATTGTTGAGAATTTTTCTTTATTGCACAGTGGGAAATATTTTGATTCCTTTAAATTTAAATTGTTTAAAGACACTTTACCAAATAAATTACAACTTCCTTTTATTATAAGTATTTACATTAGAAAACACGATGACGGTCCCTAATGTTGCTGGTATTTATTCTATTGCAAGTAACCAGTTTATGTAAAGGACAGTATTTATTCACATAAACACATTGTGAACTATTTAATATTTTAATTTTGAACTTAACAAAAGGGGTATTGAGTGAAATTTTACTAGTGATGTGAAATTTTAGTCAAGCTATTTCACTCAGACTATGTGTGCAAAATGGCTTTATTTTTAGTCACATGATTTAATTTCTAATTTTGCTTATTTTCATTTATCGGAGGATCCACCGCCAAACAAAATATCCACTGTGCGGCTACAACTAAAACTTTTCCTCATTGAAATGCTGTGCGTTTTTCGCTTTTGTTGATTTTGTTATTGTCATTTCAGTTGTTTTTGTTTCTGTTGTTTTGGTTTTTGTTGTTGTTGTACTTATTTTGTATTTTCTGAATATTTAATCTGCATAATCGAAGCGTATTCTTTAGGTTATGGGTACATCGTAACACCAAACGCAGCGGTAGAACCTGCTGAAAGAAATATGCGGGAAAATTAGAAAGATGAAAAAAAAAACATTCAATGCGACTCGATTTTTGTTACTTCACATACTTTGTTCCTTTTGGATTTATTATGCATGCTACTGAAGAAACTTTTAACGTTTTTTGTTATCATTTTTCTTCTTTGCATTTGGTTTTTGTATGGAAAAATATTTCAGAAATTTCAAGTCGTTTTTTGTCTCTTTCCGTTTCGCAGTTTTGTCATCTCTGTTTTGATTTTTTTGCATATTTCCTTTTGCATACAGGATACTTTGCGTCTACGTTTTGTCGTCCTCCTTTAAGCCACCTCCTCTTTGTTAATTGAGATGTGGGTCAGTGTTATGTAACAGCGTTATTAATTACTCTAATGTTGTCATGTTGCAAGGACACAACCTAAGCCCTATTTGCATAATTAGTAGATTTCTGAAATTCATATGATAAAAAGCTTTTCTAAAGCCCACCGCAAAAATTAAAGGAGTCAGGAAAAAAATATAGAGCTTCAAGTGTCTAATGGGACGTGTGAGTAAAATGTTAATGGTACGAGTGTTCTGTATGAGATATAATGTGCTAAACGAAATGAGCTAAGTAGTAGTATCTCATGCAAAATTTATTATATCCCCAAACAAATTGAATGCATAACATTTTGGTTAACCCATGCCAAAGCATAATTAGATGCTGCTTTCTGTATTAAAAGTGCTTAGAAAATATTATCCAAAAAAAAAAACAACAAAATTATTTTGTACTCAAAAAAAATTTAAAGTGTGTGGCTTAAAAGTGCTTTATAGGCATGATAAATAACATATTTTTCTTTAAAAATTTAAAATACATATTTTAGCTGAAAATTTTATATATCTGGGTTAATGTAATACGTAGTTATCTCTGATATAGTATTCATTAAATTGCCGATTTGAAACCCAAAACATTCACGGATTGTAATAATAGGAGAGATTTTTATATGTTATATGTTTTTTGATATTTGATGCTAGAATCTTACTAGTAAGAATGATATCTTTTACTTTGACAAAAATATAATACCCAAGACCGCATTAACACTGAAAGAATGTGAAAAAGCTTAAAATTTTAATTAATAAGATATTTTTCTCCACTACACCACGATTTTACCAAACGTTTCATCATTAAATTTGGCAAGATTTATTTCAATAGCTCTCAGCACAACAATTTTAGGTTTTGGCACTTGCAACGCCCACTTACATCTTTTCTAGTTTTTGTGTGGAAATTGCCTGCAATATCTTAAAATCTCTTTTAGAATAACATTTAAAACGTTTAGCTTATATGGGATGTGCCACACCCTTTCATAGAAGTTCAATCACTTTCTGTTTAACTATTAATTGTTCTTAATTCCTTTTGGTGTTTCCCCGCATGGTTGCCTTGTACACGTGACTTTCTCAGGAAAACAGACATATAGAACTTGCCTAGGTCAAATCAAGTGGTAACACTAATCAAGATTAAATATAAATCATTCATACCTACCACGCCCAATTTTATGTGTTATAAATGGAATATTAAAAGGAATATACTCCAACTGTAAGGTATAAAGAAATAATATCGGATGCATTGAAATATGCGATACTTAAAAAACACTTAATAATAAATCTTTACTCTTTGAAAACAGATTTAAGCTTATAGCCTGGAAAATTGACTACTAAAAATTCACCAAGTCTGTGTAACTACTAATACAGCGTGGGCCAAAAGTCACCATGGGGTCTAAAAATTTAATATCTTTTTCGTTTATATATTTATTTTATGTTTTTTTCTTAGGTTATAAAATGGAAATTTGTTTACACTATGTATGAAAAATAATGTCTTTTAAATGACCTCCGTTTGCAGTTTCGCAATGATGGACTCGTTTTAGAGCATTTTCCATAACAGCTGTCAAAATTTGTGGCTGTAGCGTTCGAATTTCACCAACATTTCTTGGCCTTGAGTTCAAGAATGGTTTCAGGCTTGTTGACATACACTCTCTCCTTCAAATAACCTTAAAGAAAATAGTCGGGTGCTGTCAAATCTGGCGAACGCGCTGGCCAATTAATTTCCGAATTTCTGGATTTTATTTTCTCTCTCTCAGTGGCTCCATCCTGCTGGAACCGCATCTCAGTTCTGTTTTGAAGAGCAGAACGTAGAAAACTTTCAATCATATACCGATGCCGCTCTCCATTTACGAATAGAGCACTTCCATCTACATTTTCGAAGAAGTAAGGCCCAATGATGTTTTTAGATATAATGCCACACCATACTGTACACCTATTGGGGTGCAATTAGCGTTCATGTATGACTCTTGGATTTTCAGAACCCCAGAACTTGCAGTTCTGCTTATTAACAAAGCAATTCCAATGAAAATGAGCTTCATCACTCATACAGATACAGGTTTCAACAGATTTTCTTTGCGTTGAAATAATTGATCGCTGATTTAAATAATAAAATTCTATTACTCTAGTTCTCTGTTCAGTTGTGAATCTCTCCATTATTTATTCCACAGGTGTTATTTAAATGATCTGAAAAAAAAAATTATAAAAATATATAAACGTAAGAGTTATTACATTTTTAAACCCCATGGTGACTTTTGGCCCACGCTGTATATTAATAATATTTTTTAAATATTTTTCGATTTTTCTACATTTATGGATATCTTTAATAAATTGGGATTACTTAAATTTTTTTGACTTTTCACAGTTTTCCGACTATTATCTCAAATTTCTGGAAATATTTCGATTCTACAACATACACGTAATTTGATGTATATAAACTCTCGCAACATATTTCGATTTTTTCAATATCTACCGATATTTTTTAACAGAACTTCACGTATCTCATCTATTTTGACATTTTTGAATTCTTTCACATTTCCAACGAATATGCATTTTTCGATTATAAATTTTTTCAACATTTTTCAAAATTCTTCATCATTTTCAACTTGTTTTCGATATTTTGAATATTAATGGGCGTCGTACTCATTCCTGGAATCTTGCGACAGTTATAAATATTTAGCATATTAGTGTTCGATTATTGGCATACTTATAGCGCAAGTAATCAAACGTTTTCTTACTATCTCTTTATACGGCTATCAGATATATCAGATATATACAATAATAACTTCATTGGATTATACTTTACTGCACAACATTTAACTTTCGCCCAAGTTTCAATCATGAACCAATTACTGAATAAAAAACGTGAGCGATTTTATTTGTCATGAATTCGGGAAAGAAATTTTGTAACTGATGTTTTATTTGCTGGGAATTGAAAAATCACTTTAAATTTTCAATGTCACTGACGTTTTATTTTAAATTATATTTTGACATAGCATTGTTTTTTTTAAAAATTTTTAGTGTAAAATTATTGAAATTTTTTTATTATGATTTACTTTAACTGAAATATTTCCAAATTCAAAGTTAAAACATCATATGAATATAAATCATTAAGCACTGAGTTGTGAAGCAACAACAAACAATACTTCCATTGGACAATGCAATAAAAGAATATACTAAAGGTTTGGATTAGTCATATCATCGGAGCTAATACTAAAGCGCGTATCTGGCATGAGTAAAAACTTTGAACGTTCATAAAAAATTTAATATGTTTTGGGTTTCTTGCAAAAAGTTCGGTCGCTTGCAAAAACGACTGCGTTTTATTAAAATAAATTTAAAACATACCAAGTTATTTGAAAATGCTTTAAGTATTTGCCTAACATAAAATATGTTAGAATTCTAAGAATTGGATACGTTTAGTTGCTGGCTACTTAACAATATAAGAATATATCGTGCCAAATTCGATTAATTAATTTTAAATTAAAGTAAACTGGAAAAATTTTTTCGAGGTTTACTTGGAAGTGCTATGAAATTGGTAAACTTTTGGTGCCTTTTTTTTGTGAATAAATAGCTTGCATTACTTTGTCAGTGTAAATGAAGTTCCAAATAATATTTGCACTTAAAATGAATGTTGTAATTTCTAATACAGCATCAGTATATACATATAATTACTGTCTGCATTTTAGATTTAGTTTCCTCGGTGTTCTTAAACTACAATGCAAATGGCACTTCCCAAAATTAAGGAAGAAGCTATGGAAAATGAAGTTAGCAAGGGACAAGAGAAATCTATAAGAAGAACTGTTGGTGGAAAAGAAGTAGCGGAAAATCCCATATCTGCTGATGGAACTACGAAAAAAACAGAAGTAGAAATAGATTCTACATCTACGAATAGAAATGTGGATAAAACTGTGAATGCAGCAGAAGAAAAAATAGTTTCCACATCCAAAGATGTAGCTCTGCAAGAATCAGAAAAAACAATACATCCAACAACTTTGGAGTATGATATGGGTGATGGAGTAAAAACAACTCATCCCACACCAAAGAATGTGCCAGCGGCAGCAGTGGAAAAAACAATCGATCATAAATCTATAGAAGGAGCTGTGAGGGATGCAAAAATCGAAAGTGTAAGTTAATTATAACTTTTTTTTTTTAAAGATACTGCTGAGCTAGGTTTTAAATTATTTTGTTATATTGACCGTTCGAAACTTAACATTAATATACACAATATCATGTCGTAAAACAGAAATATCGCCTATTTCTCGTTGATTTTGTGTGCAAAACACAAAGGCTGAATGCAGTCACAGTAATTTGTTAGAATGATCATTTTTTCTGCTCTTAGTTTAATGCATCAAAAAACTAGTAAATTTTTGTAACGTATTTTTAAACATTCTAGGAGCTAAATTATAAAGACAGCGTAGGCAGCGACTCAATTTGGCAAAAAAAGAAAAAGTCTCCCACAAGACTTTATTTTTTATACCCTATACACTTTGTGTTGAACCTATACAGTGAGTTGGGTTAGGTTAGGTTTGAGTGGCGGCCGAATAGCCTCACATAGATCACATGAATCCATAGTGTTACCATAAACTCTCTACTTTTGCCTTATTAGTAATTTCAGGTCCTTTTATTGTGATGCTCGTCCCATATGAAGGTGTTTGTTGTTACAACGAATATTTCGATTGCACTAACATAAGTGGGCTTTTGGTAGATCCTTCAAGGATAAGAAAAATTGCAACCTAAAGTATTTTCATCAATTTTTGTCCAGGAGGGACAAGAAAAAATAATATGTTCCATAGTTTCCTCTTCATCGGGTTCATAACATTTTCTAAACCAGTCGATGGATACAGTGCCCGACCTAAAATCATGTTGCCAATTTTCGAGTTGCGACCCATGTCAATAAGCTGCGCTGCATTCACTCCGAGTTAAATATATCAAATATTTTATGTCAATTTTATGAAAACGGTGCCAAAAATATTTTGTAGTACTCTATTGGGAGAGCACCTCTTTTCTACTATTAAGAGTAGCTCTCCATATTTTAATAGATAATATTGTTGGAGGCGTGCTAAAGCTTTTATGAGTTGTGTCTGACAGATAACTTTGATTTGATTTACATTTCCTTCAATTTTGCAGCTACCAAGTATCCACTAAAAGAATACTGTGTTCTCCCCACTTAGTGTACATGAGGCATTAAAGCATTCGAAGACAATTCTTGATTGGATGTAATTGAACTTAACGGTTGTTATAGCGGCCTGACTGTCTGCTGTCTACGTTAAAGTAGATTGTTTGCTATGAGTACTTTTTCTACAGTAAACTGCGGCCTTGTATATTACAGAAATTTCCGAATTAATAGCTTTTGTTGCAGTTTGAGAGGTATAAGCCTGCTCCTGCATCTTCATTTATTTTAGAGCCATCTTTAAAGATGTTTATTGCGTCTGTCGGGTTATCACCCCATAACTTCCAGATTTCTCTTGACGGAAGCGTTACCAATTTTTCGTCAATGAACAAAGTGTAAACCATGTAGTCTGTGGTAACATTTAGCATATGCATATCTTATGTTATCTTCACCACGTAGTTGGTAACTAAGTATATTTTAACAAGTCACTCCTTTTACAAAATGATCAATAGGTAGCAACTTTAGTATAAAGTATTAACATTCTGCGGAGCACCTCTGCGATACCAATACACAAGAGTTACTGTAATTGCTCTACATAAAAGCTTAAGGGTTAAGTTTATTTAAAAAGCGGTCGTAAAATAAAATGGGTCTTACCATCGCAGTATAGATCAAAAAGTTGGTTTTAGGGTCGAAATCACAGGTTACTCCACAGAATTTTCAACCGAATAGTGTTGAAATTTTCGATCAGCAGTAATCTATAATGACAGTTGTTTCATCTCTTAAGAAGCAAAAAACTATGTTACTGGTGCAATTCGTTTTTTTATGTCTTACAGAGAAATTATTTTAAAAATGCAAAATCGATCATTCCAAACTTTTATAAAATATTCAATCTACTGAAAGTTCTAATTTCAATAAGTTCAATTTATTGAAAGTACTTTTTCGGAGCTCCAACGCTTTCAGATGAAAGTCGAAACTATTCAGAACGGATTCGTAACGATGTGTCCGAATAAAGTCGGAACTATTTCGATGTTTCTAAGCGATTTCGCAGGAGTTTGCTTAAAATGTATTATTTTGTTAAAAAATTTTATAACTAAATACTTTGGAAAAATTTATTTCATTACAAAAAAATATAAACAAGTGAATAATACAAAAATATTTTTTCTAAACTCTCTAAATTCTTCATTGCGATAAGATTTATAAAGGTTTATTTGCAAAATCAATTTATTTTAACTTGATTTGATTATTAGGGCGTACTTGATTTTGTATTAGCGACGTTACTTCATTTACAGCTGCGTATATGCAGTTACGATGTGATGTTACGTACTGATACATCAAATAATTTCTATAACGAAATCATAAACATTTTCGTTGCAGCATACGAAACTTTTTGATTTGCTGGGTTACTCCAAAATTCAATGGAATTATTAATGTTTTACTGGGTATTTCATTGTTTTGACGTTTCATTTGAAATTTCATTTTGACACAAAATTGTTTTTCTTCAAAGTTTTCGTGAAAAATATTACAAAATTCGCAGTTAGAACATCATATGAATATAAGCCATTAAAAGCTGATTAATGAAGGAACACTTCTATTGGATAATGAAATCAACAAGCTGCTAAGGGTTTGATTCAGTCTTATTACCAACAATACTGCTAAGGTGAATATCGAACATGTGTAAAAAACTTAACACATTGTAATAGAAATATGGAAGAAGCAGTGAAAAAAGATGACAAAAATGCAAGAGCTGTTGCGGGAGAAGAAGAGCCATTGCGAATATATCCCACATCTGAGGAAACTGTGGAAATAGCAGAAGAAGCGTTTGAAACCACATCTATAGAAACTGTGGAAGTAGCAGAAGAAGCGATAGATCTCACATATAAAGATGAACCAGTGGAAGCAGCAGAAGAAGCGTTGGAACTCTCATTTATAGATGAAGCTGTCGAAGCAGTGGAAGAACCAGTAGAACTTACACATAAAGATGAACCTGTGGAAGCAGCAGAAGAAGCGATGGAACTCTCATCTATAGATGAAGCTGTCGAAGCAGTGGAAGAACTGGTAGAACTTACACATAAAGATGAACCTGTGGAAGCAGCAGAAGAAGCGATGGAACTCTCATCTATAGATGAAGCTGTTGAAGCAGTGGAAGAACCGGTAGAACCTACACATAAATATAAAGCAGTGGAAGCAGCACAAGAAGCGATAGAGCTAACATATTCGAATGAATCTTTTGAAGTAGCAGAAGAAGCGGTAGAGTATACATATTCAAATTTTGAAGTAGCAGAAGAAGCGGTAGAGTTCACATCAACGAATGAATACTTTGAAGTAGCAGAAGAAGCAGTAGAAGTCACCTCTACGGATAAGTCTGTGGAAGAAGCAGAAGAAGCAAAAGAAATTACATCTAAAGGTGATGTTGTGACGAAAGTAGAAGAAGCAACACACCCAAAATCAATGGATACAGCTGTCGAAGTAGCAGCAAAGGCAATAGAGCTGACATCTACGAATGCAGCTGTGATTCAAACAAAAACAGTAATAAATCCCTCATCTACGGCTTTAGCTGTAAGCGGAGTAGAACGAACAATCAATACCTCACCTATGGTTAGAACTGTGGTAGAAGCAGGGGAAGACATGCATCCCGCATCTGTATTTGGAGCTGTGAGTGGAGCAGGAAAAGCTTGCGTAAGAAAATTACAGTTTTTTATCTCGAACATTTTTCTTCAGAGATAGTTTTCATATACTCGTATGTATGCCAAAGTAACCTTTGATATTGAGTTGAAGCTCACAAATAAAAATCGCAAAGTTAACCTATCCTTTCTAAGCGTAAAACAGAAAGAATGCTTGTGAGTTGTTGCCTTAATTTTGTGAATAAAATATATAGATCTTGCAATTACAGTTGATTGTACGAAAAATGCTCAAACCATTTTTTTACTGTACTTATATAGCTTAATAAATTTAATTGAAAGTTGTTTTTAAAAACTTGAAAGTTTATTTTAACTGAAGCAGAGCCAGTAATTTAGTATAAGTGCCGCCGCCGATCTTGACAGGCACTTTTGATACAAAACTCTGTATTAAACTTGATGACAAAAACTAGTCATCAGTAAGCTTCAACTGGCACATTATTACATTCAAAATTTCGAATAGTAGTGGAAATATGGTTGATAGCACTGTAGATACAGAGAAAATATAGATGTTCTGAAAGTTAAATTTTAAATGAAGTTCTTCAAAAAACATACATCTCTATTACGTCCATTTCAAGAAAATTCAGTAATGCACGTTTCTAAAGGAAATCGAATCTGGCTATCGATATATACAGTTAAAATTTGAGTGCATTTAAAAACAAAAAATGTGTTCTGTCCCCTCCAAGAAAATATATTTTGTCTCGAATTTTTTTTGTCCAATTGTGATTTAAAATAGCATACGGCACTTGGGGCCCGATTTAAAGTTTAGCCACAAATAATAATTCTTTTTATTTTTTTTTGAAATATATATGTAAACTTACACAATTAAATTAATTTCTTTTTTTCCAAATTGTAGCTCAGTTTTCTGAAAAGGCTCCAGCATAAACTGTTTTTTACATATTGTCTACTTAAAATTTGTATATTATTGCATATTCACTATGACATCACTAAATTATTGCATTTATCTGATGATTTTGAAGAAACTTGAAATAAAATTAAAATTTATTATGTATAATTTATGCCACTTACAACATTGCTCTATTTTGCATATAATAAATTAAAAGTGTGCAAAAGTTTCTGGATTCAGCAGTACCTTTTCTTTATGTAAAAAAACATGCAATTTATAGGTGGCTTAGATCTTTTAAAGATTATGCTAAATATCAATCACAAACGTTTCTTTTAATAAACTGTACCAAAAAAATCGAACTTTAATTTTTTATTGGCGATCGTCAGTTATTCAATGTTTAATGAGACAGATTTGGTTATCTTTAATTAAAAAAAAAAAAAAAATGTGAGTTTTTCCTCTATCATGGACACTTTTTCAAAATTAATACTAAGACAAAAAAATGTATGTCGATTTTCATGAAAAAGGCTGATTTGAGGAAATCTTTCCACGCTTACATCTCAGCTTTTGTTTATCTGATATGGAAGTTGATAACTTTCGCGCATTTTGCTCGATGAGTAGTTTAATTTGATATACATATCTTTTATTGCTAGATCCCGTCAACTAAGCGTTACCTCTGACAAAAAAAAACTACTAAGTGAAAGTTGGGTCAAATAGTCAATTTTTTAATACTTTGATGAACACATTTGAAAAGTGTGCCAAGGCAATAATTCGCAAAGTATGGTGCACCCACAATTTAATTTTCAAAATGAGCTTTTTGATAAGATTTACGTATCATTAAAATTAAATTTGGAAAATAAAATATTTACCCACAAAAGTTTTGTTACAAATTAATTATAAAAAAATTGTCCATTGAACTGAAAACGTAAGTATGATGATTTTCTATTTAAGGTTTGCTTAGTTATTTTGGGTAGATTACGATTTCCGTGGCGCCGCAATCTGGCAATGGTTTTCGATAAAACACTTAAAAATAAATTGAAAATGTTAGATAAAAAAATCGTTTGTTTGTTTTTTGAGATATCCATACTTAAAAATTTGATTTTGATAGTACCATTTGAAGCACGATTTCCGTGGCGCCGTAGTTTGAGGGGATGGTCTAATGATTTCCAATGGAACACGTCAAAATAAAACGAAAATGTTAAATAAAAAAATTGATATCTCGTTTTGCTTTTGAGATATTGATATTTAAAACATTGACCCTTGCTGTTATGTAAAATTAGTGTGGCTAACAATCTAGGTGTTGGATACATTACAGACTGCTCCGCGGCCGAAGGCCTCTGCGAAGCCGGTGTTGGATTTTTGAGATTTTCTGAGCTGCGGCAGAACGCCACCTACTTACGCATACTTTTATGCAAAATTGTGTGGCTGTAATCCAAAAACTTTAAGTATCAATATCTCGAAAACCAAACGAGATATCGACTTTTTTTTAACAATTTCGCTTTATTTTGACGTGTTCCATCGGAAACCATCGTCTGATTACGGCATCACGGAAATGGTACTTCAAATGGTACTATCAAAATAAATTTTTAAGTTTTGATATTTCCAAAAACCAAGCGAGATATCGATTTTATTCATTTAACATTTTCGCTTAATTTTGAAGTTTTCTATCAAAAAACATCGTAAAATGGCGGCGACACGGAAATCGTCACTATGCCGTTTTTTTCTTAAAGAATCATTATTTAAGTGTTATGTCGAACAAAAAAAAAAAAAAAAGAAAAAAGCTTTGGGCACCATAAGTCCAAAGATAGCACAAATGCAGACCTTTCACACTGACAATAGCATGGTTTTTTATATTTCTAAGGAAATTGATATTGTAGCTCCTTCTGTCGGTTAAAATATCTAGTGGTTGAACTAAATCATTTCTAAAACTATTTTATGTATATTTACTTTAAAATTTATTATAATTAAACTTGAATTTATAATAATTTTAATTTTATGCAACTGCAGCAGCAACAGCAACAAGAACAATGGACATCGCGCAACGATCCCTACACATCGGTAAGAGACAATTTGCTATATTTCGAATAGGCCTATATCATGTCAATTCAAAAAGATAAACGTAGTTCCTTTGACTTTCGACTATGAAGAACATGTAAACAATATCGAAAAATTTGTGAACCTTTCAATTAGCAAATCCATTTGTTTTGCATAAAAAAGGAATGGCAGGTAAAAAAAAGGAATGGGCTAGACATAGAGCTCTCTGACCTTGCTAATTTATTTGGCTAGCTGAAATGTATCATCAATAATTTTGCCATAAGTCGAACGATTGTTGCACTAAAATTTACGAAAAAATAAAAATATTAATTTCTAAAATATTCTGCAGCACTGTAAAAGTTTCTGCTCTACTTAAAAAATTGCTAAGAGATACAGTGTTTTTTCCAAAACGTAATACTTTGCCACGTATGATATAAAATTTAAAAAAAATATTGTTCTCGAAACATTTTGTTGATTTTTACTAACATTTACTTAATGTTTTTCGAAAAATTTCTTTTACATTTTCATTTTAAAAGCGAAACACTTGCGAGTTGAGTAACAACTTTTAACCCTCATGTCAAATTTGGTAGGGAAAAAACAGCAATTTAAAAAAAATATTTAAATAACATTTTTTTTTAACTTTGATGATCGATAATTATGACAAAAAAAAATTGAGCTGATTGTCTTCTGAGCCTTATTCATTTTAATGCATTTGAGCTTCGATAAACACCCTGTAACTCATAAACCTCCCTTCTCACACAATTTTTTACTCCCAATGGGAACCAGGGAATCAGGTCTGGACCACCTTATATGTATAATTAATTAAGTTCTGAGTTAACGTTTTTAGTTGCATTTTGAACTCAAAATTTGAATCTAGTTTTTGAGTTTCTATTGTTTCTGAAGTTTATATGTATCCGCAGGCAATTAATGCACACATGCTTTGTTCACTTTAAAAATAAAAAAATTTGGATTGCAGTTCTTGCTGCAACAACATAACTATATTTTGACATAGTACTTACTATAGTTTATTTCATTATTAATAAACATTTCTTAATTGTGACATTTAACTGCCGTTAACACTGCTTTGAATTTTGACTTTTGAAAATTAATTTTGCAATATTCGTCATCTGTATTTATTTTTCTAGCAAATGATGGAAAACGAACGGGCTGAAAGGAGTGCTGAAATGCAGGCAAATGCAAGTATTTACTACAATAATATATTTGTTTTCAAAGTAGGCCACTTAAACTGGCACTAATTAATAAATATACATAGTTAAAGTTCTTATAAAGTTTTATTATAACATTTTTTAAATACTTCATTATGAATGAGATATCTCTGTTTTAAGCCATAGAATCAAAATCGAGAATCTCGTTTTAAGATAATTCCAGATAATTCAATTATCGACACATCACTTTGTGTTTCAGTCATTTTTGTGTAGAAAGTAATATCACTTAGAATAGATTTAAAAAAATTTGCATGTAATATTCTTTTTTGTGTTGTAAAGATTTGTCCTGCTTGATGTACGATAAGATGTGATGGACTCTCATTAAATGACTATTAAAATACGAGTTTTGCTTATACGTAATTACCACTTTTGTTGCTTCACATTGAAACTGTGCCTACAATAAAAAACTATATTGTGCCCAAAGTTATAGAAACGGCAAAAATTTACTAATTTGTTTTTGGCAGATAAGTTCCCGATACGAATTAATGTTTTTTGAGCAATAGTTCATTAAATCTAGTAAGTTTTTAAAAAATTTGGTATTAACTCACGTTTTTGGTTTAAGATATAAAATTTCTGCAATAACACGATATTAAAGCAATATACCGAATTAGAACTAGTAGTATCCTGTCTTTTCTTTATTGCCAAAACAACAATATGGTTTCTTCTTTCCTATAACTTTTCTATTGATATATTTTTTTGACTTAATCCTTTAATTTCAAGTATGATTAAAAAGACTGAAGAAGATAAGATTCAAAAGTTTTATAAAAATTGTTAGTATTTATCAATTTGAGCTTTGAATAACATAGGTTTTTAACTGAATTTGTTTGTCTGTTTTCAAATTTTGTTTATTCTTATAGAGACAATTATCAACTTAGTTTATATAATGCTTTCATTTTATCAATAGATGATATTGGCAAAAAGCTATGCTGACTGGGAATCTCAACGTAAAGCAGTTTCTTGGATGGAAGAACCAGATAGAGAATGTATGATATGTGTAAGAAATTTTGTATCTTCAGAAGATTCATATTTACAAGCTGGCATATGTTTATGACCAATTTCTCTTCAGTATCATAATACTGATTTGAAATAATTATTTACATATACCACTCACCTCGTAACTTGTTCTAAGTATAGTTAAAAAATTAACAGCGCATATATTCTCCTACTGTAGTAGCCTTAGATATATTGAAAATTTCTCTGTAATAGTTGCAAAAAGAACGTTAATTTAGATCACGATGGATGGGCTCTATGTAACTATATATTACTTGTTACGACTTATATTGTGGAGATTCAAAATGATATTCGAGCAGCAAGCTTCTTACTGAACCTAACCTAAATTCGTGTTATCTCCTATAATTTTCGACACAAAGTTCCATAATATTCACAATAACTGCTGTATTAACTAAAGAAATGTATTTCGGTTGCGATCCGTACTTTTTTACTGTATATCTAGGAAATGAAATGCTCTCAGAGTGATTTATATAATAAGAAAATTTAGGTTCCAAAAAAATTCTAATTTTTTGAAATTATTCTACATTTCCTTTAAATGGCTCGATTTTTGAGGAGGTTGAGAAAACCTAACAGTCTACTTTATGTTTTAATAGAAATATCCACTAAAAAGCATTTAGCTTTTGTCAGGTAACTCCATAAAAAATTTTACGTGCTCTCTGTCTTATTAACAAAAATTGAAAATGCATTATTTACTTTAAGGATCCCAGTGAACCTCAACTACAGCGGCAATCACCACCACAATTTTCAGTAAGTAAATATAAAATATGCTTAGTACTTGTGTACTTTAAATAAAAAAATTATAAGTATATACGGTTTTTCTTTGTGGGGGAAATGCCTAAGGGCACATGGTTTGATTTTGTGTTCTTGAGATCATCGATATTAAAGTAGAAGCTCTGTAGTAAGACCTTAGAATACTGTAGAAATGATACGTAACTATACGGTTCAAAATTTAAATATAATTTTTTTGATTCCTGGCTTTGTTTCGATTTTTGTATGCATTATTTTCAATCATTCGCTGTCATGACATTCTGCATCTTTCTTCTTCTGCAATTTTGACAAAAAAATTTAGAAAATTAAATTTAAATTTTGAACTGTGAACATAGACGATTAATATATGAAACTATGCAATCTCAATAACATAGTCACTTCGAGGAAATATTATACGCCACTCAAAGTTTAATTCAAAAATATATGTGATTTGAAGGAGGGATTGCGAAGTCTTGTAAATTCATCGTCGCTCCTGTGTTAATCAGAAGTTTTATCTAAATATATCGAGTGAAAAAAGCAGCAATTAGATAGATGAAAAATTAATCGGAAACTTACCTAAATTTTAGAGAGCCAGAACACTCTGCAATCAAGGAAGGTTAATGGTAAGATATAATTAACATTAAAAGTCACATATTCATAACAAGCATCATTTCACTTGATTTTTCATTGTGTAGAGTCCAATGGCAAGTACTTGGCAAGACGGCAGACTAGCAACAAGGGATCGATCACAAGAGGTACTTGTATAAAAAAATTAATATATTGTATTATTTTTAGCAAGTAAAACCGTTGTTGCATATATTTAGGCGTTAACGCTAATGCTAGTTAAATAACTCATTTAAATACTAAAAATTCAAAATTTTTTAACGTCACATTTTTTGAAAGAACGCAATCTTTATTTATCGAATGAGTTTGAGTATCCATTCTGTGAAGAAAAAAAAGTTACGAGCAAAAACACGTTTTTTTTTAGCCAAAAAGGACCTTCAGGTGAATCAAAAGTGCTTCCATTGGCACAAAACAGAAAAAAAAGAAGAAAAATGTTGCAGATGTCGTTTTTAAGGGTCCTTCTAACTTTTGAGTCAGTATCTGGATGAATCTTAATTTCGATCCGGGGCTTCGATAATTTTTTTCCGAAAATTTTAAAATTACAAAGTCATAAATAAATTTACTTTTTTTTTGAAGATGGGTACTTAAGATTTTATTTTAGATATTCTAGAAAGAAAGCTGAGGTTTTTTTTACTTTAAATACGTTTAATTCTGAGGGCGTTTTCGAGGAACTGCACGTTAAGGATTTGGGCCTTACTTTCGCCGGTGCAAATAAATTCTAATTTTGCAATATAAAACTTATGTAGGGAAATTTTGCTTTCAAAAATAGTTAATAAAAAAATCATTTCCTTTTCTCTAGCTGCGTAATAAAAATATAACTGAATAATTTTTTTCTTATTACTTTAAGAGCGGTGTTCGGTTTTTGCAACATCCTACTGTAATGCCTGGACAACAATGTATGTATAGACAAGTAAGTAAAAGTAAAAATTAATATTGATGATTTTACTAGGAAATTTGGTTCGTTACTTTTTGTAAATAAGTCCTGGGTCATAATGCACGTAATAATTTGCATATATAAAATGACAATTCTGATTTTATCGGAATTTTTCAAAAACGATTCTATATTACCTAAACAAAATTTATACCTTTTTAATTTTAATGAGCTGATCTAAATGAATGTTTTGCATATGAAAGAGGGTTTATTATACTTTAATTAACGGTTTGGAAACTTAAAATATAATTTTTTTTTATATTTTTTAACTACTCGTAGTTGCTTATAAGCAATTTTTTTTTGGTGTTCTGTACGTTTTAAGGATATAAAAAACAAAATTATAACTATGAGTCATAGCCCTATAAAATTCAAATCCGTTGATAAAGTTTTGAGACCGCAATAATTTTAGAGATTTTTATGAAAATAATACAGCACGGCAGTCTTGCAATTATTTTGTTTTCAAAAAAAAAAAAAAAAAAAAAAGTAATGAGCTAAAGTAAGTCGAAAATTTCTGTTAAATTTCAATTCAAATCAGGTTGAGCATTTTATAAATGCAAATTCCAAAAATACCTTTTTTTTAGTCTATAGAATTTTTGCTTTTTGAAAGAGTATCTGACCGAAAACGTTTGGTCCGCTTTAATTTTTGATTTTAACTTTATTTCATGATAAACATATAGGGAGGACAAGCATGTTTGCGGGATGTTAGTGATTCTAGCAATTTGTGGGATGAAACACCACCCCATGATATGGTAGGTATCGATTTGAATACATATTTATTGCACTTTATTTTATTTAGCGATTAAGTTTGGTATATATTCGATATGCAGTTTTACGAACAATACGATATGGCAATGTAAAAGAAAGAAGTGATACGATATTTCCTTCAAATGCTGTACATTTTCAGTACAATTGTACTTCTATCAGTACTATCGTACATTTTGCAGTACAATGTAGGTTTTTCAGTGGAATAGAATTTTTTTTCAGTACAATTGTACTTTTTTGAATACAATTGTATTTTTTCAGAACAATTGTACTTTTTTCAATTTAATTGTGTTTTTTTTTTCAATTTAATTGTATTTTTTTCAGAACAGTTGTACTTTTTTTAGTACACTTGAACTTTTACTGTACAATAGTACTTTATTCACAGAGAGTCCTAATTAAGGCCAGCCAGCATTTTGGGTATATGCCTACATATAAATTCTAGCTTATCACTGTGACACAAGGCACAATATATCAATAGCCACTTAACCGATTGGCTAGTTTTTCAATTCCTCTCCTCCAAAAACTGAAATTTTTTTGTTTACTTCCAAAATCATTCAACTAGCATTCCAAGTTTTCCACTTTAGTTAGCAATAAACATCTCTCTATAAACATTTTTCCAAAAATTTATCTATCCGTTTGATTAACTGACTAACTCTAAAATTAATTTTTATTATCAGTTGTAGCAAAACAAGCCATTGCGAGACACTGTAAACTTCGAAAAACATATATTTAATATTGGTTAAATAATTATTTATTTTATTCGGTTTAATCTTAATAACTTTGCTCTATGATTGTTAAACATCAAAAAGAATTTTACTCACTAACCACATATAATTTTATTTAGAACTTAGATACTTCATTCGTAAGCACTGATGATTCGTTGTTGGACACATCTTTGGTAAGAATATATTCTATATATGAGATGTGTTGACTAAAAACATGTTATAAATAGAAATCAAATTGTTCATAATTAAGACGTTGTTTTATTCAAAAATGTCAGATAATTAATAATGTTTATGTTTTGGTTACATTTATATTACATCGAATTTCCTTATCTTTTTTGCGTTTCGCCGCTATCTAATAAGCATGTGGAACTGCTCCTACGCTAAGATCTAAAAATAAAAACTGAAATAAGGAATATTCAAGAAAAGTATTTTTGTAAAAAGGATCAACATAAATTATCTCAGAATGCATTAATTGTCAACCGGAATAAAATAATACGAAATTATTGAAGCTTTATATTAAAGTGTTAATCTTCAAAGCAAAACAAAAAAAGTGTAATTTCAAGTGTTTGTCAAAATCTGCTCACATTTAAAGAGTTATGACATATCAAATTATTCTATCCCCCACACTATTTTATGTTTTTATCAATAATGATTTTCTTTTCTTAAATGTTAATTCAATGTTAAGTCAATAACAAAATATGCGAGTGAGCTTGAGTTAATAGATTTGATTTTAATGGCGGCACAACTCAATGTTATCAAGCAAAGGGACTGTTTTCTCTCATCTCTCAATGTGTATAAGGTGATACTATGAAATGATGACTGATACCGAAGAAGTCTCGGTTGCGTTACCATCCATCGTTTAAATATCGCATTACAAAGAACACTCGTTCTTATGTCGTACGGTCAAGTTGTTGAATATTCAACCAGCAATCGAATTTCTCTATAGCTTTGACATTGATTGGTAAATTCAAGAAAAATTTTCACTGACCCTACAACATCTATATATTTTTCCTATAACCATTTATATTGACAGTGACTTTGACATCGTCCATTATGTTACTGTCAATAAATGGCTTTGGGTATTATAAGACATTATCAGTTTTTCGCCTACAACTTAATACGTGCTATATTTTATATTAAAATACATTTCTAATGATATTTTTGTTTTCAGAACACAGGACAGGAACAGCAATTTCATAACGTAAGTAAATGTTTATTAGAACAATAAATATACAATGTCTTATAGAACCTTTAGTCTTCAGAACATATAATTGGAACCTTACAAATGCAATAACCAAATTACTTGTTGCACATTAAAATATCAATCAAATCGACTAACAATTGCTGCGCACTAACGAAAAATAAAAATTTTTTTTTTCACTTTAACTTTTAATGTGTGGTTTGTTCCTTGGAACGAAGTAATTAAAAAAAAAAAAAATAAATTAAAAATTAAAACAATAACAGCGCTATAATTTTTTAGATGGAGCTTTACATCTAAGTTTTCGAGAAATCGAAATATTTTCTTCTTTAAGATTAATGTCAAAAATTTAATAATAATAATAATAGAGTTTAGCTACTACAGCTATTATAGCCTTCTTAGCTATTTAGCATTGAAGCTTTATACCAAGTAAAAAGCTTATTCAATGAATAATGGAATAGAAAAAATTATCATGCACATTAATTTGTTATTTATTTGCAGTAACATTAGAGGAACATCCATTAAGTCCAAGGATTACAGTTTTCAATAACACAATTTTTTTTCGCTATATAAGAACCGAAAAAATCAATTTTACTGCATTATTTTGTTGTTGGAAAAGTTTTGACAAGTATTATGTACATTCCGTACTCACAGTGTTTCCAAGTTGAAAACAAGTAATTAACGGCTTCCCCAAATAAATATTTTTTTCCTGAAAAATATACTTTTTTTATGTTTTAGGAAAAAGTTGATTAACGGTTTTTTTTAGTTACCCAATTCAAAAAAAAAACTTGAACAAAAATTCTCCAAATCATAGTTTCATAACGAAAACTCTCCAATTAACGGCTTTTTCCGAAATTTTTTGATTCCTACCAGGCCGCGAGCTTTGGCAGCCTTGCGTACTCAAGTTTTAAGTCACCTTCGATTCGAACATTTTATTTCCCATTTAAGAACTTCTAAAATATGTGATGAAAATGTTTTGTTTAATTCATGACAAAAAAAAAAAAAGAAAAGAAAAACGGACTACTACGTTGGAAAACATAATTTGCTAGTCGAAGGTGACATTGCAAGTCAATGAAACCTGAGCGTGACCTCAGTGATCTTTCGATATTGTTTTTCTATTCGACGACTGGATATCAAATACTTACAGGGTGAAGCTGAAGCACACTTGAGCTATTTTTTCAAAATAAGAGGTGTCTCTTTATACTATTTTTTCCTTGGATCTTGATATATCCTGATGTACGGTGCATTAATTCTTATAAAAACATGCATATTTTTTACCACTAAAAGTGATTCAGAAATTATGGTCAGATTGCCTTTGGTATATTTATTTCTCTTATTTTATTAAATCAAATGCTTACCATGTAATATGATCTACCTCATTTTATTTCATTCATTACAACTGCTGCTTACTAAAAATTACCAAAAAACCATTAAAAGTTTTCTTTTTTTATTTTCAAGTTAAGAGAATTTGCTCGACACATTGGATTGAACAGTACCTTTGATTCAGAAGTAAGTTTCTAATACAATGATATAATTGTCTTTTACTGTTATGAGTTTACTAAAAACGTAGAAATTTTTCAACAATTTTTTTCCTATAATACGAACTCTAGTAAGAAAATTAAAACATAAATGATATTCACTCAGAGGAAAATAGATTAACGCAAAGACTGCTGAATTTCATGAATAATATTATTGTAAGAAAAATTGAATAAGACAGTAAATCCCCTATTGTTTCATAAATGTGGAGAAAAAGTAAAGTTTTCTTTGCCATAGTTAAAAAATTTACTTCTGTTTCATTTTCTTAACTATAATCCTTATGTGATGATATCTAAAATGATATATCAAACATTTTCTATAAAAGAAATTACTATTATGCGGGATATTACAAAATCGTTAAGACTGCATTTGTCCCATACAACATTAATAAAACGCACACATTTACAATTTTTTTTTGTAAAACGCAGGGGGACTCGCACTTTGGAAACACATCTGATGTAACGAGAGGCAGACAGAATATTTCAGGAAAAAATGTGCCAAATGTAAGTAGTGCTATTTGCTAATATCAATAAAACAGGACAGACTAAAGAACAATGGTGTACGAGGTAAGAACTTAATTGATTCTAAGCGCTTTAATAAAATTAGCCGAAATGGCTTCAACACAACTGTTTGAACCTTTTAATATGGATTATTTAATAATTGAACACAATTTTTTTCGCAGCTAAGGTCATCAATGTAGAGATTGAAATTTCAATAGATGTCACTATATATTATGTTTGTATTTGAGTTTTTAAATACTCAGGTGGTGCAAGTGTCTGTCTCTCCGTTCAAATCAATAAGTCAAAAAAATTAAATTTGGCGAAGTCGGTTTACGGACACGCTTACCGTCTATATTCTATATATACTTGAGTATTTGCCAGTTTTAATTAAACTTGGAAATTTGGTGCACATGTGAACATAATAATAATTGGGCTAGGTTTTAAATTTTCAAAAACTTAGAGGAGCGTGGCACAGCCCTAAATTTTAGACCCTATAACGCCATATCTCGTAAGCTGTGTAGGATATTGTGTTGAAATTACTGAATTTGTCCCTAAAGTGAGCAGAATGGAAAAGTAAGCGTGGTAATTTTCAACAACTAAATATTTTGATTCTGTATATCTCAAAATTGGTACATAGGATTTTCATAATGCAGCCAAAGCATACAAGCTTATCCACAGTACTGGAAAAACTCGTTGAAGGGCGTGGCACAGTCCACTATACTTATAAAAGTTATATTAAGAGAACTAACCATGTAACCGCTAAGAAATTTATTAAAGCAGATATATTTTCTATTAGGTATCTCAATACAAAAATTTGGGTTAATGTTGCTTGCAGGCGTGGCACTTCTTATACAAGCAAAAAACGTTTATTTTTATATACATACATATAGTGTGCTATAAGAGTAATCTTCATAATCTTCTTGGCTTAGGGGTGTCATTTGCTAGGAGCTTTGAAACTGAATGTAAATCGGCTGGGTAGCAGTGGGCGTGGCATCTCCCATACTCCCTAATTTAAAAACTTATTACGGCATATATAGCAAACTATACCAGCAATTGTGCTTTAATTTGATATGCGAATGAAATTTAATTGAATGATCCAAAAGTAGGCGGAGTTAGAAGAGTTTCTATTCGATTTATTCTACATTTTTCCTATTCTTTTAACTTTTCAACCTTTTAAATTTTTCCAATATGTCCCATATGCATTTGTTCTTCTTTTTCAACCTTTTGCAACTTTTTTCATTAATTTCTTTACATGTTCGACTTTTTCAACATTTTTCAACCTGCTGCAACTTTCTTTGAGTTTTTTAACCAGTTTCAACTATATCAGCATTTTTATATATTTACAACTTTTTCAAATGTTTTTAACTTTCTTCAATGGTTTTCCAAATGTTTAATACTTTTTCAGTATTTCTAAATTCTGTTAACATTTTACATTTAACATTTTTTTCCGGCATATTAAACCTCTTCAAAGTCTTTTTAATATTTATTTAATGCATTATTTTCAATGCATTTATTTTCGTAGAACTTACAGGGTGAATAGAAACAAATATTTTGTGGCGCTGAAACGCGGTATGTTGTTAAAATAGGAGTTGCCACTTTATACTATTTTTTCTTGGATCTTGATATAACCTGATGTACAGTATATTAATTCTAATAAAAAAATGCATATTTTTTGCCTATTAGAACAGCTTTAAATATATTTATTTCTAGATTTAAGTAACTCACATGCTTACCATTCAATATAATCTACTACATTTTAATTCATTCATTTCAACTGCTGCTTCATAAGAATCATCAATAACTAAAAATTCTCCTTTTTTTTATTTTCAAGTTAAGGGAGTTTGCTCGACACATTGGATTGAACAGCACTTTCGATTCAGAAGTAAGATTCCAATACAATAATTGCCTTTTACTGTTATGAGTTTACTAAAAACGTAAAAGTTTTTCTACAATTCTTATCTTATAATTCGAACTCTTGTTAGAAAAGTGAGACATAAATGATATCAACATATTCACTCAGGGAAACATAGATTAACACAATGACAAATGCAATTTCATGAATAAAATTTGTGTAAAAAAAATTGAAGAAGTAAAATTATCTTTGAAATAATTAAACAAGTTGACTTTGGCCTTATATAAAAATGATATTACAAACATTATTTAATCATTATTATGTGAGATATTACCAAATCGTTACAAACTTTTCTTTTAAAACGCAGGGAGACTCGAACTTTGGAAACACCTTTGATGTTACAAGTTACAAAAGTTTACCATATGTAAGTAGTACCATATGCTAATGTTAATTAAACAGAGCAGGCTAAAGAACAATGGTGTACGAGGTAAGGATTTAATTGATTCTAAACCTTTTAATAAAATCAACCGAAGTCGCTCCAACATAATTGTTTCAACCTTCATATATGGGTTATTTAATAATTGAACACAATTTTTTCCCCAACTAAGGTCATCAAAGTATAGCTTGGAATTTCAGTAGATGTAACTATATGTTTGTATTTGAGTTATTAAATATTCAGGTGGAGTAAATGCGTCACTTAGAGCAATTGCTTTTACTTATAGCAAGATGATGTTCTAAAATAGAACATTGGAAACTCAAGGTTAAGAACAAAAGGATAAATTTTTACAGTTTAGCTTGACATAGTTCACTTCAGTTACAGATTCTACTACTTGTAGATATAACGAGTCATAGCTGCTCTCTGCATATCATCAGCTTATATGACAATGATACATCATCTTAAATAATCCATGTCCAAAGTTATGACAAATATCCTAAGCTCAGTGTTACTCGAGCAAATACAAAATGTATACTTAATTAGAATTTAGTAAAAAAGTATTATTAATCAAAAATTATGTAAGATAAGTTGGGTATGGAAGTATTTCAAGGGTTAGTTAGATCAAAGGAGATAATTCCTTATATGGCATATCAATAAACGAATTATTTTAATCGTTATACCATTGAGCAGAAAACCTTTATTGAAATCACTTGATGATATGAAGATAGAGATTTAAATTTCATTAGACTAAAATTAATAACACAAAAACGAAAAAAAAAAAAAATTAAAATAGAAATCATAAAAAATATGCCGTGTTACTTATTTTTATATACAAAAGCCATCTTTTCATCTTGAAAATCATAGAAAACAATGCATAAGCAATCATATAAGTAAAGTTATTACCTTTTTTTGGAAATTTCTTTACTCTATCTCGAGATTTAAAAAAAAAAATAAATGATAAAAATCTAAAGAAATTTGTTTTCTCTTTGGTTTTATCATAGGAAGCAACCAACGATGCCCGTAAACCTATGAACTATACGAATTCGCCGATGATATGTAAACCTAATAGTTCTGTTTTTGAACCTATTGATCGATATGAGTCATATGTGAGTTAATAATAGTAATAATATTAATAAATCTACATTTCTCTTTGCTTTCCTGATAGGAAGCAACCAACGATTTCCATAGACCTATGGACTTTTTGACTGTGCCGATGACGTATGAACCAAATAGGACTCTTTTTGGACCATATAGGCGTCTTTTTGAACCTGTCGATCAATATGAGTCAAGTGTGAGTTGATAATATTAATAATATTAATAAATCCCTCTTTCTCTTCGCTTTTTTCATAGGAAGCAACCAACGATGCCCATAGACCTATGGACTTTTTGACTGTGCCAATGTCATATGGACCACATAGGCCTATTTTTGGACCTGCCGATCAATACGAGTCAAGTGTGAGTTAATGACAAAACTTTCTAAGCAGTGTTTGAATTGCTGCGCAAGAATTAGTAATTGTGCTGTGACTGCACAGTAATAATAAAACGAATTGAAAAACCTTTTTGTTTTTTTTTGTCAAAATTTTCAAAAATTTACAACACACAGCAATAAAATTTTTGAAAAATTTGAAAAAATGTAGAATATATGAAGTTCCTATTTTGGTTTTTCTGAAAATTAAGAAAAAAAATTTAAAATACCAAAATAAGAGTAATTTTTAAGTTTAACTCAAATTACCATTAACCATATGGAAGACAGAAATTGAAATTGTTTCTTAAAAATCATGTTAATTTTTTGTAATTTATGTGCTAATAAATATTGTTCGCTGAGGTGATATATATAGAGACATAACTTTTTCATCGCTAAGGCTCACTTGGCATGTTAACAAACTATTTTTTTTTCACATAACAAAGATAACCCTTTATAATAATTTACAAAAGTAGTTGAATATTTCAAATAGAAAAATTAATGCAACCAGTACTGGGCCAAGTCTGCATTTACGTTGTTTAACGTTAACCTAACCCTGGCAATCACTCAGAGCTCAAGTCTGGCTTATGAAAAAATGTTAACCTGGCTCAAGCTTATATATAAGTCAGAGCTATTGCTTGGAGCGTCACACCTTAGCACACACTTGGCCTAATACTGGCGAACTAAACAAAAGATTACAAATACATATATTTTACTTTTCCAAATCAGGGAGCTTCATATTTGGCGAAAACAGCTAATGGTTCAGGTGATGGACGCATTTTTCAAGGAAACAATAAGTCAGATGTAAGTAATGCAAAACATTTGTTGAAAATAATTTAAAAAAAGTAATTATGTGAAAAACCAAGAACTAATTTTGGCCCTCATTCAAATTCTTATAATTTTGAATGTTGTACATATGAATTCAAGCCCAAGAAAATAAATGAATTGATCTTTAATAAAAAAAGATTGCTTGGTTTTGAAAGCATGACAATGTAATTGTTGATATTTGTTATGATTAAAAATATTAAACTTGAAAAGAAAAACCTGGACAAAATATAACTTATCATCAAATCATCATATTTCTTGCCAAACATCCTTAGCCAAAAATCGAACCAAATCGCTTGAATTCAAACTTGGAAAAGGTGTTGTCCTATTAACAATTAATTGGATGGTTAAACTCTAAAATTATATTTGTTTCTTCAAAAACTGATTGAAGTGTGGGGATGACATTTTAAGTTTTTTGGTCGACCCACCCTACTTCGTGTAGATAATTTGATTTCTGATCTAATTGCAAAAAATATTAGTCCAAGTGCTTTGGCCTTTCGAATAGGCGTAATTAATTTTCAAGTTTTAAAGTTTAACCTTTATTCTCAAAGTCATTATTTTGAAGTTGGAATGGCCACACAATAGGACATGTTTTGGCCAAGTTTCAGGTTAATCGGTTTTGTTCGATTTTATGTTGTTTGCAAAGAACATTTTTGAATATGCCTATTGTGTGCAAACTAATTGCTAACATATTAATTTTACTTTAAAAAATTAGGGAGTTTCATATCTAGCAGACATATCCAATAATGAAAGATCTGGAAGTAGTTTTTCTGCATGCCATTTGCCATATGTAAGTAAGGCAATCATAACATAAGTTGTGTAATTGCATGTTTATATGAATATCACAATAACATAAAAATAAAATATTTATGTTTTTAATGCCTTTTAAAAAGCGTATAAGAGTTTCAGCATATATTTAAAGGACGTTTAAAACGAGTACATTATCAGACCCCTAGAGCTCTATACCTTTATTACCGTATGACACTTTTCTTCTGAGATACACTACATGTATATATAAAGCTTCTAAAAACTTTGTTTTATTTCCATAGGTAAGTCTGGAGTCCACTAAGAAAGATCAGCAAGGTTTTGGTGTAAGTAAAATCAGAATTTTAAAGGTATCTAATGAAAACAAAAGAAACTATTTGTCACATGTATTAACAGAGTTACACCAAAAATGTGTCATAATGTTTATAACGTTAAAGTAGGCTTGGGAAGCTTTTTAGAGGCGAACTTTTAAAAAATCAGTATCAAACAAAGTTTAACTCGTAGATCATTCTTTATAAAGATAGAGATTCATTGTCCAAAGTTACTTAACAAGTGAAATTAATGATGTGTTATGATCATTAGAAAATCACTTTACAATCCCATAAATTTTATAAAATCTTAGCTTCAAAATTATATTCAAATTCGGAATCAGCATACAAATTCAGTAAGATTGTACATCTCAAAGCATTAAAAACTAAATTTTATAGCCATTTAAGCTTTAAGTTACTTTGGTTAAGTAATTGCAAAACTTATTGCTTATACTATCTTCTAGAAGGATCTGTCAATGTGAATATCGATTCACAAGCTAAAAATATATGAAAATACATTTTTAAAATATGTAGATTAATCGTGATTTAAAATTAAAAATTTGAAATATTTCAAAAATATACTTTAAATTTGTTTCTCTTTTTTTTTAATTTATAAAAGCCATCTCCAGAGCCGTGTATGTCTGTACAACAATGCATGAACAATCGTGTAAGTATATTAAAGAATCTTAAATATTTCGCATGTGCAAACAAAATTAATGGTCAAAACAACATTTTGAAGTTAAATTTACGAATTCGATGTCAAATTTAAGAATTTCAGCTTAAGATTAGTCAACAATTTTAATTCATTAACTTCAAGAGTAAAGTTTCGTGATCTATTTTCTCAAAAGTCCCAAAATGAATAAAGGAAATGTATAATATGCTGGTTTTCTGTTTTTTTTATGCTCTTTTTGTCACCATTTGAGAAAACGAATGATTTACGAAACTTTTTGAACAAAACATGTTGCTGTATTCAGCGAATAAGCTTTAAGTTGTGCAAACTTTGTTTTGGAAACTGTCAAATAATGCTGACTCAGTGAATTCTGATTAAAATTTATATTCGGCGAAAGATTTGACCGCACTACTTAATTTTTTTTTAAAAATATTGCACATATTTTTTTCGAAAAAATTTGTATAAACATAAAATTTTTGGTTTTTCTGAAAATTAAGAAAAAAAAATTTAAAATACCAAAATAAGAAGAATTTTTAACCATATGGAAGACAGAAATTGAAACTGTTTTTTAAAAATCATATTAATTTTTTATAATTTATGTGCTAATAAACTACATGTTTATATAAAGCTTCTAAAAACTTTGTTTTATTTCCAAAGGTAAATCTGGAGTCCACTAGGAATGATCAGCAAGGTTTTGGTGTAAGTAAAATCAAAATTTTAAAGGTATCTAATGAAAAAAAAGAAGCTATTTGTCACATGTATTTACAGAGTTACACCAAAAATGTGTCATATTGGACAACGTAGACGTTTTGCTACACAAAGTCTTAAGCTATATTACCATTCTGAGCTTTAAACTCACTGCCAAGGATGCGAAAGTGTTGCTTTGAAATGACAAATTTTGGTTAAAGTAGGCTTGGGAAGCTTTTTAGAGGCGAACTTTTATAAATGAAAGCAAATTTCGTATAATTCGATAAATTCAGTAATGCTAAAAAATCAGTATCAAACAAAGCTTAACTTGTAGATCATTCTTTATAAAGATAGAGATTCACTGTCCAAAGTTACTTTACAAGTGACATTAATGATGTGTTATGATCATTAGAAAATCACTTTACAATCCCATAATTTTTATAAATTCTTAGCTTCAAAATTATATTCAAATTCGGACTCAGCATAAAAATTAAATAAGATTGTACATCTCAAAGCATTAAAAACTAAATTTTATAGCCATTTAAGCTATAAGTTGCTTTGGTTAAGTAATTGCTAAACTTATTGCTTAAATTATCTTCTAGAATGATCTGTCAATGTGAATATAGATTCACAAGCTAAAATTGCTTTTCCAACGACGCAAATCTTTACTTTAAAAGATTCCACAGAACAAAACATGGTTTTTATGTGTGAAAACATTCACAGCTTTTTTTGTTCTAATTTTTAAGTGAAAATCTTGCTCACAACAATATTTCAGACCTACTCAATCCGATTTCTAAGTAGGAAATTTGTAACTCTATATAATTTAATAAAAATTGTAGTCGGTTGATAATGAAAGTCTGTAGAGTCTTTTGGAACAATCAAAAACACAGTCTTATAAGCTAAACATAAACAATTACATTTAATATAATTTTTTATTATAAAATTTGGCAAAGTCAGTTCAAAGATTTGATAAAACTCTCATTATATCAAATTAGACAGTAGTTGTTAGTAATTTCCTTTCCACGTGTTGTTTGTAACTCATATTTCTTTGCAGAAAATATCCCCTCATCATAGTGTATTAACAGTAAGTACCATGAATTAACTAAATTTATCGTTTCTTTGCAAACTTCTATGCCGATGTAATATTGTCAATGAAACAATGGTTGTAATATAAGTTTTTCTTTCAAAAAGCCTGAAGATGAATACCTGGGAGACGTATTAAATCAGATAATTGATGAAAGTAGTAGCACCGGACACCATTTGTCAGATGTAAGTGTTACAAGATAATGTGAACATGAATAATTATACTTCTTTCTTATTTAAAAAAAAAAAAATTATTTCCTTAAAAAGTTCAGACTTAAAATTGTATAGTTTAATTTCTTGAAAGCAAAATATTTTCAGAAACATTTCGTTTGAAGAGTTTAAGTCAAAAAATTGGCTTGGTGCCTTCTATCCAAAAAAAAAAAAACTGAAAATAGAGTTGTTTAAATAAAGATATATCTGAATTGTAATATCCAATTCCATTAAAATTGACTACCATGTGCCTAACTCATCGATTTTACGAGTTATGATGTTGTTATGAAAAATTAAGTTTGAACTAAAATTTTTATAGATAAACTTAAGTACATACATATTTATGCATTTGTAAAATAATTTCCTTAAAAAACATAACATTATTTTCTTTTAGCGTCCCTTCAAGGGGTGTGATTGTGATTCAAATAAGCCTGGTCGAAGGGTAAGTTCCATTTTGTACAATCAATAAAACCCACTTTTTAAATATATGTACATATTTATGTATGTATGTGCGTGTATGATATAAAAATGCTAATATTCAAATTTGCTATTTTAAATTGCTGGAGGTCTTATAACCTTTATAGGTTTTTGATATTTCACAAAATTAAAAATTAAAGGTTAGAAAATTTGTTTCTCTACAAAATCGTGTGTCATGGAACATTTTAAATATTTATGTTCAGTCAATGCAACAAAAACCGAAAAGATTAGAAATTGGAGTATACAAGTGTTATGATTGAAATCTGTTCACAGTACACATGTGTCTAAGAACTGCTACCAGCTTAAGACCTAAGTCTTAAAATTACTACATATTTGAACCAACTTGTTATACATATTTGAACCAACTTGTGCGACCTCTTTAAATCTGAGAGGTTAATAAAATTGTTTCTTTCTGAAGACAAATCAATTCTAACGTCGGAAAAGTTATGCTTAAAATTATTAGACTGACTTATCTCAGATTTGAAATCAATAGTTGGTCAAATATTCTATCACCTATGTACTTTCTTGGTGCATATTAACTGTTTAAATGCTTTAATAATAGAGTTCAATGCCCTATACATATCTCACTTGCGAAGGCTTATGGCAAATCTTAGATAAGCCCTTAATTTCTTAGATTTGAAATAAGTCAGCAGAACGTTTGAAACAATTCCATACAAACTTTTTAGTGTTAATTGACTTGAAAATGTTATGGAAAAACTTTTCAATGTAATGGAATCATTTATCACTAATCATTTATATAATTCCTAGAACTCAAATTTACAACCAGTTAATTTAAGTTTTTTGTTTAAGATACAAATCTACATTAAGAATGCAACATTGTCTTTTAATCCGAATGGAACAAACAAACCTGATATTCATTTAAATTCAGCGGTACCAGATGATCAGTTCTCTTGGTGACGATGAATTTTCCATACTAAGGATACCAAAATGAAATCAGTAATCTTCAACTGATTCTTGGAGACTAGCAATAGAAATGTCGATGCTGCCAATGAATAACACTATGGTTTCAATGACGATATCTATAAACCAAGCAAGATTCCGAAAGAAACTGAAGGATGCATTTGGGAGTACCAATCACACAAATATAATGCTTCACAGCTGTTTTAGTTAAAGATAACTCATCGTGAATCGCTAGTTGCTTGCGAGAATGGCCTTAAACTATCAAATGCTGATATTCCAGTAGCACCAACTTAAACTTAAGTGATTCGACAGTTTTTGCATTTTTTTGTGTATGTAATTGTTGATCTTGAAGCATTTTCTTAAAAACTAAATAATCATTTCTCCGTTTGCTAAGTGCGAACGCACAATATGAGAATTTGGTTTTTGAAAAAATGTTTTATTTAAAAATCGTTACAAAAATAATTAAACGAAACAGCACTTACACTTTATATACATATGAAATGTTTTACAAATAAATTAATAATTTAAAAATGTTTATTTAATGGTCACTAAGAGCTTAGTAGCAAAAAGAGTATATATACATACATATGTATATTCATAAAATTTTGGAAAAATTAATTAACTTACGGCGAATGGTCTCCATGGATATTGATTTTTTCTCCAATAATAAATAAAAAATTGTGCACATCTATTAAAGGTCAAACGGTGCTTTCCAAAGCACTTAGATAAAGAGTGTTCCCTATTTCCTTGAAATATTTCTGCTCAAAGCATGCTGGCATTTGTTTGTTCCCTAAAAATTTTATGTAGCACAGCTCGTAATTACTCCAAGCTTCCGCATGCTTTGTTCGCACTATGTGAGTTGGTTGGATTACGAGGATTCATCTCCTGCCTTTCATAGTTTTTTTTTTTATTTTGCTCACAACCTTTGAGCAACAACTCGGTTAAAGCAAAAACAAAAAAAATAAATAAATCATTAAACTTGTCTACGCCTGAGGCACAGCTTAGCAGCGGTTTAGCAGCAACTAGGGGGTTAAAATATAACAAAAATAAAATAGCAGAAAAAGTTGAGCAAAAAATATAAATAACAGTAAGAAAATATTACACTTTTGATACATAAAAACAGCAACAGCAAAAACACCAATACCAAGAGCTAGTAACAACAACAGCAATTGCGTTGTTGCTGCGTTTGTGTCCCATTCACCTAACTCTGCTGGCAATATTCATCAACGACAGCAAAAACAGCAACATGGAAATAACGACAACGGCGACGACAGTGACGATGACGACGTTGAAAAACATCAGCAACATTAAATGCATGTAGATACCATGTTACAACAACAATAGCATTAGGGCAACAACATAAACTGCTATGATATATGTGTGTATGTATGTAAGTGTGTATCCTGTTTTCCCTAGCACTAACATTTTCACTTTTCATAGGCGTTAGGAAAATAAGTTTTTAATTTTTTTATTTTCTGAGTTTCAAATTTATTCATTTCATTTACCTAATTGTTGACTTATTTTCATTTGTTGTTGCCAGTGCTTCTTATCCCAATACAACAAATAAAAAAATGCCAGATAAAAAAATGTAAATTTTTTCATTTATTTCGTTTTTGGATCGCGTTTTAAAAAATAGCTTTCACACTGGTTATATTTGTACAAAAGTGCAACGCAATATAGTAGCAAATTTTTTAGAAGCTGCTGTACTTACAATGAGAAACTTATGCTTGATCGGAAGCCAACTTTTGCATTGCAGACAAAACCACTCCTAGTCAGTTTGTCCTCCATATGCTAAACATATTTTGTAAAATATTCAAATACTTATAGTATGAACATCGCTTCTTCTATGGAATTAGCTCACTTTGTAGGTTTGCTTATTTTCATTTGTTTTCTGTCTTGACAAATGTTGAGCGATAAATTTTTTGAAATCAGTACGAAAATTTAAAGTGCGCTAACAATTTATTAACAATAGCGCCGGTTTTTGTGGAGAACGGTCTTTTTTTTCGAGGAACATTTTTTGCTGTGTCATACTTATTGAAATGATCAAGTGCATTAAAAACCATATTTTTGGATCAATTTGGCTATGGCTATGGCACCGCCAAATATCGTATGTTCATCTTTCGAAGCTCAACATTTGATTTACGCATGGCCAATGCACAACTTTTGCCACTACCCATGACTAAGGACATGCTAATAAGCAAATTCCGTCAAATAGTGTTCTTAAAAGTAATGACAATATCACAATATCATTTTAGGAATATTTTGTCAAGTTTTTTATTTATTTCTTGCTAATTTTTTTATGTTTCCAATTAGTTGACTCAGTCAAACATGAAGTTTGAGCAACAAATCGCACATAAGAACATATCGCTCACTTACTTCAAGACTGGCATAACTCAATAAACATGATTTTTGAGTTGATGATGCAGATATATCCGTCATTTCATGTGTTATTTTGTGTGAAAAAATCTTTGCTTTTTGAGAAGAGTTTATGTAGACATACTTTTCATTATTTTCATATAAAAAACAAGTTATTGAAAACTTTAAATGCGTTTTTCTCCCACTTTATGTTTTTTGAGTTATGCCACCCTTGAAGTAAGCGATATGTTATGAATTTGAATACAAATAAGTATGTTCTTTTTTCCAAGCTTATACATATGTCCCAGACTTACATTATGTAAAAATTTTCTGTCATACATAGAAAAATAAATGAGAAAAACTACCAATAACAAAACGAATGACTTCGTTTCCAATTAGTTGTCAACAGCTGTAGTAAAATTTAAAACCAAACTATTGCAGCTAAATTTTTTTTATCCATTCGAGAATGTAAGCCAAATAGTTGAAAAAGTTAACTTCCGCTGTACTTTGATTGATTGATTCAAATAGGTATTGACTTAAAATAAACGAAGTAGGAAAAATAATATTGAATAGTTGAAAGTCTTAAGTAAAACATCATAAGTTTTGCTTTTAACCAAAAAATTAATTGGTAATAATGTGTGCGGCGCAAAGCGATCACTGCCATCATACGTCATTTGGAGGTATAAAAGCAAATCCAATATACACAAAATATTCAAAAAAGCGAATCAAAATTTATTTGCAAATTTTCTCACTTTGCCAAATATAGAAAAATGTAAATATCAAAAATACTAAGCACAATTTTCGTTTTCATTTTTTTTTGTATAATATGACTAACTTCATACTTCCAGAGTAAGGCACAAGTTCGGCAAATTGCTAGTGATATTGCCGTAAATTTTTCTTATTGTCGCTGTTACATTTTGCATTTTTAATCTATTTTACAAAATATCATGATGAAGTCGTTGCTGTTGCTATTGGTGATGATGCTAATGATAATAATGCTGCTGATAAAACAACTACAATAGTAGCAACAGCAATAATATCAGCAACAAAAGCAACGCATCACATGCCATTAGCGACATGAACAACGAACGGTGCAAAAGAAAATAGGCACACAAAAAAGGACATAGAACAAGCGACGTGCAGCGGCAATAGGGTAACAAATGAATGCTTCACTGTGTGACTGACTGTAGATGGACAAAGTTTCCGTTGAGCTGCTGCAGATGAGTTTTTATTGTTTTTGTTTAAAGCAAAAATCTTCAAAAAGTAACAAAACAAAAGAAAAACAGCAACTTTTTTTTTTTTTTCAAAAACAAAATGAAACAGATGATAAAAAAAGTTCAACAGCAGCATCAACGACTCTTATTAATTTTTGAACATCAAAAGCAGCAGCGCGCAAGCGTTTGCCCGGGAATTTCTTCTTCATCTTCTACGGAGCGCGCTATACTCCGAAGCTCCTCAAAACTCTGTACAGGTTTGTTGCTTTTGCTGCTGCTGCTGCTGCTGCACCCTCTGCAGAGTAAGCGAACAAAGTGCTACCCCACGTTTTGTGGCCAAAACTGAAACTGAAGCTCAAGTTCTAACGTTGAAGTTGTTGGTGCGAATGATTTGTGTTGTTGTCGATGATAATATTGATGTTGTTGTTAGGGTTGCTATTGTTTTTCTTTTACGTGATGTTGATGTTGTTGCCACTTTTTCATTGTATTGATTTCTGCAAAAATGTGTGTTACGTTGCCATATCCATCGTTTGCAGATTTAAGCTTCCTATTTTGGGCTATTTTGACTTTTAATTTTATTATACGAAAAGGTTGTTTTATAAAAATATCATACGGGTAGATCTTTGACACTTACTTCCAATTTTTCCGAAGAATTTTATTTATGTATTTTTTAAATTAAACTGATTATTTGGGAAAAAGTTTCATCACCAAGTGTTTCATAAAATAACTTTTGAGCGGATATCAAACATTTTACATGAAAATAGGTTCTCTGTCGTCTGATAAATGAGAGGTGTGGGATTCATTTGAATCATTTTGAAAAGGAAGGATCGCATTAAAATTATTGTTGCTTTTAAAAATACCACTAAAAAATTTCAGAATCAGAATCGACGCTTTTATTGATCAAAAAATGCTAGCGGTAGGTAAATCGTAGAAAATTTTTTGTAACTTGTAACGTAAGATTGATTTGTTGATTAAAAAACATCTTCTTATTTTTCATACCCTTCTTCAAATGACTTATTCTCTATATTTTATCAAATCATATTTATGGATAAATGCCGGAATAATAGACACTTGTGTGAAACCATTCAAATCTGCCACGTGCATGGCGTACGATCTTCTTGATCTGGCGACTTGTATAAGCCACTATAATTGAACCAGGTCAGAATTGAAGAATATGTGAAATTTTGCACGTGACTGCTCTATAAGGTTTCATATGATTGTCTGTAATTTAGGTACTTATTCATTGATTTCCTTCAGAAGTAGCTTGTTTATTTCATAAAAGTACCGAATCTACGTTAACTGGGAAATCTTTACTAATTTTGAATTTTTGCATAATTTAAATAAAATTCTAGATTTCAATATTGATCGATTAAAAATATACTTTTATTACATCCATTGTTGATTCTGAGCTTCTGCACCTTTTTAAAAATTCTGAATACTTATTTATTTGCAACTTAATTTCCTTTAATTTGATATAGTTTTTGCTTATATCAACAAATATTATATAGAAATTTGTTCGAAAATGTTAAACTACTTCCGGAAAAAGCTAAAAATTCAAATCTTCATATCTCGAAAACTTGTCCAAAAAAGAATTTTGAGGTCTGACTTTCGAGCTCATCAGTCCTGTTTATATATAAAAAAAAAAAAATAAAAAATAGTGACAGCATCAGAACAATTTTTTTTTTTTTATTTTTTAAGCTAGTGTAATTTCTCTCAAAGAGCTTATGCTTTTGTTGTTTGTTAGCACATATCGACTTTAGCGATTTTTCGTCATGGTCACAGTATTTGTTTTCATTTTGGTAATTTTTCATATATCTCTTCTTATGTTATATTTCCTATTATTTATCGCTCATTCACCACTTCTAATAACTTCTAATATTTGCTTCGTATTTCTCAATCTCACTTTCGTTACTAATAGCTTATACATATGTATGTATGTATGTATCTTAATCTTTATACCCTAGGATTTTACATATCCAGTTTTCGGAGTTTCGTTTTCATTAATCATGTCTTACTTCAGGTTCTCTATATCACTTTTAGTTTCATTCTTACCCTCAGCCTCAGCCTTATTCGAATTTTCATTCTCATTTTAATTCTCAATCTCATTATTGTACCACGTACATATGTGGTGTGGAAAACAGCATACTTTTGTATTATCCTTACACATAAGATTTGTACATTGTAGTCGCAGATATTTTTGTATAATAATTTGATATCCGTTTATTTTGATCTCAAACGCTTTCTCATTTTCGTGCACTCGTTCGATCTTATTTTCATTTCTGATTCTTCATATGTAATTTCTTTTTTTTTATCATTTTTATTTTCATTATCAGTCATTCTATTTTAATTCACACATGTGTTCTCATTCACAAGCTCCTCTTCAGTTTTCTTTTCACATACGATCTCGTTCTCATTTTAGTTGCTCATAAATAAATTCTCATTTGTCTTTGCATTTCTACTTTCTTAAATTTTTACATTCATTTAGTTTTTTCTTTCATTTTCAACTTGTTTCTTTTTTCTATGTTTGCACTTCTCATTTTTTTTTTCATTTCTCATTCTTTTTAATTTTAATCCCTAGTATTCTATTCTATTCGTAATTTTTCGCAGTAAAATAAATAATACAGTTTTGTTTCATTTTTATGGAAATATGTTTGAGTATGCTGGTTATTACGTCTTTTGTTTTGTTTTGATGGGTATACATCCCTTGATGTTTGTGTGCATGTTTGTCTACTTCTGTAATGTGCGTATATACTAAGTAGGTACACATACTTTTAGAACGCATTTAATTTATTGTGTTTCAAAAACGAGTGACAAACATAAATAAAGAACCAACGTTATAGACGCGAAGATACAGCATCTCTTGAATGGTTGAATGTCTTTTTTAATAGCTGTGAGCCAAAGTTGTAGTCAAAAGATTTGGTTGTCATTGATTACATCTCTTTACATACATACATCCATATGTATATGTTTTTGTTTATTTATTTTTGTTATCAAATTATGTCAGCCAGCTAAATACTACATCTATAAATTTATTTTAATGTATTTGTGTAATGGAAGTTTCATTTTTGGCTATCATAGATTTTCAAAATTACATATAATTGTTCTGAATTTTACTAAGCTGCTTTTTAAATCACTGTTTATTCTTAAAAAACTAGGAAAATATGTGACACTAGCAATGATGACATTTTCATAGAGCATTTACTTATTGATGCGGGAAAAAAAGTGTGAAGTAAAAATATTTTAGTATCAACTGAGCTATATCCAGTTCAATTTCAATAGTCATGGTTAATATCAGCTTGTAAGGATCTTAATGGAGTACGTACCAGCTATTTCTATGTTTCTTTTGACAGAAACATCTCTGCAAAAACATTTCAAACATGGAACTTAAAAATTATCTTAAAAGGTTTGTGTTACAAAACTATGTTAGATAATTTAAAAAAAAAACCTTTAAATGAGCAGAAATTTTTTTGATTCACAAAATCTGCTGTTATCAGTAAAAAAAAAAATCACTCAAGGAATAAAAAGGTAATTTAAGAAAATTTTTAAATTTAAAATTTTCAATTGGAATGCTTTTGTATATAACAATTTTTTCTTACCTAGTGAACTATAGTATATTTGTATATTAAAAAATCAAAACAAAATCTTAGCCTAATCAGCTATGAAACTAAATCATAAAACAAAAGTTCATTAATAATGTTACTATGCTGTCAGATAGATAGCTGTCAAGATTCATGGTCATAATGGAGAAGAATATTAATAAAGAAATTGCTGCTTTCAGCAGATTTTTCGACAACGCACAAAATCAAGCTGCTTAAACTACGCGCTTAATTCATCAATTAATAATAGACAAACCAGTTAACTTTGCGGTTTAGAAGGGGAAAAGAGACAGAGAGAGACAGCCAAATAGAGTAGAATATCAGCAGAATCAAATCAACTGCATACATATTAATATTTATGCTTACTTTTCATATTAATTAATTTGTGCCATTTTATAGATTCACTTTCTCTGGCTGCAGGAGTATGGTACGTAATATACTGACATAAATGGTAAATGAGCCTCATATCGTTATAAAGCTGAGATCTTTAAGAGCAGCCTTTAAAATAGTCAGCCAAAGAGTGCACATTTACCGTATAAACAAAAGTACAAACACAAATACATACAACAAAGGGAGTGCCGCTATTTGGCAAACAGCAAAACAAAAACATTTTTTGTTATAGTCGTTGTGTAGTTTTTGTTGCCTATAAATTCTCGTTGATAAATCTATTTTATCAAATGCAGACAACTCTTGAGAGCACTGCATACATACACACACACACACACCGAAAGAGCAACAATAACAACAGTAAACCAACAAAACCTCACAATTATTTGCAGACTCGCAGCTTGCAAAACTTTGTTTATTTTAGTTAGCATCTTCAAGTGAGCTCAAGTACTGAGTAAGTGAGTATTTGTAGCTATGTTTATGTGTGCGTGTATGAGCGCTTGAGTTATTGTGTGCAAGTATGAGTGTGAGTGAAATGGCAGCCATACTTAACGCCATGTTGTTGTAGAGCATCATATGGCGTCGAAATTGCGTACATCCGGCTGTGATAAACAAAATGCTGCCGTTGCTGCAAGAAAACAAAGAAAATCTGCAGAGCTCAATTCTACAATTTAATAGGGAACTACAACGTTGGCAGTCTTAATGCTGGTCATCTAGAAGTGTTGCCGATTTTAAGGAGTTGCATGATTTTTAAGACAAACATCTCAATTTAATTCAATTAATTATTATGTAAATATTTTAGAAAACTCTTTACTCCAAATTAGGTCAATGGTACAATATATCCAGTTTATAATGAAAAATTATTTGGAGGGTTGGGCTTAAAGTTGAATTAATCTAGCTTCAAAGTAACCACTACGAGAAAATCATCCAGGTCGGCTTATAGCTCACACAGCATACCATCTTATGCGGTATGCGTAGTTGACACAGATTGGACCACAGATCTTGCGAAGAGTTTTCCTCACGTAAGCTCCAAGTCAATCAAAAGCACATACAAACACTTATTGAATGAAATAAGAATCCATTCTAACGTATTCCGAATTGTAGAGACTCTCATATTGGACTTCTGACTTTAGTTTGTTAATAGAAGTAATAGTGCCAAAAATAATCTATTTCTCTTCGGAGAGTAATAAATCTTTTTCTTATTTTTCACAAAACAATTAACTTTAAAAATATTTTAAGCAGCGTTATTTTTTATTTATGGTAATACAACTAACACATACAAATTTAGTTATAAAGTGATATTCTGTTAAAATAATAAAGTTTAATTTTTGCATTCTTTTAACGAAAAAGTTCTGTAAAGATCTGAATTTTTTTTTTATAAAATACGAAGAGAGTTCACAGCATCAAAAAAAAAATTAAAGAGAATATTCATTTGAAGAGATGCTGCTGTTTTTCAAATTCTTAGCTCATTTGCGCCCTTTTTCTGTCTTAGGTCAACTCTTTGACAATCAATGCAGAATCCTCAGCCGGTTCCAAATCCATGCATGCTTCTGTAAAGCACTTGATTTTGTGCTTTACTTCTCATGCTCTTTTGCTGTAGTAGTGCGCTTGCTGTGTTTTTTTTTTACTACTGCCATACCTTGTACTTTAGTTATGACGTCATTAAAAAACCTCTACCTTGCTACGGTGTGTGAATCAAAAATGTCAGCGTGTCTTTCGGTATTTTTTTCTGGTATTTTTTTTCTCAATTATTTTTACCCAAAAGTATTTATGTAGTGGTGTATGTGTGCAGAGTTGTATATAAGTATGTATGTCACTTATTTGTGTGTTGCTGCCACAAGCATCAGTGACAGCGATGCTGTTAATAAATCTGCACAAAATTCGCGCATAAGGCAATAAACAGGTGCGCTTGTATGTATACATACATACATACATATGTACACTTAAAAATTTACATACATATATATATATATATAAGTATATTTACATTTGTGTGCTTGTTACACTTTGAGTTAAAGTTTTCAATGTTGTTATCGACGTTGCTGTTGTTATATTTTTTCTTTTAAGTTTTCTCTCATCATCCCTAATGCACATAATGCGTTTATTGGAACGTCACATTGTCCGTCTGTTGATATACAGCGATAACAGTTGAAAAAAGAAAAATAAACTTTAGGCTTCAGTTTCGCATAAGCATTTTACTATATGTCAATGTATTGTAAACATATGGGTTAAAATCATCGAGGTGATATATTTCATAATACGTCATTCGTTGAAAAATGTTTTATTTAATATATCAAACAATTTACTTAGCTCAATTTATATATATGATTAAGTTGAGGTGTTATGAACTAAATTGATAACACATTAAATTAGGATTAGGGAACAAGTTTCGAAATGGCATTTTTTAACGTATTTTTATAAGATACTTATATACATATATTGGAAATGAGAAAGAGAAAGTAATTGGCAACCCTTCCGATTTTTGTTGAAATTTAATTTCATAAGAAGAATTTCTAATTTAAAAAAAAAGAAATTGGTTTTAATTCAAAGTTCCTTTCGTTTCGAGTGTATCAGATTTTTCTATTTAATGAAGCCTTTTTTTGTCATTTTAGCTAATGTGAAAAACAATTTTGAATAATACAGGTACATAAATTTCAATTCGAAAAATTCAAATAAGTAGGCTTGTAGAATTTTCATGTGCAATATATAACTTTTTTTCAGGCTTTTCCTTTGCGTCAGATGTTTGAGAATTTTTTTAAGGCATCTGGAAAGCTCGTAGTGTTTTGACGAATTGAGAAAAATTGAAATTGTATTGGGAGCAGAAACAGCTTTCTAATCCACCAACAAATCTGGCTTCAGAATAAAGACTTGAGAAGTAAGATTATTATCAACATCGGTTTGACCAATGAAAAAAATTATATAAAAAAAAATTGTACTGAAGGGAACCAACATTTAGTCATTATAACTGAATTTAATCTTAGTAAATTTTTTTTCTACAGTATTACAGATATACATAAATTGCCAAAAACTCAAATATCCTGCTTGTGTTCAAATTGAAGTGGCTTATTTTAATCAAAAGAAATTTCCAGTAAATTCACGTCAGCAAATAAAAAAAACTTAAGAAGTAACGAGTTTCAGCAAGGTATGTCTTTCTTAAAAATTTGCATTTTCTTAGAGGATTCACTATATCGCTTTATTTTTCGAACTATAAATGGGATTTCGTCAAAAAAGCATCGCCCAAGTTGGTAACTTAAGCATCTCGAAAGTTTGTGCACTTAAAGTTCATTTGCTCTGTTTCCCAGAAAAAAGTGCTTTTTTTAGTAAAACCATTTTTAATTTACAAAATCAAGTATTGTTTTCATTGAAATTCGCATTTTTCACAATGTTTATTTTCAATCCTCTTTTCAATTAGTTATCCTTTTGACAGATTATTAAATGCAATGTTAATGTTAATAATGTTGCAAGTTTTCCAACAAGTTTGAAACATGTTTTTAGTATTTGTTAAGTATGCAAACAAAATGATCTTAATTACTCTTATAAATAAATTTTAAATCATTTATAATATACGGCCATGATATATTGCTCGAAAAAAAAAATTAAATTTTGTCCGAAAACCAATGGGAAAATATCTCTAAAGAGTAAAATAAATGAATGTGCCCCCTGTGTGCAAGGCATACAAAAAAGAGAAGCTAATACCTAATGGGCACTTTTAGATTGAATTTTCAACTTAATTTCGAAGAACATATTCTCTGAAAAATTTGCAATATTTTCAATTCATTTAATCATTTTATTTTAATTTCTTAAGAAAAAGAATTTCTGTTTGAAATTAATAGAAAACGGCTAAATATAAAATGTCGATTCGTTGAAAAATAAACATTCTGTTAAATTTGGATGATAGCTCTTACAAAAAATTGTTTGTAAAATGTTTTTTATAGTAGTGCTGTGCCTACTTTATTTCTATTGCGTATAACAACCAGTTTCAAGCTGAGTTATTTTTCTGTGCGCTGTGCTCGCTCTTTTGCGGTTTGAAGAAACATCCTTTTATGATGCTTTTTATTTATTTTTTTTTCTCCTTTGTTTCATTGTTTTGCTGTATATTTTGTCAGTTGTTCAGTCAGCTACTCAGTCAATCACTCATTCGCTCAATCACTTGTTCAGTCTATCGTTACATATTTACTGTTATTGTTGTTGTTTTTGTTCATAATATGTACCACTCGTATTATCCTTGTTTATTTGTATGCCGACGATGTGTGGTGAACTTAATCGTTGCTCTATGGTGAGTTGAGTTCGAATTGCTTTTAGCTTGTGGTTGGTGGATTTTCGTTCAACGTTAAGGTTTTGCTGTTGATTAAAGTCCAGTTTCCTTTTCATTTTGCATGATGCCTGTATGACCTTTTGCTGATATTGTTCTTGTTAGCATTTTCCCTGTTATTGTTGTTGCTCATGAGTTCAAATATTTATACGGTTGAGTTGTTTCTGTTTGTCTGCCTCATTGCTTCATCCTTTTGTCGGATGTCTAACTGAGACTTTGTGTCTGTGTTTTGAATCAATGACGCTTATATCTATTGATTATAAAATAAAGTTAGCGTTATATTTTTGTAATGCAGTAAAGAAAACATTTTTTTCAAAATAATTGAAATGATAGTCATGTTTTGAAAATGAGGTCAACGCGAAGTTGCAATTCATGGGTGTGATGTAATAAAATACCTTCTTAATGTAAATTAAGTGAGAGTGAAATATAATGTTTTAACAACTAAAGCTGCTAATTTTAGTTAGAATGCTAAAACGCAATCCAAAGAGGGACTTTGTATGGAATTGAAAAATCAAAGTTTTTGCTTGCACACATGTAACAAAGTTCGGAAAAATTCAAAAATTTTGCAGATAAAGGGTTATGTATGTAATATTATTGATTTAAGTTCCTTTTCATATATGGGAATATCTTTAAGATTAGATAAGTTACAGCTGTTCAAAAAAAGTTTCAGTTTTGGTTCGAAATTCGTAATTATAGCTCGCGGAATTTTTACAATACTTTTACTGTGCTGCAGCAAAATCGGCCAGCGTCATTACTCCATCACATCAGAAATTTGAAATACTTATCCATGGGAAAGAATTTTTTACTGGGTTGAATTGAGCAAAAAAAAAAGATGTTCGGGACATTTAAGCCTCCCTTATCGTTTTCCACAAGGTGAAACAGCATAAGTATTTTTAAAGCAAGAGCTTATGAGCATTTTGCTATGTAGCTACATATACTACCTTACCCTTGAAAACCAATTTACTTTTTTAATGTGCTATTTTTATTTGCCACAGCCTTCTATCATGAAAATCCAAAATTCCTTTCGGAAGCAGATATACTTATCTTTCGTATAACTAATGTACTCAAAGATTGTTTAACCTTTAAGCGCACTTTATCGCACTTAAATCTGCTTAACTGCCAGATGCAGGCGTTAATGAGGAATTTATGCACTCACACATGCACATGTAAGCGCTGACACACAAACAATTTACAAACACTCTCTCACATGCGTTCATCTTAATGAACAGGATTCTCGTACACCTACAGTATGTATTTACATACAGGAGCTTTGCAAAACGTTCGCTTCGCTTTAATTAAGAACTCATGTTAATTGCAATTATTTGGCGCATGAAAAATTTATTAATTTAACTCGTTCAACTATACACACACACATACACACACACACAGATAAATACACTCACCATAAGTGAATCCAACAGCACTGAATATACCTCACATACGCAAGTGTATTAGTTGTGACATATTTGTCGCTGTTGCTGTTGCTACTGCTACTGATGTTGATGATACTCGCTATTGCCGTCGCTGTTTCGTCTGTTCTTGACGCTGATGTTGAAATGAACAATGTGAGGTGTTGCTACAACTACTGCTGCTGTCGCTAACGATGCAGATTAAAATAGTGAATTATGGTTACCTACTACCAGCGGTAGGTTGATATGCAGTAGATGGTTGATTCGCTTATTCACTTAAAAACTTAAGCGCTACATTTTGTATAATGAAAGTGTTTTACATCCGAATAGAGACAAACTCAAAAGGAACTTATATTTTATCCCGAAAAGTACCATAAATTGCTGGAAATATGTGTATATTTTTTATGAAATAAATCTTATGTTTAGTTTTTTTTTCACAAAAATTATCTCCAAAACTGAAGTTTTCGTATGACTAGTCGACCAACTATTAACTCTAAAACTTTTACCTATTTGGAAATTTTTTTCATTATAATGTAACAAAAAATTCGAAGTTAATATTTTTAATATTAAAGTTTAATGCATTGGCTTACTTTAAAAGTTTCCTTTCTCGTGCCACGCTCACTTTTTAGGATTAAGTGGGAGTTAAAAAAAAAACAATTGTTTTGGATATTTTTTTGAAAATTAATTAAAAATTTTAAAATTGATCAACTGTGGACAAAACCTACACAGAACAGATTCAAAAGGACTAATGTTGTTTACGTGAGCTATATATAGCACTCAATTATGGTGATGCGTATTCGAATCAATGGCCACTTCCCAGGGTAAGTAGTTGGATATTTCTATTTTTGAAGATGTCAAATTGTTTGAGAAGCTTAAGCGCTAAGAAATTCAAAATCTTGAAGAAATAACATTTTCCGATTAGGTCAAGCGCTGGAAAATTAAAAAAAAATTTTAGCAAAAAATTTTTTCCGATCGACCTCAAACATATTTTTCGCCATTTTTTCCACTCGATTTACCAAGTCATTACAACTTTTTTCAAAAAAAAAGTATGCTGACTATTTTGGTTCTATATGGGTTAAGAGATTAAGCCACAATTCCGGTGTTAAGAGTAATTAAATTTCGAGAAATTTTTACAGAAGGACAATTAAATTTATCGAAATTCTCATCCCAATAAATTTCTCCAATCATAGTTTTTAATGGGCTTTACTGCCAAATATGGATATCTTATGATTTCAACTATGTTTCCATTTCCCTATTGCTGTGAAAGATCTTACCAGAAAGCTTTAAATTATTTCTTATGTATCCACAATTGCTGAATGCTGCGCTTGAATATGTATTCTACACATCTCAGCAGTCAGGTTGGAAACTAAAAATTAAAATGATTTTGCTGTAAAAAACTTCCAATAAAAGATGAAAAATGATTTAGTTTATTTTTAAGGGCATAAGCCCTGCTATTTAGTTAATATCAGAATTTGTGTGTTTTTTTTACCGTCAAGGCGTCTTTAGTTTGGTGTATCTAGCTACAATTTTGGGCTATCTAACATTTTAAAGAAGCGATCACAGCAATAAAAACATAATAACATTAAAAAAAGATCATGTTTCATAACAAGACCGATGCATGTTCAAGCATTCTGAATCACTAAAAGTCGTGGCAAATAATAATGCGCTCAAATTGACTGAAATTTATGTACTTCTTAAGAATTGAAGTGGATTCTGATCAAGGAGACTGTTTAAAAGACATGTACGAACATATTTGATTATAATGCTCCAGTGTTAAAACCTCAATTTCTTGATGGTAAGAGCTATTTCTTTTTTGGCAGTGAGTACTTTTTATCAGGATACGAAAATTTATATCTAGTTATGCACAATTTTCAGCTATTTGAAGTTAAACCCAAAGTTCATACAAAAACTATGAAGTCCGTTGTATTGTTAAAGTAAGTTTGGCCATATTATATGCACTTTTTTATTTAATGTTTTTCAACCATTTTGTTTTAAAAAAATTGTATAAAAAGCTCAATAAAGATGTATGGAAATTTAAGTTTATACATAAAACCACACAAAATTTTAGATAAATTTGCAGTATGATATTCTCACTTTTTGATTGAAGTCGCATTAAGCCACATGAGAAGCGATTCATACATATCCAGCTAAAATGAGTAATGAAAGCAAATTGAGTAGTAAACTCCAGGCAGTGTAGTTGGCGCCAGCCATTAAAAAGCTGGTGGTGGTGGCGGTGATGGTGGCGACATCAGCAACCTCTGTGTGATAGTGATTGATTGTTGGCTGAATGAGTTTTAAAAATGTTTGAATATATTATGTAGGTATGTCTGTACGCAAGTTCTATATTTTATTGAAAGTGTTTTTTTATTGATATTTTCGCTTCACGCACTAAAATGAAAATGTGTTGATAATTGTCACAATCCCCATCTGCCATAGTAAACATCACCATAAACCATTCAAATTTAGCTCATTGTCAGTAAGGGTTTTATTATTAAAAAACGTTTGATCGACGGAAATGGGATTTTCAATATTACTAAACTATTTTGTGAAGTGCGCCTTTGTGCGTTCTTGCTACGGAAATATGTTAATGTACCACTATGCATGTGTGTATGCATATGCATGTGTGTGTTGGTTAAGAACATTAAATGAAGCACCATTTCGTAAAAAGGATTCAATGGTTGGTTGAATTTTATTTTGAGTGACAGAGGTCGACAAGTATTTGATGTGAAATGATATTTTCCTTAAAAATCGTATATGTATCTAGTTGTAGTTCGAAAACTAAAAAAAAAAATACGTTGATAGTTTGACATGGGATATTTATTTGAACATTGATTATGGTTTAAAAATAGCATGTCGTAGTTATAAATAAAAAATCCACAAAAAATAGAAAATTTATAATTTTTCTTATTTTATAGATCTTTAGTGTTAGGCACACTTTCTACATATATGCCAAACTGTAGTATGAAAATTATCTTATTCTCGATAAAACAAAAAGTTTTATATGTGTTATCAAAAAACATCATGTTATTAATTTTGTTGGGAACATTTGAAATGCGACTATCGTTTTAAAATTTTAATTTTTCTTCATAAAATTATGAAAAATAAGTTTTTTTTTATAGAAAATAAATTTTATGATTTTGTTCAATCGTTTGTTATTCTACACATGAAAAAGTAGACAAAAAGAAAACTTTATTTTGCCAGATAGTGCAAAAATTCAGGATCACAAGAATATTAAGTTTAGCAATAAAAGTTAAACAAAACAAAGATTATGAGAACCTGAAGCGAGACAACAAGCACCAGTATTAAATTCAAAGAATTTAAGTTCAAGACAAAATAGCTAGTACAGGAATAAATGTTTGTTTTGCCTTAAGTAAACATAAAACATAACGCACTTAACATCTGAGTTTTATTAAGTTTTTATTTCATTTTGTTGCTTGAGCCCTATCATTTTTTGAGTCCTTTACTTTGAAATTGTCTTAAGTTCCACTTCGCTGAGAAGAAAAAATTAGGTAACTTGAAAACAACTTTATAATATTTTTTTGTTTTTAGTTTTCAACATAAAAGGACTAAGACAATTTTCCAAATAAAGAATAACATATACGAAGTTCTCGTTCAACACCACTCAAATGTCCGTAAAGAGACCTCCAGCAGAACTCAACATTTTTCAGGTAATTAATGATGACATTTCTGCAAAATTCTGCTGAATGTTGGCGCAAAAATTTAAAAATTGTTAATATAAATACGATATTCAACGGTGTCGAATTGCTTGAACAAAATGATTATTGACATTATAAAGTTCAGAAATTAAGTGTCTGGAGAAAAGCTGTATGCAATAAAGCTAAATTGGTTGTGTTGTTTAGTCAAGAGTGGCGTCTTGTTAAAATCACGCATCGTCCTGATCAAAATGCGGCCAGGCATTTACTTTTTGTGGATAAGTTGGCTTCACTTAGTTAAGGGGCCATACCAGTGTGACACTTTCAAAAAATCGATTCATTTATTTTGGCTTATTCGATAGTTTATACTTTCAAAAATATCCTATGAAAGCGGCAAGGTCATACCTTGAATAGTTTTTGAATGGCAGCGTTCTAAAGAGCGACCGCTCGCAGGTATAAGCCTCGATAGTTGAAACTTTAAACGAGTTTTTTTCGAAACGACATTTTTCAGAATTGCTGACATCATAACTCGAAAAGAAATTAACCGATCGACTTCAAATTGAAACTGAGTATTCTTGAACATATTTACTACACAATGACTTACGATCTTTTTGATTGGTTGAAAATTGTAAGTTTGGCATTAAAAAACCACAATTGTTTTACCCCAAAAAACGACACTTTTTTTCAAAACTACGCCATTTTGTTAATTTTTGATATTTTTCAAGAATCTTAAGTCATTGTATTGGAAATACCTTCAACTTTAATAACCTTTTTGAATTTTTTTGTTTCAACTACTCATTCGGCCGGAATCATGTCAGCAGTTGGGAAACTTTTTTTTTTGCCATCTCCTAAGACGGCACATAATTCCGTTATTTTTCAATATTTTTGTAAAAAAAAATATAGAAATATCGCTGAAAATATACCTTATTATGTTCAAAAAACTTCAAAACATTCTATCAAATACTTTCTTTTAAAAAAAATTCGCGAAAGTTGCCTAATTTTTCATGGGTTACACTGGTATAGCCCCTTAACGAATTGGTTTTCAAAGCCTATGTTGCAAAGGCAGTTTTGCTTATTCACTCGCTGTGCTTCCCTCACTCACGAATATCATCATTATTCATCATTATTCAATGCCTGACATTCTAGGATACAACCTTCTGTGGAAGAAAGGTTTAATTTTCTACCCCTAATTAAAATAATATGTCTCCGAATGTACTTTCAAAGCGCAAATTGATACTGATTACGCCATCCATGCTACATGTTTAAAATAACCAAAAATCAGTAACAGCTTCAAGAATTTTTTCACAAACCGCAAAGTACATTTTGAACATTTAACAAAGCTTAATACATGCGAAAAATGTTCATTTCAACTTAAAGCTTATAAGCTTATGCCTATTGTATACGCTTTATGGTCCATTCTCACACATTCGATAAAAAGTTCATATATCCTTTAAATAACATAAATGTTAGCTTAGCAAAAGCCCTGTATTTTAAAGGATAAAACTGCTCGAAATATTGCGTTAAAAAAGCTTTTTACATTAAGGACTTCTAAGAGCAGCTTTTCGAGTAATATCTTTTTTTATCGAAAGATGTCGTTTTTTATACTTTGCTATATAAGTGCTGCCGGATTAAATTTAATTTTTGGCCACATCTGCAAATAATTGAACCTATTTGGTTCGTAGATATGGCACTTAGACAATTGTGAATGCTACAGGAAAAAAAAGGATAATTTTGTTGACCTTCAAAAATATTGAACTGTGAAAGTATCCATAAGCCTGCTAGTATATCATAACAATGGCACTTCACTTAACATTGAGGAATTGAAAACAATGAATCAGAAGTTGTTATCATAATGATTTTTCGATCATTGTGTGTTATCGATAGACAACATTTTGGAAGAGCAATACTTTGGTATCGATGGCAACGCAAAGGTTTGGTAATCTTAAAAAAGTGCTTAAAATAAGCTATATTGAATCGTAATAACATTAGTAGTTATATTAAGCGATAGTGCTCTTCAAAATTCTACTGGATAAGAAGCTGTTCACATGTTCGCAAACTGACTATAAGCGTAATCCGCGAATTTGAGAAAAAATGGGATATGGGGGTGGTGAGGACAGCTTATATGTTACGTCAAATAGAAGAGACGCAAGCTTCTTGTGGTCATTCCAATTTTTTCATGTGATTAAAACTTGTGACAAAATTGAATACAATCATAAAAAATCAATATGTACAAAAAAGTACTCTGAAGTCCAAACATACTCTTGTTTCTCTGCATAACTCCGACATTCTATCGTATTGTATGTTAAGTCTTTGAAAGATTTGATCCAAATTCTATCTCTTATAAAATTTCAACTTTTCAATAACTTAAAAAATCTCCAAATTGACTCTCTAAAATCAAATTTATGAAATCGCTGCATCACAGTCAGTAAAAATGTTTTTCGGAATTTCAGAAGTAAGCATAAGCAGAAATGTTAAGTTTCCCACACTGACTAAATGTGATTAAAAATCTATGCGAAAGTTTCCAGAAAAGTGTTATACAACTAGACACAAACAAGCAAGGTGACACAAATATTTCTTGAAAAATATATCTTCAAAACTAATGAGCCTTTGAGACAGTTTATTAAGTTAATGTAATAAGCGAAGACTTTATTATTTTCTTTATTGATAACATTTATTATTATTATAAGCCTAATATGAAACAAAGTTTCAACGAATTTTTCTGACAAAGTCCTTACGATAAAGCGGGAAAAACATTTCATTAAAGAACTAAAATAAAAGTGTTTTTTAGAAAAAGTTTTCATAAAACAGAACAAAACAGTTCTTCAAATCAAGTTTGATTACTTATGTGTCACCTAATTACACATTTTCTCGTCAGCTGTTGTCTGGTTATTTTGTCTCGCATCTAAAGTATTTCAAATTTTTATAAATATGTAGTTTTGTTCAAACGCTTTTTCAGTTAATTTAATAAAAACACCATATATTTTTTTTTATAAATATTTTTATTTAATTTTTTTTTTCAAATTTTATTAGTCATTTTAAGTTATTTAAATTACCATAACAATATTTTTGTTTTCCTTTAATTTATATAAAGTATATTCAATATTATTTTGAGTTTTATTCACAAAAAATCATATAGATAAGTATATTTGCTTATTTGTATAAATAACTACGTAATATTTTAATATCTAAAATAGTTTCAATAAATAACATAAAAAAAAAATTGTTAAAATTTTTTTTTTATTACAAAAATGTAAAAAAACCAACGAAAATTATTTTTTTTCTAAATTTATGAGCTTCTTACATTTATTTTACTCTTGTATTTTGTTAAACTTTTGATTTAGCTGTTCGCAAAACTGAGTTATTTTTCCGTTCGTGTGTTTGTTTTGATTACACAAATTGTTTTTCTCTGTTATATTTTTTTTAAATTTTTATTTTTTATTTTAGTTTACTAAACTACATTTACACTGCTTAAGTTTTGTTAATAGCTACGCAATTATTGTTTTTGGTTGTTTTGATAGCTGTCATTAATTTGATTAAAATTTATTTTTCATATTTTGGTTTGAGCGCATGAGTAATTTTTGATTTTGTTTAATTAGAACAATTTTAAATGAAAGGATATTCCTTAAAAAAATTTTCGTAAAATTGTGAAAGAATTAACTAAGAAACTCAACTATACTGAGTGTACCTTAAATAAAATTTTTCACACATAAAATATTTAATATTTTGAATTTTCAACTTATTACATATTAAAGAAACAAAGTTTATTTTACAGTTAACGCATAAGTTAAAATTAACTAGAAAAGTTCTTATGCGCGCCTGAAACTATGCATACAAAGCTTTAATGGTTTCTACACTTCAAGTGCAATGAAATTTTTTTAAATATTTATTGCATAGTTTTAGGCGCTTTATAGTTATGCAAGTAAAATAACTTTTACACAAATAGTATTTAAAATTTTTTACAACAACAAAACTTTTAAAGTTTATCATTGGAATTTTGCTAATTAGAGTAGTAGAACAATTAAAATTTTTTACAATTTTTAACTTATAACTTAGTATTAGTTTGCCTATTTAATTGTAATAAAGTTAAGTTTTTATTAATTGATTTTTGTTTTATTTTATGTTATTCACTCTAACGGAACATTGATATGACTTAAGCATTTTATGTTTTACTTAAACATTATTTATTTTATTTAATTATTTATTGTTTAAACTTTTTTCTTTAATTAGTTTTTCATGTTAAGTCTTAAAATAGTCGCAATTAATCTAGGACGCTGAATTAATTATTTTTGTTGTTGTTTATAAATGCATTTTAAGTCATTTGCCTTATTGTTGTAATATTAGTTTTTTATATTTAATTTACCAACGAGACATACAAATATTTTGCCTTTTAGTATTTTTATATCTTCAGTTACGGAAGTTAATGACATGTTGCTTTTGTTTTATCAAAGAGTTATTTTTTTTTGTTCATTAATTTAAAGTTTTAACTTTCAAGTAAAACAAAGTTTAGTTTTAAAAAACTATATTTTTTTTAAATAATAATTAGCTCGTTCTAAAAAAAAAATTTAAATGCTTATCTGCGCACAATTTTTCACTTTTAAGACAAACGACGTATGGGGTATCTTCAGGAAGATTAGAAATGAAGTTTTTCACGACGTTACAAATTGAATTAATATTTGAGTAAAAACAATGTGTTAATTGAATTTGAACATAATGAAATAAGGAAATTTCTCGGCTACTCAGACTTCCATAAATTTGAGTATCTCAAAATCAAAAAGTTCTTACGAGTTCAGTAACAGTACAAAATGGATTATACGTTCACTAGTTAAGTTTACTAGAACGATTTTTAATTAAATTTTGTTGAATGTAAAAAAGCAAATAATATTTTCGATTGATTGTTAGCCATTTGCATTTATTTAAAATATTTATTAAAAACAGCACTAAATGAAAAACTTACATAAAAAATTCAATTAAATTTCAATAATATTTCAATTAAAATTTTTTTCTACCCTTCAAAAACATAAAAACCTGACAGTGATAACATTTTTGTTTAGTTATTAATACCGTGATTGATGTAATTATGAAGTTAAGCATAAACATGAGTGTATAAAAAACTTTCTGAGCTATGGAAAAAAAAACTCATTGCCTGAAGCAAAATTCATGTGTGCAGTTTTGTCATTTGAAAAAGAAAAAAAAAAAAAATTGTTTATTATAAATTTTAAATGACACAAACAATGCTGCGTTTAATTAAAAAGTTAATTGAGTTAAAAATTGCTATTTGTTTGCTTTTGACATTTTAGAAATATAGCTAATTTTACATGAGTCATAATTACGAATTTAAATATTTATATACACAAATGCAGGCGGTATTAATTTTGATATATTTAACTTAAATAATGTAACCATAATTATTACTTTAAAAACTATTGAAATTATTTTATTAAATTTAACTAAACCTTGTTTGCTGGCGGGACATTTAAAATATATGAATATGGAAAGTTTCTAGTAATTAAGACTATAGCATACAATTATTTTATGCATATTTTTGATCAGTCATTTGGATGCAATTTTAATTGCAATTTTACTTATTCACTATATTAAATTTAATTAATTTTTTTTGTATTTTTATATGCATATATGTTTTTTTATAATATTTTAAATTTTATTTTTTTACCATATTTTAAATACATCGGGTATTTTTTTAGAGTGTTGAAAGAATTGAAAGGAAACGCAAATAGTTTTCCAAATTATCTCAGCTTTTACTTCATATGGTTAACAAACATATACCATTAAGCATTTTAGTGCCACGACTAGTTGGATTATAGCGTAAGTCTTATTTTCAGCCACATTTTTAAGCATATTGTGCCACACCTGTTGGCTTCACGGCCTTCACGTTGCTAGCTTATCCAAATAACTGGAGAGTTTTAATATTTTCAGAAAAAATAATTCAGACGTTTCGGATTATCAAACTCGGTATCATCGTTGAGAAATACCATTTCAAGCAAATTTTAATTGAAAATTTTTGTGAAAATGTTAGGTACCCTATTGACTATAAATAGCCAGAGTTTTTTGGCATTTAATCGATATTAGAGAATACAATACTCTACGAAATCCACCCTTTATTTTTATTTCTTTCACAAAAAAACTGTCTTTTTTTATTTCTATTTTGGTTTATTTTGCTGCATTTTGTTCGCTCTTTGTTTATGGTCTTAAAATGTAAGTTTCTTTTTTTTGCTGATTGGTTGCAAATAACCAAGTACACAAGTAATATTATTAAATTTTCAAAAAAAAAAAAAATTAAATTTTTTTAAACTAAAAGTTTTTATCTACAAACTCTAACTATTTTAAACTTTGTTTTTATATTTTTTATGCATATTATTACATTATAGTTATTTTTATTTTACTTAATTTTATTTTTATCAATATTCAAGTCTTAACTGTAACTGAGAAAGTCATCTCGCTTACAAAACTAGGCTTATTAATAATATGTATGTGTGTGTGTGAATGCGTGTATTAGCTTATTTATAGCTAAAACTATGTCGTATAATTGTTCAGCATACAAAAGTTGTTTTGGCAATATCTTTTTTTCGAAAAAACGAATTCTCCTCTGCGAGTACTTTGAGGCAATATCAAGCCTTAGGTTTGCGAATTGAAATTTAAAGTGCTTACATATTTCGTTTACGTCACATTCCAATAAACATTTTCACATAAAAATTTATATGTATCGTAGCACAACTATAGCTCAGACTAAAGCCTAAACCAAAATAGACGAGACGAGACATAACGAGTAAGCTCGAGTGTATGTAAACCAATGTTGATAGCCAAAATGAACATTCGTAATTGATCGAAAGTGAACGAAACATTTTGACGAGACGTAAGAGTTCCGTAAGAACCGAACTTCAAAACGTTGCTACTCGTCATAACAGCTTTTTCGGCTCGTTGGCTAGCGTAACATTTTGGGTTAAATGTCAAAACAGACGAAACGAGTGCAAACGTTCGTTCAATTGCTACCGTCTCGTCACGTCTATTTTGGTTAAAGCTTAAGAAGATTGTTTAATGTTCATCTACACAAAAACAGTTGATCAATTGTGAAATCTTTATTGGTAGAAAATTCAACCCCAACGCAGAATTAAGATTTTGCGAAACATTCTCACGGTAATATTTTGTGATATCTAGATAAAAAAGTGTACTTGAAAATATCTTATCGTATCTTATAAGAGGCTAAGCTTGTAATATATCCATATTCTTATAGAGAACAATGTACGATTAAAGTCGCGGCCTTTACACTTGCTTTTGACTATTAAACAACTAAGCAAAGGCTGTATCGGAGAAGAGCAGTTAGCAAGCAGTGCCAATACCCACGCCAAAATTGCTGCTGCATCGCTTTTATGAGAATCAATTTTTTTTTGCAAATTCTATGTATTCCGTTGCCTTATTTGAGATCTTATACACATAATATTGTTTAAGATTTTTCAATAGGAACGGGTAGATTTTGATGCTTTATTGTTACCATTTTATGAAAATTTGAACTAGACATATTTTTTTTTGAAGGATTTCCCTAAGCCTCAGGTCTATGCCAATAAGCCGTAACCCATGCCATCACTCCAATTCAGTCTGAACAATGCACCAGAGCCATCGGAAATTGGACCTCTTGGATTTGTGTCACCCAAAAAAGCAGCGACGGCACTTGAACAATGTCATATTCCAAATCTTTCAAATAAAACAAAACGATATTCGTTGATATCTCACACACAAATTGTTCTATTCAATTTTAAATTTCCATCTACACAAATATTCTTATTAAAAAACAATTGAAAAACCCTAAACTTTCGAATATAATGCCCGTAAGCTATTAATCTCAAATCAAAATATTGTTTGCATTGCTCTCAAAAATTGCTGGGTAATAACGATATCCTACACCGGATACATACCATAAAATATTAAAAAATACAGGCATTTGGATGTGTCAATATTTCCACATATCGATTTAACATAAAACATCAAGAAAATTAAATTTTTTTATTTCTCACGCAGCAATACAACTCTACTTTCATCCACTTGAAAACGAAGATAGAAAGCCTATTTTTCGATATTCCATGAATGGCCTAAGTTTCTCATTTCTACGGAAGGGCCTTATTTTATCGATCATTTAACATAAAAAAGTAATTTTTAAAAGATTTTTGCGCGGAGGAGGTTCTTAATACTTTTGTTGCCTACTGAATCAATTGTGAATATTTTAGCTACGCTTTGGCGGTATATCTTGACAGTGTTAGTTATTTATGTCTACATTTAAGTGTCTATGATTTTTCAGTGTATGTATTTGTTATAATGCATTTCTGTAGTAATTTAGTACTTAATTTAATTTTTTACTTGGCATAGGGATGATTTACATCGGGATTTCTTATCAGCGTATTATTTTGACTTCCCGCCAGCGCTTCATGATTGCTGAGCATCTTTTCGGTTTCCTGTCGACTGTTGGCCATAATTCGCCTTATGGTGGGTGCGCAGGGTGTGCGTCATAGGCGAGACTCCTGCGCATGCTCATGTCAAACTTGACCGTGTGTATTCATGTGCATCGCTTCAGCGTCGGGCGCCGCATTCAGCTGCGCCGGTGGATAGTACTGCAAAGAGGAACAATTGAGGTACTGTATTAATGTTAGGGGAGTATCGTTATTTTCGTTTTAATAGAATTTAATATTAATATTTTTAAGACAAAAATTTCTCAATTTACAAAGAGATTTTAATATAGTAAAAGATAGTTAAAGGAGTTTTAGTGAGCGTACAATACAGAATATACCATAAATGACTTTGCTTCGTAGTTTTCAATTTTTCTCAAATTCAATTGATTTCTGAATAAAAAAGGAAACTGTCTATAAAGAAAGAATGTTTTGGAATTAAAATATGTTGGGTCACTTAAAGCCAATCAAACTTTTTCATTTGAAAAGCTATGGAGCTTCATCATTTTTGAATATATTGAAGCAAACAGCGCTGTAGCTACGGTTGATGAAATATTTCTGATAATTTATTGCTTATTTATTAGTTACCAGATTAATTGATCAAAGTTGAATAATGTCAAAGTCGACTGATCAAAATAAACTATTCTATGAGACCATATCGTGTTTCATGTTATAAAAAATTGCGAAAAATAAATAATAACAAAAATCTTAATAAAACATCAATGAAGTCAAACGCATCAGATAATTGTAAGAACATCTTCAAACAAATCATATGTTCATGCTAATATGTATGTGACCAAAATCTCACTCCAAGAGCAGTTTTTGGTATAGTATTTTTAAATTTTATATCTGAAAACTGATAATAATTTGAGCCTCATGTTGAAAATTCGGATATTCTTTTCCTCATTTAAGCATAAATGATGATGCTCCTTATATTTTGATATGAAAAAGTCTTACCGAACTTGAACGAGTTTTAGATATTTGGAATTAGTAATTTTTTTAAGGAGTAAGAATTTGAGCAAAATTATGATAACTCTTAAGATTTTCTTTTTTACATCAGATATAACTGATTATTTGTTATCAGCTATTAATTTGCATCTTCGTTCTTTTTATATCTAAAATTCATAAAGAAAATAATTGGGTAATAAATATAATACCAGCACAACAATCCAAAACCGTCAAGTAGAATGATAAGCATTTCTCCATACATAGCTGCGATATATTTTTTCTAAAAAATTACTTCTATAGTGAAAAATGAGTGCTTAGGAATCATATCTCTGAAGATGTTTTATTTCCCTCTTAACTTTTTCAAATAGTTGTCCGATGGGATTTCGGGGACTTTCTCAACATTGCTCAAAACTTTTTTGATGAAATGGGCCTACAAATGTGTTGCGAATCAATTTTCTCCCCTTTTCTATAGAATCTGAGTAATCTCTTCAAATTTAGCAGCTCTTGCTCAGATTAATTCTCAATTTATCTCATTGATCGGTACAATAACATGTTTTAAAAATAGTCTCAAAACTATATTTTACACGGCTCGGGTATGATGGCCCATTAAAATTTTCGAAAAATAGATGGTAGGCTGACATAAACTTAAGAAAGTTATCCTGTTCAAGCTCTGAGTAAAAGTATTCTCCATTGATCTAAGCTTACGAGATCTTTGCTCTCTGTATCCATGTGTCAAGTTACTCTCGTAATTGTATACATATTGTTTACCACTTCAAAGTTGATACAAGAGAAATCTTTTCATATTCGAGTTTACTTTATTAACTGTTCACAATGCACATCTCCAGAACAACATTTTCATTTTCTGTGATACAGATTTTGATAAGCACTCGCACCTATATTAAATTAGATATAACTTCATTTTGCACCGGTTAGAACTTTTTGAGAAGTGTCACTTTTAAAGTGGGTGTGCGATATGTTTCCAAAGATGCATCCAAAGCATATACATTAAAACATGCTGGTTTGTTCTAATATCATACATGTATCGTATATGTTCTTTTATAGACAGCTTGGAGCAAGTCAGTTCCAGTTTGTGCGTGTCCGTGAATGAAATTTTCAATCTCCGAGTATGTAAACATTTAGTTGTTATTCTTTATAATTGGGTTTTACCAAATTCAACAGGTATTAAAGGACGCAAATATAAAGTTGATTCAAGCACAACATTTTGAATTATCAAGTAATTTTTTGTGTTCGCAGCGTAGCTTTCACTAGCAACATAATTAAATAGTCCTTCAACTTTAACTTTGTGGAATTTTACAAAATGTCAGATTGAGCCTCAACAGCAGCTTTGTTAAAGAATGATGTCTGCTGTAGGCAATAAGATAAGATGAACGTATTGCTGAAGCAGCTTGAAAGCTAACGCAGCCCATGATTGTTTCTTTACCGCATAATGCTAAGATACAGCAGCAATAATTTGCATTTGTTATCATCAAATGCAGGCCAAGTGCCGATCAGGCAGTTGCGTAAATAATGAGCAAAAAATAGAGAAATTGGCTACGAATTCCATTTCCTTTTTCAATTTTCCTATGTCTATGAAACATTGTGTACACCAAACAATCAAATATGCACTCGATTCGGTTTTATTATTCATCTGGTGTTAGCTTGCTTTTCCTAGCATGGAAAATTTATTGAAGTAAATGGCTTGGAATTCTTGAAATTATTTTAACACAAAAGTTAAGCGCTGCTGCTTGTGCTACTGCTTTTGTTGCCACAATTCAGCTGCATGCTGTTTCTACTTAACGTACCACACGTTATTGTTGCGTAGCTTTGAAAACTGCATTATGGCCTTGTCTGTCATCTCGCCGAGCGTATGTTTCTTCCTTAGCTACAAAACTCAACTTATCATAGTTGTACAATGAAGCAGACAGTGCGTCCATCTACGATTGCAGCATTATTCGCATACAAATTTATTGTTATTAATCATCATCATTATTTCAGGCATCATCATCATCATCATCATAATCTTGGCACCGCTATACCACTGTGTACAATATGTCTGTGTATGCGTAATTTTGTTTATGCGCCACTGTATGTTGGTGCAAATTATAATTCGCTTAGTTTCTGTGAAAGGATAATAATTATGGGCAGCAAATGCAAGAGAGTCAAGCTGTTCGCGCAAGTATGGGTTTGCATGAGTGTACACGGTACAATCTAATGCAATTACTCATACCATCACAGGAAAAGCAGCAACTCGTATTTGAAGACATGTATATGATCCCTGGATGTACCTTTGTGTTTGTGTACGCATGCAAATGTTATTTTTATGTCTGTTCCAAGTAGGCAAAAGCAAGAGCAAATAACGCTAATAGAAAGCACTCTTTTGGAAGAGATTGACCTATTTGCATAAAAAAACCGTCTAAATCAGTTTTTTTGCAAACAGAAAATAAGGAAAACTTTCGTGGAAAGTAGAAAAGGAAGGGCCTGCTACGCTCACTTCTTAATGTGATGGTCAAAATTTGGTCTGCTTTAATGATTTTCGCGGAAAACGATAAATTTGTTTGAAAATTTGATATTCAATAATAACGATACATTTGAATACCGAGATTTTTCTACAACATACCTTAGCGGACAACCTATTAGAAGTGTGTCGTGTGATGAAGAGTGAATATACAAAAGCTCTTAAATAGGACATATACAAACCATGTTAATAGACCTGCTCCGATTTTAAAAAGGATTTATATAGGCACTTATTCTTACAGCAATAGCAATGGCATTTGTATTGACGATGTTTGCCAATAAGTTTGCTCTGGGAAGGCCATGTACCGTTGCCTACTGGGTTGTTACGAGTAATTAACCATCAGCTGCGCGTTGAAGTAGGTCAGATAATATAGGAAGTAATTACAATATATTGTGTCACTTTATGTGCAAAAATACACATTAGTGTATGCTATATAATTGAAATTTATAAATGGCTTCACTTCAAAGTCATTGAAAGAGAAACTACAAAACAACTGAATGTATTATTAAAAGTTGTAATTTAAATTATTTTATGTTTTTAAATAGAAATTTTACAATGTGTTGGAAGCAAACTTAAGAAGAAATAAGATTTTTTGTTAAAAAAAATCGACCTGTTAAGAAATAAATTAAAAAAAAAAATATCTTGACGTCATGGATCTTATTTTCAAATTTCATTTACATATTAATGACAAAAGTTGAATGATTCAACCTGGGTTCAAAAAGTGATACCCAACGAATAGTAAGCAATTTTTTATAGCGCCTAAACATTCTCAAGATAAGTTTTCAAGACAATGTGTAAGAATTACTTTTTTTTCTGAGATAAATTTGACCTATATATCAATTATAATAATAAGGCAAACAAAAGTTGATTAAAATGTTTTTATAATAATAATATTTTATGTAAAAACTAACTAAGTACACAGTTCAACAATATATTAACAGAACAGAACAGAAGGCTCAGTAAAAAATAATTAAAATATATTAATTTTGGACTGCAACAAAATATTTAGGGTGCATTCATGGTTGTATTTATCAATTTTGCCGAACAATGCTAGAGACCAGGACGTCCTGGTTTTTTTATATCTGAATTAGAAGGTTGAAGAGTTCATGAGGGGCCAAAAAAATCATAAAGTAATTTTTTAAAAACTCTCAAAACGACGTAGCCTGAAAAGAATAGAAAATGTGTAACTAGCTTCAAAATGGGATGAAATTGCTGGTCAATTCAAGTTAGGTTGATTTTTTACGTTTGACCTTTACGCTTAAAAGTGTCACTTTTGGTATGTTGCATTGATTTTGAACCTTTTATAACTTTGCTGTGCAAAATTGATCAGGAAAACGATCTCTTCCAGAAATACCGTGTTTACTTAGTTGCAAAAAAACTGTTGGACTTTGTTATTTAGTTTGAGCATAAATAATTTTTATCAGGAGTACATTTCTTGCAGACTCTGTTAGTGAATATTTACGGCTCATTACATTTAAATGCTTGGAGTAGGGATGGATACTAGAAAAATATTTTTCACTTTGATTTGTGTTTTTGAAATTTAATTGCTGGAATATATTTTCGAATTTTGATAGTTTTTTTTATTAGCGGTTTTTTGGTTGATTTAATAATTTCCCAACTTTTTTTTTATCTGAATATTATGTACTTATATTATTGGATATCGTAATATTATTGCTGTAATATCCAAGCTTAAAGCAAATATTGTGAGTATGTCTAGAAATATATTTTTATTCAGTTTAAAATTCCTTAGATATGAAGAATTATTTAAGTTCACGACTAACACTTTAAATTGCCCCAAGTAGTGATAAATTGGAACAATTCCTTAGGCAAAACACGAATATAAACGCATATTTTTTCATATTACTAAAGCATAAGAAACATTTAAGCAATTTCAAAATAAATAAAAAAAACAGACAAGACAACAGCAATTTCAGTATTTTTTTTTCTTTTAGTTTTATTTCTCACATTAATTCCACCCAAATTTAACTTCCGTTTACGTTTTTTTTTTTGTTTCCGTTGCCGTTGCCGCTGCCGTAACCGTTACCGTTTCCGCTTTGGGGTTTTTCCCCACTACAGTTGTTACGCTTTGTCTGTTCTGTTTTTTTTTCTTTAGTCTTTTTGTTTCTGTAGTAGTAGTTATTTTATTTTTGTTTTATGCAACTTACCCCAACACGGCCATTATCGTATTCTCTGCCCGCTTGAATAGTCAATTTTGCTTTGGAATGCATGGCATCCGACAGTGAATTCCTTTGATGTGCGGCAGCCGATGATGCCGTCGATGCTGATAGCATTGATGCTGCCGTGGACGAACCGGATGAGGATTTCGATTTGAAGCAAAATTCAATGATGGCCACAAAAACCGCTACCAGAAGGCCACCAATCAATATATAGAAAATGCCAGCGACATTACTCAGCGACAGCTCATTGTGTGATGTCTCCTGATTGTCCTTGTTGAGGTTGCATTCGGTTTTATCGTACCACCATTTATTGCGCAATTTTATTAATTCGCCATTTTCTTTAAGCGATAGCACAGCCAAATTAATTGGATCTCTGTGAGTGAGTGTGTGTACAACGGATAGTAATTAAGTGTGTCGTATTTCAGTGAATTTTTGCGAATGCGTAGGTGTTTGTGCATCAGCACGAGTGCGTGTGAAATTCAATACGCATCAATTTCGTACGCGTAGGTGTGTGTGAGTAACACGTTGAGTTTTTTTTTCCAAAAAGAAAGTGAAAGAATTTACGAGCAAAATGAAAGAAAACGGAGAAGAGAAAGAAAGAAGAGAATAAAAATTTATTTTATTAAGAAATTCCACAATACATTTTTTTTCATGCACGAATTTGTTTTCTTCTACATAAGAGGCAGCAAGGCCAAAAGTGGTAGCATACGCGAATTTAAATATAAAATTAAATTTTTCCCAAAAGCGTTGCCGTGGCCGCACTTGAAGTTGCTGCCTCTTCATAGATTTCTTTATAATTTGAAAATATCGTTTTTTTTGAACCTTAAAAACTAAAAAATATTTGATTTTTTTACTAGATTGAGAGCAAACCACTTCAACTTACTAGGTGATTATTTTTGATGTAATGTAAGTAGTATAGTTATTGTTATTGCTTTGGAGTCTTACAAATTTGAACAATGGTGCTCTCGCCATAGTACATATTAAAAAATTATCCGAAGAGGAACATATTTGCGATTTTGAAAGCTTTTCTGTAGAAAAGAATTTAAGGAAAGATGCTAGTGCAGTGCCTGTTGGGGCACTCGTTTTTGACATGTATGATTTATCAAAACAAACCTCAGGAAATTATGTTTGAGATATATGTTTTAGTCATTTTCTTCAACTATTTGATAAAAATGTAAAAATTATTTCCAAAATATCTTATTTATAAATTTCGTTTGACATCTTTGTTGCCTATTTATTTATGTATTTTATACAAATTCTTGAAGAATGTTTTTAAGTTTGTGAGTGTAGCTTTAGAACATTGTTTTTCAACATTTCTCATAAGCTTGTTCCTGATAGTTTTACCCTTACATAAAGTGTTTGCAAAAAAAAATCATTTCTTAAAAGTTAATTGTGATTGTACTAACTCTAGTAAAAAAGGATAATAATTGAAATTAATTTGATTTTTCTCAGCAATTTCATTACTACCATAATTTTTTTTTGTCTTCAAGGCAATTCTATTTTTTTTACTTTTGACTTATCAACCGAAAACTTCGTGTATATTACTCACTTGAGCGGTGAACCTATCGGCGTCGCTATGCCAAATCCCTTTGTATCCAAATTTCTGCCAACCTTCATAGTATCGCACGGTTCGCGCGCATTAACATACTCATTTTTAGGTGATTCCACTAGCAGGGCATATTTGCCTTTTGATGTTCGCACTCTTCGTATACCTTCATCGTATGTGTTAACAAATACATGCTTGCGAGAATTCATATACTCCCACATCTTGTTATGTAAGCCGATTTGGGACCTCTGTAAGGAATGAAAAATGAAAAGGCAAAAATGAATACGAGCTGAGTTAAGTTAACCAGCGCAAGGAAACATTGGTCTTAAGTATGAGTTAACAACAAGAAAATGGTAAAAATCAGCTCAGCATGGCACAACAACACACAACTGAATGGTCCTTGGGAAACTGAAAATTGCAATTTAAATTAAATTTAACTTTCAAAGGATGTGGCTGAGAAAAGCAGCTAAAAGACGTATGTAAGTAAAATAAGTGTTGCTGGGGTATGGTAGTTGGAACGAATCGTAAGAGGTAGGCTACTGAACTGGTGTTGTTTTGTAAGTATCTGAAAATTTCAAATATTTTTTGGTAGAATTTTAATAAAGAAGAAAAAGTTTTTTACACACTCGCTTCCTTGAGGTACCCGCATGTAGATTACCACTGCTGCTGCTACTTGAAAATCAAATTAATTTGATATGCGTTAAATTGGCACAAAGCAACAGCAATAAAAGGTGCCTCAAGTTAACTTGAATGCTTTCATTTTTGTTAAAGTCTTAAATACGATATATGTGCGTGTATGGGTGGACGCTTTTTTCCCATACCCGTTTGTGTGTGTGCACGTGAATGAATTATAAAGTAATTAAGAACAGAAGAATTTTTCAACATTTTCAATTTTCTTTCGTTTAGCAGCTTCCATACTCTAAATATGCTGTGATGGTTTCATATCAAATTAAAGTAAATTAAATTTGGCCAAAAATGCAGACCTATTTGGTTGATTTTTTAAAATTCTTTTTTTTTCAAAACTTATACAACCGAGTATAAAAAATTTCTATACTGTGGTGTATTGGCTGCAAGGATATGCTTACGCTGACACTCACGCTCATGCAACGCTTGTTTTACATTTTAGATTTTTGGCGTACTTCTTACATATTTCGATATTTTTCGTTTGTTCAATATTTTTTGCCCTTTCAAATATTTTTTTTTCGCTATCAATAATATTTTCAACACGTTCAAGGATCTAAAAAATTTCGAAATTTTTTACTTATTCTTTTTTCGACATAACTCAACTTCTTCAATATTTTCTAAATATTAAATTCCACTTTTTTTCTACATCATTCGATTTAATTTAACATTTTTCCACTTCCATTTTCGACTTTTTAAAAATGTTTGAGCTTATTCAAAACATTCCAATTTTTTAGCATATCTCGAAACTATTCGATTTTTCAATCGATTTTTTTTAAGTATGTGTCGACAGTTCTAACATTCTATCGATTACTTAATATTTTACACTTTAACAAATTTTTACAGCTTTTTTAATATACTTTAACTCCTTTCATTTTCAGGAATTTTTTTTTGTAACCTGTCTTATGCATTTTTGGCTTATTCAACGTTTCTCGACTTTTTAAATATATTTGACCTTTTTGAAAATTTTAATTTCTTTCAATATTGATTGACTTTGTGAAAATTGTTCCGCTACTATAAAATATTTCGGCTTGTGGAACGTGCTTCGTTTTTCGGTTAATTCAACATTATAGTTTCTGATTTTTTTCATAAAAAATCGAAAGATTTTTTTATAATTGTTATGCTCTTGTAAGGACAACCGTCTTGCAGGCAAGGTTATGGTGGTGGATTAGAAGCCCCACATAGACACTTTGGTTCATAGTGATATCGTTGTGATATGTTGAACATATGATTGCAGGCAAACAACTTAACAAAATTTGAAAAAAAAGTTAAGGTTTGTATGAATAACAACACCACCGTAGACAAAATATTAAAATAAATAACTCAAGCGATTTTTTTTTTGAAATTTTGTAAATAATTTTGTGGAAAACAGCGCTAGCAATAACATTTTACGAAAACTTACAGCCCTATTCTGGCAGCTTAACAAAGCTCACCACATTAACAAAATATTTAATATTAACACGTTGTTAATGTTTCGTATTCTGGCAAAAATTTAAAAGCTCTTTTCTATACTATTTTGTTAATGTCAGAAAGTGTCTTAACAACGAGTGATATTTCAGTATTGAGCTAAGTAAAATTATTTTTTCTTATAAAATTTAAAAGACAGGTTTTAAATATTTATAACCATGTCTTAAAAAAACATTTATTTTCATTGATATCAATAAAAAAACGCACGCACGCGAGCACGCGGATTCAACTTTAGATTCCATATTCACTGTCAGTACTAAAAATCGCAAATTTAATATAGGGTTTATTAAAAACGCCTAAACCTTTGCTATCTACGGAGCACAAATTCAAGAAAATTCGTTTGCAGCGTTAAAGAGCGTACAACAATAAAAACTAATTTTTGGAATACTGCGTATACTTCGAAGAGTTTGGAAATATATGAAAATTTTATTACGTGAGTTCTCTATTTCAGAAGACATCGACAGAGTTACATTTATTAAAAAAAGTAGAAAAAATTGAGAAAACCTAAGCAATAATTAATTTTATTTTCTCTATATTAATGTGAAGCACCCTATCACAAATATATAACTCACTTGAAAAGTTTTTTTAGCACTCTAATTTTGTCAGAAGTTTATTGCTTTGTTTGAATCATTCCTTGAAAACGTAACTAAAGAAAAAATTAAATTAAAAATATTTAATTCCCTGCTGATAAGTATGTACATCTACATATGTGCCTTGAAAGATGAAAAGAAAACGCCTCTAACTAAATTTACAACGCAGTAATTCACGAAAAATTTTAATTTTACACGACTTATTTCTTTATGTAACAAAAAAAAATTTACGATTGCGAGAAATGTCGCTTGGGAATGCAATACCAATCAGTGTGGAAGGAGACTTTAAAATATAAAATTTTACATTAATATATATAAAATAAATGATATTTTTATTGCAAACAAGCAATGAATTTTGATTGGTTTTAATTCGCTTCGGCTTTGGTTAAAAAAATCCTTTTTTTATTGAAAGGAGATAAAAAATTAAAAAGATTTTCTCTCGTTATGTGAAAAACGTTTCAGTTTAATTGTCAGGTATACCGAATATAAAAATAAATTAATTTTCTCAATATAATAGTTACATACGAAAAAATCTCCAATCGTGATTTATGTGACATAATCGATTTCACAGCAATTTGCAAATTATGGGTCACATGGAAAACTTCAACGAAATGTTCTTTTATTTGCAGTTATAAAAAATTTCATGACACTCAAAAAAACAGAAATTTATTAAAAATAACATTGACCAGAAAAACTGTTGGCATTGATATTCTGCTACTCTGTTGCTGTCAGCAGGAAAATTGCCTGAAATCAATACCAATGATAAAACATCGCATTGTCACTCAACGGAAATGTTGATATACATCCCAACGATTGAGTTTGAGGAAACCGGAAAGAAGGCAACGGCAGAGATACAGTGAAAAGAAAAAAAAAAAAAAAATATAAAAAAATTTTTGCTGTTGTTGACTGAAGTCAGCTGTCAAAATTAATTGCAGGCGCATCGCTCAAATGTCAACACATGCACATCAATATATGAATGACAAGCACGCACACAGCCACACATAGACACAAACATATTTTGGTGTGATTGCAGATGTACGTGAGCTGCATGATAGTCATCGATTGCATTGACAGAAATAGCAACGACAGACAGACACACAGTGCACCATTTCATGACAAATTCAGAAGCTGAATAGCCATCGCAACACAAGCTAATTTTTTGCCAGTAAAAAAAGCACTTTTTAAGTCAAATATTTTTTCAAACTTTTTTTACTAAAACATTTGAAACTACAACATATTTATGTTCCTTCATTTTTCAATACTTACCCTAAAAAAATCCCACGTCGAACCATGCAGCAACGTTCCATACTGCACTTCAGATTGTGTGGCCAAATCTTCAGGTGAATTGATTGGTGTCACCATACGCTCTACCGTCAGGAATGCGGCCAAATTTGCAGTATACGATGATATTAAGATAAGTGTAAAAAACCACCAGACAGCGCCCACAATACGGCCAGAGATGGATCGTGGTGATATGTCGCAACCTTGCTGCATAAAAGCAGCCAGGGAAAACCAAAAGGAATTCAAAATGCTGAACTCATTGACAGCTGCAGTCGCTGGTATTATGGAGCCGATGCCACCACCACTGGCAGTTGGTGTCGAACCGGGTGGTCCCACTACGGGGCCACCTGGCATAGGACCTGTGGGTACGCCGCCAATAATTCCTGGTGGTTGTTGATTGGACATCTGATCGTGATGTGAATGTGAATGCGTATGTTCTGCGTGTCGGAAGGGACACGTAACCGGAAGCCGCCCAATATGAAAGAGAGCAAAAAGAACAAAATGAAAATATAAGAACAAGACAAGAGATATGAGCATACATAGATGATGGTGCACAAGCACAAAAAGCACGGAGCACAGGATGAAAATGACATTCATATCAAGTCACAACGAAATGAGAACGAATGTGTCTCTGTCAGTACGTATGATATATGTCTATATGTCAGATATGTGTGAGTGCAAATGTGTGTGCACGTCTAGGATGGTTTGAGTGTAAGCGGATATGAATGTGAAATGCTAAAAATGCTTTTGGGTGCGGCATCACCAAGTTTTTAATGCTGCCGCTTCTTCTGATTTAGTTGATGATTTTAGCAACTTGAGCTGCTTTGATGGACATTTTAACGTCATCATTGGAATACAAATTTGTGCCGCGTTTGGTGCAAATTGAACAGAAACTATGTTATACGCGTATCATATACACTGGACTACGTATACAATTATGTGTCGCTTTTTATTATTATTATTCTGTCGAGGAGTTATAATGTATGTATGATATTTTTAAAAAATTATGGAATATAACATTTCTGTTGGGAAGAAAATATGCTTATGGCTAAGGTTTTAATATCAAATATGTTAACAAGGAAGTTGAAATTTGTTGCTATTTTATGTTTCAACCTGCTATGTTTTTCACGAGTCCACATAAGATTGGTTATCCTTAAAAACTTTATAATTTACACGAATACTTAAGGCACATTTTTTCAATTCTAGTGTTGACTAAAGATTTTAGTAATTGGAGTTATTTGATTATTCCGCAATGACAACGGAAAGAAACTATTATTAAGATAGCGATGAGAAACTAGCTTTTGATATTGACATTATTCATGTAGCATGTAGAATCCAATTTTGCATTAAAATTATCGCAATGGTGATATATTGCTTAATGATTGTTGCAGTTATATTCACTCACAAAGCATGACGCAAAAAATACGTAACTTTTAAGATAAATACTATTGCCGACAAGTGAACTAAAAAAACTTGTTAGCATACTTTGTATCTTTAAAAGAAAATCAATTTCCATAAACAGCTTTCAAAATTACTCGGTGATAAATTTCAAATGCACATAAAAACATTTCATGACATAAATTTCCGACACGAATTGAAGCTTAAAATATGTTTTCCCAAAAAGCAAGTAGGTACTTTTAACGACCCAGTACATTTACCCCTTTTTTTGTCTCAAGTCAACTTACCTGCTTGATACTGAACAATGCGCCACTCATACGGTGAGAAACGGGACACAAAGAAAAGAACGATGCTGACGCCAATGTAACTAAAGATGACGCTCACCTGTAACAAAAAGAAACAAAAAAAATGTAAGTTTAGAAAAACACGTATGCTCGTACTTTTTCAAATATTCAAAAAAAAAAAAAACAAAATCACAGTCGAAGAATGAAGTGTAAATAAATGGGCGCTACTGATGCTAAGGCCTCTTTATTAAAATTACTGTTGACATATGCGACAGGCAAATGAAAAAAGAGCTACCGTTGTTCGATGAGAAGTGCACTGAAGATTGGTGGGTAGGTCGAAAGCACTACAATTGTTGTAAGAAAAATAGTCAATACACAGAAAACTAAGCTTGAAAAAAAAAAAATATAAATAAATTATATTATAAAGGTAATCATTTAATATCGCTGATCGAAGCAGATGTTGTAAAGCATGTTGCCCTTTTCAACGGGCTAAGTGAAGAGTTTTGAAAAATGTTGAAAGGTTTGGGTGTAATAAGGAATATCTGGGTGGAAAATCAATTTTTTTTTTGTTTTAAGTAGATACCTTCATCCGCTCATGCCTTTAATTTACTTTTAAACGTCACTTAACTTTTTTCAGGTTGTTAAGTTTCTTTTAAATAAATGTTTTAATTAGTCGACTTTTTGATTATCATAAAAAATTGATTTTTAAATTCGCACAATCAAATGTTACGTGAGAAAAAAGTAATTGAAAATGTTTATTTAACAATAAATTGTTTGTATGTTCCACCATACATTTTTTTTGCAGTGTAAGATTTGATTAGACATGACACGTGCTGTTAGGTATTTGCTAATTCAGAAAAAAAATAGAACAGAAATACCAAGTTTTTCTTAACAGAAAAGAAGATGAAGAAAGGCGCAACCACAACCAAAAAATAGTACATAGCAGATACTGTGCCAGGTGTGATCTTTGAAAGAAAAACCTGTAACACAACGAGAATAAAAAGTTGGAAAAAACATAAGTTTCCTGTTTCTAAGACTTTGTTGCCTATTGTAATCTGCTCGAAGATGCTTCCGTTGCACAAACGTAAAGCCCTGTAGGAACTGAAATAAAATGGAAGAAGTAAGATAATAATATCGATGAACAAAAAAGTGGGCTTTCTTTGTGGTTTTTTGAAAAGAAAAGAATTTATAAATGTTATTTTATTGAGCTTACTGTTCGATATGTGTGTGTGTGTGTCAACACCAAGGAAATTACAACTTAAAAAGACAAATCAAAAAGAATAATGGGCTAAAACTAGTTATACTAGTTTCAGCCTCTGCTAGGAGGCCTCATCAGTAACTTTTAAGCCAATTAGTAAGAGTGTGCAAGCCTACTATGTTCATTTTTCTGCATAGATCTGTTGAGAACCCAAGCAAAAATTTTGAACAAATAAAGCACTCTTTTTTCCATTTTGTTTATCTTTGCAGCAGTGTACTGCTATACTTACAATAACTTTGTATTCTTTTATTTATATAACTGATGTTTTTTAATACAAAAGTATATTAAAAAACTCAAATCTTGTATGCAAAATTTGTTTGCATGGAATATACCATCATTGTATTATCATTATTATTTATTTATTTATTTATTTATTTATTTCAACTATTAACAATTTGTTTTACAGTTTGCTTAATAACTAGTACAATTTAGTTAAACTTAATACTATTTTTAAAAGCTACTCTATTCATAGTAAAATCGGAAGTATTACTTAAAGAGTTAAATGCAAGAGACATGTTATAAACGGGATCGCGCTTACCATAATTGGTTCTGCGAAATGGAATACAGAGCAATTGTCTTTGTCTAAAATTTCTCATTGGGGCATATATTCCTAAAAGGGCTAACAAAGGTGTGCAGTCTACGTGATTCATCAATATGTCACGTGCAAATACAGATAAAAAGTATTTACGTCTGAACTCTAAGGATTTAAAGCCCAAAAGAGCACAACGGGATTCATAAGAAGGCGTAAAGTCCCATCGAAGTTTTCTAATCGCCAACCGAGTGAAACGCTTTTGAACATTTTCAATTCTATTACTATGAACAGCATAAAGAGGATCCCAGATCACACAACCATACTCCAAAATCGATCTTATCAAGGATACGAAAATTGATTTGAGAGTGAATGGATCTGAAAATTCCTTTGAGTTACGCATAAGAAACCCCATCATTGCATTAGCTTTTAAGATAATAGCATCATAGTGCTTCGAGAAAGATAATTTTTTATCAAAAATGACACCCAAATCCTTTTTGAAATCAACAATTGAAAGTCTTTCGTCATGAATGGTATAATTATCTTCATAAACTAAATTTCTCATTGAGAATGACATAACATTACATTATTTATTTATTTATTTATATATGTTAAATTCTTTCAATGTAATTTAGCTATTAAGTGACGCCCTGAAGAAGCGGACCAGTAATTGTCGAAACGTCGCCGCTGCAAGAATTTTTTAAATGAACTTTTTTGAGATTTAATTCGTTTTGAAGTCGTAAGGATTGATCTTTACCTTTTTTTAAATGTTAAAATAAATTTTTGTGCAAGTACTATAGAAATCATAACAAATAATTAGAAAAAGTTTCGTTAGTCTTCAAGTCACAATTTCAATTTTCTACTGGGTAAAAACGTATGCAAAAATACTCGCAAATTTTACAACGAATATATGAGAGTATCTCCGTTTCGTTATTTCTTGGTATGGGTAATTGAAGATTTAGTTACACATACTGACAAATACACACAATCACAGTTCAAATGCTCACACTCATACAAAAGGCTCCAACAGAGTGAGCTTTAGGAAAAGTTAAAAAGACACAGCAGAGTTTTCTCTCTAGGTGCCGACATTGAGTTGCTCCTCCTTGTACCATCTTAGCGCTATTGTTGTCAATCCATGGAAAAATGTTTTATTTAATTTGTGTTGGCTGCTTTATTTCGCTTTCTATTTTTGTTGTTATTCGCTTTTTACGCGTGCGCTCGTAATACGTTGCCTTTTATTAGCTTGTTAACTTTAGCAGAAAGTCTTATTTCATCTCAAGCTACCCAGCAAACATTTTTAGTCATGGCAGAGTTAAATTATAAAAAGTCGTCATAAATTGATGTCAAGCGATAATTTTTTGAGGAGAATCTTTCACCTACATAAAACGACAGTGGAGCGATTATTTTTAAGAGTGAAATAAAAATACTACGTCATTTAGGATTGCTAAATTTTATTCGCGAATATTACAGGAATATTTAGTATTTGACTGTTTTTTTTCGATACTTAAAAATTATTTTTGAAAATTGTTATAAGACACCACATTAAACATAATGTCAAAACACAGGACCAGGCCAGGTGAAGTTGATATAGCGCTTTGTTGCTATGTACGATGGAAATAAAAAAAAGAGTAATGTCTGCAATAAAACTTAACAAATACCTCAAGGTAGTGCAGTAAAATGATTAATTTCAGTTTAACTCTTTTCTGCGACTTTAAAATTCATCGCCTCGTAGATGAGAGATACAAAAATACTCCGAACGCTAGCTGGGTACATATTTAAGCGCGCGTTTGAGTAGGTAAATGTGTATGTGTGCGTGCACGCCTATTTGTTACTTTAACTAATTTGCATTTGAAATTTGTTCACATGTCAAATTGCGTATCAAGCAATTTTTTACGTTTTATTAGCTTGAATTAGCCAAGGATGCTAACGGTTGACAAGACAAGGCATTTTCAAAGTCAAAAGCATACGTAGACACGTATTTAAAGGTATGAAGGATTAATGCTAACTGACAATGGGACAAGTCGGGTAAGGTTTTAATAAATTTCCAGGATACTGAAAAGATTTGATTTTACGTATGGCACATTACTTTAAAAATTATCAAATCATTTATAATTATTTATTTAGATTGTTGGTGAAATAACCCGTATTATCTTCTCTGAACATAAAATTATTTCAGAGCATTTTTATTTGGATTAATTTTAGAAAAAGGAAAAACTTGAAAAAGTTTAACCAAGTTGAAAAAGACAAAATAAATTGAAAATAGTTGAAAAAGTAAGTGATGACAAAAGTTGATTGAACTGTTGAAAAAAGCTGATAAAATCTATGAAATATCGAAAATGAGTTGAATGAGGTCGAATAGCTTAAAGTTGCTGAAAAGTCGAAAAATATCAAACAAATGAATAAAATTGAAAAGGCTTAAAAGTCCAAAAAATATGAAAAATATTCAAAAAAACTGCAGAAGGTGGAATAAGTCGCAAAAATATGAAAAATATTGATCAATTCAGATTTTATTGAAAAAAGTTGTAGAGCAAAAAAAAAATCGCAAAAAATGGAAAATGTTGCATAAAGTTGAAAAAGTTTGAAAAATGTTAAAATAGTTGAAAAAGCCAAACAAAATTGATAGAATATGAAAAATGGCGAAATAAGTTGAACAAAGTTAAGGTTGAAAAGTCGAAATAAATAAAAAGAGGTTGAAAAACGTTGAAAGTAGCTGAAACGGTTGAAAAGGCTGATAAAGTCAATAAAATAAGGAAAATTTTCAAATAAAGCTGGAAGATGTTGAAAATATCGTAAAAATATGTACATACAATTTTAGTTCGTTTAAAAATAGAAGTCCTGGTTTTAGAGCGTATATAAAAAGAGAAATTCACACTCACGACAATTCGCGGTTACGAATATTTAGGGATCCCTTAAGACGTTTTGAAACTTTTCATATATAAAAAAATACGAGCCAGTTAAAATTAAATACAATACGATTTTCTTAAAAATATTTCGATATTTTGTCAATGTTTTGTGTAGTTGTATCACATTTTATCACACTGTAATATGACACACAGAAATTCAGCAAGTCTGCTATTTTTACGATGTAATTTTATTACAACGTTATTTTTTTTTTAATTTTTCTAAAATGCCTGTCTACACGTAAGCTGCTACTAAGTACTGCTGATCCAAAAAAACGAAATATAACACAATATACCCTGCTGCCACCTATAGAATTCACTGCTGCCTCGCTTGCTATGTGCTACGCTTTATGTTGTCAATTTAATTACGATTGACAAGAGCAATTTACCCATTATTATTTTCGTAATGAAGTTAAGAAATTTTCTTTGATATTAATTTTTTTCTTCTTGGTATAATTTTATTACGCTTGCTTTGTGAACCTTAACATAAAATCTGATTAATTGCCGTCAAAATTATTAAGCCATAATTTGATTGCTGCTTGACAGAAAAATTAAAACATTGAAAATGCATGGTCGAATTTTTTTGAAATCTTTTATTTTTATAGGTAAATTTTAATTTAAACTTTTTTTTTGCTTATGAAATGTAACTTTCGTTGTTTAACTTCTATTCATCTAAAAACCTGGCAGTATTCGAGAAAAATCGGGACAGGTTGGCTGCTAGTAAAATATCAAAGTTTTAAGCAATTTTCAGCTGCAACTATTCTCGATTATAATTATTTTCAAGCAACAAAATACCGAATTTACTTTAAGCCACTAGTGCTAGTAAATTTTCTGCTAACTCGCTGCCTTCCAGCAAAACTAACAAAATTTATTATTTTAAAGTTAGCGAAAATCGTAAACTTTATGTCACTCGCCCGCTGCACGTTAAGTGGCTACCACAGCAGTAAGGATCTATATAAAAACTACTAACTTTGTTCGTACAGCGCCGAAATCATTTTCAAGTTTCCCAGCGTAGCACCATCGTGCCAAAACAATTTCTGACTACAAGATTTCTTGGCTAAATCAGTAAAGAGAGAAGCCCCTAAAAGCGAGGCAAACGAAAATTTCTTGTATTATTTTCTTATTTAACTTATCAAAGAACAAAGTTGTTTTTCCTTTCTTTTACAACATTAAACTTTATTTTACTGGTACTGCGAGCATAACTTTGACAAAAAAAAAAATACAAGAAATGAGGAAACAGTACAAAATAAAAGAAAACCCAAACTTGGCCAGAAAATTTCCAACTTTACTCATTTATATTCAGCGCAATTTCTGCAACATTGAGTTTTTTCTTACCAGAAAATTGCAACTCTCGTACTACACAAAATAAAACAAAATGAAATGAAATAAAAGCAGAAGTATAAACTTTAAATAAATACAAGTGGGTGGAGGTATGGGTGTGGGCAATGTATCGAAGAAGAAAACACAGTGGGCAGCAAAATGTAAAAAAAACATTCAGTAGCGCCAAAAATTGCTCTGTGAGCGGAGATTAAAACGAAGCACCACCACTTGCTGTTCCACCACACTTAAAGTGCAAACGGCTGGGATGCTTAACGCCTGTGAAGCTCATTGAATAAAAAAAAAAACCAAAAAAACAACGTAATGAATACAACAAATGGATACTCACCCAAATTTCCTGCGATAAAGGATTCATAAAACTGAATACGCCTGGTGTTTGCTTCACTGGTTTCTTAATCATGATCGAAATACCGAGTGACATGAAAGGCTTACTGAAATCAATGACGCGTTCACGTTCAGCTGTAATCGTCATGGCGGCAATTGCAATATCCGCTTCCTGTTGCACAGAGAAAAACAGAAAGGAACGAGGTAAATTTTATGAATGCTACTAAATAAAAATTCATGAATAAAATTAAGTCTTTTTGATCAGATATTTCACATTATTTTGAGAAATTCAAGTGAATAAGTGTAAAAAAATTATTTTAAGGCAAGGCAAGGCTGCTTTATGTAAATTGAACTTATTTTTTTTTTTTGCAATAAAACTTTAAATGAGTGATCATGCAAAGAAACTGAGGCTATTAAAAAAACTATACTTCATTAACATTAAAAAAATTTGAAATCTTATTCGATTGAAATATAGAATTTGTGTAGCCTTCGATAATTTGTTTTGAAGTGTCCTTTTGTCAAATTGATAACTAGCCATTTAAATTACAACCATATGTGTAAATTTACAAGACATAAAAATGGAACCACAGGAAACTGGGAAAATATTGCGTCATTCCTTTGAAATATTTGCGACATCTGACTCAAATGATCATTTCATGTTTTAGCGTTAAAAGTGCACTGTTTCTGAAGAAAACGTTGAATCTGTAGTACTCAAAATTTTATTATGGAAAAATCTGAAGGGCATCCCCGATCCCATTTTTCGGAACTTATAGTTTTTTTATTGGAAAATGTCAAAAACTATTTCAGCACAGCATCAGGAACGTTCTTCAGCTAAATAAATATTTACTTTGACTCACTTTAGAAAAAAATTAAATTTATGGAAAAAAATTATTCAAGACACGAACCTTAATTGGCAATTAAAATTCACTATTTTCGAAATCTTGAAATTTAAAATTTTATCGTATATTTACTATCAGAGTTCACATGTTTCCAAGTATTGATCGAAGCAATTTCAATAGCAGGGTTCAAATTTGGGTTCAGAATTTCCATAGCATAAAAAATTTCATTTTCACTAATGCCCAAACTACTTAGGGACGTAACTAATATAAGTATTTTGTCAAAATAATTGCTTTGTAATTATTATCGGTAAGAAATATTATATTAATTGTTGATAACTATTATTTTTCAACACACATTTTTTACGTTGATTCATAAATATTGTGAATCATTATTATATATTATATAAAATATATTATATTAGATTTTTTTTTCATTATTACTGCTGAAGATATGACAATATTACTTAAAAACATTAAACACATTACGTGGAAGAAAGCTTAATATATATTGTAGATAAATAAGTATGTACATGTAAAAGCTTTTAACAGAGGCAAAATCATTAACATCATCATCCCCATCTTGCTCATCATTCTAATCAACTCCTTGCATCGTAAAAACGCTTCACTTACCCGGCGCACCAATTCGCCTACCATGCCATCCCAGCCACCGCGAACATTTGGATTTTCAGCTCCATAGCCGCCATCTTTGACCAGACGCATTTCATCTAGGATGGAGCAGTAAGCAAAAACGAAAAAAAGTTGTAGAAGTGAAAAAGTGGAATAAAAGAAAAAATGAATATAAAAAGTTTTTTCATGTTAATAAATTTGGCGCACCACATGTGGTTACTTTTTTTATTGCTGTTGTGCTTCCGTAAGCCTTTTACAAAGCAATTTATGCGCGCTTAAGGAGCTGCTCTAATTCACTTTCCATGTTCAGACGCAAATACACAATCGCTCGCAAGGCTTAAACAAGCACACAAACATACATATGTGCGTATAAATGCCATGCTAAAGTCTTTAGAAATAACACCCAATGGAAAGTTTCATTTACATATTTCAAGACACTGTAGCAATTTTCACGTTGATATAACATCTCACTTAGTACTTATTTTTTCTTAACTATCCTTCCATGGCTTTACTTTGCTTGTATTCAAAACTTAAATTTGCATTTCGCATGCCAACTGGGTATCTGTACCCATACACAAAGACACTAAATACACTTACAGTTTATGCCCAATTTTTTTGCCAACAAATCTGCCAAGTCCTTGCAATATCCTTCGAAACGGTCATTACCCTCCAGCTGTTCACCCATACTCTGTCGCTTAAGCATTATGTAGGGTTCCTCCTGTAGTGTGGTTACAATGTACGTGCGATTTTTCTCTATTTCAACGGCTGGTCGCAATCGTACGTACTTGGCTGAAAGCGGTTGAAGTCCAGCCTCATCACTCCATTCAGCAACTTTGACCATGGCGCTGTTGACGGTCATCTCAACAATGTGTAATGTGTAATTTTGACGGCGCCCATCATCGTTGAATTTAATGTCACCGGTGAGACCTTCAATTTCAACCTAAACGTGCAGTGAAGTGAAGTGGTGGAGAGAGTAAAAGGGACAGAAACAAAAAATAAAAGATAAATGCAAAATGGTTAGGGTTATGAATTTTAAATGGAACGAAAATGCTGCTGCTGCTGCGCTGTTATGTTTAGTCGTAATTGTCATGTAAATTAAGCTACATGATGGCAAATTTGTCTACCGTTATATTTATTTTTAAACAACGTCTACGCTCGATATCTGTGGGTATTGGATTTTAAAGCTTTAATCTATTTTTTCATGCAATTTAAATGCTATAAACTTATGAATTTAGAGTTATATTGTCTGTTATTGATCAGTCGAATGCAAATCATCTTAAAAAAGACTCATTCAGTATGTTCTTTAAATAAATGGAAGGAATTTTTTATGTCGTCCATGGTGGCGTCATATATTGACTTAGGCTGATGTTCATAGGAAGACACAACAGCTATATGTTGTCGAAGTTTCATGGAAATCCAACCAACCAGTTTCATATGACATTTTCAGTGTCAGTACGTCGACAACTCATGTTGTTGCCACTTTGACAGCTTCGATTTTGTCGAAATTTGTTTCTTTTATCGTTTATTTCATCTTTGATAACAGCGAATAATCCCAGGGTATTAGATCAAGCGAGTACAGCAGATGTTGGTTGACAGGAAATTTTTTTTTGAGTCTTGATTAGAGGAGCATAATCGTGCAAAAGTTATTATCTGCCCAGCTAACGATATTCTGTAGTTATTCTTTAGATTAATTTCCACAATCCTTTTATAACATGTAAATTATACTCCTCATTGACCGCCTAACCATACGGAAAGAATTTTCGATTAATAATTCGTTTAGAATCGTAAAAATTAGTTAGTTTTGATGTGTGACTTCTCGAAACGTAATTTCTTCGCTTTCGATCAGTTTGGCGCCTCCTAACTAGCACCATGGTACTTTGTTTCGATTACCATAAGCTTTCGACAAAAGAAAGCTGGTGTACCAACCTATGAATAAAAATCATTACATAACAGAAATCGCCACTATTGATGTCGTGAAAAATCCGTCTGGCTATTTAAGGACTGTGCAGTCTGAGAGAGTAATGAAATGCCTTTAGGAACCAAGATGAAGTATGTTTAAATTGTGATACACCCAAAACAGCTAAATCTTTGAATTTACTAAAGCTACTTTCACTTGTCCGTTCGAATATGGATCCATTAAAATGCAAATTGTCAAGTTTTAAATGTATCAACTCTTATGATCCTGTTACCGAACAACTCAAGTATCTTTCATTCAAGTCTGTAAATTTTCAATCAATTTACAATTAATAAACTTGTAAGCATTTCAAAATTATAATATTTTCAGATGTAAAAATGCTTAAACGTTAATAAGCGTTAATAAGTAAAAATATTATCATATATTCAGTCAATATATTCATATCTCAATCTCAATCTTTTGGTAGGTTAATATCACTATGCTTATATATATGTACGTTTAAAAGCTTAAAATTATGTCCACCACTTGATCGGTCTAGTCGGCACTTCTGCTCGATAATTTTTGGTAACCCTGAATGATTTCCCAAAGGTTCTCGCTTTGCTAACAACAAATCGTTAAAGATTGTAAAACATGTTGGTCATGAAATTACATCGAAACAGTAAAGAAAAAATGGATTCTCTTCGTACTTCAGACGATGTAAGTGTTATTTAAAATATTCATATCCGGTAGTAGATGACCTCTTCAGGCTCACGCTTCATTCAGCTTCTTATATCCTTGAAAACTGTTCACCTATGTTTGATATGATACACGACCGAACTCTTTTCCCTTTTGCACCTTTGTCAACATTTGCAGTCCGATACAAGGTTTTGAAAAAATATTTCATGATCGACTGTTGTAATGCTTAAAAACTGAGTACTTAACGAGAGTTCAAGAGGGACATTTCTATATATCGCTTATCTAGAAATTCTGCATAATGTTCAAATGCAACACATTTTTGATTTACCGAAGTGTGCTTGAATAGTAAGGAAATTTTATAGTGTGTTGCTCCTAATAATGTAGTCCAATGATAATTAATAAATATATAAATCCTTCAGTCTTTAAACCAATAAGCAAACTATAAATAAAAATTAAATTCTTAAATTAAATTCTTAAATTAAATTCATCACTCAGCACTTTGCTAAGCCTTTCACTCAATAAAAAAGTGCTATGGCTGCTCAATTTTTCTTCCTGAAATAATTTTCTTCAAGTAAAACAACAAATTGGCACCCTGATTTTTATGTTCTAATAAAAACTCCATTTACATAATAATTTGAGCCACTTCTCATACCATTCAACAAAAATACCCCCTTTTTATTGACATTTTCAACAGCAGCATTTTCGAAAGATTCCTTATGCCAATAACACGCAAGCAACCAGTTACACTTCAATACTCCCACCACAATTACAACAACTTACCTTTCTCAAATAGCGCGAAATTTTATCACCATGTTCCCAAGGGTTGACCCAACCCTTCGACGTATTACAATCGAGTGAACGTGCCGCATTACCACCACCACCACCGCCACCGCCACTACCACCCATGCCGCTATTACCGACACCACCTGACGGCACAACGGTGCCGTTTGCTGAGGTCGATGCTGCTGCCATAATTGGCTGACCTCGTCGCTGTGTACGAAATTGATCCGGTTTCTTGCGTAGAATTTTGTTAAAAGCTTCCACTAAGACGAATACGGCATCGTACATAAGAGCAGCCTGCGCCTGTTGTTGGCAGGATTATAAGTAGTTGTTGTTGAGCATTGTTTTTGTAAAGCGTTATTTTTGTTGTTGGTGTCAAAAAGTTCAAGCAACCGGAAAGAAAAGAAAAAACAAAAAAGTTGAAAGAATATTGGCATTTAATGAGTATATTGAACTGGTTGTAAAAGCGATTGTATGTTTTTGTTGTGTAGAGTTAATTGTGTGTTTATGTATGTACCCAGTGAGAAATTCCTCATATGCAGAAAAATAAACTTCTCGTCAAGACTTAGGAAAGAGATTGAAAAATTTAACTGAGATATTTTTATGTGCTAAGCGGTCCAACGTTCTACAGTTTATTTTGCAAATACTTCAATATATTGTACTATTTCCGAGAAGCTGGGAGATATTTTTGATTATCACTCCTTAACAAAAATTGATTTTGAGCACTTTTAATCCTACTGGGTACTTTACAGACTGCTGAAGGTCATTAGTTCTTCATAGGAAAGGTAGAAAAAAGAAAATCAATCCCTAAGGGACCAGTTTTAAGAAACCCTTTCAACAGTAGAGACCTGAGTAAATTGTTAAACATGTCGGAAACCAAAAGAAAATCAGCAACAACAGTAACGTCTGTCCTTCAGAAAGTCGTCTTGTGCAAAAAAAAATTGAGTCAAGTCAAATTATATAGTGGAAATAATTATGCTGTTGTTTTTGTTGCTATAGCTGTTGTCATTTGGATTGCTCCAGATATTGCGCCAGCCCATAAGTTGGTTCTGCTATTTTAGCTAAAATGTTTATAGAAAGAGCACAATACATACAAATATAAATATATGTACATGTGTACGTTTATCTTACTTCTTATGTATTTGAGCTATGCAATACTGAGTTTGCTTTGAGCACATTAAGGATGTATTTAGGAAATCTGCTGTTGTTGTTTTAGTAGTTGTTTTTGTTTTAGTATTTGTTATTATTGTTATTACTTTGGCAATGGTGGTGGGCCCGTTGGCTAGGAACGTGTAATGTATTTAATATAAAAATATTTGCGTAATAGAGACGTGCCATTAATTTGGCTTCCAGCTGATGTTTATGAATCGCACACAGACTTAATTTTTCTTGTTAAGTTTTTAGTAAAACTTGCTCACATTTGGCTTTTATATAGAAACTTAAGTTACAAAACGGAAGTTTAAGTGTTTACTATTAATACTGAGTACAAAAAGATAGTAAATAGTCTAAAATATTTGAAATTTTATTTATATGTGAGACATTCTAAAAAATTTCAGCAGAATAGAAAATTTTCGAAACACAACTTATTTTTGGTTTAAATGTTGCAGAGGCTAAGGACATGACTGAAAAGATATGTCATGGTTTTGTCATATAAGTCTTAGTTTTAAGAGTATGTTACCCAAATAACTGAAATTTCGGAAATGTATAAAGAATTTAAGATACTATTTAGGAAAATCGATTAAGAAATGGAAAAGTTATATAAAATAGAACGAAAAATGACTGAATTGCATTTTTGCCAGTTTTCCATTTTTTAATTTTATTTGTCATAATCTGTATATTATATATAAAAATATATACGATGTATATATTAGGGTGGTTATTAGAAAAAAATTGAGAACGCCCCCTCAATCAGTTCGAAATAGGATAAAAAATTTAAAAATTAATCTAAAATGTTTCCTAAGGAACCTATTTCAAATTGAACTTTAACCTAAGCCGTCATTTTTTTAAACTATTTTTTCTTGAGTGAATTTTAATTTAAAGAAAGAATATGTTAAAAAAAGTATAATTTGAATCTATTTTGCGAGATATAGTCATTGGAAATTGCAGATATGGCTTTTCTAAAAATCATTATAAGTTGGAAATTCCTGAACAGATTTTAAGTATATTGATGTCATATGGAATTAAAGTTAATTACTTGGGATATCATAATATGATAGTAAAATTGCAGATTAATAGTACAACTTTTAGAGAAAATAAAAGTTATTTAATAAAAAATGGTGACAATTTTTAAAAAACCTCCATACCTCAAAACAAATTTCAAATTTTTAAAATTTTATTATTATAGACAGTAAAATGAGCTTCCATATGATATCAATATATTTTAAATCTGTTCAGGAGTTTAAAACTTAAAATAATTTTTAGAAAAGCCTCCTCAACTTTCCCATGAATATATCTCAAAAATTAGATCCAAACTTCATTTAATCTACTAACATTAAACTCTGCTATATTATAAATGAACAAAATATATTCATAGAGCCTTAAATATTTATTTGATGTCCATAGCAATTACGTGTTTATGTCCAAAGTGCTTAAGGAAATTTATCCTACCACCGCTAAGTAACATAGAGATGTTAATAGGACACAAACAAATACATGTCTGCCTAATGAAAACCATTTCCTATGACACAAGTCTCAGTGTGACCAAGCACACGTTGTCGCATGTGTTTGTCTTTGTGTATGAGTGTGTGTTTGTTTGCATTTTGCGCTAAATGTTTGCACATTACCGAAATGGATTCTCTACCGGCTCCAACGGATGTCATTGGATCCAAATGCTTCCAGCTGTCATAGAATTCATGTACAAAACGCCGCTGAGTATCAACAATACGAAATCCTGTTATATTTATGGCACCAAATTCGATGACTTCACTTTCCCAGCGATCGTCCATGACCTGATGATGAAAGAAAAGTTTAAGATTAATAAAATGTTTTACTTTTCATTAAAAAATTAAATTTTTTTTTTTAGAAAAGCTATAAGTGAATGAGTTTTGCTAAAGGGTTTCGTTATGTTAACCAAATTCAAGTATTTTTAAATATTTTCACAATACATAGTCAAAGGCCAATGATACATTGAATAACAATATCAGCAAAGCTCCGGCTCTGAGGTATTGAGATAGCACAATGAAAGCAATAATAACAAAAACAACAATGTTTTCACTATGCTAATGTTGCACTTGCTGTTGAATTTTTCACACCATTGTAATTTCATTACCCCCATTCCGTACTTAATACCTTGTGCTTTTGGTCAGTTTGGCAGGCTTTATGCACACTCACTTCCGTATTTTGTCGTACTTACCAAACCGCTCAGCAAATAGTGATACGTCCTGCGGCCCAAAGTAACATCTCGTACATGTGTAATGAGAATTTCCTTGGCCATTTCCGTTGGACAATCCAGAACAATGTATTTATTTGTAAAACGTCCTAAGTCCTCCAGTGTATGCAGGAAATCTATGGCCATTGTGATGTTGGCAATACGTTTCACCATTTCAACTTGAAAAGTTTCGTTGCCCGGTTTTAAACCTTGATAGATTTGTTGCAAACGTAACAGTCCTAGCGGTGTGTGAGAGAAAGAGAAAATGTGTAATCGTTTATTAATACACGGTGAGAAAGTTTACATATTGATTTAAGGAAATATTTTAATGGTGGTGCCTTTTATTTATTTTTTGGTCAGAGTTTGTGAAGTTCAGCTGAATTTAAAAGTGAAAACAAAAAATTAAAAATTGTGTGGAAAGGCTTTGAATTTACAAGTAGCATATGCTTCAACTATATGTAGCCATATTAAACAGCAATAAGAAATGTCTATGGCACATAAAAAAAATCGATTGCCCAATTTTCTTGGAAAGTAAGCATTTTATTCAAAACATAATATTAAGTACGTTGATGATTTTATGCTAATTTTTTTACCTAATAACTTCATTTTTCAACTTCTTCAATAGAATGCTTTGTTTTTTGCAGAAAATAAATACTTCTAAGCTATATAGTATATAACAAATATTGAAACAGTTAAACATTGCTGAAAGACCCGATGAGATATGGAAAATGTCGAAAAATGATGAAAGTAGTTGGAAAACTCGAAAGAAGTTATAAGAGATCGAAACAGTTGAAATATGGCTGTAAAGTTTCTAAAATATGGAAAACGTTGAAAAAATTTAAGGGAGTTGAAAGATTTGAAGAAGGTTAAAAAGTTGAAAAAAAATTGAAAGAGGTTAAAAAGTCGAAAAAATGAGGAAAATATTGAAATAAATTTAATGAGATGGAAAAATTTGAAAACATGTTGAAAAGCTCGGGTAGAAATGTTGAACAATTGATTACTTCGATTAACCTGAAGGAGGTTGAAAAAGTCAACAAGAAAAAGGGAAAATGTTGAAAAATTTGAAATCGTCCAAAAATGTTGATATGTGTTTGTTGAAAAAGACTAAAAAGAACGAATCAATATGGGAAAATGCTGAAAAAATTTAAATGTTAGATAGTTGATAGAAAATGTTAAAAAAGGTTGACAGTAATTGAAGAAATCAAAAATCAACAAATTCTAAAGAAGAGCTTAGGACGTGCCACGTTCAGTTTCTCAATTCCGTCTGCTTTTGTTTCAATAAATTATATTCATGTTCAGAATCGGCATACCAAATTTTATCACAATAGCGTGTATGATTTGTGACATAGGCCGTAAGTTATCGTAAAATTTATGGTGGTGACATATCCGCTGGTACAACTCAGTTCGAGTTTGATCCAAAAATAGCTTTTTATAAACAAAATTTTTATATCAAATTTTGGTATGATTAACTGCATACATACATCGTAGTTTGCTGAATATGTCAATTAAGGTACATGACTTGTATGGGGGGTGCCACTCTACATGTTGCTATTACACTCGCTTTTCATGCAGATATACTCTATAGAAAATGTTTTCTGACTTCGATTTCACTTACATCCTAAAAGAATTGAAACATTTAATAGCTTTTCTAAATAAATAATGCTTATGTTGTTCAAAACTGAAAAGTTTTTGTATATTGTAGTTTGATAGCTCAAATATGTTCCACATTGTTTTCTTTTCAAAAGTTTTAACTTTTTAAAATTGTTATTCAACTTCCATTTGATTAAAAAAACAGAAACTGTGGAAAATCGTAGTACTTTCTTATAACTGGTTCAAACCACTATTATTTTTTTGTTATTACTTAACTATAAAATTTCTTAAAGTGTCTCAGCGTTATCAACTACATATTCTATAGACGAATACTTAACTCAAAATAACAGAATTCTAAATTAAACAAACAGCAGCATCGTTATCCTGCAAGTCATACAAATCACAGACATACATCCTTCAATCAAAGTTTGCTGCAAAAATATGAAAATTGAGTGCAGCAACAGTAGCAATCAGATATTACAATATCAACAGCAGCCGGAGCAGGCAGAAAGATTAGCAATGGTAATATGTGCTGTTGTATGCTATAATTGCATATCATTGCTCAAACATAAAACCAAAATCAAAATGGCATTAAAACGAAGAGCAAAAGAAAATCAAATGAGAATTTTGAAATTGAAAGCTTGGAGTTTCCTTTACTCATTTAACAATACACTGAAAAAAGTTATTAAATTTTGGCTGTGAGTAATATATATAAAGAAATACATATTTGAATTTGAAAATTTTAGTTTTTCCTCCTTAAAGCATCCACTCTCTTAGTTTTCAACAACTTTCATTAAAAAAATCAGCCTTATACTGTAGAAACTTTATCTTCCTTGCAATAATTTTTTTAAGTGCAGTTGTTGCCAGTTGTATCACTGTTGTTGATTTTACACTGCAGTCTCTGTTGAATTCCAAGCAATGTTGCATAGGATTTTGTTCATTCGTTCGTTTGCTCATTGAACTCCCATGTTGACTTTGACTTTGCTTCTGACTTCAATTCTTACTCTGGCGCAGTGATTGTGAGCTTTGATTTTGTTATGGATTTGTAGTTTTGCTGCTTATTGAGTTATAACTGACATTTCCCTTTGGTAACATGAAATACTCGTATTCATACGCATACGAATGCATGCATTCACACAATGAATTACTGATAAAAGTAGATAAATTCACAGGTTATCCACATAATTTATATGCACATTGGTAAATTTATTCAAATGATTTCTTTTGAGTTGATGGCTACCTATACCGGTGGAAAACTTGAAAGAGCAGCTTTAAAAGTGCATCGTGTAGATGTTTCTATATTTTTAAAAATTTTTTTTTTGTTTTATAAACTTGAATGAAAAAGTTTGAGAATATTTTGTCCATAATTTTGCATAAGGCAAATCTAAGGTGCAACTTTTGGTGATTTTAAGCCTAAATAAGAAAAGCTATAGACATATCGATAAACATCAAAAGTTGTTACCCAGGCTTACTGGCTGGTTATAAAATTGTAGTATCGTAGTGGTTTGCATAAATACCGGTCTGCTAGACGTCAGTGATCCAACAAGTTTTATAATTCGGGGAATGATTTTTGTAACGTTCCAACATAAAAATGTTTAATATTTAATCCCTATGCAAGTTGAGCTAGCGTCGATTTGAAACGATAAGGTACTTAAAGCTTCAATCTCAATTTTCTTAAAATTTTAATCTTTGAAAGCTCATTACTTCTTTAATTTTGAGTAACCTTGGCTCATAATATCAGCTTGTCTTTTACCTTATACTGTCTTCTATAAAAATATGACAATGTCATAATTTTCACATCTGGGAAAATAAAGTACCTTAGCGCAGATTGTATTGTATGACTGAAGGCAACAACAGATATGTCAGAGCTAGTTTTGTGGGGATACATGTGTACGTCAAAGATATTAATATTTAATGCTTCATATATATCGGCCAAAATCATTCTTAATGTTTGAATGGTTTTTGGAGTGAAATAGATTGGAGAAAGCAATGTCTACATATCAGCGTCAATGAGATCAAAATGTGATCAATGCTGTGATCAAAGGTAAAAAGTGCAGATCTCATTAAAAGCTATGTTCCAATCTATGTATGTTCGTTACAGCTGGCTTAAATATTACCAACTTAATTAACAAAAGCGGCCAAAGTGATGTAGGAAAAGTAACTCTGAATCGCAAAAAAAAAAAAAAAAATAAAATAAAATCGCCAAGCAAAATCGGGCCTTAAATGAATCAAATAAAAACAATATTATAATGCGAAAAAAAAAAAAAATTGAAAAATATTAAGAAATATAAAATTTTTAGAAATTTGGAAAAATTAAAAAATTTTCAAAAATTTGAAAAATAATAAATTGAAAAATCTTAAAAAACTGAAATATATTGAATAAAATGTAAATAAATTGATAAAATTGAAGAACAAGAATTAAAAATAGTTAAAAAATTGAAGGGGTGGCCTTTTAAAGATTAAAAATATTGGAAAAATTAAGAAAATTGAAAACTTAGAATAACAATTACAATTATAAAAATATTTCATTTGAAACTTTCCTGTTAATTACACTTAAGAAAGCCACCTCGAATAAAATTGAAAAATCAATTCAAAGTTTCACCGACAAAAATAATTACATAGCTGCCGCAGTAAATATTTTCCCAAGAAAAATAAAATTTATCTTTTTCTAGTCAAAAAGAAGAAACTTAAACTGTTCCCTCTAAAATCCATAGGAAAACTGTTCAAAAATTTCGAAAGAATATTAACAAAAAATTAGTCATCTATTATTGTGACATCAGCTTTTGAAGAATATTTTCCTTTTGACTAATAACTCCAAGATTTTATAAGAGTGAATTCAATTCATGGACCTCTCCTCTAAAATTTTTTGATCACACCTTCTTTCTAAGCCAATACATATAAGCTTCCTTTTTGGCAAATATTCAATCTGATTTTTTTTTCACCAAAACATATTAAGGCTGTTAACATAACCAGGAAATCGTTGATCCGTTCAATTATCAAGAAACAACTTAAAATTTTACTGGTTAGTAATCTGTGTTATTTATTTTTAAAAAAGCGCAACATCGCACTGCAACAAATGATAACAAGTCAGCTATCAACATTATCATCAAACCCCTATCAAAACTGTCTTACTGTCAAAGCTAAAAATTGAATGACAAAATATTTGATCCAACATCTTCACTTTGATTCTTCAATTTATGCCTTAGTCTAACGGGATTTAACTCGGAATATGATTTGATTTTCATACTCATTTTATGCGATACCCAAAGACGACAGCCACCCCTTGGCTCACACAACAAAATATTGGCGCCATACTACCGAAGGCATACACTCAGAGAAATATACAAACTTCCTGTCTCTTATGCCGCAAAATACATATACACATGCACACACACCAAATATAAGGATATGCAGAGCCGTACTACACATTTGATTTGATTTTTATTTCGTTTATTTTTATTTCATTTTTTGGCAATTTTCTGTTTCATGGATTTGTTAGTATGGATAAAATGGATATGGGTACGATACAACAAAAAAAAAAAAAGAAACAACAACAATAACAACTATTTTGGGAATCATTTGTTGTTGTAGTATTGGTATTGGTATTGTATTTGTATTTGATGGGGGTTTTGGTTGTGTGATTTCCCATTTCTACAATCGGATTTGTGAAAACGAAAGTTTAATTGAAGTTACACACTTGTGTGTGCATGTGTCACTGCGTGTGCATCAGTAATGGAATTTACGGTACATTTTTAGTTTTTTCAGTACATTTGCGTCATGAGAAATCGTTGTCAGTAGATTTGAAAAGTTCTAATTACATTCGGTACATTTGGCCCATTTTCTGTACTTTTCGGTACATTTTCAGTACATTTTCGGTACGTTTTCAGTAGGGGAAGGTGAGGAATTGTGGGACACACTTATACTTCGGCTGAACCGTCACATAAAAATTGCTTTTTCTGAAAACTTCAAAGGCTGGCATTGTTTCACGAATCGCAACCTTCCTTTTGATAACGTTTAATCACATTCCACCAAAATGTACAAATTACATATATCAATTAGTGCCAAGAAACTTTTTTTGCGATTAAAAAATGAAAGTTATTGATGGAAAACGTTTATTTAAGAATGAAAACGAAAGGGCAGTTCATAATTAATAAAAAGAATTGGAAAATGGTGATGAAAATTAATCCGATTCGCAATGAACGCAGGTCTAAGTGTTCGGGTGCGGTCCGGCGAATTTAAGTGCACTCCTCGGTCACAGACTATGCAATGGGCGGTGCTTTGGCGGTTCTCCTTCTTCGGCACATTTTTTTGCAAATTATGCAGAAATCGATGTCGTTCTTCATGTCAATGTCGGCATTTTCTTGTGCGGTGTCCCATGATTCCCCACACGCTCACTTTTGCACAATGGCCGCGCATAATGAACACAATGTAATTTAATGCATAATATCTTTTGTGTATCGAAGGCTAGGGGCTTAACGAATGTTATAAACATATTTACCTGGATTGATTCGTCGAAAATGTAGAGAAAATTGAATGAACACAGAGTGAAAAAAAAATTTTCAGAGTATGCAATTTCTTTACGTTATCGCAGCTAGGCAACAGCACGTCCGCACAGCTCGAGAGCTCGACAGAAAATGAATATACTTAGTATAAGACGAGTTAAGCGACATGTGTTTGCAGCATCAACCAACACTAGGTAGAAAAATATCGCGCTGTCCCACGATACCCCACCTTCCCCTACATTTCGACAATTTCTAAAAATTTTAAACTTTTTTGTAAAATTATCGCGAAAAATTACTGAAGTATACTTAGCTGACCTGATTTATTTTTTTTTACTAAAAAAGAAAATACTTATTGCTGTGTTTTTGTAATTTCATAATTTTAAATTACTTTTTCATGTTTATGTCGACAAAAGTACATTCGGCATCTTAAAAGTACATTTCAATTCTCCATTCAGTACATTTTCACAAAACCCAAGTGCCATCACTATTATGCATGTCTGTCTGTGTGTTTGTCACTGATATGCTTTAAATTTGATTTTTGATTCGATTTTTTTTGCAACAGAAACATTTTTATTTAGATGTATGTTTTATATTGATATTGCTTTTGTTGCTTCATATTTTCAACGTTTGTGTCTCAATCTTTATGAGTATTTACTTTGAGTTCTTTTCATGATTTTTTTTTTCAATAATTCTATTAGATTTATTGCAATAAACTTAATATAAAATTTCCTTAACATTTTCTACTCTTATACTTAATTGAGTAAAATCTGTAGAGTTATGTATATGTATGAACGCAGTCAAAAATTCATATAATATAAAGAATACATACGTTTGTATACTTATATGCTTATAAATTCGTCTACGTTTCAGTTTTTACTCTCGTTATTTCCGCAAAATTTAATTTATTTTTTAATCTTCCAAAAATTGATTTTGATTCTTATTGAACTTTTTTATATTGCATTAAGTGACTTTGCTTACAAAATTATTGTGTTATGTATCGTCATCCGTAAGCATGAAATGTGTGTTCAATTTAAAATAAGTTTTATTATTTTTTTTTACCATCATTATTGAATTATTGATTGCATTTACAACGAAAATTATTTTTGATTTGATGGGAAAATAATTTCATTTTGAATTTTTTTTAATACGTCTTGTATATTAAGATTTTATTTTAAATGAAAATAAAAAAGACTTCTTTTTGTAAACATATTTAACTGGAAAAATATTTCATATATTTTAGTATATAGTAACCCATAGTTCAGTTCATTTCGCATAATAATAGCGTATTATTAATATCAGAAAAATAATTTATTACTCAAATCGCTTTATTTTTTAAAATTTTATTCAGAAATATTATAAAAAAATTAACTCAGTAATTAATTAGCCTGTCATTCAGTCAATTGACTGAATTGATAATGTTATTGCTGCTTCTAAAACGGGTACCGGCCCATTTCATTATTTAGTGGAGGTACATTAAGGATATGACTGCCATTTTGAAATTTATGAAACATAGAAAATTGGCTTTGCAAAGTGTTGTCAAAAAAGTTTTGAAAATTCACGTACGTCAAAATATTACATTTTTTTAGGTGAAATATTATTTGTAAATTCAATTAAAATTTTGGTTCAGTAACAATTCCTTTAATTTATTTATTTTGAAGTGTAGTCCAGTAAACGTTAGAAACTAAATTAAGCTATGCAAAAAATTAAGCAGCTATTTAAGCCATTAATTTTCTTATCTCTATCACACAAAATTCCATTTATATAATAAAGCAAAACATAAGTAAATTTATTACACATCGGCAGGTATAGAAATTCTTTGCAACTCTACTAAGAAAGGAAGTGAGATAATTAAAACGGAGGCAGCTAGAACACTTTTGCCATTATGTTTTGTTATTTCGTAGATTAAGTACTTAAAGTAAGAATTATCAAATAAATTTATTGTATTAAATATATATTTATTTTACAAATATATCTGTGTACATCCTATTTTCATATAGTACCTATATAATAAATCAGTGTTCATTTTCATTATTCATAAATAAAATAAAGGCAACAGAAAAGGCAAATGTTTTGCCATAAAGAAAATTATCTGTAACTTCCGGTCAAAAAGAAGATGTAGCTATTTCCGTTCATTTTCTTTTCGATTAAGCCAACAGCAAAGGATAACATCGTACAGACTCATTTAATGTAAGTGTTTGCATAAGTAATGCTTGTGTAATGGTGTGAGCTGATATTGTGTAAATGTGAACTTCTATTTATTTATGAATAACATTACAATATCTGACATTTGCTGTTGTTCTTTTTGTCTTGTTGTTGTTCCATTTATTTTTGCCCTTTGGTTTGTTGAATATTTTAATAAAAAAAAAATTTCGTTATTTGTTTCTGATTAAATTCTTCTGTAACACTTTTGTGCGTCAATTTAGTCAACACACAGACAAGATAAATTGATGAGACGTTTTGAATTTATACATAAGTAGATCTATATTAGATTGGATTAAAATATTTTGTATATTTTGATCTCAGATCTTACACAAGAACGTTGAATGATCAAAGTCATAAATAAATGCTTCTATAGGCTAAAATGTGTCTAAATAAATAATATATACTTAGTTAATAGACTTTCGGCCTGTCTTTGTTTTCATGACAAAGCATTGTAGAAATTCATTTGTTTAAAAAAATATTCGTTTTGTTTTAAATATAAAATAGGCTTAAAATGTGTTCCAAAATATTGAAATGTGAAGTCTAAATCATATCAAAACTGTGAAACCTTTGATCCAAAAATGTGCACTTATGATGTATAGCTCATTTGAAAAAATTTCGAGAGCCCTAACTTTGATGCTGGGGTAATGTTTCCAAGCAACGTCAAAAAGGTTGAAATATACTTAAGTACGCAAAAAAAAGGAGTATTAATCAAAGATGTTCTTGAAACTGCTTCCAGCTCTTTAAAGTATGTGTATTTTTTGACCAAAAAAGTTTTAAAAAATATAATAAATGACACGTGTTTCATTTAAAAGATATTATAATGTACCTACTCTCGTTTTCTTAATAACTTTTCTTTCTTCACTTAATGTTAAGAAGTATTACTCAGTGCGATATATTTAGAAATGTTTGTTAGTTAAACTAACTTTATTTACTCCTGTATAATTTTTTATAGTATTAACTTAATGGAATTGAAGGTTTTTTTAATTTCTTCTCAGTTAGAATTTTAATATGGATTATATATATTTTTATGTATAGTGTGCTTAATTGTATTATTGTTTCTTGAACTGAAATTAATTTGACGCAGATATTATCAATGAAGCCATCCCCTGAAAAAGCAATGAACTGATCGCGGAACGTTGGAAGTATAACAATACAACAAAACTTTCTTTGGCTTGAGCCCAATTATTAGCAATATTTAAAAAATTTAAATTATAAGTCCAATTTATTAAATGTAAATAAGTTTATTTTTTCCTTTTTATTTTTGACTTTTCGGAAGCGCCCTTTATTTATTTTGGTCAACAACAACAAAAATGATTTCAATATGAAAACAAATTTAATTTTTCTTCAGATATTTCCACATAATGGTCAAAAAAAAAAAAAAAAAATCTCGCATATCCTAAAAAAAATATTATTATTTTTATTGTTATTATGCTTGAAGTTGTTGTGGCTTGGCATGGTTTCACTTTTCAAAAAATTATTCTGAAGTTTGTCTTTATTGTTTTAGCAACAGTAGTAAAAACAACAACTGCGACTGCTTTCTAATGAGGCAACCAAGCAAAAACTGTATCGTTTTAAGTAAGAAATTTATTAACCATAGCAAAAGTTTCTCTTTTCCTATGTTGTTTTTCGTGATTTTCTTTTATTTTTATCTTCTTCGCTTAAAAATTATTCGCAATATTTTGACAAGTGTTTATTGGTCACACAATAATTTTTGCACGAGTGTGTACTTATGTGCGTTGGCATAAAACTTTTTCCTCTCGGCGGTGTTTGTGTGTGTGTGTGTTGCTACATAGTGTTGGCAAAAGTTGTCTACAGTCTTTTTGGCTCTTGTCAACTTTAATTGAAGCAGATAAGCGAATGTCCTTATTTTGTTTCCTTATTGTATTACTATGTCATTACTCTTGTCGTAGTTGTTTGTTAAAGTTTGCATTATTGGTTTTGTTTGGTTGTTGTTGTGGTTTATATACTTTTTTGTTTTTGTTTCATTGTGTTTTGACTGGCGTCAAACAAATGACGACATTTTTGCTTAAATTTGTTAGTTTAGTCATTAGATTTGAATTTTAATGATGTTTTGATACATAGTATCAGCATAATTGCATTCCCAACGAAAAAAATAAAAGTTTATTATTTTGGAAAAAAAAAAAAAAATATTTTGAGGAATATTATAAAGGAACATTACAACGATGAGCGATATTAAGATGTGGCAACTGATGCTTATGTTCCATAGTTGTTGATAGAAACTATCCTCAATAAAACTTGAAATTATTATTGAGATCCAGGCAAAAGAGGTTTAAAGGCATTCGTCCTATAAAGTGGATTGTCGAAATTCACATAAAAAGATAGGTTCAAAGCACTATGACTCGGAAGACTTTTGTAGTGCAGAGTACATTTCGATAAGAAATATAAGTTATTGTATCACTCTGTAACAATATCTTTGTTATTTTGAGGAGTAATTAATACTATGTGGCTTAGAATATATGAAACATATCTTAGAGAATATTATATCTCATATATTTATATAAAGGATGTACTATATTACATTGATGTATTGATGCGAAGTGCTGATAATTGAATTCCGATAGTTTACTTATATATCACAATACCTCATTTTTATAGAAGTCAAAGATAATTTCACATTTTATATATAAAAATTTATTTTTTATTGGATCATATTTTTTGAGCCACTCCGAAGAAATTTCGATATAATAAATATTATTTCATGTAGACAATTAAAAGAGCACCATTTTATATGCATGATAGTGAATTGCTTAAAAAAACAAGAACAAATAATAAAATTTACAATATGTAAATTGAAGCAGCTGCGAAAATTCATTCAGCAATAACAACCAGCAGCAGGAATGGCAACAGAAACTTCAGCATCACCAACAGCAGTTGCACAGAAATTCATTGCAGTGAAAAAATAATCGCTCACTCTCAAAAATTTTACAATGAATTTAAAAATACAATGACGGCTGTCAATTTACACAAAAAACACAAAGTATGTGTTTCATAAGTTCATAAAAATAAATAAATTCCCAGAATACTTCTGGAAGCAAAAAGTTTGTAAATTTGCGCCTTTAGAAAAAGACTTTGGGAAAATATATAGAAAGGTTGCGACCTGTATTTAAAAATTTTTTTTCATCTTTCAACTACTTTTTTTTCTGTTTTGCAAAAATCCAAATTAAAAAATATTTTTTAAAATATACAATTTCTTTTATTCAGAATTTGATTTTTTTATGCCATATGCAAAGTATGAGAAAGTTTATACATATATTCTTGATCAGCGTCAGTCGTGGTATCTGTCTCTCAGTCTGTCTGTGGATATCACTATTACGGGGAAACTTACAACTAAAAGTTTGAGAAATCGATTGATGGACACGCCTACCGCCTATTCAATTAAAAAATTTAAAATTTAATATTCAGAGAGTGATTTGATGTAGTTTATCAGATTTTTTTTATAAATAAGTACTAGAAATAATATGTACAAGCAATAAGAAAAGTCTGACAAAATACGAAATAAAACGAGTCGTATCTCTTGTGCAATCAAAAACTAATAAACGCTATACTGAGAAAACTATATAAGGTTATGAAACACAATTTTGTGCAAAACAGTAGGAATGATTCAAAACGCTCTTAAAAATACCAGGCAAATTATTGCAATCGAGCGTGAAACCTTCAAAAGAAATAAAAACTTCAAATCGCTTTACTGAGGGTATTGCCTTAGGTGCAACGTCCAAATTTCACACAAATACTAAAAACAAATGTCAAGAAGGTGTGGCACCTCCCATGCCTGCAAACAATTCAAGACATCATACTAAGATATTATGAAACCAAATTTTACACATATATATGAAATAGTTTAGTCCAGCATTAGATAAAATTGAGCGCGAATCCTTCCATATGGGCCTAAACTTAACAACGCTATATGAATACGTTTAGTCAAACCTGCCAGCATGTTACAATTTGGAAGAAATTTAAGATTTTCATGGACTGCCACTGTTTAGCTTAAAACAAACTGAATTTTAATGAATTTTAGGTCAATAAATTCAAGCCCGGTACACGTTTTGTTTCATCGCTTCAGGTTTTACGGCTTTTTTCTTCAGATATTATAACTAAAATTAGAAGCAACATTTGTTTCGGTACATTTGATTTCTACAACAGGAAAAACGATTTAAACATTAAGGAAAGTGTAATGAAACCAACTAACTTCTTAATAAAATTATAAAGTTCTGAAATTCTGGAAGTGGTCTTTATTTATTTCGTAAAAGAAAAATTTGGATTTTCAAACATCCGCGAAGAATTAAAGCACTTAAGGTTTTTTTGATAAGCTCCAATATATGTGGCAACAACATTTTGCTTTTGCAAGTTTGATTTTTTATGAAAAGTAGGCTCAAAAATAAAAATTCTGAAATTAAAAACATGAAATTAGGTGTATATTCGTGAAGTCATAAGAATTTAAGGATAAAATTCAAAAATGTTTCTTTTCAAAATTTTATGTTTCTGAAATAACTTGACAAAAAATGTTCAAGAATATTCTTAACTAACAATAAAGATAAGAAATTTTTAAAGAAATCAAAGATGCCTAAGCAAAAAGATGCCAATTTTGGCGTGGAATGCCCCACTTACTTGTAAAAAATACAAACTAATCGAAGGTAGAAGCAACGGCCCAATAACAAATGCAAAAAAGAAAAATGTAAATAGCATGAGTTTGGCATCAATTCAAACATGACCTACTATGCGAGCAGCACAATCACTTTTTAACACATCGTTTTCAATTTAAGACTCTGTTTACATACGCGTATCCATCCTGCAGCAGCCTCAGCTACTAACTCTGCCAATTGTTAAAAAAATTATAAAAAAACACGCCGCACAGATTCAACAGTGTAATAATTTTCATGCTATATGCAATGCTTGTGTTGTTAGCAGTTGCTGTGGTTGTTTTTCTTGTTACTGTGTCCTTTATTCCTTTAATAACATTCAGTTCGACAGGCGCTCGGCGACGACATTGTTATTAAAACTGTTTTACACGCACGGCAGGATAAGGACTGTCCCAGAAAAAACTTGCACTTTGTTTTTTAGATATAAAAAAATACCCAACAATTTTTTTGGTCTTTTTTCTTTTTTTTATTAATAATGGCTAGTGTTAAGAATATAAATAACTAAAAACATAATTAAAAATTTTTTTTTTTTCATAAAAATTTCTAACGTTGTTCTTAAGGCCCTTTATTACATTTTGTACAGGTGTTTTATCGACAGTACGGAACGATCTTTTTCACTTAAGTCTAAAGTCTTGCAAGTTTTTTGTAGTCTTGCCACTCTTTCGAAGATTTCTTTTCATTAGAGCCCGATATCTCCGAATTGGGAGAAGCTCTGGGCAGTTGGGCGGATTTGCAATTTTTGGTAGAAAATTGATCTTTTTACTTTGATACCATTCCGTCGAAGCTTTAGAGTAATGAGAGGTTGTTAAATCGGGCCAGAGAATCACTGTACCTTCATGTGCACGAATAAATGGCAGAACACGTTTTTCGAGGCACTCGTCTATATAAACTTTTGAATTGATTGTGCCTTGCGTAACAAAGAAGCTTCTTCTGAGGCCACAGGTACATATGACCTGCCAAACCATATATTGCATCGAAAATTTCGAAATTTTTTTTTCTTTAAATTTACTAGGCATATGCCTCTTCTTCGGTGATGTATAATATTTGTGCCCAGATAGCGGCTTAAAATCTGCTTTGACGTAACTTCCGTCGTTCGTAACGCAGTAATCAAATTTAGTCAGTTACCTTTCATACAAATTTCGGGCTCGTATCTGAGCCATCAACTGCTTTTCATCAGAACGGTCTGATACTTTTTGAACTCCATATGTCTTCAGCTTACTTTTTTCCCTTATTCTTTGTACAGTAGATTTTGATGTACCTGCTCTATCCGCCATATCTCGCACTGAGGTGTTGGGATTCTGCTTAAAAAGGCGCTTCACCTTCGCCGCTACCTTTGGGTTAGAAAATTCTGGTTTTCTGCCTGAACCCTTTTTTCGTGAAACAGGTAGACCCTTCTTATAATTACAAATAACCGTTTTGACAGTTCTTTCTGATGCACCAACTATTTTTGCTATAGCTGAATATTTTAACCCTGGATTTTGCAGGTATGTGGACAAAATCAGTTCGCGGACTTTTTCTTGCTTGCTAGACATCTTTGTCGTTAGAAGTGCTATCTTCAAGTGTTATACATCATATCAAACGTCACTTTATATGGAATAAATATTTTGTCTTTTTAGACCTATAAGATTATCAGGTAGAGTATAATCTTAAAAAATAAAAGTGCAAGTTTTTTCTGGGACAGTCCTTACATGAAAATAAGGATCTAACGATATGCGGTTACAGCACAGTGCTACGTAAAATTGAACTTTGAAAGATATCGAAACATTTATAAATTATTGTGCGATTCCAAAGCTATTTACTTAGCATATAAAAAAAAGCGGATTCAAGGAATTGGTGAAAAAAGTCAATTAAAATTGGAAATAATCATTAATTTTTTGCAAATAGTTTTGGTCCATGTGATTCTTTGAGTACGAAAAGAGTTTAATAAAGAATCATAGAAAATTGTGTTAAAATATCCCAAGCAATCAGAAAAGATTGATATCTAAAATTAGTCGCAAATGACTCAAATTAGCATTAGCCTTAACAAATTCTACATCTTTTATATTCATTGAAATACAGGAAGTCGTTTTATCCGCACCTTTGAAAAATAAGTTCATATCAATTTGCACTTTAAGTTTCAAAGTGCTTAAAGTTTTGGCTGACTTTTTAAGTTCCTTATATGATATATTTGCTGTGTTTTATTTGCCAAGTTGCTAGCTATTTACGAAAAAAAAAAAACGACCCAGTCGCTAAGTTTCCTACTCGTTGCTTATACGGTTACTCGCAGCATATTTTTGCTGCCTAATGTTTTAAAAAATGGTTCTTCCGTTAAATAGCACTTCTTCTTTTTCATTTCAAAATGCACAATAGACAGAACGCCAATCTGTTTGGTAGCCCTGGCATTTAAGCAACTTGCTATGTTTGCATAGCAACCTCGTTAAGTTTGCGATGTTGTTGCTTTCCCATACAATTATCGTTGCTAGCTAAAGATAACTAGCAGCCGATGGTGAATAAAATGCAGCTACTATTATTATATTAATTACTGCGTTGATATAACATAAAATATAAGTAAAAGAAACCTTCAAAATGGGATTTTTCAACTAAGAAATTTTCATTTATTTTATTTAAAAACTTGCCAAAATTTCCTCGAAGTTTTAAGATAATTTAAAATTTTAAGAACGTTTACAAATATATCTTGCTCAATTTTGCCAGTAAATCACTGTGCACCATAAAACCGCAGAACGCGTGAGAACTCATTTAAAAATTATTTATAGAATATGTGTGCGCGGTACGGCGCGGCGTGGCGCATGTTTTAACGAATGAATTTGAAATCAGACGAATTCATGCTGTGTTGCTGCTTCGTTTTGCTTGGCTGACTTCTTTTGTTGAACCAAAAATATTATTTTGTTGTTTTCTTTCTTTTTTCATTTTTATTGAGAATATTTTCATATTTTTTTTTGTAGGTGAGTAGCATCAAATAAATGAAGAAGAAACAAATGAAAAAAAAAAAAAATGAAAAGAAATTGCTTTTTTGCTGCTTTATTATTGACTGTTGATTGTATTGTTAGCACGTGCTTTTGTATTAGTGACACATTACGCTGAAGCATGAGTTTGTTTGTGTATGTGTCCAATATCATAGTGTGTGCTGGTGCGAATGTATTGCTGTATATCAATAGCGGATATTATTTTGCACGCAATCATTTTCAATTCATTTAACTCAATATTTTTGTCATATCCGTTGAGCCGTTTCCAACAGTGGGTCTTTTGTGTGTGTGTGTGTGTGTGTGTGTGTCAGTGTTGCTGTTTACTTTGTGCTGACAACACATATATGTTGCTGAAGTACATACTTTATTTGTGTTGGTGTGTTTTCCTGTTTAATTTTTTTGCAGCTGTCTTCCACTGAACGGAAAACAAAAATTTATTTGCTATAAATTATTAATGTTTTTTTTTGTCACTTTCAGATGTCTATTTAATTTTGTGTTTGTTTTATTTTGCTGATTTTTTTTATATATCAGAATTTGTATTAAATTTTAAAAGCTTATTAAATTCAATTTTCTTGGCATTAACACAATCATGACGCTTGTATGTTTCTTACGATTTATTTGGAGACGGAGGGCTTTATTACACAACATGACGTATGAGTAACATATATTTAAGTTTCTATGTAAAAAAAAATAGATTTTGAATATTCAATTTATGTTAAAAAAATATTTAAAGTTAATTTTCAGGAAAAAATGTTTTAGAAAACTATAAAAATAGTGAGCATACTTAAATTTGTTTTTAATACCTTAAATCAAGTACACTCTAAAGTTTCCTTATGAACTCTCCTTGTATGCAGTTTTTTCTCACCAAGGTCACATAATTTAAAATAATTATCATTATTAATGTCAAAAGCTTATGAATCCATTTTAATATTCTCTTTATAAAAGTTAATGATATACTTTGTCATAGAAACTGGAAAATTACAAAGTCCTTCCGAACTGGGTCATGTTGTCTATTGTAGATTTCATAAAATATATTTTTTTCTAAGTCTTTTTTTATTACAAAACTTGTAAATTTGCATATTATTTCTGCAATTTTATACCAAAGAAATAGTTCAAAAAAATCACAACAGTTTTTGCATAAATTTTCTGTAGTTGTGCCATAATAAGGATGAACCATGAAACAAAAAAAAAAAAAAATGCTGCTGTTATTGTTGTTTTAGCTCTCAGCATTTTGCAACTTTTAAAATTGCATGTGGCATTTCATTAATTATGTATTTTCTATAGCTCAAGGTTGTGTATTTTCACTTTTTGATTAATTTTATGCGAAGAGTACAAAATCAATAAACAGTATATGTATGTAGTATACAACTTTAATGTATTGGTGTGTGTGTTTTTTCAAGATCTCAAAGCAACTTTTTATGATGAGGTCAGCACTTAAACTTTGTAGTTTTTCAAAAGTCATGGCAAATGTAATTTCAAACCCAAATGAAATTGGAATGGAAAAGCTCATATTTTGAAAAGCGAAACCACAATATTTTGTTAATATTATTTTTATTATTGTTGTTGTTGTTTTAGTACGTGCTGCAGTCGCTGAAAAAGTGTAAAAGTTTTTCTTCACAGTTTGTGAACAACTTGGCAGCTTTGACTCGTGGTTCGTTGCTTTACAGTGCCATTGCAATGGATTAGTGTATGCTGTTGACGTCATGAAAGCATATGAAGCAAAGATTTCAATACACATGCGTAAATATATATACGCATATACATATATCTACTCAAGCAAAATAGTCCCAAGAAAACAACATTTCAATAAATCATTGCTGAATTCAGATTTTGTTGGTGAAAATCATAAAAACACAGTAAAAATTTGTTACTTAAACTTTAAAAAAGACATATTTAAAATAAGTTTGAGGTCGATCGGAAAAAAGTTTTAGCCAACATTTTTTTGAATTTATTCAGCGCTTGACCTAATCAAAAAATGTTATTTCTTTAAGATTTTGAAATTTTTAGCGCATGGCCTACTCAAATAATTTGACATCTTCAAAAATAATAATTGCCAAATACTTAGTTACCCTGAGAAGTGGCCATTGATTCGTATACGTATCACCATAATTGACTGTTATATATAGCTCACCTAAACAATCTGGATATATAATTTTTATTGTGAGAATAACATTAGTTCTTTTGAATCTTTTCTGTGTAGGTTTTTTCCACATTTGATTAATTTTAATATTTTTGATTAATTTGTAGCTCTAAGCAAAATCATAAAAGTCCTCACAAACATGTGTGCCGCTTAATATGTTACGCGAGCTGAAAGGTTGTCAAAAATGGATTTCGACAGTCACACCTTTATTTGAAATTACAAAAAATAGTGTTTAGTAGACTATCAGGAGTGGGAAGAATAAGAGTCTTAACTGAATCCAACATTTTGTCATGTAATGTCTATCCCCAGTTCAGGGAATTAAGCTCTTTGCCAACCATACTTGCACTTGATAAAAGACACAATATGTATATGTTACTGCTGAAAGATGAACTGTTGAAAAAGGCTAACACAAAATGGACCCAAGGATCAACTTGCCACATAACAAGGCAAATCTGGCAGAAATCAGATGCTAAGCGCTCTCTAGAACTGATATCCTGCACTAGATATGGCATATCGTCAGTTGTTGCAGTCATAACTGGCCATTGTCTCATTGGCAGACATCCAGAGGGATAAGATATTTGGTCTTTTGGTTTCTGTAGAAGTTGTGGGGATCTAAAGAAGGTGAAGAACATTTGCATTTACACTTTCTTTGCTCTAGTCTAGCACATGCTGAAAAATGCCACGAAACTCCAGGTTCATTTTAATTTGACCTTCACACGTTAGTATAGGTCAGAAATTAAGTTTTATTATGAAATTTGGTTGGTTCAATGAGAGGATATATTCAAATACCTTGTGGTACCACAATGGATCAACATTTGGTCTAAATGAGTCGGTTTTGAGCACAAAAACAGTGCGAAAAAGTCTATGCAATGAGTTTGCCACCTATTTCCAAAAGTTTTTCATCTCGGATATAAAAAGACATATCATATTATTATTTACAGATTTGGTTGGTACAAAGATGATGTACAGATGCCACGATTTTTATGATTTTTCATATCAGTCAATGTGTAGATATGCAAAAGGAGAAAAAAGATATTTTTTATTTTTTGAATATTTGCCGATCGAAGGATTTTTGACTGATCAGATATCCTGAATCGAAAATGAAATTACACTTAAAATTACGAAAAAAGATGAAACTGTTTTGTGAAGAATTTTAAATAATATAAATTTTTTATTTATAACGCTTTTCTTCAATTTTGAATCCTCTCGATTTTTTGTGCAGTTTTTATATGCAAACTCCAACTCATATTTTTATGCTAACAACTTTTGCTGTGCGGTAATAATATTGGCAGGAAATCTGAAAATATGTTTGTAAATAGTTTGCTTCTGTGTGCGTGAGTTTATTTTTCCAATGATATTTATTTTTGCGCTTATATTTTTCACATTTTTTTTTCTACTTTTTGCGATTTTTTTTGGCATTGGCAGCAAACGCGCTCCAAAATCTCCGCCTGTTTTAACTGCTTGGCTTACTTCAGCCTTCGAAGTGTACACCATTTCAGACAAATATACGGTTATTTTTATGTGTATGTGTTTGTGTAATACTGTGTTTGCAGATGTGTCAATGATTTTGCAATTTATTTATGTATGTATATGTATGTGCGTGGCTGCTATATTTGTTGTGGTTATATTGAAAATTGGAATTATATGATGACTTTATTCTGTGCTCGTATTCTTTCAATTTACATTCTATCTTTTGGCAATACCATTTTGCAAAGTGTAATGGATTAATGCTTGGGCGCAACGCATCGCGCCACAACGCAACGCAACGCAAAGCATGTCGGTGGCGACATGTTGGTATGAGAGTGATTTAAGGGAAAATGAGCAAGGCATAAAAGCCAAATATTATATAACAATATGTTGTTCAAAACAGATTTGCTTGGAGAGGTTTTAATATTTTATTTTTACACTTCATATTGTTTTTTTGGTAAGGATTTGCATTGCTTGAATTTTTAAATTTTGGTTAAGTGTTGACAACACCATCCGATTTATTTATTGACGGTTCAGATGGAGATATTTTTTTTTGTAGTTAAGCAATTCGGGTGTAGGTTTTTTGAAATACTCATGGTACCAGAATAAAAATGCTGGCTTATTTGCACTTTCAAAATAAAAAACATGTATCAAAATTATTAGTGTTCTCTTCCTTATTATACACACAGGCCGTATTTGTGTATCTTTCCTATTTAACTTGACCATTTGCATGCAAACAACTCAAATGCTCTGATTACTCTAACGTGTTCAACATAATGTAAGATAAGACCTTTTTTGTGCCTGTGTGTAAGTTTGCTTATAAATAAATATTTAAACTTAAGTGTTTGCTTAGGTGTATGAGTAGCTGTTTACATAAAAATAAACAAAACCCATAAAGGCACAGATCTGTGCATATCCATATTCATGCATTCGTAATGTGAGCATTTGTCAGCTTTAGTTTTTTTTAGCATTTTCCACTTATTTTCCTATGCTTTTTCTTCAGTTTCTAATTTAATAATGTAAAGCATTCTTAATAGGAGAGACAAAGAAAAGGATGAATAGTTTGGGGAGAATGAAAAGCAAACATGTTTTTCAAGTGTAAATTTAACTTTTTTCATTCTTTTTTTTTTTTTTAAACATAAATAAAACAAAAACTTGGCTGCCCGTTAGAAATAATTATTTTTCTTCATTTGCCCATAAAGTTCCTGAAAAATTCAATAACTTAATTTTTATTTGTTTTTTTACTGAAATGATCTAGATTAAAAAAATAAACTGACTTTTGAATTACATAGTAAAAATTAGTGTTTTTACTCAAAAAAATAATATTATTTATGACTCAAGGAACATATATCACATATGCTCATTTTAAAGCATGGATGGATTACACCCACGTTAGTAATGGCGTTACTCAAATGGTGTTAATAATTTTGGGATAAGTTTTAAAAATGGTTAATTTTTTTCTATATCCTAGAATTTAACAAAATATTTTCATTGCATTCCTCTGCATAAAAAACATATTTTTAAGCCTCTGAATTTCAGAATGCGATAAAATAAGATTCTCCGATTTATGATTCCATATAATTTAATAGTTCTTTAAAATTGATTAAAATTGGTAAAAATTTAAAATTCAAACCTGATTTCTGAGAGAAATAAGCGATTAACATGATCAATTTCAGAATCAGCAACCCCATTTTCAATACCACGTCAAATTTTATGAGGATCAAGTGGCTCCTTCTGTTTTTAGTCAGATTTTATGTGGCACAAAGCACTGTGTCACATTGCAAATACTAAAAACTTAAGTTTGCTGGTATGCTTTGCAGTAAAGTTCTTAACTTAGGCAGAGGCGCAGTGACTCAAAGATCACGGAATTTTTTTGCTGAAACTAGCAGCGGAGGGAGTAAGACTCTGAACCCTCTCAAGCAAAATTTAATAAGCCTCAAAAGCTAAGTTGTTCAGAACCATCACCTCTCAAGGCCTCTCTTCCTTGTTCATAATTCTTTTTGTGTTGGATGATGTACTAAGGTACGAGTATGTTCATTGTCAGAGCCCTCGGTTCCAATGAAACTATTAAAAATATTTACATAAACTGCTAGTGATGAAACTATTTTCATGCTATAATCAAGATCGTAAACTTTGTATACAAATCCTTTAAGCCTTAGCTCTCAGGCAGATACTGCGTAAGACAACGTCCTAAGTCTGTGAAAATTAAAGGAAAGTCTTTTAACTTTTGCATACTTTTGTGATACAACTTCAGCAATGTTGGCAGTGATCTCGTGTTTATGGACTGTACCGAGAAATACGTAGCGGCAAGAACCAAGAAAGCAATAGGTGTTCTTGCATTTCTTCATAAGATTTGGTAAACAGATAATAAAATCCTTTATATTTTAATTAATTGAAATATCTAACGAATGGGAAGCAACAAGTTTTATTTAACAACATGTTTTCTAAACATATTACGGTTTCGTCTGGAGTTCCTCAGGGCAACCATCTTGTCTCCACATTATTTCTATTTCTATTACGTTCTGCTACAAATTCGTACCATATTCTAATGTATGCTGATGATGTAAAACTTTCTTATTCTTTTAATGATCATTTAAATCATAAGACTCTGCAAAGAAACCTTAATGAACTTGCTAAATAGCGTGATTATAAACTTGATGACATTAAATCTCAAAAAGTGTAAGCAAATGACTTTTACAAGAAGTTATGAATTTGAGACTTCATATTCAATAAATTGCTTAAAACTGGAAAAGGTTGACAATTTTGCAGATTTAGGCGTCACTATGGATAAAACTTCGCTTCAACGTGCATATAAGTTTAATGGTGAACAAAGCAAAAGGTGTCCTTGGATTTATAAATCGATGGTCTAAAGAATTTGCCGACCCTTATACGACGAAGCAGCTTTTCACTTCACTTGTTAGACCAATATTAGAATATGCTTCTGTGGAGCGGAGCCCACGATATAATATATACCTTGATATGCTGGAGTCGGTGCAGAAACAATTTCTATTGTTTGCACTTCGTGGGCTACCTTGGAATCCGGACTTCATTTTACCTTCATATAAAAGCAGCAAACTAATACGTTTGCTAACACTGCGCACCCAAAGAATTATGCCAAACGTAACTTTTTTAAACAAGCTGTTCTCCGGCTCAATGAACTCTGAGTTGTTGCTAGGAATGATCAACTTTAATAATCCAGGAAGGGATTTGAGACACTTTCGTTTCTTAAGACTTGATATATGTAATTCTAACTACGCTCTTTTTAGTCCATTTCGGTGTATATGTAATGTTTATAATAAACTATGTCATCTTATTACACTCATGGACTCTCACAATATTATAAAGGAAGTTTCTGCTGCACAACCTATGGGCTTAGTACAAATTGTGCTCAATTTGTGATCGGAAATTGCCCAACCTGTCATTTCGTTCAGAGGAATAGTGCAGTCCCGGTCACCGATCCGTACGATAGACGGATGTGCCTCATGTGCAGAAAGGCGGGTAAGTGGGTCCGCAGAGATCGATTGCAAAAAAAAATTAAAAAAAAAGTATGTAGTCGATTCTTTGGGACCAAAATGTCCGTTTAATTTTGTTCAGACTTTCTGAATTTTTTCATATTTTACACTAAGCGCTTACTAAAGAAATGTAAATGGAATTAAAAATTAAAGTCTTCAAAAATTCCAAAACTAAATTAAGTTCTACAATTTTTATTGTTTCTGTTACAAAATAATTAATTTTGAGAAAATATTTTATCTGAAGTTTCTAAGAAAATATTAAATTTTTGCTCACATAATGTTAAACGTCGAATTTCTTTGTCTTTAAATATTTTCTGCTTTCAGCTTAAAAATGCTCCCCCATATACTCATACATTTGATCAGTATTCGTTTCATGTTTTTTACTTTTCAATTTCTATCATTTTCTTTCAACGAAATTGTATATGGGGAGCAAAACCCCGCCCACCTCGATTAAACGTTCAAAAATTTATGAAATTCACGTAAATTGAAGTATCTTAAAATGATGCGGTTGCAAATAATTTATATTTTTTGATGAAAAACACGCACAAGCAAACACGTGGTGTATAAATGTGGAATATAACATGATTACTTTTAATGGCATGGGTATTAAAATGTTTTTTTATTCTTATTTTATTTTTGTGCTTTCCATTTATTTATTTTTATTTTTTTTTTGGAAAAGAAAAGTCTGACAACATTATATAAATCGAAAGTTGAACCAAAGCAAAAAGAAGCATAATTTGCATATTTTTACACTTTCTAATGCCACCACAAGCAAAATGGAAAATCCTCAAGAAAATGCATATCCCTTGTGATTTTTTATATTTATTCGCTTCTAATATGCATGAGATTAAAATGAAAAATGAATTATTGATTGGCAGTGCCACGTTAAATTATATTGTATGAAAAGATAAGATTTTTTTCTTAAGAAGTAGCAATTTAGAAAGATGAAAATTGGTGCAATTATTTATTCCACAAAGTGTGGTGTAGTTGCTTTTATGTATTTGACTTAGGCATTTACTTATTAATGTGATAACTTTTAACAAAAATTCAGAAAAGTAAAACCTCTGCAGTTGAATCTTCAATCATAAATTAATCAATGTCATATTTACGCTTTTGTTCAAAAAAATAGAAATTCACACACATCAAAATTTGATACTGAAAAATGTCCTGCAGGCAACACATGTTGTCATGTTTTTAGTCATTAATTTCTTTCAATTTATTGCAGTACATGTGATACAACCTTAGTAGAGAAGTGAAAAAGAGCAAAAAAAATTCCCTTAAAAAATTCCATCATCAATTATTTCATCTTACGTTAGAGTCGACGTTTTCATACTCGCTTTTGCCATCATTTTTGCACAGCAACATTTAAAAACATTCGTTTAAAAAGACTTGGTTTTTTTCTCTATTCTCTGCTTGTTTCTTATATTTCCAGCTAATTCGATAAAAATAGGTCACAAAATAGAAAATCTAAAGTAAATGTTTTTACTTCAGCGCTTAATACACACAAATACCAATAATACACTGAGAATTTCGTTTGCTTCACTTTTTTTTGAGATAATGACAGCAAATATTCGTGGAACTTATTTTAAATTAGGCAAAGTGCTAATGTAATTTTGGAAGGTGATTTGCGTGTTATAAATAGTTCATGCACATCAATGACACTGCTCTAAAACTGAGTGACCTAAAGCTGAAAATCTTGCAGAAGCAAACAATGAATTAATTTTCATTCATAGGAAAAAGCCACTATTATATCTGTAATGGATTGGTATAAAACAAATACAGGATGAAAACACACAAAATTTTGAGTAACTAATGCAAAGAATTATGTGCTTTTGATTTGTAGCTCTTTGCTTAAACTACTGTGTGTAAGAAAAACCGTCAAAAATCCAAAATATTCTAGTACATACAATTACTTCTTGTATCTAGCGAAGAATTAAATGACCTTTAGCAAGTCAATGGTTAAACTGTACGCAAAATTCTAATTCTAAAATGTTTATTAAATGTATTTTTCCGTCACATCACGGCTGGGAAGTACTACTGTGTCAGCTTTAATTACTCTATAAGAAGTACTTTGAACTTTTACTTTTTATGGGATGCACTATGTGCTACTGTTAAAATACGCCTACTTCTTGATTAGAGTTAGTCTGAAACAATTCCATTATTTGTATGAGATTATGTTGCATTACTCTAAGTAGTAAATTTTCCAAGAAATCAATTTTTTTTATTACCACAAAAACTTACATTTTAGAGATTCCGTAGTCTCTTGATTTAAATATATAAATTATTCTTAATAGCAACAATTAAAGCAACAATAACTTTCGATTAAAATCAGTTATCTGATAAGCAATAGCATCTCACTTAAATATTTCCTAAGCACTTTGGCAATGTTAAATTAAGAATACATTTTTTTTTGCTGTGTAAACTCATACAATTGCAAGGCCATATAAAAGCGCAAGCAAAGTATACATTTTTTTATACGTACAAAACGCCTCATATTTTCTCAATAATTGGGGATCGTATATTTTTTGTTAGATACTCAATTATTGCAAATTGCACGACAAAGTTTAAGTTCAACAAAACAACAAAAAAAAAAGCAGTAAATAAAAAACTCGAATAAATAAATAGCAAAGTAAAATAAATTGTATAGGAATGGATGGGATAAAAAGCAAACAAAAAGACGTAGCATGGCAGCAAATCGCTGCTGCTCTAGACAAGCCAGCTAAAAGAAGTTGATACCAATTTCTCTATAAATTCGTCATAGCAAAATAAAATGAAAAATGAAAGCAAACAACAATACAGAAAAAAGTTTCGAAAAAAAATAGCAAAACTTTTTGCAATAAAGCAAAACAGCGCTAAAGTAAATAAAAAGTTGAAAAATTATAAATTTGTTTTAATGACAGCAATGTGCTAACAGGGTGTTTTTAATTTCAGACAAGGAAACTCAATATATTTTTTCGCTTTATTTTTTTTTAAACTTAAAATAGGAAATGAAACTCTCTCTCAATGCAAAGTTTGTTTTTCTTAAATTTTCTCTGATTTTAATGTAAATCTTAAAATTTTTGTAATTCGTATTATAATTGCTTGCAATTATTTACAAGTGTTTTTATTATTATAGGAATGCGAAAATTGGCAAAGTGAAATGGAAAAATTATCTATAGCCCAGCACATTCTTTGATAATATATGATGTATGATATTCATAAAATATTATTCAATAATTTGAAAGTGTTTTTGATTTAAGTTCCTATGCAACGTTTTTGCAATTCCTTATAAATAAATAAATGAGTTTTATATTTTTTTCAAAATAATTAAGCTACAAAACTCTGCGAGCATCTAAAATTAAGTCTCTACGTGTAGTAGAATAGCTGTATCCAGTATTTACCGCTGATTATTATTAAAATATCTTTAAAGCTCTTGAATCTTATTGCACAATTGAGTAAAAATCATACGAAGAAGAAATTTATATCAACATTCTCTCGTTGGGTCTTTGAGTGTAAGTGTTAGAACAAATGTTGCATAAGCAGCAGCAAAACTCAGTTTCTCGTGCACATCCTCATATCAATTTGCATTGTAATTTACAGTGACAATTTAAGTGAAAAATATCACGTCTAATACGCGGCATTGCACACGACTTTATTTTCTTACAATTTCTTGAATTTCTCCCATACGCATTCACATTTTATTTGAGTTTCATATAGAAATAGCGCAGCAGGCTCTTGCATCTGTACGAGTGTGTGTGTGTGTGTATTAATTCGCGTTAAAGTTAAGTTCTATGCTGCATTCTAAAGACGACAACTTGTAGGTAGGAAATGGGAAGAAGAAATAGAAAATGTTGCAATGTGATATTAAATTTCATAAAAGAAATAAGAAAGAGAAACGAATTTACGTCAAGATGCTCCACATATTGAAATACCTACACGCATTCACACACATATAAGTACAAAGGATGCATTATGCTTGAAATATACACAGTTAAATGAACAAAGTATACCCAGTAAGAAGTAAGCTCAATTTTGAATTTAATATCGCACTCCTTAGAACCTGTTGATTGAGATGAGTTGTGAAAGGTAAAAATTTTCGACAACACTGTTGCGTTAAAAAAAATGTTATATCATATATTCTCTTAGAACAATATTGTCGTTATGTATTTGTCTAATTACTAATTACACTAGTTATCCAAAATTTGACCAGAGAAGGTGGCTGAGCTCCACTTATATCCGGCGCAAAAATTAAGCCTTAAAGGACTCAGACTTTCACAGTTAAGATTAATAGAAAATATACGTGTATCCAATATGATAATTAAAGCAAAAAATTCAGTATTAACATAACTCATGACCTAAATACGGTGCATAATTATTGTATTAGTAATAAGCATCCTCTGAAAATCTCTAAGATGTCTTAAGACCTAATATAACAAACACTTATCGCAAAAAAATTCCACCTTTGGTCACTTATTTTGAAGACAGGATCATTATTGAGATACTGACCTTGATAAAAATGTATTACGTCATGATTGTTTTCAGAATAAAAAAAAAAAACACAAAGATAATAACGAATGGTGTCATATCACTCCAAGACGTTAAAAAAAATAAATTGGGCTAAATAACTAAATAGTTGAATAAAAATATTTTTGAAAATTAAGTGATGAAAAAACCTATTGTAGGAAATTTTTCAAATTTTGTACCGATTTTAGTAGCAGATAATTCTCCGAAGGAACTGGGATTTTATGTTCCCAATATTGAGAAAAAATAGCAACTATTGAGTCTTATGACAATATGATCGGACAATTTTAATTTTTTCACTCCACTATTCTATTGATATCAAGTTCATCTAATCCATATTTTCATCAAAATCAACAATTTTTAAATTTTTTCTTTAGTGGGCATATAAAAAACTGCATAAAGTTAAATTCACTGTTAGTGAGCGGAAAATGTGAAGTGCAACGTTCATTTATCTACTGATGCTATCTATATAAGTTTATGTGTGTAGCAGAACAAAGAAGCAGTCTTGCACACACAAGCAGGCATAGGCACATGCATACCCAACACATTTATATGTTTGACATAATATGTCGTAGTAACGCTAGCGATAGTGTTGCTGCATGTTATTGTTGCTGCTCCTACATTTGTCACTTAGTATTCAAAGATAAGTCATTGGAACCGAATTTTAAGTTCAAACACACACATGTAAATGCAGATGCGGAGCATCCGGCACTGTGGCATAGGTGGTGACATATGCTCGTAAGCAAGAAAGTAAATATAACCTAGAAAACTTTGATCTTGTCAGTGTGTACGTTTTTAAAAGAATACAAATAAATATTATAAAAGTAATGCATGAAAAAAAGTAATTCTTAAGTCGGTAATTTTAAATAACATGAAATGAGCTCTTAATATATTCAAATTTAAGACTGAAGTAGAAGTTTCACTAACTGTAAGCAAGAGGATTAAAATCTTGATCAAGGGAATCTACAAATTTTAACAGCGCAAAACTGACTTTTGTCGGTACAAATAATTTTTAAATAAAATTTTGAAAAAACGCTAGTACTAGGCAGTTTTCGACGTTTTCGATTTTGGTTTTTAAGTGTTAACAAAAATTGATGCAGAAAGTTAGAAGGACTTGTGAGATAAAAAAAACTCGAGGATTATCACAGAGTGTTCTATTCTGTAGCGAAAATTGGTTTTTGCTAGAAAATTCTTGAAATAAAACCAACAAAAGAAACTAAACGATACTAGCACCATCTAGCGGCAAACAATAAACCGAACAGACGCTGCAGTACACTATAAAAGTCAATAGCCGAGAGACATCTAGATTGTGAATTCAACGTCCATCTAGATTCTGGATAATTGTGAACTCAACGTCAATACGCCATACTGATAAAATTATGGATTATGGTAGAATACACGCCACTTAGAAGCACTGGTAAATTATGGATTATGGTAGAATACACGCCAATTAGAAGGTACTGGATTATTCGAGAGAGTGATGACTGCAGTATAAAAGGGTTGTCATCTGAGTTGAGTGACACAGTTGTATCTAAACAGTAGAATTAGAACAGTGAAACAGAACAGTTGTATTTAAACAGTGAAGTAGAACACTTGAATTTAAGCAATAAAGTGAATACAGTGTGATCCGTAGTAAAGTAAAACAGTTTTCTATACAGTGTTAAATTAATGTTAGAATTTGAATGATAATGAGATAAACAATTGTACCGTGTAAAAACTAACTATTGTGATTTAAATAAACCATTTTATAACTAAATAAGTTTGTATATTTTTTAATTGTTACACAATCCAGTGATCGAACTCAGAAAAGTGTAAGAGATCGAAATTATCGTCAAAGAGACAGAAATTTCGTAACAATACAATAGCTAATACCAAGGCATTAATAAGCATATATGTCAGATCACAATTTTGGATCCGATTACGTAGTCATGCTCAATAACTCTGAGTTTATACAGAAAATCTGTCATACTTTCAGTTTTTGAAAGGACGTCTTCAGCTAAAATTTATGTTTTCCATATCTGTGTTGTTATAACTCATTTCGCAACCGTTTTGATAGTCAATAGTCCTCATTTAGCTTGTAAACATTGACGTCATTATTCTAAAATGGAACCTAACTGATTTCTTGAAACTTTACTGGTTCTAACTCAATTGTTTAAGCGAGCGTTTGTGTGAGTACCAAAATACCTCGACATTCTTACATTAATTTTATAGTAAACATTTATATTTTTTAGTTGAAGATATGATTATTTATTGTAAGTTTTTTGAAGTTAAAAAAACAAAAAATTTCATGCAATCGCATTGCTTTTTTTTTGAAGAGCTTAGAAAGCACACGAAAAGGCTTAGTATGTAGATTATTACAATTAAGATTTGTAAGTCATTTCCGATTTTCGTGATTGTTTAACTCATCTGCTACCAGTTAATGCTGACTGAATTTTTTATGAACATAATCACATATAATTATATACAGGCACATACATACATACAAAGACTTAGCAGCATATTATTATGGTAATGTTATGTCAGTTTCATATTTTTTTTTCTTTTGTGTGATTTCTTTAATTTTCTTCATTTTATTTTTATTTATTTTATTATTATTTTTATTTGTGAGTATCATTTACAAATTTGTGGGACATATGAGTATATGAATGTGTGTGATAGCTTTTTTTATAGGATATTTACATGCCCTACATTTTTGCGCAACACTTGTCGTCGTTGAACAATAATTTTACACACTTGTCAGTTGACACATAAAATATAAGATACTCATATTAGCCCAGCTAACATTTGAAAAATTATTAATTTATCTCTTTTCGAGACGATGATATAAAATCTATTTATCATAATGTAATAAATATTTCTATATACGTTAGAAAGTTGTATTTCAATCACTGCAGCAATTATTTATTCGCGCACGAGCTTTTATAGTAGGGGAGAAGTGGGAGTTGTGGGCATAGTTTTGTTTTCGGCCTATAATTACCGACCTAGTGCATATTATTTGGACATATGGGTATCTGTGTAAAGCTAGAGACCTAAGCTAACTAATTATAAAAAAATTTTACATGGAATTTCGTAAAATCGTCATTTTCAGCTAAAATTTTTTTTTAGGGGGGGTTGTGGGCACCCTTGGAAAAAATGCTACAAATGGAAAAATATGAAAAAAACCACAACTAATATGAACAAAATGACAGTTTATTAATCTCAAAGCCTGCATAGGCGTTATTCATCGTCGGAAATACAACTTTGACAGGTATAATAACTTGCCCGCATGCCCGCACATTTCAAATGAAAACCTCGATCGCAGATGTTACATTTGATGGAGTTGGCTGCGGTCAATTGGCGTGGCAAAAATTTCAAGCAGATGAGACAAAAGTCCACATCCTCGTCAGACGGCGTGGACTCCTTTGCCTTGACATGCTTAGCGGAAGTTGGTTTTACGCACTTGGTTTGAAATTTGACTAAAAAAACGGGTGCCCACAACCCACCCAATTTTTGTGCTCACAACCAACTTTAGCAGACATTTTAAAAAGTAATGAAAAAATGTTTATGCATAAATTTTTTGGTTCAAATCGATATTGTTCCATTCAGCATAATACTTCGACTAAATAAAAATACATTCATCATCGAAACTTGTATAAGCTGCTGGTTTGCCCAAAAGAAATGATTTGTTTCTTTTTATGCATTTTGCGCTGTAATTTTTTTTGTGTTTTTTTCACACTAACAGTACTGAACAGAAGGCTCAGTAAAAAATAATTAAAAATGCATTACACTTACCTTTCCAATCGATCCACTTTGATTGATACACTATTGAAAACGTTAGAAAAAAGTTTCACCACCTTTTCAAAGCCCAAAAAAAAGCAATTCGTTCATTTCCAAAAGCAAACGCGTCCGTTTACTTTGATATTTGGCATGAATCATACATAGGGTAATTGCTTGCGAATGACATTACCAACGAAACTCAATCTTCATTTTGTGAAAACGTAGGGGTGCCCACAACCGACCCATGCCCACAACCCCCACTTCTCCCCTAATATCAAAAAAGATCTTGTACGCAATGGACAGTCCGATTGTAGTGACTTATCATATGGGTAAGTATCGAAAGACGATTGTAGAAATTGTTATAACAAAAATTTTTGTTACTTTTCATACGAATTATTCTTAAATTTTAGTCACACAAATTTAGAAAATAGTTGTAGGTAACTTTTTGAATTATTATTTATGTAAGATTGATAACACTTTATACAATATAATAACAGGAGACTACTGCTTGAAAAATTGATTTTATGCTTAAAATATATTTATATCGGATACCGTATTTGTGCAAATAACAGATAAAAAAACTTAAAACATAAAGTCCAAGAGCTGCCTTAAAATATGCAATAAGTTTTAAATTAACTTTTCTAGAAGCCTTATGAATGGCATCACACAATTTTCCAAATGTTTGCTGGGTAAACGCGTATATAAAATTAAGGCTGTATGTGTTTGCCAGCGGCTGACAAAGACAAAACTTTTTATTTACATTCTTCCGTTCTAGTTTCAGTCTTTTTGAAATTTATTGCAGCATAAAATTTAATTTATTTTTGTGGTCCTTGGGATAGATTTATGCATCTATAGTAAAGCAAAACATTTTATATTACTTTGTAGTTTTTCATAAAACTTTTGATTTTGAAAAGTGTACTACAAGTGACAGAGTTTATTATCCTTGCGTACATGTTAGAAAAATCTGAAGGACTTTTAGTATTCGTTTTGATAACATATGGCAACAGTTTGAAAGAAAAATGTGCTGCATTAGCAGCATGCAAGTTTAAGAAAATGTTTCTTATATCACATACTCCAATGTGAACATCAAACGAGAGCATACAGTGTAAGTGATGTACATAATAATTTATATAACAAATATTTAATTGTGTTATTAATTTAGTGATACATAAATAGTTTGTCGCTATTTTCTTAAGTTCATTTTCTTTAAGCTGGTTTTTGTTTCAACTTTTTAAGACTACTATATTCTTGCAAGTTTTATCAGATTTTTGGTCACTTTTTATAAGTTTTTGATACTTCAATTTAAATTACTTTTTAACAAAAGGTTTGTATAGCCTTAGCTGTTTCTTCGTAAATTTTTCCAATTTATTTTTTGAACTTTTAAAAATTTTTGTGCAACGAACTTTTAAAACCTTTTCTTGATTATCTTTCTTTGTTGGAGATTTCGGCCACATTTATTTAAATTTTCAGTCCAACTATTGCTAATTTTCCATCAATTTATTACATTTTCAGATCTTATGTAGGCTTTGCTTGAACTGTCTAAGGGTTCAGAATCGCGCTAAGCATATCACGAGAATTATCGAAGTTTTAACAAAGAAATAAAGCTTTAATATTTTGACAGTAATTGTCATATTTTGGTAAAACTCGATATAAACTTAATTATTTTTATCACGGTTTTTACATTTTCATATGGTAGAAAAAAAAAAAATTTCTAAAAATTGGTATGGTAAATTGTGTTCTTTTTGTAATTTTTATAATTTTTTTTTTAAATTTTTACTAGTTTTTATTTAAATAAGTTTATTTTTTCTTGAATTTAAGAATTTTTTGCAGTAGCTTAAAATCAAAGTGGAAAAGTATAGCCAAACAGCCGTACATACGAAATAGAGAAAAACAATAGAAATGAAAAAATAAGGTTATCTAATTAAAGTTATAACAAGGATTTAATTGATGTATCAGCTTACTGTAAATGTCAATATATGAAGTTTTTTTTGTTTTTATTTTTAAACATGAACAACATGAAATTAAACCCCTACATACACATACGTGCAGACCTCAACACATACAGAATTGTTTTCGTTTTATCGCTTCATATCTCATTGCTTATCTACTCTGCGAACATAAAGTAAAACAACACACGCCCGCTCCTAGACACACATTGAATTACACACAATCACTTAAAAACTTTTGTTTAGTTTGGCACCCAATCTCCTTCCTTTTTTTTCTACTTTGTTCGTATTGAATTTCGCATTTATCGTGTTGTCATTTTCACTTTATTTGCTCATTTTATTATAACGAACGTTGCAAAGCGATGCTTTCAGCAAAAAATAAGAAAAAAAAAAAAAAAAATGAACAAGGGCAATTCAGCAGAGAATAAGCCAAAATTTTACTAGGATTAATAAAAAAAATTTAACTATACGTTAAAGACTTACTTAATAAGTGCCTTTAAACTTCCACATTAAAGATTTCAGTCGTATTTTATTTGAAAATAAAATGTGTAAGTATGTATATAACTTAAATGGCATCTAATAACCTTAATTTTTCTTTTGGGGTACCCATGGGTTAAAATTGAAAATGAAACCAGGAATATGTAAAAAGTTAGCAATGATTTTAACTTTTATTACAAGGAAATACAAAACTTTGTGAAACTCTTAGAAAAACCTTAAAAAGTAGAAAAGAAGCAGAAAAGTTAAACAAAGGCAAGAGATGAAGTTGACTCAATTTTTGTTTTGCTTTTTTCGTCTCATATGAAGAAACCTTAAACTACAATAACAAAAATAGAATAAACTGCTATAGCTATAGTTGCCAGCATTTGCTGCGTATAGTTTTTGGTAAACGACAGCAACAGCAACTCTTGCTGCTACTCCAATTTCAGCAGCTACTACTTCTCTACAAAGTCTATAATTCATGTTGTATGGTTTTATGGTTTGTTGCTTTATTTTCCCTGCTTTGTTTTCTTTGCTTAAACTCAACTCGTTATTCAATCCTTTTTCGATTTTGAAAGTATTGTGCCAGCAGTGTAGCAGCATTAGACGAAGTAAGAAGTGGTATGATTTGCTGCTGCTGTACACTTAGAAAATTGATTTTTTACAGAAAATAAAATTTATGTTTTATTTTCTGCGTATAAAGAAAGTAATGTGGGTGTGAAAAAAAAATCTTAAGAATATTTAAGCTGAAAAATTGAGAAAAAAAAAGAATAAAGTGATTATGAAACACTAACATTTTGAGTGAAAACCCCGAATCTTCCCGAAAAATTATTACATTCATTATATCATTACAACAATTTCCAAATAACTTTGATTTGCGGAAGAAAATAGGGTTTCCCATAGACGACAACATTCACAGATATCATTAACTAAGTTTTTGTCAAAAAATGGCCTGACACCACTTTCAAAAAAAAAACTGCTCAATTATGAATTAAAAAATTTGTCACTTAAAAAATCGTTGCAATGAATTACAATTAATATTGTACATTAACTTAATAAGGACAGTTTAGAAGAGTGGACATTTGCTTTGTTTATCTGCCAAATTTCATATATAAATGCTAAATGGCATACAATTATTTTCTAACTTTATTAAAATTCAGTTCACTAAATTAATTTTTTTATGTATTTTTTATGTCAATGCAATCACATTCTACCGAAACTAAGATTCTTATTTACGTATACTATCGTATTTAACTGTATTTAATTTCAATTAAATAAATTTATTGAGCTAGTCAGAAATAAGTTCAAAAAATCGGTTTTTTTTTCTCTGTGTATATTGTTGTTTTCAGTAATTCTTAACTTTGTGTACGCGTACATTCAAACACGTGCATAAAAATGTTTACTTTATTTTGCTACATTTTTCCACAATTTTGTACAACAAGCAAAATAGTGCCAAGATTGGGTCTTAAAATTTCATCCATTTTCTTTACAGTTTCAATTTTATTTATTTATTTTGTTGTCACGTACATCTATGACACATTAGTGTGTCCGCTACATACCAAGTTACTACAATTAAAGGACTATGTATTGGTTTTTTGAAACGGTGTAAGATGAACTTCACTCTAGTTGATCTTTGTACTGTCTTCTTCACTTGTATTAGACCCAAACTAGAGTACCTCTTACACATTTGGGCCGGGGCTTCTAAAACTACTTTGGAGCTGCTGGATCGTGTTCAGCAACGTGTGATGAAACTGATTGGTGATGAATCTGTCATCTCCTCTATCGATACCCTTCACCACCGCCGTAACGTTGTGTGTTTAACCCTTTTCTACAGATTTTAATACGGAGTGTGCTCAAGAGAGATACGTGAACTGATTTCATCAGTCTGGATTTTTTCTCTCAACAGTCGGACATCCCATCTGGCCCATCGTTTTTGCGTCATGCCGAAGTTCAATAGGACATCACATTATCGCGATAGTTTTTTTCTTTGACCGCACGATTTAGTTGTGGAACAGCCTGACTGCGTCTATCTTCTCCGGAAATTGTGACATCGGTAAATTCAAGAAGAATAATCACCGACACTACTCTATCTATCTCTTTCCTTCTAACATTTATTTTCTTTTTCTTAAAGCCAACACGGTGCATTGCATTTATAAGGGGCATCCCCTGAGCGTTGGCTTATGCTTTTTTAAAAAAATGCATATTGCCATGTAGCTAAATAAGATTGTTTTTCAGGTTTTACTTAAAAACAAGTGACTTTGAAGAAATTGTATTTCAACCGTTTTTTATATATAATAAGACCATTTAAGACTTAAATAAAATTCAAAATTTTCCATTTTGGAAACAACGGACACCTTAGTAGCACTTATAACGTATATCTTAAATAGAAAATAAAAATTAAAAACAACAAAAAGTTTGTTTACTAAACTAAACTCGCACTATTTATATGCATGTGCAAGATTTTGTATGTGTTAGTGTAAATGCTTGTATGTGTGTTTTAAATTTTTTATTTCCAAACATTTTGTATTTTATTACAAACCCAGTTTGGTAAATGGATTTTTTACACAGCTGGAGCGTGTGTGTAAGTTGCCATGAAATATTATATTTTGCAACACTTTAGAGTGAAAATAAATATTTAATTATATTAAGTAAATTTGATGTGATGAAGTTTTTTTACAGAGTTTTTGATGTGTGATTTTGGCATCAGACTCCTTGTAAAAGACGGCTTCACAATATATTTATTACATAGAACTTTTATGTATTAATTAATTTGGTGCTCATTTCGAGATCTGGTTTCTCATAGATTTTGATTTCAAAAAAAGGCAACCATTTTTTTTTGTTCTCAAGCATTGTTTTCGAGCGCTTGTTTTTTTATCAAATCATATTCGATTCACACAAACAGCATATTGTTAGAAAGGGAATAGAAATATCTTCCGAATGCTGAAAAGCGTTTTTCAGTCAAAAAAAAGTTCATGGAGATATAGCCAAGTAAATGAAAAAAGTGCAAAAAACGAGGTTTTTTGGATATATCCGGAAAACGATTCTTAAAAATAAATGGTTGCCATTTTTGGAATCTACTTCTCAAAATACGTAAGAAAAAATATATAAGAAACCAGTTCTTTTATTTGTGTAAGCCAGTGTAATAAAGAAACATCTCTGCTTAAGCTTAAGATATACCAAAATTTAACCAATCGATATAAAATCTAAAAAGAATAGCAAATGTTTAATAAACCATAATATTTTAAGTGAAAGAAAACTAACTCGCAATGAAATATTTTCCAAAATATAGCTAAGACCATGTTTAGTGTACTCGAAAATATGACGTAATAAAGCAACTCTTAGCTCGAATTTAGTTTTTTAACTTTGAAGAAGGGCAGCCAAATTTTATAAGTCTGTGTAATTTGAAACACAAAGCATCTATTATAAGATTTCTGCCAATAAACATAAAAATGTAATGCGATAAGCAGCTGTAAATATTTAATTGCTTAATGGATTTAATTTTAATGTTGAATTTGCTGCTATGGTTGCTCTGGTTTATGTAGTGATTTTCATTTAGGTTTATGCGTTACCACAATTTTACCAACCTCATGCTGCTAGACTCAGTACAGCATGTATGAACACCGATGTATTTGTTATAAATTTCTTGAATTAGATATGTAATTATAGCACTAATTAGATTTTGCTTTATCAATTTGTTATATAAGCAGGATGTATTTGTGAAAGGCGATAAGCTTTAAATTTAAAACATCGAACTTAATGAGCTAAAATTTTCGGTCTTAATGATTTTAAAGGTTTTTTAAAGCACAAATTTAAATAATTTTTTTTACAAAACAGTTTAAATTCACTTGCATAGTAAACTTTAATTAAGTGACAATACTATGTGGGTGAATTTTAGAACATAACAACTTTACACAAGCTCGAAAACATATGCAACATTTTAACGAGCATAAAATATGTCAATGTAACAGCAGTAAATTTCTTAAAAAAAGTGAGAAACAATTTTATTGTTACCGCAGTAATAACAAAAGAAGTTGTGCATAAAATTTTTATTTTGTAGAAAAAATGTTGCAAATTACACTTTGATAATAAAATACAAATAACAGCATTTTACAATTTATGTGCTGGCAGGTTATTAACGCCAGATAGCTAAAGTGAAGCGCACAAGCCATAAATCAGTAAAATCTTCTATTTTACTATAGGTAAATAAATTCTAATACAATAAAGCGAACCAAACATTCATACATATTTCCTTTCAAATTTTTGCCACTTTGTAGCACCGAAAATAGCACTCGGACACACAACTTACACGTACGCAATTTTGAGAGCTTCTTCTTTGTATTGTGAGTCAGTGGAATGGATGACGATGTGATAAAGATAAGGATGTTAACAACCTTTGCGTGATTTTTCTTTGGATTTAGAGGTCAACATTGAATAATGAATGAATGACAGATGAACTCAACGACTCGTTAAGTTTGTTTATTTGTTTATTTTGATGGCAAACAGAAGTGCAGGGAGTCGAAAGATAAAGCTGATTGAGAGTGGAAAGTACTGGAAAACAAAAGTTAAACAGAAACAGTTTTCTTTATTGTATGGCGTCTATTTTCTTTGACGTTTTCTGTCAAGTAATAATCATAACTCAAGTTTTCATGTCTGAGTACAACTAAATAGGGTCAGGCAACTGATAGTTAAATTGTATACAACTTTTTGCTTATTTAATACATTTTGAACCTAAGATGTTTATATTTATTAGATGTAGAAAACTCAAAGGAATAAGTAGTAATTTACGAGTGAAATTGGTGCAGTCAAGTTTAGTATATAAATTGAGTTTATGCGCAAAAAATTTCTTCTACAATATCAAGAAAAATACATTTTATTTAAAGGAGTCTGCTTAGAGTTTTTAATTATAATTATTTTTAATAAATTTCTAATACTTTTTATAAATATCGATTTAGTATCATCTCCATCAAGTTATTATTAATAATGTTAATATTTTTTTATTTGACAAAACCATAGCGGCTTTCAATATAAAACTGTGTAATTGCTCATTGCGCATAAAGAAGTTAATTTTATTTTATTAAAAAATATACGTTAAAAAATTTGTAAGTTATGATTTGGAAAAAATTATGAAAAGGATTTTATATTTTTTTTTTTCATTAACAATAGTTTTTAGTATGCAATTATATGAATTTTTTGGAGTTTTAATGTGATTTCGAAATATTCTCTATCATGAAAAATTATCTTGTAAAAAATTTCACTCTAATGTGAAGAAATTCTAAAAACTATTGACCCCACCACCAATATCAAAAACCCAAATTAAGCTTTGTGCTAAATATATTTCTTGTACTTACCATCATGTGAATCGTAGAGATAAATAATTTTTCGCCATCCATAAAATTGTATTGTATCAATAATCGCCTGATGATAATCTGGACGCATGCTTATGGCAAAATCAAGAAATCCTGAAGATGGCGTAAGCACCTATAAGAAAAAGTAGAAACAGTAAAAAACTAAAACATCTACAATATAAAAAATAACAAAATAACAGATAACGAAAACGCAAGGTTGAAATAATATTTTATTATTTTATTTATTATGGCAATAAAATCCGTACTCCTTAGCTAAGCAAAGGCACAAGTTCTTGGTATAAGCTGAGTTTAGGCATGAGAAAATGGGTAACAAATAAAGTTTTTCGACGCACAGTTCGAAGACAACAAAGTGGAAGGGAGAAGGAGGGAGCGAGTGATGTACGCAAGAAATCAGAATTTATGGCAAATGATTTATGATGATTGAAATAATGTAGGCCGTAAGCAAGCATTTGTTAAACTTTTTTTCTTATATTTCTTCTTGGCAGCTATGTGGGTCGGTACTTGGCATTTTATTGCTCCGTTGGCTGATGTGAAAATATGATTTTAGGTTTTTATGCTGCTTTATGATTTCTTTTGTTCAGTTCATTCTTGTTTATTTTATGAAGTTTAATTTTACTACATAACTTTTATTGCTGATGACTGAGGCGTATGATTAACATTTGTTCAGCGTCTGGGTTATTTGCCTTATGCTTATAGGTGAAATTTTGCAATGATTTGTCTTATTTACTTAGTATGTGTTTGGAAAAAATATGAAAATTTTTAATCTCTTTCAAGTTTATTTACATTGTTCACAATGAATTATATGTGAAATTGCATTTGACACCATAATGAAATGTTGAAATTTATGTAATTAAAATTTTGTCGATAAATAACCAAGTTGTCAATTATTTTTTAATTATTTTAAATGCAACTGTCGTAGTTGCATATTTTCAACTCAACACAAGCGTAACCTCGTTACCTAATTGCCACGTTACCAAATTGCTAAAATTCATTTTCAATTTAACATTGATACACACACACACACACAATTGTTCCACTTACTTTTTCCGGAAACCATGGCGTCATGAATGGCATCTGAAATGTATTGCTGTACGAATGCAGTGTATCAAATGAATCTGCGGATACAGCGCCCAACATCATGTAGACACCACGTGAGAATTGATTGCAAACTGTGTGCAGAAAAATAAATATGAAAAAGAACAACATTACAAAAATGCGAAATAAAAAAACAAACAGTAAGAGCAGCTTAAATATTTTAATATGTAGGTCAGTGGAATTTGTCATGACGTACTGTATGTACTTTTTTAATGAAATTGAACATACTTATGCGCGACAGCTTAAAGGCATCAGCTGTGTTAATGACATCCACATAGGCCTGTAGTTCGAAGCGACGCGATGAAACATTGAGATTGTGATTCAGCATTGCATATTTAAAAGCTGATTGAACTTCATCGGTGCCTTGTTCAAAAATTAAACCTGTGAAGTAGATGAGATAACATTAAATGAAGTTGTTAGTTAAAGTGATTACAGTCGAAATTTCATTTAATTTTTTTGAGATGAAATTTAATCGAAAAAAATATAAAAAAAAACTTGAAAAACTTTCATTTGAATAATGGTTATTTTGTTACTCTAATTCAACAGCAGATAAAAACATAAAAAAGATGATAAGAAAAGGTGTTTTCTATGTTTCAATTTTTAATATGTAACTAAGTTTCCTTAACTTCGAAATACCTGACCGCAGCAGCACAATATGATATATGGTTTGCGTTTAATTTTGAAATGCAGATAGACATAGTTTAGTAAAAACCAAAATTGAAAACGAGACTTCAAACTTAACAGAACAAATATTTTGCAATATTTTGGAAGTATAAAGTTAAAGTATCAAGATTTTTGCACAAAATTGAAACACGCTGTTTACTTAAATACCGCATGACGTATAAGTAACTTTTAATTAATTAAAATATATGTGACATTTTCTGACAATGAGCTCTACGATTTGCTAATTTTATTTGTGTGTGGTATTTGACTAGATGATGATCAGTCCGACAAGTAATTAAAATTTATGTATTTCATTAAAATACTTCTGTAAATATCTACGCTATACAAAGTCCCTCGTTTAGGTAAATAATATTTTGATTAAAACTTGAATATTGACCAAAACTTAAATTTTGATACTTTGCAACACACTCATTTTATAAATTTGCATTGAAACGAAAATAAAAAATTATGGCGTATATTGCGGGTATCGATTCGCGATGAAATCGATAGTCATCTGCTTAATAGAAACAATGCCATTTTGGTATCACCAAACTCAATAGGAAGAACTACGTCATTCTGACTCGAAATATTATGATTTTTCTTAAGGGCGTCCGGGAGTTTTTCGAAAAATAAAAAGACATTTTTTTAAATTTTTTTTTTGAAGCTGCATTTTATCTTAGACCAAAAAATTTTTCAAAATCAACGACCAAAAAAATCAATTCTCCATTCAACATTAAAGTAAAAGTTCAGATAACTAGGTAAAGTTTAGCGGGCTGTAGGTCAATAAATTATAAAATCGTTTATTGTTTTTAAATTTTATTTTTAATTAACTCAACTCAACTAAAGCAGCTAAAAATGGAATTTTAAGGATCATAGATTTTAATTTGTTTGTTATTAAACGAAAACACCTTTAATTTAAGTTTTCTCTATTTTAAAGATCATTATTTTGAAAAACAATTTTTCTGAATAAAAATTTCTTAATGTTTTAAGTCTGTAACAAATATTGAAATTCCTATCGCTTAACGTGGGGACATTTTGTGTTAAATCTAGTGATGTTTCTTTACTATCACAGATACCTTACATTTCAATTAATAACGAACCACTGTCAAATTTTGGCTCTCAAATATGAAAGTGTTTGTGACTGCTCTATTCGTTTCATGAATATTTCACCAAGTTTGTCATAACTGAAATAAGAAATTTTTAATCTTACGCAACATAAAACGAATTTCAGTTTTCAACTGAAATCGATGTTTGGAGTTAAAGAAATTAAAAACTCTGCCAAAGTGATTTCTTTATTTCTTTGTTAATTCACGCTAAGAAAAAGCAAAAAGAATTATTAAAACTAATTCGATTTTAAGCAGACAGTTTCACGGATTGAGTGACTATCTGAATTTCTTTTTTTTTTCAAGTACTATAAAAATAATTTGAAATGTAACAGAACATTAGAAAGTACCTCCTTATACGATTAACTAAAATCCTGACATTTGTTACGTATGAATCGAGACTTGACGTTTACTTTTTACAGGACGAATAAACATTTTTTTTTGTTATGAACATCACAACTTATAAAAATTTTTTAAATAATGCATATATATTGAAGAAATAAAATATTACTCATACGCCATGCCTTTTGATTTTGTAAATGCAATTATATGAAAAGTTACGAGCCTGAATAATTTCATACATAAAGTTTTAATGGAAACGTAACCAATTTCTAAAATTTTTACATGCAAAAATTAGTTATAACTGAATTTCAGGCATTTTCTATTTAAAGTTCAAAAAATTTCATCGATTATTTAGTGCACTTGCGAAAAATTTCACAATTCATCTGCATCAATAAAAAGCTTGAATTTTTTTCGTTGATGGTATTGCGCAAAAGTTTACAATTTTATCTGCAATATTGCAAAATGCAACACACAAAATTTTCGCAGCATATTTTTTAATAAATTTAAAAGTTTCTAGTTATAACATACCACAGACGAAGAGCGCTGCATAAACTAATACGCTAAAGTGGCCAACATAAAATAGAGAAAGCATATATGAGAATAGTAACAAAAACTTTCTAGCATTTTGTCGGCCACAGCAGGAAAAAATTTTTTTTTGGACAATTTAAAAAAAAAATACTTGATAAAACTTTTGTTGGAAAAATTAAAAACTTTTCAACGCTACCATTTTGTTTGCAATGTAGCGAATGAGCACACGCTTAAGTTGTCAACAGAAATTTGTTTTTCAGTTGTTTTCACAAAAATCTGCTGGTCAATGTAACTTTAACAAAAAATCCTTAGCAATTTCATTGTAAAAAAAAGTTACTTTGAGGAATTTCACAAAAAAATTAAACTTTTAACAATAATTAAAAAAAAGTTAAAAATAACAAAGCAAACAATACTGCTGGCAATTTGGTGCAAAGTTTTTAAGTTTTCAAATAGTATAGGCAGTACTTAGGAAAAAGACAATCAAAATAATCCAGCAGTGGCAAAGCAATGCTTAACAATTTGTAGCAATTAAAAAGTTTTGCACAAGTTTCGATTGCTTTAAATTGCGCGTAAACAAATGACAGCTGATAGAATTGCTGTTGCTCACAAAAGGATTTGCTCAATATGTTTGTTGATTTTTGAAATGAATATGCAAAGTTCATTAAATATTTTCTACGAGGTAAACAATATTCGTGATATATTTTGACATAAGTTTTGCAAAGTTCATTAAATATTTTCTACGAGGTAAACAATATTCGTGATATATTTTGACATAAGTTTTGTAGAAAAGTTTTACCAAAAATTTCATACAACTTATTGCTTTTTGCTTCGTGTTGACAAATTTTTATTACATTAAATATGTTAAAACTGAAATCCCGAATTCTGTTCTATGATGTTAAATAAACATCAATTTTGAGCAGACCTCTGTCCCGTTTGACCTGTAATGTCTCACATATATATATATAAAGTAACTTCGGGTATTATGATATGGTCGGGTAATGTCGGGTAAGCCATCATATATCCTTAAACAAAAAACTCTCGACAAACATTTTTTGTCAACATATCAGTAACGTTATTCTCAGTGTGGTGAATTGTACCAGGAAATCTGATTTTTAAAGTGAAAAGTAGTCAAAAAATTAAAAAACCATACTGTCTCCAAAACTGTTCCATAACAAAAATTTTAACATTGATTTTCTAATTCAGCGAGAAAAAATAAGTTACTTTCATCAAAGGTACATGGAAAGAAATTAGTTTTGTCTGTTTTATTAGTGTTATTCTACAACATAAAAAAATGTTTGTGCATTATAGCACTAAATAGAGCAGAAGATTGTTTAAATACCAGCATCATCAAATACATTGACCGCACAAAAACAATATTTAAAGTAACATGCGCAAAAAATAAACATTTAAAATTCCTATTATCAATTCCAATGCCGCGTTGTAACCATAAAACCCATTAGTTACTTTAATGCACTGGTGAAGTATTTAAGTACTCAGCGCTGTGGCATTTGCTGGTGCAGCATTAAATATAAGCAAAAAATTTACATAATTTAAACCTTAAAAAAATGTAGACATAAAGGGAGGAGCCCCATACAGCGATTTTTAAAATATTAGAATATAATATGAAATTTTGTGACTAATGTTCAAATTAAAAATTATTTTTGGAAGCTCAATTAAAACTTAAAGCTTTTAATTAATTTGCTGCTGAAATCCAGTCAACATATATAAGCGGCCATCAATGAAGTTGAACATTTTTGTAGTACGTATTCTAGATTAGTATTAAAGTAAGAAATGTTAGTCCTATATGGTATCGAACTGAATGTACTTAATACTAGATTTAAATTTTCCTTTGTGATTTATCTTTAGAAATTATAAGTTACTCATACGTTCTGTTAACAAAACAAACGAAAAATGTTTTTCGCAACTTTTATGGTGAGTTATTGCTGTTTTCGGTTGCTGCTGCATGAATTTACATTGTACTTTGAATTTATATTTATTTGAATAGATGATTTTGTATAGTTAAAAACGCTTTGAAAGACTTTTGAAAATGCATAAGTTTTAATTGGTCGTCAACCATTTAAGTGCACAAATATTTTAAATAAAAGTTTTTAAATAGTTTCAATTACTTAAGCAATGATGAAAATATCAAAAATTGTGCTGATGATAATAAATAAAATTTACTGAAACATCACGCAATAAAAATATTTTTTTAAAAGACAGTTCCAGATTTTTGTTTTGCCAGAAATGTAACGATTATTTTAGGAAGTACACATAATAAAAGAACCTATAATATGACAGTATGAAAGCTTATCAGAAGTGAGATATGACTGCGTGCTTGAAAATTGAGAAATTCAAAGTTCAAGTATTTTTTATTTGCGCGAGCAAATAAGATGGAATACAGTTTTTAAGTTGTAAAATATAAAATTATCGTATTGATAACATTTCAATTTATTTGAGAATCATTATTATATTTTTTTCTCAAATATATGGGCAATTCTCTACAACCTTTTACTTACGATATTTCAATTAATAAAAATTGAAGTCGGTGGCACAGCCACATATTCATGATATTTATGTTTATTTTGGCTCAATAATACATATTTTCATGTTGAACATTGAAATTTTCAATGCTCCCGATTCCATAGAGGTTCATTCTAAACTTTTTCAAATTCTTATACTTTTGACAATCTTTGGCTTTTGACATTCACTTAATTCAATTAATTATTCTGGTTGTAATAACATTAGGTATGAATTTAATGTCAAACATGATAAATTAAGTGATAGTAGTAATCCATCACTATATTTTGAGTCAGATAAACGCAATACTATTGAGTTATTACAACTTATAGTTTTGACATTCAAATGTAACATCTGTACATGGCGGCACGTCCAGCTCAAAATCGGCGCGAATTTCACATATTTCTACAAAAAAAATTTAATGCACATACTGGTTAATGTTTGAACAATCTGTGCGCGGGCCAATATTTGCAAAAAGGTATTACTATTTGAATTAATAGTACATACCATGGATCTTAGTCATTTGACATCAAAACTTGATGACAACTTTCAGATTTTTTTTATGGCAAATATTGAACACACACACTTATATAAACAAAACCACTTTGTTCGGGGTAACTTGAAGTACACTAATTGATTTTTTCTGCTTTGGTTCAAACTTGCCCTTCATGAGATAAAAACGGTTTTTATTTTGAAAAGTGCTAAGCGACAAGTAGAAAAATGGCAAGTGTCGGAACAATCTTTGAATTTTTTTTCGAAACAATGTTAGAAAATGGGTTTTAATGACATATAATTGCAAATTAATAATTGCTTAATAGTATCAATAGCTGAAAATATTATGATTGGTACGGATTATAATCTAATTTGATGAAAGTATGTAAGCGACATGCAAGTTAAAAGTTTCTGAGAAATGCCCATATAACTGATATAAATAACATGTGTATACTCCAACAAGATCGAAAATCTCAAATACTAATGCGATGCAGTTGTATATTTTTCTGCGTTCAGTGCTTTTGGATGCGCTTTAAACTATTAAACTATTAATGTTAGAATTTTCATTGCAGTTTAAATTATAAGTTAAAATTTAGTGGAGGAAAAAATAATAAATTTAAGTCTGTGAGTAAACACAGAATATATATATTGTTATTTGTTATGAGCAGCATCATTGAAAATTTGGCTGGAATTTTTTTCCTCTTGTTAATGGAACAGTTGCTAAATTATAACAAAAGTATCTTTCAAGAGAATGGCTCTTAAAATGAATAGATAAATTAAAATTATATTTGGAAATATTGTGCTCATTGTTGAAAAAAAGATTTTCTACTGAAATTTTTCAAGTAATTACACTCGCATTCTCTTTAATAACTTGCGATCATGATTTTTTTTGCCAGCGTCACAATAAAAGCCAGGAATGGTTGCGAAAATGTACATAAATTACGGCGTAGCTTTAAGCAAAACCTCAGAGCTTTAAGTTTTAAATGAGTTTGCCCCTATACATGTGCGTAAATGGTATAAATTATGAACACCATATACTCGTGCATACACGAAAAAGTCAAACACTAATACACATGAGTGTATGAAATTTATTTTTAAAAATAACATAGCATAAAGTTTGGAATTAAAATAAAACAATACAAACTGGGACAAAGTAATGCCGTAATGTGTTATGTGACTGAGTACCGCAGAAAACTACATGTTAACACACAAATGCATATATAAAAATATTGTGACATTATTGCAGGCTTCACTGAAACGTGCACTAAAAGCATCACACTATGCTTTGAACTCTTGAAAAAAGTGGACATTGCTACTTAAATCCTATGGGAAAAAGTCAACTTCTCAAAGTGTTTCTAAAATTTTCAAAAATGGGGAAAAAATATTTACATTTTTAAAACTTTTGATTTTAATAAGTTCCAATAGAAAAATTTTAAAGAACATAACTGAAATTGTGAAGAAATAAGAACATATTTGCCAAAAGATAATTTGAATATTTAATTAATTTTATTAAATGATGAAGACATAATAGTCATTCATAAGCTAGATTGAAACTTGCTATTTTATTGAGCTTACTTTGCAAGGAAAGTAAAATAATATGAGTTGAAAATACAAAGATAAACAATTCTTAGTAACACCCAAAATTTTCGGTGTTTCGTTCTTTGAATATTAATCTCATCTTTTTTTTTGGAAAAATGGCCAAAAACCCCAAATGATCATAAGAAAAAATAAAAAATATATAATTTGAAACAAAAACTAACTTGTTACTATATTTTCCAGAAAAGAATTTTAGCAACCACAGAAGATGCGATTTATCTGAGTAAAAATTGTAAAAAAACGGGTCTTGCTTCTATTAAAATTCAGGGAATCGGTCTTTATCTTTATTTACTCTAAAATACTGCGCGACTTTTTTGGAATTTATTATATATTTCAAATTGGGTACAGCAACATTGCTGGTAGTTTGAAATCTAATGAATTGCTAGGTCGAATTTTTAGACATCATGAGAATATGGAAATGCAATCAATAACAATATGGATCTTAGAATCAAAATGCAATATAAATATGCAAATCTGCTTGAAATGAAACGCATAGCTCTCCTTAGCCATAATATTTCGCACTAGATTTTCTGTCTTTGCAATTGCTGCTCTTATAACTGACCAAAGAAACCTTGGCAGTAAGCATGTGAAATGATATGTTCATTCAATTGGCTCCCGAAGAAGTTTAAGTAGAGAAAATTATTGATATTTCATTGCTTCTGCCCTGAATCTGAAAAAAAATGGGATACAGTATGCTACATTGGTTCAGATCTGATGGCATGAACGACTTGAAGCTTTTTATTATAGATCAGCTTCTTACTTTATTTACGAAATTTTTTAAAGACAAAAATTTTAGCAGCATTAATGTCAAATAAATAATCAAAACATTTTATTTGTAAGTGCATCTTTTCACGATTTACCATTCCTCTAGTGATAGTTTTGCCTTCTATCTACAGAAAAAGCTTAAAATTTTAATATATTTTCTTATACTGTGCAGTTACGCTGAAAACGTAAAGGACTCTTGAAATTTTTCATAACGAAGTGTTGATGATGCAGTTGCAGCTGTCGTCTGCAGCATTGTCGCTGTAGCAACATTGCAATAAATGAACACTTGCAAATACACGTGAGTATATGCAGCTGCCACAACATAATTCTAAATTGTGGCAAAGCTCACACGTTAGTTGTTTTGTATTGCTAACGTTGTTACTTTCTGCTGCATGTGAACTTTTGCCTAGTGCACAATTTGTGTTTCTCGCTATTTTCAACGTTTTTTTATGGTTATATTTTTCAAATGTAGTGTACTTGCAAAAAACTGAAGCGAAATAAAAAGAATTTCTCATGTAAAAATATGTGAGAAAAAGAACGAAAAGAACAGAAGAATTTTTTGCCAATGTCGCTGGCAACTCAGGCGGCGTAATGAAACACGCGCGCCTCAGTGACTCTTCTCAGTTTTGTAATTTTCAGTCTCAGGCTTGAGACACAGACTTACCTATGGGAACTTTTTCCATTAATGACGTCTGTGCTGTGACTGTAAAATTAATCCAAACGCTTGCATGTGTTATCCATAAAAAGGTAAAAAATTTCAATCTAAAAAACATTTTGAATGTGGCACGGTATTTTGAGTTCTACTACTTTTTAGTTTTATATCGTACGACACAATATTGCTGTTGTTCTGGTTGTTGCTGCTGCTGGCGGAATTTCGTTTTTCTTGCTGTTTTTGCCGCCACTGGTGTTAGATGCAATAACCTTTCACAGCTGTGCTTTTTTATTGCTGCTACTGTTGCGTGTGTTGCATTGCTGCATCATTTTTTTTTATTTTGCTAAAAAGATACTTTAGTATCCAAAAAAAATTTCACTTATTTTTGCTTTTCACTGTTTTGAAAACTGTGTATTTTTTATGTTACAGATTTTCATGTATTTATTTAGTAACTCGGTTAATTGTAAGAAAATGTGGGTTGTAAAAACTTTTATGATGAAAACTTTTACCCATTTTTTATAGCAATTTTGTTTATGTCATTAATTTTTTTAAAAATTTGCACTTTTTCATTGAAAATTTTTAAGCCTTTTGCAATTTTTTTCCATGATAGCTTTTTGATACATTATTTTTTTTCACTTTTCGGACCTTTGTAAGATAAAGATTATATATATTACGTTTTTATTAATATTTTATTGTAGACTTAAATAACAACAAAACACTCTATTGAATTAATTCGGAGTTTTATGGAATACTTTTTTTTATGGTGCAGTGCTTATGATGACTCAATCATTTTGACTATGGTTTAAAGCAGCGATGGGCAGAAATTAAAAAAATTAGCCATATCTGGCGCATTTTTCTACTGTTTTTATTTTTTGTTTTAAGTAATTACTGTTTTCAAATTTTTGCGTTTTGCTTTAAGCATATAATAAACAATATAAAAAACTTTCATAAGCCGATAAGAGCATTGATTTGTTCAAACAAATAAAAAAATTTTCAAAACTAATCTTAATAATCCTTAAAATCGTTAAAGGAAGTGAAATTAAATATTAAGTTTTATCCTGTTATTAAATGGAATTATACCATGTCAACTCAATATAATAGTAACAACTTCACATTTGTCTAGTGTTTCTAAGTAACAACTTTTCTAAAATATGATTGAAGTCTATCCTGGTTTTACATGGAGCTCTAAAGTTTCATAAAATACGAACCTTTAAGATCACTACATCTTGAAATATTTTATATATATAATATGTTGTAATATTGTGGATTTATTATTGCATTTTTAATTATTTTTTGAAAATATTTACAAATAACAAATTTTACATTTTTAAGTTTTGGTCGCGATTTTCACAATTACTACTACATTTTTTGAAGCTTTATAAAGATTTGCATGCGGCAGTATATGTTTCGATTACTCTCAAAAATGCGTTTGTAAGATTGATGCCTAAAGATTTAGTAAAGTATTAAGTTGTAAAATGCACAACAAATGCAAAAAAAGGCAAATAAACTTGAATTTCTCAAGTCCATTGTAACCTTATGTTTCTTTTCATTCCCTTGATGTTATTTCTTGTATCCCATTGTAAAAATATTTTCATATAGTAAATATTAATAGTTTGACTCATTGCATTTTTTTCAATGAGGTTTTTTATAAACTGTAAGCATTAAATTTTTTATTTATACTGATATACATTTATAGTAAATTTATTTTAGTAGATTTATCTAATTGCGTTTTGTTTTCGTTTCGTTGAATTTACGTTATTTTCACTTATTTTTAACAGCAAATGGCTTTAGTCCTTCCTGTCGTCCATTGTCTTTCACTTGACTGCACCAAGGCACAAATTTATACATGTGGATGAAAGCACAACAGACACAAACATGTCGCTATACCTACGTGTAGACACATTCATGTTCAAAAAAAGCGCACGTGCCTTGCCACCTGTTTTAATTATGCACACATGTCTTGCTGCACAAATAGGACAACGAAGACGAAACAATAACAGCGCTGTACAGTGGGAGATGGTTCCGTGTAATAAACGGAACCATAACTTTTTTTTTGTTTAATTTAGATACTATTTCAGTTCTGATATGACAAAAAATGAAATTATTGCTCAAAATTAAATTACAAAGTAATCCTTTTGTCAATATGTCCGCAGCGAGAGAAGTCTCAAGTGATTCACAGAAACGTTTGCGCCTCATGTCCTACTGTGAATTATAATACACCTTTTTTTAACTGTTACTTCATTTTGTTTGTTTTTGCTTTACTGTAACGCTGTTGCTGACACTCTGTGCTTGACGTCGCACAACGCAACACCCGGGCCCATTTCACATTTTTGCTTTGATTTGTTTCGTTTTAACTGCAGTTCACACTGTCGTATTGTTCGTATTCGTACAAGCGTTCGTTCGTTTTTCTTTTCGGTACCTCAGCGCTTCGATGCTCGTTAATTATTTAAGACCCATATGACTCGTTTTGTTCATTCGCACAATGACTCGTTTATACGTGTTTGCCTGTGTGAGTGTTTCGTAAGTCAGTGTCAACGTTGCCGCAGCAGCAAAGGTTGTAGTTATTACAACAAAGCGGTGCTGCCGTTTTTGTTCTTGCACAGCAGCAGCTGTTGACTTTTTTGTGTGCTTTTTTATGTGTCGGTGTATTTGTGTCCCTGTCGCATAAGTAAGCACCTTCTTTCCACGGTTTTAAGTGTGACAGTTTTATGTCGACTTTTGTTTTCTTGCACATTTTTATGCAAATGTAGCTAAATTTTTATAATAGCGTATGTGTATGAGTTTGTACATTTTGATACATGGCTGCGTATAATTTAATTATAATTTTTTATTTAACGATAATTGCAATTTGTATAAAATTAGAGCGAGATTCTTAAAACTTTATTGCCAACAATATCACTGCGTGCAAAAATGATGCCTACATTTTGTAGGAAAATCGACCGATATTAACTTAGGGTATTTTTAGGTCGCTGAGCTTAAATGCGAAATTCTGAGATAACCATAACTTAAACGGTAGTTCACAATGGATTTTTTTTATTTCAAGTCTGATAGGTTTGGTCTCTGGATCAAAGTTGTTCCTCAAGAAACGACAAAATTTTTCCATAGACCAAATCCATCTCAAACCATGCACGCGAATTATTTCATGTTACGGAATTGGTTGCCGATTAAATATGTTGTTTTTCAAGGGATATAAGGGGACCCATATTTGATTAAAAACATTTTTTTATGAAGTTATGGTCATTTTAAGTTACACCCATTTTAGGCTGAAAATTGTTTCAAAAAAACGGCATTTTCATCCAAATCAAAATAATTAACTTTTGTCTTTTGATTCTTATAGAACTTCTTAATTTCTGTTAGAACAATTTAGTGGTTAAGAACACTGTGCGACAAATGGTAGGGGTCTGTGATCGGCGGGGGCTCTGACTACCGCGAAAAGTTATATCGGTCAAAAAAAAGTTATACGGGTCCCGGCGTTTCGCTGAATCACGTCTTGGAATCGAGATATATCGATTTGAAGTTAGTAAGTATCATATAGGGGACTTTGTCACGTTTGGGGCTCTTTTGTTTGACATAACTCGAGAACGAATAGTTCAATTTTTCTGCAACCAACTTAGAACAATTTAGAATTACAATTGCTTTAATATATTCATATGCTGTTTCCCGACATAATCAACAGTTATGCGGTTATAAATAAATTTATGAAGAATTAAAAATAGTTTTTTGTTAAAAAATTAAAATTTTTTAATCTTAAAAATCATGAAAAATCTAAAACGGGAAACAGTGTCAAGTCTTATTACTTTCACGTAAAGTAATATAACCTATTAAGAAAATGAAACATAGATCATAAAAATCTATTAACGCGTTTTGCTTTTATTCACAACTAAGTGGAGGTATCTTCATTGAAACAAAAAATCAATATTCTTGTCAAATTGAGATACCTTCAATTAATTGTGAATAAAAGCAAAACGCGTTGATCAATTTTCAAGATTTATATCTCAAATTGCTAATAGGCTATGTGACTTTACGTTAAAGTAATAAGACTTGACACTTTTTCCCGGTTTTGATTTTACATGATTTTTAAAAATAAAAAATTTTTATTTCCTACACAAAAAATAATTTTTGTTCTTCATAAATTTATTTAGAACTGCAAAACTGTTGATTCTGTAGAGAAACAGTATATCAATAGGTTAAAGCAATTATGATTTTTAATTGTTTTCAGTTTGTTGCCGCAAAATCGGACTGGTCGATCTCGAGTTATGTCAAACAAAAGAGCTCCATACGTGACAAATTCCCCATATGATACACACTAACTTCAAATCGATATATCTCGATTCCTAGACGTGATCCAGCGAAACGTAGGGACACGTATAACTTTTTTTTGACTAATATAACTTTTCCCGGTACTCAAAACCCCCGCCGATTTTGGCTGTCGCACAGTGAAATTGGCAGAGTCATAGCAATTTTTTTGAGAAAAAACAATGGTAATTTTCTGAAAAACGCCACCTTTTTTTTCGCTTAAAATTTTATTTTGGACTTGTACTAATATAAGAAAGAGATGATATAAGTTTAAAGCGCGCTTAGAGGCATTTGAGGTGAAGAGAATTTTTTTCCAAAAAAAAAAAAATATTTAAATTTTAGTTTCAACCTTGCCAGCCAGTCTGTGATACTACTACTTTTAGATAATTTTTTAATAATAGCATCATTTAGTATCGTTCTTTTTCTTTAAAATGAGCTTTCAAATGATAATCTGCGATGTTTCTTCGCAAAGTTACAGCCATTTGAAAAAGACATGAATTTGATTCAATACGACCAAACAATATTTGCCAACGGTCTACAAATTTATTTCATCTTGATCGTAGAGGATCAAATTCATGTCTTTTTCAAATGGCTGTAACTTTGCGAGGAAACATTACAGATTATCACAGTCCACAGTTTTGCTCCTCGAAAACCCTAGCAAAAGGAGATATATTTAATTTTGATTTTCAAAATTATGAAAACATTCCCTTAAATTATTTTTCACTTACAAAAAAAAAAAAAATTATGTGTGTGCAGGTGTAGGTGGTAGAAGAGAAACCTTTAGAAAACTAAACTATGATAGAATAAGACAAAAATGGCGAATCTTTTGAAAAATATGCATCACAAAATAAAAAATTTCAGTTGTGCTATTTTTGTTGGCTTAAAATAATTTAATTTAAAAAAAAAATTTCAAACTTTATCGCATCAGATAAAATTCTTACATAGTAAATACTGCTTTAATGACATCAATTTATTCGACACTTACCAACACAACAAACTCAAAACAGAATTGCAAATTAACATACCTACAGGAAATTAAAAAGCTCACTACAAATTACAAACTAAACCTAAGCTACTCCTGTAACTATTTCAAAGCGAAAAAAAACTGTGCCATGTTGCTACCACAATGTGTACCCACATTATCCGCACTTAATTAAATTTAAATTAGTCCAATTACAGTGAATGCCAGTGATACTGCTGCTGTCTTTGATGACGATAGCTTGGCAACAACAGCATTAACTGAGGTATGGACTGATACAACCAACTTGTAACTGAACACGGTCAAGAATATTTCCATGAATATTTTGCCAGATTAACGCAACTTCCTTGCTGCTTTTAATTAAGTAATTATTTATTTCTCTCTTTTTTACGCAGTTCTTTTATAATTTCATTCTTTTCATGCCACTACTACTCATTAAATTTAACTTATCATTTTGTGCTTATCAATTTTCATTTTCACTGACATTTACATTTCCATTTCCATTTCATTAACACTTCCACTTTAATCGGCTATTCGAGTATTTTTTTATTTTTCTTTCTTTAGGTGCTTTCTTTTGTTTCTTTGAATTTCTGTATTATTTTTTTATTTATATTATTTGGTTTTCTCCATTACTTTTTATTGCATTCTTACATAATTTTTTCATTTATTTCTTTCTTTTTTAAGTCAAACTCATTATTGTGGTTTTTTTTTGTTTATAAATTGTAAGATAATCACAAAATGAAAAAAATTTGGACATACAAGAATAAGCCGAATTATACTCTGTGAAAAATAAGAGAAAAATGGGGAACTCATTTACATATCTGACCGAATGTCAAAGGCATGTGGCGCTTTGATGGCGCGCTAAGGCGAGAACAAACGCGTTGACTTAGAATTTTATTTCTTATCTCGAATTTTTTTTTTCTTGTTCACAGCTGTAGTTGTGTGTAATATTTTTTTTTCGCTCCTATGATAATGTGGTAGTGTGTGGGTGTATATTTTTTTGAAATGTTTTTGAGTGCGTACTTAATTCGGCTTAAAATTCAAGCGAAATAAATTATTTGCGACATTAAATTGTGTTTAATTGTAACTGTATCTAAATATGCGTTTGTAGGGTGATATCAAAAATGTCTACAGTCTTAACAATGAATTTAAAATTTGCTTTGAAAAAATATTTTTAAGAAAATAAAATCTTATTTACTAACTCTCTGTAACTGCCGTCAAACAATTTTTATTTGAGGAGAGAGATATACGTAGATTGTCTTGTAAGTATATCATTAAAGAAACGTTGTCATATACAAATATCTAAGATAAGAACTTCTTTAATTTTTGTTTTGTCTTCTACTTGAAAAAAAAAAATTATGTCGCTGAACTTCAGTGAAGTTGAAAATAAAACTTAAAATTACTCTAAACTATAAGAGTTGTGTTATGTTTGTACTAAAGACCATATACATAGCCACATATATGTATATTACTTGTTTTTATTAATAAAAATTTTTCATTATGAGGAGCCCTCATTTCACATAAACTGTAAAGTGTAACTAAAAAATTATAGAAAGGAAACAATAACTACGAAAAACCATGTTATAATTAGAAGCTTTTTTTATTTATGTGTGTAAAATTTTAAAACTATTTTAGAATGTAATGCTGATTTTAAAAACTTTTTGACTAAGCTTTTCTGAAAATAAAGTTTTCAATGAAAACAATTTATTACATTTCTTTTTTTCATAATTAAAATCTAAAAATAATATATTTTTTTTTTGAAAATCGAAAAGTGTTATTCTTTCTTTATTAAAACGTGACTTAATTGAAAAGTTTCTTGTAGCGTGTATGTAGTTAACAAAACTATTGAGTAACATCACTTTTTTCTCAAACTGGAGGTACCTTCTTATGAATAAACTGCGAGTTAAATAAAATTACAGAGTCTCAATCTCCCATTTACATTTTTAATAATATTAAGAGATTATCAGTACTTAATTATTTGGAATTATGCCGAAAGTCGATATTAAACTTTTTTTGGGGTATTTTATAATGAAATTCTATGTTTTGTATTAGAGACTGTAGGCTGACGTGTGGGCACATTGTTCATGAAAGCTGCTTGTTTTTGTGTTTTATCACTTATGTCAGTGTTGGCTCAACTCATCATGAAAATATGATATAAATAGGTATCTGAAGCACAATTTATTATCTTCATTATGTGAAAACTACTACTACTACACTTATTCCGGAAGCCACAAAAATAACAAAAATTTATTAAAGTAAATACTATTGAATATTTGGTATTTTTTAGATTCTTATGCAAAACAGATCCATCGTACATAGATAAAATGATTTAACTCTTGTTTTAAAGTTTTCAGAAAATTAAATTTAACTTATTAAAAAAATATTTTTAAATTTTTATTTTATTATATGAACAATAGATACTTAATAACCACTGTATAAGAAAAGCACAACTTCGGCTTAAAAAAAAATTGTAATTCTTGTTTCATCAGGTACTTTTTTTTTTTAAATTCAATCATTAAGCATTGTTAAACGAGAAATAAACTATAAAAGACGAGTTATATTCTTTTTAAAATGCAAAACTGAAGACTTTTTATGAAAATATATTTCAAACTGTAATTAAAAATACAATTTTAGCATTTAAAAATTAAACAAAAAATATTTTCAAGCTTATGCTGATATTTAACTTCATATTCTTCATTGTTTTGTAAATAATTTGCTCGTTTTAATTTCTACGAATAATTGAAGTGATGTTTTTTATATTGCTTGAAAATTAATGACTTGATTTCTATTTATAAAAATCATTAATAGTTGGTTTGCGACATGCAAAAATCTTCAGTTTTGATTATCTTTATTTTAACCCTGCATTACTAACGCCGGACTGAATCTACCCACACTTTCAAAAATCAGGCAAAATTTTTATAATACCCAAGTAAAATGAACTTATACAAAAAATTCATTTTCAATTTGTACAATTCCACATATTTTAAGACTTTTTTTTAGCAATATTTAATTGATTAAAATGAAAAAAAAAACCCTTGTTTGAAAAAGTGACTGAATGGTTTTTTTTTTCAACTGAAATTATCTAAATCAAAAATAAACTTTTGAATTACATAGTAAAATTAGTGTTTTTACTTATAACAATAATATTTTATGATTTCATAAGCAAATTTTGGAGATGTGCTCATGTTCAAAAATGGGTGGACTACACCCACGTCAGTAATGGCTTTACGAAAAAGGCGTCAGTAGTGCAGTGTTTAAAAGAGTTGTGTAAGGACACCTACTATATTATTTTCCATCTATTTATTGAAAAACTTAATATTCGTACAAAAACAGGCATAAATTTGTGAGTTTTTTTCGACAACACAGTTAAAATCTCTTTATTAAAAGTAATAGTAGATCAAAATATAACATTTGAAAAATATTTTGAAAAATTTTCAGTTAGAAATTTTGAAAATTACAGCAATGACAGCAATTATTTGGAAGCATCTCAGAAAAAAGTAGAATTGCTGTGCACACGATAAGTCGGTGCTGGATCATCATAATTAAAAAAAAAAAATTTTTCGTTAGATAATCGATTTTCCCAGGTTAAGCTGTGAGTTTTTTTTGAAACTTCAATTTTTCAATTTTTGGGAACACTATGAAGTGAAAAACGCGATATTTGCAAGAAAAAATCGGATAATTTGTTGTTATAACATAATAAATATTGACAAATTTTGAAAAAACTCTCTAGCTTTACTTCATAAATTATGTACAGAAATAGTGTTCAAAATTTCAAAAGAACCGATGCAGTAGCTTTGAAGATACGGTGGACACCGACTTTGAAAACGTGAGTTCTGGGAAAAATGCTTTAAAGTTTAAAACGTGCACTGAGCCATGTATGAGGAACGGTTGCTTAAACTGCTGTATCTTCATTGTTTATGCTCCGATCCGTCTCAAATTTTCACACAATATTCGTAAAAGGTTTTTCATTTAGATCGAAAAATAAAAAAAAGTGAAAAAAATACGTTAAATACGTTACCCTGCCCTTAAGATTTTTTAATAGTTCAAATTGGACTTTGCTTATCAATTTATTTCGAACAACCGTTAGGTAAAATGTTGTTAAAAAAGTGTTAAAAATTAAATATTTTTCGGGGCAACATAATTTTCATAAATTTTACAAAACAAAAAAATCGAGCCCAAAATAGGCGATAAAGATATTTGCATTTCCACAGAAATTGTGATTTTAGCCGGCCACTTTTAATTTTTTTTTGAAGCCCTCTCTTCAACCATGGTTTTTATTGAAGATAAGACTATCTTGAATAAATATTCAAGGCGAAACAATTAAAATTCAATGACCTATTTTTTTTTATATATATAACTTTAAATGTAACTTTAGATGTAACTTTTCATGTTTTTTAAATTTTTGTGCAGTTTGAATTTTACCACCTTAAATATTAACCCAAGATAGTCGTGACTGGCTAAAATCGCAATTTCTGTGGAAATGCACATAAAATTAATGAAAGCTGAGCGCATTCGCAACGCGAATTTTTTTCCAAAAATTCAATATTTTATAGCCCATTTTTTTGCTTGAAAAATCAAATATGTTGTTGGGGAAAAGTAGTATAAATCAGAAATCAATACGAAAATGTGATAGCGATTTTGATAAGTCAATATGTATTTCCAGTTCTATTAACCTATTTCTACCGGGTTTTTTACCTTCATGCAGTCGGCATGCAACACATTCACTGGATGGTGTGCACTTAACACTTTCTTTTTACTGTATAGAAATTAAAACTTTTCTGTCATTACATTAATTTGGTAAAAATTCGATTAATGTGAAATATGTGGAAATTGTCAGACACGTCAATTTGTCACCACAATTGAAAAGTTTCATACTTATAAAAAACTGTCATCATCCTGCATAAGCTCATTTTTCCATTAGCACTCATTACGTGTACCTGTACTTGTTAGTTCTGTGTGAATTAAAAGTTTCGGTCTGGCAACACTTGTCGTTAATACGTCCAATAATTAGTGGAGAAACTAAAGCTTGAATTTGTCGTTTAAAAGTACATAATATCAACTGTAACTGAGGTGATACACTAAACAGCTACCTGCTTTCGCTAAGGCATTGAATGTTACTACGTCTGTGGCGTGTGAGGTGAGTGGCTTATCTTTGGATTTCATCAAATGGACTGGTGCTCCGTAAATTAAAGAAGTACCACTTTTTGCCTACATGACAGACCTGTCATATTTAACCACAAGTAAAATCAAAACAACAAAAGAAATAAATAAAAACAACGACAGACAGCAAAGACTTTATTATCGACACAGATCGTGTGACAGAAGATACGTAAGCAAAGCTTTTATCACAGACAAGAACCATCGTCACATAGGAAAACTAAAACCTTAAAGTATGCAACGTACACCCACAAAAACATCTCCAAAAAATTCCGCAGTACAAAGAAGCTAAAATGGCAAATAATACACCTTTTTCAAGAACTCTTCAAGAAACAAGTAATGCTACTCCAAAAAGGTCTCTGGCTGACATTTCACCCGACCTGCCAGTCACTCATGACTCACACAAACAAAAAGTTGGTGAGATGAGTGTCTCTGATTTGATGAAAATCTTTGAGGCCTCTAACAGCATGATCATGCAAAAGCTAAATGGGTTGTCTGAAAACATGAGTGAACTTAAGCAACAAAACAAAATACTGGAACAAGAAATTAATACTCTAAAAGCTGAAAGGGATTTCGACCGTAAGCGCATCACACTGCTAGAAAACCAGCTAAAATGTAAAAATTTAATTTTTAAGGGGCTCGAAATAAATACAAAGCCACTCATCGAAGTCGAAAAAATTTGCCGTGAGAAACTTCAACTGCCATCAAATACAATAATAAAATCAGCTAGAAAAATTTACACCCGTAACTTAAAAATGGTAGTAGTAGCCGAATTTGAGTCAGAAGCCAGCGCCCACATGGTGCTTCAAAACACCTCAAAACTAGCTGGGTCGGGAATTTATATTGACAAAGATCTCAGTACAGAACGCCTCCAGAAAAAAGCAACTATGCTTAAGTTCCGTAATCACCTAAATTCAATAAGCTCCCGTCACAAAATAATCATGAGGGATGACAGGCTCAAAATCGCTGGTAATTGGTTCTGGTGGAACCAAGAAAATAAGTTAATGTGTGGTGAACAAAACGCTGAAGGCATCCTTAATACGCTCTACGACAAAGAATATAAAAATATCACAACTGACTACAATACTCTGCACGAAATGCCAAAAAACTAAAAATCGTATCTAATTTAAGTAATTTTGAAAAAGAATATGTAAGTTCATCCAAAAACATTCAGCATTCAAATAGCTACATCAACTTAAATATTGTCTTCTGGAATGTCTATGGGCTCCCAAACCTATTTAATGAACCATCACTAACTGAAGCCCATATAATTGGTATCTATGAAACCTGGTCTACATCGACTTTACAAAGCAATGCTCTCCCGTGGTCAAAATACAACGCGCTGTCATCGTTTGCTACAAAGGAAAGGGCTTCGGGCAGAGCCAGCGGTGGTATAATATCTTTAACTGACAAACAAATTATAGACAGCATAGAAATAGATAAATCTAATTTATGGTTGTTTAGCTTCAATACTATTAAAAATTTCAAATTTGTGCTTGGTATCCTCTATATAAAGCCTTCCTACGATATTAATATTGCTTTAGAGTTACTTGAACCTCTATTGGGTGAGTTAATTGCCAAATTTGCTGGTATCCCAATAATAATAGGAGGTGATTTCAATGCTAGAGTAAGATCCGAAAATACTCTGGAGTTCCTCTCAGAATTAGATTCGAATCTATTATCTGAGAGAAACTCCTTAGATTTAATTCTTAATAAGCGTGGTAGAAATTTACTAGAGTTTATGGACAATTTCGGTTTTGTGCTTCTAAATGGACGCACCGTCGGAGATAGCCCAGGCAATTTTACTTTTTCAAATAGAAACGGTGTAAGTGTCATTGATCTAGTGTGGATTAATGTTTCTACAATTCCTTTTGTCAAAGATCTGAAGATACTAACATTAGCTACTGGCTCCGACCATTTTCCAGTCTCTCTTAATTTAGAATTCTTAACCCGTAGTACTATACAAGGCCAAAGTAGTCAAAGGCCCGACAAAAGTTTAACACTAAAATGGAACCTCGCAAATGCGGATGCATATTCAATACTCATGAATCAATCTCTAAATGTGTCAGTTTCTAATGAAGCATTCACTTTACTTTCGGTCGATCAGCAAAATAAATTTATTATTGACACCATAACCAAAACAGCAAAAGATTTAAATATGATTAAAATAAAATCAGAAAGGTCAGCATATCCTCAAAATAAACCTTGGTTCGATACAGTATTAAAAAAGGCTAAAAATGAATTGAACAAATCATTAAAAAGATGTAAGAGACTGTCCTTTGACCATGATAGTAAAACAATCTACCTAAATTTACAACTGAATTATAAAAACCTGGTAAAATCAAAAAGAGCCCAATATGAAATAGATATTAAAAATAAGTTCTTCAATATAAAGAATGCCAAAGAGTTCTGGAGCTTAATAAAATCGTGTATGCAAAAACCATTTTTACCAAATCCAATTGCACCCACGGTTTGGAAAAGTTTTTATGACCAAATCTTTCCGCCGCGTATTAATTCTGAACTAATCCTAAGTGTTTCCAGCAACCCACTACTTGATTCCGAAATAACTTTACAGGAAATTTGGATTGCTATTAAAAAATTAAAGAATGACAAAGCACCAGGAGCCGATCTGATTAGCGCAGAATTCTTCAAAAATTTACCGGACCAATGGCATTCCATTCTCCACACACTCTTCAATAATATTCTTCTTAGCGGTTCTACTCCAGAAGCATGGTCGCGGTCTATCCTCGTGATGTTCCACAAAAAGGGTGATACTATGCTCCCTGAAAATTATAGAGGTATTGCCTTGTGCAATACCATACTAAAAATTTTTACCCATATTTTATATGACCGCCTCCTTATTTGGGCTGAACGGGAAAAATTAATCCCCGAATCTCAAAATGGTTTTAGAAACAAAAGATCTTGCGTCGAACATATATTTACCCTACAAGCCGCTCTTCAAGCACACCTTCGCCTTGCAAAAAGCTCAGCTTATGGGCTATTCATCGATTTTAGAAGAGCTTTTGACTCCATAGACCATATGTTACTTTGGCAAAAATTGTATGCATTGGGTATGAGCACCCGAATCCTTAAAATTTTAAACTCTATCTATGACCGAGCCTCTTTTAGTATCAGACTTGCGAGCGGAAATTCAGATCCAATCTCTGTCACTGAAGGTGTACTCCAAGGTGAAATTCTTAGTCCTCTTCTGTTTATTTTATTTATAGCAGATTTTGAAAAAGAACTAAGAAGAGAAAACATTGAAGGCCTAAACATAGATAGTATAAATGATATTCTTATTCTTCTCTTTGCAGATGATGCTGTAGTATTAGCGAGGTCCCCAGTAGTACTACGGAAAATTTTGCTAACCCTTGAAAACTATTGCAATAAAAACAAGCTTGTTGTCAACACTGAAAAAACTAAAATCGTTCACTTTAGAAAAGGGGGAAGAGCTACATCAGCAAATTTTACATACAACAATCAATTAATATCGATAGTTAAATCTTATTCTTATTTAGGTGTAACGGTTTCAAGTTCGTCCTTAGGTAGATGCGCAGCGGAAGCTGCTCTAAAAAAAGGGAAAATTGCTTTAGGTACTGCTCTGCAAACACTAAGCAAATTTAAGTCGGACTCATGGGAAGGAAGGGTAAAATTGTTCGACAGTATTATTTTGTCAACTCTTTTATATGCAGCTGAGGTGTGGAGTTTGAGATATTGTGATGATATTGAAATCATACAATCTTCATATTACAAACGTCTACTCTCATTACCAAAAGCTACTCCAAATGCTCCTTTTAGGCTGGAACTGGGAATACTGAAGCTTTCCTTTAAAATATTCATTCGAACCTTTGATTTTGTTATTCGGATTTTGCAAATGGAACAAAGCCGTTATCCTAGACTGTGTCTCCTTCGATTAGTTTATCTTCATCTTAATGGAAATGTAAATATTGAATTAAACTGGGTTTCTCAATTTAATACCTTCTTACAGAAAGTAAATATGACACATTTATGGCATTCACTAACTGCTGAAGCTTGGATAGAAAACCGAGTCATAGCTCTTGAGCGTTTTCAACGCCATTTGAAATTCCTAGATGTTTTAAAAGCATCAACCTTAAGCACAATGAACTCTAGAATTCTCAGGTCACTTGAAGATACTACTGCCCCCTATCTTTTCAAACGAAACCAATTTTATATGGCAAAAATTATCGCACAATTAAGATTGTCATCTAAATACTTAACCAGATTTTGCATTAATGGCCAATCGTACCGATTAAATTTAACTAATACTTGTTCAATATGTAACCTGCATAAAAATGAAACCCTTGAACACTTTATGTTTGAATGTCCTATCTACTCTGCCTTTCGAAATCACCACCTAGGTAACTTAATATATACTTTCGGGGATAACAAGATTCAAATTTTCACCTGCACAGGCTCTGATACTACTAGAGCAATATATTATTTCATAGTCAATAGTCTAAGGCTTAGATCTTTCATCCTAAATGAATAACTCAATGTCATTTTGTTAAAAACATTAATTATTTGAAGCAGTCACTTATTTATACAATAGCATACTATAGCCTTCTGCTCTGACTTATTCTTTTTTTTTTTCTATGCCTGTGAATTTTTTTGAAATTATACGTATTATAAGAAATATTTATTGTTTGTATAATTTAATAAGAAACCAAACCTCCTTCTGTTACAACATATAGTTCATAAACAGAAGTAAAATAAAAATTGAATTGAATTGAATAGTTCTGTGTGACAACCACTTGAAAAAATCTTCTCAAAATATTTGCTTCGAGCAGTTGTGTTTGCATTGATATCACTGCAATGTCGGTGAATCAACTCAGTCTGCCAAGACTTTTACAAAAAAATGTTTCGAGTATTTACATAAAATATTAGATATGGTATTAGTTTTGATTTAACGAAAAAGTTTTGGAACAATTCTTTCAACGCTAAAATTTAAAAAGGTTATAGTATTCAGAAATGTTATATTCATTGTTACGTATTTTCAAAGCGTTCCGACGGAAAGTACAAACTTTTTTAAAGTATTGCATTAATGTGAGTTTTGACACGTAACGAAATATTTTAAAAGTAATCAGCTTTAATATCAAGGTCTTCCAAAAAATATAAGTGAAAAACAAGAATTCACTTTTCACAACTTCAACTATTTTTGCAGGTGCAATGAACTTTGTTCCTTTAAATAAAATAATTTTTTATTTTTACTAACACCCTAAATAACACACAAGTAAAACGACTTCATAACGCACACACACACACACACAGACGATGAAAATAATTCTGCTGGTTACTGCTGCTGCCTGCCTATCCACTTCCGTTTCCGCTTGTCACTTTGTGATATCCTTACATTGTAATCACAGGCAATGAGATACGCAGCAATGAGATACTTTAACTTTTTATTTTTCTTTTTTCTTTGTGCTATGGTTTTTTTTCTTTTCACTAAGTTGGGTTTTTTGTTGTTGTTAGCGCTGATTTATCATTTGCGGTATTTCGTCAAGCACTGCTAATTTGTTTCGCATTTCATTTTCTTGTACTTCGCACTGTGTTTCGCCTGTGGCTTCAACATACATAAATATATATTTTTAACAACACAAGGATTCGCAAGGACATTGGAATTTTTTTTCAAAATCTTCCTTTTCATTACAGATACACTTTTTTTCTCATATATATTCTCACTGTTGTTGTTGATACTTAAGTTTTTTTTACTATTCCAAAAAAAAGAAGAAAAACAGTAAAAATATACCACTGAACGAAGTTCTAAACGAACCCACAGCTGGACTCGTATTTTTTGACACTTGACAGTCGTGGTGGACGCGATGAGTGTTAGTTGAACTTCGTTGTAGCATAAGCAATAAAAAAATCAACTCAAAATTAAATCATCTTCTTAGCAGAAATGATGCAAACTCTTATTTCTATTGCGGTATAAAATGTTAGTAATTTTACAGCATTCCACGAAAACCACACACGTTACTTATCCAAAACAGCATCCGAACTATCGCATCCCTTGCAAAATTTTATTACAAAATGATGCAAATGTAGAATTTTTTTCCTTTTTCTTTATGCTCTAACAAAATTTCACTTCACTCGTATCCGTATGACCCGTCCGTTACAGTACGCGTTCTAATAAGTACTAAAAGTAATTCAGAGTTTCATCTATGCTTAAGCCCCACATACACAGGATTGTTTTTGTTGCTGCTGTTGCTTATGTTGTAGTGAAAATATTTGTGCTTTTGTCGTTATGGTATATTATGATAAGGAAAGGACTTACTCTCAGTGTTGTCAAATTGGTACAGCAGCATCAAGCACATTGCGTGCTCTTTTGTTTTGCTGGATGTTATTACGCTCCCATAAAGTATTCCTTATTTGGAGTAAGCAAAATTTAGCTACAACGTGTGCTCGCTGAAATTTTCAGCGTTGACGGTTGTAGCACAAAAGATGTCAAAGGTGCTCAGCTGAACAGCATCTGAGTGAGAAAAGTAAATTTAGTACCACAGTACTCTTTGTACTAATTTCTCTTTAGTACTTTAAAAAGTATGAAACATTTTTAGTTCATAAGAGTAAATCGCAAATTATTTGCGTATACTGACCTACTAAGAATTTTTAACATTGTTTCCTTGGGTCTTCAGCAAAGAGTATTTTTAAATGTTTTACATCTTATCAGTTAATGCAATCCGGAGAATTCAAAACTGTTAGCAGTTAACTCAAATTATTAACAGAAACTTAACAGCTCCAAACTATAACAGCAAAGTGGTGAAAAAGTTGCACAGCCTTTACATTTTCAGTTTAAATAAACAAATACAGTTTAACTCTGAACAGTTCTCTATTTATATTAAGAATAACATTTTAGAACCGTTTGCTTTATTGAAGTATGTTATGTGTTACTTTATCTACGAAGAAAAGACTGTGGATTGTGAATTATGCGGTTTGGTTGAATAACATAAGTACTTCAATCAAGGGGAACGAGGAGAAATTGTTGTTTAAGATCCTTGTTATTTTTACATTTGCACCTCATAGCATTAAAACTGCGCGAAACTCAATTCACGTTCGCACTTATTTGGAAGAACTTTACCGAATGTCACATACATTACAGGAATGATTCGGACAAGTACCAGGCAAAATTTTTAAGAAAATGATTGAAGAAGGTTATTTTATAAAAATAAAAGGCGATACACTTCGAATATTATTTAAAGTGATACATCATACATCATCTATAAATTAAGGTTATGTAAATACTATAAATAGTTTTGAGAAGCTTTGTAAAAAAAGTAGGAACATTTCATATTAAGACGTGGTGTACTTCAAGCAAAGATGCAAAAATGCAATAATGATCGAACTGTGCAATAATCTACTGCAATATGGCTTTACAAAAATGCTTAAAATACGATAGACATGCACTTAGAAAGAATGGAACAAAATTTTAATAGAAAAGTATGGTATCTCCTATAAAAAAAAATTTTTAAAAAAGTATGTATAGTTGCTAAATTTATACAAACATCATACGAGAATTATGAGGAGTTTGGAAATAATAGGGTGTGATGCTATTAGATGCTATTCTGAAGAAGTTGTTAAAATTTGAAAATCCAAATATCACTTAATGAATAGCACTTGATTTACGAAAAAATTTGCACAACTATTTTAACAGAAATTTGTCATATTGATTGATACATTAAAATACATTTTTAATAAAAGTACTTATATTCGTCATTCTTTAAATGACTGTACAGTTTCCATTGATTTCAACAGCTGAACCCATCTGAAAAATTTGTCGTGTCAGAACAAATAAGAATCCACGTAAGCTTCCACAGTGGTAAGGGATCCAAGGCTTTCAACTCGATTTCTGGCAAATAGTAGAGGTGGCTAGTACCTGAAAACCATTTTTATCACCAATGCCCTTCAATATGGGTGACTGCGCTTACGATTAATCACATGAAAAATATATTACTTAATTAAGCTCTTAAATATTTCTCATAGTAATTGTATGTAAAAGTTTTATTTAATAGCTCTTATATTATTCTGAGCTTAGTTTTTATAATTTTTGAGAGCTCAACTTCTGCTACATATAATACAAATACTCACATGTATTCGCCATATAAATAAGCATTTCAAACCTTCATGTAAAACAATTTCAACGCAAAATTAAAGTTGTTTTGATTTTATTTAATGAGCTTTGAAGATAGTTAGAATTTTGATGCCCAATACTAGCGCTAAAGGAATTCAATGTTTTTCTTTTTGCCAAGCAATGCAGTAATTTGTCACATGCAAACTTATGACAACGCAAAGTATTTTGCCAGCAACACTTTGCTTCTTGAAATTCTGAAATACCACGACATGGTGGTCGTTAAGAAGTTTTAAGCAACAGCAGTGTAATGCTTTTGTAAATGAAATTAAGCAAAATCAAGAAAAAGAAGGAGAACGAAGTTTCAGAAGACATTAAGGAATTACAAAAAAAAAAAAAAAATAGTTTTTAAGGATTAAAAGAATAAGATTTTCTGTTTTCCCAAAAAAGATTCACAGCAGATGTATTAAAGTTGCTCATACGACATGTACTGCTATAAAATATGATAAATTAAAATTTAGTTCTTGTTTACCATGAGCAAAAAATCGCTTATAGTGAAATGTAAAAATAAAAAATGTTCAAATATTGGCAAATCAAAACAAACATAAACAGCACAGCAAATGGTGGCAAGCCGAGCACAAGTAAATCTACTGCTACTATGATAAGTTGCATCTGATTTCTATAAACAGAGTAAAAAATGAAAAACACTAACCTTGAAACTGGAAAAAATATATATTTGCTCGTCCGCATTAAATACTTACATGCACGCGTACTCCCACATTTATATTAACATGGTCCAAGGTAAAGAACTTGCTTCAGTTAATAAAGTAGCAATTTTTACCAACGTAAGCAAATGTCGTAAATCCTTAAAAAAATATAAATACTAGTAATAGCTGCATCGCATGGAATTACAGATATACCAACAGTTTTGCAGAGAGAAAAAAACTTATCAACATACGGTAACATTGCATATATCCTTAATCATATTATATAAAACAATATACTCAAATAATAATTGGCTAGTGATACCGTAGAAAATATATATAAATATTATAAATGCTTAAGTTTCTTGAACGAACTATGAATCGTACTTATTTCTTTGTGAGTAGATTATAGAAAAATCTTACAAAATAAAAATATTCTCAATGTTAATGGACTAAAATGAGATAAAAATCTTATAATAATTAAATAAAGTGTGATTATCAAAAAATTTTGTGCTCTTACTATAAATTATTTATTTTAGTGAAAATCGAGGTATGTATGTCCGGAAAATTTGTTTTGATGTTTTTGTTTCAGATTTTTATACTCAGTGTTTCGACTTGAATTTCAAGCCATCGTCAGGATCTTAAGGGAAAACATATATATTGGAACACTATAAATATTACAACAGTTACAAGTTATCTTCAACAATATATGGAAATAATTGATGTTAAGTCGTTTATTTGTTTCAGAACTGAGTGCAACATATCGATTGTGTATCGTTATGCTTAATTTTTCTCTTGCTTTAGAACTTTCGTTTCTTCGAAAGCTTTCTTTGAATGCAGAGTGCTGCAAACGCTGTTTTGTTCTCGCTTTTGGATTTCTTAACGTATTTATGCGTCGATACTTTTTGATAATCTTCAGTTTGGATTTTGTCATACCAACGTATACTTGCCTGCATATTTTGGCTCCGTTCCCCTTACATTTGATTTCGATTTGTCCATGTCGGCTATTCTACTTGTCGTTCGGCTGTGTATATTGTTAAGGTATTATAAGTTATCGGTGTAAGAAGATATTTATTATTGTCGTAAATATTGGATTTATCCAGTTCTTCCGTAAGCCCGTGAATACTAGCTATAAAAATTTTCCCGCACAAATTAATAGTTCGTTTAATAAAAGAAATCACATCCCAAAAACAAATATAATATGAAACCTTGAACCAAAAATCTATAAAAGTGTAACATATTTTTTTTATATAAAGATCTTTTCAGCATAAATTCTCTGTTATATCTGAATATACAAATTTAAACTTAATGATATCTATTTATTCTTAATATTTATATAAATATTTTTTCCAATGTATTTTTATGCATACGAAAACGCCACAAAACAGTTAATAAAAAACCAATGCTCTGACGATAAATGTTCAATTGCTTCTTTTCACGCAGATTTTATGCGCAAAACTTTTGATTCTTCACATGGCACTTTACGTCTGCTGCTGTTGCTATTTCACAGCTTTACCAAATGGCCAAGTGTTGCCATTGCAATGGCTTATGTATGCTTAACTTGGTTTGCTTCTGTTGAGTTTTACATTTTATACGTTATGTTGAAATGAATTTCATGTTGGCTCGATTTTCGTATTTTAAAAGATTTGCTGACTTTTTTTTTATTTATTTGATATTCATGTTGACGTAGGCAAGCGTATGCATAAGTCTGCGCTTATAAATTTTCACTTTATGGAATAACGTGCACTGACTGCTAAGGTTGACTTCACATAGTTGCCTTTACGCAATTCTCTGCAGGTGGGTACTGCCAATAATTCGTGGCTGTAGTAATGAAAGAAACTCACATCTATTTTGATGTGCATTTTTTGATTTGTGACTTGCAGTTATGAATTTTCATATCGCTTTCAGAATGTCGAACGACGAAAGCCAGAAAAGTATGCAATAATAAAGAAAATTGTGGTCTACTTAAGTTATCTGCTACATATGTGGATGTAATGCGTTAATTTAAAATCAATGATTTATATATTTTAATGTCAATATTGAAGCTTATATTTAATGCGCTAACAGAACGAGATTAGCAAATAAAAATTTTTCTAATTTTTTTAAAATCAATGATTGCGTAAAAATGGTTGGACTAGTCCAGGAATATTGCCCAAAAACGATGAGTTCATTAAACTTGCCTTCCTATCAGACAAACATCTTTTGTGGCAAACTGCATTAATATGCAAGAAACAGTACCACAAAAAAAAGTAGAAAAATACCAGACGCAATCTGTCATACTGACTAACAAGCTTTATGGAAATCTCAGCACAACTTAAAAAAAAATCAAATCTATGTCTTACGCAATCGTACTGCGTTATAGTTTTTTCTGCTCTCGTTGATGTTGCCGACAGTAAAGCAGATATCATTAACGTTTTTTGTTACTTTACTATTTTATTTCTATTTTACTAAAAGTGAACTTGCGAGCTTCACTTTCCGACGACTTCTTCAAACTCTTTAACGAAAAAAACCCTTGCCAACATTAAACCAAAACGTGCCATGATTGCTGAACAACTTCAAGTATGCAATCATTTGTCTGCTAAAAGCCGAAGGACTTAATTTTGCTTTTTTTATACTGTAAAAATAAAAGTAAATCTTAAAAAAATCTCTTAAATTATTAGTTATACTTTGGCGCATTAAAAAATTTGGTATGAGACATACCTAAAATGTTAAAGTTTTTTTAAAAATTAAAACTTCCATCTCTAATCAAAAATCTATTCCTTACGGAAAGGCTTTAAACTTTTTCGACATCTTCCTTTGTGCTGGCGGATGTATGTTTGTGACACGTACGTTATGACTCATGCATGCATGATGTAAAGCATTGCACTGAACGTAGCATGGTTTATTATTTTACTAATGATGTGCTTGACTTTGACCAATTTACAAATAAAGAAACGTAACCCAAGGAACGGAAAAGCGCACATTAAACTAAAATGAGGAAATTTGTTAGCTTGACAGGATATGGCCTTGTTTGAATTTCAAAATGTCACGTTAAAAACGTAAGTACAGAAGAGAAGTGAAGAGAAATCAGTAAAAAAAGGTTACAACGTAAATTACAAATTTAATTTCCGTTTTTCACACATTAGCAGTTTTAATCGAAAAATCATAGACCCTCTTAAAAAAATTCTCAGGGTTGAGAACATGAACAGCTCGCAATTTGACGTAATTATTTGCTTTATTTTTATGAGGGTCATCACTGTGGGTGTAGAGTTAGGGAATTCAAAATAAGTGGCGCATAATAATTACAATTTATAAGTCAATTTTTCTTTTTATTTGTCGCATTGCTCAAACACGTCAGCAACGGAAATTACTATCGATTGCGTTGGATAGACGAAACGTTTTCCATTATAATCGGAATTTATAAGCGCCACTTAATTTATTGCGAAAAGATAATTAAAGGGAAATTAATCTCAAAAATTGCCAGAAAATAGGCATAGAAAATAATTTATCATTCTCTCGAAAGATAGTTTTGGAATAAAATTAATCTTTGAATTTTTGAGCATATAAGGTGCATTTTATTTTAAACGATGTTATAGTTTCAGACTAATAGCAAAATTCTGTTGCAGAACGCCTTTTGAAACCTTAAGGAATGCAAAGCTTTACTCATTTACATACTTTAGAAAAAAAAATTGATTTATGTTGGGAAAAATGAGCTGACGAAGGTTATATTTTCGACTCAACAGCTTACTCGTACCTTTTGCTCAAGAAACTAAAATTGCATTCGAAAGCTCTGAGCAATAGTGAGGATAGCTAAAATGATGAAGATCATTTTAAAATGTAAATCATGATTTTGTATTAATCATTATTGATCTTCAAAAGAAGTTCTTTAATTGGAAATATCGAAAGAAGATATTTTTAAAAAACATCTATTTGAAGTTTAGACTAATATTTCATGGTATGAGGCGAAAAAAATAAAACTATCATTACCGTTATAAATTTTGCAATACCACGGTCTGGTGTAACCAAACCGAAATGACCTCTCAATTAAAAAGCTTTTGAAGTGCAATTTAAAATGAAACAAAAACAGCAACAAAGCAACCACAAAAGCACTTAAGAGTATTTTTTTTATTCAAAACCCGTGAACTACATTCAACTTGCCAATTTGGCTCTGGCCTTTGTCTTAACAACGACCTCTAAGCATTTCGTGGTGCGTAATTTAATTCGTTTCTTTTTCATTTTTGGTTTTTTTTTTTTTGTTTCCAAATTAAATTAAATAATTTTTAACAGTTGGAGGCAATGCTACTTATTTTCTTAATGTTTTTTTTTGGTGCGACTCCATGTTTTTTCATCTTATACACACTCACGCAGTTACGCACACTTAGTGACTACAAAAAATAAAAGAAAAAACTCAAATCAAATGGTTACCAGAGCAAAACAACATAAAAAAACAAATGTGCAATAAATTCGAAAAAAGGAAAGCAGAAAGTCCACAGAAATCACCAACGGTTAAAAGAACATTGGGATAGACAGTGTAATGTTTTCAGCAAGCTATTTACTGCTTATTTATTTGAACATTAAAAATGAACATAAAAAAAAACACAAAAATACACCGAAGGTTAAAGGCAAACAAAAAAAAAAAAGATTAATTTTGAAAACGTTGGCAGCAGGCAAGTGGTTTTTAAAACGAAAAGACTTGGCCAAAAACAAAATTTTGAGTTTCTTGTAGACACTGATCAAAAAACTTTAACTGTATAAAATCGGTCCTAAATACCTTATTATCGACCCACGATCGATAAAATATATAAAAATTCCTTTTTTGGGAAAATTAGGAAATTTTGTTAAATATTAATTTCGATACGGTAGTATTATATGTGCAAATACTCATCGAAATCATATTCAGCAATCAATCAGTAAATCTGTAGAGTCCGAGTCCAACAAAAAAAAACAAAAACATTCAGCTTAGACATTAAACTTTTTTTTACCAAACTTTGTGGAATTTTGTTTGCATATAATGAATAAAGTATTCCATTCAGTGTTTTTTTTTTGGGGTCAGTCTAATAAGCATTTATAGGTATTTAAAAAAGTCTAACAAAAAAGTTAAGGCAAAGATTTATATGAACACAACTAAAATGGCTTTGATCTTTGACTGTGTAAATGAATTGAGAAATTTATTTGAACCGCATTATTGGTGTCAAAATCTACAGCATAACCTTCTGAGAAAGGTAATATATTTAAAAATTTTTTGGCTTGAGGTGAACTTTTAGTGTTTGTTTGCATTAAGCGCAGTTTCAGAATAATATGTACATAAAAAAGTTCTTAGTTTATCTGACCTAACTCAATGATTGATATCCTCGGGCTGACTTCTCTAACTATAAATTGAAAGCGATTCATACGATATCTGACAGCTCAATTGTAGAAAAAGATGTAATTAAAGATCCAATATTGCAGATTTTTCCATTTTTCTTATAAACTTTCGGGGCAACATAAATTTTGTTTAAAATATTTGGAAAAAATATATTGTAGTGAAAGTTTCAATAAAATCCAGACTGTTCACACATCAACCTAAAATATTTTTCTGATTTAAAGACTGACATTGTCACTCCTCAATTAAAATGAATATTAAAGTCAAATATATGTTTTTAGAAAAAAATTCAAAACTCTACATGGTAGCATTAAAGAGGGATCCTGAATAATGAGTTCCAGAAAATCGAATTTTTATTAATTGCTTAAACCAATACGTATGGCATTCAAGAAAATGTACACAAAGTTACAGTGAAAAATTCAAAGTATTTTGGCCGAAGTCGAGCGTATGTCTCTTTACATACAGGAATATATGTAAAGAGTATTGAAAAGTTTTCCTTGTTTACTTTGAAGCTCATTTTCTTAAGTTTTTATATCTGCGATTTTACGGAATTGTATTATATTACAGAAAATTCTATTGATTTTAATATTGATGTTGAATAGTTTAGTTTAATATAAATATATTTAATATATTTAGCTTAGAAATAGAGAAAAATATTGATATATTCGAATTTAATTCGAAGTGGCAGCTCTGAAGATTTGCTTTTAAAGAAAAAGTATGAAAAAAACCAATTAAAATGAAGGTCTTGGACTTGTTGAAAACAGTACAATCCTTTTATTTAGCTTTTTTGTATTAAATTTCACAAGCAGCTTAAAATCAATACCTGCGTAAAGTTGAAGCACATTTGTATGAAATTCGCTTAAGCGTTGTATGTATTTGTTTTAAAGTAACATTTACAGCGAAAGCAGAAAGATATGTAGTGCCAACCATGCACAAACAAATTTAAACTCTCCACTAAAAACACGGTGGTGTGCTTTTTCGCAAACGTTTCAGTTTTAGGTAAAACGTGAGCTAAACGCTTGCTGTTTGCTTAGTTTAAGCTGATGCTTGTTTGTTTTTGTCTTAAGCTTTTGCTTTTAAAGTAGAACATAACATATGCCAAAATAAAAAAAAAAATTCTTTAATATTTTTAAGCTGCTGTGATAATGCTATGCTACAGCGTTGGTTTTTCAACACGCAACTTCTTCGTTGTGGCAACAGCGAATTTGGCAGAGATTTCATATTTTAAAATTCTGCACGGTACGTTAGATAGCAACTTTAAGCTAATGTGAATGTTTTTACACTCGCTCTACATGTTGAGTGGCAACATAATCTTGAAGAGGAATATAAGCAAATCGGTGTAATACGTGTCCTCGTATATCCTCTAAGAAACAACATATTTTATTGGCAAACAATTCCGCAATTTGAAGTTAGTCAGACTATATGATTTGAAATGGATGCGTTATGTCATTTTCAATAAATTTTCTTAGAAATTTGATTGTTAATATTTAAAGTTTTAATGTGTTTAACATTTTTTCAATATTTTATAAATTTTAATTAATGATACAGGATTTTTCATTTAATATGACAAGATAGATAAGTTCTCAGTAATTTATATGACTTTCTCTTTTTTTTTTCTGTGATTTTTTACAGGGTAAAAGCAATTTCGCTATTTTAATTGTGGGCGATTTCACAGTTTTATTTCTTTATTTTGCTTATTTATGTTACTAACTATTCTGCACTGATAAAATTCAAATTGCTAAAAATATTTTACGCAGTTCAACTTAAGCTTTTGCAATTTTCATTTCCTTTTTGAACTTCGACCCAGTTACCTATCAATGTAAAATATAGTTGCCGTGAAAGTAGGCAACATATTTTTTTGCATAAAACAAAGTAACAAAAAGCGAGATATCCGGCAGCATATTTTCGTGTTTGACCTAAAAATGGGTAAAATTGTTGTTTTTACAGCATCGCACAAAAAAGCACAGCGTTACGCTACACTTTTAATAGTTGTGTTAAAACAATGACAGAGGTAACTACTAGTACATGCTGCAAGCACTAGATTCTAAAGAGGTGGTATTGCTGGGATTGGTTTGGTTGGCAGTGCTTTGTCAAAATATTTGCATCATTGATTTCAGTCGGTAGTTAGGTAACATTTTTTGCATGGATTTTTTTTGTGCCGCGCCGATTACAATAAAAGTAAAACTTAAAAGCTTTGCGAATACGTGTAGTGCTTGGATTTTGCCATAGGCACAAGTACATGACATGGTTTAGTTTTTTGATCCATCCCCTTTTTTTGTTTTCTTTGATGTTTGACACATTAAAACACTGCCGGTTGTCGTAGAAACACTTTTATCGTAGTTTTTTTTTCACAAAGGCTCGGTAACTCAACACGCTATTAAATACAATATTTAAAACTTAGTGCTTATGAGTTGCATTTATATATAGGATTTACATAAGGCTTAGATTTAAGGCAGATCAATTTTAAGGATAAGCAAAAAATTTGAACCAAAAATGGGCTCGGTCATATAAAAACAACTGTTTTACACAATGGGAAAATATATTTAATAATTTTTGGCTTTATAAAAATCAAAGAGGAACTTTTAAAAATTTCTTATTGGCGTTGATTTTTATTTATATTTATTTTTTTTAATCGATTTTTCTCAATTAGTTTCGATAAGCTATAAGCTAAGACTATAAATAAAAGCTCTGGCAATTGCATTGTTTTAAATTTAACCTAAAAGAAAACACCTATTTAATTTATAGCAACCTTTCCGCTCAACGAATTTGACTTAATGAAATTGCTTATAATATCTTAATTCAATTTGGCAGCATTAATCTCATTGTTTACTTATCCGCCCACAGTGTGCACAAGCTGCATTAATAATGAACAATCCTAATTATCAAGTGTTGCATATTATTGTTGATTTTGAGCTTCGTTGCATTATGCTCAGAAATTTACTTAAACACCGCTCATAAATGCATGCTAACTTTTGGGGCTTAATGGCAGCTCTAGTGCAACCACAAAACTGCCACAAACCACTCTTAGCTCGTACGGTTTTACTTTGATCACACCACCAACTTCAGAAACAATAACAACAGTGGTTACCCACCACAGATAAAAGCAACATAAACGCATTGAGTACCACTCTACATAATGTGAGTATGTGTGAGTTAGGTTTGCAGCCAAAAGGAGAATCTAAAGACATTGTCTAAGATTCACACTCACATGTACACCAACATAAATGTGCATAAAAAGAGCCTTGCACTTGTAAGTTTAAGAAGCAAAAAATTCTTCAAACATAAAAGAGAATTTGTAAAATATAACAAACTTAACTTTCGCAGCAAATATTTTTTATATTCCATTTACTCAGTTTTCAGTGTAGCGCTTCAACAGACAAACACAGTAACACGCACATATACTTGCAATATAGAAGCCATCACTATCCTGCACACTTTGTTCAGCAACATATTTTTTTTTGAAGTGGTCTCATTGTTGACTATTTTCAAAGGAAACTGCGGCACACAGTGGAGACTTCAGTGAAATTCAATTGCTTATTCAAAGTTTAGTGGTATTTTTCAAATTATACTGTTTTGTTGAGTATCTTGGGATAAAAGTAGAAAATATTTTAAAAATAAATGCAATTAATTTTAAACATTTTTGAATCAAAACCTATACTTAAATTATCCACTGTGCAGCGCCCTCATTCAACGATTTCATGTCAGTTTTGGTATGTATGTGTTTGCTTTATTCGTTTGTATGTTCACAAATATGCTTGCATGTGTGTGCGTGTGTATGCTTGAGCCAACATTTGTTTGCAAAAGAGTTTAAAAGTCAAGTGCACGCTTAAGAAAAATGCACTTGATATTCCTGCATCCTTTAGCCTGAATATTTTGCAGTCTTAGTAGAAGCTGCAGTTTTGTTTGTTTTCGACAGCTAAGCAACAGAAAATTGAAAAATCGCCCAAGGCACTTAAGTGCGCAACTCTGGTCCAAGAGGAACTATTACTAAGAAAATCACATAAAAAAAGAAATTTTAAGCAGCCACTTGAACACGACCTTTTCGCTGTTTACTTTACACAAGAAAATAATTAATACATTCGAAAAAGTCTTGGATCTGAAGATGTTTCCTAGGCAAATCAGAAATTTTGGCAGAACAGAATTTTTTATTGATCTCACAGGAAGATAAATCGAATGTAAAATTACAGTTTTTTGCTATCAATATTAAAATGTTAGAAAAAATTTAAAAATAGAACTAATTAAGGTTGGAAGTTAACATTTTTGCACTTAGCGAAAATTGCAAATTTGATTTCTTAAGATTTCTGTATCGACTTAGTTTGTTGTGCTCATCAGAAATATAGCAAGAGTTTCAAATACATCAACTTGAATATATACCTTAAATATACAACCTAAATCTAAGCTACACGACTTAAGCTTAAGTGAAGTTTTCCTAAAGAAGGATTCTAAAAACGGAATGTTCTAGTATTGATTTTCAAAAGGTATTTTACCTTTTACCTTTTCAAAAGGTATTTTGAACATTCCCTTTTTAGAATCCTTCTTACTTAGAAAAGGTTTTTTATTTTGTTTTTTCGTGTTTTTACGCATCTCTTTGTTTGCTTTTTTAAATGCACTTTTTGGAGGAGACACAATTTTTAAAGATTATATTACACATAGCTCTTATTGTTTGCTTTACTTTCACCAAAATAGTGCACAAAGCTTTAAAGTTTTTTGAACGTACTAAGAGTGTAAATAAGTAAATGGCTTGATTTTCAACAGAATTCTTTGGCTTGAGCATCACAGAAATCAATACTCATTTCTGACGCATTATCATAAAGTGTAAAAAGTTAAAACCGAAACTAGAAAGTGTAAATTTTAATTTTTTATCAGAATTAGAAATCAGTGATGGAATTTTCAGAGCATTTGTACTTTTTTCATAACATTCAATACATGTCAGTACATTAGTTAGACACATTTTTAGTAAGTTCGCTACACTGGAAAAATTTTCAGTACATTTGGCTTAGTAACAATCACACACAAATTAACTTTTTTAAGAGAATTTGACCAAACATACGTTATAAATATTTGAATATGATGATAAGATTTTTATTAAAGCATCGACGCCTTACTATTTAAATTCAAAACCAGCAATCCCAAATGATCCCTTTAATCGCAAATAGCTATTCCGTTGGTATTCTGAACAAAAGTTTCAATTGGCACAAATATTTAAATTGAATCACAGAATTTTATAAATTTATTTTTATTGCAAATTTTAAAAACATCTATATAAATAAAATGATAGCTGTTTTCTATGTTCGCATATCACGTCAAAACTGCTTGATCAATTTCAATCAAATTTATTAAGAGTTATTTCTTAGACGCTTGGTCTCAATCTCCAATTAAAATTGTCACGATATTCCTGTTAAATATCAAAATATTTAAGTTTTAAAATTGCAAAAAATATGAATTTCACACACAGAAACAAGCATGTAAAAATAACAAGTCGTTGAATGGGAATTGAATGTGTTAGTTAGTGTGTGTGCTTTGTTTTTTGTCATTCCTATTGCAATTTAAAAAAAAAATAAATTGTTTACTAATGTCTGAAATAAAAGCTGTTTATTTAAGAAGAAAATATTTGAAAAGTTATTAAAGTTGTGTTCGCAAAATTTGTCAAATAAATTTAGAAGGAACTTTTTTATGGAATGGTACATAAACGTCCTTGTGGATGTAAATAAGGTAATGGCACATTAAATTTTATTGCCCGGTCTTTTTATGTTCATAAGTGACCGAAATAACTTCAATTATAACTTAATTAAAAACAGACTAAGCGTACAAAGTCGCGGGGATTAGCTAGTAATAAAATAAAATAACAAAATCATTGCAATAAAAAATCTCATTTAACAATGCATTTCATAATGTAATAAAAAAAAGTAGTGAATAAAAATTAAAAAAGACCTTTTCTACCTTTTCTATGTGCCCAATTTAATTATTAAAGCTTCATTTGAAAAAAACTTTACGTATCAGAAAATGCTTTGCCAAAAAAAAACTTAATTTCATCTGTATTTTCCATCAAAAACTTTTATAAATCTTTAAAATATTTAAGCGGGCCACGTTGTTGCCTTTAGCCGCTACCACCAAACACGCTTGAGTGACATGTTTTCGCTAAAAGTCAAACGCAACTAATGCAAATTAAATGGTTTGCTTTCAAAAGCCAAATCACTAAATGTCAAAAACAAATTCAACTCAAGATTGTAGGGTTAGTTTCGCAAACATAACCATTATGACGGCAGAGGGGTGTAAGCCTTTTTTTTTCTTGTGAAAAGTATTTGCTTGTACACAGCTGTGATGTCACTTTCAAAGTTTGTCCTTATATGGCAGCTCTTTTCAGGCTCTAGGGCATTTAAATTTGAATGGTGTTTTTTTTTTTTGCCGAAAGTCAGTTTAAATTGCTACTGACTCTTAAGTGAAGGTGTTCTTTTCACAGGTGTTTTATGTTAAGCAATAAAATTTAATTGCGCAATTACTGTTTTAGTATGAATCGTATTGAAGAGTGGGCTATTTTGCTTAGTGCTTTTAATTTTTTGAATAAATAAAAATATTTTCTAAGATTTTTAGTTTGATTTCTAAATTTCCCTTTATATAATGTGGATGAATTAAGATGGTGATAAATGCTGTGGGCAAAAGTTATATGGACTTTAGTGGGTCAAATAACAATGACAATGTTCAAGGTCAAATCATGATCATTTTCGGTTTTTAAAATAAAAATTAATATTTTGTTATTGCAGATTTGTATTCTATGAGAAAAATCAGACGTGTGAGTTTTTTTTCTCAAAGGTTTTTAGTTTTTTGTGTTATTTATAAAAAAAAGTTTTGCCCAAAATTTCACCTTTATTCAGTTTTTTCTCCAAGGCTATCAGTTTTCAGTAAAAATCGCGCTGAGTTAAAAGTTTAAATTGGTCAAAATATGGAAAAAAAAAATTTTTTTTTTTTATATTGTTAAGAGATTTTCTTATTAGATTTTTGACGTCATAGACAAAAAATTAAATTTATGCAGCATTGGTTAAACGGAGTATTAAATAGAAAACTCAAGCAGCATTTCTTAGATTAAGGCACATTAAACTGCAATTTAAATATTTTATCACATCTTCTCATATAAAAATTACGAAAATCTTACAATGCTCCTCCAGCGGCACCACTTTGTACCGATGCACAGATCTGCCGTACTTTTATTTTTATTCCAAAATATTCCTCATTTCACTACTTTCTACTGTTTTATTTCACATTTGCATTTTGCCATTCATCAGACGCAATCCGTTTTGTATGCACAGCGAAAATAAAGCAAAAGCGAAGCAGATGACAACTAAAAAAGACGTCAGCAATCAACAGTCGAGAGACAGCATTCAACGCCGAGCTACTGAATGAATGGATGAGGTGGCAGGAACTCATTATTCTCGCAGTCAGGTTCCACCTTTTAATGCTGTGACTTTTTGGCATCACTGCTTTCCGCTTGAGTTGTCACACCATATAACAAATGTGGGTGATTGTAGGTGTTGTGTGCGTGTTGATGATAACAACGCCTGCTACCGGTGTGTGTCTATGTGTCAGCACTACGCTATTTATTTAGTTTTTTTACACATTTTAACAGCTCTATGTGTAGTCTTTACAAAAAAAACTCGCTAATTTATAACAAAAACAAGACGCTGAAACTGAGCATTACACTAGTGGTCTCGGCTGATGATGACAAAATAGTTAAGCTCATTAAAATTCTATAGCTGCTGGAGGATGTTTGCTGGAAATTGGTGAAAAATTTTAAAAGCTTTGCCGTTTTATTTTTTAAAATTTAGGTTTTCATTTTAATTCAATATTCTATTTAAGACCACAATTTAAGTGATTTTATATTGCAGTCATTTTATCTAAGCGAAGTCATAATGTTGTAAATTCATTGGAATTTTAAAAAATGTTTGTAAATTCTTTACAATAAATATTAAAAACTGTAATCACTTTGTCATTTTAGTTGTAGTGTCTCATTTCTTTATGTTTAATTTATTTTTTGAGCAAATTGTTTTCATTTGTTTCAGCAAAGGAATTTTAACTTGATTCATCTTTTTTCGGTTTGATATTCGACACATGTTAAGCATACACCAGCATATGATAAGTTTTTTCTCGTAACGTATCAGAAAAAATGTGAGAATTTTTTTTTCTGATAAGCCTAAGAAAATGTCTCGTTTTCTAAAATTTCAATTTCAAATGGCCTCAGGCGCAGTCGCAATTAAATATTTTTTTTTTTGTCATTTAACATTTCAATATAGAACATAATTTTTAATTTCCGCCTTTGCAGGCAGTGGAAGCACAAAATTCATTCGCATATTGGAAGCTCGGTAAGTCGAAACATTTTACTTGTGTGCATGTTATTTAATTGAGTGAGCTGGTTGTGCCAAAAGTTTTGTAACAAAAGACAGTAAAATTTTTGTAATATCTTCTTAGAATAAGTATTTCGTTTTGACAAGTCAGGGTTTTTCCAGGTATTTAATAGATATAAACAATATCTTTGTTTTTATTACTTTTGAAATGGCGTATTAAATTTTTCGCAATTATTCTTCCAATGGAACCAACCATTTCCGTAATTTGCATAAGGTTTGATTTGAAGACTCCTACGTTTTTTTTTTGCATTTTGTAATTAAAATTTTGACTCATCAGTACAAATTATCCTGTTACAGACATATCAGATGGTATCAGATCAATAAAAAGTATATATTGCGTACTTAGAACAAAACTTTATTGCCCATAAAAGATTTTGAAACCTTATGCATACATTTAGATAAACATTACTGTTAATATTTTAGTTACTTAAATTAGTAGGCGTTGTGCATAGGTCATAAAGATTTTGAAACAGAGTGTTTTGAACACTCACACATAAGTTTTAAATAAAAAATTGACTTTTTGGACTAAAAAGCTTTGAAATTACTGAAAATGAGCGTAACATAAATGTTACCATCATTATTGGAATAAAAGTTCACGGGTCACTTAAATAGTTTTGAGGAAATTCAAAACAATTATAAGATATTTAAATGCCACAAGTATTGTCGGAACAAAAATATTGAGGCAGATTATCGATATTTTTGTCGGACAATGCTAAAGTCTTGAGGTTACTCACTGAATGCACACAAGATTCATTTGTGGCATGCTTAACTACAACATCACTCGCAATTTTCATTTGGAAAAACTATAATCTTAACGAAACTTAAATCTCAAAATATTATTTTTTCAAAACATATTGAAACATTGTGAAACAGTGCATTGTGACCACTGCATTAAAAACTTAAAATGATACATTGCATGATCTTCTTTGAACCACCAGCACTTGTTCCTAAAGCGCTTAAGTTGACAAATTTTTTGGAGCATTTGAAAAGACTTCAAAAATGCACTAAATTGTATACAGAACATTATTCCGCTTCATGATCAACGACCAATATAATCCACATAACTCAAGTGACACCAGTGCGAAAAACAGAAAGTGCTGCTAAGTAGCGTAATTAATTTTAAGTGTTTAGAAAACAAAAATAATTCAAAATGCTTATAGTCCTTTTTTCAGCAACACTGGAAGCAATGTGTAATATGTACGATAAATAAATTGCAAGTGAAAGCCAAACATCATAGATGCAAACAAAAAAAAAAAAACAAAAACCTTATATTTATGTAGAAAAACTTTGCAAATTATCACTTCATTTAATAATTTAGCACAACAAAATTCAAACAAAAGGTATTAATGGTAGCAAAAACGCCACAGTTGCTGATGCTACACGCCAACAGCAAAATCTCTTAATTTTGCAGTTTAAAGTTTGTATACCCAACGGATAACTTAACGTAATTTAGACAAAGTGCTGTAGCAGTTAATTCCAAAAATAAATAAAAAAGTTCAGGTAAACAGACGGAGTTCAGCAAGTTAGAAAATTTATAGGTTAGGGAGTTAATTAGCGAAAGAAAAACTTGCGAAAAGTTAACTTTTGATATAAATATTTTTAAGCATTTGCTGCAAATATTTTTGGAAAACCATGCAAAAGTTTCTTATAAATTTTTAGAAAAAAAACATTAGTAAATACATTATGCTTTAAAATACATTATAGTTGAAAAATTTACACCTGTATATCTCATATATTGACGCTGTCAGAACCAATGCATCAGAGGAATATCATAATTAATTTTCGTGAAAAAATCAGCAAGCAGATTGTCATTGCAATCAAGCACTCTTGTCAGATTGCAAACGCGATAAGCTAATTTATTATCCGCAAGGAAATCAAACATATCGGCATTTGCAACAATTTTAAGCAAAGTGGGGACTAATGTTAGTAATTTTCAATTAACTGTTTTGTTTTAACTTTAAGTTTTAGTGATATAAAAAAAATTATGCCACCACTAAACATTTTCTTGAGATGCTATAAATATACACCTTTAATGTTAATAAATTCCATTAACAACTTTAAGTGTGAATCAGACCATTTCACTACACAAAAGTGGTGAAAATTAATTTACTTTGTCACTAAAAAGTTTCCTATTGATATTTTCCACTATCACTTAAAATTTAAGGCAAACGTTTTCAATTTCAATTCAAGTCCAAATATTTTAACTGAAAATTTCTAATGGAAATGAGATTTCATTAAATGCATACTATATAAATATATATAAAATATATAAAAACTTACCTCTACTTGAATTTTCCACGGAATTTCTGAACATTTGGGAAATTGAAAATTTCTCCTTTAAAATTTTTCGAGGAAGTGTGAAATTCATTCAAGAAATTTTATAAGCATGCAATTCAACCAAGAGTTTAATGAAATTGGGATATTATTTTAATTACGGCTAAAAAACTATATAAGTGGTAACATGTTTTTATCCAACTATTACTTAAGCCAATATGTAAGCCAACATTACACTCAATCACAGCAAAATGTTTCTCTGCTATACATCTATGTTCTGCACACATTCCCGTCCTCTTTGCAATGACTTATTAATACTGACAACTCAATTCGATCAATCAAATTTGGCCAAGTGATTCAATTGACGCAAAATTTTACATTGAAATATCCACAGTACATTTGTTTCAAAGGACCCGGCTGCACAATGGTTAATTGTAAGACACCTCTTTAGAGGATAGTGTTCGTGTTCGCATGCATGCAAATGTGTGCGTGTTTCTGTAACAAACGCTTCCACAGTACAAATATCAAATATTTGTTGTAATTAAGACAGACAAATTAATTGTGTCGAAATTAAGCACAAAGCAAACGCCAATGACATAAAGAGAGAGCACCAATCAATCTATCAAATAAATAATGCAAAAGGGATTGCTTTATATGTACATAGTTCCTGTAAAAAAAAAATGTCAAACAAAAGAACTTGCTTCGCATGTTGTGAACATAACACTAGAAATTAGTAAGATGAATATGTTTTCATTTAGTTTGAAAGTCGATTAAAATCTGAAGCTCTTGAGCGATTCAAAAGAGTTAAGTAGTTACTTGTTGATTACTTTAAAAGCATTGAATTCTTATCTAAGTAAAATTATTTAGTGCAACACACATTTTTCTCAAGAAGTCCCCATACTGCTTGAATACTCGCAAAATAGATATTTTTTTAATTATTGACCAACAAATTTTCCTTGAAGTCTTCTGTTAGTGAAGTTTTGAAAATGGAACAAGCTAGAAAAAGGCTATTTATAGCGAATAGAATGATGGATCGTCGATGATTTTTGTTAAATGTTTGGCCTGAAATTCACCAACTATATTAAAATTTAAAAAAATTAAGGTCGTTTAAGATACGCTTAACAACTTATGTCAAACAACGTCCAGAATATTCTCAAAGTGGTCCTCACTTATGCGTTATATCAACTTTATTTTACGTTTTGATTAATCAAATAACTCTATACTAAAAAGTTATATGCTTGTGTTCTTGATATCGAAGAGTCCCTGTTAGCTTTCCATGCCACTTTGATCTCTTAAATAAATAAATACTTCATTTAGTTCAGTTTGAAATGTTTCTATTCAAGAGGATTTTAAAATGCTATAGACGCAATAAATCAGGTCACCATATGAACCTTTAAAAATCCTACATATCGAGCATTTTATGCGAAGCGGAAAGAGGAAATGGTGTCATGTTTCCAATTTCAGATATATTTGAATATGTTGTACCTGTACATGAGCTCGACATAGAAATAAAATATTTTTAGAGAGGCAACACTGGCTTACAAAATATAGGTTTTGAAAATTTAAGAAATCGTAAGGTACATATGTTCTACTTCAAATGCCATTATTCAGCTTAAAAAAGTCTGGTAAATGAATTAACTGCTGGATTTTTTACTTCATTTATTGGCCTTTTTAACCTTAAAATTGGATTTAAAAAATAAAAAAAAATTAACTAAAAAAAATGAGAAATATTTTTCTTTATCGTTTTTTTCAATGTTAACGTAAGAAAATTTTTTTTTAAGTGCTTATACTTCGTGCCAAGTTTGATAGTGGTCCACGCAGCCGTTTTGGAGCTATTTGCATTGCAATGCCGAAACCCGAGTCGAATCAGTTGATATTAATAGTATAATACAAAATATGGGTAAACCAGTGTTGCCATTCTAGAAATATTTTGTTTCTGAGTTGAGGTCAAGATCAGGTATAACATATTCAAATATATCTGGAATTGGAAACATGACCCCATTTCCCCTGTCCGCTTCGCGTTGAATGCCCGATATGTGAAAATTGCTGAGGCCAATTTTAAAATAAAATTTATTTGCTTCATATTTCTTATTGGGGTTCTGACATCTGTTTATTCTGTTTCTTATATAACCCAATATTTAGTTGATTGCATAGTGCAATAATGTTTTTATTAAGACAATAATAAAAATAATTATTTTCTGAAGAGTTATCAAATATATTGCAGTTATGGATATCGTATTAGATTGAAATCTGTCAATAAGACTGCAGTAAATTAAATTTACTAAACTTTTAGGCAAATAGGTTTTGGAATCAAAACATGCTTATCTCAATGTACAATTTAAAAATAATATACATTTTCAAAATATGTACAGCAGTATTGTTAAACAATATATGCTGAATGATTTATTTAAGTAAATTTAATAACATCAAATATAACATATATTGAGAAACGATTTTCTCGATATTTAATTTGCATCATACTAATTATTATTTTCTTTATTTGTGCCCTAGTACAAAATTTGTATATTTTGCCACACAATTTCTTTCATAGCACTCCAAAAAAAAACCAACTCATTCGCAGTTATTATTTCAGTAATAACCGTATAAAAGAGAACACTTCAAAGATTTCCTCATAAAAACAATTTTTGCTTTCAACACCGCCACTTGTGTTATGTTCCCATTTTGCAAACCTTAATAGGGGTCACTTCGTTAACATACAATTTCATACCTTACCCAAAAACAAAAACAATCTGAGCGAAACCTCGATAATCTTTATCATGTTATATCAAACAAATCTGCCTTTTTATTATTGCTTAACCCTGTCTGAGTGAACAAGTTCATGTTGCATTTATGGTAAATCACACACGTGCGTCCTTTCTTCATACATAGTTCGATAGCCAGGAAGGCCGAACTCTCAACAGCAAGAATATTTCAACGAATATATTTATATATTCGAGCTTTTTTTTGTTTGAATTTTACTGTTTATTTTACTGTCACATCCTACTGAATCCACAAGTAGCAACAGCAATAGAACCTGTGCAACCCCTTCTTCATCCACTCTTGTATCTCCTACTGCTGCTGTTGTTTTTTTGATTTAAACTGCCCTGTGTATTTTTTGTGGTCGTTTGTATTTTCATTGAACTGAAGCCGTCATCAGCGTTGAACCGTAAATTTACCGACTGAGTGTGCTCTTGTGTTTGTGTATTGAGTATATATATTTTTTCTTTCTTTGTATTGAGGTCTGATGTTAACTCACCTTGGTGCTACTTTGTGAAACTTTTGAAGTTAGTCAAGCAAATATCGTATAGAAAGTGCTTTGTTTGAGAGTGTTTGAATTGAATTATTTATATACAGCCAGTAAATATTTGGAAGATTGTTGAAACATCCAAGCGAATCTGCATATTAAAGGTATATATTTTTTGATTTCACGTAGCATTTGACGAATTACAAGTTATATTGCAATAAATGTTTAGTTTTGTGCGATTACATTAAATAATAGTTATCACAACTACATACACAAAGTCCTGCTGAAAAGCAACCGTATAAAATTAACCTGCAAAAAACGTCAAAAACAACGCAACACCATATTGTGTTGAGTGCTAGCAAAATACAACGCGTATGCTATGTATATCCTTTGAATTGACTAACTCGCTTTGAAAGCATTTCACATTCATTTATCGCACGTTTTTCTTTCAAATGCATTTTGCACTTCTTCACTTTCATGTACATTGTACATCTGTTCGTACATCATAGTGTATTCAAGTCAACCTTGTGGTTTTATTTTACCACTTTGTATGTTATAAAATAACATATGGTCCATTCGTCCTTCAAACGTGTTTACATTTTAGGAGCTATTACTAGTTTTACTGGTCTTTCAACAGCAAAAGATCCTTGAAAAATATAAGAAAATGAGATGAAAAAATCAACAAAAAAAATGCTTTAAAAATTTAATGCACATGTGATTGTATGTGTAGTATGTATGATATATCAGCTATATATTCAAATGCATCATTTCGTCAAAATTTTACACATCAAAAACTCTATTTGTTACCACTTATATGAAAAAAGTATTAGTCTGAACGTTTAAAATGCTTAGTACTGCCAAACAGTTAACATTTTTATTTCCTAACATTTTTAAATGACAGCATTTTCCGAAAAAGGAAACAAAAAATTGAGTTTTCCAGGACTTTTCGTCATGAAGTATTTTTATAATTTGGTCTATTGATAGTATCTCGCCTATTTCTTCAAACTAACAAGCTCTCTCTACAGTACTGTTTTTTTTACATCCTCACATTGAAAACTCTCAGCATAGGGTCTTAAAGTTTTTATTTGTATGGTAGGTTCCACACAAAATTCGTAAAATACGTTCGATTTTTGTGTACTGCTTCAAGAATATTTTTTTTTTTTTGATACATATTTTTTGATTTATAACCTAAAACGACCTCAATTTTGTGCACCCAAAAAGGAAATTTTTTTTTTACGCCCGTCATTTTGTCAAAAATTAATATTTTTCAAAAATCAACAATCAACCGTCCAAGAGCTGTTTACAAAATCGATACAATTTTTTTGTTTTTTTTTTTTCGGATGAACCAATCTCCAGATATCTTGCTCACCGCAAATTTTGAGGTCGTGCACGGCATTGCACTTTTCTAACTTATTGAGGAATATTTTTGGATCAAAATTTCAGGGATAAATTTTGACTAGTTGTAGTTTAATAATGTAAAAAAATGTTGGTCTAAGGTAAAATGCAGCTTCAAGAAAACATTTAAAAAAAGTGTCAAATTATTTTTCGAAAAACTTCCGGAGAACCTAAAGTTACTTCCATAACTAAGGACCTTTAGGTTTCTCTTTGTATTGCAGGCACCACGTTTATTGCTAAAATGTGCCACTCTACTTCGAAACTTTTCCAAATTACTTGCAATTTGTATAGCAAGGTTGCAAGTATTCAAATGAAGTAATTGAAACAATATTTAATATATGTTTGGTTATTGCAGAGCATTCAAAAAGCCTCCTCTAACGAAATCAAAGATCATTACCCAACTGAAAATCTATACTCGTAATGAAAACAGCACAAAAGTGAAATCCGTGAAATACTCACCATATGCCAGCCGTATTCATTGAAATTCATTCGACATCCACACACTGTAATTAAATAAAAACAAAATATTATGATTACAATAATAAAAATAAAAAATTATAGTGAACTCAAACCATAAAGAGTATTTGATCTCATACTATCTATTTACTAAAAGGACATTTGCACATTTTCCTTTTAGTTCAATTTAAAATAAAATTTATGAATTAAGTTCGAAAACAAAATATGAAGCCTTCAATTTGTGATCTTATATTTTCAGCTTGAGAATGCCATTATATCGTTCGTCTTTGTCACAAATGAACATTTCGTACACAGCACTATGGTCCTTTTAATTAAACACTAAGGGGAATGTACAAAATCGCGTAATAATTTTTGTACAAAAAATTAAAGCTCTCCAAACCTAACACAGTAGCCGTATTGGTGTTTGTGCGCTGATGACGATGATTCTTTCTAATTTGCATAGATATTAAAAATTTCTTAGGAAGTCATTAGAAAGCCAAATCAACAAAACGACAACTGAATTTAAATTAAGCACAATACATTACGGCATTCTTACGTAAATTGACGGCAATTTTGAATGGTGTTTTGGTAAATTTTTTAGAATTTGCTTGCTGCGAATATTAAGGTTCAAAGCAATTATCGTTTTTTTTATGGAATTTTTTTATTGGAACTTTAAAATAAAACTTTTTTTAGAAATAATAATTTGTCATATAAAGTTTTCAAATAAATTGTAAAGAATTGTATGTAAATAATTCAAACGGCTTTGAGTGCAAACAGTTGTAAATCATTCACTAACCGGTGTGTTTGACATAAAACAAGAGTAATACAAATACTCATAAGAAAAGAAATATAAAAACTTTACTTAAAGCACGTACTTTTAAAACTTTCTTCCGAAATGCTGGTGCTACATGTTTTAATTATTTCAACTGCTAAGAAAAAATTAAACAAGTCAGTTAAACATGTTACCAAAAGAAACTTATAAAAATTACTTTTTTTTTTTGAAATAAAAAATATTTTTTCTTTGAGTATTTGTTGGTATGTTCAAAGTAACCATAAAAAAATCATCGTAAGATAGAAAGTATAATATTTAGACAATTGAAACACCAAGTTGACTGAAATATATCGATGGTAGCGATAGTACTGCATGCGGTTTTACTTACCATCCTTGATATTAAAGTAATAGTACAATACAGCCAAGCACAAGCACCACGACTCTTAACCAAATTTTAATGTGGTCGCATTTTTGTGGAATTGCTGCCAAAAGTACTACACCCTTTTTTCGTCAATACTCAGCATCTTTTTACAAATTTTTATAGTTAAGGAAGTGGCCAGTAATTTGTTTATGAAGCAATATACTTGAGTGAAATTTTCTAACAGTTTCGGTACAAAATGTATTAGTATTCTTCACACCTTATTTCATCAAAATTAGTGTTTTCGGAACAAATAAAAAACTAAACCGAGATTTGGCCATGTTAGCGGCAAAATAAATTCCAAATGAAAACCTTTTTGCTCCACTTAAGTGTAAAAGAAAAAAATCTTTTCAACTTTATCCCACAATATCAGATGGCTTCATTACTACTTTTTGCATCATAGCTTAGAAACTGTGAATGATATGCTCAAATTGCTAAATTGACATTTCCACATTTAATATTGTCATATCATATACAAATGTGTGATGTTTCCGTTTATGCATTTATTTTATGTCAATCTTTCTACTTTTTACTATCGTAAATAGTTTTATAGCCATGTCATTGTGCCGGGGTTGTAAAAACAGCTTTTTTTTGGTCAACATTGTTACACAAATACAGACAAATTATTAGAGTAAATACAGACATAAAATATGCAAAAAGTTATATTATATAATAATATTGGCCAAAGCAATAAAATAAACTTTTATTTGCAATTCATTGCACATCGTTGCCAAAATTGCTCAACTTTGTTGTCAATTGTCACTTATTTTGACGATTCCTTTAATGTTTTCGTTCTTTTACTATTTTTGCAATTATTATGTAATTTAATAGACATTACCACACTTAGCGATGATGGTACTGATGATATTGATGACAACATTAAATTTGTAGCACATTAAAGTAATGGACGATTTTGCCAGAATTAAAATTAATAGATAATTTTAAATTTGTTTTTTCACTTAAACTTATTTTTATTTAAATTATTAATTAATGCAAAGAAAGAATTAAATCTTTTGTGCGAATAAAGAATCTGCAAACTTAGAATAAAGCATCACTGTCATAAATTACGGACATCGGAATATAGTCACACTATATAGCCCATTAATTTCAAAATATATACTTGATTTTTTGCAAAATTTGTTTAAGTAAGCAGTTTTTATTTTGATGTTTAGAGAAAACTTTCCTTAAAACAAGCGTAGAGTTATTAAAGTAGAAAAGTGTAAGTGCTTCTGCCTTAGAGTTCCTGAAAGAGATCTCGAGCGTATTTTATTGATATTTCATAACGAGTTCCATAATTTGTTTTGATCTATTATAAGTTATCTTTATGAATATGAATTTTTAACCATTTCATGAGAAATCAAAATCTGACATGATTAAATTTCTTTCACCAAAATCTGCTTTTGTAATAAATTATACCATAAAATTAGAAATAAAGCTAAAGTTATTCTTTTACATTAAAACAAAAAAAAAAACAATTCTATTTGAAATTCGCTTTTACATACATTTACTTCCTGTGTAAGTTTCAATTTAATTTATTTTGATTATATCATTTAAGAGCAACGAAGTATGAAAATCTTGAAAGCTAAAAGAAAGGTCAAAACCATGGCTAAGATGCCAATTTCGATTTCAGACATGGTTTTTTCTTAAAGCTAAAACTATCTTGAGTTAATATTCAAAGAGGAATAATTAAAATTCAAAGGGAGACATAGTTAAAATTGCATTTAAGGTAAAAAACATGAAAGGTAACATATAAAGTTACTCAAAAAAATAAGTCATTGAATTTTAATTGTTCCACCCTGAATATTAATTCAAGATACTCTTAGCTTCAAGAAAAACCATGGTTTAAAAGTGTGCTCAAAAAAAAAAAAAAAAAAAAAATTAAAAACGTGGCCGGCTAAAAGGATATTTTTGGGGGAAATGCACATATAAATAGTTTTATAAATTGAACACATTTTTTTTAGATAGAAATCAAACACAGTAGTTCATTTGAAAATTATTTCCCTACAAATACTTTCGTTCCGGCAAAATTACAGGCTGAGATAGCATCTTAAGTACAAGCTACAAACGTATAAATTAAAGTATAGCCATTTAAGTTGGAAGCTTCAAAAATCTTCAATAGCAACAAAATTGCAACAACCAGAACAAAAACAAAAAACGCTATGGCACATTCAAAGTGAGCTCTTTACTTCATTAGGGGAGTTATGGTATTAATAGTAATTTATTGCCTCATATGGGACATTGGTAGTTTGCCATGTTTTTTGTTTTTGTTTTTGATCTTTTTATTGTTGACACCAACGCTTTGCTGTCTCAGAGTGTAGCAGCAGTTATGTTGCCGCACATACATAGACCTTTTTGTATTAGACATGTGCTATTTTCAGTACAAATTTTGATAGCAGGCAGCTGTCGCCTTTCTTAACCAATCTTTTCATATTAGTTGTTGTAGTTGTAGTTTTTCATGTATTTGTATTGTATTAAAAATGTGTATTTAGTATTAATGTTGTTTTTTTTTTGACTTAAAAAATGCGTTTCCTATGTGACCTGAATTGCTTTCTAATCGAAAACGTTTACTAGTAAATTGGATTTTGTTTTGCTGACAATTTGTTTTGTAAGCATGCTACGTATACACATTTTGTTGCAATAATTCCAATTGAATTAAATTTTATTAAGTTATATTTAGTACGGAACGTTTCTTTGTGTTTAAGTTTGATCGATAATTTTTCTACTACAGAAAAAAAAAGAAACAAAAACTGAGAGATTAAAGTTTCCAAATCATAGGAAAGTTTCAATTGTTGTGCTTAGAGAAATCTAACATAAGACCTTTAAGGCTTAAAAAAACTAATATACTATTTAACGTAATGCAATAACGCTTTATTGACAGACTAATAAGTTATTAAGAATTTTTAAGTTATGTGAAATAAATCGCTTTTCGACTTTTCTGAAATTTTGTTTTAGAATTGTATGTTCCGTAAACGATTCGAATGAGATCCAAACACAAGCAAATGTTTTTCGTTCTTTAACTGAAAAATTTTGTATTGGAATCAATATTTATTTTTATGGAAAACAATTCCTTTCCTACGTAATTGAATGTTTGGTCACGTGCCATATTATTTTGGAGTTAAACATACTCATTTGAAAAAATAGTTGAACAGAAATAGTTGAATAGGTATGTAAAATAACTAATAATCATTTGATGAAATAAAATGCCTTGTTATGTTTGTATTTAGATAGTGTATAAATATATCACACGGTTTAAAATAAAGCCATTTATTGATTAGGAATTAAAGTGTTTTTCACTACTACTTATTTATTCAATATAAAGCTAAATAGTTCCACACAAAATGCTTACTTCTGAAGATGGACAATATTTTATAAAACTTATTTAACAGCTTAGTTTTTTTTTTCCTTTAATGGTTCCTAAAACTGACCATAAATTCCAATTACCTGAAACTAAATTGCCCTTGACGTCCGCATATATTTTTTACGAGTAAAATAAGTAGTATGTATGTATTCTGACATTTATGTATGTATGTTCTTTTATGGAGCACCACAAATGGCTTCTAACAACCGGTTCACGTTTTCATTTGACAGCACAAGAAATATGTGCTGCAGTGATTATCATTTTATTTCTCAGAAAACTTTTTGCTGCAGAGCGCTTGAAATAGTATACTTTTTGTCGCAAATACATATTTTACGGTCGAGCATCATTGAATATAAATTATTTGCTAACACACGTCTAATTGAAATATTTGTGATAAGGGTTTTAAGTTAAATTTATCACTACAGTGTCATGCTCTATTAAATTATGAATTTAGTTAGAGATATAACCGAAAAATTTGTTTTTTTATGACTAAATTATTATAAGACCAGGTGCAATAACCTATTTATAGTTCTTAATAATAACAGAATTTATCTCACCACAAATAAATATGTTAAACGTATAAGGCTAAAATTACTTAACAACTTAAATCAACTTTAAGGGGATATAACCATGAAAAATTAGGCAATTTTTGCGAATTTTTTTAAAAGAAAGTACTCAATAGAATGTTTTGAAATTTTTTGGACATAATAAAGGTATATTTTCAGCTATATTTTAAGATATTTTTTTTCACAAAAATACTGAAAAATAACGGAGTTATGTGCTGTCTTCGGAGGTAGCAAAAAAAAAAATTCCCCAACTGCTGACATGATTCCGGCCGAATGATAGTTAAAACAAAAAAATTCAAAAAGGTTATTAAAGTTGAAGGCATATCCTATACAATGACTTACGATTTTTGAAAAATATCAAAAATTAACAAAATGGCGTAGTTCTGATAAAAAGTGTCGTTTTTCGGGGTAAAAAAATGGTCGTTTTTTAATGCAAAATTGACAATTTTCAACCAATCAAAAAGATCGTAGGTAATTGTATTGTAAATATATTCAAATATACTAAGTTTCAATTTGAGTTTGATCGGTCAATTTCTCTTTGAGTTATGATGTCAGAAGTTTTGAAAAATGTCGTTTCGAGAAAAACGCGTTTAAAGTTTCAACGGAGCGGTTTATACCTGCGAGCGGTCTTTCTTTAGAACGCTGCCATTCAAAAACTATTCAAGATACGACCTTGCCGCTTTCACAGAATATTTTTGAAAGTATAAACTAACGAATAAGCTAAAAAAAAATTACGATTTCTTGAAAGTGTCACACTGGTATAGCCCCTTAATGTGCACTAAAGCGTTACGTTTTAAATCAGCATGCAGTTTTTATAATTGCAACGCAAAGCTTTCAAGACAAACTCAACATTTTAATCATTTTGCAAAATCTTAAAATCACCAAGAAAAGTTTGAGGTGACCATACGAAAATAATTATATCAGCAAAAAAAATTGTATGGAAATTTAATTTCAAATTTGGTTTGAATTTCGAAGAGCGTACAGATACACCATCAGTTATTACATCAATGTCCACTGTTGTTGATGCTAATAGACATGCATGAACCTTCCACCCGCTTTGGAAGGAAGTATGATGTGACATAGCCGGATCCTGAAATATTATGAAAGAAGCGATTATTTCGTAAGAAGGAAACTTTTTACGAGACAGCGCAACAGTTGCAGCAGCTATTCTTGATTTTGAAGTACTTATATTCGTTTTTGTTAAAAATATGTGCTTGCGGTAGAGAATTGGATGATCGCACTTATTCTTCAACTTTACTTGCATGAAATGTGACATTTGAAGTAACAACTACTTCGAAATTTTCAGGATCATCATCCTCTGATTCATCGACATCTAGTTGATGGGAAAATTCTTGTTTCTGACGAAAAATTTCCTGTTGTCTTCGCAAGATTTCTTCCCCCCATTTTCAAGCCATTAATTTTTGTTGAAATTTTAAAGAACTGCTTTGCGCAGTATTATAACTTCTAAGTGTTATTATATTTAGCGCATATAACCACAGTCACAATTCAAAATCATAACAAATTTTCATTATAATAAATATAAATGACTTTTTTCAAAGAAAATTCACATTTTTAACAGCTGTTCTTCATAACTGTTTTATGTATTTTTTTTTCATATTTTTATGATGATTATTATAAAATTCTCAAGCAGTCAGTAGATGCATAAAACGTTGTATTTTATGAGCTCAAGAGCTGTAAGCAGCCCATAATAGCAAACATATACAATCATAATATTTTAAACGCACTAGGGTGCTTCCATAAGTCATAAGCATAATACAAATATTTAAACTTGAGTTTGAACAATTACTTAATTGAATTTTTTTCAAAGATTGGACTTTATTTTTCTGATCCGTCTAAAGCAAAAACTATATTTTAAAAGGAAGTATCAATTTTATCAAAAATAGCTGCCTCTTTTATTCTTAAGCTGTTTAGAAGTCATATTTTTTTTTTAAAATTTCCTTAAAATAAAGTACCACCCTAATATTTTTATATGCGTTGTAAGTGTCAAGAAATAAACACAAATCTTAAGCACGCAATATGCACCCAATGTCTTTGTCTCAACATTTTATTTTCTTTACTGAAACAAACCCACTAAACTGCCAACCAATTCAAAGTCAAACAGACGTTAAGAAACTCGCAGGTGTTAGTCAGAGGGATAAAAAGTCTCCTGTTTCCAAGGCTGCCGTACGGCTGTTTGTTTTGTTTGGAGTAAATTATGACAATTTATGCAATAAAGTTTTAAATATATGTGAATAACAAATAGGAAAGGAGAAATACTTTGACGACTTTTTAACCTCAAAATTTGCACACCAAAAAATTTATACGCTACATTTAATACGGCGTGGTAGCAACTTGTGCACCTGTTTTTGTATATTAAAAGAAGGTAGTAGCGTAAACTTTTGTTTTGCCTTTAAGCTTGTAAGTAGGTTGTGTGGGTGCATGTATTCGAGCAATTTTTGAAAAGTTAACAATTCATTTTTCGCAAAAAATCCTAAGTATAAAGATGAAATCTTTGGCCTCGGTAAAAATTTAATACACTACACACCACTTGGAGTAAAAAAGCGCGTAAGTCTTAAATTTTTCTTTGAGGATTTTTGTTTTGCCAGAATGAGTATTATTTAAATAACTAAAAACTTTCAACGTAATTTAAGCAAAAGAAAGAAAAACTAATTCACAACTTTTATTGCCTTTGACAATAGATATTTTGTCGACGTAACAAGTGACTCATAAAGAAGTTCCGAAATGTCCAAAATAAATGGCTTCCAATTGTTAAAAAAAAAAAATCAAAAGTTTTCAAAGTTCAACCACCTTTCAGCTAAGCTGCTCTTTTTCTTTGTATTCATTGTTTGCTGTCCGGTCAAGTTTGAATTATTGTTTCAGCTTCAAATGCTGCGTTTGACTTTCAACATCGCTGCATTCAAATAAACAATACTAAAAAATAGACACTCTAATGAAAAAATACAGAAAACAATTTCGTACAGAAACTGACAACAAAAGCAGCGACAAAAAAAAATTGTTTATCCTCACAAAAACAAAGGAGCAAAAACTCATAAAAACTTCAAGCTGACTTGCAACGGACGCATGCAGCCCTTGAGATTGCAATTTTTCATAAAAAGCTACGCTCATTTTTTTGCAAGAACATAACTGCGCCATAAAAAATAAGTACCAAAGTATACTTATGGGTTATATCTAGGTAAAATTAAAGTCGTGGCATATTTATTCAGCACTTGACGGGAAAATTCGTCAAATCATACTACGGATCGGGGAACAAACTAAATTAATTTAATGGAAAAGTTTGAAATAAAAAAAAAAAAACTCTACAAAAGGTTTTTCTACAGCATTTGCATAAATTATGATCTTGGCTTTTGATAAAAGTTTATAGTTTTGGAAAAATTCAATTTAGTTTTTGTTGAACTTGCATTTGGTACGAAAAGGCGTTAAAAACTGATGTGGCATTTTTTGATATGAGTTTTGTTTTTCATTGAAAAAAAAAAAAAAAAAAATAGTTTTAAAATCTTTATTGACAAGCTTGGAGGACCATCTTCATTGCCGTAGTACATGTTGTGTTTTTGCGAGAAATGCGTGAATCAAAGCTGTTTAGTAATAAGTGAGCCCAACTGAAGATTTTGTGAATGCCGATATCGAGGCTTATTTTTCAAGTTATTGAGCGAAATTGTTTTTGTTTACCTCTCGCAACCAACCCCACCTTGGTTGTGGTGACTGACGTTTACTTCGATCATCAACCATACTTAAACTATCAATTGCAAAAAAATTAAGCTGGAGGAAATGACTATGGAAAATGTAATGCTACCTCCTGAACTATAATTAATTTACAACACAAGAATTATATCTTCAGTGAAAATTCATATGAAAAACATCACTTATGTTTTTATCTCCTTTTAAGCTCACCACAAAATTTTTTCAACACTTACAATCAGTAGCAATTGCCTTCTGCAGCATTTCTCTAACTCACATATTTTCTGACATGGTTATTGTTCTCTACGATGGTGTAGAAAGGGCAACATCTTTTATTTTTACTATGTATTCACACAAATTTGGAGTACCCAAGGCTTTACATTCAAGTAAGCAGCAGAGATTGCCATTTTTCATTTGCATTTACTATTCTTTTATGTTCTAGCTGCTAATAATATGTAAGTGTCTATACCATTGCCATAATTTCATTACATATAAAAATATTTTTTCTTGCAATTCGTCCATCGTCCAATTCTCTATATTCATTTACCCTTTCTAAGGAAAGAATAATCTGAAATTTTCTACCTACATTATAGCCATCACATGTTGCTGCTACTTGTTTTCGAAGTTATTTAAGTGTCATCAGATTTTCAAATGCAACCCATGTCTCAAATGTTGACAGCTTTATCAGTGCTAAGTTCTATGTTCAACATATATCGATCTAGTAATTGAATAGCTCAATTCTTGTCGCTTGTTTGTTAAATACTTGAGAGAGATGAAATCTGTTAGGGTTAAAACATTTGAAAAGATAATGAAAACAGAGTTTATTTACGGGTGAACTAAGATTAGTTTGCGGTAAAATAAGCAAAACTCACAAATTGAATTAATAACGAATGGAAACACTTTTTATAATAAACTTTTTATAATAAATTATAAATTTTAATTTAAAGTTAAAATCGTATTTTAAGACTTTATTAGTAAGCCAACTTAAGACACTGTCAAAAAATAATTAACTATGATTTTACTATTTCTGCTGGGTAAAGATTTTAACAGAAATTTATGTTAAAATTTTTTTATTTTAAATTTAAATTTTCAACTTTTTTTTTACATGTTAATTCATAATATCACTGTCTACATGCAAACAGTATTCAAGCTCAACTTCCCCGTCCAGAGGGTGTTTTTTTTTTTTGGAAATTTGCGTACCCTAAGTGAGATTACTTCTTTTTGGAATAAGTATTCTTCAGGTTGAACTTTTTTATACGAGAATATCCCAACTGGCAGATAGTCTTGTTTGAGTAAAACTTAGCGCCTAACTCGAGCGGTTGCGTGTATTAAAGATTTCAGGCTTTTACTGACTGTTTCGATAGTTTTTGACCTCTTTTGACCGACATTTTAAAATTTTTTAACTGAAATTTTACAAAATTGTTAATATTTTGCGAAATTTTTTTTTTTGGCTTCCATAATATAATTCGTGTAATTCAATACTACTCATCGTTTTTTTATACTTTAAGTTTTCTCGAAATTTTTTGACCTATTTTCTATTTTTGAATTTATTCAAAACTTTTTTGACATTTCTAGAAGCTTTTCGTCATTTTCAGCATAGCTTGATTTCTCTCGCCATTTTTCAACTTTTCAAACATATTTCAAATTTGCAAATATTTTTTACCAAGTCAGCATTTCTCGAGTGTTTCAGAGTGTTTAAAAAGATATCTTAAAAAATTCATGCGCTTGTGCACTCCCACTTGAATTTATCACAAGAACATATCATTATTTTTGCTTCTGGCAATTGACGTTAATATTAAACTTAATTGACAAACGATCACCAAATTAGAAAATATATAATCAGCATAAAAATTTTGTTACGTAAAATTGTTGTCATATTATTCAATCATCTTAATGTGAACGACATTTTTCTCATTCATAATGCACATTGATAGCATATGCTTTCTCTACAAATTATCTTGCTTATATCTTTTATGATGATTGTATTAGCAGCATCTATAAATGTTATATTTTATTATCTACAATGAGCAATTCTTACACAACCTTAGACTTTTATGTGCAAACAAATAAGTATGTAAGGACTCGAAGAGATGTGCATTTACTAATAAAAGTTGGTGTAAAAAATTTCATTAATTTGATTTATGCTACTATCTATATGTAGCTTATTTCATCAATATAACTGGAACTTAAAATAAAGCTAATAACTTAATAGATGCTATAATAACGTTTACTGTTTAACAAAGTGTGTAACTAGAAAACAGTTTGATTATGAGAGATGTTTCTTTGAAATGCTTCATTTGCCAAGAAGATTACCAACGTGAACCAATATCAATCTTAACTTTTAAATCTGAATAGAAAGTGTAGTCAAGTGAAAAACTGCACTAGTCAGACGTTCCTTAGTTTTTTTTTATTTTATTTTAAGGAAAAAAGCCTTTTTAATAAAATTTTTAACAAGAAATTGTCATTTTTGTTTGCCAACTGCTACTCAGCTTTAACACTTTGTGTTGACAGCAAGAACTTGTAATTTGCAGAGAAAAATAGCATAAATTCGAACACCACATTTGGAATAACTTTAATAGCTCCATTAGTTTTCCAAATATTTTTCTTAGAAAATTCTTTAACATTCTCTAAGTTTTGAATTTTTCTAAATAATTTTTCAAAATTTTTAAGTTCACATGCATATTCTCAAATATCGCATTACAATTACTGCAGTTTTCTGTTCCTAAAATTTTATATTGAAGTTATCCATAAGAAAAAAAAAAAAATGGACTCTATTTGTTTTTCTTAAAACTCTATAAGATTTTAATAACTCGACTTGAACTCTTTGTAGCTATTAGGAATTTCAATATGTTTATTTATATAAAAAAAAATTTATTCTGAAGCATACACCTACATAGATACAGTTGTAGTAAAACCAATAAATAAATTTGTACAGATGTGAACATGTTTGTCGACAGCAATCGGATATTGTTATTATCAACAATATCACCATTGACAAACCAAAATATACAAATGCTCAAATAAATAATAATGACATTATTTGAATAGAGCACAAAGCAATTGTTGTAGGCCAGTTTTATATACAATTGATTTATTATTTTGATTTTATATGATAAATATGCAAACTTTTGTATTTACTCAGGCAGAATATAATTAAATATTATAGAAAAAAAAAAAAAAAAATTAAATCACATATCAAATTAAATTTAATATAAAATCACGCGAAATATTTATTTTCTCAAATACGAAATATCCCTAGTGAGTCAAATGCAAGCTATATTTTTTTTTTGTAAAAGGCTATGAAAATTTACTAAACTTCCAAAAAACTAAGCTTAAAATTTACATGTATCATAAAAGAGTCTTTAAGTCTCTCGTTTTTTTTTTAGATACATCAGTTTTTTATGCTATGCAGATTAGTTAACCATGTATCGAAAGTGCTAAAAAAGTGATCAAAAATTGAACATGTAGACAATTAAAATAGAAAAATAATTAATGCAATGTGTTCGAATGGGATATATACTCATGATGATGATCTTGTGTTGCTAACAGTGGTAGCAATGCTGATGCTGCGCTAACAACGAGGATAATGATGGTGCTGCGATTCTTCTGGTGACTAAAGCTGCTTGTGATGGCATTGATGCTCTTGCTGGTAGTAATGACGGTGGTGCACTCGATTACAGCTTTCTTTTTTTCTTTTAATTAAAAAAAACTCAAGTTTTCTTTCTTAAAACTTTTTCTTCTTATTTCTTTGTTCTTTAACTTTAAAAATTCTTCCCTGTCTTAAATTTAAAACTTTAATTTTATTTTAGCATTTGACTTTTGATTTTTTGTTTAAATTTTTTCCATCCCGGTTTCTTCCATCGTGTACAAATGAGTTAGTTTTTACCAATGGGGAAATTTGGCAAGAATCCAGAGTTAATTTTAACGATCGGATGCGACAGCAATCATTCCCCGTTGGTGTGAGAGGTATGTTGCAATATATATAGCTTTTAAATATATATGGACAGTAAAGTCTCAAAATAGAGATAGTATTTTAACAAAATTAACAATTTTCAAATGGGATATAGTAACTACCTGTTTGTGATTACGTATACTGAAGTCTTACAAATAAACACAATATTAAGAGAGCAATTACATTCTGATTCTTATTTCACATGTTGTCATTTTCATTTAAAGATTTTTTGTGCAAAACCATTACAGTAAGATTTGCATTTCCAACCAATCTTCTTCACGCCACATCTCTTGACATTTTATTATGAATTCACGTAAAATATTGCGCGAATTTTTAATCTATTTTGTAGTCATAGAATTTTTCGTGGTTTCTTTTGCAAATTTCCATTTGTATTTACTTAGCTTGAGCATCTCCTAATACATATGTGTCAACCAGAGTAATGGGATTTGTCACTTTTACGATGACTTATAATTGTAAGCAGAAAACTTGTCATAACATTAAGGAAAATAGTAAAATATATAGAAGTACAGATGTATTTTGCATGCAAGAAAATAAGATATACATATGATTTTCAAATTAGTTTCTTTTGCTTTGTTGTTAACATGAGAACTCATTCCTGTCGTATTTTTGGATAGTTCTCCTAAGCAACTTTAAATAGAAAAATTGAATGAAAATGCCATTTTTTTTGTCATATGAACCAGAAAATGAGCAAAATATTCTCTGTATATTTGATATTGGTTTGCTAATCACAGCAGTTTATATTAGTTGAAATCCGCACATAGTATTTTCAAAGTTTAATGTTGCTGAAATCGCTTTATTTACAAAACAATTTGATATTTTCAATTTTCCGCTCTCAAAACTTTTCTTGTTGCCCCTGTTTATAAGCATATAAGGAAAAATTTCTTATGTAGCGAAAATCTCAAATATTCATGCATTTGCTGCTGCCCTCAGGAAAATCGAAAAATTTTTCATTTTTAACAAAGTTCAGAACAACCAAAGGCTTTTTTTTTATATAAAAACTATTTCCGTTTTCTTTTTCATTTTAAAGTAGGACTTATCGCAGCAGGAACAGCATCCCAGCTTTAAAGCTTTGCACTGCGCAACGATTGCTATGCTTAACTTTATCCATTCAATCATTCACAACAACACCGCTTGAGTGATGTTGGCACATGCATAGCAGTGATTGTGCATTTAGTTGAACTTTGTCTGGTATTTGTATATCATCCGAAAGCGATTTGCATAAATAAGAATTCTTTACACACTATTCCAAAGCATTTTAATTTTTCTATGAGAAATGTGAGCAAAATGTTTAACATGTCGTATGAGTAACTTTTCATTCTTATTTCAATGCTCGTCTGCATATATTTGTCATCATGTAATAAATTTTTAGTTGATTGTGGGCATGTTTCAAAATTCGAAGGTCAGCATTTGCTTTCACATGTTAATCTGTTATTTATTAGCAATAAAAACAAATTTATTATAGCTTTTTTATGTTTGAAAAATTAAATTACGTCTCAAACATAACTTCATAAGATTTTTTATCTAAAAATTTCAAATCTGTTATTTTTATATATCAATGTCAGATACACCAGACAGTGTTTTTGGAGCGCTCGTTGATAATGAATTACATAGTTTCAACCTATTCCACACAACAGAGAACAAATATAACGAGTCCTGTGAGTCTTTAATAATTGACGAGCTCTCAAGCGTTGTACTTAAGCTTTAAAAGCAGTACAACAAAAGACGGTGTGAACAAAAGTTGAGTATTAGAAATGAAGTGGACGTAACTTCGCTGCAGTGCTGCTATGACACTACGAAAAGTTGTAAAACAAAATTGCATACATTAAGAGGATTCTAGACAAAGAAAGTGCTAAAAAAGGTGATGTAAAAACAAAATGACTGCAGATGAAAAATTATAATCAAAAATTATTGGTTTAACTATGATTTTGTTGTCCTATACAGCAGTAGAGTGTGAATATGTTGGCATAGATGTGACTCTTAAAAAAGATAGTCTGTGCAAGTCAAATTTCAAAGGTTGCTGGTTTCTATTCACTCAATAGTAATAAGCCCATTCGACAGGTGTTGCTTAAGATACCAATGCCTTTAATCTTATTGATTAAAAGATTTAATGGGACAAACTTGAAAATGTAAATAAAGGGAACGCTCAAGCACGCAACAATTTTGTCTATCAGCAATCACTCCTGAGAGAATCTGGCTAAAGGCAACGTCAACATTTTGTCAAAGAACCTCTTCTACTCATTATATAATTTCGTATATAACAAGGACCTTTTTTTACTAATATTTGTTTTATATAACAATAACATTTTTTTTTTGAGTTTCAATTTGTAATAGCTGTAGAACAAACATTATAACGCCAACAATATCTTGAAATAAACATTATCCGAGAATTTCACTTTGCTCTCATTTTTCTTTCGGAAGACATTATTTTAGAGAAATGTTTTGATCTGCGATATAGAATATCCCCTTGTAATGAAATCCTTCATTTAAAAATTATTTCCGTAACCTTATATTTTTGTAGAGTTAAAAGTCCTAACTCATTCACTAAGAGTCTCTTCTGTTGAATTATGGCAAATTTTGGCTTTTTAAATGGAGTGCTTGTCAAAAGTTAAAAAGATGATGTTTAAATATATATTTTATTGAATACCGAAAAGATAAACATAAAAAATAAGTACAGCAGCTGCTTTACTAACTGCTTTCTCATTTTGTAAAGAAACATCATACTAAATTGACGTTCATGTGGCAGATATAAATGAAACATTGATTCAGAAATTCATAACTTATGTCGAATTTAGGAAAAATTTTTTTACAAATTTCGATAGCTATATATCCGAATCTGGATTCGGCACACAATAAATGTTTGAACTTTGTTTGCCTTAAAGCAAAAATCAGCAAATTCAGATAAATAAGGGTTCAATCCTTTTCGTTTTGACATTAAATTCTCCATATCCAATATTATTTTGATGGGAATGTTATCACTTAAAAAAGCATTTCATAAGTTCTTCCACCGTAAAATGAATTGTTTTTTTTTAATTAAATTCCACAATATTAAAATATTCTATTATATTTAAAATATAAGTAAAACTTACCTTAGCGACAGCAAAAAATAAAACATGAAATCAATTTTATAGTTTAATTTGCATAAAACATCAATATTACGCATAAAACAAAAAAAAAAAATCCTTTAATTGCATAATTTGCATCATTGCATTGAAAACAAATTAACATTTTTGTTAATTAAAATGATCTCCGAATGATACTGATGAATAGTTTATTTTTAATACGAGTTGTGAGCAAATATTTGACTTGTATCGAATTACAATTTTAATAAGTTATTTTTAAAACAAATACATGTGTGCTCAGGCTCGAAAACACGCAATTACATCTGTGATATTGTGCAACTTTCAAATAATTTAATAAAAAATCAATATAATAAAGAACTAATTTTTTGAAAGGTTGGAAAAAATTTTAGTCGAAATTTAATATATACTATAAGGTATTCATCAAGTCTCTTGTGTGCAGAGAACCATATCATATCTATTAAAAGAAAGGAAACTTATCAAACATTGTTTTTAGTGGCATAGGTCTAGTAATTGCTAAATCATACTCTGGAATATTATGAGAGACATACTACCCTCTTAAATTCAGAGCCGATATCGCGATGGAAGTGAAAATTGATGTTTTGTTAATGACGTATTCTTGAAATGCTTCTAATATTGGGATAGATGATGTTTTTATATATTTGAGTTTTGATACCGGCATTCAGCGTATTTCAATAGATTTATAATTTTTTAATCTATCCGATGCTCTAAGAATTATATGCATTTTTTTGAGAGACCATTTTTGCGCTTCTGAGGGCACTTAGTTTTTTTCTTAAGACAGAAAAGCTCACTAAATAATCATTAAAAAAATCTACAAAATAAAATTAATGATTTTGACCAGTATTTCGACTTTAATTTTATTTTAAACATCTTTAGAATCGAATAAGTTAAGATGTGTGATTAACGACGTATGCTCTCTTGAACTGTTTAAGTGACTTTGATTGGCCGAGTTTCCTCCGAGTTTCAATCACTTAACTAAATTTTATTAAATTTTTGTAATTTGTCATACATATTTATCATTTTAGATGCAAAAAAAAAAGAAACTGTATCTTGGTAAACGTAAAGTTCTAACAACGCTTTGCCATGATATTGTATCAGTGCCATATGCCGCATGAGACTTATATACATCATGACACGTTGGTGGCTAGGAAGCTTAAGGCAGCAAAAACGTAAGCAAAACATATAAAATAAATATTCTGAACAGCTCTAACGAAATTTTAACGAAACGAAAATACTTTCGTATTCATCAAACTGCGTTTCAGTTGAATTGATGTTGTTCATACCATATGTTTTCCATTTAGCAATACGATGATGGAAAAAATGCCTATTTGCTTATACTGCGATATTCAATTTTTGCTTTGGAAAGCAAAGTTAACAATCATTCAAATGTCCACCACAAGACAAACAGCAGAATTCAGTATTTTTGAAGTAATATTCGTTGGCTTTTATGTATAATTAGATAGATTGAAGAACATATCAAAAAATTTATGTGAAAGATAAACATTTTTAAAATTATAAGAAAACTAATGCTTATTCAAATTTGTTCAAGTTATATTATTTTTTCTTTTATAAAACTAAAGCATTTTAAAGAAAAATTAATAATTTTTTTCTATTCCCTACAGCATTTGACATATTTCCGGTCAAAAAATTTGCAAGCAGTTATTTAAAAAGTAACCGATAACAATTTTTTCTAATTCGATTTATCTATAAATACTTATTTTCTCTTATTTTTTTTAATCAAACTTAAAATACATATAATTACATAAATAAAACTACATCGAATAATTCTATAATTTGTCTTGATCAGTAGCTCTTCCAAGATATCATAGCGCTACGCAAAGTTTTTAACTGACACAACAATCTGTTATCGCCTGCAAAAACAATTTTCTTACACATAAAGTTTTTAACAACAGAAAAGAAACAGCAAAATATCAGAGTTTAATTTTACGCTTCGCGACAAAGTAACAATTAAAGCGTCTTAGAATATAAAGGAGGTCTAAGGGGCTTTGTACCCTTGCTTAATTGATTACAACCAAACTTTTCTTACTTCAATCATATGTACTTTCTTTTCCAAGGTCCTTTTAATTTTATAAAAAAAATTAATTATGTTAATACCAAATTTTTAATAATCAGTAAAAAAATGTCAGTCTGAATATAAGCACTGTGTGCAGTAAAATTCGAGGAAAATCGACTGATGTCAACCATAAGTATCACTGAGCTTACATTTGACGTCAGATTTTGACATATACACCAGTGTTTGGAGTTATTGGTAAATAAACTCCGTTTTAGCATGGTTACAAAGGCTCTTCCACAACTTTTTTAATTTAAGTATGATAAGGTTTGGTGTATCAAGAAAAGTTGTTTTAGTAAAACAAAAACTTTACAATACGAATTCAGCACTTCTCTCTGAAGCATTTAATAAAATTTTCTGAAAAAATTTACATAAAGGAGAAGCGACAGACAATATTTCCACACCGTTTTAGCAACACGCTTACATTATGGCAAGAAACTGATAGCAGATTCGATTTCTGTAACCTTACCCTAAGCTGAAATCAGTCGAAGTATTTCCAACAATTAGGTCTCTTTTTTTCCCATAAAGTTATTTGAGGGAAATTCGGTATGACTGGAAAAGTTTAAGAAAAATTATTCAAATATTTTAAGGAAAAATTTATCTAAAAAAATTGTTAAGGTTTTTGAATAATATTACTGTACCTCGTGTAACGCCACTGAGCTACAACAAAATACTTACCTAACCATTGCCATTTCTAGCTTACTCATACAGTTGTTTAATGTTAAGACAAACATTAAAAGTGTCGTGCGATTTAATTAAATATCTGTGGACAGCAAAAATTTAATTGTTTTTCACTTTACGACACTTTTTGAGATAGAGCACACGATGCGGATGAAAGGAGTGCAACAGATATTTTAAAGTCTTTTTTTTGAATTCAAATAAAACGCTAATAGCGTTCACATTTAGGTAAGAAATTTAGAAAAAATTAAAAAAGCAAACAAATTACGTAACTGTTATTTATTGGGATCTAATCTTTAAATGTCTTGGCTATTTATTGAGAGCTGCTTTGAATGTTTATTCTATTTAATCGCATGCACAGTTCAATTTTTCGCTACCTTTAGAAATTAAGTTTATTCAAACAATTCCTTGAAATAAGTTAAAAAAATTTTCAATTTCAAATCTGAATTTATCTTAGTTAACAAAATTATCTTTCCATTTTGCTATGGAATTGAAAATGTCAATTCCGAATCCTTAAAACGGAGTCAAAATTTTACATTCCAAAGTTTTAATTAAATTATTAAATAGTAATTAAATAGACAAGAGATAGATATTACATAAAATAAAAATGTCTATTCAAAATTGAATTTTCCTGAAATCGAAATCAAAAAGTATTCTTTACCACTCAGCGCTGAGAAAAAAAAAAAAATCATTTTACATTTAAAACGTTTATGCGTTGTGCTAGTCGTACTTGTCTGGCTTTGAAAAAAAACAGCTTTGTTTAAAGTCCGTTTAATCTGTGCTTTGTCTTTAGTGAGCCATGTTGAATTTTAATACGCAACTTTGCACTAAATCCGTTGTCGATACAACAGCTTTGCTGCATGTCAATACAATAGCAACGTCGTTATCCTTGCAAAGTTCAACTTTGATGGTTACTTTGGTGGCGTCAATCATAGCAGTAGGATGTAAGTTATAGTTTCAATTAAGTATTTTTCAATTCCTTATTTTATGGCTGAAATAAAATTTGAAAAAAAATCAACGAAATACCTGAAAAAGTAATACTATAAAAGTTGCATAAAATCACATTAAAATTTTTTAAAATATTTCAAATTCAAAATTCTGATATCTAATCTGAAAACTAATACTCGAAGATACAGTATGTCTATAAGTTTACGTTTTTAATATATAATTCAAAACTGACTATATAACCTTTTTCAAATTCTGAAAAAAATTTTTATCAATTTATTAGTCACTCCCAAGCATATTTTTCAAAAACTTCCCAATCAAAACCTTTCACATCAATTTTATATATTTTGTCAGAGCTGCATAGACACCAATCAAGTTTTTATTCACGAATATACACAGCAATCTATCATGCAATATCTGCCAATAGTTAAATGTCATTATTGTACCTAGTAGTGATGTCGTTAACAAAATTAAACATATCATATGCAGCAAAAGTATCATACACGACATTAAAAAATTCAAACAGCTGCCAATAACAAAAAAAAAAACAGCATTTTTGACATGTGTGAAATACAATTTTAACTCTTTCAGCTTTGTCACCTTCGATTTACAATTTGCGATTCATTTGTCAGTTGACTCGATCAATCAAAAAACGTCAATAAATTAATTGACGAAACGTTCGCATTAACAATTGTCGAATTAAATTGATTAAAAAAGAATTTTGCTTAAAACAATAACATTTTGCCGGTAAGAGTCAAGTTCAGAACATGTGTATTGAATTTATGCACTTGATTAATTAAATAAATAAATAAATAAATAAAAAGTCTTCTACGCAACCAAAACCAAAAAAAAAAAAACAGCAGAGCGAAAACAAAATTCAATAAATTGAATAAAAAATGATTCTATCGTTAAAAAATTATTAGAAAGCCGAATAATATCGAAAAACTTGAAAATGAAGAAAAATGATATACATTATTATTATAAAAGTGATTTGTGTCCGCCAAGAAGGTACGCTCCTCTTTTTGATTGTATATTTTGGTTAATTGAAAGAAAACGAATCTAATTATTGATAAATGGTTTATTCATGTTGTTAATTATGTATGGAGTAAAATGTCAAAAAAATGTTCGTCTCTGCTAGCCTCAGAAATGCGGGCACATTTTTCCTTACATGCAGATACATATCTTTTGAGTTTGCTTTTTATATATTCCCACAAAAATATGTCCAACAATCAACGATGTTTTTCACAATTTTATAACATTAGCTTATTAAATACTTTTCCACACTAAAGTTCCCACGTCTATAGATACTCTACGAATGCTAAATATGAACTGTAAAAATTAATATAAGTATATCCCAAAATGGCGGCTTAGCAATATACCTTCCCGGCCAACCACCTGTATAAGCCAATAAAATTCCGAAATGTATAAAATTTTTGATTGTTAGAATAAGCCACATTCACGGTTAGAAATTTTGGAATAAATTTTAATACTTTTGGGCCTAAATATATGACTACACTAGAATTGTATTAAAATTCAATACTGCCTAGATATTAAAATTCATTTTTAATACAAATTTGTATTAAAATTTAATACTCCTTTTTATTAAGATTTAAAAAAAAAAAATTTTAACGATATCTGCTGCTTTTGTATCAAATTAAATTGGTAAATGTATTTGTGTTGCGTTCTTAAAACTTTAAAGGAGAACTTAAATTATTTATCTGTCACCGATCAGAATTGAACCTAGGTCGACGTCGTGCTTCATGCCACTGTTCAAATATGTTCATCTTTACCAACTGAGCTACTGTCATCATTTCTGTGAACGACTAAAACTCAATTACTTCTTTTCCGTCAAAATGAAACATTGAACTTTCATTTTACGTTGTTGTCAATTGATTATTTCAATATACTTTTAGCCAACCAAAATATGACACTACGTTGGCTGATGTCGTTAAACTGCAAATGCAACTATTGTATTGAAAGGGAACCAGTTTCGAATCCCAGTGCATACGAAATATTTTTTTTTTCATTTAATAAAGAAAGTATTAAAATGTAATACAGAATGGTTTAAAAATCAAATGTAATACTTGCGATGGCATACAATTGATTCCAAATGTTATAAAATATCGTTTTAATGTTTGAACTGTATTAAAATTTAATACAAAACGTCTTTTCTAACCTTTTCAAAAGTATTAAATGTAATCAAAATTGTATTTAAAATCTTTGTAATACTTCGCTTGTATTCAAATATATTCCAAGATTTCTAACTTCCAAAAATCTCCACCAAAACTCAGTTTAGACGTACAGTACCGTTGATGTGTTACCACGTCATCATTAAAGTGTCTAGTGTTTGCAATGTTCTTTCATTTTGATACACCTGCTTAGTCAAAGATTTAAATGTTTTATAACATATTTTGATATGCCCGATTTTAATAAATTTATTTTTTTTAATTCTTGCCACGTCTCCCTTTTAAAGCTACGTGGGAGTGCAAAAAGTCCTTTTGCTAGAATCTTTTTAAAAAATTAGTTCAAAATACTTCGAATTATCAACTATCCACAAAACCGAAATACAATAACTTGAAATATGCTAGTTTTATTTAACAAAATAATAATGTAGGTATCAAATTCCTAAAAAAAGCAGCAGATGAGGTGTAAATATGGTGATACGAATCAAAAGCCAATTCCAAAGTAGCGCTCTAAATTAATGCTCAAACTGTGTTTAGCAAATTTGAGTTTATGTAATTTCTGCAATTAACTTATATTTAATTGTTGAAACTCATTATTATTTAGCTCAGTGTATAGAAAGTTTTCAATTAGAATGGAAAGTGTTTGTTTTGTAAAAATATGTAACTATTAAAAATTGACAAATTTTTTGAAAAACGTTTTGACGCAAAACGAGTTGAAAGCCTGTTCAGCCGTTGAAACTCCGTTGACCTACAGCACATATCATTTTATACGTGGTTGCAATGCTAAATTCAAAGTGATTTCCTACAAATTGTATTCTCCCCTTAATATTTTTTTTTATTTTACTTTATTACTTCAATGTAAACACATGTCACGTCCTCGCCACGATATTATTAGTTTTGTTCTAAATAAACAAGAAATTGTGTGCGAAATTTTTCATCATTGCTTTTAGAAACACATCAGTATAGCTCCAATTTGAATATTAAAATTAAAAGCCTTGAGGCGCAACGGAAATTAATATTTTTGGCATTTAAAAAAATATATATAAGATATTAATATCCGTTTTTGCATGGAGTTATGCATATGAAGAATATCAAAGGTTTTAATAATCGCAAGTTTTGAACAAATAACATAATTTTGTTTACAAAATTTTTCATTTTTTTCCATATTAAAATAAAACTGATATTATATTTTCATACAAAAGTTAGTTTTAGCAAAGCCATAATCAAAAAGAAATAAAAATTATTAAAAAAAAAACATATTCTGAAGAAGAAATTTTAATGCTGCATTAACTTAATTCTTTCCATAATTTTTTCTTAATACTGATCCAAAATAATTAAAAGCTTTATTTATAAACATAAACAAAAATAAATTTTTGTGTCTCAGTGTATTACGTTGCTGTATGCTCTCTGTTTGCAGTATAATTTTTCTCTTCACTCTTAGACCTGCGCAATTAATATCGTAAAATTGCGTGATATAAATTTAGTATAAGACAAAATTTAGTACAACGAAATGAAATGCATTGCAAATATGACTTTCATTGTAAGCTTTATAAAAAAATGCGCCAATGATGTTGACCTACAACTACAGGAGGTTGTTTTGCAAGGACATTAGTCCATAAAACAAAAACTTCAGCATAAACAATTATTTGTATGCTTAGTCATTCTGTGCGCATATACACACAAAAAGCAAATATTCCGTAGCAGATTTTTGAGTTCAAACCAGATTAAATATGCATCTTTAAGGTTGAGTGGACTCTGTTTGGTTTTCTCTATTATAAGACGACCGTATAAATGATGTTATTTGCGTGAATATAGCCAGTACCAAAATTCGGTGAGAAATATTTCAACGCCAGCGACTCGGTGTAATCTATGCAGTGTTTTAGTGTATTAAGTTTTATTCATTTCTAAGTTTATTTATCTTAAAGTTTAATTTAGTATGTGTGCACATACATATACTAGAATATATCTGAGAAATGATTTTCTAAAATTTTAAAAATTTACCAAATGTGTTTAGTAATATTAAGTGGCTTACCTTTATTTTTATTAATGAATTTTGTACTTCGCATTGATTGTTATTAAGCCTTTTCTCTAAAGTTGATTTTAGTACCAACAAGCATTTAAAGAGTAGCAACTTATCTTTTATAAAAACTAGATTTCCTTAAAAATACTTCCAACTGAAGTTGCAATATTATATGTAAATGAAATATATTAAAAAACTCAATGTATTTAAAATAGATTAAGATAATTTAAATTTTCACTATGCATAACTAACTTTCCTGTTTAATTCATAAATAAGGACTGTCCCAGAAAAAACTTGCACTTTGTTTTTTAGTTATAAAAAAATACCCAGCAATTTTTTTGGTTTTTTTTTTTATTTTTTTTATTAATAATGGCTAGTGTTCAGAATATAAATATCTAAAAACTAATTAACAATTTTGTTTTTTCTATAAAAATTTCTTACTTTTTTTTTTAAGGCCCTTCATTAAATTTTGCACAGTTGTTTCATCGACAGTACGGTACGATCATTTCCACTTAAGTCTGAAGTCTTGAAAATTTTTTGCAGTCCTGCCACTCCTTCGAAGATCTCTTTTCATTAGAGCCCAATATCTTTCAATTGGGAGAAGCTCTGGGCAGTTAGGCGGATTTGCTATTTTTGGTACAAAATTGATCTTTTTACTTGCATACCATTCCATCGTAGCTTTAGAGTAATGATAGGTTGCTAAATCTGGCCAGAATATCACGGTACCCTCATGTGCACGAATAAATGGTAGAAGACGTTTTTCGAGGCACTCGTCTATATAAACTTTGGAATTGATTGTGCCTTGCGTAACAAAGAAGCTGCTTCTGAGGCCACAGGTGCATATGGCCTGCCAAACCATATATTGCTTCGGAAATTTCGAAATTTTTTTTTCTTTGAATTTACTAGGCACATTCCTCTTCTTCGGTGATGTATAATATTCGTGCCCAGGTAGCTGCTTAAAATCTGCTTTAACGTAAGTTTCGTCGTCCATAACACAGCAGTCAAATTAAGTCAGGTACCTTTCATACAATTTTCGGGCTCGCATCTAAGCAACCAACTGCTTTTGATCAGAACGGTCTGGTACTTTTTGAACTCTATATGTCTTCAGCTTACTTTTTTCCTTTATCCTTTGCACAGTAGATTTTGATGTACCTGCTCTATCCGCCATATCTCGCACTGAGGTGTTGGGATTCTGCTTAAAAAGGCGCTTCACCTTCGCCGCTACCTTTGGGTTAGAAAATTCTGGTTTTCTGCCTGAACCCTTTTTTCGTGAAACAGGTAGACCCTTCTTATAATTAGAAATAACCGTTTTGACAGTTCTTTCTGATGCACCAACTATTTTTGCTATAGCTGAATATTTTAACCCTGGATTTTGCAGGTATGTGGACAAAATCAGTTCGCGGACTTTTTCTTGCTTGCTAGACATCTTTGTCGTTAGAAGTGCTATCTTCAAGTGTTATACATCATATCAAACGTTCATTTATATGGAATAAATATTTTGTCTTTTTAGACCTATAAGATTATCAGGTAGAGTATAATTTTAAAAAATAAAAGTGCAAGTTTTTTCTGGGACAGTCCTTATATTCGGAAATTGTAAAAGTTTCTTAAGTACAAAATGTATACGCATATAAAGACATATTAGTATACTCGTATCAAGAACTTTCAGCAAGTCACAAGCATTCCTTATACGAACTCTTATGCTCATAAAATATGAAGTGAATTTTTTTTTTGAACTTGCAGCGGTGAAAGTCATAAATCAAACGTAGTCCATATGATGGTAAAAATAGATTTATTACATACATGATGTGTTAATTTGAAAATAATGCAAATTCGACGTGGTGGCTTCACATATTTGTGTATGCTACACTTAAAAAATTTACATAATTCATTTATCACAGCAAAGGGCATGTAGACAATAAAAACTGTGCTGTGTAGACAATAGAGTATAAAGTATCATAGTCAGAAAACAAACCATAGACATAGAGCTCAATTGTCTAGGGAGTGATTTAAAACAAAGTCTTTGTACATAAAATAAAGCAAATGATAAATTGCCTTTGATAGCAATTTTTCAACATAAGCATAAGTCTAATGTCATAGTTGATAAAAAATATTATTAAACACATACACTCTTACGAGTTTAGTTAATACTTAGATAAATTTTTCATTTCAGACTAATACAAATTCAATGGCCGTAATAATGAAATGATTTTTTATTAATTAACAAACTAAACCAAATAAGTTGGAAAACGAACTTGCTTGGAAAAAGAAAAAAGGTTCTCCAATGTCCAAACTTAAGGAGTGTAAATTTAATGTAATAAATCATTTAATGTATCAAATTAGTAGAGAACGCAACATAAGAAAAAAGAAAGTTTAAAACCAAGCATACAACGTAATATGATACATGTAGTAGTAAATCATTCAGCAACCGATGTGTTCGACAGAAAACATGGCAAGAGCAAAGAATCTGAATTAAGGTCTAGTTAAAAAAAAGAAATCAAACCAACTTGTATTAAATCTTTCTTCTTAAAGCAAAAATATTATAGTGGTAGCAAAGGAGTAGCTTAATTTATTCCAAAAGTCAAATATGAAAAATATAGTGATTTAGGAAGCCACTTTCAATAATGGTTAGCTCAAAAAATAAAAACTCAATACGAAAGTGGACATCCGTTTTTATTTTTTCAGCATGTGCTGAATATGGTTCACAAGACTTGAAGATTTGTGGTATAAAATTTTTCAAAAAACTTACATAAATTTAATTGTAGCAATTATATAGTATTTCAATAATTGTTATATATGGGGCATTTCAGGCGAAGTGGACAATGCAAAAAAAGTAAGATTTGTTCATATTCGGCTTAATTGTAAACACTTGGTTTTTTTTTTATAAGGTTTATTTTTCAAGTTGTGGACTTCCAAAAATTGACGTAATATGAAAAATGGATTTTTCGGAAGCAGGTTTTCGAACTACAAAAAATTTCAATAAAGTATGAGACATTGTGATTTCAATAGGAAACTTACTGCTATTTTCAATCATGAAATCAGATTGGAAATTTGATTTTTTTTTCTTGAGGAAAACCGGAAGTGAAAATTTCATCTCAGAATTGAAATAACTTCGACACATTTTATTTTTTTATTTTAACTTTAAAATAAAGCATAAAATATACCGGTAACATGCTAAAAATTTTTTAACGTGATCTTCATTAGTTTACGAGATATATGAATTGAAGTGCATACGTGCCGCACTTTGTATGGGACGTGGCACTTTCTTAAGTACTTTAATTTATATGTCTCCTTAACTAATAACGATCACGTTAAAATTTTTCTTGTGAAACATCTATATACTTAAGGCTTTGTTTTAAAAATAAAATATTTAAAAAATATTATGTCAAAGTTACTGAAAATTTGATTTAAAATTTTTACTTCCGGTTTTCCTTACATAAAAAAATTTTATTTTCGAATTTAACTAAAAAGAACATCCTTTTTACTAGTTAAATCAATACTTTTAATATTTTATTATAAATTTTTTGATTCCAATAACAGCGTTCAAAAATGACGGTCCATAAACTTCGCTAATTCTTCAGAATCCCATTACTCGGCAAATAAGCCTCATACGAAAAAAAAAAATTATGTGTACACATTTATATCTACTAGATGTATAACCAACCGGAATATAAATAAATTTCACGACCTCACTTTATTTTCATTGCCCGCTTCGCCTGAAATGCCCCATATGTTATATATACCTATGTAAGATCTTAAATACTGGACTATTTAATCAGTTTTGTATAAGGATTATAATATAAACAGGTAGTTTAAATAATTGAGATCCCGATCAGGCCGATAGGCTAGATGGAGCCATATAAAGTAACAGAGTTGTTTGGTAGTTGAAACTTGTCAAAGTATTGTACAAAAACTCTTGCAAAACGACAGTCTGTATCTTCGTGGTGCTATTTCCTTGAGTTGTCCTTCCTCGAATCCTTTCGTTTTTTTTGGCGCAGATCCTCACAAAAAAGAGATTCTTATTGATCGTTTGGAGGCGGCAAAGAAATATCCAACAAGTTATTAGAGATCTCTGACATGCAAAAAACATTTATAGTTTCTCCAAGCACATTCATTCTTGCATTTAATATAGAATCAAGGCTTTGGATCCGGTGTTGCTCTTATTTTTTGTTTAGTTAAATTAGTAGGGACTTTTAGCTTCGGCATAGACAGTTTAGTTAAATCTTAAGCCAAATTACTTTCATCAGTTGAGCCAAAACATAAAAGTTTTTCATGTTCAGAAAAGCAGAGACAGCCTACTCGAATTTGAATTTTATCTACTAATGATAGAACTAGTGAGTTGCAAATATTTACTCTACACCACAAAAATCTACGTTAGAACATCATATTCTGTTGAAATTGAAAATTATTAGTAATTGATTTTCAGCCCTCATTTTTAGCTTAAAAATTTAATGAACTAAACTTTATACCAAACAATTTTAATATCTAATTAAAAGTTTTATTTAACTTTGCTAAAACAAATTATAGAGCTAAAATGTAAAAATCAATTTTATATAAATTTATTACACTGTGAATAGAATTGCCTTCAGGAAAATTAAGATAATCAAATAAAAGTATTGTTTTGTTTTAATTGAATTTTATTTATAAATAAATTGCAGTGAGCACAAAGCTTACAATTTGGTTAGATAAAAATACATGACTATACATTTTATATACAAAATGTATGTTATATACAAAATATTGGTCGTACTATAAATCAAAAAAGTCACAATTCATGTTGATAAATATATACATAGTATCAATTACATCATATTTTATTCACAGATTCAGAAAAATTTTGATAATTACTTTGAGATGCTGTTTATATTTACTTAAAAGGCAATATTGATAGTAAAATTAAGTATATCCCATAAGATAGTCCATGAAAGCTATATACTTATTCATTAATGAAGTCAAATTTTATTTATTAAAAAAAACATGTTGATTAGATTCCATGAGCAGGTGGAATAAATAAAAACATTCTATATCGCCTTTATGTTTCCATGTGAAAAAGTGAGGTTATGTTTAATAAATGGTAACTTTCATCATTTAAATATTTAGGCAAAATAGCTTAATATCCTGAGATGGTACTTTTTTTTTGGCTATGTCTTTAATAATTTCAGTGCTCACAGCAATTGAAGCACAAGCTTTGTATAAATTGAAATCGGACGTCCTATCCATGTTTTGCTTGTAATTAAATTATTGCTTCTGGGGCAGTAACATGCTCACTGTCTGTAATCAGCTATATTACACAATAGCACTTGCATGCGTGTATTTGCAGTAGACAATGCAGATACAAGAAATAAATTGCTATTGTTATCATTTACAACTGCAACAACTTCTTTTGTTTTATTCGATTTCTTAGATATCAACATTGGACAGTGTTTCCTTAGAAAGGACAAGCCAATAACAAGCTGCAGCATCCGTTTTTTTTTTTTGTTTTGTTGGTCTTTTTCTTAAGATTTTCCTTGCAATACAAAGCTTTGGTCTTCATTTTATTAAGTCCGTTACAATAACAAAGCACTTTCTATTGTTTCATAAGATATGACTGCAACTACTGGTATATTGACAAGTTAAAGTTTCCTTAGCTGCTCGTAAAATATAAGGGAAACTAAAGACAAAAGCTATAATTTTCTTTTAATTAAACATGCAATAGGGTGGCTCTTATATGAATGAAACAAAAAAAAATATTTAACAGATTTGAAACTGCAGTGTCGAAATAATAATACCTATACTTTTGCGATATGCTGTAAGTTTTTTTTAGCTTTTTTTTATATTTTTGGTGGATGCTGCATACGATGCATTATCGTAAAGCCAGCAGTTAAACATTACGCCCAATTTTTTAACCAGTGACTAGTGATATCTAAAGTATATGTAGTAACCGAAGATTTTCAAGTATTAATGATATACATTTAGTAACAGATTTCAAAGAGTGGGCGCCACAAAACAACACTCAATAATATGTTATAAGTACGTACTATCCATATTAAAACATTGAGAAATATTGTGAGATATTGTGCAGTTTTTTTTAAGTTCACTTAAAAATTTTTAATTGGAATATCATTGGTACTCCTACTACCTGTTTTATTTTCTTATGAAAATTTTATATTCTTAGCATATGTGTTCCAATAAGACTTAAAACTTTTGATATAAGCGAATTTGCCTAACAAAGTTTAGCTAAAATTTTGAGAAGCCAATTAACGTCCGATTACTGCACTGCTTATTTTTTTTGCCTACCTTACAACTTCTTAATAGAACGATTTAATAATTTTTGGCGCAGTTTTCCGATTATCAGTTTTTTTTTTGATAATCATTTTGCATAACAATACGTAAGTTCAGAGTAGCAAAAAATTATCAGTATTCAAGTTGTGCACGCTGATGTAACTTTCGTTGGTTACAATCATTTTATTTTTCACTTCCGACTTTCATGCAAACTGTCCTTGGGCTATAATTTTGCACAATTTGTAGTTTCAAAATTTGGGTAGTTGGTGCTATGCCAAAGCATAAAAGTGCTGTATGTACCAGAGAAATCAGTGAACATGCACTACTGAAGTGACATATTTGCAGCGGTATACATTTTTGAATTTTATCTCGGAAATTATATGAAACTATAATAAATAAATAAAGTTTCAAATGAATTTTATAGCAACGTATAGTATACATCATTAAATAGTCATTTGAAAGTGTTTCTAATGCAATTAAAGTTTTTTAATCACTTAACTATAGCAAATGAATTTAAAATATTCAATTGACTAATTTAAATACTTAAAAACTCGTATTCATTTGAAAAGTTTTATAACATCACATCTAAGCATCGAAGTCTATAATATTTGTAGTATCCTTGAGCATACTTTATGAATATTATTAACTCTTCCGTTGTAAATGCTTTAGAAAACTGCAAAACAGTTACAAAAGGTTTCTCAAGTGGAATAAACTCGGCTGATGACACTTGATGATACTCAGCACAGGATGTTCAACTGAAAATAAAAATGAAGGAAGTAATTTAATTTATCTCTTGTAAAACAAGAGATAATTATACGCCAACTGCATTACAGATTTTGTTGCGTAATTTGAAAAACTTTTGCATGGATAACTGCAATTAAGTAATCCGCTTTTACTTTAATTTTTTGCAACAAAATACACAGTGAGACTTATGAAAAAGTGATTTAAAACTTCTGTTTTATTTATAGTAACTAAAAAACATATGGCGTTTATAATAAATTGAGGCATTCATTTTCTAATAAAACTATGCTTGAGTAGGTATATTACACCCTCAAATGTGGTCAAAACTCGCTGATGGTCTTGTCATCTATTGCAATTAAACATTTTTTGGTCATCTTAAAACTATGCCCGTAGATTTTCCTATGGTATGTTCATATGGTAACAGATTCCCTACAAAAAAAAAAAAAAAAAAAACAAAAACACACCGGCGAATAAAGATACGTTTTATGGAGCAAAAAGTCTGGTTTTATACTAATTTTATGATTGATTTTGCAAAGACCTTTTAAATATTTACTTAGACTTTAGCTGTCACTTAAGCATTAGTTTTTATAAAACTTTTGAATTTTAACTGAATGTTATCGGCTTCAAAAGACTTGGCCACAATTGCAACTTTTTGATATTCTGAATTTTAAATGTTATTTCGAGCACATGGTTTAATTAAATAAATTTGAAAGCTTGCAAAGGTATCCGAAAATGGTTTCTGGATTATTAAGAAAAGAATTTGAGCGCTTTAGACTTTTATTAAAAAGATATAGTTTTGAATAGATTGAAGCAAAACTTTTTTAATATTAATAAAGCTTAAAATATTGCTATTAGTCAGTGTACAATTTAATCCAGATAATGGCAAAAATTGCCTCAAAATAATAATCAGAAAAAAACCAAAAAAAAATTTGCCTAATTTAAAATGAAGAAGAGCCATAAATCATTTTTGTTAGAAATGATCAGATTCATAACAAATTTCGGGTGAGAAAATATTACTCAAGGACAAAAATTATTTTTAATAACATATACAATTAACTACTATGAAAAATACCAAATATTTCAAACTCCAAAAAGATATTAACCCATTTAAAACCAAGACCTTGTAAAATCAAAAATCTTCGCCGTTCGTTTTTATGAAAATAACATAAAAACTTATAAAATTTGAAAAAAACTAAAAAAAAATTTAATCAGCATGTTTTTGAAGCTGTTTCCAAGCGCGTTCAATGGCAGAATTTATGAGCATTCTTTAAATTTGTTGTTATTTTTTCGATTCAACTCGTTAAAACTAAGAAAACACAAGTGTTTTGCATTGAAAATCAAGTGTTAATTTTTTAATTTAATTTTAATTTTTAATTTTTAAAAGCTTTATGAACACTGATCTCCTCAAAATACGCAAAATTGAAAAGGAAGTATCAAAACAAAGGAATATATTGAAAAACGTCATTCGTTTTCCCTTCATTTTCTACGTGTATTTTTTGTGTTTTTTAAGCACAGAGTGTCTGATGAAATTGCGCAGTAACCTTTGCAAAATTTTTTTTCTGATTGAATTTGTAGCTATTTAATTGTTGAATACCCAAGCAGGTACAATGGCTGTAAATGGGTTAAGTATTGGTTTTTATTTTCTTGAAAAAAATTGTCAAGAATTTCATATAGTTTTTAAGAATCTTGGAGTGGTGCTGAAATATTTATTTTTTTTTTTTGGGTTTTTTTTGACGAGTTTTCTTTGGATAGAACAAAATCAACAGTAATTGTCCCAAATAGTGCCAACTTTATTTTTTGATGTATCTGCTCATTTTTGGGTTTCCCAAAAAGTCAAAAAACTCATTAAAAGAATTTTCTTCTTAAAAAAGAGCGTTTTCGTTTGACTTAAATCAAGAACCACAGAGTGTTTTAATGCTATTAAGTACAATTTGCTAGAAATAAGATATCCAGAGAGGCAATTTAGCTTCCAATAGAAGTTCAATTCAATTAAGAAAGTTTTTTCTTTATAAATTTATTTTTTTAGTAAACAATACACCATCAAAACAAAATAAATTGAAAAAAACTCCAATATTTACCAAATGTTTTATATAAAAGATCATATAAACTCCAAAGTCTGAAAGCATTCAAAATTTAAAATTACTACAGACTTTAAGATACAAGAAAAATATTGTTTTTTCTCTCTATCCTTTGCTTACTACTTCGCTCTCCTTCTCTCTTCTTCCTTCGCTTCGTTCCCTAATACATTTTCCTTAAAATTCTTCCTTCCGTAACACTACTTTCCTCCATTCACATCATCCTACACTTCAGAACCCTTCCCTCTGTCTCCTCTCCTATTAACTACTCCATCATATTCAATTAAAGCTTAATCTTCGTTTTGGAGTGTACAGGAAGCTTTTTTCCCTTTATTCCTTAAATACAAAATTTTTAATTCAATTATATTACTAATTTTCTGCTCATCATCTTTCTAAAGACATTTTCTCTTTCTGTGCAAAAAAAGAACACAAGGACACCTTAATTTACCATTTCTGTCCTTAGAAAATAAATTATTACTTATCAGGAACCTTTCAAAACACCTTTTGTGTACTTTGTTCGATAATTTGTAAGCGAATGTCCACCGCAGTTTCACACGTTTTAAGATACGAAAAAAAGATTGAAAAAGAATAGTAGGAAAATTGTGCTACTGTCTCGGTGGCCCCAACATGACATCAACGGATTCTTATCTTGAATTTTAACAAACGACGGTGTCAGCGTAAGGTAAGAAAAAAATTTTAGAAAACTTTCTCTCAACCTCCTTTACTTTTTTTAAAGAAAAAATAAAAACAATGATAAGACTTACCACCATAAAGCAGGATATCATTTTGGATCTTTTTTCACAAAATTTCGATTGTTTTATTTTTATAAACTGCTTTCACAAACAATTTGTCTTTATCTCTTTGGCGTTTTTTTTTGCCTCATTTCTGAATGGCAGCCTATATTGAATTACTACTGTAAAAAGAAACTGTAAAAAGGATATTTCAGCAGCACTTGGCTTGAAAGTTTAAATAATTCTCAAGTTAAAACTTTTTCAAAGCCATGGTAAATGAGATTTGTTTGTAAACTTAGAAATGAACGGGGAAAAAATGGTGTAAAAAGTTGTGCAGAGACATTGTGCTTGTTGAGTGGTACAGACCAGACACTTTTATAGAGATTCAACAGCTTAAGCAAAAAACTATGTTGTAGAAGTTGCTCCTGCACAGAGTGCGTTAGTTAAAATACACGCATGCATTCAGAACAATGAAAGTAAATTGGAAAAATTTCAACTAAAATAGCACAGTGACTTGAATTAGTTAGACGACATAAAGTTTGCTGCAGAAGTTCATTAAAAAGTTTGTTATAAAAATAAATTCCTAAGACTTAAGATTTTTGATGTAAAAATCTTAGGAGAATTATCATCTAAAATTTGCTGGATATTTTAATAACATAAGAAAAGGAAGTTGAATTATTGATAAAATTTTTTACATTTAAAAATATTTAATTTTGACTAGATTGAAACATACTCTCTGAGTGCAACAATTTTTCCGCAGCCAGTTGTTTTTGAAAAATAAAAGACTTGAACAAAAATCCATCATTAGTGGTTTTTGCATAGGAGCTGATATTTAATTGATAAGAACTTGAAACCACTCCAAATTAAATGTAACTCATACGTCATGTTGTTCAATATTATTTAGACATCAAAATGGAGTGATATCTTGAACTGCAGTCAAATGAAATCTAAATATTGAAAAAAAAAAAAAAAATTGAAATAAAAAAATCCAACTAAAAGTAACAAAACTTTCGAAAAATAAAAGTACAAGCCAAAGTTCAAAAAATAGTTAACCAACTCAAAGGAAAAGTTATGGAAAACGAAATAACTATTCAACTGATTTACCGCGCGCTCAAACCATACAACCACCTAATAATGGATATTTGAGCTGCTATATGTTCTGCTGAAAAGTTTCCAACACTACTGACATAAATATGTATGCTCCCATTTTTGTGTACTTTTCCTTACCGATTCTAATGGTGCTACAAATGTTTTATGATTGAGCGAACGTGAGCAATTTTTCCAAAATATCAGTTATGAATAAATTTTTGCTTCTTTGTGTAGCAAAATATGAACGAATGTAGATTTCTTGCACAAAAGTCAAATCATCAGTTTTGATGCTAATGGGCAAACGAAAAACTTCTGAAGTGTACAAGTTTAAGCAAACTTTATATGCTTCAACGAACCTGTGAAAGAAGTAAGATCGAAAAGTTGAAATATAACACACAGAAAGGCATAGTCAAAGGATATGTTTGGAGGAAGATTGCAAATAAAATGATATAAGCCAACATAGTAGAATTCGTAGTAACCATTGTGGTGTTAAGAGTTCTTTAACTTTGATATTCATCACTACGAAAAGCGGCAATTTTCGATGGTGTGTGGGATTGCACACAGTATAAGCAAAATTGTCATAACCGTGTAAGAAAATCATAGATGCACAAAAACATTTTATTTTTATAGTGGGGTACATTGTTAAGTTTTTGATTTTTTTTGATATTTATTGCTGATTGTAGTACAAAATTCGTCAGAAAAGTTCATCAAAATATATCTCGAAGCTTTTCCTCTTTAATTTGTATCACAAAGTGCCTAAATTCCTACTGAGTAAGTTAGAAGGAGACTTTGTGCTCATTGTTTATATTGCGGTTGAGCATCTTTTGTAAAAAACAATTACGGTAAGAGCGCTTAATTGTTCGCAACCAAACTTATTACGAACAAAGTAATGAATAATTTAGATAAAACTTTTCTTCATCAATATATAAAGCTTGAAGATTTGTTTGAATTTATAAAACATTTTGTTTCAAAATGTTGAATTGCAGTCATAAATAATTAAAATTAAAAATAATTTGAGACAAATTTCGTTGAAACGTAATGAACCAAATGTTTTTTTTATTTGTTTTTATGCTTTTTGGAAAATAAATTTCATTTTTAAATAATTCAGTCACCGTCTAGACTGTTTATAAAAGACAGATGTTTCCATTCTCATGTTAGATAAGTCTCGGAATAGTGGCGTATTAATAATGGAGTTTTATTATGTCAGCTGTTTGAAAATGTAATGTTAGAAACTCATCATTTGTGAACAGAACATAGAGAGAGATTTTAAATTTTAAGATTATGTGGATTACAAAAACGTTTTGATGAAATAAATACCAAGATGATCTCATAATAGACATTTCACTGATTACTTAGAAAAACTCAAATTATAATTTTACTCACCGTAGTTTCAGAGGCATAATAACCTGTTTTTATTCATACTTCAATTGAGTATTTTCCAAGAGAAAATGAAATTAGTAGTGTAATTCGTACGTATCATGTAATGTCTTTGAAGTGAGCTAGCCTTTCCAAGGTTCTTTCTAACTAAGCTTTGAAAAACAAACTATAAATAAGGCTGCCTTAATTGCCCCAATTTGTTGTCCAAGCATATTTAAAATTACACTACTCAACAAGATTTTTCACAACGAATGGCGATGACATTTTCTATAGTAAAATATGGAAAATTGAGGCCAATCGAAAAAAAACAATTGCGATATTCGGATTCTGCGGAAAATTTTACTATAGAAAATATTATTGCCATTCGTTATGGGGTAAATTTTTGTAAATTTGTAGAGTAATGTTACCAAAAAAAAAAGTCATACATAATGTACAGAATATATCTCCAAGGGAAAAATTATTTCTTCTACCTAGATTTAATATAAATAAAATCAAGAGCGGCAAGAGCTCTCTTTTCATGAAATATTTAGTAATTACTTACTTTGTTCTTTACGAAATCGTTAATTCTATTTTTTTTAATCCTTCTGTCTGAAGATCCGTTTCATTGCTAATACTTTCTTACCAACTTCTTATATTGACAGAATCTATGTAATTTGTTGCATTTTTAATAAGTTTTTAAGATTTACCAGGAAAACTTGAATCATAACCTAAGGACCTTCGCAAAAAACTATGTCAAGGAAAATTAAATTAAGAGTTTGTTTTTTTTCATCTATCTCTGAACCCAGTCTAAGGAAAAAACAAAGACAATGTATTATACATGAAAAATCACAATGTATTATACAACTAATGTGTCATACAATCTATAACATTCTACCATTTCACATTACACGTATTTTATCTAGTGCAATAGTATAGAAAAAATGCAGCTTTTACGCAAAATTTTCCATTGAATCATTAACAATTTAAGTAACTTTTTAAAACAACTCTATCGTCAGAATCTGGGTTTGTTTGCTTAGTCGCGGAAAGGATATGTCCTTTTGTAAGTTTCATAAGATGAGTTCGTAGAAAACCATTCGTTTTACTTACAAAGAAAAAATTAAAAAAAAAAAATATTACTGTAAGTGTGAGATGGGCAGCAGCATAACAAAACTTTGAAACGAGATTTTTTTTTATTCTTTTGAGCCCACAAAAATCCTTTTAACCTACTTGATCTGTCAACTGAGTAAAAAATTTTCTTATGTTATTTTGTCAGTTTATGGTTTGAATTCTTGAATTTAAGTGCAACGTTAAATTAATTACTTCTATTTTGCCACTAAATAAAAAATTCTATTGCAAATGAGTCTGTCAATATTAAATGTGGACTTACTCATTGTCTCGTGTGTGGGAAAATAAACAACACTGAAATCAGTTAAGTAAAATTTATTTTATTTTGCTTAGTAAAGGCAGTGGTTCTTTAACCTTGGGTATATTCGTAGCTTTAAAAAGTTGTAAGTGTCTAACCAATTATGATTGCACTCATTTATTTTTTACGAAACAGGTAATAAGCATTGTTATTATATTTATTTAAAGCAGTGTTTACGTATGTAGCTGTGTTATTGTTGTGTGTGTTTTTGTGGTACAGTTATACAAATGCTTTGTATAACCATTACGCATGTTGAATATTAAAAGCTTTTTCACATGACTTTTAATTAAGTAGTAATATGAGAATAATGGACAAGTTAATGCAGCATAATAGCAAAATTTAAGTTACTCTTGTTTTCTCGTTCTCATGTTTTCATTTTGTTTTTTACAAAAAAATAAAAATATATTAAAAAGATTTTAACATATATGTATGTATCTTCTGTGTACTGCAAGATGAAATAATTTTCAATTTTTTAGTAAATACTGCATTAATGCAATATAAATTGTGTAAAAAATGTCTGTGAACAAAGAAAAAGTAAGTAACAGCCAGCCTCTTAAATATTTGTTCTTTTTACTATTACCCGCAAAGTCTGCTGGCTATCTAATGGCCTTTGTTTGCAGCACTTTGCTCAAAAGAGGTGCTTTTAATGTGAGTACAATGGTTAAAGATTTATCTTAGAGATTTATATATTTTGCTTACAGTTTTAAGCTCTGTTTTGTTTTGCGTTTTTTTACAGGAACACAATTTGTTGTTTTTTTTTTTCTCATGCGGTCATCTTTATGAGAACGCTACATTGTGCAGCACATTAGCGTGGAGCAACTTGATCCTTCCTTTTGCAATCCCCAAAATATGCGCGACACAATAGCGTACGGTTGAAGGCAGTTGCTTATTTTTTAAATAAAATAGCACAGTGCACATAAAACAAAAGTTAAAAATTGTTTAAAAAATAAAAAAAAAAACTTCAGCGCACTTCACCGTAGCGAAAAATAAAGTCATAATTTTGCTTGCTGAAGTAACTGAACCTGAACCTGGTGCACCCTTTGTTTATGCATTGGTTACAGTTACCACTCTGTTGATGACAGTTTTGGGATAAAATTGCTGTGCTTTAGAAAACAATGCCAAAAATAAAAACAAAACTTGTAATGAAAAAGTTAAATAAACGCTTGTCCTGACTTACTATTTGCGATGGTTGCAACAAAATATGGATTATTATTTTTTAATTTGAATTTTTTTCTTTATTTTTGTTCTTAACTACGTGTGCCTGTTGTGCGTTTTCATTCTGACAATTTTTTTAATTTTTCATGTTTCTTATTTTAAGTATTTTGCGACAGTATCGTATTCATATTTCATTTTTAGTTTACGGAATCTTGTGAGAAATTTAAAGTAAGCTTTTATGCTAGCTTCACACGAGGCAACCGTTGCAGAAACACAGCGCTGTTGAAGCAACCGTTGCTTCGTGTGTAGCTGTGTTGCCTTTTGATTTTCGTGTTGCAGCAACCGTTGCCAGAATATCAAAACATTTTGATATTTTTGGTCGGTTGCTGCAACCGTTGCCCCGTGTGTATCATTGTTTACTACATTTACTCGATTAGTTTGTCGGAAACAAACGAGTAAGAAGAAAATTAGGTGAAAAAAAGAAGAAAGCAAAATGAGAATTTCAAATAATGAAAATTATGTTAACTTCATTAATGAGTATAACAATTTGAGAGAGCTATGGGACATATCTTGTGAAAAATATAAAAATGAAAATCTTCCGCTTGTGTCTTTTCTGTACCAAAGCTACACACAGTACTGAAGTTGCCTCGTGTGTATCTAGCATTAGAAACAATTTCTATTCAAAATGTGACTTTTCTGCTTTAAATTATGAATATTTGACAGGATTTTAAATTTCTCTATGTCACTATCATATTTTCAAGAACAAAAAAGTGAGAAAATACTAAGAAAGTTAAACAATTTACAAAAAAACATTGATATCAAGGCACTTGCATACAAAATTTAAGACAAATTTCCATAAAGCAATAATGTTTGCAGCAAATAATAAAATGTTTGTGGATATATTTTCAAGTGACAAAAAAAATATGTCATGTGATTATTTGTTAATTTTCCGTAGGTATGATATAAATTTTAAATTACTTTTTTCAGTCGCACTTCAAATTTTACAGAAATTAATTCTTTTTGAAATATCATTGCTTCAAATCTAAAAACAAATAAATTTTATTAATTAAAATTAATCCTATTGCGCAATAATATGCCTTGACGTGCCCTAAAAAAATCGCATTACAAGTATTTTAGTGCTCTAAAGTAAGAGACAATTAGTAGCAACTCATTAATAGCACTGTTGCAGCTTAAGTTGGCCAAACACTGCCATCAAAAGATATTGTGAAGGAAACGAGAAACGGAAGCAAAGTCATCCAGGAAAAGCAGAAAAAAGAAAAGATTTCACTGAAAGAAATTTTTGTTTTGTTCCGTTTTAAATAAGCGCATAGGAGTCAATTTTTTTAAAGTAAACTGCACTAAATTTTTCTAAAATTTTATTGTGATTCGGATTCACTATTCAAAATAAATGGGAAAATCAAACAAAAATATTTTGGTTGAATACATTTTTTAGTCAATTTATATCTTAAAACTAAATTCACAAAGAATAGAATCTTAGCTCGAAAGAAGTGGACTTTCAAATGTTCATAATTGTACGTATAATTACAGCTAAAAATGTCTATCACAATGATTTATTTTTCTATTTACCAAAGATATGTACCTTAAGAAATTATATTATATATACAAAAATGTTTATGCCTACAAATTTTAACATGAAACCTTTAAACGAACATATTTTTAGAAAAAATGTCTTATTTTGACAGCTTAAAAATAATTTCAAATCAAAAAACTGATAAATAAGACTGGTTGGAGATAAAATTACTAAAAACATTAAAAAAATTTCTATTCAACGCCATATAAAACCGCATTGAAAATATAAGAGATGTTTGCTAGAATGCGAACTCATAAAAACTTCATAACTCACACATTCACATTTCAACCACATAACCCAAAAGTTCAGATTTTTGATTTTATATTCAAAATAAGTGGAATCGGCAGCGTTAAATGTGTGAACGAATGTGAGTAAAAATTTATACATGAGCATTTCTAAAAGTTTTGTTGCGTACGAAAATGTCTTTACCGCATCCGCACTGTTGTTTGCTGCTGCTGCAGTATTCAGCGCCTTTGTTTTGATAGCGCTTTGCAATAGCATTCAGCTTATTTGCATACCCAGCTTAAGCTCTCTTCAGCCTAAACCGATTAAAGTTTAGAGTTTAGTAAGTTTTGTGGTTAACTCCTACTCATAGGGGTTAAATTTATTTCCAAGTATTATTTTTGATGTTCGTCAATATTTTAGCAGCACTAAGTAAAACAGAGAAAATTTAAGATAAAGCGAACATATTTTTAAGTTAAATTTTACATTTCAATCGAATTTTTAAATAGTAATTGCAGAAAATGTATTCAACCTTAAGGCACTTATAAAATTAATAAAAAAGGATTTTGGCCGTGCTAGCACCAGAGCTATGGCTCTGAACACATTATCCTAAATCATGTACTATGTTGTATCTAAAAAATGTTGTGTTATGTTGTTAACTTTTGAAAAGTGCTCAGGAATTACAGTTTTGAATAAAAACTTATGTGTTTTTTTCAAAATATCATATCAAGGATTTTTACTTAAAGTTTTCTAAGCAAACTGAAATAAGATATTGATAAAAAATTTATTTTTTTTTAATATTTGTGACAGGAAGTAAAATAAGTCGTAATCGACTTAAGACAGTTGTAGTTGATGTCAATTTTTTCATTAGTGTTTTGTGAAATGTATATTTTTTTGGGCAATATTAAGACAAAAAAGTATTTGAAATCGCCTGAAAAGTAGAAAAACTTTTGCATAGAAGTAATAAAAAGTTGACGTTAATTCCATTAGTTTTAAGTTCCTTTGAGTATTTGCTCATTTCTGCCAAATAAGATGATATTTATACGAAAAGACATCACATTCAAATGTTTCTATTTTAGTTTAGTTTGTGCCATAAGAAAGTCATAGGAATTATTTCAAATTACATGAAAGTAAATAGTAACTTCAAACGTTTATAAGAATTATTTTTACTACATACAAAATCAACAGCTTAATGTCCATATATAAATGCAATTCGCAACAAATTTAACAACAAAATTAAGCAAAAGAAAAAAATTTAGCAGCAATAATTCTTAGCAAATGTTTACTGATTCAACTACATTTGACCGAAATATAAATACGTTTTAATTTGTCATACGCATCCCCAAAATATAAACCTTACCGTCAGAAAATATACAGGTGTCATTGAGCAAACAGAGGTAACTCAAATATAAAAAAAAATTGTGTGTTCTGCCAACAATATTCATTTTAAATAAATCTGTTGAAAAATTTCATTTGCATGATATTGAAATAAAATAATACAAAAAAAAAAGAAAGTACAACAATGTAATGGAAAAATGAAAAAAAAAAATATGAATATTGTACGTTGGTGACCTTTAGTGATTTGTCACACAACAGACTACTGCAGCAACGGTGGTCATGTATGCAATTGGTAAAATAAAAATTATAAATAAATGCTATAATACACACAATAAAAAATTTTCACAAGCAAATTGAAGGTATAGGAAAATTGAAAATATTTACAAGCTTTTTATAAATAAAACTTGTATTGAAAGAGAAGTTTTGAAACAATACAATAAGGCCAAAGAATGCGCATATTTTAAACAGCTCACGCTTAAAAAAGGTTAGCCTCTATTAAAAACTAATATCCGAAAAATTATTTTGATATTTGATATATTATTTGATATATTTTTTTTCTATAGATTTAATATTTATCAATTAAATACATTTATTTATTTATTAGTATTTAAGCAGAGTGTGAAGAATAAATAATTTGAAAATAAGATTAAATTATTTTTATTAAATTATGCAAAAAATAATATTTATTACGAGGCGCAAATTTGATTGATTTTTTCATAAGCTTTTGAAGAGTGAAACTAATTTAAAAAACATTTTTAAATTTAATTTCGATTTTTAAAGACTTAAAAAAATATATCTTAATTTCCCTGAAAGTCTATTATTTTCCGAAAAGGAATTTTTATAGAAATTTGTAATATTTCCAATAAAAATTTTATATTTCAAAACATAGTTTTATCCGCACGGAAACTAATAAATATTGCGTTATTGAGAGCAGAAATCATCTTTTAATATTTCACATTTGATACACTAACTATGAATGATAACATTTCTGTGTCAATGGTGGTATTTCGGTACTTTTTTTTTTCAGTACATTTGTATTGTGAAAAATATTCGTAAGTACATTTAACAAATTTTCAGTACGTTCGTTAACTTTTTTGGTTTATTTTTAGTAAGTTTTATTGGAATTTGCATAAGGAAATCGAATGACCTATTTTTCCTTTTTGTTTTACAAGTTTTGGAAAATTTTTTGTAAATTTTAGTAAGCTCTGATGTTCTTGGCAGAAAAAAAATTCTTCGCGTTCTAAGCCTCGATGCAAAAAATTAAAAAATTTTGAATTTTTTTTTAACAAAATCTCCAAAAAGAAAACATATATGGATTTTCGGTACGTATTTTTAAAAAAAAAATAATTATCAAATGTATTGAAAATATACTATAAGTGTACTCAAAATTTGTTCATTTTACCGCATGTACTAAAAATTTGTTCAATGCAATGACACATGCTTTTCACAACCCCAATGTATTGAAAAACGCACAAAGGCACTGTCTTTTATAATTCTGACGACCTTTGAAAAAATAAAGAAAAAGTTTTTGTATACAAAACTAATATTTGAGTATTATATAAATTTAAGCTTGTAATTTTTTATATTTTTACAGTTTAATACATAAACATCACAATATCTTCACGTAAGCTTATTAAAAAATCCTTGATAATATTTTTTGTGTGAAACCTTTAAATCTTACAAGCTTTCTTAATATGAGACTTTTTAATATGCTATGAGTTACAAGTTTTAATTTTCATTAATACTGCATCATTTTTGCTATTGCAGCAGACAACCTTAATAGTAATCCCCTAATCTACGAAATGTCCACTGACGGCCATTGTGAAAATGAAAATTATTATCATATTTAATCCGATGAAACTACTTTGTACCAATTAAGGCCAAGCACAGACGCACACGTAGACAAATCTACAAAAGCAGCAGTCATAACTTTAAATTTATTTGCTCATACTGTGCAAAATTTGCAGGTATACAAAATAATACATGAATTTTAGACTGTCCATTAATTCTGAAGTTTTCTGAATCAAAAAACTTTTTGACAGTAAAAAAAATGTTTACTTTTTTGTCTTATCTTTTTTAACTTTGGTCCAAATTTTTAATTAAAAACTTTTTAAGTGATTTGGAAAAATTCATTACTTCTATTTACTATTTTATTAGACTTCTCAAAAAAGATACACTGAAAAAAATGGTATGCAGTGCAAATAAACTTTCTTTTTGATCTTAAGAGTTTTGTTTGAGTAAATATTTTAAATAAAAAAAAAAGAGTTTAGTGCCTGTAATAAGCTATGCTGGCCAAAAATATTTTCTTTTTTATGATTGTTTTTTTTTAAACATATTCCCAGTTACTCCTTTAAAGCAACATTGATAAAAACGGACAGTCTAATATATATGGCTATGTAAGTATAAGAAAAACTTAAGTTGAATTTATGTCTGTGTGGGTGTGTAGCCGAACACTTTGGCTTTCCTAGGCTTGCTAGATGCTGGTTTAGCCTGCGGCAGCATTTTGCATTTACTTTTCCCCTCAAAAATATTCAACAAAACGGCTGGCCATTGCTTACCTGTATATGAGAGAGGGTGGAAATACCTAGTAAATGGCTGGCTGCTTGCTAAGCTGTGGACTTTGTTAAATTTAGCTCATAGGAACTTGCAAAGGAAAAAGAAGAATACAAATATTTTTAAAATTTAATCTGAATAATAAAGTTTAAGAGGTGTTAAAATGTATGCTGATGTAGATGATTTTGGTCTTTCGAGTTTCAAAATTGCAAAAACTTTTATGTCCATGAAATTAATAAGCTATGAAAGTTTATTACGAAAATATCTAGACCGATATCATGTTTGTGAACTTAAGAATATTTGTGTTATAGGAATAATTTAATTTGTTAAAATTATATTTACATAAAATAAACATAAGTATGTTTTCAAAACTATATAATTTATTCATTGTTTATTGTGTATTGAACTACCTCATTATCATTATCATTATTTTAGTACTGAACACATAAAAATAAGTACGATCTGTGTTATTGGAAATTTAGCGCATTGAAATTTGAAAGTGTAGAAAATGATTTTAAAAATTGGTAGATGTTATTTTAAACTGGCAATGACCTGTGTTGCTAGACATTGGTGCACTTTGTCTTATTACCTGACCGTTCTGATACCCTAGCAATCGCGCGGCTAGAGCTCGCCGGAGGTCACGGTTCTTGTTGGGTAATAAGACTTGGCAACGACAGACAAGTTAATAACTACCTGTCTTTTTATTTTTTTATTTTTATAGAACTAAAATTTACTCAAAATGCAATCGACATACCACCGTATAACCCCAATTTCTTGATGGCACAAGTTTTGTGGCTAGGTTTTCCTTGATCGGCCGATAGCTGGTGTAAATCATAGGCCTTGGCCAGTTTTCTTTGTCGCATCGTGCTCATTTAAGATGTCACACTTTACACGATCAGAACTCACAACACCTTTTTCTATTTAAAAGAAAAAAACCATGGCTTATAATTTCATGTACATATAAATTTCGTTTAGAAAAATTTATCTTTACAATATCTGCTGTTTTCTTATATTTTCATAATGTAGACATTGATTTATTTTGTTTTTCTAACCGATCAACGAAATCGAAAACTAAACGTAAAAGTAGAAAACTTTCTTAATTGCCTTTTTACTTGACCCAGTAACCTTTTTTTTTTAAAAAGACATGCATATGTTTACTTATCGTTAGTCTTATAACTTTCTAAAAAAAACTATTAATCCAGTTGAGAACGTGGCACCGGGCTCATCAGGAGTAGTATAATAATTACTCAAAATTTAGGAGCAGTAGGAGCAGCTATTGTATTAATTGATGTTGTAGTTAAAAGTACATAACTTTTTCAAAATATTTCTTTTCTAATAAATTTTTCTAATTTGAAAAAGATTTTATTTTCAGATCTTTCAATTTTAAACCAATATCTAACTGTGGCGCAATTAACCAAATTAAAAGTTACAGTAAAATATGCACATGCAAATCACTCTCATAGCAAATTCCCTTACGTTTCTATACCTTACGTTTTTCATTGCACTGAAGTTGGTAAAACCAAAAAAGATTTGCAAGAATCCAATATTGACTTACTGCAGTATTTACGAGTAACGTTTTAATGTATAAACTTAATCTATGGCCATGGCGGAGAAAAAACATCGAATAACTTTAAAAAAATACTATTCGCTTTTTAACGTGTCTACAGAAGTTGCAAACCAAAACCAGTTACATGTGTACTGCATGTACGTAAGTAGTAGTTCCACTTGAGTACATAAAAATCCCAAAGAGAATAACACTAGTACTACTTCATTCAGTACTTGCACCTTAACGTGGCTTACATGCAAACGAGCTTTCAATAAAGATTTATGTTCTACGTTGCTCATAAAAATGCATTTTTATTACCTTTTCCGTTTATATCTTCATGATTTCTTTTTTTTTGCTTACAAATGGATGCCGCTTATATGTGGTTGCGCCAACAAAACTGAACTTAGGAATTCACCTTCTTACTGTACTATGGCGCATATATAAATATTGATGGCCAAGGATAGCATTTTTTTCAAGTTTGTCTTTTAGTTTTTCATGAATGGAAAAAATAATCGATTTCATATTGACTGGCAGATATACCGGCCTCTGCTTTTCAAAATGAAGAAAGCAGTGTAAGGATATTTGAAGTACATGGTATTTTTTAGAAAAAAAAAGAAAATATTTCCTTTAGAGCAGGTTAGAAAATTTCTTTTTGCAATTCCATTACTAATACTTTAATAGAAAAAAGTTTCCTAATTGATAAAGATGGCATTTTTAGAACATTAGTAAATTTTTCAATACATTCGGTACATATGGCGCATTTTCAGTGCATTTTGAATACTTTTTTGTAAAAATAACTGCATTCGTCATGCGTTTAAAAGATCATCTCTGCATATTTTGCTTATGTACTATTGGTATATGTAGTTTTTCTTGACCATATCCTTGAATACCCAAATAGCTTTTGACGAGCTCTCTATGAAAACAGTGGTTTTTCTATAAATCATTACAAGAGACGCCAATGTTTCGGATATCTCGAAAACGATTCTTAAGAAAAAAACTGGTTGCCATTTTTGGAATCTACGCCCCAAAATACATAGAAAAAAGTATATGATAAACCAGATATCGAGATGAAACCCAAATTTGTAAATTAGTGCAAATAAGACGTGCCGCACTACATTAATTAATTTATTTCTAATAGTAATAATAGTTTGCCCATTAAAAAAAAATACTTTTTCGATAGAAAATTTAACATAGAATACGATGGTCATAATAAAAATTTGATACAGGGTAGGGGAAATTATTTAAAATTGATTTAAACATTTTAATTGTTTATAACAATATTAATTTGTTAATGAATTTTGTTTTTTAGCTCTAAAATGAAAATAAATAAATTTTCTAGCTGTAACAGAACCGGAGATATGAGTTTTTGAAAGTGTGCCTCCATGCCAAAAATCACGAAATTCTCAAAATTTAAATTCGCTCTATTTTGTAAAAAGAAATTATTTCAAAAAAATTCTCGAACACGTGTCTCTTCTTTTTCGATACAGAATCCATAAAAAAAATCTCAGCCAATTCAAAAATGTGTTGGTCAATTTTCGTCAGAACTCGTTCGGTTTGTAAAAGAACGTCCCACATATGCTATAATTTCGCAAGAAGATTTGAAACATTGCATGGCGTTACTACAAAGATAATGCGGCGTTTCTTGTAAGGATTTTAATTAGTATGGTCTCTTAGTTGGATGTCCATCGAAGCTGTGCCTTGAATTTTTAATTAAAACAAAGGATAGCTTAAGTACATATTAACAAGTGAATTTAATTAAAGCGCATGTCGCAAAAATGGTGCGCAGCATCATTTATATTAAATTTAAACTTTTTTCAAAAGACACATTCTATTTGAGCAATTTAAGTTGAGACAAAAAAAAGGACCTCATGCTATTGTTTCGTAATCCGCGTGACTGCTTTCAGTTGTTTGCTTTATTTTAACATGCAAGCAACCTGCATGTCATGTTATGTTACACGTACAATGCTGCCAACGCTAATTTGTTCCCTGGTGGTGATGATGGTGGCAACCGTGTGTTGTACATTTTACAGCTTGTTAGTCTTTTGTTATTGTGCACAGTCATTTGAAGCCCTAACAAGCAGTATAAGCAGTGGACGTAAATGTGCAGTTGGCATAACAAGGCAGCGAGCATCTTTTTTCTGTCATATGTTATGATACCAAGAACAGCGATAGGTTTCTTTTTTGTGGTAATAAAAACGAAATAAACATTTTGTGCACAAAAAAATATGTTTGTAATGAAAGCAAAATTTTATTCAAACTTCAAAACTTATGGCACAAAAACAAAAATCTGTCAAAAACTTTGAACACCCAGGTGCTTAAGCACACCGAAACTTATCACATGTCAACTTTTCTATTTAACCTACATCAAAGGTAATGACGCACTTTATTCTTAACTGAATATGTGCGACTTTGTAGAGAAGTTTTGTTTTTTTTTGTGGGGTTTAAATTTTTAATATGTTAAAAGCAGCTAAATTGATTTCATGTGAAAGCAAAACTTTTCACTAATGATTTCTACAAACAAAAACTTTTCACTTTTGAATGTCTTTGTTTCAAAGTAATAATTTTCTTATAATAAGTTACGATTTATTATGTTTTTTTTTTTTTTTTTTTGTGTCTACTTGTCATGAAACTTTTAGTATTGATATATGAGTGAAAAAGTTTTAAAAGCTTTTGTAAAATATTTGTTTATATAAATCAAGAAAGTGCCAAAAAATTTGTATTCCCTTCATGGCTTAAACATTTGGGGGATTTCAAAAATGCTATAGTGACATTGGCGCAAATTTGTTATTTAAAAGACCTACAAATATTTGAAATGAGGTATTTCAAAATTAATTGTGCTATGTAAAGATCTGTTTTGATCACTTGAGCAATCAAAAGGCTTTAATGCTGCTAAATCTTAGTCCTAAAGACTGTTGAAATAAATAATTTATTATTAATGCCGATTGGCACGAATTTTTCAGTTTTGTTGTAAGAACAAAGTTTTTAGACGATTAAAATATGCTTTAATCCAAATTTTGCAGTGAGACCCATTTTTTCTCTTGGTCGACTTTGCTCTTAGAACTTAAAAGTTTTTTATACACATTTGATCTAATTAGTTTTCAACTCTGAAAGCTTTTAAATTGCAGCAGTTATTCATGTGCTAAAAAAACTGCATGTAATTAAAAGCGAATTCAACAAAAATAAGACCTTCACATCTTCATTAGCAAGCCAATTTGTTAGGCAAAAAAATAAAAAAAATTGCGCATTTAAAACTGGGGAGAAAAATTTAATTTCATTATCCTTGCATAACTTTAAAATTGCTATCGCTAACAAGCAGCGAAATTGCAGCGCATACTAAATAAGTCCATCATGCATATGAGTTCAGTCAACAGCCAACAGACAGACGCCCACTTGTGCAGATTTACATAGCATTTTTTTGCGCTTTTTAACATTTTTTTTTGCTGTAGCCTATATCCTTTTAATATAAATGACAGCATAAATATTCATTAAGAATGATCTTCTCTTTTTTTTTTTGTAAGCAGAGTCCCAAAAAGGGTTGTGCTGAGAAAATGCACCCATAGTTGCTATGTGTCCGAAGGAACAAAAAAAAAATATAAGGGACAAAGCAAAAAATGACTGTCACAAGATAGTTTTAAAACAAAGCGCGCACGCAAGGCATATCCTTGGCATAATTAAAATAAAAATGAATATTATATGAAAAATATCATTTTAGCTTTGCAGAGTTCTTCTTAATTCAAAATGTTTTTTTTTTCAAAGACCATGCAAATTAACTTCTTTTCAAGTCAAGTGCTGCAAATTGTTTGCAATAAAAAATTGTATGTGACAATGCCATGCCGCAACAATGCAATCGCATGCAATTTGCATTTGAATGCAATTTAGTAACTGTTAATATGCAAATTTTTTGGCGATTTTATAGAAGTGCGAATATGGCAACGTTTTGTGAATTATGAGACCGTTTTGTATACGGCAGGCAGCACTTAACACCAAAAGGTTTCAGGAAATTTTGCTTACTTCCTTTTTCAAAATGAGCAAACATTTTTTCACTAGTTATTACAGAGCTAAACTATGCAACAGCAGCATAAGATTTTTTAGCTCTTGCAAAATGGTTATTTAACAGCAAAAAAAAAAATATAATGCGTTAACATTTAAGTCCCAAAGTTCTTCCAATCTCATGACGATATCTGCGTAAACTCAATTTACATTTGATAAACTTGATGTTGTTTAATTTAAAGTTAGAGTAATTATCTGAATATGTAACCTATATAATTTTTGAAGAACAATTTAAGTTTCATAAGAGACTAAAATTAACAAATCAAGTGATTGTGATAAAGATATAGAAGACAACATTTGTTTGACAAGAGCAGCAATAAACTTTTTCATTTTTGTGTAACTTTTTTTTTGGCCTGCACCACTCGGTAGACGCTTAAAGATTTTTTGTGTCATTTTCACACGCTTAATGGATTGTAGTAGAAATATGACTATGGCAACATAAACAAGCAAATGAAAGCACAGTCGACTGTCGTTACCAACACTTTTACAGCAAGGTGTCGCTGCACTTTAATGCAAATGTCGTTTGCTGTTGACTCTTGTGTCAAGTGTGCTCCTAGCTATTCATATTATAGCTGCAAAAGCGGTAGCATCATCATTTGGCTGATGCTGCTGCTACCTGTTGGGTTGAAGAGTATTCTTAATAGTGAAAGAACAAAAAATCGAGGTGAAAATGCAATAAAATGCAAAAATTTATTCGTACTTGCTGCTGCTTGCTGCAGAATAGTCGCACCACAGAGAGACAACGGACTTGAAGGCGAAACAGTATTGTAGAATACTTTATGTTTTTTGCTAGTCTTGTTAAAACCGATTAAAGGACTAAGACTTTCATTAAATTGTATTAAAATTGCCAAACCCTTTTAAGGAGTCATTGTGTTGTATGTATTTAAAATTTAAATTGTAAATGAATGATTTTGCAGAGAGCAAAATGTTTGAGTTTATTTTTTAAATGAAATCCCGTTTTCAGCCAATTTATAATTTAACTAAAAATTCACTTGTTATACTAGTGTTTCATTACATTACAATAATGCCTTCATTTAATTTATACCACTTTAAAATTACTTAATGAAACTCATGAAAAATTGAAAATGGAAACACCCAATGTACAAAGATTGTACAAAATTACGTGCATTCAATTAAAATACTTGCCGTTCTTGACTTAATGATGGCATCTTGCACTTAGATCATTAAATTTTAACCGAAGCTATTACAAATTTCTGACTTGTTATTTTTATTCTGCTATAAAAGAGATTATATTACTTAAGATCTCTCTGAATACAGGAACGATAAATAAAACTAATAAGTGTTCGCAATGTTTTTATGTATAGCTCACATATTAGGGTGACCAAAAAAAAAAAAATGATATTTCGATTTCTATGTTAATTTTATGATAAAAAGTTAATGTAATGTAAAAAAGTTAAGAATTGAAAGTTTCATTGATATTTAGATGTCGCTAGTGAGCATTTTCTACATTAAATTCATTCTTTTTACTTGCGAGTGATTAAAAATCTTCCCAAAAGACAATATCGCATGAGAGCATTGACTTTTACACTGTAACAATTTTAGTTTAATTTTAATACCAAAAAAGTATTTATATAGAACAATGACAAAAAAGTATAAATTTTAAACTATTTTGGAGTAACTAAAGAGCGAGAGGGAGAGAGAAATGGGGAGAGTTATACTTTTTGGTTTTAATTTTAAACTATAACTGGAATGAATTTTAGTTGTTTTGTTTTGGGTTTCAAAAGTAAACCTCTTTATTATTAAATGAAATCTGAAATAAGATTTAAATTTATACTTTCAAATATGAAATTTATTCCCTACATGTGCATCTCCGCCAAAAAAAGGCCTTTTAGCTAGCCTCGTAGCACATCCTTCAGCAATAGTTTTTCTTGAGGTTAAGACTATCTTGGATTAATATTCAAGGAGGAACAATTTATTTATTTTTATGAAGTTTAATATTGTTGGCATTTATTTCAAAGCACATGTTTAAGATTGAGAGTAATACATATTATAATATAATAATACTTTGTTGGCATTATTTTAAAACCAAAAGTTTTGAAGTTGAAAATGAGAGAGCATTTTAACACTTTGTTGGCATTATCCTTAAACCAAAAGTTTTGAAATTGAAAATGAGAGAACATTTTAATACTTTGTTAGTACTTTTTCTAAACCAAAAGTATTAAAATTGACTCACAGAATTTTTGAAACTTTTCTTGTATTTATTTTAAAACTAAAAATGATTAGTTTTTTGAAGAAAAAGCGTTAAAAATTTATTTTAGTATTGTTTAAGCCCCTTTGGCATTAAAATTTTTTTAAAAAATCACATGTTTTAAAATTAATTCTTGTTTTTTTAAAATTAAGTCCTATTGGAATAAATTTTAAACATTTTTGGAACACATTTTGAATTGAATACCAAAATAGCTTAAAATCAATACTAAAGGGAATAAAAAGTATGCTTTGATTTTTTACTGTGTATATTTTCGGTTCTGCTGAACACGATGGTGATGGTTATTTTGCTATAAAGTTGCTATCTATCTCTGTAGCATCGCAAACTCCCAGAAAATAGCGAAATTTGGGTTTGAATGAGGTGTACTCGGAGAATACATTTTTTTTTCTGAGTCCAATATTTTTCAGCATTGTAGTCTGAAAACAGACGAAGAAATACCGGCCAGTCCCGATGTTCCAGTATTTTTTATCAGATGACCAGAGCAATAAAAAAACGAAAACCTCTCGAAATCCTGCCAAAATTTAAACTTAAATGAGGTAAATTTGATAATCGATAAAATAATTATACAACTTATTTTTTATCAAATTAAACTATCAAAAGAAATTAAGAAAATTAAGCACGTCAATTGAAAGTATGTGTAAATGTGATTCAAATTCAGATGAAATAACTATTTAAATTTTATTTTCGCTAAAATTTATGCGCATAGATAATCGTAAGAAAATCAATATTTCTGTATTAAGTGAGTTGTTTCAAGGTCACCATCCTCGTATAAAGACGCATAAGCTCACTAAAACGTTTTATTTTATGTCCTGCCTTATTGACTCCTCTTGACTCAGTTTTGTTACTGCAACAAAAAAACTATAGCATATCGACTGGTATATTTTCTTGCTGCGTAAGCATCAACACTTTTATTTAGTCATAAAAGAATATTTAATGGTGTTGAAAATTAATGTTCTTTTGAAAAGCTTCACGCAATAAAATTTTACAGGAAAACAAAATTGGCAAGAAAACAAACATTGACAGCGATAGCAACTACTTTTACGATAGCTTCGTAATTTGTTGCTCTTGAGTTATAAAAACTGTGAGGTAATATAGCTCGCAACATTAAAGTGATTTTCAAGAATTAAGTTGATGTAAAATAAATTTACCTTTTAGTTGAATTTTTTAATGAATAACATATCAGTATATAAAAATTCATTTTTAAAATGATTTACATTTCGTTGACACTCTTTTAGATTAGATTTCTTAATTTCATTTATTACTGATTAATTTGCTGCAAGGTAGCAACCGTCTATAGCTTCAGGTTTGTTTGCATAAAACTAACTTTACCTACAATTCAAGTAGCATTTAAAGCAATCATTTACATGGTTTAGTTTCTTATGTTTATGGTGATTCAACATTTATAATTAGACAACTACGTAGTTAAAAAAAAATTTGACACCTGCGATAAATATTAGCTTTTTATATATGCATAAATTACTTTTTTTTTATGAAAATTAATTTTTTAAGTACTTAACTTTGCTGCTCAATTACTAAAGCTTTAAATATAAAGCTGTTCAAAGAAATCTTCTTTTATGTCTCTTCACTCCACGGCAATAAAATAAACTCATAAATTTCAATCTACTCGAATTCGATTAGTTCAATTCACAAAGTTAAGCTCATACAAAATGTCATAAAATAACGCAAGCGAAAGTAGAGAATCACTTTATGAACGACTTATTTATTGACCTTTGGGGCATAAACTCAATTCATAAAAATAGAAAAATCATGAAAAATTAAGTTAGCTAAGAAAAGGTAAAAATTATAGCCCGTTTAAAGAATAAAAATATTTATTTGTAAGGCTTTACAAGATAAAAATTGTGCTGAAGTTACGCGATGTGAAAAAAAACATGTTTTATTATCTAAATTAAATTAGCAAACTATGTTAGAAATTTTCAGCTTAGTAATTAGAAATATTCAACAACTCTCTTACACATTTTATGTAATTTAAATAATCTTTGATTATCAATCTTAAACTCAAGATATGCTAACTCGAATATCAAATACAGCAAAACATTGTTGTACGTTTCAAACCACAAAGCGGATAGACTACTCTAAGCATTGCGTGCGGAAACGGAAATATTCAGCATTACATCCTTAGGATTTAGCATGGCAAACAACATCGCTGTTATTCTTTGTAGCATACAATTAGTACAGTGTGTGTGAAATCAACTTTAATTACACATGTAGTAGTTAGTTACACTGGTTGTTTTCTTAATTTTATCGTAACATTACTTTTAAGCTGCAGCAGACGTAGGTATTTGTTTTCTTACCAAAGCCAAAATAAGTGGAATAAAAATATAAACATGAACACAGCTCCTGCGGTTGTGTTCAACTTAAAGTTATATAACATTTAATTTCAAAGTGTTGCTTGAACGTGACACTTGTATATTCACTAAACCGCTTATTAGTTCCTGAGTTTTCTTAATAGAGGAGGTTATGTTTTTTCTACGCTTTTGTTAAAAATAATAAAAATCTTAGATGGTTTGCAGTTTTTTCTTACTTTTGGTGTGTTAGAACAGAACATAATTTTTTAATTGTTATTTTATTGAATACTAGCAAAGCCCGGCGCGCATTGCTACGCCTCAACAAATAAAACATAATGTGTTTTTATTTTAGTTGGATTAAATAAGTAAAAACTATTTTTATTGATATTTATCTTATTGCAAGTGGATAAATAACGTTGTTGGTTTTTCAATTTGGCTCATAAATGAACAATTGAATTGGCGGGAATGATTGGAATACGTAGAATCAGCACCTTTGAATGAGTTTAATTTGGTTACAGTCCTTGTCTTCTATATATGTACCGAATCTCATAGTCATAGTTTTTTCTTATTTTGGAGGTATGGCACTACCCATTTTTTCATTGAATCTTACTTTCTTTCTTTTTGGCTCATTTTTTCCAAACCAAACTATGTTAAGAAATGTTTACAAACTATAAGAAACATATGTACCAAATCTTATCCATCTGCGTCAAATAGTTGTTGATTCATAAAAAGTTGATTCTATTCTATTCCAAGCTGTGCCTGTTTATATAAAAGCCTCGTGGTGTGAATTCCATTAAGCGATCTTCGAGAAAATTATGTTCAAAAAATTTATTTGTATGAAGGCCGCCCTAAATATGTTCCCTAAATAGAAGTATTGAAGCTTTAGCTACGCCTCTTAGTATAAAAGTTACTTGGTGTAAATTCGGTATGAATCGATTAACCTGTCTTCGTGAAAAAGATATTAAAAAATATTTTTGTGTGAGGATCACCCAAAGTGTGAACCCTAAGTAAAATTTTTACCATCTAATCTGTGCCCCTTCATATAAAAGTCATGTGGTGTTAAGACTATGAGAATCGATTAAACGGTCTTTGAGAAAATGATATTTAAAAAATATTTTTGTATGAGGGCCAGTAAAAGTTGTGTAGCCTAAGCTATGCTTCTTAACATAAGAAATACGTGGTGTAAATTCAGTGTGAATCGTCTAACCTGCCTTCGTGAAAATGATATTTAAAAATATATTTGTATGAGGGCCACCCTAAGTATGCTCCCTAAATAAAATTTTTATAATCTAATCGGTGCCTCTTAATATAAAAGCCATACCGTGTAAGTTTCATGAGAATCGATTTACCTGTCTTTGAGAAATCGCAATTTTTAAAATATTTTTGTATGAGGGCCACCTTAAATAAAAGTTTCATCGTCTTAGCTATGCGTCTTAATATATAGAAGACATGTGGTGTAAATTCCATGTGAATCGATTAAGTGGTCTTTGTAAAAATGCTATTTTAAAAATATTTGCGAATGAGGGCCACCCTAAATTAAAGTCCTATAGCCACCATGCCCCTGGTGTCTAGTCCCGTTCATATTTTGTGTAGTGCTTTTATCAAAATAAAATATAGCCCATGTTACTCAGGAATAGTGTAGCTTTCTATTAGTAGAAGAATTTTTGGAATCGGTTTTATAGTTCCAGAAATTACCCTGAACATACAAACAAACAACAAACAAACAAACCTTACCTCTTTATATAATAGTATAGATAATGTGTGTCAATACCAAAAAAATTACACTTAAGAAAGATAAATTAAACAGAAAACTTTCGTCAGCGTTTTTTTGACTAATACGAGTACATTTTAAAAATATTTTTCAAAATCTTTTCAATAAACTTATTGCGTAAAAGATATGAAAGTAAATCTGAGAATGAGGGAACAAATTTCAGATTTTTGTGTGATATGAAAAATCTGAGAAACACACACGCACATAAATGTAAAAAGACTAAAGATCATAACTAGAAAATGAGATATTTTTCAAAAATGAGGCCAACTCTTTTAATTTGAAACTTTATGAAATCTCTTTGTAAAATTTATTCACATTCATAAAATAAATTAAGCATTTTCAGTCATTTACATTTGCGGTCAAATTTGTCAAAAAAATTCAACTCAACATGAAAATTGCAATTTGGAAAGCTTTTTTGGTATTAAACGTATATAATGCCAGCATAAAATACACCATCTGCCGGTAGAATGCATTATATTTTGTTTTGATTGTTGCACAAAATGTTGCATATTTTGCAAACGGAAATCAATTTACACAAAAACCTGTTGACTGCGACACAAATTTACATAATAATGCTACGGTGGTTTTATTTTTTTTTAGCAAAAAAAAAAAGCTGCGCAAGAAAAAATAGCAAACATTTTGTAAAGCTTACGTAAAAAAAAAAAAAAAAAAAAAATTAAATTTAATTTTTCCTTAGTTTTTCATAAGAAATTTATTAAATTTAATAAATTTAATAAATTTAATATTTGCAGCTACAAAATTGTTATTTTCAATTTATTTTTCATTAAAAATTTAAAATGTTTCCACATTTTAGAAACTGCTATGCATTATTTTAGCAAAAATATTTTTTTTTGTTTTTTCTTACATCAACGTTGCTGTCATATGTCAAACTGCAAGCATATGAAAAATATTCAAATTGACAGTTTTTCAACATGACTAAGCAAAAATAATTGATTTCATGCGCGTGCAGTTTTTTCGTTTGGCACAAACACATGGTAAAAAGAAAAAAAAAAATGAATTTTATTGAAAATAAATTTAGAAAAAATGAAAAAAAAAATGTTTCTTACAAAATCAAAATGTTTTGGTAAAATTTTGCATAAGAGACTGATGTTTTTCTTGAGGAGTTCCATTGGGATATTATGAAATTTCTAAAAAGTAGCTGTAGCCGATATAATTTTGGAAGTTTTTGGTTGACTTACTTAACAAAAAAATTGAAGAAAAATTAAATATTCTCTATAAAATTTTGATTTTTGAAAATTATGAAATATTTAAAAGACAAGTTAATAAACCTTTAAAAACGCATAAATAAAGAAGAAGTTTTGATTATGTGCGATAAACCATATTTTATTATACCCTACACCGAGGGTATATTCACTTTGTCCATCCGTTTGTAACACATAGAAGGAGGCGTGGCCGGTATGGAAAAGTATATATATTCTTGATCAGCGTCACCACCTGAGTTGATTTAGCGATATCCGTCTGTCTGTCTGTCTGTCTGTCTGTCTGTCTGTCTGTCTGTCTGTCTGTCCGTCTGTCTGTCTGACTGTCTGTCTGTCTGTCTGTCTGTCTGTCTGTCTGTCTGTTGAAATCAGGTTTACGGGAAAACCAAGAGAGCTAATTGAATGAAACTTTCACACACAGGTCACATCTTCTTGCAAGCATCTTGCTATTGAAAATGGGCGAAATCGGTTGACGGACACGCCTACCGCCCATACCCTATGTATATATACCCAAGTCAATTTTGAAAAAAGTTGCAGCGATTTTGATGAAAATTGGTGATTTGATGCACATGTGAACAAGATTAGGATTAGGTTAGCTTTCAAGTTTTCAAAACTTCCTACAGGGGCGTGGCACAGCCCTAAATTTTAAACTTTATACCACCATAACTCGTAAACCGTGCAAGATATTGTTATGAAATTTGGTAAACGGGTACATTTCAAATATATCTTGAATTGTGATAAAAGTGGGCGGAATCGTAAAAATGGGCGTGGCACTTTTCAACAGTTAAAAATTTTGATTCTATATATCTCAAAAGTGGCTTAAACGATTTTCATAAAAATTTTGGAGATGATGCCGCTGGAAGCAGTCATCAATTCAAGCTCAGCCACTTTACTGAAAAAACTCGATTAAGGGCGTGGCACAGCCCACAATATTTATAAACGTTATATTAAGAGAAGTAACAACGTAATCGTTATGAAATTTTATGAGGTGGATAAGATTGCTATAAGGTCTCTTATTACAAAAATTTGGTCCAATAATACCTGTGGGCGTGGCACCTCCCATATAAGCAAAAAACGTTTATTGCTATAGACAGTGTGCTATAAGAGTAATCTTCACAAAATTTGGTGTCAGTTACCATAAGCTTTGAAAATAAATGAATTTTTATGGGATCGCACCAGTGGGCGTGGCACCTCCGATACAAATAAAATACGGTAAGTGGCATATTTATCGAAATATGTGAGCAATCATACTAAAATTTGGTGCAAGGGGTTTGCCTATGGAAAGCTATTTCTGGATCAAAACCGGGCTTGATTGTACCTGTGGGTGTGTCACCGCCCTAAATTTTAAATTTAACTGCGGCATATATCGCAAACTATACAAGATATTGTGCTGAAATTTAATATGAGGATGTCGCTCACGAATATAATTTATTGAACCAAAAGTGGGCGGAATTGGAGAAGTGGGCGTGGCATATTTGAAATTTTTCATTTCTATTCGATTTTTTCAACATTTTCCATATTTTTTTGATTTTTTCAACCCTTCAATTTTTTCCAATATATCCTATTTGTATTTGTTCGACTTTTTCAACCTCTTTCAACTTTCTTCATAAGTTTCTTTATTTTTTCGACTTTTTCATCAAATTTGAATTGTTTCAAATTTTTTCAACCTCTTTCAACTTTTTTAGAGTTTTTCAACCCCTCTCAACTTTTTTCAACATTTTGCATATATTTTCGTCTTTTTCAACATTTTTCAACCTCTGTCAACCTTTCTAACATTTCACATTTTTTTTCGACTTATTCAACTTCTTCAACCTCTTCAACGTCTTTTTAATGTTTATTTAAAATGTACTTTCAGTTCAGTGTAGGGTATGTGAGTTTCGGCCTGGCCGAAGATAACACCTTAACTTGTTTTTTTTTAAATTTGGTTTAATGCTTATCATTTCAATAAGTTGGCATTCATTTAATTTGTAATATTTCTTGAATCAACTTTTTGTATAACCCTTAAGTGCATAGCGTACCATATATGGTACGTGCCTAAAATCATAGTCAAATCTACCCAAACAAACTGCATCTCGTTAAGTTTTGTTCTAACTTGTAGCAGGCTTTACCAGCTTTCACATAAATGACTCTTCAGCTCTATGATGTTTATTTTCAGCTCCCAGTAAGCTGTCGAAGTGGTCGGACGTTGTGTTTACAAATAATTTTAAAAGTGATTTTCGTCAGTATATTGATAATTTCCATTATTCTTGTAAAAAAAAATATTGGGGAGTACAAGGGAATTAGTTAGCAACTTATTGAGAATCTAGTCCAAACTCGATCACCTGGAATAGTTTTTTTACCTATTTTTCTAAGCTTGGAACACTGCAAAAATCACTCTTTTTGAGCTTTTCCGGGAAAACGGTGCATTTTACAGGAAAATGAATGCTCATTTCGTGGTCAGCGTCTGATTTTACATAAAAAAAGCTTGATCTCCATACTCGGGGCTGACCTCATGCATTTAAGGGATAAAGGATCTGATTTAATCAAATTCAAATGTATGGAAACATTTTCTTGCACATTTGAAAATATCAAAGATTGTACGTAAGGTATATTTTTTAAGCTGTCTTCACTTTTAAATCATTCATTGCGATAATTATACGGTTCCACTATAATTCACCCTTTTACTTTCTCAATTATGCTTCAATAACTTTAGTGTTAAACTAAACTACTTGTGGACTGGTACCAAAAAATATAAAAAATTTGTTTGTTGATCGTCGTATAAAAAAGTAGTGCCATCATAGAAACAAACAGAGTGGGGTTTGATGAAAACTGAATTATTTTTGTTGACAGAAAGAAAAAAATTATTACCATTATTTACTAAACTTATTTTAAAGCTATTGTGGTAAATCTCATCTATCATCGTACACTAAATGTTGGTTTAAATAAAATCCCAATGTCAATATGTACACACTTGAAAGCATCAACACTGAAATTTGAGTTCTAGTGGCACTTAAAATTTAATTTTATGAATATGGCATCCTTTATCACTAAGCATTTGTGGTAGTGAAGTTTTAAGATTCACTCATCTTATGAAATTTAGTGATAGCGAAAGTTTCACGCCTTAATCCGCACATTTCAAAAAAGTTACAACTTTAATGTTAAGCTTAAAAGTAGACCAAAGCCAGTCAACAGATTTACGCTTCAGTGCTAATGTGGTAAAGTTCATCCTATCTTAAGATAAAAGGTAGCATAACACAAAAAGGGTTGCTTTCGCACTTCAGTTAAAGTGATAAAGCGTTAATTTTGTCTGACTTATTTTCAAAGGATACAAAAAACTAGTTGAGTGTTTCAGTCATTACGTTGTTGCTTGTTGGTTTGCGTAGCTGCGTTATTTGTTACTGTCAAGTACAATGCTTTGATCAACTTAACCAATTTAATATTAAAATTTTTCAAAAGATTTTTGTTAATCTTCGTGATAGGAGGGTGAACTGTATGGAATTAAAGCCCACGGGTTGTGTTTGACGCTGTGTAGAAAAAATAGTCAAATTAGTTTTTCCCAGGAACAGAACGTGCATTGCTAGCTTTTGAATGGCAATTTCCTTTATCAATCTATATGTAAATTAATTAAAAAAATGTTAAAAAATTATTTATTATTATTATTATTATTTTATTATTCCACAAAAAACCTGATATTAGCGATTGTTGCAAAATTCAAATCAACATTCAATGGCTCTAATATCGACTTCAGCTTTTATTGCAGCATATTGCTGCATTAGTTTCTTTTTATATGTTGATTTAAGTTATTGAAATTGTAAAAACTTGACAAATTATTCATCCAAGCAACTCTGAAATAACAATTTAATTTGATATAAGCTTTTTCAAAGAAACAAAAATATATGTGGACGCAATTTTAGTCAAACTTAGGCGATTATTGCAAATATAATTCATATTCATTCTGAGTTAATCGAATACGTTTTTTGAAAAAACTTTTTCCAAAAAAATTGTACAGACTCTCGGATTTTACCTAAATGTGCAGTTTAACAAAAAGAATATGGTGGTAATCATAACTCAAATCTTTCTTATGTCGACTTAAGCGGTTATTTCTTGTTGCCACAGATATTATTTATTTGCTTAATTAAGGTGAAACACAACATCTTCATCATTCAATAACAATTCTGACAACAATAACTAGAACTTTGATGATGATGATAGACTTGTGTGGGAATCGAAGTCAGTGACCAACTTCTCTGACGGGATTTTGTATTACAACAATGAAAGCATAAACAGAGAAATAGCCATAAAGCATATAAACTTCACGCAATGTATGTACGTTCATAAGAGTGTTGCACAAAAATTGATTTAAAAAGTGACATTTTTTTTAAGAACCCTACCCAAGAAAAAAAAAAAAAATAAAAAGAATTTCACATTAACACATTACCAAAATAATTTTTTTTTTTTTTTTTTTGTAAAATTTGTTTCCTGATGTACGATTGTCTACTAAAAATACGATCAAGTATGAATAAGATCTAGTTTTTTTTATAAAATTTCAGCAATCAAAAAATTACTTTTGCTAATGAACTAATTTCTTTGATTAATAAAAATGAAGCTAAAATGCATTAAAATTGGGAACAAAAACTATTAAAATTCTTATAAATCCAACACCATTTTGGTGAAATTCTAGTTAAGCTGAAATGATATAATGTTTAGAAAAATATGTTTGACTTTTGATTTTGACATTATTTTATTTACACAATCGTATCCAATGGACTCGTTCATTATTTAAATTTGAATGTGGTACAAAAGGTCGTGGATTAAAACGTTTAAGCTTAGTCAGATAGTAAAATTTGGAGACAGTGAGTTTTCAAGATCTTTGAATCTCAATAATTCTTTATATGGAAACATTGTGCCTATCAGACAAGTCTTAATTTACGAATATTTCTGAATCAATTCGTTTTTACGATCCGACGAATAATAATATGATATACTTTTACTTTAAGTTAAATTTCAGTGTCTGATTGTTTGGAGGAGACCAACTATAAAACCAACATTTTTATTGTTTTTGAAACTAAAAACTATTTTAATGTGGAAAGAAACGTTTAGAAACACTAAGTTCAAAATTATTAAGAAATGTGATAAATTTAGTTTTTTTTGTCTATACTTAAGCTCCTGCTACCTTATGCTCTCAACGTTTTTAGCTAAAACTTTGGTAATATAGTCTTAAATCATCCTCTTTCTAAATTAAGTGCGAACTAGAGTCAATTGCTTTAATAAATGTATAAATGTAACCTTAAAATTTAGTCGCTTGACTTTTTGCTTTGCTTTCATTAACAACTGTTAAGACAAAAAGATACAATAACAATAGGGAAAATTAACTATTACATCTTGTGCAGGCGACTGTTCTGTCATAAGTCTAACCATGTACATACACATGCAAACCAGTACACTGATACTGTTATCAAATATAAATGAACTGTAATGACGAGTATGATTGTGTAAGTTTACATTCAATGTAACTTGTAAATAAACGAAACAATGGATTGTATAATGCATTAAATTCTGAATGAATCGCTATTATCTTAATTGTCATGTATTTTTATATTACAACATGAAAAGTGATTGTTATTTCAACGATGTCAGTATCTATGTGAATTTTGTATTTATTTGCAGCTTAAGCATACATAAGTCCAAATTAATATGATGTTTTTCTGGGAAGGAAAAGCTTAAGTCTCTCAATAGTAAATTGTTTAAGTTTGTGCGAAAAACCAACCATATCATGATGAACCTCGATCAGTGAGGGAATTTGGGTTTTGTGGAAATATGCCGAAAGGACAGATGATATGTAAATTTTAGATGCCGAATGGACTTTTTAGGACATAACATGAAACAGTTCTTAAAATACCTAAAAGCTTAACTTTTTTACATAAAAGAAAAAAAAAGGTCAGCAAATCTTTCTAGAAACATTATCGTGATAAATTTACTAAAATAATGGTTTTTTTTTATAAATTCCCGAAAATCTAGGGCTTAAATGTACCGAATTTACTGAAAAAAGTACAAGTTTACCATCACTGACCTCGATGCAATCAAAGATTTAAAATCAACTAAAAATTATCTAATGAGCAGTTAATCAAAATTTCTGAAATTCAATAGAAATTTTATCAATAAATCTATTGAAATCTGCATTAACTACACTAACATAAACAGTCTTGACAAAAAAATGATTTTCTTTCGGTCTAATTTGTGTATGAAATATTTTTGGACTAATCATTGATTTGATATTATTCTAAATAAATCCAACTTAAATAAGTATTCAGCAATTATTCAGAAAAATTAAGCTTCAGCAATTAATAAAAATTTAAGATTGTCTTTTCGATGATATTATTCCATTTAATTTTATTTATGCATTTTTTTAATACAATAATTTTATTTTTTTACAAACGATTTAATTCACGTATTAATAGTAGTATTTGTATCAAAAACAGCGTATGGCATTTAATATAAAAGTAAATAATGTAGTTCAAAACGCCATTTTAAACATAATTCTAGAATATATAAAGTGTTGTGGGGTAACAACAGAATTTAATCACTAAATTTAGATAAACAATTTAATTAGGATGTTTTTCACAAATATATGTGATAAAAATATAGGTAAAAATATATATAAGAAAAATTACTTTTGAGTTGAAGTAAATGAGTTTTAATTTAATATGACAATAATCATATAAACAAAAAAAAAAAACATAAAAAACATTACAGTGTAGGTCTCAGCAAAATCTCGATTTCTAAATGATTGAAACTTAAAAGAAAGGCTTTAACATTTTTTAAGAAAGCGAATAAGTTTCTTATTACACTAATACAAAAAGGGAGGCTATTTAACAATTTGCAACCCACAAAAATCAAAATGTTCTATTGATATTCCTACTTGGCTACATCATCGTTATTTTTGTTACAACTACGAGCCTATATAACAATTGTTTGCACATCATGTTGCTAATGCTGACAGAAATTGTGTCGCATTGCAGCATTTCAAATAAAGTACTTACATAAAATGAAGTCCACTTTACGAAAACAAATACAATGTTGTAAATAACATACTCCAATTAAATATGAAATAATATTTTTGAAGAATAGAAGAATACGTAAGGACTGCAAGCAGTTAAGTTAAGATAATAACAAAGATACATGATGAATGCAACAAGCCAGTTAGAAATTGTTGCACAAAAATTTCATTCAATTGCAGTGAAGTTGACGTTAACGTAATGTCTTTGTTGTGCAAGAGATAGAGGAAATTACTTCCTCTTAGAGTTCAGTATCCTGTAATGAGCATCATTAAATGATAACAACTGAGAAAAGATGTAACACATGAAAAATAATTGTTTGTTAGATTACACGTTTACACGTTTGGATGTTTTAAATCAAAAAATGTTGAAAAATCAAGGTTTTTTAAGCGATTTAATCCTTTCAGTTACTTTAAAACAACAATTTATTTGAGCTACGGTGATGATTTTTGGAAATGATGGCACATTGGTACGTTGATATTTCGCGAATGTGCTGAAATTAAGATTTGTTTTGTAGTTTTTTTTTTTTAAATTTGAGCGTACATATATGATATATGAATATTTATAATATTAAAAAAAATATATATTCAAAAGCTTTCTAATAGCTGGATGTTTTAATGAAACGAAAAGCAGTCACTGTTTGTAGTTTTGTTATTTGCTGATGAAATCCATTTATAATAAAAATAAATCGATAGTATTATTTATACTACATAATTGTTAAATCTGTTTCTAAAATACCACATATCTCATACAAACATTAAAAAAAATTTATACTGAAAAATCATAAAACTTTTGATTCACGTTAAGAAAAAAAAAAAAAAACTCTTTCGAGTAAAGAGATTATGTAGCTAAAAACTCTAAGACATACAAGTTTTGGCACGCAATAAGTTTCATAACCATCTCCTTCCTTTCTCTATTGCCAATTTTCTTTTATGGATTATATTCTTCCTTTTCAAGTTTTCTTCCTTTATTACTTCAATTTTCTTTACCTTTACATAAGCATGCTTATCGTGTTAAAACACACACATACGTATGTATACCGAAAGCCAAGCGACTGACATGTGCAAGGTGTCATGCCAGTACTAATATATGATTATTTGTTTGTATTACTGTTTGCTTGTGTGCGTGTTTGTTTATATCTGCGTCTGTATTTGCCAGCTAAGTCAAAAGTGAGAAAGTTGTTTATGACAGTCAATTACATTTGATGTCGATTCCCAATTATTATTCAATCAATTTTATGGTTTCATTAGACTTAGGAAAGATTACTACAGTCATAATTTTGATTGCCAATGCTATGCAGAGGAAAAGGTAACATTTTACGATTATTGCATATTGGCTTAAGTTTTTTGTTGAGCAATATTATAGTGTTATTTAAAGTATTATGATTAAAATGGGAATTCTAGGAATTAGTTTCGAGACTATTGAGACATAATTTGTTGGTAAGGAATTGTTGCAGCTAGTGTTTTAGTAATATTTTTTTATTTTAAGCTATTAAGAATGTCACTTGAAAAGGTTTCGAATTTACATGCAGATGAATTATGTCTACTTTTTGTTTGCTTGTGCTCTATTTTATCTTGAGTGATATTTAGTTTTTCAAGAAATTTCATTTGCTTCTAACTAAATTTGCACAAAGGAATGCAATATCTAGTAGCACAGAAATGCTGCAACAGCTTTTAAGCAATCACTTTGCAAGCGCAAAACCAAATGTTAGAGTGACGGAAGAAACAACAACTTGAAGAAAAATCAACAAAATAAAACGATGCCTTGTGAACTAAAAAACTTTTAATTTGAATGCGCTAATTTCTGAATTTTTTATATAATATTAAATTGATATCAACTTGAACAAAAAATTTTGTTTTGTTCCGAACAGTGCCGGTATTGGGGTGATTGATATAAATTTTTTTAAAATTATTTTATTATTAGCATTAATGTAGAAAAACAAGAAGTTTTCCTCATTGCTATTTATTATTCCTTAACCCTCCGTTAGAGCATTAGTCACCCGGGTGACTTTTTCAGTTGTTTTCCAATATTTATTCATGTTCAAATTTACCTAGGATGGAAGGCGTTTCTGACTTTACTACGATTTTATTTAGGATCATTTTAAGATATATTTCGAATTTTTAGCCCTTACCTATGGGCGTATTTATCTGAAAGTTCAAGTCTGATCTCTTGTTTTAGTATTAGTCACCCCGGTGACTACGTATATAATGCACGCAACATGTATTGCAAAAACCATAATATGATAGAAAGATGTAAAATTTTATTGAATGAAAGACAAGTGAAGAAATAATAAATAGGAAAATAGAAAAATACAAGAAAAATAGCGAATTTCTTTGTCCCTTATCATTCGAAATGCATTGCTGACACTTGCCCTCAATCTTATCGCAACCTCTAGCATCCAATTGTGGCGCCTCAGACTCATATTGTGTTTTCAGAGACAATTCATAACCAAGCATGTCGCATATTGCTGACCTAAGATGAAGTTTCCCTATAACATGCAAATTTTGCAATCGTCGGAGAATGTTGCACAGTTCTAATTACAACTGGACTAGCTGGTTGTTCTCAGGGTATATGATGTATGTAAGTGGCAATGGTAGCGATGTTGACCAAATTATAAAACAGAGTCATGGGCCAGCGTCTGATTCCACGTTTACATGAATAGTTTGGGGTCATTTGGTCCATCGTCAATGAATGCATTACTGACGCTAGTGAAAAGAAACTATTCAAGCCTCCTTTTGTCTTGTGATAATTGTAATGAACAATTTGGGACCAAACATTTTTGTACATTTTTTTGAGTTAACCTAGAGCTACTTTCGGGGATGTGTAATGGTTGTTACATTCGATTTGTAATTTTATTTAAATTTATAAAATTGTCACAAACTTCTACTGACCATTTCATTGATATAAACTGAAATTTTCTATGTAATGCACTTAATTATGTTGTACTGTACGTACAAAAGAAAAATGAATATCCGATTCAGCCGGATGATCATTATCCGCTTTATTAATATGACCATATCCGAACTCGTGATATGAACAATCGTTCTTTTGTTCTTAAGTCATCATTGGAGACGATCATGCTGTTAGGCTAAAACTTCTGGACAAAAAAACTTAATCGAATTACATCTACAACATCCACCGTAAGTTTGCTAAAATTCAATATTTTATTTCATTTAATTGATATTCAATCTTATTAGGAATTACGAATTTCATTAAAAATGGATTTTTTCGAAGAAATCATCTATTATTTTTCAATTCAAAACTACTATTGAACATTGAATTTTCAATTGAATTTGGATCAAAACTGTATTATATCGAAACAATATTATTTTTGAAGATTATCTATAAAAAAGAAGGTATGTCCAAATTGAAAAATATAAATTTAAGCAATTTTATTAAATAAAAGATTAATTTGCCAGAATTGCTGAGCGTAGGAGAGCTGTATTGCTATCCGAAGCTCAGCTCACCAACATAACCTGTTTGATGATCGAAATCACCAATATCAAACAGCAACATCAAGGGCAAAAGAGTTAGTCTACATACACGCCCCGTAAAATCCGCAGTAATTCGGTGAAAAAAATCAAGCAAATAATGAATAAATAACAAAAAAACCGCAAGTGAAAAAAGTAAAATTAGATCATTATTAAAATAATTATTAATAATTCAAGTTTTTCTTAAAATACATTTTTTTTAAAGTTTTTTGAAGTTTAAAGTTTGCTATAAAAAAAATTATAATTTTTGATTAGTAAAAATGTAATTAGTTAAAAAAATTAGTTAAGATTGAAAGAGACGAAGAAATGGAAGAAAAACTAATTTAAAAATGTTAAGAACATTAAATTAAAATAATGTCATAATGCCTTAACTTTACAATCTAAATACCAATAAATTTTAGCATAGAAACCAACATATCAACACGTGAAGGGCCTTTCATCGATGGATATGTCGGTAAGTCTTTAACAGTTTAATTAAATTTATTATCAAAAAAAAAATATATTGTGTTCAATGCAAATTTCTGTTAACCCCATGTAAACATCGGTTTACATGCGATTTTAGTTCCTTTGCATTTAACATAATAACTAATTACGAGTATAAGGAAACTATCATGCGATAAAAATAATTCTGCAAAGAGATCGCTCAATGTTGACAACGTCAGCGTATGCGTCTGGCAATATGTAAGCGTAACAGAGAGTTAACGTTGCACGCTCTTGCTGAATGCATTTCACTGCTTATGTTATCATTGTGTGTATAACATTTCTCGCGCCTATTTAGAATCATTTTTTTTCTACTATTAACTGATCACTCTCCCTATGTTTACTTTTTTTTTGTCAAGTTATTATTTTAAAGCTTTTGGTATGCATTAAAGTTCTTCTTGCTTAACTAAAATTAGAATTCAGCAATTTGTTTCAAAATGATTAAATAATCATATTAAAATGTTTATTAAATAGTTTTTTTATTGAATTTATTCAATAACAGCAAATAAATCCATTGTTTTCTCATATTAATTCTCTTTTACGCATTTCAAAAAAAAATGTAAATTTCAGTTTTTGTTTTTGAAATTGATCATAACATTAAATTTAGAAATGCAACAATTATTCACTTATACACTCATGTTAATCTGCATAGCGTTTAAGATACATTTATGTAAATTTATATTTATAAATTAACAATTTTTTTATTAAATTTTTGAACTATGAATTCATTGAATATCTTTGACTATTAATTTCCCGTAATGGCTTAATGAAGTAGAAAAATTTCCTAGGTAATGCGGTGGGGTATATAAGTGTCATATGGGATTATTCGGTAAAATCGCAGCGAATGATCACGGTGGGGTGGGTTAAAGATGCGAGAGTAGGCACAACATCTAGCTACTCTCAAGGTAAATAAAGGTTATGGTATACTATGGTAATGTGGGTCTCTACACGTTCTAGTGGATATTCTTCTCTTTTTATTCTCTTTCTTTTAGACCTTGGTGGTCAATTTAGTTTTGGTGTAAGCAGTGGCTTAAATGAGGGACTCTGTAATAAAATTTTTATGTACGGGTTCTGGTAAGGGCTTAAGTCACGAATCCCCCAACCACTGATTGCTAGCGGCAAAGACGGGTCCCGACCTTTGACTTATTTCTCCCCCAGACAAACCATTTTCCCCGGTACCTACCATTACATAAAATAAAATGGCGCCCAACGTGGGGCCCACAAAGCAACGTGGGGCACACAAAGCAACGTGGGGCCACACATAAACGTGGGTCAACAAATGTCTTAAGTTCAGTGTCTTTTAGGCATTCGTCCTTAGTCATGTGTATGTCTCCACATATCGTGAGACAGTATTTGAATATATTTAGAATACAGACTTTATATCATTTAAATACAGTCTTTAAACTTCTTTATAGTTAGTTTTTTTTGAATTTGAATAAGTTCATGCACATTTCTGGACTTGCGAATACTTGGCGGTTTTAAGACCGAGTTTTTCGACCGATTTGTAGTCATGAATTGCTTTTTTATTTAACACAAACTAATAATTCGTGTCTTAGTGGGAAATTTCAGTTGTCAATTATGCATAATCTGGAATTACAAAACTTTTGTCTTGCACATTATTTTGTCCGTTTTGTATAATTGTTTCGACTGTCTCATTTAAACGAAATTTTTTCTCAAAATTTTCTTTTCCAGTTACCAGAGAATACTTTTGACCTTTAAAATCCTGAAAATATATATATACCCTTAACACTTTATTACCGAAATGGAAATTTTAATCATTATATAAAATTTAATTTTGATAAACAACTTTTCTTAAAAATAAAAAAATTGACTTCATGAGTTTACACCAAGTCTTGCAAACTATAATGGCTGTAAGACACAGTAGTGAAGATCTAACTGCTTCTGCTGTGGTTGCTTCAGAATATGTTTGTTCAATTTGTCAAGAGCCAATGAGCAATGAAAGCACTTGCTTAAGTACTTTATGTAATCATGTGCATCATAAAGACTGCATTACAAATTTTCTACTGAATTCTGATGAATGTCCAACATGCAGAAATAAAATACATTTACGTGATTTGCATTCTATAAATGTACAATTACTTAAAGATAATAAAAACAATAAAACTAGTAATCATAAAACTACTTCTAGTACTCGTGGTCGTGGTGCTGTGAAAAAAAATAATCATTTTACTCGAAGTTACCATCGAAAGCTTTACGAAGAATCTTCTCAAGCTTCTGCATCCGTGGGTCGTACACAGAAACAAATGCCAATTACGAGTGAAAGTAATCTTTTACTTTCTCTTGCAGACTTGAATAATTCTCCACAAGTTTTTAATCCACAGCAATCACAAACTCACCATGCACAACCAGAACCAAATCATAACGTTACTAATATGTCACCGAGTCGTGCTAATGTTAACCATTTGCCAAATGCTAACTATTTGCCAAACTCTGTAGACTATAATTACCTATCACAATTGATTGAATCGAGTATTCAACGTAGCCTTTCTAATATGAATATTCAGCCTAATAGTGCTGTTATCAATAACAGACAGCCCAGTTTTACAAATTCCGATGTTTTGAGGAATAATGGTGATCATTCTGTTTCATCAAATTTATATCCATCAAAAATCATTGGTATTATTCAAAAATGGAACGTTTGCTTTGATGGATCATCAAATGGTTTGACTGTTGATGAATTCATCTACCAAATTCGTGCTTTAACCAGAGATACTCTGAATAATAATTTCGATGAGGTGTGCAAAAATTTGCATATTCTTCTTTCGGGAAAAGCCAAAGCTTGGTATTGGAGATACCACAAGCAAGTGGCTCGTATCGAATGGAATCCATTTTGCGCAGCATTGAAGTATCAATACAAAAATTATCGTTCTGATTACGATTATCGCGAAGATATTCGTAATCGAAAACAAAAACCGAATGAGACTTTTGAGCAATTTTTCGATGCAATTACCGAAACTCTTGATCGCTTAAATGAGCCTATGGATGAAACAGAACTGCTTGAAATTATTTCACGAAATTTACGGGCAGATATTCGACACGAATCGCTGTACATTCCAATTCATTCGATTGCACACTTGCGAAAACTTGTACAGATGCGTGAACATTTGATTTATGAAGAATCTACGCGACGTATCAATCCTTCTCGTAATTTTTCAAACACTTATCAACAAAAGCGTACTATTTCTGCAATAGAAGATATAAATATATCAAACGGAAAAAATGACTTTATGGCTTCGACGGAATTTTCAGTAAATGCTGTTGAAATTGCTGTTAAGTGTTGGAATTGTGATGAGGAAGGTCACTTTTGGGATATGTGCCTAAAAGATCGCAAAATTTTTTGTTACGGTTGTGGAACCAAGAAAGTATATAAGCCTCAGTGTCCAAACTGTATTGCGAAAAAAGCGGAAAACTTTCAGAAGGGTCCATTCAAGAACACCAGAATGGCACCCAAATAAACAAAGCTTGTTCCGATAATTCAATAATGCCGGCTAGCTCAGAAAAATGCAAAACACTTGAAACTAGCTTTGACAATTTAAATTTACAATTATTAAAACGAGAAAAAGACATTGATTTTAATAAAATCTTATACCCAATAAAACCATACCATGAGAGATGGCAAAATTATCTAAGCGTGAGAAATAGAATTTTTAAAGAAGAAGAAAATAAACCGAAAAAAAAGTCTAAAAGATCTACTCTACGTCTTCGATATTTTTGGAAATCATTAAGAAATACCAAACGTCTTTTGATTTCATCTATTTTTAATAATAGCAAAGATCTCCGTTACTATGCTGAAGTAAAATTTTTGGATAGAACTGAGCTCGGATTGCTTGATACCGGTGCAAACATCAGTTGCATAGGATCTGATCTTGCAAAATTTAATTTTTCTAAAAATGCAGATTTTCGGAAACTTAAATCCAATGTAAAAACAGCAGATGGTAGACTTCACGAAGTAGTGGGTAGCTTAGTTGTTGACTTGCAATATAAAAAAGAAACGAAGCAAATTAAATTATTTTTAATTCCATCCATCGCACAGACCCTGATCCTGGGCATTGATTTTTGGAAGTTATTTAATTTGGCTCCAGGAGTTATTTCCTCAGTTGTATCAGATCAAAATATGTCTGACGATGATTCTGTTTTAACGGAAATTCAAAAACAGCAGCTTGAGGCTGTTAAACTTTTGTTTCCCAGTTTTGAAAAGCAAAGCTTGGGTAGAACTTCGCTAATTAAGCATCATATTGATGTGGGTGACGCAAAACCTATCAAACAAAGGTTTTACCCTGTTTCACCAGCAGTGGAAAAACTTATGTTTGAGGAGGTAGATAGGATGATAAGTTTAGGTGTCATTGAACGATCTTCTAGTCCATGGAGCTCTCCAATGCGGTTAGTAATAAAACCAGGAAAAATTCGATTATGTCTCGATGCCAGGAAGCTTAATGAAGTGACAAAGAAAGATGCATATCCACTTCCCAGCATTGAGGGTATTTTTACACGGTTGCCTAAAGCAAATTTAATTTCAAAAATAGATCTAAAAGATGCTTTTTGGCAAATTGCTCTTTCAGATGAATCGAAAAACTTAACTGCCTTTACTATTCCCGGTCGTCCCCTTTATCATTTTGTTGTCATGCCTTTCGGCTTGTGCAACGCACCACAAACTATGTGTCGTCTCATGGACGAAATTATACCAGCTGATCTAAAAAACTGTGTTTTTGGTTATCTGGATGACCTATGTGATGTGTCAGAAAATTTTGATGCACACATTTCTATTTTGATACGTCTGGCTCAGCGGTTTCGAGAAGCTAACCTTACTCTTAACATAGGAAAAAGCAAATTCTGTGTCACGCAGGTTAAGTATCTTGGCTATGTTATAGGAAAAGGAGGTGTCGCCACTGATCCTCAAAAAGTTGAATCAGTTTTGGCCTGGCCTATTCCGAAAAATTTGAAACAGGTCAGAGGATTTTTGGGATTAGCGGGTTGGTACCGGCGTTTTATCGAAAATTTCGCAGATGTTACGTGCCCTATTACAGATGTTCTTAAAAAGAAAAAGAAGTTTGAATGGACTGAGAGTGCTCAAAAAGCATTTGAAAAAATTAAAGTTTTGTTAACAACAGCACCAGTTCTTCAAAACCCAGATTTCTCTAAAAAATTTTATTTACATTGTGATGCCAGTGATTTTGGCATAGGCGCTGTTTTGATACAAATTTCTTTAGATGGCGCTGAACGGCCAATTGCTTTTATGTCAAAAAAATTAAATTCGGCTCAAAGAAATTACAGCGTTACAGAGCGCGAGTGCTTAGCTGCTGTAGAAGCTGTAGATCGTTTTCGCTGTTACCTAGAATTGCAAGAATTTGAAATTATTACAGACCATTCTAGCCTTGTTTGGCTTATGCGTCAACCTAACTTAAGTGGACGGCTTGCACGCTGGGCATTCAAGTTGCAAGGATATAAATTTTCAATAAGCCACAGAAAGGGCAAAGAAAACGTAGTTCTTGATGCATTATCCAGAATGCATTGTGACGAAATTTCAGCAGTAGAAGATATTGGGCCGGAAATCGATTTAGACTCTCCACATTTTAATGATATTAGTTATGAAGCTTTAAAAACAAAATTTACTTCTAATAGTTCTAAATTTCCGGATATTAAAGTTGTGGAAAAATTTCTCTATATTCGAACCAAACACTATCAGGGAAATTTAAGAGACGAAAACGCTTGGAAATTGTGGGTTCCACAAAAACTTAAGAGCGATGTTATTAAACGCGCTCATGATTCAGTCATAGCTTCACACGGAGGCATGAATAAAACTTTAGATTTGATACGAAGAAACTTTTATTGGCCAGGAATGGTGACTGAGATTCGAAACTATGTGCGAAATTGTGAGGTTTGCAAAACAACCAAATCTCCAAATACTACATTAAGACCACCAATGGGTTATCAGGCAACAACCTGCAGGCCATTTCAACGTTTTTATGTCGACATTCTAGGACCGTACCCCCGCAGTAAGAGAGGTTTTATAGGACTTTTAATAGTAATGGATCATATGTCCAAGTTTCATTGGCTTTGTCCTCTAAAAAAATTTACGTCACACATTATTATGGATTTTTTATTAAAACAGATATTTCATTTGTATGGTGTACCTGAAATTATAGTTAGTGATAATGGTTCTCAATTTAAATCGAACGATTTTAATACCTTTCTCACTAAGCTTGGCATTAAACATATGTACACTGCATTATATTCACCGCAATCTAATGCATCTGAGCGAGTAAATCGTTCTTTAATTGCTGCAATTAGAGCATATTTGAGAAAAGACCATCGAGATTGGGACGAAAATATATCATCAATTAGCTGTGCATTGAGAAATTCACTGCATCAGTCAATATCTTGTTCGCCTTATCATGCACTTTACGGATTTGAAATGATAACCCATGGTTCATCCTATGAGTTGCTCAGAAATCTTAGAATTCTAAATGAACCAGCTGTCTATCTTGAACGCGATGACCAATTAGCACTTTTACGTAGCGATATTCGAGAAAACATCACAAGATCATATAAACAATATGCAAAACAATACAACTTGCGAAGCAAAAATGTTATATTTAAAGTGGGCCAAGAAGTCTTTCACAGAAATTTTGCCCAAAGCAATTTCGAGAAAAATCTAAATGCAAAATTCTGTCCATCATTTATTAAAGCCAGAGTTAGAGAAAAATTAGGAAACAGCTATTATATTTTGGAAAATCTGCAAGGAAAATTAATTGGAACATATCACGCTAAAGACATACGGCAGTAATTTTCTTGGAAATGTTTAATTTTAGAGAAATTTTCACATTTTCAAGTTTTGTAATGAACAATTTGGGACCAAACATTTTTGTACATTTTTTTGAGTTAACCTAGAGCTACTTTCGGGGATGTGTAATGGTTGTTACATTCGATTTGTAATTTTATTTAAATTTATAAAATTGTCACAAACTTCTACTGACCATTTCATTGATATAAACTGAAATTTTCTATGTAATGCACTTAATTATGTTGTACTGTACGTACAAAAGAAAAATGAATATCCGATTCAGCCGGATGATCATTATCCGCTTTATTAATATGACCATATCCGAACTCGTGATATGAACAATCGTTCTTTTGTTCTTAAGTCATCATTGGAGACGATCATGCTGTTAGGCTAAAACTTCTGGACAAAAAAACTTAATCGAATTACATCTACAACATCCACCGTAAGTTTGCTAAAATTCAATATTTTATTTCATTTAATTGATATTCAATCTTATTAGGAATTACGAATTTCATTAAAAATGGATTTTTTCGAAGAAATCATCTATTATTTTTCAATTCAAAACTACTATTGAACATTGAATTTTCAATTGAATTTGGATCAAAACTGTATTATATCGAAACAATATTATTTTTGAAGATTATCTATAAAAAAGAAGGTATGTCCAAATTGAAAAATATAAATTTAAGCAATTTTATTAAATAAAAGATTAATTTGCCAGAATTGCTGAGCGTAGGAGAGCTGTATTGCTATCCGAAGCTCAGCTCACCAACATAACCTGTTTGATGATCGAAATCACCAATATCAAACAGCAACATCAAGGGCAAAAGAGTTAGTCTACATACACGCCCCGTAAAATCCGCAGTAATTCGGTGAAAAAAATCAAGCAAATAATGAATAAATAACAAAAAAACCGCAAGTGAAAAAAGTAAAATTAGATCATTATTAAAATAATTAATTAAAAATTACGAAAAAGAATATTAAAAAATAAAAAACAGCGAAATTAGTTTTACATAAAAATTAGTATTTAAAATTTGAGTTAAAGTAATGCACATAGCTTAGTTTCAAGTTTTTCTTAAAATACATTTTTTTTAAAGTTTTTTGAAGTTTAAAGTTTGCTATAAAAAAAATTATAATTTTTGATTAGTAAAAATGTAATTAGTTAAAAAAATTAGTTAAGATTGAAAGAGACGAAGAAATGGAAGAAAAACTAATTTAAAAATGTTAAGAACATTAAATTAAAATAATGTCATAATGCCTTAACTTTACAATCTAAATACCAATAAATTTTAGCATAGAAACCAACATATCAACACGTGAAGGGCCTTTCATCGATGGATATGTCGGTAAGTCTTTAACAGTTTAATTAAATTTATTATCAAAAAAAAAATATATTGTGTTCAATGCAAATTTCTGTTAACCCCATGTAAACATCGGTTTACATGCGATTTTAGTTCCTTTGCATTTAACATAATAACTAATTACGAGTATAAGGAAACTATCATGCGATAAAAATAATTCTGCAAAGAGATCGCTCAATGTTGACAACGTCAGCGTATGCGTCTGGCAATATGTAAGCGTAACAGAGAGTTAACGTTGCACGCTCTTGCTGAATGCATTTCACTGCTTATGTTATCATTGTGTGTATAACATTTCTCGCGCCTATTTAGAATCATTTTTTTTCTACTATTAACTGATCACTCTCCCTATGTTTACTTTTTTTTTGTCAAGTTATTATTTTAAAGCTTTTGGTATGCATTAAAGTTCTTCTTGCTTAACTAAAATTAGAATTCAGCAATTTGTTTCAAAATGATTAAATAATCATATTAAAATGTTTATTAAATAGTTTTTTTATTGAATTTATTCAATAACAGCAAATAAATCCATTGTTTTCTCATATTAATTCTCTTTTACGCATTTCAAAAAAAAATGTAAATTTCAGTTTTTGTTTTTGAAATTGATCATAACATTAAATTTAGAAATGCAACAATTATTCACTTATACACTCATGTTAATCTGCATAGCGTTTAAGATACATTTATGTAAATTTATATTTATAAATTAACAATTTTTTTATTAAATTTTTGAACTATGAATTCATTGAATATCTTTGACTATTAATTTCCCGTAATGGCTTAATGAAGTAGAAAAATTTCCTAGGTAATGCGGTGGGGTATATAAGTGTCATATGGGATTATTCGGTAAAATCGCAGCGAATGATCACGGTGGGGTGGGTTAAAGATGCGAGAGTAGGCACAACATCTAGCTACTCTCAAGGTAAATAAAGGTTATGGTATACTATGGTAATGTGGGTCTCTACACGTTCTAGTGGATATTCTTCTCTTTTTATTCTCTTTCTTTTAGACCTTGGTGGTCAATTTAGTTTTGGTGTAAGCAGTGGCTTAAATGAGGGACTCTGTAATAAAATTTTTATGTACGGGTTCTGGTAAGGGCTTAAGTCACGAATCCCCCAACCACTGATTGCTAGCGGCAAAGACGGGTCCCGACCTTTGACTTATTTCTCCCCCAGACAAACCATTTTCCCCGGTACCTACCATTACATAATCCAAGATAATTATCGGTTTGCGGGCTTCGGAGTTTATGACTACAGCCTTAGTGATGTGCATGGTTGAAAACAAGGCTACCGATTAATTTCTCCTAGTCTCATAAAATACCAATGTTACGTTCTCTCGAAATGTAAATGTACTATTTCCAACCGGATCTTTCCGTTTGCACATAAACTCTGCAGGGATACATCTTTTATTCCGACACATTGTACCGATCATGCTCAATTTCTTACTCACAAGCTCTTCTGCTATCGCCAATGTGGTAAAAAAATTATCCATTGCGTTATTTTGCTCGGATTTTTTCCAATATTTTACCAATCACAAAACAACTATCTCACCAAGTCCTTCGTCTCGGGCTTCATCCGGTAGCTTCCCTCAATAGAATTCTCTTTGGAGCGTATAATGAGTCCTCGAGTCAGCAGACCAATTTATTTTTATACCGTATTTGTTTGGCTTAGACGAATGTACTGCCGAAAAGGACAGCGGCCGATAATTGTTTTGCAAATTCACTTTCAAACTCAACATTCGTTATAATAGACACAAATATAACAAAAAATCAACTAGATTTTTGGAAATAGCGAACTAGGTTGTCAGCAATATCTAACGATTATTTTGCCTATCAATCTTATGTCTATTAACTTTTGGGTTACACACATTAGGGAACGTCGATAAATTACGTAAAACAAAAAAAGAGGGGAGGGGTCCGAAAAAGTCTCACCAAGGGGGACGGGGGGTCAATAAAAATCTCACGTGAATTTTTATTGCAGAGACTATACATCATAACAGCAGATTACATTTAAAAATTATAAGGCAAGTCTCATGTTAGGGGGGGGGGGGGGGGCTCCCGTCAGAACTCACTAAATCTCACCAAAGGAAGAGGGAGGTCCGAATTTTTTAAAAAAAAACACCTCACGTAATTACGTCCATTTTTTGATTAGTCTAATACTCTAACGACCGATTAAAAATTCTTCAATAAACGAAGGGTTAAGTGTTTGTTTAATTTTTACAGAAAATAAACTGTTATATTCTCTCAAGTAGTTTTGTTGTATTGGTAAAAACAACGTCATCACCGTATGTTGAAATCATTGATATGCATCTATCGATGTTATGCTAAGGTTTTTTGCAGTACAGACGAGCAACCGCAAAGTAAGACAATTTCTACAATTTGTGCACGGTTTTTTTGTTGCCTTTTTACCTTTCTACAATAACTGCGGATAAATGCAAGCTATAAGAACGTACCGTAGAAATTATTGAACAGAGTGCATGAAAGGTGTTTTTAAAGGTTTCACTGATAAGCTATAATTTATTTGCGTTGGGTGTGGACTGCTTCAAAAAGTAGTTTGTGACGTGGCACATTATCAGCGCTGTAGCAAATTGATAAAATAAGACAGAATACTTGCAGATGATAAAATTTAAAATAAAAAAATAGCAGACTTTTGTACGTCCTATTTGAATTGTAATTGGAAACAAACTGTTTGCGCCGTTCACGTACCATTGGGACCGCAAAAAAACAAAAAAAAAATAAAAAAAAACTTTCCGGAGTATTTTTTTCAACGTCTTCAGACACACCTCTCATGTAATTTTAGTGTTTTTAACGCTATATTTTGGCACCTTGGGCATACTTTTTCAAAATTCAAATGTGTCGACTTTTTCGTAAAATTTCAAATTTAAATTTTGGAAAAATTATTTTGAAGCCTCAAGTTAAAATATCGACCTAAGTAAGTTTTCAATATAGACCCCCTTCTAATCTCATCAGCAAAGAATTTAGAATAATTAATTAATTTCTGTTACAAAATGACAAATTTTTAATGAAAAATTAGTTCCTTGAGTTGGTTCTCTTCGTACAGTCTTGTGTTATTGACCTATAAGACTTTGTAATTATTTCTTAACCAAATAGTTAACTTTGTGAAAATTTTAGAGTTATATGCAAAATGTCAGCTTTGGTAGAACGTTGGGAAAGAATGCCCCATTTGCTTTAATCAGCTTACCTGACTACAAATGAATATTGACAAGTAAGCCCAGAAGGGAAATTAATTCGTATATTGTCATTGCTGTTACGTTTGTTGTTTATGTTGGCATTGCCAATTCCATTAAATTGCTGGCCAAAATGTAATAATAGAAACTGAATTGAGTACTCAAGGGTTTCGTGTTTATGCAAATTGACTGATTGAGTTAAATTAAATTTCATCCCAACTGTCAATATCAATTAAGTTTGAGACATACAATTTTAGTTGCAAATATTGAATATTGCATTTATTATCCACCAAAGCGTTGCATTACAGGAATATGAAGTCTTAAAATACATAGTTATCTTGAGTAAATCAAATTTATTAGTCACTGCATACCAAAGTGATCATACTAATTTAGTATAACATGTCGTATGAGCAATGTGTAATTGAATTTTCAATTGAATTTGCGGTGTTGCTGTTTATTGTTCTCTACGATATTTCACTATAGCTCACAATGTTTTAGCAATTAAGCTTCACAAGTGTACAATTTTCCCTTGCGAATATTTTGTTTTTGTTTATTGTTTATATTTCGAAACGAAAATCGTAATTTCTTATTATATAAATCAAGATTGAAACTAGAAGCAAAAATTAAATTTCAGTTATAGGTGAATATTGCTCATAGTGCATTAGTGTCTTTTATATAAAGTGGAATATTTTTCCTTGACATCACTATCTAAGTTATTTTTTAAAGTTGATTGCAAAACTGCAAGCATTTAAGCCATACAGAGTATAGGGGCAGAATTTTAGTGAAGTAGAAAGTCAATTCATTACGTATAACCTCTTGCCGTTTTAGAAACTTAAGCTACACTCATTTTTGCTGTACATCCATATTATTTTATTTAACGTGCCGCATCTTCCAGTTCATCGAAATAAAACTAATTGATCCGGCATTTTGCTTCTTGAGGAAGATTGTTCAAATAATTTATAACTTCCACATAATCAGTTTTTTGCTTCGCACATGCATATAATTTTATTAAGCAATCATTGCTAATGATTTACTAATGCAAATAAATTACCAGATGTACAGTCCCACTCATTCCTAATCCCGCCCAGACGCACACACACACACATCACTTTACCACAACAACTGAGACCTGCCACACATATGAGATTGATTAGCTTTTCGTTTGCAAAGTTCAATAATGCGTTTTCAATGAACGGGGTGGGACAGCAGTATCTCTAAGCTATAAGGAACATTTATAAATCCTTCCAAGTGTTTCCTGCTGCCTTGAGAAATGCTGCTGCTGCTTCAATTCCAACTCATTAATGTAAGTGATTTTTCATATGCTAACTCATGGGTTGAACTGAGATTGTTCTTTTTATACGATTTTATTTATTTTAACGCAAGATTTGCTATTTTCTTGCAGTTGTTAGGCTTTGATGGATTGTTGCAATTTTCAGTAATTTTTTTTATTAGAAATTAGAGAGTATGCAAAAACTTGATTGAAGGCATCAAATACTTAAGGATTAAAAGTCCTACAAACAAAATTAAAAGACTTAACAATACTGGAATTTGAAACTGAAATTCAACCAAATGTATTGCTTTCAAAATTATTAAAAATTTAATTCTTAGTATTTACATAAGCTATGTTATTGAAAAATCTAAAAATAATCCATACAAAGTTTTCGGTTTTTAGATATACACATAAGCCATATCTCAAATTTACTTTTCTTCGTAGGTAAAAACTTTTTGTTAGGTTGTGGTTCTCGTCTCTTGACTTACGATTTGCAAAGTGACTAAATGAATTTCAATTTCAATCTCAATTGTTAAGGGATTATTAACTTTAAGCTGTCGACCAGCAAGAGCAACAGGACCATCAACAACAGCTCTTGCAACAATAGAGTAGCAACAGGCAACAACACTTTTACTTTTTTGCACAGCGGCAACATATCCTTAAAGCATGAGATCTCAATTCATGCGGAAAAGTGCTTTTACACTACACTAATGGCTTTTAGAAAAAGTTGTTGTATGTCTGCTTATGTTGCATGTGAGCATGAACAAGGTTGTATATTTAAATTCTAAATAGAAATCAAATCAGCAGGTCACTGAAATGGAAAAACTAATGAATGTAGGCATTGATTAATGTTGAATCAAATTAATTTAAAAAGATAACTTGACAATCAGGACATAATAAAATTCATTCAAAATATAAAAATCGTTATTTCGGCTATTGAAATTTATGCAGACAGCAATAGCTGATCATTGGCTGCAACAGTTTTTTAGTAAATTGAAACTCTGCCAGAAAGCACTGTCGGACTCTGACATCAGGACTTTTGCGAAAAGTTTTAAGTGCTGTTCTTGCCTCTGGTGTCGTCAACACTACATCACTTTTAAAAAATTTTAAATAAATTAATAATTTGATTTTGATATATCGAAATTTGAATATATATTTTTATCTTATATTTATATTTATGAAACAAAAATTAATTCCCCCAAGGACGGAACATCTTAAGCTTTATTTCTTTGTCTCTACATAAACAGAAAAATAAATTTATTTTGAAAAGAAAATGAACGAAGAACAAAATTTTTCAATATAAAATACAATAACTGCAAGCGAATTGAAAATTAAAAAAAATGAAGAAAGTAAAAAGCGAAAAAGATAATAAAGCACAGCATTCTTATCGGCATTCGACAAAAGAAAATTAAATTTTTTTTTGCATTGGAATCTTGTGTTACTAAGCGAATCCCTTACACAATTTACACCATAGTGTGTTATGTTTTGGCTCGTTTTACTTTTTTGTGTTTCGTCCTTTTCAATGCTCTGGTACTAATGCAATAAGTTTAATATCTATGAGTTGCTGCAATGTGCAGCATGCGACTTGTAATAAAAAGTATTAAAAGTTGGAAGAAAAAAAAGTAGTAGCAAGCAAAAGAGGAAAAAAAAAAGTTCCGTATAAAACGGACAAGGAACTTATTGAAATTACTTCTTACTTCCAGAATGGATGAGTGCTATTAGATGCAATGTCAGCGTTAGCAAGAGATGAAATAAGAAAGTTTGTGATATTTTTTGTAGTCTATTGAATGTACTACTTTTTTAAGGCAATGAAATAAAGTAAGCACCAATTTCATTTTACAATGGAAAATTGAATGTGTACTCACTAAATTTCTAATAGAAGTGAGAAATTTTCATTGGAGAAATAGCAATATTGCTTACATTTATTTTACATTTTAACTGAAATGATGCTTGAATGATTGTGACTATCTTCTTTTTGTCTAAGCTTAAAAACAAAATCCTTATTATTTCGTTATTAAAAAATATAACCACAATAACCACAAAACTTGAAAACCTTTATTTTGACCCACAATCTTTTTTAAGCCTTAAAATGACAAGTACAGAAAAAAAGATGATAAAAAAGGTTGCCTAATAAAATAAACAGTCTTGCCTGAATTTCAGCACCTAATAATCATAATAGTAATAAAGAAAGAAAGCAAAACAAAAGGCAAATAAAAAGTAATGCAAAAAGATTTACACCACCTTTTGCCTGTACTTTCGTATGGCTGTAAAAGTTGACTGGCTAAATCTTTCTTGAATTATATTTGTCCATACCAAGGGACACATAAAGCTTTAATAAAGGTAAAAAGGAGAATAAGAAGGATACTGCACCTTTTTTACTTTACCATACTCAAATGCTTATGTGCTTTGTGCCTTGTGGGACAATTTTAGCAATTTCTTAAAATGTCAGCAACACTCTGGTGTACTAGAGCTTTTACATAGGAAAATCACAATTGCAAGGATGCTTTAGAATGATTGTGCCCAAGGAAAATTTCTTCTTTTTAAGTCTTTTACATTTGAGTTATTTTTACTATCTACTGCTGAAATCATTCTAATATATTTAAAATGTAATCTTATTCTTATTTTGCCTTAAAACACGTGGCTGATTACACGGGAAATACATAAATAGTTCAGAATATGTGCAGCGCAAAATTTTAAATTGAGGAAATAAGTTATAAGTTGTAGTACATAATGATATGATTAATGTTTTTGTGTTGTCACCTGTTGGATTAACTTAATCGTTAATGCTGACGAAAGAGGTATGTACTTTAAATTTATTTTATTGAAAATTTTTGTACTATGAGAACTATTATATGCAGTTCATCAAATGAAATTAAATTAAGTGATTGCTTAACTCCATTATAACATTTCCCAAATATCTATTAGAAAAGCCAATACTAGCTGAATACAATTTAGAATAACAGCAAAGTCTTAATTAAAGGACAAGACATAAAGCAATCTGTGCAAAGAGAAAAAGATATCATCATCATCCATCAAGTCTTGTGTCACATTCAATTATACAATCAATTTTTTCATCATTTCATAGTAGCTGGAACATTGAGTACTGAGCAAAAATTACATCGCAGCATACGCAGAAGTCAAGGATGGAGCAAAACTAATCTAATGAAACAAGCAAAGAAAAAAACTAAGTAGTGCAACTCAATAGAACGGATAACTTTTATTAATGTGACCATAAATTTTGCATTACTAATTGAATCAAAGGAATTTTTTAATGAATGTTTTATGGCATAAATTACCTCATTTTTGCTGAGAAAGAAAAAGTTGTAAAAAGTCGATATTTTCATACAATGAAAATTAAATATTTCAATTTTGTTGTTGCATTCTAGATCAGCAATGGAATGTCTTTCCCAATTTATTTTTAACATTCCCTAAATTAGTTATACGAAATAAATAAACGAAATTTCCTGTCAGATATTTACTGCTATTTCTCACTTAATATGCGTGTGCTGTATGCCACTACACAAAAGCCAATCCAAATGAACTAAATTCCCAAAATACCAATAAAGCGAAAGGTAAGACATTTCATTGACCATCGACATTCATAGCGCAAATGAGTTACAAGGACTTTACATGAGCAAATATTCAAGACACGCAATTTTCTGGGTTAGCAAATGCATGTAAAATTTGAGAATTTCAGCGTTAGAGAATTTATATTTGCAATGACGCTGAAGGAGGCCCTTCGTTTAGTATTTAGAGTGTCGTAATTAGAGAAAAAATTCAACAATGTAGGTAGCTACGTGTTTTGCTTTATAATGCTAAAATGTAGATATTATAAAAATATTTTATATTCTTAATAAAATATTTTGTTGCTGCTACTATTTTTCTAATTTACCTAAGCAGAACCAATTTCAGAAGTCATAAACAAAAGCCTTGAATAACCCAAACCCCGAAATTGGCTTATCAAGAAAATTTTTCTAGGTATTATAATTTGAAAAGACATAAGGTGGACCTAGTAGGATTAAAGAAGCATTTCGTCTTTTATAATAAATTTTCATCACATAAATATATTATATACATACATATGTAAGTGAAATATATAAATTTAATAATTAAACATTATTACAAGGAACTTTTTCAGTATTAATAATAATTGTCAGTCTCTAAAACCAAAGTATATAATTTTTTAAATGTAAATTTATGAATGTTTTCTCTGCTTAGAGTTAAAACACTAGTCACTTGGAAATAAAATAAGATGTAATTTAATAATATTACTTGAATATACATAGTCACAAAACTATATAACTTTGAGTGTTCATAAAAAATTCAAATAAATGACAGAAAATTATTTATACTTCAATAATACGGATAGATGTGTTTTTGTTTATCTTGTAATTAATGTTTTTTAATTATTTTTATTTGAAAGATTTATAAATTTATGAAATGTGATTGAATTGCTTTTTTGAATCAGAATGAAAATTTCTAACAAGAAATAAAAAACTAGATTTTTTAAATAAAAAATCAAACATACTTATTTGAAATAATAACAAGTGTAAAATAGGAAGTTCAACACCCCCTCTCAATAAGACATTTTTAAAGAATTTCTTATTGTCATAAAACTTGTTGTATCCAATGATTTTGTAAAAATGTCAGCAATTTGTTTTTTCGTGGATATATACTCAATCTTCAGGTATCCTTTCGTTATTATACCTGAGAAAATGATATTTAATATCTATATGTTTCGATCGTTTAGACTCTATATTTTTCGCCATTGCTATGCAACCCATATTATCTTCATATATAGTTATTGAATCCTTTTCGGTAGTAATTTTTAAATCTTGAAGTATGCCTCGAATCCAAATACCTTCGGATGCAGCCTAGCTAAGAGCAACATACTCAGCTTCACTCGAAAAAGTAGCTACGCATGTTTGTTTCTTGCTTGTCCATGATATAGGGCAACCAAAAACGTAAAAAACGTATCCACTTGTAGACTTTCTGTCTTCCAAGCTCGAACCCCAGTCAGCATCTGCATAACCAGCAACTACCTCATAGTCTTCTTTTCGATTATAAACAAGCTTTAAAGTTTTAGTGCCTTTAATGTATCTTAAAATTCTCTTTAATGTTTTCCAATGGATATCTCCAGGGTTTTGCTGAAATCTGCCCATAAAACCAACAGCGTAACATATATCGGGCCTCACGCATAACATCAGGTACATAAGACTACCTAATAATTCACGATATGGATGGCCTGTTACTTGTTGTAATTCAGAAGCAAATTGAAGTCCTTTTTCCATTGGCGATTTTACTTCATTACATTCCAAAAGTCCAAATTTTTCCAAAGTTTTGTTTATGTTAGATTCTTGTGAAAGTTTCATAATACCTTTTCCACGATCATATTCAACTTTGATACCAAGGTAGTATTTTAGTTCTCCACAGTCAGTTACCTCGAGTACAGATGATAGCTGCTTTTTCATGTTTTTAATATCTTGATCATTGTTTCCAGTTATAAGCAAATCATCTACGTATATTACTATAAAAATAGTGCTATGGATAGAATGTTTTGTATAAAGGCAATAATCGTGTTGTGATCTCAGAAAACCAAATTTAATAAAATAAAAATTCAATTTTTCGTTCCAGCACTTTGGGCTTTGTTTTAACCCATACAATGATTTGACTAACTTCAGCACCATTCCTGGCTTACTCTCCATACCTTCAGGAATTTCCATAAAGATATTTTCTTTTAATTCTCCATTTAAGAAGGCTGTTTTAATGTCAAGTTGTTGAAAGAAAAAACTTTTGGTAACCCCAATTGCTAAAATTATCCTTATGGTTGTCAGTCTGGCAACTGGAGAAAACGTCTCCTCATAATCAATACCATAGCGTTGTAAAAAACCTTTAGCAACGAGTCTTGCCTTGTGTCGTATTGGAACCCCATTTGCGTTCCTTTTTATTGTGAAAACCCATTTAGACTTTACTAACTTTACTTTATCAGGTTTCTCAACAATCTTCCACACTTTGTTTACTTGCATAGAATGAAGTTCATCCTTAACAGCGTTCATCCACTGCACATGGTCAGTAGAGTTCTCTATATCCGAATATGAGTTCGGAATGTCCATTGAGTAATTTATGGATGAGGCCTCAAACAAAGAATGATAAAAATCTGAAAACTTACTTGGTTGTTTTCGTAATCTCTGACTTCGTCGTATCTGATTTTGAATACAATTTTCGTTTCCAGGGGTTTCAGCTTGACCAACAACTTCATTTTCATTAATATTTTCACTGGAGGGATCAACATCCAAACAAACTTCAGGTAGTACTTCAGCTTCAGGTGGTACTTCCTCTTCAAGCGGTACTTCAATTTCAGATAGTACTTCTACTTCTGTCGGTATTTCAACTTCTTGTGGTTCTTTATCTTCAGTTGGAATCGCATGATGATGACAAGTTGAATTTTCACGATTTTTATCGTCTTGACTTGAAACGATACCATCTATCTCCCCCTCTGAATCGTTTCCGTTTATAATTAAGGTGGTTGGAACTTTATCCATAATTTCTTTATAGGGAAAAACACTTTCATTAAATTTAACATCACGTGCCAGTGATACATGTTTCTTTTCCTTATCCCATAGGCGATATCCATTAGGGCAATATCCAATCATAACATATGGCCTACTTTTTAAATCAAGTTTTTTCCGCTTCTGTGCAGGTACCCACGCATAAGCTTGACAACCAAAAACTCTTAATTTTGCAAGATCAGGTTTTTGACCAAACCACATTTCAGCAGGTGTCTTTCCACTTGTTAGAGCTGTCGATGGACTTCTATTGATTAAATAAACGCCAGTGTAAACAGCATCTCCCCACAAAAATTTAGGGTTTCCAGCTTCCAGCAGAAGAGCTCTAACTTTTTCAACTAAAGTCCGGTTAAATCTCTCTGCAACACCATTTTGTTGCGGTGTATAAGCCTTTCATTTTACAGAATTGTAACATCTCATTTGACTTATACTCTCTGCCTTGATCTACAGTCACTGTCGAAATTTTTGTTCCAAATTTAGCTGATACAACCGCTTCGAATTCTTTAAACTTGTCAAAAACTTCAGATTTTCTCTTCAACAAATAAGCCATTGCAAAATGCGTGTAGTCATCGATGAAAGAAACAAAGTATCGGGATCCATTCCACGAAGTTGGAGTAATTGGTCCACAAACGTCTGAGTGTATGTGCTCAAGAGGCCTTAATGCCCTAACCCTGGTTCCAGTAAATGATTCTCTGCATTGCTTGGTCTGAACACAAATTTCACAAAAATCTTTTTGACACATCTTTGAAATTCCCGTAACGAAATTTCCATGCAATAAATCTCTATGACCTTGATAACTAATGTGTCCTAATCGCTTGTGCCACAAGGAACTCTCTTCAGATTTATTTAAGTTTGCGTAAGATTTAGTAATACCAAGCTTCACCACAAACAGATTTCCACAACGACTTGCAGTTGCTAGAACTTTTTCATCTTTCTCAATTGATGCACGTAATTTGAAAAAATTTACTTTGATACCTGCTTCCACTATTTTCGTAACAGATAATAGATTCTCAGAAAATTCTGGACTATAAAGTACATCCTTTAAAACTATATCGACACCTGTGTCGCTTACAGCTCTAATTTCACCAATTTCAGAAACAGCTATGCGCTCATCTGCCTTTGCTACATTTATAATCCGAGGTTCTGCAAGTGTTCGAAGTTTATAAAACCAACACTTACTATTTACAAAATGATCCGTTGCTCCAGAATCCAAAGCAAACGATATTTCGGTATCTCTTTTAGTTTTTGACCTTTCATTTGAATCTGCCATAAAACTTACACCGCGCTTTGGCTGAGCTATGTAATTACTTTCTTTGACTTTGCAATCCTTTTTCATGTGTCCATATTTACCACATTTGTGACACTTTCCATTAAAACGATTAATTCTCTTTTTCGTTGAAAAAGCAGTAACTTTTTCTACAGCTTCTTCTTTCAATCGGCTCTTTCTTTTTAGCTCTTCAGCTAGTAGACGAGGTTTTACAAATGCTAAGGTGAGTTCTTCTTCCCTATGATTTTCAAGCGCTATCACTATTGCATCGAAAGTCTCTGGGAGCGTTAAAAATAGTTGAGACACGAGATCACCTTCTTCCGGTTTTGCTCCTGCAGATTTTAGCTGCCGTATAAGTGTGTCGAATTTCAATAAGTGTGTACTTAGATCCTCACTTTCACGTAATTTTAAATTGGCTAATTCTTTCCTTATGAGGGTTTGACTCTGAGACGATTTGCAAGCAAATGATGCATTAACCGCATCCCACATTTCCTTAGCAGTTGACTTGTCTTGAATATATTCCAAATAATCATCATGAACTAAGCCGGTGATAATGTCTTGAGCTTTAGCATCCTTTCTTAGGAACTCTTCCCGTTTTGTATTTTGAGCTGAACTATCTGGAGCTGACTCTTTAACAGCTTCCAAAACACATGCCGCATTCAAATGTCTTTCGACACGAAACTTCCAAGTTTCAAAATTAACGCCGGCAAACTGCTTAATACCAGTAGATTTGTCGATGGAGCCCATAACCTCTTGTAATTAATGTTTTTTAATTATTTTTATTTGAAAGATTTATAAATTTATGAAATGTGATTGAATTGCTTTTTTGAATCAGAATGAAAATTTCTAACAAGAAATAAAAAACTAGATTTTTTAAATAAAAAATCAAACATACTTATTTGAAATAATAACAAGTGTAAAATAGGAAGTTCAACAGTTTAAAATTTATCTATTGGAATTTATAACTAAAACTCAATGAACAGTTGTGCACTCATAAACACAACAAGAACATTTCTCCCTATTTATATGAATGAAAAATATACCAACATAAATAATCATTTCTAAGTTTTATTCGAATCGTTACTTTTTGAAATTATTTTGTTTGCCTTGTCATACTACTTAATAGCTAGGCGATATCTCTAAGAAGTCAATCAAAATGGCAGCCATAAAGTTCTTAGTAGGAACTCGCGAGAATTATGTTATGTAACTAAAAAATATTATCTTCGACATAATTAGTTCAATGAAGTAAGCCAATTAAAGGGGTACTTGGATATTTTCGGAAATGGCGCTGATGGCAGGCCTTCTTTGGTAAAAGTCTTGCTAAATTTTCAATAGATCTTGCCATGAATAACATTTGGACTTTTTTTTGAATAGCTACGCGACTATATTGATTTCAACATTACAGAGCATTGAAAAGAACTACAATTTGTGCTTCTCATTAAAGTCACATATATCATGAGAAGAAATGTTTAAGCTATTGAACTAGTAAGTAAGATAGTGACATTCAAAGCGAAGAATAACGAATGACGAGCTTATGGCTGCCACCAACAATAGTTTTATTTTTTCTCTTATCTAATTGTTAAACCTTTTGTTTTTTTCTTCAAATAAACATTTTATATCGTGAAATCCCCTTTTTATAAAAAATACCACTAGCATCCTTATGAAACTGTTTGTGCAAACCTACTCAAAACAAGGCATGTTGAAGTAAGGACCAAGAAGTTCACCAAATGGCTGCACTGTTAGTTGTTAGATGGAAGTTTTTTTCACTGACATTTTTTTTTCAAAATATGCAACTAAATTTTTGAATTCATAAATAGCAAATCTTTTCAATAAAAATTTTTTAAAAGTAATCTTCTTATCTGCGCAGCTTCATTTAATGCACATTGAATTACTTTACTATTATTTACTTTGCGCGCGCTCTCTTACGTTGAGCGCCGTAAAGAATAAACAGAAATACCAACACATTTACAATAAATTCAAAATCTAATTACGCGCACCATTTAATATCAACACGCAGTACGTGAGCAATTTTGCACGCCGAAGAAGTAACAACTGAAGTTAAGGAGCAAAACAAATACAGATGCAATAACGGAATGTAGAAAAGTAAAACATTTTGCTAAAATTTACCAAGACACAAATAACAAATAACAAAAAAAAATAAAGTTTAAAGAAACGTTAGCTATCGAAAAAAGATAAAAGGCAAAATTAAAAGCATAGTTCAACGATTTTTGTACTTCAGCATTGAAAACAGTTTTGGACACTTGAAAATGTTACCTTTTCTACAATACATTAGCAATTTTCACTTGCGAAGGAATAGTGCGAAAACTTTAAGGGGTTTTGCTTTTGTATACCTGATGCTGCTTAATGCAAATACTCTACGATGCATGCTGTACACGAGTAGCAGCTAGTACTTCAAGTGATTTTAATAGCACCGGCAATGCTTAATAACGTTACTAGCTGGCATGATTCACCATAAAACAACACATACACAGATGAACACACTAATACAAAGCACCCATTGGGAAAACAAGTCACTAGTGAGCGTATAGCTCGTGTCAATGCATTTGCTGAGGGTCGTTAACGATCGATCTAGATTCCTGATTTCTTGCGGAAAAATGTGACTATGCTCAGTTATAAAAGAGAAAGTTACGATTTCAGCAATCAAAAATTTGACCAAATTGATTCTTGCAAAAGGTGTTGAACATCAAAATATTAGTTCCACTTCAATACATGCCAGCAGGTTTGAATTGTTGATTTTTACAAGGTGTACAGAATCCATTGACGCTTTTGCCGATATAATTTGCAGAAAATCGGCATATGGTAGGAAATTTGACATTGCAAATGGTCCCAGGCCACCAAATTCTCAGAAATCCGCTAGTCAAAATCCGGTGAAGCCGTTGTTTTTTTTTTTGAAGTTTTATGAAACAAATTATTGTTTATGACATTGTATTTTAAGCAACTTTTGACCACCCTCTTATTTCCTGTTGGTTCCTTCTGTAGTTCGTTGCTACATATTTGCTGCTTAACTTTTGCATTGGTGCACGTTTAGTAACTCATTCAAATCGATATAGCAATTGCAAAACTTAATTACAAAGAAACAAAGTGCTGGCAGCCATGTTGAATTTACACAGTTACACTCATGAACAAAGGATAAAATAAACGCACACACAACCGCATGCATTCGCCCATGCTCACACATACAGTGTAATATGTTAGCATGTGCTTGAATGTATGGAATTTCGTTCTGCTATCAAGCACTCATACACTTGGTTTGAAATTTCAGATTTTGTGGAGCAGAGTATATACTGTTCATTTAAGTATCGGTTTACAAGTAGATGTTTTATTTGAATGTGTGTGCAGTGCAGATGTTACGGAAGCATTTTTACCATTTCCGCTGCCACTGCTGTCACTTCCGCTGCTGATTTTTCTAGCTTATTTGGCTGTAGTCACTTTATTTCTTGTATATTCTCCCATAGTTGGTATTGTGCCTGCAATTTCCAACTTTTAGAATGAAGAATTTGGTATTGAGTAATTGCTACGATACTTTACTTATTTGGGGACTTCAGTAGCTCGGTTGGCTTGCATTTCGAGTTCTTTGACTACAAAAGCATGAATTTTTTAATTTCCGCTTCTCTCTTTTTCAAGTCGCTTGAAAAAGAGGGAAGGTAGTCCAATTTTTTAAAAAATTTTTCTCAGATATCGTAATTAGAGAAATTTATGGTTTAAAAAAAAAATCAACACTACATTGTGGCTAAAGCACTATATGGGCTGATGTGCCTCAATATTTTTATTATTTGCTATGACTATATCCATATTTACTGTCTTAAATCGGTTAGTTGTTAATGTTGAGAAAAAACTGCACTTCTTTTGCATAATATCTAGCTGATAGTAAGAAATTATAGAAAAAAAGTTTCACAAAACAGAATGAAAGTTTATAATAAAACAACAAAAAACTGAGCATTAAAATTTAAGTTTATCTTTTTTTTTTTTTTAAATTAAAGTATAAAAAATAGGTTTCTTTCTGATATTGGATTTTTAATTATATTTTCACGAAAGCACTTTTTATCAAAAGTAACTTACTAAAAGTGCTTGATATAAATGCTCAGTTAAAGTATCAAAAATCGATACTCAAGCTCTAACGTAGTTTAAGCAGGAACGTTTCTTCATATTCTCATTTGATGTATTAAAGGGTCTCAGATTTGGTAGCATTTTCAATGTAAGCTTTAGTGTTCTACTTTGGTGGCCATTTCACAACTTCAACTTGAATTTGTGTTAATTTGACGTCATTCATTGATTGCCTCAGTTATTGAAATGATATATGCTTGCAATTTTGTATTTCAAATATCCTCTGATAAATTAATGTGTTCTTTTGTGGTTGCCCTGCTTAGGATTATGTCACAAGTTATCGTGTCTTCATAGTTAAAGACACTGGATCTTCATTCTGGAATGCAACATTAATATTTGCACATTTGTGATGTCACCTATTCATATGACATTTGATTTTGTTGATTCAACAATTCAAATCCTATATTCGCATTTATTTGCTTTTCTCTTAACGAAAGCTCGCATATGGCGTATTAATCGACATGGGTTTGTTTTCAATGAAAACTTATACAGTTGTACATTGAATTTATTTCTGTATCGCAAAATTGCATTAGTATAACAATCAAAAGTCATTTGCTGCATACGTTTGTATTAAAAATTACAGTGAAATTTTAAAAAACATTTGATGAGTCAAAATTTTTAGCTTATTCTGAATTTTCTCAGCATCACGAGATCTAAAAGAAACATACCTTTTATTTAAATTGTGAAAAGATGTAAGGATCTAAAATTCGCAGTTTTTGATTGAATTCTCAGGACTATAACTCACTGTGATAGTGCTGTTATGTGCTTGATGTTTAGCATTTTCAGTGTCAGTATAAAAAGCAGTCAGTTGGATTAATTTGCCAAACAGCAACGTTTTTCATATTAAGTACTGGAGTAATGTAAGTACTGCTTTTAATAACGCTATGTGAGCTATTGTACAGTCTTCAATATTATAAACTATACGGTGTACTCTTCTAATGCAACCACTAAGAAAGATGTGAAAAATAAAACACCAAAGAAAAGTACTCTACCAATCACATTGATAAATGGACAACAATGAAAAGGTTAGAAAAATTCGAAACGGAAACAATCAGCAAGAGATTTATTGAGTTCAATTTACTACGGCACACCATTTACCATTACTTTCTGTTATGCACCATTTTATCTTATCTGATTCTTTGTTCTACATTTGATGCAACTTACTCGATATGCAAAGTCGAAAGTAGAAAAAAATCTTATTTTGCATACCAAATAAAATGTTGAAGTTGAAACAAATAAACTTGTACAAGTTAGTCTTGAATATTAAGTAAACAAAACAATAGTGTAGCTTTACTTGAACTGAGTGATGTGAGATTATCATAGTTTATTTGACTTTAATTTTTAAGAATTTTTCTGATTTACAATCATTAACAGAATAACATAAACAAATTGTAAAATCTGATTGATCTGATTTTGATGCTAAATTGCTTTGATATTTTTTATTCCATCAAAAAAAAAAAAAGATTATTTTCAAAGATATGTTCAAAATTGGTACTTGCACAGTAGTTCCTTATCACATAACGATTAAGTTTCTATTTAATTCAAAATCGGGGCTGCACCTTTTTTGAGAAATCAACATTTCAATTTTCTATGACCGTATTATATGTAGTAGGTCGACAGCAAAAATTATTTGCGTAGTATTAATCTTGATTTCATACGGAACTACCGAGCAAATTCTGATTTTGTATGCATTTAAGTCGAACTTTTAGCTTAAGCACAGTATGCTTTAATTTACACTTTTTAGCTTTTGAAACATTTGCATCTCATAAGTCTTTGACAGAACTCCCTTCTTTAAAATGGTTTACTAAGATGTTAATCGAGTAAACTCTGCGGACTTGGTCACCACTAATATGCTGACGAAAACTCCCTCTCCCTACTGAGTACTTATAAATTTTACTTTTACGACACGTATTTGGACTAGGTTAGTAGTTTAATTACAAATTCAAAAGTTTATTTAGTGCGCTGAAAAAACAAGATATATTTTTCTAAACAGCCAGTCAAAGTTGGACCGCCCTTTACTTTGTTGACTAGCATTTTCGATAGTACACAATATTCTTAATACTTTTCGCTTCTTAAGGCAATACTTTCAAGTTAGTACCTAAGATTTCAAAACACAATTATGCCGCGTCTTTATCTTCCCAATTTTTGATCATAAACAGCCAACCAATTAAGTGCAGCTGCAACAAAATTTCGCACGTACTGTCAGTAACATACCGTTCCATATATAATTGCACACAATTAGTTATCTTTGTAAATAAAATTAACAAAGTTCATCCTAACAAAATGATCAAAGTTTTTTAGCAGTACTCGCATGTAATTGCAGTTGATTACGGCAAATACGCAACGCATACTAAAAGACAAACAAAACTTGTGAGTTCAAATTTAAATTAAATTATAAGTTCATTAACTGAGCGATAATCCCGTGTGCTTCTGTTGCATAGTGGAACGCACCTTAGCAGCAACTATAAAATTTTAAACAAAAATAAGCTATGGGAACGGTGTGAATTTAATATAAAACTCATTAAAATATAGAATTTATTTGAAATAGCTATTGAGTTTGTTTTCGAAGAGTTTTACTTGGGATTTACTAGTCTTCATAAATTGATTTCGATTTAAAATTTGTTGGATTTCCAGCTCTACTTAACGCATTTTGTATAATAATTTTCTACAACTGTCCTACTGTGAATATCATTATATCATTTCGGCGTTATTACACAGATTACTTCTTCTACATGCTTACAGGAGCATCGAATTCTTGAGTCTCAAATCCCGAAACTATCAATTAAAGTTTTTTTTTATATTAATATATAATTTATTTATCAATTGTGGTTAAGAACTTATTTCTCTCATCGTCTCTTATCACTAGAATCTGCAAAAAAAAGCGAAAACACAGCATCGTCGCATCATATTAGGATTTTTATTAGCTTAGCTGGATAATTGAACATCGAAATTGATAGCTTTAAGACTCCTATAAAATTATATTTAATGCAAATATCTTTAAATTGAATGATTTGAATTTGATGAAGTTTTGCAGAGAGCTTCACCAAATTTAAAAACTTTGCAATATACTATATATAATCTGTCCGTGATTTTGTTTTTTTTTTCTTTCAGAAAGATAATTTTAATTTACAACCCCGAAATATTACCAAAATAACAAAATCATGCAACTGCAATTTTAAAATCCCTGGAGTTTCCTTCTATGTCCAGATTGAATGCCTTAAAAATGTTGTTTTTCCCAGCAAAATCACTAAATGGTACAAAATGTTTACGTTGAGAAACCAAAACAAAATATTACCAAGTATTTATAGTCATGTCGTACCTGAATATTTCCGAACAATAGTACGTACAATTGTAAATACAGTGCTGTTAAAGTTTCACGTAGAACTATTTTGTGGAGTTAACCAGACTAAAAGAGCAGAGAGAGAAATCTAAGCCGCCAACGCATTCAATTGCAAAATAATATTAAAACCAAAACAAAAGCTGCAATAACGAAAACATCAGTGGCATTTATCGTTGTAGGTAGGTGCATCCGTGTGCTTGTTACTGCCTGAAACAAATCCAACAGTACAACGCGTGCAGTATATTTTCAACCAATTTTAACCACGTGCAAGACAAAATATAAGTTTTTGCGGTTCATGTGCTGAAACTATAACTACAATTTCAAATAAAAGTCACAACAACTACAATGCTCACTTAAATTACCTTTAATTTGTTATAGACCAGCACTACTATTTAATTGGTAGGACTACAACAAAATGCCTAATTGAGGTTCGCTTCAACAAAAAAAAAAAAAACAAAAAAAAAAAAAATAGTAGCGTGTTAGCTTATGTTTAGTAAGAAAGTGCCACTATCACTAAAAACAACTCAGACTGAAATTTAGTGCAACCATTTCTACTCTGGTATCAGTTTTTGTGATTGCTCTGAATTAATAATCAGAATATTATCCTATCTTATTGTTAGTAAGAAAATTTAAGATTTTATGAGAAAATTTTCGAGTCTGGTCTCAGTTTTTATTAGATGACAATCTGTTGGACTTAGCCAACTATTTATGTTAGCATAATTTGGTTGAAATTAATCAACAATGCCATTAATGACAATATAATAAAAAAAAATCTCAGTATAGAGTACCACGCAAAAGTATGTTTTCGCTCCGCCTAATGAGCATACAAAAAGTATTTTATATTTAAATAATATTTTGCAAATAAAATTATTGTCACCATATTATAGTTCCTTAACATTTCGGTAATACAGCCGATTGCAAAAAGGAAATAAGTTGCAGCGATAACGCTGAGTAGAATTCTGACAGATAATTAGTTCTATGCCATCTAACATTCAACTTATTATTTCAAATGCAAATAACTCTTAAAATATTTCATAAGTTTCATATCATCATATCGTATTTTAGCATCACATTTCGTGCACTTGCGACTGATGTTATCTATGTAATTTAATATACGAAACCATGCGAAAGTGTCACATATTTTGTGGTTTACCTTGAATAATTTGCAACATTTTTTATTTCATCTCATGCAACCAACTCTTCTAGACTTTTTTCGTAGGTGTGTACTCAAATATGCATAGTAAGCAAAAGGTGCGAGTGAAAGATGACTTCAACGTGTCCAACGTATAAAAGTCGTACGTGATGTCATTAAAGTCCTGCAGAAAGCAAGACATTTTATATTAAAGTTTTCGCTCAGTTTTAAAATGTGACATCATGTAAAACTGTGCCATTTTTTATGTAGATGAGTCTATCAAGAAATGCAGGCTTTTAAATAAAAAAGCATACAAGCAGTGAACGTGAGATAGGTCTTTGAATTAGCGCTTTAATGGTTTTTGTGGGTTAACTGTGTGAAAGCATTTTTTACTAGATATTTATGTGATGGCTTCAGGTATCCAACAATTTTTTTTTTCAGCACAAAATACATTATTTTTTAATGTAGTCCTCAAAAATAAATATAAAATTTCTAAATTTATAAGAGTAAGATTATTATTTTCAATAATTAATTGTAAAAAAATGTATTGTAAACGTAATCGTGTTCTGTTGAAGCTTAATTCACTTAACTCATAAATTTGAAAATAATGAGGTGGAGTTTCTTTTGAAAGCAAAAAAAAAAATTATATTTATTTAACTATCTTATCATTCAATTCTGGAGCATGCAGCATCTTCTGCTGGCACTGCTGACATGCCTTTTTTACTGCACACACACTTTTTTTACCTTTCGAGTTACACAAGAGGTTCACTTTGATTTCCTTATTATGGCGCACCACTATGAGCATCTGTTTCCGGCCTAAGGCTTAAAAGAAGTTGGAAAATTATTTCCGGTGCTTGAGTCGTGGTAAATTAATGCTTGGCTATAGATAAAATAACATTTGTATCTTTAGTTATTTTTTTAATAACTTATTTTTAGGAAAATCAACTGATTTCCAATGCAATGAAGTTCATTATTTTCTTTTACTGCTTAAATGAATATATGTTAAAAACAATTAAGTTTTACAATTGAACTTTAATTAAAAGTCCAGTAAGTGAAAAGAATATATAATAAAATTGACAGTATGAAATATAAATCAATTATTTCAGTAGTGCTGTTAAATTGCATGCTGTTAGAAAACAAAAAATTTTCATACGAACGATATGCAATTTATGCAGTTCGAAAAATTAGTGAAGACTTGGGCAAAAAACTGAAAAGCGTGAACGAACATTCTTTTTGAGAATATCTCGAAGACGAGTCTTTAGGAAAAAAAAGGTTTGGCATTTTTGGAGTCTACGCCCAAAATTAAAAACAGAAAAAATACATTAAGAAACAGCTCTTTTTTGTGGAAACAAGTGTCTTCAGTGGGAGTATCAAAACAGTTTTCTTTTTTCTTCTTTTACTGAAGATTTCAAATACGAAAGGCTGATTTGCACTTTTGATATATTTTTTTTAGCAAATTAAAGACAATATTTATTTTCTAAAAAAAAATGAGTGGAAAGTTTGTATCACTTCATATCACTGACTTGGATATTAAAGACAACATAGGAGCCTTTTTTATGTGTTCAAATATTTAGTGTAACTTCGTATTACCTTAAGGCAGCAAGAACCGTACAAAAAATTCGTTTTTCTTCAGATAGCAAATCAAATTGTCCATCAAGCAAATTAATTATAGACACAACGTGATATTTTACTGCACACATTTTAAGAACCAAAACTTTTGTTCATGGCATTTTTATTCAATTCGATCTTTGTCTTAGTCTTACTTAACATAACTTCTTTTTAACAAATTCTGGTATATTGTCAAAAGTTTTAAGTGATTTTTTTTTAGTTTTAAAGTTCAAAATATAAAATGTTGTTCAGCAAACTTTTCTTTCAACTTCCATTGCAGCAATTTTAAGTAAGCACTTAACAACTTTTATATTCTTTTTTGTACATTTCCCTTTAATTTAAATGCATTTTTTCAATAATTTCAAATCCAGTCCTTTATTATTGTGGATGATACAACTTAAACTGAAAACTTGCACAACTTTATATGTGGCTGCATTTTTATTAAAAAATTTGTAATTGTAAAAAAAAAAGAATTTATTTAAGTATTTAAGTATTTTTATATATTTTTGCATTACTAAAAAAATGAATTTATCAACAAAATAATGTTGGAAATTAAATGTTATTTTAACACGATTTTAAAAAATTTTAATAAGTAAACTAATTAGTTGTGAATAAATTAAAATACTTCAGACTGTAATTAATTGTCAAATTTTGTGATTAGTATTGTTAATTCATTTCGCGTGCAATAACAATATATTGTTTTATTTATAATTTATTTAATTAAAACGAAAAAAATATTCTTTTTTAAATAAATGTCAACGTGACTAAATTACTTAATCACGAAATTACATACAATTTGCTAGTTATTTTTGAACAATTTCCATGCTTTAAAAATGCTACCTTACATACTTTGTATTTATTTGCAGTACTGATACGTTTTCTGTATAACGTTCATGCCTGCTTTGGTGCTGCTGCACTAAGCAATAATATTTTTCCTACCTATTTGTTCAGTTGGAGCATGAGAGTGCATGCTGCTTCGAATATACATGAATTTTCTCTTTACGACCACCGACAACAACGAGCAATCTTGCCAAAAAAGAGTGTAGGATAGGTCTTATTCTGGTGAGAGATTCAACCAGCAAAATACCCATGGACATATCTCTTCTGTCTCTTCAATCGAAAAGATATAGTCTGTTCTTACGTGTCAGTTCGAATTCAAATATAATTTGATTAAATCAATTTTTGACTACAAACTGTTTTGAATATCCTTTCAGATGACGCTGACTTTTCGGTGACTTTTTTTCTGAGGATATAACATATTGGATGTTTATAATTTTTAATTTTTAAGTATACGAGTTTGCTTTACTTACTTACTTACTTGGGTGGCCATAACAACCCGTTACCGGGTTACGGCCGACCTCAAAAGCTCTCTCCAGGCGCCTCTACTTTGCGCGCGCCTTCTCCAATCATTCACACCAAGCGTGGATAGGGTTTCCTCGGCTTGGTCTTTCCATCGGAGGCATGGTCTTCCTCTTCGTCGTCGCCCAGCGGCTTCCGCGTCAAACACCTTTTTCGCCGGAGCTTCTTCGTCCATACGCACAACATGTCCCAGCCAGCGCAGACGTTGTATAGTGATGCGCTTGACTATGTCAATGTCAGCGTAGAGCTCGTACAGTTCGTGGTTCATTCGAATACGGTAGTCGTCGCCGACGTGAACAGGACCGAAGATTTTGCGAAGAATTTTTCTCTCAAACACCCCAAGCGTGGCTGCATCAGTCTGCGACACAACCCATGCTTCTGCGCCGTAAAGTAGCACGGGTAAGATGAGCGTCTTGTAGAGTGTCAGTTTTGTCGGGCGAGAGAGGTCTCTACTACTCAATTGCTTACTGAGACCAAAGTAACACCTATTAGCAAGAGTTAGTCTTCGCTTTATCTCCAGGCTGACATCGTTTTGAGTGTTCACGGCGGTGCCAAGATAGGTGAATTCCTTGACAACTTCGAAAGTATAGTTGTTCGCAGTAACAAAGGATCCAATACGCCGCGTCTCCCTGTTTGTGGACAGCATATACTTTGTTTTGCCCTCGTTCACCGTCAAACCCACTTTCGCTGACTCTTTTTCGATAGCAGAGAACGCAGCAGTAACATCTCGCTTACAACGTCCAATGATATCAATATCATCGGCATATGCAAGGAGCTGGACACTTTTGTAGAAAATAGTGCCATTACGATGTACACTGGCTCTTCGCAACACCCCTTCCATCACAAAGTTGAAGAGGTTGCAGGATAGTGGATCGCCCTGTCTGAAACCTCGTTCGGTATCAAATGGTTTGGAGAGGTCCCTTCCTACTCTGACGGAGCTGGCTGTGTTGCTCAACGTCATTCTGCAAAGCCGCACCAGCTTCGCAGGTATATCGAACTCAGACATGGTGGCATACAGGCAATCCCGTATCGGGCTATCGAAAGCTGCTTTAAAATCGATAAAGAGATGATGGGTATCGATCTGTTTTTCGTGGGTTTTTTCCAGGATTTAACGTAGTGTGAAGATCTGGTCTATGGTGGACTTACCAGGTCTAAAGCTGCACTGATAAGGCCCAATCAGTGTGTTGGCAAACGGCTTAAGTCTTTCTCACAGTACAGTCGACAGGACCTTGTAAGAGATGGCAAGAAGACTGATTCCCCGGTAGTTAGCGCAGATTGTCGGGTCACCTTTCTTCAGTACAGGACAAAGGACACTGAGATTCCAATCGTAGGGCATGCTTTCAACTAGCCATATTTTGCAGATGAGTTGATGCATACACCCTATCAGCTCATCGCCGCCGGTTTTGAACAATTCAGCAGGCAGGCCATCGGCACCAGCCGCTTTGTTGTTCTTAAGTCGTTGGATCACAACTCGTACCGCGTCATGGCTAGGTGGTGGTACGTCGTTTGCTTTAGAAAAATAAAACCATATTTTGTCTTAAATCAACTGTAGCTTTTGAGAGTTCGAGAAATCTTATAAAATGAATTCACTCCACGCATAAGTCTTAGCTTCTTTATTAATTTTAGATTAAATTTTGAAACGGAAAGCTGACTTTTTTGGTTTGATCTGGTATTCGTTTTAATCTTATCAGATTTTAACGTAGTCAAGTAGAGAAGAGTAGAGTTCATATGTTGAAAAAAAACCTCAAATGTCTATATGTATCGCAGTTAATGAATTTCTTATCACAATAACTGGAATGATGAATTATCTTTACGCAAAGACAAAAATCTATTCATCATGAATAAAGTACATGTGATGTGTTTATTTCAAGCTTATGCAAATTATTTTCTTACTTACAATATTGACATGTTAAATTTTATTTAATTCATTCATCACTTTTACCATAAATATATGCAGACATCTAGGAGTGTATATCAACATATTACAAAATAAAAATAATTTTGCATAAATATGGTTTTTCTATAAATGATTAATGGTAAATTGCTTTTATTATTATCTTATAGAATACTTATACTGAATATATTTTTCATCAATCAAAAGAAAATCTTTAAAAATTATGCCTTAAAAAATTCAATATTTTAATTTTTTTAAAAACATTGAGAGATTATTGTCCATATCTAATTCAGATGAGTCAACTCAAGATAACTCATCAAAACTGATTTGTCTACAACGCAGTACAAACAAAAATTAATATATTGGTATATAAAATTGGTAATCTTTTGAAAATGTTTGTTATTTCATAAGGTCCTTAAAGAAATGTCTAATGATCCAAATAATTAATGAAATGCATAGCAATTACTTCGCTGATTCATCACTAAGTCATCATAACCGCAATTAAATGACACAATTGAAAAAAAGAAAAAAAAGTATAATGAAATAACTGAAACAATGCAAAAAAATAAGTGTGGGCACAACTAAGTGTTCTAAAAAGACCTTTTAATTAAGAGTCATGAATGTTTGTAATGAAAGCAGGCATTAATTACCACCCATAATACTAAGCAACAGAAAGTACACCAGGCATAATGCCGTGCCTTGGAACTTTATAGGACTGTGTGTCCATTTTTGATAATTTGCATAGATATTAAATATTTTCAGAAGGCCATTAGTAAACCAAAAGATGAAGTACGTTAGTTGAATATAAATTAAGGTTAATGAATTTAACAACAAATTTGATAGAAATTGTTAAATCTTTCATTTTAAAGTTTTGCTACCAATGAGAACATTTTTTTATTGAGTACTTTGGCGGAATTTTATTTTAATTTATTTTAAAAAATGTATTTTTTTTATTAAATAGAAAAAAAAGTAAGTTACATTATATTTGTTGGCATACAAAAAATCTTTTTCACTAGTAAAAGCAAAATAAATCATATATTTAATGGGTATTCTATAGGTATTTTACTAAGCTAATCACTAAGTCTAAGTAAATTGAGGTTAATGTGGTAGTTTAGTAGTTACACAGAACGAAAAAGTGACAACTTTTGTTCAATTACGCAGATATTTAAAGTTTTACCATTAATTTCAAGTTTATTTATTTAGCACAGTTGCTAAATATTTTTGTGAAGTTCGCAAAAGTATAGAATTTCACACATAAAGAAGTAACATAGACTTACGTATTACCAAAATTTTATTCTATGCTTGAAAAAAATTATGAAGCGAAAACGAAATTAATAACGTAAGCATTATTTTTCGGGAATGATTGCAGAAATAAATATTGTTTTTTTTGCCTGTGATCACATATATATAAAAATTTTAACTTGATTGCATATTTTCTCACTCAATTTACTTTTGCTGTAAAATGTGTCAACGCAATACTGCCATCAATTTTAAAATTCAGTTTCATATTCTCATTGCCGCTTTTGTTGTTTGCAACATCCAGAATATATTTTGTTTCCCCTAAACAAAGTGCTTTTTAATCCTTCTCTATGATTTTGGAAGGAAATTTAAATATTTGTGGAAGCCTTAAGCACATTTTTTTCCACATGATTAAATGCTATTTTATATCTCAATAAGTATATACATATAGAAATATTTGAATGTCTTATTATCTTCGTAAACAAGTAATGGTATAGTATCAAAGGTGCCTTTTTATTTGAGCATGAGATATTATTTTCTGAAGATTAATATTACCGAAAAATCTGACATTCTCAACTAATAAAAATATGCTCGAAATAATATAATAAACAATTTGAAACCAATTTTTTACTGTGTATTTTCAAAATTATTATTTCTATCTTAATGGAAAGCAATATAAAAATAATTCACTTTAACTACTGGTGAAACTGAATTTAAAATAAAAGCTAATTACAGATTTATGTATTAAATAAAATAGCAACATACAGCAAGCATGTTATTAGTATTATTTGTGACATAAAAATGTATACTAAAAAAATTCAAAATTTATATGAATGACGTTTTTACTTAAATTTGATAATGCTCAATTCCATGTTGAGTTATTCATTTTGTATTTCTTCCCAAATTTAATGTCTGCCACAAAAAGTGCCACAAGCTGTTTGCTTACATACAAACACATTGCAAATTCCTTACGTTATTCAAATCCATTGAAGTTCAATGGCGAATTTTCTTATTTAATTCTATGGCCTTATGTATTTGGTTGTATGTATTTATCAACTAATATCTTATTTTACTTAACAATAATTGAAAGCACTGCCTCGTATATGCACACCTGTGTTTAGTTATGATTGAATATATTTATTGTTGTATTATAAAAGTGGTAGAAATTGTTGCATGCAAGTGATATCAAAGAAATTCAAACATTTTTTCGTATTCTCTATTTGCTGTGCTAAGCTTGAAAATGCCTTCAAAAATGGATTGCATTAAAATGTCTTTTATCAATTTTAGACTTTTTGCGTTACCTTATCGACATTAAAGACGTTTTTTAAATTTTATGTATTATTAGTTTTGGTTTAAGATTTTGTAATTACACCCACAAATACGCTATGTGCACAAAACTCAACTTTAATGTCAATATCTCGTGCGTTGTCGACATAAAATATTTATAAAATTTGCTAAGGTAATTAAATTTAAGAACCCTTAAGCAGCTTAAAATATGATTACAAATTGTTGCTGCTGACTGAAGTTGATAGTGTGTCACCACAATGGCATGAACTAATAATAACGATGTTAGTTAATTACCACTTGAATGATATTTAAAAATGCTAATTTATATTTTTTTTAATATATCATAAAAATTATTTATTTACAATGCCATAAGATACCTTCAATGCTCAGGATATGAAAATTACATAATGTTGATACCAAAATTGTAGGGTTGAAACAAAGAAATCGATCAGAGAAAAAAAAATTATTAGTAAGTATTGTTTGAAGAAATTTCTAATATAAAAAAATATTCCACATTTTTTTTTAATTGCTGACTGAATGAGCCTTAATGTTTTTTGAGATTATATTTTTTCTTAAGCGCTTAATTTAATAATTTTTTTTTGTAGTCTTTATTAAATTCAGTTTTAATCTAATAAATCAATAAACAGTATAGCCAAACAAATTATTCTTATTTTTCAAGTAACGAGAAGAGCGAGATAAAGTAAATAGTTCAAAAAAAGTCCATTGAACTCAAAAATAAAAAATTGAGTTTTGCAATTAAAAACATATTACTTTCGATATCTTTATATATATTTTCAAATTGCTGGTTAAAAGATTGTCTAAAATTTGCTGGGTAACAGAACGTTTAAAAGAAAAATTGAGAAATTTTTTCTTCAATATTAATTTTTAGTTGATGATTAATATTATGAATTTAAGCAAGAAAATACCAGTAAATGGTTCTATAGGGTGTTTTTTTTAGAGGTTTGTTTTTCGAATAGAGATAGAACTAGCATTTTATGGTCGAATCTGGCAACTCTAATGTCATTTATGTTCAGTTTGGTTTGCCATTTCATCATGAACAGGTTGACAATAGAACAACGCTTGCAAATCGTGCAAATTTATTTCGAAAATAATGGTTCAGTTCGCGAAGTTTACCGCAAGCTCCGTCCATTTTATGGTCGACATAATCGTCCATCAGAGCAATTAATTCGGTTAACCATGGGTCGTTTTCGCACTACGCTTACTCTATGTGATAATACGCATCCGCAGAGACGTCGAATAGTGCGCACCGAAGAAACAATTGCCGCTGTAGAGCAAAATGTTGAAGAGGACCCGAATGAATCAATTCGCCACCGTGCACAGCAATTGGAGCTTTGTCCATCAACTTTATGGAAGATTTTGCGCAAAGATCTTGGCTTGCGACCTTACAAGATCCAGCTTGTGCAAGAATTAAAGCCGCGAGACCATGCAATGCGTCGTGATTTTGGTGTATGGGCCGAAAATGAGATTGATCTCGATGCTGATTTTCATGGCAAAATTTTGTTCAGTGATGAGGCTCATTTTTGGTTGAATGGCTACGTCAACAAGCAAAATTGCCGCATTTGGAGTGAAGAGAATCCACATGAGACCCTTGAGACGCCATTACATCCACAAAAACTGACTGTTTGGTGTGCTCTATGGGCTGGTGGAGTCATTGGGCCATACTTCTTCCGAAATAATGCTGGAGAGTCAGTTACCGTTAATGGAGACCGGTATAGAGCCATGATAACCGAATTGGATGGCATGAATGTGGATGAGTTGTGGTTCCAACAAGACGGCGCTACATGCCACACAGCGCACGTCACAATCAATTTATTGAAGGAAACATTCGATGAGCGCATAATTTCGCGGAATGGACCTGTCAATTGGCCACCAAGATCGTGTGATTTGACACCATTGGATTATTTTCTTTGGGGATATGTGAAGTCGCTCGTCTACGCCAACAAACCAGAAACGTTAGGGGACTTGGAAGCCAACATTCGTGGCGTTATTGCCGACATACGGCCCCTTATGCTCGAAAAAGTGGTTCAAAATTGGCCCTGTAGAATTGGCTTTATTCGAACCAGCCGCGGCGGCCACATGCCCGAAATCATATTTAAACATTAATGGCATAAAATTATCCTTCCAATAAAGCCAAATTGATGGACATTAAAGCGATTTTCTTGTGTTTTATTTCAATTCGAAGCTCTATACCTCTAAAAAAAAACACCCTATACATACTAATGGCAAAATACTGCATTCCAAACATTGTAAACAGTCCTGAGTGAAACAACTCTGCTTACTCAAGCTGCTTAAATGTTTTTTTTTTGTCTTTTGACAATGAATTAAAATTGCAATTAAGCTCTTGTTTAAAAGACTTCGACTCATATTCTTGAACTTTACTTGTACTCATATTGCCACCGACTATGTTAGCTGCAGTATGATAAGGAATGCTTTGGAAAATAATTCCTTGCTTTTAAGTTCTTTATATACCAGCTCCCTTTTCTATCAGTTATTTAGCTAACAAGTCAGATAAGCAAAGCAGAAACCTCTTATGGTGCTGGAAGTTGTCTTATCAACGATTGACATAAAAAAGAAGCAAAAAAAAAAATATTCAAGTGATGTGCGGACCTTATAATATTTCGATATTTTTGTGTAGAAAATGTTGAAAAGACGAAATATAACGGTGAGGTTAAATATATTTGAAAAATTCACAAAAAAGGTTAACGAGTCAAACAGCGTCGAAAAAGCTGAATAATGCTGAAATTCTTGCAAAACTTTGAAAAACTCAACAAAAATTGCACCAATCAAAAATCATGGGATGCTCGGAAAACTTTGAAAAAAACTTAGAGGTTCAATAATGTTGAAAAAACTTTAACAAGTTGCAGAAGTCGATATATATTACATAATTGGAATAATGTAGAGAAAATCGAAAAATTTAAAAAAATACGAACAATATTGCAAAAGTTGAAAAAACTCGAAAACCATCAAAATAGAAAAACTTAAAATGTCGAGGAAATGTTGTAAAAGTCGAAAATTGCTGAAAAGCTCGTAAATGTTAAGAATGTCGAAAAACGTCCAGTAAAACGAAACCTTTTTTAAGCAATATTTAATATTCGATAACATGATTTGATCTTTCACTTTTAGCGCTGTATGGATTTTCTTTCGTACTCGTTAGTATCAAAAGCAATAAAATGAAAAATTTTATTTTAATTTGAAAAGTTTTTATTTTTTAGACAGTGTATCATCGAAAATATCGCAAGAGTATTCGTTTAAAAAAGAATATTGATGAAACGTTAAGCTTAAAATAATTCCTAATATTGCTACAGTTTTGCATTTTATTGGAATAAATTGCGTTAGTTTCTTTTTTATGAATTTCACTGCTGTTTCTTGCGGTTGAACTTGAAATAGTTGGTCACCCGATGCAAGCCGTACCAACATACGTAATGTCCTTAGTGTCGTATCAAATAGTAAAAATTGCATGTGCCCAAAACTTTAAAAAACTAAATTAATTAAGAAAATTAAAGTTTTAAAAGCTTACGTTTTTTTGAAACGCTTAATAAGCTTAAACTTTATTTGAGTTTTGTAGTTCCTTTTTGAATTGAATGTGAATGAAGTGCTTTACGTTTCATTAGCTTTACAATCCTTCTGATTTTTTCTTTTGATCAACGAATAGATTAATTACAGCTTTCCTGCCAATCGGCTTAGTTGTTCAATCTCTGATTCGTGTTTGCATCGCAGCATGAAATCCACTTTCCCCTGGTGTGTTTGTTCTTCTACTATCATCCTTAAGCTGGGCTATGTTTTTCTACAAACTTGCAAATCCTATAGTGGAAGGGCTTATTTTATTCTCATTTTTATTTCTACTTTACTTGATTTGTGTGTTACTGCAAGTTCTTTTTTATATAATCAAATTGCTTAAATTTTATTGATAAATTTTGCTACATTTCAGAAAAAATTACCTAAAGACCCAGTTGCTATTTAATTAAAAAAATACAATTTCGGGAATTAAAATTTTTTCGTTAATAGAACCATAGAAATATTATAAATAATATTAATTCAGAAAATAGTAGCTACTTTGAGTTAGAGGTTTAAATTGAAATTAAACATTTAGCAATTCGAAAAAATAGATTTATACTAGAAACGCCAATCTCCCCCAATCTCTTCATATGCATGTTCTCAAATTCCCTTATAAATATTCATGTTTATTAGTAATTAATTAACATTTTAAGCAACTTTAATTTGTTTGGTTCAACATGGGTTCAAAACATAAGAACATTTTTAAGAACTTTTCGCTAATTATTAAGAAAAAACTTAACTATTTGCTATCTCAAAAAAAAAAAAAGCTTCTAAGGGTTAATATTTTTTTAGTTTCTCTTTTGCAGCATTTTTCTGCGCTTCGAATTGTATATTTGAAATTGGAATAAGTTGCTCTACGCCAGGAAATAACTTTATCAAGGAATGAAAAATGCAGCAGCCATGGCAGCAAAATGGGAAACGGAAACAATCAGCTTCGTCTATTGAACGCATACTGTCAAGTTGGAAACTTTCTTTATGTGACGAAAGTAATGTAAATAAATTATGTAAGTTACACTGCGCCACATCATAAGTTTACAACGACGGCATAAATTTTGCAGTTACTTTGTGGCTTTGAGTTGAGGTTACACAGCTTCGTGATTTCCGCTGCAATGGATGTAAAAATGTGTACGGCAGTCTGCCCGCCGTCTCCGTTTAAATCAGTGTTCGTATTTTTGTGAATGCATTTTATTTTATAGTTTCTTTTGAGCATGATTTTTGGTCTCTATTACTCTGAAAAGTTCATTCATTGATAGCAATGATTGCAATGTTAAGGAACTCCAAATTTATGTAAAGACGTCAAAACTATATGTTCTAAAAAGAGATATACACATTTCTTTATCCTAAGAGTAGGACATAACGATCGGAAAGATTTGCTCAACGAAACCTTTCCTGTTTAGTTTTTCTTCTCCGCATCAAAACTTTATGTATCACTGTGTAAATCTCAACCTTTTTCTAAAAAAATTTTACTCAGAAAAAATTATATTATTACCATTTGAATGACAATTTATTTTATTTTGGAAAGGCCGGGAATTGTTTCTATTCAACTTGACTCCCTGGGATAGCTCCAAACAAAGAGTTTAACTGTCTTATTATGTATATGAAACAATATCTCGAAAAAGAATTCGAATATCAAAATATATTAAGAAACGTTTTTGCAGACTTACTGCATAAGTTTAGCGCGGTGAGTATTTAGAGCAAGAACTACAATATTGTGATTTGGCAGACCAATTTAAAATAATCATATCATATGAAATTAGCTTTAGTTTTATTAAGAATTTTGTTATCAAAAATGTGATGAAGTGATAAGGTCAGCAGTCGGAATAAGTAGCTTCTCAATCAAACATTCAAACCATAATTGAAGACATCACTAATTTTTAAATATGTAACACTTAATTTATTTAACACAATAATTAAAGCACTTACCCCACTGTAGATTTCCTGTCAATATTATATATGCACTGGCCTGTGCGAATCATTTTATAGCCAATACAAAAACCTTTTGAAGAAACAACTGCAGATATTGCAGTCTAGCAGCAACTGTAATACACGTGCACTAGCTCTTAAACTTTTCACCGACTTGCTGAATTACTTTCGTATTTCACAATTTACAATGATCGTTTTTTAATAAATTAAACAAACACTCATAAAATCAGAGAAAAATCAAATTTAAATTTTAACACTTTCTGCTTTTCCGAACATTTGAAAAAACATTTCATTAAATAATCATTTTTTCAATGAAAAATAAATCACTTCATTTGCAGCAGCAATGTCAGCTCTGCCGGCGGCACTGCTTTCATATGGATTTGCATTTAAATACAATTTCACTTAAGAATCTTAACACTTTTATTACACAAAGCTTACGGAGATATTTATTTTACATATTTTATGCACCTACATATGTTTGTTTAATAACTTAAATAAAAAAATACGAAAACTTTGAATTTGTAGAAGTAAACGCGCAGTTTTCACATGAAATTAAAATTAACTGATGACAGTTGATCGCGTTGCCATCTGCTCAATCAAACATATGACAGTAATGGTATTATATGAGAAGAAAACCACGGGAATTTATCAAAAATAAAGGAATTTATCTGGTTAAGTCTTAAATTTTTTTTTTGTTGAAAACTTTACGTAAAAACTAGGATAATGACAACTGTATGCTAAAATATTTTAGATTTCTGAAAAAAAAAAACAGAGCGAGTTTTTGATTTTCTAAGATGTAAATTCAAGAAAATCAAATATATTTTCATATAATTTTTTTTTTGCGTCGATCGAGTATGGGAAAAATCAAAGATAAATTTCGAAAATCACCTCCAATAATCCCAACTGCATTAAGGCCTTATTTATTTAAAAAGGATAAGACGACAGAAAAGTACAAAGATAAAACATTAAGTCAAAAATATGGACGCCAAAGCTGAGCAAGATAAAAAGTAGGACGACAAAAAATTGGATGAAAAAATATTAAAAAACAATTGTTTGGACTGAAAAATATGTATCACAATATGGTTAAACGACAAAAAATTTATCATAAATATTGGACGATGAAAACTTGAATGACAAAAACGCATACAACAAAGCAATTGGACGTTCTTACTTGGATGTCGAACATTTGATCATTCAACATTTTGCAGCTCAGCGTATTTTTGCACAGTGTCCAGACTTTCAGTTGTCTTACTTTATTTTCACTCAATTTTTGCAGTCCACCATTATTGTAATTATAATTTATGTATTCCAACTCTTTGTCATCCAACTTTATTTTCATTAAACTTCGTAACATAGGTAATAGCCATAAGAATTTTAGCGTTTATATTTTAATACAAAAGTTAGATGTAACTTATGACATTTGGTTTTGAGCATAAATATTTATTCTGAACTTAAAAAAAAATGTTTTTAAAGTTTAATGCAAGCTCGGCATTTATTTACATTTTCTTTTTAAGTCGATAATCGCAACCGTGCCACAAAAAATAGCATTAAGGTATAGCTTTAATTTTTATTTAAAGGTTAGTTCGCGAAGATGAGAAACCAAACACTGTGCGCAACTTTTTCACCCTGTCCAAAAACTGCAGTGAATATTTTTGGCGTTTCTTCCCACTTTGAATGGCGTATGCATACATCTGAGTATCCAAACACTATGAATAGCCCTCTCGCTACTTGCAGCGATATTGGAATGTTGAACAATTGCTTGAGATGATTGATTCTAAATATTTTCAGTAATTGTTGAAATTGTGCTAACTTATTAAGATTTCGATGTAAGTGAACCTTTATTTTGATATATAAAAAATTATATAGGTTTTAAAGTACATAACATTTTTCGAGAAATCGTGCTTTGTCAAAATATAGTAATAAAAAAATAGATAATTTGTTCGCAACAAGCAGTTGGATTTTACATTCTTTGATTTCTCCAAAGCAACAGCAAATAATACATATATTAGCTTTGTACGATTTCTAAATAATTTTTAAGAACATCAAATTTTCAAAATAAAATGGTAAACTTTATCAAATAAATTCCCTTATTGTTGATAAATTTCCGTGGTTCTGTGCTCGTAAAATACCACAGCTGTCATTGGTTTGATTGAGCAGGTGGCAAGGCTTATCAACTGTCATCAGTTTCAGTTTGATGTGAATTGATGTGTGCACTAATTTCGACATATTCAAATATGTACATATATATAATTTTTATTAATGTTATTAAAATACAAATGCAGGTGCATTAAAAATGAAAAATTTATTTATTCGTGAGTGTTGTGTAATATATTAAGCCAAATGTTTGTGTGAAATTGCATGAAAATGCAAATATTAATCAAAGCAGAGTCGTCGGCAGAGCAGGCATTGCCGCTGCAAGTATAGTGCTTTCTTTTTGATTGAAAAATCATACATAATTTCATGAAATCCTTTTAAAGTGTTTAGAAAAGTAAAAAGTGTTGAAGTTTAAATATAATTTTTCACAAATTTTATGAGTGCTTGTTTGATTTATTAAAAAACGAACATTGAAAATCGTGAAATACGAATGTAATTCAGCAAATCGGTTAAAAGTTAAAGAGGAAGTGTTAGTGAATTGTAGTTGCTGTTAAACTGCAACATCTGCTCCTGTTTCTTTAAAAGGTTCTTGCATTGGCTAAAGGCCAGTGCATTTGTAGCTGGGAAATCTACCGTGGGGTGAGTTGATATTTAAACTTTTTTTAACTAGCAGTCTAATTTTACATATCGCTCACTTACTTCAAGACTGGCATAACTCAAAAAACGTGATTTTGCAGAAATATCCGCTATTAAAAAAAAAAAATCAAAAAAGTATCTTATAAACTTGCCTTGTGAAAAGAGTTTATGTAGACATACTTTTCATATTTTTCATATAAAAAGCAACTTATTGAAAACTTTAAATGCGTTTTTCTCCCAATTTATGTTTTTTGAGTTATGCCAGTCTTAAAGTAAGTGAGCGATATGTATGTATGTATGTGCGATCTTTCGTAAGCAATCTTAGAGTTACATAATATGGAGAATTGGTTATATGAAACTGTGGTGCTAGTGGTGTAGCGTAGTCACAGATGATTAATTTAAAGAAGTTTTGCAGTGTCAAACGTATGATAAGTTTTGGCTTGAATACTACGCAAAAAAGTTAAGCGGCTGCTGATGGTTCTATCTTTTGCAAAGTACTTGAAAAATATATTTGACATATCGTACAATGCTTCTTCTAAAGGATGAGCTAACTGCACTTGCTCGTTATTAATATTTTCAAAAATTATGTCAAATATTTCAACGTTGTTTTCTGAAGAACAACTTGAATTTAAATACATGTTTTGTTTTTTACTTTTAGTTGTCATTTTTGAAATCATTCTCAGGTACTTTACTCACAATATTCTCCAATAAAACTCTTTGATACGTGAACAAATTTATTGTATTGAATTATTTACATGAAATGTCAATAAAGCGAAGTGGTTGCGTGAATACTTAAGGTAAGACGTTGGAAACATTGCCTCCTCAGATGTTTTGTTTTCTTGAATGAAACATTTCAATACACTTGGAACAGCATTTTACATTTATTTAACGTAACATCAAAATTAAACTTCAATTGATTGCTCCTCTGTGTAACTCAAGTAAATTTTTGACTACGTACAAATTGCTTGAAAGACGTGACGGATTCCTTTGCTATCAACTTGTTATTTACAATTTTAAAGGGTTTAAGTCTACAGTGTGTACATGTTACGCCGTAAGTGAGTCTTTAGATGCATAGGTAGGCAGTTGATTTGATGTTTAGCATAATAACAAAAATAAAATAAAAATAAATAATAAATGTCAGCAAAATTTCTACAAATTCCCTCAATTACCTTCGTTTATTTTTTTTTTGCTTTGTTTGTGTCTTTTTTATTTCTTTTTATTGATTTCACATTAAACATTTTTTGTAAGCAACGTACCGTGTGCAGTGTTTTGCTGATTGACATACAATATTTTATTCGATGGGTTCAAGCCTTATAAAATATGGATTAAGAAAGGATATTCGAATTTATGTCGACTTGAAAGGTTTTTATTTCCATGTGCAAATAAAAGCATAAAGAGCAATATAAAAATTTGTATTGCTATTCAGCTGCTATAGTTAGGGCGTTAAGCTATGTGTTTTCAATTTAAATAATTTTTTAGTAATTTACCATATGTGCTAAGGTATAGCTTTTAATGTATTTAATACAAATGGCAAGACTTAAGCGAAGTTTAATATTCTACGCATTATTGGTTTAAGCTTAGTAAATAATGGAATTTTTTTTAAAGTGATAAACTTTCGAAAAAATATGTTACGATACCATGATACATTGCACTTTTTCAAATTTTTATCCCAAACAAGATGAATAAAAGTTTTCAATAAGAAAATTTTTCTAACGTATCATTTTGTCATCGTCATTGTATTCTATTTGCTAAGAAACTTTACGTAAAAGTGTTTTCAAAATATTTGCTTGCCAGATATTTGTCTATTAACCATTTAAATAAAAAAGTTTTTGCTCAATTACATAAGACAATTTTGCTGGTTTATTTGCTTGATTTGCTCTTCCAGACTCTGATTTGCTTGTGGTGTCTTTTTAGTGATTTAAAATACCGCAATTACATAATATGCTACTAAATTTTGTCGCATGCGATATACTCACACATATTAGACATTATGGTGATTTCATTTGAAATGAAATTGAATTCATAATTAAAATTTATGTGACATAAGACGAATATGTGTATATATTTGTGTGAATATATGTAAATTCGTTGGGTGCTATTTCTGAATGCAGTAAGGCCTGCAATTTGTGTGCTACTGTATATAAAGAAATATTTTATTACTGCAGTCAAGAATTACTTGAAACTTCTGCAATATAAATTATATCACTAATGAAAATTAAATTGCAAAATTATTGAGACATCAGCTGTGTTTTCTTGTTATCTTTATTGATCTTCTACTATCCCATATCGCAGAGAATATCACGTGCAACAAAAATAGCAAATGTGTGCCGATTCGCTCTCGCTTTCTCCAAGCGCATTAGGTTCTGATCCGCATGCTTTTTCTTTCTTACTGAAATTTGATAGTAGAACATCAAGATAGATAACATGAAAACGTGGCATTACTGTAGTTAGTAAGTGAAAGATTAACGAACCCTAATAACATATAATGAATTTTATATATTAATAGATAAAAATATGCCGGATATTACATTCAAAGCCAGACATTTAATCTTCATAAAATTGATATACTGAAATGACATATTCAAATGATAGAGGCAAATCTTTCACAATATCTTTATGTCTTTGATTATGGCCACTAACAGCATAACGTTTTCTAAAGTTTCTTAAATTTATATGTGGTATTTTGCTAGATATTGGAGAATTTTTTCAAAAATTAAGCAAAGCAAAACACTATTTGGCTTTTTTTTTTAGTATCGAAGTAATTTGAATTTTTAATGCTAAATGAAATTGCCATTTAAATAATGCCAATTGATAAAAGGGTATAAGTTCCCCAATAGCATGGCCAACATATAATATTTTTTTTAAACCCTCAAACACAATGTTAATTTTTAAACAAGTCACGTTCAGCACATTATTTGATGCTCATGCAATGCAAATGATGCTTTTATACAGATATAACCAGTTAATGAAAAACGCAAAGGAAGGCGTTGAAACAACGCACACTGTCCAACTAAAAGTTTTTAATAGAAAAAAGAAAAAGTCATGCAAGTTCTTTTCACTGATTTCATGCAATTGATAAAATTTCAATGCAATAAAAAAGAAAATTGCACCTTTTTTTGCATAAAATAGTTAATTCGAGTTTTTTGGTATTGAATTATAAATAAAAAAATCTGAGTTTTTTAAATCTTGCACTTAATTTTACTCATTTATAAATTTTTCTGAGAAAAATCAAAATCAATAAAATTCCAGGTAATGCAAAAATCACGTTAGAGTGGATTTTGTCAAGGAGCTGCTCAGTACTACAAAACATTACTTTTTTCTTCGTTGATAAGACATTTCAATTATTATAAAAACAATATCAAGTTTTAGTAAATGAAGTACTACGATATAATTGTCTGAGTTATGAAAATTAAACTGGGAAAACCTTTATGAAAGTGATCGTTACTATCTGTACTTTATATATTTATTTATTACAGTTTTCATTTTAAATAAACTTTTTTTTGAACCCGCTCAAGCCTAGTTTATGTTTTAATTTTTTTAGATGTGCAATATATTACTTTTCAAGTTTTTATGTTAACCTCTACTTTTTATTTCATACTCTTATCCATAATATCATACAACTGTTTGAAAACTGAAACTATCATACAAAAAGAACACAGTAAAATCAACAACCAAAGGGAAATGTGCTTGAAACCAATTCACAAATTTTCATTATGAACCTTAATTTGAATTGATTACATAAAACTACGGTATGCTATATTATAAATCAGATACAACAAAAACAAATTAAACAAAACAAAATATACGGTCAACACCTAACGAGTTCTAACCAAAACTGGTAGCGCCAACCAACCATACCTATCCTACTTGTTAGTTTTGCCAAAAACGCCTACCAAATTTGTAAATATGGCTTCTGGTAGCACAGGTATAAACCAAAATAACTAACCAAACAAACAACTTTTGTCTGGCAAACCACAAACTTTATTTCTCTTATTACCTGGTACATGGATATTATTTGGCCACTATTTCGAATTGCAAGGGTTGCTCTCAAAACATTGTATAAAAATATTTAATAAAATTTAGGTGATACTTAAATTTTTAGAATTCTTATACAATATTTTATAAAAATCTATAGTCTCTCTTAATAAGTAATGAAAATTTGGTTGTAGAAGTTGAAAAATCTATGAAAAAAAAAAAAAATATCATACCATGCGATACTTAAGGGCCTGAAGGCACTTAATTTTAGTTTGGCATTCCCCTTTTTTTCTATTACGTGTAGTTCAAGAGATATTCCTATGGAATTATGTATAATGGTTTCAAAGTTTATGTACATTTTAATGTAAAATGTGAAGTGATATATATATTCATTGTTTCAAATAGTTAATAAGCAAAGAATTTTCTTAAAGAAAATAGATTTTCAATTACTCTGTTTGCTAACATTGTTATTAAAATTAATAATTATAAAAGATTAATTTTGTAGTTCACATTTTGTAAAAACATTTTTCGGAAAGGCAAATGAGCAGAAAAGAGCAAAGAAGCTGTCGCAATAACAAAAGCAAGTTAAATTTTTGAACTTTCACTTAGAAATTAAAGTGCCTAACTTTCGCGGCAATTTAAGTTTTTTACTTTACCTAAACTTCACGCAAAATATTATATGCAAATAGCCAGAAATTTTATCATACTCTAACGAAATAGTTTTGGATTTTTCTCAAAAAAAAACTACTTATATTATGATAGATCCACCCTACTTAAAACCGCATTCTTGTTGCAGCATAAATTTTTGGCATCTTTAATAAAATATTTATCTTCCCTGAATTTCAGACTCTCTGTTATCATTATTTTAGTAAATGTATGTTATGTAAGTGTTGGTGCTCGTATTGTAGTTCTTGTTGTTGCCATATTTTCCTATGTGTTTGTTTGCCAGATTTTATATGAAATGTGAAAATACTTTAGCAACGATTCTTTGGAATCGCATATAGTTGGAAGAAGACATTTATTTGCTTGTGCTTTTTTTTAAAGAAATATTTCAGTTTGTGAGGATATCTGTTTTTTTCTTTTGTAAAAATTCAAATATTTCTTGATTGCTTCTTTTGAAAATTTATGAAGCTTTGCCCACAAGGCAGGAAAGTTATGATTGTTATTGTTATATTATTGTTTTGCAAAGTTGCAAGAATTTGAAAGGAACAAATTGTGGGAAAATTTTAATGCACATGCAATTGATAGTTTGTGCAGCTTCATAATATACTTTCATGTTTTTCGAAAATTGCTACAAACTCATTTCAATTAAGTTGCTTCAAGAAGAAATACAATTTTAAATTATTTTAAGAAAACAAAAAAAAAAATCTTTTTTTGAGGAATCGTACATAAAAGACGTCCGCAGAATGTCGTAAAAATAGACAAAAGTGGAAAAGAAGGGAAAGGGGCCCAAGCCTTTTCGGATGTTCATTTTTTTAATTGACACAAATAAATTATTTTCGTGTTTTTTGGGGATCTCCATAAACGAATAAAAAAAAAAACAAAAAAAAATGTGAGGAAGAGATGTAGATTCTACATTGTAGAATAATCCTTCGTGAACGTCTTTTAAGGTAGCAACATTGAATAAAAGTGAACAGACTTTAGGCGGAGTTAAAATCACCGAATTTTATTGCTGCAGACTTCTTTTTTGGATGGCCGCTAATGTATGCAAAACAAACTTGTGACTTCATATCTTTCATTTAAAGCATTACGTGGTAATGACTATACCTCTAATCAGAGCTTGAAATAAACTTTTATAAAAGTTTTTTTTTAGGTAAAAGTAAACTTTAAACTTTTATTTTTGTGAAATAAAAGTAAAAGTTTCCTTAAAACTTTTATATCCGAAAATAAAAGTAAAAGTTTTTTTTAACTTTTATTTCAAAAAGTCAAAAAAAACTTTTAAAAAAAACTTTTATTAATAAAAGTTTTTTTTAAAAGTTTTTTTTGACTTTTATTAATAAAAGTTTTTTTTAAAAGTTTTTTTTAACTTATATTTTTAACAGTCACATGCAAAGAGTTTTTTTTGACTTTTATTTTTCAAAAAGCGAAAATAAAAGTTTTTTTTGTATGAAAGAACGAGGAAAATCCAAAAATAATATCTTGGATCACTAAGCAAAAAATTTCAAAGGAGAAAACTTAGGATTATTGATAATAAAGTCCAAAGGAAAATACTTAAGAAGTTTCTGAAAAGAAAGAAATTTATGATAATTATGCACTTATAATTTCTAGAAAAATTGTGCTCAACACATCAATGGGAAAAGGCCGAAAATGGATTTTGGGAGTACAGGGGAGGTTCCTGATCCTCCAAAGAGGTGTTTTGGACCCATTTTTCGAAAAAAACTTTATTGCACGAATCGATGGGAAAAGGCCGAAAATGGATTTTGGAAGTGACAAGTGAGGTCCCCGACCCTCCTAAATGGGTTTTTTGGACCCATTTTTCGAAAAAATTTTTATCGCACGAATCGATGGGAAAAGACCGAAAAAAGATTTTGGAAGTGACAAGTGAGGTCCTCGAACCTCCTAAATGGGTTTTTTGAACCCATTTTTCGAAAAAATTTTTATCGCACGAATCGATGGGAAAAGGCCGAAAATGGATTTTGGAAGTGACAAGTGAGGTCCCCGACCTTCCTTAATGGGATTTTTGGACCCATTTTTCGAAAAAAATTTTATTGCACGAGTTAATTTTTTCTCGAAAAATGGGTCCAAAAATCCCCTTAAGGAAGGTCGGGGACCTCACTTGTCACTTCCAAAATCCATTTTTGGCCTTTTGCCATCGATTCGTGCAATAAAATTTTTTTCGAAAAATGGGTCCAAAAATCCCATTTAGGAGGGTCGGGGACCTCACTTGTCACTTCCAAAATCCATTTTTGGCCTTTTCCCATCGATTCGTGCAATAAAATTTTTTTCGAAAATTGGGTCCAAAAATCCCATGTAGGAGGGTCGGGAACCTCACTTGTCACTTCCAAAATCCATTTTCGGCCTTTTCCCATTGATTCGTGCAATAAAATTTTTTTCGAAAAATGGGTCCAAAAATCCCATTTAGGAGGGTCGTGGACCTCACTTGTCACTTCCAAAATCCATTTTCGGCCTTTTCCCATCGATTCGTGCAATAAAATTTTTTTTTAAAAATGGGTCCAAAAATCCCATTTAGGAGGGTCGGGGACCTCACTTGTCACTTCCAAAATCCATTTTCGGCCTTTTCCCATCGATACGTGCAATAAAATTTTTTTCGAAAAATGGGTCCAAAACACCTCTTTGGAGGATCAGGAACCTCCCCTGTACTCCCAAAATCCATTTTCGGCCTTTTCCCATTGATGCGTTGAGCACAATTTTTCTAGAAATTATAAGTGCATAATTATCATAAATTTCTTTCTTTTCAGAAACTTCTTAAGTATTTTCCTTTGGACTTTATTATCAATAATCCTAAGTTTTCTCCTTTGAAATTTTTTGCTTAGTGATCCAAGATATTATTTTTGGATTTTCCTCGTTCTTTCATGCAAAAAAAAACTTTTATTTTCGCTTTTTGAAAAATAAAAGTCAAAAAAAACTCTTTGCATGTGACTGTTAAAAATATAAGTTAAAAAAAAACTTTTAAAAAAAACTTTTATTAATAAAAGTCAAAAAAAACTTTTAAAAAAAACTTTTATTAATAAAAGTTTTTTTTAAAAGTTTTTCAGAAAAACTCTTATGAAAAAGTTTTTTGGAAAAACTTTTATTCAATAAAAGTTTTTGAAGAAAGTTTATAAAAACTTTTATAACAAAAAAGTTTTAAGAAACTTTTATTTTGAAAACTTTTTGAATAAAAGTATAAAAGTTTCAAGGTCTGCCTCTAATTAAATGAAAAGGTCAGTATACGAGTATTAATAAAATGTCCTAGATTACCTTTCGAAACTTTTTGTTTTTATAGAAGTTACTATTGGTTTCCTTTAGTTGATGCATATGATTTGTACGCACACAGTGCTAAATACTTAATGAAGTTCACATATTTACTTAGCACACGTCATTTTATATAATTAATGCATTCGCATGTTTGTGTAATCATGCGGACAAACACAAAAAGCACAATTTCATTATTTATGCGAATTTTATGCGTATATTATCTGTCACTGGGTAAGAACTTTTCCATCATTTAACACTCTTGTGCTGATGATAACGTCGTTGGTGATGAAAATGTGTTTCTGTGAAGTTTTTGATAGAGATAAATGTATTTTCTTATATTTTCCTACTGTGCACAATGGAAAATCACTGAGTTGATTGTGGTTATAAAATACAATCAATAAATAATAAAAAATATCAGAATGAAAAAAGAAAAACTTATATTTTCAATTAGAATGGAAATGCTGCCATTTTGAGAAAAATTTCTGCGGTTTGACGATATCAACTTTACAAACTTTCACAAGAATTTTTCATCAAAAAAATTATTTCAACCATTTATTTCGAAGAGGAAAGTTTTTGGCTCAATAATTTGATTTTCATTCACTTATTATTTCAAAAACAGATTTATATAAAAAAAACACATTTTTAATATCATTTCATTCACTTTAACCTACTGTGCACATTTTTGATGTTACCCTTAAGGCTGTTGTGCGTTGTGTTTAGAAAGCATAAGCCAATGACACAAAAAAGGTTATGCTACATTTTGGTATTTGAAAGCATTACGATGTGTGAGTATGATTTTAAGCAAATCGTTTTTGCATCATTTTGCAATGATACGCATCACTGCAATTTATATGCGTGAAGTTCTTGTTTATATCAGAATTCGTCTGAGCATGTATCTTTTATTTGTCTATCTTGCTGCTGGCTTACCATTATCTTAATTTTACGGTTCATTTTGTACCATATAAAAATGTATAAAACGAATCACGAATTTTTTGCGTAGCAGCGATTGTATTTTGCTGCAAATAATGTTGTTGGAGAAAAAAAATTTAATTCTATTGATACAAAGTCTATTATTACAAATAAAAGCTGAGCAATTGTTAGTCTCAAAATCTATAACAGTTCTTTAAAAAAAGATAAATTTCAACTCATTGCAATTGATATCTCTGGGTGCAACGCTGATGGGCATTATGAATTATATTATAATAATTAATTTGGTCTAACGAAAAGAGCGTGTAAGCTTTCTGATACGCATTTCTATTTATTTTTTCTAAGATCAAGTTGTTTCTAAGAAATGATGTTTCTTATGTAAAAGTAAGAAAATCGAAAAGTTTTTAAAAATTTCTGATTTTTGCATGTTGTGGAAATTTGTGACTTGTCAAACATTACATTACATTTGTGATGTCACAATAAATAAGATTTATTTACAAAGTCAATCACTGTCAATTACACTACATGAGAGGAAATATAAATTACTTTTATTTAATGAATGACAAGAAAGTTCCTAATCACTCATACACCATGACAACAAAGATAAAACGTATGAAATTTACATTAATTAGCGCAGGATCTAACAAATAAAATTCCATAGCAGGAAAATAAATAAGCGAGTTTCATAAGCATAAGAAAACCATAGCAACAAATGCATTGCACACTGGTAATTAATGTTACTCATACGCCACATACACTCGCTTATGTTATGTTGAAGCAATAAAAGTTTGCTGCGTCGTTCCACATTCCAAATAATTTATTTTAGCAATGAGTTATTCTTTCTTTGAAACATAAAAAAAAAGAAACTTGTCAAGACATCAGCATTGCCCCCACACTCCATTATGTCCTTTTGTGCGTACCCTTAGACCACACCAGAAAATCTGGCAAAAGTAATTGCTGCTGCCACAACTAACAACTGTTTGCTATTTAATTTTTCTCCCACCACTTGAACAAACTTGAGCGCACATCTATACAAAAAATTATATATATTAGGGTGTCCCCTATATTTAGAAAAAAAACTAAATATAAGTTATATAAAATATGTATTAGCCGCAAGATCATACTTTTACGAGAAAATAAAAGAAATTTTGTCGAAAAAAATTTCAAGAAAACAGTTAAATTTTTTCTTACCTTTAAAAATCCCTTATGAGATAAGCGATAAGTCTGTCGTTATCTCTTTTTATGGCCGGTAATTCCAAAAATAAATATTATTGCAGCAATCGTTTAAAATAGTCAAAACTAAGCTTTGGACATGACCCGATGCACCACTGTAACATTTTGAGTTGTGTTTAGGATACTTTTGAAAAAAAATATTTGTTAAAAATTTGTGAGTCAGAATTGAAAATAAAAATTTTAATATGACCTGTCATCGGTCCCCTAGAATCATAAAATAATAGTTAAAATAGTAGTCCAGTAGAATATGAATCTCTTATAAAAGAGAATACTAATATTGTAAATGACCATATAATGCACTTCTAGACCAAATAATGCACTTCTCACCAATACTTCGCTTAGAAGATATAATCGAATACAAAAATTATGTTCACTGGCTATACAATATAAAAAAATTATATTTTATAAAATAGAAGACAAGAAAATTCCAAATTTGGTCCACTTTAATACGTAAATAAGGAAACCAAATTGCAATTATACAAAAATAAAAAATGAACAACGCTTAATCTCTTCACACACTGCTCACCCCACGTTCAAAGTACGATTTGTTTGTATTAACGTATAAAAGTGTGCGAGTGTTTGTGTGAGGTTCTATCTTTGCTTCTTAAACAACAAACCTCAAGTAATCCAGCACTGCAGCATAATTTTGAACTGGTTTCGTAAGCGAATGTGTGTGTTTAACATATGAAAAATTGTTGTCGCTTACATATATACCAAAAAAAAGATCACACACAAGCAATACACACATTTGCATAGACCGAGACTTGAACACTTTGGAATCTTACATACAAACTTGAAAAATAAAATAAAAAACTTAAACAGATATCCTTACACATCATTTGTGCTGCGCATTTATTTTAATAGGTACTATAGTTGTTATTGTTCCTGATAATTTTCTTATTATTAGTAAAATATTTTCTGCATGTGTGCTCTTTTGGTGGCAAATTCTGGGTTCATTTATCCTTTTGCTTATTTTCATGTGAATTATTCTATTTTCAAAGCTTTCGTGAATTGGTTTTCTATTTTTGTTTGAACTTTCTTTATTTTTTGAACATTTTCATAGAAAATCAGATAACGTTTGCAAGCATAATCGAATTTACACTGACTTACATTTAATATGCGTAAGATGAAAGAATCTTCCTACTTACTCTATGATTGCATAATGCGTGATCTGAAAACTGATTTTTACTTCCACTTCAAATATAAAAACACTTCATATATAAAAATGATTAAATTTTGTGATCTACATAGAGTGCTTAAGCTTAATGTTTCTAGCAAAATATGACATACAGAACTAGACCGGGTCGATTTGTATGAAGAAAAATAAAGTCAGACAGACACCGACTCAAAAGTTAGAAGGACCCTTAAATCAACGATATCAGCGTCATTTTTTTTTCGTTATGAGAAAAACCAATGGAGCACTTTTGATTATCCTGAAGGTTCTTTGAGGCTAAAGAGAACATGTTTTTTGCTCGTAAATTTTTTTCTTCACAGAATGGATACCTAAATTTGCTTGAAAAATAAAGATTGCGTTCTTGCAAGAAATTCTACGTTAAATAATTTAAAATTTTTTTTCTGTTATATATAATGTTAAGTCCCAAGATTCGATTTTTCCATACAAAAAATGTGAAAATATTGAATTTTGGGACTAAATATTATTTATAACAGACGAAAAAATTTAAGATTTTTAACGCAAAATTTTTTGCAAGAACGCAATATTTATTTTTCGAGTGAAATCGGGTATCCATTCGCCTTCAGAGGAATCAAAAGTACTTCATTGGTTTTTCTCGGAAGGGGAAAAAAAAATTACGCATATATTGTTTTTAAGAGTCCTTCTAACTTTTGAGTCGGTGTCAGGATAAATCTCAATTTCGACCCGGTCTAATGTAAGTATATATTTGTAGAAAGCATAAAAAATAATATCATCGACGTTACTCAAAATTACCGACTTCATCCCAAGTCCGTTGCGTCAAGGTGAATAACTCAAACTTTTAATAAATTTTATGTATTTCCATAGAGTGCGGCCCAATTGTAACGCAAACGTTATGCAACTGAAGACACTGGGCAATTTTTAAATATCGACGAACGTTACTTATTTCACATATGTCATTACACGTGTTGCGAAATTAATTTTTTAATGAAGCTAAATAACATTTTATTAGAAATAAGCTAAACAATTTTTTGAATCATATTTGATGTTACAAAAGTAAACATATATGACTATGTTTCAAATACTTGACCTCAATTATTTCAAAATACTGACATGATAAGTCGAAAATTCCAGGTGTTACCTGTAACACTTTGATGACTTATTTGTCTAATTCTGGTGCTTCTGTATCCACACGTATCTTCAAACTATCGCCTTTACTACAGTGACAGATTTTTTGTTTTTTTTTTAAGGGATGAATTTGAATTTGCCAATTTGTAGCATACAACGTTCTTTAATTATAACTAGTATTTGGCAAGTGATAGGTTGCGGGTGCACGCTAGGATTCCGGCTCTGGCTCGTCGGCTAATGGGGATGGGGTCTTGCTTCCTATCGCCTGTTTAGCTACTACCACAGAGTAAAAAAAAATAAAAAAAAAAGAATTGCGTGCGAGAAAGAAACAAGTATTAAAAGACGACAAACACTAAGAAAAGCGGAAACGGAAATAGTTAGACGTGTTGTTGTTGCTTGCCAATAGTTATGAGACTAGATGTAGTTGTCCCATATACCCTCCCATCCTTGATCATCAGATTAAAAATCGAATAAAAATACATTCTGAAGATCCCACAAAAAAAAATCCTTTCGCAAACGAGATGCCTTAGCTAGAAATCAAAAGCAAAGTTAAGCTTTCATTTTTTTGTTTTTAATCATATTTTGATCTAGGACAAAAATTCATATTTCGTATAAGTTCTATTATAAATCTTATCAGGATATAGAAATGTTATAATATAATGAATGTTCATGGAATAGAAAAGAAATGAAAATGAAATACATCATAAAATATTTTAATACTAAAATGGCTTAGACAAAAAAAAATCTATATGTACATATGTAAATATGTTGAAAGCCAAGTAAGAAAAAATTAAAGATTAATTGTTAACGACATAATTTGCATACTAAAGTTAATTTAATTTAATTGAAATTAGGAAAAGATACATGTTTGTAGGTATGTATATTCAACATGCTGGTGTTTCCCTTCAACCAAATTGTTCCAAAGCAACAAAAATTGACAAAGTTCATTGACCTGCGTTAGATTTCAATTTCATTTTATTCCTTTGCAACTTTTAAAAACTCTCTCGTCTTTGAGAATTGCAAAAAAAAATAATTTAAAGAACAACAAAAAAAAATGTTTATGCTGCTGCACTATGCTAATGTAACTAATTTTTACTTTATAAATTGAGTGTTTCTTCGTTTTACAAAATCGTTTACCTTTAATATTTCAATCATTTTTATTTTGTTAATTTAATTAAAATAAAACAAATTTAGAGTATGTACATATGTATGTAAATTCATATGTTGTTAAATTAAAATACTCTCCACACAATAACATGAGTGCAATATCAAAGGTAATGGTAGATTGAAAGAGTAAATAAACGACAAAAAAAAATCAACTCACTTTGACTGATGCGTCGCTCCCACGATGAAAGATCTTTCAAGGTGTATGTGCGTGTGTTCAGCTGCAACAAATTTGTGTAGACTTTTTCAACTCTATCTCTTTGAGTACACTGTAAATGTTAGCAACATATGTTTAAAAGCAAAATTCTAAATACTAAATTTCAAAATTTGCTTAGATGCAAAATGAATATAAGTGCGTCGACCATGTTAGTTACCAAAATCTCTGCAACATGGCTCAAACATGTTCGAATACCACTAAAAACTATTTGGTTGAACTGAAACTGTGTATGTTTTTTTTTCTTATATAGAACAAACTTTTAAACGCGTTTTAGATTATTTAAACTAGATAATGAGTGAAATTTTATATTTTAATAGCGAAATATGTACATATTTTGTAAGAGTTGTGAAATATTTTGAGTGTACAAGAATTTGCAAAGACTGAAAAAGAACATATGTATATGCATATTCACCTCAACATACGGTAAGCATGTACATATGTATGTTTGATTTAAATAACTAAGTATGCACAAATGTTTAATTGCAAATTACTTTATGTATGCTCAAATTATTTCCATCACTTTATTTAACACATTTTTAATCACGTTTTCTTTTAATTATTTCATTATTAGGAATTAAATATATGTATTTTTTTTCTTATCTGAAGAAACTTAGAAAAACTTTCAGTTTCGAAATCTACCACAATTTTAGTTCTTTAAAGCCATATTATTTTATGGTTATTAATCACACTTTTAGTACTTTTAGCAATTCTTATTTTTAAAAATAGTTAATTCTTTTTTTTTTTTTAAATCAAATGTTATTTGCGCGTTTTCGCGTCTTTGCGTCGGACATATTTTTTTATTTTTTTTTTTAAACACTTTTCCACATTACTGAGCCGATGTTACCGCTTTTGAGACTGAGACTAACTAATTCGTGCATTGAAGAAACTGATGCGCCGCTCTCACGCTGAATGGAAAATGGTGAATTGTACATACATATGTATATATGTATATAAATTTGTACTCTGTATAACACTCAAAAATAATTTTTGGTGCAATGCCTAATAAAATATTTTTGATTAAATTTTAATTTCTTAATTTTTAAAAAGCAAATCTCTAAATTACCCTTGGGGCTGGCACCAAAATGAATTTATGGAATTTCGTCCAAATTTCTTTTGAATTAGAAACCTTAGAAAATGCTTTAACTTCCTTCAAAATTGATATTTAAATCAATTTAAAATTTCTCTTATGTTAAAATAAAAGAAAAGGAATTACAAACAAAGAAAATGATTTGGGTTTAAGTAGTTTACTTACCAATTTTATTTAGATTTTACAACAATGTAAAAAAAAAGTTTAATTAGACAAAAATCCTTTGCACGTTTTACTGGATAAGACTTGAAAATTTTAATTTTCAATATATAACTGGATGAGTGGTGTTACCACGATGCTGGTTAAAATTGGAAAGAACTGAAAATTTTTGTCAGCCTCTTTGCAGAGTTCGTATAATTCGTGGCGTGATATGCCAAATTGAAGAAATAACACTATATTTCCAATACAAAGTAAGAAGTGATGCATCAAAGAAAAATAATTATTTTACAGCGGTTAACAGTGGCTTTATCGCTTACACTGACAAAAAAATATTTGTCATAATAAAAAAAATAATTACAAATTTAAATTTCATTCAAAGATCTACAAGCGCCACTACATTTCCCCCCTGGAAAAATCAGATTTTGGGGGTGTATAAAAATCCAAAAGCTGATACCGCTTGTAGTCAGAGTTGGATACATTGTTATTGCCTAATGTCTTTACAATGATATGTGCCAATAAGTTTGCCCTGCAAGTCTTCAAGCTCGTAGTAGCAGGCACCAAGTCTCTTCCTCACCCTCGCTTTAAGAAATGTTGGACCTAATTTTGCGTTGTATCCTTGTTCAAAATTGCTTTGTTTGAAGTTCCTTCTATAAACTTCTTGACCCTCTTCATATTGAACTTGTTTTGACCTCAGATTGTAAGTGCGTTCATTACGTTCCCTTTGTTTCTCTATGAGCTTAGCTCCCCTGGATCTAACTATTTCTAATGTGTCGTCTCTGTTGAAATTTACGCTCCTGTCTTCTAGCATTTCTAATTTCCGAAGCAGCTTATAAACTGATCCATTATTGATCATATGTTGACCAAAGGCCATGAAATATGGTGATGTGCCTATAGAAGTGTGTGTTGCCGATCTAAGTGCACAGCAAATGCTACTTAGGTATTCGTCCCAATTCGTTTGATCAGGCCGCACATACGCTTTTATTGCTGAAATAACAGAACGATTAACGCGTTCTGCAGCATTAGATTGTGGAGAGTGAACTGCAGTGAAGACGTGACGAATGCCATAATTTTGAAGCAAGCTACTAAATTTGTTAGACCTAAACTGAGAACCATTGTCTGACACAATTGTTTCAGGTGTCCCAAATGTATGGAAAAGATCTTCTTCCATGTATTTAGTTACAACATCAGTTGAAAATTTCTTAACTAATTTTAAAAATGGATACTTTGAAAAATGATCCAAAACAATGAAAATTCCGATATTACCAGAGCGTGAACGAGGATATGGACCTAAAAAGTCCACATAAAGTTTTTGGAAGAATCTTATAGTTTCTGAAGTTTTCCCCATTGGAGGACGCATGAAATAATTTGGATGTTTTGTAGATTTGCATACTTCACAGTTATTAATAAAATTTTTAACGTCGTTAACCAAACCTGGCCAGAAATAATATCTCCTTATTCGCTCCAGAGTTTTATTTATTCCACCATGTGATGAAAGATGGCTATCATGGGCTTTTTCTAAAATATCTTGAACAAGTTCTTTTGGAATCCACAACTTCCAAGCAAGATCATCATAGAGTTGCTCTCCACACGCATGCTCTGTCCGTCTGTATAAATAATTGTCAATAACTTTTAAGTCGGGAAGTTTTCCAGCATTATTTTCGACATTTTTGATAAGTTCGTTATAGCTGTCTGATTTGAAGCTTGGTGAACTTAACTCCACAAAAACTCCACTGTCATTTTCTAGTGCTGACAAATCTTCAGTATTAGCGCGCGAAAGAACATCAGGAACAATGTTCTGACTACCGCGCCGATGTTGAATGGTAAAGCAAAAACCCTGAAGCTTCAAAGCCCATCGTGCAAGCCGTGAACTCAGATCTGTTTGGGACATGAGCCACTTTAACGAAGCGTGGTCCGTTATAATAGTAAACTCATGCCCTTCCACATAAGGTCTAAATTTTTTTTACACTTAGCATTGCTGCTAAACATTCTTTCTCGGTTACCGAATAATTACGTTGGGCTTGATTGAGTTTCTTTGACATAAAGGCAATAGGACACTCTTCACCCTCCGCATTTATTTGAACCAAAACGCTCCCTACTCCAAAGTTGCTAGCATCACAATGTATATAAAACTTTTCTGCAAAATTCGGGCTATGCAAAACTGGAGCAGTGCTTAATGAAGACTTCAAAACCTCAAAGGCCTCCTGTGCTTCGTCATTCCAAATAAACTTTCTACTGGTTTTCAGCAAATCTGTCAAGGGAGAAGTAACAGAGGCATAGTTTTTAATAAATTTCCGGTACCAACCGGACATACCTAAAAATCGTCGGAGCTGTCTCACAGATCTAGGCGTCGGAAAATCAACAATTGCGGAAACTTTATCCGGATCTGTGCGAATGGTACCCTTACCAACCAAATGACCTAAATATTGAACTTCTTCTAAACAAAATTTACTTTTTTCAACGTTAATTGTCAATCCTGACTGTCTAATGCGTGAGGCAAGTTCTCTCAGAACTTCAATGTGCTTTTCGAAGCTATCCGAAACTATCAACAAATCATCAAGATAGATAAAAACTTCTGTCCTAAGGTGTGCAGGTATTACTTTGTCCATCAGGCGAGACATACTTTGAGGCGCGTTACAGAGGCCGAATGGCATCACATTGTAATGGTACAATGGCCTGCCTGGTACAGTAAATGCTGTTTTATCCCTTGAAACTGGATCTAAAGGAATTTGCCAAAAAGCATCTTTCAGGTCTAAACTAGTTATAAACTCTGCCTTGGGTAACCGGCTTAAAATTCCATCAATATTTGGCAAAGGATATGCATCCTTTACTGTAACAGCATTGACCTTTCGACTATCCAAACATAATCTTACTTTGCCTGGTTTTCTGACTAGAACAATTGGTGATGACCATGCGCTTTCGGATTCCTCTATAACCCCTAGTTCTAACATTCTATCTATTTCTTGATAGATAAGCTTTTCTATCGCTGGTGAGACTGGGAAATGACGTTGCTTTATTGGTTTTGAATCGCCAACGTCAATAAAATGAGAAATTAAATTAGTTTTTCCCAAGCCTTCTTTAGCGAACGAAGGAAAGAGATTAACGACATTTGAAAGAAGTTTTTGTTGTTCACTGGACAAAGATCTCCAAGGACAAATAACAGCGTTGTTTGAATTTATTTCAGAAATTAGACCTGCGGGTAAAATTTCAAAAGTCTTCCAAAAATCAATTCCAAGGTACAAGTTTTGAGCTAAGCTCGGTATTATAAAAATTTCAATTTGTTTGGATACACCACGAAAAACTATATCTGTCGTAACAGCACCAACAACTTTTTGGGTATTACCATCAGCAGTACGTACTGAAGAGTTAATTTTTTTAAAACAAAAATTTTGAGTAAGAAAATCTTTCGCTGCTTGAGCTCCCATGCAACTTATTGATGCGCCTGTATCTAATAATCCAACAATTGATTTACCAAAAAGTTTTACTTCGGCATATGGCCGTAAGTCGTTTGGCCTATCAAACACAGCGCATAATAAATGTTTTCTATTTCTTTTGACTTTATGCCAAAATGCTCGCATGCGTTCACTAGAGCGACTTGGTAAAATCTGAGGAAAAGAATTGGTAAAAATACGTTTTCTAGCTTCTTGGTATGCCGCTAGTCTGACATGAAAAGGTTTTATTGGTTTAAGAAAAGGTAATTTAATATTTTTATTTGAATTTGTTTCTATAGTTTTTAAATAATCATCAGTGCAAGTTTGAGAAAAAGATTCGGAGCACACTACTCCGTGCTTGTCGACTGCGTTTTCTGCATCGGTTTGAGTGCACTTTTCTGTGCACTCGACAGAAAGTTTTTTGAAACGTTACACTTTCTGCAATTGGGTTTGTATGTGTTTGACATACCACAACCATAACAAAAAATGTTACGCTCAGACAGACAATCTTGGTAACGATGGCCAGTTTTCCTGCAATTCCAACATAATAGTGAAATTGCTGAAATTCCATCCTCTTCATCATCGATTGTAACAGACTGCAAATTGTTATCACAATAAGCATTTTCGCTTACTTCGGATACATGTCTACGAGGCATAAATGGCTTTACTCCATGTTTATTTTTGTAAACGTCTTGCAAGAAAAATTCTCGTTTTCTGCAGATATCTCGTAGATGTGAAACTGAATAAATTGGTAAATTTAAAATCTCGTGTTGGATTTCCGGCAATAAATTTCGTCGAAGAATCTCAACTAACGAGCTATCAGATAATGGCTGTTCAAGACGATCAGTGAGCTCAAGAATCGTCTCGTAAAATATATCAAATGTTTCATTTTGTTTTTGCTTACGCTCACGAATCAGCTCCCTGAAATCGATATCGTTTCTGGAGTCTTTGTATTGCCGAATTAGAGCATTGCATAGGTCTGGCCAACGAATTTCACGAACAGACCGATGGTATCTCCAGAACCAATCACTAGCTTTAGATTCAAATAAGCCACTGACATATCGACATAATAATTCAAAATTTCCTCCAAGATTCTGATTGGTTAATGCTTCAACTCTATAAATAAAATTTTGGACAGACAAGCCATCCGACCCACCAGTAAATTTTACCTTCCAATTATAGATTATGTGGCTGACCTTGTCTGGTCGAGAAAATAAATCCCCAGTACTTTGATTGTTTAAGGAATTAGGTGATCTTTGAGAACGAGCTGAACCATGAGCAGCATTTTGACCAGTTACGTTTGAATTTATAGGCGGAAGTCCAAGAAACTGTTCCATTGTTTGCTGTTCTATGGGTGGCAAATGCACATTATTTTGAGAAGGACCAATATTAACGGTAGAAGGAGCTAAAGGATTTTGCAAATTAAATCTTCTGAAATTAGCTTCAATGTTTGTTTCAATAAGTTTTGTTAAATGCTGAGTCATAAACGACATCATTTCCGCTTGTTGAACACCAACTGCAGCAGTAACAATGTTACTAACATTATTGCTTTGCTCTTCAACTATTTGTTGTTGCGGATCTGACAATTCGTCATTTCCAGGGTTAGGTTGCACTTCAGGCATCAGTCTTTCAGCTGAAGTATTTAAAACACTTGCATTCGCAATGTTTGATTGAGTTTCAGGGGTTGTTTTTGATGTTTCAGATACAGCTAGTTTCTTGGTTTGTGATCTTGTGCCGTGACTGTGATCAGAAAATTTGCTAGGAGTATTGATTGAAGATTGTGTTATGAGACTAGTTATACACACAGGACAAGAATTATTGGTTTGGATATGCCTTTTAATACAAGCTTTGTGAAAAGCATGACCACAATGAGCTTTGATCAAATGTGCGCCAACGCTAATAGCATTGTTGCAAACATTGCAATACGTCGCATTTGATACTGAGGCATTTAATTCATCATTACTGTGACGAACAGACATTGTTCTAAATAGCTAAAATAGTTTTAACCAAAGAAAGTTTTGTCCAAAGACAGACTTGTATTTATATTTATATTTTCAAGATATCAAAGTAATCAAAATTGCAATTGTAGCAATAACATTAATTTGTTTCAGAATAAATAAACTTCAATAGAATTGTTTTTATGAGTAAGTCAATAAAAAAAAATTTTTCAGAGTAAGATACTTTTTTTCCATTTAATTCCGTTTTACCAGAAAGTAAAAAGTAACTTTCAAAATTTGTTATATGTAAGTATAACAAAGGTATAGAAAAATAATTTAAACGTAATCGATACGAACGTAACTTTCGCCATAAACCGATAATAGAAAAATAAATAATTGATTTCTAAGCATAAGAGCAGATACACGTTTGCGATATAAAATTTTGTAACTAATAGAGTAAGCAACAACAGAAAATATAGAAAAGAAGACTGTTTCATTGGCAGGACTAGGATATGTGTATATAACCTAAGTCAAGATTCACAGATAAAACTGAAGGAGTAAATGAAAAGAATGAAAAGATTTGTATATTGCGCCGGTAAAATGCTGATCCTACATTGCATTAAAACATTTTGAAATTCCAATGCACAAAACCAAATTTAAAGAATTTTATTGGAAAACATTTCAAGAATATGTAGGTACATTTAAAAAAAAAATTAATCAAATGATCTATAATGTAACGGTTAAATGCCAAATTATATGTGAAGGCGAATTTAAATTCCAGAATACATTAACAGATCAAAACGGTGAAAACCTATGAAAAAAAACAAATAGTGTTGCAACGAAAACCTATCGTGCCGGTTAAATGCATGCAAAATATTTAAATTACTACTTTAAATTCCGATGCACTCAGATTTCTACCGCAACAAAGCAACAAAAAAAAATTTGATATAAATGAGCCAAGATTTTATTATTGAAATTGGGAGTCTACACAGTCCATAGGAAGAATTTCCTACAAGATTTAAAGAAGAATATGTTGACAATTATGTGTAGGCCCCACGTTGGGCGCCATTTTTTTTTATTTATATTATATATCTGTAGCATACAACGTTCTTTAATAATAACTAGTATTTGGCAAGTGATAGGTTGCGGGTGCACGCTAGGATTCCGGCTCTGGCTCGTCGGCTAATGGGGATGGGGTCTTGCTTCCTATCGCCTGTTTAGCTACTACCACAGAGTAAAAAAAAATAAAAAAAAAGAATTGCGTGCGAGAAAGAAACAAGTATTAAAAGACGACAAACACTAAGAAAAGCGGAAACGGAAATAGTTAGACGTGTTGTTGTTGCTTGCCAATAGTTATGAGACTAGATGTAGTTGTCCCATATACCCTCCCATCCTTGATCATCAGATTAAAAATCGAATAAAAATACATTCTGAAGATCCCACAAAAAAAAATCCTTTCGCAAACGAGATGCCTTAGCTAGAAATCAAAAGCAAAGTTAAGCTTTCATTTTTTTGTTTTTAATCATATTTTGATCTAGGACAAAAATTCATATTTCGTATAAGTTCTATTATAAATCTTATCAGGATATAGAAATGTTATAATATAATGAATGTTCATGGAATAGAAAAGAAATGAAAATGAAATACATCATAAAATATTTTAATACTAAAATGGCTTAGACAAAAAAAAATCTATATGTACATATGTAAATATGTTGAAAGCCAAGTAAGAAAAAATTAAAGATTAATTGTTAACGACATAATTTGCATACTAAAGTTAATTTAATTTAATTGAAATTAGGAAAAGATACATGTTTGTAGGTATGTATATTCAACATGCTGGTGTTTCCCTTCAACCAAATTGTTCCAAAGCAACAAAAATTGACAAAGTTCATTGACCTGCGTTAGATTTCAATTTCATTTTATTCCTTTGCAACTTTTAAAAACTCTCTCGTCTTTGAGAATTGCAAAAAAAAATAATTTAAAGAACAACAAAAAAAAATGTTTATGCTGCTGCACTATGCTAATGTAACTAATTTTTACTTTATAAATTGAGTGTTTCTTCGTTTTACAAAATCGTTTACCTTTAATATTTCAATCATTTTTATTTTGTTAATTTAATTAAAATAAAACAAATTTAGAGTATGTACATATGTATGTAAATTCATATGTTGTTAAATTAAAATACTCTCCACACAATAACATGAGTGCAATATCAAAGGTAATGGTAGATTGAAAGAGTAAATAAACGACAAAAAAAAATCAACTCACTTTGACTGATGCGTCGCTCCCACGATGAAAGATCTTTCAAGGTGTATGTGCGTGTGTTCAGCTGCAACAAATTTGTGTAGACTTTTTCAACTCTATCTCTTTGAGTACACTGTAAATGTTAGCAACATATGTTTAAAAGCAAAATTCTAAATACTAAATTTCAAAATTTGCTTAGATGCAAAATGAATATAAGTGCGTCGACCATGTTAGTTACCAAAATCTCTGCAACATGGCTCAAACATGTTCGAATACCACTAAAAACTATTTGGTTGAACTGAAACTGTGTATGTTTTTTTTTCTTATATAGAACAAACTTTTAAACGCGTTTTAGATTATTTAAACTAGATAATGAGTGAAATTTTATATTTTAATAGCGAAATATGTACATATTTTGTAAGAGTTGTGAAATATTTTGAGTGTACAAGAATTTGCAAAGACTGAAAAAGAACATATGTATATGCATATTCACCTCAACATACAGTAAGCATGTACATATGTATGTTTGATTTAAATAACTAAGTATGCACAAATGTTTAATTGCAAATTACTTTATGTATGCTCAAATTATTTCCATCACTTTATTTAACACATTTTTAATCACGTTTTCTTTTAATTATTTCATTATTAGGAATTAAATATATGTATTTTTTTTCTTATCTGAAGAAACTTAGAAAAACTTTCAGTTTCGAAATCTACCACAATTTTAGTTCTTTAAAGCCATATTATTTTATGGTTATTAATCACACTTTTAGTACTTTTAGCAATTCTTATTTTTAAAAATAGTTAATTCTTTTTTTTTTTTTAAATCAAATGTTATTTGCGCGTTTTCGCGTCTTTGCGTCGGACATATTTTTTTATTTTTTTTTTTAAACACTTTTCCACATTACTGAGCCGATGTTACCGCTTTTGAGACTGAGACTAACTAATTCGTGCATTGAAGAAACTGATGCGCCGCTCTCACGCTGAATGGAAAATGGTGAATTGTACATACATATGTATATATGTATATAAATTTGTACTCTGTATAACACTCAAAAATAATTTTTGGTGCAATGCCTAATAAAATATTTTTGATTAAATTTTAATTTCTTAATTTTTAAAAAGCAAATCTCTAAATTACCCTTGGGGCTGGCACCAAAATGAATTTATGGAATTTCGTCCAAATTTCTTTTGAATTAGAAACCTTAGAAAATGCTTTAACTTCCTTCAAAATTGATATTTAAATCAATTTAAAATTTCTCTTATGTTAAAATAAAAGAAAAGGAATTACAAACAAAGAAAATGATTTGGGTTTAAGTAGTTTACTTACCAATTTTATTTAGATTTTACAACAATGTAAAAAAAAAGTTTAATTAGACAAAAATCCTTTGCACGTTTTACTGGATAAGACTTGAAAATTTTAATTTTCAATATATAACTGGATGAGTGGTGTTACCACGATGCTGGTTAAAATTGGAAAGAACTGAAAATTTTTGTCAGCCTCTTTGCAGAGTTCGTATAATTCGTGGCGTGATATGCCAAATTGAAGAAATAACACTATATTTCCAATACAAAGTAAGAAGTGATGCATCAAAGAAAAATAATTATTTTACAGCGGTTAACAGTGGCTTTATCGCTTACACTGACAAAAAAATATTTGTCATAATAAAAAAAATAATTACAAATTTAAATTTCATTCAAAGATCTACAAGCGCCACTACAAATTTACTGGTCATTTCCTGCTCTTTATGTAGTTGACTCTTCAGACAATTAAATATTTTACTACGCACTAAAAAACAGCAGACAGAATTGGAAATTTATTTTTTTTTTCTTTGCAATGTCCTGAATATTTTGCTATTTGAATTTATTCAATTTCAATACTACATGTACATAAATACATCAGTCACTTTATATTATAGGTCAAAATTTTTTGCATTCACAGGTTTATTATTTAAGCTTTAAGCCTAAGCCAAAATAGACGAGACGAGACGTGACGAGTAATGGTGATAGCCGAAATGAGCCTACGTAATTGATCGAAAGCTAACGAAACATTTTGACGAGACGTAAGAGTACCGTAAGAAACGAACTTCAAAACGTTGCTACTCGTTATAACAGCTTTTTCGGTTCGTTGGCTAGCGTAACATTTTGGGTTAAACATCAAAACAGACGAAACGAGTGCAAACGTTCGTTCAATTGCTACCGTCTCGTCACGTCTATTTTGGTTAAGACTTAAGATTTGTCGCTTCTTAAAATGTTTAGTGCAATCGCAAGCCCATATTACAAGACCTCACAATCATACTAAGAATTTCTTTCATCACTCTATTACTCAAACATGCATACATATGTACGAACAATGTGTTAAATTGAGCACAAAAAGCAAATGAATGAAACTGTGTTATGAAATTGAATGTATGTAATAATAAATGTTTTCTATACGTGTGCAAATGTAAGCGTAAGTGTAAGTGTACTTATCACTCACACAATACTTTTCTGTGTTGTTGTTTGCTTTTATATATCGCAGCAGCATCGAAGCATAAAAAGCTTAGTAAGCTACTTGAGGGAAAAATCTTCATTAAAATTCTTCAATGACATCAAGATATTATTGTGGCACATGCATTTAAGTTACACACTCATACGCATGCACATCTTTTTATGCGTAAGTATGTGTATGTGTGCAGATGATTTCTAGATTGAATTGATTTCATTTTGTATAGCTCCATCGTCTTCTTCGTCATTCAACTTTGAATACTTTAGATTGAATCTTAAATATAGTTATGGCTTATTTATGAGACACAACTCTACTGCGGTACATTTATGTGGTTACTGCATGGTGCATGACTGTTAAACAGGGTAGAATAAAAGCTTTATTTTGATCGCACCAAAGTCTTAAATCTACTCAATTTAAATTCATTTCAGCGAAAGCTTAACTTTGATATCTTTCAAATGTGGCGTGAGCACGAGGTGAAAAATTCTGATTTTTAATAGATCTTTTAAGAGGTTTAGACATTCATTCGGTTTTTTTTTTATAAGAAAATATGACAGGTTTACAAATGCTGATTTAAAATTATTAACGTAAGTAATTTGTTAGCTATTTAAGTTTTAAAATAACTTTGCTTGTGCAGCAAAGACCAACGCATTAACTTTGCTCTATTCAATATTTATTTTCAACATGTTGTGGAACAAAAGATGTCCATATATCATTCATCTTTAACAAAAAAAAAGGCATATATTTTTACGCAAAAAACACCGATTCATATAAATAAATCTATTTCGTTTACGTTAAGTTAGATTAAAAAAAAAAAAATTGTCAACAGAATAAGCGACTTTTCAATGAAGACAATGACACAAGTATACATGCATAGACGTCGGCAACTTTGAGACTTTTCCCTTTGTATTAAGTCAATTTCAGAAAAACTGGCTCAAGATGAAGATGTTAACAGCATTTGCGTGATTGGTTTTGAACTTAGATGGCAACATTGAATAATGAATGAATGACAGATGAACTCAACGGCTCATTTAATTTGTTCTTACATTTTTTCTGATAGCAAACATAAGTGAAGAAGATAATTGATGAGGCCAATATTAGTGCAAAACTAACTAGAAAATAAAACTACATCAATTGTATTAATTATGGCGTTTATTTTTTCAGACATTTTCTGTCAAATTATTATCATAATTCATTACTCAAGTTGGTTAATCAATAAAACCAAAATAAGGACAGCTGTTGAGATAAATGGTCTGAAGCCATTTAGAATATTGTAGTGCATCGCTTATCATCGAGTGATAACTTAAACGCATTTTGATGTCAAGATCAAGAATACCAAGATTTCTTGGTATGAGAACCTGCGAAAAGAATGAAAATAAAATTAAACTTTTTTAAGTTGTTAGCGTAAGTAAATAACAGAAAATGCTGCAAGACTGTTGAACGAAACTGAATATTACAAAAATAGCCATAATTAGGTTTTTAACTTTAGACGCTTGTCTTACTATAAGTTAAACTGCTAATTGTGTTTAAGCGCTAGAGTATAAGCAAATAAATATTGAATAAAATTTGATACTCATTTTATGTGCAAAATTTAAAAGAATAAAACAATATTTATAAAATCTAAAAAATTATGAATTTTTTCATATTCGTTAGTAAGCTAACACAAAAAAAATATTTAAATAATTCTATTCAATTTATGCCAAGCCCAATTTTTACTTACCTTTATGACTTTGTGCTATATCTGCTTAATTTATTCGAACGGTTGCATGTGTACTTCAAATCTCTCCTTGATGTTGTTATTCTTATTAGCAGTGAACTTCTACTTTTCTTTCTTTTTTTTTTTTGATTTTAAAGTCTATATGTCTGACGCATGAGCAAATCAAAATATGAATCGTCATCAATTGTTGCACTGATTGTTGCATAGTAATTGAGAAATTCTTCTTTGGTCAATTCATCGTCATTGCTAACAGGTTCATCTTCAAAGTTATTTAGGAATTTTGTTAATAATTCATTTTTGGTCATATCGCCATTCTGAAACTTTGGATGTTCTTTCACCGAATAGCCTGATTTGAAATTTCCAATAGTGATAGCTCCTATCCCTTTGGGATCCATTTTTGTAAAAGCTCTATCGATGATATTGAGCCGTGACTGTGGTATAGGTGGTCTTAACATGTACAAAAATCTGGTAATTTTTATTGAGCCACTGCCATTTTCATCAAATGTGTTGAACATATCGCTCAATTCTTCATTTGTGCATACCATTCCTGTGGATTTCATACCTTTGATAAACTCTTGCAAGTTAATTTCATTAGTGTCTTGATCCTCCTTGTTGCGGAATGCTCTGGCTAATTTGAGTATCCCCGTGGAGCCGTGACTATAACAGAGAAGCCTTAACTTATGAATTGGATCCTTTTCACGTCCATCGTCAAGTTCGCGTTTCGAATGGTTGACTAGTGAAGCCTCTTTGGTGTATAAGTCCATCTGAAAATAAGTTTTAGAAAGCAAATGAAAATCTTATAAAATTTTGTTTGATTTATTTTTTATATTGAGCTATAAGTTAACTTTGAGGTTTTAAAAACTGAAAAAGTGCTATAATAGTCAGTGATGTCATATCGATTTTGTGCTTCATTATTCTTGTACTTCTTTCAAGAGAATATTAACTAAGCTTGCATGGTTACGTCACTAGCCAAAAATAAAAGTTTTCATGAATATAGAATGTATGCAAAACTTTTTTTTGTCTTTCTTAAAGGAAATCCTTTGAGTTAAAGGTCTAACAAAATGTTTAATGTTTTAATTTTCTTACCATAGTTAACTTTATTTTATTCGTATCCGTTTGTCCCGTCCACAGCTGTTCACGTTTTTGGAAGTACTAAGGGTATATTAGTGTGTTATTCATGTCGGTACGCCGAATACAGAAATGCTGCTTTTGTTGTATGCCACATGTAATGAAATTCCTCTCAATTTTCTTAAGCATTTTTCTCAATTTTTCAATAGCTCCAACACGTGTCAAGCACACATTCTGACTTTTCCTTAATATCTTTGTGTTTGTGACTCTCTCAGAAACGTAATTCTCATTTATACTGAAAATATTTTCAGTTGTCGTTAGCAACGATGATTGCGTAATACTTCAGTGTTAACAACAGGAATGTGAACAACACAAACGCATAACTGAGAAGTGAGCAGAGAAATTTGGACTCTCTATCACTAGTATGAATGAAAAAAAATGTGCGTACTAAAGCGACCGTTTTAATGTAACAAAGGTAAGGTAACGAAGATTGAACACGAAAACGAGAACTGACAGTTGTAATACTGTTGTTATTTTGTTGTACTCAGGCTTAATAGCAAACATCAAATGTTGCAAAGTTTTGATGAAGACATGGGCTAAAAATTTTACTCCAACCAATCTCAACGATAATTTTTAGCAGATATAATATCTAAGTCTTACTTAAGTCAAGCAGTTTCGCCGAGCTTCAGCCGTTTTTTGACCATAAAATTTTTGGTAAATTTTATAAAAATATAAGTTAATAAATTTTGTGTTAGCATACTTTGAAAGCTTAAGGCTTAAAATGTTTGTTAAAACGTCAAATTTTAGAAATAGAAATGTGTAACATTAATTTTTTTTTAAACTGTACGCCTTCTTTTATTTCAATATTTTTTTTACATCACCCAGAATTTGCTCACACTTAACAAACTTATGATAGTTCTTACTTTGTGAGTATGATGTATTTAAGGACAACAAAATTTGAATTATTAAAAATACTATCAAAATAATAACACTTTTTTGCCTAACATTGTCTTGCATTTTATGAGTTTGTAACAACACGTTGCCAAAATATTTTGTCGGTACCATTTTTGGCTTAAACTTTTTGTACTCCATGACATTTTGATAGCTAAAAACTTTTAAGCAGTAACAATACAAACTTGAGCAATACTTAAAAAAAAATATCATGAGTTAAACCCAAAAAGTTTGTGAGGTCAGAGTAAAGAAAGTGTATAAGAATATTTCTAAGGAAAAAAAGCGAACATTTTTTCACATTCTTAGAACATAGATGGCATTTTCGGTAGATTTGTCTTATTTTTGAGTACATTTGCTTTATAAAAAATACGCGCCAGTTAGGGTTGCCAGATGGTCTGGATTCGACTGGATTGTCCAGATTTTTATTCTCAAGTCCAGAGTCCAGACAATTAGAAATATGTCCAGATGAAATTCGAACAACCGTAACAACCATGCCTTTGACGAATCATTTGCCGAAAACGCGTTCACTACAATTGGCAGACACAGATTTTCATAATCCAAGGCATAGTGACATTTTGCTTGGTGCAGGGGCTTGGGAGGCTATAGTAGAAAGCAAAATAGTATCATGTGCGGCAGGCAGTCCAACCGCTCAAGGCACAAATTTGGGTTTTATAGTTTTTGCTGAAGTAGCTGGGGAGATACGTTTGCTATGCAACGTAATCGCAGTTGATAAAAACGAAAAACTGTTATCGCTATTAATATTATGAGCTCTCCTTGCACCATAATTTTTCCTTGGTGTACTTGCAACTTTTAATCCTGTTTGAAACAAAAAAAAAAATACATATCTATGTATCAGAGAACTGCAGTGAGCCACTCAGCATGTGAGCCATTCATGAATCTGTTGAAACTTTCTGGACATTCACACAAATTCACCGCTTACAGAAAATGTTGTTTTACTGAATTGTTATGTTTCTGCTATGTTTATTTTGCTTAAATAAAATATATATGTTCTTCTGAAACTGAGTTTAAGTTTTATTTATTGTCCAGAAAAATCAAGATTTTTTTTTTTCATGTACCAGAAAAATCCAGATTTTTTTTGTATTTTTTTTTTTTGAATGTCCAGGTGAAACACAATTTGGATCTGGCAAGCCTAGCGTCAGTACATTTGAATGTTACTCATACGACATGTTTTATATATAAAGTATGAAGTTTGTTCAATCCATATACAGCTGCACACTTTTGCTCAGCTATTTTTGATTATTATACATTGCTTAACTCATACCTAATGGGGAACTTTGAATATATTTAAACTAAAAAAAAGGATGTTATATCAAAGGTTTTAAGTAAAATCTTTTTTTTATAATATAAAGTAGGGGGTAGGGTTTGAGCGCTAGATTTTAAGCATAAGTTTAAAAATGTTTTCAGTGATATGGTAATAGTAAATTTATTTATTCAAAAAACATATAAAAGTACAATATTTAAGGAGTATTTTGTGGAAATTTCATTAAAAATATTGCAAAAGAAGCCATTGGCAGCAAATTTCGCGGAAGCCTAAAAAAAAGGTGGTTTGCGGTGGACAACTTAACGCATCATTTTATTATCTGAAATCAAAAAAAAAATCATTTTTTTGGATTAAAAATTATTTCAAAATCTTAAAAATCATCAAAAAAAAAAAAACGCTTCGTCAATACCTTGAAAAATTCATAAGATAACCAAATTTTTTTGATTTTTTGATTTCAGATGATAAAATGATGAGTTAAGTTGTCCACCGCAAACCATCTTTTTTTTAGGCGTCCGCGGAAATTTGCTGCCAGTGGCTTATTTTGCAATATTTTTTAATGAAATTTTCACAGAATACTCTTTAAGTATTGTTCTTTAATATATTTTATTTATTAATTTTTAATAAATAAATTTACTATTATCATATCTCTAAAAAAAATTTTTTAAACTTATGCTTAAAATGTAGCGCTCAAACCCTACGCCCTCCTTAATGCATTTTTGAGCATACAATTTTTCGGTTTATTTTTATTCTACTAGCTACATTTTTGCATGGCTTGCATTTTTAAAAGTTGGCAAATTATTCATCAAATGTGGCAGCGATGATATCATTTATATTCAGTAAATATTTAATTAAAAAAAGGTTAATACCGCAAAAACGCTTGCAAATCATAAAATCATTATTAATTGGGTCTTTAAAAATTAAAATAGTTTGTGTATTTCAAAAATTAGTGCTTAAATGCTCGAAACAGTGATCAAAAATTTGACGCCAGAATGCGCAATTTTCTTGGGACAATTATGGTGCTGTTTGGAATGCTAAATGTCGTAAAATTTTCTACCAAATTAAGTAAGAATTTTAATTATTTGGAAAATATTTAAGGTCTTATTTAAAGTCGGAACGAAGATGGTCTTAAAAAACACGTCAAATTTTACATATGTACAAACACAACCACTTTGAAACGTCGTATAAGTACAAAGACTCGGTAGCAATCTAAAACAAAACGACAAAAGTATTACAATCAAGGATCTTATGTAAACCTACTCCTGCTGTGATAAGTCAGTTGCCTGTGCCACCAAAAACGAGAGCGCTTAGTTAAATGATGTTGCTTATTTACGCAGTAGCATGAAGTACGCCCACACAATCGTATTTGTGTAAGCTGATATGGACAAAAGCAAAATAGAAATGCCGTGAACGTGAATAAAATAGATTTTTGCATTTACATTTTGTTTCTGCCTTTGGCTTGCAATTTTCTCTTCATTCTCATTCACGAAAGAAATACATAATTCCTTATAATGTAGAGAAGTATTTTAAAATAGAAACGTCGCAACGTAAATGCCAAACTTTACACGAATAAAAAATATGTAAAAATGTTTTCTGTAAATAAATGCTAAATTGCGGCTTAACTAACACTTTTCAAGCGATTGGGCAATCTTTGATTTTTAATTTACAGATGATAAACGTTGAGCCATCAGTATTTTGTGATTTTTTTCACTAAAGTTGTGCAATAACAAAAACTGAAAAAGCTAAAGCGTGCAAAATATCTCGCACTATTACCAATTTGACAATTTTCCATTATTCTATTTTGCTTTACACACAAACCAAAAATTTACTGAATTTATTAAAATTTTCTTGCGATGAATTCACAAAAATATTCCTCTAACCACAAATTTTGAATTTTTTCTTAACACATAATTTTTATGCATGAAGCTTTCTTGTATTGTAGTTATGTATAATTACTACTGACATTCACTTTAGTTTTTTTGTGCTATTTTTTCTTTGAACTTAGTGAAATGGCCAGTGATTGCCATGAAATTAACTTAAGTCAGTGTGAGCGCTTATCGCTTCTTCAAGTACTCATATTTGATATGCGCGGTTGAAGTAAATTTCACATGGCTTAGATTTTCTTATTTTTTGTTCACAATATTTTTATGAAATGTATACGTACATATGTACATCAACATGTAACTCTTCTATAAAAATTGCTTATGCTTTATGAAATTACGTGTATTGACTGCAAAATGTGGGAATTTATCTTACGCAGTAGGTGGGAGACGCGCCAAATATGCGGTTATAGCCCTGCTAAAAATGAATATTATTCTGTAGGTAAGCATACATATGCGTGCAGATTTGATGATGATTTTTATGTCAACTTATGAATGTTAGTTACTTTAAAAATAATTTTGCAGTAACACGAAATCAAAGTAGTTTTAAAAATATTTGTGTAGTATGTTGGAAATCTAACACTTTTTTATTTTAATAAATTTTTACGTACGTACGGGATATTTTGTTGCAACATATTTTTAGCGATTTTCAAAATACTGTTTTTAAGTTAGCATAACGTTAGGACGCTTGTGGAAATTGAAGGAGAACATGCTAGTTAAAAGATATATAAGACTAAAGCTATATTTTCTTGAAAAGCACTGATTCTTGGCAATCTGCTTTTTATACGTATATTAAGTGTGAACTTTAGAATTGATATAATTATTAGAATTCTTTGGTCCTTGAGAAAATCAGAGAGGGAGAGAGAGAGAGAGAGAGAGAGGAAAATGTTTTCAACGCATAGATAAGGCAAAGTTACATTTTTTTTGTGAAACGGCAAGCAATCAAACAAAATGCGCAACGAAAGCAAAAGTAAGGACTGTCCCAGAAAAAATTTGCACTTTTATTTTTTAAGATTATACTCTACCTGATAATCTTATAGGTCTAAAAAGACAAAATATTTATTCCATATAAAGTGACGTTTGATATGATTTATAACACTTGAAGATAGCACTTCTAACGACAAAGATGTCTAGCAAGCAAGAAAAAGTCCACAAACTGATTTTGTCCACATACCTGCAAAATCCAGGGTTAAAATATTCAGCTATAGCAAAAATAGTTATAGATCATAAACTCTCTTATACTACAAAAACGATGCACAGCTCAAAAGTACTGTGGGTGTAGCATCTTTAAGATCGGATGAACATTATTAAAAACTAATTGTATTTCAACATTTTCTAAGTATTGTTTTATAAATAACAATAATAACTTTAAACTTAGACTAGATAAATCGTACTTCACCCGCGAACATTTATTTTATATTCATAATTATTTTAGTATCAACCATTATTGGTAATTTTGGTTCATTTTTAAAAAAACTCATTAAATTTAATAGATATCAATATGATTTGGAATTTTTATGTAAAAGTTTTCAATTTCTTTATTTGTTTCTCAATTATTTTCCAAACTATTGAAAAGCATTATCGATGTACAAAAGTCTTGTAATTCAAATTTCCGAAGTATAAACCTGAGTCAAAACTTTGTTTCTATAATAGAACTTCACACATTATACTCCATTTTGCATAAATCGTTATGCACATTTTCAAAATCGATTGTGAAAGAGAGCTTGTTTCTCAGCTGTACTCAATATATCAAAGTTTTAAATCATTGCTTGTTCTTAAACTGCAATGCATAGACATTTATTTAATAACGTTATACTCTGGACAGGCTCCACTGTCTAAAAGTTGAAAGTAATTCCTTAAAAGTATTTCACTTTAAATTGCTTAACTTTGTGCTCTTTGCAATCTAAAATATCATTTGCAGTGTACAAAGTATTCCATTGTTGAGAATTTTTCTGCTAAATGTGGAGTAAACTCGACTAATTTTCTTAGCTTAATTTTATATTTATAAAAATTAATTTATGGGACAAAAACGAGTTCCACTGTAAACTGCTGTAGAATGCTAAAAAATAAATAATGAAAACTCTACACAAAAACTTTTTTTCACAACAGCCTGATGGTTTAGACTGGTTCCTTGTGCGAGAGTGTGACTTTGTATCTTCAAGAAAGTCCTATGATGAAAGCGTGAATATTGTAAATTTCTTTAAATTATTTTTTTCTATTTTTTACTTCTTAAGTTACAATGCAAGTCTATTTTTGTGCTCGTCTATGCATACGTGTGTGAGTGTGAACTTTACATAAAGTCTCTAGATTATCCTTTTTCATGCTTGGCTACAAAAATAACCCATACCTACTCACATTATGCTGAGTGGTACTCAATGCGTTTGCATTCCTTTTATGTGTGTGGCAAAGTTGAGTTACCATTGTTTGTTATCCTTAAGTATGAAGTGCGATAAGGCCAACAAATGCTGGAATCGCCGTAAGATGAGTTTATTGTTGCAAAAGCTTTTAGGTTGCCGCTGCGGTTTAAAGTTTATGCGTGATATTAATGATGAAATTTAAGGATTATTCAGTGAAGACCGAAATCAACAACAGGAAGATAATACTGTTTAATTCATTTGCAATGCAATAGCTTCTACTTGAAAGATGTGGAAGTAACTACTTCGTATAATTTATTAAAAACATAAAACTCAATCAAGTAACATTTGAAAAAGTTAAACAAAAATATTTATCGAGCTCAAGTTTTTGCACAAATACATCGATGTGGTTAAATTAAATTTAATAGCATTTTCAGCTTACGATTTTTGTGCATGCAGAAGTGATGGCATTTTGGGACACATGTATTTCTTTTTTTTTTACAAACTAGCTGAAAAATAATTTTTAGTATAATTGGAGCATTTATAATTTTTTTTTTAGCAAGTAGATATGTGCTAAAAAAATCCTGCAATCAACACTTTTAGGGGTTGTGCATAGTTTTTTGCATTTACTGTAAACCTTTTTTGTAAGACTCGAAGATAGTGATATTATCTAGATTTGTAAGAGAATTTAAAACAACAACAACAAAATTTTATTGGGATTTAGAGCATATTTCAACAATTCAAACAAACTATCGCAAAATTCCATTATACACCATGGGAATTTTCAATAAACAGAACGCATGTAAACAGCAAAAATTATTTTGCGATCACCAGTAAACACAATTATGTATTGATATAAGGAATGCTAAAGCTAATGCGCTCAAACTCGTAATGCAAATATTTAATATTCTTATTAAGAGAGAACTATTTAATTATTGCAATCGAAATAGTATTGTGTTTCGTTGCTTTGTAAATGTATTAATTATGAAAATATTACGAGTCAGTATATCCTTGCTCTGTCAGCGAAATGAAGTATTTATGAATAATTCTTAGTTCAAAGGCTTTTGACCTTGATTTGAAATCTGTTTTATTCACAACGAAAATATAAATACGCATAATTCATCCTAAAATTAATGCAAAATTGGCATATATTAACGAAAAAGTTCAAATAATTTTGTTACTAAAAGATATTGAAGCTAAGTGACATTTTTTCAAAAATTTTCTTGAACAATTTATTGAAAAATTTCAAGAAATAAAAGGAATAATAAAAATGCCTTGAATATTGGCTTGATTCAAAAATGAAACTACCTTATTTTTATATTGGCGTCAACAACACCATGATTATTATGAACTTATCAGCAGAGTTTGTCATAAATATCTTTGAGCTTGTTATCCTGCCCCACGAGTCTCAAGTATCAACAATCTGGGTTGTTAAAAAAAAACAAGTTTGCCGACCTCTGCTTTATTATGTCAAATTTAAATATAACAGATTTTATCTGATTTTTAGTTAAAAAAAAGTCCACAAACTCTTTGTTGCCATTTCCTTATGTATTTGCTTTTTATATTTATTTCTTGTGAACGCTTTAACCTTCACTAGAAGCTTTGCTGCCGACCAATTAATTGATTTTTCTTCTTTTAAGGTTTTTTTTAATATTCTTTCAGAAAAACAGCTACCAAATTTTCTCATTAAATACATTAATGAAAAACATTCACAGATTTAATACGGACATTTGCAAAAGCTTAAATTATTCATAAGTTTTGTTCATAGCTAAGTTTCAGGCAATTAAGCGCTTTTGCCTTAATTGCTGCTCATAACAATTTTGTGGGTCTTTTCCAAAAATTATTTAGTTCTATCTGATGTTTTGCGTTACACACAGCAGTACGCACTCTATATGTTTAAGTGAGGAATACAATATTTCTCACAACTTTTTTTTCGTCCTTATAATGTTTGGATGGCATCCATTAACATTTACCAAAGTCAAACAAGTTTTCATAGAAAAGTTGAATAGCTGGTTAGCTTTCTTCAACTTTTAACCTTAACCATTTATGCAACGAATATTCAGAAAACTTTTTATCCTCCCCCTTTATTATGATTTTTGTACATTGCCTAATATTGAAATGAAAACTTAAGCTGTTTTTGTATATATCGCAGTGTTTTGATCTCTGCGTCTTTTTCTTCTTTTGTTTTGCGTAAGTTTTTGTTATAAATAGAGGCATTTTTTGTGCTGTTTTGGAAAAAGTTTCGTATATTTACCACACTTCAGGCAGATGCGCTTAGTGAGAGTGAGCCAAACGCTTTTGGAAATTCAGTAAACGAGATTAAATTAAGCGTATCAGGATTTTTACGCTGATATGCACTGTTTATGGAAGTTTCAAATGTAAGCAGATAATCGCTTACATAAAGAAAAGTGTATAAAGTGAAATGCAAAAAAACGTTAAAAAACGCGATATTAAAATATTTCAAAACTTTTGATTTGGTATATTATGTATTGAAAATGTACTTAAAATGTACTGAAAATGCGCAATGATCTTTCACGGTGCCACTGTACTTAGAAGAGTATAAATGTACCAAAAACGTAAATGTATCATTAACGCAAAAACTAAAATTTTCAGATAATTCTTAAAGTCCAAAAATATTCGGAATTATTCAATCTTTAAACAATTTTTGATTAATTTTTCAATTTTTTTTTTCAAACTGCTAAAAGCGCTTGCGGTTTCTTGTAGTTCTGACTTAAAGCTTCAAATTGAGACCTCTTGCATATTTTTTCATCACTTCAAATTTTGGTAGCATCATCGAGCCGGTTGACGTGGAATATCCCACATATACTTTTGCATTTTTTTTCTTCTTAATGTCAAATTTCATCTTCTTCCTGTTTCCTTGTTGACTTCGTTTCCGTTTTTCGTAGTCCTTCGCAAGTTTCATTTGAAGGAAGTAGTATGATATCTTATGCAGCAAAAGTGGTGATAATGAGTTGTTGCTGTTAATTTTTACTTTCAAGCACAAAAATACTTGTAAGAAGATTTTTTAAGTACACTTCAAGACATAATTATTGAAATGATATTAATTCAATTGAATTTATTTCAGATTTTCCCATAAATTTACACGAAAAATAAAAAAATTGTTTAATTACTATAAGAAATACAACTGAAGATTTTTTTTAATTTTATTCATAAAAATTGCAATTTTTTCCAACTTACATCGAATTTTGTTTTTGTTTCGTCTAAAACTTTTAATAGTTTTCTATTGTAATGTAGGCAGTTTCTTTTTATCTACTAAACATGAGCTCAGTTATAAGAAAACATACAATGAAAAACTGCCGCCAATCAAATCAAGTATATCAGAGTTTATGGACCACATGAACCACAGCTCTCCATAGCCACATCCTTTGAACATGTTTTAGTCTGTGCGTACATGTTGTTTTCACTCTTTTACCCTTAACTCATGAAATATTTAAAGAAGCGTCAGAAATTGTACTTAATTTTGTTCATTTAAAACCTTTGTACTTTTTATAAAAAAAAAACTAAAGTAAAGTTTTTTCTAAAATGCAGTAAAAATTTATTCATAGCTGATATTTGGCAAAAATACGTTACGTTGAATATTCGTACACTCATATCAGTCAGCGCAAAAAAATGCACATTTTGGTCTCTTTTCTATAGAAATCGACTTAATACGTGGTAACTTTTTTCTTTTCTGTGCCGTTTAGGTTTTCTGCCCAGTTTTTCTTACTTCAATAAAAATTTTAAAATTGAGATAATAGTAGGCCAAATAAAAAAACGAAGTTTTCCAAAAAAAAAAAAAATGTTAAAAGAAATTTTTCTGCAGAAAAATAGAAAATGCAATTTTTTAAGGGAATGTTAACAAAAAGTCATACTGAAACTTAATTTTTGAGAAATTCCGACTTTTCGTTTTTATTTTTTGTGATATTTTTCCTTAACAGGAAAGTCCTTTTATTTTAAGGAAAAATTTTTCAAAAAAACTAAAATAATCTCCTAAAATTTTGTGCTTCGTAAGGCGTAAAGAAGTATGAACCTTCCAAACAGGTCTGGTATTCAATTGCTTAAGTCCAGCGCATGTATGCTTTTTGAAACAAATTTAATTTTTTTTGAATTAATGAAACTTATTCAGTTTTTATTTAATGATATTTTGGTATTTATTGTTTTCAAAGAACAATATAAAAGAAACAACCCATTTCATCAGTTATTTTTATTTTTTTTTGTCCTTCTTTACTCTGCTTCCTCTTTAAATCAATTTTCATGCTGCAAAAGCGTAAACCTTTTTGTTCTTTGCAAATAAATTATTACTTATTGGAATCCTTTAAAGCACCTTTTGTGTACTTTATGTGATAATTTGTTCTCAAGTCTCCACCGCAGTATCGTTTATTTGAAAAAAAAAAAAAAAAAAAAATCAAGAAAAAAAGTTCAGGAAGAAAATCGCACTGCTCTGGTGTCTTTTGCCGCAGCATGACATTGGCGGTTGTGTATCTTGAATTTCAACAAATGACATTGTCAACATAAGTAGAAGAGTAAAAAAAGATTTTTTTTTTGTCGCATCGGATTTTGTTCTTCAAAAATAATTTAAAGCAATCTTGCCATCATAATTAAGGACTTTACTTAGGATACTTCTTTTGCTATTACAACATTTTTGATTGCTCTTTAATTTTTTTATATTGCAATTGCAGGGAATTCTTTATCCCTAAGTTTTTTTAATTTCTTTCTCTTAATGACAACATTTACCATAGTATGCTGAAAATAATACTTTGAAAGCATTAAGCTTAAAAGCTTAAATAATTTTACGAAATAAAAATTTTCAAAGTTAAAGCTAAAGAGATTTCTAGAATTATTTCAAGGTTGCATTAAAAAGACAGCATACTTTTACCATGTTGAGCATATGTTTTGATTAAGTTTTAAAGCTATGTAAATGAAATATCATGACGTGTATAGAGAGCTCTTGAAAATAATTGTAAAAATATGAGTTCCTTTTAAAATTTAAGAACCAATTTGTATTCATTTATCTGAGAACCCTTTTGCTTTGTTTACTTTTGTATCTTTATTTTGTTCAATTTATCCTTTAGTTCTTTTTTAAAATGTCTTTGCCTCTCCTTTTTTTTTACTTAAAGCCTTCAAGTATTGAGAAAAGTTTTGCTTGTTTTGATATCGTATTAAATGAACCGTGTAATTAGATATTTAATGAGTTTCATAAATATTAAATTCTATCAACATTGGTCTGAGAGCAAAATTTAACATAAAATCTATTTTCGAAATAAAGAGGGAATAAAATGTTGCCATCAGAAAGACAGAAATTAATCTTAGGCCAAAACAAAATCTAGAAAGAAATCAAAGCAAAACATATTAAAGCTTAAGACTTGAGCCTTAAATATTACAAATCATGAATCAAAGAACTATATTTTATGAAATTATTTTAATAGCATGGTATGCCACACATTTTATGAAAACTATGAAGGTCTATTAAAAGTAAGTACATATATTTATCGACACTGTACAGAGTTTTGCTACTTAGTGAAAATTGAGATGAATTTGTAGCTGTTTTATATCTTTCTAAAATTTCAACGTTCATAGTTTACTATTTGGAATATGTAGCCTTAAGCTTTCATAAAAAATCCATTCATTTACCAATTAAACAAAATATGTCTTTCAGATTTGAATTTTGGGCTTGTATCACTATGAATTTTGAAGCATTTTGCGACTTCTTTAATATTTTTTCGAAACTTTTCAACATTTTTATCTCTCTATAATTGCGTTTTATTTTAACAACAGTTTTCAAACTTTTTTAACATATATCAACTGAAATAAAATTTTCCTATTGCTATAACATTGATCAGATATCTCAAGGTTTCATAACTTCAACAAGTTCAGATTTTTCAACATTTTGAATTGGTCTTTTTTTCAACATTTTTCGTGACTCTTGTGAAATGTGACCCTATATGAAATATTTAATCACGATAAACTTTCAGTTTACTTGTCTCAAAACTTTTATATATATTTTTTGCATTTATATATTTAAAACTTAGTGAACAAGTCATTGTTTTCTTTTAAAATCTGAGACTAAATATGACTTCATTTCGTCATTAAGTAAAATATCGTATACACTATTACACATGACATTGTGCAACGCTTCATGTCTATATTTAATTTATTTCTACTGTTATTTTCAATCCAATCTATTTAGAATTCAACCCATTACCTTAGATACCATAGTTTCATTATAAAAGAAGCAGTTTGAATTTTCGTGGCCGTAAATGTGTTAATATAATTACATTCAAAAATTTGTTTTGAAATTTATTTCTTAAAAATTGAACTTAATTGTTTTTAAATACCTTTTGTAGTGGAAAAACTCTTAAAAATTGCAACCTAAATGAGAAACGTTAACTTCTCACACTATAGGGAAATTTATTTTATTTTAACGACTTCGTTAAGCCTTTCAATAAACCGAAGAAAATTTACTTCTACACAGCTGGCAATAAATTCTTTATAGCCATTAGCAAAGGTTATGTAAAATCATAGGCTTAAAATGCAAATATAGCGAGAGATACTACAAAGCAATTAGTTTTAAGTGAATATTTTATTCACCTTTTGAGTTCGATAATTAAATTTACAAAACATTTACTTCCTTAACTGCATAACATAAAATAAATGGCTTCGCTATAAATTCAAAATTTTATTTTGTTTATGATTTTTTGAAGTTTTTTCAAGACAGTTGTTATAAGACGGCAAGTTTCTCATTTTCTGCTGACTACTTAAGTTAATTACTGAAAGTTTTCAGCTTTCAAGAGATGTTTTTATTCGCATAGTAATTTTTTCATTGCACAATTTTTCATCGCATAGAAATTTTTTTAATGCACAATTCAATCAGTGAGAGCTACGCAATTTATTTTTTCACCACTAAAAGTCAATGGGCAATTTATTTTGTTTACAGCTGATTTTTAAAGTTACCTTATTGTACATAAATTTCCAAGTATGAAATTTTTACGATCTAAAAAATGTTATGTCTTTCTACTTACTTGGAGATAATTAAAGCATTTTATTATAAGAATAAAAGTTTTAATTAGTATATGGTATAAATACGAAATTTTATCCATAGAATTCTAAGCTTTTGGCAAATAACATAATTTAATCAATGGAAAAAAGTATTTTAGAAGAGTCTTCAAACTTTTGCTATAAAATCTGATCAAATATACAAATAACAAAAAAAGTCTTTGATGTATTTTCAGCAGTAGCGCATATTTGCTAACGTAAACATTTTGTTTGGCAGAGATAATAACGAAACTAAAATCTTTTTTTTTTGTACAACAACGTTATCCCCCGCATCACTATCGCTATTGCAGTGATAACGGATTAAACGCAGTGTTATGGACAAAATTTCAAAAGTTTCGCTAGGTATTAAGTTTAGGTATATTCACATTTTTCTAATATCTCTTTTAGGGTATGAAAATACGGTGCTTTAGCTACTCAAAAGTGGTGAATGTTCAAAAAATTATTGGGAGAATAGTTCTGGCATATAACTTTTAATTTCGAAAATCACGCAATGAAGTTATGATACATTTTAATGTTTTGGAGTATCATTGAAATCGGATATAATTTTATTTATCATACATTAGATATTAAGGTTCCTTTTCTGTTAATCCATCATTACATAAAATTTTTCAATAATTGTTATCAAGACGTCTTCCATATATTAAAGATTAGATAGTATAATGTTATAAAATTATTATTTTATAATTGAAGAATCTTCTATACAAAAGAGTATAAAAGTTGGACCTGAATTAGCATAGAGCGGGAGTGCATGCTAGTCGTTCCGGGTCTAAACTCGTCGGCTATGTCGGGGTTCGTGCTCTATACTATAATCTTCCTATTATCATGTATATAAAAAAAATCATGCACAGGTATAAAAAAAATGAATCGCCAAATACCATCGTCAAATAAATGTATTTGTCTATCGGGTACAAATAAAGATATTTCAGAATTTGAGTGTGAGGCAAAAGATGTGAGAGCCTCTGGTCTTAACCCTAACCCAACCATAGAATGAGAGACCTATATTCTCTCCCAAACCCATCCATAAATGATAAACTAGTGTGTTGATGTCATTACGCAAGACTTACAAAGAAATCTACAATATATTCATTTTTCTTAAAATTTATCAAATTCAATTCACATTATAGCCAAAAGCATGTATGATTATGTACAGCAAAGATTGATATACTTATATTCGATATACCATTATTCTATAAAATACAAATTTCTAGATACCATCTACGGAAATGGTTAGCAAAAGGTTAACATAGTTTTTGTTTATAAAAATGAACAATTGTCCAAAATACAAAGGCTGCTCATAGTTAAGAGAGCAAAAAAAAATAGATCATAGCTTATTCAGCGAAAGAGTATGCCAATTGCACAAAAAAAAATTTAATGAAACGTAGTGAAAAATGGAACAAAATTATCCAAGAAAAAAAAATTGTCGAGAAGAAACAGTTTGTTTTTGTTTTTTTTTTTTTTTTTTGTTATCTTCAATTCAATTCTTATACTAAAAAAAAATTACCAGAGTAATTTTTGCAAACTAAGCTTGAGAATAAGAAAAATCAATCAATGTTTTACTCACTTTTCTGCTGCTGCATCGTTGACGTTGAGCTCACCGTAGCGATGTAAAGCTGCTGTTGAGTTTATGTTATGTTAAATACTATATGTTGTTGGTGTCCAATTTAACATAATTTAAATTATTTAATATATTCTCTCATTACAGATTGCTAAAACGTTGAACTTTTAATTCTCTTTTCAGAACAGAATCATGCATTAATTTACGTTAAAGACTTTCAGATACTTTTAATCTGTTCCCTTTTTTTTTTTTTTTTTTTTGATGAACTTAGTCTTAACTTAAGATCATTTTAAAATTAAATTGAAATAGTTTAATTTTTGATTAACTTTGACTAACTAATAATATAATTACAGCGTTAGAAGAATAAGACAAAAACTAACTAAGCGCGTTTAGGCAGAATTTGAATATTTAAAATAAAGAAATTGTAATCTAATTCGAAAATCGTTATCTTATTATATATAATCTGTTCTAAGAAGGAATTCAAAATTCAACTTTGAATCTAATTTTTTTTTTTTTTTTTTTTTTTTTTTTTATATTTTTATAATTTTTTAAACGACTAAAGAATTTACGTGCAAGTGTACAAATAGATATGAATTTAGTTGAAATTTAAATCCATAATTTCAAATGATTTCCATTTAATTTAAAATAAGTTAATTTAGTTTTAAGTAGTTAATTCTAAACTAGTTAAAGTAAAAATTATTACCGAAATAAGATTTTTCTTTTCCATTAAGTGAATTATAGTTTTACGCAGTTTTGTTTCTTTTTCTTCATCTAGATCAAACTAGTTTAAATAGAAAATAGTTTTAATGAAGCCAGTAAGTAAGACGAACAAGCCGCCATTTTAGAAATATTAGGCACTTCAGAAGCTGCCAGAAGCATAACCTTGTAACCATTAAAGGTTAAGTACAATAAAAAAAAATTGTATTTGGCTAAGTCCTTATATTAAAGACCCTGTTTGGTTTGAAAGCATCTTTCTTTTTCAGCAGAAAAATATATGGAGATTTTCGTTATTGATTTCCATATTAATTGTAAAAACCATGTTATCTTCTTTTTTGTAGAGTTCCAAGAAAATTTTCCCTCGACGACGAAATATCACAATCTGCCTAGTATTTATATTAAAATTTAGCTGTGCCGTGCAGAATCCCATAAAAATCGGTTCCTACAGCACACAAAAAATTTTTGTTTAAAAAAAACAAGAAATTTCCACTTATTGTTTCATGCCTTACCTTAGGAGCAATACAATTTCCGTCATTCAGTACAGGTATTACACCAGCAATCCACTCAGTTTAATTTCAAAAAAAAAACTACTTTTTATTATAAAAAGGTATTTACTCTCATAGTTTTACTTTTATTAAAACTTTTACGCAGACCACGTTTCAAAAGTACTTTATTTTTCGAATAATTAAATTAAAATTGATCCGCTTCAGATCTGCACGGCACGGTTTCCAAACAGCAAAAGAATGAGAGACTGAGCTTGAAGATCTATTCATGTCTTTGGGACGGTAAAGCGTGATCCAAAATCAACTGATTTTGGTCTAAACTGTATATTCTCAAAACAAGTTTCTCACACAAAAAAAATCATTTATGCTCGGCAAGAACTTTACCAACGTACGCTATTAGATTCGTTTATATTACAAGAAAATTAATTTGCAATATATACGACAGGTTGGTATTATTTACGTTCGAGCGAACGTAGAGTACGTAGCTGCAAAAATGAATGTTTATACATATGTACATACGTGTGTACGCTAAAGAAATTAATGTGCAGAAGTGGGCAACGAAATTAGGAATTAGTGCGCATGCAAAACATAGAATTGTATAACAGTTTACGCAAATGCATTTTTGCGTATCTTTATATAAATTTTTGTTTGCCTATTACAAAGCAGATTTTAAATATAGATGTTTTTACATCATAAATTTAAAAGCTGAATATAGGAAATGAAGAGAAAAAATTTTAGGTCTTATAAGCACAAATTCAAAGGAGTTTCATATCTTTCGCGTGATATGTTCCTAAAAGTTTGCCGCTTAAGTCTTCCAATACATAATATACTGATCCTATTTTTTTGCGTACTCTAGCTTTTAAAAACGTTTTAGCCAATTTGCTGTTAAAATGATTTGCTAAACTACTTTGCGCAAAGTTTCTACGTAATACTTCCTGTCCTACTTGAAAACTGATTGGTCGAGTACGTAAATTATAATGTTTGGCATTAGCATGGTGTGCTTTTTGCATATTTTTTTGAACTAAATTGCGGATCACAGACAAATTATCATGCAGTTTTTCTTGACTTTCCGTTCTGCCTTCTTCTAACATGCCAATGTTACGTAAAAGCTTATAGGACTCACCATGGCTTACCATATGCTGACCAAAGACGACAAAATACGGACTTTGCGATGTTGACTGATGTAAAGAATTGCGTAAAGCACAATTTATGTTACTAAGGTTCAAATCCCACTCGCGTTGGTCACTTTTTATGTAGGCTCGCAGTGCCGCATTTATTGAGCGATTAACCCTCTCAGAGTTGTTACTTTGAGGGGAATACACCGCTGTACAAGTGTGTCTAATGCCAAGTTTTGTTAAAAAGGACTCAAATTCGTTAGATCGAAACTGACTTCCATTGTCACTAACCAACGTTTCCGGAACCCCAAAAACATCGAAAACGTTTACTTTTAAAAACTGCAAAATAGGTTTGGTCGTGAATTTCTTTAACGGACATAAAAAGGTAAATTTTGAAAGGTGATCTAATACAATTAGAATACCAATATGACCATCCTTTGACCTTGGTAAAGGTCCTATGAGATCTACATATATTCGCTGAAATATTCTTTCTGATGGTACGAAATTACCCATTGGTGGTCTGCTAACTTTTGTGGAGTGCTTCGTTGTCTTACAGATTTCACAACTTAGAACGTAATCACGCACTGTGCGATATAAAGATGGCCAGTAGAAGAATCTCCTCAAGCGTTCCACTGTTTTAGTGACACCTCCATGTGCACTTGTTGCGCCATCGTGTGCATTGCGAATCACTTCCAATTGTAGATTTTTCGGAACAACCAGCTTCCAAGCTGCATTTTCTTGGTCGATATCACCATTATAAAAATCCGTTCGTTTGTAAATGTATTTGTCACGAATACTGAAGTCTGGAAATTTACTTGCTACATTTTGAATTTTCTCACTTAATTCCTTATATTCTGGGCTATCAAATTCTTTAGACTCCAGGTCAATATCTGGTACATTTTCTATTGCTAGACTAGAAATTTCATCAGCATTTTCTGAGTTTACGCGAGAGAGTGCATCCGGAACCAAATTTGCGCTGCCTTTGCGGTGCTCTATTTCGAAATCATAGCCTTGCAGCTTTAGAGCCCATCGAGCTAAGCGACCGCTTAGATCTGTTTGCTTCATTAGCCAGCGCAGACTAGCGTGGTCCGTTATAACCTTAAATTCTTGTCCTTCTACGTATGGACGAAATTTCTTTATTGCCAGCACCGCTGCCAAGCACTCCTGTTCCGTCACAGAATAGTTGCGCTGCGCGTGATTAAGCTTCTGCGACATGAACGCCACAGGAACCTCCTCACCGTTCTCGTTCTTTTGCGCAAGCACTGCTCCTACTCCGGACTGACTTGCATCGCATTGAATTATAAAAAGCTTGCTAAAATCAGGAGTGGCCAGCAGCGGAGCTGACGTTAACCGAGATTTTAATAATTCAAAAGCCGCATCTGCCTCCGGATTCCACTCAAACTTTTTTGCCTTTTTCAAAAGATCAGTTAAGGGATTGCTGATATCCGCAAAGTTCGAAACGAAACGTCTGTACCACCCTGCCATTCCTAAAAATCTTCGCAACTGGCGTACTGATTTAGGCACTGGATAGTCTGTTATAGCTGAGATTTTTCCCCTGATCAGTTTGCAGCGTACCTACAATATAGCCTAGATAGCGATCTTGCTTCAAGCAAAATTTACTTTTAGCGATATTTATCGTAAGACCAGCCTTATGAATGTGAAGAGCAACTTCTTTTAAAAGCTCAACGTGGGACAAGAAACTTTCCGAAAGCAGCAGGAGATCATCTAAGTAAACGAACACACTTTCTTTCAGATGGTAAGGAATGACCTTATCCATTAGCCTGCACATCGATTGGGGAGCGTTACACAGACCGAACGGCATCACTGTATATTGATATAACGGTCGATTTGGTACCGTAAACGCTGTCTTCTCGCGAGAATTCACCTCTAGCGGAATTTGCCAGAATGCATCTTTCAAATCCAGGCTAGAGATAAATTCTGCGCGAGGAAGTCTGGATAAAATTCCCTCGATGTGCGGCAATGGATACGCATCCTTCACCGTGAGCGCATTCACCTTTCGGCTGTCTAAACAGAGCCTGACCCTCCCCGGCTTCCGTATTAAAACAACCGGAGATGACCATGCACTGGCTGACTCCTCAATGACCCCCATCGCTAGCATTCGGTCAATCTCCTGACCCATGAGCTTTTCAACAGCAGGCGATATTGGAAAATGCCTCTGTTTGATCGGCTTAGCCGTACCTACATCAATAATGTGCTCTAATAAGGACGTTTTCCCTAGACCTGTATCTTCATATGAAGGAAAGCAATTGATAGCTGATTTTAAAAGTTCTTTTTGGGTAAAATTTAAATCATGTAACGTAGGATCAGTTTCGCATAGATTCACTTCACTGATAACGTTAGGAGCTATTTCAAAAATTCTCCAAAAATCAACACCTAAGTAAACATCCTGTGTCAAGTTTGGAATGACATAAAATTCAATTTTTTTCGATTTATTTTGGTATATTACATCTAGATATATTACCCCAACGATATTTTGCTTAGAACCATCTGCAACGCGAACGGAAGAATTAAGAGGTTTAAGTTTAAGATTCATATTTAAAATTTCTTGAGCGAAATTGCTCCCTATACAGCTAGCAGAAGCTCCTGTATCGAGTAAACCAAGTATGGATTTATTTAAAATTTTAACTAAGGCATATGGTCGAATATCACCGTCTTTACATAATATGGTTGATACTAAAAAACTTTTCTTTGCCTTAACATTTTCCCAGTATGTTTTAGCTCTTTGAGCAGAACGAGATTTTCTGAAGATGTTTTTACGAACTTGAATATATTTTTGAAAACGTTCGTGAAAAGGCCTAATGGGATATAAGTTAATCACGCTTTTTGTTTTCGTCAAGTCAGAATTTTGTAAAATTTTGGTCGGAATGGTCACTGCTGGTTCCTTTGCTGGGATTTGGGATGTCTGCTGATGTTGTTGCAGGCATCCCTCTGTCTGTTTTCCTGTGTGTTACAGTTGGGGCAGTTGGGTAGAAAAAATGCTAGAAGTCCGCACCCATAGCAAAAGACTCGCCGAGGTTTCACACACTGCTTATAGCTATGGCCAACTTCTTCACAGTTCCAACATTTTAAGTTTGAAGTATCCTGTGCTTTAATAGGTGCACGAATTTCGCAAGTTGCGTTGTCAAAGTCCGCATCCTCTAAATTAGATTCTTGCATCTCTGCAACGTGCCTCTTTTGAAATCCAAAAGGTTTCCCAAAGGTAAAGCTAGAACGTTGAACTGTTTCAAAAAAATTTTCGCGTCTGTTACAAGCACGTCTTAGCTGTGAAATGGTTTTAATGTCCAGGTGTAAGAGTTCATGTCGGACGTCAGGACGTAAATTCCTAATCAACGTTTCTACCAACACTAACTCGGGCAATGGTGTACGTAAGCTATCACTCATACACATCACGCTGTCTAAATATTGTTCAAAAGTTTCATTTATTCTTTGTTTTCGGGACCTAATACTTTCTTCAATGTCAAAATCTGATCTAAAATCTTTGAAATGTTTGCGCAACTCTTCACAAATTATGTTCCAATCTAAAGCTTGAACTGAGCGGTGATGCCGCCAAAACCATCTTTTGGCTTTGCCCTCAAATAAAACATGAACATGTTGACATAATAAAGAAAAGTTCCCTCTGAGAGAAGATAAAGTAAGAGCGTTAACTCGATAAATAAACTCATCAATAGATATTGTTTCCAATGATCCATTGAACGTTAACTTCCAATTAAGAATTATTTTTGCAACAGCATCAGAAGAAAAGGTAGAAGAGTTTGAATTGTGATTTGACGGATTACTTTGATTCGAATTCCGATGAGGATTTCGTTCATTATTTTGTTCAATACGAAAACTATTGATTACATTATTTGAATTAGGATCATTTATTGTTGGTAAATCTCGTGGCCAATTTGTATTACGATCACTTTGATTTAAATTCATTTGCTGAAAGTACTGCTCGAGAGAACTTGTAACTAGCTGACTCACAGTATTTCGAATTTCACGAGTTATTGTCTCATTTTGTCGTTGAGACGATGTCTCAATCATCTCTTGAACACGACGGTAATTTAAATTTGAATTAAAATTTTCTTCTCGATTTCGAAAATTGTTATTAAAGTTTTGTGGACGACCACGTCTACGCGGATTTACAGGAGAACGTGTATCGTCCTGCACTGGCCAATCTAAAATATTTACATTAGCAGCTCTCGAACGAGTAGTTGGACCACGAAAATTGTTTGAGTGCCTTGGCACTGCACCAGTTGCAATTTCAAGTACAGATCGTTGTTCCTGTTCAGCAAAGCTGTGGAGAGACTGAGTATCGCATGCTTGTCTACAAGAAGGACAATTATTGTTCTCTTGCAACCAAATAGAAATGCATGACCGGTGGAATCCATGCTGACATGGTGTAACAGCGAAATTTAATTCTGTGGTTGCTTCGTTACAAATGGAGCAAATTTCTCCTGGTTCAACGAGCTGTGCCAAATTATCGTTACTATGACGAACTGCCATGTTATTTTTCCCAAAAATATTTTAACTAAAATCTCAAAACCGAAAAATTCTCAAAAAAAAATCGCAGAAAATCTGTAAGAAATTATTCAATATTGAGAAAATAATAATCTCAATAATAAAATACGAGTAGTAATAAATTTCAAAATATATAAAAAAATTTCACTTTGATTTATAAATTGATTAAAGTCTTGCGTGTAACTTCATATAACAACACTAGTTTAGAAAGAGTATCTCAAAATGTTTATCTTTATCTTACCGAAAAAGAATTAAGCCGATAATTGTATTGATTCACGAAATAAGCGGTATATAATCATACTTCCCCCAGGTTATTGTAAATGAACAACAATTATTAAAAAAAACTAAACGAAACTTCTGGTATAAGTATTACTTTAAAACTATTTATATTCCAAGTAAGAATCGAAAGTAAATTGAAACGAAATATAAATATCAAGTAAACTTTAAGACTGGTTAGCTGAACGCATTGCATTTAACTAATTCCACTTCTTATCGTTTACAAGCTAGACATAATTGCTATTGCAGTCTTAAAACATCATTCTGATAGATGGTTAAGTAAGCCTAGTAAGACTTAGTCCTAATTCCAGAAACTATCGAATATGTCGAAAAAAAAAATTAATCAAGAAAGAAAGAAGCCCAAAAAAATTTTGGACCCCACGTTGGGCGCCATTTTATATAATGTTATAAAATTATTATTTTATAATTGAAGAATCTTCTATACAAAAGAGTATAAAAGTTGGACCTGAATTAGCATAGAGCGGGAGTGCATGCTAGTCGTTCCGGGTCTAAACTCGTCGGCTATGTCGGGGTTCGTGCTCTATACTATAATCTTCCTATTATCATGTATATAAAAAAAATCATGCACAGGTATAAAAAAAATGAATCGCCAAATACCATCGTCAAATAAATGTATTTGTCTATCGGGTACAAATAAAGATATTTCAGAATTTGAGTGTGAGGCAAAAGATGTGAGAGCCTCTGGTCTTAACCCTAACCCAACCATAGAATGAGAGACCTATATTCTCTCCCAAACCCATCCATAAATGATAAACTAGTGTGTTGATGTCATTACGCAAGACTTACAAAGAAATCTACAATATATTCATTTTTCTTAAAATTTATCAAATTCAATTCACATTATAGCCAAAAGCATGTATGATTATGTACAGCAAAGATTGATATACTTATATTCGATATACCATTATTCTATAAAATACAAATTTCTAGATACCATCTACGGAAATGGTTAGCAAAAGGTTAACATAGTTTTTGTTTATAAAAATGAACAATTGTCCAAAATACAAAGGCTGCTCATAGTTAAGAGAGCAAAAAAAAATAGATCATAGCTTATTCAGCGAAAGAGTATGCCAATTGCACAAAAAAAAATTTAATGAAACGTAGTGAAAAATGGAACAAAATTATCCAAGAAAAAAAAATTGTCGAGAAGAAACAGTTTGTTTTTGTTTTTTTTTTTTTTTTTTGTTATCTTCAATTCAATTCTTATACTAAAAAAAAATTACCAGAGTAATTTTTGCAAACTAAGCTTGAGAATAAGAAAAATCAATCAATGTTTTACTCACTTTTCTGCTGCTGCATCGTTGACGTTGAGCTCACCGTAGCGATGTAAAGCTGCTGTTGAGTTTATGTTATGTTAAATACTATATGTTGTTGGTGTCCAATTTAACATAATTTAAATTATTTAATATATTCTCTCATTACAGATTGCTAAAACGTTGAACTTTTAATTCTCTTTTCAGAACAGAATCATGCATTAATTTACGTTAAAGACTTTCAGATACTTTTAATCTGTTCCCCTTTTTTTTTTTTTTTTTTTGATGAACTTAGTCTTAACTTAAGATCATTTTAAAATTAAATTGAAATAGTTTAATTTTTGATTAACTTTGACTAACTAATAATATAATTACAGCGTTAGAAGAATAAGACAAAAACTAACTAAGCGCGTTTAGGCAGAATTTGAATATTTAAAATAAAGAAATTGTAATCTAATTCGAAAATCGTTATCTTATTATATATAATCTGTTCTAAGAAGGAATTCAAAATTCAACTTTGAATCTAATTTTTTTTTTTTTTTTTTTTTTTTTTTTATATTTTTATAATTTTTTAAACGACTAAAGAATTTACGTGCAAGTGTACAAATAGATATGAATTTAGTTGAAATTTAAATCCATAATTTCAAATGATTTCCATTTAATTTAAAATAAGTTAATTTAGTTTTAAGTAGTTAATTCTAAACTAGTTAAAGTAAAAATTATTACCGAAATAAGATTTTTCTTTTCCATTAAGTGAATTATAGTTTTACGCAGTTTTGTTTCTTTTTCTTCATCTAGATCAAACTAGTTTAAATAGAAAATAGTTTTAATGAAGCCAGTAAGTAAGACGAACAAGCCGCCATTTTAGAAATATTAGGCACTTCAGAAGCTGCCAGAAGCATAACCTTGTAACCATTAAAGGTTAAGTACAATAAAAAAAAATTGTATTTGGCTAAGTCCTTATATTAAAGACCCTGTTTGGTTTGAAAGCATCTTTCTTTTTCAGCAGAAAAATATATGGAGATTTTCGTTATTGATTTCCATATTAATTGTAAAAACCATGTTATCTTCTTTTTTGTAGAGTTCCAAGAAAATTTTCCCTCGACGACGAAATATCACAATCTGCCTAGTATTTATATTAAAATTTAGCTGTGCCGTGCAGAATCCCATAAAAATCGGTTCCTACAGCACACAAAAAATTTTTGTTTAAAAAAAACAAGAAATTTCCACTTATTGTTTCATGCCTTACCTTAGGAGCAATACAATTTCCGTCATTCAGTACAGGTATTACACCAGCAATCCACTCAGTTTAATTTCAAAAAAAAAACTACTTTTTATTATAAAAAGGTATTTACTCTCATAGTTTTACTTTTATTAAAACTTTTACGCAGACCACGTTTCAAAAGTACTTTATTTTTCGAATAATTAAATTAAAATTGATCCGCTTCAGATCTGCACGGCACGGTTTCCAAACAGCAAAAGAATGAGAGACTGAGCTTGAAGATCTATTCATGTCTTTGGGACGGTAAAGCGTGATCCAAAATCAACTGATTTTGGTCTAAACTGTATATTCTCAAAACAAGTTTCTCACACAAAAAAAATCATTTATGCTCGGCAAGAACTTTACCAACGTACGCTATTAGATTCGTTTATATTACAAGAAAATTAATTTGCAATATATACGACAGGTTGGTATTATTTACGTTCGAGCGAACGTAGAGTACGTAGCTGCAAAAATGAATGTTTATACATATGTACATACGTGTGTACGCTAAAGAAATTAATGTGCAGAAGTGGGCAACGAAATTAGGAATTAGTGCGCATGCAAAACATAGAATTGTATAACAGTTTTACGCAAATGCATTTTTGCGTATCTTATATAAATTTTTGTTTGCCTATTACAATAGATCTACTTCAAGTAAAATATTTATTTCATTAAGTTATTTTTTATGAAGGAAGGACATTAACCATTCTACTGAGAATGTCAAAAGTAAGTAAGAGAATGTTCAAGTAAAAGATTAATGCTTTCTGACTATGTAGCCATAATTTATTTAAAAAACTCATGCATGTGTGACTTTAGCAATGCCTTAAAAAAGCGTTCCATCACTTTTCAGTATGGACTCTGACGTGATTAAAGAAGACAGAATCTAAGATGACGTTAAGAACACAAACTTGGTCTGGTCTCTGGTTATAACCTGTATTGTTACAAAAAAAAAAACATTTAAAAAAATTTGTAGCAATTAAGATCAATTAAAAAAACATAAATTGCTAGCCATTTTTTTTCTGACGTTTAAATATGAGAAATATCTTAAATAATGATATATGTATCTTATAAAAAAAATTTAGCAAAGAACCTTAAAATTATTTAAAAAAAGTACCTTAAAATGTGACGATAAAAAAGGCCAAAACTTTAAGTAAAAATGCGCTTAATTAAAACTTGAACCTATGTATATATCAAAAATAAAAACTAAAAGTTACTCATACGCCATGTGAGACAGTTGTTTGCATTTCTAATAAAAAAAAATAGACATCTCAAAATATTTTCATGCAGCTTAAAAACAAATCTGGCTTATGTAAATCGCTTTCAGTCAAAATACAAATACCAACAAAAATGCACAAGCACACACACACACAAACATACTAATGCGAGTAAGCACACACAATTGTAAGCTAACACATTCAGGCAAAAAGTCAAAGTTAATGCTGAATGTTCGGAAGCCGTTCACAGCATACCAAGCGTTGCATTGCGTAAGAGCAAAAGCTCCTGTAAATCTGTTCCTGCTGCGATAAGTCGATGAAAACTTTTGCTGAAATAGTTTTTTTTTTTTATTTCTTTTGTTGCATGTTTGCATAAAATTTTCGCTTATGAATTCAGAAAGAAACGTTTTATTTTTCTCTGAGATTTTTTTAGGGTTTTAACGATATTATTTGTTTTCGAAAAGATTGAGCGAAAGCCCGAAATCTTATTTAACAATTTATTGTTACGAAAACGGCATTTTTAAGATTTCATACTAAAACGAGTTAAATTTTTTGTGATTTTTGATGTTTTGTGCCAGTATTTTCTTGCTGTTTTGCTAAGGCAAGATTTTATATTTTTTAAATTAAGTAAAAAATTTATTTTTTTTTTAAATAGGAACGACTGAAAAGCGTTTGTTAAAAATAAATTTACCCAGAGCATAAATAAAAGTGCCAGACACTATTTTGGCATTGTGATAAAACTTGTAACAAAACTGCTTTAAATTTATAAAATTTTAAATGTAATTAAAATTATTTCTGATAATACAAAAATATCGACTAAGTATTCAAAAGTGTGATGCTCAGATATTTTCCAACCTCACATAAGTCATGATTTTGATGAAAACGTTGGGTTAAAATATCTAAATTTGCAATGGCATCACATATATATTTTACACAATGGACAGCAAAGTTTTTTTCGTACCGTTTTCATTATAATTGTATGGCCGCAATATTTTTATATAAATTTCTTAATACCCGAGTTTCAATATCATAAACTTTTTCATGAAATTCTACATTACTTTTTATTATAAAACAGTTTTACAATGCGGTGACAAGTGTTAATCCTATTTTGAAATTTCCAATAGTAATTTAAAAACATATTAAAGCTATCATACATCTGTGGAAACAATACAATCATTGAAAATTTTTAGCTACATTTTATCGATTTTACAGCTTTGTATCCACAATCAAGTCTAATAATTTAATAGTTACATACTAAAGTTAGAAAAGCGTTTTCATAATAAGACAAATATAAAATTTGAAATTTTATTTTTCGTTTCATTCTCTTAAAAAGAAGAAAATATTTATACAAGACATCTGCTATTGGCGCAATTGAATTTTCCTTATCACCACATAGGACTTTGTATTGTGAATACTGAAATCAATATTTTTATGAAGCAGTTAACAATGGAGCTTATATGACATAGAAAATTCATTGGTGTGATTTCAACTGTATAATATCTCATAAGGACAAAATTAAAATTTCGATATAATTTATTGTTCTTTGGAATATAAAATTGGAAAAATAAAGCTACAGCTTATTATGTTTTGGCTCTTAATGATTTTAATACTTGCACTTTTACAAAGATATAGTGATAACAATTGCTGACAGTTTAATAGCTGATTTTATTTTGTCTCATGAAATAGGAACCTTAATAGCTGTATCAAATACCAAATTTTCAGTGTTCATTTCGCTTTAAGTAGAAAATACAAAACTTAGAACGGGAACACACGTATCCGTTGTGTCACTTTGGTAACGTCAGTAAACAATGAACAGCACACAAAAGCCTAGAAAGAGCTTCACAGAAAATCTCATGCCTAAAGCGTTTTTATTTAAGTGTCTGTATTCATCTTTACGTACACATATTACACAATATGAAAATCGTCTCATTTCATGGTTTGAGTAAGATTTGCTGAAACCCGATGTCTTTAGTGAAGCTTTCATTGCTGCCATAAAAAATGTTATTAAATTCAGTTATGTGCTTGAAATAAGTAGCTCTTAGTTAGTATTTTATGTTCGAAAGAATTCAAAGATAAAAAAATTGTCACTCTTTGGGTAATTTTTTGAGCCATTTATTAAAAAAGCATAATCTGTACTTTATCTAGCAGCATTGCCGAAAACTTCAATTAAAAAAATGTTCTTCCCTTGAATAGAGTTTGCGTGCTATATGTTAATTTTTTTGTGCCCTACACATTAATGTTTCATATTTTTTTACTACTTTTCATATGATATTATGTTTGTCAGTAATTTATAGGCTCTGAATTGCTTATGAGATTCACGTAAGAATGATTTGCAGGAATTTTCCAAAAATATTACTGCCTGTTAAAATTTCTGGAGTAAGTGTGTTGTTTCGAAAGTTTTGGTTATTTACAATGACATTTTTGATTTTCGTTCTTGCCAAACATATAAACTTTTTCATAAGATCATAAGCAACAGAGAGAAAAATGCATTTTGAGCAGAACATAAATATAAAGATGCGTAATATTTTACGTGATTTCATCACAAATGTCAGAGTTAACACATAATTAAATTTGCATTTTATAATGCTTAATTTATTTACATGACAACAAATTTTAACTGCCAGACTTCTTAAAAAAATGTCACATCGCTGAATATTAATTTTTTATAAGTAGGGTAGTGGTACCCTTTTTCATTTCACTGAAAACACAAAAATTCAAAAGCTACCTAAGTCAATAATGCTTATGACATGCGCTCACCCAGATTATAGTTTTATTGTATAAATAATTTGAATAATTATAAATTAAAAAATCTTAAATTTTTTGAACAGAGAAATAATGCATTTAATTTCAGTTTCAAATGCTTTAGTGCTGGTAAATATCCAATCCAAACCAAAATTGCTATATTTTTATTAGAAGTAAAAACAAAATCAAATTAGCGTTAAGTTTAAGCTAACAGCCATTAAATTTTATTAGCAGTGAATGCTTAAGACAAACAATTTTGATTTCTAAACATTAAGTGGCAGTAGAATTTGAGCTCAACTATCACTAAGAAACTTAGAGGAAATATTTTCCACTAAAAAATATTGAAGACTTAGTTGAAACTTTGATTTCATAAAAATTATAATGAAGACTTTAAAGATTTCTGAATTCCAGTATATTTTTCAAATTCTTTTTATAAAAATATTCAAAACATTAAAAACTTCTCGAACCACTAAATATATCAGTTCAATAGTTTTATTATCTGCTTACGTTCAAAGAAATAGCTCTGGCTGCCAGTGCAGAAATTCGTTGTTTTCATAAAAGACAGTTTTTGAGATAAGGCTTACACAGACATAGTATTATATTATAAATTGAATCATAATGTTGATATTAATAACTAATAGCAATTGACTACATTATACTTCAATTATAATTTCAAGTTAACAATTTTTCACTCTACCTTCAATAAACGTTCATAAAAAATTTACTAAAAAAAGACAGCACTGGAACTTGTGGGTTTCCAAATTTTATCATAATGCGCTGGTTACTTTCAAAATGTAAATTCTGCGTGCACTCACTTTAATACGCCGTCAAAGATTAGCGCATAATTGACATAAAATGCAACAACTTTATCAAAATTTCAAAACCAACAACAGCAAAGTACGTTATCTTATTGCACAAATTATTATAATTTATTAAGCAACTCAACCAAGCCAAGACATAGCCAGCAGGCTAAGGCTTATAACATGGACAACACATAACTGTGCTACACATAACTTACATTTAGTGGTGTTTTTTGAATTCATTTAGTTTTTTACTGCTATGCTGCATTTCTACAATGACGAAATTATGATTACTTAAATGATTACAACCATTATTAGAGAAAGATCTAAATATCATAGCAGTTAATGCAAAAAGCATTTCTAACTTTTATTTTTTCTGAGCACCAAAAAAATTATATTTTACAGCTGCATTCAGGTATCGTATTTAAATTGTTTTTTAAAGTAAAATATAAGAATTATCAGTTGATGAAGGTTTATCCATACATTAAAAATACTTGCAATTGCACTTATTTGATAAAAAAGTTTTAAAGCGCTGCACTTAAGTGCAATAGTTTTTAAAATTGATAAAAAATATTAAGATAAATTTTCAAATTATATTTGCCCCTATAAATATCAATTCTATGACAACAAGTGTTAATACATAACATTTTACGAATCAGATGTTTGTTCAAAAATGTCCTATAAGGTAAAGAATATTTTGTTTTAATGCCGTAAATTGGCCAAAGTTCTAGTTTCGGTTCTTAAATTTTTATTATTACTTTTTAAATAAGCACAGAAAAAATAAGTGCAAAAAAAAAAATTGTGACAATCAAAAATTTATTTGAAAATTTCGACCATTTTCTAATATTTTCTGTTCAATGAACGTTTTTGTTTCATATTTAATGAACAAAACATTTGAACTGTTATAGTTTTCAAAAAATGTAGTATAACTGTGTTAAATCACCAACTTGACATATAATACGGACCTAATTAAAAAAAAAAAACAAATATTTCGCGTTCCTTTCAATAAAACAAATACATATTAAAGATGAGAACGCAAATATGAATGTTCCTACTTGTGTCCTTAATGCATTGAGTATTTTCATAATATTTTAAATGTACGCCACGAAAGTTCTGTCATCTCTAAAAGAACATACCTTAAAAAAGTACGCTAAATAATAATCTTGTGAAAATGCTGCACAGTATGCTGTTGATGATAAAATATAACATTTATAGATGTTGCTCTGACAATCATCATAAAAATTATTAACAAGGCAATATAATGAAAGCAGCTGCTCTTTTTGTGTATTATTAATGAGTAAGCTATATAGATTTAAGATTATTATAATATCTTGTAAGTGGAAAATGTTGCTAAAAGTGCTTTTTTGATGGTAATGTATTAATTTTTGATTTTCAAATTTTCATTTCAAAATTTACGTTATTTGAAAAAGAAAATTTTAGTTTTGCCATTATTTTGCAAGCAAATTATAAAATTTTAGAAGCAATAAGCACTCTCAATCTACTTTATTTCCAAAGAATGATTAAATAAAAATCGAATATAAACTCAATTGAATAAGCTAAATAAAGTTAACAAATAACTGTGTCAAATGTTCTTTGACTCAGTTGTTGAATACTTTAATTCATTCATTCACTCAAAAATTCACTTTATGACTTACAGACAGGTAGGGTTACCATTTTTTGGTTTAAGAAAATCACTCTTTTGAATTAATCGTAATTAATTTGTATGGACTCATTTCATTTCTTTTTAATAAATGCGTATTTTGACTCAATTCGTTGAAACATTGTACCTTATGTATGCAAACAGTAATATTTTGCAAGCACTCAATTAAATTAAACAAATCACCAGCAGGTCTTATGACCTACAGCTGTTTATTTTCATTAGTATAATGCAGTAACATTACGAGCAAACTTGCCTGTTGACATAATGAAAAATAAATAAACAAAAGAAAAGAAAATTTGCTTTAAACTAAAATGGTTTGACGGAGCGTATGAGTAACATTTAATTGTGATAGCGACATTAGAAAAATTACGTTTATTATTTATTGGTTTGCAGAAATATGTTGAGGTATAAAATCACACAATTCTTATAGCTGCTTTTATGAAAGATGATAAGTACGTAATGAGTTATATTAAGATTTTTTGAGCAACAATTCGGCCACGATCTTTTTCGATTTTGTTTCATGGCTGTTCTTTTAGATTAAGCGGAGAAATAAATATGTTTAATTTTTAACTCTCCTGCCTTGTGGCCGTGCTAAAACAGATATATTTCTTATGAAATCACAAAAATCAGAAATGGAATATTTATAGTAAAACTATTCAAATTTAAAAAAAAAAAAACGATATTCATAAAGTATAGCAGCCCTTTTCAAGTAGCTTTGTTTTCTCAGAGACACTTTTTACTATGCAATATTTTAAGCTTCTCACTTATTTGCATAATGCAAAAACTTCAAATTGCTTTTTAATCGGTCTTATCATCAAATTTTTTTTTTTAAATAATGTTTTCATAACTTTCTTAAAAAAAAAATTTATGAAATTACAGTTTTTATATGAAATAAAATTAAAATAGACTTTTCAGAAAATATTTAGGAATATAAATTTTTTTAGGAACTTTTTTACATAGGCTTCTTTCCTAGCATGGTGCTTTTTTTTCTTTTTAATTATCAGACATTGGTCTAACCGCATTAGCTATCGAATTTTTTGCTAATTTTTTTAAAGAAAGTGAAGAAATATATACATAACTAGAAATTTAAGAGCAAACATGAAACCATAATTCCATGTGGTTTTTAAAATGTATAACCATACATAACTTTATACAAAGCAGATGAAGTTGCTTCATTTAATTCTCATAAATCAATTTCAGATTCAAAAAATTCAATTTAAAAGTTCTTATAGCTTAAGCTTTGTAACTATGCCACAAGGAACTATTTTTAAAACAGCAGTGGTTGATATTTCAATAAAAAAATCCATGTTTTTACTGTAATGACATCAATTTCTGAACTTTTTTTTACTGAAAAACTTTACGCTGCTATTTATTTTTTCTTTTACATTTTCTTTGACATTAACTTGATTTCCGAAAGAGCAGTAGCACACAGCCAAAACAATTCCATATAAAATGCAATTATTTTTACATCTGCAACAACTTCCTGTGAAGGTATCATTTTGTATGTACCTGACGTTATTTATACTGGTATGGAATTTTTATTGAAAACTAACCTTCCTTTTAACAATTCCAACAGATACACAAATAAACAATAAGAAATTGGAGCAAATGGCAGTATTGTAAATAACAATTTAGCATATATTCAGCTGTTCTAAGAACTATTCATAATCTTAGCATTGGTAGAAGCCATGTATAGATAAATTGTCAGAAAGACAGTAGAATTTGCTGCACGAAAAAAAAAAAAACTCACACAGTTTCTTTGTCAAATTTATTTCTCAATACTTTCACATATGCTGTGCTATGTCCTATAAAGAAAAGATGATTATTAAGTATGAACCATAAATTATTTGTTTGAAAAAATATTAAAAAAAAAACTTATTGAAAAATAATTAATTTTGAAGTTTTAAAGAAAATTTTCAAAGCATAAAATGTTATCTTATGAAAATTAAACTCAGTTTATAATTAAAAATAATATTATTTTCTAAGAAATATCATGCGTGAGTTAATAAATTAAATAGTTATCATCAGATGTTAGTCATGATGTTTAGAGTTTCTTCCAATCATAACTAGTACTTGTGAGCATGTGTGGTTTGCCTGCATGTATCTGAGTTATTGGTTGCAATAACAAGTGTAAATTTCTATGAAAAATTGCAACATCAAGTGTAGCACTAAATTGCTAATTTTTTGCAAAAACTGAACATCTCATTTGTTTGCAGCTTTTTTCAGAAATTCAGTTAAGGTTTTTTTGTTTTGTTGAGGCATCTTTCTTTATCGTTTATTCGAATGTAGCGGTATTGCAAGGCAATTGTATCACTAACAGTTTTTATAGTCAAAGAACTTCACCGGTTAACGTTCACAAAAAGTGAAGGAAAACGAAGTAGGAGTGAGGAACTGAGGAGAAGTTGGCTTCAGTAACTGAAATGAATGAAAGAAAAATCTCAACGCTAAACTAAAATTATTATGAGACATTTAATTCAGTATTGAAATTTGCTTGAAACCTTGTTCCAATCAATTGTTTTTTGTAATTTAATGTCATACTTCAAACTTTGGTGTCGCTAACGCAGCAAAGTGTTTTGACAATATTTTCGCAACGTATTTTGTTGTTCAAAATTTTTAAAAATAATGAAACAATTTTGTTGAATTTGTAATATAGATCTTTACCACAAAAAAGGCTTTATTTAATTTCATAAATTTGTTTCGAAAATAATAACTTAATTCTCAAATATTTCCCTCTAAATTGCTGCCGACATTATGTATTGTGCTCAATTTAAATTCAGTTGGCATCTTGCTTATTTTGCTTACTAATGACCTCATAAAAAATTTTAATATCTATGCAAATTACAAAAGTCCATTGTCATCAGTGGTATAGGACTCTGCATTATATTTTGGTTTCGGCACGAAAATTATAAAGTGTTTGTCGGTCGACATTCTCAAGGGTTTAATTAAAAGGATGCAGCTTTTGACACGAATTTCTGTCTGCGACAGAGACAAACGGCTGGTGGCTTAACATTTTAAGTTTATAATATTCTTTGACATACTGTTAACATAAATTTTCATATTATAGTAGAATAATCAGCTTTTTAAGAGGACTTTAAATATGAATTTATTTCAAATATCGTCTTATTACTTATACTAAATATTTATTTTAAAATTTACAAAACTATTGGTGTAAAATTTCCAAAACAAAAATTGAAAACAAATAAATTTAATTTTTAATTCAAACTAACTTATGGTCGGAGAAAAATTTGCACACTCAAGCGATACCAAAGCCTGCTTACTCCGTTTATGGTATAAAATAAAAACTTTTTTCTAAAGCAATGTGTAACGGAAGAGTTTATTCCTTTGCTGATGAAAGCAAAGCAACACGTTAGTAAAAATACCTGAAGAAAAACTTTACAAATTAGCACTTCATTAAATAATTTGGTAAACAAAACTGTAGTAAAAAAAGTACGGTAGCTTGAACGTAGCAAAAAGTTCCTGACGCTACATGCTTACAGGTAAAATTCTTAATTTTGTAGACTTAAACTTGCGTACCCAAAGGATAGCTTAATTTAATTAAGCCTTAAGCTACAATGGGGATGCTTGTTTCAAAACAAAAAAACATTTTTGAAGGTAAGTGAAATAAAAATTTCAGCTCGCAAAGCTTGAGAATAAAATGGTTGAGGTAGTATGCTGCAGCATAAAATTTAAATAAAATTTATTCAACAGAAAATTTCAATGAATATTAATAATACATGCAAATTGAATTTATTGCTTTATGAACTACTCAACACTCTAATTGTAGTCTGATATCAATGACACCTTTGTTTGCCTAATCACTTACACATTAGCTATCTCACATCAGTGTGCTTACACTTCAATGCATCATATGCGTGTTAATTTCCGTAAAACAAACATAACCCACGATACGCAGCAATGACTGCAGTATTGTAATAAGCTCAAGTATTGCTGCTGTCAACTATTGACGCGATAAATGGCAGCGTAGAAATCCACAAGGAAATCAAATTTATCAGCTGAAATTAAAGCAGCGACAATAGCGTGTATCTACTGGAACAATTGCTCAGTTAGTTATTAACACCATTTCAAATCATCCCGTGTTTATCTCACATTCTACGTGACACATCTTCACTGCCGTTCAGCAGTAACTTGTAAACATTGAAACTCAATTCAATCAATCAAAATCCACCAAACCTTTCCACTAAACTGAATTTATGTCACTCATTCATTAATTGTACGCATTGGTCCTAACGCAACAAAGTCTTATTATTGTGGATTCAGTAAGAATTTATGATTTGGCATTCCATGAACACATACCCTAAAATATGTTGATCCCTTAAATTTTTGCGTTTAAAAATTTTTTGGAGAATGAAAAGCGAAAATTAATTTTTTTGATTTGGCTTTTCGGTTTTTGACACCTAAAATTGAAATGCGCATAGCTTCGTAAAAATGTTTTACTTTCAAATCGGAGAAATATATGTCCTCTTGTATCCCCTGAGAGACAACATACTTTATCGGCAACCAATTCCTCAATTTGAAGTCAGTGAGCTAGTTTGATATAAAATTTATTTGATCAAGAACAATTTCATAGAATTTTAAAAGTTGAATTTAAGGATATGAAACTTTATCTCATTGCTTAAAATTAACATTAGCTCATCCTTTAATTTGAACTTTGATCGATTACCGAGTTGATACTGTGTGAAGGTATTTTTCGCATTCCTGAAAACTTTATCTGGAAACAGTATTTTCTTTTACACAGATAACATCAAATTTATCAATTTCTTTGAGATTATTCAAAAATTTTCAAATTATTTTGACTTTTCAACTTTCTTTAATACTTAAATTAAATTTTTCAAGTTATTGCGAATTCCTTATTAGGTTTTACGAATTGAAAAATTTTTCGACTTTTTTAATTTTTTTATAATTTTTGAACTTTTTCAAGTGTGCTTTCGAGTTTTAAATTTAATTTTAAATTATTCAAAATTTTTCAACTTTATTAATTCTTTTAAGGTTTTTGGACATTTTCAAGCATTTGTTCGTAATCAAGCACACTAATTTCATTTAAGGTTTGTGGAAATGTACTTAATCGAGGCATGAAATGTTAAATGTACTTTTCCACTGTGAACATTAAAAAGTTATTTAAGAAATAATAAAACTCAACTTTTTTACTAAAATAAAAATAAGTGAACAAGTGAAAAAGTGAAGTTTACTCGACATACCAATATTTCGCTAAATTTATTAAAGAAAAAATTCAAAAAAAAAAAAAGAAATTAGCTTTTTGAAATAGTCCAAGTGTACAGAAAATGTACCAAATATATACTGAAAGTGTGCCAAGTCTACCGAATGTACCAAAAACTTGACGAATGTACTGACGACGACTTTTCACATCATATAATGAAAAAAGTTGAAATCTATCGAAAATGTCATGAGTGATTATGAACCTAATTTTTTTCTTATGATTTACTTCTTTTAAAATTTGAAAAATCAAAATTTTTAAGTCCTAATTATGAGCCACAATTATTATAAAAATTATGCTGTAAACAATTTTGTGCGGTGTAATGCACCAACGTGTGGGATGTGGTCTTGCGTTGCACCCACGTAAATTATTTTCGTCGTAATTTCTAAAATAATTTCATTGTTCTCGTGTATATGACTTTCTTAAATTTTTAGGAAAAATACTCTTCCAGCAAAGTCTGCACATTTTAGTATTGTTATCATCTTATCTATTTTGTCATCAGCCATCCACAGTGCTGCCGTCATGTTCACTTTCAGTGTCTTGTTTTCGCAATAAATTAGCGAGACTTTAGAAGAGACAACACAAAGGTCTGTTCAGACGAAGAAAAGGTCTTACAAATATCGTGAAGCAGACGTTTCTGAACACTGAATAGATGTTGTTACCATCAACCACGTTTGCTGCTGGTTTACCAACCAAGGCGGAAAGCAATGATGCCAAAAAGTCACAACAATAGAAGGTGGTACCTGTTTGAGTAATGTAATGAGCTGCTGCCACCTCATACATTCATTCAGTGCTGTTGACTGCTGACTGTTGATTGTCGACATATTTTCAAGAATTTCTTTGTCTTCTTCTTCTTTACTTTTGTTGTATTTGTAATGTACATACTACATATAGAATAAGTTCGGTCTGATGAATGGCAATATGCAAATGTGAAATTAAACACCGTGAAACAATGAAATGAATTTTTTTTTTTTTGAACAACAATAAAAAGAGATTTGGAAAGTTAAGTAAAATATCCAAGATGTGCGTGAACATTTAGATAAGTTTGAACTGCACTTAAGTGTTACTAAAAATATTTCAGTGCTATTATGCGTGAAGTCTTATTTCAAACTTAGCATTTTCCTTGAAAAATGAGGTACTTTTCCTTCGCATTAGTCGTTGTGTTAGGATATTTTTATTCAGAATTTACTATTATTTTTTTTGAAATTTCTTAATATATTTCAACCTTTCACAAACTTTTTCAACTGTATTCACACAACCTTACAAAACATCATTCAGATCATACATCTCTTCGTGACTGCATCATTTTCCTTCAATATTTCTCTCGGATGCGTAAATACTGCTTACTTTCCGTTTCTGAAATATATGGGCTTTTGCCAACAAAAGTTGTTTAACAAAAAAACACCACAGAAAGTTGTGCTCGTTAGTCGGTAAAGTGCAAAATACAAAATTGAAAAATGTTCAGCAATGGAGCCGCTTAAATTTTAATGCAGCTTAGAAAGGCAGGTAGCTTAAGAGCCATAAAGTTACTCTATCGTTTTGCAGCGCATATAAAGCACGTGCTATTTCAGTAAAAGCTGCACTTTTGTGTGCTTAATTGTCGGGAATTTTTTGAAGTGCTTGCGCACAATTGCAAATGTAACAATGTTTATTTACATACTGCACGTCTGCAAAAAGTTTGTTTGGCAAACTTTCATGGTCTAGTGCCTTTTTCCAGCGATAGTAAAGTTTATGTGAATATGGATTAATTATGTTTTACATACGAGTTTAAGTGAGGAATATCTGCTTGTATGTTGAAGAATAAATTTGTATGATAAATTATGTATAGCATATCGACCCCTGTGCGCGAAATTGTCGTATGTGCCAAAAACCAAATTTTAAAGGAGAGGTTTTTTCTACTTTTCTTTGTTTAAGCAAGCAGTACAAAACCAAAATTTCCATGTCAATTTTTGGCGTAAGTATAAGAATTTCAGCTACAATATTTTACCAAGTGATGCGTAGTGGGGTATAGATTAAATTTTCATCAAAATGTCAATTTCGAAAAAATGGCACATACGATAATTTCGCGCACAGGGGTCGATATGTGTATAATTCTAAATTGAAAGTTGAAAGGTTAATATTTGTGCTTCAATTCTGCATTCATTCGTTATTTATATTATTGCTTATGGGTAATTTCATACTCTTAAAAGAATAAAGTGCTGCTGTTCGTTGTTTTATTTGGATCAGAGTGCTTGAAAATTCGCAGAGCTGAATATATCTAGGCAAAAATAATACCTGGCTATAAGAGTAGGACTGTTTTACTTAATTATTGATTTCAAGAAACTAATTTTTTTTTCTTGTAAGCATTTGTGGGTAAAAAAAAAAATGTTCCACTATATATTTATGTTCGGAGATACTATTATTATTATTTTAATTTTTTTTTGCTGGACAAAGCTTTAACTTTTTATCCCATTATAAACGACATGTTCACTGACGTTCATTATGAAAACTAAAATTATTATCATATTTAATCCGATAAACTACTTTGTACCATTTAAGGAGAAGCAGTCACCAGCACAAGGTAAGTAAGTAGAGACAGACTCATTCTAACGTATACAGAAAACGCTGTTACATTTCTATAACAAATACATAAATGTAAGTACGTGTATATACGAAGTGCATATGACAAAATTGTGTTAAATTTATATCATTGTATGTCTGTGTTTATGTATGCGAACACTTTGGCTTACCTATGCTTATTTGGCTTGCGGCAGCATTTTGCGTTAATTTTTCTCATCAAATTTAACTTAGTGAGGGACACGTGTTATATTAGAAGTGAGGCAATCGGAGGCCGCAAATACCTACAAAATATGCACTAGCTGGGTGATAGCTAAGCAAAGGCCTTTAAAATTTTAAGCTTAAACATACATATAAAGTTGAAAAAGAAGTTAAATAACTTAAAACTGAATCTTATTGATGGAGTATTAGAGGTGCTAAAATGAATGCTGTTGTGGGATTTTTTTTTTATTTTTTACACTAATTGAATGATGTGGGATTAGAGAACAAGTCGATTTCTATAAGACTTCTTAACTCAAAATTGAGCAAGAACTTAATTAGATGCTAAAATTTGATGGATTGTGATTTATATGAAATTGTTGACTGTTTTCTCAAAATGAGCACTCTCAACTCTTTGCAAATTGTTTTTTGAGAAACATTTTTAGATACTTAAATACCCTGCGAAAAATGTGTACAATATTAGAATATACAATTTTGCTTAAAAAACTGTTTTGTCGACGGTTTACAAAAATATTCTAAATTTTTGATACATAATTTAGTGTAGAGTTATTTAAATAAATTATTTCGTCTTTATAAGACACCATTGAGAAAAATATGCAAAAATCGCTCGAATAAATTTTATCAGGAAAATAAGTCAAGGTAAAAAATTTATTTTTTTTTCATGGAACATACAGATAAAAAAAATTTCTTAAATTTTTAAGCAACTAATGCGTGCTAGTAAAATTTCTTCAAATAAATTCGCTGTTAATTTTGATTTCAACTCTACCAGAACTTTTTTTTTTTCCACACAATATCGATTTTTTTTTTTTGACTAAGCGAAACATGAAATAATGCATGCCAGAAATAATCCTAACAAAATGGATGCGCCGTTCACAGATTTGATGTTGGAAGCTGAAATTTTGGGAGTCTTTTCGTCAAACCCGATTCTAAATTATTGGCATATAGAACCGAACATTTTCAAAAAAAAAAAAAAAAAAAAAAAAAACTCTTCGGGTGTGTTTTCCGCATTTTTAGGCACACGAAAAATGTGGGCGTGATTTGACAACAGTAGGTGGCGTCCTTCATTCAACTAAAAATCTCAAAACGCTACATATATCTTGGCACTTACGGCAGACTTTTTCAACATTTTCGTAAGTCGGTTTTTTCGTTAAATTTCAACGGAATTGGACATAAACTCTGCCCGCGCCGCTTACAGGTTTGAGCTACGAAGCTCAAATGTTGTGACTATTATTTTTATTCCTCAATTTATAATATATGAAAAAAAACAAAATCCATCACCAAAAGTTTGAAAAAAAACTCCCTAATATATATGGTACAGGGCCGGTAGTATTTTAGTTGAAATAAGTCGTTGGGTTACTTTGACCTATGTATACAGGATAAGAGTAAAGTAGTAGGAAAGAGAAGGTTAAAAATTATAAGTTATTACCAATAGCATAGTCCACGAGATACTCAGTAGTCATAGCCCTTAATTGGATTTTAAGTTTACTTGTTCAATACAGGCGCACCCTCAAAAAGGATGAAATTTTTCCTGAAACTTCACAAATTTTATCCCCACACTTTTAGGCTGACTTATAGTACAAAAAAAAGTTTTTTAACTTTCTTTTAGTTTTTCAGTGTAACCTTTTTACACATGTAGTCATTTGTTTTTAAAATCATCAACAAGTACTAAAATTTTTATTTCGAAATTAATTTTTCTTTGAATTTATTTATTTTTTATTATTGACTTCACATGATAGCTACATTCCCTTCTGCTGTTGATCTCTTGTGCACCAAATCATTAGAGGTCGTCAGCATGAGGTTGCCACTTGGTTTTTTTTCTATCATTATGGTGTTGAATGCTATGCTTTTTTGTCATTCTGTGATTTTTTTTATTTGCATAAAATTGCAATTTTTTTCTGACACAGATTTATTTTATGTTCATATTTTTACATGTCATGTGATTTCTCTTTAAATGTTTTACTTTTGTGCTTTCTTTTTTTGCTGTACACACATACATGTACACAGTCGTTTTCCTGACACCTGTGCATTTAATACAGGTTTCATATCATTTTTCTTTTAACGTTGACAATGAATTTTTGTATTGCAGGCGACAAATTATGTGATATTTGCCCTTTGCAGTGAAAATGGAAAATATTTGCTGATAATATCTGCTTACATATATATATTTTTATATATATCTTATATACTATAATATATATTTAAATTTATTTTTTTTTTTGGTTTTAACAGAACTTTTTCACAATTTGGTCTTCTACGATCTATTGACATTTTTCTTTAAAAAAAATGTTCATTTCCGATAAGACTTGCAAGCTCAAGCATTTTTGGAGCCCAAAAATATTTTTATAAAACCTTTTTTTTGGTAGCTTAAAATACTGAAAAACAAATTTTTTTTTTTTCTTCAAAAATAGATTTGGAACCACTGAGTTCTTTCAGAGCTGCGCGGAAAAATTAGTTTGTTTGGTATAAAAGCAATTTCGCAAGCAATCGAAAAAAATGGGTTTCTTAAAGGAAATTTGACGAGAAGTTCAGTCGTCTATTTTATTAATTTCGTATCAAGTGGCGTTTGCTTACTTTAATTTCTAGGTTTGTTATAAAAAATATAAAGTTTTCATCTAATGCTACATAAGAAAATTAAACAAGGAAGCTGATATTTGTAACTTTAAAATCGTATAATATTTGACTATAAGTTCATAATGTTTAATTATAATTTTTTTTTTCCAGTAAAATTTACCGGCGATATCAAAAAATTCATAAGACACCATAAAACGTAACATGTTCAAACTTCCCAACTCGATGTCTCTAAACTGGAACATTTACTATGGAATATTTTACTTTTATATGAGACTACTTTTACAAAACCTTTTTCATTATGGATTTCATTTCATAAAATAAAGCATATTTTTTTTACATTTTATTTGTATCAGTAGTATTAAAAAAAAAATACTTTCAAAAGGCTTAACAAGAAATAAATAAAGTTAGTGGGTATAATATTCTAAAATATAATCCCAATACAAATAAGTAATAAGTTCATGAAAAATATGAAATTCCCACATACATGATGTATAAGCTGACGCCCAAAAATTTTATTTTCAATTGAAATTTTGTAAAAGAATTTTGGAAGCAGCATTATCATACCATCATCAACATGATATATGTTTACCCACATGAAAATATTCGCAAACTGAAGGCATGAAATCATATGGGGAAATAAAACACACAGAAGTTGTTGTATTATTGCATAAGCCCATGCTTGTGGGAGTGCGTGTGTTTTAATAATTGGTATTTTATATGCTCTCTTGCTACGGATGTTCATACAGACCATTGCTCAAGTTTTTTCATTAAAATTACTAATCACTGAAGCGTTAAGAGCCATAAAAAAAACTTGAGCTTTATTTTGTGGCTTTGTTTCACAAGCTGTTTTTAATAATTCTTTGTTTTCACTAGTAATTAAATGCTGGGGTTTTTCGCAAGAAGTCAAAAAAAGCACTGAAATGTTGCAGTGAGAAACTTCATAACAAGTCAAGCGTTTGTTAATTGGCTAAAGTATTTTGCGATTCGCTTGCATAAACAATCAAAGACACAATTTAAAAATTTAATTACTTATAAATGCATCCTGTTATGGTGTGGATCAATCCTTCAGATCCATTCAAATTAAAATGTTGAAAGCTTAAGTGTACAGAATGTTTAAATGAATTAAATGTTATTCATACGCCGTGTTAAACAATTTTATTTTTATTTAATGTTTTAGAAAATTGAACAACTTTTTTTTTTCAAATACTTTTTAATTACTTTAATAAATAAATTAAAAATTCACATTATTATAAAAAAAAGAAGAAAAATATTTCAAGGCTTTGTTTTAAATCACCTCATGTTGCTCTTTTTAATATATTTTTAATTTATTTATATTTTCCTTTTATGTATTTGTTAAGTTTTCCAGCAGACTTCATAAAGTGATTTTTGTTGAAATTTACAATTCCAGTAGATACTTCCCACTGTGTTCTCGTCGCAGCATTGATTTGCATGCATTATATGTGCTGCATACAAGTGGCTTACCGAACACTTCACATTTGTACGTATAATTCTTCAAGTGGCTTCAATGCACACCGTTGGCATAGCAATTTCGCAATGAGAATCCTTTCTGCTTTCACTTAATTTTTTTAATTTTATTCGTTAATTTGAATATCGTGATCTCAGCAGAATCTCCGCTTTTCAAGTCTTTTGATGTTATTTCCTGTTATGTCATTCAAAATGTACGCACCCTTTGCTGTTAATTTAAATGAAATGAAATAAAATTATTGCAAATGAATAATTTTTTAAAAGTTACTTGAACATCAGGCAAAAATGTGCTTGTGTGCTCGAAATCTGGTTAGCATCAATTAATTTCGTCATTCCTACTTTCAAAGGAAAATTGGAAAGGCCAATCCCAGTCAACTAATGTAAGAGACTATGAGATTTTTCACGTCACGTTACAATTTTAAGAAAAATATTCAATGTGTTGAATTCATTGGGGAATTTATGTTAAAAAGTATGTCAGATAATTATGTATTGATAACATGTTTAAAATAAAACTTAATTATTGTAAGTTTGACAGATGATTAATCTATCTCCTGTCCAACATGAGGCTTGTGCTTCAAAACAGAGTTTTTAAAAGTCTTATTTGAATGAGCTTTCCATCATTTGTCAACTCTAATATATAACTAATAATTCTTAAGAGATTTTAAAAACTAACAGTTCATATTTTCGTCTGTACTGAAAATTGTTTAATGGTTAAAAATAATGCTTCAGTTTTGTAATAAAAATATCATATATGAATACAGAAGTACTGCATAGTTTCAGCTGCCAACACAATTTTCACATCTACATGCAATTGTTACCATTTTACCTTTTTTGTATGGTACACAAATGAATTTGCTTTGGAAAAAATGCAAATGTTCGGACTTTTAACGGTGTTAAGTGTTACAAGCCATACGCTGTAGAAAAGACGTTCAAGGCTGGCAAATTCGTATTCCTTTCTATTCGTCAGCATATTTGCATATTTACAGTTACTAAATTGCATTCAAGTGCAAATTGCATACGATTGCATTGTTGAAGTAGCAAAGCACTCAACTTGGAGTGACGAGATTCTGCATTCGCTTTGAGAAAAACTTTGAATTATTTCCATAGAAAATCAGCAAAATATTTTCTGTTTTTTCTAAAGTAAAATAATTTGTTTCTTTCTTTTATATCAAGGATTACTACTATTTATTTGAAGAATATGTCCTAACAATCATTTGTGTGTTCGTTAAAAAAAATTTTCGTCGGATTTATGGAAACGACAGCGTAACTCTTTAGATACACTGTTTTTGGAAAAAAAATTTACTCAGTGAATATTTATGCTGTGATTTATTCGAGAAAAGTAAAGGCTGCATGATAGAAAGTCACACAAAATGTTAAAAAAAAGAAGGTATTAAAATGCGCAAGCCTACAACGTTGGCTGATTGTTGACTTTAGTCCTTTCTGCTTAACAAGCATCAATTAATCTTTAAATATACTCTGCAAATCGCTTGCTTGTTAGCGATAGCCATTTTTAAAGTTATGTCAGCATAGTAATTTCTCATACTTTATATACGAAGTTTGTTTCTAAAAAAGTTTGTCGTCTAAAAATCATGATACCTCATCAGCTTCTTTACATCCTATATGCTCAGCAGCTGATGCTTCTGATTCTATTTCATCAACTGGAATGTATTAATCTAACGATATAAATCTCTCCTCATCGCTTAAACTTTATCTCAATATCTCTTGAATTTCGACTGAATTGTATCTCTTAATACGTACTGGGTTTAAATGCGATGTCATATCATCCCACTTAATCTTGAAATTATAGAAAACGCCCCACTTTTTTGCAGTCAAACATAAAATAAAAATAAATTTCACAAACGCTCAGTCAACGTCAAAGCGCAAAGAGACAATGTGGAAAGTTATTTTACTAATGATTTTGTGTGATACATCATAAAATGTAACAAAATCTTATGAAAAGGGAGATCTCTGATTGCATGTTATTGTTAATGAGACATGAAATTTGATGTCATTATTATGTACTGTACGAGCAAAAATATTTGAAATCTTTATACAAGTTGCATAGGGGTACTCAGGTATCCCGTCACTTTTGGAAAGGTGTTTTTTTTTTGTCACGCACAGAAGGGTTAACTGCGCGTAATGTTTAAACTGAAGACTTAAACGTGCCCTTCACATATGTCAAATAGATACAAAAACTCCTAAAATAAATCTATTACAGCTGCACCCAATGTCCAACAAATTTAGTTTCATACACCAAAGAACCATAAAGTAGTGATGAAAAATCCAATAACAACAGCAGCGCAAAAATAACGCCCTGTGGCAAAGTTGTAATTCTTTTTCACAGCTAGGATTTTCTCTTAAGATTTAGTTTTCTTTTTTTGCTCTTTAGCAGCATTCGCATGTATCATCTGTTATTTTTTGTTTCGCTTTTCTTTTCATTTTCACAAAATGTTTACGAGCTGTGCAGCATTGGCATCATCATTATGCTGATGATGATTGTGATGATGACTACAAGGATAAAGATGCAAAGACGATCGAAGTCAACATGCAGCAAGAGTAGAATTTAGCGTTGCAGCTTAAATGAAATCATAAACTTAAAGTTGTAACAGTGATGCTAAACTGAAGTCAAATGGAAAATAAAATGAGATCTCAAAATGCTCGACTTAAACGATATTTGAAGAGGTTACTTTTATATTTACTAGCAAAAATGTTTTGGCATTAAAAAATTAATTTATTGTTAAGTGCACTTTGCACAATTCTGTATTTCTTCAATTTGGAATTTTATTTTGTTTTTCAATATAACGGATCTTCAAGTTTCAGTTAAAGACTATTCCAGAAAAATGTTTCATTTATATTTTCAGTTAAAAAAAATATCCAATGAACTTTTTGGTACTTTTTTTTATTAATAATGGCTAGAGTTAAAAATATAAATAACTAAAAACTAATCAGCAACTTTTTTTTTCATAAAAATTTCTAACTTTTTTCTTAAGGCCTTTTATTAAATTTTGTTTCATCGACAGTACGGAACGATCTTTTCCACTTAAGTCTAAAGTTTTGTAGGTTTTTTGAAGTCTTACCACTCTTTCGAAGATCTCTTTTCATTAGAGGCAAATATATCTCAATTGGGCAAAGCTCTGGGCAGTTGGGCGGATTTGATATTTTTGGTACAAAATTTATCTTTTTACTTTGATATCATTCCATCGTGGCTTCAGAGTAATGAGAGGTTGCTAAATCGGGCCAGAACATCACTGTACTTTCATGTGAACGAAAAAATGGTAGAACACATTTTTCGAGGCATTCGTCTATATAAACTTTTGAATTGATTGTGCCTTGCGTAACGAAGGAGCTTCTTCTGAGGCCACAGATACATATGACCTGCCAAAACATATATTGCTTGGAAAATTTCGAAATTTGTTTTTCTTTGAATTTACTAGGCATATGCCCCTTCATCGGTGATGTTTAATATTTGTGCCTAGGTAGTGGCTTAAAATCTGCTTTGAAGTTACTTCCGTCGTTCATAACGCAGCAATCAAATTTAGTCAGGTACCTTTCATTCAATTTTCGGGATCGTATTTCAGCCGTCAATTGCTTTTCATCAGAACGGTCTGGTACTTTTTGAACTCTATGTGTCTTCTCCACTACCCTTGAGTTTGAAAATTTTGATCTTCTGCCGATTTTTCGTGAAACAGGTAGATCTTTCTTATAATTAGAAATAACCGTCAAAACAGTTCTTCATCAACTATTTTTGCTATAGCTGAATATTTTAATTCTGGATTTTGCAGGTATGCGTACAAAATGAGTTCGCCAACTTTTTGTTACTTGCTCGACATCTTTGTCGTTAAAAGTGCTATCACCAAGTGTTTCACATTATATTAAACGTCATTTTATACAGACCTAACATTGTGTCTTCTTAGACCTATAAGATTATCAGGTAGAGTATAATCAAATAAAATAAAAAGAAAAAATTTTTCTGGGACAGTCCTAATTTAATAAAATATAAATGTAATCTTTTGCCAACTGACAAGACTTATTGTTATTTTGGTAAATTTTCTTTATGTTTCTTAATAATTTCAAATTTTTTGTATGACTTTTGATTTCGACTACTCCACCTAGGAATATTTATTTAAAAATATTATAAAAAAGTTAAGATGCACAGCTCTTTTGTTTGCTATAAGCTATGAAAATGGCAAAAATTTGAATACGTCACGAAATTATTTGAACTGTGGAGCTTGTGAAAAATATTGCTAATTCAGAAATCTAGAGTGGCTGAGCTGTAATATAAGAGCTTTTAGTTAGAGAAATGCACATTTCTTGCATCTAATATTTTATTAAATTTTCATCTTTAAGAATCAGTTTTAGTAATAAAAAATTACCTTATTCTATAAAATGTGCGAATGACTGCTTTAAATGGTTTGCTTTATTTCAACCTGCATATAACCTGCATGTCATGTTTTGTTACAATGCTGATTTGTTCTCTAGTGGCTTTAATCGTGTACTACACATTTGTACAGCTTGTTGGTCTTTTCTGTTGTGCACAGTCATTTTAAGCCCTGACGAGCACTGGACGCGTATGTGCAGTTGGCGCAACATGGTAACAAGTATCTCTTTTTATGTATCGTAATGCCAAGAGGTGGAGAACATTTTTCAAGTATGTGAGCAATAAAAAATTTAAGCAATAAAAAATTTTTCATCATCAAGATGGACTTTTGACTTAAAATAAATTGAAAGGTATCTCATATTGCAGTAAAAATGCACAATAGATAATTTAAATAACGTCTTTTTTTCGGTTAGTTAGTTATCAATTTTAGAAAATTTTTGCAAATTTTTGATTTTTTTTATATAGAAATTTAAGAATTTTTTGGAGGTACAAACAAGCTTATTTTTTCTTAAAATCATTATTCAAACACAATGATAGAAGTTTTGAAATTTGAAAAAATTACATAGTATTTTAAGTTCTGTGTCTGCGCAACTAACCATATTTCACTTTGCAGAAGTCCGTAAGCAAATACTAGCACTATTATTTCTACATGATATTCACCTTGACTGATCTTGGATGTTAGCAAGTTTTCAATAAAAATTTATATTCCACGTTGCTCATAAAAATTCATTTTTATTGCTGTGATTCTTTTTGCATATACACTAGTAGTACATTGAAGCTTACCCTTGGTACTCTCACATGTATTTTATATAAAAACTAGCATTACCTTGTGCGCATCGCCTCACCTCAATCGTGGTGTAGATTCGATGTGCGGTCTGCGTGAAAATTCTATTTTAAAAAATACTTTTGTATGAGGACCACCCTTAGTATGCACCCAAAATAAAATTTTTACAACCTAAGCAGTGCCTCTTAATATAAAAACCACGTGATGTAAATTTCATGAGAATCGATTAAGCGGTCTTCGAGAAAATTACATTAAAAAATATTTTTGTATGAGGGTCACCTAAGTATGCACCCTGAATAAAATTTTTTTCACCTGATCTGTGCCTCTTAATACAAAAGCTATATGGTGTAAATTCCATGAGAGTCGATTTTGCGGTCTTTGTGAAAATGATATAAAAAAAATTGTTGTATAAGGGCCACCCTAAAAAAAATGTTGGAGCCTTAGATATGACTCTTAATATAAGAGCTACGTGGTGTAAATTCGGTGTGTATCGATTAACCTGTCTTCGTGAAATGATATTTAAAAATATTTTTGTATGAGGGCCACCCTAATTTTTCACTTTAAATAAAATTGTTACAATCTAGTCTCTGCCTCTTAATATAAAATCCAAGTAAATTCCAAGAGAATCGATTAAGCAGTCGTTGAGAAAATGCTATTCTTAAAATATTTGTGTATGAGGGCCACCCTTAATAAAAGTTTTGTGGCCTTAGCTATGCTTCTTAACAGTAGAGATACGTAGTGTAAATTCGGTGTGAAACGATTTATTAGTCTTCGGGAAAATGATATTTCAAATATTTTTGACTGAGGGCCACCCTAAGTATGCACCCTTAATAAATTTTTTACCATAGAATCTGTGCCCCTTAACATAAAACCCATACTGTGTAAATTTCATGAGAATCGATTTTTTTGTCTTTGAGAAAATGCTGTTTTTAAAATATTTTTGTATAGAGCCACCCTAAATAAAAATTTTATAGCAAAAATTTTATGACACCCGCCTGATTAATACAAACATACTGTAAAAATTTCATCACGATCGGCTGCAAAGTTTCCGCATCCATAACGGACAGACAGACAGACAGACAGACAGACTGACAAAAATGAGTTTTATATAACGGATAATGCCAAAACTGAACATTTCTTTTAAATTTTGAGGTTTTTCTTAATTTTCATGAATGAAAGCTAAAAATAATTTCATATTGTCTAAAAAAAAACTTATTTAAGTACAAGCCCTTGTTATTTATAATTGAGAGAAACATAATTTTTCAATAACAACAAAATAAACTTTTTCAGTCTCTGCAGTGAAAAACTTTATTTGCTTCTCTTTTGTAATTAAGGGTTGTAACCATATAATAAAATTTAATTGCAAAATAAAGTGTTAACAGGAAATTAGCAGCTTATAATACGGTGTGGATAAAGTAATAACTTGAAAGGGTCACTTGATTAATACAAAGTCAAAAATTACAATATCAACAAATTTTGTAAAGTTTTTCAATTTTCCGTTTTTTTTTGTGATCTTTTGAAAAACACCACAACAACCTGCACAGTAAAAAAAAAAGGTTAAAACTTTCCGCAAACAAGCGTTGCCTTAATATTGCTGCTTTGTTCATTAATGCGTCTTTCATCAACTTTGCAAAGTTAACGCTAATAAGGGTAATGAGGTAATATAAAAAAGAACGTGAAAACATTGAAGGTTCAAGAGAAACTCTTTTTGCTGGTAGCGTTTACTTATGAAGTTAAATAAAAGTTAGTCGCAGTTTGATGCTATGATTTTTATACCAAAGTATAGCGAAAAAGACTACGAGAAAAAAGTTATACTGTGACAGAAGCAAAGATGCATACAAAAAAATATATGCTTTACGTTAACTAAATTTTCTGGTTTTTAAACTTTGTGATAGAACCACAGGAAGTAGTGGTCTCATATTAAGAAAAAATTTGTAGGATACTTGAAATTTTAAGCAATAAACTATTGATAGTATGCACATTTTCTATTAAATATATACATTTCTCATAAACATATATAGCAATCATAGATTGCAAAAACAAATTCAATACGCAGAAAAGAATTTACTCAAGGGAAACTTAAGTTGTTGTACCTTTTCAAGTGCCAAAGTGACCCAATGAATTCCAATTTTTTCAAGTTTTTTTTTTCTATGAAAATTATAGATTTTGTATTTTCTGTTTTCTTATGATTCTTATAAACTGTGAAAATAAAAATACAACATGAAAAAATACCAACCAGCAGCAGCACTCTTTTGTGTTGTATGGACTGTTAATCAGTATCCCATGTACTTAAGTGCTTTGATAACAATCGATGTGGAAAATAATTTAAGCACTGTTGAAGAGATTCTTGGGAAAAACAACACTTCATAGCTGAGTGAATGCTTATAATCGAGAAAAAATACAAGTGTTTATTTTGTGTGACCATGTTAAGATATTAAATAACTCAAAATAATGAATTTAATATGTGTGGGTAAATAATTGGTTTTGAAAAAATTTGTATTATTCTTATTTTATTTTTAGGAATTATATACAGTTCTATTGGTTTGAACTAACAAGCAAGCAAATAGAAAACTCTTCTATTTAATAAAATAAATTCGTTTGTGTTTTTTTAGTCAAATAATTTAGCAATATTTTTATCAACATATGATTTGATCCACAAAACTAACTATTTATATAAGCGAAAATTGTTTTGAAATTGCACACCTGCTTATTACGACTTTCATATGGAACATTTGTTTCTTTAAAGCCTACATTCATCATCTGCAAAAGGGGAACTTTAGCTTTCATCTTTTCTAATAGTAAAGTCATAAATGATGTCACTAAGGCACACATTAATTTGTGGCGCGTTTTGCATTTGTAGAGATGTTTTCTGTATAATTATTTTTTTCTTCTATTTTATTTTGATATTCATAAGACAAAAAAACTGTTATCATTTCAATTTTATGAAGCTTAATCCTTGGAAGAAAGTAAAAACATTTTAAGTACAGAGACAAAAACGCATATAAAACTTTTCTCTGAAAAATGTGAAAATAATGTCCTTGGCATATTTTGACGAAACAAAATCTAACAAAAAAGGGACTTAGCGTTTTTAAAATTTTTCTGAAAAGCGCTTGGAAATATCAACTCCTGCTTTCATTTATATTCTTTCACTACTTTTTCATTTAATACTATAAAGACACAATCAAGGCTGCGCTATGTAGTAATGTATATGAAATCCGTATCTATTTACACGTAAATATCTCAGCTTACAATATTTCTGTGTGTTAGTAATATACTGGGCATTTGACAGTTTTGTCTTTTTGATTTTATGACGTGTTTTTAATATTTCTTAGAGTACATTTGTAAATATATGTATTATTTAATAAACAAAAGTGTGATAAAAGACGAAGCTTAGCTAAAAACTATCATAAAATAATTTTCTGAAATAAAATGATACTTTTTTTGGTATAATAATTTATTTTTTTTTTTCATTGAATACAAACATGAGCTTTTAAAAAAAAAGTTTTCAGCAAAGGAAACGCATAGTTCTTCATTGATGGTTTAGTAATGAACATATGAACACAAATTTTTCAGTTTAAAGAATAGTTCAAAACTTAAAATATTAAAATTTATTTCATACCTACAAATATCAGTTTACTTATGATGCTGAAACTTTGCCAAGTAAGATTCTAATGCCGAAAATGTTGGTAATACGTCGTAATATATCGAATAATGTCGACAAAGTCGTAAAATGTCGAAAACGTTTGAAAATTTTTAAAAGCTTAGAAAAACATTTATATATTGAGAAGGCAGAAAATTGTCAAGACTTTTAGAAAAGTGTTGAAGAGGTTCAAAAATGTTGAGGTGGTTAAGGAATGTTGTGAAGATCAATATATGTTTATAAAGTTGAAGATTTTTGGGAAAGCCAAATAATGAAATATCGAAGTTTGTTGAGAAACTTAAGATATATTCGAAAGTTAAATAATTTTGAGTAGTCGATGCATAAGTCAAAAATGCTTAGAAAGTCGTAAACGTTAAGTCGTAAAATGTTGAATAATTTGAGAAAATATAAGCAAATGAAAATTTGAAAAATGTAACACTGGAGTTTCTTTTGCGCCAATTTTCAGCAGTATAGAGTTTCAAAAGACATCAGAAATTATATAAAATATTCTAAGCCGATATTGCAGATATAGATAAGTGAAACATAAATATTAATAAGTTGTTAATTTCTGATACATTTGTGTTTGATTTTTTTTTGCGTGCACAATCTGTGACTATTGATATTTCCTTTTATTTTTATTTCATCAATAAAGCATAACATTTAATGTGCCGTTTTATTTATACATAAATAGTTTGTTTTAAGATGTCAATAAGGCATCCGAATGATCAAAATTTTTTAAATCGATAACTACTTATATAATATATGGAGGAACAAATGTTTACTTTGTACCAAAAACAAAATTAATCAAAGTTTGTTAGTAGAACCAATGCCTTTACCTTTGGAATTTGTTTTCATTTTTAAGTTTATCCATATCAGTTAGTTACTTTCTTATGTTAATAAGTATATTTACTACAAATTATTTATTCAAAAAAAGTTGAAAGATATCAAACAATTTTAGGTTCGCCTCAAGCAAATTAACTTCCAGAACCATGCTCATTTAATCAAATTTTATTTGTGCTCAAAAGTTGCGCATCCCATGTGTAACGAATATAAATAAACTAAAAACCAACAAAATTTTACCCCTAAAGACTACAATGGCAACACTTTATATGCAAACTTAATTTGTCCTTCCACACACACACATAGGGGAAAGTGTTCAACAGTGGTGTAGTTTCAATAGTGGTTTATGTTGATCTTTGTAAAATGTGTGGTAGTAAGTAGTATTGTGGTAGTGATTATGTTTAACACAAATATCTTTAATTCTGAGGTTTTTCTGTATGATTTTGAAAAAAGAGAGAGAGAGAGAGATTTTTTCAATAGAAAATTTAAAAGCTAGAACTATTTTTTTTTTTAAGAATAATGCTTGCATCATCAATTATAAGAAATCGTCGTCAAAAAAATGTAAATTTTTTAAAAACATTAAATTTTTTTTTGCCAGTTAATATTAGATGAGTCACTATTTGACATTGTACTATGTAAAAAATTTAGTTAACCTTCTTAATTTCGTGAAAAAAAACTTAAAGCATTTACTTACAAAAATTTGTCTCAAAAATATTAAAAGCACTAAAAGTTACAATTATGTTAGAGAAGTGGCACCACTAATGTAGAGCTCACGCAATATTGTACAGGAGTCACGTTTGTTGGTAGAAAACACATCGCAGACAAATGTTTAAAGGTACACATCTGCGTTTAACCACATAGGTGTGTGTGTGAGTACGTGTTTTCATTGTTGATGTTCTGGTAAGAAAACAAACACTAGTGCAAAACAAAGTTCCCAGCAAGCACAATTAAAAATTTGCACACACACTACGCTAATTGCTTGTTACAGAGAATAATACCGAAAATTTTTTTGTTGTGCACTTATAAACCCCTAAGGATATGACGGTAAAAAGTTTCCGTTTCCGTATTAAAATCGCACTACAAGTTAAATAAGTGGAAGAAATTATGTTATTTTTAAGCAGCAGAAGAATAAAGTTCAGAGCTAAAAAAAGTCCAAAATTATGAAATTTATTTAATAGCCAAAAATTGTCTTTAAGTAAAGTTTTTAGTTAATGTTTGTGGCCAGTCCACTAAAGAAAAGTGGAATGAGTCTATAAAATAAATATTTTTCTGATGCTTTTATTTAAAAGTGTTATCTTTTCAATTATTTTCATCCATAATCTCTAAGTATTAAGAACATAAAGTGATTATCTTAATAATAAATCTCTTACGCAAACAAACAATGCACAGAAATTTTCTGAACAAGTAATCTGGCTTAAAAGTAATTTAGTAATAAAATTGATTAAAAAATAATTGCGAATAACAAGAAAATTGCTATTGGCTTTCAATAAACAACTTCTCTGCAATTAATAGGAAAAGTCAAATACACACTTAGGACTTGCAACAAGCACTCATACTCTTACATAACCGAAAACAATCATGATTGTATTGCCAGGCGACTTTTGCCTTGCAGCTTCTTCTTAAATTTCACTTACTATAAATAGAATTATTTGAGGTTAAATAAAAATGTGTTAAGAAAGTAATAAAAAGTATGAAGTGTAGAATTATCTAATCCAATATTTTTTAATATACAAAACCTTTTATCAAAAAATTACAGAAATTTCATACATCATCCGAATAATTCACACAATTATGTCACCTATGCTTTCCTTTTATCGTTTTAAAATTATATGCATTAACTGCAAAACTAAAATATTTTGGAATTTTAATTCTAAAATATATTTAGTGTTAAAAAAAATTTTTGTGAATCTCGATTAAACCATTAAACAGAGTTAAAAATCTTTGACGGACGGTAAAAAATGTAAATTTTAATTATAAAATCTTTTATAATATTCGCATTTCAATATTGCAATTACAAAGATGATAGCAACAGTAACTTTGAAGGGCATTTAGTGACAGCATTGTTATCAGTCTTATTTCCATCGCATATAAGATCCCCTCGAGCGTATTGTGTGAAAGATTGAAGCCGTATACAGAAACGCTGATCGGATCCTATCAGTGTGGCTTTAGACCTGGTAAGTCCACCATAGACCAGATTTTTACTCTACGCCAAATCCTGGAGAAAACCCATGAATATCAAATCGACACTCACCATCTCTTCGTCGATTATAAAGCTGCGTTCGATAGCCCAGTGCGGGATTGCCTATACGCAACAATGTCTGAGTTCGGTATACCTGCAAAGTTGATAAGGCTCTGCAGGATGACGTTGAGCAATACGTTTAGCTCCGTCAAAATAGGGAATGACCTCTCCGGAACTTTTAATACCGAGCGAGGTTTCAGACAAGGCGACCCGCTCTCGTGCGATCTCTTCAATTTCATTATGGAGGGGATCGTACGAAAAGCCGGTGTGTATCATAATGGCACCATTTTCTTCAAAGGTGTTCAGCTCCTTGCGTACGCTGATGATATTGATATTATCGGTCGGAGTAAGAGAGATGTTACTGCTGCTTTCACTGCTATTGAAAAGGAATCAGCCAAAGTGGGTTTGACGGTAAACGAGGGCAAGACGAAATACATGATGTCTACTAACAACAACAAGAGAGCACGGGATCTAGACACTCATGTTACAGCGGGCAACTGTAAATTAGAAGTTGTCAAGGAATTCATTTACCTTGGCACTGCCGTAACCAGCAAAACTGATGTCAGTCTGGAGATTAAGCGGAGACTAACAATTGTTAATAGGTGCTACTACGGTCTCAGTAAGCAATTACGTTGCAGAGCTCTCTCTCGATCGACAAAGCTAACACTCTACAAGACGCTCATTCTACCTGTGCTTCTTTATGGCGCTGAGGCATGGGTGGTTTCGACAACAGACGCAGCCGCTCTTGGTGTGTTCGAGAGGAAAGTTCTCCGCAAAATCTTTGGTCCTGTTCGAGTTGGCGACGACTATCGCATTCGAATGAACCACGAGCTGTATGAGCTCTACGCCGACATTGACATAGTTAAGCGTATAACAATACAGCAACTACGCTCCAGCGAAAAGGTATTCGAAGGGAAGGTCCCCGGTCAACGACGAAGAGGGAGACCATGCCTCCGGTGGATAGACCAAGCTGAGGAAGCCCTAACCGCGCTTGGCATTAACGATTGGAGAAGGCGCGCGCAAAACAGAGGCGCCTGGCGAGAGCTAATGAGGTCGGCCGTAACCTGACAACGGGTTGTTATGGCCATCTAAGTAAAGTAAGTAATTGTTAAAGTAATGTTATAATTAAATGCCATTAAAGGTAGTTAAAACATTAACGATCGTAATAATATCATAAATTTAACAAACATTTTTATATAAAGTTCAAAATAAATGCAAATGACGGAAGACAGTATATATAATACCACTTAGTTATAGCATTTTTATTTTATACTATTAACATGTAGTTTTTATATAAATAAATGCTTACGTGAATCACACAAATGTCTCCTTTTTGTTGATGTATTTGAGCGGAAGGATATTTAAAAGGACATTAAATGTAATATTTCCTTGCACTGAACTGAACAAGATATGGTAATCTTATGTTGTCAGGACTGAATATTTTTTTTAATGAATAAATTGAAATCAGCAATTATAATAAACTATGTCAGAATCCATCCATCCATCTCATATCCTTAGGTGTTCGTAGAAACTTCAAACTGAGGTAGCGAACACGGATTTTTTTAATTTTAGTTTGGCTAGAAATTTCGGATTTTTGCATTATCTTTCCCAAGACAAAGAACACATTTTAAATATATTTTCTCAGAATAAAATAGTGACAGCTACTTAAGGACAAGCAAAATACAAATTTAATGTGGAAAATATATCATCAAATGCTCTATTATTTTTTACACCACTTTTCTTCATGTTGTTGCACACACTCTATGGTAAAAGGTTTCACTCGTAGCTTTTAATTAAAATGTAATTACAACTTTTTGTTAAAAAAAAAAATCGGAATTCATGTGCCACATGAGTAGAAAATGTAATTAATTATTTTTTCAGAAAATTTTTTTTACTTATACTAATAAAAATGTAGAAAAAAAGACATACATACCAACATACATAAGTGCAACGCAATTCTGATTCTCATATTACGGTAGAGACATATAAAATAACTGAAAACACTTAGCAAAATCACTTTCAAGCACTTGTAATCTAATTTTCACATATTCCAAGAACTTTTGGCTATGTGCAAGCTACTCTTGTCATTTTCAATTTGACTTGTGTTTTAAATTAGCGTTTCTCAGAAAGTGGCATAAAATCAATATCACAATGAGAAGAGAATGTATGCTGCTTAAGTAAGAAAGACTTACCTGCAAAGGTTTGACTTCCAAATAAATCATAAAATTATTTGAGATTCTAGGACACAATTGTATAAGCTAATTTTATTTTAAAAATATTTGTTACAAACGTAAATTTTTGTTACATTAGTACTCGTACATTTATTTTGGAGACATTCATTTTTTTTGAGTATTTTCGACCTCAGATTTTTAAAGTTCTATATTCTTATATTCTCTTTATTTAGTGCTTCTGCTTAAATATTTTACCAAAAATGTCATTCCAGGAAAAAGCCAAGGCTTAGCATTTTTTAAAAAAATTTAAAAATATAAAAAACGCAAAAGTGCGTAGAAAAATGTTTTTCAAAATATCTTCGAAATAATAGCTATCTGTTTTTTTGTATCTGCTTTCGCAACGAAATTCCTGCCATAACTTTGAAACATATCATTTTATGATTATGGTATAATTTTTTCCAAGCGATGGTGGTAATTTTGATTTTAAAAAATTGTTTGAAAAATTACTTATATAAAAACCAAAAAAAAAAAGTTGTAATATGGGAGATAAAACTAGTCAACACGAATTTTGCCTTGGGTTCTAGAAGTCATATTTTGGTTTCCTTCACATAACCAATAAAAGAGAAAATAGTTTTATTAGTTGAAGTTTGCTTTTTTAGGAACCAGCACGACCTAAAAATACGAAAATCATGGTTTTTTTGACATATTTGAGGGAAAGTTTCATTGAAAGGTAACTACTTCTAACAAAACCATTAATGAGGTCCAGTAGAACTTCTCTTTCTCTGTTAATGCACATTTTGAGTTATATCGATATTTTTGTTTTTCTCCGAAATATCGTCAATTGAAATTTATTGTGTATTTCTCCATACAAATCTTCATAAGTTTTAGTGAGGCAAATTTGTAATAAACTTCAATTTACGACATTTCGAAGAAATCAAAATGGAATCAATAAAATTTAAAGCGGATTTTGTAAAGAAAGAGTTGTTCTGTCGAACCCCATTTATGGTCTAACAAAAACAAATTGCTTTTCAATGTAACATAGCCTCAAATGACTCGAAAAATAGTGATTTTAGCAACTTATAGGTCAAAATATCTAGAAAACCAGAATGAGCGGAGAAGTTCTGATCTTGAATTCGAATTCAGCGCATTAAGAACATTCGGAAAAGTATATTCAGGTTTCAGAGCTAGAGATTTGACCAAATTTTGTCGTCTTGTGTAATTTGAGAAACATTTTGCTATATAAAAAATTTTGTGTTTCAATAAATTTGTTTAAAGTTTTCATTTTTCTTATTTTATAAAACTTTAGCATTTCCAAATCAACTAAATTAAACAATAATATATCCTATTATCCACATATATCCATTGCCCAAATATTTCGTTTCAAAAAGTGTTCGAAGACCCAAACAAAAAAAAAAAAAAAAGAATGTGTGCAGTTAAATACAGAACGACCGATATGACAAAAAGAAAATACACTAGCTTTTTGTAGACTAGTGTAGTCAACAAAAAATTTTAAAGTTAGTATCGTCTTGAAGCAGCCATTAATTTCTGTTCAGCACACAAAATGTGGAACACATGATAAAGGACAAAAGTAAAATTAAAGTGCATGCGAATATTTTGTGCCCGATGAATACAAACATAGCCAACTATTAAAAAATTTCTGCATTGTAAGTTCTTAATTAATAATTTCATAAAAAAACCTTGTCCAAGAAAGCTGTTGTGCCTTAAATTTATGCTCGAAAAATAATTTATTTGTATGAAATTATAATGCAGCAGAAGAAGTAATATTGCAGCAAATAAAGTAATATAGAAAAATTGTCTGCCCTCTAATGAGAATTACACAAAAATGAAGATGTTCATTATTGACTCTAGCGAGTTGAAACCCGTAAGGCACACAGCATTGCAATAATATTGCACTCATTTATATTGTACATAGGACTATGTACAGCATTTATTTGTGCAGCATTCTTTTCGTGACGAAACTGCTCAAATTGTATTTGTGAAGTTCCAGCAGATCAAATAATGAAGACGGAAGTGCAGCCATTGTAGAGAAATAATAAATGAATGGAAAACTTTAATTAAATATGAGCGAATATTCTTAAGAATAAAATAAAAGAGAATTACAGATTGGAAGTAAAGAGAGAAACACTTAAAACAGCATGATAACAAAGACTGCATGAATAAGACAAGACAGCTAGAAATTGTTGCAAAGAAATTCATTCAACTGCAGTAGATAAGTTGATGTTCTATGTTGCTATTGTAAAAGAGTCGAATTCGTGATATTTTTAAAACAAAAAATTTAAACTTAAAAGTCTTAGAGCATTTTCGGCAATTTCAAAATACAAAAGTTTTACTAATCATAAAAAATTACTATGTGGTAGACGAAAAAGTCATATATGTATGTATGTATTTCATCTTAGACAATATAAACATCTTTCTTAGATTCTTATTACAAAATTTAATTTAAACTTTGAAACTAAAATTTATTTTAACTTGAAATAAAAAAAATACTATTATTTTCTAAGATGCTCATTTTCTTTAAGTTTGTAGTACCTTCTTATTTTAAAAATTTTAAAGAACTTCCACTGCGTTGATTCTAAAAAATAAAAGCTTTATAAATCTTTGAAAAGATTTTCTAGAAACACTTTTGACACCTTGTTTTAAAACTTAAATAAGTCCTCTAGCAAATGTAAAAAAAGTTTAAGTCTTGGTTGGTTGACTTTTACTTGGTAAATTGAAAGAAGTTCACAAATTATCACTTCATTAAATTAAATATTTCAGAAATAAGTAACAGTTGCAGCCATAGAACAAGAAATGACAAAAAAGAAGTTCTCAAAAAAAAAAAAAAACCCAAAGGATAGTTTAACTTAATTTTAACAGAGTCCTTAATGTCGATGATTTAAAAGAACAAGAAATTAAGCAAATGAAAACTTTGGTATCAAAATAGCAGGTACTACGAGGTAATGTAGAAACCTGTGTAGCGTTAAGGATACCCAAAGGAATTTTGCAACTGTAAAAGTTCTTTACTGCATCTAACTTTTAATACTTTATCTGTGAAGGGTTTTTGGTAGATGGTGAGAAAAGTTTTTTCGATAATAAAACTTTGGAGTCGCAAAATATGTAGTATATCTTGAAAAAAAAAAAAATAGGAGGAGTTCTTTATGGCATAATTTATTGCAACAAAATTATAAGGAAAAATCTCTTATATGTTATAGTCTTCTAAAAATTAAGGCTGGAGTAGAATTATGTAAGGTAATATAATTCCATTAATTAAAAATATTACAAAATATAGCATATTTATTATTTTTTATCATTATGGAATAACTCCTGATGAAATAAGCCCTAATGAAATTTCAGTTGGAGTTCAATTTCATTCAATCCTTATTTCACTTTAATTGGATGTTATTCCATTTGACTTTGATGTAATTTTTGACAAATTTCTATCATATATAGCTGCTTTTTTAAGTGTGTAAGTATTTCTAAATTAACAGGTGTTAGAGCGGTCGTCGACAGATATGCAATTGAAATGCATGTACGGTCAGGGGATCGACTCCATGTACAACATTAACCAAAAACTGGTCTGATGAAGCTATGTGGTAATAGCCGAAACATATGTCACCAATTACCAGGTTAAATTGTTCCATTTGTTATCTTTGTCATGTTTGTTGAATAAAAAATAGCATTGATCAATAAGTAAAATTTACAATATCGGTCTTTGCTAAAATGACTGTAAGTTCATAATGTTTAATTATAATAAAAATAATCAGTCGCAAAAATCAACTTTATTTATAATGGAAAGAAAAATGCTTAATAATTTCCAAAATGACTACCTAATACAAAACATAGTACACTCAATTATCAATAACCTTCTGTATTCAGTTGTATGCAATATTTTGCAGCACAAATTACAAGTGTCATCACTTTTATTATCTTTATGTATCAAAGCAATGCCTTAATTATTTCAATAATCGTATATCGGCACAAATACCAGTATATGAAAATTTAACTCCTTGTGCATGAGAGAAAGTTACTAAATACTCGGCATTGTGTGTCATATTGAATTGCTGTAAAGACTCAAACCAAAAAAACTGATTATTTCATTCTTATGGCAACATAATGATAGCTACTAAATAACTACTATGAAATCATTGTGTTGCTGTTTTTCTCGTTTCTTGAAGGATACAATTTTGTGGCACATGTAATGACTTCAACACAAAGCAGAAAGAAGAAAGCAAATGCTCATATTGTCACAGAATACCAAAAAGAGGCTTTTAAATGTCCCTCAAATTAAACACAACCTCATTGTGAGCATAGTTAGATAGGTAAAGATATGCATAGATAATAGCTGTAGCTTCAGTAACGTCACGGAAATGCCACAATAACAATTGGAGTGAAAGATATGTACATTAAGGTGTTCATTTTGAAAATACTCCTTCGGATATATTTTGTCCACATTTTCAGTCACAGGAAAAATATGAAGGTGTTTTGATGACATGTGTGTCACCTTTTATACAACTTAAACTCTTTGAGGACAAAGGGGCACATGTGTCCCAAAAACCAAAATATTCTTCAAAAATAGGTTTAACACGAAATCATTTTAATTATGTTACAAAAGTCAGCAAAAATGTCTACACATGAATATTTTTAGCTTAAATTCGACATAAAAGGGAACAATAATGGTTTAATTTTAGTTTGAAATAAAATATTAAATACTCATGTAACAATAGAAAATAATAAAGTGGATTATAATGGCTTATATTTAGTTTAAAATAAGATACTAATTATTCATGTAGCATTCGAAAATAATTTTCAAATAAATTGGACTCCCTACAGGCTCATAGGGCCACATATGCCCCATAAAATTTCACGAAATCTAAAATCATATTTTAAAATTTTTGCATATTTTTGACTAAATAACAGCCCATTACAGCCCATTAGAATATACTCATGCTTAGATTTCATTGGATCACATTTTAAAAGGTTATGGTCTTCAAAGAGTTAATACCTAAAATGTTTTATCTAACGTTTAATATCAGTTTTTGTTACAGTTTAGAGACGTAAGTATGAATAGTGATTTTCTTGGGAACATTTGTACTTTTTGCAGTACATTTGTTTTAGATCCTTCAGCATGTTCTTAAAACATTTGGTACAATGGGTGGATTCTCTGTACATTTGTTTCATTTTCAATACATTTTTATTTTCAGTACATTTATATCATTTTCAATGCACTTTCAGGATAATTTGACTGCCTAATTTTTAAAAGTTAAATTTTAGTAAATTTTAGTGAAATATGCGTAAAAAAATTGATTAAAATATATTTAAAATAAATCGAATGACATTTTCTTAGTAAATTTTAAGAAATTTTTGTAAGCTTTGGTGTTTGTGACAAAAATAAAATAGAAGTACATTTGCCAACTTATTTTTCGGATAAGCTTTTCCGTCATAGTATTTTGGATGAAAAATCTAACTTCAGATATTCATACACCTTTATTTTTCCTTAGCATTTAAATAATCATTAATACACAAATAACATAAGCTTTTTAAGACCAAATTCGGTGCACAAACCTTAAAAATCGCTTTTCAAACTTTCATTATCTAAGGTACCGAATGAGACTACAATATCTGTAAGAAAAATGTTTGTCTACATTTTTGGAAACAAAATCACTAAAAACTTTATCTCTATGATAACATTAATGATCTGTTGAATTTTTTTTGTTGAAATTCTATTTACTTTTTGCCTAACCAACCATCATTATAAACACATTAGTGTAATTATTATCGTTACTTCATTCACTTTAAAAACACTGAGTGCATCACACACGTTGCATCTTTAAGTTCACATGTATACAAAGTGTATCATTTACGATGTAATATATCACAGACATCACCTGTTTGTGTTGGTTCCTCTTCAATTGTGGATGTAAAAGTGTAGCATTAGCAAAGTTTTATCACTGGCTGCATCAACGCTAAGCACAACTTGCGCCAAATGTGCGCAAATGGATTACGAAAATGTTGATGCCAGTGAACTGCAACCATTATGTGCACGTGCATACCAACAAATACTTGAATACTTTTAACAAATACTAGTGCAAATATAAACAAATTGTAATTATCATTTTGAACATTCATATACAATGAGTTAACACAAGCAAATTGTGATATTTATTTTGTATTCAAACCGTGTGTAGTTTGCGATTATCTTCGGTGTCATATTTGCCTTATGATGGGTAGTGCTTTTGGTTGTGATGGTAATGTTGTTGGTGGTATTAGTACCCAGTAACCGGTATGTGAATAACATAAATGCAGCATTTGATTTATGATTATTGCACTGGTTACATCTGCACAAAGTGCACTCGGAGCAAGAATAACAATGCTCTGAAATAGTGATTTATGATTTTGGATTTCTATTGTCATTTACTTGTATTTACATAAATCAGATTTATCTAAAGGTCAGTTCAGTTGCTTAATTTTTTTCATAATAAGTGGTTTCAATCATCCTGAAACTGTCTGATCACAAGAACATAAGTTTTGAAATGAATTGATGTTTAATGAATTTTAAAAGTATATACTAAAGATTTAGTAATTTTTCCAGTATATTGTAGAAGTTTTTAGAAAATAAAATTAATTATTCATTTTTGAATTAAATTATATTAAGCTTAAAAAAACGAGTAAAAAACTTTTCTTTGAACAGCATATTATTTGTAAAGCTCTTCTTCGTACGGTAACCTAACCTAAGAAACCAAGGACAAATGTTGAACAAAACTCTAAACATCAACACTACAAAGTTAAACAATTAAATATATACAAGTAAAAAATAGAAGCATGAATGCAAATTATTACTAGTTTACTAAAATTTTCTAGTTTAATTTAATCATCCATCCATGCAACTGCTTGACTTGACTTAACTTTCTTTTTATTACCTTCAGTAACTTGGAGCGACTCTTAAGTGTTATTTTCAAGTTTATGTCTTCATTTGAGCTGTAACAAAAAATCCCATTAGGGTACTTATTCGCCACGCCTTGACTTTGATCCCTTAACATCGTCATCTCTGCCATCATCATCGTTATCATCATTTTTGTGGTCATCTTTGTTAACAATACAATGAAGATGTTGCATTTCACCTCAATAAAAACTGAGCATAAACCCAACGTGCAGATAAACAAGCTGGCTGTATAGTGTTTATGGAGAGTATAAAACAAACAGTTCAAAAAGGCATTGCAAATGTGTATGCGAAAGTAGCAAAATTTTTCAAAACAATAATGTCACTGATTACGAATTTAATGTTAAGTTTGAGAAAAAATAAAAGCAGCTTCTAAGTTTTGCATGTGGTGTTAAAAATAAAAGATTTTAAAAATAAATAAGGAGATATTTTTTTAGATCTGAGTTCATATTCTGGATGATTTAAAATATTTTTGGACGTTAAAAATTTTCGGAAAACTTTAAGTGTTTGCATTATTGATATAAACAGTTTTGGTTGAAACTTTTCTTTTACCACTTTTTCATCTAAACTTCTCCAGTAAAAATTGCTCTGAGTAAAAGGCTCGTTAAATTGATCACGATATTCAAAATAAAAAATAGTTTTTTTTTTTATTATTACAAATTTTTCTACGTCATAAATTTTACAAAAATTTTTAACATTATTGTAACTTTTTTTTATTGCATTTTTACAGCAATTTTCTTTTATTGTGTTAAGTAAATTGTGAGACACTTAAATCTTTTAACCGGACATAACGCTATTTGGAAATAAAATTCACAAAAATGAAGTATGCTGAGTTAAAGTTCAAATGCCCGAACATCTCTAATACGTATAAGCAACATACATACTCTGGTTGCCTTTTTTTGCAATTTTCTCTTATGGATTATTTTCTTCCTTAGTAAGTTTTCTTTATTACTCAATTTCCTTTACCTTTACATGAGCACGCTTATCGTGTGAAAACACACACACTTATTCGACTGATATAAATATGTATGTAAGTTGCTAAGCAACGCTTGTGTGACTGGTTATTCCTTCTGGATGCGTATTTGCCTTCTATGTCAAAAGTGAGAAAGTTGTTTATGACAGTCAATTTCATTTGATGTCAATTCTCAATTATTATTCAATCAAGTTTAGGGCTTAATTATACTTTCGAAAGATAACTTCATTTCTGAATTTGATTGAAAGTCCAATGCAAAAAGATATTTGAAACATTAAACGATTATTTCAAGTTCGATAGATTTACGTTTCTGTTGTAGTTATAGTACATGTTGTGTGTGGCGTTCAGCGTAAGCCGAAAATGTGAAACTTTTTCCCTCAATGCACTTAGTCTTGCATGTAATTAAAGGCACTTGAACTCTCACTAAAAGAATTTTATTTTCTTGTAAAACAGAAATTTAATAATCTATAAATTGTAGAATTTACATACGAAAATACTATGCCTAAAACTTTCCGTCTACATGCTTTTACTTCCGCTTAATTTTTAGTAATAACTTCGTTTATTAAGAAATCTCATTTTGCACAAACTTTAAAAAAGTTTTCATCCTAGAAAAAAAAATTTGTACTTCAAGAAGCAATCTCAGAAAACGCTGGCAATGTCATTTGCCATTACAAAATGCTGCTGACATATTCTCCTAGCAACCTGCTATTTGAGTGCAATTCAATACAGGCGCTACTGCTGCAGCAGACAGAAGTAGTAAGGATCAAAAACAAAAGCATGAAAAACTATTTGCGGCAGGAGTTCATAGAATGGATATAAAATAAAAAGTTTTAAGTAGAATCAGTATGAGAAAAAGCTGCTTTTTGAAGTCGTACACCGTGGGCTTAAATTTCTAAAACTTTAATGACAATATAACTTTAAAATGCTTTTCCAATCAGAAAATCAGCGACAAGCAAATATTCAAATTTATTCAATACTCCAGTATTGCTGGAATACTCGGAACATTTGAGGGCTTTGCGTAAATCTGGGAAATTTTTTCAATAGTACATTTGCTTTCACGCCCAAAATCTGATATTTTTTCACAGGTTGATTTGTTGGGTATCGCACTTTGCTGTTTTGATCATAAAAAACTTCCTTTATGTATCTTTTTCTATTTTTATATGTACTTGTATGATTATTTACTGAGCCATTTACGATTCTAAGGTAAGCATACTAAAAGCCTTTTCCTATAGTTAGAAATTTGCAGGAAATTTTCTTACGGTGCAATTATTTTACATATTTTTTTATCTGATTTCAGAAAATGCAATATTTCTCCACTACTTTTTTTGCGTTACCGAAGGCATCGTCATCATTTGTTGAAATTATAGATAAGCATCCATCGATGTGATGCTGAGGCTGCATGCAGTAATGCCCAACAACCGCAAACTTGGACAATTTCCACAATTTCTTTTACTTTTTTTTTCTTTGTAAGCACTACAAACTCTTAATGGCACAAGACGCAAAATCTCTTAACTTACAAATTATTGAACAAAGTGCACGAAAGGTGTTTTCAAAGGTTTCAATGATAAGTAAGAATTTATTTGTGTTAGGTGTGGCAAACTTAAATAAAATAGTATGTGCTTCTGTCCATTATGATTTTCACTATAATCTATCGATAAAGTTATATAGAACAGAATGTTTGCAAAATATTATAAATTACAGTGTAATTGACAAAACGGGAAAAATTTTTCAACATTTTCTTTTTATTATTGGACTTTTGAACGACTATTAGTGTCAAGTAAAAAATTTGAATATTCATAATAAACTTTAAAAAAATTAATGAAAATGCTACAACAATTTATATGCACAGTCTAGTTCAATCGATTACATTTATATTTGAATTTAAAATTAAAACGAAGTGCAAAAGTAACGATAATATGCTTATCTATAACTTCAGCTTTATTGGAAAATGATTTTTATATTGGGTTCTCAGAACAAATAAACAGATTAAAATATATTCCATTAAAATAAAACAAAAAAGCAGCTAAAAGTTGAATTAAACTATTTGTATTATTTAACTTAGCAATGAGTCACAATCGTTTGTTTTTGAAGTATTGTACTTTTGACTAATACTAATATTAATTTTATTAAATCACTTATATATTTAATTACGCCAAAGAACACACGATTATCTTATTTAAATTTATAAGCTAATAAAAACTGATATGCACTTAATTTTGTAATAAGTGTTTTCGTTTTAAATTAGCTCGTCGTCAATGAGGAAGGGTGTGACAAACCCAACGCGTTTGTAAACAGAGACAATTTTCTCCCCCACGAATACCTGCACCTTTGCTCTCAGTAGCTGAAGAAAAAACATTTGACAATTGCCACAGCAAGCACGTTTAGTGGAGAGAAACACATTGAAAGAGAAACTGATGGGGTATGTCACATCCCAACTCATTGACCGCGTTACTAGAAAACTAGAAAGAGTAGGTACAAGCTCTGAAGAAACGTTTCTGCAACTACAAAGTAAAACATTCAGAAGAGAATATTTTGAGTGTTTCCGGGACAAAAATAGATACACAAAATATACCTGTACTGACTGCAATCAAGAACATGCAAGTTATACTGCAAAAACGCAAATATTCTGACAATTTTTATTAACTCTAAAATGCAATCACAAAAGTTTGTATCAATTACTTGCAAATGAAAACTGTAACTGGAGTCGTTGAATTTGGAGCAAAAATTATTGCATATCTACTCCATCTTAAAAACTAAAAGTGAAGACAATGTTGATCAAAATTGAGCTGGGTACAACTTTTCTTATCAATATATTTCTTAAGCTTTTCAATGGGCTTACGTTAAGCTGTGCATGATCAGCGTGAATATGAACACATTGCTTTGAAGGATTTGCTAATAGTGAATAAACTGAAATATATATTTTGCCCTCTTATATATCAGACAATTTTTTCTGTATTTTCTTTTACCACCAAGTGGATTTTCCTCGTGACTTTTAAACTTAGTAATATACACGCATTCAAAAATACAATTACTTGCAAAAGCTTTCATAGCTGAAAAAAATGTGGGCAAATAAAAGCGAAAAAAAAGTTAGAGTTCTGTTCTGGCTGCTATTCTGCTTAGAGTAAACAAAGGATTTGTGTGAAAGCTGTGACACCAGCAAAGTGTGGTAAAAAAAAGTCAGCAAACGAATGTCTGTAAAAGATTGTGCTAGTACTAAATGTATTGTTCACTTTATGAGCACCAAAGCAAACACTTTTTTTTTTAGATTTAATTTATTTTAACTTTTAACTTTTAACTTTTCAGCTTTTTTTTGTTCTGAAAATATTAACTTTATTTGAAAAGTGAATTTTTTTAAGATAGGTTACACACTCTTTAAAGCATTTCGATTTAATTAATTTCTGAACTATGACTAAGCTCATTTTATATGCCAACGTAGTAATTTTTCTTAAACTTTGTGAAACAAAAAACAACAAATAAACATTAAAAATAATAACACATTAGAACATACAAATTACTAACAAGTAAACTTGCCATGTACATAATACAGATATTAATCTTAGAGTTTCGCACATAATTGTCATAAAGAGCAACAGCACATGTTAAGTACGGAAACTTAAGGCAACCCTTTAAGAATAACTTTTTCCGGCAGGAGATAAAAATTTTATTAATTAATTTGGTGGCTTATCAGGCAGACAATAAACACATCAACACGAAATCTTTATGTTTTAGTCAAGTGTCAATGATGTGTGTACATGTACGTGCAAGTGTGAGTGTGATTTTAATATGGTGTGTGCAATTTTTTGGGCTTAATAATTTAAATTAATTCATAACGCAACCCTTGAGATTTGTAGTCTTTTCTGGCTCCTCAAAAGATGCTTAATGGATCTAAGCTTGTGTATTAATTTTTGTGAGGGTGTACCTAATTTAAATGAACACTTTCTGTCTGAACACGCTGAATAACTGTGTGTTCTTTGACTATTCACAAAACTTACTAAATAAACAAACACATTTAGTGTTGTATCACCAGCATGTAGTAATTATTTAAGTTCTTATGTGCAAGTGTGACGATGTGTCACAATTTTGTGGTTAACAAGGAAAACTATTATGAATTCCACAACTAACATAATTAGTATGTTGGATGTTAATTTCCATTAAGTTGTCAATGCAATTAAGTTCTTCTTTTTTATTTACAAAATATTTAAATATTTCTTAATATTTTGAAAATTTTCTCGTTCTTTTTAAAAATTATTTAATTAATTTAAAGTTAAAAATACAAGTTTCTAATATAATTTAACGTCGCTGTCAATTTCCTTACCACGTACCAATTTCAACGTGCAACAGATTATTTTACAAAGATATGAGTTCAATGTGTAAATTATTTTTCAATAAGAAGAAGCAGGAAATTGAGTAGAAGTAGTACGTGATTTCGTAGTTGTCAAGTAATAAGCTTGACAGTCAAATGTAAAGCATTGAAAATTTACTGAAACTGCTCCTTAACTCGTAATGATAAGAGTTAATTTATGATGCATTAGATAATTGCTTTTATTTGAGAATTTCGATCGGCGCTAAATATTTCGAATTTTATTTAAGGTTATAAAAAGTAGAGTTTTTTCTTGCGCAGTTTTGAAAGCTATAGCAGCGTCAATTTAATCTATGAAAACACCTTAAAAAAGATTTCAGTAATAATATGTTAGATTAATTAAATAATTTCATAGGAGAAAATTAAAAAATATTTAGAAAAAAAAATATATTGAACCTAGCAGCTATTTCTTACTTAGCCTACAAAAATATTGTAAGAATAATCTAATTTTATCTAAACAATACTTTTTACATAGTAAAAAAAACATGGAAATAGTTGACACAAGTTCCCATAAGACATGTTTTTCTTATCGGATTTGTAGGAGTAAAATTGCCTAGGTGGCGACACTTAAACAATCGTAAATTTTTGATTTGTGAAACGTACTAAGATTTTTTTTCAGGAAAAAATTGTGTAGACTTTACAGAAAAATTCTGTTTAAAAACTTTTTTTCTGAACAAATGAGAAGTTGGTTAAAATTTTATTTTTTTATTAAAAACTTAATTTTTTATAAATAAAAATAAAATTTTTATAAAAACTTTATTTCATATGAATTTCAAAACATTTCTTGTCCTATCACGAAAATTTCATCGCAATTTAAAAAACACGTACAAAAAAATTCACATGTTCATAACTTTTTAAAAAAACTAAATTTTGCAAAAAAAAAAAAAAATACAAGGGGTTAATATTGATCAATAAGTCTTCAAAGTTATGCAAAAAAAAGTTTAAGTTAAATTATTTGGTTTTTTCTGTGCCCACTTGAAGAAACTTTACTCTTAAATAAAATAAACAAAATTCTAACCAAATGATTATTACCTTTTCTACTAAATGTAAATGTAAATTCATGGCAAAACTGATATGTAAATACGGACTACAATGCATTTCAATCATAAATGTCAACTCCACATATAATAAATATGACGTCACTATGAGCAATATAAATCAACTAACGACAAAAGTTTTTAGTAGCCTATTGTACGAAAAGGTGTGTTCGATACACCACAGCAAAAAGCCATTAAAAAATCTCATAATGAAAATTGAAGCGCTCATCAGGGCGCTCAATAGCAAGTGCATAAGTAAACTTTTAAATGATTTATAGAATGCACTAAAAGCACTTTAGATTGCAGTTATTTCTGTATATCTGAGTGTTTTTGTCTGTGTATGTGAGAATAATTGTGAGCAAATATTAAATACATATTCTTTTTAATTAACTTATGATGTTGTAGTAGGCTCAATTGTAATTCTTTTTTAATTTATAAAAATAATTACAAAGTAAATTAAATTTTATAAAGCAAATTTTTTAGCTAATAAGCTTTTAAAAATTTTTGTTAAATCAACTTCAATATCCTTGAGCCAGGTAAATGCAATAAATTGAACAATTGAATATCATTTTAGCAACTCACAAAATTTTATTGTTCAAAATTGCCCTCTTAAATCGCCACGTTTTTCCTGCTTCCTGTTTATTTCCTGTAATTGTCACCACGAGCATACACTACAGTACCTCTGCAGCTATCGAAAAATGCATGCAGCTCTGCTGCAAAGGTTAACAAAGCAACATCATTTAACTGCGTTTATTGCAGCCAACTAACGACAACACCACTTCGCCTGCGGCATTGCATATTTTTGGTACTGATTCCTTCTGTTCAACATACAGCGCACGGATGTGGCCTTTAACTGCTGTTGTCGTTGTCTCAATACTTTACTGTGTTATTTATGCGAACTATTTTCATGTTGGGAAAATTGGCGAAAATTGTTGGAAATGAATACATTTCCATAAAATTGTGGTAAGATGTGTACGCATGTACTTTTTAATTTGCATTTTTGTTGTGCATGTAATGTCTGCAATGAAAAATACATCTCGCCTTTCATTAATGAATACATAAAAATTTTTAAATATTGTTATTCGAATTCTTCGCCGATTTATTGCTTTTAATTAAAAAAAAAAAAAGTAAAATAAAAAACTTGTACTTATCTTTATTTGACTTCACTTACCCTTACGCTTTTGTTCTTTAACCTCTAACTTTTAAATTATTAATTGGTAATATTTCTTTTAATTTGATATTTTTATTTTTGTTTTATTTTACAAATTACAGAATTACGTCACGATCTTTAAAAAATTGTTTCTATTAGCTCATATTTTTCTTATACAATTTTTTTTGCTATTAACTTGTAAATATTTAATTTCACTTCTCTTTTTCAGTTCCTTTTCTGACCTTAATTTCAATTTGACCCGCTGACGGGACAAATTGAAGGACTTGGCCTCAGCTGCTCGATCTTTCCATGGTTTTTTTTTTGCCTTTAACAGAATACATAAACGAATCATTCTGTGTGAAGAGATATAACGACAGGTAAGTGGAAAACAATACAAATGCATGATAGTTAATTTACTAAGCGCTCACAAAATAATTTTCCACCACATAAGCCTATTTTGAAACCCCTTGATAAGACATGCCCGCTTCAGAAGAACAAAATTGAATATTTTGTTTTTAACTGTGCATTTATGTTCAGTACTTTAAGTGCAAAAACCACTAAAATAAATTAAAGCGAAAAATGCATGTGTCCATTTTTTTTAGTTTTTCAATGCATTTTGGTCTTGTAATTTTTTTGTGGTTTTTGCCCATAAGAGCTCAGTAAAAAACAAAACACTTTCTGCTGTGAAGTGTTGACTTAAATTTAGTATCCTTTACTGCTCGTACTGGTTTCTACTCAAGTTTTCTCCAAGAGTTTCACAGCTATTGCTATACTAAACTTGAAAGAAAATATGCGAAATACTTGATAAAATGCTTTGCATAAAATAATATTCTACTTTGATTGATCGTTGGATTAGTACGTTGTGACCCTGCTTGGATATTATAATTTGTCTCCTTTATTTTCCTTGAAATATTGGAAAACATTTATCTTTTCTTCAAATAGTCAACTTCATTCTGCTACCTACCTATGTAATCGTAGTTTGCCTATCAGCCTCTTCTATCTGTTTGAAATCCATTTTCAATTCACATAAAGAGTTTTTGCTGCAGGTAAGACCTAAGACAGACCATAGTCTCAATAAGTTGCTTCTTATTATGTTTACAACTTAAGACTCGAAAATTTTTCCGCGAATGGTTTTGGATAAAATGTGGATCTCTTGATAGTCTTAAAATGACTCATCAGGTTGCTATTCATTTTAGTAAGAGAACTTGTTATGGGCACCCATATAGTTTTTTGTACAAAATGTAATCCTACTGTTTTTTTATACTTAATGTACATATCTCACATTTTAACTGTCAGAAACATTTCTCTTCTTCAATAAGCGTTTTTTTTCGGTTACCTTTACGTTTTTCACGCTTGAGTATTCCTTTTATATCATTTGTAATTAAAAACTTACGCCTTTTGCTTGTCAATTCGAGACTTTAATTCTTAGTTCAAGTTTGATTATTTTGACTTAATAATTTATATATTTTATTTACCGCTTTCTCAATGTCTACGCTATTCACTTAACATTTTTAATGCTATGACTTTTTTCATGATTATGTTCTTTTTTAGCTTCATAATTTATAAAAAAATTACTTAAAGTTTCAATAATATATCAAAGCCTTACAAGTGATGGGAAACAGAAAAATCTCGGGAAAATAGTGAGAAATTTCAAAAAAAAAAATCTTAGTTCATGCATTTAAGCAGACTTGCAAGTTTTCTTAAGAAAAATGAGATAAAATGATGAGTTGGAATTGAAGCAGCAGCATTAGCATCAGCAACATTTCTCTAGGCACTAGGCAAAGCTTATAAAAATTTGTAAATCATTCTAAGAACATAATACTGCTGTAGTCCTACCCCTTTTATTGTAAATGTGTTATTGAACTTTGCAAACGAAGCTAATCAATCTCATGTGAATCAGGTTGCAGTTGTGGTGGTAACTTAAATGGGCACGTTGGTGGGCCTGATAATTTATTTGTATTAGTAAATTATTAACGCTGATTGCTCAATATAGCTGCATTTGTACAAAATTATTTCGAAAATGAAGAGAGGGAAATTTATTTGATAGTATGAAATATTTCAAGACTACGGAAGATGTTATTTCTTTTATGATAAAAATGGTGCATGCTTAAAGTAGCTAGTTGAAAAAAATTGTACCAAAAATCGCCAACATACATATACATATATTATATGTTCTTTGTTTTATTTTTCTGTCATTTATCACGAAAACTCATTTAGTTTGAATAAAAGTTTGTAAGAAAAAAAAGTTCATAAATCAATATCACTGGCACAATGAGCACTAAAATTAAAATGTACATTCAAGCATAAATTGGCGCTTGTTGCAAGATTAATATTTAGAACCATAATTGAAAAATCGAAGAAGAAAGAGCAGACGGGAAGAATGAGAAATAAAAATTCAACGATTATGGCAAAACTCGATGTTTTGTTAGGTTTTTATATTTTACGTTCTATCACTTAGTGATCGTGTTGACATAACCAAGCTGGAAAAATACGTTCAATTTAAAAATATTTTTCTTACGTTGATTTGGTTAGGTTTAGTAGGCATCCTGTCGATAAAACGGAAAGTGCTCGTATTTTAACTGTCAGCCGCATCCAATAACAAAGAATAATGCTATTTTGGGCAAAAACCACTGAAATGTCATTATGCAAATTTGTAAAGTATTGCAGTATCGTCACAATTTTTGCTATATGAATGTACTATACTTTATGCGTCTATGTGTAGAAGTGCTGTTGTGTGATTGTGATTGTGTGTGTTAAGTTTCATTTCCAGTGCTCCTGTAACACAGCACTACCACTAGAGCGGTATACATAAGTATAAAATGCATTATTACACACAAGCGAATAAAACACAAACACAATGGCAAAGGAAATTGGTTGCAGGTTTGAAACAAAAAATTCCTGGCAATTTGTATTCAGAAAACCTACGCGTAGTGTTTTTTCAAAACTGCAACATTTTGCTTTTTCGGCTTGCTCCTCTTCTTCTTTTTTTCAGTAACTGAATGTTTATTTTGTGGAAATTCGCAAATAAATTAAATTTTTTTAAATTTCTTTCTTCACGAAAATCAATTATGTCAAATTTGTACAACAGCAATGGCGGCGTAAGTGCAGAGTGTTTCTTCCCACTTTTCGCAACTGAAATTTTTATGCATTTTTTTTGCGCGCATCGTGAAATTGAAAAAATTTTTCACCTTGAGTGCGTATAAATTATTTTTGAAAAGCGAATAAAGCCCTATCAAAATAATTAAAAGGAGAAGAAATCCAAGTCAAAATGGCAGTGAAACGCGGATTTTCAGCCTGCTGTTGTTGTACAGTGGCAAAAAAGTTAGAACACAAAGCAGTGCTCATTACTGAATTGAAAGATTTAAATATTGCCTTTTTTCTAAAAAAAACTTTGCCGTTGAACAAGAACACGTTGTGAATCAGCATTGAATTTCCTTTCCAAAAATATATGATTATTTGTTTTATGCCAAATGACATACAAAATCTGTTCGCTAATATATAAAGTCAGTTTAACAATGGGTTTTAGTTAAAGCAAAGTAAAAAGCCATAGCTCAGTCGCCTCACTGTGCACGTTGCCGCCAATATTGTGAGTTCCTTTGCACATAACGAAAAAGTGAATTTCCGTTGGCTTGGCAAAACTAAAATTAAACGCAAATGCAATAATATTTCATGCCTTTAGAGGCTGAAAAAAAGTTTTTTAATAAAATGTGCTACTCTACTACGTATCTACGCAAGAAAAGAAATGCAAAACAAAATAAAATGTCTATTTTCCCCCTTTTTTTTTATATATATACTTTACTTCAGCTAACGTCTTTCCAAAGGTATTAGTGAAAAGCAAAAGTAATTGTAGCGGAAGAAGAAAAAATCAAAATAAACATTAATAGGCAAAAAAGCCAAACTTTGCATTTTTAATCAAGATTTCCATGTGACTACTCCCTGCCGTCTTGCAGCTTTTATCATGTGACTTGTATTACCCGTTGTGCTTAAATCTGCTTACCAACTAGCAGAAATATGTAGCTAATATTTCAAGGAAATTCTATAGAATTTATTATATATTTTTTTCCTTTTTACTGCATTCAACGGGTATAATGCTGGTAGGATTTCGAAAGCTTTGTCACTGTGTCAATTTTTCTGCATTTCATGCTGACTTTTTTTTTTATTTGATTTTCGTTTTTACTTTATGCTTCTTATTTTACGCCGTATTCTTCAGACTTTTTGCGATTGCTAGTGTGGCATCATATTTAACCACATTTTGGCGATTCCATGAATGACTTACGCAGTTTTTGAAATAAAACCTAATAAGCACAGTACAAACATTTGTTCAAACTTTATGGTAAGAAACGTGCATCAACTTTACTATCAGCAGAAATGTTTAGTTTTGTTTGCAAAGCGTAAGTGAGTGAACGTTTTTTCTGAAAGACAATTGCTTCTTCACAAGTTTACCTAGCGTAGATTTGCCTATAAACGCTGTTGCTGTTGTATTTGCTATTGGATGTTAGAAACAGTGATACCTTGAAAATACTTTTAGTCTCGCGAAAAATGGATGCAACCCTAAGGAATACGAATGTTTTATTTTATTTCCTTTTGTGCACTATTTCGCTATTCACAATAGTGAAAATCCATTAGATTGAAAAATAGTATTACATTGTATTTGTTCGCATGCAAAAAAGTTGTAGCTCTACTTTTCAAAAAATTTTACTTACTACATAAATATAAATGGATTTAAAGTCAAATGATATGATTATTGCAAGTAATGCATACATCTGCAAGTAAGCGCTTTAAACTTAAGTTTTCTCTCCAAGATGATTACATTGGAATTAGAAAGGAATTTTAAGAAGTTTTATATAAAAATAAGGTAGAACATTTTTCAGTTGGATTCCCAAGGCCATAATAAAGTTTTTGAGAATATTAGATCACAACTTTTTTTTTTCATAAAATGTAACCTTTTACATATAATTCAAAGTATGAAAGTATAAACAATGCTAAGGTATGACTTAATTATTTAACTTCATCGAAACGAAGACTCTATTTTAGTTTTTTTCTAATAACTTTTGAAAGTACAGCTATTTTTTCCTGCGCTCTCAGGTAATCTCAGTTGGCTCTGAGCTTTCGTAATAAGTAGACGACTTTTTGAACTTAAAGAGGTTTTTAAGCAAATTTCGTAAGCATGCATCGTCAAATCGACGATATTTATATTCTCGACCTTTTAACTAAAAGAATTATTTTTTTTTTTTTACTTTTTATATATGTTACATACTTCTATTATTTGAAGATAAAACACAAGAAAAAAAAATTATAATCCTATTTTTTTTTTTCAATGAAATAAATCAATTTATCTTATCTTATGTTTTCCATTTTTTTTATTTTCTAGACACATTTTGTATTCAATGAGACACAAAACTGTACATAACAAACTTGTTTCTAGTTTTAAGGCTGTATTTTTTTTTGTAAAAAGGTTTAAAACAAAAAGTTTGCAGAAAATTTGAAAATTCTCCTTTCCAACTAAAAAAAATCAAAACTAAAATATTTCACATTCTGATTAACTTGGGTAGTTATTTGTATACTTAGTTTTTAGTGAACAGTTTTGTGATTTAAGCTAATTAAAATATTTTAAATAATTTCTTAATACTTAATGTGGCCGTTTTTGGCTCTTATTGGGATTTTTATTCTCGTAGGCGTACTCGCTATCAATTTGTTTGGTATTTGAATACTCATCAAGGACCACTGTTCATTGGCGACCTACCATAGATTGTCCAGATTTTGTGCAGTTGTTTGACTCATAGGTATTTTTTTAAAAAAATATTCCACAAATTTTGAAAGGGGTTAATATCTAAGGACTGTGCTGGCCAATCCAGCAAAGTAATATTTCAGTTTCAGAGCCATTTTGTTGTAATTTTAGCAATCCATATACTTCGCCTCATTATCCTGCAAACGGATGGTTTCACCTGGATCGTATCCGAATTTTTTCAAACTGGATGGGTATCAGGCCACTTGAATATTAATATAATCTGTTGCTCTACTACTCTACTCTACATTACTTTATTTTATTCTTTACTCTCAATGTACCAGCAAATCTAATTTTTTGAATGATAATTTGGATTTGGGCCACTCTCAATATTATCGTTTGGACAGTTTACAGAGTTACAAAATAATGTTACGTACACATATAGTCACCACGCAGCGAGGGTTTGCATTCATCATCTTTTATTTTTAATTTATATTCTGAAACTTAGCTTAGTACAAAGTTTAAATTAAGTTTTACTTCTGTAGTGCTACTTTTTTACCTTTGAACTTTCTTAGCAGAAGCCTTTTCCATAATGAAGAAAATTCGATTTTTCCTTTCATGCGCAGGTACTTGTGAGTGAAAGGCTTAGAAAAATAACCATGACACGTGATATATATCTAGACTCACATAAAGTCTTGTAGAAAACGAACATCACGATGAAAGTATCCAACTAAATTTCATGTCAAAAAGTATTCCAAGCAAAATTAAATTCAATTTTCCAAGCACTTACGTTATGTAAATTTATGTTTCCGTAGGTGTGTGTCTATTTGTGCATGTGTATATTTTCTAACTGAGTTACCATTGAGCGATTTTCTCACTTTGTATCTTGTTTATGCATGGTATATATAAAAAGGTGTCTAGTTTTTTACGTACGTACGGTTAAGCTGGGTCAGACTAATATCAATAGAATTTTATTTAATTTTTTACTTTATCAGCTTACAAATATGTTTGGGGAGAAAATTTTTAAAAATATTTCTGAAGGTACAATTTGTAGTTTGTTTTCTGACTTTTTTTATAATTTCACTGTAATGTTTGATATCCGAATTACCTCCAGCCGACAGTACACATGTGCAAAAACTCTTCTTGAGGTGAAGTTCTGTATTAAGGATTCTTAAATTCAAAATGGAGAACGTTGATTTTTTTTTTCTTTTCTATTTTCTACTTCTCTTTTTATGGAACTGTTTATATACAATTTTTTGCACTTTAATTGCATTTACATAAACTCAATTGACTTTTGCATGGTTACATTGTAAAATGTAGGCATGTATGTAATTTCAATAGAGTGAAGTAAAAATGCATATAGGTTTTGCAAACAAATATTTTTTATGCATTCCATTTTTTTAAATTTGTAATGGTTAAATATCGCTCTCAGAAATTTTGAAAAAGTTTAGGTCAAATTCATAGCTTTAGGATGTGAGACAGTTTTTTAGGGGTCTAACTACAAAGAAAACAGGATTTGGTTAGTATATTTAAAATATCAAGTTGTGACTTGTTTCAAAAACGCAAATAGGATTTTAATTAAATTTATTTGGTTAATAGTGTCACAAGTGAACATTACAGATCTTATAAATCAAGTATACTCTTCGTTGTACAAAGCTTGTTGTTAATTGAAGAAGTAAAGTTATTCAAAATAATTTTTTTTTAAGTTTCTGAGTATTACGTTTTTTGTATTTTTATTCCAAACTCTGCTTCGTTTTCATTAATTTTTTTAATTGCTTTCACCATATCAAGGGCTCTCAAAATATAGATATTTACTTCTAAAACAGGAAAATATCAAACTCCCAAAAAAGATTTCATATGTAAATGTACAAGGAATCTAAGTTCAAACGCCAATCTGTTGAGTAGTATGTAGGGTAAAAATCAGTCTTTATGTCAAAATGGTTAATGTAATCAAGTAGGTGGCAATATCAATATTCTAAGATTTATCTATCTTTCGTGTTTGATTCTAAGTTAATGTTTTGAAAATTAATTTATTTTTATAAAGCGTAAAAGTGTTTTCACATAACTTTCAAAATTGAAAAATAAAAATGTTCCACTGTAGCATACAAGAATGTGCGAGAACAATTTTTTTTTAATTGAAATCAACAAAGCTTTTAGTGTCGCGACCATTTAGTTTAGCAAAAAAAAAGAGTTTTGAACGTTGAAAAATTTCCTTATAAAAATGTTTGTATTGAACTTGCGCTAGATAGACTAAATGCATTTATTACAAAAATTTATTTATATTTTCAAAATTTTTTTATGTATATTTTCAAAGTTTTTTACCTAATTTGTTTATAATTCGATGGCTTGCGTTAATATACAAATTATTTTGATTTGCTTTGTGGCATGAGGGAAAAATATGTCGAAAATCGGTATGAAAGAATTAATTGAAATAAAGCATTTAATTTTTGGGGCACACTTTGTTAGAAAAATTTTTTTTTGTTTATTGCAAAACTTGATGAAGTTATTTCCAGATAGTTTGAAATATTGTGGATTAAATTATTTAATCATTGTTAGATATAAACTACAGCCTAAACAGAACAAAGCTTCTCTTGAGAAAAACTTCTAGAAACGCTCTGCGCTTTTTAAACAAATTATAGGTGAATTTAATAAAAATACCAAATTTACCCTTCGAGTTTCAATTTTGATTTATATTTTAAGAAATTGCAGCTCTCTATACCCATTCATAGCACTTTATCTTACTTTATAAAATACAGTGCACAAATGAACTCTAATATTTCACTCGTTCAATGCAATTTATAATAAAAAAAAATAAGATAGAAAAAACTAGATTGTGTACTGTTGAAATTTAGCAAAATAAATCGAATCATAGCGATTTGACAGAATAAATTGCACGTAGAAAAACACCAAAGCAACCACATACCTTCGTAGATGAAAGCACGAGAAACACATGATCTATAAATAAAAAGCTTTATACGTGAAAAAAGTGTTACTCTTTTTATTATTGAAAAAAATCACTTTATTTATTTAGCAAAAGTTAAAACTTCAACATGAGTGCAAATTCAATTTGTGGTTACTCATACGACATGTTATACAGTATTGTGATTGAACGCATTGTTATGTGCCAAACTTCGTCTTGTCATTAACATCTTTTTTGTAGATTCCAAAACATTTGTTCACAATTCATCATCAAATATATGCACTAAGTATGTGAACATTATCCTAATTAGCAATGATAGCTCAGATAAATTAAATTAAATCAATTAAATTTCATCAGACAATTTGCATGAACAACAGACCCTAGAGTGCGCAATTCAATTTATATAACAGCTTTTGACCAACAATTTAAGACAATGGATAACAGCAACAGTGGCAATATGTTGACAAAAAAAAAACATTTTTAATAGCAACAGTTGCCAAATGTGCTTTAATTCCTTTTTAGGCTCCATGCCAAAATTCTTATATCGCCAGGTAATCTTTAAACGATTACTTTTGAGTAAGTGAGATATTTCTCTTAAATTTATAAGACTACTGCCTTGAGTACTATTTCAGCTAAATTGCCAAACACAGTATCAGATTTATTTTCAATTTATAAAAGAGGGTTCACTTATCTGTTGTATGGAAACAATATCTTAGATAATATTACAAGTCTCTTGAATTTCCAAAATTCACGAAGGGAAGATTTAATATCGCATTAATGAGTTACACACAGTTTATTCAAAATTCGTCATGTATAATTTTATCTATGATACATTATTTTTCAAATCGGTTAAGGCCGTCCCCAGTAATGTCATTTATTTGCTTAAAGCTTACAGGAGTCATTCTTCGCTCAATTTTAAAAGCCTCGTATTTTCCCATTTCGTTGAAACGCAACATTTTTCAAAGCTATCGTCATTTGCGCTTTATATGTTAAGGTTCTGAATGGACTTTTTTCAAACTATCAATAATTTCTCAATAAATAACGGATTATCATACTTACTTACCCAATTGACGTTTGGTGCAAAACAAATTGGCTTGTAGGAAATAATGTTCATATAGTAAGCAAAAACTTTTTTTCAGAATAAAAATTTTTAAATGAATCATATTTTTTTTTTTATGAAAATTTTTTTTTATCAACAAAAAATGGCTTATAATTTAATCCAGAAAACTTTTTTTCCTGAACTTAGAGCATTTTTCTTAAAAATAAACTGCTTACAATTTTAATTGAGTACCATAATTGGGTGAAATAAGGGTACTCTTAAGGAAGATATATTTATTTGTATATTGGTTCTTCAAATGCTTGGTGCCCCCGTCCACTTCCCACTAAAAATAATGTTGATAAACGCAGCATTCTTAAAAGACTTAAAAATAAATCATCTAAAAAAAAACAAATTGTTCATATTAATTATATAAGCAACGCATAAAGCGCAAAAGTTTTAATGCAAATATTTTGGACTTCAAAGAAAGAACCCACTAAATCATTTTGAACAAGCAAACAAAAGTAGCAATTTACAATAAATTTTTTTCAACAATAACCATTTTTCTGTTATTTCTGATATCCGGTAAATGAGCAGAGTTTTAATATAAAAACGCATGTGAATACATGCACATAAATGCAACGATACTCGCCATTGCGTCGAATTTTCCCATCTGAATGGAGTTCGTTTCATTAGTCAATAAAGGTCGAGGTTCATTTGCTTTGCTCATAAATAAAATTTATCGCGTTAAAAATACAACACTTTTGTGGAACAAATAACAAGGAATGAAACATAAAAATTGCAGCATGCAATATGCCCAAAGTACCAATAACGCCAACAACAACACAATTCAATTCAAGAACATAAAGATATCAGCAACAACATCAAAATTAAAATTGAACGCATTGAAACGTGCAAGTGAAGAAAAACTGTCCTATTGCAGCGAGGCGTTGCGTTCCATTGCGATTCTGTCTGGCGCAGTATATTGTTCGATAATGCCATGAGCATCCGAATTTCAAAGCGAGTTGCAATATCGAATACGAAATTAATTTTCTTTAGCATAAAATTATTACCTATTTTTGGATTTTTCAACTATTTTTTGTGCGTTTCTTTCTTTAAGTTTTTTGATCAAAACGTTGGATTTGGGCATTATTATTTCCTAAGTAACTTATGGAAACTGCGTCTTCTTTCATGGCATAAAACGAGATATGAGAAATATATAACGTGCTACATTTGTCCAATCATGCTTCTAATTAGTAGTTAACTAAATAAGAGTTAGCGGATTTTGTGGTATCCTTCACGTTAATCGAGTTATTTAACTGTCTGAATTATTTTCACTATTCATCATTTTTATTAGTTCGAATCTAATACCACTATTTGATTCGATTGAAATAACACTTACACACTTTAAGTTATATTGCTGCTGTTATAAAAGTTTTCTGGCTTTTGAGTATCAAGGTGACCCAATGATTTTTGTTTTCCTTTTTTTATTGTCAACTTTGTGGTAGTGACCAAAAATGAAATTTAGCAGCGTTAGCAACACAAAACCACAACAAAGCTACCGTAAATATTTATTTGGTTATACAGGGGCAATCACCTTGGTGTCCTTGATGCTACTGACTTTAGTTCAGCAGGAAAGCGCTCGAACACTATTTTAATGCCTTCCAGCAAATACTGTTTGCCTGTGCGTAGTGTGTGTTTATTATGCGTATAAGATTACACTGTACAAAGAATTTAAGTGCACATTACATCATCATGGTGCTTAATTGGAAAATGGCGTGTTGTTGGCATGTACAAGACTTAAATGAAATTTAATTTATGTAAATTAAACAGATATAATACAAACTTAAGATAAGAAAACAACAAAAAACTAAACGAAAAATATTTAAAAATTAAAAGAAAGAAGTATCATGCAAAATATGGTAAAATTATGTCAATATTATTGAGGAATATATTAAAAATTAAAGAGAAACATAATATGCATAATACCATAATAGTAGTAGGCGAAAGCCAAATAGTTGAACCGAATATACGTTGAACTCAATGCCAAGCTGCTATTTTTGCTATTTTTTCTTTATATTAACAAAAAACTTTTGTTGTTGTTGAGTCTCAAAACTATTTTTTTTTATATAAAATTACAAAAAAAAATATCAATAAAGAAAAAATTTCGCTATTTTGTTCCCAAATCATTTTTTATGTCAATAATGAAAGAATAAGGGAATGAAGAAAAGGTTGCCCAATAAAATAAACTGCACAGCTTGATTTTTGTAACCTTACCATAATAATCATAACAATAGTGAAAATAAGCAAAAGGCGTATAAGAAGTAACGCAAAAAGACTTTCACTACCTTTTGCCTGTACTGCCGAGCACCGGCCATAAAACTGACGACCTAAGGCTTTGTTGGATTATGTTTGTCCTTCCCAAAAGAAAACATTAGATTTTAATAAGGGTAGAAAATAAAACATTATATGCAATTTCTTTTTTGTATATTCAAATGACAGTGTTAAAACATCATCATCATTGTGGGACTACTGTTTTTATGTCTCAAAGTGTCAGCGAAACAAGCACAACAGAGTGCAATATTTCGCAAAGTAAAAATAGGCATACGTACAAGCATATGTAAAAATTTCTTAAGATGATGAAAAATTTCTATGTATCCATCGCTACTCAACCATCTATGTAATTTTATAACGTACTCATTATAGCGTAAAAAATACTCTCAAAATTATAACGTTTAATATCGCATTATAATCCATGTTCGTACGTTACGCCCATCATAATCATTAATTTTATGCTGATTATCTCAACTAAAACGAGTATGTTATACACTGTCAAAATATATAGCTTAAGTGAATTTATTGATTTCCCAAAATAGCAATAAAATCAGAGGTAAAACGTTTAAGTCACTAATATCCCCAGTGAAAATGATTTTTGGAACTTAACTTTTTCATAACAAATATTCAATACATGCAATGTTTCTGTTAAGCAAATGCGCGTGTTATATGTGGGTAATAATTTGCTAAGAAACCCAGGTCAAAAAAAGTATCTAATAGGGCTGAAAATTGAACTACTATAGTTAAGATAGTGCTTCTCACACCAAAAAAATATTTATTGGACACATTTGAATTTATGTAGAGCGGGTACATTTTTTGAACTTCTCTTACCAATCCTTATTTCCAAATGTTTTTTACTTTCTTTGGATGTACAAAATTATTTCACAGTAAACGTTTTCAAAAGAAACTTCTACTAAGTTTCAAGAAATCTCATTAAAAATAATTGGCTTGCAGTTTTTAAAATCAAAAATAAATTGATTTTTTTTTTCAAAGTTTGATATATTAACAAAAGCTAAACAAATTCTAAGAGAATGATGAAGTTTTTTCTTATAAGATCACTAATTTTGAGTGTGAGAAATTCATTTAAGTTTGAACAATTGACAGACGAGAAATCAAGTGCTTTAGATTTCTGCTAAGCTATCAATTTTCAGTAAAAGTTGCACTAAGTAAAAAGTTCGTAGAAATTGTGAAAATATTCGGGAAAATATGTTTTTCTTTTTATTGGAACAACTTTTTTTTGTGACGTCATACATTTTTTTCGTCTAAGAGTAACTTTCATAACATAAAAAGTTCTAAAAATTAGTCAAAAGACTCAAAAAAAATTTTTGTAAAAAATTTTGATGTTCGAAATTGGACCTGACATATTTTTTCTATTAGTTATATATCACTGAAACTTAGCTGAAAACATTTAAGGTGAAATTTTTTTATATTCATTTGGAAAAATGTTACCAGCGTTTGGATATAAGGCTTTTCAAACAAATTTTAAAAACTCTACCTCTAAACCGCAGTCCATATTTGTCCAAGTGAATTAATTTTTGTTCCAAGCAGCACCATTCAATAGGACAAAACAGAACTAAGAAATATTACCAAACTTTGCAATAAATGACTTTATTTGACCACAGTTTACTGATTTCATATAGTAAAAAATTGTTTTTTTTTATATTAAGTAATGCAATCGATACAAAACTTTTTATGCTCTCAGTGCTAAGAGACAAAATTTAATCTATAACTTAGCGGAAAATATATCTTTAATTTCTGTGTAGTACATTTGTAACAAGTTACAGAAAACAATCAACCAATGAAAAATAAGCCAAATAAACAAAATAACTTAAATTACAAAATCCAGAAAATGTATAATAGAACTTTTTAATTTTGTCCAACTAAACAAGAAAGGCAGAACAGAAACTTAGCTACTGCGAAGGTTCAATTATTAACTTTGCTGCCATAGCCTCAAGTCGTTAACTGGCAACATCAGAAGCAATGTGCCTTGCCAATATGGTAACAAGAAATAGAAAGAAAAACAAAAATTTTCATAGCAAAGTTAACTGAAAAAGTCAACTAAAAGAAAATAAACTATATTATTTTTTCCTAAAACCAATTTTTAATGTCGAAAACTTGAACCATTGTTTTGATTTCAAAGTTTATCTCAATCAAAACTACGCATTTAAGTCAAATAAATTTTAAATTTATTTATTTCTGTTCCATTTATTAAATGTTTTTATTCTGATTTTTTTTTTTCAATGACCCAGATAATCAAAAACACAAGTAGTTGCTTCGAAACGCATTCAATGAAAACGAAACACTCAACAAAAATGGGCAACCACTTAAGATTGAAATTGTTGAAAAACTACATTAAAAGTAGTAGCAAAACTTGAGTGAAATGAAACCAAAGAAAAAAAAACATTGTGAAGAGTAGTTAAGTGTTTACTTAAAATTGTTGCAATAGAAAATCAAAGGAAAAGCATAATGCAAAAATGTTCTATATTGAACTCAAATTATAAGAGAATAAATTTACCTTAAACTTCTTACAACATAACTGGAAAAGAAATTTGTAAAATTTACTGCGCTGAACTAAATATGCAAGTCAATGAAAAATCTATGGAAAGAAAGACACTTTGTGCAAAATTTTGTAACCAGAGCAATTTTATTTTAATATTTTCATTTGAATGCCATTCAGACGGGCTGAAACCTTCTCAACCATGGTTTACCCCCAAATCGATAAAGTAATGTCTGAGTGTCGGTTCAGTCATTTGTTTCTATAGAAAGATATTATGTGAACTCCTTGATTTTGATTCAAATTTAAAAAAAAAGAAATCAACGTAATTGGCAAATATCTGGTTGCGAAAAACATTACCAAAAGTCTGTAATCTAATTCGATAACTTAGTCGTTTTATTTCCATTTCAGATGTATTTGCCTTCAGGGTTTTATTTTTTGTTTAAACTAACGAACCAATTAGAAACTGCTGAAAAACGTATGCTGTCCCTCGCAAACAGTTACATCGAAAAAAAGATCTTCTTTCGCACACAATTATTAGTATTTGCAAATAAAATTAAGAAAATTGGTTGAATGAAATTAATCAGCACCACCCGTATGTAAATGGAGTTTTTTTCTTCTTGTAAATATGCGCCGTATTATAGAAACCAAAAAGATAAACAGAGCTTGTTTTTTAAATTTTAAATTAAGATTTAAGTTAATTATGTGAGCAAAATGCCCATGTGCTACCGACATTTCCATCTTTTTCTGAAGCTCTAACTCAGATGGCATCAGAAATTTTTTGCTCCTCTGAAAAAAATAACTTACGTACGTTGCATTGACCGCGACTTAATCTGCATTTTATCATAACTTGATCTCGATTTAACCTCGTACTATTCCCGAATTGATCCTGGCTTGACCTCGAATTGACATCGAGTTGATCTCAACTTGACATCGAGTTGATCTCAACTTGACATCGACTTGATCTCGACTTGATCTCGAGTTGACATTGACTTGAACTAGACTTCAACGACCTTGACCTTTAATTGACCTTGACTTGACCTTTGATTGGTTTTTAGTTGACCTTTGTTTTGACCAAAGCCTGAATTGACCTTGACTTCATCTTGACTTGAACCTGACTTGACCTTGATTTGACCTTGACTTGAACTTGATTTGACTTTGGCTTGACCCTATTTTGACTCGACCATAACGTGAATCTGACTTGATTTTGTGTTGTCCCTAACTTGACCTTAACTTGAATTTGACTTAACATTGACTTGATAATATATATTCAGAAGAAAGTTTATTTTCAGCTAAAATTTATTTCTTTCAGTTTCTCTCAACTCCAAAAAAACTTAAAAAATTTTGCAACGAAGACTTAATATCAAATTGTTTATTTTGTGACGTGTTAATTTAAAACTTAATGTTGAATTAGACAAACGATAAAATAAGAACCTTTCTCTACGAAAAAAAAGCTGCAATCTGCAATCACAAAAAAAAATTTAAACTCTTAGCAGTACTTAACACAATAAAACTTTATGATCTTTTCACATACGCCTTTTCAAATCATTTTATGGCTAAGATATTTTGTGATGGTGCTAAATATACAAGCTTTTTATGTACAAATGATAGCCAAGTGCGAAATTGAGATTTCGTATATTTAATATTTTCAAAGTTCAAAATTATTTTATTGATTGATTGACTGTAAATTTGTGCTCCAAGGTATGCTTGGCCTTCAGAAAGTTGATATCGTTTAGCCAACAATAGTAAAAAAAATTTCAATAGCAATTACTAACTTAAATACTTATATCATAAATTTGAAGGGGTTTCCCAAATTTTAATGCAACCAAGAGTCACCTGAATGGTTTGAATGGATATTTTTAGACTTTAGCATTAAAAAGATGTATGATTTTGTAGTAAGTTTCTTAAAACCTTTAAAAAATTTTAAAACACATTTTTTATGTTATGAAAAATGTAAAAGGTCCTAGTACTAGGTGAAAACACTCAAGTCCAGCGAGCTCTTTCCATTATTGATAATTCAGTAAGCCAAAAGTCAAAAACCGCTCCTCAGTCATTAATTCAGAATTTTTCGAATGTGGAAAGCTCTAAAAACGCACCTAAGATAATCAAATTGAAGGAAATCCACCCCTTTTCTACTAATTTTTGATGTTTGATATTTATATTATAAAGCAGATTTTCATAACCTTGCTATTTGTTTTTAAGAGAAAACTGTACTTATTTTCCCAAATGAAATTTAAAACAGCCATAAAAACACATTTCAAAGCACGCCTCAGTATGCTAACAATTAGCAAAATTAAACTTTGGGCATCTAACTAATGGTAAATATTTATAAAACTTTAGCACACAGTACAAATTGTGAACGAATTATTATGGCTGGACATCCATCGTTGAGTCTCAAAAAATCTCAAAGTTGTCAATTCATGCAACGGAGGACATATAACACTTATTGAAAGTTATTACTAAGTTGGCTTTGCACAAAATGCACAATATATATTATGCTTTTCAACCAAAACTAAATAGATAATGTTTTTCTAATCAATATCACTTTTCTCAAATTTCCAGCCATGATTTTGGCTAAAAAAATTATAAAAAAAATTTCATTATTGGGTGAAACTTTCCAACTGGCATCATCTGATGCTTCTTATAAGTCCCAACTCGCAATTACATATGACAATAGTTTTTCCCACATAAACTCTTATACTTTCAACGAACACAAAACAAATACCGTAGCAAAAAATTCGAAAAACAAAGCAAGTGTAATAAAATAAATTGTTATTTGCATTTCATTGCATTTTCATGCCAAATTGCTAAATGTTTTTACTTTAAGTTCTGTATTTTTTCGGCAATTATTTTGTGATTTTATGTACATTTTACAACGTAGTGATGCTGTTTTTTGCCATGCTCTCTACCCGAGTATATGAAATTGCTGACATCGTTAAATTTGCAGCACATAAAATTAACAGATGGTTTAGCTGCAACAAAATTATTTTTTTGAATAATTTTATTATTTATATGAAATCCTTCCACTTCCGTTTCCTTCTCGTGACTGAAGGCCTGCCAAAGTTATTGAGGGGTAGTAACATATACTCACATATTCAATTGATGATTACAAATTTTTTTAATTGGTTTGGTAAAATTTTATTGCATTCCATTTTTTTCCGGTTTTTTTTATTTATTTAAGCATTTTAAAGGAGCACTTGAAATATCCTTAAATGTTATTGCTGTATCTTTGAAACTTAACTTAATGCACGCTGTATTAATATTTTACAATTATTATATTTGTATTATTTGCTATTTTGGCTTGAATTTTCAGTACGTCTCAGAATTTCCCTCGTGTACAAACAAAAATCGAAAGAAAAACATTGAGAGTATAATCGAAAATACCAGCGCACTTGCAATAAATTAAAAATCTAATTATGCGCACCATTTAATACCAAAACGTAGAACGTGAGCAATTTCTTATAATGAGCATGTAATATTGGAAGAAGGGGAGCACAGTAAGTCGAAATGCAATAACGGAATGAACAAGTCAAAAAACTTTGGAAAAACTTTATTAAAATACAAATAGCAATGATATCTTTGGTTGAAGGAGACAAAGTTTTGGCATACACAGTGCGTAAAAATTAAAATCTTGTGGAAGTCTTACTCAATACTTTGAGTACCCTGAAAAGCAATTTAATAAAAAAAAATTCTATATTTAAGCAAAAGTCATTAACATATTTATATTTTATCTTACACCAATAAGTACTCTAAAAATTATATCAGAAACAAGTTTTAAAATAAAATTATAAAAAAGTCTTACATTAAATGATGCATCTTGAATAGTTTCTTTCGAATCATGTGAGCAATTTTGATGTTCGTAAGGGACGAAACATCACTTTTTATGTTAGATTTTTCTTTTAGTTTTATTATATGTGAAAATTTTGATATTCAAATTTATCATATCAGACAAATTCAATGTCTGTATTCAAATAAACAAAAAAAATAGCTTAGAACCATCACTATTGAGTATACTTATGTTGAATGCTGTCTAAATTTCCAACTATTTTAAATCAAATATCAAGTGAAAATGTGTAAATTTTAATTAATTCTCATAAAGAGAACCTTTTCACTTCTATTATGAAAATCGATTGCTGCAGTCTTGCTCAAAAAAAAGTTATATGAAAAAAAAAAAATTACCCAAATGTATAATGTTGTTGGTGGTTACTTCTATCCTTATGTAAGTTTTTCTTTGTATTAACACTTGTGCAAAGTTTGTTTTTGTTGTTGTAATCACATGATTAATGATAGAACTAGTAAATGTTTTATTTTTTATGCCTTACATCACAATATTTTTCAGTTTTGCAACAAGGTACTGGTAGCAAAACATAATGACACCATTTTAAATTTTCCCGTTTGATATTTATGCTACAAACTGCTGCACTCTTATGCATGCGTATTTGTTTGCTTTCAGTTAGTCATTGAAATCAATGTAGAAATCGCAAAACTTAATTACAAAGAAATAAAGCGCCGGCAGACATGCTATATTTTCACAATCACACTCATGCAGACGGTTATGCTTCCAAACGCCCCCAGCAAACATTTTAGTCGAAGACGTGTTACATTTAAGTTGTCGAGGCAATCACTTTAATCGAGTGCGAGTTCATTTTCGGATGAAAGGCAAAAATTTATTCATACAGAGAAACACATTTTTGTCACCTTGTAATCCACACAACATGGCGACGAAATTGATATCATACAAAACATTTCAGTTGTGCTTTTCATATCTGATGCATTTCATTCATTAAATCTTTGCCCAATATAATTTTTTATAGTGACATCATATGCGAAGTGCATTGACTGTTTTTCCACTGTGTAAGGCTACTTTTAGCTTAAGTTGCTGCTGTTAATATTCAACCGCCAAATTCCTTGAATAGTCTTCTTCGTTTAATGTCTATCATTCATTATACATTTTATATTGTAAATCTAGTGCAATCTCATTAGTTTGATGAGCCAACGCCATCAGCTAAGAGATACCGTTCTTTGGTGCGATAAGCCAGAAGCGACATCGAAAAGTCAGAGCACGGAAAAATTTGAATTGAAGCATCTGACCTCAGTTGACCTTATTTTCGTTATTTGACCATGGATTTACTTGCACAATGGCTTATTCTGCTATAAGATTTTCATTCTCATGCACATAATAAAAAATATAGCATTTTTGTAGCTGTTGATGTTTTCGCAGAATTAGTGAATTTTCATTTTCAATTTTGACAAAAAAAAAAAAGAAAAAGGAACATTCCTACCATGTTTCTTTCTATTGCGCAAAAAAAAAATAATCTAATTGACTCAGTTTATAAAACAAACAACTTAGCAATTTTTGAACTTATACCTTGCAAAACTTCACCGGTCTATTCTTACTAAAGATATGTTCAAATATGTATACTACTTTAACACTAAACATACCATACCGGGTCAAATGACCCATTTTGAACTTTTGCATTGAAAATGCACGTATAATTTTATTGCGTTTGCACATTTGACCTCATGACTTTTTCTAAGTAATTAATGTACATTTAAAAAAAATTTTTTTGTTTTGTTTTGCTTTGTTTATTCTGAGTAATCGTTGATGTATACCGATATCTACCATAACGGGTCATTTGACCCGTTAAGAATTTTGTTCTATAAAATCTATAAAAGTAAGCCAACAAAAAAAGTACTTTTACTTAGTTCTAAACACAAATTCGTTAAAGTAGAAAGCAATGATAAACGTTTGCCTGAAACTGTTTCATATTACAATAAAACCAAATTTGGTGTAGACATGACCGATCAAATGGCGAGGAAATTTACTACAAAATCTAAGTCTTGCAGATGGCCTCTCCAAGTTTTTTTCAATATCCTTGATTTAGCTGGCATAAATGCCTGGATTTTGTACAAGCAAACGACAGGAGAAAATATCTCGAGACAAAATTTTTTACTCAAGCTAGCAGAAGAACTTGGCGCCGATTTTCGAGAAGCCCGTGAACAACCAAAACAAGAAACATACGAAAGAATCGTTGCCTAAGTCTACTACAGATGCTTATAAACGTATGAGATGTCAAATAGGATACTGTAAAGAAAATAAAACCAAAAAAAATTTGCTCTAAATGTAAAAAATATGTTTGCGGAATATGTACAATGAACACACTTATATGTAAAAAATGCGATGAACTATGAATTAAAAATTTTTATTTTTTGCTTTTGTAATAGAAATGCTCAACATACTATTTTGTTTAATTATAATAAATTTAATTTATATTTTTATTTCCTTCCTAACATACATATTTCATACATTCAAGCATGAAACATAAAGTCTGGTCATTTGACCCGCTATGGTAGAAATAGGTATATATTAAATCTTGGTATGATTAGTGTTAAAAAAAAAATTAAAATTGCAAAACTGTACACAGCAAATAATTAAAGGATTTCATTACAATACAATAACTTAACAATTAAATTTAAAAAACTTAAAACGTGATCCTTGAAAATTTAATTCTTTACACCATTCAGCGAGCTTTCATATGTTAACTGGGCCTTACAGTGCCCTATTACCGGATGTGTCTACACCACATCCGCTGCCATATCATTTGCGTCACTGCATTTGCTGTCTCTATGACTTTCAGCTTATTTACTTGAAGTTGTTCTACCACACTTGCATGTATTTTCCCTAAAAGTAAGTTTTGTGGTTCGTTGCATTTCGAGATTTGATTATAACGAGATATCCGAAATCACGTTTTTAGCTTCGATACTTTACTTATACACTTTACATTTAAAATTTGCAGTATTAAATGAAATTTTCTGAGCAAGCCACTTAGTGGTAAAATTAAGAGATCTTATTGGCAGTAATAATTAAGTAGTAAGAAATGCACTAAGCAAATTCCATGAATGTATTATATTGAACCAAAGTTTTTTGAAAATTTCCGATTTGGGGAAACGAAGTTAAGCATTTTACTGTCTTCATATATAAATATTTATATTATATTCTTTATTATGCAAGAGAATCTCTATCATTTTTTTGAGTTGGCTTGTTCATTGCAAAAATATTTACCATATCGCATATAATTTAATACGATACTGCTTTAACTATATATTGTCTCAAGGTTTCAATGAAGAGCTGCGTTGATAATTAAGACAATACATGTAGGCGCAAAGGCGCACAATTACTCTGACTGAAGCCAAACTGAGCTACACTGTTTTTAAGTTTCTTACACAAATTTGCAGTTAATGCAAAAATCGTAAGTAAGTCTTTTTCAAAAATAAAATATTAGAAAATTCTTCAGAAAATCAAATTCATATACTTATTCATATTTTTCTCTTAGTACGAAGGCATAAAATTGCAAATGTTGTGAGAACTTTTCTAAACATAAGCTTCAATTGCAAAATTCAGCCAGCCTAAAAGAAAAAATACATAAGACCCTTCATATGCCTCTGTAAAACTTCAACGCTCTATATCTGCCTTGCAGATTCTTATAAAGACATAAACCATCATTTAATGATGTGGAAAACTGAATGTGTTTTTAAGCTTAAGCAAACATTGAAATTTCCTATCAAATCATAGAGAAGTATTAAAAAGCACTTTGTTAGGGGGGAAAGAAGATCATGTTGTTTGTTGTGAACACCAAACAAAAGCTACAATGGCATGATGTTGAACTTAAAAATTGATGACAATATTGCGGTGACACATTTTATGACAAAAGTAAATTGTGTGGAAAAAATATGGTTTTCAAATAACAAAAAAAAAAAAAAAAAAATGTCAGTAAATTTGACTTTTTTTTGTGGTTTAGTAACTAAATTTTAATATAAACCTGGCATGGCAAAACATTTGGAGTATAAATAATTTTGCTTCGCATACACTGGAAGTGTTTCTAAAGCATTTGATACGATAGTTTTCCAATGTATATTACATAAAGTTAGAAAAAAGTAATAACATTTTATTATTCATTTATTTATATTATTTTTTTTTTTTCACTTGATTACGAGCTTTAGTTTCGGAAACTCTACTGCAATTTTTGTGAGCTGGACTGCGTTTATTTTTCTATGTGTTGTTTAATATGGTATACTTTTGCACACTTCGCAAAGATATTTGGCACATGTACAATTGTTGTTTTTATTATTTTTGTTTCTGCAAAAACTAAAAATATTTACTTAATGTTATTTGATATTAAAAGAAAAAAAACTGACATGAAAAGAAATAAAAAATAATACTTTTGTCATTCAATTTTTTTTTTCCAAAGTATAAATACTTATAAATAAAAGGTAATGTGAGAGAAAAAAAACGTTAAAAAATTTTAATAATTTATAAATTCAAATCAATTAGTTTCTGTAACTGCTCGCAGTTTCCGTTGGTAGCAAGATCAAAAGCGCATGTTTTTATAGTTATATCTAGGAATATGACTCATGTAGGCGCAAAGAAAGATAAATGCACAATTACTCTGACTAAACTCTTAGACGTTGGTTAATGAACACATTTAAAAAAATATTTCGAATAAGTTTTTTTTATATAATGATATTCTAAGCCCCTAAATATTGTAAAATCTTTGATAAATAACAAACAATTTTTCAATAAAATCTTGTCATATATAAAATTTATTGAATCTTATGCAGTTTATTTCAAGTTACTTAAATTTTCTTCTCAAAGAAGAGAAACGTGCTCTACTCGACAAATAAAGGTCTCATATGCTCTTGATTAAAAAAAAATTTGCTTAATATTTTAAAAATTATGTTAACAAGCTTGCCCTTTTGTCTGCTTTACCCTATTTTTGCTACAGCGCAGTGGTGACAACTGGGCTTTTCCTTTCTTCAACAACAGCAAGAATAATAATAAGAGTTTTCTTTTGCTAACGATAAAAATGTGCAACTCGAGCTTAAATAGATTTCATAAAGTCGCAGTGTCAGAAAAAGAGTCAAAGCAAGAGTATTTTTTACTTTACTGTTCAACAATGAAATGGGGTTAATAGATTTATTTCTGTACTTTTTTATTGCACATTTCACTTATAAAATTCCATTGACTTAATAATGTTATACAAAATTACTATTTAGTATAAAGATTGAAATTTTAAACATTTGGTTTTTGGAAATTGAAAAAAAAAAAAAAAAAATAAGAAAATTGCAATAATGGAAAAAAATAATGATCCATTTCTGTCATTTATTTTTTCAAGATTATTTCATGTTAATATTTTCTGCGGCTGGTGGTTCATCCGTAAACTTCAATTTTGGTACAATTTTTCCAGAATATCGGCCGGAATCTCACCAATGGCAACTGTAATGTTGTCTTGTAGTGGTCAAATCGCATAATCTTGGCGACCAATGGACTACACCAAATGGGACATTAATTGCTCACTAAACTCGCCCCTCAATAAGTCCATGGTATCATGAGCCGCTTGGCATGTGGGACCATCTTGTTCAAATCACATGTCAACCAAGTCCAATTTTTTCATTTCGGTCAAATAAAAACTCGGTAATCATTGTAGGGTACTTTGTTTCATTGACTGTCATGTTGCAATTTTCATTATTTTTGAAAAAGTACGGTCCAATGATGCCGCCGGCCCACAAACCGCACCAAACAGTGCATTTTTGAGGGTACGTTGGCAGCTCGTGAACTGCCTTTGGCTGATCTTGCGACCAAATTCGGCAATTCCGTCTGTTAACGTACCCACTGAGCCAAAAATTAGCTACGTCACTGAAGAAAGTTTTTCTCATTTTCACATTTCTCACAGGGAATGAATTTTGATAGTAAAATTCAATAATATTGCTGTTCGTTTGAAAGTTCATTAACAGTCAAATGGCAAACCTTATTGAGCATTTTTGATGTTAATAATTTTACAAATCATACGCAAATTGTCAAAAAGCTTATACTGAAAAAGCAAATAGCAAAAAAAATCATCGGCAGAATCGTCAGAATTTTTCCAAATACTGATATTAAATGTTATGTTAATAAATATAGTAAAAAGTTATTTTAATTGAAATATTTCCAATTATACTTTAAATTATTAAAAGATTGTAGAAAAAATTTATTAATTTTTTCGGAATTCTTTTGAATGGAAATGAAAATTAATATCGTTGCAACGGTGAGGTTACAATCGCTTATTAAAATAAGCGACAATAGTAAATAATGAAAAAAAATTGCAATGCCGAATACATTTATTTCTCAATCAATAAATGCCAAATTTAATTGCATGCAATTTTTTATATCATTATGAATTCATTTAATGTGCAATGAATAATTGACACAACAGCTGGTGCTTTCGAAAAAATATTTTCAATTTTAAATGGTGAAATGAATGAAATTGTTTTATATTTTGAGCTATTAAAATAATGTTTTTAAGCTTACGTTAAATGTTATTTGTGTACTACTTATATTTTTAATTAATTTATTTCAGTCAGTTTTTTTCTATTTAACTCACGAGATAGTACTTAAAATAAATGTTAAGTAATTTTTCAAACAGAATTTATTTACACTCAAAGGCCTATTTTTTTTATCAGAAACAACAATTTAAAATACTTGAGAATTAACAAACAGTCTGTTGTGAATATGCAAAATATTTTCTTTTATTGTAAAATTTTTAGTGTAAAGTTCAATTTCAGTTAAACAACAAAATCATGCATTTGATTCAGTTGAGCATATAAGTATTTAGTGCCAATGGGCCACCAAATACGGCCTTTACATTTTATATTTTAATTCTGTCGTCAGGGTGTTTTTTTTTCAAAGTTTTGTTATATTTTGAAATGAATCTCATAATTTTTTTTAAATCAAATAGCTAAAATTAAAAAAAAAAAAAATTAAAAATGAATATCCTTAGTCATTCAATAACAAAACTCACGTTCCAACATGATTTTTTTAACGTAAAAAAAATTTACGTAATTTATTATTAAATGTATTGTACTTAATTTATATTCAGTTGGCGCAATGCGGCTGTTGTCTACTAATGGCTTCCTAACAATTTTTAATATCTATGCAAATTAATGAAAAAAACCTTCCTATTTGCTTTGCTGAGCATGGCATTAGATCAGGCTACCTTACTAAGGATGTGAGGAGATGGGCGGTAATTAATGCTTGTTTTGCTGGCATCTTTTGTGCTTAGTTAAAAGCCACGCTTATGAGCGTTGTTTTGCCTAAATTTGTGACAATGAATACAACTGTAATGCAAAGATAATGCTGACGGCCTTCCAGCGGAATTTTTTAAATTTCTATCGAAGTAATTTGAACTTTTTGATCCACGGCATTGGCGCTTTAAAAAATGTTGATGAATAATTATAAAATTCTAACCAGCACGAGCTACTGTTGGTTTATTTTAATAATTTTTATCAAAACAAAATGTATTTTATTTTTTATGTTTTATAGCACAAGATTGATACATTATTGATGTAATACATTTGCTGTAATTGCTTCAATATACTAAAGTATTAAAGCACCACTTTGTCATTAATCATAAATTTAAGAGAATGAAAATTCCACATAGAAGTGATATATTGTTTTTAAATAAATGCCTTATAAATATCAGAAATATTTTTCATCACACTACCAGTTGTCTAAGTGATTTTTTTTAGAAAGTGATGAATGAATTAAATAAATTTTTTTTGCTAATATTGTAAGCAAAAAAGGAATTTGCATGAACTTGAAATTAAAATATTATACTTGTGCTTGGGATGAATTTATTTTCAGGAAACATTGCTGACATATAATTCATTATTCTTTTAGTAGAGATAGATCGGTGTCGGCTCAAATGCATTAAGTTAACCCTTTCAGGACCAATGTTGCCTATAGGCAATATTGTCTTCACTTGTCAAAATCACTGTTTTGTTATTTTTTTCAGTGATTTGCTTTGCTTGTGTCTTACCGGCAGTTCTGTTTTCAGTAAGGAAGATCCAGGATACCGAGGACATAAATATTGATATCAGTTAACCTTTGTGATCATAGCAATAAGAGCTTGAACTGAAATATTTTTTTCCTCCAATTTTAATTCGGTCCTGAAAGGGTAAATGAGAGTAGCGAAGTCTTACACGATTTTGTTCTTTTAATTTTTTAAGTTTTGCGAAAAAACTTTACATAAAAAAGTCGCGACAATCATTTAACTTCAGAAAATTCAGTGTTAATTTAATTCACAATATAAGGAAGCCGATAAGAAAGTCATCACTTATATCGTCAACATCTTGAATGTTTTCTCAAAACAAAAGCATAAATGGAGAGAAAGAAAATAGCAATTGCTTGTTGTTACTCTATTTTTGCCTACAAACAGCCAACCACTAACCAAGAGTCAAGTGCCGGAAATAATTTTCTTACTTCTTATACTTCTTCATTTCTCGCTTAAGCCCGGAAGCGGAAGCATTAAGTGGCACACCATAATAAGGAAATCAAAGTGAAACTGTTGCGTAAGTCAAATGCTGAAAAACTGTTCATTCGAGTTTTTGCAGTAAAATACGCAAGTGAAATGTAGAAGAAGACAATGCTACGGCAGTCTGTTTTTAAAAAAATAAATAAAATTTGCGTACAAATTTGATTCAAAGAGGACGTTAAACTGCTGCATTGTTCGTTAATTTGAAAGTTAAGTAAATAACTAAAACACTTACGTTGTTGTTTAAATTCTATGCATTTAGTCATGAAAAATATTTTCATTTTTAATGCAGACTTTAAAAAAATTAAAAAAAATGCCTATTGAGTACTTTTTTACAACGAAATAAACTCAAAATGCTTTGCATTTAAGTTAACGAATCACAAAAAACACTTTGTTATTGCCAAGAAAAATTTTTACTAAAGCTTACATTCAATTTATTTGCTATGATGCTTACGCAGTCGGTAGGAAAAAATACATTTGCCTTGCAACGCAATCGATTTTCCAGGAACGATTTTATATAATTTGTGACCCCGGCGAATAAGCATTTTTTAATTGTTCATGAAAAAGTTTAACTGCAACGGTTATGATTTTCTAAAAGAGGTTTATGATTAATTTATATTTTATGATAACGTTTTTTTTTTTAATTTTAAGAACTTTTAGAGTGACAAAACTTTGTTACCCTGATTTACAAAATGTAATGTACGCAATAAGATAAGACTTTGGAGTAGATTTTTCGAAAAGCTTTCTTTAAATATTTTGCGTAATGTTTTGTGACAGATTTTTTAAAAATATATCCTTTTATTGCGGATGCAAAATATTCTCAACGTAAAAAAATAAATTTGTATTTAATAAACATCATGAACACTTTAGCAACAAAAACAAAAACATAAACATGGGTAGACAAAATTACTCTGCACGCAAAATTGCACATAATTTGTTATAAAACTGTTTATTAGCACCCTTCCATATTAACCCCTGCCTGATTTGTTACCTCATAATTTAATAGCAAATAAAAAGCCACCAAATAACTTAAAACATAAACGTGCCTAGGGTTTTGTATAAAAAATTCATAAAGTTAACTTTTTTCATGCTGCACAGTGCAGAAACAAAGAAAAAAAAAAACAGCAACAAAAAAGTGTAGCTTTTTGCAACATTAAAAATATTTCCAAACTAAAACCCAAAAATTAGCCAAAATAAAAAGCAACATAACACAAAAACAACTTCTACTACTGCACATACACCGAAGGCAATAGTCTGAATCGTAAACCTCAGAAAAACCCGGGTCAAAATTTAATTAAAATTTAATCTCAGTATTCATCATCAGCTAACATTCAATTAATGCTCAAAACTTCCATTACTACGTTAAGCCCCGCAACACTTCTGCTTCGGCTGTGGCTATGTTCTTTGAGGATTTTACTTTTATTTTTCATTTTCTATTTAGTTGTTTTTCTTTTAAAGGGTGTTACATAAAATTTCATTATACAAAACTTGCGAGCATTTCATAAACAATTTGCAAGCCAAACAAACATCAACCAAAGTGTCGAAATGTTAATTAGTTAAGCCTATTTTAGGGCGCGTCATGCCTTTTTAAGGGCAGCGTGAATAGATGGCAGCAAGTAAAAATGAAACGGAAGTAACGAAAGAACAACGCTAAAGGCTTTAATGAACTAATAAGAAACAAACTCATTAATTATGAAGAAAAACAACTAGGCAACAGTATCAACAGCAACAATAACAACAACACCATCCACAATTATAACATTTGAAAATCAACACTTTTGTTTTACAATTCAAATGCAACAGTGAGAAATTAGCAATTAAACATTTAACAGAAAAGTGATGGACCGTCATGCACTAAAATATTTCAAATGATAATAAAAAGTAAATGATGAAAGTTTTCTTGGAAATGTACTGTAACATTTTTTAAATAAAAGGTTTGATAAACTATTTGAAGTTATAAGACTTATGAACTTCTAAAACTTCAATAACCTATACATCATTTGAAATGTTAAGTTCATTGCCAGTGTGCCCTTATGAGTTTTAAGCCTACTAGTCCTTGCAGTTCAGAGTAGATATTATGCCATCCATACTTTATTTTCAAAAAACTTATAAGAATTTAGTCGCAAGAAGATCCCTAACAACTGTAATAGAATATTTCTTATTAGACGGTGATTTTTCGAAGCCATAATCAACACTGCGGTAAATATTCATAACACGTAATTTAATTTCATACCCGGGCTTAAAAGAGCTGTAAATATGTGACAAAATAATGTGAATTGCATAATATTGGTCGTTTCTTGAAACTCTTAAAACTAAAGTAACAAATAAATTATTTCCATATTTTCAAAGAACAAAAATAATTTTTTGTTTTCTTGCGAACGAATGCATATTAATATTTACTCCAAGGTTACCAATATGAGTTGCTTATGATTATACGGGTACGCATACAAGTGAATGCATTAAACCATAAAATTGGATGGAAAAATGTACCTTTGATCTTCAGTAAATTTGAGTTACATGAAATACTCGTAAAATGTTAATATAAAAATCGCTTGACGCATTTGAACTGGCAGCAAAATGACAACGGAATATATGTTTAACCCAATATTTGCTGAAATTTAAAAAGAGAAAAACTAAGAGGTGAAGTAAATATTAAAAAAAATCAAATATTTAAAAATTATTTCTGAAGTAAGTCATGCAAAAAGTTGGAGACTTTCAGTTATATAAATTTCGTTTGATAAGGCTATAATAAATAACAGCAACATTCAAGAAATTAACAGAATATCTATGTTACTAGAAATCACTTCAGTCTACATCGGTTTCGAAAAATCTTTACTAAGTTGTTAATTTTTATTAGCAAAGGTGTTATCGTTTTGATCCTTTGATTAAGAAAAACTGTAATAATATAAAATAGGTTGAATAAGAAAGAAAAAGTATGAAAAATATTGAATAAAATTGAAAAATGATGACAAAAAATCGAAGAAGTCGAAGAAAGTTTCGAAACTAAAAAAGGCTGAAAAGAAAAGAGGTTGAAAAAGTTCAAAAATTATGGGGCAGTATTGAATAGGGTTTGAATAAGTCGTAAAATTTTGAAAACCATTGACCCAGCCGAAAAAAATTCAAATTTGTCGAAAAAGTCGAAAAAAAAAATATAAAATATTGGAAAAAGTGAGAAAGGCAGAAAATGTTGAAAAGGGCTGAAAAATCGAAAAAAATATTGAAAATGTTGAAAAAAGTTGAAGAGGTTGGGTGTCTCGAAAATAGGTGAAAGAGATTGATAAATGTTGAAATAGTTACAAATAGCTGAAAATATTTAAAAAATATATAAGATAATGGATAAAGATTAAAATGGTTATAAGATTCTTAAAATGTTGAAAGATACTGAAAAGGTTGAAAAAATATGGAAAAAGAAAAAGTCCAGAAACTTTTGAAAAATTCGAAAAAATATTAAAATAAATTAAAAGAATAAGTCAAAAAAAGATGAAAAATGTTGGATAAAGGTGAAAAGTAGGAAGTTTAATTTTAAGAATGGTTGTAAGAGCCAGAACAGATACGAAAATATTATCAAAAAATGAAAGAATGGCACAAAACTTTTGAAAAGGTAACAAAGGCTGAATTCACTTAAGAAAAATTATTGAAATAAACTTATGCATGATTCGTGAGATATGACGTTATACAAGTTAAAATTGAGGGCGGTGCCACGCCCCTGTAATAGCTTATAAAAACTTGTAACCTAGCTTGTTTGAAGGAGTGGCATGAGTTCAAATTCCATTCAGGTAGCTTGCTTAATTTTTCCTCAAACGTTATATCCATAGACAGACAAACAGGCACAAGGACAGATAGACGGACATGGCTAAATCGACTTAGGTGGCGACATTGATCATAATTATATATAAAGGGTGATCCAATAAGAGCTTCTTACTTTGTTTTCTAAGTCCCGTAAACCAAAATTAAAACGTACATATCAATATCAGCCGGCTTCAATTCTTGTTTGAGCTGTATTTTTTTAGGCCTTCAGACTACGATCACGCCTCAAGATACGCCACAATGATCCATAAGATATGCCCAGAGCCTGAATTCGGTGACGATGAATGTACAATAATGTAAAATTGGTTCGAAATTTGGTGATGATTTGAATAGTACGCTCAGTTGGACGCTCATAATGATCAAAATGATGTTGAAGAACTCTAAAAACTTCTCTGATGACTGATTTTGATAGTAAGTTTCCACAATTAATAAATGCTGTTCAGGAGTAAGTCTATTCATGATAGAGTCGTATTGAATACTAAACAAAAACGTCATATGTACAAGCCATTTGACACATAAAAACTCTCCAAACAACCCAGTTGGAAAAGGAACCTCGTAGTGCATCACCCTTTACTTTTTATACCTACTACATCCCTTCTATGCGTTGGAAAAGGATTGACAATTTAAATAAACCCTCTGTGTAGGGTATAAAAAATGTTGAGCAAAAACTCAACATCTACATTGAATTCAATGTATTTTCATTTGAGTTCAACTACAAACGTGGTATGCTGCAAGAAATCTTCTCATTATAGTTGATGTTACTTTGTTTTTTGTATGCAGAAACTCGCTGTGCGTAAGAACTAAACTAATTATGTCAACATCTTTTGTGCTACAACCGCTGCCGTTGCCGTGTGCGTTGCCAACTACTTGCAGTGTCTAAGTTACGTAGGTAATTTAATTTGAAAACCTTTTAGCAGCTTCTAATGAGTACACAGAGTGCTGCTGCTGATTGAAGTTGACGATGTGGCTGCTATGGCGCAAACCTAATAATGATGACGTTGCCATAATTAATATGACAAAGAAATTCAAAGTGCTAACAACTGAAATTGGTCGAAAAATGGTAATGTCGATGAAAATTTAATAAATTCTTTGGGTTGTTGTTTTTGTTTTTGTTCGACCACGTGCTCCTTTTAAGTTGGAAACATTTTAATGTAATATTAAAACAGCAATTTGAACGTTAGAAAATATTTATGGAAAATATAGACAATCATTCGTCTAACCCCTCTAAAAAAACGTAGGTTGAAGCAATGTACTTTTTTCACTAAAATGCTTAATCAAACTTTCAAGTGTTACACTCTGCTGTTCCTAAATATAAGCGTCAAAAGTAAAACTTAAAACTTTTGCAGTATTTTCCATTAGAACAACGCGCTCCAATTTATAGACAGTGTGCCATTGCTTCTATCGTCTACTTGATGCAAATTTTTTCATTTTATACCGGTAGTTGATGTTATTAACTTTACTGCTTAAGATGTTGTTACCTTAATTTAAGCCATTTGATTATTGTTGCTACATAATGAAGTTACGCAAGTTGAATAGAATATACCCAGTAGGCCATTTTAGTTTTCAGACAAAGTTTGTCTCTCTACTTTACTGCTATTTTCTTATCTGCTTTCATAGCAAATGGTTTATAATTTTATGATATTAAAATTTCTTAGATATTAAATTTGTGGAGCAAGTAAATTTTTTCATTCAATGAAATAGTATTCATTTGGTTATAAAAAAAGACGCTGCCTGGAAAGATTTCCGGTAGTTTTGAAAATTAGTAATTTTATAGATTTCGATGTGCTCTTTCCGAATTTCAACTTTGCCACCTCGTATTGTTGCCGCTTGAACCGCCATACCATAATTTAAAAGAATCTGTTATTTTCATCTTCTCTACAAAAATTAAATGATTTATTAAATCCAATCCAAGCCATTAGGCCATAAAAGTTCCAGAAAAAACCAATTAGTTGCTTTTAGATTTTAAAATAATTTTTTATACAAATTAAAAATGGCACCATTAAGTCACCAGTAATGCTTTCTCTCAATATTTTTTTTTTGAGAGTCACGTATTTCTTTGTTGCACTCGTTTTTTATTAAGAATGGAAGTCATTCCTGAAGAAGCAAATTGGAAGTTCTCGAAATACCTCAAGTTTAGATAATAGTGATATGTAGCACATTTTATCACACACATATCTATAGGTATATTAGAAAATTATTTAAACAACCCACGTGTCTGTCACATTTTGTCTATCTGTCGTCATTGGTACTTTGAGTGTGTCTCACTTACTTTTGTCTCTATCAAGCTCTGCTATTTAATATCTTTGAGATGAATCTTTCGTAGTTTCGATTTTATGTGCTTTACATACATAATGAATCAGTTTAATGTGCCAACAAAATTTGATTAAATGCGTGTTATATTGTGTGCACATTAAAAGGATGAGAAAATAAGTTTTAATATCTTAAATAAACTTTACGAGTAAAGCGATAATATTGCTTAAGACTTAACAGAGGTTAATCGTTGCAACGTGGGATCAAATAAAAATTTGATGTTCAAAAATCAATTGAAAATTAACGCAAAAGGTTTTCTTATTAACAGAAGAGTATAAAAAAATATGGTATTTCATCTTTGAGTCAGACTTCTGTTGTATGACTGTGAAGCTTTGTTAACCAACGTTAGAGTAGTAGAAGACCTGGACGTCCTAAACCATCGTTAAATCGGTCACTAGAGCAGGAAAAACGTGAATCAGGAAAATATTGAAGAAAACTGAAGGTACTTTCTATTGATCGTACACGTTGTAATCGTCTTATTGGAGGCCCTAGGTTACGTGAGGTGATATAGGACTAAGGAATGAGAAGCTAAAAACTTTTTGAACTAAATTATTAATTATGGTTGAAAACTTTCATTTAATTTGATTTAAATACAGAGATACGTTAATTTCAAATGCACTGCTGATTTACTGCTTTTTTGCTAAAGTGCAAATCATACTCGTCAGAAATGTGAGAAATAATACTATTCGAAATCTTCTCTCAGAAAACCTTTTCTTTTTTTTTACATAACTGAATTTGTTTGTTTAATCTCTTATGTTTCCTTGCAACTCTTACTTAAATTACCATGAAAAACTTTTAAGTCACAAAAAAAAACAAAAATTTCTTTTACGAGACCAATATGTGCAAACAGCAGCTTTGCTCACCCCATTATTCCTTTGTCCTTCATGTCCTGACGTTCGATTTTACGCCCATTTCATTGTCTTTCATTTAAGGATTTCCATATGAATGCAACATAAATCTTTTAAATTCCCAGAGCGAAAGTGTTGATATTTATGGTGTTCTTGCGTATGTTGCTGCTTTTGTGACTGGTACCAATTTTACCATTTCATGTTTGACTTTTTTTCGACATGAAACCATACTACACTACATGTGTGTTTGTATGTGAATCACAACACTCAATGTATTGTTTTTGGTTTCTGTTTTTGTCCCAATACCATGAATGTCCTTGTAGCTAAGTTTTTTTTTTCATAAAATGTGCATTATTTGTTCTTGGCCTTTTGGGATTTGCCTCCTTTTTTATTAAAATATTAAAGAATAAACTCTTTAATAAAATAAATCTGTATTTTTTGTAGTTATACTATGTATTAAAGGGCTGCACAAGACATCTGAAAGCGCAATCATTGTTATGACTCTAATTTAATTGACTGATGGAGTGTTGCCATTGCTTTTGCTGTATTAAACGAATAATGTCTTTATGCTCTTCGCATGCACGACAACAAACGAACACCAACACCTTATGACAATGCATTGAAGATCAACACAATAGTAAACAGCATTGTCAATATTGTGATTCTAAGATTCTGTTGTGGCAATATTGAGCAACAAGAATGTATAAAGAAGAGTAAGCGAAAGCAAATGAATTGTTAAAATTTTACATTTGTGTATGTATGCATGCTTTTTAATGAACAGTGTCACAGTTAAAAAACGATTAAGGCTGCAGGGGACTTCTTATGAAATGATTCTATGCGGGTGTTACTAAAAACATGAGGGAAAGATCAATTTGGTGTAGAGGCCCAATAGAAAAACTATGAAATGTCATGCAAAGCTTAATGTTTGGAAAATTGCACTGCAATTCTTCATCAATGTAATGGCTATTATTTATGGTTTTTAATGCATATAATTCTTTAAAATTTTAAAAGTTTTTTTTTCGATTTTCCCAAAACTTTAAGATTTTGAACTGTGGAAGTTTTTAAAAACGTGTGCAGTATAAAACGTAATAAGACATATCGACCCCTTTGAGCGAAATCATCGTATGTGCCATTTTATCGAAGTTGACTTTTTGATGAAAATTTGTTCTACACCCCACAGCGCATCACCTGAAGCTGAAGCCAAAAATTGACATGAAAAATTTGTGTTTGTAAGGCCAGCTAAAGCACAGAAAAGTAGAAAAAACCGCTCCTGTAAAATTTGATTTTTGACACACACGATGATCTCTTGCAAAGTGGTCGATATAATTTTGTTTAGGAACATAAATTTATTTTTTTCATTCAAAAAAAATTTAAATACGCAAATTAATATACAAATTAAAATTAATTAATTATCAAAGTAAAATGTGATGAAAATAATGCAACTTTGATATGATTACTTATGTAATTTTTTCGTATTCTAATTTTAAAAATTCTTGAAATAAAATTCATACAAAGTAAAAAAAATGTTTAGAAAGGTTTGAATCCCTAAGGCACCTGACCGTATCACTGTCCTTTTTTATATCCCTTTTTCAATTCCCTCGCACTCTTAAACTTATGCAGCAAACAATGTGTACGTATTTTGCTGTTCAGCTAGAAACCAATAACAACGAATTCACTAGTGTACTTGGTGCTCTTGCTGTTGCTGTGTTTGCTTTTATATTGCTGTTTATTGTCATATGCTGTGGTTGACGCTGTCGTTAGGGATCAAAAGATCGTCGTGTAGTGACGAAGCAGGCAATCGAGTTTCGACACGACAATATTTATTCACTACAAACTATGCTTTGACAATAATCAATACACAAAAAGTAAGTACTGAATCGAGATAAACAATGCTGTGAAGTATTGTTCTGCATAGAGTAGAATGTCTTGTGCAGTGCTTTACTATGTATATAAAAATACTACGTACATTTTTGGGCCAATCTTATAAAAATATAATGATTTAAATTAATAATTTTTGTATTGAACTTTTTAGTCATTTTTACAACCAACATGACAAAGATAACAAGTGGATCAATTTAACCTGGTAATTGGTGACATATGTTTCGGCTATTACCACGTATATACATATTTATATGCATATACATAGCCTCATCAGACCAGTTTTGGTTAAGTTGTACTGAGAATCGAACACCCGACCGTATGCATTTTTGAATTGCGACGACCGCTCTAACACTTGAGCTATTGGGTATGTGACCTTGATGTGTACAAAGTGCGTGTTTCTTTGGAGTTCGCACGTATTGTTCCATTTTTCTTGTTATCTTTCTGAGTTATGTTGCGAACTCCAAAGAAACACGCACTTTGTACACATCAAGGTCACATACCCAATAGCTCAAGTGTTAGAGCGGTCGTCGCAATTCAAAAATGCATACGGTCGGGTGTTCGATTCTCAGTACAACTTAACCAAAACTGGTCTGATGAGGCTATGTATATGCATATAAATATGTATATACGTGGTAATAGCCGAAACATATGTCACCAATTACCAGGTTAAATTGATCAACTTGTTATCTTTGTCATGTTGGTTGTAAAAATGACTAAAAAGTTCAATACAAAAATTATTAATATAATAATTATTAGTCTCAAAACAAACCAAAAAAAATAATGATTTAAGGTTACGACTTAATTTAAGAAAATTTAATAACTAACGTTCCTTATCTAATTGCAGAAAATAAGACATAAGCCCTCAGCCGTGTTGTTTTATCCAAAAATAGGTGTTGTTTTATGTGAATAGAAAAACACAATAGTTTTGTGAAAAGATGTATTATTTATTGTTTTACAGAGCCTACTGTTGTACAATGTGAATTAAAATAAAAAACTCACAATAATCAGAGATAAATTCAACACAAAAAAGGAACTAAACTAGTCATACTAGTTTCATCCATTCCGAGTTGGATTCATTAGTGACTTCTAAGCGGGTTAGTTAGAATTTTGTCTTCTGCTTCTGCTCAGAAATTTCTACCAGTCAGCCTTAGAGTAACATACGAAGTCCTTTGGACAATCTACAATCGCTTCAAACTATACAATTACATTTTTTAATCATATTCTAATCAGCTATTTATTTTTTATTTTTTTTTTTTAAACTGTGCTGCATAGTTTAAGGCGTTTCTTATAAAACGTAAGCTTTTAATACTTTTTTTTTAATAAAAAATTCAATACTCTCAAATTTAGTGCTATTTTTAGACACCTTTGCATTATGAGCATTATAAATTTATTATTGACTGAAGCATGTCCATTTACCTTCTTTCAAAAAATGTGCATTAAAATACAATTATTTATTAGCAACATTTTCCAGTGGCTCTTAAGCCATAAAATTAGCCAAATAAAATCAGCCGCATAAACCAAAATGAAAATGGCATTTGTATGTGTTTTTGATGACACAACTAAAGTATTTTGCGCTATACCACAGTTTGTTCGTATTTTTGTTTCTGTTTTTCTTTTTTGGAGAATATTTTCTTATTTATTTTTGACCAAAAACGCTACATTTCAATTTTCACAAACATAAAAATGAACTTTTCTCAATTGGTAGCCCGCAACCAACTTTGATGGCACTCACCAAAATCGAAAAAAAAAACAACAAAATGCTAGTAAAATTTAACAGGCAGCTTAACGATATTGTCATAACCACTTAGTACATGCTACATTTTAAAACTATTTTATGAATAAACTCCCATTTTTGTATTATTTAAGTGGTTGTGGCTGCAAGCTAAACTTTTGTAATTGACTTTTTTCGTTTTTCTCTTTTAATGCAGCATTTACCACAATTTGACATTTTCCGCAGTCAAGTCAATGATGAACTTAGCAATTAAATTGACTTAAGTACACCCTAGTGTAGTTGTAGTAGTAATAGTTGTAGAAAAAGCTGCCGGAAAGGATTGCGTTACAGAAAGTTTATTGAGCTTAAGTTTTTTGGCTGCGTTTTTTTATTGCAAAAGTTTTTCCAATGAATTTGTTGGTGCTGAAGATGAGATCTAATATACTTGCATAATAATATATTTTATGAATTTTATGTTACTAATGTGACATTTAATATGAAGTTTTTGACGGAAATATATCAGTCTTATTTGATCTGCAACGTATTATATAAAGTTATTTTGCTCATACTTTACAAAAGCTAATTTGAAAGATTAATAAAAAGAATTCAAAACAAATAAGTTTAATAAAAAAAGTTTAATGCATGTTAAAACAAAAACGAATTCAATAAAATTAAAAATTAAAAAAAATAAGAAAAATTCTGCTGCTAAAGGATTTGAGAAAGCTAAGTTACGTGGCTTAACGCAACGATGGTTTTCAGTAGAACAAGCATGCCGTGAAAAAGGATATCATTTTGCAGCGAAAACAGAAATCAGAGATTGTATAACTAAGCGGATTAAGAGTGAAGTTGGAATTAGTATGGCAGAAAAAAAAACGAAAGCTAATGAAATGCAAAGGAAACAGGGAAATTAAATTAAAATTTAAATTTAAGCAAAACGTTTTAATACATTTTTTTAATAAAATAATGCCAAATTCATTAAATGCATTTCTATATGAGTGGAAAAACAATTTTTTAATAAATCTATGGATCTAGCATGTAAAATGTTCCTGCTGCACAATATTTTCACACGCAAACCTTCAATATGGCCTGCATCAGGTGGCCAGCAATTTTAAACCCAACCGCATAAAACAACAGCAGAATTCATAAAACTAAAGCAGAGTGCATGTACCAACATAAACCATAATAATTCTAATTTATTGCTGTAAACTACAAAACTGCAATAATTTGGCCAATTGTAAGCTACGCACATAGGGGCTTAAAAATTTCATTTAACATTTTTGCAGCGTAAAATTTAATGTTTTCAATGTAATCTACGAAATATAATGTACCACTGCAGTTTTTAAGCAAATAATTTTTAATCAAGCACAATTATTCATCGTCTCTTTCATGTGTTATTTTTTCCAGCTTCTTCTGTTTAGCCATTGGAAAATAACAAATATGAATTGGATTAAATATTTTTTTAAAATTTTACCTAAGAAATTCAACCTATTCACATATAAATTTACTGGGGTACAAATGTATCAAAGTGTAGATTTGAAGGTATACAAAGTAGGCATTGCCACAATGGTTTAACATTTCTTTGTTGAAAAACTCAATTTTTTGACTTAAAAATTTTTTTTTCTAAAAATAGTTTGTTAAATTATTCTCTCAAGCGAAAAATGGTTCTTAATCACAAAAGCCTTAAAATTTATGGTTTTTTCTATGTAATACTATGTTTCAGTTCATTTATTTTTAAATTTAATTTAATTTTGATAAGTTTTTTCATATAAACTACAAGCGACATTAATTAGTAAAATGCACAAACAAACGCTGAATGTGTTAAATCGTTTATTAATTCACATCATTGCACTTTATTTAAATTAATATTTAAAAAAAATTAATTGATTCTGTGAACTAAATTCTAAATCATATCAGTTTCAAATAATTGTTTGATTTATGTGAGTGACAATTCCTCATATAATTTAAGTAATTAATTAATTTTTAGCACAAATATTTTCTATAATCTCTTTAAAATACTTAAACTTTGTAAGGACATTACAGCTATTAAATCAGTGTTTAAGTGTGCCATTGAAATCAATATTGTTAAGCTCGTTTTTTTTCTTTTAAAGATTTCGTCATGAAATAATTATAAAAAGCTACATATTAAGTACAAGTAAAAAATAAAAGTGGTCTACATTTTCCAACAAAATTGCATAAAATGACATTATCTATAGCAGTTTCTAGTAATAGTTGGTTCGCAAACGTTTTCATGCTCATAAATAACAAAATTTTTTAATCGAAAGTATGCCAATTTTGTTGGCAAATATTTTTATGTTGAGCGTCTTGTTCACTTGATGATAACTTTCTGATGTTGGCGTAAGACAGTGGTACAATAAGACTTAAAATTTAATTTCGTAAGTGTTTGTAAGGAAAATACATTAAACACAATTGTGGGAAGTCTTATTTCCTTGGTCTTCGAAAAAATTGACTTCCGCTTTAATTTTCAAATTACATATGAAATTAAAAATATTTTTTTGAATGAGGTACAATTTTGATCAGCGTTGCTGGGCTTAATCCATTTAACATGAATTAAAATATGTACAAAATTTTAAGAAATTCGCCAATCAAAATTGTAATTGATTCGAACTTTTAAGAAAATTAAGAAAAATAAACAAATTTATTCCGCCAGCGTCTCGTAAAAACGAAGTCACATTGAAAAAATTTACTCCACAGTACGAAATCAAATTGCTCTTAACTGCTGCTAGAATTTTAAGGCAGAGTGAGGGCTTAAATAGTTAAATTATTAGATTTAATACATTTACGTTTACTGCCAGTTTAATTTCTTCATATTTTTATTTTTTTAGTAGCAAAACTTTGTACGGAAGTACTAAATTTCATTTAATATTAATGAATTTAGTCTTTGAAAATTTAAAAATAGAAAATTTTGTTAGATACATGTGAGTAGATATGCGTGTTATTAATTTTGTTATCACAACACATGAAAAGTGTTTTAAATCTATTCATTAACTTATACATATTAATGTATATTCTCTATTTGGCCTTGCAAAACTTCATTACGGAAAAGTTTTGGAGCGAAATTCACATTTTTCTATTTTCATTTCAGACAGACATTTATATTCTGCATTTTACTAATTTCTTTTATTTATTAAATTTTGTTTCTTTTTAAAGTTGTTTTTTTTTTGCATCGCACAGCGTTACTTTTATGCTGTCACTCTGCCAAAAAAATCTGTGAAGTTCATAATATTTCAGTTCAGTAATAAGTTGCAGCATATGAGAGGCAACCTTTAGGTAAATTTTGTATAAAAATTCAAATATGGTTGGAATATTAGAGCAAAAATAAATAAAAAAATATTAAGGAAATGGAACTACATTATATATTTTCAACTTATGAAATAAAATTAAGATTTTTTCATTTTCACGCAACTTTTCATAATTTGGAATGATGCAATTAGTGTAATATTTTGATAAGCATAATCATTTTAATAAAATATTTCTTATATAAATATTGAATAAATGTTGAACCAAAATAAATAAACGATTTCAGAAAACACTACACTACGCAATATTCACTGCAAGTCAAAATATTGTCATTCAAAATTGCGGTACATGAAACATTTCCCTCATATGTATATCCTCTTCTACGGGTATTTAAAAATAAAAATGAATTAAAATTAAAGTTCTTCTACTAAATGGCCTTTGAAGCAATTCATAAACTTTTTTAAAACATTGATATATTGCTTACTCGATTTAAGATATTATTTTACTATCTATATTTCAAAATTCATATGTTTTTTGATTCAGTAAAAAAAAAAGTTTTGTTTGCTTCTATGTGTGCACTATAATTCCAAAGCTTCGTTTCAAGAGCTACAAGCTCCTTAATTAATATCTACTAAGTAATATAAATTTTTAAGCATTAAATTATATTATAAATGTTTAGATTTTATTCTCAAATTGCATAAATATAGTGTTTAATTTCCTCAGAAGTATTGCCAACATACAATTTTTCTTCAATAGCATTCAACATAAAATTAATTTTTAAGCAAGTCACGTAGTACGCATTATTTGATGCTTCAAGCCAGTTGAACAAAAGATCGTCTTGTATGTATTCTATTTAAACACAATAAGTATACAGCTAATGAAATACGAGTAGAAAGGTGCTGTTGGACAGCATACAGATAATTCACAAATGTAGAAAATTAATTAGAGAAAAGACCAGGCAAATGCTATTCATTCATTGCGAAAGCTATAGATAACAATTTCAATGCAATAAACGACGTTACAAGAATAAAATTGGAATTTAATCAATTACAAAACACATACTTTGTATTGAATGAGTAAGAAAAAAATAAAGCATTTAAGTAACATTAACTAAAAACAACACTTTTTTCAGCTTAAGGAATTTTTTCCAACAAAAATTCTTTTCTACAGGGTGTTTTTTTTAGAGGTATAGAGCTTCGAATTGAAATAAAATACAAGAAAATCGTTTTAATGTCCATCAATTTGGCTTTATTGGAAGGATAATTTTATGCCATTAATGTTTAAATATAATTTCGGGCATGTGGCCGCCGCGGCTGGCTCGAATAAAGCCAATTCTACAGGTCCAATTTTGAACCACTTTTTCGAGCATATGGGGCCGTATGTCGGCAATAACGCCACGAATGTTGGCTTCCAAGTCCCCTAACGTTTCTGGTTTGTTGGCGTAGACGAGCGACATATCCCCAAAGAAAATAATCCAATGGTGTCAAATCACACGATCTTGGTGGCCAATTGACAGGTCCATTCCGCGAAATTATGCGCTCATCGAATGTTTCCTTCAATAAATTGATTGTGACGTGCGCTGTGTGGCATGTAGCGCCGTCTTGTTGGAACCACAACTCATCCACATTCATGCGATCCAATTCGGGAACAAAATAGTCGGTTATCATGGCTCTATACCGGTCTCCATTAACGGTAACTGACTCTCCAGCATTATTTCGGAAGAAGTATGGCCCAATGACTCCACCAGCCCATAGAGCACACCAAACAGTCAGTTTTTGTGGATGTAATGGCGTCTCAAGGGTCTCATGTGGATTCTCTTCACTCCATGGTTCGACCCATGGTTAACCGAATTAATTGCTCTGATGGACGATTATGTCGACCATAAAATGGACGGAGCTTGCGGTAAACTTCGCGAACTGAACCATTATTTTCGAAATAAATTTGCACGATTTGCAAGCGTTGTTCTTTTGTCAACCTGTTCATGATGAAATGGCAAACCAAACTGAACATAAATGACATTAGAGTTGCCAGATTTGACCATAAAATGCCAGTTTTATCTCTATTCGAAAAACAAACCTCTAAAAAAAACACCCAGTATCTTGGGTATTGTGCATAACTTTCAATTTGCATTTTGCCCTTAAAGTTTAAGCCTCTGTAAGTAAAAAAAAAATTTTAAGACACTGAAAAAATTTACTAAAGATTCAAAAATTTAAACAAACGCGTTATTCATGAGCTCAGTATTTTCACATGTCCTGGTACAGCACTAATCCTCATCATTAAGCTTATGCCGCATGCAGTGTCATCTAAAAGCTTTTACATGCAGATTCCCCAGCGTAGCATAAATTGGTAGCCACTTTATGCAGCATTTTACAACAAAGGACATTTGTTTACATTTTTGCGTGTGAAGGATTTATGTGCGGTATTCAGGCATATTATTTTTTTTTTTGGTTTTTGCTATAGCTGAGGCTTACTTTTGTTCGCATAAAAGCTTCGAAGATGGAAAAATGTCAAATGAATGGGATAAAATGGTACTAGCAGCTCCACGTTAAAAAGTTACTAAAATTCAAACAAAGTTTTAACTTCTTCATTCATCAGAAAAAGGTCAGCGAACCATAAGGCTGGTTTGTACGCATATTTCAACTTTTTTTACTAATAAGTAAATATGTTAATTTTTAGAAATACTGCAAATGTACTGAAAATGTAGAAAAAATATAATGAAAAAGAGTCAAATGGCTCAAATATACTTACGACGATTTTTCACGATGCAAATGTACTGAAAAAAGTACAAAATGTACCAAAAATACCATCACTGATATATAAACATTCAAAGGGGTTTTGTTTTTTTTACAGTCCCATAGCCCTTTATTAAAGAATTGTGCTTGGAGAAAATTCTCCACAAAACTTAATACTTCTGGATCAAAATTGAGAACGGCCGCGGCGCAAGCAGTTTGTTTGATTTCATCGAATAAAAAAATCTATATTTTTCGATAAAGTTTTTCAAAAATATTATAAAATTGAGAATATTGTGATATGGAAAGTTTTGTTGCTTCTCAAGGTCAGGAACAAGAAAATTTCAAATTAAAAACCATTAACATCCAAAGAGCAACAGCTCAAAAACAATTGACTTTTATCATTCCATTTTCACTTTTTCATTTACATTAAGAAATAAAATGCCTGTTTAAAGTTGTTATATATTCAACATCAACGTCCTGCTTTCATTTATATTTTATAAGAGTTGAGCCCATTAAATAAATTCTTAATTTCGATCAGCAAAAAAGCGCATGCTTTTATTCAAAAATACTCTTAATGTGATTTCAATAAAAAAAATAATAAAATTGAGTTGGAAAGAAAACACATTACAAATATCAAACGAAGGTAATCGAATGGGTTACGTACGCAAGAAATTTTCTTATATTTATGTTCATTTTTATATATTTTTATTATGCTAACCGTCAATCCATTCCCAATTCACCTACAATCATCATACTCAATGCATGTGCCAAATGAGAATATAAAACCTCTTAACTCGTAAAATACCAAGTTGATAGCAAAGGAATCCGTTGTGAATCCGTCACGTCTGTCAAGCAATTTGTACGCAATTTTTGAAAAACAAAAAAAATTTTTGCTCAAAAAAATAAAACAACTCAGAGGAGCAATCAATTGAAGTTTAATTTTGATGCTACGTTATAAAAATGCAAAATACTGTACTGTAGTGTATTGAAATGTTTCTTCCATAAGAAAAAAATGGAAACGTTCGTCCTCAGAACACAAGGCTTTATTGCTGCCATTTTCACAAAAATTCGCTTTATTGACTTTCAATGTAAATCCTTCAAATACACTTAATTCGCTCACGTATCAAAGGGTTTTCTTTCTTGGTATTATTGGAGAATATGATGCGTAAAATATCTATAATGGTTTGAAAAATGACAACTAAAAGCAGACTTAACTATATGAATTTAGAAATCACAATGTTGTTTAGCATACAATTTCCGAATATTTGACAAGAGCTTTGGGAATATCAATGAGCAGCAGCGCAGGTAGTTAGGATAAAGTCTTGAAAAAAAAAAAATGTGAGTACGCACGGAAAACAACGCATATGAGAACACTCTGGAAAGCGGAATAAAAAATAAACGAGGAAATTATTATACGCACTAGGGTTGGATATACTCTTATAAATTAATAATTTGGCATTATAATTTTCTCCTTTAAGTTTTTTATCTGATTATTATTAAACTTTTTCTTTACTTAAATTTTACTTGTTATTGTTGCTGTTGCTTGTCAGCCTTGGCCTATCCAAAAAATCAGCAAATTTGTCATTTTGCTTCAAGGACACATAGCATGACATTGAATGTGAGTTTTTCATTTGACTTATTTTCCAATTCATAACGTCCGATGACAGCGCAGATTTTACAAAATACACAGTGGTCAGTCAACTTGAAATACGACAAATTTTGCATTTTTAAAGCAGAACAGTGAAAAGAATACTCTTAAGTCATTTGGAAATTGAAGGAATCATAAAGCTCACTGGCTTTGTACCTTAAACTTAAATCATTAATATTTTTAAGGATTATAAAAGTTTTACTGAACTTGAGGCGTTATTTCATAGCATTTATTTTATTTATTTACCTTTTTTAAGGATACAAATATCCGCAATATAATAGAAATTCTATATAGCTACCGTCCTTGAAATAAATATCTTTTTATCTCTGCATTGAGGCAATAAAAACAACATAAATTTTCAATCTGCTGAAATCGATGACTTAACTTTAGCAGCTTATGTAGCTCACAAACTCCATAGGACTTATCTGCGCCTGTGGTGGGAAAGAAAGTTAGTACACTGCAGGAAGTTGTAAAATAACTTAAAAGCAGATTATGTAGAGCTAAGAAAGAAGCTTAAATAATGAAAAAAAAAAATATTTGCACAAAACAAATCAAGATAAGCATTAGTTAAGTAAATTTAAATCCAATTACCGAATGTAAGACTTCATAGTAATTTTAACTACACATTTTGGGAAAAATAATATTTATCACGAATAAAACAAATGATGAGAAACTTTTGCAAAAAAAAAAAAAAAACATTTTAACCTATGGCATTTAAGCCTTACTAAACAAACAAAGCTGTTCATAATTTTATTAACACGAAAATCTTTTAATTATAAAGTTCTCCATCTTGTCTTTGTATTATTAAATGATAGAAAATTATTCAATATCTTTGTGACTACAAAGTTCAACTATGTTTTTGTAAAGCAGATTCGTTAGTTTTTTTAGTTAGGAAGGTGTTTTCATATCAAATTCGGCTAATATTTATGAAAATTAAATACCTAAGCCAAGTTAAACGCTGCTTTGCCAATTACGAGCTGTGATTAAGCAAAAATCAGAGGAATATACAACAACAGAATAATAAATAAAGTTTGCTAAAACGCATCAGCAGATAACCCACAGCAGTATAAAAAGCCAAAAACAATTTATTGGAAAGTTTAAGAAAATTAGGCTGATCGCAATTAAGAGATTCTTTAAATAATAGAAAATTTTAAAGATACTTTAGTTTTTTTTTAAATATTGCAACATTTAAACTGTGTTGAGTTCGTTCACTGAATCAAATTGTATAATTCAACCTGCTTAGATGTCTTCAATCTAAAAAATTAAAATTATGGTAACACTCAATCTCTATCACCATCTCATAATAGATGCCAAAGAAAATATCATAAGAAATTGCAATGAATTTAAAATTAAGTAATATTAGGTTGACAGCAAAATTGCTGAATGACAACAAAAACGTTTATTTTTACATGCAGTAAATGAAGTTTGCCGGATTTGACCGAGCACCATGATCAATTGACTGCAAGCGAAAATTCACATTTTTTCATCTAACTTTAACAAATTGAATGAATTTTGAACAAAATGGTCCGCAGGCAAAAAAAAAATGAACTTATTTTTTTATTGATGCAATGCAACACTGCCTTCAGCAATATATAAAAAATTTCGTAGCGATGCATAAAGTTGTATCACCTAATAAAAACTACTGCTGAAAAAACAAACTTTCCGAACGAGTCACTAAACTAATTTATTTTTGAGTAGAATTTTTATAGAAAAAGCACTAGACGATGATAGGACAAAAACGGTAGATGACGACAGTAATACAATATAAAAAATTATGTTGCTATTTGCGTATATTCGGATAGGCTGCTATAGGAATCATAATCTCCCCAGGAACAAATTTCATATAAAATTATATGAAAAATGTTCAACTCGAGTTAAAATACACAAACACAAGCTTCCAGAGGAAATTCTGGAATAGGCAGTTTAAAATATTTCTCCCGAGTCACAAGCTCAAATTTTGGAAACATTAAAAAGTTGGAAACGACAAAAATATTTTGGAACATTTTTTTAGAAAACATATTTTAACAAAAAACATACATAAGTTGTTCAGTATACGCGCCTGGATGTATTCAAATTTTATGCTATTTGTAAATGTAAACTTGTCTTTTGATGTAACTGCAAGTTGCTTTCTGAAATTTGTGCAATCAATCAACTAAAACAGACGTTGAGAAATCGTTGACATACTTTGGTTTGAGTAAAAAATAAGAGTTTTCACGTATGTGTGTGATTGAACTGCAGATACCTTAATAAATTAATTTTTAAAGAAATAACTGAAGTTTACCAGAAAATCAGAGTGGCACAAATATTATCGTATTATAAAACATAATGCAAGCATCGCCCGAAAATATACTGCTGTACATTACATTTAAGACAAAAATTTCATAATTTAACCCTCCGTTAGAGTATTAGTCACCCGGGTGACTTTTTCAGTTATTTTCCAATATTTATTCATGTTCAAATTTACCTAGGATGGTAGGCGTTTCTGATTTTACTACGATTTTATTTAGGATCATTTTAAGATATATTTCGATTTTTTAGCTCTTACCTGTGGGCGTATTTATCTGAAAGTTCAAGTCTAATCTCTTGTTGTAGTATTAGTCACCCCGGTGACTACGTTTATAATGTACGCAACATGTGTTGCAAAAACCATAATATGATAGAAATATGTTAAATTGTTTATCAAATTTTATTGAATGAAAGACAAGTGAAGACATAATAAATAGGAAAATAGAAAAATACAAGAAATAATTAGAAAGAAAACGCGTGCAGGTTTAATATTTCCTTTTTAGTGTGTTGAGCGCATACTGGATTTTTGCATAGTCTGTAGCGCTTGCGCGAATTTCTTTGTCGAAACACGTTGGTGACACTTGCCCTGAATCTTATCGCAACCGCTAGCATCCAATTGTGGTGTCTCAGACTCATATTGTGTTTTCAGAGACAATTCATTACCAAACATATCGCATATAACTTCTACAGTTTTTGTCCGATTTTCGCAAAATTATACTTAAAATATTTGCAAAAGAAGAGTCTTTCAATAAAAATTTTAAAAATATGAAAAAGAAAAAATTTTTCATTCAAATGGAGCAATTGAAATAGAGTGATTTTCAAAAAAGACCAAAAAAGTCAGTTTTTTGTGGACTTTGAGCGCTTGTAACTCCATCAAATCTTATCCGATTTAAGCAAAGAGTATATCGTTAAAAAGGGAATACAAATATATTTCGAATGCTGAAAATCGTTTTTGAGTCAAAAAAAACTTATGGAGATATAGTCAAATAAATGAAAAAAGTGCCGAAAAAGGGGTTTTTTGAGGATATCTCGAAAACGATTCTTAAGAAAAAAAATGGTTGCCATTTTTGGAATCTACGCCCCAAAATACATGGAAAAAAGTCTATGAGAAACCAGATCTTTTTTCTTGTAAACTAGTGTAATTATTCCTCAAATTCAGTTTCATATTTTAAAATCGACACTGTTACAACGAACTTTCAATGTAAGTATGTGCATTGTTTATACTCAACATTCGTTATAGTAGACACAAATATAACAAAAAATCGTCGGAAATAGCGGACTAGGTTGTCGGCAATATCCCACGTGCATTTTGCCTATCAATCTTATGCCTATTCACTTTCGGGTCATACACATTACGTACATTTTTTAATAAGTCACCCGGGTGATTAATACTCTAACGACCGATTAAAAATTCTTCAATTCACGAAGGGTTAATAGGAAGGGTTAATAGGATTTTTAGGCACTATGCCATTTAAAGAAATTTAAAATTAAAATAAAATTGTGTCAAAATCGAGGTTTAATGGAATTTGTCTTAAACTGGTGTGACCAATTTCATGGTCGCACAAAAATGTCTTATCGAGTTTTTTATGTATGGACATATAGTTGTTCAACCCTTTAATTCAAAGCTTGAAGATGAATTTAGGAAGGCACGTTTGAGGAAAATCTTTCTAGTGCTTACACCTGCAGAATCACAATGCAGTTATTTAGATCAAATCATTTATAAAAGGAACTTCAGATTTTCAATAGATATTGAGAAAGAGCTAAAGACAAAACAGTCAAAAATAATAAACGAAAATAAATTGTACTTAAAAACGAAAGAAAACGTTACTTTTATAATTGGAAATATTACTAAATAAATTTGAAAAGAATTACATTTAAATCGTAGTGCAGATTTTAAGCGTTATTTCAACCAAACATTGTTCAGTTAGTTTTGGAAAAACTTTCACGGAAGTTTTTCAATTGTCACGTTCTTTTTCTGGACGATAAAATTTCTAGAAATATTCCCAATACTCGAAAAAGTTTAGATGAATTAGGAGCATAAATAGCTTTAGAAAATGTCACCAAAAGTATAAAAAACTTTCACACTATGAGCCTTATGAGGAAATTTAACTTAACAGCAAAGACTTTTCCCACATATTTAACAATTGTCCCTAAGCAATTATTCTTTAAAAAAAGTATTTAAAATTTTTAAAAATTTTCCTTAAGTGTTCTCATTTAAAAATCTGGTATTGGTAGTAGTATTTATATTTTTATTATTTAAAGTAGTATTTTTCCATTTTTGCAGAACTCACTTTTTATTATGCCAATATTTAATTGTTAATTACAGAATGTTTTAATGGCTTAGTCTTATTAACTTAATAATTTGCAACTTTAAGATTTCTTGGGCGATTTTTCTTATATGTTTGGGAACAACTAGTAATTATAGTTTTTGAAGTACCTTGTCAATTACGGAAATAATCTCGGGCAACAAAGTTATCAAAGAGAGTTTCTATTACTGAATTTTGATTAATTATGAAATATTGTACAAATTTCAAGAAGCTAGCTATTTGTTATTGCAGTAATAATCAATCCTGATAGAAATATACTCAAGATTAAACACAAATTGATAACTGACAGGATGCGTACTGGTATTTAATTTCCATTTGCATACTCACTTATGCATTAAAAACTGTTAATGTTTATCATCTTAGATGGAAATTTTCTCAGCACAAAATTTTCAAAAACTCATGTCGGCAGAAACAAAAACAAAATAATGCTTGTTCATGATGTTAAAGGTATGTTTTGGCCCTTTACATAACAATGTTCTTGAGTCCTTCGAGAAACAATGTCAAGAATTGAACTTTCTTTCAATTAAGAACTTGACAAGAAATTTTATTTAAATAAACATTTGGTCAGTTTTCCCTGCCATTTCTATTCCAGGATACAACGCAGACAGTTGATTTCCCCTAAGATTGAAAGTTCAACTTAAATTGAATAGTGGATTTCTTTTATTATGAATTTATTTGCATGTAAGACAGCAGCACGAAGATATTTCTTTTTTTTTTCTTGTAAAAGTGGATTTTGATCTCATTTTCTTCTTCATTTCACGATGAGATAACTTAAATTAGTGTCGGCAGAAAATGAACTACGTACAAGAGTGAGGTTAAAAATTACGGCTCAACAGAGACTGATATCGTCATGTTAAATAAACTGCCCACACACACACAAAGCCACAACAACTGACTGCAACAAAGGCATGAAAAGGACCAAAATGCAGCTAGAAGACTTCAAACATATTTTTACTTCAATTCCAGCGGAAACTACAAAGCGGTATAACCTCAACGCGAAACCACACAAAAAGCATGCAAGTTGTATGGTGTAAATGTAAATTGTGGGTGTGACACGCCGTTGCCCACAGTATTTACTTTTTGTATCACAAAGAGTTTGCCAACTTTACCGTTGCATTCAATAGTTGGCGCTGATTGTTTCCGTTTCCTATTTTGTTCCCTTTGTTGCTGTATTTTTCATTTCTTGATAAAATAAGTTCTTGACGCAGAGAATAACTTTTCGAATTGCTAATGTACTGCGCACAAAAGAAGATACAGATAGAAAGGGATGGACTTAAATAAAAACGAATGTAAAGTGAAAACGGAAAACAGAAAAAAGTTAACCCATAAGTGTAAATTTTAAAATTTTATAATTTGTATTTTGAAACTGGACAAGAAGATTCGATACTTTTTTATGATTAGCGCCCTTATAAATTTTTTTTTTTGTTATCGATTCACAAAGTTAATCAAAATGGAGTTTCTGACATGCTTAACAACATGTATTTCAAAATTAAGAGTCAATAGAGAATTAAGTGAACCATGACTTTGGACATTTGATCGTTGCTAATATGATACCGCCACCTTTTTGTGGGTTCAAAATATCAGCGACATGTGCTGAAATTTCATGATAATTTGAAAAATTGTGGAAAGATTCCCAAAATTATGCCCTAGAACAGCCAAATAAAAACAAAAGTGTAGCAAGGATATTGAACTTAAGTTCAATCAGTGAGCATGATGCAACCTTGGAAAATATAATTTTGGGTCCATTAAAGCGATCTTCTAGGGTTAAGAGATAACATATACAATTCGTAAAATACAACATGCAAAGTAGATATGGAACTTTTTGTACTACGTTGCAATCAAGGGAAATAAATTCATGAAGTTTTCTGTTAAAATGAATGTATGACATTTTAAGTATTTAAACCAAGAATGAAATAAAAAGTAGAAGGAGAACAATCCCATAGATAACAACTCGTTTTTATTAGAAATTTTTATTTATGTAACAAATTAGCTGAGTTATATTAAAACTTTTGTCAAACCCAATATATCAAAAATTAATTGGTTTTATGTTACTTGGAAGCAACAACAACAATCGTTACAAATTTAAACATTAAACATATCTTAACATAAAGCAACAACTATTTTACATAAATATTGTAGCGAAATTTGGTTTATGCTAGAAAACTCTTGAAATAAATACCAACGAAAGAAAACTAAACGATACTAGCTAGCATAAACATACTAGCACCATCTAGCGGCAAAATAATAAACTGAACAGACGCTGCAGTACACTATAAATAAAAAGTCAACAACCGAGAGAAATTATCTCCGTCGTACAACGTACAACGCCATCTAACATCTAGCATAATAGCTAGCTCAACGTCAGTGCGCCATGCGCACCATTCACCATTGTGGTGAATTGTGGATAGTAGTAGAATGCACGCTACAAAGTAGCACTGGTGGGTTGTAGAAAATGGTAGAATATACGCCACTTAGAAGGTACTGGATTATTCGAGAGAGTGATGACTGCAGTATAAAAAGGGTTGTCATCTGAGCTGAACAGACAGTATAATTAAACCAGCGAAGCAGTAAGCAATAAAGTGAATACAGTGTGATCCGTAGTAGAACAAAACAGTTTTCTATACAGTGTTAAATTAATATTAGAATTTGAACGTTAATAAAATAAACCATTTTATAACTAAATAAGTTTGTGTGTTTTTAATTGTTACACAATCCAGTGATCGAACTCAGAAAAGTGTGAGAGATCGAAATTATCGTCAAAGGGACAGAAATTTCGTAACAATATATTGTACATTGCAGTAAATTACAAAATATATGCTGATCATAAATCCTTTACAATATTATGCCATTGCCATCCGGCTGCAGGCTGAAAATGTTAAGTTATAATCCCCAGCAGTGGTAACCAGAATTGTGTGTCGTCAGAATACAAATAAATATGGTGTCCAAGAGGAGAAACAGCAACAGCAGCGGCAGAAATGGAAAAAGATATACGGCATCTAAAGTTGCAACTGCAGCTGTTGCCAGCGGCTTGAATTAAACAGAATGTCATCCGGTTTTTTTAAAATATTTTCCAGTTATAAATGCATAGTTCTAGCGCCTAACTATAAGTAAAAACTAAGGAAAAAAGAATGGTAAATTAATATTTTCAATGGAAATAAATTTGATCAGGGAATTTATTTAATATAAAGAGGTTGTGGAAGAAATTTTTATTTCAAAATATGAACAATATGTTTAAACAGTGGTGTCCATATTTGATTCATGATTTTTGAGCAAAATTTATATGTATATGCATATTATTTTCTTAAGACTAAAGCAGCTTAAAAATCATATAAATTAAATATTGATAAGCTTTTAAGTTGCTTGGCCTAAGCATATTTGTTTGCAACTTCTCTTTTACGTACTCTTTTTTTTCCACATAATCACCATACATTAATGTCCTCATTCAATATCGCTCTGTATACAGTTCAGTAAGCAGAGATTTTAAAATTACAATTAATCTTGCAATTCATTTCAAAAAATTCGTTGACATCTCGCAGCAGCGCAAGTAAATTTGTCAACATTTGGACTGGCAGCATGACTGCTTGTCATGCTGTTGACAGCAATTTCGTAGAATTTTTTTCTTTCTGCACCACTCATTCTGAGCGCTCGTTATATTCAAGTGACTGGGAAAAACAAAAACAGAAGAAAAAAACTGAAAGGAAACAAAGAAGAAATCCAACATTAAAATCTAAATACTTTTTAGTTGCTGCTTATTTTGGTGATGCTTGTTATTTTGCCACCACTGTCGCAATATAAAGCACAAAAATAAAAAATTACGCTATGTAAATTTTAAATTACTCCCTTCTGTGAAAAACAAAAGCAAACACCACAGAAAAAATTCAGAAAAAAACCACAGTGCATAATAAATTTAGAATTTATTTAACATTTTCGTTTCTTCTGTAGATATCTCGTGGTATTAGAGAACAAACTGCATTAAGAAAAGTAGTGGCAGCGAAAAAACTAATGAGAATAATTGCTACTAAAAATTTTCAATTTGTATGTTAATCTATGTGCACAACTAAAACTAATTGTTTTCGATGAAATATGTAATGAACATTTTTTAATTATTTTACAAATAAAAAAGACAATGTGCTTTCTCAGGATTTTTTAAAAAAATTTCCCATTTATTAAATAATATTTGCACTAATCGATGGAAAACAATGAAAATAAATTAGAGATTTTAACTGAACGAAATTTTCCATAATATGGGAACATTTTTTGAAAATCCTAGAAAAAAGCAATAATTATTTATTTTGAATTTGAACTGTTTTCAAAAAACAAATAAAAAATTCGTCGGAAATAAATATAAAAAACGTAATAAATGTTTAATGAAGCCAAGACCAAAGGTATCATAAAAGTCAATAAAAGAATGTCTTAGCCAACAATATCTCAAGTTTTGGTTTGGCAATAAAGTACAATACACTCTATGCAAGTTTTGAAATATATAAAATTGTAATTGCCATATGTGTCATAATTTTAAAATTTAATTTCCATTATTGATAAAATTTATAGCTTTGCAGATACAAGAATTTCTTGCCCAAATGTAATGAAATGTGTCTTCAAATTTTCTTTTTTTACAAGTTGCAGCACACAGCACAGCCCTGTTATTACTGCATACGTGATTTTGCACAAGATGCATTTATAATCCATACAAAGTACATACTCTTACACTTCATATTATGACACATATATCATCATTGTGAAGACATTTAATGCATTGAAATTGATTTCAATTTCATTTTAAGCAGAAACTCCATAAGTTTTGATATCATTATACGGAGAAGATGGTCTGCAGTAACAAATTATGTGGTTGTGGTTTTTATACCACAAGAAAAAAATATTTTCTAAAGACAGAGTAAAGTAGAGTAATTCGTAATTATTGGTAATAATTTATTGGTCAATTGTGCAGAAAAACATTAAAACAAATTTTTAAGAGACTTTTGAAATACAATATTTAAAAATTCTAAATTAAAAATGTTGCATTATAGATCTTATTTTCTTCAATATTTATTGGGATCCCTCTGCAGTAATATTTTTAAGGTTTTTTTTTTTTTAATAAAATTGTTTTAAGCATTTTAGTTTTAGCAATAAATAAGGTATTTGACTTGAGGCTAAAATTTGGCTTACTTACTTAATACTTTTATGTATTGAATGGCGCGAAACTGAAACATTGCATTAATTTGGGGACAGATTATTTTGTTAAGTTCTTCGGAAACTGTTTTTTCCTTCCATAGAAACAACTAGATACCGCCTATTTTTTATCTGCACTTATAGAAAAATGGCATTTTAAACTTATAAATCTGTAAAATTTCAAGTTAGAAACTGTTTATTTTAACACAAACTACTTTCAATTCATTTTGAATACAAAAAGTTTTAGAAATGAAGTTTTTAAAACTTGCATCAGTTATTTTTCCAATGCAATTGGAACAAAGATCATTCAAAATTCTTTAATTGAACTTAATCGCCAACTAACAGAGTCTTCAAATTACAATAAAGTTTTTACCTAGGCAAACATATGGGCTGCGATTTAAAACCATCACAAATTATAACACACGTATTTCATATATTTCGCTGTACAATTTAAGCCCATGACATTTATATAAAGCAAGCTTGATTTGATAGTGACGTAAGCTTAATTGTTGCTAATGAGATTTCACTAATGAGCTCTAATGCAAATGAATTTGGTTTAACGCGTGGAGTAAATTCTCGCGCTAATTGTATGCGAGTGCTGAAATTTAAAGTAGCGCAGTTTTTCACTGGCTAGAACCATTAAATGGAAGTTTAAAAAAACAATATTTTTTAAATGTGAAATACAGAAGAAATTCTAATATTAAATTAATATAATACTATATTTAAGCATAAAGAGCTAAGCTTCATATCCTTGAAACAAAATTTTTAATTTAATTTTTACATTTACAAAAAGAAAAAGTTGTGTGTTTGTTAAATTAAACAACATTACAGAATTGAACATAGTTTAGTTATTTATGTACTTAAGACTAGTACAAGAAATTTTGGTTTTATTATTTTAGTACATCCTCCACATGCACACAATAATGATAAAACAATAACAAATATAAACTTAACTGCCCAGCGGACAAATCTTCTTAAATTCTTATAAAAAGCAATTATTTGGATTTTGGAGAACAAACAGACCCTGGCAACAGCAAATAAACAAAATCGAAAAAAATAAATATCAACAATAAATATATGTAGTAGAAGTATTTTCCAATTTATAGACAAAAAGACAAGTGTTCATAAAAAATTTATAATAACAAAATAACATACATATGTATAAGAGAGTCAGTAACAGTAGCATGAGCAAGAACAAGAATAAAAGCTATAATAAAAAGCCTGAAATGCATAGTAGATAAATATTTTATTCAAAATGGCTAAATTTTATTTGATAAACAGACCAAATGCGCTGGCGGCTGGGTGACTTTTTATAACTTTTGAAAATTAGTGTTTCATAATCGCTCAAAGTATAACTGCAGTTAGAAAAAAAAGGGAAAATTGCTTGAATAATTTTTCAAAAATAAAATTAAGTTTCGAGCTTCTTTCGACATATTTTTGTCAACTATTCAGCATAAGATGACCACAAAATTTTAAAGTAAATTTTAATTTGTGAAATTTTGAGCAAGTTTACTTCAAAAATAATGTCTCGAATTGTGTATTCTTCTTATATAACTTTTTCTAAATATTTTGACATTCTTTTATTAATTTTGGATTTAATAGTTTCGATATTTCAACGTTTTTGTTCAATATGTTTTATTTCTATAACACAGGCGGGTAAAATCTCAGATCCAGAGACAAGACTATTTACAAGGCAATTTACTGTAAGATTAATTATTTTGATATGACTCGACAGGACATCTGAAATATTAAATTATAATCCTTCGCAAAATGCGATCAAAGTTAAACAGAACTGTCAATATATTTTAGTCAAAACATGTGAATAGTAGGCAATTTTTGATGGGAAGACATAAGTATAAAACAAGACTTTCAATAATAAATGAAAAGAAAACAAAATGGCTTTTATTTGTGACATAAAACATGTAAAAATCAAAAATAGTCTTTCTTTTTGTTCTTAAATTAATATAAACATTTCATAAAAAAATAAAAGAAAATCCACCTTAAAGCACATGCAGCAAATAATGGTATAGTATAAATAGAAAGAATGCAGAAGAGTGGGGTGGGCATCATAAAGTTTGCGCTCCACCTGGCAAAAGTTTTTCGGAATACCAATTATTTTGTTTTGTACTTACATTGATAACCAAAAATCCATATTTACAAATTTTTTACCAAAAAAATATCGACGTAGTAAGCAAATACCGCAGGTAAAATAAGTTGTTTAGCTGACTAAAATGTCTATCACAGTTTTTTTTTGCTAGTAAATTTGTTGCTGTGTTCGATTTGCTTATTATTTGCTTCACATTGTTGTGTCGAGGATTCAAAGGTCATGCAAAATTCTATAGATTACAAAATAATAAATAAAATTATGTTAAAATCATAACAAATTTTTTTATAAAGTTTAGACCTGAAAGCTTAGAAGAAATTTTTAAAATGATGGTCAAAAATAAGAAAAAATCAGCTTTCAGTTTTGAAAACTATACGTTGCTTTTTTCATCGAACACCAGCCTTATATAGCATGAAATTTGTTGTTAAATCTTAAAATAAAAAAACTTGCAAAATTACCAGCATTTGGTGCAAATTGACTAATTAGCAGCAAAACTTTGCACCCTAACACAAAATCTGTAAAAACAAAAGATTTCCTTTATTTTATTCAGTTACACCGGACAAAATCTAACATTGGCTTTGCTGTTGAGTGCACTCGTCCCTCTTCCATTTTTTACAAAGCACCTACTCTCTGTATTTTTTTTGTCAAAAAAAAAAAAAATTTTTAAAATTCATATGCGCTGCAGCTGCGCAAAACTATTATGAAAATTCGTTATAACGAAGTAGCAGCAGTCTGACAAAAATTGGTAGTGGGAAATACAACAGAGAGCCGAAGTGAAACAGGAAATAACTTTCAACGTCGAGAATACATTATTTTGCCACTGGGTGTAATTACAACTTTTACGAAAAGAAACTCTATGGAAAATGTAAAATTGTTAAAAGTTGCAAATTTCGCAACGTTTCTCCTTGAATAATTTCTATGCTGCGCTTACAGGAGCAGCGTGTGATAATTTCTATGCAAATCTGTGCTTTTCTTTAGTTTTCTTTTTTCTTTTGTCTGTCTTTTTTTCGCTTTTTATTTTCAAAGTTATAAAAGGATATTATTTGGCTAGGGGTTTGGTATAATTTTTAATACTGGCAGGCATTCGAAATTTAAAGTGTTGGGTTGAGGCTGTTAAAGGCTCTGCAAGTCAGTCATTCAAAGATTGTTCCCAATTGCAATTAAGCAAAATGAGCAACGATGACGACAAAAATATTCCAAAAAATAAGAGAAACATAAAATTCTGAAAAAATATTTATGTTCATACATATATCAGAGTTTTATAAAATATTAAAAGCTCGTGGTAACAGAATGTGGAAAGCTGACAAAAAGAAATTCTTATGCTGCCTTGGGGACTTAAATGACTTTGGATAACTTGTATATTTTTCTTTTTAAATATAATGAATGCAAAAATGTTTTTTAAAAATAATTATTTTTGCATTTTATCCACTAATTCGTATATACCTACTCATTTTTGGTAGGAGTACAAATAATATTATTTTGCAATAATAAATTTTTAGCAAAATATACGTAAATATTCATTTAAGTTAGATATATAAAACCAATTAAAAAAATATGGGTTTGCACCTGAAAATTTGAGAAAAGCCTCATATGAGCGCCAAATGTGAATTATTTACACAAAAAAGCTTAAGAGCTTATGAAGAAATATCAAAAAAAAATATAAAAATAATTTAAAGGATGCCTTCAAGGATGCCTTTTGATTTTCATATACAAAAAGGATCCCTGTAACAGCTTAATATCTCGAGCAATGTACCATAAAGTTTCGTGGAAAATTTTCGATATCAGGATTTCACAGTAAGTCTCAGGTACCTCAGAAGCCGTCTGACTCCCAAAAATTTACAAAATTCAATGTTCTCAAAATCGCTTATTTATCCAAAATTTTTCAAAGATTACGAACTCCTCTTCGACGATTTTCAAAATTCATCACACAAATTTTTTCATTATCCTTCAATGCCTCTATGAAACCCCAAAATGTCTACGACTTCCCTTGTTACACGTACTTTTGTGTTTCCGGCAAATCCCCAGTCCTTCAACATTTCCAAGAATTCCATAAAAGCCGATAAAAATAAAGTATTGAAGTATTGTCTGAAAATTCACTCCAGAATTGCAAAATGTCTCATTATGATCCACTGGTTTCATAAAAACTATAAAACGTAAAGGAGCTAAGACCATTTCGATTTCAAGCTGCCCAAAATAGCTGATAAATTAAAAACATAAAAAAAATTTCCTAGACGCCCTACAGCTCCAAAATAATACAGAATTTATCGCGAGCCACAGAATCGTCAAATTTTATCATAATTTCCCAGGACCTTGCTCTTGAAAACTCTTTCTTTCATCACTCAGTAGGAGCAACAGAATTGTGATATTTTCTGTTAGAAACGCAACTGAAAATATACATACATTTTTTTAGTTGAAGATATTCCGCGCCCATTTTCTTATGAAATGGTACTGTGTGAATGTGGTGGTTCTCAATTTATAAGAAATCTGTCAAATTCACAATCACATATGAGTTGGTCGTTATAAGTGTAGTGATAATTTTAAAATAGTTAATAATAGTCAGAAACAAATTAACATAGAAAAAATATATATTAAATCGAGACAATATTGGTACTTACAGAAAGAACTGCACAAAGTCCTTAAAATAAAGTTTCCTTAATTTCTCGAGTGACAGTATCTTAAGAATAGATTTGCAAATCAAAAAGATTTTAAGCAATTTTGCTTATAAGAATATTTGACACATAAAATTCATTGAAATTTTTAAATTGGTGTTAAACTGAAAAGTTATGCTAAAAAACAAGTAACCACAACAACAGTCAGTGAGTATGCTTCATGTTTGTAGAGTGAAAGCTAATTTGGCGCACCAATCTTCAACGTATTCGTTACATGGCTTATTATTCTGCTGGTAGTAGGAGTCACATAAAAATTGATTGCCACATTTGTTGAGGTTTGATGCCGCCATTTTCCTGTCACTGGTAACTACCACACATAACTGTAAAGCAAAACATTTTCGTCATTTACAGGCAATTTGCATTTTATTGGGACAAAATGGAAGTGGTGCTGCTTAATATTCGATGGCTGCTGGTGCTGATATGCGTAGCGATATGCAAACGTTTTCGAAGTTGTTGAACTTTTTTCGTTTCACTTTAGTTTTCTTTCAACATTTCCTTAAAAATCAACATACACTTTAAGAGCATTCTGCTGTCCCTTATCACAACTTAAAAGCCACAACGATAAAAAAAGGATTCATTTTTGGCTTCTTGAAATTTTGGACAAAAATTGACATACTTATATAATAAAAAGTTATGAATGAATATATTTATTTGTCGAAAGAAACTTAATTTAGCCTTTGGCTTTATAGTACAAAGTGAGTATTACGCTGGAGAAAATGTCGATACAAAAAACGCGTAAGTTTCAAAATGAACTCTGAGGAAGATTATTGTCTTTTATTGTTAGAGAAACCAATTTTTTTTATCGTTCATTATTCCATTTAGATAACTCGCAAATTTCTTGTTACTTAATTTCGTATTGAGAGTCATTCTTCATTTTTGATCAAAAATATAACTTAAGCTTTCTTTTCCTTTATAATGTGGATCAAAGACTCTTTCAAGATTATTATTTGGTAAAACTGTATTACATAAGTATAAGCAATTCTTAATCTTCGCAAAACATAAATTTTTAAAAATAATCTCTCATAAATTATAGTAAATGTTGCCATTCCTAGTATCATAAATATACAGACATAATATCCAAATCACAAAATCTTACATTTAATTTGCGCTTTAATCGTACAACATGCGGTTTGCCAATGCACAAAGGATTTTAATAATTAATTTTTCGAATGCTGCTCCTGTTGCTGTTGCAACATTTGTTATATTCATTTTGTTGCAAAAATAAAGAGCAGCAATTTTTGTTGCTGTTTGTGTTTTTGTTCGCATATTCGCAAATATAAAATGCAGAAATTTTTTTTGCGAAATGCCAAATAATTGTTTGTGGTTTTTATTCACTTAACTGCACAGTTTCACACAAACTAGCCCACGCATACATACTTACTACATAACGATATGGACGTGCATAGTTGAACGCATATACATAAACTTACTGCATTTATCCCCTAGCACTAGCAACATTTAGAATAACATTTGCAACATGAAATTTTTGTTGCATCTTTTGTTGGTAATGGCCGCATATACCACATTTATTGTTAGCAGGAAGTCTTCAGCAATAAAACTACAATTAACGACAAAGCAAAGTTAATTTCAAAGAACTACAATAATAAAATTGCCTTAGTAGTGATAGCTTTAAAATTGTCCGTAAGTGTTTCTGACCAAAATTGCTGTTTAAGTGCTGTGAAGCAAATATTTTTGTAAAATTATTACATTGGCTCATCTGCTTCAACTGTGAGGTGTTGTCGAAGATATTTTAAAATTCAAATTTCGCTCAAAAAAACTAAAAAATGCCAAGTGAATTAAGATATTTGCTAATCACTTTTTTATTCAAGAAGGGTAAAAGACTTTTAGAGTACTTGATTATAGCTCTTGAAATAGCCTCATATGAAGCACAATATTAATGTTATGTAAGGAAGGTGTCAAAGTAATCAGATCATATTTTTTGTTTTGGTACCACGCTGAACCATTCTATACAGATTGCAGTCAATGTCATCAAAAAAGTCATTCAATGGATATGAACGAAAGAATATATAAAAGGTTTGATGTTTAATTCATCATACTTAAGGCAATATCTTAAAATGCCTTGGAAATGACATGTTGTTGAAAATAAAGCATAGAACAAAGACTCTGAGCAATTCTTCTAATAGTTGGTAATCTTAACGGTAGTATTTTAATAAGTTCAACATTTCTCAAGCCTTTTAAAATAACAAAAACAGATATGTTAACAACAACTGTACTTGCAATAAAAACACACAATTTTACCGTGGGTATAAACACCAATTCATCAAAATGATCGATTTCACTATCACCAACACTACCAATGACATTGCTATTGCCATAGGAACACGAAAGGAATCCGCATTGCATTAATCTCAAGCACATTATGGTCGATAAAATAGATTCCATTCGAACAATTTTGCAATTCATGTAAACACACGCATACACACACAGCTGCATAAAATCTACACATACATGCTATAAATACAACACACACCAAAAGACAAAACAATGTTGTATATACTGAGAATGAATGTGTTGGCATACCAAGCTAACGTTAGAGGAAAAAAAAAATCTAGCAGAAAAAAGTCATGCAAAACTACTCGTAGAATGGAAAAAAAAAAAAAGTCAACAAAAAAAAAACCGAATTCCAATTTCTGTATCTCTAAGGCAGCGTTCTACTTTATCTGATATTCTTATAGCATTGTTGTCCTTCTCGTTTCTGCTTTTGTTGTTTATTGAGCTGGCAATATTTTGAGAACAGGAAGATACGAAAACGCCACTCCAACCATTTATCAGCACACAGTGATGCTCTTGGCTTAATTGTTGTTTCTTTCTTGTTCCACGCTTAATTCTTTTTTTTTTACGAATGCAGTGTTGAGAAAGCTATGTTTTGCAATCAAAGAAACAACATTACTCATTTCATTTCTTTTATATTCAAAAACGATATTTTTGTTGGTAAACAAGACGCACTTAAGTTAATTTCTCAATAAACTTGAACGAAGGTTTGGCAGTTTATATTGATCTGTGCCGACTTTTGCTTTAATTTTTTTAGTAATCATAAGCCATATGAAGGCATTTACATTTAATGTATCGTAGCAACAAAAAAAAATGAGAAAAAGAAATTAAACCGTACAACGACACTTAAAAAATAATTTAAACATACAAAATTTAAAAAGATCCTTGTAAAGGACCTTCTGTTCTTGTGTTATTTACTCATTCGGTGGACTCCTTTTTTTTTGCGCTATGTGGTCGCCTCCAGTTTGCATGAAGTCAGTTAATTTGTAGCTCTACAACAAGATTGCTGTAAATGTTAGTGCTCTTGTTGGTTTTTGCAATGGTCCGAAAAATTTGTTCACATCAGAATTCATTCATTCCAACGCATTGTATGTATTTCAATGACATCGGTTTCAACGCCTTTGGTACTTCGTTACGAATGCGATGATGTTGTTGCTCTACTTCAATGGGTCACTAGGTTCTGCCAACTTTTCCAATTTTTCAGAATGACATTGGCTTAATTTTTTACATGTTACTCAATGGAGAGCTTTTATTTTGTTTTATGTTGCTGCTTGTCTTGTTTTTATATCTTCACGCACAAGATTTTGTATGAAAAAACCCACTGGAACATCTTTTTGTTGGGTAGCTACCCACTAGGCATTTTTGCATTTATTAGGCTCTTCAAGAGTTCTATATAACCATTCTTTAAGAGCAGAACTCTTGGAAATATTCGCTAAAGAGGTTTTAAAACACAGAATAAATGCTACTTAAGACCAAAAGGGCACCTTCTTCAAGAGGTTTATGTAAGAGTTAGCTATGACGTTTTCAAAACCTATTCAAGAGTTTAATGAATTAATACACCTAGAGGTCTATAAATATTTTGTGCTCTTGGAAATATTTATACACAATTTTTTTTCGAACGGAATTTTAATTAGGTTTATTTTATTTTGACGAAGTTTTAATAAAGATTTTGTTTTTGGTATACATACTTTTTGCAGTATTACAAAGTTAAATAGATAAAAAGAGAAATGGAATTATAAAATGGCAATATGAAAATGATGCAACGAATAATTATGATTTTCGGCACAATTATTGACCAAAATTTACGTGCGAGCAAAGATTTATCGTGAAGTTTGGGGTTTTGCTTCGAAAAACTTAGCGCGCTTCTGAAATATTACATATTAGAAAAATAAAATATTTGGGCTAAAATTAATTTTTAGGTTTTTCTTTAATATTTATGTCTCAAAATACGTTTAAGTGATTTTTTAGGTAAAAGCAAATCGAAATAAAATGATTTACTGCACAAAAAATCATTATTTAGGCAAAAAAAAAAGAAACGCATTTATTTTTTTGTTGTTGTTGCTATTTCGTCGGCATGTATATTAAAAAAGATGGCCGACGACGCCAAGTTTTTAAAATTCCTCGATAAGTGGCATATAAAACTTAAGGATTATCTCTAAAGCTTCATAAGAGGTACTTTAAACTTAAGGATTATATTAAGGGCTTAATAAAACTTGACAGTTTTAATTTGCTAAAATTGTTTATTTAAAATAATTTTGTGTCCATTGTTAGGGTTACCATATGAACAAGTGGCAAATTAAGAAAGAGATGTTTTATGTGCTATTTTCTTTATAGAAATACGAATTATAACCCAAATTCGAATAAACATATTTTGGGCCATCTTGCGTTTATTTTTGTTTTCTCAATTTAGTTTTGGTAATTTGTGCCTCATATTTTTTTATTGTCCAATGCCAAGATCTGGATAATTAAAGAGGGCGAGAAACGAGTTTTGCTTAATATCTCGGAAAGTAAGCTGCAACAGAAAAATATATTAAGGCCAATGTTCAAGAGAAGATGAAATCGATTTCATATCAAGTCTTCGTATCACAAGATTTGACCCTCCTTTCATAGCTTCCGAAAACTAAATTTTTCGCCGTAAATAATTATTTCTGTTCAAAATTAAAGTATTTATTGTAAGTTTTAATCAAAGTTGGGTCACTTGTCACATGGAGATTTTTCGAGCATGAAACCGATGTGTTTTGATCTGCTCCTCTACAACAGTGGCCTCAATATATTTTTCTGTTTGTGGCTTACTTTCCGAATTCTTGAGTAAAACTTGTTTCTCGGCGTCTTTAATTGATCAGATCTTGCCATTGGACAACCAGTGTACGGGTAGGCGGCCATTTTTATGATGTACTAGCATTGTTGAATGAAATAATATTTAACTTTGCGAAAATGTGAAAACGGAGTAAACAAGTCAAAAAAACGGTACTACTTTTGGAGACTTGAATCAAGAATTTATCAAATTCCAAAACTTTAATTTTTAAGAAAATGTTTAAGTTATAAGCTAATTACTATTTTTATAAGAGTACTGGTCATTTAAATTTTTTTATTGAATTGCGGACGTTTGGTAACCCTACTTTTCGATAAAAAGTTTTATGGAGCTCTTGCGAAGAGTTCTATAAATAAATGAAATCAAATAAAGTTTTATAAAGCTCTTGCGAAGAGTTCTATAAATGCATGAAACCAAAAAAAGTTTTATAGAGCTCTTGGAAAGAGTTCGCGTAAGAGTTGAAGCTTATATTGGCACTTATATAGAACTTAAAAACTCAGAAATTGAAGAGCTCAATAAAATGTATGGCTCTTAAAGTAAAAAATAAATTTTATTTATCAAAAATCTTTTATCAAACATTTTTTAAAGATCTTGATAAATATTAAAATGTTTGAATACAAAAATATTTATAAGCGTTTTATGAAGATCTTCCGAATCCTTCTTAAGACCTTATAAATACCTTAGCTCTACTTAAAAAAGAAACTTTTACAGACGATTTAAGAACCTCTCACAAGACGTTGTTAAAACTTTGATAAATACTTTTAAAATTTTGAGTATTTTTTGTATTTGTAAACATCTTAATTGGGAGTTTTGAAATGCTTTATAAATAATTTTGATCGCAAGATTTAATTTTATTTTTTTAAGAGGCGAATAAATACTCTGGTATAAGTTAAGAGCCCTATAAATGTTTATTAAATGCTTTCGAAAATTCACAAGAGCTGTGGATTATTTTAATGCCCAGTGGGTACTATAAGTTTCTGAACTTAGAAGGTAATCGAGTAAGCTCACCGGTGTCATCGAGGAAATGGAAGCTCTTATCTGAAAGGACAGTTCGTTTTTCGCTTGAACTGTTCGTGTTTTGATCAAGTAAATACATTTTGCATTATTTATAATTCTTTATTTTTACCCACTATTGCTCTGTTTGGCTCCAATCTGGCGCCTCTTGCCTTGTATATAATTGAATGAAATTTGCAATGCCAAGTATTTAATAATATTTTAAGATATCAAAAAATTGCAAGAACCATACCATAGTTTTACTCATGCCTCTTCGGCCGATCAGAGATGGCCTCTTTCATTTTCGTCCTAGTTACGTCACTGCATCAATATTTATTGAACAGACGAGATGAATCCGCCAAAATCAATAACTTCGTCAAGGCTGATTCAGATGTAAAGTATTACTTTACGCAAAAGCTTATGATCTTTTTTGAGTCCGTGTCAGTTGTAGGCCAACAAATCTTATATTTGATAGTAATGGACAACATGGTGCTATTAATGATACAGAAATATGACTATTTGCCATCAAAGGATCTGGTTTTCAAGAAAGTTTACCAATGCCAAATGTATTACGGAAGAAATGTGAAATATGGAAAATATGGTGGCCCACGATTATCTCTAATGTCAAATTGCTTATCAAATGGCGAAAATAGTTTTTTTCAGACTTAGTAAATCACACACTGAAATATGCCGACTAGCATTTTGTGGCAACATGAAACATATCCGATTATCGCGAATACGATCCTAAGGACAACAAAATCGTGAATCGTGCCAATACTGATGAATTTCAAAGGAGTTGTTTATGACCATGCACGATGGAGGAGTATTGTCGAGGCCCGTATGCACAGTGATGATATAAATGACACGCGAATAAAGAATATATGAGTGAAGATATTTTAAGCCTTGAATGTGTAGTTCGACAACGTATGTTTAATAACTAAAAGTCTTAAAAAAGTCTTCAGTTCCTACTGGATTACTTAGTGTTTTGCATATAAGCGCAACCACATTGATGTTGGCTGCTGCTGCTGCACAAACAAAATAACATAGCGTCTAAAAAATATTTTTTCTATTGCACACAATTCCCAACTGAAAATAAAGGAACCTACTTTCAAAAGAACTGGGTTAACAGCATAGAAGTATTTAACCACAAGCAAAATTGAAGTGTTATTTTATATAAAACAAGGGTATTTTTCTATAATTTTGTTAATTTGTAAAGAAAAAGAATATGCAACAACACAGCAGTTTGCTACTTCTCATGAAGCGCATCATAAATAACCTTGAAGTCTTTCTGTTTCTTTGGTTGGGATACTTTGTAACAACTACAGCTGCAATATTTACTGCTTGGTTTTAATTTCTCGTATTTTCTTATTTTTCCCCAGTAGCTGATAATTTTGACCTTTTTCTCTCCTTGTTGCGGCTTGTTGTTTTTTCAACGTCTTGCTGTTCGTTTGTTTTTTTCTTTTTACATTTTATGCTTTCCTTCTAGTATTGTGATTATCTGCATTTATTTGTCAATGCTTAGAAGTTTGTGTTAGTGTTTTTGTGCGTGTGTGCATTGGCAGCTTAACTTTTATCACATAATAAAAAGCAATTTTCCGCTCGTAATCCAGATGTAATTAGAATTTATTACGTTCCTAATCGTTGGGAATTAAGCGAGAATTTTACTGCAGAGAATTGCAAATCTGATTTATGTTTTCTTTTGTAGTTCAAATTCATGCTCATTTCTCATCACAAATAAGGAGAAAAAAAATCATTATTTCTTTGTGTAAAAGTCATAAAAAAGCACATTTCACTAAGTTGTGTTGATGTTTTTCTTTCGAAAAAAAAAATTTCGTATAAGAAACTTTAAGCGTGTATTTCTCAAATCACTTTTTTTGAAAGTAGCAGCATAATTCGCTTAATTTTATTAATCTTTTTTTAATTTTACCTGTACAATCAAAGCAACATTATCTAGAGAATTTTGAACTGAGCTCTCAACATTTTGATTTAGTTTAATTTTTTTGTCAACTCAAAGTCAAATACTGACATTTTTTCAAATGCTCAGTCTTTCCACAGAAACGGCATTCTCAAAGTATGATCTGTTAAGCCGGATTCAGTTTTAGAATAAAATAGGGGCCGTTACAGTACGACCCGCGTAGCCTTGAAGCAAAAACATTGCTCGAGGGAAGGCGTGTTGCTTGGTAATTTTTCAATTATTTTTAATGAAACTGTTTATTGATATTTATATAGTTGCGTAGATATTTTTTGAGACTTACTTAAATTCATTATATCTTCTTATACCTGATTAAAAATATTATGAATCTTAACGCGCATATAACTTTATAAGGAAAAAATTTTACTGTTAACGAAAAACCTCTTCTTACTTTTTAGCTATTTAGAATGTAGTTTTTCTTTTGAAAAAACGTCTGAAAACTTTGCAAAATACCACAACTATACAAAAGTGCCATTATTTATTTTGGTAGTTTAGTATTTTTTAATAAATAAATACATAGATTGGCTTCAGATATCTGCTTTTACTAAACTCTGCAGGTTTTATTTAAAAATTATCAAAAACAGACAGTCCTAGTGCGCAAAAATCTCAGAAAATTTAATTGGTTTTACTCCTTAAAAGTAAAACTTACTTTAATGCAAGTACTAAGAAACATTTTCAAATTAAAATTCAATCAAGTCTAACCAAACATCACTTGATTGCAGCTATGAATAGACATAAATCTTCCAACGATATACAGCAAACGTAGTCTTAACATAAAGCAACAACAGCACCAGTAAAACGAAGTACAGTAATGGCTCATAAATAAGCCATAACTTAATTTATGATTCAATTTTAGCTTTTAACAATGAGAGTTGACAATGTACGAAAATCAACCTAAAACGAAGTGAATTCAATTGAGACGGAATTTAATAATCATTTACACACGCACTCTCACTTGCCACACATGTAGAACATTATGATTTGAGTGTGTATGAGTGTATGTTCTTAATGCAAATGTCACTATAAAAGCTTTATGTCAATAAAGAAATTTAATGAAGTATTCTGCCTCAAGTAACTTACTAAGCTTTTTATACTTTGATGCGCCATGATGCACAATGCTGACACATTGCTTTGCCCAGTGGCACATTACACCTAAAAGTATTGCAATGCTTCAGGTTCGAAATGGCTTTCGTTCTATTCAAGAATATCTTACTCAGTCATGAAGTATGACATGAATTTCTTATGTTCAGTCATTGGTGTGAGAACTTTGCAATTAAAATATGGTCCTTTGTCAAGCTTCCAGTAAGATAATTTGTTCTGAAATATTTTAATATTTCCAACTTGTTACTTAAGTGCATGCAATACTTAATGCCTTCTCTTCTTTTAATTTATGTGCATCTAATGTGTGGCCTAAAATCTAAATTTTTCTGTATGGCCTGATGGTCTCATGATTTAATTTTTGATGGTAATTTGAAAAATGTGACATTTATTAAATAAGAAGTTTGGCTGTGTCTTATAAATTTCAGATATTGTCACGCAATTTTTTTCTAAAACTAACGTCTTTACGTTGTCAACGTGTAGCAATATTTTAAGTTTCATTTATTCCTGATCTGACAACAGCCTTCTCTAAGTGAATATAATATATAAGGATGCTTATGAGTAAAATCAAATCATTATTTCATACATTGGTTTTAGTGCACAATTTCACTCAATGTAATTTATTTTTATAAGCTTGAATAAAAAGTTTACTTAAAAAAATGTAACCTTCTATTAATATTTATCGAGAAATAAGGTTTAAATTGGCAAATTTAATGTATATATAAATATAGTTATTAATAAGAAAATAATAATACAAAAAACTTAGATAATCCACTGTAGGATATAAAGTCATTTCATAAGAATAGGTATAATGAAATAAAGTGCCAAGTCACATGATTGTCTCGAAGTGTTTGTGTGTCTAAGAGTGTGCGTTTACTGACACAGATATTCAACACTTCTTTTCTTCATTGTCCAGCAAGTTTACTACACAAATAAACACAACTGACCAGCATAAAATCGTCTGTACACATGCAACCCAGTGAATATTACAAACTTACACGTGCATACAACTAAATACAAAAGCTTATTTCATTATCCTTAGTGTTAGTACATATTTCATTTGTATACTTGTATGTGTATTTTGTTGCATGTGTGCATGTGGTATAAGAACACAAAAAATCCTTACGCTGCTAACTTGCAAAAAACTTTTTAATCAAAAATAGACGAAGGCTATATAGTCATTACAACAACAAGTATTCCATAAAGACAAGCCACTATCACTGCCATCATATGAAACCACTCACAAATACAATTGTCATGTTTATATGCATGTTATCATGTATGTGAATAGTAGTTATGTGCCAGCAGTTGTTTTTGTATTTTTTGCAGATTTTCTCAATTTTTGCACGTAACTGCGTTAAACAAACAAATTACTGTAGTGTACTGATTTCATAATTGTTTACTTGATAATATGTTTTTTAATTTGGTAACCTTTCAACTAAATTTTAAAAACCTTAGAAGTGTACTATATACTTGATCTAATACCTTGGGGTATTAAATTCCAAATAAAATCGTAAATTTATTACAAATGCTTTGTATAGTGCTGTGGTTTTGAGAAAATTGTAAAGTTTAGTAAAAACCAATAAAGATGTTATCTATCTACTATTAGATAAAATACGACTTTAAGTTTTACATCTATTGGTATTGTTGCCAATTTTATATATAAAACAATTCGTTATCGTAATAACATCCAATTTATTGAACGAGGTGAGAGCTATGTTGATTCGTTGTAAAATCGTTTTTCTTTTCGGGATTGACAGCTTTTGTCGAGCTTCAAACTTTTTTTGTTACATAGGAATCACAATACCTTTAGTTTGGAAGCTTCCATGTCCTGATTTTATTTATTTTTCACTTGAATGGTTGATATAATTTCATTCAGCCATAATCATCCCGCACCAAAATGTTAGCCTTGAAGGGTAAAATTTCAAGAACGAACTGATGAAAACAACAACATTAGTGAATGATTTAAGAATTATAGGACATACATTTTTATTCAGAATAATAATTATAAGTATTTGTAAAATATTTTCATTGAATTATATTGCTGATTTGAATTAATTTTAACTTAAATAACAAAGTGTATTAAAAATACTATGCTGACTAAAATAATGTTTCATAAAATTTCGACATTCAGCCATTCAGACAGAAATGAGCTTCATCGCTGAAGATGATTTTTCGATGAAAATCCGGATCATTTGCAAGTAGTTGCTCAGCCCAATTACGACGATTCTGGTGGTCAAGCGGCTTCAGTTCTTGCGCCAATTCGATCTTGTAATGATGTAGGTCAAGATTTTTTCGCCAAATTCGCCACAACGACGTCACAGAGATGCCCAACGCTTGAGAACGACGTGTGAGAAACTGATTTGGGTCTTCCTCAATTGATGCGCTAGTGGCAGCAATATTCTCGACACTACGGGCACTTCTTTGTCTCACTGGCACGGGAAAAATTTGTACTGTGCCTGTGGATTCAAATTTTTCCACTAGACGCTCAATTGTTGATCTGACAGGACGATTATGACGACCATAAATTGGACGTAGCGCTCTTAAAGTTGAGATCACTGATTCCCAATTTCGGTAGTAAATTTTAATAATTTTGACTCGTTGTTGGATTGTATGTTATCCCATGATGAAATGGCAAACTTTACTGAAGAGAAATGTCACAAGAGCGGGAAAAAATATGGCGTCGTTTGCTGTTCTATTGGTCTACTTTTGTAGCGTTTCTATTGCAAAACCCTTTATTTCATTGTTTATTTTTGTATTCAGCTTGCGAAATTGTAATGCGTTTACAGAGTTACTTATGTACATGCAAATGGTGCCAAACCAAACGGAGCCATATCCTATAAATCGATTTTTTTGGTTATTTGATCGAATTGAAATTTAATCAATTATTTTAATTCTGAACAAAGCATAAATAAATTTCTTTTGAAATTTTTATCGAATTTTACAGTCAATTGCAATAACCAAATATTCATGTGAAATTTCACAAATCGGTTAATGCTTTATAAACAAACATGACAAAGACAACAAATGGAACAATTTAACCTGGTAATTGGTGACATATGTTTCGGCTATTACCGCATTTATACACATATTCATATGTATATGCATAGCCTCATTAGACTAGTCTTTGGTTAATTTGTAATGCGATTCGAAGCATTAACCGATTTGTGAAATTTCACATGAATATATGATTACTGCAATTGACTGTAAGATTCGATTAAAAATTTCAAATTAATTAATAACATTCAGTCGACTAAAACAAATTAAAAATTTCTATAATTAAATTTATTTAGCTTTTTTGATGCGTGAATGTCTCAACTGGCGGGTGGACCACAAAATTACTCCGGAACTGACGGAAAAAAATTTTTACGCTAACTATTCTGTTTGTGCTTTTATCCTGATATTACGTGACATAAATTACAAAAAATTACTATACAAAAACCATACCTTCACTGAGGTTTTTGTATGAGAGTACAATTAAAACAATGCTGCCTATTTGCATTCTATAATTATGCTGCCGTACGAAGTTTATAGGTGTTAAACCAGCTTACGGCATTAAATTAAATTATGAGTTTAATAATAAGCGACTTTTAAATATGCCAATAAAGTGCGTAATGAAACCTTTTAACCAATGCCAATATAGCAAATACATTAAGATGAACATGTGATTGCACACATGTGTTTGTGTGAGCTTTTGTGGTTTCGTTATGACAAAAAAAATATATGAATGCTGTGATCATTCTGGGTTAAAATATAAAAATTATGCCATAAAAAACGTTTAAAATTTTGAACAAAAGCAACTCAAAATGAATGAAAAATAATTGCATACTTTGTGGCAACAACAATGAAAAAAGTAAATATTAACAACATTTCATAATTGCACATAAATGCAGTATGATGATGTTGCTGCTGCTTATAATAATCTTGTTGAAAATAATAATTGTAATAAATATAGTTACAAAAACAACAATGTATAAAACAAGCATCAACATTAAAGAGTCATCAGTTTGTGGTTGCGTAGTTAAATGAACGATAAAGTAAACAAAAACCTACAGTTTTTAATTAAAAATCTTCTGTTAAATTTTTTTAACATTAATTTTTCTATTTTGTGCATTACAATAAAATTTTAAAACAGATTTCTACAGTAGTGTCTGTATTAAGTAAAAAGCATCTGCATGATATTTATATCACTTTGCGGTTTGTATAATTGTTATTTACTATTACGAGCACTATTTGGTGGAGCCCAATTAAAAATCTATATTATATCACAACAAAGAAGTCTACATATAAAAATTGAAAGAAAAAGTAGTCGAGAACGGGATTTTCATTAAAGAAAAATTTAATTTTTTCTTTAATTTATTAACGCAATGTTATGCCATCGTCCACAACGAGAGGATGGCCATTGTACGTAGCAAAAAATCTGTGCAATATACTCTTTTCACACACAGACAACAAAACATATACATAAACACATGTGCAAGGTTTGCATTGTAAGAGACACAAGAGCAATGCCATTGCATTAAAATCAAAATTTAATTAATTGCAAACAGCATTTTCAACAAAAGCATTTACCATGGGGATCCTTGGCATTGTTTTGTTTGTTGATGTTTTTGTTGTATTTATTACCTTATCTGATATAATCGTCATTTAAAAATTATTTAAATGACCTTATTATACACCGTTGCTGGCAATAAATAAATTACACATACAACTCTTAAGACTTTGTGTAGGTACGTATTCATTTGAGTATGACGACACAAACAAAAATGTTATTTTCAATAGTTTCTTTGTATTAAAGTTTTGTATGAAAAAAAAACTGATGAGGTCCAAAATTACTTTAATATTTGGGGAAATTTTCATATATTTTATGGGCTTTTTATCTTGCACACATCGCAAAAATTTGATATTGGAATCCACCCACAAGTTCAAAAATTAAACAAAATTTTTATAATACCCAAGTGCACTGAACTTGTACCCCAAATGTAAGTCTTTATAAATAGTATGTATAGTCATGAAAGTGAAATTTTTAGCATAAAAAAAAATTTTTTTTTTTATGATAAATTAATGGGATATTTTTTAACTGAAACAATCTTAAAAACCACATAAAAGTTAAAAAACCAATTACTATGCCAGTCTTTAAAAATTTATTTTTACAATTTAATGCATGTTTTTGGAAAAAAAGTGCTCATTTTCTGTAAATATTTTGAACAGCTCCGTCTTATTTTTATAGAAAATACTTCAGCACTACATTTTGATTATTTCCAAAATACGACAATCCATTTTTGATCTTATACTCGTATTTTTATCGCTGCATATTCTTAGCCTCATTTAAGGATACGTTAAAGATTATGCTGTACTTTGCTATTTTATAGCGTTACAATATTTGCTTGTTTTCAAACAAATCGCTTTTGCATCATTTTGCAATGATACACATCGTTGCAGTTTATATAGTATGTGGGGAAATTGCGTTTTATTCTTGTAATAGTATCAACTTAAGCTTAAGTATGTTCATCCCCTTGTTTGCTTGTATGTCTTTTCTTTAAATTTGGTATTATCTTCATTTCACGCACCATTTTGTACCATATACAAAGGTAGTAAACGCACCATAAATTTTTTGTGTTGCTGAAAAAGTTGTTTGCTGTTAATGACTTAACTGAAATAAGAAATAAATACTTGTCTTTTGTACTTGTTTTGTGTTATATACAAATTTTTTATGAATATCACTTCCTAAGATTAGTTGATGTTTTGAGCTGACGCTTAAATTGATTGGAAGAAAGTAAAGTATATTATTTGAGTTATATCTCAAAATATATTTTTTCCATACTAATACCATCTCCAACAAATTCAACGTATGTTAATGCGAATGAATAACATTCAATTAATTAATGCATTATAAGGCAACAAAATTCATATATACTCACACCACACACCAAAAAAAAAAACGTTGATAAAATGTCTGATATATACATTAATTAATATAAAATCTAACAATTAGAAATTACTTACAAGTAGCAAAAACAGCGAGCAAGCGCCTTGAACTCATGATGGAACCATAGTAACAAATGCATGGTGCACTAGGAATTAATGTTACTCATACGACACGTTGCACTCAAAGTTACTTAGGCTTACGCAATAAGAGTTTGCTGCGATATTCGACGCGTTCTTTTTATTGTTTCATTTATTTAAGCAACAAATTTACTTTGTTGTGCTTGTGAAAAAAAAAAAAAAAAAAAACATGTCATGACTTCGTACCCCAATGCATCGGCTCCTTGCTTCCAATATTCCTAAGGCTGCTATTTTAATACCAAACCAAAAACTTACATAGAAATAATTGCTGCTGCTTTTACTAACAACTGTTTGCCATTTAATTTTTGCTCACACGCATATGCAAACATAAGCGGATACATGTATATACATATATTTAAGCAATTAAGTATGTAAGGGTGTACACATGAAATGGTTTTAATACTGCGCTCAAGACTGTTTGCAAATATGTTGGTTTCAACAGTTGATTTACCTTTCAACTTTAAATAAATCCCTTAGGATCTTTAAGCCTTGAATTCTACATGCCAAATGTCCATTTTCGAACTTACAATCTGTCTTTTACCAAGCGTCTTGTAAATTGTTATGTAAATGTGAATGTATTTTCCATTTTTCGTCGAATCAGTGTTGCTTCCTGTTTTTTTTTTTTTTTTTTATTGTGTAATGGACAAAGATTTTTCTGCATTGATGGCAATCGTAAAAGTTACTTAACGAAAATTCTATCAATCTAAATATAATGCATTAAAATCAGTTTTTTTTTTTGTTTTGACTTATGATCCACCCTAATAATGCAGTAATAAAAACCAACTGGTAATTAACAAAAATAAATAATGCACAACGTTTAATCTCTTCACACTTTGCTTACCCTACTTAAGCACAGCATGTCTGTGTTTGCGCATAATACCATGTATTCTACTTTTTTTAAATGTGTATGTGTATGTATTTGTATATGTTTCTTATAACCACAAGCTATACAGCCATCCAACTTCACTTTTAACTTCTTTTGTGTGTACGAGTGCTTTGCGTTAGTATATTTTGCATATGAAAAATGATTGTCGCTGACACAGTTACCAGAAATACCACACTCACACACACAAATCAAATACGAACATAATTTGACACTTATGTACTTTGACAGAGAAGAGATTCAAGAGAAATCTTTACACATCGTTTGCTTTGCACATTAATTTAAATCTGTTGTTGTGCTGATAACAATGAAACTGTTTTTCTTGGTTTTGATGTGTTGATCTCTGTGTAAAACAGAAAAAAAAACTTAACACGCATACCTTTCTGCTTTCAGAAAATGTTCAAATCTCGCATCCAAGGTGTATGTTCACAAATTTGCATACAAATTCTCAAGTATGTACACGCGGCATCTTGCGCTCAATGGTCTTGCAACTCGTTGAAAAAATAAATACTTGTTATGCTGTGCTTCTTATTTTGGGAAGTTAAATTCGAATGGGCTACCCATTTAACACCAGAACTTTATCTTCTAATCATTATTTTCTGCGAGAGAAACAAATTGTTCCAGCCAAAATAATAAATAATTTTTGTTTCGCAGTTCCCAGGCTTATAGAGAAAAAGCAAACTGAATCTTTGTGCAAACACCAAAAAACTCGGTTTATCCTAGCATGAAAAAAATGCTATGACTTTGCATGGGTTCATTCACTTTAGAATCTACCACTGAAGGCAAAATCTAATAATAAAATCAAAACCATTACTAGAAACGATATCCACAACCGCAGTCATATTTGCTTTTTTATTAAAAAAATTTATTATTAACAATGGTAGAGATAAAAAAAGATAACAAATTTCAAAAACCATCAAAGAAAATTGCAAAATATAGCAATCTCCAAAAAACAAAGCTCAAACGAGAAGAAATGAGTACATAGGAAGCAGAACTAATTTGAATATATTGAAATTGGAACGAAGTATAAAGAAAAAACTTTTCAATTCCTGATGCTGTTGCTGCTTTTTTTACAACTGTAGTGCATCGAAGCGAATCCTTGGTCCATTTCCGTAACTAATTCAACATCAACAGCAGCAGGAGGCTCCTCCTTTTGGGATAAAAATAAATTGAACTCTGTAATATTTGAGCAAGTGTCTGCGGAAGATTGGTTTATTTTCTTATAATATTGGTGGTTAGTCTGATATTTTCTTTGCTTCAGTCATAAATAATGTATTGCCTCCTGCTTTATGTTGTCACTAACATGGGGCGCAATCATTCAAATGGTAACACTTTTGCTTAAAAAACGGTGAAAAAACAGAGCTCATTTATTAACACTGAAAAAATGCGTATCACGAAAGATCAAATGTAATGATACAGCATCACTTTTTCAATAAAAATAGTAAAATCACTTGACTGCTCTGGCTTGTTATGCTCAAGTGGGAACATTTATTTATTTTTATTTTTTTTTCCTAATTTCTGCTCTCAATATTTGGCACAGCTTAGTGCCATGGTTACTTAACCATATTGAAATATGTTACTGGGTTCCAAAGAAAGGGTGTTCTGAAAATTATTTTAAATAAAAACTTGCATTGCTGCCTATGGCTTTATTAGATCTTCATTCAGCAACAATATTTCAAATGGTTGATTGGAAATTTTGTTTTGTTTCATTTATGACCTTTAACTTTTTATGAATTTTTTGAATTTTATCCTGACTTGGACAAGTTCTTCAAACGCTTTGTTTGTTTCAGAATAATTCTTACGAAGCAACTCCCTACAAAAGCAGCAGCAGTAGGAAACTCATTAGAGCCATGTTTTGCTTTGCTTCTGCTTTACATTAACTGTACATCCTGTACACAGCTGTTCTATGGGTCGGCAGTAATTTAAGCTGTAATGACCCAAAGCAAATGGGAACCCCAAATTAAGTAGCTGTGCATTTTAACTGACGCTCAATTTTTTCTTTCTTCGTACTTTTGTTACGCAAATATAAAGTTGTTAGAACAATAAATAAGGAAAAAAGAGAAAACAACTTAAGGAAGCGATAAAAGAACCTTATAGAAATACTTTCATTTGCCTGAAAAATTATTATATTAAGTAGCATTTTTCTTTTTGTGTAGTTCGAGAAATACCTAGTCATGCTTTGACGCAAAATTGATAAGAGAATTTTATCTTTTCATAAAGTTTGTTAGGAAAGGAAACAATTAAAGACGTCGAATAACTAAATTGTGTTTTCTATTTTTTTTTTTTTTTGAAAAGAATAGTTTAAGTTCGTATGATTAAGGGATTCAAATTGAGGTATTTTTTTAATAATAAAAAAAAAAAACAGTTTCGATGGATAATTGAATTAATTTTCGTCTGCAGCTGCATGGCTATATTTTTACATTAACAGCTTGTCACATAATTTTTTGTACGTTTTCATCAAACAGCTTATGTGGAAAAATTTATTCAGCTAGTAATTGAACTGTGTCAGATAATCCAGGATATACATACGTGTTCTCTGACGACAGCCAAATTTATTTCATCTATCAAATCCAGCACGTTGCGCGGTGGAGCTGTAAAGCCTGATCCTCTCTTTAGCAATAAGCTTTTCAAAGTCTGTTTTCGCATTTAGTTTTGAAATTTTTATTAAAATTTTCGCTGTAATCATGATACTGAAATAAATTTAAATTTATTAAAACAAAAAAAAAAATTATGTTGCACAGTGTAATCCTTTGCCCTTTCATGTAATTTTGATACTATGTAAAATGCCTTTTTTTCAAATTTGATGGTAGAAGACGAATTGAAAAAAAAAATCAGTATGTATGGAAAGATTGCGCAAATAATAATCAAAGTAAAAAATCTTTTATTGTTCTGTAATATTATTTTCTTAAAGTTTACTGTATAAATTTCTCTCATTTTTCATATACAAACTTATTTGTATGTATTCATAGCTAATTTCTTCAAGGAAATTATTTTTTGTATTGAAACATTATTCAATGAGTACATTTATCAAAGATGCCCAAGTTTCTAGAGTTTGCTTAGTAAACTTTTGCGTAGAGTGTTTTAAAAAAATGTCATGATATCTTCGTTTTTACACAAACTTTTAAAAGGCAATTAAAACAAGAAAATATATATTTATAAATTTATTTCCTTATGTTAGAAGTTTTAAGTGCACAAGCTCTAATTGTCAATACAAAGCCAATGGCATACAATTTTTCCAATAAAAAAAAAAACACAAAGTCCATAAAAAGAATAGCATTTCTTGTGTTAATTAAAACTTTTTGCAGCATAATTTGTGTCATTAAAATAAAATACTGTCATTACTTAAGCCATAAATTCTTTTATTAAAACATTTCATTCTTCAAAGCTTCTGAGTTTTCTTTTTACTTAAATTTGTGGGAATATCCACAGTTATAATATACCACTTAAAACAAATAATTGTTTCTCCTGAACATTTACTTTTGCTTTTTGTTGTTCGCAGCAAAGGACATTTTTACTTTTTTACATCTTGTTTTACTGTGGATATTTTCAAATATAACTACGTACTTTCAAACTTCTTTGCATACTTAATTTCAAAGTTCAGCCATATCTTCTATGCTTTCGGAAAAAGAGTTCCAAATTAACTTGATTTGATTGACAAAAGTTAAGATGCAATAAGTTTCAATGTTTTTGTGATAAAATTTAAGCTTTAATGTAGTTAAATACAATTTTTCGAAATTGTTTAGTTAGACATTTTATCTAAAATTTCTTAAGTTACAGAAAAAAAATTTTAATAAACATATATCACACTACATTTTGCATGTGTTTTCCTCTTCTCTGCTTCATCATTTTGTTTCTGACAATAATTTTTTGTGCATTGTTTCGACTATCCTTAAGCTTTTTGACTAATGCGAAGTAAAAAAGCTTTTAACATGAGTTAGCTCTTTGTAGTTGTGAAAAGAGTACATAGAAAGCTTTCAATATATAAAATTAAGGAACATCAAAGAGGAAGAAATAGTATTATTAAACTTTTTCATATTGTGATAAGCTTTAAAGCCATTATCCCACAGATGGCGTTGCTTTTGATGAAAAGCTTAATTTTATACCTTATTGCAATATGTTAAACATAGGCAATTTTGCGCATGCTGATATGGACAGAACCTTATTGAGTCAAGTCTAGTGCTATGACTTAAATTGTTTTTTAGTTTAAATGAACTGTTCACTTCTCTATGAAACGCAGCGGCACGTTTCACAGAAATTTATTATGGAACATAAAATATGCAACAATTTGGTGTGTGGCTTTCTGGACTATTTAAAAGGAACGAATTCAAACCCACATCGAAGTGCGCAAAATCCTGAACTCTGAGTAACTTCGTTACCTTTCCTTCTTTTTTCTGTGGAAAAAAATTTACTTTTGAATAAAAAAACTTGGCCACAGAATGAAATTTAATCATTTTAATTTACCAAATTATTTCCAACATATAATAAGTGGTACTAAAAATAAATAGTTTATTTACATAAAAAGATTTTAATTAAAAACTTTTTAATTTACGAAATTTTTTCGATTTTTATTTTATTTTTAGCTTTTGCGGCATTCTGCATTTAATAAAAAAGAAATTTACACTTAAAAAACTAAAACATCAAACATAAACACATACATATGTAGCTATTAAGTAACAAATATAACATGGTAATTTTACTAGTTTGAAAATGTAGTCGTAAATTAAACTAAATTATTTAAAGTTAATATGACATCTAAATTATCCTTTTCTTTCCCTGTCATTGTAATACACATGCACTGGTATATTAATGTCATTGCCATTGAGTGCTGCACAGGCTTCATTATTGCCACTGGCGGGACCAGAAATTTTTGAACCATTTGCACTTCCAACAAATTCTTGTTATGCTGAATCCGACACAATATTATGAAAGTGCTGCTTCTAAGCCGTACAACATGGTGCCAAAATTAAACTCTAATAGACCAGCGCTATGATTAATGTCGATATAAAAATCCTTTGCGTCATTTCCTTTGTATCCTAATAGAGCAGTTTTTTGCTGCGTTGCACGTTTTGCGTTCATTCGTCGCCTGGCAGACCGATGATTGTTTCGCAGTCTTTACCTGTTAAAAGAATCAATTATAATTTTGAGTCTTAAATAAAATTATTTGTTAAATGTATAAATATGAGAATGACAAAATATCACCCAGTTAATTAATATCGAACTGATGTATAAAGTGTATTCTGTATATGATGTTGACCAGATAGTGACCATAGAAAAATAATAGTTTCGCTCATTTTAAGCAAACAGTGCTTGCAGGTTTTCGCAAAAACGGGCTTGAATAGCGCTAACCACTAAAAAAATGTTGGCATCCAAATAAAAATACGGAATTTTCCAAAATTAAAAACAAAAAAATTACTTGAAACAATTAATTGTTCAAGAAATAATAAGTGCGTGAAGATTTTTCACTTGTTGCTAAAAATAATACAAAAACATTTAAAATACTTTAAGAAAATATGAAACAGAAAATACAACAACAGTTCAATTGTTTTTGTCTTAATGTTTTTTTCTCATGTAAATATCTCAGAATTTTTACTTCCTTTTAAATATTGCTTTCTTTCTTTTTGTTTCCGTAGCCGTTGCCGCATTGGAGCTTTTTCTCTCTATTTCTTGTTTTTTCAGTCGTTTTGTTGCTGTAGTAGTTACCTTTTTTTTGTGCATTTCACCCCAACACGGTCATTATCGTATTCTCTGCCCGCTTGAATAGTCAATTTTCCTTTGGAATGCATGGCATCTGACAGTAAATTCCTTTGATGTGCGGTAGCCGATGATGCTGTCAATGCTGATAGCATGATGCTTCCGTGGACGAAGCGGATGAGGCTTTCGATTTGAAGCAAAATTCAATTATGGCGACAAAAACTGCTACCAGAAGGCCAGCTATCAAGATATAGAAAATGCCAGAGACATAACTTAGCGACAGCTCATTGTGTGATGTCGCCTGATTGTCCTTGTTGAGGTTGCGTTCAGTTTTGCTGTACCAACATTTATTGCGCAGCTTTATTAGTTCTCCACTTTCTTTAAGTGATAGCACAGCTAAATTGATTGAATCTCTGTAAATCCAAGCGCTTGAAAAACTAATAGTAATGAGGTGTATATTTAGGTGAATTTTTGCGAAAGCGTTGGTATTTGTGCATCAACATGAGTGTGAGTGAAATTCAATAGGCAGGTATTTTGTATAAGTAAGTGTGAGTGAGTGTTAATATCTCTGGTTTTATTTTCACACAAACAAAGTGAATAAATTTATGCCCAAATTTAAAAAATAAATAAATGAGAGATTATGAAAAGAAGATAGAATGTGCATCTACATATCAGTATGCACTCGTATGCTTGAAAGATGAAAGGAAACTGTCTCAAACTTTGTTTAAAACTCACGAAAAAATTTTAGTTTTGCAGAAAAAAGTTACGAAAACGAGAAATGTCGCTTGGAGTTGCAATCTGTGTGGAAAGTGTCATTAAACAATTTTTGTTCTTTAACATTAAGATTTTTAAAATAAATTATATTATCACGGCAAACGAGCATAAAAGCTTTAATTGGTTTTAATTTGCATTGGGGTTGGCTAAAAAAACCCTTCTTTATTGAAAGAACATATAAAGTTAAAAAAAGTGTGGAATACCTTTTCAATTTAATTGCCAGGTAAATCGAATATGAAAAAGAATTTATTTTTACAACGTAAAATTTAAATAAGAAAAAAATCTCCAATCGTGATTTATGTGACATAATCGATTTCACAGCAATTTACAAATTATGGGTCATACGGAAGACCTCTACAAAAAGTTTATTTTTTTATTTGCAAATATGAAAACATTTCATGATACTCAAAAAAAACAGGAATTTATTAAAAATAACAGTGACCAGAAAAAGTCGTTGGCATTGATATTCTGCTACTCTGTTGCTGTCAGCAGAAAAATTGCCTGTAATCAATACCAATGATGAAACAACGCATTGTCACTCAACGGAATATTGAGGAGAAAGCAACTGGAGAGAAGAAAAAATCAACTGATGTTGTTGACTGAAGTCAGCTGTCAAAATTAATTGCAGGCGTATCGCTCAAATGACTGTAGCATATAACGTTCTATATTAGGGTCTAGTATGTGGCAAGTGAAAGGCTGCGGGTGCACGCAGGGAATCCGGCTCTGGCTCGTCGGCTAATGGGGGTGGGGTCTTGCGTCCTATCGCCTGCTGAAATACCACTACAGAGCTAAATAACAACAAAAAAAAAAATTTGCGTGCGTAAAAGAACCATAGATGGCGGAAGTAAAGTAGAGGGGAAAAGAATATGAAAATTGTTATCGTTGTTAGGCCTACAACTATGAAACATGGTGTTGTCGTTTCATTATACCCTCCCAACCTTGATCAACAGATTGACGATCAAAAAAAAACTAAATGTTCTGAAGATCCCACGAATACCTATGCCACAACTGAAACTACATATGCCTTAGCTCGAAATCAAAAAAAAAAAAAAAAGAAACTTAAGCTTTCATTTTAAAATGTTATATAATTATAAGTGAATTCATGGACACAAAAGATATCTTAAAAATAGATATAATTGTGTAAGCGCGTTCATATACGTTTATATATAAGCATTTTTATTTACTACAACTAAATTCAAATTGAGGAAAACAATAAAACTAAATTAAACTTAATTTAATTTTAAGAATCTTAATTTTATATAAGAACTTTAAACAAATGTATGCAATTAAGTTTCAATAAATATTATTTTAGATACATTGGCAAAATAAAATGATCAAAACAAAAATAAATTTATCTGTTCCGTTTCAACTAAATGTACAAAGACCAAAAGCAATTTGCAAAGTTCAATGACCTGCATTCTGTTCCGATTCAATTTTGTTCTATCCATTTACTTTAAATACTCAATGCAAGTTGAGAATTGCAAAAACAAAATATGTAGTATGATCAAAATTAAATAGACTTATTATTATTACGCGCCTCTCTTTCCGCAAAAAAAAATTGTTACCGCACTCATTACAGATTTACCAAGTTACCATCGTTCACTCATCAAGTTAAAAAAAATATTTTAAAATATTTAGTTCAATGATTTCTTATATATTAATAATTGCAAAAAAAAATATATAAAAAAAATATTTGGTTTAAATTTACACAAAAAAAATATTTGATTTAATCTTCTTTTACATATATAATTTTAACTTTCATAACAAATTTAAATTAATTAAGTGAAAGATGGTAGCGCTTTGTTTTACTTTTAAAGAAATTGAAGTACAAAAAAAAAAAGAAACAAAATTCATCACTCACTTTGGACCGGTGCGTCGCTCCCACGTTGAAAGATCTTTCAATGTGTGTGTTCTATTGTTTTATTTATCAATTGTTTCTAAGCTGCGGGAGAGAATTTAAATTTTTAGAGAATATTTTTTTTTTATATGTTGCAATAACTGGCTCTTTTGCAACAACGAATGCGTTTCTTTGATTAGAAATGCATACAATAAATATGTTGAGCAACAAAATTATGCGCAACATGGCTCAAACATGTTTGATGGCCGTAAATTAAATTTTTTTTTTATTGGTTGAAACCGAACAAAAAGTTAACCGCGATCAAAAAGTTAACACATTTTAACTAAATTTAATGAAAAGAAACAAAATCATTTAAAAATTAAACATTATGCAAAATTTGTTTATCATTTTGAGCCTGAGAAAAAAATAACAGAATGCAAAACTGCTAAAAAGGTAGTGTAGCATGTACATACGTATTTATATATATTTTTCTGTATTCACCACGGCAAAAAAAAATGTAGGTATATTTATACGTAGGTACATATTGTCACTCACATAACTGTCACTCCCCTTCTTCTATGCACAAAGCAAAATCAATTATATATGTATATACATATGTACATATATAATTAAGCACATTTCGTTCATGATTTTAAATTAAATTTTGCAATTTAAAATATTAAACTATGCATTATTATTTTTTTCTTTCTTTTTAGGTAATTAATTTAAAGATTATTTTAAACGTTTACACTTTTCTTAAATTGACTTTTCCTCAAAAATGTTTATAAATTATTTTGCCGTTTTATATATCACATTTTTTTCTCGCGATTCCATCAAAGACTTGGTTTATTTTTCTCTTCGACGATATGACCGCTTTGGTGGTTGCGTTGAACTAGTTTTGCAATACTTCTTGTCATCCAGAATAATGATCTTTGTGGTGAGTTTCGATGATGGTAAAATTGATGAATTTTTATGAGCAATTGAATTTGCTCTTTGTGCAAAATTCGCAATAATTTTGGTGCTAAGCCTTATATAAAAAAAAGTTTATGATTAATTGAAAATTCAATTAAAAGAAATTATGTTTATTACCCCTTTGAGGGCTGGCACCAAGAATAACGTATGAAATTTCGATTCAATTTTGGTATTAAATTGAATTTCCTCTAAGATGTCTTCACCACAAATAGTAAAAACTGATTTTATTAAATAAAAAATAGAAATTTGCGAATTAGCAAATAGAAGTTACTAAAAATTAAATCATTTCTGAGCAATAACTCACCAATGGTTTTCTGAATTCACAGATTTTAATGAAAAAAAATTAGTTTCAATATATGAAAACTGTACACAATTTAACACAGTTTAGCACTTTTAAATTTTAAACAAGATATGGTGTTTACAGCACGACGATCAAATAGGAAAGAACGAAAGTTTTCATATAACTTTTTAGCAAAGTTCGGTAGATTTGTGGCGCGATGCGTAAAATCAACGAAATAACATGATCATTCCAACGAGAGAAAAAAAAGTATTTGTTAATTCGAATATTAGTTTTCGAAGCCAATCGATTGTTTTACAGCGGTTTACATAGACTTACTGTCAGTACACAGAAAAAAATTCTTTTATCGTAAAGATAAAATTATAAGAAATGAAAATCCTATAATTAGGACTACAAGCGCCACTACATGACAACACACGCACATCAATATAAGAATTGCAAGCACTCGCATACACACACAAACATATTTTGGTGTGATTGCAGTTATAAGTGAGCTGCATAATAGTCATCGATTGCATTGAAAAAATACAGATACTGAACAACCCTCGCGAAATTTTTTTTTTTTTTTGCCAATATTACACAGATTGACCAAAATATGCTTTTCTAATCCATGCATTTTTTACTTTTTTTTTTTATTTTTTTTTTGACTGAAACAACAATTCGTATGTAACAAAAACCTATTTATGTTCTATAATTTTCCATTAGGATAGGGTACAAAATATCCCCAAAGTTTGTGGCCACATCTTTAGGTGAATTGATTGGTGTCACCATACGCTTTACCGACAGAAATGCGGCCAAATTTTCCGCATACGATGATATTAAGATGGGTGTGAAAAACCACTAGACAGTTCCCACAATACGGCCAGAGATGAATCATGGTGATATGTCGCAACCTTGCTGCATAAAAACAGCTAGCGAGAATCAAAAAGATTTCAAAATGCTGAACTTATTGACAGCTGCGGTAGCTAGAACTATGAAACCGATGCCACCACCACTGGCAGTCAGTGTAGAACAAGGTAGTCCTACTACGAGGCCACCTGGCATATAAGTCTTAGGTATGCCATCAATAATTCCTGGTGGTTGTTGATTGAACATCTGGTCGTGATGTCAATGTGACTGCGTGTGCTCTGCGTGTCGGAAGAAACACGTAACTGGAATTCGCCCAATATGAAAGAGACCAAAAAGTTAAAAAAAAAGTTAGTATTAAAATGTTAGAAAAAGGTAAGATGCATTCACTGGTGATGGTGGTATGACAGCACACAAGTACAAAATGCAAGGAAAACAAACCGAAAATGACATTCATAGCAAATTACAATGTCATGAATTCGCATGTGTATGTCAGTAGATATCTGTAGTTATTTTATATATGTATAAGTTGTGTATGTGTAAGTGTAAATGTTTGTTTATGTCTACATCGTTTTGAATTTAAGTGAATATGAACGTGAAATGCTAACAAAAGCTTTTGAGTGGGGCATCACCAAGTTTTTAATGCTGCCGCTACTCCTGATTTTGTTGCTTCAGCTTCAGCTGTTTTGTTGTACATTTTAACGCCATCATTGGAATACAAATTTGTGTCGCATTTAATGTCAATAAATCAGAAATTATATTATATGCATACCACATACACAGCACTACGTATACAATTATTATGCTGTTGAGAATGATGTTTCTCAAAAATAACCCATCATAATATTTCTGTTTGAAAGCAAATATGCTTAGTAGGCAAATGTTTTATGTTGCCCTTAAACACATTTATTCAGTTTGAGACTAAAAGAGAAATGATACGTTCAAGTTGTTATTTAATACTCTAAAATAAGAAAGTACTAGCAAAGTTTTCTTTACATAAAAGAAAAAAAAAAGCCATAACTACAGCCAGAAACAAAATTCCTAGCAAAATGTAAAGGTATGATTTTTGAAAGAAAAACCTGTGATACAAAGCAAATAAATAGTTGAAAATAGTGAAAGCTATGTGTTTCTGAGACATTATTTGTCTATTGCAATCTAAAGATAGTGCTTTCGCTGCTCAAAAGTTCAAACATAAAACCACCATGATGAAACGGAAATAGTAATAATATTTATAAACGGAAAAGAGACCCTATGGTCTAAAACTGAACTGAACTAAAAAAAAGTTTTTTTTTTTTTGCACTTATTATTGCGTGATTGTCTCGCTTTTATATTAGTAATTGTAAGCAATTGAGTTTTTAAGTCCCAACCTTTAATTTCTACTGGGTGACAACACGTGCAATAATACTCCGAAATTCTAAAGCAAGTACTTGAGAGTATTTCCGTTTTTTCATTTCTTTTCATAGGTAACTGAAGATTTACTTAGTTACATATACTGGCAAATACACACAATCACACTTTTATAAGCTAAGACTAATACAAAAGACGGCGGTTTTTGGAAAAGACACTGTAGAGTTTTCTCTCTAGGTGCTGACATTGAGTTGTTCCTCCTCATTTAATTTGTGTTTGCTGCTTTATTCCACTTTCTATTATTATTGTACTTTGTTTTTAGCGTGTAGTCTGGTAATACGTTGCCTTTTATTAGCTTTTTAAATTTAGCATAGAGTCTTATTTCATCTCAAGCTACCCAGTGAACATTTGTTTTCACGGTAGAGCAGAATTTTGTTGTGGTATCCCAAACTGATTTGTCTGCGAAGCATAAGGTAGGGTTTTAACAATTGTTGTTGAGGGTGAGCAACACGATATTTATGGATTGCTGCATTCCATTCACGAGTATTACATGGATATTCAATAGAAATAAGATTTAAGAACAGTTATACGAGCCCATACTTAGCATGACGTTAAAATACTGGGCCAAATCAGGTGGTGTTGAAATCGCGCTATGTTACAGCAATATATTTGGTATTTTATTTGTAAAATGCAAATTAAAAGTACGTAATTTATTTCAGTTTCACTCTTTTATAAGACTTAAAAATTCATCGCGTGGAAGATGAGAGATTCAGCAATATATCAAATATCAGCTGGGTATACATTTAAGTGCTCGTTTGAGTAGGTAAGTCTGTTTTTGGGAGTGTGCGCTTTTACTGTTACTAATTTGCATATGAAATTTGTTCACATGTCAAGTTACATATCGAGCAATTTCTTACGTTTTATTAGCTTGAATTAGCCGAGGATGCTAACGGTTGAAAAAACAAAGAGTTTTTAAAGTCAAGAGCATACATAGACACGTACTAAAAGGTGTAAGGGATAACTGACAACTGACAATGGGACAAGAAGGAAAAAGTTGTGATAAATTTCCAGCATACTAAAGAGATTTGATTGGACGTTCATTACATAACTTTAAAAATGGTAAATTCATTAATAATCCTGTATTTTGATTTAATTTTAAAGATTTTTTAAAATAGGAATATCAAATTTTAGGATAATAATTTTTAAACTACAAGTTAAAATATAGGAACAAAAAAAAAATCCATTTACAAAATTTTCAAAAAAAAAACCCTAATGTATAGGTAATTTTTTTTAAAATTTTTTTTTTTTTAGGTGCTGTTGTGAAAAAATTTAGTTTATTATAACCAGTCCTCACGCAATCGCAACTTTGTAGCTCAAACCTAAAAGATGGCTCTGAAGCCTTATAGTTTTATATATAAATTGTATGGACAATTTTTGTTTTAATGAAAAGCACTGTTAATGAAAATCAACCAATCAAAATCAACCCTTCATGCCAGAATTCTGATATAAGTATTTGAGCATTAATACCTTAAAAATTAGATTTTTTGTATATTTTCGAGGCCATGGATATGATTGAAAGAATTTTTTTCAGCTTATTTTTTATAAAAGAATCCTTAAGTACAGTCCTTTACTTTTTAAATATGCTTTCCCAATATAATATGATGTTCAGAAGTTTAGTGAGTCTGATATTTTATCGATGTCATTTTATTACAAAGGCTATTGTTTCAAATTTTGCTACTATACCTGTTATCTTGTAATCTGCGACTTTGAGCTTAAAAAAAAAAAACCTAATTTACCCTGCTATACTACCTTTTACTGCTGTCTAGTTTGAACGCTTCATGTTGTCAATTTGATTAAAATTGACAAGAAAAATTTACTCATTATTATTTTCGTAATGATGTTAAGAAATTTGCTTTGATAATTTTTTACTTCTTGGTATAATTTTATTACTCTTACTGTGTTGTGAACGTTAAAATAGATCTGATTAATTGCAGCTTAAATTACTTAGCAATAATTCGATTAGTTGGTGCTTTACACACGAATTAAAACATAGATAATGCAGTTAAGTCATATTATTTAAAATTTTTTTTTGCTGGCACAAACTTCAAAATAAAATGTAACTTCCGTTCATAAACACCCCCTTCATATAAAAATCTGGTAGTATGCAAGAAAATTTTTTTTTTGTATTTTTTGGTTGTAACTATTCTTTATTACCATTTTCAAGCCACAAAATACTAAATTTGTGTTAATAGTGCTGATAAATTTTCTGCTAGCTCGATGTATTAATGCAAAACTAAAAAAAAAATATTATTTAAAAGTCACCGAAAATCACGAACTCTAGGTCACTCGCCCGCTGCTCTTTAAGTGTATACCACATAAGTTATGATCTATATAAAAATTACTAAGTTTGCGAGTACAGCGACGAAATCATTTTCAAGTTTTCCATCGCAACACCATCGTGCCAAAACAATTTCTGACTGCAAGATTTCTTGGTTAAGAGAGAAACCCCTAAAAGAGAAGTAAAAGTAAATTTTTTATATTATTTTCTTGTTTAACTTATCAGAGAACTAAGTTATTTCTTATTTCTTTTACAACATTAAACTTTATTTTACTGGTACTGCGCTGATAAATTTAAAAAAAAAAAAAATTACGGAGAAACAGTACAAAATAAAAGAAAACCCTAACTTGCCCAGACAATTTCAAAGTTTTCTCATTTATATCCAGCGCAATTTCTGCAACATTGAGTTTTTTTTTTACCAAAAAATAGCAACTCTCGTAATACAAGAAATGAAACAAAATGAAATTAAAGCAGAAATATAAAACTTTAAGCAAATACAAGTGACATGTAGCAGGGGTGTAGGTATTTGTGCAATGTGATGTGATGTGAATTTATTTGTGCAATGTATCGAAAAAAGAGAGCACAGAGGGCAGCAAAATACAAAAACGACATTCAGTAGCGCCAAAATTTGTTCTTTGAGCAAAATTCGATAAAAAGCTTAAGTTGAGCACCATCATCAAAGATGCTCAACGCCTGTGAAGCTTCTTGAATAATAAAAAAAAAATATATAATTAAGACAACAAATGGATACTCACGCAAATTTCTTGCGATAAAGGATTCATGAAACTGAATACGCCTAGTGTTTGCTTTACTGGTTTCTGTATCATGATCGAAATACCGAGCTACATGAAGAGCTTATTAAAATCAATGAAGCGTCCGTGCTCAGTAGTAATCGTCATGGTGGCGATTGCAATATCGGCTTCCTGATGCACAAAGAAAAAAGAAAGAAAAGAGGTAAATTTTATGAAGTCTACAAAATAAAAATTCATGAATAAAATTAAGTCTTCTTTGATCAGGTTTTTGTTATTATTTTAAGAAATTCAAGGAACCGTGTGTGAAAAAATTAATAAAAATAAAAGAAAGACTGCTTTGTATAATTTAATCCTTCATAGGGTTGTAGGCTGCATTTGACGCCACTGGAATTTTTTTATGGTTCCGCGGACTAACCTAAAACCATACTGGCACTTATATTGATTATTCGACGAGACCTTTGTTAGGTTAAGCCAGAATCTCTCAATCAAATCTTCGGAATTTGGGCTGGGGTCATCCATAGAAATTTATTATCAAAATGAACAAAATAAGGTCATAATATTTATTGAAATCGATGAAATTTTTATGAAAAGGGCATGAATCAGTGCGTCTCACAACAAACACAAGTTTTTAATCCACCATTTATTGAAGATGACGTGATTTATAATTCCACTAAAGAACAATATCCGGTGGCCAAACAAAATAGAATAAATGTTGTGTCAATTTCGTTAATGGAGCTATTTAGAATCAAGTGCGGGAGCTATTAGAAAATGTCGTTAGGCGGTTATACAGTTTCTATTTGTTTTACCTAACCAAAACGTTAGTGAATGGTCATTGACAGCCCTGTTTAGGAAAACTTAGGGCACACCGTTATAATTCAAATTAGGCTGTCGTTGGGTTTCCACACTTGGCGCTAACATTCTGACTAGGCATTCTTTTTTACTCAGGATTTTAGTTATTTTATTATTGTTGTTCTTCCATAAGCCTTTTGCAAAGCAATGTATGCATGCTTAAGGAGCTGTTTTAATTCACTTTCCATGTTCAGACGCAAGTACACAATCGCGCTCAAGGCTTCAATATGTACACACATGTGAGTTCGTATGAGCACCATACTAAGTCTTTATAAATAAGTGCAACCCAGTGGAAAGTTTCATTTACATATTTGAAGACAATGTCTGTCCAATACTCTGAAGCAGTTGTATATTGATATACATCCCATTTAGTTCAAATTTAATCCTTAATAATCTTTTTTTAATAGGCTTTGTTTTATTTATACTTAGAGCTTAAGTGTGCATTTCCCATGCCAACTGGGTATCTATACGAATACGCATACACACTAAAAACACTTACAATTTATGCCCATTTTTTTGTACTTCAAAACGGTCATTACCCTCCAGCTGTGCACTTATACTCTAACGCTTTAACATTACTATATATAGGGTTCTTTCTGCGGTGTGGTAACAATGTACGTGCGATTTTTATCTATATCAGCGGCTGGTCGCAGCCTTAAGTACTTATCTGAAGGCGGTTGATTTCCAGCCTCACTGTTGATGGTCATCTTAACAATGGGTTATGTGTGATTATGACGGCGTCTATCGTCGTTGAACTTAGTGACACCGGTGAGACCTTCAATTTCAACCTAACGTGAAGTGAAGGAGAGTGAAAGAAAAACTCAAAATGGTGACGGTTATGAATTTTAAAAGAACGAAAATTTTGCGGCTGCTGAGTTTTTATTTTAGGCGTAATTGACAAGTAAATTTAGTTGCATGGTGGAAAATTTGCCTGTCGGCACATTTATTTTTAAACAGGGCTAACATTCGTTTTCAGTAAGTATGGGAATTAAAGATTTTAATACGGAAGCTGAATTTTCACTACGTCAGTATATATCTACATTTAAATCAACAAACTGGCACCTTGATTTTATGTACTAATTAAGCAAAAATCCATTTGCATAAAAGTTTGAGCCACTTCTCACACCATTCAACAAAAAAGTACCTTTTTTATAAAAATGTTTACCTGTATCATTTTCAAAAGATCTCTAATTCCAATAACGCGCAAACAACGAGTAACACTTCCACCACAATCACAACAACTTACCTCTCTCAAATAGCGCGAAGTTTTATCACCATGTTCCCAAGGGTTGACCCTTCTACGTTTCACAATCGAAGGAACGTGCCACATTACCACCACCACCGCTGCCTTCCATGCCGCAGTTACCGAGACCACCTGATCACACAACTGTGTCATTTGGTGAGGTCGATGCTGCTGCCATAATCTCCTGTCCTCATCGCTGTTTATGAAATTGACCCGCTTTCTTGTGTAGAATTTTGTTAAAAGTGGCAGTCTAAGCCTGTTGTTGGCATATTTTTGTTGAGCATTGTTTTTGTAAAGCGTCGTCCTTGTTGTTGGTGATAAAAAGTTCAAGCAACCGAAAGCAAAAAATAAAAAAAAAAAATTGAAAGAAGAAAATATTTGCATTTAATGAGTATTTTGAACTGTTTCAAAAATTCAAAAAGCACTTGTACATTTTTGTTGTGTAGGGTTAATTCTATGTTTATGCTTGTGCCCAGTGGGAAAGTTATTTAAAACTTAAAAAAAAGCTACTGGTCAAATCAAATCAAGAAAAAGATTTGAGATTTGACATTTTAACTGAGACATTTATGTACTCTAAATAGAAATTCTCTTAACTTAAGACCAGAAAACGTTGCTTTGAAGCAAACTGAAAATTCTTATGCTTATGACAACAGATAGCAGCAGTCTCTTCTTTTTAATTTCAGTTATTATTCAATCAGCTGTTTCATGTCACTTATTTTTAAATATCGCACCTTAACGCAAATTACCTTTGAGCACTATTAATCCTACTGGGTACTTAACAGACTGCTGCAGGTCATTAGTTCTTTATAGGAAAGTTGAAAAAAAAAAATAAATCCAAAGGGACCAGTTTTAAGAAACCCATTCAACAGTTTAAACCTGAGAAAATCGTTAAACGCGTTGAATATCAAAAGAAAATCAGTAACAGTAACAACGTCTGCTCTTCAGATAGTCGTCTTATGCAAAGAAAAATTGCGTCAGGTTAAATTATATAGTGGAAATGATTATGCTGTTGTTTTTGTTGCTATAAATATCGTCATTTCAATTCCTCTGGATGTTGCGCAATCACATAAGTTGGTTTTTCTATTTGAGCTTGAATGTTTGAAGAAGGAGCACAATACATATATGTTTGTCTAAGGATATATGTACTATACTAAGGCAATACTGAGTTTGCTCAGAGCACATTAGGTATGGATTTAGGAAATCTGTCGTTGTTGTTTTAGCATTAATTTTTGTTTTTGTAATATTTTTATTACTATGGCAATGGTGGTAGGCACGTTGGCTAGAAACGTGAAATGTTCTTAATATAAAAATTCTTGCGTAAAAGAGACGTGCCATTTATTTGGCTTCCGAATGATGATTATAAATTGCTCACAGACTCTTTTTTTTTGTTAATTTTTTTTTTATATTTGACACTTATTTGGAAATTTAAATAAGAAAATAATAAAAGTTTAAGTGTTTGTTATTAGTACTTTTATTTGCAATTTTACTAAAATAGGAGAGATTCCAAAAATTTTTAATAAACAGCAACATTTTGTGGACACGAACTTTATCGATATAAATCAAATTTTGGATCGATATACATTACGTTGAAAAGACTGAGAAAATCACGTGTTTATAAATTGACCCTTAGCTATAAAAATTTCGTGCCCTAAAATTTTAAATTTCGAAAATGTATTTTTTTTAAATTCAACACAACCTACAAAAATTTTAAGCTTTATAAAAAAAAAATGCTCAACGTTGAAAAAAATTTCAAAATCAATATAAAATATTGCCTGCATCTTTCAACGAATGTATCGGTAGTTTTCCTGAAAAATTTGAAAATATTTAATATCTAAGGCTCTATTGCTCTATCAATTTTTCATAAAATGAATTTTGTATATAAAGAAATAAAGAACAAAATGGTATTTTTTCAAAATAATACAAAAAAGGGAAAAACTCCAGCGAAAAGAAAATCACCAGAACGCATATTTTTTTTCGAAAATCAAATTGATTGAATCAATAAATTTTTTTAGAGAAATACTAAGATAATTATTAATGTTGTGCAAAAAATATAACATAATGAGAAAACAAATTGAGAAAAGTTGTTAAATACAATAACTGCTGGTTGACGTCAGAGGTTTCTATATAAGAAGATATGATTGCTCTCAAAATTATTACTCTTAGTCTAAACTGCAAAATTTTTGAAAAAAATTAATTCACCACAAATGATTTATTTAATTTTACAAAGAATCTTGGGCAATTAATGAAATGATTTTTTTTTAATAAACCAATATTCTTTGGTGGCTTCATTAAAGTTAAGGTTAAACGAATCGAAACTTCATGTTAAGATCTTCATTTAATCTACTAGCACTAAGCCACGATGTAATATATGTTTATTAAGAAAATATATACATAGTGCCTTAAATGTTTATTTGATGTCCTCAACAAATAGGCGCTTATGTACAAAGTGTTTACGGAAATTTATCTTACCAGTGCTAAGCTACAGAGATACTAATACGCACAAACAAAAATATCTAAAAATGTCTAATGAAACCAATTTCCTATAACACGAGTGTCAGTGTAGTACATTTGTCGCATGTACATATATGCCTTTGTGTGTGAGTATAGGGTTGTTTGCATTTGGCGCTTAATGTTTACACATTACCAAAATGGATTTTCTACCTGCTTCAACAAATGTAGTTGGATCCAAACGCTTCCATCTGTCATAAAATTCATGCACAGAATTCCGCTGAGTATGAAAAATGCGGTTGTATTTATGACGCCGAAATCGATGATTTAACTTTCTCAGCAATCGTCTATGACCTGGATAGTAAAAGAAAAATTTGAGATTACTTAAAAATTATATTTAGATATAAAAAAAAGGATTTTCCTTAAGAAAACACTCATTGCGTTTTGCAAAAAGGATTGACTTTTTTGAAATTTTTTTCATATATTAACCCTGAATTACTAACACAAATTATTCTAATTTGTCAAAATTTTTGAAAATTGATTTTCGAGTGTTTGGGAGTTCACAAATGTTTTTTCGCTGTTTTTAAAAACATTTTATGGCTTTACCAAATTTATTTTCGTGCGTAAAATAAATTTTGTTTGTTTTGCTTTTCAAAAGTTTTGACATTTTAATTCTATTTTATGACTTCATTTTCTTTTTCTAAAATTAAAATTGAGAGCTGTGAGAATTGTAGTAATTTTTTTTTGTCCGTTTCAAATCATTATTGTTTTTTTTTTTTTATAGTTAAAGCGCAACATTTGTTTAAGTGTTTTCGTACTACTGACTACATATTTCGTATACGAGAGCTTAACTCAGAACATCAAAAATTTGAATTGAACAAGCAACATCATCGTATTCCTGCAAGTCATACCACTCACAGACATACATTCTTTAATCAAATGTTGCTACCAAAATATCAAAATTGAGAGTTGGAACAGTAGCAATCCGTTATTGCAATATGAACTGCAACCGAAATAGGTAGCATAGTAGAAAGATTAGCAAAGGTAATATGTACTGTTATATGCTATAATTGCATATCATTACTTTAACATGAAATCGAAATCAAAGGAAATCGTATGAGAATTTTCAAATTGAAGCTTGGAGTTCCTTTCACTCATCTAAACATGCAAAAATACACTAAAAAAAAGTTTAGAAAATGTTGACTACAAGTCAAATATACAGAGGAATATAAGACTTTTTTTTAGGTTTAATGCATCCAACGTTTTAGTTTTCAGCAGCTTTCATTAGAGAAATCAATCTCCTTGTAATAAATTTGTTGTTCTTTCTTATAAAAGATATTTTTCTTAGTGCTGCTCTTACAAGTTGTATGGTTGTTGTTGATTTTGCATTGCAGTCCCTATTGAATTCAAAGCAATTTTGCGTACTATCTTGTTCGTTCGTTCGTTTATTCATTGGATTCCCATGTGGACTTTGGTTTTGACTTCAATTCTAACTCTGGCGGTATTGTCCAGGTGGCAACTACATCAATGCAACTTGTCATCGATTACTTAGAATCGATTGCAAAACATTGAAAGTTTACACCACTGGATACCTTTGGTTTGCAATTTGTAAACAAACCAAAAAAAAGGCGACATTGATCGCCATCGCCTTTTCCAAATAAATAACTGCGCGAGTGATTTTATTGTTCATAATTGTAAAGTCAACACCTGGATGACACCGCGCTCTTTAATCGTCGAAGTAAAATCATTTGTAAAATTTAAAATAAATTCAATAAAATAAAGTTTTATAAAGTTTTAAATCAGTGCTTTCGTTTATTTAATTTCCATTTTGCATAAACATTTTGGTCCATACGACCCGGAGGTGTCATCCAGTGTGTTTTATAAAAGTGCGGGTGCATTATAAATTGTACACCACAGCGGGCGCAGCAAACAACCACCACTTCATCATCATCATTAGCAGCATTATCAGCAGCATCAACTTTATCATCATCACCAGCACCAAAAAACCCACCACCTCAACAAAAAAACAAAAAAGAGACTATTAGCGCAACCCAAAAGCACTGAAAGCAAAATTATTCTTTTTCATCGCGGGAGCATCATATACCCATTTAAAGGTCAGTTCGTTGTCCATTCATTCCTGTATAATTATTTGCAAATTAACCCATTTACATAAAGAACATATATTTTGCATTTCCAATTTGCATTTGCATATTACGTACGTACATACATACATACATACATACATATCAATGCAAATATTTAATTTTGCCAAAAGTGATGTGCAAAAAATTTTGTGCAATTAGTGTTGTGCAATAATTTTAAGCAATTACTTTTGAGTAAATTTTTTAATTGGTTACTTTTGCTAAGTTTTTCAATTCTGGTAATTTCGTGAGTGATATTTTAACTTTTCCTTAAAATATTACGTTATAATTGTGAAAATCAAAGAAAATAATGAAAAGTTGTGAATTATTACAGTAATTCACGATTTTCCAAAGCTTGGCAAAGGTATTCAAGAAACAATTGGAATCTGATTTTAAGTTTTTAACCCATTTTATCGCGCCGTTTTCTTAACCCGTTGTTGTATGAATCCTTGCTTTTCAAGGATTTTTAAGTATTTTCGCGACCGGTTTCGTTTTTATTTTTTCCATGAAACTTTGAAAACCTACACCCATATTTACTAGCAAATTATTGTGAGCCTAAGGGACAAATTGGATTTGTAATAAAGTGAAAAGTGCGCGAAAGTGTTAAACCAAAAAATAAATATCGAAAATTTGAGAAAAAAAGAAAAAAGTAGAAGAAATAATTAAAGTGCTCGTTATGTAATAATACGGTACAAATCTTAGTACAGTTTCGGTTCGTGCCTTTGGACCAGACCAACAAAAACCGTTTTTGCGCCAATTTGGAACCTGCCGCCATTTTCTGGAATTCGGAGTTCGTCCATTTTTCAAATTTTTTGAATAGCGGAATCAAATTGTTTTTCGTTTTTTTGGCGCCTGTTGCAGATTTCATCCAGTTTTTTCACCGAGAGCTGTGGATTCAACCTTCGGGAAGGTCGAGAAATTTTGAAAATTTGCAGTTATAATTAATTTTTTTTTCCTTTGCAGCTTAATTTTTTTTGTATTAACTTGTAATTATTACTGTAAATTTTGAACTGAAAGCAATTTAAATGCAAACTCATTTGCTTATTTAATATTTTATGGCTTTTATTTAATTTCATCACCCAAGCATATTTCAACAACCATTTTTTTATTTTATTTCATTTAACATTTTCGCCATTAACCCATCAACACCCAGTTATTCTGATAAACGGTCAAGCTATAAATATTTAAATCGTAAACTATTTAATATTTGCGATAAAATAATCAAGAGCAAATCCTAATAAAGTGAATTAATTGACTTTTATTTGCATGTACTATTCGGTTTTTGCCCAGTAAATAAAATTTTGCAGATCGCGTTTTCCTAACTCAAATATTTAAAATAATTCGAATTATGAATTAATTGACGGTATCAAATCAATACTCATCATATGCTTATATATTTTAAAAATTATAAATTTTGGTGGATACATTTTTTCGTCAATTTAGCTTATTTTTAACAAATAAATTTTCTGAGGAACCAATATATTAACGGTGTTAAATCAGAACCCGTTAAATTCTAAAACATTTTAATCAGTAAAAATTTCGTGATCAAGCTTTCGTGTTAAAATACAACCGTTGTAAAATTCGAATTCCGGTTAATTTGCAGTTATAGCTTTTTACGAGTTTGATTCCAAAAACTTTTTTTTTTTACAAAATGTCTGCCCTAGATAATTTTATTCGTATTGCTGATCAGCTCGTAGAATACGAAGCTTATTTTAACGAACTTCCAAATTCCGAACATACTGTAACCAACTTAGAAATAGAAAAGGTTGAGTTTCAGGATATCTGGATAAAATTAAAGGCTTCGTATGAAAAGTGCCTTGAAAGTTGTTCGGCACTTAAACTCTCAAAGAAAGGCAAAGCAACTGAAAAGGATACTGATAATGCACAGGAACCCATTGATGCCTCAGTCATTAAATCAAAATATCGCGATTCTCATCGAACGTTTGTACGTTGTCTATCTAAAATAACGGAAAATATTACTCGAATTAATCAAGAAAACGCTCCAAAAAATTTACGCGTAGGCTCAAATAATGAATCGCGCCATACCTCAAGTATCCATTTACCTCCATGCGATATTGATCCATTTGCGGGTGATTACTTATCTTGGCCCACATTTAGGGATCTATTTACAGCACTTTACATCAATAATTCGCGACTCAGTCAAGTGGAAATGCTATACCACTTATTACAAAAAACGCGCGGTGAAGCAAAAGATATTGTCCAAAAGGTACCCCTTACGAATGAGGGATTTAGTTTAGCCTGGGAAAATTTAAAAACTCAATATGAGAATCCGCGTATTCTCATCAACAATCAGTTGAAGGTTCTTTTTAATTTAAAACGCATTACCAACGAATCTGGTAATGCAATTAAGTCACTCCAACGTGAAATTAATAACTCGATTTCTGTCCTTCAGCTACACCAAATCGACATAACCAATTGGGATGCAATAATTGTATACCTATGCTCCACTAGACTTTCTGAAGTCACCTTATCTTTATGGGAACAATCCATAAGCAGCAAACCATGCATTCCTAAGTGGAAAGACATGGATCAATTTCTAACTGATAGATATCACACCTTAGAAACGGTGATGGATATTCGTGCTCCAGTATCTGAATCGAAATCTCAATCGGCTTCAAAGCCAACGCAATCACAATCATCATTCAAACCCAAACCAGTCAAATCATTTCACACCAAATTTAATGGTAATTCACCTTGTAAGCTATGCAAGGGGCCTCATCCTCTACGACTGTGCCCTCGATTTTTACAATTGAGTATAAGCGACAGAATTTCAACAATCAAGAGATTGAACTGTTGTCTCAATTGTTTGGCAGTTGTGCATCAAGTCAAGGACTGTCAAAGTTCTCACAACTGCTTTGTGTGTAAAAAGCGACACAATACCTTACTGCATATAGAAACCAATGCAATCCCATCTAATTTCCAAAATCGATCACAAACTTTAAATAATCGCAGTCGTCAATCTAATGCTCGCTGGAGCAATCCACCTGTAGAATCAAATAGGCCTATATCAACAAATCCCGCACATGGCTCTGTAGCTCAAAATCAATTACAGTCCACTTTACCATCAACATCAGGAAGTTCATCTTTGGCTCCTCCTGCTGCATCCAATTTGCAGAGCTTTTTTACATCCACTCCTAAAAATGTACTTTTAGGTACGGCCATAATACAAGTGATTCATCTTCAGGTAACTTATAGTGTTCGAGCGCTGATCGATCCTGCTTCTGAAGGGACATTTATGTCAGAACGACTTCGTAACCGTCTAAAATTACCCTTCAAAAATATCGATGCCCAAGTTTCAGGACTTAATGGTTCTGTTAGCGCACGCACAAGTAAAATGTGCAATCTTATAATTGGTTCTTCTTTGGATTCATCTATCCAATTGTCTATAAACGCACTAATTTTACCTAACCTTACAGGCAATCTCCCATCTTGTAATCTGAATTATAATATCATTAGTGAACTGCCAAATATAGACCTTGCAGACCCGAACTTTTATCAGAGTTCACAGGTTGATCTATTGATAGGAGGTGATCTTTATCCCACGATTTTGCGCAATGGAATTCTTAGGAACATATTAGGATCTTTAATTGCTCAGGAAACCATCTTCGGATGGATACTGACTGGCCCTATATCAAATTCGCACAGCCCATCAAACATAGTATCATTTTATACTGAAGTAGCTCTTGATCAGCAAATAGCTAAATTTTGGGAAATGGAAGAAATACCCAAAACTAAACCATTGTCCATATCTGACCAACGTTGTGAAGAATTATTCACGACTACGACTTATCGTGACCCAGAAGGTCGCTATGTAGTTAATCTACCGTTTAAAGCAGAATTTCCCAATAAATTACAGTTGGGTCCCTCTAGGCATATTGCATTGGCTCAGTTTCAACGAAATGAGCGAAATCTTTGTAGAAATCCCGATTTTAAGTTGCAATATGATAAAGTCATAAAACAATATTTAGAGTTAAACCATATGAGTGAAGTTGAGTCTGAATTCAAATCGACTACTAATTTTTATCTTCCTCACCATGCAGTCGTAAAACCGGACAGTAAAACTACCAAATTAAGGGTAGTGTTCAACGCTTCGTGTCCATCAGCTAATGGTCTCAGTCTTAATGACATTTTAAACACTGGCCCGGTGCTGCAAACAAATCTCACTACACTGATTTTAAAGTGGAGATTTTTTAAATACGTATTCAATGCAGACATTGAAAAAATGTATCGACAGATACTAGTCAACCCTACTCATACGCCTTATCAAAGGATCGTATTTAGAGATCCACCTGATAGTGAAGTTCGTGACTTCGAGCTAAAAACTGTCACCTTCGGCGTGAACTGTGCGCCTTATCTTGCAATTAGGACGCTTTTGCAACTATCTGCAGATGTTAAAGATTCACACCCTTTGGCTTCGACCATTTTGCGTCACTACATGTATGTAGATGATGTTTTAGCAGGAGCACATGACTTAACGTCAGCTCAAGAGGCTAGAAAACAAATTATAGAAGCACTTGGCTCCGCAGGATTTTCTCTTAGAAAATGGACGTCCAATTTTAAAGAGATTCTGGACAATTTACCCTTAGAGCATCTTCTAGATGTTGAATTTCTGGAAATCAATGATAAAAGCACTGCAAGAATGTTAGGAGTTTCTTGGAACGCAAAAGCTGATTCCTTCTGCTTCACTACGCAACTTCTGGAAGTCAAAACCTCATATACAAAAAGAGAAGTTTTGTCTCTAATTGCGAAACTTTTCGACCCTGCAGGCTGGCTGGCTCCAGTTGTTGTAGTTGCAAAAATTATAATGCAACAGGTCTGGTTAGACAACACTGATTGGGATGAGCAACTTAAGCCATTAACTCTTCATAATTGGCACAAGTTTGTGTCAAATTATAATTATATCAATTTGATTAAAGTCCCTAGATGGATAAAATTTGAACTTAATTCAAAAATCGAATTTCATGCGTTTTGTGACGCATCAGAAAAGGCTTATGCGGCTACTATATATGTTCGCATTGAAAATATAAATAAAATGATCTCATCTCATTTACTTGTGGCCAAATCAAAAGTTGCGCCAGTAAAAAGCGTATCTTTACCCCGATTAGAATTGTGTGGAGCTGAACTTTTATCGAATCTTTTCGATTCAATAATTTCTCAGATGGAAGTAGAATCATATACGAAGTTCTTCTGGACAGATTCTACGATTGTATTGGCATGGTTAAACAAACCACCATGTACTTGGTCCACTTTTGTTGCCAACAGGGTTTCAAAAATAATTCATAAAGTTGGCTGCGATAATTGGGCACATATAGATACTCATGAAAATCCTGCCGATCTAGCAACCCGGGGGCTATCCCCTTCAGAATTAAAATCAAACAGGCTTTGGTGGCATGGCCCTTCTTGGCTTTCCAATGAAAAATCTTCTTGGCCTGTGAGCTTACCCAAAGAAAACTTAGAAACATTGGTAGAAATAAAATCTGTCAAGGCTAACTTTGCTAGCTCGTCTTATAATGACCACATCTTAGAAAGGTTTTCATCATTACCTAAAGCTTACCGAGTAGTTTCTTACATTTTTAGGTTTTTCAAGCACACTCATCCGAAATCGCGTTCTTTGCGGACCGATTGTAAATCCCTAGCTATCTCGTCAGACGAGATAAAATCTACAAAAATATGCTTAATAAGGTTAACGCAAATTTTATACTTTCCAGCAGAATATAAGGCCTTATTAGAAAAAAGACCCATTGAGCAAAAAAGTACAATCTTAACTCTAAATCCATTTATTGATAAAGATCAAGTTATGAGAGTCAATGGCCGTCTGTCTGCTTCACATGCACTCACTTATAATGAACGACATCCAATACTCTTGTCATATGGTTGCAGGTTTGCTAGGCTTTTAGTAGAATTTACCCATATTTTATCAATCCACGGGGGAAATCAATTAGTTCTCCGACTTCTTAGGCAAGAGTTTTGGATAATTAAGGTTAAAAACCTTATTAAGACTTGCATTCATAACTGCAAGGTTTGCGTTATCCATCGCAAGAAGTATCAAACTCAATTAATGGCTGCTCTGCCGCCAGAAAGGACCTCACTATCCCGACCATTTACAATCACGGGTATGGATTTCGCTGGTCCTTTCGATATAAAAAACTACACTGGTAGAGCCTGCCTTATAACAAAAGGTTACGTTTGTATTTTTATTTGCTTTGCTACCAAAGCAATTCATTTAGAACCTACCAGTGACTTATCGAGCTCTGCCTTTTTGGCAGCATTCGATAGGTTTGTATCGCGTCGTGGTTGCCCATCTAAATTATACTCCGATAATGGAACCAACTTTGTAGGAGCAGAAAAGTTACTTTTAAAAGACTTTAAAGCGTTTTTAGCTCAATCACATGATGATGTTATCGCTAAGTATGGTTTTCAGCGTCTATCTTGGCATTTTATGCCAGCAGGTGCACCCCATATGGGAGGTCTCTGGGAGGCTGGAGTGAAAAGCTTCAAAGCTCATTTTAAAAAAGTTACAGGCGACATGAGATTCACATTCGAAGAATTCGCTACACTCCTTTCTCGGATTGAGGCATGTTTGAACTCAAGACCTTTGACTTCATTGTCAGAAAATCCTTCTGACCTAGCTCCTCTAACTCCTGGGCACTTCTTGGTGGGCGGTACACTGCTATCACCTGCGGAACCGGAACTCCCAAATACAAAAATTTCGTACCTGAATCGATGGCAAAAATTAAAGGCCTTGTACCAAATATTTTGTGCTCGATGGAAAGACGAGTACCTATTAGAACTTCAAAAAAGATATAAATGGAAAAATCCACAGGAGAATCTTAAAGAAAACTCGATGGTAGTAATTCGCAGCGAAAATCTTTGCCCCACTGAATGGCGTTTAGGTCGTATTGTGAAATTATATTTCGGAGCCGATAGTCGTGTTCGCGTCGCGGATCTAAAAACTCAGAAGGGTGTAATAACTCGCCCAATCTCAAAATTGATTGTGCTTCCCACTGCACAGTAGGCGTGAACTCACCTATCATAAGATTTTAGCTCATGTTAGTAATCTGACGTGATTACTAATCTCATTTTCGGGTCTTCTTTAAATAAGCTAGGCTCAATTTAACTAACACACAAATATACATACGTTTTCTATTTTTATTTTATTTTCCATCTAAGTAATACTGATCTTTGCAACCCGCAAAACAATGACCCTTTTTTCGTCGTAATGAGCTTGCCCGGAGCTCCGCGTATTTTTCCGCAGTTTTTGTGTAATAGAGCAAAGTTCCCATACCCTCATCAGAGCCCAACCAGCGTGGTGGGTGAATAGTTCTGACTAAGGTCAGAACGTGCGAAAATGTGGTCTATCCACAAATCTGAGAAATGGGAGTCTCCTCTACACAAGCGGTACGTGCCTTGCGAGGTGCCCATCCGAGCCTAACCAACCGGGCTGGTAGGTAAAAAGTTCTCAGTTGCCGGCTGGAACGTGAAAGCCTATGGCTATAACTCGCTCACAAAGCAAAATGTCTTTTGTGTCATCAGCAAATTGATACGTGTCTGTGCTGTCCTCACTTCATTCTCACCATCATACATACACATATCATAACTACTTTCTATTTCATTTCATACATATAGCCATCATGCTAGCAAATCACCGCTCGATAGTTCGGTTTGGGTGCTATCTTTGCCGTAATTGGCATGGATTGCGCAGTTGTCCTCGCTTCCTGGCTCTTAATGTTGAGGAGCGATGGGACCTGATTTTGCAAGGGAAGGTGTGTACTAATTGCTTAGCCATATCACACACTAAGCGAACGTGTCACAGTGAAGCGAGATGCCGATACTGTGGTCAAGATCATCACACTTTATTGCACGCAGGTCGAATGCTAACCATACAGTCACGAGACGAACAACTATATCAGTCAGCTGAGAGAGTTTTCACTGTCACTGAAACAGTACTCAAACCCACTGCCATTGTTGAAATAAAGGACGGAAATAACATTTACACAGTGCGAGCTTTGCTGAATCCTTGTGCGAATAGCTGGATACATGAAAGTGTGGTGAGAAAATATCGCCTTCCCACGACGAGATTGCTCGGCGACTACGCCAGTTCATTTACTGTGCTCTCTAAAACCGATCCTCTGGTACGGATACGATTAGTTGCACGCATCGACACAGATGACCATCCGAGCACTCCATCAATATCAGCAGATCCGAAGGTAGCAGATTCCTTCACAAATATGATTTTAGCTGATCCTCGCTTCTACCAAAGTGCACCCATAGCCCTGGTTCTCGGATCCGAGATATACCCGTGGCTTATGCATCAAGGGATAATCCAAACACCAGGACATCCATTTGCCCAGAGCTCTGTGTTTGGCTGGGTTTTATCCGGACCATGCCGATTACGTTAATTTTTTTTTTATATTTATATTAACCAACTCATTTTTTTTAGTATGAAAATCCTATTTTAATCTTTAGCTGTAACTTATTAAGCACATATAAATCAACATCTGAAGTTATGTTACTGAACTCAAATTGATAATTTTCTAAATTTTGAACACTTTTATGTACCTAAATTATAATAAAGTTTTTGCATTGAATCATGCTTCTTTTCATCTGACCTAGGCAAACTTCATTCTTGAACAAAGTTTCTGATTCTGTTATTTTCTTTTCATGTGCCGAGGAAACTATGGAACAATGTTGCAGACAATCCTGAAATTGAGTTGCAGACAGTTCTGGAATCAAGTTGCAGCCAATACTGAATTTAAGTAGCAGAGATCCTGGAATTTAGTTGCAGATAATCCTGCAAGGTGGGCGGCAATGTCCAGGTGGCAACTACATCAATGCAACTTGTCATCGATTACTTAGAATCGATTGCAAAACATTGAAAGTTTACACCACTGGATACCTTTGGTTTGCAATTTGTAAACAAACCAAAAAAAAGGCGACATTGATCGCCATCGCCTTTTCCAAATAAATAACTGCGCGAGTGATTTTATTGTTCATAATTGTAAAGTCAACACCTGGATGACACCGCGCTCTTTAATCGTCGAAGTAAAATCATTTGTAAAATTTAAAATAAATTCAATAAAATAAAGTTTTATAAAGTTTTAAATCAGTGCTTTCGTTTATTTAATTTCCATTTTGCATAAACAGGTATAATTGTGACTTTTGATTTTGTCATGGAGTTGTAGTTTTGTTGAGTATTGAGTTATTACTGATATTTCGCTTTATAAACAAAAAATGCTCGTATTCGTACGCAGATGAATATAACAATATATCACGCAATGATATATGCAGATATATTGAAAGTTAATCGCCAGAATTTATATTCACATTGTTAAATTTATTCAAAGGTTTTTTTCTAAGTTGGTAACTAACAATATAGTAACTTCAGGTGTTGTGATATGGGTATTTTGTATTTAAAATTACATGTAACTTTTATAGCATAACTTTTATTTCTATATGTTTTATGGTTTGTTGATGCATTGTCCAGTATATTACGACTTCAGAGCTTTATAACGCATGCCAATCTGAAGCTATTTCAACAAAATGGAAAAAAGCAAAGTGACATCTCTAAATTAAATTGGCGGGTAATGTGATATATCATCATGAAAAGTGTAACAAGTAATAACAGTAGGAACTAAAAATACAATAACATTACATCTTTCAATAGAATTTCCATAAAAAGGTAAACCAGATATAAACAAAATCAATAAGCAAAAAGCAGAATATATTAATGTTAGATAAATAACTCACGTACAAAAATTGGAAGACAAACATTGTGAGCCCAAATTAAATCGCAATGCAGGCATTGAACTCAGGTCTGGTCCTTTGTATCTCGCTGGAAGAATTTGTTGCAAAAAGCACAGATAATGTCCATACTGGGTGGAGCAAATTGGACTTTATCATATTACCCGAATTTCAGTTTCAGTACACTCAGGTTATTTTTATTAAAACACACTTCAGCAAATAAAGAACTCAGATTATTTATGACAAAGTATACCCACTAACAAATTTTAGTACTTCGGTTATAAGCCTTACTTTATATTAGGCTTAATTCACACATGAAATGCACACAAATAAAATCTCGACTTATGGCTAAATCAATTTCACCACACCGAGTCCAAAAACAGTGAATGCGAACGCACAAAACCTTGCTGCACGTATCTTTCTCCGTGACTGATATTCTGACAAAAACATTTTTGTCGAGAGTTGTTTATTTAAGGAAATATGATGGCATATCACATTACCCAACCATATCACAATACCGAAGTTACTCTACCGGAACAAAACTTAAAAGAGCAGCTTTAAAAGTACATTACTTTGCTAAGGCACTAAAAATGTTCTTATCTCTTACGTATTGTTCTATATCAAACTCATTTGACAGTAAAGTTGTTACCTTCAGCATTTTTGAAATATTATGAAAAATTAGTTTAACCGCGACAAAGAAATGCACATCAAATAGTTATTTTTTCTGGATGTAATACAACTTCAACAAATGATTGGGAACATTTGCATCACAAATACGTGATTCTTTTTTGTTTAAGTATCATATTTGGTCGATTAAGTAAACGAACAATAGAATTCACGAGGAGCTCTTTGAGTTTGAGCTATTGAACTCGAGTTTTGTAAAATAATTAAACGATTTGTAAATATTGTTATTTGTATAACTTCTGAATTTGATTTGCATGTCTGTTGTGAAAATCACAATTTAACATAAGTCAGACATCCCTTTTGGACGCAATCCATATTAAAATTTGTATCACACCTATTGAAAAACGCTTATGTATTTCTCTTAAAACTTTCTGGCATATTTGTTTTTTAAAAGAATATAAGTTACCTTTTTAGGTAATGGTTTATGACGAATTTTGAGCCAATAATATGTTTATTTCTCTTAGCTTCTTCTTACATTTACATACAGGCAGGTAATTATTGTTGAGTTGAACTATCAAACAGCAGTTTAGACTTTTGCTTGTAAGAAATATTGAAGGTAATTTTTTTTTAAAGTGCAACATCACACTAAAACAAATGATAGCAAGCCGCCTATCAATTTTAACATCAAACCCCAATTACAACTGCCTTACTCTCAAAGCGTAAAGTTGAATGATAAAATATTTGATCTGACTTCTTCACTTCGATTCATCAATTTATGCCTTAGCCTAACGGGATTTAAATCTGAATACAATGTTTTTTCCGTAATCATTTTTCCCAAAACCCAAAAACGACAGGAACCCTTTGGCTCGCACAACACAAAATTGGTGCCACACTATCACAGGCATACACTCAGAGAAATATATATACTTTCTATCTCCACATGGCAAACTTACACACATACACACACACACACACACACCAAACATGAGGGTATGCAGAGGCGTACTACAAATTTGATTTGATTTCTATTTCGTTTATTTTTATCTAATTTTTTAGCAATTTTCTGTTTCATGGATTTGTTATTATGAATAATATGGGTGTGAGTATTATACAAAAACACAAACAGCAATAGAAACTATTCGACAATAATTTGTTGTTGTTGTATTGGTATTGTACTTGTAGTTGATTCGGGTTTTGGCCATTCACACAATCGGATTTGTGAAAACGAAAGTTTAATTGACATGCACACTTGTGTGTGCATGTGTCAATTCGTGTTCATGTCTGTTTGTGTTGCAGATATGTGTTAAACTTGATTTCTGGTGTTGCTATTTTATATTTTCAACGTTTGTTCCTCAATATTTATGAGAAGTTTCTTTAAATAATATATTACATTCAATAAATAAATAAAATTAGATGCAATAAATTTAATTTAAATCTTCCTCAACATTTTCTACTCCCATATTTAACTGAGTAAAATCTGTAGAACTAAAAATTTCAAATGTCAAATGAGCTTATTAATACGTCTTCGTTTCATTATATTTACTGTCGTTATTTCCGCAGAAATAGCTAGATTTAGTTTTTAATCTATCAAAATTTGGTTTTGGTTCCTCTTGAATTTTTTTTATATTTTTAAGTGACTTTGCTTATAGAATTATTGTGTTTTACATCATCATCCGTAAGCATGAAATTTATTTTCCATATAATAAAACATTTTATGATTTTCATTATTAAATTATTGATTAATAATGATAATCAATAATTTAATAATGACAAACAGCCTCAGACATAAGAATTTGATATTTATTTTCTACTCGGTTTTTACGTTTTTCATAAGAATATTTTTTTCGACTCATTTGAAAGCATTTTTGATATAAGAAAAATAAATTATGTAGAAACTAAGAGAGCAGCACATTGTATGCATGCGAAAATTTCTTAAAAAAACATAAAAAAATAATAAAATTTACAATTCGTAAATTGAAGCAGCTGCAAAAATTCATTCGACAATCACAGCCAGCAGCAAAAATGCAACAGGAACAGAAACTGCAGCATCACCAACAGCAGTATCACATTGCTGCAAAAATATTTGCTCACACTGCAGTGATGTCTTTTGATTCACACATGAAGCGTAATCAAATTTAAGAGTATGAGCGTTTTAAAAAGAAATATTATTCCTAAAACTCTTCGGGAACACAAGACGTTCGTAAAGTTGAGCTTTTAGAAATATTTTTTGAAAAAAAATAAATAATAGTGCTGTTACTAATGTATTTAAAAATATTTAATTAATACTTTTTCTGTTTTAAATTAGTTTTCAAAATTTAGAATAACTAGTACATAATAAATTGATAATTTACATTTATACTAAAGAGTCTTTTTCTCATAAAATACAATTCGGCAATAGAAACATAGGTTTGTACTAAAACTATAGTTGACCTCGATTTGACTTTGAAACCTGCCTAAATTTTAAAGTTTAAAGAATTAATTTAACTTTCTCATGGAATTTTTTCTCCAAAATAATTTTTAGGAAATTCGTCAACTTAAATAAGCTACACTGTATTCAAGCGTAAGATACAAAATTATCAAAAGTTAAATCAACGGCTCAACTGCAAATATAAAAAGAATATATCATGATTTGGCATCAATCCAAACATAACCTACTACACGAGCAGCACAATAACTTTCTAACACTTCGTTTTTGATTAAGAAGTATCTCCGTCCTGCTGTAGCCGCATTTACTAACTCTTTTAGTTGTTAAAAAAAAAAATTTGAAAAAACAAACGTACTATACGACAGATTCAACAGTGTAATAATATTCATTCGTTATTCAATGCTTGTGTTGTTAGTAGCTGAAATAGTTGTTTTTCTTGCTACTGTGTCCTATGCGTCTTTAATAACATATAATTTGATAGGCGACAGCATTGTTATTAAAGCTGCTTTACACGCAAGGTAGGATACTCGAAAATGAGCATCTACCGATATGCGATTACACCACAGTGCTACGCAAATTCGAAGTTGTACAGATATCATAATTTCAACACAAAATTACCCTAATTTTTGGAGTGATTTCCAATTTATAAATGTATCTTGAACAGTTTCCCTAGCAATCACTGTACACCAAAAAACGCTGAACCCGGTCGAACTCATTTAAAAATTGCCGAAGGAATATGACAGCGCGGTGCGGAGCGGCACATTAGCGAATGAATTTGAAATCAGACGAATCCCTGCTGTGCTGCTGCTTCGTTCTTGCTCCGCTGACTTCTTTTGTTGAGCCAAAAATATTACTTTGTTGTTGTTTTTTCGTTCTTATTAAATTTTTTTTCTTTATTTTTTAGGTGAGTAGCATCAAATGAATAAAAAAGGAACAAATGAGAAAAATGAACACAAGTATTTATTTTTTATGTTATATTATTGACTGTTGATTGTGTTGTTAGCACGTGCCTTTGTACTAGTGTATTTTTACACTAAAGTATGATTTTGTTTGATTGTGTGTGTTCAATGTCAATATATGTGTTGGCGTGTCTGCGGTACTGTATATCAATAGCGGATATTAATTTGCACGCAATAATTTTCAATTCACTTAACTCAATATTTTTTGCCATTTCCGTGGCGTATTTTTCAACAGTGGGTGTTGAATCAGTGTTGCTGTTAATTTTGTGCTGACAACTCATTTACGTTGCTGAAAAACATAATTTATTTGGATTTGCGATTTTTATACTTCATTTTTTGAAGCTGATTTTCACTGTGCGGACAACAAAAATTATTTTGCTATAAAATATTTATGGTTTTTTCTCACTTACATATGCCAATTTAATTTCAAATTATGTGTTTTTTTTTCTCAGAATATGTGTTAAGTTTCAGAAGGTGATTTAATTCACTTTTCTTGGCAGTATCAAATACATGACGCTTTCGTATGATTTTTACGATTTATTTGAGCTGTATTGGACACCATGACGTATGTGTAACATTTAATATAGTTAGAATGAAAAAAAATTGTTTTTTCGTGCATAAACTTGGAATATTTTCATGAAATTTTCAATTTATGCTAAGATAATATTTAAATTTATTATTCGGCATTAATTTAATTTCAAACAGTATAAAACACATGAGTTAATACATATACTCATACATGTGTATAGATATAATAAAGCAAAATAATCTCAAGAAACAAATTTTAATAAACGTTCATTGCCAAGTTCAGACTGTGTTGGTGAAAATTGTATCAAAACAGTAAATATTTAATACTTAGAGATACAAAGAGTTGTATGTGTATTTCGATTTTAAGGCAGATAACACATCGCCAGCCAACATATATGCAGAAGATGCAATAAGTGACCCAGTGACAAAGAATTATTAAGTGAAGCATAACACTGAACGGTAATGCCATGCAGGTTTTGTGGAAATGTACTGAACCGAGTCTTGGAATATAATTTTTAAAGGGTGAAATTTTTTTTTAAATATTTTTTTTTTTTTTTGCATTAGCAACATACACGCTACATAAAATATAAAAACAAATCACCTGTCCTCAGTATTAAAGTTCTTGTTAAAATCTTAAGCCAATATTTTAAATATCGCATCCAAATGCATGTAAAAGACTTTGGCACTATATTCAAAAAATAGAACTTAAAACAAAAAATTAAATCTAGTTAAATAAATAAAAAAAGTAAAGTATACTGGAAATCAACGATCTCATTAGAAATTGACAGAAATTGAAATGTAAGCACACCAAATATAAGATTAATGAATCCTTGTTAGTCCATAGCATATTTCGAAATCATTAATATTGTACGCGGGAAGTAAACCTCTAATAAACGTGCAAAAATTATTAAATTCATATAAATTGAAGTAGCTCAAAAAGATGCGGTTGCAAGTAATCTTTAATTTTATTTTTTGATAAAAAAAAATACGCACAAGCAAACACATTGTATATTAATGTGGAAAATCACAAAATCATTTTAATGGCATGGGTATTAAATGTTTTTTTTTTTTGTAAGTATTTTATGTTTTTCTTTTTATTTTTTATTTTTGAGAAAAAATAACTTTGGATCCAGCAAGCAAATCAAGAGTTGAAGCAAAGCAAAGAGTAGTATCATTTGCATATTTTTACGTTTTGTAATGCCACTCAAGCAAAATGGAAAATCCTCAGGAAAATGCATATCCCTACTGATTTTTTTATTAACTTGCTTCTAATATGCATGAACTTAAAATAAATTATTGATTGGCAGTGCTTCTTGAAATTATGTTATACAAACAGATATGATCTTTCTTTTGATTTTTTAGAAAATTATTGGTGATATTTATACCACAAAGTGTGTTGTTTTAAAAAAGCATAGGTTAGCATTATCAAAAGACTGGTAGGATAGAAATTGATTGAATGTATTTGATGTGAATATTTTCTTATTAACATTAAAAACTTTAAGGAAAGTTCAGAGAAGTTAAGTAAGTCTCTGCAGTTAAATATTCAATCATAAATTTAACAAAGTCATGCCTTTGTTATTAAAAATATAACTTCTCACATACACATCAAAATTTCATACTGAAAAATGTCCAGCAAGCAACATATGTTGTCATATTTTGAGTCATTAATTTGTTTCAATTTATTGCAGTAAATGTGACAAAACCTTAGTAGAGAAGTAAACAAAAAGATCACAGAAAAAAAAAATTCTCTTGAAAAATTCCATTATCAATTTTTTTCATCTTACATTGTAGTCAACGTTTTCATACTCGGTTTTGTCACATTTTTTCTCAGGAACATTCAACTTGAACGATTACTGTTTTTTCGTCTGCTCGTTTTATATTTTCTCAGCTAATTCAATAAAATTGGTCACAAAATATAAAATTCAAGAGTAATGTTTTTACTTCACCTCTTAATGTACACAAATAGCAATATAACACTGAGGATATCCAGTGCCTTAATTTTTTTGAAATAATAAGAGCAACTATTCTTGGAACTGATTCAAAATAAGAAAAGTTACAAATTGAATCTCGGAGGGTGCTTTGCGTAACATAAATATCTAATTTTCAACCAATGCCAGAAATTAAGGACTCTTCCAAACTTCTTCATAATGGTATTGCTTTTGAAACTACTTGTTGTACGTTTTTTGGAAATGGCACACAGCATGACTTGCCTCGTTTAACGTCGTACGGAATATTCAATATTTTGATTTCTTCTATATTTTGTTAACAAATGTTTGCCACTCCACAAAAACTCGAATTGTTGATGCTTCTTAAAAAAGTTGTGCCAAAGTTCTCTTTGCACTTTTTTTTCGATATGACTTTACTATGGCTTGCGATCTTTTCAAATCTTACGATCATTTCAAATCTTAAGATCTCAAAACGTCAAAGCTAAATATTTTCGTGAAGAAAAGTAATGCATTTTGGATACTTCTAAATCTTTGGCCATTAAACATTTATTTAAGGTTTACTTACTGAATTAATAAGCGAGAGCCGATTTTCTGCCTTCTGTTCAGTTTTTTGGTTTTCTGTTACCATTTAGAAAACTTCAGAAACTAATTACTATGCTCAGAATATCAAATCATCGATTACAATCACAGTAAACAGGCCACAATGGGTAAAAAACTAATAAATTGTCCAAACATCTTGAAGAGCCAAAGTTAATTTATGAATATAATTCCTGCTGTGTAAACTCATACAATTGCAAAACCATACACAAGCGAAAGCAAAGCATTCACACACGTACAGAACGTCTGATATTTTTTCAATAATTGGGGTTCGTATTTTTTTTCAGATACTCAATTATTGAAAATTGCACGACAAAATTGAAGTTTAGTAAAATAGAAAATACAATAAAAAAACAATAAAGTAAAAATTCGAATAAATAATAGCAAAGTAAAATAAATGAAAATTGTACAGGAATGTTATAAAAAGCAAACAAAAAGACATAGCATGGCAGAAAATTGTTTCTACTCTAGACAAGCCAGCTATAAGAAGTTGTCAGCAATTTCTATACAAATTTGTCATAGCAAAAAAAATGGAAAAAAAAGCGTATAACAGTGTCTAGAAAAAATCTCGAAAATATAGCATGACAGTAAAACAGAGCTAAAGTAAATAAAAAGTTGAATAATTTGAAAGTTATTTTAATGAAAATAACGTGCTAACAGGGTGTTTTTCACACAAAGAAGTTTAATATAATTTTGACGAAATTTTTTTAAACTTAAATTTCGCCAGGCAGGAATTGTTTTTCTACATTTTTCTCTAATTTTAATGTTAATTTCAAAGTTTTTGTTATTTGCTTGCTTGCAATTACTAACAAGCATTTTGGTTATTATGAAAATGCTACACAGAATGTAAAAAGGTTCAACTTGTTGTCTTCACAAATCTTTAAAGGTTGTTTAGTGTTTAGCAATAAGAGTGAAATTTTTGCAATGGGGCAATTTAATGTATTTAATATTAAAGCGACTTTTATAGTTAACGAAGTTTTTATAAGTTTTATCAAAGCAGAAAAATATTGGATTGGAAAGTGTTACTGCATTTGTATGTAAAATGCGACGAAATTCAATTTTTTCCAAAGTAATTGAGTTGAGTTAAGTGCAAAAGTCTACAACCATTTATGTCATGGTTCAAACGATCCACTATTTAATGGTGACTATTTTTAAGCAATCTACATAGGTGGTTCTTAAATTTTCTGAAAGTGCATACCTATCAAACCTAATAATAAAAAATCAGTTTAAATTGTCAACAAACTTATCTCAACATTCTCTCATTAGATTTTCGGATGTCAATGTTAAAACAAATGCTACATAAGCAGCAACAGCACTCCTTTCCTCATGCACATCTTCACATCAATTTGCATTGTTATTTCCAGTGACAATTAAAGTGCAAAATATCACGTCTATTACGCGACATTGCACTCGACTTTATCGCCTTACATTTTCTTGAATATCTCGCATACGCATTCACATTTTATTTTTATTTCAATTAGAAATAGAGCAGCAGTCTTTTGTATTTATGTGTGTGTGTTTGTATTAATTCGCGTTAAAGTTAAATTTTATGTTGCACTCTGAAGATGACAAGCTATGGGCAGGAAATAATGCAGCAGTAGCAAAATTAGAAAGAAAAAAGAAGAAAATGTTGCAATGTGATATTAAATTTCATATGAGATATAAGAAAGCAAAACGAATTTACATCAAGATGCTCTACACATTGAAAAACTTACTTGCATTCACACATACATGTAAGTACAAAGGATGCATTATGCTTGAAATATGCACAGTTAAATGTACAAAGTATACCCAGTGAGGAATAAGCTCAATTGTGAATTGTGACTTTTTAGAACGTGTTGACTAAAGTTTAGTTGGAAAAACATTTTATTAAATAATACTTTTCCTTAAAGTAGCAATGATTTGTTGCATTTAATGTTTTTTCTTGCAGCTCTTAGCTAGATGGAAACACTAATTACCCAAAAAACATAACTTAGATGACACGGCATATATCTCTTATTTTGAAGACTGTATAGGAGTTTCAAGGGGATATGTCGCCTCACTGTGGCACAGTGTATAGATACTGGACTGTACTTTTAAGTTCTTTGATAAAATGGTCATTTATATAGAAAATCTTATTGCAATTGAAACAGACGAAGCAACTTAATTGAAGTGTTATATTTAAATCATTTCTTCAAATAAGCGCAGATTTTCTATAAAGCTAAACCGAGTAAGTCGGAGACCGAAATCTTTGAATGGTTTAGAGCTATTTTCTGATGCTGAGTCTTGAGTAATTAGACTTTGTACTGGTAAAGTTAGTTCAAGACCTTAAATGTGATTTGGATTGAAAAACAGAAGTTTGTTAAAACTAATATAAACATTTAAGTGAAGTTTTTCAAAGTTTTCAACCGATTTTAACAGCAGAAAATATTTTCGGACGGAAATCCGAAGTTCTTATTATTGATATCAAGATATAATCTCTTGAGCCCAATGACAAACTGAGCCGTAAACTTTAAGTTCTTTCAACCCACAGACCTCTTGCATATTCTTTTTACCTAGGACATCATCAATTTTTTTAGATGTTTTCTTAGTGGGCACATTAAAACTGGAGCTGCACAAAGTAAAATTCAGTGTTAGTGAGCGGAAAATGTGAAGTGCTGCGTTCATTTATTTACTGATGTTATCTTTAAAAGTTCATGTGTGCAGTAGAACAAAGAAGATGTTTTGCACACACAAACAAACATAGGCACATGTATGCCCAACACATTTCTATATTTGACATAAAATGTACATAGATGTAATGTTAGTGATAGTGTTGCTGCATATTATTGTTGCTGTCACTTATTGTTCAAAGGCAAGTCATTGAAACTAAAATTTAAGTTCAAACACACAGCTACATATATAGTACTGTGGCATAGGTGGTAACATATGCTCACAAACAAACAAGAAAGTATAACCTAGAAAATTATGATTTTGTCAGTGTGTATAAATAAGATGGTTTTTAAATTACAATATAAAAACCGGTTATTTTGATCCAGTGATCCTAGATATTTTCAGAGAACAAAACGGAAGCAATGATTTTCATTCGATTTATTATTACAAATAGTCTTTAAACATGTGCTTGGATCTTAGAAAATCGATCTTGTTGTGAGTTGTTATTATAGTTTTATCTTGTATTCTCTTTTTTTATTTTGGTTTCTTAGTGATATTCTTAAAAAATAACTATAAAATTATTTACACAAAATGCTCTAAAAATATATGGGTACATAAAACTTTTGATAAAATTTCAAAATAAATGAATTATCAAAATGTTTCTTTATTATTTTCTAAAAAAAAGCGAAATTTTTTTTCTCTTTTTTTTTTAATTTTTCTACTTTTGAAGATTTAAAACAAAGAGAAAAACATTTAGTGGATGTAGGTAAGATGGAGCGAATATTAGTTCAAATTGATTAAATTAAAACTAAATTTTTATGAAGTGCAAGTGCATTTAAAAGAACTGCAAGTGAGTGCATATCTACTTTGACTTATTTTAAATATTTATAGCTCTTGCACTTTGTGGAATTTACTCATTATATGAGTGACCTCGGGTATCGGAAATATTGTGTTATTGCAGATATCGAAAGATATCGAGCTCTAGAGCTTGAATTTCTTATGATTATATTTTAAATTGTCATATCTTTAGTAAATTTTAACGAAAAAATATTTTTCATTTCGTTTAAAATCTAAATAAGTCACCTTTTTTTGTTAAATTTTTGACTATAGCAAAGCACAGCACATGAAAAATTAATATTTTTTTATAACAAATCAGTTGTTTAAAGTGAACTTTTAGAGCTAACGTCATTTGATACGAAATTAAAAAATATTCCACTTAATTGCTCGGCAAATTTCCTTTTTTAAGACTTATTTTTTCCGAATGGTTTCAGAAATAAGCATCATAAGTAGGTATATATATATTACCTACAAATAAGATAAGCGATTTTTAATTACCGTGGCAGTTAAATTGTTTACTACGAATTAGTGCTGATGAAAATTTCTCTGAAGAAATCATGTATAAATAAAACACACACACAATCGAAGACTTAACAGCATGTGGCAATGTTATGTCAGTTTCATAATTTGTTTTGTGCGATTTCTTTTTTTATTTATTATTATTTTTATTTTTGAGCATCATTCACAAATTTATAGGGCATACATACATACATATGTGTATACGAATGTGTGTGACAGTTTTTTTTTTTATATAGGAAATTTAAATGCCCTATATTTTTGCCTACCCACTTGTCTTTACTGAACAATAATTTTTCTCACTTGTCAGTTGGCACATAATATATAAGATTCTCATAATACCCCAGCTAACATATGGAAAATGACTGAATTTTTTGTTTTTCATGTGACCAAACTATAACTTTTGTAGAAAAATTTATATGAAACTCATTGTATACTTTTTGGTAACACATAATGTTGATAAAATGTTACACAAATTTCAATTCGATTCGTATCGTTTTAACAGAGGTAATGAGCTTGAAATATACCTCATTTGTAATACAAAGCATTTACAAGAATTTTTCAAATAAATAGTTACAAGAACGTGCCCAGGAAATGTTGAGAATCGAAAAAAGTTGTATTGTATTCACCACAGCGACGATATTGATCACGCACGAGATTATGTAGTGATGTCAAGTAATAGTTTGTAAAGGAGAAACTGTCTAGATTTATGATTCATATAGATAAGCATTAGCTAACGATTTTTTAAATGTAAATAAGTGCATTTATAATGTCATCATAGGATATAAAAACATAACATAACATGAAAAAAAGAGTCCACAGCTTATAAGCATTAATTTTGTATTTTTCCCAATAATTTTATCTGATTCCGTGTTTTTACATTACAATCAACTGAAAGTATAATTAAGTCTCTATACAACATTAAATATTATGAATGAAGCACACAATTTTTCAAGTGTTTGCTGGGCATGCTCGTGTATAGAATAAAGGCTGTTTGTGTTTGCCAGCGGCTGACAAAAATAAAACTTTTTATTTACATTGTTCCGTTCTAGTTTCAATCATTTTGAAATTTATTACAGCATAAAATTTAATTTATTCTTGTGGTTCTTAGGATACATTTGTGCATCTACAATAAAGCGAACCATTTCATATTACTTTAGAGATTTTCATGAAACTTTGATATTGTATAATGCCTGTATTTTTTTTTTTTAAATTTTTAGCTGACCTTTCAAGACATTTTTTTTTCAATATTTAACTTTTTATACTTGAGATAGTTTTTTTGGTTTAAATTGGAGAAAGTTTTGCAGTAGCTTAAAATCTAGCTAAAAATTAATACCCCAACAGCCGCATATACGAAATCAAGAAGAAAAAAAGGATAAAATTCTTATCTATGTATTTAAAAATCTAACAAACATTTATTTGATGTATCAGTTTACTATAAAAGCCATTATGTAATTTTTTTTTTGTTGTTTCAAGCACAAATAAAAAAAAATTTACATCCTTACTTGCAGACACCTCAACCTCATACACACACGTAGTACTGCATACATTCAAATATTTGTTTGTCTATCACCCAATCTTCTTTCTCTTCTTCTTACTTTGGTTGTATTGAACTTTGCATTTTTCGTGTTGTCATTTTTACTTTATTTGCTAATTTTATTAATACAAACGTTGATATACTTCCAGCAAAAACAAAATGAATGAGACAGTTCCGTATAGGATAAACCAACATTTTTCTGGAACTTAAAAAAAAAATTATCTATGTGGTTTTTAGAGATTTTTTTAAAGGTCAACATTTAAGCTTCAGTCGCATTATTTTAAAAAAAAATAATGTTATGAGCAGAGCTCTAACTTAAATGTCATTTAAAAAATTTATTTTATTTTTTTGGGGTAACTATGGGTAAATATGTTCCTAGAAAAAGTTTCAATTTTGATAACAATGATACACATAGCTTTGTAACACTCTTTGAAGAACCTTAAAAACTAGTAGATGAGGAAGCATAAGTTAAACAAAGACATGAGATGAAGTTGACTCATTTTTGTTTTAATTTTTTATTTATTTTTTTAATATACGTCTCATATATAGAAATTTTAAATAGCAAAAATAAATCTAACATAAACATCAACTGCTATAGCTTCAACTTCAAGCAATTGCTGCATTTAGTTATTTGTAAACTAAAGCAACAGCAACTGTTACTACTACTCCTAAGCAAGGTCTATAATTCATCGTAGTAAGGTTTGTTGTTTTATGTTCTTTGTTTGCTTACTTCGTATGATTTCAACTCGTTATTCAATCCGTTTTCGATTTGAAAGTATTGTTCAAGCAATGTAGCATCACTAGAAGCAGTAAAAAGTGAAACGGTTTGATGCTGCTCTTTGTACACGTAGAAAATTGATTTTTTTCACTTAAAATAATAAAATTTAAAAATTGACATAGCTCGTGCTATTTCGCAAAGACCTGTTTGTCCTTGAGACTGCGCTTTATATTGTACAGCTACGGCATTCATACGCCAAATTTCATATATAAATGATAAATGACATAAAATAGTTTTCCAACTTAAATAAAAACCATGTTCATATCGTCACTTTTTGATGTTTTTTTTCGGGTTAATATTACGACATTCTAAAGAAAACATCCTATACTAAGATAAATTTATTTAGCTAGCCAGAAATAAGTTCAGTAAATCTGCTTTTTTTCTCAGTGTATTTTGCTGTTTTCATCATTCCTTTACTACTTATGTGTACGCATACATTGAAACATGTGCACAAAAATGTTTACTTTGTTTTGCTACATTTTCCCTCAAATTTTGTACAACAAGCAAAATAGTGTCAAGATTGGGTTTTAAAACTTCATCCATTTTCTTCACTGTTTCGTTTTTATTTATTCATTTTGCAGCCACGTTTATCTATGGCCCATTAGTGTGTCCATTATTTTCGAAGTTTCTTCAATCAAAGATATCAGCTTACTTACATTTTTACTAAAAAGTGGTAGTTTTTGATATTCAAAACTATATTGAAACCCAGTATCAGCGTGAAAACAGTCGATTTAACACAAAATAAATTCACTGAAATTCAAGAGTGTTTCAACACTTTCTTTTATTCTGAAATAGTGAACAAAAGACTCCAAAATTATATTTCTATTCGCATACTCGGTGATACGCTTTGATGTGTTAAAATACATTTTTTTAAAATTAGAGCGATGAATGTACAGAGCTGCTTGATTAAAGATACTCGGAAAACAACTAACAGTATAATTTAAGAACAGTCGTAATTTTTAAAATAAAGATTTTTCAAGATTTAAGTCAAATTTCGAATTTAAAAATTCATTAAGAACAATGAACATTTATTTTATAAAAAAGTTGTTTTTTGTAGCTTCAAAATGTGCCATCGCAAAACAAGAAAAATATGTTTAAAATTGCATTGTTAAACGCAAGACATATGAACCGTATCAAAAATGTACTAGTTACGAAATAATGGACACTCTAATTGCACTTATTACATGTATCTTGAATAATAATAAAAAACAAAACAAAATAAGAACAAAACCAATAAAACAACAAAACGATTTGTTTACAAAACTAAACTCGCACTATTTATATGCATGTGCCTGTATGTGTTTTTTAAAATACTATTTTTCAAACATTTTGTATTTTATTGCAAACCCAGTTTGGTAAATGGATTGTTACACAGCCAGACCGTGTGTGTGTAAGTTTCCATGAAATATTGTGTTTTCCAACACTTCAGGGTGAAAATAAATATTTAATTATTTTAAGTAAATTTGGTGTTATGCACTTTCATGCGAGTTTTTGGTCAGTAATTTTGACTATCAGTTTCTTCTAAGAAAGTAACTTAAGAATTTTGTATAAAAGCTTATAGTATAGGACTTTTTTTGGAATAATAAGTTTATATCGATGCCCAAGCAGAAGATGTTGATAAAAATATTTTTTTAAACTATTTTTACCATTGCATAGGCTTCGTATTTATTTGAAAAATTAGAGCCCTTGTTGGCAACATTAAATACTATTCGAATTTATAACAAAATTATCTTTAAAGAGTTTCAAAAATAAGACTTTTTTCACATGGAACTATAATTTGTTCTGTCTCAAAAATTTGCCAAAATAAAAAATGATAATTTCTGTGGCACGGAATAAAAAAATAAAATTGATATATTAACCAATATGGGTTCTATATACACGAGACAAATAATTGTTTTTGATGTCATAACGTATTTGGTGGATAGAAATTACCTCTTCATGTAATATTTCCTTAAATATAGCAAGAAAATCACAAACTTGTCTTAATGAACCAACCTTAGGTCGGGTTCAGTCGCATTGGGAAAGAGATATCCATTTTTTTTTTTGATTATAAGTAGTTTATGTAATTCAAAACACAAAGCATTCTCTATGAGATTATTGCCCATATACACATGAATGTAATACGATTTGCAACTTTAAAATTTAATTGCTTAGTGAATTTGAAACATATGTCACCAATTACCAGGTTAAATTGATCCACTTGTTATCTTTGTCATGTTGGTTGTAAAAATGACTAAAAAGTTCAATACAAAAATTATTAATAGTGAATTTTAGTTTTTGTGTTGAGTTTGCTGCAATGTTGTAATATGTGGCGATTTTCATTTGGGCTTATGCATTACCACAATTTTACCAACCTCATGTTGTTAGGCTCATTACAGCATATATGCACATCAGTACGTTTGCTATAAGTTGCTTAAATTAGATTTGTAATTACAGCAGTAATTAAATTTTGTTATATCAAATTATTATATTGTCCGCATTTGTGTAAAGACGATATGATTAAATTTGAAAAATAGAGCTCAAATATCTTAAATTTTGAGTGATATACCCTTGATTATACTTAAAGTTTGTTTAGAGCACAACTTTAAAGATATTTTAACATAAAATGTTGAACTCTCCTATATAGTGAGCCAACAATACTATGTGGCTTTATAATACAACGTTACAACTTTACACAAGCTGAAAAATTTATTCAACAATTTTACGAGCAGAAAGTATGTCAATGCAACAGAAGTGAAATTTTTAAAAAAAATGAGCAATAATTTTATTGTTACCGCAGTCTGAACAGCAGAAGTCGTAAATAAAATTTTATTTTGTGAAAAAAAGTTGTTAACTTACAATTTGATAGTAAAATAAAAAAAATAACTTTTTCCAGCTTATGTGAAGGCAGCTTATTACTGCCATATAAATGAATTGAAGCACACAAACCATACATCAAATAAATTCTTCTATTTTAGTATAGGTAAGGAAACTTTAGTAAAAAAAACGAAGCAATCATCCATGCATAACTCGGTTCATGTTCTTGCTGCTTAGCAATTCGGAAAATAACACTCGACACAGAATATACACTACAGCAACTTTGAGTCATTCCCTTTTGTATTTTGAGTCTGTGGAATAGATGACGATATGATAAAGATAATGATGTTAACAATCTTTGCGTGATTTTCCTTTAGACTTAAAGGTCAACATTGAATAATGAATGAATGACAGATGAACTCAACGATTCGTTAAGTTTGTTTATTTATTTGTTTATTTCGATGGCAAATAGAAGTGCAAAGAGTCAAGGCATAAAGCTGATTGAGAGTGGAAAATACTGCAAAATAAGAGTAAAACCAAAACTGTTTCCTTTATTGTATGATGGCGTCTATTTCTTTTGACGTTTTCTGTCAAGTGATAATCATAACTCAAATTTTCATGTCTGAGTAAAACTAAATAGGGTCAACCAACTGGTAATAGAATTGTGTACAACGTTGTGCCAGTGCTTTGTACATGAAATGAAATAAAAAAAGGGATTGTAATTTGGAAGTGAAATCTGTTTGTCGAAGTCGGTGCTTATTGAGAAATATTTCCAAATTCTAAATTCAACAATTGAAAAAAAAAAACTTTTCACTATTTATAATAACTTATATTATTTTTCATCATTTTGTCAAAAATATTTTTTATAGAAAGAAATTTATAAGTTATGTTGGTTGTATACCACACAAAAAAAAAATGTAAAAAAAATTTATTATTTTTTTCAACTCTGACCTCAACATTTATAAGCCATGGATAAAGGCCAAAATAAGTTTTGTGTTCAATATTTTTTTTCATCTTTTATACTCACCATCAAGTGAGGCATGAGGTAAATAATTTTTCGCCATTCATAAAATTGTTTTGTATCAATAATCGCCGGATGATAATTTGGACGCGTGCTTATGACAAAATCAAGAAATTCTAAAGATGGAGTAAGAGAATATCGAGACTTCATGTTACAACTTCAACAAAATAAATTACAAAATAAAAGATAACGAAAACGTAAGGTTGATATAAAATAAAGTGTGAAAGTACAACCCACATTTTTTTAGCTAAGCAAAAGCACAAGTTCTTGGTAAAAACTGAATTAAGGCATGAGTAAATGAGTAACAAATAAAGTTTTTCGACGCACAGCACGAAAAGGATGAAGAAAGAGGGAGAGAAAGAGAGTTATGTACGCAAGAAGTCAGAATTTATGGCAAATGATTTATGATGATTCAAATAATGTAGGCCGTTTACATGCATTTGTTATAATTTTTTTTTGCTTATGTTTATTTTTGGAAGCTATGTGGATCTTCGCTCCGTTAGCTGATGCAAAAAAATGAGTTTTGGTTTTTATGCTGCTTTATTGCTTCTTCTGTTTTGTTCATTTTTGTTTATTTTATGAAGTTAAATTTTACTACATAATTTTTATTGCTGATGACTGAGGCGTATGATTAACATTTATTCAGCGTCTGGGCTATTTGTCTGGGTGTTGTTTTATTTACTTAACATATTATGCTAACGCTTACAGGTGAAATTGAACAACGTATTGTGTCATTTTACTAAGTTTATGCTTCTGCCGAAAGAATTTTTTTTTTAAGTCTCTCACAATTTCATTTAAATTCAATTGATTGTCCACAATGTATTTAAGTGAAAAAGCATTTGACACGAAAACGAAAAATTGGAATTTATGTTTTGTCGAAAAATAACCAAGTTGTCATTTATATTTTAATTACTTTAAATGCAAATGTCGTTCTTGCATTTTTTCAACTCAACGCAAACGTTATCTCGTTACCTAATTGCCATATTATCAAATTGCCAAAATTAATTTTCAATATAACATTGCTACACACACACAACTATTCTACTTACTTTTCCGGAAACCATGACGACATGAATGGCATCTGAAATGTATTGCTGTACAAGTGCAGTGTATCAAATAAATCTGCAAGCATAGCACCAAGCATCATGTAGACACCACGTGAGAATTTATTGCAAAATGTGTACAGAAAAATATTTATGGAAAAAAACAATGTGAATCAAAATAACAAACATTAAGTGTAGTTTAAATATTTGAATATGTGGGTCAGTGTAATTTATCATGGTATACTGTATGAAATTTTAATTAAAATTGAACTTACTTATGCGTGACGGCTTAAATACATCAGTTGTGTTGATGACATCTACATAGGCCTGCAGTTCGATGCAACGTGATGAAACATTGAGATTGTGATCTACCATTGTATATTTGAAAGCTTTGTTCATTGGTGCCTTGTTCAAAAATTAAACCTGTGAAGTAGATAGAGATTGCAGGTAATAAAGTTGTTCATAAAAGTACATAAAATTATTGGTATATTTTATTTTTTTTCTGATAATAGATTTGTAGGAAAAAATAAAATAAATATAGTTTTATACTAGCGCAACTAGTTTTCTGAAAATATTATGCGTAAAAATATAAAAAATGTAGCAATTTCCATTTAAACTTCATAAAATTCAATCAATTATTTAGTTCACATGTGAATAATTTCATTATTCATCTACATCAATAAGGAACTTGAACTATTTTCCGATGATGATTTTGTGCAAAAGCTTACAATTTCAACTGCAATATCGTAAAATGAAACAAATAAAATTTTCACTATATAGTAGATTTTTTATTTAATAAACTTAAAAGTATTGAAATATAACATACAAAAAGCGAACAGCGCTGCACAAACTAATTTGCTAAAGTGACCAATGAAAAATAGAAATAGCATATTTGCGGATTTGAAAAAGTTTTAACAAAAAACTTGTAGCTTGCCACAGCAGAGAAAAAAATTTTGGTTTGAAAAATTAAAAATAAATACTCAAAAAAAGTTTTTCTTCCAAAAACTAAAAAGTTTTCTACGTTTTGTCTGGAATGTAGCACGTGAGCACATGTTTAACTTGTCAACAAATTTTTTATTTTTCAATTGTTTTCACAAAAGGATTCTGCTGGTCTATGTAACTTTAACGAAAGTTCTGTATTTATTTCATTTTAAAAAATTCAACAGAAAATGTAACCTCCTACAATTATAACAATAATAGAAAAAAAGCAATTTGGTGAAACATTTTTGGGATTTCAAATATATACAATAGCCAGTGAAAAAAAAACGTAATTAAATTAATCTAACTGAAGGAAAACAATTTGTAGCAATAAAAAAATTGTGCACAAGTTTTGTTTGCTGCAAATTGAGCGCAAACAAATGACAGCTGATAGAGTTGTTGCTCACAAAAGCATTCACTTAAAATTTTTATTGATTTGTAAGATAAAATTTTTTAAAATTTTGAAAAAAATAGTTCGCTCTCATTTTTTTGTAATCTTTTATTTGTGAATAAAGTAATTCACGCTGTACTCTTGCAATTTTTTATGTCTAGAATTGAGCATAACTACATTTATTATTTATTTTAAGGATAAACTGAACATTCAATTTTAGATAAATTTATTATTTTGACATATATTTTATTGATTATAAGAACCAATGATCTTACTGCTATTCTTATAGCAAACGTATTATTATTCGTAGCAGATAAATATTTTCAGTGTCAAAACACTTTTAAAAAAAATTTTGAATTTAATTTCCTAAAATAATTTATTTTGGGATAGCAAAAAGCTGTTTGTAAATAATGGCACTAAAAAGTGCAATAGACTTTTTAAATACCGGCATCATCAATTACATAAATCACACAAAAACATCAATGAAATTAAAAAACAAAAAATAGACATTTACAATTCCTATTATCAATTCCAATGCCGCATTGAAACCATAAAATACTTTATTTACGTAAATGCACTGCACCAGTATTTAAGCACTTAGCTCTGCGGCAATTGTTGACATAGCAGTAAAAGTAAGCCCTAAAGTTTACATAATTTAAAACAACAAAAAGAAAAATTTTGGGCGGGAGGAGTACTTTATAATGACATTGAGAATAATAGAATATGATATGAAATTTCATGACAAATATTTAACATAAAGTTTTTTTTTGTAAGCTCCCATTAGGGAGGTTTAAACGCATATTTCATCAACATTTTCAAAAACAAGGGTATTTTTTAGACATTGTCCAAATGTACAGCTCAATGTACTGAAAATTAAGCAAATGTACCAAAAAAACTAAAAACTTTTCATAGACGTTTCTTTACGTGACTATTTTACCACCCAATTATGTTTTAATTTGCTGACAGTCTTTTAATAAAAATTCAATCGAAGCTATAAATGTTTAAATTACCAACACAATGTTTAATAATTCCACAATATTATTCATATCAAGTATCATTTCGATGAAAGTTGTTGGGTGACTTAACATTCTTCTAACTAAAATTTTGATTGCAATTTTTCCATCGCTCTACAAAAGCTACTTGAAATTTTACTAAATTTTCCAACACTGCGAACTGTGTTACGCTCAACATTTAAAGGACACTTGAAATTTTTCCTAAAGAAGTGTTGATGCTGCAATTGTTGTTATCGTCAGCAATATTGTCGCTCTAGCGAAATTGCGTTAACTGCACACACACAAATACACGTGAGTATATGCAACTGCCACAACATAATTCTTAATTGCCGCAAAGCTCACACGTAAGTTGTTTTGTATTACTGACGTTTCTCCGCTCTGCTGCTTGTAAAGTTTTGCCCAGTGCACAATTTGTCTTTCTTGCTATTGCGAGGCATTTTTTATGATTTTTTTTTTTTGGCAAATGTAGAGTTCGTGGTAAGAAAATACGAATTAAAACAAAAATTTCTCATGTAAAAGTAGTTGAAGAAAGTACGAAAAGAAAGTAAGAAATTTGTTGCCAATGTCGCTAGCAACTCAGGTGGCGTAATGGAATGCGCACGCTTCAGTTGTTCTCCTCATTTATTTATTTCGTAAGGAAACTTTTTCCATTGATAACGTTTGTGCAGTAAAATTAATCCATACGCATGTATGTGCTATCCAAAAAAAGTTTCAATCCAAAAAACAATTTGGAATATTGCACGGTATTTTGAGTTTCTACTACTTTTTATTTTTATGTCGTACGACATAGCTGTGCTATTTCTTATTACTACAAATTTTGTTTTAGTTGCATGGGTTGCATAGCTGGAGCAATATTTGTTTTTTGCTAAAAAGATACTTTAGTATATAGAAAGTTGCATTTATTTTAGTATTTAACAATTTTGAAAATTGCGTATTTTGTAATTTAGAAATTTTATTGTATTTATTTTGTAAATCGGTTGATTGTTTGATAATCTGGGTAAAGAAAACTTTTATCTATTTTTTATAGCAGCTATGTACTTTATACATCAATGTTTCGCACATTTTTAATTGAATATTTTCAAATTTATGGACTCATTTTTTATTCAGCATCAAGTCCTTCTTGTCATCCATTGTTTTCAACTTGGTTGCACCGATTCACAAATTTACACATGTAAATGAAAGCACAAACAGACACACCCATGGCAATATACTCGTTCAAAAATGGCGCACGTGCTTACCAACTCTTTAAATTATGCACACATGCATTGGTGCACAAACCGGACAACGATGACGAAACAATAACAGCGTTGCACAGTAGGAGATTGCTGCGTAAAATGAACAATTATAATAAGTTTTTTTTTTAACTTGATTGATTGAAATCGATTCTCATAATTAAGTCACAACATTTCAGAGCAATCCTTATACCAATATAGTTTTTTTTTATAGCAGAAAAAATCTCTAGTGACTCCGCCAGACATTTCTGTTTGATATCCCACTGTGAATTATAATACACCTTTTTCTCAACTGTTATTTTATTTGCTTTGTTTTGGCTATAACGCTGTTGCTGACATTCTGTGCTTGACGTCACTTTACGCAACAGCCAGGTCACATTTCAAGTTTTGCTTTCGTTTTTTTCATTTTAGCTGCAGTTCACAAGGTCGTTTTTACGTGTTCCTACAAACTGTACGTCAGCGCTTCGAAGCTCGTTAATTATTCAACACCCATATGACTCATTTTGGTCATTCGTTCAATTGTTCATTTATATGTTTTTACCTGTGTGAGTTTTTCATAAGTCAGCGTCAACGTCACCGCAGCAGCAAAAGTTCAGGATACTACAACAAAGCGTTCATTGTTATTGGTGCTGTATTTGTTCCTGTACAGCAGCATCAGCAGCTGTTGATATTTTAGTGTTCTTTTATATGCGTCGGTGTATTTGCGTCCCTGTTGCATAAGTTATCCCCTTATTTCCAAGGTTTTAAGTGAGTTTTATGTCAACTTATATTTTCTTGCAAATTTTAATGCAAATGCACCTTCATTTTTTCAAATGTGTGTATGTGTTTGTGTTTGTGAATTTTTCTACTCCAGCATAATTTGAAATTTTGAAAATGACAGAAAAATCTATAGAATAGTTCAAATTATGCCAGGTCTATTAATTTGAAAAAATGCAGATGTCTCGGGTTTGAAATAAGAAAATGATATGCGGCTTACGGCAAATAACAATACATTAAAAATTATATAACACGCTATCGGCGGCAAATTAATATGGAGTGATTTTGCAACTTTAAAGTACAAAATCGGAATTTTTCATTTTTTTCCGGTCAATTTTCAAATTTTTTCTAAGAAAAAAAGAAGAAGATGAAAACCTAATCACGGATTCGAAATCCTCGATCAATAATAAATGTTTGAAATTAAAAAAAAAATTTGAATCGCCTTAATATGCAAATTTGATGACTCCGAAAAAAATCCAGATATCTTGTTTTTGAAATAAGATAATGATATGCAGTTTCGGCATTCGTTTACACAAATAACAGTACATTAAAAATTATGATTTTTTTTATAAGAAAGAGAGAAGAAGAAGAAAAAAATCACGGATTTCAATTTCCCGATCGATAGTTTCCCAAAATCTATACCCACTTTGTTGGAAATTTTGATAGCCTCTGTCATTTGCTCCAATTTTTAAATCAATATTTTGGAAAATGGGTTGTCTACTTAAAACAGAGGGCGCTTATCCAGTTTTCAATATTAACCTTTATCCTAGTAATGGGCTTTGTTCAGACATTTAAGACTACTGTAATCTGCTGACACATCGTGAAAAAATCAAAAAAAAATTATTTTAAACCACCCTAATGTGACGTGCCTAAAAAAACTAAATTTGACAAAGTTTGATATCTAAAAAAAGAAAATCAGGGAGTCTTAACTTTGGCATTAAAGTATTTATTTTTCAAGGCTCATGCGTTGTGTTTGTGGACTTAATAAAATTGCATAAGAAAAAATTTACTATATATTCCGGCACTAAATAAAATAAACTCCTTCATAGGTTTTGCAGCCTTAATGAGTTCAGATTAATCGCCACTTGCTCACACAGCAAACTCAAAACAGAATTACAAATTAGCATACCTACAGCAAACTAAAAAGTTTACAACAAATCAAAGCCCAAACCCAAGCTACGCCTGTAACTATTTCATAGTGAAAAAGAAACTTTTCCATGTTGCTACCACAATGTGTATCCACATGATCCGCACTTAATTAAATTTAAATTAGTTCAATTACAGAGAATGCCAGTGATACTGCTGCTGACTTTGATGACGATAGCTTGGCAACAACAGCATTCATTAAGTGAGATATGGACTGACACAACCAACATGTAGCTGAACACGGTCAAGAAAATTTCCATGAATATTTTTCCGGATGAACGTAACTTCGTTTCATCCTTTAATTAAGTAATGATTTTATACGCTGTCATTTATTAAACGCAGTTCTTTAACAATATCATTCTGTTCGCATTCTCCTTACGTCACAGCTACTCATTATATTTAACTTATCATTTTGTGCTTATCAATTTTCATTTTCACATTTCCATTTCATTAACACTTCCACCACATTTTTTTTTTCTTTTGGTGCTTTAATTTTTTTTTCTTTAACTTTTTTTTCTAATCTGTTGAATTTGGCTTTTTCCATTTCTTTTTATTGCATTCTTATATATTTTTTTGGTCATTTCTTTCTATTTCAAGTCAAACTCATTAATGTGGTCTTATTTAACTTTTTTTTAAATTGCAAGATAAACCCGAAATGCAAATGTTTTCGACGGACAGAAATAAGCAAATTATCCCTTGCGAAAAATAAACAGAATATGAGGAATTCATTTACATATCTGACCGAATATCAAAGGCATGTGACGCTTTTATAGCTTGCTAAGGCGACGACGAACGCGTTGATTTAGAATTTTGTTTTTTCTCTGAAATCTTATTTTGCCGACAGCTGTTGCCTTACGTAATATTTCTTTCACTCCAGTGTTTATGTATTTTTGAGTGTTTTTGAATGCGTATATAATTCGGTTACAAAACCATGAGAAATAAATTATTCGCGACTTTAAATTGTGTTTAATTGTAACTGTCAAGATGATATCAAAACTTTTTAAGTTTTTGCAATAAACTTAAAATTTTATTTGAAATTTTTACAATATCAGAGTTTTTTATATCAATACATTTTTGTATTTTTGGTACATTTGGTACATTTGTACTTTTTTCAGTACACTTGCGTCGTGAAAAATCTTCGCTACTACATTCGACAAGTTTTTAGTACATTCGTTACATTTGGCAGACTTGCAGTTTTCAGTTCAGTGATTTTTTAGTATATTTTCGGCACATTTCCACTATTTCTAAAAATTTTATTAGGAAATTTACCTCGAACTGTACCTGGAATAAACTTACCTAACCTTTTTTTAGTTGAAGAGTTAAAATTTTCCTCAAGTTTAGTCATTTTAAGTAATTTTTTTTATTCATGTCGAAATAGTACTTTTCAAGTTTCTATTCAGTACACGTCTACAAAAACCCAAATGAAATCGCTGATCAATACCATATTGCAATCTAAAACAATTTTTACTTACAGAGGAAGAAATACAATGCATTGCTAATGATTTCTGATTAAGTTGTGATATTTATTTCGAGTACCTAATACAAAATACAAAATTTTGTGATGAAAATTGAAAAAAAAAAATGTTTCTTGTCACAATATCTTAAAAAAAAATACCGAATTTTTAAATTTACACATGGAATAAACTCAAATTTAACATACTAAGAGCAACCTTAATTGCAAGGGAATTGGGGAACTGCGAGACTGTGGTTGAAATATTCAATTGTTTTGTCTTTCAAAGCTTACAAATTATGAAAAAATTTTGCTACAATGACATATTCATGTTATCTTAAATAAAACATATATTCATTTTGAACTACATCCTAATTAACATACAATGAAAACGACTTCATAATACAAACACACACATACCTGCAAACATTGCTGCTGGTTGCTACAGTTGCCTGCCTATCTACTTCCTTTTCTGCTTGTCACTATGTGATATCCTGATACTATTATCACAGGCAATGAAATGCGCGGCAACGAGATACTTTAACTTTTTATTGTATTTTTTGTTCGTGCTATGCTTTTTTTTGTATTATTTACTTAGTTGGGTGGTTGTTGTTGTTAGCGCTGATTTATCATTAGCGGTATTTTGTCAAGCAATGCTAATTTGCTTCCCATTTCATCTCTCATTTTCTTCTACTTTGCACTTTTTTTCGCCTATGGTTTCAACATACTTCAATATATCTTTTTAGCAGCACATTGACTTACAAGGATATTTTAACTTTTTTCTTCCTTTTCCTTACAGATGCATTCTTTTTTGAATATGTACTCTCAATGTAGTTGTTGAAATTTGCTTTGTTAAAAAAAAAGAAAACAGTATAAATATTACCCCGTACGAAATGCTAAAGGAGCCCAAAACTGGACTCGTATTTCGCTATATCGTGTTTAGAAAAGACGTCTCAAAATTTATTCATTATAATTTATGTAAGTGCTGCAGAAAAACATTTTCATAGTTTCGCAGGATTTCAAAAAAACTACATACATTCTTATCGAAATAACATTTGAACTATGGCGTCCTTCGTAAAATTTTATCACAAAATTTTATACAAATTAACAATTTTTTTCGCACTAAATGCTCTAACTAAATTTCACTTCACTCGTATCCTTATAGCCCGTCTGTTACAACACGCGTTCTAATAAGTACTAAAAGTATTTTAGACTTTCATTTATACTAAAGCCCCATATAAACTGAATTGTTTTTGTTGTTGCTGTGTGATTTGTTGTAGCGAAAAAATTTGTGCTCTTGTTGCAACGATATATTTTGAGAAAGGTCTAACTCTCAGAACTTTCAAATTGGTACAGCAGCATCAACCATATTGCATGCATAACTCCAATGCTCTTTTCATGCTGGATGCCATGGTACTCCCAAAAGGTAGTCCTTTGTGTTAACAAATTTCCGCTGCTCTTCACTACGCTTTTCCGCTATGTTCTTTCTCAGGATGCCAACCAAGGATGCTCAGCTGAACAGCAACTAAGTGAGAGAATAAATTTTAGTACCACTGTTTATGATATGCACTCTTTGTACTAATTTCATATTAATACTTGAATATCTATTTTAAAAAGTATAGAGAATTGTTTTTGTAAATAAGAGTAAATCGCAATGTATTTGCTATTACTGACCTAGTAAGTATTTTTAACATTGTTGCTTCGGCTGTTGCTCAATTTTAGCGAGGAAATTTCAAAAAAAAATATTCTTTCACATATTTGTTCAAGAATTCAAGGCTTACAGCAGTTTGCTCCATAATCGATAACAGAAAATCAAACTATTACCAAAAACTTAACAGCTTCAAGTTATTACAGCATCGTGGTGGAAAAAGGCACATCCTTTACATTTTAAGTTTAAATAAATAAATACTGGGAACAATTCTAAACTCAGATTAAAAATTACATTTTGAACCGTTTACATAATTGAGGTACATAAGTTCATGTTTATTTATTCACGAAATAAGACTGGGCTGTGTAATGTGTGCACTGTTTGAATAAGATAAATTCTACAAATTAAGTTCTTGTTTGCGGGAAACGAGAGAAAATTTTATGCAAGCACTAAAAAGTAGTAAACACGATTCTAGATGACGACGCGACGTGGCACTTTTTATGTTGTCAAGTTTTTTAAAAACTGTGCTGAGAGAGTTGGTAAAGGTAATGCAGTCAAATTTAATGTAAATACTATAATTAATTTAAACTACCTCTGTAGTTTTGCAAAGCTAAATTTTACCAAAAAAAAAAAAAAAATTAGTAGCAGTTGATTTGCGGGAAAATAAATATTTCTATCATTAGCGCGTATATTATTATGAGCTTAGTCTCCAAGAAAAAATAATATTTCTTGATATAGTATTTACCACATTTGGAAAAACAATTTAATTCAGAAAATTACATTAATGGTTGCACAAACTTTTCAAAATATAGCTCTTTGCGATTTTATGCAATGAAGTTTCAGAAATCGAGGAAAATATAAACATTAAATTGTGCGCATAACAATTTTTTTTTATTTTCTAAGATTCGATGGGAATATTTGTGGACCTGTTGTACTGTCACAGAAAAGTCAACTAATAAAACTTTCTATGAACTGTGCCAAATTTTGCGCAATAATTTTTGGATTATTATTAAGTTGTCCGCTGTAGTCATTGTTAACAAAAGTGATGTCACCAAAAAAAAGATAGTTGCTAGAAAAAGTTCAAAACAATTTTTGTTCAAAAGAAAACTTTAAAAAAGAAGTGCTTTAGACAAGTTTAAATATAGGGTCGAGTTACAAAAAAAATTTGATTTTTGATATAATCTGGGATGTAATTAAGAGTCAATAGTGACAAGAAGTGACTTTTTCAAACACTCTAGGAAAAAAAGTCCTTGCTAACATAAAGCTTAAACGTGTCATGATTGCTGAACAATTTGAAGTATGCAAGCAGTTGCCTTCTATAAGTCGATTGACATAATTTTGCTTTTTATTTAAGTTGCAAATATAAAATAATATCTTGAAAAAATGTCTTATGTTATAAGTTATTTTATAGACGCATGAATAAATATACCATGTGATTAACTACTTATTAAAGTCAAGACTTCCATCTCTAATCAAAAAACAAATCCTAATGGAAAGGCTTCAATAATGTTTAAATATTTTGTGACATCATGCATTGGACTGGCGTTTGCATATTTGTGACTCTTACGTTACGTTACGACTCTTGCATGCTTAATGTTCAGCAGTGCACTGAACTTAGCGCGATTTATTTTTTACTAATGATGTGCTTGACTTTGACCAAATTACAAATAAAGGAAAAAGCTCACATTAAACAAAAATGAGGAAATTTGTTCGATTGAAAGGACATGACCTTGTTTGAATTTGAAAATGTCACGATAAAAATATAAATAAAGTGTCTTGAAGAAGTGAAAAAACATAAAGAAAATCAACAAAAAAAAGGGTTGCTACGTAAATTTTAAATTTAATTTCCGTTTTTCACACATTAGCAGTTTTGTGCAATTTAAACGAAAAATCATAAACCTTCGCAACAAAAGCTCGCAATTTGGCGTAATTATTTGTTTTATTTTTATGAGGGTCATCACTGCGGGTGAAGGTAGGGATATTAAAATAAGTGGCGCATAATAATAGCAATTTATAAGTCAATTTTTGTTTTTATTTGTCACATTCCCCAAACACGTCAGCAACGGAAATTAATTTTGATTACGCTGAATAGAGGAAATGTTTTTCCATTATAATAAAAATTTATAGGCACCATTTAACTTATAGAGAAAAGATAATTACTAATTTCAAAAATTTCCGATAGTTGGCTAAAAAAAAAAAAATTAAGCATTCATTTGAAAAATGTTTTGGAATTTAGTTTACAGTCTTGTGAAAAATGATTTATGCCAATATACATCTGAATAAAAAACTGAGGCTCACTTTTTCTTCATCTTGTACTTAAGAAGCTGAAAGTGCGTTCGAAAAGTCTGAGTTATCGCGATAGTTGCTAGGCTTAAAGCGATAATTGCTAGAATAACCATTTTAAATGTAAGTCATTATGTTGTGCTAATCATCATAGATTTTCAAAAAAATATCTTAATTAGGAGCGTTCCGGAGAACGATAATATTAAAGAAAACCGACTTGGAGCTTTGAAGAATATTTCTAAATAATTTTCTAAAAATTAAATTATCACAAGTTTAATAAATGGAATACAATAGTCTCTTGTAAATAAACTTAAATGGCCTCTAAATTAAAAGTCCTTTGAAGTGCAATTTGAAATGAAACAACAACAAAGACAAAGCAACCACTAAAGCACTTAAAATAATTTTTTTATTCACAACTCGTGAACTACACTTAACTTTCCAATTTGATTCTGGCCTTTGTCTAAGCAATGACCTCTAAGCATTTTTTGGTGCGTAATTTAATTCGTTTCTTTCATTTTTAATTTTCTTGCCTCCAAAGTAAATTAAATATTTTTTTTACAGTAATATGCAATGCTACTTCAATTTTTGTTCTACAATCTTTGCTCATCTTATACACACACATACTTTGACTACTAAGAACAGAAGAAAAACATTCAAAACAAATGGCTACCAGAGTAAAACAACATAAAAGAGCAAATGTTTAATAAATCGAAAAAGAAAAGCAAAAAGGCCGCAAAAATCACAGACTGTTAAAAGAACATTGGGATAGCCACTGTAATGTTTTTAGCAAGCTATTTTCAGTATATTTATTTGAACATTAAAAAGAAAAAAAAACAAAAAAAATACACCGAAAGTAACAGGAAAAAATATGGAGATACTTTTACAAAACTTTGGTAGTATGCGGGCAAGTGTTTTCTTAAACGAAAATGACCTATTAAAAATGAGAGTAAAAATGAAAAGCACATAAAGTGTGTCAATTAAACTGACACAAAAAACTAAACATTGACTTTTTTATGGACAATAGACTAAAAAAGTTAAATTATATATAATCAATTCAAATATTCAAATGACCCACCCATAATCGACTAAGTAAAGGGTGTTCCGATATGAAATACTTTTTTTTAAGTTAAAAAACACTGGTTTCGGTTTATAATGAAAAAGAATATGGTTCAAGTGATCTCCTCTGCTAGTTTGGAAGACTGTCAAGCTTCTAATAAAATTTGGAATATCTTTTTCGTTTAGTCATCAATTATTGATGTTTGCTCAATGCTGTACGATAAAATGTTCTGCTTCTTACATATATGCCAGTAAAAATGTTCATACTTCAAAAAAAAAAATATTTCTTTCAACTTTCCTATGGATAATATGCACTGACAGTTATTAAGAGTTGCTATTAAAGAAAGAGTTAAGAAACCAATTAAAGGGCAAGTAACAGACATATTGAAAGGAGCAGATAATAACACTTTTCAAAAAACTATGGTGTCTTAGTTATAGATCTTAATGTCGATTAAGTATCACAAGCAATATCAGCTTTAAGTTTAAGCTCAGGTGTTTGAAATCATGTGCTGTATTAGCAGCAAAATCAAAAAATGTGTGGTGCTAACCGTGTGCAAACAAAATCACATTCCTAGCTAAAAATACGCAGAGTTGCTTTACATGTTTTGACTTTAACTAAAGCGTTTTCTTAGCTTTAGCTGCTTTAGTTTTAGTTTGCTTACTTTTGCCATACGTTTTTACTTCTAAGGCAGTACACGGAAAAGTTAAGAATAAAAAGATTTTCTTTAATCTCTTTAAAACATTTTCTTTAATCTTTTTAAGGTGCTGTTATAATACATATATACTTATTAGGATGTTTATTTTGAAATTTTGTAGATTGATATAATTTCTTTTTTTTTGCCTATATCTTAGCTTGAGGAACGAAAATAATTGTACCAATATTTGAGCTCAAACCTGAAAACGTCGCGGTCAGAGCTTGCATCTAATTTCGTTGAGGTTTTACGAAACAACCGACTTACTAAAACGTATAAAAAGTCTACCTTAGGTGCCAAGATATAGCGTTTAAGGTATTTCAGTTGTATGGGAGATACCATCCACTGTTATCAAACTACGTCTATATTAACGTAAGACTGAAAATGCGAACTAAAAGAAAAAGAATAGAACAAAATTTATCTTTAGAAGATGTTTTTGAAGAAAAATTATATAAAAAGTTGCGTAAAAATAACATAAATTATCAGACAAAGCAAATAATGAAAAAGGTTGCAATACAATGCTAATGGCATTTGATTGTCATTTAGAGATTGGGCCATTGATGGTTAATGCAATTTTAGCAAAGTCTCTAAGTTGAGAGACAATTTGGTGGTAGAGCGTTTTTCTTAGTTTTTTCAGAAAAAGAATCGAAAAATGTTACTTTAATCAATCTACGTTATGTAGGAAATAAGCTGTAAGTTATAAGCATATAAGTACAAAAATTGGTTTGTTGCACTATCTTCGCACATTTAAAAGCGGGAATGTTCTGAAAATAGAGCAATTATATCGAAAATGAAAGTACCGGCTTATATGCATAAAGTCTTTTCCTAAGTGAACGCAGATTAATATAAAAATTTGGTAATTTTTCCGGCATAATTCTTATGACAATAATCTTTAGGAATTACTACATGAAAAAAAAAACAGAACTTGCAAAAAATTTTGAATTCACTTTTTAATAAAAAAAAAGTTCAAACCGTGCATTCAATAATGTGTACTATTTATTTTTTCTAAAATTCCTAAAATACTACTCAATAATAGAATGAATGAGCATTTCTTATTACTTTTTCTTAAAAATTGTTGAGTAAGTTTTTACATTTTCTCATTTTTTTATTAACTTATGACATTCTATCAATGATAAAGGATTGATTAAATTTAAGGTTCTTAAAAAATGCAAAATAATCCAGTAATTAATGTGAATATTCCAGCATTTTTAAAGCACTATTTTGCTATAAATTTTAGAATTTTTTCCATTTTTATCTTGTCATTTTTACTGTACAAAAACAATTTCCTTACTTTATTTGTGGATGATTTATTTATTTACTAACTAACCTACATTGATAAAATTCAAATCGCTTAAAGTGTTTTACGCAGTTTAACTTAAGCGATTGCCTTAATTGATATTTTCATTTCCTCCTGAACTTTGACCTAGTTACCTTTCAATGCAAAATATAGTTGCTCTGAAAGTAGGCAACATTTTGTTTGCACAAAATAAAGTAACAAAAATCGAGATATCCGGCAGCACATTTGAGTGTTTGACCCAAAAAAACGCGAAAAATTCATGGTTTTCAGCATCGCAAAAATGCACACCGTTGCTCTACACTTTTAATAGTTGTGTTAAAACAATGACAGTAGTAACAACTATGTACTACATGCTACGAGCTCTATATAGATTCTGAAAAGGTGGCATTGCTGTGATTGGCTCGGTTGGCAGTGCTATGGCAAAATATTTGCATCATTGATTTTTTTCGGCAGTTGGGTAACATTTTCGCTTGCTTTATTTTTTGTGCCGCGCCGGTTGCAATAAAAATAAAATTTAAAAGCTTTGCAAAAATGTCATAGATACACGTGAATTGCATGGATTTTGCCATAGTTAAACTAACATGACATGGTTTAATTTTTTTTTGACTTCCCTCCGTTTTTTGTTTCCTCTTATATTGAATATATAAAGGCACTTCCGGTTGTCGTAAGAGCACAAAATAATTAATTTCTAAAAGCTATAAGCTAAGAATGGATATAAACTCTAGAAATTGTGTTGGTTTTGGTTTAAGCCCAAAAGCTAGCACCTGTTTAATTTATGGAAAACCTTCCCACCCAACAAATTTCTCTTAATGCAGTTGCTTAATTCACTTCGAAGCAATTCAGTCATTGTTTACTTATCCGCCTACACGCGTTTGTGCATAAGCTGCTTTAGTTATAAGCAAAACTGATTTTCAAGTGTTGCATATTGGTGTTGATTTTGAACTTCGTTGCACTATACTCAGAAATTTACGCTCTATATATATACGCCCACTTTTGTGGTTTAACGGCAGTTCAAGTACTTACTTACTTACTTACTTACTTGGGTGGCCATAACAACCCGTTACCGGGTTACGGCCGACCTCAAAAGCTCTCTCCAGGCGCCTCTGCTTTGCGCACGCCTTCTCCAATCATTCACACCAAGCGTGGATAGGGTTTCCTCGGCTTGGTCTTTCCATCGGAGGCATGGTCTTCCTCTTCGTCGTCGCCCAGCGGCTTCCGCATCAAACACCTTTTTCGCCGGAGCTTCTTCGTCCATACGCACAACATGTCCCAGCCAGCGCAGACGTTGAATAGTGATGCGCTTGACTATGTCAATGTCAGCGTAGAGCTCGTACAGTTCGTGGTTCATTCGAATACGGTAGTCGTCGCCGACGTGAACAGGACCGAAGATTTTGCGAAGAATTTTTCTCTCAAACACCCCAAGCGTGGCTGCATCAGTCTGCGACACAACCCATGCTTCTGCGCCGTAAAGTAGCACGGGTAAGATGAGCGTCTTGTAGAGTGTCAGTTTTGTCGGGCGAGAGAGGTCTCTACTACTCAATTGCTTACTGAGACCATAGTAACACCTATTAGCAAGAGTTAGTATTCGCTTTATCTCCAGGCTGACATCGTTTTGAGTGTTCACGGCGGTGCCAAGATATGTGAATTCCTTGACAACTTCGAAAGTATAGTTGTTCGCAGTAACAAAGGATCCAATACGCCGCGTCTCTCTGTTTGTGGACAGCATATACTTTGTTTTGCCCTCGTTCACCGTCAAACCCACTTTCGCTGACTCTTTTTCGATAGCAGAGAACGCAGCAGTAACATCTCGCTTACAACGTCCAATGATATCAATATCATCGGCATATGCAAGGAGCTGGACACTTTTGTAGAAAATAGTGCCATTACGATGTACACTGGCTCTTCGCAACAGCCCTTCCATCACAAAGTTGAAGAGGTTGCAGGATAATGGATCGCCCTGTCTGAAACCTCGTTCGGTATCAAATGGTTCGGAGAGGTCCCTTCCTACTCTGACGGAGCTGGCTGTGTTGCTCAACGTCATTCTGCAAAGCCGCACCAGCTTCGCAGGTATACCGAACTCAGACATGGTGGCATACAGGCAATCCCGTATCGGGCTATCGAAAGCTGCTTTAAAATCGATAAAGAGATGATGGGTATCGATCTGTTTTTCGTGGGTTTTTTCCAGGATTTGACGTAGTGTGAAGATCTGGTCTATGGTGGACTTACCAGGTCTAAAGCCGCACTGATAAGGCCCAATCAGTGTGTTGGCAAATGGCTTAAGTCTTTCACACAGTACAGTCGACAGGACCTTGTAAGAGATGGCAAGAAGACTGATTCCCCGGTAGTTAGCGCAGATTGTCGGGTCACCTTTCTTCAGTACAGGACAAAGGACACTGAGATTCCAATCGTCGGGCAGTTCAAGTGCAACCACAAAACTGCCACAAGCCGCTTTTTGCTGCAACTGCTTTGCTGGGATTACACCGCCAACTCAAGAAACAACAAACGGTGGTTACTCACCACAGATAAAAGTAGCATAAACGCATTGAGTGCCACTCTACATAATGTGAGTATGTGTGAGTTATCTTTGCTGCCAAAAGGATAATCCAGAGACTTTGTGCAATATTCACACTCGCATGTATACACAACATAACTGAGCACAAAAACAGACTTGCACTTGTAAGTTGAAGAAGCAAAAAATTCTTCAAACAAAAAAAAGGAATCGTAAAAAATAACAAACTTAACTATTGCAGCAAACATATTTTATATTCCATTTACTCAGTTTTCAGTGTAGCGCTTCAACATAGACACACAGTAACACGCACAAATACATACAATATACAAGCCAACACTATCTGCACACTTTGTTCTGCAACATATTTTTTTGAAGAGGTCTCTTTGTTGACTCCTTTTTTCAAAGGAAGCAGCAGCAAACAGTAGCTATTTGAGGGAAGTTCAATTACCACAGTTTTTGGACTTATTCAAAATATTTTCTATTTTTTTTAAATGAAACAGTTTTGTTCAATCTCTTAAAAAATAAAAAAAAAAACAAAAATCTCTGAAAAAATACAAACAATTAATTCTTTATAATGTTGCTCTAAGAATTTTCCCAAAATGTTCCACTGTGCTGTGCCCTCATTCGACGAGTTCATGTTAGTTTTGGTATATGTTTGCTTTACTCGTTAGGATGTTCACAAATATGCCTGCATGTGTGTGCGTATGTGTGTCTATGCCAACATTTGTTTGCAAAAGAGTTTAAAAGTCAAGTGCTCGCTAAGAAAAAGTGCACTTGATATTCCCTCATTCTCTAGTCTGTATATTTTGCAGTTTCAGAAGGAGCTGCAGTTCTGTTTGCTTTCGACAGCTTAGCAACAGTAAATTGAAAAATTGGCCAAGGGCACTTTAATGTAAAAAACAGAGGAAGTAGGAAATATTACTAGGGAAATAAGTTCTTATAAAAATTTACGACCAACTATTTGAAAATTAAATTTTTCCGTTTTTTTTTATGCATAAAAATATATTTTTTCTAAAGTTCTTGGCTCTGAAGATATTGATACGCAAAAAACAAATTTTCATCACTTCGACATTTCTCGAAAATCTCTCAAAAAATGTGCAACTTAAAATTAATTTTCTAAGGGAATTTATTGCATATCTGTTGTCACATATCTAACTGTTTTTATTTTTGTAGGCACTGTAAAGAAGAGACAATAAACATTTTAGACAATTTTTAAAGTTTATTTTACTAAGGGATAACTCTTAGTGTTTATTTTGCTATCACCACAATAGCGAAAGCAAATTTTGAATTTTCATTGCATAATAAATAAGAAACTTAATGTTTGCCGTTTCAGCTAAATTCTTTGGGTTGTGTATTACTGGAATTAATCCCCATTTTTAGCGCATTGTCATGAAATGTAAAAGGGTTAACCAGAAAAAACTGAAAAAAGAAAGTGAAAATTGATTCTGTTATTAGAATTCATAGCAGGATAGTAATTAAAATTAAAAAAGAAAAAAATTGGCTCTACCTTTTCTGCGTAGCTATATAATTTTATTATTAAAGCTTCATTTGATAAAAAATGTATGTATCACAAAGTGCTTTGTCAAAAACTGAAAAAAGATAACTAAATTTCTTCTTCTAAAAACTTATGAAATTCTTTAAAATATTTAAGAATGTCATGCTGTTGCCTATAGCTACTACTACCATACACGCTTGAGTGACATGTTTTCGCTAAAAGTCAAACGCAACTAATGCAAATTAGATGGTATGCTTTCAAAAGCCAAATCACTAAATGTCAAAAACATATTCAACTAAAGGTTGTGGGGTTACTTTCGCAAGCATAATCACTATGGCGCAGAGGGGCGTAAGCCTTTTTTTCTTGTGGAAAGTATTTGCTTGTACACAGCTGTGATGTCACTTTGAAAGTTTGTCTTTTAGTGGCAGCTCTATTCAGTCTCTGGGGCATTTACAGTTGAGTTTTCAACTTATAATTTTTGTTGCTCTAAGTAAATAGTAACTGCTGCTGGCTTTTATATGAAGAGGTTCATTTCACAGGTGTTTTAAGTTAGGCAATTTAATTGCGCCATTACTGCTTTTGTATGAGTTGTATTGAAGTGAGGGTAATTTTGCGTAGAGATATTAATTTTTAGAATGAACAAAACAATGATGAATTTTTGAATGAATATCAAATTTTAATATACGTGCCCTATTTTAATTTATTTATGACAATATCTCGAGAACTTACCAAGAAAGTGATCAAAATTTTGATCAAAAACTATAAGGATTTTTGATAACCTTTATTTGAAAGTTCCGTCTACTCTTTGGGAGATAAAAATCTTACACAAACAGAAATAAGCCCATTGAACATACAATTTTTTATTATAAAGTAACTACTTTTTTTTCTCGTGAAGATAAATTGTTTCCCCCAGAGTTAAGGGATATTTCAAAGAATGAGAAAAAAATTTTTCGTTTTTTTTTTGTTTTTATTTTTGTCGTAAGAAATTTTCTTTCCGATGGTTTTGGTTCCTTTTGTGTAAGATGCTTTTTTTTAATGTTCATCAAGCATTACGAGTACTTTCCATATCAATCCTATGGAATACTAAAAAGCTCGATGAGCCACCAGTAAATATTAATATTATGAGCTCACCTTATACCGCTCTGTACTGATGTAGATATCTACTGCACTTTTACTTTTATTCCAATAAAAAAACGTCGTCTCATTATTTCTTATTTGCATTTCGCCATTCATCAAACGTAATCCGTTTTATATTCACAGCAAAAATAAAACCAACCCGAAGAGATGACAACTAAGAAAGACGTCAGCAATCAACGGTCGAGAAACCACCGACCGAACTACTGAATGAATACATGAAGTGGCAGTAACTCATTATTCTTGCATTCAGGAACCACCTTTTAATGCTGTGACTGTGATATACCACATAACAAATATGGGTAATTGTGTGTATTTTGATGTAGATGATAAAAGCGGTTTTTGTATATGTGTCAGCGTCACGCTATTATTTAGCTTTTTCTACATCTAAACAGCTCTTTTAGTTTTTGCAAACGACTCGGTAGTCTCGTGTGGCCTCGGCTGATGACATGATATGACAAAATAATTAAGCTGATTAAAATACTAAAGTTGCTGGAAGCTGTCACCTGCAAATTGCTGAGAATTTATATTATCGTAAAATCTAAATTAATTTTCCTTTTTTATTCAAAAAAAAAAATTGGATTTTGTTTATTTTCCAATTAAATTTTTTATACCACAATAGTTAAAGCGATTCACTGCAGGCAACAGTTTATTATTCCTTTGAATTGCATTTTAGTAAAATGAAACCATCATATTATAAATTAATTGGAATTTCAAAAATCCCTGCGACTTCAATGAAGTAAACATATTCCTTAAAATTTGTAATATATGTCGATTTTTGATGTGGTGTCTTCTTTCCTTATAACATATTTAATTTATTTTTGCACAAATTGTTTTCACTTCAAACATTTTTAATTTAATTCATCTTTTTTCGACTTGAAATTCAACACATATTCAACAACGTATGATAAGTTTATCCTTGTAACGTGCCGGAAATAATGTGCGAATGTTTTAAATTGACAGCCTAAGAAAAATTTTCGTATTCAGAAATTTCAATTTCAAATGGCCTCAAGGCACAGTCGAAATGAAATGTTTTTGTTTTTCATTTAACATTCCAATAAAGAAAATAATTTAAGCTCTCCGTTTGCATGCAGTGGTAGCATAAAATTCATTCACATATCGTATGCTTGATAATTTAAGAAATTTGCTTACTTAATATTATTAAACTGAGAGAGTTGGCTTTAGCGTTAAATATAATCTTGTAAGAAGAGGCCAAGGCTATAACTGTTTTATTTAATTTCTTTTTACATGGAGTCAAAATGATATAGATAATTAATCCTAACTATTACCATTTTTAAAGCATAATTGTATTCATTTGTTAAGAAAGATTAAGTACCATGGTCGCAAAAGTAAAGCAAGGCTTAATAAAAAGTCGTTTGTATTAAGTCAGATATACTCAACGACCAGCGAGGTACGCTATTAGATCTTTTGTTGTTTTTAATTTTCTAAGCCTATTTAAAACTTATTTTGTCCTGATAAAATGAAAACAAACGCAACTTAAATATTTTAAAATATGGGATATTTTTGCAATATAAGCACCCAGTAGAAAATGGAAAGAGGTTTTTTAAACTTCTAGAAAATCAGGTGCTTACCGATTGTTCTACAGTAAAAAACATTTAGAATATGGTTGTCAAAAATTACTGAAATATTCATTTGAAAAGGGGTTGTGTGGCTCTTAGACTTTGCGGTAGTGCAACTCTAAGGAATACAAATCCTTTAATCAAATATCACTCATTCTGTCGGAAAAAATACCCATTAAGCAAAAATTTAAGACTTACCCGCACTTTTACTATAAATGATGTGCAGTATACATATATTTTTTGCTGGGGCCAAAGATTCCATCTTTTCTATCTTACAATTAATTTTTTTTCAAATATAGTTCCGAAAATCGCTGACATACATGCACCCATACAACATACGTACTGGATTTAATGTCAAAACAAATATTTACTCTACTAGCGTCCTGTTATATACAAAAAAAAAAAGGGCACAAATATTCCACCAAGCCGTATTAAATGTAGTGTAAAACTTTTGGTGCGCAAATTTTGAGGTTAGAAAGTCGACAAAATAATTTTCTTCTCCTCTTTTCTGTTCACATAAATTTCAATTTTTATTGCATAAATTGTCATAATTTACTCCCAACAAAACGAACTGCCTTGCGGCAGCAAAGTACATTAGCTTTGGAAACAGGAAACTTTTTAACATCCTGACTTACACCTGCAAGTTACTTAACGTCTTTTTGACTTTGAATTGGTTGGCAGTTTAGTCGGCTTGTTTCAGAAAAGAAAAGAAAATTTTTAAGAAAAAAGGCATTGGGAGCATATTGCATGCTCTAGATTTGTGTTTATTGCTTGACACTTACTTGGGATATGAAAATATTAGGGTGGTTTTTGATTTTAAGAAAATTGTTGAATCAAGAGTGAGATTTTTGAACAGCTAAAGAGCAAAAGAAACAGCATTTTAACTTTTTTGCTAATACTTAATAGTTAAATATAGCTTCAGCTCAAGTCAGATCAGAAAAATACATAATTTTTGATAAGAATTTTACTAACTCAAACTCAACTTTTATTATATTTATAAAGCTAATGCCTTTAAGAATAACCCTAGTGCGTTGGAAATATTATGATTGTAGCTGATTGTTATTAAGGGCTATTTGCAGCTTTAGAGCTCACAAAATGCAAGTTTTATGTATATACTGACAGCTTGAGAATTTTATAATTATCATCATAAGAAATATTAAAAAATTATATGAAGAACAGCTTTCATAAGTAAGTATTGTGTTGAAAATACCCATTTATGTTTATTTTTTAATGGAAATTGAGTTCAGATTCTAATGACCCTCAACACATTTATTTTTGTTGAGAAAAGAACTATTATTGCTAAAACTAATGAACAGACTATTGCAACTGGTCTACCAATAATTCAGTCATAAATAAGCAAATTTTTCCATAACATCGGTAACTTAGTTCATAATTTAACAGAGCATGGCACTGTAGTGATAAATTTAACTTAAAACCTCCATCACAAACATTTCATTTATACGTATGTTAGCATATATTTTATATTCAATGATGCCCGACCATATCCAATGTACATATATGCGACGAAAAGTATTTATCAAGCTCTGCTGTAAAAAGTTTTGCGAAAATAAAATGATAAAATATAAAAGTGAACCGGATATAAGAAGCCATTTGTGGTGCAGTAAAAATCAAACATACATACATAAATGTCAGAATATATAAAAATATGCACACGTCAAGGACAATTTAGTTTCAGGTAATTGAAATTTATGGGTAGTTTAAGAATAAGTATAAAAGGAAATTAAACTGATTAAATTGATTTAAGTTTTTATCTTCATAAGCAAGGCCTTTAATCAACTATTTAGTCTTGTATTGCATAAAAAATTACTCAATAAACAAATTCTAATTAATTTTTAAGTATGCTTAAATATGTTCATGAAAACCATTTCAATTCATAACTAACTAGAGTCGATTTTCAGTCATACACTCTCATATTTATACACTATCTTTATAAAAATTTAGCACAACAGTTCATTTTATCTAATTATTATTATATATTAATATTAATTTTTCCAAATATTCACGATTTATCTTGAAAGCTAGCATGTACCGCCATTAGACTCAGGGAAACTGCGTGATGGTCCGAGGGAAGTACAGGACACTCAACTATCCTTAATAGCTTCAATTCCGTACCCTCTAAATTGGACTACACTAATTCTACAGACATTGCTAGAACTTGAACTTGCTAGAAAACGCCACAAAACACTTGGTTCGTTTTTGTTTGATGACCTGGAGGACCTTAGACATGTTAGCATAGGTCAGTTATTTAGTTTCATTACGAAATCTGGATGGCTCAATGAGAGGGTATAGTCAAGTACCCTGTGGTATCACAATGGACCAAACTTGGTCTAAAAGAGTCGGTATTGTAACAGACTGCCACTCTTACCTAACCTAACCTATCTTGAAAGCTTAAGGAAAAAACTGTACGTTTATAAGAAAAAAATTCCTTAGTATTAAGACACGTGACTACATCATCAATTACGAAGAGAAAGAGAGAAAGTAAAGAAAGCATTTCACAGTAAAACTATATCAACTCCAAAACGAAGTATTTCAATTTTGTACGGAAATCATTTTTTTTATGTTTTAATTTTAGTCGTAGAAAATTAGGGACATAAAATTCGTAAGCAAAGTCTCGGAAAATCGAGTGTCCATTTATTTCACATAATTTATTTATTTTATTATTTATTCTTCTGTCAGTAATTAAAAGTGCGATAGCGTTAAGGTCTTACATTAAATTGTATATTATTTTAAAAAAACCTTAACTGTTTCTAAGCTAATGTCATTTTAAACAGAAGAACAGCAACTTTTCTATCATCTGGAAACTTATAGTTTTCTGTTCTTTCTGCCTCAATAGAAAAAGCAATCGATCGAAGCTAAGTACAAACACAAATTCCATAATAAAGCTTAATAAAATTTAATATAAAACGAATTAATGTAACAGAATGTGTATACATAGCACGCTTACAAAACAAATTGTCAGCAAAAGAAAATCCAATTTACTTGTAAGCGTTTTCGATTAGAAAGCAATTCAGGTCACATAGGAAACGCATTTCTTATGGCAAAAAGAAAAACAACATTAATACTATAGAAACATGCTTAATATAATACAAATACATGGAAAACTACATAACTTATATGAAAACATTGGTTAAAAAAGGGCGACAGCTGCCTGCTATCAAAATCTGTACTGAAAATAGCACATGTCTAATACAAAAAGGTCCTGCATGAGGCAGTTTAACTGCTGCTTCACTCTGAGACAACAAACCGTTGGTGTCAACAATAAGAAGACCAAAACAAAAACAAGAAAAACTACCAATGCCCCATTTGAGGCAATAAATTACTATTAATACCATAACTCCCCTAATGAAGTAAAGAGCTCACTTTAAATGTGCCATGGTGTTTTTGTTTTTGTTTTGGTTGTTGCCATTTTGTTGCTAGTGATGATTTTTCAAGCTTCCAATTTAACTGGCTATTTGAAGCTTATACTTTAATTTATATGTTTGTAGCATGTACTTTAGATTTTATCTCAACATGTAGTTTTGTCGAAATGAAAGTTTTACTATATAGGATAGCAATTTTGATTTCCATCTTTAAAAAAAATGAAAAAAATAATATTTGCTTAAATGAAAAACTTTTTAGGTATTTTCATTTTAAGAAAAGACAATCAAAAAATTTTATGATAAATTTTCTTCTTAATTCTGAATATACCGTTCATCATTTTATTGCGCGATAAATTCAACGATATCATCATAATCATCACTCTCATTGTCATTACATTTTGCCATTTCGTCAGCGCAAAAATGTCGTAATGTCTATTAAATTACGCAATAATTGCAAAAATAGCAAAAAAAACGAAAACAAAAAATCCACAACAACAAAAATGACAATTGACAACAAAAGTTAAGCAATTTTGGCAACGATGTGCAATGAATTACAAATAACAGTTTATTTTATTTCTTTGGCCAATATTATTATTTACTACAACTTTTTGGATATTTTATGTCTGTATTTACTTTGATATTTTTGCTGAATTTGTGTGACAAAGTTTACCAAAAAGCTGTTTTTACTACCCGGCACAATGACATGGCTATAAAACTATTTACGATAATAAAAAGTAGGAAGATTGACATAAAATAAATGCATAAAAGGAAACATTACATCAATACGGCATAACAATATTATCTATGGAGCTGGCAATGAAGCAGTTTGGGCATTTCATTTGAAATCTTTTAGCCGTAATCCAAAGAGATTAAAGTTGACTGAAGTTGAAAAGATTTTTCTTTTTACTTTTGAATGTAGCAAAAAAATGTTTTCTTTGAAGTCTATTTTATAGTTCTCTAACTTATGATGGTTTTTTAAGATTTTTTTTGAACATATTTAAATATATGTAAAGAATGGCTAAACATAATGTTTCTTCTATCAAAAAAAAAACAAAAAGGATTGTAAATAGTTTTCCTTTAGTAATATGCTTAACCGACTTTTTATATTTTTTCTTAGCAGTCGAAACAATTAAATCATACATCAAAAATATGAAAATAAATTTTTAAAAGTACGTGGATTAAACCTAGTTTTTTCATTTCAACAATTTATGTTGCTGTTGTCTTATGTCAAACACATCGGCTAATGAAAGACAGTTTGCTTTCAAATAATTTATTTTGTAGTGTTATTCATTACCTTTTATTTGAAAATTTTGTATGATAAATAGAATTTTTGAACACAATTTTGAAGTATTGCAGACATTTTTTTTTTCTAAGTTCTTATAAAAATTTCCACGAAAACATTTAATAATTACCTTGTACTCAAATATTCGCAATAAAAAAGTTGTGAAAAATTTAACAAAACACAATTCAAAATTGCCGCCAATTTTATCAAGAATGCCGTAATGTATTGTGCTTAATTTAAATTCAGTTGTCGTTTTGTTGATTTGGCTTACTAATGACTTCCTAAGAATTTTAATATCTATGCAAATTAGAAAGAATCATCGTCATCAATGCATAAGCACCACTGTGGCTACAGTGGTATCTTTGGAGGCTTTTTGTACAGAAATTATTATGCGATTTTGTTCATTCTCCCAAGTGCTTAATTAAAAAGACCGTAATGCTGGACGCAAAAGGTTCAATTGTGACTAAGACAGACGTTCTTGAAATGAAAATATTAGTTGACAAATTGAAGGCTTCATATTTTTATGTGCATTCTGACTTAACTCATAAAAAATATTTTAACGTGAACTTAAGAAAAAATATGCAGACCTCTTAATACACAAATAAAGTGTCATAAAGTGTCTTGTATAGTTTGCAATCGCTTGATTTTTTATTATTATTGTTGTTATAATATTTTTTTTTTAAGTACAGTTATGGAAAATATTATTCATATTGTGAATGATTACATCACACATACGCTCTGTTTTGATTTTTTCTGCTTCTGCTAATATATATTCCTATACTTTAGGCATAATTTTAGGTATTATGACGCTGATATCGTTACAAGTATAATTTTTTAGTTGGGAAATGGTCGCTGGCTTATTTCCGTACTCTCATTCTCCTATTCAAACACTGGAGAGAGAGCTAGGCACTTTGAAGATTTAAGCGTGGTGCCTGATATAAAAACAAAAATGCAAATTCTATGTGGAGAAACGTATTGGAAAAATTGGTTTTTTTTTGCCTTTTTAGAAAGTGCTGCCTTTTGAAAACATAAAATAATGAATATTATGATATTTGAATCGCTATTTCGTAGTTTTTGAAAAAAACTTTTTTGTGTTAAAATTTTTTTAATGCTAAAATTTGCAATAATTTTTTCAGATAACCGAAACCAAAAAACAGAATTTTGAATGAATGAACCATTTGAGCACATAACTGTAATATCATGGATAATGTCCATTTATATCTTCATTCAATTTTCATTCTGTTGACTTTTTCATTTCATTTCATTTTCTTTTATTTTGCAAGGTTCTTTTGCTACTGAAAGGCCAGAAGTACTGGTAATAGCTCGTAAAATGCAGACATGTTTGAAGAACGAATGGGCCAAATGTTATCATATAACACACAAAGTGGTAAACCAAAACCCCGAGGTTGACTTGAATACACTCGTATGTAGTACGTATGTACATGAAAATGAAAAAGTGCATAATGCATTTGAAAGAGAACGTGCGATAAATGAATGTGAAATGCTTTCAAAGTGAGTTAAAGTTAAAGAATATAGTACACACATTGTTGTTGTAAGTATACAACACTACTTATGCGCTGCTGTGCTGTTGTTGAAGTTTGTTGCAGAGTATCTTTAAATAGTTGGTGAAAAACATTAAATGTTGGCGCACAAATTTGAGTACTCATTGAAAAATATCTTGAAGTGCGTTAAGATTCACCTGAAAGAAAAATAAATTAAGAAATAATATTTTATTGAGCTTACTGTTCAATATGTGCGTGTGTTAACACCAAATAAATTACAACTTACAAAGATAAATAAAAAGGAAAAACGGGCTAAAGCTAGTTATACTAGTTTCATCCTCTACTAGGAATCATCAGTAACTTTTAAGCCAATTATTAAGAGTGTTCAAGCCTATTATGTTAATTTTCTTGCATAGATCGGTTGTGAACCGAAAGTGAAAGTGAAATAGAGCAAAGCAAAAATATTTTTTCTGTAGTGTATTTTTTTTATAACTTATTTGATAACACAAAATCATTGCAAGCTTTACTGTAATTTTTTGCTGATGGCACATATTGCACTGAACAGTAAGCTGATAAAAAATTAATATATATTATTTTCGATTACGACACTTCACAAAGAAGTTTTTCTTTTATTACCATTAATTTAATAAAAAAAAGAAAATTATTTTCAAGTTTAATGAAATGTTTAGAACGAAATAATTTTTCGTTTCTTATCTTGCATGCTGTAAAATCCATGATTCAAGTATTTGCTCAAAACCATTAGAGAAAGAATTGCATTTCCAACCAATTTAATTCACATTACAATTCTTGACATTTAGTTATGAATCCACGTAAAATATTGCGCGGATTTTTTTGCCTTTTTTGTAGTCATAGTGTTTTTCGTGCTATTTTTTGCAAAATTTCGTTTTGTATATATTCAGTCTAAGCTTTGTTAAGTTAACACGTGTCACATGCGTAACAAGAATTGTCACTTAGGAAATGACTCGTAATTTTAAGAAGAAAACTTGTCATAAGCTTAAAACAAATTACAGAGATATATGAAATACTTAGTTTCATTAGGCTTGCTTTAATTTTTTTATTTTTATTTTAATCATATTACCGATATAATATAAACGTATGAAACAACAAAGTAAATGCTTTTTTACGCTCTCAAAATTTTTCTTGTTGCCGTCATAAGCGTTTAAGAAAACATTGCTAGGCTTAAGAAAATCTGAAATGCCTTTGCTGTTGCTCTCAGAAAAATCGACAACTTTTACATTTTTATCTTAACTCATAACAGTGAAATATCTTTTTGAATAAAGATTATTGTCGTTTTTTTTATTTTTGAAGAAGGACTTATCGCAGCAGGTATATATATGAAGCCTTGCACAGCGCAATGATTGCTATGCTCAACTTTATTTTTTCAATCATTCAACACAACACTGCGTGAGTTGTGTTGGCATATGCATGGAAACGATCGTGCGTGTGTTTGAACTTTTGCTGGTATTTGTATTTCATTCGAAAGCGATTTGTATAAATAAGACTTGTATGCACACTATCTGAAAACATTTTGATTTTTATATGAGAAATGCAAACAAAATGGTATACATGTCGTATGAGTAACATTTTATTTATTTATATTTCAATGTTCCCTTGCATTTAAATTTGTATTTGCAAAAGTGATGGCATTTTCGGTACATTTTAAATACACTTAGTGCATTTTCAGTACATATCAGAGTACTTCTAAAAATATTAATTTTTTGATATGTTAAGTTAGCTGAAAAATGCGTACAAGCCTGAGTAAACTTTATTGACCATTTTTTTTTTTTTTTGCTAAAAAAGTTAAAAATTTGTTTGAATTTTAGTAATGTTAAATAACTTTATCATGTTTGTATATAACCAAAATATTATATTAATTTTTATTTTTCTATTATATTAAGAAATGTTCAAACAACATTGCAGACCAGCGTTTCTTCCGCAAATTAATCACCACTTGTGTTAGCAACAAAAACAAATTTCCTTTCGTTTTGTAGTATTTCCAAAATAATCATCAGCTCTTGCATTAAAAATCGCATCTAAATGTATCAAATTTGATATTTTAATATACAAATGTCAGCTTCACCAGACAATGTTAATGGGGCACTCGTTAGTAATGAATAACTTAGTTACAACCTATGCCACAAAGAAGGGAGCAAATATAACGAGTCCTTTGAGTCTTTAATAATTGACAATCTCAAAGCGTTGTATTTTGCTGGAATAAAGTACAAAAAAGAAGGTGTGAACAAAAGTTGAGTAGTAAAAGTGAAGCGGAAGTAAGTTCGTAGCAGTACGATTGTGACACATTCAGAAAATTTCAAAAATACAAACAACAAAAGGATGCTAGACAATGAAGTGTTAAAAAATGGTAATTTAATGAAAAAAAATTGTGTCAGCTGAAAAAATATTTTAATTATTATCAGCAATTACTTATTTTATTTATGATTTTGTTGTCGTGTGCAGCAGCAGATTGTAAAAAATAATCTGGAATGAAGTAAGTAGCAAGATGAAAGTTTTTTGTTGCTTTAGGTACTAAATTTTTTTCTTATATTACAGTATCCAAATAATGAGTTGAGAACTCTTGGAAAGTGTCAGAGAGGTCGAAAAATAAAAAATCGAATATGCTGAATAACGTCGAAAGCGGGTAGAAATGTTAAAATTGTATGGAAAATATTGAAAAGGCTTGAATAAAAAGTAATGTAGAAGTCGATACAAAAAAGCAATGGTTGTTAAAATTTGAAAGAAGTTGAAACAATTTTGAAACAGGTGAAAAAAACTGAGAGCATTGAAAAACTTGAAAAGTGCTAGAAAAAGTGAGAAAATTTTGAAACAGTTGAAAAATGTTGATAAATTCCAAAACAGTTGAATGAGGTTAAAATTGTCGGAATTAACTAAAAGAGGTCAAAAATACACGCAAAATGTTAAAAAAAGTTTGAATGAGGTTGAAAAGTCGAAATAATATGAAAAATGTGGTACATAATTGAACGAGATTGAAACAGATCTAAAAGGCTGACAAAGTCATGGCGAATAATGCCTGGAGTAAACTTTGTTGGTTTGTTTTTTTTTTTTTAATAATAATAAAAAAGATGAATTTTTGCAGTTTTAAGTAATTTTTTCATGCTCGTTTTGAAAAAAATTCATTTGGCATTTAAAATGTACATTTCAACTATCCATACATTAGATTTCTCACAAAACAAATGCCATCGCTGATGTGCCTTATTATGTGAAATAGCAAAATAGCTCACTTAGGTGTTCATATGCATTTCAAATTATAATAACACTTTTTGGTGAGATATTTCTGTCGCATAAAAGTCCTATTAGTCACTCTAAAATGTCAGTACCTTAAAGGTTTCACATTTTTCGAAAGACATTTGTGAGTAAAAAAATTATATTTTTCTTAGTGTAACCTGACCTACATTAACAATAGTTGTGCTCCAAAAAAAAAGTCAAAACCATGGTCGGCTAAAATAAAATTTTTTGTGGAAATGCACATATAGTCCTAAGTATGATAAAAAAAAGTTTATGTAACATACATACATGCGTTGTGCTTACTCCTAAATATCCAGCTTTAAAAACAAAAAAGGAACTTTGTTAAAAGTCCGTTTAATCCTTGTTTTGCTCTCTAGCGAACCATGTGGAGTTTTAATATGCAACTTTGCACTAAATCCGTTATCAATGCAACAGCAATGATGCTGCATGTCAGTACAATTGCAACGTAGTTATCCATTCAAAATACAAGTGTGGTGGTTACTTTGGCAACGTCAATAACAGCAGGAGCTTGTAGTTTATAGTTTAACATAAGTATTTTTAAATTTATAGAATTAAGTTGATAAATTTGGAAAAAAGGCTAAACGACACAAGCTCTGAAGCACAAAATACAATATCAGAAGAAAATGAAGTACTTTACTCTACTTCATTTGATACGCATTATTATCTTTTGGTTTTCAAAATTATCGGTAATTGAAACTCTGATAAAAGCAACTCAATGTTATTCTGAAAAAAAAAGAGATTTCATTTATTATAAAATTCGAAACGGACCCTACAACCCAAACTCAAATTCTAAAAAAACTTATTTAAATTTATCAATTTTTTGAGAAATTCTCAACTTAAACCCGTTTTCAGTGATTTTATATATCTTTTCTGTCTGTCAGTAGTGAAATTTTTATATAAGTTTTAAGCCTAAAAGTGAAAAACTCTTGAAAATTAAAAATCAAGTAAAAATTTTTAATTAAATTTTTCTTTGACAAATATTATGCATCTAATCAGTTTTAATCACAAACTATGATGTGTCATTTTATACGTGGTTTTTGTGCTATGTTCAAATTCATTTGCTAAAAATTTTTGTTCTCCCCTAAAAACTTTTTTTATTATACTTCCTCATTTTGAACACATAACACGTATTTGAACGATATGATTAGTTTTGTTCTATACATGCAGGATATTATTATGTGCGAAATTTTCCATCATCAAACATCAGTATATTTCCAATTTGAAATTTTTTTTTAAACGCCTTGATGCACATCTAAAATAAAAAAATATTTTTGGCATTAAAAAAAACAAAAATAAGATATTTATATCCGCTTTCGCATGCACTTGATTATCAGAAAATTTAATAACCGCAAATCCTGTAAATATAACAAAGTTTTTTCTGCAATAATTTTAACTTGTTCATATTAAAATAGAAAATGATATTAAAATAATTTTTATGTTATCATTTTGGAGAAAGTTATAGCAAATCTTATGGCTTTTCGCACAAAATGTTTGCTTCATTCTGCCTAAGATTACCACTTGTATCTATGCTCTCTGCTTTTTCTCTTCACTCTTAAACCTGCGCAACTAATATCGTAAGATTACATGATATAAATTTATTGCAATACTAAACTTAGTAAAATTAAATGAGAAGCATTGCAAATTTGATTTGCATCGTATTTCTTATGATTATAAAAAAAATTGCGCCAATGCTGTTGACCTACAACTACTGAGGGTTGGTTTGCAAGGACATCAGTGCAAGAAGAAAACTTTAGCATAAATAAATATTTTCATATTATTTATTATGTACGCATATGCAAAAAAAAAAGTTTTCCATAACCTATTATTGAGGCAAGCCAAATTTTAAATGGAGCTTTGACCCTTTTTTAAAAAATAGCAGGAATATTTGTCCCACCATCTGATTATAAAATTTTTGTAGAATGAGTTTTAGGCTAAGTTTTTTTTCTGTCAGCAAATTTTTTATGGATATACGGTCTACATTTTTGATCTTTTGTAATGACAAGTCGCCATTTTAGATTTTTCATTTTGACGTTTGGAAGATTAAAATCGGGTGATTTTCGGTACGACAGCATAAGTTTTCATAACTCTGTGATATCTGTGACTCGCGAACATTAAGATGTTATCATTTTAGAGCTCAATGTATATTTCATAGAAATTCGTGCATGTCTTTCAGAATTCACACTATGCTCTTCTATTAAGTCCAAAAATGTATATATTTGAAAGTTCTGAAGTTCTCACATTTGTGTATGCTATACCTAAAAAATTGGCATAATTCATTTATCACAGCAAAAACCATACAGACAATAAAAATGTTACTGTGCAGGCAGTAGATTATGAAAGAAATCAATGTTTTAGATCTCAATTGTCTGGGGAAAATTTTAAAACAAAGTCTTATTTATATATATAAAAAAAGTAAATGATTAATTGCTTTGATAATAATTTTTCAATATAAACACAAGTGTGACATCAAAGTTAAAAACTGGTAATTAAATTCACACTTACGAGTGTAGTCACAGAAGCTGTGGTTTTAAAAGTCTAGAAAAAATAAAATAATTTCATAATATGTGCTAGATAATTAACATGGAGCATTTTTCTCAATTTATGGAACATTTTTTATAGCTGAATTAGAATCTAAATACAATTGCAGTGATTGTAATTATGGTATAAGCTTTGGTTAATAATTTAAACTAGATCAATCTTTTTTTAAAATTTTTGACAGCATGTAACCCTAAGCTTATTTGAAAAAAAAAATGATGTCCTTCAATGGCAAGTCTTAGGGAGCACGAACTTAATGTAATAAATCATTTAATGTAACAAATTCGAGGAAAGGGGGAAAAAAAAAGAATTAATGTAGAAAACAAAACATACAACGTAAAATGATACATGTTGTAGTAAATCATTCAGCAACCGATGTATTCGACAGAAAACATGGCAAAAGCAAAGGATCTGGATTAAACTCAAGTCACAAAAAACAAAAACATATACAGAAAATCAACCCCACTTGAATTAAATCTTTCTTCTTGAAGCAAAAATATAAAAGTGGTAGTAAAGAGCAGCGCAAATTAATTTTAAAAGTCAAAACTGAAGAATTTAGTGGTTTAGGTAGCCACTTTTAATAAAAGTTAGAACAACAAATAAATTTATTGTGTGGATGAATTAAGAAATATGTCATAAATGATAAAACCTTAATATGAAAGTGAAACTACATACGTTTTTCTTTTTTCGGCACAGAATAAAAATGAAATCATATCAATATTTTTCCAATAAATAAATAATATAATTAAACGCTAAATTTAATATGAAATCGAATAAACAACAATTTTGCAATTGTTTGTGTGAGTATAATAAATTCAAACGACATTATTGATAGAAACGAAAATCATTGACATAGAAATAACCAACAACGAATTCTGTACAAATGAAATTAATAAGTTTAATGGCTTACAGAATTTAACTTTAAAACTTTACAAAAGGTTTTCACTTCAAACACTAGAAATTGATGTATCGATTCCATTTAAAGTAGTAAATTTTTGTTCAGTAGATGGTAGTTTTTCTCTTTCAAATATTTATGTAAACTGGCTAAATATTTAACAAAACGATTTGGACTTTTGTTTCAGCGTATGGATTTTTTAATTGTATTGCTTACAGCTATTGAAACACAAACTTATGTGTAAATTGTCATCGGACGTACTATCCATGTTTAACTTGTTAGAATATTATAGCTTATAGGGCAGTTACATATTCGCTGCTTGTAATTGAAAATGTTATCAACTTCATTAAATAATGGCACTTGCAAGTGTCTCATTGTAGTAGACAATGCAGATAAAAGAACTAAATTACTCTTGTAATTATTTCCAACTGCAACTATATCTTGCTTTTGTTTTATTTCATTTCTTAGATAACACTATTGGGCAATGTTTCCTTATAAATGGCTAGCCAATAACAAAATGAAGAATCCGTTTGTTTTGTTTATTTCTTATGTTGCTCTCATTCTTAAGAATTTCTTTGGAATGTAATCACTTATGTTTCATTTTATTAAGTCAGTTAAAAAAACAAAGCACTTAGTATTGATCAATAAGATATTACTGCAACTACTGGTGTATTGACAAGTTAAACTTTTCTTACCTACTCGTATAACATAAAGGAAACTGAGGACAAGTGCTTTGATTTTATTACTATTTAATATCTAACAGGTTGTTTCTTATATAAATTTTTAAATCTTAAGCTGCAGCGCAATAACAAATGAAATAAGTACACATCAATTTCATGCTCTCCATATTTAAAAATGTTCCACATGTTTTATCGTTTTATAGTTTCCAGAAAAAAAATCGCAATTTTCGAAAAAAAATTTGCATTCTTATAATTGGTCTGAGAAATTAAATAAAACTGTAATATATGAATAAATTTTTAAATGAATTTTGAAGAAATAAGTAGTTAGCATCTTAATAAAGTCTCTTGAATTTTCTTTTATATATTTTTTGAATTAAAAAAAAATTAAACAACCAATACAAATTATGAACTTAAAAATTAGTATTCCTTTCAAAAGTTTTATAATATCCCGATTTATCATAGAAGTTTTTACTATCTGCAGCTTACTTGAGCATAATTTAAGAATATTATTAACTCTTCAGTTGTAAATGCTTAGTAAAATTGCAAAACAGCTACGAAAGGTTTCTCAAGTGGAATAAACTTCGACTGATGACACTTGATGATACTCATCATCATAGGATGTTGAGCTGAAAATAGAAATGAAGGAAGTAATTAATTTTATCTCTTGTAAAATAAGATATAATTAAAAGTCAACTGCATTTCGGATTTGACTGCACAATTTGAAGAATTTTTGCATGGCTTACTGCAATTATGTAATCCGTTTTTGCTTTGATTGTTCGCAACAAAATACACAGTGAGACAACCGGTGGCCTTCTGTTTTATTTGCAATAATTGAAAATTTTATGGCGGTCATGTAAAATTGATGCATTTAATTTCATGTTGAATTATTCTTGAGCAGGTATATACAGGTTCCGAATTTTGGCTAGAAAATATTTTACAAAGATAAAAAGTAGTTTTTAAGTACTGCAAAAACTAAAAAAAATCATTATATCATATAAAGTCAGATAGTCAGATATCGAGCATTAGGTTTGATTTTCCCCAGAAAATTATTAAGAATTTAATATTTTTTTTACTGGATACTTGAGAGGTTTTAGAATACATAAAAATTTTTAGCTGTTTTTTTTTTTTGGAAAGAACAAAACCAGCACTAATTATCCAAAAATTTGAAGCGACTTTATTTCTGTGAGTGTAAACTTTAAATTGGCTTTGAGTTCACTCAGAACTAGAAAACACATTAGAAAATATTTTTTAAAAGAGGTGTAACAAGAGTGAGAGTAGAAGGCAGCACGTCCAAGAATATTCAATTTTCGTATCTTTTTTTGAAAAAATTTTCATTTTATTATAAAAAAGAATCCCAGAGCTTTTAAAATCGGTATTGGTAAACAGCCATTTAGTTTTTTTATTTAAGAAAGTTAAAATTTAGAAAATTTGATACACCTTTAAAACAAAAAAACCTCTGTACTGAAAGGTTTTTACATGTCTTACATTAGTCTTTGCGATTTTTCCCAAGCCATGAATTAAGAAGAAATTAAGAAATAAATGGATGTCAAGGTACGAAGTCTGAAAACATTCAAGTTTTAAAAAAGACTACACTGTAAATGTTATTGTTTACTCTCTCTTACCATCCTTAACTCTTTTGCTCCCCTCCTCTTATTTTCCTCACTTCGTTTATCTCACTTCCCTCCCTTATCTCCGTATCCTCCCTTATTTACTACTACATCATATCCAATTATAACTTAATCTTCGACTTTGAGAGTATAGACATTTTTTTTTTCACTATCAATCCTCAAAGATGCTACCAAATTTCTAATTCAATTATATTTTTAATTTTCTGCTCATCATCTTCCCTAAAAAGCAATTCATTTTTCTTTGTAAAATAAAAGGAAAACAAGGACACCTTATTTTACCTTTTCTGTCCTTAGAAAATAAATTATTACTTATCAGGAACCTTTCAAAACACCTTTTGTGTACTTTGTTCGATAATTTGTAAACGAATGTCCACCGCAGTTTCGCACATTTTAAAAAAAGGCGAAAAGATTTAATGAGCAGAGTATGAAAATCGTGCTACGGTCTTAGTGGCCGCAGCATGACGTCAACGGATTCTTATCTTGAACTCTAACAAACGACGATGTCAGCGCAATAAAGGTAAAAAAAATTTAAGAAAAGTTTTTCTCAATCTCCTTTTATTAAAAAAAAAAAGAAGAAAATTTTGCCACCATTAAGCAAGATATCATTTTGGCTCCTTTTTTGCACACAAAACTTTGATTGTTTTTTCATTTTTTAAACTGCTTTCGCAAACAATTTATCTTTATCTTTTTTGGCGTATATTTTCTATTTTTTTTTTTGTCTTATTTCTGAATGGCAGCTCTTATTGAATTACTTCTGTAAAAAGAAGCTGTAAAAAGGATATTTCAGCAGCATTTGGCTTGAAAGTTTAAATAATTTTCAAGTTAAAAACTTTTTCAAAGCCATGGTAAATGAGATTTGTTTGGAAACTTAGAAAAAAAAACGCGACAGAAAAAATAGAGTAAGAAAGTTGTGCGTAGACAATGTGAAAGTGTATGAAAAATATGCAGTCTTGAGTAGTAGAGACCAGACACTTTTACAAAGATTCAACAGTTTAAACAATAAGCTATGTTGGTAGTAGTTTGTCCTGCAGAGTGCTTTAGTTGGAAAACATGCATGCTCTTAGGAGAAAGAAACCAAACTGCAAAAATTTCAACTAAAATTGCAATGCGACTTTCGTTGGATGACATGAAGTTTGCTGCAGAAGTTCATTAAAAAGTTTTCTCTAAAAATAAATTCCAAAGGTTTAAAAACTTTGTTGTAAAAATCCTAGCAAAATTGTCGTCATCTAAAATTTCTTTGATTTTAAAAGAACATAAGAACTAAGTTGAATTATTCTAAAATTGTCTAAATTCATAAAATGCTTACAAATAAAAAAATTCTAGCAACTAACTCTAAATGAAAAAGTTTTTCCGTGACCATTGCATAAAGAAGCATGTTTTAATAGCAATATAAAACTTGATTGAAAATATATATTTCTGTGGTTTTTGCGTCGAAGCAGATATATCAAAAAAACATCAAATTTCTCCGATTTAAATGTAACTCATACGTCATGTTGGACAACATTATTTAAAAATATGTATAAATGTAGTGATATTTTGAACTGCAGTCAAATCAAATCTAAAAGTGAAATAATTTAATTAAAAGCAACCAAATTACGAAAAATAAGAGCACAAGCCAAAGTTTGAAAAAAAAAAAATCAACAAACTCAAAGGAAAAGTTATGGGAAACAAAATGAGTATCCAACTGATTTAACGAGCGCTCAAACCATGCAAGCTCTTAACAATGGATATTTGAGATGCTACGTATTCGACCGAAAAGTTTGTAACACTACTGACATGAATATGCTCTCTTTTTTTTTGTGTTTTTCCTTACCAATTCTGATAGTGCTACAAATGTTTTATGATTGAGCGGACGTGAGCTATTTTCCCAAAATATCAGTTATGAATAAATTTTTGCTTCTTTCTATGGCAAAATATGAACAAAATTTGGTTTTTGTTTTCACTTTTTTTTTTTGCACAAAAGTCAAATGGTCAGTTATGATGCTAATGGACGAACGAAAAACTTTTCAACTGTACAGATTTAAGTAAATTTCGTATGCTTCAACGAACCAGTAAAAGAACTAAGAATGCGATGTTGAAATTTCACACACAGTAAAACATAGTCAAAGGATATGGTTACAGGAAGACTGCAAACAAAAATAAAAATACGCAAGGAAGCATAGTGAGATCTGCAGTAGCTGCTCTGGTGTTAAGAGAGCACTCTGATGTTTGTTAACTGTAACGGCTAATGGGGCAATTTTCGCTTGTGAGCTTTTAATGTTTGTGGAAATGTATATAGCAAAAGTAAAGAAAGTTGGAACCTCGCAGGAAAAATTGTTTCACAATTAGTATTATATTGACATATTTGATTAGATTTTTATATGTAAGAAGTGCTTTTAATGTGAGCAGAATGGTTCAAGATTTATCTTGGAGATTTATACTTTTTGCTTTTAATTTAGAATTGAATATTTTTCCAGTTATTTTACAGGACCGCAACTTGGTGTTATTGTTTTTTTTTTTACCCAAGTGGTAATTTTTATGAAAACACTACAGTATGCCACACATTACCGTGCAGAAACTTGAGCAAAATTTTTGCTGCCCACAAAAATATGCACGACATAGTGGCGTATGGTTGAAAGGACTTTTTAAATAAAACAGAAAAGTGCACTTAAAACAAAAGTTAAATTGTGTTTCAAAAATAAAAAAAGAGCTTCATTGCACTTCACCATTGCAAAAAATAAAATCGTAAATTTGCTTGCGCAAGCTACTGAACTTGGCGCACCCTATGTTTATACATTGATTGCAGCTTTTATTTGTTACCGATTGTTGCAACAAAAAAAAATAATTTTTAATATCATTTTTTTCTATTTTCTTTTGTTCATAACTAGTTGTTGAGCGTTTTCATTTTGGATTTTTTTAGTTTTCTCTGAGTGTTATTTTAAGTATTTTGCGACAACATCGTGACCATATTTCATTTTAAGTTTTCGGATTATTGTTTAAAATAAAGTAAGCCTTTAAGGAAGGTTGAAATGATATTGATATTCTCATCAACAAAGTTCGCAAATATAAAAGTGACTGAAGTAACTTTCTAAGAATGTTTAACGTTTCATAAAGAAACATTAATATCGAGGCACTTGCATAAAAAATTTAAGAAAACTTGCAGCAAACTTAAAAAAAAATTTGCAGCTAACAATGAACGTTTTAAGAGTAGAGCTTCTTTATGATAAGGGAGAGTCTGTCCGAAAAATAATAAAATGGCATTTTTTTTTCACGAAAAGTACTATATAACTATTAATATAATACAAAAATTTTCAATTGCACTATATATTTACTGTAATTAATTCAGTTTTAAGAATCATTTTCACCACTTGAAACTTCCTTTGATTCAATGCTACAAAACTAAACACAAATAAATTCTGCTTATTTGAAATTAATCCCATTGCGCAATTATTATGCCCTAAAGTTCCCTAAAACAAATCGCATTACAAGTATTTTAGTGCTCTAAAGTAAAAGATAATCAGTAGCAACTCATTAACAGCACTGTTGCTGCTTAAGTTGGCTAAGCACTTCCGTCAAAAGATATTGCGAAGGAAACGAAAAGCGGAACTAAAGTCAACCAGGAACAGCAGAAAAACGCAAAAGATAACACTGGAAAAAATATTGCGTTAGCAAAAGCAAAATTTTTAAAAGAGCATAAAAATCTTAAGTTTTTGATAAAAATTAATGCTTTTTATTAAGATTTATTGTTATCGCGATCAAAAAAAAAAAATGAATTTTTCAAAGTCAAGAAATGGAATATATGAATTCTCAAATTTGCACGAAATGCATAAAAATTGTCAAGTTGTTTAAGTTATTGCTCGTATCAACTTTATATATATATATTAGGGTGATTCAAATTTTTTATTTTTTGTTTTTTTTAAGGTGCTGTTGCTTAAAAAGTAAGTTTATGATATGAAGAAAAAGCTCACGAAAATTCAGCTCTGTAACTCAATTTTATAAGGTGGCGCCGGAGCCTGTTAGTTTTACATGTAAATTGTATGGAAAAATTATTTATTTCAAAAAAGGTGTCTAAATGAATAAGTGATTAGTGCTGTTGAGCTGAAAAGGGTCGTTTTTCGATGTAATTTTTTACGCTGAATCCGAATCTGGCCTCAGAATTGACCCATCATGTCTGAATCCTGAAATATTTGAGGCTAAGTACCTAAAACATGATGTTTTTTGTCTATTTTCGAGGCCATGTATAGTATTCAAAGAAAGTTGATAAGCTTATTTTTAACAAAAGCATCATTTAGTACCATCCTTGCCCTTTAAAATGAGCTTTCAAGTGGTGATCTGTGATGTTTCCTTGCAAAGTTATAGCCATTTTAAAGTGACATGAATTGGATCCCCTACAATGGGTTGCAACCCAACAATATTAACCAACGGATTTCAAATTCATGTCACCTTGAAATGGCTGCAACTTTGCAAGGAAGCATCACAGATCACCACTTGAAAGCTCATTTTAAAGGGCAAGGATGGTACTAAATGATGCTTTTGTTAAAAATAAGCTGATCAACTTTCTTTAAATCCTATACATGGCCTCGAAAGTAGACAAAAAACATCATGTTTTAGGTACTTAGCCTCAAATATTTCAGGATTCCGACATGATGGGTCAATTCTGAGGCCAGATTCGGATTCAGCGTAAAAAATTACATCAAAAAACGACCCTTTTCAGCTCAACAGCACTAATCACCTATTCATTTAGACACCTTTTTTGAAAAAAATAATTTTTCCATACAATTTACATGTAAAACTAACAGGCTCCGGCGCCACCTTATAAAATTGAGTTACAGAGCTGAATTTTCGTGAGCTTTTTCTTCATATCATAAACTTACTTTTTAAGCAACAGCACCTTAAAAAAAACAAAAAATAAAAAATTTGAATCACCCTAATATACATACATAGTATTGACAATATCACAAATAGGAACTTTGCATTCTGCGAGTAAACAAAACTCATAAAAACTACCTAACACACAAACTTTCAACCACACTACCCAAAAGTTCTGATTTTTGATTTTATATTCAATATAAGCGGAATCAGCAGCGTTAAATGTGCGAAAGAATGTGAGCAAGAAAATTACAAGAAGTTTTGTTGCTTAGATACAAAAATGTCTTTACCGCATCTGCATTCTTACTGCTGCTTTAGCATTCAACGCCTTTGTTTTGTTGACGCTTTTCAACAGTATTCAGCGGATAAGCAAACCCAACTAAGTTGATTGCAGCCTTAACCGAATATAATTCAGCAAGTTTTGTGGTTCACTAGGTTTTATACTCAAATAGGATGCTTTTACTTCAATGTTTAAGTTTTGATGTTCGTCAATATTTAAGCAGCACTTAAATAATGCAGACGAAAAGTAGCATTTATTCAAATTTAAATCATGGCGTGCAATTTTTTTAAATCAGAGCTGATAAATTTAATGCTTTATATAACAATAACGCCTATCAACTCCAACTTGTTTAGTTATTCTGGAATAAACGTGCAAACTTTGGGTATTTAAAAACAAAATGTATTCTGCGGCCGTAATGTGACTCTGAGCACATTATTTTTACAAATTACTTAATGCTTTTACTAAAGCATATCAACAAATAAGATCACCAATGTTGTGTGTGCGTAGAATCTTTTAAGAATTACCCAGAAATGAAGATTTTAAAACCAATACTTAGTAAGCATATGAAAAAGGAAACTAAGTGGATGCGCCGTATGCAGGTTTGATCTAGGAAGCTAAAATTTTGAGAGAATTTTCTTCTAACTCGATTCTATTGTATGGGCATATAGGACCGCAAATTCAACAAAAAAAATACCTTATTCGGGTGTATTTTTTCCGCATTTTTAGTCACACGAAAAATGTGGGCGTAATTCGACAACAGTAGGTGACGTCACCCATTCAACTAAAAATCCCAAAACGCTATATCTTGCCACCTAAAGCAGACTTTTTCTACGTTTTAGTTAGTTGGTTTTTTCGTTAAATTTCAACGAAATCGGACATAAAATCTGTCCGCGCCGTTTACAGGTTTGAGCTAGGAAGCTGAAATGTTGGGACAATTATTTTTCTTCCTCAAGCTATAATATAGGAAAAAATAAATAAAATCCGTTTCCAAAAGTTTGAAAACAAACCCCCTATTACATATATGTGAACTAACGATACATCAGAAACTTACGGCTTCTTTGAAATTTTAATAAACCGAAGGTAAATATGTGCCTTCCTTCAACTTTCAAAAACTGACATCTCAGTAAATTTTAACGGTTTTCGAAAATACTAAACCAAAAGTTCTTACTAAAAATGTTCTTAACAATTTGATATAACAATGAAAATGAAAAATAAGTTATGTTCGACTTAAGACATACATATGTAAGTATGTAGTTGCGGCAAAATTTTGCCCTTAGTGAAACTTAATTCCTTTTTTTTTTTTTGGAAAATTTTAAGACGAAAATACTTATTAAAAATCTCCAAAAAACGAAATAAAAATTTTGAATAGAACTAACACGAAATCATTTATATATTTTTAATTTATTTAAAGATAAGTCTTCACTAAAAAAAGTCACGTTCAAACGTTTCAAGTATAGTTACTGTCGAGTTATAAATACTAAGCTCGAAAGAATCATTCCAAAATTACATGAAAATAAAATTTTTCCTTAAATCTATATTCTGAGTAAATAATTTCATGTTCATACATAAATTTAAAATTTAATAATATAAAAAAAAATTATACAACAATTTAATTGCATTTAACCAATATATAAAAATGTTTTAACTTGTCTAGTACATCAAAAGAATTAAAAAAATCTAGAGCTACAAAAACTATACATACTTATGTATATCATTAAGTAGAAAAGTTCAACAAAAAATAAAAAACGCATTGTGTGTGTTGCTAACAATATGCATTTCAGATAAATCTGTTGTAAAAAATTGCAATTCTATGATAACGAAATAAAAACGTTAACAATAAACAGAACGTTCAACATTGTTATGGGAAAAATTAAAAAACAAAATATGACAACTTTATATAAAGTAGTGACCTCTAGAAACTACTGAAGCTACATTGAACGTGTAAGTATTTGGTAAAATAACAATTATGTATAATATGCTAGAATAAACACAATCAAAATGTACACAAACATATAATTTTACGTCAAAAGCTCAAAGATATACACTGAAAATGATATATACGAGTATACTTGGATGGATATGTGGAAAGATTGCATAAAATTAGTATTTTTATAAAAAATTTTGTCATATAACGCAGATTTGAATTTAATTAAGATATTAAAATTTAAAAGAAAGGCTACTAGATACTGGAGATTGTAAATCCCTTAAAGTTTGTTTTACTGGATGTATAATGTGCTCAAAAAATAATTCAAATAGGTTTTGAAATATAGAATTTTACCTTCTTTTTTAGAACGAAGTTTCCCCTTTGAATACATCTTGCTTCAACACTTTTTTTACCCAAAAAACTCAATTTGCAGAAACAGGAGTACCTGAAGTCGCAGCGTAATTTTTAACCTTATAAGTGCATACTTTGGTTTAGTATAGATAATGTTGCAAATGTCGAAAAAATGTTGTTAGCTTTAAAAAAAGTAAAGTACGTTAACAAATGTTGATAAAGTCAAAAATAATTGAAAAGTTGAAAATCAAAACTCTGCTGGAACCTGACAACACTTCGAACATTGCTCAATCAACAGTGATGATATTTGGGTTTTGCGGTAATGTACTAGACTAAGAGTCAATATGTACTTTTTTGACAGCGAATGTAACTTTGGGAATATACCCAGAAACAATGTCATAAAAAAAGGTCAGTCGAATTTTCTATAAGCATGTTTCATCAAATTAAACCTGTATTGAAAATATAATCAAAACTCGACCGTTGTATCGTTATACTAAAAATTAGAAAGTTCAAATTTCCAGAAATCCCCATCACTGTTTAATATCATTACGATGATCTTCGAAGAAAATATTGGAATTGGAAATAATTTTTGAACAAAAAAAAAAATCGTTAAAGTTCAATCTTAAGCCCAAATTGTTGGGATATATTTAATTTTTTTATTAAATAATTTCATTGAAAAATATGACTCGAAGTTATATTAAAAAATTTTGATTTAATTGTTTACATGAAACCTTACTTATTTATATCGTAGAAACTTTCTGAATATCAGTTGTTACAAGTTTTTATTTTCATTATGATTGCGTAATTGTTTGCTTCTGCAACAGATATCTTTAACTGTAATCCACTAAACGTCTTTTAATATCCATTATGGAAATGAAAATTATTATCATATTTAATCCAATGAAACTACTTTGTACCAATTATGGACAAGCACAAACGCACCCGTAGACAATTTTACAAAAGTCACAGTCATACCTTTAAATATATCATGCTCATACGGTACAACGTTTGCTGGTGCTACTTGTACCTTAGACTGTGCATTTATTCTTAAAATTTCTCAGTTATGGAGCTTGACGATATAAAATTTTATTTTTGTCCAGTATAGCGTGTAATTGAGCAATTAAAATTTATTTTTACTTAAAATCTAATTAACCAACAAAATTGGATCTTAAGAAAAAAATAATATGAACTGAAAAAATTTAATAATTGTGGAAAGTATCTTTTAGTTTTTTCTTAAGAGCTTAGAAAGCACTATGCTGGGTTTAGATGAAAATTTTTGAAACATAAATATACCTAGCACTTCGCTTTAAGAATTTTTGAATATAACGGAAAGTCTAATTTATATGGCTATGTAAGTATATAAAAAACTAAAGTTGTATTTAAATATGTGTGCTTATGTAGGTGAACACTTTGGCTTGCTGGATGCTGGTTTTAGCCTGTGGCAGCATTTTGAGTTTACTTTTCCCCAAACAACATTCTACATAACGAGTGGCCACTGCTCACCTGTGTATGAGTGGGTGGAAATATCTAGAAAATGGCTGGCTGCGTGGAAGCTGAGGACTTTGTGAAATTTAGCTCATAGAACCCACAGGAAAAGAGAAAAATTCAAATAATTTAGAAATTTAATTTTAATAATAAGTTTTAGAGGTGTTAAAATGTATGCAGATGTCTTTTAAGTTTTAAGATTGCAAAAACTTTTATTTCCCCGAAATTATTAAAATACCAAAGCTTATTATGAAAATATCCGGGCAGATATAAAGTATTTAAAGCTTAGGACATTTGTGCTAAGGAAATAATTTAAGTTATTTAAGTAATTTTAATTTGTTAAGAACAATTTTTGCAATTTTTTGAAGAAAATGAGAATCACGACAGTTCTTGCTCTACCGGAACACAATGAATTTTTGAAATAAGATTGCAAAATCATTTTACAATAAATTCTTTCATTAATTTCTTCAATAAATTATGCTCTCATATTTTTTTGCTGACAACAATTTACAGAAAATTTGTGCCTAATGATCCTTCACATGCGCTTATTTTAATATGGCACTCATTGCATTTGTGCTGCTTTTATTATTCAGGTGGCTTACTATTTTTCTTCTTTAGATCTTATTGGTTGATGGCTAACAAATTATACAGTTGTATTTTGCCAATTTGTGGGAAAAACTTACAAGCTTCCCTATTTTGGCTAGAATTTATGTTTGATTGAGGTTTATTTTTGGCAATATGACTATAAGCATCATTGAGTATGAGAAATTGTTAAATTTATTGCTTGAATTGCCCAATTACTGCACAAAAAAAGCCCGTCACTTTTCTTTTTTGTTATTTTTGCTTATTATTGATAATGGCAAAAATGGAAATGCATCACAATGAGTGGTCTCATAAGTAATATGATAATTACAAATTTTGTGCAAGCTATTGCAGTGTGTTTTTGCTTTTTGTTATTTCTAAGACATAATTAATCCAGTCAAAAAATACATTAAGATTTGTACTCGCAAATCACTTGCATTCCGAACTTCCTTACACAGATGCAATGCAATTTCCCTTGCACTGAATTTGGTACAATCAAAACAGATTTGCAGCTTTCCAAAATTGACTTACTGCAATATTTACGAGTAACATTTTTATGTACAAACTTAATCTATAGCCATGGTAGAGAAAAAAACTGAAATAACCATGTGGTATTTTAGCGTGTCTAACAAGTTACAAACCAAAGCCAGTAACATGTGTGCTGCATATACGTATGTAGTAACTCCATTTCAGATCATGGAAATCCCTAAGCGAATAACACTTGTACCACTACATTCAGTTCTTGCACCTTAACTTGGCTTATATGCAAACGAGCTTTCAATAGGAATTTATGTTCAACGTTGCTCATAAAAATGCATTTTTATTACATTTTTGCGCTTTTACCTTTGTCGAAGTACCAAGCTTTTTTGGTACTTATTTTAAGCGAATTAAAATGCGAATTTTTGATTTTGATTTATACATATAAATTTATTATGCTGCGACCGAATGCCGACAGCAAAAATGAGTATGTCCAAGTTACACGCGCTAGCAATTAAACTGAAACTAAATATGTACAAAGCAATACGGTACAATATGATGATTTTTATGTTATGCAAACCTCTTTTATAGTTAAAAACAATAAAAATGTAAAGCTTTAAGAACAGTTAGTATGTTTAGCTACAACTGAGAGCAAATTTAGTTGAACAATTTAAGTGTTGGAAAATTATGATAAATGAAATATTCTAAATGAAATCGGTTTTTAGTTCTTCTTTGAACATCCTCCCACCGTTGGAAGGTCCACGCTTTCAACAGCAGCATTTATTGGAAGGATGCACAACTTGGCAACTGAACGCTTCACCACACCATTGGCTGTCTGGAGAAGAGCCACACGTACAACATCATCGTCACCTTTGATAACTTCAAGAACTCGAGCTAGTGGCCACTTCAGCGGTGGCAAGTTTTCGTCCTTAAGCAACACCATGTCGTGTACGTTTACGTTTTTCGAAGCTATCTGCCATTTTGTACGTTGTTGTAAAAGCGTAATATATTCAGTACTCCACTTCTTCCAAAATATCTGTTGCATATAGCATACGCGCTGCCAGCGATCTAAGCGGTTAATATTTAGAAGTGAAACATCGGGTTCAACCACTGATGTGAACGGTGCGCCAATTAAGAAGTGTGCTGGAGTCAGTACCTCAAGATCCGCAACATTTTCTGAAATTGGACATAATGGACGAGAGTTCATTATTGCAGAGATTTGACAAACTAATGTCCTAAGTTCATCAAAGGACAAGATAGAAAGACCAATTGTTCGAAGTAAATGTGATTTTGCAATTTTAATAGAAGCCTCCCAGAGGCCACCAAAATGGGGTGACCTTGGGGGAATAAATCGCCAGTCAATGCCATCCTCTAGACATTGCTGCGAAACTGCCCTGTTATGCTCCTGATTGAAAAATAATTGTTTGAGCTCTAATAGCTCATTTTTTGCGCCAACAAAGTTTGTCGCGTTGTCAGACCAAAATACTTTCGGCTTTCCTCGAGTTGATGCAAAACGCTTCAATGCAGCTAAAAAAGACGAAGTGGAGAGGTCGCTTACTAATTCGAGGTGCACAGCCTTAGTAGCAAAGCACACAAATAGGCTGACGTAGCACTTAATTGGAGATCGGTTTCTAATTTCTGAACGATAAAAAAACGGACCAGCGAAGTCAATTCCAGTAATGAGAAACGTTCGATTAGCTTGAACTCTTTCTACAGGTAGATCACCCATGATGTATCCTGCCAATTTGGGCTTTACACGAAAACACCTCACACATTTGTTTACTATGCGGCTCACGGTCTTTTTTCCTCCTATAGGCCAGTATTGCATTCGAATCGTAGCCAATAGTGATTGTGGCCCTGCATGCAAGCATCGATGATGAAAGTAGTTTATGATGGAATCAGTTAACGGGTGATTTTTAGCTAAAATTATTGGATGCATTGACTCAAAATCTAACGCTGAATTTTTTAATCGACCACCAACACGAATTAGACCAAATGCGTCCAAAAATGGATTGAGAGACGAAATGCGAGATGAATTGACCGGTTTCTTATTTTCAAGAAGACGATACTCAGAATGAAGCGATGATTTTTGTACCATGCGAATGAGTAGGTAGGATCCCATTTGTACATCCTTTGTAGAAAGTGGTCCAAAACGATCACCATTTTTAGTTCCAAATTTGTGAATGTATGCAAAGATTCGCTGCATTTTACCAAAAGAAGTGATATATTTGCAATTAAGTGACAAATCCAAATTTTGCGTGGATAAAATCAGTGCTCTTTTTCGTTTTTCTGGTAGATTTGTGATAGCAGATGGCGGAATTGGCCACTTGTCTCGTCCATGCAGCAGGAAAGATGGGCCACACTTCCACAACGATGAGTTCAATAACTCTTTAGGTGATGAGCCCCGCGAAAGGGTATCGGCAGGGTTCATATCTGTTGGCACATAATGCCACAACATGTTATTGGTAAGTGATTGAATACGACTAATACGATTCGATACGAAAATGTTGTAATTTGACGATTCCTCTTGTAGCCACGACAGCACTACTGTAGAATCCGTCCAGCAATGAAATTCTCCCATAAACATTCCAGTGCGAAATATTGAGTATGTGAGTTCTGCAAGCAATAATGCAGACGACAGCTCTAATTTGGGTATAGTCAACGCTTTAAGTGGCGATACTCGCGATTTCGAGCACAATAGGTGACTTTCAACGATATTGTTTAATTCCGAGCGAATATATATGCAAACGCCGTAAGCGCAGAGACTAGCGTCACAAAATGGATGAAGCTCTATTTTAGCAGATGGTATTAAAACCAATCGTGGAAAGTTATACCGGCTCACTAGTTTAAAATCTGAGCACATATCGATAAAAGTTGACTCTAATGATTGCGGCAAACTTTCGTCCCATTCTAGTTTTTGCTTCCAAAGCATTTGCATAAAAATTTTTGCTTTCGTAATGACGGGCCCTATTAAACCGAGGGGGTCATAAAATCGAGCAATGATAGAAAGAACTGTGCGCTTTGTTACCTTTCTAATTGTAGAAAAAGGTACAAAGGAAAACAAGAAATTATCAATGTGTGGATCCCATACAAGCCCAAGTGTTTTAGTTACATCACTGCCATCATTAAATTTCAAAAAACTTTCTCGGTCCAGCTCAGGAATCTCCAGAAGTATCACTGAGCTGTTCGAACACCATTTGCGAATTTTAAAATTTCCTTTTTCTAAAAGCTGTGTAGTTTCCTTCAAAACTTGCAAAACCTCTTCAACTGTGTTGCCACCCGAAATCAAGTCATCGACATAAAAGTCTCGGCACAAGATCCGTGCTGCTAAGGGGTATGCACTGCCGTCGTCAACAGCTAGCTGTTGCATAGAACGAATAGCAAGAAACGATGCGGGCTTCGTACCATAAGTGACGGTATCTAGCTTAAAAATTTGAATTTTGTCGTCAGGGTGCTCTCTCCAGAGGATACATTGCAGATAGTTATCAGGAGCCGTAACCTTTACGCAGCGGTACATTTTGCAAACATCGCCTGTGAGCGCAAATTTAAAAGTACGAAATCGCAGTAAGATATCGAAAAGATTGGGTTGTATGGTTGGGCCAACCATCAAGGCCTCATTTAGAGATTTTCCAGATGACGCACGAGCTGAGCCATCGAAAACAACACGCAATTTCGTGGTTGTGCTGTCTTCCTTTAAGACACAATGATGAGGCAAAAAATACGAAGCAAAACCATCAGGTATGGTTTCTACAGGTGACATGTGTCGAAGATCGAGATATTCTTTTAAAAACGACGAATATTGAGATTTAAGTTCCAAATTGTTCTGTAAGCGCCTTTCTAAATTTTTAAACCGATTTAATGCCTGTTGGTATGAGTCACCAAGAGATGAAGGTTTAATTTTAAGAGGCAAATGAACCGAATACGTTCCGCACTCCAAACGAGTGTAGGTATCGACAAAATATTTTTCACAATCAAGCTCCTCTTTAGTGATTTTCGCGTTGATATCAAGATGATTTTCAACTTCCCAGAATTTTCGTACTAGGTCGTCTAAAAAGTAATCAGATTCACTCTGCATAATACGCTGTTCTGCGATAACAAGACATGATTTTTTGTCAGTAACCTGATTGCAGCTACCAGCTACGATCCACCCTAGTTTGGTTTTCTGCAGCAGAGCAGACTGTGGGCCTAAACGAATTTGGCCTACACACATCAAATCATAAAAAAGGTCTGCACCAATTAATAAATCTATTCGCTGTGATTTATAAAACAGAGGGTCCGCTAGTTTTAAATTTGCAGGAATATTCAAATTAGATACGCTTACGGTATTCGATGGCTGATTGTCAACGATGACTGGAACAATTACAGCAGTAATTGAAGTACCATAATTGTTTGTTGTAGCTTGTAAATCAAGGTTTGCAATTTTGTTTGCGACGAAATCCGACTGGCCGATGCCAGAAATTACTGTTGTTGTTTTTTGTGGTTTGACTTGCAGCTGTCCGAAAAAACTGCTTGTTACAAAATGAACTTGCGATGCGGAATCGAGAATGGCCCTACAAGGTATCAATGATCCAGCCTTATTCTTTATAAATACTATGGCTGTGGCCAAGAGGACAAAATTTTGAGAGCTGAAATTTTCATACTCCGGCTTTGAGTCAAAAAACGACGCGGCGACTAAAGCTGATTGTGGAGCTGACGCAGAAGACATGGCATTCTCCGCATGTGCAACTGCAGAGCTTGCGGCGGCAGCGGCAGTGGTAGAGGTACTTGGCAAATCTGTGAGCACCGTGTGTACCGAATTAAAATTCACTAAGGGCGAAGTATTTAAATTTGAAGCAGATGAAGGCATTGAATCAAAATGGAGGAGAGTGTGGTGCTTTAAAGAGCAATTACGACAACAACTTGACTGACAGTTTTTGATTGCATGGCCTTTACGCAAACAATTCAAGCATAACTGAAGCCTTTTGGCCTCTTTAAAACGCGATGCAGGCGAGAGCGAAAGAAATTGCTGGCAATTGCTAATTACGTGCGAAGTGGACTTACAAATCAGACAATTTTTGTAAGTGTTTGTTGAAACCAAAAATACTCTTTTTTTACTAATAGTGTTTTGATGTAATTTATCTCCCACCTGTTTGCTCGGTGTTTGCGTTACCAGAGCACTCTCCACATTCTCCATCGTCTGACATCTTTTCTCCAAAAATGTAGCCATAGACTCCCAAGTTGGTATCGCGCTAATAGGCGTTGTCTCTTCCCATTTCGTCTGCGTAGATATGTCCAATTTTCGACCGATGATGTGAATTAATAAACAATCTGCAATTTGTTCCTTTGTTCCCATTGTAAGTAGAGCACGCAAATGAGAATTCACACTGTCGCTTAAATTTCGAAGCTTTGCCACTGCTCCTAACTCCACACAGCTTAAACCAACAATATCACGAATGTGTGCCTGAAAATTCAAACGTTTATTGTTAAATCTTGTTTTTAATAAATCTACCGCTTTGTCGTAATTTTCATCGCTGATTTCCAAAGAGCGGATTGTATCCAGCGCGACGCCAGTGAGAGATGACCTGAGATGCTGAAATTTCTCAATTTTTGGCAATTCTACATCGCTGCCAATAACTGTCTCGAACATGGAGAAGAAATTCGGCCACTCAGTGTACACTCCATTAAACTTTGGAACTTGAAGTATGGGTAGACGCGGCTTCGGGGCCGCAATGATGATCGACGGCATCGGGTTTTCGAATGACGACTGATGCAAAAGTGTCGATGAGCGTGAGTTGGACGAACGGCGAGACATCAGCATTCGAGTAAGTTCCGTTTTCAACTCAATGTATGTTGCATATAACGCCTCAGAACTGCTGCTTGCTATTTCTTCATTATCTGCCATCTCCAGCTCGCATTGAAAACTCCCAAAATCCATGTAAACCTTATCCAGTTGTTCTAACTGCACGGTAATTGCAGCTTCATCCAGAGAGTTGGAATCTTCGACTTCCAAAATGCCACGAATTTTCTCAATTTGCTTCCTTAAAGAATCCATTTTTAACTTAAGAAACGCGACTTTTTTATTTTTGTCCTCCATTTGAAATTAATCGCAGCGATCCCGTTTAATTAAATTTTTGGTTTTATGCAACGATATGCAGCTTAGAAATTTTTTAATTTTTTGTGCAACGATATGCAGCCAAGTTGCGTTAGGAAATAACTGTGTCTATTTACGCGAACTAAACGGTACGATGTTACCGTTGAGTATGGCAAAAAACACATTAACCGAAATATTTGCGAAATTGTGCGAATTTTTTTTTTTTTCGAGAGTGATTCTTACAACAACAAAAATCACGTCGGGGTCACCAATGTCGAAGTACCAAGCTTTTTTGGTACTTATTTTAAGCGAATTAAAATGCGAAGTTTTGATTTTGATTTATACATATAAATTTATTATGCTGCGACCGAATGCCGACAGCAAAAATGAGTATGTCCAAGTTACACGCGCTAGCAATTAAACTGAAACTAAATATGTACAAAGCAATACGGTACAATATGATGATTTTTATGTTATGCAAACCTCTTTTATAGTTAAAAACAATAAAAATGTAAAGCTTTAAGAACAGTTAGTATGTTTAGCTACAACTGAGAGCAAATTTAGTTGAACAATTTAAGTGTTGGAAAATTATGATAAATGAAATATTCTAAATGAAATCGGTTTTTAGTTCTTCTTTGAACAACCTTGATGTGACTATTTTTTTTTTTTTTTTTTGGCTACAAGTGAATATCGCTTGTATGTGGTTGTGCAAACAAATTTGAATCTACGTATTCACCTTCTTACTATACTATGTAGAGCATATAGATATTGATGGCCAAGGATAGCATTTTCTCCAAGTCTGTCTTTTGGTTTTTTATGAATGGAAAAAATAATCGATTTAATATTGACTGTAAGATATACCTGGAAAAGCAGTGCATGGATATTTGAAGCACACAGTATATATTTTTTTTAAAGAATACAGTTTTATTAGAGCAGCTCAGAAAAACTTTTTTTGAAATTTTATTACTAAGTTTTTAATAGAAAAGAAGTTTTGTTATTGATGAAGGGGCAGAATAGTTTGTTATTCAATAGGCGTTACTACAATGATGATGCAACCCTTATGTTGAGAATTATATATGAAACGTTCACTGAGCACGTTGTCCACCAAAAGTTTGTCTTGCGTTTTAAATAAAATAAATTAAAAATTTTCATTATCTAAAAAGTGGACTTAGTCATATAACAAGTAGAAAGCATCATTTATATGAAATATAATTTTTTTTTATTGTGAGAGACAAATTCTATTAGAGAAATTTAAATTTAAACAAAAAAGCACCTTCTGCTTTCGTTCTCTAATGCGCTTGACCGATTTCAGTTGTTTGCTTTGTTTTAACTTCCAAGCAACATACATGTCATGTTATGTTACACGTACAGTGCTGCCAACGCTAATCTGTTCCTCCGTGGTGATGGTGGCAACCGTGTGTTGTACACTTTACAGCTTGTTAGTCTTTTGTTGATCTGAACAGTCATTTGAAACCCTAACAAGCAGTAAGCAGTGGACATAAATGTGCAGTTGGCATTACAAGGCAACGAGTATCTTTTTGTCGTCAAATGTTATGACAACAAGAACTGCGTCAGGTTTGCCTTTTTTATATTTTGGTGGAAATAAATTTTGTAAGAATCTAGTTTTGAAATCTAGTAAGACTGAAAATTTTGTTTTAAGTTCAAAATTTATAAAAAACAAATCTTCCAAAAACTTTGAACACCCAGCTGCTTAAACACATCGAAGCTTATCACATGTCAACTTTTCGATTTAACCCACATCAAAGGTAATGACGCACTTTATTCATAACTGGATATGTGCAACTTTTGCAGAAAGTTTTGTGTAATTTAGCGCTTAAATTTTTAATATTGTTACGAAATTTCTGTCTCTTTGACGATAATTTCGATCTCTCACACTTTTCTGAGTTCGATCACTGGATTGTGTAACAATTAAAAACATACAAACTTATTTAGTTATAAAATGGTTTATTTTATTAACGTTCAAATTCTAATATTAATTTAACACTGTATAGAAAACTGTTTTGTTCTACTACGGATCACACTGTATTCACTTTATTGCTTATTGCTTCGCTGTTCTAACTCAACTGTTTTGCTTCGCTGGTTTAATTCTACTGTGACCTCAGCTCAGATGACAACCCTTTTTATACTGCAGTCATCACTCTCTCGAATAATCCAGTACCTTCTAAGTGGCGTATATTATACCATTATCTACAACCCACCAGTGCTACTTTGTAGCCTGCATTCTACTACTATCCACAATTCACCACACTGACGTTGAGCTAGCTATTATGCTAGATGGCGTTGTACGTTGTACGACGGCGATAATACCTCTTGGTTGTTGACTTTTTATTGTTTACTGCAGCGTCTGTTCGGTTTATTATTTTTAGCATTTTGCGCTAGATGGTGCTAATATCGTTTAGTTTCTTTTGTTGGTATTTATTTCAAGAGTCTTCTAGCATAAACCAAATTTCGCTACAATATGTTAAAAGCAGCTAAATTGATTTCACGTGGAGGCTGAATATTTTTTTTTTTAATGATTTTTACAAATAAAATCTTTTTACTTTTGAATGTCATTGTTTTAACGCAATAATTTTCTTTTAATAAGTTTAGATTTCTTACACGTTTTTTATTGTGTCTGCTTGTCATGAAATTTATATTATGGATATATGAGTGAAAAAGTTTGAAAAGATTTTGTGAAAAATTTGCTCATATAAATCAAAAAAATGTCAAAAAAAGTTTGATACTCTCTATGGCCTTAGCATTAGCGTGATTTAATTAATGTCATAGTGAAATTTTTGTAATTTTTTCATTGAAAATATTTGCTCATTTCTAAACTCAGGTTCATCAGAAGTGGATGGGGTATGTAAATGTTGCGAAAATCTAATTTTAATAATAAGTGAAGTTTGAAGTAAAAGCTTCATTCAAAGCATTAACGCCGACGGGTGCGAAAACGCATCAAAAAATAGAGGTGTGTGTGAAAAGTCATAGAAAATGTTAAGTGGTTGATATCGCTTAGCCGTCTTTTGATGTGGGTAATATATGGATGGACCTACATATGATTCCTGAACAGGTAAGCCATACGATGTCATCTACTTAATGATAACTGCATCGGAAGGTGCTGGTTTTCCAGCATGTGAAAAAATAACCATTTTAACATAGAAAACACTCAGAAAAAAAATATTTATAGAATGTGTAATGATGAGGATCGATAGCCCTTGAGCCTATGTATATCTCATAAAAATTTAAAATTTTTACATATTACCGATTTTGCACCGGTACATGTTGTGCGTTTTCGCACCCATCGGTGCTAAAGAGTACATTTTTACTAGGGAAAATTTTGCAGTTGCACGTGCGTACGCTATGAGTTTCTTGCACTTCAGTCGGTTGTAATTATTAGAGTGAGATTGGAGAATTAAAGCGACGTAATCGAGTGTGATTTCGAGAATGGAAGTCTTTTTATTTCGTGAATTGGAAGCCATAATTGAAAATGAGTGGTCTGACGATGAGGAGCCGCAATGACCAAAGACAATTATCGAACGTATTGATGTCCCAGACGACCACATATTCTGTGATGATGCTGGACCTATCGAAACTGATGGCGCCTTATAAAGTACGGCGGAGATTTGTGGTACCACAGATATGTATGTTGAGTAACCGGACGCCGACATTGACGACAATATACCCTTATCAATTTGCTTTAAAGAAACGGGTTGTTTCACTTGGCCATGCTCAGACATAGTCTCACAAATTGATGGTTCGCAATTCGTTGGAACGACATTGATTGGTTTATATATTTAATTGCAGCTCATTACTGTGTTGTTCAATCATCTGCAAATCGAACGAAAGCATCGCGTGTGGCGTATTGAAAGAAAGCAACGTTAGATAGTAATGATGGAGGAGCCAAACATCATTCATCAATACAGCAAACGAATTCGACGCGTTGATCTTTTTGACAATGCAATGAATAATTACTGGATTTCTCTCCGTGGTTAAAAGTACTTAGTATTCGCCATTGATAACAAATGGTCTCAATGCTGCCATGGTCAATACTTGGAAGCTGCATAGCGCCATCCATAGTTACCAGCGCAAAAACGCGGCTAACAGGGATGGCTCCGAAAAGGAATTCAGGCAGATGTACCAATTTGAATTTCGCAACACTGTGACTGATCTCTTGCCACAAAGTGTGGTAGTGGCATATCATCGTGGTCCCAAAACTAAAGACACACCCTCTCAAAAACGATTCGGACTGGATAACCTTGGCCGCAACAGTGAGAAGAAGACAAAATGCTTTCGCTGTCGCCTCTTTGCTTTTCACACCATCTACTATTGTGCAAAGAGAAAAATGCCAGTGCATCCGAAATGCTTCTCTGCATACCATGCCGGGAACCAGATATAACGAGCAACCTAGTTAATATTTATCCTTTTTTTTCTATATTTTGTCGAAAATTCCATGCCATGTATTTATAATCTACTTGTTAAATAATTCTAATCTCAACTTTAATTTGATCCATTTATTTCTTTTACAATCCACACATTTCATAACCACTCTTTTCACTAGAAAAAATGTACTCATTGACGCCGACGGGTGCAAAAACGCACCACCCCCTAAATAGGTAATGGGTAGGGGTAAGTGGCTAGTTTTTTGTGCGCGGAATGCGAGTGTACCTAAGACATCATCCTCGCAGTTTCAACCCTGTACGTTCACAAATAAAGGAGCCGGCGTTAATGGGTTAAGAAATTAATGCCGCTAAATTTTAGTTTATGATAGTTGCCATAATATCTTTTTTCAATTTTAATGTTGAAGCTAACACTTAAGGTGTCAGTTCGAGTGTGCCTAATTCATTTATGATTTTTCCCCTCAATTGACTTTCATTTTTGAATTGAAAAACGTTCTAACTGTGATCAAACTAGCTTTCTCTTTGAAAACATTAAAATGGCAGTATCAGGCGCTAAAAAATCCAATGAGTGACGTAAAAACTATACGTGATTAAAAACAAATTCAGCAAAACAAATAAAAGAACTTTGCATCTTCATTAGTAAGCTAATTTTTTATGCAAAATAATGCGCACTTAAAACGGGAAAAAAATTTAATGTCATTATCCCTGCATAACTTAAAAATTTCAATAGCTTACAAACATCAAAATTATGTCATGCATACGAGTTCAGTCAACATCCAACAGACGCCCAATTGTGAAAATTTACATTATATTTTTTTGTGATTTTTAACAATTTTTTGCTACATACTTTTAATATAAATGACAACATAAATATTCATTAAGAATGATCCTCGTCTTTTTTATATATGTAGCAGGATCCTACAAAAGATTGTGCTCAGTAAATGTAGCCATATTCGCCATCTGTCCGAAAGGAAAAAAAGGACTTAAGGGACCATGCAAGTGACTGTCACAAGACAATTTTAAAACAGAGCGCGAACGCAAGGCTTACCCTTGGCATAGTTAAAATAAAAGTGCATATGGAATAAAAAATATCATTTTGGCTTTGCATTTTTGATAAAAAAAATGCTTTTTCTGCAAATTGTTAGCACTAAAGAAATTCATGTGACAATGACACTACGCAACAATGCAATCGCATGCAATTTGCACTTGAATACAATTTAACAACTGTAAATAAAAGTGAGAATATGGTAGCGTTGTACGAATGGTGGAACACTTTCGTGTAGAGCAGTTACCACTTAATTATAGTTACCAAATTAATTTTCAGAAATTTTGTATACTTCTTTCATTTTCATTGAGAAATTTTATTGAATAACTAATTTTCGCTCTTACCATTTATATGTATTACTTAAATATTAAATCTGTTTTAAAAATTCCGTAAACCTCAATTATTCAAAAAAATATCTCAAAAAACACTTACGATATGCGTTGAACAGAAAAAAAAAGTTTTCGAGTAGTAAACTATTTACCTACATTAAAACTTCTATGCATAAAAATCTTGGCACGCAATGAATTTCATAACCATATCCTTTCTCTTTCTCTTTCTATTAGCAATTTTCTTTAATGGATTTTTTCTTCTTTTTCAAGTTCTCATTCTTTATTACTTTAATTTACTTTACCTTTACATAAGCATGCTTATCGTGTAAAAACACACATATACTTGTACATATAACGGCAGTTAAGCGACTGACATGTGCAAGGTGTTATACCAATATTAATGTAAAATATTTGTGTGTATTTCTGTTTGTATGCGTGCGTGTTTGGTTAGAGGCGACTGTATTTGCCAGCTAAGTCAAAAGTGAGAAAGTTTTGTTTATGACAGTCAATTACATTTGATTTTGATTCTCAATTATTATTCAATCAAGTTTATGGTTTAATTAGACTAAGGCAAGATTACTACAGTCATAATTTTGATTACCAATGCTATGCAGAGAAAAGAGTAACATTTAACGATTCTGAATATTTGGTTAAGATTTTTTTTGAGTAATATTATAATATTAATTTTGTATTATAATTAAAACAGGAATTCTAAAACTTAAGTTGGAGACTAATAAGACACAATTTCAAATTTAGTATAGATTACCTTATAAATTTCTTTTAATTTTCGATATCATTTGTTAAATAAATATTACAAGGCTAAATTATAATGGCTATTTTACTAAAAATATATTTTAGCCGGCCACGTTTTTAATTCTTTTTCTTGGAGCACACTCTTCAACCATAATTTTTCTAATCTAAGACTATTTGGAATTAATAATCAAAGTGGAACAATTAAAATTCATCGACTTATTTTTAATGTAACTTTATATGTTACTTTTCATATTTTTTAAATTACATGAAATTTTAGATATGTCCCTCTTTGAATATTAATTGCTCCTCCCTGAATATTTATTCAAGATAGTCTCAACTTAATATAAAAAAACATGTTTGAAGGGTGTGATTCAAAAAAAAAAAGAAAAATCCAAATTATAATTAAGAGCAAACCCTTCAAACTTGTTTTCTCATTTTGTCATGTCATGCCTAGTTCTGTGAAGTATAAGCCAGCACCCACAAAATTGGCCTATTTCCACAATACCTCGTAAGTGTATTCACCGTCTTTCAATTTACTTACAACAACTGATTACAACACTAGCCACAAGCACATAACTTACGAATTATTGAACAGAGTGCAAATTAAGGTGCTTTAAAAGGTTTCTTTGATAAGTAATAATTTATTTGCGTTGAACGTAAGCAAATAGTTTGAACCTCAATAAATTTGTGTGGCAGTTTTTTTTTTTGTGTCACGTGCTACCCATTTCAATATTTTTTTTTTTTTTTTCTTAAATTGTTGTTTCTTTAAAACATGAAAATCAATAATTTTGTCACATAATTTTTGCTGCCTGTTAATTCTATAATGTTAAAATGTTTTTAAAACATAATTGGAAATCAAACACTTCGAATATTACTGAATTTATGTTAATGGGTAGGTAGGTAGATATTATTAAAAGTAAATTTTTATATAGCAGCTATTTCAAAAATCTACTTAGAAATAGCGCTAAGTCTCTGAAGTATTTTACAGTGATTAATGAATAAAACTAATACTATGAGCACTTGAACCATAGTCATTGAAAAATATTTTAAAACATTAACACATTAAAACATTACTTTTGAGGTAACTCACTTAGGACAGCCTTGTGATATCCTTCTCTTGAGCTTTGTTATATATTCCTACACCAGTTGAAATGCGTTACTTTTTGTAAGTTCCAAAGGTTTTTTTTTGAAAATTTTAAGGCTACATGCAAAATGTGTGGCTTCGGTATAACGTTGAGCAAGAATGACTCATTTACTTAGATCATCTAACCTGACAACAAATGAAAACGTACACGCAAACCCAGATGGGAAATTAATTCATACATTGTCACTGCGGTTAAATGTGTTGTTTATGTTGCCATTGCCAACTGCATTCAATTATTGGCCAAAACGCAATAAAAGAAACTGAACCGAGTACTCAAGGGTTTGGTGTTTATGCAAATTATTTGATTGAGTTTAATTGAATTCCATCCCAACTATCAATACCAATTCAGGCAGATATACAACTTTAGTTGTGTATGATGAATATTGATCCACCGAAGCGTTTCATCACACGTATGTAGTGGTTATGTTGAGTAAATCAAATTTATCAGAATAAATATCTTACAGCTTCACAAAGAGTAGCATAAACTATTTTAAAACGTTTTATTCATACTTTGCTGTAAAATTTTATTGCCAATATTTTGGTCGTTACTTTTGAAAACTCATATTATAACAGAGCTGGAGATTTAAGAAGCCTCCACAGCTTTGTCAAAAATTCCATTCCACATGCATATATTTTTATTAAGCAATCAGCACTAATAATTTACTAATCAAAATAAATTACCAAATGTATAGACACACCCGTTTCTTCTCCCACACAGACACACATACACACCTCATTACCACAACAACTGAGACCTGCCACGCATACAGGATTGATTAGCTTTTCGTTTGCAAAGTTCAATATTGTGTTTGCAATGAACGGGGTGGTGTAGCAGTTACGTTGAGCTATAAGGACTATTAAGAAATCTTTCAAAGCATTTCTTGCTGTCTAAAAAAAATGATGCTGCCTCAATTTCAACTCATTAATGAAAGTGATTTTTCTTCTGCTAAATCATGGCTTCTGAGATTGTTTCTACCTCTTCAGTTTTTCTTATTCTAACACAAGGTTTTTTCTTTTTTTGTCGCAGCTTATTTTAGGTTTTGATGAATTCTTGTAATTTTAAGTAAATTATTTTTTCTCAAAAATCTAAAAGAAAATCAAGACATGTGAGTATGTAAATAATTTGGAAGAAGACAAAAAATGCCTTAGGATTAAAAATGCAAACAAGAAAGTTAAGCGCTGGCGTAAAGTAAGATTTTTAAACTGAAACAATTTATATATTTAAAGTCATAAAAAACGAAAAAAAAACCAATCATTAAACTTGAGTTTTCGCTCATTTGTTTTATGAAATCGCACAGTAAAAGGATGCAAATTATCCCAGTTGCAAAATATTTTGTTGGGAAATTTTCATTCATAAAAGCTCACAAAAATTCATTACGTGACCATTTTACTTAATTCAACGTTCAGATTAAAAACCCTAATCGACACTCTAAGGCCTTAACTATTATCGTTGAATGATGTGTAGCTTTTAATCATAAAGAATAAAATGTGTTGAGCAACTACTAGGAATATTTGAGAGAACTATTAAATTTGTAATGAAATAAAAGACTGATAGAATATTTTCAAATACTTACACATGGGTATAGCAAAGGCATTGTTCTTTAGCACATGATGCTGACTTACACTACTTACCATATTTAGAAAGAAAAAAACAATCTTTGATAACTAGTAAATTTACTTTCAATTCTTAAGATAAAAAAAAATGTTGCTTTTGTCATTGCAATTCAAAATGGGAATATAAACAGCTCATTTTACCAAAAAAGTTGATGGAATATAACAAAAGATGATACCTTACATTGTATTTTATCATAATTTTTAATAATTTGAGTGCTTTTTGTAATAAAAAATATAACAAAGATATTAAAAGTCACTCAAGAAAATTGAATTTTTGTCATTCACATATCAACTCGTATACATACAAATGCACATGAGTACTTGAATATATACAATTATGTACATAAAACCTAACATATTGTGATCTCTTGTGAGCTTATTGCTTTCGAAAATATTAAAAACTTAAAGCTGTTTACTTATTCTACATTATTAAAATCTCTAATATATTTCATAAAACATTTTCGGCTCTTTGGATTACATATAAGCCATATTTTAAATATATTTTGCTTATTATGTAAAAACTTTTTGTTAGATTATGGTCTTCGTCTCTTGACTTATGAGTGGCAAAGTCACTCACTGAATTTCAATTTCATTCTCTATTGTTAAGGGATTATCAACTTTAAGCTGTCGACCAGTAATGACAACAAGAGCGTCAACATCACCATTTGCAACAATAGAGTAGCAACAGACAACAATACATTATTTGGTTGCACAGCGACAACACCAACATATACATATTTTCTTGTAGCCTGAGATCTCAATATATGCGGAAAAGTGTTCTAACACTACACTAATGGTTTTTGGAAAAAGTTTTTCACGTATACTTAAGCATGAAGTCTATCCCATCTAACCCATTTAAGAAAAATTGGCCCTAAAAACGAGTGGCAACCCATTTTTAAGACCGGAATCGACAAGGCAACCCTATATATTATATTTAAGTTCTTCGAGTTCTATCGTTTGGCACACATGTCAGGGTGTTATCTTCATTAATGAAAATTGACCCATAAAAGCGGTAGCAACCCATGTTTGGGACAGGATTCAACAATGCAACCCTGGATAGTATATTAAGCACTCTTCGAGTTCTGTCATTTGATATACATTTTGAGGCATAATATTATTCAGTTTCAATTAAAACAACAAAATTGGCTAAAATTCAAGCATTTTCATGCATCGGGATAGGTTTTGGCAATTCATCCCTGGTTCGTAAGTTACACCAAAATGTCTCACTATCCTTCCCGTAAATTCCATCCTCTTATCTCATACAATCGATAATTCTAGAGCAGGCTCTCCGCCTTATAATAACATAAAATAACTAAAACAATAAAGAATGTATAGAGCGAACAAAATAATAAAGCACAGTATTCTTATCAGAATTTAACCAAAGAAAACTTAATTCTTTTTGCAAAGGAATCTTGTATCACTAAGCAAATTCTTTGCACAGTTTACACCATATTGTGCTATGTTTTGGTTCGTCTTACTTTTTTGGGCTTCGTCCTTTTCAATGCTTTGGTACCTAACGCAATAAGTTTAATATCTATGAGTTGCTGCAATGTGCAGCATGTGACTAGCAATAAAATGTATTAAAAATGAAAATAGTAAGAATGGTTTTTATTGAAATTACTTTTTTCTTTCAGAAAGAATAAATGCTATTAGGTGCAATGTCAGCGGTGGCAAGAAAAGAGATTAGGAAGTTTGTGTCTTTTTTTTGCAATCTATTAAATCTACTTCTATACTCTTTTTCATCAATGATACACAGTAAGCACCAATTCCAATTTAAAAACATAAAAGTGAGAAAATTTCTTTGAAGGAATAGCAAAACTCTGTTAACTACTCCCTTACATACTAACTTAAATGAATATTGAATTACTTCTACTATTTGTAAAATCTTAATTAAAAACATAATTCAAATAATTTCATAATAAAAAAAAGTATGACCACAATAACCACATTTTGACCCAAAATATTTTTAAGTCATAAAATGACAGAACAAAAAAAAAAAAAATAATAATACGAAAAGGGAACCTAATAAAATAAACAAACTTGCCTGAATTTCGGCACCTAATAATCATAAAGAAAGAAACAAAACAAAATGCAAATAAAAAGAAATGCAAAAAGATTTACACCACCTTTTGTCTGCACTTACGCATTGGCTGTAAAAGTTGACTGGCTAAATCTTTCTTGGATTAAATTTGTCCATACCAAGGGACACATAAAGCTTTAATAAAGGTAAAAAGGACTGTGAGAACGATACTGCTCCTTTTTTATTTTACCATAATCAAATTCTAACGTTGTGCCAGCATCTTACTTGAGGAAAAATTTATAAGATTTCTTAAAATGTCAGCGACATTCTGGTGTACTAGTGCTGTGACGTGGGAAAATCACATTTCTTAAGATACTTTGGAATGCTTGCATTTTAGGACTTTAGTGCTTGAGTTATTTTTACTATTACTGATTTGCTATAACACTTATTGCTGTATTTGTATTTGTATCTATTAGAACAACTACTTCCAGCTGACAAAAAATCTTAATCAAAGAGCAAGAGCACAAAACAATCTGTGCAGAGAAAGTTATCATCCATCATGTTTTGTGTCACATTCAATTAAACAATCAATCTTTTTCATTATTTCATAGTAGATGGAATATGAAGCTCAAAGCATAAGTTATAAGGCAGCAAACACAAAAGTTAAGGATGAAGCAAAAGTCATCAAATATAATGAGGAAAAATGGGAGGTGGGTGGTGTGACTTTAGAGAAAGGATAATTTTTATTAATATGACCATAGATTTTGGATTACTAATTGAATAAAAGGAATCTTTGAATAAATTTGTATGTCAAATGTAATATTTTTGTAAATTTTTATAAAAAGAAATTGGTACGAAACAAAAAAAAATATTACATACTAGATCAGCATTATATTACTTTCCCCAATTTAATTTGAAATTATCTAAATTACTTAAAACAAATAAATCAATGAAAATTCCTTGGAGATATTTACTGCTATTTCTAACTTAGTATGCGTGTGCTCCATGTCAACACACAAAAGCCAATCCAAATGAACTGAATTCCCAAAATACCCATTAAGCGAAAGGTAAGATATTTCATTGTCCATCGACATCAATAGCGCAAGTGAGCTATAAGAACTTTAAATGAACCAAACCAAATATTCAAGACACGCAATTTTCTTGGTTAGTAAATGCGTGTGAAATCCAGAAATTTTAGTGTAAGGGAATCTATGTTTGATTGTCGTTGAAGAAGACCCTTTGGTTATTATTAAAACTGTTGTAATAAGAAAAAATTCAATTATATTCGTAGCTAAGTGTCGTTCTTTTTAATGCTTAAATGTAGGAATTAAAATTTTATTAAAGAGATGTCCATGGCTATAGGCCCGAACATTCCAAATTTCGATCCAATGGCGAGGTTTTGGTAGTTGGCAAATAAAAAGAGTAAACAAGTTTTGCAAGATTACTACAAATGTTGCTCGTTTTTTCTATTAACACGCGTAACATTACTTTTGAAGGGAAACTATTGAAATGTTATTTTTTAGACATTCTTTTTTTCTTTTTTCACAAAAATGTCAAAATCTCACGAAGATAAATTAATAAAAAGTTAATTTAAGTAAATAACTTTGTTTCTGCTATAGAAATAAAAAAACCAATTAAAATTGTCAAGGTAAAAAATGATTTCCATATTAAAAGAGAAAATCTTTGGAATTATTTTTATCTTACCACACAAACTTTTTCATTTTTCTAGACCAACGAAAATTGCACTCACATTTTGACATTTCAATGTAAATTTTGCTGCTGACGTTAGTTCCAATTCTGAGAGTTATGTGCAAAAATAATTGTCTTTGTTGCTACTAACTCTTGGAGTTTCATCTCGTTTCATTTCCATAAAAATGTAAATTTTTTCAGAGTTTTTCATTTTATTTTTACAAATTTTTTCATAAAGATTCTCTAAAAGGATATGTTAACATTTAGCAGTCAGCATTTTTTAACTCCCAAGAACTTTACTCGTAGAACAAATGCATGATATTTTTTTTCAGAATGGCTTAAAGTTAAATCACTGGTCACTTTGAAATTTACGAAATATATTTTTTTGAGTTCTTCTATAAATTTGATAGGAGTGCTTTTGTCTTACATTTTTTTAATGACATCTGTAATTAAAATTTAATAATCTTTTGTATTAATTTTTAATCAAAAAAAGTATAGACAGCAAAATTGTTTCAATAAAAAATCATTAAAAGTAATCGACTTATCTGCGCAGCTTCATTTAATGCACATTGAATTATCTTGCAATTATTTACTTTGTGTACGTTATCTTACTTTGAGCGCTCCACTTATTTGAAAACATCACTAAAGCATTTAGAAAATAAGAGCGAAAACAACAGATATACCAACACATTTGCAATAAATTCAAAATCTAATTACGCGCACCATTTAATATCAAAACGCTTAACGTGAGCAATTTTGTGCTCCGAAGAAATAACAAATAAAATTAAGGAGCAAAAAAATACAAATACATACAATAACGGTATGTAGAAAACAAAAAAATTTTGTAAAATCTACGGAAACACAAACAATAAAAAAATTAACTTAAGAAACACAAGTCATTGGATAAAAATTAAGTTTAGGGCAGTGTTTCAACAAAAATTAGGGCGGAATGTATAACGTAGTGCAATGGTTTATTGAAAACAATTTTCGCTCCTTTAAAATTTTATTTATTCTACAATACATCAGCAACTTTCACTTTGTGAAGGAATTGTGGAAAAAATTAAAGCGGAGTCACTTTTATATACTTGAGAATGTTTATTACAAAAATTGTACAATGCCTTGAGTACATGAAGAGCAGCAAGTGCTTCAAGTAATTTTCATAGTACCAGCAGCGTTTAAATACCTAACTAGCTACCATGCTTGGAGTAAAAATACTTTCCAAGTGTGCTGAAGCTGCCATCTGATAAACAATTTGATATTGATGGCTTCGATGGCATCCGACTTACTCTGGTAGATTGTTTCATAAGACAAATGATTTTGCATGCAATCTAAGTCACCAATTATCTCCCCTCTCTTTTTCTGTTAGTTCTTCATGTAGTTTCTGCTACACTTTAAAATTGGGATGCGTGCAGTAACTCATTCAAATCGATATAGCAATTGCAAAACTTACAAAGAAACAAAGTGTCGGCTGCCGTTTACACTCTCAGAACTCTGACATACAAGGTTACTCTGCTACCTGATTAATATCTAGCATATTCAAAGCCATTAGAAAATGCTGTCACTTTGATTTATTTGCCAAACAAAATACTTTACCATATTAAGTACTTAAGTAAGTAATTTACTTCTTTTTTAAATGCTCTCTTAAGTATTGTATAGTTTTCAATATTATAAACTTAACAGTTTTCTTTTCAGATAAAAGAATTAGAAAAGATTTGCAATATAAAGAAAAATATTCTACCAACCACTTGAATAAATGAACTACAATAAAAAGGCTAGAAAAGTTTGAAGGGGAAGCAATCAGCAAGAGATTTATTGAGTTCAATTTACTGCGGCACACCATTCAACATTACTTTCTGCTATGTACAATTTTATCTTATCTCGTTCCTTGTTCTAAATTTGATGCAATTAACTTTATAAGCAAAGCTAAAAGTGATAGAACTGCTCTTAAGCATATCAAATTAATTACTAAAGTTGAAAATAAATAAACTCTTTCGAGAGTTTATTCTTAAGCAAACAAAACATTAGAGCTGCATCACTTGAGCTGACTGATGTAAAATTGCAATAATTTTTATAATTTAAATTTTCCAAAAATTATTTGTAGCACTTTAAAATTTGGAACATGGTACATAGTAGTATTTTTGACTTCCAGCCAACAAAAAAAAAAAAAAATAAATTTGAGAAATTTAATTAATCTGATTTCGATGTTAAGTTGCTTTGAAATTTTTTTATTCATTAACTTATTACCATATATTAAAAAAATTTTTTTCGAAATAGTAATCGAAAAACGAAAGGTTGAACATGCAGCAATGACCAACACATAAATAAATTTGAATACTTCGAGAAAGAGTGAAAATAAGTTTTCAAACCAAACTAGTATAAGTGTTACTTTCGGTAAGGCGGAAACTCACAAACCCTACACTGCATTGAAAATATCTTTTAAATAAATGCTAAAAATACGTTGAAGAGACTGAATAGTTCGAAAAGAAATGCTAAATGCTAACAGGTTGGAAGAGGTAAACAAGTGCTGAAACTGTTAAAAAATACTGAAAAAGTCTTAAAAATATGGAAACTATTGAAGAAAGTTGAAACAAATTGATGAGTCGAAAAATCAGGAAAATGTTGAAAAATGGTTGAAGCAATTTAAAATCGCTGAAAAAGAAAATAATTAAGAAAGTTGAATAAGGTTAAAAAGTCGAATAAATACAAATTGGAAAATGATAAAATGTAGAGGAAGCCAAAAGAGTATGAAAAATGTTGAAATGAATCGAATAGAAATGAAAAATTTGAAATATGACAAAATCACTTCTCCAGTTCCGTCTACTTATGTTTCAGTCAACTAAATTCGTGATCGACATTCGTATACCAAATCTTAGCACAATAGCTTGTAATTTTGCGATATACATATATTTCCCGTAATAAGTCTTTAAGTTTTAGGCGGTGACACACCTACTGATACAATCCAGTCAGATTTTAATCCAGTAAAAAAATTATTTCATTGTAAATTTTTCGTTGCAGCAAGGAAACAAAATTTAATTGATTAAATTGGAAAATATGTATGTTTAAAAAAAGTGTTTGTTTGACTTTCGGTTCAAATTTTTAATTTTACTTCTCTATTAAACAGGAAAATTCAATAATTTAATTTAATTTTTTTTTTTTTTTCAACTGAAATTATCTTAATTACAAAAATACACTTTTGAATTACCTACATAGAAAAAAAAAAAAATTTACATTCTTTGTTTTGATAAAGGCTAAAACAGGGTAAATAGTTTTAGTTTTTTCAAAACAAAGAATAATTAACTATAGCGATTTCTTTCACAAAATAATAAAATGTTATGAGATAATAAAAAATAACAAATTTCAAAAATATACGCATTTTAAAGTGTCTGTGGATTATACCCACGTCAGTTATGGCATTAAGAAAAAGGCGTCAATAATGTAGGTTTAAAATATTCCAAAAGTGACATATCATAGTTTTACATCACATTTTTTGCACTTGCCACAAATGCTATCTAATTTAATATTCGAAACCACACGAAAGTGTCACATATTTTTTGGTTAACCCTGAATCATTTGCTAAATTTTTTCATTCATTTCATGCAACTCATCTAGCGTTTTGTCGTAGGTCCTTTAATATGCATAGTAAGCAAAAGAAGTGAGTGAAGTACGACTATGACGTGTTCAACGTGTAAAAGTCGTACGTGATGTCATTAAAGTCCTGCGGAACGCAAGAAATTTTATAAAAAAGTTTTCACGCAGTTTCTGAAAGGTGACATTAGGTAAAACTATGTCATTTTTTATGTAGACGAGTCTATCAAAAAGATAAAAAAGCATATAATGCAGTGGACATTAGATAGCTCTTTGAAGTAACGTTGTAATAGGTTTCTTCTATTGAATATTTGAAAACATTTTTTGCTAAATATTAAAGTGATGACTTAACAATTCCAGTAAGTTTTTTTCAACGGAAAATTTATTTGACCTTTCAGTAAAAGAGTCGTATCTGACCTTAGTGCTGAACATTTAGTATTAGCATTTTTCAACAGTAAAATTAAATCATACAAGCGTAATTTTATAATAATAAATCCATTAAAAATGGCATGAAATAGCAGCATAATCATTTTAACTTAATCCACTTAGCTCATAAATTTGAAAATAACGAGGTTGAGTGTTTTTTGTAGTTAAAAAAAAAAACATTTATTAAGTTACTTTTTTCCTTCTCTATTCAATTCAGTTTTAGAGTATGCAGCATCTTCCAGTTTTACTCCTGACTTGCCAATTTTAATGCACTCACACTTTTTTGTTTCGCTTTGATTTCTTTTTTATGGCGCGCTACTTAAAGCATCCGTTTCCAGCCTGAAGCTTAAAGCAAGTCGAGAAATTATTTCCGGTGAATGAGATTTAGTAAGTTAAGGCTTGTCTTAAGCCGAAAATAATATTAATATCCTTAACTATTCTTTTATTATTTTATTTTTCAAAATGTCACCTGATGTTTCTGATTAAAGTAATAACTTTTGTTCGGTTTTCTAATGCACTTTTCGCTGTTTCAATGAAAATCACTTAAAAATTATTGAATATTTAAATTCTCTATATATTTAACGCCCTGTTAGTAAGAATACTTGTAATATAAAATTAAGATCGTGTCATCTGAATGAAAATGTTGATATATTATAATATAGCACACAACAAAAACCAAAACGTTTCTTTATGGCATTTTTATTGAATTCGATCTCCTTTTTAGTTCTACTTAACAATACATTTCCTTAACAAATATGAGTAAATTTAAAAAGTTTTAAGTGATTTCTTTTTAATATTAAAGCTCAATACAAAAAATTTTGTGTCGTAAACTTTTTTCTGAACTTCCCGTTCAATAATTTTACAGAAAAATATTGCTTACAAAATTAAAAAAAAAAAATGATTTTATTAGGTAAAATGGGCCGTGAAACCTGAAAATCGCAGTTAAAAGTTTTGTATATACCTACAGATTTCTGAGATATGAAATTTGGTTTCCTGTTTCTTCTAAAGATTTATTGCTTCTTCCGGAGTTGCTCGAAATCTCTATTCTGACTTAACTCTACCAACTGTCAGCAGTATAATCTATCAGCAGTTAGTTTTTTGACATAATAGGAGACTTGCAAAGCTTCATGTAAAGGATGAAATTGACTGCATGTTCTCCTCATTGATTTTTCCAAAAATACCGTAAAATACTTTTTTTTTCTTTCAAAGAACAACTTGAATTTGAATGCATGTATAGTCTTTTACATTTAGTTGTCATTTTTGAAATCATTATTAGGTACTTTACGCATAATATTCTCCAATGAAAATTCTTTAATACGCGAGCAAAGGATATGTATTTAAAATATTTACATTGAATGCCAATAAAGCGAGCGAAGTGGTTCTGTAAAAGTATAAAATAAAGCTTGAGAAGCATTGCCTCCTTAGATGTTTTTGATTTTTCAAAAGAATTATTTCAATTCCTTTGCATTTGTTTAGCGTAACATTAAAATTAGTCTCCAATTGATTCCTCCTTTGAGTAAATTTACACTTTTTTCTTTCCAAGGAAATTACTTGAAAAACATGACGTGACAGCAATCAACTTGTTATTTCACGAATTTAAAGGATTGATTTCTACAATTTGTTAATGTAACGCCAAAAGTGAGACTTTAAATACATTGGTAGAAAGTTGAGTTGACGTTTAGCATAATAACAAAAATAAAATAAAAACAAATCAAAAATGTCAGCAAAATTCTAACAAATTCCCTCGATTACCATCGCTTACTTTTTCCTTTTTTTTGTGCCTTTCTTATTTCTTGTTATATCAATAAAAGAATTTTAATATACAATGTGCCATGTGAGTGTTTCGCTGATTGACATACACAGTTTTATTTGATGGCTCAAGTCTTATTAATTATGGATTAAGACAGGCTGTTGAATTTATGTCAGCTTGAAGGACTTTATTTCCAAGAGCAAATGAAAGCATAAAGAGCAATATAACAATTTGTTCCGATCGTTGTCACATTTCTGCTTGTTGCTTGGCGTTTACCAAAATAAAAACAGTTTATATCTCATGAAGGGCAATTTTGAACTACAGCAGACTAAATCAATAACTGTACTTTAACCCTTAATTACATATCTTAGACAAAACGACGACATTCTTCTATTTTATTTTATCAGCAAAAACATTTCCTTAATTTTTCTTAAATTTGGAGTTCAATAAATAATTTTTCGAGCTGCTATGTTTGTAACAATTTTGCATTTCATACCCTTATCCCCAATCTCATACTGTTGTTATGCGGGAAAACCGAAAATAAAATAAACAACCAAATCAACAACCAAAGGGAAAACTGTTAGAAACCAATTCACAAATTTTCATTAAGTAGTCTAATTTGAATTGATTGCATAAAGCAACAGAATGCTTCAATATAAATCAGACACAATAACAACAACAAATTAAACAAAACAAAATTTATCGTCAACACCTAACGAGTGCTAACCAAAACTGGCAGCGCCAACCAGCCAAGCCTATCGTATCAATTTGTTTTGCCAAGTACGCCCACCTTTTTAGTAACAAATTTGTAAATATGGTTTCAGGTACAAACCAAAATAGCTAACCGAACTAACAACTTTTGTTTGGTAGACCACAAAATTTATTTCTCTTTTTACCTGGTACAGGACTGTTTTTGGATACTGTTGCGAACTGAAGGGTGGCTTTAAATACACTGTTCAATAATATTCAAAAAATTTTAATTGATACAGGAGAAATATATAATTTGTGACTGTAAGTATTAACTTTCTTGACCTATTTCAAAGGGCATCATGTTATACTTTTTTCTTAAATGCACAGGAGTTTTAGGTTTTTTATGCAATAATCTGAGAAAATCAACACTTTTTCTATTTTCATGAGAGGCAATATAACAGGAAAAGGAAAAAAAGCTATTGCAATAACAAACGCAAGCTGAATTATAGAAATAACTTTCGGAGGTTATAGCATTTCATTTTCGAAGAAATTTCCAATATGAACGATTTTAACTTTTTTTTTACTTTTTTCATGGTAGATCCACCCTATTCAAGAGCGCATTCTTGTTGTAGCATACATTTTTGGCATCTTTAATAAAATATTTATCTACCATGAATTTCAGGCTCTCTGTTATCATTATTTTAGGAAATGCGTGTAAGCGTTAGTGCTCTTATTGTAGTTCTTGATGCTGCCATATTTGCTATTTTGTTTGTTTGCCTCCTATAAATTGAAAAATATTTTAGCAACCACTTTGACTTATATTTATTTGCTATTCTGTTTTCGGAAAAATATTTGTATTCAAGTTTATGAAAAAGTCTATTTTTTTGTTTTTGAAAAATTCAAATATTTTTTGTTTGCTCCTTATGAGAATTTACGTTGTTTTGCCCATTAGGCAGGAAATTTTTGACTGTTATTATTTATCGTTGTTACGCAAAGCTGCAGGTATTTGCAAGATGTAAATTTAGCAGCAATTGATAGTTATATGCGGCTTTATGAACTATTTTCATATATTTCAGCAACTATATACTATAAACTCATTTCAATAAAGTTGTTTAAAGTATACCTACAATTCTATATATCAAAAAACAAAAACATTCAACAATTTTTTCAGTGTATGGAAACAAAAAAAAGATTCATATTTAACATTCACAGATTTTGAGTATGTACTCCTTATAATAGCATGCATTTGACACTTCTCGTTTACCCACCGTTTCATGCAGTGATAAAATAAGGTCCACTAAATTATCCATTTCGTTCAAATTCATTTATTTTATGAAAATAACAATCAAAACTAAAAAACACAACATAATTAAGCAGAAAACTAACAAATATTATTCCTTTCATTGATAATGTCGAAATGACAGACGCTCGCAACATTGTGATTTACAAAAAGTAAGGTCAGGCGTTTTGACAGTCCATATCATTCATTTTTGCAAAGTTTTTCAAACGCCGATCAAAGTTGGCCAAAGCGCGGCCAACCTAGCGCCGCAATGCGATTTCAGCATATCTTCAACTGAATTTTTTCTTATTCCGAATGAAACTGTTTTGTTCAACAGCAATCTATTTGAGTCTGGGCATACGTACACTTACGAACACGTATGTGTCATAATGTGGACAAATGTAAAAAAGTAAAATTTATTTTATGTGTCACTCTACATCATTTAACACTCTTATGCTGATGCTGATATCGCTGTTGGTGAAAAGATTTGTTGCTTTGAAGCTATTGATAAAGAATTGTATACAAATATTGCCATATATTTTCAAGTTTTTATGCAGTGCTCATTTTAGTCACCCAGCAAAATGTACTTATAATGTACAATAAATGTTTGCATAGGTCAATAAGTCTTGAAATTTTTAAGTAGATTTCATCAATTCCATTAAGGCACATGAAACTGAATATTCAACATTATCCTGCGTAATTACTGATCATCTTCAAAAACTTTCACAAAAAGTTTTTTTCAGGTAAAGCTCAAGCAAATCCTTATAACAAAATTAAAGTTTTCTTTTTGATTAAAACTATGGTCTCGAAAAAATATTTATAAATTAAAAACTAATTTAAAATATAATTTTCCTTCACTGTTTTTAGCCTTTAGGCTGTTGTAAATTGTATATACTAAGCTTTAGCCAGAGACAAAAAGTAGCTTAAGCTTAACACTTTGGCATTGGATATAATAACGATGAGTGTGAGTGTTTTCCACCAAATCGTTTTAATATCATTTTGCAATGATTAGCATCACTGCAATTTATATGCGTTATGCGAAGTGCTTGTTCGTGTCAGTCTTTGTGTCAGCATGTATTTTTGTAAAAATGATTTCTGCAGGGTGCGAAAAATTCTTACTTTCATTCCTTTGATTAAATTATGTTATCAAGTAAGTGATGCGACATTACATAAGATTTATTTACAAAATCAATCACTGTCAATTACCCTACATGAGAGCAAATATAAATTGCTTTTATTTAATGAATGCCTTGTAGAACAAGCAAATTCCTAATCACTCATGCATCACACCAAGAGAACGAAGATAAAACGTATAAAATTTACATTAATTAACGTAGTATGTAACAACTAAAATTCCATGGAAGTAACATTAATAAGCGAGTGCCTAACGCGTAAGAAAAACATAGCAACAAATGCATTGCACAGTACCCTGGTAATTAATATTACTCATACGCCACGTACACTCGCTTATGCTATGTTGCAGCAATAAAAGTTTGCTGCTACATGCGTTGTTCTAAATCCATATAATTTGCTAAGCAATGAGTTTTCCTTTCCGTGAATCAAAAAAAAAAAACTAAAGAAAAAAAAACTTGTCAAGACATCAGCATTGCCACCACTCCACATGATGTCTTTTGTAAAAACCCTCAGACCATACTAGAAAATAATGAAAAAGTAATTGCTGCTGCCACAACTAACAACTGTTTGCTATTTAATTTTTTTCTCCCACCACTCGAAGAATCTTGAGCACACATTTACACATAAAATTAAATAAGTTAGGGAGTTCTCAATTTAGGCGAAAAATAAATCCAAATATTGTAGTCCACGCTACAAATTTAAAAATTTGGTTTCAGCGTTTATACTTTAATGGGAAAACAATAGAAGTTCAAAAGAGTTTAAGATAACATTTAGTACCAGAAGACCGACCACAGTGCGGTGAAAAAAAAAGTGAAACAAAAAAAAAAATATATGCAATATGTTGAAAAAAGTGAAATGAATTGAATGAAACGTTGAAAGTGAGTTTGAAAAAAGCTGATAAATTCGATAACATTTGAGAAGTGTTGAAAAAGTTGAGAGAGATTGAAAAGCTCGAAAAAAGTTGAGAGGTTAAAAGCCGAAAAAAGTTGAATGTGATTGAATAAGTCGGACATATTTTAAAAATATTGAAATAGGTTGAAAAGCCAAAAATAAATAATAAAATGTTGAAAGAGTTGAAAAAGGCTCTGAAGTCGATTTAATAAGAAGAATGACAAAAAAAGTTGAATACGGTTTAAAAAGTCAAAAAAAAAAAAAAAAAAAAAAAATAAAGAGATTTAAGCAGTAGAAAATTGTTGATAAATCTAGAGAAAAGTTGAAAGAGTTGAAAATGTTCTAAATTGCTAATAAAAAAAGTTGAATAGATTAAAAATCGAAAAATATGGAATTGCAGATCTGTTGTATTTCTAGAATAATAATTTTCAATTAATACTTGGGACGAAGCCCTAAGCGGTTCATAAGATTAAGCTAGTTGGCTATACAATATGAAGAAGTTGTCGGTTGTGACACAGAAAACAAGCATATTCCATAATCGGTGCACTCTAAAGAGTAAGTAAGAAAATCAAATTGTAATTATACGAAAATTAGAAATGAACAAAGTTTATTTTATTCACACAGAACCCACACTAAAATTTGTTTGGATTTACGTATAAATGTATGAAGTTATTTATTAGCATTTGTGTATGTCTGCGGTTATTCGAATCTTTATGTATATGCTTCAAACATCAAACCTCAAGTAATCCAATGTTGCAGTATCATTTTTAACCGCTTTTCTAAGTAAATGTCTATGTTCTACATATGAAAATTGTTGTAACTAGCATACACTAGTTTATCTTACTCATGCATACAAATACACACATTTGCATAGACCGAGCTTTGTACACTTTGGAACCCTAAATAAAAGTTGTAAGAAAAACTTTAACAGATATCTTTACACATCATTTGTGCTGCACATTTATTTAAATAGGTAATTGTTCTTGTTCCCGATGATTCTCTTAATATTTGGTTTACATATTATACATGAATGTGTGCGGTGGCAAATTCAAATTACACATATCCTTTTATTGCTTTCAAGCTTTCGCGAAGTGCTTTTTCATTTGCGGTTAAGTTTTCTTTACTTTCGTATCCATCTTGAACATTTGCATAACAAATCAGATAACATAGCATAATCGCTCTTACGCACACGTATACATTTTACGCGTAAGATTAAATTGTATCCTTATTCCTGTGTACATGGGACATGACATGCACTATAATTACACAAGTTGTGATCTGCAAACTTATTTTAGCTGTCTGTACATTTTTAAAAAATTAAATTAAATGTCCAGTTAGTGAACTGAATTATGATTTAAACGCCAATGAGCTAACTTTAAAAAACTTTTATATTGACATTTTTAGAATGTAAAAAAAATAATACTATCAATAACACTACTCAACAAAATTAACTTTTTTTTTAGTTGCCCCGTATGTCTCTGCGGATTTCTATAGTTTCAAGCTCACAGTTTATGAATATATTCGTGAAAGTGCTGGATTGGCTCTAGTTTTTATGATATTGAGGTATTTATCTCTCATATATAAAAATCTCGTGTCACAGTGTTTGTTACCGAACTCCTCCGAAGCGGCTTGACTGATTTTTATGAAATTTTGTGTGTATATTTGGTAGGTTTGAGAATAGCTTGCAGGCTATAAAAATTTTATTAAGGGTGCATATTAAGGGTGGCCCTCATACAAAATTATTTTTAAAATAGCATTTTCACAAAGACCACTACATCGTTTCACATGGAATTTACACCACGTGTCGTTTATATTATAAAAGACACGTGGTGTAAGTTCCATGTGAATCGATTAACCTGTCTACGTAAAAATGCTATTTTAAAAATATTTTTGTATGAGGGACACCCTAAATATGCACACTAAATAAAAGTTTTATAGACTCAACTATGTCTCTAAATATAAAATACAAGTGGTGTAAATTCCATGTGAATCGATGAATTGGTCTTTGTGAAAATGCTATCTTAAAAATATTTTTGTATGAGGGCCACCCTAAATATGTTCCCTAAATAAAATTTTTATAGCCTTCGAGCTATTCTCAGACCTACCAAATATACACACAAAATTTCGTAAAAATCAGTCAAACCGTTTCGGAGGAGTTCGGTAACAAACACTGTGACACGAGATTTTTATATATGAGTGATAAATACCTCAATATCATAAAAACTAGAGCCAACTCAGCACTTTCATGAATATATTCGTAAACTGTGAGCTTCAAACTACAGAAATCCGCAGAGACATCCAGGGCAACAAAACCACTGTTGACTAGTGTAATTCTTCAAATTTCAGAATAAAGTCTGTCAATCTGGTTTCTTCAAAAAACTTAGACCTTTAATAAATTTTAGTTATTTTTATAGAGGGAGGGCAAACTTCAACGCAAACGTTAAAAAGCTGATGATATAAAGCAATTTTTAAATGTCGAGGAACCTTAAAAATTTCTCAAACGTGATAACACATATTGAAATTTTTATTTTTTATAGCTTATCTTTTAAGAATATATTTTAAGAATAAAACTCAACATAATTTCATTCATGCATTGATTTTATGAAATTATTCCCAAAAGTCAATGTCAATTGTTCGAATTAATGCACTAAAAACGGTCAGAAAGAATTAAATAAGCCAATAAAACAAAATTTTTAATTACCAAAAACATCAAAAAGCTTGACGATAGAAAACTTGGAAAACAAAAACATGGGAGACATAAAAGTTGGACGACAATAAAGTAAGAAGCCAGAAGCTTTATAGAGGGAAAAGTTTTTGGTTGTTCCTGATTAAGATTTATGTATTTAAGAAATTCCTTTAAGCAAAATATATTCCACGACAGTTTACCATGGTTGGAAGAATATTTTAATTAACAAGTTGGCGATAGAAAAGTAACCATTAAAAAATCAAGTTTTTGTAAATATTATTTTTTAGATATTCTAAAATGTGTTAGGGAAACCAAAAGTGCTTTTTTTAAAATATCAAAAACCAAATCAGAGAAAATCATAATTTATATATAAAACCAATCATTTTCAATTGTTTTTTTACTTAATCAGTAACGCATAGATCTGCCTTCGGAAAAATTTGAGAGTATTTGGATATTTCATGTCGTTTTAAAGGCCCCTAGTACTCCTCAAATCAGGGTTTTGTCGATTAAACGCCCAAGAACTGTTTACTAAACGGAAATTTTTTTTTTTTTCGGATAAACCAGTTCACAGATATCTTGCTCACCGCAAATTTTGAGGACTTTCACGGCATTACACTTTTCTCACTTATCGACGAATATTTTTGAACAAAAATGCCAGGGATAAATACTGAATGGTTATACTTTAATAATGTAAAAAACTGTTGGTATAAAATAAAATAGAGCTTCAAAATAAATTTTTAGAAAAAAGTCTTTTTTATTTTTGAAAAACTACAGGAGGTCCTCATGAAGAAGCTCTTCTTAAGAGGTTTTACACTTTCGTAAGTCCTTATTGCAACACATCACATTCAAGCTAACAAATTGTTTGATCACTCCATTACACGTAAATACATACCTACGCACAATGAGTTAAATTGTGCACAAAACGCAAATGAATGAAATTGTGTTATGAAATTGAATGTGTGTTATAATTAATGTATTCCACACATGTGCTTATGTATATGTAAGATTACGTGTATATATCATTCATGCAATGCTTTTGTATGTTGATGTTAGATTTTGTGCATCACAGCAGTATCAAAGTGTTAAAAGCTTAGCAAGATACTTGAGGGAAAACTCTTCATTAAATGTTGTTATTGATATCAAGATTTTATTCTTTCATATGAATTTAAGTTACTCATTCATACGCATGCAAAATCAATGTAGGTATGTATATATGTGCAAATGATTTTTAAAATGAATAGATTTCATTTTATGAAGCTTCTTCGTTGTTCAACGTTGAATCTTTTAAGTTGGATCACAAATTAAGTTTTGCCCTGCTTATGAGCCGCCACTTTATATGCTCTGTCCAGATGCTATTGATTTCCAGTCGCTACACTTGAGAGTTTGTTGCATGTCGCATGCCTATTAGATAGATTCCATTATATGCTTTGTTTTAATTTTATAAGACGCACTGAAATCTTAATATCTGAAAACAATTTCTCGCAAGTCTTATTATGATATTTTAACATGAAAACGTGATTTTTAAATTGAGCTTTTGAGATACTTTGTCGATCATTGGTTTTTTTCACAAAAATTATGACTGTTGTCTCTTAGCTATTTAAGTTTAACATAAACCAAACTTAGGCACCAAAGACAAACATATTATCATCGTTCTATTCAACATATCCATTGATATCGTTGAACAAAACATGTCCATATTTCATTCATCTCAAGTAGATTATCGACAATAAAAACAAGTTTCTTTCGCATAGCCGTTTATTTCATGTATATTGCAGGCAATGTTGCCAGATTTTTTTTTTAGGGAAAACTGCAAATTCTGAAAAAAAAAACTGTAAAAAACTGCTACCTCCGAAATAAACCAGATTTTTTTGGAAAACATAAAATTTTAGTGGTTATTAAGAGTTGATGACCTTTTTTTTTAGTCATAATTTCATAGAAAAAACTGCGATTTGCAAAATACAACTGCCAGTGTGTCTAAAAAACTTGATGGCAACGCTGATTGCAGGTTAAGATATAAAAAACACATGGACAAGTAGACACAACAAATAGCAAAATACAAAAAAAAAAAAATTCAATGAGCGCTTGCAAAGACATGGCCAAGAAGTGTAAAAAAATGGCAGTACTTACTTTGTGAATGACCATCATCAATCAATGATTCAGTGAAGTGACAATTCAATATCAGACTGCACTACATAGATGCTTGAGCTGATGCGTTGCGATATTGTTGTTGATGCAGTTTGTCGTTGTTATCTATTGAGCTGTCAATGTTTTTGAAAAAGACAGAAACAATTGTTGAATTCATCAAATTTATCAGGTCTGAATGCTTACCTTTAATAAATTGCTTTTTTAATATATGGATGCCTTAAGTATGGTTTTTTGCGATAGTTGGTTTTTATTTTAATTTAACTTTTATTTTAAAACAATTCATAGAATTTCAATAAAAAACTTTCAAAATCAAAACCGAACTGAAATTACTGCATGAGAATTTAAACTATAGTTTTCTGCTTAAGCTCAAATACATAATAAGAGGATATACCATCCACATATGAAATGCTAAACGTAACATCATCTCCCAAAAATATAAAAATAAAAATATGTTTTTACCAGATTTGCAAAATTTTAATTTTTCAAAATGTGAGTAATGAAAGATTTCATCTTTTTCTTCGATAAAATTATGCTTCTTAGGCTTAAAAAAAAAACGGTAAAACTTTGGTTCGTACTTCCCTATGTTTACAACTGAAAAATGGAACAATAATTTAATAAAAAAAGTTAATGTCCAATTTTCTTATTTTTTAGTCAAATTTGGATAAACAAATATTTTGCAGCTCTGGTAGATTAATGTCTTGAGGAGGATGTTTTGCACTTCATGCAAAATGAAAAGTGAGAACTACTCAAATGTCCTTCAATGCAGTCTACGTCCTTGAATTGAGCTGTCCATGTCCAACAAGATAACACTAGTAGAGCTGCTGGGTCTTGGTTGTACATAGAAAATTTCGTACAGTTTTCAATTTCATTTCTTATTTGATATTTCCCATACATATTCGATATTTCGTTTTTAAAAAATTGTACATTTGAAACCAAATAAAAAAAGTTTTAAAATTGATAAAATTTTCATAAAAAAGTTCATATATCAATGTAAGATAATATATTGTTGTCAAAACATAGCACACTTTTAAATAACATAAATTACCCTCCTTTGTAAAAGCCAAGCAGCCCCAAAAAATAGAATTGGTTACTTTTCAATGAAGACAATGACACAAGTATACATGCATAGACGTCTACAATTTTGAGACTTTTCCTTTTGCATTAAGCCAACATCATATGAAAAGAAGCTGAAAATGAACAAATTAACAGCCTTTGCGTGATTTACTTTGGACTTAAATGTCAACTTGAATAAAAGATGAATGACAAATGAACTCGACGGTTCGCTAAGTTTGTTTAATATTTATTCTGATAGCAAACATAAGTAGAGAATATAAATGACAAGGCTAAGTAAGATAAAAGCAAAAACAACGAGAAAATAAAACTAAATCAATTGTATTAATAATGGCATTTATTTCGTCAGACATTTTTTAACAAATTGTTATCCATAGCTCAAATTGTAATATGTCTTTACTTAAGTTGGTTAATCAACAAAACCAAAATAAGGACAGCTGCTATTTATACCCACCATGATGTGAACTATTGAAATAAGCAACTTGAAGCCATTTAGATTGTTGTAGCGGTTCGGTAATCATCGAATGATAATTTGGACGTATATTGATGTCAATGTCGAGAATACTAAAATTTCTTGATATGAGAACCTGCCAAAAGAATAAAAATATCTAAAGCAAATTTTTGTACACAATAAGATAACAGAAAAAGCAACCAAATTAATGGGAACAAAAATGCACAAAACATTTGCTTATTTAGCAATTTAACTTAAGACAAGCCAGCAAGAGGTGCACTCAAGTACATAAATAATTTATAAAATAAAATAAAGGTATAATACGTAATATTTAGAATTAATTATGAATAACTTTATTAATTCAAAACGTTGGTATAAGGAAATAATAATTTGCAGAATGAGCGTGATCCATTCTATTTAGTCAATTTGCTCTCCTTAAGATTATCTTTTGTGCCCATCTTTAAAGAATTGAAAAGTTTATTTTTTGCTTTATATTTTTGATTAAAACACTTCTTCGAAAATTATGAAATATAAGTGTACCATATCTTATTTTCTAATCAGGCTCGTTTGTGTTTGAATCCATAAATTTTTTCATATACCCCAGGAATTGTTAGTATTGTAGTTGTCTAAAGTATCCTTAAAACAGAAATTGCAATATTTTCTAAAATTTTTGCAGTTAGATTTTGTAGGAAGTTTTCCAAAATGCCCTATTTTTTAAGCTCTTTTTAGTAAGATTTACAAATAATAAACAATTTTCTTGATCTCTAGTGCGCTGTTTGACATTTATATTATTTTGGACTTGTGAATATCTTTGCTGACGATAAAAAATAAGGTCTTTGCTGAAATAAATAAGTAATAATTTCAACGTTTGCGCTGACGTCAATAGTCATTTTTATGTTCATAATAAAGATTACTGATACTTAAATAAAGTTAACACTAGAGCCCCAATTTACGTCGATCCAATTTGTGACGTTTCGACTTGCGTCGTTATATTCGATTGGAGTTTTTCGCTGAAAATCAAAAGTGAAAAATTTTTCAGTTTGCGTGTAAAAAGGAGAATTCCCAATTTATTATGTAAGGAAAGTTATTCTTAGCATAGTTGCGTGTTGGGAAATAAAAGTTTAGTTCTCAATAAAAATTGCTGTGGTTAAATCAATAAAATAACTTAAGAAAATAAAAAAGACAATGAATAAAAATAAAAGAAAATTTGTTAGTTTAGAACTAAAATTAGATGTATTAAAACGTTACAAATAGGGAAGAAAAGCTGTTGACATAGGAAGAGCTCTTGGGTTAGCACCTACAACAGTAAAAAATATTTTCAAAAGAGACGGTGTTAAAATAACTAAATTCGCTAAAATTGCCACACCATTCCAATGTAAACAAGTTGCAAAAGTAAGAATTTCCTTAATGGTTAAAATGGAGTTATTTCTTTCTATTTGGATACAAAATCAAAATAAACGAAGATTGCCACTGATCAACAAAGGCCTGCATTTATACAAAAAAAAAATGATTTGATATGCGTTGCATTTCTCTAGTCCCTATTAACGACGCAAATCGGGGCTCTAGTGTAATCGATATAAGGGATCGTCCATAAAGGTGTACAGTTTTTTTGTTAGCCTCTCTCGCTTATTGTCGTCTACAAAGTTTTATGAACCTCCCGTCCTTGTTTTATTTTTTCCAATAAAAAATGTTTGTTCAAAAAATCCTTGACCACTGCCTTCCCCTTGTTTGTCCACTTAGACTAAATATTTATCCAAAATTCTTTAGTAAGCCATGATATACTTGAACGATTGGGCCTTATTTTACTTACCTTTGTGACTTTGTGTTACAACGTCTTAATTAATTAGAACTGTTGCATTTGTACTTTAAAGCGTTCTTTGATGTCATCATTCGTATCAGCAGTTGACTTCTTTTTTTGTTCTTTTTTGGCACTAAAAGTTTATAAGTTTGACTCATGAACAATTTAAAATATGAATCATCATTAATTGTCGCACTAATCGTTGCATAGTAATTGAGAAATTCTTCTTTGGTCAATTGATCGTCAATGACAACAGTTTCATCTTCAAAGATATTCAGAAATTTTGTTAATATTTCATTTTTGGTCATATCTTCATTCTGATGTTTTGGATGTTTCTTTACTGAATAACCTGATTTCGAACTACCAATTGTTATAACTCCTAGGTTATTGGGATCCATTTTTCTAAAAGCTTTATTGATAATATCGAGACGTGACTGTGATATAGGTGGTCTAAGCTTGTACAAAAATCTATTAATTTTTATTGAACCACTGCCATTTTCATCAAAAGTGGTGAACATATCGCTCAATTCTTTATCTGTGCATACCAGGCCAGCGGTTTGCATACCTTTGATAAACTCTTGCAAGTTAATTGCATTACTGTCATAAACGTCGTTGTTGCGGAATGCTCTGGTTAATTGGAGTATACCTGCGGTCCCATGAGTATAGCAGAGAAGCCTCAATTTGTGAATGGGATTTTTTTCACGTCCATTGTCAAGTTCAAGTTTTGATTGGTTTACCAGTGAAGCCTCTTTGGTGTATAAACCCTCTTGATTGCACATCTGAAAATGGGTTATTGGAAACAAATAAAAGTTTTAGTAAATTTTAATTGATTCAATATTAAAATTTGATTTTTCAGTAAATTAGAACTTTTTGCATTTTAAAAAGTGAAATCGTGAAATAATTTGCAATGACGTCATATCGATTTTCTTCAACAAAACTTTTATATTTTTCTAAAGAACAATAATTTAGCGTGCGACGTACGTATGGCATACGACACAATGTGGACAAAGAAGTTTTGTATGCATTTTTTCTACCTTTAAGAAAATCTTTATACTTTTACTAAAATTCCTTTAAAGTAAAACCAGACAACACTCAAATACGACTGTCCTCTTAAAATGTTTAAATGTGTAAATGTTTCTTATTTACCACAGGTAATTAATTTTATTTGTATTCGCTTGACCGGTCTACAGCTACTCGCGTTTTTGTAACTACTAAGGGCATTTTAGTGCTTTATTTATGTCGGTACTCCAAATACAAAAATGTTGCGTTCGTTGTTGTTAGTTTTTCCTAGTCACGGCACCATGTACAGGTGTAAAAAAGTTTCTCTCTGCATTCTTTAGCATTTTTTCAATTTTTTAATAACTCTAGCACGTGTCAATCGCACATTCTGACTTTCCCTTGATATCCTCGTAATTATGTTTGTTGCTCTCTCATTTATAGTGAAAACAGTTTCAGTTGTTGTTAGCCATAAGGATTGCGTAATCCTACAGTGTTAATAACAATAATGTGCGATGCATAACTGAGTATTGAGCGGAAAAATTAAGGCTCTCTTTCGCTAGTACGAAAAAAAAAAATGCGTAAAAAAGTGACCATTGTAACGTTGTAGCAAAGGCTTAGCATGCAAAAGAGAACTTAATTCTAGCAGTGATGTAATAGAACTTTAACAGAAACTGACCCGATATAAAATCAATTCAAAGTGTAGTGGAGTAAGATTTTAAGGCTATACAGGCTATACCTTACATAGTGAATAGCTTACTAACAGAGGATGAGATCATTAAGCACTGTCTACAAGAAAATCAGTACATTTAATTTTCATGCCTTTGGCATCACAGCCAAAATTGAAGGTCTAGCTATTTTGATTATTGTCTTGCATGATATTTATTAATAGTAATACTATCATGATATAAAAAGCTAAAGAATAAAATTAGCAGGTAACTTTTGTGGCTTCTAAAAAAATAGATGTCCAATAAAATTTTAAATTTCGTCATTGGACTAAAAATTGTATCTTTTACATGAATCTTTCGTGACAAGCTCTGTCAAATGTCTGCCTTGGTTTAGTATGTTAAGACTATTGGAAGTGGCCATTGTGGCGTTAACTAATCAATCTTAAATCTGCAATTTTGTGAAAGGGCATTTGTCGATTTTTTTTTTGAAATTCATCATGGTCTGAGTTTTTCATCAATTCAACCACCAATTACAATGCTCCCTGTATATATTGCTACGATATGTGTTAAGAAAAATATCACCAAAGGAAATTATCGCCAAAAATTTTTTTCGAAAAAAAAAACAAATTTTGTGCCTTAACTAAGAGCCATTGGGTAATATTTGAGTTCACACTTACCAAAAATATATTTCAGAATAAACTGTATCAGTATTAAGTGAAGCTTTTGTAAATATATTAGCGGTATTCACGATCTGTGGTATTTTTAGTATTTTTTGCAAATGTTTACAATTTTAGCTACACATTGTGAGCATTCTAAAATGTTTTTTTGTTTAATAACTATTTTTTTGTTTGTTTTTTTGTTGTTGTGACAACTTTACTCAATAAATGTACAAATATTATAAAAAAGTTACAATAGGGTTTTGTCATTGTATTTTTGATATTTAGAGTATTTGCAAAAGCAAATGTTTTGTTTTTGTTAAGAAATCAAATTTACTACAAATATCAAATTTATCAAAAATACAAAATACAAGACCAAATGCTGCAGATCGTGAATACCGCTATTGAAATTTTCATAGTGTATTTCTATTATGTAGCATATCAGTTCAATTGCGACTTAGTCATTGCAGTATTGCTCAAACGACGATTGTTTCTTTTTACGCAATTTTTATGCACGGAGTTTTTGATTTTTTTTTTTTTTTTGTATTTAAGTTTGCAGTTCTACTGGCAAAAAAAGAAATTCTACGATTTTGCTCTTAATCAATTGCATTCACTTTTTTTTGTGTTATTTCCTTTTTGAACTTGGTCAAATGCCCAGCGATTGCCATGACACTAACCTGAGTCAGTATGTGTACTTATCGCTTTTTCAAGTGTTCATATTTTATTTGCAAAGCTGAAGCAAATTTCATGTTGTTTGGATCTTCAAATATTTTTATTTTTTATGCACGGTATGCGTATGAACTTTAAGAGTAACTCTTCTATAAAAATGCTTATATGATTCATGAAATTACGTGCACTGACTGTTAAGTATTGAGAAGTATGGTTTTCCGCAGATAGGTGAAAGATGTGGCTTTAGCCATGTTAAATGTATGTAGATTTATTGAAAAATTTTATGTGACCCAATGCATGTTAGCAGTGGAAGTGATTTAAGTAAGTAATATTTTTGTGCTTTGTTGAAAATTAAATGATTTTAATTTTAAATGCCCTTTTGTTGAAATTAAGCCTTATACCATCTAGTGTTCAATGATTTTTTCTTATCATTTTTATATTTTGAACAGGCTACACTATACAAATCCTTGAGTTAGATTCACTTTCTATTGCTTGACTTGTCCCATTCTAAAATATTTTCTTGCTAACAGGGGAGACTAAATAATCGATTTTCATAGCTAGAAATTTTTTTCTTAAAAATAATTTTGTAAGACGAAAGTTAGTTTCACGGCACACGTAGTTTGCGACCACCAGTTGACACAGATATGCATTGACATGAGGAATATCAGCAGAATCCAAGCTACAGCTAATGTGAATGCACTCAGAATTCAAACATTAAATTGTTCTAGTTAACGAAGAACAATTCAGTTATGTCAACAAAATAGCTTTTTGTTTGCTTACCTTATAATTGCATTAATTCCTCCGGCAGTTAAAAAAAATATTTTGAGTAAAAACTTTTTTTTGGGTTTTCTATTCCAAAGACCTTTGCAGTTCATGCGAAAAATTTTTTATTTATTCCAAAAAAAAAAAAAAACAAATTCATAGAATTTATCTCAAAATTAATGCAAAATGGGTACATAGTATGTATAAAAGAAATCCTTTTTCTAATAAATATGTTACGAAAATGCTTAAGTGACATTTCTTCACAATTTTGTGTATCAATCTTTTTAAAATTTTTTAAAATATAATAAAATTGCCTTATTCTAGCAATAGCATTGCCAATGCAAATGTCTTTGAGCTTGCTCTTTCCTTGTTAAAAAAGAAAAAAAAAAAAACAAAAAATTGGCGACCTTTAGATATTACATCGATATTAAATATAACAGACTTTTTAAGGGTTTAACTTAAAAGAAAACCTTAAGCTCTCTGCTGACCCTTTCAAAAAAATTTTTTTTGTAAGTATTTATTGCAAACGCTTCAACAGAACTTTCACCAACCATTTTACTAGTTTTTTTTCATTCAAGGTTTTCTTAATATTCTTTCAGAAAAGCAGCTACCCAATTTTCTCATTAAATGAATTTATGAAAAACATTCGCAGACATCATACGAATATGCCCAAAAGTTTAAATTATTCATAAGTTTTGTCCTAAGCTAAGTTGCAGGCAATTAAGCGCTATTGCTTTAATTGCTGTTCAAAGCAATTTAGCGGATCCTTAACGAAAATTATTTGGTTCTATCTGATGTTTTGCACTACACACAGCACTACTTACCCTTATGTTTAAGTGCGGAATAAAATATCTTTCAACGCCTTTTTTTTCTTTCGTCTTTATATAAGTTGGATGGCAACCATTGACGTTTACCAAAGTCAAACAAATTTTCGCTGAAATGCTGACTGGCCGGTTAGCTTTCTTCAACTTTTAACCTTAACCATTAAAACTTTTTGCCCTCCTCCTTATAATGATTTTTCTACATTGCCTAATATTCAGTTGAAAACTTTATATTGCATATATTGCGATGTTTTGACGTCTGCTTTCTTTTGTTTGGCGTAAGTTTTTGATATGAAGTGTGGCATGTTTTGTTCTGCTTAGGTAAAAGTTTCATTCATTAACGACACTTCAGGCGGAGGCGTCTAGCGCAAGTGAGCTTTGCGCTTTTGGAAAATCAGTAAATTAGATAAAACTAAGCATATCAGGATGTTCATGCTGATATGAGCTCTTTATAGAAGTTTCAATTGTATGCAGATAATCGCTGAAATATGGAAAAAAGGGTACAAATTTTAAAAGTAAAAGTAAAATATTTTAAAATTTTCGCAGTTGTGTCTGTATTACTATCAAATTCATGCTAATCGGTGTTTTATTGTCTAATAATTGAGATTTTATTTTTTGTGCGACAGTTGACAGTCAAAACTTTTGGAACAATTGACGAACAAATAAAACTGCTGAATGTAAGAAAACTTTACGATACTTGTGAGCTTAATGATTATCTTAAAGAAAAGTATGCCAAAGTGTCAGAAAGTATCAAGACGAACTGAGCTGTAACTAGAATTCCGAATTACATTTACTTAATTGTATAAAAATCATCAAAAAAATCAACGAAATTCAAAATTATATATATATAATTTCTTGACCATTTTCAAAAAAGGCGAACTGGCTAAGGAAAATACAAGAGGACTTAAATAGCCAAAGCGTTTATACTATGTTTATCTAAAGTTCTTATTTAACCTCTAAGTTAAATTAAATTTTATGGCATGTAAAAGAGTTTCTAAAATAATTGTTTAAAAAACAAGTCTCTTTTAATTTAAAAATCAATTTGTATTCACATATTTGCGTTTTACTTGAAACAAGTTTGGCTTTCTATTTTTTTTATTTGTCGCGTTGTTTTTGTTTTGATATCCCTTTAAATTAAGTGCGTTATTGGATATTTAATTTTTTGTATAAATAATATATTGTATTTAGATGGGTCTGAGAAAAAATTTTAATTTAAAGTCAATTTTCGTAATAACTAAGAAGTGAAATGTTGCAAACAGAAAGAAAAAAATTTATCCAAGAAAAAAAAAAAAAAAAATTAGCAAAGCGTTCTAAAATTTGAAAATAAAAATCAAATATTTATACAAAGAAAAATGTTTAAAAATAATAGCAGCCAATGGGTTAAAACAATTTATTTCATCGAGATAAATAAAATGTTTTCAAGTTGGCGTTGTTTTTTAATATTTTTTCTTGTGTTGAATGTATGACATCAAAAGATTCATGTTGTGCCCACTTTGTTTTCAATAATATTTAATCGTAGGCCGACGTTGTACTATTTTAAAACCTGAAATATTTTGTTATTGCTTGCCACTTTAATATTAATTTTACGAAGCATTAAGATATTTTTGTTGTACAATAATGATGGGAGTTATATAAGAAAAGTATGTCAAAAAAGTTCAAAATTTCTTTCAAAAGAAACTTCTAAAAAATGAGACGCACAATGAGCTAAAACTTAAATGGCAATGTTATCAAAATGCAAATAATGTGTTTTTAAAAATAAATTAAAAGTTATTTATACGCCATGTTAAACAGTTTTTTGATTTACTAATAAAAAAACACACATTTCAAAATATTTTGATGCAGCCTAAAAACAAATCTGGCTTATGTAAATCGCTATGAGTCAAAATCCCAAAACCAGCAAATATGCACAAACACACACACACATGCTAACTCAGACACAATTGTAAGCCAACACATTCAGGCAAAAAGTCAACGTTAATGCTGAATGTTCAGAAGCCGTTCACAGCATACCAAGCGTTGCATTGCTTAAGAGCAAAAGCTCCTGTAAATCTGTTCCTGCTGCGATAAGTCGATGAAAACTTTTGGAGAAACAGTTTTTTTTATTTCTTTTGTTACATATTCGCATAAAATTTTCGATTATGAATTCAGAAATAAAAGTTATATTTTTCCCTAAGTCTTTTTTTTTTTGATATTGAGGATGTTTTTGTTTACGTTAAATGGAAAAAATCATCATTTTAAAGTTACAAAAAAGAAATTTTTAAGATTTCTCAATAAAATGACTTCAAATTTTAGTGAATTTTTTAGATGTGTCAATGTCTTTTGTTATTTTGACATTTACTTTTAAATAAAATGTCATGATTCAGTTTTATTTAAGACAACACCATTTGAAGAAATATTGTTAAAGAAAAGTTAAGAAAAGCATTGACAAAAGAATATATATAACTTAAACATTATGATAAATTTTATAACAAAAATGCTTTAAAAGTAAAAAAAAATTATTTTTATCGATTAATGTATTCAATGTAACAAATATTTTATCTCATAAACCAAAAACCTCAATTTTATCATTTTATCTTAGTGGTATCTCACAAAGCTTGCCGCGGTACGTTGGTAATGAAATTGGTTATTATTGGACAATTTTATCACATTAAGAAGGTAACATATGTTCTACTAATAGCTCAGTTTCTTTAAAAGGAACCAAATCAAGGAATCACTTTTAGAAACAGCACATTGCTCACTGTATCAAACTATCAAGTGAATGGTCACAAATCAGTTGTTACTTCTCTAACAACATAGGTTTTATATTGCTTAAAGTGTCTGCACCACATAACTGCATCACCAGTTCCTTAAAGTTTTTCTGTGAACATTGCATATTCTAATATCCACTATTTGCTGTTCATCAAAAAAACTTTTACACTCCTCTTTAGCAATTGCTGATTGTTCTGATGTTTTCCGAGATAATCTTTATTTTATTTTTCATAAGAAACAATTCAAACTGTAAACAGCTGATATCACTTGTATAAATATATTCATATTCGCCATAGTTCTGGATTAAAGTTAACAATAATGTTGCTAAATTGTTGGTTTTTTTTTAATAACTGTAAGTCGTACCATTCTGTAAAAGTTACACATTCAAAGTATGGTGCTCAGACATTATGCCAGATTATGATTGATTGATGAGCAATTTGAGTTAAAATAAATTTAGTTTTATAGCACCCCATTAACATCACGTCTATATTTTATGTTGGACATCAAAGCCTTTATCGTACTGGTTTCCAATATCCTAATGTTGCTACAACTTAACCTTTTTAGTGGCTTTATTGAAATAATATTACGTCTGTGGGAACAATATAATCCTTGTTAATTTTCAGCAACAAAACTTCAATTTTATAACTTTGTATCCGCTATCTAGCTGAAGCTAGAAATGAATTTTTGTAATAAGAAAAATATAAAACTGTAAAGTTTATTTTTCATTTCGTTTTGTAAAAATAGGAAAAATATTTCTGTAGCACATTTGCTGTTGCTACAATTTAATTTTCGTTGCCAGCACCTGGGACTCTGCATTGTGATATTGTTTTTGTTATCTTTATGGTGCACTTACCAATGGTGTTGATTTGCAATATGAAATTGATTTTACAGTCTTACAAAAAAAGAAAACCATACGGAGAACACGCCAATTTCAAAAAATATGTGGCTGGCAACACCACAATTTTCGAAAAATAAAATCATAGCAAGTCTCTAAGCAGCTGTGACAACAAGCGAGAAAGTGCCAAGAGATAATAAATGGATATACGTAATTTGTACAGTTCAAGGTCAGTTCCTCAGTAGCTCAGTTGTTAGAGCGGCCGTCGACAGATATGCAATTGAAATGCATGTACGGTCAGGGGTTCGACTCCATGTATAACATTAACCAAAAAACTGGTCTGATGAGGCTATGTGGTAATAGCCGAAACATATGTCACCAGTTACCAGGTTAAATTGTTCCATTTGTTATCTTTGTCATGTTTGTTGAATAAAAAATAGCATTGATCAATAAGTAAAATTTACAATATTGGTCTTTGCTAAAATGACTGTAAGTTCATAATGTTTAGGTATAATAAAAAAGAAAACTCTCACGTTAATTCAATTCTAGTATACGTTGTACATTATGCAAACAGCAATGCTGATGTAAGCACTCGCTAAAATTAAACAAATCACCAGCACATCTTTTAGCCCACAACTGTATATTTTTAATAAAATAATGTTAAAACATTACGAATTCACTTGCCTGTTAACATGATAAAAAATATATAAACTAAAAAAAATTTACTTGGTAGATGCACAGTAAATTGGTATGACAGGGCGTATGGGTAACATTTAATTCAGTTTGTGGAGTTTGTAAAAATGTACTGAATGGAGACTTGAAATGTTATTTTTAGATATCGAATGTCTTCAAAATTATTTCTATGGTCGCTATTTTTTTTTTTTTGACCATTATGTGTTTTGTCTCTCTAATTTTTTGCAAGTCTTGAAAAGAAAGTCACATGAAACTTGATAATGTTTAACCATGCAAAAATTAATGTAAGCTGAATTAAGTTAAGTATTTCGGTTAATTGTTATTAAATAAATATCAAGCTAAAAAATTGAATATTAAAATTAGTCTTGCTTAAGCCTTTTGATTTTAAATGTGCCACAAAGAAACATTTTTAAATCAGCACCGGTAATTGCTTCTATAAGAAACTCATTACTTTCTTTTTATCAGTAATGACATCAGTTTCCGTGCTTTCATAATGGTCAATTTTATTCTGATATTTATTTTTACGTAACATTTTCTTTGACATTAGCTTTATTTCCGAAAGAGCAGTAGCACAAAGTAAAATTCAATTTTATATAAAATGCAATTATTTTTTCATCTGCAACAATTTCCTGTGAAGGTATTATTTTTGTATGTAACTGACGTTTTACGTGTTGGTTTAGAAATTTTACTGAAAACTAGCTGTCATATAAAAAATGAAGTAAAGCTTAATCCAAGATCACAATTAAACACACATCAAATAACTACCACAACTATTTATATCTTATGCATTATTAGAAACCATAAATAAATATATTATCTGTATGTTAGTGGAGTTTGATTAAAAAAAAAGACAAGTGCACTCGCTGCTTCCGCTGAAAATTTTTTTGTCAGAATATTTTACAATAGCTATGCCAGTAGCCCTCACGATATCCCAGTAAGAAAGGTCAAATTTATAACGTGTACGCTGGCAAGGATAACAGCAAATGCACAAATTAGAAACATTAAAAAACGGTGAGCACTGTAACATTTTAATCAACATAACAATTTTGTCTGTAGCCATCCACGCTGCTGCTGTCATGCTCACTTTGAGTGTTTTGCTTCAGCAATAAATTAACAAGACGTTAGAAAAGACAATTCAGAGGACTGTTCAGAAGCAGAAACAGCTTACAAAATTTTGTGAAACGGCTGTAAGCATACACTGAAAAAAAAATTACTATCATGACCCGCAAACGTTGCTTGTTTTGCCAATTAAAGCGGAAAGCAGTGATACCAAAAAGTTGGAACATTAAAAGGTGGCACCTGTTTGCGTAAAATAATAAGTTGCCGCCACTTCACACGTTCATACAGTGCTAACTAATGGCTGCCTACTGTTGACATCCTTTCAAGGATTTCTTTGTCCTTGTCTTCTTGCCTATTGTCGTACTCGTAATGTGTAGAAACATACAATGAGTTCTGTCTGATGAATCACAATATGCAAATGTGAAATGAAACACCGTGAAACAATGAAATATTTTTTTTTGGAATGAAAAGACAAAAAAAATGTGTTTACCGCGCTCCACAATGAGAATCTTTTCAATTGTGCGCCTCGCGAAATTTAAACAAAACTTTTCGTATTTTAACATGGCTTTTCCTGTGCCTTTCGGTTATTCAAATTATCTGTAAGAAAAAAGTTCAAACATAAACTTTATTGCATAATTTCTTATACATAGCTATATGATATTTTTGAGGTTTAAGGGTGGGGTCGATCACTCAAAGAATGGCTCTCATCCATACCTACACTAAAAGTTACGCTTCAGATTATATGTACGTATATTGGAAATAATTTTAACTGAATTTTTTTATAGTCAAAATTTAAACACTTTTATACTTGACAAAAATATCTTTAATTGTTAGGTCTTATTAAATTGAAATAAATTTGGACAAAAAATATATCCACAACATTTTAAATTAAATAATAAAGCAGTCTCAATATTTGAGCTTCGGCTATCAACAGTTTATTTTAACAAAAAACACCACAGCGAGTTGTGGCCATTAGTCGGTAAACTTCAAAACTGAAATGCACAGCAACGCAGCCGCCTAACCTTGCATGCAGCTTAGAAAAGCAGGTAACTTAAGCGCCATAAAGTTTTCCTTCGTTATTCAGCACAATAACCAACGTGTCGTTGTAGGAAAAGCTCCAATTCTGTGTGCATAATTGACAGGATTTATTTTTTATTTGTTAATTTTTTTTTTTTTTGTGAAATTTTGAAGATTTCATGTATGCACTTTTAAGCTTACAGTACAGATAAAATTCTTTTATCTCTCTTTTATTTTTTCAGTGCAACATTTTAACACCTGAATACCATTTTTGCAATCACCTACAAATACAAAATTTTTTGTGAAATTATTATTTCTTTGAATTTGGTTATATTTTTTATTTTTGACTGCACATGTGACTGTTACATTCGCTGCTGCTGTTGATCTCCTGTGTATCAAATCATTAGAGGTCGTCAGTATAAAGCTGTCACTTGGTTTATTTTTCATCATTATGTTGTTGAATGTTGTGCTTTTTGTCATTGTCTTTATTTCATTTGCATAAAATTGCAATTTTTCTGACGCAGGTTTATTTTATGTTCATATTTTTACATGTCGTATGATTTTTCTGTTAATTTTTTATTTTTGTGCTTTTATTTATTGTTGTGCACACATACTGCCATTTTGCTAACACGTGTGCATTTTATACAGGCGACACGTTATTTTTCTTTTTATGTTGACAATGATTGCAAGCGACAAATTTTGTGATACTTGTGTCCTTTTCAGTGATAATAAAAAAGTTGTGTAGAAAATTTCAGTTTTAGGTTTTGGTTGCTTAAATTATTAAGCCAAATACTTTTTATAGCAAGTGAAAACAATGTTGAAAGAAAACTTTTTACTGACATAAAATTAAATTTCAATTTAATTTAAAAAAAACTTAATTTTGAAAGAAAATAGTTGAGTGAAAACTATTTCAATCACTCTAAAATATCAATAATTTACCAATTTAGATTTTAAAATTCAAAAAAGGTCTTAAATAAATCTTAACTTATGCATTATTCAACAGTTCGAAGGAAATGTTTTTTAAATTTTTTGAAAACTTTTTATCTGAGGCAAAACTTCATATAAAAATTTTTAAAATATTTAAAAGAATTAAAAGAAAATAAGTATTTTATGAAAGCCGTTTTTTTGAAAGTATTATTCTAAGAAATATATTACTGTTTTACCTAGTATACAAGCAATTAACTGCTACTCAAAGGTTGTGTTTTTATTTTTTTGAATATAATGAGTTTTTCATCAGTCAGACAAAATAAAAGGATTTGACATTACTATAAGAACGAAATATTTTATAAAAAGACTTAGCTCCAAAAAAGCCAATCTAAGAAAAGCGTTTAAAATGAAATTTGGTTTCTCTAATGAATGATTTGAAATTTTCATAAAATGAAAAATATTATTATTATAATTATTACATTATTTTCTGTAAAATATTCATTTCGTGAATGGTTCATTATAATAATTATTCGAGGTGTTTTAACGACATTTAAATCGAATCGAATTGAGTAGTAGTACGTTTATTACAAAACTTGTCTGAAAAAATTTTCATATTATGGAATTCATTAAATAAAATGAAGCATATTTTTCAAATTTGTTTTTCTTTTCTTTAATGTTTATATTGTGATTTTTATGAAAAGGTTTATCCAGATATGTCTAACTAATAATATTTTGTGCTCATGATGTTCTACCATGAAGTAAAAAAAATCCTTTGACAAATAAAACAATAAGTCCATGGAAAATATAAAATTCCCATAAGTAGGTACAATGTAAGCAGCTGCTCAAAAAATGTTATTTTTAATTGAAATTTTGTAAATGTATTTTGGATGCAGCGTTATCATTCCATCACCAACATGAAATATAATTGCACACAGGAAATGAGATAATATGGAAAAATAAAAAAAACATTAATTGTTGTATTAGTGTATAAGCCCATGCTTGTGAGTGTATTTGAATAATTCAACAAAGTAAAATTTTACTTAGTATTTTACTTGCCTTTGTGTTTGCGGACGTTCATATGGACCATTGCTAAAGTTTTTTCATTAAAATACCTAATCAGTGAAGCATTAACAGCGATAGGGAAAAATTAAGTTTAATTTTGTTGTCTTGCTCCACAAGCCCTCATTAATAATTCCATGCATTCAGTTATAATAAAATTATGCGGTTTTTCGAAAGAGGTCAAATAAATTTTTGAAATGTTGCTAATTTTAATGTTACTCATACGTCATGTTGTTGTTTTTTATTCATTTCATATGATTTAAGCTCTGAAGCGCTTGCATGTACAGCCTAAGGCAAATAAATTTAATTTATTTATTGTTAACTAATACATTGATAATAATCAAGGGAATGGTTAATAAGAGGGAAATATTTACAGGAAAATATTTACAGGTGGCTTAAAATCATCAGTTGTTGTTCGTTGTAATATATTTTTTATTTATTCATTCAATTTTTCCTAAAATTTACATTTCGAGTAGCTTTTACCCACTGTAGTCTTTTCGCAGCACCAATTTACTTGAAACATTAATGCTGCATGCATTTGGCTTACCGAACACTTCACATTCGTCTGAATAATTTTTTGAGTGACTACATTACGCGCCGGTGGCATAGCAATTTCGTGTTGCGAATCCTTTACGGACTCAATTCTTTTTTAAATTTTTAATCGCTAATTTAAATATCGTGATCTCAGCAGAATCTCTTTTTTTTTTCAAGTCTTTTGAGCCCAGTTCCCGCTGTCATTCAAATTGTACACACACTTTGCTGTTAATTTAATTGAAATGAAATGAAATTATTACAAATGAATAATTTTTTAAAAGTTATTTCAACGTCAGGTAAAAACGTGCTTGAGCGCTTGAGGTCTGGTGAGCTTCAATGCATATCGTAATTTTTATATTAAAAAGTAAATTCGAAGGGCAAATCCCAGTCAACTCTTTACCTGTTTCATATAGCTTTTTTCTTCTTTTCGCACAAATAATTCTAAGCATATGTTCGCTATTTTTTATATAAGCAGCCTTTCATTTTCCATCTTCCATATATAAGGATGCTCAGATAATTTCTAAAACTTTTCTCAAATGCTCAAATTTATGGTATCTTCATAAATTTACCACCATTTTTTCCAATGGAATGTAGTACATACACCAAAGATATATCGTTTTACGAGAAAACATTGAATTTTTATTATTAAAACTTATCTTAAATATGTTAAAAGTTCCGACTCCGTGCTATTAAACTTATCACTACTGAGTTTGAAGAGATTCTCAGATAAAAATCAGAAAAGCAGAATTTATAATTGTAGTGGTCATTCAAGTTAGAATATTGCAGGTGTTAGTCGATCACAGAAATTAAACCTTGAACCAACAACTTTGTTCAATTTTAAAGCCAACAAAATACAGCTAAAACAAAAATTAAAGCCAACATGACACACAGCAACGGAATCAATCGATTATTTAAGAGAGAAGTTTACTAATTTAATAATTTCTCGAAGAACAGACGTGAAATGGAAAACAAGGTCGTGCGATGTAACACCATTGGATTTTTTTTGGAAGAGTACAGCTTATGTGGATAGTCCTAAAATTTTTCAACACCTCAAAGACAACATAATCGAGCATATATCACAAATTATGCCATCACAATGCGAAAAAGTTATTAAAATTTTTGGTAAAATATTCACAGACTGCTGAGCTAGCAGAGGAGATCATTTGATCGACATTATTTTTCATTATTAACCAGTACTTGTGTACTTACTTAAATTTACAATAAATATAAGATAAGATTTTGTATAATATTTAATATAATAGATACCTCAAATTTGAAAACCCTTTAGTTAACAGCATTTGGCCATGTACGGTTTCGTACTTCTGTAATAAAAATATCATAAGAAAATACAGGAAATATTGCATTCTTTTAGTTTCCGACACGATCTCAACATTGCTGTCATTTCACCTACCATCTGATGTATAGTAAATAAATGAATATACTGTAGAACATATGAAAATGTTCAGAACTTTTACGGTGTTAAGTCTCATAAGTCATACGCTGAAAACAAAAATGCTTCATATATTCATATAATTTTATAAGTGACAGCATATTTACAGTTACTAAATTGCATTCAACTGCAAATTGCATGCGTTTGCAATGTTGTAGCAGCAAAATATTTGGATTGAAGGAAAAAAAAATGCAGGAGCTTTGAAAATGCTCCAATTATTTGCGTAGAAAAATCAGCAAAATACTTTTTTTTTTAAGTAAAATAATTTGTTTCTTTTTTTCTACCAAAGATTACCACACTTTATATTATGAATACATCCTAAAAATCATTTGTTGATTTGTTTTTTTCAAATTTAATAAATGAATATTTATGCGTTAATTTGTATTAAAAATATAAGGGCTGTTTGATAAAAACTCTTCATAAAATGTTTTATGGCAAATAAAAAAAAATTGACATTAACGTGCACAAGTGGACAACATTGTCTGATTGTTGACTTTAGTCTCTTTAACTGCACGTGCATGCCAAAGTTTTTAAGCTCGTATTTGGCTGCTTGTTAGCGATAGCCATTTCCAAATTTATGCCAGCATAATATGAGTAGTATAACATCGGTTTGTTCTTTATGCACGAAGGTTATTTTCACAAAAAAAAAAAAAATAACAGGCTTGTAAATAAAGTTACATTTTGCATTATCGCGAAAACCTATGTAACCCAGGCAAACTTAGAGCTTACAAAAAGTTTGCCATCAATTTTGAATGCTCGGATTACATGAGTATGGTGGATTTGGATGCTGACAATATTTTATCTGAGCCTCCATTCGCGGCAAACGTTCCCTTCGAACACTTGTTGGAGTATGTTGGGTTCGATGATCCACCATTTTCTGACCCAAAAATTCCACTGCACATTTAAGGGACAGAGCGATGTGTACAGCTTTTCACTAGTGTTCCACAGCGAGTTACAGCAAAAACTCGAGATGATGTGATTGCAGTAACTTTGGAGAGTCACACAAGAACGGTTTAAATGGAGTGTAAAAAAGATTTTATCTTAATTTCAACATAGTAATAAAATACTTTGTATTTATACGAATGTATTTTCATTGCAGTTAGCTGGTTTTTAAAGAACGTCAAAAACTAATACAGGTATCCTAGGCCAATATATCCACTGTCAAAATTCGAAATATATAGCCTACTTTGTTAACTATTTATTTCACTAGATTGATTTTTAAGGAAAAGTCATAAGCAAATTTTGAGGTCGATTTACGCGGATCAGATTGATTGATTGATTGATTTTAGGATCATGGAAAGGAAAGGATTTTCTGTGGGAAATTTTCTTAGAGTTTTCCGTAGATTACGATTTTGCTTTACCTTTTTTGGTTTTATTTCCACCCATATAAATCAACCTGAACTATTATTAAATTAATATCACAAAAAAAACTTGAAAAAAGCCTTAGGCATAGGAAATAACATCGAGTGTAATAAAGTTTTATTATCCAAAACATTATTTTTAAAATAAGATTTAAAAAAAGTCCAACAGATCTTAAGCTTTTTTTATGTTGTACGAGAAAAATTTTACAAACCAACTTCTGTTTGAGGTACTCAAAAGTGCTTTTTTGCAATCAAAATAAAGAAATTCTCAAATTCTGATAAAACTAATATTAAGGTTTTCTCTACATACAAAAAAAATTTCGAGCCTACCCGGTTTGACGTCCAGTAATCACAAAAGCTGTTTTTTGTATTATTGTGCAATTAATCATACGTCATGATGTTCAGAGTAAAATTAAAGTCGCGTAATTCGAAAATAAGCTTAGTGTTTAAAAAAATTGTGAATCTCCTGAAAATTATAGCAAATGTGAACTGCATTAAAAATTTTAATCACAAGCTTATAAATGTTAATTTTAATTATAAATACTTTTTTTTTAATTTTCGCATTTCAGCATCGTAATTACAAAAATACAACAACAGTAATTATGAGCGGACATTGAGTGACAGCATTTATAAAGTAATGACATAATTTAATAAAAGCATTGTGTTGATTGACATGGTTTCGTTGTTGCCATTAAAGATAGTGAAAATTTTTATGAGCGCAATGATATCATAGCGTTGAATATCGTTTTTTAAAATAAAAAATTAAAGTCAATATAAATGGAAATGGCTGAAGACAGGATATTATATGCGAATTACTTAAGGCTTTTTTATGTAATAATAATAATAAATGAATGCTAATGTGACTGACAGTGCCTTCGTTGATTAATGCATTTAAGCGGTGCGATATTTAAAAGGACATTAAAAATAATATATTCCTGAACTGAATGGCGCAGTATTTTATATTGCTAGTACATAATTTTTTTTTTTAATGGAATAAGCTGATAGCAGTAATTAAAGGAAATGGTGATGAAAAATAAATTTCATTTTCACTTATACAAGAATTTCATATAAAATTAGCCCATGTACAATAACTTTAAGCTTTTAGATTTGAAGATGCAAGTTCTAATATGAAATTTTTTGGACTTTCCCGTCAATAATTTTGTAGTCTTAATTTTAGACAAAGATGATTTCAAAAAATTATTAATATGTGTATGAAAACACTTCCATTTTTTCAGTCACTGATAGCTCCATATTAAGATCAATGCAATTATAATTCTATATTACTGAGTTTCTGTGAATAGATAGGTGAAGTTTTAAAATATTGTGCAGGTGCATTCGATGTGTCAGGTTGATGTTTCTGTTTAAATAACTTTTAAGTGAAATACAATACAACCGCGGTTTTTCAACATTTTAATTTTGCTTTTCTTTAAGAGCATTGTCTTTAGCATTTTCAAAAATGGCCTTATGATGCCGCAGGCCCAAATGACGTAACATAAAGTGACTCATTGAAGGTTCGATTGTATTTAGTATACCAATTGAGAAATGGCAATGCCTCAATAAAGGCTGCTCTCTTCATTAGCAAGGCTAGCGGAGTTGAAATAATAATTTGTTGCCAAAAATTATCGTCTCCTTTACCGAGCTGTACACCAATCTCACCATCATTCTTGGTCATTTTATAGCAGCTGTTGTGTCAATTGATTTTTGAACAGGTAAAAAACCTAATCTTCTTTGAGAAGAACTTCACAAGTTTTTAATGTATGCATATTTTCAAAGTAGTTCATAATACGCTTAATGGTTGACTTTCATAGCTTTGAAAAACACGTTAAACGTATATTGTTGAAAATACATTTGTTTCTCTGGTTATCACTTTAGTTAACCTTGAATTATTTACAATTATTGATGTATAAAAAGTGAAAAATAAGAAATTTAACCTTAAAAATATTCCTCAGTATGCAAATTCAGAAAGTTAATAATACGGCGAACAACGTGAGTGAAATTTCTCATCAAAACTGCATAGTGAAAAATTTTGTTGCACTGCGCTATAATTTTTTTTTTTAATTTTCTTAATTTTTCTGTCATCATAAAGTTTTTGAAATGATTGAGTTTTAGTTTTGAAAGGAATCTCTCTTAGTTTTATTATCAAATGATCTTTTATTTGTCTCTCCTCTTTTTTCATATTTATATACACACTTTACGGCATAAGGCTTCAATCTTTGTATTTAATTAATAAAATTTTTTGTTTGAAAAAAAAAAAAAAATCAGAAATAATGTGCCATAAGAAGAAAATTTTAAATTAGTTTTTTCAAAAAATCTTTGTGCATTTGGTACGCAGCTGTAAGTGTGGAATGGAACGAAAATACATGCTAAAATAGATATGTATGTGCAATTCAATTCTGATTCTCAAATTACGGTTGAGCTACATAAAATTACTGACAAAAAGAAAATACATTGCAAAACCACTTTGAACCTCTTCGACTCTAAACTCAACATATTCCAATAACTTTTTGATGTGTGCACAGCGAAATTATATAGCTAAAAGATAATAAAAACGTGAAAGTTTAATTAGTGTTTTCAACAACACCTATAATCTGAAACATTTTTTGTACCTAAGTGTATAAAATTTTTAGCTAATCGTGCTTTTAAAGTCAGTTCTTTACAGTCACAATCCCAATATTATTGTATTCTTATAAGGTATAGTTAAGAATATCTGCTCATTTATTTTGCTTAGTTTCTCAATCCACATTTTAAGTTTTTAATGGACATATCTTCACTAACAACAAAATTGTACAAAAACAGTAAGAAGTTTATATTGAAGAAAAAAACCTTGATCTAAGGTTACGACGTAAAAAATATTTAAAAAAAGAAAAAACATTACATATTGTCAAGTAACTGATTTTGAATGGTTTTTGCCATATATTAAATTTTAAAACTACATCTACTTCCTGAATTTATAAAATAAACAAAAACTTAATCAATTAAGGCTCAACTGCGAGTTATTTGCTCTGCTGAGTTATTATTTGTCTTTATAGCCGCCTGGCTAGGATTCAGATAAATTCAATTAAAATTAATTTATTAGTATAAAATCATAATGCAAAAGAAGTCCTATTGTTGTTTTCATTTTGTGCACAGAAATGAAGATGTTCCATTGACTTTAGCGACTCAAATGTTAAAAACCCTATGGTGCAATAGCATGATACTGCATTTTTAGATGCAGCATGCTTTTATACTTTTTGTGTTGAATTTGTATTTATGAAGTTCCAGCAGATCAAATAATTAAGATTCGTGCAACGGAAGTCCAGCCATTGTTGAAAAATTATTAATAAATGAGAAAATCTTTATAAAATAAAAGTGAATATTTTGAAGAATACAATAGATTTGAAGCACAAAGATAAGCACTAAAGAGAAGAGGATAAAAAAAAATTAGTGAATGCAAGACGAATGTTTGAATTCATGTTGCAAATGAATTCAGTCAATTGCTGTAGATAAATTGAAGTCAGAGTTTTGTTGTATTACTAAAACATCAGCTTTAAAGTTTCAGAGCATACAATAGCGATTTCCTATTACAAACGTTTAAATAAAACATTAAAAATTAATACGTATTTATTGAACATGTCATATATTTCATCTTAAACAATACTTACATTCTTCTTAGCTAATAATTACAAAACTTAATTTAAACTTTGAAATTAAAATTTACCAAAACTAAAACACACATTTTTTTCTAAGAAGCTCATTTTGTTTAAAATTTAAAAAAAAAATTTGATGTTTCACTTCGTTGATTCTAAAAAGCAAAAACTTTACAAATCTCTTAGAGACTTGCCAGCAACTAATTTTACAATTTGCTTTAAAAGCTAAATAAGTTCTTTAGTAAATGTGTTGGTTGCATAGAAAAGGTAGCTTGGTTGGTTGGCGCTAACTTGTATACTTTTAAAGAAGTTCACAAATTATCACTTCATTAAATTAGGTGTATAAGATTTCAGTAGCAGTTGCTGCAATAGAACAAGAAATGACAAAAAATACCCAAAGGATAATTTAACATATTTTCAGCAGAGTCCTTAATGTTGCTGACTTACAAGAAAAAGGAATTAAGTAAACGGAAATTTTGATATAAAAAACTCAGGTACTATAACAAATTGTGTAGCATTAAAGAGACCCAAAGGAATTTTCCAATTGTAAAAGTTCTTTACTACAGCTAACTGCTAATTCTTTATGTATGATGGGATTTTGCTGGATGATGAAAAAAGTTTTTTCGGTAATAAAACTTTGGACACGCAAAATATATCTTGAAAAAAAAAATGAAAAAAAAATGTTTTTATGACATTATTTATTGTAATTTTAAATTAAGCACATTTTTAGAATTTACTAAGCTGGTTGTCTGATTTGTTCAATGTTTTTTTTCAGAAAATGAAGATAGTTTTGAACGATATTTTTTTCACAATTATGAATAAAGATTTTTCAGATTAATTGATCTTATAGGTTTGATCCTTGGGACTTTTAATGAGGATTTACTTTTTTCTTAAATCGTTTCTTAAAATTATTTTTTTCTGATTATATCAACTGCGTGTGGTAACACTAATCAGTAACTGCTGACCTAAATGTGCAACTAAAAAAATTGAAAAGCTCGGAAGATGTCAAAAAAAAGTACTGAAATATTTTAAAAATGAAAACACTAATTTAAGATTGAGCAAACTATATTCTATCATCCATGCAATCGTTGACACACAAACAACCTAAACTTTATAGATGCAAACATCATTGTCACCAAATTCAGTAGTCACAGCATCTTTTTGAAGCAGTTTTTTGACTTTCATTAAGGTTCGTTATGAGACCATTACGTCTCTAAGGAAAACATTTGTAAACATTTTTGAAATATCACCGCTAAAAACATTATAATTTAAAGATAACACTCACTTTTCGTTGCAACTTTATTTGCTATTCGCCAACCAATCAGCATTATAAACACATTAGTGTAATTAATATCGTTACATCATTCATTTTAAAAACGCTGAGTGCATCACACACATTGCATCTCTCAATTCACATGTACACAAACGAATGCATTCACGACATAATATATCACAGACATCACCGGTTCGGGTTGGTTCTTTTTCAATTGTGGGTATAAAAGTGTTACATTATAGCAACATTTATTCACTTACACAACTTGAGCTTCAACGTTTTTGCGCCAAATTTACGCAAATGATGTGTGGAAATGTTGATGTCAGTGTATGGAAACCATTCTGTGCACGTGCATATCTACAAATACTTGAATACTTTTATCAAATACAAGTGCAATGATAAACAGATTTTCATTATCATTTTCATAGGCAATGAATGCTATAGCTATCACAAGAAAATTGTGATATTTATTTTGCAATTATGTTTGGTGTCATATATCCAAATATCTAGCTTAATGATGAATAGTGCATTCGGTTGTGATGGTAATGTTGTTGGTGGTATTAGTACCCACTAACGGGTATGTTGATAACATAATTGCAGCATTTGATTTATGATTTATGATCATTGCACTGGTTAAATCTGCACATAGTGTATTTGTAGCATGAATACTCACAACAGTTGCAATGGTTTGAAATAGTGATTGATGATTTTGACCTTATAGTGTCATTTACGAGTACTTGCATAAATTGTCTTTAGTTGATTTATCTAATCGTTAGTTTAGTTGCTTAAGTTTTGTCGATATTGAATGGTTTCAATTATTCTAAAACTGTAAAATCACAAGAAATTAAATTTTCTTCGCATATCGTATAAATTTTTTAGGATAAAAGAAATAATTCTACCTTGAATTTCATAGTTCTTTTATGGTGCTCAGAAGTATGTACAACCCAAATGCCTCTTCGTTCAGGAAATTGTTGTGGCGTGCAGTTCTTATATATCTATTGAGTACTAATAATGAAAAATTACACCTCAAGTCTGTTTTTTTTTTAAGATAAAATGTCAATATACTGAGAAAAGGCTTATAGATTGAACAATAAATTATATTCAAAATAAAGTAAAAACATTTAAGCAAACATTTAGACTAAAATGTTATAGTTTCGTTGAATTATCCATCCACGCCACTTGATATGAGTCGACTTTTTATTCTTTTGCCTTAGGTAACTTTCAGTGCCGCATAAGTGTTATTTTCAAATTGATTTTTCATTTAATCTTTGACATAAAATCCTATTAGGGTTCGTATTCAGCACGCTTTGACTTTGATCCCTTAATAACGTCGTCTTTGATATCATCATCCTTATCATCATTTTTGTGGTCATCTTTGTTAACAATACGATGAGGATATTGCATTTCATCGCAATAAAAACTGCACATAAAAACACGTGCAGCAGAACATGCTGACTGTATAGACCTTATGGTGAGAGTAAGGGGAAAAATTGACAATGGCATTGCAAACGTTAATGCAAAGGCAAAAATCAGACATACAATGTAAAAATTACAACATTTGTCAGAAGAATAATGTGAAGCCGAATTCAGTTGAGTCTTAAAGCTTCTGAGTACCAAGACTCATATAAATTTTTCAACTTAACAACTCACCTACATATATCTTAGTACATTATACATCAGGTTTTCAAAATATAACAACTCTTGGACGGAGACCAATATAGAATTTTCTGAATAAGGGTGAAAGTGTTGATGGCAAAACAGTTATCTATACAATTTTTCATTAAATTTTATATAGTGATAAAGACATTTTTTGTCAAAATTTAGCCTCTTGTCATTAATTTTCTTCTAAGCTATAAAATAAAAATCAACTGAAATCAATCGCAGTAAGAAAAAATCTCATAAGCCTTGTCAAAATATTGGGAAAAATATTTTTTTTTTTTTATTGTAACCATTTTTTTTCTATGACGTGACGTTTTTAGTCTAAGCGTAATTTTCATAAAAAATTGCAAGGATAGTAAATGATCTTAATTGGAAAATACTAATTATAAAAATAAAGCTATATGTAATTAAAACGAACTATTCTGAGTGTTAGTTAGATATGTATTTACATAAATGCCCGAACATATCTTATACCAAAAAGCACAACACATAGAGCTGGAATTGTTTGTTTTTTTTTTTTGAATTTTCCCTTACAGATTTTTTTTCTTCCTTTTAAAGTTCCTTTTATACATCAATTTCATTTAGCTTTGCATCAGCACGCTTTTCGTATGAAAACACATACGTGTGACATGTCTTAGAAGTTGAGCAATGTTTGCTTGATGGTTTGTTTCTTTGTATGGGTATTTACGTAAAGATGTCTGCATTTGCCTACTAAATCAAAAGTGAGAAAGTTGTTTATGACAAACAATTACATTTGATGTCACTTCTCAATTGTTATACAATCAAGTTTATGGTTTTATTACACCTTGGTAAGGTTACTTCATTAAAGATTTTCATTGTGAATTCCATGCAAAAAGATATTTGAAACATTTAATGATGATTGCAAATACGATAGATTTAAGCTTCCGCTGTGCAGTAAATGTTACATTAAGTTAAGTGTGGTACTGCAACAGCCAAAAAGGTAAAATAATTTCTATTTTTACATTAAGTTTTGCATCTATTTAAAGGCACTTGAATTTTCACTAAATAAATTTTGTTTCCTCGTTATAAAAAAATTTCATAAGGTTCATATGCCTATAACAAAAAGTCCATGCCTTCTATCTGCTGACTACATGCTTTTACTTAAACCTCATTTTTAGTAATAATTTCGTTCAGTAAGAAGTCTCATTTTGCACAAATTTTCAAAAAGTTTTCGCTCTGAGAAAAAAAATAAATCTAAACTTCAAGAAAGTACTCGCAGAAAACGATGGCAGTGACACTTGCCGTAACAAAATGCAGCTGAAATATCTTCTTAGTGACCTGCTTTCGAATGCAACTCAATACAGATGCTACTGCTGCAGCTGACAGAGGTAGTAGGGATCAAAAAAAAAAAGTATGATAATCTATGAGCAGTTCACAGAAAGGAGTTTTAAGTAGAATCTAAAAGAGAAAAAATTAAAGCTCTTCGAGGTAGTGTACTGTGGGTTAAAATTTCTAAAATTGAAAGATGTTTTAATGTTTTTCCAATTAGAGAAATTAATTGCACACAAATATTTAAATTAATTCAATATTCCAGTATTTCTGGGATACTTCGGACCACTCAGTGCTTTGCATAAGTGTGGTGAATTTCTCCAATGGTGCATTTGCTTTCATGCTCAAGTCAAGAAACGTAATAACACCAAGGATTTTTTTTAAGTAAACTTAGCTAAAACATGCCCAGATGCTATTTTGAGTAAGATCTTACTGTCTCTGCTTTTTTTTAAGTAAAAAGTCAACACTTAGTTTTTTGTGCTTTAAAAAACAAAGTACATTAGCCATCTAAGAACTAAATTTCATGTTTCGATGCAGTACATTTTCACAATATACAAATGCCTAATCTTATGCAACTGGATTCATTTATTTTATATTTTTAAAATAATAAAAAAAAACTGTATGCTAAAATAACAATATTTCCAACAAAACCATATTTATCTACAACTTCAGCATTATTGGAAATTTATTTTTATATTGGATTTTCAGAGACAATAAACGGATTAAAATGAATTCAATTAAAATAAACCAACAACTAAAAGTTTTATTGAATTATTTTAATTAAGCAATGAATCTCAATTGTTTGTTTTTAAAGTGTGGGTGGTACTTGTCGCCAATACTATGATACATATAAATATTTGTATTTATACATCACTCTTGTATTTAATTAAATTAAATTGCACATGATTTTGTTATTTATACACTTAAGCTAATAAGTGGTTTCATTGTATATTAAGTGTATTCAAATTATATAAATATGAATGCGTATTGAGCTTTCATACATATATTTTTTAATATAAGGTGAAATTAAATTCAGATATTCTCAAAGAAGTTGTGAAGTGTTTTGTGGTGAATTGCAACTTAAGTGCTTTACCAAATTAAGACAATATTTACTTCAGTTTTCTTCGAAATACCTTCAGAAAAAATTTCCAATTTTACAAACATAAATATTTGTGTGGCAATTTTATTAGGGCTATGATATAAATTTAATGTTTTAAAACGTCGATCTTTTTTTTTCTAAATTTTCACTTCCAATTTAATCTAAAAATTTCTAAACATTTTTTTAAATAAAAATATAACAATCTACCATGTTGATTACAGTTACTAAATAAATAAAAATAAATTTCATTTGCGGATAGCTATTCCTGTAAAAAAATTCTTTTTATATTTTAACTTGCATAACTACTTAAATTTTGCAAGCAACCGGACTTTATATTTCTAAAACTAACTTGTAGTTTTATTTCTATCCCTTTGCACTAGCGTTGCCAAATTGTAGCCACAGATATTGCCACTTTGAAAACCAAATTAGTTTTTCATTAAACCTCAAACAAAATATAAACACCAACAAAGTAATTTAAAATTTTTGTAATTTGTAATTTTAAAATTTTTGTAAAAGGTACCCAAGTCTAAAATGCCTCTATTTCTGGTGAAATTTTATGTTATTTGTATTTTCATTTAAACTTTTTTCGTTTCAATGAAAAAGTCATCAGTGTCAACATATTTTTATTAATATTCTTTCTTGCGGTTGGTAATTGAAAAACTCTTAGGATTGGAAAGCATTTGCTTCCTTTCGTTTTGCTTACAAAATCTTTGCATGTTGTTGTTTTTTTTGCGTTTGTTAACTTTTAGTATAGGATTTTACTTTTCTTAAAAAGACTCTTTTTTTTGATTCTGATATAATTTCATATCTTATAGAGAAAATTGTGTGCATAGTTTGTAGTCTGTTTGAAGTTAGAATAGTGTTGCTCTTGGAATTGGTAGAAAGAAAAATAAAAAAACAATGAGAACTATAGTTCAAGAACCAAATATTTTGGCTATATACGTAATTTTATAAGACCTATGAGAATGCATTAGCTTTTTTATCTAATTTTTTCTGAACTCTTTCAATTTTTCTCTATAATTTTGTGTAAGTTTGTGCTTTTTATTTTAAATACATTAATAGATATTACTCTGATAAGAAAATAAATAGAATTTGGAGAATGTAATCAATAACTTTTCCCCAGATGTATGCTTAGTATAGCATTTACTGTAACGAAAGGTTAACCACAACCATTCTATTATATTCTGCCTACTAAAATTATAATATTAACAAAATTTCAAGAACTAATTTTATTTCTAGTTCATTTGAACGTATTTCTGCTTGAAGTGATGCAGTGATCCTTTGAGTTTGCTTTAAATGCGATTGAAGATAATTTGTATGAACCTAGGATCGCGACTCATCTGCAAACTTTACAATCGGTGAGGAATATTTTTACAATTTTAGTAGGAAAGTCCTGAAGGCATTCAATAGGAAGTCTTTCTTCATTCTAAATGGCTTTGAAAAGAGCAAGAAGAAATTGACATTAACTCTTAATGCTTCGAATAGTCTCGGAGCCCTTTGCATTTCATGTTAAAATTGTTGATAAGCAGTGTTATCTCTTCAAGAGAAGTTACCAAATTAAACGTAACCGACAAGTGTTTGCTAGTGGTGTTATGGAATTTTTCATTGACGCGTCTTTGGTGGTATACCATCTTGTCTGCAGCAAAACAAAAAATTGTTTACTAAGTCCAGTGCGGATATGATCCACCATTTGCTTTTGAAGGATTAGCAAACAGTAAACAGAGACATATATTTAATATGATTTTTCATGTGTTTCTTTCTATCTTCAAGTCAAGTTGTAGATAGTAAGATTTTCCTTTTGACTTTTAAGCTTTGTTGCATACAATGGTTTTACATGCACAGAAAAACACAAATATTTTGCAAAAGCATTCATAGATGAAAATTTGGGCAAATAAAGCTTCATTTATAAAGTGGATCCTCATAAAACAGCTTATAAATATAAAATAATATTTTGAACCAAGAAATTTGGTTAAAAAGACTTACCTCATTTTATATGCCGTCTAAGTTATAACATAAAAATTAGTTAACTTATCATTTACGAAAGAAAAAAACAACTTAACTTCGAACATAAAAATTGCTAGCAAGTATATCCTTTTAGGTACATAATGTATTATATATTAGATATTTATCTTGGAGTTTCGCACACAATTGTCATAAAAAAGCAACACCACATGCGAAAAATACAAATTTAAGGCAACCCTTTAAAAATAAGATGTTTATTAATTAATTTGGAGTTTTATCAGGCACACAATAAACACAACAACACAAAATCTTTGCGTTTTAGTCAAATGTCAACAATGTTTGTACGTGTACGTTCAACTATGGCCTTTATTTTATAGGGTGTTGGTAATTTTTTGGGCTTAATAATTTAAATTAATTCACAACGAATTACTTGAAATTCGTACATTTGTTCAGTTCCTAAAGAAAGACTTTATGGATTTAAATTTGAGTATATGCTTTTGAAGGGTGTACCTAAGTTTAAGATTTTCTTAACATTTTATGCACATTTTCACTGTAACGAATTGTGTTCTTTTACTTAACATAAAACTTACTAAAGTAACAAATAAAGTTAGTTTTGTATTACCAGCATGCAGTAGATATTTATGCTCATACGTATGGGCAAGTGTGTGTGTGTAAACTATTAATGGCTTTTTACATTAATTCATAAGTGTGTTGTGTGTTAATGTATGCATAAGTAAGTTTTATATAAAATTAAGTTTTTTTTCTTTAATTTAAAAACATTTAAAATACTTTTTGCTATATCCAAAATTCCATCCTCTTTTTAAAAAATTTATTTAATCTTAAGATAAGTAAGCTCCTACTATAATTTAAAGTACCTTTCAATTTCCTTACCACGTACCAACTTCAACGTGCAGAAGATTCCTTAGCAAAAATACGAATTCAATGTGTAAATAATTTTTCAATAAGAGACGGCAGGAAATTGAGTAGAAACTGTACGTGCTTCTGAAGTTGTCAAGTAATAAGCTCTATAGTAAATTTTGAAGCATTGAAACTTTATTTGAATTGCTCTATTAGCTCGAAACAGTAAGAGTAGAAATAAGACAATTTTTTCATAAAAGAATTTTTGAAACACAAACGCAAAAAATTTCGAGTTTTTATTTGGGATTGTGAAAGGTAGAATTTTCTATAGAAATTAGAAAATAAAATGACAAGAAATGCGCTATTTTACCATTTTTCAACAAATTATATTTAAAGAACTTTTTTTTGTTGGGTTTTAACTTAAAATAATAAGAAATCATTTTTTTTTTTAACTTTGGTCTCCAACGAATTATTGGCATTTGGGCTAGCTTTAATCTAAAAAATTTCATTTCCGACAAGATTTGCGGTCTCTAGCAATTTTTGAAACTAAAAAAAAAAAACTCCAGACCTCTGTGACTAGGTGCGTAGCTGCTCAAAAACTTTGTTCTGCTAAAATTTCTAATCCAACCCCCTCACAATAAGAGGTTTTTTTTTAAAATTAAACTTGATTATTTTAATTTATAAATTTCCACAAATTAAAAGTTACAATTTTCTCAAATGTCTTCACTTTCACTTAACAATTTTTCATATTTTTTTGATTTTTTTACTTCACAATTCATAAATCGTTTTATTTTAATTTCAGTTTCATATTCCTTGTACGCAAAATCTTTTCTTTTCCTTCCATTTTTTGTAGTCTCCATGGATTACACTTGAGTTTTTGCATTCTTTTAGCTTCTCTGCATACTCGTATGTCGTGACTAATTTAGATTTCTTATAAAAAAAAGTTTTAAGATTACAATAATCCATCAAAACCTTACGAGTAATGGGAAATAGAAAAATCTTTTGAAAATATCAAGAGAACTGAAAAATAAAAGGAAAATGTCAGTTCATGCAGCTTAACAGGCTTGCAAGTTCTCTTATGAAAAATCACTTACATTGATGATTTTGAATTGAAGCAGCAACATTTTTCAAGGTGGTAGGCAAAGCATATAAAATTTTATAAATCGTCCTTAAAACATAATACTGCCCTACCTCGTTTATTGGAAATATATTATTAAACTTTGCAAAAGAAGCTATTCAATCTCATGTATGTCGTCAATTCAGAATCATGGCGGTGGTATAAATGAGCTGTTGGTGGGTGTGAACGCATGCCAGGCTATTTATTTGTATTAGTATATTACTAATCACTGCGTAATGTATTAGTTATTAAAGACCATGTTGCATACTTAAATGCACTTGCTCTAATAATTTCACCATGAGTAAATGCTGCATTGTTTTTTTTTTTCATTTAAAAAGAAAAACTCATTAAGTTTGAATAAAAGCTTGTCAGAAAAAAAAGTTCTTAAATCAATATTGCTGGCACAAATACCTCATAAATAAGAAAGAAAATTAAAATGTGCATTCAAGCATAAATTAGCATTCGCTGCAAAATTAATATTTAGAACAAGAAAATAAAGGAAACAAAATATAGAAGGAAGAATGAGAAGTAAAAGTTCAGCGATTATGACAATGTATTGTAGGAGTGATGTGAACAACAAATGTATATTGTTTCCAACCTTTTTTTTTTTTCTTTTTCTTGGTGATGACATGGTTATCACCAAGCAGGAAAAATATTATGTCGTACAACTGTAAGATTTTTCAAAATGTTTTTGATTTACCAAAACAACTAAGCCGATTTGCATTCATGTATACACAATTTGTATTGGATTAAATTATCATAAGGTGCTTCTAGGCCTCGCATTTACCGATTCGAATCTTTATTTGGAGCATCCGCAAAGTCCTAGCAAGGATTTCCAGCAAACCCGTTAGCTGCACAACGTCATGAGAAACCCCTGTAGGAATACTGATGCTAATGTTTCTTTATTTCAATATCGTAATGAACAGACAATTCATTATGCAATTTCATTTTATTCAATTGAATCCTCATGTTTTATCTGCCTCAAGATTATTGTCACATATATTTTCATTGAAGGATGTGATATTTCTAATAGAAATCTTATGCATTGCCTCTCTAATTGTACAATTGTTCATCCAAAACACCAGAGAAGACTTGTGTGGTGTAAATTAATAAGGTGGTGTGAATATCAATCAACCTAAATTTAGTAATCTTTGTATTTCCCTACAAAAACATTAACAACTGCTGAAATCACTAATTGTTTTTAAAATTGATAGCAAAAGAAGAATTCCACAAAAAAGTGTCATTATTTTTACTTTCAGCTGCATCAAATAGCAATCAGTTTGGGCTAAGACCACTGCAATATCATTATGCAAATTTGTTAATTGTTGCAGTGTCGTTAACACCTATCGCTTTATGCGTCTATGTATGAGAGTCCTGTTAAAATTGTAAATGTGCAGAGTTAATTTGATTTCCGGTTCTGCTGTACCAACTGCAGAGAAACAGCTGCAAAGCCACACAAAGCATTACCATCAGAGCTATTTGGGTGTCATTTCTTACGGCAAACAAACACAAACAAAGTCCATGCTCACACACAAACTCAATGGTAAAGCAAATTGGTTGCAGGTTTTAAGCCAAAAGTTGCATGCTAAATAGAAAAGTGAAATAGTGAACAGTGGCATATTCAGTTGCAACAGCAAAGGTAGCACTCGCCGCTGTCTAAAATGCTTCGCGACGAGTTTTTTTACAACAGTTAAATTTTATTTTTTTAGCATTCTATCACTCTTCTTTTCTGCGACTAAATGTTTTTTTTAGAAATTTGGAAATTAATTTCATTATATTAAATTTATTTTCTCAAGAAAATCTATTGAGTTATATTTGCGCAACAGCAACGATGTCGTAAGTGCAGAGTGTTGCTATAACCTCACTTTTCGCAGCTGAAATTTTTATGCCTTTTTTTGTGAGCGACGCAAAATTGAAAAACTTTTTCAGTTTTAATGCATTTACGTTCTATTTGAAAAGCCTGAAGGTGCACATTAAAGGAACAACGAATAATTGCCAACCAAAAAATTGAGAGAAGAGAAAGAGAAAGAGAGAGAAAAAAAACACAATCGCGGAAACAAACGGAACCCCAGCCTATTGCTGTTGCACTGTGGAAAAAAATAAGGAAACGGTGGTTTCTGATTAACAGCACGGAACGAAAAGGGATTAAGATCTGTGATTTTTTCACTAGGACTCATATTTTTAAATTAAAATTATAAATCACATTTCTTCAAAGATAGATAGGTGCCGTAATTGTCTTATCCCAGAAGATGTAGCCACAATTTATAAAAATTAGAGCGATAATAAATGAAATAAGTGACCGAAAAAACACTTAGTTTCTTTCGAAGACGACTTAATTTTTCTTTTCAAGGCAGGCTAAAAGTAAAATTAAATTATTTTAGATTTTTTCCAGAGGTAGACCTAGTGAGTGTTCGAAATAAAAAACCAACATTTTTCTGATATCGTTGAAGTGTTGATCCAACTTTGTGAAGACTTTCTGTTGCTATCGCAGCATGTAGATGGTACTTATGCAGGTACATCCTGATCTCTTCAGTAAATCCATGCAAATGTTTTTTGTACTTACATACTCTGATAGACAGTGTCAATTAGTATCTTGAATGGACTTCGCTTCGCCTCACTGTACACGCTGCCTTCAATATAATGTGTTTCTTTTCACATAACGAAAACAATGGTGAATATCCGTTGATGTAGCAAATTTTCCATAGGCTTGGCAAAACTCGAATTTAACGCAAGTGCAATCATACTACTTCATGCCTTTAGATGCTGAAGAAAAGTTTTTTAATAAAATTTGCTACTTTACCTACTACTAACGCAGATAAAGAAATGCAAAACAAAATAACGTGGTCTATTTTTTTACACCTTTTTTACATATTTTATTCACTTAAGCTAATGTCTTCTGAAGGTTTTAGTGTAAGGCAAAAGTAATAGTAATAGGAGAAGAAAATGTCAGAATAAACATCAATAGAAGAATAGAAGCCAAACTTTGCATTTTTAGTCAAGATTTTTAGCAAAACATAAATACATTTTCTTTAACGCATCCTGCCTTTTTGCAGCTTTTAGCTTTATATTATTCGTCCTACTTAAGTCTTCTTACCGTCTAGCAGTAATATGTGGCTAACATTTCATAGAAACTCTGTATAATTTATTATATATTTTTCGTACTTTCATCGGGTATAATGCTGGTAGAGTTTTAAAAACTTTGTCACTCTGTCAATTTTTATGCATTTCATGCTGATTTTATATTATTTTGTGTTGATGCTTCTTATTCTTATGCCGTATTTTCTGGTTTGAGAGTTTTTTTCGTATCCTAGTGCTGGATCATATTAAACCACACTTTGGCCTTGCCATGAATGACTTATGAAATTTTCGCAATAAAATCTGATAAGCACAGTGCAAAGTTTCGTAAACATTGGGTCAAATTTTGTGGTAAAAAACGTGTCAGAATGTCAGGTTTCGTTTACAAAGCTTATACGAGTCACAGCGCTTACTGAAAGATAATTGCTTCTTCAAAAGTACGTCTAGCGTAGATTTGCCTACAAACGCTGTGGTTTTGTTATTGAAGGTAAAACTTTTTGAAAAAAAAAAAAGAACTGCAACATGAGTGCAAATTGAATTTTTGGTTGCTCATACGACATGTTGTACAGTATTGCTATTGGACATATTGTTATGTACTACATTTTTGTTTGTCATTAACATGTACATATTTTGCATTTATTGAAAATTCATCATATAAGACATGCAATTTATAACCACCTTCTTCTTAATTAGCAATGATGGTTGAGATGAAATTCAATTTAGTTTCGTCAGACAATTTGCATAGACACCAGACCCCAGACCCCAGAGTGATAAATTTAATTTCTATTCTTAAGTTTCATCAACAATTTAATGCGATTGCTAACAGCAGTAGCGAACAAAAGTAGCTGAAAAATTTTGTCACAAATGGTTGCTAACAAAAAACCATTCTTTTGTAATTTCTGATATCCTATGATAAATTGAGCAAAACATTTAATATAAAAACGCATTTGCATGCGTTCACATAGAAGCAGTGATATTCACTATAATGATACATTTCCCCAATTGAATGGATTTCGTTTCAATTTTCAATAAAGTTCGAGGGTCAATTTGCTTTGCTCGTAAATTAAGCTGATCGCATTAATAAGACAACAGTTTTTGGAACAAATAATATGAAATGAAATACGAAAACGGCAGCGTACAATATGAGCAATGTAGCAATTACGCCAGCAAGAATGCATTCCAATGCAGCAACATTAAGGCATCAGCAACAACATCATGATTAAAATTGAACGCATCGGAACGAGTAAGTGAAGAGAAACTGTGCCAGTGCAGTGAGGCGTTGCGTTACGTTGTATTGCGTTGCGAAGCTGTACAATGCAGTGCAGTATGTTATTGGGCAGTGGCATGAGCAATTCAAATTCAAACTCGACCAATTGCCATAACGATTACAAAAGTTCAGAAAATCTTGCTAGATTTTCTTTTTACAATTATTTTGTTGAAAATTTCTACATAAATAAACATAAATGATATTACAAATATACTTAAGAAAGTTTTGGAAAGTTCTTCTATTTCAGAAAGAATCGGTAGTCAGCATGTCAGCCTTATCCAGAGTTGAAATCATAGTTTTATCAATTTGAATAACATTATTGAATTTTTTTACCTTTGCCAGTTAAATAGAGAGAGAGAAAATGCATATTTCAAAGTCCTTTTTTGCTTTACATTTACAAAAAACTTTTGTTCTTCTAAGTGAAATCTCAAAACTCTCTCTTTAAAAAGAAATAACAAAAAAAAAAAAAATATTTATAAATGCTCATCTGTGTTTTGATCTCAAATCATTTTTGATGTCATAAAACAGATAAAATAAATTTGATAGAGCAAGTAGTAATAAAAGAATAAACGAGTGAAAATAGGTTATCTAATAAAATAAACTGCTCTACTTGATTTTCGTCACCTTTTACCATCATAATAATAACAATAAAAATCAAACCAAAGGCGTATAAAAAGTAATGCAAAAAGATTTACACAACTTTCTGCCTAAATTACAAAGCACCGGTCATAAAAATGACTACCTAAATCTATGCTGGACTATTTTTGTGCTTCACAAAAGACACCCAAGACTTTAAGAAAGGTAGAAAAAAAAAACCCTAAAAAAAAACAATTTATTTTTTATTGCACTAAAATGGTAGTGTTGAAACAACATTGTTTTTGTGGGACAACTGATTTTATTTTAGTGAAACTAGCACCATAGAGTGTAATAGTTCGTAAAGTGAAAAGGGCTATAAAAACATTCCTATGTTTTTTAAAAGAAAGATGATGATGGCTTTAGAAAATATCTGTTAAATTCTTCGATACAGCTAACATTTTAGTCATTTTTCTTATATACTCATTTAAAGTCCATGAAAATTATCTCTTAAAATACTCCCAAAACTATTAAGTATGTTATGTACCGCAAAGTAATTGTATGAAAGTTTCCTACTTTCTACTATTTCTCAATTAAAGCGCGATTATTGTACGCCGTCAAATAAAACCTTAAGCAAGTTAATTGAATTTCCAAAATGACGTTAAAATAAGAGATAAAATATTTGCTTGACCCTTGACAGTTCAAGTGAAAATGGCTATTGAAACTTAACTTTTCCATACCGAATATTCAATATACGCAATGTTTTTGGTTAACAACATGAAGACTTATATTGGCAACTTTACTTGACTTATTTTAGTCTTTATATCATTGTGTCACCTAAATTTTTAGGATATATTTAACACAATAAATTGTGCAGAATTCTTAATGCAAGAATATCGTTATAATATTTGACGTAGAATTTACCCAAGAGCTCAGCGGAGAATAAACTGTTTACTGCTGTGCAATAAATTTGTCTCAAACTAAGAATATAAAGTATGAAACCAATGAAAAATAAGCTAAATAACTTAAGTTTAAAATTCAGAAAATGTAGAAACTTTTTTAATTTTGTCCAAGTAAAAAAGTTATTCAAAGCAGTCAGACTACTGCAAAATCTAAATTAAAATTTTTGCCGCTTTGAGTTCAAGTTATTAAATGGCAACTTCTGTAATATTTTTTCGTAGTCAATATGAAAACGAGAAATAAAAATAAACAAAAAACTTCAAAGCCAGAGTCAACTTTGTCAACTAAAAGAATATAAAAGTTTTTTTTTTTTTCTTTTTTCAAAAAATAATTTTCATTCTCGGAAACTTGAGATAGTGCTTTCAAAATTATTTTAAATCAAAAACTAAGCACTCATATAAAATATATTTCCCACTCATTTATTACTGTTCTATTTATTAAATGTTTTTTTATTGATTTTTTTAATGAGCCAGATTATCAAAAACACAAGAAGTTGCTTTCAACCGCATTCGATAAAAAAGCAACACTCAACAAAAATGGGCAACCACTTAAGCTTGAAATTGTTGAAAAACTGCATTATAACTATACTAACGAAACTTGACTGAAGTGAAGAAAAAAAAAAAACATTTCAAAAAGTTGTTTAGTGTTTACTTAAAATTGTTGAAATGGAAAATCAATGCAAAAGTTTCTTGTAAAAACTGTTCTCTATTGAACTCAATTTATACCAGAAAAAATTCACTTAAAACTTTATATAATATAACTTTAAAGGAAATCTGTAAAGTTTACTGCGCTGAGCTAGGGGTACAAGTCAGTACAAAATCTGTGGAAAAAACTTTGTGCAAAAAATATAATCGTAGTATTTTTATTTATATTTCTGTTTGTTAAAATGTGATTCAAGAGACTCTTACCATTTTAGATTCCTTAATCGTTAAAACAAGGTTCGACTGACTGATCAATCGTTCGTCTCTTCAGAAAGATATTCTGTGAATTTGTTGATTTTAAAAAAAAGAAATTAAAAATTGAACAAATGTAAATTGGAAAAATATTGTAAATACGCTAGCATAAAGTGTGTAATCAAATTTGTTAACATAGTCGTATATTTTTATTTGAGATGTGCTATTACTCAAAATTTTGTCTTACGCCCAACCAACAACACATTTAAGTTCAGCTGAAAATCAGTTGTTGCCATCTTGCACACAATTGAATGAAAAAAAGTTTCCTCTTTCATACAAAATTTGTGGTATTTGCTAAGTAACAACATTAAAAAACTTAGTTCTTACACGATATTAAGAACAAAAATTTTCAATAGCACGTGCAACGTATATCAGAAAATTTCTTGTTTGAATTTTAAATTAAATTGTAAGGTCATTAGATGAGCACTATTTCTATATGCTACCGGTGGTTTTAACTTTTTTTAAACCTTTAACTGAGATGACTTCAGAAAGTTGTTGGTTTCTCGATTGACCACAATTTAATCTACAATTTTCCTTGACTTTAGCCTTTATCCCAACCTTGAATTTGACGCACCCATGACTTGACCTTGAATTGATCTTGGCGTGATCTTGCCTTGACTTCACTTGATCCAGACTTGACCTTGATCCTGAGTTGACCTTGAACTAATTTGATGTCACCTTGAACTTAACATTGGCTTGGCATTGAATTGACCTCAAATTGACCTTGGTTATAGTTGCAGACATTTTATAGGTATTCAGCATTCGGATAATCCCTTCTACACCCGTGAGCCTTCTCTTTCAGAGCAAGTTAGGAGTTGTGGAAGTATGGAGAAGAAATTGAGTATATCAATCCCATCTTTACTATTTTGTTATAACTGCGTTTTTATTTGGAATGACAACGCAGCAGATTTCTGTAACCTAGGTTTTTATCATTTTACATAAAACTTGCTCAAGTATAATACTTATGTCTACAAAAGACATTCTTCATTATGAAAACGCCATATTGCGATAACAGCTGGACCAATTCCACTAAATCTGTAACTCATGGAATAATTTATAAAACGTTAGCACAGCATTATGACAGGACATTCTTCGTTGAAGCTCAGCAAAATCTCAAAGTTGGAAATTTGGTTATTGAAGGATATTTAGCGTTTCCTGAAAGCCTTTCTCTCAAAGGATGGCGTGGTTTTTCACAGATAGCCCCACATGGACAGAGCTTTTCAACCACAAACGAATGGATAATCCTTAGAGATAAAAGTAACATTAATTACATTTTATTCGAACAAACTACAAAAACGAAAATTGGCTAAAATTTTTCTACAAGCAGCATCTGATGCTGCCTCACATGCCTTTCCATATACGCACTCCTTCAGTAAACACATGACAAATACAGTTGCAAAAAAAATTCGAATTATAAACAAAGCAAATGTCATAAAATAAAACGTAATTTGCAATTCATTGCATTTTGTTGCCAAATTGTTAAATATTTTTGCTGTGAATTGTGTATTTTTTTGGCACTTATTTTGTGATTTAATGTATGTTTTACTACGTTGTGATGCTGTTGTGTGAAGTGCTGACTTCGTTAAATTTGCAGCACATAAAATTGACAGATGGCTTAGCTGCAACAAAATTATTTTTTTTAATAATTTTAATATTTATGTATGCATATGATATCCTTCCACTTCCGTTTCCTTCCTGTGTTGAACACAGCTGAATGCTTGTCAGAAATATTGAAGGGTATTTACTTGCATATCGATGATTTCAATAATTTTTAATTGGTTTGGTGAAAATTTATTTCATTTCATTATTTATTTTTACAAAATTCTATTTGCTTAGACATTTAAAAAGAACACTTTAAATATCCTTAAATATTGATGCTCTATTTTAGTATTTTCATTTATAGCACATTGTATTTGTATTGTGCGCTATTTAAGCTTCAGCACGCTGTACTTCTGAGAACTTCCCTCGTGTATAAGCAAAAATCAAAGAAAAAAACAATGAGAATATAAACAATAATACCAACACACTTGCAATAAATTCAAAATCTAATTACGCGCACCATTTAATACCAAAACGCAGAACGTGAGCAATTTCTTTCAATATGAGCAAGTAACATTAGAAGAATGAGAGCACAACAAATCGAAATGCAATAACGGAATGAGCAAAACAAAAAAGTTTTGCAAAACTTTAGTTAAATACCAATAGCAATGAAGTCTTAAGTTGAAGGGTATAAAGTTTTCAGATAAACAGCACATAAAAATTAAAATTTGGGGGAAAATTGCAAAGTTTTACTCAATACTTTGAGATCCCTAAGGTAAAATTTAAATTTTTAAATAAACAGGTAACTTCAAAAATGTTGTTAGTCTTAAAGTTAAAATTTAAGAAAAAAAATAATAAACACTCTGATAAAACAATGTCATGCTCAATGATCTTCTTTATGTTAGCAAATATTAGGATTCAATGACTTAGTTTCAAAATTTCTGTATAAAAATGTTTTACGGTTAAGAAAGGTCTGAATACCAAAAAGCAAATGCACCAAAAACAAAATAATGCCAACGTGATCAATTCTTCAATGATATTGTAAAATGAATATGTGTTTATAAAATTTTTAACAAAAAATCTATATTGAAAGCTGACTTTTCTTTATTCCTGTGCCTTGAATTCTTTTTATGTAAAATCTTCACAATTTATACATAAAGTTCTAGCATCTCTAGCCCAGCACTTTAGATGATTTTAATTGTATTGGCAACTTGAAACAACTTAACACGCACCTCAGCAGGAAAATGGATTGCTCTATGATTCCTCTAGAATTAATTTTTTGAATAAAGTGGAAAATTTGGCATTGCCTCATCCCACTCAACACAAAGTTCATAAGAAACGAATGCTCTTTTTGTAGGTTTGATTTTTTTTTTTTAAGTTTTACTCATTGCTGTCAAACAAATAGTTTTTATGAAAATATTGAAATTGAAATTTTTCATATAAAACAAAATAAAAGCTTATTGTCTATCATTATTGAGCTCTGATATTAAACTTGCAATATGAATGGATAATTAAGGATGTTAACGTCTTCTTTTTGGTATCATTTTTAAAAGTGAACAACGATTGTCTCTATCAATAAACCATCATATGTTTTGTCATTTTCGATATCGATATGCATCGATGCAAGAAATTGTTCATTCGTAAGTGTCTATATCAAATACATCTTTTACTTTTGCTTAGAAAATTGTATGCTGCATTGCAGCTTAAAAATACTCAAAATATCAAGAAATACCTTTACCTCTGGTCTAAATGTATTAAGTTTCAAAAAGGTTGAATTTAGTATGCGAAAGGTTAATATTAATTTCTTAAAGGTTTAATTTAGTTCGAGAAGGTTAAATATGCACAAATACAAGAGCATGTAACCATTAGAGCATAATTTTACCATCTTTCCGAAATGATTTATAATAGGAATAAAACATGTGATATCAGAAAAGAAAATTGTTGTTGGTGATAGCGCTGATCCTGATAAAAGTTTTCTTTTTTGTATTTTTTGTATTTTTGTATGCAAAAAATATTTCTTTTATTTAGGACACCATTCTAAATTTTCCTGTTAGTTATTTATGCCACAAGTCGCTGCACTCATGTACATGTGCATTTGTATGCGTTCAGTTAGTCATTCAAATCGATAAAGCAATTGCAAAACTTAATTACAAAGAAACAAAGTGCTTGCAGAAATGTTGAATTTTCGCAATCATACTCATGCACAAAAGATGGAAAACATAGTTACAGAATCTCGCACTAATACGTTTATGTTCTCAAATATTCCCAGTAAACATATTAATTGTAGATGTGTAACATTTTAACTGAGGTTATCATTTTTAACGCGTGTGAGTTCATATTCTGATGTCAGGCGAAAATTTGTTCGGGAGAAACTATCTACCAAATTTTATTTGTCGAAATGTTCACCCCTTACTACGCTCTTTCTGTTTGGTTAGTCATTTTTGAAAACATGTCTATGACCTTGGGATCGCAGCAAACTTTCCAGACGTACTCTATATATTTGATGGATTAATTTATTTCGAGCTTTAATTGCTGCTGCTAATAAAAACCTCCCATCTTCTTGAATATTTTTAAAATGTCATTAAATGTATATTTTTATTATATATTTTATATTATAGATTTATGCAAGCTCGGTAGTATGCTAAACTAAGACCATCTGTCAACAATTTTTCAAATGTTAGCTGCTGCATTTGTACAATGTAAGTATGTAAAGTATGAAGTTTGAATACAATAACTAAACCATGAACTTTTAGTTTATACCTTAAAATATGGAATTTGGAAATTAAGTTCTAAGAAAAAATTCAGCAATCTTTTGAATGTTGACTGGGTTTGAACATGTATGCAGTACAGTAGCAAGAGATGTGTTTATACTACATCTGCTGCCATATCATTTGCGCTACTGCCTTTGCTGTTTCTATGACTTTTAGCACATTTTAGCTTATTTATTTAAAGTCGCTCTCGCACACTCATTTATTTTCACTTTAAGTTGGTTTTGTGGTTCGTTGCATTTCCAGATTTTATTATAACGAGATATTCGAGATCACGTTTTCGGCTTCGATACTCTTCACTTACACATTTTGTATATGTAAGCTACCGAGTGATAAATGGAATTCATTGAGAACAGTTGTAAAATCAAGAGTTTCAATAGCAGCAAAATAAAATTAGCAAGAATCTCCATCAACTTCTTTTATTGGCTTAATCATTGCAACATAATTTAAGACATTTCATAAGCAAAATATATTACCTATATGTTATGTATTGTGTCAAAGAAGTTTTGACCTTCAGAATAATAACTAGTTCAAAAATGAAACCATGTGTAAATATTTGGCTTACTGCAGAAATTAAAATTCGAACAGACAGTTTTTGTATCTTGTGAAAACTTTCGTAAGTGACAGAGATCAAAGGAAGACTTTTTGAAGTTAACTCATTAATTATTTCTAACCTTAGTGCAAAAGTAATAAAGTGCGCAATTATCGCTCTTATAAATCTGACTAAATTATGTTTTAGAAATATTAAATTTATATTTTTTCCATCATTTACTCAAAAAAAAAAATGATCTTTATTTATATCACAACAATGACTGGATTAAGTGAATTAATATATTCGTCGAAAAAATATGTATGTAAAATCTTCTTTTAAAAATGTCAGCTCTCATAAGTTGGCATATCAAAATATTAAAAGTATGCGTTTCAAATATACTGAAGATCCTTCTTAAGCGTTAAATTTGTCAGTTGGCCAATGTACATATACAAAATACGATGCCATTAGTTTTAAAGATTAAAAAGCTAATACAATTTTATTTTTCTCTTATTTTAATTTAAGTTTTTTTTTCACTTGGATATGAGTCTCAGTTTTCTGAGCTCAAGTGCGTTTATTTTTCAATGTGTTTGAAATAATATCCTCTTGCATACTCAAACTCCACAAAAACATTTGGCACATGTGCAATTGCTTATTTTATCTTTGTTTCTGCAAACTATTTACTTAATGTTATTTTATAGTAAAAGAAAGAAACTGACATGAAAGGAAAAAAAAACGTAATAAGAGAGCAAGAAATTCTGTCATTCAATTTTCTCCAAAGTATTTTATGTAGGGTAACGTTTAAGAAAATAACGTTCAAGGCTTTAAGTCAATTTCTTGTCGTAGGATATTACAAACATTTCAAAAATATTTCGAATTAGTTTCACTATGAAACGTTTATCTTGAAAATTTTTCTAAAACCTATATTCTTTTCAGATAAGAATTTTTCTTTTTCATGTTCAGTCTTAGAATTATTGTCTTTTTAATTAATTTTTTATAAGTTGTGGCCATTTTTCATCATTTTTTTAGTTTTAAATAGAATTTTTAATTAATTTTTTATTTCTGTAAAAAAAATAACTAAGCTTGAACATTATGGTTAATCAAATTTAAAAATAAGAATCGAAAATTCAATGAATGAATATTTCTGGAAAACTATCTTTAAATACCAGCCTAAGAACGTAGTAAAAGATACTAAGAAAATCCAACTAACCATTCATTTCTTTTAATTCGATTAGTGAAATTTTTTCACGTTTCAATTTTTTCACACCTAAGACTTCGCCGGGCTTAATGTACATTTAATAATGAATTTTAAATTAAATTTGACTTTGTTTAAATTTAAGCTATCATATTTATTCTCTTGCATCCATTATCTTCTTAGGGTTTGCCCTAAATTATATCCTATATATCCTATATCCCGATTCCTGTATTTTCAGCTCTAGCGATTGTTCCCACAATGATTTAAGTCGGTCGCGTTTTCTGCTACCGGGTTTAATTTCAATGCTTGCCGGTCATCTTCGGTTGGTGATTTCCGCTACGTATCTCCAATTCACCGCTCACAGAAGAACTGGCTTCACGCTTGACTTAAAAGTTTTGAGTTTCGAAGTCGATGGCGTTGCTCTGTTGTCTGGTCTACCCTATTTTTGCTGCAGTGCAGTGGTGACAACAGGGCTTGTCCTCTCTTCAAGAACAGCAATAATAATAAGTGTTTTCTTGCTAACGACAAAAATGTGCAACTCGAGTTTAAATAGATTTCATAGAGTCGAAGTGTCAGAAAAAGATTGCTTTTCAAAGCTGGAGTATTTCTTTCTTTATGGCTCAACAATCAATTTGGGTTAAGAGATTTACTCGGTAACTTTGATATTGCACATGTTATATTTTTCAAGGCTTGATGTGCTGAACACTTTCTTTGTCATGTTATTTCAAATGAACATGGTCAAAAGAACTTTTTTCAATTACCTTAATTAAATGTTATTTTAATACAGCAAGAAGTTATTTTATATGAAATGCTTGTATGAATCATTAAATTATTTAATAAATGAAAAAAACGAAAACAAATATTTGTAGTTTTCTGTAGGAAAATTTTTAGTGCAAAATTTAATAATTGTTAAAAAATTCTCTTAAATAAAATTGTGAATGAATATGTTTGCAACGATGAGCCTTCAATCGCTTATTAAAATTATTAATTAATAAAATTGACGACAATAAAAAATAATGAAAAATATTTCAAATCTAAATTCATTTATTTATTAATCAATAAATGATATATTTAATTGCACGCAATTTTTTGTTTCATTCTAAATTCATTTATAGTGCTTAAATTGACACGGTAGCTGCTGTAGTCGCAAAATTATTTTTAATTTAAATAACTTAATTGTTAGTTGTTTTATTCCAAAGAGATTTTTTAAAGCTTATAGCATTATATGCTATAATATTATAAACTTATAAGATCAAAATCAAATGCTCTGAAAATTAAAAATTTCTTGTGAAAAAATATTGGAAATGTTTTTTTTTTCAATACATTTATTTTTCCTAAAAAATCTAAATTAGAAAAAAGGCTCGCTGACACGTCAAACAAGACAAAAAAAACTATTTCTTTTTTTTTTGCTCAAAAGACATTTTTTTTTTTTAATAGAAACATCGATTTATTTAAATAGTTTGGGCAATAACGAACACTCAACTGCGCACTGTTCAAAATATTTTGTTTTAATGTAAAATTTAACTTAACATCAAAATCAAACTTTAGATTCAGTTGAGCTTATACTGCTAGTGGGCCACCCAATACGGTCTTTACTTTTTAAATTTCAATTCTATCGTTAGTGTTCTTATTTTCAAATGATTCCAATGGGAAATTTCGTTCCGTTTCTTCAAGGAATCCTGTTTTTTTTTAATCAGACAACTAAAATTAAAAAAAATTTGTAAAAAGTAAACTTGAAATATGTTTATCATCAGTTAATAAATAACAAAGTTCGCGCTTCTATGTCACATTTTTCACGTAGAATGATTAAACATTTTTCACGAAATTTATTATTAAATTCATTGTCCTTAATTAATATTCAGTTAGCGTAATACGGCTGTTGTCTACTAATGGCTTCCTAACCAATTTTAATATCTATGCAAATTACGTTCCCATTTATTTTACAGAGCATCACCATTAGGTCAGGCTAGCGTACTGTATCTGCAACGAGAGCTATGGGTGGTAATTAATGCTTATTTTCCATTGCTGGCATTTCTTGCGCTTAATCAAATGATTTTCTTAGGACGCTCTATTGATGGTTTTGCCTAGATTTGTGACAAAGAATGTAGTTGTGATGAATAGTAGATGCTGACGGATTTCATGTGGAATTTTTATATTTTTATCATAGCTATTATTTAGAAAATTTTACTGCGCGACATTGGCACTTTAAGAATTTGCATGAAGAATAATGCAAAGCTCGCCAGCTAAAGGTTCTGATGGTTTTTTTAGCATTTCTAAAAGCATTTTATTTTTTAATTTCTATCGAAAGAGATTGCTGCATTATTGATAAAAAAATTATTGAAATTGCTTAAATACTTATATAAAAACATAGGAGCAACACTTTGTTATTAATCATAAATTAAAGAGAAAAAAGTTTCCACATTGAAATGAGGTGTGGTTTTTTTTTAATAAAACACTTATAAATTTCACAAATAAATTTTTACGACACTCCCAGCTATCTAAGTGATTTTTTCGGAAGTGATGAATGAATTAAGGACTGTCCCAGAAAAAACTTGCACTTTTATTTTTTAAGATTATACTCTACCTGATAATCTTATAGGTCTAAAAAGACAAAATATTTATTTCATATAAAGTGACGTTTTATATGATGTATAACACTTGAAGATAGCACTTCTAACGACAAAGATGTCTAGCAAGCAAGAAAAAGTCCGCGAACTGATTTTGTCCACATACCTGCAAAATCCAGGGTTAAAATATTCAGCTATAGCAAAAATAGTTGGTGCATCAGAAAGAACTGTCAAAACGGTTATTTCTAATTATAAGAAGGGTCTACCTGTTTCACGAAAAAAGGGTTCAGGCAGAAAACCAGAATTTTCTAACCCAAAGGTAGCGGCGAAGGTGAAGCGCCTTTTTAAGCAGAATCCCAACACCTCAGTGCGAGATATGACGGATAGAACAGGTACATCAAAATCTACTGTGCAAAGGATAAAGGAAAAAAGTAAGCTGAAGACATATAGAGTTCAAAAAGTACCAGACCGTTCTGATGAAAAGCAGTTGGTTGCTCAGATGCGAGCCCGAAAATTGTATGAAAGGTACCTGACTAAATTTGACTGCTGTGTTATGGACGACGAAACTTACGTTAAAGCAGATTTTAAGCAGCGACCTGGGCACGAATATTATACATCACCGAAGAAGGGGAATATGCCTAGTAAATTCAAAGAAAAAAAAATTTCGAAATTTCCGAAGCAATATATGGTTTGGCAGGCCATATGCACCTGTGGCCTCAGAAGCAGCTTCTTTGTTACGCAAGGCACAATCAATTCCAAAGTTTATATAGACGAGTGCCTCGAAAAACGTCTTCTACCATTTATTCGTGCACATGAGGATACCGTGATATTCTGGCCAGATTTAGCAACCTATCATTACTCTAAAGCTACGATGGAATGGTATGCAAGTAAAAAGATCAATTTTGTACCAAAACTAGCAAATCCGCCTAACTGTCCAGAGCTTCGCCCAATTGAAAGATATTGGGCTCTAATGAAAAGAGATCTTCGAAAGAGTGGCAGGACTGCAAAAAATTTTCAAGACTTCAGACTTAAGTGGAAAAGATCGTACCGTACTGTCGATGAAACAATTGTGCAAAATTTAATGAAGGGCCTTAAAAAAAAGTAAGAAATTTTTATAGAAAAAACAAAATTGTTAATTAGTTTTTAGATATTTATATTCTGAACACTAGCCAGTATTAATAAAAAAATATAAAAAACCAAAAAAATTTCTGGGTATTTTTTTATAACTAAAAAACAAAGTGCAAGTTTTTTCTGGGACAGTCCTTAAATAAAATTTTTATTGTTAATATTGTAAGCAACAAGTGAATTTTCTTCAACTTGAAATTGACTCATCATAATTGTGTTTGGGATGAATTTATTTTCAGCAAAATTGCTCACACATAATTAATCATTCTCGAAAAAGTGATAGAAAAGTCTACAGTATTTGTTATGGGTCGATAGCTTCAAGTATGTGTGAGTAGCAATATTTCACATGTTTTTGTTTAGTTTTTAATTGATCTTTTGATTTAGATCCTTATTATTTCAATATAACAAGTATAATTTGATATTTCTTCAAAAAACAATTCATGTAATAACATGGAGCATGGGCCAATAGAATCAAAGGTGCCGTGCCGCATGAAATCGCGAATGAATTCAACTTAAAATTTTATTTTTCACATGTTTTCTTGTAACTTTGTTTCCATATCAAAATTTTAAATTTATCCGCACGCCATCGCATTTGAAAGCATTGGTTTTCAACTCTTAGTTTTTCCAAAAACGAATGCTCTAAAATACATTTTCAAAAAATCAGTTTTGAGTGACTTTCTTTACTTATTTTGAATTTCATTTTATTTTAATCAAAAATAGCTTGACACAGTACAAAAAAAAATATTTACTAGGTATTTATTACTTGCATCGGCTATATATTGGAAATTTTTATAATTATGATTAAAAACACTCAAAATTTCTTATAGAAAATTTATATTACTTTATATCGCTCTGAAAGATTTAAAAATTTAATGTTATTTTTAAAGTTAATATCATTTTAGTGTTATTAACTTGAGCAAACCACAAGATACGCTGAGTTAATTTACTCTATAATATTAGGAAGCTGGTAAGCAAGTCATCATTTAAATCATCAACGCCTTGCAAGCTTTCTCAAAATATAAGCACAATTGAACAGCAAGGAAAAGCTGTAGCTTGAGTTCTTCCTCGCTTTTAGCCTACAAACAACAAGACACTAACCAAGAGTCAAGTGCCGGAAATAATTTTCCAACTTCTTCTTCTTCATTTTTGCGATAAAGAACGACCGGAAGCATAAAGTGGCGCACCATAATAAGGAAATCAAAGTGAAACTCTGTCGTAAGTCGAATGCTAAAAAAATGTGGATGTGCAGTAAAATACGCAAGTGAAACGCGGATGAAGTAAAAGCTACAGTGGTCAGTAAAATAGGTAAAGTTCACGTAAAAATTTGACTTAAAGAGGATATAACAGCAACTGCAGCATTGTTCGTGAATTTGCAAGTTAAGTGGACAATCAAAATTAAGCTTTTGCGCGACGATTCAAATTTCCGCATTAAATAAAAATTAAGTTTTTTTTATTACAGAATTTTGTAAAATGAAACAAAAATTCTATTGAGTTTTAATTTTAATTTGAGTTGTTTTGCTTGCATGTTAATCGTGTTTTGTTATTTTTATGTAAATGGTTGCACTCTGTGATACACGTCACTCCCTTAGAGTTTTTTTTTTTTTTTTGGGTGATACGAAAGAAAGCTTGATTATAAAATGTTTTTTTGACGTACAACTTTTCATGAAGACCACCTTGTTGGCATTTTGCAGTGGAAAAGTGATGTGCCATAAATGTTGAATGAGTTGCAAAAATTGAGATATATTCAAACATTTCATGACTCACTAAAATAAAAACTCTTTTGGCGACTTATAAGCAATTCAGTCAGCTATTAAGTTGTAGAGTTTGATCCAAATGCAATATAATAAAGCAAACCTGATCAAAACGGGGTGCCTGGCGTTCTCTATCAGATAATCCTATGATAACTGGCCACTATCAAATCGGCAGACATGTGGAAAGTCTATCCTCTCGACCTCTGTAGAAGTTGCAAGGATATTGAGGAGGCGCAAAACATAATTTTTCTTCGTATCCATATTTACTTAAAGACGACACATAACACTCGTTTTGTATGTGTGTGACAATCTGGATGACCTTAGAGATCTAGTTAGTTAAATGAAAGCATTTAGTTAAAACCCAGTCGTATCACAATCGACCATTATTTTAAGCTATCATACTATCTAACCTAGCCTTACCTATCATGAACGGTTTGACAAAATCAGCTGTGTGATACTAGGAAACAGTTCACTTGGCAAAGTCAAAAATTTTCTTGAATAATTTATTTATTATAGATAATTTTGAAAAGTGGACAAAAATTATTATTTCCAGATTAAGCTCAATGTACTTTAAGAAAATTTAAGAAAAAACTTTGTAATTCTTAAAAAACAAAAACATCAAAGTTTATAAGGAGATCCAATGTCTTTGATTTTCTTAAAAAATGTATTTATGTTATAGCGGCAAAATATTATCAACGTAAAACTTATAATAAATATCATAAACTCTTCAAAAATACAAAAAAAAAAAAAACATAAGCATTAAATAAAAATTACTCCGTACACATAATTGCACACAAATTGTTGCAAAACGGTTTATTAGCACCCCTCCATATAAAACCCAGTCAGATTTGTTACCTCATAATTTAATAGCAAATAAAAAGCCACAATATATCTAGAAACATAAACGTGCTTAAGGCTTTTAATGTAACATTCACAAAGTTAACCCATCCATGCTGCATAATGCAAAAACAAAAAAACACAGCTTAAAAAAAAGCATAGCTTTTCGTAACATTAAAAATATTTTCAAGCAAAAACCCAAAAATAAACCAAAGTAAAAAAACTACATAATACAAAAACACACACCGAAGGCAGTAGTCTGAATCGTAAAACTGAGAAAAAACCGGGTCAAAATTTAATTAAAATTTAATCTTAGTATTCATCATTAGCTAACATTCAATTAATGCCAAAACTTCAATAACCACGTTATACCCGACATTTATACTTTGCTTGTGCAATATTCTTTCATTTTCTTTTCTATTTAGTGGTTTTTGTCTTAAAGGGTGTTACATAAAATTTCATTACACAAAACTTGCTAATATTTCATAAACAATTTGTAAGCCAAACAAACATCAACGAAAGTGTCGAAAAGTTAATTAGTTAAGCCTATTTTAGGGCGCGTCAAGCTTCTTAAAGGGCAAGAAGCAAAAATGGAACGGATGTAATGATAGAACAATGTTGTTGGCTTTAATGAACTAACAAGAAATAAACTCATTAATTATGAAGAAAAACAACTAGGCAACAGTATCAACAGCAACAAAAACAACAACAGCAATAATAATAACATTTCAAAATACTTTCATCGCTATCACGAAATTAATGAAATCAACATTTTTGCTTAACACTTTAATGCAAAAGTGAAAAATTAGCAATTAAACATTTAACAGAAAGTGATGGGAAGTTATGCGCTAAGAAACCACAAATTATTATAAGAAATTAATGGAGAAAGTTTTCATGGAAAGTGAGAGAGATAAATGATAGCTCAGTTAAATAATAATTTAAAAAAAAAAACAGATTTAATTTAAAAAATATGTTCAAACAATTTTTTGATAAAAAGTTCAATAGAATATATTAAGAAATTCTTAGAAATAAATTTTGCATATGCTTTGTGAGCATATTCTTAAAGGCTCTATATAGAAAATCCAATGGGCGAATTAAAGAATTTTAAAAGCGTAATTTTTATGTTGTAAAATTTCTAGCTTTTAAAACTTTTCTATTTAAGATCTTTATCTACACATTTAAAATGGCATTCTCAAAAATTTCAGTTTTCGGACAAAAAATAAAAAAATTATATTCATTATTTTATTTCAGTCAACTATCTGACCGAATAACAAATCAGTCAGCTATTTTTCGCAGCTATGATCAACACCATAAATATACGACGTTTACAAACTCCAAAAAGTAAAGTATTTGATATACTCTATTCTCACGCAACAAAAGCAAGATTTTTAATTTTTAAGTGAAAAAACGCATATTAAAATAAACTCCAAGGTTACCAACATTCCAACATGAGTTTATGAATTTCATATCCATTAAGCAGAAGCCTATGAATTTACAAGTACGCATACAAGTGAATGCATAAAACCATAAAATTGGATGAGAAAATGTGCCTTTGAACTTCAGTGAATTTGAATTACATGAAGTACTCGTAAAACGTTAATATAAAACGCGTTTGACGCATTTCGACTGGCAACCAAAGGAACGCGAAGGATATGTTCATATAATTTAAAATATAAAAAAACAATTTAAGAAACGAAATGAACATTCAACAAAAAATAAAATATATATTAAGATGATGGCTCAAGTTAGTCATCCGAGGAAGTTCAACGTAAATTGAGTTAAGTTAATATCGCTTGCTAAGGATATGGCACAAAAATTAGTATTGGAAACATGCTAAAAATTCAGAGTATGAAATGAGCAACTCGAAATCTTTTGATTTTACGTCAATTTCAACAAATGTTAACATAACTTCAAAAAAACTGTGTTTACTAAAAAATATCACTAATTGATGGCAAAAACTGAATTGAATTCAATTAATTGGCATTTGAGTTCTAGCACAAACTTGCCATAATTGGAAAACTTTTTTCAATCATCGACTTTTCGTACGTATTATAAGTCTTCGATGCATAACTATTGATGTTAGTTTGGTTTCTCTTCTCGCTTACGCTGAAACTCGCTGTGAGTAAAAACTAAACTAATTATGTCAACGTCGTCTTTTGTGCAGCAACCGCTTCTGTTGCTGAGTGCGTTGCCAACTACATAAAATATTTAAATTGCGTAGGTAATTTAATTTGAAAACCTTTTAGCAGCTTCTAATGAGTACACAAAGTGCTGCTGCTGATTGAAGTAGACGATGTGGCTGTTATGGCAGAGACTTAGAAATAATGATGTTGCTATAATTAATATGACAAAGAAACTCTAACGACGGAAATTGGTCGCAAAATGGTAATGACGCAGGAACTGTAGTGAATGCTATGCTTTGAGGTTATTTCTTTTGACTGCAAACTGCTGCAGCTATTTGTACTTAAATTTCTTGACGGTTATTAATTTCAAAACAACATTGATACAGAGACCTGAACTTTTGAGAAAAGATATAGCAAATATTAAAGAACCCCAATCAAGAATGTGTGAGAAATTTTGGTAAAGCAATAGACCTGCTACATTTTAACACGAAGGCATTTTGCAACTTTAAGTCAGTTAGGATATTTTTTAGGGTCACATTAAAAAAGCGAATACACAGATTTGTGCTGATAAGAGTTTTCTATCTCCGGCAAAATAATCTCTCACTATTATTTTCTCCGCTTTACTTGAGTTATTGTCTTAGTTGAACAGTAGGCTGTTTTTAGCTCAGAAGTCTATAAGTGAATAGTTTGATTAAACCGAATAATCTTAGGTGCAAGTAAAATATGATCACCGTTTCTTGATAATTTTTCCAAAACTTTGATAAATGGACTGCAATACAATCAAAAACACAGTTTTTTTTTGAGGTGAAAACTTCTTATGGCACGTTGTGCACCTCCGCATTCGCGGCTGAGGAAAAAAGTAAAAACTCGTGACACCGACCGTCATCGGGATTCCCCGTCATGAATGAGAGCGATAGTAAAATTTGAAAGATCTATTGTTTCTCTTAAATAAATATTCCAAGTAGAAACATTATTTCTTTGTTTTTCATTTCATGTTCTGACGTTCGATTTTACGCCCATTTCATTGTCTTTCATTTAACGATTTCCATATGAATGCAATATAAATCTTTTAAATTCCCAGAGCGAAAGTGTTGATATTTATGATGTTTTTACATATGTTGCTGCTACTGCTTTTGTTACTGCTGCCGATTTAAGCATTTCATGTTGATTTTTTTCGACATGAAACAATACTGCACTACGTGTGTGTTTATATGTAAATAATGTACATGTATATATTACTGAATATTTTCTGTTTTGGTCTTTGTTTTTTGTCGTAATACCATGAATGTCATTGTAGTATATTTTTAAATTTTTTTTTTATAATATGTATATGTATCATACATATCTTGTGCTTTTCATTTTGGGATTTGTCTCTAATTCTATTAAAATATTGGAGTAGACATTTCTTGAAAGAATAAAACAATAACTTTTGCAGCTGTACTTGGTACAAAAAAAGCTAAACAGAAGCCCGTAATCATATGAAATCATCCAAAAAGAGGTGTCCCCAATGAGTGGTGTTATTTTAAATGAAAAAATATTATTTTTATTATAATTTTTTGAATTTTTTGCATATTTTATTGCATAGTTTAAGGCCCTTGCTATGAAACGTTAGCATTTAATACATTAAAGAAAGCCGTCTTAACTTTTTTTTTTCAGTACATAAACCAATACCATTAAAGAAAGTCCGCTTTTACAAACCTTTGCTTTATGAGCTTACAGTGTCTGGTATTAAGTTCATTCACCTTCGTTTAAAAATTACGCATTAAAATACAATAAATAATTTATTAGCACTTTGTAGAACTTTTCAGGGCCTCTTAAGCCAGTTTGGCAAACCAATGAGCCAAATAAAATCAGCTGCATACCCAAAAATGAAAATGGAATTTCTAAGTGTTTCTGTCGACACAACTAAAGCACTTTTCGCTTTGCCACAGATTATCCGTTTTTTTTTACTATGTGAGAATATTTTTTATTTGTTTGTGACCATAAAAGCTACAATTCAATTTTCACAAACATAAAATTTAACTTATCTCAATTGGTAGCCCGCAACCAACTTTGATGACACTCAATAAAATCGAAAAAGAAAGCAAAACAAAAAAGCCAAGAAAAACTTATCATGGCGCTTAACGATATTGTCATACCCACTTAATGCATGCCAAATTTTAAAACTATTTTATGAATTTTCTCCCATTTTTTGTGTTACTTAACTTTACAGTGGCATTTAAAGATATATTTTGAATTGGATTTGCTTCTTCTTTTTTTTAAATGCAGCATCTACCACAATTTGACATTTTTTGAAGTCAACTCAATGATGAACTTAGCAATTAAATTGACTTGAGTAAGCCCTAGTGTAGTTGTTTCAAGTAGTAGTAGCTGTTAAAAATCCATCGAAAAGACTTGCGTTACAGTAAGTTTATTGAGTAAAAGTTTCTTGGCTGCATTTTATTTATGGTAAAAGTTATGTCAAGGGATTTGTTGGTGCTTTATTGAATCTGTAAAAGGATATTATTTATTTGTAAAATAATATATTTCATAAACTATATATTGTCAAAAATGTACTAAATACTTTTTTTTAATATATATTATCAGCCAGTTCATTTTTGAGCTGCAACCATTTTATAATTGACTTAGTGCAATGTTTCATTTTTCGTTGAAATTTTTTTAATATTTTTAAAATTTATCAAACACTTTTTGGTAGCAAAATATAATATTTTAAGTTTTAAAAATAAATAAGTATTTAAATGTATGATTGATATCAATATCGTTAAGCTCGTGCTTTCCTTCTTAAAGATTTCTTCACTAAATTGTTATCAAAAGTTACATATTAAGTAGAAAAAAAAAAGGTTGTCTACATATTATCTCAAAATGTTTTAAGACTGCCAATTTTTTACATAATGCAGATGATTCAAAGGTTTTCTATAAAATAAAAAATCATGATGACTCTCTTTTACTGCAGTCTGATTTAAACAGTGTTTATACATGATTCAAATGTAATTACCTACCTTTAAATCTTGATAAATGTTTCCTTGTTACTTATTCTAAACTTAACTCGCCAATCACTACTAATTATAAATTTGATAACTTTAATATAAAAAGGGTTGTTGAGATTCGTGATCTGGGTGTAATTTTTGATTCTAAACTAAAATTTAATAGCCACCTGAATCGCATTGTCCCCAAGGCTTACTCTCTTTCAGCTTTTGTTAAACGATATTGTACTAATTTTTCTGATCCATACACTTTGATTCGGTTATACACTTCATTTATTAGATCAAACTTAGAATACACATCTTTCATCAGGAATCCTTTTTATTCCATTCACATAACTCGTTTAGAATCGGTGCAAAAAAGATTCCTCAAATTTGCTTTGCGTTCGTTAAACTTTGTAGAACCTGTGCTTGTATGTTTGTATGCTTGTTTATATCTCCACTCTCGAAAATAGGAGATTACTTCATAGTATTATGATCATATATGATCTTATTAATGGGATTATCATTTGCGATCAGCTTCTTGAACTATTATCTTTTAATATTCCGTCAATATCTCTCCGAAATTCGGATTACTTTTTCATAAATTTTCATTGAACAAACTATGCTATTAATGAGCCGTTGAATAGAGTTCTCATAGCCATAAAAAAGATTTATAGTAACAGCAAAGTTGATTTTTGCATGCCAAAAGATTATTTCAAGAAGTCTATAATTTTGTTATTGAATAGCACTTAATCGAACTTCTATGTATACATTTTTATTTTGATTCTATATATTTGTATTAATTAATATATGCTTAGTCTGTAAGGTAAATTTGTACCATAGATAAATATAATATAAATATATTCCAACAAAATCACATAAAATACCATTATCTATAACAGTTTCCAGTAATAGTTGGTTAACAAACGTTTTCATACTCATAAATAAGAAAATTTTTAAAAGAAAGTGTGCCAATTTTGTTGGCATTGATTTTTGTTAGCATCTTGTTCATTTGATGATAGCTTCGTGATGTTGGCGTAAGACAGTGGAACAAGAAGTCTTTAATTTAATTGAGGCACTTTTTGTAAGAAAAATGGCTTAAATACAATTTTTAAAAATTTAATTTCCGCAGTGATCGATGTAGTGCGCAAAAAAAATTGTACTCGATTTTTATTTCCGAAATCCAAGCAAAATAAGTAATATTTATTTGTGATAGTTACAATTTTGTCAAGAAGATATGTTTATACCCATGGCAATGAAATAAAAGAGACAAACATAGTGGGCTGCTTATTCAGAGGGTTCGATCAAGACTTATTATAGATGAGAATTAATTGATATTAATACTCATATATTTTATCATAAATGCTATTAAGAGGCTAAGCATTTTATACGTTTAAAAAATCCGACGGTTCAAATATTAAAACGTTTATGACCTATAGAGTTTTTGAAAGGGATCGAGAATTTTTCATATATTTTAGAAAATTATATGTAATGGTGAATATATCTATATCACATTGTATATTTTAAAGCTCTTCTTATTTGACCAATGATTATTTCTGGTGTTTAATTTAAAATGTTTGTAAATTAACATATATAGCTTCGATCGAATGTCTTACACAATTTAACTCATGTTTCACTGAAGACTGAATAATACTGTCTCAAAAAAGTTTCAACACTTCTGAACAATTTTTATACTTCTTATGCATAAGTAGCTTTGATGAACATTGCTTGTTGGCTTAATCTATTTAGTATGACCTCAGATGAAGAAACATTTTTTTTTAAATTCCTTAAGAAAATCTTTCTTCTTTTAAAACGTTCAAGAATGTAAAAAAAACGAATTTATTCCGCCAACTACCCGTAAGAACGAAGTACATTCGACAAATTTTCTCCACAGTGCAATGCCAAGTTGTTCTGAACTGCGGCTACAATTCATAGACAGCGTGTGGGCTGTTATCTTATTAGACTTAATACATTAAAATATACTGCCAGTTTAGTTTCTTCATATTTAGTAAAACTTTGTACAGAAACACCAAATCTTATTTTATCGATCATAAGCTAATAAAGTCTTTAAAGGATAAACATCTTAATTACATATGAATAGGAATACATGTTATCACAACACATGAAAGTTATTTTATCAGTTTTATTTGGCTAGTGCCACTTTTAATTACTTTATAAAAAAATATTTCTGAATGTTTTTTTGTGATTCTTTCATTGCACAACTATTTTGGCAAGAGATTCGCAGTTTTCTATTTACATTTTATGAAAATATCATTTCCATAATCAAACAGACATTATTAAAATGTATTTTTGACATTTTCTTTTATTTAATTTTTTTATCTCTTTTAAAGTTTTTTTTGCATCGCATATCGTTACATGATATTTCAGTTTTTTATTTTGCTGTCACTCTGCCAAAAAAATGTATGAAGCTCATAATATTTCAGCTTAGTAATGAGGTGCAGCATATGAAAGGCAACATTCAGAAACATTTTGTATATAAACTCAAATTTGGTTTGAAAATTAGGGCAAAAGTAAATAAAAAATTTGGATGAAATGAAATTACATTGGGTATTTTAAGCTTATGAAATAAAATAGAATATTCTCGAAATTTTCATATTTCTATATTGCATTTTATTTAATAATTTGATAAGAGTAATAGTTTATAATAACATTTTTTAAATTCAGATATTAAAGAAGTTATTTTATGCACCAAACTAAATAAATACGCCACTCCCAAAAATAAGCATCATGACGCAAAATAATACTATTCCTATTTGCAGAGAAAAACTTTGTAAAAATTTCTTCGATATATCCGCTTTTTCAAATTTTTGGTAAAACTTTGCCTACGATTGTCAAATTTACAAAGTACTCAACTATTTTAGAAACTATATCTCAAATTTTTAATCTTGAAATCAACATTTTTGACAGTGAAAAGGTCAGTTTAAGCTTTTCATTAGTAAAGTATACAACATCGTGATTTAGAAAACTGGAAACTCGTAAGCACTCACTCGCAGCCGCACCGCTCTTGCTTGGTGTTTTGAAATGTTTTGATTTGATAGGTGATTATCGTGCACAGTGGCTTGATGGATTCGCAAACGTAACCAGTAATATGATGTAATATGTTGCTTCAAATGCACTCGTACATACCTCTCATTAGGAACGACAGATCAAAACGAAATATTTTCGAATTGTTGAGTTAGTAAACACTTTTTTTACTATCAACCACTAAGCGGCATGAATTCCTGAAAATTAATATACACTATAAACGTTGAAATTTTGCACACTTAATGTATAAATAAATAAAGTGTTAAATTTTCCAAAAAATATTGCTAACCTGCAATTTTTTCCTCAATGGCATTCAACATAAAATTAATTTTTAAGCAAGTCACGTAGTACGCATTGCTTGATGCTTCAAGCAAGTTGAACAAAAGATCGACTTGTATAAATTCTATTTATACACAGCAATTGTACAGCTAATGAAATGCGAGTAGAAAGGCGTTACGGCATCGCATACAGATAGTTCACAAATATAGAAAATTAATTAAGAAACACCCAGGCAAATGCTATTCATTCATTGCGAAAGCTATAGATAACAATTTCAATGCAACAAACGACGCTATAGGAATAAAATTGAAATTTAATCAATTACGAAAAATATTCTTTGTATTGAATGAATAAGAAAACTGAAGCATTTAAATTACGTAAGCTTTAAATACAGCTTTTCTTTCAGCTTAGGGAATTTGCTTGTAAGCAAAAATTCTATTTTTGTTTGGTTTAATAAAGTATTGTGCGAAAATTTCACTATGCTTCCAAGATGCTCTCAATAGTTTGAACCAGAATTGGTAATAAAAATCTTTAGATATTAAACAAAAAAAAAAATACACAAAACACTCAAAGGCTTAAACAAACATGTTAGTCGCATGAGTTTAACATTTCCTTACGCTTATGCTGTATGTAGTTGCATCAAGAGGCGTTTACCTGCAGACTCCCTACATATCATAGCATCATATTTACTATTCTATGTCAGCATTTTACAACAAAGGATTTTCGCTTATACTTTTGCATGCGAAGGATTTATGTGTCATGGTCAAGCATTTGAGTATTATTTTTTCGAATTTTTTGATACTTTTGTTCGCATAAATGATACAAAAATGTCAAATGAATGGAATAAAGTGGAACCAAGTTTTTAGTAATTCCCAAAACCAAATGAAAAGGCATCGCGTTATTTGATATGGCACTAAATTTAGTATTGGCATAAATATTTTTTTTTTTTTCGTTTTTTTTTAACCCTTTGACGACCGCTCCTACTAAACAAAAGTGTTACAAAATATAAATTATTTTACGAGCAAAGGTGTGAAAAATCGTGGGACCTATATGTCCCAATGGTCGTCAAAGGTAAAAATGTATTCAACTGTTTTTTCACTTTTGCAGTATTCAGACGCATTCTGGAATGCATTCATAACGAGGACTGAGTGTCACTTTTGGCGGGAAAAATAGTTGTTGACACGAGAGTGTATCGAAAGGAGTGACAAATATTATCGCTCAACAATTTGTCTGGAATTTTATGAAATTTTCGTAAGTTTCATGTCTTTTTTTATATGTGCGTTATTAATATTGTCATTGTTCGATTTTTGAAGTGACAAAATGCCGAGATCACGCAGATTCTGCCTCACAGAGGAAGGAATCATTCAATTGATAAATGCCAAGGATAGCGATGACGATGAACGGGTATTCGAATTGGACGAAGAAGATAAGGCTTTTACAACAAAATCTCAACTTCAAATAATGATCCATTTTCTATATCTGCATTGGAATTCCGCGCGCAGCTGGGAATTCAAATGATCAATTCATTCACCAACCGCCAAAGACCGTCATCAGTAGTTGTAAGAGAGGGACCTAAGCGATTGAAACTTGCAGAGGTCGCTACTATGTCCGGTCACTATCTCTACAAAAGTGAACTGGGACGTAAGAGATGTATTGTCTGGTCCAAACAAGGCAAAGACCGTCGAACAAATTCTATTTGTGCCTTTTGCAAAACACCATTTTGCATCACCAAAGACAGAAATGGCTTCGAAATTTATCATAAAAAATAAGCTTCAAAGTATCGATCAAAAATGTAACCAAATTTATTTTTTTTTTTTTTTCAAATAAATCAACTCGTCAACAAAACTTAAATAAGTTTTTGATTTTACCGTTGACGTCAATTGAGATATAGAGGTCCCATCAGATCGGGTGGTCGCGTGAGTGGTTGAAGTGGAATTTGCTTAAGTTTTTTAGTGAGTTGGAAAGAAGAAAGTTGCCCGTAACTTTTCCAAAAATTTTGACTCTGTAGCACCTCCCACCTTCAAAATATTCCAGAATATGGGGGAGAAAAATTAAAGATTTTTCGACTTTGGGGTAGTCTGGTTGGTTAAGGAATGAATATTCCTTTATAAATTAGGTACTTTCTGTAAGCCACATTCATTCTCTATTGAATGATACCGTGATGATGAAAATCCATTCCATAGTTTTTTCAGGAAAAGCTCGAAGGTAAAAGGGTCACCGGTGTACCAATGGTCGTCAAAGGGTTAATGCTTCAAAAAGTTTGTGAGCCGGCTATAAGAATATTTTGACGAATATATTGATTGTATTTCTATCAAGTTAATCAAAAATATTTTATGTGACAAAAGTAGCAGAAGCGACATGTCTTTTATATAAAAATCTAATAATAAATAAAAATAACCATTTTTTTTTAATACTTGTCAAGAGCGTTCAATTTAAATAATGACCTCAAACTGTAAAAAATGACAGTTTAAAGACGATTAACCCATTAATGACTAACGTTACATATATGCAACGCACGTACTTCTTCTTTATTATTCTTATAAGAATATCTAAATTAACTTCGTCGCTTATGAGAGTCGGTTTTTTACGAAGTCAAATGTTTGAATAACGAAATAAAACTGCGCGGACCTTAGTAGGCTGGAAATATTCGAAGTGAGCATATGCCAAAAATTGATGATTTATGTGAAGTGCTATTTTTGGCTAATTATGGAGTCGCGTAAAAAGTAGGTGATAGTGGTGTTATGAGTGGTTTATTTTCTCGCAAAATTTTTTACATATTCAAAATCATAAAATATTAGTGAGCAGTTCTTGAAAAGAAAATAAAAAATTTTCGGTCATTTTCCACCTATTCTGATCAGTTATTTATCCACGTTACATATATGTAACTTTAGTCCGAATACAGCATAAGTGCTATTTTTGATAAATGTTACAAATATGTAACGTAAGGCCCAATGCAGCATTAACTGATTTTCATTTTTGATTGAAGGGTTTTGAATATCGAAGAGATTTTGGACTATTTTGAGTCGCTGGAATCAGAAGATGAGGAACCGGTTCGAGTTTTTGTGGAGCCACCAGACGAATTTGGATTTTCTGGTGAAGACTCAGGTAATGAAGATGGTGGATTGCTGCAAAACTTGACAGTACGGCAATTAGCAGCACCGTGCGAAATGATTTATGCTGGCAAATCAAATGAAAACGATTTAGATGCTCCTGAAGCTGCAGTAGAGCGTGAGGCAGAGTCCAAAGAAAACCAAGAATCAGTTAAATCAGGAATTGTTGCAACACTGCCACTTCAAACAGAAAATACTCCTCAGAAAATGAATGTACACACCCCTAGGGCCACCGCTAAAAAAAGAAATAATATACAAGCTCAGCATAAGAGACCACCAAATACAAAGTCTATACAGATTTCAAAATGACAGAAACAAGGTGATGGCTTAATTTGGGTTGCAGACGAAGAAGTACCGTCAAGGCCAATTTTTCCAAATAGTGACTATTGTGATTGTGCAGGCTTACAACCTCATGAACAGTTCGAGAAATTTTTCGATGATTAAGTGATTCAATTGCTATGTGTTGAAACCAATACATATGGAGTTTTACAATCACAACAAAATACTAACATTACTGCAAATGAAATGCGAGTATTCTTAGGAATTATGATTGTCACTGGCTATAGCACTCGTCCATCAAAAAAAGATTAATGGTCTGAAACCAAAGATATGCTCAATGTAATGATGTCTGATGCAATGAGACGCACTCGCTTTGAAACGATTTTTCGTTATTTGTATTTCATAGATAATTCTAAGGTAAATCGAGCCGATAAAATCTGGAAATTACGCCCATTGACAGATGTACTAAAGAAAAAGTTCTTACAAAATTTTCATCCAGAACAGGATTTGAGTTACGACGAGTCAATGGTAGAATATTACGGGCGTCATGGCTATAAGCAGTTCATTCGCGGAAAGCCACTGAGATTTAGATATAAGATGTGGTGTCTGAATACGCCACAGAGCTACCTAATCAATTTTGAAATATACCAAGGAACAAATCCTCGACTCAATGCAGAATATCCTTCAAAGTATGGAAAAAATGCAACCCCATTATTTTGCATGATCGATGAGTTTACTGACGACATCAAAAATTTACCGTTCTGTTTTCATTTCGACAACCTATTTACAACGGTTCCTGTTTTACTGGGATTGAAGGAACGTAATTACCACGCTACTGGAACAATGCGGCAGATTTTTATACCAAAATCTTGTCCGCTACCGCTAAAAGAGGTGCTGGAGAAAGAAAAACGTGGCTACATAATGAGCACAAAGCTAAGTGAAGCTAATATCTACTTCACAAAGTGGGTAGATAATAGTGTTGTATGCATAGCGTCCACACTTTATGGAAAAAATCCGGTATCGAAGGTTGGCAGATATTCGAAAGAACATAGTGATAAAATTGATGTACCACGTCCTTGTGCTGTTGCTGTTAGAGGTAAAAAGTGGTGGTATTCAATCTTCACGTGGCTAGTAGATGTATCGGTCCAAAATGCATGGTTTCTACACCGCAAAAGTGGAGCAGAATGTACTCAACTGCAGTTCCGAAGAGCTATTGCTTCGTATTACTGCCAAACCCTTGGTGAGCCGAAACTACCTGGTGGATATCGGCGTCCAAAGACTGAGAAAGAGAATCAAATCCCTAGATTTGATGGATTGCATCTCTATGTAATCAAAGTTCCAAACGACAAAAGACGCCGATGCGCAAAATGTTCAAGTGCTGGTAAGGTTTCATCTGTCAAAACAATGTGCAAAAAATGCAACATAGGACTTTGCATTGATTGTTTGGAGGACTACCATTTCATTCCTGTGAATAAACACTAATTTCTACCTGCATGGTTTTGCTCAAGCGCATTACAGTTTAGATTTTATACATATATTTCTAACTTTATTGAATTATCCAATAATTTACTTTACTTTATTTTCTTTTTTATTGAATTTCTAACCAATAATTTGTAATTTTTTTATTCAAATTTCAATAAACTTTTGACAATAAAATTAGACCAAGTAAGTTTTTTTTTCAAAAATTAATTATTCCTGTTTTCGGACTAACGTTACATATATGTATCGGCCCAGTTTGGACCGATCGACGTTGGTTCAAAATTTTTTATTTCGGATTTTGAATTCCATATGTCTCATAATCTTCCCTGCAAAATTTCAAGTGTTTTGGTGCATTTTAGGACTCCTGTCCTTAATGGGTTAACATTTTGTTTTCACCTTTTTATTTAAGTACATTAACAAATATGGAGCCTTTTTAAAGTTATTGCGTATTCAACATCTTGTCTTCCTATTTTATTAGAATTGTGCCATCAAATAAATTTTTAATGTCCATCAGCGAAACAGCGCACGCAAGTATTCAAAAGAATGCTTTTGATGTGATTTTAATAAAAAAAAAGTAATAAAATTGAGTTGGATAGAAAACACATTATAAATAACAAACGAAGGTAATTGAATGGGTTGCGTACACAAAAAATTGCGCTAGAAATTTTCTTAAGTTTATGTTCGATTTTATATATTTTTATTATGTTAACCGTCAAATCAATCCAAATTCACATACAAACTTCATGCTGTATGAATGTGCCAGATGAGGATATAAGACCTTCATACTCGTAAAATACCAAGTTGATAGCAACGGAATCCGTCAGGTCTGTCAAGCAATTTGTGCGAAATTTAAAAAAACAAAAAGTTTATATAAAACAACTCACAAGAGCAATCAATTGAAGTTAAATTCTGATGCTACGTTATAAAAACGCAAAATGCTGTACTGAGTATTGAAATTTTTCCTGAAAATAAAAAATACTTTCTAGAACACAAGGCGTTATTGCCGCCATTTTCATAATATTCGCTTTATTGACGTTCAATGTAAGTTCTCAAATAAGCTCACGTATCAAAGGGGTTTTTCTTCTTTTTTTTTGGAAAATATAATGCGTTAAATATCTATAATCATTTGAAAGATGGCAACTAAAGGCAGATTTCACTACATGAATTTAGAAATCAAGTCCTTGTTTGGTATACACTCTGTGATTGTTGGACAACAGTTTTGGGAACACCAATGAGTAGCGGCGTATGTAGTTAGGGTAGGATTTTGACAAAAATATAACTACGTGTGAAAAAACGTCACATGTCAGACTACATTTCAAAAGACAATGAAAAACTAAACATAAGAAAATTATTTTGGAAACTTAGGAGTCCTTTTAAAGACGCGCCAATAAATTCCTATAAATTAATAATATCGCATTATAATATTCTTTTTAAAACCAAAAATAAACAATCAAAGTTTCATCTTGCTGTACCAAAACTATTCTCGCATTTTAATCATTTTTGCAATTGACTACCAACAAAAAATTTCTACCATATCATAACACCATGCCATTTTTACGTATCCAAAAAATTAACAAATTTTTCAACTTCTTTCAAGGACACAATGACATTGAAAGCGGGTTTTTCATTTGACTTAATTTGCAATTCAAAAAACGTTCGATGACAGCGCAAACCTTAATAATTTCAAATACACAATGATCAGTCAACTTGAAATAAAACAAACTTTGCATCTCTAAAGAAGAGAATAAAATATTCTTTAATTATTTTAAAATTGGAGATATGGTACGCTCACTGTCTTTGTACCCGAAACTTATGTCAATAATATTTTTAAGGATTATAAAACTTTTTCTTAGTCTATTAACTGCACTCAAGACGATATTTTACAGCATGTATTTTATTTTTTTTTTTCATTTCAAGGAAATGAGTAACCGCAATGTAATAGAAATGCTATAAAAATACCTTAAAATAAATGTTCGATTATCTCTGCATTGAGGCAATAAAAAAAGCATAAATTTTCAATCTGCTAAAATCGATGACTTAAATAAAGGAGCTTATGTATGGTAGCTAAGAAAGTCCATAAAAATGTGTCTGCGTCTGAGGAGGAAGAAAAAATTAATACACAGCAGGAAGTGTAAAAATAGCTTAGAAGCAAATTATATAGAGCTAAGAAAAGACTTAGATAATGTTAAAATATTTTCAGAAAACAAATGAAAATAGCAACAGCTAAGGTAATTTAAAATAAATTGATCAAATATAAGCAATAAAAGAATTGCTTCAAGCTTAGATAAAAATTTAAACATCTGGTAGTAGCACCAGAAAATCATCAATTTAAAGTCTTCAGAAAATTAATAATTTCATCGAATCGAAAAAATAAAACCTGTAATTATTCTTCTTATCTACGTAGTATTAATTTGTATCAAATGGTTTAATAATTCATATCATATGATATTTGTGCAGCGGTGAAGATTAATTTTTTTCCAGCAATTGTACTTACCTTACAATGAACACAACAAACTCTTAAACTTTGGAGCTAAAAAAAATGCGTATTTATAAAGGTAACAGCAAACTTTTACATATTTTGAGAAGATATATCAAATTCACTGCTTTCTCATTATAGGCTTCTCATAATTTTCAATATAAATTTGTGGACCAGGAAAAACCAGAAGTTTATAGACAGCGCAGAGTTAAGTTGGGGCTAAGGGACTTTAAGCCTGGGGCCTTATCAATGATACGAAAACTAAAAACCTCATGAAAAAAGACCAGTTGTCTATGGTATTTTTACATCGAACCACACAAAATTTTAAGTTGGAATAAAATAAGATCAGAAAAGGTTTGATATATTGCATTAGCATATAGAGAAAAAAGCCAAAAGAATGTATTGAAGAACTTAAGACAATTAGTTCAGTTCATAACCGATTGAAAGAATTTTATACGAATAAAATTTAGAGAAAAAGACGGTAAAAAAGTTCACATTACTTCAGGTGGTCTGTTAAAAAGATTTATACAAACCTACATTCCCAAACATCTTGATTTGAAAGGCAAAGGAATCTAAAAGAATCAAAGATGTATAGGGGAGATTTATCATGGCTGTAGAAATCTTAAACAGCTATTTATTACAACAACAATAATCAACCTTGATTGAAATATACTCAAGATAAAATTCAAATTGAAAACTGACAGGATGCGCAATGGTATTCAATTTTCATTTGCATACTCACTTATGTATTAAAAACTTTTAATGTTCATCATCTTAGCAAGACATTTGCTCTATACAAAATTTTCAAAAACTTAAGATGCAACATTTACTTGTCCATTATATCAAAAGTATGTATTGATGTTACTTAGGAATATTTTTGGGCCCTCTGAGAAAACAATGTCAAGAAAATAAACTTTCAATTTCAATTTAGACCTTGACAAGAAACTTCATTTAAATAAACATTTGGTCAGTGCGTCTTGCCATATCTAATGCACAGAATTGATTTCCCCTAAGATTTAATAATATCAAGTTTTGTAAATTTGTACAAGAAATTGAAAGCCAAACATTAATTGAATAGTGGGTTTCTAATGTTCTGAATTTATTTGTATGTAAGTTGAGCAGCACAAATATTTTTTCTTTCTCTTTTTTTTTGTAAAATTGTGCAGTATTATACTGCATGCAATTCATTTTCAACTCGTTTTCTTTCTCATTTCACAATGGGAAGGCATAAATTAGTGTCATCAATGAATGAACTCTGTACAAGTGTGAGGCTTAAGATCATAGCCCAACAGTGACTGACATCGTCATACGAAATAAGCTGCACACGCACACAAAACTACGACAACTGACTGCAACAAAGACGGCAAGGACCACACTGCAGCCATAAGACTTCAAACATATTTTTACTTCAACTCCAGCGGAAACACCGAAGCTGTATAACCTCAACGCGAAACCACACAGAAAGCGTACAAGTTTAGTGGCGTAAATGTAAATTGTGGGTGTGGCGCAGTGCTGCCCACACTATATACTATTTGTATCACAAAGATTTTGCCAACTTTGCAGTGTGCATTCAATAGTTGGCGGTGATTGTTTCCTTTTTCCATTTTGTTGCCTTTGTCGCTGAATTTTTCATTTCTTGATAAAGTAATTTCCTGACGCAGAAAATAACTTGTTCGAATTTCTAATGTACTTCACAAAAGAAACAGATGCAAAGGGATAGAAAAATGCAAAAATGAATGTAAAATGTAAGCGAACATCAGAAAAAAATTAACCCTTATTTGCAAATTTTAAGTTCTTAGTTATATTTAAGTATTTTGAAACTGAGCAGTAGACTTTCGATAATTTTTGTCAAAAATTTTTTATGATTTTTGAAATGAGCTAGGAAGCTCAAAACTTGGAACATTTATTTCAATCCTCAAGCTAAAATAGACAGAAAAAAATAAAAACATGTGCAAAATTTTCAAAATTAACTTTTTTATACTCATAAAATATATAGCATGTGCTCAAACTTCCTGGAAAATTGAGAAACTGTGGAAAGGTTTCCAAAAATATACCTGATAACAGCAAAAAGCAATAAAATTGAAGCAAAGGTGTAGCACTAAAGTTCAATCAAGCAGCATTACGAAACCTTGGAAAATCTCAAATCTAAACGCATCCCTTTACAATGCGCAACAGTACTTTTCTAGGGTTAATGGATAACAAATTCAATTCGAAAAATACAATATGCGAGGTCGTTACCGAAGCTTTTGTACTATGCAGCAATCAAGGGAAATAAATTTATGAAGTTCTCTGTTAAAATTAATGTTTGACATTTTATTTAAAATTAGAATAGAAAGAGAAGTAGAAGTAGAAGTAGAAGAAAAGCAAAACCATGGATAACAACTCATTTTTATTAGAAAACTTTATTTATATTACAAATTTGCTGAGTTATATTAAAATTTTTGTCAAACCCAATATATCAAAAACTAATTGGTTTCATGTTACTTAGAAACAACAGCAACAATAGTTACAAATTTTAACATTAAACATATCTTAACATAAAGCATAAAACAACAACTATTTTACATAAATATTTTGTACATTGCAGTAAATTACAAAATATATGTTGACCATAAATCTTTTGAAATATGTTGCCAATGCCATCCGGCTGGAGGCTGAAATTGTTGAAGTACAATCCCCAGCAATGGTAACCAAAACTGTTTGTCGTCAGCATACAAATAAATGTGGCGTAAAATAGAAGAAACAGCAATAGCAGCTACTGAAAAAGAAAAGGATATGCTGCATCTAAAGTTGCAACTGCAACTGTTGCCATCTGTTGTTTGAATTAAACAAAATGTCATCCTATTGTTCTTAAATACTTTTCTGTTATATATACAGTGTTGCAGCACCTAGTAACTAAGAAGAAAAAATAAGATATACAGAATAGTAAACAAAAATTTTCATAAGAATTAATTTTGATTGCGGAATTTGTATAATATAGTGACGAAGTGAAAACAAGTAAAAATAAATAACTTTAACTAAAAAAAGAGTTACGTTTTGACAGTGGTGTCTCTTTTTGAATATATATAATAAAAATGATGAAAAAATTTTCAAAAAATTCATTCTCAGTTCTATGTTAAAAACAAAAGCCTTTCGGGTGTATTTGTCACACAAAAAATGTGAACGTGGTTTGACAATAGGGCCTGACATTTTCCATACAACTTAAATACTTAAAACGCTACATCTGGGAACCTTAGACATACTTTTTAAGACTGACATCCTCTTTTTAAGAAAAAAATTAAAAAAATAAATAAGGATATGAATCCAATTCAAGTCACTGTTTGTTGTGGTCATAGGTCACGGAAACCTATTCCTTTGCAGATGCAAATGGAACTTTAGTTTTCAACAGTAAATAAACACGAATATAGACTCATCAATAACCTTTCTCTATGTCGTTTGAAACAGATATCGCTATTGATCATACAGTTAGAAATTGTGTGATTATTCTTTAATTAATGTTTCTTGAGCAAATATATACTTTGAATTGCCAACTCTCTTTAGACTTACCGGCTCTAGACCTCATACTTGCAGACCTCAAAAGTAATATTTAGTTCAATATGTTAGCTTCAATCACTTTGAAAAGAGCGTTGGAAAGTTTCGGTATTCGGCATCGGACTCTTTCGAAAACCAAATCGGTGGAAACTTGAAACCTATAATTTTTTATCAAACAAAAAATTGCTTTAAAATATTTCGCTGGTTTTGATGAAATTCATTAGTCAATCACAAGAGTTTTGAAACAAAATTTGTTGTCATGGCTTTCTAGCAAATATTATTAACATATCTATGGTTTATTCTTCACTTAAAAAAAAAAACAGCTAATGAAAATCAAAAAAATTAAATAAGTTCCTTAGGCAAAAGAATATGTCAGATACTCCTCTCTTAAGTTCTTTTTTCTTTCTGCGTATAATCTTCGGGCATTTATATCCCAATTCAGTACTGCTCTGTATAGAGTTAAGTAAGCATATATTTTAAAATTATAATAAATTTTGCAATTTATTTCAAAAAATTCGTTGACATCTCGCAGCAGCGCAAGTAAATTTGTCAACATTTGGACTGGCAGCATAACTGCTTGTCATACTGTTGACAGCAATTTCGTAGAACTTTTTCTTGCAGCATAGCTCAGTCTAAGAGCTCGTTACATTAAAATGACAAGCAAAAACAAAAAAAAAAAGCTAAAAGAAAACAAAGAAAAAAACCAACATTAAAATCTAAATACTTTTTTGTTGCAGTTTATTTTGGTGATTTCGGCCACCACTGTGGCAACATAAAGCACAAAAAAAAATCTCTATGTAAATTTCAAATTACTCCCTATTGTGAAAAATAAAGACAAACACCACAGAAAAAATTCAGCTAAAAAATTACAGTTCATACTAAATTTTAAATTTATGTTACGTTTTCGTTCCTTCTGTAGAAATCTCATGATATTTGGGAAGGAAATCCATTGGGAAAAAGCAAAGGCAACGAAAAAACTAATGAGAATAAGCAGAATAATCGCTATTAAAAAGTTTCATTTGTATGTTAATTTATGTGCACAACTAAAATTAATTGTTGACGATGAAAAAATATAATTAAAAATTTTAAATTGTATAATTATGTCATAAAAAAGACGTGGGTTCTTAAAAGAATTTCTAATTTTATATGAACTTTTATTTGCACCAATCTATAGAAAAGACATAAGCTGTATAAATTGTTGCAAACAAATACTTGTCATAAAGTGAAAAATTTTTTAAAATCTAAGGAAAAAGCCTTTTTAATTTCGTCTTTTTTAAAAAAAATATGTATTAGAAATCGTCGCAAAAAAAAATATCATAAATGGACAATGATTTGCGATAAATGATATTCACAAAATGTATGTATTTGTTGGTTTTTTTAAAGAAAAATAACGTTTTTGTTTCAAAGAGCCACATTGGCTCATTTTTCGTATTTTGCCCATCGCTGATCTAAAGAATCTGGCAGCAAGCGACATTATGAGCATAATGCTAATTATTTCTTAATAATTAAAAGGAATATGCACAGCGACATTATGGGCTATTAAGCTCAACTGCTGAAAGATTCGGACTGAATAAGCTTATGAATTATCACATTAACAAAAACTTCATTTGAAATAATGAACAAACACCAACGAGTGTATGTTTTAAAAATAACTTCCAACCTAAAAATCTAAGTTTTTTAGATGCATTTCATAGTAATATAAGGAGAAAGATATGATATAGCCAAATAGATAGTTGAAAACTGAGCTGATAAGTCTCTTAGCTCTTTTGTATCATAAATTATGTTAATCAAAATATTACCTCAGTATATAGAAAGAAAATTATCGTAAGACTGCAAACTAACGAGAAAAAATTAAACATTTTGAATAAATTATCGTCAATATTTGAAATTAATTACAATAAAATACAACACCCTCTACATAAGTTTAACAACATATGAATTAGTAATTGCAATATGTGTCATAATTGAACTATTTAATTTCCATTACTAATGTTATTTGCAGCATTGCAAATATAGTACAAGACATTCTTGACCAAATACATGTAATAAAATGTGTCTTCGAAATTCTTCTTCGTAAGCAGCAGCATGTTATTACTGCATGTGCAGGATATTGCACAAGTTGCCTTTATACTCAAATTCCAAAGAAAACACACACTCTCACACTTCATATTATGACACATATATCATCATTATGAAGACATTTTATGCATTGAAATTGAATTCAATTTCATTTTAAGCAAAAACACCAAAAGTTCTGATATCATTACACAGTAGAGACAGACTGCACTGGCAAATTATGTGGTTGTGGTCTTTGTACCACATGAAGTAAACTCTGTCAAAAAACAGCACATTTTCAGTTTTGTCAAATCACTAGAACTATGTAATTTGCAAAATTTTAATAATCAATTGTGCAAAAAAAACAGGAAAAGTTTCTTAGAAGGTTTTTGAAATACAATATTAAAAAATTCAACAGATAAAAGTATTTTATTATAAATTTTATTTTCTTTAATCGTTGTTCTTATCACCTTGCATTCATATTTTACTATTTTTTTTTTTCCTTTGCAATTAAATTGCTATAAACTTTTTTGCTTTAGAGATAAATGCTGAACAAATTGGTTGACTTGCGGCTATAATTTGGCTCAATGACAAGATTTTATAGATTTGGAAAATGGAAATTGCTCAAGAGCTGTTAAAATACAATTACTATTAAAAAATTTTAGTATTTATTGGTAAAGTATATGTGAAAGTTTAGTAATAGAAATAGAAATTGAGTTGTTGTTTGACTTTATCATTGAAATCATAAAATTTTACGACTAATCTTATTATTGAGCCATGTTTTAGACTGGTGTTTAAAGCAATTTTTAGGAGCCATTTAAGACTCTCTCAAATAAAATTATTTTTTTTATTGCACAGAAATACATATAGCAGTATAAATTTATTTAGGAAAAAATAATTAAGTATTAACAGCAGCAAATAGGATATTTTAACGTGAAGTAACGCGTGTTTGTGGCATGCAAATAAATAAATCGTTTAAATTTAATTTTAGTTCGAAAAAATTTGTTATTTGAGACAAAATGTAATAAGAAATATTGAAAAAATAATTGGCGAACTAATTTTTCAAAAATTTCAATCAATTATTTTAAGAAAACTTAGATCTAACTTAAAAAAAATCGAATTGCAATGAAATAAATTATTTCGCCTTAGTAATTAAGAGAAAAATTTCAGTTTTCTTATGAAAAATCGCTAAAAGTTTGATATAACTTCTGCAACAAATTTTAGTATGAAAACCCACACAAAATGTTTGGAAAAAGCTTTTGGGTCAGATGAGCTCAAATCTTTGGAATAAGTGGTTTTAGTGATGTTGATCAAAAGTCACAATTGGCTCGAGTGGCAAAAATTCCTTTCTTTTAAAAACGTAAGAAATTTCATATTTTGGTATGTATTAAATTTCGTTCGCGTAGCTGTGTGTGAGGGGTTCTTTAAGCTTTTGAGTATTTGATGTAATTTTTGCATAGCTAAAACGAAGCAGTAATAAGAATTAAATGATGATTAAAATTTATGAACCATTTTTTTCAATGAAATTCGATAAGACAGTAAGTGTTTTTGTCGATTTTCTTACACCTGACATACGTTTCCTACAGAAGATGTTAATTAGTCAATTTTGTTAAAAGTTTGGGAACAATTTGATCTTGTCACTGAAAAATTTTATGTTATTTAAAAGGTCATTTCAGATTTCAAACGTCGACTTGTTCACCAACTTAAACAGTTTACCAATTAATATATCCAGCTACGCACATAAATCGACTGCAATTTAAACCGTCTTAAATTTGAACACCTGTATATATCACGCTCTACAATTTGAGCCCATGCCATTTATGCAAAGTCAACTTCATTTGATAGTGATTTAAGCTAAATTGTTGCTAATGAGATTTCACTAATGAGTTTTAATGCAAATTAATTTGGTTCAACGCGTGTAGTAAATTTTCACACTAATTTTATGGGAGTGCTGATATTCATAGAAGCGTAGTTCATTACTTCCTCGCGTGTGGAAGTTTAAAAATCCAACATTCTCCAAATGTGAGATAAGCAAAAAATTTTAAATTGAGTTTTTTATAAATGTGGAACTTTAAGCATAAAGATTTAGCTGCATATTATTTAAGGAAAACTTTTAGTTCAAATTTTATAATTTAGAACGTAAATTGCTGTGTAACTTTTTTACAAAAAGAAAAACTTGTTTGTATATTAATTGGAACAACATTTAAAAATTCCACATAACTTAAATTGTTTACGAACTTAATACTAAGACAAAAAATGTTAGTTCTCTTTTTGTTGATATTCAAATTCCTGCCACTGCACATAACAATGATAAAACAATAACAAACAATAAATTAGCTACCTTGCGGACAAATCCACATAAATTCTAATATAAAGCAATCAAAATTATTTGTGTTTTTGAAAAACAAACAGAACCAAGCAAGTAGCAACACCAAATAAACAAAATCGAGAGAATAAATATCAAGAATATATAAGTATGCAGAAGAAGTATTTTAAAATTTGTAGACAGACAGACCAGTATACACAAAAATTATGTAATAACAAAAATACCTATGTACATATAAGAGAGTCAGGCAACACCAGTAGCATCAGCAACAACATGAATAGCTACAATAATAACAATAATAAATTGCTTGAAGTTGATGGTGAATAAATATTTTATTAAAGATGCCAAAATTGTGTTTTATAACCAGAGCAATGCACCAGGGCATTAGGATGACTTTTTCTTTATATTAAAAATTAGTTTGTAGAAATTTCTGTCAGTATACTGCCGCATTGAGCGAAAAGGGCGTATCTCAAAAAAAGAAATATCCAAGATTCTCACGAACTCAAATAACTTAAGAAATTACGCGACTAACGAAATACTCCAAGTGCCGGAATCTTAGTTCAAATATATAACGAAACCCTAAGAGAATTTTCCCTATCCCAATTTTACAGGTATTTCAACAAATTGACATAAACAAAACATCAATTATTTTGAAACGAAATTTTTGTGATACGCCCTTTTCGCTTACTATGGCAGTATAGTTGTCTAGAGAAATGTGTAAAGAATTGTTTCAAAAGAGGTGGGAAAACAATAAAGTTCCGGGGGTCTTTCGACACATTTGATTCAACTATTCTTCGATAAATAACTACAAAATTTTGAACAGCTTGCGAAATCTTGTGCAAGTTTATTTATTTCTAATGTCTCATATTTTTTTTATATATTTTTTTTTTTTTTTCAAATTTTCGCCATTCTTTCATTAGTTTTGAGTTAAATAAATTCGATGTTCCAATATTTTTATTTTTGTACAATTTTTTTTATTTCTATAACACAAGCCGACAAAGTTTCAGACCCAGAAACAAGACTATATTTTTCGAAAGGTTTTCACGCACTAAATCCAAATTTGACATTCGATTTACTCATTTGCTCTAGTTTTCGAAATATCCTATCCTTAAATTTCAAAAAAAAAATTTTTTTTGTTTCGTTGGAGGTTCGTTGCATCATCAAATTATTACTTTTAAGCCCATTTAAACTCGTATTAAAATGTTTTTCCTCTTTGAGACTTCGCGTGTAGAAATTTATGGTTTTACTGACCTTTTGCAGCATATCAGTGACACAAAATGACAGCAAAATAATAAATTTCAATTTCTTAATGTAAAAATCTAATTAGAAAAAAGCAAATCCACTCTTAAACACGCGCAGTACATAATGATTTAGCAGAAAGGGCAGAAATGCAAAGGAATGGGCTTGCGCATCATAAAGTTTGTGGTTGACCAAGCAAAAGTTTTTCGGTTGGTCAATTATTTTGTTTTGTATATTGATAACCAAATTTACAAATTTTTTCCAAGAAAACGTAGACCTAGTAATCATAATACAACAGGTAAAATGAGTTGTTGAGCAGACTAGGTACGTACGCCAGTTTTGTTTACCACTTGCTGAGAATAAATTTTCTATTAAATTTTTTGTTGTGTTTGCTTTGCTTATTATTTAATTCACATTGTTGTTCTGTATTTAATGCAATAAATTTAAATTTAGTTACCTAATAAAAATTTGTGAATTGGTGTTTCAAGCACTGGTTTTTGTATGTTTTGTGGCTTGTAGCTATTTTTTATTTTATTTGCTTGGAGACTCATAGGCCACATAGAACTCTTTGAATGATAAACTAAAGTATGAAATTAAATTAAAAATTCATCAAAATTCTTAATAAAATGTTAATCTAAAAACTTGTAATAATTTTTTAAAACTACGCAAATTAAGCACATACATACATATGAAAATGACGGATAGTCAACTTGTACTTAAAAAAGCCATAAGTTGTGCTTTCCACAAAAAAAAAAAACAGTATTTTCCTTATGCTGCGTAAGGCTTTTTGGTAAAATTTTATAACAAAAATAATTGCAAAAATACCAGCATTTCGCGCAAACTAACTAATTAGCAGGAAAACTTTGCACCCTAACACAAAATCTGTGAAAACAAAAGATTTCCTTTATTTTATTTAGCAATACCAGGCGAAGGCTGACGTTAAGTTTTGTGTTGAACGCACTCCCGCTCTCATTTGTTTGTAGAAACTTTTTTAAAATGTAAAGGGGCAAAACTATTACAAAAATTCGTTATAACAAAGTTGCAACAGTCTCACAAAAATTGTAGTAGGTAATGCAACAGAGAGCTGAAGTCATAAAGGAAATAGCTTCCATAACATATGTTCATACATACACCAACGGCAGCGTCGAGAATACAGTATTTTGCCACGGGGTGTAATTACAACTCCATCGAAAACCTTAAATTGTTAAAATTTTGCTGCGATGCTCTACGTTTTGCCTTTAATAATTTTTATGTTGCGCTTAGTTGAGCACCATGAGATAATTTCGAAGCAAATCTGTGCTTCGTTTGAATCCAATTTTTCGGATTTTTTTTAATTTATGATAGGATATTATTTGGTTAGGAGTTTGGTTAAAATTCTAATACTGGCAGGCACTCAGAATATAAAGTTGAAGCTACTAAAATCTCCACCATTTAGTCATTCAGAGATTGTCCCAATTGCAATAAAGAAAAATAAGCACCGTGATGACAAAAATAGTAAAAAAAAATAAGTTACATGAAATGCAGAAAAAAGATTTATATCTCAGTTATGTAAAATATGAAAAATTTTTTGCAAACTGAATGTGAAAAGCAGGCAAAAAAGCAAAGGAAATGCTTATATTGCCATGGGGAACTCTAAAAGACTTTGTATAACTTAACATAACGATATTTTTCACAAAATATAATTAATGCAAAATGATTTTTAAAAAATAGCTATTTTTGTATTTCTACTTACTTATTTATGATGGGTTGCAAACATTTAACTCATTTTTAATTTTTTACTGTGAATTAACACATAGAAGTGCGAACATAAATTGTTTAACAAATAAACCCATTAATTCATTCATTTTAGCTAGAAATTAAAGCTTACTACTGAAAAATTAACAAGATACTCATATGGGTTTCACATAAAAGTAAGAACGGATAAAGAACTTATAAAAAACTTACAAAAACTTCAAAAATAACGTAAGCATAGAACTAACGACAAAATCAAAAAAAAATCGAGTGAATTAAAGAATTAATGACATAAACAAAAGTTTTGCGTAAAAATGTAATAAATTGTTAAAACAATAATTCTTATGGAAAGTTAAAGTATTTAATCGTCAAAAGGTTCTCAAAAACGCAAAAGCTAATCAAGCGAATCAAGACGAAAAATTATCCAACAGTTCATTAATTCTCATCTTTGATAACATGAGTAAAATCTTACCAATTTATATCCAAAATCGTAGGGAGATATTGGGTTCCTGGTAAATTTAATCTACATCTACTTAGATATTTTTCGTTTAATTTGAACTAAAGCACGGTTTTCAAACTCTTAATAACTGACCTTCTTAAGGGATAAGTCTGATCTTGCAAAAATTTTTCGGAATATTTTGCAGAAACCTTACAATACTTTCAATTTAAGGTAATCTCCAGAGATTTCAATTGTGCATTTTGATTTTCAAGATTCATCAGGTTCCTTAAAAGAGCATAATATCTCTAAAACGCTTCATAATTCTTTCAAAATTTTCAATATCACCAAAAACCTCGTAATTTCATGATTCCTTCAAGATATCGCAGTCCATTATAACTCAGACGCCTCCTGTTCCTCACAAATTGATAAAATTCTAGGGCTTCCAAAATCATTTAGAACAGTTTAAAATTACATTTTCCTAGAAATATTACATTTACCTCAAAGTCCTTAAAACAAAGAACTTGAGTGACATTACATTGCTACTAAGATTCCGAGCAAATAATTTTAAAATCTTTAAACTTTTAGCAATTTAGTTTAATAAGGATATTGAAAACATAAAATGAATTGAAATTTTTAATATGGTGCTGTACTGAAATGTTATGCCAAAAAGGGGTAACCACAAGAACAGTCAGTCGGTCTGCGCCATGTAGAGTCAAAGCCAATTTGGCGCACCAATCTTCAACGTATTCGTAACATGGCTTATTATGCTACTGGTAGTAGGAGTCACATAAAAACTGATTGCCGCATTTGTTGAGGTTTGACGCCGCCATTTTGCTGTCACTGGAATTACCACACATTACTGTAAAGTAAAACATTTGCGCCATTTGCAAGCAATTTGAATTTTATAGGGTAAAATGGAAGTGTTGCTATTAGAAATTCGATGGCTGCTGGTGCTGATATGCAAAGCGATAAGCAAATATTTTCAAAGTTCTTGAACTGTTTCTCTTTTAACTTTAGTTTTGTTTCAATGTTTCCTTAAAAATTAACTTATGCTTCAAGCGTATTCCGCTGTCCCTTATCACAACTTAACTGTCAAAACGTTAAAAAAAGGGTTTTTGGCTTCTAGCCGTCACGAGTGACATATGTATATAATAAAATATTATGAATGAATCTATTTATTTGTCAAAAGTAAGTAACTATATTTAGCCATGGCTTCATTGGGCTAAGTAAATTATGTAAAGTGAGTTTTAAGCTGACGAAAATTTGAAAATAAAAGCGAAAATTCAATAGAAGCAATTGGAGCTTCATGAATGAATTTATGAAAACCAGTTAGTTTCAAAGTAATTTCTATAGCAAACAAATTTATCATTTGTTCAGAAAACCGAAGAACTTTTGGTATTTTTGATTTTCTCTGCATTCAGAAAGCTTTTAAATTTATTTGTAGCTTTGACATGAAGGTTTTCTGATTCTTGTGATAATTTTTATTTCGTGTGATTTTTATTATTCTAAATCTTTTTTGTCATATGCAACTCTTAAGAACCAAATTTCTCACAAAAATATTTATTAAGAAAGTATACAAAAACTTGTTTTAATTACACAAATTGTGTGTCAAGACTGCTTGTCAGTCTCTTATGAAAAGTGGCTGATTTATGTGTGAAAAAAAGTTTGTGATTTGTTTTTCAATTTGTTTGAACAATATTTCCATGATAATTTTTAAATTATCTTACTATCAATTACTTTTTGCGAGTCATAGCTTATTTCAGATCAAGTATTTTTTGTTTGTTTTTTTTTTTTTTGACAAAAAACTTACCTTTAGAAGTAATATGCGCCGAAGCGACATGAGAGTTTATTATTTTGTATGGCCGTATTATGAATAAGCAACTTTTTGTCTTTACAAATCATAAATTTTCAAACAATCTTTCATAGTTTACTATAAGCTGTTGCTATTCCTTCATTCAAACACCTACACATCAACGTTATATCCATATCACAAAATCTCACATTCATTTAATTTGCGCTTTAATCGTACAACATGTGGTTTGCCAATTTCGAACACAAAGGATTTTAATAATTAATTTTTCAACTGCTGTTGCTTTTTTTTTCATCATTTGCTATTCGCATTTTGTTGCAAAAATGAAGTGCAGCAATTTTTATTGCTATTTGTGTTTATATTCGCAAATGTCTGTAAAATGCAGAAATTCTGCAAAATGCTTAATAATTGTTTGTGGTTTTTATGCACTTAAACACACAGTTACACACAAACTTATCCATACACACATACTCACAACATAACGACCTGGACATGCGTAATTGCACGGATACACATAAACTTACAGGATTTATCCCTTAGAATTAGCAACTTTTAGAAAACCGTATGCAGCATAATGTTTTTGTTGTTACTGGCCGCATATACCGCACTTTATGTAAGCAAGAAGGCTGCAGCAACAAAGCTGCAATTAGCAACAGAGCAAAGTTACTTGAAAAGAATTACAATAATGATATTGCCTTAGTAATGATTGCTGTAAAATTGCCCATAAGTGTGTCTGACTAAAAAAGCTGTTGAAGTGCTGAGTAGAAAATAATTTTGGATAATAATAACGTTGGTTATTCAACTTCAACTGTGAAACGTTACAGAAAATAAATTAAAATTAAAATCGAAAAGTATAATAAGTGCAAATGGTCCTAAAGAAATTTTTTCCAAGTTTTTTTCCAAAAAGAATTAATAACTTCTAGAGTGTTAAGTAACAACTTAAAATGGCCTCATATGGAGCACATATTTAAGGACGAAAGGTGACCAGATAATTTTTATTTTATTATGGTGGCACGCATAGCGATTCTATACGAATCATAAACTGGAGCAGTGTTAATAACAGAAATAAAAAAGACAACAGCAACTGCACTTGCAATACAAGAAAACAATATTAACAACGTTGTATATAAACAAACAATTCATCGCTATGATCATCATCCCTATCATCGTCATCACGAATGGAATTGCTAATGCCACAGCAAAACAAAAGAAATCCGCAATGCATTAATCTCACGCACATTATGGTCGATAAAATAGATTTCAATCGAACAATTTTGCAATTCATGTTAACGCACATATACACACACCGCTGCATAAAATCTACACATACCATAAATACAACACACACAGAAAAACAAAACAATGTGTGGAGGATACTACAAATGAATGTGCTGGGCATACCAAGCCAATATTTAAAAAAAAAAAACAAAACTTAGCAGAAACGAAATCGTGCTATACTCGTGGGATGGACAAAACAATATGCCAAAAAAGCCACCCAATTTCAATTTCGACATCTCTAAAACTGCGCTCTATGTTATCTGATATTCTTATGGCGTTATTAAGCTTCTTATTTCTGCTGTTGTTGTTTATTGACCTGAAAATGTTTTAAGGACTGGCAGATACGAATTTGCCACTCCAAGGACTTATCAGCAGACAGCGATGCTCTTGCCTTAATTGTTGTTATGAGCAGACGATGAGAAAAATATATTTTGCAATCAATGAAACTACAGATTTAATAATTTTTAAAAAAAAATAACGAAAGTGATTAAAAAAACTTAAAGTGATCTCTTCATAAACTTGAAAGAAAGTTTGGGAGATATATCAATTTGTGGCGATATTTGATTTCATTTTATTGCTAGGTGGCTAACGAGACTAAGCATTGTGTTCCTGTGGTAAAGACATAATAGTATTCTTCTTTTTTTTGTAAGTAACTCCTGACAGTTGTCTTAGATGCCAACATATGCCAACGATATATATACTATGGCTCATTGACCTATGAAAATAGACAACTCATTTAACTCGATGAAGAGGTCATCTGATATTAAAGTTACTTATTAAAGTTACTTATTAAAGAAACTTATATTGGCAATAATGTGTTTCATTTAACCATCAGCAAAGGTTCCGCAAGCAACAGTACATAAAATGAAATGGCCTGTAACATAAGAGAAATTTGATATGATTTCGTATGTGTGGCGCAATGAGGTAATGAATACAAGCTTAAAGACTGTGTTATATTAGCTGAACTTGCAATTACTACTACTAAGTATATAGTCTTAAAGAAAAATCATGTGAAAAGAACACTAAGAAAAAACTTTTAAGAATAGCACATGTAAATATTGTTATCAGAGATATATTCTAGATGTCATTTACAGTCACTGATATAAATTCCAATTGGAGTTCAAGCATTTAATGTAAGAAGAAAAAAAAAACAACAATATAGAAACCAAGACTAACCCGTATAAGAGCACATCGTAAAAAATAGTAATACAAAAACTAATTTCAAATAAACAACATTTAAAAAGATCCTTGCAAAGGACTGTCCTCTGTTCTTGAGATATTTTCTCATGTGGTTTACATTTGTCAGCTATGAACTTCTACTATGTGGTCGCCTCCAGCTTGCATGAAGTCACTGAATTTGTAGCTCTACGACAACATTGCTGTAAATGTTTGTTGTTGTGCTGCTGTTGTTTTTTGCATTCGTCCTAGAAATTTGCTCACTTCAGATTTTTTTGTTGCTTTCATTGCTCAGATTCATTTCTTTAATATGCAACTGACTGGCCAACGCATTGTGTGCATTTCATTGACATTGGTTTCAACGCCTTTGGCACTTCGTAACGATAGCGATGATGCTGTTGCTCTACTTCATTGGGTCACTAGTATCTGCCAACTTTTCCAATTTACCAGGATGACATTTGCTTCATTTTTTACATGTTATTCAATGGAGAATTTGTATTTTGTTTTATGTTGCACTGCTTTTCTTTTTTTGTTTTGAACACACGCACAAGATTTTATTACAGAAAATAGAGCAGAAAAATGATTATGGTGAGTAGTTACTAAAGCTGCTGATTTTATTTAGAATAATTGACCTTTTTTAGTATAGTAAAGATTTAATAGCAATAATAAAATGTAATTCAATTTTACCTTCATTTATATTTCATTTATTCGTTTTTATATTTCATTTTGCTAGGGTGTTTGAGGTGCGAATAGTAATGATATTTTTATATAGAAAAAAGTTTTTTTTCTGAGAAAATCAAACAAAAAAAAAATGCTGGGCAAGATCCGGTGAATTGCCTCTTCGCCATTGGTTCAAAGTCTTTGAGGCGAATGAGTAGTAAGTTCTTCTATACGGCTGTGGAATGAAGTAAGCCAGAAACGTTTTGCTTTTAAAAATTTCAAAAATATAATGGACGGAGATAAACTTCAAAGTAAAATTGTCTATAAAATGATGGCAAGAATAGGTTGGACACACGTTGAGCTAATAAACATCTGATATATATCGACAAGCATTTTGTGAAACTATTAGGGCAACAGGAAATTATTTCGGATACGATTCCTAAAACAACAACTAAACTACGTGAATCTTGGAACGGTTGATGAGAATTCAAGGCAATTGCTCCACGTTGGAGTACTGTTGTGGTCCTAACTATGTTTACTGGTGAAATAAAGGACACAAGAATAAGGTACACTAAAGTTGGGTTGGTAAAAGCCTTGATCAGCAAACTATTAACTCAAAATTTTAGACGTATTTTAAATAAATTATGTCGCATTTTCTTATAATTTCATTTATTTGTAAAAAAATATGTAGTGACAAAGGTAGTGGTAGCAGGTTGCAGTTTTGTTGAAAACGTATCAAAAATATCATTTAAATTCTTCAATTTTTGATTGGAATACTTTGTACAACTACCTTCATTTTCAATATTTACTGCGTGGCTTCAATTTCTTCCATTATCCCCTCTAGCTTTTCATGTTTTTATGATAGTTTTCCTTCTATGTTGCAGCTTGTTGTCTTTTTGAATGTTGTTGTTGTTCTTTTATATTTCGTTTTATATTTTATACTTTGCTTCTTGTATTGTGGTTATCTGCATTTACATGTCAATGCTTAGTGCTTTGTGTTAGTGTTTTTGTGCGTGTGTGCATTGGCAGCTTAACTTTTATCACATAATAAAAAGCAATTTTCCGCTCGTAATTCTGATGTTATTAGAAATTACAACATTCCTAATCGTTGGGAACTAAGCGCAAATCTCACTGCAGAGAATTGCAAATCTGATTTATGATTTCTTTCGAATTTCATTTCTCCGTACAACTTAAGAGAAAACATTATTTTTTGAAAAAGACAAATTTAAGACACTTAACCAATGCCAATAGAAAGATCATATTATTATGAACAAGAGAATGCACACATGTGTTTATGTGAGTTTTCGTGGTTTCATTATGCCAAAGATATATGAATACTGTAATAACTTTTGGTTAAAATATTTTAATTGCAAATACAAAATAATGCATTAAAAAACCGTTAAAAAATTTAAAAAAACAGCAGTACAACATTTTAATGGAAAAATACTTGCATACTTTGTGGCAACAAAAAAGAAAAAAATTTAAATTTGAACAACATTTCATAATTGCACATAAATGCAGTATGATGATGCTGCTGATGTAAATAATAATGATATTGAAAATAATAATAATTGTAATAAAGAAGTTGCAAAAACAACAACACAGACAAAAAGCAAACATCAACAATAAAAAATTATCACTTAGTTTATTTATAACAATGTAACATATCAGCCTTTGCGTTGCATCTGTGTAATTAAATCAATGGCACAGCAAAGAAAAACCTACAGCTTTTAATTAAAAGTGTTTTGTTGATATTTTTTTTATTGTTCTCATTACTTTGTGCATTTAAAAAAAAAAATTTGTTATTAAAAAAATTTGTTATAAATCATTATTACTACAGTAGTGGCTGCATTAACTTAGAAATATCTGCATGATGTATCACTTTGCACTGTACGTAGTTGTCCAAATTGAATAGAAACTTTTTCTTTAATATTTTATTATATGGCAATGAAATAGAACTTCGAAGACAATGCAGTCTCGAAAGCACATATGCTGTTTTAAGTGGGTATTTCAAACCTATCTGCATCGTTTTCCTGAAAATGTCGAATAGAAAATTATACAAGATCAGAATTTTATAAAGATGTTAGCTAAAATAAGCGTAGACGGTTGTGTCTCCTCCTCCTCCTCCAAAAAGAAAATAATATTATTATACGTAGAAAAAATTACTTCTCATGTCGATTAATCATGATAAAAGCAAAACTCAACTTTTTTTTAATTTATTTATGCAATATTCTGCCAGTGTCCACTACGAAAGCAGGGTTATTCTGCATAGCAGAAAAAATACGCAATATACTCTTTTCGCACACAGACAATAAAACAGAGACACACATGTGCAAAATTTGTATTGTATGCGCAATGTCATGACATTAAAATCAAAATTTAATTAATTGCAAACCTCATTTTCAACGAAAGCATTTCCCATAGAGATTTTTGCCATATTTTGTTGTTGTTGTTGTTGTTGTTATTGCACTATACAACACAATATATAGTCATTTAAAAAATTATGTAAATGACCTTATTACACACAGTTGTATGCCATTAATAAATTATTACAAGAGCTTTGTGCATTTTATGTATGTATGTGTGTACGGCGACACAGACGAGTATGTCGGTCTCAGTACTTTTCCTGTGTTAAAAAGTATAGATTTTTATAAAAAAAAAAAAATAATGACGTAAAAAATTGTTTTAGTACAGCCAGAAATCTAAAAAGTTTTAATGTGTTTTTGATCTAAGAAGCACCACATAAAACTTGAAATTCAAATCATTTACTATAAATTTTTTTTTTCGTAACAGATAACAGACTCAGATTCAGCAACCCAATAATGTCTTCAGTCATTTTTAGGACTTGAGTCTATATGAACGGATGTTTTCGGCTAAATACTTTTTTAAGTAAAGTCTAAGGCACAGCCAATAAACACATTTACATTTACAAATTTACTGATTGTATTTAATGTGAATGAAAATAATTTTTTGAAATGGAAGATTTTTTTTTGATTACGGAAATTTTTGTAAATAAAAACACCAGCTCAATAATGTAACATCTAATTATCGACTAAAACTTTATCCAAAGTTTTTGGTGCCGCATAACTTTCGAAACCATTTCTACATTTTTTGTCATTAAAACAACGCTTTTGAAAGAATTTAAAACATTAAATAAAGTTTTGTCTGACATTTATTCGAATTCATATGGAAAGCGTTTATAGCATGTACCAAAACATATTGCACAGAGTACGCTTTTAAGCTCTGTATCCCATTAAAGTTTAAAAATTTATTGTTAATTCTGTCAGAGCTATGTATTGCTTCTGCTGTTTTTATTTTGCCGTCTGTTGGTTGCAAGTGCTTTCAACAGATACTGCTACATAATGAGATTTAAATCAGATAAATTTACAACAATTTTATTAATTGTTAACAGCTGCTGAGCAAATTCAAAAACAAACAAAAAATAAAAATTAAGAATCTCTTTTTTGAAAGTACATGCATTCATTTTATTTCTTTTTTTTTGTCAATCGCAACAGTAACTGCAATAAATTAACATTAATGTGTGTGAATTTCTGTATAAAAAAATAAGAATTTATAGTTTAATTAAAAGCTTTCGAAAATTTTTCATTAAACCGAAGTATCCTTGAAAAATCGATGTGTTTTTTTGTGAAGGAGCATAAAAGAGTAAAAGCGAACAAAAAATAATAAAGAATTCTTATTCCGCTTGAAAAATAGTTTTTTAATAAAAAATAATACAGAATAACCGCGTTACATGCAATCTTCTAAGCCATATTTTCGCTAAAGGGCTCCGCGGCATGCAGTGTAAAGGCCGTTATTTTAATAAAAAAAAATTGTCTTCATCTGAAGGAGTATTCTTATAGAATTTCGTTTGGAATTTTAAAATATTTTCTTTTTGTGGAAATGGCAAGCATTTGTAAAAAATAAATTTTTGACTCCTAAAATTCGTACTTAAAATATAACAAAAATAGTCAAACCATCATAAATAATGTTGTTGTGATTGTACAGTTAAAATGATGTGTGCTATTTAGAAAAAAACATGTTTTCAGAAAACTCGCTTAAATTTACAAATACGGAACGAAGTGCTTCGACACGTTCATATAAAAATGCCAAAATTTCAATGAAAATATGATATTTGTGACATAGACATTTTTTTCCTGATAGGTTAAAATATATTTTGCAAAAAAAAGAAGAAAATAGTCAATTTAAAAAAAAAATTAAGTGTTTTAACCCCTTAAGAAAAAAATAAGAGAAACCAAAGCAACAAGTGTATTTGGTATACGTGTCGTATGAGTTACATTAATTCAAACTTTCAGCTGAAACTTCATAAATAAACAATTCACTGTCAGCGTATATGTTGAATAATTAAATGTTACAAGCTGAAATAAATAAATTTGTATGCTTTAATTGGTATTAAATTTGATTGCTACTGTTGCTTTTGTATACTTGTAGCTTATAGTGATTGATGCATTTAATTTCCACAAACACACAAAATGAAGCATAATGAAATTCATATGTTTAACTCGCATGCATCATTTTGCATAATTAATACGCACACGCATAATATCGCCGACAAATGCAAACTCATTTAATATTAATGTATGTGTATTTCAACCGTAATTTAACTGTCATTTTGCTAGAGCTGCTTCATCACTTACGAGTTTCGTATTGTTGATTGTGACGAGATCTTATGAAACCTTTGGAAGAAAAGCACAATCTAATAAGATTTGTAAATGTTATTATATTGTACAGCAGAAGCAAGACACTATAAAAAATTTTAAAGAAAACCAAACAAAACATCAATTAAAATATGAATGAGGTGTTTTAAATTAAAACAAATCATCTGCTAAACATATTAAACGGATGCATGTGACATTTTTAGTTTGCACAAATCTTACTATCAAGATAAATTTCCTGCTGTTCGGTACAGTGAATTCGACAAGTTTTTGGTACTTTTATTACAATGAACGAGTTGTCCATAAATTTTTTTATTCAAACTAATTCCAAATTTTTTCTGAAATATACACATAAACCTCGAATGATCTTTTATTTTTTATTTTAAGATAACTTTGCTAAAACATTCTTAAAAAAATTGGAAAGGCCCTTGTTTTTTTAGTAAACTTTAAAAATATTTTTTAGCGTTTATAGCGAAAAAGTGCATTTTCCCTCTTTAAAATGCATTCCAAACCTCGATTCACTAGCCATCACTGCCACACATTCGGGCAATGTTCAAATAAACCATATATTTGGTTATAAAAACCAAGTCTCATTTTGATTGAAACAACTATTATTTCACGTGTATGCTGCTCATATTTGAAAAAAGAACTTGTAGATATGTAACATTTAAGAATACTTACCATAACTTTTCCCAAATAAATTCGTGTGATAAATTAAAATAAATCATTTTCTCAGCGCAGAAAACAAGATTCAACAAAGAAATCTTTCTCCGAAAGGAATAAATCGTTTCAGTTAAATTATGTTTTAAATCGCAGCTGTCACGTTCGAGGAGAAAAGCCAAACAAAATATTGGTTCAGAGAGCTAGAGATAGCCGACACAGAATCTGTTGGGCTATCCAGGTTAAAAAGGAAGATGCAAATTTTCATTAGTTCTGGCAACAACTCTGCATAGATTGGCAGAACAAAATTTTTAAAATCATTCAGTTACTATAAAATCTACGATTGATTGTAATATCAGGTAATAAAATCAAAATCACTACAAAAATTGAAGTCCCCAACCGCAGTCATATTTGTTTATTTATTTTAAAATCTATAATCAACAAAGGAAGATAAAAATAATGAAAAACCATCAAAGAAAATTGCAAAAACAAAGCAAATTCCAAGAAACCAAACTAAAATGAAAAGAAATGAGCGCATGGGAAGCAGAACTCATTTGAATATATTGAAATCGTAACGAAGTAGAAAGAAAAGATGTTACAGTTGCTGCTGCTGTTACTGCCTTTTTTGCAATTGTAGTGCATCAAAGCGAATCCTGCGTCCATTACCGTTACTAATCCAGCAAAAACAGGAGCAGCCTTTTAGGATCTATATGAATTGAACTGTGTAATATTCGGATAAGTGTCTGCGGCAGATTGGTTTATTTTCTGTTGCGATTGGTGGTTGATTCTTTTTTTTTTCTCCTTTCTTGATTGTTAACTGAGGTGTTGCCTCCTCCTCATGTTGTCGCTTGCGATGGGGGCAATCACTCAAATGCTGAAACTTTCACTTAAGCTACGGTAAAAAAGCAAAGCTCATTTATTAAAAGACTGACAAAAATGCGTATTGCGATGTATCAAACGTAATGATACAGCGTTACTTTCTGAATAAAAGTAATAAAATTCACTTGACTGCTTTTGCTTGCTATGCGGAAGTGGTAAAATTTATTCATTAGTTTTTTTCCCAACTTCTCCTTTTAATATTTGCCATTGCTGTACGCCATGGTTACTTTAGCATAACGAAAAGAGATACGGAGTCCCTGCTTTGATAAAACGATGCTGCCATAGCTAATTTTTTTAAAATATGAAAATAATTTTGCCATTCATAGACTTATTAGATCTACAATCAGCAATTGAATCTCAAATTGTTGATTGGAAATTTGTGAATTTTGTTTTGTTTTCATTTATTAATGAATTTTCTTTTTGTTTTCTTGAGACTTTTTCAAAAATTTTGTTCTTTTTTCAATTATTCTTATGGAACAATTCTTTACAGAAGCAGCAGCAGCAGTAAGAAATCATTTAGAATACGCTTTGCTTTGCTACTTTGTCTTTTACGACAATGCCATGTCCTGTACACAAACAAAAGCAGCTGTTCTATGGGTCAGTTGTAATTTAAGCTGTAATGACCCAAAGAAAATGGAAACATGAAGTTAAGTAACAGCGGATTTTTGTTGTCGTTTGAGCTCAATTTTTTTTTCTTCTATATTTTGCAAATGAAAAATAAGTTGGCACAATAAGCAAGAAAAAAAGAAAGCGCAGCAAAAAAAGCGATAAGAGAAGCTGACGAAAATACCTTCGTTATTATATTTAGTGGCATTTTACTTTTTGTGTAGTTTGAGTGATATCTATGTATAATGAAAAAATATAAAAAAATAAGTAGGAGATTTTATCTGTTAATCAAGTTATAATAAGAAAAACAAAGGAACGAAGTCAAGTAATGCATTGTTGTATAAGATGCAAATGTAAAGTTTTATGTTTTTATGTGACGCTTATTCAAGTTATGAAAACATTAATTGTTAGATCACAGTCTTTAACTCTTAAGATTTCATAGATTGTATTGAAATACAAATTCTCATAGGAAACTTATAAATGCTCTAAGTTTTTCAACTAATAATTCCCATAAACTTATCAAGTTTACGAAATGTGTGATAATGAGGACATGTTTAATTCGGTTTGATTTAAGTTTGAAAAAATTTAACTATTTCTTTGAAAAGATAAGAAATGTTGTAAGTATCGTATCATTCTCAGACAAAGTTTTCCGATTTTCAAATCTTAAATTTTGACAAAAAAAAATGTAGATTTATTAGATTATAACAATCAATTAAACAGCAAATCGACATTCATGAAATTTAAGAAGTCGATGAAGTAACAATAAGGAAATTATGGCATACAAGTTTTTCAATAAAAAAAAAGAAAAACATAACGCACAAAAAGAGAATTACATTCTTAATGCAAATTAAAACTTTTTAAAACATATATATATGTTATTTAAAATAAAATGCTGTTTATGTTTCATTCTTCAAAGTTTCTGACTATTCTTTTTATTCAAAATATATTTCTTTCATAAAATATTACCATGGGAATATCTATACTAATAATATTTCATTTATGATAAATGATTGTTAAAGTTTCTCCCGAACAATTCCTCTTACTATTTGTTGTATACAGCATAGGACCTTTCTTCCTTTTGTAGCTTGTTTCAATGTGAATATTTTCAACAATGGGTATGCACTTTGAAATTTCTTTGCAAACTTACTTTAAATTTCTACCACACTTTCTACGCCTTCTTAAAAAAATGCAAATTAATTTGATTTGATTTACTAAGACTGAGCTGCATGAAGTTTTCAATGAATTTGCGATTAGTTTTGAATTTTTATTAAATTATATCCAATTTTTCGAAATTGATTGGGCATATCTGGTTAGCCATATTATTTGAAATTTCGTTATCTTAAAAAAAAAACAAATCTTAATATAATTCATAATACCTAAATTGACTGCTTGCGAACTCCTTTTATTTATTCATCATCTTGTTTCCAACAGTAATTTTTTGCGCATTGTTTCAAGCAACCTTAAGTTCTTTTGACTTAGGCGAAGGAGAAAAGCTTTTTCTTAAGTTTTATTTTATAACAGAGCTTTCTGTAAGTACTATTTAACAACATCAAAGAAAAAGAAATTAAATCTAATTTTTATTAAACTTTTTCATTTTTTGAAAAGCTCAATGTTTTTACCTCAGATGGCGTTACATTTTGATTTTCTGATAGATACATATCTGCCAATAGAGCATATGCAAATTATCTATATTATTGTTGGTACAAAAATTTTCATATTAAAATCTTGATTTGTAGAGATGAAACATATAATATTTAAGGAAAGAAATTGTGTTGATTAGCATATCTAAAGATGTCACATTTCCTTTTAAGTCAAATTTTCAGCTTTTTAAAGAATCATTTAAATAAAACATTTTCCGAGCTAACTAAGTTGTAAGAAGAAGAAGTATGAAAGAAAAAATGTTCTAAAATTTGAAGTGAGCCTCTCTGAACTCTCTACATGGTGTGATTTTATATGAACATCGAAATTGCGCAAATTCCTAGACAAGGAACAGTTGTTGGGAAAATTGATCAGTATGAAGTTTTCTTTCTTTAAACACTGATGTAGTCTGTGGAAAAAATGTTATGAATAAAAAACTGGACCGCAGTATGCAATTTAATCATTTAAATTCCCTAAACTATTTGACATTAGTGACATATACAAATTTTTATTAAAAACGTTCCTAAAATAAAATTCTCTATTAATAACAGCGTTATTAAAGAATTCATTTATGTTTTTATTTTTTATTAAAGACTATTTTTATTTTTTTAAATTAGCATGTATCAAATATACATAGATATTAAATATAAAACATGATAATTTTTACTCGTTTATAAAGATCTAAATTATCCCATTTTCTCTATTCATTGCCGTTGAGCAGCACTGGTGGCATTTCCACTTCCAGCTCCAATAGCACCACAATCATTTGCACCGCCAACAAATGGTTCAGAAGATGAATCCAAAATAATACCTTCCAAGTGCTGAATTTTAGCCATACAGCATGGTTTTGAATTAAAACTACTAATAATGTAGTTGTAGCTTTTTTTCGATCCTAATAAGGCAGACCGAGCGTCCATTTGTACCATGGCAGACTGATTAGAGCACTACAGATCTTACCTATTGACAAAATAAAAAGAATCATATTTGATTTAAAGTTTTTAATTATATTACTTAATTGTTAAATGAATTAATATAAGGTTGCAAAAACAACATCTTGCCTACTATCATACAGCCAATTTCGAAAGTATATTTTGTATATGATGTTTACAAGATTGTGGCTGTAGAAAAACAACTGGTTCAACAATTGCTAACTAACAGAGTTGACACCTTAATGCGAAACGTGCTTGAATGGAGACAAAAACTAATAGACATTTATTTAAGGATATTTCAAGCCTTAGGTAATACAAAGTTAAAAATCTTTGTATGAAATGTATAATTTATTCGAAATTAGCGATCCACAAATCGAAAAACACAATATCGCAAATACGGTATATCGTTAAGGACTCAATACTCGGTAAAATAAAGATCGGTAATAAAGTGTCTTAAAAATGTTTTCAAACTAATATTTTGTAAAACATTGTGCACTAATAATGAGCTTTATTAGTGCACTATGCAATCAAATATGCACTCAATTTGGGTTTATTATTAATCCGGCGTTGGCCTGCTTTCCTTACATGGAAAATTTATTGAAGTAAATTGCTTGGAATCTTTGAAATTATTTCGACACAAAAGCTTAGGGCTGCCTGTTGTGCTACTGCTATTGTTGCCACAATTCAGTTGCATGCTGTTTTCACTTTACCCACCACACGTTCTTGCTACGTAGCACTGAAAACTTCATTATGGAGATGTCTGGCGTTCTCGCCAAGAGTATATATATCTTCTCAAGCTACAATGTTCTGATAATCATAGTTGCACTATAAAGCCGACATTTCGTTAATCTACGATTGCAGCATTATTCGCATACAAAATTTTTGTTTTAAATCCTCATCGTAATTTAAGGTTTCATCATCATCATCATTATCTTGGCACCGCAATACCACTGTGTACAATGTATGTGTGTGTACGTAATTTAGCTTATGTGCCACTGTATGTTGGTGCAAATTATAATTCGCTTAGTATTTGTGAAGGGATAATAATTATGGACAGCAATTGCAAGGATGGCAAGCTGTTGTATCAAGTATGAGTACGCATCAGTGTGCAAGGTACAGTCTAATGCAATTACTCATACCATCACAGGAAAAGTAGCAAGTATGTATGATGCTTGAATGTACCTTTGTATTTGGGTATGCATGCAAATGCTAGTTTGTATGTCTATTTTAAGTAGGCAAAAGCAAGAGCAAGTGGCTCTTTTAGAAAGCCTTTTTTTGGAAGAGATTAACCTACTAAAGTCTTGCCTTCACAAACCATCCAATGTAGGTCTCGCTTCTAAGTTGAAGGGAAAAAATCAGTAGTTTTTCTGGAATAAAGAAAAAAATCCTTTATTGATTTTCGAAAGAAATCATGTGTTTGTTTGAAAATTTGATATTCACAATTATAATTGCATTTGAATACTGATATTCTGTACAATATACTTAAGCAAAAAACCAGTGCCAAACAAATTTTATTTCCATAATATTCCCATAAACTAGTTGAGAACTGAAAACGAAAAGAATAGTGAAAACGAAAATTGAGTGCCGATTTTGTAGCATCTTGTAGAAGATATGGTGTAATCGAGATAGAATGTACTAAACATCATAAATAGAACATAAGCTGATAGAAGTGTTGTGATTTTAAAAAAAGATTTTTATAAGCACTTAATCATTCTGCAATGGTTTTGCTATTTAAATGGACTATGTTTGCAAGAAAGTTTGCTCTGGGGGAATGTCTTGCACTGTTGCCTACTAGCAATAATTTGAGCAATTAACTATCAGCTGCGCGTTGTAGTAGGTCAGATAATAAAGGAAGTAATTACAACATATTGTGTCACTATTGTATGCTTTGTAGTTGAAGTTAATAAGTAGCTTTACTTCAACGTCACTAAAAAGGAAACAACAAAATAACCGAATATATTATTAAAATCTGCAATTTAAGTACTATGTAGCTTAAAATCATAATTTTACATCCTGTTAAAAGCAAATTTCAGAGTAAATACGATTTAATGTTGAAATTTTTGACCATACGCAAATACCTACAGCTTCTTACCATTATAGAATATAAGGACTATCATTATGGAAAACATATTATTTCATATATTAAAGGTTTAAGTACTATTTTTTGCAGAAAGCGTAATTGTTCAAGACTAAAAGCGTACTAATGCCATTGTCATATTATTGCTTGATTGAAAATAAACATATTCACTCGCATTAATATTTAATCAGACGAGAAATTTTTTTTCCAAATTATTTTCGGTATGCTAATTTTCAAAACCTCTTATGATAATGTTTAAATGATAGTTTTATAAAAATAATAAAAAACATGGATTTAATACTTACACTTTAGCTTAAAGCTCCTTAAAACACAAGGAATTGCTTAAGATCACGAATAACACCTTACGGTGAATTGCTTCAAGAAACAAATACTTACAGGATAGATAAATTGAAATAATTTCTTAGGCAAAACTTGGATACAAATGCAAATTTTGCTCCCATACCTTATATATAAAAAACATTTAAAAAAATTTAAATAAAATGACAAAAATTACAATAAAGTTTTTGCTATTAATTACAATTCTCGCATTTATTCCACCCAACTCTTACTAACGTTAACATTTTTCTCTTTCTTTTGTTTCCGTTGCCACTATCGTAACCGTTTTCGCCATGGGGTTGTCCCCACTACTGTTGTTACGCTTTGTCTGTTCTGTTTTTTTTTTTTTAGTCTTTTTGTATTTGTAATTTTATTTCTGCTTTATTCGATTTTACCCCAACACGGCCATTATTGAATTCTTTACCCGCTTGAATAGTCAATTTTGCTTTGGAATGCATGGCATCCGACAGCGAATTCCTTTGGTGTGCAGCAGCCGATAATGATGGTGATGCTGATATCATTTATGCTGCCGTGGAACGAACTGGATGAATATTTCGATCCTAAGTAAAATTCAATGATGGCCACAAAAAAACGCTACCAGTAGGCCACCATCGACATAGAAAAAAATGCCAGCGACATTGCTCAGCGATAGCTCATTTTATGATAACTTCTGATTGTCTACGTTGAGGTTGCTCTCGGTTTAATTGTACTACCATTTATCACGCAATTTTGTTGGCTCGCCACCTTCTATAAGCGATAGCACAACCAAAATAATTAGATCTCTGTGAATGAGTGTGTGCGCATGCACACTTGATATTAACTAGGTGTGTGTATTTAAGTGAATTTTTGCCAAAGCATAGGTATTTGCGCATCAATATCAGTGTGCTTGAAATTCAATACGCATGTACTTTGTGTGTACTGTGAGTGTCACTTTGGTGTTTATTTACGAATTAAGTGAAAAAACTTACACGCAAAATGAAAAAATAAACGACAGAAAACGGAGAAAGAAGAAAACATAAATATATTATTAAGAAATTCCACACAAAATTTTTTTTCAGGCACAAGTTTGTTTACTTCCAGAAGAAGAAGTAACAAAGCCGCAAGGAACTAGATGGACCGGTGTTACGTTGTAAGTTTCACAAATTCCGAATAATTTTTTGGTATAATTTTAATAAAGAAAAAACCTTTTACACACTCGCTTCCTTGAGGTACGTACATGTATATTACCGCTGCTGCTACTTCAAAATCAAATTAGTTTTATGTGCGTTAAATTTGCTGAAAGAAACAGCAATAAAGGGTACATCAATTTCATTTGATAGCATTCAATTTTGTTAAAGACCAAAATAGTCTATGAACGTGTGAAAGGTTTCTCTACATTTAAGTCGGTGTATATGCTCTTGACATGTTCAAATGCATGGCATGTTCTAGAATACTTCAAGAACACTCGATTTTCGAAAAATTTTTCATATTCGAGTACATTCCCATTTTAAAAAAGTAAAAAAATAGTCCTAGGGTTTCTATCAGAGCTGCAAAATTTTTAATTTTTTGGAATTTGGCCAAAAAAAAATAAGAAAATTTAATTTTTTTCTCAAGTAGATAATATATTTTTTTCGATTTTCCTTATGTTCACTTAAGAAAGTATCGAAAAAAATTTGAAAACTATATTGTAAGCCAATACATAAAGAGAAAAACTGTGGTCTCTCCGCGAGTAGAGCTTCGGTGAATAAACACAAGCCTTAAAAGTCTTAAAAGGCACCATTGAAGAAGATATGACCAATTTGGTGACAGATGTTTTGAAAGAAATAATTCCAGACGGTAGCATAAGTGTGCATTTACTCAGGAGATGGTCATTTCATCAATATAACTTTTTAATTTAATGTCATCAATTTTTCATCTACAAATAAACTTTGGGTGAAAAGTGAGGCCAAGTTTTTTCTTTTCTAACAAAATGACAGCTATTTCTCATTATGAAATGACATTATTTATATCTCTTATGGTCAAATAAAGTAAAATTATAAGAAAATTTCATTCTCACGAGTTCTCGCAATGTTTTAATGAGCATGAAAAAACGTTTTGTTTATTTGCAATTAATTTTATATCTCGAATAAATTTGAAATATGCCACGCCCACTTATCCAATTCCGCCCATTTGTGATCGACATCCTCATATTAAATTTCTGCACAATAGCTTGTATAATTTGCGATGTATGCTGCAGTTTAATTTAAAATTTAGGGCGGTGACGCACCCATTGGTACAATCCAGCCCGGTTTTGATCCAGAAATAGCTTTCCATAAGCAAACCCCTAACACCAAATTTTAGTATGATTGCTTACTTATTTCGATAAATATGCCACTTACCGTATTTTATTTGTATGGGAGGTGCCACGCCCACTGGTGCTATTTGAGCCACTTTTGATTCAGATATACTCTATAGCAACTGAACCACTTTCATTAAATTTCATAGCAATTGCTGCAATAGTTTACTTAAAACACCACTTACAAATTTATGTTAATATGGGAGGTGCCACGCCCACTGATGCATTTCTGTCAAAACTAATTTATTTTTAAAGCCTATAGTAACTGACATCTAAACACCAAATTTTATGATGATTACTCTCTTAGTACACTATTTATAACAATAAACAGTTTTTGCTTACATGGGAGGTGCCACGCCCCCAGGTACTATTGTACCAAATTTTTGAAATAAAATACCTTACAGCAAGTATATCTACCTCATTAAATTTCATCACGATTACGTTGTTCGTTCTCTTAATATACCGTTTATAAATATTGTGGGCGTTGCCACGCCCTTCAACGAGTTTTTTCAATAAAAAGGCTGAGCTTGTATTGATGACAGCTTTCAGAGGCATCATCTCCAAGATTTTTATGAAAATCGTTTGTGCCAATTTTGAGATATATGGAATCAAAATTTTTAGCAGTTGAAAAGTGCCACGGCAACTTTTTCAATTCCGCCCACTTTTATCTCAACTCAAGATATATTTGATATGTATCCGTTTACCAAATTTCATAACAATATCTTGCACGGCTTATGAGATATGGTGGTATAAAGGTTAAAATTTAGGGCTGTGCCACGCCCCTGTAGGAAACTTTGAAAACTTGAAACCTAACCTAATCCTAATCTCTTCACATTTGTATCAAACGTTTTGCATCATCACCAATTTTCATCGAAATCGCTGCTTCTTTTTTCAAAATTGACCTGGGTATATATATATATATGGTATAGGCGGTAGGCGTGTCAGTTAACCGATTTTGCCCATTTTCAATAGCAAGATGCCTGCAAGAAGATGTGACCTGTGTGGGAAAGTTTCATTCCATTAGCTCTCTTGGCTTTCCCGCAAACCTGATTTCAACAGACAGACAGACAGACAGACAGACAGACAGACAGACAGACAGACAGACAGACAGACGGACATCGCTAAATCAACTCAGGTGGTGACGCTGATCAAGAATATATATACTTTTCCATACCTGCCACGCCTCCTTCTATGTGTTACAAACGGATGGACAAAGTGAATATACCCTCGGTATAGGGTATAATTAACATTCAAAATCTATTAAGCAATATTCACTTAATTCTTGAGCACTTTCTTATATCATTTTGTTCAAAATTGCTTTGAGTTATTTAAATAAGGATAACGCTAAATTTTTAGAACGTTTGTGTCTCGAATAATTTTACCAGCAAATCATTGTGCGCGTTAGAACTCATTTAAAATGTTTTATGGAATATGTGAGTGCGGTGACGAGCGGCGTATTGACGAATAAATTTGAAATCAAATGAATTCCTCCTTTGCTGCTGCTTTATTCTTGCTTCGCTGACTTCTTATCTTGAATAAAATATATTGTTTTGTTGTTTTCTTTCTTATTCAGAAGTTTTCCATTTTTTTTAGGTAGTAGCATCAAATAAATGATGAAGAAACAACTGATAAAAAATGAACAGTAATTGCTTTTTCTATGTTTTATTATTGACTGTTGATTGTGTTGTAAGCACGTGTTTTTGTATTAGTGGCATTTTACGCTGAAGTATGGGTTTGTTTGTATGTGTCCAATATCATTGTGTGTGTTTTATGTGACTATGTTTCTGTATATCAATTGCGGATATGATATTGCACGCAATCATTTACAATTCATTTAACTCAATATTTTTGTCATTTCCGTTGAGCCTTTTCCAACAGTTGGTGTTTTGTGTGTGTGTGCATCGGTGTTGTTGCTTACTTTGTGCTGACAACTCATATATGTTGCTGAAGTACATACTTTATTTGTGTTGGCGTGTTTTCCTGAATTTTTTTTCAGCTGCCTTCCACTGTACGGAAAACATAAATTATTTTGCTATAAATTATTTATATTTTTTGTCACTTTCAGATGTCTATTTATTTTGTGTTTGTTGTAATTTGCCTTTTTTTTTATTTTCGCAGAATGCGTATTAAATTGTAAAAGGTTATTTAATTCAATAACCTTAGCATTAACACAATCATGACGAATGTATGAATTTTTCGATTTATTTAATCAACATGACGTATGAGTAACATTTATTTATGTAGTTGCTTTGTAGAGAAAAAGTTCTTGTAAATAAATTTTGTATACTATATTTAGAATATTTTACAAGATAAGTATAAAATTAATAAGTTTTGAGTTAATAGAAACGCAATAGAAATTCACTGAAATTAAGTATTAACACACGAAATAAGTACTAAGCGAGTCTTTAGTAGCCCTAACCTATTTAATTTGAGATTTCTAAAAATATATTAAGTTTTTCTTCAAAAAATGTCTAACGTTGAATTTTTTTTTTTTTTGTTACTAAATTCTTTCTGTTATCAGCTTAAATACGCTCCACCATACACTAATACTTGTAATCAATATTCATTTAATGTTTTTATTTTATTTTCAATTTCTATAATTTTCTTTCAATATTTAACATTAACATTCCGCCTCCATTTAATGTACAAAAATTATGAAATCCACATAAATCTATCTATCTCAAAATTATGCGGTTTCAAATAATTTTTATTTGTATTTATTGATGAAACATACGCATTTTCAATCTCGATGTGTATAAATGTGGAAAATGGCATGATTACTTTTAATGGCATGTGTATTAAAATGATTATTTTTATTTTGTGCTTTTTATATTTTCTTATTTGCTTAAAAACTCTGGCAGTTGAAGAAAAGCAAAAAGTAGCATAATTTGCATATTTTTAAACTTTCAAATTCCACACAAGCTAAATGGAAAACCCTTAGGCAAGTGAATATCCCTAGAGATTTTTATATATATTTGTTTTCTGTACGCATGAGATTAAAATGAATTATTGATTGGTAGTGCCGCGTGAAATAATTTTTTACAAACTGATATTTATGTATGTACATATATTTTTTGTTTTTTTTGAAAATCTTTAGAAATAGCAATTTATAAAAATGAAAAATTTGTAAAATTATTTTTGACTATATTTTCTTGGATTTTGTTCAATTGCATAGCAGTCTTTCGTTTCCATATGGCATTGCATTCTCTAGACAAACTCTTAAGGGCAGGGAGAACATTTTGCAACGTGACGTTAAATTTTAAATATAAGTAAGTAGAATAGAAATACGAATTAACATCAAGATAATCCACACATTGAAATACTTACGCGCATTCACATAAACAAATCAAAGGATACCTTACCTTAGTATACCCTGTGAGAAGGAAGCTCAATTGATTGTGGTAAGTCGCAAAAATAAGAGATTTCATCAATATTGTTAGGCTTAAGAAAAAATTATTTATCAAAAATTTTTTTAAAACAGCAATATCAATACACATTTGCTGCCCCTAAAAGAAACCAACACAAATCCATACCATTTTTACAGCTCTTAGGAAACCAATTAGTTCTTATACATATCTACCAGTCAGCTAAGAGTTGTAATTATGAATTGGATAGAATTTTTTATTAACCTATTAAAAGCGAAGCCTAAGCAACTGGACCAAAATTGATGAAATTTTATCCATATGTGATTTTCCTTTAGATATAAAGGTTAATATAGAATAATGAATGAATGATATATGAACTCAACGAAAGTTCATTCGTTTATTTGTTTTTTTTTAATAGCAAAGTGAAGTGCAAGCAGACAAAAACTAAAGCTGATTGAGAGAAAAAATTACTGGAAAACAAAAGTTAAACAAAAACTGATTTCTTTATTGTATAGCGTCAATTTTCCTTGACTTTTTCTGTCAAGTAAGCAGTTATGATTAATAACTGAAATTTTCTTTTCTGACTAAAACTAAATAGGTTCAGCCAACTGGTTGTAGAATTGTGTTCAACTTTGTGCTTATACAATTCAACAATTGAAATGAAAAATAGGGATAGTAATTTAGAAATGAAATTTGTAAGTCAAAGTTGGTATAGATTGAGAAATCATTCAGTGCAGTGGAACAAATTCAAAATTCTGCAATTTTTACAGCAATTTTTTACCATTTTTTATATTGATATTAATCAATTAATTGAATCAATTGCAGTAACCAATATTCATGTGAAATTTCACAAATTGGTTAATTCTTTATAAACAAACATGACAAAGACAACAAATGGAACAATTTAACCTGGTAATTGGTGACAAATGTTTCGGCTATTGCCACATATATACACATATTTATATGTGTATACATAGCCTCATCAGACCAGTTTTTGGTAAATTTGTAATGAAATTCGATATTAATCAATATAAAAATAAATATACAAATTATTGCTTATTGAATGAAATTTGAAGGTACTGAAAACGGCGTAAGCACCTGCAAGAAAAACTTGAAACAGTAAAAAATAGAACAACTTCAATATAGCAAATATCAAATTATTAGATAAAGTAAACGCAAGCTTGAAATAAAATAACGTGTGTCAATAAAACCCACACTTTTAGCAAAGCAAAGGCACAAGCTCTTGGTACAAGCTGAATTCAGGAATGAGTAAATGAGAAGCAAATATACTTCTGCGACGTACATGACCTAGCACACAGAGATAGAGAGTGTGATGTACGCAAGAAATCAGAATTTATGGCAAATGATTTATGATGATTGAAATGATGTAGGCCGTATGCAAGCATTTGTTATATTTTTTCTCATATATTACTTCTTGTAAGCTATGTGGGTCGGTTATTGCTCCTGTACCCAATGTGGAAATATGATTTTTGGGTTTTATGCTGCTTTATGGTTTCTTTTGCATTGTTCATTTTCGTTTATTTTATGAAGTTTAGTTTTACTACGTATCTTTTAATTTTGATGACTGAGACGTATGATGAACATTTGTTAAGCGTCTGAGCATTTTGTCTGGATGTTGCTTTATATTTCACTTAAAGCTAATAGACGAACTGTACTTCTTGTGATTTGCTTTTATTTACTATGAATATGCTTAAGCAAGAACAAAGGGAGTAGAAGTGTTGTTTCGTTCAAAATCCCTCTGAAGTTCATTTAAACTCAACTAAATATTAACGATATATTTATGAAATTGCATTTGACCCCAAAATGAATAAATTTATTCAATTACAATGTCGATAATCAACCAAGTCGTCATTTATTTTTTAATTATTTAAATTACATGTTTTCAAATCAATATAAATGTAACCTCAAAACCTAATTGCCACGTAACGAATTTGCCTAAATTTATTCTAAATATTACATTGCTATACACACATACAATGGTTCTACTTACTTTTCCGAAAATTATGGCGTCATGAACGGCATATAAAATACATTACTGTGCAAGTGCAGTGTATCAAATGAATCTGCTGATACAGCGGTTAACATTATGTAGACAGCACTCATGAATTCAATACATACTGTGTGCAGAAAAATAAATATGCAAAAGAACAACTTTAAAAAAATATCAATTAAAAAGACAAGCAGTAAATGTTGTTTGAATATTTTAAAATTTAAGTCAGTGTAATTTATCAGTACGTACTGTGTGTAGTTACTTCTTTATTGAAATTGAACATTCTTATGCGCGACAGCTTAAAGGCATTAGCTGTGTTAATGACATCCACATAAGCCTGTAGTTCGAAGCGTCTCGATGAAACATTGAGATTATGATTCAGCATAGCATATTCAAAAGCTGATTCAGCTTTATTGGTGCCTGGTTCAAAAAGTAAGCCTGTGAAGTAAAAAGAGATAACATAAAATGGAAATTTAATAAAAGTGCTTAAAATTTAAATTTTAATTTATTGTTTGAGACGAAATTTATTTGAAAAAAAAAAAAAAAACAAATGAAAAACTCGAAAACTTTCCATTAAAATAATGGATATTACTTTATTTGCTTTCAGTAGACTGATGATTATTAGTACTGAATTGAATTTTATTTAATCGAACTTAACAGTCATTGGTAGACACCGATATTCATGTGAAATTTCACAAATGCTTAATAAACAAACATGACAGAGAGACAGCAAATCATAGAACAGATGTTATGAAAGTAATTTCACTATGAAAAAATAAACAGTTCGTGCGCGTGCGAAGCTGTGGGTACAATTCAAACACATCTCACAAAAAATGTAAAACATTTAAATTCAATATTGCTTAGCTCTGACCTAACCACCACCTTACTTTAGATTTAAACAGAATTCGATGAAATTAAATGTTACTCATACGTCATGTAATTTTATTACTTATTGAAAAAAATCATTTACCATATATGAAATGCTATTAGCTTTTTATTTCAAATCTTGTTTTTTTTTAATTCTAAGATGATTTCATTCATAGAATTTTGATTGAACCGGCAAACGACTGCTAAAATTTCTATTCTCAAAAATAAGTAACTAATAAATCAATTTAACACAATTTCCATTCAAAGTACATAATATTTATCAATTATTAAGTGCAAAGTTCACTTGTCTTCTGCATCAATAAATAGTTTGCAATATTTTGCAATGATTATATTGCCTAAAAGTTTACAATTTCATCTGCAACATTGCAAAATTTTCATATTTTTTAATAAATTTAAAAGTTTCAAGTTATAACATACCAAAGTTGATGAGGGCAGCACAAACTAATTCGCTAAAGCAAGTAATGAAAAATAGAGATAAAAAATCTGAGGACTTAAAAACTGTTGTAACAAAAAATTTTCAAATATTTTGGTGGCCACAGCCGATAAAAAAAAAATTGTTTTAAAAAATAGAAAAAAAAAATTCTAAATAAAAAAACCTTTGTCCGAAAAATTAAAATTTTTTACATTTCTATCTTGTTTGCAATGCAACAAATTAGGCATGTGCTCAACAGAGTTTTTGTTTTCCTGTTACTTTCGAAAAAATGCTACTGGTCTGTGTAGCTTTTACAAAAATTCTTTTGCAATTTTACTGAAAAAAGAAGTACTTTAAAAAACTTAGCAAAAAAATTAAGCCTTAAACAATAATTGAAAAAAGTTTAAAAAATAACAGATAAAACATGACTGCTGGTAATTTGAAGCAAAGTTTTTAAGCCTTCAGATAATATAGGCAGCAGTGCGAAAAAAACAAACAATCAAATTAATCCAGCAAAAGCAAAGCAATGCTAAACAATTTGTAGCAATTAAAAAGTTTTGCAAAAGTTTCGATTGCTGTAAATTGCGCGAAAACGAATGACGATTGGTAAAATGGCTGCTGCTCACAAAAGGATTCACTCAAAGTGTTTACTGACTTTTAAGATAAATGTGCAAATTGTTGAAAAAAGTTGGGCCTTTTAATTTAGTGTAATATTACAAAAATTTTTAAGGAAAGTTCTAGAAAAATTTTAATGCAAAATATCGCTTTTTGTTTTAAAGAGAGGAACAATTCTGTTTCGATGACTTTTCACTACTCATCTGCTTCAAATTACGTGTGATGACGTTATTAAATCTTAAGTTAGCGTAACATTCGCTGCCGAAAATTTTCAGAAAAATTATTGGATTCCTTTACAAAACTATGTAATAAAGAAAAAAAAGTTTATTGCGATTTTGTCACCTCTGTACATAAAAAAAACTTTAAATTTTACTTTATTTTCTAATACTGTGCAGTTACGCTCAACATTTAAAGCGCCCTTGAAGTTTCTACTAACAAAGTGTTGATGCTACAATTACTGCTGCACACACACAAATAGACGTGAGTATATGCAGCTGCCAGAACATAATTGCAGCAAAATTCACACGTTAGTTGTTTTGTAATACTAACGTTGCTGCGCTCTGCTGCTTGTGCAATTTTTTCTAGTGTGCAATTTGTGTTTCTCGCTACTTCGTACCTTACATACAATATAATTATATTTTTCAAATGTAGTTGTCGTACTTAAAAATAAGCAAAATAAAAACCAATTCTCATGTGAAAGAACGTAAAGGATATTTTTTGGCAATCTCGCTAGCAATTCAGGCTGTGTACTGAAACACACGCGCATCAACGATTCTACTCAGTTTTGTAGCTTTCAGTCACAAATTTACTTATGGGAACTTTCTCCGTTAACGACGATGGTGCTATAACTGTAAAATTAATCCACACGCTTGCATGTGCTATCCATAAAAACGTAAAAAATTTCAATTCATAAAACATTTTGAATGTTAGATGACATTTTGAGTTTGTATTACTTTTTATTTATATATCGTACGACACAAGTTTGTTGTTTTTATTGCTGTGAATGGTGGATTTTCGTTTTAGTGCAGTTATTTCTGCCATTGTTGTGAGATGTAACAACCTTTCACAGCCGTGCATTTTTATTCCTGCTACTATAGTTTTAGATTCGTACGTTGCATAGCAGCAACATTTTTTTTTTTTTTATTTGCTAAGAAGATACTTTAGTTGCCAAAAAATTTCACTTATTGTTGATTTTCGCTGTTTTGAAAACTGCGTATATTTTTATGGATTGTAAAAACATATTTAATGAAATCTTTTTTTATTTTTTATATTTTTTTCATGTCATTTAATTAGTCTAGTGCTTTTACACCTCAAATAATTTAGTCATTCTTGAAATAAATAACAAAATTGAAAAAATTATGTCAAGTCTATAAGAACACTCTGACTGATTCAAACAAATAAAGCAATTTGTTGAAAAAGTTTTCGGACATTCTTTGCACAAGACCAGCAAAAATTTACAAAAGTGAATAAAAGCTTTAATACCAATAAAGTTGTTTGACAAAATTGAACAATGTCAAGTTAATATAATATGTTAGCACTTACCAAATGCTCAGTTCATATCTCTGTCTAATACTTTTAACAAACACTTTCTCTAGTATTTCATGGAATGTGAATCACTTCATGCTTGGAGTAAAAATTTCTAAAAACATAAAAATTAAGATCAACTGAAAAGTATATTCATAATTTTATTACGAAATTGATTTTTGAAAATCTCATGAAAAACAAATGTTATCTACTTTAACAAGAACTTTTTCGATATTTTGATATTTTCATTAAATTCAAACAAAGTTTTTAATTTTAAAGTAGCCAAAAACAAAACCGAAAACGGTTATAGCGGTTAGTGTATTCTTACTTGTTTAGGTATTGCATTTATTTTCGAAAATCTTGAAAAATTTTCAATGAAATTGAATTTACTTTCACCAGCTCGCTGTTCTTCCAAATCTTATTAGCTGAAATAAAAAATTTAGAACTATTCATGTTGTTTTTTTGCTGGGTATTTATCAAAATCTTCATTTAATTTGCAGGCACCATGAACTTTGTTCCTTTGAACAAAAATTTTTTTTAAATAACATCCTAAGTTACACACAAGCATTCTTAGCCCACAAACACACACCTATGCAAACCATTTGGCTGGTTACTACTACTGTCTGGCTATTCACTCTGTTTCCGTTTGTCACTTTGTAATATCCTGACATTGTTTTCACACGCAATGAGATACTTTATTTACTTTTCTTCTTTGTTCGTGAATTCGTTTTTTTTTTGTATTGCTCTCTTAATTATGTTTTTTTTGTTATAAGCTCTGATTTATCATAAGCGGCATTTCGTCAAGCAACGCTAATTTGTTTCGCATTTCATTTTCTCATTTTCTTTTACTATGTCCTTTTTTCCGCTTGTGCTTTCAAAACACTTAAATAATTATTTTTAACATCACAAGAATTTTGAAGAACATTAAAAGTTTTTTCAAAATCTTCCATTTTGTTATAAATACACTTATTTCAGATGCATGCTCAATGTTGTTGATTACATTACACCTTACGAAGTGCTAAACGAAGTCAAAGCCGGGTTCGTATATTTTGACACTTGACAATCGTGTTGGCCGTGACGAGTGTGAGTTGAACTTTGTTGTAACGTAAGTATAAACAAAATCGTCTCAAAATTAAATTATCTTGTTGGCAGAAATAGCTCAGATTTAAATTTTAATTTAAGCATTTCATTTTAATAATTTTTCAGTACTCCACAATATTTACATACATTACTTATCCAAAACAGCACCCTAGCTATCGCATCCCTTGCATAATATTATTGCAAACGAATGCAAATAAACAATTTTTTTCGCAATTCATTCTCGACATTCACTTCACTCGTATCCATATAGCCCGTCTGTTGCAATACGCGTTCTAATAAGTACTAAAATTATTTTAGAGCTTCATCTATGCCAGAGCCCTATATATACAGAAATGTTTTTGTATATTTTGAGAAAGGTGTTTCTCACTGAATTTTCAAATTAGTACAGCAACATAAACTAAATCGCAAGCATCACTCACATGCTCTTTTTTATGCTAAAGGTCAAAACGCTTTCTTAAGATAGTCCTTATTTTGAGTTAACAAATTTTAGATGCTGTTCACTACGCTTGTCCGCTGAGTTCTTGAATGCTAACAGTTTTAGCACTCAGGATGTCAAGGATGCACAGCTTAACCTTTGTGTCTACAGCAAAAAAATTACACATCAACATACACTCAGCATTCCACACATTTTGTATGAGTGTTTTCAATTTTTATATTGCTAACGATTTTTTTTTTAAAGAATGTCAGAAGCCAGTTTGAGTTGAACATTCAGTGACATAGATGCGCATCATACTACATTTTTTTATAATTTTTTTTTTTTTTTTTTTTATGATACATATTATAAATAATATATTGTTATTCTTTTTCCTATACATACATATATATACATATAAAAAGTAATGTCAAATAAATAAAAATTATTTATAATGAAACACAAATGTTTTTCTTCATTTCTAACATCTGATTTACATACATTTTTTTATGCACACCCGGGTATGCTGGCTGTAGATGGAAGAAGTTAATCACAAAAACAACCTATAATTTTGGTCCACAAAATCGATTTTTTTTGGAATATGATAGACAACAATATTTTTGTAGGTTTTTAAAAATTTCAAGTTGATACGACACTTGGAACTCAATATATCAATTTGAAAATGAAACGCACACAATCGGTTATGCGGGTGTAGACACAAGGGTTAAAGGAATCTGACTGAGAAAATACATTTTAGTAACACATTTTATGACATGTACTCTTTGTACTAAATTCATATTAGTACATAAATTTATTTTAAAAAGTGATGAGCATTTTATGTACCATGAACCATTTGTGCTAATTTCATACTAGCACTTAAATTTGGTTCAAAAATGGAAGAGAATTTTTTAGTTCATAAGAGTAAATTGCAAATAATTTACATTTGTTGGACTAGTGAGATTTTAATATTGTTATCAGTCAATTCAAACCATAGAATTCAAGGCTGATAGTAGTTTTCTCCTCAATCGATGTTACAAACTCAAATTCTTAACAGAAAATTAACAGCTTAAAATTATTACAGCAACGTGGTGAAAAATTAGCAGAGCCCTTACAGTTTCAATTTGATTAAATTAACACTAAGAACAGTTCTGTATTCATATTATAAGTAGTTTACATTTTCGTACCGTTACTTTAAAAGAGGTATGTTATGTATTTACTTATCTACAAAAAAGAGACTGTGGATTGTGTGGATTTATTGAATAACATAAATTCTACAATGAAGTTTTTTGTTCGTGGGGAAATGAGGAGAGGTTATTTGTTTGGTAGACATGTTAATTTTGTAATCGTACCTCGCAGAATAGAAACCGCACGAAATTCGCATAACAGACACACATACTTGAGATTACGAAACCAAATCTTATATACATTATAGGAATGATACAGATACAAGGTACAAAAATTAAAAAGAAAAAAATGGCAGGAGAAAACACTTTTCATAGGCTTTAAAGCGCTGAAGTCAAAACAATAAAGGGTGAAAAAACATCTATAAATAAATATAATAAAAAAACATTTTATAAATAGTTTTGAAAACTTTCGTACATAAGAGAAATGTTACATTTCAAATGTATAGTTTTAGACCGGGCACTTCACTGTTAATATTTGTATTGCGAGTATGTGGAGTAAAATATTCATAAATACCGACTTAGGCTATTTTTGTGAACTTGTACTATAAAATTCAAGGACTATGCAGAATTTCTGAATACTCGACAAAGTTTTATTTTAACAAGTGCCAATGATAGGACTTAAGATTTCACTGTTTTTCGTTCTGGATGTTATCCTGAAATTCTTTCAAAAAGAAGGTACTACTTCTGTCAGTATTTTCTGTTTTCCAAAACTTATATTTTATTTGAGTCTATCTGAAAAATGTGTAATTAGAGAAGAAATAATAATTTTTGTCAGCTTACACAGTGGTAAGACTTCTAAAACATTTCTGGGTGTCCGCTTCGAATATTTCGTACTGGCATTACCTGAAGCTTACTTTTATCACTTAAGCGACTGAATTCATACGACTGCGCTGACAATAAATCACAAGAATAAAATAAACAAGAAAACTACATAAGGCATTATTTCAACTTGGTGAATGCAAATAAATTTTTTTTCTTAGAAAAAGTAATGGCACTAAAAATATCTAAAAAAAATTCATTTTGAAAGCCTTATTTAACTTCTGACCTTCGCCATCAAACTAATGTTCTCGTTGCTTTCAATCTATTAATATGATATAAAATCAATTTTTCCTACAGAGAATATTTTTCAAAACTTGATATCATTCTAACTTAAAGCTTGGAATATACCACTTTCGTTTTTTGATACTTTATATCAATTTATTTCTAAAAGCGAACATGAGAACTTCACATTTTAACGACTTTTTCAAACATTTCAACGAAGAAAACTCTTGCCAATATTAAACTTAAAGGTGCCATGATAATTGAACAATTTCAGTATGTCACGAAATGCATGATAAAAACCGAAAAGCTTAAATTTGCTTTTTTGTGTTGCTAAAACAAAAATAAACCAAGAAAAATCTCGTAAATTATTAGTTATACCTTGACACATTAAAAAATTTGGTATGAGATTTACACCAAAAACAAAAGCTTGATTAACTTTTAAAACTTCCATTTTTAATTAAAAATCTATTCCTTACGGAAAGGTGTCATTAACACTAAATTTTTTTGACATCTTCCTTTGGGCTGTCGGATGCATGTTTACGACACGTACGTTACGTTACGACTATTGCATAATGTAAAACAGTGCCGACTTAACGTAGCATGGTATATTATTTAGCTAATTAAAAAAATTTAAAAATAAATTGATGTAACGGAAGAAACGGAAAAGTGCACACGAAACTAAAGTGAAGAAATTTGTTAGCTTGACAGGGTATGACCTTGTTTGAATAAGAAAATGTCACGACAAGAAAGTAAATAAATTATTGGAGAGTATTGAAGAGAACATAAAAGAAATCAGCAAAAAAAGTTTGCTACGAAAATTATAAATTTAATTTCCGTTTTTCACACATAAGCAGTTTTAATCGAAAAGTCGCAGACGCTCCAAAAATAATTCTATGCGTAGAAAATGTTTACAGCTCGAAATTTGGGGTCATTATTTGCCTTGAAAGTTATCACTGTGAAGGTAGACAACCTAAAATAAAAAGCACATAATTCTTTCTATTTATGAGTCAATTTTTCTTTTTATTTATCATATTTCTCAAACAAATCAGGAACGGAAATTGCTGTCGATTACGAAATTTATAGGCGCCATTTAATACGAAAAAAAATTAAGAGGATATTAATTTCAAATTTGTCATTTTTTCGAAAATATGTTTTAGAATTAAATTTATCTCCTTATTTTTCATTTTACATAGAAACATAAAATATGATAATCAATGCATTTCTGCATTAACAACGTCGATTAACAGCGACGACATCAGACTGAGCGTCTATTATCAGATAAAGATATCTTATGCAAGTCTCAACTAACTATAGCTCCATTCTTAATATTATTTGTGGTGTAATTATTTCAGTATTTCCTATTGATCCAACCGCAATATTTTTGCAGGTGATGTAGTTTCTATTTGCAAGAAATTGACAATAGGATAAATAGACAATAAATTGATTTTGAATATGAGGAATGAGCGAGACTGATTTACATATGATATCAAGACACAAACTCTCTTCAGAAAAAGGTTTCTTTTTCAACTGAGCAATTTATTCGTCGAATTTTGTACTCAAGATGCTACTTGAAAAATAGATTCATAAAGCCTGGGCTGAACTGAGGATCCCTATGTTCATCATTTTAAAACAAAAATCCCAATTATGTTCTATTCATTATTCAAAGAAAGTTCTCTACGGAGAAAGATATTTTTAAAAAATATATGTTTGGGAGTTTGCCTAATAATTCTTAGCTTAAGGCAAAAAATAAATTTTTCATAATTTAATAAATTGTGGAATATTACGGTATGGTGTAATCAAACTGAAATTGCCTCTCAATTTAAAATCTTTTGAAGTGTAATTTAAATTAGCAACAACAGAAAAAAAGCAACCACAATAGTACTTAACCCTAACCGTACGGACGAGGTACCTGGGTACCCACGGCAACTTTGATTGAATGTATCTCTGAAAGTTGTGATCATAGCACTTTGAAACTTCAAATTATGAAACTAGAATAGTCAAAGTATGTATAAAACGTGTTTCTAACTTCAAATGTATCTTAAGTTTCGAGTAATAAGCCTTTGAAAATTCAATCCAAGATTCGGACGGACGTGGGTACCTGGGTACCCAATATTTTGTAGTGCAAAATTTATGGGAAAAATCAAAACAACAATTTTGTTTGGGGCTTTTCTAATATAATTTTATTGTTGCTGCTTGAAATATAATAAAAACTTCACAACTTTTCAATCGGTATTCATAGCAGGCACTCGAAATCCGAACATACATTTGTAGAGTGATCGGCACACACTGACTTGAAGCAAGACGAACACTGAGTAAGAGTTTCGCGTCGTTTTTAGGTTTGACCGAGACACTTGCAGTAATGGCACACATCTTTCACAATTTTCCTCGCGTTGGTCTGCAGGCTGATGTTGTTAGTCTGCTGGTGGAGAGCACAACCAATACTCCAGTTCCGTTTCTATTGACACTCGATTGGTAAAATGCTGGGTTATCCGTGGTATTCTGGACCAGGCCACAATATGTAGGCAGCTGAATTGACCCGAGAGATCCTCCAGAAAAATTGTGCAAAAATTTTGCAACATTTTTCTTATCGTGGTGTTCTAGATAAATGATGTAGGAAACCACGGCAGCAACATTCAAGATGTTATAGAAAAAAGCGAGAGGCCATTTATCTATTTGTCTTCTTTTCTGGTTGTGCAGTTACGTAGCATCCTATTCATAATGTTCACGCCTCCATAGGTGCTATTGTAGTGGTTTTTGATATTTTCCGTGCCATATGTCTGTTAAAACATGGCAGTAGATGCTGCTGAGCATGTACACGGATTATTTCTTCTTCACGACACAACAACGACGAACAATCTTACCGATAAACTCAGCAAACACAACCGACGGCATCGGTAGGGGTAGAATGCGGCTTCAATTCCTATAGAATGTAGAGGTTATTCTGGCACAAGGTCACCACCAGAGTTAGACCCATCCACAGAAGATAGCTCTTCAATCAAAAAAACGTGGAGTAATTGTCCATTGTAACGTTTCTGTTTGAATTCTCAGACATTTTGACTAAATCAATGACAAAGCTCTCGCCTAAGTTCGTTTGGCGTTGAGCATTAAGCAGCTTTCTTTGATAGATATAACAGCCGGTGGCCGCCTAATAGAGCCAAAACTGTCGAAATAAGTGTTAAGGAGCACTCTAGCAAAAATGAAAGCTGTAACAAAAATCTCATTTCATATAATCAGAACGATTCTCGATGAGCGCTTGAGTAAAAGCGAGAGCTGTAACGAAAATTCCATTTCGTATCATCGCTCCGAGTGACGAATTTGATACAATACACTTACACAAATAAAAAATAAGCTCTAACGCTTATTAGAAGAGCTCGTTTATGAAAATGAACCCACAAAACGATAAAATTTTACTTTCACCAGCACTCATGCCATACAATATGTATGAAAACAAAAGTGGGTACCCATGTACCTCGTCCGTCCGAATGTGTATAGAAAGTTCGTCAGTATGGTTAGGGTAAGAGTAATTTTATTTTTATTCGGAACCCATGAACTATATCTAGCTTTCTTTGTCTTAAAAATGGCCTCCAATCATTTCGCGGTGAGTAATTTAATTCGTTTTTTTTTTTTTTTCATTTTTGATTTTTTTTTTTTTTTATTTCCAAATTAAATTTAACAATTTTTATAAGTAGGAGGCAAAGCTACTTATTTTTCATATTATTTGGTTAGTGCGGCTGTGTCTATTGTTCATTAATAGACTTGTCTTATACGCTCTTACGTACACATACATACATAACCTCACACTTAATGACTACCAAAACAAAAAGAAAAAAATCTAATAAAATGATTATCAGTACAAAACAACATAAAAAAGCATAAACGCAATAAATTCGGAAAAAGAACAACAACAAAAATTTCACAGAAACCACCAACTGTTTAAAGAACATTGGGAGACATCATGTTATGTTTTCAGCAAGCTATTTAATGTTTATTTATTTGAACATTAAAAAGAAAAAAATTACAAAAAACACCGAAGCTTACAGGCAAAAAAAAAAGAAAACTTTGGCAGTAAGCGGACAAGTGGTTCTTAAACGAAAATGACCTATAAGAGATGAAAATTAAAACCAAAAGTACATACATAAGTAAGAACGTGTATTAGACTCCCAAAAAAAAAAAAGAAGTATCGAATTTTTACAGACAATAGATCAAGGAGATTTATTTATATACAGTTCGCTCAACAATTCATATGAGCCATCTATAATCGGTATAAAATTGAATTTTTTTCGAGTAAGCTAACGTTGTTTTTGTTAATAAATGGAACTCAAAGCTACAAAATGTGCAAGTGTGTATTGAAGTCATGCTCAGTAATCAAAAAAAAAAATTCTATCCGATACCGCAAATAAGTCTGAAAACCCATAAAGCCCTCAGTTAGGCACATAATACGTTTACTGCCGAATCGGACCAAAATAACGACCAGTTTAACCACTGAGACTTAATTTGTTTTGAACAAATTTTGAGGAACACTTTCATATTTATTGAAAGGTTTTTGATTAAATGCCTCTTAATAAGTCAATTCTATGTTTTTAGGGGTCAGTCTAATGCATATCTAACAAAGTCTAATAAAAATTTTGACGCAAAGATTTTTATGAACATTGCTAGAATGAGTTTGATCTTTGTCTGTTTAAATGAATTCAGAAATTTATGTGAACAGCAATTTATGCAGTCAAAAAACGACATAGAGATGACCTTATGAAAAATGTAGATGACTTTTCGAGTAATAATTTAAAAATTTTTTGGAATCGTGGAAAAGTTGCTAAGTATTTAATGAAGCCAATAAAATTTTCAAATGTTACAATAACTTTAGATGTAGAGATGTTCATATTTTAGAAGAATTTTGGCAACATTCTCTTGACTACGATCACTGGCAGTTTTTAAAGAATAAGTTGAAAAAAAAACAAGAGAGAGACTTATTACAGAGATTAATAAAGCTTTTCAAAAGGCTGTGGTGGCTCAGTTTTAGAATTTAATTTTTTACCAAATTTTAAAAGCATTTTAAAACCAACATCATCATTTATGAAATCCGCTCAAGTGTTATTTATTTTATTTTTAAATAAATTTAAAGTGAAACCATAAAATATTTTCTGAAAACTGTGAGCAAATAAAGTCACAACCATTAAAGAAAACACGCAGAGTTTCTTTCTCATCAGCACTTGCTGTTTACTTAGTTTTAGCTGCAGTTTGCTTACTTGAGTTTTGCCTTAAACTTTTGCTTTCAAAGCAGTACATAGCAAATTCAAAAATACAAATATTTTCTTTAATATTGTTAAGCTGCTATGATAATGCTGTGCTACATCGTTGAGTTTTCAACACGCAACTTCTTCGTTGTGGCAGCAACGGATTTAACACAGATTTTTATATTAAAATTCAGCATGGTACGTTAGATAGCAACTTTAAGCTGCTGTGAATATTTTTGTACATGTTGAACAGCAACATAATGTTGAAGAAGCAGATATGCTTAAAGCAGAGATAAAAATAAAAATTATTTAAAATGCAGTTGTTGCTTATTTTTTTTAAATTAATTTAAAGCAACGTAAATAGCGCTTGTAAAAGCCATTTAGAGATCGGTTCCTTGATGGTATTTGGAATTTTACCGAATGTTCTGAATTAAGAATTTATTTAGTATTTCAATCAAAATAAAATAATGCATAAATTCTGTTACCACTTTTAATAAAAAGGGATCATATAGCAATAAGAAACTTAATGTTTTATCTCCAAATACATATGTACATACATTGAAAATTAGCTCAAAGTACTCTGACATTACTTAAATTGGCTTCTTGTATTTCTCGTACTTTCAAAAGCTGCAATATACTTAAATGCTATAATTTTTCGGAAAATTTAATCACTGGTTTTAGCATTGATTTCTTTAAAATTCACTAAAAAATTAATATTAACGTAAATTGATATCAAAATTGGAAACTTTTTAAATTAAAATGTTTTGAACAGTATTTTTTTAGAAAATTTACCTTACCTTTGAATTACTTTTTAATACAAATATAATATGCCTGGTTCGAATCGCTCAAAGCATTTTCTGCAGTTCAATTTTTGCTATATTTCGACCCACTTAGCTTTCAATGTAAATATAGTTGCCTTGAAAGTAGGCAACATATTTTTTGCATAAAAAAAAAATAACAAAAAGCGAGATATCCGGCAGCATATTTGCGTGTTTGACCTGAAAATGGGAAAAATTGATGCATTTACAATATCGCGAAAAAAGCACAGTATTGCACTACACTTTTAATAGTTGTGTCAAAACAATGACAGTGGTAACTACTACTACGTGTTATGAACTCACAAGCTCTAGATTCTGAAAAGATGGTATTGGTGTGATTGGTATGGTTGGCAGTGCTATTACAAAATATGTGCATCATTGATTTCTGTCGGCAGTTTGATTTCCTTTTATCGCTTGTTTTTTTGTGCCGTGACATTTTCAATAAAAATAAAACTTAAAACCCCTGCAGATATATCACAGATACATGTAAAGTGCTTGGATTTTGCCATAGTTACACGTAAATGTTTTTTTTTTTTTTTTGGTTTGTCCTCTTTCTTTGCTTTCTTTTATGTTGAACATATGAAACCACTTCCGGTTGTCGTGGGAGGATTTTGTATGTAATTTTATTTTTCTTATTCACTGAAATTTAGAAAACCCGAAACACCATAAAATTTTAACGCAGGATATGTTATTAAGTGCTCGTGAACTATGACAATAGTTTGTTGGATTTGAGGTAAGTAGATCAGTTATAAGGCTTTGCGTGTTTTTCTCTTCATAGCTAAAAAAACTCCTAGTATTCAGAAATCCTCAAAAAAGACGTAATTTTTATTCGCTTATAAATATTGCAGAAACAATTTTGCTTTGAGGATCTTCTCTAAAATGCTTACAAAACCTTTTCTTAGAAAAAGAATCCTCGATTTTTAATCTTATATATCTATGGATTAGTCATTCTTGTTATTATTTTGTCGTTCAATTTTTAGCATTTATATGAAAGCTCTGGAAACTGTTATGGTTTTGGTTTATCCCCAAAAGTAATTGCTAATTTAATTTATGGCAACCTTTCTGCTAAACAAAATTCTCCTAGCGAAATTGCTTTTTATAACTAAATTCACTTTAACAGCAAAACAGCCATTGTTTATTTATCCACCCACAATGTGCATAAGCTGCTTTAATAATGAACAGTCCTAATTATCAAGTGTTGCATATTCTATGTTGATTTTAAACTTCAATGCATTATGCTCAGAAATTCACTTATATGCCGCTTATAAATGCACGCTAACTTTTGGAGTCTTATGGCAGCTTTAGAGCAACCACAAAACTGCCACAAAGCGCTTTTAGCTCGTGCTATTTCACTTGAATTACACCGACAACTTTAGGAACAGCAACAGTGGTTACTCACCACAGATAAAAGCAACATAAACGCAGTGAGTACCACGCTTCATAATGTGGGTATGTGTGAGTTATCTTTGCAGCCAAAAGGATAATCTTGAGACTTTGTGCTCACATGTGCACCAACATTAACACCCGCAAAAATAAACTTGCACTTTTGTGTTAAAAAAGCAAAAAATTCTCGAACAAAAAAAAAATTTCGCAAAAAATAACAAACTTAATGTTTGCAGCAAACATATTTTATATTCCATTTACTCAGCTTTCAGTGCAGCGCCTCCACATACAACCACAGTAAAACGCACAAATACCTATATACAAGCCATCACTATCTACACACTTTGTTCTACAACATATTTTTTTGAAGAGGTTTCATTGTTGACTCATTTCAAATGCAGCAGCAGCACACAGTGGAGACTTTCAATTGCTGCGATTTTCAAAATTATTCAAAATTTTTATTTTTAAAGAAAATTTTTGTCAGATTTCTTAAAATATTGAAAAAAAAATTTTTAAATATATAATTTATATTTACTAATTTTATTCTAAAGTTATCTCAAAATAGTTTACTGTGCAGCGTCGTCATTCAACGAGTTCATGTTAGTCTTGGTATGTGTTTCCTATGTTCGTTGGTATGTTCTCAATAATGCATGTTTGTGTGTATGTATGTTTGTGCCAACATTTGTTAGCAAAAGAGTTTAAAAGTCAAGTGCTCGCTTAGGAAAAATGCACTTGAAATTCCCTCATCCTTTAGTTTGAATATTTTGCAGTCTCAGTAGAGCTGCAGTTTAGTTTGTTTCAACAGCTAAGCAACAAAAAATTGAAAAATTGGCCAAAGGCACTTAAATGTACAAAACAGATGCAGGAGGAAATATTTCTAAAGAAATAATTTCTCAATACAAATTGAGCCTTTTTCGGAAACGACCTTTCCAGTTTGCTTTAACCTTGGCATGACTTTTTTTTAAGGAGCAACACATGAAAATAAAGTTTAATTTTTCCTAATGGTCTTATCTTTGAAAATATTACCAAGGAAAAACAAAAAATTTTACACTAAGACTTTTTTATTGAATTCGCAAGAAATTTATTTAAGCTTCATTTGATAAAAAAATTTACGTAACGCTAACAGCTGTTCAAAAAACTAGAAAGGGTAACCTAATTTCTTCTGTATTTTCCACCAAAAACTTTGAAAATTCTTTAAAATATTTAAACAGGCCACGCTGTTGCCTGCAGTTACCACTACTACCATACACGCTTGAGTGACATATTTTCGTTAAAAGTCAAGCGCAACTAATGCAAATTAGATGGTTTGCTTTCAAAAGCCAAATCACTAAACGTCAAAAACAAATTCAACTCAAGGTTGTCGGGTTACTTTGCCAAGAATATCCACAATGTCGGCGGGGGGTGAACGCTTTTTTTTTCTTGCGAAAAGTATTTGCTTGCACACAGCTATGGTGTCATTTTCAACGTTCGTATTTAAGTGGCAGCTCTATAAAGCTTCACGGATTTTAAGTTGAATTTTTATTTATTTTTTTTGCTTTGAGTCAATTGAATTTGCTACTGGCTTTTTAGTGAAGGTGTTCTTTTTAAAGTTTTTAAGTTAAGCAATAACATTTAATTACGCAAATACTGTCTGTGTTTTTTTTAATAAAAATTTCTATTGCAGTGAGCTTTCTTTCAAAGATTTTGCGCTATTGATAAGAAACAGTTTTGGTCAAAATTTCACTACTATTGATTTTTCTTCCAATCCATCAATTTTCAGTTAAAATCGCGCTAAGTAAAAAGTTCTTGAAATTTGTCAAAATATTCAGAAATATATATTCTTTTATATTTTTGTGCTATTTATTTTTAAATATATACTGCCATAGAAAAATAAAATTCAAATGCATGCAGCATTGGCTAAAAAGAGAGTAAGGTAAGGTCCAGCCAAACCATGTGATCCATTAAATTACAATTTAGATTTCTTATCACATCTTTAGATATAAAAATTACGAAAATTTTACAGTGCACATCACCGTCACCGCTTTGTTCATATCTGCCACACTTTTATTTTTATTCCAAAAAAAGTCTTCATTTCAGTATTTCCTGATGTTCTATTTCACATTTGCATTTTTCCATTCATCAGACGCAATCCGTTTTGTGTGCACAGCAAAAACAAAACAAACGCGATGGAGATGACAACTAAAAAAGACATCAGCAATCAACAGTCGAGAGACAGCATTCAGCACCGAGCAACTGAATGAATGGATGAGGTGGCAGAAACTCATTATTCTCGCAGTCAGGTTCCACCTTTTAATGCTGTGACATTTTGGCATCACTGCGTTTCGCCTGAGCTGTCACACCATATAACAAATGCGGATGATTGTGTGTGTGTGCGTGTTGATGATAACAGCGTTTGCCACCGCTATTTATTTAGTTTTTTCTACATTTTTACAGCTTTTTGTGTGTACCATAACAATAAGCTGAATCTGAGCATTACACTATTAGCTTCGGCTGATGATATGATGTGACAAAATAGTTAAGCTGATTAAACTACTAAAGTTGTTAGAGGCTGTTACCTGTAAATTGTTGGAAATTTATTTTTCTAAAAATTTTGCTACGTTTTCATTAAAAGTTGATGTAGCAGTAGTACAATTTATGTAGTCAAGGCCTAATATTAGTTTTTATTTGAATTGCATTTTAGTAAAATGAAACGGTGTTGTTATTTATAAAATAAATATGTGCATTACAAATTGTTATCACCGTGTCATTTTTGATGTGGTGTGTCATTTTTGTTATTTTGAGCAACCTCTTTTCATTTGTTTTAGCCAAGACTTTTTAATTTGATTCATATCTTTTTTGCTTGATATTCGGCACTAGTTAAGTGTACAGCAGCATGTGATTTGTTTTTCCTTGTAACGTACCGGAAATAATGTGCGAATTTTGACAGCTAAAAAAAATGTCTCGTTGGCAGAAATTCCAATTTCAAATGGCCTCAAGGCACAGTCGAAATGAAATGTTTTTGTTTTTCATTTAACATTCCACTAAAGAAAACAAATTTTTAATTTCCGTCTTTGCATATAATTCATTAGTATGTTGTGAGCTTTGAAACTCTAAAAATTAAACTTGAGTGCATGTTATTTAATTGAGTCAGAAGACACGTTAGGATTTTTCTAGGCATTGTTGTGAAATAAGCATTATTTATGTTTTTAGAAATTAGTTTTACTTAAAAAAAAAATAGCACATTTGTTTTTTCATAATCATTGTCCTTTTTAAAGCATAGTTATTCTACGATTTCTATGATATTTAAATACGAAGGTCACAGAAGTAGGTAGTAATTGATTGTAAGTCATGTTTCTAATATCATTTGTATATGAATGTACCATTTTGGGTTTTTCCGACTTTCAAGTTTCAACAAATTTTTCAGCAGCTCGTTATTGATTTTAGACCCGTGGCTCTTTCGAAAATTTCCCTACAACTCCCCATAAATTTTTCTTTGGATATGTTCTTCATCAAAAATTTTTCTGCATGAACAAATTGACCGGGCCTAATATATGTAGATAGATATATAAGTATAAAGTATATAAAAACTTTCTTCCACTTGAAATATCCACAAAATTTCTGAACATTTTAGAGTTTGGAAACTTCAACATTAAAATTTTTGGAGTATGTGGAAATGTCTTCACAAGATTTTATAAGTAATTACTCAATGCTTAGATAATTTGACTTCGATTAATAAGTAGTTGAGTTGCAGTAGGATATTATTTCAATTTCCACTGAAAGAATAAGAGGTAATAGGTTCTTATCCCACTATCACCTAAAACAATATGTAAGCCAATATTACACTTAGTCACAGCACAAGTATTCTCTGTTGGATATGTTCTGCACATATCCCCACCACTTTTCCAATGACTTATTAATAGTGAAAACTAAATTCCATCAATCAAACTCTACAAAATAATTCAATTGACGCAAAATTTTACATTGAAATTTCAACCATACATTTGATTAAAAGGACGCAGCTGCACAGTGGTGTATTGTTAGGCTCCTCCTAAGAGGGATAGTGTTCGTGTTCGCATGCATACAATTGTGTGTAGATTTCTGTCACAAACGCTTCCACAATACAAATACTAAATATTTGTTTTAATTAAGTCAGTCAAATTAATTGCATTGAAATGAAGCACAAAGCCAACGACAATGACATGAAGAGAGACCACCAATCCATCGGTCAAATACATAATGGAAAGAAGTAATTCTTGAGCAATACAAGGAAAGTTATGAATAACACCCAATTTCTGCGAGCTTTATATATGTATGTATACATTTATAACATTCTGTGTCAATCGTGCGAAATATCTTTTAAATGTTTCAAAAAGATAACTCTATCTTTACTATTTTAAGAGGCTTAAATTTCATAAAGACTTGTACATGCTGTTCTCTTCTAATCTTAAAAATCTTGTTCCTAACTCTAGAGGGATGAAAATACTTTTTTGCATTTCTATTTCCAACTGTAACTCACGATATGATTTAATTTGCATTGACTTGAGTAGAATAAAATTTGATGACCTTTTCCATTGGAATATAATGCATGTATATTCTGTTTCTCCTTTGCTCAATATTTAATTTATTGCATAGTGCAATTATGTTTTGATTATGTTGAAAATTTCCTTATTTTTTGTCTCAAGAGTTATCTCAAAATACTTCAATTAAAGATATCTTAAGAGCTTGAAAATATTTCAATAAAACTATTGTAAATTGAATTGCAAGACTTTTATCCAATTAGGTTTTGAACACAAAGCATCATAGTGCAATTTGAATACATAAGTTTTTTTAAAATGTGGAAAAATTTTCATATTAAGCCACATGCCCTTAATAATTTTGTATAACTAATTTAATAACATCGAACAAAGTGAACTCAAAACAATGATTTTTTGGAATTGCACTTGAAATTTTATTTTTTTTCGTGTTAATTTTATCGTATTGTTTTATATTATCGTTCACTTAATTCGCACTCTAGCACAAATTTTGGTTATTTTTTTCTTTTACTATGTTAAAAGAACATCTGCTTTTGTGCCACACAATAAAAAACAAAAAAAAATAAACATTTTACCATAATTGTTATTTTATAAACCTCATTAAAATAATTTTTCCATTCAACCCCCTCATTTGCGTTATGTTCCGACTTTGCAAATCTTAATAAGGGTCACTTTGCTAAAAAATAATATACTTTACCCTACCTAACAACAAAAACAACATGAGCGAAACATCAATAAACTTTATTATGTTAAATCATACAAATCTGCCTTTTTATTATTGTTTAACCCTGTATGAGTGGACAAATTCTGGTTGCATTTATGGTAAATTGCACACGTGTGTCCTTGCTATATAGTCTGATAGCCAGGAAGGCCAAGCTCTTAACAACATGAACATTTTTACCTATATATTTATGTATTCTAACATTTTTTGCTTGGATTTTACTGCTTATTTTATTGGTACATCCTACTGAATCCACAAGTAGCAACATCAAAAGAACTTATGCAACCCTTCTTCATTCACTCCAATCTCTCTTACTACTGCGACTGCTGTTATCCGATTTGCGCTGCTCTGTGTTTTTTGTCTGGACGTTTATATTTTCATTGAACTCAAGCCGTCATCAGCGTCAAACCGTAAATTTACTGACTGGCTGTGCTTTTATGTTTGTGTATTGAGTGTATTTATTTGTTTTTTTTTTTGTTTCTTATATATCGAGGTTTGGCTGTTAATTCACCTTGCTGCTACTTTGTGAACCTTTTGAAGTTGGTCAAGCAAAAATTGTGCAGAAAGAGCTATAATTGAGAGCATTTGAATTGAATTATTTATAAACACCCAGCTTACAATTGGAAGATTGTTGAAACATCCAGGCGATTAAATTATAACACTTCCGGAACAATTTAATTTGAGTTTAAGGAGTTTTTGAATATCACGTGAGCAATCAACTGAAGATATGTGGTAAAGGACAATATGTGGTGTCAAGGTTGCTGGGGTGATCCTTTTGTTTTCATCTTATGTAAAGTGTAGCAAATTGATTTGGAAAGCAACTACTTCTGAAGAGTTTTTCCCCAACAGACTATTGCTTAAAATCAGGATATGAGCTCGTGCGCAATTCGAACTATCAACACGGAGATTGAAATATGACTTTATCGACACGATATAGTAAAGTATGAGCTTTTGTTTGAAAAAAGTCAATCGTCTTCCAAATTGTCAGAATTAATATAAAATAAGTTTCCAATTATTTTAAAATAATTATTTTATATTTTGATATTTTCCTAAAATTTTCATAAATTTTTATTTCTCTATTTTATAGAGAACATTTTCTTTAATAAGTGCTCCATATTTTGTGTTTTTATAAAATAGTTTGCACAGCTATAGCCACAAAGTGTGGTAAGAAAGCAAACATTTAAAGATACCCTGCAACAAACGTCAACAACAGCGCAACAGCATATAGTGTTGTATGCTAACAACAACTACAACATGTGTACCATATCCTTTGAATTCACTTACTCACTTTGAAAGCTTTTCACATTCATTTATCGCACGTTCTTCTTTCAAATGCATTTTGCACTTTCATGTACGTATACGTACAAGCGTATTCAAGTCAACCTCAGGATTTTGTTTTACCACTTTGTATGTTGTAAGATAACATTCAGTTCATTCGTCCTTCAAACGTGTCTGTATTTTACGAGCTATGGCCAGAACTTAAAGCCTTTCAACGGCAAAAGAACCTTGAAAAATAAAAGGAAATAGAATGAAAAAACTTTAGTGTAAAAATCAACAGAAACGAAAATGACTGAATGAATGAAGGCGGAATGAAAATTTAATGCACGTGTGAATGGATAATATCCACGATATTAGAGCTACGAGCTCAGATGGTTTTATTAAGTTAGAGTTTTTTGTACAAAAAATTATATTTTGTTTCAGTTATATGTTAAAGTTTTTGAAAATTTCATCATCAAGAACGTTAGATCCTAACAAAACCGCCGAACAATGATTTAAATATCAAATTTATAAATAGTTTATAGTTAAGTAGTAGTTTGGTAGTTGAGTTAAGACAAGTAAACAACTGTTAATTCATATGGAGCACTATGGTCATTTTAATTTAATTTAATGTTTGTACAAAAATTATGACCTTACAACCCTACGGCAGTAGGACCATTGGTGTTTGTACACAGATAACGATAATCCTTCCTAATTTTATTGTTTGTATCTTTTAACATAAGATTTTTTTAACATAAGATCTTAAGAACACACATAAAAAATTTTTTTAATAAATTCTACAAAGAGTAAAAATAGTCAATTCGTAAGGCTTACGTTACATAAATTAGTATTTTTCATAAAATCAAAAAGTTTAATCAAGTCATTATATAAGTAAGTGTAGCCGTACTGGCGGCAAAACAAAATTCACATGAAAACATTTTTGTTTGCTGCATTCAAAAGCAGAGACAAAAATTTTCGACTTCAGCCTACGATATGAAGATGGGGGTACATTATTTTTTGCATTACTGCGAAGCTATGGCGAATGAAATGCTCCAATTGCTTTATTGCCTGTCAGATAGATAATATTATTTTGCAATCTTTATGTGATGTTTTAGTTTATGCATTTATTTTATGTAAATATTCTCACTTCTTACTTCCGAAAATAGTTTTGTGGTCATGTCATTGTAACGTGCTAGTAAAAACAGCTTTTTCGATCAACATTGTCATACAAATTTAGACAAAGTACTAAAGTAAATACAGACATCAAATATACAAAAAGTTATAGTAAATAATAAAATTGGAGAAAGCAATAAAATAAACTATTGTTTGTAAATTTATTGCATATCTTTGCCAAAATTGCTTAACATTTGTTGTCAATTAACAAAATGACGAGACTTTGCGCTGACAAAATAGAAAAATATAATGACGATGATAGTAATGGTTATGGTGATATCGCTAAATTAGTAGCTCAAAGTGACAAGCGATACTGTCAAAATAAAAAGAAGAAATCAAATTTAAGAATTGTTTTTCGTTTCTCAATTTTAACCATTAAAGTTTTTATAAAATGAGTGCACCAGAAAATAATGAATTTATTTTTCTTAAGATTCTAAATTATTTTTATGTTGAAATATTTTTCATTAAAAAACATTTTTTCGTTTTTTTTTTTTTAAAGATGTAAGTCAACAAAAGCAGTTCATTTCAAAATTATTAACCTATAAAGAAAAAACTTTAATTTCCACGAAACTATACGCTGAAGTAAAGAAAGTATAAGTTTCATATAGTCAGTTAAATTGGAAACTTACAAAATTATAAACAGCAACAAAATGGCAACAACCAAAACTAAAACACTATGGCACATTTGAAGTAAGATCTTTACTTCATTAAGAGAGCTATGGCATTAATAGTAATTTATTTATGAGTCATTGTCAATTTTCCTTGTTTTTGTTTTTGTTTTGGTCTTCTTAGTATTGATACCAACGCATTGCTGCTCCAGAGTGAAGCAGCAGCTATATTCCCTCACAAGGACATGTAAACATGTACTACTTTCAGTACATATTTTGATAGCAAGCAGCTGTCGCTTTTTTTAATCAATGTTCCCTTAATAGTTTTTGTAGTTTTTCATGTATTAAGTATTATTGGGGTTTTTTTTTGCCTGAAGAAATGCTTTTTCTATATGACCTGAAATGAAAATTTTTAAGTTATGTGAAATAAGTCATTTTAAGATTTTCCAGAAATTTTTTTTGAGAATCTTATATCCCTTATTTCCTACAACTAAGATCCAAACATAAGAAAATCATTTACGTCTTTTAATTAGAAAATTTTCTATTAGAATTTATATTTAGTTTTCATGAAAAGCTGTTCTGTTTTTTCTGAATTACTGAATAAGTTGGTCGAAAGCATAAAACATCTTAAGTCTAACACTGTAATGTTCAACGCTGATCTTGCAGCAGCAATAAAATAATAATTCTTAATATTTATATACACTACCTTGATTTTAGTTATTTATAAAACCATTTAGAATACACTTTAAAACAAATCTAAATCTAAATATTTTTATGTTTTCAGCTTAAAATTCGACATATTTTTTAACAGTCATTGAAGTAGTATTTTCTGTTTTTGATTTAAATTAGCTTTCTGAGCATTTTTGGAGTATTTTGCATAACAGCTCCTACTACTACAGGATACTCTGAACGGCTTATGACCTCACATCGCGCTTTCATTGTTTGTGCTTCAAATGACTTAAGATTTACATTACATAAACACAAATTTCCATTATATGTATTATATAAATGATTATTTTCAACAAAAAATTCATTTATGACGGCTGTAATCTTAAAGTTTTTGTATTTATTCATAAACACTTAATAGATACATAAAATTTGTTTTTATAAGCTCAGAAGCTGCAGTATGCAACCAATGCTTTTTCCTGAACATTTTATTTTCCTTACAAAAACAAAACAAACCCACAAAACTGCCAACCAATTCAAAGTCAAAAAGACGTTAAGTAACTCGCAGATGTTAGTAAGAAGGTTCAAAAGTTTCCCCTTTTTTAAAGCTACCGTACGTTACTGCAGTACGGCTGTTGTTTTTGTGTGGAGTAAATTATGACAATTTATGCAATAAAATTTAAAATTTATGTGAATAAAAAAGAAGAAAAAAGAAAGATTTTACCGACTTCCTAACCTCAAAATTTGCGCACCAAATATTTTATACGCTACATTTATTGTGACTTAGTAGAAAAATTGTGCACCTTTTTTTGTTTTTGGTATTAGAGGAAGGTAGTAGAATAAAGTTTTGTGTAGACATTATCCCTCAAAGTAAGTTGTATCGGTGCATATGTGAAAGTTATTTTGCACAAAAAAGAAACCTTAAACGTAGAGTTGGAGTTTTTGTCTTGGCATGAATTAAATACACTACACATCATTCAGAGCAAAAATAAAATTCATAAACTTTTTTATTTTTTGTGCATTTTTTCTTTCAGGAATGACTAAATACTTGGCATAAGCAGAACCATTACTTCCCTATATACTTTTATATATATAATTTATAGAAAGTTAAAGATTTCGAAAGCATAACTAAATCAAAACTTTGGTGTCAAAATACCTTTTTCATGCAGCTGATATTTACAGAGAAAGATATTTTAAATTCGATTTATTTATGGCTTATGAACTTTAAAAAAATGTAGTACAGCGTTGATTCGACTAATGCAGATATATCTTTTCAAAAGAATGAGTATTTGATTAACTTAGACGAGTGATGCACAAATCGATTAAAAAGCCTTAACAAAATGTTAAAGCATAACTAGGATACCATCAACCTTCCTAAGGGGGTCTCTAATATATTAAACATATTATTGTACTTATCGATGGGAAAAAGTCGGAAAAGTTGCGGCATTGAAGTGAAGTGGCGGAATGTAATTTGAATTAACTGTGACATTTTGTTGTAGAAACTTTAAATTTTTAGTTAAAAAAACATGACCTATGTTAGTCTTGTCATTCAAATAAGCGACACATTAAAATGTTCCAAAAATGTCTAAAAAAATTGCATAAAAACAAACTCAAAACTTTTCACATATCATCTACCCTTCAGCTAAGCTGCTCCTTTTCTTCGTATTCGTTGTTTGTTGTCCGGTCAAGTTTGAATTATTGTTTCAGTTTCAAGTCCTGCGTTTGACTTTCAGCATCGCTGCATTTATATACACAATACACTCTAATAAAAAAATAAAGACAAAATTCGCATTGAAGCCCAAAACAAAAGAGACGGCAAAAAAAATAGTTTATCGCTTAAAAAAACAATAGGAGCAAAACTCATAAAAACTTCAAGCTGACTTGCAACGGACGCATGCAGCACTTGAGATTGCAATTTTTCATAGAAACTTACGCTCATTTCTTTTTTGCGACAACATAACTGCCATACAAAAATAAATACAAAATTATAGTTTTGGGCTATATCTCGGTAAAATTTAAGTCATGCCATATTTTTTTTAGCACTTGGTGGCACAAATCGTCAAATTGTACTACGGACCACGGTCAAAACAAATTAATGTGTGGTAAGCAAAAGGGTTGAAACAAAAAAATACTCTTTAAAAATGTTTGTAGCGTTATGAAACACTTAAGTACAGACATCATGCTGCAAGTGCTTGAACCTTTTTGCCTTTTCTTTTTATTACATTCAACGTAAACTACACAACAAAATTATATATTTTTATTTTATTTGATTACTTACAAATGTAATTTCTTATTTGCAATAGTTGTTACGAAAAAAAAAATTGTTTTTTTTTTTGTTTTCCGGATTTCCGCCTTATATTTTGAAGCAAATATTTACTTAACTTTCAATTTTCTTCTGTTTGCTACTGTAAACGAATTCTACAAAGTAGTTCTGCGCAGTCATTATATATAACTAGACGGGAAATTTCTAACAATAAAGACTACTTTTAAATTTCTTAAGGCTACGGAAATGGCAAATAAAATTGGATGCTTTATTGAATTCGATACTTTTAGTCTTAATTGCTGAGTAAACAAAATTGGAAACTATTTAATCTCTTTTAGCTAAACTGAAAAATTTTTTATATCAGATAGTAGGCAAAATTCTTAAAAAAAATAATTTTCATTTTGCTTCCAATAACAATATGTTGCTGTGAAACTAAAATTTCATTTGAATTTTCAACCCCATTAAACTTTGCAACTTTTTCCATTGAAAAATTTTGAAGGGAAAATTTATATGCTTAATGAATAAATTCAATATCGGTATTTGTTATATACACCATAAAATATATAAAATTTTTTGCTTATGTGTGTACCAACATATGATTTAAGAACAGTTTAGAATGACACTGTGAATTTTTAAAGGTTCTTAAAAGAAGACTCAATCTATAGACGAATGCACTTTTTTTTCATGGACACCAAAACTTACAAAAAATTTTCAAAGTTCACAACAATTTACTTAAATCTACAAAAATATTTTAAAATTTATTACCAAACAAAAAGGTTATTATTCGAAATAGTCTATGTCCACCTTAAATGTACTGACAATACGTTATTTGTGCTGAAAATTCGTTTAATGTACCAAATGTACTAAAAATTTGTCCAATGTACTGACGAATATTTTTCACAACGCAGGTGTGCATCAGTTATTGTATTTGGATTTCGTGAAAATGTACTGAATCGAGACTTCAAATGTACTTTTTAGATGCCAAATGTACTTTTTTGTCATGATTATGAAAAAGATACGTTAAGGGCACAAAATTCAAACAAAATTTACAAACTATTACGGCAGGTTTGTACGCGTGTTTCTAATAAATTCACAAAATAAAAATTGTAATTTTTAGAAATAGTCCAAATTTACTAGAAACGTACCGAAAATGTACTGAATGTACTGAAATTGGGCCAAATGTAACGAATGTACTTAAAACTTGTCGAATGTACTTACGACGCTTTTTCACGACGCAAATGTACCGAAAAAAAGTACAAATGTACCGAATCTACTGACGACGATCTTTCGCATTGCAAATGTAATGAAAAAAGTACAAATGTACTGAGCCATTACTGCTCTGTGATATAAAGAAAAAATTAACTGTTAACTTATATTATTGACGTGGTAGTTATTCGCATGTTGTTTACAGAAGTTTGGCTTAAGCAACCGAAAAGAAGAGCTCCTACAAAATAAGCAAGTTAAGTATTTATAAATATTTAATGTTATGTTATGTGATTTTAATTTAGAAAATGGCACACTCAGCAAATTTTTTAAGGCGCCAACCAAATTGAGAGATATCTTAAAAATTACAACTCTTATACACTTCCACTTGAATTTATTATATTTGACGTAAATATTAAACTTAATTGGCAAACGATCAACAAACTAGAAAATATTTCATCAGCATAAAAAGTACTCATACACAAAACGATTGTCATAACATTCCATCATCTTAATATTAATGACATTTTCCTCATTCATAATGCACATTGATAGCATATGCCTTCTCCAAAAATTTTCTTGTTTATGTCTTTTATTATGATTGTATTAGCGACATTTATAAATATTATATTTTTTATCTAAGTACAATACATACCTGCAGCTTATGCGAAATATTTACACAACCTTAGGGTTTAATATGCTAACAAATAAGTGTATTTGGGACTGTAAGGATGTGCATTTTCCTACAGAAGTTTGTGTTATGAATGACAGTAATTTTGTTTATATCGTTAGCTGTTGTCATATTACATGGTACTTATGTAGCTCATCCTTAAAAAAGTAACTGGAGCTTATTAAAAATCCAACAACTTAACTGGTGCTTTAATAACATTTATGTGCACAAGTAAAGTTTGCTCTGAAATGCTTTTGACACCAGGAAGAGTACCAATTACACCAATATTAAAAGAAATTATTGAATCTGAGTTGAAATTATTGAGATAAAAATGCCACGCAAAAATCATGCTCCTCAGAATATTTTCATTTTATTTTAAGCAAGAAAATCCTTCATTTTTGTTTGCCAACTGCTATTCAACTTTCAGCAGTTTTTGTTCACAGAAGGATAGCTTTATGTAGTTTAGGTAACAGAGAAAATAAGCATCAAGCAACTCAGAAAACTTGGGAATTGAAGATCATAGATCTGTTATTTGAAAATCCTATATTTGAAAGAAATTGTAATGGCTCTTCTAGTTTTCGAGGTTTTTTTTATAAGATGATCAACTTCATGAAAATTAAAATTTTAATATATAAGCCCTTAATATCATGAAAAAAGATTTCAGGAATATAAAAAAATTAATAAAAAATTTTTGTTCAGTTTATCGTAGGTGGCAATATATGGTAACTAAATTACAACTATCAATGACCAACATTTTGACTTTACCTTCCATTTCCTATACCTAATTTAATAAATTTTTTGCTCAATATTTATTTAGAAATGAGTTACAAAAGAAAAAGTAAGTCTCGCTATAATCTTAGCAAACTCCTTTTTTATATTACATAAAAACTATGAAAAATTTACGAACATTTTTTGTGTATTTGGTGTTGCTTTTGCCAATAACGATAGTTTTTAATATTTGCGCAATTTAAATAAAAAAAAAAAACATTTAATGAAACATTGCTAGGTTTACAGAAATCTCAAATGTCTTTGCTGTTGCTCTGATAAAAATCCTTAAAACTTTTCGATTTTTAAAGAAATTCAGAACAATCAAAGATTTTTTTATGTAAAAACGTTCTCTGTTTTCTTTTTCTTTTTTCAAAAACGACTTATCGCATCAGGAACAGAATCACAGCAATAAGACTTTTCACAGCGCAACGACTTAACTTTATCTTTTCATCCATTCAACACAACACTGTTTGAGTGCTGTGCGTGCGTGTGGTTGAATCTTCGCTGGTATTTGTATTTTATCCAAAAGCGATTTGCATAAATATTCATTTTGATTTTTCTATGAGGAATGTAAAGAAAATGTAATACATGTCGTATGAGTAACATTTTATTTTTAGTACAATGCTCACTCACTTACTTCAAGACTGGCATAACTCAAAAAACATAAAGTGGGAGAAAAACGAATTTAAAGTTTTCAATAAGTTGCTTTTTATATGAAAATGATGAAAAGTATGTCCACATAAACTCCTCTCACAAAGCAAGTTTATGAGATACTTTTCTGATTTTTTTCACACAAAATATAGCATAAAATGACGGATGTTTCTGCATCATTAACTAAAAAATCACGTTATTTGAGTTATGCCAGCCTTAAAGTAAGTGAGCGATATGTATTTGTATAAATTATTGCATTTTCGGTACACTTGGCGATAGTTGAATTCATTTGGCAAATTTTGAATACATTTTTGGCCATTATCTTATATTGAACTATTTCTAAACAATAACGTTATTTTAATTAATTTAAGCTGAAATATAGAATTTTAGTAATATTAAAACAAATATCTACATTTTTAAAGTTTTTTGGAGATGTTTTTTTTTTAAGGAACCAATATTTTCTTCATATAACTATAACCACACGAAATTTCAATACCCACTGTAATGAAACAAAAATATGTTTTTAAGATTTCAATTTGTAATAGTTATAAAACACTCATAATATTACCAAAATATTTCTTGAAACAAACATTGTTAGGATATCGCGCCTCACTGTCAAACTTTTTTTATAATGCAACCTTTTAGACAAACTGTAAACCTCATTTGAAAACTATTTTCGTGATTTTAATTTCTTCTTTAGAGCTTACTCTTTTAAATAATGTCTCTTATATCGATGGCTATATATTTGGCGTAGATCTGACAAAGAATTTTTGTTAAACTTTTTTTTTTTCATAATAAAAATCATTAAAATTGAACACATTAACGTACAATTCTTTCCGTTTTGGCATTAACTGCTTTATATGCAATTTTATTTTGAACAATTTGTTATCAATTATAAAAAACATTTTTAATGTTTTTTTTTTTTTTGCTATGTAAAATAAAATGAGATTTTTAATTAAAATTTAAAATATGAAATTATGAAAGTAAAATTTACCATAGCGAGAAGAAAAATGAGGAGGCTGGAATTAATTTTATCAATCAACATTACACAAAATGCTCAAAAGTTTATTAATTGCATAATTCGCATCATTGCGTCGAAAGTAAATTAAAATATTTGTTAATTAAAATGATCTCTGCATGATACTGATGCATTTTTTTTATACGAGTTGCATGCAAATATTGGACTTGTGTCACATTACAATTAAAATTAAATATTTTCAAAACAAATATGTATTCAGATCTTAACTCTATTGAAAAGAATTATAATGTTAAATCTAATCCAATAAAAAAAATCGATTTCAATTAGTCGTTTTTCTACAGCAAATACTTGCTCAATTTTGCAGTTTATATTTCGATTTGGGATGAACATATCTCAAGTTCAAGATTTGATTCTTATAATGCAATTATCAAAAAAAAAAAATCATAAAATCATTCTATTTGCAATGGAGTTTAAAATGCCGATTTTAAACTCTAATCTCTAGGAATAGAATAAATATTTTTCAATTCTAAATTTGAAATGAAATTGACAAGAGAATCATTCCATAAAACTAAAAAAATTAATTGGAAATTTCAATTAGCTGAATTGAAATCGAAAAGTATACTTTACTACTCAACTCAAAAAAATAAAAAATACTTTTATACTGCGTACATGCGTTCAGCTTATCCTAAAATATCCGGCTTTGGAAACAAAAACAGCTATGTTTTAAGTCCGCTGGGTCTGTGTTTTTCGCTCTAGCGAATCATGTGGAAATTTATTTCGCAACTCTGCACTAAATCCGCAGTCAATACAACAACGATGATGCTGTATGTCAGTATAAAAGCATCCTAGTTATCCTTGCAAAATACAACTATGACGATTACGGTGTGATGTCAACCGCAGTTGCAGGATGTGCGCTAAAATTTTTCATTAGTATTTTTAAATTCCGTTATTTCATGACACAAAAAAAAATTTTAAGTTTCTAATAAAAGATAAATGACACAAACTTTTAAGCATTAAAGATGTTATCAGAACAAAATAAAATACAATATAGATATTAAAGTCAGAAAATAATATTTTTGAGTTTTAAAAATATGTCGAAAAGAAACTCTGATTATAGAAACTTATTTTTTTTAGTCATTAGCCAGTGCGTTTTAGACTACATGATCATATGGTAAACGAACATTATCTTGCATAAGCAAATGATTTCACTATATAAATTCAAACTGATTGTTCAACCTTAACTCGAGTTCTCAACCTAAAAAATTTTCAATTTATTAACCAGACACACACGCATTTTTGAAATCCCTCGAATCAAACCATTTCGCAGAAGTTTTTTAATGAAATGATATAAGGTGATCAAAACCTGCTGTTATTAACAGGAATTATATTCAAATAAATGGTGAGAAATCTTTGAATGAGCTGTTGAAAGCTCCAGTACTTATCACTACATAAAGTAATTTTCTAGAAGCGCTAACTTTCTACTTATACAGTAAACATAAAACTATTACAATCAACAGTTTTTTAGCGTTTTATTTGTAATTACCCTTTAATTTTAAGAAATAATTTATTCTGCTCCTGATTATATTCTTTTTGCTCCAGAACACATTTCTTGCATTTGTGATATTTTTAATGCTAAAGAAATTTAGTTTCAAGTTTAAAGAAAGAAAAAACTATGCTGGCACAATAAAATCTTCTCGAGAGGCTGTGCAGACATAATCTTATGCAAATAAATATGCCACGTGTCAGAAAGTCTTTATTTTTGTAGTCAAACATCAATTTGTAACCATCTTAGAGCTGCCTTGTTCCACAAAAATTGTAGAATTGAAGGCTATAAAGTAATGACAATAATTGTTCATATACATTAGCATTTGCACTGATTGCTGTCACAAAGTTTCGACTAAGGGGCTGAAAAATTACAAAAAGTAATGACAAAAGTAGTAAAATAGGTTATGAAATTCATTGTTACAATAAAATTCATTGTACAAATGAGAAACTGAGTTGAAATGCTTCAATTCGACTTGTTCAACTTAGCTTACATTTATACAAAAAAAGGAAGAAATTTGCTGAGAACTTAAACAAAATGAAAACTTGTATTAAATTTTTCTTAAACAAAATTTGCACATATAGTTAGTCTTAATAACTTACAGTCATATGTCATTTAATAAGTGGCTGTGATATTAGGTTCAAGTTCACTTACTCCCCTAAATATTTTATTTTACTGTACATATTCCTTCACTTTTAACACATGTCACGTCCACATCACTATATGATTAGTTTTGTTCTTAACATACAGAAAATTATGTGCGAAATTTTTCATCATAGCTATAAAAAAAAAAACATCAGTATAGTTGCTATTTGAATATTAATTTTAAATGCCTTGAGGCACATCTGAAATGAATCTTTTTGGCAATTTGAAAAAAAAAAGATACGAAACTAATTTCCGTTTCCGCATGCAGACAAATATGATAAAATTGTTTAGCCTCATAGTTTTTTTTACAATGATTTCTATTTTTTCATAATAAGTAAAAAAAGATATTAAAATACATCAATCAGAACTAAACAAACTGAGCAAACCCGACATCATACACAAAGGAAGCTTCATTTTCAGATTTTCGTTTCACATGGGGCTATTTGATATTTTAATGAATTTTCAATTCATATTGCTCTCTTTAAAAATTTTATCAAACAGAAATAAGAATTTTTAAAAAAATATTTGTAGTGGAAATAATTTTTTTCAGTAAATTTTTTTTTCTTTTTAATTTTTCTTCTTACGAATTTGCATTATACTTAACTTTGTTTTCAAAAAAAATTATTATGAGTCATCATACCAACTGCATGCTCTCTGCAGTACAGTTTTTCTCTTCATTGTGAAGCCTGCGCATTTGATATCGTAAAAGTACGTGATTTAAATTTAGTACAAGACTAAATTAAATGAAAAGCATTTCAAATGTGACTTTCAACGTTTTTCTTAAGATTATAAAAAAAGGCGGTAGTGCTGTTGACCTACAACTACAGAAGGTTGCTTTGCAAGGACATCTGTCCATAGAACAAAAACTTCAGCATAAATAAATATTTGCATGTAAGTCATTCTATGTACATATGCAGAAAGCAAGTTTTTCATAACAAGATTTTGAGTTCAACCAAATTAAATATGCAGCTTTAAGGTTGAGTAGCCTCTGTTTGATTTACCTATTATAAGCAATATGAACGTTAAAAAAGAAATAATTTCCGAAAAATTAGCCGATGTTGAAATTCGGTAAGAAATATTTGCTTGATATATTATGTGCCGTTTTCAAGCAATGTTTACATTTGTTTATTTCTAAATTTATTTATCTTGAATTATACTTTCGTAAAGACATTAGGATGATTAAATTTTTCTTTTTTGTTTTGTTTCAAACAGGATAAATAGTTGCAGGTACATCACTTAAATATTTTAGTGCAAAGAGAGCTCATAATATTAATATTTACTGCTGGATCATCTAGCTTTTCAGTTTTCCAAATGACTCATATAGGAAAGATTGCTTCATTAGACAACTTCGTCTTTATTCCCTAGACTGATTTCGATTATGTGGATAGAGAAAGAAGAAATCAATTATGAGATATGTCAATGACATGTTAAACTTAAAAATGAATCATTAAGATATCGAGACTAAACAACAATTCTAAAACATTGAAACTTGTTATTTTATGGTTAGGAAGAATATAATGAAAGGATAAATATTTGGCTTTTTGAATATGTTGGGAAAATTACGGATTACATTACAATCTTTGGAAAAATAAACTGTTTTCTAAAAAAAAACCGGGTGAAATCTTAAAAAATCCTCATACATCGTAGACTTAAACTCTGATTTCATATTTTTAGCATTGCTATTGTTATTGAATTAGCAGATAATTTTTTACAGAACAACCCAACCTCTGAAATCAATTAAAGGGTTCAAAATAATAACAACTTTCACAAGAAAATTGCTTCTTATAACTTTTGGTTACATCATCGCTTTAAGTATTAAATCTACGTTTGAGGGTATGGTTTCAAAAAAAATATACAATTATCTCAAAAAGAATTCTATGCAATTTAACGATTGATCATGAACATTATAAGCTAATTATACAATACTCACCATACCAAATCTAAATTCAACATTGCACATAAAAAAGTTTTTATGACTCACCCTAATGTTTTATATGAGAAAATAAGCTTTCCTGTTCAATCCATAAATATATTTGTAAATTGTTAAAGTTTCATAAGTAAACGATTGCATACACAAATAAAGAAATATTAATTTATCAAGGACTTTTAGCAAATCACTATTATACCCGACACGCACTCTTATTCCTATAAAATATGAAGTATTTTTTTTTTTTTTTTTCTTTAAATGTAACAACTCTGAAAATGACAAATCGTACGTCATCCATATGCCAGTGAAAACCAATTTATCATAAATATGATGTGTTAATTTTAAAATAATGCAAATGCTATATACTGCCTTCTCACATTTGTATGGGCTTCACTTAAAAAATTGACATTGACTCATTTATCACAGCAAAAAACATGTAGACAATAAAAATTGCGCTGTTCAGACAGCAGAGTATGAATTGGGCGTTTTCTTTTACCATCGTAAAAAGAAATTATTGACTCAGATCTCAAGTATATGGATAGAATTTTAAAGCAAAGTCATCTCTGTAAATACAATAAAATGAATGATAAATTGTTTTTGATAACAGTTTTTCAACACAAACGCAAGTGCGATATCAAAATTGAAGACAGTTAATTAAATTAAATCAAAGAATGAACTGTAGAAATATGACGAGCAATAACTTCATAGGCAATATTTTCAAGAAAAATTTTATTATATACAGGGTGTTTTTTTTAGAGGTATAGAGCTTCGAATTGAAATAAAATACAAGAAAATCGTTTTAATGTCCATCAATTTGGCTTTATTGGAAGGATAATTTTATGCCATTAATGTTTAAATATGATTTCGGGCATGTGGCCGCCGCGGCTGGCTCGAATAAAGCCAATTCTACAGGTCCAATTTTGAACCACTTTTTCGAGCATATGGGGCCGTATGTCGGCAATAACGCCACGAATGTTGGCTTCCAAGTCCCCTAACGTTTCTGGTTTGTTGGCGTAGACAAGCGACTTCACATATCCCCAAAGAAAATAATCCAATGGTGTCAAATCATACGATCTTGGTGGCCAATTGACAGGTCTATTCCGCGAAATTATGCGCTCATCGAATGTTTTCTTCAATAAATTGATTGTGACGTGCGCTGTGTGGCATGTAGCGCCGTCTTGTTGGAACCACAACTCATCCACATTCATGCCATCCAATTCGCGAACAAAATAGTCGGTTATCATGGCTCTATACCGGTCTCCATTAACGGTAACTGACTCTCCAGCATTATTTCGGAAGAAGTATGGCCCAATGACTCCACCAGCCCATAGAGCACACCAAACAGTCAGTTTTTGTGGATGTAATGGCGTCTCAAGGGTCTCATGTGGATTCTCTTCACTTCAAATGCGGCAATTTTGCTTGTTGACGTAGCCATTCAACCAAAAATGAGCCTCATCACTGAACAAAATTTTGCGATGAAAATCAGCATCGAGATCAATCACATTTTCGGCCCATACACCAAAATCACGACGCATTGCATGGTCTCGCGGCTTTAATTCTTGCACAAGCTGGATCTTGTAAGGTCGCAAGCCAAGATCTTTGCGCAAAATCTTCCATAAAGTTGATGGACAAAGCTCCAATTGCTGTGCACGGTGGCGAATCGATTCATTCGGGTCCTCTTCAACATTTTGCTCTACAGCGGCAATTGTTTCTTCGGTGCGCACTGTTCGACGTCTCTGCGGATGCGTATTATCACATAAAGTAAACGTAGTGCGAAAACGACCCATGGTTAACCGAATTAATTGCTCTGATGGACGATTATGTCGACCATAAAATGGACGGAGCTTGCGGTAAACTTCGCGAACTTAACCATTATTTTCGAAATAAATTTGAACGATTTGCAAGCGTTGTTCTTTTGTCAACCTGTTCATGATGAAATGGCAAACCAAACTGAACATAAATGACATTAGAGTTGCCAGATTTGACCATAAAATGCCAGTTTTATCTCTATTCGAAAAACAAACCTCTAAAAAAAACACCCAGTACAATAAACTCAATTGGCAAATGTTTTTGTGTGCAGAAAAGTCACAATCTAAGATATTTAAGGTAAAGTTCACAAATGACCATATGAAAAATCTCCGAAGTTTTCTATATATTTTTTTTTTTAAATAATATATTTTTGCTTACAGCTAACTTGATTATGAAAACTATATAAATTGTCGGCTTTAAATCACATGATCATATGCCTTAGAAGTCCGTGCAACCAAGTGACTCACGTTCCCTGAGAAGCTGATATGACGTAACACACCAAGACTATTTTGGTAGGCTAAAAGCCATTTTGTTCGAAAATTAAAATTATTTCTGCATCTTTTACCGTTTCTGTCAAAAATAATTTTTTTTATCAGGAACCGGAGTCAATTCGGTAAAATAAAAATTGTAAAAAAAATTTAACTATAGATATTTTGGAATAACCTTTTGTAATTAAAAAAAAAACCAAATTTAAATTCCTTGACAGCATATAACACAAAAACTTACTTAGAAAAAGGAAGAAAATTCTTCAATGGCAAGACTCAGGGAGTATAAATTTCAAGTAATAAATCATTTAACGTAACAAATTTGTAGAGAGAAAAATGAAAAGAAAATGAAATGAGAATGGAACTCAAAGCATGCAACGTAAAATGATACATGCAGTAGTAAATCATTCAGCAACCGATGTGTTCGACAGAAAACATGGCAAGAACAAACAATTTGGATTAAGTTTTAGTCACAAAAAAAAAATAGCTGACAAAAATCAACCCCACTTGTATTAAGTATTTATTTTTAAAGCAAAAATATTGAAGTGGTAGTAAAGAAACAACGCATTTTTATATCAAGTGTCAAAAGTGAAAAATATTGTGGATTAAGGACCCACACTTAATAATGAATGGTAAGCTCAAAACATAAATTAAGATTATGGGCGAAGGTAAAAAATTTCATAAGTGATAAAATTTTAATACGAAAGTGAAATTCCGTTTTATTTTTTTGCAAAGATTAACTATGAAATCAAATCAATACTTTTGCAATAAATTAAGAATTTAATTACGCGCTTTGTTTCATATAAAATCGAACCAAAAATAATTTTGTTGAAGCTTGTAAGAGTACAATAAAATACAAAATTTGAAAAAAACAAAAACCAAATACAAAGGAAGCAAAAAACAGTTTCAAAACATATGATACAAAAAGGCTATGTGGCCAATCAGGTGATTATGATACTTCGTCGATGAAGTTCGTTAAAGTATTGGACATGAACTCTTACAAGTGATAGACTTTTATAATGGTGCATTATCGTAGTGTAAGATCCATGCGTTGTCTTTCCACAAATTTGGCCGTTTTTTGGCAGAGATCCTAACGAAAGTGCTTGACAATAATAGTCTATATTGATCGTTTGGATGCGGCGAAAAAAAATTTTCATACATCAATAATTTCTTATTGTATGATTTAACAAATTTTTAGTGATTTCTGATATTCCACCAAAATTGTTGATATCTTCGGATATTTAAACATGGTATTGTTCTTAATTTTTTGCAAAATAAATATATACGGACTTACATATGGGCTCGGGATATGCACATAAGTTAAATTGTAAGCCAAATTGCTTTAATCATTTGAATCAAAAACAATAAAATTGTTCATGCTCAGAAAATCAAAAGCAGCCTATTCGTGATTCGATTTTATATGCCTAAGCTGGAACTGGTTGGTTTGCAAATATTATCTCTACACCATAACACGATACGTAAAAACAACAACGATGCAATTGGCAATTGTTATTTAATTGGTTCTTATTCCACATTTTCAGTTAAAAATTTAATACAAAAATATATGTCAAACAATTTTGCTATCCAATTAAACGTTTTAATTAACTTTGCTAAAACAAATTAGAAAGCTTATCAATTTTTTATAAATTTATTGCACTGTGAACAAAATTGCCTTGAGGCAAATTTAGATAATCAAATAAAAGGATTATTTAAATTGAATTTTGTTTTATTAATAAATTTCAAAGAGCACAAACGATTCAATTTGTTTGGATAAAAGCATATAGTAATTTTTTTCTGGTTGTGACTTTACTAATTGAATTGTTTACAGCAATTGAAACACTAAGTTTTGTGTAAGCTGTCATCGGACGTCCTTTCGATGTTTTACTTGTAATTAAAGTATGGATTTTTGGGCAGTAACATGTTCGCAGCCTGCAATTGAATATGTGATCAACTGTATTGCTATTGTTATCATTTGAAACTGCAACAAGTTCTTGCTTTTGTCTTATTCGATTTATTAGAAAGCAACATTGGACCACGATTTCTTAGAGAGAACAAGCCAAAAACAAGTTGCAGCATCCCACTATAGGTCAAATAGCACATATCACGGGCCAAAACTAATAACGACTATATTATCAAGGTGATGAACTGGAAATAAATTTTTTATATTGACTCTAGGCTAAAAGAAGAACTCTAAGAAAAATCTTAACCCTTGTGCTGTCGGGTCAAAATGGCACGTACTACGTTTTTTAAAATTTCATAGCTAATGAATTAAAAGATGTGTTTTTTATTTTTAGATTGTAATATTAGGTTTAAAAATATATAGCGTTTACTTAAACATCACTTTCTAAAGATAAATTAGTTAAAATGTTAAAATACATTGAACTTTAAATTTCGGTTTCCCCAATTTCATCTTCCTCTTCTTTATTCGCGCATGTTTAGTAAAGTTCTTCGACTGGGATTTCTCACCTTAATGATCGGATCCTTTTCCTTTCCTTTTTTACTTTTTTGACAGGCAGACCAATAAGCAGCTCTTATTTTAGGGCAGCATAAAATCTGCTTTTTTCTTTAGCATCGCGAATTAAAACAATTAAAAATGGTCGTTAAGAAGCCCAGGCCGAAGAAGAAGCCAGTAACCAAGAAGGTTGCGCCAGCACCTTTGGCTGTTAAGAAGACAGTCGTCAAGAAAGTTGTGAACCAACTCTTTGAAAAGAGGCCAAAGAATTTTGGAATTGGTCAAAACATTCAGCCTAAACGCGATTTATCTCGTTTTGTTAAATGGCCAAAGTACATTCGTGTACAGCGGCAAAAGGCTGTTCTCCAAAAGCGATTGAAGGTGCCACCACCAATCCATCAATTCAGTCAGACTTTGGATAAAACCACTGCTGTTAAGATCTTTAAGTTGCTGGAGAAGTATCGTCCAGAATCAGCACTTGCTAAGAAGCAACGTTTGAAGAAGATTGCTGAAGCTAAATCCAAGGGTAAAGATGTGCAACCCAAGAGAAAGCCAGCTTTCGTTCGTGCCGGTACTAACACCGTTACCAAATTGATTGAGCAAAAGAAAGCTCAATTGGTTGTCATCGCTCATGATGTTGATCCACTTGAGTTGGTGCTTTTCCTACCCGCCTTGTGCCGTAAGATGGGTGTCCCATATTGCATTGTTAAGGGCAAAGCACGTCTGGGTTTATTAGTTCGCCGCAAGACCTGCACTGCTTTGGCTTTGACCAATGTTGAAGCTAATGACAAGGCTAACTTCTCCAAGGTTTTGGAAGTTGTTAAGACAAATTACAATGAACGTCAAGACGAAATCCGTAAACACTGGGGTGGCGGTATTTTGGGCTCAAAGAGTTTGGCTCGCATCGCAAAATTGGAACGGGCGAAGGCACGTGAATTGGCTCAGAAGCAGGGTTAAGCGAAGCGCATTAGTGTTTACAAGTGTGTTTTATATTTGGATTCAGACATCAAAGTTTGATAAATAATAAAAATCACTTCTGTCGAAAGTTGGAGACGCATCTTACTCTGCATGCGTCTATTTAAAGACAGCGAAGAAATTATTGGATCTCATGTGTCCATTGCTCTATGAAACACGTCTGAAAATGTATTAACGCGGCTATTTTTGCGTGCATGATGTAGTCTATCAGATTTGTATAATTTGTGTCGAGACTCTGATGATTCTTCTCCAAAACAATCAACAGGAAGAACTAAACCCTCTATAATTTCCTCTGAATGAATAAGAATTTTGTGTAAAGTTGCTGTCATTGGGAGTCAGGAATACATGTTTTGAATAATTTTTGCGGTTTCAAAGCAGTTAACTTGAAATTTGTTTACATTTAAAGGAAATTGAAAAGACATGCTTATTAAAATTGTTTTTAGGCAAAAAATCAAGTCCTCGTCAATGGCGGTAATTTGATATAACATTTCATGTTCCGCAAAAGCTCGGCGTGCAGTGTTGCCATCGTTTTTACTCCCAAAACCACCTACTTTCGGTTTATCTACTATGAGGCCATGCTCTTTGAAAAATAAATCTTGTATTGTTTTATATTTTTCCGATACTGTATTTTTATCATCTTCATTTCTGATTTGCCACTTATGGATGCCGCACTTGTAATCTGCAAGTAATGCAAATTCAAAAAAACTGGCAACTTCCAGTGGCTATTTACCGATTTTTTGTAAGCTCTAATGCAAAAGTTATGCGCACTTTGTCACAAGTAACTTAGACTAGTAGCATCCTCAGTATTTTCCAATAAGTAATTGAAAACAGCAAATTCTTTTTCCTTTTTGTCTGTCTTTTGCAACCAGACTTCGGATAAATTAGAATTTCGGATGAATAAGTTACCTGAAAAAAAATTCATTAAAAAAAAAGTGCAAAATCGGGCATCCAAATTTCTAAACAACTAAAAAATCCCAACAAAATTTTAAAAACTTACACAAAGTTGGAAATTTAACAAAAAAAAAAATGGCAAATCAAGGGTCTCATTTCAATTTTAGATTTTTATCACAAAAAACCAAAATATATTTAAATGTTTTAAGTTAAATTACATAATACATACCATCATCAATTTTTTCCATTTTTATTTTTAAAAAAAAAAAAAAATATTTAAATTACTTCACAATAGTTTAAAAAAAAGGAGTAAAAACCATTTGTTTGCGTTATCACAATAGAATGCAAATGCATCAACTTTGACACGTCGCTAAGAAACGGTTAATTATTTTTTTCAAAAACCAAATGCAATTTCGTATGTTTTGAGGTATTCTCCGTTACATTACATTAACAAAAATTAAATAGCGACTCCTGTATTACTTTGGATTTGGCCAGGCAAGTGTGCTGTCGGACCTATAGGGCATCCGTTTGTTTTGTTTTCTAATGTTGGTCACATTTTTAAGTAATTCTCTGCAATACCTTTTGAATTTCGTTTTCTTAAGCCAGTAATAATAACAAAGCCTTTGTTATTGTGTCATAAGATGTGACTGCAACAACTGGTATATTGACTGGTTAAAGTTTTGTTAGCTGCTTGTAAGGCCTTAAAAAAACTAAGGACAATAGGTTTAGTTTTCTTTTTATCAAGTTTGCATATTTTAAAAAGCTTAGGAAATATTTCTACAAGTGGACTTATTTCCTTGTGACAATGTTATCCATGGTTATATATACTTCCTCTTAGCGTATGTGTTTCTATAACTTTAAATTTTGATTTAAGCGAGCATGTTCTAGACAACTGACCTAAACTTTTGATCAATCAATTACAAAAACTAATCACTGGAATTCCAAGCTTAAAAGACAACGTCCGATTACTGCAGTGTTTATCACAGTGCAGCAGATTTTTATTACCTTTGGTAAAACTTTTAAGTTGAACGCTTTCATAATTTTTGCCGCAGTATTAACCGCATGATTGTGCGAGTTTTTTGAAAAACAATTTGCATACCACTAAATGAGTTCAGACCAACAAAAATTGGTAGCATTCAAGTAATGCACGCTGTTGTAACTTTTGATGGTTGCAATGATTTTATTTCTCACTTCCGTTTTTCAATGCTGACAGTCCTTGGGCTATAATTTTGCACAATTCAAAGTTTCAAAATTTTGGTTGTCACCGTTGTGCTGCAGCACAAAACCGAAAGCAAAAAAGTGCTGTGTGTACGGGAGAAATCAATGAGCACACATTATTGAAGTGAAATATTTTCTACGGTATACTTTTTTGAATTTGGTCTGGGAAATTTAATGAAACGACATCTATGTGGGATTTGAATAAAAACCACGATTTTGTTTAATATAAAATGTTTATTTAATATTTATTAAAACTTTAAATTGGTATATTCCTTAAGACATGTTACTGCGTCTTTTCACTGCGTCGGCCAAAATTGTACTGTCCTCGTCATTCAAATCGTTCGTTCGTTTTTTCTATCGTCGTTTTCTGTCAGCGTTGCCAAAGTCAAAACTCGCGTCCGCTTCTAGTCGAGTGAGGTCTGTTCGCGTTTACATTTCCTTGTCTGGTAGGGTCTATTTCCACATTCGGCCTTCCTGATGCTTCATTCGACTCGGATGAAGAGTGCCATCTTTTCATAAACTCGGCAACGGTAGAAGTTTGCATTGGTCCTTCATGTTGTCCAACTTTCTCCACTGAGTAACGTCCGTGATTTAACTTTTCGACCACTCTGTAAGGTCCAAAGTACTTCGGCTTTAGCTTGAGCCCTACACCATACTGAGTGCGCTTAATGGCAACCAACTCGTTTACTGCATACTGTGTTTCAGGTACTCTGCTCTTGTTGAAACATTTTCTATTTTCAGCCTGAATTTCGGAAATATTGTCCCTGGCTTCTTGTCTTGTTAACTCTCTGTCTTGATTTAATTCTTCTATAGTAGCATCTTCTAAAATATTTCGTAAATCTGGATTTCCTTTAATACGCATTTCGAGACCTGTTAATATTTTGAAAGGAGACACTTTTGTACTCCTTGGTGGCGTACTATTAATTATCTGCTGCACCATTTCCGTATACTTGTACCAATTTGCAGGGTTTTCTACACATAACTTCGATATCATTGGAATAACGATTTTGTGAATTCGTTCGACCTGGCCATTTCCACGAGGCACACCGGTAGCAATAAGTAAGTGCTGAATTCCTTGATCTTCACAGTACTCTTTAAACATATTAGAGGTAAATGCTGAACCCCTGTCGGAAATTATGCGTTTGGGATTTCCGAAATTTGCTGCTTGCTTTTTGAGTTTGTCTAAAACTTCTTCCGAATTTGTGCTTCTAGTCGGGTACAGCCAAACGAATTTAGAGAATGCGTCGACTATGACAAATATATGGTTGTATCTCTTCTGTGTAGCTTCCATAGGTCCTACATGGTCAATATGGTATGTTCCTAAGGGTTTGTCTTCTTTATTGATTGGTGTTAGGAATCCTTCCTTCCTTCCGGACTTTCCTTCTATGACGATACATTCTATGCAGTTTTTAACAACAGCCGCAACCTTATTGTGAAGGTTTGGAATAAAGAAATCTCTTTCCACTAGGTCTTGTGTCTTTTTCGTTGAAAAATGACCCTGACGATGAGCGATTTTCATAATCTCGTCCTCCATTGAAACAGGTATTACCATGAGCTCCTTAATGGGATCCTTGTGCAACACGTCATATTTCATGAAATAATCTTCGTATGAGTCCTTCTCCAAAACTTTCATCACTGCCTTAGTCCACTGGTCTTGCAATTGCGCTTCTTTTATTCGAAACTTTAATGAGTCTTCGATAAGGAGGCAAGATACACGACTGAGTGCATCCACATGCTTCATTTTGGTTCCAGATCTGTGTTCCACGTTGTAATCAAATTCTTGTAAAAACATTGCCCACCTCGAAACTCTTAAGGGCACATCTTTTTTCTTCATTGTCATTGAAAATGCGTTGCAGTCGGTTACTATTTTAATCTTCGTGCCCAAAATGTATACACGCCACTTCTTTAGAGCCTCGACTATTGCAAGCACTTCGAGCTCATAGGAATGGTATTTCTGTTCATAAGGCTTGGTTTTTCTGCTCATATATTGGATTGGGTGTAACTGCTGATCTACACTATCCACTTGAAGTAAAACGGCTCCGTAACCGTACATACTTGCATCGGTATGAACCTCAGTTATTGCCGTAGGATCATACAACTTCAGTACCGGCGAATTTACTAAAGAAAACTTCAACTGTTTAACTGCAACTAGCTGCTCTTCGTTCATTTCAAATTTTACGTCTTTTCTAAGTAAATCTGACAACGGTCTTGCTATAATAGCATAGTCTTTTATAAATCGTCGAAAGTACGACGTTAGCCCTAAAAATCTTTGTAACGTCTTTCGATCTACAGGTACTTGGAATTTTTGTACTGCTACAGTCTTCTCAGGCGTAGGCCTTATGGTGCCTTTTTCGACAACATACCCCAAGAAGTTTACTTTTCGTGTCAGGAACTGACACTTCGACCATTTGATGTGTAAACCGCTTTTTGCTGCTACATCCAACACACGTTTTAACTTCAGAATTCCTTCATGCTCATCCTTAGAGGGAATGATGAGGTCATCCATGTAAGCCACTAATGTGCCATTATTAATTAACTCTCTCAAAACTGTAAATATGTATCTGCAAAACACCGCTGGTGAGTTACAAATTCCGAACGGTACGTATAAAAATTCATACTGCCCATTGTGAACAACGAATGCGGTATATTTTTTTGAATTTGTCTCAATAGGTACATGGAAAAACCATTGACTAGATCCAAGCTTGTAAAAACATTGGCATTTTGTAACCTTTCTAGTACATCGTCAATTAATACCATAGGGAAGTTATCTCGAATTATCTTCGCATTCAATAGCCTATAATCGCAACATAATCTCTTGGTTCCATCTTTTTTCGTAGCCAAAACTATTGGAGACGCATATTCTGAAGTACTATGTTGTATTATCCCTTCTTTTAGCCATCGTGCAACTTGTTCGTCAACAAACTTTTGATCAGAGTACGACATACGTCTCGGTCGTTGATAAATAGGAATTTCGTCGGTTAGTATTATCTTCATTTCGATAGGAGATTTAAAGTTGACTGCAGGGTTATAATTATTTACCATTTCTAAAATTGTTGCTTCTTGGATTTTCGACAAATGAGTCAAATCTAAACCTGGTGGTTCAATGCATAATTCTCCATTTTCTGCTGCTACACAAAGTGCACCGAATTCTTCGAATAAATTATTTTCAATTGCGCCTTTCTTCTTAACTTGAGCCTTTTTGTTTTTATATTTCATCTTTACATCTTTAACTTCATTCATCTTTACATCTTTAACTTCATTCATCTTTACATCTTTACCGTCTTTCTTCTTTTCATCTTTAACTTCTTTTGCACTCTTTAGTGCCTTCTTTCTAAAACTAGCTCCGTCTTCCCTGACAACAATTTCAACATCTTTAAGAATTGTATTTCCGAGTATAGCATCATATGGCATATCTTTTTCCATTACAACATGAAATTCAACATTTAAAATGACGTCATCAATTTCAAGTCTCACATCAAAACTGCCTACTGTATTAAAAACTGCTTCAGCAACACCTCTTAGCTGCCTCATTTCCGGTTTGAGTTCTATATCGCCTAGCATAAGCAAGATGTCATACCTCATCAAACATAAACAACATCCCGTGTCTATCAACGCTGAAAATTTGTAGTTGTTAATTTCAATATCTCTAAAAATCATGCCAGCATCATTTCTGAAATGTTTTATGGTAGATTTGTTTACCATGTTGATATTACCCTTTTCAACTTTCGCACGTCCTTCTACTACTTGCTTGCTTTCTTTACATTCAAATGAACGGTGTCCCATTTGGTTACACTTGAAACATTTAAATTGTCTTGATGGACAATCTTTTGCTATATGTGCCTCATCGCCGCACTTATAACATTTCCTAATATTTTCCTGTCTGGGTACTTGACGTAATGGTTTACTGGTTGACTGTGGCACATTCAATCTGTTTACTGACTGATTGGAACTGCATACTTTTTCATAAACCCTAATTTGTGCTTTTAATTCGGCTATATTTCGGGCTTGATATAAAATAGATTTATTTTGCTTCGAATCAAAAATTCCTTCCACAAAATATTCTATAAAACTCTCATCGTCAAGTTGAATTGGCTTGCTGATTTCTATCATACTGTACAAATATTCGCGCAAACTTTCTGTTGACTTCTTACGTCTATTTCGAAGTCTTCGATGAATTTCCGCTGACGGTAACTCAATACCAAACTCGCCTAACAATTCTCTTTTTAATGAAACCCAATTGTTAATTCCTGACAGACTTCTTACAAAAATTTTGGCGGCACCTTTCAACAATTGTTTTGCATAAATGAATTTTTGCATGTCATTCCATCCTACTGTGGTAGCACTTTCCTCAAACTCTTCAATCCACTGGCGAATATCTAATGAATCGGTCCCTGTGAAAGAAGATATGCTGTCTTCGATGTCTCTTAGCGTAAACGTTGAGCGTTGTGTGACCACTTCTTGCGGAACATTTGACGCAACATCGTCGTATACAGATTCATCGTCTCCCGAAAGACCGAAGTGTTCTAAGAGCCTACCTTGTAATTCCGTCTTTCGTCCTGTCGTTGACAGTCCTAACTCCTGTAATTTTTCTTTTAACCCGTCGACAGTCAAACTTAAAATGCTAGTTACGTCCATTCTTAGTCATATGTAATTCAATTAAAAATTAAGTAAAAGTTTATAATATTATAAAACATACAACAATTTAAGCAATACAATGGTAAATTTTGTTGAATTACTATGATACGTTAAAATATATGTAGTTCAATTATTAATTTAATTTATGCAATTGAAATTAAGTTTCGTTTTTAAATCTCCTCTTTCTCTTTAATATTTTATAAGTTGACAATGTCGATCTTTTTTATTTTTTCAAAACAAGTGTTTTTAATTAATTCAAAAGTAAATTCAAAGTTATTTTCACATCAGCAACTAAATATAAAAATATTCTACATACAGTTTGATGAATCGAAAATTATCGCTTTTGTTTTGGTTGTCTCTTTCTTTCTGCTTTAAATTATTTGCTGTCAGTTCTTCGTTGAAAAATAAACTAACTCAGCTTCTCTTTACTTCTCTGCCTTACTTCTCTGTTTTACTGACGGTTCTCTTCTTACAAGTTTATTTTTAAAACTTCGTTGTCTTCTTCTCTTCTTTCAATTTTATTCTTAAAACTTCGTTCTGTCTTCTTCTTATTTTAATGTGCGTTGTCTTCTTTGCTTTAAATTCTGCTCAATACTTCGTAACTTCTTTTTTTCTAATCAGATTTGTTTCTTCTTCTTTTGCAACCGTTGTACAATTTGAATTTGGCGTCGCTTCTTTTAAAATTTAACGAAATCACTTGGAATTTCACAATGATTTCAAAATTCAATGTTTAAATCATTTTGATTTGAGTTTTTTAACTTTTTCTTTGTCAATACTATAAAGTTTATACTTTATAACTTCTTTTTATAACTTTACTTGTTTGTGAACACGAGGTTTTTATTTCTTTAACGAGAAAATTTTCCTTTAGCGAGAAAAACTAGAAACAACGCGTCACATCTTGGTTGAGCCCCCAAAAATGTGGGATTTGAATAAAAACCACGATTTTGTTTAATATAAAATGTTTATTTAATATTTATTAAAACTTTAAATTGGTATATTCCTTAAGACATGTTACTGCGTCTTTTCACTGCGTCGGCCAAAATTGTACTGTCCTCGTCATTCAAATCGTTCGTTCGTTTTTTCTATCGTCGTTTTCTGTCAGCGTTGCCAAAGTCAAAACTCGCGTCCGCTTCTAGTCGAGTGAGGTCTGTTCGCGTTTACATTTCCTTGTCTGGTAGGGTCTATTTCCACATCTATATAGAAATAAAAATTTTTGTGAATTTTAAACATCTATATAAAGTCACTCTAAAGTATTCTTAATCCTAGTGTTCTTAAAGCTACTTATTCACTTAATTAAAAACTTTCAATAAGTCTGTACAAAAATTGTGAACTTAAAAATCCGTACTCATTTAAAAAGTTAATAATATCTCAATCTTAGCATTGAGGTCCTTACCATTTGTAGTATCCTGGAGCACACTTTATGAGCATTATTAACTCTTCTGTTGCAAATGCTTGATAAAATTGCAAAACAGCTACAAAAGGTCTTTCAAGTGGAATAAACTTCGGCTGATGACACTTGATGATACTCATCACAGGATGTTGAGCTGAAAATAAAAATAAAGGAAGTAATTAAATTTATCTCTTGTAAAACAAGAGATAATTAAAAGCCAACAAACAGCGTTTCGGATTTGACTGCACAATTTGAAGATTTTTTGCATGGCTAACTGCAATTATGTAATCCGTTTTTGCTTTAATTTTTCGCAACAAAATATACAGTGAGACTAACGGAGTAGTGATTTTAAGCTTTTTGTTTTAGTTTTTGAAAATATAAAGCTTATGGCGTTCATATCAACTTTCTGCATTGATTTTCATCTAAATTTATGCTTAAGTGCGTTTATATTTACACATTCATACGTGGTTGAAGTTCGCAGATCTATCTTGTCATCTATTTTTTTAAAAAAGGCACTTCATTAGTTAGTTTGCTGCCAAAAAATTGCCAATACTTGGTAAAAAACAACACCTAAGATAATAACCCAAAAACGTCAAAAAAAATTGGGCGAAAATTTGTAAATATTTTTTTTTTAAAAGTTTCTTGTTTGATTTGAAGGTTCCGTTTTCTTCACTTACTGCCATTCCATTTTTTCTCTTTCCTCTTTACACACCCTTCCCTCCATTTCCACTGCCTACTTCCCCATTTACCACTTCATCATTTCCAATCATAACTTAGTCTTCGGATTTGAGTGTATGGCAGGTGTTTTTTTTTTTTTTTTCATTTTCAATCTGTAAAGATACTAAAAAATTTTTAATTGAATTACATTTTTAATTTTCTTCTCATTATTTTCCCTTAGAACAGTTTTTTTTTATCTGTAAAAAGAAAACAATGACACCTTATTTTACCTTTTCTGTCCCTAGAAAATAAATTATTACTTATCAGGAACCTTTCAAAACAGCGTTTGTGTACTTTGTTCGGTAATTTGTAAGCGAATGTCCACCGCAATTTCGCACATTTTAAGAAAAAAAAATGTATTAAAGAAGAGGAGCAGGAAAATTGCGCTACTGTGTTGGTGGCCACAGCATGACATCGTTGGAATCTTATCTTGAATTTCAACAAACGACAAAGTCAGCGCAATAAGGTAAGAAAAAGAATTTAAGAAAACTTTTTCTCAACCTTCTTTTGTTTTTCTTTATCAAAAAAAAAATAAGAATTGCCACCATAAAACAGGATAACATTTTGGATCCTTTTTTTTTTTGCACACCAAATTTCGATTGTTTTTTCATTTTTATAAACTGCTTTCTCAAACAATTTAACTCTATCTTTCTTTGGTTCATTTCTGAATGGCATCTTTTATTGAATTACTACTGTGAAAAGAAGCTGTAAAAAGAATATTTCAGCAAAGTTTAAATAATTTTCAAGTTAAAAACTTTTTCAAAGCCAAAGTAAATGAGATTTGTTTGTAAACAAAAAAAACAAATCGGGGAAAAAATTGTTTAAAAAGTGTGGCATAGACAATGCGAAAATGTGTGAAAAACGTGTAATCTTGAGTGGTACAGGCTACACACTTTCGTAACGATTCAACAGCTTCAACGAAAATCTATGTTGTAGTAGCTACTGCTGCAGTTTGCTGAAATACATGTGAAAAATTTGAACCAAAAGTGCACAGTGACTTAAGTGTGTTGGATGACATAAAGTTTGCTGGAAAAGTTCGTTAAAAAGTTTTCTATAAAAAATATTTTAAAAAGTTGTGTAGTAAGAATCTTAGGAAAATTATAATCTAAAAATTGTTAGATTTTAATGTTATAACATAAAAAAAAACCATGTAAATCACTCTGAAGCTTACTAATTTCATATAAATGTTTACATTTAAAAAATTCAGTTATAAAACTTGACTGAAAATTCGTAATCAATTGATTGGTGGTTGATTTTAAATTAAGAAATACAAACCAAAATATTCCGTATTAAATGTAACTCATACGTCATGTTGTACAATATTATTTAAATAACAAAATGTAATGATATCTTCAACTGCAGACAAATTAAATCTAAAAACTTTAATAGAAAACGTAAAAAATAAGAACACAAATAAAAGCAACAATGTTTCGAACAATAAAAGCAGAAGCCAAAGTTCAAAAAATAGTTAACAAACTCAAAGGAAAAGTTATGGTAAACGAAGTAATTATTAAACTGATGTACCGAGCTTTTAAACCATGCAAGCACATAATGATGTAAATATAAGCTACCTTGTGCTCTGCCAAAAAGTTTGTAACACTACCGACATGAATATGCTCACTTTTTTGTGTATTTTTTCCTTACTAATTCTGATGGTGCTACAAATGTTTTATGATTGAGGGAACGTGAGTTATTTTCCGAAAATATCAATTATGAAAAAATGTTTGTTTCTTTGTATGGCAAAATATAGACAAACGTAAATATTTCCCAATTTTTTTACACTACAGTCAAATCGTCAGTTTTGATGCAAATGAAAAACTTTGCAAATGTACGAATCCAAGCAAATTTCATATGCTTCAACGAACCTGTAAAAGAACTACCCACTAGGCATTTTTGCATTTATTAGGCTCTTCAAGAGTTCTATATAACCATTCTTTAAGAGCAGAACTCTTGGAAATATTCGCTAAAGAGGTTTTAAAACACAGAATAAATGCTACTTAAGACCAAAAGGGCACCTTCTAAGGGGACCTTCAAGAGGTTTATGTAAGAGTTAGCTATGACGTTTTCAAAACCTATTCAAGAGTTTAATGAATTAATACACCTAGAGGTCTATAAATATTTTGTGCTCTTGGAAATATTTATACACAATTTTTTTTCGAACGGAATTTTAATTAGGTTTATTTTATTTTGACGAAGTTTTAATAAAGATTTTGTTTTTGGTATACATACTTTTTGCAGTATTACAAAGTTAAATAGATAAAAAGAGAGTAGCAAATGGAATTATAAAATGGCAATATGAAAATGATGCAACGAATAATTATGATTTTCGGCACAATTATTGACCAAAATTTACGTGCGTGCAAAGATTTATCGTGAAGTTTGGGGTTTTGCTTCGAAAAACTTAGCGCGCTTCTGAAATATTACATATTAGAAAAATAAAATATTTGGGCTAAAATTAATTTTTAGGTTTTTCTTTAATATTTATGTCTCAAAATACGTTTAAGTGATTTTTTAGGTAAAAGCAAATCGAAATAAAATGATTTACTGCACAAAAAATCATTATTTAGGCAAAAAAAAAAGAAACGCATTTATTTTTTTGTTGTTGTTGCTATTTCGTCGGCATGTATATTAAAAAAGATGGCCGACGACGCCAAGTTTTTAAAATTCCTCGATAAGTGGCATATAAAACTTAAGGATTATCTCTAAAGCTTCATAAGAGGTACTTTAAACTTAAGGATTATATTAAGGGCTTAATAAAACTTGACAGTTTTAATTTGCTAAAATTGTTTATTTAAAATAATTTTGTGTCCATTGTTAGGGTTACCATATGAACAAGTGGCAAATTAAGAAAGAGATGTTTTATGAGCTATTTTCTTTATAGTAATACGAATTATAACCCAAATTCGAATAAACATATTTTGGGCCATCTTGCGTTTATTTTTGTTTTCTCAATTTAGTTTTGGTAATTTGTGCCTCATATTTTTTTATTGTCCAATGCCAAGATCTGGATAATTAAAGAGGGCGAGAAACGAGTTTTGCTTAATATCTCGGAAAGTAAGCTGCAACAGAAAAATATATTAAGGCCAATGTTCAAGAGAAGATGAAATCGATTTCATATCAAGTCTTCGTATCACAAGATTTGACCCTCCTTTCATAGCTTCCGAAAACTAAATTTTTCGCCGTAAATAATTATTTCTTTTCAAAATTAAAGTATTTATTGTAAGTTTTAATCAAAGTTGGGTCACTTGTCACATGGAGATTTTTCGAGCATGAAACCGATGTGTTTTGATCTGCTCCTCTACAACAGTGGCCTCAATATATTTTTCTGTTTGTGGCTTACTTTCCGAATTCTTGAGTAAAACTTGTTTCTCGGCGTCTTTAATTGATCAGATCTTGCCATTGGACAACCAGTGTACGGGTAGGCGGCCATTTTTATGATGTACTAGCATTGTTGAATGAAATAATATTTAACTTTGCGAAAATGTGAAAACGGAGTAAACAAGTCAAAAAAACGGTACTACTTTTGGAGACTTGAATCAAGAATTTATCAAATTCCAAAACTTTAATTTTTAAGAAAATGTTTAAGTTATAAGCTAATTACTATTTTTATAAGAGTACTGGTCATTTAAATTTTTTTATTGAATTGCGGACGTTTGGTAACCCTACTTTTCGATAAAAAGTTTTATGGAGCTCTTGCGAAGAGTTCTATAAATAAATGAAATCAAATAAAGTTTTATAAAGCTCTTGCGAAGAGTTCTATAAATGCATGAAACCAAAAAAAGTTTTATAGAGCTCTTGGAAAGAGTTCGCGTAAGAGTTGAAGCTTATATTGGCACTTATATAGAACTTAAAAACTCAGAAATTGAAGAGCTCAATAAAATGTATGGCTCTTAAAGTAAAAAATAAATTTTATTTATTAAAAATCTTTTATCAAACATTTTTTAAAGATCTTGATAAATATTAAAATGTTTGAATACAAAAATATTTATAAGCGTTTTATGAAGATCTTCCGAATCCTTCTTAAGACCTTATAAATACCTTAGCTCTACTTACAAAAGAAACTTTTACAGACGATTTAAGAACCTCTCACAAGACGTTGTTAAAACTTTGATAAATACTTTTAAAATTTTGAGTATTTTTTGTATTTGTAAACATCTTAATTGGGAGTTTTGAAATGCTTTATAAATATTTTTGATCGCAAGATTTAATTTTATTTTTTTAAGAGGCGAATAAATACTCTGGTATAAGTTAAGAGCCCTATAAATGTTTATTAAATGCTTTCGAAAATTCACAAGAGCTGTTGATTATTTTAATGCCCAGTGGGTAAGAATGCGAAGTTGCAATTTCAAACATACACACCATCATAAACATAGTCAAAGGATATGGTTGCATGAAGACTGTAAAAAAAATAAAATTATATAAGGCAGCATGGTAAGAACCATTCAGGTGTTGAGAGTTCTTTGATTTTGGTAAATAGTAATGGGTAAAGCAGCGATTTTCAATTGTGTTTTTTAATGTGAGTGGGAGTGTACACAGAAAAAGAAAAACAACACCAAAGGAAAAATCAGAGACCCAAAAGCACCAGCTGATATTATAAATTCGTATTTAGTCATTTAAAATTTTTGATTTTATATGCAGTGCAAAGTCTTTTGAATATAATATTAAACTTAATAATTTAAGAAGATTTACTTAACAGAAAAACAGAAAATTTTTACCACTAAGTGTCCAGATTCCTATTGAGAAAGTTACAAAAAGCATTTGAGTCTATGGCGGTTGAGCGGCTTTTGTAAAAAAAAAAGATATTTCAACGGTAAAAGCGCTTAATTGTTCGCTACTTAAGTTATTACGAACAAATCTTTGAATAATTTAAAGAAGACTTTTGATCATCGATAAAAGTATAAACTTTGAGAGTTGCTTTAATTTATGAAACATTTTGTTTGAGAATACTGTACTGCAGTCATAAATTAATAAAGTATTAAATAATTTGAGACAAACTTCGTACAAATGTTTAAGATTAAGATATTTTATTTTTAAATAAATTTGTTATAGTAATAAATTTTTTCGTTTTTTACTTAGGTTTTTTACTCAGTACTTTAAGTGAAAAAAACACTGAAAAAAAATATAAGATCAAAATGCATTAAAGAAACCAAAAAATTAGTAACTAGCTGCTTATACTTGTTTCTACCACCGCCACGTGTTATCAGATTTCTTAGCCGACGTTTAAGAATCTGCAAGCGTTCTGTATTCTTCTATACTTTGGTGCCAAGACATAGCGTTTTAAGTATTTTTTTTTTTCACATAAAAATAAAAATTATCTAATGCAAAATTACTTAATATATGTATTAAACAAAAAACATAATTTTTAGTGTTTTGTATACCGTACAGCCATCCAACCAACTTTTTTGCAAAATAAATAGTTTAAAAAAATGTCTATTAAATAAGAAAAAGTAGCAGCAAGTCTCTTGAATTATGAGATATTTTTACCTTATATTTTTTACCGCAAAGTTTGCTTGCTTTCAATCTGCTTTTGTTTGCAGCACTTTGCTCATAAGAGGTGCTTTTAATATGTGTACAATGGTACAAGATTTATCTAAGAGATTTCTATTTTTTGCTTACGGTTAAAAATTCTGTTTTGTTTTGCTTATTTTATAGGACCACAACTTGATGTCTTAATTTTTTCCCAAGCGGTCATCGCTACATTGTGCCGCACATTAGCGTGCAGCAACTTGTTCCTTCATTTTGTAGTCCGCAAACTCTATGCGCGACATAATAGCGTATGGCTGAAAACAGTATTGTTTTCTTTATCTTTATAATAAAAAATAGCACAGCGCACATAAAATACAAGTTAAAAAATTGTTTCAAAAAAAAAAAAAAAATTTTAGTGCAAATAAAGTCATAAATTTCCTTGCTCAAGTTACTGAACCTGAACCTGGTACACCCTTTTTTAACGCATTGGATGCAGTTACCACTCTGTTGATGACAGTTTTGGGATAACATTGCTATAAAATGGAAAACAATGCCAAAAGCAAAAATAAAAATCATAAAAAAAGTTAAATCAACGATTGTTTGGACTTACCATTTGCGATTGTTGCAACAAACTATGGATTATTATTGTTTTTTAATTTTAATTTTTTTTTTTTTTTTTCTGTCACAACTATTTACTGTGCATTTTTATTTTAACGTTCTGTTGCTTTCCATGAGTGTTGTTTAAAGTACTTCGCGAAAACATTGGGCTCATATTTCTTTTTAAGTTTACGAATTTTTATGAAATATTTAAAGTAAACTTTTAGGGAAAATTCATTTGAAATTAATACTATTGCGCAATACTTATGCACTGAAGTATCCTTAAAGAATCGCATTACAATTTCTGTACTTCTCTAAGTCTTAAGATAATCAGCAGCAACTCATTAGCAGCACTGTTGCTGCATAAGTTGGCTAAGCACTTCCGTCAAAATATATTTCGAAGGAAACGAAAAAAGGAAAACATGTTATCCTAGAAAATAGAAAAAAAAAGAAAACAGATTTTGTGTTGGCTCCATTTTAAAATAAGTATGCGCAAAAAAAAACGATTTTTTGAAAAGAAACTTCTTTAGCAAGGGTTCAGCAAAAAATGTTATATAAAATTAAAGTACTCATCAAACAGAGTACCTGACAATTACCTTATCGACTAATTTTTTTGAACCAAAATGTCAAGGGTAAATTTTGAATAGTTATACTCTAATAATGTAAAAAAATGTTGGTCCGAAACAATATACAGCTTCAAACAAAAAAATTTAAAAAAAGTGTCTTTTTTGCAAAAAACTCCATGAGGCCCTTAATGCTTGAAAATTTACTATGATAAGGTGGATAATGGATGAGGTAAAAAACTTATTTGGAGATAATAACAGAAGTCCAAAATGGCGAATAAAAGTACTCAAGAATAGGGGAATAGATATGAAAAAGAGACTTTTTCAATAGAAAATTGTGCGTCAAATTTGAAAGCATGATCAAATCGTTTTGCCGATTTAAAACAAAAAAACTCTACAACAATTTTAAAGAAAAAACAACGAAGAACCGTATTTTAAGAAAACTTAATGGGCTACACGTTACATTGAAGTGTAATTAACGTTTTTTCTGGTGAATATGCTAGGCGGTTAAAAGTTCCTGCAATGACTTCTAGAAATGCTGTTTTTGCAAAACAGAAGAAATGTCTTGAAATCCCCTACCACAAAACCCATGTTACGTTAGGATTTAGAAATAATATCTCGTCAAGTATATAAACAGATGCGGGAGTAGTAAAGATATTCGTTTCTTTGAGCGTTCACAAAGGACCAAGACTGGTGTATGTGTGTCTGGAAATTAGTTTACTGAGCAGCCCATAGTAAAGCTTAACTTCAGAAAACTTTCATAATCAGTGAGAAAGGTTCCTTGTATAAACGATGGGCTACTTTTTAAAAATGCAAAAATCTTTAAAGTTTTTATCCATAAAAAAAAAAATAGTAAAATTAGATAGTATTAAGAGTAATTGGGTATAAAACTACTATGGTACACACAAAAAAAGAAACTATTTCACACTATATAACATGGCACCGACAACAACACATATAGGTAGTTCGCATTCTGCGGGTATACAAAACTCATAAAAAATACCTAACTAACACACACACATTCAACCACACTACCCAAAAGTTAAGATTTTTGATTTTATATTCAATATAGGCGGAATCAACAACGTTAAATGTGTGAAGAAATGTGTAAAATAATTTATACATGAAACTTTCTTAAAGTTTTGCTGCGTACGGATATGTCTCCACCGCAACCACACTGCTGTTGCTGCCGCTCCAGTATTCGCCATTGTTTTGATAATACTTTTGAACTGCATTCAGATTTTTTGCATACCCACTTCAGCTTACTTCAGCTTTACCGATTGAAGTTTAGTAAGTTTTGTGGTTCACTCCTACTCAAATGAGTTCCTTTTATTTCAAAGTTTTAGTTTTGAAGTTCGTCAATATTTCAGCAGCACTAAACAAAATAGAGAAAATTCAAGACAAGGCGCAAAAATTTTTAAATCCAAGCTGATGAGTTTCATGACATATAAAATACATAAGATAATTTCATCTTTCAATGGCATTATTTTAATGATAATTTAAGAAAATGTGTTCAAAGATTGGGCATTTAAAAAATAAAAATATCAGTTTTTCGGCCGTAATTTCTCCAGAGCTATGGCTCTGAATACAAGATTTTTAAATAGTACTTTAGTCTTGTACTTAAATATTTTTAAAAAGTATAGTCTTCCGTTAGAAATTTTTAAGAAATGCACAGGAATTACCATTTTAAAATATCAACTTGTAAGACGTTTTCAAAAAAAAAATATCAAAAATGCTTAGCAAACAAATTCTGAACAATCTGACATAAAAATATTGATGAAAAACTTAATTTTTTATCAATATCTGTGACAGAAAGGAAAAGCTACTGTAGTCGATTTGAGACAAATGTCGTTGAGGTAGTTGAGCTGCAAGGTACGTCAGCGCGAGCAGAAATGGTCTTTAAATATTTCACTTTCCAAGTGTATGGATTTATGGAAATGATATTTCTGAGCCAATAATGGTATTTTCGTTACACTTCTAAGTTTTTTAGTACTTTTGAGTTTTTAAAAATATACGTCAGTATGTTCGAAAATGTTTTGTACCTTTGGTACCTTTTTTTTTGCTTGTCTTTAGTAAATTTTGGTGGAATGTGTGTAAGAAAATCGAATGACATTTTATTTTTTTAGTAAATTTTAGAAACATTTTGTGAATTTTGATATTCATGAAGAAAAAAAAAGTATATCCGCTCTCCAAAAAGTGCATGCCAAGCCTCGATCTAAGAAACACAAAAAAAAAATTTGAAATCCCCTTAAAAAATCTCCAAAAAAAGAAATAGTTATTAAGACTTTCAAAACGCATGTTTCATCAAATTTTATTGAGAACAAAACAGGTTGTTATACCAAACGTATTAAAAATGCACTCAAAATATGCTAAAAATTATTAATTGTACCGAATGTACTAAAAGTTAGTTCACTATACCGACCTATATTTTTCACGACTCGATTGTGCCGAAAATTTTATCACTGGATATCATTATTAAGATTATCTTTGAAGAATCTGCTGCAAATTGAAATAGTTTTTGTGTATAGAAAATTACATTTGATTTAAATTTAAATTTTAACTTTAAGTTTTTATATTTTCACAATTTAATACACAAACATTACAATGTCTGTTCGCAAGCTTATTGAAAATTTTTAACACCAATTTCATTTATATTCTACAAACTTTCTTAATATGAGACATTTTAATATGCTTTGAGTTATAAGTTTTTATTTTCATTATTATTCCGTCATTTTTTTCTTTTACAACAGACAACCAATATAGTAATCCCATAATCTGCGAAACGTCCTCTGACAGCCATTGTGAAAATGAAAATTATTATCATATTTAATCCAATGAAACTACTTTGTACCAATTAAGGCCAGGCACAGACGCACACGTAGACAAATTTTAAAAAGCAGCAGTCATACCTTTAAATATATTTGCTCATACTGTACAACACTTGCAGGTATATATAAAATATACTACTTGCATTTTAGACTGTACATTATTTCTTAAGTTTTCTGAAACGACAAGATTTCTGACTTTACAAAAATTCTATTTTTTGCGTGTACAAAAAAAAACCCTAGCTAACCCACAGAAGAATTTTCGTTCATTTCGATATTCCATTGGACCTTAGGGAAAAAATAATACCGAAAAAAATATTTACTACTGAAAATCTCGTACAAGAAATATTATCTTCAGTGTTTTGAATTTTTTTCTTAATCATAAAATACTTAATGAAAAGCGTTTAATCATTTTTCCAGTAAGTTCTTGAGTAAAATATTAATAATATAAATTAAACATTTAGGGCTCTGTGACACGCCATGCTGTGACAAAATAATATTTTTCTAAGTTAAATTTTTCATAAATAAATATAATCACCTCTTTGTTTAAAGAAACATGGGCAATAATGGACTGTCTACTTTTTATGGTTCTATAAGTATGTATATATATATATAAAGCTTAAGTCTGTGTGTGCGTGTGTAAGCGAACATTTTGGCTTGGCTAGGCATGTTAGATGCTGGTTTAGCCTGTGGCAGCATTTTGCAATTACTTTTCCCCAAACAACATTCAACAAAACGAGTGGCCATTGCTTACCTGTACATGAGTGGGTGGAAATATCATATAAATGGCTGGCTGCATGGTAAGCTGTGGACTTTGTTAAATTTAGCTCATAGAACCTTACAAGAAAAAATTATAAATTCAAATAATTTAAAAATTTAATCTGAATAATAAAGTTTAAGAGGAGGTGTTAACATATATGCTGATGTGGATGATTTTGGTCTTTCAAGTTACAAAATTGATAAAACTTTTATGTCTATGAAATTCATAAGCTACGACAGTTTGTTTCAAAATATCTAGACAGTTTTAATACTTTTGAATAGATTACGAATAGTAGTAGCTTAAGTTTGAATTAATCAAAGTAACTTAAATAATATAAATATGTAATAAACATATGTGTGTTTTCTTAAAGTCAAGTCATAAAGCTTATTTTAAATACAATATTCGTTATTGATTTAAAAATTTTGAACATTTTGTGCAAAAAATGAGCATCGCATAAGTTTTTGCTCTAACGTGGCACACCGAATTATAGAGCAAAAATGCAAAATATTCTTACAATAATTTTTTCATATTAATTTCTTCAATAAATTATGCACTCATATTTTATGTTGATAATAATTTACTGTATATTTGTACCTAATGATCCTTCACATGCGCATATTTTAATGTGGTACTCATTGCATTTGTGCGCCTTTCATTATTCTGGTGGCTTAATATTTTTCATTCTTTTTTTTTTCTTTAGAGTTTATTGGTTGACAACTAACAACTTATATTTATTTATTTGGCCAATTTGTAGGCAAGATTTACAGCCTTCCTAATTTTGCATGAATTTATGTTTTGTTGTAGCTTATTATTTGCATTATGGCAATAAGCATCATTGAGTATGAAAAATTATTGGCTTTATTGCTGCGTACTTAAATGTGTATTTTTATATCGAACACAAAAAATTCCCATTTTTCTTAAGAAAAGATCATACTTATTGGTTATTAGTGATAACGAGGAAATTGGAACTGCATACAAAATGTTTGGTCTCTAAGGTAATATAATAATAAAAATTAGTTTCTTATTATGTGCATATTATTGCAGGAATTTTTTTTTTTTTTCGAGGAAAAAAAATATTAATTGTGACTGCCATAATTCCATAAAAACAGAAATATCTGAGTTCTAAGAGGTTTTGAGCATCAAATTACATTAGTTTATTATTTATTATTATTCCTATATCGTGAGAAAATTAAATTTAAGCTTTTAGATTCAAAATTTCCGAACTTTCGAATGTTCTTGACAATGAATGTCTAAAATAGTGGTAAATTTTATTGTATTGAGATGCAGATAAATAAATAGGAAAATTAATTTTAAATAAGAAAAGGTGCAGCACATGACAATTTTTGACTTTGTTTTCTTTTTGTGAAATTGCATAATTTCACAAGCACCACAAATAATTAAAAAAGTAGCAGAAAATACAAATTTAACTATCTGAAAATATTTATACAATAAAAATTTGAAAAATAATGAATTGTGTAAAAAAAAAATTTCTAAAAATTCCATTTTATTCAAAAACTTTCAATAGAGCAACAAAAATTTTGTAAACGTGAACGAAAGTCAGAAGGCATACAACAATATCGAGAGTTATCATAAAATTCAATAAATAGGCTATTGATTATTTCATAAAGAAAGGAAGTACGTGTAGTCACAGTTTTTTATCGCAGGAATCGGTAAATATGTAATTTAGGAAGAAAAAACTGCGGAGTGCCATTAAATTAAGGAGTGGAAATCAGAGATTTGAGTTTAAATTGACTCTTTTTAGTTTTTTCAATATGTCTCGCAAAATAAGCAAAATTTCGACACATTTCATATAAGATTTTTTGTAGAGAATTAAATTTCTCATCGAAGTGGCTTATTTAAAAAATGTTGGAACATTTTTTTATGCAAAAAATGTTGAAACAAAAAGAAAAAACCCAAAGAGGAAAGTAAAAATCAACTAGTATCAAATAAGCTGATTAATTTAAAAAAATTCATTTTGTAAAAAAAATTCGATGCAAAACCAAAATCGACAAAATATACAAACGTCATATAGTAGTCATTGTTTCAACTGATGCTGCTACAGAAAATTCAAAGCTCTCAAAGTTTTCTCCACATAAAACTTGTTTAGTTGGTAAGCATTTTATTTTCAGATCCTTCAGGCTTTCATTGCTTAATTTAAATGCCAACATTTATTTGCAGCACAATTAATCAAATCAAAAGTGAGAGTAAAATATGCGCTTACAAATCACCTAGCGAAATAGCAATGTATTTTCCCTTACAACCAAAAAAGATTTGCAACTACCCAATATTGACTTACAGCAATATTTACGAGCAAAATTTTTATGTACTAACTTAATCTATAGCCATGGTAAAGAACAAAACTTTAAAATCTTTTAAAAAAATCCATGTGGTTTTAAACGTGTCTAACAAGTTACAAACCAAAACCAGTTACATGTGTACTGCATGTATGTAGGTAGTAACTCAACTTCAGTTTATAGAAATCCCTAAGCGAATAACACTAGTACCACTACATTCAGTACTTGCACCTTAACGTGGCTTACATGCAAACGAGCTTTCAATAAAGATTTATGTTCAACGTTGCTCATAAAAATGCATTTTTATTTCCTCTTTCCGTCTATATCTTCATATGATTTTTTTTTTGTCTCATAGTGGATGCCGCTTGTATGTGGTTGTGCCAATAAAATTTAACGTTCTTACTATACTATGGAGCACATATAAATATTGATGGCCAAGGATAGCATTTTTTGCAATTCTGTCTCTTACCTTTTCATGAATGAAAAAAATAATCGATTTCATATTGACTGTACGATGTAGCAGCTTCTGCTTTTTAAAATGACGAACAGAAAAGTGATGCATTTATGTTTCAAATTCATAGTACTTTTTTTCCATTTTTTTAAAAAAAGGCCTACACTTTCATTAAAGTGAGTTAGAGTATTTATTTTTACAATTTCATTTCCAACAATTCATTGAAAAAAAGTTGTCTGATAGGCTAAAGAATGTCGCTTTGAGTTACTTTGATATTCAAAATACGCTAAGTGCTCACTCATGGACATTAAAAGATTTTAATTTTGTTTAAAAAAGTCATCTTTGTAGAAACCGAATTTTTTGTTTTAAGGTTTGTATATTTATTAAAAATATATTATCAAAAGTTTAGGAAAGCTTATGATTTCAACGACAAGCTATATTTTTAATTAATACGCCATATTTTTTACCGACCAACTTCTTATCACAAGAGAAAAATCGATTAAAATTTTTAAAATCTGTTAAATATGGAACTGATTTCATGCTGCTATGTGACAATATTTAAACTATTAAATTCTTAGAAGATTTACCTTCAAGTTTAATTCAAACAAGACTTTACTTTACAATAATATATATATTTAATTAACAAAACAAGTAGAAAGAATATTCCGTAGCATCACATATGTTAAACTTAAATTTATTTTCTAAACGACAACTTCTATTGCAGCAATTTAAATTCAAACGAAAAAAGGACCTTCTGCTTTCGTTCTCTAATGCGCTTGACTGCTTTCAGTTGTTTGCTTTGTTTTAACATGCAAGCAACCTGCATGTCATGTTATGTTACACGTACAATGCTGCCAACGCTAATTTGTTCCCTGGTGATGATGGTGGCAACCGTGTGTTGTACATTTTACAGCTTGTTAGTTTTTTGTTGTTGTGGACAGTCATTTGAAGCCTTAACAAGCAGTAAGCAGTGAAGGTAAATGTGCAGTTGGCATAACAAGGCAATGAGTATCATTTTGCTGTCAAATGTTTTGATGCCAAGAAAAGCGTAAGGGTTTTTTTTTTTTGTGGATATGAAAAATATTTTTTGCGCAGAAATATTTTTTTAATTAATCTAAAAATTTGGTTTGAACTTCAAAAACAAAAAATATTTTAAGAGTTTGAATGCCCAGCTGCTTATTTTATTTTTATTTTTTATTTGCTTAAACAAAAATGTTGTACAATAAGAATTATTTCTTTTTTAGTACATCAACGATATAAAAAAATTACGACAATGAAGAAAAATAAAATACATCTATAATAGTCTTACAATACATTAATCTCTTAGGCTAATTAAAAAACAAAATTAGAAATCAATAAATATTATAAGTTTATAAAAAAGAAAAAAATAGAAAGAGGAGTGAAAAAAAAATAAATAAATAAGTTTAATTATTTGGGTTTGAAATCAATTCAAATAGAAAAACAAAAAGCTAAAAGAAATAATGCACTAAAAAAATATTGCACACCTCCTTAAGCCCCCTGATCACCTAAGAAAATAATAAACAAACACTCAAACTTTGACACCAGACAAACAAAAAGCTTAAAAAAATATTGCACTAAAAATATTGCACACCTCTTTAAACCTTTAGATTGTCTGATAGGAAGATAGCAGAAAATAGCATAGTTTTATCGAGTTGAGAAGTAGGAAAATATTGTACGTTTGAAGTTGCTTAAAGAACTAATTTGTTTTAGGTTAGTAGGAAGTGAGTTCCATAGCCTAATGGCACTAACGAAGAAAAATCGACTACTATTTAGGTAGTTGCATCTGGGTATTATTAAATTGAATGATCTATAGGATTGAAATTGCTGCAACTTTGAATATAAGTATTCTGGTGTGCGAGTGTAAATAAGTTTATGTAGAAATATAATGTTTCGAATATTTAAATAATCAGTTAAATTATAGCCAAGTAAATCTCTACTTCTTTCAGATATATGCTCAAAGCTCTGAATGCCATACACATATCTCGCCGCATTGTTGTAGGCAACTAGAAGCTTATGTAGTGACTGCGAGTCTAGTTTGCTATATACTTTATCAAAATATAAGATTTGTGGAATAATTAATTGAATGACAAGGCGACGTCTAGTTTCAATTGGAGTATATTCAGTAGATGACCTTAGATATCTTAAGGTCCCATAAATCTTTCCAACAACGTTATTCACATGATCTTTACAAGATAATTTAGAGTTAAGAGTAAAGCCCAAAATTTTCACTTTATTTACAACCTCCAACTGTGAGGATCCAATCATAAGAGATGGTATCCCTTCTAAGCTTAGTTCACTTCTAGCAATTGGAAGTACTTTCGACTTAATAGGGTTAATTGCGGGGTAATTTTCATTAGCCCACTTATTAATAGAACTCAAGTCGCTGTTAAGTCTGAAAGTCAGGTCATACACAAGTCCAACTGGTCGTGAAAGATATATCTGAATATCATCAGCATAAGCATGAACCGTACTATTTTCACACACTGAAAAAATGTCATTTATGAAGAGAGAAAACAACAGTGGTCCAAGGATGGAACCCTGAGGGACTCCCATATTAACCGGCTTAAAGGATGAGAAAGAGTTGCCAGCCTGAACCCGCTGTTTTGTCCCTCTTAAGTAATTTGTCAACAGTCTAGTCGCACAATCACTAAAATTAAAATGCGTATAAAGCTTATTACATAATAAAGTGTGATTTACTAAGTCGAAGGCTTTCGAAAAATCTAACAGGCAAAGAATTGTCAAATTATCTTGATCATATTGAACACGGATGTCATCTAAAACTTTCATCATCGCAGTCTGGCAACTATGACCTGTTCGGAAACCCGATTGTAGAGGAGATAAAAGTGAGCAAGAGTACAGATATTGAGACATTTGGTTGAACATAATTCTCTCACACACAGACAAGATACTTATTGGTCTAAAATCACTAGAAGTAGCCGGGGAGGAGTTTTTAGCAAAAGGAATAATAGAGGCAACCTTCCACATATCAGGAAAACTAGATGAAGCAAAAATATGATTCACAATATGAGTTAGAGTAGATAGTATATATGGCAAGATCATTTTTATAAACTTTATAGGAATCCCATCTATTCCAACTGCATTAGAATTGATATCCACTACACACTTAGCTATTTCTTCCTCACTTACAGCTGAGAAACTAAACCGATTCAAAGAAATAAGAGATGATTCAACAGATGTAATAGCGTTAATAAGAGGTTCAGAAGGACACCTAGTTTCAAAATTTGAGAAGAAATCATTGAGATCATCAGGGTTCAACTTGCATATATTGGAATCTTTGCTATACACTTTGTATCTACGAATATTTTGCCATAGTTGCTTAGAACTAAGGTTAACATTTAATTTAGATCGGAAAAAATTCTTTTTTTCTTGTCTAAGTAGCATTGTTGCCTCATTTCGAGCCCTCCTAAATATGTTCCAATTTTCCAAAGTGCGATTCGCTTTCCACTTAGACTTAAGTTTATTTCTTTTTTTGATAGCACGCATCACACGATATGTAATCCAAGGACAACTAGAGTTGACAGGATTGACTGTTCGCATGGGTACATGATGCATAAATACTGTTTCAACATTTGACATAAAAAGCTTTAGCTTATCATCTACTGAACTTAAAAACCAACATTCATTCCAACATATATCAGACAGTTCATTACATAAAGCACTCATGTTAACAGACTTGTAATCAGGGTACGAAAAACTGACAGAAGACGAACTACGACCAAAGTTGAAATCAATACAACAAAAAATTAAATCATGATCCGATACAAAGGTTATCTGTTCAAATATTAACACTGAAGAAATATTGGATACAAGGAAAACATCAAGAAGACTAGGTTCACACCCTTGAGTATATCGAGTAGGTAAGACTGAATTGACTAAATTTAATCCACAAGTAGTAAAGTTATGTTGAAAACTTTCAGTTATGTTATTTTTTTGTAATAAGTTTACATTCAGGTCACCACAGACTAGACAGAAATCAAAATCTACAAGTTTATTGCTTAGATCAAGAAAGAAGGGCTCTAAGCTATTGCACCGATGAGGGTTATACACACAAGAAATCAAAACTTTAGAACAGCTATCAAAAACTACGACACTTAAATACTCACAAATCCCACTACTTTCATTCACGAACTTCACATTTAAATTGGACTTACAGTAAATTGCTACCCCACCACCTCTTCTATCACGTCTATCACTTCTAAAAATTTTAAAGTCATTAATGTTATAATATGCATCAGGGATTTCACACTTAAACCAAGTTTCAGTCACACATATTACATCTACGGAAGAGTTTTCGAAGATATATCTGATATAATCAAGTTTAATACCATTCATGCTTCTCGCATTGAAATGTACTACATTTAAACCCACTCTTTGCTTACAAAACACATGAACAAGAGCCTTCAAATTCTCTTTAGCACCATTTGAGGCATTACTAACATTAGTCAAAATAACTACAAATGTTCAAAACAACTTCAAACGTAGGAAATAAAGAGACAACGAAAAGTACTTGAAACAATAGATAGAAATTTAAAAAAATTAATAAAGAAATCATAATAAAAGAGAAGAAAATTATTAAAATTAGACTCTTAACAAAAATTATAACAATAAATTTAATGAATAATTAAAAATTTTAAAAAATTAAAAAATTATCAGATAATAAAAAATGAGTGACACCCTATTTATGTTCCCGCGATGCAGTCAACACTCTCTTTATTATTTACTACCTTCGCTTCACTATCTCCGAACGCTCGCACATATACTTTTCCCCGTAATGAAAAAACAGCTGACAATCGATTTTCGCGTTTCTTCACACTTGCATACGCCAAAAGAGATCGATTATACTTAGACAGACACTCATGAATGTAGAAAGACTGTTCACCACCAAACCCAATGTCGCTAAGCTTCAGTTGTCGCTTGTTGTTCTTGCAAAAAACTGCAATTGCTTTGAAGAGACAATTTCTGTCGAAAGCAGAGTTCAGTTTAACAATAACAGCTGACTGCATGTTGTTGTTGTTGCTGTTTGGTTTAACACGAAAAATATCACGCAGACTTGATGAGTGATTTATTGCAGAACAAATTTTACCAAACACTGTGCGCAGGTTTTCATTTATCTGGAAGGGGATTCCGTTGATGACAACATCAGATGCAACTGTATTATTTTCATAGATCTCAATCTGTTTTTTTAGGTGATTGACTTCTTCTGTTAGCACACTTGAACAAGAGTCGTTGCTGTGTACTTCTCTTTGATTTTTCAATTGTTCTCTTAGTTGCTCGATATCATTTTTCAAAGATCCAACTTCTTCACAAACTCCCTCCATCACAGTTACTCTCTTAGCAAGTCTGCTTATATTGAGATTCATGTTGGAAATTTCAGCAGTCATTTCTCCAAGTCTCCCCATTATTCTCTCCTCTGAAGATTTAACAATCGAAGCAAATTCTTTTGATAAGCTCTCTTTAAAGCAATTTAGTTTAGCAAGAAGAGTTGCTTCAGAGTACACAATCGGTGATTTAGGTGATGACTCATCTTGTTTGCTTCTCAGAATTCTCTCATTTTTAAATGAAGACATTGTATTAAGGAAAACACCAAAATAAAAACTAAACAAATAAATACAAATTAACCGCGTCAGCTAGAATAAAATCAGCACACGATACCGGCGTTATAAATTTGTGACTTAGAACAGTTCAGGCGAAGTAGATAAGCGTTTAACTATATAAAAACGAGCTGATACTACGGACGCAAGAAAAACACGTCTATCCGCTACACATTGAACTCAATTTACTTTAAATCTTGTCACATTTCAATATGTGCGACTTTTGTAAAAAGTTATGTTTTATATAGAGCTCAAATTTTTAATAAATAACATAACATTTTCCTATTCAGGTCTGCAAATAAAAACTTCTTTGTTTTAAGGCAATACTTTTCTTATAAAAAGTTAAATTTTTTTGCTTTTTTTGTTATGTCTGCTTGTCATGAAAGTTATATGACTGAAAAGTTTTTGTTAAATGTCAGCAAAAGTTGTTTCCTATCTATGTCCTTAGCATTAGCGCGATTTAATGAATGTAATAGTTATTTAAAAGATTCACATATATCTGAGCTTAGGTATCACAGAAATGGATAGGGTATATGAATATCGCTAAAATAAATTTTTTTAAAACAACTTAAGTTCAAAATATTCAAAAGAAAAAATTCGAGAAATATGTAAGTGCTGATAAATTTTAGTTTATTACTGTTGTCACATGGCATAATACATTGGTTTTTTTTTTTTCAGTTTTATTGTTCGAGTTTTTTCAGTTCGAGTTTGCCTAAGTTTTTGTTAATTTTTTTCTTGGTTATCTGTGCATTTGAATTTAAAAAATGTTAAATATGCACAAATTAGCTTTCACTTTGATAGCTTTAAATTGGCAGTAACAAGCGCTAAAAATCGAATGCTACAAAAAAAGGGCGCATTTAAAACGGGGAAAAATTTTAAATTTCATTATCATAGCATAACTTTAAAATTGCTATCGCTAACAAGCAGCAAAATTGCAGCGCATACTAAATAAGTTCATCATGCATATGAGTTCAGTCAGCATCCAACAGACGCCCATTTGTGCAGATTTACATAATATTTTTTGCGCTTTATAACATTTTATGCAGAAGATTTTCATTTTTTTTTTACTGTAGCTCTCATCCTTTTAATATAAATGACAGCATAAATATTCATTAAGAGAGATCTCTTTCTTTTTTTTTTTTTTTTTTTGTTAGCAGTGCTCCAAAAAGGGTTGTGATGAGAAAATGCAGCCATTTTTGCTATGTATCTGAAGAGAAAAAAAAATTTTTGGCTGTCAGAAGATATTTTTTTTAGCAAAGAGCGTATCGTTGGCATAGTTAAAATAAAAATGCATATGTAGTGAAAAATATAATTTTGGCAGAGTTTTTCTTAATTCGAAATGTTCTTTCAAAGAGCTTGCAAATTAACTTCTTTTCAAGTCAAGTGCTGCAAATTGCTAGCGACAAAAAAAATGAATATGCCAATGGCACACCGCAACAATGCAATCGCATGCAATTTGCATTTGAATGCAATTTAGTAACTGCAAATATGCAAATATTTTGGTGATTTTAAAGGAGTGTAAATACGGCAACATTGTGTGAACTATGAGAACCTCTTGTATAAGGCAGGCAGCACTTAACACTAACAAGATTCCGAAATATTTCGCTACTTCCTTCTTTTTAACGAGGAAAAAATGTTTCACTTGTTATGACAGCACTAAGTAGCATAAGCATTTTTGGCTTTTGCAAACTGCTTCTTTAGCACCATAATTAATATGATGCGTGAACATTTAAATCTTACAGCTCTATCAATATCATAACCATTTCTGCCTGAAGTCAAATTACTTTCGAAAAATTATTCACTCGCTATAATTTGATTTCGTTAGATTTTAATAAACAGCAATTTCATAAAGGATGGTATTATTCTCGAAATGCGATTTAAAGGCTTGTTAGATATACCATTTAAGTCACCTAAGCATTTCATAGATGCAAGCGATTAAAATAACAAATTGAGTGAACGTATTATAGATTCAGAAGACGAAATTTGTTTGACAACAGCAGTAAGTAGTCATTCAAAGAAATTATTAAGTTTACTGCTAAAGATTTAATATGCCCTCGGTATGCAATAGAAGGATTTGAAATGTTGGATTTGAATTTTAAAAGACTTTAAGCTAAGCATATTTCAGACACACGAGGAACATATGTCTATTCCGAGTTTTATTTTTGTAGAATGATGGGCTTTGTGAAATTGCTGATTGTAAGCTGGTCTGATTATAAATAGCTTTTATTATTCAAAATAAATTCTTTTGAGGTTATAGTTATGTACAAAAGGTAGCTATGAATTAAAATTAATTCAAGTGTATAAGAATCAATATGAAAAAAATTTAAATGTTGTTTTTTTAATATAAGAAAATGCTTCAAAATCAGTCCTTAATAAATCTTCTATACACATATTTTTCTCTAGTTAGTGCTTAGTTCAACATGTCGTATGCGTAACTTTTAATTTAGTGAAATGAGAATGAATAGAAAAAAATTCCCTATAATTTTTAAAGTTCAGTTAACAAAAATTAAAAATACATTACGTGAATAAACACATGATTGTTTTAAAAAATCATGAAATCATCAAGTTATTTTGCTTAGGTTTATTTTGAGCTAAGATGTTTAAATGGGTTTCATAACATCTGCATCATTATCTCATCATAATAATGAACATTGACTACTTAAGTTACTTGAAATTTAAAATAAAAAATTAAAGCAAATGTTCGTGAGCACATGTGATTACATGTCATTAGAAGAACCAAAATTTCATAATAAATATATGTTATACTAAACGAAATCAGAAATTTGATGCAGAGAACAAACTGTTGCCCGTGTCGAAATAAAATTAAGAAAGTCAAAAACAAATTTTTGAAAAATTTGCTTTGGTAATTGAAAACTGATAAGTCCGGTATCTTACTTAAGCATCCTTTTCAAAATACATTGAAAAATATAATTACTAATTGTGTCATGTATGAATGTGCGTTCCTTTAAAAAAAAAAAAATTTTTTTTTTTTTTTTTAAATAACTTTATCGTTCGCTTATTGACCATGCACCGCTAAATGCAATAAACTTTTGTTTTCGTGTAATATCTTTTTTACCTGCACCACTTTGAAGGCGCTAGAAGCTTCTTTGTGACATTTTCATGTGCTTAATGGATTGCACTAGAGATACGACTATGACAACATAAACAAACAAATGAAAGCACTTCGACTGTCGCCACCAACACCCTTACGTTGGTGTTGCTATAGCGAAGTGTCGCTGCTCTTTATGCAAATGTCATTTGCTGTTGGCTCTTGTGTCAATTGTGCTTCTAGCTGTTCATGCTATAGCAGCAGAAGCGGTAGCATCATTATTTGACTGCTGCTACTGCTACCTGTTGGAATAAAAATGTATTCTGAAAAGTGAAAGAAATAAAAACTCAATGCAATAAAATGCAAAAATCTATTTTTACTATGCAAGTACTGCAGTATAATTGCACTTCAGACAGACAACAGCATTCAAGGCGTGGTGGTATTGTTGAATATTTAATATTTTTGCTAGTCTTGATAAAACAAAAGCAACATAAGAAATAAGATTTTTTTTACTTAGTCGTATTAAAGATGGAAAGTCTTTTTAAGAGGTCATAGTGTTGCATTACAAATTTCAATTGTCAATGTCAAAAAACCGTAAGTAACTCACAGTCACCTTACAAATGCATGAATGAATAAGTGCGCAAAGAGTAAATTATTTTAATTTATTTCTGAAATAAAGTCCTTTTATCAAACGTTTTATAATTTAATTAAAATTTCAATATAACTAATATTGTTTGATTTATAATATTTTAAATTAACTAAGAAATACGCATAAAAAATGCAATATGTTGACTCTTAATAACATCAATGGCAGTTACAAAATTTATTGGTAATGCAGCCTGCAGCAGCAATATCCCAAAAAGTTTGTAAAAGGCTATGCGCATTCAATTGAAATTCTTGTCCATTTTGAACTCTATCAAATCTTAATGAAAATGGTTTTTTTTTACAAAAAATTCATGCGCAGTTTGAGCAAGAAATGTTTCATTTCATACAAGCAAATAAATTTCGGCCGAGAAAACACAATTTGTACCAGCATTGTGCTCCGATCATCGTGAACTATCTATATAGCCATATAAGAAAATTGGGCAGATGAGACAATAGTTCATTCTCCCTCACAACGATAAAAAAAATTATAACTAAGACACATTGTGGATCATTTTAACCCTTCGTTTAATGAAGAATTTTTAATCGGTCGTTAGAGTAATAGTCACCCGGGTGACTAGTTAAAAAATTAACGTGTATGACCCGAAAATGAATAGGCATAAATTTGATAGGCAAAATGTACGTTGGATGTTGCCTGCAACCTAGTCCGCTATATACGACGAATTAGTTGATTTTTAGTTATATTTGTTTCTATTACAACGAATGTTGGGTGAGTATTACCAATAAAAAATAACTGAAAAAGTCACCCGGGTGACTAATACTCAAACGGAGGGTTAAACCACCAAAAGAATTTATAAAAATCAGACATGTCAACTGAAAATATTATTAAATAATATTGTTGGTCAAATTAATGCGCATTGGGAATCTTAAGAAAATCAATATTTCTGTGTTGACTGAGCTATCTCGAAATCATCGATCTTGATCATCATCATCTCATAAGTTCACTAAACGTCTAATTTTACGTTTCCGGCGTCTTGACTCCTTTTGACTCAGTATATTTTTATATTTTCTTGCTGCGCAAGCAACAACACTTTACAGAGTCATAAAACAACATTTAATGGTGTTGAAAATTAATGTCCTTTTGAAAAGCTTCACGCAATAAAATTTTACAGGAAAACAAATTTGGCAACAAAACAAACATTGATAGCAAAAAGAACGACTCTTACGATGTCTTCGTTATGTGTTGCTTTTGAGTTATAAAAACTTTGAGTTAGTATTTAATAAAAGCTTGAAATATTAAACAGAATTCAAGAATTTAAGTTGAATACGAAATAAAACATTTATGTTTATATTGTAAAAATATTTTATTCAGTTTGAATTGATTAAAAAAATAAAATGTTCGTATTAATAAATATTGCTCTGCATTTTTTCACTGATTAATTGACGAATTCGTCTTAAGAGTAGACATAAACTTTGATGAAAACCATCACAGATGTTTGCATATGTAGTCAAATAAGAGAAAGAAGCGTAAATTTTACATTTGCCTGGAACAAGTAACGGTAGGATTAGAGGCAATTTTTTCAATAGATATTTTATGACAGATCTCGCATGAGTATTTTTTGACATTTCATCTTGAATAGACTTAGTACTAAACAATGCATACAAATTGTGAAAATTTAAGGAATTCACTTAAGATTTCAACTTTTTATTTATTCAACACTCACATGACTTCTTGCAATTATCATGTCAGTTGACTGCCTTTATCATGTGATATCACAGCTCAAGACATTCTCCTTTGGGACTAAATAAAAACAAAACTCAACATGGATAAGCTAGCTACAATTAAAGCCAGAATTACTCGTGTTATTTCCTAAGTACATTGGTAAGCGAAAAGTTATTGCTAATTACCACCATTTCATGTTAAAAAAAAGTCGTTAAATTCACGAGGAGTAAACTCAATAGATTTATAATTCAAGCCAGGTGATGTCGTGAATTTTGTCAGATTTTAGTGAAATTTTAAAGTAGAAGATATTAAAAAGGTACATCATTGCTTATTGCAAGATTTCTCAGACATTAAATTTATTTAGCAAGAGAAAAAAAGATATGAACACACCAAAAATACTAGGAATCGGTCTAAATTTTTTCATAAGAAGGGGTGCCATATCAGTTAATATCATTTGCGGTCAGATTTGTCAAACAATTTTAACTCCGCACGCAAATGGCAATTTGCAAAGCTTTTTTTTTCGTGTTAAACGTAAATAATGCCAACACAAAATGCACCATCTGCCGGTAGTTTGCAGATTTTTTTTTTTGTTGGTTGCACAAAATGTTGCATACCTTACAAACGGAAATCAAGGAACACAAAAAGCTGTTGGCTACGACAATGCGACACAAATTTTCATATTAGCGTTGCAGTGGTATTTTCTTTAGCTAAATAAAAGTTGCAAATGAAAAAAGTGACTAACATTCTATAAAGTTTGTAACGAAGGAAAGTTTGACAAAAAATAATTCTGTTTTTGCTCAGCTTTTCATAAAAATATATTAAATTTAAAAAATTCGGTAGGTTCTGCTATAAAATTGTTCATTCCGATTTATGTATTTTTTTAAATTCAGTTTTTCAACATTTTAGATGGAGCTTTGCATTATTTTAGCAGATTTTTTTTTTTTTTTTGCTTTTGTATCAACGTTGCTGTCATATGTCAAACTACGAACACATGAAAAATATTCAAATTGACAGTTTTTCAACTTGACTAAGCAAAAATAATTGAATTCATGAGCGTGCAGTTAAAATAAAATAGAAAAAGTCACAAAATAGACTTACAAAGTCCTTTTAAAATTAATTTCAAATAAATTTATGAAATAAAAATTTGTACGTAATAAATAAAATCATAAATAGAATCACTTAAAGTTTTGAGTAAATTTTTGAATAAGTTTGTTGTTGTATTGGCATTTTGATGGAAAAATTGAGAGATTTTGATGTTGTAGTGTCGTCGAAATAAACATATGTATGAAAACTAAAAAATTTATTAATTACCTTAAACAAAGTAGATTTTCTAAAGAATAAGTGTTAAGTGTTTTTTGTACGAATTTAATTTTTGAAAACAATTTATAAAATATTTTAAAGACAGGACAAAAAACCTTCCATTTATAAGGACATGCATGGATTGAAATTTAAACTCAGAATGAAGAGGTTTGAGGCACTAGAATATCTCTTGAAAACAGTTTTTGTATCAGTTTTTTCGTTAGGACTAAATTCAGTGGACTCGTTTTTTGCATTTAATTTTTTTTTCTTTCTAGAATATGTATACTAAATGTATATTAAGATAATACAAAAATTCTGTTTAATAAAAATTATAAAATTATTTATCATCTTAATAAAAATATTTTTTTAGGCAAAATGGAACCAGATCCTCTTTATTGAATTTCTCCAATTAAAAAAAAAAATATTTAGAATTAATTTTCAAGAAAGAAACCCTTTAACTTTTCAAACGTCGTCGTAATGACTTTTTTTTTGATATTTAAATATCAATTTGGCCTAATGAGCACGCTCCTCGTTTCATCTTAAGTCACTTATGCATAAAAAGAAAAACACTTCGTTTCCATAATTATTGGATTCCACTAAACTTTACTCCTTCATGTACTCATGTGTGATGCTGCATTTAATACTTCAATAATGCATCTCTCACGAAAATATTTAAATGTGTTTGTAGGTCGCTATAAAAAAGTGTAGTGTTATCATACACATAAACTGAGTGGTAATTGATGAAAAGTTTTTTTTTTTTTGACTGCCAGCGAGAAAAAAATCATAACCATTAAATATCGATGTTAAATTTCACTACCATCATTTACTTAATGATAGTTTAAATGAAGTTCTAATGTAAATTTACACATTTGAATTCATTAACACTGAAATTTGAGTAGTAGTGGTACTGAAGCTCTACTATTATTAATATGTTACCCACTTTCACTAAGCATTTGTGGTACCGAAGTTTTAAGCTCCATTCATCTTTCAGCATTAAGTGGTATTAATAAGTTCACGCCTCAATCCTCACTTTGCAAACAAGTTACAGCTTTAATGTTAAACTTAAAAGTAGACCAAAGCCAGTCAACATATTTACGCTTCAGTGATAATGTGGTTAAAATCTTCCTATTTTATGATGAAATGTACAAATCACAAAAAGGGTTGCTTTCGCACTTCAGTTAAAGTGATACAGCATTAATTTTATTAGACTTATTTTCAAGGGATACGCAGGACTAGTTTTTTTTGTAACGCCATTACTGACGTGGGTGTAATCCACCCTTACTTTAAAATGTGTATATTTCTAAAATTTGTTTTTAAATCATAAAATTTTATTTTTATAATTAAAAACAATTATTTTACTATATAATTCAAAATCTTATTTATTTGATTTAGATAATTTAATTTGAAACACTAAAATTAATTAAATTTTTGGACTCTTACGTCTGATAACCAGGAAAGTAAGAATAGATTTTTCTTGAAAAACTTGCACCTACAGACACTTTTTTTTAAATAAGGAGTTTTCCCATCACTAAATACTGCTAAAACAAATGATAAAATATGTGGAATTATATAAATTTAGAATAAATTTGTGATAGAAGTTCATTGCAATTGGGTATCATAAAAATGTCGGCAGATTTTTGAACGTGAGGTTGGATTCCGTCCTGCGTTAGCAATGCAGAGTTAATCATTACGTGTTTGCTTATGAAAATGCGTTATGTGCTGCTGTCAAGTCGAATGCTTCGATCGACTGAGAGATCGAATTGATGAGAATTAAAAAATTTTCAAACACACATTTGAGTTGTATGTAGCGACTGACTTCCAGCTAGATTAAATAGCATTAATCTTGCAATGAGAAAAACTTTAAAAATAAATATTTTTAAAAAATGAAGCTCAATTAAAGACATCTGTTAATGCATTTTTGTCCACTTTTCTTAAAATTTGCAAGTCTGGCAGACAGAGAAATGTTACAAATAATTTCCATAGTGATGTAAAATTTACTTTACTTGAAATCTGACCGAAAAGTAATATTTAAAAAAAAATTTTAAAAAAAACAGAACAATCCTCTTTGTTGCTCACTAAAATCTATTCATATTTTACTGTCATATTCAAATGAATACATTAAGCGCACTCATCTGTGCGTACTATTTATATGCAACTTTGATTGTATGAAACCCAACATTTTTATCATTTGCGATGACAACAATAACGATAATTTTGATGCTGATAAGCTTGTAGAAATCAGTAATGCATGTCGACATGCCTAGCAAATTCCCTGATGGGATTTTGTTCTATATCAATGAAAGCATAAACTGAGGGATGACCTTTAAGCGTTGCGTGGCAGCTTGACGCAATGTAAGTACATCCATTAAGGTATTTCACACAATGAAAGGAATTCTTATTTTTGGAACTGACCTCAAAGCTTTCTCACCAAAAACTTAGATGCACATTAAATGTTTTAAGAATAATCGGACTTTGTTCGAAATTACTTCAGTTTAAATTGAAGTATTTGAATTCAGCAACAATTAGAAAAATTCAAATTCTGCAATTAAAAAATACTTAAGGTTGTCTTTATTTCAATTTTTCTAAGTTTTTTTATTTATTTTTTTTTTTTTTTTTTGAGAACTGCTCAAGAAATATGATGTTTTATTGATTTTACTGCTTGGCAAGTTAAAGCACTTATGATATTTATATTGCCACAGCAGTACTCACTTTTCAATTGCTTGTCTGAATTTATATGAGAATTATTTGTAGAGCAATTTGCTGATGCTGTAACAAAAGCTTTGTTGCATTGCAACATTTTAAATAAAGAAGTTTCACAAAATGAAGTCCAGTCTACGAAGACAAATAAAATGTTTTACATTACTACTCCAATTAAATATAAAAGAATATTTTTTAAAGAATAGAACAATATGTAAGGACTGCAAGCAGTAAAGTCAAGATAATGACAAAGATCCATGATGAATGCAACAAGCCAGTCAGAAATTGTTGCTAACAAAATTCATTCAATTGCAGTTAAGTTGACGTTAAGCCTGATGTTTTTGTTGTGCAAAAGACAAATAAAATTACTTCTTTTTAGAGTTCAGCATCCTGTAATGAGCATCATTAAATAATAACAATGGAGAAAACACATTACACATGAAGAAATAATGTTTGTTAGAGTGGACACATAATCGTTAGAGTGTTTCAAATCAAAAATTTTTAAAAAAGTTAGCGCTCCCTGAGCGATTTAAGATCCTTTTAGTGAGTTTAAGCAAAAAACTATCTAATCCTACGATGGGGAAAAGTCAGAAAAACATTTTTGAAAATCACAGGGTCGCGACGATATTGGAATATATTACAAATGTGCAGGACTTGGAGTAATTACACAAGAATACAAGATTTTATATCACTAACGCGATACAGTATTTCTGAAGAATTTTTGTGTACTGAATCTAAATCTGGCTTGTTGTCTTATATTTGAGTTTATATTGTATTGCGAAATTTTATTTCTCAAAAAGTTATAAGCCTTCATCATATAGTACAAATCATGCCTTTTTGTTCAAATATTTTTTTTTTGCTTGATGTTGAATGTGTTTAAAAAGTCCATCAAAATTAACAAAAACTGAGAAATTTTATTAAAACTGTTAATATCGTTCTGATAAAATTTTATAATAATGATTGAATCAGTTTGTAAGACTCTACCCAAATATTTACGAAAAATTTGCCAGAAAACACTTAACCTCACGATTGAGGTTGAACAGACAAACCAAAGACAAAGTTTTCGAGTAAAACACTATGTAGCTAAAAACTTTAACACACACGCGTTTTTGGCACGCAATGAGTTTCATAACCATATCCTTTCTCTTTCTATTGGCAATTTTCTTTTATGGATTATTTTCTTCCTTTTCAAGTTTTCTTTCTTTATTACCTAAATTTTCTTTACCTTTACATAAGCGTGCGTATCGTATAAGAACACACATACACACATACATATATACATACATACATTTATATACCAACAGCTAAACGACTGATATGTGCAAGGTGTCTTGATTATTTGTTTGTATTACTGTTTACTTGTGTGCGTGTTTGCTTATAGGCGTCTGTATTTGCCAGCTAAGTCAAAAGTGAGAAAGTTTTGTTTATGACAGTCAATTACATTTTATGTCAATTCTCAATTATTATTCAATCAAATTTATGGTTAAATTAGACTTAGGCAAGATTACTGCAGCCATAATTTTGATTGATAATCCCATGCAAAAAATAAAGGCAACATGTTACGATTACTGCATATAGGGTTGAGTAATTTGTTAAGAAATATTATGGTGTTACTTTTAGTATTATAATTTAAATTGCAATTTAAAGATTTGACTTGGAAACAAATAATATTCCAGTCAAAAATTGTTAGATAGCGATATCCAAATCGCAATTAAATAAATGTTTGAACAACTAAGTAATAACTTTTCTAAAAATAATGAGAAATTTTAAGTAAAGAAGTTGTTAAAAACATCAACTAAAGAAATTTCAACAATGAAAAAGGAATAAAAGTAAAATTGCAAACACTTGGCTCTTACACATTGAAAAGTATTTTAAAATTTACCAAATTTTTAAATCGATGAAGCTAAAAACTTATTTGCAAGAGAATAAATAAATTTTTTGATATGGTTCTTTTGGATACTTTTGCAATTTTTCTTGATCGTTTTAGATAGTTTACTTTTGGCAGATTCTAAAGTTTTTTCCAAAATTTTATAGACTATAGGTAAAAATGTCCACCTGTGGTACAACGTTGAGAAGGAATTACCAATTTGCTTTAATCACCATACCTGACAATAAATAAATTTTGACTTGCAAGCCCAGAAGGAAAATTAATTCATTTATTATCACTCCCATTAAAATTGTTGTTTATATCGCTGTTGCCAACTGCTTTATATTGTTGGCCAAAATGCAATAATAGAAACTGACTTGAGCACTCAAGGGTTTTGAGTTTATGCAAATTGTTTTGAGTTTAATTGAATTGCATCCCAACTATCAATACTAAGTAAGGCAGATATGCAATTATAGTTGAATATTGCATTTGTTATCCAACAAAGCGTTTCATTACAAATACATAAGGTTTTAAAAAACATGGTTACCTTGAGTAAATCAAATTTATCAGCCACTAAAATGCTCATATCAATTTTGTGTAACATGTCGTATGAGCAATATTTAGTTGTCTGTTCAATTGAATTTGCGCTTATGTAGTTTATTCTACTCTGCTCGATTTTCACTAAAGCTAAAAATATATTATCAATTTCGCTTCTTTTTCAACTTTCTTATTTGCATCATTTCCCCTACGTGCTATTTTTTCAAACAAATTGCTATGATTTGTTCCCTTCTGCAGAGACTCTTCATTTACCTTTTTGTATTTTATAACAAATATTTTAATCTCTGCACTTATCTGTAATGCAAGCTTAAGCGCAATGTAGGGGTACCGAAAGTTACGATTTCTTTAAACATATATTTAAATTTATGTTAGTTTTAGTACTCCTATTTAGCACAATTATAACTTGTTTGTTGATTGTTGAGTTCTACGAACTATATTTGAATTTTCGACTGCAAATTAAGAATTTAGCTATCTTTTGTTGAAATTCAATATTTTTCTGTCATAGTGCAGTCAGGGCGTGAAAATGGCCATTTTTTTAGGCAATCAAATTTCTTCATATCGGGTGGCGATGTGAAAAATACGTTAATACACCCAACTCATTCTTAATATAATCTTACTTGTGCCATAAAAAAATTAAAACAGAGCAATATTAAGTAATCCTGACAAATGATAATAATTTATCAGTTGATTATATATAAAAGAAAGAAAAATCCCAATAATCTATTTTATTAAATTTTATTTTAATTATTTATTTGTTTCTCGATACATCACAAGAAATATATTTTCCATTCAAAATAAGCATTCCGAGTCTAATATTCCATCACTGATATTACAATATATTTACTTGTCATAATGTTAAAGTGAGCTCTACAAATATTTGTTAAGTTTTAAGAATATGTACAGAGAAATATTCTATAGACGAGTAAAATATCAGTTATTATTGCGTTAGAAGTGTCAAACAAACTATATGTTACAAAACAAATAGTTCAAATAATTCGTGTACTGCACGTAATCATTTTTTTGCTAGGCGCGTGCATACATTTTTATTTTGCAATTAGGGCTAATAGTTAACTAATACAAATAAGTGAAACACCTATTCTGTCTCTCACATATACAAACAACACCTCTTCACCACAACAGCTGAAACTTGTCACACATATGAGATTGATTAGCTTTTCATTTGCAAAGTTCAATAATGTATTTTCAACGTACGGGCTCTTACAGCAGTAGCGTCTTTATATAAGAGAAATTTACAAATCTTTCCAAGCAATCCTTCCTGCTGCTTTGATTCCAACTCATTACCCACTGGGCATTAAAATAATCCACAGCTCTTGTGAATTTTCGAAAGCATTTAATAAACATTTAAAGGGCTCTTAACTTATACCAGAGTATTTATTCGCCTCTTAAAAAAATAAAATTAAATCTTGCGATCAAAATTATTTATAAAGCATTTCAAAACTCCCAATTAAGATGTTTACAAATACAAAAAATACTCAAAATTTTAAAAGTATTTATCAAAGTTTTAACAACGTCTTGTGAGAGGTTCTTAAATCGTCTGTAAAAGGTTCTTTTTTAAGTAGAGCTAAGGTATTTATAAGGTCTTAAGAAGGATTCGGAAGATCTTCATAAAACGCTTATAAATATTTTTGTATTCAAACATTTTAATATTTATCAAGATCTTTAAAAAATGTTTGATAAAAGCTTTTTAATAAATAAAATTTATTTTTTACTTTAAGAGCCATACATTTTATTGAGCTCTTCAATTTCTGAGTTTTTAAGTTCTATATAAGTGCCAATATAAGCTTCAACTCTTACGCGAACTCTTTCCAAGAGCTCTATAAAACTTTTTTTGGTTTCATGCATTTATAGAACTCTTCGCAAGAGCTTTATAAAACTTTATTTGGTTTCATTTATTTATAGAACTCTTCACAAGAGCTCCATAAAACTTTTTATCGAAAAGTAGGGTTACCAAACGTCCGCAATTCAATAAAAAAATTTAAATGACCAGTACTCTTATAAAAATAGTAAATAGCTTATAACTTAAACATTTTCTTAAAAATTAAAGTTTTGGAATTTGATAAATTCTTGATTCAAGTCTCCAAAAGTAGTACCGTTTTTTTGACTTGTTTACTCCGTTTTCACATTTTCGCAAAGTTAAATATTATTTCATTCAACAATGCTAGTACATCATAAAAATGACCGCCTATCCGTACACTGGTTGTCCAATGGCAAGATCTGATCAATTAAAGACGCCGAGAAACAAGTTTTACTCAAGAATTCGGAAAGTAAGCCACAAACAGAAAAATATATTGAGGCCACTGTTGTAGAGGAGCAGATCAAAACACATCGGTTTCATGCTCGAAAAATCTCCATGTGACAAGTGACCCAACTTTGATTAAAACTTACAATAAATACTTTAATTTTGAACAGAAATAATTATTTACGGCGAAAAATTTAGTTTTCGGAAGCTATGAAAGGAGGGTGAAATCTTGTGATACGAAGACTTGATATGAAATCGATTTCATCTTCTCTTGAACATTGGCCTTAATATATTTTTCTGTTGCAGCTTACTTTCCGAGATATTAAGCAAAACTCGTTTCTCGCCCTCTTTAATTATCCAGATCTTGGCATTGGACAATAAAAAAATATGAGGCACAAATTACCAAAACTAAATTGAGAAAACAAAAATAAACGCAAGATGGCCCAAAATATGTTTATTCGAATTTGGGTTATAATTCGTATTTCTGTAAAGAAAATAGCTCATAAAACATCTCTTTCTTAATTTGCCACTTGTTCATATGGTAACCCTAACAATGGACACAAAATTATTTTAAATAAACAATTTTAGCAAATTAAAACTGTCAAGTTTTATTAAGCCCTTAATATAATCCTTAAGATTAAAGTACCTCTTATGAAGCTTTAGAGATAATCCTTAAGTTTTATATGCCACTTATCGAGGAATTTTAAAAACTTGGCGTCGTCGGCCATCTTTTTTAATATACATGCCGACGAAATAGCAACAACAACAAAAAAATAAATGCGTTTCTTTTTTTTTTGCCTAAATAATGATTTTTTGTGCAGTAAATCATTTTATTTCGATTTGCTTTTACCTAAAAAATCACTTAAACGTATTTTGAGACATAAATATTAAAGAAAAACCTAAAAATTAATTTTAGCCCAAATATTTTATTTTTCTAATATGTAATATTTCAGAAGCGCGCTAAGTTTTTCGAAGCAAAACCCCAAACTTCACGATAAATCTTTGCTCGCACGTAAATTTTGGTCAATAATTGTGCCGAAAATCATAATTATTCGTTGCATCATTTTCATATTGCCATTTTATAATTCCATTTGCTACTCTCTTTTTATCTATTTAACTTTGTAATACTGCAAAAAGTATGTATACCAAAAACAAAATCTTTATTAAAACTTCGTCAAAATAAAATAAACCTAATTAAAATTCCGTTCGAAAAAAAATTGTGTATAAATATTTCCAAGAGCACAAAATATTTATAGACCTCTAGGTGTATTAATTCATTAAACTCTTGAATAGGTTTTGAAAACGTCATAGCTAACTCTTACATAAACCTCTTGAAGGTCCCCTTAGAAGGTGCCCTTTTGGTCTTAAGTAGCATTTATTCTGTGTTTTAAAACCTCTTTAGCGAATATTTCCAAGAGTTCTGCTCTTAAAGAATGGTTATATAGAACTCTTGAAGAGCCTAATAAATGCAAAAATGCCTAGTGGGTAATGTAAGTGATTTTTGTTATGCCAAGTCATAGCTCGTACAGAGATTGGATCTTTTTCTGCAATTTTCTTTATTTTAACGAAAGATTTTTTTTACCCATTATTTGTGTTAGGCTTTGATGGATTGTTGAAATTTACGGCAATTTTTTTGGCCAGAAATCTAAAAGAATTAAAACATGCGAATATGCTAAATATTTGGGAGAAGATATAAGATACTTAAGGGTTAAAAACAATGCATTTCAACAGTAAAATCTTTGTATAGAATTCAATGACAGGAACGTTGGAGAAGTAAATTGGAGCAACCAGAGTAAAAAAAAACTTGGTAGTCATTGAACAAATAGTGATAATTGGAAGAAACCATAAAATCAAAACTAAAAAGTTGAAAGAAATCAATTAGACACATAAAAATTCTTAACGAGAATGTATTAGAAATGATAAATCTGCAAAAATCTGAAAGTCTTATGTACGTCATATTATTTCATATAAAACACAAGACAAATACTGTATCTGGAACAATTGCTAATTTTTTTTTCGAGCGCGCACAGTAAGAGGTTGCAAATAATCCCAGTTGAAAAGAACTTTGTTGGCAAATTCTCAGGCATGATTCTTTACAAAAACTTCTAACGTGATAATTTAACTCAACTCCCTGAAGTCGAGATAGCCAAAGATTGACGCTACTTTCAAATAATTTTTCGCTGTGGACAGAGACGAAAAAATAAGATGTGTGGCTTTGAAAACACACTTATCAAATGGATGAAAATTAAGTCCGATATCACTCTCTAACTTAAAATATTTTGCTAGAATACCGTCAAATATAATTAAATATGTTGAACAACATCTAAGGATAATTAAGATGAGTATAAAATGAGTAATGAAACAAAAACACTGACAGGATATTTTCAATTGGGTATATCAGCTTATGTGCTTTTGCACATGATGTTGACTTCCATGCCATAACATAACTTTAGAAATAATAATCTTCGATAACAAGTTAATTCACTTTCAATTCCTTAGTTAAAAAAAGTTTGGTTTTTGTTTTCATTGCAATTCAAAGTAGGAATATAGGCAGCTCAAAATATTGATGGAATATAATTTTGATGGAATATAACAAAAGAAGATATTTGACATGGAGATTTATCAAAATTTTTAATATTTTGAGTGCTTTTTGTAATAGAAAAATAAAACAAACATATAAAAAGTCACTTATGAAAATTGAATTTTTGTCGATCACACATGAGTTTATTTAAATATGTCTAAACACACATAAATACTAACATATATATATGATTGACATTATAATACATACGTTATGACGCTAGTACTTTTGTAGTTATTAAAAATTTCATACCATATATACACATATAAATATTAAAAAACCCACAAACAAATATTTCATATAAAATTTTCAGCTTTTAGAACTACCCATAAGGCATATTTAAAATTTATTTTGCTTAGTAGGTAAAAACTTTTTGTTATATTGTGGTCCTCGTCTTTTGACTTGCAAGTAGCAAAGTGACTCAATGAATTTCAATTTCATTCTCTATTGTCAAAGGATTATCAACTTTAAGCTGTCGACCAGCAACAGTACTATCAACAACAGCAACTGCAACAATAGAGTTGCAACAGGCAACAACAGTTTTATTTGGGTGCTCTGTGGCAACACCAACACATACATATATCCTCATAGTTTGAGATGTCAATTCATGTGGAAAAGTACTCTAACACTACACTAATGGCTTTTGGAAAAGTTGTGTTGTGTGTGTGTGCTTATGTTGCATGTGAGCGTGTACAAGATCGAATATTTAAATTCTAAATACTACAAATCAAATCAACAAGGCACTGAAATGTAAAAATTAATGAAAGAAGCATTGATTAATGTTTGAAAGCAATTACTTTAAAATTAATTTTAGTAATATGTCAAAACAAAAATATAATAAAATATTTTACAAATAAACCTATAAAAATTAATATCCACAAGTAGTAAATATCCCAATTGAATAAAAGTTGTTGACCTTACTCTATGTATTATAAATTTTTTATTCATGCGTTTAAGCGCTGCTTACGGTGCATGAAAGAAATCTTTATCGTTTTGACTAAATAATTGAAAATTAATTAAATCATTTATGAAGATCACATAATTGTATTTCTTCTTGCTGATGATATAGGTAATTACTTAATTAACCTGCAAATTTTCAATGGCTACCACTTTATATTTGGAACATCTTTTTTGTTTCAGTGATTATAGTGATTATAGCAAAAGTTTCCAATGAAATCTTCTTGGCATGATTTTTGCAGAATACAATGTCTAATAAGCTTTTTATTTCATCAAAATTGATATAATAAATATTATTCAAAGGACTAAAAGTTTTTTATCCTGTTGCGTAAGGTAAATTTAAGTATGCAGGATGGTTTTGATGAAATTTTTAGTTTTGAATTTGAGCTTTGAAAAGAATGAAAAGTGAAACAATAGTAAAAATTTGTCAACATAATGCAGAGAAGAGTTTTTTTTTTTTTTTAAAAATTTACGAATATATTATATTGTGGAATGTTTCTCATATACAAATAAGCCAAAATATATATGTAAGCATTGGCGAAAAGTATCCCTTATCTTATTTTCGGAAAATTTTGAGAATAAATTTCCATCTTGTTCTAAATATCCACCTTGTAATAAGCTGACATTCAAGAGTCTGATATTCCAAAATCTTTACAAAACAACTACCGAACTGCATTTTTAACTAACAGAAATTGGCCGAAACAATATTTGTAGATTGATATATTTTTTATATTTTTAATTTATGTGCAATTTATGTTCAACAATTTTTTAGATTTTTGAGATCAAAAGATTGAAAATTGTGACTTTAGATATCTCGGTGCCTTGTTCTACAGACAACCAGGTGAATTTGAAATCAAAATTTTTTCATTTCCAATAGAATAATAAGTTAAAAACAAATCAAACTTAGCTACTGTATCGTCAATAAGACAGGATTGGCGAATTTGTGATATATGGTAGCATTAAATTATTTTAAGGTAGGGTTAATGTATCACACGACAACAGATTAAGTTTGAAAAACTGAATTTCAGCTTTAACGTTATTAAAGGGATGGTATCACTTAATGCCAACAACAAAGAAACATAAAGTATCTGAACTGGAACCGTCATATTTCAGAAATATAAATTAGTTTTACCAGATAAGAAAATATTAAGATTTATTCCTTTGTCTTTACCTAAACTGGAAAAGAAATAAATTATGAAAAGAAAATGAACGAATAACAAAATTTCTCAATATGAGCACAATAACTGCAAGTAAATTGAAAACTAAAAAAAATAAAGAGAGAAAAGAGCGCAAAAGATAATAAAGCGCAGCATTCTTATCAACATTCAACAAAAGAAAATTAAATTTTTTGTGTAATGGAATCTTGTGTCGCTAAGCGAATCTTTTACACAGTTGATGCCATACTGTAGTCGGTTTTTGCACGGGTTACTTTTTTGTGTTTCGTCCTTTTCAATACTTTCGTACTATTGCAATAAGTTTAATATCTATGAGTTGTTCCATTGTGCAGCATGTGACTTGTATTAAAAAGTATTGAAAGTTGAAAGAGAAAAAGTAGTAGCCTGCAAAAGGAAAAAAAATTCAGAATAAAATGGACATAGAATTTATTGAAATTACATCTTTTTTTCAGAAAGGATGAATGCTATTAGATGCAATATCAGCGTTAGCAAAAGTTGAGATTAGAAAGTGTTTTTTTTTTTTTTTGCAATCTATTGAGCATACTACTTTACTACTCTTTTTTGAAGTGAAATAAAAAAAGGGCCAATTTCATTTTACAATGGAAAATTTAATGTGTACTTTCAAAATTTCAAAATGAAGTGGGAACATTTCATTGATGAAATAGTACTATAAAGATTGTGCTACTTTTAAGCGTTCATAACTTTAATCAAAACTAAATTGCTGCAATAATTTTACGTTGCTTGAATTAAGAAACATAATTCTAATAATTTCATTATTAAAAAAATAAATCCACACTAATCACACAAAATCTTTATTTCGAGCCCTCAAAACCTTTAAAAGCATAACGATGACAAAAAAAAATAAAAGAAAAGATTATCGAATAAAATAAACTGTCTTGCCTGAATTTCGGCACCTAATAATCATAATAATAATAAAGAAGGAAAGCAAAACAAAAGGCAAATAAGAAATAATGCAAAAAGATTTGCACCACCTTTTGTCTGCACTTACGTATTGGATGTAAAAGTTGACTGACTAAATCTCTCTTGGATTATATTTGTCCCTCCCAAGGGACACATAAAGCTTTAATAAAGGTAGAAAAGAAAGTAAGAAAGATATTGCTCCTTTTTTATTTTACCATACTCAATTGCTTACGTTGCGCAAGCATCCTTTTTGTCGGACAGCTATAGCAATTTCTTACAATGTCAGCAACACTCTGGTGTACTAGAACTGTAACGTAAGAAAAATCACAATTGTAAGGATGCTTTAGACTGATTGTTCCCGAGGAAAATTTCTTCATTTGAAGTCTTTTACGCTTCAGTTTTTTATACTAATGCTGGTATCATTCTAATATATTTAAAATGCAATTTTCAACTCATTTTGCTACTATACGCTTTGTTATTTTTGTAACTCGAAATCTTTGTAGTTTTTGGTTTTTCTTTACTGTTTTGCTGGTTTAAAAGGACATCATTTACTTTATTCCTCAGTTTGATTTTATGTTAGTCGAGAAGCACGTGGTTTGTCAAATGAAATGAAAAATGAATGGTCACAATTTTTTTCAAAATTTGTACACCGTAGGAGTGTTAATTGAGGAGACAAGTTGTAATGCTTTATGATTTAATAAAGGATTTTGTGTGAAAAGTAAAGGTGAAAATATGTCATTTGCATAAGTTTTTGATGAAATTGAAATCCGGGCCCGGGGAATGTATACATTTGGACCCATACCCCCAATTCTCAGAAGAAACTCTGTATCATGTTTATTTTATGAGGTACAAGATTATCAGAATTTTTAGGTTTTGTTTTTTATTGAATCATTGAAATAGTCATTAGTCACAATGACTAAGAATTTATCCATTCAGTTGTCAATTATTAAATAGAGGAGAAAAAGTGAAAAAGTCGTCTAATATATGGCTTGAACTCTTTAATTCGAGCCTTAGAACAATAAAACATTAAATATCAAATTGTTCATTCTCATTCGCATTCGAACTTGTTCACATTAGAGATGCGCTTTTCTTGCATTCTGGGCTGCAAAATTTTTTTACGTGTATCAAAATCCAATTGATTGGCTAACGATGCTTCTATGCAAAGTGTCCCAAAACCTGATACTAGCTCTTGTGTGCAGCACGATCGATGAAAGTTTTCTATTCGAGCAAGAACACTTAAATAACGTTCCGAACTAGCAACAGTTATAGGTATAGTGCAAAACACACGAAGAGCAACAATATATAAGGAAAAATCGTCTCCAAATTTTTAACAAATATTGAATTCAGAAAAGTATATGGTGATGGTTCTTCTTCGAAATTGCCTTCGTATATAAGTGTCAGATGGATAATTTCATCTTTTAATTCTGCAGAAACGTCTGATTTGTGTTTTTTGACAAGATCTTTAAGAGCATTTTGAGTTTTGCTTTCGTTCATCGCTGTGAATCGCCACAAAAAAGAAAAAGTCCCATTTAAGTCCTTCATGGCATCAAATCGAGTAGAAACTCCCGCAATAACTGAGTCAACGATGACGAGAAAAGTGTTTTTTCTGAAATCGGTCTCCCGATCGTCTGTTTTCGTGTTATCAGATTCTTCATTTTCTTCAAAATGCCTCTTTCGTTTTCTTTAACTGGTGGAAGAGAACGTTGATGAGAATTACAATCCATCAGCAACAGTTTTGTATTCACAAAAAATGTTGTCCCATTCATTCCGAATCGAATTTAAGTCAGATAATAAGCTTTCAAAATTTTGAGCTTCGTTGTTGATGGTCGCGTCTCTTGCTTGGAGAATGACGCTTCTTTCATTGATAGCTTTCAATAATTTATACCAAATCGAGGACATTAATATGCATTCGAATCCTTTCATGTTCTTCAGAATGCCATTGACATCATTACGAGTTTCAGCCGTAAAATTTAAGCCGTTTTTAAGTGCTTTTTGCAATCCTAGAGTATGATTGGAAAATGGCTTAACTGCTTCAATTTTAGCACACCACATTGTATCTGAAGGTCTACGGAGGGAACTCGGCACATTTTTTTTAAGAATTTTCCAACGTTGTGGACTACTGCTGAAAACGGCGTAACACTTTTGAACCACTCCAAAAAAAAAAAATTTGCGGCTTGACAGCATTCTGCTTAGTCGGCACCACATGAATTAAGACTGTGGGTTGCACAGGGTGAGTAAACAGCATTTGGATTAAGCGCTGCACCTATGTGACCTCTTCTTTTAATGGCGGTGAGGTCGGTCGATGCTTTTTCTTAATCAAACATTACAAGACAGCATATGGATGCATTTATCTTACATAAATTACAATTAACTTCAAATAAAATAATATTCGCTAGTATATTGCAATTATAATATAATTATGACAAAATATTGAAAACAATTCTGAATCTTTACTGAGTTAGTTCATTTACACATAAGTTATATTTAATAATTTTTTGCAGAAATTATTACATGTAACAAGTATTTGCTTAATTTCTTTACAAATTTTTCCAAATATCAAATGAAATAGCTGCTGTCAGCTGAACTAAATTCAGAAAAGTCGTGCAGTCTTAATTATAGGACAAGAACATAAAACAATCTGAGTAAAGAGATATCATCATCATCATCCATTTAGTCATGTGTCACATTCAATTATGCTATCAATCTTTTTTCACTATTTCATTGTAGCTAGAAAAAGGAGTTTTAAACACAAATTCTTTGGCAGCATACACAGAAGTCAAGGATGAAGCAAAACTTATCAAATGAAATGGACAAAGGGAGGAAGTGCCTAGTGCAGCAGTAACTAAATAGTAAGAATAACTTTTATTAATACGACCATAAATTTGGATTACTAATTGAACTACCAAAGAATTTTTTAATGAAATTGAATATCTAATGACACAAATTACAAAACTTTTACAGAGAAAAAAGAAAAATTTTTAAAAAAGTTGGAATTTTCATATAAAGAAAATTAAAAATTTGATTGCATACTATGTCGGCATTATATTGCATTCCCTAGCTTAACTTAAATACTCCCTAAATTAAATGTATGAAATAAATAAACGAAAATTCTTAGCAGATATTTACTACTAATTCTCACTTAATATTCGTACGCTGTATGTCGCTACACAAAAGCTAATCCGAATGAACTGAATTCCCAAAACGCCAATAAAACGAAGGTAAGACATTTCATTGACCGTCGACATTCATAGCACAAGTGAGTTAAAAGGACTTTGCACGAGCCAAAGCAAATATTCAAGACACGCAATCTTCTTGGTTAGCAAATGCGTGTGAAATGTGAGAATTTCAGCGTTTGGGAATTTATGTTTGCAATTATGCTGAAGAAGGCCATGTGTTAGTATTTAGAGTGCTAAAATTGGGAACATTCAATTATATTTGGAGCTACGTGTTATGCTTTATAATGTTTAAATATAGAAATAATAAAAATTAGTTTTAATTCTGCTTATTATTTGTTGCTGCTATTATGTTTTTAATTTGCCTACACAGAAAAAATGTTACGTGTCAGAAACAACAGTCTGAAGAAGGCAAAACCATCTAATAATATGGTAGTTTTTCAAGATATGTAATAAAAAAATACATAATTTGGCACCATTAGCATCACATGCGTAGGTTTGAAAATATCAAAGTAGCTTTTTCATATTCTCTTATCTGAAAAAACTATTTCATTTTTAGTATTGTTTTTTCAGATCATGCATTCCAAAGTTGACGTGTTAGGTCCAATTTATTTTTAAGTTTTTTTTTTGACAACGCTAAAAACTTAAAGATTTCCTTAATATATCCGAATTAACAAATATTAAATATTTTGAAGTTTTTCTAATAATAATAAATTTTAGTGTAAAAAACTAGAAAATAAAAGAGAAGAAGCCAAGGCCTTATTAGTGCAGTTGACAAGAGAATAACAAAAACGGCCAGGAATTTCATTTTTATTTCCGAAGTTATGAATTTAATAGCTACTTGCGGTCATTCATATTTGTCGCATTAAGTTGTATTAAAGCAGTTGGCTACGCCAGTGTGTTCTCACTAATTCAGAATCAGACGTATCAAGCATTTTTTCTTCTTTTTTTTTGGTTCATGACAGCAGCTGCTATTCCTATTTGATACACTAGTATTTTATAGGTAATTTTTATCAGTTTCTATGTTAAAAATGCGTTTCATATGTGACTTGAATGCTTTACTCATTAAAAAATGGCAAGTAAATAGTAATGTTGTATTAATCAGAAAAAAATACGTACATGTGGCACTTTTTTACTAAAAATAATAGGCCAGGATATATCATCATAAAAGTAGAAAAATGATTTCCATGCAATGAAAGAATCCTAGGAACGCCTCAATTCTTTATATTACTACATAAACATTTTATATTTTAAAATAAATTTCGAAATTTCAATGTAAATTTTGCAGCTGACGCTAGTGCTGAGCCTCATGGAACAGTGACAAGAATAATTGCTTTTGTTGCTCTTGGGGCATTCGCTGCTGACCTTAAAAATATTATCTCGCCTTCATTTTACTTACATTTTGTTCATTCTCATATTTAGTTGTATTTCTTTTATCGTATATAGTTTTATTTTCATTAAAATGCAATATTTTTGTTGAGTTTCTTTTCATTTTTAGACAGTTTTGCTCAGATATTCTTTCAAAGGATATATAAACTTTTAAGGACCAAAATTTTTTCATTCCAAAGGGGTTTACTCGTATGAATGACATTTTTGTTCAATATGGCTTAAAATTTTGAAGGCAGAACCAAATATAAATTTATGGGATTAGTTGGTTATAGTCAGAAAACGTTTGACTTCTCATGAAAAATTCGAATGAAGAACACAAAAACAATGCTGATACTTCAATAATGTGTTTTAATGGCACGTATAATTAAAACTGAATGTTGAAATGTGCATGCACCAATAAAACATAAACATATCACTCTCTATAAATGAATTAAAACTCCTCCAATATATATATATATTCATTTCTGAAATGTATTTGGCTCGTTTCTTTTTACGATTATTTTACTTGGGTGATTTCACATTATTTTATAGCTAGGAAATAAAAGGAGTCAACTTAAATAGCAATCATAATAGATTGAATAAAGTTCCCACAAGGAACTCATAAAAATCTTGTTTAAATAACATCATTTTTTAATTCATAAAATGATGTAACCCATATATGGGAATATTTTGGTTCTTTGATATTTCTGCTTACTTGGGTTGATTATAAGTTTGCTTTGAATGACAAAAAAATATCTTATTCAAAAGGTTATTATGGAGCTCAGACAAAATTAGTGGATCATCGGGTAAGGTAGTGGCATTCATACCGAAAGATTACGGGTTCATTCTGGCTGCAGCCAACAATAATTTTCAATTTTTATTTTTTACTTTTTGCTAAGTTTTCATATTTTTAATTAAAAAGTTTATATAGTGAAATTGTGGAAAATCTACTTTTTTTTACAATTAGTTATTCTCCTTGGCAGCCAATTGATCAACTTTTTTTGACGATAATGCTTAAAAATGTAGGCAAAATTCACTTTGAAACCTTTTCGTAAGACCTATATTGCCCAAGGACTTTAAGTGAAGAAAGATATTTAGTAAATACCTATCTATCGTTGTTCTCTTCGAAACAGCTTCAGATACTCTCCATTGAGTTAATTTTAGGCCCCATTTCGGATCACTCAGCCATTTACCCACTGGGAGCTTAACACAAACGTGCATGCGGTGAAGATCACGACACAAACAGTTTCAAAAAATTCGAAAAACGATTACGTTGCTGAAGCAATAAAATAAAATGTTATTTGCAATTCATTGCATTTTGTTGCCAAATTGCTAAATTTTGTTGTTATAAATTGTATATATTTCTTTGCAATTATTTTGTGTTTTGATGTGCGGACATAAAAGCCTTTACTACGTTGTGATGCTGTTTTTTTTTTGCCAAACTTTTCTCCAGCTTATGAATGTGTTGATATTGTATACTTCGAGAGACATAAAATTGACAGATGGTTAAGTTGTAATAAAATTTTTTGGAGATATAACATTTTTTTCTGAGAAAATTTACTACCATTTCCATTTTCTTCCGGTGTCATATTAACGGATGAGTACATATCATACCTGAGTGTTGCTTATTCTTATAAAAGTACTTTTATATTTTCACATTTGATTTGTAACTAAGAAAAGTATAACTACCAAATATTTTCAATAAAAAATCCATTCTTTAAAACAATCGTCTTATCTGCGCAGCTTCAATTTATGTACATTGAATTATTTTGCAATTATTTACTTAGTGTGCGCTATCTTATATTGAGCGCGCCACCTATTCAAAAACTTATCTTAAGCATTAAGAAAATAAATAACAAAAAACTCCGTTAAAAATAAACAGAAATACCAACACATTTGCAATAAATTCAAAATCTAATTACGCGCACCATTTAATACTAAAACGCAGAACGTGAGCAATTTTGTGCGCCAAAGAAGTAACAACTGAAGGTAAGGAGCAAAACAAATACAAATGCAATAACGGAATGTAGAAAACAAAACAAAAAAATGTTTGTAAAAACAAACTAAAAAACAAACAGCAAAAAAAAATTAAAGAAACACAAACCATCGAAAAACGATAAAGTTTAGTAGTGGAAATTCAATAAAAATTAGGGCAAGATGCATAGCGTAGCTTAATGATTTTTATACTTGAAGATTGGAAATAGTTTTGGCTCTCTGAAAGTTTTTTGCATTCAACAATACATTATCAATTTTCACTTTGCGAGGACATAGTGCAAAAACTTAAAGTCATTTCACTTTTGTATACCTGATGCTGCTTAATGCAAATACTCTACGATGCACGCGGTAAATGGGTGGAAGCGAGTACTTCAAGTGATTTTAAGCCGGCAGCGCTTAATAGCCTTACTAGCTAGCATGATTCACCACAAAACAACACATCGCAAATGAAGTCACTGTAAAGCTCCCAATGGGAAATCAAGTCACTGCCGAACGTGTAGCTATTGATGTTTATCGTATTCATTGAAATAGTCTAAGCTCATATTGTTTGCCTTGGAAACTTGATTTTATACTATGTATCTCATTTGAAAGACAAATATTAGTAACATTTTTTTATTTATCGCAAGCAAAGTACTGTTTTGCGTATGTGCATCAAGATTTTTCCAAAAATGGACACCAATGACTGCCCTTTCTTTTCCTGTTGGTCATTAGTGTAGTTTCCTGCTACACTTTTTCCACTACAATTTTGCAATGGTGTGCGTTTAGTAACTCATTCAAATTGATATAGCAATTGCAAAACTTAATTACTAAGATACAAAGTACCGGCAGCCATGTTGAATTCTCACAGTAACACACTCATACACAAAGTATAAAACCACATGTATTCGCCCATGCTCACACATGCAATGTTTTATGTTATCATGTGCTTGAATGTATAGAATTTCCTTCTTCTCTGAATCACTGACAAATTTCGTTCGAAATTTCAGATTTTGTGCAGCAGAATTTACTGTTTATTTAAGTTAATCCTTACAAGCAGATACTGCATTTGAATGTGTGAGTAGCGCAGAAAAAACTGCGTCTTTACCATATCCGCTGCCACTGCTGTCGCTTCCGCTGCTGCACTTTTTACCTTATTCGGGTGTAGTCACTCTCTTTCTCGTAGCTTCTCTCGTAGTTGGTGTTGTGGCTCCCTTTTTGAATTTCATTAGAATGCGTTAATTGGTATTGAGTATTTGTTACGATATTTTACATATTTGGGAAGTTCAGTAGCTCAGTTGGTATCATGTACGCTGTTGGCTCGCGGTTTGAGTCCAACTGCTATAAATTGACGAACGATTTTATTAACACTTCTCTCTTTATCAAGTTGGTTGCTCCAATGGCTGCGAGAGTGCAATTAATTTGCTGTGATGTATTTTCTTAATGATTTTTCTTGTCACTGAGATTTAATTATATTTGCTCAAATGTACTTTCATCTTGTTAAAAGTGCTCACTTTAAACAGCTACTTTTCTTCATATTCTCTTTTGATGTATGAAAGTGTCTCGGATTTGAATGGGGTTTCAATTTTAACTTTAATGTCAGCTTAGAATGTTCTGCTTTGTGTGACCAATTCAAAACTTCAACTTGGAATTGTGTTGATATGAAGTCATTATAGAATGCAATGATAAATGTTTATAGTTTTGTATTATGAATATCCTTTGACAAATAAATTTGTTTCTTTGGTATTTGTCTTGCTTAAGATTCTATCGTTATTTGTCGTGGCTTGAAATTTGAGGTCATTGTGTCTGAATTCATGAATGTAACATTATTATTTGGATAGTCGTGATGTTACTTATTCCTATGACATTTGATTTTGTTGATTCAGCAATTCATATCATATTCTCGCATTTGTTTGCTTTTCACTTAACAAAAGCTTGCTTATTTCATGTTGACAATCATAGGTTTGTTTTGAGTGAAAATTTCATAATATTGATCAACACACAGAAATTAAATTTTATACAAAATTCGAAGTGATTTTTGCACCGCAAAATTTGTTAAATTTAAATCCGTATGACAATTGAACAAAAATACGTATGTTTTTATATAAAAAGAAAAGTAAAATAAAATTAAAGAACCACACACATACACAATCGTATGTATTTTTGTTCAAATTTATTGCAGTTTTTTACTGTTTTCTCGAATAACGTTTACATTTTTTGTCCGATTTCCGCAAAATTATACTTAAAATATTTGCAAAAGAATAGTCTTTCATTTTTAATTCTTAAGATATGAAAAAGAAAAAATTTTTCATTCAAATGGAGCAATTGAAATTTAATGATTTTTAAAAAAGACCAAAAAAGTCAGTTATTTTGAATTTTGGGCGCTTGTGATTCCATCGAATCTTCGATTCAAGCAAACAATATACCGTTAAAAAGGGAATAAAAATATCTTTCTAGTGCTGCAAATCGTTTTTAAGTTGAAAAAAAATTCATTTATCCAGATATAGCCAAATAAATGAAAAAAGTGTCGAAAAAGGGGTTTTTTTGGGAATATCTCATAAGCGATTCTTAAAAAAATAAATGGTTTTCATTTTTGAAATCTACGCACCAAAATACATAGAAAAAAGTATATGAGAAACCAGATCTCGAGATGAACCCCAAATTTGTAAACTTGTGTTATCAGAGGATGAAAGAGGGTGAACTTTACAAATTTTGTTTTGAAATCAGTGAAATAAATTTACTACGATTTTTTTTAAGTTCGTGACAGCGAAAATTGCCCGTAAATATTAAAGAAGTCATAACTATTTTTTTTGAAAACAAAAGAAGAAGATCGTAAATAGATTTGAACTATTTTGACTGACCACTTGAATAATTATATATTTTTTAACGTAATCTCAGCGATCTTTTAAAATACCCATTTGAGTATTATTTTAACAGATGCGTTATACTTGTACTAATCAGTACTGCTATTTTCATTTTTTTAGTGCGGATATGTCATTTATGAGGGTAAACAGACTATTAGATTGTATAACTATGCCGAGCAAGCTCTAAGGACTTTGTCAATAATTAAATTCTGACCAATACTTCTAAGCCAATAGCTATAGATTACAATTCACAATTATGCAGCGACTATGTTCTCCCTTTTCATGATCATAAACAGCCAACCAATTAAGTGCAGCTGCCACACATTTCCGCACGTACTGTCAGGTACCTTTCCTTATGCACTCGCACACAATTAGTTATCTTTGTAAATGAAATTAACAAAGTTCGTCCTTACAGAATGTACAGAGTTTTGCAGCAGTAGTCGTATGCAAATAGAGTTGATTGCTGCAAATAGCGAATACCAAAAATCCAAAAGACAAACAAAACTTTTGAGCTCAAATTTAAATTAAATTATATGTTCATTAACTGAGCACTATTCTCGTGTGCTTCTGTTGCATGGTGGAACACATCTCGTCTGTAACTATGCAACTCGAAAAAAAAATTTACATCGAAGCAGGACTATTGCAACGGTTAGAATATGAGAGACATAAGACTGAAATATTGAATATGTCATAAAAGATTTTGACATGGGTTACGCTTGACTTTGAAGCCTGAATTCGATTTAAAATATATAGACTTTGTAACTTTACGGTCAACTTGACGCATTTTGTGTAAGCATTTTCTACAACTGTCCCACTGTGAATATCATTTCGGCGTGTTACTTCAATACACATACAACTCCTACATACAAACAACAATCCTTAAGTCCACAAATCCCGGAAGTTTTTATTAATATCCTTGATATATTAAAGTTTAATTTATATATCAATTGCGGTTAAGAAATTGTTCTACTTCTCATCTGTTATCACCACGACCTGCAGAACTTACTGCCGAGTGCAGTAGCGCCGACAAAAAAACTATTTTTTTTTATTCTATTTTATGTTTAGCTGGACCATCGTACTTGGGGAGATTTAAGCTAAATGTCTATTAAGAATTCAAAGCTTTAAAACCCGACTTTAAAAAAGGCCCGTTAATTTTATTTGTCTGAAAAGGCTAACAGTATAAAGCTTACTATGTTCCCAAAATATTACCAAAATCGCAAAATAACGCTATTCCAATTTAGAGATCATAAAATTCCCGATGAATTCCTTATATTTCGGGATTCAGTGCCCTGATACGTCACTTAGTTGCTTTTACCAGGAAAATCACTAATTGATACAAAATATTTACGTTGGCAAACCAATGCAAAATATTACCGCGTGTTTTTAGCCATAACATACAATAGTCCAATTGTAGAAACAGTACTGTTAAGGTTTCAAGTACTACTATTTTGTAGAGCTTCCCAGAATAAAGCAGCAAGGAGAGAATCCGAAACCGCCAACGCTTTCAATTGCAAAATAATATTGAAAGCAACACAAAAGCTACAATAATAAAAGCATCAGCATCATTTAACGTTAAATGTAGCTGCATTCGTGCGTGCTTTGCTGCTTGAAAATAAATCCTACAACAATACAACGCGCGCATTATGAACATTTTCATCCAACTGCAACAACGTACAAGACAAACTTTAAGTTCTTGCGGTTCATGTGCTGCAGCTATAACTGCAGTTTTAACTAAAAGTCACATTAATTCCAATGCTCACGTAAACTGCCTTTAATTTGTTTTATACACCAGCACACACATCCAAATGAATATTAGGTAAATTTTGTAAGATAAAAATATGGTAAAATATGTTGAAATTTATCAGCAAATTCATATTCGTGATTCTTATGGCATCGGATAGCTTAAGAAATAACACAACTAATGAACTATACCAAATGACGGTATCTTTGTTCAAACATATAAAAAATTTATTGAGAAAATTTTCTCTATCTCAATTTTACAGGTACTTATTTCAACAAAATGACATAAACAATGCATCAATTGTCTCAAAACGCATTTTTTTTTTTTTTTTGAGATATGGCAGAACAGCGCTTAAAATATTTCAAAAGTGTCACATCATCATATCATCATTTTACAACACATTTCTTACTCTTGCCATAGACGTTATCTTACTTAATATACGAAACCACACGAAAGTGTCACATATTTTATGGTTAACCCTGAATAATATGCAACATTTTTTATTTTATTTCATGCAACTCATCTAGCGTTTTGTCGTAGGACGTTTAATATGCATAGTAAGCAAAATAAGCGAGTGAAGGACGACTATGACGTCGTACGTGATGTCATTAAAGTCCTGCGGAAAGACATTTTGAATTAAAGTTTTCACGCAATTTCTGAAATTTGACATCAGGCAAAACTGTGACATTTTTTATGTGGACGAGTCTATTTAAAAATGCTGCCTTTTAAATAAAAAAAAAAACATATAAATGCGGTGAACATGAAACAGCTCTTTAAATTAACGTTGTAATGGTTTTCTGGGGTTTTGAGGGCGTTATTTACTTGATATTTATGTGATGGCTGTAGGTGTCCAATACATTTCTTACGACAAACAAGTTTTTAAGCTCGTACTGCTAAAGTATGCACACCATTTCTAATCTTAGTGCTCAAAATTAAGTTAGTATTAAAATTCACACGTGGTAGAAAAGAAACCTTTAAAAAACTAAACAGTAATAGATTGAGACGAAAATGTTTTATTAAAAATGATTAAATTTGACGAGACTTAGAATAGCTAGAGCAATAAGTGTGACATCAAAACAAAGTTTTCATCAAGGAAAGTGCTTGAAAACTATCAGCTTTGAGATCGATTAACCAAAATCTAAAGTATGAGCGTAGAAAGATATTCTAATTTTTAAATTTTTTTCAAACAATGCACTGATTAACTACCAAAGCCTTTCCATAGTGAGCTGTAAAAATTTACTAATCTCACTCATTGTAATTGTAATTGTTTCCCAACTAAGCGTTGCTATTATTAAAATATCAAAAACAATAGCAAAACATAATAGAGAGAATAGTAGATTAAACATTGAAGTCTCTTTTTTTTACATAGCACACAATTATTTAACCAAAACTTTTGTTAATGGCATTTTTATTGAATTCAATCTTCTCCTTAGTTTTACTTAAAAATTAATTTTCTTTACAAATACGGGTAAGTTTCAAAAGTTTTAAGTGTTTTCTTTCAAGTTTTAAAGTTCAATATCGAAAATTTTGTGTAGCAAATTTTGCTCTGAGCTGCCATTGCGGTTATTACTGCATTTTAATCCAAAGGCATTAAAAACCTCACAAAAATACAATGTTTGAAATGTTTCCTTGAATATATTGAAAATGGTTTATTAAAACAATAATGTACCATATTTTTCAATGTTTGATTGTTAAACATGTGCCCAGGTGTAATTGTTAAATATCTCGTATGTGACGTCGATACACAAATAAGTGAAATGTGATCCAGTTTTCAGAGTTCTGTGTAATGCTTTATAAAAACTTATATTGCCGGTCACTGGCTAGCATCAGGATATTCCTCTAATAGTTTAGATATCGAAAACTTCTTTCTTATCACTTAACCCTAAAAAGTGCACCCAGTCTATCTAATACAATAAAGCCTTAAATGATTTTCTTAGCTCAGCAACTAGAAATATGAATTTGGTCTGTTACTCAAATTTTGATTTTTAATATTATGATGGTTTGAAATAATAAGTGCCATTCTGTCAACTCAAAAATTATTACATATTTAAGCAGTCCTAGTTTTTAAGGATGAAGAAAAGGTACCACTGAAATCACATTTAGTCAAAAGCTAAGTTTATTTCAAAATTTCCTCTGGATTGTTGCCCTTTTTTATTTTCCAGAAATATATAATATTAAACATTAATTTTTGACATTTTTCCGAATTATTTTTCAGAATCAGTTATCGAAAGAATGGCCAATATACCTGCTTAGTGTTTTCGGTGCACCCTTGCAACATTCAAAACTTAAGTTTACAAATTCTGACAACAGAGACTATGGCACATCAAAAGCCTCAGGAACATCAACGAACCTATCTAATAGAAGTGCTCAACATGTACAAAGTGGTCTCCTAGTGGAAACTTAACATTTGCTTCATTAAAACGAACTGCTTCGGACAAAGAAAAATAAATAACAAAAAACTTAAGTGTATTTCTTTCATAATATTGGCTGTTAAAAAATTAAAATTTCAAGGATAATATTATGCTTTAATGATTTCAATAAGTGTGAAAGATTTATTTCAAAATAATTATATTTTTATAAAAAAAGCTTCGAAAGACTCAAGAAGAAAACTAATTCTCTAAGGAATGGCAAAGATAATTCTCACATCGTTTGAGGCAATGTGCTAACGTTATCTTATTACCGGAATCGCCATTGTCTCAATTTTTCTAGACTGTTTATATGCATGTACTTAAGTCTCTTACCTACTACTAAATAAAAAAGGTTCAAATTTTCAGCGGTTTTAGCATAACTGAAATATTATACAAATAAGAATTTCTTTAAGGACTTAGTATAAAAAAACAATTTGACAAATAAGTATTTACATTTTTTAAGATTTTCTTTTGCAGCATTTTTCTTTGCCTTGACTTCTACATTTGAAATTTGAATAAGTGACTTCACGCTACAAAATTACTTTATCAAGGAATGAAAAATGCAGCAAAATGGGAAAGGGAAACAATTGGCTTTGTCTATTTAATGCATACAGTAAAGTTTGAAAAATCTTTGTGTGACGAAAGTAATGTAAATTGTGTCAGTTACGCTGCGTTACATACAAAACTTATATCTACGTCATAAATTTTGCAGTTAATTTGCAGTTTTACGTTGAGGTTACACAGCGTCTTGACTACAATGGATGTAAAAATATGTTTACAGTCTTGTGGTTGCAGTCTGCTCTGTTAAAATCAGTTGTCGTGCTTTGTGAATGCAACTTATTTAGCGGTTTTTTTTCTACGAATTTTTAGTCTCTATCACCATTCATTTGATGACACTAATTTATATCTCATAGCAACAGGGAGAAAGTTTGAAAAAAAAATTTAAATTAACTACAATAAATATTAAATTGCACAAGATTGCAACACAAGTGAAAAGAAGGACAAACTTTTTCTTTGGTAATAAAATAAATTTTCATTTATGTATTTTTAGTTCAACTTTACAAATGTTTTATATTTATTCTTTTGGGAAATTAAGCATATCTCTTTTTTAATTTATGCGATAAGATGAACTGACCAATTTCTTATTTAAATTATGTTTCTTTTTAAACTTTATATTGAAGTGAAAACTTCTTACTTTCTGTATAATGTTACACACATTGCGTAGTCTCTGAGGGTTCAAGGCATTTCTTATGCTACTCATAAGCTTTTAGATAACATTTTTGCTATGTTTTTAACTGATACATAAGTCAGCATAAATTGAAATTGAATATTGCTGAGCTATAGTTTATTATATCAATTTAGCTTGGATTCTGTTCCCACAGGATTCTTCTTTACATAGAGAAATATTTATTAGTCAATGTGACCAAAACTGCTGGCTGAAATTGATTTCTATTGAACTTTGTTGCATTTGAATTATGATCATTCATTACTTCTTTATGCTAAAAGTTTAATTTTTTAAGATTTCAGTATTTATATTGCCTGTAAAAACGGTAAAATGTTAATTTTTTTTTTTTTTGAAGTTGTGCTAGCCTAAATTTAGGTTTAAGTTGCCAATGAAATAAGAAGAATTTTGAAATTAAATTTGTGTTTGCAGAAACTGTTGAACTATCTACAATTTGGGTTTTAAATTTCATTGGGATGAACATCAAAAATTATGAGCGGTATCATAAAAGCTGTCTAGCACTTGGTGTCTGATGAATGAACACTCCATCGATTCATCCGAAACCACTATAGATGAAAAGTTTATGTAAACACTCTCCTTCCTTAAGCAGGATAACTATTGCATTACCTTTCGGTGTTAAGTGAAATATTTTGGTTAGAAAATTATCTAGGTATACTTAGTTTTAATCGGTTTCAACATGAACAACAAAAGCCACATGGGCTCATCGCAGTTATTTTCCGAGACAAAGTTCATTAATATAAAGACATTTTAACTCGAAGCAACTTAATTGTTTTAAGTAATATTTAAGGTTCAATATGATACTTATTATTTCAAAAAATAAGCACTCTGCGCAAAAATTTTAGAGGAAGGTTTTGTCTACTTTATGTAGATGAATGTATGAAAAATTTTTACTTCTGAGGTTTTTCTTTTGATATTAAATAACAATGCTATCGTATGTACGTCATATATATTTTTTAATTTCAAATTTACTTCTAAAAATATTTTTTTTATTCAATAAGTAATATTGTACAACTATACGCATGAAATCCAAAAGTCTTATACTATTATAAAGCAACTACAAAGAGGAAAGGTGCCTTAAGCCAATTCACTAATTTTCATTCAGTATCCTAATTTGAATTGATTGCATTAAACGACGGTATGCTTCAATATAAATCAGACAGAATAACTACAACAAATTAAATAAAACAAAATTGATGGTCAACACCTAACGAGCTCTGACCAAAACTGGCAGCGTCAACCAGCCAAGCCTATCCTATCTATTTATTTTACCAACTACGCCTACCTTTTTAGTAACAAATTTGTAAATTTTGTTTCAGGTACAAACCAAAAAAAACTAACCAAACTAACAACTTTTGTTTGGTAGACCACAAAATTTATTTCTCTTATTACCTGGTGCATGATAATTTTTTGGATACTTTTGCGAATTGTAAGGGTGGCTTTTATTACGTTGTGGAAAAATATTCAAAATATTTTTACTGACAAAGGTAATATATATTTTTTTATAAGTAGTTTTAAGCTTAACAGCTTTTCTAAGGAATTTTGAGATTCCTCACATAATGTTTTTTCTTAAAAGCACAGAAATTTTCACAACTTTTATACAATAATATAAGGAAATTTATACGCTCTCTGAACAATTAATGTAAATTTGATTGTTAAAGTTGAACAAAATTTTAACAGTTCAAAGTATGTTTTATTAAAAATTTGTTAAAGATTTAACAGCACTTAATTTGAATTTGGCCTCCCATGCTCCCTATTATATCTAGTTAAAGAGATGTGAAGCGATAGATGTGCTTATTGTTTCAAATAGTTGATCAACACAAGACTTTCTTGCCAAAATTACATTTTTGATTTTTCTGTCTTAAATGGTAAAAAATGTTATTTAAATTTACAGTTAATGTTTCTTAGAAACATTTTTCAGAAAATAGAGCAATAAGAAAACCAGGCTAATCTTTGAAATTTCACTTAGGTATGGAAGCGTCTCAGCTTAGAAGCAATTTATGGTTTTCACTTTTAAAAACTCTACGCAAAAATTCATATGAAAAGTGCTACTCTAGACAAAACAGTTTTGGTTTTTTTCTTAACACTAAAATACGTACCAATACTAAAATAGATCCACCCAACTAAAAGCCGCATTATTGTTGCAGCATCAATTTTTTGGCAACTCTTATAAAATATTTATCTACCATGAATTTCAGACTCTCTGTTATCATTATTTTAGTAAATATAGTATGTGTTAGTGTTGGTGCTTCTATTGTAGCTCTTGTTGATGCATACTTTGTTCTGTTTGCTCTCCTTTCCTTCTATAGTTTGGAAAATATTTTAGCAACGGCTCCGTTGTAGTATATATTTTCAAGACTACATTTATTTGCTTTTGCTTATTTGGAGAAATATTTGATTTCAAGTTTGTGGGTACGTACATCTCTTTATTTGTTTTTGAAACTTCAGATATTTCTTGTTTGCTTCTCATAAGAATTTATGCAGTTTTGCCCACAAGGCAGGAAAGTTTTGATTGTTATTGTTTTATTATTAATATTATGCAAAGTTGCAGGAATTTAAAATTAAAAACTGTGGAGAGCTTTAAATTTACAAGCATTGGTAGTTGTGTACAGCTTTATAATATATTTCGACATTTGCTACAAACTTATTTCAAATAACTTGCAACAAGTATATCTTTAATGTTATTTAGTTTACAAAATCCCTTCATTCTTGATGCGTCTTATTTTACATGTAAAATATTTCGGTTGTCTCACATTGATTTAAATATATGAAAGCAACTTTAACTTAATTTTAATATCTTTTTCCTGCATTTAAGCCTACTGTGCTTCACATGATATTCGATTTTTAGCCTAAGCGTTGTGTATATAAAACATAAGTTGATGACACATAAAAGGTTATGCTACACTTTAGCATTTGAAGGCACTACGATATGTGGGTGTGATTTTAAACAAATTGCTTTTGCCTCATTTTGCAATGATACGCATCACTGCAATTTATATGCCTGACGTTCTTGTTTGTGTCAGTCTTTGTCTGAGCATGTATTTATTTATTTATCTATCTTGTTGTTAACCTACTATTATTTTCACTTTACGCTTCATTTTGCAGCACATTTAAAAGTATCACCAATTTGTTACGTAGCTGTGATTATTTTTATTGCCAATTATTTGGTTGTAAAAAAAAGGTTTACTAGTGATATAATTAATAAAGTCTATTGTTTCAAATCTGATATAGCAATATTAAGCCTCAAAAGAAAAAGTAGTTTGTTAGAAAATTCCAATTCATAATGAACCTTCTTTCTAAACATATCTCGCTGATATCTCTGGCTACGCCATTGATGGTCATTATAAGTCCCCAATTATCGCTATAATCAAGTTGGTCTATTTTAGATAGCTAACAAGCTTAGTGATTTTTCTATCTATTTTTTTCTAAGATCCAACAAAACTTAGAAAATATTGTTTCTTGTGCTAAAGTGAGGAGCTCGAAAAGTTTTTAAGAATACTGAGATTTTTGCATGGTGACAAAAATTGGTCTCTTCTCAAAGCTAGGTACGTTTATGTGCAAAAAAATAATATTATCAAACAAGTGATATCACAATGTAAAAGATTTATTTACAAAATCAATCACTGTCAGTTACCCCACATGAGAGGAAATATAAATTACTTTTATTTAATGAGTTCCTTGTAGAACAAGAAAGTTCCTAATCATTCATACACCACACAAAAATAACAGAGATTAAACGTATAAAATTTGCATTAATTAGCGAAGGATGTAACAAGTAAAATTCCATTAAAGTAATATAAATAAGCAAGTGCCTTTAGCATAAGAAAACCATAGCAACAAATGCATTGCGCAGTACCCTGGTAATTAATATTACTCATACGCCACGTACACTCGCTAACGTTATGCTGAAGAAATAAAAGTTTGCTGCGTCGTTCCACATTCCAAATAATTTGTTGTAGTAATGAGTTTTTCTTTCTGTGAATCAAAAAAAAAAAAAAACTTGTCAAGACATCAGCATTACCCTCACTCCACATGTTGTCTTTTTGAACCTACCCTTGGACCATACCAGAAAATCAGGCAAAAGTAATTGCTGCTGCCACAGCCAACAACTGTTTGCTATTTGATTTTTCTCTCACCACTCGAGAAAACTTGAGCACACGTCTTTACGTAACATTGAATATGTTAGGGTGTGCGGAAAATTGATCTTAGTTGTATGAAAATACATGAAATTTAAAAAAAAAGTTTAAAGAAAACGATGTAAATCAATTTTTTTTTTTTAAATCACTTATAAGTCTGAGATATCATTACTGTTAACGATAAATCTGTCGGTGTCTCTAAATTTTATTGCAGCCACCGTTGAGAAACAGTCGAAACTATATTTTGAACACTACCCGATGCACCACTGTACTTTTGTGAGATGAGTTTTGGTAAAAAATTTGTGAGTCATGAACGAAATTAAATTTCAATATGACCTGCCACCGGGCTTCTAGGGATGTTTTTCCGAAAAATATCTTTTAAAAATTTAAAAAAATATTACAGTGAGACAGGAATATTCTTTACAGAACTAAATTATTTATTCATTGCATTTCTGTGATACCAAATAGTACTTGAGTTGAGAACTGACTATTAAAACTATTTTCGTTGGCTACACAATATAAGTAAGTTATCACTTATAAAACAGAGAACAAACAAAATCCAAATTCGGTCCTCTCTAATACGTAAATAAGAAACTCAATTTGAAATAAACAAGAAAATAAAAAATGAACAGCGTTTAATATCTTCATACAATGCGCACCCTTCGTTTTAACTACGGTTTGTTTGTATTTAAGTACAAAAGTGTGAGAGTGCTTGTACGATTCTTTATCTTTGCTCTTTTCACGATAAACCTCAAGTAATCCAGCGCCATTCCATCATTTCTAACCACTTTTTTAAACAAATGTGTGTGTTTTACATATGAAAAATTATTGTCTCTTGCACATTTACCAAAAAACTTACACACAAGTATATAAATACACATGTTCTCATATAGCGAGATTTGTACACTTTGGAACCCTAAGCACAAATTTAAGGAAAAAAAAATTTGAAACGAAAGCTAGCACTAAATGTACTCAGCAAAATCTGACTAACAAAACTTTATTATTTATTGGGCCCTAGTGCACTTATGTACATCTCAATAAACTTTTATGTACACATCTAAAAAAAGGATTAAAAATAGTACCCCATTCGTTTTTCAAAATTTCAGGCCTAAGTCTATATAAATTGTATGTATTTACATAGCATGCAGCTCAATTGCAACGTAAGCTTTAATGATTTAACTAATGCTAAATTTTTTGAATTGACTCTTTGAAGACGGCCCGAATTAGCAAATTACACCAGTCAACAAAATTTTAAATTACCAAAAACAACAAAAAGTTAGACAGCAAAATGTTGGACCACAAAAAAATCGACAAAAAATTGGACAGCAAAAATCATGACGACAGAAATGTTGGAAAGCAAAAAGGTGGATGATATATGATTGGAACGACAAATACTTAGATGTACTACGACGAAAAATATCTTCAAGCAGAATATTTTGTTTCATTTTTGTTCAAAATTGTGGGAATATTTTAAAATGAACAAATCGCTGCTCCAAAAGACAGCAAAAAAAAATTATTTTTTACTTGATATGGATATTTTTTGGCAATTGGGCTTACAGACCTCAATGAATTTTTCAAACCACTAAATTATATCTTATGGCAATGTGTGCACTCCATTCCATTCATTGAAACTATAAAAATTCTATTGGTTTCTGTATTTCAAAAATGAGTGCTATATTACTAGAAATAGTAACCGAAAATTTGATATCTAGACTGCGCAATATTTTGGCTAGTTACGGCGCTCCTTTTCAAATAATTATACCTGAATGCTTTGTAACGTATGCGGAATGAAATCCGAACAAATGTATAATTGAAAAAATAAAATATTCAACGAAATTTTTTTTATACAGTGAACATATATTTTTATACTTCAAAACGTATAGTAAATTAACAAAAAAAAAATTTAATCCATTGCGATCAGTTTTCCGTATTTTTTGGGGCAACTTGTTCATTGATTCCCGAATTCCTTTTTTTTTGAATAAGGCAGTTAATATTTTTAGCTGTATATCCATTGCTGTAAGCATTCCTTTTCAATTTGGCCCAAAATTTTTCGATCGGCCGCAGTTGCGACACGTTTTGGGGATTAAAGCCTTTGGCACAAATTTAATACCTCGTGTAACGCAGTTAAAGTAGACTTTGCATGGTGATGACTTTGGATGATGGTAAATATGGCCAGAAAATGATTTTATCACGTCTATGATAACTTTGAGTAAATTTTTGAAATACAGGATACATTTTTCTGCATAAATCTGCGCTGAAACCGTTAAGCCACCTTTGAAAAATACTCACTACATCTATACTTTGCCTGGAGACTTATTTTTGCAATATATTTCACTTCGCAAGTTGCTTTGTAGTTTTCAGACTCGAATTAATGTTATGAAATCTATTCGGTTCTTTCCACTGTGAAGTAACTCTCGTCGTCCATCATACAAATATAATTAGAAGACGTGGCAAAGTATTTTTCAGAAAGCGCGCGCAGCCTAGTTTTGATTAGTTTTGACTGCTTGTCCGAAGTAGCTGGTTTTGATTTTCTTTCTTTTAGTTGAATATCCATTGATTATACTTATATACGTTATAACAGTCTTTTGATTGACTCCGTACTTTTTTCCTAATTGGCGGTAAGATTTTGCCTTGCGACCTACAATATCTGCTTTCAGCTGAGCACGAACTTTGCGGTCTTGTAAAACGCATTCTTTACCGGAACCTCTTTTTCTTTTTATGGTTTTCTTATTTCTTAATAGACCAAGTGTTCGATATACAGCCGATTTTACAAATCCGATGTTTCTAAAATGTTGGAATATCGCACTTTTGTTTTTATCTGTGCGAAATTTGCAAATCAATTTCCGAAGTTGTAACTCTTTTGACAACATTTTGTAAAATATACATTTAATTTCTTACGAAGAAATTTGTTACTTTAAGTTTCACGATCATTTTATACAGCACGTACAAAATGTGTTCGGATTTCATTCCGCATACGTTATCCTAAAATTATTTTAGTCAAATTTTACATATGCACAGACATCACAACACTGAAACGTCGTATGAATACAAAGTCAATGTAGCAATCCACAGTAAGGCGAAGATGGTATTACAATCAAGGATTTTATGAAAATGTACCCCTGCTGTGAAAAGTCAGTAGCCAGCTTATGCCAACAAAAGAGAAAGTACTTCGTTAGCAAATGGAGAACACTTACGCAGTAGTAAAAAGTACATTTGTGTTTATATTAGCTGGTATAGTCAAAAGCAAAATTGGAAAACTGTGAACGTGAGTCAAATAGATTTTCGCATTTACATTTCGTTTTTGCAGATTTCATTTTATTCTTATACAGGATCGCAACAAATCTTTGGAAAGTGAAAATTCATTTTTAAAAAGAAACGACAAATATACCAAACTTTACGCACACAAAAGAAAAAATAAAAAAATGTTTCTGAAATAAAATCTTTGAATTATCAGCATTTTATGCCTTTCTCTTTTAAAAATTGCACGATTAGCGAAATTGGAATATCTAAGTGGTAAATAAAAAGCAGGAGTAATTACCGATTTCACAATTTTCGATTACTTTTTTTGCTTTACACATAAAAAAGTTTTAGAAAATATTTTAAAATTTTCTAAGTGTATTTCCATGTACATAATATACCAGTACAATTTGATGAAGTCGTAAAAATATTGCTCAAAAACGAATCTTGGATTGCTCTTTTTCACGCAGTTTTTATGCACAGAGCTTTTTATTTCTTGAATGTTTGACTGGCATTCTGCAAAGAGTAGAATAAATACTTAAGTCTAATCTTTTTAATCCAATGCATTCATTTCTATTTTTGGTTTGCTTTTTTTTTATTTTGAGCGTGGTAAAATGGCCTGCAATTGACATGGCATTGGCTTGAGTCGATATGTTCGCTCATCGCTTATTCAAGTATTCACATATAATTTGCGAAGTTGAAGAAAATTTCAAGTTATTTTGATTTTCATATATTTTATTTGTATTATTTATATGCAATGCATGCGTGTAAACATTAATGGGTAAGTCTTCTGTAAAAAATGATTATTAGTTTATGCTTTATGAAACAACGTGCATGGACTGTAAAATATGGAAATATCAATATATTAACCAGCAGGTGGCGATGTGGTTATAGCCATGGCAAAAATTCGTATTATTGTGTAGATGTGCATACCTACATATTTAGATTTGAGGATGATTTTTATGTGGTCTTTTGATTCTTAGCTGTTGCGAATCTAAGTTTGCAGTTACTCGAAATAAAAGTGAGTTTAAAAATATTTTGTTGTACGTTAGCGGCGCAAGTGGCGAATCAGGTACAAAAATTCTTTAAAACTTTATTTTTCAAAATAAAGCCAAGAGTGGACACTTAAATAAATTATTGCTAAACTGATTAGTATTAAGGATTGTTAATTTAGTCATACTGGGCTTTTTTTTGCATAATACTTTGCTGATACATAAAGGCTAATCTATTGATCTAAATTTGGTGAATTACTTCTCAATTATTTTGCATTTCTATAGAGATTAATAAATCTTAATCAAAAAAGATGTAATTGGCAGATTATTATTGTTTTGTCAAAAGACTAATCGATACCATAGTCGATATCTTTATTCTACCAAAACAAACATCAGTTGATGGAACATTTCTAAAATTGGGTGAATATTGTTAAACATTTACTATGTTTAGTCATTTTCTAAGCATTTTTTTAAAAATATCTATAAATAATATATAACTTAAAAAAATTAATACGAAAATTGTAGTCCACCCACATATATTAACCGTTTAATGCATGGGGTCAGCCCACAAAATGGAAACCAAGCTCCTTTAATGTATAAGCAGACACTGACCACGAAATGGGCTTCCATTTTCCTGGGAAATGCACCGTTTTCCCGAAAAAGCTCAAAAAGTGTGATTTGTGCAATGCACCAAATATGGTACACTATACATTAAATTCATATATTTGAAATGAAAAACTCTTTTTTAGATACTTTTTTTTTATTAGAAATTAATGAAAAATGAATAATAATGAGATATGGAAATGATAAATGAAAATTATCGATATTTAATTCACTGATATGGATCACTTTTAAGATTATTTTTAAGCACAACCTTCGACCACTTTGACAGCTTACTGGGAACTGAAAGTGGACAAGTTAGAGCATAACTTAACGCGATGCAGGTTATTTGGGTAGATTTGGCCAAAATTTTAAGCACGTACCAAATAAGGTACGCTATGAGTTTAAGGGTTAAGTTTACATTCAAAATCATTTTAGCAAAAACCGATGTGGATTATTTTTGCCCAACTTGAAAAATTCACTAAAGCTTAATAGCTATTCAAATGATTGAATTTTTAGGAAACAGTTTCTATTTTCTTAAGTTATTTTAAAATGTTTTCATTCTTTTGAAATGCATCATCAGTCTATAGAGTTATATAATTCAAACTTCCTAAGTATGAATCTGATTCAAACTTTGTTCCAATAAATGAAATTAACTCTTTTTATCCTATTTAGTATATGTCGATCAGATTATTTTCAAAATCGAGTATTAAAACGGAAAGCTGGTTGTCTCAGTTGTACTGAATTTTTCAAAGTTTTACATCGTTATAACTGAAGAGGGTTTCTGTTTCAGTTGCTTTATTTTTGGTGTTAGCCACCTTAAGTATCATCTTAAGAATAACAAGTATTCCAATGTAAAATATTTTCTTGCGAAAAGTGGAGAACAAAGTAAGTATTTTTTATATAAAAATTATCTTATAAGACTTAAGTAAATTTCACCTTACCCTGCCACAGGGTGCTTTAAAATCAACAATGAAAATTACTCACACATTTTTTTTTATTTGGCTGAAAGCGAAATCTGTTTTTATGTGGCTTTGTGTCTTCAAGAGAGCCCTATGATGAAAGCTATTTGTGAGTCAATGGAATATAAAAAAATTTTGCTGCAAAAATGAAGATTATAAATTTCTTTTAACTTTTTCATTTTTTTTCTTAAACTAAAGTGCAAGTCTACACTGGTGCGCGTCTGTGCATGTGTGCGTGAGTGTGAACTTTACACAAAATTTTTAGATTATCCAGTCTGATGCTTGACTACAAAAATAACTCATACATACTCACATTATGCCAAGTGGTACTTAATGCGTTTGCATTGCTTTTGTGTGTGCGGCAAAGTTGAGTAACCATTGTGTGTTATCCTTAAGTAGGAAACGCGATGAAACCAACAAATGGAAGATGAATAAAGTGTTATTGTAGCACTTATGTTTCAGATGCGGTTTAAAGTTTATGCGCGGTATTAGCTATAAGATCTTAGGAATATGCAGCGATAACCAAAACCAAGAACATGAAGCTACAATTAATTACTTCATTAAATTGCTGCGCAACAAAAGTGTACTTGAAATATGTAGAGGTGGCGGTTTTGTATAATATATGAAAGACCTAAAAGACAAACAAGTCAGATTTGCATAACTTAAAGTTTTTGTTTTATTAAGCTCAGGTTTTTGCAAAAACAAAAACATCAATACGATTAAATAAAATCACCCAATGATGCAAGTGCAAAATCATGAATACATATATTCAATACTAAAGTTTAATAGCACTTCCAACTTAAGATTTTCGATTCATACGCTACTGACAGATAAGCCAAAAAGTGAGCGTCTGTATGTAAAACATCAAATCCATGTCAAATGAATAGCTAATCACTCTACCTATGGGGGACAGTTTTCAAATGTTTTTGGTTATCATTTCATTGCAATCGACGTGGCATGAATACAGAAAAAAACTGTGTCCCGTCCACAACAAAAATCAGTGATGTAAATATTTTGCCATGGACCTTACTATCAATCGTGGCAAACGACATGGTACAGCGTTGGCAGTAGTAACGATTACCAAGGCTTAGTACACTACAACTCGTTTACATATTCAAAGAGTGTTTTTTTTGTAAGTCTAAAAAACAGAATATTTTTTTTAATTTATTCTCGTTTTTTTGTCAAGTTGAAGAAATCAGACCGAAGCTGTTCGCGACCACAAAATTTGAATTGAAATGAGGAATATCAGCGAAATTCAAGCAACATTGCTAATATTATTGCTCTCAGAATGCAGAAATATGAGATTGTAATTAACGAAGGACAATTCAATTGTGTCATTTTTTTCTTTATGCCTTATAATTGTATAAATATTGAAATAGATTGGTATATTTTTGTTCTGGCAGTGATAAGTAAATATTTTGTATATAAAACTTAATCTTAAGGTTTTCTTTTCCAATGACTTTTAAAGTTCATGCGAAACTTTTTTATTTGCTCCGAAAATGCAAATTCCTAGAATTTATCCCAAAATTAATTCAAAATGACCATGTAAAAAAAATAATGGTAATCAAAACAAATCTGTTTTAAAAATATAATGGACCCAAGTGAAATTTCTTCCGCAATTTTTTATTGAAAATTTTTTAGAAGAAAACAGAAAAATGAAATTCATTTATTTTCCACTAAAAAATGAAACTAAATAACTTTCACACTGACATCGAAATCACTATGAATATCTTTTATCTTTATCTTCGTGTTCTATCAGTATAATTACCAATGTAAATATTTTTCAGTTTGCTAATATGCCCGACGAGCCTAAAATGTAAAAGATCTGGGCTCTATAAAAAAAAATTTTGCCGACCTTTACTTAATTATACCAATAATATATATATAAGTTTTATATGTTTAAAGTTTACTAAAAAACCTTAGGCTCACTACTTATCCTTTCAGTTACATCCCTGTAATTGTAGGAATTTTTTGCGAATTTTTTAACTGAACTTTTACCAAGGGCATTACCGCCGACCAACAAATTGGTTTTTCATATCTTAAGGTTATTTGTTCGCATTCCATCAAAAAGACAGCTACCAGATATACTCATTAAGCACATTTATGAAAAACAATCACAGATTTAATACGAATATGCGTTAAAGTTTATATTATTCATAAGTTTTGTTCTTAGCTAAGTTACAGGAAATCTAGCAATTTTGCCTTAATTGCTATTCGTAGCAATTTTGTGGGTCTTTACCGAAAATCATTTGGTTCTATCTGATGCTTTGAACTGCACACAGTAGTACGTACTCTTCATGTTTAAGTTTAGAATAAAATATCTCTTAGCGCCTTTTTTCTCTCTTTCGTCTTTACATTGGTTGGATGGCAACCATTAACATTTACCAAAGTCAAAAAAGTTTTCATAGAAAAGCTGACAGGCTGGTTGGTTTTCTTCAACTTTTAACCTTAACCATTTATGCAACGAACGTTCAGAAAACTTTTTATTCTCCCCCCTTATTATGATTTTTCTACATTACCTAACATTGAGATGAAAACTTAAGCTGTTTTCGCATATATTGCAGTGTTTTGATCTCTTCATCTTTTTCTTCTTTTGTTTGGCGTAAGTTTTGAATATAAAGCGAAGCATATTTTGTATGGTTTGGGAAAAAGTTTCAGCCATTAGCGGCACTTCAGGCAGAAGCGCTTAGCGGGAGTAAGCATTACGCTTTTGAAAATTCAGTAAGTGAGATTAAATTAAGCGTATCAGGAAGTTCACGCTGATATGAATTGCTTATGTTAAATGTATGCAGATAATAGTTGAAATAGTGAAAAAGGGTTTAAATATCAAAAAAAAGTTTAAGAACGCTAAGTTTTAGCTTTGTAAAACTTTTAAAATTTTGTCTACATAACCATTAATTTTATTTTCCTACGACCTCATAAATTTATTTTTGTATTTGTGTAATTTTTGTTTAGAATTTCTGGAAGTAAAAATTTCTTCTTATTAGTAAAAAAGTACAATATAGAATTTGTTTTTAATTGTATGATTTTTCTTTCTTTTTTTTTTTTTGAGCACAATATGCTATGACGTCATAGATAAAAAAAAACATTTTTACATCATACTTTTTACTCACCCCAATGTTATGGATCAGTGCCAGTTAACGAGAAAAAAATGTTAAAAAGTGAAGATATGACCAAAATTGTTACTTACGTAAAAAAAAAAACAACTGCATTTTTGACAAAAAATCCAAAAACATTCTAATTCTAAATATTCATAACTGATATTTGACAAAAAAAAAAACCTTACGTTCGTACAATCATAAACAATTTTGTGACTGAACCATCTTAAATTGGCCAGAAAAATACCAACAAATGTATAAAAGCATCTCACAGTTGTTTGGGAGTGTTGAAAAACTTTAAGTAAAATGCAAATCAAGGTAGATATTTATCGATTCACAGTAACTTTCTTTGGTGTTTATTGATTGGCTTTAAAACAAAGTTTATATGTTGGTTTATGGTTGCTATTCTCTGGACACTGAAAAATTGTTTTCAACAGAATAAGTTTTATTTTAGCATTGATAATCAAATATCAAACAAAACAGCAACAAAGGCCAGAACTATTTAATAATAAACTTTAACCCTTTTGGCTTTGATGGCGGTAAAATTATGCACAGAATACTCGTAAGCTCAAGGGACCTTAAGGATGCTAGAAACAGACACCAACAGGTTTTGCCACAAAATAATTGTTGTTATTTTTCATAGCCCAAAATCTAACCCTTTTTTTAAAAAATTGGGCTTTGCAATCAATTTTTAAAAAATACTAGAAAAAATATTAGCCCAAACAATAAAAGGAAGTTTTTCCAATAAAAATTCGTAATTAATTCAGCAAATTTTGAGCGGAGGCATACAAATGACAATTATTTTGGGAGAATAATTTCTTAAAATTTATATAAACGACTTTTTGGGTTCGAATTTTTGTTTTATGTTTTTTGTGATATTTTTCTTAATGAGTAAAATCCTTAAAACTCAAATGAATACTTGTCATAAAAAAATTAACAATCAACATGTTGCGCTTTGTAAAAAGGAAGGACCAACTTTCCAAATAGATCAAATATTTAATTGATTCATATCAAGAAATTCTAAATTACTTTATTTTTAACAATGTAATCAAACTTATTTTGTTCTAAACAATATTTTTGTAATAAATTTTTTACTCAAATCGAAAAAGAACCTATTTTTGTATAGATTTTTATTTTCTTGTCATCGATTTCTTCACCTTCTTTTTATATCAATTTTCACACAGCAGAAACACTTTTCATAAAATTCTTTGTTCTTGGCAAATAAATTATAAGATACTTATCAGGACCTTTCAAGGCACCTTTTGTGCACTTTTTTCGATAATTTGTAAGCGAACGTTCACCGTAGCATCGCACATTTGAAATAAGAACTCAAGAAAAAACATTCAAGAAGGAAATTGTGCTGCTTGGATGTCTTTGGCCGCAGCATGACATCAACGAGTGTTTATCTTGAATTTCAACAAATGACGTTGCCAACATAAGTAGAAGAGTAAAAAATTTTTTTTGTTTCTGCATCGGATTTTGTTTTTGAAAAAAGCTTTAAAAAAATTACCACCATAATTAAGGATAGCTCTCAGGATGCTTCTTGTAAAAAATTCTTTATTATTTTTTCATTTTTATAAATTGTTCTTGCAAATAATTTTTTTTTTATTGGTTTTTTTTTTGGTTTTTTGTCATTAGTGTTAGCATTTACTGAATTAATATTATAAGCAGAAAAAGTATATTTAAAAGTTTGAATAATTTTCAGGTACAAGTCTTTGTAAAAGCTCAAGCTAATGAGATTTCTTGAAATATTTCAAAGTTGAACAACAAAACTTGATGCAAAAGTAAGTAACAGTGAACGCAGATAGTGCAAAAATATATGAAAAATGTGTAGATCGTAATATACCAGACCATACTACACTTTTTTGTCAAGTTACTATAATTTATAGGGGTTTCCAAAATATATATTTTGAGGAAGGTAAAATCAGTGTTTTTGTGAAATAATTATATACAAAACTTTGTAAAAAAAATGTGCTGACAATTGCTCAGCAATTAATGTAAAATAAAGTGCAATTTATTAACCCTTAGCGGCACGTCTCAATTTTGTAACAATCCTGCACATTGGGGTCTTTCACGAATTTACATTTAGAGAAAAATGTATTAAAAAGTGAGGTGAAGGTCCCTAATATACAACGCGCTATTTTCTACGTAAAAGCTATTTACAAAACTGCGCAGTTTCATTTCATTTAAATAAATAGTACTAGCATCTAAAAAAGTACCAACGCAAGTCCGGCCTATTTAAAACATGGCGTACTGGCTAAAAACATATTTTTAATAGTCAAAACTTTTCTAACATTTCAAGGTTAAGTTTTGATTGAATATCTTATTGAAAAGAAATTTCTTGGCATGCAAAAAAAGTGTCTGAAAACAAAAACTGTAAAATCAAGCTTCTTTTAAAAATTAAAAGTCAATTTGCATTCATGTATTTGAGAACCCTTTTGCTTTGTTTACTTCCGTATCCTTTTTTTGCTTAATTTTGTCTAATTCCTTTTTTAAGTTTATCTTTTCCTCTCTTTTTTATTTAATGTGTTCAAACAAATAAAAAAAAGTTTTCCTTGTTTTGATATCGCATTAAATGAACCGCGTAATTGAATTTTTAATGTGTTGCATAAATATTAAATTCTGTTTACATGGGTCTGAGAAAAAATCTTAATATAAAATCAATTTTCGTAATAAAGAAAGGGTAAAGTGTTGCTATTAGAAAAAAAAATAGCAAAGGAAATCATAGCACAACATGTTGAAGGTATTTGAAAGATAGCAGAAAAAGTTTATTTCAAGAAATTGTTTCAAAAACTTGGTATGCAACACGTCTTATGAAAACAATGTTATGTATCCACTCCACTAAGTGCTGGTGTATTTATCGAAACTTTACGGAGGTTTGCTGCTAATCGACAATTCAGCAGAATTTGTGAATGTGTTATATATTTTTTTTTTTTTTGAAATATCAAACGTTCATGGCTTAAACTATTGATTACGTGGCATTGAAATTTTTTAAAAAAAATATTTTTTCATAACTTCTCGACTTTTCCTTACCAGAAAATTTTCGATTTTTTAAAATTGCTGGCTTTTTGCAACTCTTTTTGTTTATTTGTAAATTTTTTTTTCGCTACTGCTGTTCTTATACTACTCTAATTATAATTTATTTTAACATTTCATGCTAAAATTAATTTTTAAAAAATTGAATTTTATAGTTTTTAAATACCTTTCGTTGTAAAAAAAATTCTTACAACTTGAAACTAAAAGAGAAATGTTAACTGTTTATATCACAGGAAAATTTATTTAATTTTAACGACTTTCGTTAAGCCTTTCAATATATCTAGGAACATTAACTTCCTCACAGCTGGTAATAAATTGTTTATTAGCCATTAGCAAGCTTTATAGGAAAACACATGCTTCAAATGCGAATACAGCTAGAGATATTAAAAAGTAATTAGTTTTTAAGTGAATATTTTTTTTTTTTTTTTTCAATAATGAAATTTACAAGATATTTACTTAACTGTATAAAGTAAAGTAAATGGCTTCGCTAAGAACTCAAAATGGAATTTGATTATGGTTTTTCATGGAGTTACCTTTGTATTTAAGTGACTTACTTTCTCATAAGAGAAATAAGAAATCGAAAGTGGTATTTACAATTTTAACAAAATAATATATTCAATGCAATTTTAAAAAAACTAATGTTCGATACATAAATAAACCTCATTGCAATTATACCCATGGAATTGATATCAACAAGTATCAACCACATAATCAGTCAATCTTTTGCAAGCCGCACGGGAAAGAAAAATTCAAATTTTTCAAATGACAACATTTTTTTCCTGCATGAAATTTTGTTGATACAAATATCAAAGTTTTGCTGAAACATTTTTTTTTTTTCGGAAAAATTCATGTGTGAATTTTTGATAATTTGCTAGAGTATCTCCAATCATCTCATACTTAAAGTCTATTTTCTTCAGTTATACTGATCGGATCGCTATCGGCTTCTTTTTTTATTTAAAACCCTGTTACGTTAGCTCTTAAAAAGTGTTAAAAAATGTTTACTGTTAGCAAATGAAAAATAATTACAATTTTAATGCAGAAGTAGTTCTAAAACGCTGCTTCTTGACAAAAAATAATTTCGAAAATTACAATGTTGGCCTTAATCCTTCTTTCTAAAAAACTCAATTTATGAATAAGTGGATTTCTCTATTAGAGCGAAAGTTAGACATTTTTAACCAAAAAATATTTTTTTAAAATTTTGTGCGTGGTCCATGATTTTAAACCTATTTTTTTAAGCACTGGCTCCAACGATTTAATGACATTTTGCTGAGCTGCAACTAAAAAAAAAATGCGCATTTCTGACCGGATTTGTGCTCTGTATCTATGTTTGAAACACAAAATATTAAGATATTAAGATATCAAGACTTTCATTTCAAATTAATCATTAATATTGCTTGTATGTTGCATGATTTAAAATATATTGAAATATTCTAATTTATTCAGCTTCTAATATACAACTACTTGAACGTTTGATCTGAAACATTTAAAAGATGCTTCAACATTTCGCCATATAATTCGATCAAATACACAATAACAAAATATTTCTGATGTTTTTTCTGTAGTTGCTCATATGTGCTAACGTCAACAATTTGTTTTGCAGAGATAACGAAACTAAAACTTTTTCTGTACATCAAAGTATATTGTCGTACGCATCATCATCGTTATTGCAGTGATAACGGATTAAACGCAGTGATATCGACAAATATTTTGCTAAGCTAATGTTGCAAGCTGAGGTATATCGGAATTTTTCAAATATCTTTTCCAACTTTTGCAGATATTTTCAGCTTTTAGTTATGTGAAATTCTATGTCAATACTCAGAGCTCTTACAGCTCGAAAATGGGTGTACTCAAAATTTTTTGGAGAAATTTTGAAAATTTTTATTACCTTATTTTCAGTTATACAGTGCATAAAAAAAGCTTTAAACTTATTATTAAACAATTCCAAAACTTCAAGTAAAAATGTTCAAAACACACGTAACTAAAACTTGCATGTTTTTAAAGAAAAATTAAAAGTACGCCATGTAAGACAGTTGCTTGCATTTCTAATAAAAAGTAAACATTTTGGAATATTTCCATGCAGCTTAAAAACAAATCTGGCTTATGTAAATCGCTTTGAGTCTAAATAGAAATACCAACAAAAATGCACAATCACTCACACCCACATACATACTAATGCGAGCAAACACACAATTGTAAGCTAGCACATTCAGGCAAAAGTCAACGTTTCTGTTGAATGTACGAACGCCGTTCACAGCATACCAAGCGCTGCAGTGCGTAAAAGCAAAAGCTCCAGTAAATCTGTTCCTGCTGCGATAAGTCGATGAGAACTTTTGCTGAAGTAGTTTTTTTTTCAGCTACTTTTGTTATATGTTTGAATAAAATTTTAGATTATGAATTCAGAAAGAACCGTTTTATTTTTCCCTGAGTTTTTTTTTGGTTTTGAGAATTATATTTTTGTTCTAAAAGAAATTTGGAAAATCCTTGAAAATTGCCTAAGCATATTAATGAACTAAGCGAAACGCAAGAGCGTTCGCAAAAGTTGGCTAGCTTTTTTAAAAGGAACTCGCTGGAGAGACACACTGTTCAGGAACTCGATCACATATGTATAAATGAGTTACAGCTTTCTATTAAAATTGAAGAAACTTATAGAGCAAATGAAATAATATACAAATTTAATTAAAAATTGTTCGTATTTTATTAAAAAAAATTTTTTTTTTTTTTTGCGGTCAATAAAGGTTTTTTCAATTAATTTGTTTATTTAAATTCGACCACCAATCTCGGCTAATTTTATTCAGTGTTTAATAACTGATAATTTTCTATAGACTTGGCATTTTTCCACGTTAAATAGCTTTGATTTGCCAATATAATTGCATGCAGCTTTTATTTATAGCTCAGTTTCAATGAAAGAAACCAATTCAACAGATAAATAGAGGAATCTATTTTACAAAGAGCATTTGAACACTATTTACAAACTGTAATGAAGACATGCAGTTCGATCTTCAATCAGTTGCTGCTTTTCGAACAATCTACATGCCACACTGTTGTTAGTGTCAGCACCACATTACTGCATGACCATTTCCTTAACGTTTTCTCGCGAACATTGCATATTCTTTCAAACTTACCCCCTACTTTTTCCATTCCGCCCACTTTTAGAATAATTCAAGAAATGTATGATCTATATCCGTTTACCAAATTTCATCACAATATCTTGCATGGTTCAAGAGATAAGCCGTTATAAGGGTTAATCTTTAGGGCTATGCGACGCCCCCTCAAGAGCCTTTAAAAACTTGAAACTTAACGTAATCCTTATTCAATTTACATTTGCACCAAATCAACAAGTTTCATCAAAATCGCTGCAACTTTTTTCAAAATTGGCCTAGGTAAATATACATAGAGTATTGGCGGTAGGCGTGTCTGTGAACCAATTTAGCCCATTTTCAGTAGCAAGATGCTTGCAAAAAGGTGTAGCATGTTTGTGCCAAAGTCATTCAATTAGCTTTCTCGGCTTTCCCGTAAACCTGATTTCAACGGAGAGACAGACGAACATACAGGCGCGGATCCAAGGGGGGGGTCACGGGGGTCATGACCCCCCCAAAACAGCCCGCATTTCAAAAAATAGAGTTGAAACAATATTTTGCAAACCGAAAAACAAAAAAAAAACAATCGAACAAAACCTAGTTTTTGCAAACTTAAAAACCTGAAACTAACCAAACGACCAAAATTAACTTATTTTTTTGCACTCTGAAAAAATTGGAATCAAAAAATGATTTGCGTAAAGCAAAAATTTTGAGCTCTGAAAGCAACTATGAATATCATTTATGAACAAAATAAAGAACAGAGGTCCAAGGATACTACCCTGAGGTACTCCAGACGACGCTACAAAATTATAAGATTTAGTATTATTAACAAGTACAACACACAGTCTATTACTCAGATAGGATTTAATCCAATCCAAAAATGAACCATGAAATCCAATTTTAGCTAGTTTAGCAATTACAGCACTATGCTTAACCTTATCAAAGGCTTTTGCGAAATCAGCATAGAGCACATCCACTTGATAGCCACGTTCAAAAAAGGATACACAATAATTAGAGAATAATGATAAATTTGTTATTGTGGATCGACCAGATACAAAGCCATGTTGCTCTGGGCAAATATGACACTTAATTAAAAAGTAAAGCTTATCTTTTATAATGCTTTCAAATAATTTAGAGACAATTGTTAATTTAGAAATGGGACGATAGTTCGCGACATTATTTTCAAGCCCATTTTTGAAAATAGGGGTAATACATGCTACCTTCCAGGGCTCAATAAAAGTTCCGGAATTTAAAGATTTATTGAAAATCAGACACAGTGGCTTACACAAAGCCTGAGCACATTTTAATAATACTATAGAGGATAATCCATCGACATCCAGTTTAGCAGAAATCTTCAACTTTTATAATGCGTTAAGAACGTCTGTTTCACTCAAAGTAATAGAACCAACATACGAAAGAATTGATGTTTTGCAGGATAGAGGGCTCATACCATGGAGCATCTTCAGTATAATTTGATTTAAAATAGTCGGCAAATAAATTAACTGTGTCTGCAATTGTACACGAACTAATATTATTGAAAAACATAGAAGTGGGGATGAAAGATCCACACTTTTTCGATTGTACGAAATTCCAAAACGATTTCGGATTCAATTTGATATTGGTTTCCGTTTTCAAAATAAACTGCTTGTATAAAAACTTATTCAAAAAGTTGAATTCTCTCATGTAATGCACATATTTCTCCTTATACTCTAAGTTCCCAGTGGATTTAAAAAGTTTTAGAAATTTATTGCGCATATTTTTCAGTTTTTTAAGGCCAGTATTATACCATGGAAGCTTATATACCTTATGAGGGCAAATTGGAATATGGTCATGACAGATTTGTGACACATTAAATTTAAACAAATCAAAACAAGTTGCGGCATTTTTACCATTAAATAAATTTTTCCAATTTATATCATTTATATTATTACTTATTTAAAAATTCAAAATCACATAATTAAAAGTTAAATACATGTTTAGCAGGCTGAGGCTCAATAAATTCATAAAATTCTATATCGAGAACAATTGGAACATGGTGCATATTAGATGGTGAAATTGGGCAAAAACATTCAGATAAATTGTATTTAATATTATACGAAATAAAAATTAAATCCAAAATTTTGCCAAGATTATTAAGTACTTATTTTATTAATTTGAACTAATTCAATACTTAAGAAGCTATCAATAAGATTGATTTCATGAGGATGATTGATATTTGTTGGCGTCAAGTCATCGGCGAGGTGAGTCCACATTACTTTGTTTAAATTAAAATCCCCCAATATGCAAAGCTGACTTTTATGGTCCAACGATGAATGTAACGATAAAATGTTACTTACATGTGCATCGTAAATTTCATCAGAACTATTTGGCGGGATATACGAGGCACAAATATATAAAGAGCCTGATGAGCCAGAAATGGAGACACTTAATTGTTCGTACAAACTGTCCGCATTCTGAAGGATGCAAGCTGTTGTACAGAAAAAACGTTTGATGGCAATTAGAACACCACCTCCTCGACTACAACCTGTTTTTATAGCGTCACGTTCCTTTCTGTATACTTGATATATATTTGTATCAAAGAATTCTCCATCGAAAAATTCATCATTTAGCCAGGTCTCAACAAATACGATGACATCAAAATCTCCAGCCGCGGTATAATAATAAATGGAATTGGATTTAGTTCTGATCCCACACATATTTTGGAAATAAATCCGAAATTGTGAAGTTTTACCTAACTGATTGTTAGGCTGAGCGGATGAATATTTAGTAAAATTAGCTAAGTTATTGCATTGATGTTAAGTTTTTTATATAATAAAATATTCGACTCAGCATAAACACGTCCGCACCTTTTGAATTCACGACTAGGAGTGAATTCTGGCTTAGTTTTTATTCATTGAAGAAATTCGGCTTGCTTTGTTTATTTGGTTATTCTTGTTATTTTTGATTTTTTTCTATCCTGTGACCCCCCCCCAGAAAAAAATTCTAAATCCGCGCCTGCGAACATAGCTAAATCAACTCAAATGATGACGCTGGTCAAAAATATATACACACTTTTCTATATCTGCCCATTTCTATGCGTTACAAATGGAATGACAAAGTGAACATTTCCTCTGTGTAGGGCATAAAAATCAGAAAAATGTAAGAAGTCAATGAACATCTCTTTGCGTTTTTGCTATTAATGCTCCTTAATATTAATGTTTTCTTAATACTTGTTCACTTAAAATGTTAAGAATGGCTGACAGCTTAATAGCTCTAAATTTTTGACTCATGAAATAAGAACCTTTTCAGATGTATCAAATATCCAATTTTCAGTATTTATTTCGCCTAAAAAAAATAATAGAACAAGAACACATATCCGTCATGATACTTTGGAAACATCAGTAAACAATGTAAAGAACATAAAAGGATAGAAGTAACTACACCGGAAATCTCATGCCTAAAGCGTTTTCATTTAAGTGTCGTTATTCATTTTTACATACACATATTCCACAATATGAAAGTTAGCTAAGGATAAGAATATTTTGGTAGAGTTTTTTATGCAGAGACCTGATTTTTTAAGTGAAGTTTGTACTACACGTTAATTTATTTATAGCACATTATTTTTCAAATCTATTAAGAAATTAACAGGGTATCATTCTATGCTCACTTTTAAGAGACACGTGTTTTTTTTTATTTTGCTTAAAAGCAACATTTTTTAAAGATATTGTCATTTAAACTTTGTATATTAAAATTATATAATAGTTTTAGAAAGGACTTTTTCTCAAAATCTCTCTGTAAGTGATACATTTTGCTCTATTGTAACACTAGTGCTGCTTATATCGATATGATATATTTATGGGAGGTCAAGGAGGGTCTCTAGTATATAAAAAAATGTAATTTACTAAAAAAAACAAACTCCCACAAAATTCCCCATATTCCACCCAGCTACTCAATTGAAATTGTAAATAGTTGATTTTAAAAAAAGAAATGCTCTCAAGCAAAAACAAACTGCTTTCGGGAGTAAGGACTTATAAAATAAAATCAGAAGTATAACTCAAAATGCACTGTCAAAAAAATAAAGTTAAAAAAAGGGAAATATTTTTCATCACCTATGTTATTTAAAAATTTATCATATAAAGATATTTTTTTTTTTTAATTTCTACTCATTCCTATAACATCTAAATTGAGCTGCCAATTTTCTTTAACTGAAAGACACATTAGAGAATATCAATATGCGTTAAATAAAAATGTAAATTTTTGAGGAAATACAATGAAACTACCTTCTTCAGTGAAAACTGTAAAGTTTTTGAAACGGCCTTAATCGAACATTTTGATAACATGCGCTGACCCAGAATATTAGAATATATTCAAATATTCGAAATATGCCACTAAAAAATATTGTGGAAAAGACTTGAATTCTTCTGCCACTAAATTTATCAGTACAATATTTTAATTTTTTAATAACATTCAAAAAAGAACACTGGTTGTTAGTGGAAAAATTCATTGTTTTCCCAAAAAACATTGCGTTAATAGTAATTCGTTACATTATTCTTAAATCATTATTTTCTATCAACAATTTTTTCACTCCATAAGCAATGAAACTTTTAACTCTCTAAATTTTATCATAATAAGCTGTTACATACTTTCAAAATGTAAATTCTGTGTGCCCTTTAATGTGGTTTCAAAGATTGGCGCATAATTGACATAAAATATTACAACTTGAACAAAATTTCAAACCAACAACACTTAATTACATAATTTTAGAAATTTATTGCATAAATTGTCATAATTTATTTAGCACTCAACCAAACCAAGACAAAGGGACCAGGCTATGGCTTATAGCATATAATGTAATGCAACACCTGCGTTGTACATTACTTACATTTAGTGTTATTTTTTTGCATTTATTTAGATCTTTATTGCTTTGATGTTTTTCCACAATGACGAAATGATGATTACTGGAATGATCAATAACGATGGAACCATGTAAATATTTATGTTTAAGTAAATCATATGTAAAGTTTTTCAAGCTTGTAATGAAAACGAAACTTTTATCATTATTGAGGACAAAAATATGACATTTTTCTTTACCGTTTCCCACTCGAAGCCTGGATGTGCTTGCTGATATCCTCGACTTGAAATATACAAATTTTATTTTCTCAAGTAAGACAGAAACGTTTTCAGTAAGCGTTATAATATTTTACTACAATAAACTTAGTTTAAAATGCACAAATGTATGTTAAAACACAATTTTGACACGCGGCATCAAAGCGATTTTTCTGAGTATGTTGGAATTTGATGTCAACCTGAAAATTGACCAAAATTTAAATTTTGGTATTTCAGTTGTTACACTTTTAGGAATATAGCTAACCAAGTATTATCGCATCGAAGGTTAGGAAACATAAGCCAGAATACGTCAACTGAAGTCATATTCCCTGCTAAGCGGTTGCAAAAACTGTCTTAATTTTTAAAGTGGGGTGCTTATTGCAAGGAGTAACTGCTGAATAATTTTTTTTTTTAAATATTAAATACTTTGCAAATAAAATACAATAAAAAAAAGTATATGCTAAAAATGTGAAATCAATAGGAATATTTGAACTTGTGTCCATATAGCATTGAGTTGTTCACAAATTTTTTGATAAGTCAACACTCCAAAAGTACTGCCATCCTTAGGTACATATTCCTCATAAGAGTAAGCTAAATAATTATCTTGTGTGAATGCTGCACGTTATGCTTTTGATGAAAAAAATATAATATTTAGAGATGTTGCTGTGACAATCATCATAAAAATTATTGAACAAGGAGATATAAGGAAAGCAGCTGCTCCATGTGTGTATTATTAATGAGCAAAGTATCATGAATGAAGATTATAATAATAATTTTGTATGTGGAAAAATTCTGCTTAAATTACTTCTTTAATGATATTGTAATAACTTGTGATCTCCATTTTTTTTGCTGATGATGAAAAAAATTCATTTTGTTATTATTTCATAAAAACATGAAGAGAGTTTTAGGAGTAATAGACTCAGTTCTTTAACCCCCAAGGCATGATCAAATAAAGAATTAATCTTAAAAAAATGTACAAAAAATAATTTGTCAGCTCACAAATATAAATGATATTTCAGTTAGTATATTGGAGCCTCTCTCTTTTATACACTGTAAAATCAAAAATTTAAGCCGTAAAAGTTGATTCTAAGCGAAGCCAAATAAAAAATGTTCAATAACTCGCATTATGTATGGTAATTTTTCAAATTTAATCTCATATCAATGACAATTCAACCACCTCAGACGAATTCAAACTTCAAAGAAAAATGTGTCTTTATAGAGAGAGTTAAAATTGAACATTAATTTGCAAATTTTGTTTTGGTCCTTACCATCTCCACCCGTCATTTGAAAAATGCATCTTAACCGTGTAGGTAAAGAGTGATTTTTAAAAACCTACCTTAAACTGAAATATAACTTTTTGAGAAAAATGTACAACATGTCCTTAAGTAATTTAAAGAAGACACTCCGTAAACTAAGCGGTTTGAGGCATGCGTTTATAATCATTCAAAAACTCGCTTTTTGAATTTAAGGAACTATTCATATCAAATAAAATAAAGTTAATTTCAATGTACTGATTTTATATAGCCTTCAACAAATTCTTTTTTAAACTCAATTCGTTTATACATTGTACATAATACAAAAAGTAATGCTTTTGAAAGCACTCAATTAAATTAAACAAATCACCTGCAGGCCTTATGACCTACAGCTGCATATTTCTTATTAAAATAATGCAATTAGATTACAAAGTAAACTTGCTTTTGACGTAATAAAAAATAAACACACAAGAAGCTCTAGAGTAAAATGGTATTACATGACGTATTAGTAACATTTAATTCAATTTATAGTAGCGACATTAAAAAATTTACTTTTATGTGTTTAATACACTGCAGAAAATTCACGAAACATTTACATAATTCCACAATTCTAAGAATTGCTTTGATAAGAGATGATAAGTACATAATGGAGTAATTTTAAAGTTTTTGCAGCAACTACTCGGGAACCCATTATTTGATGATTAACTTCAAATTTTGAATGGCTACTCTTTTTAGTTAACGAAAAGAAAATAATAAATGTTATTTTAATGAGCTTACTGTTCGATATGTGTGTGTGTGTCAACACCACATTTCTTTTTATTTATAAGTTATTTTGTTCAAAAAACCACAAAGAAAAGAAAATGATTATGATTATATCACTTATTTTACTAAAAAAATAAACACCTATATGAAATCAAATTTAAATTAACTTATCTTCATATAACCAAGCAAAACTTAAGACAAGTGACAATATATTGCTTTGGTAAGATGCAATTAAACAAAAAGACAATCTAAAAAAATTTAATATAAAATTTGTATCAACTTATGCTTTGTACGTAAAAACTATGTCACAAGAAACTATTTTTAAAACAAACCCATTAAGGGTTTCAAAAAGAAAACCATATTTTTCTTTGCAATGACATCAATTTCCGTGCTCTTATAATGATAAACTTTGCTCTGCGACTTATTTTTATGTTCACGTTTTCTTTGACATTAACTCTATTTCCGATTAAGCAGATGCACATAGCAAAAATCAGTTTTGTATAAAATGCAATTATTTTTGCATCTGCAACAAGTTCCTGTGATGGTATAATTTTTTTTGTACCTTACATTGTGTATAATGGTATCGAAGTTTTACTGAAAACTACCTTTGACAAAAAAGTTTTGTATAGTATGAAGAAATGTTTCACATACTTTATGTTTTTGAAATAAAATTTCTCTTAAACTAAACTTTTCAAAGTAATCGTAAGTAATTCTATCAAAAATTTTAGAACTTATATTATCAAAAAAAAAAGCATAAGAACATACACACGTGCACTGCAAGCCTATTTGTGAATTACATGAATACAAGCATTTTGTTTTGGAAAATTAAACTTCATGCTTGGTAGTGGTTTTGTTCAAGCATTCAATTAAATTTTTAAGTTTGCGCAGAATCATCTATTTTTTTGTTATTATTTATTTGAATGTAGCGGTGTTGAAAATCAAGCAAAGCACATGAAATTGAAATAATTCACCGGACAAGAAAAATGCAGAGAAATAAATAAGGATTGAAGTACTGATGAGCAATAGACTTCAGTAACCTAGATAAATAAAGCGATATCAGTGAATTCAAAGTAGCAAAGAACTGTATAGAGCTGCAAATGTACATCAAGATATTACCTTTTTCGTATGTAAAATGACGATGCACGCAGCTTTAGATTTCTCACTCTTCTCAAGTTACCACAAGATATAAAAAAATTTATCCCTACCATGGTTTTTTAAGTTATGGCTTTGCACCACCTACCAGTGATGACAGTTTTGGTACATTTGTACTTTTTTGCGTCGTGAAAAATCGTCATCAGTACAATAGCCAAATTTTTAGCACATTCGATGCATTTGCTGCATTTTCAGTATACATATAATGCACATTTTCAGTACATTTGGACGATTTTGAAGAGTCACAATTTTTTTTTAATAAGTTAAGTAGAAATATGTGTACAAACCAGCCGTAATGGTTTGCTGACTTTTTTTTAAGTTAAGATTTTGTTTGTCTCTTTTAGCTTTTTGATTATTATGGCGAAAAAGCACATTCAGCATCTTACCAGTACATTTGAAGTCTCGACTAAGTACATTTTAATTAAATTCAAATACCATCACTATCACCTACTGATTCAACCCTCTCTATTCAAATAAATATATATTTATTCATTTTCAATAATTTTCTCATCAAAAATGAGGTGAAACCCATAAAGGAAAAGTTTGCTGAATGCTATCACTCAATCAGCCTACAAAAAATTTATAAAGGAGTATATCAAGTGCTGTCGTAGTCGAATTGTAAACGGATGCGCCTACTCTGAAAGTGAAAAAACTAATGTTGCTGAGTAAATAATTTTGTTCCGTTTTTTCTTTTAACAATTCCGGATTCATTTACTGCAGTAAAGTATATCAGAAACATTGAGCTTAGCCCAACCGATCGGTTTGGCGGCATTGTGATGTACCTATGTTTTTACTGGGAATTTCAAATCAAAGAATATTTACCTGTGATCTAAGATGGAAAATTTTCAATGCATTATTTTACCCTGCATTTGAAATAATTATTACAATTTATGCACGGTTTTACAAATCAAGCCACTTTACAATAAATTTGTGAGATTTTTTGGCACCGAACTTTATAGAAAACCCATTTCACCTATCGTCGTGATTTTTTTGCTAACTTCAGGCATTAATATCGCTTATGAAACAATGTTTTTGAACAAAATTTTCGTACCATAATTTTGTGCATGTTTCTGTTTTTTTTTTTGTTTTACTTTAAAAAAGTTTAAAATTTTAACATATTTTTCAAATTTGTAATTCTGATATTTCCAGCAAAAAAAATAAACTTATTACCAATTTTGGAAATTTATTTTATATGTATATGATTATTTAATTTTTAAACATTTCCTTCAAAATTTCTGCCAATTTATTTACGTTGCTTGTCAACATAAAATATTATGCTTAATTTAAATTCAGTTGGCGCCTTGCTCATTTTGCTTACTAATGACCTCTTAAAAAAATTTTAATGTATATGCAAATTACAAAATTTTATTGTCATCGGTGGTTTAAGACTTTGCATTAGATTTTGGTTTTCTGAGTGCAAATTATTACGTGTTTTTTGGTTGGCATTCTCTGGAGTTTAATTAAAAGGAGGACATTGGACAAGAATTTTTGTCTGTGACAGTGACAAACGGCTGGTGCAATATTAAGGGTTCATTATATTCTTAGACAAATTATTGACATCATTTTTCATATTATACGAAGTAGAATAAACTGTAGCAGTAATTTTTTATGAGAAAAAAAGAGAAAAATTAATTTCCTTATGGAAATTAGAAGTTCTAATGACTAGACCTGTTAACAATTTTTTGTGTGTTGTCATGAAAAAAGAAAACTAAAATTTAAAGTTTTGCAAAAGAGAAGGAATTAAAAAAATTGTTCGTTCTATTCATAAGATTTAAAATTGAGATGTTGTGTAGAACATCAGATAATATAGTATCCTCCAATTTAAGTTATTTAATTGGCACCAATTGAAAGAAAATAATTTCAAGCATAAGACTTATCGTCACATTTCTAAACATCTCGACTTTTGGTTAGACTTAAAGAAAGGATCTCATTTTTATTAACATGCAGTTAAAGTCAAGCTTCAAATTGCAAAAAAAATTAAAAAATTGCAACAAAAGTAATGTGTAGTCGAAAATTAATAAATTCAATATTTTACTTAACTTTCTGCAATTGTAAGCCTCGGCTTACAATAAAGCAGTAACAGTTTATTTTCAGAGTAATCTTTTTGAATGCTATAAGCCAGATGAAATCTTAAAATATGAGAAATTCCAAATTAGGTCAAAACCTAAGTCAACATTTTTCAGTTTTTTCCAAAAATTTTTTTGATTCCGTAAACATTTTTAATACTCAGCAACTTTTTCGTCATTTTTACAACATTTAAAAATTGTTCAATTTTTCCGTATTATTTAAATTTTTCAACATTTTTCGACTATATTAACTAACATCACGAAACACAAGTAAGTGCATACATCTCTCCGCGATTGCAAACACTCATCCGCAATTTATATTTTATTTCTACCGGATGCGTAAACAGCATGAACTTTTTTTTATAAATATTAGGGCTTATGCCAACAAATGTTTTTTTAACCAAACACACCACACAGAGTTCTGTTTGCTTGTCGGTAAAGTGCAAAATACAAAATTGAAAAATGCCCAGCAACGCAGCTGCTTAAATTTGAATGCAGCCTAGAAAAGCAGGTAGCTCAAGAGGTATAAAGTTGTTCCTTCATTTTGCAGCGCACATAACACACGTGCCATTGCAGCAAAACCTGCACTTTTGTAAGCTTAATTGACAGGAATTTCGTGAAGTGCTCTCGTACAATTACAAATGTAACAAAGTTTATTTACATACTATAAACACGCCAGCAAAAAGTTTGTTTTGCTAACTTTTATAGCCTAGAGCATTTAACAGGCGATAGCTAGGATTACAGATTAATTATGCTATACATATAAATGAGAAATTCTATGTACTTGTAAAATAAAAAAGTATATCATTCCAAAGTGAAGAACTTGAAATAAAATTGGATATTGAAATACATTCGATATAATAAGGTGAAGTCTAGTCTAGTCTAAAAAATTATTAATTGTGCCTCAATGCTTTTATGTATTTGTTATTTATATTATTGCTTATAAAGAAATTTACTTCTTTTTTTTAAATATAAATCCTACTTTTTATCTTAAATCAAACTTTCGATGGGATAGCAAGGTAAAGTCGTAAAAAATGTACTTTCTTCAATAGCATTTATTAAAAATGGAGCAAGTTAACATGTGCCGAGAAACCTTTTACTAGTAATTGAAAAACTATACACTAATAATGCTCTGAACTTTTATAAAAATTATTAGCTTAGTTTGAATCAAAAGTTACTCATACGTCATGTTGACTTTTCATCGTTTTGACATAATTAAAAGCCTTTAGTGAACTACGTCTCTACAAGATTTTTATAGTTGCTACGCCTACCACAATTTTGTGTCTCTGTAGTGAATGTAAATAGATTTTTGAATTTTATTGCATCTTCACCTCAGTTTTTTCTTAACTTTTTAGATAGTACTTTCGACCCAACAGGTAGCAGCAGCAGCAGGTGATGATAATGCGGACGCCTTTACTGCTATAACGTGAACAGCTACAAGTACGCTTGACACAAGAGTCAACAGCAAATGACATTTTATTAAAGAGCAGCGGCAACTTGCAGAGATGGTAACAGCCGGCGAAGTGCTTTTGCTTGCATATTTTAGTTTCCACACTTGAATTTATACAGCAATCCATTAAACGTGAGAAAATGTTGCAAGCTTCCTTCGAGCATTTACATATGTATATAGAAGAAAAAAGTGTGGGCTAAAAAGGTTATAGTCAAAGTGTAAAGATATTTAGGTTGATTGTGTTTTGTTGTTGCAATTGTAATGAAGAACAACTATTGAGCGGGCAGTGAACATGTCTTAGCCCGCAAATTTTTATCCTTTCATAAAATAATAGCAATGAAAAACAGCAACGAAATCATGCATTTTTTAATTAAAATTTTATAAAGTGTTTAAAATCAAAATAATTTATCAGTATTATGTGTGAACAGATTGATATTTTCATACATAGAACAAAATGATTTCAAGTTTTCATAAAGTAACAAAACGACGATGATTAAAAAGTGTAATTTTGAGGAGTGATAAAAATGAAAATTATTAATAGTCGGAAAGTACTAAATGCCTTGATAAAATATGGAGATAATAAAAATTAAATGAAAAATGTCAAAAATTTTCACGTAACGTGGTGTATAATAGATCGAAAGTTATTGAAAATCAAATACGTACTCTTCGTAGTACAAAATTTATGGCGGTGCAGCTGACACAGCAAACTAAATCAGATTAAGACAGCACCTTCTGTGGTTAAAAATATTTTTTCCCAAGCTTTCATAAAATTAATTTCATTTTTTTGAAATTGATTGATTTGTAGCTAGAAAAATATTTTTCATAAAATATTTATGTATTTTTAAAATAAATATAATTATTACAACTATTTTTGCACAACACAACTTTTACTATAGTCCCCTTATCTACGAAATGTCCACTGACATACATTGTGAAAATGAGAATTATTATTATATTTAATCCGGTAAAACTACTTTGTTCCAATTAAGAACAAGCAGACACCAACACAAGGTAAATACAGACAGACTCTTACTTACTTACATAGGAAACGCTGTAACATTGTATATATATACGCAGTGTATATGACAAATTTAAGTTAAATTTATATCTGTGTATATGTATGTAAATACTTTGGTTTACCTAGGCTTGTTTCATGCTGGTTTGTCCTACGGCAGCATTTTGCGTTCCTTTTTCATAAAACATTTAACTTAGTGAGGGACAAATTTTTTGCTTAGAATGGGGCAGTTGAAGGCTGCAAATACCTAGAAAATGTGCATTGGCAGGCAGCAGGCTGAGCAAGCAACATCGCGATTTTTAGCTTAGACATTCAAAGTTGCAGAAGAAGAAGTGAAATTATTTAAAAATTTCATCTCAATGATAAAGTTTTAGAGGTGCTAAAATGTGTGTTATCATAGGTTGTGTTAGTCTTTTGTATTTCTATAATAGAGAGATATGGGATAGCAAAAAAATGGATTTTTATTTTAAAAAAAAATTTCCAGGAAAGAAAACTTATTTGATGCGGTATTGTTTCACAAAACGACAACTATGTCTAAACATAAAACTGAGCAAAAATTTAATCTGGATGTAAGAATTTAGTGCTTTGTACTCTATTATACTATAGAGTTGCCATAAGTGTTACTAGGAGGGATGAAAATATTAGTTGCGAGAATGCTTTATGAGACATTGACTTAATTGAAAATTGAATCTAAATAAAAAATGCATTTAGTAGAAGGAATTAAAATTAAGCTTTGCAAAACCATAGATGTAGTTAATGTATTGAGAGTATTTATTTAAAATATTTTGTTTCGATCAATTTCCGTTTTATGTCGTCAGTATAGAACAAAAAGTCACTATCTACATTTCCACCTTTTTGAGTTATGAGGCTTTTAATATGCATTAAATCATAAAAAATTCAACATTTATCAATTAAAAATGAATAAATCATCTTATTCAAGAGATTTGTTTTGGGCATATTAGGTTTTTAGCTATAAAACACATACAGATAGCTCTAAAACTCGGAGACATGAAAATGTAGACAAGGCTTTTTTGTTCTAGTTATAAAGACAATGTGGCAAAATATTTTTTCACGTGTTTTCTTGAATTAATTAGTAATTTGATTCTATAGTTTCAGTTAAAAACAAGTGAAATAAACAATTTCTAGTCAATCTAAAAAAAAAAAATTAGAGCAAAATCAAGTTCACTTTTTTTTTTTTTTTTTTTTTTTTTTTGAATAAGTTTGATCTTATATATGTAGTATTAGAAGCATAATTATATACACAAAGATAATAGAAAATTAAGCGTTTTATTTTTCATATCTTTTGACTGTCGAAATTTTTTGAAATGTGCACTGCAAATTTTCTGCAAACTATTTTTGAGTACAATCATTTTCATTTCGCTAGTATGTAATTACTTACCAAATGTGTGTGTTATATGAGAATATAAAATCTTGATTAAGAAACTTTATTGCTATGAATAGGTCTTGCTGCAAGTTCTAAAATTGCAACATAGCACAAGTCTAAACTATTAACAAAATAATATTTTACTTTTCATTACATCACATTTATGCAGATTTATTTAAATAAATTGTTTCTAATAAATAAGAAACCATTAAAAAAAATATGCAAAAATCACTCAAATAAATTGTTTCACAAAAGTATGTCAAGGTAAAAACTTTATGTCATGGTATAAAAAATACTGATAGAAAAATTTCTATTTAGAAAGAATTTTAAAGTCTTAAGCAACTAAGGAAGAAAAAGTCCATAAAATAAAAAGTTTGCTGATCATTGTTATTTTTTATTTAACTGCTTTAAAAAATTTTTGATTCCACACGCTATTAAGTTTTTTTTTTAAAGGAGCTACGAAAAATTAATACAGATGCGCATAAATTTTCTTCAGCGCAACTTTTAATCTAAAAAAAATGCTGAAATAATTGTTTTATTCTTAACAAATTGTAGTTAGACTTCCAGCACATTTTTTTAATTTATACCTCTTATGTTTTGAATTAATGTTGCTTAGCTATCTCATTTTTGGGGATAATTTTATGTTCTTCTATGTTATAATCCATATCTTTAATAAAAATCAAGAATTGTGTCTTTATAAAGATGACAGAGTTGTTTAAAAATTATATCTTCTTTTAAGCTGATTTCATTCCAGTTATAATCTAATTCTAGATACTTCACAGATTTCACCAACACTTTTAAACTCACAGTATAGAAAATAGACTCTAAACTTCATTTTATTATTCCAGTGTAACCTTTTCACACATGAATGTTACGTTTTAAATCACCTACAAAAACAAAACTTTGTGAAGTTTTATGAGATTTTTATTTCTTTGAATTTATTTATTTGTGACTGCTACATTCGCTGTTGCTTTTGATCTCGTGTGTATCAAATCATTAGAGGTCGTCAGCATAAAGTTGTCACTTGGTTTGTTTTTTATCATTATGGTGCTGAATGTTGTGCTCTTTGTCATTGTCTTTATTTTATTTGCATAAAAATGCAATTTTTCTGACACAGATTTATTTTATGTTCATATTTTTTCATTTCACATGATTTCTTTTTTAATCTTTTACATTTTGTGCTTTTCTTTCTTTGTTGTGCACACATATGTATATGTTGTTGTTGTTGTTGTTGTTGTTGTTGATTTTCTGATACCTGTGTATTTTATACAGGTTTCACATCATTTTTTTTTTTATGTTGACAATGAATTTTTGTATTGCAGGTGACAAATTACATGATATTTGCCCTTTGGAGTGGAAATAGAAAATACTTTCATTTCGTATTTTTTTTTTTTTTTTTCTGGTCGTTAAAATTTGTGCACTTACTTCATATAATATAAATTGAAAACATTAGTTATAGAAAATAACATGCTGGCAAAATAATTAATTTTCTATCAAAATTTTCAATTAAGTGCAGTCACTTTTGCAATATAAATTCAATTGTGATTTGAGCATAGCTTCACGAATAGTTTGTAAGGGTTTATGATTGTGTTTTACTAACCTACTGATTAAAATATCATTTATTACAAGAAATAGTCAAAATTTTAATAAAGTTAAGTTCTTATATAACTTTTTAACAATTTTGTCACTTATAATGCTTGTAACGAACCTACGGCTGGGGGGTCTTGACTCGCCGGAGTCCAGAGGTTCGGTCACAAAAATTTGTATTTTTGCAGGGGGGTGGCTCTTTAATTTAATAATGATTGTTCATAGTTTTTCTTTTAATTAAGTTTATTCAATAACAATATATTTATATAATTATGTTGTGCACATTGTAAGTGCTTTGTTTCAACTCATTCTTTATTTCAATAAAATCTCATTACAAGCTACATAATTTGCTTTTGATTCTTATCATACTATTCTTAAGAATGTAACTTAAGACATCCAAATCCAAACGGTTCGTTCTCACAGTAGCTGGTATTGCACGTACTTGTAGGTGCATAAGCTTCGTCGATCAAAAGTGTTGATCTTGCATTTTGCAATCTATTTAATAACGAGGAGCTTAGATGTGCTTACATCAGCGTTTGGATTATGTGGGAACGAATCGTAGGGTAAACGGTGACAATAAGACTAAGATTATAACATAACTGCTCCACCCATTAGACATTTGCAGTCCCTGCAAATGGGTCTACAAATTTATTTTTTTCCATGGGCGCAAAAATACTTTTTTCTTTCATTTCAATTTTTATTTCGGTCTGCTTTTTCTTGCAAACTATAAACAAAACAATAATTAAAGCAAAAACAATGATAATTAAAATACTGGAGGATAATCCGGTAGCAATATTACTTTTAAATTTTATAAAGTGGATTTCCTCTCTATTTTTTACATTTTCAATTTTTAAATTTTCCAGAGTTAAATCAGTCATTTTTTTTGTAAAGTTAACATGTATAGTTGGGATTATAGTATTGCTTGTAAAATTAATAATTTTATTTTCAAATGAAAATTCATTTACTGCAATTTCACAATTTCTAAATTGTATAATGTTATTATTTTTGATTAACATTTCTAATTTGTTACAATTTTGTTTTATATTTGTGAGTAATAAATTTTTTGTTATTATAATTCCATTTTCGAGTTCTTCAATTGAACTTTCTTTATTTATTTTTAAATAACAATTATTAGTGGCGTTAAATAAATTTCTTATGCAAGTATTCTTGTGATACCTGAGATTTCTTTTCAAAATGTTATCTTCGCTATACTCAAAAACTTTATCACCAAATATTATAACCTTCTCAATTGGATTGTCTAACTCCTCATTTTTGGCATTTGGGAAAGGAACTACTAGAGCTACTTGATAGTGTTGCTTTGTAAAAACTGGTACTGAAATTGCAAATATTAAAATATCTTCCGAATAAAGAACACTTGTTTTAAGGAATGGAAGGATTTCAAATGTAATATTTAGTTTAGACTTTTCCTCTTCTGTAAATATGTCATGTGGTAAGGTATTGAGTTTGGTCATTAAAATTGTGTCCATTATTCTGTCTAGTTGTCTGTTGACTAAATTAATGTCAGCATAAATTTTAAGATTTATTTCATACTTTTCTGCAAGAGATATAATTCTGTTGGTTTCTCGAGTTATATTTGTGAGATAATTATTAAGCTCAATTTGTTGTTTGTTAATGTGTTGCGTTATTTTATTTAAATTTTTTATAAGGTTATCGTTTATTATTATTTGCTTGTTAAGTTCGTCTGTCATATGCTGTCCATTTTCATCCAAATTTTGTAGGTGACCATAAATTTCTTCGGCATCATCGTTGTCCATGTTTCCATATAGGAATTTAATTGCTTTCCCTGCGATATTAATTAATCCTCTTTTTACCCGTTTTTCTTTCTGTGCAGAAGGTAAAATTGTTTTCAAAGTACTTTTCGCCAAATTTAATTCCGTAATAAGGTATTCGCTTTCATTAAGATGAAGTTTCCTTATATTTCCTTCCAAATTGTTTAAAATTGTACTATATTCCGTTATGTTAATTAGGTGTAAAATTCTAGTATACGAATGTATTATTGGTTTAATTTCTTGCGCTATTAATGAATAGCCATAATCAGCAGTGATTGGAGCCACACTAAGCCATTGCCCCAAAGAGAATGATGCCAGCAGGATGGTCAAAATCGTTGTGAGAATCCTGGAATAGAATCGTTGTTTTGGTATTTAAATTTTCGTTTTAATTGATTTTGAAAATACTTGGTATTTCGATTATTACTACAGTCTACAACATAATCTCCTTCCTTTCTAAATCTTTGTAGTTTTTTGTATTTTGGGTTATTTTTCACAATTTTCCTATTTTTAACAAAATTTTCCGTTGTCTCAAAACTTCTATCACGCTTTTCGTTTATTTTATTTATTTTAATTATTTTGTTTTCTAAGAACTTTTCTGAAAGCCCTTGAATATCTCTCCTATCAAAATTTTTCATAATAAAATCGATAGGTCTAATTTTGGTTGTTGAATGGATAGTTCTGTTATAAATAATAATAGCGTTGTGAATTTTGTCTTCCAGATCTTCAAAGTCCTCCGGATTAGAAAATGTCATTAACCTCAAATGCTCGTTTAAGGTACCGTGCAATCTTTCAATATCGCTATTTCCCGTTTTGTTGTGAGCCGTAGTTCTATGTACAGCAATGTCGTTTTCTTTCAGGAAAAGATCTACTGAGTTGTGAAGCATACACCTCTCATTGTCAAATACGATTTTATTCATCTTTCCTAAGAATCGAATTCTTTCTTTTATTGCTGAAAGAATGGATATCCATGTTCTGTCGTTTAATTTATGTATTGTAGCATACTTCGAAAATTTATCGATGGTGGTTAAAAAGTAGGTATTTCTACATGGAAACCAAATATCCATGTGAACTATGTCGTTGAATCTTGTGGGTGATTCAGTGACTTTAAAAGGAATCTTAATAGGTTGTCGATCATGCTTTGCTAATTGACATATTTCACAGTTGTTAATAAATTTTGTTATTAACTTATATAACTTTGGGTGAAAATAATGCTGTTTTAATTCAAGAAAAACTTCATTTATACCACGATGGTTATTTTTATTGTGTTCATCCTTTATGATGGAAAGTATTTCATTTTGATCAACTATGTCTCTTAATTTAATGTTTGATCTCAGAATCCTTAAATTTTTATTTTGGAAATGTTTTATGAACACGTCCTGAAATTTGATAAATAGTGCATCTTCTTCGCAATAAATACACATTAATCCTTTTGCAATTATTATTTTCCCCATTATTTCCAGAAGATTAGATCCTTTGTTTACAATAACGTGATTTTGACATTTTCTTTGAATAATTTTAGTAAAAAACTTTTCGTTTTCACCTTTCTTTAAATAAATCTGATTTTTGTAGATGTTAATAGGTTTTGTAGTTATTAATATGTAACCTAAGCTGTCCTCTGGTGCACTGTGCACTGTAGCAATTGTAGATATGACTTCTACGTCCATACTGCAATTATCATCTTCATTATCTTCATTATTGTTCACTTCGTAATTTATTACTCCTGGGTTCACCAAATTCATAAAATTTTTATCGTTAATAATATTACCATCATCGTTAATATTACCATTGTTATTACGGTTTGATTTTATATTTGTATATCTACTTAGCCCGTCAGCTACTTGATTTTCTTTTCCTTTGATGTAGTTTATGTCGAAATTATATTCGTTTAACATGAGCTTCCATCTTTGAAGTTTCATGTTTGGCTCTTTTAAATTGCGAAGCCATATTAGTGGCCTGTGATCCGTTTGTACTACAAATTTACGCCCATATAAATAGGTACGAAAATATTTAATGGACCACACAATAGCCAGAAGTTCTTTTTCAATAGCGGAGTATCTAGTTTCATGATTATTCAAAGTTCTCGATGCGTAACATATAGGGTGGTGATTTTGGCTAAGAACTGCACCGACTGCAAAACTGGATGCATCTGTTGTTAAGGTAAATGTCTTATTAAAGTCTGGAATTTTCAGAATTGGTTCGTTTGTAAGGAGAGTTTTCAGCTTACGAAACGCGCTAATATACTCTGGGTCATTAGTGTTTACTTTTGTACCGTTTTTTAAGTATTTTATCATTGGATGAGCCACTTTTGAGTAGTCTCTGATAAATTTACGGTAGTAACCCGTAATTCCCAAAAACTGTTTTATTTCTTTAGTATTAGTAGGAATGTTCATTTTATTTATTGCTATAATTTTACTTTCATCCGGTTGGATACCGTTATTTGTTATAAAATGACCTAAATATTTGGTTGTAGCCTCGGCAAAATTACATTTGTCTGGTTGAATCTTTAAATTGCATTGTCTGAGTCTCTGAAAAATTTTCCTTAGAGACACCAAATGCTCTTCAAAACTAGTTGAAAAAATCAAAATGTCGTCTAAATAGACAACACAGATTTTGTTTATAAAATCTTTTAGAGCTTCATTTACTAATCTCTGAAATGTTGCAGGGCCGTTTTTCAAGCCGAAGGGCATTCTCGTAAATTCGTAATGCCCTTGTCTAGTGGAAAAAGCCGTTTTTGGCCTATCATTCGGGTCAACTTCTATTTGATAAAACCCTTTGGCCAGGTCCAATGTTGTAAAATAGTTACATTTCCCTAACTTGTCGAACACATCTTCCATTAATGGTATTGGAAAACGATCGTCGATCGTCTTTTCGTTTAGTTTTCGATAGTCGATTACAATGCGCCATCTTTGCTTACCACTGTTATCAACTTTTTTGGGGACTACCCATAATGGGGAGTTAAAAGGGCTATTACTAGGGATTATGATGCCCTGATCCAACATTTCCTTTGTTTGTTTTTCGACCTCCTCCCTGTGAACTTCAGGGTACCTATATAGCTTACTATAAATAGGAGTGTCGTCCTTGGTTAAAATTTTGTGCTTTATTGCACTTGTAAAGGTTAACTTATCGCCTTCTTTATAAAATAAATCCTTATAAGACTGTAAAAGACTTGAAAGTTTTGATTTGTCTATATTGTTGAGATAAGGAGCAATTACTGGTCCTCTGTTATCAGATACTTCGTTAATCAAAATTTCTTGATTATTAATTTGGTATGCGTATGCTTCTTCCTCTTCATTTAAAAATAAAGGAATATGGGTATCGTCAGTAGTTAGACGTCGATTTTTATAGTCAATAATTGCATTTAAGTTTAGTAAAAAATCATTTCCAATTAGTCCGTCGAAATAGTCATGGAAATTAAACTCCAGAAAATTAACTAAATAATTATCTTTCTTAAATTCAGAAAATATTGGAAAACGAAATTCTTTACGTGTTTCAATATAGCGGTTAAGAACTTTAAGTGTGTATTTTTTTGAACTTAATTGCCATTTTGGATTACAAATATTTGGGTTTATTATGCTTCTTTCTGCCCCGGTATCAACTAAAAATCGTAACTTCTTTGTTGTTTGAATCACTATATAGGGTAATTGTTTGTTTCGCCCCGCTGAAAATTTTGACGGGTTTCATTAGAGGTTATGTCCATAGCTTCTATTTCATTTCCATTGCCCGAATTTGCAAATGTCTGATTTCTGTAGTTTGAGGAGTTTCGATCTTGGTTATTTCGTTGGTTGTTAAAATTTCCTGACCTATTTTGTGAATGGTTCCTGTAATTTCCAGAATTGTATTCTAGATGTCTTTCGTTGTTAAAATTTCCTGACCTATTCTGTGAATGGTTCCTATAATTTCCAGAATTGTATTCTAGATGTCTTTCGTTGTTAAAATTTCCTGACCTATTCTGTGAATGGTTCCTATAATTTCCAGAATTGTATTCTAGATTTCTTTCGCTGTTGTTAACATTTCTTTGCCTATTCTGAAACGAGTTTTTATAGTTTCCTGAGTTTCGTTTATTATTATAAATGCTGCTGATTGTTCTTTTATCATGGGTATAATTTAAATAATTGTTATCTCTTATTATGTCGTAGGCATCTATTAATGTTTGGGGATCTCTAGTTACTATAATGCTCCTAACTGGTTCTGGTAAACCGTGCCTAAAGCTTTTTAAAGCAATTCTTTGATTACTGTTTACATCAAGGTCACTGGTTCCTGCCAGAAGAAATGCATTGTTTAGTCTGCATAATAAAGCGTTAATTTTCTTATAAAAGGTTTCTATAGTAGATTCACATCGACAAGCTCTCAACTTGTCTATAAGTATTTCTACTGATTCTTTTTCACCATGATTTCTAATGAGTGCATCCCTTATTTCTACCCAAGTGTTTGGGTTACCGTTAAGTAACAGCGTTTCCCTTGCTCTACCTATTATCTTATCTTTAACAGAACCCATTATAATTTGTTTGAGCATCGCGTCAAACGTCTCAAACGTGGGTATCAAAAGTTCAATTCTATTTAGGAAATTAATTAGTGAGTTGTTGTCACCATCAAACGGCGTTACAGCATTAAGAGTGCTGCTCACTAATTTGAATTTAGCGATTATTTCTAATGAATCCATTTTTTTTTATAAAGAAATCTAAGGCACACAATCACAAAGTTCTGTTTTTTTTTTTTTTTTTTTTTTTTTTTTTTTTTAAGAATTACGTTATTGAACAAAATTTAAACTACTTTAATTTACTCACATATTAGTAATCTAGCGTTATCGTTGATGTTGTTTATGTTGCAGCAATACTTCCTTTTACGTATAAAAAGTTCCTCTGTTCAGCATGTATGTTTTTCCTTTCTTCTTTTGATTTGGTTCCCTTCAGTTGAAAAGCTTTTTTGTGCTTGTTTTAATTTGTTATGTTTCAAAGATGTTTAAAAATGTAGATATTTAAAGATGTTTTTTTTTTTTCTTTTTTTTCTCAATTAAACACTGTGACTATTTAACTGTTTAGATTTTGTTTGTTCTTTTCACAATTAAACACTTTTACTGTTTAATGTAAATACTAAACTCTTTAACTGTTTAGATTTTGTTTGTTCTTTTCACAATTAAACACTTTTACTGTTTAATGTAAATACTAAACTCTTTAACTGTTTAGATTTTGTTTGTTCTTTTCACAATTAAACACTTTTACTGTTTAATGTAAATACTAAACTCTTTAACTGTTTAGATTTTGTTTGTTCTTTTCACAATTAAACACTTTTACTGTTTAATGTAAATACTAAACTCTTTAACTGTTTAGATTTTGTTTGTTCTTTTCACAATTAAACACTTTTACTGTTTAATGTAAATACTAAACTCTTTAACTGTTTAGATTTTGTTTGTTCTTTTCACAATTAAACACTTTTACTGTTTAATGCAAATACTAAACAATAAACTGTTTAGATTTTGTTTGTTCTTTTCACAATTAAACACTTTTACTGTTTAATGCAAATACTAAACAATAAACTGTTTAGATTTTATTTTATTTTTCTTTTCTTTTCACCGACTGCGCCAATTATGTTGTGCACATTGTAAGTGCTTTGTTTCAACTCATTCTTTATTTCAATAAAATCTCATTACAAGCTACATAATTTGCTTTTGATTCTTATCATACTATTCTTAAGAATGTAACTTAAGACATCCAAATCCAAACGGTTCGTTCTCACAGTAGCTGGTATTGCACGTACTTGTAGGTGCATAAGCTTCGTCGATCAAAAGTGTTGATCTTGCATTTTGCAATCTATTTAATAACGAGGAGCTTAGATGTGCTTACATCAGCGTTTGGATTATGTGGGAACGAATCGTAGGGTAAACGGTGACAATAAGACTAAGATTATAACATAACTATATATATAATAACAGCTACTTAATTTAAATACGCGTCGTGTCTTTCTCTCGTCGTGTTTTAGAACCGTCGCGTTTTCTACCGTCGTGGGTTTTGAGCCGTCGTACTCTCAGCCGTCGCGTTTGTTCTAACCGTCGCGAGTTTGTAGGCCGTCGTGTCTTTTGATCCGTCGTGTTTTCAGCCGTCGTGTTTTTGATCCGTCGTGGTTTCAGCCGTCGTGTTTTATTTTAACCGTCGTAGGACTGAGGTAAGTGGGAGGGGTGTGGTTGAGTTCTACGCTACTCCTTCGCTGTGCTCTCAGTCCCACCGTAGCTGCCGAATATGTATAGCGACAGTACGGGGGAAACCTCAAGTTTCGCGTGCCTGTGTGGGTGTCGGTTTTCAGACCATGAGTAACACGAATATGATAGCGTGCACTCACAAACCTAAGTCCGACGCTCACCGTGGCCAAATTGCTCACCCTTCGCTGTGCTCTCAGTTCCACCGCAGCTGCCGAATATGTATAGCGACAGTGCGGAGAAAAAAACCTCAAGATCTGCGTGCCTGTATGGGTACCCACTGGGCATTAAAATAATCCACAGCTCTTGTGAATTTTCGAAAGCATTTAATAAACATTTATAGGGCTCTTAACTTATACCAGAGTATTTATTCGCCTCTTAAAAAAATAAAATTAAATCTTTCGATCAAAATTATTTATAAAGCATTTCAAACTCCCAATTAAGATGTTTACAAATACAAAAAATACTCAAAATTTTAAAAGTATTTATCAAAGTTTTAACAATTTCTTGTGAGAGGTTCTTAAATCGTCTGTAAAAGTTTCTTTTTTAAGTAGAGCTAAGGTATTTATAAGGTCTTAAGAAGGATTCGGAAGATCTTCATAAAACGCTTATAAATATTTTTGTATTCAAACATTTTAATATTTATCAAGATCTTTAAAAAATGTTTGATAAAAGCTTTTTAATAAATAAAATTTATTTACTACTTTAAGAGCCATACATTTTATTGAGCTCTTCAATTTCTGAGTTTTTAAGTTCTATATAAGTGCCAATATAAGCTTCAACTCTTACGCGAACTCTTTCCAAGAGCTCTATAAAATTTTTTTTGGTTTCATGCATTTATAGAACTCTTCGCAAGAGCTTTATAAAACTTTATTTGGTTTAATTTATTTATAGAACTCTTCACAAGAGCTCCATAAAACTTTTTATCGAAAAGTAGGGTTACCAAACGTCCGCAATTCAATAAAAAAATTTAAATGACCAGTACTCTTATAAAAATAGTAAATAGCTTATAACTTAAACATTTTCTTAAAAATTAAAGTTTTGGAAATTGATAAATTCTTGATTCAAGTCTCCAAAAGTAGTACCGTTTTTTTGACTTGTTTACTCCGTTTTCACATTTTCGCAAAGTTAAATATTATTTCATTCAACAATGCTAGTACATCATAAGAATGGCCGCCTACCCGTACACTGGTTGTCCAATGGCAAGATCTGATCAATTAAAGACGCCGAGAAACAAGTTTTACTCAAGAATTCGGAAAGTAAGCCACAAACAGAAAAATATATTGAAGCCACTGTTGTAGAGGAGCAGATCAAAACACATCGGTTTCATGCTCGAAAAATCTCCATGTGACAAGTGACCCAACTTTGATTAAAACTTACAATAAATACTTTAATTTTGAACAGAAATAATTATTTAAGGCGAAAAATTTAATTTTCGGAAGCTATGAAAGGAGGGTCAAATCTTGTGATACGAAGACTTGATATGAAATCGATTTCATCTTCTCTTGAACATTGGCCTTAATATATTTTTCTGTTGCAGCTTACTTTCCGAGATATTAAGCAAAACTCGTTTCTCGCCCTCTTTAATTATCCAGATCTTGGCATTGGACAATAAAAAAATATGAGGCACAAATTACCAAAACTAAATTGAGAAAACAAAAATAAACGCAAGATGGCCCAAAATATGTTTATTCGAATTTGGGTTATAATTCGTATTTCTATAAAGAAAATAGCTCATAAAACATCTCTTTCTTAATTTGCCACTTGTTCATATGGTAACCCTAACAATGGACACAAAATTATTTTAAATAAACAATTTTAGCAAATTAAAACTGTCAAGTTTTATTAAGCCCTTAATATAATCCTTAAGTTTAAAGTACCTCTTATGAAGCTTTAGAGATAATCCTTAAGTTTTATATGCCACTTATCGAGGAATTTTAAAAACTTGGCGTCGTCGGTCATCTTTTTTAATATACATGCCGACGAAATAGCAACAACAACAAAAAAATAAATGCGTTTCTTTTTTTTTTGCCTAAATAATGATTTTTTGTGCAGTAAATCATTTTATTTCGATTTGCTTTTACCTAAAAAATCACTTAAACGTATTTTGAGACATAAATATTAAAGAAAAACCTAAAAATTAATTTTAGCCCAAATATTTTATTTTTCTAATATGTAATATTTCAGAAGCGCGCTAAGTTTTTCGAAGCAAAACCCCAAACTTCACGATAAATCTTTGCTCGCACGTAAATTTTGGTCAATAATTGTGCCGAAAATCATAATTATTCGTTGCATCATTTTCATATTGCCATTTTATAATTCCATTTGCTATTCTCTTTTTATCTATTTAACTTTGTAATACTGCAAAAAGTATGTATACCAAAAACAAAATCTTTATTAAAACTTCGTCAAAATAAAATAAACCTAATTAAAATTCCGTTCGAAAAAAAATTGTGTATAAATATTTCCAAGAGCACAAAATATTTATAGACCTCTAAGTGTATTAATTCATTAAACTCTTGAATAGGTTTTGAAAACGTCATAGCTAACTCTTACATAAACCTCTTGAAGGTCCCCATAGAAGGTGCCCTTTTGGTCTTAAGTAGCATTTATTCTGTGTTTTAAAACCTCTTTAGCGAATATTTCCAAGAGTTCTGCTCTTAAAGAATGGTTATATAGAACTCTTGAAGAGCCTAATAAATGCAAAAATGCCTAGTGGGTATCGTCATCAGATCACGAGGAACACGAATATGATAGCGTGCACGCGTAATCTAAATCCGACGCTCACCGTGGCCGAACTACTAACCTTCCGCTGTGCTCTCAGTCCCACCGTAGCTGCCGAATATGTATAGCGACAGTACGGTGGAAACTTCAAGTTTCGCGTGCCTGTGTGGGTATCGGTTTTCAGACCGTGAGTAACACGAATATGATAGCGTGCACTCACCAACCTAAATCCGACGCTCACCGTGGCCAACTTGCTCACCCTTCGCTGTGCTCTCGGTTCCACCGCAGCTGCCGAATATGTATAGCGACAGTGTGGAGGAAACCTCAAGATCTGCGTGCCTGTATGGGTATCGTCTCCAGATCACGAGGAACACGAATATGATAGCGTGCACGCGTAATCCAAATCCGACGCTCACCGTGGCCAAATTGTTACTACCTCAACCACTACCCTACTCTACACACTACTGTATACGTGTCAACACACTCATGTACCTCTTGTCCCTGGCGGTGTGATGATACTGCTGCCACTGCTGCTGTTGTCTCTGCTACCACTGCTACCGATGTTGACTGCTACCACTGCTACTGATGTTGACTCCTCGCTGGTTCGACACGACTGTCCCGATTTCTGGTTGAGCAAGCCTTTTTATTTAGCGTGGCTGCGTTTAATTTTACATCACATGGCTGTATCAGCTGTTCGATCATATCAGAAGCTGCGTTTATTTTCATCATCGTTGTGACATCGCTGGCGTTTGACATCGCTGGTGCCCTGACATAACAGCCCTAGGTTGCCACCTGGATATCCAATGCGACTTAGCTCAGACTCGCACGCGGCCCCATGCGATCCTAACCCTAACTAGTTTCAATACTTAATAATTAACAACTTTCTCTTAATTTAGGCGCCTTCATGGCTTTAATATAATAGAAATAAAAAAAAAGTAAATATATAAGTATAATAAACAAAAAAATGTGTATAAAAATAAAGTAAAAAATAAATACTCTTGGCGTAAAATGTGGACGAAAACGAGTCCTGCCGACTTTCGTCTTCACATGCTCATTCACACCAAATCTACTCAGATGATATAATCAAACTTATTTAAAGTTTACTAGTTTCCAAATATGTCGCTTATTTATGTTATTTATTAAAATATTAAAAACACTTAAGTCCTTGAACATAAAGTTGAACGTCTGTTAATACTTAAAATCAGCTTTTACTAAACTTGGCTTACAAAATTTTTGTACAATCTAATTCTGATCATAAAATGCAATATATCTAATAAGTTTTATTTGTTTAATTTAATGTTTAAAAGAAAAATTTTATGAAAAGAGTTAACCAGCAATAAATAAAGTATTTTATTATGTGCGCATATTGTTCCACAATATGATAAAAATTCCCATGACATATAAAACAATGGATATATGAAAAATATGAAATTCCCACATATAAAATCTAAGCTGATGCTCAAAAATTTTATTTTTAATTGAAATTTTGTAAATGGATTTTGGAAGCAGCATCATCATGCCATCATCATGTTTGCACATGAGATCATATGGGGAAATAATACAAACAAAAACTGCTGAATTAGTGCATAAGCCCATTCATGTGGGAGTGCGTGTATTTTAATAATTTAGCAAAGTAGGATATTTCAATAATGGTATTTTATATGCCCTTGTGCATACGGATGTTCGTACAGACCATTGCTCAAGTTTTTCATTAAAAATACAAATTACTGAAGCGTTAAGAGCCATAAGAAAAACTTGAGTTTAATTTTGTGGTCTTGCTTCACAAGCCCTTTTTAATTATTCCACAATTTCAGTAATAATTAAATTCTAGGGTTTTTCGAATGAAATCAAATAAAGCACTGAAATGTTACAGTGAGAAACTTCGTAATAATTCAAGCGTTGGTTAATTCGTAAAATTATTTTGCAACTTGTTTTCATTAGAAACCAAAGCCGCGAGTTAAAAAAAATGTAATAATTATAAATGCATCATGTAATGATGTTGATGAATTTTCAGATCCATCCACTTTGCTTTTAAAATAATAAATTAAAATGTTAAAATTTCACACAAAGTTTAATGTTATATTATTAATTTAATGTTACTCATACGCCATGTTGAACACATTTTTATTTATTTCAATTGCTTTACAGTCTTAGGCGCCGCAAGGTATTGAACAAATTCTTTAATTCCAATTATATCATTTTCATCTAATTGTTCTTGCATTAGTAAAATAAATTAGTTAAGCCTAATGTAATTCTCATGAGCATTTAAAATATGTGTATTCGCTGCTTGAGGCGAATTATTTTAATTAACTTGTTTCTAACGAACACATTGATAAAATCAAAGAAACAAATCAATTAAAAATAGGTATTTATGTTAAGACTCTGGAAACATGATTTTCAAGCCAATTTCGATAAAGTGATTTTTGTTGAAATTACATTTCCACTAGCTACTTCCCACTGTGTTCATTTCGCAGTTCTTCTTTGCATGCAGCATAAATGCTGCATACACGTAGCCTGCCGCACACTTTTCATTTGTACGGATAATTTTTTGAGTGGCCTCAATGGATGCCGTTGGCATAGCAATTTCGTGTTGAGAATCCTTTATGCACTCAGTTAATTTTTTAACATTTAATCGAGAATTTAAATATCGTGATCTGAGCAGAAACTCTTCTCTTTCATATCTTTTGATGCAATTTTCCGCTGTCATTCAAATTGTATACACCCTTTGCTGTTAATTTATATGAAATGAAATATTGCAAGTGAATAATTTTTTAAAAGTTACTTCAACGTCATGCAAAATGTGATTGCGCGCTTAAGGTCTGGTTAGCTTCAATGTTCATATATTTTCGTACATATTTTAAAAGAAAAATTCATAGTGCCAATTTCAATCAACTATTGCAAAAGCCTTGTAAGATTTTTTATATCACGCTACAATTTTAAGTAGAAATTTCAATACGTTCAATGTTCATTTAATAAATTATGCTAAATAGATATTAAGAAAAAAGAGGAATGCATGTATGTATAAAACAAATGTTCGAATAACGTTTTAATTTCTAAAATTTTGAGTAAATTAAAAACTTCTGTTAATACAAGATCTTTTGCAGAAATAAAATTTTCAAAATAATATGCTGATATCATAAGCTACCAAGACTAATCTATCTCATTTCCGGTATAAAAAGAGATCTTTTTAGATAAAATAAAATTTTAATGTACAATTTTGATGATTGCTGTGTTCTTTTTTGAAAATAATACTTTCAAAAATCGATTTTCAATTGTAAAAACCAGATTGGTCAAATCAAACCTAATCCATGACACTTACTAGATAATTACAGTATTTTGTAAGCAAATGTGATTGGAATTATTAGTTTTTAATCATATGGCTTTTAGCGATTTTAGACGAAAAAATTGTGCATTAGCAAAATTTGAGTCAATCTTAATACAAAAACAAAATTGAAACGAGTAAGCCAAACTTGAGTAAGAGAGACAGCATATTATAAAACAAGTAATGAAATGAAAACCTTCAATAAGCAACGGAAGTCTTTCAGGTTAGATCGGCAAAACTCAGCGAAGAGCACTGGTGTAAATTGTGACTAACGGAACAAAAATTGAAAAGAAATGCATCGAAAATCTATATTTTTTGTTGTCTTTAACTCTGAATATTTTGTTTAGAGATAGAACTTCGCAAGCAAACTTTTAGTAATTAATTTTGAATATTATTTTTCCTCAAAGTTTCAAATTTAAGTCACGTACACGTTCCATTCGCTCATTAGACTTTAAGCAAAATGCAGCATTTTTCTACTATTTATCAATGTACTTAATTCTAATTAAATTATTAGTTTTGTGCCAACATAAGATTTTTTAAGACATACTTCAATAAGCAACATTTCATTTTCCAAGTTCTACATATAAGAATACTCAATGTATTTTAAACAATTAGCCAAAATAAAATATTGTTGCATTATCTCCGCGTAAAGAAAAGAGTTGTTTTATGTATCAGCGTTTTGCCCATACATATTTTCGTTAATGCACACAATTTCAATGGTAACAAATATTGATTTACTTTCATAATAAAAATATCATATAGGAATAAAGAAATATTGCATTCTTTTAGCACAATTTCTACATCTGCATTTATGTAATTGTTGCCATTCCACCTTCCTCCCATCTGCTGTATGGGACATATATGAATTTGCTGTAGAAAAAAATGAAAATATTTAGACCTTTGGTGGTGCTAAGTATTAAAACTCATGCGCTGGGAAAAAAAGACGCTCAATGCATTCAACACTGGCGTTATCATATTCCTTTATATGCGTCAGCATACTTGCATATTAACAGTTACTAAATTGCATTCAAGAGCAAGTTGCATACGATTGTATTGTTGCAGTAGCAAAGCAGTTGACTTTCGCATGTGCTTTGAAAATTTTTGAAACATTTGCATAGAAGAGTCAGAAAACCTCTTTTTTTTCTTTTTCTAAATTATAATTTCTGCAGCATTGGCTGCTTGTGTACTTTAGTCTCTTTTGCTTGACGATAACGTAAAATATGCGATGAAATCGGCTGCTTATAAAATTATCTATGCATAATAATATCACAATGCTTTCTACTACATGCACAAAGCTTGCCTGCAAAAAAAAAAAAAACTGGATGTTTTTTTCACAAAATAATATTTCTTTGATGCAGCAATTAAATTGTTTAATTAATATAGTTGGGTTAATATTTGCAAGAGCCTAAAAAATACAACGAATAACTAAAGTTTTTAGTTGTACTGACATAGTGAGCTTAAAATTCAACTTAAAATAGAAGAAATGTTTTAATGAAAACCAAGGCTTTAATCATGAAACTTAGGAGAGATTTTCTTTTGTTTGTCTTTTTATTTCCTTTAAAATTAAATATCAAGCAGTGATAATGATGGTTGACCAGCTCCAGAGATAATATAAATTGAATCCGGATGTTTTCACAAAAAAACGTTTCTACTAACTTTGATCTAAGAGTAATCAGGATCCTACCATTACTTTGAAATTCACGCAATTGGTGCAAGAGATCACCTCAGTTCTTTTTTGAGCAAAGTCAGATGTTTTAAGAATTCCATACGAAGATGTATCACAAAATATGCTGCGCAGTTCTCCAGCTAAAATTGGGCTAACGATGTGGATATGTGAATTAGTTTTTACTACAAAAGTGCAAGACTGATTTTCTAAAAGATTTTTATTGCCAAATTTTAGCAACATATTTTACTAACTTTTGAACTGATTGAAATATCAAAACTTTTCTGATAAGATAAATACATATGAAATGCTTCTTTCTGCATATTATCATTTTTACTCACAACAGAAACTTTAATAAAGTTAAGACTTAGTAACAATAAGTCTACATGATGTTCAAACTGAAGTCAAAAACATAGCCTTTACATACATAAATTGATACATAAATACCACATTTTACGTACACACTGCATTAAGAAAAAAACTAAAATCTATTACAAGTGCAAGCAATGTTCCACAAATGCAGTTCCATCCATATTCCAAAGAACCATAATATAGTGACGAAAAAATCCAATAACAGCAACAGCGTAAAAGTAACGCCCTATGGCAAACTCGTAATTCTTTTTCACAGCTACGACTATCTTTAAATTCTTAGTTTTTTTTTTCACCATTTTTTTTTTTTTGCTTTCTAACTGCAGTCGCATGTATCATATGCTTTTTATTTTGTTTTCTTTTCATTCTCACAAAATGTTTACGAGCTGTGCAACACCGACATCATCTTCATCAACATTATGCTGATGATGATAGCGATGATGACTACAAGGATAAAGATGAAAAGGACGATCAAAGTCAGCATGCAGCCAGAAGACTCTTTTGAAATTAAGCGTTGCAGCTTAAATGAAACCATAAACTGAAAGTTGTAACTGTGATGTCATACTGCAGTCAAATGAAAAACAAAATTAGATTTTAAAATTCTCGACTTAAACGATATATGAAGAGATTATCCTTATGCTAGCAATAAAGTTTTGTCTTCAAAAGCAGTTTTCTATCAAATTAGAACGCATATTTTTTTAAATCAATACATTGTGTCATTAAATTGTGTCAATTAAATTTTTGCGAGGAAGTTTCTTTAAGCAGAACTTCAAGGTGGTTGAGCTACAGCATTAATGCTTCTGATCTGATCTGATATCATATGAAATTTTCATTTTAAGTATCAACTTAAGTAATAAAAAACTGTCCACCACTCTTATGTTCTCATTTATTTATATGCGAATGACTGTTTTAAATTGTTTGTTTTATTTCAACCTGCATGTCATGTTTTGTTATAACATTACCAGTGCTGATTTGTTCTCTAGTGGTTTTAATCGTGTACTGAATATTTTACAGCTTGTTGGTCCTTTGTTGTTGTGCGCAGTCATTTTAAGCCCTGACAACCACTGGAAACAGATGTGCACTTGGCGTTATCAAGTAACAAGTATTTCTTTTTATGCATCGTAATGCCAACAGGTGAAATGCTTTTTTATTTTCAAGTGAGCATGAGCATGATATTTTATTTTAATAATAAAAATTTCCCATCCTCAAATAAGAAAATTACTTTAAAATTTACTAAATTGAAAGGTATCTTAGTAAAGGCAAAAAGTTACAGCACCTGTCGAAAACATTTCTTGAGCATACTAATGTTTTACCACCCAAGAAATATTTTCTAACACCTGCATGAGAGTTAATGCAATACGTTAGCCTTAACCTAAGCTGCGTTTATGTAAACTGTTACAAAGTTCTAATTTTTATAAAGTTCAATAAATGTTTAATTTGATAAAAGCAACAAAACTTATTCAACGTAGAAGTGAAATGTTGGTTCTATAAATACCATTAACTAGCTATTAAAAGTTAGAAATGATATTTTTTTTTTTTTTTTTTGTAGTTTGCTTTGCTAATTAGTTTCAAATTTTCAATGAATGACTGATTCAAAAAAAAATAGATTTTGAAAGTTTTACAAATGCTTTTGACTTACCAAACATGAAAGTATTGTATTACAGTGACAATGCACAAATAACATTTTATAAAACTTTTTTAAATAAATACAATATTCGAAACCGCCGTATCGCAAATTCTCATATATTTTCGACTAAGTAAGGTATTTTCAGTAATCAAAATCGTGCCGCCTTTAATTTTTTTGCATGGCTCTTAAAACAATATTTTTTTTTTTTTTCATTTACAGATGTAATACAACTCTGTAGATTTGTACCTACCCAATGTTAATAAGCTGCAATATTTATGTACAAACTTATTCCAAAGGAAATAGAAAAAGTTCGTTAAGCTGAAAATACTACATACTTACTATTCTTATGTCGCTATCAATTTCTATAGGTACGCAACTAACAATATTTCACTTCACAGAAACTCCCAAGAAAATACTAGAACTATTATTTTTGCCCTGACATTGACTTTACCTTGGCTTACATGAAAACAAGCTTTCAATAGAGATTTATATTTCACGTTGCTCATATAAATGCATTTTTATTTTTATTTCCATATATATTCTGATTTTTTAACATCATGTAAGTGTCGCTGTATGAGTACATGCATATGTACACTCATAGTACATTAAAGCTTAGCTTTAGTATTCTCATAAGGACTTCCTATAAATATTGATTGCAAAAGATAGCAGTTCTTTTAAAGTTTGCAGCTTTTTTTAATTTCAATGAATGAAAACTGGAAATGATTTTATGTTGATGAAAAAAAAATTAATTTTTTTCAGTACCTGTAGTGAGAAATTTTATTTGCTCTCCTTTGAAATTAGATATTGCAACCAAATAATAATATTACAACGAAAAGTGTTAACAGTAAATTAGCAGCTAATAATACGGTGTGGATAAAGAAATAACTTGAAAGGGTCAGTTAATAAACATAAAGTCAAAAATTACAATATCAACAAATTTTGTAAAGTTTTTCAATTTTATGCTACGTGTTCTTTGTGAACTTTTGAAAAGCAGCACAACAACCTTCACAATAAAAAAAAAGGGTAAAAAGGCTGCTTTGTTCATTAATGCGTCTTTCATCAACTTTGCAAAGTTAACATTAATAAGGTTAATAAGGTAAAATAAAAAAATTAAAACCGTGAAAACACTGAAAATGCAGGAAAAACTCTTTTTTGCCAGTAGCGTTTACTTTAAAAGTTACATAAGTTTACGCAATGCTTTTTTATGCCAAAGAGAAGCAAAAAAGTTTTAGCGAAAAAAAGATGTTCTGTGATAGAAGCACATGAAAAAAATGCTTACAAGAATAAATAGTTTATGTATCCAGAGTTTAATAGTATTAAAGTTATTGAAGCAATTATAGAATACAAAATGTATTTTCTGTGATTTTACTAAACAGTTCCAAAAATATTTTCACATAGCTGACTTTAGTAAGACGATTATACGTTATTTTTGGCTATTGACAGAAAAGTTATAACTTCGTAGTTTGGCACTCAATTTTGAACATTTTTTGAAACAAAATATCTCAATACTCGTAACTATAAGGAACAGAGAAAATTTTTTTTAAAATTTTCTTATTTTATAAAAAGATTTTCATTATACACATTCTTCATAGTTTTTGAGGTATTCCGTTTCAAAAATTTGTTGAGCTAAATTTTAAAATATTAATAACGTTTTGAAAGTAGTTTTTTAATATGATCGAAATTCACTTTTAGATAAGCACTTAGCCATATATAAAAATCTCAAATTTTGGAAAATATGTCAAAAATGTGTTGTTAGAGAATACACATGAATAATTTTAATATGATATGTTTCTTAAAAATAAAAAAAAGCAATCAAAAAATAAATTCAATACAATGAAAAGAATATTTACTGTTGCGCCTTTTTTAAGTGGAAAACTGACCCAATGAATTTCAATTTTTGCAGCTTTTTCCATTTTCTCATGAAGATTATAAACTTTTTGCTTTTTTTTTTCTTGTATTTTTTTATAAAAGTATAAAAATAAAAATACAACTTGGGAAAATATCAACTTGCAGCAACAAACTTGTATGTGGCGTGGACTCTTAATGAGCATCCCATGTACTTAAGTGTTTAGTTAACAATCGATGTGGAAAATAATGTTAACACTATTGAAGTGATTCTTGGGAAAAACAACACATCGTAGCTGAGTGAATGATTGCATTTGAGAAAAGATACTAGTGTTTATTTTGTGTGACCATGTAAAGATATTAAATAATTTGAAATGGTGAATTCAATTTATGTGAGTAAATTATTAGCTCTGAGAGATGATATTATTCTTGAGTAAAATTTTTTAAGCCAACAATTTCATTGGCTTTAGTTTTTTTTTTCTTTTTTGTTCAAATATTTTAGTGATATTTTAATAAATTTATGCTTTGATCCACAAAGTAAACTAACTACAAATAATATTTTATCAAAATGCATTAATGTTTATTCGAACTTTCAAATTAAAAAAGTTTATTTTCCTTCAAAGCCTTCACCAGTGATGTCATTCTCAGAACATTCGACAAATATATAGTACATTCGGTACATTTGACCTATTTTCAGTACATTCACAAATAAGTGATTCAAATTAAAAAAAAATAAACGAAAACGTCGATGAGAATTTTTCATTGACAAAAGTTAAAGAGGTTAACTCTGGGTTGCCAACTGACCGGGTGTAGCATAGCCAAGCTCTGAATTTCATGTCACTCATGTGAAAGCCGGAGGCGCGGTAGAACAGGAATTTAAAAATTTCTGAAATATCTTAACTTTTTCTCAAAAAAAATGTTACTTGCAAAAAATTTTATTTATTACCATTTGAAGAAAAAATTATTTTATATTGGGATAGCCGGCAATTTCTTCTATTCAACTTGGGTCCATAGATTAAATCCAAATAAAGACCTTAACTGATTTAGTATGTATATGAAACAATATCTCGAAAAAAAAGAGGAATAGCAAAATTTATTAAGAAACGTTTTTGTAGTCTTATTGAATAAGTTGATTTGGCAGACCCAATTAAAAATAATTCCTTCTAGCTCAGGATTTATTCAAAATGATTTTTATAATTTATGAGGTGAAGTGACGAGGTCAGCAGTCAAAATAAGTTGCTTCTCAATCAAACACTCAAAACATAATTGAAAAAATCACAAATTTACAAATGTGTAACTTTTAATTTATTTAACACAATAATTAAAGCACTTACCCGACTGTAGACTTCCTGTCATTATTATAAATGCACTGGTCTGTGCAAATCGTTTTGTAGCCAATACATGAACCTTTTGAAGAAACAACAGCAGATACTTCAGTCTACCAACAACTGTAGTACACATGCGCTACCTCTTTAACTCTTCAGTGACGACTTGCCTTCGTATAACACAATATCACGATTTACAATGATACTTTTTTAATAAATGAAACAAACGCTAATAAAATTTGTGAAAAATTATATTTGAATTTGAACACTTGATGCTTTTCTTAAAACTTTAAAAAGTATTTCATGAAATTTTATATCATTTTTCAATGAAAAATAAAGCACTACACTTTTAGCGGCAATGCCAGCTCTGCCGGCGGCACTACATTTATATCAATTTGCATTTACATGCAATTTCACTTAACACTTTTATTACACAATGCTCACGGAGATATTTATTTCACATATTTTATGCACCTACATATGTTTGCTTAATAACTTTAATAAAAAAATTCGAAAATTTGATTTTGTAGAAATAAACGCGCAGTTTTCACATGAAATTAAAATTAACTGATGACAATTGATTGCGTTGCCATCTGCTCAATCGAACATATGACAGTAATGGTATTTTATGAGAAGAAAACCACGGGAACTTGTCAAAAATTAGGAAACTTATCTGGTAAGGTTTTCAAAATTTTTGTTATTGAAAATTTAACGTCCTCATAAGTAATTTAGCAAACGTACAATATTCGATTTTATTAGCTTTGCTCTTCTACACAAACATTTAAAACAATGCAATTAAGTTTCTAAGAACTGCTATGGAATTTTAAGCACCTATAAGGTTTTGGTGAACCGTGGCGCTATCTTTCAAGGATTTTGTCTAGCCGAAATTGGAGGTCTTCAAAATTTTATTCGTATGCTATACTTATGTAATATGTATCATTAAAAAAACCAACAACCAAAATTGAATGATAAAATACAGTAGAGTCATTTCAATAAAAGCTTGGGGGCGGCGAGAGCTTAAATAACATATCCAATCGATGATAATTTGAATTGAATCGATGTAATGTACAGTAATATCAGATCCTTGGATATTAATCGATAAAAAGTTGGATGACAAAAAAAAACATATAATAAAACTTACATGGATGTCAAACTTTTGATCGTCCAACTTTTTGCATCTCAGCCTAATTATCACACACTGATAGTCACTTATGTTGTTCAATCTTCTCTCCAACTTTTTTCTCACTCAACTTTCGCTTTTTACCTTTTAATACGAATTATGTATTTTAATTGATATTTCCAAAGTAACAGCAAATAAAATAACCAGCATTATACGATTTCTAAATAACGAAAATTGAAAATAAAATTTTAAACTTTATCAAATGAATTCCTTTATTTTGGGTAAGTTCCAGTAGTTTTCTTCTCATAAAATACCATTACTGTCATATGTTCGATTGAGCAGATGGCAACGTAATCAAGTGTCATCAGTTAATTCTAATTTCATGTGAAAACTGCGCGTTTATGTCTACAAAATCAAATTTTCGTATTTTTTTATTAAAGTTATTAAGCAAACATATGTAGGTGCATAAAATATGTGAAATAAATGTCTCCGTGAGCATTGTGTAATAAAAGTGTTAAAATTTTTAAGTAAAATTGCATGTAAATGCAAACCTTTGTGAATGTAGTGCCGTTGCCAGAGCAAGCATTGCCGCTGCAAGTGTAGTGTGGTTTATTTTTCATTGAAAAAATTATATATAATTTCATGAAATGCTTTTTTAAATTTTCAAAAAAAGCAGCAAGTGTTCAAATTAAAATATAATTTTTCACAAATTTTATGAGTGTTTCTACAATTTATTTAAAAACGATCATTGAAAATCGTGAAATACGAAGTTAATTCAGCAAGTCGGTGAAAAGTTAAGGTGGTAGTGTTAGTGAATTGCAGTTGCTGTTAAGCTGCAACATCTGCTGCTATTTCATCAAAAGGTTCTTGCATTGCCTAAAAACCATAGCTGGGAAAACTATAGTGGGGTGAATAGATATTTTAAACTTTTTTTAATAACAATTTAATTTTACATATATATGCAATCTTTCGCCAAAAAAGCTACTACTTCTGATATAGAATAAAATTTGTTTTCTGGCTGCAATGACAAATTTACAATTCAAAAATCCTTTTTCAAACCCAATGTGATTAAGGCAGTTGCATTAACTTTTTTGAATGGAACATGAACTTATTTCAAGGAACTCTTTTATTAAGTGCATTGAAATCATCTTTTTAATAATAATAAATTATTTATATTAATGAACAGATTTGTTCTAGAAGTAGGTTTTTTTATAAAATCAAATTAGGTCTTCTTAATTGCCGTCACATGACCCAAAATAATTTATTTTGTCCCTTACTTCAATATTTACATAAGTATAAATAAAAAAAAACAATATTTTCAGTACATTTCGATAATTTCTAAAAAAATATATAATTTTAGCGCAAATAATGCCTGAAGTAAACTTTGCTGAACTTCAGTAAAACAGTTAAAATTTTGCAGATTTTCTGTAATTTTAAGTTACTTTTTAATATTCATGTCGAATATTGGCATCTAAAAAGTACACTTCAGACCTCTATTCAGTACTTTTCCACAAAACCACACTGATCTCTGCAAAATTGCAACTTTGAATTGCTCCCAAAGTCTCAACGTTCTGGCAGTAGAGACTAATTTGTTTCGCGTTTTGCATTTTAAGGATATTTTTTGTATAAGTAATTTTTGAACTATTTAGTTTAATATTCATAAAACAAACAAAAATTCTTAGTACAAATAAATTTAAAATAATGCCTTTACTTTGGGTATCTGTTTTTATCTTTAAATAAATCAATACCAAAGAGTTAGTTTCTTAAATAAATATTTTCGCTACAGCTAATTTAAAAAAAAAAATGTTAAAAATATCAAAAAAATTTAGTTTTGCCTCAAGCAAATTAACTTCCAGAACCATGTTCATTTAATCGAATTTTATTTGTGCTCAAAAGAAGCACATCCCATGTGTAACGAATATAAATAAACCAAAAACCAACAAAATTTTCCACCTAAGGGCTACAATGACAAAACTTTATATGCAAACTTAATTTGTCCTTCCACACGCACATAGGGGAAAGTGTTCAACAGTGCCATGGCTCCAATAGAAGTATATTTTGATCTTTAAAAAATTAATTTCTTGTTCAAAATATAAGTTTTCCTTAATTTTTCGAAGAAAATTTTCGATCAATTCAATTTAATATTGATTGTCATCATATTTAGTATAAAAGACTTCAAATTTCTGTCTTTTTTGGTAAGAAAAACATGGAATAATGTTTTTATAATAACATTTACTAAGCAATCTATTTTGAAAGGAGAGTTTGTAGTGACCAAAAATTGATACCACTTTTCAATAAAAGGAACTTATTAGTTAATTTCAATAGAAAATTCTGAAGTTATTGATATCTATCCAAAAATAGTGCTTGAATCAGGTCGTGGGGCTTCTTCATGTGGACGCAGATATAAGATTAAAAAATTTCTGGGTGGGATTCGTTAAAAAATTAATTTTTTCAACAGTAACTGAGATCTTTAAGCAAGAAAAATATGCAAATTTGCTAGGGTTAACAAACATTTTTTACCACTTTATAGTGTTATAAAAGAAATTTTGTTAACCCTCATGATTTGTGATTAAAAACTTTAGTCTTTAGTCCATATATAAAAATTTCCAAAAATTAAAAACACAAAAGAAACAAATATTTAAATAATAGGTACACCACCCGTGTACAGTTCCCCCTACATTGTACAGGAGTCACGTTTGATGCTAGCAAACACTTTGCAGACAAACGTTTAAAGGTACGCATGTGTGTTTAACCACAGAGGTGAGTGTAAGTGTGTGTGAGTACGTGTCTTCATTGTTGATGTTTTAGTAAGAAAACAAATACTGGTGCAAAGAAATAATGTTTTGATAAAAACTAAGAAAACAGTCAGTGTTACCAGCAAGCACAATTAAACATTTGCACACATACTACGCTAATTGCTTGCTACAGAGAATAATAACGAAAACTTTTTTGCTGTACACTTATAAATCCCTAAGGAAATGACGGTAAAAAGTTTCCGTTTCCGTATTTAAATCGCACTACAAGTAAAATAAGTGGAAGGAAATTATGTTAATTTCAAGCAGCGGAAGAATAAAAATCACAGCACAAAAAGTAGAAAACATTATAAAATTACAAAATTAAGTTGAAAATTGTAGGTAATCCGACTACTCACTAATTAAGTTTGGCCAAAATAAATTTGATTTTTTCTCAACTTACCCAATATTCCTTTTTTAAATAAATGAGAATAAACTTTTGTCTTACAATTACAACCCTCTGGGACTTGAGAAAGCCTCAAACGGTAATTTGATCAAATCTTACTTTTGATTTTGAGCATATTATTTGAATTTAAAAGTTTTTTTAAAAAATAAAAACTTATTTGTGCTGTAGTATTTTAGTCTGATCATTATCAAGGACCATAACATAGCTAAGATTACACTACAAAGATTTCTATGCAAAGAAGAAAATCAAATAAATGTTTTTCAAGTGCTTGCATTTGAAGGTTTTATTTATAAAATTATTTACTTTAATTGTGTATAAACTTTAACTACCAAGAACATGAAGTGATTATTTTATTAATAAATGTCTTACGCAAACAAACAAAGCACTGAGATTCTGTGAACAAGTAATCTGGCTTGAAAGAAATTTTCCAATAAAATTGATTGAAAAATAATTGAGAATAAGATGAAATTTGTTATTGACTTTCAATAAACAACTTTTCCACAATTGGAAAGCCTAAGTGCTTATAACAAACACTCATACTCTTACATAACCGAAAACAACAATGATTGTATTGCCAGTCAATATTTGCCTTGCAGCTTCTTCTTATGTCTTACTGACGATAAATAAGACTACGTTAGGGAAAAATAATTGATGTAAGAAAGTATTAAAACGTATTAATATGTAGAAATTAATCCATGAAAATTAAATGGTTCAATAGACTCTGCGCAAAAGCTAAGTATTTGTAATCCTACAGAAACTGAAGGTTTCAATTTTAACAGAAGTGTATCAATAATATTGAAACCTTGCCTTTCCAAAGACTTTCCTGATGCCTGAAATTGTCCTGTCCATAACATGGGCTGCGATCGATCTTTTGGGTCTATTTTTAATAATAAATATCAATGATTGAAATGTGTGCCAACCGATAGAGCTCCAAGAGCCTCTATAGAATATATAGGGTTACCTTGTCGAATCCTGTCCCAAATATGTATTGTTACCCATTTAAGGAAAACTGGCCCAACAAGAATTTTTTATTTAATAATTTTTAATTATTTTTTCAAGTAAGTGACCAAAAATCCTTATTTTGACTTCCTTAAAATGTTGACATAAAACTAGTATTACTAGACATTAGTTTCCAACTTTAGCTTCTAACGCTATCTGATTATTCTTTCAAATGACTTGACTAAAATACACTCTCCTTTCTGAATTCGTAGAAAATTTTTAAAAATCGTTTTAAAAAATTACTTTATATAATACTTAGATGTACTTAAACGCACCTGTTGTAATATTTTTAAAGAAAAATAATATTAGTTATTTAATATTTTTTGCAATACATAACATTTAAAGAAATAATTAGAGCAACATTAATAAATAAATACACTTGTATATGAATATCGTATGTTTAAAGTTGTATCAGTTTCGTAATATTTATTAATACTTATGTAAATAAAATATTAATAATGAAATGGTCATTGAGTATAACTGGTAGTAATTTATTTAGGGTGTTCTATAAATTAAACATTTCAGCACTCTAAGCTATACTTCATATTCTTTCTCAGTAAAAAAATAATACGCGGTGATTTTAAAATCACCAAAATAAATTTTGAAAAAAAAATCACCTATCAAGATCTAATCGACAAAAATCAACATATGGTATAACAAAAGTTTTTTAAAAATTAATTATTAAATAGTTAAGCCACAAATTGACACAAAAAATTTGCTCAAAATAATTTAGCAAAAAAACTTGTAAAAATCTATTAGCATTAGAAAAAACACCAAGTTTTATTGCAGAAAATATTATTAAAAAATAATGTTAAACAATACCATTTATACTAAGGTATGCTGGACTTTTTTCAAAAGCCAGATTTTTTAAAATTTGAAAAAGGACAGAAAATTTGCAACAGTGAATGAAATATTTATTAAAAGTAATACATCAATTCCTCTCATTTACCTTCTAAAGGTTATTTTATGTTAATGCTGCAAACAGCTACACCTGAGGTGATCCATCTGTCATACTCTTTCCAGCATTTCGGTCGATGTAATGTAGTCTTCCAGGGCTGCAACTGTGGCCGGTTTGTCTCTGTACACGACAGACTTCACGTAGTCTCACAAAAAAATAGTTTAATTGGCTCAAATCACATGATCTTGGCATCCAAAGGACTGCTCTAAAACGTGAGATGAATTGCTCACCAAACTCGCCTCTCAAAATAGGTACATGGTATCGCGTGCCGTGTTACATGTCAGCTAAAACCAATTCTTCCATTTTGGGCAAAGAAAGTCGGTAATCATCGCACGGTACCTTGCTTCATTGACTGTATCGTTGCCATTTTCATTATTTTAAAAAAGTACGGTCGGCACCAAATATTGCATTTTTCAGGGTGCATTAGCAGCTCTTGAACTGCCTCTGGCTGCTCTTCAGGCTAAATTCGGCAATTCTGTTTATTGACGTACCCATTGAGCCAAAAATGAGCTTCGTCGCTGAAGAAAATGTTTCCATAGAAATACATTTCTCACAGGGCACAAATTTTGATAATAAAATTCAATGATTTTGAAGCGCTGTTCGATTGTTAGTCTTTTTATGGTAAAATGGAAAATTTTATTGAGCATTTTTGGTGTTGACACATATTGCGAATGTGCGAGGTGTCATAAATCTTACACTGCAAAAACAAATAGCAAAAAAAACACCCTTTATAACAATGATTTTAAGGTTTCGTTAGCATACAGAAAACTTTAATGCTAACCTGGATCGGTCTTCGGTTAAAACAAAAGTGATATTTGTAGTCTTATGCAATATGCTTTTCAGAGCAAAACTGTAGTCTAAAATTAACTTAATATTTAAAAAAAATTTAAGAACCTCCTTATAACTTAAGTACATGTGAAATGCAGTAAAATTTTAATAAAGCGCTCAAAAATGTAAATTTTAATTACAAATATTTTAATATTCACTACAGCATTGTAATTACAAAAATGACAACAACAGTAACTGAGAGCGGGCATTGAGTGACAGCATTATTATAGTAATGATATAATTTAATAAAATCCTCATGTTGATGGAAATGTTTTTGTTGTTGCCAATATAGATAGCAAAAATTTTAATGAACGTAATGATATCATAACGTTGATTATCGTTTTAAAAAAAAAAAAATAAATAAAGGTCAATCTATATGGAAATGGCTGCGGAGAGGATATTTAATACGACTTATTTTAAGCCTTTTTTATGTAATTTTTATAAATTATTGCTAATGTGAATGACATACATAAGTGGCTTCGTTGATTAATACAATTGAGCGAAAGGATATTTAAAAAGACATTTAAAGTAATATTTTTCTGAACAACATGCAGTATTAAAAATTGTCAGAGCTTGTTTTTTTATACTCGAAATGAATTAATTGAATGTAGCAATAAAAAGCATAGAGTTTGTGTTCTTTTTTTTGTAACCATTTAAACGTAACATTATTTTCCATGAAAAATAAGTGAACACATACTTTTATTTATGTAAAGTTAGTATCAAAATTACGGGCTTTATGCATTTTAGAAGTCTTGTTGCAGTAAATTGAATAATTTTACAATTTTATTAAGTTAAATTACTTAAAAAGAAATACCTTTTTGAGGCCACGTACATCACTTACAAATTTTGAATTTGAAAATGAAAGACATTCTCCTATATTTTACAAAGCAGACCATCGCACAACGAAAGTTTTGGTTTTTTAATGGAATTATTTACTTTCTTTGAAATCATTATTGAAGACAGTGATGGTTGATATTTGGCACATTTGTAGTTTTTTCAGTATATTTGTGCTGCAAAAAGAATACGTCAAAACGTTTGCCTCTTTCCTTAACGGAAATATTCATAAAAATTTATTTTAGAAGACCTTAACATTCTTTATTCATTACTATTCTAGGTACGTTAGCAATAAAATTTAAAACTGATTTCTACACATTTTATGTTTTTTAAGAAAATACATATAAAAAATAATGATAACATTATTTTTGTAGACATCTTTTTTTAAAATCACAACAGATATTGCATTTATTATTCTACTTTTGTTTTTTTTTTTTTTGTGAGAATATAATGAAGAGCTGCATGGAAAACTTTAAGTATCATCAAATGAATAATGTTAGAAATAAGGCACTTATTAAATATTTTGTATGCTACTTGTTGCTTGCACTTTGATATGAGTCATTCATATCACTACATATTTTTCTTTTTTTTTCAGATTGTGAAGAACAAGTAAAATATTTTCAAGAAAAACCCATTGCAAATATTTAACATAATTTTCTTTTTTAACAAAAGATAATGCTTGACACAGTAAGGACTACAAAATTATCCTTCAAGTTTGTTGTACAAAAAGGTCATAAACTAAACTGACATCGCTGTGTTGATTATCTGACGTTTGGCTTTCATTTTCAATGAACATTTTTTGTAGTTTTGTAGCAAATTTTAAAATGTCAAATTCCTAGCAAATACAACAGTAGAATAGCGCATGACACTTATTTTAGAACATTGCTGATTACTCTGAGTGAGTTGCGAGAGTAATCTTAGAGAGAAAACTGTTTTATTTGTAGCAGTAACTGACCTACAAATTTATACTTGACTTACACTCTCTCAAAAATCGTGCTCTTAAATAAATAACTAAAATGTGCTTAATAAATAAATTTAGTACATTTGCTTAGGATATGTTCCTGTTTACTGAGAAAAGAAAAATTATTTGTGAGCAAGTCATCATTTGTAGTTTTCTTTCGCTCATCAAAAAATGTTATTTTTGTAAGCTCTCACAGCCAAATAGTAAATTGAGAGAACTTTGCGCTAACAGCAATCATCGCAACTTCCTAGAGAAAACTTTTAATACTTTGTTACATGCATGTAATTTATGATGGTCAGTTCTCGAAACTAGACCTTTAGCATGGAAGTCGGACAATTTGAGCGACAAATCGACGAGAAGAACTGTTTTTATTTTTTACCCTACACTCACGGTATATACAATTTGTCATACTGTCTATTACGCATATAAAGGAGCGTGGCTGATGTAGAAAAGTTCACATATTTTTGTTCAACGTCAGCTAAGCTATGTCCGTTTGCTTGTTTATCTGCGAAATTACGCTTACGAGAAAATCAAACAAGATAATGGAATGAAATTTAAACATAGCTTAAGAGACTGAAAATTTGCAAAATAATTTAATGTATGAAGCAAAAAAATGTCAGCTAGACACCGACTCAAAAGTTAGAATGTTCCTTAAAAACGAAATCTGCATCATTTTTTTTTTTTTCGTTCCGAAAAAAAAACCAATTGAGCACTTTTGATTCTCATGAAGGTCCTTTTTGGCTAAGAAAACTTTTTTTTGCTTGTTACTTTTTTTCTTCACAAAATGGATACCTGAATTCGCTTGAATATTGAAAAAAAAATTCAAAAATTCAAATTTTGTTTGCTGCTAAAAATAATATTTAGTCCCAAAACTTGATTATTCCCCATAAAAAAATGTGAAAAATCGAATTTTGGGACCGAATATTGTCTATAATAGAAAACAAATTTAAACGTCAGATGTTTTAAGAAAACGCAATATTTATTTTTATCGTTTTGAAGAGTCCTTCTAACTTTTGAGTCGGTGTTTGGCTGAATCTAAATTTCGACACGGTCTAATGTACACGTATGAGAAAAAATGCTTCAATTTTACCCGGCTTAAAATGTACATCCATTGAAAAACTCCACAAAAAATTTACAAATTTGCTTTAAAATAATCTTAAGCTTTTAGATTTGGGCTTGCAATTTCTTATGAGAAATTTCTTTAGTTTTTGCCGAGTAATTTTGGGGTATTTTTGACATTGAAGATTTTAAAAAAAAATTACTAAAAAACATAGAAATAATTTCCAGTTTCGAGAACTGAGAGCTCATTACTAAGCATTAAATAAATAATAATATTTCATAAAATGTTGTGTGAATTCAAGGCGTGTAATTTGCGAAAGGTTTACATATAAGAAGCTACAATATTCAATCGTTATTACCAACTGTTTCAGTATCAACAAAATTCGGTATCAAAGACTTTAATTTTATATCCTTTTCATACGTTAACAATTCTTTCTCATATGTGGAAGCTGGAAAATTTAACTTTAATACTATTCTTCACTGCGTACAGCGTACAGAATCTGGGCAAAAATCCTAGAAGTAACTCACCAAAGACTACGTTACGTCAAATGATGTCGCTCAGCGTCATTATTTGTTTTTATTATCTGCAAATCCAAACATTTATTTCTGACAAAATTTTTCTTTTGAAAAATGCTCTATTTTTATGCCAAGAAATTTTTTTTAATTGGAGCATTAGGAATTTTTTCACCAAGTCTACATTTTCTCTCTAAAGACAAAAAAACGTTTTTTTAAATAAATTTTTTTCATAATAAAAATGTAGCTAGAACAGCAAAATAAAAGAAGAATATGTTCAAATGTTATTTTATTTTCTGCTCCTCTTTTTTGCATATGTTATACACACTCTGAGGTAAAAGGTTTCACTCATAGCTTTTAATTAAAATGTAATTAAAACTTTTTGTTAAAAAAAAATCAGAAATAAAGGAAGAAAATTAAATTTTATATTTTTTCATGAAATGTATTTCCACACGCAGATATGAAAAAAAAAACTAAGAAACATACCAACATATGTGCTACACAATTCTGATTCTCATATTACGGCAGAAATATATAGAGTTACTGATAAAAAGAAAATACTTTGCAAAAGCTTTTCCAAGCTATTGCACTCTAACTTTTACATATTCCAAGAACTTTTGGCTGTGTGCTGGCAACACTTGTCAGTTTGAATTTGACATGTGTTTCAAATTAGCACTTCTTAGAAAGTGGAAAAATATCAAAGTAACAATGAGAGTAGAAAATATGCTGCTAGAGTGAATAAAGCCTGACAACACTGGCAGAAACGTAGCCAAGGGGCGCAAAGTTAGTCTTCGTTTTATTAAATTGGAATTTGCTTTTGTTCAATAACCTATTTTATTACATTTTTTAACGAGCTTTTTGTTCAGTGCTGTAAGTGAAAAAACCCGATTCTATAATATAGGATTATGAGACCACAAATTAAAGAAAAAGCTACCTTCGGGTGTATTTTGTCCACATTTTCAGTTACACGAAAAATCTGGGAGTGATTTGAGAACTAAACTAAACTACACTAAACTTAACTAAACTAAACTAAAACATTTAAAATGCTATATTTTGGCATCTAATGCAGACTTTTTCTACATTTTGGTTAGTCGATTTTTTCGTAAAACTCTGAGGAAATCAGCGCTGCTTACAAGCTTGAGCTAGATAGCTCGAAATTTTGGAAAATGATTTCTAAACCACATGCTTAAACATAGGCAAAAAGAAAGTAAAACATACCAACAAAATTTTCAAAATAAATCCCATAAGGTACATCAACCTTAGGCAGTTTACTTAACTATAACTCTTAAATTTATAGACTACATTTTAACTTTTATTTGGGCATATTTTGATTAAAAACAAAACTAAAAAGAAACAGATAAAAGTGCACATTCATAAAAAAAATATGACTCTAGGACTAAAATTTTTTGGAAAAAAAATTTCACAGTAAGACTTATTGCGTAAAGTTAAATAAAGTCAAACGCCATATATTTTAAAAATAGGAAAAACCTTTAGAGTTTTATTTGTGTATTCAAAATTCAATACTCAGATATTTTAGAAATTAAATTAAATAAAAAATCTTAAGAAACAGATTTAATTGAGAGGCAATTTCGTTGTGTTATAGTTACGCTTCATAATAATCCAATTAAAATTAATTAATTTTTTTCAAATCATAATGCAGAAGAAGTACTACTGCAGCAAACAACAAAGCAAAATACAAAAATTGTCTGACTTTAGTTAACAATTGCACAAAAATGAGGATGTTCTATTGACTTTAGCGATTTGAAAGTTGAAAACCTTATGGTGCACAGAAGTGCAATAGTATTGTACTCATTTGTATTGCTTCTAGGACTATGTCCAGCATTTACTTGTGGAGAATGCTTTTCGTGCTGAAGTTGTATTCGTGAAGTTCCAGCAGATCAAATAATGAAGATTCGTATAACGGAAATCCAAATAATAAATAAATGAGAAAAACTTCAAACAAATAAAAGCGAATATTTTGAAGAATAAAATAAAAGAGAATCATAGTTTGGAAAGACAAAAGAAAGCACTAAGGACAACATGATAGCAAAGACTGAGTGAATGCAACAAGCCAGCCAGAAATTTGTTGCAAAGAAATTCAGTCAACTGCAGTAGATATGTTGAAGTTTTATGTTGCTTTTGTGTTAGAGACAAACTTGTAGAACTTTTTTTAAAATAAATAACTTAAACTTTTAAGCTTAAGTTCATTTCATTGGGGTTTTGAATTTCAAATGATTCATTAAGGCATCAAAAATTACTACACAAAAAAGTTATACATTCCATCTTAAACATTATAAACAATTCTTCAAAAGTTCTTAGCACAAAACTTAATTTAAACTTTGAAATTAAAATTTATATCATATAAGACACATATAATTTTTTTCCTAGAAGTTTATTTTGTACAAAATTAAAAAAAAACTTCCTACTATTCTTAAAATTTTAATGAAGTTCCACTTCGTTGATTCTAAAAAGAAAGAGCTTTATAAATCCGGAAAGGGATTTGCTAGCAACTCTATTAACACTTTGCCTTAAAAGTTAAATAAGTTCTCTAGCAAATGCAAAAGTTATAGAGAAGAGGTAGCTTAAGTCTTGATTGGCTTGCGTTTACTTCGCTACTACCAAAAAAGTTCACAAATTATCACTTCATTAAATTAAATAGTTGAGACATCAGTAGCAGTTGCTGCTATGGAACAAAAAATGTACTCCAAAATACCCAAAGGATAATTTAACTTAATTTTAACAAAATCTTTAATGTCGCTGATTCAGAAGAAAATAAAATTAAGCAAATGGAAGAGTTCATATAAAAATAGCAGGTACTGCCAGGTAATAAAAAAAACTTCGTGGCGTTAAGAAGACCCAAAGGAATTTGCCAACTGTAAAAGTTCTTTACTGCAGCAAAATCTAATTCTGTATGTAAGAAGGGTTCTTGCTGGATGTTGAAACAAATTGTTTGGATAATAAAACTTTAGAGAGAAAATTTCTTTGTGGCATATCTTATTGCAATTTTAAATGAAATACATTTAAATGATTTACCATATGTTCTCTTTTTTTCTGAAAATGTAGTTGTTGTTTGAAAAGCATACGAACATTTTAGGCAATTTGTCACAGATTCTTGGCAGTTTTTTGACAATATCTCCTTTCTGACTCATTTTACGATAAAAGCATTTATAAACAAAATAAAACTTAAGGAAATTTCCTACAATTTATGTCATAATCTTTTTTTTAAAAAAATCAATAGTTTTGGCGTACGAGCGCAGCAAATTGTATTTCCATTAAATACGATAATGACATTAGATATTTTTTTTTTTGTTAAAAATATAAAAAATGATTGAAAAATTAGTGATAAAAATTATATTATAGAAGCATTCGTACGTCAAAACTATTAATTTTACGAAAAAAAATATTATAACATAAATTGTAGGAAATTTCCTCTAGTTTTATTTTGCATATAAATGTTTTTATCGTAAAATGAGTCAGAAAGGAGATATTGTCAAAAAACTGCTTTTGGGCGCCATTTTTCCAATATGGAAATTCGGAAAGAGCACATCAAAATCTATAAAAATACTCATTTTCAAAACTACCACAAAACTTTCCAGGTAAAACTACCATATGATTGTACTACATATAATGTTTGAAAAATATATTTCAATTATCAAATCAAACAATTATCAAAACTGCCTTTTGGGCACTATGACTTTTAGATCATATCTTATAACGACTTTAACGTTCAAGTTGCATACTGAAAGTCACATTTGTTAGTGCTAAAACTTTGAGACGCCTGGAAAGAGCTTATGAGGTCGGCCGTAACCCGGTAACGGGTTGTTATGGCCACCCAAGTAAGTAAGTAAGTAAGTAAAACTTTGAAATATGAGAAAAACCTATTTATTATTTGTTTTTTGAAATAAAATGGCTTTAGAATTTTTGCTTAATTATTGCCATTATGTATAAACCGTGGTTTAGATTCAATGTCAATCTATTTTCCATGAAAAAAAAAACGTTTCAAAACACATTTAAGTATCAAAAACGTTCTGTATTCAGTTCTATGCAATAATTTGCAGCACATATTACAAGTGTGATTACTTTTACTATCCTCATGCAGCAAACTCATGCTTTGATTACTTTAACAATCGTACATTGACAGATTTACCAGTATATGAAAATGAATTTCTTTGTTCATGAAGAAAGTTACTAAATGGTACTGCGTATCACATCAAATTGCTGAAAAACCTCAAACCAAAAAATGCTTATTACATTCTCATGGCAACATAATAGTAACTACTTTATAACTGTTGTGAAATCATTGTGTTGTTGTTTTCCTTTTTGGTAGAAGGATGAAAAAAAGTGGCACATGTAATGACTTCAACACAAAGCAAACAGAAGAAAGCAGATGCTCATGTTGTAACACAATACCAAATAGGGGCTTTTAAGTGTGCCTCAAGTTAAAAACTACCTCATTGTGAGCACATTTTGAAATGTATATGTAATAATTTGCTTCCGTAGTCTAAGAAGCGTCACTGAAATGCCATAGAGGCAATTAGAGTGAAGGGAATGTACACATAATAACATGTTCATTTAGGAAGTTACCTCTTTCGACTTATCAAAAATATATTTTTTAATATGTGAATGCATTGAAAAGCATGAGAAAAGAATAATGAAATTAAATTTTTCTTAGGCTGTTTTCATCACTAACGCCAAAATACCAAAATACCGAAAATTTTTCGAAAATTTTTAAAATCCAAAAATATTCCGAATTATTCAAACTATACATTAAAGCATTAAAAAATATTTTCTGATTTATATAAAATAAAATTTTTTTTTTTTCATATCTTATTGAATCATTTGTATTATCTACTAAAAGGTGTCATTTTTAAAAATAATAGAAAAACGCACACTTGCAAAAAGTGAAGAAAAGGACTTCAATAACTTCATTGGCTTTTAGATTTAAAATATACATGTTTTCTTTTTATATTTATACAATCATTAACACAAAAAACGTCATAAAAGCATTCCACATCATTTTGTTTACTTTCATTATGGTTCTAGATAGATCAACATGTCTCGCGTAAAATTGACTTTAAGGAAAATATTTGTCCACCATTTTGAAACACCATCACTAAAAGTTTCATCTCTATGATAACGTCAATTTTTCGTAGCAATTTTATTTGCTATTCGCCAACCAACCGTCATTATAAACACATTAGTGTAATTAATATCGTTATTTCATTCACTTTAAAAAAACACTGAGTGCATCACACACGCTGCGTCTTTAATTTTCACATGTACACAAACTGTTACATTTACGACGTAATATACCACAGACATCACCGGTACGGGTTGGTACCTTTTCAATTGTTGGTGCAGCATTAGCAAATTTTATTCACTGTCTGCATCAATGCTAAGCGCAACTTGAGTTTCAACGTTTTTGCTCCAAATCTGCGCAAATGAAATTATGTTGACGCCATACTGTGCACGTGCATACCTACAAATACTTGAATACTTTTAACAAATACTAGTGCAAATATAAACAAGTTGTAATTATCATTCCGAACATTTATATGCAATGCAAAATTTATCACAAGCAAATAGTGATGTTTATTTTGCATTAAACTGTGTGTATTTTGCGATTATCTCTGGTGTCATATTTGCTGGTTTGTAGCTATATGATGGATAGTGCTTTTGGTTGTGATGGTAATGTTGTTGGTGGTATTAGTACTAACGGGTTTGTGGATAGCATAATTGCAGCATTTGATTTATGATAATTGAATTGGCTGCAGCTGTAGAAAGAGGTTTCATAGCAAGACAATAGCAATGGTCGAAGGTATTGATTGATGATTTTGAATTTCTATTGTCATTTAGTAGTATTTACATAAATTCTCTGTCACTGATTTATCTAAAGATCAGTTGAGTCGTTTAAGTCTTGTTGATAATAAATGGTTTCAATCATTCATTTGTTAATGCATTTTTTAAGCTTATACCAGAGATATTGTAAATGGCAGCGTATATTTCACTCTCATATCGAAGAAATTTTTTAAGACTTAGTTATTACTCCTTATTTAATTTGATTGTTCCTGTATTGCGCCCCAGAGTTCAGCCCTCATACTGCTGCGTTCAAGAATTTATCGTTAGGATCATGTTTATTATCTCTGCATTGTGTGGTTAAAAAAAAAATCACAAATAACTATATCAGAAAAATCGAGAAAAATACCTTAAAAAAAGGAAAGTTTTTTTGTCTTGAAGCGCACAATATTTCAAGGTCCCTTTGACTACTGTAATATGTACTCAAAATTCAATTTATGCGTCGAACAAAGTTCTTAAACGCTAAGGTTTATCAATAAAATATATTCAAAAAAATTAAAACTAAATAGCTAAAATTTTATACATTTTTATACTACAACTACTTGGCTTGAGTCAACATGTCATTATATTGCCTTGAGTAAATTGAAGCAACGCTTAAATGTTATTTCCGAGTTTATATTTTTATTTGAGCTGTGACATACAATTCCATTGTGGTACTAATTCGGCACGCTTTGACTTTGATCCCTCAACAACGTCATCTTTGCAACCATCATCATTGTCATAATTTGTGTGGTCATCTTTGTTAACAATACAACGGGGACGCTGCACTTCACCGCAATAAAAACTGCACATAAACAAGACGTGCAGATGAACATGCTAACTGTATAGAGTTTATGGTGCAAATAAGAGGAGAAGTTGACAAAGTCATTGCAGATGTGAATGCAAAGGCAACATCAGACATAAAATGCGAAAGGAACAACATTCGTCAGGGCAAAAATGTGAAGTCAAATGAAGCTGTGTTTCAAATTTCTTAGCTCAAGAACTTCCAAAGCTCTTAAAGATTAATAAAAAAAAGCAATTTTTACAAATTGTAAGAAATTAGTAGATTTAAAATTTAAAAATTAATAAGCTTAATCGTTTGAGCTAATACCTTGAGTTCCCTTTTATAAGACAACACAGCAAAAAAAAAAATCTGCTAATTTGATTTGACTTTTAAGTTTCCACGCATACAACTTTCGCATAAAATTACATTCTTACACCAATTTTTCTAGATATTTAAAAAAGTAACTTGTGAAGCACTCAATTTTCTAAGCGGAACATTACTATGAAAAAAAATTAAATGCATAAGAATGAAGTATTCTGGAATTTAGTTCAAAAATTTAAATGCCCAAACATCTCTACTACAAACAGCAGCACACATACAGCTCTGGTTGCCATTTTTGCAATTTTCTTTTATGGATGATTTTCTTCCTTTGCAAATTTCCTCTACTACACAGTTTCCTTAACCTTTGCATAAGTGCGCTTATCCCAGTAGGCAAGGGCAGGAGCTAACAGTGCTTCTAGAAGGCCTTCCTTGGTAAGTATAAGGCCTTCCACCCTCCTTTCAAACGTACTTTCTTTTTTATATGAAATGGCCGCAGAAAACAGGCCTTCCTAAGCAGGCTTTCTAAGACCGCTTACCGTAGAAGGACTCTCAGAAGTACTTGACAAAAATTTAATTTTAATAAATTAATTAAAGACTCTAAATATTAACTGTTATTTTTTATCCGCGCCATCTCACTTGCGTTGATATTTTTTTAATGTCTTCACAATTTGACAAAGAATACACAAAACTCTACCTCCTTAACATAACATGAAACAACAGAAGACTAGCCTGCACACCTCTCTTAATTTCTAACCATGTGTATACTTTTCATGTCGTATATGTACAATGCATATGACAAAAAAGTTATGCCGAATCATAAAACATTGCAACACATGAAATAAAAAAGAAACAGAAAAGCGCTAAAGTAAATGGAGTCCTTCTTCTTTGCCTTCTAATATCAGGCCTGATAGCACGTCTGTTGTGGCAAGGCATATTATGCTTTCTGTGATTGTATTTTTATTTGCATGAAAATCTAGTTTTGAGAAGTCCTTATATAATCGCAGCAGTGCTAGCAGGCCTTCTCCGAGTAAGGCCTTGCTCATTTGCCTGCTGGGATCGTATAAGAACACACACAGTTACACGACTCACACATGAAGGATATGATGAGCAACGTTTGTGTGAGTATTTTTTTGTTTGTACGCGTATTTATGCACAGATGTCTGCATTTATCTACTAAGTCAAAAGTGAGAAAATTTTATATGGCAGTCAATTACATTTGATGTCAATTCTCAATTAATATTCAATCAAGTTTATGGCTTATCGATACTTTGCTAAGATTACTAAATTCATAATTTTGATTGCCAACCTCAAGCAAAAAGATATCTGGAACATTTTACGATTACTGCAAATATAATAGATTTAAGTTTCTGTTGTCTAGTAAGGTTAAATGTAGTATTGCATCAGCCGGAAAAGTAAAACATATTTTCACATTGCATTAAGTTTTGCATGTAATAAAAGACACTTGAATTCTCATGAAAAGAATTTTGTTTCCTTTTTATAAAAAAAATTAATTAAGTCATACTCTTATGTCTGTAACTATTAAATCTCCAGGTCTCAATCCACAAGCTGTTGAACTTACATAAAAAAAAAGAATATGCCTAAAACATGCTGCCGACATGCTTTTTTCGCCTCATTTTTATTAATAATTTCATTTATTAAGAAATCTCATTTAGCACAAACTTTGAAAAAGTTTTCACTCTAAAAAAAAAAAGTCTTAACTTAAAGAAAGTAATCTCAGAAAACACTGGCAGTGACAGTTACCGTAAGAAAATGCTGCTCATATATCCCTTTAGCAACCTGCTTTTCCAGTGCAATTCAATACAGGCACTACTGCTGCAGCAGACACAAGTAGTAAGGATCAAAAACTATGAGCAGTTCATAGAATGGATATAAGATAAAAAGTTTTAAGTAGAACCTTGAAGAGAAAAAGTTAAAAAAATGTCGCATTTCGAAGTATTACACCGTAAGTTGGCATTTCAAAATCCTTAATTTAATGTCGTTGTACCTTTTCAATATTTCTTAATCATAAAAATAAGCCACTCCAAATATATAAAATAATTAAATATTCCGCTATTCCTCCAACAATAATATATCTCAAACAGTAATAACTTCTGAGAAAAAGGGATAAGCCTCAATAAAAGTTTCATGGGATAAAAGCACATGGGAAAAGTAAGAAAAATTTCATGAGAGAAGAATCTTGGGCAATAGAAATCATTTGAGATAAAAATTTTATGTGATAAAGTTTGTATGTAACTGGCAAATTACTTCAATAGAACATTCGCTTTCACGTTCAAGACATCAAACGTAATGTCATCAAATCAGCGGATATTGAACTTAAGTTATGGACAACAAAATTGTATTTTCATCTTAACCCTTCTTTGTGTTACAGGGTACTTATTTCATTTTCAAAACAAAATTTTTTACGTTTCAACATGCTCTACAATTCTGAAACTTCACGAGAACTCTTGACATTATATCAATATTATATTTTCATATGAGTGGTTCCACCTGATCATTATTTTTTACAGTTCGAGCTAAAAAATTTGAAATGTTCAAACAATTTGTGAAGGACTACCCTGTCACCTGGGGAAAGGTGTATTTTTGTCACGCACAGAAGGGTTAAACTGATGATAAGAAAATTTAAAAAAAAAAATATTTAAGAAAATCTAACGCTTGAGATCTGTCACATTTCGACAGCCCGATAGGTTGGGTTCTTTTTTTATTCGCATCTCGTAGCTTTGATCATGAAAAACTCCCATGAATTTAAATTTCTTCTTATGCCAACTTAGGTATTATTAAAGTTTCCAAAAATATATTTTTGATACTGCCACACAACTTTTGCTTACAATGAGAAATTTGAAGGACATTTTCTTACTGTGCAATGATTTTAGTTTTTTTTTTATTTCAGGAATGTGATATTTCTCCACTACTTTCTTTACATTGCCAAAGGCATCGTCATCGTTTGTTGAAATTATAGATAAGCATCCGTCGATGTCATCTGCATGCAGTTATGCCCGGCAACCGCAAACTTGGACAATTTCCACAATTGTTTCTTCTTTTTATCTTTTCTTCCATGCAACCACTACAAGCTCTATATGGCACAAGACGCAAAGACTTACCTAACAAATTATTGAACAAAGTGCACAAAAGGTGTTTTCAAAGGTTTTACTGATAAGTAATAATTTATTTGTGTTGGGTGTGGCCAACGTAAATAAAATGGTGTGTGAATCTGTCCATTATGAGCTTCACTGCAATATATCGATAAAGTTAAATAAAATGGAATGTTTCCAAAGGATTGTAAATTTCAATGAAATTGACAAAAAGAAGAAAATAAAGTTCTAAATATTTTCGCACAAATAAGGCATTTTTTTAACGTCGATTAGTAGCTAGGTAAGAAATTTAGAATCAAGATTCAAAAAAATTAACGAAAATACTACAATATTTGCTGAACAGCCAAAGTCAGTTTAATTTATTTGTCTTTTTTTTATATAAAAATACAAATTGTATGCAAAAATAACAAAGTTCCAATAAAGTCCTGCTTATTTATAAATTCAGCCTTATTGGAAATGGATTTTTATTCCGCTTTCCAGTGACAATAAACGGATTAAAATGAATTCAATTAAAACAAAACAGCAGCTAAAGGTTTTATTCAACTATTTAAATTGTTTTAATTAAGAAATGAATATGAATTGTTTGATTTTAAAGTGTTGCACTTGTCGCAAATAATATAATATATAAATATTTATTTTTATTCATCACATAAGTATTTAATTAAATTAAAGTGCAAATGATTACGTTATTTATACATATAAGCCGAAAAAAGCTATTACTCACATAATAATCCAATGAGCAAATTATAAAAATATATAAAAATAAATTGCGTTTGAAAAACACTATTCATTTTGAATTTTGTTTGGAAATTTTGTATTCATTTGCAAGCAACCAGACTTGCAATACATTTTTAAAACTCACTTAAAGTTTCATATTTAGCACTAGTGTTGCCAGATTATGGCAACAACTGCTACCACTTTGAAAACAAAATTAGTTTTTGATTAAATTTGGATAGAGGAGACACAAGCTAAGTAATTTTAAATCTTTGTAAAAGATACCCAAGACTAAAACGCCTCTATTTCTAATGAAATTTTATATTATTTGTATTTTCATTAAAACTTTTTTGTTTCCATGGAAAAGGCATCAGTGTCAACAAATTTTTCTTAATATTCCTTCTTGTGGTTGGTAACTGAAAAACTCTTAAGATTGGAAAGCAGTTGCTTTCTTTCATTTTGTATGCAAAATCTTTGCAGAGTGTTGGCTTTTTGCGTTTCTTAACTTTTTGAATTAGATTTTACTTTCCTTACCAAAACTTTTTTATTTTAATATAATTTGATGCTTTGTAGAGAAAATTGTGTGCATAGTTTGCAGTTTGTTAAAAGTTCAAACAGTGCTGCTATTTAAAATTGGTTTAAAGAGTAATAAGATACAGTGAGAGCTATGGTTCAAGAACCAAATGTTGTTCTTATGTACGTAATTTTACAGAAATTATAAGTAAATATTAGCTTTTTCATCTAATTTTAGCTGAGATTTTTCAATTTGTAATCTGATGTAAGCTTGGGCTTTTTTATTTATTTTTATGTTTATTATTTATTATTATTACTAAAGTGGAAATAAATGTTCTTTTGATAACCCATTTAGTCCCAGTGGTCAATTTTTCGACCAGTAACTTTCGCATTTTTTTCAGGTGAGCCAGAGAGTGGTATCGCCTAAGCGCTTAGCTTATATGTTAGTTTGAACTCATTTCAGCATACATTATTTTTGGTTTGCCGTGATTCGGTTGTTTAAATGTTTTTTCACGCCCTGAACCGGAGGCATTTTTGGTTTTTTTGTTTTGTAAAATTCTGTAAAAATTTTTGCTATCTGGTAAAAAATAATTTCTGTCAATTTCAACTAATATTCAGAGTATATTTGATGCTCAAAATACTACGAATGCAACACGCCATTTTTCGCCATGTGCGCGCGAAAGTGGGTGGTCAATTTTTTGACCACTGGGCAAAAACGATATCAAAAAATTCAAAATTTTCTGATACGAGTATGAACGAAAAACTTTTTTATATGACAAAAAATTACTTTATGGAATAAATATTGTTGAGAATCGATTCTTTTCCTATGTGAACAACTCCGATAACGCAACTGAACATCATATTTGGTGCATTGCCATGATACATGCTTCTGGAAATCTTTACAAGGACGTGTCTTTACGAACTTTAAGATTCCATGTACTTTATTATCAGTACTGATATCGTTCAAGGCGATGGTTTTGGTGAAATTGGGTGCTTTGACTATTTGGTCTGAGTATTCTTTTGATCAGTCAAGCTGGTTTATCAGACACGATCTTTCCAAGCGATTTCCTTTGGGTTGGCTTATCGACTTGGCAGCGTTTTCATATTTGGCTCTGTGCTTTTCAAGTTTAAGTTTTTGATAAGCAGTGTTATCTCTTCAAGAGAAGTTGGCAGGTTTAAAGAAGGCAATAAGTTTCTGGAAGTATTTGCTAGTAGTGTTATGAAATTTCCCGTTGACGCGTTGTCAGTAAAAAAAATGTTTGGCAAGAAATATCTAGGAGGAATAAAAAAAACTAATTTCTGCTACAGTCAGGGAAAGTGATCAAAAATGGTCTTTTCGGTTTCATAAGTAGTTTAGAAAATAATAATTAAACTTTATTCAGATAATAATTTTCATGCAAAATTTATAGGACTCGTATTGTTGAGACTGCAATAAAGTGAATCAGATAAACTATTGAAATCATTATGATATTTATGGTACTGTACTAATAATTTCATAGTCACCACATTATTAATTGGTTATTAGTCAAAATTTTTTTAATAAATAAAAACTAACAAAAATTATAGGCAGTACCGCGAAGCAGGTTGTATAAAGAAATTATCAACTCGATAATTTATTAGGAGTAAACCGCCTTTCCTTTCACTTCGGCGGTTTACTCCTAATAAATTATCGAGTTGATAATTTCTTTACACCACATTATTGTTTTTTTTTTTTTTTTCATCAATAGCTAAAATTTTCTTCAAATAAAGCTTATTTCAATCTGATCATATTATTATGAAATAAAAAATAACAATAGAACAAACTTATTGAAATTAATAACGTAAATCACATTGGAAAAAAACAATAGAAAAATATTGTTCATTTAGTACAAATTTTCATTGGTTTCATGGTCCTTTTTCTAAGTGTACACATTTAAAACTATATTCAGAAATCACGAAAGACTCTGAAATTTATGCTAAAAATATTGAGCACAAAATAGTTCAGGTTCTCAGACTTATGACACTTGGCATCATGATGGCTGTCGGATGATGTTCTGCTCTCAAACAGAATGATATAAGTTATCATTATGTCAGCAATAGGTGTGCTGGCATTCTTAAAATAATTAATTTTTTTGACTGTTAGCTTATTGAAGAAATCCGGTGGTAGTCAAAAGTATTACTCAAGCGAAAGCTATATAGATTTCACCACATTTGTCTTGTAATTCGAAATCAAATGACCCAATTCATTTTAACTTTATTTTTAAAAACTAAAATGGAAAAAGTGAAGACTACATTTGAGCTGGGTGGGATTTTCTCTATCAAAACGTTTCTGCATCTTTCCAATTCAGTAACATTAACTTGTGCATGAACAGTGTGAAAATGATCCTCCGATTGCTTTTGAAGGATTAGCTAAGAGGAAGTAAACAGAAACATATACATTTCCCACATATATTTCAGATTATTTTTTCTGAGTTTCTTTTTGTCTCCAAGTAGTAAATAGTGGGATTTTCCTTTTGACTTTTAAGCTTCGTTGCATACAATGGTGTTGCACGCACACAAAAATACAAATGTTTGCAAAAAGCTTTCATAGATGAATATGTGGGCAAATAAAAGCGTAAAAAAATTACAGCTCTGTTCGGGCTGAGATATCATGCAACTGCTACTATCCTGCTAAGAGTAAACAAAGGATTGGTATGAAAGCTGTGTCAGCAGCAACGCGTGATAGAAAAAATGTCAGCCAACGGGTGCTAGTTAAAGATTGCGCTGGCAGTGAATGTATTTGTAGACTTTACAAACTTTTTTTTTTTTTTTTTTTTTTTTTTATTCAAGTTAAATTTACACTCTGTCTTCTTATTTATAGACAATAAGTAAATAGGATGTTAAGATATAAGATGCAAACATATTTGTAAGTGTTACTCCATTGAGTGACACTGTATTTTGTGACAAGAATTATAAAGCTAAAATATTTACATAATTACTTGCTATTTTAAATTAAAGTAAGATAATTACATGCCAGTTTGTATTGACGTATTATCTACATGCCAGCTTACAAGTTTAAAATGTTTTTTCTTTTAAGGCGGCTTGTAGAGGGGGCCTGTAATAATGACAAACTTTAAAAAAAAAATTTTAAATAAATTTAATATTATTAAATTTCTATATTTTGTTGTCAAGAAAATAATTACTTCAATTATAAAGTGAATTCTCTTAAAATAACACACAATTACAAGACAATATTTTGAGTCAAACAATTTTTTACTACAAGCAACTAAGCTCATTTTATATGCCATCTAAGTTATAAAATAAAAATTAATTTACTTTAACAAAAAAAAAAAAAAATCCAAATTTTAGCACATTCGAGCATACAAATTACTAGCAAGTAAGCGTGTCACATATGGAGCATAATGCAGATATTAATCTTGGGTTTTCGCACATAATTGTCATAAAAGAGCAACAACACATGCAAAGAATGAAAACTTAAGGCAACCCTTTAAGAATAACTTTTTCCGGCAAGAGATAAGATGTTTATTAATTAATTTGGTGCTTTATCAGGCACACAATAAACACATCAACACAAAACTCTTACGTTTTAGTCAAGCGTAAACGATGTGTGCACGTGCACGTGGAAGTGTAGGCGTGATTTTAATATGGTGTTGGCAATTTTATGGGTTTAGTAATTTAAATTAATTCATAACGCAACCCTTGAGATTCGTAATTTTTTTTTGCCTTCTCAAAAAAGACTTAATGGACTAAGGCTTGTGGGCATGCTACTGCTTAGAAAGTAATGATGTTCTCAAACTATTATGCACATGTTCATTTATATAATCTCGGTATTGTCTGACCTAACACAAAACTTAGTAAATAAAGAAATAAATTTAGTTTTGTATTGTGTGTGGAAACTACGTTGCGCTATTATGCTATGGTTAACAAGGGAAGCTATTAGTGGCTTAAAAATTGCATAACTTAATTAGTGTGTTAATGTTTTCAGAAGTGAGTTGTCATTACAAATAAGCTATTTTTTAATTTAAAAATATTCATTTTTGCAACATGGAAAATGTTCTCTCCTTTCTAAAATATTGATTCAATTTAAAGTTAAGCAAGCAATTTTTTACTTTAATTTAATGTACCTTCCCATTTCCTTACCACGTACCAACTTCAACGTGCTGAAGATTTCTACACAAAGATACGAATTCAATGTGTAAATTATTTTTCAATAAGAATCAGCAGGAAATTAAGTAAAAGCTGCACGTGATTCTAAAATTGTCAAGTAATAAGCTAATAAGGAATTTTATTCATATCTGAAAAGTTTACTTAACTGAGTATAACTTATTCAAGTCAGTAAGACTATGTAACTTGCTGAATGATTGCTATCTCCTCTACGAAATATGAATTCATGGCCTTAAAAGAGGAATACAAATACTGAATATAATACAATGGAATACCATTATTCCAATCGTAAATGACAACTCACATGTAATAACAATAAAGTCCCTATGGGCAAAGTAAAACAATATACATCAATTAACGATAAGAGTTTTTAGTAGCGCATTGTGCAGAAGGTGTGTGCGATGCACCACAACAAAAAGTCATTAGAAAGTCTCATAATGAAAATTGAAACGCTCATCAGAGCGCTCAATAGCAAGTGCACAAGTAAACTTTTAAATGATTTATAGAATGCACTAAAAGCACTTTAGATTGCATTTATTTCTGTTTGCATGGCTGTGTGTATATGAAAGTGATTGTGAAAAAAATATTAACTAAGTTTTCTTCTTAGTAAGTTAACGATGTTGCAATAAATTCAACTGTAGTTTTTTTAATTAAAAAATCATTGTCATCAGAAGAGGTTTTAAATTAAGTTTTATACAGCAAAAATCTATTTTTCAGGCAAACTTTCAAAAATTCTTATTAAATAAACTTTTTCTGTTTTTTTTTCAATATCCTTAAGCCAGGTAAATGCAATAAATTGAACAATTGAAAATCGTTTTACCAACTCACAAAATTTTATTGTTCAAAATTGCCCTTTTAAATTACCATCTTTTTTTCTGCTTCCTGTTTGTTTTCCTGCAGTTGCTACCACTACTTGTGTAGCAGCTATCGAAAAATGTATGCAAATCTGTTGCAGAGTTTAACAAAGCAAAAGCATTTAACAGCGTTTATTGCTGCATCATGCCAGCACTGCTTTGCCTGCAAAAACACTTACCGATTCGTCCTGCTCAACATACAGCGCACGGAAGTGGTCTGAAACTGCTGTTGCCAATGCTACTGCCTGGACCTTAGCACTTTAACTGTGGTGTTTATGTGAATAATTTTCATGTTGGGAAAATTGGCGAAAATTGTTGAAAATGAATACATTTCCATAAAATTGTGGTAGGATTTAAAGAAAAATTAGCACTAAAGCAGAACAAAAATGAGGCATTATACGCTTTTACATCTACAATTTGAATTTTTGTTGTGCATGGATCAGCATAAAAGGAGTTGCGGTATGTTATATCCGGCAACAAGAAATACATCTCGCCTTACGTTAGCAAATAATCGAAGTTTTTTAAATTTTAAAATTTTAGTTTCACTACTATCCTTCAGAGAGTATTGAACATTATTGGTTGCGGCATATTGACTGATTTGAATAGCTCATCAACTTTTACGGGAAACTCTTACCATACGCTTCCTGCAAAGTATAAAATAACAATAAAAATAACTGAAACACTACAAATGTCGAAAAAAAAAACATAGAAAAAACGTCAAGCCCACTGAAAGACTTCTTGAATAATATTAATTTTTTCATCCGGATATATTGCTATGAAATGAATAAATATGATTTGAAACCCCACAAATGTTCTTATACTTAAACTAAATATCACTCCAAGGAAATCCAGTAGTCTCTGCCTTATTCCCCTATAAAAGGTCCCAATTCTAGGGGTGAACTATTAACACAGCAATGACTCATCATTAGCCCAAACTAAACACTTTCTAGCGTAAAGTGCTTGGCTTAAATTTATTAACCTTTACCGCTTGCACTAGTTTTTTTCAAGTAATCTAAAGGAATGTCGCAGCTATAGCAAACTAAAAACTGAAAAAAATGGTCGAAACACTTGATAAAATATTTTGCGCAAAATAATAATCCACTTTGATTAATCGGTGGATTATTAAGTATAATTTTACCCTTATGCTAACCTTTGAATATGAGGAAACATTTGTATACTCTTCAAATGGTTGACTTCATTCTCCGATTTTCTCTTATCAGCTTTTCAGCCTTTTTACATTTCATTTTCAGCTCACCTGAAGAAGTTACGTTGGAGACAAAAGTCAAAAAGGACATGTCCTTTTTAGCTTGCCAACAGGTTTTTACTCTGGAATTTTTTCGCTAAGACTTCTTTTAAAGTGTGTACCTTGGCTTAAAGTTCTTAAAATGTCTTATAAGCTCTCTGCTTACCTTAGGTGGTACACTTATATTGGACATGTAATTCCTTGCTCACCCATTTTTTCACTTAACATGTCTCGCTTCTTAGCTTTCAAAAACGTTTTTACTTCCTACTTTCAGTTTTTCTTGTCTATCTCTGCGTTTTTAACGCTCTTTTTTCACTTGTAACTAACAACTTTACCCTTTCTGCGTATCATTTAGGGACTAAAATTTTAACATCAAACTTTACTATTTTGACTTATTAATTTTCACATTTTATTAATTTCCATTCTCCAAATGTTTTCGCTTTTCACTTAATATTTTTACTGCTAAATTTTTTTCTTGATTTTAATTTTTTAACTTCACAATTCATAAAACTTTTCATTTCAATTTCATATTTCATCTACGCATAAGCTTTTTATTTTTCCTACCATTTTTAGTAATCTCCATAGCTTACATTTGAATTTTTGCTTTCTTACAGCTTCTTTGCATACTCGTATGTCTTGATTAATTTAGCTTTCTTATGGAGAAAAAATGTCTTGAAATTACAATAATCCATCAAAGCCTTACAAGTGTTGGGAAATAGAAAAATCTTGAGAAAATATTAAGAGAAAAAAAAGAAAATTTCAGTTTTTGCAGCTTAGCAGGCTTGCAAGTTCTGTTAAGAAAAATCACTTACATTGATGAGTTTGAATTGAAGCAGCAGCAACATTTTTCAAGGCAGTAGGCAAATCTTATAAAGATTTATAAATCGTTCTTCGAACATAGCAATGCTGTAGCCCTACCCCGTTCATTGCAAACGTATTATTGAACTTTGCAAAAGAAGCTAATCAATCTCTTACGAGTCAGGTCACAGTTGTGGTGGCAGCACGTTGGTGGGTGTAAACACACGTCTTGTTATTTATTTGTATAAGTAAATCATTAACGCTGATTGCTTAATAAAGCTGCGTATAAGAATGGAAGTTCTGAAATGAAAGAAGGTGAAAGTTTAGTTGATTGCAAGAAAAAAATATTCCAAGACTACGGAATGCGTTAGTTCTTCTCAAACAATGCCACATACTTAGCGACGCTAGTTACATAATTGTACCATGAACAATTTCCGTAATAACTTGCTTTCATTTGAAAAGAAAAAACTCAAGCTTGAACAAAAGTTTAAAAAAAATTTCAAAAATGAAAATCACTGGCACAAATACCTCATAAATGAGCAAGAAAATTAAAATGTGCATTCAGGCATAAATTGGCACTCATTGCAAGATTAATATTTAGAACAAGATAGAGGAAGAAGCAAGAGCTAGAAGAAAGAATGAGGAAGAAAAATTCAACAATGATGACAGTGTATTGTAGAAGTGGTGTAACAACAAAAGTCAATGTTTTTGTATATCTTTTGTTCTACCACTTGGTGATGACATCATGATTACCAAGTAGGAAAAATATTATGCTTCATAGATTTTAGATTTTTCTAAATGCTTGTTTTGATCTATCAAAACATTAAACCGATTTGCACCTTCATATGTGCCTATCATAAACTGCTTGTAGGTCTTCCGTTCAGCGACTCTAACAATTCACCGATTTTAATCTGCATTTGGAGCATCCGCAAAGTTGCAGCAGGGTAAACTGAGCTTTCGCATTGAATGCACATCATCATGAGAACCCTTAAAAAAATGTTGATAATTCATTTGTCTCTTTATTTCCATATCGAAATGAACAGACAATTCATCCTCTTGTTTTATCTGCCACAAGAATATTGGCACAATTACTAATATGAGACGATGTGATATCGCTAATAGAAATCTTATGCGTAGCCTCTCCAATTGCACAAACTTTCATCCGAAACACCAGAAAAGAGTTGTGCGGTATAAATTAATAAGCTGGTATGATTATCAATCAACTTAAATTTGGAAATCCTTGCATTTTCACATGAAAATATTAACAAATACTTAAATAACTAAATTTATCAAAACTGACAGCGAAAGAAAAAGTTCACAAAAAAGTGTTACTTTTCAAACGTCAGCAGCATCCAATTGCAATAAAATTTTATTTTGGGCTAAAACCACTGCAACGTCATTATGCAAATTTGTTAAGTGTTGCAGTGTCGTCAACACCTATCGCTTTGTGTACATACTTTATGCGTCTATATGTGAGAGTGTAATGTTCAAGTTGTGAATGTGTATGGTAAATTTCATTTCCGGTGCTCCTGTTCCATCTGCACACAAAAAACTGCACTACCACACAAAGCATTACCGCCAGTACAATTTGGGTGCCATTATTTACGGCAAACAAACACAAATGAAATGCATGCTCACACACAAACACAATGGCAAAGCAAGTTGGTTGCAGGTCTCAAGCCAAAAATTGCATGCGAAATAGTGAAGTGGAATAGCGAACAGTTGCAACAGCAAAGGCAGCACTTGCAGTAGCCAGAAATGCTTCGCGACGTGTTTTCTCGCAACTGTTACAGTTTGTTTTTTTTGGCTTTCTCTCATTCTTCATTTCTGTCGCTGTATGTTTATTTTTAGAAATTTTGCAAATAAATTTTATTTTATTAAATTTCTTTTCTCAAGAAAATCAATTACGTCAAATTGGCGGAACAGCAACGGTGGCGTAAGTGCAGAGTGTTACTTTTACTTCACTTTTCGCAGCTGAAATTTTTATGCTTTTTTTTTTGCGAGCAACGCGAAATTGAAAAAGTTTTTCACTTTGAATGCGTTTAAGTTATTTTTTCGAAAAGCCTGAAGGTGCACATTAAAGTAACAACGAATAAATGCCAACAAAAAAAAAATTAGAGAGAAAAAAACACAAGTCAAAACGGCAAAATGGCAGTGAAAAGCTAAATTCCAGCCTGCTGCTGTTGCACAGTGGAAAAGAAAGAGGAAAATGTGTTTTAGACTGAATGCCAACGTTGACTGTTTTGAAAATAAAGGTTGACGTAGAACAAATACACGTTTGTGATCGACATTAAATTTCTTTTCCAAAAATATATGTTTCTTCTTTGTCAAATGAAAAACAAATTGTATTCTTTGGTAATATAAATCAGCTTGAACAAAGACTTTTATTTATTAAAAAGTTGAAAACTTAACTCCAATCGCCTCACTGTGCACGTTGCCGTCAATATTGTGAGTTCCTTTTCATGTAACCAAAAAAAAAAGGTGAATTTCCGTTGATGTAGCAGATTTTCCGTAGGCTTGGCAAAACTCAAATTAAACGCAAATGCAATCATATTTCATGCCTTTAGATGCCGAACAAAAGTTTTTTAATAAAATTTGCTACTCTACTACTTACGCAGTGAAAGAAATGAAATGCGCAGTCAAGGGTCTATTTTTTCCCTTTTTCTTCATATTTTCTTCACTTAAGCTAAAGTCTTTCAAAAGGTATTAGTGTTAGGCAAAAGTAATAGTAGCAGAAGAAGGAAAAAGTCAGAATAAACATCAATAGAAGAAAAGAAGCCAAACTTTGCATTTTTAATCAAGATTTTTAGCAGCACACATTTGCTTGAACACTCCCTGCCGTCTTGATGATTTCAGCATGCCGCATATATCCTACGTTGTGCTTAAATCTGCTTACCGTCTAGCAGCAATATATAGCTAATATTTCATAGAAACTCTGTAGAATTTATTATATTTTTCTTTTTTTCAGCATTCATGGGGTATAATGCTGGTAGGATTTTGAAAGCTTTGTCATTGTGTCAATTTTTCTGCATTTCATGCTGATTTGTTTTGTTTCTTTTTTATTTTTTGTTGATGCTTCTTATTTTAACGCCGTATTCGTTGGTTTGAGGCTTTTTCCGCATTCTTGTGTGGCATGATATTTAACCTCATTTTGGCCATTCCATGGATGACTTATATAACTTTTTTATATATAATTACGAAAGACCTAATAGGTGCAGTGAGAAGTTTTGCAAAAATTGGGTGAGATTTTGTTGTTAAATACGTATTGCAACTTTGCTGTCATAAGGATGTCAGATTTCGTTTGAAAGTCAATTGTGAGTTACAGTGCTTTCTGAAAAGATATTGCTTCTTCACAATTTCATCTAGCGTAGATTTACCTACAAACGCTGTTGCTGTTACTGTTGTATTTGTTATTGGATGTATGAAATGTTGAAACCTTGGATATGCTTTTAGTCTTGTGAAAAATGGATGCAACCCTAAGGAATATGAATTTTTTATTTTATTTTCTTTTTACACTATTTCGCTGTTCACAATAGTGAAAATCCATTAGATTGTAAAATAGTATTACATTGTATTTGTTCATATGCAAAAAAGTTGTGTCTTTATTTTTCAGAAAAGTTTACTTACTACATAAATATAAATGGATTTTATGTAAAATGATATGATTATTGCAAGTAATGCATACATCTGCCAGTAAAGGCTTAAAACTTTACTTTTCTTTCCGAGATGATTACAATGGAATAAGAAACGAATTTTAAGTAGTTCCATATTAAAAAAAAAGTGCAACAAATTTTCCAATTGGATTCTTAAGGCCATAATACAGCTCATGAGGATATTAGATCACAACTTTTTTCAGCAAAATATTAATGTTTTTATAAAGCTTTTGTATGATAACATAAACATTTCTCTACTAATACCTGAGAAATCAGAAAAAGTATGAAAAATGTTGAAAAATATTAAAGAAGTCGATGAAAGTGATCGAAACAGAACTTTTAAACATTTAAAAAACTCTAAAAAAAAAGAAATTATTGAATTAATTGGAAAAATCGAAAAAGGTTGAAAATATTCAAAAATGTCGTAAGAGTGGATAAGTTCGGAATAAATGAAAATTATTAATCAACGCTAAAAATGTTGATATAAAAGAATAAATTAATTGAATTTACAGTCAATTGCAGCAACCAATATTCATGTGAAATTTCACAAATCGGTCACCAATTACCAGGTTAAATTGTTCCATTTGTTGTCTTTGTCATGTTTTTTTTTTAAAACATTAACCGATTTGTGAAATTTCACATGAATATTGGTTTTGTAATTGACTGTAAATTCAATTAAATTCAATTAATTAATAATACTCAGTTGACTAAAACAAATTAAAAATTTCTAAAAGAATAAATGCTGAATGGTTAATACATGTAGTATATTGAGAATGTCGAAAAAAATATGAAAAAAAGTTTTTAAAACTTTGAAAAATTTGGAAAATATTCTGTGTTATTGTGGTGAAACTGCAATAGCTTAAGATTCTGAGATGGATGAATGCTTTGTTGCTTTGATGCTGGAAGTTCACAGAGACAAGCCTAGTACCCAAAATTAGGATGTAATTTCTTGTAAAAATTGTTAACTTGGAATAAGTTTACAATTTTTAAAAGACCGAAAATGAAAAGAAATGGGAGTTAGTCTAAAATGGAATTTATTTCGGACAATGAAAATTGTGCTTACCGTACAATTTGCTGGTTGGTTTTATAATAATTTTAGTTTTGTCTCGTAACATACGAAGTAGCTTTAAATATGTTACCAAACAACAACTATTAAAATTAACAAAATGAATTCTTAACTAAACGGATAATGGATAAATTAATAGCGAGTAAGGTTTTTCAAATATTAATCCTAAAACTAGACTACGAGTATATTTGACATAAACATTGCCGCCCGCCTTGCAGTAGGTACGGCTGCAAAAAAAAAGGAAAAATTAATTCACAAATACTTGTTATTTAAATTCAAAGTTTATCTGGGAACAGATTTTTCATTTTAGAGATATATGTATGTAAATATTATTTCAAAATATATAGGAGTTCAAATAAAACTTAAAATACGGAAAAAACTTAATTAATACGTTTGCATTTATAGATAATAGTTCAGTACTTCATTGAATATTTTTAAATTTATGGAAACGGAAAATTTTTTTTGAGTAATGGTTTTTTATGCTGCGATGTTTCCTGAAAGGATCCATCCAAAGATAGTGTTTTGTGCGACAGGAAGACCAGTGTTGCTAGGAATAACCCCAGTTAGAATAATTTTTTGATACAGGTCCGCGCCCAAAACTAAAGCGATCGGAGATGACACATGAAAATTTGGGTCAGCGAGTAGCAAACTTGAAAAGCTATTTTTTGCTGTGGAACATAAAGATTTTGCAGGAGTTTTCATATTTATACGGTCATCGACACGCATTATTGCCTCTATTTTGACATTCCGATCCGAATGCGCTCGAATTGTTATAGTACAAATTTTATCATTTCCAAGAGTGGAAATTGGAATTTGAAGCTGTTGTACCAGCTTCATGGAAATTCTACTTGCAGGAGCACAAGAGTCAATTAAAGTCCTGGCCACATGCGCACTTTCATTAAGTTGCAACTGGACTAATGCTGTAGGTAGCAATGTCACTACATGTTGTCGCAGTATGGAAGAAATGGTTGGAGCCTCGTTAAGTCGTGGAGTTATTATACCGTTGGAGTGGTCTCTTAAGCGCTCATGCATATGCAGTAGTGTATGGTGTTCTTCATGGCAGTAATGGCATCCTGTCTTGCTGAAACATTTTGACCTCTTCGAGTGTTGATGTGCCAAGCAGTTCGGGCAGTATCTGTGTAACAGTACTGCTCTCATCCTCTTCTCAGTGTTCATTTCCAAAAATTTCGGACAAAATCTTAGTGCATGATTGCGCCTGCAAACTCGACATTGAAAAATTCTAAATTTATGTGTATTCATGTTGGCAACGATGCCGTGGTTGTTTTTGTTGAAACGAGAATTCATAATATTGCTACATGAGGAAAAGATAAAATAGATTGGAGACACAATTGTACATCGCATTGAATATTAGTTTCCGGGAAGAACTACTAATTTTACAATTGGACGCGTAATAATACCACGGATAGTGCGAATATCTGCTACGCGTACGCGCTTTTCGTTGCCGAAGTAAACCTTTATTACCCTGCCTAAGCGCCATTCATTTGGAGGAAGATTTTCTTCGCGCACGACAACTAAAGTGTTAATTTCGATATTTAATTGTGGATTTTTCCATTTATTACGCTTATGGAGTTCCTTTAAGTATTCATTTTTCCACTGTGAACAAAGAGTTTGTTGTAGAGCTTTTACTCTTTGCCAACGATTTATAATGGAGATTGCCTGTTCTGGAATATTAGGCTCAATTATGGCCAAGAGTGGACTTCCAATGAGGAAATGGCCAGGAGTCAGAGCCGATGGATCGTCAGGATTTTCCGACATTGGCGATATTGGACGGGAATTGAGGCAGGCTTCTATTTTGGATAATAGAGTGGAGAACTCTTCGAAAGTGTACCGGAAGGAACCGGCAACTTTCCGAAAATGAGTTTTGAAACTTTTTACCCCGGCTTCCCATAAACCACCCATGTGAGGAGAGCCAGGTGGAATAAAGTTCCAGGATATATTTTGGTGAGCGAAATCTGAGCAAATTTTTGATCCTAAACCTTTATTGAAATCGCGTGCCAACTCTTTTGAAGCACCAACGAAGTTTTTTCCGTTATCGGACTATAGGTGAGTTGGACAGCCACGTCTAGCCACAAACCGATTAAAAGCTGCTAAAAATGTTGGAGTTGAAAGAGTACTGGTGGCTTCCAAATGTATTGCTTTTGTGGAAAAGCACACAAACACACAAACGTACCCTTTTGTTATCAGGCAAGCTCTGCCGGTGTAATTCTTAATCTCGAATGGACCAGCAAAGTCTAACCCAGTATGAGCAAATGGACGACTTAAGACAGTGCGCTCTGGCGGTAGCACACCCATCAGCTGCGTTCTTATTTTTTTCTTGTAGAGAACACATGTTTTGCAGTTATTGATGGTTGTCTTAATAAGATTTTTGACTTTAGGTATCCAAAACTGCAGACGAACTAGTCGTAACATCAGTTGGTTTCCACCATGAAGAGAAATCTCGTGAGTAAACTTAATCATTAGCCTTGAAAAATTACAATTATAGGGAAGTATCATAGGATGTCGCTCGTCATATTGCATCACAGGAGAATCCACAAGACGGCCACATACTCGAAGCACATTTTTTCCATCTAGAATAGGATTAAGATTTAGCAAACTGCTTGACAATGAAACATTTTCTTTTCGTGAAAGTGCTTGATACTCATTGGGATAGGAAACCTTTTGGCTCAAAATGATTAGGCGAGTTTTAATGGCCATAACTTCGGAATGTGTTATCTCCTGAGACGTGTACACAGATGAAGAGCGATACACAGGATGTGCACGATTGAAAAAACGAAAAATATATGCAACTACACGGATAGCTTTTGAAAGACTGGAAAATCGTTCAAGGATATCTTCATAATTTTTGAAAAAAGTAAAATGCGATTGAATAGGCTTCGTCTCAAGTTGAGTTTCGAGATTTTGCATGAAATTAGATGTTGGCCAAGAACTTGGCTCAAACTTAAGCCACTCAGGCCCACACCACCACAAATTATGATTTAATAAATCTTGAGGTTGCACGCCACGGCTTGCTAGATCTGCTGGATTACTTTGTGAGTTTACGTGAAACCAATTGGAAATCGTAATACTTTGCGTGATTTTCGACACACGATTTGCAACGAACGTTTTCCATTGGCATGGTGGCTTTTGTAACCAAGCCAAAACAATAGTGGAATCTGTCCAACAAAACAATTGTGATTTCGAAATATTGAGCTGTGGTATAATAGATTCGACCATGTCAGCTAACAAAACAGCGCCGCATAGTTCCAATCGTGGAATAGAAATGGTTTTTACCGGAGCAACTTTTGTTTTTGCAGCCAATAAATGTGTACTAATGGAACCAGATTTTGGCAATACACGAATATACAAACATGCAGCATATGCTTTTTCCGAAGCATCGCAGAATGCATGATATTGGATCTCACACTCAGGAGTAAAATTAACCCATCTTGGAATACGAATGTGATTAATTGTTGGAAAGCTGGCAAGAAAACTCTGCCAAGATTGAAGGCTTTTGTTTGGTAAATTTTCATCCCAGCCAACTTTTTGCATCCATATACTTTGCATAAGAATTTTTGCTAGGACTATACATGGAGCAAGCCAACCAGCAGGATCAAATAGTTTGGAAATCTGAGAAAGAACTTCACGTTTTGTAAACTCAGATTTTTGATCAAGAGGCTTTGCGGTGAAGTAAAAATAAGGACTGTCCCAGAAAAAACTTGCACTTTGTTTTTTAGTTATAAAAAAATACCCAATAAACTTTTTGGTCTTTTTTCTTTTTTTTATTAATAATGGCTAGTGTAAAGAATATAAATAACTAAAAACTAATTAACAATTTTTTTTTTTTATAAAAATCTCTGACGTTGTTCTTAAGGCCCTTTATTACATTTTGTACAGGTGTTTCATCGACAGTACGAAACGATCTTTTTCACTTAAGTCTAAAGTCTTGTAAGTTTTTTGTAGTCTTATCACTCCTTCGAAGATTTCTTTTCATTAGAGCCCAATATCTCCGAATTGGGCGAAGCTCTGGGCAGTTGGGCGGATTCGCTATTTTTGGTACAAAATTGATCTTTTTACTTTGATACAATTCCATCGTAGCTTTAGAGTAATGAGAGGTTGTTAAATCGGGCCAGAGAATCACTGTACCTTCATGTACACGAATAAATGGTAGAACACGTTTTTCGAGGCACTCGTCTATATAAACTTTTGAATTGATTGTGCCTTGCGTAACAAAGAAGCTTCTTCTGAGGCCATAGGTACATATGACCTGCCAAACCATATATTGCTTCGAAAATTTTGAAATTTTTTTTTTTTTAAATTTACTAGGCATATGCCCCTTCTTCGGTGATGCATAATATTTGTGCTCAGATAGCGGCTTAAAATCTGCTTTGACGTAACTTCCGTCGCTCATAACGCAGTAATCAAACTTAGTCAGGTACCTTTCATACAATTTTCGGGCTCGCATCTGAGCCATCAACTGCTTTTCATCAGAACGGTCTGGTACTTTTTGAACTCTATATGTCTTTAGCTTACTTTTCTCCTTTATCCTTTACACAGTAGATTTTGATGTACCTGCTCTAGCCGCCATATCTCGCACTGACGTGTTGGGATTCTGCCTAAAAAGGCGCTTCACCTTCGCCGCTACCTTTGGGTTAGAAAATTCTGGTTTTCTGCCTGAACCCTTTTTTCGTGAAACAGGTAGACCCTTCTTATAATTAGAAATAACCGTTTTGACAGTTCTTTCTGATGCACCAACTATTTTTGCTATAGCTGAATATTTTAACATTGGATTTTGCAGGTATTTGGACAAAATCAGTTCGCGGACTTTTTCTTGCTTGCTAGACATCTTTGTCGTTAGAAGTGCTATCTTCAAGTGTTATACATCATATCAAACGTCACTTTATATGGAATAAATATTTTGTCTTTTTAGATCTATAAAATTATCAGGTAGAGTATAATCTTAAAAAATAAAAAGTGCAAGTTTTTTCTGGGACAGTCCTTAGTCACCATGAGCGTTCCAACACACATCTAATGTTTTTGCATTGCTACTTGCATCCAACTCTAAAAATTCCTCATTGAAAAGATGGTCTCGTGGAAGATCATGCAAAATGTTTTTGGAATTGGAGGTCCACTTTCGTAAAGGGAACCCCGCAGATTTGAGAGCAGCGATTAGTTCATCTCGTGCTTTTATCGCTGCAGAAATGCTACCGGCTAACGCATCATCAACATACATTGAAGTGCGTAGGATACTGCTAGCAAGAGGTAAGGATTTCTCAACATCTTTTGCTAGTTGAAGTAGCGTGCGAATCGCTAAATAAGGAGCACAGTTGACACCGAATGTCACTGTTTTTAGTTCGTAGTCATTAACTTCATTATTAAATGAGTCTCGATATAGAATTCGTTGAAAGGAAGTTTGCTCAGGGTTGACAAGAATTTGGCGATACATTTTCTGTATATCACAATTAAAAACGAATTTATAAAATCGCCACCTTAAGATAAGCAAGGTCAGATCTGCTTGTAATACTGGACCGGTATACAAAATGTCATTTAGACTTATTCCGTTTGACGATGGACAAGATGCATTGAATACAACACGCACCTTAGTGGATGCGCTGTCCGGCTTGATAACAGCATGATGTGGTAAATAATAATTTGGAGATGACCAAATTTTTGGATAAATCTTGTCCATATGACCTAAGTCTAAGTATTCGCGCACCACGTTGTCGTATTCGCTTTTGAAATCAGTATTTTTGCACAAACGTGTTTCATTCCTAAGAAACTGTGCGAATGCTATTGAACGTGATTGACCGAGCTGTAATTTCATAGGAAACTCTTCCTTGAAAGGAAGTGATACAATGTATCTACCGTCTTTATTTCTTTTTGTTGATTTCACATACAACTCTTCACAAAAACGGTCAGAATTGGAAATGAATGACCTTTGGGGAAGATCTTCCACCTCCCAAAAACGAGAAATTTCCTTGTCCAGAGAAACTTCATTGAAATTCACTGAAAAAGTAACAGATCAAGAATTTACCTTGCTTGTTACCGGACCAGTAAGAATCCATCCGAAAATGGTTTCTTGCGCGAGAAGTGAATCGCAAACGTTTCGTTTTATACCATCAAGAATTATAGAAGGAAATAAATCGCCGCCTATTAATAGGTCAACGTGAGAACTCTTGTAGAACTCAGCATCAGCAAGTTGTATATTTGGAAGAAATTTGACCACTGCTGGGTTAACCGAACATGTTGGCAGATTTCCTGTCAAATGTGGAAGAACTAATGCTGATGCCAAAATTTGAATATTTGAGTCAAAAGCAGATCCTAAAACAAAAGAACATATTTTTTGGGCTTTTGCTGAAATGGTGCTGTTCAGCCCCGAAATTTGAGCTTGAATAGCCTTAGTAGGAAGTTTTAGTAAACGATGCAAACGCTCAGAAATGAAGGTTGCTTCTGACCCGGAATCTATTAGCGCTCTTGCTGAATAGGTGGTTCCAAGATGATGGATATTCACGATAGCTGTGCCTAGTAGTACACGCTTTGTACTGGATGCAAAACATGTTTGCACATTATTAGTGGAACTATCCTGTAAGTCAAATAAAGTTAAAAACTCTAAAAATTTAGAAGTTTTTATCAAAATTTATCGTAGCATATGAAGTTTTGATCTGCATGAAAAAAAAATTTAACACAAATACATCCCATAATCATGAGTATTAATATCATGAAAAGCTACAAAATACTATTATGCTCACACACAGTCACCATGCAGCTAGAGTTTGTGTTTATCATCAATTATTTTTAGTCTTTACTCTGAAATTTATTTTAGTGCAACTCTGCTGACGTGTATTTCAATTACGTACCACTTTTTTACCTCTCAACTTTCTTAACTTTTATGAGGAAAATTAGATTTTTCCAGATATGCACTGGTGTTATGAAAGGTTCTGAAAAAATAATCATGTCAAGCGAGATAAACATACACTCACATATAGTCTTGTAAAAAAGGAACATCAAAACGAAAGCATCCAGCAAAGTGTCAAAAAAAAAAGCATTCCAAGCAAAATTAAATTCCATTTTCCATGCACTTACGCTATGTAAATTTATGTTTCTGTATGTGGGTGTTTTCTAAGTTAGTTACCATGAACGATTTTCTCACTTTGTATTTTGTTTATGCATGTAATACAAAAAAAAAGGTGTCTAACTTTTTAGATACGTACGGTAAAGCTGAGGTAGCACAATATCAACAGAATCTTTTTTTTTTAATTTATCTGCATGCAAGCATACTTGAAAATGTTTCTCCAGAAATCGATGATATCGATTGGTGTATTTTTTAATCCGAGTAAACTCCAGCTGGCAGTGGAGAGAATTTTACTTTAAGTGAAATTATGTTACTTCGTATTTTAACCATTTCCTTATATCTTTCGGTTTTATTTTATACTTTTCTATTTGTAAAAATTTAAGGTTTAATTTTTTGCGCTTAAATAGCTTTTACATATGCAAATTGAATTTTGCATAATATTTTAACACTTTTTTACTAGCAATAGAGAGAAGTAAAAATATATTAAAAGAATCAGACACATTTGAAAATCAAACATTTATTTTGCATACCATTATTTTTCATGTATTTTATGGTAAAATAACGGTTACACAATAGCTACGCTCTCGAATATTTCGCGATAAGATTTTCGTTAAGTCCTCAGTTCAAATATATCAAAACATCAGAAGCCAATATATTTGAGAGATATTCGTATGTGACAGAGACATATAATATTTCAAGGCAGACAATACCATAACAAAATTGGAATTTGTGATTTGGAAGTTTATTCTCATTTTGCTATGTCGTGTTGAAAGACTTTTTTAAATTGAAAAGAAAAATGTTCCACTCTAACACACTTGTACTTTGTATACACATGCGTGTCGACAATTTTTTTTTTAATTGAAATCGTCAATGCTTTTAGTGTCGCGACAATCCAATTTTGCAAACTGAAAGTTTTGAACTCAGAAAAATTTTCTTATAAAAATTCATAATCGAACTTGATTGAATAAATTATTGTACAAAAAAAACTTTCTAAAATATTTGAAGGCTTCAGCTAACACGCAAATTATTTTCAATTTGGCTTGTGGTGTGCACAAAAAATTAACGTAAATTGCCATGAAAAAATTAATTGAAATAATTAAGTTAATTTATATGACATAGCTTGCACGAAAAATATTTTTTGTGTTTATGAAACTAGCCTTATTTGGAATTTTATATGTACAATGTAAAAGATAAACTACAACCTAAACACATCGTTAATTTTTTGAGAAAATATCTCTAAAAGCTCCGCACATTTTTAAACGAATTATAAATGAATTCAATAAAAATACCAAATATACACTACGAGTTTCAATTTTGATTTATATTGTAAGAAATTGCAATTTTCTATACCCATTCAATGCGCTTTATCTTACTTTCTAAAATACAGCGCACAAATGAACTCAAATATTTCACTCGTTCAATGCAATTTATTATACAAAAAAACATGGAAAAAAATAAACTAAATTTTTTAGTGGTGAAATTTAGCAAAAGAGATCGAATCAAAGCAATTTCGAAGGAACAAATTGCACGTGGAAAATAGAAAAAGAAAGAATCAACCAAATTCCTACATAGTAGAAAGCAAGAGAAAGCATGCGATATATAAATAAATTGATGTATATTTGATAAAAGTTCTACGTATACACATCTAACCTCAGTGCTTATTTTTATTGAAAAAAATTACTGTCTATTTATTTAGCAAAAGTTATGTTGCAAAAGAACTGCAACATGAGTACAAATTCAATTTGAGGTTGCTCATACGACATGTTGTACAGTATTGTGATTGGACATATTGTTATGTAGCGCACTTCTACTTGTCGTTAATACGGCTTTTGTAGATTCATGCAGTTGTGCAGAAACCTCTGTTCATCAATAGCATGCACTATGTTTGTTACCTTCGTTTTAATTAGCAATGATGGTTGAGATGAAATTCAATTAAATGTCATCATTTGCATAAACATCAGACCCTAGAGTGGTCAATTTAATTTCTTGTGTAGTTTAAATGCAACATAAAAAGCAAAGAGTTCAAAATAACTCACTTAATGTAAAAAAATGTATTCAAGCCGTTTTAAAACAGAAAACATATCCACTGTTAGTAAGGCCAACGAAAAATTAAATTTTTAACTTCAAACAAGCAGCACATAAAATCAAGATTCATATCGAATAAAAGTAGCTGAACTATTTTACAACATTAACAATATTTCAACAAAAACAATATTTCTGTAATTTCTGATATCCTGTGATAAATTGAGCAAAAAATTAAATAAAAAAATGCATATGTATGCGTGCATATAAAAGTAGCAGTACTTGCTATAACGCCGAATTTCCCCAATTGAATGGAATTCATTTCAATATTCAATAAAGTTCGAGGTTCACTTTGCTTCGCTCATAAATAAAACTGATCGCATTAAAAAGACAACAGTTTTTTGGAATCAATAGCATGGAACGAAATATTACAATAGCGCCATACAACATGCCCAAAGCAGCAATAACGCCAACAACGACGCAGCTCAATGCAGCAACACAAAGATATCAGCAACAACATCAAAATTAAAATTGAACGCAACGAAACGAACAAGTGAAGAGAATACTTAAACGGTGGTAGTGCTGTGAGGCGTTGCGTTTTATTGTGTTCCGTTGCGATGTTGTTCAATGTATGTTGTTGGACAATGCCATGAGCAATTCAAATTCAAACACGCACACTTACAACCAAGATTACAAAAGTCAAATAAAGTTTATTTTACATAAAATTGTTCAGAAAATGTTTCCAAATTTTCATCTTTTCAATTATTTTATTTCAATTTTTTGCAATTTAATAAACACAATGAATATTAATTTGTAACAAATTGAATCAAATTCAATTTACACAGAATAAACTATTCAAATACTGCGAAAAATTCGAAGACATCGAATAATTTGTATAGTTTAAGTTCAAATTTATAAATGTTGAGTAATCTAAATTGCTGGAAAAATTTGCGATAACGGAAATGTTTGAAATATCTTTGTAATTTAAACTATTCTCACTATTTAATCACTCATATTATTTGGATTCAATGACACGATTTCAATTCAAATAATATTTACACACTCAAAGTGATATCACAAATGTATACTGTTTTTTCAGTATCAAGGTGACTCAGTAAATTTTATTTGCCTTTTCTATTGTTAAAGATTATCAACTTTGTGTTGGTGACCAACAACGTCAGCTACAACGCAGCCACAATAAAGCATCAGCACACACCTCTTTTGTTGTATAGTGGCAACCAAACATGAAGTTCTTGAAGCTTCTAACTTTAGTTGAGGTGGAAAAGTACTCTGACACCATTCTAAAGGCTTCCAGCAAGCTTTGTTTACTTAGCCGTAATGAGTGCTCAATGTAAATCTAAGACTACACTGTATAGTGAATTTTAATACACACGAAAGCAGAATGGTGCTTAATTGGAAAATGGCGTAAAATAAGGAAATACAAAGCCTAAATGAAGCCTGTATACGTAAATAAAATAAAAATAAATAAAACCAAGGAATTTAGGAAAGCACAAGAATTAACTAAGTCAAAAAAAAATCAATTCAAATCATAATAAATTATTGAAAAACTAGTAAAATTCACACCCTTACCACTGCTGTTAAGTTCAATGTGTTAGTAGGAGTTCCAAAAAAACCTCCAGAAAATAAAGAAGAGGAGAAGGGAAAATTGCAATTAAATCCTCGATTTAACCACAGTTTGCCCATTTCAAAAAATAGAAATACATTATTTTTATATAAAGTACTGCCTCCGAGACAATAGTCTTTATGCGCTTGATGTTAAGAGACAGAATTTTACCAAGAACTCAGCGGAGAATAAACTTTTCATTTCTATGTAATAGATTTGTCTCAAGTTAAAAGTACAGAACATTAAACCAATGAAAAATAAGCCAAAGAAACAAAATAACTTAAATTGCAAAATCAGAAAATGTAAAAACTTTTTTAATTTTGTTCAACTAAAAAAGTTACGCAGAGCAGAACAGAAATCTCAATTATTATTTTTGCTGCCATAACCTCAAGTTATTAACTGGCAACTTCAGTTATATTTTGCGTAGCCATTCTGAAAACGAGAAATAAAAACAAACAAAAAACTTCATAGCAGAGTCAACAAAGTCAACTAAAAAAAGATTTCTTTTTATTTTTTTAAACCAATTTCTATTCTCGAAAACTTGTGCTATTGTTTTCAATTTTAAAATTGATTAAAGCCACGCGCTTATATAATATATATTTCTTACTTATTTATATCAGTTCCATTTATTCTGATTTTTTTTCAATGACCCAGATAATCTAAGACACAAGAAGTTGCTTCGAACCGCATTCGATAAAAACGAAACACTCAACAAAAATGGGCAACCACTTAAGCTTGAAATTGTTGAAAAACTGCATTAAAACTACTATAGAAGTTTGACTGCTGTGAAAAAAAAAGAAACATTTTAAAAAGTAGTTAAGTGTTTACTTAAAATTGTTGCAATGGAAAATCAAAGCAAAAGTTTCTTGCAAAAACTGTTCTGTATTGAACTCAAATTATACCAGAATAAATTCACTTAAAAGTTTTTGCAACATAATAAGAAAAGAAATTTATTAAGTTTACTGTGCTGGACTAAGGGCACAATATAATAAGAAATCTATGACAAGATACTTTGTGCAAAATCTGATAGTCGCAGTAGTTTTATTTAAATTGCCATTAGTTTAATTGCGATTTGCGATTACCAAATCGGTAAAATAGGGTTCGGCTGTCTGTTCAATCGATCGTTTCTTTAGAAAGACATTAATTGAATCTGTTGATTTTCCAAAAAAAAAAATTTTAAAAAATTGAATATTTGTTAATTGGCAGAACATCTGCAAAAATATTTTATTAATAGTTTTTGGTTGCAAAAGCATTATCATAAAGTCATTAATAAAATCAGATAACTTATTAGTTTAGTTTTTATTTGAGATGTACTATTCTTCTAAGTTTTATCTTACACCCAAACTAACGAACCAAATGAGTACCATTGAAAATCATTTGTTGTTCCCTTGCACACAACTTAATGGAAACAAGTTTCCTCTTTTCCATACTATTTGTAGTACTTTTTAATAACATTAAAAAACTTCGTCCTTATACGATATTATGAAAAAAAATTCTCACCAGCACTCGTATGTAAATGCAGCTTTGATTGCTGTAATGTGCAACGTATACCAGAAAACCAAAAGACACGCAAAATTTCTGTTTGAATTTTAAATTAAATTATAAATTCATTATATGAGCACTATGCCCATGTGCTACCGACAGTTTCATCTTTATTTGAAATATTAAATGAGATGAGTTCAGAAGGTTGTTGGTTCCTCAAAAAAAAAATATTTTTCGTATAAGGAATCGATTTCAACTTAATCCAAACTTGACCTTACCTTTAACCTTGACTTTGACATGACCTTAACATCACCTCGACTTGATGTGGACTTTACCTTGACTTGACATTGACTTGACCTTGACTTGACCTTTACATTACCTTGACTTGACCTTGACTTAACCTTGCCTTGACCTTGCTTTGACCTTTACTTGACCTTGACTTGATCTTGACTTGACCTTGACTTGATCTTGACTTGACCTTGACTTGACCTTGACTTGACCTTGACTTGAACTTGACATTGACATTGACCTTAACCTTGACCTTGACCTTGACCTTGACCTTGACCTTGACCTTGACCTTGACCTTGACCTTGACCTTGACCTTGACCTTGACCTTGACCTTGACCTTGACCTTGACCTTGACCTTGACCTTTACCTTGACCTTAACTTAACCTTGACTTGATCCTGGCTTGACCTTGACTTGACTTTACCTCAACATTAACTTGGTTGTAGTGAATGCTCTTTGAAAGGTACTAAGCATTCGGACAATCACTTCTAAGCCCGTCTGCTCTATCTATCGAAGCAAGAAGTTGTGCAAGTTAAGACCCTCAGTAAGCGCCTCCAAATTCATCAAAATTAAGTAGATCAAACCCTTCTTTACTGATTTGATATACCTGATTTTTTTTTTTTTTTTGTTATGACAAGGCAGATTTATTTTTCTATATTTTCATCTTTTAAGACAAACTTTTTTTTTTGTATTAAACTAACATATGTCCACAGAATACTTTCCATATAATTGTATTAAATCACCATTTCAAACAACGCGAGGTCATCATTGCACCATATTCCAATAACACTTAGATAAATAAAATTTGAATCTGTAAATAATGGAAAAATTTTATAAAACATTAGCACAGCTTTGAGTGTGAATTTCTAAATAGAGTCATATGGAAACATTATGGGAGAACATTTATCCTTGAAGCTCAACAAAATATCAAAGTTGGCAATTTCCTTATTGTACGACACTTAACTCTTATTGAAAAGATTTATCTAAAAGAATGGCGTGGTGTTTCACAGATAGCACCACATATACATAGCCTTCAACCACACGAGAATGGATAATACCTGGGGAACAAAGAATCATTCATTCAATTTTATTTTAATCAAAAAAATTATAAAAACTATTTCATTATATGGTGAAATTTTTCCACTGGCAGCAACTGATGCTACTTATGAACGTCACCTCCTAGCAATAGTTTTTTCCATATACACACTAACACTTGCAACGAGCACATGACAAATACAGTTGCAAAAAATTCGAAACACAAACAAAGTAAATGTCATAAAATAAAATGTTATTTGCAATTCATTGCATTTTGTTGCCAAATTGCCATATGTTTTTGCTGTGAATTGTGTATTTTTATGGCAATTATTTTGTGATTTTATGTACGTTTTACTACGTTGTGATGCTTTGATGTTTTTTGCCATGCTTCACCCGGATATATGAAAGTGCTGACATAGCCAAATTTGCAGTACATAAAATTGACAGATGGTTATGCTGCAACAAAATTATATTTTGAAAGAAATTTTATTATTTATATGATATCCCTCCACTTCCGTTTCCTTCCTGTGTTGAACACAGCTGAATAACTGTCAAAAAAAATTGAAGGGTATTTACATATATGTGCATATTCTATTGATGATTTAAATAATTTTCGATTGGTTTTGTAAAATTTCATTCCACTTCATTAAGTGTTTAACATTTTTTCTTTTATTTATTTAAACATTTTAACATTGAAATATCCTTGAGTTTTCTGTATCTTCTTAGAATCATTCACATTTTACAATTATCGTATTTGTATTGTGCGCTATTTTGGCTTCAGCACGCAGTATTTCTGAGAACTTTCCCCGAGTATAAACAAAAATCAAAGGCAAAACACTTGGAGTATAAACAAAAATACCAACACACTGGCAATAAATTCAAAATTTAATTACGCGCACCATTTAATACCGAAACGCAGAACGTGAGCAATTTCTTACAATTAGAGCAAGTAACATTAGAAGAAAGGGAGCAAAACAATTCGAAATGCAATAACGGAATGAGCAAAACAAAAAAGTTATGAAGTAAAATATAAATAGCAATGAAATTTTAAGTTGAAGGAGATAAAGTTGTTGGATATACAACACATAAAAATCAAAATTTTGAGAAAAATTGCAAAGTTTTATTCAGTTTTTACTTGAAATTTAAATATTCAAAAAAAAAAAGTTCACTTCAAAAATGTTGCTGGCTTTATAGCAACAATTTTTATAGCAACAACTTTTAACCAACTTTAAGCTAAACCACATGTTATTCTATCATATGCCTTTGTTAAACTATTTATACTTTTCAGATTTTTATAAAGACATAAACCAGCATTTAATGATGCGGAACACTGAATGTGTTTTTAAGTTTAAGTAAACATTGAAAATTCCTATCAAATCATAGGGAAGATACTAAAAGCACTTTGTTAAGAGGGGAAATGATAAGGTTGTTTATTGTAAACAACAAAAAATCACACAAACTGAATGATATTACATTTAAAAATTGATGACAAAATTGTGTTGACATATCTTTTGACAAAAGTAAATTGTGTGGAAAAATATAGTTCTTAAATCATTATTTGTAAAAAAAAAAAAAAACAAAAAAAAAATGTAGACATAACTTTCAGATCAGTTATTGGTTTTAGTAAACTACCATAATTATTTATCTATCTTAATGCTGTTTTTAAAATATAAATTTACAAATCATTTAGCTAGGAGTAATACCTGGCATAGCAAAATATTTAGATTATGCGTTTCATATAATTTGCTTCAAAGGCAGTTGACTGCGTGCCAATGTACATACAGCCATACCTACATATAATATATGAAGCGCCATTAGCTATAAAGATTAAAAAGCTAATAAATTTTGATTTTTCTCTTATTTTATTCTTTTTACTTTGATATCATCTCATTTTGGACACTCCATTGCAATTTTTGTTGAACTGGAGTGCGTTTATTTTTCTATGTGTTTGAAATGATATCTTTTTGCACACTTTGCAAAGATATTTGACACATGTGCAATTGCTGTTTTTTTTTTGTTTTTGTTAAAAACTTAAACTATTTACTTAATGTTATTTGAAAGTAAAAGAAAGAAACTGACATGAATAGAAAAAAGTAACATGAAACCAAAAAAATCTGTCATTCAATTTGTTCGCAAGAATTTTATGTAGGGTAGTATGAAAGAAAATAATGTTCAAAACTATAAATCAACTTTTTGACCTTGGATACTACTAACATTTAAAAATATTACGAATTAGTTTCATTATGGAGAATTTGTTTTCTAAAGTCTGTATATTTTCCTTTCATATAAGACTTTCTTTAGATACTTATCTTATTCATTCTTAGAATTATTGTCATGAATTTCATCGATTTTTTTATAAATTATGGCCTTTAAGATAAAGGCCTATAAAAAAATATTTAATATTTAACATTTTAAGCTATAATGTTAAATTTTTAGTGAGATTTTAAATTTCTTTTTTTGTTTTTGTAAAAAAAAGTTAAATTTGAACATTGTGTTTAATCAAAACTAAAAACATAAACTGAAACTTCAACAAATGACTATTTCTTAAAAACTCACATAAACTAACACAAATAAGGACTGTCCCAGAAAAAACTTGCACTTTGTTTTTTAGTTATAAAAAAATACCCAGCAATTTTTTTGGTCTTTTTTCTTTTTTTATTAATAGTGGCTAGTGTTAAGAATATAAATAACTAAAAACATAATTAAAAATTTTTTTTTTTCATAAAAATTTCTAACGTTGTTCTTAAGGCCCTTTATTACATTTTGTACAGGTGTTTTATCGACAGTACGGAACGATCTTTTTCACTTAAGTCTAAAGTCTTGCAAGTTTTACCACTCCTTCGAAGATTTCTTTTCATTAGAGCCCGATATCTCCGAATTGGGAGAAGCTCTGGGCAGTTGGGCGGATTTGCAATTTTTGGTACAAAACTGATCTTCTTACTTTGATACCATTCCGTCGAAGCTTTAGAGTAATGAGAGGTTGCTAAATCGGGCCAGAGAATCACTGTACCTTCATGCGCACGAATAAATGGTAGAACACGTTTTTCGAGGCACTCGTCTACATAAACTTTTGAATTGATTGTGCCTTGCGTAACAAAGAAGCTTCTTCTGAGGCCACAGGTACATATGACCTGCCAAACCATATATTGCTTCGAAAATTTCGAAATTTTTTTTTCTTTAAATTTACTAGGCATATGCCTCTTCTTCGGTGATGTATAATATTTGTGCCCAGATAGCGGCTTAAAATCTGCTTTGACGTAACTTCCGTCGTTCGTAACGCAGTAATCAAATTTAGTCAGTTACCTTTCATACAATTTTCGGGCTCGTATCTGAGCCATCAACTGCTTTTCATCAGAACGGTCTGGTACTTTTTGAACTCTATATGTCTTCAGCTTACTTTTTTCCTTTATCCTTTGCACAGTAGATTTTGATGTACCTGCTCTATCCGCCATATCTCGCGCTGAGGTGTTGGGATTCTGCTTAAAAAGGCGCTTCACCTTCGCCGCTACCTTTGGGTTAGAAAATTCTGGTTTTCTGCCTGAACCCTTTTTTCGTGAAACAGGTAGACCCTTCTTATAATTAGAAATAACCGTTTTGACAGTTCTTTCTGATGCACCAACTATTTTTGCTATAGCTGAATATTTTAACCCTGGATTTTACAGGTATGTGGACAAAATCAGTTCGCGGACTTTTTCTTGCTTGCTAGACATCTTTGTCGTTAGAAGTGCTATCTTCAAGTGTTATACATCATATCAAACGTCACTTTATATAGAATAAATATTTTGCCTTTTTAGACCTATAAGATTATCAGGTAGAGTATAATCTTAAAAAATAAAAGTGCAAGTTTTTTCTGGGACAGTCCTTAGCTTCATTGAAACTGAGTTATATACGAAATTTTCAAAAACAAAAGCCCAGAAAAAATAGTGAAAGACATAAGATAAATCCAATTAGCCATTTCAACTCAATTTGCGAACTAATTTTGATTTTCTTTCATTTTAAATATGTAAACTATTGATACAGAACCTAACTTCTCAATAAATATCAACTTGAACTAACAACGTGCTTAATTTTATATTATATTTTGAAAACAACATCAACAATCTTGCATTCAAAGTCTTATGATACGTAACCCGTACAAATATTGCGGATGTGCTCTAAGCTTCCATTCAAAAAATAATGATTTACCGGGTGCCGGTCTAAATTTGTGCTTAACACAAGTGTTGGATATACTCTGTGTACATAATAATGAATTATAAATTAAGTTAGACCTAGCACAAGCACCTAGCTATTATATCAATTATATCACTCCTTTTGTGTTTCTTATCTCCTTACGGAGCATAAATCCTTCATTGTTTTCGCAATGATTTATGATGGCTGCGTTTTCTGCTAACCTGAGAGTTTCACTTCAATGCTTCCCGGTTGTTTTTGGTTGATCATTTTCGCAACGTGTGGCCAATTTGCAGCCAAACAAAAGAACAGCCTTCACCTCAGATTGTAGGCTTCGTTGTCGTTGACAAAAATGACGACTTTACGGAGCTAAGCGAAGGTACCTATCGCTTTTCTGATTCTAGAATGGTTGACCTTACTGGTACCGCAATCAAATGTTATTACGTTCCCAAAATAAGTAAGTTGGTAAGTAATTCCATCGATATTTTAATAGAAAATAAATTGAAGAAAAACACAAAATTAGTAGTTTTACTTAAACAGAAGGCCATGTGTTGTAACACATTAAGTTATACTACCCCACCGGAACGCTGCAGTGGCTTTAAAAGGAGAACGCCAGTGAAATCAGAGTACGAGAGTATGAAAGTACGAAAAGTATAATGAACTGATTCTTAGGTCACCCAAAAATGTTTCTCTACTTAAATATTTACTGTCTTGTCCTAGCCAAGCACTTATTTTCTTTTTTTTATCAAACTGATGACAAAACGGGCGAAATCCTATTACTAGATTGCCCTTTTGTTTGATTTACCCTATATTTGATTCAGCACAGTGGTGACAACGGAGCTTGTCCTTTCTTCAACAACAGCAATAATAATAATAAGTGTTTTCTTGCTAACGACAAAAATGTGCAACTCGAGTTTAAATAGATTTCATAGAGTCAAAGTGTCAGAAAAAGATTGCTTTTCAAAGATGGAGTATTTTTTCCTTTATGGCTCAACAATCAATTTGGGTTAAGAGATTTGTTCAGTGACTTTTTTGTTGGACATGTTATACTTTCAAAAGTTTCATATGCTTAACACTTTCTCTATCATGTGATATCAAATGGCTATTGTTAAAAGAATATTTTTCAATTACCTAAATTGAATGCTATGTTAATAAAAGACCTAATTTTTGTAAGTGAAACATTTATATATATACTTTATATTATTCTAAAAATGGAAAACAAAAACTATAGAAATTTGTATTTTTCAGTAAAAAGTGTTGTAGTCAAAAATTTAATATCTTTTCCCAAATTCTCTTTAACAAATTATGAATGAAAATCTTTGCAACGATGAGCCTTCAATCATTATTTAAAATTGACGACAATAAAAAATATTGCAGTGCTGAATGCATTAATTTACCAATCAATAAATGAAATATTTAACTGCATGCAATTTTTTATTTCATAATTCATGAAATGAATTCAAATGAGTTGACACGACAGCTGTTGTAGTTGCAAAATTATTCTTAAATTTAATTGGTAAAAATGTTAATTGTTTTATTCAAATGGGTTTTTTTTAATATAAATTTATAAAATAAAAAGCAAAAAGGATTGAGCATATGAAATTATAAGATAGAAATTAAATACACTGAAAAACAATAATTCCTGGATTTTTGTTCAGTAGATTTTTTCTATTGAGCTCATAAGATACAAAATAAAAATCTTAACCTTAAAAAAATCTTTAAGGGCTTGTTGACATGCCATACCGGGCAAACAAAAGGCATAATTTTTTTTGACAGAAACATCGATTTATTTAAAAAAAATTGGGGTATAATAAACAGCCTGCTGTTGCACTGTCCAAAATATTTTTGTAAACGTAAAATTCAATTTAAATCTGATATTAAAATCACAATTTTGATTCAGTTGCACTGCCATGGCCAGTGGGACACCCAATACTTCTTAAATTTTATTTCTATCGTTGGTGGCTCTATTCTCAAATGATTTCGCAGGCAACTGTTGTTACATTTTTTCAATTAATCACAATTAGACAAACAAAATTAAAAAAATTGTAAGAGGTAAACTCAAAAAATTTATATCCTCATTCAATCAATAACAAAACTCACGCTCTACGTCATACTTTTAACGTAGAAAATCTAAAATTTTTTACGAAATTTATTATTAAATTCATTGTCCTTAATTTATATTCAGTTAGCGTAATGTGGCTGTTGTCTACTAATGGCTTCCTAACAATTTTTAATATCTATGCAAATTACATTCCTATTTATTTTACAGGGCATGGCACTGGGTCAGGCTAACGCACTGTAGAAGCGACACGAGAATTGGGCGGTAATTAATGCTTGTTTTTCATTACTGGTGTCTCTTGCGCTTAATTAAAGGACATTCTTCGGGCATTTATTCATGCTAAATTTTTTCAGCTTTTGAGCGTAATTTTGCCTAAATTTGTCAAACTGAATACAGTTGAGGTGGATGGTTGATGCTGACAGACTTCCTTTGGAATTTTTATATTTATACTCAAAGTTATTAAAATTCTTTTATTGCGTGAAATATGCTTAATATTGGCACTTCTACAGTTCTTGTGAAGAGCAAAAAATTTAACCAGCACGAGCTTCTGTTTTTTTTTTCTTGTAATAATTTTTAACATGTCAGAAAGTATTTTATTTTTTAATGTTTTATAGCACAATATTGCTGCATTATTGATATATTTTATTTGTTGAAATTGCTTCAATATGTAAAAGCACCAAAGCAGCACTTTATCATTAATCATAAATTAAAGAGAATAAAGATTCCACATGGAAGTGAGATGATGTTGTTTTTTTTAAATAAATGCCATCGAAATTATTTTTTCATCATACACCCAGCTGTCTAAATGAAAGTGATGAATGAATTAAATAAAATTTTTAATGTCAATATTGTAAACAAAAAAGGAATTTGCATGAACTTGAAATGAACACATCGTAGTTACTTGTGCTGGGGAAAAATTTACTTTCACCAAACGTTGCTGACACATAATTTATCATTCCGGAAACTGTGATGGAAAAGCCTACAGTATCTGATGTGGCTTGAAAGCTTCAAGTGTGTGTGAGTAGCAAAATCCTACATGCCTCTGTTCTTTTGAATTTTTAAGTTTTAATTGGTTTTTAATAATAACTGAGGTCTTTTATGTAAGAAAAAAAAGATTGAAGAAAGAAAAGTGAAGAGCCAATATGCAAGTGGGGTCCGTTGGCATTTGAAAGTTCTTGAAAGTAGAATTCCTGGAACAAAAGCAAGTGAAGGGCAAAGTGTCGCATAAACTCGCGTCACATAGTGGGCCATATTGAACTTTTGAAATTTTTTTGCACAGCATCGTGTTTACGTACAATGGCTTTCAACTATAAGTTTTTTAAAAAACAAATGGTATAAAATCAATTGGCAAATAATCAGTTTTGAGCAACTTTTTCACTAATCTTGAATTTATTTTGTAATCATTCTGTACGAAATTAATTTGATTTAATTCAGAAATGTTTTATTGGATAGTGAAGTTTTTTTATTACTTCACTCACTCGCATGTTGAAAAGTTCTATAGCTATGATTTAAGCTACTCAAAATTTCTTATTAAAAATGTAGCAACACTTTATATGCTTTTGAATGATTTAAAAATTTAATGTTACTTTTAAAATTAAAACCATTTTAGTGTTATTAACTTGAGCACACCACAGGATACGCTGTGTTAATTTACTTCACAATATTAGGAAGCTGGTAAGAAAGTCATCACTTATATCATCAACGTCTTACAAGTTTTCTCAAAACAAAAGCACAAATGGACAGCAAGGGAAAAGCAATTGCTTGAGTTGTTCCTCTCTTTTAGCCTACAATCAACCGACCACTAACCAAGAGTCAAGTGCCGGAAATAATTTTCCTACTTCTTCTTCATTTTTCGTTTAAGACCGGAAGCGGAAGCATAAAGTGGCGCACCATAATAAGGAAATCAAAGTGAAACTCTTGCGTAAGTCGAGTGACGTAAAAGTGTGTGTGTGTGTGTGTGTGTGCAGTAAAATACGCAAGTAAAATGTAGAAGAGAAGATGTTACGGCATTCAGTAGTTAAGAAAATAAGTAAAATTCGCGTAAAAATTTGACTTAAAGAGGACGTTAAACTGCTGCATTGCTCGTAAATGTGCAATTTAAGTGGATAATTAAAATGAAACGTTTACGTGGCGATTTAAAATTTTGCGTTTAATATTGCAAAAATACATTTTCATTTTTTAAGACAGACATTTGGAAAATAAGACAGGAAGTCTATGAGTTTTTTTTAAAAAAATAATTCAAAATTTCTTCATTGACACGTAAATCGTATTATGTTATTTTTTATTTAAAAGGATGTACACTGTATTGGACTTATCCACATAAAAAATTACACCGTTTTGCCTGATGTTGCTTTTAAAGATCTTTATTTTTGTGATACGTATGAAAGCTTGATTATGAAATATATTTTCCTACCGCAGCACTTCAATGACATCACGTACAACGTTTTCACGTGGAACTCATTGTTGATGATTTTTATTCACTCGTTTTGCAATGAATAAGAGATCTGCCATAAAATGTTGAATGCGAAAAAAAACATTAAATTTTTTCATGGTTATACGTAACGAAAAATATGTGACACTTTTCGTCTGTTCGTTAAGTAAGTTAGATGACATTTGTGAGAAGTGTGATAAATATGAATTTTTTTGAATTTTTCTTTCGCCTATGCCTTATGACCTGAGTTAAATTCAAAATCTTAAAGTGTATGTAAGGAAGTATTGGTTTTTCTTCTACCTTTAGCTAAATAATCCAATAATATTGTATTTCATCTAACAATTTTGCTAGTATTTACATAACTTTAGTTTGTGAGTTCTTTTGCAGCTAAGTATTAAGTTCAGTAAAACTGCAGCTATAACTGCAACAACAACGAAAACTAAATTGCCAAAGCAAATGCACTCAATAGCAACAAAAGAGTTAGAGTTTTATGTACATCAATTCAACTTGAAAAGTTTGAAAACTTTATGTGCATATAATCAGATGCTCAAACAGAGCGTCTTAAAAGTCCTTTCATGTAGATTTCAATAAAGTAGTGTCAATATTTGAGTCAAGCAAATGTTTAAAAAATGTTTTTTTCTTGAATTAGACTGAGTTCTGACTAAAGCAAAGTTCAAATAATTGACAATAAATAAATGAATGATTTAAATCAATAAATTTACATCATTTCCATCAATTAGTCTTATTTTCTTTCAAAATAATCATGGTTTGCACTTTATTTATAATGAGATAGAACATTTTTTGACAACTACCACGCACAATAGGACATCCTGGGCCTAAATACAAAAAAAAAATGTAACCATAAAAGTTGTAAATTTTTTTGGGTCCATGTGCCGACTTTTTTTAAATTAAGAAATATCCTAGCCAAATTTCAACATTCTGTTGAATTCTGTATAACGCCAATATCATAAAAACAGGCGATCTTTGGAAGCACGAAAAGAGTTAAACCTTGAGGTCTGATGTTGGCTTTGTGGATAGCATCAGACAAGTTGATGACTTAATATAATTTACTTCGGCATAAATCGTACCACTGATGAAACACAATTTTTTAGAATAAGAAAATTAAAAATATGCTCCTAAAATAACATAATAGTGTAAGATAAATGAAAAAACTTTTGTTTCAAAAGCTGAAACTCATTTAGGATAGACAGATTTTCCGCCTTAATAACAGGCAATCAATTTCTCAAAAATCTATAAAAATCTTTTGAGTACAGAGGACACAGGACATTGTGCTCATTTTTTTTTTTTTTTTTTGATGATTTATATTACGTTGTGAGTTGATTCTGAAACTGACTATTACTACGCAATTATTAGACTTTAAAAGAAATTTAGAATAACAAAATTTATTATTACCCCTTTTAACAAAATATTATGTACTCACTGAGAGTATAACTTTTAGAGTAATTATTTCCAAAAGTTTTCCTTATATGTAGGGTGATTACTTTTGATATTTAATATCAATAAATATCATAAACTCTTCAGTAACACAAAACAAAAACATAAACATTGAAGAAAAAATTACTCCGCACACATAATTGCACACAAATTGTTGTAAAACTGTTTATTAGCACCCTTCCTATTAACCTCGGTCTGATTTGTTACCTCATAATTTAAAAGCATATAAAAAGCCACAAAATAACTTGAAACATAAACATGCTTAGGGCTTTATATAAAACATTCACAAAGTTAACCCTATCATGCTGCAGAATGCAAAAAACAGGAAAAAAACACAGCTACAAAAAAGCGTAGCTTTTCGCAACATTAAAAATATTTTCCAACAAAAACCCAAAAATAAACCAAAGTAAAAAAATCAACATAATACAAAAACAACACTTTGCTACTGCACACACACACCGAAAGCACTAAGTAGTCTGAATCGTAAAACTGAGAAAAAACCGGGTCAAAATTTAATTAAAATTTAATCTTAGTATTCATCATCAGCTAACATTCAATTAATGTCCAAAACTTCAATCACCACGTTAAGCCCGACAACATTTCTGCTATGGCTTAGTAATATTCTTTCCTTTTCATTTTCTATTTAGTTGTTTTTCTTTTAAAGGGTGTTACATTAAATTTCATTACACAAAACTTGCGCGCATTTCATAAGCAATTTGCAAGCCAAACAAAGATCAACCAAAGTGTCGAAATGTTAATTAGTTAAGCCTATTTTAGGACGCGTCAAGTCTTTTGAAGGGCAGCGCGGCAACATGGCAACAAGCAAAAGTGAAATGGACGTAATTAGAGAACAACGGTGTAGTAGACTTTAATGAACTAACAAGAAATAAACTCATTTATTATGAAGAAAAACAACTTGGCAACAGTATCAACATCAACAGAAACAACAACAGCAACAATAATAACATTTCAAAATACTTTCATCGCTATCATGAAATTAATGAAATCAACACTTTTGTTTTACACTTAAGTGAGGAATTAGCAATTAAACATTTAACGCAAATTTATGGAAAGTTATGCATTAAAATACCTCAAATAATAATGACTTTAATGAAGAAAGTTTTCTTGGAAATTGGCAGAAATAAATGATTGTTCAGTCGAACATTTGAAAAATAGTCGATTTGTAAATAAAATATACCAAAAAATGTCTTGACCTTGAATTCAAAATTGCAGGTTTTATTGAAAGCTAAAGCGTTAAAAACTCGTAAGCCATTAACACTTTAAAAAAAGCCACATCGACTTAATTTGCGTAATTGGTGCAACTCTGCGCTTATGAGCTTAAAGCCGACAAACCTATGGTATGCAATTCATAAAAGCTATGATATCATCAATATAAGTTTAAGAAACATTAGACTTTTTACTGCAGTGAAATTATATTTTGTACTTGGAAATAATACCGTATTATTAGTACTATATTTTCTAAGCGACATTTGAGTATTTTTTAGAGACCGAATTCTTTTAAAGCCCTGCCACTGCTTTTAAGTGACTTAGTTTTGTAAAATATGTTTGATGAAATATATTGCATATCATTTGCCGTTTTTACAAACTCTCTAAAAAGTATATGTATATGGGGCATTCCTTATGAAATTTTTGAACTGATATAAAAAACAATTTTGACCCCGTGCATTTGTTCTTCAATAGCTTGAGATGAACCGCCTAAGTTTTCACGCCAATTGCTTGCGCCATACCCGAGATATCCTCTGAATAGATTATTGAGTAGACCGATTTTGCCGTTTTTCCATGATTTTCAGGAGTGAATAACTTGAAATGAGTGCATTTTCACATGATGAATAGGAAAAAAATGGTTTCCTGTTTCCTGAAAAATATTTTCCTCCCGGACAAAAAAATTTTTGCGCACGCGTATTATGATATTTTTTTTTTTTTTTCAATTAAGTACATTTGTTTTTTTAGTTTTCATATCGTGGGCCCCGAAATGTGTTCTTCCGTCCAGTCGCAAAATAATCGTCGAAGTGTCCTTTGGTAGATGAAAAATTATTTTCAAAAAAAAAAAAATTCATTTTCCTGCGCATCAGTCATATCGAGCTCCAAAGGGCAATATAAAAGCTTCCACTCTGAAAATTGACAAAAGACACTTCGACGAACATTTTGAGACCGGATGAGAGAGAAAATTTCTGGGCCCACGATATAAAAACTAAAAAACAAAAGAAATTGAAAAAAAAAATCATACTGCGCATGCGTAAAAATTTTTTTAAACGCGAGGAAAATATTTTCCAGGAGACAAGAAACAATTTTTCTCCTATTCATCATGTCATGAAAATGCACAAATTTCGAGTTATTCACGCCTGAAAATCATGGAAAATCGTTAAAATTGGTCCACCCAATAATCTGTTGATCCGTTCAGGGAATATTTTGGGTTTGGCACCAGCAATATGTATTAGGTAATTGCATCCATTTTTCATAAAACAAAAACATTTTTTTCACTTTCTTGTGAACAAATGAATATTAAAATATATTCCTAGGCTACCAACATAACAACATGAGTTTATGAATTTCATATCGAATAAGCAGAATCATATGATAATACAAGTACATACGAAAGTGAATGCATAAAACCATAAAATTGGATAGGAAAATGTGCCTTTGATCTTCGTGAATTTGAATTACTTGAAGTACCCATGGAACATTATTATAAAAAGTGCTCGAAGCATTTCAACTGGCAACTATATGAACACGAAGAATATGTACATATAATCCAACATTTCGCAATATTTAAAAAAGCAAAATTAAGAGATGAAATGAACATTCAACAAAAAATAAAATATTTTAAAATTACCATTTAAGCAAGTTATGCGAGGAACTTATGCACATTAAGTAAATTAAATTTTGCTGATTTCGATTGCTACAGAAATAACAATAATGTAATTAATGGGAGTACGCAAAAGATCAAAAGTCCAAATGAACTACTCGAAGTTTGTTGATTTTTCATCGATTTCAAAAAATGTTTACTAAGTAGTTAACTTCAAAAATATTTTGTTTATTCAAAAATATCGCTAATTGGTGGCAAAACTTAAATCGAATTCAAGTATATGCCATTTGAGTTTAAGTATAAATTTGGCATACTTGGAAAACTTTTCTCAGTCAACAACTGTGCGTACAAGTCTGCAGTTGATGTTACTTTGGTTTCTGTTCTCGCTTACGCTGAAACTTGCTGTGCGTAAAAACTAAACTAATTATGTCAACATCTTTTGTGTTGCAACCACTACTGTTGCTGAGTGCGTTGCCAACTACATGAAATATTTACGTTGCGTAGGTAATTTAATTTGAAAACCTTTTAGCCGCTTCTAATGAGTACACAAATTGCTGCTGCTGATTGAAGTTGACGATGTGGCTGCTACGGCATAAACCTAATAATGATGACGTTGCCATAATTAATATGACAAAGAAATTCAAAGTGCTAACGACGGAAATTGGTCGCAAAATAGTAGCGTCAATGAAACGCAATAAATTCTATGGTTTTTTGTATGTGTTATTTTGCACGCACGATTTCAATTTTAGATGGAAACTATTGCAGTTGTTTGGTATGGTTGGCTCAAAGATTTGGTTACGACATTTATTTAGAAACTTGAGATTTTAATGAAAGGTATGGAAAATATAATCTTCCCTCAAGTATTACGATGCGAGAGAAAGTAATAGTAATAGACCTACTTAATTTTAAAACAAAAGTATATAGAACATTTAAGTGATTTTATGAGGGTCATATTATCATATAAAGCGCATACACTGATTTGATCTAAGAAGAGTCTCCTGTTTTGAATCACTCAATCGGGAAGTCCAATTTCATCTCTGACAAAAATAATCTCTTCATTTGTGCTGGTTTTTTACTCAAAAATCTATATATAGATTAAGTACATTGACAGAGTTTTCTAAGGTGCAAGATATAGATGATTATCTCTTTGTTTGATAATTTTTTAAGAGTATGATCTCTGGATTGAAATGCGATCAAGATTACTGTTTCTTTATTTACTAGAATAATTATTCTTCGCAAAACTGTACATTTTACTATAAAAACATTTAATAATATGCTCTAAACAATTTAACTTATTGTACCGTGTAATGACTTGAGTCAAGACTTGACTTTAATTCATTTTATATATCCTATCACGTGGACGCCTGGAAATAGCGTCGTGTCTTATGCATTATAAATAGAAAATCTTGCTTTAACTCTCAAATACGGAAGTAGATAGTAGGCACGGGCATTTTAAACAATTGAAATTTTTGATTTAATATTACATGAATACAGCGCTAATGACTTTATTTTTCCATTTTTCACTTAAAACACCTTTACAAGTTTAAACTAACAGACTATACTCTTGCTAAATATAAATTATGTAGCTAAAATGAGAAATTTCTGCGGAAGCGCAAATTTTCATTAGAACGATGTGCTAAAATTTACGTACAGCACGCCGTTGCTTCCATCGTAAACTTGACGCAAATTTTCTCATTTTATACCGGTAGTTGTTGGTGTTAACTTTACTGCTTACGATGCTGTTACCTTAATTTAAGTCATTTGATTATTGTTGCAATACAACGAAGTTTTACATGCTTACTAGGAACATACCCAGTAGGATATGTGTGTATTCAAATCAGACCTTGAAACTTTTATACTTTTATTCAAAAAGTTTTCAAAATAAAAGTTTCTTAAAACTTTTTTGTTATAAAAGTTTTTATAAACTTTCTTCAAAAACTTTTATTGAATAAAAGTTTTTCCAAAAAACTTTTTCAAAAAGTTTATACATAAAAGTTTTTTCAAAAAACTTTTATGAAAAACTTTTTCATAAGAGTTTTTCTGAAAAACTTTTAAAAAAAAACTTTTATTAATAAAAGTTTTTTATAAAAGTTTTTTTTGACTTTTATTAATAAAAGTTTTTTTTAAAAGTTTTTTTTAACTTATATTTTTAACAGTCACATGCAAAGAGTTTTTTTTGACTTTTATTTTTCAAAAGGCGAAAATAAAAGTTTTTTTTGTATGAAAGAACGAGGAAAATCCAAAAATAATATCTTGAATTACTAAGCAAAAAATTTCAAAGGAGAAAACTTAGGATTATTGATAATAAAGTACAAAGGAAAATACTTAAGATGTTTCTGAAAAGAAAGAAATTTCTGACAATTATGCACTTATAATATTTAGAAAAATTGTGCTTAACGCATCAATGGGAAAAGGCCGAAAATGGATTTTGGGAGTACAGGGGAGGTTCCTGACCCTCCAAAAAGGTGTTTTGGACCCATTTTTTGAAAAAAAATTTATTGCACGAATCGATGGGAAAAGGCCGAAAATGGATTTTGGAAGTGACAAGTGAGATCCCCGACCCTCCTAATTGGGATTTTTGGACCCATTTTTCGAAAAAAATTTTATTGCACGAATCGATGGGAAAAGGCCGAAAATGGATTTTTGAAGTGACAAGTGAGGTCCCCGACCCTCCTAAATGGGATATTTGGACCCATTTTTCGAAAAAAATTTTATTGCACGAATCGATGGGAAAAGGCCGAAAATGGATTTTTGAAGTGACAAGTGAGGTCCCCGACCCTCCTAAATGGGATATTTGGACCCATTTTTCGAAAAAAATTTTATTGCACGAATCGATGGGAAAAGGCCGAAAATGGATTTTTGAAGTGACAAGTGAGGTCCCCGACCCTCCTAAATGGGATTTTTGGACCCATTTTTCGAAAAAAATTTTATTGGACGAATCGATGGGAAAAGACCGAAAATGGATTTTGGAAGTGACAAGTGAGGTCCCCGACCCTCCTAAATGGGATTTTTGGACCAATTTTTCGAAAAAAATTTTATTGCACGAATCAATGGGAAAAGGCCGAAAATGGATTTTGGAAGTGACAAGTGAGGTCCCCGACTCTCCTTAATGGGTTTTTTGGACCCAATTTTCGAAAAAAAATTTTATAACACGAGTAATACTTTTTTCGAAAAATGGGTCCGAAAACCCTTTTAGGATGGTCGGGGACCTCACTTGTCACTTCCAAAATCCATTTTCGGCCTTTTCCCATCGATTCGCGCAATAAAATTTTTATCGAAAAATGGGTCCAAAAATCCCATTTAGGAGGGTCGGGGACCTCACTTGTCACTTCAAAAATCCATTTTCGGCCTTTTCCCATCGATTCGTGCAATAAAATTTTTTCGAAAAATGGGTCCAAAAATCCCATTTAGGAGGGTCGGGGATCTCACTTGTCACTTCCAAAATCCATTTTCGGCCTTTTCCCATCGATTCGTGCAATAAAATTTTTTTCGAAAAATGGGTCCAAAACACCTCTTTGGAGGGTCAGGAACCTCCCCTGTACTCCCAAAATCCATTTTCGGCCTTTTGCCATTGATGCGTTAAGCACAATTTTTCTAAAAATTATAAGTGCATAATTATCATAAATTTCTTTCTTTTCAGAAACATCTTAAGTATTTTCCTTTGGACTTTACTATCAATAATCCTAAGTTTTCTCCTTTGAAATTTTTTGCTTAGTGATCCAAGATATTATTTTTGTTTTTTCCTCGTTCTTTCATACAAAAAAAACTTTTATTTTCGCATTTTGAAAAATAAAAGTCAAAAAAAACTCTTTGCATGTGACTGTTAAAAATATAAGTTAAAAAAAACTTTTAAAAAAAACTTTTATTGATAAAAGTCAAAAAAAACTTTTAAAAAAAACTCTTATTAATAAAAGTTTTTTTTAAAAGTTTTTTTCGACTTTTTGAAATAAAAGTTAAAAAAACTTTTACTTTTATTTTCGGATATAAAAGTTTTAAGGAAACTTTTACTTTTATTTCACAAAAATAAAAGTTTAAAGTTTACTTTTACCTAAAAAAAAACTTTTATAAAAGTTTATTTCAAGCTCTGATTCAAATAAATGTTATTATTTTAATTTGTCTGCTGTGTTTTTAAATTTCATAATTAATAATTTATCTCTTTAAGATATCATATTTTTCAGTTTTTTAAACTTATTAAACATCTAAGCTTTGTAATTCATTAAAAATATTTCTATATGCTATATTATTTTAGTTTCCTCTAAAGCTATGAACGATTAAATAAATCCATTCTTATCAAAGTCAATGGGCTATTTCAATGCTAGAAATTAACAAATTTTGGTTAAGAAATATTTTAAAGAATTTCTTATGCAAAATAAAGCTTAACCCAAAAAACTATCAGTGATGCCTCCGATCAATAAGTGCAACAAAATAGCTCTTATAATATGAACCATATTATGCTATTTTTATTCATTAGTTTCAATAAAGAGTATCAGCTTTTCTCAATGTTTTCGTTTTTAATGAAGAAAGGAAGTGATTCCTGTAGAAGCAAAGTGGAAGTGTTCCTATTATCTTAAGTTTGGGTGCAATAAATCCATTACAAAGGCATATCTTTGCTTCTATACTGAATAACATTTTGAGCCAGCAACCCACACATACACTTACTCAAAAGATTATTTAGCTAACACACGTGTCTGTCACATTTGTCTACCTGTCATCCTTGGTTCTTCGAATGTTGCTTCCCCTCTTGCTAAGTTTTGTCTCTATTAAGCTCTGCTATTTGATTTCTGTGGGATGAATCGTTCGTAGTTAAGATTTTATGTGCTTTACATACAAAATGAATCAGTTCTGAGTGCTAACAAAATTTGATTAAATGCGTGTTATGTTGAGTGCATTTTAAAAGGATGTGAAAATAAGTTTTAATCTCTTAAGTCAACTTTGCTTCTATAATATTGTTTCCTTAAAGTGAAAATTGTTTCCAAGATTTAACAGAGGGTACTCGTTGCACATTTGGGGCTAAATATGAACTTAATATTCAAAAATTGCTTAGGAATTGCAAATAATCTTTGAGTCAAATGTGCAATCATTTCTTCTATATTGCGGTGAAACTTGCTTAATCAACAGCGCTTTGCTACAGAATGAGCATCATGTTTAAAATCAGGCTCATCTCAAATGTGAGAAAAATTCCGTTTCCAATTTTTTTATTTTTGTTTAAACCTCATACGCTTTTTGCAGCTCTGCATTAACTAGGTTACTTAAATTACCATGAAAAACTTTTAAGTCACAAAAACAACAACAAAATTTTTTCTCTTAAGAGACCAACATGTACAAACAACAGCTTTGCTCACTCCAATATTTCTTTGTTTTTCATTTCATGTTCTGACGTTCGATTTTACGCCCATTTCATTGTCTTTCATTTAACGATTTCCATATGAATGCAACATAAATCTTTTAAATTCCCAGAGCGAAAGTGTTGATATTTATGGTGTTTTTGCATATGTTGCTGCTTCTGGTACCGATTTAACCATTTCATGTTGAATTTTTTTCGACATGAAACAATACTACACTACATGTGTGTTTGTATGTAAATCATGTAAGTGTAAAATGCCGAATATTTTCTGTTTGGTCTGTGTTTTTGTCGTTATACCATGAATGTCCTTGTAGTTTATTTTTGATTTTTTTTTTTAATATGTAGGTACATAACTTGTGCTTGGCCTTTTGGGAATGAGCTCCCATTTTATTAAAATATTAAAGGAGACATTCTTTGGAAAAATAAAACTATAACCTTAGTAGCTGTATTTGGAAAAAAACTAATTCAAAAATGTTTTACTTAAATTGATTGCGCCAATCTGATGAAAAAAGAAAAGTTAAAATTTAGACTTAATTTTAAAAAAATAAAGATCAACATTTCTTATTTGATTTCAAAAAGTAAAACATAAACCCGTATTCATAAACAAGGGGTGTCACCAATAAGTGGTGTTATTTTCAATGAATATAATAACGTTATATTTTCTGAAAATTGCTTATATTTTTGTTATTTTACTGTTGTTACTGTTAAGTACAGTGTGTATCAACAACAAAAAAAATAATATTAAACATCGATAAATTCAACAAAAAAAATTGGCTAAAATTAGTCATACCAATTTCATCTATTGCGAAATGGAATCAGCAGAGATTTTTAGGCCGGTTAGTAAGAAAATCTCCTTTTTCTTTTTACCGGTTCAGAAAGTCTTACCAATCGGCTTAAAAGTCACTGACGACTCCGCTTAGCAACGGATGAAACTGCGCTTCAAACTATGCAATAAAATTTTTTAACAACTTTTAAGCAAATACTTCACATTTTGTATAGCATAGTTTCAGGCCTTTATTATAAAACTTATGTCTTTTATACATTAAAAATAGCCATCTAAGCTTTTTTTTTGAAACAACAATGCTCTCAAATAAAGTACGCTTACATATAAAAAAACCTTTTCTATATGAGCTAACAGTGTCTGGCATTGACCAGAAGCAAGTTTATTCACCTTCTTTTAAGAAATTCGCATTAAAATACAATAAATAATTTATTAGCACTTTATTGAACTTTTCAGAGCCTCTTAAGTCTTGGCCATAAAATGAGCCAAATAAAATCAGCCGCATAAACCAGATTGAAAATTGAATTTCTATGTGTTTTTGTTGACACAACTAAAGCGTTTTTGCGCTATGCCACAGTTTATCCGCATTTTTTTTATTGTTATATGAGAATATTTTTTATTTGCTTGTGACCAAAAATGCTACAATTCAATTTTCACAAACATAAAATTGAACTTAGCTCAATTGGTAGCCCGCAACCAACTTTGATGACACTCAACAAAATCGAAAAAGAAAGCAAAACAAAAAAGCCAAGAACAACTTATCAGGGCGCTTAACGATATTGTCATACCCACTTAGTACATGCTACATTTTAAAACTATTTTATGAATTTACTCCCATTTTTTGTATTACTTAAGTGGCTGCGGCTGCAAGCTAACTTTTAAATTTGCTTTTCTTTTTTTTCTGTTTTTTTCTCTTTCAATGCAGCATCTACCACAATTTGACATTTTCCGCAATCAACTCAATGATGAACTTAGCAATTAAATTGACTTAAGTACACCCTAGTGTAGTTGTAGAAGTAGTAGCTTGGTGAAAAAGCTTCTTGGTAAAAAGTTTCTTGGCTGGATTTTTTTATTGCAAAAGTTTTGTCAAGGAATTATTTGTACAAAAAATAATATATTTTGTGAATTTTATAGTGTCAAAAATGCACTAAATAGCTTTTGACAGAAATATTATTGAAATATTAATATTTATTGTATAAGAACTAAATTGATTGATTAAAAAAAATTATTGAAGCATAAAAACTCAACAGAAACTAACGACTGAGTAACAAATACAGGTAAAAACGACAAGGAAATCAATAAAAAACAAAATGAAAATATAAAAAAATTTATACCACAAAAGGATTTGCAAGAACTAAATTACGTGGCTTAACGCAAGGATGATTGGCAGTAGAATAAGCATGCTGTGAAAAAGGATATCATGCTGCAGCGGAAACAGAAATCAGAGATTGTACAACTAAGCGGATTAAGAGAGAAGTTGGAATTAATATGGCTGAAAAATACACCAAGCTAACAAAACGCAAAGCAAACAATAAATGGCAGGTAAATTCGATTAAAATTTAAATTTAAGCAAAATCTTTTCAATTAAAATTTTAATAAAAAAATAATGGCATATTTATTACTTTCATGCTAATGCATTTAAGGCATATCTATTTGATTTGGAAAATAATTTTTAAATAAATCTATGCATTTAACATAGAAAATTTTCCCAATCAACAAAACGTTCACATGCAAACATTCAATATGGCCTGCAGCAGGTGGTCAACAATTTTAAATGCAACCGCATAAAATAGCAGCAGAATTCATAAAAATAAAGCTGTGTGCACGTACAAACGTAAACCACAATAATTCTAATTTATTGCTTTAAAGTACAAAACTGTTAAAATTTGGCCAATTGTAAGCTGCGCGCATAAAGGCTTAAAAATTTCATTCAACATTTTTGCAGCGATCAATTTAGTGTTTTGAATGTGTTCCACGAAATTTTAAGTCCCACTACACTTTCAAGCAAAAAAATTAAAATTAAAGCACAATAATTAATCGTCTCTTTAATGTATTAATTCCTCCAGTTTCATCTTGCTTAGACAATATAGCCTAGTAACTATGGATATTTTCTCAATTTTTTATTTTATTAACTTGAAAGATTTGCTCTGACTAAAAAGGCCTTATAACCACAACATCAAAACCTTGCAAAAAATAATTAGTCTGTTTAAATATATCTAGCTTTAAGTTTTTGACAAAACGAAAATAAGCAACATCTCAGTGTCGCAAAATTTATATTGCGAACCATTTATGAATATTTCTTTTTTCACAAAGAAAAACTTATTTTATATTTTAACATAAAATGTTGCACAAATTATTCAATATCAATTATCCTCATTGAACTCATATTCTGAAACAGTTTGATGATTTAGTCCAAGTCTTGGTATAGAGTTGCTCTATTTGAAACAAATTTCGCTAATGCAAATTTAATCCCATTTTCTTAAACACTGAGTCGAAATCTTTCTTGAGCTATGGGTTGTGACTAAAAATTATTTCCAATTAGCTAGGAAATCATAATAGTTGTGTTATTTATCAAATTGAATTTTTATCTCATTCAAGTTTTTGGTCCCATAAGATTCCTACTTATAATACTTTTAAAATATGAATTTTGACATTATTTCAAAAATTTTTCTGACCAAATATTTTCTAAGTGAGCTTTTTAAATCATATTCCGCTTAATTTTTCTTTTTTAAATTTTTTAAATTTCTTTTGAATGGAAAGTTCATAATCTTTATACAATAATTTTGATTAAAGAAAAGATATGTTATATGCTTTACAGCACAAGTTCACAATCTTAATTAATTTGAAAAAAAATTTTGTACTTGACTTGTTTTTTATTCGTTGAAATTTGTTTAATATTTTTAAAATTTATCCAACACTTTTTTTGTAGCAAAACATAATTTTTTGAATTTCTAAGTTTTAATTCAAGATAAATTGTCAAAATAGCCACTGAAGCTAAAATTATTTAAAATATTCCATTTTTCAATTTTAATTTAATTTTAATTAGCTATTTTTTTATATATAAAACATTGGACATTAATTAGTAAAGTGCACTAGCTAACGCTTAATGAGCAAATTCATTTAATAATTCACATCATTGCACTTTATTTCAATTAATATTTAAAAAAAGAAGTAATTGATTCCGTGAACAAACACTAAATTCTAAATCATATCAATTTCAAATAAGTATTTGATTTATGCGAGTGACAATTGCGCATTTAATTTGAAATAATTAATGATTTTTTGAGCAAATAATTTACATTTTTTATGCACTCATTATTTAAATTAAGTTTTGCTAGCAAATGACAGTTATTATAAAAATAAAAATTATTAAGCTCGTTCTTTCCTTCTTAAAGATTTTCTCATTAAATTATAATCAAAAGTTACATATGAAGTAAATACAAAAAAAAAAGTTGTCTGCATATTCCAACAAAATCACATAAAATAACATTATCTCCCTAGCAGTTTCTAGTAATAGTTTGTTGGCAAACGTTTTCATTCTCATAAATTACAAAATTTTTAAAAAGGAAGTGTGCCAATTTTGTTGGCATAGATTTTTATGTTCAGCGTCTTGTTCATTTGATGATAACTTCGTGATGTTGGCGTAAAACAGTAGGACAATATTATTTTATGCTGAATATTATAAAAAAGTGGTCAAAGAATCATTGTAGGAAGATATTTTATCAGCAGTGTACAATGTAATTCTTTCCGCTTTCTTTTCCGAAATCCAATCAAAATGGTAAGAATTTCTTGGAGTTAAGTGCAATTTTGAAAAATCTTTGAACATGTTAGCAATGATAAGCAACTTCATTCAGTTTTCGTGACCTCAGGTGAATGCATTTATTTTAATAAATTCCCCTAGCAACACTTATTCTATCAAACTGTTTCAAGAAGGTACAAATATGTTATATTATTCTGCCAGCTTCAACTAAAAGCAAAGTCAAATTTGAAAAGTTTGCTCCACAGTGCGATGTCAAGTTGCTCTTAACTGCTGCTACATTTCATAGACAGCGTGTGGGCTAAAATGGTTATCTTATTAGATTTAATACACTAAAATTTACTGCCAGTTTATTTGCTTGATATTTTTATTTTTTAATAGCAAAACTTTGTACGGAAGTACCAAATCTTATTTTATCGTATATAAACGAATTAAGTCTTTAAGTATTTAAGAATAGAAATTTTCATTATTTATGGGTAAGTATACACGTTTTAAATTGTGTTATTGGAATACATGAAAAGGACAACAAGTTCATTCATTTGCTTTTGCTACTATAATATTTATTTTTCAATTTGTATAAAATTCGATCAAATAATATTCAATTTTAACTAAAAACAAATAAAATGTGTATTTTTCAATATTTTGCTTCTAGACTTTATATAAAATTGTGATTTTTTATGTAGAATTTTATTACGCTTATTATGGCAAGAAGTTCGCAATTTTTCTATTTTCATTTTCATTTAATGAAAATATCATTTCCGTAATCAGACAGACATTAATAAACCGCATTTTTGAAATTTTCTTTTATTTTGTTATTTTTATTTCTTTCTCAATTTTTTTGTGCACTGCACATCGTTATTTCAAATTTCAGTTTTATATTTTGCTGTCACTTTGCCAAAAAATGTATGAAGTTCATAATATTTCAGCTCAGTAATGAGTTGCAGCATATGAAAGGCAACATTCAGAGCATTTTGTATATAAATGTTGTTTGAAAATTAGGACAAAAGTAAGTAAATAAAAAAATATTGAGGAAATGAAATCGCATTGCATATTTTAAGCTTACGAAATAAAATTAGAATATTTTTATTTGCTTTTCACTTCGTAAGTAGTAATATTGCATTTATTTAATAAATTGTATAATAAAATTTAATGTTCTGTCTTTGATATGCATCAACATTTTGATAACAAATGCAAATTAATTAATGCAAATTTTGAAAAAGTTCAGTTATGCGCCAAAATAAATAAATACTTTCAAAAAGCACGTCACTCCCTCATAAGTAATATGATCTGCATTCGATGTATATAATTTGATGTAGTAAAAGATTTTTATTAACTTCTAAGTATGCATTACTAATCCTATAAATAGCCTCAAAAGCTACAAGCTCCTTAATTATCAACCACTAGGCCATATAAATTCCAAAACAATAATATACACTATAAATGTTGAAACTTTTACACTCTAAATGAATAGAGAGTTTAATTTTCCCAATAGTATTGCACAACCTGCAAGTTTTTCCTTAATGTTATTCAACTTAAAATTAATTTTCAAACAAGTCACGTAGTACGCATTATTGATGCTTCATGCAGGTTGAACAAAAAAGATCGTCTCGTATATATTCTATTTATACACAAAAAGTATACAACTAATGAAATACGAGTAGAAAGGCGTTACAGCATCGCATACAGATAATTCACAAATTTAGAAAATTAATTAAAGAAAAGCCCAGGCAAATGCTACTCATTCATTGCGAAAGCTATAGATAACAATTTCAATGCAATAAACGACGCTACAGGAATAAAATTGGAATTTAATCAATTACAAAATACATTCTGTTTGTTGAGTGAATAAGGAGAATAAAGCATTTAAATTACTTGAACTAAATGCAGCTTTTCTTTCAGCTTAGGAAATTTTTTACAAAAAAAAAAGCTGTTCTGTCTTTGGTGCAAAAATGTTATTATGCTGCTATGGACCCTAGCTAGTAATAAAAATTTTAAGATATTACTTAAAAAAAAAATTTACAAAACCTTCATTCGGAAGAGCCATCCATACATTTCCCTATGTCCTGGTGTAACACTAATTTTATTTTTACGTTTATGCTGCATGCATTTCCATCAAACAGCTTTTACATGCAGACTCCCTAACGTATCATAAATTGGATGCCACTCTATGTCAGCATTTTGCAACAGAGGACATTCGTTTACATTTTTGCGTGCGAAGGATTTATGTGCGGTGTTAAAGCATTTGAGTATAATTTTGTTGCATTTTTGATATAGCTGAGGCTTACAATTGTACGCATAAAAGCTTTAAAGACACGAAAATGTCAGATGAATGAATTAAAGTAGAACTAAAAGGTTGATACTGCATAATACCAAATAAACAGATTATGCACTTCAGATGGCACTGAAATTTGTATTGACATAAGTAGTCTTTCTTTCTTAATATGTCATATTTATTAAGAAATGTTCTTCCAAGTCTTAAAATTCTAACTTTATTGAATGCTTCGCAACTGCTCGCAGCTTGTGGGCATGACGCAGTGTGTGTCGCGGTCAACCAATAGATAAACAAATAGAATACTTGAAAAAAAGCTACATCGATTTAAAAAATCTAATAAATCAAAAATGATTAGAAACTGTAGAATATCGTGATGCAGCACATTTTGTTCTTTCTCAACGTCAAGGAGGCAAAGTTTTAAAGAGCAAGCTTCACCATCAGAAAACTATGAAAACAACATCGATTCCAATAATAACAATTTTTAATCTAGTTCATTATTACAACAAAATTAACAATAGCGACAACATTGACACGGCTCTTATCTATGTATATAAATTAATTATCAAATAATTCATTGATACCCGTTTTCGATGTTCGCGCATCACGCAAAAATTACTGGACCAATTTTGATTAAATGTGTAAAGTTTTATTCCTCAGACGTTTGGTCTCAATCTCCAATTAAAAATATCACAGTTTTCCTGATAAATATCAAAATATTGAAGTTTTAAAATCGCTAGAAAAATTAGCTACACACAAACAAATAAGCATGCAAGCTTAACAAATCGTTTAATATGAAGTTAATGTGATTGTATTTGTGTGTGTTTTGTTTTTGTCTTTCCCATGGCAATATAATGGAATATTTACGGAAGAGAAACAACAGAATACTTAAATTTTACTCTCGTTCTCATTATGAATTTGTCAATTTACATCGCAAATAACAACAACGAGGGATTTGTGAAGTAGGACTGCTAAAAAAATTTGAATTGTTTGCCTTCACAGAACAAACAAAAAAATGGCTAAGCGTACAAAGTCGCGTTCATCAGCTAGTACTTAAAAAAATATAATTCGAAATAAAAATGCCAGTATTTTTTCACTCAGTATTATCAAGTGCAATCCAAAAAAGGAACAGCTTAAATGAAATTGACGTATATCTTTTTTTTATTTATATTAACAAATGCAAAGCCTCTTAAAATTTATTTTATACACAACATCCTGTCTTAATTCATATTTTATTAGAATTGTGCCCATCAAATAAATTTTTAATGTTGATCAGTGAAACACCGCACGCTGTTATTAAAAAAAATGTTTTTTATGTAATTTCAATAAAAAAAAATGGGTTGCAAGGATAACACATTAAAAATATCAAACGAAGGTAATCAAATGGGTTGCATTCACAAGAAACTGCGTAAGAAATTTTCCTACATTTATGTTTACTTTTATATATTTTTATTACATTAACCGTCAATTTATTCATAATTCACCACACGGTTGAAAATATCTGTATAAAATTAATAACTTTTTATAATATTATTTTTTCTACAGAGCTTATTGTTCAGTACTTTTTAGTGCAAACTTTTTATTCGAATAGATTTTATATGTTCCAAGGTTATAAAATTTTATGTGAATATCGTTTTTGTGTACTGAAATATATAGAAAAAGTTGACGTACATTTGTTATTTTATAATAAGAAATTATATATAATTTTAATGATAGTGAGAAAATGTATATGTATGTCGGCTGTTAGAGCGTCTGACTGGGACGCAGCATGCATGAGTCCTGGAACAGATACTTTTTTTTTAAATTTATTTTAATTACAATTTATATTTATAAAATGATTTGAATAACACAACTTGAATGGACTGAGGTTTGAACCTGCTACATTTCTAGAATAGTTTGAATGCGACCCCGTTTCTAAGCTAGCTCTGCTACAGAATGTTAATGTTTTATTCGACAAAATTAAGCATAAACAACTGGCCGTATAGCTGGTTTTTAAATGCTGAAAATCTATTAAATTTATACTTAAATCCATATAAAACGGTCCTTAAAATGATATTCGTATAAAAATGTATGCTTATTTTTTCAACCGTGTACAAACATCACACTGAATGCATGTGCCAGATGAGAATATAAAACCATCATACTCGTAAAATATCAAGTTGATAGCAAAGGAATCCGTCACGTCTGTCAAGCAATTTGCACACAATTTTTGAAAAAAAAAGACAACTCTTAGAAGCAATCAATTGAAGTTTAATTTTGATGCTACGTTATAAAAATTCAAAATGCTGTACTGTATTGAGAAATTTTTCTTCCAAAAAGAATGGAAAAGGTTTCATCCCAGGACGTAAGGCGTTGCTGCCATTTTCAAAATATTCGCTTTATTGACGTTCAATGTAAATCCTTCAAATACACTTAATTCCCTCACGTATGAAAGGGTTTTCTTTCTTGGTATTATTGGAGAATATGATGCGTAAAATATCTATAATGGTTTGACAAATGGCGACTTACTACATGAATTTAGAAATCAAGTCGTTGTTTAGTGCACAATTTGAAATACAAATGAGTTGCAGCGCAGGTATTTATGGTAAAATGTTGAAAATATGCTGGTAGGAATAAAAAAACAACACATATCAGAATACTCTTCAAAACAGAATACAAAACCAACATTGATAAAATAATTTAAGAAACGTAAGAGTCCTTCTGAGGATGTGCTATATGTTCTAAATATTTATACTTTGGCATTACGGTTACCGTACATAAATAGCACTTGTAATTGACTACCAAGGAAGAATTTGGCCATATCATGCCGACTCGTATCCAAAAAATCAGCAAATTTGTCATTTCGCTTCAAGGACACTTAGCATGACATTGAATGCGAGTTTTTCATCTAAGTTAATTTACAATTCAAATAACGTTCGATGACAGCGCAAGTTTTTATATTGATGAAATACATACACAATGGTCAGTCAACTTGAAACAAAAAATTAAACATTTTCATCTCTAAAAAAGCACATAGAATGAAAAATTCTAAAAAAATTGGAGAAATCATAAACTTTACCATCACTGTTTTTGTATCTTAAGCTCAAATCATCAAAATTTTTAAGGATTATAAAACTTTTTCTAAGCCTATTAACTGCACTTAAGGCAATATTTCAAAGCAAATATTTTATTTACTTTTTTCTCTTCTTTTCAAGGAAATGAGTATCTGCAATGTAATAGAAATGCTATAAAAATACCTTAAAATAAATTTCCGATTATCTCTGCATTGAGGCAATAAAAAAACCATAAATTTTCCATGTGCTAAAATCGATGACTTAAATTTAAGAGCTTAGCTAACAAAGTCCATAAAAAATGTGTCTGTAGTGGGAGAAAAAATTAATACACAGCAGAAAGTGTAAAAATAGCTGAGAAGCAGATTATATAGAACTAAGAAAGAGACTTAAATAATGAAAAAATGTTTTTAAGGAAACAAATGAAGATAAGCATCAGTTAAGTTCATTTTAAATAGAAAAACCGTTTATATGAAATCAAAGTTATTTCACCTTCAGATTTGATAAAAATTAAAATATTTCACTAAATCATCAACAAGAAATATTAGAATAAAATATTTCAGAGAGTTTTGCTGATTCGAGATTTTGACAGATAAACATTAAAACAAGTTTTAATAACGATGGAATTTGAGGCACCAAAAACTACTTTTTGCTTGTCTACGTAGCATTAAATTATAGCATACAACTCAATAACTATGCAATTATACATTGCAGCAATGTCCTTAGAATACAGTGATGCAGTAATGCTCCTTTACGTAACACAACGAACTCTCCAGCTCCGCAGTCAAAAAAAAGGGATTTGAAAAAAATTGCACATTCAAGCACATTTCCTGAAATTGTTTACAAATTAAATTTGGTTGGTTTTTGTAAAAATAAAATACTAAAGTCCAGTTTTCGTTAGTCACTGCCTTGCCATTGAAGAGCAGTAAGCTAGAGCAAATCTGAGGGATATACACAATCTAATAAGAAAAGGCCTATTATAGAACATTTGCATATCACCCGCATTAGTGGAAAAGGTCGAAAGAAATTTGGTGTAACATTAAAGGAAAGTCGATTGGAAAAATGTTCTACGGGAAGTACTTAAATTACTCGCATAAGATGCTTGGCATGAATCAATTTTGATTTCCATGGAATAATATCTCGACAGCAAAGTAAGATATTCAAAAATGCTTTTGACAAAAGTCATAAGGTTTCAAAAGGCAATGACCTTGAAACTAATTTTCAACTGTGATTTTTAATATATGGACATCTAATATGGACACCTAAATTTCTTAGTAAAGATTTTTATTTTATGGAAAAGAAACAGTTATTTTTTGTGTTAACCATTTTCTCTCAGACTTAATATTATTCATATTATTCGGCCTTAATTATTCATATCAAAGTCAAAGACAAAGATATCCTATAACCCTAGGCTGAAATATTTAAATGGATCAAACTATTTACGTACTTATGTGGATCGCTAAAAAACTTTTACTCAAACATACATCTTTATATGTTTCAATTCGGAGTCAAAGGACTCTAAGGGAGTTAAAGATGTAATAAAATTCTTTATTGACTTCCTAAAAAAGTCAACTTTTCTAGAATATATGATGCTATCGTTTAAAAGATTCTCTAAAATCTTAGCGAAATATGAGAGATATCTTAGCTTTTTAGCTCTACAACATTTTCACTAATCAATATTTTTTGACTTCGTTCTGATCAACGAAAAATATTAATTCAGGTGTTATCAGTTTTCCATACAGTCTGTTACGAAATTTTTTTTTAGAGACATGAAGAATCAATACTTTAAAAAGATGTCAGAGTATATACCATAAAAAACTGCAATGAATTTAAAATTAAGTAACATTAAGTTAACAACAAAATTGGTAAATGGCAACAAAAACGTTTTTTTTTTTTAACATGCAGTAAATTAAGTTTGCCGGATTTGACCCAGCAACATGATAAATTGACTGCAAGCGAAATTTCGCAGTTTTTGCACCAAACTTTAACAAATTGAATGAAATTTGCACAAAATGGTCCGCAGGCAAAAAAAAATTAAATTTATTTTTATTGCTGCTATGCAACGCTGCTTTCGGCGATACATAAAAAAATTCGTTGTGAAGCATAAAATTGTATAAACTACTGCTGAATAAAAAAAAAACTTTCTGAACGAGTCACTAAACTAATTTCTTTCTGAGTAGGATTTTTATAGTAAAATTACGAGATAGTTGCAGGACAAAAACTGTAGATGGCGACAGTAACGCAAAATACAAATGAAAAAAAACTCATGTTACCATGTGCGCACATGATACGTGGGGGTCCTAGGTATAAGCAAATCTCCACAATTAAGTTTTTTTATAAAAATATATAAAAACTGTGCTATTGGAGTTAAGATATATAAATATATCTCTTTGGTTAAGCTCTTGTGTCTACAAAATTATGATATGAAAAATCTCCCAGATCAAAATGTTCATTTTGAGTCACATTCTCAAATGTTGAAAACAGATTAAAATTTTAGAAGTGAAAAAATTTAAAATTTATTTTTATATACATAAGTGCAGAATCTCTTGTAATTTAAAAGATATTATTAAACAATCTTAAGACCCCCTAGTAGAAGTTGTTCCGTATACGTGCCTGGATGTATTCAAATTTTGTGCTACTTGTAAATGTAAACTGTCGGTCGATGTGACTGTTAGTTGCTATGGGAAATTGCTGCAATCGATCAACTAAAGCAGACTTTGATTAATCGTTGACATACTTTTGTATGAGTAAAAAATAAGTGTTTTTAAGTAGGTAATTGAACTGCTGGTATCTAAATAATTGCAATTTTAAAAGCAAAAAAAAAAAAACTTTTCTAGGAAACCATTATAACAAAAAACTAAACATATATAGTCTGGAATTATACATACTACCGTACATGACACATAAACAAAAAATGTTATAATTAAGGACTGTCCCAGAAAAAACTTGCACTTTGTTTTTTAGTTATAAAAAAATACCCAGCAATTTTTTTGGTTTTTTTTATTTTTTTATTAATAATGGCTAGTGTTCAGAATATAAATATCAAAAAACTAATTAACAATTTTGTTTTTTCTATAAAAATTTCTTACTTTTTTTTTAAGGCCCTTCATTAAATTTTGCACAGTTGTTTCATCGACAGTACGGTACGATCTTTTCCACGTAAGTCTGAAGTCTTGAAAATTTTTTGCAGTCCTGCCACTCTTTCGAAGATCTCTTTTCATTAGAGCCCAATATCTTTCAATTGGGCGAAGCTCTGGGCAGTTAGGCGGATTTGCTATTTTTGGTACAAAATTGATCTTTTTACTTGCATACCATTCCATCGTAGCTTTAGAGTAATGAGAGGTTGCTAAATCTGGACAGAATATCACGGTACCCTCATGTGCACGAATAAATAGTAGAAGACGTTTTTCGAGGCACTCGTCTATATAAACTTTGGAATTGATTGCGTCTTGCGTAACAAAGAAGCTGCTTCTGAGGTCACAGGTGCATATAGCCTGCCAAACCATATATTGCTTCGGAAATTTCGAAATTTTTTTTTCTTTGAATTTACTAGGCACATTCCCCTTCTTCCGTGATGTATAATATTCGTGCCCAGGTAGCTGCTTAAAATCTGCTTTAACGTAAGTTTCGTCGTCCATAACACAGCAGTCAAATTTAGTCAGGTACCTTTCATACAATTTTCGGGCTCGCATCTAAGCCATCAACTGCTTTTCATCAGAACGGTCTGGTACTTTTTGAACTCTATATGTCTTTAGCTTACTTTTCTCCTTTATCCTTTGCACAGTAGATTTTGATGTACCTGCTCTAGCCGCCATATCTCGCACTGACGTGTTGGGATTCTGCCTAAAAAGGCGCTTCACCTTCGCCGCTACCTTTGGGTTAGAAAATTCTGGTTTTCTGCCTGAACCAGGTTTTTCGTGAAACAGGTAGACCCTTCTAATAATTAGAAATAACCGTTTTGACAGTTCTTTCTGATGCACCAACTATTTTTGCTATAGCTGAATATTTTAACCCTGGATTTTGCAAGTATGTGGACAAAATCAGTTCGCGGACTTTTTCTTGCTTGCTAGACATCTTTGTCGTTAGAAGTGCTATCTTCAAGTGTTATACATCATATCAAACGTCACTTTATATGGAATAAATATTTTGTCTTTTTAGACCTATAAGATTATCAGGTAGAGTATAATCTTAAAAAATAAAAGTGCAAGTTTTTTCTGGGACAGAATATTTTGAATCTATGCATAAAATGAATTTTTAAGAAATATACTACTTAAAACTAAGTGAAAAATTCTGATATAAATTATTTTCAAATTTATAATTAAATTGCGTGAAGTCATTGAAATTCATCTTAAGTTTTTGATTTTTGCATTTGGATAGCCAATTTTATAGGGTCACAAACATTTTTTATCGACTTTAAAGATTTTCTTTAGTAAATCCAATTAACTTGGGTGTATTGAACATTAGCTCGTTCTTTATTTGTTGCTATCATTAAGCTATTATTTCTTTAAGTGTAACACACTTTGTCTACTTGTAAATTGTCTCTCACTTTCGCTCAATTATTTTCCCCTTTCTGTAAAAATCGCATGAAGTTTTAATATTTAGTCTTAATTTTAATGTGCTGAAGTCTCTTGGTTTTTTTGCTTAAGTCGTAAGTAGCATATATTGGAAAAATGTTTTTATCTACAAAAAATATATAAAACTATATTCGTCGGAAATTGAATTTTCTTTAAGAAGAATATGAAGCTTTAACCGTTTTTTATTTTAATACTTCGAGCTAGTCAAAAAAGTCTTTGAGCCATAATTTTCAATTCTGATTCCTTAGTAAAACCATTCTGGTTTTCAAAAAAATATTTCATATATTGTGAAGATTTGCAAACCCTAAGTAATAAACGAAGAGAAAATGTTGAATTATCTAAATGGAAATATTATTAAAATGAAATTAAAAACAAATGCATATAAAGCATATTGCAGATTTCGAGCATTATTTCAAACAAATAGTATATAGAAAAATTGGTCAAAACAATTTTTCAAAAATATATGTGGAAAAACTATTCAAAAATAGGTCAGGTTTGTTTTAGTAAATCCCGAAGTTTTGAACGTTTTTTTTTTTAAATTTGAGAAAAATTTTCACGAAATTTTATTAACTATCATAGTGATGTCCAGCTAAATGGCACAAATGATAATTGGGAGCCAAACTGTGTAAGGCGAGAGGTATTTTCAAACAAAACGTGAGAGAGGCTGCTATCATAGTACACTTACAGAACACAAGCAAAGAATTGAGAACGTGAACTTAATATGAGAGAAGAAAACCTTGTATGTGTAGTAAATTTATGTATCAAACAATGAGTCTATTTTTTAAATTAATAATAAAAATCTCTCAAAAATAAACAAGTCAACCGCTCAAATGCTGTGAATCGGAACGATTACTTCTCCGCAAGCAGCACTACACCCCGTAATTTTTTGTTTAAGTTATCTTCACTTTGTGAGTTACGCTCTCAAGTATTTCGATGTTTGCTCTTGCTTTTAGTACCCGTTCGGAAAAGCTGTTTTATTGATAAAATCTAAAACAAGAATATATACACTTGTACTTTTTTCCGGTTTGGCATTTATTTTCGTTTCAATATACATATAAAACACACTAAAGAATTCATACTCTTTTCCTCTGCACATAAAAATTCCCCTCGTCAAACCCCGCCGTGCTCACCAGAAATCATGCCTGCCCTCTTCCCATATGTGCTGAAATGGGCATCACTAAGCTATCACATCCATTTTTTCATCGGTAAATTACAAAAAAGTTTTATTAATACTCAGCGAAATAAATCGAATTGTTTGAACACATAAGCAGCTTAGCTAGTTTCACAACATTACACTCATATGCAAAATTACTTTAAATAATGGGGATTAATTAAGTACTTATTTTCGATATTGTTTCTGAGTATTTTATCCATTTATTCTTCAAAATCTGATATTCCAAACATAAGAAATTCTTCTAAAATATTTATTCAGTAGTTTTGTGCAAAATATAGGTACCTATATTTTTTAAGTCAATCTGTAATTTTATATTTATAAAGATGAATTGTATTTATTTATTATTTGGCAACTTTTCATTTTCTCGTAAAATTTTGCTCATATTTCTAAAAAAAAAAAAAAACGGGTAATAACTTTTAACAATTTCTTGAAGTGCCCTGTCACTTGTAGAAATAATCAAAATAATTGATGTATCTGAATTTCATTTAATTATGAAATATCGTACATGTCTTAAGAAGCTATTTATTATTGTAATAATAATCAATTCTGTTTCGAATATACTCAAGATAAATCACAAATTGCAAACTGACAGGATGCGCAATGGTATTCAATTTCCATTTGCATACTCACTTATGTATTAAAAACTTTAAATGTTCATCATCTTAGCAGGAAATTTGCTCTTCTCCAAAATTTTCAAAAAACTTAAGATGCAAACAACAAAAACAAAAAGCTACTTGTCCATTATATCTAAAGTATGTATTGATGTTACCTAAGAATATTTTTGAGTCCTCCGAGAAAACAATGTCAAGAAAGCAAAGTTTCATTTCAATTAAGAACTTGACAAGAAACTTCATTTAAATAAACATTTGGTCAGTGCGCCATGCCAGAATACAACGCACACAATTGATTTCCCCTAAGATTTAATAATATCAAGTTTTGTAAATTTGTACAAGAAATTGAAAGCTAAACATTAATTGAATAGTGGGTCTCTTTTAATTCTGAATTTATTTGTATGTAAGACCGAAGCATATAAATTTTTTCATTGCAAGCTCTTTTTTATATAATAACGCAACCTTATATTGCATGCAATTCATTATGAGCACTTTTTCTCTTCATTTCACCATAAGACATAAATTAGTGTCATCAATGACTGAACTCTGTACAAGAGTGAGGCTAAAAATTATGGCCCAACAGAGACTGACATCGTCATGCTAAATAAACTGCACACGCACACAAAACCACGACAGCTGACTGCAACAAAGACGGCAAGGACCACACTGCAGCCATAAGACTTCAAACATATTTTTACTTCAACTCCAGCGGAAACTGCGAAGCTGTATAACCTCAACGCGAAACCACACAGACAGCGTACAAGTTGCATGGCGTAAATGTAAATTGTGGGTGTGGCACTGCGCTGCCCACACTATTTACTATTTATATTACAAAAATTTTGCCAACTCTGCAGAATGCATTCAATAGTTGGCGCTGATTGTTTCCGTTTCTCATTTTGTTCCCTTTGTTGGTGCATTTTTTATTTCTTGATAAAGTAATTTCCTGACGCAGAGAATAAATTGTTCGAATTTTAATGTAGTTACTTCACACAAAAGAAGAAATATACGGAAAGCGATAGACAAAAGCGAAAATAAATGTCAGATATAAGAAATAAATTAACCCTTAGTTGTGGATCTTAAGTTATAATAATTAAGTATTTTGAAACTGGGTAGGAGACATTCGATATTTTTTGTCACACATTTTTTTCATGATAAATCGTCTACGTCCCTTTGAAGAAAAAGTGGTTATATTATCGTACCAATATTGTTCATATAGATATTGGTGACTTTAAAATCAATTTGTAAAGTTGGCTAAGGACATGATTGGCAATGTTTATTTTAAAAATTAAAGTCAATAGAGGATAAAGTGAACCAAAACTTATGACTTTTGGTTTTTACCAATATGAAAATTATGAAACCGGCACGTTTTTGAAAAGTCAAAATATCACCAAAGTTGTTGAAACATTAACAATTGTCAATGGATAAGAAAACTTTTTCATCAATCGATTGACCAACAGGGTCTCTTGTATAAAATGTAAATTTTAAGTTTCTGAGCAAAAATTATTGTAAGCAGTTAAAATATATATCTAAAATGAGAGTAATGAAATTGCAAATATATTGGCATGTGCTGAAACTTCATGAAAAATTGAGAAAATTGTGGAAAGATTCCCACAATTGTGTCTAATTACAACCAAAAATAATCAAAGTGAAGCAAGGGTATAACACTTAAGTTCAATCAAGGAGCAGGCTGAATTCTTGGACAATCTCAAATATAAAATCATTGGCAATTTAAAACAATGAAAGTACCTTTCAAGGGTTAACGGATGACAAATATAATTCGTAAAATGCAATATGTGATAACTATCTTTTGTACTACGCTATAATCAAGAGAAATAAAACAACAATGGAAAGAGAACTATAAGAAGAACAGACACATAGATAACAACTCGTTTTTGTTAAAAAACTTTATTTATAACACAAATTTGCTGAGTTATATTAAAATTTTTGTCAAACGCAATATATCAAAAACTAATTGGTTTTATGTTACTTAGAAACAACAACAACAACAATAGTTACAAATTTTAACATTAAACATATCTTAACATAAAGCAACAACTACATATTTTGCATAAATATTTTGTACATTGCAGTAAATTACAAAATATATGTTGACCATAAATCCTTTGAAATATGTTGCCATTGCCATCCGGCTAGAGGCTGAAACTGTTGAATTACAATCCCCAGCAGTGGTAACCAGAACTGTGTGTCGTCAGTATACAAATAAATATGGTGTAAAAGAGAAGAAACTGCAATAGCGGCAACAGAAAAAGAAGAAGATATACTGCATCTGAAGTTGCAACTGCAGCTGTTGCCAGCGGCGTGAATTAAACAGAATGTCATCCTGTTGTTCCTAAATATTTTTCTGTAATAAATGCAAAGTTGCAGCGCCTGACAAAAAGTAAAGATAAGATAAACAGCATAGTAAATTAACATTTTCAAAGGAAATAAATTTGATTGGGGAATTCGTATAATATAATGGCGCTGCGGAAGCAAATTTCTTTATTTAAATTTTGCATTAAAAAAAAATTATGAACGGAAACTTTATATGAAGTTAACGTTAAATATATTTTCAAAATAGAATCGTCTGCAGTTATTAAAATTTATATATAAACAGATTTCATTAATCACTTCGTTTGCTTCTCTGCTTAGCTTTTCAGAGTTTCTTTATAGAGCTTGCAATAATAATGTGCAATTTCCGACAGACCAATAATTAGCAGAAGATCATAAAATTGCCAAGAAAAAACTATTGCCATATACATTAGTGTGTTGATTTTGAAAATTTTGTGTATTTTATTTTTTTATTGCCTTTACTTTAACTTGAGGCTTAAAAAGATTTATGATAATATTTGAGCTTCCTCTTTCAAACCTGTAAACGGCGCGGACAGATTTTATGCCCGATTTTGATGAAATTTTACGAAAAAACTGACATACTAAAACGTAGAGAAAGTCTGCTTATAGTGCCGAGATATAGTGTTTTAGGTATTTTAGCTGTATAGTTTACTGTTGTCGAACCACACCCACATTTTTCGTGTGACAGAAAATGCGGACAAAATACATCATTTTCATTCCAAACATCAAAAAAAAAGATGTTGTATTTGATCGTGGTATTAAAATTTATTTATCCACCAATAGGGCTCTGATTTATGATTTGATGTCATGATTCTTGAGCCAAAAATTGTTTAAATATAAGTATATGAATTATTCTATTCTTAAAACAAAAGCAGCTAAAAACATCAAATTAATTAAGCTTTTAAGTTCATTAGGCTAAGCAAATAAGTTTTCGCCTCCTCTTTTCTACGCATAATATTCGGGTATTAATGTCCTCATTCAATACCGCTCTGTATACAGTTCAGTAAGTACAGATTTTAAAATTATAATAATTCTTGCAATTTATTTCAAAAAATTCGTTGACATCTCGCAGCAGCGCTAGTAAATTTGTCAACATTTGGACTGGCAGCATGATTGCTTGTCATGCTGTTGACAGCAATTTCGTAGAATTTTTCTTACAGCAGCGCTTACTCTAAGCGCTCGTTACATTAAAATGACTAGCAAAAACAAAACAAAAAAAATAAAGCTGAAAGAAAACAAAGAAAAAAACCAACATTAAAATCTAAATACTTTTTTTGTTGCTGTTTATTTTGGTGGTGCTTGTTATTTTGCCACCACTGTGGCAACATAAAGCACAAAAATAAAAAAAAAAACACTATTTAAATTTTAAATTACTCCCTATTGTGGAAAATAAAACAAACACCACAGTGAAAATTCAGTAAAAGAATTACAGTACATAATAAATTTAAAGTTTTTGTTCTTTCTGTAGAAATCTCATGGTATTAGAGAATAAAATGCAGTGGCAGCAAAGTTGAAAATAATGAGAATAATTGTTGTCAAAAAATTTAAGTTTGTATGATAATTTATGTGCACAACCAAAATTAATTAAGGTCACATAGTGCAAATTTAGTGCGATTTAAAAAATTCTGTTTTTTAGGCACCAAAAAAATCTTCTATTTTATAAACTAATATTTCCACCAATCGATGGAAAAGGTAGGAAAATCATTTAAGATAGTCTAAACCATTTGGTGCTTATCAAATTTTAACCACAATTTTACAATTTTTTAAAAATCCAAACAAGAAACAATGCTTACTTACTTACTTAGATGGCCATAACACCCCTTGTCAAGTTACGGCCGACCTGATTAGCTCTCGCCAGGTGCATCTGTTTTTCGCGCGCCTTCTCCAGTCGTTAATGCCAAGCGTGGTTAAGGCTTCCTCAGCTTGGTATATCCACCGGAGGCATGGTCTCCCTCTTCGTCGTTGACCGGGGACCTTCCCTTCGAATACCTTTTTCGCTGGAGCTTCTTTATCCATACGATGGACATGACCCAGCCAGCGTAGTCGCTATATTGTTGTACGCTTAACTATGTCAATGTCGGAGTAGAGCTCATACAGCTCGTGGTTCATTCGAATGTGATAGTCGTCGCCAACTCGAACAGGACCAAAGATTTTGCGGAGAACTTTCCTCTCGAACACTCCAAGAGCGGCTGCGTCTGTTGTCGAAACCACCCATGTCTCAGCGCCATAAAGAAGCACAGGTAGAATGAGCGTCTTGTAGAGTGTTAGCTTTGTCGATCGAGAGAGAGCTCTGCAACGTAATTGCTTACTGAGACCGTAGTAGCACCTATTAGCAATTGTTATTCTCCGCTTAATCTCCAGACTGACATCATTGTTGCTGGTTACGGCAGTGCCAAGGTAAATGAATTCCTTGACAACTTCTAATTTACAGTTGCCCGCTGTAACATGAGAGTCTAGATCCCGTGCTCTCTTGTTGTTGTTAGTAGACATCATGTATTTCGTCTTTCCCTTGTTTACCGTCAAACCCACTTTGGCTGATTCCTTTTCAATGGCAGTGAAAGCAGCAGTAACATCTCTCTTACTCCGACCGATAATATCAATATCATCAGCGTACGCAAGGAGCTGGACACCTTTGAAGAAAATGGTGCCATTATGATGCACACCGGCTTTTCGTACGATTCCCTCCATAATGAAATTGAAGAGATCGCACGAGAGCGGGTCGCCTTGTCTGAAACCTCGCTCGGTATTAAAAGTTCCGGAGAGGTCATTCCCTACCTTGACGGAGCTAAACGTATTGCTCAACGTCATCCTGCAGAGCCTTATCAACTTTGCAGGTATACCGAACTCAGACATTGTTGCGTATAGGCAATCCCGCACTGGGCTATCGAACGCAGCTTTATAATCGACAAAGAGATGGTGAGTGTCGATTTGATATTCATGGGTTTTCTCCAGGATTTGGCGTAGTGTAAAAATCTGGTCTATGGTGGACTTACCAGGTCTAAAGCCACACTGATAGGATCCGTTCAGCGTTTCTGTATACGGCTTCAATCTTTCACACAATACGCTCGAGGGGATCTTATATGCGATGGAAATAAGACTGATACCCCTGTAGTTGGCGCAGATTGTCGGGTCTCCTTTCTTTATTACAGGACAAAGCACGCTGAGATTCCAATCGTCGGGCATGCTTTCCGCTAGCCATATTTTGCTGATGAGTTGATGCATGCACCTTATCAATTCATCGCCACCAGCTTTAAACAACTTAGCTGACAGGCCGTCAGCACCCGCTGCTTTGTTGTTTTTGAGTCGCTGGATAGCAGCTCGAACCTCTTCATGGCTAGGTGATGGTACTTTTACTGCGTTATCATTGATTGGTGGTATCGTACTGCATTCTCTCTGGGCGGAATTGATGGAATCATCGCCCGTAAGCAAGTCGGAGAAATGCTGCCTCCATAACCTCAGTACACTCTGTGTATCTGTAACCAGATTTCCATTTTCGTCTCTACAAGTGGATGCTCCGGGCTTGAAACCTTGAGTTAGACGCTTAACTTGTTGATAGAATTTTCAATGCTTACTTATTTTTAATTTGGCCTACACTGTAATTCTGACACAACACATTCTCGAGCAATCTTGAACTTAACAGAATTTTCTTTCTGACAATATTGAGAATCTCATAAAATCTCAAGTAAAAAATATTTAATTTTAGAAAAATAAACAGCAATATTTTAACTTTATTGCAGTAAAGTACAGCACACTCTACGTAAGTATTACAATATATGAAATAGTCATTGCAATTTGTGTCATAATTTAGCAATTTAATTTCCATTATTGATATAATTTATAGCATTGCAGATACAAGAAATTCTTGACCAAATAAATGTAATAAAATGTGTCTTCGAGTTTTCTTCTTCGCACGCAGCAGCACACAATTTACTGCTATTACTGCATACCGGATATTGCACAAGATGCATTTACATTCCATAGCAAATACACACGCTCACACTTCATATTATGACACATATATCATCATTATGAAGACATTTAATGCATTGAAATTGAATTCCATTTCATTTTAAGCAGAAACACCATAAGTTTTGATATCATTACACCAAGGAGACAGACTGCAGTAGCAAATTATGTGGTTGCGGTTTTTATACCACAAGAAAAAAACGATTTCGAAGAACCAAAACATTCTCAGTTTTGCCAAACCACTAAAGTAAAATTATTCGTAAAGTTTTAATGGTCAATTGTGCATAAAAGCAAGAAAAAACTCTTATGAGATTTTTGTAACACAATATTAAAAAATTCAAGTGATACACGACTTGTGTTATAAATTTTATGTTCTTTAATAATTGTTGGCAACACTGTGCAATAATATTTTAATGTTTTTCTTTTCAATTGCAATTAAATTGTTATAAGTTTTTTAGATTCAACGATAAATGGCGAACAAATTGGTTACTTGCAGCTATAACTTGACTTAATGACAACGTTTTATAGGTTTGGAAATTTGAAATTGCTAAGAACTGTTAAAATCCAATATTGCTTAGAGTTTTGCGTTATTAAGATTTTAGCTTTCATAAAATTTAAGTATTAATTCAAAATTTAATTTCATCATTTGTTGTTAATTAAATATTTGAGTTTTTGTTTAATTTTATAAAAGAAAATTTTAAATTTAACGACTAATCAAATTACTAAGTTATATTTCGGGACGGTGCTTCAAGCATAGGTAATTTTTGGAAGCCAAAAAGTTTATTTGGCGATAATATTTTTCTTCGATTTTTCATACATCTGCCGTTCTCAATTGCATAAAATCTTATTATCGTTTCTACTGAAAATTTTTTTTACAATTTTTAAAAAATTTTCTTTTAATCTGATTTTTATTTTTTTAATCATAAAACAGACTTATCGCAAATTTACTCGGTTTACCAAATAATATATCCTACTAGCTACACATATTGGCTGCGTATTAAAACCATCTTATATTGAAACACGTGTACCTACATAAGTTAAGTATATAATACGCTCTACAATTTAAGCCCATTCCAAAGGCCAACTTCGTTTGATAGTTATTTAAGCTGAATTGTTGCTAATGAGATTTCGCTAATGAGTTTAATGCAAATTAATTTGGTTGAACGCGTGTAGTAAATTTTCACACTAATTATATGTGAGTGCTGAAGTTAATAGTGCGCAGTTCATTACATGCTTGAGCCATTAAGTGGAAGTTTAAAAAACCAACAATTTTGTAAATTTAAAATAAAGAAAAAACTTAAGCTTAATTTTGTATTATATTTGTAAATACTATATTAAAGCATAAAGCGTTCAGCTCAATATCCTTCAAGCAAAATTTTTAAATAAAATTTTATACTTTAACGCATGCAATCTTGTGCTGTTTACAAAAAAAATGTTTGGTTTTTTAATAGGAACAACATTACAAAGTTGCACACACATACAAAACTTTAGTTTATGAAACAAGAAATTTCAGTTTTCTCTTTTTATGTTCAGAATTCTTATAACTGCACATAGTAGTGATAAAATAATAACAAACAATAACTTAACTGCCTTGCGGACAAATCTACATAAACTCTTATAAAAAGCAATCAAAATTATTTGGATATTTGAGAAACAAACATACCCAAGCCAGTATAAACAGCAAATAAACCAAATCGAGAAAATAAATATCAAGGATATACATAGTAGAAGTATTTTCCAATTTCTTCAGACAGATAAACATATTTAAGAGAGTCATGCAGCTCCAGTAGCATCAGCAACAACTACAATAATAACAACCACAAAATGTTTGAAATTCATGGTAGATAAATATTTTATTAAATATGCCAAAATTTTATTTTATAACTAGAACAAATAAACAGCCAGCAGGGTGACTTTTTGTTTATTTTTAAAATGAGAAACGCTCAATTATAACAGTCGAGAGAAAAATAAGAAAAATTCCTTCAAAATAATTCATAAAAATTAAATTTTTGTGCTGCTCTTATCTTTTTTAAATCAACTCTTCTTCATTTTGATTTTTGAGATTATTTAAAAAATAATGTCACAGTTTTTATATTCTATTTTAAAATAATTTATGTTTAAATTTTTGTAACTCAGTTTCATTAATTTTAGGTTAAATAGCTTAAATGTTCCAATATTTTTGAAACATACTTTTTTTTCTATAATTATGCTAAAGTTCATTTGCTAGCACTCTTTTAGAAGCATAAGAATTTATTCCACCAAAATTTTTATTAAGAAACTGGATAATATCCCTACAGTAGTTATTCATCTGAAGAGGAGAAATGAAAATTACAATCTAGGCAATATATGGTTTTGGAAAAATAGTGACATACAGCCATACAAAAAAAAGTTTTTTTTGGTTGTACCTAAAGATATGTGCAGAAAGTACTAAAATGTTTCATCTCTATTCTACTTGTCGTATCACTTAGTGCTATATGATCTCTTCAAAATGAGTTCTCAAATGATTCCTAGCATTTTTTTTTCCAATTTATGGCTATTTAAAGATAACATTAATTTGAACATTTGCAAGTGTGAATTACATTAAGATAAGCAATGTCTTTTACCAAACCATTACTTCCAATTAGCTATAACTTCACAAAAATCAAAAAAAGAAATTCAGAGCTTTTTTAGAAGCAAATGGGTGGTGCTAAATTAAGCAGCTTGTAAAAAGCAGCTGCAAGTTCTTCTGAGCTCTACACAAAATCTCAAATATAGTTTTATAAGCGATTTTTTTTAATTATATAACCTCAAATATCGCAAAGTGCTAATGTAATGAACAAACTCTGAATTCAGCCTCGAAATTCGCTCACAAATTTACTCCTGTTGATGTAAAATAAGACCTTACGAAACTATTTTATTGTATGCAGCTATTCAAAATAAACAAAATCAAATGCTGGGGATATTCTCGATCATAAAATTCAAAAAAAAAACTATTTTTGATAAAAACATTGAAATCAGAAATAGATAGATTTGAAAAAAAAAACTTGATAAATATATAAATAAGAGCTGACGATAACTTCTGATTGAAAAATATAGAATATACTGCTATTTTTGAAAAGGAGAATTAAAATGAAATTTGAGGCATATTTTCAATGGTATTTATGTATATTAATGGTTATTTTATTTTTTCGACCAAAAACATATGAAAATCAAAAATTATTTTTCTTCTTGTCTCTTAAACTTATATAAAAATCTAATTTAAAAAAATAAAATCCACTCTTAAATAATGTTAGCAGTAGAAAAAAAAATAATGCTGAGGAGCGGGAATGAGCATCATAAAGTTTGTGGTTGACCAAGCAAATGTTTTTCGGTTGGTCAATTATTTTGGCTTGTACCTTGGCAACCAAAAAGCCATATTTACAAATTTGTTACCAAGAAAACATAGACGCAGTTAGCATAATACAACAGGTAAGGTTGTTTAGCTGACTGAAGGCCTATGCCCTTTGCTAGGTACTGAGCATATATTTTTTATCAAATTTGTTATTGTGTTTACATTGCTTGTTATATACGAGTACTTCACATTGTTGTTCTATGTAAAATGCAATAAATTCTTATTAGGGTGCCTAATGGAAATTTGTGAATTGCTGTTTAAAGCATTAGTATGCCTGTGTTTTGTGGCTTGTAGTAATTTTTTATTTGCATTGTGTTATGAGTTTAAGGTTATGTGCAAGTATATAAATTATAAGACAAAGTTTAAAATTAAGATAAAAATATATTATAATTTTAAGCTTAATATAAACCTTAAATCTAAGCAAAAATATTGAAAATTTTTGAAAAATTAATATGTATAACAAAAAATTAACTTTCAGCTGTTACGTGAAAATTTCTGTTAATTTCTATAAAAAAAGAAAAAAACAATTGCATAAGTTCAAGCATTTTATGCAAATTGACTCATTAGCAACAAAATTTTGCACCCTAACATATCATCTGTAAAACAAAAAAGATTTCCTTTATTTTATTCAGTTACACCGCGCGAAAGCCAACGTTAACTTTGCTGTTGAGTGCACTCTCTGTAACATTTTTTGAAGTGCACCTACACTCCGTAATTTGTTTGTTAAATTTTTTTTTTAAATTCCTATGCTCTGCAGCTGCGCAAAAAAAAAATAACGAAAATTTGTTATAACAAAGTAGCGACAGTCCCACAAAAATTGGTAGTATGCAATGCAACAGAGAACTGAAGTGAAGCAGGAAGTAGCTTCTACATAGTATACCAGCGTCGAGAATACATTATTTTGCCACTGGGTGTAATTACAACTTTTACGTAAAGAAATTCTATGGAAAATGTAAAATTTTTAAAAGTTGCAAATTTCTCTACGTTTTTCCTTGAATAATTTCTATATTGCGCTTACACGAGCAGCATGCGATAATTTCTATGCAAATCTGTGCCTTTTTTGCCCGTCATTTCTTTGGCTTTTATTTCCAAAGTTATAAAAGGATATTATTTGGCTAGAGGTTTGGAGGAATTTTTAATACTGGCAGGCATTCAAAATTTAAAGTGTTGGGTTGACGCTGCTTAAGGCTCCAGCAGTCAGTCATTCAGAGATTGTTCCCAATTGCAATTAAGAAAAATGAGCAACGATGATGACAAAAATATTACAAAAAAAAAAGTAACATAAAATGCAGAAAAAAGATTTATATCAGAGTTCTGTAAAATATGAAAAGCTTTTGGAATATGTATGTGAAATGCTGGCAAAAAGTGTAAGGAAAATGTGAAAATGCTGCCTTAGGGAACTTTAAATGACTTTGCATAGCATAACATTTTTTAAATATAATGAATGTAAAATGTTTTTTTTTAAATAGTTTTATCCGCGTTTTCATTTACGCTGAAAACATATTCACTAATTTTTAATTTTTTTTTTTTTTTTGTGGTGCATGTGAGTGTAAATAATTCGAATTTTAACATAAAATTTTTTAAAAACATACTATAAATTATTTAAAATTAAGCTAGAGATAGAACTCTTAAAAATAGGTTGGTCTTCACTTAGAAACTTTAAAATAAAATCATGTAAAGTTCAGAAATGAATGATAAAGTGTGTGCTAAAAGTAAAATATTAAAATAAAAATGTTTAAAAGCGTACAAAGAACTTACACAAAAGTTATAAAAATAATTTCAAATATTAAACTTACAAATAATATTAATAAATTTTCAAAAATGAAAAAAAAAATTAATTAAAGAATAGAGAGTAAGCCAAAAGAAGTCAGATACAAAATTTACAAAAAATTGGAAAAGGTAAAGAAAATAAGAAAAGAATAAAATTTAATCGATACATAAAAAAAAATGGTTTGCAGGAAAATTTAATAAATTCAGGAAAGAAATAATAGAAAATATTTAAATGGTCAAAAAATATTCAACATCGTAAATATCAATTGATCGGGTGAAAAAATCACAAACAATTCATGAATTCTAAATCAAAGAACTGTGGATTTCTGGTAGATTTCAGCGGTTCCAAGTCTTCGAATTGAAGTTTGGTTCCCCACAATTTCATTAAGAAAATTTTTCTGAGTTTCAGAGATTTCTTAGAATTTCGAACAATTTCCAAAGCAGAGCGATTCCCAAAGCTTCACAAAAAACTTGAAACGCCTCACAGCTCCTAAATAACCTAGTTATTTTTCAATTCCTGGGTATCGCAGAAACCCTGCGTTCCTTTAAATCATACGGAATCCCTAGAGCTTTCAGGAAAGGCTTTTGATTTTCAAAAATCATCAAGATTTCTATAAAAGTTTAATAAAAAGTTTTCAATTTCATTTAAAATCTTATAATCCTAAGATAACTCAGGAAGACTAATGTACCTCAGAAACCTCCAGATCGCCATAACCTTAAAAACTTTCATGGCTTCCAAAATCACTTAAACTTGTATATATCGCCTTCATCGATCTCCCAAAATTATAATACAAATTTTTTCATTTCGCTTTCAAAAGAAATTTCCAAGGGACCAAAAACTAACGGGTCCAACAAGAACTCCAGAGTCACGTTATAAATCAAACTTTCACTTGATTAGCCTAGAAAATTATAATCCTACAATATTATCCGGAATTCCATTATAAAATGCCTCATCATTTCTAATAGTCTCTTACAACCCATAACAGCTACTAACAACTAAGATCTTTCAGATTTTAAGGTTCCCCAGAATATCGAATAAAAATATAACTGAACTTTCATATATGTAATAGGGTTCCACAATGCCACAGAATCTCACATGAGTCACCTATCATCGATTTTTATCAGGACTTTTTGCTTGATTATGAGTATTATCCAAACTGCTCAATCAATCTCTCCAATATTTTCACCAAAATTAGCAATACCAACAGAACTGGGATGTTTTCTCTACAAAACAAAGTTCCCATTAGAAAAGTTCTTTAATTCTATGGGTGATAGTTCTATGCAACTCAGATCTTTAAAAAAACCTTAAGAATATTCAAACTTTCAAGCAATTTAGTTTAAAGATATCTGACATATTGACATTTTTAATATGGTGCCTGTACTAAAAAGTAATGCCAAAAAAAAGGGGTAACCACAAGAACAGTCAGTCGGATTGTGCCATGTCGAGTGAAAGCCAATTCGGAGCACCAATTTTCAACGTATTTGTTCCATGGCTTATTATGCTGTTGGTAGTAGGAGTCACATAAAAACTGATTGCCACATTTGTTGAGGTTTGACGCCGCCATTTCGCTGTCACTGGTAACTACCACACATAACTGTGAAGCAAAACATTTGCGCCATTTGCAGGCAATTTGCATTTTATTGGGACAAAATGGAAGTGTTGCTGTTTGAAATTCGATGGCTGCTGGTGCTGATATGCGTAGCGATAAGCAAACATTTTCAAAGTTGTTGGACTATTTTTCTTTTCACTTTAGTTTTGTTTCAACATTTTCCTTAAAATCAACCTATGCTTCAAGCGTATTCTGCTGTCCTTTATCACACAACTTAAAAGTCAAAACGATAAAAAAAGGATTCATTTTTGGCTTCTAGCTCTTTTGGTTGAAAATTTACATACATAATAAAATGTTATGAATGAATTTATTTATTTGTCATAAGTAGCTAAGTATATGAAGCCTTTGGCAAAAGAAATTATGTAAAGTGAGTTTTAAGCTGGCAAAAATTTGGAAATAAATGCGAAAATTAGAAAATGTAAGCGAAAATTTAATGGCAACAAATTCTATACATGAAAAAATTTAAAGAAACGAGTATGTTTCAAAGTAAATTTTGTGGCAATAAAATTGTTCTTTTTTGTATAGAAAAATCGAAGAGCTTTTGTGTTTTTGATTTTCCATGCATTCAAGAATCAAGGAAAACAATTATTTCGTAAAGCACCATTATGTATAAACAACTTTTGGTTTTCGCAAAGCATAAATTGTAAAAACATAACTTCCATAATTTTCTTTAAAATTTTACTATTCTTACACTCAACCAACAGCAAACACATCAACATTATATCCAAATCACAAAATCTTACATTTAATTTACAATTTAATCGTACAGCATGCGGTTTGCCAATTTTCAGCACAAAGGAATTTAATAATTAATTATTCGACTGCTGTTGATGGTGTTGTTGCAACATTTGCTATGCGCATTTTGTTGCAAAATTACAGCGCAGCAATTTTTATTGCTGTTTGTGTTTTTATTCGCAAATGTCTGTAAAATGCAGAAATTTTACAAAATGCCAAATAATTGTTTGTGGTTTTTATTCACTTAATCAGACAACTACACACAAACTTACCCACTTACACATACGTACTTGCTACATAACGACGTGGACATGCATAATTGCACGCATACTCATAAACTAACTGCATTTATCCCCTAGCATTAGCAACATTTAGAATAACACATGCAGCTTCGAAATATTTGTTGCTATTGTTGTTGCAACTGGCCACATTTACCACACTTGTTGTAAGCAGAAATTTTACAGCAACAAAGCTGCAATTAACAACAGAGCAAAGTAACTTGAAAAGAATTACAATAATTTAATTGCCTATAATGTAAAGAGAGCTTTAAAATTGCCCGTAAATGTGTTTGACCAAAATTGCTACTGAATTGCTGAAAAGAAAATGTTTTTGTAAAATAGTAATTATGGCTTTTGCGCTTCAACTCTGAAGTATTTCAGAAGGTAAACTTAAATTAAAAACTAGTTCAGGAAGCTTCATTCGCAATATAAGGTATTTTTGCTAAGTATTCTTCCGAAAAAGGTTTATAACTTTAAGCGTCATCGGTCGTAACTTTAAGGTTAAGTTAAGGATGTAAGGTGCCACAGTAACCAGATCATAATTTTTTATTTAATTATGTACCTCGCTGAGCTATTTCATATGGATTATGAATTCTTCGCCAAGTTACTATCAATGTCATCACTAAAAAACATTAAAAAAATATGAAAGAATACACAAAAAGTTTGATGTTTAAGTTAACATATTGATGCATCGCTTAGGTCGCTCTGGCATTTCAAGCTGTTGAAAAAAATTAAATAAAATTAATATATTTATAGTCTCTGAACAGTGCTTTCTTATAGTTGGTGATCTCGACAAAACTATTCAATTCACCACCATTTTTTCTCAAATCTTTCATAGTTGTAATGTTTTTAGCAGGAACAGTGCTAATAACAAAAACCAAAATGACAACAACAACTGCACTTCCAATACAAGCACACAATTCTAACAACGTTGTATTCAAACAAACACTTCATCGTAATGATCATTATCACTATCATCGTCAACACCAATGCCCACTGCTATCGCCATAGCAACACGAAAGGAGTCCGCATTGAATTAATCTCAAGCACATTATGGTCGATAAAATAGATTCAATTCGAACAATTTTGCAATTTACGCACGCACACATACACGCAGTTGCATAAGACATACACATGCTATAAATACAACACACACCGAAAGACAAAACAATGTGGTAAATACTGCGAATGAAAGCAAAAAAAAATATAAAAATCAACAGGAAAAAATCATGCAATACTGCTCGTAGGATGAGCAAAAAAAGTCAAAAAAAAGCCACCCAATTCCAATTTCAGCATCTCTAAAGCAACGCTCTACTTTATCTGATATCCTTATGGCGTTTTTGTTCTACTTCTTCTGCTGTTGGTGTTTGTTGAGTTGACAGTATTTTGAGAACAGGAAGATACGAATATGCCATATTTTCTGTTTCTGTTCTTGTTTCACGCTGAATTTGTATGTCGAAAACGCTGTTATTAACAGATTATGAGAAAAATATATTTTGCAATCAATGAAACAACAGCTTTAATTTTTTTTTAATAAAACCAATAAAAATAATTGAAAAAAAAACTGCCAATAAACGACAATTTCTTGTGTGCAAAAAGCTCACGAGGCTTAGAGGTGTGTTTCACACAAAGGAAACTTATCGAAGCACTTTTAAGTTCAAAGAAGTATTTGACAAGTCCGCATTCTTTCTACGGATCTCTTTGAGATAATTAAATTTTCCTATGCAGCTTTTTGCATGCTACTGGGCAGTGCTTTGAGATATATGTTCTTTATGAAAAATGGACAAAATTTCCAACTGGAAGAAGAGAGGTCAGCTGATATCTAATTTACTTATAAAAGAAACAAATGTTGTACATATTGCTGCTAGATAAAGTTAAAAAATAAATATTTGCAATCATCACACTGTAGGGTAGATAAATTCAAATATCTCTGCAACAAAGCATTTGAAGGCGACAATACCAATTTCGACAATGCCTGAAAAATAAGAAATTTTAGAGCTGCTTTGGACATGATTTCGATCGTGTGGTACAGTAACAAAATGAATACAAGTCTACAAACTCCATTATTTTAGCCAAACTTGATATCAGTGCTATTGTATAGGACAGTGATGGCATTTGGGTTTTGTGAAAATGTACTAAATCGAGTCTACAAATGTACTTTTTAGAGGCCGAATGTACTATTTTGAAATTGTTGTCTTTAAAAATTTACTCATACAATGAGACTTCATCTGCAACATCTACTTCATTATTAAAACCTCATCAAATTTAATTCGGAGGTATTTCAATATTTATCTCAAATTATTCCGAAGTGTTGCCAGCTACTGCAATGTTGTGGTTTTTATTATAAATTGTCCAAATGTACCGAAAATGTACTGAAAATTCTCTAAATGTACTGAAAATGACTCAAATGTAACAAATGTACTGAAAACTTGTCGAATGTACCGAAGACGATTTTTTAGGACGCAAATGTACCGAAAAAAGTACAAATGTACCATCACTGGTATAGGTACTAAGGAGAAGTTATAGTGAAAAAAATACTAGGAAAACTATTTTAATAATGGCGCACTATGCAATTGTCATCAGAGATATATTCAAGTATGTCATTAACAGTCAGTGATACGAATTTTGATTGGACATCAATTATTGACATTAAATGTAGAAAAAAAAAAAGAAACCAACAATATAGAAACCCAAATTATCCCATACAACGAGACATCCCACCATTCAAAAAATAATATAAAAACCAACTTCAAGTATACTAAATTTTAAAGAATGCTTGTTCAGGACCCTCCTCTGTTCTTGTGTTATTTACTCATGTGGTTCGCTTTGACAGCTACGAGCATCCACTTTGTGGTCGCCCCGCATTCGCATGAAGTCAGTGAATTTGTAGCTCTATGACAACATTGCTGTAAATATAAGTGCTGTTTTTGTTTTTTGCAATGGTTCTAGAAATTTGCTCACTTCCGATATTTTTGTTGCTCAGAAACATTTTTTTTTTTGTTTTGAAACTGACTGACCAACGCATTGTGTGCATTTCATTGACATTGGTTTCAACGCCTTTGGCACTTCGTTACGGATGCGATGATGCTGTTGCTCTACTTCAATGGGTCACTAGGTTTTGCCAACTTTTCCAATTTGCCAGTATGACATTTGCTTCAGTTTTTACATGTTACTCGATGGAGGGTTTTTATTTTGTTTTATGTTGCATTGCTTCTTTTTTTTGCACACACACACCAGATTTTATTGAAGAAAACTAGTTGGAAAAATGCTTATGATGAGTACCCTGTGTGCCAAACGAATTCGTTTCAAATTCGAAACGGACTTCAAATACGAATTCGTTTCGAATTCTTTTTTTTTCGTTTTTTGTTCATAAAGCGGATCCGTAAAAATAATTTTATTTAATTATCAAATTATTTAAAAGGCGAATTGTAAGATTTTATTACATATAATTTTATTTTATTATCAAATTTAATTTTTACTTACGATTTACGAATTTCCAAAGTCAGTCTCGAACCCATGTCGAAACGAATTCGTTTTATGAATAAAAAACGAATTCGAAACAAATTCGTATTTGAATTCCGTTACGAATTCGAAACGAAGTAGCTACTAAAGCTGCTGATTTTAGAAAGAAAATTATTTTTATGTGTTGATAGGATTACACTTATATCCTTACCCGTACCTTACCACTAGGAACCACTCTTTTACAGGAACAGATCGTGTTTTGATCACATATACACTTCGCATTATACAATTTACAAGAGCTCACTAACAATTGCTTTTGTGGGATTTTGAAAATGTAATTTCCAAAAATCGTCTTCAAAGTAGAATTGCTTATCAAATGACGACAAGAATCACAGTGCAAAATAGATTTGGCACACGTCGATCCAGTCATCAACTGAAATATGTTGACAAGTGTTTTGTTTAACTATTCTGGTATCACAAAACGCTGCCAATTATTTCGGCTGTGACTGTTAGAACTAGAAATAAGTTAATAGTGGAAAAGCTGATGAGAGTTGAAGGCAGGCGCTAAGAATCATGCACGGTGGAGTCTTGTCGGTGGAGTCTTGTCGAGACCATATGTCTCAAATAAAGGATACAATATTATGGAACATAATAGCTGAATTTGTATTAGCCTTGGCAAGCAAATTGTACATTGCTAAAAATCTGAAGTCAAGTGAGAATAGTTGCATTGTATCAATTTCAAGTTTCTACTGGGATACTCTATGTTTTGCATAAAAACGCAACCACATTGGTGTCAGCTGCTGCTGCTGCAAAGACCAATAACAAAGCATATCCTTCAGCAAATACATTTTCTATGGCACACACTGACCAACTGAAAGTAATGGAAGGGAACTGTGTGAAAAGCATAGAAATATCAGTGTACTTAACATAAAGCTAAATTTAAGCTAAATTTTATATAATTTAGATGGCATTTTCTTATAATTTCTTTAATTTGTAAAAATAAATATGCAATGACAACGGTAGCGGAAGCAGCTTGCAACTTCTCTGGAAGCGCTTCTTCAAGTCCTTCAGTTTTTCTTCGTTGAGATACTTTGTACAACTACATCTTCAATATTTACTGCGTGGTTTTAATTTCTCTTATTTCCTCCTGTAGCTTTTCATGTATTTTATGATAGTTTTGACCTTTATCTCTCCTTGTTGCTGCTTGTTGTCTTTGTGAATGTCCTTGTTGTTCTTTTATATTTCGTTTTTTATATTTTATGCTTTGCTTCTTGTGTTGTGATTATCTGCATTTATCTGTCAATGCTTAGTGGTTTGTGTTAGTGTTTTTGTGCGTGTGTGCATTGGCAGCTTAACTTTTATCACATAATAAAAAGCAATTTTCCGCTCGTAATCCTGATGTAATTAGAATTTATTACATTCCTAATCGCTAGGAATTAAGCGAAAATCTCACTGCAGAGAATTGCAAATCAGATTTATGTTCTCTTTTGTACTTCAAATGTGTGCTCATTTCTCATCACAAATATAGAGAGAAAAAATTATTGTTTGCGCTTGTAAAAAAGTCAAAACCGAAAGACATTAAGTTGTGCTGTTTTATATATATACATAGAGAAAGAGGAGACAGATATGTTTATTGTGTTGCAGAAAAAATTTCAAAATAGAAATGAAACTGAATATGTCACTAATTAACAGGTTGAATTGATCCACTTGTTATCTTTGTCATGTTTGTTGAATAAAAATGACTGAAAAAGTTCATTATAAAAATGTTTAATTATTAGAAATGAAACTCATTTTTGAAAGAAATACAAGGACCCAATCGTAAAGGGAGTGATTTTGGTGTCTTCAAATTTTCCTTAAGCCGGTTGTAGAAATTTGAATTTATTTTTAGCCGAATTTTTAATTAATTAATAATATTCAGTCGACTTAAGACATGTTAAAATTTCTACAAACTGAAGAATAAGTCCAACCATTTTCGAAAAAAATTGTGGCGGAAGCCCGAAATAAAAAAAGCTACATCATAGCAAGTCTTTGAACCGACGGTTTAACAAAGCTATGCAGCAAACAAGAAATGACAAAAAATATAACAGATGTTCATATAAGATTGCACTTTGTTCATGTCATTGGCAGAACCTCCATGGCTCAAGTGTTACGAGCGGCTGTCCACATATATTTCGTGGAATGGTCGGGGTTCGAATCTCATTACAAATCAACCAAAACTGTTCTGATGACGATATGGTACTTATGTATATGAATATGTACTGGGTGTTATTTTTAGAGGTTTGTTTTTCGAATAGAGATAAAACTGGCATTTTATGGTCAAATCTGGCAACTCTAATGTTATTTATGTTCAGTTTGGTTTGCCATTTCATCATGAACAGGTTGACAAAAGAACAACGCTTGCAAATCGTGCAAATTTATTTCGAAAATAATGGTTCAGTTCGCGAAGTATACCGCAAGCTCCTTCCATTTTATGGTCGACATAATCGTCCATCAGAGCAATTAATTCGGTTAACCATGGGTCGTTTTCGCACTACGTTTACTCTATGTGATAATACGCATCCGCAGAGACGTCGAACAGTGCGCACCAAAGAAACAATTGCCGCTGTAGAGTAAAATGTTGAAGAGGACCCGAATGAATCGATTCACCACCGTGCACAGCAATTGGAGCTTTGTCCATCAAATTTATGGAAGATTTTGCGCAAAGATCTTGGCTTGCGACCTTACAAGATCCAGCTTGTGCAAGAATTAAAGCCGCGAGACCATGCAATGCATCATGATTTTGGTGTATGGGCCGAAAATGAGATTGATCTCGATGCTGATTTTCATCGCAAAATTTTGTTCAGTGATGAGGTTCATTTTTGGTTGAATGGCTGCGTCAACAAGCAAAATTGCCGCATTTGGAGTGAAGAGAATCCACATGAGACCCTTGAGACGCCATTACATCCACAAAAACTGACTGTTTGGTGTGCTCTATGGGCTGGTGGAGTCATTGGACCATACTTCTTCCGAAATAATGCTGGAGAGTCAGTTACCGTTAATGGAGACCGATATAGAGCCATGATAACCGACTATTTTGTTCCCGAATTGGATGGCATGAATGTGGATGAGTTGTGGTTCCAACAAGACGGCGCTACATGCCACACAGCGCACGTCACAATCAATTTATTGAAGGAAACATTCGATGAGCGCATAATTTCGCGGAATGGACCTGTCAATTGGCCACCAAGATCGTGTGATTTGACACCATAGGATTATTTTCTTTGGGAATATGTGAAGTCGCTCGTCTACGCCAACAAACCAGAAAACACCCTGTATTTATGTGGTACTAGACGAAACATATGTCACTAATTACCAGGTTAAATTGTTCCATTTGTTATCTTTCTCATGCCAATTTGTGAAATTTTACATGAAAATCGGTTACTGCAACTGACTGTAAGTTCGATTAAATAATTTTCAATTAAAATTATACAATTTGAATAATTGAAAAATGAATTTATTACAACAATTGAAAAAATTTTTAGAAAAAAGTTGAAAATGTGGTTGGCCTATGTACAGGAGGGTACATCTAGCGTTTGGAATTTGAGCTTCTCGTGGTTCTCCTTTTTGAGTATGGCAACTCTAATGTCATTCGTACCATGACAGAAAGTTACTTTAATATCTCTGGTTCAGAAAATAGCTTGAAAAACGTTGGAAAATACTAAAAAAAATCAACGTGGTGGTATTTTAGTATCTGTTAAGAAAGAAAGCTTCCAATATTTGGTGTCAATTAAGTCTTTTGTGGCTTTTTCTAAAAAGTTCTGGTACACAAAATACTTTAAAATGATATTGTGCAAAAACTATTGTCTCAGAAAATCTAACTTTTATCACTCCTTAAAAATAAAACATTCATTAATGCACTTAGAAAAACTTTCGAATTGAAATTCATGCAAAGGTAACCATAAATCACTTGATTGCAGCTATGAACAGACATAAATATTCATACGACATGCAGCAAACGAAGTTCCAGCGTAAGGCAACAACAGCAACTGTAGAGTGTAGTACAGTAGTGGCTCATAAATAAGCCATAACTTAATTTATGATTCAATTTTGAGCTTTTAACAATGAAAGTCGACAAACTGCGAGAAGCAATCTAAAACGAAGTGAATTCAATTGAGACACAATTTAATAATCATTTACACACACACTCACTTGTCGCACATGTAGACGTACAGATATGCGTGGGTGTAGGAGTGTGTGCTTTTAATGTATATGTCACTATGGAAGCTTGATGTCAATAAAGAAATTTAATGAAGTATTTTGCCTCAAGTAGCTTCTAAGCTTTTTATACGTTGAAGCACTTTAATGCACAAAGCTAACACCAACACACAATGATATGCCCAGTGGCACTTAGCGGCTTGAAGTATTGCAATGCCTCAGACTTGAATAGTAATGAGGAACACCCATCGGCTTTTATTTTGTTAAAGAATTTTCTGCTCAGTTATGAAATTTGTATAAGCACTTTGCTTAAAATAATGTTCTTTTCTCAAGCCACCAGTAAGACAATTCAGCCTGAAACATTTTAATTTTGCATACCTTAATTGTAATGATTATGATACAGTGCTTGCAAATTTATAAGACCAACAATTTTTTCAAATTATTAAAGTATAACTATTCAAAATTTATTCCTGAAATTTTGGTCCAAAAATATTTGTCAATAAGTAAGAAAAGTGCAATGCCGTGAATGACCTCAAAATTTGCGGAGAGCAGAAAGTGAGGTAGAAAGTGTGATGCGAAGAAGCGCGGTGTGTAATTTGATTGAAGAATGTAAGACGTAGAAACTTATGAGGCTTATTCGTAATATCACTTATTTAGATCAGATATTGTTACGTAATTTATTTCTCAACATAACGTCTTCACGCTGGTAGAGTATGGTCATATTTTAAATCTGATTTCTTTCTGGTCTGACTGTTGTCGCCTCTGGGTGAATATATATAAATACATACGTAAGTTTATGAAAAAAAAACAGTTATTATATATATTCAATTTCATAATATACATAATTTTATACATTGGCTTTAATGCACAACTTCACACAATGTGCTTTGGGCTTAGGGTGGGTGAAAAAATACTATTTATCCCTTATGTCAGTAACCGGGTACCCGGGTACCCTTTTCGTACTTTCCGTATGATTTTTCTTATGTTCTCGTGAAAAAAATTTTAATTCCAATCAGATCCTCGTTATTTGCTTAATTTTTCATCGACCCATTGATTTTATTTAAAATTTTTATAAATAAAAGTAATAAAAATTTACGGTTAAAGTTAACATACGCTTGTTCAATAACCAGGGTACCCAGGTACCCACATGCATTATACATACTTGTATCAAATTTCAAATATCAACATATGTATATATGATATAAGTACTTTCCGAATTTCGTTGTTGTTAGCTCTTCCATTGTCATCAGTATAAATAAAAAACAGTACACAGAATCTTATCACATTTTAACCGTAAAATGATGTTAGGGTCGATTTCGACCAAACTTTTTTTCATTTCAAATATTTCGAAAACTATCAGCTGTGTGGGTCTGTGTTTTCGTTATTGTGTCTGTAGGTATTTTGTGAATGAAAACATGTAGCATCAAAGTTTATCGATAGTTGTCAATAAGATTTTTTCGACTTCGGAACTATTTTCGTCACACGGGTCGTTTCCGGCCTGCACGTATTTTTCAATATATAGGTATGTTTTCGTACTTTTTGTCGACGTAAAAAGATAACCGCGAATCAGCGTTAACGTTGCATACAATGTTTATTTACGACTTTAGAAAATCCTCTCACTCGGCACCGATTTATTACTTTATTAGTGGAAAATTTCGTCAAAAAACACAACTGCACAACTTCGGTCAACTCGAACTTCGGGACCTTCTGACTCATTCTACTGTAAATATTCCAGCAAACTATTATATGCAAAATTTTAGTTGATCTGCTAATCCCTGACCGTCTTTGCGCTTGCGTTCTAGGCAATTTATTGCGATGACAAGAATCTAATACTCAGTACTCACTCAAAGCCCAAACAGATTGAGCTGCACGGGAACGAAATCAGGGAGAGTGAGTCAGTGTTTTTTGATTTAATTCATAGGCTCTATTTGGATCAAAAGCTGCTACACACGAATTTGTTAATGGTTGGCACATTGTGGAAAATAAGCATTCTGCGTAAGCTTCTTATCGAAAAATGCTGCCAGTATTCCAATCTACATTCGCCTTCACCGAAAATACCAAAATTGTTTTATATATAAGCAAGAAACACAATTCACCACTATTTAGAGCATCATGCATTATTCGCCTGATATCGGACCAGCACCAAAGAAATTGCCTAAGGTAGTTTCATACTATAATAAAACAAAATGCAGTGTTGACAATGCCGACAAAATGCTTTCGAGATTCAGTTACAAGTGGAAAGCTAACCGTTGACCGATAGGCATTTTTTCCAACATCGCTGACATTTCAGCACTGACTGCTTTCATCGTCCATTTAGCAATACATCCAGCTTGGCAAGAAAGCAGCGAAAACAATGTAAGAACTTTTTTCATGAACTTGGCTTGCATTGGCCAAAAATCACATGTCTAACAGAGCCAAAAATATACGAAGTGTGTATTTTCTTTTAACTACTTCTGCCTACGCTATCGAAGTCACCATACAATCTGACTGACGACGCAAGACCGAGAAAACTTTACCCAAACCGAATACAAGTAGATTGGATTGCTGTGAATGCAACAAAAATGTTTCCAGAGGAACAGAAATTCGAAATGTGATTGTTAAATGATTGCAAGAACTGGAAAATAACTAATTAAGTATTTAGTTAATTTTATTATTGTTTTACTGTTAGTACCAATAAATGTAATTTATGCAATTTATAAGTGTAATAATTAAACTTTTTTTCAATAAAACAGTATTTTTCTTTGAAATTCCATACAAAATATATGCGGATCGAAAACGACCCGCCAACTTTAGATTAGTCGAAATATTTAAAGGTCGGTCTACGGTTAGCAGAAAAATCACCAAGCAAGCTTTGCTTTCTATATAACGGAAATCAAAACAATGAAAATCAAAAATCTACTCGTACTTTCCTTTAATTATATGAATTACTTCTATGGGTACCCGGGTACCCTGGTTACTGAACAACGTAGGTAATTTTGGTTACTGACATAAGGGTTATATAAGTTTGGAAGAAAAGGAAGCTTAAAAATTTTAAATTTTCCAAAAATTCTATGAATTAGGCTATTAAGATTTGTCATTAACTAATAAGGTATCAGCAGTATATTTTTTTTGATGCACCCTAACGTATGCTTACATATGTACATTAGGGTGATTCAAATTTTTTATTTTTTGTTTTTTTTAAGGTGCTGTTGCTTAAAAAGTAAGTTTATGATATGAAGAAAAAACTTCCGAAAATTCAGCTCTGTAACTCAATTTTATAAGGTGGCGCCGGAGCCTGTTAGTTTTACATGTAAATTGTATGGAAAAATTATTTTTTACAAAAAAAGTATCTAAATGAATAGGTGATTTGTGTTGTTGAGCTGAAAAGGATCGTTTTTCGACGTAATTTTTTACGCTGAATCCGAATCTGGCCTCAGAATTGACCCATCATGTCGGAATCCTGGAATATTTGAGGCTAAGTACCTAAAACATGATGTTTTTTGTCTACTTTCGAGGCCATGTATAGGATTCAAAGAAAGTTGTTCAGCTTATTTTTAACAAAAGCATCATTTAGTACCATCCTTGCCCTTTAAAATGAGCTTTCAAGTGGTGATCTGTGATGTTTCCTTGCAAAGTTATAGCCATTTTAAAGTGACATGAATTGGATCCCCTACAAAAGGTTCCAACCCAACAATATTAACCAACGGGTCTCAAATTCATGTCATCTTGAAATGGCTGCAACTTTGCAAGGAAGCATCACAGATCACCACTTGAAAGCTCATTTTAAAGGGCAAGAATGGTACTAAATGATGCTTTTGTTAAAAATAAGCTGATCAACTTTCTTTGAATTGTATACATGGCCTCGAAAGTAGAAAAAAAAAATCATGTTTTAGGTACTTAGCCTCAAATATTTCAAGATTCCGACATGATGGGTCAATTCTGAGGCCAGATTCGGATTCAGCGTAAAAAATTACGTCGAAAAACGATCCTTTTCAGCTCAACAACACAAATCACCTATTCATTTAGATACTTTTTTTGTAAAAAAAAATGTTTCCATACAATTTACATGTAAAACTAACAGGCTCCGGCGCCACCTTATAAAATTGAGTTACAGAGCTGAATTTTCGTGAACTTTTTCTTCATATCATAAACTTACTTTTTAAGCAACAGCACCTTAAAAAAAACAAAAAATAAAAAATTTGAATCACCCTAATGTACATATGTATATGTATATATTTACAAGAAAATAATAACATAAAGTACTTGGATAATCCACTGTAGGATATTAAGTTCACTTCATGAGAATAGGAAAAATGAAATAAGGTGCCAAGTCACATGATTGCCTCGAAATGTTTGTGTGTGTGTGAAAGAATGTGCCTGTAGTGATACAGATATTCAACACTTCCGTTCTTCATTGTCCAGCAAGTTAACTACACAAATAAACACAACTGACCAGCATAAAATCGTCTGTACACATGCAACCCAGTGAATAATACATACACACACTGAGTGTCGTGCATACAACTACAAAAGTTTATTTCATTATCCTTAGTATTAGTACATATTTCATTTGTGTGCTTGTTTGTGTATTTTGTTGCATGTGAAGAAAAAACACAAAAAGTCCTTACGCTGCTGACTTGGCAAAAACTTTTTAATCAAAAATAGACAAAGGGCATAAAATCATCACAACAACAAGTATGCCATAAAGACAAGTCACTGTCATTGTCATCATATGAAACCACTCACTTATACAATTGTCATGATTGTATGCATGTAATCATACATATGAACTGTAGTTAGTATGTGTCAGTGGTTGTTTTTGTGCAGATTTTCTCAATTTTTGTACGAAATTGCGGTCAACAAACGAATGAATGTGGTGAACTGATTTTAGTGTTGTGCTCTTAGGGGTATAACTTTTAGGATATTGGACCACACACGCATTTGTTATTTTGTACGTTTACAAATGCATGTGTGTGTGATATACTATTTGATGTGATGACTTCTGGTATCAAATGCAAAATAAAATTTCTGAGACTTTGATAAGAAATTTAGAGCTTAAATAAATGAAGTGAGTATTCGACATTTTCGTTTAGTTATTGCTTAATTATGACATTATATTTGTATAAGTGAAATGTTTAGATATTTGTGATAAATTTCTATTTGCATAAGTTGCTGGTTTGATTTTGATGTCAACTTAAGTAGACAGAGTGCATTGAAACCTCACAACGAACTTAAAAACATCTTTCATTAAATATTGAAATGATGGAAAATGAAAATAGAGCTCCATTAACTAATTAAGTCATGTTGGCGAAACTTCCTAGCATTATAATTTTTTTTTTATATTTATTAATTTCTACTCTTGAAACTTTAATTTTCTCCACAAAAAAAGAAAACATCATAGTGTTGAGAAGAAAAAAGAGTTATGTTCGTTTATTTTGGTTTGTGGATATTTCTTTTATTTTTATACATTCTATTTTTCTTTCTTTTAATGACGGCTGCGTTTTAGTGTTGGTTTTACTGACATATTTTTGATGGTATGTCAGAACGGAAGACTTCATGCTCCAGGCGGTCTTTTTCACAATTTTCTACATCAAAACAAATAACGTATTATGAGCAGATACTAGCAAGTAATTGCGTCATTGTGCCGACTATGGGGAAAAATATCGTCCTGGCTGAGATATTGAAAACAACATAATTAAAAATCGATTGATTTTCATTGTCTTAGTGTGATTTATTGAAGCTTGAAAAATTGTAGTGCTTTTTAAGAGTTATAAGAATACAATTTGTATTAACCATTTTTAAGGCAGCGGGAATATTTTTCCCACCATCTTATTTCAAAATATTTGTTAAATGAATTTTAGAGTAAATTTTTTTTCTTATCAGCAAAATTTTTATGGATATCCTGCCTACATTTTTGAGCTATGGAAGTGACAAGTCGCCATTTTAGTTCTTTCACTGTGACGTTTGGAAGATTGAAATCGGGTGATTTTCGGTACGACTGGTTAAGTCTTTAAATCTGTGATATCTGAGACTCGTGAACAGTAAGTTGTTAGTATTTCTAAAGCTTATTGTATATTTCATTGAAATTCGTGCATATTTTCAATTTAAGATTTCACAGATTCTTATAGTATGGGATTTTTGTGGTTGTAAAAATATTCCCTTTGCACGTGAATCTATGACAGTTTTTATTGTTTGTTACTGATTTATATTTTGAAAATGAATGGAAAGGTACTACATGACTTGGGAGTAGCTATCGTAATAGAGATTTTTGGTTTACCTGATAATCTCGAAGTGTCAAGATGATAATTTGGAATCTGATGAAGAAAAATACAGTGAAACTTCAAAGAATTTTATGCTTATGCCCTATAAAGGGTTAAACCAAATGGAGTCGAATTTTATATATAGCGTTTTTCACTCATTTGATCAAATTAAATTTTAATCGATTCTGACTTTTGCATCATTAAATTACTTTAAATCCTTGGATGTGTGAATGTCTTAATTGGCGGCTGGGCATGAAAACTACTCCGGCTCTGGAAAGTAATTTTTACGCTAACGACGGTACTACTTTTTAGTTTTATTTTGACTTTTCAATATTTTTCAACAATTTCAAAGTTTTTTAATAATTTCCGACTTCATGAAGATTTTTCGACGTCTTACGACTTAAATGTAATTCTTTTATTTAATTTTCTGTCACAATTTAAGCATTTGTATTCTGATTGTGCTTCTATCTTGATATTTTCGTACATAAATATTACCTATTTACCGAACAGAAAAAACATCTTTGCTCAGATTTAATATGAGAGTATAACTGTAACGATGCCACCTATTAGCATATGTTAAATTATGGGCTAAATAATAAGCGACTTTTTAATATGCCTATAAAAAGTGTAATAAATCTCTTTAACCAATGGCAATATAGTGAACATATTAACATGTGTGAGCTTTCGTGGTTTCATGATAATAAAAATATTTGAATACTGTGATCGTTTTTGGTTAAAAAATAAAGAATTAACAATATAAAACATAAAATTATGCATTTAAAAAACGTTAAAAATTTTAAACAAAAGCAACACGAGATGAATGAAATTGAATGGAAAAATAATTGCATACTTTGTGGGGAAAACAAAGCAAAAAATTTTGTATGAAAACATTTCATAATTGCACACAAATGCAGTATGATGTTGCTGCTGATGTTAATAATAATGTTGTTGAAAATATTAATAATTGTAATAAATATAGTTGCAAAAACAACAATGCATATAAAACAATCATCAACAAGAAAAAATCATCATCACATACATTGTACAAATGTGGCTGCGTAATTAAATGAACAGCATAGCAAAAAAAAAACCTGCAGATTTTAATTAAAATCTTTTGTTGTTTTGTTTTTTACATTGCTTTTTTTTATTTTGTGCACTTCAAAAAACAATTTGTTATTAAACGAATTTCTACAGTAGTGGCCGCATTAAGTAAGAAACATCAGCATGATGTATCACTTTGCATTGTACGTAATAATCATTGTTGCACTGGAAGTTTTTTTTATTTGTTTACTATTGCCTCTTACATTGCATGGCTGCATTCTGACTTTTTTTAAAATGACTTTATTTAAATCAAAAACCTTGAAATTAAAATTTCCAGATGATGCAAGTGCAAGAGCGCATATGTTGTTTTAAAAAGGTGTTTCGAAAAGAATGAATTAATAGTTTTTTACAGTCATAAGAAAAACCTTCCTTTTAGTCGATTATGGCTATATTAAATGTACATAATATACCATTCTACATTTATGTACTGTTACTAAAAGAAGAACATTTAATAAGGAAGTGATCTAACAACTAGGAGGGCTGTTGTAGTTTGCGGTAACATGATCTTGTGCATAATTTTGCAAGAAAAACTTTAACTACGTTAACAACAATTGTAGTTTCTTAAAATTGCTCTAAAGTGCCAAAATTTATCGTATTATATGAACTGTCGTGCCATCTTGTTAAAAACATTTGTTTTTGATGATATCATCTAAATGAATATCCTTCAATTCCAGACCAAAGAGTCATTAATTATAAAGACATAGCGCTCAGCATTGATGTTTAAGAACGCTTCTTTATCATTCTCAAAAGCACTCGTACTATTTTACGGATTACATATCTACCAAGCGTGGAGTGAGCTTTGCCACTGACGAAATTTTTTTTCTCGGAAAATCATTATTCAATGCCTACTTTTTCAGTTAAATTAATATATTAATCTGTGTACCTTCTGTGGATTCCATTATATGGCATCCTTTTAATTGGCTTACTTTTTTTGGTGGCAAAGCTATCTTCAAAAATATTAAAGCACAATTTTAAAGATACCCTAGGCATGCGAACACATTGTGTGTTCAAAAAAAAATTTCCAATTATATCAAAAACATGCTTGCCAGCAGGCTGAAACGATATATAAATTAAAATTTAACACCATCCTGTACCAGCAACATTTGGTGGCGCCCAATTAAAAAGCTGTAAGGATAATAAAAGGAAGCAGTCTGCAAAAAAAAAAAATAAGTAGAAGAGAACGGGATTTTCATTAAAAGCAAAATTAAATTTCCTTTTTTTTTAGTAATTTATTAATGCAATGTTATGGCATTGTCCACTACGAAGAGATGGGCGTTGCGTATCGCAGAAAATCTGTGCAATATATTCTCTTTGCACACAAACAATAAAACAGGGACGCACATGTGCATTGTAAGAGACACAAGCGCAATGTCATGGCATTAAAATCAAAATTTAATTAATTGCAAACCGCATTTTCAACAAAAGCATTTACCATAGAGATCGTTGCCATTGTTATATTTGTTGCTGCTGTTGTTATTGTTGCCTTATCTGATATAATCTTCATTTAAAAAATTATGTAAATGACCTTATTACGGAAAATTGCAGGCAATAAATAAATTATACATACAACTGTGTGTATTCTATGTATGTATGTAGGTATGTATCTTTACACATATGTATTTATATATAATCAAGAATGTCGCTTTAAATAGTTTTTTTTTTTTTGTATTAAAGTGTTGTATGGAAAAACGGATGAAATCCAAAATTGTTTTAATACTGAGGGCATATCTACAAACTTTTAACAAATTTTTTATCCTTGTGATTTGAAATTTAAATAAATTAACAGATTCAGATTAAATGACCCTAGAAAGAGACATTTCCTTAGTCACTTTTTAGACTCGGATCTATAAAAACTGAAATTTTCTGGGAGAGACACTTTCAAATATGGAAGGTTAAATAACGAATTTTTCTGTAAATTATTTTTTAAAATTTAGAGTTTTTTGTTTAAGAAATCGTTTGAAGAAAAAGAATTCAAATACAATAATATAGTTTTAAATTATCGATTATTTTATACAAAACTTTTGGTGCCATAACTCGCAAAACCATTTCAACGTTTTTTCATCATTAAAATAAATCCAATGAGAAATTATGAAATCAAATCGAAGAGCTCGATTGAAGAGCTGTCTGAAGTCTGTTTGAATTCATATGGAACGAGTCTATAGCATGTACCAAAACATATACACAATGTACGTTTTTAAGCACTGTATCACATTAAAGTTTTAAAATTTATTGTTAATTGTGTCAGCACTATGTATTGTACTTGTTGTTTTAACTTTGTCGACTGCTGGTTGCAAGTGCTTTCAACAGCTACTGCAACATAATGAGATTTAAATCAGCAACAAAAATTTACGCAATTTTTACGATTGTTAACAGCTGCTGAGCAAAGTTACAAGCAAAAAAAAAAAAATGAAAAAAAAAATTAAAATCTCTATTCTGAAAATAAATAAATTTATTCTATTCTTTTGTTAATCAACAGTCACTGCAATAAATTGGCATTAATTTGTGTTATTTATTTTATCAAATAAAATAATTTATAGTTTAACTTAAAGCTTTTGCAATTTTTTATAAGATCCTTTATTTTAGAACGAAAAACCACAGCAACAGTTGTTGGTATACATGTCGTATGAATAACATTTCACATTTTCAGCTGCAACTTCATAAATAAACAATAGACTGACTGTCAGCGTATAAAGTATTTAAATGTTACACACACAAATAAATAGATTTGTATGCTTTTAGTGGTATTACATTTGATTGTTACTGTTGCTACCGAACACTTGTACTCTAAAGTGATTGATGCATTTAATTTGCACAAACACACAATATGAAGCATAATGAAATTCATATGTTTAACTTGCAAGTATCATTTTGCATAATTAATGCAAACACACACGCATATTCACGCCGCCAAATGCAAAAATCATTAATTATTAATGTTTGTTTGTTTCAACCGTATCTTTACTGTCACTTTATAAGAGCTGCTTATCACTCGTGTTGAAAGGGTTGGGATCTAATGAAACCTTTGAAAAAAAGGCACAAATTAGCGAGTTTTTTTTAATGTTATTGTATTGCACAGTCGGAAGAAGACACCAGATATGGGTTTTATATCTTTAAAAAAATACAGACATACATACAGAGAACATTTTTATACATTTTTTTTTTTAAGCCAACTGTGATATTTTTTGAACAACTTATCCAGTGTAGTAAAATTCCATCCTAAGCTTAGTTTTTCTTTGAAATATAAGACATATTAAATCCATGCTCAAATTCATAAATTGTGAATTTATTTATCCCACAAAAAACTTAATTTCTAATCAATTATTTTTGAGGAATAATTGGGCACTTCTTTTGATTGAACTCATGAAACAATCGCAAAACCGCATTGAAGTCATTAAAGTTTCTTATACAAAACTAACTTTCACACAAGTCAGTCTTTGAAAGTTGAATATATTTTAGGTCTTTATATAATTTAATTTACTAATATCCCTCAAAAAAACACTCATTTTCTGTAAATATTTTGCACAGCTTCAGTCGATATTATGTTAAACACTTTACCACAGTTTACAGTTTGATTATTACAAAACTACTACCCACAATATCAGCCTCAAGCAGGCCGATATTTATTGTTGACCTTATACTCGTAGATGTATTGCTGCATATCCTAAGCCTCACTCAAATATGCGTTAAAGATGTTTGATAGCACCACAATGTCCTTGAATGTGTGTGATTTCAAACAAATCGCTTTTGCGTCATTTTGCAATGATACGCATCATTGCAGTTTATACGTGTGAAAATGCGTTATATTCATGTGTTTGTATTAACTTGAGTATATTTATGTATTTTCATCTGCTTGTGTGTCTTTCTGTCAATACGCTATTATCTTCATTTCACGCATCATTTTGTACCATATTCAAAGACATTTAACGCATCATCAATTTGTTGCGTTGCTTTGAATGTTGTTTGCTGTTAATGATTTAGCTGAAAAAACAAATGGTTACGAGTATCAGAAATGATGATTCAACTGATTTTTGTGTGTTAAGTAAATTTTTAAGAAGACTATTTACTAAGATCAAAACGTTTAAAATTTACATTAAATAACAGTAGACGTAACAAATAGAATTTTCTCATAAGTAACAAAAAAGTAAGCGCACATTGGTCCCAACTCGAGTTTTTTAGATCAAAAATTTCTAGACAGCGCAACTCTTCTCGGAAATGAAAAATTGTTTCTTCAATTAAAGCTTACTAAAATTTCCGAATTTTGCTAAAAAAAAAGTGGGTTTTTATTGATTTAAGATAAGATAACTTATAACAATTTTTTTTTTTTTTTTTATTTCGGCTCTGAGTATTTGATGAAATTTTGGTAAGCTTTTATTTAAACAAAAAATAGTTTCCGACAAGACTTACCCTCTCTAGCTATTTTTGAACTAAAAACTTTTTTGGGGCCACTGTGAAGCGCCTTGAACGTATGAAGAAAACATAGCAACAAATGCACAGTGCACTTGTAATTAATATTACTCATACGACACGTTGTACGTACGATCACTTTTGCTTAAGCAATAAAAGTTTGCTGCTATATTCGGCGTGTTTTTTTAGGTAATTTCATTTTCTTAAGCAGTGTATTTGATTTGCTGTGATAGTGAATAAAAAAAAATGTCATGACATCGCACCCTAATGTTATCGCTCCTGGCTTTCAATATTTCTGAGGCAGCTACTCTAAGACCAACCCAAAAAATTACAGAAATAATTGCTGCTGCCTTAACTAACAACTGTTTGCCATTTAATTTTTGCTTAGACACAAATGCAAACATTACCATACACATACATATACGTAAGCAATTAAGTATATTAGGGTGTAACTAAGAAATGGTTTTAATGCTGCGCACAAAACTTCAAAATTAGTTGGATACAATTTAGCTTTTGCTATTATCTTTTTACATTCGTCTGCTCTATACTTCTTTTTAATATTTAAATTTGATTTCTACATGCCAACTGTCAATCTATAAACTTACCATATGCATTTTACCAAGCGTATTGTAAAGTGTCTAGGTATTTCCTCATCTTTCGTTGAGTCAGTGTCGCTCTTGATTTTTTTTAAAGCAAAACGGTTCTTCTACATTGATCGTAATCGCTGAAAATTTGCTTGAGACATATTTTATCAATATACAATGCAACCAAATTAGTTTTTAATTTTGTTTTGACACATGATCCACCCTAATAATGCAGTAATAAAAACCAACTGGTAATTAACAAAAATAAAAAATGTACTACGTTTAATCTCTTCACACTTTGCTAACCCTACTTAAGCACAGCATGTTGGTGTTTGTGTTTTGTAATGTTTTTTTTTTTACTTGTTCTCTTTTAAGTCTGTGTGTGTGTATGTAGTTGTATACGTGTCTTATAACCACAAGCTATACAGCGCTGCAGCTTCATTTTTAACTCCATTGTGTGTGGGAGTGCTTTGCGTTTGTATATTTTGCATATGAAAAATGATTGTTGCTGGCACAGTTACCAGAAATAACACAAACAGACAAATCACATACGAACACAAGCTCACATTTGCGTATACTGACACTTGTACGCTTTGTTACTCCACTTACAAAAGATGAAAAAAAAAGAGAATCAACAGAAATCTTTACACATCGTTTGCGCTGCACATTTATTTAAATTTGTTGTTGTTATTCGTGTTGTGGTGCTGTTAATAATGACACTGTTTTTTGTTGGTTTTGAGGTGACAATCTTTGTGAAAGTTTGTAGCAAAAATTGAAAATACGCATATCCTTCCACTTTTAAGAAGGACTAAAATCTCATTTCCGGTTTTTATCGTTTGCATAGTAAATTTCTAGATATTTTACAGATTAAAGAGAGTCTTATTATAAGTAAGAGGACGCGACTTGTTGGGCTTAATGGCTTTGAGACTCGTGAGAAAAAAAAATAAGCTTCTAATGAATTTTGGGAAGTTACAGTTGAGTATTTTACTCATTTTACAACAAAACATTATCTTTTTACAATTTTTTTAGTTCATATCTTCACCGCACAGTCAGCTGAGAAGTCAATTTGAACAAACCGATCTTATAAGTTTTTTCTTTTTTTTTTTTTTTCAATTAAAATATGAAAAAAAACTTGAGGAAGAAATGTTGTAGAATTAGCTGGAAAGCAACTTGTACTACAACATGAGTGCGTTCGAAGGCATTATCAAACATTTTTTGGAAAAATTCGCCAACTCTTCACTTTCGAACAGAAAAACTGAGACATCAACAACATCTGAAGCTGCGTAATTAGCTTGTGGTATAAATATTTCACCAGCGAGTTAATACATAGCAACAATCAAAATATTACTCAGAAATGGTGCAACTTATTCCTCTTTTCGAAAATATTGATCTCACAACTGTTATTTTTACTTGTTGCCTTTTTTTAACTTTTATCTTAATAGAAAATTTTTCAATTCCAACAGTACTTACGCTATCTAGCGCTTTTTGAACCAACATATTGGATTAGAACCACTATGCAACGACGCGCAGAAGAATTAATTTATTTGGTATAGTAACTACTTTAAATTTTAAGTTTAAAACCATTAGGGAAAAAAACCAGTTTATTAAAGAAAATTTGACGAGAAATTGAATTTTTTTTAATTGCGTATCAAATTTAACAAGAAAACTGACCTTTTTAGCTTAAAAACGATATAAAAAACTTATTTTTCAGTTAAAATCTATCGGACATATAACAATTTGAATATGACCATGAAACGTTCAGGCTTCCCAACTCGATATCTCTCAATATATACGATAGCAAATAAATTCCCGACACACGTGTATATATAATGCCTGGAATATGAGTCGGTCAAAAAGTGTTCGGTTTGTAAAAGGATGTCTCGTATGTGATATTTTGAAAAAAGAAAAACCTTGTAGACATATAATGTTTCAAGCAAGATTTACCACTATTTGTTTCAAATAAAATAAAGTTAAGCTCAAATAAATATTTGTTAAATTCAAACAAATCATTTTCTCAATGTAGATTCAACCACGAAATCATACTGCGTAATGAAGATATAGTTTCAGCTTAAATAATTTATAGTTTGCTTCTGCCACGTTCGGGAACAAAAAGCAAACCAAACATTAATTCAGAGACCTAGAGATGACTGAAGCAGTATTTCAAAATTTTCATTAGTTCAGGCCATGATTCTCCACAAATTTGCAGAGAAAAATTTAGCATATCATTCATTCACTACAAAATCTACGATTGAAGGTAAAATCAAATAATAAAATCAAAACCATTACTAATATCGAAGTCCCCAACCGCAGTCATATTTACTTATTTATTGCAAAATTTATGATCAACAAAGTGAGAGAAAAAAGAAGATAAAAATAATGAAAAACCATCAAAGAAAATTGCAAAACAAAGCAAATTCCAAGAAACAAAACTACAATGAAAAGGAATGAGCGCAAAGGAAGCAGAACTCATTTGAATATATTGAAATCGTAACGAAGTAGAAAGAAAAAATGTTACAGTTCCTGCTGCTGTTGCTGCCTTTTTTTACAATTGTAGTGCATCGAAGCGAATCCTGCGTCCATTACCGTTACTAATCCAACACAAACAGCAGCAGGAGTAGCCTTTTAGGATCTATATAAATTGAACTGTGTAATATTCGAATAAGTGTCTGAGTCAGATTGGTTTATTTTCTTTTGCGTTTGGTGGTTGGTCTTGTTTTTTTTTTTGCTCTTTTCTTGAGTCTTAACTGAGGTGTTGCCTCCTGCTTTATGTTGTTGCTTGCGATGGGGGCAATCACTCAAATGCTGACACTTTCGCTTAAACCACGGTAAAAAAACAAAGCTCATTTATTAGAAGACTGACAAAAATGCGTATCGCGAAATATCAAACGTAATGATACAGCGTTACTTTTTAAATAAAAGTAATAAAAATCACTTGATTGCTTTTGCTTGTTATGTTCAAGTGGTAAAATTTATTTATTTGAGTTTTTTCCCCAACTTCTTTTTTCAATATTTGCCATTGTTGGAAGCCATGGATACTTTATCATAACTAGTCCTTGAATACAGTGTATGCCGCCTTTATATATAAATATATATCGAATCTGCCATAGTGAATTTTTTAAAATACTAAAATTACGTTGCAATTCATGGCTTTATTAGATCTACAATCAGCAACTGTAGCTCAAATTGCTGATTGGAAATTTCGGAATTTTATTTTGTTTTCATTTATGGCCTTTAAATATTTAACTTTTTATGAATCTTTTGTTTTTTTCTGACTTCAACAATTTTTTCAGACAATAATTCTCTACAGAAGCTGGCAGCAGTAGGAAACTCATTAAAGCTACGATTTGCTTTGCTACTGTTTTACTTTGCCTTTTACGACTATGCAATATCCTGTACACAAGCACACGCAACTGTTCTATGGGTTGGCCGTAATTTAAGCTGTAATGACCCTAAGAAAATGGGAAGCCCAAATGAAGTAGCAGCGGATTTTTGTTGCCACTCAAGTTCTTCTTTCTTCTCTTTTCTGTTTTGTAAATAAAACATAAGATTACACAATAAGTAAAAAAACAGGAAGCAACAAAAGGAAGATATAAAAAAATCTGGCGGAAATACCTTCATTTGCCTGGAAAATTATTATATTAAGTGGCATCTTACATTTTGTGTAGTTCGAGTGATACCTATGTTTTGATAAAAAAAAAAAAAGTTGATAAGGAGATTTTATCAGCTTAATAGGAAACAACAAAGAAACCAATTTAAAACAAAACCATCTTTATATATCATGTAAACATAAAAATTTTGAGACGTCAAGAGTTAGATTGTTTGATTACGCGGTCTTTCAACTATGAAGTTTTTTTTAGTTATAACTTGCACTCTTGCTTATCCATTTTAGTTACATAGGGTGATTTTTAATAAATTATTAATGTATGATGCAATTTGCGCAAAAGGGGGCTTGCCTTATCACAACAAAATTATCTACAATGCGAAAAAAAAATCGTCCAGAATCAAAATTGTCAGTTTTTCTGAATTGAAATTCGTTCAATATTCGCTTTCAAAGGCCAACGTTGGAAACTTTTAAACATATTTTCTCAAAATTGGTTAGCTCTACTCCGATCTTTTATATCTCTAAGACTCTCTAGTTTTTGACTTTTGAAGCTTAAACACTATTGTCTCCTCTCGTTAACGCAGACTATACCACAGCACGGCTTGGTTACACTGCTTTACAAAATGAAAATTTGTTGGTTGAGTCCTACCCGCTTCAAAAAATCTATGTTATATTTTACCTTCACCTTCTGTCAGTGTTGGCATTTGGGGTTTGTGGAAATGTATTTAATCAAGACTTGAAATGTGGTTTTTGTTGTTTGTCAAGGACACTAAAGATTTTAGAAAGCCACTAAAACGCATATTATTAAAAATAGTCCAAATATACTGCAAATGCGTCAAATGTACTGAAAATTCATCCATTGTACTGAATGTTGCTAAAAATGCCGATGCCTATTTTTAACAACACAAATGTACTGTATGAAGTGAAATTGTCAACACTGACTCATGTCTATATTTATATTGATTTTTATTAAATTTGGTCATTTCAAATTAATTGTTATCACTTGCAATAATACTTAACAGTTTATTACCTTAGCATACATATTCTCTTGAAAAAATAGAAAACTTTGTGTTGCATACAGTGCAACGACGTTGTGCCGCAACATTGAGTAACTAAAACTGTCAGTTCAACTACAAAATGAAGAAGCTTAATTTGCTGAATCGCTTCATGATGTTCATCTATAGCTGCATGGCTTTGGTGTTGCGTATTTGTGGTATCAGCAGTTGCGTCTACAATCGAAAATATCAAATTTTTATCAGTGATCCATATAAGCGATGTTATCTCATAATGTCAACAACAATCAATGCGATGTTCTTAACGCCAATACTCTTGTTGCTCTTCTATGATAAACGTTCTTGGACTAACAAAGAATATATGCGCCTTGTACTTAAGTTGGTCATATCATTCTTTGCACGTTATCATCAGACAGCTTATGAGGACAACTTTATTAAGCTACTCAACGAACTGCTTGAGATACACCAGGATATACGTGTCCTCTCACGACATCCGAATTTTTTTCGTCTTTCACATCTTGCGCTGTGTGCGGTGGCGCTGCAAAGCATGATACGCTCTTCAGTAATAAGCCTTTCAAATGCTGGTTTCAGACCTGAATTTCAAATTTTTATGATATCTTTCACTATAATGGCGGTGCTCAGTTTTAATCTATTGGTGACTGCAGTGATGCTCATTTTCATTTTACTCATCGCTTGCTACGATGAACTTCATCGATGTACAAAACGCATTTCGAATGATGTGCGCACTTTGCGCTTGAGCCAACAAATGGAAGGCAGCCAACGATTGGTGTTAGTGCGGCAATTGGGTGAAATGTTGTCCCAATTGATTGCTGTGCGTGGCCGCATGTTTAATTTTACGCGACGTTTTATCAAATTCTTTCGTCTACATCTGGTGCTATCAATCCTTTACTGGATCGGTCATGAGGTGATGATTTTCCTGTCACACTACAGAGAATCGGAGGTGCCAATTATTTGGGAAATTCTCATTGGTCTCATGAATATAGCATTTTATTGTTCCATTTTTGAGATATTTATGTGGAAATCGAAACTTTCGCGCAGTTTTTGGAACTTTCATTTGACCAATTTTGATGCTGGTTTTGATAGAACGGTAAGTGAGTACTGCGCTGCAGATGCAACATTAACAAATTGTTTTCCTCCTCTTGCAGGTTGATCAATTGTTACATTGTGAGCTGGTGGAATATGTTAAGGTCTCTGCGTATGGTATAACATTGAACATGCAGCTATTTTGTAAAGTCTTACTGCTAACATTGGCTTACTTTATGATGCGTTATCAGTATCAGAAAGTTAAAGGTGCATAAAGTAAAAAACTTAGCAGTATTTTATCTTTAAGGATTATTTAAAGAACGATTTGGGAAAAGTGTCGAGGATAATATAACAATGGGCTTCAACGAATGAACACTTTATGTGACGCTCTTTGATAAAAGCCAACAAGTTTGCCCGAAAATTTGCCTTAAGTTTAATGTGGATTTATATATTTTGAAAGGTGTTGAGCTACTTGGTATCATCCAGAATATATTAAAAAATTATCTCGCTCAAAAATTACTATTTTGTAAGTGTAGTAAAGTACATATCAAAAACTCCCCTGATAGTCCATAAACTTCGTGTTTCAGCAAGATAACTATGTAATCGATTTGTTTGCACTGGGATACATCACAAGTGCTTTATTTTTCACTGGATTCCACACTTTTTTTCCACTTTAAATGGCTTGACTTGTGACACAAAAATTGATCATCGTCTGCTGGTGTCGCAATGAGTGCTACGATGCTGCTGTTTCGTGCTCTTTGATGCACGAATGTCTAATTTTTGTAATGCACTTAACGGTTTTTCTGTGGATTGTGAGCTGCTCTGCTCAAACTTTTGTATGCTGTGCTGTGCTATGACATATTCTTTTTTATATGATGTTGCTGTGCTGATGGTGATGATTTCATATAACTGCCATTTTTCTCTGCAGTGTTTTTAGCTTAAAAAAACTTTTGTGCTGCGGCTAATTGTGTACATATGATATGTGAATGATATATCTGTGTATGTCCAAAATTTAAGTAAAATTTGCTAATACGTTTGTCGTTTTGACATACATCAGTTCTTAATTAAAGATTAAGGTTAGATTTGTAGCCCTAAAATTTGGTTTTCAATCGATGATACATAAACTGTTTCAACTAAATTTGAGCCGTAGTTTCCCTCACTAACATAAATCGAAGCATCTACTTAAGAAGGCTACATTTTAAGGAAGACATTGATTAAAGCTGCCTTATCTATACTTCTATATCTATATCTATACTATTTATATAAAATTGCTTATATGGAAATGGTTTGTAACGCCAAACCGCAAAATATACTGAACCGATTTTAATAATTTATGTTTTAAAACAACATATTTGCACTAAAAAAGGTTATTGTATATTTAATTCTATGATTTTTTAAAGTTAAAAATGCTATTTTTTAGGATTTATTTTTTTGTAAAAACTCACACAATAATTGTCGTTCGATTTGTCGTTGCTTATGCTTATGCTGCTTCTTGAATTCTGCGTTGTTATTTTTGTTTACATTTGTACCGTTTGTATTTGGCTTCGAAGTTCGAAGAACAACTCTGCTTGAGTTTTTTTTTTTACTTTTGATGAGAGAGTACGATGTTAATAAATTTTTGAAAAAAGTACATTGCTTTATACAGTTAAACTGCAATTTGTTTTTTTTATAAAATTTAGTTTTTGCCTGTTCGTCTATCTGTTTGATTTTTATGGTCGCGGAAACTATCCGGCCGATTTTGATGAAAATTTTACAGTATCATATTATTTTCTCGAAGACCGCTTATTCGATTCTCATGGAACTTACACCACATGGCTTTTATATTAAGTGGCACAACTAAGGCCGTACACATTTTATTTAGGGTGCATATTTTGGGTGGCCCTTATTCAAAATAACTTTTTAAATACAATTTACATGAAGATTTCATAATTGTAGCCTATGGAAGGTTTTTACAAAGTTTGGTTTAAAAAATGGGCACGTCCTTCAAAATCAAATTCATCATATATCACCAACTACTGGACGCAGATGAATGGGACTTGGTACATAAACATGTATATAAAAGGTACGGGCAAAAGTAAGTTTCAAAGGAAAAAATTATCGCCCCACATAACAACGTCTGCCAGGCCTGCTATATATTTGTAAAAGAATAGGGACAAGAGTTAGTTTCACTGGGAAAATGGGCTCTTTCGCTTTTACATTCCATGCGTTCATACAACATCGCCCCACACATTGAAATGGGCAGAGCAACGTCTGCCAGGACAGCTAGTTATAGATAAAATCAGTTTCGAATACAGTCAAGATAAATAATATTAATATATTTGGACCCATAGATCGCCATAATCTATAACAGCGCTATAGTAAATTGAATGCCTAAGTGATTTGCATTAAACGAATGAAATTATATTTACATTAATCCCTGCTATGATTTAATACAATCTGTTTTAATAAACAAAAAAGCATCAAAAAATCACTATTAATAATAAAAAACTTCTCCAAATTTTGACGTCATAAAAAACACTTAAAGTGCAGAATAATAAAATAAATTTATATTTATTAGAATGGAACTTCGAGGCGACCACATTTCGTCTTCTTTAATGTAAATCCAGTTTTTTTTATTTTTTAAGTACAACTGTCTTCTCATACAATGTGGATGCACAACAACAAAAGGAAATGGTAGTTTAATTACGCTCGGAAAGATTGCTCAAATAATAATAATAATTATTGCTCTATATTTATGTTATCGCAAATTTCCCCCATATATCAAATACAAACACTTACTGTTTTGCTTTGATATTTGAATTCTTTCAAACAAAATATTTATCAATAAGTACATTCATTAATCAATTCATCAAACAATTTACTTACCAAACTTTTGCATAGGGTAGCAAAAACAAAAATGTTCTGTTACACAAACTTCGAAAGAGCAATTAAAATAAAAAAATAAAAATTAATAAATTTATTTGTTTATGTTAAAAGTTTTAAGTGCACAAGTTTCAATTGTCAATACTAAGTAAATTATGGCATACAATTTTTCCAATAAAAATATAAAAAGCAAAGAACATGAAAGTAAATTCTTATGTTAATTAAAACTTTTTACAGCATATTTTCTGTCATTTAAAATAAAATGCTGTCATTACTTAAGCAATAAATTTCTTTATTAAAATTTTTAATTCTTCAAAACTTTTGAGTTTTCTTTATGTCTAAAACTTTTTTTTTTCATAAAATATTGCCATGGGAATATCTGTACTTATAATATCTTATTTATGGTAAATGATTGGTAAAGTTTCTCCTTTACAATTTATTTTACTATTTGCTGCATGCAGCAAATGCAGCAAAGGACATTTTTACTTTTCTACATTTTGTTTTATTGCCGATATTTTCAACAATAGACTATATACTTTGAAACTTCTTTGCAAACTTACTCGCAAAGTTCAGTTTTACTTTAAAAGAACCGCAAATTCACTTGATTTGAATGTCCTAGGTTGAGATGCGTGAAGTTTTCAAAGAACTTGTGATGACTAGGTTTCGATTTTTTTATGAAATTATATACATACAATTTTTCGAAATCTATTTGGTTGGTTATGTATTTCATGGTTTATAAAAAAAAATATCCTAATTTACTCCAATATTTATGTGTTATGCTCTCCTCTGTTTCATCATCATGGCTTCCACGATAATTTTCTTTGTATTGTTTCAAGCATCTTTAAGCTCTTTCGACTTAGGCGAAGGAAAAAAGCTTTTTTCGTGAGTTATTTTTGTAGTTGAGCAAAGAATAAAAAGCTTTCAGTAATGAACATTAAAAAAAGTCAAAGAAAAAGAAATAAAAAAATATTTATTATTAAACTTTTTCATTTTGTGAATAGCTTAGTAGCCATCATCTCACAGATGGCGTTAGTTTTGATAAAAAGGTTTTATTCTTTTACTGTATGTAATTTAAAACATTGTTTAATAGAAAGCATTAATTATGAAACTTTCTTTAAAAAATTTATTATTTTCAACAGTACATAAAAGAATACAATGTTTAAAATCAAGGCATAAGCACAACTGAGAACTAGCTAAGAAACTTAAAAAAAAGATTTTGTTTTAAATGGTTTCATAAAGTTCTTGTGTAAAATGGTATGGTAGGTAGCTTCAAGTATATCATTGGAAACGATAAGTTATCACTTTCGGTTTTCGAGACATAATTTTTTTGAAAAAACCTATTAAAATTATAATTTAACATTTAACTTATGAAATTGATCCAGTCAGTAAAAGGCTTGTAATATGGAACGTAGACAATTCTACTGTTTTTGAGGGCAAAACTTTTATGAAAAATACAAGGTTTCGCTATTATGAAAGTATTGTGTTTTTGACATTTTGCATAAAAAATGTTCTCAGCAAGAAATTTTGTGATTATTGTTGTCGTTCATTTGAATAAGCGTTAAAAACTAATTATTGTAAGATCATTGGCTTAGAAATTGTATTGTATTCGTATTAAGACAAAGAAAAATTTGACCAAATCAACATAATGAACCCGCTAAGTTTGCAAAGCAGAACCGCACAATAGGACAGAATTAATAAGAAACAGAATAACTTTGAACAAACCTTAATTATCAAGCTAAAAATGTAATATAGAGTAACTTCGGGTATTGTGATATGGTCATGTAATGTGATATGACATCATATTTCCTTAAATAAGCAATTCCCGACAAAATTTTTTTTGTCAACATAGCAGTAACGTAAATAGATATGTGCTGCAAGTGCGCTGGTGCGTTCGCATTCACTATTTTGGTCTCAGTGCAGTGAAATTGATTTAGCCAGAAGTCGATATTTTATTTTTGTGCATTTTATGAGTGAATTAAGCCCGAAATAAGGTAAGTATTATAGCCAAAGTACTAAAATTTGTTCGTAGATAAATATAATTTGTCATAAATAATGTGAATTCTTTATTTGCTGAAATGTGTTTTAATAAAAATAACCCGAGTATATTAAAACTGAAATTCGGGTAATGTGATATAGTCCAATTTGGTCCACCCAGCAAAGACATTTCCTGTGCTTTTTGCAACAAATCCTTCCAAAGGGATACAAAGATTCAGACCTGAGTTCAATGCCTGCAATGCGATTTAATTTGGGCTTACAATGTTCGTCTTCCAAGACGACAAGCAATTTTTGTACGTGAGTCATCTATCTGACTTTAATATGTTCTGCTTTTCGCTTATTAATTCAGCTTAAATCTAGTTTCTTTTACTGTAGAAATTCTGTTGAAAGATGTAATGTTATTGTATTATTAGTTCCTACTGTTTTATACTTGTTATACTTTTCATGATAGTATATCACATTACCCTCCAATTTAATTTAGATGTGCCACTTGGCTTTTTTCCATTTCGTTGAAATAGCTTCAGATTGGCATACGCTATAGAGCTCCGAAGTCGTAATATACTGCACAATGCATCAACAAACCATAATACATAAAGATTTAGAAGATAAGCTATAAAAGTTACGTGTAATTTAATATACAAAAATACCCATATCACAATACCCGAAGTTACTATAACTAGCTGAAAACGGTTACTTCAAGCAGGTTTTTGATCGCTGAACATGAATCCAGTTCAATATGAACAAAATCAGAATTTTCCTAGTTTTCGTGAAACTGTTCAAAGACAATCACTATGTTTTTCGAAATATCGATAAATAAGTTCATCCATAAACTAAATTGCTTTGCTATACTATCGACTATACTCGTACCAGCTGTACTAGTGCATATAATATTGTAATGTTTTCAATATTAATGATAATGATAAACACATTTTTTGAAAGAAAATAAAGCTTTTGCTGTTAAACAAACTGCATAAGCTATACTCCAAAGATCTATTGAATTTCTGATAGATTCATGTTCACCAGAAGAGGTCTAAATTTTCAAAAAAAAAAATTAATTGGAAGATTGACATTTATGAAAAGATAAGTTTATTCTGATTATCTCTCCCTAAGGCGTCACATTTCTTTTTTAATTCAGTTTCGATCTTTTTATATAAAACCTAAGAAAATCAATATATCTCCAACCTATTTGATTAAATAGTAAGAAAGTTGATATGAAGGAAAAAAATTTGCTTTAACCTATAGTGTGCCTTTTAGATTAATTCACAGTTGCAAAACCGGCCAAGTACAATAAAATCAAATTTTGAGATATTCTCATATATCAAAATTTAGGCCATGTTTTATCTTTATACTATGGTTTTCGATTAAAAAAAATGTTTTGACAGAAATATTACACTTTTTAGCTTATTTTTAATGCATAGGTTTCAAAACCGCCCAAGTCCATGAACTTGCTTTCAAAACCAGTTCAACACCTTGGATTCAAAACCGGCCAAGTCCAAAATAGTTTTCTCAAAAACATACGCAAATAAAACTTGAAAAGTCTTTTCTGACGTGCTTTGAGTAAGAAATTTTATAAGCTATTATGTGGGAAATATTTTTTAATTTTTCAATGAACATAGATGAAGATAAACGTTTTTCGTTGCTTGTCCAAAAGTATGAAAAATGGACTTGGCCGGTTTTGCAACTAGGCGCCTCATATGTATAAATAAATACAATGTTTGAGAATGTTGTTTGGCACGCAATTACCTTTTCTGAAGTACATTTGTATTTAATCAGTTCTAACAATTTTTTACCGACACATAGATAAAATGTAATCCCGACCACAATGAAATTTAATCATTTTAATTTACCAAATTATGTCCTACATATTATGAGTGGTTGTAAAAACAAACAATTTAATTACATAAACAGATTTTTATTAAAAACGTTTTTGTTTACAAAATAACATTTTCATTTAATTACAGCGTTATTAAAGAATTTTTTTATTTTTAATTTTTTTTTTTTAGTTTTTGCGGCAAACTGCATTTAGTAAAAAAAAAGAAATTTACACTTAAAAAATTAAAACATATCAAATGTAAATATTAAAAAAAATCTAACATGATAATATGTACTCGTATGTAAAGGTAGTAGTAGTAAAAGTCGACATGCACTTGTATGCGTTAATTATGTAGCTATAGTATTTGTGTGTGTTTGCATATATGCGCGTGTGTTTGTTGAATATTCGCTATTGTAGCTGCTATTTGTTGCTTATTTTATTACATTTACATTTAATCAAATTTGAGTTTGTTTTTTTTTTTTTCATTGTGTATAATTTAAATTATAGTAATAATATCATTTTGCTTGTTCTTCTTTATTATTCGACTCTATTTGATTTGATTTCATTTAATTTTCCTTTTTTAATTTTATTGTATTGTTACAAATTAAATATATTTAATATTTAGTTATATCGTATTTTAAATTATTTGCAATTTATTTAAAATCTAAATTGTCCCTTCTTCCCCCTTTCATTGTGATACACACGCAGCGGTGAATAGTTGCCATTGCCATTGAGTGCAGCGCCAGCACCATTGTTTGCACTGGTGGCACCAGCACCTCCAGCACCAGTACCGCCACCACCGCTACCATTTGCACCGCCAGCAAATGTTTGTGATGCTGAGCCCGAAACAATATCATCAAAGTGCTGCGGTTTAGCCGTGCAGCGTGGTGCCAAAATTAAATTGTAAATAATAAAGTAGACCAGCGCTATGATGCATGCGGCAATAGCGAGCCACTGATGTAGTTCCTTTGTTTCCAAATAGGGAAGTTCTTCGCGGCGTGGCAGATTATGCGTCCATTGGTCACGTGCCAGACCGATTAGAGCACCGCAGCCTTTACCTGTTGCAAAAAATCGACAGAATCAAATTTAATTCAAAGTTTTTAAGTAAATTAATTTTTAAATGAATAAAATGAATATCAAGTTTTTGGAAATATAGCCCCTTAGTCTGATTCCATTTGCAAAAGTAAATTTTTTGGAAAAACTCTGGACAAAAGTTCTTCTTAATTTTTAAGCGATTTTATTTTGACCCAATTTAATTGACCGATTAAACTCATTCTTACGCACAAAAGATCAAAATTTATTTAAAATGCTACTTTTGAAAATTACTTTACAGTCATGGCACAGATTTTTTCACGTATCTTCGAAAAGTTAATAACATTAACCACACTACACGTCTACATCTTTCAAAATAACCCACTGGGCATTAAAATAATCCACAGCTCTTGTGAATTTTCGAAAGCATTTAATAAACATTTATAGGGCTCTTAACTTATACCAGAGTATTTATTCGCCTCTTAAAAAAATAAAATTAAATCTTGCGATCAAAATTATTTATAAAGCATTTCAAAACTCCCAATTAAGATGTTTACAAATACAAAAAATACTCAAAATTTTAAAAGTATTTATCAAAGTTTTAACAACGTCTTGTGAGAGGTTCTTAAATCGTCTGTAAAAGTTTCTTTTTTAAGAAGAGCTAAGGTATTTATAAGGTCTTAAGAAGGATTCGGAAGATCTTCATAAAACGCTTATAAATATTTTTGTATTCAAACATTTTAATATTTATCAAGATCTTTAAAAAATGTTTGATAAAAGCTTTTTAATAAATAAAATTTATTTTTTACTTTAAGAGCCATACATTTTATTGAGCTCTTCAATTTCTGAGTTTTTAAGTTCTATATAAGTGCCAATATAAGCTTCAACTCTTACGCGAACTCTTTCCAAGAGCTCTATAAAACTTTTTTTGGTTTCATGCATTTATAGAACTCTTCGCAAGAGCTTTATAAAACTTTATTTGGTTTCATTTATTTATAGAACTCTTCACAAGAGCTCCTTAAAACTTTTTATCGAAAAGTAGGGTTACCAAACGTCCGCAATTCAATAAAAAAATTTAAATGACCAGTACTCTTATAAAAATAGTAAATAGCTTATAACTTAAACATTTTCTTAAAAATTAAAGTTTTGGAATTTGATAAATTCTTGATTCAAGTCTCCAAAAGTAGTACCGTTTTTTTGACTTGTTTACTCCGTTTTCACATTTTCGCAAAGTTAAATATTATTTCATTCAACAATGCTAGTACATCATAAAAATGACCGCCTATCCGTACACTGGTTGTCCAATGGCAAGATCTGATCAATTAAAGACGCCGAGAAACAAGTTTTACTCAAGAATTCGGAAAGTAAGCCACAAACAGAAAAATATATTGAGGCCACTGTTGTAGAGGAGCAGATCAAAACACATCGGTTTCATGCTCGAAAAATCTCCATGTGACAAGTGACCCAACTTTGATTAAAACTTATAATAAATACTTTAATTTTGAACAGAAATAATTATTTACGGCGAAAAATTTAGTTTTCGGAAGCTATGAAAGGAGGGTCAAATCTTGTGATACGAAGACTTGATATGAAATCGATTTCATCTTCTCTTGAACATTGGCCTTAATATATTTTTCTGTTGCAGCTTACTTTCCGAGATATTAAGCAAAACTCGTTTCTCGCCCTCTTTAATTATCCAGATCTTGGCATTGGACAATAAAAAAATATGAGGCACAAATTACCAAAACTAAATTGAGAAAACAAAAATAAACGCAAGATGGCCCAAAATATGTTTATTCGAATTTGGGTTATAATTCGTATTTCTATAAAGAAAATAGCTCATAAAACATCTCTTTCTTAATTTGCCACTTGTTCATATGGTAACCCTAACAATGGACACAAAATTATTTTAAATAAACAATTTTAGCAAATTAAAACTGTCAAGTTTTATTAAGCCCTTAATATAATCCTTAAGATTAAAGTACCTCTTATGAAGCTTTAGAGATAATCCTTAAGTTTTATATGCCACTTATCGAGGAATTTTAAAAACTTGGCGTCGTCGGCCATCTTTTTTAATATACATGCCGACGAAATAGCAACAACAACAAAAAAATAAATGCGTTTCTTTTTTTTTTTGCCTAAATAATGATTTTTTGTGCAGTAAATCATTTTATTTCGATTTGCTTTTACCTAAAAAATCACTTAAACGTATTTTGAGACATAAATATTAAAGAAAAACCTAAAAATTAATTTTAGCCCAAATATTTTATTTTTCTAATATGTAATATTTCAGAAGCGCGCTAAGTTTTTCGAAGCAAAACCCCAAACTTCACGATAAATCTTTGCTCGCACGTAAATTTTGGTCAATAATTGTGCCGAAAATCATAATTATTCGTTGCATCATTTTCATATTGCCATTTTATAATTCCATTTGCTATTCTCTTTTTATCTATTTAACTTTGTAATACTGCAAAAAGTATGTATACCAAAAACAAAATCTTTATTAAAACTTCGTCAAAATAAAATAAACCTAATTAAAATTCCGTTCGAAAAAAAATTGTGTATAAATATTTCCAAGAGCACAAAATATTTATAGACCTCTAGGTGTATTAATTCATTAAACTCTTGAATAGGTTTTGAAAACGTCATAGCTAACTCTTACATAAACCTCTTGAAGGTCCCCATAGAAGGTGCCCTTTTGGTCTTAAGTAGCATTTATTCTGTGTTTTAAAACCTCTTTAGCGAATATTTCCAAGAGTTCTGCTCTTAAAGAATGGTTATATAGAACTCTTGAAGAGCCTAATAAATGCAAAAATGCCTAGTGGGAAACCACCCTAAACTTAGATTCATGTAAATACAATTTCAATTTCAACATTTTCCCGCATCCCACTACTTACCAATGCCAAAGAATGCCAAAACTGCCAGCGCTTGTCCAGTGGCTGTCAATTTTCTCGGCATTGCATGTCGCATGTACAGTATTATTGTAATCCAGACCACACCAATGACCAATGGCTCAATCACTTCCATCACAATGGTCAACCATTTCGTTTCCTCACCACTCAATGCAGTAAAACGTATAATGAAAATGGCAAAGCCAGCAATAAAGACATTCGAATGTCCACAGTATTCAATAAATTTGTCCACATTGAAGAAAAGCGCCAGAACCAGCAGTAGGCCAGCATAAGTCACTGCATATTCATCGGTGAATGTCCACTTCAAGTAACTGTGAATGCTACTCCAGAATGTGCCAAACAATATGGAAACCAATGTGAGCACAATAATCTCTGGACTGTAACGTCGTATGGCAGACATTGGATATACCATTACACCGGTCTTTGTATGCCACCACCATTCGGCTGGACTAAGTGGCATATTACTGGCGAATAATAGTACTAGAGCACCCACAAGGAAACACACAATCACCACTACCAATGAGAGGAGTACAGCCATATCTTCGGTATCTGTAATCTTTACATTTTTCTCCGTATGTTCATCCAAGCAAAGCAGGTCAAGCAAGGAGAAGAGCAATATAAAGCCAATTGCACCCCAAACATACTGACGGCAAACTTCACCACGACCTTCTGATGTTTCACGTACAGCAATGACAATGGCAGTGTTTAGTAATGTAAGTGCGGCTAAAACAAAAATGTCACCTAAAATGCGTATCGTGTAGTAACCACTTAAAGTGACATCCAAATCACCAATAGTCTGAAAAAAATAAATAAAAGGAAAATTATACATGACGTCACGTGTATTCAAAAACTTCATAAGGCACGATATCAAAACTTTTCATTGATATTTATCTACTATCGAGCCACTGTTTTGAGTCTTCCCTCTGAAATGCATTCAAGCAAACTTGAATCACAAATTCCTCATGTAATTTTGTGACGATGCTGTGTTTGGTGATTGCTGATTCACCTTCTGACCAAATGATTATTCGAACGTTCAACAGCCGCCCTGTCGTCTGTCTGTCGAAAGTCTTTCAATCTATTGAATTTGCTTACTTACCATTATGCATTGACTGTCGGCCAGTGCGCTACCCTTGGTGTCATACGGATTGATCACTTGACATTCAATCATAGGTTTACATGAAGAGTCATTTTTCAGCTTAATCATATACTGTGCCTGTGGAAGTGGTATATTGCATTGAAAACCATCTGCAATTGTAAAGAAAGAGTAATTTTCCAATGAATTTGTTACTTAGATTGTGTAGGAAATCCGAAAAATATTAACAGAAAATTTTGTTTTTTTTTTGTAGAATATGGCAATTACGACCAATTACTTGGAGATGTTGGCAAAAAACAGGCAGTGGGCAGTAGGTGCTTAGCGTTTGAGTGGATGCAATAAAAATTGAATATGAATCAAAATAACTTCGTTCAAGCCAATTTTCATTGAAAATATTAAAAGAGAAGTTTAGCGAATTACTGGAAATCTGAAAAATTTGAGATTTTTATTTAAAACCCAGCGGCAAATCGATGAAGTACTCTGATTGTTCATGTATGAAAAGCTATACCCTTTTTGTTGTATGTTTCACAAATGAAATTATGAAACATACATAGTTGTGATATTTTGTGTATTTGCTTGCTGGCTGCCAGCTCTGTATATGGAGCTGTAGGCAGCTTGCTAGCTGGTTGCCTGCTGTAAGGGGTCTTGCCTGTTGGCTGCATGCTTTGTATGTGGAGATGTAGGCAACTCGCTAAACTATACAGGCACTTAGTAAGCAATGTGTTAAGGCAATCTGCCTTTAGTTTGTTATACATTGTATATAGAGAAGTAGGCAAGCTGCCTACAAAGCGGCCATCCCTTTGAAAAAAGAATTTACAGTTGTGGCAAGAGTTGTGAGCATTACTGCCTACAATGAGTATATCTATTCATCGATGTTGTTTATAGCATATTTGCCGCTGGGAATGTAATAAAAATGAAGGGTAAGTCTTATGCTTCACAAAAAAAAAAGTTTTAGCTGCAGTGAGTATGCCACTAAAAGGTTAAATGGTAGTGGATTTTGATCCACTTTAATGCTCCAATGGTAATACCACAAGACTTACACTAAATGTTTAGTGGTAGCAGATTTCATTTCCTCTATTTAGTAGTAGTGGATTTAATCTACCACTAAATGTTGAATGCAATTAATTTTATTTTCCAAAAGCGCTAAGAATAATTGAGTATTGAATTTTGTGCACTAACTTTGAAATAAAAAAATTATAACCCTTAATTCTTCATTTTTGTTATATTTACCCAAAGGATACTCGCACCATCCAGCGCTGTGCGTATCATTTTTGACATTTGTTGCTGCCCGCAATGTTGAAAGTACAGCAATACTCGTTGTGTCAGCTGTATATGCATGACAATGCTTGACCACCGTTTCGCCATTTTCATTTGTCTCAGTGACACACAAATGTGGTGGCTGCACATAAACCTTATCTCCGGCGTTTTTACCTTTAACATCATTCACTTGACGCTGCACACGTGCTGCACGCATTTGTGCGCCTGCATGTGCTTCCTCAGCACTCAACAATTCAGCACCACTGCTATCAGCGGTAAGCTGCACCAGATTTTCAGCAGCAGATCCAGCGCGTTTCTGACGCAAACTTTCGGTGACTGCATCAGTTGAATCATCGTCATATTCAAATTCAGAGCTATGTTCTGTAGATGGTGATGGTGTGGGTATATATTCTAACCACGGCTTATATAACGCCTCATAGTGGTTTGGATCTTGACATGTATACGTGCAGCGTGTTAAATTAACTAAACCACTTTTGCTATTCCAATGATGACATTGAGCACTTTCAGAGCAGCGTTCTTGATAGATAATGGCGCCTTTTTGATCACAGCCAAAGCTCACAAGTGGAAGTCGCTCATCATGACGTTCCACTTTCGGTATGGCGAAAAGGCACGCATATACAATGGTGGCGAGTATAAGAAAGAGGGCAGTTAATACTCGCAAGACACGTCCAAAATTATTTGAATTTTTCGCAGCGAATCTATCGGCTAATGGGCCAGCTATGAGGGGTCCCAAAATGGAGATAAATGGTGCGATAATGCTGATATTACGATATTCATCGAAATTTAAGCCGAGTATCTGTGGTGTAATGGTATGTAAGATGTGAAGTGCAGTGATGCCTAAAAGAGAGATAAAACTTTTGTGAAAATATTTCTCCATGTTGAATGAACATTATCTTACCGCTAATGACAAAGAACACAACTACTTTCAGCGATATTAGGCTGCTATTCACACACGGTTTGCCGCGTGTGGCCCTCATTTTTCCGGTGGGTTCAGATTTCGATCTTTTTTTTCTCTCTCTATGTGGGTTTAATGCTTTAGCTTAAATTTAGGAAAAAAATATTCAGTGTTGATTGTTTGATTTTCGTTTTGTTGAGTACTTTGATCTGGCAGGATTCGTTATGCATTCAAGTCAGTTGAAATTGTCGGTGCAGTTTTACTCGTTCATTTTCTGTTTGTTTTTAAGCTGTAATGAAAAAAAAAAAGAAATCGTAAAAATTTCCATAGTTTATAGGAAATTTCTTTTATTGTTTCTAAAAATCAAATTTTGTTGCAAAGATTTTGTGGTTTTTATAATCAAAAATCGCAGTTTGTAATGATTTTTCTTTATAAGCATATGCAAGTTGAAACATAACATAAATATTTGATTTCTCAATATCAAATACGTATTTGTTATATTCAAACAAATCTTTTTCTCAGTGTACAGGTCAGTTCGTTGTACTTCAGTGTCTTCAGAAGCGACTTATATAGCGATTCAGAGGCCTACGAAATAAAATGTTTGCGAAGTGCGGCGATTTGTCTAATTTTCCACACCACGTTTGTTGGGAGAATCTGATTGTGAACCTTCAAAAGTTTTTTTAAATTTTTTTTTTTTGAAAAACTACTTTGAAGACTTAAATTCATTAATTCAGCTAAGTTTTTGCTGAATTTTTGTTAAGTGTCAGCCTACTTTGTCATGCTTTTTTTTCTCTTTTGCAGGTGATATTCCATTCAGCCGTCAGAAATTAAATTTTTACTATAGCAACATAATATGAACACTTATTTTCTAACTCTTAAGACAATTTATGAATTACAGATAAAATCATTTAAGAAACTTCCCTCAAAAATGAATTGTACCTAATATAAAATAAGTATTTTCAGTTCTAAAATTCACTAATTACACATAATCAGCTAATTCACTCAGTCTGCTGCTTTAATATCACTGCACCAAATAAGACCACATTACTGATAATTAAATTTAAATATCGTTTTTTTTTTCTCGACTTTAATTCTTTTAAGAATCCCTTTCCCTTTGAGACGCTACTTCAACTGCTTGACTCTCTAGTAAAAGCACTTTACTTAATTGAATCATTGCAACAATAACAAATTCAACAAATCTGCAAGCAGTGTTGCAACTTGCGAATGCATTCTGCACAATTTCAACTTAAGAAAATTAAATTATTAACGAAATGGTACTGATTGCACAGATATCCAATGCAAATTTCAATGCGTGTTTGTGTGTGACAGTTTAAATAGCATAATGACATTTGCAATTACGACACAACAACAACTATGATAATTACTACAGCAATAATAATGGCAACACTGACAATTTAACAACCAAACGAACATATGAACAAGACTTGCGCTATGCTATCACCAACATATTAAGTCACTGCCATGAGTGCTTTTGTTGTTGTAGCAGTATTTATCACTATTGTAGTCATCAGTAATGTTGTGCTGCTCGAAGTGCGTTAATTTGTTATTTATTTAAATTTAATTTTAGTTTTGCGCGTTGACGACGACGACGACGACGACATGCATTATTATCAATGCATTGCATACAAAATTGCATTCAGCAGCATTCTGCCGCAATGATTTATGAGCTCATCTACACCAACATTAACTTCACCTACATACTTGCACTTGGCGCGCTGGTTGGGAAAGCAGTAGGCAACAAATCTGTGCTAAAAAGGCTAACAGCTGTTGTCCCGCCCCTAATTTATATCATTATTAAATACATGTATTATTATGTTGTAGCATCATGAAATTTATATCATTTTACATATGTAAATGTAAATGTAATTTAATTGACACTGACACCCCTCTGAATCATTAATAATGACCCCATAAGTGTAGTGATGGCACAAGCAGCGTTTTATTTTTTTCCTTGGAAATTGGAGTAAAATCTGCTGACAACAGCTATCAATTGCTGTTACACTGAAAAAAAAAATTGCAAATATTTTTTTTAAATTTTATTTTAGCATTTTAATGAATATTTGATGAAAATAGTCTCTTCAATAGATTTTGATTTACGAAAAATGTGACTTTGATCGAAGATTAGAAAAGTATGGAAAAAATCTAAAGCATGGCATTTCAATAAATTTTGAAGACAATTTTTTGAGGCTGACTGACATAGAATCTTTCCAGGCCAAATTCATTGCCTTAGAAACATAAATTCAGAACATGGCATAGTGCCAATATTTAATAACGAAAAGTTTTTTTTTAAATTTAAAGAGTGTAAATATTGACAATTTCCATACAAATAAGACTTTTTTCCAGATAACTGACTACAAGTCTCAATGTCTTTAAAAAATATTTTTTTGGAATTCAAGTTAACCGTGGTACTTTCCATTAAATGACAATGATTCTTTTATTTTAAGAAGCCATGTAATAAATTGTAGAAATACTTGGGGCATGGCTTCTAGAGCAACGATGGGCAGAATAGGAAAGATGAGCAAATTTTAGCTCTTCACAACAAATTCTATTTTTCGTTTTTTGCTTTTTTCGTTTTTCATATAAATTGTAATAGGAAACACAGTGATTACGCCGTTTGCAAGTTTGATCTAGGAAGCTAAAGTTTTGGTAGAGTTTTCTTCAAACCCGATTCTATAATATAGTGAAATTTAAAAAAATAAAAAGAAACTCTTCGGATGTATTGTGTCCGCATTTTCAGCCACATGAAATAAGTGGGCGTGGTTTGACATCAGTGGGTGGCATCTCCAATACAACTAAAATACTTAAAACGCTATATCTTGGCACCTAAGGCAGACTTTTACTACGTTGTAGTAAGTCGGTTTTTTCGTAAAATTTCAACGAAATTGGACATAAACTAGCAAACAAGTCATGAGCAACAGCTTTACTCATATTCTGAAAGTACATAGATTACTACACTAAGAAGTTACCTAGTTTCATCACATGCATGATAGGACTAATTATAGCATGAACAAATAGGAGTGGTTTAGATTCTTATGTGTTTTAAGCTTTACTATTTCAATCTAAGACTTGTTAAACTTTTTAACGGAAATAGACAACAGGCGGCATGGCACTTACGTTGCTTCATATTTATTTATTTAAACTTAAGAATCATACAAAAGATACAAGAAAGAAATATATTCACAAAGGCATATAAACAAAGAACGCAAATAACATTTATCAACATGCCTACCACTTGCCGTAGGTATGCCATAACCTTGAAAATGAGCATTTTAAAAAAGAATAAATTTAAATTAGCAACCACTCATTATCTTCTATCTCTTCTATTTTACAAATGGCTTCGTTCTTTAGTTACTTAAAAGTTTGAGTAGTTATCATTTGGACCAAATTCTACGAACCGCAATTTTCTAAGGAACACTCCTAAATTTATCTTTAAAAAAACCGTTCTTGTAAAGCATCTTTCTCTGCAATAAAATTTGGGTTCATCATGAATTAAATAAATCCTTTTTTGCTTTCCCTTTTTTTATTTTATAAGCCTTATTTTTACACATTTAAAAAGGCTTAAAATAGAAATTTTACTCTTTGAAATGTTTATTAATTTGTAACTAAAATGAATTTAACTTCAAAAGTGCTATTAAAATGGCGCAATTAGTTCTACCTAGGGCTTCTGGCTTGTTTGCTAAGCCTCTAACATAAGTGTCTATAAAATTAATTATTTCATATGAAGTAAGTACATAAAAATTGTTTTTGTTACATGTAATCTAACTGCGTCTTATATTTTTATAGTATATCTAATAATAAAATATGTGTACTCGTATAAAAAATATTTTTCTTTAATATTTTTATATAAAAAAGGTACCTATGTAATGGTTGATTTCTTAAGCGTTTGGTTTTTGGCAATTAAAAGTAAAACAAAAAACTTGCAACATTTAATAAATGATTCCCAAGGCTACGCCTGAGGTAGTCCATCCGTAAGCTGCGATTTTGGCATCTTTTTTTTCATTATTTTAAAATGGCAAACCCTATTGAGCATTTTTGATGTTAACACATGTTATAAATAACGCGTAAAGAGTCAAAAAACTTACACTAAAAAAACAAATAGCAAAAAAATCACCAGTTACATTAAACGTGGTAAGATAATTTATTTTACTGAAAATCATGCGACAAGTTAACATTCTGCGACATTTTACTCTTTTCAATGCAGGTATAATTAAAAGATTGAGAGATTCGCAAAGAAATTAATAAATTTCATAATATAATTAAATATTTTATCATCCTTTTTTAGTAATTCAACTCAACTAAAATAATAAAAGCACCAAACAAAATATGAATGAATATCAATTTTCCTAAACGATGTTGCTCTCGCTACTAAATTTACTGCACAACAATTTTATAATAAAAATGCTAAAAAAGATTTTGATACCATTCCATTCATACTATACATTTTTTTTTAGTGTAAAACTAACCGTTCAAAATTGGGGGGGGGGGAGAAATATCGACACTTTGCGTTATCATTTTTCGTTGGCAGTTAATTTAAATATTTTGGAACAACAGCAATTATTGCTACTGCTGCACGTTATAGTTGTATATTTGAGTTTATTTGTGGTTGCTGCCAGCATTATTTTGTGATCTCTCTCCATTCATCTCTCAATTAATAACGACTTCATTTAATTTTGACAATGGTTAATATTGATATTATGTACATTTGTGCATATACATCAGTATGTAATTGTGTAGGTAAATGTAGGAAATTTCAATATTGACTTTAAAATGATATTGACACAAAGTATAACAACACATGTCGTTTGTATATTTTCAAAAATCAATATTGAATTTTGTTGTTATCATTTATTGTTAGTGCGAATATGTTACAATGCAGTAATTTCCACTTTAACATGTTCTTAAATTTACTAATCTTTTTAATAAAATATTTGTAAAGGAGTTTCTATTTACACAGAAACAACAAGAATTGCAACAAGATTTACTAAACTTTGGGCTAAGAAATAAATTCCAAAGTCACTTAAATGTAAAACCACAAACAATCACAGTGACAATGACAGTCACAATTACCATGATAACAAAAGTGTAATAATATTTAATACAATAATTTTTGCGGTTAATAAAGTGAAGTTTTCATTCTTACATTACTGCGGTTATTTGAATTCAAATGAAGCTATTATTGTCTGAAAGAATTCCAAAAATATTTTGTCCAATTTGTTTTGAGCTTGCGATATAATTTTAAAGTAGTGATATAATTTGGATTTTTGTCAAAACTAATAAGTACTTGAATTTAAAATTAAAACAGTTTCATATAAAATTTCTTTTTATATTTCATTTTAAAGTATGTTATGTTATGTTGAATATGTTATTTAAGTATACACCTGAAAACTACTAAGCCAACTGGGCTCAAATTAACGTGCCATATTTGTATTAATGTCGGAAAATTTTAGATCATGGTTTGGATTTTTTTGAATAGGCGGTGCCACGGCTTTCATATGAGGAAAAAACTTAATATTTTATATAAAATTAATAAATTAAAGATTCGTTTTGAAAAAAATGGGCTATGCTATGCCCCCTCATGTGAGAGAAACATCAAATTTATCATATCTCATCAACTATTTTTTTATTTATTTATTTATTTATTTATTTATTTATTTATTTATTTATTTATTTATTTATTTATTTATTTATTTATTTGACATGTATAAAACATGCAAAATTAATTTTCAATGCAAAAATAATCGATGTCACGCCCATATGAGAAACAAGCCATAAGAGCAATCTCTTTAAATATTTTCCATTAATTTTGGGAATTTTCAACAATTTTCGTTGTTAACAGAAACGTTGAACATGTTTCGATATCATAATATTTTTTTATATTTTCTTCTATTTGTTTTTATTGAGTAACTTTGATATACTTATTTACATCTAATACTACATACACTTAGTTATACATAATATTACAAACATACATCATATTTACTTATTCACATTAATATGTACAATATGTGTTGTGTTGTATACACGCATGTTCATAAAATAGAGATCATATCACAGCTGTTTATACGACGATCTGTTCTCTTATGTCAATTTTTATTACGTCAAAATATAAAAACATGTCTTTTTGATTATTGCGACTAAATATTTTTTTTTAGAAAAAATTTTGAAAGTTTTGTAATAACTCTAAGTCGTAGCTTAAAGTTTTTTTTGTTAAATTTTGTTTTAAAATCAAGCAAATAAACTAATGCTCAAAAATTGCATTTCTCAAAACTTATTGAAAAATCATGGTATTCAATTGAATTCTAATACCATACTTTGAAATGTTAATATCCGACAATCGGTTTTCAAATTGTGCACAAATGCGATGTCGGTTTGTGTGTTACCCATTTAAAGTTTAGCCAATTTAGCGATTTCAAAGAAAATCAGTGAAGAGTTTCTTCGTAGCTCGATAGTGGATAAGCTCTACTCGAAAAAATGCAGGAGTGTGTTACCTTCCAAACAAAAAAGCACTTAACATCTTAGTATTTATGGCAGCTGTAATTGTGAAATTCGGATGTGATTGGACATAAAGACGTTGCTCTGCATATACAGTAAAAGTATTTGAAACGTTATATCTTAGCACCTATAGCAGCAATAATTGTGAAAGTTGATACACTGCTTTAAGCTGTTTGCACCAAACACTTAGTGGTTGAAATTGGACAACCGGGCTTTGTTTCATTCACACAACAAATCCACTTAAAATTCTGCATCTTAAAGCAGCTAAAGTTGTGAAATTTGACGCTCGGATGTATGTACTAAGCACAAATAAAAATGTTTGCAGAATTGGATGATATGATATATGCGAACTGAGCTGAGGGAAACAATTTGAGTTTACTATTCAATGACTTTGAATGATATCACCAAACAGTTTTTTTTATATTTTCCAACAACCGAAAATGTGAAACTAAAAGTTTTTTTATCAATAACAGTATTGGGCTCGTTACCTTCATGACATTATACTCAGCTTAAATGATTGCTGGTGACTATGATAAAATCTTTCTTTCTTTTTTTTTCTTTAATAGCTATGATGTTTATTATAATGTGCATGTCATTTAGTTTGTGCTTATTGTTACATTGTGCTCTAATTTAAATGCTTTCATATCCAAAACTCAAAAAAAAAATTTCCCAAAATAAAGTAAACAAATTTTACTGTTATTTAGTGATGATTTTTCAGCACAATTAAACACAATACAAAACACAACACAAACAATTTAAGCCAGCATTATACCACTGACCTTGTGTGAGGTCATGTCAACTTTAATAATACCCGCATATTTACAAAATAGTTGTGGTATCCGAGCAAAAAAAAAAGTGCTGTCAATTACAATTACAAAAGAGTAAATAAGTAGATTCATGTAAATTCACAACAAAATAAAATTCTCAATGAAGTCATACATAGACAGACAGACAGACAGACTACCAGACAGCTGCTGGTTAAGCAACTCCAACGTATGAAGCAATTTACTCAATCACTTAAATTAAAACTCTGTTGTAAATGCGGATCAGCAGTAACCTGTTCTTAAGCTGTTGACTAAGCAGCAAGAAAACCAAAAGAAAGAATTAAAAACTCAAATGAATGGAAGTCAAGTAGACATGAAACCAAAGCTGGGGCAAAAGACGAAAAAAAAATACTCTGTTAGGTAGCTAATTTGGTTTTTTGCTCAATTTGCTTGATGAATTCATCAGCAACGTCATCACCAGCGTGATCGCTTCCATCATCACCATCAGTCTTATTTATGCCTGATGTCATTTGAAGTTACGGTGTTGTTGTTGCCATGAGTTTTCTGCTATTGCAGGGAGTGGGAATTATTGCTTGTGAAATTAATGCTTTGTTACTGTGAAGGTCATTTATGTTGTTGCAGGCGGAGGTGTTGAAATAAATTTTTTACAACTATTTGTTATTTCTGCTTGAAATTGTTGACAGTACGGTTATTTTCACATTTAATGGTTTTTTTTTCAATGTAAACATTTGACATTTTGCATGGATGTAGAAAATGGTATCAAGTAATATTTTCCCTATACTGATAAGAATATGCGCCTTACTTAATAAATTTTAAATGACCCTTTTCTAAAGTTTTACCTGAACAGAACTTTTTTTTCGGATATTAGCCTTGACCTTGTGTATATTATTTATTTAAAATTTTACTAATCAAAAGCGACTATTAGCAAAATCGGAATCTACATAAATTTGAAATGATGTCATATAATTCTAAGTTCGGCTGGCGTATTTTATTATGCTTATTTTGCATGATCTAATTCTTAGACCTAATAATCAAGATATTTTTTTTTCTTTTTGCCAACAATATGTACTACATTTGCAAGAGCTTTTTTGGAGTTTTAACTTTTATCAGAGAACATTAATCATAAATTGGATTCAAGGAAGACTACAGCGAGCTACAGCGTTATTATTTTTTTTTTTTTTTTTTTTTGAAGCAACATTTATATTATATTTTACACCTTAGTATTGCCTTTAAATTTTAAAGTGTATTTTTGATGAGAAAGAGTTTCATAATAGTCAAAAAAGCTTACAGAGAAATTTAAATGTACTGTATTGTTATTATCTATTTAAAATTTTATTGCCATGTATTAATATTTTTATTTCTCTTTTAACTTCTTAGCAATTTTTACAACAGAACCTAAAAACAGATTATTTCCTAAAATTCCAATTTTTGATGCAATTTTATGAACTTAACCAGATAGAAATGAAAAAAAAAACTAAATATATTATATTTTGTATACCTTAATTTTTTTAACCTTCATTAACCAAAATCAAATATAATTTTTCTCTTTGACTTTGACAAAATCTCACACACGCTGACCTTATGTCCAAATAAAAATTGACCAGTAAATAAGCTGATTTCCTCAATTATTTTATATAACAAACACACCCCATACCAAATGTATTCTCCAGACTATCGCTTAAGCGACGCACTACACATTAATCTTAATTACGTTACGCCCAATTATTTCGTTTCTTAACCAAAAGAACGCCATCGGATATTTTGCGTGTTCGATCAAAGCAGCTGCTGTTTGTCAGTTTGACTCAAAGAATATACGCAGTCACGCATGCGCAATAAAATAAAATCAATGAAAAACGAAACAGACACAAATAACACACAAAACACATAAATAACATAACATAAAACATGCTGACACAAACAACACACGGCAAAACAAACTGAAACAACAAAAGTTGCGCACCTTGAATTAAAATTGTAAGAAATTTAAATATTTACAAATATTGAATGGGTTTACTTTGTCAAGAAAAACAAAATTGAATAAAATGTTAAACGAAAAATCAAACATTCACACACGCCAATGGTGCTAAAACCAGACTGCTTACAGCTACGCCGGCGCAGTAGCATGCGTTTTCGCTGCAGGCATGTTTTGCATAAACAAAACACAAAACACACAGCTAACAATTACAGTGAACGAAATGTGAATGCAGCAGTGGGGAAGTTGAAAATTTTACAACGCCCGCACACTTACAAATCTACACTACAACATAGCAATTTAATTCACCACAATTGCACGTAATTTTATTATTTTTGACAAAATGAAATTTTCAATTTTCCTAACAGCGCGCTATAGCGGAGAAATGCAAATCACTAAAATGCGTTGTTATTGTAGTTGCTTGTTTTCTATTTTTAAAATTTTTAGTTCATAATTAGTTTGCGTGTTTGTCATTTGAGCGCCATTAGCAAATAGTTTTTAGTGTTGGGGTTCTTTTAATGGAGCTCACAGTGGGGGCGGTGGCAAGAGGCGCCAACAGGAGGTCAAACTTCCACGCAATTAAAGCAACGAAGCAGAACTAACGGCGTTGATAATTTCAACTTCATTTATACAGTGGGCAACAATGTTACAAATATACACTGAAAATAATTTTTAATAACTTCTTCTTAAAAAGTCGCCCATTCAACTTTTAAGTAGAGAAAAAGTTTATTTTCAATTACTTATCTGCTGCTGTAATGCTAATGAGAAAGTGCCAGGTTCTATGCAAATTGAATGGTGTGTATTTATTATTTTATGCGAGACCAGAGCATCACACAATTTTTTATGGCAAATTAAACTCTTCAAGCATTACCACTTGCTAAAGTGAGTGCCGCATAGTTCCAGTTGTTAGATATACATATATTTTAAAAATGAAAGAACCACTCTGATCACTCTTCAAAAATATGATACTTCGAAAATATACATACTTTGAAAAAAAAAATGTTAAGAAAAATAGTTTTTATTCTACTGAAAAAATTAACTCAGCGTCTCAAAAATTTATAGAGATGCAATATAGCCCGAACATTTTTCTACAAGAACTATACCGAGTTTTGGACGACCATTAATAGAGAAATATCGCCAAATTAGTCTAATCAATAAAACATTGCAGCTTTCAATTCTTTAATATACATAGTTGCTAACATGTAAAGGCTCGGTAGATTAAAAGCGTGAAGTTAAACTCAATATTTAACTAGCAAGGACACAAACCCTGTAACTTAACAGGGAATTAACAGAGCTTTAAGAAAGGAATGTTAGCACGATGGAGTAGAAGTGTTGTAGAGGAATGATGAAAATAATTGTACAGCATTTCCAAATTAATCAGGTTATACGAGCTGGAACACAATAAAACATACTCGTAAAACAGCATTTCTAACGATATAAAATGATAAGCCGTTTCTGTTATTTTAGCATGTGCATTTATTATATGTAGCTATAACACTCCTGACTTTTTTGCAAATGGTCAACTGACCACCGATCACTCGTTTTAGACTCTCTTCCTACTAAACTAGTTGGATTCTATAGAATATGAAACAACATTTAAAACGATATATCACTTGAGACCGGTTTTTTTTTTTTTTTGAACATATGAACTTCTTTGGCAAAATTGATGACTTTTTCTGTAGAAACCCAACATGGTCACTGCTGACAACTCATTCCTTAGATACATACGTTTCTGCGACGTGTTAACGTTCCTCTGCGAATGTTCTAGTTAGTTAGATGGTTTGCGTCTTTGTTAGTTAAATGTGTAAAAATTATGTATAAAACGGAACGTAAGATTAATGCAATGATTAATTAATTAACTAAGAAATGTGAAAACAAGATACCGATCCAAATACCCCTAAAATATTCATATTGGATATTTGTATTCATAGCAATCACAGGTGACTCACATTTTGGTTAACCCTTAAGTGCATAGCGTACCATATATGGTATGTGTCTAAAATCATAGCCAAATCTACCAAACAACATGCATCGCGATAAGTTTTGCTTCAACTTGTAGCAGGCATTACCAGCATTCACATAAATGTCTCTTTAGCTTTCCGATGTCCACTTTCAATTCACAGTAAGCTGTCAAAGTGGTCGAACGCTGTCTTTACAAATAATTTTAAAATTGATCCTCATCAGTGAATTAAATATTGATAATTTACATTATTCATTTCCATATTTCATTACGTACCTATACTATTAATTTTTCATTAATTTCTAATAAAAAAAAAGTTTCTAAAAAAGAGTTTTTCTTTTCAAAAATATAGGCTTAATGCATCGTGTACCATATTTGATACACTGCAGAAATCACACTTTTTGAGCTTTTCCGGGAAAATGATGCATTTCACAGGAAAATAAATGCCCATTTCGTGTTCAGCGTTTGTTTTTACATAAAAGGAGTTTGGTCTCAATATTGGGGTCTGACCTCATGCATTTAAGGGTTAAAAAGGATGTTTGGTCAATATTTTTCAATTCATAAACCAACAACTACTGGAGGAATAAAACAAGCTGTCTTAAACAAAAATATTGGTCATATACGACTGATATTATGAGAGATGTCCTTTTAAACCCAAAATAGTCCATTTGGAAGTGGGTTAGCGAAATGGGTGACAAAATTGTAGTATTATGCAAATACTTAAATATACAATATATTTAAAAACTCACCACAATCGACTGGGTCGCTACAAAATCTTATCAAAATGGGGACTAGTGCATTAAATTTTAAGAACTAAAAGATTAGTGGATTTTAAATCCGGAGCTTAGTTTTCTACTGTTTTCTGTGCATTTAATTCAAAAAATTTTTACCAACCCAAGTTGACTTGAAGCATAATATGCATTTTATCAGTGTATGCAGCGTGACTACAAAGCAAACAATACTAACAGCAATATCAACATGAAGTTAACATAACGCACACGTAGCAACAGCAACAACAACAACAACAACAGCACCAATATGTAGCATATTCATTAATTCTACCTGTGGTAATAAATAATTTGTGGCGCTCCAAATATGGTTTAGGGCACCCTTCATTACAAATATAGAAATGTGCAATATTTGTGAAGAGAGAGGCAGTGACACCGCTTGGCAAAAGCAATCATAATTATAAACAAACAGCAAATGTTGCTACTGAAATCGTTGCATCGCATCATAAAAGCAACGATAGTAACAATTAAAAAAAAAAAAAAAACAACTACAAAATGAAAACAAAAAGCTTGTACTGCTCCTAAGCCGGGCTTACGTTCCATGGATGTAGTTTACATAAAATAAATTTTTATGTGGATTTTTAGTTTTGTTTTCTAAATTTTGAATTGTTTTTTTCTTTGCTGTTGTTGTTACTATATGCGTTTTGTATACCGACGAAATTACGTCATGCTTTGTTAAAATTTTCGATGTCGCACGTTGATTCTATCATTCATTTCACTGATGGTGAATGGTTCGTTAGTTGCTGACTCGCTGACTGGTTGGCTAGCGTTTATTAGCCGGTTACTGTTGCTGCTGCTGCTGATGATGATGATGATGCGATAACTACGCTGAGCTTATGGTGTTTGTTTTAAGCTTTACGCATATGAAAGTGATAATTAGATTTTGATATTTTACATAATATAGATTTTAATATATGTATGTGGAGGGTGTGGGCTTATGCTTGTGCTATGGATATTACTAATTTAAAAATAAGAATATTAAACATTTTAAAATTTTTGTAAGTTGTACATAAAAAACGTTTGTGTAATTTCTTCCTTCATTTTCGCACAAAATGTTTACTCCATTTCTGTGCAATTTTTCCGTTTTTGTAGTAATTTTATGTATATTAAAGGTTTTATCAAATTTTAAAATATTAATAATCTTTTTTTTTAAGGGAAACAAAAGTATTAACATCTTATACTCAAAACAAGCCAAATATTTTGATCCACCATCAAATCAATCACATTGTATACAATTTCACTCAACACTGCAGGCTTTTCGTGCAGCGTTTTTCCCCATGCGGCACATTTAGCGTAAGAAAAATTACCAAGAATTTTATCACCGCAACAAACACCATTAGCTTATTTGCCAATGTTTGCTAAGGAATTTCAACACTTTAGATAGCTGCTGCCTATTCCTAACGTTTGCCTTTGCATTTCAACACAGTTTTTATTTTACTTTTCTATTTTTCATTTCCTAATTAATTAGAAAAAAAGCGAAAGCACTAGAAAACCCATTAAGGCCGCCGCGGCAGGCAAGTGCAACACTTTGGAAAATGCGTGTGTGCTGCTATTTTTACTTAATGGGTTAATGCGTATTTATACAGTACATATTGAAATGTTAATATGTAAATATATAAAGGAATTTCCATGTCAAATTTAGAAAAATTTGTGTGTCATTTCTTCCAACATATCAAGTCAGAAAAAAATACATACGAAATTAATATTGAAAAAACACGCACTTTGCGTAAGACACGCAGCACGCTAATATGCTATCAGGGATTTGTGCATGCCAGCTATTAGGGGTGTTTGCAATACGCAATGTAGCATGTTTCTTCAAGTATTTTATTGATTAAGTTATACAAATATATTGAAATTACAATGAAATTGAGTTGGAGTAAAAGGTTTTCTTGATTCACTGACAATTCGTATATGATGGTCGATTTGAAATTTTGTTTTTTTATAAAATTTCAAAAAAAAAAAAATTGCGTTCTTTTCAATTGAATTAATGGAAAAAGAAATTCGGTAAATGGGCTTAGAACAAGCGAGTGAAGCTCAAAATTTATTTTCAAACTTTTCTGATGAATTACTGTAAATAACTTTTGTTAAAAAAAATGGGTTCGAAACATTCCTTCGAAATGCCAAGGTACTGCGCTATTGGCATTGTCGGAAATTTGCTTGCAACATTTTTCAATAAGTTTATGGAAAAAAGGTTTCAATGGCGATGAAGGAAAAAAATGGAAATCAAACATGACATACATATATGGTATTTTTAATTGAAAAATTATGATGCTTTTAATGCGCAGTTACAATGCTTCTACAGCTGTATACAGCTTTACATTTCTATAGCTGTTCTAAATATGTAATGTATAGCTAAGTAACTGCGTAGTAAAAGTTTCCTCTGCAAAACGTGTTACTTTGGAACAGTGATGGCATTTTCGGTACATTTGTACTTTTTTCAGTATATTTGCTTTATGAAAAATATGCGTCAGTACATTTCTTAATTTTTAGTTGATTCGGTACAATGGACGAGCCTCAGTACATTTTCCGTGTATTTTGACTATTTCTAATAATTATCTTTTTTGTTTTTTTTTTTTTTAATAAATTTTAGATTATTTTGGAGAATTATGCGTAAAAATCGAAACATCATTTGCTTATTTTATTTTTTTAGTAAACGTTCTAGTAAATTTTTGTAAGTTTTAATAAATTTTGGTGTCCCTGATATGGAAAAGTGCATTCGTCCTCTTAAAGTACTTTCCAAGTCTCGATTCAGTACATTTTCACAAAACCCAAATGGCATCACTGCTTGGGAAGCATTGAGCTTCAATATAAAAATTAGAAAATTTCAAACTATGGCACATATATACAATACATAAACTTTAAAAGAATCTTGTTCAGTATATATCGTTATTTATTTAATATTGATTTTTTTATATTGATCCATCAAGACTACACTTATGTATTTACTTCATACAAAGTACCCAGTAATTTTTGTTCGAAAAAAGTCTTTCGGCAGAAGTGGCTGCAGTCTTAGTATGATATATCATAGTTAATATCTTTCTCATAAAAAGCACTTATGTACATAAAAATAATCTTCAATAATAATTAATAACTAGCTAGTCCCCACGACTTTTCACGTATAGCCTGTTTTTAATTAAGTTAAAATCGAAATTATTTTGGTCACTTGTGAACATAAAAGTAGCGGGCAATAAAATTGAATGTGCTATTACCTTATTTACATCCAAAAGGACGTTATCGCACCAGATCATAATGATATGGTGCACATTAGAACGAAATATATAAACTATTAGTTCTACGTTCCTTCTAAAGTTATTAGACAAATTTTCAAACACAACTTTAGTAATTTTTCAAATATTTTCTTCTTCTTTTACTTTCAGACATTTCAAAATATTATTCAAAATTTTTAGTGAACAATTTATTTTTTTTTTAAATTGCCATGGGAAAGACAAAAAACAAAGCACACACACTAACTGAAACATTCAATTCGCATTTAACGATTTGTTGTATTTACATGCTGTTTTCTATGTATGAAATTAATATTTTTAGCAATTTTAAAACTTAAATATTTTGATATTTAACAGGAATATCGTGACAATTTTAATTGGAGATTGAGACCAAGCGTCTAAGAAATAACCTTAAATAAATTTGATTGAAATTGATCAAGCAGTTTTTGCGTGATATGCGAACATCGAAAACAGCTATCGTTTTATTTATATAGATTTAGAAATCTCTCAAGGATGCCATGTGCTGTGGCTTTTGATTTACCAATTTTTTTGATGCCACATATTAGAAAAAGTTTATTTGAAGTCTCAGTCGAGAAAACAAAAACTTGAAAAATTAATGGGAAAGGGATTCTTCCAATTACTTAATATTTTTTTTATGTTCTTAGTTTCTTATTTTTGTTAATTTTGAAAAATTTTCTGTTACAAACAGCGAAAACAAAATTAATATCTGGATAGCTACAATATTTAACATTAATTATTCAATATTTATGTAAGCGATTGTAGATTATTTGGAGAACAAATTATTTTAAAGCAAGTAACTTTAATGAAAAAATAAAATAACTATGAAGAATGGCTTCATAGTTACATATTTTTTTAAAATTTGTTGTTATAATCCGAAAAATTTTAAAAACTTTTTTTGAGCTATAAGTTTTTCAAATAAACAAAAATAATGATTATGATAGGTCTTCACTACTAAGAAAATAATACAAATGTCCAAGAAAATAAAAGTATAAACATATTCATAATCTAAAATCCCATTAAATATTTCTGCTTAGTAAAAAAATAGGTCACCAATGCTATTATGATCTACAAGAAAAGGAGCTGAACACACATATCTGATTTTTTCGCTATGCAAGAATGATTTAATAAGAGCAACCTACATAATTTTTTTTGTTTTTAGTTCAAATAAACAATTCGTGTTGTAAGACAAATATTATTCTCACGAGAGCAATAAAATATTTCTTCCACACTAAAAAAAATAAAAAAAAATGAAAAATTGCATTCCTAGAAATTTTGCTGTTTATCAACAATTGCAGCAGCTGCAATACATTGCTAAACTGCTAATCACACTCTGTTGAACTGTTTCGAAATTGGAAAAAACGAAAAAGTTTTATTTCTTCTAAGCTAAGTTAAAAAAAAAAAAAAAAAAAAAAAAAAAAACGTTTTATTGTCTGTTCCGTATTGCCAACATGTTACATCAGCCAGACACCCAAAAATTGCCAAATAGCAGTCAGTGAGCAGACAAAAATTCCAAATTATTGTTCCGAAATTTTCACAGCGTCTGGATTGCTTTGTTTTACGATTGCAAAATTAACACAACGTCGATGCGGCTATAAGCAAAATGTTGTAAATGGAATAGGGAAAATTTTTATTCTTTACAACGCTATTTTTGTTTTTATAAAACTAATTTTCTTAGCTGCCAATTTGAATATTTTGTATATTAGCATTTCATTGAGAACTGAGTTGGATTTTTAATTGTATATATTTCATTTATAGACTTAATTTTTTTTTTTTGCCAACATTTGATTTTATGTTTTACATCATCTGTGCCAATATTTATTTTAAAAAGGCGCAACAAAATAATTTTTATGTTAAAAGCAAAAATTTAAAAAAAAAATTGATAAAATTTTATTTGATGTTTTTATTTTTGGCCGTAAAACGCACGAAGCGTTAAATCTTGTCTTATGCGCAGATGTCTTTTATTAATTTGCCACAATTCAGTGAGCGCATGGCACAGGAAATACTTTTAGTTTCTCTTTTTAAAATTTTGTTGGCTTATGTTTTTTTTCTATAAATCTAATTTTGTTTTTATTTTCTAGTCAAACAAAAATAGCAAATATAATTTTGACAAAGCAGAAAATTAGAAACATGTGGCCAGCAAATTTTTATACAAAAATTTTAACATTTTTTTTTTTTAATAATTTTTACATTTGCATTGTAGCACTGGTAGAAATTTCATTTTAATTTTCTAAAATTTTATTGCATACTAAGAATATAAAATTTATGAATAAAAGAAAATTTTGATATCTTAGTATAATAGTTTGCTTTTAGAAATTTATTAAAGGATGCTTAAAGCTTTTAATGAATAAATGAAACACATTAAGAACAAAAATTTAGAAGGTCGCTGGAAATTGTAGAGTTTGACATGAAAAAAGAAATTCCAAAATTTTTCTTTTAAGTTATTGTGTTTGACATAAAAATAAAAATACAAATTTATTGAAATAAGACTTTCATATTCATACCATTGAAGGTTCGGAGCACACTAAATTGTTATAAATTTCCATAGAGTTATTCTGAGCTCAAGTGCTGAAAGCTATAGGCAAAATCTCATAAGAAAAATATAAAATTTCAAATATGGCTTAAGAATTTGATCTTTACAAATTCGTTGAAGGAATGCTGTCGAAGTTTCAATAAAAATAAAATGTTAATAAATTCAATAAATTACCCACAAAAAAAACAAATAGGTATTTATGACTCCACCCTGCTACTTATAAATCAATCAACAAACATCGCCACAATGTTGTTTATGATTAATAGCAATAAATTATTCACAAATTTATTACGCGTTAATTCAAATGCGAATTTGTGTCAACCGTTTTGCAACATTTAGCATGAACAACGCAAATGAGTCGAAGCGCAGAACGCACGTGATTCTAGAGCGAAAACCGAACCGTAGCTTAGCAGTAATCAAAATTCGTTTTAATTTGTTATTTAAATGCATTAAAAGCGCATTACGAAAAATATGTTTAAAAAAAAAACACTAAAACAAACAAGTGCATTATTCATGTCGTATAACACAGAATATTATATGCCATACACTTAAAAAAAATGTAGAAAATTGCATTTCAAAAATTATATTTTTTCTTAGGAAATAAATATTTATTGTGAAAAACATAATGCAATAATATTTTAAAGTTTAAGTTTAAAAAAATAACCTTGGAAGTAAAAGGGAACGAAGAAATCAAGTAAAATATGCGCATGTACAGTGCAGCATTTTATGTGTCTGTATAGCATATTATATTATTATATTTCCAATTTGTATTTTGCTATTCAAAATTTTAATAGGCGGCTCTGCAATAACTTGAAGTAAATCTGACAATTAAAAAAAGCTTATTATAACTATGCCTGATATCCTAAAATTCATGGATTGCACAATATTTCTTAAAGTAATATCGATAGTCCATATGCTTTTTGAAGACAAATTTTTTGCTATTTTATTTTAAAGCTAAAAGAAATTTTTAAACCTTTAAGGCATAATTGCTAGAACTTTTCGTCACTTTGCACAATATATCTTATGATTTATTTAGAGCTACTTTTATCAGTAGAGATTTTATGAAAGATTATGCGTGAGTTGTGTCAAACTTTCTTGGAATTCATCCAAAACTCGGATGATTTATTGGAATAATGAAGTCAATTGGCTGCCTAGATCACATGATATTGTCATTAACGAGATATTGTCATAGTCATTTTCCTTTGGAGCTACGTAAAGTCCAAATTATACAAAAATAAGCAGGCAATGGTTAAGGAATTGGAAACCGAACACTACTCGAATTGCTCAAACGCTTCATCGAATAGTGGAACTTCAGCCGCAAGTTACGGAAAACATTTGATAGAAATTATCTTTAAAAAATAAATGCAAAGAATTATTTTTTCTCATAATAAAAATTGTCCGATAAAATTTAGTTTTTGATTTTGTTTTATTTTTGGAAAAAGTACCTCTAAATGAATACCGCGTTACTTAGGGAGCGTCTACACATATATTAAATGCTCACGTGGACCACTTTTAGGGTCTAACGGTTGCTTTAACGGAAGCACAAGATAAATGTTTCTATCAAGACATGATGGTTTTTGAACATCGTTATCAGAGTCAATTCAACATGAGAAATACGACAGACTATATTTAGCGTGCTTATTTGGAAAAATCCATATAATCAAAGAAGAACTACGACAAGCATTAATTTCTTAATATATTAAGGTATGTCACTGTAAAAAAAAGATTTTTAATTCAAAACAAAATTTTGTTTCATTTTAGCGTACAATAAAGTAATGAAAAAATAGAAATTTTCTTAAAATCGGTAATTTTATTCTGATGCAAGGATTTTTATGTACAATATTTTATCTTTAATTCTTAATTAAGAAAATAGTAAAAACTAGATATGCACAGAAAACAGATTCGAAATACATTTTTTTAAATTTATAAAACAATTTTATTTACTTTTTAAACTCCATACGACAATCAACTTCTATGCATTTTTTTTTAAGTGTAGCCTATGACTACATATAAATTTACATGCAAACACACAGCTTTTTACATATGTACATAATTAAAGAGCTCACTGCACTTTGCACTAATTTTTTAGATTAAAACTTAAAAGTAAAACTCGCATATTAAGCAGAAAATCAAAAACTTATACACAATCATTTGACGTTCGCTGACATTTGGCGCTGCCCCTCAGCGATTTAATGATGTCATTTCATTAGAATGTTTTCAATATTTGCACGAAATAACCGCGAGTTTTTTTTCTAAATTTCTTGTCAGTTAGCATCTTCTTCTCGTCATTTATGTAGCGAATTGTTTGTTTATTCTTTTCTTTAAAGAATTTTGCACTTCACACACTATGTAAGATTTTTATCAGCATATTGTTGATGTCGCTGTTTCAATTCACTTTCATTGCCTTAGCTGTCAAAACCTTGACAGTTAATTGAACTAACGCGTCTGCTTAGGGAATTTGATGAAACAAAAAAAACCATAAATTAAAGTATTGCTTTAATTGAATGTGATATCGATGTGAATATTTGCAAAAAAAAAAAAAGTGACTCAATTGCTAGCGGCAGCTGAATAATTTGCTCTCTTTTAGTACGTGAATTAATGTGACATAAATTACTAAAGAATTTTAACAATTTAAAATTAGCAGTAAAAATCTTATTAATAGCTTCATCACGAATTAGAAAGTTATTATTAGTTAAATGTTTTGTTATTAGCAGCATAAATTACTGATTTTTTGCTTATATATTAATTTAAACTAAATTAATGGTATATAATATAAGCAAAAGTAGGATATTGAATAAGCTCAAAAATTAGATTAACTACAAAAATAGATACGATTTTTTTGTGTGTTTTTGGGTATGTATCTATGTATGCAAGAGATGCAGGGAAAAGTAAGAAACTGAATTTAAAAACGACTTTTCTGAAATTTTATTGGGAGTGCTATCAAAATACTATGCAAACGCTTGGTGGCGCCAAGAAAGCTAAAAGTAACTATTTTCTCTTAAAACGGACGTGATATCTTTTAAATATTTTATGGGTAGTTTTTTAAGTTATTAGGTATTGATACTCAAAATGAATAGAATCAAATAATACTCAATCCTTTAATACCAATCTTATAAGAGAATAAAGCCGATTTTAAAATTCATGTAGTCACGCCAAATAATCAATTTAAAAATATCTATCTAAACTGTCTTTTTTTTAACACAAACATTCACTTGTTGATCATTATTTTGTTGTCTCTAGTGCCACTTAAAATCTTTTTGCCAACAGAATTTTTCTTTTTTTACAACAAATTCAACACAGTAGAACAATGGAACAATTCTTGTCTTGTTGCTATTGCTAATTTATCGCCTGCTTTTTACAGCATTTCAATAAACATTACATTTAGCTGCCAGCAATCTATTGCAACTTAAGAATGTCTATAAAAACCCTAGTAACAAAAGCCTTTAAGAGGAACTTTTCAGAATACTAAAGACCAGCGAGCACGAGCAAAAAATGCTTAAAATGTAACAGAAAAAAATTGCGACAAAATTGTCGCTAGTGGCAGACGCATCGCATCGCTCAGCGTCGTCACGCATTTAATTCATTTCTTACTGCGCGCTTAAGATGGCGCGCTTGTGAGGCGTCACAGTCGAATGCTGAGATTCCTATGGCAACTTGAGACAGATAGCTGGGCGGACAGACAAGACAAGCAAACAACAATTGAAGTGTTCTTTAAACTGCAGATTATTGTGGTGTTTTTTTTTTTTAACTTAGATTTAGAAGTTTAAAAAAAAGACATAATGACAACAAGAGTAACAATAGCAACAATGACAACAACGTGTTGCTTCTCTGGTTTTTTGCTGCGTTACTTTTCTTGCAGCATTTTCTTTTCTTGAGACTTTTTTCGCTTTGGTATCGAATTTGGCCAAAGGCTTTAAAGCGCGCCAAGTTTTTACAAGAAGAACATCAACAGCAACAATGTCAACAACAATATTTGCCAGTAATTTATTCTATCAATGCTGCATAGTGTATGGTTTTTTTGATTTAGTTGGAAAAAAAATTAAGTTGGGTTAGCCTAAAGTTTTAAGCATCTTCTCGGACATATGCAAAATCGCCCAAAGGATAATCAAATTAATAAATTTTGCTTCTTGACTATGATTGAATTTTCGACAACTTTTGACTTAGTAGAGTATTAAAAAAAAAGGATATCGAATCGCGCAAAGTATCAAATCGCTCATAGTATCAAATCAAACATAAAAAAAGCCTTGATTATATAAGGTTATGTATGACTTTGGGCTTAGCATTTATGCTAAGGAAAATTGTCTCCAAATATAAGAAATTCTGTAAAAGCGTCAACAAATCTTAAGCATTTTATCCTTAGCGAATAAAACTGATTAGAATTCTATTCTTTTCCCTATAAAATGCATAAAACTCGCACTGTTCAATGCAGCAATCTTTTTTTTTGTGATGTTTTGTTTTTCGAATCCCTACGCTTTATTCTACGACTGGCGACAGCCAATTTTGCTCAAAGGCGTCTCACGTCTTGGCTTAGTTTGACTTGGCTTTCAACAGTTTGGTTTAGTTTTCATTGACAGTTAATGTGTCAATTGTTGTGGTCTAAGCCAAGGGATAACATTTGCTTGTTCAATGGCTTTTGATGTGAAAATTGTCGTACAGCACTTGAAGGGAAAATTGATTTTAACCTAATGGTATTCTGTTTAGCTTGAATTTTGGCTGCAGGCTTTTAAAGCACAAGAAAATGTTTTAAAAGTGCTTTAACCTTAAAACGATTTTGATGTCAAATTATGTGATTTCGTTGTAATTTGCTTAATTATATGCTGACAGAAGGTTTTAATTTTTTAAACTAATTTAATTGTACTTACAAAATGTTTTTTTTACTCATATTCCTAAGCCGAAAACGTGCCCAAAACACAATTTCACTTAATTTTTTTAAAAAATCTATTACCAGAAACATTCACACTTAGGCTAATTTGTATCGCTTGGAAATTCTCCACCTACAATATTTTTTGTATTTATTGCATATGAGGGTGAGGATAAATACAAAGAAAAAGTATTTAAAAAGAAGGATCTAAATGTATGCTAATGTATGTATTCAGATTAGTTCCGTTTGCCGAGAAGCATAGATATTAGGGCGGATTAAATTTTTAAGTGGTCCGGAAACTCTATTTTTCTGAAAACTCATCAAATTTTAAGCAAAAAAGTCCACTACACCATATGGCTACAGTAAATTTTGAGCCCGCGAGTTTATATTTGAAGTATTTAAAACTATTCAAACTGCTTATGCTGTCATCTGGTTACAGTATTCAGAGCTTTACAGTTTCTCATTCTCTTCCTCAACTCGTAAGCAATAAAATTACGTTTTCTTTATTCAAATCGGTGAATTAGTTTCGGAGTTATTCAAGTTTAAACAAAACTGTTGAACAACTCATGGCTTCTGTTTACTAATGTTTTATGAAGTTTTCAATATGACAAACTAAAGCTCGCTCGTAACAGCGGCAGGGAAGAGTTGTTCAACAGTTTTGTTTAAACTTGAATAACTCCGAAACTAATTCACCGATTTGAATGAAAAAAACATCATTTTATTGCTAACAAGTTGAGGAAGAGAATGAAAAACTGTAAAGTTCTGAAAACTGTCACCAGATGGCAGTTTAAGCAGTTTGAATAGTTTTAACTACTTCAAATGAAAACTCGCGGGCTCGAAATTCATTGAAGCCATATGGTGTAGTGGACTTTTTTGCTGGATTTTAATATAAATAGATCAAAAAAAAATTATAATTTATAATTTAGATGAGATATATTCGTCATTTTCCTTTTCTATCAAAGGGGCGTTCTGGACCAATCAAATTTTTTTTTTTTTTTTTTGATTTATTAAGCTCTCAAATAGATTTTGCTTAGCACTCACTCTGTACTGCTCTTCAGATTATGCAAAGTCTTAAGATACTGCGTAATGTTCTTCGACTTTGCCATTGTTTATTGACACAATTGAATACAATTCAATTTACAGTAATCCCCCTATAACACGGTAGATTTGTTCTGCGTTATAAGAAAACGCGTTGAACGAGCATTCTTGTATGACCCGGTACAACGTGTTACTTACAAATTTCAAAAGAACACAATTGACACCATTTACAAATGTTCGCGAACAAATGTTATGAACTGTACAAATCATTATAAATTTCACAGTACAGAAATATAAAGTGGGAAATCTCCGCGTTACATATAAACACGTGTTGTACGAGGGACGTAAGATCGCGTTAAAAGAGTACCGTGTTATAGAGGGATTGCTGTATTTAGACTTATTCGATACTTTTCTTCGAAGGCTTCCGATATATTTCAACTTTTTTGATGATTTTCGACTTTTATCGATGCTTTTTGATAAGTACTGATTAGAACCGTCCTTTTTCGATTAATTTTGATGTGTTTCGACTTACCTTGATATATTCAAAAAGTTTCGGATCTTATAGACTTTTTTCATAGGTTTGGACTGCTATCGTTTTTTCAATATTTGTTTGAATATGTCAATAATTGTCGAAAATTATCGAAAGTTCAACTTGCAAATAACATTTGAAAAATCGAAAATCGTGAAGAGTTATTCAAAAACACAGAAGGTCAGAACTTATAGAAGTTGAACTTCTCGAAAAAAATTGGAGTTCTAATGTTCGCAAACTATCGAAAAAATCAGAGAAAGTCTAAAGTTTTCGAATCACATTAATAAAATTCAAAAGCTATCAAACAAACATTGGAAAAGTTGACTGTGATAGTATTAATGAAAATCCGAACTGTCGACTATTTTCTAAATGGATAGAAATCCAAAACAAAAATAGTTACGACAAAAAACCACTTTACATTTTTATAGCTGTAAGTCATGTTGCATAGGGGGCGTTTTCATGCTAATGCGATGATATTAAACAGTCACTCATATTTTCATAATTTATGCTATCGCTGAGGTCGCCAAAAAATTATGTATTGTATTTCAAGCATAAAACTTAAAGCAGAAACAGCAAAAAATATCACTGATGACATCATAACCTCACTCGCTGTTTTTTTCATCTAACTTTGAAGTCTCCTTCTTATTTATTCAAATTTAATGACATTTCTATGACATGACGAACAGCAGATCTGAATATAGCAAGCTACATAGTAGCAATTTTTACAAAACGAAAAAACTTTCGAAAAACTGGTAACAATTTACAAATGAATACCTGTTGCTGCTGCCAACCGCAAGCGGTGGTGAATTTATTAGCCATTCACTTACCGGCACAGAGCAACAAAATGCCTCCTCGTACCCAAAGGCAAACGTCATGATGTGCCAAATTGAAGGAAAAAGTTGTCATTTGTATGACATAGATTGCATATCTAATGACATGATTATTATTTTTATTTATATATTCGTAAATAAATTAAAGAGAGAAAAAACAGCAAAATTCATATCTATTTGAATGCAACTACATATTTTCTACGTTCAATTCAATTATACACATTGTCAGTTTTCATTTTCGATTTGTTTGTATTTTAGCTTCATTTAGACCTCGCCGACATCCGTCAATCGTTAAGTTTGTCATTTCGTTTTATTGAAATCTTTTCTACCACTTTGTCACATTTATTAGTTTGTTGCCGAATTTGGTCTAAGCCAAATTGCTTTTTGTCGTTCTTATTAAATTAAGCAAATTTATTACGGTCAGTTTCTTGAAATTTCGATTTTCTATTGCTGCTGCTACAAGTGTAGCATAAGAAATTAACAACTGAATGTTAATTGAAATTTAATTAATCAATTGGTCAGCAATTACATTGGCGTTAATTGTTTTGGGCTTAATATGTGGATTTTCGTTTTTTTGGTAGCTTTGCGCGCGAAGTTTTTTCTTTGCACGACCATATGTGTTGCAATCAATCTAAATTGAGTGAACAAAAATTTGAAGATTTAGAAAATGGTCCTGGTTTGATTAGGAAATCTTTTGCTCAATTTGTTAATTTGGGTTGATTTCCGGAATTTTTTCAATTAAAACTAAACTCGTAAAAATATTTTAAGATTAGAAATAACAGTTAATTGTTGAGGCAATTCATTATAAAAAAAAATCCTCTATAGTAAATCAATCGGAGAGCACGCTTCATATAGCTTTAAATGTGCTGGATTTAAGTCTGGCAATAGAATTATCAAACTTTTTGCTATTTGCCTTTTAAGTTTTAGAGCGTAAGATAAAATATTTCCAGATTAAGTAATAAATTATGGAAAAAATATCTGAAAATTATTATGTGCTCTGAATAAAAAAAAATCAATAAAGAGAAAGTCTTTCTTTCAATTGTGCTGAAGGTCTTAGTCCAAAATTGTCAAAATTTTAACGTTGTGAATGATAAAGTAAAGTATAATTTCTAATTTTATGACGAGATACTGTACATACAGTCAAGAAAGGTATTGCATTTAAAGGCAGAAAAATATTTACCGATTTCAATTTCACTACTCTAAAAATCATTACATATAATGGTATTATATGAAGTCATTAACATAGCGGTTGGAATTCAAATCAAGGACCGAAAATAATCGTTATTTCCAATAGCTAAGGTCAAAAAAATCAAAATGAAGATAAGACAAAATTTAATTTTAAATGTACAGATGAATTTCTTCTAACGAGAAGCGTATGACTTTTGACTTTGTAACTTTTATTTTAAAAATCAAAAATAATCGTTATCTTGAATTTTTATTTTTTTTAATCAGCAATCAAAAAAAAGGTAATCGTAATTTTGGACTTCTATTTTTTAGATCCAACATAGTCGTTATAATAGATTTTTACATTTATTGATCAAAAATAACTGTTACTATGGATTTTGAAATTTTTATTTATAGCAGTGACCTCTATTATGCAATTCATAGTCGCTGCAGTACCTGGTTTAGATCTGTTTTTACTTTAAAATTTAATTAAAGAAAAGAGGGAGGGAACTTTTTCTTTAACTTTTGTTTCAGGGCTATCGTCAGTAGTTTGATAGATTTTGAACTTCATTAAATGTATGGCTCTCCTGAAAAGTAGCGTTCTTTACATGGGTATCTTGTATCATAAGACAGCTCGTGACCGTTTTCTTTTTTACGGTGCACTGAATGTGTCATATTATGCCCGTATTATATATTTTACAGAACATTTTATCTAAAATTGCTGTTTTTCAACCAGTAATTTGAGCTGCTTTCACTTTTGTTACGCTGCATCTAATTTTGGAAAAATGTCTTATCCAGTAGAGGTAAAACAAACCCATACATACAACAAACTACACCTTATGCACATGATTTCATAACAAGCCAATTTCACTTTTTTCTATACATTCCTGAAATACAAAATCAGAATTTAAATAAAAAATTTCCCACCATGTGCAAAAATGCTGCCCCAATTTTGCAACAAAAAAAATGCTATAACTAAAAAACACCCGAAAATCCAAAAATAGAAAATCGTTGAAGAAATTTGCGTAATTCGCTTAAATAAAAGTCTGCAAATAATTAAAGATAAAAAAAAACACCAAAGAAAATCGAATATAACGACATAACAAACTACGGAGGACGAATGCGCTTAGTCACCCAAAAGTTTAGTCACCTACTATATTTGCAAGAAAATTCACAAGTTTTCAAGGAAAGTTCGTTGACATAGTAAAGAACAACAACAATGAAAGCAACAGAAAGAGAAAGAAAACATTGCAGAAATCAAAAGTGATAAAGTGGAAAATACGTACGTACGGGTTATAGAATTCTAACGAAAATTCTGATGGCGAATTATTATTAAAAGGAATAGATTGTTTATTTTGGACGATGTGCAAAAAGAAAATATTTTCTTTACTCAACTTTTAGTTAATGCAGTAAGGATGCTCGATGACATCAACTAACTGATGGTGTTTGAAGAATATTGTTAGTGTTTCTACTGTCACTTCAAGTTTGCCAAGTTTATTTAATTTCTATAATGGGATTTTTTCATATTGTCAACATTTAGATGTCAATTTTTAAAAGACACATTACTGTTTGTTGTACACAGCACAAAGTCCTAACAGCACTAACTAAGCAAAGTTATTTTAGCTGAAATCAACTCATGAGATTTTCAAATCATTTTCGAGTCCAACATATAAATTTCACCTAAAGTGTATTTATTACACTGTTAAGTTTATTGACTTAATTGGATTTATGTGCCAAGTATTTAAAGTGCAGCATTTTAAGTATAACATAAGCATTCGCAGCACGATTTATTTAAATTCAATGTAAGCGATAAACTTTATAGCATTAATCGCGTGTCTGTAAAAGAAATTGTGTAACCTTAAAAAATACACGCGTTGCAGGGATGAAATTTAAAATTACGTACTAAATATTTTGCTTGTCTTCCTTTTTTGACAGATAAAAACTCAACTTGTGTCAACTTAAAGTATCAAAAAAGATATGCGCCAACAAAAAACCGTGTCTTTTAGCCTTTTGTCAAGCGAAAAGGGCACCATCAATCAAATGAGGAAGCTCAGTGCATAAATATTTAAGATAAAAATAATCAAAAACAACCACCACCTTATGATACAATGTAAGAAAACCACCCTTTATAGCGCGGGAACAATAGTGAAAATGCAAAAAAAAAATGGTAACAAATACATAAGCAATTGAACCCAAGATTACGATGGAGAGATAAAAACCAACCCTTACAAATGATATGACTGAACAACGATACAGCTGTGTGCTTAAAAAAAAAAAGATCTTTAAATTGAAGACATGAGTGAATGAAGGTGATATGATAAAATATTTAAATTTTGCAGCAATGACCTTAAAGTTTTCATCTTTCATATATTTAGTATGGAACATAACATATTTGTGCGCTTAGTTCTTTAAGGTTTAAGTTTAAATTAAGCAGTTTAGAAATTTTCTGAGTTGCTTATAGACAAAAGTGTTACTTGGTGCATGATGCACTTATGTCTTAGTTTGTGGTGCTTAAGAGTAGTAGCACATTTTTAACATATATATTTTGGTCAAATAATTTTTTAATACTGTTGTCAAATCGCTATACCTTAGAAATGTCTAAGAAAAAAAAATTAGAAAACCAAGAGTGCAGTATATGTTTGAACTTTGGTGGATTCAATATTGAAAAATTACTATCCCAAATTATTTCACTTTCTAAACACTACAAGGTTTTCTAGTCAGAAATGGGTTAAAATAATAAAAGGCGCCACTTAAAGCATCAAAAAGGCATATGTACTTTAACTTTTGCTTTCGAACAACGATGATGCCAAATGCGAATGCAAAAGCAAAAGAATAAAACTGAAGAAAACCATAAGCAGTAGAATATGAAAACAGGTCCCGAACTTGAAAAACAACTTGAATGGTTAAAGCAAAAAAAAAACACCATTAAAAGCAATTCGGAGCAACAACAACAACCGGCAGTATTTTAGTATTTTTAAACAATTAAGGTACCTATCTGGCAATACAATCCGTGTATGTATTGCATGTATAAAACAATCATGAACAAAAGACATCACAAACTTTTGGCAACCAAATTAAACGAAATAATAATACAAAGTTAGAGAATTCAAAAAACATGGCATACCGAGTATCAAACAAAAATAGTAAATGACAGCAAACTACGATGTACAACAATAGCAATCAATGTATTTTGTACGTAAACGTATGTAAAAGCATTCTAAATGCGTTCTAGAAACGCCAATATTTTATTGTAATAAAATACGATTCTGAGCAACATAAAGTAGAAAATAACACAACATAACTCAGCAATACAAAACCATAGAATCTATGGATAGTTTTTTGTATAGCAATTCTTTTTTGAATTGAACATGACATCATCGTTGCTGTCGCTTACGTATGAAATATTAGAGGAAGACAAAAATTCGAATATAAAACTGTTCTATATATAAAAGTTTTATTTGTTTCTTCGTGTTGTTGTTACTTGAATTTCTGGTTTCTTTTTGTATGATTTTTTCGTATGTTTATTTTGACGTTGGCAGTTCCTTGAAGTAGCAGAGACAGATATATAATAAAGTTTCTTGAAATTTATTTGCTGATTTCTGAAGTTTCTTTCGAAAGTAATGTATGTCAATTTAGTAGCATATCCTTATTCCTTGACAGTTAACTTGATTTGAAATATTTTTCAGAAGCAATGATTTCTTCTGTGGAAATTTTTTTACATCATAAACAAAAAAAAAAACATTTAGTTTGTCTTTTATAGTTGGAAGTTACATTCAAAAGATGTCATTTATTTTGTCATACGTTGAATAACCCAGATGCAAAAGTTCTTCGAAGATAATAATGAAAGAAGTTTTATTGATAATTGCATTGATATAACTTAGTTTAAGATGAACCATTTAGCTATCCACACAGAGGCAGATTTACATTTTTTGGCGCCCTAAGCGTTATTAAGGCTTTTTATTCTATTCTCCATAGTTTTTGAGATATTCTGCTTCAAAAAATGTTCAAAAAAGTCAAAATAAAAAAGTGTGTGTTTATTTAAAGAAAGCCAATACTTATAATAAAAAAAAATAAACATTAAAAAAGTTTTCATACAAAAATTTAAGTTAAAATAAGTTCTTAAATGAGCGAAAGGGAAGTAAAATGCTTATTCTTCCAAATTGAAAATTGATGGAAAAAGTTCTAAAATTGAAGATGAAATCATGCTACATATCTTAATGGAAATTTATTTAATAAAAAAATTATGTAATGAAAAATGCATACATTTTCATTAGAAACCTAGATTCGATTTAAAGCATAAAACATTTTATAAAAATTGTAACATTAGCTATTTTCAACTATGGCACAGTTAAAATATTGTTTCAAATTAGATTTTATATTAAAATTAATACACGTACAGTTTCATAAGAGAACCGACCAGTTCAAGTTACGCACATTTCAATATTTTTGGCTGCGACATACGTCGGAAGGGATTTATAAATTTAATTTATATAATTTAAAAACTCTTATCAAAAACAGAGAATATTTTATGTATACTTTGCCTGCAAAGTTAAAATCCAATGTAAGTAAACAATGCTTCAAAATAATCTTTATAATGCAATGTTCAAAGACAATATTTATAAGTAATATCTACTATATAACCAATGTTGCATAACAATATTTAATAGCAATGCTTACAAACCATGTTTACCAACAATTTAATATCAATAAGCAATGTTTCTAAGCCAGGGTCATAAACAGTGTTGCCACTGAGAAATTTATTTTCCAACCAAAATTTTCACGAAAACCTACCAAAATCGTTTGTAACCTACCAAGACTTTACAAATTAAAAAAAAAATCTTTTTGCAGCATTGAATTCGTTTATTAACGTTTAATGCTGTTTAAAATACATATTCTTGTATGTCGTCGTTTAAAATGCTTAACCGCATATAGCACAAATTTTCTGTTGCAAGATCGTGTAGAATGGTTCACATCAAAAGTCGGGCAAGTGTGCGCAAAAAGTTACCACATGACACATGCAGCGTACAATTAAGCGATGAACGTTAGAAGAAAGAAAAATAGTAATTAAAAATCATTTTGAAGGCAAAACCGATCGCAAAGTTACAAATTTTTTAAGAAAATGAAAGCCAGCGATTCACGGTATTATTAAATGATATAAGAGGACAAAAGGATTTGAAATCAACAGCGAACGGTGGCAAAAAAAAAACGTTTAGCTCGAGAGACCAAAAATGTACCATCCGAAAAATTTTTAAAAATCCATTCATATCTACTCAAAAACTTACTGTAATGGTAAAACTAATTTTCATTAAGAAGTCCATATGCCGTTCGAAAAGTTCTCCGGAAAAATAATTTTAATGGCTGAGTAACACAGGATAAGCCATGCATCAACAAAACAATTTCGCAAAAGAGCACATTTTAAAATATTCTTCTTTTGGAGCATGGTAAACACACCCTAAGTGGTCGGGGTTCTGAAAAAGAGCCATATTTTAGCCTGACAATAACCGTATACATAAAGTCCGTTTTTAAAATGCTATTTATTAAAGCCCACAAATTCAAATTTATTATTACGGAAATATTTTTTTTTATTATGTCATCTTATGTACATAAAAAAATTTTAGTTCTTAGAACTTAAGACCTTTTTTAGCGACCCGATTTTGATCACAGCTGTGATCAAAAAAATTATGTTATTAATAGCGCTAGTAACTTTTGTTTCTAATACGCCGGGCCTGAGCACACATGCAACAATTTAGATGTGCGATCAGTCGCAACACTATTTCGTCACATTGTACATACATATGCGTATTTGAAAAACTTCACGAAAAAATTTCAATTTTCGATTTTCATAAAAATTTATCCTAAATCCTACCAAAATCAGACTTAACCTACCAACCTACCAAGAGGAAAAAAACCTACCCGATTTGGTAGGAAACTACCAAAAACGGCAACGCTGGTCATAAATAATGTTGCAGATAATGTTGCTAAGCATTGTTGTTATGTACGGTTTCGAATGTTAAGAAAAGGTTTTATGAAAAGTGTTTTGAAGTAATGTTAAGAAAAAATATTTATCACTGATTTCTGATGTTTTGAAATTAAGTGACAATATGACAGTATTAAGGAATCTAAAAATTATAAAAGCAGTTGCAATATTTAGAAAACGTTTTCAATTTGAATGCCAGATAGATATAATAAAAATGAGTGAAACCAACCAAGGATAAATTGTTAAAAGTAAATGCCATATTATCATTCACTTACTAATTTTGTTACCATATGTATTCTGTACAATTTCATACATACTCGTACTTCTTCATTTTATTACAATCAATTTTTTTATCTTTTGAATTCTTTTCAAACCTTAGATTTGTTTCCTCTTAGATACTGCTCAAAGTATTCAAACGTAAAGTTTTTTTCTAATAACTTTTCGCAGCTTGTAAAGTTTAGTAATTTTACCAATTATTTTTCATTTAATGCACTTAGGCTGAGGTGACGCACCCATAAAAATGTTAAACTTTTAACATTAAAATTTGAACCTAAGTTTCATTGATAGAAAAGAGAGATGAAAAAGATGCCAAGCAGTCACAATGCTACAACTTAATTTTAAGGTAAAAACACTATGATTAAATTAGCAACACTCCTCTAAATGCACACAAATACAAACGTAAGTGTTGAGCACACACAGGCAAGCCAGCACAGAAATAACTAACACAAATACGCTGACAGGCATAGTACTCAAGTGCAATTTAGCAAATTAATTACGGCGAAATGCAACCAAATGCAGCATTTTATTTTAATGCACAACTACGATATGATATGCGCTTAGTTAGCGTTGTATGTAAATGTATGCCACGAATTTGTGAGTCTGTGTGTGTGTGTGCGTTTGTTTGCATTGTTACATGTTAGGTGCAGTGCAATAATGTAGTGCACTTATGCGTGGGAGCAGCAGCAGCAACGCGCACTCACGCACAATTTTACCGTTAAACATTAAATTTTGTATGAAATACAAAATTCATTGAATGAATGCATGGATGAGCGCATGAATCAATAATAAAAGCGTGCGCAAAATGTGCACGTACACTGAGAAAAAAAGTTATTGTACAGATTTCATGAAAATATTAAAAGGCACAAATGCACGGCGTAAAACACTGTTGCAGTCTATAGTCAGCTATTCTGCCCTCAGAGGTGAAAAGGGCGTGCTGGCTGCTGCAATAGGTTCAATAGCCAAAGCTACACTTTATAAAGGGCTGTTGCAGTCAATAGTTACCCATTTTTGTCTGCTGCGTCAAAGCTAATAGTCGAAGCAACAGTTCTCGAAGAGTTTTCGCAGTCGACTGTCAATTATTGCTATCGCAGTCGTAGCAGTTGCTGTCGTTGTCAATTTAGTGACATTTTTTATTTTCTCTACAGCAGTTAGTCGAAAACTGGAATTGATTTGTGGATATCGCGAGTTATTCGTGTAAAAATTACAGAGGAAGAGAATATTTTGTAGAGAAAAAATACTTATCACTTAACTGACTAAGACGGCAACTGCTGCGACTATGACAGTAATAAGCGACAGTTCTTCGTGAACTGTTGCTGTTGTTTTTGCAACAGACAGCAATAGTTGGTTAGCGACTGCGACAGCTAAGTATATGCTGCTGCTCTAGCTGTTTATAGCTTTTACTATTATTGCGCAGCCACAACATAATTTTTAATCCAATTGATCCTATGATTCTTGCGCAGCAATTCAAGCACTGAACAGAAACTTCCAAAGACATTGATTGTAGCAATTCTCGGGATGTTAATAAAACTACGCAGCACATATGTATGCGCAGCATGATACTCTTCCACAGTTAATTTATCCGTGTGACATTAAACAATTGTCGGTAAATTAGATTGGCACATCCATCAGGGAAACGAAATATCATTTGCTTCAATTTTGTCCTGCCACAGCGACTTCCTCCCTTATAGTATGTTTTTTAAGTTGAAAAGTTTTTCGAAAATTTTCCCATTCAAAACAATCCCTAAAACCCCAATTTTATTTTCTCTGAGTGTAACACATTTTATAACTTTAAATGTTTTGCACACTGAATGCAAACTTTAAAGCGTTGTCATGACTGCAAATTTGCATCCACAGCAGCAACAGCATCATCACCATCGACAATAAAACGAAGGCAACATTGAATGAGTGATGCAACAGTGCAAAAAATGCATCATCAGCAGCTACACAACAAAAATAAGCGATGAAAAATGAGCAAAAGCGAAAACAACAACGACTCTGTCATAAAATTAGCTGCTTTTGTTGTTGTTGTGTGTATTTAAAAAGTTTTACGCTGCAACACACTTAACACACCCGCATGACCTAATCTACTGCATAGCAACAACAACAACAACACCAACAAAGTTACTAACTGCCCCAGTTACTCATAAACTATGTGGCCTCCAGTGGCTGCCGCCGCCAGTTTTCTTTCTTCCCTCTTTTTGGTTTTTGCACCGGAAAGGAAGGAAGGATATTTTATGAGTTGAGTTTTTTTTATTTTTTTATAGTTTTTGTTGCTTCATTATACATGAGAGTGTACCACATTTGCTCTTTATTTATACGTTTTAGTTTTTGCTTTTATTTTTTGTTTATTTGCTGTTTTTACTGCATGGCACCTAGGTTGCATGGATACATACAACACGTAGTTTATGCAAAAAAGCGCAAGTCAACTCTCCTTTGGTGGCATGAATAGGGGGAATAAATATGTTTGTCTGTAGACAATCAGACCGGCGACATCTGACTTGTTCAAAGATGCACTTAAAGATATTAAACTGGATTTTAAATTGAATTCTCAATACTATTATGAGTAAATGTTTCCATATGCTTTAAGTAGAGGTAAAGAGTTTCAAATCGCATAAAAAATTACCAATCACTAAGACACAAAAAATCACTCAGAGTTGAGAGAATTAAGGTTTCGAGCAAAAGACTTTTTGTAAAAGTTGTCACACTTGAGGGCTTATTAGAATAAGTCTCCTGAAGGTGCACTGAGAAAACGATTTTTTTGAATATAACAAACTATATTTGATATAGAACAATTAGGTATTTGATTGAGTCAAACATAAATTGATTCAACCAACTGTTACCACTATTTGAACCAAATACAATATGTTTGAATTAAATAAGTATTCGGTTGATCTATATCAAATATACATTATATTCAAACAAATTGTTATCTCAGTGTACAAATGACTGAAAATGATTTGAGAGTATACTTATAAAAACAAATTTCCTCTCCTATTTTTTTTGATTACCAATATTTTTTAACATGTTCCTAAGATTCTCTTTTTTCATCAATCCTAAAATTCCCAAAAATTCTTTAAATGTAATTGAATCAATCTTTCCTAATCTGCAGTTTTTGCTAATATTTGTGAATTGCATTTAAATTGCAACCTTCGTCAGTTATTCGTATCCATAACAAATTTAAGGGCTGGTTTATACAAACATTTTTTCCAAAATATCAAATTACTATTCTGCTCAAAGGAAAAATTGCCAAGAAGAAAGTACGCAAGATGCGCAATTTAGAGTCAATGGCGTAATAAATAAGCATTATTTAGATTTGTTCCAGCAACTACAAGGAAACTCAACCAATTAGGGGTTAAAAAACATCAATAAAATAACAAGACAATGGTTTCAAGAAGAAAACTAGCTACCGTATCGAACTGTAAACAACCACAATAAATCCTTTTCTCACAAATTGGATTGCATGTTTACAGATTAAGGAGAGTTGTTAATGAAAATTAAACAATCGCAAAGGATAGAAACTCCCTTATGACCTAAATCAAGCTAAAAGTTTTGACATGCACGCAGTTTCTTAACAATTATTATTGTGATAAAGAGCACCTTTTTGTGAAATACGATATCTTCAGCTATTGTGGCTGGGAAAATGAGAAATAAAAAAGGGTATCAGTAAACAGTATATAAGAATAATTCTAAGCACGAATAGATAAAATATTTTAACTCTACCTGAGACTCATCTATCTTATTGAGAAATACGCAATTAGTAAATTATTCCAATTAGAAATCACATAAATCAATATAAATATTATTTTATTGCTTTTAATGGCCATGAACTACCCACTAACATTAGCATTTCCTTTTAAGTTTTATTTATTATAGCAGTGATTATTTGTTTTGTATTAAAATACAGCAAGTTTATTTTACAGTGTAATAACTTTAGGTTTTGCATGATATCATGCGCTGCTTTTGTGCTGCACTTCTAACTTCCAGCACATACAAACTACAGACATCAAGTCTGATGTACAAATCGCATAAAAATTTACGATCATAAAAACGTGCATAAAAAAGTTTAACGTTCCTGCTGCCGTTGTTGTTGTTGTAGGAACAAAGTGCACGCTTCTACGGTATTAGCAGGCAATAAACATATTATGTGTTATTTCAAAATTTGTATAAAATAAAAGGGTGCCAAAAGTCCATGATGCCAAAAGTGACATTGTAAAACAAATACATATGTAACTGGATGTTAGGGTGCTCCTTAGCTTAGTTGTTATTTCGAAAAATTTAACGAAAGTCATAAGATAAGCCGAAACAAAAATTTAAAAGAGAGCAAGACCTCCGATTCTGGTTATTTCTTTGTGTGAACAGTAATTGAGTTAAAGAAGATATATCATAAATCTTTTCGCCCTAAGTCAAATTATTTTTGCACTACAGTTTTTCAAAATCATCAGTTACATTAGCCATAGTTTTTTTTTTTATTCATGGAAATCGGATGAGGACAATCCCTAGTCACTTGACTGTGTCTTGGTAAGAAAGTCATGCGGACGTGATGAAATTTGACTTTTCATAAAAAGTTTGGTAGTATACGATTGTAATATTTGGAAAAATTATGTACCCAAAGTAAATGCGAAAAATTGATCAATACTACTGATGTTTTTAACATCATAGTTTTCAAAATCCAAAGGCAATTGATGTGATTTTTGGTTTCAGTGAGCAAAAATAACTTAAAATACAATACTTTTATACATTCATTTCTGATACAGAATAAAAACAATTTTTGCTCAGAATAAGTACCATATCCAGATCTTTTATGTTCAGCAAAGTTAAATGTTATTTATGTTTTACGTCATAATCTTATGTTTTTTTATATTTACAAAATTTAATAAAATTTTAAAAGCATTGATTAGACTTGTCCATTTAATTCTATGGTCAACAGGGTGGTGTCTTGGATCCGCGGGCCCCAAGACTCAACATGAGGTGCGGGCTCTACCAAGAGGGATTTTTGGTTAAAAAATGCAAACATTTTTTTTAAACAGCAAAAAATACAATATTTCAACAGATATTATAATCATAATTTTGCTGATCAAAAAAAAAATAGGATCATCAATTTTGGGTGCAGCCGGTGTAGTCTATGCTTAAACACGATCCAGATTGTCAATAAGTTATATGCGGCATAAATCGAATTTTTTTTTTTGTGATTTTGATGTATTAACTTCGCTAGCCCTGAAAACTTCACCATTAGGTATTGATCCAAAGAAAATTTTATTTATGAGAAACAAAATGCCCATCAGAAAAATTTTAAATTTGATGCTGATCTAGTAAGATCTCACAATATATTATTTTGCAATAAATCATACGAACCACCCCAATTATACACTTCAAAACACAAAAAATTTCTTCTCAAACAACACCAGCGTTGTTATTAGTAAAGACATCAGTTGCTACTAAATACACAGAATAATTAGAATAAAACTGATTATTTATTCAGTAAATTTTATTGATTTTCAAATTAATGCTTATACAGTAGGGGGCCATAAAAATTGTTCGTTTGATTTAATGTCATTGCTAATGTATCTACAGTTCTTCTGGAGCTGTCTACATCCATACATCATGACCAAAAACAACACAAAAAAAAACAACAAACCACACAAATGTTGCTTGCATGGATGACTTCATGCGTTGATCTCATTTTCATACAAACTTTCAATCAAATCCGAATCCAATTAGCATTTTTTTCTTTTTATTTTACAATTTAAACTTTTTTTATTTAGAATTTTGTTTTTGCTTTTCAAGCATAAATTGCGTTGAATTTTACGCATGCATTAAATGTTGCATGCAACATGTTGCGCACGTACAATTAATGTATCAAATTTCAAAATAAGCAACACATTCTACAGCTGGCGGCTTCATTTTTTTCGGTACGTTGAGTTTTCCTTTTTTTATTTTCATTCGATTTTTTGGTTTTTTTTTTTTTTCTTTCTTTTAACCGTCACTTTGATTCAAAATTCTTACATCGATGACATCACTGAAAACCACAAAATACCTTGCAACAATCGTGTAGAGAAGAACGATTCTTTGCCAGCCAACAATAAAAATAGATATTACAAAAAAAAAAAATGTTATGGCGACAAAAAGTTTAAAATTTTGTTTTCAATGCAAAAAAAAAACAACAATTTGTTATTAATAAATTTTAAATTTAAATAAACAACAACAAAAACACACACACACCAGAATTGAAGCGCGCGCGTTTGTCTTTACTGCCAATGTTGGTTGCTGTTGCTTCTTCTCCTTCGCTTACAGAGTACTTTTTTCTGTTTGCTTTTGCTTTCTTTTCAAAACACAAAAATTATTTTTATTTTTGCTTTTTTCTCGCACGCTAACCACCGTTCGCAGCGACTGTTCGAACTAAACTATGAGTCGTCTGAATTAAAACTAAAGTTGCTGCTGCTGGTCTGGTATCTGATCGACCCTGTCTGGTCTTTCGTTGGTTCTACCGCGTTGCGGTCTGCTTTTACTGTGCTGTCGCTGCTGGCGTTGACGCCTTGCTCGCGTGCAATCAAGTACATATATGAGAAAATGAATAAAAAGCAATTTCATTTAAATTTTCTGGGTAAAAAGAAAAGCTGCCACATTAAATATTAAAGTGTGCGCGTTCTTATTAGCCACCACTGTCACCAGACGTTCGAATGTGTTTGTGTAAGAGCGAGGTAGGTACGTAGATTGAGCGAGTGCACAAACTATTTCTTAGCACGCCAAGCAGTTATAAAGCAAAGAAGTAGATACGCGCGTCGCTGCTTTCTGAAAGTGAGAAGAGCTTTTTTCCTTTTTAATTGCAAGACAATTGCAGGTCAAACGAATTCAGGAGCGTTTCATAACTTTATCGGGATCGGATTTTATTTTTTAGTTAACTATGACGACAGTCTCTTGAATCCAATAAATTTAAGATTTGCATAAGTAAAAAATATTCCATGTTACAAATTCTGTGGAAATATTTAATATAAATAGTGCCCGAAAAATCTAACCCAAGGAATTACCAATGCAAGCCCCATTTTAATTTTTTAATTTAAAAAAAAAATATTTTTTAATGGTTTGAATACATTGTTTTGATTATATAGAATTTCTTGAAGTTTTCGGAAAATGTTTAGTTTTTGCGTTAGTAATAAAATTTTTTTTTATCAAAATTTCACCTCATGTTTCTCTGAAGCTATCCATTTTCAGTTAAAATTGTATTGAGAAAATGTTTTTAAAATTGGCCAAAGTATTCAGAAAAATATATCTCTGAATTAATTTTTTTATTCCATGACGTTTAAGTTTTTTTTTTTTTTTCGTTACATAATAATTTTCATAAAAATTTGTCGAAAACTCAATAATTTTTTTTTTTTGTTTGGTGACATTTTTCAATAAAAAGCTTATCATTTAAAAAAAAGGAAGATTGTTACAATATATAAAAGACTTGTCTGAATATTCTGACTGATTTTTAGAACTTAATGCAATTTTCACTGATAATTGATAGTCCAGAAGAAAAGAATGGTAAAAGGAAATTTTAACCAAAACCGTTTTTATCATTAACGCAAAAACCTTAAACTGGCCGAAGAATTTTAAAATTCATGCTATGCATGCAAACCACAAAAAATATTTTTGATTTTAACTTAATATTATAAATACAAATATGGTTATTGGGCGCCATTTTGAAATTTCCAAAACGCTCAACTGAATTTGAAAGATAAGACTCTGAAGAAGATTTTGTTGTTTGACTTGATACAAATAGGCTACATAAATTTAGGGCGCGCAGGTTTTCCGGTTGACATAAAATATCATATGTTTTTAAGTTTTTTTTTGCGTTATCTAAATAGAGTTAATTATTTTCTCTGCTTTTAATATTTCAGACACATTCAATTTTTGAAAATATGTACTCTATAAAACCAGTTTTATTGTTTATATTAAATCATCTGTCAAGACTTTTTAACTTTCTCACAGCTCTTATAACAAAAGCTTAGAAGCAGACTTTGTGTAAAGTAATAAAAAGGTAAATTGATACTTGGTATTATTTTCCTGGACATCTATAAATGAGCGATTCCCATTTGTTAAAGTTTGTGTATTCATTTAAAGTACTTACATAATTGTTTACATTTTTACTACTAGTTATTTATTTACTTCTTTAATTTCTAGTTTACTGTTTCAATCTATTATTATTAAACTTTTGTTAACTTATTTATTTATTTATGAAATTATTTATTTGTTTACATATTTTTTTTTTATTTATTTAATATTATTTCATTTATTTATCATTACTTTATTGAATAATATATCGTTAGCTTAGAATGAAAATGTGCCAAGTCCTTTTTTTAAATTTTACAGGAGGGATAAAAAACCAATTGATGTTCTTAATCGTAAATATTTTTAAAACTTTTAAATGCAGTCTTTTAGTAAAGGGTTATTTTTTCAATTGCAGAAAATAGAATACTTAAAAAAAATCGATTCTACCCGTTTTTGAAGTTTTTTGTGACTTGGCACATTTTCTGTTGATTGTTTCTTACGTGAATTGAGGACTTGGCATATTTTCCTTCAAAGCTTTTCCAAAGTTCCTAATGTGTTTTCTTAACAAGTGTACCACCTTTGTTTCGCTCAAGTATTATTACTTGACATACATATCTATATCAACTCCGACACATAAAACAAGTTTAAAAAATATGTAACGAAGCGAGAACTTCGTTTGAATGTCTTTTTCTTTTTCTTGTTTCATTAGCCAATATATCGTTTAATTTGTTGTAATGCAAGTATTCAATACAATTGCACTCTTCTGCTAAATTAACTATGTACTTGATTTGATGAAACTTAGCACGTTTTCTAGGAAGTTTTTGACGGGTAACGACTTAGCACATTTGTATTTCAGTGTTTACCGACAAGGAAAAATGAAACAGGTATACCATTTTTCTGAATACGATGTATTCTTACGTTCCCTTTCTAACGCCATCAAAATCTCAATTTTTGAAAAAAGTTGACTTGGCACATTTTCCCTCTAAGCCAACGATATTCATTGATTAATAAACTTTTTCTATAGCTATCTACTCCATCTGAATTCATTTTACCCATAGTATTTACACTTTGAGCAATGGATCCGTAGAGCAACAGCTCTACACTTTTTAAAAAGAAAAGGCAATTTAAAGAAAAGTCTTGATCAATAAGCTCATTCAGAATTTCAAAAAAAAAATTTAGTTTCAAATCAATTTACTTCAGTTGAAATTATCTTTACATTTTTTAACTTTTTGAATATTTTATTGCGGACCCTGCACTCCGCTACTGTTTAGCCAAATAAAAGTCTGATTAAAGTATTTGATATACACATTTGCGTTTAGTAAAAGTGAGTTTACTGACATTACGTTGTATAAAACGAAAATAAATCCACCACCAAATTCAATACAACAAAACACTCATTCAGTTTGTGCGTAACGCATTGGGTGACGTTAGCGCGACCGCTCAACCACCATTACCAACAACAACAACAGCCAGCTGAGCGGCAACTAAAAAGATTCCACTTTTTAAAATTCCGATTCAGAACGGAAGTCGACTGCTTGTTTTTGTGCAACTGGGAACAGTATTGGATTTTCTGCTTACGCCTGTATGTATACAACGATTTTATTTTTTTACTTTAAATTCTGTGTAAAACAGCAAACAAATGAATGCGTTCGAGCGTTGTTAGCACGCTAAAACAGCTGCCGCCAAGTGTCGTCGTCGTTGTGTGATGCTGACAAACAAACAAATAAACAGTTGCCAGTGAGGGTGGCCGAGGGACGACAAAATAACAAATGTCACAGTGCGGGTGCGTGTAATGCTGTCACAAAGAAATGTGGGATGGTTGGACAGACGGAAGGAAGGAAATAAGTTGCACTCTCATGCTTCGCATTTCCACCCCCGTTGTGTTGCTTGCTACTTATGTGTATAATACATAGCGGGTGCAGGGGTGATAGCTCTGCTGCCGCCGCCGCCGCCAATGTTACTACTTCTGCTCTGTTAAGACCTAAATGATGTTTATGATTAATTTTCTTTCTTTTATTGTTTTTATGGCATTTGATATTATTTCGGCTTCCTGTATTGTTTTTGTGTTTAGTTCTCTTTTTCTGCTTCTCAATTGAAATTTCAGCTGCACGATGGGGTTAGGACTGTGTGTGCGCGCGCTATTAAGAGTTGCATGGTCACGTGGCATTTGGAAATCAATAAATGTGCGGGAAATGTTATCTTCATTTGCATAATTTGGGAGTTAATTAAGTCATCGCAAGCTATAAATGGAATTTTTTGAGGTTCATTTTATAGCCCAAGTGCCCGCTGCAGAAAAGTCGAGTGTATAAGATTGCAGAATAAGATGTACGGAAAGATATAGATGTATTTTGGTGAAACTAACCAACCAAAGTTGCCTATCCAAAGCCCGTCCCGATGCCCGAAATGTCCATTCAAGTAATGAATTTGGGATCATTTGCCTTAAAACCAAATATTTATTGTGTACAAAGTTAATGACAAGAAAAACTACAAAAAATTTTTTAAATAGAAATATTTTTTACTTGAACATGTTGGCCTTAGAACTAAAGCTATTCAGACAAAGTAAAACTCACCATGATCTGGTAGGGAGAGTAAAATTACTTAAATAGAAAATTAGATAAATAAATTTAAATTAAAAATACAAATTCAACTCAATAGGTTGAGATTTGAACCATTGCTCATTTCCATTTTCAAAAAAACCAATTTTTTTTCGGAATTTACTCATTAGTCATAGCTCCTCAGCATACTAAAGCAAAGCATAGACTGCATAGACCTTAAACTTGGATGTAAGATAAAATTAAATTGGAAAAGGACATCTGAACATTTGTCTTATTTTTGACGATTAATACAACTGCTTTTAATTTGCCAATTTTTCTTCACTTAAATATAATAATAAAAAGCCACATTTTACACAACAGCGGAGCCGGCTCTAAGCTACGATAATTTAGAAAAGTTTTTACGTCCAAATTTTAGTATTAAAGCATCATTACATCATTGCTCCTAGCCTCTACAGCTGAAAGGAAGAAAAATGAGTAGTGAGTTTTTACAAAAGTCTTTTATGCTTAAAAAACTAAGACAAAAAATTTCAGTAAAATTTCACAATGCTACATTATGTAAATTTTTTCGAAAACATTTTTTAAATTAATTTAACTATAAATTTTTCTTTCATTAATGCTTAAATTACATTTTTTGTAAATACTTTCAGTCTAGACGCTATGGCACCGTGACAGCAACAAACTACAAACAAACCATACTAAAAAAAAAATCATTTTTCCATTACAAAATATATTAAAATGAAAAAAAAATAATTCTGATCTTACGTTTTTCTCACCTTGATGTACATATTCACCAATGCAACACCTTGACCCACATAACCGAATGGCACCCCAACGTCTTTTTTTTTTTTTGTTTCTCTGGGGGCCTCCACAATCTGTTTAAAATCAACATTAAAATTTCAACAACATAGGTTGCAAAATTTGTTTACAACAAAAAAATTTAAACAAATAAATTTTCCAATGAACACTGGCCAACATACAGACATACCAACATATTAACAAAAAATTGTATGTTTTTCTAAGGAAATCTTAACCTTTCCTACGTAGATGGAACAGAGGCAAAATGAAAAACAAAAACCAATAAAATTTCCAAATCGCCATAATAAATTCAATAAAATTATAGAATTCTAAGAAATCATGCCGAAAATAGAAAAAAAACTTTTAAAAAATTACCACAATTTAAATTGTTTATTACTAGGCATTAACACTCAATTGTAGCGGAGTGCAATTATATTCAATGTTTATAAAAATCTTTGTAGCATACAACATGTGTAGGAATATGATGCATCAGTGGAATGAAATATTTGAGTATGCCATGTTTAAACATAATCATGGGCAAATCTACAGAGAACTTAACAATAAATATTTTGATATGCGGTTCAAAACCTGAGCTGTTAATCATTTCGTTGTTTTTTCTAAAATGGTAAAAGTTAAAATATATTGAATGCTTCTACAAATCGACGAGTATTTTGAGCATCACATATTTTTATGTGACTTAATTTCCAAACAAATTCCTTCACTTCTGATGTGATGGCAATACAACCGAAACTCGTTTTTCACCGATTATTGCATAAACTGAATAAAATAATTAAAGTCTTCACAACAATAATTAACTTCAATTAAAAAACTTTGAACTTTGCATAATGTAAGGGCAACGTCAATCAGCATACATTAAAACTTCAACTTTAATAAACTTTATATGTAAGCATACTGGTCTTAACATCAATCAAAACTGGCTAATACAAAACAATAGAATATTCTTGCACAATCCTGAAATCCACCGATTTTTCCATCTAGCAATACTGGTTTGGCTATTTTGGATAGTGTAGCTGTTCAGCTTGATTCTGTCCTATCTTTAGAGGGATTTTTTTTTTCATCAATCGATGGTTAAAATGGATGTTTGCCATTACCAGGTTTATTTATTGAAAATTTATTTTTGAATCTTTCAATGAGCAAAAGTCGAAAAGGGATTTTTAGAACCACCAGAAGTGGCTCACATCATTTAAGTTAAATTTTTTAAGCTTCAGACGGAGAAACGTCGATAAAAAATTTTGGACTTTACCAGGTATAGCTCAGTAACCCTGACTCAACTTTCCGAGTTGACTTCCGGAAGAAAAAAAATTCAGTTATCAATGGAGAAAATTCGAAAATGGATCTTTGACCGGCTTTACATCCTGTAAGGTATTACTCTAGACATGGTCAAAAACTTTTGTCCGGGAAGAATTTCTATTTGACCATCAAAAACCAAGATGTCTATGTAAACATAATTTTTTAACATTGAGTTTCTTCGTGGCGCTCCACTCATATTAATGTGGCTTTTTGCGGAATCAAAAAGAATACATTCTATAGTTTCTCTTATTTGTAGCTTCTTGAACTATTAATTCTCTTTATCCGAAAAACTGACTTGGATCGTTTCTGAGTTATTAGTACGCAAAAAACGTTCAAATTTTCATTTCACATTAAGACTCGTGGCTCTATGGCTCACAATCAGTATTTATTCCATTTAATTTAATTTTGTCGTAAGATCTTATATTATAAATATTTAGATTTCATCAGCCGAATGCTATCTAATGCATCTTCTTATGAAAAATGCGCGCGAAATGTAGTATGGTGCATTTTGAAATCCACAGCTGCTCGTCATCGTCACCCACTTGAACGTCTCTTAATTTCCACTGCTGCTGCACGTTGTATTTGTGCAAGTGTAAGGCGATTTGTAACTGGGTGGGTGGGAACAGTCGTACAAGAGATGCGGGAGTAGCCATAGCAGCTTCGTAATTAATGAGTTCTTGTCAAATTGAAATGTTTTCAAAAAATTCCAATCAACATACACACAATTTGCTGCACAAATTCATTTTTGTAATTTTTTTTAGCGAGCAATTCCATGTTTCAGTTGCTCCAAGCTTCTTATATGTAACCACAAATATTTTTAAAATTTGACTGATTTATAGTATCAATAATCTTAAAATTCCTTTGAAATAAGATTAAAGTGTTTTTCACTTCTGAATTAATAATTTGTCGAATCTATTCATGGAATTTCCTGAAAAAAAATAGTTCTTATACAATATAGAAATTTAATATTAAATATTATTTATTCAAAACATTTGCTTCAAATAAAATCTTTACAATAAATAGCAAGTTCATACGAATAGTTTAGTAAAAGTTTTCCTTACAAAATTTTTTTCTTCGCCTTATATTAAGTACTCACAAAGAGCTAATTACAAATGTTTTCATTAAAGCATAAACAAATATTGTTTTCGACAGAATTATAAAATAATCTCTTCGTTTTTCCAACTTAAGAGAAAAACTTTAGCATGCTTACCAAAGCACATGTGATGTTATGTGCTATTAAGTGAAATTAACCCATTGCTGATAATCATTAATATCACAGAAACTTTGCATTTTTCAAAAAATATAAAGATATGTAAGCCATTGAAGAAAACGATAATTTGCAAAGGTTAAGAACCATAAATATTTCTTAAAAAAATATTATGAAAAGGGATTTTCAAAGCTAAAGCGAATCATTGAAATTGTCAGCAATTAACTTTAAAAGAAGTTTTTTAAAATGTTCATGCTTAGCAACAAAACTGCGGCAACAGAATTCCATCTCTATAAGCTAATATTTTGCGCATATCTTTTATGTTTTTTCAAAGGTCGCTTGGAAAACGAACAATGACCTTATTTCTGCTTTCAAAATTGGCGCCATGCAACAAAAGTTTACAAATGATAATTTCTGCTTCCATTACTATGTAAAATGCTTGCCAAAACTTTATAACGCATGACATTGCAACAGCAATAGCGCAATAGTTCAAGGTGCCATAAGATGAATCAATGTTGAAAATGAAGAAATTAAAACCATACATTGTGAGAAATTTCTATGTTAATTGCAACGAAAAATCATTAATATTCATGAATATTTAACATTTCAAACAGTGTTTGCCTTTGAAAAATTCAACATCGAGGAACTAATGTGGCAATCCATAGAGGTTCACCTCGAGGAATGTTTTTTTTTACCAATAAAGTACTTAAATTCATTAAAACTTATAACATGACTTACAATATGGCATCAGAAAATTTTTATAATATGCCTAAAGACTGAACTCGAAAACTTAAAAATATTATTCTATTTCTTATTTGCAGTTCCACTTACACGCCACTTACACCTTTAATGGAAATCTAATGTTTTCACAATTAATCACATGAATTCAAATCAGAGCACAAGTCTTTCTACCACTCAATACCAATTCGCTGAAAATTTAAATTCCACCATCACAAGATATTTAGTAGTAGAAATCTTGAACTAAAAAGTTGTGTGCCTTACCACTATCCTTTTTAGTCGAGATATTTTCAATATCCATTATTTCAAATATTTTTTAGTGGTAATATTATATGGACATGAGTTATATTAAATTTATATATTAAATTTCAAAATACTAAAACTTTTTTTCAAATAAAAATACTTTTTCAATAAAAACAAAATGTATGAAAATAACTTACATTAGAAATGCCACACACATTTTTTTGAATTTAATAAAAATTGAAAACAACTCAACTAAAATTTTCCGGGGTATACTTAATATCTACATTAATATTATTAGTGGTAAATCAGATTTGAATTAGTGATAGTGGAGTGGAGATTGATATTCATTATCACTAAGTGCTTAATGGTGAAAGGATTTAATTTTCATTAATCATAAGATAGTAGTAGAATATATTTTTCATTACCATTGAAAACATTAAGGGGAAATGGATTTTCGTCATACTAACACCGTAACGGATGCTCGATTTTTAGTTGCTATGAGAAATAAAAATATGTAGGTTTCTTATACGCTACATTATATATTAGTACATAGGTGGGCAAATTAGGAAACTGAGCCAGCTTTAGCTCTTAACAATAAAAAAAGTTGTTTTTTTTTAAGAAAAATAACCAATACAACAAAAACATGCACTCATCACTGCTACGCACATTTTTATCGCTGTTGTTTTTATTTTTATACGCGCTATGCACGGATTTAGCATTGTTGCTTTTGTTGCATCATACAAGAAATTGTCGACCAAATTGTCCCACAAACTTGCGCTGCAATTATTGTCACTCTCTTTTCCCATACGATTCTCTCACAAAAAAAATTACATGCTCATTAATTGCCACAAATTGCACAAAATATTCGAAGGGGCGTTCGTGAAACACATCGCGCAAAATTGTCTATTTGCACAAATGGGAAACTTGCGCGTTTAGATGAATACCACTAATGTATAGGTTAATCATCAATCTATGCCGGTTTACACAAAACCCTAAAACATTTTCGCACAATCTTGATATCTGCCAATTTATCCACTTGGCAATGCTGATCTTGTCATATATTTTATTGTTTCTCACTAATCCTTTATTCGCTGAATTCTATTTGGTACGTGCGCTTATATCATATTTTCTCTCGTGCTGCCATGAAAATGACAAATTGTTCCTCTCCTCTAAATCAAAGTGAGTATGTAATGGAATATGGTGGCTCTTTTGTTTGCTGTGGCATCCTAATTGTTTTATATTGCAACGCAGCTGTTCCTCTATTAATTTGTTATAAGTGCGTAAGTTTAAATTTCTCTAGTCAATTCTAAAACATCCTAGTATACTTACAACAATGTACTTATGCTACGTCTTGGCTTTTGTTAATGATGTATAGGAGGAGAAACAATGATATGCAGCTTTCAAATGAATTTTATCAAACTCGAATTATTATAAGTATTTTAAATATCTGTCATTTGCAAGCGCATGAGTGACATATTTTAAGCCTCTGTGCACCTGAGTTCATAAAATTTTTTTCGGTAGTAATCATTAACATAGAAAAGCATATTTCACTGCATTAAACAGTACACTGAAAAGGCTTTGTTAAGCCGTAATTACACCGTCACAATATTCACAAATTCTGTGGAATTATAAAATTCTAAGTTTTTTTACCCTCAATACTGTAATGTTCTAAGAATATTTACCTACAAACGGTTAATGTGCTCAACTTTGAAAAACTCTCTTAAAGAAAACGGATCTATTTTTAAGATTTCAAGCGCAATATTATTGTTCAAAATGATACAAAATTTGTATACAAATTTTGTGTTATTTTTGTTGTTGTTCCTACAAATTTTCTCACCAATAAAACAACAGACAGCAAAGTAAGAAAACTAAAATGAAAATTGTTTTTAGTACACAGGAGTTTGGCAACGATTTCGATCGATGGAAGACACGCGCAACGAGATCCGCGAAAATTTTCACAAAAGAAACATTTCAACGAGCACGTCTATGCCAAAAAGTTTTTAAAAAATATTGACAAATAAAACAAAGAAAAAACCGTGAATTCGCTTTTTTACGTGAGATTGTGAATTTAAATAAATGAAGCAAAAAGTCAACAGATATCAAATGTGGCTAAAATAACCCAAGAATTAATTTCAAAACAAGAAAATTGCATTTAAAAATAGCAAAGTAAAAAGTCTTGAAAAACAAAAAACGAAAGCCCAAACAACATTATCATACATTAAACGTACAAATTTATTGTGTTTTTTTATTTAGGATGTAGAAAAAAATCAAGACAAATTTTACAGTTGAAAGAAATATATTTTTTTAATTTAAAACTAATTAGATACGGATCTATTAGATACAGCCACCAGCTGTAGTTATAAACATAAAACAAGCAAATATTTTGACATTGAATTCGGAAAATCGGTGTGGTCTGATTTTATATAAATATAGTAGGATAACAGAAATAAAGCAAAAAAAATTAATTTAGGAAAACTTGCAAATAACGCTCAAACATCTCAAGTATTTTAATAGAGTTAAAGACGTCAGTAGCAACCTGAGTTCAGTTTAATTTATTAAAAAAAAAAAGAGAACACACAAAAAACTTATTAACAAACAAAAACATTAAAAAGTGAAAATTCATTTGTTAAAAAAAAATAAACGCCAAAAAATTTCAATAATTAAGCAAACATTTCTTTGATACATATAGAAATTAATGAGTGTTTAAATATTTCGTTTTTTATGATATTTTAATAATTGTCGCATTTAATTTACGTGTCAAGAAACGCGTAAAAAAATTTAACTATAAAATTTTAATTCAAACAAAAAAGAATAATTTCGCCGGAAAATAAAATTTTTCCTCAACCATGACAACGCGTGGCATTCGACGCAAAAAATCAACTTTGACAGAATTGAAGATCGCAGTCGTTGGTGCGCCAAGTGTTGGCAAAAGTGGTAGGTAGCAAAAGAGAACGCCCACCCTTAACCTCGTGCTTACCTTTGCTGTAAGAATACAAGCTGCATACACACGAGTTGGTGCTTTTTGTTGTTTTTGTTGGTTTTGGCGCTATTAAAATTGCCGCTCATTAATAACTTAATTATGAAATCTGCAATTTACACTTTGTAAGAAAAAATGTTTAAAATATTTACAAAAAATTATAGCCAATGATTTTAAAAATGTCCGTTGTTAACATTTGTTTCTTATCGTTCATAGCACCAAAAAAAAATGCATTATTATTTGAGCGTAGTACATGCACTGCAGCTAAACAAATCGTTGCTTCGGAATTAGTTTAACGTACATCCACTTTATTTGTATGAAAGTACAATAAATAAAATCCGAAGTAAATATATAAAATGCTTTTATTTTTCATCATAGTATTCATAAATAAAATCAAAAATTAAATTTATTTTCGTTGGAAGAAATTATAAACAGTAGCAGTTTGCAGTTGTAGAAACTTAGCCATATTGTGAAACTTAGAACACATATGTATCTGCGATCCTGTCAAAATATCAGCGACCTAGTGATATACGTAGCTGAGAAAGAAAGAGTGCGTTTCCAAGAAAATGGAATTTGGAATCGACTTGGCTAAAAAAAAATGATTTCCTTTCCAATTCTATTTTAAAGTTTAGAATGAAAAAATTCCAAGGAAATGAAATTTCGAAGGATTTTTTTCAAATACGTGGCAAAAGGAATCGATTCATTCCTTTGTCAATGCCATTATTTTTACTACGAAATAACTCTGTTTTTGAAAAAAAGTTATCAGTTTCGAGATAAGCCTGAAAATATTTCCTATTTCTTAAATTTTGCAAACATTGCACTGATCAACTAACAAAGACCTACCATAGTGAGGAAACAGAATCTACATACTACTCACTCTCTCTCTCTCTCTCGTTGTTATTGTTTCTCTATTAAGCGTTGTTGTTATTAAAATATTAAAAGCATTACAATGAGAGAGTGTAATAGATTTTTTCTCTTCGCTATGGCAAGGCATTGGTAGCTTAGCTTTTGCTTAACCAATCTCGAAGCTGATAATTTTTGGGGGCAGTCTGCTCAGTGAGTACTTTAATTTGATATATCATTTATTGAGAAATTATATAGGTTGCATAAGAACTTAATCAGAAATAGAAATCTTGAGGCGTGGATTTTACTTGTATAGACACCTAAATATTAAGTAGCTTGTTCACTTAGATCTTAAGACACAAGGTACTTTAACTAGTTTTGATGCGCTTGTATGTAAGTACATATGTATGCGAATGTGAGAGGTTTAATGTTTTTTACTCATTCCATTCTTTTTGCATAAAAATAAAAATTTCACTCAGAAGAAGAAGGTTCTGATCACACTTTCTCTAAAGTAAATAAATTATTTTACAGATGAAAAAATATATATACATCTTGGAACACGTCATTGCATGCTCTTCGGTCTAACACAGAAATATCTTGCCATAGAATCTTGAATAGTTTTAAATACCTTCCAAACAAAATTTTTCATTGAAAAAAATACCAAGATACTAAAATAAACAATCAAAAAATCTAAAGTTAACTTATTTATTCTATAAATAACAACTGCTTATACCATGTACTTTTTCTTCAAATGAATCAAAAATATAATTTTTCTTGACATTTATCACTGTAGAAAATGTTTGGTTTTTAAGTTTGTGACGTAAATTCATAAATCTACCGTTGCTTCTTTTAGCAGATCAGAAAAAAACTGACTCAGTTCGACAGATAATACGAAAAATTATTTTAATAATTCGAAAAATTTCAAATTATTTAGGAATATACACACATATGTAAGTATGTATGTATTTGTATACATTTACGATTATTATAACTTAAAACTTAAAAGCCAAATTTTGAGGTCTCCAATTTAGCTGATTTTTTAATTTTTATTGGTGGTATTTGATGATTTACGATAAATCACTTCACTATAAGTTGATGAACTGTTGCTGCTATAATTTCTGAAAACTTATGAAAAAATAAGGTATTAATTTTAAAATATGTTTCATCTCTGTTAATAGCAACTCTACAAAAAAAAAACCGTTTAGATGTAAAAGGGCTTAGTTAGTTAAAGAATTTGCTGAACTTTCAACAAACTTATTCAAATTTTATCTACTACAATATAGCAAAGATTTTGATTAAAACATGAAAATTAGTTAAGACTTAAAAATTACCATACTCATTTATTTTTAGATTTAAGCAATAGAAACTTACAAAAAAAATTTTCATAGCGACTGTAAGATTCGAAGACCTTTCTTTTTTTGAATTTTAGGAATATAACAATTCTACTAAAAAAATTTCAAAAAAATTGAGTGATATCAAATCTAGGTTTCGATACAATATTTAGTTTTTTATTTAGATTTAAACTAAATTAAATATTAAATTAAATATTTATAAAAAAAATTAAGAAGGTCGTATTGTTAGGGGTATAAAATTTAAAAAAAAAATCATTAAAAATCAACCAATCTCTTACAATAAATGTTCAAAAATTTTTGAACATAAATAGTGTTGATAAAAAATATTAATTTTTTTACTGAGCTTACTGTTCAGTATAGCAAAAATAACTATAAAAACAAAAAACGACTCATGCAAATCATACTGTTTTCATTTGTTGCTATGTGGAATCATCAGTGACCTTTGAGCCAATGAGTGAGAATTTCTATGTTTCCCTCTTTGCAAAACAACTTTTTTAAAGAATTAACGACCTTACGTCTTTTAGTGGTACCATTTTATATATGCGTCATTTTTTCATTATTTAAAGGTGAAATTTCCACATAGCTCTTTCCAGATTTCGAATTTTTTTTAATGACTAAAGTTTTTTTATTTTTCCCAAACTATATATTTATTAAAGACGTTTCATAAAGATATTGCAGAATCTGTTAGGTACCTCGAGCCCTCCCAATAGCAAGGAAGACATTTTATTACAGAACACTTTTTCGTTTTCTTTCAATGAACCGCAGCACAGGCTGCCGCCAGATAGCGTCATAAACTATTCACCTTGCTTTTGCCATGAATGCCAAATAATTTGAAATATCCTCAAAAGCACCTTCAGAACAACAGCCATCTAAAGAGTCATCACATTCACCGCATGGTGTATAAATCAGCGGCAAATCCATTTCGATGCCACACACAAACGAATACACCCGCTAGCGCGCACTATTTGGTACGAACAAAAATTATAAACAAATTGAATTTCTCTTTTTTTTTGATTATTTATGATTATGTCAAATCCAAAGCAATTTCTACCATATAAATACACCCACAGCAATAATATTAATAACAGCGAATATAAAATTGTGGCATGAAAATTACAAACAACAACAAACCATTTAAAAGCATGACATGGATATAATCTAATGTGTTTAAATGAGCGGTGATTAATTTAATTTTTTACGTTAATTAAATCCTGTGGCAAGAAGGAAAAGCTGTTTATTTTCTTCTTATTGCCACAGAATTAATTGAGCAAAAAATTTTTATTATATTTTTATTTTTTGCTGTATTGGCGATGGAATCAGTTTAAGAGTTGTAGCGGCAAAATTAGCTTTGGGCAACTTTTAGCCGAGGTGACAAAAAGGCTGACCTTCCACAAGGTCAAAAACTTGGATTTTTCATGGAGGTTTTAGTCATTAAAGATATATAGAGTTTTATACCGACTCGACTAGTCACACTAAGCCGCAACACATCTTAGACCTCATGAAAATTATAACAAAAACTGACCATGCAGTCTTGTTTTACTATGCAAATCTATTCAGAAATTAATTTTTGACTAAGTCATCATGGAAACGATCGCTAGAAAAGGAACTACGTAAATCGAAGAAATGTTGGAGTGAATTGAAGATATCCGTTACAAATCGTGCATGTTGAAAGAATTTTGTTGAGGTCCCATGCCCCAGAATGAGATAAAGAACACAAGAGACAGAAGATAATTTTATGTAAAAGGTTGAAAAAATAAATGTATGAAATTCCAAAGCTTTGGTAATGCAAAAATTAAAAATAGATTTTCGACAATAATAAATTCACCATTTACTTAGCAACTTAAGCTTTAGGTTCTCTATGTGTAACTACACAAGTTAAAATGTGATATACCCCTAACCTTGACCAAAAGTTAGGTAAAAATAACAGGAATGCCAACGTATTAAAATAGTTTTTTTAACACTACAATTTTTGGCGATTCCGCAAGAAATATTTGTACGATCCTACCCGTGATCAAATGCAAATTAGAAATTTCAGGGATGCCAACGTTAAAAATATATTCTTTAGCCCAATACTTTATTATTTTTGAGTGATTAATAAAATATGTAACGTTCAACGCAAAATTTGTAACTTTACCCAGATTAAAACGTCTATATCATTTGAAAGTAATCGTAGTACTACAATTTTTATAAAAAACTTAAGCTCAACCTATGGAAGCAAAACTACTGCCTCTCAACAGATGCTGCACCCGAATTTTCACTTGATTTTTAACTTGACACTGTGGGACACCATTAAACTCAAAGTCAAGGGAGTCTTTGTAATTTATGAGAATGTCGTAATAGATCTTTTAAGGCCTTGACTTGATGACAAGCTTTTATTTCCTTATTCATTCAATACTGCCTCCCAAATGATGTCAGCTAGAGTAGACGCCATTGCCTGTCATTTTTTCACCACGGTATGAGGTTGGATAGCAAACATATCTGACTGAAAAATGTAATAAATAAAAGTATGTCAATATTAAAGCGCAAACTTTATGTAAACAATTCATTCCTTGTGGTTTTTTAATTACGAATTTAATTGTAATTTGTATTTGTTTGCTTTTTCTACTTTTTATTTAAACACAAATGCGCGTATGAGCTCATTATTTGCAATGAAATTGTGCTTCAAGGCAAACAGATGAATGTCGCCAACATTTATTGGATCAGCTTAGGACAATTTTTTTAAGGACAAACGCATTAATTTTATTAATTTTTGACATTAGTCTGTTCTTAAGGCATGCTATATAAATTTATTGTGTACTTTCATTTTGGAAAGAAAATGTATTAAAATTTAAAAATGCTTTCACCGAAAACGTTAACGACATTTATGCAAAAATCAGCAACACTTTAAATTAAAACTCAATTAGCCTAAATGTATGCAGCGGTTACTTTTTGCAAATCTCACCAAAAAAATCAGCTACATATCGTTGGCCGCTACTGTGCACTTACTTACCGCATATATCATGCAATTCACATTTATAAAGTAGACAAAAAAACAACAGAAAAAATCACTTGGTCAACATATTAAAAAATAAATTTACATAGATTTTACATTTTTCATTCGCTCCCCCTCACCCGCAATGCCCAAATGAAAGGAAAATGTGCAACTACCCTCAATTTTTTGTTATTGCTGCCACTCGGACGTTCACTGTTTGTTTTGAGCACGCAACAAAAGGGTGCATTTTACACTTTGATACAAAACGAATAGAAATTGCAGGATTCGTATTGCAGGATTCAATGACCTCTACTAAAAGGTGTTTCATTTTTACCGCCTCCGTGTGAAAGGTGTTTTTTTTTTTTCTTTGTTTTGTTTTCATTTTTTTTTTTCACTTCCTCTTTAGCCAAGCGTAAAAATACACATTTGATGTTTTGTTTGAGTGTTTGTGATTTTGTTACTATTTTTTTTTATTTTTTTCAAGTTATTGCTTTTTAACGCTCGTTTAAAGTTGACCTAAATATGTTGTGTTTCCGCCTTCTCGTAAGGGTGGGTTTGACCAGTTGGATTTTTTTTTATAGCCAGTTTTTTATTATGGCTTTAAAATTGTTTTTACTGAATATTTTTGATGGCTTTAGTTGGTATATTTGTGTGATAAGCTTGAGAGTTTACTTTGTTTGCGATTTCAAACGTTGTTTTATATTTAATTTCTTATCTTTTTCTTGCAGCTCTTATTGTGCGATATCTCACGAAACGTTATATTGGTGAATATGATCATCAGACAGGTGAGTTAATAATAAAATAATCTATGTTTAGAAAATACCCCGATTTGCAACATAATTTTCTTTAAGAATATATTAGACTTTATGGCCTAGGTTAACAATGTTATGCTAACTACCAACATTAAAATTTCTTCAGTAAATTTTTTAAAAAACTCGTTGTTACAGTTGCGCTGTCGAGTGTATAATATTACAGGATAGGATGTACGAGAAAGAGAGCAAGTCATTTTGGTGAAACTAACGAACCAGGGTTGCCTTTCCAAATCCTGTCTCGATGCCAAAAAATTACCGAATTTTACCAATTTTGTTGTTTTAATTGAAACTGTATAATATTATGCCTCAAAATATATGTCAAATGATAGAACTCGAATACAATATTAAGGTTTAAATTGTTGACTTGTGTCCCAAACATGGGTTGCAACTGGTTTTCTGGGTAAATTTTCATTAATGAAGATAACAGCTTGATATGTGTATCAATCGATAGAGCTCGAAGAGCCTAAATAGAGTATATAGAGTTGCCCGAAACCAGCCGAATTTACTTTTAGTGCCTACCGCACCTTCTCTTTTGTCTATGTAGCTTATTAAGTTTTCTCTTATACCTCCCTGAGTACAGTACATATTATATTTTATGATGGTGCTACCCGAAAAAAAAGTAAAAATCTCTCCTTATGTATATAGGGCGAAAATTCGAAAAAAAATTCAAACAAGCTTTTAAAAGTATGCTCCGAAATCAAATGACTCAAATTTGTTTAAGCTTTCCGGAGCTTATATTAACCGATTAGCTCTTTTTGAAAAAGGTTTAAAACTTAAGATTTGAAATTTTTGTTCATTACTTATTCTTGAAAAACTTAAACATTTCAGATATCTTCCTAGATAAGCACAAAAAAGGAAACAAACTTAAATACTGACAAAAAAACTGCATTATTTAAACTTCTCAAAATGCTCATAAGCTTTTCTACAATTTACAGAGAAAAGTCGTTAATTTTAAACTGAGCAATATTTTTCTGGAAGAAAAGTTCTAGTCGTTAGTTTTTGACTAATAATCAAATATTAAAATATCACAGACTAAAATTTTTGTCAAATTTTTCCTAAAAGAAGTATGAAGCATCAAATTTTATGCAACTTTCAATTGACTTTTATTGAATTAAAGAAACATTTTTGAAACGATTCAATCAACTTAAATTGCATCACTAACAGTTTCATGGCAACTAAAAATTTATCACAAGCAAAAAAGCGAAACAACAGCGTTTTTTCCTAACAACTGACCCCATTACAGCATAGTACCAACCCACTACCATGCCTTTTTTTATATCCGCATGTCAAGTTGTTGTCCTGTCCAATTCACCTTGCTTTTCCTGCTGCAGCGTACATAGTAAAAACTGAAAGCAACATACGTTGAAACTAATTGAATTAACTTGCTACAATTCCAGAAAATCGATACAAACACGAAGCCATGATCGACGGGGAGCCCGTGCTATTTGAAATACTGGACACATGCCCGAAGGTAAGCACCGTGTAGCATTTGCATGCATTTTTATTATGACATTCCAGGTTTTTTTCCGCAGCAGCGAGTAAAAAAAAACCATTCGCTGAAAAGGATTTAAAATTGAAACCACGTATGCATGCAGAATGGAAAAAATATGTCAACGACGCGACATCGTAACTTGAAGCTCAGAAAAGAGGCCGCGAGAAAAAGAAAGCACTGACGTGTTCACATTATGCTATTCTGACACTTTCTTTCAAATGATATTTTTTACGCAATGAAAAAAAAAGCTTAAAAGAGAAACCTTTATATTGTCATCTTCCACTGATTCTTTGCCTACTACTGTAGGTCTACTCGAAAGTTTCATAAAAAAATTATGCTTAAAAGGTGTCATGATAGCTTAATCCATGTCGCAGGACTGCTGTTTTCCACTTAACAAAGTTTTTCTGCATTTTTTTTTCGTGCTCTCCACTATTTGGTTGAAATGCCATTTTTTATTGTAGTGTTCATATGTACATACAACATACATTTTTTCCAGTGGCACACCTTTCCTCACAGCAATTGTTCGAACTGATGTCATCATTTAATAACGTTTTTGTAATTTTCTTTTCCTTTCGCTTACAGGCTGATGATGAATTTCCTAATGCCTCCGAGCTAGTGCAGTGGGCTGATGGTTTGCTGCTGGTATACTCTATCACAGATCGAAATTCATTTAATTATATACGACGTGCTAAGTCGGATTTGCAGTCAGATACCCCCGTTCAACTGGTAGCCAATAAAGTTGATATGGTGCATTTGCGTCAAGTGAGCCGTGACGAAGGTGAAATATTGGCGAAAGATTTCGAATGTAAATTTAGTGAAGTATCTGCAGCGGATCATGTGGATCAGGTGGCAGACGTTTTCCAAGAACTGTGCAAAGAGGTGCTCGCCTCAAAACGTAAATCAAAACAAAGTCTGCTCGAACGCATGTTAGGCGGTGCACGCCCATACAGCAGAGGGAAAAGCGATAGCAATTTGCCAAAAGACTGATAACACGAGAAAATTTCAGATTATTGTTTTTATTTCAACAGCACAAAGTTTACTTTGTTTGTAATTATTGTAAAAATTAAAATATTTTTATTTCAACTTTTTATATTTTACTTCATTAATTTCTTATTTTGCAAATAAAATAGAACTATCTTAGTTTAAAATTAAATAAAATAAAAAAATTACGAATCAAATCTGTTGGTACTACGGCAAGTTTTTTTTTTTTTTTCAATACATCACGCTTTAAAATATGAAACGTATAATGCACTGGTTTTTAGTGATTTCAGTGAATTTTCCAATATGTTTGCGAATAAGTCAGTCCAGATAAATACATCGAAAATGAATGAAAGGTTGTGCTGTACGATTTTTAGATACCTTAGATGAAACACCATCATCGTTTAATTTTTTGAATGTTTCACTTCTGGGCGGCACACACCCTATATTAAAAAAAAAATTTGTCATTTTCAAACTATTTTATAATGGGCTGTGACTTTTTTAAAAATAACTTACTGTACATGCTACTACATGTTAATCTTCATATGCGAATTAGTCTCGTTTTTATGTTTGCAATACTCTAACTGTTAGAGGGATGATGCTCATTTTGTAATGTGCTCTAATGTTTATTTAGTTAAAACCCAAAACAACCAAGTCATGTTTCACTTATTATAAAATAACAGCCAAGATCTCAATTACCTATCATTTAACTTTGGTTGTTGGTATGTTATGGTAGCTGAGAGGTCGGGGCGGGAGCCATGAAAGCCACTAGCTTCAGTCAGGTGGGGGGGTACTTGACCACTTCTGCTCACCAAACCACACACACAAAATATTATAAGACTCCCTAAAAAGGTTGACTAAACATGGACCTGCACGACCATATGCAAATCATAGCCCCTATGTTCGTGCTTTGAAAGAAAAAATTAATAAAAAAGAAGGTATCAATCTTTCGCATTTTGTATGCATCTTTCAGATGTTTAGAAAGATGCGCGCTCAAAAACCCACCCTACCAATGGTCTCATTCTGCGCAATTTACTATGAGACCCCACAAATGCCTACTTATCCATACCTATGTCACTCAAGGAAAACAAATTATTTTTCTAACCCAACATTATCATATAATTTATTTAAAAATTAATAAGAGAAATGCATTATAATTAAGTCTTTTTCTGTTCTCAAAAAACATCAAACTGAATACTTAAAAATTCACAAAAAGTATTTCTTTTTTTAAATTCATGTTATTATAATTAATTGCTTTTATTGCCGAATAAAAGCTTTATGATTAAGTAGTCAATGCAAAAAGGTAGTAAAAATAGTAGCAGAAAAGGAAATAAATCTGAGGTACAATACCCAATATATAATAACAAATCATGATTTGGAATTAAAATTTTAACATTTCTTTATACTTTAGTTCCAATTTTCTTCCATATAAATAAATTTAGATATTTATGAACATATGCAAATAATCAAAAGCAAACTTTAGGTTTTTTTTTTTTTTTTCTTATACACATTGCATTATTTGTATGCACAACGACAACTCTTAATTTAAACAAAAATGTAAATAATGAGAACAAAATTAACTGTGCGCTCTATCAACACTTAACTAAGCCAAAAAAAGTTTAATTACAAAAGTGTAGACTTTTGTAACAAGAGCGTGAGCGATCAATCGTTCTCACTGTTATGAAACCGATGTTGTTGTTGCATTTACCACATAAAATTTGCCTTCGTATGCATGCATATGAACATAAAAAAAACAATAATATCATATTATTCTAGACAAATTTAAATTTAGCCAAATCTCTTTTTTTTTAATTGTATCATTACTTTTATTTTTAATTTAATTAATTAGGAAACAAAATAACTCACTTTGTAACGTTTTGCTGCATTCCAACGATGAAGGCCTTCACTGTCGATGCTGAGCAATTTCTTGTTGCGCTACATTAAAATGTTGAGCAACATATTCTGTATGTTTGGAAAAAAAATGTTAAAATGTTGATTGAGCAGGATAACATTTACATGGTGGTGGTAAATGTATCCTGGCTCAATATGCAGACTTTTGGCTAAATAACACTAGCAGACAAACATTTTTTATTTTTAATTCTTAGTCACTTGATAAATTTTTCTTTTACCCAAATCAAATACTCTGTATTTTAGAGCTAATTTAATTCTACTTTATATCTAATTCATAAATTTTAAGTTATTATCGTACGTTTCACTTATATTTGTTTTTATTACTAAGAGATTTTTTATGTAATATTATGCCGACAGTAGATATGAGAGGAGCACCGGGACTATTTTTTTTATACCGATAAGCTTTCGTGTTTTGTGCGGATATGTCCGTCCACTTAAAGTAAATGTTTTTCTTTTTTTTTGTATTTATCTAATCGAATTTAATTTAAGTTTTTGCTACTTTATAAATTTTACATGTTTAAAACCGCGTTTTTCACGAAATTACCACAGTCCGGATTCTCACACTTTGTTTAAGCACTTAAATTATTTTCGCGAACTATAATAAATTATACCGATACCGAGCCTACGCGCAATGTACTGCTTTTGATGATTGCGTACGCTATGATGCCGTTGTTGTGGAATTTGAAGCAGCGTTCAGTGAAAGAGAATATATGTAGTTGCTGGTAAAATGTGTGGAACTGGAACAAGTATTGGCCTGTAGGGTAGACGTACTACTTTAGTGGATTTTTTCTGAAAATCTGAATAAAGTGTTTTGAAACACCAAAAACGTAATGCAAATGTAATATTTTATTACCTTTTAATGGAAGAATTGAATATATATGTTATATTCGTTGATTTTAGGGAATCTTTACCATGAAAATTTCTCGGCATGGATTTTGTTTTACTTTCATCTACTTAGAAAATCCTTACATGAAGAAATGTAGCACATTTATGTTGTCTTCGCTTCCGAATTTTTTGCAACTTAAATACAATTAATTGCAGATTTTCTTAATGAGAGATGATCAGATTTTATTTGAAACTAAAAAAATCAAAACTTTGAGTTAAGCTATAAATATTGCGTTAAGCATTAGAAAAAAACAAAATCTGATAGAAATTTGCATAAAAAATTGTGAAAAAGTTAAACGATTTCATAAAGCTTACCAGATTTTTAATTTTTTTCGGAGAGCACTTTTTATAGTAAACTTGTTACTTTGGAGGTTTATTGAAAAAGGAAGTTAGCAAAGTTTCAACAGAATAGCCAACCTTATGTTCTTACTTGAACATATGTTTACACATGGCAGTACTGCCAAATTATTTTTATTTGCATACTTTTTTAAAAGGCTACCACACACTTTGCAAACTTTGAACAATATGTTCATTACAATTTTAGCACATATGGGAAAAGAGCACTTATGATTTCAGCTGAGCACGCCAGCGCTTGACAAGGGGACTTTGTATGAGCGGAGAAAAAGTGTTTGAAAACGAAACGAAAACGAATACCGAACCGGGAAAAAGTACAAGTATGTGTATTTTTTAGATTTTATCAATGAAACATTATATCCGTGTGGATACTTAAAGCAAGAGCAAACATTGGAATACTGAAGAGTGTAATTCACAAAATGTAGCTAAGCTGAGCAAAAAAATAAGTGGTGTTTTGTCTGCTTGCGGGGTAGTAATCGTTCGGAAACACAACACTCGTGCGATTGACTTGTTATGATTTGTTTATTTTCTGAGAAATTTTTATTATTAATTTAAAATTAACTTATTAACTCATAAAAAAAAAATTGCTACACAGATAAGGTTTTCTTCCTTCATATTAAGTTAACGGTCCAAATTCTTTACATGTGTTGTGTAAGTGTGCCATGATAGCAGTCCCTCTAATGTTTTATTTGAAAATACTATTAATAATTCGTCAAACACTGTCTGGCTCCCAACTATCGCCATGGTCTACAAAACTTTTACGGCTTCATTTATTAAATACTACACAGGTATGTAAATAGTAAACATTGCTCCGCTTTGAGTTCAACATTAAAAAAAATCACTTCCGTTTCAACGGAAATATTAAATATTCGTACGCAAACATAACAACCCTGTGTAGTTAAAAGCTTTCGGCGACAACTTCTATGGGAAAGTATTGAACTAAGCGAATTATTGAGCATAAAACTTTCAAAGCTTTGTTGATTGCAACATGTAAGCTTTTTTTAACTTTAAAAAGCGATTCCTATCGGAAAAAGAAGTAAGTTAATTTCTTAATTGTTTAAAAAGCTCTACTTAATACTTAAAAGCTAAAGCCTCAAAGCTTTTTCAAAGTTTAGACAAATTCTTCGGTAAAGCAAAGAAAAAGATACAATGAAGTTGATATAAAAATCGATATTCCGATTTTGCAACGCAAGTCTTCCAATGCAAAAAGTAAGATTAGGGATGCCAACACTCAGGGTTTCGCCCGGAGACTCAGGGTTTTGAGTATGATTTCCGGGTCTCCGGGTTCAAAGTCAATCCCTCCGGGTTGAATATCATTTTTGTCGACCGCAATGAAAAAAATTTTGATTTTGTTGACTTACTTTTCCGAAGGTTTTGACGCGCTGAATTCGAATCCAAGCTTAGAATTTCTCAAATGGCTCCGGTTTTCGAGATATTCTAACCTAAAAGTGCGAAAATCACGATTTTTCGAGATATTTAGGGCAAATCTATATAGAAATATAATTTTTTTTTATGAAACCATTAATGGGGTTCGAAAGAACTACTCTCAATACTCACTTAGAATTATATCGATAATTTTTTTGCTTTTCAAAGTATCCTAAATTGAAAATTATTATATAGGTCTCCATTAGAGCGGTTCAAAATAAAAACATTTTGATTTTTTCACGATGTGTAAGCGGATTTCAGTAGCCTTATATGTCCTAGTAATAGGCTTTGTCCAGACATATAAGGCTACTGTAATCCGCTGACACATCGTGAAAAAATCAAAATGTTTTTATTTTGAGCCTATTTATTTTATATGGCCTTCTATTAGATTAGTTTTGAAATTTAGCCAATAATTTTGGATATATGATAATTTTCCTGAAATTTTCACGAATAAAATTTTTAAAAAAAATTGGTAAAATCAAAAAAAAAACTATGCAAATTGTACATAATCTTAAAGCAAAATAATCAAGCATTCCTATCATGCTAAAAAAGTATCAATTTTTAACACATTTTTTTGAAAAAATAACGTTTTGTTAAAAAAATAATTAGTCAAAATTACAGGCCATTAAATTATCTTTCTTATGGCATCCATATTTTAGATGTCCACTCAGGGGTTCCCAACTTATAATCAGTTTTACAAAAGCTATATCAGCAACTTATGTTGGCTATACATAAGGACGGGTCGATTTTTTTTTTAAAAGGGTATAGTAGGAAAGGGTTCTACTGATAATTCTGAGCAATTGCCAGACTTGGGACTAAAATCAATTTCGAGCCTCCGCATTTTTACAAATAGGTTTTGTACAGTACTTACATACATACCCTTTTATGGGAACAATTACAAAGTATTTCATATTTTCAGCAAATATTGGGGTAAATCGGCAAAAAAAAATCGGTGAAATTTTCGAGCGTAAATCGTGATTTTCTTCGTTTTTTTCCAATTATGGAGCTACCTTCAACACCCAAATCCTCCGGATCCAGCCTGTTGCATATGCCATCTCAAAATATACCTTTGCCTTGGCAAGTGATTTAAATGGAGCTAAAGCTGAAAGCAGAATGTTTTCGTATAAAAGTTGTACACCTCAAGTACTAAAAAAATTATTTGAAATTTGGAAAAATGAAATATCGAAATTATTAATGTAGAAGTTTTGCTAAAAAGTTTAACTCTTTGGTCGACTATTATCAAAAAGAAACAAGGTTCAAATATAAAAATAGATTTCAAGCATTTTTAGATTGGACTAAAAATATATTTTTATTGGAAAGTGTACATGCGACTTAAAACATAGTAAATGTTCTTGTGGATTAATACCTGACCGTTTACAAAATTTCAAGTTTGATCAACATAATGACAGAAAGCTGACGATACCAGAGCCAATTACTGAAATGACTGAGCAAGAACCAACAGTGGCGTCAGCTAGTCACGATCCAATACCATACCTGAGCAATTGAATCTGGTCGTTGGCGAATTCAACCAATCTATCGAAAATGTAGATGAAGTGTTTATTCCACAGAGACGATATAACAAAAACTACAGAGCCTATAGCTTTGCCATGTTGTGCGATACGTTAAAGTTGATGCTGAAGACACTGAAAATAAAACTCGAGAGCTGAAAACCTTTTTTGATAGCAACAGTATTTCTATGGATGGATAATTGGCATATGCTGTGACGGCGAAACAACTAATACCGGCATAACAAATGGAATATTACGTCGATTTGAAGTTCAACTGGGTAAACCCTTGCATTGGTTTGTATGTCTAATGCATTTCAATGAGTTGCCTTTTCGTCGTTTGTATGCAGCACTGGAAAAATGCCAACACTTATGACAGATCCACGCCATTTCTGATGGTTGCTGTTCAACTGGCTGTAGAAAAGTTGAGTGTATAAGATTACAGGATGAGATGTATGCCAAAGGATAGAGCTTGATGAGCCTAAATAGAATATCTTGGGTTGCCTTGCCAAGGCCTGCCCCGATGGCTGAAAATGCCCGAAAGGATGCAAAAAACCTTTCCAACGACATCAAAATGGCCGATTTAGCTCAATTTAGCTGATAATAGGAAATACATTGGCATTGTTCCCATAAAAGTGCAATATAAGTAAGTATGCATGTAAGTACTGTACAAAACCTATTTGTAAATATTCGGAAGCTCAAAATTAACTTTAGAACTACAGTTTCTGTATCAAAGTTGTTCAGAATTGTCAGTAGAATATTTTCCTGTCATACCCTTCGATGACGTTTTCCCGATCTACTATACACATCTCCGAAACAAGATCCGACATATATACATACATATGTATGTATTTACAAAAATATATATCTATAAACATATACACAAATTGGCCGTATTCTGACGATGGTTTTCGATAGAAAAGATATTGAAAATCTTAAATAAAAAAAATCGATACCTCGTTTAGTTTTCAAGATAACTTTTATGTAATAAAAAGAAATCCGAGAGAAAAACGAAGTGTTGGATTCAATGAAATGTAGTGTAAATATTAAATAATTTTACTTATGTTTTTAAGAAACTTCATATAAAAACTTTAATTCAATTTCACCAACCCCACTTATTGAATCTCCGGGTCAGACATCAGTCCGTGTTGGCAACCCTAAGTAAGATATAAAGTCAAACGAATGAATAGAATCGGTTATTATTTTCTGATGTTCAAATGATAGAGCAAGAAGAGGTCTAAATATAATATAAAGGGTTGCATTGTTGAATCCTGTCCCCAACATGTGTTGCTACCGGTTTTTTTGAGACAGGATACGACAAGGAAACCCTATATATTCTATTATATTTAGGCTCTTCGGGCTCTATCGTTAAGTACACATATCAAGCTTTTATCTTCATTAATGAAAATTGACCGAGAAAACCGGTAACAACCCATCTTTGGGAAAGGATTCAACAATTCAACCCTTAATATCTGTGGTTATTTGACAAAACAACCTCTTTCGATCCGCGGTAATAATTTAATACAGCATAAGCTCTTTGCTTTAACGCAAAACATACGCTATTTTGAATTATTACCATAGATCGAAAGAGGTTGTTTTGTCAAATGCCCACAGATATTATACTTAGGTCTCTATGAGCTATATCATTTCACATATGCCCATTTCCACCAAAAATTTAATTTTAGCTGGCCTCGTTTTTATTTTTTTTTTTTTTTTTGAAGCACACTCTTCAACCATGGTTTTTCTTGAAGCTAAGACAATCTTGAATTAATATGTATGGTTGAACAATTAAAATTCAAGGACCTATTTTTTATTAACTTTATGTGTAACTTTTCATGTTTTTTCTTAACTTAAATGCAATTTTAACTGTATCTCCCTTTGAATTTTAATTGTTCCTCCTTGAATATTAATTCAAGATAGTCTTAACTTCAAAAAAACATGAAAGTTTACATATAAAGTTACATAAAAAAATAGGTCCTTGAATATGGATTCATGAATATGCTTTCAAAAAGAAAAAAAAAATTATGCCAGCTAAAATTACATTTTTGGTGGAAATGGTTATATAATTTGAGGTATATTATTTTCAGTTTCAATTAAAATAACAAAATTAGCTAAAGTTCAGGTATTTTCGGGCATCGGGACAGGATTTGGGAAGACAACCTTGGTTCCTTAAAAATCGCTCACTATTATTCCCTTTTTTGAAATTTTCCTTAAGCTTTTCGTCATTTTGTTAATTTTTATATTCATCTCTTCTACATATTTTTATCAATTGCTTGATCGTTTTTTGTCCATTTTCAAACATTGTTTGAACACGTTTTGCACAATATTTGCTGTGCCGGAATGCTTAGAGTTTTTTCTTAGCATTTAATTTTGTTTATCTTTCATATGTGACTACTACTTACTTTTTACAAACCAATAAAAAGACTTCTTTTAAAAAGTAAATTTAAAAAAAAAAAAATATTCTAACAAGCAACAGATATTTGTCAAAGAAAAATTTCTTCGATCATACGATACAACCCATTAAAATTGAATCAACCAATTTCATTAAGAAAATAAAGTAAACACCTCACCGACAGACTTATTTGCATATCAATTAAAATTATAATTTCTCTAGTGATGAAAGAAGAAAAAATCAAGGGATCGCACGCCACACGGGATAGTGTTGCAATTTAGATTTTAATGTGTTTATATTTATATTGCACAAATAACACAAAATATTGACTCAGTATGCCGCATGAGCTCAGTAAAAGCATTACCGAGTTACCCCATGTTAAGCGTGTGAAGTTGACAGCTACTTGTTCAAGTGGAAAAAAATAATTTCAATTGAAGATTTAGCCATAATATTTAAATGTGTATTACGCAATTTTAGAATGTTGAGGAAGCAAATAGTAAGATGCTCACTACCGACCAGTGGTAATAAATTATTGATGTCTCGTGTTGAATGAACTTCTCTGATGCTCACCAATTAGAATAATGATGAGAAGATTGAGGAAAGTTGTAATGAATAAAGAGAAAAGGGAAACTTGATAGGTAGAAAATACAAAATTTTGAAATATTTCATATTACTCATATAGAGCATATTTAAGCTAACGTTGCACATATTTATCTACTTTCTGAAAACTCTGAAAGAATTTATGATAAATTTTAGTATCCAGCTGTTTTCTTTACACTTTCAACAGGTGTGAACTCATAAAATATTTAATCACCATATCTATGTAAAGAAAATTAATTCCTTTACGCCATTGATTTTAATAAAATATATCAATGCACATAATTTATCCGGTTGGTTGAATCAATTTTTTCTTTTTTTTTTAAATACAACATTTAGTTGCACTTAAAAGTCTTATCTCATAGTTACTTTTTTTAATGAAAACTTGTTAAGTTATGCATAGAATTCTCACGCCTCTAGCTGGTCGCTGGTTCAATCAAACTCCCCTTTGTCTCTTAATATGTACGAGTGCATGTATTTTTCTCTATTTTCATAACATCTGGCATTCGTTTTTTTGTCTCTTAATTATTTTCGAATTAATCAATAATTAGCAGCAGTAGCTTTATTGCAAACTATTTATCATAATTATTATGTAAATTATTTCTATCATTTGTGATCCAGTTTCGTTTTATATATCAGCACATACTCGTACTTTGTAGTTGGAATACTGCTTTCTATTGAATGTTTTCTTGCAAGTTGTTTTTAATGTTGTGAGGTTAAAGTTTCATAATCGCATAGAAAATTACATCTAAAGTGGTGACACCTGTCGTTTATAGTCCAGTAATTACAAATACAATGTAGTTCTTGCAAGAATTTTTTTATTGCGCTAATTGGTAAAGGTATATGTAGATATATGTATATGGGTTTAAATTGGATATAGCATGAACTGTTTTTTATATGAATGACAGTCAGTGGCGGAGCTGGGGCTATTAGCGCCTGTGACTTCAGATTTTCTTAACGCATGTTTCATAATATCAAAACAGATTTCATGAAATTTTAGAGATCATTTGCAAATCTTAATGAATACTTAAAACCATTTCAACGTCTTCAAATATATTGTACCGAACAGTAAACTCATTAAAATAGATAATAGATTTTAGAATAATATTTCTTATAGAAACGACCAGCGCCGGATTATTACATTTCGTGTCCAAAATTGAATGAAGCCGCCAATAGGCTTTTTTGTACATTGACCACGTGGCCAAAAAGAAAGGTTTTCCAGTCTTGTAACTTACAAAACATCCACATAATATCTCCCCATGTTGGAGCCCCTTAGCTCAGGGACCGGGGCTCTAGAGCTACTTCCATCTCTAGCCAATGCCTTAATTTAGCGCTGGTCTTGGGCATCGGCTTATATCCATTATGCCTATGCGTAAATACGGGTCTTACAGTGACTGCCGAATTTACGTTATTACTAATGGTAATTATGATTTGGGGCTAAAAAAAATTAGGTATTGATCTTATGAAAAAATCGAAATCTATTTCAGTTTGAGCACACTTACCTGGAAAGTACATTTTTAAATAGAAAATTATAATAAATGCAAAGTTATAAAGCAACATATCGATTCTTTGGACAAAATACTTTTAAGAAAGTTGATTTTTGCGACTGATTATTTTTATTATAATTAAACATTATGAACTTACAGTCATTTTAGCAAAGACCAATATTGTAAATTTTTACTTATTGATCAATGCTATTTTTTATTCAACAAACATGACAAAGATAACAAATGGAACAATTTAACCTGGTAATTGGTGACATATGTTTCGGCTATTACCACATAGCCTCATCAGACCAGTTTTTTGGTTAATGTTGTACACGGAGTCGATCCCCTGACCGTACATGCATTTCAATTGCATATCTGTCGACGGCCGCTCTAACAACTGAGCTACTGAGGAACTGACCTTGAACTGTACAAATTGCGTATATCCATTTATTATCTTTTGTCACTTTCTCGCTTGTTGTCACAGCTGCTAAGCCATTGGCTTAGAGACTTGCTATGATTTTATTTTTCGAAAATTGTGGTGTTGCCAGCCACATATTTTTTTGAAATTGGCGTGTTCCCCATATGGTTTAAGAAAGTTGATTTTTGCGACTGATTATTTTTATTATAATTAAACATTATGAACTTACAGTCATTTTAGCAAAGACCAATATTGTAAATTTTTACTTATTGATCAATGCTATTTTTTATTCAACAAACATGACAAAGATAACAAATGGAACAATTTAACCTGGTAATTGGTGACATATGTTTCGGCTATTACCACATAGCCTCATCAGACCAGTTTTTTGGTTAATGTTGTACACGGAGTCGATCCCCTGACCGTACATGCATTTCAATTGCATATCTGTCGACGGCCGCTCTAACAACTGAGCTACTGAGGAACTGACCTTGAACTGTACAAATTGCGTATATCCATTTATTATCTTTTGTCACTTTCTCGCTTGTTGTCACAGCTGCTAAGCCATTGGCTTAGAGACTTGCTATGATTTTATTTTTCGAAAATTGTGGTGTTGCCAGCCACATATTTTTTTGAAATTGGCGTGTTCCCCATATGGTTTAAGAAAGTTGATTTTTGCGACTGATTATTTTTATTATAATTAATTTTTTATAATTTTATAATTTGCTAAAATGACTGTAAGTTCATAATGTTTAATTATAACAAAATACTTTTATATTATAAAATTTAGTCAGGATATTATGTTTCATATTTGAATATTTTCGAAAACTTTGATAATATAAAATATATTTTAGTATGCTTCGAACGAAATAATGATTTTCTTATAGATTTTGATTCGCTGACACCGAATTCAGTGCTCATTTTGTTCTATAACATATTTATTTTCCGTTATAAGGAATACTTTCCTAATAAATGATTATACATATACGGAAAATATGCTACAATTTCGTTGGCCAGTTTAAACGGTGATAGCTGACCATAACAAAACTTCTCGAGATTTTTAGGCTTTAAGTCTTAAATTTTCATTACATAAAACTAGTCTTGTTGAATATAATAGATTCGACCCTCTTAATGAAACGATTTTTTGTACGTTTCTTAATTTTCTTATGAAATCTAAATTATTTGCCCACGCAGCATCAAAACTGATGATCTTCATTTTTATCATCAAACTCCTCTAGTACGTATTTGCATTCTATAATCACTTTTATTGTTGTTCTCTATAAAACAGCACGATAAATAACAATTTGGGAGGTTATATACAGAGTCCTTTATTTACTGATATTTAAAAAAAAAAACTTCAAAAATTAAACAACCCATTTATAATTTGTAGGATTGGGGCGGTCCGAGCCCTTTTGTTCCAACATAAAACATTTACGATTTTCAAATCATTATATCCTAAATTGAATGTTTTTTTTTTTAACTAAACAAAAATGTTGAAAATATTTTGTGTAAAATTGTATCACCAACAATTAAAATGTACCACTAGCGATATTCACACATCTACCTCAATTTAAGAAGTACTGTCAAAGATTCTTATCTGTGTTTAAAATTCAGCGCAGATTTTCAAAAGTATCAAACTGCCCCAACTAAACTTGTCAGTTTCTGGAAGACATGATATAACTTGGTCTATTTGTCCATATGTTTAATTACACATCACGATCGATTTAGTTCACTAGAGCATTCACAAAGGTGTGCATACGAGTACAAATATATGCAGCAATTTGCATATGAATGAGCAAAAAGCTTTGGTCATAAATAACTAGCACTTGTGGTCCGTAAATAAGATATGGTTTGGCTCAAAATAAAAAATGAAACAATTTAATACGGATGTTGGCATTTGTTATCTAAATTATAATTTTGACCATTTGTTTGTTAATTTTTGATACTTTTCCCTGGGTTTTGTTTGTAATCCAGACATATTCTTTTTTGCACTTTGAGTGAAACCTTACCCATATTTATTTTATTTTGCCCATATGATATTGTATTATTGTAATTTCAATTACAGGTTATACATATTATGGTAATTCCTATTTGTTCGGTATGCAAATATTATCATAAAATAAAGTAAGTGCCTTTTAATTTTAACATTTGGTATACTTCATAAATTAAACAACTGACAATAATTAAAAAAAAAAGGTTGCCATTATTAAATTTACGTTGTACGTAAAGCATACGTAAATATACATAAACGCAGCAGAGTCGGACTAAGGTGAGACCTCGGCCTGCAGCGACAGATCAAAAAGGGTGGCAAATTTTGGATGCATTGGATAAATTGATTTTTTGTTTCGTAATTGAATTTTGTCATTACATGCTATGTTTAATGAATATCGATCATTCTTTTAATAACTGCACACTTTGTTTTTTTTTTGATGTTTTTGAACATTTTTTGAAACGAAATATCTCAAATACTATAGTAGATAGGATAAAAAATTATTTAATTATATTTGTTAAGAAAGGCTATAACTTTATAAAAAAAAGTTAAAAAATATTTAAATAAATTTGTTAAAACACTATTTTTTTTAATAATTTTTGTATTGAACTTTTTAGTCATTTATACAACCAACATGACAAAGATAACAAGTGGATCAATTTAACCTGGTAATTGGTGACATATGTTTCGGCTATTTCCACGTATATACATATTTAAATGCATATACATAGCCTCATCAGACCAGTTTTGGTTAAGTTGTACTGAGAATCGAACACCCGACCGTATGCATTTTTGAATTGCGACGGCCGCTCTAACACTTGAAATATTGGGTATGTGACCTTGATGTATACAAAGTGCGTGTTTCTTTGGATTACGCACGTATTGTTCCATTTTTCTTGTTATCTTTCTGAGTTATGAACTTTGAAATTATATGAAAAATATAATTATAAAATCATATCACATGTATAAGCCAAATAAGCTTAAAAAAGAGCTATGTCAACTGAACATAATTCAGAAATCGTGTCGCGAAATTGGTGAAATTATTAGAAGACTTAATTATACAGCTCAAAATATTATAAGCAAGTGGAGATACGAAAGAACATTGATGAATTTTATAGATAGAGGCAGAAAAAACTCCTATCAAAATGTGATGAACGAATTATATTACGTAAATTGCAAGAATATCCAAAGGCTAGTGTGCCGAAATCGACAGGAGAAGTTTCCAAAGTTATTAGCAAGCCGATATCCACAAAAACAGTTCATCGAGTACTGCGAAAAAATATTTTGGACGGATTAAGTGCACGCAAAAAGAATATCATTTTTTCTATAATTAAAAAAAAAAGGTTTGGAGTTTGCTTAAATGCCTTTAAACAATCCACCGAACTTTTAGAAAAGGGTGATATTCACGGACGAGGCAAAAATTAATCTTTGGGGATCAGATGGAATTAGGGCTACCAGATGACCTGCTTGCAAAAGTAGCACATTTGTAAAATTTTAGAATTTTCAAAAAACCAAAGAAATTTCGTAATTTTTACAAAAAAAGTATAGTAATTAGCAAAAAAAAAAAAAGGTCCCCATTTCTACTCTCCCATTTCTACTCTCCCTTCGAAAGTTGTGAAAAGTAGCGCATTTCAACCAAAAGTAGTACATTTCAAGTGAAAAGTAGCAAAGTAGCAAAGCCTTGCAAAAGTAGCACTTTTGCTACTTTAGTATGCCATCTGGTAGCCCTAGATGGAATATCAATTGTATGAAAAAAGACTAATTCTTAGCTGCAAACTAAAAATTGAGTAGCCACAGTCAAACATGGTGAAGTTTCAGTTATACTGTGAGGATCTATGACAGCTAGTGGCGTCATATCCATGGAATTTATAGACTCAATTATGACCAAAGAAAGTTACTTGGATATTTTAAGACGAAATTTGCTACAGAGTGCCGCAAAACTTCAGCATCCGTCCGGGTTTTAGTTACAATAGGATAATGATCCAAAGCACACGGTGCACATATGGCAAGATTGGCTGCTATAAAACTCTCCAAACCAACTTAACACACTACCAAAATCGTTGGAAAGGAACCCAATTGAGCATTTATGAGAAGAAGTGAAAAGAAAATTGAAAAATTTTCATTCGTGGAGCAAAGAGAACTGTAAGAGAGCGATAGCCAAGATCTGGGAAGAAATTTCGCACTCTTTCACCCAAAACCTGGTGGATTCTATGCCACGACGAATTTAATCGGTAACAGATGCAGCAAGTGGTCCTACCAATTATTGGAAGCAAAGAATATCTTTTCTAATTAAAATTTAATGAACTATATACTTCATTTTAATGAACTGTATGCTTAATTTTGTGACATGAATTTTGCTTTAATTTACGTTTTTATGAATTCTTTTTGTGTTATGTCTCAAAAATATTAAAATTTATCTATCCCCATGCATTAAAATTATTTATTAAACATTGTTAATTTCTTTAAAAATTGCCAATATTTCTTGCAAATCAAGGTGTATATCAATTTTGTGAGTAACTGTATCTCGAACTTTTCACTATAATTAATATTTCGATTTATTTTAAGAACTTTCAAAATTTTTCGAATTATTCAATTTTTTTTTTTCAATTTTCGCAACGAATTTGTTTTTTTTTAATATCTTTAATACTACATCATTAAGTTCACACATCACGCCGCGAGTGCAGATGAAGTTTGTTTGCCTAGCCCTCCAGGAAATAGCCAATATCATATTATGTCTTAAGCATATCTGTGGACATTTGGCAAAACAACCTCTTCTTTAATAATGCAATATAGCGTAAGTCTTGCGTTGAAGCAAAGAGCTTATGCTGTATTGAACTATTACCGTAGATTGAAAGAGGTTGTTTTGTCAAATATCCACAGATATGTAAGAGTATAAGACCTTTCCTTGTTGCTCACTAATTTTACCAAGTATTATGCATTGAAATTTCTTTCTTAAGTGGCGGTAAACTTTTTTAGGCCTGAACTAAAAAGAAAAAGTGTAAAGCCGGTCTTGTTCCATAGATAACACACCTGTTTAGACTGTCTACTAAAATAGAGCATCCAATATGTTCTGGCAAGTGTTGAGCTAAGCAAGTAAAATAACAACTAATTTACATGAATATCTTGTAATAATAAACATTTTTCATTATATTTCATATGATTATTAAAGTATTTTTTAATTACTAGCTGGTTGCTATTTATTTATAAGAATGCATTTGTTTGTTAACTATTTTGCTGTTGTTGTTGTTGTGGCTTTAAAGTGACGATAGTTGTTGCCACCCAGATGATCAATTAAAGCTGCCGTGATTTAAAATATGTTATGCACATGTGTCAGCTTAAATGGGGTAAAGTAATATTAATTGATAAACATACTACATAGCAAGGAGGCATCCTAATTTGCTCTCATTAATTTTAATCAATCTTTCGTGGGCGGTTCCAATAAAATTAATTTATCAAGTCTAATCTTTGTTTTGATGCTTTAATTGGGAACTGAAAAGTAACCATATTTTTATAGGTTGATGCTTACTTTTAGTATTAAGCCATTGCATAGGCCAGCGCTATTGAGCTTTTTTTTGCCCATCTTGATTTTGATGCCTTTTTATTTTGAAAATTTTACTTTATTTGAAAATTTGTGATAAATGGTAGCAGCAATTGATTGATATGTATAAAAAAATGTTTTTCATTTTTGGTTCAAAAATTTTCAAAATTAAATTTTTGTTTAATATTTTTTTTAAGCACTGTTAGTTAAAGTGACTAATTATTGAAGCAAAATATTGTAATTACTTGCTTATAAAATACTTTAAAAATTGACCTAAAATCAAATTTTATTTTTTTTCTCATTTATTTTTTAATGAAAATTCATGTAATGGCATTGATAATGTCAAGTTATAGTACATTAAGGTGAATGCAGTAAAAACAACAAAGGATTTGAGTTGATACAAAACAAACACCAAAGCTCTACTCGCGGGGAGACCTCAGTTTTTTTCCTTATATATAGGCTTAAAAAATAGCGGTAAGTTTTTTTTCGACACTTTTTATGTGTACATAAGGAAATTCGAAAAAAAAAGTTAAAAGAATATTATAAGTAAATGAGAAAAAACTCAAATTTTCTCAATTTTTTTGGCCAAATTCCGAAAAATTTAAATTTTGCTGCTCTGGTAGCAACCCTAGCACTATTTTTTTAATTGAGTATATACTCGAATATGACTAAATTTCGAAAATCGAGTATTCTTGAAGTATTCTAGAACATGACATTTATTTGAACATGTCTGGTGTGCAAGTTTGCATCACTAAGTCAAAAAATATCAGCGACCTCGAGCATTTTACTTGGTTTAAAATCTGTAATCCTTACTGGTATGCCTCCCTTGTCACTTACATTGAATTAACTGAGTTGACGTTGATCTCTTATTTAAGTTAATTAAAAATTAATCACTAATTATTTCTAAGTCAAATGAGTGAGTTTCAATAAGACTTAAAACACGTCAGTTTAATTATACATAAAATATATATTTTGTTATGCTTTTGCAGCAAATCTATAACCTTGAATTGGTTTTGATCTTGAGTTAGAACATTGTTAGGACAGTGTTGCCAAAAATATGCGTAGCACCTTCAATGTCTTTTATGACAAATGTTAGCAAGTTCAATTGGCAAACGAAGATCATGACCAACATAACAAAGTTGGTTGAAATTTAGTTCTTACATGTCAGTAAAGGCCAATTCACCATGCGCTTGCTAACATGAACAGTGTGCCAAAACGCCACAAACTTTGCTAGCGGATATGAATTAAATGAAAATGCAAGAAAATCTACCACCTTCTATCGACTCTTTCTTTTTGTGATTGTTTAAAATTTTTTAATATTATTCAATTTTGGAAAGTATTTTTCGACTCTAGGGAAAAACTAGTTTAAACTAGGCTAAACTAGTTGAGTTGTATGTCTGAAGTTATGCAAGAGCACTGTGCCTAACGAAATCGGTGTTGGATATTTTTTCCTGGAAGTCAATTGACAGTAAAAAATAAATCAAATAACTAATGTCAAGTGATCGGTGGAACATTATCCTGTGCAAAAAAACAAAATTATTAAGCTAAAAATATCTTACATTGCGAAAGCTTTAAGAGTAGTATGTTTTTGCCTAGTATGGCGTGCCATCGTGCACATTCTTCACAGCTTGGCAGTAATGGAACTTAAACCTCAAGCCAGCGTAGTAAACAACGTAATAATTACGCTCCTCAAGTAACATTTTAGCTTAAATTTAATTCTTAAAAGGCCCCACTGTATTGTGACGTACAAGGTTGCTTATAATTTTAATTGCAATCGATTGCTGCTCAAAAGACACGATCAAAAACAATTTAATTCAATGTTGACAGTTGCGCAGTTTGATTGAGTTTTGATTTTTTACAAATTTTACATTGCAATTTTAGAAGTCAAAACAATAAATTGGCAACCATGCAGAAGCTGATGCGTCCCTGCAATCATACTGCAATCATTTATTGATATTAAAAACAAATTGTACTATATAGTAATCAAAGTGTAATAATTTTCTTTAAATATCTGAAACATCTTTATTAAGTAGTTGTAGTATAACCTATATATTAATCAGCCAATGAGACATTTTCTAAATGTATGGTTACCCGACTAAAAAAAAGTTCAGGTTTAGATCCAAATTAGATCAGATTTACCTGACATATGATCAGGAATGGGTCAGGCTTTTGAATTCGGTAATGACAATAAACATTACTCCGAACATTTCTATGTTTTGCTTGAAAAATATAGCATTCAGAGCAAATTATTCAAATGCAGAACTGTACTGTATTATACAGAACTGATTGTCATATGCATATGCTTGTTTTAGAGCACTTCAACTTCACTGACAAACTGAGACATTCAAAGCACATTAGAGCATTTAATATTCTTTTAAATGGTGTTGACACCAACATTGACTTCCGGTTGCATATTAAAAAGCATAGTAAAAACAGCACTTATTCCCTTGTCTTAACCTACTTAAGCATTGAACTCTAAAGCTAAAATTGACAAAAAACTACCTTGGTGTAGTGTTTAAATGTCCGCTTAGAACTGGTAACTCGGTTGTCATTGATTTTAGCCAACTGATAACAAAATTGTTCTTTAACCACACGCAGTTAAAGCAGATATAATTAAAAATAGAATTATACATATAAGTAATTATATGTAGATATATAAGATAATTGTTAATAAACTTTTTTACATGTTGAGATTTTTAGCGCACGCCAATAAAGTGTGAAGTCTTTGGTTTTGTGTTTTGTTTTAGCTTTAAATACTTTATATTGGCCAGCTGTGATTTGGCGCGCATACATTTCATGCTTAAGGTTAATATTTTAACCCTCTGGTCAAAAAATTTAGGCACTACGCTTCACTGAATCTGCTCATCCAATGCACTTGGAATTTTTGGTTAGAAATTGGTATTTGTATGCGTTTGCATTTAATTCTTTGTATTGCATTGTGCGTTCTCATTGACCATAAACTTGATGGATTTGTTCATTTGATTTTAGGTTAAGGCTTTTTTTAAGGCTAGTAACTATTTCAACTAAATAGTAATGGTTATTTAGTACGCTGGTAAAGTTTAATTTAATTTTCAGTACTCAAACAAAAACAAGAATAAAATGTTTGGCCATACGAAAAAATTGTTAGAATTTTTTTTTTATAGATAATCGCATAGTCCAGAATTTTTGTTCAATATAAATGAATTTCCGTAGGAAGATTTGAACATAAAACAATTTTTGTCCTTTCATGAACTTGACTGTCATGAAAATTCTTGATTTTACGTGAATAATTTATCTTAGAATAATCGTTTTTAGTGGGAAACTTTATTTTCTATGTATATATCTTTGCCACTTTTTAAGAATAGCTTAAGTCGGTCTGTGGTCAAATCGCTAAACAGCTAAGTTAGGCGCTTAAGAACAATATTAGTCACAAACTAACTTAAGCTTCTTTGATAAAATGCCACAGATATTAGTCATGCTAAGTTGCTGTCCGGCCAATAGAACGCGAGAGCGCAATAAACTGTTTTTTTGGCATATTTGACCACAAATTTCTTGCAGCAATTGGTATACAAGTTATGATAGTAAATTTATACTACATCTCTCTAACTTTTTATCCATTAATTTTATACAAGCCACTTTTCTACAGTCGCCTATTGTGCTAGCCGATATTGATAATGATGACCGATCTCATCTTGCACATTCTCAAAACTGAATTAATGATTTATTCTATTTTAGAAGGAGTCTCGATGGTGTTCTTCGAGTTTTTTACTTTCATTCGCTCCAGAGCTATGACTTTTTGAGTATTACATTCTGGAAATATGATTTTAAAATCATATATGCAAGTGATTGCAATCAATTGTGGTATGTTTTGTAAACTTAATACTTTTTTGGTATCGTCTAGAATTTATAATTTCGAAGACCTCTAATAATAACGAGCAAGGTTTAAAGAGTCGATATATGTTCAAAAATTCGATAATTATGGAAAATGTCATATAACTTGATAAAGGTCGGCTAATGTTGAAAAATTTTAAGTCGTTTTGAAGATTCGACACATATTAAATATTACGAAATATATTGAAAATTATTGAAAAGTAGCCAGTCTACAAAAGCATATGAAAGTCAAAAAGTATAAAAAAATCGGTAAGACTCTAAACTTGAGTCATCTTCATTATAGAGTTGTTCACACATCAAAATCCAGTTAAAGTTTTGGAAGTATTTTTCGAACTAGGACTTTGGTTTCGAGAGATTTCGTGGCCTGAAGTGAATAGAAGAAATTGTTTTATGGATCTTGGCTTTTATTGTCTGATGATTAATAGAATGATTATGATCACTTTTCGATAAGTTACTGATAGATAGCAAGCGCATGAATTGTGGTGTTTCTATCTATCCTCCACAACCCCTCACTACGGCATTCTATTTTTTCTATTTTTTCTTGATTTTTGGCTCTACTGAGAAATATTTTTCAGAAATGTCTGACCATTTTTAAATGGATGGTTTTATTTATTACAGAATATTTTAATACAATTATTTCATTTCCACTGAAACTATATTTTGTGATATTATCCCATGTCTTCCAATATATTGCGAAACCTTACGATACAATTTGTTATTACTCGATACATCTCATGTCTTCTATTATCATTGCATGTCTCTTCAATATTTTCCGAAGCCTTTCTTATCAATTACTACTTTTGTATTGATTGCTTTGCCTAAGTTTTATTCCGATTTGTAATGAATAGTGGCACAAAGCCTATACACTTAAATTGTTCTGGAAAAATAATTCTTACTACCATTCTTCATCAAAAATACTTGGTATGTATTTTTGGCAAAATTTATTTTTGGGACTTGTTTACGAAATATGACTTTATGTTTATGAACTAATGAGTTTACCAAATTGCTAAAGTATTTGCATCTCGAAAATTATGAGTCATTTCGCAGACACTACTTTGCTGGATAGTTTTAAAAAATCCTTAAAATGTTGAAAATAAGAAGTTTCGTTTTTTTTTTTTTTATTTTGAATAGTTTTTATTTATTTCACAAATTAAAATAATAAATAATACATGAGTGTTCTTTACATAATAATATATAATATATTTTACAATAAAAGCGAGCTACTTTACATTTTTTTATCTTTTTGTGTGCACAAAATCCGCTTAAATGAACGCGTACAATTTTATGTGTCTGCATGTGTGCATTGCAAATTCGAATTAAGAGAAAAAAAAATTATATGAACTACATTTAACATGAACCAAATAAAATACTTTTTAAGGCTTATAGATATTAAGTATAAAAAATAAAATAGAAATATTTAATACTTTTGGGAATATATGATTAATACTATCGCATTGAAAAAATTGTGACTTATCTTGTTATAAAAATAGTAAGAAAAAATTTGATTAAAAATTATATATTGGTGATGTCTATATAGAAAACATTAGAGATATTAAAGGAGGTTGTAGAACAAAAACAATATTTAGCAACAAAATTATTAAAAAGTTAAATTTAATATTTTTGTCCACTAAGTATTTTGTTTTTCTGCTATGCTATAAGTAATTTATGCACATATTTATACTTGTGAGTATCCATACATGTTGGAAATTTACTTTAATACAGTACACTTACAACTATACATTTATAGTGATTGTAAATAGTTTGAATTTAAGTTTGATTTTTTTTTAAAATTTTGATAAAAGCACATTTATGCAACAAGGAACAGCACGAAATCGAATTTTAGTTACTACATTTTCTACTACTCTTTTTTTAAGTTGATAAGATTTTTGGTCCTCTTTTTAGTAAACACTAAGCAAAAGCATTTAAGCTACAAATTTAAGTTGTCTGCATTACTATTCTTACTACATATTAGCAGCTTCAGTATTGTTTAAACTTTTCTCTGTATTGTTTTCACTCCTTTTTTCTAGTTGCTAAATTACTACAGTTTAAATTCTATATATCTACTAAAATAATTACTTTAAGAAAAAAAATCTTTTAAAAATCTCTCTTCTTTTTTTAATAAAAAAAATACAAAATAATACATTAATATTCTTTAAAAAATTAGAACTTTAGTGGAAGTTTACTATTGAGTATACAAGAACAATTGTAAATTTTCTCTTACAATCTAATGGTTTTTTTGGTCAAATAATAGTATGCAAAAAACGAAAATAAATACGAAAATCAGAATGCATATGAAAATGCCAAAAAGGAAAATAAAAATTACAAAGGAAAACTAAAATGAAATGAAAAATTGTACATGATTTTAAGAAATACATAAATTCGCATTTGCAATTTCGACTTTTGTGGCATATCGACGAGATACCCTACGATACATTCCCCCCTAAATTGATTGACCCACCCACAGTCTGTGAAGAACTGACCTTAAAATGGACGCCTTAACTTTGAGATTGCATTTGTCAGATGCAAAATTTCGGTGTTCATCTGCTGCACCAATGTGTCCAATTTGTCAACGGAGTCAAGAATTTCAACGCGTTCGGTGTGTGGATTGAAGCGAACTTCGAAGGGGCGTGACATTGTTGAGACCCAACGACGGAATTTGTCCTTAGCGTCTTCGAAACTTTCGGCAACATAGTAGATGGGTTGGTATTCTTGATCCTGGTAGGGCTGTACGGCGGTGGATGCAGGTTCGAAGGCGCGATGTTCGCACTTATCGGAGATGGCGTGCAATAATTCACCGTAGGAGGAGAGCAGACCAGCGCCGTATGCCTTGATTTGACCGTTTTCCTTGCAGAGACCGAACTCAACAGTGAACCAGTAGACCTGTAAAGTGAAAATAAGAATATACAATAATTAATGAGTGATATTTATAAAAATTTGAATTTCGTTTGCGGTAGCGTATGAGTAACTTATTTATGAGAGCTATTAACTCAGCTCCGATTCATTTTAGCAACAATTTATTTGGGCAATTTTTGTTGGCCACAAAAATTGCTATATTACCATGCAGTTTATATTGTTGGCCGCTAAAAAGCACAAATGACATTTTCTTTAATTTGCGCAAAGTCTTGACTTTGACATTTGCTAAGACCGCACACATTTTTTCGCTGATTTTTTAGTACGTTTTTGGCCAGCTTGTTGCTTCAACAAATGCCTGCTGCACAAGGCCAAATATCACTGCCGCCCGTCACACTAATGTGCACATTTAAGTCAAGATTAAAATTGCAATTTTCACATTGCACTTTTGAGTGTCAGCGTTGCCAACTGAATGCACACAATTGCGAACTTGAATAAGGCACAACTTGAGCAATTTAAACTTGGCTTAGACTGCCAGCGTGCGCGCAAGCTCGTAACTATTGAAAGCGGCAGCGCCAAGTGCATTGCTAGCATGATTAACAATAACACGAATTTTTCAACGAAAGCCCGTTTAAGGCTAAGCAACAACTTAGAACCCAAAAAAAAAAAAAATACTTTGTTTAGTAATTAAATGCAAATTTTTCTTTTAATTTGACTTAATATCTTTAAATAACTTGGCTTAAGCGCATTGAAGCGTAAACAAATTGTTTGATTTTAAATTTTGCCACGTTTTTTTCATGAATTTACCATTTAAATGGAAATTATTAAATTTTTATGTCAACTTAAGCGCTTATGCTGTGGGCCAACTAACTTTGCATAGTCAAGGTTACTCTTGTTAGTGTCATGTTAAATGCTTTAGTTATTTAACTTTTAAATGGCTATTAAAATTGTAATTAATATCGTGTATACTTACAGTGGACAACTTTTCGATTTCTTCATCGGAGGCACCCAAAGAGGCTAAGCCAATCTCTTGTGAGAACTGAGCAAAGCTTGGATCAGCCAAGAGTGGCATATGACCGAGCAACTCATGAATGCAATCACTGTAGATGAGAAGAAGAAAAAAGCAAAAAAAAAATATTACTTATGAGAAAATAATATAATAAAATGCACAAGCTATAATATGGTCTCTATTGCTCTCTACTCCCCTACTATGCTAAAATTGTGAAAAGTAGCCTTAAACTAAAAATATCAGCAATAAGTGCTGTTTAATGCAATTATTTTAATTTTGAGCTTTTCTAACCCCACTCCGTAACTACCACTGCGCGTAGAACACTTGCACAGTGTTGCCGTTCTGCTTCACTTTCATAACCAAGCGCACCACACATTTCCCTCACCGCCCCAATGTGGTGCTGTGCAAGGGAAATTGTGCTACATCAAAGTTGGCAGCACAAAAGTTGACTTGTTGTGTGCGGCAATTATATGTAGCTTCCGCCTGTTGCAGAACAAAAGGGAAATTGCACAAGAAAAAAGTTCCCCAACACATAATAGGGTGAAAAGTGTGGCAATAAAAGCATATTTCCTTGTGTTGGAAAATTAAATTAGCAAAAGGCTTTTATTGTCAGCAGTCTTAAGTAGGAAAAGCTGCAAATTTTTATATTTTTATTTAAAAAAAAGGACAAGGTCACAAAATGAAAACTTTGAAGTAAAAAATGTTAAGAAAAATTGCTTTGTTGGAGAAAATTTTCTATAAAAATTTTAAGTTCCAGCTTTTTGAAAAAAAAAGTCCTTCTCTAATTGAAAATATCACTTAGACTTGCTTTTAAATTTTTAAAAAATTATATCTTGACTCGCTGTTCCTTCTATAACCCCCCTTTGAAATAATTCCAATTATTTTCAGAAGTAATTTTAAAACCAATACTTACGGCTCAGGTGTGTGGTATGGTGAGTTCACATGACGCACATACTGTGTGCTCTGGAAAATACGGAAAGCCAACGAAGCCAAAAAGTCGCGTGCTGTCAACAGACCAGCCGCGGGACGCAATGTGAAACCAGTGTTCTTACGCAAAAAGTCCGACATCTCTTGCAATTGTGGCAAATGATCCTCAACGAAGATTTGTTCATCCTGTAATTTCTTGAATGCCATACGATATTCCAAACATGCATGTTTTGGTGCCAAATCGACTACAGTACGGAATACTGAACACCAGGTCTTATTCTCAACATCGGCGTAGGCAATATATGGAATTGGATCTCCATATTTGTAAGCGAAAGCAATTTCAGCGATTTCCTTACGACGTTGACGGTAAACTTTATCAGCGAAACCGGGATGATTCATATCTAAATCTGGTTCGTATTTGGTCATCAAGTGATTGCAGCTGTCCAGCTCTGAAGCATGCTTGGGGAACCATGGTGCCTTAACGCTTATATTATTGTCAGCCAATAAATTGATGCTGCTGAAGGAGCCCGATTGACGTAGTGAACGAATCAATTGCAACAAATTGCCACGAGTCATTTCGACCTTAATGAGTACATCATGCTCAGCACCTTGTTCACGTGCAATACGTGTTTCCACGTGTTGTACGGCCCCATGGAAAGTTTCAATTGCCTTCAGAATGCGACCCAAAGAGACAATGCCCTCCTTGAGGCGTACAATGAGTGCAGCATTTTGTACGGCATTTTCAGCTTCAGGTGATTCAGTTGCAGCATTAGCCAAGACAATTTCATCTTCAGTGAGACCAGCATCTAAAAGGGAGAGGGACGAAAGAGTTGGTATTTTAAAATTTGCATTACGAGACTATACGTTGTATGGAGCAATAAGTCTTCGTCAGTGTTTTAAAGTTTCTTGAATTTATTTAAATTTTTAACTGAAATGATTTCTATAAATGTCAACAGCAACAAAATCTAAAAATCCGGCTTAAAACACAAATTCTTTAAGTTCCAACAAATTACATGAAAAGCCTGCTCTTCCATGCTGAGCACGTAAGATTTTGCAATGAATTTATGCAGCTTATTTTCTCGTGTGCACGGGTTGCTGTGCAACCAACGCGTTCTTTCGTTCTTCAACGCTCCAAATATGCTCAGCGTCAACTTCTTTTGAGATTAAGTGAAGTCGTAATAATTTTCTATTTTCATACTTTTACCGATTTTTCTTTTATTGTGTCAGAAGTGATGAAGTGTAGTGAAGCGAAAAAGTACAGACGGAAATGCGCCATTTTCATTTCAATTGTATTGTGCTGTGCCTATGTGTTAGTGTGTGTGTCACACACACAAAAAAAGGAAGCCACAAGTGGGTGTCAAGCCACAATAATGGCAGCAGCGGCAATAAGTGTAAAGTGGCAGCTTCAGCACAGTAAAAATGGTACTTTATCATAATCGCTTAAGGCGATGTCAAATTTCACTTAAGGCGCTAAGCACGTTTAAGTTGGACCTTGAAAAAGGTAGTAGACTTTTAAGTAGGTTCTTCTGATTACTTACCATTGGGTAATGATTGTTCGTCATTGTTGCGCTCCTCAGTGGGGCTTGAGGTGGTTTCTGCATCAATATAGGATTCATTGACTAATGGTACAACACAACAAGAACAGCAACATGTACAATAACATTGAACAAAATTATATGAAAATAAAAAAAATAAATAAAACCAAAATTAATATAAAATCAAAATAAAAGTAAATTTTTTTCGGTCAAGTTTTAGGAACGCCACACTACCTTCTGTATAATTTGGAGTCATATCATCGGGTATTTCAACATTTTCCAATTGTTGCTCATCTGGAAATTCGATATTATGCTCGGCGGGCACATGTTCGCCCTTGGCTTGCAGAATGCAATCTTCCAAAGTGGAATCTTTACAATGACATTAACAAAATCAATGCAAAAATAAATAATAAAAAAAATAAAATTTAATAAAAAACACATATGATTTTTTCAACAAGCACAACACATGCTCATGCATATATATGTATGTACATGGAAAACTTAAAAGAAAATATATTCAACCTACCATTAGCCTTATTGCGTGCTTCCTCCAAGACAGTTTGTTTTGTCTGCTTGACTACCAAACTTTCGAAGCGTGCATCATCGACCAATGAGCGACGGCGTGATGGATAACCGTTCTGTAATTTGAGAAAAGAAATAAAGTAACTGAATTAATAGATTGTTAAAGGTGGACAAATATTTCAATTAAAAATAATCTTTCTGGTTGACAACACTATCATGTATCAACAATATTATGTCCTATGTTGTCAGGGACAGTAAAACTGTTTCGCAATTTTTAAAGAAAAACATAGCAAATTTCATGGCAAATTCGCTGCCACATTTGTTTGTGATCTTAAAAGTAATTAAAGCAAAATGTAGCCAAGACCTTAACCTTCAAATGCTTCAACGTTTTATGGTGAATAAAAAACAGCTGTTCATATATAATTATTTTGTTTTGGGTTTGTTATGGCTTACAGCGTGAGTTCATTAAACTTTATTAAAAAAGAGTTGTATGAAACAAATCAGCAGCAATGTTTAGAAGAAAAAAAGTAGCAAAAATAGTAGTAGACACATATCAAAAATTCGTAATAATTTTAAAAGCCACATTATTTCAATGTGTCAAAAGTACCGAAAATCTTATGATAATGGAAATTTTACAAGAAACGTATACTGTACTCATTGAATATTGCAAAATTTTAGCACTTTTTCCAGCTTTAAGCATTGCTTATATAATACATAAAATCATAATTCATCAGCAACAACATTTTGTATGACATAATTTAAAAGATCATAGCCGCAGCGGCAGTTACAACATTTTCAAGTTAATGCTGTTTTGTTCATTATTGAACGCCAATGTTGCTGCTGCATTTATTTCTTCGTTTTGTTTTTTTTTTTATTGAAATTACAAAATTCCCACAAAACACAACAAAACAAAATTTTAATAAAAATGAAAGCGCGCGACAACAGAAAAAAAAAGTATTAAGTAGCTCAAGTTGCCGGCTACAGAAATATAAACCGTATGAGTGTGCTTAATTAATAAGCAGCAAGTTCAAATATTTGATATACGCGCGCACGCGCATGAGCACACTCTTTTGAGTATACAAAGCATGAGAGCGTGAAAGATCTCGCATGCTCTTTATTCAAGCTGATAAATTTATTTATTTTCCTTACGATATTTCATCTCAAACGTTTTTATGATTAACAAATATTTGAAAATGAGAAGAAAAAGATGAAAAAACTACTTGATAAAGTTGACAACTTGCTAAGTAGCTGTAGTTAAAATTGATTTTTTTGTTAAAAAGAAAAAAAAAATTTAGTAACATTATTAATGCGCTTTTTCACACCTTACTAATTTGTTGGCTTTATTGTTATTGTTGAGTTGTGACAGATACCAGTCGATGGTATTATGATAAAATATTAAATTTTATTTATTGAGATGTTCGTTTCGAAAAAATAAACAAAACAAAAAACAACGCGGTATACGTGATCTGGGGAATGTTAATGCAAATTATTAGAAATAGTGGAAAAATTTGTATTGGAAATTCTCAAAACAGGGCAATATAAAGCATTTTCAATTTAACAAATATTGCAGCTCAATAAAATAGCTAAACATTGTTGCTAAATATTGTTTTGAAAGAATCTTTCTAAGCTTTGTTGCTAAGCATTGATTCTTAACATTTTTGCTAAACATTGTTGCTAAGCAATGTTTCTTTGCACACTTGGAAAACTATATGCCATAAACACTGTTCCAGTTAAAAAACCTGACACTAATTATTGCCGATTTTTGTAAATTTCCATTATTATTTGATATATAAAAACAATTCATTCCACTATATTGATGTTACTTTTGGCACTCATTTTTTTCGGAAATGTACTTTGTATGATGAAATACAATTGTGCTATTAAATCATATGTGCTGCATATAATTCAGCAGTAAAATGCGTTAAAATTAAGATGTTGACAGGCCGAAGAGGCCTTATGATCTTTTGCTATGGTTTTTTGTTTTGTTGTTTTTTCCTCAGTTAAGACTTAAAGTGTTGACCATTTGTCTGGCGGTAACACTTTCACTCTTAGCTGTATTTAAGTATTAAATAAGCAATATTGTTTTTATTTTAAGAAATTGATAGTATTAAATTCAGCAAAAAATTAAATTTAAGTTGCTCTGAAGCCAAAGTTTTGAATATACATATTTCGAATTAAGTTACTTGATTTCAAAAATTTTGAGATATTTCTTGGAGATTAATAAATTTCGAAGAGACTTTAATGCCCGAATATTTGGAGCTTGAAACTTTTCTAATTATACTTTGTAATTTAAATTATTTTGTAAATATTTTTATGTGCAAAGTTTTAAAAAGTATTTTTTTATCACATTTTATGAAGCAAAACATTAACTGTGGACTTTTTGGTGCGAAATTTCTATATATTGCTTATTCTGTGAATTAACTTTTTTTTTTTGTTTTTATATGTTCTTAAGCATATAATTTCCGAAATTGTCTTTGAAAATTAGGTTCTAAAATGATTGTAAACTTTAAATATTAAAGCAAATATTTTTTTAAATACAATTTGCTTAAAAATGTTACAAATCACAAATTTTAAATTAATAGTTTTGATTAATTTTTTGCATCTATTCAGATTGTATTTCTTAAGAAAATTATTCCTAAATTAATTTTTGCTTGGACAACAAAAGAAGATATTCTTATTATAAAATTGTTTTTAAGAAAATGATTTTTTTTTCAGCAAAGAAAATTATTAAAAAATTAAGTTTCATGAATTTGAATCTTAAATTAATTTAGACAGATTATTTATTCAAAGTTCTCAATTTTCAAAATGTAAAAAGAATTTTAGAAATGTTTTTAATATCAACTTACCTCAATACTGTATGATTTTTTGATAGCGAACATTTCGCGATTCTTTTGTGCAGCAGCTACAGCCATCATTTTGTATTATTTATTAGATAATTCAAAAAAATTTGTGTGAAGAAAAAATTTATAATCAAAGTGAAAGTCACTTGAAATACTTTTTGGCTCTTAAGTTCTTTAAGAATTTATTGATTTAAAAAATAAGCCTTTTAACACTTTGCACTGCTTATTTTTTCAGTTGCTTCTGTTTCTGTTAATTCTGTTATTTTTTACAGTGTAGTTGTCGTCTGCGTCTCAAAAAGCTTTTGAAATTGCAATTTTCACGAAAAAACACAAATATTTTATATTCAAAAATTCAATATTTGGCACCAACAGGAAAATTCTTTAATATCCTTTTCAGTGTATATGATATAATTTGAAGCTGAATTTGTTTTTCTTTCGTCGAGATTTTATTTACTGTATTATTTTTATTTAAACTTTAATATCCTTTTATCGAGTTATCAGGCAGTAAAGCTTATTTAATTACAACAGCGCAACTACTTAACCAAAGAAGCAAGTCTAAAGAGCGGACGTTAGCGAATCAATGCATACTTGGTGTCCGCTTTCAGGTCTTTAAATACCCGCTGAAGTCTCGGCCAAAACCCAAAGCCAAAGTCAAAGCCAAAAGCAAGTAGCATGTTAGCGCGAGTAAAACGAGCAAACCGAGCAAAAACGAGCGAAAAATCACCGTCACCAAGCAATAATGTTATCATTATCGTCATCATCGTTGTCGTCTCCAGCGCACACACAGCAGGGCGAGTTTCTCTTGTTGTTGTTGTTGCTGTTGTTGTTTTTGTTATTGAGATGGTGCTTTACTTTTGGCTAACAAATACTGAGAAGTCCATTAACACATCGATGTGACGTGGTCAGATTTGTCTCACCGCCGCCGCTGCAATTGTGTTATCAAAGCGTGCGCTCCACAGATGAGTAGCACTGCATCCTTACCCTGCTCACCGTTGTGCGCTCCCATAAGCATTTGGCTTTACTCACCAGTTCTCCTACGTTAGTTGACTTTCAAGTTCAATTTCAACACACAGCATCAGTTCGGCAGCATTTACGAGTAGAGCCAAATGTTATGTAGAGAGTTGTCGCACAGTAGGCAGGAATATAAAAGATTGTTTGATACTCTATTGGTTTGATAAAGAAAAACCCAAGTGTAGAAATCACTCAAAACTAAATTGAATTAAATCCAACGCGAATGGAAAATTACATTTTGGGTTGTTATAGAAAAAATTTCTTAGACATATGAGAATTTTGTAAAACTTTCAAAAACTATTTTTGGGCAAATTTCTCTGTTAAATTTTAGAAACAAAAAATTTTAAGTTAACCAATAGACTCATATAAAATAATAAATCGTCTAAAAATCAGTATACTAAAAATAAACATTGCTCACAACTTAATATCTCTTTTGCAGAAGATTTCGGAATCATTTATTTCCAATTGAATGTACTTTGATATCAGATTTCAGCAAGACGTTTGTTTGGCTTTCTCAATGATACTCTATGATATTTTCATATAAACCTTTTTTATAAACCTCATTTTAGAGTATAAGTAAAATTGACTACAGCAGACGAAAACTGCAAAATAAAAATTGAGTAAAACTTTAACCCCATGGCTCAAAACTATCGGAATTTTTCCAAGTTTTTTTTTAAGATATTTGTTCACATTATTCTTTTTTTAACATCTAAGAAAACATGTAAATATGACATCAAATTTTATTGAATAAATAACGTGGCTTTCCTTTTCATTTGAAACTCTTTTTGCCAGTTTTGTATTATATATGAACATTTTCATAATGTCCATTTTTTTAGTACAATTTTTATATTTTTGAAGTTTTGGCGTGGCGAGTCCTTTGTTAATAATAAAACTTCAATTTTTGAAAAGGTCCAGTCTCAACCAACTTTCTGTAAATAATGGGAATAGGAACTAGGGTACATACATACAACATTTAGATGTTAGGTTTCATTCATTAATTCATCAAACATTTGTTTTAAGAAATTTTTATTTTTTATAAACTGCAAAAAATTTTCCATACCACTGTATACACAGAAGTGGGGTCAGCGTAACGCTTGGGATCTCCCAGCAGCATGCTTTGAACGAGTATATACATTATTTTGTTGTTCTTTACAAGTGTTATTGTTTTTGTTTTGGGTCCAGCGGCAACTGCTCGTATAACAGCTGCAGCAACGGCGGCAGCAAGTGTGAGTAAGCTTTGGAATTTTTAAAAGGCTAATTCGCGTGCGCACGTCATTCATTGGCTTTTTGCAACGCCGTAAGCGCACTCAATTCTCACCTTTGGTTTACATTACATCTGATGTTTTGCTTTTGTTTTACTCCTACTTTTGAATGGGATTTTCTTACTTTCTTAAAATTTATCACAAGTTTTATTGTAGACATTTGCCACAGTTTTTTGGGGACTTTCTTATGTTAATTTAAGTTGTGTCGTACGTGCATACACAGAGTAGTGCTTAAAGCACTACGTCATGATTGAGTGCTAGCAACACAAAGGTGTAGTGGGGTATTGCCGAGATCTTTATGTAGCTAATGGGTTATTAGTTTTGTTTTATTGCTTGTAGGTTTCATTTGAAAGGAAACGTTTGATACAATTTGTAACAAACACATAAGAGTAGGTTGGGTTTTTTCGATTTAGTTATAAATATATCTTTTGGAGTTCTCTTGTATTCTTAGGATATATTGTTCTACTTAATATTACTTTTCAATTTTGTTCTTGCTTTTTTACGTTAAGCTATCAATTCTTTAGTTACGTAGATGCGGATACGGATGCTATCTGGCAAAACTAAGGAAATATAACACAATGGATTGGATCGAACAGAAATCTTTGAAATAAAATCAAATAAATGCTGTGCAATATTAAACAAAAAACAGAATGGCAAAATGGATTTTGTTTTCAGGTTCAGCAAACAGAAAGTTCCATGACAACAATGCACAGAAAAATGATTCTTACAAAAAATTTTAACTAATGTGTAGTTGGTAAATTGTTCATAAATGTACATTAGAGTGCTTCATTTGGAACAAAGATTTTCTTTTTTCGCAGCTACAAGATAACTGTGTTGTATTTTCTATAAAATTAACATGAAAACTTAAACTTTCAGTCGATCCGCTTACTTTTTATTCGCAAAAAACGTTATATATATTGCCAAAATCATAATTTTTTGAATGGTCAAAACATACGAGTCGCGATATAGTTATTGATTAAATTTTGAAGGAACATCCTATTCGCTACAAATCGCATACATGCATATTTTATTTCAATTGAGTTTTTGTTGGGAGAAAGCCCACCGTATTGTGCATAAGCAGAATAGGTGACATATCTACTAAGTACATGCACTGTATTCTCACGAGAGTAAGTTATTCCAAAGTAAACAGGGGAAATAATTTAAATCTATAGATCAAGTTTTAATAATAATAAACATATGATATTGGGTGCAGTCGATTTATATATTTGATATTCATATATTTATCATATTGGTAATAACATTCAGTTTATATATGAAGAACTATTGGATAGTTACCAATATATATTTTGGATGAAATAACTATTTCTTTTACGTAGGCTTTAAGTTGTCCACAATTACCAAATCACGTAATAGTTGGAAGAAATATTTTTTAGTTGGTTAGAGAAGTATGCATTTGCATCTTCTTCTTAATAAAATGTAGCAAAATCAAAAAAGAACAGGGTTACAAAATTTATAACCCCGTTACAAAATATATTTCTAAAAAAATATGATTCAAGACTGCAATGTGTAAGTAGTACTCATAAGATTACTCCATATTTCATTTTAGATATATCCCATTGAATTTTGTCCATCCAATTTTATCATTCATTTCTTATTGAAGTATTGGGAATTCATATTCCGATCAGGTTACATCTCGTCACAGTAATCGTGTTTTGTCCAGTCAGCGCATCAGTACCCTAAAAAAATACTTAAATATATTGCGTGAATATTTTGCCCCGTGATATAGATAGAACTCTTTCAATTACATGTATGAAAAATATTATCAGTCTCTTGGATGAGAATTTATAATTTTCAGTTTTTTCGCTGGCCACTTTCAGATAGTTGATAGAACGTAATCAACTTTCAAATAAAACTACTTTCCAATGCTTATACGCAAAGAAACTGTCAACTCCATATTCTTCCTTCAGGTATAGGACTACCCATATGTTTCCCATTAATAATAATTAGTTTCTAATTTGATATCAGTGTTGAGATGTATGAATAAAAAATTCAAATTGTGTGCACTATTTTGATAATCATGATACCACAATACATTTCCCTAATATCTCGACCAGAAACATGTTTTGTTCTAAGAGTCTTCAAGAGGCTCAAATGAGCCTTGAAAATATTATTCTTTTTTTACAAATCAATTGCCACGTGCAGATAAAATGTTTAATGTAATTGCACAGAATTTAAAAACTTTCAAAAAGTAATTAACAAAGAACTAAACAGCTACAGCTGTATTTGATATCATTAATTAAACAAACTCAAATGTGGCAAAATTGTTGCTTTTTTTAAATATTTCGCAATTTTTTAAAGTAATTATAATAATAGTAATAATCATATGAAGTTTTGAATTGTATGGTATAGTATGGCAATTAGAAAACAGCACATGTTGTTGAAATAATTAAAGAGTTATCTACATAAATATCATACTCGAACTATTTACATTAAGTATCAATAAAAATCAGCATCAAATAAAGGTTTTGATTTCACTTGTGTGTTTTAATGCCAATAGCATTTTAATTGCTTAGAAAGGTATTAGCATTTAATTTGCAGAAATTAACACAATTAGCCATGGTATTATTACAAAGAATTCAATCACATAATTGATCTTTAATTGATAATTTTCTGAGCGTGAGCCAACAGCTTTTGAGCGTTTTAATATTGGCGACAGATGTTATAGTTAACTCTAAGGTGATAGTCTAAATGTATGTAGTCCACAAGGTGACGAAAAAACTTAACGAAAATAATTTAATTCAAAAGAGATGAAAATCGGTGTTTTGTCTCTTCCCCTCATTAAGAGTGGAAGTAGAATATCATTAAACCCTCGAACTGAAAAAATATTACTTCCAAAAAAACGCATTTTTTTGCATATTTACAACGTGCTTAAAATCAGTCAATTTCAAAATACTCAGCCTGAATACTCTCCCCCAGTTGGAGACAAGGCATGGTCATAAATAATCATAAATTTTAAATTAAAGGTCTTTTGGTAAAAAAAATTATATACCCATATAACTGATAGGGGCTTACTCGAAACCCAATGCTAAGTTGAAATCTATAAATATGGTAATCTGACTACTTTAATCTGGAGTGTAACCTCAGTAATATTATGTCACTCGGCTTCACTTGGCTCTTGAGATCGTTTCACTAGCACTGTCGAAATGGCTGGCTAAAAGTTATATCGAGCCTTCCCAAGCTTCGGCAAAAATAAATAAAACACTGTTCTCGTCAGCGGCTGTGCATTAGATTAGTAGTTTGTTACCGCCCCTAAGACGAGCTATCGCAGGGACGTATGTAACTATTATAAGTTTTCTAATCAAAATAAAATGCTTTTCAATAATTATTGGTCAGAAAGATTATATCAACTGCTGATAATTATTAAGGGTATTCCTCCAAACGCGAAGACACCTCGAAAACAGTGTAAACTGAGAACATTTTCGAGCCTCGAAAAGGATTTATATGGAGTAAAGTATATGCACGCATCGAAAACTTTCGAGGCAAATTTGATGAGCAAACAGTCAGAAATAATTTGCCACTAATTTGAAATATGCACATAAATTTTTATACATTTTATTTCCATGCCTGCGGTAACACTGATCAAACAAAGCTTTATGAAATTTTGGTCTTAAGCTTTCAGTTGAGCAAAAAAATATATATTTTTAAGTGCAGCTAATTTTGGAGAGAACATTGATTCGCATAACACGTTCTGTCACAAACATAATGTTGCAGAAATTTGCAATCTAGATCGATTTATTTGTGCAAAAGTTCATAATCTTAAAAGCCAAATTAATTGCGAAAGCATGAAAAGTCATAGTTAATAAAAACTTATAGAAAAACTCATATGAGTTTTCCATTGATTAATGACACACAAATATTCAAATTAAAAAAAAAAATATTTAATAAAACAAAAACATGCGTACGTGACTCCTGCTAGAAATATGAGATTTCTTAAAATATAAAGAATGAAATCAGTTACTAAAATTAAAAAGATTCAAAGCGGATATTAGAATTATAACTTAATTAACGCGGCAAGTGTATTATGGGATACTTTAAGTGTGATTAAGTAATGACGACTTAAAAATTTAAACATTTTCATAAAAGTTAAATAAACAGCAATAGTTAAAATTTTATACACTCTACACGAAATATGGTATTGGTTGTGTATAGATTTTAAAAGAAATTTTCGACATTTTAAAGAAGCTGCAACAAAGCAGCTTTAAAGACAATAAACATAAAGATAATAATAATAATAATAAATTTATGATTATTATAAGAAAATAAGATTTATATAATTGTTTCCAGTTTGCCTGAAGTCATGATACATTGAAAACTCATGCTATTCATATTCCCACCAGAGACTTGGAATCAGATAAGTAATTAAGCACACATTATTCCAGAAAAGACAACATTTGATAGCATAAATAGCTAGCACTCACTAAAATCTCAAGTGGCAGCAGAAACAAAACGAACTTAAATGTTCCAAAACTTTATTGTAGCATACAAAACTATTTAATTGAGTGTTAAAAATCAGTTAATAAAAATAGAATTATTTGATGATTAATTATGGTAACATGCTTATGTAACAAAACTTGAAAGTTGCACAATTTAACGACGACAATTATGACCTCTAAAAATATGGCTTTAATTTGATTTTTGGGAAAAAACATTTAACAAAATAATAGTGGATTTCACGCACTGCAAGGAGCTAAAAAAGCCGCATTAGAATCAGAATGTTAGAAACAGAATCTGTTCGTTATGTCCGAACTCTTAAACGAACACATCCACATCCATTTTTGTAAAGTGATAATGATCTGTCAGCTGTGTGATTGACAGTGATGACTTCACAGCAACAACATTCAATATACAAACAACAAAATCAAAATAATTACGATAATCTGCATTAACCATAAAGTTCAAGACCAGGGACATGAAAAATTTTACAACAGCAAACAGAGTTGTCGTATTGGGATTTGATTTGACTTTTTTTTTCTCATTTGCTAAAAGTTAATTTTATTTAGTTTTAATTGTTGCTTTTTTTTGCATTTTAACTTGGTCTAAACTATTGCTAACAGTGATTATAGTGAGCAACAACATACAAACCACAACATCGACAACAACAACAAAAACAATATAGAATATAATCATAAGTAAAATCAAATAGGCTTCAGTTTGTGACTCTAGGGACCTTGAAGGTTAAATTCTAAATAGTACCATACTATTCGCACATAGTGTTGTTCTTATTGATGTTGACGTTGTTGTAGTTGTCGTTGCTGTTGTTATCATGTGTACTTGTTATTTTTAGCGCCATATAGACTAGGAATTAATTTGGGTGGCCCAAAGCTTAATTTTTTTGTTTAAAGTTAAAACATTTTAATTAATAAATCTCTCTGAAGATGGCAATTAAGTTTTTAGTGACTTTTAGCTAAGAAATAACGTCCACATTATGATTTTATTCGTATGGGTCTATGCAAAATATTTCAAAGTTATAACGCTAAAATTGAATAAAAGTTCATAAAGAAGTCGAAATAAAAAAGCGATCTTAAAATAACTTCAATAATCATTCAAAGTAAAGTAAGCACTTTCTTACAATATTTTTGTTGAGTATTTCTGTCCGGAGCTTTATTTTATGAAAGATTTTCTTCACCGATTTTTCCTTCTTTTTGCTAACGAAAACATTTCAATAGAGATGCTAGAATTGAATAGTTTCAGAAATGTATTTAGATAAAAGATTAAAAGTAACATGTACTTATGTATGAGGGTATTCCTCTAAACTCGAAGAAACCTCGAAAACTATGTAAACTGCGTAAATTGAGAACATTGTCGAGCCCCGACAAAAAATTTTTATGGGGCAAAGTGTACGCAAGCAAATTTGATGAGAAAGCAGCCTCGAAAAGTCGGAATGTATATCAGTGCTGCCGTTTGTCGAAATAATTTGTTGTAAATTTTAAATTTCTTCTGAAACTGTCGCATTATTTTAACAAAACGACTTTTTCCTATTTTTCATTTACTTAATTCTACCAATTTTGTTACATTTTCTCTTTCTGATGTGATATATTTTTTTAATGGCTGCGGCAACACTTGACCAAAATGTCAAATTGCTATAATTCACTCATTTACTCGTTTGCATAGATAAAGGTTTTCCCGTAAAGAAGCTCAAAAAACTTTTAATTTAGGAAAGTTTTATCCAAAAATGACTTGACTTAAGAAAAATACCCTTTCTTCACTTCGTCTTGTCATAGGTCATATGTTAATAAATTAATTTTTCTGAAATGTACCGACTAAAACTGGTCTGCATTAACATAAGTGGTCTGACCGTTATCGAAACGGAGGCTATAGCCTTTCTCAAGTTTTTGTTTTTTTGGGAATTTTACTATTTGCATTCAAAATTCATTCATCAAAATTATGCTAAGAACAGTTTTCAAATTTTTTTTTTTTTTTTTTATTTTTTCTTATTTGGTAAACTTTCATATACAATTTTTCAATTGACATCCAAATTTTACGGGGCCATCCCTTTTTTAAAATTGTGTGACACTACTTGAGAGGATTTTTGTGAGGTTAATACAAATGCACTCATTTCTTCAGCAAGTATCTGCGAAAATTAGAAATAACCATTCAGACAATTAAAAAACATTACAATTTTTTATTAAATAATATGGTCCACTCTGTCTCTACTGCAATTTCACTAAAGCTTAAGCAAATTCAAATAGAATTTAAAATAAAAAACAAAAAAGAACAAAAATAAACGAATGAACCGCATAATTACGAGAGGCAATGCCGTGAATTATTTGTGGCAATTCACAGCAGCAACAGTAATACAAATAGTAATGACTCCGATATTTGCATTTGCATTGCGGTGACTGCGAGCCATGCATATGAGTACTTTATTTTAAAACTTTTAATGTTTTAATGTTAAATTATATAATAATTTTTTATGATCATTTCAGAAAACAAAAACTAATTGCGATTATAAGAAAATGTTTTATTTTAATCATTTTTTTTTTTCTTTGCCTTAAATTGTATTTCCTGTTCTGTTCTGGTCTGGTCTGGTCATATTTTTGTGTATTTGAACTTTCAAGTCGGAAATGATTGTGCACTGCACGCTTCGAAAGCAAATTATTTGAGAAATAAAAAAGTTTAAAAATACGTGTAATGCTACGGCTTAAAATCTGGTGCGTTTAGCTAATTCCGGTTTAAGGCACAGAAATCTGTTTAAACTTTAAATTGCTTGTCCGCCGCATTAAAGGGTGGGACAGCCAGGGTGTGCAAAGCTTTTGAAAGACAGCTGGCACGTGTGTGATCAAATTATTTTGGTTTTTTTTATATTTGTTTCTATTTAGAATAAATTTTAATATGGCTCTTATTCAAGTAATGATTTCTTCTTGTAAAGAGAAACTTTGTTTATGTTCTATGCAAATAATAATTGTGTTTTTTGCTGATGTTGTAATGAAAAATAACTTAATTAGATTGGTATCTATTACGTTGTAACAAAATGTTCTATAAATATGGCAACAGGTGTTGATCAAGATTTGAACTGTGTACATTTTTAATATATATTAACACTTTTTAATTGACTTACATGGTATGTAGATTTGAAAGAAAAGCAGACAAATACCATTATGCAAGTATGTTGAAAATGCAGTATTTCTGCGGTGCATTTTTGTCTTGACAAATATGAATAGCCGCTAATTCTTACATTATTTTTTATGTCATTTATATCTCAAGACATATGGAGAGACACATGTTCTAAAGAAAAACTAATGCAAGCAGTAGCGTACCTAGGGGTGACCGAGTGGGCCACCGCCCCGGGTAAAACGACTTGGGGTAGACGGAAAAATGGTCCTCGAAATAAAAATGTATTATTTTAAGCATAACTACGAAATTTTTTTAAATGTTGTGGACTTTTTTTTGGCAATGGAAAATAATGTGAGAGGATGTATTGGTGAATTCAATTTCAAATATTATCTCATTTCGGTAGGGTTTTTGGAGAAGCAAAAGTGAGGACTTTTTTCTTATTTTTTTAGTCATCAAAATATTTAGAATATCAAAAGCAGTAAATATTTTTGAGTGGTAGTAAGCGGCCCGGACGCCAAAAGTGCACGGTACCCCACTGAAAGCACGCAAGGGATATTTTTTGAAAAAGCTAAAATTGAAATAAGGCATTATAACCAAAATGTTGAAAAAGTCAAAATATATATGATGAAAAGTCGATAAATATTGGTCGAAAAATAATACGAAAAATTTTTAATAAATCGAATTAACATTGAAAGGATCGAAAAAAGTTGAATTATTTGAAAAGTAATGAAAATTTCATAAAAATGCTATAAAGGTTGAAAAAGTTCGTATGTGGCTATGCATGAGAGACATGAGATTTTCGAAAACATGAGGTGCCATGATTTTATGGTGACTTTTTTATGCCCATGCTACCTCATGTCTCGTATGTGTCTTTATACTGTACATAATAAAGACTTTATGAAGACACTAGCTGGCATGTAGCGTACGTGCCTTCAAACAGTACATAATAAAACACTTATGAAAATTTGAGTCGGCATGTCTCGTGTGCATCTTGATATTGTATACATAAAAGACGTTTGAGAGCCATGCCGTCTCATATTTTCATAAGTATTTTATTATGTAGAAGACACATTTGACATGCCATCTCATGTCATGTCTCGTATGTGTCTTCATACGAGGACACTAGGGCACATTATTGTTCATTCACCAAGACAAATGTGAGAAAGATATGACACACCTTTAACGTATAATATAATATATCACAAATAGCCTAGAGCTCACAAATCGTAAATAAAATAATATTGATAATAAAATAAAATTAAATATAATAAAGGTCTACAATTTGCATATAAGGTCTCTAATACATCTTTAAAGTCTCCAAGTAAGGCACTTTTAACGCAACTCTTTTTAAAGTCTTTCTAAGATGTCATTTAAACACCTCAGAGAGATGCTCTACTGAGTCTCTTCAAAGATAACAAAGAGGGGAACAGGTTTTTAAACGTCATACGCCAACTAACTCTTATAAGCTCCCATAGAGAAATATAATTTGTAGTCTTCAAAATGCCTTTAATAGAAGCTATATAGAACTTTTTTTGCTACTAGGGTTTCTAGGTTTCAGGTAAAATGGAACTTATGAGTTATTTGGAAGACGAATTTTACTAAAGTTTGAATAAATATTCTCAAATCCCTTGTTTCATTGCCTATCACTATTCTTAACATAAGCAGTTTTTCGAAGCTTTTGCTATGGATTGTCGGCATGCTATTATGATTTTAATATGTAAATTATATTTTTCTCTCAATGCTATAATACCAAGGATATTTTTTGATTCATATACACTTTTTTTCCAATTTGTCAAAGTAATGTTTTTCTCAGCAATAAAACTATAATTAGTATATTTAAGCCGGATCAGAGCAGCTCATATTCTTTTTCATTTATTACCTTATGTTCTATTTTTACATCTGTAAATAAATATTCTCAATTAAAATGCATTTGCTCCAATATATGAATCTTGTTTTTGTTTTCGAGTTAATCACGCTAGACACTTTGTACGAGTGGATTTCAGCTGGTGATCTGTGCAGCACTCTAACTTTGAATAGTTGTTGCTTTTGTATGCATTTCGTTGTCGTATGGTTTTTGTTTTGTATTTGCGTTCTAACGTGAGTTACAATTCAATTTAACTCTGCCTTATGTTTTCCAATTTTATTTTTGCAAGGATGACCAGATTTATAAGATCGTTTCAATTATGTAGATCAATGGCAAAATGTTTCAAGCAAATCAAAAAAAAACAACAACGAAAAATTGTTGTTGTCATTATGTCGTGTTACTATGTGCGTTAATTGTGCGTACTTTATATTGTCAACACTTAATTAGTGCAGTTTTATAATGTTGAATTTCATATATCGGTAGGTACACATGTGCGTACATATTAGACTGTCCGTTATTCATTAATCGAAAATCCTGGTATGTCTACATTTGTCTTTGCTAATGAACTAAGGAAAATTTCACATTGGAAAATTCTTTATTTTAGCCCAGTATATCGAGTCATAGAGCACTAAACGCTTAATTTTATTTATTTGCTTACTCAATAAATAGCAAAAAAAAGTAAACTAATTATGCCAAACTTCTTGAAAATTCATTTGTAAGTCGATTTGATTTAATATATTGCCAAAATACAAATGGTTATAGTCATCTCCTCGATTAAGGTGTTTCGTTAAATAGTGGACAGTCTAATGTTAATGTACCTACATAATTATTTTTTTAATATCTTGTTTACTCCAATAAAAGTACATTGTTTTGAGCATATTGTTAATAATGACATTCACCATAAGTAAAATTGTTTTTGTAATTAATGTCACCATTATCGACACAAATATTAATTAAAATATGCCTGATATTGTAGGCATTTTAATTTTAATTGCAATATTAATACTAAGTGGCACGCTAACTATATAATTTAACATTATTGATTTTTTTTTATTTAAAATGTTGGTGTTTTTCAAGGTATATTTCAATTCATGAATTAATATTCATAAGCACATACATAAATACTTTTAAGCAAAATAACATAAATTAGCATGATCTATGTAAATTAATTACTACGGACATGCGAACATATGAATTCGAATCGTTCTTCTACTTCCACAGTTTCCATTGGGTTGCAAATACTTAGTCATATTTCCTTTACAAAGTATGACAATCTTCAAACAAACCAAATTCAGAACAGCACAAATAGGTGAAAACTTAATCAAGGCCGAGATATTTCATGTATTCAGTATCAAAAACGAATCGAAAACTCGATAAGACTCAAAACATATATAATACTTATATATATAAGATATAACTCCATAGAGATTTGAAAATAACGAAAATTTCGTATAGAAAGCATGGAAAAAGTCTTAAGAAATCAAAATGCGTGAAAAGCATCATATTGAAATGTCTATAAAAGTTAAAAGGTTTCGAAAAAGTTTATATAAGTTGAAATGCAACGAAAAACTAAATAAAAGCTGAAGTGCATCGAATATCGTCGTGATGCTTAAGGCCTTATTATACGCTCATAATGTGATGTGACGTATAGTAGCGTACCATAGCCAGCATTGCTGCAATTACTCAGCACGTATCTTACCGTATAAATCATTTGCTGAAAAATATAATTTTTTTATCAATTTTTATCCTTAATTCATTATGCATCAGTTTTAGTTTCATTTTTTTTTTTTTTTTTGTTTTTTTTTTTTTCATCACATAAGCTTATAGCTCTTGAAGATAAGATAAGTCTATTTTTAAACCACAAGATAAATTTTAACGACTTGTGTGTTATCGCTGAATCTGCTATGTTCCTCACTGATCTCTTCGAGAAAAGTGAAGTTCATAAGACGTCCAGCTTAAAAAGCCTGAAAGCTTCAGCTACATCAAAATTAAATTTTTGATGAGATTTTGCAACCGGACTTTTTCAATAAAACAATAATAATCAAATTGTTGGCCGACATTTTGTCACTTATTTGGCAGAAAGTGTTCGCAAATAACGATGCACTCAAGATAAACATTACATGATGTGAATAAACAATGCGCTTTGTTTTTTAACTAGACGGTTTTTAGATTTAATAACTTAAAAATTTTTTTAAGTAAAAATGAATTGTTTGTTTTAAGTGTTTTAGTGTTCTGCATGTTCCTTTTACGTAATGTTTATCTTAAGTGCATCGTTAAAAATATAAATAAAAAGACACTGAAAATATCACTCAATAAATGTTGAAACGCTATCAAAAAATTAATACTATATTGAAAATTGTAATTTAAAAAAAAAATTGGTTAAAAGGCCACAACAAAAATACTTATTACTCATAATGACCAAAACTGACACAAAAAGCACAATATATATTATAATATATTTGAGCAAATTTAATTTTTAGATGTTTTGAAATCCTCAGCAGTTTTCACATAAATGGAATACAGTAGTTCAGACTGTGCCAACTCAATTAACGTCTATGCTGAATGCTCCAACTAGGACTCACCTTAGTCCAAAAATACTTCACAAAATACTTGATCAAATGTCATGTCAAATGTTGAAACCAACATCTAACCGCTTAAGGATTTTTTTGTAACATCCGAACGGTATGTGAGATAGCACTCAACAATAGACATCTAAATATCCACGTCACTCCACGTTCGGGATGCTGTGGCATCACTATCTGGGCCAGTACAAAAATGAAAATTATAATTTTTGAAATGGACATATTACTACTTTGCCATACATGATTATACGAGTATACTCGTCACTTGTAGTCTGTTAAATTTAGGGTATAATCATGTATGGCAAATTAGTAATATGTCCATTTCAAAAATTATAAAGTTAATCAATAAATTGTTTAAAACAGGGACATAACTATTATAAGATTTATGTCAAAAAATTGGTTTATAACTATTATGAATAAGAGATATTTTATTAGTTGTCAATAACTATTATTTTTCAATGGATTCTTTTTTACGTTGAGTCATAACTATTATGCATAAGAGATATTTTATTAGTTGTCAATAACTATTATTTTTCAATGGATTTTATTTACGTTGAGTCATAACTATTATGCATAAGAGATATTTTATTAGTTGACAATAACTATTATTTTTCAATGGATTTTTTTTACGTTGAGTCATAACTATTATGCATAAGAGATATTTTATTAGTTGTCAGTAACTATTATTTTTCAATGGATTTTTTTTACGTTGAGTCATAACTATTATGCATAAGAGATATTTTATTAGTTGTCAATAACTATTAATTTGGAAAAAATATTTTTTTACGTTGTTTTGAAAAAAGTGTTCAACAGATTTTCATTTTTGTGAATCTTTTTGCAGCAATCGATGGGGAGGTGGTTTTTATGACATCGGTTCGAAAATGTACGCGATTTTGACTCATTTTTGAAGTTTTTTTTTGCTTCAATCAATGAAAAGAAGTCTAAAAAGGATTTTGGCCATCACTAGAAGTGGAACCGATCCTTGAGAGTGCTCGATTTAGGTCCATTTTCGAAATTTTTTTTGCAAAAAATCGATGGAAAGAGGTTGACAATGGGCTTTGGCCATCACCAGAGTTGGTCCCAACTAAAAAAGTGGTCGATTTTGGTCCGTTTTGAAAAAAAAATTTTGTACCAATCGTTGGAAAGAGGTCGAAGTCGTAAAAAAAGGTACCAAAAAGTGCCCGATTTTGGTCCATTTTCGAAATTTTGTTCGCACCAATCTTTGGAAAGAGGTCGAAGTCGAAAAAAAGGGTACCAAAAAGTGGCCGATTTTGGTCCATTTTCGAAATTTTGTTTGCACCAATCTTTGGAAAGAGGCCGAAAATAGATTTTGGTCATCATCAAAGGTGGTTTCGAGTCCCAAAATGTGCCCGATTTTGGTCCATTTTCGAAATTTTTTTCGCACCAATCTTTGGAAAGAGGTCGAAGTCGAAAAAAAGGGTACCAAAAAGTGGCCGATTTTGATCCATTTTCGAAATTTTGTTTGCACCAGTCGTTAAATAGAGGTCGAATATGAATTTTGGACCTCATTTGAGGCGGCTCCGGACTCTGGAAAGGACCGTTTTTGACCCATTTTCGAAAAAAAACTTCTTTTTTCTGTAATAAATGGGAAAAGGTCGAAAATGGATTTTGGACATCACTTAGAGTGGCTCCTGAGTCCGGCCCCGAGAAAGAACCGTTTTTGACCCATTTTCTGAAAAATTTTTTTTTTCTGTAATTAATGTGAAAACGTCGAATATAAATATTTGACATCATTTAGGGTGGCTCCGGGCCTTGGAAAGGACCGATTTCGATAATTTTGTTAGTTTTCAAGTTCCGGAGCTACTCTAAAAGATATCCAAAACGTATTTTCAACATTTCATAATCGATAGAAGCAATAAAAAATTTTAGGGTGGTTCATAAAAAATTTTTTTTTTTGCTCCAATGCATAGATAAAGCTCGAAAATGACTATTGTCGACATTTCCCTATCGATTCAAAGAAAAAAAAAATTTTTTATGAACCACCCTAAAATTTTTTATTGCTCCAATCGATTATGAAAGGTTGAAAATGCGTTTTGGATATCTTTTAGAGTAGCTCCGGAACATGAAAACTACCAAAATTATCGAAAGCGGTCCTTTCCAGGGCCCGGAGCCACCCTAAATGATGTCAAATATTTATATTCGACGTTTTCACATTAATTACAGAAAAAAAAAATTTTTCAGAAAATGGGTCAAAAACGGTTCTTTCTCGGGGCCGGACTCAGGAGCCACTCTAAGTGATGTCCAAAATCCATTTTCGACCTTTTCCCATTTATTACAGAAAAAAGAAGTTTTTTTTCGAAAATGGGTCAAAAACGGTCCTTTCCAGAGTCCGGAGCCGCCTCAAATGAGGTCCAAAATTCATATTCGACCTCTATTTAACGACTGGTGCAAACAAAATTTCGAAAATGGACCAAAATCGGGTACTTTTTGGTACCTTTTTTTTCGACTTCGAGCTCTTTCCAAAGATTGGTGCAAACAAAATTTCGAAAATGGACCAAAATCGGGCACATTTTGGGACTCGAAACCACCTTTGATGATGACCAAAATCTATTTTCGGCCTCTTTCCAAAGATTGGTGCAAACAAAATTTCGAAAATGGACCAAAATCGGCCACTTTTTGGTACCCTTTTTTTCGACTTCGACCTCTTTCCAAAGATTGGTGCGACCAAAATTTCGAAAATGGACCAAAATCGGGCACTTTTTGGTACCTTTTTTTACGACTTCGACCTCTTTCCAACGATTGGTACAAAATTTTTTTTTCAAAACGGACCAAAATCGACCACTTTTTTAGTTGGGACCAACTCTGGTGATGGCCAAAGCCCATTGTCAACCTCTTTCCATCGATTTTTTGCAAAAAAAATTTCGAAAATGGACCTAAATCGAGCACTCTCAAGGATCGGTTCCACTTCTAGTGATGGCCAATATCCTTTTTAGACTTCTTTTCATTGATTGAAGCAAAAAAAACTTCAAAAATGAGTCAAAATCGCGTACATTTTCGAACCGATGACCACCTCTGGTGATGTCATAAAAACCACCTCCCCATCGATTGCTGCAAAAAGATTCACAAAAATGAAAATCTGTTGAACACTTTTTTCAAAACAACGTAAAAAAATATTTTTTCCAAATTAATAGTTATTGACAACTAATAAAATATCTCTTATGCATAATAGTTATGACTCAACGTAAAAAAAATCAATTGCAAAATAATAGTTATTGACAACTAATAAAATATCTCTTATGCATAATAGTTATGACTCAACGTAAAAAAAATCCATTGAAAAATAATAGTTATTGACAACTAATAAAATATCTCTTATGCATAATAGTTATGACTCAACGTAAAAAAAATCCATTGAAAAATAATAGTTATTGTCAACTAATAAAATATCTCTTATGCATAATAGTTATGACTCAACGTAAAAAAAATCTATTGAAAAATAATAGTTATTGACAACTAATAAAATATCTCTTATTCATAATAGTTATAAACCAATTTTTAAAAATAACTATTAAAATTGGGCAACTTTTTCAATCTGAAAAAAGAAAATAATAGTTATTTTGGGTCAAAATTTATCGTCAAAGACTTTTTAAAGTTTGATATTTATAATGAAAACAAAAACTTAAACAAGCGAGAAAGTGACAAGAGATAATAAATGGATATACGCAATTTGTACAGTTCAAGGTCAGTTCCTCAGTAGCTCAGTTGTTAGAGCGGCCGTCGACAGATATGCAATTGAAATGCATGTACGGTCAGGGGTTCGACTCCATGTACAACATTAACCAAAAAACTGGTCTGATGAGGCTATGTGGTAATAGCCGAAACATATGTCACCAATTACCAGGTTAAATTGTTCCATTTGTTATCTTTGTCATGTTTGTTGAATAAAAAATAGCATTGATCAATAAGTAAAATTTACAATATTGGTCTTTGCTAAAATGACTGTAAGTTCATAATGTTTAATTATAATGAAAATAAAAAACTATAGGCGTTAATTGATTTCCGATAACACAGAAATTTAAGAGCAAAAACTTATTTTAGTTTATTTGTTTATGTAAATTTAGTGCAGTTTGATCTTTTGAATAAAACAAAATTCTATTGGCGTCAATGGATTTCTGATATCAGAAGAAATTTACGGCTTTGCCAGCAAAACTTGTTTTGGTTTATTAGGAAATACGCTTGATGCTTCAATACAACACGCTAGAGTGCACTTGAACGTGATGCGTGAACTCGAGGGGATTCCGTTAATATGACTAATTAATTATTTAACAATCACTTTTTTTTTTTTTTTTTTTTCTTTGTCAAATACAGCATGTGCCAAAAATATCCAGATTGTAATTTAAACTCTTTCAAAGTGCTGAAATTTATGCACGAGTAGAAAAAGACAAAAATACACCGCACATAAGCGTAGTACATTTGTATGAATCAGCCTGTTGACTTAAAAAAGAACAATAATTAAATTTAAGCAGAATGTGACAAAACAGCTACACTAAAATTTTGTTTTTATTAAATAATAACAACAACAACAAATAATTGTTTATATTAACACAGTTTAGTTGAATATCATTTGAATATGAATGAATCGATATTACGGCGTGATCAGCGTCACGTGCGTAACAGCAACAGCAACAGCAACCAGTTGGAAAAATCACAAGATCGCTATCTAAGAAATGTTTCAATCAACTGTGGGAATATTTACTACCTCAAAGTGTTTCAAGGAAAAAATTTTTGGATTTATATTGGCAAATGCGTCATGAGATCGATCTCAATCCCACAAAGGCGTTGAAGTTAATAAAAGGAACTTAAAACTTTCCACTTGTTGGGGTATTTATTCGCACATAATTTTCTTATCAGTGAACGCCTTAATTTTCGTCTGAAAAAAAAATTAATTTTAAATTTAATTTTTAAAAAAGGATTTTTATTCGTAACAAAATTAATTCTTAAAGAAAAGCCATAAATTTTGAAATGCTTGAGCTAAGTTTTCAAATCCTCTTGCAAACACAATCGAACGCTAAGACGAAGAAAGAGAAATGAATGTCAGCAGTAATGGCCACGACAGCAAATATTTAGGTGTGACTTTCCAAAAATACGCTTTCCTGTGCCCATGTGTTTTGTCTTTTTCTTTTTTTCAGTCACTGTAATGAATTCTTAAGCGCATGCGCATGCGCATGCATTTTATTTTTAATTTTTATTTACTTGCCCCTAAAAACACAAGCAAGCCTCCAAAAGAAAACGCATTTGTTAAAAGGTGCGCAAATTAAATGCGATTATTTAATTAACTACATGGGAAGAATTATCTACCCTTTATCATATTGTAATTTTTGGTCCTTAGTATCGATCGATTTTGGATAACTTGGTATATTTATTCCAAGGCCACGAAATTTTGCCGAATATATTCAACTGCAACACTTTCCTTTACCGGTATTATATATAGCACCAGGAAATCGACCATAGTTCAGTCGTAAAAATAAGAAAATATTGGAAAATTTTGAAAAGTCAGAGAATTTTGAAAAATGTTGAAAGAGGTTGAAAAACTCGTAAATAGTTGATAAACGCGTAGAAAGTTGAAAAACTCGTAAAAAGTTGAAAGATTCGTAAAAAGTTGAATAGGGTTGAAAAAGTCGAAAAAAATTATAGAGGTTGAAAAAGTCGAAAAAAAAGTAAAGAGGTTGAAACACTTGAAAAGACAATAAAATATGGAAGGAGGTTAAAAATTTTGATAAAAGTTGATATGCTCGAAACAAATTTAAACAGGGTCAAAAAGTCGTATTGAAGTGCTGAAAAACCTAGGTCTATTAAGTTGAAAAAGGTTAAAAAAGTCAAAAAATAAAAGAGAAAATATTGAATTAGTCAAGAAAATGGGAAATATGTTAAAAAAAGTCTAAAAAGCTTAAAAAGAAGATAAATATGGAAAATTTCGAATAAAATTGACAAGGTCGAAAACAGGTTAAGAAATCAGAGAAGTCGAAAAATTTATTAAATGACACGCCCATTCTTACAATTCCGCGTAATTTTTATACAGTTAATTAAGTATATTCCTGATCGATATCCGCACACCAAATTTTATCACAATAGCTTTGTAAAAAAATTATAAAAAATAAAATTTAGGGCGGTGACAGACCCCCCGATACAGTAACGGAATGTTGTATAACCAACATTCTTACACAAAAGTTTAGTTTTTGTTGCTCACATAGATTGCTTGATATAAGGATGTGCTACACCCACTGATTCAAACCCGTCAAATTTCATATAATTTTGGAGGTTATAGTAACCGACATCTCTGCACCAAATATTATTAAGATTACTCTAAATATGTATAATCATTTAAAAGTTTTTGATTTTATGGGAGATGCCACGCCCACTGATGCTTATAGTAACTAGCATCTCCACACCAAATTTTTTTTAATTACCTCATTACCTCGTTACACGTTTAAACGTTTTTTGCTTGTATGGGAGGTGCCACGCCCACAAGTCCTGTTACACCCTGCTTTGTTTATGTGAAGATATTTTATAGCACGTAGATCTACCATACTAAGTTTCATAACGATTACATTATTAGAGCTCGGATTATAACATTTATAAATATTATAGGCGGTGCCACGCCCTTCAAGGAGTTTTGACAATTTATCGACTTAGCTTGTATTGAGCAGCAGTCAGCTTTCAGTGGCATCACTTCTTAAGTTTTTATGAAAATCGTAGGTGCCGTTGCGAGTAATATTGAATCACATTTTTTAATTGTTGCAAAGTAACACGCCTACTTTTTGATTCCACCTACTTTTAGAACAATTCAGAAAATATGTGACACAAATAAGTAAATTTAGTTTTGTATTATCTACAAATTGACAAGAGCATTAATTTGTTCCGTGTACAATCAGTCCAAAGTGCAAACAAGGAAAGTTTTTCGGCAGAAATAAAAAATATTAAAGCGTTTTTAATGAAGTCAGAAAAACCTTTAAATTAACCTTAAGCTATAAACATCAGTTCACTTTTTTTTTATTATTATGCAGCTTTAAAATGTTCAATGCATTTGACAGGAAGCTCAACAGGTCCTTTACAAACAAGGCACTTGAATTCACACACACAGCTACAATATGTTTTTGGCCATGATATGTCAATGCTTTGAGATGCTTGACCGTATTTTTGTTTTGCTGCCAAAAATCAATACGGCCCATATCATTGGTTGCCTAGTAAGTTTGTGTGTGTTTTGTGTAAATAACGGACACACCTCCATTTCCACCTCACCTCATCGCACACAACTTTTCAACATTTCAAACAATTCACAACACATGTCAAGTGCAACATGTCAGTTGACATCCTGACATCATAAATTTTTGTGGTTGACTTCATGAATATTCCTCATCTTAATTGTTTGTTTGCACAAATCGAAAAGATATCAAAATGGTGGTTGTTATGGGAGTAGGGGCGAAGTGTTACAGTACGTTTTATTATCACATCCATTCGATCAAAAAAATTAACATTTCTAACTGTTCTTCAGAAATTTGATTAATTAATTAGGGTATGTCATGTTAGCACCTTTAAGAGGCAACTTGATGAAACAATACTCAAATTAAGCATTTAAATCAATTTGTAACCGATATCAATTGAATGCTGGCATCTTATCTCTTACCGCATCACTGTATTGTCAGCAGCACTTTGCATTTTAATTGAAGATTAATTTAAAGGCGAAAGAAAAAAAAAATTAGTGAACAGAAACCTAAAGATATAATCAGTTTAATTGGCTGTTCAAAAACCTGTATGTACTTAAATAAAGTAAATATTGCTCATATCTTATTCTTAATATATGTGTAAGGTAGTTATATTGTGGTTGAAATTTTAAATAAAAATGCTCACTCCAATGACTAAGGATCTTAGGTGTTGTGATCTTTATCATACTGAACCTTAGCTGTGTTAGTTTTGTAATCCATTTTGTAAAGTGAATGTTTTGAGTTTTTGACTAAATATTCTAAATGGATTTTTTATCTAAGTGAAGAAAGTCTAACCAATCAACGTAAATCACGCCGCAATGTATCCTTTGCCTCTGCATCCTCACAGCTGTGACAGTGTCCTTCGAATAGTAACCACAACTTGCTGGCATGCTCACCATTTGGCAGTCGTCTAAACATTTTGGTGCAAGTTCTGTGGGCAATATTGTTCCTCATATGCAGTAATCGACTTAATTATACCAATTAATGGAGATGCTATAATGAAATGTAAATAAGTTTCTTCTGGCCTTACAACATGTGATACCTACTGATTAAGCAGGACCAACTCGAAGGTATGTGTCGTTATCGCTCGAGCCTGATGCAGACGCCTAGATGCAGGAATCCTTTAGTTTCCTTAGAAGAATGTAGTAACTTGTGCTTATGAGAGAATTTGCTAAGGCTAGTAGATTAGTGAATTAAGTGGATTGGCAGCTTAATTTTTTTTCGTTTTAATATTTTTCCAAAATTTTTTATTGCTGATGTACTCTATTCCGTAGGCTTGAACTGATGAAAATCGTTCCCTTGTAAAAGTTATTTGCTCTAAACTTTAGAAATGCGTTAATTTAATTCAAAAAGATTTGTATCTTTACATCACACTTCTAAGAACTTTACTTATTAATAAAAATTTCTAAAATGACTTAGAAAAATTTTATAAAGTTATCATACCAAACAATAACAATTCTAATTAAAAACGTTAAGCCAGTCATCCATGGAAACTTTCGCACTTAATTAGATATTTTCAGGTTCCAGATCATAAAGTAAATTTTTCTAGAAATCATCTCATTTGCGCGCATCTTAAAAAATAAACAGTTTGTGACGTTATTAAGAAATTAATAGCTTTCGGAAAATATTGTGCTCATTAAATGTTAACAAGTTGACAAAAACAACAACAAAGCTACCAAGCACTAAGCTATAACAACAACAAATGATAGAAACAGTCTCGCTCAATTTAGAACAACAAAATGTAGCGGCAAGAAAAAGAAACTTTGTGGAATTTCCCATTCAATGAACCTCTAAAAGGGTGCCATCAAAAGTTTGTGAAACTTTTGACGTTGCAGCAAACATGAATCATAATGTTCAAAGGAATACCTCCAGTTAAATGCTGTGGTATAAAAAACCCAAAGCTAGAACTTCTCTTTCATAACATTTATGCATGGTTTGTTATCATAGCAATAAATTAATTATACCTTTAACTATAATTTACACACCGCAAGTAGTGTGATAAATTTCCATTTATCACTCACTCATTTAGACATCACCGCAAAATCTAAAAAAATAACAAATCAAATTACAAGAATTCCATAAATTCAGTTAAGTGGAGCTGTGAAATCGCAATGGAAATATTGCAGGTGAATCACACGCACTTTGCTCTTCGCAAGCAAACATACAGCACGAATGCATCACGCAAATGCAGTGCGCATTCAGAGTATAATTAGTTTGATATTTGACCATAGTAAAAGGGGAATCACTTTAGCCATGACGCGCTTTGAGATTTCTTTAAAATTATTGGCTATCTCTGAAAAATGCATTTAATGGTGGAAGGCCAAAATGATTTTGGGGAAGTACCATGTAATAATGGGCACAATAAATTATGATAGATAGAAAAAAGTTGAATTTTGAGCAGCTTTTATACTATGCAATTAAAAATCATAGATAATAAATAAGTAGGCATTGCACCATTCATTAAGTGACATTTGCTTTGTCTTACAAAAGTAATATACTTTTTTGTGCTCTTAAGACTATTCCAAGAAATAACCTAGTTATTCATTTTTGAAAAGCAAAATCATATATAAGTTGGCCGATATTTTCCAAAAAAGTCACCTAACTGCACACTTTATTTGTGGAGATTGATGACTTCAAGGTACTCATAATTTTCGTTAGACTTTCAATTTTTTTTTTAATGTGCTGACTGATTTCACCAAGTGTTTCCATATTATTATTATTATTACAATTTATTAGCCTTCAAAAAATTATAAAAGCTAACATTAGATGAGAGCACTGGTTGCTAAGACCATCGGCTCTTGTTTCCATATTAAACTATGCAGTATTTACTTAAATAGTTCTCAGTAGATTTTCAGTCTTAGCTGACACGCACCCTAATATGCGTTGCTAACGGAATGACAAAGCGAATTTACTCTGAGTGTAGAATATAAAAATTTCCAGAAAAAACATTCTGTAAAATGAATTTCGGGCATTTTTTTATCTCCTTTTTAATTTTTGAGATATTTTCTAAGGAAAAATTTTGGTACATTTTCCAAATAATGCTTAAGACCGGTCTAAAAATTATGAAGACTTAAAATTAAAATTTATTAGAAATAAATTATACGAAATATTTCTATTTCAACTTGACTGTACTTAGCAAAAGTTTGTATATCAAAACTTGAACAGCTCATCTGATTGCGATTTCAAAGTCCAAAATATTAGATACTTTTTTATCAAAAAAAAAAAAATTATTTTTGACAAAAGTTGTTAATGTATTTACTCGTCTAACAAATTGGTAAATATTTTTATTTATTTTGTTAAACAATTTTTGTTTATCAAACAGTCTAAGCAAATGGGAATCACCAACACTTCATAGGTCATTTTGTACGCAAATCAAAGATGTTGACTTTGAAAGTGATGACAAACTGCTTGGATTCATTTCTAATTATCGTTTTTGTGAATTAATTTGCTGCTTTTTGTCACATTTGTTTCAAAAAGATGATGAGATAAATGTTAGCACCTAACACAAATGTTAGTTAAGTTAATTGTGTGAATAGAATCAAAACGAATTTGCGTCAAAACAAACAGTTTATATTATAAATTAGCCATAAAAATTTGCATAATATATTGGGCAGGTGGCAAGCACGTTTTGGCAATTTTTAAATTTTTTTTTTTAATATGCTTGAAAATAGAAACAAAACTTTGTTTTGCATTTGAAAATAGTAGTTAGTTTAAACTTTAAATTACAATATTTGGCGACTTTTTTGCAACGAATTTGTATTGTTGTTGTTTTTAGCGCTATAAAAAGCATAACAATACAAAATATTAATTTCGCCGAACTTTCTTCAATTCCAATAATAAGGGGAAATTTTAAATTTTAAGAATAAAACCCTAAAAAATAATTGTTGTTTATAAGTTCCATGCAGAAAATTGGATTGCTTAAAACAAAAGACTTAAGCCACAAACTTCTAAGAAAAATCCTTGTAAACAGGAAATAAATTTAGTTGATTTTTAACTTATGAGACATTTAAATATTTATTTATAAATACATTTGACAGAAAAATATTACAGTTATTCACGCTAACTCCTTGGGTTCATTGGTATTACCTGGCTGCTGCATGAGTAATTGTAAACGTTACTTTTGAGTTGGAAGAAATATAAAATAAATTAAGCCAACTCGTATCTCAAAAACCTGCACGAGCACGCTTAACTTATGCTAAGAACAAAATTTATGCACATTCGAATTGTTACAATTTTACAAGGTCAAGATAAATAGCATAGATACAGATAAATAGCACAAGCACGCTACACCGGCAACATGCATTGCCATTATCGAGCGATGCTGTTGTAATGCAAAAACAGTGAGCAATCAAATATCCGCGTCACCATTAAATGTTGTTGCTAATCGGGTTATTTTGAAATTTCTAATTAAGTTGTTGTAAGTTGCAACAGGTGTCAGTGGATTTTCCCATTATATGGAGCATTCTGAGCAGCAAAAATTGAAAGAAAATTGTTGGTGAAAACCAACACTGTCATTGTTATGAAGAAAATCGCAATTTGTTTTGCCTTTGATTATGTTGTTGAACTCTGCTGTTACAGCTAGTAGTTTTAGCTAGAATTTAATTTAAGCTATTACACAAATGTTAATGACTTTTACTAGAATATATTAATATTTGACCTTCATTCCATTAAGTTTCTGATTCGTACATACAACAATTAGTCATTAATTAATGATTATTATTTGTTGGCTCATGCGAACAATATGAGTCTAGCGATTCAGTAAGTGGTTAGGAATTGGACTATTATGATTATTTATCGGAACATTCACCAAGTTAAAATTTAATTTACGATAAAATAGTAAAATACACGACTATGATTCAAAACTGATAGTTCAAAATTAATTACACACATAATTAGAGATGAAAATTTCAAGCATTTGGTAAGTGTTTGCTTATTATACTCAATTCGCACAACGATTAATGATAAGTTACTTTTATTTTCTTCAAAATGTCAGATGAAAAAGAAAAAGCTTCAAACGCAACGCACACATTAGGTATGATGACGAGATTTGAAATGTTAAGAACTACAAATATCTTTCAGCAAGTCGAATCATCACAAAAACTCAAGAAACGAACGCAAAAATGGGAATAAAACGAAAAATGTCAAAAACAAATTAAAAAACAGCTGTTTGATGGGTATTTTAATAAACAAAGCAATTTTTCCGCAAGATCAGTGCTGTGGTTCGGAAATTCAGATGATGCACAAAAGTTGCATATCCGTCAGTCCAATACTTTCTGAATCCAAGCCTAGTGAAATCATTTTGAGACTGTTCATATGCATTGCAAATATTTTACGGATCTTATGTTTTTTAAATGATCAATTACTCTGAATACACCATAGCTGAATGGTGCAGACAAATTTTTATCAAACTTTTCTTCAACAGAGAAGTTAGTTCACTTGAAAGGTATTAATTAAAAATTTTACCGGCACCCAGTTCCGAAATTTCATGTCAAAGCCGGGGGCCTGGTTGGAATTTGAAAAATCCCTCAAAAAGCCGGGAATTGGATATGACTGAAAATTTGTCTAATGAGCAAAAAAAAGGTCATTGAGATTTTCCACTACAAAATTTTTATTTTTTTCATCAATTCATACAATTCATAATCATCATCAATTTATACAAAAAAAATTTACTTTTACTTACAAGAAAATTATTTTTTACCATTTTCCGGAAAAGTTACTTTATTTTGGAAAGGCCGAGACTTTCTTTTTTACAACTTGGCAACTATGTCTTCATCGCTTAGCAGAAAGAATCAGTTCATTTTACCTCAAGTTTTTTCTTTCCCAATCGCCATATTCGAGGAAGGCTTTATGTGGTGAAATTTTAAATATTTAGCCAGATTTATTTCATGAAACTATTGCTTACGACTACCTGCAGTGTTATGCAGCACAAGAACATTCAAATTTTTCAATATATAGGCCTCGTATTTTCTCGGAAGTGCTCCACATTAAAGAATGTAAGGTACCAGGACCTTTGAAATTTCATCTCTGGATGATCTAATGAATGTGCCTCTTACCAATATCGCACAATTAATGAGATAATCAGGGTGGTTTTGCACTTTCTTAGGGTTTTCGAGCACTCATTTTATTTAAAACAAGCAGTGCACAAATCTTTGTTGAAACTGTCGCTGAAGAGGGCCAAGAATGAGCGCAACGACTGTTAGAGGAAATTCAAACAATCCATTTTTTACAATCGACATATTTTTTTAGAAACATGCAGTTCGATAACTATAGGTATTTCCCCCCCTTCGTAAACAAATCTGTAAATATCTAAATAAATTTTAATAAATTCAAATTCCACCATAAACAATTTAGCACACAAAAAATTATATGAAAGTTGAATAGCATTATGAACAATGTGCACGTTTATGTTAAACAAAAAATCTATTGCATCTCAATAATTTCAACTTTTCAGCATGTGGCAATTTTTTTCGCATATTATCAATGTGACAGTTAAATTATTGATTACCTCTAAAATCCAACTTGTCACCTGTAATAAGACCATGGGTGTTTTTTTTTTTTTTTTTTGGTCCAAAGAAAAAACAAACAAATTTTTATTCCGTTTGCTTGTTGCTAAGAAAGAAAATAATTAAATTTATTTTAAAAACAATTAGATATTTAGCTTTAAGTGCAAAAAAAAACAAAAACAATGTTTTTTTTACTAAGCGTTAATGTCTACGGTACAGAAAATAAATCTTTAGTAGCAAGACATGCGAGTCATAACTACCACACCTTAGTAATTTTTGTTTAATGACTACAGGAAGGTAGCCACGCAGCGCAACTACTGTTTCATGTTATACTGAAAGATCTATTTTGGATATTGATTTTGATATGAACTTTGTTTTAATTTGTTTGACTTCAAACAATGGCAAACTTTGATTTAAGTTCAATAAACGGCCTGTGAAGTACCTTGAGTGTCAAAATTTTAAAATATTGTGCAAGGTTTAATTTCTATGACGTCTTGCAAATTCCTTAAAAGTTTTAAATATTTGATAAAAACTCAATAACATTATCATAAACTGCTTTTGTTCTGTTTTGATGATAGTGTGGCTTTTAATACTGCGGGTATGCGTACATATGTATCAGAATTGTTGTTGCAATAAATTTTATTGAAAATGTATTTTTGTATAAGAAATTCGAAATTTTCAGCGAATTTAAGAGAAAAATGTGTAGTTACGGACATAAATATTACTTTGAAAAGTTAATTGCTTTCTAGAAATTATATATTTTATCTCTGCCAATCAAAATCTTTTGAAATTGTTCTACAGTGTTATTGCTTAGAAGCAATGTTGATGAGTGATATTTATCAATATTTTTTTTTTCAGTTGCTATAGATCTATTATCCTTAAGGAACCGCCCCAGCTCACTCGACATGTATCGTTACGTAAACCTTTCAGAAATCTTTCACATGAAATTTTACGAAGTTTCAATGACGTTTCAGAAATCTTTCATTTCCATTTCAGAAAGCTTTCTGCAAGGTGTTAATAACCACCTTTTGATTTAATTTGAAATGTTTTTTAAAACGTTACATGAACTTTGTAAGACTAAGGGGAAACAAAAACGAGAATTTTATTGCAGCATCGAACTTTGAAATTCTTTAGAAATTATAATAATAACACAAAACTATACTTAACATAGAACCAATCTAGCAACAGTACACTCGGTATGTATAATGCAAATAACAAAAAAGATATGTCGAATCATAAAACATTATGAACATGAAATCTAGAATCATGCAGAAACACTTCACAATGATTGCATGTGCAACATTACATTTAATATGAAAAGGAAAGATTTCTGTAATGCTCCGTTTTCAATATTTCAAATGAAACATTTCTACTACGTTACTTTCTTTTTCGTATTTCAACTTTTTTCCATCTATTAAAGTAATAAAAAGATAATAAAAGTTGGGACCCGGCACTGCTTATGTTTATGTACGAAATTCGCTTTGGACTTCATACCACCGATTGATGAAAAAATATCGTTTATGAAAGACCACCATTGGTGTTGACAAAATCTATTTTTAGCCTCTAACATCGATTGGTGCAAAGCAAAAAGTTTTACAAAAATAAGTGACTTTATCCTTTTATTTTTAAGACAAGATAAAAATATTAAATTCAAAATAATTGTTATTGGCAATGGAAAACAAGTTCTAATGGATAATATGAGACAAAAAACATTAAAGGTATTGAAGGGTAATAGTTATCAGCAATTAATTTAATTTTTCTTGTCAAAGCTACTTTTTTTAATAAACAACATCTTTAATAACAATTATTTTAAATTTTAACATTATTCAACTTAACTTAAACTGCAGAAGTAATCAATTTAGTTAAAAGGTTTTTTTAATTATTAAAATGCTATAAATTTATTTTTGTCAATTTAATTAAATGAAAGTTCACATTGCCGATTATGTAGCGTGATAACTTCGAAAAACGCTCGAAACAAAAAACTTGTTTGTATACCCACATATTAAACTCTAAATCAATCGGAAATGGAACTCAGCGATGCATATTGACTGCTTTATTTCCAGATATTTTAAAGCACATATATATAAATTATGTGTGGTCAATGCATTTAACTTCTGAAATGATTATTGTGATATATGATATAAAATTATTTCTTAAGATTTCATTTAAAAATAAATTTCTTTTAGAAATCACATATAATTTATTTTTAATAATTATATAATATATTCTTAGCCCACGCAAAAAAAAACAACTAACCTTAAATAAATACTGGTTTTGTTTTTAATATACATATACTTTGAAAAAAAGTCATAAGGGTTGTTGTACAATAATCAAAAAATTTTATTGAAAGAAACAAAAAACGCGGTGATGTATTGTACTGTTTAAAAAATCATGATGAATTTTAACTGTTTTTCAAAGGTTTTGCAACTATAAAAAACAAAATCAATCAATGATTAATTGTCCTTTAGTTCGATAACATCAGCTTATGTCCTCATTCATAGAAGGATCTCCCTTTGATTGCGGATAAACTAAATAAAGTGCTGATTCATAAGTTCACTTGAATTTTCATCATACGAGTAGCATGCAAGAATTTTTGTAGTTTAATATAATATCAACAAGTTTAATGGACTGACCAATACATACCATTCAAGCTGCAATGGTTTTTAAAAAGTGATCAAAGTGAGTGCTTACGTTGTCGTGAAAGACTACAAATTCTTTACGATTAACAAGCTCTGCTCTGAACATTTTTCGTACAACTTTTTCTTTTGCACTTCCCTCAATGACGGCGACACCTTTTCAATCCTCCATTATTTATTGCGAATCATCACATCACACACTTCTGTTCACTTTTTGACCAAATGTTATTCTGTAGCTGATTTTTAATATAGTTTTGTAAATAAATTCTAAATAAAATTTCAAAAACAGAAATAAGAAGTTATTTAGTTCTACCACAAAAAAAAAGATTTTCGTTTGGACTTTAGATCGATAAGTCTGAATTCAGTTTCCGTTTTGCTTTATCAACACACAGAGTTTTTATTTTTGTATGGTGCTTACTTTTGTACCTTAATACCCGTTACACTTTTTCCTGTTGCAACATTTCCAAAAAAACTTTAACCTTGCCCCCAAAAAGCTTCACTTTCTGGAAACTCAACATACAACAGCACACGTGTATACAGAAGTGAGGTGAGTTCTGGGTGTCATAACTTCTGCGAGAATGAAGTTTTATACAGAATTTTAAATAAATGTTGGAGAAAAAGACAAAAAATATGGACCTTATTTCATCGAGAAGATTCGGTTATTACAATGGTGAATAAATTTTCATTGCGGCTATTGAATGTTCGCGGCTATGGAATATTTTTTTCAAACAAAAGAAATTATTTCGAAGTTATTGCTAAATAAGTAATATGTTTTATGTTTGTTCAAAAATGTCACATGTTAACAAATACCAAATATTTATTTCACACTTATAAACTGTATTAATCGTTTATTATTACCATATCATACATTATATTATCAAACAAAGCTAAAACCACAACATGCATTATTAGATATTTAAAAATAAATTCTTTTATCCATACAAAACAAATACTTAGCATTATGTAAGTTTTTGTTGCAAACAATTATTGTAAATATATGCAAGTAAATTATATCAAAAATATTTCATTTCTTCCTATAGAAAAACAACAAATGCAACAGCTGATGAGAATCTTACAAAATGTTATAAAATATCTAAAAGCATAAATGCTTAATTGTGATATAATTTACAATTTTTTTTTTTTATTTTATGAAGGATTCAATTATAAGCACTGTAATAGTAAAATAAAATTAATAAATTATTCAATAGTCTGGAGATATAAAAACGATATCATAACATGTAAACATCTGTTGTAAATGTAAACAGCAGAAAAAAACTTGACTTTGAATATTTTTAGTTTTTGTTTGTTGTTATTATTTAAATGGAGGAAAATAGAATATTAAAAAATATATGTATATAATAAAAATGATTACTTATATTAACAACAACTAATGCTGTCTGCAAATGTTGCACTTTTTGTATTTGTTGCTAACAATAACTATCGATTAACATTAATCAATCGTGAGAAAAAAAAACAATTTTCCAGAACAGCACGATTGTGTAGAAAGGGCAGCCACCACACGACAGCGACTGGGAGAAGGTTCAGTTTAAATTATATATATTTGTTCAATTACATAATTGTCTATTTTAGCAGCAAGAAATAAAAGCATTTATTTATTTTATGTAGCGTTGATAGATTGTTTTATGATAGGTACTGTTGCGGCTTGAACGAAAGACTTAAGAAACAAACTTACGCTTAACTTTCATTGAATGTTGTGCCTCGAAGTTATAATCTAAATTCTGGTTAAATTATTTATAATATAGCTATTAGTAGCTAAACAAATATTATATCAATTGCTCTTATCAGTTCGTTCGGGACGTTTAGAAAAAACTGACGGTACTTTATGTGTACGTGTGACGGGACTTTTTGTGTACGTTTGATGGGACTTTTTGTGTACGACGTGATATGTTATCTTTTTCTTCCACTTGCTTTATTAGGCATTAATTAGTATATAGCCAGCTCTTTAATAAAAGTCAGTGAAATAAGTAAAATGATAATACGATTTACAAAAGGTTTTGGCTCACACACAGCAGTAACAATTTTCAGCAGAAAATTTAGCTAAGTTTCTTACTCATATAGACTAATCATAAACCTAACCAATTTTACTTATAAGTTTACCAAATTTTTTTCATAAATTATGTCAATTTACTCACAAAAAGTAATTTGCTAGCCGCGTAGTCATTTTTTTTTTTTTTTTTTTTTTGATTGCACATTTAAGCCAAAAAAAGAACAAAAGATAAAAAAGATAGACTTTAAAAGCAACACCCAAAAATCACCTCATTATGAAATGTTGTTACATAATTTAGTGATTGCATTCGTTAAGAATAGAAAAATATTTTATCAGAAAATACGAGTATAATAATTTACAATTATTTCACTGAACTTACTTTTCAGTACAGTGAAACCAATAAAATCGAAAAAAAAAATATTATATTTTTTCCATTTTTTTGATGAACTTTCACTTATTATCATCAAAAACTTATTTGACGTCAGACTAGTATAATTTGTTGGTAATATGTATTAAGAAAAGTTCAATGGCTTATTAGAGAATAGAGTAACTTCGGGTATTGCGATATGGTCATGTAATGTGATATGCCATCATATTTCCTTATTTCCAATTCTCGACAAAAATTTTTTTGTCAACATAACAGTAACGGAAAAAGATATGTGCTGCAAGGTTTTGTGCGTTCGCATTCACTGTTTTTGGTCTCAGTGCGGTAAAATTGATTTAGCCAGAAGTCGAGATTTTATTTGTGTAAATTTCATGAGTGAATTAAGCCCAAAATAAAGTAAGTATTATAGCCGAAGTACTAAAATTTGTTAGTAGATGAATATACTTTGTCATAAATAATGTGAATTCTTTATTTGCTGAAATGTGTTTTAATAAAAATAACCCGAGTATATTAAAACTGAAATTCGGGTAATGTGATGTAGTCCAATTTGGTCCACCCAGCAAGGACATTACCTGTGCTTTTTGCAACAAATTCTTCCAAAAGGATACAAAGATTCAGACTTGAGTTCAATGCCTGCAATTTGGGTTTGGATTTAATTTGGGCTCACAATGATTGTCTTCCAAGACGACAAGCAATTTTTGTACGTGAGTCATCTATCTGACTTCAATATTTTCTGCTTTTCGCTTATCGGTTCAGTTTAAATCTAGTTTCCTTTTTTATGAAAATTCTGTTGAAAGATGTAATGTTATTGTATTATAAGTTCCTACTGTTTTATACTTGTTATACTTTTCATGATGGTATATCACATTATCCGAACGCTATATATCACATTACCCGACAATTTAATTTAGAGGTGTCACTTGGCTTTTCTCCATCTCGTTGAAATTGCTTCAGATAGACATACGCTATAGAGCTCCGAAGTTGTAATATACTGCACAATGCATCAACAAACCATAATACATAAAGATTTAGAAGATAAGCTATAAAAGTTACGTGTAATTTAAGATACAAAAATACTCATATCACAATACCCGAAGTTACTATATACATACTGACCTTATAATAAAACTAAAGACTTAAGCAATGAACCTATTGCAAAACAATAGACATGGTAATGTGATTTTTTTTTTCAACTTTATTCTTGTTGGAAAATTGAATTTATAAGTAATGATTGACATAATAGGACTTAATTTTGTGTAATTCAGACAATTAGGTGTTTTGATTTCTTTGAGCAATGACATCTAAAATTAAATTTATTCTGAAAAACACTATGACCCAATAAAAAAAATGTTTTACTATCTTAACCTTCCTAGTTTTCCGTATTTTTTTATGCATTTTCTTTCTAATTTATGAGTTCATTTTCAATTCAACCTTTCAATTATGAAAAAAAAAAGTTTAATTTAAAATTGCATTGCGTTTATTAGAACAAAACGCATGAGTAGCTCGCGTGTTTATTGAAAGTGGTGTGAAAAAAAGAGGGTTTCATGGCACAAAATTCAAACAAAAACAAAGTCCTACCTAATAATTATGCACATTTTGTAGCAATGAGTAGGAAAAATAAACATCAAGGAAAGAAAATGTTTTCCCAGTAGGCACGGAAACAAAATACACATCAATTGTTTTGCTACAAAGTTTGTTGCTTAAGTCTTTTGTTCAAGCCGCAACAGAGAATTTATTTATTTTAGTTAATTAATACTGCATAGCCTAGAAATTATAATGCATAAAGAAACGTGAAAATATTTATCAAGCTGAAAATAATTACAATATAATAATTGAATTAATAGGAGATGATAATTAACTTTCTAAAATATATAAATTAAATAGAGGGTGACCTAACCAAAGCTTGTACAGCTAAAGAATTAAATTAAAAGTGTGGCCGCAAGAGTACTCCCTTGAAATACATTTTGTTCTGCAAAATTCTTCTATTGCCGAATAAGGAGTTATCAGGGTTAAAAAATCTGTAAGCCCACAACGCTCCGGTTCAAATGAAATTTAATTAAAAGACCGACCAACTTTGTTTTATGTAAATTAATAAATTTTTAAAAAGTTAACGATGATACATCTTTACAATAGTAGTGACCTATTTTATTTATGAACAGGTTATTAATGTGTGAGCATCTTTACTGGCTGGTATGAAAGAAAAGCTATAGAATCGAGAATAAGCGGAAACGTAATGCTGCAAGAGGCAAAGCTGTTAAATGTAATGTTGAAGTACTAAAAAAAGGTAACGCTGTAACTGTGACGCTATTTTAACTGTATCAATTTATTTCTTATGTCAAATTTCCTATGTGGGTTAAATTTAATGATTGAAATTCAACCCAATTTCCGTTACATAATCAAGCTAAAAGTTCTGCACACTGCTTTGGTTCTGATGGCATTATAATATATCGTTCTAAATCAAATATGGCCGATGCACCAAATTGGCGGTTTACCAATGCTATACATACTTTAATTTAGGCGATTTTTTTAAAAATGTAGATAGGTACATGTTAACAATTTTTAGCACAGATTCTATACACTTATATGGATATACACCCAATTCTGTTTTTACACGGTAGATACGTTCCAGGCTTTTGCCGTGTAAAAAAAGACATGAAGTATGTATGTATGTACATCAGAGCGGTTGAAAATAAAAACTTTTTGATTTGACAAAAAAATTGAAAATTGACCGGAGAAAAGTAAAAAAGTACCGATTTTATACTTTCTAGTTGCAACACCTCAAATATTTTTAATGCACTGATATTTGCTTAAAATTCGGGAAGATTCCGAATATTCATTACAGCTTTATATTTTGGGGCTAATTCATGATTTATAGAACTTTTAAGCATTTTAATATGTTATTTGTTGTAAATTCTTTTCAGATTTCTTTCGCAGATTTTGGTTATTTACAACTACGTACGACATTGCTCTAGGTTAGTAGTTATTTTTGGAGCAGATACATCTTAATTTTTCTGGACCTTCACTAAGATAGAACGTTAATAACGTGATTTTAATGCTTTTTTCTACTAACGAAAACTAACTAATGGCCTCATTTTGTAAATCACTTCACACCACTTCGCGCTGCGTTGTTGAAATTTGCATTTTATTAAACGCAACCCTTCACTTGCGTTGAGTAACGCAATAACGTAGTGGGAAGTACTGAATGTGACATTTTGTAAAACGTAACGCTGCGATTTCGTTCAAATGAACTGTCAATTTCTTCACTTGTTTATGAGCTGTCGTTAGAAAGGAAAATTCAAAAAAGTAATATATTTATGTTAACAAATATTTTTAAATAATACAGGTTAAAGAAAGCAAGAACTAGATTCGGACGATGAAGAAAAATAAATTCCACCAATTGTTGCAAACATTTCAAGACAATTTTTGACTTGAATTCAATATTGACATAATTCAATTAAGTGTAAACAAAACAAACAAACAAACAAAAAAAAAATAAAACAAACAAATCTGGTGTCGTTACCAGCTAACAAAAATTTTTAAATGTTTGAATTTTTCACAAATTTATAAAAATTATCATATTATTTTACATCTGACAAAGCTCAACTGTAGCTGCCTGACACTTCATCGTAACAACGTAACATAGCCAACGCAATCACGTTGTGTTTTATAAAATACCGATATTAAAGCGCTGCGCTGCGTTGCACCACCGTAATTTACAAAATAAGGTACTGCGTTTCTAAACTTTTTTGGCTACAATTTCGTATGTTCTTAGTCATATTTCCTTTTTTCTCTAACGAGAAAGTTTTTTATTTCAAGTTTTGTCGTTGATTTGGAAATAATATGTAACAAAGAAAATCATGGCAGAGATAAATCTTGCTGTTTCTAAACTTTTTTGACTCACTGTATATCTCCCGATTAAGGACGAAGTAAAACACAGCATAATTTTTACATATACATATATTGTATTTTTTCATTAATTTTAATTTTTATAGTGCAGAATATACTGCACAAATATATATACATATATGTATATATATATATATATAGATGTGTCTATTTTTTAATATGTTTATTAATAATTGTTACAATTTTATTTTATTTTTTTTTAGTAATTTTCAACAATTACTTATAAATGTTTACCATTTTTTAATTATGCTAGATATCGTACATAAATATGGTATTAATTAGCATGTATATTTGCATTCTATGTTTTGTCATATAAATGTGTTCATTTATTTAATTTGATTTAATTTTTTTATTCTTTATTTTGAATATTTACGTTATTCCCTTTGCACTAATTAACAAAGTTTAACAGTTTTACTCGTACATGTGTTAATTGTGGTCAGCGTGTACTAAATGTATATATATGTATTTTGTATTAAATTAATATTTATTCAAGAAGAAACTAGCTTACAATTATAAATAACTAAATACGTAATCAATTTTAGAAATTATTAAGGGTTATAACTTTGCTGTGTACAGAGGTAAACATTATATATGTGGCAAAAAAAAACTGCTTAGATCTACCGTTTATATAGGTATAGGATTTACGCAGTTTTTCGATTTTGTCACAGATATCTAGTAACTAAAATATAATTAAAAATATGCAAATAATTTATATTAAGACACTTTTATATTTTGTTTAGTTTAAAAGCTTTAATAAAGCAGTGAACTTTTCTATGAGATAACTTTAAGTTAATTTACATAATTTAACACATAGATTTTAGTTAATATTTTTCATTTAATTTCAAAACGTATCGATTCGGCACTAAAAAACGAATGTAAACAAAAATTCAAAATAATATATACATGTAATAGTAATTAAATAACAAAAAACGCTAACGCACAAAAAAAAAACACAAGAGTTTGCAAAAAATATATACAAGGAATGTGAACTTACGCTTAAAATATGAATAAAACATTTTTATTTCATTTAAATTTGTATTGCAATTTTGAAAGGTTTATTTTTGGGTCCCAAATTGTGAATCAAATCACTTGCAGAATAAACTAAAATTTTTTCAAACAAATTTTCATTTGCAACGGTGAAAAATAATCTCACAAAAGTAAATTATGAAAAAAAAAAATTCTTTAATAATAAAATGCACATTAAAAATAAATTAAACTTAAAATAAAATTAAAAAACTGTATGTACAACTTAAATAGACAAATTACACAAATGCTTATTATAAATATTATTTATTAGTGCTAATTGAAAGTAGTGAAGAATGAACTTAGTTTAAAACTTAACTAACGCTAATGTTGAATTAATTTCTACTCATATTTAATTTATTTTTTTTTTTTGCTTTTTTGAAGAAGCATGTGTGGTAATTTTTAGCATATATGTATATATAGAAATTTAATTTACATTATGTTTGCGCTGTTTCTACAAACAATGTAAAAATAAACATATTTCGAGAAGAAATATATTTATCTTGTATCTTGGTTTGGTTTTTTTAGTAATTTAAAGGACTTCAAGAAACTTGGGAACAAAAATTAAAATTATTGAAGAGATTGACCAACGAAACTTTCTGAGTTCTGCCAAATGATTATTTTGCTATGAAATTTACGATTTCGTTTATAAATTAACGCTGTTACTTTTTTCGAGGAAACAAAATTTCATGAGAATTTGTATGCTGCAGTCAAAAGGAGTAAGTATGGAGCATAAAGCTGAATCTAAAATAAATAAACTAATGAAACTATGAAAGGATATGAATTTGAACTTTCAGTACATATGAGAATTCCAGAAATTCATTTCAAAAACGATCAACAATTAGCTTTCTCAAGATAAAATGTATTTTTTCAAGCTTTAGCTGAAAAGAGTACAATTTAAATCTCATTGAGGATGAAAAAAAAAAAACTGTTCGAAAAAAGATTTAGCTTGTGGTTAGCTGTATAAAAGTCGTTAATATGTCAGCTTCTGATAAAAGCTCTCATCTTCCGTACATCTGTACACTTTTTAACTTAACATTTAAAAATCTTTCAATTAAACGAAAAGAATTGTCTAAAATAGAGTAAGGAAAACAAACTGCTGAAACAGAGGCACACGGTTAACTCCACTTTTTTCCTTGATTATCCATATTAAACAGGCGACCAGCGCATTAAGTTCCTGATTGATTGATCGTCATCCTTTAATGGTGCAACTGGTGCTGCTGCGATTGCTGATTATGCAAATGATGATGATGGTCACCACCCATGGCACCAACCCCACTACCGCTGTCGTTGAGTGGTACTCCTCCTCCATCCACTCCACCAACACCTCTCTCCATCCCTTCTCCTGCACCCAGTCCTCCTCCTACACCTTCTCCTGCCCCACCTTCTACACTTCCTCTTCCTATCGCTCCTCCTATCCCTCTTCCTATTCCACTTTCGGATTTTTCTGCATTGTCAACGCCCGCTTGTGGGGCGTTTGAGGCGCACTGCTAAAACCATGTCTGACGATTAATATCGTAGGGTTTCGGCATGCCTAATGCTGGAGGACGAAAAGCAGCCGGTGGTTGCCCATAACCTGCAGCAGCCGCTGCTGCTGCACCAGCCGGCCCACTAAGTAAACTTTGATTAAAAATCATGCGTGTATGAAAATCATCACGTCGAAAATATGGTGGGAACAGTTGGGAATTCGCTGCATCTAACTGCGATGCGGTCGGATTCATGAACGAATACGCACTGGCCCGACTTGAAGGATGTCCTGCCAAAAATGGGTACGAACTAGCTGGTGGCGCTGCAGCTCCCGCAGTGTTAAGAGCATTTTGTCCCTTATCTACGCCACTGCCGGAAGCACTGTCGTTAGTTCCGCGATGAGCCGGTGCAGGCGGCATTGGATAGTACGGATTTGCCGTTTCACGAAATTGATCCAGATAACTACTGGCCTGATCTGGCGTGCCATAGAGACCTAAACTGCCTGGCGCTGGTCCAAAATTAAATGCACTACCCGGCACCATGCCAGCGGCTGCAGCCGCTGCTGCTGATGTTTTAAGAGAAATAGCCGCAGCCACATCAGCTGCCGCTACATTTGCAGTTGCATTTGAAGCAGCAGCACCAACGCTGTTGCTCGACATGGATGAAGGCACTGTAGTCGAACCGGCCGCAGGTGAAGCCGTAGCACTAGCAGAAATAGGTGAACTGACTCCACTTGTTTTCAGACCAGCATATAGTTGATAGCCTTGTTGCAACGCTTGCGCATGAGCATGTAGATGATGCGCCGCTGAGACGTTAGCAGCAGCATTTTGGTGCGCTGGTTGTACGTGCGCTGATGTAGCGGCACTAGCGGACGACAACTGCGACAAATGAGTATTAAGTTGTTGGTGCTGCTGCTGTTGCTGATGATGATGCAGTTGTTGTTGCTGATGTTGATGTTGGTGTTGATGTTGATGTTGATGTTGCTGCTGCTGATGTTGTTGTTGTTGTTGCTGTTGCTGTTGCTGTTGCTGCTGCTGCTGCTGTTGTTGTTTCGCAGCTGCTGCCGCCGCTTCTGCAGCAATTGTTGTCGCTTTCTTCTTCCGTCCACGCTTTGCTGGCGCATGAGCAATTGGTGGAGCAGCAGTTTGTTTGGCGTCGCTCGTCGTCTGTTGCTGTTGATTATTACCACCAATTGTGTTGTTAGTGTTGCTACCTGGAACATAGTTTCCAGGCATTTGTTGCGTGCTTCCGTATGAGCCCGCGCTCGCAGCCGAAATTGAATTGGTTGGATAAAGCTGCGACGTTCCCAGATTTTTCGCTGTCGATGTTGTCGAGCTGTACATGTGGGCAGCCGGCGGATGCATACCTTTGTCGTAGTAGCCTGCAGCAGCTGCAGAAGATAGACCTAGCATACTCTCTGCTAATGGATGATTAAGGCCACGTAGCGGATCAAGCAATGAAGTAGCAGGATTGTTATAGGTCTGCGGTGGTGGGGGTGTTGGTTTATTGTAGGCAGACAAGTGGTGCGAATGCGTGAGATGGTGAGTTGACATGTTAAGCATGTTGTTGGTATCATGTTTGTTAGCAACATGTGCCTGCAAATTAGAAGAAAAAAGAGATAAGAATTAAAACGATCAGTTTTTTAGAGAGGCAACAATATTTTCAAATTAAAAAAAAATCTTCAAAGATACCGGTCGAAGTGATCCTTCACTAAAATAATATCTTATAATAAATTAGCTCGTGCAGGCGGCATGGGGTAGTGGGAATTTGGCGTTTCACGAAATTGATCTAGATAGCTACTGCCAGGTGTTGGCCCCAAATTATTATATTATATTATCTACCCGTCTGGGCAACGCTTCTTATTGCACGAACTAAAAATGCTAAAAGCACGATTGTAATCGAAAAAAAAATTCTTCATTTACCGTAAACATGTACGAGAACAGTATAGAGTGGCTACGGATTTTAAGCCATTAGCAAATATATGAAACGTGAGTGTGCACATTGCGTGGATCTGAGTTGCGCTCACTAATAGCGAATGCGAACACAGCATGCTGTTCATGAATGTGAGCGTGAAAGTAGCTCGGGTCTCATGAATGCGAATGCGTGCGAAGCACTAATGTTGAACTGCAGTAAAGAAAACCTGTTTTTTTTTTTCATCCAATCGATGGCAAAGCTCGAAAATTGGTTTTCGATGTCACTTGGAGAGTCCCAGTATTATGCAAACGATTTATGGATCCTGGAAAGGACCATTTTCGACCCATTTTCGGAAAAATATTGTTTGTTCCAATGGATGGCAATAAGTTGAAAATGGATTTTAGACATCTCTTGAAGTGTCCGTAGACCATAGAAAGGACCGTTTTTGACCCATTTTCGGAAAAAAAATTTTTCTGTCAATCAATGGGGAAAAGTTAAAAATTAATTTTGGATACCACTTAGGGTGATTCCGTACACTGGAAGGTACCGTTTTTCACCTACTTTCGGCAAAATTTTTTTGCTCCAACCGATGGGGAAAGGTAAAAATGTTTCTTCTTATATACCTGATGGAATGGAAAGACTTTTTTGTATAAAAAGGTTGAGTGCATTATTCAACCGCTCTCATGATATTCAAGATTAAAGGTTCTTTATTTGTTAACGACTCTAATGAAATTAATAAGAAAATTAAAAGTTAAACAACTGGATTCATCGGTTCTGTTCCGTCACTCCTTAGTAAGAATATTTCGAAATTATGATGTGCTAGTAGAGCTGGACGAATTTGAATTTAGCATCGAAAAATCTGAACGGCTTATAGGTGGGATATTGTGACAGGTGATCATGATTCATTGATAACTAAATACATAATTTGAAAAAGTTTTTTTTTTATGTACCTGTTGCTGTTGTGTTTGTGTCTGCTGCTGCGTTTGTTGTTGTTGCTGTTGTGAAAATGTTTGATTCTGATTGTGTGTCTGTGGTTGCTGTTGTTGAGTAGCTAACTTGGAATTATTGTAGAGCTGTTGTTGCAAATAGTTTGCAGAAGTATTGGCCATATTAAGTGGCTTATGAATGTTGTCAACACCCTTCGCTTGTTGTTGCTGATGGGTTAACTGCTGCTGCTGTTGTTGCAAATGACTATTTCCATAATTTAGAGGTTTACTTCCTAGAGATGCAGCAGCTGCTGTTGTATTATTATCTAATTGATTTGATTTTTGTTGCTGTTGCTGTTGATGAACAGTACCCTGTTGTTGATTTTGCTGCTGATTTAATTGCTGTGGTTGATGCATATGCAACTGATTGCTATGATTTCCCATTTGTTGGTGTTGCTGTCCCAGATGATGTGGCTGCTGAGACTGTTGCTGATGTTGCATTTGAATACTGCCATCTTTGGCCAAACCGAAATCCTTTGCAAAACCCATTGAAGCAGCGCGACTGTACATGTCAAAAGCTTTTTCAGGCGTTATTTCACCCAAGTGTTTTCCTAAGGCCATCGTCCCTAAAAAGCTATCAAACATCTGTTGATGTTTATTAACAGAAATCTGTTGCTGTTGTTGTTGGGCTTGCAAGTGTGATTGATGTTGTTGCTGCTGCCCATGTTGTTGTTGCATTGTATTATCAGTTTTTGCCATTTTATTTGTTGTGTAATCCATATTCACTAAATCATCACCGGGACGTTTTAATGGATTGGGTGTTGTTGCAGAAATAATTCCTCCTGTTGTAGCAGATTTTTGGGCTTGAGCTTGGGTTTGAGCTTGAGATTGAGCTTGGGCTTGAGCGTGTTGGCTCATGTGTTGCATAAATGCTGTTATATCATTGTTACCCACATAGGGATTTATTTGTATTTTTGGAGCATCTGTTTTCGATGTGTTGCTACTGCTTGCTATCGCCGACACATCCTCATTGCTGTTGGTATTACTAACAATTGAAGTTTGATATTGCGAATAAGTTGGATATTGCTTCTGCTGCAGTTGGTGCTGCTGTTGCTGTTGCGGTTGCGGTTGCTGTTGTGGCTGATGTGTCGGTGGCTGATGGTGCTGAGGATTTTGCTGATGTATTTGAATTTGATTCTGATGTTGTGGTTGCTGCGTCATTTTCTGTTGTTGTTGTTTGGATGCAATTTGTTGTTGTTGCGGTGTAATTTGTTGTTGCTGTTGTGTTGTAATTTGTTGTTGCTGTTGTGGCGTAATTTGTTGTTGCTGTTGTGGTGTAATTTGTTGTTGCTGTTGTGGTGGCGTAATTTTTTGTTGTTGCTGAGGTGTAATTTGCTGCTGTTGTTGAGGCGTCATTTGCTGTTGTTGATTCGTTATTTGCTGTTGTTGTGACGTCATTTGCTGCTGTTGAGGCGTCATTTGCTGTTGTTGTTGTTGAGGCGACATTTGCTGTTGTTGTTGTTGAGGCGCCATTTGCTGTTGTTGTTGTTGAGGCGCCATTTGCTGTTGTTGTTGTTGAGGCGCCATTTGCTGTTGTTGTTGTTGAGGCGCCATTTGTTGTTGTTGAAGCGTCAATTGCAGTTGTTGGGGTGTTATTTGCTGTTGTTGTGGTTGTGACATCATTTGTTGTTGCTGTCCGCTCATATGGTTTGCCAGATTCCAGTCATTTTGTTTTCCTGAGTTTGTTGATGTTGCCGTTGCAATTGGTACAGCTGCAGTTGTGTACATAGGCAGCAAATTTTCATGTTGCTGTTGCTTCTGTTGATGTTGCTGTTGTTGCTGCTGATAATTGTCATGTTGTGTCGCACCATACGGTGAAGTAGCTGTTGTTGTCCCAAGAGTTGTTGACGATTTAGCATATTGTTGCTCTGTTGCTGCCGATGATGCTGATGCTGTTGGCAATTTGGCTGCTTCACTGACTTGCTGTTGCTGCTGTGTATAACTTACTGGACTCATGCTACTTTGACTATAGGGCGATTGAACGCTTGTCGAATTTTGTTGATGCTGTTGATATGGCGACTGCACTGGCTGATGATACGGTGAATGTTGCTGATCTGCAGGTGAGCCAATACTACCTCCCAACGGTGTCGGCGGTTGTGTGGCCGCTGAAGAGGCTGGTGAGTCAACGCTGCTAGTCATAGGACTGTGCTGTTGTTGCTGATGCAAAGGCGATTGCGCGGAGGCACAAATAGTTGCCGCTGCCACCACTGCTGGCGCCGGGCTGTGAATTTGCTGTTGAAAAGGTGAATGTTGTGGTTGTTGATATGGTGAATTAGGATGCTGTTGATATGGTGAGTGATGCGGCTGCGCGGTGTAAGGCGAACTTTGCGGCTGTTGATACGGCGAATGTGGGTTCGGTGTGCTGGGACTCATAGAGGAGTTGTAATCGGACTCCTGCGATTGCGGTTGCTTATATTGTTCATAGAGATTTGGTATGGGTGAGGTAGATGAGTACACAGGCGTCTTTGAGGCTTCCGATCCCGACGGATTGTAGCTGTTGCCACCGCCATAGGGTGAGGTTCCACTCAGTTCAGGCGTTGAAACATTCGGTGATGATGCGGAAGAGTAAATATGCTGAGAATATTGTGGATAAGGCGAAGGCATCTCGCGTGGGCTGCAACTTTTATCGGGACTGCTTTTTGTAGTAGTGTCCTGATAGAAACCCACCTTAATTGCACCATTTAATGGATATGGTGATGTCGGTTTGGTTATCTCCTGCTCAGGCTTGGGTGAAACCATAATGGGTGACGCGCCTATCGGCGAGGCACCTATAGGTGAGGTGTAATTGCCCGCCGCGTAAGAGCCGTAACGTTCATCGATAGCAATACGAGGTGAATCGGGATCTTGACTGAATGACGAACGTTCGGATATGGTGCTGCCAGTACTTGCTTTACGTTGACGTGGCGCCGTGGGCAGTGAGAAATTTTCGCCAACTCCACCTACGGCAGTCAATGATGTGGAAGTAGGAGATTTTGATGCAGCATTTGATGTTGAGGATGAAGATGATGTAACATCAGCATTGATGGTCAGGGGTTTTGTAGACTCAATGGTAGAGTCTAGTATTTGCTGTTGTTGCTGCTGTTGTTGTTTCTCTTTTTCTTCCTCCTCAGCCTTTTTAGATTTTTTAGGCGCACCAAAAGCTTTAAACCAAGCTTCTCGGTTGGTCGATTTGGCTGTAGAAATAGCCTCGCAAGTTATCGACGTTTTCTTTTCAAGCAACGTTTCAAAAGGCTTTGGGGAATCTTTAGAAGGCACTGATTCTAATGATGCTGCATCTGATGCCGATTTTTCTGCTTTCTCTGTTTTCTCAGAGATTTTGGTAAATGGCAAAGTTCCATCCAAAGGTGAGTCAAGCAGTTTCGTTATTTTATCAGTATTTTCTTCCTTCTTATTGTCGTTATTGCTTGCCAACTCATCCATAAAATTGTGTGTTTGTCCGCCAAGTCCAAAATCATCAGCTTTTATGACCGTACCCAAACTTAACTTCGGTACGCTATCATTTGTCTCGACAATGAGCGCATTTTTAATTTCCTTAACCTTGGCCGCCACAGGGCCACCTAGCGGAAAAAGTTCGTCGGGTTTGTTGACATTTTGTATGAGATTACCCTTGGCTTTGCCAGGCTGAAGCCGTTCAATGGTACGTAACAGATCCTTGCGCCTTGGGTTGGTCGCCGCTTGTAGCTTTTCCTTAAGTGTTTTACGCTTAGCTTCTTTATTCAACTGATTTTTAATATGTGGTGGCGGTGGTGGATGTAGAAGAAGTTGGGTGGTACTTGGTTCTTTTGGTTTAGGTGGCGGCAGCGTAATAAGTGTGGCTGGTGCAGTCACAGGTGGCGGTATCAGCAGTGTGGGTTGATTAGCAGCGCTGGCTGAAGTTATGGATGACAAAGATGGTGCATTTATCGCTGAACTGTTCGAGGAAGCATTAGCTGATGTGCTGCCGATCGATGCAGCAGAGTTAACCGAATGTGGTGGCGTACCACAGCTAGAACTAACACTGCTAGCAGTACCTGCACCACCATTGGGACGTAAAATGGCAATTGGTGCTGCTATTGCAACTGCTGTAGCAATCACTGGCAAGACGAGTTCAACCAGAGCATCTTTCTTGGTGCCTGTTGTTGGTGCTACAGCAGACTCAGCATCATTTACCAACTCGTTGAAAGCTTCTTCTAACTTTGCAGTTACCAAATCAACTTTAGGAGTTGCAATTGGTACAGGACGTCGAAAATCTGATGTTTCCAGTTTTGCGCTGATAGCCGAATCAAAATCATCGAGAAGATTATAGCGGGAAGGCGAATTGCTAGCTGAACTGTATTCGGAAAAACGTGGGGTATGCTCTAACCAACGGTTAATGTCCTTTAGAGTCTGCTCTGTCTCAACATCCAACGCTTCTAAGTTTGCTGCAGCAGCAGCTGTAGAACTCGATTTGCTAACTATATTATAATTTATAGCTTTATTTATGGATTTAATACGTCCTGTCACAGCTCCAGAAGCACCAGCTGCAGTTTTCTTCTGCGGTTTTTGCTTGGTCACAACTGCCGTTGCCGGTTTCTCTACCAATGGCTCATTGGTAGGCATCTCAATTGAGGGTTGAAGTGGTTTTGCCTTTTCCTTTTTCTTCGAAATAGTAGGAGTTTCTTTTACCTTAGATGTTTCAGGCTTTTTTTCCTTTGGTGGTTTCATAATAGATTTTGAATTTGTCGCTTGTGATTGAGATTCCTCCTCATTAAACTCATATGCATCTTCAACAATACTTTCAATGGCTGCTTTTTTAGTTTGTTTTTTCTCTTCTATAACTTTTGGACTTGGTGCGCGGTCGAGAGGGTAGTCTGTAATTTCATTTTTATTTGGTTCCTCAACCAACTCTGCAACAGGCGCTTTTTTAACAAGTTTTACAGCATCTTTAGATTTGCGTACACGTAATGATCCTGTTTCATTATTTTTCTTTTCCGCACTTTTTTCTAATTTTTCTACTTTCTCCGTAGGTTTGGTTTCAACTTTTTTCTTTTCCTTTGTCTTAGGAGGAGGCTGCGGCTTAATCTCATCGACACTACTTTGCTGTTGACTCGCATTCGAATTCAATGCGCGGCTACGACGATATTTAATAAGTTCATATTTGTCTAAGAATGGCAACAACATCTCAAGTTCCGCCTGCTCAGCTGCTGCCGCAGCAGCTGCTACAGAATCAGCATTATTCTTCTTGCTCTTATTGGATGATGAAGGAGTTTGCTGTTTTTTCCCATCTGTTGCTTTTTTGGTAGCATTTCTCAATCCTCCTCTAGACGAATGTGTCGATGATGTTGTATTTATTATGTTGAATTTTCTTTTTTCCGGCAAAACTGATGCTGAGTCACGCGACGAAGATGAGTTACGACTTGAAACCGATTTAAAGTCATCTTCATCAAAATCATCCATATTTTCTTGATTTTGTTCCACTGGTATTGCATGTTTCTTAGCTGTGGTGAGTAAACTCTTTAGATCATCGTTAAGTGCACTTTTTGAGTATTTTTTGTGCAAGTCCACCTTAAAGGGAGACATGCTACGCGAGCGTGAGTCGATGTCTTCGTCGTCATCAATTTCATCCTCCAACTCAGAAGCTGAGGCAGCAAGTACCTCAGCAGCAGCTGGTGGTAAATCTTTATTGGTTGTGTGCTGTTTAAGCTGCGCTGCTGTTGCAACTCGCTTTGTCGTGGAGACTGCGGTTTGTTCATCTTCACTTTCACTTTTTTCTTCATCATTACCCTCGTCTTCAGATTCACTTTTGTGCTTAGCTTTAGATTTTGTCGATTTTACCGATTTGCTTGTCGTTTTCGTTTTACTTTTCTGTTTTACTTTATTGGGTGTTGTCGCTTGCTTTGGTGTAGCTTTTCTCTTTTGATTTGTTGCTTTTGCATTGGAGGATTTATTGTTCTTGTTAGATTTTACGCTAGCGTTACGACCCTTCTTACCTATATTGCATTCGAAAGTTTCATCACGTTCATCATCACTTGCAACATCAGCTGAATCTTCCGAAAACTCTGATTCATCTTCTGTAACAGTTACTGAAGGTTTTGATTTATTAGATTTTTTAGATTGACTGCTCGATGCCTTTTTCTTATTTTTAACTTGATTTGATTTAGAGGAGGCAATCTGTTGGGTAACACTTATTGCTTTTGATATTTTACTTCCACTGGAGGTAGGTGTAATTTTATCGTTTTTATTTTTCTTACTCTTCCTATTTGTTTCAGCATCATTTACAACTGTCTTATGATCAGTTTCTTTTACGGTATTTTTATGTTTCAAGCGCTTCGATGTTTCAACGGTTGTCTTATCGCCATCATCTTCATTATCATTAGCATGATCATCATCATCTTCATCAGAATATTTTTCTTCAATTTGTTTACTGGTTTTAGTCTTCTTTTTACGTCTTTTATCTTTTTCTTTGCGTTTTCTTTTATTCCCTCGTGATGTGGAACATTCATCTGCATCTTCATCAACACTTTCCGCATGGAGTTCTTTTTTTGCTTTATCCTCCTCAGCATCTGAGTTGTCAATATTACCTTTTGAATCGCGTTTTTTATCCGATTTTATAGTGACTGCTACAGCTGTTAAGGAATTTTCATTTGCTTGTTTTTCCATGTCATCACTTTCTCGATGCTGTTCCTCTTTTCCTGCTTTTTTATTAAAATATTTCTCACGAAAAACATTCATTTTCGCATCCGCTGCAGGATAACCAAGATTGCATGAGTCATCATCGTCATCGGACAAATTGTCAAAGTATTTCTTCGTGGCCTTATCGAAGGCATCTTGTAAGTTGTTTACCATTTCAGTGTATTCTGTTAGAAATTTTGAGTTCTACATTTAGTATTTCATTGCAAGTTTTATATCATTGAATATTTACCATTATTGTGCCCATTGTATAGACGACAATTGTTAACAATTAATTTGAAATCATTGCGAAATTCACTGAATTTGTTATATTCTCCATTATCAAGTTTATCTTCCATTTTTAAAAGATCCATTGGTCTATAGAAAAAAATTATTTATTGGAAATTAATATTCACTTTAGTCAATGATATTCATACCTTCTTATAATTGAATAATAACGTGGCGCAATATCTTCCTCAACTGGATCCATAAAGGGCCATGCGTCACGATGATTCTTTACATATACAAGCACTTTGTGCATTCCAATCTGCAGCACTTCATCGGTTTCCGTGAAGCTAAGAAAATTCGTATTCGGATTGGAATTGGAAGTATAATTAAAGGATTTCATTAAAACGGATACGGCAGAGGCATTGTAAGGATTTGAGGTTATGTTGGAATTGTGGTTGTGGTGGTTGGAAAGATTGTTGCAGTTAGTTTTGTTATTATTTAAATTGTTGTTAGAATATTTGCTTTTTGCTGTCGATGATGTTGTTGAACAATACGACGACGATATTGCAGACGACTTTATTGCTGCTGACGCAACAATTGCTTTTGTTGCATTTGTTAAAGTTGAATTTGAGATTGAGGATAGATGATGATTATGGTGGTGGTGATGATGATGATGGTGATGTTGGTTGTGGTTGGAATTGTTGCTACTAAATATATTTCTACTGCTATATGTTTTGTTCGGAATTTGAATTAAATTTGTACAGGTGGAATATGTGATGGTGAAAAACGTGTATACGAACAAATTTAATTGGTGATGGTTGATTCGTGTATAAATTAAAATGGGTGAAAACAAACATATTTACACAAAAAGAATAATAATGTGAAGACATGTTAAAAATGAAAGCGATTAGGGGAATACAAAAAAAAATAAAAGAGTTCTGTTAATTATTTACAGTTTTTATCTATGTGTTAATCAAAGAGTTTGAACAGCACTAAGGATATGTGGCAGAGCATGCGTTATTGTTAGATTAAAATTATAATAGTTCCTACAAGAGGTAAGGTTTAAGCAAAATTAATAAAAATAATTTACATTATCAACGAAGCAAAGATTTCATTTTAATTTTCAAAGTCAAAAAAAATTCAGTATGTACTTCAGTTTAGTTTTGAAAGTCAAAAAAAAATAAGGTAAATCTTATTTATCATTACAAATCAATTGATACATATACTTATGTATGTACACATATGGTCAAAATAATAAGTACACGCTCACATAATTAGTTCAATGGCTTGTAGGCAAATATTTATCTAAGTTAATAGAAAAACAAATTTATAGTTAACTTCTTACAACATATTAAATAAAATAAAAAGGTATAACATTAATAAAAAACAAAAATATCTTTCAGTCTTATCAAAAAAGTAAAAAATGGATTAAAATGACTGGTCAAAATAATAAGTACATTCAGTACATTTTAATATAAAAAAAAATAACTCGAGTTTATCGGCTCTATTTGTTGATATTTAAAGTTCATCATTAGTAGCCGGTATATCAACCATTGTTTTGAATAATTTTGTGTACTATTTTTGGCATACTGGAGATAAGCTTACGGCAAGTCTCTACTGGTTTTTCATACCAAGTTTTTTGGACAAAACTCCATAATTGCTTCTTATTTTGGAATACTTCCTTTCCTATTTTCTGCTTCAACTCTCGCCAAAGGTTTTCCAAAGGGTTCAAGTTCAGTCATTGACTTGGCCAGTTAAGCAAGGTCTCACTATTGCTTTGACACCAATTCTTCACCAACTTGGAAGTATGCTTAGGATCAATATCCTGCTGAAATGTCCATTTTAGTGGCATACTTTCCTCAGCATAGGGCAACATCGTACTTTCCAAAATGTCTTTATAGTGGAATCTGGTCATGCTATCGGAAATTCGATATAATAATTCAGACCATAATGTGGCCACCCCCATGCTTTACAGCCTTTTTTGTGAAGCGTACGTGAAATTTTTTACCCTTGGGGGCGTCGAACATTTCGGGCGGAGTCATTTCCAAACATATTTATTTTTGACTTGTCGCTCCACAAAATATTACGCTATTTCTTCTCGCCGTCTGGTCCGGACCAATTTGAATGTTTCTTGGCGAATGATAAACGCATCTTCAAATTTTTTTTTCGAAGCATAGAAACTTTTCTCGCTATCCGTCAAGGTAAATTGGTTCGTTGTAATCGTCGACGTACCGTTCAGAACGAGATCACATTGCCGATGTCTGCTGAAATGGCTCTTGAAGATGCGAAATGGTTCTTTTTTGCGACAGTGACAATATGATTATCTATCGTTGTTGAAGAATTTTTTGGTCTTCCGCGGGTTTCAACCACTTTTTTAGCTTTTAAAGCGTTTTGGACGAAAAAATTGACTGATCCATGGCTTCGGCATTAGTACGAAGACTTTGGCCGTAATTTCTGAGTGTCGAAACCATCTGCCTCTCCTCGGCAGTACAATGTTGATTTCTTCTTTTCTCTTTTTATTTTGCTATAACTAAATATGAACATAAATAAAATTAACAAACATGTACGAAAAAGCGGATCAGATTGTTGCAAAATTAAAGAAATGATTAATGTACTTATTATTTTGTCCAAGTGAAATAAGCCCTTTAAATGAAAACATACGCGTATAAAAAAATTCGGGCAAATCCCTTCTTCTTTTTCACTTTTAAAGGCATTGCCATATTGAAATTATCAAAATAAAAAAGAATTTCCATATATATTTTCAGTAAAACAAAAAATAATTGAGACCTAATAACATATCAGGTGGTGTACTTATTATTTTGACCATATGGTATATATGGATCCTTCTAATACTTTTTTAAATTTTCATTTTGAGTGCTTCATTTTTGGTAGTTTTTTAAGAAAATTCGCTTAAAATTTCAGTTTTTTTTAGTTCTGAAAGCAGATATTTCTGACTTTCTACATATAATACAAGGTCAACGAGACAAGTTTCGAGCCTGGGGAAAGAAAATGCAATGTCGAGTGAGTAACTAGGAAGTACGAGTAGACGTACTATAAAAAATAAATTTTCTGCAAACTTGTAAAAACATAATTTCAGAAAATTGTTTTAAATTGCAAGGGCGTTATAAAAAATTTGTACGGCTTTTTTATAAATCTATTTGAACAGTTTTTATCGAATATGTGTGTTTTTTGGCTGATATTTTTTAAAAATCATTCTTTTCAAATATGAGGACATAGAATTTCTTTCATAAGATTTTCAACTGACTTTTAACTCGATCTTTGGTGATTTTTCAATATTTTTAAAATAGTGCTCAAGTTATTCATTTTGTTATTAGTTATACCCATTTTAAAATTACTTATCATGTTATATGAATAGGTTCTACGGACCGTTTTTGTTTTCTCTAAAAATCAGATGTCAACATATGAAGGAGGTTAAGTGGCACCCAAATAATATGGGACTTAATTTTAAAATGGCAATAACATCTGTAAAAATATTGATTAAGGTAATTGCTAATTGGTAATTATATACTGTCCTCAGAAGCGAAAAAGGCGTTTCGAGTTTATTGATGTTTTGTTTATGTCAATTTGTTGAAATACCTGTAAAATTGAGAAAATTCTCTTAGGAGATATTTTTTTACGTTTCAACTAAGATACCGACATTTGGAGTAGTTCATTATAATTAAGCTATCTGATGTTATATGGCATTTTATTGAGATACGCCCTTTTCGCTTCTGAGAACAGTATAGCTGTATTAAAATTGGAAGCTTTTGGTAACATACAGGAAAAATCTGTTTTCTGTATTGAAAAAAAAAAACTAAATTCAAATTCGTTTTTTGTTGAACTTTTGCTATAATGTCAAAAAATTCTTGTTTTTTACTTACGAACATTATATTTCAGTTCCGAGGTTATTTGAAAGGCTGAAATTCAATAGTGACTCTAATTTTAGCACATATATTAATTTCCAAAAAATTTTGAGGACCCACCTAAGATTAAAAAGCATATTTATAAAATGTCTCTACTAATTGTAAACACATTATTATCGCATAATTTGTTTTTCCGTAGAATGGCTTTTTAACATCTCAATACCCGCATAACAGATCTGGATTTAAATTTTTGTCAATTTGTTTCATTTCACTATCATTCTATCATTCCTAGTGCATAGTGGATAATTGTCCTCATACTGGTGAAAAGGTAATGCATATAGGGACAATTACATCTTCCTAAAGAACATCAAAAAAACTGCCAGCTTCTAACATGTAAACTCAATTTGAGGTGTATCTAGTACTAGCACTTTTTGCAACTAGCTCAAGATTTTGGTTAACCGAAAACAATAACATACAGTTTCTTTCGATTAAAATCCAGCTAAAAATTAAGCTTAATTAGCCACAATGGTACAATTAACAACAGACAAGCGTATACCCAAAAACAAAATTGGTCGGTCGCCGACCAATTTTTAAACAAGAAACTTAGAAACATCTTTTAAATTGGGTAAGAATTTTATTTTTAAAATGCATAAAATGAACAAAAATAAATTTTTTCATATGTAATGGCTTCATTGGAACAATGGTCTTGCAGCAGCGAATCCTGTCAGCACAATTTTCCAAGACGTAGTTGGTTTATTTTTATTCAATTTATTTCAAAGCTTGTTGTCTAGTTGGAAAAAGTAAGCCTTCCGTTTGCTTATGAAATTTATCTTCATTCAAGTGACTTCACTGTGTGGCTTTGCAATAGCCTTTCTTGTCAACCCAATATTTCAATATATTTACAATGTTTTGAAGCCTTATGTCACGAAGAGTTCTATCAGTATTGTGCTGCAGTGCCTGAATCGTTTCTGGACTGCCAGCATAAAGTCGATCTTTAGCGGCATTCAAAAAAAAAAACTCAACGTCGCCAAATAGTAATTTAAAAATAAATGTACACATATTAAAAAGATAAAATATGTACATTAGGATAATCTTCATTAGTCCGCAGCAGTCTAGCTATGTATATAGAGCAAGTATTACTTGTTCTATACCATAAGAACTTTGAATATCAATTTTGCACTCTGTATTTTACAAATATTTGGGATATATGCGATAAATCATGCTATTTCTTTTACATACATATATCAATCCTTTTATGCGCTAGACAAATTTGTATCGTACTCAGGCGTTCACGTTTTTCCACGCTCAGGGTTACATTAATCAAACTTATTCACAAAAAAAATGGCTTACATGTATGTACCCAAAGTTTTTACTAGGTATATGTGAAAACTTATCAAAAGCTTGATCTTGTCAGTTTTAGCATTGATTCGTAATGTATGTAAGACCTCAGTTTTTTTAATTTTAAAATCTAATTACATATATCTTTTTTTACAAAATAATATATCAGCAACAATAACAAGCAACAGCAAGAGATTGCAATAGTTATATTAATAAAAACAAATTATAAATTATTTTAAAAAAAAAACTCACTCGTCGCAACTTTTCTCCGACGGTGTCTGCTGGTGCTGCTGTTGTTGTTGTGGTTGTGGTAGTTGTTGTGGCTTTTCTTGTTGTTGCTGCTGATTTTCTTGTTGTTGTTGCTGTTGTGAGTTTGAACCACTACCTTTTATCGCTGAGTTATTCATTGAAGATTTTTTCTTGCAACTACTGCTTCCGCTACTGCTGCTGCTGCTGCTACTGCTCTTATCTGCAGCAATTGCACGAACTGTTGTTCCTGACAAATTTGTTGATTTGTGTTTTCTACCCGATGTTGTTGTCATCGCTATTGTTGCTGCTGTTTTACTTCTATTTCCACCCGTACTACTACGATCTGTTGTTGTAGCGTTTGATTCTTGAGTTGCAACACCTGTTGTTGATGTTGTTGTTGCTGCTGGTGATAAAAATATATTGCCCGTTAAAGATGAGAGCGAATTATTTGTTTGGCGACCTGGTAACTTCATGTTATTCGTTGGTGCCATATCAGTTACAGCGAACCCAACTACCGACTCCTTTTTAATTGTCTGTTGCTGCTGTTGCTGATTTGTTGGTGTTGTTGTTGCTGTGACCGAGAGTGTTTCAAGAGTTTCAGCAATTGTTGCAATAGTTGTTGCATTTACTACACCAACAATATCGCTACTGGTGATGCTGCCAACTGTTTCACTACCAAATTGACGTCGACAAAAATTTTCTTTATCCTCAGGACTTAATGAAGCTGCATGCGTATGTATGCTGTGATTGTTATTATTGGAAGCACCAGCAGTTTGGTTGTTGTTGCTGCAATTATGACTGTTGTTACTGTTATTATTGCTACTATTGCTATTGCTAGCATGCTTATGACGACGACGATGTTCACGTGATTTTTTCTTTTGCTTCTTTTGAGATTTTTTCTTTTTGTGATGAGATTTTCGAAGTTTTTGTGGTGGCGATGGAGAAGTGAATTCTTTTATTTCCGTAGCAGTTGGAGAGTATTGTTGCTGACGTTGATAGTCCTGATGATTGTTTATAAACTTAAAATGATCTTTAAAATATTGTTGCTGCAGTTGATAGTGTTGTAATTGCAACTGTTGCTGCTGTTGTTCTTGCTGTTGTTCTTGCTGTTGTTTAATTGCAGCTGAGGCTAAGAATTCCCTATATACTACTGGTAGTTCTTCCTCGTTGCCGTAGTATTCTCCTTCGTCAGGTAATTCAATTTTTATATTTTGTATTTGAAAATGTTCTAATTTCTCTTTATTTTCTAGAAACACGGTTGCTTTTGCTGCTGAAGTTATTACCTCGTCGTCGTTGTCTTCTTCCTCTTCTTCTTCTTCGTCTTCCTCGGGCGAGAGGCAGAAAGTTTCTCTATAACATAAAAAATCACTAGAGTTTGTTGTTGTTGTTGGTCTCACTGAACTTGCATAGGTGGAAATACCGCTTGCGGTTGACGTTGATTGTGAACTAAAAAGAATAAGTATTTTAGTAATGAAATTTTTAACATAAAATTATATAATTATGTGAATGTTAGCATGAACGAAATGTTAAGAAACAAAAGGCATTAAAATAAAAAGCATTTAAATATATAAAAATTGTATAAAAGTAAATATTGCAAATAAATTTAAAAAAAAAAATCAAATTGTGAATAAAAGTTCTATACAAGATCATTAGCATAACTATTTCTTCTAAACATTGCGTTTTAACATTACTCATTGCCACATGTCAGGGTTGGATAAAATATTTTAATCTGAATTACAAAATAAAAAAATATGACAATATTAATACTCGCTGGAAATTATGAGCTGTGTCCTCATTACTTGCAAAAACCACGTGTATTTATGCACGTATTTGGGACAATGACAGCTAACTGCTTACCAGCATAAAATTAAAAGATGTTAAAATAACATTTGAAGTGTACTAAAAATTTGACATAATTTTTTCTGTTTGTTGTCTTTGAATGATTTTTGAGTATTTAGGAAATCAGCGAAAATTATGTGCTTGCTGTTCAATCAAGTTTGGTCTCATTTGCTACATGGCTTAAACAATATATTTTTCTTCTTTTTTTTCAACACATAAAACAGGCTCATTTCTAAAATGATTTCGTTAAGTGTTAACCCAAATTTAACCAAGCACCGTGAAACACAAAATTCTTAATTTGTTTGCTCTAACTAGAAAAAAATGCGTGGTCCTCTGTAATCTGTAAATTGAAAATTTAAATCACAAAATCAAAATAGAAGAACATTATGAAAGTGTTTACAAAATAACGCGCAAGAGTCTAAAAATAAATAGAAAAAATCCTGGATTTGAAGTAATCTCAGGAAGCCTTGGAACTGAAATAATCTTGAAAACAAAATTTTTTTTAACCAGTTAAAAAGATAATGATAGTATTCGTATTTGTACTTGGTAACCTTATTTAGATCTTTTTGCATCTTATTATATGAATTATAATTTACAAATTTGTCGATATTTCGACTTTTGCTGAAGTTCTTCTCTGCCGAATATTTTAATTAAAAAACTAAAACACAAACCTTCCATCAAATATTAAACACTCAAAACACAATACCAACAACATTAAGATGTTAAAATTGAAAAAACCTAAATGAAATAATATAAGATGTTTTACACCAAAAGGTTAAATTTACATTTACACACTGATGCAACAGAATTACTTTGTTTTTATTGTTAGATGTAAATGTATGAAATGAATGAATTTTAAATTTTTTTTTTAAATTCGGAACTGTAGAACCTTTTACAGTTAGTTTACGGCATTATAAGTTGAAGCACTAGAAAAAATCGATTGAATCTTGTCGCTAATACAAAAATGTAATATTCCAAGGGACAAAAAAAAAGTCTTTTCAAAGAAACACAAGATTTTTTAAATTAAACATTTTTCATAAATTTCCTTATATTTCGAAAAATGTGAGTTGTGGTTCTAGAACCCTTAATTATAGGTACTTTTGATGTTTTCTTCTGTTTTTGTAAAACGAATTAAAAAATGTTTCAGAATTGAATTCTGTTTGTTAAGATTGAAATTATGCGCAATTGTGTACTCGCTACCTACATGAAATTGTTTTCATTTATATTCTTCTTCAGACTAATATTCACAATTTTTTTTTTTTTTTAATTTATAAAATAATAACAAAATCATATTTTTTAAAAATATAGTGTTAAATAAAAAGCATGCTTACTTATAAACTTTTTTTTGAAAAAACGAAACGAAACGTTCTTTTTATCCAATTTTCCGAAAAACCACAAAAATTAACTTAAATCAAATACAAGACGCTTCGTTGTTCAGTCGCTTGGCTTTGTCTGACACTGCAGCTTCGATTAAGTTCTTGTTGTTTTTTAAGATACCAAAGAAGAAAAACGACTATACTGTATTTTAACACAATTTGTTTTTTATAGATATATATAATGAAAATGAACTTATGATTTTGTAGTTGTTTCGCCAGTGCGTGTCAAACAAATGTTGCTGACCAGATTTCTTTTAATTTAAATTTAATTCATATGCCAATTAATTTGCTTGAACAGAATGCAACAGAATGAAATGAACACACATAAATTATATCATAATAAATCAAAAGTAAATTGTTTTTTCTCAAAAAAATAAATTTAAATCGCAATTCTACACAAAAAATAAAGAAGAAACATATGTTTGCTTATTTTTGTGCGTCTGTTGTGACTATTAGGTTGGTCATTGGCTGAGGTATTGGATGTGAATGAAAAATGTTTGTGTTGTATCGCTAATAAATTCTCATTTCCGTATGTTTGCAGCAGTAAGTGAGTAGTGTATTTTAATTTGGTATTAATTTGGTATTGTTTTGTTTTTGTTTTTCTTTCTTTCTCTAACTGTAGAACTAAGCGCTACTAAGAGCAGTGGTAGTAGTAGTAAAATTGAAAGTTGGAGTGTGCGCTAACCGTCTTCTTGTGCGGTAATGCGTTGGTTTTTGTGGCGCTTCAAAATAATAACGTTGTTGTGCTTCACGATGCAAGCGCTCTAGCTCTTGACGTTCACGGAGTAGACGCTCTTGCTCTTGACGCGCTTTCCGCTCAACAATATTGCGTAAACGACTGGAGTTACGCAACTGCAACAGTCTAAAAAAAAATTAAGAAAAAGTTAGGTCAGTAATTTCAGTTAACATTGTACTTACTTTCTGCGTCTTAGTTTCTCACGCTCACGAAATAAATGTGGCAGTTTTGGTAAAAAATTCTCATCTAAGATTTGATATAGTTCACGCTCTTTTTCATTCGATGATGATTTGAATTTGCCAGCCAAAGTTTGCCAATCGTCTTCAGTAAAACAGATTACTTGCCAAACAGATCCCTTACCGGCTTCGGTGCTACTTGCAGTTGTCTTATCTTCACGATACAAACGTGTACCGTAAAAATACCAATATCCTGAATTTTTGGAATCGTAACCTAGTGGTTCTACGCGTAAGCTATCTGCTTCTAAATTGCTAAGTATTACTTGCACATCTACTGAATCTAGTCGAAAATGACAAAGATCATGGAGTATTTGCAAGCGCTTACGCACGGGTAACGATTGAAAATCGATATCGGTATCAAAATGATTTTCCGTATTATGTATGCGACACTGTTGGCGTAAAAAACGCCTCAAAAACATCTGATAGTTGCTGTGTGTGATTTCATTACATACGGATCTATGAGGCTTGCAACCTTTTAGTAGACGTACAATAAGCTCAGGTACTAGGGCAATTTGATCTTCATCAGTACCATCGGAAAGAAGAGCGGATTCCAAGTCCTGGAAAAGAAAAGAAACATATGAACACATCTTAATTTCTATTTACATTTCTTTCTTACCTCAATATCAATGTCTGGTAAATCAAATGCAGAGCTAAACAATGAACAAAAATGTGAAATACACGGTATTTCCCACCATGATTGTATATCTGCAAGGATAAGTAAAATTAAAGTTTATGATTTGAATTTTACAAGCATAAATAAAGAGTTTGTAAAATATACCCAATAATCCTATGAAAGTAGAAACCATTTATGGACACTTTCATACGGTTCTCAACAAACTGATTTCTTCTGTTATTTGCTTTTGCTGCTCTGAATATTTTTTAAGATATTTTCTTACTTTGAACCACTGATGTCAAACAAATCTATTACTCCATTAGTCTCTATATGAAACTTTTCTATGTAACTTAAAGTTTTATCTTCAGCGACTTTCATATATAAAACCATATAGCATTTCCAAGCATTTTGCAAAGGTTTAGTAAATCTGAAAACAAAACAAAATTTCAATATTATTATCTTCATGTGGCATTGAACAATACGTATTCGCTGTTCTGTAAACATTAAATGAACGCAACCGAATGCCGGTGATAAAGAGCTAGGCTGATGTCCTACATGAAAAATAGATGTTGACGGTTTTATTGAATTTTTCGTTTAGTTTTTTTACCATGGAGGATTATGATTGTGTTAGATAAATTTGTTCGCATTTTGGAAATAGATTGTAATAATTTAAAAGCGTTTTATCTACCGAATACCGCTTGGTAATTAAAAATTACAACATGTACTTAAAAATACCAGCATTTATTTTTGACAGGGAAGAAGCTATACCAGATTGAAATGTCGTAATCACCCTTTATATAAATTATTTAACAAAGTAAGTTCATTTTATAATGAGCATTGGCTTATACCAACAAAACAAAAAAAAAAACCTTTCAACTTGCTCCTACATGACAACCACAAGTTAGCAGGCGACAGATTAGCATCAAATTACAATTTTAAAATAAAGCCAATTTTTTTCGCAATTGTGTGTTCGTCAGTTTCACTTTTCCTGCTACATATTGTACAGCAATAATCAGCCAAAACTGTCCCTTTTAGTTAAATAAAATGAAATCGATGATGACAACAGAAATTTTAAGTTGCAGTTAGCAATATTGTTGAAGTATAGTGGGTCGGGTAGAGTGAGAAATTAATTAGGTTATTTTCTGGACTTACACAATTTTTTTAGTAAAATATTTAAAAGTCATTTTAATAATTAACTTAAAAGCCCAAACAATTTTTACAATTTTAAAGAGAAAGATATACCTAAATTTGGGCGAACCTCTACGGGATTGAAGGGATTTATTGAACTTCCTGAATTAAATCAAATATTATTATAAATTTGATAAAATTTAGCTAAAGGTATTGTTTTAATTGTTGGCAAAATGATTTATATTTGCCAAAAGTTTGCTTTTGATTTAAAAAAAATATATTTTAATAATTAAAATTTAACTTATTTTTGAATAGTTAATGCAAGCTTATATTAGTTGTTTTTTGTTTTATAGTTGTCAAAATCCAATACAAAATGTAAACAAACGAATGGGGTTGCTTTGTTTTCTAATGAGTTTTTATAGTTATGAAGCGAGATTCTGCTCTCAAATTTTAATTTGATAAATTACACAGCAACAAATATGCTATTAACTACAAAAATGCACCGTACCAGTAATGCTGACAAAACAAGCTACAATTTTAGCTTATTTTTACAAAAAATTGTCTGCTTCGTAGGGCGTTTGTACTAAGAGAAAGGCACATTGCCTACAACTTCACTTACAAACTGCCTGCATAGTTCAGTGAGTTGCCTACATCTTCGTATAACTATATAAAGTTAGAAAAAAGAGGCAGGTTTCATATATACCCACATAAAAAATATGCAATAAGGAAGACAATAAAAATTATGCAAAATAAATGTCACAAAAACTTCGACAACAAAAACAAAATTATTGAAAAAACAGTTCAAACGAAATTTATATTTAACTTTGGCGATAGTGGAACAATGTATGATTATGTCAGTTAGAATATTTAACTGAGACTGAAGTAATTTATTTTTGATAAAATAATTAAAAATAACAATGAAAATACATACATAGTATGTATAGCATACGTCAGAGATGCACGCAAAAATTAGTTTGTGTAAAAAACTCAAAAATACTTTGCGAAAAAACTAGTTGCGGCAAGCTTGTTGCATTCAAACAAAAGAAATGAAAAACAAAAAGCAAGAGCTAAAGGAGTAAGTGACTTGAAAATAAAAATCACACAAACAAAAATCAAAAATGTCTACCTCGAGTTACGGAAAGAGCTGAACAAGTCGGCGGCACCTTGAAGACAAAAACTTTACAAACAAAAAACATGGTGATAGCGAACCGAAATTGTTAACCTTGAGTAAGTGGCTTGAAGAAACAAATCACACAAACAAAAAGCATGCGGTGATTGCGAAAGTGCTGGATATTTTTTGATATTTTCTGCACGAGTTGGAAGAGCTGAACGAGCTTCGAACTTTGCATGTTTGGCATACTTTGTATTTATGTATACAAAATGCATTTATCGTAAATAGCAATAAAATTCATTCATAGTTTAACGAATAACTAAAATAAAATTAATTTTGTGTTTTCACTTGTAGGTATAACCATAATCAATTGAAAGTTTCAATTCAAGATTTTGAGATTCAAACTCCAATAGTTAGCAAATTTAGAAAATTATATTTAGCCAATTTCCGACGTCTTTTCTTCCTTCAAATACATGCATCGATCATTGATAAGTTCACTTCATTTTACATAGTTCACATAAATTTTAAAATTATAGGCATAGAAATATAATTTAAAAAGTAGCGCCGTTCACAGACGAGCTTTAAAAATTAAGTCGACTTATGTTTCACGTTTTAGATTTTTAGATCGTGCTGCGTTAAGTTTTTAAAAACTTTTGTAATGCCAGGCTCTAACATTTTAAAAAATTTTCTAAGCGGTCTTCTTTGGGCTTTCAAATTAGATCCATATATTTTTCTTTAGTGTGCCACTTTTAAAAAAGTAAAACATAGTACATACTTAGTAACAAACAATATAACCAATAAAGAACTTTCCAAACTACCTATCGTAGAGTGCTAAAAGTATAAAGCATCAAAAATGTATAAAACAAAACGTAAAAGAAAACGGATAAAATAAACTAAAAATACATTGCCGCCAAAAATTTTTAATAAACAAAACGAAATACAAGTGAATCCAAAGCACAAAAGAAAAAAAAGAAGACGTCAAACTGATTCCATAAAAATAAGCGTCAACGTAAGCGACATTGTGCTTAACTGAGAAACTGGCAAAGGTGATAAAAAAACTAAAATATAAATTGGAAGCATAGCGAAAAACAAAAGTAATTAAAAAAAAATTACACTTTAAGAACTATATCGCTACAACACCAACTTTGAGATGAAAAAATTAGACGACGGAACTTAGAAAGATGTGCATATGAGAGCGAAACGCAGCAAATGTCCAACATGTGTTTTTAAAAAAAAATTTCCAACAATTAAATGATTCCTTAAAAATGTCAGATAAAACATGTTTTACATGAACGATAGTGCATGTTTACTTTCGATAAAAGTTGCCCATGAAGTTTCGAGTGTTGTAGTTTGGCTTATTTGAATTTTTTTAGCGATTACGTGTCTTAAAAGTATGAAGTTTGTATGTTATCAATCCACGGATTTAATCAATCCACAACTAGGCGCCGTACATTAATAACGTAGAAGTTTTGAAGGCAGAGAGTTAATCATTTTATTTCTGTATCATATGATGGGTGTATTTATTGTACTACGATATCTACCGTGTTATTTCAAATTGGTCAAAACGTCATACATAATTAATGTACAGCTTCTTATATTATTCCTTTATTTAATGACGTAATCACAGCTTCGGTAGTGGATAATAGAGTACATTTCAAAATAACAACAAAAAACCTTCACAATATGAAGAATAAAATGTCGTATATTACAAAAGTTAAAAAATAAATTATTTTAGCCTCTTTTTAAAACGATTAGTAATAGACAAAAAAATATGTTTCATTGATAGCCAAGTTTGTAAATACATTTAATGTAACATTTGCATATCGAAGAGAGCAGAAAAGAAGGATTTAACGCTCGTTTTAACGATCAGCTGACTGTTGTCACCAAATCGTTTAGTCTAGAAAACAAAATAGTTATGGCCTAAGATCTCGTGGAATTTTTTGAACTGTTTAAGTCCGATCGGGTAAATATTTATTCAATGAAATGTTTTCTTCGAAATATTCAATGAAATTTTTTCTTCGAAATTTCAATATTTCATGTCAAATTAATCTCATGGGTACTACAACACTATCAACCTAAGATAAATGTTAGATCTTCAACGTTTAATTTTAACATTAAGCTGACAATTTTAACAATAATTAGCTGAGTATATTCTCAAATGAAAACTTATTGATACATATGGAATAAAAATTTAACTCATGTATATAAAATATAATATTTTGTAATGTGTTCCTATAAATGAGTGAACCTATTAACATCTGGAATCTACATATATCATTTAACTCGAACTTTAGGGTACCATAAAATGCATCAATACTTTTGAGTGGATTCTATCTAGTACTTTCAAAAGTACATTGTAATATAACTATATCCTCAAATCAATTAGTATTTTCGACACACTCTACACTTGTTATACTGTCGTAAGTTTTTATTTTATTAGTTATACCTTATTGTTTTACCCTCGATGAATGTGATACTTTCGAAGTTATAAATTATATGGAAATATGTCGTCCCACGCGCAGTGGTTGTAAGCCCCATCTATAATTTTCGATTTCATAATTCATGAAAAAATGGAGCAACTTATCAAATTCGGAGTAAACGTGAGTTACTGTGGAATTTTCTAAGCTTACCAGCTTTAATGCGCCATAACGCGGTCAAATATAAATCTATCAAAGGTACGGAGATCATTTGTATACTCGTTTAGTATTCTCGTTTAGTACTTGGACTTTATTATATTTTCTGATTTAACAAAGGCAAACTTTCTGAGTAAATCAACAAGAACTGATATATAAGCAAAACAATATGTAATTTGGATTGGGTTAACTATCAAAGGCAAAAGGTCATTTATAAAAACTAAAAATAATAGGGTGTTTGCTAGATTCCGTCTATCACAACACGAATAGATCGACTTACTATGTACTAATATTATCGATATACTTTCACAGAGTACAATGATTTCTGAAAGTATTAAAAAAATAATACGTTGACCTGAAACGTCTGAAACGTTAACCATTTTTTTAACATTTTGTTTTACTAACATATCAAATCTCTAAGTTTAAACTTTCGAACCAAGATTTTTCAACACTATTAACCCTGTTTTACCAGAAAAGAAAAAATAAAAGCTCAGTACATTTTTTGAAAATTCATTATTGACTACAATAACAACAACATATCATTTAAGTTGCCGGTGATACTGTAAGAAAATTGATAGAAAGATTCATCATTAAAAAATTTAAATTATTATTAAAGCGGCTGCGAGCTAAAGTAAACCTTATTTCGATATAACACTTCAAACACGACGCCTCCCACAACTATGGAAAAAGTTCTTATTGAAGCAAAGAACCCACTGCAATTAAAAAAAAGTTTTACCGGTGTAAAATAACAAAAACACGAAAATATTTTTGTTTTCCAAACCAGCGAGTAAGCGCGCAACGACAAAAAAAAATTATACATTCTATGCGAGTTATAACAACAAAAAAAACACAAACAAGGATCAAATCACTTCACAAACGAGATAACAAAATTAACGAGTAAACGAAGAACAGATAAATCAAAAACGAACGAATGCACTCAACGACCATGGGTGCATACAGAACAACACGACACACTATGCCACACCATTGTTATCTCTGGTATTTGTTAGAGCAGTGCAGCTACATGCATCACGCGGACAGAACAGAAAAATAAGTATATTTTCAACAATTTTTTTCCCGTTGTATAAAAAATCGAAGAAGTGAAATTTTTTCACACACCATTTGATGAAAAAGCTACGGAAAAGTTTTCACAAATTAAGAAAATTATAATTTTCTTTCTCATGGTGAACCACAACTGAAATTAAATTATTGAATAATTTTTCTAAAAATATTTTCACCGATTTTTCATTTTTCTATTTCTTCAATCTTTTTTCCTTTTAGACACCACAATTTCCAATTTTAATTTAATTACCAAAGCGCACTGAATTTCTTTTTCCGTCGTCACTGCTGTAGCTTTTTTCTTGCTTTGCACAATTGCGTTTAATTTTTTGTGGCTGCTTAACTTTTCTTTCCACTGTTTGCGCAATTTAAAAATCTATAACTTTTGCCTTAATTTAAGTACATTCACACAAAATTTATAAATTCAAGATTCTAATTTGCACTTTTTTCCATTTAGTTGTGTAAAAATAAAAATATATTTTTCTTTTTTTTCGTTCTCAAATTGACTCTACGTGTATTTGGGTGTGTGTGTGGCGCCCATTGTAATTTTTTTTTGTTTTTATTTCTCTTTGTACACTTGCAGAAGACGACTGCGATAAATTCACTTAAATTTTTTTACAATTTCTTAATTTTTCACAGCGTATTATAAAAACTTTTAACTTCCACGAAGAGTATTACTGAATCCGTCAAGCACACGAAGTACACTGAAAATTTACCATCCACTTAGCATCCACTTGCAAATTTGACATTAAAATATTTTTTACGCCTATGCTAAAGAGTGAACAAGTAATATAACTAGCACGAGAAGAGAGGAGTTCGCTTTTTTTTTTTGTTCTAGTTCGCTTTCCGTTTTATGCCAGTAGTAGTAGTAGTTTCCACGGCGACGACTCGAGTTTCTTTTGACGGTTCATCATTCGCCCAAGCCCGTTACTGTGTGAGGAAACAACACGAAATCACGCAACGCACTGGTATATTGCTGCTTTTCGTGTGCATGAAACAGAGATCCACCTATTCTTTTCGGCGCGTGTAAAAGAGCAAAATTCTGCATTTTTTCAAGTAGAAAAATAAATATTTTAACAAAGGAATTTTGAATTTCAATTAACAATTTCAATAAGGATATTAATATTTATGCTGCTTTTTTTTTTCAAGGAGAAAAATTAATATTTTTAACCAGCGAATTTCGAATTTTAATTGCTATTTTGAAAAACGAAATTAGTATTTCTGCTGTTTTTTCAAAAATTAATACTTTTAATTTCAACGATGAATATAAAAAAAATGCAGAATACATAACCTGGATATCAATAAAGTTTTAATTCAAACAACAAACTACTTATTATTTTAATAAGTTCATTAATTATCAATTTCGTATACACTATATAACGCGTAGAAAAATTGAATCTATTACCATTAAGCCCTATTTCCATGTGATCTTAAGCCCAATTTCCATGTGATCTTATTTTATCTTATTTCATCCCATATCAGGGATATCAAATCAAATTTTTGTAAGAAAGAAAAAGCATGCGAACGGAACCTAATGCGCTTGGAGAATGCGAGAGTGAATAGCATACATTTGCTATCTTAATAACATGTGATGTCCTCCCTGATATTTGATAAAATAAGATAAGATCACATGGAAATCGGGCTTTATCGTATCTTATTTTATTAAATATCAGGGAGGACATAACATGCTATTAAGATAGCAAATGTATGCTATTCACTCTTGCATTCTGCAAGCGCATTAGGTTCTGTTCGCTTGCTTTTTCTTTCTTACAAAAATTTGATTAAGCGTGTATTGGTTTGAGGAACAATATAAAAGTGGTTTTTATGTCGGTCTTGGAGAAGTCATTGAGTTTAGATAGTTAAATTAAGTAATTTAGAAGGAAATTCATTTTAGAAAAATACTTTTTCTAGTAAAATTTAAGTTAAGGCAATTGTCTAAGAGTGGTAGAGTGCATTTAACATTTAAATTTAATTTTGTGTGACTATTCTATGTCCAATACGTAGATATGGCAGCATGGTTTTTATGTCGTTACAAGAAAGAGGCTGAAGAAAGCTAAAGCCGCGAAAAATATCTTTTTAGTAATTTGTTTGCAAATGGGCTTGCATTGCAGTCACTTCAGCTTTGAAAACTCCGTAATATTGGTGACATCCTTGTTAATTACTAGTGCAAATAAAGTGCCTAGGCCAGATTTAGAGCCATCCGCTTATAAAAATTCCAGGAACTGGACTAAGGGCTATTTTTGTTTTGCCAACTGGAGAAGAGAAAGTGATTGAATACATTCCCATAGTGGAGGATTAATCAGCTTGGAGTTTACTCGGTTCGGTTACGAATGTAATGCATCTTATTAGGCTTCGGTTACACTGGATGCGAAAATTTGTTCGTACGAATTCTTAAGAATTTTTTCATACGAATACGTATGAATAGAGCTGAATCTTACATGTAGGAAACGCCTTTAATTACATTTTTTTAATGGAAAACAGAAGACAATTATGGGTAAATGATTACTTCTTATCTAGATCTAAGAACGGGGAATTTCGAAGATCATATGAAGAGCCCAAAACAATAACTATAACACATTTTTTGAAAAAAATAACGGTTTCTTAAAAAAAAGTTACTTAAAATTTTAGAAAAATCGTCATATCTCCAAAATTATGGGTTAGATTTACATAAAAATAAAATAAAAAGGGAAAAATCAATAAGAAAATAGAAGTCATACGGCCGATAGTACGAAAACAAAATTAGTTTGATTTTTTTCAAGTTGAGCAAAAAGTCTGAGCGTGTTAGTCCTTCCCTTTTACACTATTTATCATTAAAAAAATATACTATGTTATGCTGAATCTTGCCTTATTACCAAATAAAACATAAATCACTTTGGTGAATTTTTTTTTTTTTTTGATTCCCTATAACCCTACAAAAATAAAATATTAAATTTTAGTCATAGTAAACCTTATTTCATTAATATGAAGCACAACCAAATCTGCGATAATTTTTTCTTAACTGAAAAACTGAGCGCAGACCGTAGTCTTATGAAAAATCGTATAAAAAATACGTTGCATATGAAGCAAGCAATTCCCGACCTTCTCAAAAAAAAAAAAATTATATCGCCCTGAAATGGTATCTAAATTTTTTTTTGTGAAGAAAAGTATTCTTTTGTATAGCAATTATTTTTTTGCTCGTTAAGCAAATATTTTAAGTCCATGCCAGAGAAATTGTCCAATTGCAGTATATTTCAGAAATTTTACAGTTTCTATCAGGCCTACGGCCTTAACATGATATTCCGAGCCTGGCCAGGTCAATTCTGGTCATTTGGTGGGCCTGCATATATTGCTGTTTGAATTTTTAAGGCAATACGTCAAATCTGCAAATAACGTCTTGTCGTACGATAGGTAGTTTGCTTATAATGGCTAACAGGACTAGGAATTTAAAAATTATTCCATTACGCTACAGTTCATCAACCAATTTGGTCATTAGAAGGACAAACAATTTAATTTCCCATCTAATGTCAAATTAATCTCTTATAATTGACTGTTCAACCTAAGCTGGAGCGCCAGCGTCACTTAGCTGTCAAAATTCTCTCATGCTCATACATTTTATACGAATTCAATTTCCAATTTTGACAAAGCGTTGGCAGCTAATTTTTTATTTTATTGTGTTGATATTTTTTTTCTATCACAAACAGTAAGCAAATAAACTCTACATGACATTTAACGCTACGCTCTTATTTAGGTTCAGCGCTGAACTCAAAAGCGTAGTGCTGTCAAAGTTACCGCCCAACGCTCTAATTTAGGTTGAACAGTTAGTCGGTCAGCTAATTTCTAAAATCACTGCTTGACACTCATGTTCTTTCGATTTCAAGATTTTTTCGTTTTCTGTTGGTATGTCCAACCGTACAACTCGTATGAACGTTGTCTAGTAAAAGCTTTTCATTTGAAATAAAATTTCACTCAGTTAACTACATTCAATCAAAACATACCGAAACGGAGTTGCAAAGCATTCATTAAATGAAGCACTTCTGAAAAAATCAGGGAAATCGAGGCAAATACTACGGTGAATGTGGTTTAAAGATAAAGCAATGCTCCATAATCCTCCTACCACAAAACACTTAAAAATTGAACAATTTGAACGCTTCAAAACTTTTATTTGATACCATCCATGCGAACGCAAATTGATGTTGCCACTTTATTAGTTCTACAACACGTGAATCATGTGAACTGGGCAAATGGTGAAGAGAAAATATTTTTGATGACTTCACCTTTAGTAATTCCACCACACCATAGACAGAGCAAACAAAGTGGTTGAAGAAAAGTTAAATTCACCAAGTTTATTTGCAAACGAACCGCCGAGCAAAATTTACGTAACGTGTCAAACGTGCAGTGCAAGTCCTTATTTTTTTTCTCTAATAAACCAGAAAGAAATTTTGTAGTTACAAAATTTAACCAGTGAAACTTAAAAATATATTACGAATCAGAATTAATAAAAATACATATTTTTTGTAAAAATAGATGATAAAAGTGAAAACTTGGAAAATTTCCTAGCGAACTAAAGAAGAAAAATCTACCTCGGGTGTGACTAAAAAAATAAAGGCAAACATAAAAACAAGTTTTTTGTATCTTTCCTTCTGTAATTCAATGTGAAAATAGTAAATATTTGTGTGCATAGCTGGAGAAAAAAGGAAAAATATGGTAAATAAAAGAAAGTTTAATTCTTAAGAAAAATTTATGCTGGAAAGGAGTGAAAGAGAAAATGCAAACGAAACACATAATTTGAATCAAACAAAATCGATTTTCTGTATATATTTACTGCAACAACAATGCAAATGCTATACATATAATTGGCTCGAAGGTTTTTTCTTGCTGCGAAATATGATATTTTTTTAAAAAAGAAATTTTTTGTTGCAATTGTAAAAAGTTAAAAAAAAACATGCCCTTAGTATACAGCGAAAATAAATGCAATAAGCAAAATCATGCCAATAGGTAGAACGGTAGGTGGGTAAAACGTAAGAAAGAAGCAAACCAATACAAACACAGCCAAAGAAAAGACTGAAACAGGTATTTTTTTTTTTGAAATAAGAGAAAAAGAAGTAGACAACTAAAAGAAGCCGGAGCCGCAGCAGTCGCGTCGCAGCTTTCAAGGGCACACAGAATCTAATATTTACGAAAGCGTGAAAAAATAGAAAACATTTTGTATTTTTACTAAAATTAATAAAAATAATAAATTAAATTGTTTGGGGCTAGCAGGCGGCTGCTCCGCTATATTAAAAATTATAAGTATTTATTTTTGTTATGGGTAGTTTTGTAAATCAGATCATGTAGGATATTTTCCTCAGTGAGTAGTTGCTGAAAAAATAAAATAAAAGTTATCAAAAGATTGGGATCGACCGAAATATTACAAGCAATCCATATGAGCCATAAAAGGATCTTTTGAAACTTTTTGAGGTCTTAGTCCTCTGAACGAATTCATGTAAGGCTCAAAATTTTTGTGTCAAAATCCTCCTTTTTCTACTTATCTGGTCATCATTCATCATTAGTTCGCTTTTATCCTCATAAAATTTTCGTATAAGGCTCCTAAGAAAACCTGAAATGAATATCTTTTTCTACTTAATTGATCTATCATTAATAGCTCTTTATAAGTATGATAAGTGATTCTTTTCGGAGCCTTGTTGGAGTTGCTAAAATGTTTAGACGACAGTGCACAATGGGTCAAATTTAAGAATATTTCATATTTAATTATTAAAAAGAAACAAACACATATCTGTGGATATTTGACAAAACAACATCTTTCATTATAGCGTAAGACTTACGTTGAAGCAAAGAGCTTATGTTGTTTTGAGTTATTACCGTAGATCGAAAGAGGTTGTTTTGTCAAATTTCCACAGATATGTAACCCTCCGCAGGACATCACAAAAAATTAGCCATGAACCGGTCAAAAATGAATGAACTGTGAAAAATCGGCACAAAAATCGATGCCTCGGACACAAATTTTTTTTTTTAAAAAAAAAGGGAGACATAATAATTGTAAAAATGTCCAATTGAATAAGAAAATACGATTTTTGTAAAAAAAAACTTTTATTAGTTACGCGAAAAATTGCCGACTCTAATTTTAAACTCTTATTACTCAACGTGATACGCTTTGGTGTGAAGACCTATGATACGATAAGGTTTTTTTTAGGGTAGGATGCCGCTTTAAAGATACAGAGATAGCCGAAAGTACGGTATGAGTGTCTCGAAGAGGGTTAATAAACTCTCTCTGATTTTTTCGAAAATTTTCCTTTTATTACTGCTTAAAACTTATGTATAACAAACTAAAAATTCGTGCAACGGAACACCTATGACCCTACTACTTGGACTTTTTAAAACAAAGTGTTATTTTAATACTACAAGTAATTTTTGATGAACTTTTTTTTTTTTTTTTGAAAAACATTTCACAAAAAAAATAAAATGTTCGACAATTTTGTATGATACAATAATTGTTAAGAAAATTTTTAGAAAAAAAAAAAAATTACACCATGAAACAATTGTTTTTGAAGCATTTTGTTTTATGTTCTTTCTAATGTCAGATCGTATTAAAGCATACATTCCCATATAATTCCTATGGAAAATGAGCCACCTGTAAATATTAGTATTTTGAGCTCCTCTTGCGGCAAAATATGTCTTCCACGTGCCTGCGACTATTAAACCTGTTTGAAATTAAATTTGAATCACCCTAGTGTACAATAAGCTATAATTTGGCCTAGGTTTCGATGACAATTATCAACTTCGTTAACAACCTAACATAGCGCAGTCTTTGCCAGTCGATGTTTTCTATTTAGTTAACTTGTCTTTTTCAATATATGATATATGTATATAAATATTGATATATGTATATATATTGACTACTTACCTGTTCATAAAATTTTCGCGCTAAATAAAAATTCTACAAAAATACCAAGTGTCAATAAAGGTGTATCGAAAATTACCCATTAATAACAAATCATTGCCAAAAACGAAATCTGTGACAATAAACTCATAATGTGGATTGACCGCCGTTGACGCAGATGCTTTAATAGTACCTACCCTTGTGCGCCCTGATCATTATCTTTGTCAATTTCATTGACATCTTGTCTGTTACCTTGCTAAGCTGAACAGAAATGTATGAGTTGATTTCACTGCACTAGGTAGACAAATACTTTAAGCCAATTGTTTGCACCACGCCTACATTTGCAAAATGACATGGATACTCGACAACGATGATGACGATTTCATTTAGTCAACAAATGTCACACCCAGCAAATAAATAAAAAGGAAGAAAATGTAAATAGCATTCTATTTAAAATCTCTTCAAATTAAATGCTAACTAATGGATATTGCAATTTAAATGTTGGTCATTATTTAAATTGTGGGAATTTTTGCTTAGTTTTCTTCTGTTTTTACATCATTGCAAATAAATGGAAAACTAATTGCCTCTTGAAATTTTTTCTTTTCTATAGGCAATAGAACTTAAAAAAAGCGTTGCTAATTTACAACTTTACTATAACCAAAGCCTAAAGAACATTTTGAACAAAAAAGCGGTACAAATTTCTACAATAAACTTTGAACTTTTTTTGTGAAGCGCCCATTTATCATGCCTCTCGTACTACTTGCGTTATCTGTGACCCAGAAACTTACGCAACCTCAATAAAATTAAGGAAAAAGAATAAAGTAAATGTTGTGTAGGTTCTATAGAAATACTTTAAATAGAAAACCAAACATGACGCAATTTTCCGAGAAACTCATATTTAACCAAACACCAATGTAACAATATCCATTTATTCGTCCGTCCGTCATCATCTCGTATCATTTTTTAATAACATTTCTATAGATAAAATTACACAAGCGTTTTAAATTACACCAATAAATTTGAATTATTAAATTTTGTTGAAAACACATTTTCTAATTTGTTTTTCAATTAAGCGAATTTTAATTCAATATCAATTTGTATGTTAACATGCTACAAACAACAAAAATTCCAACAGCAATAAGTAGGGAAAATGTCATATCTTTAATGCTTGAGCAAACAATAGAATCTACGAAAACAAATAAAAATGTGACTAGAAATGCTGCCGACAAATAGTAAAAAAAAGACAGAACATGAAATTCAAGCCTGAGGGGTAGCATTCAATGCGGGTTTTAAATTTCATTTCTTATCAGAAGTACTTAATAGTATTTGTTGTTATTGTTGTTTTTGTTGTGATGATGATTTAAGAATTATTTGTTATAAATTTTCTAAATTGCTTTATTATATTAATGTACACAATTAAGTCAGTATTGAGCCAAGGCAATAAGGCGAAAATTTGATCTTTTATTTCTTAAGATTGTGGTTTACCTGATTATCGTATTGGTCAAAATAAAGGTGTTATAATTTCTATATAAAGTGAAGTTTACAATAATATGTAACACTTGAAAAAATAGATAAGGGAAAAATAACTGTCCAAGGAGTTATTTCCAATCACAAGAAAGGTCTACCTGTTCTACGAAAAAATGTTTCAGGCAGAAAATTCGAATTTTTAGATCCAAAGTTAGTGACGAAGATAAAGCAACTCTTCAAGTAGTATCCCAACATTTCAGTACGAGATATAACGGCTAGAGCTGGTACCTCGAAATTTACTGCACAAAATAAAAAAAACTAACTTGAAGACATACATTGTTCAGTAGATTGTTCTAATTAAAATCAGTTTGTGATTCAAAAGTGAGGTATTTATCAAAGTCTGACGACGTTGCCGAGCTTGCGTTCAAAAGGAGGTACATACGTACAGGCAATATTTCATAAATTCCCTTTCTCGTTGTTGACATTCTGTTTCATATTATGTTTTCTTATTGTTCACAGAATAACTTAATTTTTTAATTACTTAAATATTTAAATTTGTTTTCACTCTTTTTTTAGCTTTATTTGTTTAATTTTAACTTTTGTCACAAAGTAAACAAAATGAAACGAAACGAGAAAGTAAGGAAAACAAAGTTGCTGGCAATTATTGCCATCGTGTAAACGCAAACGTCAATTCAAATGGGATGTCAAAAAACTTGCTACCATTAATTGCTTCAACTGAATAGGGACTAATTAAAAGTCTTATCTGAGATTAACCTACAAGAGCGGTCATGACCCACCCCGAGAATGTAATTTTTTTTTAATGTATGAAGAAGAAGATAAGTATTAACGAAAAAAGTGCAGTGATAAGTCTGTCTGTTGCTAAACTACTCGTTTTGACACACCCTATAATATTTGAGAAAATTTTTTATGTGGGTTTTCATTACATTTCGAGTCTACATATGTATGTATGTACATGTGAAGTGGCGCAAAAGTCCTGACTTGATTTTCTCGACGATTAAGCATCAAAGTATAAAATCCAGTTTTGTTAGAAACTGCAGTTTTATAAAAAAAAAATAAAAAAATAAAATGTTTTTGATGACCGTAAAAGTTTTTAAAATTAAAGCCCCAAAAAAAAAAAAATTATTTGTTAGTAACTATATTATATTCTCTTGCCCTTGACAGTCTGTTTTTTGAAATTTTATTTAAGGTCAAAATGGCGGAGATTAAAAATCAAAAGTTTGTATTTCCATTGAAAATTACCTTATTTTTTTTGATAAAAATTAAAAAAAAACAAAACTGTTGTAAGCTATGATGAAGATAAATACCAAGAACAATATTTGTAGGGGCTCACAAAATTATTTCGAAACTCGTACTCAATGATTTTCAAAATACAATTTAGAGTGACCTTTCAACTTTACAAAAAATATTACAAAATATTTCGATAAATAACAATACTAAAAAAGTTCACAAAATTAAATAGAAATCGATTCAAAAGTTTTTAAGAAATTGCGGTTCCAAGCTTAAAGCGATACATGTCAAACAGTGCTTTTGCTCCTTCAAGCAAATATAATTTACTTCAGAATACTGCAGTGATGAGGATAAATTTAAAATGAGGTCCGATCTCTACGTCCGACCTAAATTATTTTGTGTACAACACTTTTTCAAATTGTTTGTTAAAATTTAACAATCTTTGAATGAATCATCTATCTGATCAATTTTTGAGAGCTCAAAGATTCCAGTGTATCACCATTAAATTTCCCACATTAGAAAAAATAAACTATATATTTTTTTTTTACCTTGTCAGCAAGTATGCTTAAGCCTACATGAGTAGCGAAACTGAAATTCATATAAAACATAGGTTTTCACTTAAGCAGGTACCTTGAAATCTGACGTAGGTACTGCGATTACTCATGTGACAAATGAATATTCTGAAAAATAAAATATTAAAATTCTTTAAATGGCCAAAGTCTGTAATTAATAATAGCGACATCACGTTTTCCATGTTTGACATGCTAATAGCAGCAACCTTAACTAAATTCATAAAACCAACGCAATATAGTGAGAATTTCGTATGACGTTTACGTAGTAAATAAAAATAAAATGTAATAAAAAATAACGATACGCAATAATTTTAATCAAATGATAGTAATAAAATACATAAATTCAATTGTTTTAACCAATTTTTTTTTACATAGGAGAACAATTTGACGCTGGAAAAATAACTTTCAGGGTTTCACTTTGAATTGCGTTTTATATGTGTTGTAAGCTTATCGCAACGTTAACAAAGAAAAATTTGCTTAAAAAGTCTGGTAATATAAATCATTTGAAGGCTTATATACATTTTTTTCCACATCTACTATTCATATTTATTTATCGTTTTATCTAAGATATTATTACTTTTCAAATTGGTACCATGAAAAATGGGTTAATTACAATTACAAAGAAAGTTGCGCTAAAAAAAAAAAACAAGGCAACCAAAACTACTCCACCTATTAAGGTAAAACAAAGCTGGCTTGTGCTTTGCATAATAAATAAATATTACAACTTAGAACGTAGATATGAGAATTTTATATGGGTTACGCCACAACACAAAAAAGCAAGTGAATTCAACTCATCAATAACAATACAAAAGCCATATTAGGCGCACAACAACTGTGACAGATATTTTCCTCATTTTTAATCCTGCCATGCTTTTTTTATATCTAAGCGAATGTGACGTCATTTTGCAAACAGTACTTGAAAGTGATTACGCCAATTTTTAGAGCGCTATTTTTCCTCGTTGTTGATTTTGTTTTGTTTGAAAGATTGGCAAATGTTTAAAGTCATTGAACCTTTTTTACTGCCGTTGCCACTGCTCTGCTTCTTACAAATAGCGCTCTAAAGCATTTAATGGAAAACTACAGCAAAAAATAAAATAACAAATTGGAAGAAATTACAAATTAATAAAACTTGGAGCAAACGTGGAAATCGGAAATATAAAATTTTGTTTATCATACTGTTAACAATTAATGTTTTATTTTATGGATTGTGAGCAATTTTTATGTTGTGCCAATTTTTCCACGAATTTATGTTTTTATAAAGTGTATTTGTGCTACCAGTCTAATTGTAGTCGGTCTGTTCATAGCGCTCGTTGGTTTCCTATATAGTAGATATTAAGTTTTTGGCAATGGTAAACAATGTAAAAATGTTAACTCAATGAAAATTAAAAATAACTGGTGTTCATTGTTTTAGACTTATTCCGATGGTTGAAAGTCCTTTCAGATATACCACTGATATTTTTATTTTTAGGGCCTTACTCCGCACGAGAAGTAGTACTGTGTATTATAGAGGTTCATTATAATTATTATTTTTACAATTTGTGCACCAGATGGTTCCGTTGAGTTTTTACTTAAGAAACAGGCGTTGCAAGGCTTTCATAAAGAGAATTATAAGATTACAAATTCAAGTCAAAATAAACTTCTTCGTCTGAAGTAGTTATACAGAAAGATGAAAATAGTGCTTCCAAAATTATATTAATCAACGCAGTTGTTTGAAAATTTAAAAAAAAATTATCTATTTTCATCTCAAATAGTTGAATACATATTATAAATAACTATCATCCGTCTTCGGTTAAAAAATTTTCACTTTATGTTGAAATTTTCGACTTTTCTAAGGACTCAACTTACCTTCCCAAAGTTTTATAATTTTGATAGATTGCGTGAGGAAAAGAAATTTCAAATATGGTTCGAGTAACTACATAAATAACAAACAAAAAATGTTGAAAATTTTTTTATTTTTTGATAATGGAATCTTTGAAATATAATAGAAAAAAAAAAATTTTATTTCAACTTATAGGGTAGGAATTTTGTACATAAAATTTATAGTTGAACATTTACCGAATAAAGTTGAAAACAGAAATATTTCAAGCAAAAAGTAATACTTTTTCGACTATGAAGATTAATTTTGTGAACTTGTGACTTGAGGAATCATCTGAGCTGAGGAGCTGAATTTTTTTGAATTTGAATAAAGAAAATAACTAAACTAAATAGTTGATTATTAAATTAAACTAAGTGAATTAATATTAGCGTTGAAAAATTCAGCTTTTAGATTGAAGTCAGCAAATATAAATTCTTTTCAAGCTAAAACTATGAAAAATTGTACTAAATAGTTTAAAACGTTCATCTTACGATTCAAATCGATTCTATTTGAATTTGCGTTTCGTCATAGTGCAAAAAAACTTTACATCATTTAATAGTTGTGTGATGTATTATTGATTTTAATTTTTCCAGACCTTGCAATTTTTAATTTTCTAAAATTTTGAAATTCTTCTTTAACTAAGATTGATTTGATTGATTGGCTTAGACAATAACTTCTACATCGTTCTGATGAAAAAAGCATATGCTATGACCAAAATCATTCCATAATTTTTGTAACATTATTCAAAATAAAAAATTTCCATTCAAAAATATTAGGAAACCATAAAAAAGTTGCACTGTGTTAAATAATAAAAAAAGAAAAATCAAGAAATTCAAAATTTGAACCTTAAAACCGTAAAAGTCAACAAAAATTGTATGAGATTAAATGTAAATAAAATATTTGATCGTCAGCCAAATTTATGAGACTAATTAATGAAATCAGTCAGTATGAACATTTGTTGTTTTTTTGCAATCAATCGACACTTTATTTCGAAACATTGATATATGATGGATTATAAAAAATATAAATGAAATCAAAGTGCAATAACACACAGTCACAGCAAATAATTTAGTGTGAATTTCAATATTTTTAACCATATGTATAATTTTATATGCAAATAACTTTAGGTTTTGAACCTTATTTCTTTCACAAACGTATAATTCGTCGCGGTCAAAATGTACACACCAAATAAAATTATTGATTTAACATAACACTTCAATTGACCGCTACTCCTCACTTGGATCGAAGAACTAGCTCTGTTCGATAATAAATCGTCAATCGTTTTGGAGAGATCGAAGTTTTCTCTTCAATGCCAAGTAATAAATATTAAATCCGCAGTGGGAAATATGAATAACATCGATGAATAGTTATACTCATTGTACTATAGGCAGTAATGATCACAACTCCAGTCACAACTGTAAATTCTTTTTACAAAGGGATGGCCGCTTTGTAGGCAGCGTGCCTACATCTTTATATACAATGTGTAGCAAACGAAAAGCAGATTGCCTTAAAACATAGCTTGCTAAGTGCCTGTATAGTTTAGCGAGTTGCCTACACCTCCATATACAAAGCAAGCAGTCAGTAAGCAGACTGCCTACAGCTCCATATACAAAGCAGGCATCTAGCAAGCAAATAAACAAAATATCACAGTAACAATTTCATTTGTGAAACATACAACACAAAGGGTATAGCTTTTCATACATGAAGAATCAGAGTACTTCATCGATTTGCCGCTGGGTCAATACACTTTAAGATGATTCTGTTTCTTATTTACGATCATTTTTCTCTGAGAGCATATTTGAACTGGTCCAAAATTTTTAAATTTTTCTTACATTGTTCTAGCATATTTATTAAGTTTTGAAAATAAATTAGCAACTGTTCGCTTTTGAATTTGGGTATAAGAACAAGACAAATACATAGTTAATACGAACCTTAGAAGAATCGAAAAAAAGAAACAAAGTTGAAAAACAACTTTGCGTGTTTTTTCACTCAAGAAACCGGCAAAAATCTATCCAATAACATCAAATTAATCTACTATTAATAAAAATTTGAATGGCTAAGCAAATTTGTTAGCCACGTTAAAATGGCGTTGATTTATTGGCAATAGAAAGTGCAAAATTGGGATGTGGCGTTTGGAGTTTTATAACAGCACTTAATTAACGCTATTTCATGCCAATTTCGCAAAAAATATAAAAAAGAGCTAAACCTTTTTTTTGTTCGTTATTAAATAATAAGCAGTTTAAATAATATTTGATTTGAAATGCATTTTTTTTTTTTTTGATATTTCCATAATAAAAACACGTTAACTCAGCAAAAATAAAAAAGCACAAAATTTGCATAAAATTGCATGCAAATTTGAGTTGCGTTTTTTTTCGCTTTGAAGTTTTTCTTGTTGGGCCATGAAAATATTTATTAATTGCTTCAGCAGTTTTTTTTTTAATAGACTTAATTGTCTGGCATTATTGTTTGTTCGTTGTTGTTTTGAAATGTAAAAACTGTCAGTTTTGTTTATCTTCAAAATCAAATAAAATTTTAGTAGGAATGAGCCTTTTTTTGAGTAAGCAAGCGTAATAGGTGAATGAGCTTCCGAAAAATGTTATAAAAACACACCTGCTTCTGTTGTAAATTTTAAAAATATACACCTTATTCCAACTAGATATTACAAGAAATGCAAACAAATTACTTAGAGCACTTGGCAATTTGTCTTCTTTAAGTTTAATGCCTTAAACCTTCAAATATCATGCAATTTTAACCTGACACCAATACGAAAATATGTTCATATGTAGTGATGTACATACATATGTAATTAAAAAATTGTTGGCGCAAAGTTTTATATTCAAAATGTGCGCAGTAATTTTGAGTTATTTTTTTTGCAACGCATCTTGAAACTTAAATTATTTGGAACAAAAATGAAATGTACAACTGAGCAAAACTCATAAACGTACAATATACAAGCATTTAGTATATGCGTACGTGTGTGCACCATGGAAAACGCTCAACTATGTTGCTGTTAGTACCGCTGCCATATTTCGCTTTCATATTTTTGTAATAACGGACTTTTCATTCGTCTGCCTCGGAGTCTATTTGTATGATCTCACTTGGCAGCCATCTCTACACTTGACACTGTATACTTGCGCTTGTAATTTTTATTTTTAACTTATTTTTTTGCTTCAAAAAAAAAATGCAAGGCGTTAAAAAAATATATATTTGTATGTATTAAGAGTACGACGCGAACTATGCGCAAATTGTTGTCTACAATTTCTGGCAAATAGTTTAGAAATTAGAAAAAGAAAATTATGGCAAAAAAAAAAGGAAAAAATATAAAATAAATGCACTGTAAACAAATTTCATTAAATTCTCAGAATTCTCTTGTGTCCTTCATCTCTTGCATTGAACCTCACCAGGCAGAGGACTTGGAAGTAGGTGATATACTCCATGTTGGCCAAGTGACGTTAAACATGTGATAAAGGGAATGGGAATACCAGCAAGGCGGCATGATTTTTTCACTGCTGTGGTGTATATTTATCAACTTTACTAGTTGAAGTACAGAATCTCGGTCTGAAAGACAGCTTGTCAACTTTTTTGGGAAGTAGAATGATCAATCTGATTACGGTACCAAAGACCTGCCATCTAGTTAGCAGTATGTCTGCGGGATATGCCTGCTTAAATAGGCCGAAAAGTTAGCCTTGAATAAAAAAAAAATGCAGTCGCTCGTGTGATATGTGAATTTAAAGTAAGGTAAAGTATAGAGCGGTGTTGAAAAGTCACATAAGTCAAATATGTATGTAAGTACTATCAAAAAAGTCTGAACTAGCGAAATTCAAAAATGTTGAAAAACAATCAAAAAATTTTGAATATGTAAGCCGAGCAATGTTCAAAAAGTCTAAAAATATTGAAATAGGCAAAAATAAAAAAGTTAAAAAAATATGTCGACAATATTGAAAAAGACGGAAATCCGGCGCCTAGTTGCAAAACCGGTCAAGTCCCTTTTTCATACTTTTGGAAAAACAACGTAAAACGTTTATCTTTATCTTTGTTTATTGAACAATTAAAACGTATTTCCCACATAATAGCTTACAAAATTTCTTACTCAAAGCACGTCAGATCAGACTTTTCGAGATTCATTTGCCCATGTTTTTGAGAAAACAATTTTTGACTTGACCGGTTATGATACCAATGTACTGGACTTGGCCGGTTTTGACATAGTAATCAACAAATTTTCTTTGAAAAAAAGTGGACTTGGCCGGTTTTGATATCAAAATGCACTGGACTTAGCCGGTTTAGATTTCAAGGAGTTGAAACGGTTTTGAAAGCAAGTTCATGGACTTTGGCGATATTGAAATCCATGCATCAAAATAAATTTAAAAAATGTAATATTTCTGTCAAATTTTTTTTTTAATCTAAAAACATTGTTGAAAGATAAAGGATGGTCTAAATTTTGATATATGAGAACAACTCAAAATTTGTTTTTTTGGATTTGGCTGGTTTTTCAACTGGACGCCTCATATATTGAAAGTCAAAAAAAAATTCAAACCGTTGAAAAGTGTTGGAAAAGTCAAAAAGAAAAATAGATAAGAAAAAATGTTGAAAATGACGGATAATGTCAATAAAAATTTTTAAAAAATAGGTAACGTTGTTGCGATATCTAAAAAAGTATCAATTTCTAAAATGTGAAAACCGCAAGTGACTTTTTTTTTTTTGAAATCTTTGCAAGATTTGAGATATCGAAATAATCCTACGTACTTCATAGCTATCCATATATACAATCCAGTGAAGTTTTTTTTATCCAAATCTCAAAATTACGAGTGCTTGGGGTTCGGGCTTCGAAAATAAAGGTTTTCCGAGGAATGGCTATACTGACGCCATTTTGTACACAACGGCTTCGAAAAAACTTGAAATTAAATGCGTTACGTAATTACTTAGCAGGAATTGTGCGCTTACGGACACTTTGCTTAAAATCTGTAATAAAAAATAACCAAATAAACTCAATGTTAAAAAAAAAAAAAAGGTTAAATGTGTGAGTCATGCGAATAATCACAAATTGTTTTGCTTAGCTTATGTATTATAATTTGGCCAGCTAATAAACTGTGAAATTGTCTTCTTTTTGTCAATATAAAATTTGGGATCTCAGTTTTTCTTATAAAATAAATGTAATTTTAGTTTAAAAATATGTTTTATTTAACACTATTAGTTGGGTACATGCAAAGGAATTTAAAGGACTGTGAGCTACAATAAAAATGCAAAATGTATTTGAAACAGATGCTAAAATTAAAACAGAAAAATAAAATAAAAAAAAAGGAAGTAAAAGAAAACCAAAACCGATGTGCAACTCGCTACAAAAATGGAAAAAATCGATAAAGGGATGTGGACAACAACGAGTGGTTGGATGATGGTCTCACACCAGCGTGACTTCAAAATGAAACAAAACCGAAACCGAAAAGTGTTCACTCAGCTAAACGCACACAGCAACAGCAGTCAAGATATAAAAAAGGCAAATAAGAGCTGATGAAATAACTAAAACAAAATAAATAAAAAAATCTTTTAACTTAATTGAGAAAAAAATAATACCCTCTAAACTACGACAAGTAACAAAAGGAAAACTCCTCAGTGTCATCAACGTACAAATGTGGAAGATGAACGAAAGAAAATAAAAAAAAAAAAAAAATAGAAAAAGAGTCCTCCGCACGGTGTGATTTTAACTAAAATTTATTGTTTCAAAGTGTCATCGATTTTGTTCCACCCCAATGTGCACAAAAACAGATTCGGATCCGTTGCGAGCCCGTCTGCGTGGAATTTGGCTTTATAAGCTTCGACGCACCCGCTACGTATCCGTCAAAATAATGCTCTGCATATTAACATAAAAGCCAGCATTACCCTATTAACATCTCGAATGATAATTCTTGGACCAAAAATTAAATTTTTTTTTTCTCATTTATTTTTTTTAATGGAAATTTATGTAGTGGCATTGACAATTTCAAATTATAGTGTATTAAGGTAAATACAGTGAAAACAACAAAGGATCTGAGCTGTTACACACGAAACACCAAAACTCTACTCGCGGAGAGACCACAGATTTTCAATTTTTCGGTCAATTTTTCCATTGCAGTATACCTTTTTTTACCATTTATCTAAAGAAGACAAAACAACGAGTAAATGAGCCAAAACAGAACTCCTTAGGTGGTGTAGTTTTAAGAGGAATTTCAGTTAAAAATTTCGGTTTTTTTAGTTGGAAAATTAAATTGAACAACAACCTCTGAATATTTCCGTCTTAAAAAATTACCGCCATTTTGTAGCACTGAAAAGTATCTTTTGCCCAAGTTTCAGCTCCATAGAAACTTGTTTGTCAAAGAAAAAAATTAAAAACCAAAAAACCGGTTTTCATCCATTTTTTCGAAAAAGTTTAAGGTGAAAATGATCAGTACAAAAGTTGTAGATCTTCTTATTTCCTACCACTTTAGCATTAAACTTTTTTGATATGATGCACAGCTTAGCCAGAAATTGTGAAAAACTGTGTTCGACCTCTAAAAATGCACCCCATTCCACACCGGATAGCTGCTGTCGGTTCGATTTTTTTGTCATCTTTTAAAAGAGCTTATTCAAAAATATTCCGCTGTCAGATTGCTGTAACGAATTATTTTTTTTTCTTATATTTTCAACTAATTCTACTGGACTAAAAATAATCGACTGTTACAAAAATAAAACAATAAATTTTGCTGAAAACACACCGTGTCCGGTGCATGAAAGAGGAACATGCAAGAGAAATTATCAAAAGCAACATCACAAAAACATACAACGGAGCAGCAACAACCACCATTTAAAATTCTGCTTTTACGTAGGATATCAACGTTCCATACTTAAGTAGACACTTATCATGTACTTAAAAAATAGGTTTCTGCCTAGGAAGTTTGAAAGAAAAATCGCAAAAAAGTACTTTTAAGAAATAGTGTAAGAGTTAGATGGTAGTTTCGCAATCATAATAAGAAAATTAAAATCTAATTTTGGGGTACTTATATTTGTAGCAGATCAGTTGGTACTATTTTTTAAAGTTTCGTGTATGTTCAATACAAATCTGGCCAAAGAATTAATCTGTCCCGTCAATATTTTGAGCGAATCGTTTTTCCAAGATTAACAGGCAGCACAAACGTCGCTGAATAATAGCGGCGTAAACTTAAACATAGCATAATTATCTAATTATTGACAAAGTGGCATTTTCGAATAGATTTCAATTCTGCATTCCCAAAATTTTATGAGAAGTTCTGTATGATATTGTAATTTGCGTGCTTTATTGAAAAAATTATTTAATCTAATTGAACAGAACGCAATGAAGTCGCATTACAAAGAAGGTTGGCAGCTGTTGGCTGTTGTAGACAGAGTCGTTTCTACATATTCCCACATGTATGTAATTACTTTTTTATTCTCTAAATATAAAAAATCAATAAAATAGCAAACAGTCCAATGACTGATTGTCTTACTGACTTGACTGGCTTATTGATGGCAATTTGTAAAATTAAACAAAATTGCAATTTTTTTTTTAACTTTGTCTGACCACAGACTGAGGTCAGTAGCGCTTGTTTTTGTTTTTACTATGACTATATACCTATGTATTTACATTGCTTAAGTTAGTTAATCGCGTAACTTTAATTATATAAATTGAAAAAAAAAAAAACAATTCTTCATGGAATTAAAAATGATTCATCATTTTTTTGAGAGACTAAAAATTAGGCAAATCAAATCATCTTCAATTTATTAAAAAATGAGCGAAAAGTTAATTTAAGATATGTCTAGCTTTTTTTTACAACTGAGATATTAAAATTAAAATCCATAATAAAACACACAAAAAGTTCATCAGCACAATCGATTTGCAAACGTTTGCTGCGCTAATGTTGATGATTCATATTAAATTTTTCTGTTGTTGTTTTGGTTCAACTGCCCAACTGCGGCCCGTTCACTTGATAGGCAAAATCAGCATATTGCGGAGGCTTCAGATTTTTTTTTTTTTTTAATGAAGAAAATCTTAATGCTTTTTGCCCACTTGTTCTCTTTCTATTGTTATTTGGGTTTTTATTGTTTTTTGTTTTGCTCCCATTCTGCGTTGTGGCCTCACTTTAATCTTTGTTTTTAAATTTCTAGCGGCGCAAATTTTTTGCTTAAGTGGAAATTTTATCGTTTAACTTTCATATTTTAACATTTTAAAATTTTCATATTAAAAATTTTAAACGAAAGGGTTAGGTGCTGCAAAATTTTACGCTTAAAGTGTTTTGGGACAAAAATATTCACCTTTCTTTTGATGTGATAATATTTCATCTGGGTTTGATACAAAATTGATCCTAAGTAGAGTGAATTGATTTAAAATTAACAGTCAGCCTCACGCACCATAACGCTAGTGTTTCATTTTAGATTTTTGTCGACTTTATCAACATTTTTCGACTTTTTTTTAACATTTTTAGACTTTTCAACATTTATCGACTGATTCCATATATTTTTGTCTTCTCTTTATTTTAAGGCTTATTCGAAATTTTCGCGACTTTTTAATATTTTTTGACATTATTCATCATATAGTAACTATCCAACATTTTTTGACTTTATAAACGTTTTTGAAAACTAATTTTTCGACTTGTTCAACATTTTTCAACATTTTTTTTTAACTCCAACATTTATCTACTAATTCAACATTTTCACACAGTAATGTTTTATTAAAAGCAACAAATATGAGAGAATATTTTACTTATGACAAAGAAATAAAAAGATACGATAGCAGAAAATCGCTTAAAGTTCGATATTGTAGTGTCTGAAAAAAATCTAAAAACTTTGAAAGCGGAACTCCGAGGTATTAGTTCTTATTCATACAACAGCGTAGTACACGCAGGTGCTTAAATTCGGTGTGTGTAAATAGGTTATAAAAAAAATTTATTCTGATTGAAAACCTTGGATGACTATACATTTTTAACCAAAAAAATTTCTTTGTTAAAAATTGATAACTTTTGTCATTTTTAACGCTGTTTTGTTGGCATTTTTGAGCTATTTTTCGAATTTTTGTAACATTTTATCGATTTTTTTAACAATGCAATTTTTTCAATTTCTATATTTTTTATATTTCTGACCTTTTGACACTTTTTGATGTTTCAACATTTTAAAACTGCTATAGAAAAAATATATCTTGTGCACATCGATTGATTGACATTCCTTGACGTCATTTTGGTTCTAGTTAAGATACCTAACAATAATTTAATATCACTTTTACAGAGTTCTCTCCAAAAATAGACATGTATCTGTATGGGATGTTGTTGCAAGGATGTTTTTTTTTTACCGCGGTGATGTTTATTTTTTTTGGCGAGAATCTTATTGAACAGAGTACTTATACGAGAAAATTTTTGGGGTGAACGCCACTTTTAAAAAAAAATATTTTATATCTAGATAGATTCGACTATCAATATAATTGGAAATCAATGGCGCGGTCAAAACTTCTTTTAATGAATGATACAACTTTAAAAAGGGTGGGGTGCCACTCTAACATTCTCAATGGTGACACCTCTCGTAAAGAATTTGTTTGTATGATATGGGTCAGGTTTTTTGAATATAACTTCTATCAATGAATTTTGCATTTAACATACCGTTTAACTATGAATTTCGTTAAATTTTTATTCAAAATTATTTCTTTCGTCAAAAAAGTTTGACGTCAGTAGCTTTGTTTCCTTTTGCATATTGACACATTGGTTAGATTCAGAAAATTTAAATATTTAATGATAATTTGGCGGGTTTTTTATGTAAAAGTGCAACACGCGAAAATGGAATTTATTGGAAGATATTTTTTTTATCATATGATGTACCTGGTTTTATTAAGCAATAACCTACCTATTACCATGTTCAGATCATTTGATTAATGTCTTTGTAATTATAGTGCTTTTAATGAACAAAGAAAAATGAAGATTGACAGCTTCACCCTTTCACTCTTATTTATTTTTATTACTTAATCAATAAGCGCGAATCTGCAGTTAGTAATTTTTGTGAAAGTTAGTTTTAGCTTTGTAAAAAAAAAAATTACAATTTGAAAATATGCCATAAATGATACTAAATTATATTAAAAAACATAAATAAATAATTTAGTAAAACGTTTTCGACAAATTGTTGCTTAAAATAAAATAATTATAGTAAAAGCAATTAAAAGAAAAATCGCATTATATACGTGTAATGATAAAGAAATAAAAACAAATGTTTCATGAAAATAATTATGTAGAGATTTCGCAGTATTTTTGCTTTAAAGCAAGTGAAGCAGGAAAACAAGCCAACGCAACCCAGGTGGCAACAAATTGTGTAGCAATTTTGCAAAATAACAACTTCAACAAATTGTTCCAACAACTTGTTTAACGACTACAAAATGATAAGAAAATTATTGTATGTGTACCAACATTGTAATGGAGAGAGATAAAAATTAGAAAATTCAAAATATTTAAAATCAGGAAACAGATAAAACCATAACCGCAGCACTGTAAAAGATTTCACTAATTCAAGGTAAGCTTACTTGTTAGTTTTGACAGTAAAGCTGGGCACTTTCCATGTAGATCTCGTTTAACAGAGATGATTTCTGATATTAGCGTCTCAAGCTTAAATGCATTCACTTGCAACTCTGCATAACCGACAAGCTAAGAAGTCTTCAGATTGTTCGCAACTATAAAGTTAAAATAAGCAGCGCTAATATTTGCATTGCCATAACAATAATTGAGTCTATAACTCGTTAACTGAAATAAATTTGCATTTGAGGCATTGCGTTACGACGCAGAATTTCACGTTTACAACTTACTAGTGCAATAGTCAGACAGACATTAGTTTTACATCATTTTACTTTTAATCTCTGACTTTCAATCTCAATTTGCAATGAATTGCAAAAACAGATAAACCAAAGACAATGGAAATGAAAAGCGTACTATATACCATATGATACACATACATAGGCGTATGACTTATCATAAAATAACAACAACAACAAATGAAATATAGCGAGCGTCTTTTTTTTTTTAAGTGAAAACTGACGGAAGCACTGACAGATAGACAATTCGAAATATCATATATCTATGCGAGTACATCCATAACAATAGACACATTGAGTTATCGCGTTAAAGTATTAATATTAGCAGTGCTGACATTAAATTTGTAAAAAAATAAAAAATTAAATAAATAAAATAAAATTTATGTACGTACATAAAATGAAATGAAAAAAAAAAACTTAATTCAAAAACTCAAGTGGCTGCTCATATTCGCTCTAATAATTATTAACAATTATGAATCGGTTTTTATTGTTTGTGTCTATACCATATCTCTTATATAGTTCGAAATACATATATGTAACCAATTTGTTGTATTCTTATGAAAAATTATACTTCTATATATTTGTTAAATTTTTTATTTGTTCAGATTAGATTTATTTTTGTGGTTTGCTAGTAAACGATAAACTTTTTTTGTTTATTTTGGTTTTTTTATTTTGTTTTTATGCTGTTCGGGATACTTATTGTTTACTAAGTACTTATTTATTTATCGTTAGTGAAATCCACGAATTTATGGCTGGTCTAGAAGCATGAAATTCGAAATATGATATATGTCCATTATTTCCCAAGTTTCTATAATCGAGAAAATCGGTATATCATTGTTTTTGTTAAAAAAAAAATAAGATGTTTGTCTTGAAATGGCACAAATTCTACACAGCCATCATATGTAAAATTTCACATTGTCCATTTAAAAACAAAACCTATTTTGTCTCACTGGTAGAATAGGATTAATTCTACAGGTCAAGCAAAATTTTCCAAAATAGTGTTGGAAAACTCGGTGTAAGAAAACAGAGTGATACAAGCAAAGTTGGACAGAATATATCATATACAAATGTATTTGATTTTTTTGCCCGCTTCTTTAGTCACACCAAGAATTTCTGTCAAGTGTGGTTCATTTGCTTAAATAAGCTCTTCTGTTTTAAGTTTAAGCTTGTAGAGGAGATGCCAAGCCCCTTTTTGTGTATGAGATGTATTTCGATTTGAAGGCAGATACATTCTAAGGATTGATTGAAATTAACATGACAAAAAAAAAACAAAAACAAAAACAAAATTTTATGTTGAAAAACATGGTGCGCGTCATCAGTAAAAAATAATTTTTTTCCAAAGTTATGGCGGGAATTTTGATATGAAAGCACATGCATTCTTAGGATTGATGGAAGAATAACATGTAAAAATATAAAAAAAAAGGAAATTGAAAATATTTTTAAAAAAATTAGTGTTATAACAAATTTATTTAAATTTTTTTATAAAGTTATAGTCTTTCTTAACAAATATGATTAAATGATTTTTTATCCTATCTACTAAATTTTTTGAGATTTTTCGTTTCAAAAAATTATCGAAAACGTCAAAAAAAAAACAAAGTGTGCAGTTATTAAAAGAATGACCGATATGTATAAGTATATTATAAATTAGTACCTGTTCCGTCCTGATACGATTTGCGTTTGCTACTTCGTTTTGACTCGCCAAGATAGCTTGCAGCGATGCGCCCTGTAAAAAAAATATAATATCAAATACGCAGGACAGAAAAATAAATTTTTGCTTTGCTTTGTTTTACTTTTTGCTTGAGTCCTCAACAGATCTATGCAAAATGGGAAACATATCAAGCTTACAAATTCTTACTAATCAGCTTAGAAGTCACTGATGAGTCCGCTTAGCAACTAATAAAACTAGTATGACTAGCATTAGCCCATTTTTTTTGTTTAAGTTATCTTTACTTAGCTGCTTGTTTTTTCTTCATACAAATGTGAAAAGCTTCAAAATTCTCTTTATCTTTATTGCAATACTTAAGTTCCTTTAAAACCAAATAGTTTTGAATACTATTTTATGTTTACAAAATAAAAATATTCCATTAAACGATTTCATTGTTCACGATGAGTATGAAAGCATTGAACACTTCAATAAATTACCTTATCTCTTATCTTCGAAACTTGTTATCATAATCAGACTTAACAGTAATATATTTTTAACGAACTAGTGGACATTTAAATAAATGCAGCTTAAGGAAAATAATATTCGTAAGTTGTGCTTATGACATTTAATCGCATCGACCTTGCTGTACTCTGTGCCTTTAATCTTCAGAAAATAATCTTTATCCTTTGAGTTTTCTTGGCTAAAAATCCATACTCTTAATTATATCCATACAAACCGTTAGTGCACAGTTTTGTCATGACATCATTTGAGTCTAAAATAATGATATTTCCCTCATTCTTCCATAGACATTATCTATCTATTTGTTGGTATCACAAACTTTTAATCAACTCAATTTTTTCTTTTTTGTTTTTGTTAATTGCACGTCCTAAATTAGAAATCACACAATGCTACTACTGCTGACTTTTTTGTTGTTGTTCTTTTGAAACGATATATAATTAAATAAAAATAAACTTAACACCAGCACCTTTTTTAATGCACGCGCTCTTCGCTCTCTCTCTTTCTGCACACTTTTTTTTCGCTAATGCTCGCGCGAATGCTTTGCTGCTAGTTTCCCAAACATAAAATAATCTGCTCGTACGTTCATGCGTCGCTAACTCGACAAATTGAGGCAGGTTGTGTGCAATTAATGTCAGAATTAAGAAACTTATTTCACAAAGTCGGTGGGGAAATGAGCTAGCCACATGTGATGAAGAATTAGGTGGATAGCAATTGATATCAGAATATATACCAATAAATACAATACACATGTTTATATATAAAAAATGTCTTAATTTTTGTTTTATTATTAGGCTCTCCATTTCTCGCTCTATTCAATTTTTGTATTTTCCCAATTAAGCTATAATAACACTTCAATGTGTTTTCTCGTTAATTAGCCATGATTAATTTTGCTTCTACCATAGTTGCGTTGTATTTGCCATCCGCTGCTAGTTATCTATAGCTGACAACGATAACTGTATGGGAAAGTTAAAACAAAATCGCAAACTTAACGAGTAAAATTATAGTTGCTTACATAGCAAGTTGCTTAAATGCTACTCAGCAGATTTGAATTGTGCATTTTGCAAGGAAAAGAAGAAGAGCTATTTCGCGGAAAAACAATTGTTCAAAAAGTCAGGTGGCAAAATTAAACAATTTGATCTAAAAAAAGTATAAAGAACAGCAAACGAGTTCTCATATAAACACGGAGTAGGAAACTTAGAAATTGGTCGTTTTTTTTCACATAGATTGATAGATTTTTTTTTTCAAAATATCAAAACTAGCTGGTAACAATAAACACTAACAATTTTTTTTACATGTGGTTTTTGTGCACACATAACTTATTTTCGCCATCGGTCTTATATTTTAACAGAATTTATGCGTTTGACTTATGCCGAGTCGTTTTTGTAATTCACATCACACCAAACTCGCAAATGTGGATATTGTCAGTGATTGCTTAGAATTCGTTACAGATTTGGATGTACTCCAAGTTAAACTATTTGTGAAAAATATCGATCTTTGTTGTACCATCGATGTTAAGACTATTTTTCGATATCTCGCTTGTTTTTTAGTCTTAGTATAAAATAGAAATTATTTCATCCTGCAAGTTTTTGAGCAATTTTAGTTCCTGGGATACTTTTGAGTTTTAACTTCTGACTCAAGTAAAACTCAACGCTCTGAGCAAGTTGTCCAGTTAAAAAAAATTAATTTGAATTCGTTTCTATTAAAATGCAAAGTGGACTCGGTTTTTATTCAACTACATCCCACGTTTATTTAAATATATCTGGTTTCCGTTAACAATCCCTTCTTTAAAAACTTAAAAAAAAAATCAATTAGGAATTTATGAATGAGTTTACTTTTCCCTAACTGTACCAATCTACTGCGGAGGGTCTGTAAAATAGCGTTTTATTCACGTTCATGTCTAAAAAAACTTTTCGCTTCACTGTTTCACAGAATCGACCCTCAGTATGAAATTCCTCCATACACGCTATTAAAAATGTGCCCTGCTTTAAAAAGTGATTTTAAAACTTAAAAAAAACGTAAAAAAGTGCTATAGTAGCTTAACATTTAAATATACTCCACTACATCAATTAGCCTGCCTTTTGTTGTTGTCGCTGCTGTTATCGTCACCGCCGCTCTCGACGCGTTCTGAAAATTGGGACAGAGTTACGGTGTCAGTTCATGGCAAACGGTATAACGGTGCGGAAGTGACGGTTACGCAGAGGTTACCAAAAATAGTAAAAAAGAAACACCGTTCTGTTGGAGCGCTCACTCGTGCTTTATTGGATGTTTTTTTTTTTTATTTCGGTTACCTGATTTTTTTTTGTAGCTTCTGACACGCTTCGTGAGATTGACGACGGTTTTGGGCTTTTGGTACCCAATTTAAATTGGTCGCTTTAAATTTTCGTAATCCAGCGTAGTTTTTTTTTTGTTTAGTTGTCAATTTTTATCACAATTAGAGCGTTTTAGAAATTTATGACGCTAATTTGAAATTTTGTTGACTGAACATTTGTGTTGATTGTTTTTTTATTTCGGTTTTTGTTTTAATAGTGAAAATAAAAACTTGGCTCTAATTGAGGTGCAGCTTAAATAAATAAAAACAAATCAACAAAAAATAAAAGTGAAATCAAAGTGCTCGAAAAATTTTTATGGTTTTTAAATAAAATGTTGACTTTATTTTTTGTGTAATAAAACCTTAACGCATAACGTAAACAATAGTGATTTCGTAATTAAATACTTATGTACAGATACATGCGAAGATTTTGTTTGTAAACAAAAGTATGTTTGATATTCGCATATTGAATATTTTATGAGATTTTAACTAAGTTGATTTGTTGTGTTTTCTCTAGAAAATTTGTCATAGGGGTTAGATTTCTCGTATAAATCTGTCATTAAAATGCAGAGCTTTGTTATTTCAAAACTATGCCAAATTTGTGATTTGTTTGCAAAATCGTTTGAAAATAAATAACAAATCGTTTTTGGCTAACAACTGTCTAAGGACTGTTTAATGATACTGTTCATTTCCAGCACCATTGACAAAATACTCGTACAGCTTAATATTTAGTTTGGCATTTAAAACTATTAGCCCATTGCAATTTTAAGTGAAAATCGTAAAAGCCAAGTTTTCTTTAAGCTTTTTTCGCACGACATGCTTATAAACTGTGTCAATACACGAAACCCTATTCCATAAAATAAACCGTGATAATATCCAAGTGTATGCAAGATACTTTAAACAGATTAAAAATAACAAAAAGTTTCACAGGCAAAACAAACTGAATGATAGATAGAATACTATACAAAAAAAAAAACATCTTGTAAAACCTTGTAAATTTTTGCGCAACCTTTCAGCACACTATGATAGAATATTGTACGGAAGCCATTAGAATTATTGCGCAACATTGTTAGTTAACGTGGCTAAAAAAAGAAATACCGATTGCAATAAAACTGCAACTGCAGCTACAACAACATTAGAGCTAACAACATGCACTGCATGTTAAACATGATTGAGTTTAAAACACTTTCATGCATTACAGCAAAAACAATTAAATAATATCGTATGTGTATAATGTATGCAGGGTATTCAAAGAAAAGAACAAACATAAGAGCTCAATGCAGACCTTCATTCTTTGTATTGTAAGTATTGTAACTACCAAAGTAACGAACTAACAAAATTAAGTGAGGTCAATCTAACACTGATTACAACATTTTCATAGTAGATATAGCATTGGACGTTGGCGCACAAGAAAATTAACAAGAATAGCATGGGTCAAAGTTGAAAATTTGCACTATTTCTTGATTCAATTGCTCTGATTTCAAATAATTTTTTTTTATTTATTTAACTAGAGTTTGTTTGCCCAGTGGTTGATATTCAACCATTATTTTGGAATTAAAAAGAGTTATTTTTTGTCATCGCTTCCAAAAATAAAAATCATGGTATCATGTTGCCCTATTCCTATCTCTATCCCTTTATTGGAGTTCAAAATACATATCTCCATATCAAATTTCATCAAAATCAGTCGATTAGCTTAGCTAATAAAACATATTTTCATATTTAAGTTAGGGGCGTGACGCTACCCACTTAAAAACAAATACATTCTCTCAAGGTTCAATATATCTCCTTACCAAATTTCATCAAATTTGCTTTATTAGTTTGGCTGTGAAAACATATTTTCCTATTGGGGGCGTGGCACCGTTCACTTTAAAACCAATACCTCTCCTCAGGCTTCATTTCATACTAAATTTCATCAAAATATGTGTAGTTGCTTAGCCGTAGCAAGATTTTTCCTTTCAAGGACAGTGCCACGCCCCCTTAAAGGACTTAAAGTTTTTAATAACCTTTATTAGGGCTTAGTTCATCTCTAAATCAATTTTTATCAATATTAGTTCATTAGTTTAGCCGTAAAAACGTAGGTGGCGTGACACCGCCACCACAAAAAATGGCTTATTTTTGAATTTTACTGTCACACAGATGAGTCTTAGGAACTTTTGTTAAATGGTTAAAAATATTGCATCTGAAATAAAAAAAAGTCGTACAAGACCATTGTCAATGAAAATTTTGTTTTTGTCTTATACGCTTCTATGAATATACAGTTTATGCACTATTTACGGTGCTTAGTGTGAATATCCATAATATATTTTGAAATCTACATACATTTTTATGGTGCTAATTGTTTTTTTGGTAGGTCAATTAACATTATAGTTGAATTATGATGTCACTAAAACATAAACTTCAAACAAATTTACGAGCTATATTCGTCAGTCTGATTTATGAGTAATTTCTTATTGTGCTGAGGTGACGGGTAGAAAATGTCATTAAAACAAGGAAATATATAAGCGAAAATAAACGAAATTAAAAAATTAATAAATTTGTATAATTAATAGCTGAACAGCAACATAGACATAGACGACGGGTACTACATTACGCACTGTGAATATGTGAATAATGTGCGCGTAGGTTGAAATCATAAGCAGTAGCGGCAGTAATTTGAAGTCTTTACTACTTGAATACCATATTTATACGCTAACTTAACTGCTGTGTATTCCTAAGATATCTAATTCAAGGGCTAAATTTTCATGCTAGATTGATTGTAAAAATAAAAACCTCATCAATATCATATTGACAATGATGATGATGAAGTTATAATGTTGTTATGGTCCAATACATAACATATAATGTTTCCATATAACGCCGTTGTAGCACCCCATTGTTTGCAATTTGCTTAAAACTGCGCCATCGCCGTTTTTCTTTGTGTCAAAATCATTAAAATATTTTTTTTTTACAAAATTTTGTATTAATTTAAATTTACATTCATTAATTTTTTGTAGATGCTGATAACCTTTAGGTTCATGTTCATCACGTACAGCGTTAAATGCGTGAATCTCACAAGAGTTGTTTACTGTATGAGGATTCGCGCTTTTTTTTACAATTTTGTAAATTTTTTCTTTTTTTGCAACTTTGGAAATCATAAATCTTTATATGATATTTTAAGTTTTTAATTTTTATTGTCTTGTATTCGAAGGGTTTGAGTAAGTATTCAAAATAAACAATTTTACCAAATAGCAGGCGGAAAGCGAGACAAACGATCATATAAAATATTGATGATTTTTGTTAATTTAATGGAAAGTTTTAATTTATTATGTTGACATGGTGCTGTTATATGTTTGATGTTAAAATTTATGTCAGCATTGTGTGGAGATTTCAATTTTAATGCCGTATTTTGACAGTTTATAATGATTCATATTGAGAAAACAGTGTTGTTGCTGCATACAATTGGCAAACAGTTTGGCATTAATTTAAATTCAGTTTTGCTTTTGGTGGTGATATGTGTTGAAACATTATGATTACTAACTTTCAGTGTCGGGCATTCTGCCGCCCGCGGGCGACTAAACAGAGGCTGCGTGTATGTATACTCGTCGTGTACGCTGCGAAATACGATACGGCACGACTCGATTATGTCCGGCTGTTATTTTGTGTCTATTGTGGAACACGCACACATTGACACATTTTGGTAACATGCATCTATGTAGGTTTGCCTTACACTACTCTATATGTACGGTACTTTGGTACAACAAACATGCGATCTTCGTACTTTTCTTAAAAAACTTTTAAATTGCAATTGAAAAAAACAAAAATTCTTCATAATCATTTTTTAAGATTTTTTGACTAAGCACATTAATATACAAAGGAATACATGCCTAAACCTGTATGACAAGAATAAACATACATACTTTAAAAGCATTAAAAAAGTATTTAACAACACCGTAAAAAACCTAAACAAATATCGTTAAAATGATTGACAATATGTTCATAAGCAGACATGATAAAAAAAAGTTCAATATTCGCTTTCAAGTTTAACACTTGACTACGTATCCTTTCGGTTTCAGTAAAAACAAACAATTTTTAATTATTATTTCAATGGAATTCCCATTTAAAACCAAGTCTAAAAGAAAATAAGAATGTGAGACGGACGGACGTACGAGAGTAATTATAAATATCAATAAATAATACCAAAACAAATAAGAGCGAATATTAACAAAAACACCCAGCATTGCTGCTGCTGAAATTTTTCAAATAACTCTCAGGCTGAACATATAAACCTAGAGACAAAACAAAAATCGTTATTTAATTTTTTAACATTTGTTTAACAAAGAAATTAAAAAAAAAAAAACAAATAAAAAAAGAATACAAAACAAGAAAAAATGTTCAATATACACACAGTTGAATTGCACAAATATGTGTGACTGGCTTAATGTATGCGTGTGTGCATTAAACGTTACCGAGTGAGTATGCACAATTGTTTTTCATCAGATGGTACCGTAGAATCAAAAGCAGAAGTAAAAATGTTTACATTTATTTTTATGATTCTCGGCAGAGTAATCTTTGAGCCACAACAAAAACGATGGCAACCACTATTTCAGATTTCAATGCAGTTTTGTTTATAGGCTGAGAGCCGGCTGTAGAAAAGTCGAGTGTATAAGATTACAGGATGAGATGTATGCCAAATGATAGAGCTCAATGAGCCTAAATAGAATATCTAGGGTTGCCTTGCCAAAGCCTGTCTCGATGGCCGAAAATGCCCGAATTTTGTTGTTTTAATTAAAACTGTAGTACATAACAGCTCGAAATGTATGTTATCTTCATTAATGAAAATTGACCTAAAAAACCGGTGAAAACCCATGTTTGGGACAGGATTCAACAATGCAATTCCATGTATTATAATTAGGCCTCTTCGAGTTCTATCATTTGGCATTCATTTCGAGCTGTTATGTACTACAGTTTTAATTAGAACAATAAAATTGGCTAAAATTCGGGCATTTTCTGCCATCGGGACAGGCTTTGGCAAGGCAACCCTAGATATTCTATTTAGGCTCGTCGAGCTCTATCATTTGGCATGCATCCCATCCTGTAATCTTATACACTCGACTTTTCTACAGCCGGCTCTTGGAATATTACATTAACAGAGATACAGAGATGTTGTTGTGTAGTACACAGAGTAAAATATTTCTATTTTGTTTTTATATCGTTATTATTTATTTGGTATTCATGATTGTGCACATGCCAAAGGTATCCATGAGGATGCGACGATATTGGAAATTATTGATTTATTTATGAATCGAAATTAACGCCTTTTTGTTCATCGGCTATTTTTTTTACTTATCAATTTAGAAGTTGCTAAAGGCTCATAAACTTTTTAGCTTTTGTCTTTGGAGTTCGGTTTTGAATCACTAAAATACTATAATACCAGGTGCTAGAAAACTTTTCGTTTACAAAATTCGAGGAAGTCAATCACATGGTGAACTTATGTTCCATAGATATTCATTAATGTTAGCCGTCTTTTATTCGCTTTGGTTAAACTAAAATCTCATACAAATATGTGAATCAGCTAAATTTCTAGTACAATTGATTCAACTTTTTTATGTCTTTGTTAAAGTTTGAAGCATCATAGACACAAAAATAAAATAATCAAAAATAAATGGCAACTTGGCTGGAATTTTGAAGAAGCGTTCTTCGGTCACGCGAGGTCGTGTGCACTCAGTCAGTGCTAGGCCCAAATATTAAATAGAAATACATAATAAAAATAAAAACAGTGATGAAACAACAGAAAACGAAAAGAAAACTTTGATATTAGCGTCTGCGACACCACAAAATAGTTTAAAATCATTTGGTAGCATGAATGTAAAAAAAAAAATATGTACTGATACGTGAGGCCCTTTACCGTGCTAGGCCCCGTTCAACCACGCGACCATAAAGCCGGCTCTGATTTTATAATAGGATTTCTGTCAAACACTGTCATGCCACCTATTGGTCAAATGCAGAATTATAAAAAGTAAAACATTTTATTCACTTTTAGGTTTAACCAAAGCGAATAAAACACGGCTATTCTGCCATACTAAGCGAAAAGGGCGTATCTCAAAAAAAGAAATATCCGAGATTCTGATAACATCGAATAGGTTAAGAAATTACGCGTCTAATAAACTACTCCAAGTGCCGGTATCTTAGTTCAAACGTATAAAAAATATCCTAAGAAAATTTTCTCTATCTCAATTTTACAGGAGTTTCAACAAATTGACATAAACAAAACATCAATTATCTCGAAACTAATTTTTTTTGAGATACGCCCTTTTCGCTTAGTACGGCAGTATTGTGGTTGTTGCTGAATAAAATTATAATCTAAGCATATTTTTAAAACTATGAAAATTCATTAAATATTCTGCTCGTTTTTTCTGATTGTCGATTTTCTTATCGCATTTCTTAGAAAAAATCTCTAAAAAATCAAAATAGACAATGATTCAAAAAACAAGCTTGAATTGAGGGTTATTTCTCCTATAAAGCGAAGCCCAAAGTTGTGTAAAATATTTTTGGGCAATAATTTCCCTATAACCTTAAAATCGATTTATTGTGATGATTGACAAAACTTTGTTCAAAAAAAATCATAAATTTAATATGATGAAGCTTTAGCTTGATTTTGACAATTTTCTTAGAGTACTTTTGTGAACAAAATTTTTTTAATATCTCCCTTTTTCAGAAAATTAAATCAATTGATTAATCAACAACAATTTTTGGTTGATTTTGCGAGAGCTAATGAGCGTTGTCAATTGAATCAATGAAACGTGTCCAATATTTCGGTACCACGCTAAAACGTTCATAGTAGATGTTGTGAATGATAAACAACTCACCATATTGTTTTGACTACGTTTATGATTGATCAACAAAATATTCATAGTCTTAATCCAATTTTCGCCAAGAAAACAACTAAAATATTTTTAATAACTTTAAGTTGCTTAAAAATTAGCAAAACATTTAGAAATGTATACTCTCATTGAAGTTTTCTTTTTCTTGATTCACAAGAAAAATGGCAGCATAACGAATTTTAAATTAAATGCTGTCAAATGAAAAATAATTAAAATATATTACATACATATATGATATATTAATGATCATTCACGTTTATGATTTACTGGTAATTAAATTAGCACTATTATTTCACCACACCACCTGCATTGAACCAACTGTATACATTGTTGAATCAACAATACCAATCAATAACGTGGCGCAGGCTGGTTTGAAAAAGCATTCTTAATTGCTTCATTTACCAACCATGGCTGATTTGAGTATTTTGCAACTATGATGAAATGCGCGTGTTTGAATCTACCAAGAATTTTTCTTTCCGTGATTTGATTACTTGATATATTGTTATATTTTGTAACTTAAGATTGTATTGCATTACTAAATAAAAAAAACCAAAGATGACCCAACCTTCATTTCACCACATCCACCCCAGTCTTAGTGTAGTCGTGATATTTATTGCTACTGTTGCTTGCCTTGACTCTGAGTTGAAAATTTCAAAACTCCATTGACTTATGAACGAAGCGAATTGATTCGAACTGGTGGAAAACAAAACAGCTGTAGTCGGACAAATCAAAGCGCTGCTAGTCGAAATAGCATTTGACATTTACTGCGTTTCGTTGCGTTTGATATTATCAAAGCTTGAATATTACGCTTTAGTTTTTATAATGGCGCAAACTTGAATGAAACACAATATTTGCTGTTGGATACAAAATATTTTCTCTGTGTAGTTATCGTTTACTTGCACTAAAACCTGCTATATATGTTATTGAGTTACAGCTATAGAGGTGCAAGTGCATCTGCATATTTTGTTTGCTTATACATATTTATGTGCATATGTACGTATAAGGAAAAGTGTTGTATCTCAATTGCTGATAACGCAAAATAAGTGCGCCATTTGAACTGAACTGATTTCTTTTAGTGGGTGTTGACGTTGACAATTTGTATTATTGATTATAGGACGTTATGGAATATTTATATCTATTTTTTACACATTTTAAGTGTTATACGTCGGTATCTTCAAAAGAAACGTTATCCGGCGCTACTCATCTCATCCACCTTTCCTCAAATACATGTATCTCATTTCTTTAAAAATCATTCCATTAATAATCTGTAATGTAATAAAAATTATTTACTTAAAGTTTAACAAATCAGATAAAATTAGTCATAAAGTTCGGTAATACTACAATAATTAACTAATTTGGAAATATAAGTATCATAAATATGTCATATCATTTTTGTCGGCAGTAATTTGTATTTTTTATCGGTTAGAAGATGTTCATATTTGTGAATATAAGTATATTCTTTTTTTTAACAGTCAGTAATATATATAGGGAAAAAATCGAACATTTACAACTAAATGGTGTTATTTGGGGACACATTATTTTGGTTGCACTTGAATTGAGTCAAATAAATCGTATCGCTTTGCGACTAAAATTGTATTGCACCAAGAAAAATTTCCTGATCTGAAAAGTTGATGCCTTGTACTATCTCAATAACTGCAAAAGTACTAGATGTTATAGCTTAACTTAGGGCTGGTTTCACAGTGCTCAGTTAACCAATAAGTTAACTTATCCAACGGCTGTTAGTTAACTACCGATTCAGTTTCACAGTCCATTAGTTAACTAATGATAATTTTTTGTACAAAATATGGCATCACTGCACAAAACATATGTTTTTTATTTTGACATTTCATAGTTTGCGAAATGGAGTCAAGCACAAGAACCACAAGTTTTTCAACAAACGAAATAAATTGTTTATTGGAACTGGTCGATGGCCATAAGAACATTGTCGAGTGCAAAACGACGCTTTCCGATGCGGACACTGCGGCAATACGTCTAAAATTTTTCCAGCAAAAACCGGCGGTACCGCAGCTATGTGCGCAGAAAAGGAAGTTCAATATTTGGGCTCACTACCCCTGGACCCTGAAATTGCAAAGGCTAGCGATACGGGGGTTGATATTACTGGATTAAAGAATGTAACGACCGAAGCGTTGGCAAGCAATTGTCAGAAAATTACAAACGCACTGTGAGAAGTGAAAATTTTTACGACTTTGTGTTTATTGCGTTCTTTTTCGCTTTGACAGCAATCACTTATGTTTTTTTTTCGTTTTGACAAGTTGTTTGTTTTGCGTTGCCAACTTTTTTTGTATGCTAAACATCAATCAGCTGTTAGTTAACTAGTAGTTAACCTGCCAAATTTGGTTGGTTAACTAATTACTATGAAACTGAAATTGGATAGTTAACTTCTAATCTCGAGTTAACTAAGCACTGTGAAACCGGCCCTTATAGATATAAAGTACTAACTTCTGAGAGCGTGAAACAAAGCTGTTATCTTTGGCGCAAATCGTTCCATTCTGTATAAACTCCATACATTTTCGTAGGCTGAGTAGGGCTAGCGGGGGCCCCGTGCACAAAAAGACCCCCATGAAAAAAATCTTTCCCAATGATGGCTTTATGCACTAGGGTCATTGTGATGGTGCGAAATCCATGAGTCGTCCTCTCACAAATATGGCCGTTTTTGGTCGAACATTTCTCGATACGCCTAAATAACATTCTTTATTTACCGTTTGAAGGCGACAAACTAAATTTTGTCGAATAAATCATTCTGTTTCGTTTTATTTAACAATTCAATAATCAATTCATACTTGTTGCTATAATGCGTAAGGTTTCCCTAACCCAAAACATTCAATCATTCACTTAAAGCTTATAGTTTTATCTCCGCTAAACACCCAGCTGACTGTTGCTTTTAAAACTATTGCAATGCTGACGAATTACATATTGCAATTTTTAATTAAAAAAGAATTACTTAACTTTTGTTCGGTTCTTTTGCATGTTTTCAGTATCAACTGACGCATGACGCTCTTTTGAAAACACAACTGACTGCTGCTATCATTTAATGTTTATTAACTCAATTATCCATAACAGTCTTTCTGTAATATTTTTCTTTTGTTTTTTAAACGCAACTATCTCCCAGACCTTGTATTTTATAATATAAGAGTACCATTCATTTTCATTTTCAAACCATTCAACCATGCAATTTGTCTTCTCATTAAATTATCTAATAAAATACACTTGTATGCTTCGTAGCATTTTCAATTGATTGTTTACTATCATAAATTTAATCAACAATTGAGTCTTGTCTACGAAAAAGTTTTAAATTATAAGACTAAAAAAAAAAATATTTATTCTCGAAATAACTTCATGAAAAATAAAAAGAAGCACAACCGGTTGAGTGTTAAACTTTTTAATTGTTTTATGATAAAGTGCACGACTTAAAAGGTCAATTTATCCTAAACTGCCTCAGAGACTTTAGTTTTTAATTTTAACAACCGATAATTATTTGACAGTATAATACTAAATTTCATCAAAATCGAATATCATTTTCGAAAAATTCTGATTGTGGATTTCGGTTCAGGAAGACTTTGAATTTGTTATCCAAGTGGTTGTTGGATGAAATCAATGGTTTATTTGTTTTATTTTTGTTTATAAATTAATTACTTATTTATTTTGCTTTTGTTTTGTTAGTGCTATTGAGCTTATTACAAGCTGGTCGGATCAGGCTTTCACTATGGCCAGGAAGTTTTTCTATTATATTGTTTTTGTATGGAGTTTTTAAAAATAGCTTTCATACTGACAAAGCGTTTTTGCTGACTGGTTTTAGTATGACTGTTTGGCTGTTTTGTAAAGAAGTGAAAAATTAAGGTATACAGAAACTTTGCGGGTGATGTTTTCATCTTCTCTTATCTTTAGGCAATTGTGGACTAATGATATAAGCATTATATGTATGTAAATATAAGATTTTGTTTTTCACGCTTTTGAAACAAGGATTTCTGACGTGAACTAGACTTGAGTTCGTTTTTAGAACATAAAAAAACCTATCGGATGTTTATAGTCTGACCTATGGAATTTGAATTTGAGCGCTTGCGTTAAAATTAATTCAAATACTTAACTTGGTGTTCGTTAAGAAGCATTTTCGCTGCACCCATTTTCTAATTAGGCTTTAGCCGTTGACTTGCACACCCTAATGCTATCGCAAAAACCTTTGGCTCTGTACTTAACCCCCCCTTATATCTACTTTGATTGCTTCAGTAACAGAATAGTTTATAAACATCTTTTACATTTCCAAGTTTATCTCAAAATCAGTAATTTATCTCCCCTTTCCCTTTTTGCTTGTACGGGATGAACATAATTTTATTAGCATTACAAATATTACAAAATTTTGTGTTCGTTTACAATATTGCCAGGGGGGTATGACTTAATGGTCCAACACATCGTTTGCTACATTATTTTTGGTAAAGATTTTTTATTGAAGGCTCTTGGCGTTATTTGTTGTGTTAAGTTTTTTTGTTATCTTGTGCCATCTTTTTTTCCTATTCGTTTACAAAGCAACGAGTTTCCACTTGTATTATTTTCTGCAAATTCATTACTGATGTTTTCAAGTTTTTGCCCTCGCCTCGATAAGCATTACCATATCCGTGCGTTCGTCCGTTGGTTCGACTATTCGACAGTCCACTTTTATCGTCATCTTTTAATCGTTGAGTTTTGCGTTCATAATACTTTGGATCGATCGAAATGAAGTTTAATAATCGTTGACTTGATTGAATTTGTCGGCTGGCGACGCGCTGCGAATTTTAATAATGAAGAATTACTGACGGTACCTACGACGAAAAATAAAGCAAATAATGATTGAAGACAATTTTGTAAACCTTTGTGAAAACATATTGCGGGTTTTAGCATTCATTTGCTGCAATATAACGCGTGTTATTTGTTTCCTTTTGTATCATTTTATTAACAAAAAATCAATATTTTAGGGGATATAAGAACTCTGAAACAAAAGCATTTTGAGATGAAATTCAACTATTTTCTATTTAACTGTAAGTTTTTTTTTTAATTCAAATTAATTAATTCAATATAAATTATCCTTCTTTCAATTAGGGAAAATTTTTTCAAGTCATCTACATTTTTTTTTAAATTAAATTTAAACTTTTATCGAATTCAATAACATTTTTTAGATATGAATAAAATTTTTTCCCATGTCCTCAATTTCGACGAATATACTCGACTTGATGTTATTTGCCTGTAAATTTCCTCCATTTAGATATTGAAAAATGAGATCTATTCTTGTTTTTGGCTTACGAAATTGTGCGAAAAAGTCATCGAAAATTATATAAAAATTATTAAGTCCCACGAGAGCTTTCGTGGCGGACATAAAATTATATTCGATTCCAATTGAAATATTAAAAAAATGTTTTTAAAGCTTTTTTCCCTGGACTCGCTAAACCCGATAAGCAATCTTTTCACGTGAGAGTGAGAGACGATGTATTGTAATTAACAATACACACGAAGCAATAGTTAAAAATAAGGGAAAAAAACTATTTCTTAACCCATGTGAGTGCTGTTTCACCTCCACGCTTCCATCCCGTCTATTCCCTTGAAATATTTATTCTCGAAAAACTACCATAAATGTTTTGGTTTTGACAATTAGAGGTAGTTTCCCTCCTATATGGGCAAAGCGAACGATGGCATCGCTTTCAGTTATCGAAGATTTTTCAAGCATTTGCATACTACTCCCGAACTATAATATGAAAATGCTGATTTCATTATGGAGATGATATGAAAATGCCGCAGTTCATCCTCTTCATTAATTTGGAATAATTTTTTAATTTTTAATTACCATTGCATATTTTTGTTTTTTTTACTGGTTATAGAAGATATTTTTTTCGGCATTTCGGTATTATTATAAGATTACCCTGTAAACGAAATGTATATTAAGCATATTTGGAACAAATATATTTCTAGCCTATTGGTCAACATTAATTCATTAAATTTGTATCATGGCATTTCCGGACACCGCAGAAAAAATAAAAATTTATCCTTATCCAGAATTTAAAGCAATTCGTCTTTCCCCTATGAAAGTCGTTGTTGCGTTTGCGTAGATGCCAACCTACGCTAAAGTGTTTCATTTTATAGCACTTCATCTATTAAGTATGTGCGAAACGCTGTCCGTCAGTTTTCACACATGGATTGCCATATTTGGCTAAATCATATAGAAAAACTATTTATACTGCTGTGTTTTTTTTTTTTTACAAGACACGAGCTTTGGTTATTTATGGCTTATGAAAACAATAGCGATTATGAATTTTTTATAAGTTGCTTTTGCAACTATTGACCTTTGTTGAGAATTTATTGAAAATTCTTCGTAGATACTAAGTAGATTTTATCAGTCTAAGTCTGCTGTCTGTTTTTTATCTACTATTTGTACGTGACTAGTTTTATATGTATTTTTAACAACAGTCGTAGCACGCCCATATGTTTTATAATTAGTTAGAAATACATTGAATATTTTTATTAATGCTTTCAATTATTAAAAATATATAATAAAAACCAAATGCTTAGATATTCAATAAAAAGATAAAAAGCTTCATTAATATGTAGTACCTACATAAACATTCGGTTGTCTGTAAGTTCAACTTTTCTGGAAAGGCGCGAATTTGTTTCTTATAAAATATGTTTGAGTGTTTTTGAATGTTATACTTTTTCGTGAAGCATTGTTAGAAAATGCGATTCATTTGCGAATTCCAGACCCATTTCAGAAAGCCTCACCCATACCTCGTAAAGTAAAAATATGCTTACATTATACACAACAGCCTCATTAGCATTTGAAAGAAATGCGTCTAACAGCCAGCTAATGTGTTTTTTCTATTGTATAAAATGTATGACAAATATGCATTGTTGTTTACATCGTTGCTATTTTATTTAAATTCAAATGGAATAAATTAAAAATTTTCAAATCAGAAGTAAAAAATGAGTGACAACTACTTCGTGAACATACGAAGCTTATAAAAACATAAACTGCTCATTAAAAAAATATAATTACAAACCAGCAAATGTAATAAATAAAAATATATTAAAATAAATACATACAACAGCTATAACCCCTCTATTATGAATGCATGCTTCATATTAAAACTTCAATTATTTTAAGCGGTCAATTGGAGAACTTACATGAGGGTCAGTGAAGCTTAATATCCTGTCACTTTCCTTCCATCAGCCCCACCTTCGGACGAATCGTTATTCTTTTTTATGCGCTTTTTGGCAAAAATTCCTTATTTCCTGTGAGCGCTACAAGTCAACGGCATCTTGCTGCCGTGAATTGACGAATTGGGCTTAAAGATAATGTCGGTCCTGTCTGAGTTACAGCGGACATTATTTAGTATTGTCCGGCCGCATTATCTCTCGTTTTAGCGATTTGCACTTGCCTGATAGGTCGGCTGATTTGATCTTTTTACGGTTTTTGAAGTCACTGGTCTATACAAGTATGCACAGACCTTACGGACTTTAAAGGCAAACATCCGACTAAAAGTGCAGGTCTTATCGCCATAATTTTCAAGAAAATTCGTAAAATTCCCCGAATAAGCTTATGTTCAATTCATTAATGTTTTCTATAATTTTGAGTGTCTCAGTCGTTTGCCCAGTATGTAAATTTTTTCAGGATATTTGAAAGGGAAAGAAAAGGAAAGAAGTGACACTCGAAGGATAGTGTAAATTGAAAGAATTTTTGTCTTTTCATGAGGAACAACTTTGCTCCACACACCAAACCTCTCAAATTTAAAATAAAAAGAGTCGTAGAAGAACGTTTGTAACCATGTCAGTAACCGGTTAATTTATCGTTATCTCGAAGCGCTGACGTGCAGGCTAAAATCTGACGGGAGATTCAAACTCAGTGACCCCAAATTATGTATCTTAAATTGACATCAGTCGATTTTGACTGCACACAGTGTAATTGAAGATAAATTTTCTAAATTTTAATTAAACTAAATTTCAAAAACATATTGTAGCTGCTAAGGAATAAAGCTATAAATAAACTCATTTTGTAATCCATTTGATAGCATTTTCCTCAAAACCTGTTTGACCAAAATTTTTTGAGAAATTTTGAATAAAGTAATGCATTTCCTCTTTGAAACATCAATTCAACTTTCACATGCCGTGATCTTTCTACGTGCCTTCTATCAAATATATTACTGTTTTGAGAAAAAACTTTAAAAGTAGACTGTACGGGTATGGTGGGTGGGTAAATGCATTATAAAACCAAAAAAGTATAAGACGAAAAATTCAAACAAGTCGTGTTAATTGTGAATTTTATTAAATCATGTTTTTATTTTTTGTTTCGTTACAGGTGAATTACTACACAACAACAACAGCAATAAAAAAGAATGCAACTACCACAACAACTATGACATGATAAATCAGCGGAACATTGTTTGCAAAACAGCAAGAACAACAACAGCAACAACAACCACTATTACCGGCAACTACCAAAACGACAAACTACAAACAAGCAACACAACTGCTGTCGTTGCATTTTGTATCATTAGCACATAATCAGCAACGACAACAACAAGCAAGATATATTTAGTACGAGTAGCAACTTAGTGGCACTCAACGTTGACAACAAGAGCTTATGTTTGGTAACTGCTAGCAACCAAGACAGATAGGCAGACAGACAGCAGATAAAAATCAAGTAACAACAACTAAAACAACAAATACAATTAAATTTTAAATAAGCAAATACAATTGAACAGCGACAATATTTTGCCTCTTTTTTTATAGAATTTATTGCTTTGCCATTTTTACGCTTCCGTCCCACCCTTCCCACCTAAAAGTTGGTGCGCTTTTTGGATTTCGCTTGATGAAAATAATAAGAAACGACTATATTGATTTAAATACAACAACAAAACCTATTTTCGTATTAACAACAATACCTGTAAAAAACAACAGCAGCAATATTTATAAAAATGCCGGCTAGCTGGCTAGCTGGCTAGTTGGTACTACGTTGTCGTCATCATCATCGTCAGCAGCAGCTGTAGAAAGAATAACAACATTATTGTTACTAAAGAAACAACAACAGCAAAGTTTATTTTAAAAATACGTTTGAGAGCAACAAACCAATCGTCATCATCAAGCTGCAACAACATAAAAAAGGAAGCCGTTGACAGGCTCAACACACGACGCCACACCAAATGCGGCCAAGGAATGCGGCAACTTTGCTGCTGCAATAAAATGAAAATAAATGAAAGAAAAAAAAACTACATTTCAATAGCATTCATAGTGGGAAAAACAAATAGATAGAGACAGAGTGAGTGATAAGCAACGAAAGAAAGAGAATAAATATTCCTTTTGCGGACAATAAACTAAAGGTTTTTCAAAGGAACATACCACACATTTGTACTTAACGTTAAACTGCAATTCGAAACCTTACTTTGTACTACAGCGAAGAAACGTTGAGAATTGAAGACCTTACTTCTTGCTTTCCTTTAGTAGCGCCTTGAGGGTGCACTCAAAACAGAAGCAGAACTAACAAGCGTGAGCAACATTAAAGTTGTTGCTGCAATTTAAACTTCACTTGCAGTCAGTCAGCAAGCGTTGTGCATCACTTGTTGTTTCTGTGCTTCAAACAAACAAACGAGCGAACGAACGAGCGAACAAACCAAAGTCGACTATTGTATTGTTAAATTTATTGTCGAAGGAAAAAGTAAAATATTCAAACGTGACATCAAACATTAGCAACATAAGCAAATTCCTATTTGGCTTTGCTGTCGTCTTTTTTTTTTTTGTTTTTGCATATGTAAGCATTAAATTTTGTTATAATATTTTTCTTATATCTCAGCTAGCATTTAGATGATCATTTTTTTATATATCAGCTATACGAGTCATTTTTGAATACTATTTATGGCCAAGTGATTATAAATAATAACTAAAAAAAAAAAATAATTCCAAAAATCACATTTCGATATACCCAATGATCTAAAACTGATTGCACAGGAAAACTGTAACAATATTATCACTTTTTGATCCACGTAATGATTTGAGTGTGACTTTAGAACTTATTCTTGAAAATGTATTTTGAATTGTGTTCTGTTTTGTGGTTCACAATAACTTTACTACAAGTAGATAATATATAAATACTCTTACAATAAGTTAAATTATGCATATAGGACTGATGATGATGAAAAGAACGCCAAAGACACGGGAAGAAATGTGAATGCGAAAACATTTAGGGTGAATTTGATAACGTTCGTTAAGGTTCGCCATGGATAATGTAGCCAAATAGAAAAAAAGCCAAAAATGATAGGAATAAAAAATCAAAATCGACAGCAAAATAAAGAACAAAATGGCTAGAAAAAACAGTTATATATTAGTGAAAAATGATTACAAACATGAGTGAAAAATGACTAGAAAAACCAATCATATAACAGTTAAAAATGAAATCAAATATGAGTGAAAACTGTTTGAAAATAACGTTCAAAAAAGACTCTTCATGTGGAGTCATATCTAGGGAACCGTTTTCTCCCGACAACAGAGTCATATTTGATCGAAAAATGAACGCATATTTGACTGTTTTCAATCATACTTCAGAGTCAAATATGAAATTTTCACAAAATGCTAGATGGGATCACTTTAAATAGTTTCAATTGTATATAAAATTTTAAGTATTTTTAATTTCAGATTAATAACTCTAAAAGTTATATGTAACTCCCTTAAAAGAAAATCTGAAATTTGGAAATATTTCTATAAGTCAAATAAACAATCCTGTTACAAAATGGATAGTCAAAAAACAATTTTCTAATAGATATTCATAAAAGGTTGTAAATGACATACATTTTACTGCTTCTAATATCCTAAGTCAATTCGGGACGTAGGACCTAAATAAAAGTTTTAACTATTCCGATCCCTGGTTTCATGTCTTAGTTCATTCCGATTTTTTATATATCATTTTCTATCATTCGGTGCCACGATGTTCTATACATATGTAATGTAATTAATTTTTTGCCCAACTTTTTCATAATTCCTGAGCAAACAAAAAAAAAACTCCTCAGTTTTCAAACTTTTATAATTTTAAGAAGCAAATAAAAAATAAAATTTTATGGTATATGCTGCCTCTAAAGTCCATAATTTGCCGCTCTAAGAAGCTGCCTATGAGTAAAATAAAACCTCTTATTTACATGTAAAGCTTTGATATACACAAAATTAACGATAATAAATACTAAAGTCTTGAGCCCTAATTATTTTTTATCTTTTTGTAGAAAAATAAGAGCCAACTATGGATAGAAACACAATCACTGGTGTAGAAACAGCAACATCAGCATCAGCTGTTGTCGGAATGACGACTTTAGACTTCAACAGTTGCATTGGCGATGGCGGCAATGATGATAAATCTCCCAACTCCCCATTGAATTCAGCTTCATCGTCAACAACAACTTCTGCATCATCGGCACCCGTCTACAGCGATGAACTATTGTACAATCGTGTGGCAGCAAACTTAAATTTATTGCCACGTCAGGGCAGCAACTCTTCAACAAAAACCTGCGAAGTTGATTTGGGTGAGCTGGAGCGTGATTCCTATTCACCATTGAGCAGTAGTCACAGCAACAGTCCAAGCGATGTAGCAGCAGCAGTAGCAGCAGGTGGGATTTGTAATGGCGGTAGCTCAGTACTACTACCACCTTTGCCCTTGTCGTTACCAGTTGATAATAAAATTTACGATGATTGTCATTCGCACAAATGCGGAGGTAGCAACAATAAACCCACAACATCAAACTGTACAATTGCGGTAGCGCCATCCAAAGAGGAGAAGCAACGTCAGAATGAAGAAATTGTCATCATGGAGACATCATCGATTTCCTCCGAGACAGGTTCTTGGGAGTCTGTATTTCCTCATGCAACACAAACGGCAGAAGTCGCAGCATCTTCGACTGATTTAGAATCGTTCGACTTGCGTAACTGCTGCACTGAATTTTTGCATAATGAGCGCAAAAGGCCAGAGAAGCATTTTAAAGCATCAGAGGATATCGATAAACATGATGACCTCCAATCAAAAGCCCCTGCATCCGCTTTGTTTAACTTACGCGATGAAGAGCCATTACGTGCTCGCACCTACTCAACAGGCGCCACCAATGGTCATGCGACAGCAAACACCAGCTCACTTTTCAATGGTGTTGCTGGCGGAAGCTCTTCATCGCTATTGTTACTACGTGATAATGAAAAACGCGGCGACGAAAATCTTCTGTCAACATCGGGTTGTTTCATTGATGCCTCCTCTCTACGTGATGAAGATGAAGTGTTGTCGTTTCCAAGCTTAGATGGACATCAGTCTAATGAAGGACTTGATCTTTTCGCTAATAAGGAGGAGTGTGCGGAGAAGGGTGTTGAAAATGATGCCATAGCTAATGAGGAAGATGATGATTCACCAACAAAGAAACTTGAGACATTCCACAAATCTTTTGCCAAGTGCAAAACCAAAACTAAAGAAGCAGACACTCATTTTATAAACGGCAATACATCTAATTCCAGTGGCTCTAGTTCGAGTTGTCGTTCACCACAGAAAGATGCCACAACTACTTCTATTACGAATAATCTTTCGGATGAAGAGAAACTATGGAAACGTGAACTTTCTGCATCCGCACAGTCGCAATCGCAATCCCAGCTGCACGGTCCAAGTAAGTCAAACGAACTAAGAGACAGTCAGTTTGATAAGGATGTCTCACAGGAAACATCAAATTTGCACTTGTGTTCGACAGGCCACGAAGATATTACCGAGCCATCAATTTCATTGGCTGCTGATTTAGATTCATCTGACTCTTCGGAAATAATTAAACTTAGACGCGAAAAAGAACGGCGTCATGCTCCACTGCCGTATGTATTTCAACCGCAATTGCAACAGTACATTAGCGGTGGAGTCATTAGTCATACCACCACATCAGCAAAATTATCTCACTTCCAGTATGCAGCGCCAAGTGGTACTGGCAACGCGCACCACAGTGATCTCAGTTACACAACCGATTATTCATCATCTAGTCCAGCTCCAAGCCTAGTCTGGTCCGAGCATGAACAACGTCCAACTAAACAGTATCATCACCAGCCACACTTTGATGACTACGATGCTCACTTGCACAAATCGTGCTCCATAATGCCCGACACTCCGCATAATTCCATTGCACACATAACCGATCCCAATTCCAGTAATACTTCGTCCATACATCGTGATTATACCTTGTCGTCTTCATTTTCACAGCAACGCGATTCAGGTGCCTACTGCAGTGATGCCACTGATTCGCCAATACCAATGCCGCGTACTCCAAAGCGTACAAAATGTGATGAAGCCAATCCAATTATTTCAGGTGGCGCTTCTATCAAGGACTTTAGTTTGAAAAAATGCGAGAGCCCAACAGTAAAGCGCCGTACAGATTCGTGTCCAATTGTTTCCGGTGGATTCAGATCGCTTGACTTTGAAACAACACGGCCGCAAGGTGATGAAGATTGCGAAGAAGAGGTTGAGCTACGTACAAAGCCAACGACACGCAAACCCATTTCGGCTCTGACCTCTTCTTGGGTTGTAGATATGAGCGATTGTCGCCCCGAGCGACGCAGAAGCACAAGCTCTACATCGAGTTTGGAGAATACACAGGCAACAAAGTTTAGAGAACGAACAGATTCTGGTGGCTCACATAAAAGTGGTTGTGGGTTTTATGTTTCGTTGGAAAACATGGAAAATGAAAAAGAAACTGTTGGACAAACTTCGAATGATAATAGTAAGAAACCATCACCACCCACACAAATGAGCAAATCTTATACAGGCCCGCGTCCATCCGGATTTTTCGTCAATTTGGTCGATCTTGAGGAGCCCAATTCAGTAAATGCTACAGCGGGTGAGTGCGTGGAGCAGAATAAATGCGATACTATCGCGGACAAGAAAAACATATTCAGCATGTTTATTGACTTTAGTGAAAAAAAGCCCTCGAATGGAAACAAACGTGAACCCTTTAATTTGGCGGCGCGATTATCGAATTCATTCACATCACCAGCTCCTTCGACGCAACAGCGCCGAATGGAAGATCCAATAAGATCTAGTGCTAGTTCTACCGAAACCCTAATGTCAAAGAGTAACACTTTCAAACAACATCAGCAGGATACCGATAGTGGGGTAGAAAGCAAATCTCTCGATTACAAATGCAATTTAGAAAAGCCGATAACGGTCGCTGATATAAAACGGATTTCGCAGCAGCATCGCGCACAAAGTGAAGCTGCTAAGCGGCACTCGTGGGGTAACACTTGCAACCAATCTAAGGAACCGGCCATTCCTGACTATAAACGCTCAATAAGTCTAACCGCAAATGGCAATGGTGACTCAAGCCTAGGCAGTGGTGGCGGTCTTATGAGTATAATTGATAAGCTGCCGCTTATTTCAAAGACTTCCTCATTATCTATTGACAGTTCCTTGTCGCCTTACGATGAATTTACGGGGTCAAAATCAGAGCTCAGCAGCTGTTCAAATAATTCAGCGCGCAATTCTATCTCGGGTGGTGAAGAATACGCAGTTGGTAATGTCGTAAAGTTGAAAAAGCGTCGTAAAGATGTACAAATTAATGAAACTTTCGACAAGAGTAGCGTTGCTTCGCTAACTGATGGTGTATTTTCAAAGGATCTCTCGCCTGCATCCACCACAGACACAGATGACTTAACATTTCAGCAAGATGAAGAACTGGCTAGTCGTGAGGTTGCACTCCAGCAAGTAGCGCCGGTACAAATGCAGGTGAACTCGGCACGGTCTTCTGCCATTATCATGGAAACCATTCTTGAAGCCAAAGAAACATCCTCGCCGAAAAAGCAGAACTTAGGCAGTCACACAATGGAAGCATTGCATGCAACTATTGAGAAACAGAAACAACTGCTAGAAACAGTTAATGAACATGGCTCTGATGTGCCAGAGAAATCATCTTTCGTCAAACTGTCCGATATGGATAAACCGCCGCCAGTTAAGTATGAACCTCATTCGCCGGAAACGTTGATGAGCAAAAGCGCGGGTGGCACGCATCGGCAAATGAATCGTCTTTTCCGTGATGACGCATTAAAAGCATCAGCAAGACCACATTCTTGGACAATGATGACACGTTCTACGGGAAACACTGCGACTTTCTTAAACATAACCACTTCTGTGGATAATTTGCGAAGCTTGTCACGTATCTTCCCCAATTTCTCCAAAGAATTTTCTAATTCGCTTCCAAACGATATGATATTGGATCAACAAATTGACGATTATATACAAACTGATATCAGTGCTGATTCCAGTCTCGCTTCAAGCTTCAGTCGTTCTGGCATGGATGAATCGTCAATATCATGTCGACAACCACGTCGTCTTGGTGAGGATTTGCTTAAGATGTTTCTACAAGAGATTGCTACCGATATGTTTGTGGAAGTGAGCGGTCGTCGCATACGCGCTCACAAATGCATTCTTCGTTCTCGTTGTCAGTACTTTGCTGCTATGTTGGCAGGCAATGGTGCTGCACAGAATGTTGTCTCTTTGCCTGGTTACTCGTATTCTGCTGTACATTTTGCACTATGTCACATTTATTCCGGTGCATCACATCCACCGGATGGCATAAGTCTGATGGAATTAGCGGCGCTTGCAGATCTGTTGGGCTTGGAGGGTCTCAAAGAGGTAACAGCGCACGCTTTGAAGACAAACTATTGTCATAACTTCCACAAGCCATGTTCCGGATGTATTGATGGTATTTTACAAGTGCTTCCAGTAGCATTAAATCATGCACTAGATGATCTCTATCGCAAATGTTTGCGCTGGACATGTCGTTACTATTTGAAGGTGTGGTCAACGCGTCAATTTGCCCAATTGCCATCGGATATTTTAGGCCGTTGTCGGCAGCAAATAGTCGCTTATTTGGTGAGTATAAACTTATTAATTCTACTATAGACTATATACATTAGAGCACACCTTAATTGGGCCGATAAAGAACTTCGATATTACCACCCACTGAGTAATTCAAAATACATAAGAAATTGTTTCTTCGGAAAAAATTAGTTTATAATTCAATATGGGTTTGACATAAGTTCGATAGTTAATTGATTATGTTTATATCAGTCTAGTAAACACTACGTGAATCATCTATCCGAATTGTTGGCATAGAATGATAAGAGACCTTTGTGACTTGACATTAAAGCTATTTTTAAGTGACCAACTAACGGAAAGTGATAAGGATTGGTGTTAGCGATAAACAAAACGATACGTCACGGAAAATATCCATTTAATCAATTGTTTTTGTTTGCACTGCACTGTAATAAACATTTTAATGACATTGATTTTTCTTATCGTAGAGGAAAGTAGTCAAACATCGAATACCACTTTGCCTTTCGAACTAAAATTGCAAGAGATAGGTATTAGTCAAATTTTTACATAGATACAAAACATAATTTACAGTAAATATTCAAAATAAATTAAAACATTTTACCTTTATGGATCATTTTGATTTTGGAACCAACCCAAGAACTTTTTGTGCATCGAGATGTATTTATGGAACTTAGTGAATAGGTTTCTAGAGGTGTCTATGGAGGATTTACGGATGGATAAAAATTTCTGTTCTCCAAAAATGTGTTGAACTCGGATGTATTTTTTAGCAGAACATTGGACATAACACGCATGTCACTCACTGAACAGCTTTCGGACATTGCCTAAAAATGTAGATGCAAATTGATTGTCAAGTCAGTCGTCGAAACACTAATGAAAGTTAGTTGCTTGCTAGTCATCGTTTATTATTAGTAGTTAGAGTATATTTATGTTATTATTTTCGAATGCGCATTTATTGGTGTGTAGACTTCTCAATAAAAAAATGTCAAACAACACCTTAACTTTTTCATTTTTTACAGACTTCCGAAACCGTACTTGATACTGTACTTGATTGCGATAATCTAATTGCACAGTTGGCACCTTTCCGTTGGGGTGGCGTTTGTGAGAATCTCGTGCGTGACATTATGGACGCTGCGTACTCTTACATTGGTGATCACTTTGCTTCGCTCATTGCCAGCGATGCATTCCTTTCGTTGGGTCATGATAAGAGTTGTCACATACCAAGATTACAGGAAATGCTTTTGCGTACGGCATCAACACTAACGGCAGATCAGGCGTGTCGTAGTTACCAACGCGTAACACGCCTTAATACGGTTCTGCAGGCTAAAGTTATAAAAATGCCTGCAAATCTAGGTGATTTAGCAAAAGAACTACAGGGACTACAAGAAGAAGATCTTGAATGGGATCCTGAGTATATACGGCTTGTCAGTGCCATACTATCGACAGTGGAACAGTGTTTGACGCGTCAATGTTCTCGTGCAATGCGCGTTACAGCTTGGCAGCGCATGGATTTGGATTTACGTAAAAAAATTCAAACATTGGCGCGTCTCACGGAACCTATAGATTTGAAGCGCGGTAAACCGGTAAGCAAGGCCTTCTCGTTTGGTGGTAGCACCAGAAATCAAGATCTTTACCAAGTGAAGTTGGCCATACAAGCACATTCGAAACGTGCGCTGGCGCAGGATACACAATTGTACAAAGCAACACAGACCCACGATGCTGGTTGCAACAATGTGCAGACAACAGAGAGAGGCGTTCAAGCAAATAATGATTTGAGAGAGGGAACAAGTAAGTTTTGATAAAGCAAAATTCGTATTGAAAACTTAATGTTTGTATTTTCTTTCAGGCAAAATTCTGAAATCAAATTCACGCGCTCATGTACCTCAAGTGTACAAGGCTTCTTGTGGCGAACAAAGTGCAACATCTTCTGAACGCAACAGCATCAATACTCATCGCCGCACACAATCAGATGCGCCAATCTCAAACGTCATTAAAGCAGCAGCCAATCAGCAACAACAAATACCACATCAACAACAATCTATTTTAAGAGTCGAAGATACAAAACCAACGGTGGCATCAAAGCCACGAATCGCCGAGGTACGTCCAAGATATTTAGAACCAAGAAAACCACGTGGATTCACAACTAATGGCCCTGTCAGAAGTGCAACAAGCTCTAGTATTCCAGCTGGCAAAACCAAAGGTCATCACATTTCTTCCACTGATAGTTCACGCAATTCAAGTCCTGCTGCACGCAAAAACAAATTGAATGTGGCTACTAAGATTGGCACAAAATCTGTTAACATGTCAATGGATAGTTTAACTTCACCTCGTCGTGCTAAGCGTGAAGTTAAATCGTCGGATAATGAGCGCTACTCTGACGTTTGCGTAGACTCATTAGCTGAAAGCATGAAAAGTTCAATGATAAGCAACACTAACAAAACGATCTCACAGGAATCGCTGGCGAGCGCCGCGAAACTATCGCGTTCCAACCCAGTTATAATAAATCATACAGCAGCAAACAACAAAAATAACAGTCACAGCAAAACGTTCCGTATCACACAACAGCAACAACAACAACAACTCAATACAGGCAATAACAACAAATTAAATGGCAATGTAACAAAACCACAAATTAAATTAGCTTTGGCACCAAAAATGCAACCAAAGTTACAACTACATCATCAAGCAAACATTACGTCTGCAGGCTCCAGTCCCTCTTCAGTGGTGACCACAAAATCGACCAGTCGCTTATCATCTGTAAGTTCAACAAACTCGGCACGATATCAAAACAAACATCGTTCAATATCGGCTCCGGGTGAGGACAATAACAGCCCCACGTCCAGTAATGGAGGACGACGCAGTTTTCTATCAGCAAAATCACGTGAAATACTTGCGCGACGTGCTGAAAAAAATAAACTGCAACAACACCAGTTGCAGTGTGCTAACAGTCAGTCTGGTGATGAAAAATCAAATTCAACTACTGCAATATCTGTGCCGCCAGTGCGTTCCATTTCACATACAACTGTGTCGTTGCCATTTGGTCGCAATTCATATACTTCGAATATACCAACTAGACGACCGAATGTTTTGCATTTGAAGAAGACAAACAATCAGACAGCCGCAGGTGGCAATGCTGGAAATTCAAATAATAAAACTACAACTACAAATATTAAAAATAAAGTTGTCAATAATCATGGCTATAAATCTGGAAACCTCATTGTCGGTACAGCTGTACAGCAAAAAATCGAGTTGCTAATTGATAGCTTAGTTAAGCAGGAAAAGCCAATAGATGTGCAGCGTGTCGAATCTAAACTGGAACGGTCGAGCACATTTTGTAAAGAAAGTTCGGACCTGGATTTGAATGACTTGCAAATAATCGAATAGATAATTAAGTTGGAAACGAACTCAAACATTTTGAGGTACTAAATGTTATGACATTTTACGTTAAAAAAGAGCCAGGCTCGAAACACTGATATTAAGAACTATATTGTGATGATTTTGCGCTCCGTAAACGCTTATAATTAGAAATCAATTCTTAATTTTTTTTTATTTTTATTTTACAGAATTTGCTGAAACCGATAATCTATCATCAGCTGACTGAGTCAAGAGAGAAAAACGCTGAAGAAAAAACACTCATCCTCACTCCAATATATGGAACAATGTAGCAACTCTAGTCAATAATTAGTTGCAACTAGAGTGCATATAAATTATACATACTCGTAGTACTTGACAAAAATGCTAAGTAAAATTAACAAATGAACAAATCTATTTTTAGAGAATGTCAGCGAAGAAGCAAAACGCATGTAGTGAGTAGAGTAGTACAGGCCATGGCACGATGAAAAATATATACATATATAATAAAACCTAGTTGTTTGCATTGCATATTAGTGGAAAATTTAAAACTGTTTGCCACAAAATTTTAAAGAAACTTGAAAGAAAGCTTAAGCGAGTGCAACAGTTTAATAGAAGCATTTGCACTAAATTATAGTTTTAACTTACAATTAAAATTTAGATTTTAAACACATTCGGTGATATTATGTAAAATATTTTTTAAAAGGCTTATAGTATTTTAATTATATTTTTTTTAACTTTCGATTTTATTTGGCCTTTTATACAGACAAATGTATTACGTTATTATAATTGTAGTTTTTTTACACATAATTTCCTGCTTAAATTGATGCCTTTGAAAGGTTGTCCTAACTTCTACGAAACCCTATGAATCTTTGAAAGTGTGTATTATTAAGTATATCTATTAATAAAAACGCTAAATCTGCATTACACATAGCATATGCATTTAAAGTAAAATCAAATCGTATAAGTTAAGTTCTTTTTTGTAACTGTAATGCACAATTGTTTTGCTTATAACATTTTAAATTTTGTTAATTTTTAAGATTTCAACTGCTCTCTGCAAGAATTATGTGTAATACTATTTTTAATTTTTATGTGCAATTAGCATGAAATAAGTGCGAATTTTGTACGCTGTTTTTTTTTCCTAATTATATACACTTGAAATTGTTTACAATGAATAATGTTTACAATGAAATATTATATTCATCATCAATGTATAAATGTAGTTTTCTTTTATAAAACGCTATTTAGCTTTCCATAAATAAATTACATACTTAAATAAAATAAAATTATGTGAATTGAAATATGTTTTTTATTCCGTGAATATATCGATATATTTTATATTGCTCCTAGCTACACAAGAGTTTCCTAACTTTTAAGCATGAGTTGATAATTGAAACATCCAGAAACACGCTACATATCCAAAAATCTTATGTTAACATCAAACATAGTTTCCCGATACTCTGTACATCATAAATAATTTTTTTTTTAAGAACCAATTTAATTTAAATATTGCGGGCATGGCACCAAATGTTGATGATGAAGTAGCACAAGTTGATCGGCATCTGCAAGCATTAAATGCAAATTTGGAGAACGTAACTGATTAATGAGTAGAAGTTAAAAAGCCATATTAAAGTAGTCGTGGTATTTAAAATTTTAGGTGCAGGCAATGAAGTTGGTGCCTCATATCGTGAACTCACTCCATCTCTTACATCTGTAGTTGATGCCATGCGTGATTTTTTTACAAAATTTCCTAATGCCGAAGAAGACACTACCGATTATTTTGACTAAGATTGTTCATGAATGCAGATTGAATGCTGCATTACTGAAAAAAAAAAATATATATATATATATATATATATATGCGGTACGTTAAGCTACGCTAATGTGGTTACTACGCCGCTAGGCGGTTTGCAATATTTTTTCAAACAAACCGTTTAACATTTGTTAAATAAATATTTCAATCAAACAAACTTTCCAAACCTACCTTATTTTACGTTATTGCTTGTGTCTCCTCATGTAATTGTTCATTACATTGTCTTGGAAAACTGCCTTTATGTGGTTATTTAAGACCTTTGAATCTAAGGGAGGTGCCACATCCATTTTATTTTTTCAGACTTGTGTCATTTGTTTTCTTGTGCCAGTCTTATAACACTCTTTTGGAAAATATCGTTGAAATAATCCGATTAGTCTGTATGATTAGTCTTATTCAGTCTGAGGGAAATTTTTTTCTTCATCAATAATGTGATATTTTGCATTTTCGGGAGGTTATAGAGAAGTCGTGCCTTAGGACTGTATTTAAAAAAAAAAAGTTATTCAGTTTAGGAATTTAAGTTTCAAGCTTTAAGAAGGAACAGTTTGATCTGGGCGTTGATGATTCTTATTTACTGTGAACAAAATAATTTTTTTTTTTTTGTATAGGATTTTGTACTTACTTAGAACATGTTTTATCATTTTGTCTAACTTTGTTCTAGAGTGTTATTTTAGAGGTTTTTTCTTAATATACTGAGAAGTTTATGAAAAGTACGAAAGAATGTCGGAGCAAAGAGGGAAAGAGTATGTCTGTGCCTTAGAGTAATATACAATAATTTTCCATTGCCAAAGTGAATTTGGAAAAATGAGCGAATAAAGCTTGCATTTATTATATCTCTTTAATGTGATGTGATGACGCTTTGACACAAATGCTCTAGTCGCGTTACTTAATATGTAAACGCCTCCACCAGCACCATCGACATGAAAAATAAGTTGAAAACTAAATTTGCATCCTTTACAACCAATTTTGATAAGGTTGGGTAGATTTATTTAATTAAAAAATGTTCATATTTCACCTTAACTTTAATTAACAATGAGTTAAGAGATTTATTAAATCAAACTATATTTAAATATTTAAACTAAAAGTGTGAATGTGTCACGCTACTAGAGGGTTGGGCATTTTGTGACAGTGTGTCTCGGACGATAGGGATCAAAAAGTCTGAAAGATGCATTATGTGAACGAACCCTAATATCCAGCGATCAACTATCGGAGTTTTTCCTTGATTCGTATAGCCATTTCTCGAAAAATCGGGATTTTATACCATAATATTCGAAAACAAGGGGTGATACAGAATTTTGTTTTTCATTTATTGTGTAGCACCAGAAATGAATTCGCTTCTGTAATTAAAATTATTATCTTCTCCTGAGTAACAGTTTCACTTTAATGAGAATAACATATTTAAGATTTAATATTTTTATTTGCTTTCATATACGAAGTGCGAGAATATTTCTGTAGTTACAATGAAAAATGTATACTCACTTAAAATAATTGCAAACTTAATATGCATATTAGAATAATACATTAGAAAAAAACAAACACTGCAAAGCCGTCGTTTACCCTGCACGCGCATCGAAGTTTGATTGTACCCAAGCGTTAAACACATTGCGACAATGTATGACAACACATTCATTGCTACAATATTCGTCTTCCCAGTCAGGATTAATAATGGCTCGTTTAGTACAACTGTCACGTATGCATTTTTGCACCGCACCGGCCTCAGTTAAAAGCTGATTTTGCTGTGCAGGTGGTGGATTCAGTGAATCGACGCTTGTATTTGTAGCTAAATGGCCATGATTTATTTGGTTTTGCTCTTGATTTTGTAAATTTTGTTGCTGATTGTTGTAAGTATCTTGATTTTGAACTGTTAACTGTTGCTGCACATTATTTGCAGTATGGTTTGGGAGATTGCTGCCATTTTCAGAAGAATGTGTGTGCGGTATTGTAAATACAGCCGGTTTCGATTGAAGCATTGTTGCTGAATGCTCTAGCTCCTTCTGATGTTTCAGTTGTTGTTGTCGATAGATACGCATTTGTTTTATATATTCGGCCTTTGCGATTTCATTTTTCTTATAGTAGACATTCTTATGTGAAGGATCTAGAGCTTCCCACATGGAAGCAACAATGCGTGACAGCTCCTGAAATGAACAATTTGGATTTTGTTGTTTGATGGCGCTGACGGTGTCACGAAAGAAAAGTGCATAGGCTGAGAGCGGTTTAGCGGGTTCATTCGGATCTGTAGGTGTCATCTGTTTGCGTGCAGCGAGAGTTGCCGTTGTTGATAAAGTTGGGCTGCTGGCAATAAACGAATCATCGTTGGCCGTATGGTATTCATCCAGTGAGGTATCCATGCTGCCACGCATTCTTTTTGACTGTAAATATAAAGAAGTCAGATTTATATTATTAGATTTAAAGATCGTGATACTTATGGAATTTTTAATGAAAATTTCAAACTCACTATGAGCTTCTTCATTTGATTCTAAATAAGTAGAAGCTTATAGAAACTAAAATTACTATCTTGTCTAAGTGCTAAGACTGTTTTCAATTTTGTGTTAATATTGGAGAAAGAGCGCGCAATTACTCTTCTAACAAACAAATCTACAAGTAGTAAGTACAACAAATGTGATTCATGCGACGATAAGCGCCTAGCCATTAAGAATTTAATTTAATGTGTAAGTTTTATAGACAATGTTGTGCACTAATCGACTGTGTAGTATGGTGTTCTATAGCTTTTGAATCGATAACCTTTTATGAATTCAAATTTATTTGGTTTTTTAAAATTTTAAGTGCAATACTAAAAATGCTTATAGTGTAAATTTTTGTATTCAGTATTAAATTGGTGGTAGCTTAGCATTGAAACTCTGTATTATTGAAATTATTTTAAAGTAAATACATAAGTTTAATTTGTTTTGCCTACCTAAATTTAAATACGTTTTAATGTTAATTGTGTATTCAACTTTTTTTAATTGCAGCTGATATCGACAATTTAGATTTTTTTATTTTCATGCTTCTGGAATTGACACAAATTTTCTAAAGTAAACAAACTGATAAATTGCCAAGATTAGTATTTGATCAGATAATAGCATTTTCATATGACTACTCGTACATTGTATTACATTAGATATTAAATATTTGTTTTCGAATTAAAGGTACATTAGCTTAAATGGCAAATAAACCAATTGGCATTCTTATATAAACTATGAGCGCATTGGTGCGCTCATTTTTTAACTCAAATATTAAGCTTGACTGAAACGCTAAAACTTGCAATGTGTATTCGTTCAGATCTGCCGTTTGTGCTGCTTGCTTGGATAGTGCGCCTCGGCACAGTAGCCCAAAATGAAAAGTTACTGCTCATAATCATCCACAGTCCGTAATACTTAACCGATGTAATGTTTTTGTTGTTGTTTTAAATTACTCAGTATCGATCTCGGAAGCGAAATGACGTTTCCGATTTTTTTATGCATTTAACCGCTAAACAGCAAATATACATATGTACATACAAAATCGGCCATTTCAACAATATGAATTTTTATCTCAGAAAAAAATCAAAAGTCTTCGTTATCTAGCAGAGTTTTTGCAACAACACTCAAAGATAAATAGGGCAATAAATATGCAGGCTATTACTTTATATACAGGCTGAGTCTACTTTTATTTACTCGATAACCAACATTGAACACAGAAAAATGGTTTAGAGATTTTTTGTTTTTTACTTTATAAGCATTGAAGAAAATACAAAATCCATTAAAGAAAAATATAACATTTCATACGTTTAGCACAAAGAATTTTTGCCAGTACCGACATTTTATTTTTTTTGTTAAAAATTCACAAGACAATGAACAAAAAAGCTTCAAATAATTTTTCTGTAAGTACTATTTTTATATATTTTTTCTAAAAAACTAGCAGAATTACAGAAAAAAATGGTTTTTATGCTTTTTCTTGTTCTAGGGGCTGTACAGGAAAAATAGAACTCAATGAATAAATAATTTTTTGCGATAGAATCTTTTTTTTTCGCATTCTTTTTTTTTTTTTAAGTCTCATCATCATCTTCATACCATTGTCACTACTAGTTTTTGAGTAAACAAAATTTCTAAAATAAACTCACCCTGTGTATAAAGTATATATGTAAATGAAATTCTGTATATTTATTGCATTATTTATCTTTTTTGAACGTTGCCAATAATTCTGCTAGATAATAAGATCATTTTCGTATTTTTTCTAAGATAAATGAGCCGCTGAAAGCAAAAGTGGTATAACTCAAAATTTTCAAAATGTGAGTTATACCCGTTTTCTAACTTGTTATGTTAGTAATTTTCATTAGCCAAAATGCCTTAACTTTAGTTTGTCAAATGGCCGCTACAGAGCATCGGAAAGTTTTGAAACGAATCAAATACCTCAAACTTCAAGCGGAACAGTGGTACAACTCTGCGCTAGCCATAGTGTTTGTTTCAATTCTTAAGTAAGAAGCTTATTTCGAAAAGCATTTGTTGTAAAGCATTTAATTCACCAACATTATGGACATTAGTGGATTAAGCTGCACAATATTTTGAGCCTAATAAAACTGTTATTGATTATGTATTATTTTATTTAAATTTTAGTAATGAGCGTTATCAGTAATTAAATCAGTATTCTTATTAATTTATTTACTTTAGTTATCTAAAGTTAATGTGAAAATTAATTTTACTAGTGATGAAACTTTTGACTATAGTATTCGTTTACGTTTTCATCAATCTTAAGTCCCCAACCGACTCTCTTGGCAATGAAAAACTTTCCGAGATCGAGGAGGATAAGTAGCTCTTGAACCTGAATAATGTATGGATTTAATTACTTCGATTTAGTTTTGATTCATTCATTTTGATTTTTTAATTAAAAAACATTTTGTTTAGTATTTTTTGGATAAAAAACAATAAATTTTTAGTAATTAAAAATGATTTATGAAATGGATATTTCAATTTACTTAATATTTTCAAATGAATAAAGGAATATGGGAATGAATAGTTAAGTGAATAGGATGTACTCTGCTTTAAATACCAAAATTTTTAAGGAAAATTGGTATAACTCATTGACTTATACCACTTTACCGCTAATTTCTTTGAAATAAAAATTGGAAGAATGGTACTCTAACTTTAAGCTAAATTGGTACAACTTACTATTATAAAAATTATATTATTTTTTATAACACAAAAAATTTTGAACAATTGCCTTTCTAAAAGTGCCAAAACTTTGACAAAAACATAAGCACTGATTTTTTGGGATGCCAAAGCGAAAATCCGTTAAGAATAACGAGCTGTGGTTGATAATGAATAGTAAATTTTCATTCTGAGTTTCTGTACGTTGAGGGCATGCAAAAAAATGTAGCGTGTCTTGAGGACTGAAATCACATTCTGAGAAATGTTCAGTATCCCACTTCAGCCTGACCGGAGCTCTGCCATCGTGGCAGTTGTATTTCTTCATCAACTATAGAGCGTGATCGGCCGGTAGTACCATGTCTTGCCGACTTCCTGTCGCCGGTACAACTTTCTCTTCGTAGATCGCTTTTAGGGCCACTCCGTAAGCCGTCGGGTCAAATGGTAGTGCGTTCGCGTAGTGGGTTTTGACGTTTTGATGCTTGCATAGAACTTTTCGGATGCCGCGCGGGGATTGTGGTAAGCCGAGCAGATCGTAATTTGGATGATTTGATTTATGACATTCCGCGAGTTCCTTCGATAATAGCATGTTGTGCTTTTTTTCCTTAAGTATTTTTACCTAATCGTGAAGGTGGTGGTGGTAGTCAGCTCCAACTCTTCCAGTTAGCTACTTGAGGGCATATTTATTTCGCTAGGCGGTTTCGTATCTTCGATTTATATGTTTTCTATCACAGGGACCCTTTTGGTTAATCGTTTTTCAGATCTAGGCTGAATATAGTTTAAAGCTGTTTTTGTACAGATTTTTTCCTGAAACCGTGCTGATGATGTGCTAACGTGAGGTGTCAAGTTAATGTTGGAAGAAGAAACTACAACGTCTTTGGCACCGGAAATAAAGTTGTTCAGGTATGTGATGAAGACGTACATCAGGTATGTGATGAAGACGTACGTCAGGTACAAAAGGCTTAATGGACTCAATTGTTTGAGCATTACTATAATTATGCCGTCAGAACTTAGATTATATAGCGTTTTTTGGCTGAGGCTACATCATCTGTGTGTTTATGAACGCTGCCTTCCACCTTGAGGCCGCGTATCTTCGTAAGGGTTGCTAATTTCAGCGATCTTGTCTTATTTGCATCATTTTAAGGATTATATTATGGCCAGAATTAGTCGAATACTACCAGAATATCGCAATCTTGATGACTGGTGTTTGTTACACGATAATGCACCAAGTCAGATTTTGTTGACGGTTTGTCAATTTTTGGCACGAAATCAAGTCTGTGTTAAATTATTCACCTGATTTAGCACCATGTGACTTCGCTCCATTCCCAAAAAATTTAAATTAAGTTGAAAGAATGCGATTTCGATGGCATTGAGACCATTTAAACAGCTTCAACATGCACCTTGGAAGCAATACCACAAAATGAGCACAAGAGGGCATTTGAATCAATATTGAGTCTCCGTAGGAAGTGCATTGAATGAAAAGGACAATAATTTGAACACAAAGTGATATTAAAAAAATATATATATTCGTTTCATTTTTATAGCTTGAATCCCGGAACATAATTGCCAAGCCTATGTGAGCCTTAGATTCCGGTTGTTTTCATTTTTATCATTATTCTTTATTATATTTTTTGTCATTGGATACATATGTACATATTTAGATTTAGAAGTTTCGGAACCCCTAAGTTACAGATTGATATTTTTTTTGTGGACTGTATTTTTTTAACCAAATTTACAGCTTTCAAAGTGTTCTGCCCACTTTTAGCGGTATTTTGATCACCGACCAGTTTTTGTACTTCACGGGACATATCAACTGTGATAGAAATTCGCAGATGCGTTATCAATTAGGGGTGACGCGATGACAATACTGATGCCAGGGCAGTAGAGTAGGTTTTTTTTAACTCTGGTAAGGTAAATCTCAATTATGATGCCAAACTCTGATTCCTAATTTGCTGGTCGAGGAATATTACGCGATGCTTGTTGTACTAATTGTACGTAAAAAAATTGTAATTGTAAAACTTTAAACTGTAGTATGTCTTATAAAATATCGAAAATCGTTAACATCAATCGTTCGAAGCTGAAAATATTCCCTCGAATGCAAAATGGATTACATAAATTCATTTAAAGTACATGTTCAGCAGAGCAATTTGAAAACATGCATATTATGCCGGGTCGAAATTTAGATTCAGCCAGACACCGACTCAAAAGTTAGAGACGAAGAAAACGATATCTGCGTCATTTTTTTTCGTTCCGAGAAAACCCAATAGAGCACTTTTGATTCTCTTTAAGGTCGTTTTTGGCTAAAAAAACGTGTTTTTTGCTCGTAACTTTTTTTCCTTCACTGAATGGATACCTGAATTTGCTTTAAAAACAAATATTGCGTAATATCCGCATATTATAAAAAGTTGACCTGTGGATTTTTTATAACCATAAATGGATTGAAATCAAAAAAGCCCTTATTTGTCGGGATCTTGTACATACATACATACATAATTTTAATGTTAAAGTGAGCGAAAAGACGAAGCTTAAGTTCAGGTATTCCAATAAATTTTTATTGACTTGTGTTAGTTTTACAATATGGCTCGATTTGTATATCAATTTTATAGTGTATGGAATTATCTTCAAAAAATATGAATTTTGTTTGGATCTCATAAATAAGACTTGCAACGACAAATCTTTGTCTTCAGGGATATGGTGTAGCCAGAGATACCTATAACATCTCAATGTCAGCTGAAATCACATAAACCTTACCTGGGGTGCTGCTGCTGCTAACGCCAGCACTGTCTACAAATGTGGTGTTCCAAAGGGAAGTCTTTCCTTTTTGGTTTGCAGTGCCGATTTTAAAAAAAAGTACGGTTGCAAATTTAAATGGTTTTTGTTATAAAATATTGTTCTCACCACTTGCTGTTGCAATAAATTTTGCTGTTGATGAAAATTTGAGTTGGTGTGGTCCTCGTTGTTGTTGGACGTGGTGTTTTCAATGTCAGTCAAATCAAATACTTCGTCTCCAAATGAAGGTGTGTGAAATTGCATATTCATTTTAAATTATGCAAGGCTTTTTATTTATTGAACACACATGATTTTAGTTAGCAGCAATATTTATTTAATAATTTTTAATACTTTTGCGATAAACAAAGAAATTGCAGAGTAAAAGATAGGGCTGGGGAAAAATCGATTAGTATCGATGTTCATCGATGTTTTTCAACATTGCTTACTATCGATAGTTTTGAGCCTTAACGATTAAAATCGAAATCTATTAATCATTGAATAAATTTTTTTATTTTTCTTTAAAAAGGGTATAAGTATAAAAAATTTACATCTTATTATATACCATTTAAAGGGAATAAATTTGGCTTTTTTAATGTGCTAAAAAAGTTACAGGTTATTAACACATTTTTAGGAAAAAAAAAGGTTTATAAAAAAAAAATTGGTCATAATTTCAGAAAATTCGTCAGATCTTCAAAACTATAAGTCAAATTTCAAAGCTTCACGCTTCATTATTGTATTCTTACGACACTCATATTTACTATTTTCTATTCAGCGGTTGCCAACTTATAATCATTTTTCCAAAAGTTATGTTCGCAACTTTCGATGTCTATATCTCCGAAACTAGATACGAGCGACAATTTTTTTTAATTTTTTTTTCGAAGAGACTTTGTTAAGTGAGGAAACGGACATAATTCAATACTGGAATTACTATACAAATTGTGATACATTTAGAAGAGTGGCCTTGAGATATCTGTTTATTACGGCTGCATCCACATCATCAATTCAACAGCGGGCAGTATTATATCCAAAAAGAGAGCTTCATTCTGCCCCGAGATGGCTGATAAACTGTTTTTTTCGCACCAAAATGTGAATTATATACAAATGTAAAATTAATTTCTTTATTACTAACTATCCAAGCCATGCGCGCGTTGCAATGTCCTAGCATATCAAATAAAATATTTAAAATATTATTTATAACATACACCATTAATACTTTACTATTATTATGAAAATAAATGTTATTAATCAATCAATAATGGAGGGGGAAATTTCGATGTTATCGATGATAATCGACTTTGTTACCACCGATTTTTTTAACGATTTTTCCCAGCTCTAGTAAAAGCAACGAGTTCCTATTTCTATTTTTGACAGAACTGGGGTTCAGATGATATATTTTTCATAAGTCTTTTTGTCAAACAGTTTGACAGCTAATCGTATACTTTAACAACTTGTTCGTCATATTTTAGATTTGTTATTGCCATCAAAGAGAAAACAACGTGGTGGCAGACAAATGGCAATGTTCATGGAAATAGACATGTTGATAGGAAAGGAAACTAATTTTCAAAATAAAAAAGGAAGGAAAAATGTATGTATATGCTTAAGTCCTTCTCAAGACCACAAAAAAGTTTGTAATTTGTATATCCACAACACAAACAGCCTTTTACATAGTTTCGTATCAGTTTTAATATGGAAATTTAAACTACAAACTCTCGGATAGTTGCAACAATTATTTGTAACGTTGAAATCTTTCAACTGAAAAAATCTGTAGCAGAAAATTTTTTGAGTATTCATATCTGCATAATTTGCATTCACATGTTCAAATTTTTATCAAAGTACAAATATTTTTTGTTGATGAGTTTTGATGAAGAATTTGATGATCTGAACTCCCCTGGACACGTCAAATGTTACGTTATTTCTTACGTCGTAGTGCTGCCATACCCTAAGTATTAAGTTTTAAATTTTATATTTTTGACATGCGTTTTTTGCGCACATGTTCTTATCGACTCGCGATTAACGAAAAATTTATTGCGAACATTTAATTTGGGCATAAGTTTACTCTATATCTATATAAATATTTTATATAAAAGATCAGCGTACATATGCAATGATATAGTTAGAGAATATGTATTAGGGCTTGAGCATTAAGCCTAATTTCCATGTGATCTTTTTTGAAATTATCTTATCAAATATCAGGGAGGACATCACATGCTATAAAGATAGCAAATGTATGCAATTCACTCTCGCATTCTCCAAGCGCATTAGGTTCTGTTCGCATGCTTTTTCTTTCTTACAAAAATTTGATTTGATATCCCTGATGTGGGATAAAATAAGATCACATGGAAATTGGGCTTTAGGCTTTAGTGTCTGCGCATACACTTTAAAAATGGTAATGCGGCTAAAAATTGAAATAGTTTGCTTTGAAAATCACTATTTGAGCCTCATTCATATAACATTTTAGTCCAATATATACGCAGTCCTTTAGTCCTCTTGGCTAAGATTTTTTTTGAATGGGATTTATTAGATTGACTAGAATAGTAGCCGCACAATCTTTGGGGGGCTCCATTCGGACGTGCATTTTTACGTTTCTTAAAAATCTAAAAAAAGGAAAATGGGTCTAGAGTATAATCCTTTGTGGTCGTCATTTGAGGGGAGGAGGGCCTTTCCAAGATGACAAAGACAGAAAAAGTGGACAACCATAGGGGAGGGACTTAAATATTAGAAACTTTACACACAGGCTGTAAGGTTAGAAAAGTTGGTATAAAATTCAAAACATTCTGAAATCTATACAGCAATGCTGATTGAATGATTGATTCCTGCGTTCAGTGATGCAATATTAATGTTTTGTGATTTAAAATAATGTTAAGGCAAAGTTCAACAATTAAATATTAAAAGATTATTCAAGGTGTAGGCAAATTATCTACAAAGCGGCCATTATCGAAAAAAAGTTTTTCACGAATAGAATTTGAAAGAGTAATTTTTCTGTGTGCTTGCTCGCTCGTGTTGAAATAACAAAAAGGTACAAAGAAACTTGTCCGTGTGTAAATTAGGCATTATCTCTAGGAAAATTTATTGTTCGCTGGCTAGAAAATCGAAATCTCTATTGCATTTTAGTGTCATTCAGTTAACCGTTATAATTTTATGTTAGTGATTATTGTCTACCTATATATTTTTTGCGTATTGTTTTTAAAAATGTCCTTACAACATAAGTATGAATTAAGAAAGAACAAAATTTCAGCAGCGTCTGTATTACTTAACCAAACTGAAGTCGAAATAATCGAATCCAATATTTGTGTAAATGAGCCAGATTTCGCTGAGATTTGCGGCTTCCTGCAAAAGTTTTCACAAAAAATCCGAGTGACCTTGCCTCGTTTTCATCATTTACAGCTTTGGTTACAGAGCACTGATGAATGTAAGATACTTAAAAACTTACAGTACATTCTTAGTTGAACGGACTAAAAATTTGCGTAAGGCGTTTTGGCGTTTTTCTCCAATCCAATTTTAATTTTTTTTTTGAAAGAGTTGGCTTCGTGGTAGTTAAAAAAAAGCGAAATTATAAATAAATAAATAAATAAATTATAAGTTGGAGGGAAATTATGGAGATGTCGCAATCAAAAGTTGCGGATATAGTTTCTCTAAAAACCGTTATTAGTTGGGGCCCTTTGAGCCGATTTAAAAAATATGGGTGTCATGAAATATAATTTGATACGCTATAGTATTGAAATATCCTCTACATATGACATTCTAAATGAAATAACCATTAATCTTATGAAGTATGTTTCTTAATAAAAACAATTCGCATTTTATAAAACTAGTATATGTCTAACATTTGCTATTGGCGCCAAAAACCGATCAAAATATTATATGTGATGCGATTTGCGTAAAGGAAAATAGAGATTTGGCTCTGTTCTCATAAAGTAATTAAAAGCCCTTGTTTAGCCAAAACACCCAAAAATGTTTTGAGCTTTTCAAGATCGGAGTTCAAGTTTTCAACATGAAACTTCATATAGATTTTTTGCTTCAATTCGACGTTGGCGCACCTTTGTGTGCGAATTTTAAGCCATAGCCGAGTGGATATTGAGGGACAGGATACCTAGTGTCATAATTCAATTTTGACACTGGACTTTTTACGCAGATCGCATCACAGAATTCGTTTAAAAATTAAGAAAATACTTTAATTTTTGCAACTTCTAGTCCATAAAGACCTGCAATACTTCCTTTCACAATTACTACAAAAAAGCGGCCGTGTCGTGCACAAACGCCAATTCGACCAGGACTTATTTGAATTTTGTCTCACATATTCAGTAGAAGATGCTACAGCATTGCAAGAAAGTGATGGTTTTCAATCATTAAGCCTTCGACAAAAACTGCGTTTTTTAAAGGTTTGTCTTCATATCTTATATATAAAATTCTTGTGTCACAGTGTTTGTTACCGTAGTCCTCCCAAACGGCTTGACCGATTCTTATGAAATTTTTTGTGTATATTTGGTAGGTCTGAGAATAGGGGGTAAACTAAAAAAATTCTATTTAGGATGCATATTTAGGGTGGCCCTCATACACATTTTTTTTTATAATAGCTTTTTCCCAAAGACCACTGCATCGATTCACATGGAATTTACACCACGTAGCTTTTATATTAAGGGACATGGTTAAGTTTATGAGACTTTTATTTAGGCTGCATATTTAGGGTGGTCCTCATACAAAAATATTTTTAAAATAGCATTTTCCGAAAGACCATTGCATCGATTCACATGGAATTTACACCACGTAGCTTTTATATTAAGGGACATGGTTTAGTCTATGAGACATTTATTTAGGCTGCATATTTAGGGTGGCCCTCATACAAAAATATTTTTAAAATAGCATTTTCCCAAAGGGAGCGTTCAAGTATTACGTAACGCAATTCTTGAAGATCTTTGAAAGTAGCGCGCTGTTATTTACTTATATAATAAATATAATATTTATTGCTGTAGCTAATCTAGAAATAGTTTCATTATGCACACCTAATTTCAAAACACCCGTTGTTCGACACCTCCTGCCGCCCCTGTGCCGCATCGTATCGTTTTACAAATTGCGTTACGTAATACTTGAACGCTCCCAAAGACCACTGCATCGATTCACATGGAATTTATACCACGTAGCTTTTATATTAAGAGGCATAGTTTAGTCTATAAAACTTTTATTTACGGAGCATATTTAGGATGGCCCTAGTACAAAAATATTTTTAAAATAGCATTTTCATAAAGACCACAGCATCGATTCACATGGAATTCACACCACGTAGCTTTTATATTCAGAGACATAGTTGAGTCTATAAAACTTTTATTTACGGATCATAATTAGGATGGCCCTAATACAAAAATATTTTTAAAATAGCATTTTCCCAAAGACCACTGCATCGATTCACATGGAATTTACACCACGTAGTTTTCATATTCAGAGACATAGTTGAGTCTATAAAACTTTTATTTACGGATCCTAATTAGGAAGGCCCTAATACAAAAATATTTTTAAAATAGCATTTTCCCAAAGACCACTGCATCGATTCACATGGAATTTACACCACGTAGTTTTTATATTAAGAGACATAATTGAGTCTTCAAAACTATTATTTACGGATCATATTTAGGATGGCCCTCATACAAAAATATTTTTAAAATATCATTTTCACAAAGACCAGTTCATCGATTGACATAGAGTTTACGCCACGTGTCTTTTATATTAAGAGACATAATTGAGCTCATAAAACTTTTATTTACGGAGCATATTTAGAGTGGCCCTCATACACAAATATTTTTAAAATATCATTTTCACAAAGACCACTGCATCGATTCACATGGAATTTATACCACGCGTCTTTTATATTAAGAGACACTGTTTGGCTTATTAAACTTTTATTTAGGGTGACCCTCATGGAAAAATATTTTCAAAAAAATCATTTTCACGAAGACCGGTTAATTGATTCACACCGAATTTACACCAAGTAGCTTTTATACAAAGAGGCATATTTAAGCCTACAAATTTTTTATTTAGGGTTGCCCTCATACAAAAATATTTTTGAAATAGCATTTTCCCAAAGGCTACTTCATCGATTCACATGAAATGTGCACCATGTGTCTCTTATATTAAGAGACATTATTTGATTTATAAAACTTTTATTTAGGGTGGCCGCCAAACATAACTTTTTTTAAAAAAATCATTTTCGCGAAGACCGGTTAATCGATTCACACCGAATTCACACCACGTAGCTTTTATGTCAAGAGGCATAGCTAAGCCTACAAAACTTTTATTTAGGGTGGCCCTCAACAGCAATATTTTTAAAATAGGATTTTCACAAAGACCACTGCATGGATTCACATGGAATTTACACCACGTATCTTTCATATTAAGAGGTAAAGCTAAGACCGTGCAGTACCATGCCTTCCATATAAGAAGATACCATAATTTGTGATGCAGATACACACGTATATAAAATGTACAGGCAAAAAGAAGTTTCAATGAGAAAATGGGTGGTGCCACACCTTCTGTATGCGAATAAAACATTTTGTATATATCAGCAATTATATAAAACACAAAAGCTATAGTAAATTAAACTCATCGCTCCACCTAGCAGTAAGGCCAGAAAAATGTCTGCCATGTAAAAAAGTAGGGAGAGAAGCTGATTTCACTTTAACGATGGGCTGATTCGCTTTTGCATTCCATAGCATACAGCTTCGCATCACCTACCGGAAAGGGCAGAACAACGTCTGCCGGGACAGCTAGTTTTCCTATAACATCTAATCTAGATTATCAAACAATTAGCAGTGGACTACTATTTTAGTCGAAATCATCTTAAAGTTGGGCAATTTCATTGCTGACACACCTTGCTGTCAGTGTGAGAATACAAAAAAAAAAAAAAAAAAAATAAACCAAATGTAGCAATGATTTAAGGGTTGCTACACCTATCTCCCAAACAAGTGCCACCGCGAAATGGGAGTAACTTTGTATTTATTGAAAAAAAAAAAAAAATATCAAATTTTATAATCCTTTTTGCTCCATATTTCTGCCTTTTTTGACTTTGAAAGTTTAAAAATTTTATAAATATAATAAATTACACATACCTACCAGAGTTAAAAGCGGAAACCAGACTAGAAATTTAGGCATGGTTTTGCACGCCGATTTTGAATCTTGCATAAACCTAAGTTGTTAGAAAAATTTTGAAGACAACTTCAGAGTTTGCTTCCAAAACTACATCAAAAATAACCAATCTGTTTGCCATGTCCTACTTACTCAGGCAAGTGCTATTTTTTATAATTTATTTTATGGACTTTTTAAGTTTTTTTTTTATCGAAAGAAACTGACTGATAACATTTCATATTATCTTATTGAATATACTTCAGAGAGTAAGATTATCAACAACAAAATTTTTGCTGGTCGCCAAAAAAACAAAATTCGCAAAAAATAAAATGATCATATTCACATTTTAAAAGTAAATGTATAAAATTGAAAACATACTTAAGTTTGATACAAGTATGTATTTTTTTTCAAATCACTCTAAATTTGCTTATATGTTCATACATATAGCCTAAGTATTAACGGAAATAATACTGTTTCTAAAGGGTAATATTTCAGCAATAAAAATATTACTGACAGAATTTTATCTGTGCGTCTGTATAGAAAGATCGTTTCAATAATGGCAGAAATCTGTTTGTTAAATATACTGATGGGTTATTATGAATAATTCTAAGCACTTTTGTGTTTGAACAAAGGAAGTAATTTTTCGGCCTGCTAGATTTTAGAAGTGTAGTTTAAATATAAGCTAAATTTGAATTGCTTAAAATTTTGTGAGAGCGGACTCTCTAAATATCTATCAATCGGAAGCTAATTGTGTTAATCTTGATAAGACATATGTACATATAAGTCAAAATTTATTCTTATATTGTTCTAATTTCTTTGTTCTTTAGGAATTGCTTGAATCTCTCTTCGATTCAAACAAAAAATTATTAAATTTTTGTGAAAGAAAATCTGCTTCAGAGTTACGTTCACAGCCACTGGGATGCGATCGTCTTGGATGTCACTACACGCTAGAAAAAATGAATTTAAGGACTTGGATCATTTGTAAACGCAGCGGTATTCCAAAATATTTTCGACCGATTGCGAGGAAGCGTAATGAAATTTTGGACTTGATATCAACACTAGAAGCTGACGCTACGTCAACTTCCTTTTCAGACAGTGGCGTTACTGATGAAGATAGTAACTCATCTTCATCGTTATTATTGACAGAGAATGAGCAAGACTTGGTTATATTCTTGAAAGTTTTAAGCGCAACGCTTTTTCAATAAATATTTTGTTTTTTTTTTATAAAGTCTTATAGTTATTTTTTGAAACGTTACATTTGTATAACTTTGTAATCTATTAGTATGCACTTATAAAGTTGTTCGTTACTTTCAGTGAAACTTTTTAATTATGTATGTTGAAAATTGAAATGCTTAACAATTTATTTGAATGTCTTTTTTAAACTTTTGCAAAAGAGCTACATTCGATCTTTACGAATTTAAATCGAGTTAAAGCACAAGAAAGTTATTTGAAGAAAATTGCAGCGCCGACGCTTCGAGGTCAAAATTGTTTGGACATATGTACTTTCTTGTGTTTTGACTCGATTTGAAATCGTACCGTTCTTAGCCGTTTTACAAAACTGAACATTTTTAAAAATATCTCTATCTAAACTCAAATAAAATGTGAAAGTTTTTATAATATTTTTCCTGAGGACAAGTTTGCCAAACTTTTTATTTTGCACTTCATTGCTCATCAAACAATTCTTTAAGAAGTTATACATCTCTAAAACGTTCCTTGTTCTTTTTATTGTAACTCACGTATTTTTATATCATTCTAAGTCTTATGATTCATATATTATTGCTGAATATTTTCGTTGATCATTTAAATTTGTTTTTGATACGTATGTACCCGTTTTAAGTTAAGTTTATTTTCTTTACTAAATGTCTAATTAATTATGGAAAACAGAATAAATATAAAACTTTTTTATAAGCTACATACATATGTATCTTATTGGTAATAATGGAAGGTCAACGAACGCGGAACCGCGCGCCATTTGAAAGTTGAAGACATAGGCATCTTCAAAAACAGTAGACATCGGTCTCTTGATTTTCGAACCTAAATTTTGAGGTTCAACTTTCTGGTCATCTTTATGTATACATTATATATTTTAATAAGAAAAAAAAATCCCAACTTAATAGTAAAATTAAATAATTTAGAAAAAAACTGAATTGCTTTGTCATTCCTTGAGCCACGGATTGAACACAATTCTAATACTGAAATGATTGAATAGAGTATAAGTAGCTTCACCTTTTACCTCAACTTGTTGTTCATAACTCCCTTCATCCTCATCATGGCACTCTAATGCGCTAACTCCACCTTTTCGATATGTCTCTTACTATGAAGAGAATTTCGAAGCCGATTAACAGCGTTTTTTTTAACTAAAATTAAACTTAAAACTGGCTATATTTTTGCTGCGATTAATAATGATTGCCTAAGCAGAACTGAAGAAAAGTCTCACCATTGTACTCCTCAGGCTTGGGAATGTTCAAGCCACTAGAATTTTGAATAATTGTATGTGGAGTAATTAGAAAGCGTTTAGGTAAAGTCGACATATTCGAATTACGGACTTTTTTCACAGCAAGGTTTGTAATCGTATTTTATAATCTGGAACTGCTTCTAACATACATACATTACCATTCACTTGTTGGTTAATCAGGAAAGAAACTATGTAAATAGTTTTTCGTTTAAATATGTGTACATATAACTAAAAAAATATACCCTCTTCCGTAACTTTGAGTGATCTTTTGATCCTTCCATCCTTCACAGTATCGCTTGATTAATAGATGCCCCTATATACTTTTCAGATTTGAACTTTTCGTCGAGTCATGTCAATTTTTTACACTCATTGTTTCCTTCACTGTAGTGTACATTTGTTTTAACATTTGCCTTTATCTCGTGTTCGTCAAATGTTTCTAAAATTTTCTCTTAAAAAGTTTAAAGTAAATCTTCGAAATTATTTTTAATTCATACTTTATTTTAAATTCAAATTAAATAAAATATATTTTAATTTTACAATATAAATGATTTTACTTAAATTATAAGAATATTTTTTATATAAATCTTTGAGACATAACATATGTTGATGCACATATGTTTTTTTTCGAATAAATATAATACATATAACACATTATTTTAATAACTTTAAAATATTTAAGTTTTATGCAATTATTGCTATTTATACAGATATATGCACACTTATTGATAAAATATATCTTTATTTTTTTTTTCATTTTATCACATTTTTACTACGTAAAATACCTATTTTAAATAAAGAAATAACGAAATAACAAGTTCAACCTTATGAAGGTACTTTTCCTAATTTATTTACACTAAACTGCTACTCTTTTTCATCTGTTTATGGATAATTGCAATATTGCAGTTTTCCCTAAGTTTAATTTAATTCATATTTCGATTGTGTTTATTTACGTTTTTGTGACTCCAAATAAGTAGCCGTAAATGTAAGTAACCGATAGCGTTGTTTCAAATTTCGCGCACGTACATGCGCTGAATTGACTTCTTCGGTGAAATTGCCGGGGAACCAGCCGATGGCACCGTCACGTATTCGTTCGCCTTGGTACCAGCCTGTTATAGAGATTTTCAATTTTTGTTTGTGTTATAATTAAATGATTTTATTGCCAATAAAATATGCATACCATCTGGTAATTTTCGTGTCACATTAACAACATCGCCAATTTCAAGGCCCAGCGCATCAGGTTCCTTGGATAAGTAGGCATGCTTTGCCACAACTTGAGGACAATCCCATTGTTCGTACAGTTTTTCACCAGGAGTTTCCGCTTCTGGTGGGCGCATAGCTTGCAGCCAACGTTCTTGCTCCGAAACAGAGGGGCAGGAAAGTACCTAGGGAAAATGTATCGTTTGAAGCAATTAATAAAGGAAACAAACATTAAATCCCTCTCCACTTTTACTCACCAGCTCAATAGTCTTTCGCTCATGATTCTCCAGCAAGGTCATCAGTATCAAATTCTTACCCGTTTGGTTTATATCCTTGGTTGGCAGTTGTGGCAACAAATCACCTGATGATATTGTCAGCATGTTACGTGGGCAATAGTCAAAAACTAGGAATTGCTCTTCTGATCTACGTTTAGTCAAAACAAGCAGATCCGAAAACAGAAAAGCAAATATGTTGGTTTTTGTGAATTTCTTTCCAAATGTCAGCTTTGCATCATCACCACGCCAAATTAGATGAGTTAGTTCGCCCTTTTTTACCAGAAAACGTGGCTTTGAACCTGGTGCTGCCACACCCACCGGTGCTATGGCCAGTGCCCGTATTGCTATTGGAAATTCTAGCTGTCGTGCGATACGCTCAATTTCATAAGCTTGCTCGCAGCGATTTGCCGCCTCATTACATTGCATTACTATTTTATTCATAATTGCTAGCGTCATCTTCCAACTGTCGTACTCGTCATCATTTGGATTGGCTTTGCTGAAGACTGCATCGATGAGCAACGGCAAGCGTGTAATGCGTTGCATGGGTAACATGAGAAATGAGTGCAAATTGAGACCACAACATGTTGGACTTGATTCCAATAGATCTAAGTTTTGTGAAAAAATGCTACCTTTTGACTCCTTCAGACGACGTAATGTGCGATCCATACGGCCTTGTTGCTCACAGAATGCTATATAAACATGGAAGTGTTTTTCTGCAATGGCATAAATACTTTTGCTTAGGCCGAGCAACATGATGTTATCCTGCCAACAAGACTCAAGGGCGGTTAGAAGCCGTTCCGAGCACTCATGTACTGGTACTATGTGCGAAAAGAGTGCTTTGCGATCACGCGCGCACACCACAGTAGTGTCGCGAAATACCGGATGATTCATGAAGTGACTTCGCAAGAGATTCAGCGATTTCAGGTAGCTAGCTTCAGAAGTGACGATTTCAAATTTAGCTTCTTGAAAGCCACGTTCACGGGGTGTCAAAGTAGCTGTGAAGAGAACAAAAGAAAATAAATTATTTATTCTATACTGGAGTATGTTACTTTAAGTAACATTGTTCGAATATGACGCAGAAGTGATCAATGATATGAGTACTAAATGTGCTCATAAGCAGGGCCGTATTACTGCATACGGCGGCAAAATTTTGAAAAAATTGTACCAGTTGGGTCGATTCGGTTACTTTCGTTTGCAGTCTCAAAGTTCAAAAAAATAGCTTAAGGTTACTGAGGTTACTGGGGTTGCTTAAGGTTACTTGGGGTTCACTTGAATGGCATTTAACTTATAAATTCCTAAGGTTGCTTTTGTTGTCAGGCGCTTGTACTACTAAAAATTTTCTTATAATTTTGTTTTAATTTTGGGGGCGGGAAAATTTTACTGGCGTACGGGCGGCATATAGCCGTACGTACGGGCGGCTTGGCCTTGCTCATCAGTCCTCGGAATTGAATACAAAATGGCCTCACATGAAGAAATCAATAATGATTTTGAGACATAAGATCTTCCACAGGCTCGTCAAAACTTATGTTAACTCTAAGGACTTTTCGTTACAGAAAACTGGACTAAGTAACGTTTGTGTTTTTTTGAAAATGATACAATAAAAGCAATGCTTGAAGTTTATTAGTTGAATCACTGATTGAATCACTGTTACTTGATGGTGAAATAATTTTTTTTTTCAAAAATGGGTCCAAAACACTCCTTTAGGGAACCCACATCTGAATTCAGAAATCTATATTCGATCTTTTCCCATTGGATAGTACCATCAAATTTATATAATTATTTGTTTCTTTAAACCTTTTTAGTTTTTGAAAACTTGAATTTCAATGTCTTTTTGAATGTAAGTATAAAAGTTTCAAGGTCCGGTAATAACTAACATTTTCCTAAATTTTCCACATAACTTACGTAATATGCAAGAATTGATAACCTCTGTTATCTCGCTCCATAAGGTACGTGATGGTCCATTCTTTGGTCCAACCAGCTGCAACGCAGTGGGCCTTGATCGCTTTTGGCAATCTTCTAACGTTGATGGATCCGTGCCGCTACCACCATGCTGACCAATCTCTTCGTAGCCATCAGTAGATCCACCATCCTGATCTTCCAAGTCACGAGATAATGACTACAAGAAATTAAAAGAACAGTCATGAGGAGGGAAAGGCTTTATTATACTAAACTAAACAACGAAACTCACCTGTAATTTGGCAGCACTATAGATCTGATACAAAGGCTCATTCTGAAACATACTGTGTGGCATGTCATCACCCAAACCTGCTTCATTCCCAGTCGATACGCCCGAACTGCCACTTGAACTGGCTACTGATTCGCCACTTGTTTGATAAAGACCCGCTTCCGCATACCATGAAGTGCTACCCATTCCCATTAAACTATGCTGAGACTGACTGTCGCGCTTTCCGATTGTCGTGCTATTTCCATTCATTAGAGATGCATGTTCATCATTCAGTGATGTGCCGTTTTTGAAAACGCCACATTCCGCATACCAAGAAGTACTGGCAGAACTACGATTTTTGATGCGCAGTGCAACCTCACCATCAGCAGGAGGCGGTGGTGGTGGTTCATGTGGGCGCATACCAATTGTTGTGCGACGTCGTTGCGAGTTCGCGGACTTCAATTCCTTTTTGGATTTACGTGCAACTGTATTGAACTTTTGTGAATCAGCTGCTGGCGTAACAGACGTTGTGTTGATGGCAGCTGTTAAGTCACCCGTGGAAGCCTTTTCCGAAAAACCAGAATCCAATTCGCCAGAGCCGCCATGACTTGGGTCCTCAATGTAGAATGTGCTGCGTGTTGGCGTCAATACCGAAAGCTGTTTGGCATCAAATGTGGAACCTACTAAGCTTTTACGTAGTCGTGATTTAAAACTTTTGCCAGATTTGGATTTGGAACGTGGGGTCGTTGCTGCAATTGTAATCGAAGTTGTTGCAACACCATTCTGTACAAGCTCTGTGTTTGAGCAATGTGTATTGAGGTCCTTATCTGAGGTGCTTAGTGGTGTAGCATTAGAGGCAACAACTGCAGGAGGACTGTGAAACTCTGTGTTCTCATAGTCTTCGTTGTCTTCCCTAGTGGGCGTAGTCTTTTTACCTTTCAAGGGTTTTATAGATTTATTTACAGATTTCGGTGTATCCAGATAGATGTTGCCCTCAATATAAAATTGCGTTGAATTTTCGTAAATCTTTTGCTGACTACCACATTTCGATGAATTTGGTGATTTTTTATTCGAGATGAAATTCTTAAGCTTTTTAACAATGGCATATACTTGATTCGTCGAAGGTGGTGGATCTGGTAACTTAACATTACGTATATCGACACCGCTGTCGTTCTGCTATAAATGAAATAAATAAAGTATTAATATAACATGATGCAAAATTCTCATATCAATCAAATAAGTACATTGTATAATATCCAATTTCATAAGGACATACTCTCGAATACATGAAGTACTCATTCGATGATTAAACTTATTTCTTACTTTAAAGCTATAAGAAACTCTTCAAATTACATAACTTTCTTTGAGCTTACATTTTTGAGATTTTCCTCCGTTTCATAAATTTCATCAGTATCAGTATCAAACGAGTCATAGTCATCGGAGAAACGTTGTCCAAGTGCATGTGCCGTTGCCGAATTCTGCTGTTGATGCTTCTGTCTGCGTTGTGAAGCTCTCAAGGCTTGAAGTGGCAGATCCTGGGTGCGCTTATGATGACTATTCGTTCGCTGTACCATGGAATGACGTTTGTTTCCCAGCGGTGAGAGTGATTCATAATAGTGATCGGAGTCATCTAGAAGGAAAAAAACGGAAATTGATTTTAGTTAAAAAGTTATCATAATATCGCCCCGTCAAGCATTCGTTTTCGTTCAACCGCTCATCTTCATTGAACTGTAACTTAACAACTCAATTTAATTACAGAGCAATGAATGGAAGACAGCTCTTCGATCAGTTGACCATAAGCGAATGGTTAACTAAGAACAAACAATTACATTTTTAGATTAGTAACCCCAACTACAAAAAATTGTTCAGAGTCTTTTTGCTGTTTGTACACTCAACCAACCTACAAAAGTGCTCACAACCATTGACTCTCTACTCTCATCACATTCTAAAATTGTGGCTCGCACAAATGTGAGATGTCCTCTTCTACGGTTGCTATGCCGCAGCAACTGTTGTTCCTGCTGCTGTTGCTGTATATTTGTATTCTGGTAGATTGGTTCGATGATTTCGTTCTGTTCATTCACCTCACTGTTCAAATAAACCTGACTTGAGGGACTTGTTATATAGACTTCACCCACCGCGCGGGGGCGACGTTTTCTTGGCATTGTTTGGATTGTATTACCGCTATTACTGTTGTTACTGGTGTTGCTATTGCTACTGCATTGTTGCTGCTGTTGTATTGTTGCATTGAGTGCCATTGTCGCCATTTTTCTAGCGTTTTCATAGTTTTGAATTTCAATGTTTATTTAAGAAATTGTTTGTGTCTTATTTGTTTTTTTAGTTTCATATACTTATGTTTTTTATGATTTTTTTTTTTTCATTGGCGGTAAGGAACACTTTATTCATAAATTATTTGTTTGTAAGAAAGTTGTATTTTAATCTCAACGAATTTAATTTTGAAAATATTTTTTTTTTAAATCCTCAACACGGGTAGTTAGATCTGTAACGTATAATACTATACATCCTTTAAGAAACAGATGGGAATACTGGGAAAAATGAGTCAATTTTAGATCTTTACAACAAATACTCGTGCTCACCACAGCTACTCAGATTTTTATCGTTGTAGTTTGCTGAAAGTTGTTTTGGGTTTGAGCAGTGAACAGTTTTCTGGCAGCATTTCTTGTAAGTTAGCTTAGGGTTTAATTTTTTAGTGAGAGCTGAACTTAAATGCTAGTTCAAACTCTGCTTTAACTTTTTCAATTAAGTTAAATCGTTGTTTTAAAGTAAAATTTTGTAGGTTTATAAGCTCTGCTTAAAATCCCACATAATACTAGCAGTAAAACTCTCTAGAGGTAAATATAGATCAAAGTTAAATGACGGTTACGTAAATGGGTATATAAATACTTTGTCTTAGTAAGATTTTTGCGCATAAAGGCCGTAGTGCCTTCAAAATCGAAAGCCAAGATGCATGCTGCTTTGGAGGGTTCTTCTTCTACAAAGCAGTTGTCAAAAAAGCGCTCGAGTAGCTTAAAACAAGTTTTTTTTTTTTCAGAATCCACATTGCTTTTGAAAAGTAACATACTAGGCTCTATGAAATTTTGTTCGGAGAAAAATATATTTGCTGATAATATAGTGAAATATATTATTTTTTAATTGAGACACACTTACACACTTCCAATGGTATCATTTAATAATTTTGTAATGTTAAATTTTGCATGAATTTATTCTTTTGTTCAATTTAAAAATCCAAGAAATGTATGTCTCAATTAAAAGCAATTAAGCTGTGCAACTTTGTTGATTTAAAAATGGAAAAAAAGAAGAAGTACATACCACAAATGAAACTTACAGAATGCAATTTCACTGTTCCACTTTATAATTGAACTTTGTAAAATCGTGTTTTCCGTGGCGGAGTTAGGGGTGGGTAGGGTCAGTAAAACTAATTAGCAAGTTAAACTAAATTGAATTAAGTAATCTGAACTAAACAGTTTGGCTCAGGTAAATTTAATGGAAAATTAATTAATAATTTTTGTGTGTACACTTTACGCGTTTTAATCCACACATGAGTCACTTGAGAGACATGAGTTGATGTCAGAAGTGCATAAGTCGCATCCTGATTTATAAGTAAAATAAACCTCTGATTAGAAGCCTCCGATTAATCAAATTTCAAAAGAGCCCTCGATTGAAATCATTATTGCTTGGATTTAATTTGAAACATAGAGCATGGGGTTATTTGAATCAGACTAGGAGCTGTTCAGACATTGCGTAACGCCCTTAGGGGAGATGGCTTAGGAAATTTGAAAGTCTGTGAAAGTTCCGGTTCGGGCTTACGTGACATGATGTGACACAGGGACGGGTCAAAAATGTCGAAAAACAGCGTTACATATTATATAAGCAGTCTCCAATGTGCTTTTTTGGATCTGAGATCGTAGATATACCATGATCTTCCGTATGCTTTTTGACACAGCATCATCAAATATTTTGTTTTATTTACACTTTTATTATTTATTTCTAAGTGGATTATGGTTTGAATTAACTGGACTGCTTCTAATTATTTTTAATGAGAATTCATCAATGACGTTGGGCAAATCACAATATTGAATCTGCCAATAGATACCCTCAGAGTAGCAGGATAGACGCGTATCCTAAGCTATTTTGGCAACGAACGTTCTGGGACATGTTGTAGAGCATCGAAGTTACATGTTATTGCGAAAGCATAACGCGCAGACAGATAATAATGGAAAATAATGGACCATTTTCTATCAATGCATTAAATTCTTTACAAGTAGTTAAAATCATCGAAAAGTCAGTAGAAGTAGAAACAAAAATAAGCCAAATAAATAAAAATAAAATAAAAAAATAGCAATTGAAATGTATCGAAGAACCTGAAAACAGACATACATAATACCTATGTACATAAGTTAATAAGAAAGTCTTCTTAATAATTTTACAAGGACGAATTGATAAAAGAAGAACACGCTCCTATACTCATGTCATGAAATACCGTGGGCGTAACTAGAATTACAACACCATTCAAATATGCATTTTTGTGTACTCAGAAATGGTCAAAATAGGAAGAATTAGAACCCAATTATCAAAAACAAAAAATCAAATATGGTAAGCTAATGCAATTTTCATTTAATTTCTCCATTGTTGCCATGAATATACTTATATTCGCTTAACTAAATCTCTATTAATACACTTCCAGTCAATACGGCTAAGAAATTTCAGCTTAGTGGCTGTAAATAATTTTCACTTCAAAATAAAGATATTTCTTTTCCTTTGATTACTTATTTTCCTGTGAACAAAGTGAAGCCCACGTAGCAAAGAGCTTAATTATAGTCACACCAGTTCAACGTTTATTTTTCAGCTCTGCAATTTTATAGTATTCAAAAAATATGGCAACAGTGCAGTTCCTTAGCTTCAATTTTCAATATGTCGTGAACGCATCGTAAATTTACTGTCGAAAAATTTAATTTGTGTACGTTTAAACTTACAAATAGTGCGGTTTTCTAAGATATTTTCGGGAGTGAAGTGAATTACAAGTTATAACCAGGATAAGAAAATAAAAATTTGATAGTTCAAATATGATTTAAACCAATTAAAATATTCATAAATCGAATTTGTGTGAGTGTGTTTCTTCATAAGGAATTACTTCGTTCAGTTGTGAACTAAGTGGCTCTTGTCTTCGCTAAATGTGGTTGAACTCACAGCAAATTTGTCAAACCGTTTCCCTGTCAATGGCCCAATGTTGCCATAATGCATTTCTTAACCAAATTTGGTAAGTCTTTTTTTCTTGATAATTTGGTAGGTTAAATCTGATTTTAGTAGACTTGGGCAAAATTGATATTTTTATACATAGAGTTCCATGTGTAGAATTTTTGTTTTAATTTATTGCTAGAGAAAATATGTACCTTTTTATATGAACTTTAGATATTATATACATAGGTAGTTTGTCCTAAACTAATTGATTTTTGCTGACAAGAGTTCAAATCTTGGCGCAATTACTACTTGTTATGAAATTGTATGAAAACTAAAACAAATGCCACATAATCGTATTTTTATCTGATCTTTAAAAAGATTTTGAAATTATTAACTTTTGGATTATTTAGATACTTTGATGGATTGACTATAATAAAATGTTCTTTGTTTGTAAAGAAATAAAACAATGCGCTGATACAATTTGTACGTCTTCCGCATTTTGCAAACAATGAAAAGAAAGACGAAAAATAAAAATTACACAAAAAAGAATAAGCAGAAAGTTAATAAATATTTGATTACATACGGAACTATAATAAAAATTAAATATTTGAAGCTATCGCTTAATCTAAATATGCTCGTACACCCGTTTATTTGTAACTCTACCTACATGCATGCGATACAAGCTGCATATTTTTACCATATTACAAGTACAAGTAATTGCTGTAGAAATATTTGTATACTTGCCGTGGGCATTAAAAAAACACGAAAGGGGCATTTCACGTGAAGCTGACAAGCTAACAAACTTAAGTTATTCACATTCTTTTTTATTTGGGTGTGTTACACCACGACAAGTCCCTAACCAGTGTACAAAACTTTGATCCCAGACAAGTTACCGAAAATTTTTTGAAAATTTGGTTAAATTTTCAAGATTTTCGTGAACACAGCCTTGCTTTTTAAAATGCATTAAAAAACATATAAATTGATTTAACTTATTATGTATCGAAAACAGCACTGATACTGACTTAAAGTGTTAACGTAATTCTAAGTGCAACAAATAAAAATTGAATTTTAAAGGAAATGCCTACTACTTAATTTCTATGAGCTCAAAACTCCTTCATTAGAATAGCTTTCCTTGGCGCACAAAATGTCCAAAATTTATATTTTTGGCACATTTGACTTCATTTATGTATCTAAAAAGACAGTAGTCGATAATAATTCAGCGTTGAAAGTTGCATAAGAAAAAACATAAAAATTCATAAAAATAATTCTTCATAACTTATCAGCCACATTCTCAGAAGCACGTAATTCGGTAACTAGGTTTGACATAGGATGAACGTTCTGTATGTTGTATAGGGACTTCTAGAGAAATAAATTTGAAACACAAAAATTGTTTGCATGTACGCTGCACTTGGAATGCGCCAAAAGCAACTCAAGCAAATATAATAATAAAACCGATTGCAAAGTCTTGGACCAAGTCCATCTTTGTTTTGTCTACAATGACAGTCAATGGAAGCTATATACACAGTCACAATAACAATTTACAAGGTTAAACAAGATCATGAACTTTATTATAGAAAATATGAATGTGTGCGTATCGATGAATTCTTAGTGCAGATAGCAATTCTTAGGTTGATCGATACATTAATAAGGTTTATTTAATTATCATTTGTGTATAAGAAACAAAATGCTCATTTGTGTGCTTGTATAGCAATAGATAATTGGATCTTTTTTCTAGCGCGCATTCGATTTTTGTAGCTTCGGCATCAGTAAATTGATTCACTTATATATTTAGTAACAAAGCTGGTTTAATTAATTGAAAATGATTAAAGATTTCGTGAGATATTACAATTTTGGCCTTTAACGAGATAAATTCATAAATTTGTTCAATTGTTACTTAGCTAAAATATAATGAGATATTTACATTTAAATAAAAACATAATATATTTTTCAACACTTCCTAGCATAATCAATTGAAAATCTAGAACTTATCATTTTGTGAAGGCAAACGATCACCTTCTTTTATAAAAAAAACTCAAGACAACCCCAACCAGAGATAGTCAAGTATGGCCTTGAAAATTTGCATTTCAATAGGAAAGTGCTAATAAAATGTATTCAACTTAAAAATGTTTACAAAAGATGCGCAATTTTTCTAGTATATTCCATAGGTTTAAGAAACTAACATCTAGCCATTTATGCCAAATTGGCGTAATCTTTCATACAAATGAAACATCAAACAAACAAATTTTTTTACAAAAACCAGTCTTTTTTCCATAAAAGCCAGTGATATTGTAAACGACTAAATGTCAAAGTTGAATTTTTTCGTACTTATATCAAAAAACTACCAGAACAAATAAACCAAAGCAACTACAAAATGGCACTTCGAAGCCATGTCACTAAGTATTTTTGTAATAAGTGTAGCTTTATTAAATAAATGTGTTTAATTGATAGATACATAGGTTTAAAAGAAAATATAAAAAGAATGTGACATAAACGCAATAAGCAGCAATATCAAACGAGACAAATGAAAAACGGGTCGTTTCTAATGTTAATGTGAACGCCATAAATTTTTTTTGATTGTTTTTAATAGTTTTTCTTTAGTAAAAATAGCACCGAATATATTATTTAAGCACTGTCTCAAAGGTAGAAAAACAACAGGAACATATTTTTTTGCAATATATTAGGAATAACGTTCGAATCGAGGATCAGTCAAATTGTAAATCCTATCATTGGCGCTTTCAAATAAATTTTTTTTTTGCTAAAAATATGAATTTTCTTGAAACATCAATTTTTAAAATTATTTTTGGAAATGTTTTTTTTAATTTTCTGTGAAATTTTTGACGTTAAGTTCGACTGTGGCACTAATTTATTCTATAACATATGGATTTTGACTGTTTTCGTGAAATTGTCTTTAGTTTTCTATGTGACCTGAAATTTGCTTATATGTGGCATTGTAGCTAAATTAAATGTTAATTAACTTTTGTAAAAATAGTAAAAAATCAATAATTCAAGCAACATTTTCGAATGAAATTTAAAAAATAACAAAAATTATACCGAATTCAAAAAACTGAATTAAGTTGAACTAAGAATCGGTACAATTTGTAAGGTTTGCGATTTCATGTCCACCTGTCTTTTGACAATTATGAATCAAGCATAATTATTCAAAAATCAATGTAACTTTATATTTAGTTATAAAGTTATTACAAAAATAAAGGTTTTTCATTCAGGTGATTGGACCACCATGTTTAATTTTCAAAGTCGCACTTCTTCTATAAGTTCTTTTGAGCCATTGCACGTCTCTGAAAATTTTGTAGTGTGCTTTGTCCTCGTATTTTCTCGACATGCAAAAAAAAAAAATCAAACTCTACATCTAAAAAAGGAATCTCAATTACAAACAAAAAGTTCATTCTATCCAAAATATTCCGCTCCCATAGATCTCGTGCTGTAAGCCGTGGTCTTTTCAGCAATCCTATTGAATTATTTGGCAAGCAATATTATGCAACGTGTTGTGCATTGATTGATTAGCTTTAAGCCGACTTGAACTTGAAAAAATTAAATTGCTTATAAAATATTCTTAACAGTGGAATGTTACTTCCACATAAACAGTTCAGCAGAGTAAAATAAATCTTGCATATTTAATAATTGTGAAATTTTTTGTATATGGCCAACAGCTACACCGGTTTAAAGACATAGGTACATATACTATATGCTACATCAACACCATAAAAAAAAATCAGAAAATAACGACCAGATGAGAAACCTACTCAAAAATCTTTGGAAAAAAAAACAAACAAACAAAATAACAAGTGTCTGTCGTTCAGCTTTGCGAATACACAAGCTTGAGCTTTATATAAATCAACATTTCAGTTTTAAAGTTTTTTTATATAAAATTTTGAACCGGTCTGTTGCTCACCCTTACAATTCAGTGGTACGTACTGTTTATAATTTCATTAAGTTTTGTTAAATAGCTTTTGTAGGTATGTGGTATAATCAACTTTGTATATGTTATATGTATGCTGTGTTTTATTTGTAGTTTTAAGTTTGACTGTTTTTTATATAAAAGGCGTAAGAGTAATAGTAACTGAAATGTTCTCATTGAATGAAACAGTTTGCGTTTATGGTCAAACATTCAATTTTTTTGGTTTTAATGAACTTGATGTCACTTATATAATAAAACGTATTTAATTTAGCTATCGATTTCATGAGAACTTGACTCTTAAAGTGCCTAGAGAGATCTAGATTAATGCTTTTTATACGAAATCTAAAAACAGTATTATATTAAAGTTTATTCTAAGGTTTATTTAAAGCTTGACGAATTATTTCGCAAGAAATTATAATGTTTAGGCGTAACAACCCATGCAGCATTTCGGAATGGTTTTTCTCACCGCCCCATTGTGTTCTGCTTCTGTTTAACAGAATGATGAATACCTTCAATTTAATGCCGAATCCGAGCAATAATGGTTGAGGAGTGGACGTTCAGTGACATAAACAGTTTTTACGATTTCTGAACATTTTTAGCAACTGGATATGTGTCGTTCTTTTCGTCCACTCCTCAGTTGAGAAAGATTTTCTCCAAACATTGACAGTGACTTGAGAGATTGCTGCATAGCAGAATGGTTTGTTCCGATTATGTTGAACAAAATTAGGGAAAAAACTACATTTCAATAATATATCGATATAAAGGTTTTTGTGTATAAAAATTTATCGTTAAGTCCTGTTTTATCTTATCTGATGTTTTTTTTTTAATACTTCCAAAAATAACTTTTTCATATTCATTCAAATCAAATAAAACACCGCATATGAAAAAGTATTTGTTAGTTTTACAAGTCTTGTGGTTTATATGAAAACTACGTTCTAATGTTATGATTTTGTTGTTATGTAGTGTCATTATATATTTTTTTATTAATTTTAGCGAAACTAAACGAACTTTTTTGCTTTATTTATTTAATTTTAAGGAACTTTTTTAAGCTATTTTATTGATAACATAATGTTTTATTTAGATCATTTTTAAACATATGTACTAATTTGTTTTCTTTTTTGCCAAAATTTGTTAAGAGCTTAAATATAAGTTCGCTTAGTTAATATTATGCGAAACTAGTATAACACATCACAAAATAAAAAATGTTACTTAATTAGTTAGTTTTTTAATGTCACATTGTGCTCCTTTTATGATTGGCTTGTTTGATCAGCTATTTTGGTTTTGTCATACGTGTGACTTGATCATTTTGTTGACCTTAACCTGAATGCTGATGTCTTTATTAAATAATGTTTGTTATTAAAATATTTTTGTCTATTTTCCATATTGTTTGATGTATGCTTTCGACCAAGTTATTAAAAGATCATTACTCACATTGCATGATCTCTATGAAAAATTTCCAAAATGATGTAATAGTACAGTCAATGAAACTTTTAACTTTGGTAGCCGGAAAGAATAAAGCGCTTTAAATGCGACATTTTTTGAAACACATTATTTTAAATCGGTAACGTGTCAAATGGGAGAAATACATAAGTATTCGTACAAAGTTTTGCGCTGAAGTTTTCGGTGATTCGGCGACCATTTTTTGGCAGAACTTTTTAAAGCACAAAGAGACTTGAATGTCCAGCCTCCCCAGACAATATTTTATTTAAAAAATTTTATAATATGAATCTTGCACCACTCTTGTGCAGTAGCATTACAGCCTTACCAGCAACATCGTTAAGCATTTGCTTCATCGACTCATCCAGTGTGCATCAGATTAATTCTAATTAACGCCGGAATTACAATTTTGTATGTTTGTATGTTTTAAATGCAATATTGCGTACTTGTCCTCAGACGAAGTAATTATCTAAATATCTTCCCAGTACCGTTTTTGTGCTAATTGTGAAACTTGGCTCAAAGTATAATAAAAAGCACCCTTCTTGACTTAGCTTATTCCATGCCTGATTCAAGAATAAACGTCAAAAAACATTTCCTGAATTATTAAAGAAGTAAGAAAGTACTCATAACATATGCTAAATGAGCGAACATTTGCAAAAAAGAAATTACGAATAAACTTTTGTTTAATTGTTGTCACATTAATTTAGATGAATGTGCAATAAAATTTTTAATTTTGGCAAATAAGTCAAAGTTTTTTAGTCTTATGACTACGATAAGCTTACATACATTGGTTACAGTAGCAATAGCTAAGTGTTTATTGTGTGAAGTAACCGTGAAAACTTCCTGATGCTTCACTTTAATGAGTTAAGCTTTCACTTTTTCTTGCGTGTTTTGCTTTTAATTACGTATGGTAAGAACTGTTTTAGCCAAGTAACGAAATATTTGTCTGAAGCCAACAAGGTCATAGATGTGCTAGCAAACTGTTCTTTTTTTTTTTTGAGTTGTTATGGATACAGATTTTTAATCTTTTTTTGTGAAAATCTAAATGGACAAAATTTTGTTTCCAAAGATTTAAAATCAGAGTCAGAGGAAAACTTGCAAGATTCTTGTCAGCGATACTCAGGCTTAATATATTTTTGATTATCGTTTAAAATTAAGGTAAAACAGATCTGAGGAAATGTAGCATAAAAGTTTATTATTCCAAGCGTTACAAAGAAAGTATCGTGTCTGCCTCTAAGCTCACTGCTCTTTTACTTATAAAAAACATAATTGAGAAAAGAGCACTAATTTTTCGAAGGCAGACGTTTTGAGCTCAGAAAGTGCATACTATTAAGAATATATTTATAATATGTATATGTATAAAACCAATGTCGTGTAAATTTTACTACTTTTTTGGTAATTTTCACTATTTTTATTTTTTCTGTATATATTTCGCGCCAAATCAAACACCACTTTTACATCTCTAATTTTTTTCCCTCTGAAATATCTTTAACTGAAATTTATTATGTAAGTTAAGCTCTTTAACTATATGATTAAATATTTTCAAAAATTTGGTATTTCTAAAATAAATATACGAAAATGACCAAAATGGAGGATTTTGACATATACAACCCCATATATTTTGAAAAAGCAGAGGCCTACATGTCCGCGTCGTATATTTCAGCTTCTAAGGCAATACTGAAGATAACAATATTCTGGTAAAAAAACCATAAAAATATTCAATAGAGTTTTATTTCTCTACATATTAACAATTGCTGTTATTGAAAACGCAATAGTGTGGACGTCTGCCTTGTATATTTTCGTTAGCTACATAATATCCATAACAGAATATATCAGAGGCAGACGCGATAAAATACTTTAAGAAACTTTTTTTTATCCTTACTTTGCTCTAAGTTTTTCTGATTCGCATAAATGCGAACTACATTACATATCAATACCAACGACGATGAAATCATATACCAAAAAAGCCACTGGCTCGCTAACTAAGAAAAAACTCGCAAGCTTAGAAAACTTTGTAATATCAATAAAAATGTTCATTACACAGAAACATCAGACCCCTCTCAGAATTTGACTCAAGAAAAGTGAGGTTTAACGGAGGGAATGGGTTATCAGACCCCAAATTTATAAAGCTTATTTTGTGAATCAAAAAAAGCGATTTTTTAAAAAAACTGTTCATTGCCAAGGTCTTTCTCGAATATGTCTATACATAAATGTGAATTTTAAGTCTCCTCATGAGATTTTGCTTAAGTCTTCCGACAACCATTCACATGCTCCATTAAAATTTTTCAAATTAATTATCATCTAGGCGGCATACCATCACCGCTTAATCTTATCTATGACTAACTGTAAATACATAAAGTAAAAACAACATAACAATAACAATTAAAATAAAATATCTCCTAAAGACTCCACAGTGAATTTTTCAATTGCATTTAAAGCTTGCAGTAAATTTGCGATGCAGCGCCGATCACTGAACTTAACATTTTAAGCGCATTCATTTTCAAAATGGCGCTAAAATATGGGGAAAATTTGATGGATTTTCCATGCATGTAGGCACCTTTAGTACCTCGATAACAATTTGTATAGTCATGTTACTTTTTCAATTTACTTCTTCTCATTTGCTACTAACAATCTTGTGAATTTCGTAAGTTTTCGCGATGCGCTTCACTTTTTATTTTGTTTGGTTACAATACAGCGACTTTTTCACATTGAAACCTCGAAATTTCAAGGTTTTACAATTTTTTCTACTTCTTTTTACATTTAATTAAATACGGGTTTTGTTAAATTTCATGCTTTTATTTATTTGTTTTTTCCTTTATTTTTCATTGTGCTCCAAATTTCGTCATCACTCGCGAACACAAATGATGAACGCGGAGTTACCTTTGTGCGATCATCACTATGGTAAAAAATAAATACAACAATAAAGTGCACACTCCGTTTTAACAGCAATGCACAATAGATCGAAAAGATCACTGCAGATCATGTCGTTTTTAGGGGAAGGTGGGGTGTCAACCATAATACCGTATTTGTATTTGTAATGCGCGTTGTACGCGTTGCAATTTTTCTTTCTCTGCACTCAAGCGTATACGAGACGACCATTCGAAATCGTACATTTAAACATTTTAGTTTTTTATTGTTTTTATTTGTATTTTATGCGAGATTTCTGTTGATTTTGGATGATAAATTGCACTTGTGATGATCACACACAACAATTTATGCTTTACACGTTTTGCATTCGAAACCGTAAAAGAAAAAAAAAACCAAAAGTCATTAAATGTATGTAAATAAACATTAACGATTACGTTAAGCGGCGGACACAAGCGCACATTTGACGTCCAAACGTTGGAACATGATGCCTGTAACTGACTCAATTTTTAAGTTGAATATGAAAATTTGGTACCTTTGCCCAGTTTATGGTGCGATTACAAATTTCGATCGTATTGGTGGTGGTGTGCATTTGCTCTTTAGCCTGAGTTTAGCTCTCCTGGGCCCTCTCTGACATCGTGACGACAAATTCCGTTTATGCGAAAGCTTTATATTTGTATGGCAGCTTTTATTTTATATCACGTAGATTAGGTCTTTTTGGCGCTTTTGTTATTTGTGGGCCTTGTTTGGCATTAGCTTTGCTCGTTTTCTTCGCTCTCTACAATCAATCCATCTACAATACATATTCTACATACATATGTAGTATGTACGATTTTTAAATCCAATTTTTTTGTGGACTCAATTGTTTTTAGTGTTGTTGCTGTTATCTGACTGGGCTTACTGAAGCCAGTGGTCCATGTGATTCACAGCCATAAGGTTTAATCGTTCTCTCTGTTGGTCTTATAAAAATGTTCTATTTTCTTTTTCTAATTTTTATATTAATTCTGATTTGTATTGTATATTTTGTGAAAATTATTGTTAAATGCATTCACGAGTTTTTCATTGAATTTCGCATTTAATTTTTTTTCTATTGATTTTTGAATAGGTGTAAAATAAACTCATATTATGAATGAGTAATATATATTGTACATAAGGTCAGAGCATGGCGCAGTGTGGACTGTGTATCAACAATATACTATATGTATGTATAAGCAGCTCATTTGAAAGATAGTTAGATCTGGTATATTCAAGTCGATTTTCCCGCTTTCCAATCCATAACACTCGTAATTTACACAAAATGTTACCATTTGTGAACATTAACCCCTATCGGCACCATGGGGTCGTGAACGACCCCAAGAAAATGTTGAAATCTTTTTTCGAGCTAATAAGTACTCAAGTTTAGCCTAATGTAGCACAAACATTTTTTGAAAAATGTCCCTAATAATCATTGAGTTTCATAAAGTAGAGTCATCTCAACACTCGTTCACAGCTCTGAAGCCTGGAATTGAAAATTAAATTTTTTATACATTTTCTTGCAACGTGGGGTCGTGAAAGACCCCAATGTGCCGGATCGTTACAAAATTGAAGTGGTGCCGCTAAGGGTTAAGGGTAAATATGCATAAAAAAAAACTTCTAAGCGAGATATATTTTAGGGTTGGTCATAAAAATAATATTTTTGATTTGGTATTGAGGTTGAGAGTGTAATTGCTGGAGTAAATAATAAAAGTACAATTGAAAGCTTTAAAGATATAGCTATCTGAAATCACAAATCGAAAAAAATCGTTATAAAGTGAAAGTCTCTAAGTTGATTAAATTAATAATAATAAGTTATATTAATATTATTTATAATCCATAAATTTGATATCTGTATCACATTTTCATAAATTTGATATCTGTATCACATTTTTTGAGATATGACGAATGTTTCAAAGACTTTGTAAGCTTTTTCTGAAAGTTATTTTTTGAAAAACCTGTGCTATTAGCCCATTAACGTACCTACTTACAAAGCTCTATTTCAGTGGAAAAAATGCCTTACAAATTTTTATAACTGTGAACAAAAAATTTAAAAAAATAATACTCAAAATTATTTATTTTTGTTGCGAAAAATAGCGCCACTACATGTTTTTGGTCTACATATTTAAAAAGAAAGATTTTTCTAAGAAAATTGGCTGAAAATGGTATATCAATTGAAAGGATATAGAGCCTACTTAATATGTTAATAAAATTTCAAGTTAGCAAAAACTTTTCGAAAATTAACGGTGTTAACAGCAGCTTGCCTAAATTTTAGAAACATATACTTTTTTTATTGTATACAAATATTAAAGCATATTAAATTATTCTTCATACGAAACTATAGATGAAGAGGTTTCTTTTTTTAATAACAATTTTTTGAAAAGCTCTATACATATGTGCTTGAATTCCGATGCCTATATCTCCGGAACTTTCGATACCATCTTCGCTGTCAGTATGTATTGCAAATTGCTTAAGATAAATTGGGTCTAATAAAAAAAATTAGCAGCGCCTTAAGTAAACTGTGCCATACAATCTATTGTGAACCCCTTAAAATATCTGAAGGAGCCCTAGTATTCCGCGCAGTACTAGCTAAAGTACACTGCCTTAGAAACTCAAACTTTAAATCTGCCACAAAGTCAAATGCATCTACATTTGCAGGTGATGAACTTTTTTTTCATTACTCACCATAATGACTTTAAATTAATATGACCATAACCACAAATACAATCTGACTAACTATTAAGACAGGTTTACACAACTGCCATTTGTTCCGCTTGCCATTATAACCACAAAAAGCTGGTTTCATTCAACAGAAATGAGCTTTAAAAGCTGGTCTTTAATTTTTAAAGCTTTGCTTACATATAGTATGGAACTTAAGCTTGTGTGGATCATATTTGTTCGAATATTCGAATTTAGAAATAAAAGCTGGGTTTGAAAATAATTCAAAACGACTAAATTGAGTAAATTAATTTGCTTCTTCAAGGAAGCACTAAAGTCAAGTAAGTCACATGCAGTTTAATTTAAAAAATGCAACAAATCGCAGATGTTGTCATATCGATAAGGAAAATGAAATGTACACACAACAAGTTTCACAATTAAAGCCATACACTTGAAAGTGTGATATTATCGAGTTATAAAAGTTAGGAAACGTTTATAAACTAAAGATTAGTTAAGGAAACATTTTTAAGTGAAGAAGATGTTCCATTATGTTTGAACTGGAAAATTTCTCTTTGAAATTTGAGAAAGAAATTTGTTTGTGAAACTTGTTTCATTGAGTTACTGCACATTTTAATTGTATGACATAATACTAATTTTTGTCAATTAATATTTTTGCATAAAGTGTGATGTGCCAAAAGTATCCAAAAAATTGTTCAGAATTTATTCCTTAAGCTCCCAAACGGTTTGGACATACTTAGACATAACAGTCCCATTTTTTCGAATTACTTACTTTTACAATGGTAGATTCTACTGATTTAGCTAGGTGATTTGACATATGTATTTTATTGCGTCGTAAGGGAAACAGAGCCAACATTTTTTCAAGCAAGTTTTTTACAATCTGCAGTATTGTATTATGTATAATGTCTTTGAACTTCACCTCACATTGTGAAAAAACAAAAATTTCGCAAAATTCTTAATCGCGTTCAATTTGATTAGTACCTGACAGACTATCAAAAGACCCAAGCCAAAGATCTACTTCTGTATGTTAAAAATAAACTTTGGTAGTGAGCACTAATTGAACTTTTTTCAATTTAAAAAAGAGAGCACATTTTCCCAAAACTTCTGTTATCAATCAAAATGTAAGTACGAGTATTATCTCTCACCTTCAATGCAGTCCACCGCCTTCTTCTGTTGTAAGCGCTTATCTCGTAAGCGTTTTGACCAGTTAGGGCTGCGATGCACTTTTGAACGTTCGCGTACGCTGTAAAGTAAATTGAAATTTATTAAAACATAGCAATATAAATGGTTTTCGAGTATCTATATAATTTCAATACTTCATTAAAAAAAAAACAGTGCACTAGCACGTAAACACAAAAAAAAGCCGGATAATTTTCTAAGACGATCAATATTTCTGCTCAAAACTCAAATAGCAACTATCAATCAATTTTTGTAATACCAAGCCAAATAGTTAGATATCCGCTTGTAGCTTGGGTGAAACAAAAAAAAAAAATGATTCTAATACTAGCGGCTTTTGTAGGCACAAAAAGCAGCGCACCACAAAACTACTTGAGGCTTATCAGCAACAGCATTGATTTCTGGGTCATCATTTTAAATGGTGCACAAAATGCTTTTTTCTTTAGTTCTTATTAGTGCTGTTGAACTTCTGCTTGCAGACGAGTACAGAATGGAATCAATGAAATTAATGGTTAACGATTGCATGCTTGCAACCATGGCCGGAGTTATTGTGCCGGCCAGAAGGCTCGGACTTATGGCAACAGATTTGGGGGCGGAATATTTTGTATAGAACTGGCTAAGTGTTCTTCATCAAAACTTAAAGTTTAAACATTTTATTGAAGTCGTACGACGCTGTTTTCACTTAAAGATCAGCAATTTCAATAAAAAGCCGCACGATATTGTTAAGTAAAAAGTGCCGCTAACAAGTTTGCCGCATGCATACAAAACTATATTCCGAGGGAACGGAAAATATTTTTGGGCCTGTACTTCAAAAAAGTCGAATTGCGGCCATGTTTACATCGACTACTGACTTTGTGTTTAATTTCAATCCCGTATTTATATTTTATTTTCTTATGTGCGATACATGTTCTTTAATGCAAGCCATGCTTCATTTTACGCGGTCAATCAATAAAATTGTGGAACGCATTGAGGTTTCGAAACGGCTTTTAAAATGTTTGGGTTTTATTTATTTTTATTTTGTGCTGTTTGTTTCTGTTCTGCTGAGTTTCTTTAGAGCCATTTATAAGCAGTACCATCTAATGTGATGTTGGGCGAAATGCACAACAGAAGCCTTTTTAATTCATTAAGCAATGAATCGCCAATTTGCCATGGTAAGCATTGTCGTGAGCGCGGCGGCCTCATGGTACAATTTTTTCTTTAGAATGCTGTGGTTTAATTAAGTCTTCTCAAGCGAAGTGCAACAAATAATTAAAGTACTGTTGTTTGTTCTTTTTTCTTTTATCTTTCCTCTACTTTGTAATACTCTAAAGAATGTTTGCAAAACATAAAGTAACTACGGATTTTGTGCCATCTTGGTCATTGAACTAAAGTGCTAAAGTGTTGGCATGCTAAACCTTAATATCTATTGAAGGATTTTGTATGAAAGCAAATTTTTTATTGCATTTAACAAGTTTTTTTAATATTTCTGGAATGATACCTCTTTGTGGCATTTATTGCCTACTACAGTAGACATAATTTATCGTAACTATACATAATATGAAGAAAAATACGAAATTGAATCGAATGCAAAAGGCATGTGCTCTTACTTTGATTTGACAACATCTCTGTTTAATTTACAATAATATATTCTTCAAAAAATCAATGTACAAAAAAATTTGACTAAACAGATGTCTGCTTAAAAAGCTCACTGAAGTTTTTCCTCAATGTCGAATAATTGATAAACATTGAGAAGTTACAAGAGGTAACCAAAAGTATAGGAAAATATTGAATAGATCAAGTCATTTAGAACTGGCAAAAATATCAAAATATGTGCAAATAAGATTACCAAAAAATATTAAAAAGTTATAGAGATATCAAGAGGTATAGAGATATATGAAAAATAATTCATATATTGGGCATTTCACGCGAAGCGGACAGGGGAAATGGGGTTCATGTTTCCAATTTCAGATATATTTGAATATGTTGTACATGTATATGTCCTTGACACAGAAACAAAATATTTTTATAATGACAACACTGGTTTACATAATATGGGTCTTTGGAAATTTGAGAAATCGTATGGTAGTATTACTTCAAATACCATTATTCAGCTTTAAAAATGTCTGGTAAAATAAATTAGCCACTGGACTTTATACTTAATTAATTGGCCTTTTTAACCTCATAGTTGGATTAAAAAAATAAAAAAAAAAACACTGAAAAAAATGAGAAATATTTTTTTTTATCGTTTATTACAATGTTCGCATGACAAAACATTTTTTTTTTTATAATGGTCCGCCCAGCCGTTTTGGAGCTATATGCATTGCAATGTCGAAACCCGAGTCGAGTCAGTTGATATTCATAAAAATAACTTGTTAGTTTTATAAATATCTTGACATTTTTATAAATATCTTGATATTTCTATGAATGTCTTGTTATTTTTATGAATATCAACTATTATTATGAGGTTAGAAAGGCCAATAAATGAAGTATAAAATCCAGTAGTTGATTCGTTTTACCAGACTTTTTTTAAGGTGAATAATGGCATTTGAAGTAGTACATACTTACTTTACAATTTCTCATATTTTCAAAGACCCATATTTTGTAAACCAGTGTTGCCATTCTAAAAATATTTTGTTTCTGTGTCGAGGACATATACGGGTACAACATTTTCAAATATATCTGAAATTGGAAACATGAACCCTCTTTCCCCTGTCCGCTTCATGTGAAATGCCTGATATAAGTAATAAGTTAATAAGTAATTATCACATGTTTAATTTGCTAGAAGAGAAACTTAAAGGGCACCGATTCCAAATACTCTGGTAAAAAATTGTCAAAAAACTTAAATTTCGCGCTCAAAATCTTAATATTTGTAGCTTTCTTTCACAAAAACCTCAATCTTTTATTTGGCTAAGAATCTATAAAGAGAAAAAATTACAAAAAAAAAAATTCCCTTGATAAAGATTTGAAATCTGCGTCTTGGCAAAAGTAATGCTCAATACATTATACGTATTTCAAGAAATAATTTGAGTGATTATTTGGCAGCTTCCTAATCTTATCTTCTGAGAAATATTTTATAGTGTTAGCCACCTATTCGGTTACTTAAACTACTTCTGCAACTTTAGTTTATTCATAAAGAGCATCAAAAACCTTGCAGTTGATGTAGCAATCAACAGTACAAACTATGTTATCAGATATTGTAAATGATATCTGAATATACTTATGTACGAGTAGAATAGGGTGCCTTTTTTAAATTACTTTTTCTAAAATTTACAGATAGTATTTTAGTATATATGTATGTATACAGAAGGAATTTTGTTCTGAAGGAAATTTCCAAATTCAATTGTTTAGAGGTCGATGAAGCTTTTTCATGAAAAAATGTAAGGAATCATCGCAATTTAATAAAATAAGAAAAACAGAGCCGAATTATTAGATATGAGGCAGCGGTTGATCTAATTTTTTAAACAATAAATTGCACTAACTAAAACATTTTCAATTTAAGGAGCCTTCAAAGAAATCTAAATTCTCTAACAAAAAGTCTCCCGAATCAAAAGTGTTCTCTCTATATACTATATAGTATGTATGGGTATGTGTACTTAAAAAATATGAAATTTGAAAAAAAAAAATTTTACAAAAAAAAACACACCCTAATGTAGATAAGATAAAACTGGTAGGTACTTGCGAACTCATTTTCTACTCGTACTTACACAATAAATTGTTGTTTGACTGCATCACTTTCGTCGCCAGCCACTTTTTCGCCTTCTGCCTCATTGTCTGTAATATCAACCCATTCGTCGCTGTTATCACTTGATGCGGCAGTGGAGTTTGAATATTTTTTGATTTTGGTGACAGTAACACCTGTGCTACTATGGGTGCTACCAGTGCGGCTACGACCATTGCGTATATGACTTCCTCCCGACGATGTACTATTAAAACCGTGAGTGCCTGAACCGTTGTAGAGCACTCCAGCAGCAAGAGATACTTCGTACAGACTGTTAGTCTTATGATCTGAGGAAATTGTGGAAGTAGAACCGGCACTACGCAATGGCATTAGAATGCAACCGGAAGCTGCAGTAGCATTGTTCGATGTTGATTGGAGACGGTAGTGTGTAATGCTTTCATAACAATTGGATGAAAGAGACACCGTGTCCAGTGATTTTATATCATTTCTCTGTAACTGCTTAACTATTGTAGTTGTTGATGTTGAAGCTGCTGCTGTTTGCAATGATTCATAGCAGTGTGCACCCTTGATGGTGTCATAGATATTCTCATCATCTGCATAATAATGATGATCATCGCTGTCATCAATAAGTGGAAAATGTGCTTGCGGCAGGGGCAACGTAGAAGGAAACGAAGTTTCTGCTGAACATTTTGCTGGTGGTGTAGGTGGCAATTTTTTGCAAGGTAATGGTGATTTTGGCAGTATACGTTTTGGTATAGGTAAAGCTGGTAGCTCATCGTTGGTATTACGAACGAGCGTAGCTCCGTAGGAAGTGGGTGATGGAAGCGTTGGTGTTACGGGTTGCTTTTCAACAGGTTGTGGCTCACAAATTTCATAGCCATCGTAATACTGTTGTGTCGTAGTTTGAGTGACTAAGAGAATTGGTGGCGGTAAAAGTGGTGGCGGTGGTGGAGCTTCACAAGATCCTGCGATTGACTCGTAAGCATCAATTACTTCGGCAACGGCTGCGATCTTTTGTGTTGCTTCTGCTCTTAGCTCTTCTACAGTTTGGTAGATATCATCAGTTAAATTTGATATGCTATCATGAGCATCTTCTTTTAATTGCTCGCTTTTGCAGCGTTTAAAAATGAAAGATTCTTGTGGGTTAAGGTCTTCAGTCTTTGGTTTCTCTGTTTTAAGGGTTATAGCTTCATACATTTCATCAATATCCTCTATCGAATTAGTAGCTACTGGAAGTTGTGCTTCTGTATCTTTACACTTCTGCTGTGGTATGTTCCTATTTTCTTTTATAATTTCTCTATAAGTATTTTCATTGTCTTGTGGCTGTACAATGACTGGTATTTCAATTACACGTATAGGATGTCTATTGATTTCTGTCAACGCCATGTCCTGCTCCTTTAATAGTTGTTCACCTCCCATGTTATTGACCAGTGCTACATTGACTGCCTGTGTCAGTTGTATTTGCGCTTCCGATACTTGCTTCTTAGTGGCTTGATAAACAAATGAGGTATTGGGCAACAAGCGCCGTTCGAATTCATCTTTTGTACATAAGACAATTGATGTCTTGGTCTCTATTGTTGCTGCTGCCTCATCAGCGAGACCCTTAAGCTTCTGATCGATAACCTCTAAAGCATCTAATATTTTCGCATCGTAGTTTACCGTTGCTATTTCTTCATTGTCGATCCGTTTCGAAGATTCTTCTTTTACGCAGCTTTTCTTCTCGCTTGACCTACTGGGTGATGTGGTTGCGGTTACTGTTGGTTTTTTACTCTGTCCACTGCTAAACGGTGAACGAAAACGGAATTTTTCATAGATTTTAGCATATCGATGTTTGCGTTGCTTAAGTTTTTCAGCAGCATCGAGTTCTTCTTGTGAGCTGGTTGGGTTGACAATTTTTTGCTTCGTTGCCCTTAACTCAACTCCATCGCTGTCATTAGCGATGTTTGCCGTGGGAAATGCAGACATAATGAAGATTTCTTTGTTTTGTTCAGCTTGCTGTTTATTTTGTTGTTGTTCTGAAATGCTAGCGACAGCTTCTTGGCCCTCAGGTGGTAATCGATGAAATTGCTGTTGTTGTTCTACTGCCTCAGCTACGTCATTTAATATCTTATCAGCAACAGCAGCTACGTTGTTTATTTGCGTTGTTTCTACTGCGTTCGCTAAGAAATTTGTTTCCGCTTGATTGACAGTGTTTGTTTTACTATCTTCTACGTTGTTGTCGTTATTGGAGCTAATTTTGTGCTCATCTTGTTTGGCGTTTTTGAACGTGCTGTCTTCGATACGTGAGTTTGACACGTTTGTTAACTCATCACCTACGATAGCAGTGACGACTGATTTTTCCTCAGTTTCCAGTGGTGTTTTTGTTATTGTCTCTTCTTTTACTACCTCTAGGAGTTTTGTTGGAGTTTTGCTAAGCTCCAGATTAAGCTCTAATTTGTTGTTGTTGCTGCTGCCAAGGCTTACTTGATGATTACTAAGTGTTCCCTGTCCTCCAGTGTGATTTTTATTATTGACCAATTCTTCTCGTTTCCGTAGCACCTGTAGACTTTTTGCTGGAGGCTGCGGTTTTTCTTCTGTTCCACTTTCGAATTTCTTTATTGTCCTACGCACAGTCGAAGAATTCGTAATTTTTTGCGTGCCACCCTTAGTTGTCTCAACAACTTTATATACGTGACCGCCACGTGTGAGCAGCACTCCATTCTTACGCTTTACTTCTTGCAAAATTTTCTTATCCTTTTGTATGATTTCATTGAATTGCTGCGTCAATTTAGCGACTATGCTGCCAGTAACAAGTCCATTACTAGCAGCGCCACCCTCACCTTGTTGCGACTTATTGGCGTACAACATTTTCCGATGAGGGTGATAAGTTTTGGCATGTGTCTTAAAACTATACTTGCGTGCAGCCACAGGATTTTTGCGTGTTCGCGCTGTTGTACCGCCCGGGCTTCCCGATTCTATTGTGTAACCTGAACTGCTTGAGATTGAATTAATGCTACTGCGTTTTGAATTTGAACCACTTGCTGTTGTATCGTTCGTTGTTTTGCGCAGCGTATTTGTTGCCAAACTGCGAGCGCATTGCGGCGAATTCGTTGCTGTGAGCGTAGAATCATCACCAGTATCAGTATTTTCACTGCTGCTATTGCTATTGTTGTTTTTGTGTGGTGCGGGAGTGGCGTAAGCGTTGTGTTTGCTACCGTTATCAGTTGGCATTGTTGCTGATATCACGTCTTTATTTTCGTTATTCGTCGTTGGCAGCACCACTCCCTCTCCCCTCTCCCTTGCTTGCAAATCACGTTTGGCAGTCATAACAATGACTTCGTCACGTCGTAGCCAATGTATACGTTCACCCTTAGCGCTTCCTTTAACTGCTGGAAAATGTATTGCACTTTCGGGTGCACTTTCGCTTACGATGCCTGCGCTAAGGCGTTTCGAAAGCTGCTTTGCTTTGATTTTTGTGTCGCGCGTCCAATGCTTCGACGCCTGTTCGGCAGTCTTGTATTTGTAAAAGTTGTCTTTCTCGCAATGCAATCGAAAATCGATAATGTTAGTCGCGTCGTGCGCGTCGTCCGTTTCGCTTTCGAGCTTAGTACAATCATGTAAGCTAAGCGCGCGTTTAGTCGCGTGATACTGTATCCGTTTGGCAGCACTGTCGTTTTCGTCTTCGTTCTCGTTGTCACAGGCACCGTTTGCCGTTTCGTACAGATTCGTAGGCGTACTCACTAAACAACTTACGGATTTAGTTAATTTTTTTGTCTGTGCGTTGCCAATTGATTTGGTGTTGTTCGTCTCACAACTGGCGCTGCTTATACGTTTATTCCAGAGGTGTCGCAGTGTTTGCACACCACGAAATTCGCGATAGCTGTTCACGAGCGAAGTATCCGCAGACTTTGTACGAATAGCTGTGATGCCCTCACAGTTGCATGCGTCCGCAGTGATGACGCCGCTGTAGATTTGGCGTTGGCTTTGATTGTTGGCAACGCTGTCGAAAGATTTTGTTGCACTTTTGAGCCAACTCAGTATGGATTTACTTTTAGTTGGTGTGGAATTTTGATTAGCGATAATTTTTGTTGTTGTGTATAAATTACAGTGTTTTTCCTCAGCAATCACTGATGCTGGCAACACTGCCAATGCAGTAGCACCTGTTGACTCCTTCATATTGTTCAGCATTTTTGATACTTCGCTTGTAAATTGGTTTATTTGTTAACTGCTCACGTTTCAATTTGTCGCTGTCATTTGGCTGGTAACCACATGTCTTTTGGTGTTTGCTGGCTATCTCTGTTGTCACCACACCTGTAGCCGTAGTGCCACAAAGTACTGAAGACGTTAACGCTTGTGGTGTCCTGAAATGAAAAAGAGAAAGTCAATAATAATTTAAGAATTTATTTTTAACAAAAATATATCTTGTGTGTTTGGCTAGCGATCATGGCGTTAAGAATGAAGAGGAAAAATGTCGATCATTTTCTGCATTGGGTTCTATGTTGAAGGGTAGGGTATATGGGAAATTTAGACTCAATACTCAAAAAATCAACTCTTCATAATTTTTTTCTTATCGATATCATTTATATTAATTTCAAGCAGTTTGATGCACTGAATTCAACTGGAATGGCTGCATAAATATTTAACATACTCGGCCATAAGCAAATATTAATGATTTTCTTAAATTTCATTGAGAAAACATTCTTGTTTATGCTTGCAATGTTTTTTATACAGTGCAACAACATTTCAAGTGATAATTTGTTGCCAAAGCTTAAAACGAAATCAGATAAGCCTTCATAACAAACTTGGATGGACGTTATTATGGAATACTAAGTGATTGATGGCAATTTCTTGGTTCGTACCTGACCAAATATGCATACAGTCAAGAAAATAACGCTGCCCTGAACGTTATTGTAGGCAAAAAAGTAAAATGTTTTTTATTGAATACAAATTGTGTGTGACAAATCGGACAAATTAACCAAAACTAACAAAAACGATGAACTGGCCATAAAAAATATCATAAACAAAATTTAAAATAAAAAAAAAAATATAACACAAACATTTCACGCATTGACAAAAATAACAATAAGAAAAACGAGTAACGTACTTACAATTAAAAAAAAATTGTTTAAAGCCCCTACGATACTTAAATTTTTTTTTATTTCTTTGTTAAAACTTTTATGAGTAGTTTGATTACCACAATCTTAAGAGAAAAGAATGATTGTGATGCTTGGTCCCGTTTATGTTTGTTTTCCTCGAGATATAGATGAAATTGTCAAATGAAGCATTTTTCCCATACAAATCGTATGGAAAAATAAAAAGCTCGATGAGCCACCAGTAAATATTAATATTATGAGCTACTTATAATTGAACCAGAATTTTCCTTTTTTGTACCTGCAATTTTTGAACCCGTTTGAAGCAAAAAAAAAAAATTCGAATCACCCTTATGTACATATATGGTAAATGTGGTAACATCCAAAACATATCGTCGCTCTCGGGTAGAAAGGCCCTAACTCATTTTTTATTTGAAATTTACTTTTTGTCGATCCTAAAATTTAACTCTCAAAATTTTGACGTGATGTTTTAAAACATAGCGGACTTACACCCAATTGAAAAAAGACCCTAATATGCAATTTTTTGAAGTTTTTATGCAGTTTTTCGTCCTCCTGTAAAATTGCAAAAACATGAGTTAGGGCCCGAGAGCGACGATATATGTGTCACCAAGTTGATTTGACTCATCTGTGTCTGCTAATGACTGTAAGTTCAATGAAATAATGTTCAATTGTAAATTTTCAATATGTTTGTAAAAGGTAGAGTTTTGGCTCAAATCTTATAAAAATATAACAAAAAATGCAGTCGAATAACGGAGCAAAGGAGGGAGATAGAGAGAGTATGATTATATAATGATTTTTCATGACCAAAGTTAATTTCGCCAAAACATTTAACCACATGAAAAAATTTAAATGACTTCGAGAAGTTTTCACCGATAATATATGACGTAACATAAAAGCTAACTCCTTGCCTTCCATAATACAATCCGCCCCAAGTTCTTGATTCCCCCTTAGATGCAGTATGTAACATGTGAACGACCCCTTAAGACCATTTTGGTATCAATATAACAACATTGTGCCATAATAGCTTTACAAATTTTTGGCGAATATGTACGCTTTTTAATTTATAATTGAAAGCATTAAAAATATGGCTGAAATTATTACGTAACAATAAACATAAACGAAATTGTACACTTTTTTATTATTCTTTAAATGTGTAAAGTACGCAAAGAGTAAATAAATTGTGTAAGAAAGACGATTTGAAAATGTTTTTATGTAACAAAGAAAAAAAAACGGCGACAAATTTTGCAACAATAAAATTCGGTGAGTAGAAAAATCAGGTAAGAAAAACACTAAATTTAAGCCGCTTAACACGTGAGAAGAGGAAGCGTATAAAGTGTTAAGAATGCGATTATTTTTATTTCTTCAATTGAAATATTTTTACCATGCCATGTGCCAAATTCAATCAATATTTTTTCATACACATAGCTTAGTTTAAAGGGGTTAGATAGTTACGTTTAAGAGGCAATCAATGCTAAAACGACAAAATAAAACCAACCAAGTTGTGCTACAGTTTTATTAAGAGAAGATTAAAAAATTCAAATGAATTTGTTTCTTTATATATTAAACTTCTTTATCAAATCCTCAAGGTTCTTTAACAAAACGTTCTTCAAAAGAAAACGTGCTTTACTGAATTCATGCATTTATTAACGTTGATATTGGATACAGTACAACCACGATAATATAATTTCCGTTAGCATAATAGTCTTTTGCTCTTAAATTTGATTTTGCAAAATAAATAAATCAGCATAATGACATAATTTCATAAGTGGCTCACATAATCGTGGCAGTACTGTGGAAGTTTTTAAAATATCAACTAGTCACTGCATAAATTAACATTTTGTTTAATTCAAACAATCGCATTTAATCACACATAAATATTTAATAAAGCGACACACCTGCCATTCAACCAAATCATACAACCTGTCAGCAAATTAAGAAACCAAGGCTATTCATTCAGATTATTTGGACCTAAATCTTTAGAATTTAATTAAAAAATAGGTTACAAATCGTTGGTGGTGCTTCTAAAATTCTAATGAATCACGTACCATTTAAGATTTGAATTTTTCTTATGGCAAACCTTTTGTGTTGCATATACTCGCAATTTAATTAAAAATAAATATTTATGTATTTTTATTTGTAAAAAATTATGCAACTTTTATAATAGGGTGGTGGAAACAATGCAAAATTCTTTTCACATTTGTCAATCAAAATTAAATTTTTAATTTTTGTTTCAAAACTTCAAGTCCTCTATGCTTTACTGAGTAAGCTGTAGAAGGACTCAACTCAAGTGGCTACAACTTCTTGGTCTATGAACTCTTTACATCATAGGTTGCATTAGGTTAGTGTCATTTTCGGATACCTAGGGTAATTGGTGCCCTGTTCAGAAATTTTCGGGTTTCCTATATCTAAAATTCTTCTTCATTCCATCCATCCTTCTAAACAGTTTTATTCAAAAAATTAGTGAAACAATGACCTTTCCTGATGTGATATAAGTTAAAAGTCGATGAGACTTGGAGAAACATTTTTTCTTGCCTTTAGACAAGCGCAATGCTCTATAACTTTTGAAAAATCGATATTTTGAACCATTTCATTATCGACAAAAAGAATTGCAATGGAATTCAGATGTTCTGGCTCATCGTAGAGTGACAAGTTTTTTTCATTAATTTCAGCTTGCCGCAGCTACAGGAGTTGTTAGTAAAATCTCTAGAGAAATCCAAATGTTATGGTAAAGATCTTCTAAATTGTTTTTACTATTGAATATCAAGTGGTCTTCCATTTAAGCAAATTCTTGTACGCTCTATCAGGTAACCTGACATGATCATTTTGTTTGTTTATGTTCTCCTTTACGTGAATAATTTTGCTCATCTGAGGACACAAAACTTCGCAAAAGTCTACTGACGAGCAAGCGCTTCAACTGTTTTGCTCTTTCCAGTTGCTGTTACTTCTGTTTTGGTATAAGATCATGCGCATTCTTGGATTACGTAATACTTGGCTTCAACTTATTTATCAAATATTTTCAGTTGAGCACTTTTCCGACAACTTTTGGTGACCACATTAGTTTCCGCCAGTTTCAGCGTTGATGAATATTAATGTTAAGAGTGTCATTAGAATAGATACTTAAGCCGTGGATCTGGCAAGAGCTTTACATTGAGCCATTGCCCAAGTCTAGCTCCCTAATACATATTTCACACTGTGAACTTATTAATCATACAATCCATACACAATCCAATCGTACAAGCCTAACCAAAATGGCCCGTATCAACCCAGGGGATGGGGGGGGGGATTTTTCCCCCCACGCGTCTCATCTCTTCGCAAAATAAAATTTTTTTGCCTTCTCCATGCAAAGTCGGGTTGGAACGGGCCTGTAACCAAAAGGTCTAATAAAGCTATGGATTGGGTTTGAGAGGTGGAAACTCTTTTGTGATCCGTGACAAACTTCCAGAACTCTTATGTGTTATGTTACGCAGTTGTCATCGCTTTAACCATTGTTTCATTTTATACTGCTACTTCTACTATAGTTTGTTGAATATTCATTCGAGAACTTTAAATGTTTGCTGAACTAAATCCAGTCACTGCAGTCTCAATAGATCATTAGCATAGCGGGGGTAAGCGAAGAGCTCGTCCCGATGAGTACCAACAAGATTGGGACTTCAAAATACGGATTTAAAATGTCTGGGAATATTTTGTAAGAATTTTGAAGATGTTAAATGAGATGAATTTTTTTTCACATATTTGAAGGGGCAGCAAAACTAGATGTAAATTGTTCCTCAATTTTGTTTTGCCTTTGAAAAGAAAATGTTCCATGCATATTCCAAAATTCCAAGCAATAGTTCAAAATGGAATCATAAAATCAAAATCTATTAGCATTACTTATTTGAATACTATTTATCAGTAAGGTTATGGCTATAAATAAGAAAATCAATTTGGATACAACAAAAAAATCGAATGCCGCACCTAGCATAACAAGCCGCCAATAAGCATCTTAACTTTTACGCATTCAGGCGTATACCAAACGCAATCATTAAGGCAGAAGAGTTCTTAATCACGAAAAAATAGAAAATATTATTTTTTTTTTTTTAAAAATACCTGGCACAAATACATGGTAATATGTTATATTTAATGTATTCAACCTACGCCATTGGGGAAACAAGATTCATTAGATACCGAAGCATTTTAGGTCTAACGTGCAATTATAATTTTTGTTAATTTATGTTAAGTGTGACCTATTTGAGCAGAATTACCAGATGTAAAACTAAAAACTTGTGGCGTTTACGTACAGAACTGAAAGTAGGTTATCTAGCCAATTTACACCGCTTAATTACTTAAGCAATTTCTATCGGTAATTAGTTAATCAAACAAATAAATTTAAATAGACATTTTTTTATTATTATTTGCATTAAAATGCAAATGACACAGCACTGCCAGCGGCAAATATTTTCATTAATATGATTAGGGTTTTTTGTTTTTTCACCTTAAGTCTCTAAACGCCTTTTTCTTTTAATAGAGATACAAAAAAAGTCTGACTGATTTGACTTTAACCTTTTAAGCTGTATTTTTATGAAATTTTTGTGTTGTTGTCTCATATCCATATATAAAAGTCTCTCAATATACGCATTTGTCATTTTAAGCTGTAGCTACGGTCAATAACATTGTTTTTCAGCTGTTAGTCTAATTTGCATATTAAAAGCGCTGCGATTAAGAGTTGAAATCACTGTCATCAATTCCAAATGGATTAATGTGCTTACTGCCACAAATGTTCCCCATGAGAAATGGCCGCGCGGATAGTAACTTGTTGACGTATTTATCGGGCTAGTCAATAAGTTAGTGGTTTGACACATATGAATGTAGATGGCACCGCTAGCCAAAATTTTTTGCTATTCATAAATTGACACGTCAGTCAAAACAACATATGTGAGGTTTCATGTTGATCTGTCAAATAGATTTTTGTACTCTGTGTTTTTTATTTTAATTTAAAAAATCGCATTCGAGTGAAACTTTCTCAAGAACATTTCAACCGTTTTACACGGACTGAAATTGATTTTGTTTGCTGACTTGTATCTATAGAACTTGGGCTTGCTACTATTATCCTGAAAAACGAAAATAAATTTTTGAAGCAGGAGTGCTTTTACTGGCTTTAAACGCACCGAATTGAAGTGCGCACAGTTGAAGTATCCACCTATTCACCAGATCTGGCTCTCTCTATTTTCCATCTATCCACACAGAGGAGTATTTTGAAGGCTTTCTCGATAACTACTTCAGGGATGGTATACATAATTTGGAAAATCGTTGGAAAAAGTAGCTCGCTTATTTGATGAAATAGATGAAAGTTGAAACTAATACTCTTTTCGTCTCCCTTTTTTTTTTATAGAAAATCAATTTTTAATCAAACAGGTCTCCGTAAGATAAGTTTTGACTGAGCTATGCATGCTTCAAAGATTTCATGGTCTTCACAATTTCATACTATACGTCACAACTATCACACATTACATCGAACTCTATTTATCGGCAAAAATTAAACATTTCAAAGTTGCAAATTTTGCACAAGTTTTCTTGGAATCGATATTCCTGTTGGGTAAAAAAACAATCAGCAGCTGTAACACCGCACCCCATAATACACATGACAGATATGTAGGTACTCGTAAATATTTTCAATATTATTCGATTTCATATTTGGACGTGCGTTGTTTATTTGCATTATGGTCGTCATCATGACTGCTATTTAACGATAATGTTAACGCTTTTTTTTATTTATTTAATAAAAAAATTGTGAACAATAACTTACAAAAACTGGGACTCTCAGGTGTGCTTATCATTATCTTTCAACAACAGAAAAAAGCGCAACTAAATGTTGTAAATAAAATGAAAAAATTTTTAAGTTTTGTAGATATTCATTGTATTCATTGTACTCTTCGGTGGGCATCTCTAGTTTATAATTTAAATTTATCATTTATGCCAGAGTTGGGAGAAAGTTATATTGTACATTCATTTTACGTTCACAAAATAGGCCTTTTTGTTGGAAAATGTCAACAAAGGATTGCCTTAGCGTATTTGTTTGGTTCAATTATTTCAGTTTTATTTATTTACACAACAGTTACAGAAAAGCACTATGAGCATTTAAAGTGTGTCCATTTATATGCAAATTGTTTTACAACGATTACGGTGCATTGGAATTTCCTTATTGTAAGAGAGATTACATATTTCAAATTGTTTGTTTTGCTTTGAAGTTTGTATTGGATATATCGTATTTAATCATATCGTCGCACAATGCAGTGTTTGTTATAAGAAACTGGTCATTAGTTACAATTTTAAATTGGTAATATAAAGGCAAATATTTGCTTCATTATTGAACACCATTTTTTGTGCCTAAGTTGAAAACCAAACATTTTGAAAGTATTGCAAATTTTAATTTTATTTATAGCTCATTGTATTTTGTAACGAAACAATTTTAATTGAATGTGAATAAGAAAAGATTGCACGCTTTTTCAAACTTTAGCTCATTTTAGACGCATTTTTAATTAGTTGTACATATTAAGAACACAAAAATATCTGAACAAGTATTAGTGCAAAATGGTTTACAACTACATATTAAGCATTCATTGGCTATATGTAAGTGCTCGTCAAAAAAATGTCCACCCGCTTATAATGACATTTTTTTATGAAAACTGACATTGCGTTCCAATTGACCGAAAGTTAATTATAATCTTGTTAATATGGGTCAAAAGCTTGAATAATGATCGGTTTAAATAATATGGAGTTACAAAAATTGAACAAACTGCTATGGGCTTATTTCGGCTCTAACGATAAAAGTTGAATTAGCTGGACCGCATTGAAAAACTTCTCCCAATATTTTAGTTTTGTGTGTTGATGTTCCACCAAGTTTAAAATTATGTTTAGAATTTAAAAATTGTAGGCTTTTCAGGTCAATAAAATTTGAAATGCAAATAAAACAAATTTATTTAAGTTTTTTTTCCGCAATATTGTTTTTTTATGTAATATTTCTCCATTTTGCCTCATTTTTTCGAATAATAGAAATTCAATATTTTCCAGATTCTGTATCAAAATATTTGAGAAAAATTGCCGATAATAATAAATAAGTTTAGCTACTAGCCCTCCTAGCTGTTTAGCTTGAAGCTTTTAAAAGTTTAAGTAAAAAACATATTAAAATAATATAAATAAATGGTAGATGGTAGATAATGACATTTCATGATTTTTTGGTCATGTTTTTCTCTGTGATTTTTTTTCTTTTCTTCAAATTTTCCGTACGATCTTCATTCACCAAAACTTCACAACAATCTGTACAAATTTTTTGAAATCAATATCATATTTTACGTTTACCACTTCATGAGAAATGATGCTTAAAAGTACAAATGCAATGAAGTGTGGCCCTAGCTTTTATGTATAAAACTCCTTCCCCCACCTTAAGTCACCTGTTTTTTAGTACCACATACATACACATGTACATGGTAATGGTCAAATAGCACTTAAAAGTATGTATAGATATAGCTTATGTTGAAAGATACATGATAGATCGGCTTTTTTTTTTTATCTGAAACTCACTCTGAAAGTAAATATCTTACAAGGGTCACACCACGGTTTCTTATGAAGTACGTAGCTTAGTGCAGCTTCCTAAAGTTGGCTTCGAACTTTTCAAACGAAAATCTAGTTATATTGTTTTCTTTTAAATACCGATTTATTTAACCTTTTACTATTTAACGATGCCACTTTTACGAACATAGTAAATTTATAGCCATCTTATTACAGATATATTTTTATGTGAAAGTCTTGTTTATTTTAATTTAATTTTTATGATCAAAGCGTAGTCAAATAATTTGCCATTTTACAAAAACATCTAATTAATGCAATGGCAACAACAATACGCACGAATTGTTGCTAATTTTTTAGTCTTAATTTATGTTAACACAGGTTGACAGTTGTGAGAAATGTTGCTGCTACAAAGTATTTAACAATTCATGTTGTTGGTTGGTATGCTGATTTGTTAATTTAAATTAAAATGCTTAATTTTGATAAGAACTCAATTCAAAACGTATGCAAAATTAGAAAGTTTTTTTTCTTTTTTTATTTTAAAATCATTAGTTTTAGTTAAACGTTGTTGTGGTTAAAATCGAAAGTTTTAATTCTTAGTTATAAAAAAATATATATTTTACAATCACAGAGCCAGTGAATGTTTTCATTTCACTTTTTCAAACCTGTCTAGCTTAACCAAAACTTATATACGAATGAAGAAATATTGGAGAACTGTGATGATTACTACCTCTTTCTATACATTTGCTTTTATAATCATCAAATGACGACAATTTTGCTTACTTTTGTTAAAGTTTTTTTAAAATCCTTTCTTTTTTTTGTCAAGTACCCAAGTCTCCAAAACAGTTTCGAAAAAATACTGGACAATAAAAAATATGACAAATTATATTTTTCGTATACATACCCCATGAAAAAGTTGAACCTTTGCGGGGAGTTCTTGATCATCTGATTAAAGAATATTAGCTAATATAAGCAAAAAAGACAATATTTTTTTCGGTAGGGAGCGGCAAATTTCTTCTTTGAACTGGGCGCCCTATATACACGGTACGCCACTGAGCTTAGCCGTCCATAGTTATGCCAATGACTTTTATACTGAGTATACCACGCTGTGGGTTTTACCCTAACACAACAACTTTGGACCAAACCTTTTATTAAACATAAATTAGAAAAATCCGCCAAAAGTCAAAGAAATCCAGAACCTACGTTTCAATTTTAAAGGTGCTATTGAAAGTACAAGCCAAGTGAATCAGGCCTGTTCTGATTCCGGTTCAATTCGGAAGTGGAATTTCGATAAATTTTCTAAATCTAATGGGCGGAATTCACTTTGGGATTTTTTATTGACTTCGAACTTGAGCTGTTAGAGTTCTGATAATGTGAAGGATTTTCCTTTTCTGTATAATGCTGGAATAAATTTTAATTCCATTTTCGAAACATATCCGAAATGGAATCAGAATAGACCTGAACGGGTTATAAGTTTATAATTCATAATTCCGGAAAGAAATACATTCGCACAACACAAACTGTACATCTTCTTTTACCTTTGCGAACACCTAAGGTGTTGGGTAAGAATAAATATGGATAGCACTATTTATTTGTAATTTTTAATATAATATGTTAAATATAATATGATATGTCATTCGTTTAGGTAGTGACCCTTCTTATGAAAGTTTTTCTGTTCTCGGCAGACAATGGAAGTAAGAAATTTAAAATTTTTTCTTAACACTTTAAAATAATCAGAAACAGAATCCGTTAGAAGAGAAAGTGTTGATAACTTTTTCGGTTTTATCATGAAAAGTCTGAAAATTTGAGAGCATTCAAGAAATCAAAAAAAAAAAAAAAAACCGTGGCGTGATGGACATAAATATTGTTAAGTGAAATTCATCCGTTCCAAATTACCTTATTGCATTTTATCGGTATCAAACAAAATTTTTAAAAAAATTGTTCAACAAATTTACTATGAATAGGAATATATTTAATAGCTCAAGCATTATAGCATTCTTTAAAATAATAAAAAAAACCTTCAAAAACTTTTTTGGGCGGTATTTTTTTAAAAGAATTTACACTTCGAATTTTCCTGTAATTTCCTACACCAACTTTACCTGATTCAAATACTATAATTGTTTTTTTATTTATAAATAAAGTTCTTCTTTTTGGAAGATTATTAACAATTCTTCTACAATGTTTTTTTTATTGATAATTTAATTTTTTTGCACTTCTGATGTTTACATCATCACTATACTTTCAACACAAGGACAACACAATTAGTCTAAATAACATAAAAAAAATTGTTGTTTAGGGTTGGCCAAAACAAAACCCTGCATTCTGGCTTGTATAGTATTACCGTTAGCAACACACTAATGTAACAGTGTATCTAGGATACATAAAACTAGCGCTCGCGCGGTTAGTCGCTAACTAAATTGATGGCTCGGTACAATACAAAGGCGAAGCACCCTTAAGTGTGCAATAGAGACTACAGTCAGCACCACTGGAAAGCAGTAAAATATAAAGAAGAGTTCAATGTGGCGTATGGGTAACAATTGGCTCTAATTATTCTATGCTCCATTTGTACTGCTATATAGTTGACGCTGTTTCAATAGCGTAAATTGACAGACATACGATATACAGACATGGGACATTTAAGGGTTGTTGTTGTTATGTCGCGCACACTTCTTGTGCGATTATTGAGCAACAATATGGATGGGACATATGTAAACAACTCATTTGTTAAACAAAAATTTAATTGTTTGTAGGAAAAAATGTGGGTGTTTTTAATAATGAGGAACACAAATAATAATCCATAGCTTACTTTAATTGAAGGTTAAGTTCTCTTGTACAACTCAATACAAAAACATTGTGCAAATATTGTCACTAAGGAAACCACCAGGTGGGAACTTTGATGGGGATTTTTAACGTTGGTGGGGACTTTTGTTATTTTATTATTATTATTTATCGAGCAACAGTTTTTTAATTTCAATTTAAGATTTTTGCCTTTTTTAAGGGGACAAACACTTAAGTTACTTACAATCTATATATGTAATAATTAAGAAAAATAAATAATCCATACTTCTATTGTTATCAAAATAATACAAAATTAAGTTTTTCAGGAAAATTTCGATTTTAAGTACCCAATTTTATCACTCGGAAGGTAGAATTTTAGAAAAAAAGTTTTATTTTTCACAGACAGTAGGACCTCTACAAGTCGAACATCTATAATTCGAAACATCTTTTTTTCTCCTTTCAGTTAAAGTTGATAACTTCCATAATTCAATTTATCACAGATATCTGAATCAAATGAAATTTTATTGGTTTTTGACTTTACAATTCGAAATTTTGCAAATTGAAATTTTAAACATGTGCTAAATTTGTGTGAAATAAAAACTTAAAAAGATCAAAGGAAACCAATTAGAAGTGCTCTTGTTTTTAAGAAATAGTTCAGCCCATAACTTTACTTCTTCTCTTAAGATGATCAAAATACCATTAGACCAAAGAATAATTAATAATTTAAGAGCTAATACAGAAAGAAAATCATGAGAATCTTCATATTAACATGGAACATTAACAACGTAAAACAAATCACCTCGATTGGCGATTGACTGAAAAGTCATGGAGGAACATAAAAAACAGTTTAAGAAACGAGTGAATGAATTGGGATAACAAAATTGAAATTTTACAGAAATGTTTACCAAAGCTTTCATCTTTCATATATTTACCATCTTTTTTCGCTTGCTTCCTCGATTTTTAAAATAAGATTGCACGGCTTAAACTATTCAACAAAAAGCTAATTAAAAAAAAATCTTAATATTTTTAGTACCTTCATCCACAAAAGTTTTAATTGTCAATAGCTTCAAGGACTGTGCAAGTGGGGGAATGCATACAACTGGTAGGAGCAGGGACTGATATGAGTGAACTGCAAGAAGAATGGAATTAAATAGTATAAGACAAAACATCTTTTATGTTTTTTCCTTTGCCTAACGCTGGATGCTCAAGCCTCTCACAGCTGTTTGGAAAGTAAGTGACAAAAAAAAAACATTAAAACTTTTAATGAAGCTCAAGACGTCTAGACACTCACCTTTTAAAAAACAACTAAGTCCCTAAAAATGAAGTATGTTTCCATATTTTCTGCCTGAAGTCTGACCCTCACACATAGCATTAATGAATGAACATTTGCCACACAACACATTAGATATCACTGCCTGAATTATTTCATTCTTCCACCTTGCGTGCTTAGATATTCTGCACAAGTTAAGTTGAGAGCTATGAGACTTGATAAGTAATACTTTATCTTACTAGGACATTACTTGCTATGAGAAAGTTATATTGTGCAGTTAAATTGCTTTCATTCCTGGTGGAGGAGATTATAACATGTATGCAAAATTTCTTTTAACTTCTCCAGCCATTTCTATGTGCAAACTTAAGGTCTGAGTTTGAACTTACCGGATATAAATGATTTTCACTCAGAGATTCTCACAGTCAATCATTTTTTCACTCTCAGTCTTATAGTAAGGATATAAAGGAAAACGTAGAGATGGATGCCACATCATCCACCTTATCACAGCTGCTTGAAACAGTTACCCTCCCATAGTAAGTTTAGTAAAATAGGTAGAAATAGTAAAGTGTTAGAGATCTTGACAAAAAAATGCTGAAAGCGGACATCTTTTCTTTTAAAGTTAAAACTCGAACTTCGAAAAAATAAATTTCATATTTTTCAGTCCGTATAAGATCCAAGCACAAGTAAATCGAACTTGTATGCAGCTTAGTAATTGTTAGTTTGATGTTACTGTACTCTATGAACTGACATTTTTCTAACCACTTACTAACAATTTCGGTACCTTTACAAGTAGCTAATTACCTGATTTAACATGAGCACGCACTAGGACAGAGTAAACAATTGGCAACCGATTGTCGAATATTCAATGAGTTACTGAACAACAACTAAAATTTAAACAAAACAATATTCCTAATTGTAAGTTAAAACTAAAATTCAAAGATATGATTACCTTTCTAAGAAAGAGCTCAATGTATTAAAATTTTTCAATAAAAATTCTTATATATCTGTGTTGTTATCAGGTAATTACCATTTAACTTAACCAAGAACATTAAAATAATCCACAAGAATGCATGACAACAGCACGACCGCGCATAACTGAAATTCCACAGATATTTTTCAGGCTTGCGTCAAGTTTTGCTTAAGGTTAACGAAACACAGGTTCCAAAAAGTGGTTATTTTTTTGTAATTTAGCTGACTATAGAAAATTGTAAAAAAGACAAATTTCTTATGTGTAAGAGAGGGATTTCACTTTATAGCCATTTAAGCATTTGTTTAAGAATTATAGATACTTTTATGGGTTTTTTTTACAGCTTTATGTTAAAAAAATTGTTATATTGCACATACAAGAAAATAATACATAAAATTCAGTATTTATGTTAAAAAACTAAAACTGGATTTTATTATTTTTTTTTGGGATTTTTATTTATTTTTATTTTGCAAAAAATTGGCCATAAACTTCGTGTTTTGTTGGTCAAAACCGTGTAGCGCGAAACAACTCGCACGACGAACGCTTAAAAGAAAACTAAACGAAAAATTCCATTTCATGCGATTAGCGACTGCGGCTCATTTGTTGCCTATGGCTGGTTGAATTGTTGTTGCCATGATTGTGAAGCTCAGCTCAAGACGTGCTTTGAGAAAGATGCGCACACAAAGAAGAGGCTTAAATTGCACAAACACACAATTGCCGTATTGAGTCCCATGAGGGAAAGACCATTTGACGTTATAGGTTTTTTGTAAAAAAAAAGTTCATAATAAGTTAACATTTATTAAAAATTCACTTTTGTATCCGATAAAATATAAAACAGGCTGTTTTATTCGATTTCAGATTTTTAAAGAATTTTGCTTATGGGCTGAGAAGCCTTACGGAATTTCACAGAAAAAGGCTTTGATAAAATTATAGTTAACTTTTGTAAATAGACAGAATATAGTTTTAAAAGATTATTTCGACAAACTTCGATCTCTAGGATCTGTCCAATAACACTTAAGATATGGCTTATTTTGATGATAGGAGGTGCCACGCCTGTACGCTCAAATCTGTTGGATAGCTGCATGCTTAAAGGGAAGAAAAAAAAAACAGTTGCTACTAAATATATTTTTCTTACCTTAGACAAGTCTCTTCGGTATGATTCTTAGAGTCTTTGCACATATGCGACTAAATAGTTGTGCGACAGAACACCGCTTTATTTTCTCCATAGAATACACTTAAGTACATACTTTTAATAGTTTGCATTGAAACTTACTAGGTGGCAACAACACGTCACTAACGGAGATAACAAGAGCCGTAAAGTGTCCAAACGTAAAAATAACGAAACAGCGGGAGCAGATCGAATAGTTACCGAAATGTTGAAAACTTCTCTGGAGTTCACCGCTTAACTTATGTAGTCTGCTCTTATCCAAATTTGAGAAGAAGAACGAATAACTGAAGACTGACTCATAGGAACTTTAGTAAAAGTCCTTCAAAATGGGACTTATCGCTATGCTAGATAAGCATCATGAGTCATCATGATATTGTAAGTTCCGTCCAAGGTCTAAATGGAAATCCTTCTCACCAGAGCCAGTGGCAGATTTTCGTCCGAACAGATCGGGTATTGATCAAATTATTACCCTTCGTATTATCGTGGAACAGATGACTAAGTGGCAGGCGTCGTTACATTTAACTTTCATCGACTACAGTACCACTTTTGTTAGCATGAACCACAATTGCATCTGGAATGCATTGAACAGACGAGTTGCAACACCCAAGATCATTAATCTCATCAAGGCTCAGTACAAAGATTTTAAATGTAGAGTATCACATAATGGGAAACTGTCTCAGGTGTGCGCCAAGTTATTTTAATGTAGTTTGAAAAACAAAAACTCACTACCTTCAGATCTTCTTTGACAGAATAGGTCCAAAAATAAACATAAGTAGAACAAAAAGCACGTCTATCCGGCCAACCAATGTTAGCAATAGCTTCACGATAGGCGAGTACGGCATGGTGGTTCCAATAAGGACATCAATAAATAATCGTTAAGCTTCGTAATGCTTGGCAGTGTAAGTATTTGTCAATGACAACGAAGCTTAAAATCTTTCAGGCAAACGTGAAGCCAGTTCTTTTGTACGGCTGTGAAACTTTACTGACCAATAGCATTCCGTTACATAATTTACAAGTGTTCACCAACAACTGTCCTAGCCGAATTCTGTAAATTTGGTGGCCCAGGACTATCTCTAACGGCGAATCGCTCATCAGATACTGTCAAGATCCGAGAATGGAAATGGAAATTTTCAACCAAGCATTGGAGTGGGACTCTCAGGGCAGCTGTAAGCCCGGCTGTCCTAAAATTTCGTAAATACGATCGATAGGTCACTTCTGACACATGTTCGCATTGGGGTTCTATTGCACGAGTATATCGTATGTCCATAAGCTAATTCTTTTTTTGCTACTATATATTACACTTCCATATTTTCTAGCACTGCTATTTTGCATTACGGATTGGAGAATTTCATTGTAGTTCTTTCTTTCTGTGAACATTCTTCACTCTTTTACAATTACATTTGCTACTTCTTGAGCATCTCTATATTTGCTTTGCGTGTTCAGCGCTGGTTGCCTTCTGTGCTGTGTCGTTCCTAAGTATGTCGACCTAAAAATGTATCTACAAGAATGTACTTTCTTACGCGTATCTACTCAAACTTCAGTCAGCTACCTACTTGAAGCGCGTACAAGAGTTCAATTCGATTTTTTTCTTCTCTTCTTTATAATTTGTATGATTTAATTGCCGCATTGCAGCATGACTGGAGTGTAGTGAAGTCGCTCCACTATCCATGGCTGCATTGTGCTCTCCACCTCCTACCATCTCGCACACATTTCACTGCACCATCACCTCCTCATAACTGGCCTGGTAAGTGATCAAGTGAATGATCTGCATATTAGCATGTTTTGTTGCTGTGTTTGTTACCTTTTTGTTGTTATTTTAGTTATTGTGTTGCCCCCTTGTATTAATCCGTTTATTTGTTTATTTCTGTTCTTTTGAGTTTTTTTTTTCGTTGCCATTTTTATTGTAAACATTCCATTATAGATACTGTATATATCACTTAAAAAACGTTGACAACACCATGAGATATGCCAAATGGCTTGTAAATATTTTTAGTAAGAAACTTTAAGGCCAATGTTTGCAGTTGTTTTGCTTTAAACATCCTTGGATTACTTTTTTTTTGTGTATGATTGGAGTTTTTACATCAAAAAGTTAAATTGAATTTTCTTTAATTTTATCAGTTTTTAGTTTGTCAGGCGAAATTCTTTAAAATGTTTGCAAAGTTCTATAAAAGACTTATTACACCAAGAAATTAAATAATTGAAAAATAGTTTGTAATGTATTTTACTGTGCAGCGGAACTTGCATTATATAGTTTTTATCTTTAATAAAATTTCTTCAAAACGTTATTGGTGAGCCATTTCACCTATGAATAGATTTTTGAAATTTTAATATCCGTGCAATAATTTTCTTAAAATTACAAAGAGAATGACGGTTCACTTTTCAAAATCAGTTCATTATTTTAGAAACTAACAAGTTACAAATAATTCTTTTGTCTGTTATGCCCTCTTTATTAGATTTTTTCCAATTTTAATATCTCTGAAGAAGTCTTCTTCGGGAAACAACTAGAATGTTTTTATTTTTAAACCGGTTCATTTTAGGAGCCCCCATCGTCCGACCCACTGTTGCTCAAGTTTTGATAAATTTTAAAATCTTTTAAGAAATGAGCGTATTAAATTAATTTAATTTGATATCCATACTTAGAAATTCGATCCAGGGGTTCCCAACTTATAGTGAATTTTTTGAAAGCTATAGTACCTATGACCCCAATGTCTACATCTCCAAAACTCGATGCGTTTCGATGCGAAACTTGTGATTCCATATTCGTTGTCAGTATTAAAAATCTCGTAAGAAAAGTGCAGTTCAATAAAAAAAAAATTTTTCGATTTAGGGCGCCATTCAACAGAAAAAATTATAAAATCGTTCAGAACAAAATTATTTTTTAAATTAATTTAGCAATATCATCAATTCGAATGTGGAGAAGGTAACAGAAGCGTCAATTGGGTTGGGCTGTGGAGGCATTGGCCCCTCCCAAGGATTAGATATTATTATTATTTACATGGATTCAATTCAAAATATCATCGATTCGAAATGTTATTTAAACTCTCGCTCTCCCACCCCCCAAGCGTTTGGTGAAATGACGTTACTCGAAGTTAATAAAGAAATTATAGGATAACATCAATAATATCTTTAAAAGATCTCTATTCTGATATGACACTACGATCTATGCAGAAAGAAAACTTGAAATATGATGAAAAAAAATAAGAGCTATTAATAAAAAAAACGTTTTTACAACAATTTTTATTACATTGGCAGCTCATTAAGCAAATACGACCCAATGCAATTACTTGCAATATTTGAACCTTAACACCAAGAACTCCCCCTAGTCAAAAAAAAAAACTGGTTTATTGAATTAATCATACGTTAACAAACACGTACATATAAGCACGGCCAAACAAATTCTCGGCCACACTCAAGTTCAAGCTGACAGACAAACAAATCGTGGTTTGAGCCAAAAGTTTGAAGGTTCGATTTGACAACAAAAATGCTGTCATGCAAGTTAAAATTAAAACAAAAGAAAACAAGGAAAAATCCATAACAAACAATACAATAACAAAAGAAAGAACTCAATAAAAACAAAAACTATAGAGAAAAAAAAGAAACGAAAAATTAAAAACAGGAGAGAGCATTTTATGAAGTGTGAGTCGATAATGTAGTTGTCGATAAGGCTGTTGTTTTATTATTGTTCAAATCAGTGCTGTCGTTTGTACTACAATAGTGCTTTTGTACTACCCTTTAGCCACGCGTACTACTCTAGTACCCAACCCTCAATTTGTGCTACCCAAAATTTGTTCCAACCAATCCGCAATTTGCACTACCCCACCATTCTTTGATCTCTCATGTTTCAATTATAATGGCATGCAAGTTATTAAACTCATCCCTGAAACTGAAATATTTAATTCTTGAAGTGTCAAAATCATCGCTCATTATTTTGGTTTGCTAATTTTGACATTAGTTGCTCAAAAATTTATGAGAAGGGAGAAAAATTTTAGCATCGCATCAACCCTTACAATTTAACTATGAACGATCATAATTTATTACTACGTTTATGGGGTAAAAAACGCGAAAACGCCAGCGAAAAAATTTTTTGGCTCCGATTTGGCTGAAATTTGGCATTATTGTAATATCAATGTCCAGCAATAGAACTGCGTTCAGGAATTTTCCCTAGTATTATTTGTTGTTGAGATACGCGGGTATGAATTTCACGATATTTGTACTTTTTCAGAATAAGTGTTTTTATTCGAAAATTCATAGCTTACAGCAAACTCTATCAATTAATAATTGGTATACCTATAATTTTAGGTTTTTACTTGTACTTTTCGAAAAAAATACTGTTTCTGAAAAAAAAAAAATTTTTCGCAAAAATTTTGCGAATTTAAAATTATTTTTGAATTTTTTTTAAAAAAAACCATTTTTTTAAATTTTTTTTTTATTTTTATAAAAAACTTTGATTTATTCTGCGCTTAATGCCGTAAAATTTTTCTTATGGAAAAAAAATTATTTATATTTTTTTTTTTAATTTAAAAAAAAATCAAAGAGCCAAAATGTTGAAAATTGAAATGAATTTTTGAATTTTTTTTGAAAAATGCATTTCTGAATATTTTTTTGTCTTTACATTTTTAGGTTTTTGCTTGAACTTTTTGAAAAAAAATACTGTTTTTGAAAAAAAAAAATTTTTCACAAAAATTTTGCGAATTGAAAAATATTTTTGCATTTTTTTAGAAAACCCATATATAAAATTATTTTTTTTTTTTTAAAAAAAATTTGATTTATTCTGCGTTGAATGACGTAAAAATTTTCGCGGGGAAAAAAGTATTTATATTTTTTTTTAACTTTAACAAAAATTAAAGAGCTAAAATTTTGTAAATTGAAATGAATTTTTGAAAAATCCATTTCTGAATATTTTTTCGGTGAAGTTCAGATTACAGCTCGATACGCAAGCTTCAAAATGATATGCCTCAAACATTTTATTTAGCTACTTGGTCACATGTTATGGCATATCATTTTGAAGCTTGCGTATCGAGCTGTAATCAAAAGTTCACCGAAAAAATATTCAGAAATGGATTTTTCAAAATAAATTCAAAAATTCATTTCAATTTACAAAATTTTAGCTCTTTAATTTTTGTTAAAATTAAAAAAAAAATATAAATCCTTTTTTCCCCGCAAAAATTTTTATGTCATTCAACGCAGAATAAATCAAAGTTTTTTTTAAAAAAAAAAAAAATTAAATATGGGTTTTTTAAAAAAAGTGCAAAAATATTTTTCAATTCGCAAAATTTTTGAGAAAAAAATTTTTTTTTCAAAAACAGTATTTTTTTTCGAAACGGTAAAAACCTAAAAATGTAAAAACAAAAAAATATTCAGAAATGCATTTTTCAAAAAAAATTCAAAAATTCATTTCAATTTTCAACATTTTGGCTATTTCATTTTTTTTTAAATTAAAAAAAAAAATATAAATAATTTTTTCCCCATAAAAGATTTTACGGCATTAAGCGCAGAATAAATCAAAGTTTTTTTTAAAAATAAAAAAAAAAAAATTTTAAAAAATGGTTTTTTTTAAAAAAAATTCAAAAATAATTTTAAATTCGCAAAATTTTTCCGAAATTTTTTTTTTTTTTTCAGAAACAGTATTTTTTTTTGACAAGTACAAGTAAAAACCTAAAATCGTAGGTACACCAATTATTGATTTATAGAGTTTGCTGTAAGCTATGAATTTTCGAAAAAAACACTTATTCTGAAAAAGTACAAAAATCGTGAATTTCATACCCGCGTATCTCAACAACAAATAATACTAGGTAAAATTCCTGAAGGCAGTTCTATTGCTGGACATTGATATTACAATAATGCCAAATTTCAGCCAAATCGGAGCCAAAAAATTTTTTCGCTGGCGTTTTCGCGTGTTTTACCCCTTATACGACAGCTTAGTTCGTTTTGACTGAGTTCCCCATGACCCAATTCGCTTTTTTGGATACCGTTTATCCTTGCGACTTTATTGTGTGCTGACTCAAAACGTTTGTAAACGTAAAAATTAAAAATGTCAAATAAAATTAATAAAGAAAATCAAAATGGATGCGGAAAAAAACAATTCAAATATTTTTCTGTTTTTTTTAATGAAATCAGTTCAAAGAAAAAGAATTAAAATAACGAATTCAATTTCTCAACTATTTGACTTTAATTTTCATTTCGCTTTGAAATTGTGTGGTGTTTATGCACACTTTCAAAACGGTTCGAACAATTAAGTACCGATCTGAAATCGTGAACGAGTCAAAACACTTCGTGCGTTCAAAACGCTTTGAAATTTGGTTTATGCATATGCTCTCAATCAGGGCGAACTCAGTCAAAACGAACTAAGCTGTCGTATAAACGTAGTACATATGATTCATAAAAGATTCATATCTTTAGACGCGACTAATTTCGCTTGAATTAATTTTTCTTGTGCGCGTCTTTAAGTATACATAATTAATGTAATTTTTTCTTTTGCTGTTATGGAAAAGTATGCCACAAATTGACCAAGGTATAACTTGATAGGAAAATGATTTATTTTTTATTATAGATTTCTAATAAAGTCGAAAGCAGAAGCCGCCAATTTAACCAACGCTGGTACCAACACAGGAAAAGAATCTGTCCTTCAAATAGCTTCATGCAATAAATACATACTATAATAAATGAATTTCAACAAATACTGTTAACTTTCATTAATACCCTGCAAAGAACGTTTCAATTATATAATTCGTTATTTGCTGAAAGTATTGGTTATAAATCTAAAAACATTCAATTATTTTTTATAGAGCGTTAGGACAAATCTAACTCATACTTTTCTATACGTGTGAGTTTGTATCCCTTTCTGTCACATGTGTTGTTATTACAGTGAGTTACAATGATTTTGGCAAGCTACATAGGTTAGTAATGTCTCATAAATAACTCCTTGTCTTCGACTTGAGCAAACTGATCAATTTTCCTATACTTTCTATTATTTGATACAAAATTTTTCTTTACTTAAAGCATTTCTCAACATTCATATTTTGAAATTATTTTTCCTTTAATTTAAAATTTTTAACAAAATTTGTCAAATTGATTTGCAGGCACAAATAATTTCAAAAAATTTGACAAAAAAATCGGAATTAAATTTAATTTCAAAATTGTTTGTCTTTGCCATCTTTTTCAGTAATTATGTCAATATTTTGTACCGATAAGAATTTTTTTGTTAATGTGTTAGAGAATCGGTTATTACTAGGGGTGGCAATCCCGGAGCTTTTTTCAGTTTCGGGATTTTCGGGATCAAAGTTTCCAATCCCGGGATCCCGGGATCAATCCCGGGATTGATAGTTCTAGTACTATTGTATATATAAAATTAAAATTGCTTTATTTCACAGCGTAACAATGAAGAATAAGAACGCAAATAATAGAAAAAATAATAGCTTAAAAATTGACTTAGAACACTTCGAGTGTTAATACATCTAAATCACATTTACTAAATTTGACTAGTAGAAGATAGCCACTATTAAAATTAGATGATAGAGGATAATCAAGCATTTAAGACCAAGCTATCAATTTCATTTTTACATTTAAAAATTCGTGTACCACATTTTGTACTTGATTAATTCTTTAGCACCTTATTCAAATGTGACAGTGATGGCATTTAGTGGCACCGAATGGCTCGCTCTCAGTAGACGCACCCATAAGTGTGCTTCATTTAAGTTGTCAAAATCTTTAGATGCTGATTTCAGAAAAAAAGCTTCAGACAAAAACTTAAGTTTTGGTAGGTATTGGTATGGGTCAAAATTTCAATGCCAAATCAAGGAAGGCTGTGGTTTTTTTTTTTTGAAGACAAACCTATATTTTTTGTTGCATATTTGTATTTTATTATAAAAAATAGATATGTTTTGCTTATGTTGTTTTTCTATTGCATTTTTAGTAGTTCCGTTATTGATAAAAATAATTTTAGTCTAAAAAAGTCTGTTTGTTAACTGAAAATTTGTACGAATTTGTAACAATTGTTACAGGACTGTGTTTCTTAACAAAAAATATCCAGTAACGAGAGAGGCAGTGAGAGAATAAAGTGACAATTTGATGCGAGAGAGCCTGCTAGTTTTTACTGGATAAAATTTTACCAGCAAACATTTTTCAAAAAAAAAAAAAAAAAACATGATTTTGACAATTGTCAATATTTTTTTATAAATAAAAAAGCAAATTGTTTTGAAAAACTTAAATATTTTTTTTTCACTTGTCAGATTGTACAAATTTTTACTGGATTGTGTTTGTTTAATCTTATGAAAATTTTTTTCTCTGTGAGCAAATACCTTCTTACTCTCTTAAATTTCTTTACTGGATAATTGTTACTGGGAAAGTAAATAAACACACTTAATTTCACATTTTATCATTTTTCTCATGAACTATCAATTTTCAATACAAAAAGCACTTAGTAAAAAATTCTTAAAATTAGTCAAAGTATTAAAAAAGATATTTTTTTTTGCTATGTGACATTTTTAATAAGAAAATCTTAAACAAAAAATTGCTACAATAAAAAAAATATTTTTACTCAATTTGAGGTTCAGACACAATTGAAGTGCATTTTGCAGGTTGATGTAATAATGTTTCATGCACATCAAATGTATTGAAAACAATTATTTTGCAGATTTTGTACTTAAATATGTCATATAAAATAATATTTATTATATAATATAAAACTTTTTTCTAATCCCGAAAATACCGGGATTGTCTCTTTGTAATCCCGGGATTACTTTAGCCTATATTTAGAGCAAATCCTGGGATCCCGGGATCCCAGGATTGCCACCCCTAGTTATTACGTTCTTGCAGGGTACTTTCTTACTATCATAGTATGACTAGGTGTAAGTACAACTATATTAGTGTAGTACTACCCATTTTCACAAAGTACTACCCAAAAATATTAAATTGAGCACTTAAATTTTTTTCGAAACGACAGCACTGGTTCAAATTAGCCAAGAGTGTAAAAGCTTGAGCAAAATATAGCGTGAAAGCTAGAGAGCAAAATATACGATGAGGTGACCAGATTTGCTTTTTTTAATGATATTAAATTAAATGTTTCACGCGGTTAGCCGCATTTAACAGTTTTTGTGTGAGAAACAAATCTTGTAGAATCAGTATGCTGGCTTATACAAAAACCTAGACCTACTAGGTCTTGCATTAAAACGTAACGTCTGGTTAAAAGTGGTAAAAATTTTCGGCTGAGACGTAGAACAATCTTTGCACCCTATTTTTTTAATTTACGAAAAAAAAGTCATGCGGATAAAAGTTGTGATCAATACAAATTTTAAAATAAATACCGAATTCATTTTACCGTCCCAAGCCCCTCGCTTTAGTACGCCATTGCTTCGGCCCGATGCGCCGTATAAAGAGCTCTCGTATTTACGAAAGTAGATTTCGAAAATCTTAAAAATTAAATATTCATTTGGTTTTCTCACATAGGCTAGTGACACAACGCTTATTCGCCGTAGCTGTCAATCAATACAGCCACAATTATTTAGTATTGCCATTATCTTAAATTCAACACAAACATTAAATAAATTAGTGTAAAGTAATTAGTTAATTACAAATTAATGTTGATAAAAATTCACACTACTTGACTACTGCAAAAGCGCTCCCAAGCAAATGGACCTGAACACTTTACGACAATGCGGTAGTATCAACTTGCAAAGGTAGCAAAAACGGCATCATAACTTGCCGTCAGAAAAGATAGATCACAGTAGATTATATTCAGCCCATGATTGCGACTACTGCAGTTGCAGTAATTTCTTGTCTATTGTTTGTTGATTTTTTTGCATAAAGTTGCAAAATTTTTGCCGCCTTCAATTTCTGTAATGCATTAATTGGTAAATTACTCAAGACATACATGGAGTACATGCGAATACCAGCAACAAGCATGCAAGTCAAGAAAATCGATTGCTTTTTCTTATAGCCATACTCGTAAATACTAGTGTTGTTGTTTTGTATTTGGCCAAAATACGACCCGGTTTCAAGTTTTTCAGATATTAACTTAGATAACGTATAATGAAAATGAAATCAGGTTTGCAGGTCGATAGGAAAAAATGTGTTCATTCACAACATCCACGCATTTTTTGGTTTTTTTTATGTAGTCAGCAATGTTGCTGTTGATGTTGCTGCATCATTTCTCTATATTTTTGTTGCTGTTATTATGTTTCGATTGTTTTGATTGTAATGAAACCTTGTGTTGGAAAAATGAAGCGAAAAAACGTGCTAAATTACAACAAAATAAAAATAGAAAAACAGGCAAACAACTAAGTTTTCAAACTTCATGTATCGCTAAATACGAGTATGTTGCTCATGTGTTGCTGCCTTAAGTGCTAATGTATGTCGCTTGACCTAGATATTTCGGAATGAAAATAACAAATTTATTTCACATTGAATTTAAGCGAAAGGAGTGTCACCGCCATAGAAAAGTGGATTTTTCAGTTTTGTTGCATAAATTAAGGAACTAAATGCAGTTAAAAGTATATGTGACATCTATGGAGGAAAAAGTGAAACTACGTAGCAACGTACCAACTATTAAAAAGGAGCGGTAGAACACATTGGCAAAATTGATGTCAGCTTTGTTTAAAGAATTTTGTTCTTTGGGAAATTTTAAGATATGACGCATAACTACTTAAATAGCTACGTATATAAATGATTGATATCATTTGATTCAATTGAGTATTTTTTTTTTATTTTCCAATGTTGAACATTTTGATCTATGGTGGATGGCCCCGAGAAATAACGGCATCCGAAAACTAAAATGAGAGCAGCCTGTATGGGTATTAAGGTCTTCACATGATCTGTGAAGTTGGAGCAAGAGTATACACAGAAATCTTAAGTATCGCCTTATTTTTTGAATTTTTAGAAAATTGCATGAGTACTTCTATCTCAACTGAGATTACGAAAAGACGTTGGTCATAGATAGGCAACTATATGATCGGGAAAGATGATAGGGAAATTTATTGATCAGCGTTTTGGAGAACATTTCAGGACGGTTGATACATTTGAAGATCGATCAATCTGTTTCTGAAACAATAATTCCAAAATTCTTTGAGAAGTTCTGAGCTTGAAAATTTGATTCCCCAATTTTCCTGAGTTTTCATGCGAGTGAGCGTCCAATAGGAAATTCAGCGTTCCACTACTAAATATCGAGCTAAGTGTGTCTTCGCATCTCTAGCAAATCCGAATAAACTTAACTTTTGAGTATGATATTTTGAAAAGGCGGCACATGTATAATCCTTAATTGGATGACTAAGACACAGTAACTTTTAAATTATTTTTTTTTACATTTTAAAAGATTCATACAAGTCTTCTGTTTTAAGAAAGGAAACAAAAAATCTTCAACAACAAAAACAGAGTTAAATACTTTAGGCCCGTATAGAACAATATTTTTGACGTCATTAATAACGCCAGCTAAATTTGTTAATTTTTTCTTTTAATTTCTTGCACTGCGCTGCTTCGAGATAACAGGACAAAAGTATTTTAATTGCAAGGTAAAAACTTCACTAAAGTTGTTTGCTTTTAAGTTAACGAGTTACTAAATGTGAAAAAAATTGTCATATGTTTTTGAGTTAATTAAAGCTTAAAACAGCCGTCAAAAATATTCACATTTTTTAAATTATTGTAAATATCATTAAGTAACTGAGGATACACTGAAATGAGGCCATCAACAAAGAATTTCAAAACGGTATTTTGTATTAACTGACAAAAAGCAAATGGCAACCTGAAGATTAAAGTCAGCAATTTTTTAAAACAAGACAGTAAAAACTTTTGAATTTCGTTTTTATTAAACTAAAGCCTCTTTTCGAATTTTACATAAATAAACGGAATAACATAAGCACCAATACATCGTTCTGCTACCTTAGCGGCGAAAGACCTAGCAGTAAGGACCAACAAAACAATTCTATAAAATATGGAAGTCAAACCTAATCTCTACATGAACCGATCCGCGAATATTTAAATCAAATATTCAATCATTGTTACTTGCGAATCATGATCCCTCACAAGCGCACCGGCAAGAACGACCAGGTCGTATGAAAATATCAATAAAGTTTAATTTTTCTTACGACTTAGCCAAGTCGTAGCGTCTGAGGGCATTATCAGAATAAATTTTTAATTGTCTTATTAATGTTTATCCTATCAAAATCTGTCACATTAATTTGCCATAAAATTTCTACAGAAAACTTCATGTTTTCAGTTAACCTAAATTTTGCTAACTTTTCGAACGTGTCACTTAATTGATTATTTTTACTGATTTTTGTAAGTTTCATTATTTACAATTAATTTTATCGTGAGTAATATAATGCAGGTACGATTTTTTCATATTAAACAGTTTCATTTTTACATTTATTTGAAAAAAAAAAAAAAATATTACAAATTAAGCAAAAAAAATGCTGACAAATGTAATGACGACAATGGATATCAATACAATTATTTTTAAAACAAAGTGAAATATCAGTTAAATAAAATGTAAAAAAAATACAATGAAAGCCACTTCTGACACAATCGTGTACGGTGTAATACACCTTTTCTCTCAAAATGCCAACTAGTCTGCAGTAAAAGCTTAAATTATTACGCATAATCGTTTTGACATTTAATAGTAAATATCAAGAATTTAATTGAAATGTAAACTGCACAATTGCATCTTAAAATATGTGCAATTAAGTAGTTACTCCAATAATTGCACAAAATTACTACTTGCTTTAATGGTTCAATGTTCATAAGATATTTCTTGCATGGTTAACCCATTTCGATCATATTTATTTTACTCACAATTTGTATGCTGCTATATCGATGACAAGTCTCGAATAAGGAAATGGAAATAATTTCAATTTATATTTTTCATGAATAAACCGAGTCCGATTTAACAGTATGAGTAGCAGTTGATAGGCTATTCGATATTCTACAGAGTTAATAAGCAACAGATTTTTATCATTTCAAGTATCTATTTAGAAATTAAGAATTGCTGATTTTCAACATACAAAATATAACATGAATTAAAATTAAATTTATCTTAAATATAAACTCTAGTACCCTAAACAAATACATTAAATTGACTAAATATGATGTTTTTGTAACGTTTGTTCTGTGCTGTATAATGAAAAACATGAAATATTTCATTATTTTTATGTGATCTATCAAGCAACCACGGCTGCATTTGGGTTAAGAAAAAGGCTCGCTTTGTAAAAAATGTATCACAATTTTGTTTTATTTCATTTCGAGCTTAAATTGAACCCGTTTTGGGGGTAACTTGTTTATTATTAACACATTTAACAGTTATACAAATGTTGTTATGGTTTCATGTGCACATGATTCATTATGATGTTATTTCCCTTTGGTTTTTTGATCTCTGATACTTGGGAATTACCATAACGATAAAAACCTTTTATTTTTCTGTAATACTGCCTTCTATGTGATATTAAAAATGCATTAATCTTATGGATTTTGTAATAAATTTTTCTACTTTATGTAAAGTAAAACTTTTCACACACATTTTTTGTTGGCAAATAAACAATTGTTTTTTGTTTTGTATCATTACAAATATTTAATTTTTCTGGACATGTTTCTTTTCTCATTTTTTTCAAATTAAATTATGTATTTGTCATGTCATTAGCTTAATGTTTTACTTACACAAATGCTAGCGAGTGTTTTTTATATCACGTAAGTAATAATTTTGACATGATTATCTGTCATTCGCCCACATTGAAGGAAAGTGAGTTTAATAAGTTTCTAGTAGATCCATATAAAGAAATGCAAATATATGTGTTTTATTTTATTTTGTTGTGTCGTAATAATAAAATTACGTATTTAAATAAATTAAGTTGTAGTCTATTGTTATGCAAGTAGTGTTGTTAATGCAAGAGATTGTACCCGTTCTAAAAAAATACTCTACGAAAGTTGTATGTCTTACTTGCAAATTATTTTATGAAATAAGTTTCACATACGAATTATTACTAAAGTTTCGAAATTTTTTTTTTTCACTTTTCAACTATCGCACACAGGAGCAACTGTATGGAAAAAGTGGGCAGTAAAGTTGGCCGTAAAAAAACTCAACTACCAGTATCGATGTTTACTGCTTTTGAACACACAGAGTAGTGGCAGTGTGCTTTGACATTGTAATTGTTTTCTTGTTAATTTTTTAAAAAGGTAAATTTTTTGTGCTTTACAATTTAGTTTCCGTGTTTTTAACATTTTGCCGAATAGAATCAACTAAACAAACGAAACAATTGTCAAAGCAAAACAACTGTCAAAATTTGATGTGACATTTGTCAACAGCGACAGTAATTTAGATATAGAGCCAAACATAGCAGTGCTGTAAGCTGCCGTATTGTGCTTAACTCAATCGCAAACATAAACATTATCTTCTAAAAAGCAGCTGATTTCGAAAACTGCTACTACTGACGTGTTATTGTATATAGTTTATTATCAACATAGCATAAGCATTTTTATATTAACTTAAAGGTATGTCACCTTTCAAACTACCGTTTATCTTTTTAGGGGCTAAAAAATCGGTTCTGCTTAAGTAGCTTGAAAACTCTGGGACCTCCAGCCTCTAGTTTCATTGTGCTAAAAATGATCTTTTAATTGATATACAACCCATTCGTACTAAAAAATTTGTAGCTTTCGTTTGCCACAAGTACGAATAAGAGGTAATATGGGAACATATTTTTGACTTGTGGGACTGCTCGCTTACAAAATCAATACCTCAGTGAAAACTAAAGTGCTTAGAAAAACTTTTTAGCCTTACCTCGAAATCGATTCTGTAAGTTGCACGTCAAAATAATCTATTCAAAACTATCTTATACGCTCATCTACATATAAATGGGCAAATGGAAGCATGGAGACGGATCTTCACCTCTGAAACTTAAGCCACTCGGTCTCTGTGTTAAATGTTATTTTGCTAAGACTACTGAATAAAGGTTAGTATAGGGCATATTTTGTCATCTGTGACTTCACGTGACAACTTACAGAATTGGTGCTCAAATTGAAATTATAGTGCAAAGAAAAAACTTTAAAACACCATACAACACATTGAAATCCTTCAAACTTAGTGCTAGCACTTGTTGCCCACAATAATGGATTTTAAATAGTACGTCACTTACTTGTATTTTGAACTGTGGGTAGATGAGAAGAGTTTACTTTCAGAGTTAGAAAAACCGATCTTATTCTATTAAAAAAATCAACCTGCAAGCTTTGTTTTATCACCATATCCTCTGTGGCGTACCTTGAACATTTGTCGCCCGAGGCGAAGAACCAACTTTACCTTAAAGAAAATATTCATATTTTCAAAAAAAAAAAATTAGAAATGTACTAATAAGGAGTACAAAAAATGTCATTCGAATTTACTGGATATTCCTTACACCGGATGTTTCATAAAAAATTTAAAAGTGTATCATCATATCGAAATTTATTCTTAATGAATACCGAGCACTATTTTGTTGCCCTAAGCTTTTGCGCGCGTGGCTACGGCCCCTTGCGCTCCCCTCCCATAGTTTCGCAGCTGCATATTCCAAAATTTGAGATTCGATGTTGACTAGATCAATTAAATGTTAACAAACACTTATGGGTTTGGTTAAATTTTCGAAACATTGTGGAAAGAAAAGTTTGTTGATCCCTTTTTTTCTATTTAAAAAAAAAAAAAATAGTTACTGTCAGACACATGAAACAAAGGAAAGGTGAAGACTTTTATTGAAATAAGTTAAAAGTAAATTTAACTTTCTACCATTTCACTGAAAGAGTTCCATGCATAAAAGTAACTACCAATAATAAATCTCAATTTTTATAGTTTCTTGTTACCTCACTCAAATTTAGTATGCGTCTCAAAAACAAATTGAAAATTAATTTTTTTTGAGACTAACTACTTTTTATGATTCTGCGTACTATGTTAACAAGTGTTTTTATTATTTATGCACTTCCGTCTCAAAAAGTTGAGGTATTTGCGATATTTTAAGATGTTGGCATAGATATTAGATTAACTGAAAATTATTTTAACAAATAAGTTAAATTTCACTTCATCTTATCTTGCTAACTTTTTTTGTTTTTTATTTACACTTTTTTCATATTGGTAGTCAACAAAAAATAAAAATAATAACAGAATTAAAAAAAATACAGGTGTGACTTTGCGCTCAACTCGAGAAAAAGTTCAGTCACAACCAATTGTAAAAACCAAGCGAAAGAATCTACATATGTACACACATTCATAAATAAATAAAAAGTTAATTTCAATTCTTTGATTTTAGCATTTGTCAATCTTTGAAATTTTCAGATAACCTCAATTTAGCAACTAAGCGAATGATTCACAGCAGAACGCAAATATTTTTTGTGGTTTTTCATGAATTCTCTTTCTTGAAAAAGTACAAAATTAGGCACAAAGAATGCTGCATCGTAACGCTTATCTTATCACTTTATTATAAAATAATGCCTTTTTACACAGAAAAATGAAAAATTCAATTCAAATCAAGATATCGTATGTGCGCAGTTTTATTCTGCATCTTAAGCGACACAATGGCTAATCGATTCCATCCGTGTAGATACGCAATCTGCTAAATAGCTGAAAGTTTTGTAGAACAAAAGTAACAAACTTATAAAATGCACATTAGAACTGCATGCTCACTTAGTTTTGCGAATGTTTAACAGGAAATAATAAAAATGTTTAAGAAGTTGTGTGTACAAGGCTTGCTATCTACGATAACCGTCTATATAAGTTACCATTGTTCTTAAGTAAAAACCTCTATTTACAATAGATATAAAAATGAATTTTAAATACTATTAATGGGTGTTTTTCTTTACAAGCTTGTAACCGTGAAAACTCTTTAAGTATAGTCAATATAGGTTCAAACTTTGGGGATTGGAAACTATGCTTGGAAGCAGATCTCACAGAATTTACCCATTTTAGATTTCTAAGTTTTTGTGCGAGCCAAATGAAAAAAACAAAATCATGTGTGCAGTTCGCACGTGGTAAAAGTGAAATGTTAAGAAACTGCGATAAAAAAGTCTTATTAAAAAAAAATTTACGGGATCTAGAATAGCTACAGCAATAAGTATTACATCAAATTAAAGTACTCATCAAGCAGAGTGCCCGAAAATGATCGATCTCAAAGATCGGTTTAACAAAAGCTGAGGTATAAACGTAGAAAGATTTTCTATTTTTTCAAGCATTGCACTGATTAACAACAAAAACCTTGCCATAGCGATGGGAAAAAAATCTGCTACTCTCTCTCAAATTTTTGATGAAATAAATGATTTTTTGGGCCTGCCATTGCCTTTTTTTCTAAGCCAAACTATGCTAAGACCCTTCCACAAGCCATGAGAAGTATTTATAAAAGAATTATGAAAATCCGTTAAGTAGCTCGCGAGTTTATATGTGACAGAGGAACGGTTTTCGGTTTTTATCATGTCGGAGGTGTGACACTGCTCATTTTTTTTACCAAAATTTACTTTTGCTCGTACTTTTTATGTACATATGTACCAAGTTTCATACATCTGCGTCAAATAGTTAGTGGGATGTGATGAATTTGATTTTTTTCTTATATGGAGGGTATGTCATCGCCCATTTTTTTCCAAACCAAACTATACCAAGAACCTTCCGCGGGACATAATGAGCATTTTGAAAAAAGTATTACCTCAAACGGTTCAGTCAGAAGTAACACGATTACTGACAGACACAGCAACGATTATATGACGTATACATGAAGATAAGACCTGTCTGTTTGCCGTACCACGTTTTCATAAATCCATAATTTTCTGAAAACCAGTTTTGCGTACTATTTATGAGCAGTGTTTAATCAAATTGGAACAGTTTCTTTTTTACAGGAAAAAATATAACCTAAATAATTTAATATAATTATACATAATTTAAATTTTTTTATGATAAAGTTGAAATTTTTTTTTTATTCATAAAATTTTAAACTATTATGAAATTTTAATGTTCGTTTTGATGAAAATTCTATGAAAATATTGTATAACCTGAGCTACATTCGTGGTGTATCGGTTAGAGTTTTTGACTATTGCACTCGAGGCGATGAAGAAAAGTCCGTCAATTAATTTTGGTCTCAACCAGCAGCGCTGTGCGATTCACAATCGCATATGTTACACATTTTCTTGTGTGTCGTCATTTTATTATAACTATTTATTGATTGTATTAATAAAAGAAATATTCCATTATGAAAGGCTTATTAGATCACTTATGCCGGTTTGAAAGAACTTAACTATTTGACAGTCGGCTGTTGAGTGGCCTCTTTGGAACTGAAAAATGTGATCATGTATAATTCAGTATTGAAGTAGGAAACAATTATGAGCAATGTTGCAAAATAGAAAATTTTACGCTTTCATCGCCCACGACTCATATGTATAAAAATAACTAGAGCACCATTGCAAATATTGATAAAAAGTCCAATGCAAATAACTCACATATTTTTCGGTACTACCTACATACTTATGTTGATAGCAATGTTTTCAATTCAGAATTATCGCTCTTTTGAGACAAACAAATTTTTTTATATATTTTTTGCTGAACTTCCTGTTCAGTACTTTTTACATAATACAATTTTTTGTGGTTTTTGCACAAAAAAGTTTTGAACAGGAATCTCAGCAAAAAGTATATTCAATTATGATATGTTCCAAAAACGTTAATATTTTTTTTTTTAATTTTTTCTTACAACTTGCAGTTTTTCTAAAAAAACTCCGTATTAAAAGGTGATTTAGAAAAAAAAATTTACAAAAATGAGCTTCACACACAATAATTCAGTGAATCGAATTTTTCAGTATAGCGTTGTTGAGAACCAGTCCACCCTGTATATTATACCTTTTATGGCCTTTTCGATTTTGCAAGCTATTGTTTATTTTACACTTGCCAATAATAGTGAATTTCAATTACATACAAAAATGTATTGTAATTAGAATTTTTAGATGTTTTTGTTCAATAGTTGCACAGATTTTATTTGTAAATCTTAAAGCTTTAGATTAGAATGCAGCATATTTTAAACTTCGGTATTTCCAATACAAAAACTATTTAGATATTTATTGGTCTCGCTCTAACGAATGAGAGCGTTTTTGCGCTCCAAGGCTTGTGAGATTAGCCTGGAAAGTACTAGAGATGACTTTAGAAAGAAATTAATCAAAATTTACTGTTAATTCTAATGATACTAAAAAATTTACTTTATGTTGATATTCGATCTGCTCAGATACATCTCAAAGTGGTTATGCTCTGATAATAAGAGACTTAACATGAATGAAAACTCAACTCAAAAATATCGAATTTCGAGCTAAAAAATTCTTGAACAGGTTCGAGGTTGAATTTTTACATTAATAAATCTAGAATCTGGATAGTGCACCAGTATAATCTCTTGGAGTATGAAATTCATGTACTAGTCCGGCGACAAACAGAAGATAATTTGTAATTTCTTAAGTAAATGGCATTGAGTAGAGAAACTTGAATTTTGAAAATATGCGAGAACGAGTCAATACTCTGAAAATCTGTTACATCTCTTTAAAACAGTTAAAAGAACATGTGGTAAAAATTTCTCCTTAAACATTTTTTTTTTTTCAAAAATTAGATGGAAATTAAGAATATTTCAACAGATTTGCTGATACGCTTGGACATTTTTCAAAAATCTATCAAATTGTGTACATCATGAATAATGATGATTTGCTATAAAAATTTGAAATTTTCCTCCAAGCATTTTGTACACATTATTTTTTCAAGTGTTCTTGAAATAACAGAGCTCTGTATAACTTCAATGCTTTCGAAAGCAGTAACTTTTTCAGAGAATTGCAATCAAGTTCAGATAGCAGTTTAATAAATGTTTCTTGTGTACTTACATTTTGAAATATTTTTTTTATTCCTTATCTGCAAATGAACGAATGATTTATCCACAGCTACACAATACAAACACTACTTTTTTCATTTATTCCACAATTGTTTTTTTTTTCACAGATAAACTGTTTATAAAAACAATAATTTTATGTTTTTATAAATATATTGCATAACATAATTTGCTTATCTCTTTATCTTTCAAATCAACTCACAAGATAATTTAGTTTTATTTATTGTATATTTTATTTTTTTCGTTTGTTATGCTAATTTCTTTTGTATTTTTATGATTTTTTGATGAACCGCCGCGTACTTAACATTCAAAGCACAGAAAAGTGACAGTTTTTGTAACACTTTTTAATCACTTTTTTTTTCATTTTGCTCTGCAGTTATATCTTCTTTTTTAATTTCTTTTTCGAACATTTAAAATTGAAATTTGCGGTATCATCAGTGGATAATCACACGATGAAAGTAAACAGCAAACACGCACCAGATACACAAGGTAAACCAGCAGCTTGAAGATCGCATATCTGTAACTTGACGAGTTTGTGTTGGTTGATCCAATGTTGATCGCATCGGTCATCACCAAGTCGACTTTTTCACGACGTCACATGTTTGCTTGTACCTGATTTACTTGTTAGATTTTTTCAATTAATTACGTCGATGCCTAACTATTTATGGGGTTAAAACAATAACAATCACAATTTTTTTTTTTTTTTTTTGCTAAAATCAATTCACTTTTTCCGCTGTCAATGTAGGAAAATTAAATTAAAAACAATTGAAAGCAACGTTCACGAACGCGTTCGCCGCACGACTGTGCGGCTGTGCTGAGTTCATTTAAGGCAGACGCCGCTAAATCCGTTCACGCTGAAGCAAAATAACACTAACGCGGCATCGAGCAACGAAGCTTTGTCTCGGCTCATTGGAACAACGAAACTGACAGATTGAGAAGGTGTTGGCGGTGTTAGCGGCAAAACTTAGCCCAGCGTAAAGCCCAAGTATTGTACTTTTGGTTCTGCAATGCCTGTAGCACTTAAAAGTTCAGCTTGCACGAAACTGCAAGAAGTTTTATCTGCAAAAGTTAAGCTGCCTTTGTTGTCAAGATTTGGTTATGCTGACGTCATATACACTAAGAAAATATTTTTGTCGGAATGGTGGTAAGTTTTAAGCTTCTTTATAGGAGTGGTATGCGTTTCACAACGCGAGTATATTTAGATAACTAGGAGCACAGAAATACACTTCTTCTTCGCTTTTTCATAAACTAGAAAAATTGGACAGAGCACGTATATAGCCTAAGGTAACAATAAGTAATGCATATTTATAAGGCGTTGCAAAAAACTGTGAATAATTAGGTATCACTAAAACCAATATTTATTATGGCTAACAGAAAAACTCCATCAGTTACAGTTCACAGTTCACAGCTTTGTCAAATTGACCAATATAATTGGTTTGGCTACAAAGATTTGTAGCAGTGTTAAATTTCAATAATATCCAACCATTAATTTTAAATTAAAGCGCTTGCATATAAACATTATGTCTTAATTTCGAGTCTACATAAACATTTTTGTGGGGATCCTTCATTCTACTAAATATCCAATAAAATTTCAGACTTTGACATATCTGATGTAAGAGCTTTCAAACAGTTTTAAAGGTGACTATAGGAAAGCAGTTTGCATTAGGTTAAAGTGAAAACATTTTAGTAAGTATAGATCTGTATACTAGTTTCGGTCCGACAAAAGTCGTAGATTTATCTTCTTACTACCCATTCCGCACAAAACCGGACTTCATTATCGAAATCGAAGGTTTTCTCGAAAAAAATTCGAAAACGATCCGTACTCAAGCAACTCATCATAAACGAGGACTCAGTTATTTCTTGTCGAAAAATTTGCCGTTTTCAAATGCATTTCCGAAGACACTTTCAATTCTGTTTTTCAGGGTGCTTTCGAACGGGTTTTTGGCATTGTTTTGGAAACATTTACAAACTTTACAAGTGCACTTTTATGCTCTAGCACGAATCCAAATAATTGAAATAACATATTTACAAATATGAGTCAAATTTTGGCGAAAAATAATACAAGTTACATACACATAAAATACCTACGAGGGCGGATTGATAATGATCCGGTTTAAAAATGAAAACAGACTTTATTTTTTAAGTTTCGTTTTATTTTTCAACATAGTCCACTTTTAGCTCGATACACTTGGTCAAACGATATTCTAACTTTTTGATGCCATTCAAATAGTAGGTTTTGTCGATCTCCTCAAAATATGAGTTTTTTTCGTTGATTACTTCATCATTTGATGTGAATCTCTTTCCCGCGAGCCTTTTTTTTAAGTTTGGAAATAGGAAAAAGTCACTCATGGAATTTAGCCATTGCAATTGTTGATGTGTGTGCCGGTGCGTTGTCTTGAAGAAAGAGCACTTTTTCTTCTTTAAATGTGGTAGTTTTTCCTTGATTTTATCGTCCAATTGATCCAAAAGCGCAGCATAATACGCTCCTGTTATTGTTTTTGCCTTTTCAAGATAGTCGATCAGTATTATACCATGGGAATCCCAAAATACAGTCGCCATAACTTTATCAGCTGATTTCACAGTCCTTGCCTTCTTCGGTGCACTTCCACCAGGTTCTTCCCATTGTTTTGATTGATTTTTGGTTTCCGGTGTGTAGTGATGAATCCATGTTTCATCAACCGTTATTATTCGATGCCAAAAGTCATATGGGTTATGCCTCATCATACCTAAACATTGCTTTGAGGTAGTCATTGGCGATTCCTGGCTATTTCAGATATTTTTGAATTCCTACCAGGCCTCTGGCTTTGATATGAAATTAATCCCGATCACTTGTCAACCCTGGTCTCAAGATGTATAGGACACTCAGAATATGTAGAGGTGTTCACTTTGTATTTCGAATTTCATTGAATTGTGAAATATGTTCAGTTCTGTTCAGTTAGCTTTCATATCGCAAACTCTAAGAAAAAACTAAAAAAGTTTCAAAGAAATTTTCACAGTGTCTTATGTATGTATGATCGCATTAAAAGCTTTACTCTGTTGCCCCAGCATTGGGAAATGGGGCAGCACTGGCTAGGTAAACGTTAATCGAACAAACAAAAACATTCGATCATTTGTACGCTCGTTTGCATGCGAGGCACGTGAAACATTTTTGGAGTAACATTTATGTGTGAAGAAACCTTTTATGTTGTTCTTGTTCTCCTTCTCGTTGCTAATTTTTGCGAGTTTTTTTTTTCTTCTCTTTCAATAACCGAGTTTTATTTTTTTGGCAGAAACTGTAAAAAATAACCTTGCTTTTTTTATTTTTCGAGTAGAAGACTTAACAGTTTGTTTATTTGTAATTGTTTTTTAACATTTTTTTTTTATTTTTTTGGTTTTGCTTACTAGAATTACATGGAAATTAGAGTTTATTACGACAGCTTTTCTCGCTTATGTACGAGTACTTTATAAGTTATTAAAATATAACATGTTTCTTACCTTGGTATAGTAGTTTACATTTGTGCTGAGGAAATTTTATGTCACACAAATAACCACAAGACGGCGACAGCAGCAATGCGCAATTTCAGCAACGAGCAGCAAACTCGCACGTATTTCCGTAGAGCGATTTCTGAGACTGCCCCCAACTATATTAGAGCACCGTGGGGCGAGTCAGTGCATTTTACACCAATTTTCAATTTGAACTCTTTAATTTTTGTTAGCTACAATAAAACGTATCTGACGTTGACGCAGAACACAATAAATTTTATTTTTCCTCCAAGCAAAAGGTTTCCGCGCAAAGCCTTATACCGTTGTTTTTTTGATATATTCAGATTTTATAGTGATTACGATCAAATTTTCTGTCAGAAATCCACTTCTTCATCACATATAGGTGAGAGCCTGCTGTAGAAGAAGCGAGTGCATAAGACTAGAGGACAAGATGTACAAGAAACTTGATAATGAATTTTGGCAAAACTAACTAACGAGGGTTGTCTTGCCAAAGCCCGTTCCGATGTCCACGTTTTGGGGAGTATTTTTTTTATTGAAAGTGTATAAGGTTACTGCATAATATGTCTATGTATATGCCAAATGACAGAACTCTAAGAGCCTGAATAGAATACATAGGGTTGCCTTGTCGAATCCTGTCCCAATTATTGATTGCCACCAATATACATGCACCTTTACTTAAGAAAATTGATCCAAAGAATGGGTCAGGTACAAAAGCACCGAAATTTGAATGAATTTTTTAAGAACTAGAGGTTTATTTTCGATAGGAAATATGAAATTTGAAAAGTTTTTTAACCAATATGCCATAATGACTCAAGCAATGCAAAAATGATATAAAATATAGATTTCCTCAGATCTGAGGAAAGGGTCCGAAATTTATGCAACAACTGAAAAAATCTACACAAACAGATTTTCTAATATCAATAATTAGTTCCACTGTGCAGCATAAATATATTGCCAAAGCTACACTGACCAAATAGCTAATGGGTTATTCACTTCAGACGCTTTTTTTTATCAATATCTTATTGTCATATGCACGAGTGCGTGAGTCATTTAAGCGGCAATTCATGATGACCAAATCTCTGGAAACTTTTTTCTCTTTTCGTGCTGTCATTATTCGATATTGTTGTTGTGTTTGTTTGTTTGTTTTAAAAATTCAAATTTATCGTCAGCAACAGGTTTTATTGCAGCATCCAAACGACTTTTACTCGCATTAAGTAAAAGCGCATAGAATTAACGATGATTCTGCGCGTATGCAGCTAGTTTTTCAAGCAGAAATGGAATATTTTCTTTTCAATAATACAGAACAGGCTTCCATCAGGAAGTAAAATTTCTCCACTTGAACAGTCATTGGTTTTATTTTTCCATTTGCGTGCAAAGCATCATTCTATGAGGTCTGTTTTTGCTTTTAGTGATAGCATGATGAGTTGCTTTTTATGTATCACCAAGAAGCAGTAGCATCACCAACATGTTTTGTGCAATTTGCCGCTTTTTTTTTCGTATTCAATGAAGATGCTGTCGCACGTTTACAAGAGAATTGGTAGTACGTGCAATTGCATGTTGGGTACGAGTACTCAAGCCGCATGTGTAAAAATTAATAAAACTAAAATTTTGCACGAGTATGCAAAAAAAGTACAAGTTAATTGAGATGAAAACTAGGTTTGTTCCTGTTGCCAGTCATATAGACATGATTGGGCTCATCAGAAGCAGCAACACCAACATGTTGTTAATTATAGTTTTTGAGTGAGGATTTTGTTGTTCGCTGGATACTTATGCTGGGAGTTATAATTAAATTAACTTTCTTTTTTTATTTGTTGTAATTGAATTCGGAACGAGAGATTAGCAATTTTATTTTGAAAAAACATCGGATGCATTGAATATAAAAATGGAATGGCAAAATTTGAAAATAATTTTGTAGTAGATCTTGGAACAATGTCATGTGTGTAAGGAGCAGCATTCAAGTGTATCACGTGAAATAGTCCGATTCAAATATTACGCAAAACGACTGATCAAAGTTAATAATTTTCTTACAGTTCAGTCCTGGAAAAATAGACTAACAATCTTAGGAATTGAATGTAATTAGTAACAGCGTAGGTTGTTGCATAGACATTGGTAATGGGGTTATTAACAATATGTGAAAGTTTTGTATTGATCCGACAAAATATAAGAGTTCTTCATGTTCTTCATGTGTAGAGTTTTTTAAATTGTCTACATATTTCATGTACTTTGTTTTTCTTAAAAAATTACTCAAATACAAATTTTCAGGTAGTTCAAGAACATCTGGCCCTATAAGGTCTTATAAATCAAACTTCCAAAATGTGATATTTGTTTGACACATTTGCAAATAATAATTACAAATACATAGTAACTTACATTTCTTTTCGAAAACATTATATATTTTGGGAGAAAAACCAAAACTTTTCGGAGACATAGAAAAATTATCTGCCATATATTATTATCTTGGGGGATCAAGCCTAAGGATAAATCTATACTTACGCCAATGTGAATAACACCACTGTACAAAGAGATAGTGCAAAATTTTGTTTGTAAATGTTGCAGTTGAATAAAATTATTTCCTTACAAAAGCTTATCTATTAATACAATTTAACTATATAAAAGAGCAAAGCAAAACACAATTTTTTTTTTTTTTTGTAATTATTGAATAAAATCTAAAAAGATACCGCGTTAATAAATTTATAGATAAAAAGTAATAATCACGTGTCCGAAATAAGGTTTTTCTTTCAATTGAAGAAAAAATTGAATTTCTACTACAAACTTTTTTATATATTGAGATGTAGAAAAAGTATGAGTTTAAAATTTTAAGAAATTTTTCAGTTAAAAAACTTCGAATAAATTGCACAAAAATTTAAATACATTTTATTTAAAATAGTAAAGTGACAGAAAAGTTCGGTGAATGCAATTCAATCTGATCCCTTCAATTTCACAAGATCTCAGCAATCTTTTTTATTGTTGACCTGTGTTATTATGAACAACACTCCGTATTTTTATGGTAAAAAAATAAAAGAGTTCAATAGCCAAAATGAATAGCAAATTAGATTTTGCCATACTTAGATGTCATAAACCTCAGAGTTAAGTTGATTTACTAATTAGGACTTACAAACATACATATGTAGTTATTTACATATATAAACATAACAAGTATGGTAAATAAAGTAAATCACAATAGCAGATATCGTCGATTTGCTTAATATTTGTACTATAACTTAGATCATTGGAGCCTATAAAGGGCAAAACAGAACGCACATAAATTAAGTTTGAAATGAAACTAATATTTTTTAACTTAAGAGAATGTCTTATGATATTTCATCAAGCATGCTAGTAGTACAAGTTACTGAAATATTGAAATGTAACTCTGGTCCACATCCACTTTCTTTGCAATATATCTTACTCTTCCGTACACTGTGAATACAATTTGTTTGAATATTACAAATTATATATAAATAGTATTGATATACTTGCATTTTTAGAATTCTAAATATTACAAATTATATTTGATATAGAGCAATTAAATATTTGATTCAGTCAAACATAAAATGCTTCAACCAACATATACCAGCATTTGATCCAAATGCAATATGTTTGATTCAAATAAATATATGATTGCTCTATATGAAATATTCACTTGTTACATTCGAGCGTATGGCTTAAAATATTATGCAATAAAAAGTATTTTCATTAGTGCTCTTTTGAGCAACATAGCATTCCATATATGTAGGTATTTCACACAATTGCGAAATAGGAAGTCATATAAAAATTGGAAACTAGACGTAATCTTGAAAGCACAATCCGAATCCGTATTTCGTAAATTATTTTTAAGCTAATGTTTTTTTATTTAAACTTAGAGCTCCATCATTCTAAAAAAAACACCCTTTATAATTATTTCAAGCGCATACGTCAGTTCCTCCAGTTAAGAGGTAGCTTACTTAAAGAATATTAATTTTTGTATCTGGCAATTTCATTATCGCATTGCCGTTGCTAAGGTAAACAAATCCGTAAACAAATTACAGAAACCAAAACATAAGGTTACATTACATTAAGTTACTTAATTTAAAGTTAAAAAAAAGTCAAAACTTTAAATTCCATTAGATGGCCAAAGTGAAATCAAATTGGTTAACAGTGGATACTGATGAACCGGTGCCACTTTCCTCCTTCGCCAGCTGTATGACGCTTTGCGATATCAGGTGTGATAACTACTTACGTCTGATAGCAGCTGAAATAAATTTTGAAGAAGAGCAAATTAAGTCCACTTTGAAAGTATTTAAAGGCACAGAGGTATATGGAGAATATGAATTGCAAGGTATACCTGCTGCAATAGAAAGTCTATATATCGATGAATCTGAACCCAAGACACCAAGTAAATATAGTAGCACTGATATGATTTTGAAGTTATTATATTGAGGTTTTTTGTTTCTAGTACTTGCTGTCGCTATTGCCGAGTCTATACTCTTCTATCGCAATATGAAACCTTATTTTAAATATATGGTACCTGAGTTACAGCCCGAGGACTTGGAACGTGAAATATGGCACAAGTTACCTTTGGTGCGTAATGAAAATCAAGGTCTGCTCGTTGAGAATTTGAAGACAATAGATCGTCCAAAATTGTCGAGAAAATCACAGAAGTTGCTATTGCTACCGGTTGAGGAAAGAAATGTACGTTATAGTATTTCAAAAGTGCATTCAATTTCTCAGACAAGAATTTTATCTTAAATTATTTAATAGGTTATCTTAAGAGTTTTTCTTATTCTCAGTGTGTCCGCCACTCCCTCGTTAACCGCACTTATGTATAACATCATAAGAGCAATAGAAGAATTTTCATGGTGCCAAGTTAAGACACTTGATTCTTGTAGTACTCGTAGTCAATGATATAATCAATACATGCGTATATAGTTAAACCCTTTTTTGATATCTCATTAAATTTTCAAGATACACGTGCAACACTCTACTCAATATTAGCAAAGCTTAGCATCAAGTATTTCGTATATTTCGTCCCGATTCCAACAATTTATTTTTATGGTTATTACCATTGAAAACATGCCAAAACTAAAATTCAATTCTCCATATCTCGAAAATCAAGTAAAATATCAAAAAAAATTGTTTTATTATATTGCAATTCTCTTCATTGCACTGACAATGTAAGTGCGCATGCTAATCTTAAAATCTCAATAAAATTTTGTTATTTTTTCGGTAAAATGGGCGTGGCACGTTAGTATTCCATGTTTTTTCCTTTTTGCACAAAGCTATTGGTCTTTAAAAGTTGCGTAAAGTCGGATGTCCTTTGAAATCTTATATTGCCTTAGTAATTTAGTTCGTTGCTAGTGTGTGAAGTGTCACGCCCACTTGTTCAAATCCTCCCACTTTTCATCTAGTAGTAGTTGATGTCACCAAATACTTTCATACCATTTTGGTTACCTTCAATACATAGCTTAGAGTAATCTGCTTGTATGGGATATGCCACGTCCACTTACCCAAACTTGTCAACTTTTTGTCTTACGCTACCTAGCGTACCACGATACTTTGGTTTGGAGTTTGGCTATAATTATTTTCTGAAATAGTTCTTTTAGCATTTTAAATTATTTGCTAAAATGGGCGGTGTTACGCCCTTTTTTTAATGCAGACCAAGCACAACTTATACAACGCTGACTATAAGACTTTCTGATATAGAAATATTTGAAATTGGTCAAGTATTTTCTAGGGACAACGTTAAAAGTATATTAGAATTTCCAGGTAGCTTCAACTAAGTTTGTGCGATAAGTTCACTGTCATGTTTCTTGATGGGTTCAGTTTGGCTTTTCATGACTTGACAATGCCTTTTAAATGCTATATGTGAGACTGATGTTAAGCTAACGACATTTATATTCTACAAGCCCAATTGTTCCAAACAAAAGCACTCCACCAATGATTTAAGAACATCCGTTTTATGAATAAATCAAAATAATTCACAAAACTGTTCACGTGCATTAACTCTTCTACTTGTTGCAGGACTTTATTAATGAACACGCCGATGCAGCACTCTGTCGCTATTCCAGCATTGTTGCCATGCGCTGCATGCAACGCGTTTCCTGTGAAGTTAATCCGCCATCATATCTTGTTGTGGCCACCGATAATGGTGACATACTCATTTTGGAACCTCAAAGCTTTGGTATACTTTACCAGGCGAAAACCTGCTCGTTTGATACCACGCCTAGTCTGCTCGCAGTGCATGGTACATATGAGACAGACTTTCGTATAGTAATTGCCACACGCTATGGTGCACTCTATTTACTGCGTAAATCTGCGAACGAAGGTCAGGAAATCATCAAATTTGCAAATCCTATTTGTGGTCTGGTGCTGTTGCCAATTGATCAGACCATTGTCGTTTCATCGATGGATAAGCGATTGGCATGCTACTCTAAAAAAGGCAAGCAGCTATATTTTGTTGGCCTCAGTGAGACACCGAGTTGTATGATTCCTATATATTTGCCGCATTTGGGTCTAACGCTGGTTTGTGTTGCATTGCAAAGTGGACTGGTGCAATTTTATATGCAACGTTTTCTGGTTGATGAATTTCAAATCGAGTCAACAGTGACGGCAATGCTTTTTGGACGTATGGGCTATGAAGAACATGTTTTGACACTGCTTACGGAACAGGGTCATATGATTGTGAAGATTTTGCGAAGATTAGCAAATTTTGAACCATTGCCGTTGACGGCGTCAAGATCAAATGTCAAACTTTCAATTGACAATTCATTGTTTGACAAGCCCAAGAAGAGTACAATTTTTATGGAGCAATCAGCGAGAGAGAAAGAGCATGCCAAGGGTACGTAAGGATAATCTCAATTTATCTCGTGACGTAGTTTGTATTTGCATATTAAGCATATGGTATACACTTGTATTTTCATTCATAATGCAAAGACATACTTTGAGACTTGAGAATTAGAGACCGAACCGAGACAAATCGAGATAGATAGTTTCTTCGATGTTCAAAGGATAAAAAACTGGAAGTACTTGCAGTTAAACCAATTTTTAAGAAAATAGGGGATTTAATATCGGTCAAGAAATGTCGGGTCAAAACGATTGATAACAAATTGATATTTTCAACACTAAAAGATATTGAAGATATTTTGACCTCTGGAGCCCTTGACAGCCCTTGTGATATTTTTTGCTTTATAAAGATTAAAGTACTTAGGAAAATATTTCAAACGATATACAAAACGGTGTCAACAAAACCATAATCGTGCCCAATAATAAGTTCTGAATGAAATAAGTCTATACTTTCTTAAAAGTTAAGGGTAATACGTTTAGATAAACTTTTTTCAGTAGGTATCTTATGGCAGATCACGCGTGAGTCGTAAAAAGCCGATAAAATTGAATTTTTTTATTAATTTTTTTTTTAAGTACTATACCTACCTCTAAATGAATCACCCTATATTTTGATTACTATGTACATGTAATAGAGTACTATTTATGACCTTGTGGAGAAGTGGAGTTGAGTTGCTGAAAAATGCACAGGTATTAAGTTGGGTACTTTTTTAGTGTCAAAATACAATATGATTTTTTACATCTCAACCCATTTTTTTAAGTGATATGTGATTGATTTTATTTTTTTTTTTTTTAAATTACTAAGGGCACTTTCAGCAAATGATAACGAAGTTTAAACTGCAAGAACTACTGTGTTATGTTATTTTTTGCTGCCAAATTATCATAAGTGAAATTTATTTCTAGCTACCTATGGCAGTTTCCAGGTCGATCTCTGGCGTTTACGTCACACAGCCGCACGTGCTACAGTTGATGCAATGAATTCATCGGAAAGCACCATTTCCGGTGATATTACTCATGCACCTGTCAAACTCTCGGCTGAGGTATGTGGCGCAGGACCTGCCTTCAGACTTTACTTAACGCTGCAAAACTTATCCTCATACAAAATGGCATCAAATTTGCATGTGCTGCTGCATGCTGATCGTAGACATTACAATATACCAAAGTCCATGGCTAGGGTAAGCACTAACAACTAGTAGAATATTTCAATAATTTTACACTGTTTTCATTTCAGTTACCAAGCATTTTGCCTGGCATACCACTGAGAATCGACTTTGAGGTCAATGCCATATTGGATCCCAATGATAAATTGCCGCCACCCACACTGACACCAGAGAATGCCATTATACGGGTTATGCTGCTAAAGGCACAACAAGCGAAACCATTGATTGCTGCCGTGATCGCAATGCCACAATCAGAAGCGAGCTTTTGAAAATTCAGCAACGCTGCTTTCACAAAGTATTGCATAGTTTTAAGCGATTCAAATGTGTGCCTAAAACTATGTAAGTTATTTTTGGAATTAAAGAACTATGTTTATTCTCTTACATATTTAATTTTTTTTCCATTTATTTATTTTTTAATTTTTTTTTTGGGTTTATTTGCCACATGGTTTTTCTTAAAAATATCATGAAAATCGCTACCATCCTAAAACTCCTTGTAACACCTCGTTTGTATCTACTATCAACTGAATTTAGGCATATTTGGGTGCATATTTCTCATATACAGCAACGTAAGCGGTCTTAGCGGCATCTTGTCCCAAGCCCTTGTGCGAATTCCATGCTTCCCACATGGCTTTCTTCTTCAAATCCAAAATACCTGGCTTATCAATGTTGACATCACCAACGGTAGCCTGTTTGTAGAGTCCGTAGAATTCCAAGAATTCGGAATCGGTGGGTTTCTTTGCAAAGTTCTTTGCCAATTCGGAAGCTTCCTCAAAACTGACCATTTTGTAAGTGTTTTAGATTTGTAGAAGGATCTGTCAAGAAATAATAATTAATCCATTTACATATATACTCCGATTTGTAATAAAGTTTCGTCTTTGACTTTCAGCACTTACCACCGTTTACAAGAATTTGTCTTGAATGATAGTAAAGTCGACTAAGCGCCAGCTATTTATAGCTGCTCGAAGTTATCTACAATTTAATTTGAATATATCAATTTATTTTTCTCCCGATTTTCATTTAATATAGGAAGTGATTAAGATTGCAAGATAAATATTTAATTTGGAAAAATCCAACTATTCAACCATAAGATAATTCAATAAAATTCATTAAATATTAACGGCCAGTGAATCACATGATTATATACTATCAATTCACAATTTAGCCATTAGATAACCCAAATAATTTTGGCTATTTTTCGCGTTATACGTTGAGACATGGTAATAAGTACCGAAAAGTTTTACTTTTTTTACTTTCTTTCATTGATAAGAAACTTTTGGTATTGGTTATCAATGGTGACACGTCGAAATAATACCAATTTTTCCATTACGTTTATGTACTTAAATCGGAAGTTTCAATACACTCGCGTTCACATCACGATTTTCATATAAAGTTTCCTCTGAGAGCGAAAATAATAAATAACGGAACTAATGTCAAAATAACGTCAAAATGTTCTCTGAGGTTTCTAGAAACAGGTATCTCATTATGTACAAATAATCGACAAACTTCAGTTTCATGCATAGTAAAAGGTCACAGAAAACAGTTTTCTCTCCGATAAACATGAATACTCTGTCTGTTTCTATAATATGTCATTTCGTAATGCAAAGCAAAATATTGTAAAACCAATTTTTAACCTAGAATATTTTGAAAGCGGTTGACTTAATGCTATAATTGTACTCAGTCTCTTATATGGAGAAATATCTTATCTATAATTTTTGGTCATATCAACTTTCTCTCTGGTTGATAAGAAGCAAGATAATTGCAAAGAAACTGTTTTAGGTGACCTTGAATAATAAATTGCAATAGTTCGAAAATATGTTTGCACCAACTGATTCGGTTTTAAGAAACTTCAGAGAATATATTGTCATTGGTAGGATAAGGGAAAAAATTGATTGCTTGAAATGCTTGCGAGCCCTTGATGAAAACGGTCTTCTGACACATTACGTAAATCTTAATAAAATTTCAGTCAATTCTATTATATGTTGCTTTTAAAATTAAGCAAAACCTAGGTTTACTTTTAAAATACCCTCTAGTCATTGCTTTTTATGTATATTGATTAACTGAACACGATGAAATCATTAATTTGCCTAAACTCTTTCTATTTTTTGTTTTACTCACCATTTTTCATGGAAAAAGTAAAAAAAAAAAAATATGAGAACTTTTTTTTTGGCCTAAAACTAGATTGTGGAAAATATTTTTTTTTCTTCTAGTGGCTTAAAAATATTTAAGCTACAAAACCCCAAAAAAAAAAAAAATACTTTTCGGGCTGAAAACTGGTGAAAAATCTTTTTGTCTATTTTTTGTGAGCTCTGTCTAGTCAAAAATACTTTTAATGTCCAGAAAAAAAAAAAAAATATTTTCCACTTGTTTTTAGGCCGAAAAGAAGATTTTTTTTTTATTTTTTCCATGAGTAACACAATAAAAATAATATTTTCTTTTTCTTTTTTCTTGTGGTCTTTGTAGTGAAAATTGCCTTAACACCCAACAAAAATTAAAAAATATTACTTTCCATTTGTTTTCAGCTAAAAAGTTGTTTTTTTCTGATTTTTCCATGAAAAAATTAAAATAAAATTTTCTTTTTCTTAGACTATGGGTCAAAAATACTTTTAAGCCCCACAAAAGTAAATTAAAAAAAAAATGCTTTTGTAAGATTTTAGGCCGAAGAGAATTTAATTTTTTATTTTTATTTTCGAGTTTTTCCATGAAAAATGGTGAATAACACAAAACAAATACAATACTAAAATGGTGAATCACATAAAACAAATACAATACTAATACAAAAACTTGTTAAAAATTATTTGTATTTCTTAGGGCTTATAAAAGCTTTAAAAAAAATATTTTTACTGTGTTATTCTCCATTTTTCATGGAAAAATAAAAAAACTTCTTTTCGGGCTAAAAAGTGCAATATATTTTTTTCTTTTCTGACCTCTGTTTAAGCAAAAATACTTTTGAAGCCCACAAAATGAAATAAATAATTACCAATATTTTTCTTTTATTTTAGACCATATAGAGTTTATTTTTAAAAATTTTCCATAAAAAATTTTTAATATCACAATAAAAAATACAAATGTTTTCTATTTTGTGGGCTTTGTAGTTTTATTTTTTTTTTTTCATGAAAAATTCTTTAGCCATTGGTTCCATCGTGTTCAGCGACTCAATATACAAGAAAAGGAATAGATATTTTAAATAAAAAAGTAGTTTCACTTCATTTTAGAAGCATTAAAAGGCAATAAACAAATTTAAAAACATTTCAAATTAGTGTTTTATCGAAAACCGATAACGATAGCATTAACGAAACAATATTAAAAAAAAATATTTCTCGTATAACCGAGGACGAGATCGAGAAAGACTGACCAATATCTTGTTCTCGTCGCTAATGCAGTGTTTATCGTACGATGTAGTATTTATCGTACGATGGAGTTTTTATCGCACGATGCAGTGCTTATCGTGTGATATGCAGTACATTATCGCCGAGAACTAGATATCGGCCAGACCTTCTCGTTCACGTTTAAATATTGAGCGAGCATATACCATGTTTTTACGTTTACATAAAAGTTTTGTTTACTTTTTGCAGACGTTTTGTTGGGGAGACACTTAAAACGCTATATCTTGGCTTCTATGGCAGCTACAGTTGTAAAACTTAATATTAGGATGTACATTGCTTATGAAAAGCTACTCGCAAAATGTGACTGGGATACTCCTATACATCAGAAGCACTAAAATTGGTACCCTTGGCATTTATGTCATGTTGCGAAATTTAGTACATGAACCCAATTGTCTGCAGTAAGAACTGCGTAAAATGTAAGCAGTGTTGTACAACGGGGAGTGCGCGGGCAAAGCCAGGTCCAGTTAGTTACATATATAATCATCAATTTTAATAAAAAAATTTGTAAGCTCATTCTCATAGTGTGTTAAACTCCTTTGTCACTTACTTTCATTGAAGCCTGCGAAACTTTGAATGAATTTGGCGATAGAACGTTCTGTGGTCAAATTTAATAATTTGGTCCTCTGTTCGCTAATCTAATTTTGATTTCGGTCAATCTTTTACAAATCGCTTGAAACTTTTTTCACAATTTATGTAGGTATATACTTTATATATACTTGGGTTTTGTAGATCAAAAGATAAAGAGCAAAATGTTATTTCTTATAAATTAATTATAGTTGTGGGAACATCATGTTAGAACTATTGAAACAATTAGTTAAATTGTTATTTTTTTTTTCATTTGTTGACAGCAGACATGGGGGTAATGCATTATTTTCAATTTTCCATTAAACTTTAATGATAATTGAAAAGTTTCCATTACGTGACAGTAATTATTTTTTTAATACCCATCAAAGAGAAGAGAAGAGAATATCCAGTAAATTTGCAAAAATGCATGCATGGATATTCCCGTAACAGAAAAATTTAAGCAAAATCCTGAAATATAAATCCTAATTACTAAGTATGTAAATATATATATTAATAGAAAAAATTACATATCAACCCACAGAATAGAACCAAAATATTGAGAAACTTTCAAAAGGAATATAATAAAATTTGACAATTGTACACTAGAGGTCTGTATAAGTGCAATCGAAACGAACATCAAGCCACTCACAACGTTGAGAATCTATCGAGCCCTTCTGCACAAAAACCAGAAATCAATTGAAAACAAACCGAAACACCAAGAAGGAGAGGTGAGTGCTGCACTTGCAAATAAATCGCAAATAAAATGTTCTACAATTTCAAGCGCTCAAAGTATATTACATTCGGAAGTTTATATGATGATCGTTTGAGTGCAGTCATGCAGACCTCTATTGTGCACAGGTATTGTGCGACTACACTTGTAATATAGGCTAGATTAAGAAAATTTATTAATTTTTTTTAATTCAAATAAGGATTAGCTTTAATTGTTCATACAGTTAATTTATTTTGTATACTTAATTTATTGTTATTTACATTTGGCACATGAAATAATAAATAATTTAAACAACATTTGACTTATAAGAAGACATACAATTTATAGCACATATAGTAGTAGTACGCATGACTTATTCGGCTTTTGGTGCGTATTTCTCGTACACCTTGATATAGTGAGCCTTGGCTTCATCAGCAGTTACACCAGCTTTGTCTTTCCATGCTTGCCACAGAGCCTTCTTAAGGGGATCTTCAGGCGCATCGGTTGTGCAGTCACCAACGGTGGCTTGCTTGTAGTAGGCGTAGAACTCTGCGAAATCTTCTTTAGAAGGCTTGACGGTGAAGTTCCTTGCTTTTTCAACGATTTCCTCGAACTGTAAGAATAAAAAATGTGTTATTAATTTGAGACAACTTTATTAATGTAACTAAAATTAAATTTAATGTAATAATTTTTTTAAATAAATTTTGACTTTTTTACGCAGCAAACTTACAGTGAGCATGTTGTATGACTTTACTAAACTTGTTGTGACAAATAAGTAACAATTCGCTCCTAACAAATTGCTTTTATACTGAGCTTCGTACAATTTTAATCAGTACCAACGAACAAAAAACTATACAGGCTAACGAAAAAAAAAGCTTTGGTTGGAAAACCAAAATTCTTCGTTGAATTCGAGAAAAAAAATGTGTCAAGCCAATTCCCTTCACTCCCCTCACTCCCTATTTCCCATACTCTTCTCACCAAAATATTTAAAAAATAGGATAGGTATATTTAGAAACAAAAATTGGATATTTTAAATATTTTAGTGAGAAAATTGTGTAAAATCGGGAGTGAGGGGAATTAGCTCGACAAATTTGTTTTTTTTTTCGAACTCAGCGAAGAGTTTTACACGAGAATAAGTCGGTTTGGTTTTTCGACCAAAACTTTTTTTTGTTGGCCAGTGTTAGCGATAGTGCAAATCTTATCATTGCAAAAAATATATATAATATAAAAATCGCTTAGCGTGGGTTACTATGCTCTCACATAAATTGTGTAGATTGAACTTAAAATACCTAGAAGAGGGCAGTGGGGTGTGCCAGTCGAATATACATATATATATTTATTTCATAATTTTAATCAGTGCTATGTATTATATTTTATTTTGGCATTTCTAATCGCTTATAAGAAATCAGGTATGATTAACTGCTATTCTTATGTATAGATACTCAATGAGTATGTGGCATTAGGCTTCACAGTGCAATTTGCAGTTTGAAATGAGATAAGATTAAAATTATTTAACTTACTTAAAAAAAAAACTGTGTTGTATGACAATGTTGGTTTTATAAGCCGATATTGTATTATTATATTATTAATAACATATGTATACTGGGAAAGTAAAAAAGAAACACTCACTAAATCCATATTAATCCAATAATCAAATATTGACTATAAGCTTTGTTCTTTAAAAACAATATATGGTCATGGTAGCAGCAGTGGCGGATCTAGGATTTCCTTTAGGGGGGGCTAACATGTTTTTTAATGAAAACACATATCGATTGAATTATTCAACGAGCAATGTTTAAATTTTTTGGCATATCACAACAATCTAATCAGTAGTCCAGTCAAGGGTTTCAAGACAGCGAGGTTTCTTCTCGCTAAATAATTCAGCAATTTTAGCTGAGCTGATATCGATTTCCTTATGAATATTTCCCGGAGCCAATCCATTAAAACGATCTTCTGTCATTGTAGATCTTAAATCCGATTTCAATCGTTTTAACACAGAAAAACTTCGTTTTGCTGTTGTCGAAGTCACTGGAATTGTGGCAATTATTTGCAGTATTATTGTGATGCTTGGGAAGAACGATTCCATTTTTTTGGTTTTGATAATGGTCAAAACTTCCATTACATTCAAAGCATCTTTGAAATCGGTTTTACAAGAGTACTGATGCTACAATTTACTATCGGATTCAAGCTCAACCTAACTGCAATTTAAATCACTTTCATAAGTAGAAACAGCATCCATGATTTTGTCAACGCGCCCCATCGAGTGATAATCGGTATTGAACCTTCTAAGTGTAAAATGCTCAAAACTTTACCCTGGACTTTTGATTTTAATTCTAAGATCATATGATCCAAATAAGGATAGTATATTGCGGCTCTAAAACATTTGAGAAAGAAATTAAAAATAAAATAAGACTATTTAAGGTGTTATCTTCGGCCAGGCCGAAACTACATACCCTACACTGCAATGAAAGTACATTTTAACATTTTTAAGTAACTGTGAAAAAAAAAACTCGTTGAAGAGCTTGAATGAGTCGAAAAAAATGTAAAGAAGTTAAAATAGTTTGAAAAGTGTTGAAACAGTTGCAAAAAACTGAAAATGTGTATGGACTCCATTGAAGAAAGTTAAAAGAAATTGAAAAAATCCAAAAAATATGCAAAATGCTGAAAAATGCTGAAAAGTTGAAAAAATCGAAATATATGGAAAATGTTGAAAAGCTCTAAAACAGTTGAAGAGGTTGAAACAATTCTAAATCGATGAAAAAATCGAATAAATAAAGAAAATGACGAATTAAGTTGAAAGATGTTGAAAAAGACGAAAAAATACTTATGGGATATATTGGAAAAAGTTAAAAGATTGTAAAAGTCTAAATAATATGGAAAATGTTGAAAAAATCGAATAAAAAAGAAAAAGTCAAAGCATGCCAAGCCCACCTCTTCAATTGTGCCTACTTTTGGTCATTTAATAAATTTTATTCGTAATCGACATCCGAATACCAAATTTTAGCTCAATAGCTTGTATAGCACAAATCTACAAATAATTTTACCAGAAACCAGACTATACTTTTCCGATGTATTTTGACGTGCTGAATCCAAATCCGGGGTCAGAATTTTTCAAAGTGGCATATCTCAGTAAAAAAAAAAGATATTTGAGCAAACTCAACGGCATTTAAAAGATTAAGGGTCATTCTTTAAGATGATGTATACAGGTTTTGGAGTAAAAATCAATAGGCGATGATATATAACCGTAAATATAGGCTGAAACGGTGTTTTTAGCACTTTTAGGTTAGGGTATCTCGGAATCCTGAGAGCAATTCTGACCCCGGATTTGGATTCAGCACGTCAAAATACATCGAAAAAGTATAGTCTGGTTTCTGGTAAAATAACTTTGCCAAAGTATCTGCGATATATGCCGTAATTAGCCTTAAAATTTAGGAAGAAGACACACTCACTGATAAAATCCAGTACGATTTAAGTCCCGAAATAGCCTTCCATAAACAGACCTTTTACACCAAATTTTAGTATGATTGCTCACATATTTCGGTAGATATACCACTTAATGTATTTTACTTGTATGAGTCGCCACGCACACTGAAGCTAAATCTTTGTAATAAGATACCTCATAGCGAGTACATTTGTATTAAATTTCATAAAATTACGTTGTTAGTTCTCTCAATAAATATAACGTTTATAAAAATTGTGGGCTGTGCCAGGTCCCTGTGAGAGCCTTTGAAAACTTAAGACCTAGCCAAATCCTAATTTTGTTCACATGAGCATCAAATTACCTGGTTTTATAAAAATCTCTGCAATACTTTCAATAATTACTAAATAGATAAGTCTAAGAATATTTGTTGGTCAAATCCCGTCGGAACACGGAATTTGAAAAATAAATTTTTTTTGATCGGTCTCAAAAATTTTTATATTTATCAAATTTTTTTTTGAGAATTTTTAAACAAAAAACGGAGGGCATACATTTCGGAAATTAAGTTTTTTGAATTAAGCTAAAAATAAAGGACGTAGTCCAAAATTTTTCATAAAGTCGTATGTTTTCCTTACGCATAGATGCTATATGCGTATACTCTCTGTGTAGGGTATAATTAGCATGTTACTTACCAAAAAAAAACGGTTTTTTTGATGTTTTTGGCGACCACACGAGCGGGGAATTCAGTGTTTTACTCAACAGCGCTTGTAGATGCTTCATTAAAAATATCATCAAATGACGTTAGATCTTTTCGCATTTGTGAAAATAAGTAGGTTGATAATTTGCTCGACATGAGTACAGGCTGAAGAAATTATTCGTGTCGGATCTTGTAGTTTTGCGACAATATAGAAGCATTAACAATTTTCAGAATATGCCATCGAAGCTGAAAGTTGAACCGCTTTTGAAGAAATTTCGGTGTCCTTGCTTTGCTTAAAATTTGGTTATGTTTCTGAGATAAACAGCAACAATTCGCTGAAAGTATCAACGCATTCATGCCATTCTACCCATCTAGTCGCACACAACGTTTTTAGACGATGTTTTTTTGTTTGTGGACTCCGTTCGGAAATTTTATCTTCAATAGTTGTACCCTTTTCGAGAACAAATTTGACACTGATGAAACTGTGACTAGCATGTTTCAGAAATATCTCATAATTTGCCTCAGCACAAATTCAGAGAGTGAATGAAACAATAAGTGTAAAATGCTAAGGGTTGAACTTCAGATGTCAAAGCCTCAACTCCGTTGATTTTTCTAGCCATGTTCGATCCTCCATCATAGCCTTGACCACGCAAGTTTTTAACAGACAAATCCAAAGATGTCAATTCACTTATCATTGCTCATTTAATAGTATATGCCTCAGTCGATTTAATGTGAGTGAATCCTAAAAATTGTTCTAATAGGATGCATTCTTCTAAGTCCACGTAATAAATGCATACAGTTAGTATGTAATTCTTTTTTACTTTCAGTTGTCCCATCGTATAAAATTGTACAAAATTTGGCATTTTTGTACCCTACACCGTGAGTGTATTCACTTTGTCTCTCCGTTTGTAACACATCGAAGGGAGCGTGGCAGGTATGGAAAAGTATATATATTCTTGAACAGCGTCACCATATGAGTCGATTTAGCGATGTCCGTCTGTCTGTCTGTCTGGGTGTCTGTTGAAATCAGTTTTATGGGAAAACCAAGAAAGCTAATTGATTGAAACTATCACACACAGGTCACATCTTCTTGCAGGCATCTTGCTATTGAAAATGGGCAAAATCGGTTGACAGACACGCCTACCGCCCATACTCTATGTATATTTACCCCGGCCAATTTTGAAAAAAGTTTCAGCGATTTTGATGAAACTTGGTGATTTGATGATGTGAACCAAATTAGGATTGGGCTGGGTTTCAAGTTTCCAAAGGGTCGTACAGGGGCATGGCACAGCCCTAAATTTTATCATTAATACTACCATATCTTGTAAGCCGTTCAAGATATTGCGATTAAATTTGGTAAACGGATACATATAAAATATATCTTGAATTGTGATAAAATTGGGCGGAATCGAAAAAGTGGGCGTGGCACTTTTCAACTGTTAAAAATTTTGATTCCGTATATCGCAAAATTCGCACAAACGATTTCCATAAAAATTTTGGAGATGATGTCGCTGAAAGCAGTCATCAATACAAGCTCAGCTACGGGACCGAAAAAGCTCGTTGAAGGGCGTGGCACAGCCCACAATATTTATAAACGTTATATTTAAAGAACTAACAACGTAATCGTTATAAAATTTAATGAGGCAGATATACTTGCTATAAGGTCTCTTACTACAAAAATTTGGTCCAATAGTACCTGTGGGCGTGGCACCTCCCATATTAACATAAATTTGTTAGCGCTGTTTTAAGTGAACTATTGCAGCAATTGGTATGAAATTTAATGTATGTATTTCTGTCGCTATAGGGCATATCTGAATCAAAAGTGGCTGAAATAGCATCAGTAGGCGTGGCACCTCCCATACAAATAAAATACGGTAAGTGGCATATTTATCAAAATATGTGAGCAATCATACTAAAATTTGGTGTTAGGGGTTTGATTATGGAAAGCTATTTCTGGATCAAAACCGGGCTGGATTGTACCAGTGGGTGTGCCACCGCCCTAAATTTTGAATTTTTGTTGCAGCATATATCGCAAACTATACAAGCTATTGAGCTAAAATTTAATATGAAGATGTCGATCGCGAATATAATTTATTGTACCAAAAGTGGGCGGAACTGGAGAAGTGGGCGTGGCATAATTCAAAATTTTCATTTCTGTTCGATTTTTTCCAACATTTTCTACATTCTTTCGACTTTTTCAACCTTTCAACTTTTTCCAATATATCCTATATGTATTTGTTCGACATTTTCAACCTCTTTCAACTTCCTTCATAAGTTTCTTTATTTTTTCGACTTTTTCATCAACTTTGAATTGTTTAAAAATTTTTCAACCTTTTTCAACTTTTTTAGAGTTTTTCAACCTCTCTCAACTTATTTCAACATTTTGCATATATTTTCGACATTTTCCAACCTCTGCCAATCTTTCTAACATTTCACATTTTTTTCGACTTACTCAACCTCTTCAATGTCTTTTCAACATTTATTTAAAAGGTTATTTCAGTGCAGTGCAGGGTATGTGAGTTTCGGCCTGGCCGAAGATAACACCTTAACTTGTTTATTTTTGAAACAATCTTTGATCGTATTCGACAACAAATAACATCAATAATATCATTTTGTATGGTTTTACTGATTAAAGCACAATTTTTGGGCGCTGTGTCTGTATGAAATTTTAAGTCATGATCACCGGCATCTATGGAAGAACTTGATACTGTTTTTCTTCCGAATTCCTGTGACCCAAATCCTGATACCACGTAGTGATAAATTATTGTGAGAACAAAATAGCATGGTTTTGTCAATTGGACCTAGTCGTTTCCGATTGTTCTTAATTATTTTTCTGAAACGTTCTTGAATCGAAATATTCTTTGGCTGCTCTCAGGGGGGGGGGGGCTTCAGCCCCCCTAACGCCCTCCCTTGTATCCGCCACTGGGTAGCAGTATAGGTTGGTCGAAATTTCAATATCTTAGAAGGGCAGTTTTGAAGTTGCCATAAGCCGTTTAACCATCTATTTTTTTGAAAACCGTTTTCATAATGCATTTTATGATTTATTCAAATAGAAATGCATATGGTTAAAATTTCCTGATATTAAGAAAACTAAAAGTGATCAGCTGTATCTACTGTAAACTCATTTTCGGGATAACTCTACTTAACTACTAATTCACTACCACCAGGGATAAAGCTATGAGGATTAATTAATCCTTGCTTAAGCGACGATGTATACGATTTATATGTATGCACATGGAATTGGTTTGTAACGCTTTGGCGCTATATAGACTGAATTGAATAACTGGTTTTTTACAACAACATATTTGTGCTAAAGAAGATTATTGCATACTTATTTTTTTCTTTTTTTTTTTTCATTTTTGAAAGTTTATACATATGTTTGTATGTATGTATATAATATCCTCTTTTTTAGGATTTATTACACAGGATTAAGACTTTTTAAAATTATTGTATATGACATTACTTGCGACTACACCTGTAATGTAGGTTAGATTAAGAAAACTTCTTAGTTTTTTTTTCACTTCAAAAAGTATTAGGTTTTATTTTTCATTCAGTTCATTTATTTTGCATACTTAATTTATTGTTATTTACCTTTGGTACATTAAATAATAAATAACTTAAACTACATTTGACTTATAAGAAGACATACAATTTATAGCACATATAGAGTAGTACGCATGACTTATTCGTATTTTGGTGCGTATTTCTCGTACACCTTAATATAGTAAGCCTTGGCTTCATCAGCAGTTACACCAGCTTTGTCTTTCCATGCTTGCCACAGAGCCTTCTTGACGGGATCTTCAGGCGCATCGGTTGTGCAGTCACCAACGGTGGCTTGCTTGTAGTAGGCGTAGAATTCCAAGAACTCTTCGTGAGAAGGCTTCTTGGTGAAGTTCTTTGCTTTTTCAACGATTTCCTCGAACTGTAAGAATAAAAAATGTGTTATTAATTTGAGAAAAGTTTATTTATAAAACTCAAATTAAATTTAATTAAAAAACATTTTTTTAAATAAATTTTGACTTTTTACGCAGCAAACTTACTGTGAGCATGTTGTATGACTTTACTGAACTTGCTGTGACAAATAAGTAACAATTCGCTCCCAACAAATTGCTTTTATACTGAGCTTCGTTCAATTTAAATCGTTACCAACAAACAAAAAATTATCGATAATACAAATCTTATCATTGCAAAAAGCACCGTTTTAGTCAACTCCATATAACTTAACTGCTCAAATATAATAAATGAAAAAATATATACAATAAAAAGAATCACTTAGCGTGGGTTACTATACTCACACATAGATTGAACTTGAATTACCTAGAAGAGGGCAGTGGGGTGTGTCAGTCCACCATATACTTTTTTCTATAATTTTAATCAGTGCTTTGTATTATATTTTATTTCGGCACTTCTAATCGCTTATCAGAAATCAGGTATGATTAACTGCTATTCTTATGTATAGATACTCAATGAGTATGTGGCATTAGGCTTCACAGTGCAATTTGCAGTTTGAAATGAGATAAGATTAAAATTATTTAACTTACTTTAAAAAAAAAAAATACTATTTTATATGAGAAAGTTATTCTTCTAAGCGGATATTGTATTGTATTAATAATTAATACTGGGAAATACAAAATACTAAGTAAAAAAATATGCTTACTAAATCCATAATACTCCAATGATCTATAGACTTTGTTCACATGTGCATTTGTCAATAAACCGAAATATTATATTTCAATTTCAATTTTAAACAAAGATGTAAAAACAAAATATTTTGTGAGTATGGAATTGCAATATTTTAGGAGTACAGTTTTTAAGTTGCCATAAACCGTTTAACCATCTATTTTTCGAAAACCGTTTACACCGTGTATTTTACAATTTATTCTTATAGAACTACACATGGTTGAAATTTCCTGAAGTTTAGAAAACTACAAAAGAACAATCCATTTCTACTGTAAACTCATTTTCGTGCTAATTCTACTTACCTACTAATTCACTACCACCAGGGATAAAATTCTGAGGCTTTAGCGACATTCTTCACTATTCATATAAAATTGATTACATGTAAATGGTCTGTAACGCTTTGGCGCTAAATATACTGAACCGATTTTAATAATTTCGTTTTTCTTCCAATATATTTACGCTAAAACTTTTGTTACTTTAGAGACATCAACGATTTTAGTGTAGCATTTCAAATTTCATTCTATCACCAATATTAGCTATATTGAATAATTAGTAAAATGAGAGGTGCTTGTGTAAATCTTTTCATTTTGAACAACTTTGGTGATGATATGCGAAAATATAGAAAGGTTATTCCTCCAAACTCGAAAATTTTCGAGCTGGCAATTTCTGACAATCGCACTCATAATATAGTTAAAAATCGTTAAGTTGAACTTATGTGGAAATTTCAAAATAAATCTAAAATTAGTAGCATGTTGTTTCGACAAACGACAACACTCTTTCACTTTTCAACTTTTCGAGGTTGCTTGCTCATCAAATTTGCCTCCTAAGTTTTCAAGGTGTGCGTGTAAACTTTGCTCCACATAAATCTTATTCGAGGCTCGAAAATAATCTCAGTTTACGCAGTTTACACTGTTTTCGACGCATCTTCGCGATTTGAGGAATACTCTTCAGCAGCGTACCTAGGAAGCAACGATTGGGAGGCGGCAAAATGATACTCGTAATATTGTATGATGATGGACATTTTAATGTTGGCATTTAAGAATGTAGGCAAATCTGAGATGAACTTATATTTATTATTTCCTATGTGTATGTGATTGATCTTTTGATCTATTTTGAACGATTTTTTTACCAATATTTACTGAACAATATCTTAATTGTACGGAAATAGTACATGTTAAGTTTGGCACTTTAACAAAAGGAAGTCTCACTTTTAGGTATGTAACTGGAAAAGGTATTTTGTCTTTTTTACTGATATATTACTTACTTCAGCTTTTTAAAATATCACTTTAATCGAAAGTGCTTCAGTATTTTGAAGGATATATGAAAGTGCTATCAGTAGATTTTTATCGATGCTGTTCGTTTATAAAAAGATATAGTTGTGAAACCGTATTTTTCCATTCGTTTCATTATCTTTTTCTTATCGATTTATTATATGCGCCATGTTATGTGTATAGCTCTTAGCATTTTGAATATGAAATGAGAAGTCTAAAATGCATTTACTGTACAAAAAATACATTTCGTGATACAGCTCATTTTAAAAAATTTTAATGGATCTTAAAAAATCAGTTTTCTTCAAGGTCTAGCTGCAATTTATTCAATTTAACTTGTAAATCATGTCGAATGCACAACTTAAGTATTACTCTGATATGCAAAAACATTAAAATAAATAGATCTGTGTCGATGATAAAAAAAATTTTTAATGAAATTAAAAAAAATACAAAGTAAAGAAGTGATAATCTAAAGAAGTGATAATTTTTTTTTTTGTCGAAATGTTAAACATATACTGATCTTGAACCATTATGGCAATTTTGGCAATGAAGGGTCCAATATCCAAAATTCGATTCAGCTCATGTAATATAAGTAACTTGCTAAAAATTATGCTCTTAAAAGCCATATAAGATTGCATGCAAAATGGAAACAACGTGCTTGCAGCATGAAAAATATTGTTTTCTTTTAAATTAAAGTATGTTTATTTACACTTGACGAGGCTCAGATTAACATGAACGTGTGTACATTAACTATTTTTGATGAAATTGTTGGTATTTTATTTCCAACTTTAAATGCCTAAATTGATGCACGTGTAAGCAAAATTCAATTAAAAAGAATTATCTCTTGCAGGATTTGAACCCGCGAATTCTGCGTCCCAAGCAAACGTTCTAATAACCGACATAAATATACATTTTTTTCATAGTCGTCAATGTTTGTTGAAAAAATTTATGTAATAAAATTTTTTGTAACCTAACATTTCGCTTACTTTGCATGTAAAAATGTAGTTCGTCAAACTACACAGCCACTTTTCAAGCGACGATGTAGACAGTATGCTTTTTTTTGTGTAACAACATCGTGTATAGAGATGTAGGCAAAATGCCTACAAAGCGGCCATTGCTTTGTAAAAAGAACTTACAGTTGTGGGCATTACTGCCCACAATAGTGTAACTATTCATCGGTGTTGTTTATAACATATTTGCCGCTGGGACATACATTTTTTTTACTTATAATAATTTTTCTCAAAATATCTTCAACATAACATCTCTTTTTTTTAATTTCTTTATATATCATTCTATTATTCTTCAATCAATCCTAAGAATGCTTTCAAATCGAAATTTCTAATTTTAATATTCATACAATTAGACTGGTGCATGCAAGTAAATGGGTGGATATAAAATTTGGAAAATTTACTTTTTACATCATAAAAGATTATGAGTAAAATTTATTTACGTTTTGTTGTTTAAGACACTTAAACAAATAAATCGTTGGAGACGATATTTCGAATCTAATTGTATGAATCATAAAATACATATTTTCAAAGTTTCGCCTCCACCGGCTTATTTGTCTAAAGACTTAGACAACAAAACGTAAATAAATTACTGATATCACACAATCATTTATGACGTCAGAAAGCAAAACAAGAAACTGCCTAAAAGCAGGCTTTATAATTTAAGTCTTTTAGAATAAAATATTAAACGCAATACAATAGGAATTGTTATTTACTTCTCATTCAATATTGGTAGTCATATTAAAGTGTTAAGTAAAGTATTAGTTACAGCAGTATTGTAAATTTAAAAGACAATGTAAAAAAATTTGTCAAAAAAGATTAGTTTCTTTCTAACCGTAATTTATACTTGAATAGCTATCTGCTCCAGTTTTGCTCGGATGAGAGACGTTTCGAAAAAAGTAAATTTTTGTAGCGGCAATAACTCTGATTGTATGGAAGGTGCCATTCTCACTTCATGCAATGCTTATTTGCAAACATGTCCATACCGAGTTTGACAATGTTTGCTCATACATAGATTTATTAGCATACGTATTCAATATTGCCCACGTTAAATTTAATAATTTTGGTGTTACTAAATATTTCAGTAACGACTTTGGTAGTATTTTTCTATTTGGTCATATTGTATTTTAAAGTTTTTATTTGTATTAGTAAAGAATATTTGCTTGCGAATAGATAGCATGTGCTCTTAACCGATTGCTTAGTTATAATGATCAATGCCTCATGACATAAACATTAGAGTCACTGGGGCTTCCAAAGGCCCTTATTGATCAGGGAAAAATGTAAACACGACCATAGACGTTATGGGTCATATTTTCAAAAAACTTATATTGCAGTAATCGGTAAGGAAATGTCGAAAACAAATTTATGAAAATGATCAGGAGGAGAATTCACTTCATTAATCGTTGGTGTCGGCAAAATCTTTTGGACATGAACGGGAGAGCCACGGGCCGATTTTTTCAAAAATGTTATGTTATCAATATAGACATATCGAAAAAGATTGTTCAAAATATTCAGGCGTGCCTTCATCCTTTTTGAAACACGTTTTAGATCCATTTTATAAAAAAGTTTTAATGTAGGAATCGACGGGAAAATTCTTCATTTTTATACCCTACACCGAGGGTATATTAGCTTTGTCTCTCCGTTTGTAACACATTGAAGGGGGCGTGGCAGGTATGGAAAAGTATATATATTCTTGATCAGCGTCACCACCTGAGTCGATTTAGCTATGTCCGTCTGTCCGTCTGTTGAAATCAGGTTTACGGGAAAACCAAGAAAGCTAATTGAATGAAACTTTCACACACAGGTCACATCTTCTTGCAGGCATTTTGCTATTGAAAATGGGCGAAATCGGTTGACGGACACGCCTACCGCCCATACTCTATGTATATTTACCTAGGCCAATTTTGAAAAATGCTGCAGCGATTTTGATGAAACTTGGTGATTTGGTGTATATATGAACCAAATTAGTATTAGCCTGGGTTTCAAGTTTCCAATTGGTCGTACAGGGTCGTGGCACAGCCCTAAATTTTATCATTTATACCACCATATCTTGTAAGCCGTTCAAGATATTGCAATGAAATTTAGTAAACGGAAACATATCAAATATATATTGAATTGAGATAAAAGTGGGCGGGATTTAAAAAGTGGGCGTGGCACTTTTCAACTGTTAAAAATGTTGATTACATATATCTCAAAATTGACATAAACGATTTTCATAAAAATTTTGAAGATTATGCCGCTGTCAAGCTCGGCCACTTTACTGAAAAAACTCGTTGAAGGGCGTGGGACCGCCCACAATATCTATAAACGTTATATAAGGAAAACGAACAACGTAATCGTGATGAAATTTATTGAGGTAGATATAGTTACTATAAGGTCTCTTATTGCAAAAATTTGGTCCAATAGTACTTATGGGCGTGGCACCTCCCATATAAGCAAAAAACGTTTATTGTTATAGATAGTGTGCTAGGAGAGTAATCTTCATACAATTTGGTGTATAGATGTCAGTTACTATAGGCTTTAAAATCAAATTAATTTTGACAGAATTGCATCAGTGGGCGTGGCACCTCCCATAATGACAATGTAAGCGCTGTTTTAAGTGAACTATTGCAGCAATTGCTATGAAATTTAATAAAAGTGGTTCAGTTGCTACAGAGTATATCTGAATCCAAAGTGGCTGAAATAGCACCAGTGGGCGTGGCACCTCCCATACAAATAAAATACGGTAGCTGGCATATTTGTCGAAATATGTGAGCAATCATACTAAAATTTGGTGTTAGGTGTTTGCTTATGAAAAGCTATTTCTGCATCAAAGCCGGGCTGGATTGTACCAGTGGGTGTGTCACCGCCCTAAATTTTAAATTTAACTGCAGCATATATCGCAAACTATACAAGCTATTGTGCTGAAATTTAATATGAGGATGTCGATCATGAATTAATTTGTTGAACCAAAAGTGGGCGGAATTGGAGAAGTGGGCGTGTCATATTTCAAATTCGTAATTTTTATTCGATTTTTTCAACATTTTCCATATTCTTTCGACTTTTTCAACCCTTTAACTTTTTCCAATATATCCTATATGTATTTGTTCGACTTTTCAACCTCTTTCAACTTTCTTCTAAAGTTTCTTTATTTTTTCGACTTTTTCATCAATTTTGAATAGTTTCAAATTTTTTCAACCTCTTTCCTTTTTATTTAGAGTTTTTCAACCTCTTTCAACTTTTTTCAACATTTTGCATATATGTACGACTTTTTCAACATTTTGTAACCTTTGTCAACCTTTCTAACATTTCACATTTTTTCGACTTATTCAACCTCTTCAACGTCTTCTTAAAATTTGATGAAAAGGTACTTTCAGTGCAGTGTAGGGTATGTAAGTTTCGGCCTGGCCGAAGATAACACCTTAACTTGTTTTTTTATTAACATGACCTCTATCATTTCAAAAAATAATTTGTAAATTTTTTTCGACCAACCCCTATCGATGGTTGGAGAAAAATTAACTTTAAAAAAGTTCGGGATCGCCCCTGGTCATGCCAAAAATGTTTCACCATCGATTAGTGCAATAAAATATTTTTACGAAATATGTGTCGAAATGTGTAGACCTTCAAGGGGCCCAAAGTTTACAACTTTGGCACACAGCGAATTGACGAAAATTCAAGCATGTTGATGAACTCCTCTCGTTAGTGCGAATACATGCATTAACATTTTCGTGTGTATGCTAATCAGCTTCTGCTCTCACTCAGGCTCTTTTTGATTTTTGCTCTTCATACAAAGCATGTGCTGCAACGAAAATGCTTACACGTGACCATGTTGACCAAACATAAAAATTTTCATATGCGTCCGAGCACTGTGATCTGAATTTTCAAAAATATGCGGCTCATGGCGAACCCTGCTCATAATAGCATATATAAATATCACAATTGTTCTGGAGTCAATTCATGATAAAAATATTTTTAGAAACAATTTGAATTTAAAAAAAAGATTCATCTAAGATTTTTGATATATTATTTTTACAAGCAACAGGTAATTAAAATAAATGGCTTATCTAGTTATATTTTCTTAATTTAATATACATATAAAAATGATAAAGTCGTTATCTTTTATAATGTGGAATTTTTTTAATTAAATTAAAATGGATTTCACCGATGATATAAATAGCAGTGCTTCATAAATTTTCGGTCTGTTTTTGAATTTCTGCTTATCCGAGTTGTAGGTTCATAATTCTCTTTAGTTATTTTATTATAACAAAATAATTTTTCATAATAACTTTTCTAGCTTTTGATCTATCAAATCCTTTTAAAATGGTATCCGTAAGTAGAAATTTTAAGCTATTGAAATAAAAATTGTTTTCTTATAACATAAAATTACTTTCTACAGTTCGAAGAAGCCAGTGAATTAGCTAAGAATTTTTCTAAGAAGCCCAGCGATGCCGAATTTTTGGAATTCTATGGCCTTTTCAAGCAAGCCACAGTTGGTGATGTCAACATTGAAAAGCCAGGTTTATTGGACTTGAAGAAAAAAGCCATGTGGGAAGCATGGAATTCACATAAGGGCTTGTCCAAGGATGACGCCAAGAGCGCTTATGTCGTTGTATATGAGAAATATGCGCCCAAGTATGCATAATTAATTCATAAAAATTAAAAATATATTTTGTATTTATTTTAATTTTATTATATGCGTTGAGTTAAAATTGAAGAAAAAAAAACATCAAATAAAAAAAGCAAATGGTACTAAAAATCTAACGTTAGGGTAAAACATAAGCGTTTGTTTATTATTTGCTTGTTAGTTTTGTATATAAAATGCACAGGGCACTTGTAATCGCTTATTAGTAACCAGCATACAGGGCCGCCAAACGGTTGTGGAAAAAATTACAATCTTCGACCTCTATCTATAATTTGGGCTGTAACTCGGCCATAGTTTGACGAATGTTTGTTTCTAAATACTCTATAGGAAGAGGATAGCTTGTGTAGACACGATCTGTTGCGTAGCCTTAAAAAAATAAAGTCAAATCGAGTTATCTCAGAGCACAATCTCGAAATTTCGTGCTTTGGGAAATTTTCACACAGTTAAACTAGGTAGTTATTTGTGGCTAATGGTGCCGTCTCGATGAAACCACATTTTGTTCACTACGCCTTTCAAATTGCAGGCCAAAAATCGTTGGCTGTCATCTGGCCATAGCACTCAGCATTGACCGCAACCGTCGCTTTTTTGTCATTCTCAAAGAATTATGAGCCAATAACACCTCCAAGCCAAAATGCACACCACGTAGTTGCTTTTTCGAATACAATCACCTATAGAAATGTCTGCTGTGCCAGTAATAATCTTAATTCCTGCATGAATTAATAGACTAAAAACGTTTTTTGAATTGGCATTTCAAAAATCAGGAAAGTTTACACACTAAACCCTAAAAGCCAGCTCTGACATTACCCTGCTATTTTCGCTAAATTTTCAAAGTGTGTAAAAAATAAGGCTCAATTTAGTCATAAGTTCATAAGTTATAAGATTTCAGGAGATTAGCTCCGATAGTATTCTCTATTTATAGAAATTATCACCAGAACATTTCCGCCCGTCCTAAGTATTATCAGAGCGTGATAAACGTATTACGTTTAAAATTTCACTTTTTTCACATTTTTCTTCTAAACTATCAATTTTGTGTAAAAATCCTACTAAGTAAAAAGTGCTAAAAATTTGTCAAAATATTCAGAAAAATATTTTGTTACTATATCTACCATTTTTTTTATGACGTCATGAATTTTAATTAGTTTCACAATAAAATAAAAGAATTTTTTGACCAATTTTAACAGCATTTTACTCCCATCAATTTTTTATGATAACTAGCCCTAGACGAAAAAAATGATTTGAAATGATATCACATTGGGTCAAGCATTGTTTTAATAAAAAAAATAAATCCTAAATAGATTCGTGCTCAGCTATCATTGAATCTTTATAATACAAAGTTTTAGCTAGCAACATATGTATGTAGTTGCTGGCTTCAATCACATTTCAAACTGTTTTCAGGGAAACTCCATTACTTTGGAATGGCCATCCAAAACCACTTTGGAATACTAAACCTTATTGAATGATCTTTCAAAAAATACTAATTAAATTATCATTTACTAAATGATTTTTATTTCAATTCAAAGTTTTATCATAGTTAAAAGAATGCTTTTAACCGCCGTAATAAAGTGCACCTTAAAATGCTTGTACCACGTAAGTCTATAGCCCAAGCAAAATCGAATATCATTTCTAATGGGCTGCAAATAATTTTCATTTTAGTTCACACTACAATTTAATCAAAATCACCGATTAACTCTATCAGCAATGAAGTTGCACTTTAAACTCGCACTGCGATGAAACCCCTCAGCGATCAACGCGATTTCGGCGATCAGGCCGACTATCAAAGCATAGCACTTGTCCGGAGCAGCATTTGCACATAAAGCTTTTTTATTTTTAATAAAGCTCGTTTTTGCTGTATTTGCTGTAGCAAAAAGCGTTGAGCGTCGCTTAAGTGGGTATAGCGTATGGCACGATCGCAAGTGATCGCGTCACAAAAAAAGTTGTTAAATTGAAATAGAAATTCAAATTTAAATTCATACAGAAGTTTGCTGTTCCAACGATAAGTCGAGTAAGTGAAGTGCTTTCCTATTGAATTTGGAGTGTAAAAACAAAAAATTTTAATGATTGCAAAAAACGATAATTGGCAATTACAAGTGTAGCGCGTGTTAATTAGAGTGCAAATAAAGCTTAAACATACAAAGTGTATAGTATTTTAAGTGAAATAATTACAGAAGTTGAAATACTAAGCAGAAATAAGATCATAATAAAAATGCTTAAAGTCTTTTTTGGGCTTCCAGGTTGAGGTTATTTTCGAAAAACATATTCTTCGGCAGAGGAAAGAAGCGTATTATTTTCGCATTAAGGAATATAATTTTCAAAACAATTTTTTAATATGCGGCACTAACAAGTGAATTTTTCTGAAATACTAAAACCAATCAAACATTTTTTTTTTTTTGCTGAACTTCTTCCTGTCTTCATAAAATTTACACTTCCGCTTACAATGGTTTCGTGAAAATACAAAGAAACTCAATTTTTTCACATATCATCACGCAAATCCGTAAAAATTATGGCCCTAACTCCTCTCCATTACCGGCAACACTCATACAACGCAGTGTTTAACAATATCAGAGAAAAATTAAATAAATTTATTTCAAATTTAATTAGATACTTCTATTATGGCGACTTACAGTTGAATGACTGGCACTCTAGGTTAACAACATCTGATAGCTACAGCTTTTTGTATAGCACGTCTCATAACCTTAACGCCTTAAATTAGAAACATTTAAATCACAAAGTTCAAATGCGATCATATGATTACATAGCTACTTTTTAATGCAGTTTCTATCTAGATACATATGCACCTGTTAAGCAAATTCAATTACTACGCTTTCAGTGAAAGTTTGAAATTTTAGCTACGGTTAAACCAGAAATGAAGATGTCAAGTATAATAAAAGAAAGATAATTAATGTTAAAGTACAACTGGTAATTGTTATTATACATTGCCTTGCCAAAAACTGAATACCCTACAGTGTTTTCACGGCAAGTAAAACTTCATGCAAAAGTCTAAAAATGCTTATTAAAAGCAAATGTGCTGTGTGTGAAACCATGTTTGCCCGTAATATACCTAGTCCACATGTGTGATGTTTGATTGCACTATTAAATTTCTCTCTTTGCTTATCGGCATTTTTGACTATATGGGAAGTGTCACGCCCTCTTCTCGAAATTTGCCTAATTTTGTTTAGAATTTTTGAAAACGATTTCTTGACGTTTGGTTACAGTAGCTATAATGACACTCGCAGTATAGCGTTTTGAAATTTTCTTGAAAGGGAGCTTCCACAACCGGGGATTGTCGAAAATCCCCCACTTGTTGTTAAAAACCTGTCGAAATCATTCCTAGTATTTTTCTCATTACCTCAAATAGCTATTTCAAGTAAGTGAAGTATTTACACTTATGGCATTTGCCACGCCCTCATGCTGAAAATCAACCAGTTTTCGTAAAGCGACCATACTATTTTTTGTATTTGTAAGAAATTTAGTTGCATTACCTTACATAAAGCTTTCAATATATCATTTTCAAGTTTTTGTTTTCTGAACCTACCACGCCTTCTTGCATGCAATACAAACGGGATGACAAAGTCAATATACCATGTGTGTAGGGTGTAAAAGCCAATATGCCACCATGATACGCTGAATAAAAATTACTTGTGAACATTTGAAAAAGAGGCAGACTCAAAGATTTTAATAGCAGAAATTTAAATTGCTACTGTTTATATGATCATCGAAAAGAAATTAACACATTTTGCACTGTTGTTGATAGTAAGTTTGAATTCAGTAAAAATGTTTTTCATGAAAGCCAAAGAACAGACAGTGACAAATGCACCCGTGAGACTCATTTTGATGGTTTGTTTAAGTTGCAGCAGACTCTAAAATTGATATTCTAAAGAGAATAATTGGGCACCGCCGGAGCTTATAGTTGTGCCTGAGTAAGCAAATATAAAAAAAAAATTTAGAATTCCAAAATTTTGAGATGAGAACAAATCGTATGAAAAAAAGTTTGTAGCAAAAAAGTCGATCAAAACTTTCGAATGCGGCCTTAAAATCAGTGACTTAGTGACTTAAATTGTCCCTTACAAAAACTTTCAATATGATTAGTTAACCTTGAGAATATCACTTAACATTTCATCTAATGGAAATTGACTGATTAATGAAATGTGAAAATTTCTTGTGCATCCCTAATATTTTCACTGTCGGGAAATTCATATTCTCCTGAGAAAACTGAGCATTATACTTATGACCGGATCTTCTTCAAGTTCTTTCGTCTAACTCGGTTCTGAGACTTAAAAACAGTGTTTCCAAGTCAAAAAGAAGCGATTCCCGGCCATTTCATAATAAAATTATTTGTCCGTTACATGATGAAAAGTAAAAAAATAAATATTTAAAAAAATTTTTTTTTGGGAAAAAGTTGATGACCTTTTTTTTCAGCAATATTAAAAATTCAAAAATCAATTCATAAAATGGTAGCAACTTCAATTTTGGCGTGGGAAAAAGTTGATGATCAACTTTGGTGTTTTTTTTTTTTTTGATCGTAAAACAGAAATTTCAAGTGCCTGTCACAAAAATCATCCGATTCCCGGTTATATACAAATTTCTGCATTCCTACGAGGCCCATCGTTTTTAAGAAGTAAATTGCTTATTACTTTCAAAAATAAAAATTCAAATCAAATACAATGGGTTAATTGATTTCAACGAATATGTTTGCACGAGTTGGTAAATTTGTTGTTACGCGGCGAAATTATTGATGCACTTGTTGTTGTTGTTACACTTGTTTTTCGATTTTGTTGATCGCACGATATTCGTTGTAGCGAATGCTGGAATGTTAGCAAAATTTGATTAACAAATAATAACTCGTACAAGCGTAGTCGAACACTGTACTTGCAGCTAGCTATAGAAAGTCAAGGCAGAGTTATAGAAATATATTATTTTAAGTTAAGTTCTCTAAATATTCTTAAAATAATTAACTTGCTTCATAAGAATGAGATGAAAACTAGAATGTTAAGGTCACGTTAAATTGGCCCAAAGTTCTTATGTAGACTCACTTCATATGTTTGTAAGCTAAGAGTGGGTATTTTTTGACCTTTTCAGTATTATTTCAATTTCTTCAACATTTTAAAAGTTATTCAACGCTTTTCAAAATTTTTAATATGTTTTTACTTTTTGAATTATTTTCATCATTTATGAATTTCTAAATACTTTTTAACATTTTTAGGTTAACATTTTTCAAAATTTTACAACATTTTTCGGCTTATTCAATTTCATTGAATTTCTCCGGTTTTTCAAAAATTTCAAATTCTAAAATATTTTACAATTTTTCCAGCAATTTTTTGACTTTTTCAACATTTCTTGACTCAAACCCAATTTTTTTATTTATTAACATTTTCCATTTGTTTCAACATTTTGCAAGTTTTTCATAAAACAACCCAGTAATAAGATTGCAAGGTAAAATTTAAACTTCCATAAACAGAAATGAATAATAATATAATTCAAACTCGAATAACATATCCTTATTTAGAATAGTCAAATCTTTTAAAAATCACTATGTTCTCATCCGCGAAAGCTTTCGGTGATATTGTTGTTTAAAAAGATATTTTTTAAATGTATGCGCATTAAATTCAAATTTCAATATGGGTTATTCAGAAAAAGCCAGGGCTAGTTTTACACTTTGGTGTTTATAGTAAAAAATTAAAACTAAAGTACTGTTTATATAAAAAGAAAGAAATTTACTTATTGAACAAGTCAATACCATACTCGCATGAATTACTATGCAAAATGTTTTAGCTATGTGTGTGAAATTAAGAACTATGTATTTACACATAAATTATGCAAATAAATATAAAACAAATACAATGAATTAAATAAAGCAACAACAACTCAAATAATAAATTGAAAATTGCTATAACTAAGACTTTATGCAACAGCACGTCAACGCCTACAGAGTTATGTACGAGTACAGGCACAGTATCTACTGTAATTTTTGGCGTTAACCTCTTTTACCATATAAAGTGCGGTAAAAGCAGTTAAGTCAGTTAATTTATGTTATTTTACAAAACTGCTAAAAGCTACTTTCGAATTTGAAATTTTCTTTTTTTTTATTTCTTTCAAGTGAAATATGAAAAATATATATAAAATTAAATTTTTTTCTTCTACTTGCAGATTAAATCCATACAAAAATCAATATGTCACTCGATGAAGTAAGTTAAATAACTTAAGTGGTGCACTTTAAATGATCGTTTGATAAGCTTTGATTATATGCAAAATATTTTAAGATTAATATTTTGCACTCATTACTTATGTTATATTGATTAAAAGTAAATAATCTTTATTTTGCCTATTTCAGCAATTCACCGCAGCTGCCGAAAAGGTTAAAACTTACACTAAACGCCCCACTGATGAAGAACTCTTGGAACTCTACGCACTTTTCAAGCAGGCTACCGTTGGCGACAACAAAACCAGCAAACCTGGTATGCTCGATCTGAAAGGCAAAGCTAAATGGGAATACTGGAACAAGCAAAGTGGCAAATCACAAGAAGAAGCAAAAAAGGAATATATCGCTTATGTTGAAAAATTGACAGCTAAATATTTGTAAATGCTTTTTGTGAGAATATTTTTTTTAAGAAAAACAAATTGTTTTTTAAGACTTGCTACATAGTGTAAAAAGTTGTATGGATTTGATTTTACTTATTTTATAAATAAAGTATTTTATAAAGAAAGAATAATAAGTGTTTTTCTTTTTAAATTTTTCTGTGCATGGCACTTAAGCCAGTGGAGCATTTAGCTCATACTTTAATTATATTTGTTTTATTTGAGTCAACACACTTAATGCATATTAATTTATTTTAATAGCAAATGCATTTTAATACTGCGACACTTGACCAGTGTGATGAAGCTCTTAAGTGATTTTTCTCGTTAAAAATCACAAAGCCCTGTCAGGCACTTAAAATTTGCATTTACGAGCATGTTTTTTTTCGATATCAAAAATTAACTTTTTTTACAAAATCAGCTGATTTATAGGGGGGAAGATCTCTTATCAAAATTTTTTAAATTTCAATTTAGATTAACTTTTTATTGTTACTACAAAAAATGATTTATAATGCAGCTACCTTATTGATAAGAAGACCATATCAATAATCTTACTTTGAGTGCATGAATTTTTCCATGGAATAATTCTCTCTTTGAGTCAGTATTTACAGGGTAATGCAAATTAGCTTTATGGTTTTAGTTCTTAATGATATTTTAATTTCGGAGCATTTGGGCCCATGCTATTCTGTCAATTGGAAATGACGCTAGGTTGTTGTGCTTTAATTAAAGAAAAACCTGAGTTATGGGTCATTTTTCAACTATTTTTTTTTTGGGAAAAGCTTTAACCTTTATTTTTTGGTCAGCAATATGAAAAAATTAATTCATAAAATGGTGAAAAATTCAACCCCCGGCTTTGATACAAAATACAAATTTTGAATAGCTTAGATGAATATTGCACAGTACACCTTGTATTTTTAAGTATTGTACGGCATAACAGGATCCAAGCTCTAACATGGCTCTTTCTATGTAAGTCTAATTTGATGACACTGTGAAGCTCTAAAATCGATGAAAACGGTATCCATTTGGAACTCATTAGCTTTCTCCAGAATTTGCCTTAGTGATAATATAGAGTGAAGACCATACGGAGACGGAACGATCAGTTTATGGTAGAAAAACTTCTGATCCCACCAAAACATTCGTTGAGCTTGCGTTCTTATGTATATCGCTTAGAAAAAATAAAAAAAAAAAATATTTCCTAACCATTGTAATTAATATTATTAATGTTTCGAGAATTTACATATCATTTTTTTAAAAAAGATGCATCAGCGGTTTGCGGTGTTGCACAGATTTTACAGTTTGAAACTAATTAATGCATGTGTCTGATTTGATAAAAATATACTGCTCAGTTGACAGGTGATCTGACAAATACACACTTAATGAGTCAATCATTGAAATTCGCTCAATCCAACGCAAGCGACAACTTCGAAGTACCGCTCGCTTTTTGCTTTGTGTCATTGCAAATAAGAACACAGGTATTTTATTCGAACTGTCAAAGCGAACTTGAAGCGATGCAAAGCAGCAAAGCGATGACTCTGACGCAGCCCTTAGCATTCAATGAATTACCGCTATATACAGACAACAAGGACAAGTTAATTTCCGAACAGGATAGCAAAATGACAAGAAATTTGAATGTTTAAGTTTTGTTATGGCAATTCGAATATGTTGCTGCAACAATGTATACAAAATATGAGTGTACAGCAACAGGTGGCAAAAATGATATATTTAATTTCTGTAATGTTATGGTAAAAACTACGGTTGTGCTGCTTACAAAATGAACTAAGCTCAACGGCAAGGCAACAGGTGCGACTGAAACAGTTACTTGGTGCAACCGGCATTTAACGCATTTCATTTAATTATTACTTTATGAATGAAATGTGTCAACAAACAAAACATCAACAACACCACCACAAATAACAACATCGGAATACAGGTACTAGCGATTTTACGCTCTCGCGCAAAAATCCATTCATAACCAGCAAACGAAGAGCGCGGCTGCGTTTAAGAGAAAACAGCGCATATGGCGCATTGGTGAAAAAGATCGCGCTGAATGAAAGATGACTGTGTCGGGGCAATGGTGAGCAACATTCAATCGTGCAATCAGTCTACGTTTTGGCTTTAACGCATCTATTTGTGTGAACGGTTAAATAACGCGACGGAGACGAACAAAATTGAAAAAATACAGCGTTCATTGTATTCTTGGCCAGAAGCAGAATGACAAAAGAAACAAAGTGTAAAACGATAATTTTTTGGCAATAAAAAAGAGAATTTAAGCGACAGCAAAAGATCTTTCTTAGCATAACGAAATAAAACAAATGGATTATAAAAGTATCTGTGTATCTGCGTCTTTCTAGTGAAAAATAGAAATCGTAGCTGAAAAATGTCAACCACTGCAAAGTGAAATTCTTTTGTCATCAATTATGTACAACTTCTTGTATCCGTAAGATACTTTCAAGTGTGATTTTCAATATGTTCTGTACAAATAAGATAGAAAAGTATCTTTAGAAATTTCTATGAATATCCTATAATTTTGTAAGATAAAACAACAATTTTTGAGGAAAATTTACAGAAAAAATTGCAACTAAAATACAACAGAAGCAAAGAAAAAATTTTCATCGTCATCAGTTATTTTTGTTGTCGTTGAGATATTCTTATCTGTATAGAGTACATGCGTATCTGTATTTGTGTTTTTAACCAGTTTCACACACTTTTTGTGCGGTTTCTGACACAAAACAGCAAAAGCAGCCAACAACAATAAACCGACCAACATTAACCAGTTCGTCAAGTCAACGATCTAGCGGACCAAGCGACCAGCGCGACTCCAAAAAAGCGCGACCAAGACAAAACAAGAGCCAACTAAAAATGTATCTAACAGATACGTGTAAATGGTAAGCATAAACAATAAACAGGCTACTACTAACCGATACCGTTATAACAAACTGAATTCACTTAATTATCGTAAAATCCATTAAAATTTAAAGAAGAAAAAAATCATAACCAAAATAGAAATAAAACATCAAAACAAAAAAAGTCAGTTAACTACTTTAGCACTATTTGAAGAGACATATCGTCATCTCTCTTCGACACAACTTGACCACGCAAGCACCGCAAGTAAGTGAAATCACCATATGCGCAACGCGATTCCCTGCGCATTTCGATTGTAGTTCGGTCTTTTGTTCATCATATTTACCTGCCTTATTGTCTGGAGTTGCTGCTCACTCGGCTCTCTGTTAGAACGTTACTCTCTTATTTTCGTTAGCTCTTCTCGATTTTTTAAAACGCCGCCGTTGCATGACGTAGTAGCTTACTGGGCACGACCCAGTATTGTAGACGCTTTTAAGCATTACATTTCGTATATACATACATTATCGTATAACAATAAACCAGTGAGCCAGCTATTCTAATGAGGCATACCTACCTACCTACCTACCAACTATAAACAAAAATAAAATTAAATGAAGGTAGTTGACAAAAATAATCAAGTAAGCGCCTATAAGTTGGGCACATTTATACCGTGAAAGTGCCTGAATACTTAAAATGATAAATTGTATAAAATCTGCAATAGGGAATCGATCTGTTATATTGAGTCTTCTCCAGTCTTGTGTGTTGGAACAGTAGATTGATTGGTCTACAATACAACATAGCTCAATCACAATTAGTTTTGACGGATCTATTTTGGCAAACCTTCTCTTTCTTACGAACACTTCAGAGTTGATCACAAATCGCTTTGACTTTGTTCGCATATATTTGTTTTTAATAAAGTAGAGAGCAAGAGCGACGTATGACAAACCTTTTGTAAGACTCTTTAAATTCTACTTACTGCACAATCCCCAAAATGCAACATTGGGTCGATATTTATACCTGAAAACTTAGTAGGACCATTACTCGGGGACTTTACAGTGGGGGCCAGGGATATTAAGTGACCGGGATTGAAGCTTATCTTATGGACAGGCTTTACCTAATTTTTTACAATGCGTGATACTGTTCATTATACTCGTAACCAAACATTTGTGCATTGACAATTAAAATATTTCTCACTATCAGCCTTGCATCCATCTTGCTAAAGACGCTTGAAAAGATGATGGACGTCTTCACTAGAGATGGCCATCACTGTCGCACAGCCAATATAAGGACTTCTCTTTTGATGATTATATCTTCGATGTCTTTTGTGACATGGAAAGTGGATAAGATAGCATCTCTTTAATGGACTATGATAGGATTAGGTTTGATCTCCATCGCTAAACGCCAGATCTTTTCTGCACCAAATGTCTCGGTACATTTCACAATAATCGGCTTTACTTTTAAATCGTATTCGAATGAATGCAGACAACTACAGACATCGTTTTTAACTGGTATTTTGAAAATGGACTTTCCGTGATTCCCTGGAATACGGAGTTGGTCATATTACCTACAGGCAAATGAAATCTAATATTTGATGGTGATACTAACAGACGATTTCGACTATAGTGGAAATGTAGAGATTCTGCTATGTAGATGCAGAAGTGTCAGTGAAAAACTCTGAAAACTTACATTCATGAACCATCTATGGATCTATTCCGCAGAATTAAACTTCTTATAGTTTACGGTTTTTGGTTAAAAGGAACCGCTGTTAGAGGTTGACATTTATTTGTGCTAACTGGGCCATGGGCGACACTCACACAAAAACACTGTTTGCACAGCTGGATCTACGACCTCTAGATAACCATTGTTTTTATGATTTTTGATGATTTTGTGAACATAATTGCGGCTTCACAATCGCTGATGATGAAGCACCTTCTGAACGCTCAGAATACAGAAATTAAAAAAAATAACCGCATTGGGTGTTTGCAAAATTAAAGTGGGGAGATGGCTAAAATCGCAAAGGTAAACGATATCTATGAAATGACCAACTACAGCAATATTTGTTTCCGAACTTGAAGAAGCAGCTTCAGGGAAATAGACTATCTTCAAATGGTCACTATGAATGCGAAAAAGTATGGCTCTTGAAGCAAACTATATTGAATAACAAAATAAACTTTTGTAAAAAATAGTGCCACACAACCCAAGTCACAATCTATTTACTGCGTGAAAAGTTCAGAGGGCCAATAATATCAAGAAAAACTAATTTTAAAGTAATTTATCTATGCTAATAAACTTGCGACAATTAATGCATTAAAATTGAATATTGAACGTCGAATTCATGAAATAAGGCCTGATTTATTGAATAAAGTGGTCAAAAATTGGACTCATGGTATTAGCAAAAGCGGCTATTTGAATAGTTTTCTTTTCAGAACATAATTCCATTGATTGCACTTTAAAATAAAATAAATATTGGTGCCCAACCTCATTTCAATTTTTTTTTTTTTGTTTAATAAAAAAACCTATTACACTTATTGGAAACCCTTCATCTTGTTTACCTTTCGAAAAACTAAAAAACGTAAATGATTTGAATACTAAGTAAGTGAATATGTTTAGTAACATTTTTTCTTAATTTTTTTTTTACAATGGTTAATAAATTTTAAAGACTTATTTGGCCTATTATTTACGAATACTTTAGCAAAAGCCAGCAAATAAAGAAAAACGTAAGACATAACACAACCTAATAAGCCTACCTGACTTGGTTTTGCAGCAACCAGTTATACAAGAAACAAAATCACAAACATTGAAGCTTAACTTGGCCAAAACACTTGGCTATAAACGCAGTCGCAACTCAGCGCGTGTTGTGTACGAACACAAACAAGTTAATACGATCGTGCCAACCAAACAAACTTAAGCTGAAATACTCTGATCACCGGTTGATTGAACGCGGTACGATCGATGATCGACTTTAAAATTATTTTTACTAAAAAAAAATATTTGTATCGCAGTTCGTGATGAAAGCGACGTTAAGATTTTGCAAATCAAAAAACAAATAAAAAATGCATTTAAAATAAATATTTACATATTAAAATAATGATTATGTTCACAAGCTAAAAAAATATCAAAAATAAAAAAGAGTGCAATATACAGGGTAGTTATTGCTTTAAATAAAGAATATTTTTTAAAAACTACTTAATTAGTGAAAATAATTGTCCCGAAATATCTTTGATGAAAATGTTGAAGCTATCTTGTGTTTCTAGTATATGACTTTTATTAAGGTCAACATTTCGAGACCCCAGAAAAAATTCACAACAATCGCAGAAATTTGGATTCCACTTGTTTTTACACTACAATAAATATTGAATACAAGAGGTTTGAGCTATATAAAAGTTGGCTATATAATAGTAATGGCTATATGATATTGCTAGGAGTTTTATGCAAATCGCAGAAATCGATTTTTCTTTTTAAGTTACTTATTTTTAGCGGTTTTACTCGTTTTTTCTGTCACCTAAACTTTGGTATTTTAAACAGGATTTTTTTCTTTTCTTCACATGCCACCATCCGCTGCAGCATCCGTATGTTCATTTGTCTAACTATTTAGCAAATTTTACAGTCAGTCTGTCAAGCTTTTTCATCCATCCATCTTTCAGTTAAAAATGCAACCAATTTTCTATAGACTACTAACCTGCTCCACCGGTTTGGGTGGCGTTTCCATTTGTATGTCTGTCTGTCTGTCTTTCCGCCAAGTCTACGCTGATTTTGGATATTTTTTTCTTTTTATTTTTTAAGCATCTCGTACAAATATCTCGTATCTTTACACGTAGCTTTTAAATTTTGTATTTTACTGCATTTCTTACGCTTGAGCTGCATGCTGCTTGACTTTTTTAACCAAACTCACCGTAGTTCGCTATAATTTTTTGTGGTTTAATTTATCATTTGTAGACGCTACACTACATATATATTATAGGGCATTTTAGTTTTGAAAGAAGAGAATTACAATATTAATTTATATATAAGTAATAAGTGCAAAATAACCGAAACTTAAACAATAAAAAATAAAGTTTAAAGATGCATAATGCTCCAAGAAACAAGAGAGTTAATATTTGTGGCATACCAGAAAGATCTAAGAATATAACTTACATTTTGACATTCTCTTAAATAAAAGAACGGCTGTAGAAAATTTAGAAAAAAAATTCGAAAAATTTTAGGAACGAGGACACCCAATATGTGGAAGTTTTTTATATACAATATATATTTTTTTTTTTCTATCGTGAAAGCGATACTACTTGTGATCCTAATATGACAAAGGTCGATGTAAGACACAGTATCGACAAACATCATAAGATCGATTACTATTGAAAAAAAATCCAAAAAGTTGATAATCATTAAAAAAATCATCAAAAAGCGATGAAAACCGAAGGTTATCGAAGAAAAATCGAAAATCATTAAAGGAGTCGAATTAAGTCAACTGATGCCAAAACACATTGAAAAACTGGAAAATATTGAATAACATACAAGAACCAACCATATCAAAAGGTATTGGTCATATTGATCATAAGGTAATAACATGAAAAAAACAATAAAAGTCGGGAAACAAGAAAATATCAAAACGGAAGTCATAAAGTATCGAATAATATAGATAAAGTTTATAATAACTAGTCACAAACTTTCGAAAAAGCCTGTAAAATTCAGAAGGTAATAGAAACATCAAAAATGTTGATAAACGAAAAGTATCGATATTTTTCATCGAAAAAAATATAAATTAGAACTGACGATAATTTATGATCGATAATTGAAGAAATGACAATAATTTCTGATCAGAAGAAATGAAATTAAAAAATAAGAATCAAAAATTGCTTTAATTTTTTTATAATATAGAATGATTATATTTGATCAAAACAAAACTAAAAATTTACTGCTATTTTCAACAGAAAAGAATAAAAATATAGAAGAATCTAATACAGTTTTCATACATTCTAATCATATTTAGTACTACGTACATATATAGAAGCAGGTACATTTTCTCTACAAACTTCACTTACACTGTACTTTCGAATATTTTTTGTGAAAAAACAATTTAGGAAAAATTTTTGAAATTTATTTTGCGAATTAAAATTTAAGTCTTCATAGAAATTCGGTTTTTTTGTTTAAAAAATTTTTCAAAGCCCATAATGCGGGACTTTTTTGCCTTTTCATTTATTTTGAATTGATTGTTACATCTTTGATGTCGAGCCATAATCGCGATTTTTGCTAACCACAATCAAGAAAATTTTGCAATAGATTGTAATCTTAATTATCTTTACTTTAAGCACAGTTTTTAACATATAGTTGTGGTCAAACGTATTGGACACCTTAAATATTCTGATATACTTAGATCAATTTCCGACTTAACATTTGTGAAAAATACTATAAGCAAGGTGCACAGATGGTTTATTCAAACAACAGTTATTGACCGTAAGCTTTGTAGAATAAAAGCTGTTACAAAGGCTAAGGGGGTAGGATTAACCAAATATTAATTTTTCTAAATAAAATTGTATTTTTAAAAATTAAAAATAATAATTTTTTTAATGTTCTGAATGGTATTAGCAAAATAGAAAAAATGTGGGGGAACCTATTTTTTAACCACGACCGTATAAATGTATTTAATGTGTTATTTATAGCTAGAACAAAATTTTAAGAAAAACGAAAATGTTATTTAGTGTCAAAATTTGAGATTTTTAGATCTTATTATGGCCACACACTCTTCACTTAGATTTGTGCGTATGATAAAAAAATATCGATTTCCACGATTATGGCGCGATATTTAATACAATTTTTCATTAAACACTGTAGTGTAAAATAAAATTTAGCTTGACCGTCTATACATAATTTCCTTATATTATATGTATGTACATACATATTTTTTTTATTTAATTTATTTGCTTTTTTTATTTATTTTTTTTCTCGACTGTTGCAACTCGTTTTTGTGCCAACACTTCGTCAGTTGTTTGTAGCTTAAAAGTCTCCTCGCTTTGGCTTAAAAGTGCAACCTGAGCTCAGGCAATAAATAACTGCAACAGTTGTTGCCTTGCAATTTGTTGTTGTATAGTTTATATTGTTGTTATTGTTTTTGTTGCTCATTCGTTGCTTTTGCTTGTTTATTGTTAACTTGGCTTACGTACTATACGTCGTCATTGTTGTAGTTGTTGTTGATTGCATCTTGTTTGTTTTGTTACCGCTGCTTTTGCTGCTGCTGCTGCTTCTGTTGCTGTTGCATACAAAACCTCGCGACATCCAAAACAGGAAGCGTCACAATGCAGCTGCTGTCTATAGCTCAGCTTAATATCTGATAGTGCGAGTATTTGTGTTCATATGAGCTAATGTAGTCATAACTTTCCTATTGGCAAAATGAAATTATTTAGCTATAATTAGTTTTCTTTTTTTATTTTTTATTTAAATGTGGCTTTAATAACAAAAAATTATGTGATTTATGCAACATTTTAATTTTGAAGATGTTCATGTAAACCGAAAAAAAAAAATTAAAAATTGGAAAGTTATTTGAAAGTTTCGTTTTGCATATTGTACGAGTAGCTACATACAAGAAAATTATCTTTTGACAAAAAGGCGATTGAGTAAATATGTAGGCAATTTATAAAGGACTGACAGACCACTTAAGTTTTGGCACCAAAAAAAAAACTTGCCTATTTGAGGTGTAAGGCAAGCTATAAAAATAGATATATATTCAATCATTCCTAGATTGATAAGAAAAAGAAATCAACTTTATCGACTACGAAAACCATTTAATAGAAATAAAATCAGCACCCACACTTCTTGAGCTTAAAAAAAAAACTGTATTGTATCGATTACTTCATAGGAAATCAAGCCAAAATTTACACATTTAGGCCTGTTCTGCTTTCGATTTAGTTCGAAAGTGGAATTTAGTTCCAAAGTTGAATGTCAATATCTCTTCTAAGCCTTATAGTCAGACTTTGCTATGGATTGTTTTTTTTAAATTTGAACTTGAGGTTTTATAGTTCCGGACTTCTCTTTATTGTATGATCCTGAAATAAACTTCGAATTTCAATTATTTCCTGAAGAATATTTTAGGCCTAAATTTTATTTATCTTCGCTATAATATGAAAATGTTTTAAAATTAAGATACAGTTAAAACTTCTGACTTTTATTTTTTTAGATATCCGTTATCATTACCAGATAAACTTTTCTATACATATTACAGTTTCCTTGCATTATTTATTATTTATCTAGAATAATTTTTAAGTTTTTAATATTTTTTGATCATTAAAAACCATTAAATTCTTGACTTCTAAAAAGTATTCAAAATTAATATACAGGGTGAATCAAAAATATAAAATTTGAAAATATTTGTTAGCTTTAGAGAATACATTTTGATCGTTTTAAACCATGAAATCGTTAACAAATCAAATAATTGGAAAAAATGTATTTAATTCTTGAACTATTTCTTTGCTTTAAGGCATGATTTAATTATTGTGGCTGAGGTCAAATGCTTCTTCTTTCTCATAAACTTTTTTAAATTTAAATTTTGCATTGATCATGAAAATATTGACTACGTTTGACTACCAAAGGTTGCGAAGCAAGAAAAAATTAATTTTCGACTATTTAGCGAAAATGTCCAATCTCATTTTAACTACAAGACGACTTATAAGACAATGACCAGTTGTAACCCTTGTCAAGAGGTGGCAATTTTTTTCTCAAAAGAAATAGTATGAACTCTATTTTGACCATATTAAAATTAGTTCAAAATATTTTTTTTATATATCCAGCCGTACCCAACATGCATTAGCTCTTGTATACATGTTGCTGTATACATGTCTTTATATCCAGAAGTGCTCCATATTTTGCTAGTTCATTCGCCATCTCGTTACTGATGCGCTTGATGTCCAGTCACACGGGTTGTCTGTGATCGATCTGAATATTCGAGATATGACCTACTATATGTGTTTAATTGTGGATAATCATATGTAGCTAAATTTTGGATATTTAGGAAACGATTTTCTTAAGCGATATTGCTCCGAGTAAGGCCTTCCAAATTCAAAAGACACATTATTTTAAAGCAGAGCCAATATACTCTTCACATGCCAGAGTAGCTAGAAGTCTAGGACGTTCAGTATTATAGATTGACAAAAATAAATAAAACAACCAACAACAAATATTTAAAATTACGTATTTATTTTAGAATCACGACCGCTCCAAAATTAATTAGTTTTATTTTTTACTTTTTGAAGAAATAATGTCCAACACAATGAGAAACGGAAGTTGCAAAAATAAGGAGAATTTCTTTGAGCTTACTGACGACGTTCACTACCTTTCCATATACTCTACTGAGTATATGTTTTTTATTATTTTGAAACTATTCCAATTGTAAAATAACCTCTCACTGCTTATGCACCAGTTTCATTTCAACTACTGACACTGTGAATATATTAAAGAACACTAAAAGGAATGCGCCACAACTTCCACTGTTAAATCTGTAAACTAAATATTTCACACGGCTTATCTGGATAAACCCCTTTTTAATACCAAAAGGAATTCGTCGTTCTGCCGTTAAGCTAATTCACTAGGTTTTTTCAGTGAAGATATTCTGTGGCACAGTGGTTGATTTGTGGCTATAGATTAAATTAAAAAGAAAGTGTTCGACATGTAAAAAAATGTATACTCCACATATTAGAATTACTTAAAATTTGAAAAATTATAAACATAGGCAAAATAACACTTATTTGCTCGGGCGAGTTGGCACCAGTGTTGCCAAGTCATTAAATTTTAAAGTTTCTCTGAAAAAATTGAAAATGTGTCCAACAGTGTCTACCTCTACAAAAGTATCAATTTATAAAGCTTACGTGCAATGATTATAACAATACAATCCGTGACCAACCGTACTTGTTTTGGGAGTCCAGTACTTCTTTTTGGCTCGTTGTACTGCGTACTCGAAGTACAGGCAAATATACTTTTTTACTGTTCAGTACTTCTTTTTTACTTGCTTTGCACATTTTTTTACTACTTCAAAAGTAAGCAGTAGAAAAACAATAATATTTGATATGAATGCCCTTTTTGTTTTCTTGGTCCGATATTTTGTGTACTTTTTTTTATCAAGATTTTTTGTTGATAAAGTGCCTGATATTTTGTGCATCTACTTCTTTTTCAATGCTTTTCAGATTGATTTGTACTTCTTTTGCTAGGTATACCTAATGTAATCCAACTTATTTTTGGAGTACAATACATACTTATTAGTACAGTGAGTTGTACTTCTTTGAACAGCTTTGTACTTCTTTTTAGTACTTAAAAAGTCAACAATATATTTCTTATTTATCTGTTTCATAAATTGCAACATTTCACTGCGATACTTCAAGGTTCAGTTATTTGGTTCCGTCTGAACCAACTCTTCTACATCAAATCGAAAGCCTTTGAGAAACTTTAGAAGGTTCCTTTTGTTTTTTAGGCATCTACCGCCATATTTGTATGAGTTGTAGTAGGAAACATTTTTAGTTTGTTTGTTGTACTTATGTACTTAAGAGGCCTCAGCATATGTATTTTTTTTTTTTTTTTGCCTAAGGTAAAATGTTCGATATTTCCGTTAAGTTTCTTAGGTTTTGTGAAATCAAAATAATTTTTAAAAATTAATAAATTGACTGGTTTATTGAACTTTTCGATTTAGTTTTCCATGGTAATTTTTTTGAGCGATGTTTTAGTACTGCTTTCCAGTAAGGTATACCTTACCAACTATTTTGGAGCAAAAAGGTGCACAAACTGAGCTGATAAAAAAATACACAAAATATTGTACAATTTACCAACAGAAAAAAAGAATCGGTTATGGTGTCCACTTTCTATGTCATTAATGCCATCTATCTTTTCGTTTATTTCATTAAAATTTACACACATGAGCTTTGTTGTTATTTCCAAAAATCTGTGTCAAGTTTCAAAGTTGTAGCTTCTCACAACTACAGCTTGTACGTACCGCTCCCACTGTACATATGTGGGGGGAATCCCTGCTTAATGTTTATACAATAATTTGTTTACTAAGCAAACAAATAAAGAAACAACTACAGGAAAAAATGCATAATCAGTAACAAAATAAAATTGAATGTAAAGAACAAATACGAAAACACAACCTGCAAATACGCGGAACAACATTTACATTTACGCGAAAAAGTTGCAATTTAAAGATATCAGCCGAAACGATGCAGTGAAAAGATAACTAAAGTGCATTGATAAGATAAAAATATACATGCCACAAATATAAATCAATTCGATATTAAATACAAAATATAAATTAAATACGATATTTATGTACATATGTGTTTTTGGTAACCACATTTTCTGACAAAACAACTTGCAAATTTTCATTCTGTTCCAATGCATTAAGTGAAAATTCCATCTAAAGGAATTTTCGCAAATTCAGCAAAAATTGCTTGCTGCAGACCAGACAGTAGTGAACTTGACAGCGAAATATTTCTAATGATCTATTTTTATTATTTTATTTCTAGGTACGATAGATGACGCTACGAGTAAGAGCAGGCTGTAAGAGCAGCATAACATTGTGTTAAGAGCCGAAAAGTGATTTGCAGACAAAAAAGACAATCCAATGCATTGGAATTCGGAGACTCGAGCATAATACGACAAATAAACAGCAGCGTACATACATACAAACATTTGGTTTTGTACAGACACCACAGATACGCAATGCACGAACTCTTTACAAAAGTTCTATCAAAACGTGATCTTTCCAGAGCTGGAGACTTATTTTCTGTGCCTGATTCGGATATTGTTAATGACATCTCAGAAGTGGTTTGTTAATTAATATCAAAATATCTATTCTGATAAAATTCTTAAAAAGTCATCGACTCAAATTAATTTAAAGTTTATACATATTATTAGGATTAAAGAAATTTTTCATGAATAGAGTAGCATTTGAGTTTTTAGCCTTTTTTCAAAAATAGCGTACCAATGAAAATACACCATACAAATACAGGCATTATTATGAAGTACGAGTATATCAATACTTTCGCTTACCAAATTCAACTAGCGTTTTACTTGCAAAAGCTCTTGGCATTCTTAAGGCCGGCAAATCAGTATAAAATGGCAATGAGACGCAAGCTTGGCATAACACTTATTCGTGTTGCTGGCAATAGGGACATTGAGGGTAATGAATATGCTGACGAGCTAGCAATTCGCTGTTTTTAATTGGAAGACAATAAAAACCTAAACGATTTCTAGGGCAACCTTTCCTTTGTGTATCCTATTATCCAATCATAAATTCTTTCTGAATCCCTTGATTTTCTATGCAACTATTTTGCCTTTACTGGAGCTAGGCAGTGATATCTATGAAATTATTTCTTGGACAAGCTCGATAAACTTTCATTAATTGAGATTGGTTCACTATTAAGTTACTGGCTCTAAAAATAGTCGTTTCGAAGGTTTTTCCAACCATAATAACTTATTACACCTGTGTTTGAGGTCACGTATGTGATATTATAATGACACAATTGATTCTACTTAGAGCTTGGCATGTTTACTATAACCTACCATGCGACTAACTTAATTTTAACAGTATCTTTTGGGAGTTACTCTATGATGTAGGTAAAGTGTTTTGACTTCGAAAGAGGCAACATAAGAGTGAGAATAAATTCGAACTATACAGTGATATACTTTTTGAAAGTATTTTCATTATTTTGCCAAAACAGCAAATTTGATCCTATTGCCTATTTATTCGTAAAAGATTTTTTGAGCCATTTTTTTCATTACTTTTGGGTAATTTAAACTTGCACTTTATCCTTAATCAACTTCAAGACATGAGTCATCTAACCATGTCGGTCTGTTTGTCTATCTGCGGTAATAACACTTACGAAAAAAAAAGAGTGTATAATTCCAGAAAATTTTGCCATGCACTTTGTTTGAAAATATACTTTATTTTCAGCTCTCTGAAATTAGTCCCATAATCTCACACCCCGACTACCTGAAGAACAATAATGATCAATCGGTTGTTGAAATCTGTGTTACACGCGCACTCTCTTGCATCCGTGAAACGAAAACCGCCGAACGTTACTGTTCGGCACTGGTTGATTTACTGAGAAAATGCCTGCTATGGAATCTCCAGCCAACAGGATCAACGAAAGAAGATCCGCCACATGCAAAAATTGCAGCTGATATTATTTCTAGTATATTTTTAGTAAGTTTGCATTTGCTATTGTTATTATTGGTTTATTAGTGGGTGTGACACAACACACTTATCATGTTATCATAATCCAACACATTTTTATGTATTGATTTTTCCACAGAATTATGATAAAAAAGAACTGATGAAGATTGCGCTCCCCGTTGCGGTGCAATTTTTGCCAAAGGGCAATAAGGAGCTTTCGCGGAATTTAGCCAGTTATTTATCACTGGCGGCCATCGATTACGCGTACCTGTTGAGTCCACATGTGGAATCGATAATGGACTCTATTATGGCGGGTAAGGAGATATGACCAGTTTATTACCAAAGTACTGATTATTTTACTTTTAATTTCTATTTCACATTTTTAGGAAACTATGGCTTACTGCGTGTACTCTCACAGGTGTATGAAGTGACACCAGATGAGGTGGCACCACATGCACCACTGCTGATTTCATTGTTGCCACATTGTGATTCACAGGAAAAAATTGCGGTTTTTCAATTGTACTTGCTGATTGCACAAAAGAAACCAACTGTTAGTAACAAATCATCATACGACACTTTGACGAGTTGACACTATATGTCACCATAATTTGATTTCTCTTTTTAGGTGTTGGAAGCTTGTGTGCCACAGCTATGCGAATTTCTTTATGATGCGGAGACAGCCACGGTTACAATGCAAATTTTACTGAAAATGGCAGAACAGCGTCCGAATTTAATTGTTGCATATTTTGATAAGATTAAAATAGCGGCAAAAACAAATCCAAGCACAATATCGCTGGCGGCGCAAACAATGGCCACTGCCGGCAGAAGTAATAAGGTGAGATGGCCACTCCAAAGTGTAAAGATCGCACTGAATTCCTCGTCTCACAAAGGCCCGAGTTTATTAGGAATTTTGAGGACTTTTTTCTCTTCACTTTAAAAAAGTCTGCGACAAATTGTTTTTGAACGGGTCAATATTTTGAGAACTAATTGAGAAAGTGATGAATGTTTAAGGCAAAAACTATAAGGTTTCCAGGTGGTTAAATAGCAGGGACCATATTATTGAGCTGCAGCTCAATTTTCAAAGAAATTTTGAAGTCAATTTTAACACCTATCATTTTATTGCAACTTGTATCCTATGGTAAAAAGTAGATTTTTGTATGAAAAATGTTTACTCTAGGACTTTTATTTATTTATGAATGAAAATGTCTATTTAGAAAATCAGTTGACCTCGAAATTACAGTGGAAATTTTTTTCAAGGTCAATGACAAGGTTACTATTTTTTGAGCCCATATAGCTTTTGCCTAAAACATTTATCACTACCTAAACTAGTTATCGAGACATAGACCTTGAGAAAACGAACGAATCACATTACTTTTACTTAACTTTTACTTTTTATTTCGGGAAATAATTCAAAATGTGATAAATCTTTAGGGCAAAAACTATAAGGTTTTTAGGTGGTTAAATAGGAGTGATCATATTATTGAGCTGGAACTCAATTTTTTAAATAGACACCTATCATTTTATTGTAACTTGTATCCTATGGGAAAAAGTAGATTTTTGTATGAAAAATGTTTACTCTAGGACTTAAATTTATGAATGAAAATGTCTATTTAGAAAATCACAGTTGATCAAGAAATGACCTTGGAAATTGTTTTCAAGGTGAATGACAAGGTTACTAAGTTTTGACCCCTCAGAGCTTTTATAGCTCTTGCTTAAAACATTTATCACTACCTAAACTAGACCTTGAGAAAATTAACGAATCATTTTACTTCTACTTAACTTTTACTGTCTCATTGATTCACTTTTTGCAGAACTTAACTCTGTTGTAGAATTGAACATTTATTCAATTTCTCTTTTATTGCTTATCTTAGGAAAGCGCGCAATACGCACTCGATTTTGTGCTTGAGCATTTACCGCATGCTGAGCGAACATCACAAACAATTCTGCTGCATGAGGCTACCAAACTTTGTTCGTCATATCCTGTACTTTTTACTGACAAAGTGCTAGCGTGCGTGCGCCAAAAAAATGCACTTAGGTTGGTATATGACTTTTATTATAATTTTCAAAAAAAAAATAAACATCTTTCTTGCCCACAGCCAACAGACACTTTCCAACACTGAAATTAACGTTGATGTCAGCACCAAAACTTCTGGTGGCGTTACAATCGTAAATTTAAATAGTCCACCAAAGCAGCCACCACCAGCTCCATCGACAGCAGCTGCCGTAGTTTCAACCGTTTTAAATACAGCAGCAGGAGCTGCTTCGATTAGTAGCAGCTCACAAAAATCAACGATCATCACTGCAGATCCGATGACAAGTATGACAACAGTTTCAGTAGCTGTGGCAACGGCTACCACTGGTCGTATGCCAAATAAAAACAAAAATAAAAGTCGCAGTAGTCCGAGTAGTCCAAAGGAGAATGCACGTAGGGCCATTGGCGCAGCTGGTGGTGGCAACATTAAAATTGGTGAGTCTTTAGATGGAGTCTTTATGCTGATAATCTTTCAAAATTACACACAATTATAACACTGTCCAACAAGGCTTTCCTAACAGTGCAAAATTCAAATGGGGGCAGAAAATAGAATGGGAATAGCGAACCCATTGATCAATTAGTTATATGAATTTTTAAACGATTTTTTTTAGTTAGTATGGAATATGCTTCTGGCTAGGCAGCCGATGACTTAAATTTCTATAAGATTTTATCGTGCGGCAGAGGTTGGAAATCATAAAGTTCTAAGTAATATAAGTAAAACCAACAATCTCTGCCATTGCTATGCCTCTGCTTTATTAATCTCTTTAATAAATTTTATCGCGTTTGTTTTTTATATTAAAAAATGTGTCTCTATACAAAAATAGATAAATGCAAGAGGCAGACGTTTTTGTAATTAAATTTTTTTTTTCAAAATTTTGTTAAGCATACAAACTTATAGATTTTATCGTCAGTCACATTGAGATTATTATAGATATTATTAAATATTAGCTATTGCCGCATTGAAAATGCATCTAATTGGTTTTTAAAGCAAAGAACATGTAGTTTTTGTCTATGCTAAAAAATTTTTGAATGGTTTGTGTCCAAGCTAAGAACTTATTGATGGCGCTATTTTCATATGTTGAGAAATATTTTTGTAGCGGCCCTTTCTATCGTATTTAGTGAATGTGTATTAAATAACCTTTATTTTCTAATTGTAGCACCATCCAACAACACCAGTCATATGACAAGCCCAATCAACACTGCCACAGTGATTCAGCCATCGACAACAACCGCAACAACAACAACAACTGTACCACCAACACCGCCACCACATGCAGGCTATACGCGACGCGTTAAATTAGGTGATTCACGCAGTACCGGACGACTGCATCCAACGAGCAATACTCACAGAAGCATGACGAGATTAAATATAGCCGGTGGCTCTGTAGGCGGCCTACATAAAAGTATGACACGACTAAGTTCATCGCAGCTGATTAATCAGAATTTAGGTTCAAATTCCAATACGACTACCACCTACAATAACAATAACAATTCCAGCGGTAATGTTGTTGTACAGACAAATGCTAATGTGGCTACTGCTACAACAATGCCTTCATCGGTGGCACCTAAAACACCAACCAGCCCCAATTCACCGGGCTATGTGACGCCAGTGCCACCGTTGAGTAACAATGTTATCATTACGGGTCACAACAAGTGGGGAATTCCTTCGACGCAAGTAACTTCAGGTGGAGTGACAGTGACCACATCACCGACTAAAGTGCGTCCACATTCACAGGGACCTACAACGCTATTGAATTCTAGCACAGCGCTGCTAAAATACAGCACCGATGCATTGAATCAGTCCATTGGTAAGAAATGAAGTTTGGGGGGGGGTATTGAAAATTTCTTATTAATTTTTTTTTTTTTTGTTATTTTCGTTAGGCTCCATTAATACGCCACAGAATGCAGTATCCGTGCATCATGCATCGCCTGCGTTACCACAACCAAATAATGGCAATCAGAAATCTGTGATGAAGTTACCAGTGAACGGAAATGTAAGTGAACGAAAGGTAAAACTTTTTCTTCTTTTTTTTGCTCAATTGGGCGTAGGAGTATGGTTTAATATGACACACGGACTGGAATAAAGTCTAAGCAAAACTTCAGTTGACATAATGGGTACTATAGCTTTTACTAACGAGATGAAATCATAAATTCTGTACCATAAGGTCCATGAAACATAATATATTTGTGTGGAACCCATAAAACAATAATGCATTTTTTATGTGTTTCTTGCACTTAAAGTTCTAAATAGTCTCAATATAAAAATTTAATAAATTATAATCTGTTCCAAAAACGCAAATAAATAAGAGACAATATTTTCTGTTTCAATGGCATCTTTAAATGTCATTGAAGAGGTACTTTGAAGTGCTTTCTCACGTAGAGTGCTAAGTATGTGGGATGTGTTGATCGCACACCTAAAGGTCGCGTAAAGCCACTCTGTTCTCACACTTAAAAACAAAAATTGTTGCAAGTGGCGAACCTTTGTTCGCCCCCCTTTACCGTCAATATAAAAATAGCTAGATTTTTGTCTCGAATTTTGGTTTCCGAATGGTTTTGGTACAAGAAACTCAAATTTGAAGTCCGATTTCCAAAATTTTTATTTGTTCAGCAGCCAGGTGCAAGACCGTCAAAAAACGGTCTTTACGAATTATACAAAAACACCGAAATATTTTTATCCACTATCAAACCAGGCATAAATTATGAAAACAAATACATTATGTATGTACTTACCAACAAACTTGTATCTCAATCTAGCTACTAAAAACAATTTTATTTTTACTATTGAAATTTTATTATTTTTCACAATAATACAAATCGATCGCGCTACAACTTTGAGAATTAGCTTGGAATTGTCTGTGCTTTAAAATGATATATTCCCATCATCAACTCGGAGTTTTTTTTGCGCTCAATTATTTTTTAAGCGTAGCGAATTGCGACAGATGCTCCAATTGTGAACAACAAATCCTAAGGGTCGGAATTTATTTAGGACATTTTCATATAAATCTCGTGCAAATGCTGATGGAAATTATAACTTCGGTTCTACACTCCACAAAAAAAAATGTGTAAAGTATAATGTATTTTACACATGTAGTGTGTTTTTTTTTACTAAAAAAAATATGTCTAAATTTTACTCATGTTATTAGTAAGACTTTACATAACAATGTGTGTCTGCTTTTATTATAAACTTTGATTCAGAGTGTAGAACTATTAATAATTCTCAATGTGCTGATGTGGGCTTTTGCTTAAACATTGCAGATTTGTGGTAGAGTCACAATGTATTGAAGTTAAGCTCTGCACAATACTGTAGAGCTTCATTTAACTATTAAATGCATAGTGTAAAATTTAAAAGTTTATGTTAAATTTTAAAGTGAAACGTCACTTTAATTACTACACTAAAAACTATTTTTATGCAAAATTTCTTCAATGTTCAACTTATTTGACTTAACTTTTTTCACAAAAAATTAACCTGTTTGAACTACACTTATTACTTACTCAAATTATTCTCTTCCAGAACGCACATGAAGTTATCGTATCTGGACCTACAACTAATGTTACACCACGTCGCAACGATAACACAAGTCGCACCTTGCTCAATGTGAACAACAGCATTTTAGATCAACGTATGAGCACTTTTGAGCCATATCAGATAATGCGCGACCCCGTGCAACAATTCTGTGAGAAACACTTTATTTCTATTCAGAACTACATGGATGAGGTGTCACATTCATTGCCGCCACCTACACGCTGCAGTATTGAAGGTATGTTAACGAGAGTGTTGTTAAATGTGGCCAAAAAACAAAAACGCATGCTATAAAAACTGTTTTGTTTTGTACTCTTTTCGTTTCCGTTTCTTTTTTGCATTCAAACAAACAAAGTTTCCAATGAATTTGCAGAGCGACGCACTAAAAAGGTAGCAAAACTACACTTTGCCTGTCAGATACGTGGTCCGCATTGTCTCTACTCAAAAACATGCTTTACGATGCGTACACGCAATCCAAAGACTTGGATACATCTGATGTTCTTGGACTTTCAAGTGCGGCATTATGTAAGTCTTAGATACAACTTAAGGATACGCGTAATGTTAACACAAACTTTTCTTTAGGTGAAGGAGAAATGTGTGCTGAGCACGCGTGAGCCTGGTATCAGCAATTTAAAAAATATTTGGCAAATACTCAAGTGCGAGAATCGCAGTTTCACGGAATTAGTTACAAGTCAATTTCCAAATTCAAAAGTATGGCAAATGCATTATATGAACAACATGACGTATGTGTAACATTTAATTCAAATTAAATGTCACTCATACGCCACGTTGTTTGCAATGAAAATTTTAAAAGTTGCAAACATTTTTAATGAATCTCTTTCACTCTTTTTCAAAGGATCGTGAAATTTTAGTTAACGAGTTACGGCATTCTGGTTTTCTCGATGTCTTTGAAGTGTCGAAAACCGACAAAACCAATCCAAACTGCAATGAATTGGAATTTCAATGGGGTTGTTTCCTTTGTAATCATCCTGATAAAGCTGTCGGATTTCTTAATGGCAGCAATCAACCCATGATTGAAGGTCAGCTGAAGGAGAAAAAAGGCAAATGGCGCCTCTTTCGACGTTGGCGTACACGCTATTTTACGCTGTCGGGAGCGCATCTCTCATGTAAAGGATCTGTAAGTAGCAAGCTGTTTTTTTTTTTTTTTTATTTTAATCAACTTATGCTAACAGTTTTTTTCCTCATTTACAGAGTGGTGGTGAGAGCATCGACATCAATCAAATTCGTTCGGTCAAAGTATCACGTGGTGCACGTAATATACCCAAGGCCTTCGAAATATTCACCGCTGATCAGACTTTAATACTCAAACCGAAAGATGGTAAAAACGCTGAGGAATGGGTCCAATGCCTTAGCATTGTGGTAGCTCATTCACAAGCGCGTGATAATCCCACGGCAAAAACAAATAGTTTGCCCGCGCGTAGCATGGGCAGCAGCAAGCCATCTTTTTAAATAATCGAAAAAAAAACAAACATTATGACAAACATAAAAATCAGAAAAAAGACATTTTCAGCTGTTAGGACTTCATACTTAATTATTATAAGATTTTCATTTAAAAAAATTAAAATTTGTTATTTTTTCTTTCGAAAAATTTATAAAATTTGGCGGAAAAAAAAAAATTTATATTTTTTCATATGCATTAGACTGGGTCAAAAATGAGGACTTTTGGTTTTATTTTGTTCAAAAAATAGGGCATTATAAGAAAGACCAACTATCGTAACTTTTAAAAAATTACACTTTTTTTTTTAATTTTTTAATAATTAAATCGAATGTTCGTGAAACAATATATTAGAAATTAAATACTAGCCATAATTGCTGTAATGTTCTGTTTTAATATTTCTGAATAGAGCTATAGAGAGTATACTGCAAAAGTTGCAGCGTCTATAGGAAAAATAAAAATTAATAAATCTTTGAAAATATATTTTCGTTATGTTCTATTTTTTATGCAAAATGAACCAAATTTGAGGGTATCATTGATAATAATCAAAACGAAAATTTTCTTTTGGCTCAGTCTAACTTATGTGTACGATATATTAAACATTTATATTGGATAACTTTATTTTCGCAATGTGAATTTAGTTAAAAACTTACGTATATATGTACTTAAAATTTATATGCAATAAGAAGACATCAAATAAAATATTTATTAAAATTTACCAATAATAAACTGTTTTTACAAAAAAAAAAAAAATTAAAACTTTCAATGAAATACAACTTCTACTAAGAATTAAATTTAAGTTAAAAACCAAAAAAAAAAAAGAAGTTAATTCTTGGTAATTAAGAAATAAAATTGTCACAATTTTCTTAGGGGGTGTGTGAGCAAATGAATATGAAATCAAAAGAAATTATTGATATTTCGCTACTTTAGTCAAAAGATATTTAAAAAATGTTCAGAAATATTGAAAAAGTCGAAAAAAATATTAGGAAATAAAAAATTGAAAAAAGTTTGAGAAAGAGTCCAAAAAAATGAAGATGATAAATAATAATTTTAATATCTTTGAATTTCGTTAGTATGCTATCATGCGCTTATAGGGCTAATTACTGACTATTACAATCTGATCTACATCGATTTCGAAGAAGTAAGGCCCAATAATATCGCCTGATGCTTCTACTAAGTCCCTTGCGGATTTTCTTCGCCCCATATACGGAAATTCTATCAACATACCCAAAGAGCTGGAAATATGCCCTGAAAGAGAAATTGTTTCTCTTCAGGAATTCAGCATCAGCTTTCTGCTGCTCAATAATAGGTTCACGCTCCGAGCGGTAGTAAAGCGAGCTATTTCGGAAACTAATACTTTGAATGTGCTTGATTATTGACAGTTGTCTGATCTAGAAGGCAACCAACATAGGAAACTCTAAGTCAATCACCTTTTACAAATGTTTTGTATGACCGAAAAACTTCTTAATTTTTTCAATAGATATGGTTTTATTAAATTTTTATCAAAAGAATAATTACATTTCATTGGGAAAACAAATCTTTGTTTTTTGTCTTCCGCCATTTTGGTCTTAGATAAAATTTCAAAAACAGACAATTAAAGTCAATGGATATAATGGGCTAAGGGAATTTTGTAAGCTTTTTTTTTTCAAAAAGTTAAGTTGAAACATTGAGCAGACTTATTAGGTCCGTTCCTTATCTTTTTGAACTAAGTCCAGTGAAACTGTCAAACACGAGAGCATATGAAAATCGCGCTCTGTGAAAGTGAAAAAATGTTAAAAGTACAGGAATGCAAAAATAAAATTTGTTTTAGTCCGAGAATAAACGTCAAAACATTAGTGGGAAGAAAAAATAAAGTTTCTTAGCACAAAAAAAAAGAAAAAATAAACGTCTTAAATTGCATGTAGTTAAAAATTAATTGAATTCTCTAAACGAAACGAATCAAATGGAACATAAAAATAACGCTTACAATTTAGCTTGCACAACAAAGAACAGCTGTTGGTTTGATGCTTTTCATGATTTTACCAGCAAAAGCTCTTCTAACTAATCGTGGACAAAGAGAGAAGCTCAATTACTCTCTCATCTCCGATCTCACTTGCAGGTTTTCCGCCGCTTTTCGGACATCTTACTAGTTCAGGAACGGAAATAGATTAGAAATAGAAATACTAGTAAGATTTTAGGAAATTCGAGACTACTCTTTTTTAACTTTTCTAATCGAACATAACTTTTCTGATTTTTTTTACGTCCTGGACACTTTATTCACAAGACAGCGTTGCTAGGAACTAGAATACTGCACTGCCCTACTAAGATAACAAAATCAGCCATTTGAAAATAATTTTTAGAAATGCACTGATAACCGAATTATTTTCTTATTATAAATCTGGCTTGACGCAATGTAAAAAATGTTTGATTAAAAGTCAAAAATCAAAAATTATTTGAAACAATTTATTGGAAAATTAATAGAGATTTGAGAAATACAAATAAAACCAATTTTAATGTCTACAAGATTTTAAAATAATATGCACTATCATAATGGTCGATATCACAATGTAAATGCCCACAGGTATTGCATTCACAAAATTATAACCTCCAGCAGAAGAAGAGACACGATACGCTTTTGCTCTATCTAACTCCGTTGAATGGCCATTCACTACTTTTAACTGGTGGTGGTTTACTGCCAAATTTTCAGTGGCCCATCCCAAGCTGAATTCAACTGCACGCCTCCATTTCGTATAGCGACGCTTACGTTCCTTATATGTTGTCTTCGGTGAAAATTCATCAAACGAAATTTTGTTCATAGCTTCAATGCCAGAAGCAAATTCAAAAAGACTTATGCCATCGGCCTGAGCAGCACACATTGCCACTCCTAATGATGCGGTATGTGGTACCTGTGAACGTATCACAGTGATGCCACCCAAATCGGCCTGTAGTTGCATAAGGAAATCATTCGCCGTTAGCTCACCATCTGCATACAGAGTTCTTAATTTAAAGACGCCTTCTATGTGCTTACATTCGAGGATATCATGTACTTGATAGCAAATTGCCTCCAAAGCCGCAAGAACGATGTGATTTTTTGTGGTAAAATCAGTGATGCCACAAATGACACCACGTGCATCCTTACGCCAGTATGGTGAATAAATCCCCGTAAATGCAGGTACAAAATAAACGCTGCCACCACGTGTGCTATTCACAGCACGTGCAAGCGTTTCTACTTGTGTTGGATCAGGTATAACACGTACCCGGTGATGAAGCCAATCTAAGGCGTGACCAGCAACAGCTACAGCACCTTCCAACGCATAGACAATGGGTGCGTTTGGCCCTAACTGATATGCAATAGTAGTTAGTAGACCGTACTTGGAAACCAGACATTTCGTACCAGTATTGCAGAGTAAAAAGCAACCATTGCCATAGGTGTTCTTTGCGTCACCCGGTTTCGTGCACAATTGGCCAAGTAGCGATGCCTGTTGGTTACCTAAAATGCCACTGAATCGCATGCCATAAAACTCTGAGGTCACATCATAAACACGGCCATAGATTTCGCTGCTGCTCCGTATTTCCGGTAGTATATTGATGTCGATGGAAAATGCTTCCAATAGCTGTCGATCCCAGCGTAGTGTATGAATATTCATTAGCATTGTACGTGAAGCATTGGTGACATCAGTTATATGCAGAGTACCTGAAATTTCGACACCACATAGAATGAGTAATGAAGAAGTACATTGAAACGTTTAGCGTAACAACTGATTAGGTAGAGCTTTTCGAAAATTGAAACATCAAAGACTCCGCACAGTTCATGAGAAAATATTACGTCGCTCTTTGTCAAAACTTTGGCAAAAAAACTTCAAGGAAACAAATAGTTTACATCTCTGTTTTAGTAAACAATGGGTCATATTTTCAAGCCTGCTTACTATTAATTCAGAGTGTTAATCCATTCTACTGTATACATACTGTATACTATACGACAAGCCACAATATAACGATATATACTGAAGGTTTGCATGAGTAGTACCAACATGCTATACTCTATCCCCGCGCAAAGTGTGAACAAAGTCCAAGAACTATACTCGCCTTTACTAAGATTCCATATAATCCAGCTGTCTAGGGTGCCTGCCAGACAACGCTTCTCTTGACACGCCTTTCGTACTGCTGGCACATTTTGCATTAGCCAGCTTATTTTTGGTGCAGAAAAATATGGTGATAATGGTAGACCACAAATCTGCTTGAAATGGTTTTTATTACGACCCGGTAGTGTTTCAAGCATATCATCTACAATGTAAGCTGAGCGCAGATCCTTCCAAAGTATTGCATTATACAGTGGATCACCAGTCAAACGATCCCATAATATAATCGTTTCACGTTGATTTGTAATTCCTAACGTTGATATATCTCGGTTAGTATAGCCAATCGTTGTCAAATAGTTAAAAGCCTGCAAGCAGCATTTATTTAATGCTGTAAGATACTCGCGTGGATCCTGCTCAAACCAACCCTCATTTGGTGTGATCGTTTTAATTGAAATTTCCTGTTTGGCGATCAGTTTGAAATTCGGTGTAGAAAATACGCAAAAAGTCATTTGATCTGTACTCGCATTGATTACGCCCACATAGCGTTCGGGCACAGATGAGCTTCGGCGTGATTCTATGTATCGATATGGCGCATCTTTGCTTGTGCTTGGTCTTTGTGACATGTTTTTTGGTGTCTTCACTTCTACGAAATATTAAAAGAATGACACATTTCTTCTTAATAACAATCAACTAAAATAATGATTGTAAATGTCAAACGATTTTTTTTTTGTTGTCACCTAGAAAAATGTATATTTCTTAAAAAGAAAATAAGAAAAAAAAAAGCAAACTGACAATAACACTATTCAACAAAATTGCAAATTTTAAAATTGATGTTTAATTGAGGTTCTTTTTTTTTAAAAAACTTATTTTGCCAAATTTACAAACATATCTCAAAAACTACAATGTAGCAGAAGAAAACGTTTAAAGCATATTAGGTTTTTTTTCGAATGTGTTTTTGGATATATGTATGTAATCATAAAAGTTTATCTGGTCTTTATTTATTTGTAAGCTGAATTTTGATAATTCATACACAAATTAGGAAAATTTCAATAATACTGGATTTGAATTTTTATTTCAAAAAAATAAGTATAACAAAAAAATATACATACATTCACAAGTATATACGCAAATGATTTCCGACCAGTGTAGTTACCATCAAGTAAACAAGCTAATCTAAAGTCATCACAGACGAGCCCCCTTGAATAAGACCATTCAGCTTTTGTAAATGCTTTGGGATTAATTTTCAATGTCATCGTATTTGAACTTGAAACTACATAGAGGGTAAAAATTTAAATGGCTTTATTTTTGTATAATTGCTATCATTATTGTTTTTATTTCATACAGTAGATTATCATATTAATGTGAGCAGTCCCAATTTACATATCGCTCACTTACTTCAAGACTGGCATAGCTCAAAAAACGTGATTTTTGAGTTAATGATGCAGAAATATCCGCCATTTCATGTTTTATTTTGTGTCAAAAAATCAAAAAATTATCTCATAAACTTGCTTTGTGAGAAGAGTTTATGTAGACATACATTTCATTATTTTCATATAAAAAGTAACTTAGGGGCCGTTCAAGTATTACGTAACGCAATTAGGGGGGGAGGGGGGGTCTTGTGAAACGTTACGATGCGTTACAGGGGAGGGGGGGGGGGTTCGAACAACGCGTTACGTAACATTGTTTTAGAAGTGAAACTACTTTAGCGGGTGGTGATTTGAAATGAGGTGTGTATAATGAAACGCTTTCTTTATGTGTATGCTTATTGAATAGCTACAGCCAAAAAATTTTACTATAATGATAAAAGTTGATGGGATCTAGATAATTTACAGCAATAAATGATATGTTAAATCAAAGCACTTATCAAGCAGAATGATCTAAAACTATCATCTTCGAGATTGGTTAACTAAAACCAGAGATGTAAGCGTGGAAAGATTTCCTATTTTTCTCATTTATTGCTGTAGCTGTTCTAGATCCCATCAACTCTTATCATTTTAATAAAATATGTTCGTCTCATTTTTCGCCATTTTAACATATTTTAAGCTTAAGCAAATGTTTATTACATTATGTGTGATTTTTATTAAATAACAATATGAACAAGTTAAGGTGTTATCTTCAGTCAGGCCGAAACTCACATACCCTACACTGCACTCAAAGTAGATACATATATTTCAGTAAAAAAAGACGTTGAAGAGGTTAAATAATTCGAAAAAAGTGTGAAATGCTTAAGAGGTTGAAAACTGTTGAAAAAGTCGTAAAGATATGCAAAATGTTAATGTTGAGAGAGGTTGAAAAAGTCTAAACAATTTAAAATCGATGAAAAAGTCGACAAAATAAAGAAATTTCATCACAATATCTTGCACGGCTTACGAGATATGATGGTATAGTGGTTAAAATTTAGGACCGTGCCTCGCGAATTTTTGGAAACTTGAAACCTAGCCTAATCTTAATTTAGTTCAAATGTACACCTAATCACCAAGTTTCATCAAAATCGCTGCATTTTTTTTCAAAATGGGATTGGGCAAATATACATAGAGTATGGGCGGTAGGCGTGTCCATGAACCGATTACGTCCGTTTTGAATAGCAAGATGCCTGCAAGAAGGTCTGACCTGAGTGTGCTAATTTGATTCAATTAGCTTTCTTGGTTTTTCCGTAAACCTGATTTGAACAGACAGACAGACGGACATAGCTAAATCAACTCAGGTGGTGACGCTGATCAAGAATATATCTATATACTTTTTCATACCTACCACCGCCCTCTTCTATGCGTTACAAACAAAATGACAAAGTGAATATACCCTCGGTGTAGGGTATAATAAAGAAAATAAACAACATACGCATGTATTTCCGGTACTTTTCGCAACATAATTGTGACTTTTAGGTAAATATGGTCACTTGGGTGTTACGTAACGTTTAAGGGGGGGGGGGGGGGGGGGTAGAGGAAAACGTTACGGCGCGTTACATAGGGGGGAGGGGGGGTCAAAAATTTTCGAAAATTGCGTTACGTAATACTTGAACGGCCCCTTATTGAAAACTTTATATGCGTTTTTTTCCCACTTTATGTTTTTTGAGTTATGCCAGTCATGAAGTAAGTGAGCGATATGTAGAATGGTATCTTGGTAGGTCGGCCTACTAAAATATTTGTTGTACAGTTTGTTTTCCAAACCAAGTAGTATTTGGACATATTTTTACCATTTTTTTATTTTTATTTTCATTCGCGTTAATTTCTTTAATCCCATTTTCATTTAAAGCCATCAATTAAAATTGATTACATTTTGAAAAATAAACAACCAAATCTAGAGGTATTTGTTCATTTTTAGGATTTTATTCATTAAAGTTTAAAATTTCTTTTCACATTTCATGTATATCTTAATTAAGCACATAGTTAAGTTTATGCTATTTTGCAAATACTATAATTAAATAACAGCATACTTCATATTCTTTCGTTTCTATTCACACATTATAAAAAAAATAATTGTAGATTTAAGATTAAGTACATTAACTTCTGTCAATAATGCAATATTTTTTCTTAGAAAAGCAATTAAAATCTCTATATTAAACAAAACAGCGCACGCCACTTTGCTTTAAGCTGTTGCCAGCAGCATTAGCTATATTATAAAACAATGATAAACTTTGTTTAACCTTCTAAATCAGAACAGCTAATATTGAGACTTAAAATGGTTGACAAAAGTAAATAAAAAACATCTCTGATGTGTTTTTCTTTTTTGTATTAAAAAAAGTTATTTAAGAATTTTGCAAAATGTTTATTGTATAAATATTGATTACTTCAAGTTAATGATGGGTAATTTGAAGTTTGTCTTCACTAAAAGTGAACATTTTTAAGCTATTTGAAAAGGTGTGTCTTTGAAGCATATACAAAATAAAACGTTATAAAATTAAGTCATAAAAGTTTCTTATCAATCACTAATTAAAATTGTCGCCGATCTAATGATATCACTTTTTGTATAACAATTCTATGAATATGAATTTCATTTTGTATTGATTGCATAATGCCGAATCAATAAAATGGCAACATCAAACACACAGTTTTTACGATAAAATATCAACATTTAAAAATGTTCTAAATTATGAAAGCAATTTGATAAGAAAAACACTGAACTTAAGGTGCGTTCTTTTATATCAGTGATGTGTTCAATAAATTTCAATTACATTATTTCAAAGTTGTTTAAAGTTCATTTTAATTAAAAAATTATTTTTAAAAATTTAAAGCAATAAAATTTATCACAACCAAATTTAATTTTAAGTATTTTAAGTGTTAACATATATAAAAAGCGTATATGTTTTGATTAAAAAAAAAAAAAATAAAGAATTTACTAGATCTAATTTGGCTTAATATCTATCACTATTTTTTCATAATTATATATAATAAAATAAAATGTCGATAATACAAAAATTGTTTAATTCATAAACATATGTATTTACACTAATAACTTTTAACCTATTTACACATGCTATTTTTTGATTACTTAAAACTATGATTTCAAATCTTTCTAAGACTTTTTCATATAAGTGTTAAGGAGGCAAAAATTAATCACCAACCTATGAATTTCAACGGTCAAAAACTAAACTCAGATATTTTTATAATCGATAATATATCCGTTTCATTTATGGCCGCACGCTCTAACAATACAATTTTAATGTCTTGCTTCTTACTAGTTCTTTTAAAATTGAGTTCCCTTAGCTCCAAACATTTGTACTTTAAAGGCTTTTAAATTATCACCTCAGTTTAACACTTTCTATTTACAAACTATTATTGCTAATGTGTTTACAAGTGAAATCTACTTAGCAGCTCGCATTGCTGAGTGAGCTAACATTGCAAAAACGGAAATTATGTACAATCCGGCTGGTATTGAAGCCAAGAGTTTATAGCGCTCATCAGTCATTGTGTCAGTTCTATTTTTGACGGACCAACCTAAACTACGTTCAACTGCTTTCTTCCATTTCGAGTAGCGATGCACACGCTCTTCCTCCGTACTAGTTGGCAGAAAAGTATCATAGAAAATATTGTCGTAGTAACGTTTCTCTGGCTCAAACCGACATAGATCGATGCCTTTCGCTTGTGCGGCACACATTGCTGCACCAAATGCTGTCGAATCAAGCAATTGCGAACGAAATACTGGCACACCAGCGATATCAGCCTGCAGTTGCATAAGCAAATCATTAGAGGTGAGTTTACCATCCGCATGTAATTTGTTGAGCGTAAAGCCACCCTCCTGATACATGCAATCGAGAATGTCACGCGTTTGAAAGCAAATTGACTCCAGTGTAGCGCGTGTAATGTGATTTTTATTAGTGAATTGTGTAAGGCCACAAATGATACCGCGTGCATCTCTACGCCAATATGGCGCATACAAACCAGTAAATGCAGGCACAAAGTAAACATCCGCTGTTGTAGGCACTGCTGCAGCAAATTTCTCCGCATCGTTAGCATCAGGAAGAATTCGAACTTTATTTTGTAGCCATTTGAGGGCATGACCAGCAACGGCTACGGCACCCTCAAGCGCATAAATTGGTGGTGAATTCGGGCCCAGTTTATAGGCAACAGTAGTGAGTAAGCCGCGAGAGGAAATAATGTGCTTTTCACCTGTATTGCAAAGCACAAAGCAACCAGATCGGTAAGTGTTTTTCGCTTGTCCTGGTTTGATACACATTTGACCAAGCAAAGATGCCTGCTGATTGCCCAGTATGCCACTTATGTGTATGCCATTTAGTACAGAGTCCTCATCACTAACGCGTCCGTAAATTTCTGAACAACTGCGAATTTCAGGTAGCATATCAATGTGTATGGAAAATGTTTTCAAAAGCACAGGATCCCAATGAAGAGTTTCAATATTCATGAGTAGTGTACGCGAAGCGTTGGTTACATCCGTAATGTGTAGAGCACCTAGCAGAATAAAAGTAAAAAATGTATTTATAAATGGCATTGAATTTAAAAGGTATGTTTTACAGAAATCAGAAAATTTTTGTTTTTTACACTCAGCTAGTATTCACCTTTTGTTAAGTTCCATATAATCCAACTATCCATTGTGCCGGCCAAGCATCTACGCTCCCTACATGCTTTTCTTACGGCAGGTACATTGTCTTTAAGCCAGCGTATTTTTAAGGCTGAAAAATATGGTGAGACTGGCAGACCTGAGATATTTTTAAAATGATTTTTATTTTGATCGGGTAGCTTGGCTAGCACTTGATCCACAATTGGTGTAGTACGTATATCATTCCAGATGATAGCGTTGTAAAGCGGCTGTCCAGTAACACGATCCCAAACGATTGTTGTCTCACGTTGATTTGTAATGCCAATAGTGACGATGTCTTTGGTAGCAAAACCTTGAGCGGACAACAAGGCACAAGTCTCAGCAGTACATTTAGTGATGGCAGTTATAATTTGGATGGGATCCTGTTCGAACCAACCATCTTTTTGTGTGATCATATCAATTTCAATTTTATGTGAAGCGATTTCTTTAAAATCTGGCGTTGTATAAACAGAAAACGATACAGTGCTGGTACCTTCATCGATAACACCAACCAGATGTGGTGAGATAAGTGAGTGTTTACGGCTATCACCGCGTCGAAAGGGTACTTCTGCGCTAGAACTTGGGGGAACATTTTTGCCCTCTGTCATGGTGCTGTCTTAAGTTTGAATTTTGTTTTTCAAATCAAAATAAAATCTGAAAATAAATAAAAGAACGGAAAATTTTGAAATAAATTACGTATGCCAAAATTTAATTTAAGATTAGCACGAGTTTTTATATTTGGTTTTTATTTGCGTGATCATTTTTCCTATAAAAATATAAAAACCAACAGAAATTAAAAAAGAGTAAATTATTGACGAAACGCTTTAATCACATGATAGCAGAGGCGAGCCCCCTAATGTGTATGTGCGTAAGCATAAGTTGATTCTGTTGCCAACAAGTTCAAAATCACGAAATACTTAATACTAATTTAAGAAAAAAAAAATGTTATTTATGTTGGCTGCGCCAATCAAGCCATTTTTGGAAACTAGTTATTTATCATGCTCAAGGTACTTAACGGAAAAGCTTTGACCGCTTATACGTAGCACCTTTTCACGTGACTGTCAAATTTTTTTAGACGTTTGTGACAATATAAATTATTTGCTTAGGCTCGAAACGAAAACTTATTAACTGTGCTGCTACACTTTTTTGATTGAAGTCAACAGAAAAAGGTTATTTTTTAAAAAAAAACTTTAAAGGGCCGTAAAACCTAAATGTTTGACTAATGACTGAAGTCTATTTTACTGAGAACAAAAATAAGAAAATCAACTCAAATCATTATCCTAGAAATCGAATCGATTTCAGATTTCAAAATTTCATTTGACCTGTAGTAAAAAATCTTCTCTAAAAAAAATAATTGAAATTGTTAGTCCATAAAGCTACAGATATTGGACTTAGGTAAAAAAAAAAACTTTTTTTAACCGTATTCTTCGAAAGCGAACCATAGCAGTAATTATCTGATTCCTAATTTAAAAAGATGATTTCAGGACAGAAGTATAATGGGAAATTGATAGATGTTTTCAAGGTCTTTAATATTCGTGGCACAAGTCAAGTAAAGCGAAATCGCCCGATATTTTTCATCTTTTTATTTTGTAAGGAAAGTAGCGTTTTAGAGGTAAAAAATAAAGATTTAATAAAAAAGTGTCGCTCGGAACTAGTTTCGGAGATATAGCCATCGGAATCTGCTTATATAGGTCATATAAAAGGCCATAATATTGGTACACAAAATTTTCCAATTTGGAGCATTGTGTTCAAGATGTGCAGATTTTTTTAGAATTTTGACAGATTTTTTTTAAAAAACTGTTGCTGTCTCAAAAAAGCGTATTAATACCCTTAAGGTTTATCAGCATATTAAAAAAGCGTAATTTATTTGATACACAATTTGTTCCTAATTCTAGATTATTGACTATCTTTTATTGGAAAACCATTAAAAAACTGCTGACAAAAATGATGTTTAACTTTCAATTAACAAAATTAGTATTCCAAATGAGAAGGAAATGAATTACGCTTTTTTAAAATATTAATAAGCTTTTAGTGTAGTAAAACGTTTTTTTTTTTAAATAAATCTATTAAAATTCTAAAAAAATTTTCATATTTTAAAAACTATGCGACAGATATCAAACCTATGTATGTACAGCAAACGGGAAATTTTATACACTGAGAAGCGATAACATTTTTTATTTTAATCTGATTAATACATTATTATAAATTATTTATATCTCATTGGGTGATCAATATTAGCGTTATAACGCTCTCAACGGCGCATTTTAACTCTATCAGCACAGCGCTATAACACTTTCTACTCAGAGTTAAAGTGCGGCGTTAAACGCTCACTGTTTGACGAAACCTTAAAGGAACACAAATTTTATATATTCATATATATATTATACACATATGTATATATATTTGTATGTCACTTTTAATTAATATTTCTCTGGCCACAAGGAATAACAGCTAAAGTCGATCTGTAATTACAAGGCGAAACCGTATAAGTCACATGTTTATACACAGAAAATGTGTTACTTTGCTTTGTCATCACAGACCGACTGTTATTCCACGTGGGCATTTTATTCCGTGCTTAAAAACTTTAAAAGTATAAGTATGTCATAATTCATTACAGCTAAATGATTAACACCGGGAATTTTTTCAACAATGTAAGCTAACTCGTAATAATTACTGCATATAACACGTACAAAATATATATTGTACATAATAACCGTATGTACATATGTAAATGAATACATAGTTAAAAGTCAAACAGCCACTTGTTTCCAAATTAAAACAAAAAAACAAACACTTGTTCATTTATAAAACATTTTAAGAAAAAAAAATTACTCTTCCGTTAACTTTTGCGCTACCGGTTGATAAAAAAACTGCTAAAAAAAAAATTTAAATATCTAAAGATACGCACCACAATAGGAACTTGGAAAAGCAAACAGCACACAGAAATAATAGCAATGTAATGCTAAAAGTTCTAATATTTAATTAACAAATTTAATAAATGCAGAAACACAAAAAAGTATTTAACACAACCGAATAGAAGGTGCAAATTTGAAATTCACAAAGAAACTTTTCCGAAGCACGTCCGTTAACTGCAAGCGTCAAATAGTATCTGCCGCTAACATGACGCAAATGTTTTAACAGCAACGAAGCCAGCACCGCGGAGGAGACAACTTATGGGAGTAAAAAAAAAGTACCTACATATGTATATGCCGCCACAACAGCGATCGCGACAACTGATTAAACATTTCTCATGCATAAAAAACGAAAATAAAAATAATAAAATTGCTGTTCTATCGCTGCTTTGATGGTAACATAAAAATACCAATGTCACAGCGAAAAACAATAAAATTTAGAAAAAAATTATATTAAACAAAATAAAAAATAGCGCACAACGAGTAAAAAATAAAACTATAAAGACGTTTTCATTATAAAATAAAACGTACAAAACACAGACAGATTAGTTAAATAAAATCACAGGTAATTGCGAAATTTTGTATAAAAACAAGTAAATGACCGAATGTGAAGTATTCGGTTTTTAATCCAAACACTGAGTGATTATGATTTAGGGCTCGTCCGTCAGGTTTTCTTTTATCGGTCAGATGACTGCAGCGGAATTTCATATTTATTTATGAGCAAATATTGAATTTTTGTCACTTTTATCTTGAAATAACAATACGTAGACACACTATAGTATATAGTAAAAAATATCAAGCAACGCTAAAACATCGTGGAAATTGATATTGAAATCATGTTTATAGATAAATGTTGTATTTATATTATAAGTGATTATTTACACTACTCGACTGACAAAATGTATCAGGTAAAAAATTAACCGTTTTTTATGTGATACGCTGATTTTAAAAATCAAAGCAAAGTATAGCCAAAATATATTCTTTAATAACAGTTAATTCAGTTTTGAAAAAGGTACTTGGACATACATATTATAAATTAATCGCTATTAATAAGCTGCATGGGAGAGTAGGGAGTTTTTCACCGTCACCATCCTTGCAGATCGCCTAAAATGAATGAAATCGGCATACGTAATTTTGGTGGGGAGTTGTGAGCCATGTCAAAAAAATGGCAGCAAATGGCATATTTTTATCATTGACCTTAATAAAAATCGTAAAAGCAAAGGCGCTGGAAGGTGTGGTTCACAACTCCCCATGTGACTCATATGTTTCAATAAACTCTCGTCGTTAATAATATCATAACTCATTTCTTAATTCTTCATTTTGCTTAGGTTTTATTTTCCACAATTGCAACCGACTAAAAACAAGCAAAAAGTCAAAATTTACAATATGTCAAAAACTAAATACATGTCAAAATTTTAATTAACTGCAATCAAGTTTAACTTCATAACTTTTTTCAAAATTTGTCCAGTAGTGTTATTATTACAAGCTGATACAAAATATAGAAAAAAAAACTGCAAAAAGTACCGCGACTTAACAAATGAAAATAATATTTAATGATACATAATTGACGGACTTAGAACCAGAGGGGTACAAGTGCAGAATTCTAATTTTTCATAAAAACTGGTTAAACAACAAGTTATCAATGAATGGCACTAGACCAATAGAATGTACTATTGCTGATATATTTGTAGAAAAAAAAACTAGTATTACTAGTACTAGAAAACAGCTTTAACCTTATTTTGCTGCGAAGAGTAAAAAAGGGCCTACGGGGCCCCAACATGGGAAGCACAGTTTTTTTCTTTTTTTGCTCATCAATCAATAATATATATGAACTTTAATTATAACGAAATATTTTATTTTGATCACAAATTATTTTAGAAGGCACCTACTTTTTGGCCCTAGGCGCCCCGCAAAGTCTGAAGATGGCACTGCTGAAAACGATTTTTTTTTATTTTTTCACTTTTCAACAAGGATATCGAAAAGTTAATCCGTGAAGGAAAAAACTGAGTACCTACATAGAGTTTTTTTCTAAAACACAAACATCTTTCGGACCTACCTGTTCTGATATCTGGCTAAAAAATGTGTTATATGTACACAATTTCATTATCATTCGATAGTCGATATAATTCTTGATTAATGAAACAGTTCTCATTAAGAAACATAATTCAGCTATCAGTTCAATATACTAACTGGAAATGAACAAATAATTTCAGAAAGTCGATTAAATGCATTTTTAAATGAGAAAGAAAAAAACAACTTCTTTAAAAAAATACGAGCAACATTTCATGCATAAATGAATAAAATTAATATACTTTTACAAAAAAGAGAAAAAAACTTGTTTTTATCGCCACGCCAGTCGTTTAAAACAAAATCAGAAATAATTTATGCAAAAAAAAAAAATTGTTGTTCCTTTACATTGGAGCTTGTCGAAGTTGCACATGTTTGCAACAGCTTTTGGCAACATTTTATTGAGATAAAAAAAATGTGAACAGCGTCGTTGACTTTATTACGAAATGACGCACATTATAAAAAATCGTTCTGCCAAAATTATTCGCAAATTACAAAAAAAAAAGTCAAGCGTATATAAAGCAAATGAAAGAATTAATTGGGCTATTTTTAAGAATTTTCTTTTTAAAGGCCGTAATAATAAATGTGTACATATGCATGATATTCTGTTTTAATTTTAAAAACAAAAAGTCGGGTCTACTTAATATTTTAACATTGAAAATAAATAGCAATAACAAAATATTTTTGTGTTATTTAAGAGAAAATTTTGTATTTCCTTATTACAAGGAATAAGTTTTTACGAATTATATACAGCGTGATAAAATTTTTGGAAAATATACACAAATTACTTCTTTTTTTTTTTCATTTTTATTTATAAAGAAGTTATGTATTTTTAGCTTACTCTATAAAATTAATAGCAGTACCTATATCAACTCCAAAAATTTTAAAAAATTATTTTTCACGAACCATCTCGAAATAAAATTAGGTAAAGTCCTAAAATAAATCATTATATGTTATGTTATGTTCTATCTAATTAAATCATAAAGCTGCATATAAATAAATGTGGATAAAATATTGAATTACTGTTAATACAATAAAAACGGCTGCCTTTATAGCAAAATTATTATACAGCTGTAGTAATCAAATTAATTGCCGGCTACCAAATGTAATCACATTGCTTCCGATAGATAGTGCGCATTTTATAAAACCATTTTAACGTAATGGATTTTCTTTGAAGGAATATTTTTCTGCTGAGTAACTGTGACGAAAGATCACCGAAAAAAAGCTTCTACAATCACCCAAAGTTTTAGTTAGTGTTTCATATGACGTAAGGGACAAATTTGAATAAATATTTTTTATCTATTGTACCGAGTGAAAGTGAATATTCGAAATTTTTTAAAAAAGTTTTCAATAAGGGATAATGAACGCCTTTTTCGGAACCAAAGAGCTACACAGCTTGATCGATAATATTCCTTACACCAAGTTTGTTGGAACTTTAAGTAGTTAGCTTAAATTATATAAAAAAATATTACTTTAAAATTTGGCGATTTTTTTAACTCCAAACATATATTGTTTTTTGTTTTTGAGCCAATGCCACGTGCTGAGATCCTGCCTATTCTTAGCTGAATGTGCTTTTTGGACCGTTGCTTTGGATGATTTTTCAAATCGTTCATATGCCATCAAATTTTAAGCCTCAATATAACAACAGAATGAATTTTTTTGTGTCAAATAGATTTTAATCAGTTTAACCTAACTTAACTTGCTTTAAACTTTGATTTGTGTGTCTTATGAACAAATTGTTCGGTTTGTTCTCAGGTGATTCATCTTAAGAAAATAAAGTAAGATTGAAAAACTAAAAAAAAAATTTTTTTTTTTTAATATTTAGTTTTTGGGTTTTTATTATAAAGCAAATTTCTTTTTTTAGTTTTTCTTTATTTTAAGATTTTCTTTTTATTTGGAAAAATATTATTAAAAATGTTTATAATAGACTCAAATGAAAATGAAATAAAAAACAGGTTGCGGATTGGGATTAAGTGACTATAGATTCGAGAAAAAAGCTATGATCAGAAAAAATTTGTGCTTGTATTTAATTAAAGATGAGCGAAAGTTTTAGCTGTTATTTAAAACATTCAATATTTACTGTCCAAATATATTAATACCACTGAACAGGAAGTCGTCAAAGGCTATAAACGTAATACTTAGTATTAGGCTAAATTTTTAAGAATATTGATAGTAAGTTCAATAAAGTTGGTAATATCAAAGTGCTGCGACCGAGAAAAATAATAAAGCAAAGTTAACCAGCTTAGTCGATAAACGGTTTATATGTATGTATTAAAAAAGAACAAAAGTTTACACATATTACCCTCTGTAATTAATTTTTAAACCAATTTCCTGTACATATGTAAAAACTGATCTAAGTTTTATTTCTTACATTTATTCATGCAATGTAATCTTACAGGTTAAATTTACGCTCAAACAATAAAATTCCTTATTCGACAAATCCTCGATAACGTAAACCCTTGAACCTCATCAAATCAAAGTAAGCGCTTATCAAACACAAAAATACAGTCATACTCGTACACTGCGGAAATATATTGATAAGCGTAACAAAAGTTGCTGACGTTTACACGATACAACAATACATTGTGAACGATATGCGTCATGTCATTGTTATATGCTGATAAACGACTGTGTAATAAGTGACATGTACAAAATATCTAAATAAAGAAAGACTTAATAAGAAATAAAAGAACATGAAGACAGTAAATTGGAAAATATCACACATAACTTACATACATACGTATATATAAATATTGATAAACATATGTTTTAGTATTTGATAAATGATAACAGTAAGAATTAAATACAAAAAAATATAAAAAAAACAAGTACAAGTCTCTACAGGTAAAAAAAAATTAAGCCGCATAAATAAACTCAAATAATTGTCATAAAATTTATGTTAAGCTAACAATTCACTAATTAAACAATCAATCAATAAACTTAAAGATAAAGTGTCCAAACTTAAAAAAAGATAACTCTAGGTGCAAAGTTTAAAATACATGTACGAGTGAGTATTAATTAAAATGCTTTAATTTTTGATGTATGCATTGATATTTTCAAAAACAAACGCGTTTTAAATGCATTTATAGCAGTGCGCAGTATTATAATAGTTATCAGTTTTATTTTAAAACTCGCATATAAAGAGTGTATTTTTAACCGTCAAACTAGGTACTTAAAATACGGATTACGGACAGATTACGTTCGAATATGATACTTGTATTCTGAAAGCTTTTACGTTTTATCGCTGAACGATTGAAGTTGTAAAAATTTACTAAGTTCACAAAACAGTAACTTTAAATTCACTTAAAATGCATGATATTTTGATATGGTGACATCAAATTGGTCACCACGATCATGTGATTTCACACCTTTGGACAATTTATTGTGAATACATACGAAGTCTCTGGTTGATGCAGATAAACCCGTAACGATTGCTGCTTTAGAAGCTTACTTAATTGGAGTTGCTGCTAATATAAGATTACAATCGTTTGAAAAAGGGACTATAAAATTGAACCTGCAGAATGTGCTTCGTATGAATTGGTCGCGGCGAAATTCTGAAATTATATCTGATAGCAAATAAATGTTCATCAATCATGCACTTTTTTTCAGTTCAAATTTTTTTCCCAGCTGAAAACCCCCCATTTTATACATAACACACTTTAATATATACATAATGATTTTTGTCATTTGAAACACAAACCTATTTTTTATAAAGTTTTTGATTACGTAAACTTATTTTGTTAACAAACTGAATTTATATTTCTACACTTTTTGTCTCGCTTATTAAAAGCTATATACGTTGCAAGCGCGCTTCTTGTTATCGACTAACTAAATTTTAATTTTGTTGTTTGTAAAAGCAACAGCTGTTAATGGTTAGCTGAGTTGGTTGTTGTTTGCTGTTGTAATATTGCATTTGTATTTTATTTTTGTACAATGCCGCAGCTACTCATAAACATTCTTCAGATATGTGTGGGCAGAGTCCCCCAGCCAACTGATTTGAGAGGTAAAAGTTCAAAAAGCATATCAGTAAATAATGTTTTTTATTCATTTTTTGGAAGTTTTGTTTAGTATTATTGAGTTCATAAAAACCTTAGAGCTGACTTTTAGTTGCGGTATTTCATTTTATGTATAGTGCGCTATCAACTGCATAACCGTTCTCCGTTTTACATGAATGGATTGGTTTTATTTTTTTTAACTGTAATTTTCCAAGGAATTAAGTTTTAATATTTTGTATTTTTGGAAATATCAACTGTACAAAAAATATTACAAAAAAGTTATTGTACCGAAAAAAATTTTTTCATATTAGGGCAAATGAGTTAAGCTTGATAGTTTCCCAAAACTCCAATTTCAATACTGTAATGTTGTATTAAATTAATATTCTCGAAAAACCCACATTTTTTCTGAAAATTTGTGCAATAGTAAACAAATTTTTTTCCTTGTAGTAGTTACGATTTGTTCAAGCTTTTTTGTTGTTTGTAGGTTAAATACTTTAAAAATGTCTTTTTGTATACTTTGAGAGTTATGAATACGATTAAACATGTTTTTCAGCTTATTTCTAATACACACATCAGTACCATCCTTCTTCTTTAAATTCGTTTTCAAATGACCACCCATGATGTTTCTTCACAAAGTTATGGCCATTTTAAAATGATACCTAACGGCACCGCACGATTTAAAATGGATTCAGTCCAAGGATAGGATACATACTTAATTAAAGTTAAAAAATATAATTTTTTTCTTGTTCAAAAGTTTAACTAATATCTCATGTTGTGTTCTAAGATTTATTTTTAATTGAGTTATTACTTACAAAAAAAAAAGTATTTTAAGTATTAGCTTTTCATAAATTTTAAAAATATGTACATTGCACTTTGTGAGGGAAACACATAAGCTTTTTTGAATTCTCTCAAATCTAATATGTATATGTATATCGGTCTTTCTTTAAATAACTGCACTTTGCTTTTTTTTTTTTGAAAATTTTTTGAAACGAAATTGTATCTCAAAAACTATGGGGAATAGAATAAAAAAGCACTATTTTTGGTTGCAAATTGTTTAATATTATGAAAAAAAAATTTAAAACTTTAAATAAATTTGCTTAAACATTGATTTTTTTATTCATAAAAATGTTTCTCAAGATATCTTTGATATACCATTTTTTTTATTTTATGTTTTTTACTCTATTCGATGTAACAACAAAAAGACGGAGAACTGTACGTATAACAGAAAACATTGTTACTTTAAGCGAAAATATTGATTATTACTTTTTTTAAGCCAATAACCGGCAATTGACGCTTCGCAAATCAACATACATACATATGTAACTCGTATTATTTGAACTAATGGAATTATTTTTGGACAATAAAGTTATATCAATCAATCAATCGAGATATAACAAGATGAAAGTTTTCTGATTTCCTATATAGGTCATCTGGTTACTTTATTAAAATGCTTAAAGGTCCATCATTTGATCTCCATACAATTGCACTGATAGCTACCTGACCTTGATCTATTCGGACGTCCTTGAAGCATTTGCACGCGTTTTTCTTCAATCTTATGTCAGAAACATTTTTCTTACACTCCAATCAGAAAGGAGGTACTAGTTCTTTAATTTTAGTGCTTCGACCTCTCCAGTTCGAATATCAAGATTTGCAGAAATTTTTGCATGTCTTAAATTTATTGGATTTTCTTATTTACCTTTTTTTCTTCAATGTTTTGTAGTATTTTAATCGCTTCAATTTTGTTATTGCTCTGCTTTTATTTTACTGTAATATATGAATTCCGATTTATAGATACGAAAATGCCACTGACGAGCCCACTTTTTTCGCGGCTATTCGCATTTATTCAACCAGTCACGTTTTTCTTCTAGCAGACGTCAAAACCAATATTTATTTATTCTTCTTGTAACAAAATGCTCCACATTACAATCCACAAAATCAGCTGTTTTTGACATTCGTTGTTTATATTTACTCGTTGTATTCCGTACTCGTCAATTTCAATTATTCTTAAAGGGCAAATAATCAAGCTGCCACATGAACAAAAAAATTTGAATTGCAGTCATTAATTTAAAACTGCCCATACGAGCTACTTTTCCGACTGGTTGTATTTAAGATTGAACTCTTGTAATCTGCGCATATATACGATTAAAAAGTCTTGCGAATAAGTGTCACTGTGGTTTCCACTAAAAGCTTTGAATAGCTTACATTTAGTCGCGCAACTATTTAGTCGCTTGTATGAGCAACCCTTTAGAATGCACGTGCATACAGTCTTTTTCATTCGGTACGCTTTACATCGAAAGAAACACAATTTAAATGACTGTCAAATGTAGAAAAATTAACAAAGATGACATTGGGACTGTGAAAAAAATATAAAATAAACTAAGCACAATTCACCTCTCCATTTCTATATTACCTTCTTCTGATAGCGAGCATTGAGTGAAGTTTGTCAAACACTCCATAAGATCTATAAGTATTGTATTGTCCTCACTGGACCCAAATTCTCCCGAACATAGCGTAGACTAATGTGGTAAGAGCCTAGTAAATCTAGTCCAAACGTGTCATAGCTTGAACCATTGTCATTAAGCTGACGGCTTGGCAAAATCCATTGTACAATTATCATGGTAGCAGCAATTCTAAGTGACATTTCTTCTTCTTTATTTTTATGCCTACCTTTTCTGTCAAATTACAAATAACACACTCCTAGCTAAAAGAGCGCGTTGTTAGATTTCTAGTCTTCTTTTGTTTTGTTTATTTTTGACACATATGATAGGCAACTTCAGGGTTGCATTAGTTAAGTTTGGCAAAATAGTTCTACCATATATAATTGTACCATGGGTAAAATCTATGAAAATGTTAAGAGATAACAGATCAAGTTATAACATTTGCAAAAAATAAACGTATGTTACATTTGGGTATCGATATCCAAAATAATTCAAATGGCATAACACCCACTAGCTCAAAGTTTCCCAGAAAAGTCATTAAGTTTTTGGAAACAGCGCTTGTGTGGGCACATGATGTATGTCCATTTTTTTTTTTTTTCAAATAGCTGAGTAAAAATGTTATAACATACATGTGTATTTTAATTAATTTGTTGAAAAATTTAAATCTCTTAATTTCTGGACCAATCTAAGCTTAATCTACTTCGAAACTTCAGTCAAAGTATACTTAAGTCAGTATTTGCAAACGTGTGCAAAAATTTACTATCCATAACTTTACTTAAAATATTTGATTAAACGGCACGACCTGTTATCAAATTTAGCTAACTATAAAATAGTTTATAAATGGCACATTATTGCACAGGAAATGAACTATGAATTATAAACATAAGCCATCAGCTTGGTAACACATTATTTCGAAAAAAGTGCAGTTTAAAAAAACCGTCGAAATTCACAGAAATCATAGCTTGAAAACCATGCGACAGATTTCAAATTTACAAATTTTTAGTTTGATATTATTGACTATTAAATTTCTTTTCACATGACATCAATTGTGTCGCAATCGGTCAATGGATTCCCAACTTATAATTCTGTTTAGAAAAGCTATATTTGCCTTTCCCGATGGCTATATCTCCGAAACCAAATTGGAGCAACATTTTTTCGGCAAGAGTTAAAAAATCGATTGTGATTAAACTTAACTTGAGCCACTGTTTGTAATCTTACGGTAATGCCATATCAAAATGCATTGCGCTGGGTATAACTTGAGATCGTACTGAAAAACGCATACCATTGTTAAGCGTATTTCAAAATGTAACGACTTTAAACTGAACTTAGTTTGAAAAACTGGCCCTTAGTAAGGCAGAAGGATTTCTTTAATATTTACTACTTGCTTCATTAAGTTCTACAATAATCAAAATATGAAAAACGTATTGTTAATGATAAAATACTATTTAAAAGGCAGCAGCAATTTGCAGTTCTTGCAACCCTGATCATTCTTCCTAATTTTGCTTTAGTAATCTTATTCGTGAAACGAGTTGAGTTTTGACGCTTCGCCAGTTTGACGGAAGTTGTAGAAGTGTGTGAAAGTCTTTTAGTGTTTAATTCGTGAAAAATAAAATGAAATTGGAATTTTTATTTTAAATTAATTAAAATCAATTCAGAATTTTACAAGTGCGAGTAATTTAATGAAGATATAAAGCAATTTTAACGAGTGCGGAACAATAAACGATCGCAGAGAAAAAGTGAATCGAAGAGAATTTGGGGCAATTTTTTCAAAATAAAATCAAGGTTTAATGAAGTTAATTATTCCACTAATATGCTGTTGTAATAAGAATTGCAAATTGTCGATTGCATTAAGAAATATCTTTGGTTAGATATTGAATACAGTAGAGTTTAGATTTTTTTTTTTCTTTTTTTTTTAAACGACCAAAACAAGTTTTGCTGGCTTTTCTGATTTTGTGATGCTGTAATCAACACGATATAAAAATAAAAACAACAGAAAATACGAAAATTTTCAAAAATATATGTAAGAATATATAGAAAGTTCGTACTAAATATATAAAAGAAAAAGTTGTGTGGTGTTTAAAGAAAAAAAAAAAAACCGGATTCAAACACATAGTTAACACTTCACTGAATTGTACGGCAACTCTCTCCTTGAACGAAGGTAAATAAATGACAAATTCTTTTATTTTTATCTTAAATTTTTCATTTTGTTTACTTTGTTTTTGTTATTTCACAAATTTTTAGTTTGTATTTCAAATAACATTAAGCTCAAAAATTCGTTAGTTCATATTTGTAGTATGAGTTTTTGTATCAATCGTCGTTTTCTTTTATTTTATAATTTCTTTTATCGTTTTTCTGTATTTTTGAATTATCTTCTTTTTGTTTAAGAGGAAAACATTTTTAAAATTTTTTATTTTGTTTTTATCGCTTTGTTATTTTTTCAATTTTGTTGTTTCGTTAGTTGTTTTGCTTTGTTCGCCGTGTTCTTAGTTGTTATTTCTATCAACAACAACATAACTAAGCTATAAACTTCGAATTCTAAATAGAAGCAAAGACGCAATTTGTTAAGAATTCATTATTTATTATAAAGAATATACACTGGCGGTCATGAAAAACGCACCACTTGCAAATCTGTTTTTATGTGTAAAAATTAAAACAATTCCGTATTTTTTTTTTAACTTTGATTAATGGGACTTTCAGCATAAAAGTTATAGCAGAAGGTCGTTTATTAAAATAAGTACTGAAATGGGTCCAAACCATAGACAACTGTCCCGTGATCAGAAAGCGACTAGCAGACTAAGGTGCATCGTATCATAAAATTTCGGAAAGAATGGGTTTTTCACAGGATATTTAGGAGCTGCTAGAGAGGAAAAAAGGATCTGGTCCTAAACGTGCAACCAGTAGAAGGACAAATATGGCCTAGTAGAAAATAAGTTTGAAGGATAATTTTTAAAGTGTAGTTGCTATACGATATAAAGGCATCGATAAGTTCTAGGTACGAAATGTAGCGCTCGTCGAAACCTTAAAGATATACAGTACAATCTCGCTAATCCGGATCAATTAAAACCGGCCCCATTCCGAACTATACGGAGATCCGGATTACCAAAAACATATAAAAATTATTAAAGAAAAATATTTATAAATGCGAATTCATTTATTATAACAAATAATAGTAATGTAGGTATTAAAACAAAAACAATCCATTCAAAATAAGCGTTAGAAATAAGTAAAAAGTAATGAAATATACATCAATTCAAAATTTATTTAAAAAAATCGGTATTGAAATTTTTACTTTTTTCACCCTGTCCGGATTACATTACGATCCGGATTAGACCATATCCGGATTAGCGAGATTCTACTGTAATTACTATAATTGACGATCGGACATCAAAGGGCAGAGCTATAAAAAACAATCAAAATGGGAACATCTTTTAACGAAAAAGAAAAAAATCGATGTTCCCTTTTTGAATAGACTGCAGGCAGAAAATGTTGGTTTCTATTCTTCCAGCAGCTTTTATAGTAGCTATTCTCAATGATCTATAGTAAAAAACTGACGTACCGTGATAACTTGAGAGAGGTTCTAAAAATTAAAACGTTACGAATTTGATAAGTCCCAAAGGCAATGCTCAAATTGTCAATTTATGTTATTCCTGCAGAATTCATCATCCGAAACATTAAATGACGTTGGGGACTGACGTGCCGCGATGACAGTACTTTTCAGCTGTTAAAAATTTTAAATTTCAAGGCGGAAAATCTAAGTTCATATCATAATTATTGGGTGAAGCACTTACCTCGAATAGAAAAACAAGAAAACTGACGAGTGAGCCGCGAAAATTTGAGACATTTTTTACAAATTTTTAAATTGATTAAAACCTTTTTGAAACTATAAAAATGTCAGTTGATTTGGGCTGTTGTTCAGTTTTATATAAACATTTAAAAAAACATTGAATTTTACGTGGATTTCGAAGAATTCGAAAATTCTTGAACCATAATAAAAAATAGGGTTTTCATTAGAAATTTTAATTTTTAATTTTTATTTTCTCTGCAACATTTAAGTCGGAGACGTGACGTATCGTAAAACTATTGAGAATAGAATTTCACGCCACGGCACGTCACGTATACGTTTCGAGAAATCACTTACACGCAATGCCATATCAAAAACCGGTTGATTTTTACTTCACGAATTAAAATACCTATGTATATTACATATTCTGGTGACATTTACACACATTTCCCTCAACAAACACATGCATATTAACTATATATAATTTTCTCTTCTAACTTACCCACACAAAAAACGCATTATATTCAACAGTCATATAACATTAACATTAGAATATAGAAAACCGCAACAAATGTTAAAATTAAAACAAATATCGCCTAGTATGCAGTAGCTAAAAAGTGAATTGAAGAAAAACTTGATTTGCTTCTATAGCAAAGAATGCTGGTCTGAGATTACAGGGAACTGCATGCAGCGAATTAACTTATCACTCATGTTTATATTATGTTCCAGACAAAGGCTGTGTATCTTTGCGATGTGTCGTTCATGGTAATGTATCGTTGAAATAAAAAAAGCAAAAGTTGAATTAAAAAATCTGGTGTGCTTCGCAAATGAAATTTCTTCAAACAGAAGAATCTCAGTAATATCAGTCCACAATTTCTCTCGACAAATCCCAAACATTATTATTTTTAAAATATTTTAAACAAGTATGTACCCTATGCAAATCTCAGCATGTAGTTAAAAATGCAAATGAAGTATCATTTAAAAATTTAAACGTCAGCTTGAAATGTAACTCAGATATGCACTTGCACTGAACTTTGCTATATTTCTAGTACGTATTGTTGACATGTAAGTATTGTTGACATTGAAATAATTTAGAATCCAAATCAAAAGTGCACATATATATGCATACATATGTATGTGAAACAAAAGAATATTTAAAACAAAAGCGTTTACATAAAACATGTTAAACTTCTCGACGAGATATCTCGTATGCTACTTGCTTTATGTCTAGCAAGTTGATGACGTTAGTTGACGTTAGTTCATTTATTTTTTTAATTTTTCATATTTACGAGTATCTTTGTGTATAATTTTGATGACAATGAAAAATAATAAGTTGAACTCTCTTGAAGCTTCACATACAGCGTTTCCGAAACATGGAAATCTTAAAAGTTTAGTGTTTTCATACAAATTGTATGGATCTTAATAATACGGGTACTAACCTCTTTTAAATTCTTTAACTGAAAGTTAATTTTTAACTTAAATTCTTAAATGAAAATGAATTAAAAATGCTCATATTTGAGACTGTCGAAAAGTTTTTAATAGGGTTGTTGCGGAATAACGCCTGATGGGCGTTAGAATCCATAAAGCGCCAAGGTATCTTCACTCAGGTCCGCATTGTTGTCTTCGTTCCTGTCAACGATATCGAAGACAAAGTCGTGAAACTAGTTATTTTGTACGGCTGTAAAACCTAGTTAATAAACAGCACCTTGCTACATAATTTGCAAGTGTTCGTTCACCAACAATTGCCTTCACCGGAGGCGATGCCACGCCCACTAAAAGAAAAGAGAGATTTTAATACCATTCCTTAGAGTTCCATCTATCTCAAATCAAATTTCATAAAATCGGTTCATTATTTTATCTATGGAAACGTATTTTCCCGTTAGAGGCGTGTAACCACTCGTTATTGGAAAAAATTACATTCTGCACTGTTCATCTTCACATCCTTTGCAAGAAAAAAAAAATCTAGCAATTATGTTGTGCTATGGCAGTTAAAAAGATATGGATCCGTTTTGCCTTCACCTATTTATATATAGATTTGATGGCCGAGAATCATTTTCAATATTGAAATGCTCACCAGTTGCCGTCAAAATCCAATTACCATTCAAATCAAACGGCAAAAGTGAAAATAGGTTGGGCACACGTTGCAGAAATCACCAACTGAAATCTGCCGAATAGCATTGGAGTGGAACCCTCAGGGTAGCAGAAATCGCGGCCGTCTCATATCATCGGCGAAATGTTCGCTAGATCAGGAAATACCAAGAAATGTTGGAGAAAATAAAGGCATTCACTACTGACCGTGCACGTTTTGGAGAGACCCTATGCTCCGTGGAGAGATAAAAGACGCAAGAAGAAGTTGCCCAACCGGGAGCAACAAAATTTTCTTTCTTAAAACCAACTTCAAAAGAGACAAGGATAAGGAACTGAGAAAAGAAAACTCCATTCCAACTAAAGCCATTCCACTGGCCAAACTAGTTTTTGGGATTAACTATTTTTTTCTAAGTCAAACTAGCTCATCCGAATCGTGTTAGGATGAACCAGTTTAGACCAGGATAAACTAGGGTATTTATTTACTACATTGACCTTAGGTTAGGTTAGGTTAGGTAGGAGTGGCAGTCAGTTACAAAAACCGACTCACTTAGACCAAGTTTGGTCCATTGTGATACCACAGGGTACTTGACTATACCCTCTCATTGAACCATCCAGATTTCGTTATGAAACTAAATAACTGACCTATGCTAACATGTCTAAGGTCCTCCAGGTCATCAAACAAAAACGAGCCAAGTGTTTTGTGGCGTTTTCTAGAAAGTGCAGGGCAGGAACAAAGAAAATGTTTAATGTTTTCCTCCTCCTCCACATCCCCACAACTTCTACAGTAGTCAAAAGACCGAATACCTAATCTCTCCGCATGTCTGCCGATAAGCCAGTGGCCAGTTATTACTGCAACAACTGACGAGACACTGTGCCTAGTGCGGGATATCAGTTCTAGAGATCGCTTAGCGTTCCATTCCGGCCAGATTTGCCTTGTTATATTGCAAGTTAACCCTTGGGTCCATCTTATGTTAGCCTTTTTTATCATGTCTTCTTTAAGCAGTAACTTGCAGGTAGCAAGTGGCATGCCAACACCTTCCTTGTCTTTGACCTTACTCCCGATCTTCTTGAAGTTTTCGTACACCATACAATATGTCCAATACCGGGCTTGTGAACAAATATTTTAATCTGTCTTTAATGTATAAGAAACGTCTATTGCTTTTTGAAAAACCCATTTCTTTTTGAAATCGCAATTCCTATTTAAAATACCAATACTGTTTTAGAAACTCCATTGTCTTTTGTAATGACCAAAAAATGCCTACAAACTATGCGTTTAAGGAGTTGTAATCAGAAAGCTTGAAATTCCTTTGTGGGCTGTCCATTCCACAAATGTAATCAAAAACCTTGAAATTCCTTTGTGGACTGTCCATTCCAATCCCTTTCGATTTACATTACTTCACAGCTCTGATGAAGTAAAAGCTTTGTTAACTATATTTTATTTTTTGATAAGCTAAATCTCCGTTTTTCTGTGGACTGTTAAGTTATCTTCTTTTTTATTGATTTTTTGTTGTAAATGTACTGTCGCATATTATTCTTTCACACATCTTTCACTTTATGACCCTGAACGTAAGAGTCTCTTTTATACCATATATCTGGTCACTATCGTTAATGAGTTCTACGTCACACATGTTTTACGTAGTATGTTATATTGCTGGAATAATTTGCATAAATGATGTTTTGCATGATATTTACTCATGAACAACTCTTCAACAACTTATTGACAATTGATTTCCATTTATGACACAGAATTCAATTTTTAATTTCAATCAATAATTCGCTTATTCAGCCAATTCAACGTTTGGATCACGTTTCTTCCAAGTGTTTAAATAAAAACTTATGAGTAAAAATGAATAAAAAATTTCATGAGCACGTACACAATTTTAAGTTTTTCTTCGTTCGTTGTTGTGAATAAAAAAAAAATTGTTTACTGCTATTTTTCTCATTGCAATTGATGTGCTAATTAATTAGCGTGAGGAAAATTAATTTGTGAATTTCTAAGCTTTTTTCTAACATAGTAACTATGTATGATAGCTTGAATAATATTACCTAATTCTTGAATAAAATGTATGATAATAAACGGTTTAAGATTTGAATTTGACTTTTTAATTGTTCTCAAAATTTTTTGTTTGAAAGCGAAATTTTAGCTGTTCAAATTTTCAACGATTAAAAATAATTTTCCATCATCTGTTTGGTTGAAATAAGGATATGTAATCAATCTGATCAATAAAAATATTGAATAACTTTAATAATTCTCAATAGACTTAGGAAAGTTGTGTCTTTTATTAAGCTTAACCCTTTACAATTTATTTCAGCTAGTTTTGGACAACGATATCGATTAAGTGGTCACCGTTATTGGTGAGACAAAAGTTAGTTTTTTCTATAACATTGGCCAGCGTCTCGGGCCAGGCCTTCCAGACCCTTTTCAAAAGATCGAACCCCAGGCAGTCTAAAGCCTTCAAAACGTTGACGAGGCTTTCACATTGGCATCAAAAACCGGTCGTTTTTTATTTGTCTCGTTTTTAAAGCAAAACGTCTCTTTTTACATTCAAGGAAACTTTGAAACACTTAAAAATCAGAACGTTAGACAAAAGTCGTTTCAAATTAAAAAAAAAAAATACTACAAACTTTCCAAGAATTTAGCATGTCTTGAATTAAGACAAAAATAAAGCTTAAAATAAAACTTAAAAATTGCAAAAAATATAACTAATTAAAATACTTTGGCAGGCGCTAACCCTCCAGAGAAGGATCTTTTAAATTTTGTATATCCTTCGGATGATTTGCTTGCAAGAAACAACATATACGTATTATATGTCAAAAGCTAACTTTCACCTAAGCAGTCGAGATAAATAACTTTTGTGCGAGCAGTTTCTTTAAGCAGTATGACTTTTTGTGAAGTATAAATAAAGTAGTTATTTTTAAGCATTCTAAAGTGTGGTTTTTGATTGCAAGATTAAAATTTCTGATTGCGATTGAAATCATTATAAAAAAGGGCACTGAATCTTGAAGCTAAATTACGTGACAAAATATAATACGTCTTATAAGCGAACACTCTGCGTTAAATAATTGGCAAACTAATCTCCTTTACAATAAAACTCAATAACCATGTAATTGAGAAGTAATTTCGTAAATAAACTTTTAAAAATAAATTTCATTTTAATATGTTTTTTATTTTATTTCCATAAATACTACGCTTGCTTTTACACACACTTGACAACTTTCGAATTTAATTGCGTCAGCGAACTTTTTTTTTTTTTAAATATGATACCATATTTTGTGGCGATGAGAACAACAACAGAAGCTATATCTATAATTTTTCACACTTAAATTTGCTTACGATTTTGTTTGTATGTTTTTCTAACTTAAGTGTTTGTTTATGTAGTTTAATAATTTCTCGGTATGTGGTTCATAATGCCTTCTTTGTTTATATCAGATGAACAGTTTTGTATTCACTAGTATTCAGATTTCAAGCATATATCATTAAAATTTTCCAAACTTTGCCATTGTTTAATAAACATTAAAAATAATAACTTAACGTCTTATTAACCTATAAGAATTTTTGAATCTGTTCATTTCTAGATATTTTCAGGATGAAGCCTAACCTTTGTGCTAAAAATAAACGATTTTAAGTACTGTTACTTTTTGCTTACATAATTTCTTCTTTTATAAAAGTTCATTAACCAACTTTTTTTTGCAATTTTTTATTTTTTGCCATTTTATTGCACTAATATACAAGGTGAGGTAAAAATTATCTTTCTTTCTTCCAGTTTTTCTTTTTCTTTTTGTATTTGCTTTATTAAGCAATCGTTGGTAACGATTTCAACATTTTGATTGGCAAAACGCCGATTGCATATTGTTTCTTATTTTATTTATTTCTTTAAAGAAATACTTCAGTTTTGTGTCTTTTATTCATGCGAGCAAAACTGAAGTATTCGAAAATTTGGATTAGTTTTTTTATATTTTTTAAGAGTCTACGTAGACTTTTGGGGATCAAAAGATATGTATGCATGTACAAAATAGTTTCGTGTGTATTATGGTAGTAGTAGGTAGGTAGTATGCTCTTAACCATACTTCCTGGTAATATTAACTAAAAATTGTCGTAATTTATCAACTATCGAATTCCTGTCTTCTTCTATTCTATTCTATTAAATATATATGAAATTATTGTGAGCATTCAGAAAAATGCTGCTGAAAATGTTCACTTTTGAGTATATTGAAAAAAGACTTAAGTACCTTATTCGCTCGGAAATATGAACCTGAAAGGTATTTTAAATATGAAGTAATTGTGAGCTGAAAACATTCTTATAACCCTTAGCTAAAACTTTACTTACAAAATTTTATGTTACTAGTAAAATTTTACACAATATTCAGGTAGATTGCACATATTTCTTTTTACTGTACTTAATTCAGTGTAATTTCAATGTAGTTATCACTTAAATACTGTCTACTCGGCAGGCAACCTAAGTATTTGCAGTTGAGGAAACATCCCATAGTGGCCACATACGCAGTTAATAAACAAAGCTTAAAAACAAAAAAATCAAAGTCATCGCTAACAAAATTAAATTGAATTCGCTTTTTTATTTCAAATGAAGAAAACAATTATTTTTAATTAAATAATTTAATACAATCAAAATCAGACAAACAAAATAAAGGAACACAACAAAACATACAATTTCGAAAAGTTCTTCAAATATTAATCGAATTTCCGAGATGAAAAATGTTGGTGTAAATGGTCGCCTCGTTAATATTAAAGTTTCGAAATTCTTGTTCGTCGTTGTTAAAAACTTTAAAATTTTTAGAGTGAATTAAATGTTTGAACTTTAAATAATGGAAAATGTTTCTTATATTTGTTTATTTAAAGTTTATTGAAGATTTGGGATGACACGGCGCGTTGGGATGTCATTGATATTTTAATGCCATGTTCTTTGATAAATCAATACTTTACACATCGATTTTTTGTATTTGAACACAAATAAAACTACAAAATATTTTCGCATAAGTGGATAAAATAACTTAGCACAAACGTGTGTTAGTTTAAGACAACATTTCACTCATTTTTCTGTTAAAATTATTTATATTGTTGTGCGGTACTACTAGAAAACTGTGCATAATTTCAAAGTCTTATTTATAGTGTAAATAGTAAAAGTTGCTTATAAGCATAAACAAAATCGTAAACTTAACGAGTAAAATTATAGTTGCTATTTATACATAGCAAGTTGCTTAAGTGCCAGGGTTACCTAGCAAATTTGTTTTTAGTCATTGTGCATTTCGAAATGAAAAGAAGAAAAACTTTTTCGCAGGAAGAAAATTGTTGAAAATGTCAGGCTGCAAAAAATAGGAATTTCAAATAAAAACTAGGTAAGGTGCTATCTTCGGCCAAGCCGAAACTCTTATACCCTACAATAAATGTTAAAAAGACGTTGAAAGAGGTTAAATAAGTCGAAAAAAATGTAAAATGTGAAAAAGGTTGAAAGAGGTTAAAAAATGTTGAAATAATTCAGAAACGATGACAAAGCCGAAAAAATAAAGGATATAACGAAGAAAGTTGAAAGAGGTTGAAAAGGTCGAAAAAATGTGGAAAACGTGTGTAGTTATAAAAAAGTTGAAAATTGTTGTAAAAGTTGAAAAAATATCGAAAATGTTGAAAGCGGTTGGAGAACTCAGAAAAAGTTGAAAGAGGTTGAAAAATGTTAAAATAATTCAAAACATCTGAAAAAGTCGAAAAAATAAAGAAAGTTAAAAGAGGTTGAAAAGTCGAATATGGGAAAAGTTAAAATGTTGAAAAAGTCAAATGAATATGGAAAATGAATAGAAATGCCACGCCCACCGATGCAATCCCGTTGAATTTCATTTAATTTCTAAGCATATAGTAACCGACACCAAATTTAAAATTTTTATGAAAACCGTAGGTACCAATTTCGAGTTATAAGGAATCAAAATTTAAAATTTTTCAAAAGTGTCACGCCCACTGTTCCACTTTCGCTGGCACCACTCTTGATACAATTTTGTATCCTATGTGCCAAATTTGATTTAATTGGCTCGCTTGAATTCCCGAAAACGTGATTTCAAAGACAGACAGACAACCAGACAGACACACAGTTAGACAAGCAGACAGACATACAGACAGGCAGACAGACAGATAGTCAGACGGACAGTCAGACTGATGAAAGTAATCAAGAATATACTTACTTTTTTATTCCTGTCACGCCCCCTTCTATGCGTTACAAACGGAATGACAAAGTGAATATACCCTCTGTGTAGGGTATAAAAAATAGAAAGAACAACAAATATTTCAATATGAATATGACAACGATAGATATTTTTGATTTTTTCAAATACTGTTTTTTTTTTTTTTGCATATGCCATTTACATTTATTTCTTGAAGTTCTGGTATAATTAGTAATGACTTCATTTCTTTGGAACTGTACGATATCAAAATCTGCACTTGCGCCTCGTTCATATCGCTATAAAATTTAAGTTCAATATAGAAGTTTTCCTTGTAATTTTTTAAGGGCCTTATAAAGGGCATTATAAACTCAAACACAGCTTTACTATTATCGCAAATGTTTCGGAAATGTAACAATAATTGACTTCATATTTGATTAAGAATAAATGACTTTACAAAGTGATGATAATCTTACAAATACAAATAAGCACTCGTGTGATTTGAAACATTGTAAAAGTTTTTAAAATAGAAAAAGCACCGAATAAGTGCTAAATGTCTGTAGTAACTTCTTAGTGAAAGGGGTGCATTGTTTTTCAAATTATATTTTTACGAGTGCCTAGTAAGAAATCAATCGCTTAATTATTTTTGAAATTTTTAATGTGATTTTATTATATATTTTATTGAAGCAATTTTAACATTAAAAACAAATGCCAGCAGTACAAAATATTTGCCAATATTTCACGGTATCTGCACTTAAAAAAGGTTAAATGAATTTTGTCAACGTTTTGAGTTTTCCACCATCTGCCACACATGTGCTTGCTTTGTTTGTTGATTCGACAGGTATTTTTGAAACAATTAACGAAAAAATTTTGCCTGAATTTAACTGGAGCGTTGCTTAAAGTTGCGTTTGTTATTTTTTTTTAATATTTAATTAACTATTACATTGTATAAGTAGTAGGTTGAAAATATTCTTTTTCATGTTTAAATTTCGTCTAACCTTGACCTTTTCATTTTTAAGGCTATTTTATAAGATAATTCAATTTGATCTTTTTGAGTTTTAATGAAGTAGCGGCCGAAGAATCAGATGACGAAATAAATTGGCTGCTTAAGCAGTTCCCGAAAATATAAAATGTAACTCTATTTTCGACAAAGACAACCGGAATTTCAAACTTTTTCCAGCCGAGACGTTGAAATTGCTCTAAAAAACTTTTTAGTTTTTCGAAAATATTACATTATTATGCCCAATATTACATTATTGAAAAAAAAAGGAAGCTTGAGTTTGACTTCTGGAATAAAAATATTTTTCAGTAGCTTTTCGTTTTACTACGTTTCTTATTTGAGGACTTTGCGGGACCAAAAACAAACGATGGGCTCTTTTGATGTAAATGGCGGTGTCAAAGGGGCCCACAGTAGACTTCTGTGATGTATATTGACGGTATAACAAAGAAAAGTCTTAATTTTCCGTTTTCCACAAAACATGATGGGGGCTTCCTTAAGCTTGGGACTATAGCCCCCATAACCCTAACTTTATCCGACGATGATCGAAACCTAGCTTCCTTCTAACTACATCCTTGTTTTCTATAAAATACTTATGAAAAAAATTACCGAGTTCGAAAAAAGTTACTTATACCTAGTGCTTCCCACTCAGTCCGAAATTGTTGATATACTCGAAAAGTATGCCTTAAATCAAGAAATATATGAAGTCTAAAATTTTATAGCAGAAATAAAACCTATCAATTTTTTACAAGAAGCGAACGAGCCAATTTGACTGAGAAAAAATCATAAGCTTACAAATTTTTGCTCATAGACCAAGAGGTTTTTGATTTTTCTAGTAAGTAGTTAGTACGAGTATATGAAATTTTTAACCAAATGACTTTTGGTATATAAAAAATTTAAAAATTGGCGGAGCTGTACAAATTCGTAACTTTTTATATAAGTAAATTAAGTAAAGACTGGTTTTATAAAAAATTTCATAAAAAGCATTTCATGATCATATGAAATCAGTAAACACTTTAATAAAAACTGCACGATTTTTAAGAAAAAATTTTCGTCAATCAAAAACTTTGATAGAGATTCAAAACTTTTAAAGATTGACTGTCAACAAATTGTGTCTTTAATTAAAGTCTTCCTATATTTTTACATGGCTACCTTCCACTATTAAAGTAAAACTCCCTCTGCAAATCCTTTAAAAAAAGGAAATTGCACCCAAAGCAATATTAAGCCTTTTTTTGTGACTATAGCAGTAACGTAGCTTTAGTGTATTTTCGAGCTGATAATGTTTTTGAAAACAAAATTTATCTGAACAACTATTTTTAGCCCTCCAGTAAAATTTAGTTCAAGAAATATGGTTCCTTTTCCTATTGAGCAACAGAAGTACTAAAATTGTGTACAACATAAATCAGTTAAGTCATATCGCACTGTAGTTTCTCTGACCAAAATTGAAACTGGGGCACTGCTCAGAATAGTTTTGTGGAAAGTATTGATATAACTAAAACGAAATCTGAAGCGATCACAATACCGGTCACTTGACATAAGAAATATATGTACATTAGATGTTTATAAAATTAAAATATGGGTATATTTAATATTATCTTAAAATTTTTTTTTTTTACTTTGATTAGGTTCTACGAAAAAATGCAGTACCAAAATACGATAGTAAATTTAATTTTAATTTTTTTCATTAAAAATCTTATCTTTTTACGTTATTTAACTTGAGGAAATACATAATAAGATTAGTTCTACAAGCAGTTTCTTCTCCTTTGCTTCGTTTTGAATGAAGAGTTTTTAAGAAAAAAAAATGTAAATTTTTGAATAAGAAGATTTTAATCAAAATCGATCTTATCACACATTTGTAACCGATCCTACAATGTAAGTTTTATCTCATTTACTTTGCTAAGTAGTTAGTGTGTTTATTATCGTACAAGTCCTTATCTACATTTTTTAGTTTGTTTTCTTGTTCTTCTTATCTCAAAATTATCACAGTTAAAAAACTTAATATCAAGTATAATTATGGTGTCTTAATAGCTTTGAGAACCCTAATACTATTTTATGGTTAAGAAATAAATAATTGGCCATAAATGGCTGCTTTTGTTAGTGTTTTCTATCAAAAATAGTTGTAAAGGGTTATTTTTTTAATTATATTTAATTAAAACAAAAATTTTTATGTTTATTGTGTTTATTTATAATATATAATTAATAATTTCCTGCATATATCTGCTATGACTAGCGGTAATAAATAATTAATAAATTTCAAACAACATTTATTCTACGAGATGCAATAGCAGCAACAAGACGAAGTGCGTTAAGCGCAGTACAGTTGCTCTTCTATTGATCCAACAGATATGTATAACAACAAAAGAAAATATTGACAGACGGATAGATACAGACAGCGCGTTTAACAACAAAATGCACTTGTTGTGACCTAGAATGATTCATTGGTAGAACTGTTGGAAAAATATATATTTTCAAGTGGTATAAAATACCGCACAGAATAATGCTCCTATACTATTAGAGATAAATGTGCAAAAATGGACGAATACATGTGCTTTTTTGGGTTTCTAACGTTGTTTTATTGAAAATTTGAATGTTACGATATTTTCTCCCCTAGTTTTAACATTTAAGCATAAATATTGGCAATTTGATCCCACTTTCAGTCTAAATTCTGTTTTATTGAGAACTTAAGTACATAATTATGATCAGCAACCCAAAGAATACTAGTCATAGTTTAATGCTTATGTGCCCAAATGGTTTTAGTTCATTTCTAGCATTTTTTGCAATTGCAATACTTATAGTGACTCTAATTGTTGGGGAGACGGGGTCAATAGCTTAGAAAATGACCCACATATATGCAGTTATAACCGATGCCACCAATTTCCAGGTTGAATTGATCCCTCTTCGCTGTCATATTTTTTTAATCAAAAACTATTGTGAAATTGTAGTATTACTCATGGCTGTAATTTCAACTAAAAATAATTTCAAAAAATAAAACTATTTGATTTAAATTTAAAATTCTATCACTTTTAAAAATCATCCTTTACAATGTAGTCTCTTTATGGCTTTTTTTTTTGTCTTTGATGGTATGACTAAGTTAGCAATTTTTTAATTTATTTTATTTAACATTAAATACACAAACAATTTTATATGTTTGTCCAATAATAACACACTGAAAATAGCAACAACTAAAAGGCATATATATTTTGCAATCTCTGCTATGAAAGCTGTTTTGTTGTCGTTGTTGTTTTGCAATTTGTAAGCTTTAATATTATTAACAACAATTCAAGATTTGAAGACTTTGTGTTGTTGTTGTTATTGCTATATTGTATTTATTATAGTTGAACTACATACATATATAGCTGAGTTGTTGTTTATGATGACTAACGCACCAACTAAAACCGTTTCCAATGAATTTTCTCAATTCATAGTATTATTTTCTGATTTAATTTTCTTTAACATACCCATACCTATAAATTTTCATTCATAAAAACAAACTCACTCACGACTAGACGCACTTTTTTTTAAAACATTTTTTCAAATATCTACAAGTCAATAGTTTTTTGTTTACATCATTAGTAAGTCAATTTTTGTTTGAGTTCAGTAATGCGGTTTTCTTCTTGGAAAAAGTATCAGTTTTATGTGCTGATTTATTTAAAAAATAATAATCTTGTGTGCTGATTTTTTTCTTAAATAGTAGATGATTGTTCTTTACTGTGTGTTCAGCATAAATTAAACTTAATTTGCAGGGCTAATTAGCGAGTTATTTTTGCATAATAATTTTTTTAAAAATTTTGAAAGAGGTTGCTTCTTCAAAAAAAATGCCCAAAATATGATACAAATGTAAAAACAAAAACAATTGTTTTATGTTGTTTTTTTATTAAAATACTTAAATTCTTCATATAAAAAGAATCTGCTTTAAGATGCTTATTCAATTTATTGGTTAAATTTTCTCATACTATTCCTTTTTCTCTTGTTGCTCTATTTAGTTGATAGGTACTATTATTCACATATGACAATTATATAAATTATGAGCTTCCGCAGTAGAATTCACATGGGACTCTCTTGTCGTTATTGCTTCTGATATTTGTTTATGCTTATGTTTAAGAGTGGACTTAAAATAGAATATTTTCTACTCCAATGGGCTTCAAATTTCATGAGCGTATATTATGTTATAATGTATTTTCTGAGTACAAATTCTATGACCAGAACTTTGTCAGAGGTTATAAATTTGGGAGACTTTGGAAATCTCAAAATATTATCAAATATAGATTTTAAGTGAAGTTTTGTAAAATCTGATGTTTCCACGAAATTAAATTTTTCTTACAAAATTGTAAACTTCCACATTTATAGTCTCTGGTTTTTTTAATTAACCTCCCGTATTATGTATAGCGATACAAATGACTGACTGATAATGACACATTCACAATAGCAGTTTGAACCTTTTAATTAAGGACTTACTCTACCTCTTTTGTTCAATTGAATTTAAATAAAAAAATTCGGAATAAAAAATTTCACGACAGACAAAAATCAGTCACTCACTTGTTTCGCCATACGGGGTTAAGTCATAATAAATTTTTTTATGTATTAAGATTTACTGGAAGTCTTTCGATGCTAATCGTTTACATAAAGAGATCGTTATACCTAATTTTATATTGAAAAAAAAAAATAAAATAATAACAATTTAAAGTAGAAATTATGAACTTTATTTTACTCAAACCAAATATTGCAGTCATAGTTACATAGATTAAACTGTATGTATGCAAATTCGTTCGAAGAATAATTGCCAAAAATTAAACGTCGCTTAAATCATTTCACTGTCGGTTTATTATTCAAGCTTTTTTTTCGAGCATTTACTATCTTGGCCATAGTGATTTTTCTTCGAAATAAATGACACAAGCATTTAAACGAACACGAAACGAAACGTTTTTATTAGTTTTGGATTTACTTAATGAAAAAAAACCTAAGAACTAAAAATTAAAAAATTGTGAACCACCTTTTTTGACTTTTCAATGCTAGCTATATAGGAGAACAGGGTGAACAACTTGAACAATATTTGTACAAAGTACAGCTTAGCTTTAATGTATGCACATATTACGACTATATTTTAAATGTACACATATTTGAATTCGCACATTCCTTTTATTGAAATGTACTCACCCTGTAAAAAATGCGCTTCATATTTTATTAATCAAAATATGTCAGCATTATGGAAAATTGCATTTATGTTATATACATACGCAACGATATAGTCAGTTGTTATTGTTTTGTTTTATTTTAACTTATAGCTATTATTTAATAAAAATTTTATAAATTGTTATATTATTTGTGCGATTAGTCATTCATTTTTAATGAATTCTGTGATTTATGAAAATAAATATTGTACTTATCTCTCTTGATAACCTTTACTAATTTTTTTAACTTCATCCATAATCAAAATAACTAACCAGACTGAATTAATCCGCATGATCCGTTTATCGCACATTAATTACCAAAGTGGACAACTCAAAAAATTATTTACAAAAAGCTATGTACCGAAATTTGCATCATATGTACAGGAACTATTTGCCAAACCTTACCTTTTTATCCAGTAACATTTTAAGCCAGAGAACTTATCGGACAAAACTAAAGCACCCATCCTATTTTCAAGTATTGATACAGATCTGCCGTGGTTTTGTAGTTTTTTCTGTTGATTTTCATGATAACGATCTCCCACAAGGTCTCAATAGAATTCAGATTGAGACATAACAACCAAAATTTTTTTTTTCAATTTCAATTTCAATTTTTATTTTTATTATATTATTTACATACATACATATTGGTAAACTTATTTCGTAAAGAGTTCAAGATTATATCTTTCTCAACTTAAATATACAATGGCTTAAATAATATGTATACGAGTTCATAAAATATTATTGGAGGGAAAAAATTTTTAAAAACCCTATACAAATTTATAATAAAACTTACATCTAATTCTACCTAACCTACTATTAACTTGAGACTAGCTCATTAATATGAGAATATTCAGAGACTTGGCATCTGATAATAAAGTTTTCGGAATATCGGTTTAATTTGGCGATAACTAAATCTATGTTTGCAAGTGCATGTAGTCGTTCAGTAGGATAGAACCTAGGCTTATTGTATATAAGTTTGAGTAGCTTATTTTGAGCAATTTGCAGTTTCTTCAAGTGACAATTGGCGCTTGTTGACCATACCGGGGAAGCGTAAAAAATTACAGCGTGAAATATTGACTTCAGTATTAGCAATTTATTATGTAAATTGAGACCTGAGTTCCGGTTAATAAACGGATATAGCAAACGAGTTAGAACGTTAACTTTGTTCTGGATGTAGGAAATGTGTTCTTTAAACTTCATTTTTGGATCAAGGATAATACCGAGGTATTTCACTTTCGATTCCCAATTTATTAAGTTGTTATCGAAACTTAAGCAATTTTGGGGAATGAAACATGATTTCCGTTTTCTAGTAAAATAAATTGCTTGTGTTTTATGGGAGTTAACAAGAATTTTCCATTTAAAGAAGTAGGATTGTATGACTGCCAAGGCCATCTGCAGATTTGAGGTTATTTCTGAAGCCATTAATGCGGTGCAAAGTACCGCTGTGTCGTCAGCGAAAATTGATGTAGTGCAGTTATCTATTATCGGAAAATCGGCCGTGAATAGATTGTATAAAATAGGGGAAAGACAAGAGCCTTGGGGACAACCAGCCTTAACAGCTACGCTGACAGAGCTAGTATTGCCAATATAAACTTTGAAGGACCGAGCTAAGAGAAAACTTTGTACTATTTTTATAAGGTGAACTGGAAAGTTTAATTGAATCAGTTTATAAATAAGCCCATCGTGCCACACGGAGTCAAAGGCGGCCTTAACATCTAACAGTACCATTCCTGTAGACAACTGATATCTAAAATTTGTATTGACTATGTTTCTTATTCTAATTAATGGATGTGTAGTGTTGTGCTCTCTTCGAAAGCCGAACTGTTGTGGAGACAGAATATTATGAGTTTCAATAAACTCGTTTAGTTTCATTTTTATTAACTTTTCAAGAATTTTACTTACGGATGAAAGCAAGCTGATTGGACGGTATGAAGAGGTACAGTCCGAAGGTTTGTTTGGTTTCCTTATAACAACCAAAAACTTCCATCCTATTGCTCTAAAGCCAAGTCTTAAAAACTTAACAGGTGTATTTTGGATCGTTGTCCTATTGGACCCACCATTTAAGTGGCATCTCTTCATCGGCATATGGAAGCATCACATCTTTTAGTATGTCAATGTACATGAAGGGATCCATAAGAAGAAATCGCAGGCCATTACACTGCCTACTGATGATAGTCTGTATAGAACTTGCAGATTTCTAAAAAAAAGTTAATGGAAATATACATATGTACGAGTAGTACAAGTTTATCTCAAGTAATTTATGTTAAATGAAAATTTTATCTAATGACATTTATATCGTACAAGTTTATCTCAAGTAATTTATGTTAAATGAAAATTTTATCTAATGACATTTATATCGGTCGCTAATTTTTCTCACGATATATTTATTTTCGGACACTATTTACAGTTTTTACTTAAATAAATTAATACTTATGTTTAAGATTTTTATCCTTCTATATTACTCTAAGTTCAGCAAAGGAAACATTTCTGCTAAGCAATTACATTGGTTCATTTTCTTTTCATTTGCAAACTGATTAATCGGATGATTTTTTTTCCCAACTGTCATTCATAATAATCAAATTTCTATTACACTTTTCTCTCATGATATTTTTATGAAATGATACAGGATTTCATATATACACATATTTAGCTATCTCATAATATTTTTGTCTTATGATATTTACGATTGTTGAGATATTTTCTGCATAAAATTTTCACCTCATGAGTTTTCGGAAAAAGAAACGTGCATTATATATAGTGCGGATGTACGTATATCAAAAATTATTTCTTAAAATTTTGTTGAGTTAACCACTTTGCTTCTATTAATACGTATGTATATATTTGTTTGTTTTCTTGAACGACATTTATCAGCTGTACAGCGCAGTTTTGCGCTTCATTTAGCTTAGAGTTAATGCAATTAATGCATAATCAATTAAGCGTTCATTTGACAATTTATTGTTTCATTTGTTTTTATTTCTGTTATCAAACAAAAAAAAAGTCTCACTTCGAGCAGTACGATCAAGAGCACCCGTTTTAATTTGAAACTCTGCAGTTTATCGTTTTTATCTGTTTGTTATTTTAGGGGTTGCAATTTAATACCCTTATATTTATTTTTGGTTTTAATACCCACATTAAATTATGTTTATATTAAATTTCTTTAAACAGCATTTCATGTTGTTACCGTACCAAAAATAAAAGAAAGTGCAAATTTTGTAGAAATTACTTGTGGGTTGGTTCAATAAACTGTGTGCTGTACATGAAGTTAATGTTAAATACATTTGCAATTTACTATTTAGAATGCTGGTTTCAACCAAAAACGTTAACAAAAAATTTCAGCCATATTCATAATTCGCTTAAAAAGAAAAATTTTATGAAGAAATGATTAAGTAAATAAGCTCTAAAAAAATACTGAAGTAATCCACATATAAATGCAGAAAATTAAATGCCTCATCATTTATATTGTTTTGACGATTTGAAACTGGGTTTTTTATAAATCTGCTTACCTATTAAATAAATATAATTTATATTATGCCTATATATATTGTGCGACAATATTTAGCTTTCGGTTTTGAGCATGCACTTTCTGATATAGAAAGCTTTTCAGCTTTTTGTTGGTGGAAATTTTGTTGGTTAACGAAGTTAAAGATCATTGTTTTGAGCAAGTCTTAGGTAGGAGTGGCAGTCAGTTACAAAAACCGACTCACTTAGACCAAGTTTGGTCCATTGTGAGCAAGTCTTAAAATAAGAAAAAAACAGCTATTGTCCTATGCTTATACATGGCACTTAAGCTTAACTTAAATTTTTCTTTTTTCCACATACATATATGATGATGACGGTATCTGATTTAAGATTGATAGCTTTAACTGCTCTCATTCTACAAGCAAATTAACTTTGTTCGTAAAGTAAAAAAAAAATGTTTACTGGACTTTCAAATTAAGCATTAAATAGTCTTTTTGTATGACAGAAGCTCTCCTGATTAAAATGTTTAAGCAAAGAAATAAAGAAATATTATTTGAACAAAATTTTCAAAGACTTACGTTAACAAATTGTTGGCGCCCTTAAAACGCACACCGCCTGCATCTTTTCTCTTAAATCCACCACTGATTCATGATTAATGTCGAAGACACTGATCATTGTAAGTAAAGATGGGTCAAATTTTTTCGTAACCAACCGTCTAGCGGAAACGTAGTCTTCAGAAAATTTGACAAAGAACCCACGACTTTTAAAGAGAATTCGTACATCTTCTCTATGAAGAAAACAAAGAACAATCAAAACTTTTTTTCTTGTTATGATTTTTAGATAGCACTTTAAGACTAAAAGTTGTTAGCTGTCCAAGTATGGTCCTAAAATATTTGCAAACCAAACAAAAAAAGATACGTTACGTAACAGAATATGAATGTGGGTTTTGTCTGCATCCATAAAATTGCAAAAATCTACGAAAAGCGTCCGAGTTTTTTAATGTAATGCATTTTAAAATTTTCTTTCAAAAACACAGTGAGCTTTTTATTAGGCGTGTTTTTTTTGACGCGGCTATCCGCTTAAAAATTGTTTTTGTATGAGAAATTAGAATGAACTGTCATTCTCATACAAAAATTTTTTTTTAGCGGTAGCCGCGTCAAAAAAAACAGGCCTATTTTCTATGGATGAAATGATGACAACTTGTAAGTTTTTCATCACTTTCGACCATTTTTCAACAAAACCTTTCCAAAATTCAAATCAAAATTTTTTCATGATAAAAAAGACTTAGAAAGCTGACAAGCTTGTAAAGAATTTGCTTATTTTATATAAAAAAAAATTTTCCTGTCAAAAATCGGGGGCTCGATATTGATTTGAGACCCATGGTTTTTTGGTCAAATTTTTTTAGAACTTGTCGTGTATTACGTTTCCGCTAGACGCTTGGTCAGGTTTTTTCCACCTGAACAATTTGACTCAACCAAATGTACATAAATATTTTGTCAGCTTGTTTCTTGAGAAATAGATTCTGATTTCAGCTTAGCAAGAGCTTTTATCGAGTTTTTACATTTCAAAAAAATAAAAATACTTGATTTCGTTAAAAGAAAGTGAAAAGTAAAGCTTTGATAAATCAAACCTTTCTGACTAAATCTTTTTTTCGCAAGATATGCAGCTTTGGTGTAAATTCACACTTTATTCAGTCATTATCTCAAATCGTTTGGAAATCAAAATCGACAAATTATTAGATTACATATTATTGTAAATCAATCAAATCTTTCGACAGAAAATCATTTTAAAATCACGCTTCATGTAAAACACAAATCTATAAATTAATTTTGCTTTCTATCGTTCACACCAGTGGCGGATTCACTTCACTTCTTTTGCTAATACCTTCATTGGTATCTATTTCATAGTATTTTCCTGACATATGGAAAATTTTTTTATTTACATTAATCACATTTTCTGATATTTTTACATTGGTTTATTTATTTACCCAATCATAGCTGAACTTTTAATCAACTTTGGGTAAATATTTACGTGAAAGCCCTGTAAGTAAAACAAATGTTTATGAAGCGCTCTTAACCTTGACAGTGAAAACAACTGTAACAACGGACAAACTTTAACTGAATTACTAATGACCTACTTAATGACGTGAATAAAAGTTAAAATAACGCCAAATGGCAACTAATGTCTGACATTAGGGACACGATAATTATTTCCACATACGAGTAGTTACATATGAAACTAAATAAGTGATGAACAATAGATATTTGTAATTGCAGTAAATTAAATGATGGTTCTAAGTCTCATGATACGGAAAACGTACTGAACCAGTTAGAACGTTATATACATATAATTTTAAAAAAAAAATTAAATGTTTTAATGCATCGAAATTAAATTTTCCGTTTTAAATGTTGCGTGTTCAAAAAAAAATACATAAAATAAAAATGGTTCTGCGCTCATATTCTGGTCTTTATAAATAACCTGATATATCTAATAATTACTGACGTTTTTTTTTTTTTGTTTATTATTTTTTCTCATCGTATATTCGTAGAAATTGTGAGAAAAACAGCTGTAATTATTTATAATATATAGGATAGTATATTTTTCTACGTTATTTAATTAGAGCTGATTAATTGAAATTGTGTAGACAATTGTTTTCAGTTGGCTTATTAACAAATGTGGGTATTTTTCATTTATTCATCAGAAAGGTATTTTATCCTTTTCATAATAACCATTAATGTTTATTTTTGCTGAATGAAATATGTTCTTTTGGATATTTTTTTTTTATTTTTCATATACTTAATATTGTAAACAATATTATTAAAGAACTGTTGGCGATCATATTACTACTACCAATATCCCATTACTTCATTAAGAGCTGAGGGACTCATTGTTTTATGATGTCGTTTTATTTTGTTTTTTGTCTTGTCATTTTCAAAAATTTGTCGTCAGTAAGTCCGGGGTCATCCTTTGCGTCTGTTACCTTGCTGGGTAACACCAAAACGCTGTTCGACCAGTTTCTCAAGCATATCGTACGGCTTCTTCATTGACAGCGTTCTTTCATAATTTCAGTTAAGATAAAAGTATGTTTGGAAAGTTAGTGCCTGCGTGTCACTAACAGGTAATGTGGACAAATCCGTAATTGGAAATTTTAGTACTTTTGGATGAACAGTTTCTTGCGAAAACTTTTCAAAAAAATAACGCGTCCTGAAGTATTAATAGGTTGGACGTGTTTTCACGGAGAAAATCAGAAATTAGTCTCGTCTGACCGAAATAGAATCAGAGTTTTTTACCTCTACTATAATATGGATATTGAACATTTTTCTATAATAATTTTATAAGTTAGTTAACTTAACTTTCATCATTTGAAATAGAAATTGCTTGACGTTCAGTATGGCAGAGATGGTCAACTATAATTATGAACTACAACTGTTTCAATTTGGTTTTTCTTTAACCCGAAAAAAGTTATTCTTTCATTTTTGTCGGAAGTATATTTTTTATATAACTATACCATTATTTTATTTGATTTCATACATATCTAAGCTACACATAGCTCCATTCTCGATATATAAACACTTCTCATGAACAATGAATGCTACAAGTATATAGTACATATAATCGATGTAGGAACTTTTCTTTCAAGTTCAGTAGCGCTATTGCTGCAACAATGTTCTTTTTAACGATAATACTTCCTCTAAAAAGTTTTAAATAACATAAATCAATGTGGCTTAAGGTTTTCTTCTTGTGTATGTAATATATACTCAAATGTTCGTATGTCATACTGACCTAGTTACTCATATGCCAATCTATTGTCGTCACATTCTGTAAGCTATGGATTGTTGCAATTTAAAAAATTGGTTATACGGAATATCGGCAAGTGTTACTCAAAGTTTCGCTATGTCGTTTTACTCAATAGGTGTTGCTTTATTGTCAAGTTTAAAGTAATTGCTCAGTATAAAGTACAATTTTCTACACCAACAGTCGTATGCATATGTGTAAATGTGTCTGCCTTTGGAAAGTTTGCAAATTGTTTTTAATGATTTGATTGCTTACATTGTTTTACTTTAAGAGTTCAACACATTATTTATTTTTTAAGAATTTGATATATAAAGATAAGCTATTTTGGTAGGGTTCACTGTTTAAGTGACTAGCTCAAATTAAATAATTTCCTAAGTTTTGAAGGCTGTCTTTAGTGCTAACATTCGTTAAACTCATTACAATATTGATATCTTGTTAATAAGAGTTTTGCAATTATATTTCAACAAGTGACTTAAAACACTTTAAAGTTACCACAGAATTAATACTTTTTTCTATTAAAATTAAAGAACTAGGTCACTTGGTTACATTTTGATAAGTTTGTTGTGATATTTAACATATGAATGAAATAAAGTCGTAGTTTAGTTTAAGCATATGTTCTGTTATTTAGCAAAACTATTTGTTTCTTATCAGTATAGTATAAGGTAGCATGTATGTATTTACGTTTAAGATATTTTTAAGACCCTAAATTTATAAAGAAAGAATTTAATATCACGACATAATATTATTACTACGCCGCAAACTTCCATAGAAATGTATGTTTTTGGCATGTTATATCTATCGAAAAAGAAACGATATTTCTGTTTACGATAGTTTTGAACAACCCAGTAAAATTGTTACCCAATTGCAAAACCGGCCAAGTCCAAAAAAAAAAAAATTTTGAGATATTCTCATATATAAAAATTTTGACCATGCTTTATCTTTCTACAATGGTTTTAGATTAAAAAAAAATTTTTTTGACAGAATTATTACATTTTTTAAAAATATTTTGACGTATGGATTTCAAAACCGGCCAAGTCCATGAACTTGCTTTCAAGTCCAGATCATTGGTATCAAAACCGGACAAGTCCAGATCATTGGTATCAAAACCGGCCAAGTCCAAAATTTTTTTCTCAAAAACATACGCAAATAAAACTTGAAAAGTCTGATCTGACGTGCTTTGAGTAAGAAATTTTTTTAGCTTTTATGTGGGAAACACTTTTTAATTTTTCAATTGACATAGATGAAGATAAACGTTTTTCGTTGTTTGTCCAAAAGTATGAAAAATGGACTTGGCCGGTTTTGAAACCGGGCGCCTCATATATTTTAGCAATGTCGCTCCACGACGGAAGCAAGAAAAAATTTTGTATAGAATTTTGAACCGGTTAAAGTTCAACTTTTCAAAAATTTTTGTGGAAAACGTACCATTTCCTTCGATTGACAATTTTTTTTAAATGGTTTGAAATTGGCTTTTTTGAGTACACGGTACTTCTCGTGCTCCAAATACATTTTCAACCTTTTTCCACCGAATTGGATGGATTAGAAAAATAATCAATTGATTTTGCCATGGAATTGGAAAAGTTGATTGCAATTCCGTGGAATGAAGTTAAAATCTTTCAATTTTTAATCTGATTCATGAAATCACTAAAAAGTTTAAAAACTTATTTAAAATGTTTTTAAATTAATTTGAATTTTTTTAAAACATGCATAAAGACTTTGAAATGTGTATTTTAAATCTGAAAATATTTCTTTATTAACTATGGCATTTCCGAACCCTGCCCACTTGAATATTGATCATCATATGCATAAGTACTGCCTTTGTATTATAATGCCAACGTTTAATAAATATGCAGCAACATTTTTTATACTTTTTTGTTTTATTTGCTTAAAACATTTTTAATATGCATAAGTACATACGTGGTCACAGGTTTGTTTCAATAGCATTTGGAAAATATACGTACAAAAGCAATATACATTCTTTACTGATGAAACAATTGAAAATCTCGACGTAATTGTTGCGAACTACTTGAAACAGACCAATCCACTTAAATGGAGGTACATACTACAGTATGCACATTAAGATGCTTGCTTGATTTTTTGTTTTGCTATATAATTTGTGTCTAAGGAATACTACATTCAAAAACGAGCTTAGTTAAGTTTTTTACGGTTTTTTCAGTTTTTAAATTCAATTTCACAAGTGACTTACACTGCATTTCATAAAATTTACTGCTTTGTTTTGATTAGGAAAATATTATTTGCTATTTCATGAATGACGCCGTTAATGTGTTTCACATCGCAATAAATGTACAAATCAGTTATATACATGTGTACATGACTTAAGTTATTTAAGTAAGTATTTTTGTGATAAATACTGCATTCAAAATAAAGTTTAGTTTGAGACTATCTCGATATAAATAAATGCCCCTTCAAAACGAGACATTTCCATTTGCAACTATTTTTGATTATTTCTTACAGACTTCACTGAGTTAAGAAAGGCACATTTCCATCAAAAAGCTTTAAGGGATACAGTAAGGATTTCAAACCAAAACATTTCCTATACAAAAATAGTGAAAATATATCTTGCTTTAAATTTATTATACAGGATGGTCCGGTTAAAGTGTGCCATCCAGAAAAATTAGTTTTCCTCTTGAACACCCCATGAGTTACATGGTGGTTAGCAAAGTTAATTTAGATTTTTTCTCAAACCTTTCTAAGCAATAAATTGACTGAGTTTCATTAGGTAATTTAATCACATATTTTTTAATGTTTTCACCCCAGAATTATCGCATTCAGTTTATGCCGATGATATATTTTTGATCATTCCCAAAATATATATTTCGTTCTTCACACTCTTCAATGTTAGGGGCCTCTCTTGACATGTTCAAAACTAATTTCCTCATCGATAGCGACAAGAACTTTTTTTTATAGAAAAATGACCCAAAATGGGCGCTTAATCTGGGGCGGCGCTGGTCATATTCAAAATCCATCTACCCAGCCAGTGGTAAAATCAATCATAAAAATAACACTTAATAACTTCCATATTATACTAAATTAAAGTTTCAGGAACGCCATTTTATCATAAAAATATAAAAGTAATAAGTACTTATGTATTTAGTTTTTATCTGCCCCTGTTAAAAGAGGAAATGTTTCATTTTGATCACTCTCCTCAAATGCCCAAAATTTAGTCTAATAAATAAAGGTCGTTTGGAAAAAAAATAATGAAAATTTTTTTATCTAGTGCAAAAGGCAAGACTCCAAGTTGATAAAAAAAAAATTCCGGGCATTCTCAAAAAAAAAAAATGTTTTTTCCTCAACTCAAATGGTAATAAATCATTTTTTTTTTTTGAACAAGTTGACCACAAAAAAATGTCCGATTTCCGGCTATTTCAGAAAATTTTTTAATTCTCCAGTATTCGAAAAGTATTTCTTAAACCAATTACATAGTATAATATGTCCAAAGTTTGGAGGGAAACACTCGTATCGATTTTCGAGTTGAAAAACCCGAAAAAATATATTTTATCACAGGAACTATGAACTATTTTTGATTATGTGAAAGAATCTATTTCCGCTATGACTTACACTACACAGAAGCTATGCCATAGCCACCAACATAACAGAGCCTTCTCAATTTCCTCTACCGCCAAAATAGTACTTGCCGAAAAGATTAGCATCGAAATATTATTTTCATCCGTGACTTATCTTTTCCAACACAAACATTCGATTTTAAAAGTATAATTTAAATTTATTTTAGCAAAATATAGCATTTGAAAAATTATAACATATTATCCACTAATTGTGATATTAGCGCTTTCTTAAAATTTAATTTTTGCACAAAGTATACTACAAATATAATTTAATCTATACAAAAATATAAATTTTTTCAAAGCACACGATAGCGTATAAAGTACCCCGAACGACTCAGGCATTCCTTTAATGTGCAATATACTGATAAACAGAAACCGCATATTGAAACAGCAAACAGAATCGGAGTCGCCACAAGAATTAGACCAAAAAAGTAAATATCGCCACATTTTGCCAGCGTCATTGTCCAAAGCAAACGTCGTGATGTACTTCGCATAAGCGTCTTACTGCGCCACAGTCCATAGGACCAATTACCAAACAATATTAGACAGATGAGTATCCAACGCACAATGAGGAGTAGCATCCTAACGATCAATTGCAGCAAACTATAGAGCTTTTGAACGTAATAATTTTCACTCAAACTCTCTATAAATGCTGTCAATTGTTCTTGACGTTCCTCCGTTAACATGCGATGCTTATAATGTTGCCATAGACGTTGCAATGGCTGATTCGCCTTTTTTGTCTTGGCATACGATCTTGCGGAGCACTGGTATTTGTCTAAGTCTGTTTTGTATTCGGTATCAGAATCTGTATCAATCAAATCCATACGATTCGTGATATCATTGCCAAACATTGATGTATCACCTTCGTAGTTGCCGTTGTAGCAACAAGAAAGCGCTACCGATATGTTGGAACTGTTTAAGTTGGATATTGAAAAAATTTAAATGCACATGAGATACTTTATTATTTGTAACTTCTTACCATCTTCTGTGGATTCTCCGACGCTGTATTGGCGTAGAAGATAGTAATGGTACATAATTTAGGCCATCGTTGTATGCATTCATTTTTAGTTTCTTCTGTGCAATTTTTAATGGAGTTAAAACAAATTCTTGCAGATTTTGTAAAATCGCTCGTTTTTTGATAATGTTTATCGAAATAAATTGTCAAATTTTGAATGATTTTTCAATTATTCTTTTTTTTAAATTTTAACTTTTCGATTTGATTTTATATTCTAAGAATGATTTTATTGCTTTGGTGAGACAAAGCTGGTTTTCTCAAGGTGCCAAAATGTTTCGATAAGTGCATAAGTGAACTTTTGTAAATTTTTTATATCATCCCATAAACAGATGTAATTTAAGCATATACATTAGGGTAGTTTTTAATTGAAATTTTTGCAAAAATCAAATGCGACGCCCTCTCAATCGGTTTGAAATATGATGAAAAAATTTTAGGAATTTTTTCAAATTTTTATCTATAACCCATACTTACCACCCTATTTCAATGTGAGTTTTGGTCTAAGCCGCCACTTTTAGTAACATAGAAACACTTATGGAAATGATTTAAATTAAATAAATGATTTTTACCTTATTAGCCAATAGTACTCGATCTCTTTAAATTATAAAATCTTACCTTAAACGATTAATTGAAACAAATACCTTATAAAAAAAACACCAGATTGTTCATTATTTTTGTATATAATACGCTTAGAAAAAAAAAATTAGTAACAAATAATATATTAAATTAAAGAAAATTAATTGGGCTTTCATAATATTTTGATAAAATTACACATTAATGATACAATTTTTAGAAAAAATAACAATTGTTTAAAAAAAAAAAATTGTGAACATTTTTAAAATCGTCGATAGCTCAAAATATATGGAACTGATTTCAAACTTTTGTGCACTAATTTTATAGAGTGTAAAATACCTTTCATGAGACATCAATATCTTTAAAATCTATTCAGGCATTACCAACTTATATTGATTTTTAGTAAAGCCTTATCCGTAACCTTCCATGGCTATACCTCGAAAACTAGATCCGAGGGACATTTATTTTTTATATATTCTTTTTTTTAAATTAAAAACCACGTAAAAAATATAGCAGAAAAAAATGGCGGCTTAGGCCAAATTTCACATTGAAATAGGGTCAGTACCTAAGGGTTAAAAACAAAATTTGAAAGAATTCCTAAAATTTTTTTAACTGCTGCTTAGGCCAAATTTCAAATTGAAATAAAGTCATTAAGGGTTAAAGATAAAAATTTGAAAAAGTTCCTAAAATTTGGTTATCCCATTTTGAACCAATTGAAAGGGCGCACTCAATTTTTTTTTAAGAACCACCCCAATATACTAACATAAATGTTTCTTCAAAATTATATACATATATATTAGCGAATTCATACCGAAAGAAATTCATTTGTTAAATCAGTAACAAGTTATGATGGACGCTACCTACCAAAAACTATGAAGAATTTATCGAAACGATCATAACTATCGTGATTTCTTTTTCATGTGTGAAAATTGGCGAAATTTACTTTCGAGAAATATTCGCATTGAACGAAGTTTCTCTTTTCACTAAACTTTTACAAAGTGAATTGTTATGTCAATAATATATTTAGTCGTTTAAATGTTGCTAGTCATTAATGCAGGTTTGGTTAGTTTGCTTGCCAATGCATTCTTAGTTGATTGAAGCCCAAATCTTAGTTGATTTGGGTTTTATGATATGATATAAGTTTTTATCAAATAAATGACTACATACATATGTACTTTATTTTGAACACTGGCTAAATAGATGCAACCATAGTATTCCAATGAACTGCAAGAATGGATATAAAGCAGTTAAAGTCACTCAGCTGAACTTAAGCCTTAGACATTCATCATATATGATCAACTGAATTCAGATCTAACAAGTTTGACGCATATAGGTACAACATACTCTAATTCGCTTCTATAAATAGATCTTAAAAAGTAGTTAATAAGATTAAAGAGAATTGATACGAAAACTTGTTATCGATTAAACAATTTACTTTCAAAATATTCCACGAAATATGTATGAGTTAATATTAAAATGTTTCTCTGCGGCACCTTTCTGATATGTGTAAAATGTTATCACATTGAAAAGGTTTATTGAATTATGAACTAAAAGGCCTTGCTTAAATTTATTCCGCCCATCCCAGTTTTTTATTTTAGTTTTTATTATTGTAAACATTTTTCATATGCATTAATTTTTTTGTTTTGTACTTTATTCTTTTATGCAGATAAGCCTGTCATCATATCCAGCCTACAAGTCAACTGAATCATCCGGTGCTATTGCACAACTACACAAAGAACGCAGCATTGCAATATCAAATTTTATAAAAGCAAAGAGAGAAAAAACCACCCCAACGCATAATAACATTAAACTGCAGTAATGAACGAATCATTAATTTAAAACGCAGCCACAGACGCATTGGACACTGCCTGCCATCATATTAAACGTAGCATATCATACTGCGTAAAATACACCACACTGACTAGACTTTATACTTTTTTTTAAAACCAAGAAAACACACTTTTAAGATGACCTCTTTTAAAGTATTACTTATCGCTTGTGGCTGTCTTTTAACGTTGGTGGTCAAAACGAAAACTGAAATTTTGTTGGACTCCGAATTAGAGGGTCCAAATGTATGCAAGAAACGCGAGAAGTAAGTTTGAATAAAATTAAGATTTGTGTCAAATTTTAATATCTAATTTTTCTAATTTATAGCTACAATGTTGAAGTAACCACCACTGAACTACAATCGTTTCAGGAACGTGTACAAATTTGGTGTTTTAGTGTTCCCCCACGTTGTACATCGTATCGCATTAAACACAAAGTGGTGAATAAAACGCAAACGTTGACCAAGACGCGTGTCGTGCGAGACTGTTGTGGTCAGTAGGATTGTTGTTTTTAGTGAAAAATTTTATGTTTTTTATAAAATATTTTTGATTTTTTTAGATGGCTATAAACGTAACCCTGCTGGAAATGGTTGCATACCAGAATGTAGTCAAAAGTGCCAACATGGCAAATGTATTGCACCAGAGAAATGCAAATGTGATCATGGTTATGGAGGACCTGCATGTGATATAAGTTCGTTGAATTTTTCAAATTCTATTTAAGCTTTTTGCAAAATTGTTCTTAGACCTTTTTATAAGCTAACCACCTACATATAGGCAATGCTTTTTATGCTCATAACATACACTGAAAAATATGATATATGATAATAATTTTTATAATAATCCACAAGTCAAGCTTAAAAATTAGTCAATATTTTTAATAATAACTTGGATAACAAGGCCAGTCGACAAATTCATAAAGAAAGTCAGATGAAACATTTTTCTTTGGTCATTGGCAATTGCAAAAGAAATTGGTTCTAAATCGACGTATCACCGCTTTCTCCGAAACCATTCATTTATGAAGAAGTTGTACTGATCCTCTTGCATCCTGAGGAATTTCCTGAAAAACAGTTGAGAGCTATTCATGTAAAGTGACTTTAATATTTTGCATTTTGCACACAATCATTGAACTGGAAATTTTTTCATAGTAGTTTTTAAACAAATAAATTAACGTCTCGGTATTTTCCTTAATAATTTAAAATTTTGTTTTCGAATGAACTATTTTCAAATCAAAGTAATATTATTCTTTCTAAAAGTTACTTGTTATGTGGCCTTAATATGACTCGAAAGTAAACGGTACGTTTGATCATAAGTTCAATGAAATCAACTTTGGAATTGAAAAGTTTTTTATAAAAGCAACTTTGAAACGCTGTGCACCTTAATATTTTTACTATTACAGTGAAATTCCCCATTACAGACAGCCCCCATAACCGGACAGTTCCCATAACCGGACATATTTCAGCGACACTCACTAACTTTTCCATACAAAATTAGTTCCGATACCCGGACGCTCCAATAATCGGACAAAAATACTGCGACGGTGGGTGTCCGGTTATGAGGAATTTCACTGTATATGTATTAATCAGTGTATATTATGAGCATTTTTATATTTATATTAGTACTTTTGTTGTGGTCTTAAGTTGTGGTTTTTTTAATTTTATTACAATTAATTACTTTTTTATGTAATAATCCGCTTTTTAACGCTTTTGCTTTTTTTTTTGATTCTTCAAATGTTTATTACTATCCTTACTGCTTTTAAGTTTGAACACATTTTACTTTAAATCGATAAAAGCAAAATTTTTCGAAACATTCCACACTTTCACCATTTTTTACACTTTGTGAAAGGACACATATTAGTTAGAAATAAATTGCAAAAATCAAAATTATTTATTCACGCATTAAAACCGCAATCCGTGTTAACTAACTTTCAACCACACTGCAAATAAATGTGTTATTTAATAGCTTTCAAAAGTGCAGCCAACTCAAAAAAATTTTTGAAAAAAAAAATCCCACAACTTTAAAAGAAGTATAAAACCAAAATTAATTGCAACTGTCAATGCTTGACAAATAACTGATTTTATTCGAAATTCCAACCACTAGATTGTCCACCTGGCTTCTGGGGACGCGATTGTGAAAAGAAGTGTGACTGCTTTAATAATGCCACATGTGAACCCTATACGGGTGCTTGCGAATGCGCCAAAGGTTACACTGGCGAAAAATGCTATGAAACATGCCCAGCGGATCATTATGGCGCTGAATGTATGGAGGAATGTCGCTGTGATAATGGCGGTAGCTGTCATCATGTATCAGGCGAGTGCACATGTTCACCCGGTTATACAGGACCACTGTAAGTTTAATTGGTGGTTGAAAGTAGTATATATATAAAAATCAATGCATGGAATTGGTATAGCGAATTTATGATGCCATTGATAAATAAAATATTAAATTTCAGTACAAAGTGCATCATTTTGTTCCAAATCTGTCAAAAATAAGAGAAAGGAAAATAATTTTTCAAAATTTCATGAGTTCACTCAGGTCAACTTCAAAATTTCTACTAAATGTACCAAAATTATATTAATCCGTTGAAAAAATTGGTTCATGTTTTCCTAATTTTGCAATAGATATACTTGTCTATCATAATATCATAAAATTTTACAACGAATGGTTTATTTGTGACTAAGTCATTTTTATTATAACTAAATTTAATCAGAAAGTAGAGTAAAATAAATCCATTGTTCTGTTAATCAGTAACCAAAATTTCAAATTCAATTTATGTAGATGAACTTTCATGGTTAGTCTTCTTAAACTTAAAAATTAGAGCATAAACTCGCTATAACCAAAAATCGCAGCATTTTAGAAAAATCGAACCTCAAGTATATCCTACATTTATCCCTAAAAAGTTGTGAAGAACATTGTCCGGATGGTAAACATGGTGCTCAATGTAAGCAGGATTGCCGTTGTCAAAACGATGGTAAATGTGATCCACAAACTGGTGAATGCATGTGCCCACCCGGCTGGACCGGTGATGTTTGTGCCAACAAATGCCCGAATGGCACATACGGACCTAACTGTGAGAAACCCTGTGAATGCTTTAAAGGTGCACCGTGCCATCACATCAGTGGCAAATGCGAATGCCCACCCGGCTATATGGGTGAACGTTGCTTTGATGAGTGTCCGAATCAGTTTTATGGCTTAAATTGCACACAAAAGTGCAATTGTCTTAACGATGCCAGCTGCGATAAGGCCACAGGTGCATGTCAGTGTAGTTTTGGATGGGAAAGTGACGATTGTGGTACTAGAACATGTCCAGCTGATAAATATGGTGATAATTGCAACAGGACATGTGACTGTGATATGAAACACACTGAACTTTGCCACCCAGAGACAGGAAAATGCTCTTGTCAAACCGGCTGGAGTAGTGCGCAGTGTAATCGTCCTTGCACTTTCCTTAAGTATGGCATAAATTGTGAGCTAAACTGTGACTGTAAGAATAACGCCAAATGCTCACCAGTTAATGGTACATGTTTCTGTGCAGCCGGATTTCGTGGTACAACTTGTGAAGAGACCTGCGATGAAGGTTTGTTTGGTCAAGACTGTGCGGAACGTTGTGACTGTCAAAATGATGCCAAATGTTCAGCGGAAACGGGTCAATGTTTTTGTACACCTGGTTGGAAAAATATTAAATGCGATCGACCTTGCGATACAAATCATTATGGCAAGGATTGTAAGGGAGTTTGCGATTGTCAAAATGATGCAGCATGTAATCCACAGAATGGTGATTGTACGTGTGCTGCTGGTTGGACGGGAAAAAAATGTGAACATAAATGTGATTTCGGTTTCTTTGGACATGGATGTGCACAACGATGTGAATGTGATTTGAACAATACGATTGCATGTGATGCAGCTGTTGGACGATGCATATGCAAAAAAGATTGGGGAGGTATGTCAGTCCAGCAAAGGACAGAAGTGGTAGAGTGTGGTAAAAACTATCATTCATAAAGATCATTACAGAGTTCGTTCATTAATTCATGTATACAAATATTCATTCATATCGCATATACTCATATATTTGAGATCAAGGTTATTAGTCCAGTATGAATAGAAGTTTTTTGACAAAGGACCATAAGGTTCTTTTTGGTCAATTAAAATCATAAATATAAACCAAAGATAACGATAATTTTGAACTATCCACCAAACTAAAAACAAAAAATTATCGTTCTTTTTGATCGATGGAAATTAGAAACATAACGAAGGTTTTATGTATTTATGATCGAAAAAGTAAAAATTGACGGATTTTACTGATGAAAATATCATAAATTGAATTTTTTTTTTATCGAAAAAATAAAAATTTTGTAAATAGTGGTTTGTTCTGATCAATAAAGATAGAACAAATATACGGTTGCTTATGATTGAAAAAACTAAAATCATAAATGATGATTAGATATTGAACCAAATGATGTATACATTACTCATTCACTTTGCTTCTCAGCATTTATAAGACTAACTGCATGACTTTTTCCATTTTCATTTCATTATCATTTTCATTCAAATCTTTTTTTCAAACTACTTTCATATTTTTCAATCTAAAAATTAAAAACTAAAAAATACTTATTAAAAAACAAGGAATTAGGATTTATAATCGATAAAAATAAAAAAGTCGTTTATAATTTATCGAAAATATAGAAAAGTGATAATTTTTGAATAACTCAAACTATAATCATCTCAGACACTAAACATTTAAGCGGATAGCCTTTATTAAAAGCCAAGCGCATACATACAACTATATAGTTAGGCAAATACTGATACTCATCGATTGATGACCAATTAGTTGAACGCTGACCGGAATAATTTCATGTTTACATGATTAAAATAAATATAATTCCCACTACATTAATAACTTGTGCAATTTTTCCGATCAAAAAAATAAAAAAAGATCTTACGATAGATTATTTTTCAATTAATAAGTTGGCCAACTGTTGTGCAACTATTAAGTTGGCGCTAGTCTTACAATTCCTTTTCAATCAAAAAACTTGTCAGCTATTTATTTGTAAGTATGTATGTGCATTCTTATCAGACTGAATGCCTTTCCAAAAATTGCAAAACTATTTGATTGTATGTAAACGCAGGCCCTAACTGCATGATTTATCTTTTTTTCACCACAACATTTTCATTTAAGTTTATTCCAACAAACTTTAGTATACAAAGTATATTTTTTAATACTAGCAACTTTGTTTCGTTTTCTGTTTTCTTTGTTTATTTATATTTGCGTTTGCGTTGCGTTTGTGTTTTTGCGTTTGCATTGTTCCATAATTAGGCGTGCATTGCGAAAATAATTGCGACCCTGGTTTTTATGGTGAAATTTGTGACAAAGTTTGCAGATGTTTGAATAATTCTTCCTGTGATCCTTCAACTGGCGCTTGCATTTGTGACATTGGTTGGACTGGTGAAGATTGTTCACAACCCTGCCCACATGGTTACTATGGTTCCGGTTGCAGAGAAAAATGTCCTGATATTGTGCATGGTGAGTAGCTTAGTATTTAATACCATGAATTGCCTTTTCATATATTTTCTTCCATTTTATATTACTTTACAGGCAACAAAAGCTGCGACCCTATCACCGGTGAAATTCTTTGTCGTCCTGGCTACATTGGGCTTACCTGTGAACATCCTTGTCCTGCTGGCCGTTACGGGCCAGGCTGTACACTCAAATGTGAATGTGAACATGGTGGCGAATGTAATCATATAAGCGGTCAATGTCAGTGTCCACCAGGGTGGACCGGTGCTACTTGTAATGAGTCGTGTCCAACAGATTTTTATGGATCGAATTGTTCACAACATTGTCGTTGTCAAAATCATCGCGGCTGTCGTAAGAATGACGGTTTGTGCATCTGCCAGCCTGGTTGGATGGGCACACGTTGTGATGAGGGTAAGTGGGATTTTAATTAGAATAATTATTTTATTTTATGAATTTATACTCTGACTTAATGTAAAGGAGAGGTAAAGCCTGATGAAGTTGGGGAAATTTGAAATTTTCCTTGTATTATTTTTAGTTCCGGTATCTGATTCGATAAAGTTTAAAATATATCTTGAAATTTAAAAATGTTTTTTTTATGGACTTTCAGTCGCTGAATCCGGATTCGGTGGCTGATTTGAATGAACAATTGAAGTTTTCTTCTTTTTTTTTTAATTTAAATTTCATTATTTTTGAAATTTTTTGGAATCCGAACAATGAAAATAAAACGGATTCCGAGTAAATAAAGTCAGCTGGGTATATACCGAAAGTGCCTTTGCTTCTTCCGTTTTTGCTTTAAAGTTTTCTTAAGTCCATATAATTTCACACAAAATTTAATTTAAAACTTATTTCATATAACAGTTTGCCCAGAAGGCTTCTATGGAGAACATTGCATGCATTCTTGCGCTTGTTCTTCGCAAAACTTCGTTTGTCATGCAGCCAAAGGCTGTGTATGCCGTCAAGGATATACAGGGGAAAATTGTGATGTACCAACTGCTGAGCAAAGGATACAAGAAGCTGAAATGGAAAGTAAGGAAAAATATTGATTGAGACATGTTAAGAAATTAAAACCTTGCAAGGCGGCAAAGTCCTGAGTTTTCTTTTTTTCCTGAAGCTGCCTTGCTTAAACACAATGAACACTTGAATTTTTTGATATTTTTTATAAATTTCTTACAGCTGGTCGTGCTGGTCTTGCTTGGGGCTTATCGCTAGCGGTACTTTTTGTGTGTATCGTTATAGCGGTAGTCTTTTATTATCGTCGACGTGTATCAAATCTCAAAACAGAAATACAACATGTTCAATACATAAGTGATCCAGGTCAAGGATGGCCGGATCGTCACAATTTTGATAATCCTGTTTACGGTCTTCAGGGCCCTGACGCCCGATTACTTAATAACCTACAGCCAAAAATGAATAATTTAGATCGCAATATTCCCGTTTATGGCGATGACTCAAATGCAAGCAGTCGTGGTAAAAGAAATAAACTTATTGTGAAATTTTTAAAACTCAACTTTTTTTTTTCTTTTTCTTTAAGCTGGCACATATTCTATAAATTATAATAGTGATATGTTGCATAAAAATTTAAATGCTGACCTTACAAATCCTAATGTGTACAATTCCATTGAAGATGCTTTGAAGGAAGAACATGTTTATGATGAAATTAAGCAAAAAGAAGGTTATAAAGATCCTGGTAAGAAACATTGATGTTAAATTTAAAGTAAGGCTATATTTGTTAAACAAACACGTGCTTTTTCATGTTTCACAAAAATTATGTGATTTAATATGCTTATTTTTACATTCATTCCATGTCTTAATGAAACAATCAAAATCAAACAGTGAAAGATTATCGCAAGAAACTATTTCCCGATGGTAAGAAATCAAGATCAAGCAACATTTGTCATGTCTGGTGTGCGTATCTTCAACACTTTTCTGTTTGTTTCGTTTTTGATTGTATTTATTGTATTTTTTCATGCAATTTAACACTTCGGTTAAAATTATTGGTAGCACAAGTTAATTGTAAATTTATTAAGTATTCTTCTATTCCATTATTTGTATAAAGCCCTCAAAGTTCGATAATTTATAATGTATTTTAAAATATGTTTTCGAGGGTTGTAGAGTGATATAGCCACGCTTTCGGAAAGTTCTGAATTTATTATTTTAATAATTTTTAGATGTAGGTAAACAATGTCATTAAATTGTTCTTAAGAACATTTCACAATTCGAATGACTTATAAAATTCTTATGTACCTTTTACATTAGATACTTGAAGAAAACTTAAGTCTTCATATTTTTGTTGTATGAAATATTTTTTTAATATAGGGCCTGTAGCTATCAATCCTTAGGTAGCCGAAAAAAGTACATTTGAAGACTACCCCCTAATGATTTGCTCTGATAAAATTCCCAACATTGCAATCAGGTTCAGTTCAATTCTAGATATGTAGTTGTTACAAAGAAAATCGTTTAGGAAAACCGCTCCACTAACTTAACCGCATGTACTTCCGCACGGAGTACTGAAAGTTGTATTCACAGTAGCGAACAGTTTTCCCAAAACTGATTTTCTTGTTATTAAAAATCTGGCTGAATGTTTTTTCCTGTATTATTATATTTGAAATCGTGTTTTGTAAATTCTTTGACTAGACTATTTTTATGTTCGTGTTTATTTCGAACATAAAACGTTTTTTAGTTAGTTTGTATTATAGTTAAGTAGTTATTAGTTTAGTATAAGTTAATTTTTTTTGATACTAAGTAAAATTGTTTACTGTTATAAAAAAAATTTTATTATTCTAATTTTTATTGTTCTTATTTAGATGAATATGATCACTTGGATTATTCACGTCCGAGCACATCACAAAAGCCTCATTATCATCGCATGAATGATACAATGCTTAACATTAATCACGATGAAGAAAAACCAAGTAATTTAAAGACAATGAATGTATTACTTGCCAAACCAACAACTTCTAATGGAACTGCAGCTGCGGCAACTCCAGTAGCCAACGGTGTTATCAATAACAAAGACGATGGCACAAATGATAGTATATGCGAAAATATGAACGTAACAAGTGCCACTGCAATGGCGACGAGTCCCGTGATCAATTAATTTATTTAATAAATAAACTGATATTATGTATTAGATTTGATATTTAGTCTTCAGTCATATTTATTTATGTATTTATGCGGAAGTGAGTAAGGGCTGCAATTATATTGTATTGTGGTATTTTGTTTTAATTTTTATTTTATAAATTTTTTTATTTATAAATTTTTTTAATTTATAAATTTTTTATTTTATTATAAAATGTTTTATTTTTTACTAAGCTATATTTTGTATTTATATCTTTAAACTTTTCTTATTAGGAATTGTAATGTTAAAATTTTTATATACATTTTGGATAGGATATTTTGCTCAAACTGAAACCAAATTCTGTATACAATGTCATAATATTGTTTTGAATGTTGTGTATGTTTTAAAAAACAAAATTGTTACGCGTTTGTTTCAAAATTAAATTTGTATGCATAAATTATGAAAAGTGTAATGCGTGTAGCGTAAGTTTATTAATATAATTTAATTATTTTAAGTATTTTTTTATGGTCTCTTTTTTGTAAAATTACGCCAATTATATTATATTATTTTATTTTCATATTGTAAAATTTGTGAAGAAATGGTAGAACTTAGTAACATAATAAAAATTATTATCGAATCATTATATTTACAAAGCAATAAGTATCCTCATACCTCTTCCTATATACCTGTAAGAAAATTTTAAAATAAATATAATATGAAATATAAAATGGAGTGAGAAACAGTAAATTGAAGTAAGCAATTTTTTTAAATTTGTCTCACCAGATATCAGTTTGAAATTAAATCTTGCAAAAAAAATATATTAAACCGCCCGGTGCATTGGTCAAAACGACTTTAAACATTAAATGCATTTTAATGGCTTTAAAGTAAATTCAAATAAATTTATAGCAAAGTATTTAGTGTTTAAGAAATAATTATTTTAACATATACCTCCTTATAAAACAAAGTAAAACTCATTAAGTTTATGATGCATAGAGCGATACATATATTGATTGAAATTCAATGATTGATTATGTAAGACGACATTAAAGTATTGGCCAAATTTTTACGTAGTTTTTCACATGTAATTGCTCGTTAAAGTTGACAATATGATAAATTAATTTGTTATTAAAACATGTGAAAAAACAAATATACAAAAAAAAAAACGTTTCAATTGTTAAAACCCAAAATTTGTAATTGTAATTCTTAGCCAGCATTTTATAGTAAAAATTTACGATTACTAAACATACTTATACAAAATTGGTTTTTTAGAATGTTTACTGTATTTATGAAAGTAGCATTTACTAAATATTATTTACTCGTGCATATGTATATGACAGTAAAAAGTCGTGTAACTGAAAATAAAACAAAACAATAAAAAATGTAAACAATTATTTTGTTTTCGATCTTTACCTTTTGTTTGAGCCGACAAAGATACTTTTAAAACAATATATAACAGTCAGCCGTCAGCGAATTCGCAGTAGGAAATATTTCGCAGTTGTGGTGCTAAGTAAAAACCATTCATGTGAGAATGGATATCCATTGAATATGAGTGATTTTAAAATCGTTCAAGCATTCCAAATATATACATATTAACTCTATCAGGTCTAATCATCAGTTTTTTTTCCTCTACAACTTCAAGCCTAATTTGTTTTTTTTTCGTTTAATTTTAGGCACATTTTTCGAATAAACCAACCAAAACTGAATACAAATTCGGTTTTTGAGCAATTTCTACTTACCATACTTTCTGAATAAATGACTAAAAACACTTTCATTCTCTCTAAGCGAATGAGAACAACTACCAGATAAAGAACTTTCCTCAACTGATGTTACTTCCCGATGTTATTTCCATGTTTGGACTTATTTTACCAAAATTGTTATTGCTCAGAATATTTTTATAGCATTTGATCAAGTGTGGTATCGCGCAGAGGTTGAGGTTTGGAGGTTGAGAAAAAATGCGATTTTTGACTAAAGTTATCACATACTAAATGATTTTGACTTAAATGTTCTTGTGTGATCAAATTTAAATAATTTAACCACCATTGATCTGAACGTTTAACCCCAGATCTTTTTTAGAGAATTTAATTTTCTTTAAGATTGATAATACTGAACTATTTTGTTCCCGATTGGATCTAACGTTTGCAATTTTGATAAGATTTCAGTTGGAGTGATTTGTCTCGTGCTTGATGTCATCCGTAGACTAATATCAGCAAATGTGGATCTCCTTATTTCATTCTAAGCAAAATAGATGGTGCTCCCATAATATGTATGAAAAATATCCATCAGCTCCACTTACTAGAATTATATGCACTAAGCAATTATGTAAATCTCAGGAAAAAAAATCACATTAATGTATACGTAAGAAGAAATGCAAACAAACAAAATGTTTTTTAATTAATTTAAATTTTATTTTTATACAATTCATTTACACTTTTATTTGTATCTATAATTTTAACCCATTTTATTTTGTCTTAAGATAATAAACAGCTAATTAAACGCTAAGCGACTGGAATGAATGCAACTTATAGACTAAAGTCTACTACATAAGAGTGTGTATTTATACTGTTTTTATTTCTATTAGATTGGGTAAAAATGCTTATTTCGACAGTTACAAATAAGCGCAGTTGTAATTTTACGACTGTGCTACTAAAAACTATAAAATTCGTTTTTTTATAACAATTTTCTATGAAAATGCAGCAGGTAGTTTAGAGCTCCTAGTTTTTCTGATATAGGTACATCACTGCGATCAAATAAAAACAAAAGAAACAACGTTTTAGCTTCCTCGATCTGGATGAAATTCCTCCTTAAGTCCTCCCTCCCTTCGACCGCCGTGACATATGTATGTATGTATGTATGTGTGTAAGTGAATTTGTTTGAGTTCTTTACAAATACCCATGGCCAGCTACTTCCGCTGGTATATAACCCTCACGTCCGTCACGCGTTCTAACATAGAACCACTGACGATGATCCTTAGATTCACGACACTCACAAAGTGTAACAATTTCACCTTTTTGTAAGCTGATACCTTCAGTTGTGTAATCGCTATTGATGGCAACCAGCGTCTGACGTAGGCTGTGAGATTGCGAGAGATTTTTGACAACATTCAATGCATTTTGATGTAAATTTACACTACTGTTGCGTTGCTGTTGTACATTCACAACACTATTACCATTGCAGTGTAAACTTACGGTATTATGCGAATGCGGATGCAAGTGCTGACCATTATGACCGTTAGTTATGGGCGGGGTCTTAACATAATGTAACTGTTGTTGTTGTTGTTGTTGTTGCTTAAGCAGCAATTGTTGCTGCTGCTGTTGAAAATGCTTTTGCACATGCAATTTAGACTTTTGCTGCTGCTGATGCGCAAGTTCATCATTTGTCGTTGCTCTGCTGGTTGCTACTGCACTTGCTGTTGTTTTGGTTGTCGCCAATGCCACTTTAGTTGATCGCAATTGTGCGTAAGCTTTTTCTGCCAGCTTGGGCTGTGATGCAGCACGTAGATACAGCTTGTCCACACGCTGCTCGCCATAGTTTCCTAAGGAGGCATAAAAAAATAATTGTTACTTCTTTCAATTTGTGTATAACCTCTGTGGGTAAATGGGTAAATATATCTAAAAAATGTGTAAAGGAAGAGATGTTGTTGCTGACTCTCTATCTAAAAAATCCTGTTCATTTCAATTCATAACAATTGAATTGGAATGAATCGTAATTTGCATTGCGAGTAGCCCAGTTTGTTCCAATCCAAACCCCTTAAACAAAATCTTTATTATTTCAATTTACAGTTGAAATGGAATGAATCTCAATCATATAATCAATCCAATTTAAATCATTTTTCATAATCCCCTTTCCTAATTTTTCTTATTCACTCCGATTCGGGTTTGAATTGGATAGAATTGCATTTTATTAATCGTAAGTGAACCTGTTCATTTCAGTTTGGTCGACGTATAAGTAATTATTAAAAGCCTGACTGTTAGTTGTCAACCGAAGTTACATGATAGGTGATATTTAAATTAAAGTAAGATGTTTCTTCTTTCTCAAAAATATTTTGTCGATCTACTGTCACAACTAATGGATAAACCAAAGATAAATGCGATAATATTATCATTTCAAGGATAATCAAATTCCATTTCAGAGATAAATCTGGCAGCTCTATTTAACCAATTCAGTTGAATAATGGGAAGAAGTAAGGCCAATGCATTCTTACCAGCTGCCGCAACAGCGTCGCCCACATCTGTTGTTACTGCACTATTACGTTTACCACGTGGTGTGCGTGCACCATCAGAACGTGTACCACCGCGCAGTCGTATCTCTTTTTCGGAATCGGTCATGTTGCCGCATGGACGTGGAAAAACATCACCATTTGATTCCCAACAGGGTGTTGGCTTTGTATTCGCACTACCACCGCTAGCACCGTTTGTTGACTCACCACGTGCTGCCGGTGGTAAAATACCTAACGGCAGACAGCAGGCGTAGCCAACATAACCTTCCTCAGCATGTGGCGTCTGCACATAGAGCCACTGCTGATTTTTGAACACAGCATTTACAACCATTCCCAGTGGCAATGGAATCTCCACTTGATAGCCACCTAGTCGCGTCTGATACAACGTGGACGAGGTTGATAGCACCACTGGTATATTGCCCGGTGACGCGAGAGAACACTTAGAGAGGAACTCGTCGACATTGCGTATCTCATAGCCAAATTTCTGCACGCGATTGCGATCACGTCGCTTACGATGTCGATGTCGACGTGGGTTGGCGCCACCTTCTGAAACAGCTATGAGGCTCGGTTCTGAATAGGTACCTTTGAGAGATTTCATTTCTTCCTTTTCGTGAGCATTCGCATTACCGTGCTTGTAGGATATCGTCGATGACTCCGCACCATCGGCCAAACGTTTGTTCGTGATGCTATTGAAGTGGAATGTCGATGCCATTTTGGCCGCCATCTTTTTTCTGATTTCATTGCGTCGTTTGGCCAGAGCCAATACATCGGTATTATCACCCGGGGCCTTTGCGCCGCTGGGATGCCGTTGTGGCGTGCAAACGAATAGCAACTCTTTGGAGGGATCACGTTTTTCTTGGTATTCAAGCAAATTTTGGTTGCTAAAAAATTTTTGCCCACTAATTCCATTAGAGGGCGGATGTACTGTCGGTGTTGTTGCATAACCATTGAGGGGGTCTGTAGCACCTGGAAGTTGCTTTGTTTTTTGTCTTCTTTTTGTTTTTGTCTCTGCCAAGGCTGTAAGCGTAAGAGAATGCGCTGTTCCTGTGTTGCCATGGTCGTTGTCTTTGTTCTGAACGCCATTGTTATTGTAAGCGGATGCGGATGCGGAGGGATTTTCGTCTTGTGTGGATTGATCTTGTGGTTGTTGTGACTGTTGCTGTTGTTGTTGTTGTTCCCTGAGGACCCAAGTAAGTGAAATGCGTGGCCTACGTAGGCTTAGATTTTGACCCATTTCCTCCCGAGTATGTTCGGTTTGTCTTTGGTTGTTCGCTTTTTGCAGTTTTATTTCGACTGATCTCGCGCTCTCTAGTCGTCGTCGACATAGATGTTGCACTGACGAACATTGTCGTGCTGCGATCCTTGCTGTCGTTGAGTTTTGTTCGTTATATCGCAGTTCGGGTGTACTACGGGCATGAGTTGATAAATGATTTGGTAAACTGTCATAGTCTTGTATTTGGCGTTGTTCGCGTTGTGGACGGATTTCATCAAGTTCAACATAATCTGAGTAATTCTCAGATGATGAGTACGACGATGTATCGTTTTGCGTTTGTTGGCTGCTTAGAATTAAAGAACACGCATTAAGTAGATCCGGGCAGTAAGCATCTGAAAATAAGAGAGAAAAATCTGTTACCTTCAACTTATTTCATCTTGGCAGTAAAAAGTTAAATCTGACAATTTAAGGTTATAATACTCCATTCGACTGACCTCTTAAACATCTGGCTGGCTCGTGATGATGTCGCGTTGCACTATTGAAAAATTCAATGTCATCCAAACTGTTCTCGCTATCGCTACTCGAGCTTTCTGTGCTGTCATTAATATTCGCAATACGTTCGTGTTCCAATTGTAGACGACGTCTTCGTTGATGTTGCCTTCGCTGTAGTGCCACTGCTGCTGATGCCTCACTACTGCGTTCATGTCGATTTGAAGTATGCGCTTCCTGTTGTCGCTCTACTTCATTTACTCTTCCCTGCAATTGAGGCGGCTGGTCCTCGAAATCTCTCGCTAATTGTCTTGTTTCTAGAAAATCGTGCTGCTCCTCATCTTGCTGTCGCGGAAGAACTTCCACTTCCTGCGCACTGTGGTGCGACGTGTACGAAGGTGGCGGCGTTGTTGGCAGTTGACTGTAGTTGGGCGGTGGTGTTCTCCTTAAACGTAAATTATTAAATTGGTTGGTTGCATCAAGTGCTGCTGGCACGACGACAAATCGTTGTCTCGAGTTGCTTAAAGGATGTTGCAGCGGTGGTGGCGGTGGCAGCTCTTCAAGTTCAACTGTAGGCTGAGAGCCATGGTTATAATTGTTGCGTTCTGCAAGTAAAAAATATGCAAAATATTTCAGCAAGTGCTTCAAAATTGGGGTTGTTTTAGGAGAATTTAAATTTTTGCAATTAACGCAAAACAAAATAAATTGTTTTATTAAAATAAAATAAAAACACAATTATTTAATTAAAGTATTTATGTATGTACATGAATATAAATGACCAATTCAAAGCCGGTGCCTTACCAAAACTAAACATAGCGACATAAGTCTTGCATCGCTCCTTAGCACTGTATTTGAACTGTGTCCAGTCCATATTGTGATATGGTTCCAAGGAGAGAAACCGCGAAAGTAGAAATATTTGAAAAAAAAAATTCTGTTTGGAGTAAAGGGCTGACAACAAACAAGCCCCGTCATAAGGTAATGTGGGTTGTCATGTAGTAAAATTAACAACCTTGTACACACAACTGAAAACAACCAAACTCATAGGGTTGCATATTTTATAATGAAACAAAATGAATCACAATACATAAGGATGGGTAAATAAAAGATTTTCAATTTTAACAATGATGTTTTTTAAATGTTTGTGACTCGAAAGATCAATCGATGTGCAGTGAAATTTGAGGAACATCGACTGATGTCAACTCAGGGTAATTTGGACTCTCTCAGTTCGACTTCGCATATTTTGGCTTACACGTCAGCGTTTTAAGATAACGATGAATTAACCTGATTTTAACACGGCTTTTACAACTTTTTTATTTCCAATCTGAGAGGTTTGGTGTCTGAGGCAAAATTGTTTCTCATGAAATAAGGCAACAGAATCAAAAAATCAGATTAATTTACAGTTATCTCAAGACGAGTAGGCCAATCTGATATCAGATTTCAGATCCACGATCTCAAATTATCCTAAGTTTCTATCAGTCGATACTCCTCCAGCCTTTGAGTCTCATTTTTGCACACAGTGTAATTATTAGGGATGGCAACCTCGCCTTTATTTCCATTAAAATAGGATCTGTTAAAAAATCTGCGTGATGGTTGAGCCAGTGTGGTAGCACAACTATGTATTAAGTGCCATCAGAACCAGAGCATCTTTTCACGCTCTAATCCGAACGTAAACGGTTCGGCGGTAGCTGTTTGTTGTTTGGAATTGTTGTATAATTCAATTGTTGTATAATTCGAAAGATGCTTGCTTGCTTTATATAATATTTTAATAAATATGTATGTATATATTTTCATTGAAATAATAAAGTTAACGTTCTTTACAAAAAACCGAACATAAATTTTTCAAGAGAATAATTTTCAGCTTTAAAAACTTTACACCTTCGTCTTTAATTCTCAAAGGAAAATCCACAAAAAAGCTTTAACTTAATTTCAAGTTTATTCTCCAATAATTACTGTCAACTCTTATTAAACTTTCATCAATTTGGGATAAAACGCTCCAGAAAACAAGACAAAACAAAAAATAAACGCGACCACAGTAATTAGGCTTAATAGCTTCAGCGCAAATTTGAATCGCATTTGTAAAGTACGCTGCTGTGTTGCCTCAACTCAACTTGTGAAAAACAAACTTACCCTCATTTATATTCATAACAATTTTTTGGGATTCATAAATCAGAGGATGTCAATGCAAAAAACTGAAAGAAAAATTGGTCTTCGCACATTGGGAAAAGCCAAAGCCAAGTGCAATGAAGTAAGCAACGCTCTTCACAGAGTCTTCAACATTGAAAAACTATACCCATGGGGGCAGTAGAATAGCACACCTTTAAACCACACACATAAATTATGCAAAAAGAAAGTTTCTTCGGCTTTGGAAGAAAGTTGAGCAACAAATTTTATTACAACAAAAACGAAAAGTTTTCAATCTTTAGAGTAAAAGAAAACATTTACTGATAGGATACAATGATTTTCTAAATGATACTACGTACAAACTGAAACTGCATAGAAAAATTTAGATTTATTGAAAGCAACTACTGTAAACAACTTGATAAAACAATTTTTTTTCTTTATTTTTATTAATAATAAAAATGTTATAACTTGGCAACATTTTTTTGTTTTGCCAGCAACCTTATAATCGCAACTACCCGATCGCAGCAACAAAACTTCACGCTTACACCATAAAATTGCTACGATAAGCACTGCATTTTTTTAAACTGCAATTTTGCTATTTCAATATAAAGAAGAAGAAGAAAAAATTGCAATCTCTTTGAAATGAAAAAACGTGACGGTATTTCAAAAAAAAAGTAAAAGAAAAATCCATTTGATTGCATTCAAGGAAAAGTAAAGTTAACTACGAAAGCGATAATTTTCGCCATGGCGTATCAATAAAATTCAACTGCAATGGCAGAGCAGAACCCAAAATCAAAGCGTCAGTGTCAGAGTAGAGTGAAAAAAAGAAAAAAAATTAACGACAGGGCGGTCCTGTCGGTCGCAGGCAATAGGGCGATCTGTTTAACGAAATTCACCAAAATGATGCAATAAAGCGCGATCTATGCTGCATGAGGTGATCAGCCAGCAACAATGATCGCGCATGAGTGACTGACGTACAAGATCACTGAGTGAATGAACAACATTGCAACAATTTTACAAATGCTTTTCTATCCCTTACTATCTGTCTGTCTGTATTTCGATTCACTATGCGTCTACTTGTCCGTCTGTTTTATAAGACGCATATGTCATGTCGCAATTTAACACGACCTTTACATGATCACAATTGAGCAGCAGCAACTTCAGGGGAAGTTTGGGTTATCTAGGTATGTTCAGTTCAAAATCGCTTCATATCACTGTTCATTGTATTTTAAATGAAATTTCCATTGAATAGAATAATATTTTTTAAAGATTTTACTCTAAACATCTTCGCTATTTTGGGGAATATCAGCTTAACTGACCAAAAGCCGTAACTTTTCTCTCACTTCCCTTGACAAAAACCTTCATGATAATGACCCTCTAAAATTACCTCCACTACGCTTCAAAGTCCCTGAAAGCTACCTATTATGGTTTGAGAATTTAGCATCTTCACGGAAATTCTATACATATACTAAGCTTGTTTCACTGAGAATTAGTTTACCATGAATCCTTCGATATTGATTGAAAATAAAGTTACCTTCATAACCTTATGCGTATTTTTATTATGTACCGGATTTGTAAGAAGTTTCGAAGCCTTGAGCCATCTTTTTTAAATTTACAATTTCTAATATTAACTTGACGATACTAATGGCCTTAAACTATAAAAATAGCTGGTAGTACTTACTCGAATGAATTTACATCCGGATCACATATGGTTGGCTCTATAAGAGATTCGGTCCGGATTTGGAAAATCGGATCAGGCCTGGCCTTATATGTTTTTACAGAATCTACCTCTTATAGGCGAAAATAGGTTCAACCACACCTTCATCTGATCTGACTATCCTGCATTATTTTTGATTTGGCTAAGCTGATCAGGATTATATATATTTTTATAGGGCTTTCTATAAAAGGGATTAGTGAGACTATCAAGCTTCAGTCCTTATCATTACCGTCCAGGTCCGTCCATGATTTGCTGCAGTATGGCTAGTCTTTCCCATTTCCCATACCTGATCCGGAATTCCTTAATATGTTTCCACCTTTTAGATCCTGCCTGTAATAGGGTCTGACATTGCTAGCCAGATGTGGAGCTGATTATAATAGGGCTTGCCTGATAGAAACTATCACTCGGAAAAATTTTTTTTTTTGTTTTTTTTTTTTACAAACAATTGACCTTCAAGCTTTGTAGACATTTTATCTGGAAGATATTGAAACGCTCTTATTTGGTTCGAGTTTTTCAGTAGAGAAGCAGCATATCCAACTATCAAAAATTTTTCAAGAAAAAAAGAAAATACACCGAAAAAACATTGTCTATCTTATTAACTAATAAAAACTTTAAACGAATGACACTAACTTTGACAAAAAATTTTTAAAACAATTTAGCTATATCACTTCCATGTCAAACTTTCGTCAATGTCACGTTCTTTTGACATCACAAAGTTGATCTTATGGTTTTGTCACGCACTCCTCCACATTCCTCTAAGAGGATGGCACATAACAACCATCCCAAGTACCCACCACCGCCTAATCACAAGTCGTTGAACGAGTACATTGGCTTTTGGCCCTTAAATGTGCAACGTGCACATGCACATATTAAGGAATCCATGCATACTCAGCTTAGGCCTTGAGAGATCCTTAAAATGGAAAATGGTTTCATTGCTAAGCTGCTGCGCTTGAAAGGAACATTATGGAATTGTTGATGATGTTTATGATCATGATAGAGCGATCGTGCGTTTAATGTAACCCATGTGTGTGTGTGTGTTTTTGTTATTGCGCCCTCAAGGGGAGTGTCAACAGTCGTGCCAAACATTGATAAGTTACAATGTGCTGTTGTTGACGATGTTGCCAAGACGATCTGGCCAAGACGCGTTGTGTGCGATTCGCTATGCTTTCAACAATTTTAATGGAATTTACGTGATTTTGATGAGTCTTTCTTTATAGTGGTGAAATCAACGAAAAAAATAAGCTTTGTATGCACTATATAATTTTTTTAAATACCATAAATTACTTTTTTTTCTTAACCAGTATAAAATTGAAAGTGTTTATCTTGCATGCTGCAACATAATTAAACACAGCAACTCCTAATTAGCTTGTTGCTCAGCACAACTTTGGTGCGGTTGCTAACAGCCTATGATCCATTTTAGATCATCATAGCAGCATTGTAAGAAATGCTATATTTTAAGCGTATGTAGGGGGGACAAATGGGGTAGTCGCCCTGAATGCTAACAAAGGCCGGAAAATTCTGGAATTTTTGAGCGCTTACTTATATGAAAAACTTAAGTTTCACTTAATATTTAAGTTTAAGAGTTATGGTAAAATTTTACTTTTGCCCAATGACAATAATGATTAGCTACGTCTCTGTGCTACATACTCAAGTAAATTCAGTTGTAACTTGTACGTGATCTCCTTTACAAGGCAACCTAGTGACAAATTTTTTTAATAGAAATAGCAACTGTTTAATGATAATATCAACTTTTTTACAATGTTATGTATTTCAAAAACGGGAAAATGTTTGCAAGAAAATATGCCCTCTAAGCCTTGTTTGGCAGCAATGATCGGAAATGTATAGGCTGCTGAAATATCTTTAGAACATAGAACAAACATACGAAGTCAGATGTTAAAATAGTTTTTTATATGATTAGAACAAATTGTATGCAGTTATTTTTTGAAGTTTCTCGTTAGTAAGGAATTGATTTTCAATTAAGTTAGTAAACCAAAAAAAAAAAAGAACTTTTTGATATAACATACTTCCAAAATGTTACCAATATCTTCGCGCCGTTTTCTGTTTTTTCAATTTATTTTTCCCGTGAATTGTAATTATGAGCAGAAACGTACCGAAGAGAAGCGATTGGGGCGGATCATTTCATGCCTCAGGCTCGTTGAATTTCTTGCTGCTGGGAATTTTCATGCAGAGAACTTTGCATTTTAATATTTCAGTGTTAACTTTCGAATGTGGCACTTAGTGTTGGTATCCAAAATATTTACACATGCACAATCCATATTATTCCAAGTACTGTACAATAAACTGCAACGAAGGTTTTTAGAAGGGTCATCTCCCCAACTAGCTTTAATGAAGATTTCCATCTATGTTTGACTGCATTGTATCGATGCAGAAGGAATCGATTTTGAATGAACGTAACTATTTTTGTAAAAATAAAAGGAGATTTTTATTCAACGCCATCTGGTTATTTAAAGCAGAGATGCACACAAAAATCTGCTTCGTATGCAAACAATTCCAAAAAGCATTAGCTGAAGGAGCAAGTGACTTAAAAAAAAAATCTCACAAACAAAAAGCATGTAGCAATTTCGAACCGAAAGTTTTTACCTCGCGTAACAACAGGAGCTGAGCGAGGCGGCGCACTTTGAAGACAAAATTGCACAAACAAAAAGCATGGGGCGACAACGAACCGAAATTGTTTAACTTCAGTAAGTGCGTTGAAGACAAAAATGACACAAACAAAATGCATGCGGTGGTTGCAAATAGAAATGGTTTAGCTCGAATAACGGAAAGAACACGATATTTTTGGTCATTGTTGTAAGAGCTAAACGAGCTTCGAGCTGTGCACTTGTGATTTAAAGGACATAATGTCCAAAACCGTATGTTTCGAAACTTGAGCTCATATTTTCTTAAACTAGGGTTAATGGGAATAATTTTGATCTGATTTCTCAGTAATAGTTGAAGTACTTAAAAATATTTTAAATAAATTTAAATGAAGAAATTTGAGTTTCCAAAAATTAAATCACTAACAAATTTGTTGTTTTGATTTGCTGGTGCTTTTACGAAAATTCGAGCTCGAAGGAGTTTTTAAGAGCTTAGAAAAGTATTAAACCAACCATTTTTTGTAATCATTTTCATTAAATTAAAAATTAAAAAAATATGGAGTATATATAATTTAATTTAATTTACATTTTCACTAAGCCAATCAAAAAAAAACTACATTTAAATATCCTGAATTTAAGAACTTCCACAAAACTTTTCAAAAATGCATATGTAAATAGCTACATAAGATTGCATGAAAATTCTCTGTTCACTTCTATTGTTAAATGAAAACAAGAAGCTAAAAGCCATAAAAACTACTTGTTGTGAGAAACAAGTGTTCCATAAAGCTCTCACCCATTTCCATATGCCTTAGTGCGGCAGAAGTCTTAACGAACAAAAAGTATACATATGAAGATTATCTATAAAAATCCTGCTAATAGATGTACTAAATATCCTCGAGAAAATTTCGCAAAAAAAAAAACAACCAGTTATATTACACCACTGAATACATACACTAACGATAGGCACCATATGGAATATAAAAATTAAAGAACAAAAAGAAATAGAATCGCGAAAACAAAAAAAAACTTCGTGATTACCATCACTGCCATTAACCATCCATAGGCCACCCAAGCAGGAAGTGCAACTTGAATTTGAAAAAAAAAAATTAAATATACATATACTTTTTTAGCCCGTATTTATGCTATAAAAATTTATGATGCAATAAAGGCAGTAAAAATATAAACGCGTTGATGCGCCTCCAGAGATTGCAACAAAAAAATAGTGGAAAAGTTGGAGGAGTAACATGTGGTGGCATGCGGCAGCATGTGGCTGTGATTTCATGGCAATTTCACCGGGTTATAACAATTTGCCAATTAAGCAATTGAAATATTTTAAGTATAACACAAACGAAAGAGTATGCCAGTGTTGCCAACAGAACACCCACCCAAAGAACCCCGCTCCCACCGCAAAAGAAAACCCTATTTGTTGCATTTGTTGCCGCACAAAATTGGGATTTGAATTTTGGACGGCAATTTTGAGGATGCTTACACTGAGAATTATTTATTTTAATTTGACCGAAAATTAACAAAAAAAAAATTACGCCTTATAAAAGTCACCTCACGTGACGGCAGTGTCCTTTATCTCCTCACGGATCCTCCTCACGATCAGTAGGAAGTGCCTTCAATTCTCTCCAAAATTACCCTGATTTTCATATTTTCTGCTATAGTGAACGCTTCCGCGATAACTTAAGATGACCGTACCCAATCCATTTCCACTTTTGCCGTTTTATTGGAATGGAAATCGTATGTTACAGCATCTGGTGAACAATTCGACATTGGAAATGGTCCTTGGCCACCCAATCTTAAGAGCTTCGGCGAAGAAAATTGTTGGTAAATACTTGTAAATTGTGTAGCAGTGCGTTCTTGGTAAGCCAAGTTTCACAATCGCACAATAGGGTCAGTGACCCAAGTTTGACTCAAAGATTCGGGGCATCATTGTCATTGAGAGGGACGCAGATTGCCAGACATTATAAAGTTGAGCGAAGTGACCTTTCGCTTTATTGATTCTAGCATTGATGTCCTTAATGGTAGCGCCATCAAATTTTATTAGTCTCCCCAAGTATGCAAAGTATCCACCTCTTCTACATATGGTGGATTCGCCTATTATAAAATTATTGCGGCTACTAGTTGGGCAAATGGACATGCTATTTGTTTTCTTCATTCTTCAGATTTTCCAAAGAAGATCTGACGGCAGTGAGTTTATCTTGCATATCAGACTGCTAAATAGGAGAAGGCATGTGTCATCGGATTTGTAGAGAGTAGAGCTCTGCTGAGAATAACTTATCAGAAGTATATACAACTGGTCGCTCTGTTCCTTTTTCATATAATTTGTAGCATTATCTACTTCATTACCTATGATTTAAATAAACAAATATTAAATTTTCTCAGTGTGCATAAAGCAAAGAAAGCTTCAACTCTCCCAACTAATGAAGTTTGGCCGAACGTTGCGTGTACTTCATAGATTACTTATGCTAACTTCTAATCGCCTACAAATGGTTTATTTTTTACTTATTTCAAGCCTCATCTTTGTGCCGTCGTGCAATGTTGCACTGAAGACTCAACTCAAGTCAAGTGTAAAATTTTATAGTTTTTATGATTATGAGAAAAATACCCTGGAGCACTTCAAAGCATGAGAAGGAAGAAGCTAAAGATGAAAAGCGATTTTATGCAAGATTAGATGAGGAGTGGAAACTGCTTCGATTTTGTTTATTTAATGTCTTATGGCAAAGAATACTATTGCGAGAAAAAAAAAATATTAAATTTTATAGCACCAATTGAAAATTCACTCAAGTGAAGGCGTTAAATTTGCTGTTATTCAAATGTTCAACTTGATTTGGCTTTGACTTGGTCTCAAGAGGAATTTTTGAGGTGCCATTCAGCCCGTAATTGAAATTGAAATATGTAGGTTTTGTATGCTCTGGGATTTGTGTGTGTCTCAATATTAAGTGGCAACATTTTATGATTGATCAGGCTGTGTTGCGTTAAGAGGCATTTCCATTTAATGAGCCATTAAATGGGGAAGCATTTCAGCACACAGCAATTTGAATTGAAGCAATATGAATAAAATTTAAATAGCATGTTGAAGAATTCGCACTTTCGGTACAACAGTTAAATAAGCATCTTTATTTAATGCTGCACTATTAAAATTAACTATTAAAAATTCAACTGCTCATACTTATGAAATTAACAATTCAGTTCATACTAAAAACTTTAGAGATAAAATACTTTTTTGTTAGGCGATACTTGATTTTTTAGTGACTATACTTTAAAAAAACAAAACATCAAAAATATTCGAAATATATATATGTATGAAGTACGTATACAAAATAGTTAACGAGTACTAAAGTTATGACGTATTTGCATTAACGTTAAATTTTTATACAAAAGTACAAACATGTATTCTACACACCTCAAACTTTTCTGAAAAGAGTAGTGCCTTCAGTGAAAAGTGGTATCTTTTTTTGAATAAATATTGTGCAGCAAAATCGAAGTTTGTGAACAGTTTTTTTAGATTTGTGAATTATTTTTAAAATTAAATGAAACAAATATTTATACTTTTTATATAAAATTGCTTATAAAGAAATAGTTTGTGACGCTTTGACGCAAAATATCCTAAGCCGATTTTAATTATTTTTTTTTTACAAAACATTTTCATGCTAAAGAAGGTTATTGCATACCTATTCTTAATTTTTTTTTAAGTTAAATATCCTTTTTTTAGGATTAAGTATTTGCCAAATCTCACCCAAAATTGTCGATTTACTTTTTCGTTTCTCTCATTTGTACCGTTTGTATTTAGCTTCGAAAATCAATTCTTTTTTTTTACTTTTGAAGTGAGAATATAAAATGTGAAGTTAAGAGAGTAATTTCTAGTCGGGCACCACTAGTCTTTTTATAAAAAGAAAGTATGAATTCGTAATAAATAAAGTTAGTTTATAATAAAAACTAAATAATGCAATATTACTTCGCCCTAGCCCATAAACTGGGAAGGGTTGTAGCTCTTCGAAGGAGTACGTATATTTTCAGAAGCAATTTAATATGGTTTTTATTTCTGAGGCTTTTGTCTTGGCCAAAAATTATATATTGCACAGATATAAATTGTTGATTGATAAAATAAAATTTCATATGAATGAAGTTTCAAATACGACTTTTACAATATTTTGTCTGTTAGAGGGGTGGGGCCCGTACGTTATTACCAAAAGCATAAGTACCCGAGTTCAATTTATAAGACACCACTAATAAATTTTTTTCGCTCCCACCGGAGAGGGTTCAAAAGTCTTGCATGTTTTTCAAAAGCTGTCAATTTCACAAGACTACCCCAGGAGACAACGTTATTAAATGAAATATTAAAAATATGGCATTCAGCATTTTGCTTTTTAATCTTAACGAGATAATTAACGCGCCATCAAAACCAACACATAAAGTTCGTATTATCTGTACAATAAACCTCAACTTAAGCGCGCATTCCAAACTTTAGTGTCGATTAAACGATATAAATTCATACGAACATCCTGGCAAATTGCTTGACATAAATGTCGTGGTTTTTATAATCACAAATATTCGCATTGTAAATGGTTAGTTAAGTGTAAGCTTCTAAGTTGGGAACTGTCGCGGTGCTGGTTTTTATGATATTTTAAACATTACGAGTGGTATTATGTTAGTCAGCCAATGGGACTCTTAAAATGATATTAGCGTTTGTGTGCGCTTTTATTGTTCAACATAAAACTTAATTTTTATTAAAAGGCATTTGAGCTCCAAAAATACCTTGCCATAAGCATTTGGTAGGTGTATTATCAGTCTAAAAAAAAAACAACTGAACGATACAACCCTCTGTGGGTAAGTACCCTATAATCTCGTAGCAAACTCACTTGTGCACATTAAAATTAATCGCAAAATGAAAATTGAAAAATTATATCCAAAATAAATTTTCACATTTAATTGCTATGTTGTGGTGATAAGACTCCGCATAGGTTGGGCCACCATCACCATAACAAGGATATTTCATGGTATTTCAAGTGTTTTAAAGTTAAACTAAAGTATGTAGTTGAATCTCTCGCTCGCTCAGCACTTCCCATTGCGTGTGTTCAACATTTTATGAGCGTGTGTCATCGCTAAGAGCTTAATGCACAAACCAACTTGTAACATACGCATACGACCATGTTGTTAGACATTTTTGACATGTCTTATGGTAATTTTATGGACTTAATGACATTTCCACATGTGCGGTTTTTATCTCTTCTTAATAATATGGACAATTTGTGTAATTCTGCTCGTTACTGCGGATGCTGTCTCGATGAATCAACATGTGTGGTCTTGAATTTTGTGGGAATTTGTGGAGAACTTATGGTTAATAGTGAAATTTACAAACATATATATGAGAGTTTATGTAATGATATCTAGCGCTGATCAAAGTGGTAGGCACATATCCGAGACTTAAATTCTGATTGATGATTTTTGAAAATGTATAAATGCAGTTGGTAAATCTCAACAACTTCCAAAATAAATCTGTATAAAATTTTCCGAAAAATTTTTGTGAAAAATAGCCCCAAGATATTAAGTCAAATACCTGATTGAGAAAATCATGAAACCTAGGTCAAAAGAACGCTCTACAGCACCTTGTCATATAAGTAGAGCTGGAGGTAAGTACTTGTGTTTTCATACGGTTGTCTTGTTATGTCAGCTTTTAACTCCAGAAAGCAGCGGCAATACTGCCTCACTATGTTTTTTTCTATTTACGCAAGAATTTTTTGAGGGAAAAACGTAACCTTTGTTCTAATCCAGAGCATATGCTTTCTATACAAAAACCTTCATTCAAATCCGTTCAGCCGGTAAGGCGTGATCGAGGAAGGAACATCCATACTTTCACATACATAATACTCGTGTCATTAAGGTGCTTGTGAATTAGATAAGATAGCACTTTTCCTATGATTTTAAATATGCTGAATCTATTTAAATAGCCTTTCACATCAATATTTTAGGGTATTCAACCCATAATTACGAAATTCGCTCTTAGAATAATAAGATATGATAAAAGAAAGAAATATATTAATATCAAAGATCAACAATTTTTCTTTTCTTTTTCTATAAAGTCTATTTTCCTATTAAAGGCGTAGGTTATGGTAGTTGTCTTAGCTGAGTTCTGAGCTCCATAAAACTATTGTCAAGCATTTAATGATAATTATAATTATCACTAATTTTATTCATCCTACAGTTACTGTTGTGCACTGACGCCCGCTACTGCGCTGGTAAAAGTTTTATGTACCTACTTCAACATTAGCGTCATCACCAAAAAACTTTTATGAAACTACAGCACTAAACTTCATTTTCATGCTCATGTATGTAACTTTTTAACCCCAATTACAATGTTTTACTTGGTTGCCTTCTAATAAAGTACCAACATGCTGCTTGCTTAACTAGCTTCCTGCGAATAACACTGCACAGTGGTCACAAGTCGCGAAGAGCTGGCAAAAACTATGAAAGCTTGTGATAAGGGGTTGCTAATATCGAACTTTAAAAGAAACAAAATGGCAGCTTCATATGGATTAGCGCAACAATCGTCGAATTTTTATGAAATTCGTTGAAGACGCGTTGTTCTTTAAAAAAAGAGTTATGGCTTCAAAGTGGTAGAGCGATTTCTAAAAAGAAAGTTCCAATCATTCCAAACATATGTATATTTTCTAGAAATTTGTGATCACTAGCGTTGGTGGCGAATCTTGAGTTACATTTAAAAACTTAACCTAGTATTAATTTTTAAAGTTTGAATCTGATCTGTATATTTATTCGTTATTTTTGAGTACAACAATAAAAAAGCCCAGTAACAGCACCGGCACCCAAATATTAATGCCAAAAGCCACGAAGCTACAACTTTTTGTTTTAAAATATGGCCAGCTTTTTGAAATTTAAGACCACAGTGCGCTTCCACAACCTCTGCTGCATTTACTCATATTCTAACATCAGTAGCTTTCCTTAGCATACAGCAATAGAAGGATATCATGACAAGGATTTCATGTTGTAATTTAGAAAATTTACGAGTCTAAATTCATGTTATGCCAGCTGAATAAATCGAGTGCAGTTTTAGTGGTACTTCAACAGCTTTCATCTATTTCAGCGTGTGTACCATCACAATTTCTTATTATTCCCTTTGGTAACTGGAATGCTCTTAACCTGTTTTTTCTTGTTGTAAAAACTTTAACTTCAAATTTTCAGACAAATTATGGCACTCTCTAGATGTCGCACAGACATAATTTTTGCCTATATATATTTGAATTTTTAAGCTTCTACCTTATATGACAGACTTCGGGAAAAACTTGAATTACCTCATTTCCGAAAATTATATCACTTACTAATTAAGACTCGATCTTATAGATGTAATCTTAAAAAAATGTTGGCGTTAAAAAGTAGTTTAGCTTACTTCTCAAAAAAAAAAGGGATTTTTAAGCACATACCCATATTTAATTATGCAATCTCAGAAATCAGTAAATTAATAGCAAGCTCTGGAGCCTATACAAGTTCACAAAGGACAGAGTAATTGCTTTTCCCTTGGATAAGCAAAATTCTTAATTGGAGAGGCATAACTCTATAAAAATAATTTAAATTTTTGTCTAATAGCGCATTTTGTGTTATTATGTGAGATGGGTAGATTAATTGGCAGTCAAATGTGTAGAAAATCGTTTATAAAAGACAGTTCTTGGGGCGAAATGAATCAAACCAAAAGCACTTTTAGAATGCTTGGGAGCCTAAAGTATCTTAATGAACTAATCTCTCAGTGGATGTCAGGGAATTGCTAAATAATTGATGAGTGGATAATAAAAACGAATAATTTTCTCTTCTTTCTGGAGAATATCTAAAGTATATGTAATAAATTTTATATTTGATTATTTCTGATATATGAACATCTTCACTGGCGGATATTGAAGAAAATCTATACTGTAGTGAATTGGCGTAACATTCTTGTGGTAAATTTTAAGCGTATGGCGAATTTTTCAACATTTTTTAGACTTTTTTAATAATTTTTGACTATTTCAAAACTTTTTGACTTTCACACCTATTTTTAAGCCACAACTTTTATCAGTCCACTATTATTATAACAAAATATTTTTTAGTCTATTGATGAATTTGTAAATTTACATGAATATCGGTGTTTGCTAATGATCGAAAATTACTCAACCCGAGATTTCGTATAAAGAAATAAAGCAATCACGGTCACCAATCCGTAAGATAAACAGATGTGCCTATCGTGTCGCTAAAAAGAGCACTATTTGCCAAGTATTCGGACACCGATTCACGGATACGTCTGTTGTTCCGAGGCAAAATGTTGTTTTCTCTAGATACGTAGATTTTTGGATAGCAAACTAATGTTATTGGTTTTATTATATATCAAACGATGCTAGGTCATCTGAATCTGAGTATTGTCTTTAGAGTCTTAGGCGGGCCTACACCCAAATGTATCTTCAAAAGCAATATTTTACTGTTAAAAAATGGGTTAATGTCAAAAATAAATATTCCAAAAGAAGCAAAAACTTTTCGTTTTACTTTGATATATTTTAATTAGACTTTAATTTTGTGCTACTTTTTTTCTCTCATTTTTGTTCCTAATTCTACTACACTTCTACTACGATCCAATGAGTACTTTTTATTACTATTTTTGTGGCAAATAAAAACTTTACTTTAGTTATGGCAATTTAGCGTGCATTTTATGGATTTCATTACCAATGCATATAGTACGTTCATAATGTAATTGTGTTTGTGGATGCTCATGGTGGTGTATGAGTTATAGCGTGGGCGTGTGCAGCTAATAAAAGTTTATCATAACAACAGCAGTGTAAATTGCTGCTTGTAATGCAATCTCAGGCAAAAATAGAAATGTTGTTATTTGGCTTTTATGAGCACAAGGCTTAATTAAGCATAGAAGCCGAGTTCGTACTTTTTGGGTGTTACCGAGCTTTTTGAGTAGAAAATTTAAGCTTCATGAATTTTAACTATGATTGATTAAGCCTTATGAGAAGCGCGTGATTTGGAAGGAAGCAAGTTGGTCTGAAATATAAAATTTTAGACTAGAAGGTGTTTAATGCTGGTTTTACGCGCTCGTTGTTTTGCACGTTGTTCGATGTTTGTTGCTGCACATACGCGGTTCAATGATGCTGTAAGCGAAAAATATTGCAACGTTCCAATATCGGGCGCAAAGTAAACAGAAATCAAAGTGAGCTTGATTTTTGTCTCATAGTTTTGACGTATTTTCAACGAACAACGTGTAAACGTAACGCAAACGTAAACGTTATCTATTTTATTTAAGTTCTTTACCAATGTTCGTTTTTCTGTGTGCGCATTTGAACGTTCATCGAACAACGAATAAAACTTAATCAAAAAATGTGAAACATAAATGAAGCAATATATAGTAGGACATATGGTATGAATATATAGAAAAAAATGATACTATACCAAGGAAAATTATTTAAATATTTTTTTGCATGATTTCATAACATTTCAATCTGACCGATTTTTCCTAAAGAAACGGGCCAAAAATTAAATAAAAATCGCAAGGTCACTCAAAGTATTACCGATAAAAAAAAAAGAGAAATAGAAAATCTTATCCCATTTCGTTTAAGATAAAATCTTTAACTTTAAAAGTTCATCAGCTTCGCTTTCGCTGCTTAGAATTTCGCAGTACTCTCTTAAGTTATAACCAAACATAGGAAACACTTTGGCAAAAGATAATGAAAGAAGCCCACAACATGCAGCATTTAATTAAAATGGCAAACCACTTTCTTGCTGGTGCAGCTATTTAAATTACAACAACAGAAAGTGCCCACAGCGTCCTGCAAGGGCTCTTATGTGGTAAAACGAAACACAAAGTAAACTTCTTCTTTGGCTAAAAACACAAAGAATTTTGTTTGATTTTCTTATAAAATTTGTTGGTAGAACCGAAAAACCAATATAGGAAATTTTAAAGGAATACGTTGTATGCATAGATGTAATGCTTTGCGAAAACTACGAACATAGTCCAAGGACTACTTACTGTGTGTAACCACATGGTGCTATTTAATAGAGTATTGCTCGTGAAATTACTAAATAGCGAGGGTCCTTGCAACAAAAGAAACCACAATGGAAGACAAAAAAAAATCAACTACGAGTAACATAAAGAGTTCGTTCCTTTTCAATTTACAACGTCAAAGTGTATTAAAATATCAACGAAATCGTAAAAAAATCAACATACAGAATGAATAAAAAACGTTGCCAAAAAATCATTTGTATATGAAAGAGCATTTAAATGGCGTTGAGTTGACTGAAGTTCATAGAGCGAAAGTAGTACCAGCGGCAAAACAAAATGAAATATATTCATCAAAATAAAAAAATGAATAACATAAAAATGATAAATGAAAAATGGTCGTATGCATGTCAGAATATAAAGGAAATGGAAAGCCGCCATCTTTGTATGTCAATGTTATCAAACAGGAAATGAAGAAAATGCATGGTAGAACTCGAAGGACATTACATTTTTAGCTTCAAGTTGTTGAAGACTGACAGTATTTTGCTATCTTACAGATATTTACTAACAAGCAAATGTAGCCCAGTAGTAAATTATAAATCAAGTAACGTAAAAATAATTGTGTTGGATTGTGCAAATGTGGCGTATATCGGCTCATGAGACAACATTTCTGAGAAGACTTCCTCATTAAAATTATACTACAATTACTTTTAAATTTTCTACACCTATCTTTTTTTACATTTTTTATATTTTTTGAAATAAAACTTCTTTAGCACGGGTGTGCTTTGAAATTAGTATAGTTTTTTCCTCGAAGGTAAGGCTTATTTGACGCAATCTAGAATAGAAGACAAAAAATAATTTTATTTTGAGACTTCTGTAACTTGACAGCTCCGTCTAGTTCAATATATTTTTCAATAATATATCGTTACACCGATAAATTAAATAAAAATCGCATCAAATCAAATTAGCTCCTAGTAACTCGAAGATATCAATCAATACCTCTACTACTTAGGTACTAGAAATGCCGAACTCTTCAATATTTGTATTGGTGATGAGGTAGTTAAGGAAAATAATAAACTTTGAACTCATAGCATTTCCAGTGAACACAAACATACATCTACTTTTGTTCTTCACATAACAGTTTGCTAATACTTCCTAATGGGTGGTGGACACTCAACGAGAAGTACGACTTTGTTGACAAAGGCAACACTCTTTGTCATTTTTACTTCCGAATAATAAAATAAAAAAGAAAGTCGTATTTTAAATACGACACATTTAAATTTAACAAAAAATAAGATATAAAATTTAAAGTAGTGGAAGAATTTAAGCTGCACTTGTAAGGGTACCTACATCAACCCTGCCTGCCTTCGCCCATTTCTCAATTTTCTTCCTCTCGTTTTGTGCTTTTCATGCTGTTGCTGGCTGGCTGGTATGCTTTGTAACTGCGCTTTGTAAACAAAATGTGTAAAAATCCTCTTTCATTCTTTTGTTCGAGAGTTTATTTGCTCTACGCAGTGCGACTTTCGATATGAATTTTTTATTCAATGTCTGTGCTGCTGCTGGAAAACTCCCTTCTTTGCCCACATATCCGATGTCTATAGTCTACGTCCTTTTAGCCCTTCGCCAAATATTTCGTAAATATCTTTTACAATATTAAAATTATATTGTAAGACACGCTGCTGCTGTCGTAATAAAACAAAGCGTTCTTTGGGGACATTGTTGACATTTTTTACATACCCACTTACTTACTAACCGTACTCGTATCATAAAGCATAAATCGCAGCTTCATGTGTTGGGAGTTGCTTTTTTAATATGCAGTTAAAATCAAAAATGCCATATTTTAAATTGATTTTTATTCAATAGATTTATAAGAATTTTTTGCATTTTTTATTGTTTTTGTTATGCATGTTAAATAAAACTTTTTTTTTAATCATGGAAAATTAATTTTACAAAAAAAAACAAAAAACGGAATGGTGACATTCAATTAAAGTAAGCTTGTAACTTGAAAAAGGCTAAGAAATTGCAATGAAAATTTAATATTTTTAAAATCATTTCTCCCAAAAATATTTGGTTCTTTGTTTACACATAATTGCTCTTTTTCTTGAGGCAATTTCAGAGCTTGACACACATAAATTTGTACCAACTTTTATTGTTTATTTTTATTCCGTTCTGTTTTACTTTCTTCATATACTAAATATGCAATTAGACCCATGATAAATATCTTAATGAACGTAATAAAATGTCTATTTTTTTTTTTTTTGAACATAAAGACATTTTCTTTTCTTTAAATTGAATACCAAGCAAGTCGTGGACAACTTAACTCAACAAATTTGTCATACTTTTTTTGTATTTTTCAATATTTCGATGTTTTCTTGAAGCTAAAGATCAACTTTTTCAATTCTAACCAGATTCTAAAATATGCTTAAACTTTAAGTTGTAGATAGGGCCATATTAAGACCATGCAGTAAAATTTTTAAAATAAATGCAGCTCGGATTTCGTTTCCACGACTAAGTGTGGTCACTTTGATAAGTAGAAAAAATCTAAAATCTTGAAATCTGTGCCGAAATTGACTTGAGTCATTGGAAATCATTAAACATTACTCAAAGTACAGTTTAAAGTCTTTCTCCTATTGTAAAGGGGTACGCCATTTTAATTTGCTCAATATAAATCAAATAACATTGACATTTTGAAGAAAAGTCTTCACAATCTTCCCGTACAAAGTGCAGTTGATCCATAGATTATTGGAAACAGACAACCCACGTCGCTTGCGAATATCGGCATTTCAATGGTTGAAGCTGAGTCAGATTTTTGGTAACAAATTCTGATAACCGACATGGCTCATTTCACAATCTCTGGCACCGTCAGCAATCAAAATTGTTGCTTTTTTCTTGCGCTGATATTCATTGAACGATGAGAAAGTGTTTGAGACAGTGGTTCCTACAAAGCCATCATTGCGCCATTCTTCTCTACCGATCGATATCGATTGATGTTGGCACAGGTCTGGAAGACTTTCGGTTTCAAAAAGACAGCGTGATACAAGCACAGTTTGAAAAGGGAGCATTTGGACAAGTGAGTGTGTCATTCTTATAAAAGCAATTCCTCTAAGTAACGACATCTGGTTTTCCAATTCAATGTTTTTTTTTTTAAAGCTTAAAGATATCAGATAATCATACATTGACTATGAAACATTATAATTATGTATATAAAAATATAGTAAGTTCTTTACAAAATGATATTTCACAAAAATAAAGCAATTTTCCTTCTTCCTAATAGCAACTTAATCATGTTATGAGTCTTGAGGGAAAAACTCAAATCGCATGCAACCAACGCAAAATGCAATCAAAATTATATCAATGGAATTGCAAATTAAATTTTCTAACATTGGCATCTGCAAAAATATGTTTTTATACCTATTTATCGTATTGTTACTTCCTTAGCGAATATTTGACCGTAACAATGACTACCTTACCACATGCTATGCCAGAATAACCACATCTCTAATTAAAACGGAAGATAATCCAGCCATAAAGTTGCCCGTAATTGACGAGAGATGCACGAGACATAAATTATTTTACCCATTAAGAGCAAAAGAAGCAATGAAGGGGCACTTGAAACGAAAGTGAATTTAAATATTTGAAATTACTCACTGCACTGCAAGATGAAATTTAATATCATAATTAACAAGTGGTTTAGCATAACTGCCGCAAGAGGGCACGGTATATGCAAATTGCAGCATAAATATCGACAGTTATGACAACCCATTTGGAAAAGTTGTTCAGAAAATAAAATACTAAATATTTTGGTTTAATAAATTAAATATCTATTTTCACGATTCTCCAAGACTATGCGTAAAAAGAATACAAAAAAAAGGCCTCAACATTATTTTAAAATAAGTAGCTGTACTTTGCGAAAAACTCTCTTGAGATTTTTTCAAAACTAAATGCTATTTTACTAAATTTTCAAGGGCTTTCAATTAAAAACTAAAGTGGATTCTGCTGCTTAAAAAATGTATTTAAGAACACTTACACCATCGTGGCCAAAATATTAATTACTGATCTACCGAAAGTTAAAAGTTTTTGCACTTATCCCTTGAAATAATAATTTTCAATAAGTTTTGGTGAGTTTTGCTATAGTTATGAAATTCTTTTGTAATAAATTTCAAAAGATTTTAGAATTTGTAATTAGTTCCTAAGGAAATAGTTTACAAATAAGCGTATTAAAAATATTACATCATGGCAAAAAAAATTCCTGAACTATGGAAAGTTTAAGCTTTTGACACAAATAAGTAAACTGTTGAAAAATATTTAAGAATATCGTTCAAATAATTTCAAATTAACAATATTTTTGTTGAAACTCTCATGAGATTTTACAAAAATTTCATGTGAGTTTAGTGCAAATAAATAACTCTATTATTATTTTCGAAGTTCTGCCAAGCATAAATAATATTTGAATAGATTTTCGCGCTGTAAAAACAAAAATGCATGAATGTACAACATAATCAAATATTTTCATATAGAGAATTTTATTTATTTTCCCATTGGGACGTTTTACTATCTTATGATGTAAAGGAAGATCTTAATAGTAAGAAGAAAAACAAAAATGCACAACTACAATAACAAAGAAAGCAAAACTTAAACCAGCAGCGGACGCTGAACCTGCACAATGGTTTTGCTCAAGAGAAGCCATCCAGCACAGGTATTGCAGAAATTATCACAGAAAATATATAAAAAGGTGGAAACACGAAAAACGCTTATCAGTTAAGTAAAAATATTGCAAGTGAGCTCAGTGAGATACTTAATTAAAAATAAATAAAGTGTTTTGTGTAAACTAAATAAAAAATTAACATAAAAAATCAATTATGAAAGCGAAAAAAATTGTGAGTGTGAAAAAAAGGAGTTATAGCATGTAGGACCTTTTTCTTTTGCACAAAGCCATGCATAGAGCTCTCTGTGTGTGCACAGTGAAAAAATATCAATTAAAAAATGTTTTTGTTTATTTTTGTGCAATTTCACAGCAATGCCGGCGACAGCAACTTTTATCGACGCTACTTACAATAGTACTTTTTTTCACATCCACATTTCTTTGTCTCACAGTGACAGAAGCACGTCGGGCCCACAAACGTTTCGTCATTCATGTGCCCTTTAAAGTGAAAACGCATCATCACACGCACACCGTATACTCGCTCATACGCTCTGGTGGCTCAAAACAGACAACTTACAAAGTTATAGGTTATACTCAACATGGTCATTTGCATGGTCACGGCTATTCCGATGACAAATATCCGAGACACAATCATCACCATCAGCACACGGATGACAAGTATAAGCATGATGATATGCATCATGAAAGCTGTGATGGCCACAAAGGCGATATGGTATTCAATCATTATGCCAGAAATGATAAGTACAGCAGATATTATCCGAATGTGGAGGAGTACATCGATGATGAATGGGGAGAAAGACGCAGCATGGGATGTTATGGTTGTTAAATAAAAAGAAGTCAATATACATAGTTGTTAAAAGATTACGTGATAAATAAAAAAAAAACAAACTTGCATTTTTTTTTAAAAAAAAAAACAAAGTATAGAAAACAATGCAGAGTTGCAAGTAGTCAAAGGAACTTGTGCAAAAATTTTTCTACTTTCCATAAGGAAATATAAAAGGAAAATATACCTGAATCAGTTATTTCCAAAAGAACATAAGTAAAGTCTTGTGATGTTATATTTTTACAGACTTAGCAACATTAGGGATAGTGCAATCAAAAACTCACTTTCTTATGTTACAAAACAAATGTTTTATTCTCTATTCAGAATAATTCACAAGTCTTAACAAAGCTCTTAACACTGCTTTTTCACTTAACACACGATATTACTTTAATTGTTTTCAAGCCTAAGCTGAACTAAAGGATTGTCTTAACAGTTCGGAAGGCAGTCCTGACCTCAGTGGGTCTATCCCCTAGGGGCCCGCTCCACGAAATTTATGACTTTTTTTTTCGGTCAGCAATCTGATAATTAATGTTATCGTAAAAATTTAATATATCATGTCTTCAATAAAATTTCTTTGGAATTTTTAGACAAGAGCCTTTCCCTGTAGGGTTTACACCAAAGGTTCAGCCAAGGGACCCGCATACACCTAGACACGGCCCTGTCATTTTGGCGAGTAAGCAGACACAACTATTACATGTCTAACTCTTGAATATTTTTATAGATGAAAATTTTAGCGATATTTAATAATAAGAAAGCTAATTAAGCTGTTGAAGATTATAGTTAATTATACATACGTTGACAGGCCAAATACTTCTATAATGAATGAGTGTAGAGTATTTTTTTTTTATCTAGCATAGTTATTTTAAGCTTTATGTAACTTAAAAATGCTTACAGGCTTACATTTGAATTCAAAAGTCATCACAATTTCCTTTGAAGATTTTCACTTACCTAAAAGTAAAGAATATTTTTTATTTAATTAGTTGAAAGTTTCTCATGTGAATAAAGCTTAAAACTAAGAAGGGACAGCATTAAAATATCATCAAGTGAAACGAGCTAAATTGATTCATACTAAGTTAGAGAACGCATGGCGTATATGCATATTGAAGAGAGTTTTATATAAACTTAGGAATTCTTACTTACACTGGTTAAGTTTTTTCTTTGTAAAGCGAAAGTTTTCGCCAGATAAATTATATTGATAAAGCAAAAACAAATTGTGAATTTAATCAATGCCTTAACTTAAAAACATTTAATTTAACTAAAAACATTAATTATTTTTGTTTAGTTTCAATTCTATAAAGTATTACTTACAACGTTCCCATATGCACTTACATTACTTTCATATTGGCATATAACTTGATATTTTCAATTAAAGTTTTCTGCGTGCAAACAAATTCTCATATGAGCTATCTCAGATATGTAAACCTTAAATTCTGCAATTTTAATTCTTATCAATTTTGTTTACTTTTTTTTCTATTTTTGCAACGTTGGCAGTAACTCTCATACCCATATTTTTTACGTTCCTTCTCGCATTTTATTACACAGATTCATGCCTACCATTCTTTAATATTTTCCTCATCATTGCCCATTGCTATCAACAACATCATCACGTGATATTATTGCAATTTTATTTCACTCCAACCAACCACTAACATAAGAGCGTTCGGAAATCACTCCTCTGTGATGCAGCAGATTCTGGCACGTACCACACAACGTAACGCTGTCGCAGCCACTGCTGCTGCTGTCATTATTGTCAGCTCGCCAGGGCGACCGTAGTACGGATGAATAGATGGATCACAAAATAGAGTTACAATACGAAATCAAAGCAACAGCGCAAGCAAGAAGCATTCATGCATTCATCCATTCCAACAATCCATCCAGCCAACCATCCATCCATCCATACGTTTGAGTGAGCACTTAATTTTTTATCAGGAATTTTTTTTCCCGTCGGCATTGCGCACTGAACTTTTGCTCGTACGGTGGCAATAACGCATGGTATGTGTGGGCAAAAAAATACCGTAATTTCTTCAGCAGCTTTCACTGACGTTCATTGTTTTTGGTTTTTGAAGGAAGCCTCCGAAGTTTCAAGTTACATGCTGTGTACAGATTTTGTTGGAAATGGGGACTCTTACCCCTTTTTTTTGTCCTTAATCCCACATCAGTAAAATGTTCTTTTGACATTGTCACAGCAAACTTTTCCTATTGTTTAACAGCATACTTTTGTAGGGAGGTACTTTGATTTTTCATATGGTTGCAGAAATGGCAAGCATTTTGTCTATGGCTACTTTATTTTATTATAATTTCATAAGGGCATTTTCATGACTAACTTTAGAACTCGTAAACGATGTTGAACAATTTAAAGAAGGGCAAGGTCAAAGCTTTTCTCACGTGGAAACGTGAAATAACTCAAAAATAATATACAGAAATATATAGTAGGAATCAGATACAGTTCTTCATTCAGTTCAATCATTTTTTTTTAAGTATCATTTTACAATGATTATTTTAAGGCGCATGAAAATCTGTAGATAAGGCTTTTATAGTAATCGTTGAAGGTTAACTTAGTGAACAACAAGCGTTGAAAAAACCTGCTTTCACCTGAAGTGGATCGATATATCTCTGAAGCTGCGAAGCTCCGTTTTTCTCGTACCTCCAAAATACCATAAGCCCTTCAATCAAGTCTTACCATCACTAAACTTATGAATAATCTTTTGATCGCTAATGCAGCTTGATCAGAGCTGGGCACCACTACACGTGTGTTTCTTTTAAATGTTCTTCAATGCATGTGTAGTTGTGCTTTGTTCGCTTTTCAAAGCAAACTGAATCAAATTTTACGCTCTCTGCTTTATATACGTATATGAAAAGTTATTCTCATTCTGCCGCAGTACCGCGCGCGGTACGTTTTGCCCAGCCACGAGCTTGATCCATAAATTAGGTTGTATATGTCAAAATCGTCGGCTTAAGTCAACTTCGCATGTTTAGTTAAGAGACATTAGCTATCCTGCTTACTGGAGCTTGTGTATGAGATCTGTTTGTAGACCTCTTTAATATATATTTAAATTATCGATATTTGAGAGAAAAAAATAAAAAAAAATTAAGAAAATTCACAAAAATTCGAGGTGCAAATGCAAAATGGTGTTTGATTTGGCGTGGAATGGCCCATATACACAGCCAGAAAAATTAACAGAAATAAGAATGAACCGAAAAATAGGATATCAAATTTTGCATTACACAATTTGACACAGTGGTTTTATATAAATATATCTCTAATAGTATGGCTCATAAACGTCTGCCTCCGAAGAATCAACGCTGAAACCGTCTGCCTATAAACTTTTTTTTTTTTAAATATGAGACAAAAGTGATAAAATTATTTATTATTCAAGTTTTTATTCAGACGTTTTTAATAATACAATTTTTAAATGCAACATTAAATAAGTGGCAGAGGTTGTTGCTCTCATTTCTTATGACATAACCCTCATAATTATCGCAATCTGCCTGATGATAAAATCACTTAAATTTGCATATAATCAAAAAAAATTAAAATAAAAATCAAATTACTCTTAAGCGCAACAATAAAAGCGTCTGCATCTTACTTTATCTGTTCTTCGGTTTAGACACAGTTTTTTAAATAAAATGCCGATGAAATGAAATTGTTTGTGGTACCTTTCTAACGGTTTTAAATGGCTCTCAATTAGTAATGCAATGGCAGACATTTTTTGTACTATTTATGTTACTTGGAAATTCATGATTTTCAACGTGCGACGTTTCCATTATATAAAAATTTCGGCTACCGGCTCTCTCACTATAAAAGATGCACAAATATTTCTTGTCAATATAATGGCAAAGCTGAAGTGGAGTTGAATGCTATCAGGCCACCACCTTCAACAGCAGTACGTTAAATAAAACTCGTGCAATAGAAGGCAGCAAGAAGAAGTGTGACGCATTTTTAGAAGAAATGAATTGGTGGGTGTTGCATTAAAACAAGAAATGCTTCATCAACTGTGTGTTTCATGAAAAGTATGTATGAGACCTTATTTTCAGAAATTTCTTAGTTCACGAACAGAGAGCCTTTAAGTTACAAAAAGGTTTGTGAAAATATAATTTGGTATATTTTTGCAAGTTCATCAGGCTCTAATTTACGATTTTAATTCGTGTAAACACGTGAATTTTTTTGAAAAGAATTTTAACAAAATGCTATCAAGCTACTAAATTTTCTCACATTACTATAAGAGTTTCAAGTACTTACACCCTTTACTCATTAACTTCCATTTCTCAGCACGAATATTACTTGAATGATGTTGACCTCCTGATGACTTCCGCTGAAGATATGGTGATACTTTTGGTTTAAAAAATCGTTATTATTACAAATTATAGAAATTCCGTTTACTGGGTCTACAACTATTAACTAGCATTAGAAAATTTTCCCTTTACAAAAGCAGTATATCAGAATAACTTTCACATCAAAACGTCTAATATTTTTAAGCTAAGAGCTTTAATAAATTTACTGAAACTCACTTTCTTTATTTTTGAAAATTTCTGTAGCATCAATTCCAACCGCTGCCTTATGATTTTATACGTAACATATCCTATTTATCTACTTACTTTTAAAGTTTCCATTTTTCTTACGATACCTTAAGCAAAATTGATTTAATTATATAAATGAGTTCAATTTCAAACGCTTTTGTTTTCTATGATTTCTTGTAACAGATAAATTAATTGATTGAAAATTGAAACGAAACTCTCGAGTAACCCAAGCAACAGCTTAACACACTGGCACAAGAAGTACAATCTCATTCATATGCTCGTATCCAGGCAATATCCTGTATCGTTTATTTTGAAATTGTATTTTTTTTTTCTGTTTTTACTGTTCATTTCATTTTCTTTGCTTATATAACATGTATACAGTGTAAATGAGATTGTTCTTAATTAAAATTTCATTACGAAATCAACTTTTTCATTTGGTGAATATAATCAATTTTTCGATGCTGTTTCGCTTGAATAAATGATACAATTTGTAAATTATTCACTTCATTGGAGAATATTTCTGAAAAATCATTTGTTTCTTTAACTTTTAAATATTTTTCTATGTAATAAAAATTTGTTTTTTTGTCATTTTAATTACTTTCATTTATTGTGCTTTTCAATTTGAATTGCTCGCTTCCATGGTATTTGCTACTATGTAATTCCAACTACTGATGGCATTCGAATTATGTCTTCAGCAATCGAATAAACTCTTCCACTTAACTGTTTACCGACATGCATTTTTTTGCCGAAATCCGCTACCTCATTACGCTGCTCCTATACACTTGGATCTCTTACCATGGCAATTGGCAATGACTTCAATAAGACTGACTGTCTCCTTAAGCGTGAAACTTTTCTTTTTAATTATTTTACATAAATTCTACATTGACTGACTGCAACGACTACGAATCTAATTGGAATTTTCGTTGCAACGAACAATGCTTGAAATTCTTTTAAGCATTTTACAGCGATTTGGGAATCTTATAATTACTTCTGACCTTAGCAGTAGACAAGTAAATTTAGCATGAAGAAGTGGATAATGCTAATGAGTGACCCAACCAAAAAGAGTTACTTAATTAATACAGCGTGGCCACATCTTTTTTGTACTCATTTCTTTTGTGGGCTATAGGGCTTCCAATGGAGATTGAAAAAATAAATCTCGAACAATTCCACGTCTTAAGGAAACGAAATCCAACATTTAGGACCTGAAGTCTTGAAAAAGGTCATGGCGAATTCTTTGGGGAAATGTGTTTGTTTCAGTGAGTTGGTAAATGGCAATAGTTTGAGGGAAGTTTTTTTTTCTCGCATAACACTCTCAACGATTCATTATTTATACTACCAGGCAATATACGAAACTAGCTTTTCGTTTATAATTCCTCTCAAAAACGCGAATCGCTTTTTCGGGTTCGTCTCGAACTTGGAACGGACTTCATATAAGAGTCCGTAACGGATTCGTGTTTTAAAAATAATACGTATTCGAGACAGATTCTTTATATGAAATAAAACGGATTCGATACGAACTTATTTAAAAAAAAAACGGATTCAAGACGGACTCATTTTTGCAAATAAAAGTCACACGTAACTAATTAACTCATCAGAATTATTTGAAAATTCTGACTAGTTATTCTCTTCGATTTGAGATGAGCTTTAGAAGCACGTGGCGAATAATATGAGAAAAGTATATTAATTAATAATTAGTACAGAACGGTATTTCTGATCTAGGATATATTGAAAATAAAATAAAAGTTTTGATGACAACTTGAAATCTGTCTTTTGTGTTAATGATCTGTGTGTTGTTTTGACGGATTCGAAACGGCTTCGAAATGAATCCGGTTTTGTGCACATTGGGAAATTATCAAAATATACTTATATACTTCAGAGTAAAATTCGTTCGAATTCTGTCCGATAACCCCTCCAAGTTCACCATTAAGCATCGCTAAGATGACCAGCATGAAACTGCATGGAAAGATGCGCTCTTCCGTCATCGATGTATAGTGAATGCGGTTAATAGTCGCGAGAAGAAAGCACAGTTTTACATGAAGAACATTGGACAACTGAGGAAATACAGCATGATCAGATTAGTCATATGTGTATATATTTGGAAAAATTATTGAGTATAAGTAACTTGACATTTGGCCAGAGACATTGGCTGAAAGTCTAATCTGAAAGGCAGATGCCTAAATTTTGGAAAATAAGTCCAAACGGTTACGCCAGCAAAGCAATTTTGAATACTTATTTGGGAAATTCAGCAGATTTGAAATTTGGCTTAGAAGGGAAAATCTAAAAGAAGCTTATGAGATCATCAGAAGACATACTTAGCTGACAAGTGAAAAGATGATGGCCAGATACGATCTGCGAGCAAGAACTTAAGAACTTCACTATTACTATTCCAAACTAAAAATCAAATAATAACAATCTTTTTCTTAACGTTGGAACTAATTCACTTAAAAAGTAAAATCCATATTGTGACACCGCAACAATCTATGGACCATCATCTTAAATGAATGATTATAATGGGTAACATGCGTCTCAAATTACCTGCAGCTTCTGTTTGCACAGACAGTCCACGCCTGAATTTCTGTACAGACGCACTTTTAATCGAATGATTTACATAAATGCTGAATGCGTTAAATGCTATGCTGGGCCATAAATTTAAAACGCGGAGCAGCCAACAATTAGTCCACAGGCTGACTAACAACTGGACTGACCAGTTTGGCACCGCTCAAAAATGACCACCTGATGGGCAAAGTTATGATGAATGCTCTATTAGTGGCAACCAACTATGTTGTGCGCTTAGGAATATGTAATAAAATGATAGAAGGCTTATCGAAATTGATAGTTAAAAGTGCAATTTTTGTCACATCGTATTTAAATCAAAATACATTGCAGTAGATGAAGAAGTTTTTTACAGTTGGTGTTAGTTGAAAAGTCGCAACTTTTTGTTACAACTATTGATGAAATCCTTGTGACTTTAAGCATTATTTTACTGGCAATATTGACTTTAAAATTTAAAACTTTTCAAAAACTTTTTTTTTTTTTTTTTTTAACCGATTTGTGAAATTTCACAAGAACATTGGTTACTGCAATTGACTGTAAAGTTCGATTAAAAATTTCAAATTAATTAATAACATTCAGTCGACTAAAACAAATTAAAAATTTCTAAAACCGGAAGAATACGTCCAACAATTATTCGGAGAATAAGTGGCGGAAGCCCGAAATTCGAAATAATAAAGCTACATCATATAGCAAGTCCTTAAACCGATGGTTTAACAAAGCTATGCAGCAAACGAGAAATGACAATAAAATTACAACAGATGGCGCAATCGCATAATATAAAATTGCACTTTGTGTATGTCGTTCAGCACAACCTCCGTGGCTCAAGTGTTAGAGCGGCCGTCCACATATAATTCATGGAATGGTCGGGGGTTCGAATCACATTACAAATTAACCAAAACTGGTCTGATGAGGCTATGTATATACATATGAATATGTGTATATATGTGGTAATAGCCGAAACATATGTCACCAATTACCAGGTTAAATTGTTCCATTTGTTGTCTTTGTCATGTTTGTTTATAAAGCATTAACCGATTTGTGAAATTTCACAAGAACATTGGTTACTGCAATTGACTGTAAAGTTCGATTAAAAATTTCAAATTACTTTTCAAAAACTTTAAAACTGCTTGAACTTTGAATGCCGAAGAAGAAGTTTCTCATAGACAACATCTTTAGTAAAAGTTTTCATCCATCCCATTCACTTAGAATTCATTCAAAGACCATAAATTGTTTGCGTTCCCGTGTCACGTAATTTTCTCATCTTATTATCCAGTCATTGCTATAAAAACCAGCGTACCGCATGCAGCGCAATTTGACATGGATTCGCACCTGTTCGTCATGGTAAATTTCAGACTGTGGCACCACAGCACAGCACTGCACAGCCACCACAGTAACATCGCAGGCAAAACAACTTCGTTTGATGGTAAAACTTTCGTTGTAGTTCCATACTGATTACGTAATTTATAGCCTGTTGGTTTTAGTGAATTTTTATTGTTTGGCGTTTGTGTAGAATTTGCAATTTAATTTAGTTTGAACACAAATTGAAGTTCTGTACTTAGAAAGTTTAGTGTCTATCTTAAGTAATTGCTGCCTTTGTTATAAAATTACAAGCAATAAAGTTTCAGAGTTCAAAGTTCACTTTCTGCAGGTGATTCCGACGCAGATCCGGTTTTTGAGATATTTTACAAAAAATTACGGACAGTTGCGATAGAGTATATTATGATAGAACTAATCGTCATAAGTGGATTTGTATTTTTTTCTATCTAAAGTACTTTTCAACTATATATTATGTTTAGCTTTATCAAAATCGACAAATAATTGTTAAAAAGTGTTCATTAGATAACGGGGCTTGACTCCTCTATATAACAAAATTCCTTAAGAAAATATACTTTATTTTGTCAATAGCTTGATGCACTATATATATACCAAGCAACTTACAAAATATGACCAAGGTTAGACAATGGGCCGTGAAAACAAACGCAGGGTTACCAAGTTCAAAGGAAGAAATTCCTGTTTTTCCCAAAATAAAATGATTAATGGGAAAAAATAAATAAAATAATGGGGAAAACTAAATTTATTTTGGGAAAAAGTTGGTGACCTTTTTTTGAAAAAATTTTTGGGAAAAAATCAATAAAATAATGGGAAAACTAAATTTATTTTGGGAAAAAGTTGGTGACCTTTTTTTGATCTTTAAAAAAAATGTAAGTACATATAAAAAAAATCATTCAGTTTCCAGCTTTTTCAGAAATTTTTCAATTTATACCATGCTCCCCGCTTTGGCATTAAATTACGGGACGGTTCAAATCCGGTCTTTTGGTAACCCTGCTCATACGATAAAAATACTTTAAACGCTATATCTTGGTAATTATATTTAGCAGCTATAGTTGTGAACTTTGGTACATGGATGTTTATTGTCCGTACTAAGCACCGAAAGAATGTAGGCAGATTTGGACAACAAAGCATGCGCAGGAGTATTCAAACCACTTTTGAGTGGGTCTAGGACACCCTGGGTAATGTCTTAAATTAATTTCAAAGATTTTTTTACGACGAACGGTGTACGTTCGTAACAGCAAAATGCTCAATCGCCACAATTACTTATCCACAATAGATTTCTAGCAACGAAAGCGGAGAGTGCTTAAAGAAACTTCATAATTTTTAATTGCAAGCTAATCCAATAGAAAGTAAATGTTTTCTCAATTTGCCATTAAATACTGACTTCTGTAAACTTTGGAAAAGTCTTTTACATCCTCATCTATAATTTATTTCTTATATCCTCAAATTGCAGCAAACTCACTAACCATCCGAAGAAGCGTGCGTAAAAATATCAAGCATGAAATCCTATGTCCTTGCAAACTTTTAACTGTATGACATTTTCTCTCTCCGCACTCCAGCACCTCTTAGTCACTTTTCTTTTTCGGTGGCAACAAACAAAGTTCTTTTTCTTAAGACTTACTCTTTCTTAACTAAAACTTTGTAGTTTTTACGCTTCTTCATTTGACAATCAAGTCAATCCAATAAAAGTTGTGTCCATTTAATTTAAAATTCTCTTTCTTCAACGCTGTTTACATAGTTACAACTAAGCACACAATTTAATGGTAAAATAATCTTTGGCATATTGGTGTTGTAGTCTAACGATACATGGTGGGTGATGCTAAAGTTTCTAAAACGATAGTTCGAAATGAATGAATGAATGAAAGTATCGTATCATTTGACATTTTTTCCTTGAGAAAATTTATAGTAGCAGGTCTTATACCGATACACCCAATAATTTTCCTTTGACCTGTTCGAAATCGAATTTTGATTTTTTACTTGTGCGAATTTCATTTCTTCAATTGTAATTTTGGTGCAACATGGCGTATGAGTAATATTATTTAATTATTGGAGAAACAAACTAAAAGCTGTAATAAATTAGTAGTTATAGTAGTAATATGCTTACTCCAGTATTTTAATTTTTCAGAAAATTGTATATCCCTTAAAATGGAACCATTTCTACCACTCAATATCACTAATTCCAACTAAGTCGCATATAACGAGCAGCAGTTTAAAAATACTTGAGAAAAGTTTTTCCTCTGCCTTATGCTCTTGCTTCCCATTATGCTTGAACGCTTGGATACGTCAGCAATGTGCAGGAAAAAAGACGAAGTAACATTTTTATTATGCTGTCGTGCAGCGAATAACACGTGCTTAAACTTCTATCCTTGGTGTACATACCAACCGAGTGTTTGTTTGTATAGTATATGCATGAATTCAGTTTATAGCTCCTTGGTAAAACTTATTCCCACGTCAATAAAGTTGGACTGCTTGTGTGCGTCCAAGATTTACATATTAAAAGTTACCTAGTTTTATAAAGGTAAACTGTTGGGAATTGTGGTAAAACTTATTAAACATGAATATTAAGGAAAATGAAAAGAAAATCTTAAAATTGAAACTTAATTTAGAATTTAGATATACAAATATTGAAAGAAAAAAACTTTATCAAAACCACTACAGTTAGTTATGCTTAAAGTGACTTCATGTATAACTATCGTATCTTCGGTTATTATGTTGTATTTGAACATCAAGTTATCATATTAAGTTCTATGATCTTCCTTCCGCCTTTTATGACTCCGCTTATTTGGATAGATACCGACATGATTTCAGAAATGGTATGCCATGTTGATGAATTTAAGATTTTATATACGCCAGAAAAAAATCAAAAACAATGTAAAATTACTTACTTTATGAATATGTGAAAATAGGAAATGGAAGAGTTATAAATTCGTTGCTTTTAATAAGAAAGATTCAACGATCCCTAAGAGTTTGCTAGATGGCTTCCCTGAAAGAACGATGCTTCAAATGAAGAACACAAGAATGAACTATAGTGTTCCACAACATATTTTAAGAATTGTTAGTCAGTCTTCAATGTAAACAATCTGCAAGGCATGTTTCTTAAACATTATCATAAATGTTACAAAGCATTGACCGATTCAGTAGAAGCAGTGCTCAAAGTCTATAACTGTGGAGCCGGAGGCCTAAATTTCTGTATGATTTTATCGTGCGGCAGACGTTGAAAATCATGTAGCTATAAGTAATATAAATAATACGAACAATGTCTGCCATAGCGTTGTCTCTGCGATATTAAATGAGACCCCTTTGAAACTGTAAAAAAGTACCATCAACAATTTTGTCGCATCTGCCTTTTGTATTAAAAAATTTGTCTATTCACAAAAACAGATAAATGCCAGAGGCAGACGGTTTTGTTACCGTATTAAAAATTAATGAAATTTTTAATAAATTTTATAATAAATACATATATACAAACAGAAGTGATTTTATCGTCAAGCAGCATTTGAAAATTGCAATATTACAAACATATATTGAGTTCTAAATCATTTTATCGTGTCTGCCACTTGGCCCACTGATTCCTTTACTTATTAAAAACTTTAAAAAAAGATAAGGCAGACAATTCCAGCGCAGACGTTTTCGACGCTTTTGACATACACAACACCATATATTTTGAGGAAAAGGCAACCTACACATCTGCCTTTTGTATTATCAGCTTCTAGTGACAATATTGAAGACAATGAAATTCTGGAAGAAAATTATCTTTTTAGAGAAAACTCGAAGTATTCCACAGCGCGTTTTGAATAAAGTGAATTTGAGTTAACATGCCAAAGGTAACGGATTGATAAGATGTGATCTAGAGTTGTCCAAATTTTTTGACAATCTACGGGCAGAGCAGATTACACCATTTGGTTGGGTTGTCTGTAGCTTTACGAAGTGAAGGGTCTTCTACTTTGATAAGCAACTAAAAAAACCTGATATGGAAAAGAGCTTTAATAAAGTAAGAAATAAAAAAACCTCATTGGAGCACTTACATCTTATGCTGACGATCAGCGATGAATTAAGGTAGGGCAAGATGGAGATATAGCTCCGGGCCCCGAGATGAAGAGGGTCCCCAACCAGATTTTGCTTGATGTATTAGCATAGGACTAGTAGATATGGGAAAAGCCTCGGACCTCGCGCTCGAGGGGCTCCCAACATGGGAAGATGTTGATGCGAAACAGGAGGTCATTTCCTGGTTAGTCACACTATCAATTTATAGACAAAAACCAACTGGGTCTATTTTAAAGGTTTTTAGTGAGTTGTGGTTGTGGTTTTTGACCTTGTTTTTTCTTTTTTGCTCAACAATGTGTAATTTAATATTTCGATGGAAATATAATATTTTTTTTTATTTTGATCCTTCTAATTTTTGCCCGGGCCCCGCAAAGTCTTAATCCAGCGCTACATACTGTCATTTGAAATTATAAAAAAAACATAATATTCGTGTTTTCAATATATCGTTGTTTATGTCTTTTGACAAATCATTTTGTTTCGTTGTCTTTTTGTAATTGAAATATTACACTTTCTTTACTACAGTTGACATAAATTACGCGTGGGGCTTCTTCATCCCTTAAAATTGGCGATATGTGTATACCAAGGTATTGATTCTTCCTTATGCCATTATATTAACACTCTTGTCTGCAAAAAATTACTTTAAAAATATTGTGATTGAGCAACAAAAATATATAAAAGATGTCGTCAAAAAAATTCGCATTAGGGTCATTTTGGACAACATTCTTAGTCAATAAATTATAAACATTTTTTGATAAAACAATATTTTATATCTTCTGCTTTGCTCGGTTACATATCAGCACAGCAATTTTATAAAATAATCTAAATCGCTTATATATAATAATGAAATTTTGCGTTTCCCTAGATTTCGTTCAAATCAGATTCTACTGTATATGTAATTGAAAATGAGAATTTTCAGCATATTATAGGATTTGTTTGACAATCTAATCTACCTTACCTTATTAAATTCTTTTTTTTTCTTCTAATCTCTAATGATATATAGGCCCCTCTGCATACGTATTCTGTCAAATGTAGGGCAAGAATTTAATTGGTCACGTTTCAATTTTTGGCAAAAAAAAAATATTTGTTTTCATTAAAAATGGTCAATAATTTAGCTAAAATTCAACATCATATCTCTCTACGTTGCACCATTAGCATTAATACCAACGAACAATTTTTAACCAAATAATGGCATTTACTGATAACAGCAGCCTGAAACAATTCAATTCAGTTTTCTTCCGCATAAGAGATAGGAAGTATATTCGTGAAAAGTACAAGTAGGGAGGCGGAAAAAACAAACCCAGACTGAATGTTCAAGTGTTGTCTGCAACACTTTTTCCCTTGCATTTTTTTTTTTTTTTTCTGCTGCTTCAAGTACTCGCTGCTATAATATAGGAAGCTAGTAGTAGTGCCAATGGTTTTTTTTTTTTTGCTTAGCGCGTAGTTACTGCATTTTTTCGCTTTCTACGGCTTACGGGTGGAACTAAGAAAACTATTATTCGTTGGATATTTTTCTTCCCATTTTTGGTTTAGCTGCTTTTTTTCTGTTTTAAATAACATGAATTATCATTTTCCATTATTCCACTTGCTACAGGCAGTGCATATTGCACTTGAGTGTTTTTTATGCCTCAGGAGATACCTGAAATTTTACTTGCACTATTTGCGTTTTTCTTGTTCTTACATTAACAAAGACAATTTTGTTGAGAACAGAGATAGAATTCTAGTTGTGCTACTTTCCGGAAACAGCAGTTTTCATGTACATATTTCATAATATCTTTATTTAACTGTTAATATCTCTGTATGTTTGCAATCTGCTTATAATTTTACTTTGGAAGTATATAACATTTTCTGTAATTTGTGCTGCTACAAAATTAGACATGACCTCTACCAATTGTATGTTAAGCTGCTCTACATTTTAGTTTTTTTTTATAATTTTAATTTTAATTATTTCCACCTTTCAGTTTTAAGACCCTAAAATAATACGAATTTTTCCAACTCTTTGTAAGTTTTTGTAAAATGCTTTAAGTTTTTGTGAATTTTTCTTGATTAATTTGTTAACTTAAACTAAATCGTCGCACCAATTTACGATAAAGTATATACATACGTTGTCAAGTTTTTAGCTTACGATTTTATAGAAAAATTGTATGTATATAGCTTAAGCTTAGCTGTGACAAATTTGAAATTAAGAAAATTTTCAAGCTTCATTTTGAATATAAATTAAAAATTAATTTTCTACATCAGCTTCACCGAGAAAAAATTAATGTCATTATCGTTATCGGTATGTAGTGCTTATCGTATGATAAACAGAAAATTGTGTCAACTGAGCCAAAATTTACAGACTATATTTGCTTTGATGTCGGAAAGATCTAGAACATACTCGTAGTTTGAACTATATTGGACAATGGAGAGTGGCACCTTCTATACAATAAAAGCACTCAAAACGACACAAATCGTGCGAGACGATGAGCTTGGCAATAATTTTTGAATTATCGTATCGTTCTCATATTGGTGAAGAACTATCAGTACTGAAAAGACGTTCAAACTCAAATGAAAGACAAACAAATGGCCAAATATGATAATTTTCTACACTCCCCCTTTTTGTCACCTCAAGAATTGAATTTTTAAAAAAATAAGTTTTTGGAAGTAATATCATAAAGGAATACAAAAATATAGTGTAAAATATATATTGGTGTAAAAACATAAGCGAAAATAAGTTTAAGCAAAACATTTCTATTTTATAAGCGCTAATAGCTTTAGCAGAACAAACGAATTGAAAATTTCGGGAACGCTAGTAGGGGAAGCGGATTTTAGCAATAAATTTAAAAAAAAAATTAAAAACTTACTTTCCAAACTTACATTTGCTTTTTAACTGCTCCTACAAAATGTTGGAGTGTTCTCTGCCTTAATCGCAGATTTAGAAAGACGGAAGAACTTTGCCTCTCATATGCTGTAACCCCAACAATTAAATTTTTGAAGAATATTTTGAGTTAAAATTTTTATGACTTCTTTAGTTCTCAAGATATTAAATTTTATTAATAAGAGAAATGGAGATATCAGATAATTTCACTGCTCTCTTGTGTCTCTTTGAGTTTAAACTTCCCAAAATTGTTCTTTGGTAAGCGCTTAATTAGCGATAACAATGCTTTCTACGAATTTCATCTTCCTATGCTAAGTAATTTGAGCTCTGCGTTTATATGTCATGTTAGAAACTTGCGTTTGTATAAACACACACACATGTATTTACTAAGATTAATATTAATCTCCTTTTAATTCTTCTCCGTAGCATAAGGTTGTTCTTTTTAATTTTTTTTTTGTCTATAGCATTCGAGCAATAGTCTGACAAATTAGACAGAAATTCCAAATTGAACAAACATTAGGTATTTTCGAAGCATACAACGATGAATTCTACTTTAATGTACATTGATTGCATTGAATCAATACAAATTTGGTAATGAACAAGTATTGGAAATCGACATATGTCCTTATCTCTTTTTCGCTGCTGCTTTTTTGTTTCATTCTGTCTGTATCACTCTTATTTATTTGTACTTGGTTTTCATTCACTGATGTTGTTTTTACCATTTTAATGAATATGTAATTAGTTATTTGGTTTGGTCATCCATTCATTTGTGTATTTATTCATTCATTCATTTGTTCATTCATTTATTTCTTTATTTAAGCAATGCATGATTTTTCCACATTCACATTATGACATTCCACTTATGTACATCATTACTTGTTGTTTTTATTTTTGTCGATAAGGTTGGTGCACTAATTTCTGACTTGCTCATTAGTGGAATTAAAGGTTTTTGTATTATTATCGCATAAACATACGCGGATACTATTTATTCGGTAATTTGTAAGAGCCAAATTAGTTCCATTGATACATTTAATGTTTTGAAAGAAATTTTGTAATTGTTAGATTTTATTACATATTTTGGGCGATTGTGGACAAAATCGTTAAAGTATATAATTTAAAAAATCCTAGTTCACCTAAAATTGGTTTCAAGTTCAAAGGCAAAATCACTGTTGTTTGACCCCTTAGAAACGTTATAACTTCTGCCTTAAATATTTGTCGCTATCTTACTTAATTCTCATGATATTAGCTTGGAGCATATCATATCATATAAATAAAGTTAAGTGTTCGTTGACACATCGAATTATGTTCCAAAAAAGTTAAAAGTCTTCTTTGTTTTTAACAAAAAACATACCCTTAACTTAGGAAACTTGGAAAATAACGGACAGTCTAATGTACGTACGTACATACATATATTGATACAACTCATTAATAATTTGTATTCAATCGAATTACTTCAGCACTTTATGTAGTTACCATGCTAGACAATGAGGCGTTCTTTAATTTTCAGCATCAAAAATCTGACTCGCTTTTACGTTTCTCATCGGTTAAGGGAAACGCATCCAATTTCACACGGACCTGCAAAGACTGGTGGCGCTCAAGGCTAAATGCATTAACCTTTTCAGAGTTGTGCGTACCTGAAGAACTCTGATAATTTTTACTTTTGGTAGATAATTGCAAGAATACTTTATGATTTACGTACACATCCCGCACTTTCTGCTTTCATGAAAGATTTTACGCCCACTTTTTGTTCATTGTTTGTTTGTATTTTCAATATTTTACTTAACTTATTGTTACAAATTTATTGTCACGCCCTTTTATTTAATCCCGCCTACTATTTGGTTCACCAAATGTTTCTACACCGAGTTTGGTTACATTGATTTTCATACCTCACGCAATAGAGCGATTTTAAAATTTTGGTTTTGTGAAAGGTGCAAAATAAAATAAAGCTTTTAAGATTCTGAGCTTAATATACTTTGGAATTGAAAATATTTTCGAGATTGGTTTAGTAACACCAATGACAATCCGTAGCATACATGTCAACATAAAATTAACAATCAAAATAGAAATAAACTCACTTTTTCTTTTTACATAAATTATAGATAGATAGTACCATAAAATATATAAAGTTTTCATCAATGTCCTCAGCAACTTATTGTGGTCAAGAAATGATAATTTCATAAGTTTTTATATCATATTCTACAAAAGAAACGCTGCGGAAAATATTTTCATTAAAAAAAAAATATTTATAGAATAAGAGCAAGTGGCTCGAGAGAACACTACTTAAAAATCGGATCACCCGTTCTCTAGAATTAGCTTTGCCCAACAATAACTTAAACACTTTCCGCATTTCTACTCCTGTTCGTAGAAAATTGGACACAACTCCATTTGGTCCCAAACGAACCAACAGATGCACAGGCATGCGGACGGATTTTGTTTTGGTCTGCCTTTGTAAGAACGTAAATATTTCATGTAGTTTGATAAGATCGTTTGGAGCTATGCTTTGAACTTGATGCTCCTACTGCTGCAGCAGGTGTTGTTTGACTCTTGTGTGTTGTTGACTTGAGTACCATAAAGTACATCAGCATACGAAGAAGCAGTTGGTTTTGTAGCACTGATTAAACTGTGTAATGAATTAAAGGAAAAGGTTTCTGAATGGATTACAGGTAGTTCAACTTGTTACCATAAGGTTTTGGTATGTAAAATCAAAGCAGATGCTTAAGTTGTTCCTCTCTCATTTGTTGAAAGGATGTTGTTCTTTGAAATAGAAAATTAAATACTTTAAAAATTTTACATACTCTACAAACTTATTGCCAAAATGATTGCCTTAGAATTAAGAAGTATTTTTTGGGCTTTTTCTCAAAGGCAAAATTTGTGTTTCAAAAATTTGGTTTTGTTTTCAGTTAACCACTTGAAAATACTTTTGAAATTATGGTGAATAATTGGGACATTGCTTTAAGCGTTGCAAACTATGATCTGATTGCTGAGTATAAAATCTGCATTAAGATGTAAAAATCTTTTTCGACATTAATTAATAAATTGCAAAATAATTAATGTTATAAGTCAAGAATTACAATTAAACATTAATTATTTTGGTGGATTTTATTAGTGACCTATGTTATATGGAGTGTTCTCTTTTCAAATAACGATTTCCTTTTTTTTCATAAACTGCACTACATAATATGCATGTGTACATGGCGACGAAGTGCACATCCATACACGTTTTTATTCTTAAAATATTTATGTATATTAACAGCAATAGCCGACCTTTCCCAGTCATTTGAAAACTTGTTTAAGATAATGTAATGGTCGATGTGACCGTTGTCACAACAAATGCATTTTTAATTTATTGTCAATACTAACTGCCCAAAGTTACAAAAAATTTTAGAGTATAAAAACTCCAATCACACTTGAATATAAAACTAGTACTATTGTGTTATACAACATGGTAAGGTTACTTTCTTTCCTATTCTTTGAATATTTTCAGTAATCACTTGATCTTTCAGCATTTCAACCAAAAACTGAAACTGCTGTTTTGTCTATGGCTACTAACGATTACGGCGGCGAAAAGTTTACCCAGAAATCATAATTTAGGTTTGCTACATGATACCAAAACACCGACTGCAAATGAAAATGATGCACTACCGATTGAAGAAAATTTAGTTAAAATGCCACAGAAATACATTATACCGCCAGTTATACCTGAAGAGGATATCAGTTCAAATAGTGATATTGTTTTTGATCACGTTGACTTTGAAACCGAAGATGCTGAGACTGATGATATGGAAGTTATACCAAAAATGAAACAACGACGTGTGTACAGTGTGCTTTATAAAACCAAGTTAAATAATACAGCAGTAAATCAAGAAAATAATGAAGATTTCTATAGTGACGTAAGAGTAGCAACCGAGAGAGTAATCGAAAATTTTGAAAAAACAACAACTGAAACAGCAAGTTTTACATTTAAGCCTAAGAGTGATGTGAATATAAGACAATTATTTGAAACTGAATACTTAGAACCACGTACGGCGTCATCGAATATTGAAGCACTTGATGAAAATAGTAGCTACAATAGAGATTTTTATCTTTTGGGTGAAACTGTGACAAATTTTGAAGGTATAACTCAAAAAACGAACTTTAATGAAAACAATGAAATTGTTCTTGATAAAGACATATCTAGTAGTGATAATATGGGTACCGGTACAAATCATGATATTCTTGCAGATAATTTTGATAAAGTGACAATGACAGTTCTGGATAAAATAAATACTGACAATTTTATTAAAAACTCGGAGTCAACTGCTGTAGATGAAAATTTGATTTCGCTGACTGATACTACAGTTGAACCTATTACCTTTACAACTGAAAATTTATTCGATTCAGGTGAAAATAACTTTCAAAGTACGACACCAAACGTGGCCAACAGTGAAGAAACTGTCGCACAAGAAGTGAACATTACATTCAATATGATACCCGAATCATCACTTACTACTCTAAGAGAACTAACAACTGAATTTAAGACTGCGGATTCTGTTCAAACAACATCAGCGCCCAATATTCCTAACACTACACTCCTACCAACTAAAAGTTCTCTCAATTCTGCAGCCGTACCAGCAGAAGAAGGCTTCATATCAAATATTCTATCAGCTCTAACGCGTCTAGTTGGCCTCAATGAAAGGGACTCTCAACAATCAATCAGTGACGGTACTAAAAATTCTCTAGAAACACCACTAAGCTTCTTACCATTTCAAAATATTAATTTCACACAGCCTGCACTATATCTCAGCCCCTTCAATTTTAGCGTACTAAATCAGACTAAAAACATTATTGGTTATGGGGTGCTTGTTATACCTAAAAACTTTACATATTTGCTTAAACCATGGAACATTACCACGAAAGAAGCATTACAAAAAAGCAAAAAGCTCCGCCAATTCAAGGCATCAACCGATGATAAGCCGCTGCCAAAACATTTGTATTTTGGAAATTTTAATGGCACCGTTCTATTGAATAGTACCTTTTGGAAACCATGGAATCATAGAAATTTTAAATTCTATAATGCCACATCAAATGGACTCCAGCTCCAACCATTTTCATTATTCCTGCCACTAAAGAAGCAGTATTTTTTGCAATTGCAGCAGCAACAGCAGCGGCGTGCTGAACAAAATCATTTAATTGGCCAGTGGGATAGAGTGGATCAAAATGAAAATGTAAAACCACCAGCCACTACAGTTGCACCCTTGCAATTAGAACGAAAAGATGTTAACGTAGCTGTTTTGCAACATGAAAAAGATAAAGTTTTGCAGTATGAACTTGAAACGCCAAATCCTATAGTACAGCTATATAGAAGTATTTTTGGAGCTTCCTTGGCATAAGAAATTATATGAAAATTTTGTAACTTCGTATATAAAAATATTAATGAGATATTATACAACTTTTCTTACAATTAACGGATAAAATTTCTGTGTGCAAGAGCTAGGAAAATGTATCACAGTCTTAGCCTATAAGATTTAGTTTCAAAGATATCGAGGGCCAAACTCTAAATTGCAGCAAATGAACTATATTTCGAACATTTTTTAAAAATTCTTCAAAGTTCAGAAAAATATTTTAGAACAACCATTTTAGCGTCATTGAAAGCAAAAAAATACCATATTTTACACAAAAGAGTTTTTACAGAAAGCTAATTAAGTCTATTATTTTGTTTGTTTCTTTTTCGTCCCTTTTATTTTATTAATTTTTTGACCTATAATTAACTGATAAATTACTTACCTTCTGTAAAAATTTTAGCCTGAAACCAAAATGTTTTCTGTTTTTATATACTTTTTTGAAAACAGCCGTAACAGTTTTTCATATCAAAATCGTGATCTAACATATGGGCAATTCCATGGGTATCGTTCGACCATCGATTATTGGTGCCAAGGTTGAATTTGGGCAAATTCTCGTTTTCAAGATAATTGCAAAAAAACC